>CM067557.1:35460000-45460000 GCA_034509755.1 Anisodus tanguticus | reverse complement strand
CCATCTCTTGAAACCTGCGAGTGAGGTATGTCATATCAGCTTTGTTATTACTTGAGTCACTTTTGGCATCCTGGAGAATCAAGTTCTTATCCTTCTTTGACTCACTCTTTTCTAGTTTCTTCTTGTTTCTCTTCAACTCATAAGTCTTGAGATTATCAATCAGCTCATCAATGGTCAGATTCTTTAAGTTTTTAGCTTCGTATATGACATTTACCTTGCTTTCCAATAATCTGATAGGATACTAAGTAATTTTCTGACCAGTTTGTTGGTTGAAATGTCTTCTCCAAGAGAATGAAGATCATTTATTATAGAGGTGAACCTGGTATGCATATCTTGGATTGTCTCATCCTTTCTCATTTTGAACAGCTCATACTCTGTGGTAAGCAAGTCTATCTTGGACTCCTTTACTTGAGTGGTTCCTTCATGAGCCATTTGGAGAGCTTTCCAGATCTTCTTAGCAGTTAAATAAGATGAGACACGGTTGTACTCATCTGGTCCAATAACACACATACGAATCTTCTTGGCCTTGTAGTTCTGTCTCTACTGCCTTTTTATCCACATCATTATATTTCTTTCTAGATTTTGCATTGGTTGTAAAACTAGATAGATCTGTGTTCATAGAAATATGAGGACCATTACAAATGATGTCCTACAACTCAGAATCTTTAGCCATGATGAAATCATGCATCCTTGTCTTCCTACCCCATAGTACTTTCGTTGAACCTTGTTTGTATTGTGGTAAATTGTCCTTCTTCTAAGTTTGGTGGAGCAACCATGGAGAGATCTTTCTAGGTGTTAACCCTTTAGAAAACACATGCTCTGATACCAATTGATATAAACTATAAAGAAAAGGGCAGCCCGGTGCACTAAGCTCTCGATATGCCGGAGAAGGGCTAGACCACAAGGGTATATTGTACGCAGCCTTACCTTACATTTTTAAAGAAATTGTTTCCACGGGTTCAACTCGTGACCTCCAGGTCACATGACAATAACTTTACCAATTATTCCAATGTTCCCCTTCAATTAATAGATAGAAACTATGAGTCCACCAAATAGTATAGAGAACCATATTCTATATCTGTTCCTCACAAGTAAATAAGACAAGATATTTACGCGAAAAACTCTTTACTCAAAGGATTAAAAACCACGACCCGCCTTAGTAGGATTTCAACTTCATTAACTGAGCAACTTTAAGATTACAACCTTTTGCAAATTAGAAATTAAAACTCTTAATCTCTCACCCTTACAATAACTCTAGCTAAGCACTTAAACACACCTTGACTAACTCTAGCCAAGCACCCAAACACACTTTGACTAACTCTAGCCAAGTGTATAACTCAAAAGCTTGAGAAAATAAACTACTTACAAATAACTTCTTGTAAGAAGAGTAGGTTTACAAGTTAAAGAGCAAAATGAGAAAAACTTAATAAACCCTAGGACTTAAGACATCTTCAGTTGTTGGGATCTGGTCCTTGAATTTGTATAAGCTTTGTTCTTGAGAGCATCTAGAGAGCAGTGGCGGCTATACTTGGAATAATGTGACTTTTCAGATTTGAAGTGTAAGGTTAACCCTTGTAACATATTATATATATATATATATATATATTGCGGAGCATGTGAGAGTCATGTGACCATGGATAGAGACATTTCATCTTTTGGTTTGGCCTCTAACAAAATGTCGTTGTGCTGCTGCGATTCTGCCTGTCGGAACAACACCGCAACTTTACAGCTGTAGTGTTGATTGTACGACGCCCAGGGATCTAATCGAGTACATGATCCCTATCTGGTTCCTCGAATGTTTGTCAAATCATCAAAACACGAAATAGCATAACTTATCATTTCTTAAATTTTGTGTCAAGTCAAACTAATACACTTAAATTGAGACGGATGGAATACAATATTTGGGGGTCATTTCGTCCATGATTGGAATAATTGATCACAATATGAAATCCCGCATAAGATAATACAATATTTGATTAACCGTAAAGCCAAAAAGATAATCACCACATAACTAATATAACATTCGGTTGTCAATATTAAATAATACTTGAATTAACTTATATGAAAATTTAAGTATTATTTTATGTAAGATAGAATAAGAAGTAAAATACATGATTGACAATCGTGGTGATTAAGCTATCGTAAAGAAATAATACTTTAAAAACAAGTAATTTATTAATTTTACATGACAAATTAACAATCTTTACACTATATCTCTACATAAAATATCTCTGTTATTTATGAAAATTCCGGTGTTATGTTTGTCACAGACAAACTTTATGTGTTGCTATAGTATATAATTACCATCATCAAATTATTTTGGGAGAACATATAATTTGTTTTTTAAGTTTGAGATTAAAATCACTTACACGTTTCTCGAATACTAAAAACCTCTTAAATATTAAATATTTTCTAGATATCTAATATATTTATGTAGGTAATTTTTTATTTATTTATGTAGGTATTGCTTTACTCTGAACAAGAATAAAGGGATAATTCATAAAACTAAGATCCGTAATTATTTTTTGGACAAGTTTAAGGAATAACTTGTGTTTTTCCCCTTAATCGATCGTTGGATTCTCATGTACATCATCAACTAAACTTTGACCAATCTGTTTAACTTTTTCTTTCCGTCCAAATAGATTGGACAACAACATCCACCACCCCACCCCCACCCCCACCCCCTCCAATCAGAAAAAAAAAAAAAAAGACACATCAATATCCGTGATTTTTTCATTATTCAATATACAATTCATTTTATTCCAATAATTAACTCTCTCTCAAAAAATGATTTTCTTTTCAAGTTAGTATTTTTATTTTCTCCCGTTATATGTGAAAAATGAGTGATGAAATCATTTTTATTCGATTATTAATTATATCCAAAGAATGAGACTCGGCTTCCTCAAAACAGAGAAAGATGTTTAAAATAGTTTTTCCGTTTTTTTTTTACGAGAAGAATAGTTAAAAATATAAAGGTTAATACGTTTAATTTAATGCCTCTAAATTTTTTAATTTAATGTCTCTAAATTTTTTCAACAAAATTTACATATTTTTAGAGACTAGCTTATACTTAGAAAAATAGTTTTAAAATTTTGAAATCCAAGATAACTAATTGACTTCCTAATATAATAAGTATTGTATTTTTGGGAAGAAGAGCGTAATAATTTATAAAAGTTTGTATAAGCAGAAAATATTATGTTAATTCAAAAATCATGTCGCATTAAGTTTCAAAATTCTTCAAACTTAATTGATCGACGACAAAGAGCTTCCTCAGAACTAAAAGACTCTTGTATGTACTGTGTGTCTTTCTTGGCACAGAAAGTGTGAAAGAATTAATATTTCTTAGCACACTTTTTATGAGCAATATTCATTTTCTAAAATCTAGGACCTTTATTTCTTTGTTGCTTGAAAGAGCTATTTTCAGTTATTTTTCAACAATTTTATAACAATTTGAAGAAAAAAATGGTTTTACTTTTCTCACCTTTTATTCCTGGGAATATTTGTTTGGAACTTTATTTATTTATCTAACTTTATTCGATTTTTATTGTAAAAGAGATAGGGTTTGAGAGAAGGGAATCAAAGAATAAGAATTTCTTTTTCTTTGTCCTTGTACAATCTCCACTATGGAAAAGAAGGGGGTAGGGGGAGGTTGGGGGGGGGGGGGGGGGTCCAAGCAATTCCTAGTTTGCTTTTTCCCTTTATTTAGGGAATTAACTTTTTTTGCTTGATTGCCAAAAAGTGACTTGTGAAAAAAGAATTCTGTTATTTCCTTTTTGTATATACATATCATAATAAACTCAAGCATCATGATGTATACGAAAAGAAAATAAAAAGTATGCACTGTCTTTTTCTAATGGTTCACTTGCTTCAATAGAGGGACATAATTCTGTTTATGTGTTCTTATCTATTATATTGCTTTATGCAAACAATATATTAGTAAGGCATAGCTAATATTCTCTAGGCTAGAGGTCTCTGTTCAAATTTGAGTACACAATAATTTTTATTAGAGAGTATTTTATGTGTGATATGAAGTTTTTTGGCGCAATTTCAAATATAATCAGCCTTCAATACGGATCTCGACTAAATCGAAAAAAAGAAGCTAATATTCTCTCAAAAACTTATTTCTTTTCACTTTTATATAATCGAACCACTATTTTTTTTTCCAAAAAAAGGGTTTGGGTGAATGGTTTGAGTCAAAACATATGAGCTTCTTGATTTGCATTATATTTGGTTCATGAAAAAGAGACAACAAAGGAAAAAGGGAAGATCATATTTAGGTAAATAAAATTTTTTGGCTCTTTGACATTGGCATGATTGGAAGTGAAATAAAAGTCAAATATGTTTGTCTCAAATTTTTCTTCCATTAATAATTAAAGATGGAACGTGGTATATATGTACATGATTAAATTTATTCATTCATACTTATTATGGGGTTTTCCATAAAATCAGAGACTTTATAATTTGATAATGTGAATGAGTTGGACACCGACCTTCACTTTTTTGTTTTTCCTTCCACTAACTCATCATTTTCCTTCCATTTATTAGTTTGGGACTTCGTATTAAATAAAAAAACAATACAAGTAATATAAGATTCTATAGTTTAAGGTGGAATTATGAGGTGTAAATGATGTCATACTTATCTCATTATTCAAGAGCTTTTGTGTCAACATAAAATAAAATGTTTCCTTGTCCCATCCATGACACGTATTGTCCGTTTTGATACAATAAATATTACGAATTTGTTTCTAGGGCTACGACATCGCCGAGCTCACAAAACACGTATATCATATGAACTTATCAATTTATAAAGCTTTTTTGCTTTTCTTTTTAAATTTTTCTGATATAAAATTCATTTAAGATGTAATATGCATTCTTCGGAAGCTTGATATCTTAGAAGTATGTTAGCTATCAGTCCTTCTCTGTAATCTGCCGTCATTGGCCCGCCCTCCATCGTTATTGTCACAAAATGATACTTTTCTTTTAATGTGTCATTTATAAAATTTCTTTTTAAAAAGGTTATAGAAAAAGATTGATTCGATTATTCGCATGAAATCAATTATGGTATTGAAGGAATAAATTCTCGAATGCATATAGCTCTTAAAAGACTTCACTTTTTGGAGCACCATGGATAGCCATAAACGTCAGCTTATCACCAAAATCTCTTCTGAAGCTTTAGCAACTATTTTCCATTTTAGTTTTTGAAAAAGTTTCGATTTTTTTCAATTTCTTTAACTTTCTATCACAAAATATTCGTTTATGAATTTCCAAATTGATCTACTTCTCTTCTTCTCTTCATTTAATTCACTTTTAGGATTTGTGAACATTATCCTCGTGTATATACTATATGAGAAAGAAATAAAAGGTTGTAATTGTTAATAATAAAATAAATCATATCATTTGCTTCTCAATGATTGTCTAAAGGTTTATATAGTTTTCATTACCTTAAAGTCTGAGTTATTTCAAAATTTTCACATGATAACTTAATCAAATTTAAATAAATTTATTTTTACGATTATTTTTTCTCTACACGTTCAATTGCAATAGACACTTCTTTCTCAACTCAGCGCATCACGCGTCTTTGAAATTCTGTATCCCAACTCAGCTCATTGAGCAACTAATTCTACTTTAGGCCCGCTCCTTAACACCCCCTTCTCCTTATCTATATATTTATTCGTTACAATTCCACTTTTTAGCCGGTTGAGTCTACTCCATATCCCATCTTCAACTCGTCGAGTCTCTCTCTTTATATATATATATATATATAATATAAGATATGGATTTACACAAAGTATAAATTTATCTGCACTTAATATTAGTTCAAAATCAATGAATATAAGATAAGTATTTTTCATAATTATTTATCAATTACTCATATTAGGTAATACAAATAACCTGATTTAATCTTTAATTGCTAAGTATATTATTTAACTTGGTATAAATATTCAATTCGGTTAAGTTTTGTAAAGCTGCACACTATATGGCACTGTCAGTGGAAGTAATCTAGGGAAGTGTTACTAAAATCTTTTGGCAGTTGGGACTTACCTATCAATCAGGCAATTTAGTTGAATAAAAGGACATGGAGTGAGCTTGTGTCATAATACTCGCTTGTCAATTTTCATTAATGCATATTATATTATTTTATTTTATTTTATTTTATGTATATCATCAGATATGGTTCTGTGTCATAAGATAAAATAATTAATTATGGGTCAAGAATAGTAGACGATTAATTATGTCTCACGGATGCATAATGCTCCCAGAAAACTTTGACTCGGACTCCCTCTTTTAAAGATTACAACAACAACAACATATTCAGTGAAATTCTCAAAAACTACACAATTGTTTCAGCGTGAAATCAAACCTGCGACCCCCTTTTAAAGATAACAACAATAACAATAACAACAACATATCCAGTGCAATCCCACAATGTGGGGACTGAGGAGGGTAGAGTGTACGCAAACCTTAACTCTACCTTGGTTGGTAGAGTGACTGTTTCCGAGAGACCCTCGGCTCAGGAATAAATAGAACCTTACTCCCTCTGTGTCATATTACTTGGTCATTTTCCCTTTTACACGTCTTTTAAAAAATTATAAATAAGAAGAATATTTTTACTACATTATCATTATTCCTCTCCAATTAATTGCACTCTAATTAATATTTATTATTTTATTTTTGGAAAGTAACCAAATAATTTGGGACGAATATTTTAATAATGTGGCCAAATAATTGAGACGGATGATTATTTCTTGTATGATGTTTTTTAGTTCCTTTTCAATAAATGACAAGATTACAAACTATCACCTTTTTATTTTTATTTTTGTTAGTACATTTATTTTTTTATCGTAATACAATAGTATAAAATAAAACTTTATTTTGGACTTTATAATTATCTTAAATTATTTTTATTGTTAAATGATTCATCAGATGATGACGATAATTTAATTAACACGTACTGAGTAACTCTATTCACTAATATTCCAACAACTGAAAAAAGTTCACATAATATCCATAATTTTCCCATGAACTCCATCAATGTGTTGAAAAGGGAGAAAAAACTAGGAGGAAAGAGTGGAATAGAGGTTCAAACTTCTGATATTTGTAACATATATAATTATTAAACAAGTCTACACTTATGGTCCTACCTCATCTAGTTTTTTTTAAAGTGGATGATTCATATTATAACATTTTCTTCTCCTCTCTGATATGGGCTGTCATTACAAGGCATATTAAGGTGCAAGGAATATATAGGACATTGTTAATTTGTTATATACTATTCGTTTTAGTTCTCTTTATTAATCGTTTACTTCTTACAAATAAATTACTACATGAAGTATAATGTAATTTACGACAAAAAGTATTTTACTTTAAATTAAATATTTCTCTCCATTTCGATAAAACTAATTGAAGTAATTCAATGAAAAGCAAGTATAAGAACCATGACTTGAATTGTCGATGAGTAGATAAATTCTTTGGTCTTTATAGTTTATATATAGTCTATGTATCCCAACTTTCAAATTATCCTGAGAATATTACTAACCATAGCCGTTGTTTGCTCAATAAATATTTTAGCTTTTACTTCTTACATCCGTAGACCGTAGTCCTGCATTTAGAGGCAAATATAATTAGCATTTAGGTGGAGGATTATCTAATGGCCTAATGCACTTTATTATAATCTTGATATAATGCTGAGACAAATATAATGCTTTATTTATGAATTTGTCTGAATTTAATAACTTTGACTCAAATCGAATTTACGTGAAATTTGGAATAAAGTAAAATCAATGAGAAGTAGTAGAATTCTTAACTTGAACGCATAACGTTCATACCCTAATTCACTCACAAAATATCTTAAGATAATGTTATTATTAGTCAGGAAATTATGTAAATTTTAATATTACCAAAGACTTTAAAGGAAAATGATAGACAATATATTAATATTCTCCCTATATTTTATAATTATTATTTTAGTGTAATTATGTAAAGTAGAGATACTTCTCCAATTAGGTTTAGAGATCCTTCTCCAATTAAGTTTTGTAATTGGAAATATATATATATATATATATATATATATATTGCATTAATGAGAAGCCTCTAACCAAGGAGAATTACACTATTCTTTACATAAGGGTACTCTTGACTATGGGTTACATCTTTATCCATCTGCACCAACCAGACTGATATCATATACGGACGCAGATTGGGGCGGCTGTCTAGACACACGTCGATCTACTTCCGGCTATTGTATATTTTTGGGTGATAATGTCATCTCATGGTCTGCAAAACGGCAAGCCATGTTTTCCCGTTCGAGTGCAGAAGCAGAATATGGAGGCGTTGAGAACATTGTTGCCGAAATTTGTTGGCTCAGAAACCTCCTTCTAGAGCTTCATTGTCCCTTACGTAAGACATCTCTTGTCTATTGTGATAACATATCTGCTGTTTACTTGTCTCATAACCCGGTTCAACATCAGCGAACCAAATATATTGAGATTGATATTCATTTTGTTCGTGAGAAGGTTGCCATGGGCCATGTTCGGGTGTTACATGTTCCCTCTTCCTATCAACTATCAGTACGTAGATATATTCACTAAAGGACTTCCTCGGCAATTGTACGTAGATATATTCACTAAGGGACTTCCTCGGCAATTGTTCCTTAACTTCAGATCCAGTCTCAGCGTTCGGCCTCCTCCCGCTCCGACTGAGGGGGTGTGATAGAGAATATATTAATATTCTCCATATATTCTGTAATTATTATTCTATGTAATTATGTAAAGTAGTTATTTTTCTCCAATTAGGTTTAGAGATCATTCTCCAATTAGGTTTTGTAATTGTAAACACCTATATATATTGCATTAATGAGAAGTCTCCATCACATTATTCTAGAGAAAAAAACTCAAAAGCCAAAACCTACTGTTTCATAGAACTTCCTGAAAACTATAGGTAACGAATACCTAATTTTCTCAATAGTATTAATTATACTATGTGGGATCTACTTAACTTATGAAGGGATCGAGTAAAGACTGACAAGGCTAGTTTTAATAGCCATTAGGATATGCACCACAATGTAATTAAGGCCTGCTTGAGTGTCCAATTAAATGCAATTTATGAAAACAGATGGAAGTTGGATTGTCTGCATCATTTTAATTACGTAAGTAAATCAAAGTAAATAGTACATGTTTTCACAGCTGCAGATGAACATTTGTAACTAATGTTAGTTATTTTATCCGTTTCAATTTATGATATATATATATATATATATATATATATATTGGAAATAATTGGGAGTGATGATCAGCAATATATTGCTCGTGACCCGCCAAGTACTAGTCTCGTAACAGTATTAATTGGTGCAAAAGAATCGGTCTAAATCTGTAATTTTGTCAAAGAAGGTTTGACCTCAACTAGGCTACGGGCTGTTATTCTGGATTTCTGGTAGACATCACCCGAACACCTCATTCTAGACCGATGTCACTCTCTTAATCTCTAAAAGTGATTTCGGAAGCTTTGGAAGAACTAATATAGAGAGGTTGTATTGCCATTTGGCGTGTAATAGGGACTTTAGATTTACTTAAATTTATCTTTAATGACAAATTTTTATAGTCACACAAATGTCATGTCATGTTTAACACCATGATTTTTTTTTCTTTTTAATTAAATTTTCTGTCTAATCAAACTATAAACTATGTTGCATATAAAGCAAAGAGATTATATAATATGCGCAATAAAATTGGCGTTTCCAAAGGAAAAAAGAAAGAAAGATAATTATCAAAATAGCTTCCTATGAGAATCCAAACTGTACTTTGTGATCGATAAAGGGGGAAAAAGACTGATAATGATGTTTCATTTAAAATATTTTGACCTTGAATTGAACAATTGAAGAAGATGATTTAAGTGAAACAACTGCAGCTCCAATTTTTCTTCAATAATTTAAGTTACTTACTGCCACTAGTAACTAGCTATGTGCCTATGTCTACAAAATAGTGATAACATCTTGTACCATGTCATAACATTAATATGGACAAAAAATTCTGCAACTTTTTTTCTTGTAAACGAAAATGATGGGAGTACAAGATTAAGAAGATTATTTAAATCATACTCATGTGTTCTCCTTTTTTTTTTTTTTTTTTTTTTATAAATGAGCAAAGATAATAATTTCGGGAAAAAGGACAATTTGATGCACTAAATTCCCGTTGTGGCACTTGCTGAGACACTCTCTTATTTTAATTCTTTTTTTATGTTAAAACTGAATAATAAAAAAAGGTATACAATTTACTAGGAATTACTTTGAAACATTTTATGATGAAAGTTTTTATGCCATAAAGATGATTACAAGAAGACAAAATGTTCTACAATTAAAAAAAAATTAAGACAATCATTCACATAAATTAAGCAAAACTTAAAGATTAGTTATTCAAATATACACGTGATACTCAATTGTGACAGTTCAAAATGGTTATGAATTATGTTTAGGAAATGCCTAAAAAGGGTTGACATATACACAATAATAATATATAATTAATGGCGCCAAAATGATCCAAGAATAATTCGACATTACACGCATTGACACAATTATACCATCTTTATAACTTTTTTTCATTGTAATTACACTAAGGGTAATTACACCAAGGGAAAACCAGTCATGAGAAAAATATCATGTTACAGATTAGTCATCAACATCCATTGCTAATTGAAGTTAAAACTCTAATTAATCATAGTTATAACAATAACAATTACACATTACACGCATCGACACAATTAGAGTCATATTTGTAACCTTTTTTCATTGTAAATAAACTAAGGGAAAACCAATCATGAGCAAGAGCAACAAGCTACAGATTGGTCATCAACATCAATTGCTAATTGAAGTTAAAACTATACTTAATTATAATAATAATAAATTCCTAAACTTTAATTTATATGCGTGTGGCACAAACAATCGTTATCATGAAGGTGATTACACGCCTACTACTTTTTGTAGCTAAAATAAGCCACAAAAAATGTGGTATGACACGGATGAATTAATGTAAAATAATAAAGTTGAGTAAGACTGATAATTTTGATTGAATTTGTGAAAATATTCATAATAAAATAAATGAATGGATCAAATGAATTCATGAAATAGATTAATTAATTACTAGATTGACAGAAAGGAGCATGGTTTCAAACTTACATATTTAGACAATTACGAATAATTTTCTTAATTGAGGACAAAACAGGTATAATTACGTTCCACATATCAATATCTACATAGCCATGAAGGTGAAATATATGTATACATATTAACAGTTGGTATGTACACTTTCTTTGAATACATATAGTAGCATATGTAAGATTTTCTACCAATGGTATTGACCTATTGCCACAAATGTTGAGAACTGGTCAACAAATTTTACTTATAGGTAAATGATCAGCGTAAATAAATATTGGACACTTTAATTACCGCATCTGCCCAAAAATAATGTCTGATCTTTAGAATAATATTATCGGTGTATATTAACAATAAAAATGGAACACTAATATACGGTTAATCAACAAGGATGAAAAGAGCAATAATGACATCAAAAATTTTACGTGGAAATTCTTATGAATAAGGGGAAAATTACAGGCCGAGAGGAGCAACTGATATCACTATAGTAAGGAATTTTACACTTGTAGGTCTGAGTAAAATATTTCAAAGACAACTACACACTCAAGAGAAATAACCCTCTTTTGATTTTTCCACCTTACTACAATATCACTCACAATCTCTAGTTTTCCTCACATATTATTTCTTGTATGTGATGCCTCACTCTTCTTTTCTCTCTGTGTTTTGATGTGTTTTAAAATGATTGAGGGCTCCCTATTTATTAGGGGTGAGCACGGGTACAGGGTACCCAGATACCCGATCGGAACCGACACTAACGGGTAGGTTCCGGGTAGATATATTATAATAACGGGTAGGGTCCGGATAGTAAAATTAGGAACCGATCAATGTCGGGTCCGGTTCCGGAAAATAGAGACAGGGTACCGGACCGGAACCGATACCGGAACCTATAAAATATTAAATATTTTTACTTTTTTTAGAAACATTTGGACCACTTTTAACTTTCTCCAAAATTGTTTGTTGCACGCCTACACATTGATTTTCCCCATCCCAATACGTAATTATTTTAGTTTTTTCACCCCTTTATTCTAGAATGCTCTTTGTGCCATAAGAGAAAACACCCAAAACTCTCTCAATAACAATGACGTTTTAGCTACACCACCGAGCTTCATCGTCGTCGTTGTTGAAGCTTTCTCTCAGGTACTTTCATCGTTGTCGTCATTGAAGCTTCACCTTTGCCTCTTTCTCTCCCTTGGTTGTGTTCACGTCATTCCTAAAATGCATATTGTTCATATCTAACTCTTTAATTTCTTTTTAATATCATATGCTTCTGTTCTATTTCAGGCGATACTCATCTTCAATTTGTATTACTTTTTTATTTGAAATGTAAATCTATTTTTAAAATTTGTGTATATTTTTGTAGTTGTGAAGATGAAATTTAGGGATTTACTAGCATAATAAAGCTTTTCTTTTGTATCGAAGAGCTTATGAACACGAAATAAGTTTAATTCAGATATTTTCAAATTTATTTTGAAATCAACACGTTCAATTAATTGTCAAATTTGGCTTGCAATTTTAGGTTTTGGTTACAGAATTAGCTTTTCTACAATGAATAAGTTTTCTAAAACTTCTTATAAGGATACTAAAAACTCTGATTGCAGGCTAAAAAACAACTTGATGAAATTATTTTAGAACTCTTTTTTATTCTCATAGGCTTAAAAATTGTTGCTTAATTTGTGTTTTTTATTTACTGTAGTACCCGGGAACCTACCTGGACCCTGCGGGTCCGGGTAGGTTCCGGGTAATGATTGCTACGGGTAGGTTCCGGGTAGTAAATTTAGGAACCGATCTTTTATCGGGTAGGGTCCGGGTAGTTAAAAAATGTTAGGGTACCCGGACCCGCTCACCCCTACTATTTATAAGGATGAAGAGTGTCAATTCTTCAAAATGGTGTGCCAATTCTTCAAAGATGGGTATGGGCTGGAACCCCACAAATCTCCCCCTCCAGACCCATTTAATTGAAGGAGGCAACACCGGGCTTCCAGTTTAAGTGCATGCCGACAAGTTCTTTGCACAATTCGAACTTGTCTTTCGATACCACATTGGTTAGCATATCTGCAGGATTTTCACTCATGTGAATCTTCTTGACCTGGAAAGATTCATTCTCCACTTGCTCACGAATCCAATGATAATTGACGTCGATATGTTTTGTTCTTGCATGGTACATGGAGTTCTTACTTAGGTCTATTGCACTCTGACTGTCGCAATAGATAACACACTCTATCTGTTGCAATCCAAGTTCTTGAAGAAATGGCTTGAGCCATATCATCTCCTTGCCAGCTTCAGTAGCCGCAATATACTCTGCTTCAGTTGTAGAGAGTGCAACACACTTGTGCAACTTCAACTGCCATGATATAACTCCCCTTGTAAAAGCAAATAAATATCCAATAGTGAATTTTCTGTTATCAAGGTCACATGCCATATCAGAATCTATATAACCCTTCAAGATTGGATTTGATCCTCCAAAACACAAGCATTCATTTGAGCTTCCTCTTAGATATCCGAGTATCCACTTCATAACTTTCCAATGATCTTTTCTAGGATTTAAAAAAACCTGCTAACCACTCCAATAGCGTGCGCGATGTCTGGCCGAGTACATACCATCGCATACATCAACCTCTTGACTGTTGAGGAGTATGGAATAGCCTCCATGGAAATCTTTACCTTTTCTGTTGTTGGACACATCTTTTTACTCTCCTTAAAATGATTCACTAGAAGAGTACTGATTGATTTTGCATGCTCCGCGTTGAAACGCATTAGCACCCTTTTAATGTACTTTTCTTACGATAATCATAGCTTTTTCATTTTTCTATCACGAGAAATCTGCATGCTGAGAATCTGTTGGAATGCACCTAAGTCCTTCATGTCAAAGAATTTAGCTGACTCCTACTTCAAGTCACTAATGAGATTGACATCGTGTCCAACAATCAACGTACATCCACATATAACGATAAAATAATGAAGTTTCCATTAGGAAATTTTCTAACGTAGACATAGTGATCTGCTTCTGTTCCGCCATAGCCATGATCCACCATGAATGAATCAAACTTCTTGTACTATGGCGTGGAGCTTGCTTCAATCCATACAAGCTCTTTTTCAATCTACAGACCTTGTTCTCATTTCTTCTAACTTCAAAGCCTTCTGGTTGAAACATGTAAATTTCCTCCTCCAAGTTACCGTGGAGAAATGTTGTCTTCACATCCATTTGTTGAAGCTCTAGATCTAAGCTGGCTGTCACACCCATATAATGCGAATAGAGCTCATTTTCACCACATAAGAAAATATTATTTAAACATATCTCTTACTTTATATCACATCTCTATTCGATCCGATGGAAGTTTACTTTGATGTGGTTTCCAAGAGGTGTAAAACCAGAAAGAAATAGAAAAGATTGATTTCACGGTTTAGGCTGCTCCCATTTCGCTCGCCGCTACTACGGGAATCGCTTTTGCTTTTTTTCCCCTCTGGCTACTAAGATGTTTCAGTTCGCCAGGTTGTCTCTTGCCTAAGATATCGTTATAGTCGATTCCTTTCTTCTGTGCAAAGTCTTTTACGACTAACCGAGCTTTGTGTTTCACTAGTTTGTCCTCGCATATTTTCAGCTTGAATACCCACTTGTTCTGCAAGATTTTCTTCCCCTTAGAAAGATTCACCAGTTGATAGTTATTGTTCTTCTGCAAAGAGATCATCTCTTCATCCATCGCTTTCATCCAATTGTCTTTGTCGGTGTGAGACAATACTTCATGAAAGCTTCCTGGCTCCCTCTCACTAGTAATCAAGATAGATTTCTGGCTCCCCCTCACTAGTAATTAAGATATACTCTGAACTAGGATATCTAGTTGATGTCTGGTGCTCCCTATTAGACCTTCTAGTCTCTGGCTCCATTATCTTAGTAGGGGTTGGTTGCTCCTCTGCTCAGTACCTTCTACGTCTTCTTCTCCATGAACTATTGCTAGTTCTTCTTCTCCACATTGTTCTTGCACATCTCCCCTATATGCGTTATCATCTGATGTGGTATATATTGGTGTAAGATCGACTACACTTTCAGTCTCGTGGTCTTAGCTTCTGCTATCAGAAAAAGTCTTATTTTCACGAAAGATGACATCTCTATTTATGATCATCTTTATGTTGACTGGATACCATAGCCTGTAATCGAATTCTTCATCACCATATCCGATAAGGATACATGTCATCCTTGTTGTCCAGATTTGACCTATGTTCCTTGGGTATGTGCGCAAGCAACCGAAAACTCTTATATGCGAGTATGACAAGTCTATACCAGTTCACACCTTTTCTGGTATGTCGAATTCTAAAGGAGCGGATGATGATCGACTGATGAGGTAACAGAAAACACAAACAGCTTCACCCCATAATGGCTTAGATAGTTTTTCCATTCTCAGCATACATATGACGTGTTTCACAATGGTATGGTTCATCCGTTCAACTATGCCATTGTGTTTGTGCTAGGTACTGTCTTTTCATGTCAAATCCCATATTTGGTACAGTAGAATTTGAAGAGATTAGATGTGTATTCTCCGCCATTTTAGGTGTGGAGACACTTCAGCTTCCCTCCCGTCTCTCTTTCCACCATAGCATGAAACTGCTAAAAATGTTCGAAAACATGATCCTTTATTTTCAACATGTAGACCCATAATTTTTTGCGAAGCATCATCAATAAAAGTAACAAAATATTTGATACCCCCTAGGGACTCCACCTCGAGTGGACCACAAACATCCAAATAAACTAAATCTAATTTATTCGACTTTCTCATACTTTTCTTCGAAAAAATAACTCTATGTTGCTTTCCAAACAAATAGTGATCACAAGGGTCTAGTGGAGTACATTTGGCCAATGGAATAAGAGATTTCCTTGCTAATTGTTGCACTCATTTCTCACTGATATGAGCCATCCTCATATGCCAAAGTTCGGTGAAGTATTATCCTCAGCCGCAATTGTTGAGCCACCACAGACCTTCACACGTATCTTATATAGAGTGCAACACACACTTCCTCGAGCAATAACTAATGAACCTTGCTCAACTTCCACTTTCTATTTCCAAAAAATTAAATATAATCCTCCAAGACATGAGTTGATATCAAATTTAATCATAAATCGGGACACGTATTGTACCTCCTTCAATGTTAGTATGCACCCGAGATCTATCTTTAGGCACACATCACCAATTTCAAAGATCGTCGTTTGAGTGGACCATCCTTATGCTACCAAAGTCACCAGCCTTGTAGGTCGTGAAAAGTTCATTCTGAGGAACACAGTGATAGGAGGCTGCTGAATCTATCACCCATTCAACATCAGAGTCATCAAAATGATTGCATTTACCCGTTGTTAGTGTCACGTCTTCAACCATCGTCAATGCAACCTTAGTATTTTTATTCGTGGTGTTTCGGAAATTCAGTTCTTTCTTCAAGATCTTACATGACCTTTTTATATGGCCAGGCTTGCCACAATGGTAGCACTTCCTTTGGTTTCTTGATTTTGATCGCTCTCTTGATTTTTCACAATCACTTGATCCTTAAGTTTTGCTCCAACCTCGGTTTTTAGTGAGAAATGCTTGTTCATCATGATGGCCAAACTCTTTTCTCCTCGTCTCTTCGTTTTGAATGCAATCCATCATGATTGCTAAAGATAACGTTCATTCTGGGGCAGAATTGCTCAGGAATACTACAAGAGTCTCCCAACCATCAGGTAATGAGCCTAATAGCATTATCGCGTGCACCTCGTCACCAAGATTTATCTTCATTGTTGCGAGCCTATTCACGATGTCTTGCACCTCGCAAAAATGTTCAGAAATGGGATACCCTTCTTTGTACTTCAAATTCACAAGTTTTCTGAATAAGAAAACTTTGTTCTGTGCCGACTTCTTCTCGTAGATATTTTTCAACTTAGTCCAAAATTTGTAGGCGTCGGTCTATTTGGCTATGTTGGTGAAAACAATGTCGTCCACCCATTGCCTAATTGTGGCAAGAGCTTTGCGGTTCAGCTTCGGCCACTCATTGTCGTCTTTGCTGTCTTTGTCGAACGGGCAAACACCTTTGGCCTCAATCAGATCGAACAGATCCTTGCACTCAACCAAGTCTTCCATCTTTGATCTCCACAACGTGTAGTTCGTCGCCGTAAGTTTTATCATGGTGTCGGTTAATTTAAAGGTGTCCTCCATTTACTAAAAATAAAATTTACTGCTGAACTTAACCAAACTCTGATACCACTTGTTGAGAATTTGTCAGTAAATTTTATTTATATGTAAATAATCACCGGAAATAAATATTGGACACTTTAATTACCGCACCCGCTCAAAAATAATGTATGCCCTTTGAAATAATATTCTCGGTGTATATTAGCAATAAAAGCGGAACACTAATATACGGTTAATCAACAAGGATGAAAAAAGCAATAATGAAGATTTTTACATAGAAACCCTTCTGAATAAGGGAAAACCCATGGGCAGAGATGAGCAACTGATATCACTATAGTAAGAAATTTTACACTTGTAGATCTGAGTAAAATACTCCAAAAACAACTACGCACTCAAAAGAAATAATCCTCTCTAATTTTTCTCACATGCTATTTCTTGTATGTGATGCCTCACTCTTCTTTTCTCTCTGTGTTTTGGTGTGTTTTAAACTGATTGAGGGCTCCTTATTTATAAGGATGAAGAGTGCTAATTCTTCAAGATTGTGTGCAAATTCTTCAAAGATGGTGTTCTAATTCTTCAAAGATGAGTATGGGCTGAAACCCCACAACAAATCGGCTTGTACACAAATTTGGATATGAAGCGATGAACATTTGTACACAAATTTGGATATGAAGCGATGAACATTCTAAGGCTTTACTTCCGGTCCAAACTTAATGTTTATTTACATTATGTTTTAAATAGTGTCCGAGTCTTTATATGTGTAGACATTATTTTTACTTAAAATTTTAGAAAATATATGATTTACATACATTTGTCTAATCATTTTTTTTTTATAAAATGATGTTGAATGACATTACTTGATTGAAAAATGTCTACACTGCTGAATATATAGCTTCTAAATACTAGGAGACCTTAGCCAGGTTCAAATTTCGGCAATGAAATCGCCTTTGGAAAAAAGTGTTATATTACCAAAATGAGACTTTTTCATGCGAATCAAATTAGTCGATCACCGAATAAAACACCGGAAATCAAACGAAAAACATAAAAAATAGAAGCATGACATGTTCATTCTCATGCACAATCTTTTTGATGGGCTGAACATATAGGCGTTGAACAAATAGAAGTGGTTGGGTCACCTGTATTATTTATTTTATGATTAAATTTTTCATTAAATTGATAAATATTAAGTAGCTATACCTACTAAGAATAGCCCCTTTCCCTACAAATTGAAATTTCATGAGCCTAACATGGACAGTTCAAACTATCAGTTTCTAGTTGAGACTTAGTCTCATTCATATAAGAATATAGTTAAACTGATTTGGGAAAACACTATATATCCTAAATAATTTTCACCAAATATAGAAAAAATGCTAATGTTAGCAACTAGTAATAGCTTACACATCAAATATACTTTCCTCCTTTGTCTTTTTTTTTTTGGTTTCTCCCCCCGATGTTCGATATCTGAATTGGAGCCCGACTGTATTCGAATTCGCGTCGCTTAAGACCCATCTGGGAAGCGCTCCCTACCAAGAATTTTTTCATATTCATGATTCAAATCTGAGACCTCCGATTAAGGGAGAAGTAGCCTCGTATTATGTATATTATATATTCTCTATAACAATAAAAAAATATTTAAACAAATACATCGTTATAAAGAGATTTTATCTGTCTCAAAAAGTTAGGGATATCCATTGACAAATAGAAAATTCACAAAATGGTAATTTAAGAGTTAATGATTATGCTGCTATATTTTTTCTCTTTTACGAAGTCAAAGTATTATACAGTTCTATTGTGAAAAGAGGTAATACAACAAATACAGCATATTTTCAAAGTTGATCAAAACCCAAATAACAACCAGTCAAACCTAAACTTTACAGACAATATTGGTTAGCACTTAGCATAGTTCACAAATGTTCACATACATAAGAAAACACAAAATGCTTCTCTCTCTTACTCGTTCTCTCTCTATATATAAAGACAGGCTGGAAGGATCCAAACCCCCCAAACCCCACTTACATTATTAACAATTAATAATATTTTCATACAAAGAAAATGAAAAACAAAAAGAAAAATAAAAGGATAGATAGATACATTAAACTCTCGCTATGTGTGAGATTCGAAAAATGACCGGATCATAAGGGCCTATTATACGCAGAATTATCTCTCATTTTGCAAAACGTTGTGTCCATGGCTTAAACGCAGACTATGTCCATGACTTAAATTCGTGACTCCTGATCACATGACAATAACTTTACGAGTTACTCCAAAATTTCCTTTCAAAAAAAGAAAAAAGGAGAAAACACGTTAACTCTTGGTCACATGACAATAACTTTATCGGTTGCTTCGAGCCTCCTCTTAAAAATAAAAAAATAAAAAAAGAGAAAGGGGGGAAAATATAAAAAGAAAAGTTGAGAAATCAGACAAGTAAAAGGAGGTTTAGCTTCTTTCCCCTTCATCCGTGACTTTATGGTCACATGACAATAATTTTATCAGTTACTTTAAAATTTCTTTTTTTTTTAAAAAGGAAAAAACACTTAAATTTTGGTCATATGACAACAACTTTACCATTTATTCCGAACCTCCTCTTAAAAATAATAATAATTATAATATATATATAAAAAGAAAAGTTTGAGAAATCAGACAATTAAAGGAGGTTTAGCTTCTTTCCTTCCCCAACACCCCCCACGGCTGCACCTTTCTTTTCTTCCTGCTGTTGCGTAAGCATCTTTTTCTCACTTTTTTGCTCTTCTTATCATTTTTGTGTTCATTCTTTACTTTCCCTATTGGTAAAAAAAAATTAATATATTTTTCCTTACTTTAGTTTGATTCCATACTTCCCACTACCTCCTTAAATTTCTTTACATTTCTTAAGCTATAACCTGTTTGTAAAATCTTTGATTCTTGATGGTTGTTGTTGCTTATCTGGCATTGATCATTTGATCACAAAGTTTAATTCCTTTTTCCCCTTGGGATTTGCTCTTCTTATACCTTAGCTTAATTCTTTGTTGATCCCTTCTTGGTTTTGCTGTTTTAAGCTTAAAAATCCCATCTTTCTTGTTATTTAGTTGTTTGGGTTTGTGGGGTTGCCTTATTTTCATTTGTTTTGTTACTTGTAGTTGTATTTCTGTTTCTTGAGCTCCAAAGTCTTGAGAATTTACTCTTAAAATCTCATCTTTCTTGTTTTTCAATTCCAAGATTGTAACTTTCTTTATTTTTCAGTTGTTTGGGTTTGTGGGGTTCCTTTATTTTCATTTATTTTATTACTTGTAGTTGTATAATTGCAGTCTTAAGAATTTTACTCTTGTTTCTTTTCCCTTTGTAATGGTATAATTATGTGTATTTCCCTGTTAGTTGTTGGTAAAAAGTTCTTAACTTTACTTCCCACTTTTTGATTAATTGAATTCTTTGGATCTTTGTTGAAATTGGGTTCTTGATTCCATGGGACTTTGTCATGGAAAACCCATTGAACCCCCACAAAACCTATCTGAAAATCCCATAATTCCCATAGATAATGAGCAAGAATTGAATTCCCATCACACCGGGAAAACACCAAAATTTCCCTTTTACAGTCCAAGCCCTTTGCCCAGTGCATTCAAGAACTCACCTGCTAATTCTAGTGTAACTTCAACACCTTTGAGATTTCTCAAGAGGGTCCCACCATCACCAGCTAAGCATATAAGGGCATTGCTTGCTAGGAGACATGGTTCAATTAAACCTAATGAAGCTACAATTCCAGAAGGTAGTGAATGTGATATTGGGTTGGATAAGAATTTTGGGTACTCTAAGAACTTTGATAGCCACTATGAGCTTGGAGAAGAAGTGGGAAGAGGGCATTTTGGTTATACTTCTGCAGCTAAGGGGAAAAAAGGGAGTTTGAAGGGGCATGATGTGGCTGTAAAAGTTATCCCAAAATCAAAGGTTTGCCCTTTTATGCTGTTCACCTATTAAAGACATGAGCTTTATTTACATAAGACCTTAAAAAGTAAGAATTTTGTTCCTGTATGTGGTTTGGATGCTAAATCTTGTTGAAGTCTTCATTTTGTCATTGCTGCTGATTGTAGTTTTACCTTGTTGAGATGTCTTTTTATTCTAAGTGCTTTGAGGTGCAAAGTGTTTGGTGACTTAGAATGAGCTGCCTGCGGTGATGACTGTATTCTTTTCGCAGAAATATAGTGGTCGTATGATCCATTTTTTCAATAAGTATTGGTTCCAGAAATGGTTGATGAGGTTGGAAATTCCATCATCAGGTTTATGAAAAATTGACCTTGGCCAAGTGAAAATTATTGTGGATTTTATGTGGACTGTCAAGAACATCTGATATTGTATTATGCTGTATAGTTTGGTACCTATGAAAAGAAGGAAATGTTGACTTATAGCTTGATGTTGTTTCTAATTACTGATTTTTTTCTCTGGTTTAGGTACTTTTACATATAAAAGTTGAAGCAAATAGGTGTACCAGTATTACCTGATTGTGTTCTTTCTTTTAATGAGACTGATGAATCTTTTGCAGATGACCACAGCAATTGCAATTGAGGACGTAAGGAGAGAAGTCAAAATATTACGTGCTTTAACGGGACATAGGAATCTGGTTCAATTCTACGATGCCTATGAAGAAGAGGAAAATGTTTATATAGTCATGGAGTAAGTTAAATTAGTCAATCTTAAGGAGAAATCTATTTTAGTTCATGAATTCTGGCTTTATGTTTTCCGCATTTGTGTGTACTTATCTTTGTGTGATTTTCTTCAGGCTATGTAAAGGAGGAGAATTACTAGACCGGATACTTGCAAGGTGTGTACTTAAAATATTTTCAACTTAGCATGCTCGTTATTCTCCTATGTGAACCTACTGACTCCAATTTCTTTTGAAGGGGTGGGAAATACTCGGAAGAAGATGCCAAAGCTGTCATGGTGCAGCTTCTAAGCGTGGTCTCGTACTGTCATCTTCAAGGGGTTGTTCACCGTGACTTAAAGCCTGAGGTAATGAATTCTTTTATTTCTTTCTTACATTAAAACACTCAAACATTTGCTTGCGATTATGCCCTCTACTTTGGTTTAGAACTTCTGTACATAGTAGCAGATTACTCACTTGAATGGCTAGGCATACCTAACAAGTATTGTGGAACTATACATTTATAAAAATAATGAGCAAGACAAAGTATGTCTAACTACAAAAAAGCTTGGCAATTTTTATATTTTTGGATGGTACTTATCATTATTTTCAAGATTCTTGAGGAAAAAACAAAAAGGGGGAAAATCAGTTTTTTTTTTTGAATTTCTATACGGGAGAGGGGGAGGGGGTGCTGGTTCTGGTTGCTGTTTTTGCTCCAGTAACTAATCTGACCTGTATCCTTACACACTGGTTGAAACATTACGATACGCATGGTACAATCAATATGTCAATCTTCTAAAAGTGTGTAGAATTGCTTCACTACCGTAATCAGATGTCTCATTGATAAGTATTCTCAAATTAGTATGGCTTGTTTGTATATTTGGAACGGAAATAACCAGAAGACTAGTGTCTGTATTTGGAGAACCGGTTAGGAATTTTGTTGTTAAAATTTTCTTGAATGAAACTAAGGAATAGGGTCAAGTTTACTGAGGGAAGTGTTGCTCTAGTTTTGTTGATCGGCATTAATTCACGAGTGCAAGCACAGTAACATAATTAGTAACCTCAAATATCAAAAGAAAACACTCGAGACATCATCATAGTAATTATACGGCTCTTAGTAACTGATATACTAATCATGTGCAACAAGTTTGCAGTAGATGAACTGAGTATTCCTGGATTCTCCATTTTATATGTTCAATTGTTCATTAATGATATCTAGGATCCTTCCCAACTAATTAGTTTAAAAGATCACTCATGAGAATTTTCAGTAACGTAATATCACATGATGCATGCTGATAACCCAATTGTTCTTTTTATTTCTTTGGTTTCTGAGCTCATTATATTGACAGCTGTTCTTGTGTTTTATTCAGAACTTCCTTTTTTGTTCTAAGGATGAGAACTCTCCTTTGAAGGCCATTGACTTTGGTCTTTCTGATTACGTAAAACCAGGTACTAATGCATAACATTTTATCAGTTCTAATTCTGTGCTTGTAGCATGCCATAGTTTGACTAATGGAAAAAATTGCAGATGAAAGGCTAAATGATATTGTTGGAAGTGCATACTATGTTGCACCTGAGGTTTTGCATAGATCTTATGGAACAGAAGCAGATATGTGGAGTATTGGTGTGATTGCCTATATTCTTCTTTGTGGAAGCAGACCTTTCTGGGCGCGAACGGAGTCCGGTATATTTAGGGCCATCCTGAAAACTGATCCAAACTTTGACGAAGCCCCGTGGCCCTCTTTGTCTTCTGATGCAGTAGACTTTGTAAAAAGATTGCTGAATAAGGATTATCGCAAAAGGCTAACTGCAGCTCAGGCTCTCAGTAAGTCTCCTTGACAATGTCAATTATGGTATATCCTGTCAACATTCTGTAGTAGACAATTTTGGAATACCAGTTTCAAGTTTCTTAACGTACTTGTCGATTCTTGTCTCGAGCGAAACTACTCGTCTTCAACTCTCCATAGATGAAGCCACCTAATGACTTCTTGATGTATAGCCTGTTTGTCCAAGCTTTCAGAATCTGCTTATTTTGAAAAGTGCTTTTCAAAAAGTACTTTTGGAGAATAGTTGTTTGTGTTTGGCTAATCAATTTCAAAAGTACTTTTGCCAAATAGAGAAGTAATTTATGCTTGGTCAAGGTTCCAAAAGTGCTTCTGGGGAAAAGCTATTTTGTTCGTAAAAGCTTGTTCAAACACCTCACTCTCTAATATAAGCACTTTTGGCTTCCCAAAAGCTTGGCCAAATGGGCTATAAAAAGGGCAGCCCGGTGCACTAAGCTCCCGCTATGCGCGGGGAATGAATAAGCAGCAGCCAAGACTCGAATTCAAGTCACGTGCCTGCGCGCTCAAGGGCCTAAGGGGCACGCTGACCAACTAACCCAGTTCGGCAGATTTGGCCAAATGGGCTATAAACCATATATTACCTATGTGGTTTCATATTTTGTGTTTCTCCTTGCAGTATTGGACTTTAGCAGCATTATAGATTTTTAACCTGTCTCGTTTCTTGTCTAGGTCATCCGTGGTTGGCTGGTCATCATGATGTGAAGATTCCTTTGGATATGATAGTATATAAGCTTGTAAAAGCTTATGTATATTCTTCTTCTCTTAGAAAATCTGCTTTAAAGGTATGTATATTTGTTCTTGTGGAACTTGCTTCGAAGTTCAGCAGTGACACAATCTTGGAGGAATATGACGAATGAAATTATTTGACTTGATAAAAAGATGTTAGCCCCTGTATCTGTTAGCTGTATGACTTATCGTTTGCTGCTACTATAACAGGCTCTTGCTAAGACATTGACTATACCACAACTAGCTTATCTTCGAGATCAGTTTACACTATTAGGGCCAAGCAAAAGTGGACTTGTAGCTCTACCAAACTTCAAAACGGTAAGCTTTCTATCCTCAACCATCATCATTCCAGAAAAATAACAGCATACCCAGTGTGATCCCACAAGTGGGGTCTGGGAGGATGGGGCATACGCATACCTTACTCCCGTACCTTTGGTGGGTAAAGAGGTTGTTTCCGATAGACCCTCGGCTCAAGAAAAGCGTTTTGAGTAAAAAAACTATGATGAAAATATTGAAGAAAGAAAAGTATTGACAGCAGTAAAGAAAACCAAACTAAAAGAAACATCAACAGGATTAAAATTGAAGAATAAGATAATGATAGAATAAGAATAGTATTTTTAGTTTCTTGTTCCGGAAAAATAACAAGAAACTAAAAATATTGTTGACTCATTTGCTTCTTTTTCTTCAGTATACTGTTTTTATTTATTTACATTCTCCACTAGTGAATTGAGTTAAATGATTTGGCAGGCTGTGATGAGGAATTCCACTGATGCAATGAAGGATTCAAGGGTTTTCGACTTTGTCAATACGGTAAGCTCAGGAAGCTCCTTTGATTCTATAGTAAAGTGATGACAAATTTTATTGACAGACTTTTTCATGTCCCGTGCAGGTGAGTTCTCTTCAATATAGAAAATTGGATTTCGAAGAATTCTGTGCTGCTTCGATAAGTGTACATCAACTTGAGGGAATGGAAAGCTGGGAGCAACATGCTCGTCGTGGCTATGAGTTCTTTGAAAAGGAGGGGAACAGGCCTATTATGATAGAGGAACTTGCTTCGGTACACTCTCCCTCCTCCCCCTTCTCTCATCGTGAATAATAGTAGTACTATAATAAGTATGGTGGCCAAGTATCTGAAGTTTTATGTTCATCAATAAAACTTAATTCATAAAGGGTGGTGTAATAACTTCCCACATGCATTATTGTTATTTGCTTATGACATCTTCAAGTTAAAAAGAACAAGTCGACACGAACAAAATTCATTTTTTGGCGTCAAAGCTATGAACTGTGCTATTACAAAGCTTGAGCTTTTCAAAATAAGTTAAAAGTATAATTTGTTAAGTGGTAAGAAATAAAGAACATATACGAGTATGGTGGTGTCACGGCGACTAAACTTGCCTAATATCGTTTCTTGAACTTCTTGGTTGGCTAGCGTTTGCAATTCTCAGCTTCAAGCTTACTAATTTTCCTATCCGGTTATTAAACAGGAGCTCGGACTTAGTCCTTCCGTCCCAGTTCATGTAGTTCTACAGGACTGGATTAGACACTCTGATGGAAAGCTCAGTTTCTTGGGATTTGTCCGGCTTCTGCATGGAGTTTCTTCGCGCACATTTCAAAAAGCTTGAGTATAACCTATAAGTCTATTCACTCAAAGAATCGAATTCTTGGTGCTTGATCAAATGGTGGCAAAAAGGAGCACTAGATGATGATCTGTTAAAAGCGGAAACAGCTAGTTTACGATGAAGCTACAGATCCTATTTGATAATACATGGCATTAGCAGCATATTTGGTGTCAATCTTATTTTGTCATGTAATTTCTTCTATTCTTCAAATGTTGGATCACATTCCACTTTAAGAGGATTGTACAGATGAGGATAATCAGAAAAAATGTAAGTAGTTGGTCAGAAAAGACAGCTGAAAGCTGAGTTGAGTTTCTTGTGGCTTCTTGGTGTAACCTGTTACCATTTTGCTTAGCTTAATAAATTCTCTTTATTGTGTCCGTAACCTTTAGATCCTTAATAAACCGACAACTTAGTGGCGTACACAGAATTTTGCACAAGAGTGTCGGTTTATTGTTACAATTCTGCTTGTCAGTCAGTTTGGATTTGGACTGAAGTGATTTTAAGGCTTCCTTGTCCCAAATGGATCTTGACGGTGTTATTTTTAAGTTGTGTTGGCGTATAATATACGTTTCCTTTTTTAGAAAGACATTATTTACACATGTAGACAAGTTTTTGAAGCCATGTCGAATGACACTTCTATACGATTTTCTTGAGTCGAAGGCCTATCGAAAACAACCTCTTTACCCTCAGACTATACTTGTGGATCATACTAGATATTTATTGTCGTCGGATGATACCCCTTAGCAAAAGCGTGTCTTCCCCGTTTTCAAATAATTTTAGAAGGATTTGCATATATTAGGAAATTCATTAAACATCTAAATTATGTATTAGATACTATATTAATACCCTACTCATTCATCTGAGAATCTTGGTTCGAACTCCACTAAGATGAGATGATACCTAGGAGGTGAAATGTAATTGATATCTAAATGTTTATGTCCCTCGAAACAATGAGATGACAATTTACCAAATATTCCAAATGATAAGAGGTAAAATGCAATTAATTTATAACCTTGGAGGGGCCATAAGTTTTTATCATTAAGCTTTTCTTTGTCTATATACTAAAAATATGTTGTCTTGTCGGTGGGAGGTTTACTTATAGGTAGATGTCCCACTAACATAATTTAAATCATTGAATTGGTTTAAGTTAAAGTGCGATAGAATATTGACCCAGAGCCGGAGACACAGGCCACTACTCCTTCAGAAAGCGGGAATTCGCAAGAAAGGGCTAAAAGGATTTCTCTTTCGAGTCCCTTTAGTCGTCTCTGCGTCCATGTCCAGAATCTGGAAAGTATGAGGGGGAGTTGCTAGACTATTTGAGGAAGGTCGTCCTTCTCCTTGGCGGTGTGATACAAAACTCGCAAAAGCGAATTTGGGAGCAACTCAAGGTTGACATATAGAATGGCAGTTGTTGGAACAAAGTCCGAATCCAAGAGGTACCTCTACCTAGAAAAAAAAGGGAAACTCACCACTCAAGGGTGAAAGAGGACATATTCTTGTATATCTTTTATATTTGGTTAGTCAATATTCTAATTATAATTAGTCAAATTAGTTATTTAGTTTGTAGCCTAACTTGTAGGTTTGTCAATAAGCATGTCCTACTATATATTATACACAATAATGAATGAAAATGCAAGGAACATATTCCTTTATGGTATCAGCCAAACCCTAAACCTAAGACCTACCTTAAGCCGTCGGCTCCGCCTCTCGCCGTCTTTATCTTCCTCCGCCATCTTCCTCCATCTTCTTCTTCTCGACATTCCTCCTCTCCTTCTCTTCTTCCTTCCCCACTTCAATGGCTGAACAACCAAATTCTATCCTGCTCTTGCAGTTAACATCAATAATTTTATTTTCATAACTCTTGAGATGGAAAAAGTTCATTACTCGTCATTGGTGAAATTGTTTAAGATTCATTGTCGTGTGTACAAAGTCATCGATCACATCATCCCTCCTAAACCCAAGTCGACTGATAAAAACTTGGAGAAACATGATGGTTTTGATGAAGAACTTTGGTCACGATTGGATGTAGTTGTTCTACAATGGATCTACGGCACAATCTCGAACGATCTCTTGTATACAATTATCGAAACTGACGCCACTGCACGACAAACATGGGAGAGATTAGAGAGCATTTTTATGATAACAAGACCCAACATGCCTTGTATTTAAAAAACAATTTAAGTACATTCAACAAGAAAATTTTCCTAATACGTCGGCCTATTGTCAAGAACTTAAAATGATTGTCGATCAACTCTCCAATGTCGGTGCATCGGTCTCAAATCAAAGGTTGGTCATGCAACTAATTGCGGGTTTAAATGAAAATTATGATGGTATTGCTACAATCTTCCAACAAAGCACTTCGTTGCCTATGTTCTATGAGGCCCGTTCGAGGATTATCCTTGAGGAAACCCAAAAATCCAAGTAGGCAGCGGTTAACGCTAGCACTGCCGACACAACCCTCCTTACCACCGGCGGCCCACTTGCCGATGAAAGGGTCTCAAGTTACGGTCAGCCTCATTGGCACACTAATGATCCGAAACGAGGTCAACATATCCGAAATAATAATAAAAGCAAAAACTCCGGCAAAGGCCACGGTGACCGTGGTGGTAGTAACAACAGTGGCGGAAGGGGACAACAACAGCAATCCGGCGGCCACTCACAGCAGCAGTCGCAATGGAAGCAGTCACCATTGTGGCCTGCATAGACACCGTGGGCAGCGTGGGGATAGCAGGCTTGGGCTGTTTTCCACCATGCCCCTATATAACTTCCTCTTAGGCCCGACTTCCACTCGACAGCCCCAACCCAAAATTCTCGGGGTGCACCCACAACAAGCATACAATGCACATATTTCTCCTCCTTCAACCTAAGCATCAACGTATATTGAGGCGATAATGCACACGATGTCTCTCAATGTTCCTGATGAAAATTGGTATATGGACATCGGTGCAACGTCTCATATGACGACATCTCTACTCTCTCGTGTTATTTCAATAGGAGCAATTTATATCATAATATTAGTATTGGTAGTGGACAAGGCATTCCCATTCGAGGTTATGGACATTCACCCATCTCCCCACCGCATCCCCCATTAGCTTTAAACAATGTACTACATGCCCCGAAGCTTATCAAAAATTTGGTCTTTGTGCGTCATTTCACAACCAACAATAATATTTCCCTTGAATTTGATCCTTTTGGGTTTTCTGTGAAGGACCTTCAGACATGGATGCAACTAATGAGATGTGATAGCACCATGGATCTTTATCCTATCACCACCACCATCAGCCATCACGCCTCCTCTCCATCAACCTTTGCAGTTGTTTCGTCTGTTCTATGGCATAATATATTGGGACATCCGGGAGACTCTGTTTTACACTCCCTTGCAAAAATAAGTTTATTAATTGTCAACATTTTTCTTGCCCTACTGTTTGTGAATCTTGTGTTTTGGGGAAACATGTCAAATTGCCGTTTTATTCTTCATCTTCTAGCACTTTGATGCCATTTGAGATCATACATAGTGACTTATGGACTTCTCCTATTTTAAGCACGATTAGATATCGATATTATATTTTGTTTTTGAATGATTATTCTAATTTCCTGTGGACTTTTCCTATTGGCAATAAATTGCAAGTCTATTCTATTTTTCCATCCTTTAGTGCTTTAATTAAGACACAATTTGAGAAGAATATCAAATGTTTTCAATGTGACAATGGGAGGGAATTCGATAATGAACAATTCAAACTCTTTTGCAGCAAAAATGATCTAATTTTTCATTTTTCATGCCCCCACACCTCTCCACAAAATGGCAAAGCCAAATGAAAAATAAGAACCATAAATAACTTAGTTTGTACCCTCCTTGCTCACGCCTCGATGCCCCCTTCCTTTTGGCATCACGCTCTATCAATGACAACATATCTATTAAACATTCTCCCAAATAAGTCTCTCAAACACAAGTCCCCGACTCAAGTTCTTTATCTTCTGGATATTTCCTATAAGCACTTACGAATTTTTGGGTGTTTATACTACCCCCTTCATCCTTCCACCAAAATCAATAAACTTCAGCCTCGTTATAACTCGTGTGTGTTTCTGGGTTAGCCATCTAATCATTGATGTTATAACTGTTACAATTTGTCAAGCCAAAAAATAATCATTTCAAGGCATGTCATATTCGATGAGTCCCAATTCCCTTTTGCCAAGTTGCATTCTCCATCTCTGGATTCTTATAAGTTCTTAAAGGACAACTTAAACCCCATTTTGATTCATCATTTGCAGAATCCGTCATTGCCATTACCACCGCACCAAATAGAACATGTCACCCCTCCAAACCCACAGTAGAACCAGTCGACACCAGTCCAGCCCACACTAGTTCAGCCCACACTAGTTCAGCCCACTACCGCACCTACACGAACCATGGCAACTAGGGCTATGCATGGTATTTTTCAACCAAAATGACAATTCAATTTGTCGACTTCAGTTGCCCCTTCACATCTTCCTCGCAACCCGAAAAATGTCTTGTCTGATCCAAATTGGAAAGTTGTCATGTTAAACGAATATAATGCTCTTATTGAAAATAAGACGTGAGATCTAGTGCCCCATCCTCCTGATGCTAATGTTACTCGTTCTATGTGGATTTTTCAATATAAAAAGAAATCTGATGGTTCTTTTGAGAGGCAAAGGCTTGTCTTGTAAGTGGTGGCAGGTCTCAACAGGTTGGTGTGGATTGTGATGAAACTTTCAGCCCGGTGATGAAACTGGCAACTATTCAGACTGTTCTCACCATTGCTTTGTCCAAATAATGGCCTATTTATCAGCTTAATGTTAAAAATGCCTTCTTGCATGATGCACTTCATGAAACTGTTTATATGCATCAGCCTATGAGATTCAAGAATTCGATTCATCCAGATTATGTGTGTCATTTGAAGAAATCACTCTATGGACTGAAATAGGCTCCTCGTGCATGGTATCAACGGTTTGCTGATTTTGTATCCTCTATTGGTTTTCACATAGCAAATCTGATCATTCACTTTTTATATATAGCAAGGGAAATGACATGACATACATTCTATTATATGTTGATGATATCATACTCACTGCCTCTTCTGATGCACTTCGCCAATCTATTATGTCACTCCTTGCTTCTGAATTTGCTAGGAAGGATTTGGGCCCCCTAAGCTATTTTTTGGGCATTGCCGTTATGAGACATGCAAGTGGCTTATTTCTTTGTCAAAGAAAGTATGCCGAGGAGATTCTTGAACGAGCCGACATAACTTCTTGTAAACCTGCTCCAACACCAGTGGACATTAAATCTAAACTTAGTGCTTCTTTGGGTTCTTCATATGACGACCCTACTCACTATCGCAGTTTAGCATGAGCACTGTAGTATCTTACTTTCACGAGACCAGATATATCATATGTCGTGCAATAAATATGCTTACATAAGCATGACCCGAAGGATGAATACATGAATGCTCTCAAACGAATTCTGTGATATGTTCAAGGTACTCTCAATTTTGGCTTGCACATGTACAAGTCCTCAATCTCTGGTCTCATCTCATACACTGATCTAATTGGGGTGAATGTCCCGATACTAGAAGATTTACTTCGGATTACTGTGTTTTCCTCGGGGATAACTTGATTTCTTGGTCTTCTAAACGACAACCTACTTTGTATCGGTTCAGTGCCGAAGCTGAGTACATAGGGGTAGCAAATGTTATTTTCGAGTCTTGTTGGATACGTAACCTTCTGTTGGAACTTCACTGCCCAATCCGCAAGGCTACATTAATTTAGTGACAATATAAGTGCGATATATCTTTCCAGCAATCTCGTTCAACATCAGCGCACTAAACACATTGAAATGAATATTCATTTTGTACATGAGAAAGTTACTTTTGGAAAAGTTCATGTCCTTCATGTCCCTTCTTGTTAACAAATTGCCGACATATTCACTAAAGGACTTCCTCGCATACTCTTTGATGATTTCCGAGCAAGTCTCGACGTACGGGAACCTCCCTCTTCAACTGCGGGGGTGTGATAGAATATTGACATATTCTTGTACATCTTTTATAGTTGGTTAGTCAATATTCTAATTCTAATTAGTCAAATTAGTTATCTAGTTTGTAGCCTAACTTGTAGCTTTGTCAATAAGCATGTACTACTATATATTGTACCCAATAATGAATGAAAATGCAAGGAACATATTTCTTTATGAACCCAAATTTTGTGTGAATTACTTTAGTCAAGACTAGGGCTGGCAATGGATCGGAGGTGGATCGGGTGGAGCTCAATCCGCCTCCACCCGCCAACTATTCACCCACCACCCGACCCATCCATCACCTTATTTTTTCTTCATCCACATCCGATCCACCCATCATCCACGGGTGAATCGGGTGGATCGGGTGCTTCGCGGATGAAAATTATAGCACAATCAGTTTGGTACTTTTGGTTTATTTTCCAGTTTTCATACTATCTTATTTTCATACTATCTTGCTTTACCATTATAATTTGATCTTGATCCCATTGTAATATTCATCAACCTATTATATTGCTAACCGTTATAGTCATATATAGAGTGATGTTCAACATAGAAAATGTCAATTATGTATAACGTAGTACAAAAACAACATTTTTGATACTAGGAATCATTGTTATTGTCATGTTGAAATTGAAAAAGAATTTCCGTTCACTTTAGAAAAATAAAGACAACTATTGGAAATAAAACCAAGTACTAGTAACGACATGAGTCAGGGGTATGTTATCACTGAACTACACAAAAAATAACAAATTTATAAACGAGTTGATGGATGGATCAGGTGGTGAGTTGGATGTATGTCCGCCCGAATCCGACCCGATCCGTCACCCTATCCGTCACCCGATTAAAATCCGTGTTTTGTCGGTTTTTCATCCATATAATCGGGTCGGGTGGATGGATATCCATCGGGTTAGGGTGAAATTGCCAGCCCTAGTCAAGACTTATCTTCTTGCTTGATTGTAATCACATTCAAATATCTTAAGCTTAATTTTAGCAATCCAAGCAAATGACTTTTTACTTGTATGGTTACACAATTTATATTGTTTTAATTATTATATTTACATTGATATAATACACAAGTCAAATTAATAGCACAAATATGTATACAATATACCTAGTGTATTGTGTTGTTAGTTAAAATACAATTTCTGTTTTAATTGTTACTTAAATTTTATTGTATCGTATCGTTATATAACAACGAAAAATCTAATTTTGTGTAACGACCAATCCGGTGTGATAGTGTCGTTATCTTATTTTTTCTCATTCTGTCTTTACTTATTATCTAATAATTCTATTTTATCATTTATCCTTCCTTTTTACAATAGTACCCCTTACCATACTTTTCTTATAGGTATATCCTTCAAATTGTTGATGTGTGACCTTATGTAACGACATCCAGACATTGTATTTATCAAAACAATACAATGCGATATAATACAACACAATATAATATAATACGATAAATTTTGAAACAATATGTAACGACCATCCAACAAAAGTGTAAGACTCAAATTTATTTGTATGATGACATATTCTTTTGAACTGATGGCCAAACAAAAAAAAATAACTAAAACAAAATGCAATAAATGGCCAACAGGCCAAGGGACTAATTTGAACTACACAAAGATATTATGTACTAAACTGAAACATTTAAAAACTTTAAGGGACCAAAGTGAACTTCATCCAGATCTTCTTATTTCCTTGTTCCTCTGTTATTTCAAGAATAAAAAAATGGCGATCCAAAAACACCACAAAGGGAAAACAAAACCAAGATCCCCAACTCTCATACTCACAGTTTCCGTTGCAATCATAACTTTACTATACATTGCTTCACCATTATTTTCCCCAAATGGGTTCTCTTTATCTACTTCAAAAAACTCGGTGTATTCAAAGAATCATAATCGTAGAACACATAATGGGCCTCACAAGTATCTTTATTGGTGTATGGGGTAAAATTCGTACTAGATAACTGTATGAATTATGAGGTGACACGTAGAGTATGATGCCGAGTCAAGTCCAGGTCAGCCTGGAGCACTACCGATAAGACACGAGCAGTGACGGGAGCATCGTACGCATATGTGGTGCCGGTAACTCGGAAGGTCAGGAGAGTCGTTTGAACCGTAACGGACAGCCGTTACTGAGCCAGTCATACATCTTCCAACATGGCATTAATAGCATTTATAAAGATATTAATTGTCTAATTATTACAACATTCATTCTCATGTATTAATGAGAGCATATTTCGTAGGGTGTGTACTAGTGAACCTCATGTATAAATAGGACACATAGTTCCATTGTAAATCATCATATTCAAGTTGTTACAATATGCTTTCTCATTCTCTCTCGATTATTGTGCTTTCATACAAGTCACGAAGACTTTGATCAGAAGCTATCACAAGGCTCAAGCTAATTATTACTTCACTTTGTCTTAATATTATTTACTTGCAGTATACTTTATTTAGCATTATTGCCAAATCAGTCACTTGAGATTCACGTGTCCTTGACCACATACACAAATTCAACTGTACCATTTTACGGGTAAACAGTTTGACGCCCACCGTGGGACCTGGACAATTGTGATGTCACATAGAAGAACACGGAAGCAGTCGCAACATCGGGGATAACACTAACAACATCCCACTAGGACTAGATGGCATGCCGATAGGAACCCCGGCACCAAAGGACCCAATGGTTGCAGATGGAGCCACTTCGGGAGGCGGACATACTCGACAAGATGATGTTCCCAATGACGAAACACCCGAGGAAGCCATACAAAATCTGAGGATGCAGAATTCCGCTATAAGCGAACAGTTAGACCATCTGAGCGGTTTCATTTGGAATATATGTCCAAGAATGCTGGCAGTACTCCAACGGATGAACCGACACCTCCACCAAATACCAATGGAGATACCAAAAAAAATCAGAGTAGATCGAGAAATGATGGCGCTTCAGAAAGCGAAGTTGTTCCTGAAAATCCTTTCCAGTAACAAGTTTTGAAATTTATGAAAGACATGACGAATAAAGTAGACACCAACGCAGAGAAGGCAGAGAAAAATTCCAAGGAGTTCCGACATCGGTTAAATCAAATACCAGGGAGTCCCTCCTATGGTTGAAGGGCCAGAAGCCCCTCTAGTGGTTGAAGGGCCAGACGCAAGGAGATATATTCAATTGGCGTATAAGCCAGAGGCTACGCCCGAACTGATACTCAAAAAATTTAAAATGCCATTTGTAGCCAAGTATGATGGAACTAATAATCAACATGAGCACATAACGGCATATACTATGGCCGTAAAGGAAAATGATATAAGGAAACACGGAATAGAATCGGTTTTAATTAAGAAGTTTACAAAAACACTTGCTAAGAGAGCCTTGACATGGTATTCACTCCTCCCTAAGCATTCAATTGGATCATTCGCCCAGCTCGCCGACATGTTCATAAAAGCTCATACGGGAGCACAGAAGGTGAATACGCGCAAGGCGAATATCTTTTGCATTGTGCAGGGAGAAACGGAACTCCTTAAGAACTTCATTTTGTGGTTCTAGAAGGAACGTATATTGCTACCCACAGTCCCAGACGAGTGAGCTGCAAAGGCTTTCACAAAAGGTTTGAATCCTTCAAGTTTAGACGCCTCGCAAAAGCTCAAGGAAAATCTCTTGGAGCTCCATGCTACAACCTAGGAAGGTGTGCATAACTGGTAGGAGTCCAAGATCCAGATAGAAGATGATTTATTGGGGACTCAGGCCGGAAGTATTTTTCGTAAGTCGGACAAAGGAGTCGTAACAGACTGGAACTCCTCGAAGAACCGCTTCCAATCTTATCCTGCTCCCGAAAAGCAAGGAAGCGGACAAGGTTTTCACTCATTTGCAAAGACAAACAACAAATGAGGATCCGGATGAAATAATTAAGGATTGGTGAATTTCGACAAAGGGAATCCATTTAACTCTACTAAGGGTACTTGATACCCAAAATTATTCGAGTACAATTTTAATATCAACGAGGATCAAATGGTGGTGGTACTAAGAACTCATCGAGCGTCTCGATCTCCAAATCGATTGAAATCCAATCCTAATAAAAAAGATCAATTTATCTAGTGCGATTTCCACGGCACTCACGGATATAAGACTATAGACTGCAGACATTTATGAGAGGAGGTGGCAGGAATGCTGAGCAGGAGCCACCTCCGAAGATATTTGAGCGAAAGAGTTCAAAATAATTATGAGTGGGGACCACCCGCTAAAGACAAATCAAATCCGGCCGCACCATCACATGTTATAAACATGATATTTGACGGGTTAATGATTGTCATTACATCTTTCACTGCGGCTAAAAAGACAAAAATCTCAGGAATCCGGGAAAAGAGATTCTGAGAGATACCAGATGAACACACTATCACTTTCACCGAAGAAGATGTTGTCGGTGTGATTTTCCTTCACATTGACACATTAGTAATTTCAGTACCTATTGATTGCTTCTAGGTATAGAGAGTTCTGATCGATCTCGGGAGCTCAACTAATATTATACAGCTGAAGGTGGTAGAAAAGATGAATATGGCAAACAAAATTGTTTCGGCTGCCAGAACCTCCTCATGTTTCAATATGTCAAGTGAGAGACAACAAATGGGGAAGTAGATCTACCGGCGGATGCAATGAGAGTCATTAAGATGATGAAATTTTATGTTATTGACGGTGACATGAGATATAATGCAATATTAAGGAGGTCATGGATACATAATATGAAGGCGGTCCCATCGACATTGCATCTATTGGTGAAATTCCCTACACCATAAGGGATTCAACAAATTCGATGAGAACATCCTGCTTCCAGGGAGATGTACGCCATAGAGGAACCAGAGGTGGTGGCAGATCCTAAATAGAAATTATAGAAGGTGGAGCCAGCATTGACAGATGTTCATCAGGTTCCGTCGGCAGAGTTGGAATCAACCTATCGGAAGGAGGAGTTTTTGGACTGATATCAGGTGCCTAGATATTTTTAGGTACCGGACAAGTCAGATGCCACCAAATCTACTGTAGAGGAACTTGAAAAGATTGTACTACACCCAGAATCTTCCGACATGAAGGTATACCTGGGCACGAGGTTAACCCCGATGCTCAAGGATTGAATTATTAAATATCTCATTAATTGCTTTGCATGATCACATAAAAATATGACAGACATCCCTCCAGAAGTCACAACTCATAAGTTAGGCCCGAATCTAAATTTCCCTACCGTGGGGCAGAAAAAAAGGTCGATCGCCAAACTCCGTAACATGTTTGTTAAATAAAGCTAGATTACTTAATATATGGTCAATCCGGGAGGTGAAATACCCTGAGTGGTTAGATACGTAGTCTTAGTACCTAAAAAGGGACAAATTTAGAATGTGCATTGATTATAAAGATTTAAATAAAGTATGTCCAAAAGACTCATTTCCGTTGCCAAACATCGATCAGATGATTGACGCTGCTAGCGGGCATAAGATCATGAGTTTTCTCGATACATATTCTGGGTATAACCAAATAAGGATGCACCCACAAAACCAAGAGAAAACATATGTTTAACTACTTTCGGCACTTACTATTATAGTGTTATGCCTTTCGAACTAAAAAATATCGTAGCTACATATCAAAGGTTAGTAAACAAGATGTTCGAAAAGCAAATAGAAAAAACTATGGAAGTATATATAGACGATATGCTCATTAAGAGTCTTCGTGCAGAGGACCATTAAGTCATTTATAGGAAACTTCTGAGGTATTGAGGAATTTTAATGTGAAGCTTAACTCCGACAAATGTGCCTTCAGGGTTGGTTCCATAAAATTTATGGGTTTCTTGGTTTCTCAGAGAGGAATCGAGATAAATCCTGACAAAATAAAGGTTATTGAAGACATACCAGACACGCTTGAAGATGTGAAAGTGGTACAATGGTTGACCAGGCGAGTTGCAGCTCTGAGCAAATTTATCTCCCGGTCGTCAGAAAAATATCACAGGTTTTTCACACTATTGAAAAAGAAGAACGATTTTGTTTAGACGCCCGAATACTAGCAGGCCCTACGGGACCTGAAATCCTACTTATCCAGCCCTCCGCTCATGTCAAAGCCAAAGGACGGAGAATAATTACTCATATATCTTATAGTATCGGAGGTAGCGGTAAGTGCAGCTCTGATACGGGAGGAAAAAGGTACGCAATTTCCTGTCTATTATGTAAGTAGAGTAATGTTAGGGGCCGAGACCCGATACCCATTGCTCGAAAGACTATCTTTTGCTTTAGTCATGTTATCGCAAAATATTCGGCCATATTTTCAATACTACCCAATTGCCGTATTATCCACATTTCCACTTAAATATGTGTTACATAAGCCCGATCTTTCCGGGCGCCTGGCTAAATGGGCGGTAGAATTGAGTGAATTTGATATTGAATATAGACCCAGACTGTAATAAAGTTGCATGTCTTAGCGAATTTTGTGGTCGATTTCAGTCAGGGAGTAACCCATCAGGCAGAAAAAGAAGTCATCTTGGTCTCGGGGACTACCCCCGGGGTTTGAACACTCTACATAAATGGGGCCTCCAACGTCAATGGGACCGATCTGGGAGTAGTATTGCATACTCCTACTGGTGAAATTTTAAGACAGGCAATTCATAGCAAGTTGACTAACAATGAAGCCGAGTATGAGACTTTGGTTGCAGGTCTGGAATTAGCACGAGGCTTAGGCTCTCAAATTATTAAGTCAAATGTGATTCCCTGGTGGTGGTGAACCAAATCCATGCGGTATTCGAGACCAAAGAAGAACGCATGTTGAGATACCTCGAGAAGGTTTTAAAGCTTTTGTCCCGGTTTCAAGAATGGATGGTGGTACATATACCCCGAAAAGAAAATATAGATGCAGATGCACTCGCAAACTTAGGCTCCAGCACGAAAGCTGAGTGTTCTAAAATCTAGTCGGTTGTTCAAATGTTGCACTCGACATTGGATCCCGTAGGTTATGATGAGGTGAATTCAACCAACCGAACTTGGAACTAAAGGATTAAATTCTTGGACTACCTCGTAAATGGAAAGCTTCCGGAGGACCCAAAAACATCCAGATCTTTGAAGACCAAAGCAGCCCAGTACTGTGTCATAAATGGAAAACTTTATCGACTGTATTTTTATAGTCCCTTAGCCCGGTGCGTAGGCCCTGACGAAGCTGATTACGTAATGAAAAAAGTCCATGAAGGCATATGCGAAAATCATTCGAGAGTGGAATCTTTAATGAGAAAACTCATGAGAGTCGGTTATTACTGGCCCCGGATCGAGGAAGATACAAAAATATTTGTGAAGAAATGAGATAAGTGTCAGTGACATGCACAACCGTTACACCGACCAGGAGAAGAATTGCACCCAGTTGTATTCTCATGGCCGTTCATGAAATAGGATATGGACATAGTCGGACCCTTGCCAGCGGCACCAGGACAGGTATGTCAGATTATATTTATGACTGATTATTTTTCTAAATGGGTTGAAGCTGCAGCTTATGCAAAGCTCCAGGAAAAGGAGATGATGGACTTCATTTGGCAACACATCATTTGTCGTTTTGGCATCCCAAAGGATATAACTTGTGACAACAGCCGGAATTTTATTGGGGCCAAAGTTACAAAGTTCCTCGATGACTTGAACATCAAGCGCATCACCTCCACTCCCTACCATTCCAGTGCAAATGGTCAAGCAGAATCAACAAACAAGACCATAATCCAAAACTTGAAAAAGAAGTTGGAAGCTGCAAAAGGAAACTGACCTTCTATGCTATCGAAAAGTTTATGGGCATATAGAACCACTGCAAAAATGAGTACCAAAGACAATTCTTTTTCCTTGGTCTATGGTGCAGAGGCCTTGAATCCGGTAGAAGTTGGGACTCCCAGTTTGAGGTATCTCCGGGCAAAGGACAAGTCAAATGTAGAATCAATGTCTGTACACCTAGATTTGCTCAAAGAACGTCTAGTTCTTGCATACGTCTGGATGGAAGTCCAAAAGCAAATAATAGAATAATACTGATACTTCAAATTCGGGGACTTAGCGCTTCGGAGGATAACTCAATGTACATGCGAACATAATGCGGAAAAATTAGATGCAAACTGGGAAGGTCAATACACAGTCAATGATATCGCCAGTAAACGAGTTTATCAACTGACAGACCAACAAGGAAACAAACTTCTTAATAATTAAAATGTAAGCCTTTTAAATAAGTAGTATGTGTATTAAGGCGAAACATGCGTTGCACTTTGTTTTTCTTCGTTCGATTTTTATTCCAATTGAGTTTTTTCGGTAAGGTTTTTAATAAGGTAGCACCCACATATAAGCATGTTGATAGTCTTGCTACCGATGAGAGCTATCCAGTATCTGGGTCCTCATAGTATGAACTCTCAAACACTAGGGGGCATATATATCCGGATATGAGTGAAGAAGATTTTGCGGAAATTTTAGCGCTTCAAAGAAAAGCGCCCGATATTGGGGACTTCCCAAATGCTGGGGACTACCCAAAATTTTAAATTATATGTAACCGGACTGACCACACTGAATGGCAGCCGAATTATTCTTGTACTTGTCTTCACATTTGTAGGTTAAAAAAATTAATGAAATTTTCCTTTTATGATTAATAAATCTTTGCACGAGCATAAAAACGTATGTTGACTTAAACATATCGAAAATTTCATGGCATAATGAGCAGGAGACGTCCTCTTCTACAACACCATTAAAAATAAGGGTCCGCTCTTATTAAAAACCATAACAAAAAATAAAAGTTGAGGCTCCAGATACTAAAAGTACCCGAGTTTTAAGTTGGCCGGAACTAAGGCAAGTCCGGAACCAACTCTAAAGGCCACGAGAAGTCCCGATATAAGATGAAAAAATACATCATTCGGAGTATATTCAAGTTTGATGAAAAGTTCTTAAAAACCTTCCAAAGCTTAGTATTTACCAGTTGTAAAGTAACCTTTAAAATAAGGTTTCAATTTATGAAGCAAAGAAGTCATAAACAAATAGACTCGCAGAAGTAATAAAAATTGCTTCTAAAACTGAAAACATAGAATGGAGACCTTGAGAAGAATTGCGGAAAAGGAAATTCTTTCATTCATATTTTTCCGGGCTTAAGTCAACTCGGTTACAAAAGATAACAACCGAACCCAAAAGTGACCCGGTAGCATTTAAAAACATAAAAGAAATTAAAACATGTGCGAAAGATTACGGTACGCCCGCTCCATGATCTGTCGGGGATGTTTCAAATGTTACCAATAAAATAAAAAGATCAAAAGGTCAAACATTGAGGGGCTCATCACCAGCTTCCACATCTAAATCCCCTTTATTCCCACAAAGAGCTTCCAATGATAGCTCAACATCGTGAAGGTCAATCTCTGTGTCTAGGAGTTCAGAAGGGATATCAATTCCTGATTTGTTAGCTTCTTCAAGGGTATCTGCGCGACTCTTGAGAACTGCCAGATTCCGACGAAACTTCCATCTTTGGCATTTGGCCTGGAGTTCAGCGATGGTATGTTCGGAGGCGTTTAGCTGCCTTTGGGCCTCTGGCAAGTCTGCTACCAACCTATCCATTCTACCTTGAAGAGTAACATAGGAAGTGGTTAAGACCGGAAGAGAATTCTCCCGGTTCTATAGTGAATCAACAGCATCCTGCAGACGTAGCCGAAGGGAGGCTTGAAGAGAGCCCGAATCTTTGAGATCAGCTCTAAGGTATTCAACTTCTGCCCGAAGGTGTTGAATTTCCTCCTTCAAATTCTTTTCCTCCTGAGAAGGGCCCATCGCCCTAGCTAGATCCACAGTAAAGAGTACAGTGGCATGGCCCTAGACAATGGAATTAAAGCCAGTGAGGAGGCAAAGATATATGAAGAACAATTAAAAAAAAATATATTTTACCTGCAAAAGTATGCCTGCAAGGTGTGCAAGAGAAGCCTCTAGAGAGACGTTGGGAGATTTTCGGAGAGTAGAAGCGGATGTCTCGAACTCAGTACTAGAAGTAGGGATCGAGTTATGCTTAGAATATTCAGCCGTGGGAACAGTTGTCTCAGTCTCCGAAACATCACGTAGAGGACTCTCAGGGCGAGTGCTTTCATCATTTACCTTATCTTCCTCGTCGATTTGAATGACGTCCGCTTGTGCCTCCGCTTGTACCTCTTTCCAAAGCTCAATGAGCCTGCAGAGGTTCCTGACCCTAGAATCAATTTCCACCGGGGTCACGGGAACTTCTTCTTGAGTTTTCCGCTTCCGATTACTGGAAGCAGACTGAAGAATGTTGGATAAAGTGACTACGTGGGAAGGAACCTTCTAGGCTGCAAATTTCCTTGCCGAGAAATAGAATAAAAATAAATTCCTGAGAAACCGAGGGATGAACTTATATAAGGGGTCGAGTTAGGATTAAAGCTTATCGTGGTATTTTTCCTTTCACCATTTGGAAGTAATACTTTTCACGATCGGGTGATGTCGGTGGAGGCACGAAGAAGATTAACAACCCACGTGAAAACTCCTTCAATCAGTTGCGGCTCAACTAAAATGGTGTGAAAATGCAATAATTACATGAGAATGAGTAATTCCTTTATTCAGAACAAAAATAAATAAGTCTGTGTCTAAAGATACTCACGGGAGGGGTTCCACTCTTCAGGGAAAGGACTTGAAGAAGGTTGATGGGTTTGGTCGGTATTGATCAATGTAAATCGGGTTAACCAACCTCGACCAAAATCACTTCAACATTGATGAGGCTACAGATTCCACGGGGGTATAAATGGATAATTACACCCCAAAAAACCCGAGGGTAGTAAATAAGGAAAAGGCGATCAATGGTGAATAGAGCGTTGGTATTATCGACCAGCATCTACATGTAGTATATCAATCTCTAAATTTATAGAGCAACTTGGCCCAAGCAGATTCTATATCGACGACAAATGTCTTCGATGATTTTTAGGCTAGAAATTTTGAAACCAATAGTAAAAGGATATGTGTAAGCCATGGAAAACCTTTCAACATGGTGGTGCACTCAGTCAACTGGATCAACTTCTTTAATGACTGCGTCAGAGGTGAAGTTACAATCTTTCATAACTTCGGGGTGACTTTTGACAGTTATCATGGATTCAATTTCTTCAGCATGTTCGAAGTTCCCTTGAACACGAAAATCTTCTGAGAAATCGAAACCAGAAGGAAGAATTTCTGCAGCAATTGAGTGCAAGTAAATTTCTTGATTCTTAGGAGAAATATATTCTTTCCCAGGATGACTATTTGGTAGACCATCGTTGTTGTCAGGAGAATGTGAATGAGAAGACTTAGTGAACGACATTATGGAAGAAAAATTGAAGAAGAAAAGAAAGTTTATGAAGATTGTAGTTGCCTTCTGTGTGGAGATTTGACCTCTTATTTATGGTATGAGAATATAACGTTTGGAAATGAAAATCTGTGCATCATCATTGTAATACTTCACATCGATCAGAGCAATTGGTCAGTTACCTCCGTTTCAGAAGCATTGACGAGATGTGACATTCGATGTTTCTTCAATCATTGTGTTTCAAATTTTCCGTTGAAGTATAGGGTTTTCATCCACTTTTCGGGCGTGCAAAGGTTACTCGTAGAAAGTGCGGGGACTATCTGTATGAGGCAAAATTTATATTAGACAGTTGTACAGATTATGAGATGACATGTGGAGTATGATGTCGAGTCAAGTCCAGGTCAGCCTGGGCGCTACCAATAATACACAAGCAGTGTCGGGAGCGTCGTACGCATATGTGGTACCGGTAACCCGAAAGGTCAGAAGAACCGTTTGAACCGTAACGGACAACCGTTACTGAACTGACCATTTATCTTCTAATAGGGCATTAATAGCATTTACAGAGATACTAATTATCCAATTATTACAACATTCATTCTTTTGTATTAATCAGGGCATATTTCGTGGGGGTGTGTACCCGTGAAACTCATGTATAAATAGGACACATAGTTCTATTGTAAATCATCAAATTCAAGTTATTACAATATACTTTCTCATTCTCTCTCGATTATTGTGTTTTCATACGAGTTGCAGAGACTTTGTTCAGGAGCTAACACAAGGCTCATGCTAATTATTACTTCACTTTGTCTTAATATTATTTACTTGCAGTATACTTTATTTAGCATTATTTCCAAATCAGTCACTTGAGATCCACGTGTCCTTGACCACATATACAAATTCAACTGTACTGTTTTACGGTAAACAATTGGGGCAATAGAATTAATTGCCCTGTAAAATATTGTGATCGCGTTGTTATTTTTCTTCTTCTCAATTTATCTTTACTTATTATCTAATAATCCTATTTTATTCTTTATCCTACCTTTTATAGAAGTTCTACCCCGTGCAATACTTTTCTTGTAGGTTTATCCTTCAAATTATTTATGTATGACATTATATAATGACATCTAAACAACACAATACGATACAATGCAACACAATACAATATAATACGATAAATTATGAAACGGTACGTAACAACCATCGAAACAGAGTGTAAGACTCAAATTTATTTGTATGATGACATATTCTTTTGTACTGATAGCCAAACAAAAATAAATTAAAATAAATGAACTAAACAGTCATGGGTTGCTCCTCCCTTAACCAGCGGTCTCGGATTCGAGCTTTGGGTATGGAAAAATTCTTCGTAAGGGAGCGCTTCCCCCCGAATGAGGCCCTACGCGGAGAGATCCGGATATAGTCGGGCTCCAATGCGGGTTGCGGACACCGGGTGGGAAACCCAAAAGAAAAAAAAACAGCCAATGGACCAATTTGAACTATACAAAGACAATAAGTACTAAACTGTAACATTTAAAAAACCTGAAGGAACCAAAGTGAGTTTCATCCAGATCTTCTTATTTCTTTGCTCCTCTGTTATTCAAGAATCAAAAAATGGCGATCCAAAAAACCCACAAATGGAAAACAAAACCAAGATCCCCAACTCTCATACTCACAGTCTCCATTGCAACCATAACTTTACTATACATTGCTTCACCATTATTTCCCCCAAATGGGTTCTCTTTTTCTACTTCAATAAACTCAAAAAACTCAGTATATTCAAAGAACAATAATCGTAGAACACATAATGGACCTCATAAGTATCTTTATTGGGGAAATAGAATTGATTGTCCTGGAAAACATTGTGATACTTGTGCAGGTTTAGGTCATCAAGAATCAAGTCTTAGGTGTGCTCTTGAAGAAGCTATGTTTCTTCAGAGGTGACATTTATTGGATTTTTGTATCTCAATTTTGTTTTCCCTCTTTTGGGTTTCTTGTATTGGTAATAAAAACAAACAACAACATATCTAGTGTAATCCCACAAGGGTAGAGTGTAAACTCTACCTTTGCAGGCTAGAAATGTTATTTCCAATAGACCCTCGGCTCAATTCTTGATATTGGTAATGTTTAACCTTTTTTTAACTTTGTTTTTGAAATTTAAGTTGAAATGTTTGAATCTTTTCTATGTTGAAGTGGTTTTTACTTGCTAGATGCTTTACATAAGCCCGAGTTGGAAAAGGAAAATGTTGGTCTTTCACATAGTGTAGGGGCTTCATTTTATGGCGGTTGGATTGTGACCACCTCATATAAAACAGGGGGGGGGGGGGATTTTATTTTCTTATATTAGGTGTTCAAAATGAAGCAATTTACAAAAATTGTTGCTCTTTTGACCTGGGAGTGTGCTAATAGCATTTGTTGATTGAAGCAATTTACTAGAATGGCATTTGATGACTGCTGCAATTTGCAATGTGCTTTGTTTTCGGAAACAACCTCCCTACCTTCAAATGGTAGGGGTAAGGTCTGCGTACACACCACCCTCCCCAACCCCACTTGTGGGATTACACTGGGTATGTTGTTGTTTGTTTTCTCGAGATTCGGTTGTGAGCTTCCATATAATCAAGGTCAATTTGTGCTGAAACTTCGGAATGATTTGCTTAAATGAATTCTCCATCTTTTGGATTAGTCAGCTGTTTCGATGAGCGATTTTGATCTTTCGGTTAAATTTCACTACAAGTAGTCAACGAGCATAATATGTTATTTTCCATTCTTCTTGTGTTTATGTTAGTGAAAGAAAATTTGTTTTCATTCAAAGATGGTCTTCTGAGTGAGTGATTCTAACCCCAGTTTCATTTGGTCATCCTAGGATCGTTTATGCTAAGATTATGGGCATAAGATTTGACATGCATGCAACAATTAGTATTATACAACAACAATAACAACAATAACAACAACATACCCAGTGAAATCCCACAATGTGGGGTCTGGGGAGGGTAGAATGTACACAGACCTTACCTCCATATTTCTGTGTATGCATATTATATTACAGTGAATTTGGATAACCCCATATTTCTGTGTATGCAATCCCATGACATTTGGTTATGGAACCAAGGCATTTTATGATGTGTTTAACAACCCGGGCATTTTTATTTTCTTATGAAAGATATATTTGAAGTTCTCCTTATCTAAGGATAGGCTATTGCTTGTTGCAGGACATTTGTTATGCCTTCGAGGATGTGTATCAATCCGATCCACAATAACAAAGGGATTCTTCATCGGCCCAATTCAACTTCTGAGGAAAGGTGAGTTTTCTGTATCATTGGCATATTGTTGTACATTGATTAGGTTGCATCCACTTCTGAGGAAAGGTGCATTTTCTGTTTAACGGAAAGGTAGTGTTCGTTAATTAAGTTGCATCCAACAATATGTAAAATATACCATCAGAAAAACTGATAATTTTTTTTTTATCATCAATTTTCTGATCTGTACATTTTACATACTGTTGGATACGACCTAATTAACGAACTCTACCTTGCCATTAATACATAAAATGCACCTTTCCTCAGAAAATTGATAAATTGTCTCTTATATAACTCATCAAGAAAACATAAATAGATAAAATGTCTCTTAAGAAAATTTCTGGTCTTAAAGAAAGATAATCAAAATAGAGCTGCAGTATACACGTGTGATAATCGTAGTCTTGCATGAGCCTATAAAGTAGTTACAGTTCAAATATTGTTGTTTCAATTGTACCTAAGCTGCAAAGAATTAGGTTATGTATGCTAATGTGATCAGAGGCGGATCTAGGATCTAAGTTTTATAGGTTCAAATTTTAAGTTTTTAGCATAAAATGGATTATATATTTAAATTTAAGGGTTCATATCTACTATTTGTTGCAATGTTAATTAATTTTGCACATTAATTTATGCTCCGCATCAAAAGTACTGGTTCAGATGAGCCCAAGAACATAGGAATGCTACTTTTATCTTTTTTTGGGTTACCTGGTAAAATAAATTCTCTTAACAATATTAGCTTAGAGACTTACTATATGTCCATCTAATTATCAGGTGGGCAGATAGTTCGTGTGCTACGGATTCTTTATATGATGTGGATCTCATTTCTGACACAGTACCTGTAATTTTGGACAACTCCAAAATGTGGCATCACGTCCTGGCAACGAGCATGAAGTTAGGTTCTAGAGGGGTTGCCCACGTTGAAGGAGTTAGTAAGACTGATCTCAAAGAAAAAAGTTTGTACTCAAACATTTTGCTTATCAATCGAACTGCAAGCCCGCTTTCATGGTAAACTTACTTTTTTGTTTGTTTCCTTTATAAACTAGTTTGACTTTAGGTACTGGCTCGTGTGCTAACTTTCATTTGCTAGAAAAAATGGAGCTTGTAATAGGGGATAATTTGTTCATTTTTTTCTTACTTTTAATGTTGGACCTGCTTTTGAATTCTAATAGATTTACTCTACATATTAATCATGGTAATCATTCAGGTTTGCAGAATGCAAGGATAGGAAAAATCACAGCTCCATTTTTCTGACATATTCCTTTCTTCCTTCAATGGCTGCGGAAAAACTACGGCGTGCAGCAGAACAAGTTAGTTAACTTCATGTATTTTTAACTTTTTAATTAACTACTTAAATTGACACTGTCTCTATCATCTATGTGTGAAAATAAACTCCTTTAACACTCTGTTTTCTCATAGCAGTAGAACTAGATTGCTACACATCTTCGACTTGTTTTCTCTATAGGTTGAGTCCACCGGATTAAATTTCATACATCATATTTTGAAGGTTTTTTGGTTTAAAACTACAAATGCATCTTATAGTTTTTTCCTCTATTTGCTTCCTTATATAATATGCTTCTAAGTTTCCCTTTGTTGCATAAGTGGGAGAAAACGACAAAATGGTCCCTTATGTTTGAGGGTCGGTAAATATTTGACGGATATTAATTTTGGCAAACTTAAAGGGCGAAAACTGTTCAGCATATCCTTAAGGGACTATTTTGAACTTACACTCAAACATAAGGGACAATATTTTTTTAATTTTCTCCATAAGTGGCTGTGAAAGTTTATTGACTTATGGCCATGGTCCATCTCGTCCAGTGCCATTGTTTTGAGACTACTAGGAGATATCCTTTCCTATAATTTGATGGATTCCATCATTTCTGTAGATCAAGAGGCGGCTTGGTGATTATGATGCTATGCATGTTCGAAGAGGTGATGTTCTAAAGACAAGGAAGGACAGGTTTGGGGTTCAACGAAGTTTGCACCCCCATTTGGACAGGGATACACGTCCAGAGTTCATTCTATGCCGAATAGCAAAATGGGTCCCGCCTGGGCGAACCCTTTTTATTGCTTCTAATGAGAGGACACCAGGTTACTTTTCTCCTCTGGCTGCGAGGTTAGTGATCTTTTAACTCTTTTTTAAATCTTCCTATCTTCTAATTGATCTTTGCATGCTATACAATAGTAATATGCACTATTATGGTCTTCCTAGAACTTATTAGCTTTACACTATGGTACCTACAGTGTCCACTGTCTTTTCTTCCAAAAACATGCAGGTGACTAGTATGTAAGGACTTCAGAGTTTAATATAAGGGAAATTAGCACTTTTAGTCCCTCAAATATTGACAAATTCTGATTTTGCTCCTTGTGATTTCCGATTAAGCACATTTGACCTTCAATTAATTGTTAATTGAAATATATACTTTTGATTCCTCTGTCTGTAAATCTTCACAAATTTAACGAACTATTAAGTGCTGAACCATTCAATTATTGATGTATTATGTTAAATTTGTGCTATTACTCCATATGTGAGAATAATATAATTCTAAAATTCACATATTTCCTATAGAAAGGGATCAATAACACACTTAGTTTAATTGAAGGTGAAATGTGCTTGTCAAATATTGTAAGGACCAAAATCAGAACTCATGAATAATTGAGGGACCAAAACTGCAATTATCCCTTATATTAAGTTTCCGAGAGACTTCAGATTTCAATCTGAAAAACTTTGCATCAAAAAGCTAGATCCTTTTGATTATATCTTCAGCAATATCCTCAGAATTCATCAATAACTGAGGGACCAAAAGTGCAATTACCCCTTAGCTATGATCATACATCTTCAGCAAGATCATGGTTAGCACTGCCTGCTATAATATTTTTTCTGTTATCTACTATTTTCAGGTACAAGCTGGCCTATTCCTCAAATTATAACAGCATTTTGGATCCATTAATTGAAAACAATTACGAGCTCTTCATGATAGAAAGGCTTATTATGACGGGAGCAAAAACATTTATCAAAACAATGAAACAGGATGATACTGATCTCAGCCTCAGCGATGATCTTAAAAAGAATACCAAGAAATGGGAAATACCTGTTTATACAAGAGACAACGAAGAATGTTAGCTCTCAGATGCTTCATCGGATTCTTCTGAGCAATGCTCGTTTCATAATTTGCACATTTCACTCAGTTTTTGTTCTTCACTTGTAAAGCAAAATCTTATGGTTTTCTTTGTGAATGTTAGAGTTGTTTAGGTACTAGTTGAGAGAATAACTTGTTTCTACATGTTGTATAAATATGATATGGGCTTCAGTAGGACATGGAGTTTAGATGAAGACATGCAATATTGATTGAATCATTCTTTGTTAAATTCGTGAAAATGGTGTTGCGGATCAAGAAATGTTAAATTTATAAGTTGATGTATTTAGAGATATGAATAACTCACGAAAATCTCTAGTGCTCAAGCCTCCAATCAATTGAAATAAGGGTCAACAAAAAAAGAATAGGACCTATTATTCCTACATGTTCCATTAGTAACATTCTCTTGAGATTTTGCTGTGTATTTTGCTTGTGTTTAATCTTTCCCGATTAGAAATTAAATAGATTTTTTTTCTAAAATGAGTGAATTTATTAGATTGATTTATTAATAGTTTTTGTTCTTTTTGACTCTGTGTCATTCCTTTATATTTATAGAGACAGGGGACATAATTCATATGGATATAATGACTCTAAGGTTCCTACTAATAGAATTAAGGAAGCAAACTGTATAATATTAATTGCTTTCTAGATCGTTCTGCAACACATTTTGAATAAAATAAAATTTGAAATTTTATTGGACTCGACTGGAGTAATGTATGTCTTTCCTGGAGTGACTGATTTATAGAACCTCTTGTTTGAGAGAATTCCTCATTTCAAAGCATCATAGAATTACACTAAAGAATTGTTATTTGAATAGAGGGCAAAAAAACAGATCACTCTATTCATCCCTACTGAAAGTCACTAAAATACTTAAAAGATTGTTATTGATACCGCAAAGAAGTTCCATCTTTAGAAAGTTGGAAAAGAAGATGCAAATTTTCAAGTCTTATTATCAACTAAACTTTGAATACATATTCTTACAAGCCCTTTTTTTTTTGTGCATTATGCATCCGGTATTCAAAATTCACTAGGCTGATTGGGACCATTACTTGTCAATACAAGTTTAAGATTACTGACATGTGTCTTTATAAATTTTAGAGGCTGAGATTTATTTTCATTTATTATAAGTAAATTTCTATTAATGATAAGATTGAAAAGAGAAAAGATTAAAATTTGTGTTGAACGTCAGCATCATCTCCTCTTACCGGGAAAGCAAAAGGCATTGCATTGATATCTTTTATAAATTCTTTATCCTGATAAAACATGATTATTTTCTAATTTTAGACAATAAATTTTATTTTTTCATAGAAACTATTTGAGAAATCTCACTTAAGTTAGTAACAAAAAAAAAAGATGATCAATACTTCGTACTTTGTAGTACCAATATATAATAAAAATAAGCACATATAAAGATATATATTGAAGTATTGAACAACAAAACCAAACAATCTCTACCATGGGTTTTTCCATTCCCGAGGCTCTATCAGCCTCTTCTGTCTTATATGTACATTTGCAAAACCTCCGGTCTAATTGTGCTCTATCTATAAGTTGCTTTCTGTTTACACTCAGAGCTTCTTAAAATCTCACACCGTGGGATCTTGGATCAAAATAGCTTCTAACAAAAATTAAAAGATGAAAAGAGCTCTTTATTTGTGTGCTATTCCAAAGTGCTGCTAGGCCAGAGGCTCTTCCACAATGAAATCTCTCTGTCACTATATAGCTTTCTGATTCCTCCATAAGAACCATCTGCTTCATTGCCCACTTCTCTGTGATCTTTTCTGTTTATCACTGTTTGCCTCCATCTCGATCGGGGGTATACTGTTTGAACTCCAATACCACTGTTTCTGCGAATATAGCTAGTCGTGAGAATGGTAATCTTGATATTTTCCCTCAACATACGTACTAGTTGAAGTCATAATTAAATAAAAACGTATTTTTTTAACAGTTTAAGCTTTTAGATGAGATGGTCACAGTTAAACAGTACTTAGCGGAGAAAATGGAAAAGCCAATACGTCTTCAAAAACCATACAACATGATCTCTTAGTCTTCTACTCTTTGCATAATAGACTTCTTTATTCTACAAATTCATCCTGGAGTCTAGTACATTGTAGGAAGTGAATGACATGTTACTTAATGTTATCCTGGCAACTAAAAATCAAGCACAATTTTATAGTATTCGCACTTACCAGTTTTACTCTAATCATGCATAGCATGACAAAAAAAGAATAAACCAGATATGAGCTACTTATGATGGAAGAATTATCAGAAACTACACCTAACTTTTACCCCTCCATATGAATTTTTATCACAACGAAGCTATATACTTCAAAGAAACATTGAATTTATCGCCTTCCCTTTTGGGATTCGACAAGTATACTTCAAAGTTATATAACTTACCACTGGCATGACAATGGCAATTCAACTTGCTGCCACTACAAGATTCCAAGTGTCCAACAACTCCATACCACCAACCTGCAGAACAAAGATCAGAATTTTTCGAGTATATTTCAATGCGAATAAGATGAAAAACAAAGTCATGGAATCAAGAAAAAGTGCTAAATTCTAATGGAAAATGAGGACTAAAGGAAAAAAAAATTAGCATACCATATGGGAACTCTTTGCTTTTTCTCCACTGAATCTCAAAGTGATCATCAGGTTTTAGATCATTTAAGCAATCCGATACATGAAGAACATACGGATGAGTACCAACAGTTGGTGCTCTTAGTCTATTACATTCTATGTCTTCCTCGATTATTCGCCTCCCATGTGCTGGATACCTGCAAAATTAATCCATTCACGGTCAGGCAAAAGGGCTAAAAGAATAATCTTGAATACATATAACTATAAAGAAACTTCCTCATTCAGGGCTAAAATTTAGAAGAATTAACCTAAATAGCCGTCCACCCAACCACTTAAATTAAAAATAGCTGGCTGATGTATGATATACAATGTATAACCCTGTGTATACCAGCTTGGAAAAGTAAACAGTAAATCTGGCCAGCTATTTGTGTAAAGATTACCTTGCTCTAAAAGTATTTGTGCTACAATCATAGCTAACTTCAGCATCATAGCAAGATAGCAGAAAACCAACATGTCCATTCTGCACCTTAAAAAGAAAAAGCATGATCTATCAGCTTTTAATTCAAGAAATACTAAAAGAATCAACTTTTAACAAAAAAATAAATGACACTAAAAACTACAGGTAACAACCAAATGTAGGTAATCTACTACCTATGTTGCTTGGACTCTTAAAAAATATTGTCATGTGCGTGTCGGATCCTCCAAAAGTGGTGCATTTTTCGAGGATCCGTGCATTTTTGAAAAGTCCGAGTAACATAGTCTGCTACAACAGGTAAATTCATGCTGGCATTGTGGAAATTCCATATACCGTCAATGTATAGAGGTTAAACTCATCTGTGATTACCTCGCGGTTAAAAACCTGAGCCGGGAACCAAAACTTGCCAGACTCAAGGGAGAGGTACCAATCCATGATTGAGCTCATTGCTGAAGAATTTCTAACTTTGCTGTTATTTTCACTTCCTTTTGATCTGTTCCATAAAAATTGCCAAATATCTGATATTTCAAATAAATCTCTCTTTTTTCTTGAATTCTCCAAGAGGGAATCTTTATTTCTTGAAGCAATGTAGCATTGCCATTCTCTATAAGCAGCAGAACCAATCAATGCACCCCATTTTTGCTTCATATGTTTCTCCCACAAATGATCACTTGTGCATTTTTCTCTTAAAGAATTACAAACTGCAGCCATATTACAAAGACCATTTGGTTCAAGCCTCTCAAATATACATTCCAAAGTCAAATCAGGCAAATCTAGTAAAGAAATTTCCTTTTCTTTTTCCACAACATTCTCTATTTTTGACTTAACATGACTTATCATTAGTGGCAAATTCAAGAAACTAATAGCATTTCTGCCTTTTCTGAACCATAAAGCTAAAAACTTTAAAAACTCTTCACAAAACCATAGATTTGAGAAAGCTCCCATTGTAGGAAGTGGCTTGAGAAATGACTTAGAAAGAAGTAAAATGAAAGAAAAACAAGAAATCAAGAAAAATAGCATTGCATACAAAAAAGTTTGTTTTTTAAACTAAGCCAAGACAATTCAAGAACCTCTAGAGAGACACACTAGTTTTAAATATAGTGAATGTGAAAATTTGGCTGAGTTTTCAAAAGGGATTGTAGCCAAAAGTACAATTAAAGAAAGGGGGGCATTGGTAGATATCACAGAAGACAAGCTTTAATTTTTGAGACTCACAAAACCACAAAAAAGACTGATGAAAAAACCAACAATAATGAGGTTGGTTCTTTAATGTTTTGGTATACAACTACAGTGAATTGCCCACCAGATATGAGAGGGAACAAAACTTCAATTATGAGGGTGACAAATTTGGATGATTTGATCACTAAACAACAACAACAACATATTCGGTGTAATTCCACAAATATGACCGGAAAAGATAAAGTGTATGCAGATTTTACCCTACTATTTTTTGAGGTAGAGAGGTTGTTTCGATAATTTGATCACTAAACAAGAATAAAAATTTAGCAAGAAAACACCCAAACTCAAATTTTATGAACTTTGGTAATACCAATCTTGATTTTCCCTCAAGTGACAGGAAAGACAAACAACACAACTTTTTTTATACCTACCTCATATATAATAATACCACCTGTCCAAGAACCGGAAAAGTACCAAAAATGGTTCAAAAAATTTGACAAAATTTATAAAATGATATTGGATGAGAGTGAATACAAAGTTGGATCCTCAGTTTCATCTAAGAATTTGTTAGGACTAAGAAAATATTTCTCTTTTTAAACTACTACTAATAACATCCTATAACTTGTTGACAGGGTCAATAGGTAATGTGGGGAAGACTTTAAAGTAACAAAAGACTTAGGTAGCTGATTTTTTTTTTTAAAAAAAAAAGTAGGTGTCACAGTTAACCTAGGGATCACCCATATAGTTATGAGACCTCATAGAAAAGGTAGGTGACAGTTGCCGAACTTCTACTGAACTACAACAATCACAAACACACCATGTGGACTTAAAATAATTTGGCAGCCAAAAATATGAAGAAGAAAAAGTCGGTTCCAATATTAGGCGTTTTAGCAAATTAAGATAGACGTTTTTAAAAAAAAAAAAACTATTTATTACTGATTCAATTAGTAGAGTGTTAATTATGATGTGATGTTCAATGAGAGCAAAAGGATTATATAGATACTCTTATACTAACTATTAAGTTCTTTTTGCAAAAAAATTAAAAGAAAAATAATACGAACCGGAAATTAGACTATGTTATTTAATGTTCAAACTTTCACAGCATTGGTGGACAAGTTTTTATGGGGTTCACTAATCCAAGAAGCAACATAAAAAGCTTCTTTTATGTTCTTTTTCTGTATTCTTTGTTGGGAGATTTTGCTCTATGGTACTTTATAAAGCAGTACGGAAAGTATTTAACTATTACAAGTATTCGAAAGGATAAACAAAGAATACAATATTTTCGACTAGAAATCTGAAAATTACAATATAACAACAAAACTGAAATTACGATTTTGTTGAAAACGAAAAAATGGAAACTGGTTTTTTGAGTCGAGTGTGGGCACTGTCCTTAAGACAATATTGCCCCGTATGTATCCTTTATACGTCCCTGGACAATTTGTCTCCCAAGATAAAACGACAATGGAACCCTTGAGCAAAGGAAACTCAAGAGCTACCGTGAAGAATATTGAGTAACGAAATGATGCTTGGAAGTTGTAGGGAAAACTATTTCGGTTGTGTATTTTCGTGAGCTTTATGAACCGTTATTTTTCTGTTCTTTGTGGTGCTCAACAATGGTGTAAGGGTGTGTTTATATAGGTGAGGGAGGGGTTGAAAAGCGCCTCCATAATAGCCAAATAATGGCCATTATGGAGGTAGTAAAGTCACCAACATAAATGGTGAAAGACCAACCTGTTTTGGCCATTATAGGAGGAGTAATTCGGCCAAAATAAATGGCTGAATTGAGAGCTTGGACGTTTCTGCTTTGATTGTCGAAATTCCAACTTTACGAAAACTTCGGGGACCAAAGCGTACATCTTGAAACTTTAGGGACCAAAGCTGTACATACGAAAGAATTACGGTCCAAAGCGCACATCCGAAACTTCGGGATCAAGCGCGTACTTCCGGCAAAGTTTTCGGCCCAAAAAGATAATATCGAAGGCCCACGACCCCCACGCCCCACGACCGTGAACCGTGAACCGAGAACCGGAACCGAACGGACCGCGGCGGCGGCGCGCGTGTGGTCTTTACTTGAACCGAAGCACATCTAGGTCCTCCCTCCTTTAAACACATGGGATACCCCTTGGGGTCCCAAACCCCTAACCAATTTCGAATCTTATATACACAACAATTCTTTCTTCCTCTACCGTTGAGGGAGAATTACACACAATACCACACTTTCCATGCTTCAAACACCTTACTTCGTGAACCAATATCTCTTTCATTTCTCAATGAAATTTGACGATTCTTGGCCCTACGGTTATCTACGTACTTAGTAGATCATGCATGTGTGAAGAACCGGATTCTCCAACATACGTTACACTAGTGTTTAAGCCGTTAAAGTTGGTCGGTCGCAACTCCCGCCAAAGGCAAATTTCCAACATTCTTTTCTCGATTTTAATGCCCTCACAATAAGGTTGTGACTTGTGATTATTGTGATAAAATCTTAACTAAAACGAGTTAATTCAATTGGATCCGGTATAACCAAGATTTTATAAAGTTTAAGTTACATATAGACTATATTTAATAAAATTTTATAGATATAAATCTTTAATATACAATATGATAAACATGAAGTTTATAACACTTGTTTTTGTGTTTGTTAACTATAATGCCAACGTGATTATATGCTAATAATGTCCCCTATACTTTAATGAAATATTTTAATTCATACTTCATATATCCTCAATAAATTAGTCGAGTTCTTTTTCTTTTTTTTTTAAGTAGCACTCTTTTGTCGAAACATAAAATCATGATTGAGCTGTCTAAAATTAAAAGCAATTTTCGTCACATGCCCTACATTATTATATTTGAGGTCCAATTTGAACTATATATGTACGTGATCCAAAATTTTGTAAACACGTTAGTGACAAACATAATGGGTTATGGACTCACGAGAAAAGGTCAAAGAGAAGGACTTGATAGGTTTTGAACCGGCAAACTTTCGAAAAGTAACATATATGACATCTTGAGAAAACCTCATGTCAGAAAGGGAGGCAATGAATAAAGTGAAGTGTTAGTATCTAATAATACAAACAATAGTTCTCGATTCCTTCTTTTATGGTATGGTCCTTCGCATGAAATCGTCGGACCAAGAACTCTGTCATTTGTCTTTATAAGAATGACTATACTATTTCATCAAGTATATGCTATCTCTCGTCAGTACAGATACTTGAAAAAATCCATCATTTTTATTCATTATATTATTCTAAATCTTTGATGATCTCCTATACGATTCTCACTTTACATGCATGATAAGCTAGCACAATGAAAGCAATATCAAAATTATGAACACCACTCCTTTTAGGTCTAAAGTGTAAAGGCAACGTTCTTACATGAATTTGGAATCCACTAAAGAAACAAAAGATAACATAGTAAAATGAAGGACCAAAAATTAACCAACTCTTGAACAAGTTTAGAGGAGTTGTTCTTTTCATTCTTTTAGGAGAGCATAAAGTAACAAAGTGGACTAAGAAAATGAAAGCTTAACAGTTTCACATGATTATCTTTAATATAATGATTATCTTTATTATCTTTAATATAAGGTTGTATGTAGAGATGTCAATGGATCCTGGACCCGGTCCGGATTCAGTGTATCCAGATCCGTTTTATAGGATATGGATCTTCAAAATTTGGATCCGGCGGATCCGGATCGGACCCGGATCCGTTTCTGACGGATCGGATCTGGATCTTGTATTTGAGATCCATATCCGGTCCAAATCCGACCCGTGGATCCATTTTTTATTAAATATATTCATAACCTAGAATGTAATTTTATAAGTATTTTCTTAAAATTGCTAAGCACATCCTTGCAAGTTTAATTCTCAAAACAAGTTTAATTTATCCCCGCGTTAACTCAAAAATAAAAAAATAATGAGGTAACTTCGATAATAAAATCAATGTTATATTAGTGAATGACTAACATCTCCATAGACAAGTAGTTAAAATTATATTCACTTCATTTATGAAGATTCCAAGCACATGCAAGTTCTGCATTGTGGAAATACTAGTCAGCATTTTCCACAACTATTGTCATTGTCCAACATTTTTAATTAATAGCTCACAATCAAAATGAGACAACGAACAAAATATCTCATATGAACATTTCAAAATTGAAAAACAGGAAACTGTTACTTAAGTAAAAATCGTTTGTCAGTTCAAAAAAAAATTCTTAGCAAGGTTACATTTTTAGCAAAGTAAATTTTTTTACATGTGGATCCAGATCCGATCCGTGGATCCGGATTTTTATATGATTTTTATGGATCCGCTGGATCCGGATCTGGATTCAGGTATGAAAAACGGATCTAAATCTGGATCTAGTAGGATCCGGTCCAGATCCTATCCGTTGCCATCCCTAGTTGTATGTGTTTGTTGGAGAGTCTTTTTTTATCAAATCATCTTTCATTGTGAGAGTCTTTTCTCTGTGAATAATATATGTTGTAACATCGGACTAGTTAATCATTCACTTGCATTGATGTACCCCTATCTAACGGATGAGATAAAAGCTATTGGCCAATTATGCTTCTAAAGGTTAGAAGAAAAGGCAAAATGAGGGAGAATGTACTCAAACAAATGGAAGGAGAGATGAAGGAAAGAAGACAGTTTTGCCTTTCTGAGGCATAAAGGAAGACAGTTTTGCTTTCGGCATTTGCTTGCTCTTAAAAAGGCTGATGATGTGCACAGAATCTGGCAACTATGCGAGCCTAATGCATGGACTGATGAGTGCATGGCTGCTATTGAAGCTTTTGCAAAGCTGCGTAAAATTGAGGAAGCAGAAGCCATCTTTGATAAAGATGTCAAAAGAAGGAAAAACTCTTACATCGAAGCATTATTATTCTCTATTGAGAGCTTATGCAAGTCATAACATGTTGGAGAAAGGAAAAGATCTCGTCAAGCGGATGTCAGAGAGTGGCTGCCCGATCGGGCCATTAACTTGGGATGGCCTTATAAGACTTTATATTAAAGCAGGAGAACTGGAGAAAGCAGACTCTATTTTGCAAAAAGGTGCACAACATACCCATTTGAAACCAAAATTTATTTCTTATACAGCTATGATGGACGAATATGCAAAGAGAGGCGACATTCATAATTCCGAGAAGATGTTTTACCAAATGAAAAAAGCTGGATATGATCGCCGAATTCGCCAGTACCAGTGTCTTATTCAAGCCTATATCAATGCCAAAGCTCCTTGTTATGGAATTGCTGATAGAATGAAAGCTGACAATGTATTTCCAAATAGAGCATTGACAAACATGTTGTCAAAGTCTGATCCATTTAAGAAGACGGCTGTGTCTGAGTTCTTTAATTGATTATATCTTTATTCTTGAAGCTAAAGTGACTCTTGCTTCTCTTGTGTTCTTGTCACATTATACATAGTAGTAGTGGTTGCAGGATGAACACTTCAACAGATTTCATCAATTTCCTCTCGTTAACTGGGTTTTCCATGATGCTATCATTGCTCTTCATGGATTTATGATGTACAATCAATGTCAATATTGTAACTTGGTCTGATTGTTGGGGTTAGTTACCTGATAGATCATTGTCATTGTCACTTTATTTAAATCCGTCTCAGTCCAATACACAATCTCTTTGCTGAACTTTGTTAAATTTAGGGCAGAGCTAGGAAGCACAAGGGGTTCATTCGAACCCATTTGCCGGAAGATTACACTATACATACAAGGTCAAAATTACTTTTTATGTGTAAATAGTAAATGTTAATTCTGTTGGTTGGCTTCTTTATGTGTTTACGTCTTTACATTCTGAATACCCTCAGTGAAAATCCCGACTCCCCTACTGATTAGATTCCTCTTGGTTCCAGCATAAAGATGAAATATGTTTAGGTCCATCACCATATCTGTGTCATACACAAATACAATTTACCATTTCTCAAAGATCTATATGAACTTTATGCAAACAAAGTTGTGACTAAACTAAAATGAAGAGGTTATATCTAAGTATGAAATCCTGCCATTTTGTAAGACTAATAAGTACCATGACTTTATCAATAGTCTTGCATCGTACAAACTACAAAGCGAAAAAAACACTAACCGATTTTGAAAACGTTCTAGCATTGCTCTAAGCCTCTAAATACATGGTAAACATAGAGATTAAGAAAACACGAAACTACCTAAGATCTTTCTGTTCTCTTACTTCCAAAGTCAGACAGCCAAACGCTCACCAATAATGATGGAACAACAACGGTTTCTCAAGAAACAAAAAAGAAATGAAAAACTTCTGTCTCAATTCTAGTCGAAAAGAACCAAGTACGCTAGCAAGATGTGTATGTCTTCATGTTTCTTTCTGTTTTCAAGTGTAAGCCAGCTCAATACTTGCTCAACTTGAAATTGTGACTCCATATGTACCAGGGGAACAACATATGTGCAGAATAAAACCAGAAGCACGTGTAGGCCTCCAACTTAACTTCTATCGTATCCTTTAAATACTTTCTCTGAATAAGTCAGTTTTGTCTTGTGACCAAGTTAAAAAGACAACTTGCTATACAGAATCTCCGACCTTGATATCACACTTTAGCAGATGCTGAACCTCTCAAAGCTGCTTCACATTCTTGACGACGATGCTCTCTCTGAAATTGATTTAGAAAATAAGTTACCAGTAATATGGGAGAGAGAGGACAAAGACAAAGTAATACACTGAAATTATAGAATTGAATATGAAATTGAGTTCAGTTTGTTAGGAAAAGTTCAGAGATATTGAAATCTACTTCAAATTATCAATCTTAGGGTCGTCTGGTAAGGTGCATTAGAGAAAATAATACTGGTATTAGCTTTAGTATTATTTAATCCCTTGTTTGGTAGTGTATTCACCCTATTCAGTACCATTCTTAGGCATAGTAAATCATGACATTAACAATACCGGTACTATTCTTATTCAAATACACCCTATTCATTTAATACAACAAACCAAACAGTCGATAAAAAATAATGCCAACATAACTAATCCAACATTACTAATATGACCTATTCAGTACTATTTTTATACACCCTACCAAACGACCCCTTAGGTGTTCGTTTACTAAAAGCTACTTAGTACTCTTTCAACTTTACCTACTCAAACTCAAAAGGTGTTCGTTTACTAAAAGCAACTTAATTCTTTGAATCAGTAACATAATCAAATGCTGCACTTTAGAACATGTAGATGATAATTGTATGATTCATGCAAAGAAGGCAGAAAAAACTTACGAGCTCTATGAACAAAGTGATACAAATAGCAAAAACCTTTAATCTAATAGATGTCTCATCATGGACAATAACATGGCCAGAGAATTATAAACAAGGAAGAAACGGAAAAGCACTGATACAATCCTATGATTGCTGAAACGAAGAATAGTTTTCGATTTGATTGTGGATATGATGATAACAACAAGTCTTACTCTTCTCTCCCAATATGGATGGAAGCATACGAAATCATAGACAGGAGTTATTGTTGAGACCAAAACAACATTAAGTCCAGTAAACAGCAGGAGAGCTGCCATAGGCCGAGTTCTGTGAGGCATTGTTGATATAAGATGATTGTGTACTCTATAAAACACAAGCGCAGATTCAGTATACAAATATTGAAACTCAAGTCTGAAAAGTGAAGCTATCTAAATCACATAACACAAATAAATGCATTTATATACAAAAGTGGACCGGGCATTGAAGATTATATAGGAGCCTAAGCACATTAGTCAAGATGCTCCAAATGAAACATCTATACGCAAAGAAACATTATTAGTTCAAAATAATCGTAGACATTAACTTAGGATGATTCATCCTTCTAGTCAATCCATTTTAAAACCAAATGCCGAATGAGCTGCATCCATCCTTAATCCCTTGACAAGAAAAGACAAAATGTTTTGCAATATAATATATGACGCATTTGAGAACTATATCTCACGACTGTAGTTAGTCGCATACATAGTCCACTTTAGAGACTAGAAAGAGTACATACATGTTTGGTACTTTTGATGTGGTGAATAATTCGCTTCTCCACCCAGATTTTGCTTCAAGTCTCATAGACCTTATCACTTTTTTGCACTTTTTGCTTTTTTAATCACTTGCTATATCACAACAATCCATCAATTCATAATGCACCCGTACCCGTACAAGTAAGGGTGTGATTCAGTATGGTTATTTTTCACACAGATTCTTCGAAATAAAAAAAGGACAGCCCAATGCACGAAGAACCCCCTTTTACATAGGGTATGGGGAAAAGCCACACGACAACGAGATATGACATAGGCAGCCTACCCCAGCACGAGCATCGATGATTGATTTCACAACTCGAACCCGTACCAAATACTTGAACACAAGTGTATTGTGTACATGTCCATAAGTAAATCCACATAATGTAGGTTGATTATATCCTATAGGTGATAGCATAAAACCAAACTTGTGCAAAATAAGCATTCAGACACCCCAAAAAACACAAAAAAAAGGGGGGAAAAGTATGCATTAGCTACAAATACAATGTTTCCTTTTCTCAGACTGATTTTGGTTATTATCAGTTGTTTCTTTACTTTGTTGTTTCTTTTTCCGTATTGCTTTTGTTTGCTTATCTTTGAGCCGAGGGTATATTGGAAACCGTACCTCTAACTCCCAAGGTAGAGGTAAGGTCTGCTTATAATCCACCCTCCCCAGACCTCACTTGTGGGATAACACTGGGTATGTTGTTGTTGTAGCTACAAATACAGTGTGTATAAGCTAAAAATGATGTTTTTAATGGATTAAAGAGCAAAAAGGACACTTTTAAAAAAATTATTTTTAGAAGTTTAGAAAGAAAAAAAAAACTTCTCTCTTTTTATTTCTAAGAATCAAGGGTTCAATTTCTAGTAAAATTAATACCTAACCCAACTGCACTGAATTCTAATTTCTATTAGCAAATATAGTTACTACAAAAGGTTAAATCTAATCTTAAATTAGCTCCCACTAATTAATAATCCTATAAACAAAGAGATAATTAATAATAGTAATTAGGAAGAGATTAAAGGAAACTTACAACTCAATTTCGCCGGAGTGAGACGGAGATCAGTTCTCAGGCAATAGAGAATGGGGAAAACTGGGCCGAAGAGATGACTAATATAATTGGGCCAAAGCAAATTGGGATTTGGGCTTCCTTCTATATGGGTCCAAATGTTTTCAGATTGGATCTTTTTTGCCTCTCTCCTTTTCTTCTTGTGAAACTTACACAAATGACTATAGTTTAGGGATTTTAAATTTGTCATAGTTATGATTTCAATATTTAATGGCGAAGCTACTTTTTAATTGCTACAGCTCACTGTATTCATAAAACGACCCCATTGTATTCATAAATTGGTCTCGATGTATTCATGAATACATCAAGTAAAAATCCATTTTATATTCAACTCAGTTGTATTCAAGTCAGATGTATTTAACTCATTTGTTTCAAAATACAACCAAAATTTGAATAGAATAAATAAAATACATCCCCAAACACTTGATTTTACACTAAAAATTTACGAATACACTAAAAAACTGAATACAAGAAATAAAATACATAACAAAAAAATTGATTTTACACTAGAAAAAAAATGAATACATTCTAAAATACTCTTTAAATTCATTGTATTCATTTATATATAAAAGATAGCATTCGAAATACAGGCGAATAAAGTGTATGAATACATTCAAAAACTTAATACAAAAAATAAAATACATCCACAAACACTTGATTTTATACTAAAAAATTTATGAATACAGTCAAATATGAATACAAGAAATAAAATACAGACGAAAAAGATGAATACACTCAAAATCCAGACAGACCTGAAAAAATACAAGAAAAAAATACATCTAAATCTAAGAAGGAGAAGGAGATGACGGCGGCGTTAATGGCAACAGAATCTGAGAAATACTAAAAGAAATAACACATCCAGATATGAGACGGAGAAGGAGATACAGCGACGACAAAAACAAAGACAAATGAATTTTGGAGAAAAAAGTTGAAAACCACCATTGTTAATTGTTAAGACATTCGAGTTTTGAATCTGAATATGGGAGTTCCATAACTGGGTCCTTTGAAGGTAAAAAAACGTGACTGAAAAAGCTAAAAACCACCATTGTTAAGACCTTCAAGTCTTGGACCAGGTTCTTAGTTCAATACAGTGAGACAATTTTCTTACATTTCAATGTTGTTGCATTTGGATATTGTGTGCTCAGATCTGGCGAGCAAATTTTTCCCAATTCACAGATCCAGCATCGGCCAGATCTGAGCCTCCGATCTGAGAACGAAATTATCGGTGGTCGTCGCTGCTCCGTCTGTGAGGCAGCGGCGGAGAAAGGTGAGGGAGAAGAGAAAGTGAGGGGTAAATATAAATCATAAACATAATGTATTTTGGTATAGCTATTGATGGTAATTAACATATAACTTTTAGCTATGGATGTAATTAAAACAAACTATAGTTACTAAATATAATTAGGTACTAACAGTTAGTCATGCCAGGTAATTTTTCTTTTTCGTCTTTTTTGTTTGCACGGATTATACTTCCTATGGACTAGTCTTTAATTTTTGCCCCTTAAATCACTGGTCTTTAATTTTTTATCCTACTTCTCATTTAATAAAAATTTATGGGTCAAAGTACCCTTTATTCACTGGTCTACGAAATCAGAGATTCTGGGCTCGAACCCCAACACAGAGTAAAAAAATAAATCACAAATCAAGATATTCGTAGAAACTATGTCTATTCAACCAAAGTTGTATGGAAACTATATAACTAGCCGGACAAGATATAATCTTAATTTTCAACGAAAATTTGCCTTCAGGCATAGTTACATAAAAAATATGTCCCTTAAAGCATAATATTTATGCAACTTTGACCGAAAAGGCATAATATTTATGAAATCTTGTCATGCGATTTTTTTTCTTTTTTACCTTCCCACAACCTTGGGAGTATTTTCAATCATTTTTTAGGCGAAGGACAAAAAATAAAGACCACCCTAAAATAGGGGCAATCGTGTAATTGGCCCCTTTTCGTTTGTTATTCACTACCTCTAGATATTTAAAGACAAGAATTGAAAACTAAAATAAAATAACACTCAAACCAATTAATTTGGACAAGGATTTAGAAAATCAATTTGTCTCACTTTATTATGCTTTGTCATTCCCGTTTTATTAATATATTTTTGATGAAATGAGTATATAAAAATTATAGTTTGGAAGATATTGCCTTTCAAATAAATATTGGATTTTGGAATATGAGAGTATCCATACAAATTTAAAAGATGATTTTATCAAAATTTTAGGTAGAATCCATATATTTACATTACATAGAAAGTATTGAAAACTTCCAAAAAACTGAAGAAGCACTTCGTCGAAAGCACCGAACAAAGAAAGAAAAAAGTTACTACTGTTTATGATTGAGATGATATGCAATTGGCACTTTGAGATAGAAGTAAATAACTAAAAGATACATAACGTAAGTGACACCGGTAAATAATGCTAAAAGACTATTAAAAGACACGTGATTCAACCTCCTTAAACAACAAAAAATAATGTCGAAGTCGAAATCATGATTTCTCTAATAAATAGAAAAATACATAAAAAAATCTATATATTTAAATTACATAAAAAGTATTAGAACATTCAATAACAATACGAAACACTTCCGAAATTATGAGGAAGCGCTTCTTCGCAACTAACGAACAAAGAAAGACACGTAATGTAAGTGACATCAATAAAACAACCGAGATGACATGCAATGGACGTGTTGAGATAGAAGCAAACAATTAAAAGACAGGTAACATAAGTGACATCGGTAAATGATGATGAAAGACTATTAAAAGACATGTAACTCAACCTTCTTAAATGACAAAAAATAACTTCGAAGTCGAAATCATGGCTTTTCTAATATATTAAAAAATACTTAACAAACATTGGCAAAAATATATGATATTTTTTTTACTTTTCAAATAATAATAATCTCAATTTTCAAGTACAAGGAAAATGAGAAAAATAATCAGTTTGTCTCACTTCATGGTACCTACCGGACATGCGTGCAAGCAGTGTGATGATTCGAACGGGCATGGGTGTTGGCATGATCTGGACGAGGACAGTGTAATATGGGCAAGGCATTGGCATGCCATTGACACGAAGAAGGCTGAAAATATGCCAAGTGTTAGGCAAAGCTGGGTAGCAAGACGTGCAAGGCACGTGGGCAGTGCGCCATGTGCGCGACTAACCATGTGCGCGACATGTGCTGCAGTTGAAGGCAAAAGCTGAAGGCATTTTCGCATGTTTACCTAGTATTAACCTTGTGTCCTTGTTTGTAAGCGGATGACACATGCCAAGCACGCCCCCTATAATGGCTTGTTTTCCTTTTAGTAAGCAGAATTTGGCTAAGGCATTGATCAGTTTTTGTAAGCCTTCAAATTCAAGTGAGTCCTTTATATATCTGAGAGATAATAAAAGGTTGGGTGTTGTCCTGTAAATGTTTGTGTTCCTTTCATTGTTTACTGTTGCGAAATTATTCTAAGTGTAAGTGCGTGTAAGCTGAAGTCGGCTGTGTGATGCGACTGTTGTGCAGTGGTGAACTAAAAAAAAAAGTCGGGTTTATCAAAATTTAGGTAAATTTATATATTTTAAAAGTAATATAACATTTAATAGTTGTTGGAAATTTGCCTTTGGCGGGAGTTGCGTCCGACCAACTTTAACGGCTTAAACACTAGTGTTACGCATGTTGGAGAATCTTGTTCTTCACACGTGCATGATCTACTAAGTACATAGATAACCGTAGGGCCAAGAATCGTCAAATTTCGTTGAGAAATGAAAGAGATATTGGTCCACGAAGTGAGGTGTTTGAAGCATGGAAAAGTGTGGTATAGGATCAATTCTCCCTCATCAGTGGAGGAAGAAAGAATTGTTTTGTTTATAAGACTCAAAATTGGTTTGGGGTTTGGGACCCCAAGGGTATCCCATGTGTTTAAATGAGGGGGGACCTAGATGTGCTTCGGTTCGAGGAAAGACCACACGCGTATTATCTTTTTGGACCAGAGAACTTTGCCATATGTATAGTTTGATCCCTGAAGTTTCATATGTACAGTTTGGACCATAATTTTTTCATATGTACAGTTTAGTCCCTGAAGTTTCAACATGTACAGTTTGGTCCCTGAAGTTTCAAGAAAGTCAGAATTGGGCAGAGAGATCAGAAACGTCAACATCACTCAATTCAGCCATTTATTTTGGCTGAATTACTCTTCCTAAATGGTCAATTCGTTACACATCTTCACCATTTATTTTGGAGGAATTACTACCTCCATAATTGCCATTACTTGGCCAGTAATGGCACTTATGGAGGCAGTTCATGAGCATCTCCTTCAACTATATAAAGACCCATTGTCACTATTGTTAAGCAACACACAAAACAGACGAAAAACAGAAACAAAGAGTTTTTCCTACAACCTTCCAAGTATCATTTCATTACTCAAAATTCTTCACGGTAGCACTTGAGTTTCCTTTGCTCAATTGTTCCATTGCTGTTTTATCTTGGGAGACAATTGTCCAGGACGTATAAAAGATACATACGGGACAATATTGTCTTAAAGACAGAGTGCAACACTCGAGTCAGCATACACAAAAACAGTTCCAGTTTCTTGTTCAACATAATTGTAATTTCAGTTTGTTGTTGAATTGTAATTTCAGTTCTTCTATTACTTAGCAGTTACTTGTAATTTCCGTTTCCTGCACCTTTGTAACCAACAATAACAACACAAAACACTTCTCAAATTTTGAAGAAGTGCTTCTTCGAAAGTAACGAACAAAGAAAGAAAAAAATTAGTGTGTTGTCTCTCATGAAACGATTGAGATGACATGAAGTGGACACGATGAAATAGAAGTAAATAATTAAAAGACACTGTAACGTAAGCGACAATGATAAATGATGCTAAAAGACTATTAATACACATAACCCAACCTCACAAAAAACAACAACTAAGTCGAAATCATGTCTTTTCTAAATCTATAGAAAAACACTTAACAAATAATGGGAAAAAAATTATATTATATTTTTTTAACTTTTCAAACAATAACAACCTAAATTTTTAAGTACAAGGAAAGTGAGAGAAGAATCAGTTTATCACACTTCATTATACTTTGTCTCACTTCATTATGCTTGGTCATTACCGTTTTATCAAGTAGGTATATAATTTCGATGAAATGTGTACATAAAAATTATAATGTGGAAGTTACTGCCTCTTAAATAAATATTGAATTGGATTATGAGAGTATTCACACAAATTTAAATATGTTTTATCAAAAAAATTAGGTAAAATCTAATATATTTACGTTACATAAAAAGTACTAGAACATTTAACAACACAAAACACTTTCGAAAGCCTAAAGAAGCGCTTCTTCGAATATAACGAACAAATAGAAAAGAAAAACTAATTGGTTGTTTCTTCATGAAACGATCAAGATGACATGCAATGGACACGTTGAGATAGAAGAAGTAAACAATCAAAAGTCACGTAACGTAAGTGGTACACTTAGCTCTTTATTAAATAACAAAAAATAGTCACGTCGAAAATCATGACTTTGTAGATATAAACAATACTATAACTTTCAGTAACAACACATAACACTTCTAGAAGCCTGAAAAAGCGCTTTTTTGAAAGTAACGAACAAAGAAATAAAAAAATTATTTTGTTGTCTCTCATAAAACGATGGATATGACATGCAATAGACATGTTGAGATGAAGGTAAACAATCAAAAGACATGTAAGGTAAGTGGCATCTTTAAACGGCGTGAAAAGACTAAGAATACCCTAAGCTCTTCCGTAAATAAAAAAAAATTGTCACGTCGAAATTCATGAATTTGTAAATATTACATAAAAATTGTTATAACACCCAGTAACAACACAAAACACTTCTGAAAGCTTGAAAAAGCGCTTCGTCAAAAGTAACGAATAAAGAAAGAAAAAAGTTATTGCTCTATCGCTCATAAGCCAATCGAGATGACACGCAATGGACACGTTGTGATGGAAGTAAACAATCAAAAGACACGTAACATAAGTGGCATCAGTAAATGACGCTAAAAGACTAAAGTACACTCAGCTCTTCCTTAAATGACTAAAAACAGACGAGTCGAAAACCATGACTTTTTAAATATTACATAAAAGGTGCTATAACTGGATTAATTACATGATTATATAGTTAATTACATGACTATGTATCACCATAAAAGAAAAATAAGTCTAACAACTACAAAACTTAACCAAACGGGATTATTCATCTTTATAGATTCAAAGGATATGCGTTATCTTGACATCGGCAAGCAATCACCACTCAAAGATCAACATTGATTATTTCACAAAATTACTTACTATATTCATTAGTGTGTTATTTTAAAGATAGTTTTTTAACTTAATGATATTGATATTAGAGATAACCAAAAAAGTGTATACTCGAATATCAAGGGATATACGATCATCTTGGTTACATGACTCGATAACCACGTGCAATGCACATGTATATATATATACACCTGAAGAAGTGCTTCTTCGAAAGTAGTGAACAAAAAAAAAAAGAAAAAAGTTATTGTGTTGTCTCTTACGATCGACTGACATGCAATGGACACGTTGAGATAAAAGTAAACCATCAAAAGACACATGACGTAAGTGGCATCAGTAAATGACAGTAAAAAGACTAAAAGTACCCTCAACTCTTCCTTAAATGACAAAAACAGTCACGTCGAAAACCACGACTTTTTAAATATTACAGAAAAAGTACTATAATATCCGGTAACAACACAAACACTTCTAAAAAGCCTGAAGAAACGTTTCCTCAAATGTAACTATGAAGAAAGAAAAATGTTATTGTGTTGTCTCTCATAAAACGATTGAGTGGACATGCAATGAACACGTTGAGATAGAAGGAAACATTTACAAGACATGTAACGTAAGTGACATCGGTAAATGATACTAAATGACTATCAAACGACACGTAACTCAACCTCCTTAAATGACAAAGAATAGTCACGTCGAAATCATGACATTTCTAATATATAGAAAAATAATATTGGAAAATGTATAATATTTTTTCTTACTTCTCAAATAATAATAATAATCTCAATTTTTAAATACAGGGAAAAAAGGCCAAAACTAAATGAAAAAAAAAACACACTTCTTCACAAAGCATGAACTTACTTTTCCCTCTTTCCACAAGCTCGAAACCAACTATTCTCCCTGCCGCCCTCATATGATCAAGAATCCTTCTAAACCTCAATTATTTTTTTCATTTATGAAAGCCTTAAATATCATTTTCTAGCTTAATTCTCATATGGGTATCTGTTAAATTTGCAAAAAATTCATCTTTATTAGTTCCCTAAATCTTGGAAAAAAATAACCCAGAATTTTATTTTGTCCATTTTCTCATATGGGTATTATCAAAATTCAATCTTTCTTTTAAATTTACTTAATTTTTGCTTAAATAAAATCTGGTTTAAGTGTAGATTTGTATTTTATTGAACTTTCAAGATTGTTAATGATTTCTTGGTGGCAATGTTGAATAATTTGGAAGATGTGGGAAAGAATTTAGAAGTTTCTAGAGGGGGTAATGGTAGAGGGGGTGGGGGTACTAGGTCATGGGGTACAACTGTTTCGGGTTCGGGTCAATCGGTTTCTACAAGTAGTAGTATTGGGTCACCATCAAGTAGAAGTGAAGCTGCTATGGCTGCAACACCTGCTAGTGAGAACACTTTTCTTAGGTTGAATAATCTTGATATTCATGCTGATGATGCTGGATCTCAAGGGGCAGCTGGGTGAGTGTTTTGTTTCTCTTTTTATGGTATTTGTATGTTTTTTATAAAGAAAAAAAATGCTATCTTTATTGCTTGATTTTTTCTTATAACTGTGGTGTCCGGGCGCCTCAATTAATTCCACGGGATACCTGCTATCACCCCACCAACATAGCTACCGGATTTCTCTGGCCACCGAGACTTGGATAGATAGGAAGAAATGGCATAGTGTTTTTGCCGGAACTTTTAAAGATAGAACTCTAGTTAGGGTGTGTTCGGTATGAAGGAAAATGTTTTTCATGCAAAATATTTTCCAGGAAAATAAGTGGATTTCTTGCTTATTTTGTTGTGTTCATTACGTAAGCAGGAAATGGTATCCTAAAAGCATTTGTATATAATCAAGACAAATACTATAGGTGGTGGGGGTAGGGGATGATGGTGGGGTGAAGCTGAGGTGTGAGAAAGGGTGGGAAGGACACCATCAATGTGGAATGCCACTTGTGGAACTTGTTTTCCATACTTTCACTAGGGAAGTCAATGTTTAAGGAACTTGTTTTTGTAAAGAAAATGTTTTCCAAAAATTTTGAGCAACCGAACATGGAAAAATTGGAAAATATTTGCTGGAAAATGTTGTAGATAGGAAGGTATGGAGGTCAAGAATTAGGGTAGAAGGGTACTAGATAGTCAAGTGTTGTCGTTATTTTCCTTTCAATCATGCGTTGATTACACTTCTTTTGAGCCGACGTTCTATTGGAAATAGCCTCTCTACCCCACAAAGATAGGGATAAGGTATGCGTACATCCTGCCCTCCCCAGACCCCGCTTGTGGGATTACACTAGGATGTTGTTGTTGCATTTGCTAGAACATGTTTTCCTCCATACCTAAAACACACTTAGTGCAGAAGTTGATTCAGCATATAAGTAGTGGGTCCTCAAGCTCGGGCTGTATACGTGTATATAGAAAATTTATAGAGGACTGTTAAAATATGTATAGAGAATAAGTGGCGCTCCGACTTTTAATCATGGATTAACCTAGGATTCTGTTGTTACTAGTCTATCTGATAAGTAAATGAAATGCTAGTCTAGAGGGAAACCGTGAGATAATGGAACTTGCATTAGGCATTAGCCAATTATCTTGAGTTCAAGAAGTATTGACATGGCTTGCTTAAAGACTGAGCTAAGGAATAACATGGACATGTGGAATTGATAATGCTAGAACATTAGGAGAAATACGCCAGAAGTAAGTGCAAAAAGCTTATAGGAACACATGGCTATAGCGACACTGGATATGTCTTTCAACTTCGTAGCAATTGGACCAGTGACCTTGCAATCCTCATGCTACTGAGTTGTTGCAGTCATATTCTTGTGTAAACCTGTTAGAATATTTGCTATCAAATCAAGGTGATGGTCCTACTAAGTTTGACAAAACTTGACTCTTTAATATTGTCTAACAAACAATAATTTTTTCATGGTTTTTCACCTTTATTTTATTTAGTATGACGCTGATATGAAATGAGCTTGAATGAAAGTGGGGATTCATATGGTTGACCCCAACTTGTTTTGGACAGAGGTGTAGTAGTAGTTGTTGTTGCTAGATTACAATATCATTATGCGGTTAAATGGAACACACGGTGAAAAATGTATGTCAATATTCTTCATCAGGAAAAATTGTATGCCATTATTTTCTCTTACAATAATATTTCTTTACATTTACTTAAGCTTTCTTATCAGTAACAGGAAAAAGAAAAGAGCTCAGCGTGCAACGGGAGGGGATAAGAGTGGTAGAGGACTCAGACAGTTTAGCATGAAAGGTTTTTTCTTTTACTCAGTTTTCATCTTCTTTTGGGTGTTACTTTGGAGAAACGTCTAATCTTTTGTAGCGGTTGGGTTGCTTTTATTTCACTTTTCATTTATTTCTCGTGTGTTGCAAACTTGCAAGCATCTCTTATTTATTTGAGCTATGGTATCAGAGCTTCCTACTAATTACTAGGCTATTGTTTTCTATCTATAGTTTGTGAGAAAGTGGAAAGCAAAGGAAGAACTACGTATAATGAGGTAAATTGGCTTGAGAAAATTCATAATGTTATCAACATTAGGTGATTTTAAATTTTCTGGTATTTCCTTTATCTCAGATCTTTGTTTCTAAAATGGATGCTATGATTCAGCGAACTCAATTTAATAGTTGTGCCTTTTTACTTGTCCTTATTCTATTATTTAGTTGTGTCATGCTAGTATCTAATATCGCACTATCAACATATGAAAATCGAACTTAGTGTTGATTCCATTTTTCACGTCTTATACAAACACATAAGTGTACATATTTTGATCCTTGGGAAGAACTTTTGGTATCAAAAGCTCATATCCCTTAGGACTTCTTAATCGAGAAAAACTATACAACAACAATATACCAGTGTAATCCCACAATGTTGGGTCCTTAACCCCTACCTTGGAGGTAGAGAGGCGGTTTCCGATAAAGCCTCGGCTCAAGGAAAAACAGTCTAAAGAAGTTCGGAAAAAGAAATAACGGTTGAAGAAGCCAAAGCAAAATATTATAGAAAGCATGACAAAACATTCTTTACCGCCACTACAACAAAATAATGCAATAATCAAAGTACAAGAAACAAAAAGTAGAAACAAAGATCGAAAGGCAAGAAATTACAGGAGTAATACTACGACTTACTAGTATGAAAGGATAAGTGAGACCCCGCTCTACTACTTACTAACCTTTAACCCTAATTTGTGTCCTCCACAACTTCTTATCTAAAGTCATTCCGTCGGTAAGCTGAAACTGCGCCTTGTCCTGTCTAATCAACTCACCCAATACTTCTTCAGGCTACTTCTACCTCTCATGAAACCACCGTAGCAAATCACACCTCCACAGGGGGGAAAAACTATAAAGGACAGTTCGGTGCACTAAGCTCCCGCTATGCGCGGGGTTTGGGGAAGTGCCGGACCATAAGGGTTTGTTGTATCCAGCATTACCTTGCATTTTTGCCAGAGGACAGTGGAAAAAAACTACATGTCAAGTTTTTTTCCCCTTCGGTAGATATATGTAGGGTATTTGGGACATTTCATGGTTCTGTGTTTCTTTTAACCCTTAAAACACTGCGACATTTTCCCTTATTTGCTTTTTGACACTTCACTTTTCTTTCTGTAAGGCATTTCATTCGGCTACAACTACAGATAAGAGACGTTATCTTTGTAGTTCTTGCTTATATGTACAAAAGAATTGATAGTAAGTTTTACTACACTTTGAAAAAGGGAGTATATTTTTTTGATTCTTATGAGAGAACTTTAGATTTCCTCTATGTTGCTCGGACTCGGGTGCGGCTACTCGATAAGGGTGCGGATCTAGATGTCGGATTTTTCATCACATAAGTTTTAGGATTTGGGGTACGAATCCGAGTGTGGATACAAGGGTACGACGGATAAATGATTAAATGTATATAATGAGATATATAAGTATATATTTCCATTAATTAACGCTATTGAACTAAAATTAATAAAATTTACTTCTTTATAAGCACTTAATATTTTATTCATCAAATATATCTCATACCTAAGGTGAGTTTACCAATTCTGGTGTGGATCCCACACCCTCACCCAAATCATGTCGGGTTGATATAAGTTGGTTTGCAAGAATTTTGGATGTCTCAACCAGACGAAACTTCTAGCGAATACAATTTCTTTTGAACCCCCGATTTTATTTACATGCGGTCTCAGGCGCGTGACAAGGACTTTGAAGGGTCCGAGCATCATAAGATTTCCTACTTAATGCTTTTAACCATCCTCCAATTTCCTGGCCCTCTCTATGTTGAAGATGGGTTTTGGAGATAAGTGGAGGAAATGGATCAAGTTTTGCGTTTCTACTGCCAGATTCTCTGTTATGGTAAATGGAAGTCATTGTGGGTTCTTTGGGAGTTCGAGAGGTTTGAGACAAGGGGATCCTTTATCTCCCATGTTATTCATTTTGGTAATGGAAGCTTTGAGCTAAATGATGGATAAGGCAGTCTGCGAAAATCTTCTGAAAGGCTTTGATGCTTCATTTAGAGGGCAAAGCAACGTGACAGTCACACATATGTTGTTCACAGATGATACTTTGGTCTTCTGTGATGCAGATGTGTCCCGGGTAGATCATTTGAGACAGATCCTTATTTGGTTTCAGGTGGTGTCAGGTTTAAAGATCAATCTCAGTAAATGTGAGATAACACCAGTGGAAGTAGTAGGTAATATTGAGGAGATTGCGCAGGTGTTGAATTGCAAGGTGGGTAAACTACCTACTTATCTGGGACTACCTCTGGGAGCTGATAGCAAAGATCTCGCAGTGTGGAATCCGGTAGTTGAGAGAGTTGAGAAGCGGCTAGCGGGTTAGCAAAAGAGGTATTTGTCGAAAGGGGGAAAGAAAGTTTTGATCAAAAGCACTCTATCTAGCATTCCTACATATTTCATGTCACTTCTGCAGGCCCTTGACAATGTGACTGAAACATTGGAAAGACTTCAACGTAATTTCCTATGGAATTCAGCGGAAGGCAATAAGAAGTTCCATCTTGTAAATTGGAGAGTTGTCACATCTCCAAAGGAATGGGGAGGTCTTGGAGTGAAAGATCTCAAGGTGTTTAATAAACCTCTGTTAGGTAAGTGGATTTGGAGATTTGGGATGGAGGAGAACGCTTTTTGAATGGGGGTGGTAGCGGTAAAATATGGTATAATGGAGGGTGGATGGAGGACTACAAACATTGTGACTCCGTTTGGGTGTGGTCTGTGGAGGAGTATCATGAAGGGGTGAGACGATTTTTGTGGACATATCTTTTTTAAGGTTGGAGATGGAAGTAAGACTAGTTTTTGGGCGCATAAGTGGTGCAGGGAGATCGAGTTGAAGGAAGCCTTTCCTAATTTATATCGCATTTTCTGCCAGATAGAGATGGCAGTCCAACAAATTTGTAGGTCTCATGATGGTGTTATTTATTGGGATCTAAGATTTAGAAGGAACCTTCAGGATTCGGAAATGGAAGAATTTCACAATTTGATCGAGCTGTTGTATGGGCTAGACACACCAAACAACTTAATGGATGTTTGGAGGTGGAGGGAGAGTGGCGACGACTTATTCACTGTTAGCTCTTTTTATAAGAGGTTGCTAGTGAGGGAGGAAGGTACTTTCCCCCGTGACTCCATTTGGATCCCTAGAGCACCGAGGAAGATCTGTTTTTTGGTATGATTGGCGGCAAGACGTGTGTTCTTAACGGTGGAGAATCTGAGAAAGAAGAGGATTACCTATGTCAGTTGGTGTTTCATGTGTAAAAGGGCGGGCGTAAGTGTAGATCATCTTCTTTTGCATTGTAAGGTGGCTAGCCGGTTATGGAGGGTGGTCCTCAATTTGTTTAGGATGCAATGGGTTATGTTGGGTACAACGAAGGAGGCCTTGCAAAGTTGGACTCATAGAAGAGGGAAGAAAAGCCTGAGAGCATGGTGTGTTGCCCCCTTAGCAATCATGTGAGTCATTTGGAAAGAGAGGAATAGGAGGGCATTTGAAAGGGTGGAACTTGATTTTGTAAAGATGCAAAGTAGTGTTTTATCTCTAGTTTCTTTTTGGTGTACTTACGAGGGCCCAATTTGTATAGAGGATTGGACCTCTTTTGTTGACAACCATATTTTGGTGTAGGTTCTCTTCTTTTAGTATATGGCTTGTATACGAGGTTTCCCCCATTTGTTAATAAAATTATTTACCTTACCAAAAAAAAAAAATTGTCTCACTAACGGCATAGAATTTATGGTCTTTCTTCTGTAGAACTAGTGATGAGGTTGTTTTCTGTCTTCAGTCTTCAGGATATATATTATTAATCATGTCCATGGTATGATCATTGAGATGTGGATTATCTGTTCTGTGCATTGAATTGATAGATTTATGATCAAAGTTGTAGTTATTGTTCAAGAAATTGCTGCATAGATTTACCTGTTCAAAAAAAAGAAATTGCTGCATAGATTTTCTGTAACTTGAACTCAGAAGAAAAAAAATCTTAAGGACATCCTTATACACAAAAAACTGACATACTTTTTGTAGTTTACTGTGGCTGATTTATGCTTGCTGCATTCTCCTGTGTTGAACGATTTGGTTTTTAAGGGATTTCTAAACTCAGAAGTTAATGTTATGCTCAGGTTGCAGATGAACTTGTAGCTGAGTTTTCTGATGGTACCAATAGTCTTGCATGTCCAGATCAGGTTTTTTCTCCATCCTCGTGGTTCATAAATTTTGAACTTCCTTGTTTTCAACAATAAAAATTAGTTTGAATCTTTTATGTATGACAGAAACAATATGATGAGAAGAACATCAGACGACGAGTCTATGATGCTCTGAACGTACTTATGGCTATGGATATCATTTCTAAAGATAAAAAGGAAATACAGTGGAAGGGTTTACCACGAACTGATGCAAATGATATTGAGGAGTTAAAGGTTTGATTTTAAATTTATTCAATCTTTTTATTGAATTGGACGAGCCATCAATTTTGGCACTCATATGCTGATCTATGTTTAATTTAAGCTCATGTTTATTTTAACTGCAGACGGAGCGTCTTAGCTTGAGAAATAGGATTGAAAAGAAAGCAGCCTATTTAGAAGAACTTGAGGAACAAGTATGAATTCTCTCTAAACACTATCTTTAGTTCAATGTTGACAATAAGTTTGATAGTCTTTTGTAATCCTTATTCTTTTTTTTGAGTAAAGTGTTTTTCCTTTTCCAAAGTACGTAGGGCTTCAAAACCTCATAAAACGCAATGAGCAGTTATATGGCTCAGGCAATGCTCCTAGTGGTGGTGTGGCTTTACCGTTTATTTTAGTGCAGGTAAGTGCTCAACTATCATTTATTTTTGTTATTGGTATTGTTTAGCAAATAAGTAAATATTTGATACAAAGAACCCAAGGGTGTCACCTAGTGGTCAATAAAGTAGGGTTGAGAACGGTCGCAGGTTCAGATCCTAGCGGAGCAAAAACTTAAGGTGATTTCTTCTCATCTGTCCAAGTCTTGGTGAATAGAGTTACCCGGTAGGCCGGTACCTGTGCTAGTGGGAGGTAGCAGGGACCCTATGTCCCCTGACACCACGGTTATCAGGAAAAAAATACTAAATATCTGATACAAGTCATTACATTCTTTAATAAGTCATATCATGATTTATTTTTTTAGGATTAGTAAGGCTTTAAGTGAGGCAAGTAAACTCGTGGCAACTAAGCTTTCCTCAACTTGTCTTAGCTGTACTTGAGCTCAAGTAATTTTTGACCTAGCTCAAGAGTTTTAATTATAGCTGATTGCTTTTCACCTTCATTTGATTAAAACCTTTCTTTCTAATAAAAATCAGAAGGATAACTTTCTTATAAGAACGAGAAGACAGATATAGAATACCTCTGGTCTCTGAACGAGAAGAAGAGAAGAGAGGGTTTCCCTATTTGTAATTTCTTTTCACACGCTCATGCGCGCACACAGAAGAAAGACATGTAAAAATACTCTTTTTGAACATCAACTTCAGAATACCCTTGTTTTTCAACTTCGACCAAATATTGTCCAAATGCCTACTTAAGATTAGCTTAGTTAATGAAAATAGGGAGTTATAACATGGGAAGTCTTTAATTTGTACCTGAATAGTTGTTTTGTTTTGCTAGTGTTGGATTTAGTAGTATCAGTAAAACCCGAGATTCAAGAGTAACGCCAGTCTTAGATGAGTAGAGCTTCTGTGCATCTAAAAGATTAAAGCTCCTATCAAGACAATTTTGATTGAAGCTTGGAAGGAAGATGAGCTTCTGTATATATTCTTACATATTGAGTTTACAGTCACAAAATATTTCTTAAAGAAAAAACTTCTGTGGTTAAGTTAGATTCATTATGTCCATATTCTGTTCTATTAGTTTCTTTTCCTCCATATGTGCATGCCTCATTTTCACTTGGCGCTAGTAGTAATATTCTACAAAAGGAGACATCTGTCCACGATATTTAACTTTTCCTCCTTGCATATTTTGGTTTAAGCCCTATTTTATTTCCATGCACAAAAGAAAATCATATGTTGGGAGCATGGCAGTTTTGCTTTTTCGTCAATGTCCTCGTGCAGCATATTATAATTTGCGTGCATCTGCAAATTTCAAGATAGAATTGAATAGAAAATAGAGATTGTAATGCCGTTGTTATAGCAATTTGTTGTTATCATGACTCTTGTGTTTCTTGTGGTGCTTTAGACTCGTCCTCATGCTACAGTCGAAGTGGAAATATCAGAAGATATGCAGCTGGTGCATTTTGACTTCAACAGGTTAGTGGCCCTTGGAACGTCTATATCTTTTGGGTTTAATGAAAGTGTGGATGACTCAGGTGAGTCCTATGAACAAGTTATACATACTTTTGAGAGAAAATGATGAAAATGGTCCCTTCTGTTTGCGGGTAGGTTCAAAATTGTCCTTAAGTATGCACTTAACAATTATAGTCCTTTAAGTTTGCCAAAGTTAACATTTTTAGGTGTCGTTTAGTTGAGAACAAGTTATCCCAGGATTAATTATCCCACCCTCTCATAGGGATAAAAATAACACTACAATTCCGGGAGATTAGTTATCCCGCGATTTTATCCAACCAAACGTGGAATAAACTCATCTCAAATTTAATCACATTATCCCTTGTCTATCGGAAACAAACTCTCTACCTCTCATGGTAGGGCTAAGGTTTGCGTACATTTTACCTTCCCCAAACCCCACTTGTGGGATTATACTAGGTGCGTTGTTGTTATTGTTGATTTATTATTCCTTATCCCTCATACCAAACGAGCCCTAGTCTCTGTCAAATAGTTACTGACCTCTGTCGGTTAGATTTGACCAAAACATTGGGAAAGAAAAGACTAAACTATAAACACCAAGAAAGTCCCCCCATCAAATGCTAAAATATGCAACAAAAAAAGCTACAATAGACACTAAAAAGATACAAAAAGAAAGAGCAGAAATTACACCTAAAAAGTTGCACCGGACTCTCGAAATGAAATAAAAATAGAAGAAAAATGCTACTGGTTAAATTAAACAACAAGAGTTTAGTAAATATTTAGCGGAGAATAAAAGTGCTCACTTTGCAAACTTAAAGGACCAAAACTGCTAAGTTGATACTTAAGGGACTAGTTTGAAACTACTACCAACGATAAGGGACCATTTTTGTCGTTTTCTCTACTTTTGACACTAAACTTGACGTTTCATTAATAAATTGACCTATCAAGAACAAATTTACTCGGTAAGTTCAGGATAACTTGAGCTCCTACCGGTTTCGTGCAATGTCAAAATCATGTTTTTGATGTGGGAGATCACAAAACATCATTGACATTCATTAACTCGTTAAGTGTTGTTTGCCAATTCCAGCACTCCGTTTGAGCTGCATGACGATAATTATGTCCTCAAAGCAATGAAATTTTGCGGAAGTAGATCAAAAGATGATGCTGTCACACAGAATGTATCTGCTGATAGAGGTGAAGGTTCGAGTTCCAGTATGGCCAACATGTTTCAGCATCAAATCCCTCATCCAGCGGTGCCAAACACGACTGGTAGGCTTCCAACCTCACCTCCTCTGCCCGGAATACTAAAGGCCCGCGTCAAGCACGAGCATTAGTCTGCTGGCTTCATTCTTGATCAATTACTATACTCATTAACTCAGAGTACCTTTGTATATTATGTAAAGTACTTTTACTGGAAGCAGCCTTGATTTTAGATCCTTTTGTTTCATTTGGAGGGAGGATAGTGGTAGAGTATTTGATTTTTTGCTTTGAGAACATTTGGTGGATCTTCAGAAGTTTACTTCCTAGGTGTATTAAGTATTAGTTGTTTCATCAAATTGATATCTGTTATGGCAAATGAAACTATAACCTGTTTGGACATATAATTTTTTTCTTTAACTTTGGTTATATATAGTAGTTAATTTTTCACACCAACTTGAAGCTGTTTTTCAAGCTTGAATCACAATTTTTTTTAACGTTTTTTCAAGTCAAATGCTTGTTCAAACACAATTTTAATTTTCAAGTACCTTTTTTCAACTTAACTTCGAATACTTTTTTTTTTTTTTAAATACTATCAAATTCATGTCCAAACGTCTAAAGTAAGCAACTATGGATTGCCTAAGCATTGTTGACCAAAATTATTCGGTATTTGTGCGAGGTAGCAGATGGAATTGTTTACGTGTGATGCGTGAGCATGCTATTGGGTCTGAGCTAAAGTTATTGGGTTCGGATGAACTTGTAACTTATGCGCTACATCTGAAAATGATTATAACATTACTTTATATTTCTGCAAGACGTTTATGATTTGATCTTGTAACCGTGTGATTTTCTGGTCACATAATGACTTTTCTTTTTAAAAATAACACGAATATTAAATAAATTCTCCACATATACTAGTCCTCCATACGTGTCGTGATCGATCTGGAAAAGGAAATGAATGAATGTGAAAGAAAAAATAAAATACTAGCTTGAATTCATATTATATCATAGTTTGCGTGTTATCATACTAGGATTAACGTTATCCACAAAAACGACAAAATTAACATTATACTCAAATAATTACTTTTCACTTTTTTTTTTTTTTTTAATAAGCCGTCACCTTTAGGTTGTGAGCCTAATGTGTGGGGGGTTTGGCTTGACCCCTACCACATTATATCATTAGTAAGAACTTATAAGGACTAGAGGGGACATGTAACCTTACCTATAGTCTACAAAAAAAGGTTGATAAAACAACCTAAGGGAGGATTTAGCCTACATTAACAATATCCTCCCTAATGTACAAAAATATATTAGCTTACAAAAAAATTACACTTTTCAAATCTCCTCCTAAACGTAGGAAGCTGCCATTTATCAAGTTGAATTAGATCCTTTTCTCTAGGAACATCACTGTGTGAGAAAATTAAGGTCCTACTTCTACTATGTAGATGCCATTTAGCAAAGTAATCAGCAACATTGTTTGCCTCCCTAAAGCAATGTGTGATCTGCACATCCACCATGTCAAAGATTTGAGACATTCTCTGTACTATTTGTTTCAGCTTCAGATTGTTAGTACTCCTATTGATTCAAGCTCCAAGTGAATATTGTTGACACCATTATGAATACACCAGTTAAGCCCATATTCTGATGTTCTAGCTTTTGCTTCATTATTACTCTTGCATTCTATTGGAATAGAGAAAGCCATGATAATTTCACCTTCATTGTTCCCGAGTGTTAAGAGTCCCACATCGAAAATGGAACATGAACATAGACTCCTTATATGGATTTGGACAATCCTCACCCTACAAGCTAGCTTTTGGGGTTGAGTTAGGCCCAATATCTATTCCTTCATGGTATCAGAGCCAGACTCATTCTAATTCTTTGTTCACCGATGTTGGGCCCCAAAACTATATTGTTCACGCTCCAGTTAATGAGGTATGAACGTGCGGGTTAGGATCAAGATCCATTCTTTTTTACACTGAGAATGCCTCCAATGCCTGCTCTATTTGTTTCATGAACAAAACTACCATCAGTATTCAGTTTGACCTTTCCAATAGTAGGTTTATTCCAGTATATAGTAGTGCACTTCACAACAGGCCTAAGTCTTTCAACTCTGTCATAGATGTGCCATGTTCCTTCACATTTCACTTTGGGGAAGGTCACATTAATTGCTGCTCGGATATGTTGGATATTCGTAAAGCAGTACGGGAAGTAAATAAATATTACAAGTGTTCGAAAGGATAAACAAGTAGGCCAATGTTCAGAACTGCCACAAGCTTGTTGAGTCTTGAATCTTGATAACCCGAAATCAAGAAACACTAAATCTGGATTGTTACAACTGTGTGCTGAGTCGAGTGATTGCACTCTGTCTTTAAGACAAGATTGCCCCGTATATATGCTTTTACGTTAACGGACAATAGTCTCCCAAGATAAAACAACACTTTAATCAACACTACAAAGCAAATAGGTTGATTCTGACGAAGAAAACAAATACGAATCGACTTGCTGAAGAAATGGAAAAAGAAAGAAGAGTTTTCTGTTTTCGTCCCAACGTTACTGCTCACGTTTTGGACTGTGTTTAAGTCTTATGTTTGTCTCTGAGTATATATTTCTGTCTCGTTTTTCTCTGTCATATTCTGTATATGCATGTTCCACAATTTAGCCAAAAAGGCTCCAATATATAGCATAAGGGAGGGACTCATCAACTGCCAAATAATGGCCATTAAAGGAGGGAGTAATTCAGTCAAGTAATGGTTGTTAATGGAGGGAGTTAATCAGCCAAGTAATGGCTAGTTAATGCACAATAACGCCCTCAAAAATCAACTCCAACGGTAGGTAGAAACTTTCTGCCTTCCGTTGTTCCCAAATTCAACACTCCAGAAACTCCAGGGACCAAACTGTAAATATTAAACAATTTGGGGTCCAAAGAGATAATACCAGAAGAAGCCTAAGACCCAAGACCCGTGACCCGGACTGGACGGGCGCGCGGCGGCGCGCGTATGGTCTTAGCCTTGAACCCAAGCACATCTAGGTCCTCCCTCCTTTAAACACATGAGATACCCCTTGGGGTCCCAAACCCTTAGCCAATTTAGAGACTTATAGAGAGAGCAATTCTTCATTTTTCCACCGATGTGGTAGATTTGTCGCGAGTTTCAGTTCTCGGTCCACCATCAGTTTTTGCTTTCAGTTTTGGGCCAGCAGGCCCACTGCCTGTTGTTCAGTCCGTCACCCAGTCTTGTGTTTCCCAAAATCCACCCGATTCTCCGCTGAGTTATAGACATGTTACTTGTAGTCATCGGGGTATTTTTAAACTAAAAATGTATTTTAATCTCCATTATAATGTCTCTAAATCCCATATACCATGTAATCTTACGTCTGCTTTAAATGTGCAACATATTCACGTGGGTCGTCGCCTTGCCTATGCAAACCTGCGGGCATGAAACGCAGCGTCCCCCGACAAAAGGGACATCAGTATGACTGATGTACTGAGTATGCCAGGCATAAATAGTAGCATAACAGGAATATACCAATAACTGAAACATAACTAACTGACCAACAGTAACTGCCTCTTAGGACCCTAATATACTTGCCTACATGTTATGCACAATGCAGTGTCCATATTCATTGGCCTCATCGGGCAATTTCCTTACCATGACAGCCTCTGTGAGCATCCTACCATGTAATGGTTAACGAATATATGCATGATGGTTAACGAATATATGCATGATGCAAGTGCGGTATATATATATATATATATGTTAGTGTTGCGGATCGGGCAACCCGTCCCAATAAGCCATACATGCATCACATCACATCATCATTGGCCTCTTCGAGCTCTTTTGTGATAGTATGTACCAATTGCAGGTGGTGTGCGTATATAACGCCTTTCCCTTTTCCCATATCCCCTATATATAATATTTACCATATAGTAGTGTGCATTGTACCAGTGGGTCCAGTGTAATATATGAATGCAATGCAAATGATCATGGATGAATAGCAGTAAAACATTTTCTGAATTTATGTGATGACAATAATATCATTGCCCTTTTGGCTAACACGGTGAATGTCAACACCTTTTTCCGTATGTCTTAATAAGGACTTAGGAATATATTTAGACATGCTTTTAGCATAGAAATCAATAACATGAATATTCTTCTTAACTACTAGGAGTAGAATAAATTATGGAGCAATATCCCGGTTATATTTTGTTACATGGAACATGTCAAACGAAAGAAATAATTTGCTTTAACATACCTCGATAATAATGGAACCAGCCTTGCCTTTTATTTTCTCAAGCAAGGTTGCTGCTTTTCTATCCTAGTACTACCACTGCTTCGTACTTTCTTCTTTTCATTTTTTTTTTCAAAACAAAACAAATTGAAATGTACTGCTTTTGGTTACAGAAAACAAAAGGAATTGGGAGGAGTCTTAATTTGATGTTCACGATTTACTCCCCCATATTAACACTTACCCCCCCCCCCCCAAATCGTTGGCCACTCCACGGGCTGCCACCAATTAATTTACTACCTTAGTCATTAGGTAGCCAATTGCTAAGTTTACATGTAACATGAAATCCATTTTTCAACTTCAAACTAGTTGTTCCCCCCGAGAAAAATAAACGGAAAGTATTATATTCAATTTTGTATTGAACTTTGTGTATGCGCGCCTCAAAAAGGTATAGTTCGATTATTCATGTAACATCACAAATATTGTCCCCCCACAATTATTAATTAAGTGACTTGCCTCCTTATATTTTATCAATCACACACATAATTAATTTCGTGATCTCAATTCACTTAAATCTTAATAACTCATAAGAACTTCATATATTTAATGTCATAATTTGTAATATGACCCTAGTCCACAACTCCTTTGTGCACGCACCAAATTTATTCCGGTCACACTTGTTACGTCCAAAATTATTTCGGGATTTATTCCTTTTATATACTAATCTCTTTGTTAGCATAAATAAATATAACATAAATTTTCCAACGCTCAGACCTATTTACACATGCTTAGCAATTTTATAAACGCTCAGCGATTTAAACTGTAACCCGAAAGTACGGGATGTTACATCTTTCCCCCTTAGAAACATTCGTCCTCGAATGTTGGGGTAACATATCTAATCCCCGTTACGTAGCCTGAATACACAATCATTAAATATCATGACAGGAATTTGGAATTTACCTTAGGCTTCTCTTGAAATCTCAACATTAGTCTGGAATAGGTGAGGATATTTGCGCGTCATTTCCTCTTCAGCTTCCCATGTCATCTCTTCCACGTTCCTATTTCGCCACAACACTTTTACAGAAGCTACTTCCTTAGTCCTCAGCTTGCGGACTTGTCGATCTAGGATAGCAACATGATTTTTTTCATATGACAGATCCTCTGTAATCTGCACATCCTTAATTGGTACAATCCGAGAAGGATTTCCAACACATGCTCTTAACATGGAAATATGGAAGACTGGATGAACACACTCCAACTCCGAAGGTAAGTCCAATTCATACGCTACCTGCCCTATTCGTCGAATTATGCGATATGGCCCAATATACCTTGGACTAAGCTTTCCCTTCTTTCTGAATCTCATTACACCCTTCATCGGTGAAATCTTCAAAAATATCCAGTCGTCTACTTGAAACTCTAAGTCTTGTCGTCGCACATCTGCGTATGACTTCTGACGACTCTGAGCTGTCAACAACCATTCTTTGATAAGTTTTACCTTTTCTATGGCTTGGTGTACCAAGTCAGGTCCAAATAATTCTGATTCGCCTACCTCGAATCATCCAATAGGAGATCTACATTTTCGTCCGTACAAGGCCTCATATGGAGCCATTTTAATACTGGCGTGATAGTTGTTATTGTACGCGAATTCAATAAGGGGTAAGTGATCATCCCAACTTCCCTTAAAGTCCAACACACAAGCTCGTAACATGTCCTCGAGCGTTTGAATCATTCGCTCAGCTTGACCGTCTGTCTGAGGATGGAAAGCCGTACTTAAATTAACTCGGGTGCCTAACCCTTTCTGAAACAATTTCCAGAAGTTAGCTGTAAACTGAGCACCTCGGTCATATATAATAGAAATAGGCACACTATGAAGTCGAACAATCTCCTTAATATATAACTTCGCATAATCTTTGGCAGTGTAGGTGGTTTTCACCAGCAAAAAATGAGCTAATTTGGTCAGTCTATCAATAATTACCCAAATAAAATCAAATTTCTGATAGGAACGAGGTAATCCCGTAACGAAGTCCATATTAATCATTTCCATTTCCATATTGGAATCGATATTTTGAGTTAAGCCACCAGGCTTTTGGTGTTCTATTTTTACCTGCTGACAATTGGGGCACTAAGCTACAAACTCTGCCACGCGCTTCTTCATATTATTCCACCAATAAATACTCTTGAGATCATGATACATTTTAGTTGATCCTGGATGAATAGAGTACCATGAACAATGAAACTTCGTCATAATTCTATCCCACAATCCTGCCACATTTGGAACACATAGACGACCCTGGTGCTTGAGAGTTCCTTGTTCGTCAATCTCAAAGGTCGTGGTCTTCTTCTGTTGAATGCTCTCTCTTATCTTCTTCAAATTAGGGTCTTCCCATTGACGCTCCTTAATTTCTGATATAAGGGATGATTTTGACACATCCTGGACCACAAACCCACCATCCTCCAAATCCACTAGTCGGCACCCAAACTAGCTAACTAATGAAGCTCTCTTACCAATTCCTTCATTTTGACTTGCACTGGCATCGAACTAACCATTGACTTACGACTGAGCGCGTCTGCAACAACATTGGCTTTGCCAGGGTGATATAAGATGTCCACATCATAATCCTTCAATAATTCAAGCCATCTTCTTTATCTCAAATTCAACTCTTTTTGTTTGAATATGTATTGCAGACTCTTGTGATCCGTAAACATGTCCACATGAACACTATATAAATAGTGCCGCCAAATCTTCAGTGCATAAACTACGCGGCCAACTCTAAATCATGTGTCGGATAGTTCTTCTCATGTTTCCTCAATTGCCTTGAAGCATAGGCAATCATTTTACCATGCTGCATTAGCACACATCCTAAACCTGCTCCCGAGGCATCATAATACACAACATAACCTTCTGGACCCTCTGCGAGAGTAAGGACTGGTGCCGATGTTAATCTATCTTTTAACTCCTGGAAACTCCGCTCACAAACATCGAACCATTGGAATTTTATAGCCTTTTGTGTTAACTTCGTTAGTGGTGATGATATGGTAGAAAATCCTTCTACAAACCTTCTATAATAGCTGGCTAAGCCCAAAAAACTGCGAACCTCTGTTGGAGTCGTAGGCCTCGGCCAATTCTTCACTGCTTCAATCTTCTGAATGTCAACTCTTATACCCTCGTCTGACACTATATGACCAAGAAAAGGCACTAACTTCAGCCAAAACTCACATTTGGATAGCTTTGCATACAACTTATGGTCCCTGGAGCGTTTGTAGTATTATCCGCAAGTGATCCACATGCTCTGTTTCGAGTGAGAGTAAACCAGAATATCATCTATAAATACTATCACAAATACGTCCAGGAATGGGCGGAACACGCTATTCATTAGATCCATAAATGATGCTGATGCATTTATAAGTCCAAATGACATTACTATGAACTCGAAGTGCACATACCTTGTCCTGAAGGCCATCTTCGGAATATCCTTCTCCTTAACCTTTAGATGATGGTACCCCGACCTTAGGTCAATTTTTAGAAACATCTCGCACCTTGTAACTGGTCAAACAAATCGTTAATTCGGGGAAGAGGGTACTTGTTCTTGATAGTAACTTTATTTAGCTGCCGATAGGCGATACACATCCGTAATGAGCCATCTTTCTTTCGTACGAACAATACCGGCGCGCCCCAATGAGATATGCTAGGCCTAATAAAGCCTTTCTCGAGCAAATCCTTTAATTGCTCCTTCAATTATTTCAACTCAGCTGGAGCCATCCTATAATGAGGAATATACATCGGTTGAGTGTCTGTCAACACATCTATACCGAACTCAATTTCCCTTTCAGGAGGAAGGCCTGGAAGTTCGTCTGGGAATACATCTAGAAATTCATTGACCACCGGAATTGATTGAGGACTAGGTGGTTCTGCATCGACATCTCTTGCTTGTACAAGATGGTATATACACCCTTTGGAGATCATCTATCTTGCCTTAATGTATGAAATAAACCTATCTTTTGGCGTTGCTGTATTACCTTTCCATTCAAGGACTGGCTCGCTTGGAAATTGGAATCTAACGATCTTTGTTCGGCAGTCAACATTAGTGTAGCATGATGCTAACCAATCCATGCCCATAATAACATCGAAGTCAACCATTTCTAATTCCACTAAATCGGTTAGGGTTTGATGACTACAATCTAATACTGCATAATTTTGATAGACCCGTCTAGCGATTACCGATTCACCAACTGGTGTAGATACCACAAATAGATCCCTTATCAATTCAGGATCCATACCAAATTTACATGCAACGAAAGGAGTAATATATGATAAATTTGAGCCTGGATCTAACAACGCGTACACATTATGTGAAAGGACCGATAGCGTACCTGTAATGACATCATGTGAGGATTCCTGATCTTGCCACCCCATCAGTGCATAAGTACGGTTATGGCCCCTTCCTCTGCCTCGGCCAGATAACGCCTATTGACTCTGTCCTAACGGGCGTACTGGTTGGGATGAAGCTGCTGCAGATCCGACCGGATGGGCTCTACCACCTTCACTTTTTATCGGACAATCTCGCGCTATATGACCACGCTCCCCGCAAGAATAACATATTATTCCTTATTGTTGGCACGACCCTGCATGGGTCCCACCACACTGCCCATATCGAGCCAATGTCGGCCTCATCTGCATAGAATTCCCTCTATAATAAGATCCTGATGGTCGTGAACCCTGGCCTGGTCCCGTTTGAATATAACGATCAGCCCTCGATCCTGAAGATGGCAATAATGCGTCGGCTGCTGGGTAAGATGGTCGTCTGTAAGGCTGTGGCCTGGGACCGGCTCCGAAGTCCCTCACGCCACTTACAGACTGAGCCCTTTTATGCTGGCCCCTATCACGCTCTCGATCGATCCGATGTTGCCTCTTGCGATCCTCCAGGTTTTGTGCATAAGCCTGGATGCGAGCAATATCCATATCGGATTCAAAGAAGTCGTAGTACACTCGTTGACCAAGTGTGGCCCCAAGACAGTAACGAACATGTGTACCCGGTCACTCATTTCAGCTATAATTGTAGGAGTATATCGAGCCAAGGAGTTAAACTGCAAGTTATATTCTCGAACGCTCATGATGCCCTGTTCAAGACGTAGGAACATGTCCTGTCTGGCCCGTCGAAGCTCGACTGGTAGAAAATGTTGTAAGAAGGCCTCTGAAAATTCCCCACATCCTGCTGGCGCAACACGAGGTCCCCTAGATTGCTCCCATGTATCAAACCATGTTACTGCGACATCCCGTAGTCTATAAGAAAGCTTGGGGGGCGCCGCGGCCCTTTCCGACCGGTACCATCTTACACTTCGCACAATCCTTCCTTCGTTTACCAACGTGGAACACTTATAATTTATCCAATAACCGTCCATTATTCTATGTCTCAAACATTTACTTACGTATCAATGTCTATTTCACTAACGAAATTTATGATACTTGGCACTACGAGTACACGTGTGTGGAAACGATGTTTCCGACGTGCGGGGCCCCAATTGTTCGAGTAATAAATAATGGGATAAACTTAATTCCACATTAGTAAATTTCCAACAATACGTACATCAATTATTTATCTTTGTGATTTTTGAAAAAGAGTTTTAAGACTGTAAATATTACTACTATAGGATTAGTCTAACTACGTGAGCAGTTTTCACAATTTTTTTCATTTTTTAAAAAATTACTGATTTTTTTTGTTCTTCCCCATAATGTCTGATATCGGCATTGGGGCCCGATTAAATGCAGATTCACCCGGCAAGTCTCGTATTGGGAGGTAAAGCGCTTTCTAACATAAGTGATTACATACCAAGACTCAAATCGAAGACCTCTAGTTAAGGATGAAGAAGTATTTACCACTCCACTACAACGGTTAAAAATAACGATATACCATGATGCTTGTAATAACAACAATAACAATAATAGAAATTATAAGGTGGAGTCAGAATTTAAAGTTTATAGGTTCATGATTCTAATCTTTTTAAGTTACTGGGTTCTAAATTAGTCAGTAATTTTTACATACTAAATTGATTTCCTAAGATAAATACAAATTTTAAATAAAAGTTACTGAATTCAACCATACGTACCTTAATTTCTTGCTCAGCCCCTGACAGGTGTATTTCTTGTTAAAGCTATATCAATGACCATACTATTTTAGAGTTAAGGTGTTATCAACTTTCTTAAAACACAATTTTCTCTAGATGATACTCCATCTTTGAATATAATATTTTAAACTTTTATATGAATTGGTCATACATTCCAATATATTATTTGCAGAGCAAGCACATATACTGGATTAGAGTTTCAATCACCATTCATTCATTCATTCATTATCAAAACCAATTTTCATGTATTTGGCTCATATAAGTAGGGAGACGTGTTGATCATAACATAATTAAATAAATAAAAATATCTCTCTATAACAACTTAAACTTTATGAAACTAAGTAATCACACACTTCAACAAACTCTAAACCTAAATAGTTACGGAGACTTAATTTGTGCAGATGAATCAACTTGATCAGAAGACACAGCCAAACTAGTACCAAGCTATTAATTCATATATAATCTGTTTTGTATAACTAAAAGGCAAAAGACATCTACCAAATATTCCAATATTACACTTAAACTATTAAAATGACATATTATATTCTGATAATATTAAAAGTGAATTTAGTATCGCCCTATGAATTTATATGGCACAAAACAAAATAAAGTCTTATGGTTTTGCTTCAGCTGGGTAAAATAATCATTGTCAAGGTTTGTTTTGCTGCTCCTATCATTACTGACTACCAAAAATGAAAGAACGTATAAAACTTCCTTGAATATACTCCACTTCAATATATTCTGATGTCTTCAATAACGTACTACCTCAGGTATTTGTGAAACATTACTCTTAAAAAGAATGTACAACCTCCATGAGGAAGAAAAATTTTAAAAAAAATAATTAGAAGCTAATCTATGGCTGAAGAATGGTGAGAGAACGAGGATAAGGAGAAAGTGGAGGGGTGGGGATGAAAAAGTAAATATAATTAATAAAAGAAAAATTAAATGAATAAGGAAAAGAAAAAAATATAAAAATTAAAATTTAAAAGATTTCTGACGTGGCGGGAGTGCATAACATCTCCCTTGTGCAACTGGTTATATGTGTATGAAGGGTAAATAAATTCACTTTTCCCTAACTCACATGATGCAATTTGCAGTGACAATATTGCAGATTAAATGGATGTCTCTTTCTATTCGTCTTCTTTACTAACTACCATCAATGTTAAATTTGAGATTTGGATTTATGACCCAAAACAATTTTACTAGAGTATTTTCTTATGTCAAGTAGATTTAACTATTTAAATTTATCAAAAAATTGGGTTTTGTTCTATTTGTAGAGTACTGTGACTTTTAACGGATGAGATTCAATTAAACCCTTTCTTCAATTTGCCCCATTCGTACAAGTTCTACCCTCTTAGAGCGTGTATTATTGATGTATAATTTATTTACACTTTATATCACTAGGTAACCTTAGTAATTAGTCTAATTTGGTAACTGAAAGCATGGAAACACATAGCATTATGGACAGTGATATACATGCCAAGTATATCACGGTTTGGAGCTAGTTTAGGTAATAGATTTTTGTATATAATTAGCATTGTACACTTATCATAATTATAGAATTCTTGTACAAATAGATTATGATTTTGGGAGTAAAATAGGAATATGATTTTCCATATTTGGAGATTGTAACTTGTATATATACCACATTCATTAATGAAAATAATCAAGGGATTATTTCTTTCATGATATCAGAAGTCTAGGTGCTTCTACTGATTTTCCTCTCTTCCGCTGCCTCAGTTTTGTGTGTCAAATTATCGGCAACCGTGCAACGCTTAGATCATCTCTTCCTAAATTTTCTTCCAAATCCCTCATTCCCCTATTGTTCTTTCGTTATGTCTACGTCAAAGAACATATTTCATCATGCCCTTACTGTTTCTAACATCAAGAACCACATCCCTATTGTTCTTGAGATGGAGAACGTCCAATATGCAACGTGGGCAAAGTTGTTCAAAATTCACACAATCTCACATCAAGTCATCCATCACATAATTCATCCCGTTGTCCCTCTACCCGCGAAGAATCCTCAGTTATGGATCACTCTTGATGCTACTGTCCTTCTACCGACCTTTTACAGACGATCATTGAACCAGACACTACGGATATGACTACCTGAAATAGATTGCGTGATATATTCCAGGACAACCAACATTTCTGAGTTGTCACCCTTGAGCAAGAGTTTTCACAAGTAAGCATGAAAGATTCCCGAATGTTTCAGCCTATTGTAAACGGCTCAAGGAATTAGCGGACCAACTCCACAACATTGGAGCATCTGTTACCAATAATCGTCTTGTTCTACAAATGGTTGCAGGCCTATCTGAGGCCTATAATGGCGTTGGGACTCTCCTTCGTCAAAGTAATCCGCTTCCCCCTTTTTATCAAGCCCGCTCGATGCTCACGTTAAAAAAAGCCAGCTTGACAAAAAAGGAGGCGACCAACGCCAGTTCCATGGCGATGATGACTTTATCCAATACCTCTCACAGGTTTGTTGACAATTAGGCCCAAAACCGCAACAACAATGGCGGCAAGAAAGGTCAAAATCGTAAAAATAATGGCAAATATTGAGGCGGCAACAACAGCGGCAGCAGGCACAGTGGCAACACATGTGGGAACAGTACCAACACCGGGGATATTATTCCATTATATGTGGATGATATTATCTTGAGCGTGTATTATTGATGTATAATTTATTTACACTTTATATCACTAGGTAACCTTAGTAATTAGTCTAATTTGGTAACTGAAAGCACGAAAACACAAAGCATTATGGACCGTGATATACATGCCAAGTATATCACGATTTGGAGCTAGTTTTGGTAATAGGTTTTTGTATATAATTAGCATTGTACACTTACCATAATTATAGAATTTTTGTACAAATAGAATAGGGTTTTGAGAGTAGAATAAGAATAGAATTTTCCATATTTGGAGATTGTAACTTATATATATACCTCATTAATTAATGAAAATAATCAGGAAATTATTTTTCAGTAACCTAGAAAGTAAAGTAAATAAATTATATTATCATAATATGTTAAAAATTATTCCACTATCAAGATTGCTAGAATAAATAAATTTATAAGATAACAGGGAAATTTTTATATTGAAAAGATGCATGTTGAGTTCTAGTCGCTAAATATTTGGCAACAACCACATTAAGTGATTAAACACAGTTCACTTCCAAATTCCAATACATTCTAACTTAAAGCAACTAGTAATAAGGAGAAGTAAAAAAGAAAAATGATGAACAAATTAACTTATGTACGTAGTATCCAATACACCACAACTTAAATTCATGAATAATCTTGCTAAAGACTCTTAATTTGGTCAATATGCTTGCTGCAAACCTGTTTGAATTAGTTGAATTCTACATACTAGAGTACGTAGTAGCCTATGTTGCTTGTGTTTTTTCAAAAATGTTGTCACACCGGTTGTCAATTCCTCTAAAGATGCACTACTTAATTAGGAGGATCTCACACGCACTCAACAACATTTTTGAAAAGATGAAATTGTTAAGAGTCTCACATCAGATATGGAATAGGAACATGAACTCCTTATATGAATTTGAACAATCCTCACCCTTCAAGCTAACTTTTGGAGTTGAGTCAGGTCCAAGATCTATTCTTTACACTTTTGGGGTTGAGTTAGGCTCAAGATCCATTCTTTACATGATATCAGAGTCAACTCATTCCAATTCTTTGTTCACCTTGGACAAAGGTGTTAGCTATAGATATATAGATAGATAGAGTAAGTGTACACCAATTGCTGTGTTTTATTCTTCAGGACCGTGAAAGTAAATAGTTCAAGTATTTTTCCAGAAATGATTTGGTCCTCAGATCCTTCAGCACACCTTTGCTGAAAATTGCAAATCCTCCCTACACTACAAAACACTACTTGCCTAATTTTATCAACTTGTAGAAATTTCCTTTAGTCGTCAGAAAATTGATACTATAAAATGTACTCACTATTCTTTACCTTATAGTAATATATTCTCTATTTTCATGCTCAAACTAAAGTAGATCGAAGACTTATAACTTATGAAAAATATTAATGTTGCATGCAAGCAAGTAATGCTCTAATAAAACGGACAACAAATAGATATTATTTTTTGGTCAGTTTTAAATTCGGGGTCCTTTAATTGTATTGGAACTAATTCGAATTCGCACCGTAAAAGGCCAATTTAAGGGTGAAATGCTCTATAACATTTTTTCATATCCAAGAATCAAACCTGAGACCTCTGTTTAAGAATGACTATCTATCCCACCACAACCATTGTTAAGTGATGTACTCACAATTCTTTACCTTATAATAGAAACCGGAAAAAAAAAGAGTGACTGCACTAGATGTCTATTGTTTTCTCAAATTATTGGTACATCACTGTTGTATAATGAAGATTCAAGAAGTTAGTAATCTAATGAAGAGTAATCATGTTAATTATTTTGCTTCTGTTAGTATCAAGGCAGGAATTAGTTCTCAGTTTAAGCTTTCTGTTGGAAATTAGTCTTTGGTTGTTCCACCCATCTTTAATAACTTAAATACTCGGGTTCCGCATATTGGAGTCTTTGGTTCTTCACACGTGCATAATCTACTAAGTGAGTAGATGACCGTAGGGCCAAGGATCGTCAAATTTCGTTAATAAATGAAAGAGATATTGATTCACTAAGTAAGGTGTTTGAGACATGAAAATATGGTGTGAGACAAATCTTCCACATCGGTGGGAAAAGTAAGAATTGTTCTTTTTATAAGCCTCAAAATTGGATAAGGGTTTGGGACCCTAAGGGTAACCCGTGTGTTTGAAGGAGGGAGGACCTAGGTGTGCTTGGGTTCAAGGCTAGGCCCACACGCGTACCGCCACCACCCACTGGGTCGGGTCGGGTCGGGTTTGTTTTTTTTTGTTAGAATCAACCTATTTACTTTATAGTGTTGATTAGTTATTGTTTTATCTTTGAGACTATTGTCCGCTAACGTAAAAGCATTTATACGGGGCAGTTTTGTCTTAAAGACAGAGTGTCATCACTCGACTCAGCACAATTGTAACAATCCAGATTTAGTGTTTCTTGATTTCAGGTTATCAAGATTCAAGACTCAAGAAGCTTGCAGCAATTATAATCTTGGTTGTTTGTTTATCCTTTTGAACACTTGTAATATTTATTTATTACTCGTACTGCTTTATATCCAACACTTTCTAGCTAACTCAAGAAACCATTTTATTGTTAATCCATTTCTCTTTTCACTTGTAAGTGTTATATATGATCATCTAACTATTGATTTTTCTGTTGGTAAATTTATTATTTATTGTTTCTTCACTATAATTCTTAATAAGCAGAAAAATGAAACAAACACCATATATATGTTTTACTAAACAATACTCATCTTCAGATAGGTTCTCTTCTTAATTTTATTTTCTTCTGAAGTTTCTCAGAAAGATTATATTTTGATAGCTCCAGGCTACAAGCTTCTTGTTAAACAATCCTAAGCCCACAATGTTTATTTGTTTTGCTACAAGAAAAATAAGAATTAGCAACGAACAATTGTAGTCACTAAACAACAAAAATCGTCGTCGCTAATCTTATTTAACAACTGATTATCAAAAAGTCATGTTAACTATGAGACATATTTTGAGAGACAGATTAAAGGTGAATTTTATAGTTTTAAGTTCTAGCTTTTAGTAAATATTCCCTGCAAGAAGGATGAGTATAAAGAAACTAAAAAGGTGTATATATTAAGTACTCGTATACTAGTAATTAACTTTATTTACTTCATTCACTATCTTAAAATGTCGATTTTATTAGTAGTAGACACACAAAACATAATCATTTTTGCTAACTGAAAGTAGATAGATCTTGAATGAATAGTTAGTACAAGATCAATTATTTTCATCTCCAAGTTGCATACAATATAACAACAAAGCGAAATTACGATTTTGTTGAAAGACCGAAAAATGGAAACGGTTTATGCCGAGTCGAGTGTGGCACTCTGTCCTTAAGACAATATTGCCCCGTATGTATCCTTTATACGTCTGGACAATTTGTCTCCCAAGATAAAACAAGCAATGGAACCCTTGAGCAAAGGAAACTCAAGAGCTACCGTGAAGAATATTGAGTAACGAAATGATGCTTGAAAGTTGTAAGAAGAAGAAATTTTCGCTTGTGTATTTTCGTGTGTTGCCTCTACTGTTTCGTTAGCTTCTTGTTAGTACTCAACAATGGTGTAATGGGGTGTTTATATAGGAGAGGGAGGGGCTTTTTATCGCTTGAAAATCGCCTCCATAATAGCCAAATAATGGCCATTATGGAGGTAGTAAAATCACCAACATAAATGGTGAAAGACCAACGGATTTGGCCATTATAGGAGGAGTAATTCAGCCAAAATAAATGGCTGAATTGAGTGCTTGGCTTTTCTGTCTTGACCGTCGAAATTCGAACTTCGGGGACCAAACCGCACATCCGAAAGAATTCTCGGTCCAAAGCGTATATCCGAAACTTCGGGATCAAACTGTACTTCTGGCAAAGTTTTCTGGCCCAAAAAGATAATATCAGAAGACCCACAGCCCATGACCCGTGACCCGTGACCCGTGACCCATGACCCGAGAATCCGGAACCGGAACCGGACCGGACCGGACGGGCGGGCGGCGGCGGCGCGCGTGTGGTCTTTCCTCGAACCGAAGCACATCTAGGTCCTCCCTCCTTTAAACACATGGGATACCCCTTGGGGTCCCAAACCCCAAACCAATTTCGAATCTTATATACACAACACTTCTTTCTTCCTCTACCGATGAGGGAGAATTACACGCAATACCACACTTTCCATGCTTCAAACACCTTACTTCGTGAACCAATATCTATTTCATTTCTCAATGAAATTTGACGATTCTTGGCCCTACGATTATCTACGTACTTAGTAGATCATGCATGTGTGAAGAACCGGATTCTCCAACATACGTTACACTAGTATTTAAGCCGTTAAAGTTGGTCGGTCGCAACTCCCGCCAAAGGCAAATTTCCAACAATCCCCTCTTGAAAGAGATTTTGGCGCACTCACATGGTGTCTTTTCATTTCCAGCAATATTTCAGCGGACCGATGTTGCATAAGGAGAGGTAGCCTCGGCTTTGAACCTTCCATAGTTGAATACCATCGGACTTACTTATCGCGCGGTGAACGTGATGTCTTGAACCGTCGGTGTTTAGTGTAAGCCAAGACAACGGTGCCAACACAACAAATTCCCTTACTCTCTTCTTCGTAATGTTTTGTCCGTTTTGGCCATGGACAACGTCTTGGATTCTTAAGTGCGTTCAATTTGAGGCGGCCCGTCCTCGCACTTAAATAGGTGGTCTCCTACAAGGTATCCTGCTATACCCCACTTCACAAGTGTTAGGAACCATTAAAAGTTTTCCAAAGACCTAACCTCAATCGTTGAGGATCATTACAGTTTTGAAACCTTAACCTTTACCCATACCGCGAGATAGCACTTAACGTCTATCGCGGGAACGGCTTTGGATTTGGTGTTTCTTTTCGTAAATCACTATCCGAAGTGCTCATGCTTCGACCGAAGCGATCAACCGAACCTTTACAACTTAGTTTTCCCATTGAACCAAATTACCGGGATCTCCGGTTCGTAAGGTTGGGTTTCCACCGTATTGGTCCGTATATTTTGGGTTTTAAGCCCATTCCCTAGACATGCAGAACACTTGATCTCCGGGTAGTCCCTTAGTTAGTAAATAAGGAAGTGACACCCGTGATGATCAATCGCCATACGGTCTTATGTCTCCGACGATCGCGACAGATATGTCCAGACGCCGTCATCCGTGTCCTTCCTAAAGCCGATCGGCTAGCCACGTGTATAAGCGCTTGAAGGCATGGGTTTCTCCCAATAAGGGACGTCCTCTAATGAGTCGTGAAGTTACTCAACTTCTTTCATGCTTTGTATAAAGCGATAAACTCCGATATCATCATGAATTGGTCGATGCAAGTTTGCTTAGAGGATTTTCCAAGAACCACCATACACATTTACTTGTGGCTTTGGTGTTCTTCGATCCGATGTCCGGTTGCATCACCGTGTTCTCTCGAACCGCTGGACATCCGAGAATACTATAATCCGTAGATAAGCGAATAATTCGGATATCGTCATATCCGACTTAACGCCTTCTATTGATCATGTATTAATATCATCGGTGAACCTTAGTTCAACGATGATCGTTTGTTGGACGATACCTGTGTCGGTTGTAGTGTGTACAATACATTGAACTACACGTGACCCGAGCATATCGCTCCTTGTCTATGGGTGCACCATGATTCCAATCGGTTCTATGATTCATATCCATTGGTGGCTTCAACGAGACTCGTCAACTATTGACCGATCCGTTAGATGTCTTAGAAATCCAATTCCTAAGAAGTCATCTCGTGATACACATATCTTTCATATCGAGACTTTGTTTCAATATGATTTTCACTCTCGACCGTTGGTTTTCCAACCGTTGGCTTTCTAACTTCGAGTCAATGTTTCGTGATCGATTCATTGTTTCGTTTTATCCGAGACTTTCGGGACCAAAATGTTAACATTTCGGGGACCAAAATGAAAGTTCGGAAGAAGCCCAACAGTTCAAGCAAACCAATTCGATCCTCTTCTTCCAACTCTCCGATTTGGAAGGTCGTTTCAATACCCATGCCATGTAAGATTACAATGGCCCTGGATGTGAAGCTACTCACAGGGGAGCACTTTTTACAACCCAAAGGTTCTTTTCCTGGAGGAAGATTAACTATTACACACGTATGGTTCTATATATGGAATCTATTTCTCCCTTTAGCTTCTTTCCAAAGCAGCGCTTTTGGAGATAACAATTATTTGTTAATTGTCCATGGTTCGTTCTCAACCATACAAGCTAGAAGGACTGGAACAAGTCTTTGTCCCCTCTTTGCTCCGTCTTGGTTCAACATCTAGAATCCCCGAGTTCTCGGATCCGGAATATTAAATTCCGGATAGACAAGCAACTTTCGAGTCATGAAGATACGGAACGTCTAGTTCCGGACAGTCAGGCCCTCGCGGGTTCTTGTTAACCTTGAGCAATTGCTCCTTTTTCCTTTTCCAAGGAAAGTTATCTCCAAAGAATTCAGCATTCTCCGAGAACCCGAGAACCCGGAACCCGGAAACCGGACCGGACGGGCGGGCGGCGGCGGCGCGCGTGTGGTCTTTCCTCGAACCGAAGCACATCTAGGTCCTCCCTCCTTTAAACACATGGGATACCCCTTGGGGTCCCAAACCCCAAACCAATTTCGAATCTTATATACACAACACTTCTTTCTTCCTCTACCGAAGAGGGAGAATTACACATAATACCACACTTTCCATGCTTCAAACACCTTACTTCGTGAACCAATATCTCTTTCATTTCTCAATGAAATTTGACGATTCTTGGCCCTACGATTATCTACGTACTTAGTAGATCATGCATGTGTGAAGAACCGGATTCTCCAACATACGTTACACTAGTATTTAAGCCGTTAAAGTTGGTCGGTCGCAACTCCCGCTAAAGACAAATTTCCAACAGCAGCAACTAACCACTAAATACAAAAGTATCAAAGCAAGTTGGACATGGCTAGCTACTTGCACTACTACATAGTATATATCACCTAGTAGTAGTATATTTAATATAAAGGCATAGCCCAAGTACTAGCTACATAGCTATTCAATTTACATTCCAATCATCAGCCCTTCTTGTTCATTTTTTGAAGTTAACTAGAAGAACAAAAATAAAACTAAGTTCAATCATTTAATTAGTCATACCACAAGTTTGAAGCTGCAAATGGATTCTCCAACAACTCTGGAACATAATCTTCTTCTCCTCCGACAGAATCCTCGAACGAAAGATCCGAGTTATCTATCGTTGCTGCTTCAGTATTATACACACGATCATAATTATTAGTAGGTACTAATTGAGGATGAACAACTTGTTGTTGTGACTCCACATAATAAAAACCCTTTTTGTTGGACTTATTACTACTATCATTCTGGTCGCATTCGTTTTTCTCGGGGATCGTGCCACCTATACCGACAGTACTTTCGATGGTTGGGTACTTAGCATCTTGGCCAGTTAGTTGTTGGACTAAAGCTCTGAATTCTGCTGCACTAGTGTTCACCTTCATGGGATCTGCTATGTAAACAACTTTAACTGGTTTTTTCTTGGTGTTTTTTGGCTGTTTGTTTGCTTTTTCTGAATGTACACTTAGTATTTTATCCATGGATTTTTTTTTTGTAGTTAGAGAAAAGGGTTGTGTTTGGATTTGAGTTTTTAGGGAAGTTGGAAAAGTGGGTTTCTAGGAAAGGAAAATTGGGATGGAAAAGAAAATATATTTGGAGTGAAGAAAGGGGAAGGAGCAGGTGGGGGTGTACTCTCATGTCACAGTAAGAGATGGTATATGGACACGGAAAATGTAGCAGAAGAGTTAAAAAGACTAGGGAAAACAGAAATTCCCCCAAAGCTCATTTTATGGCGAGTTATATTCACAACATAAAGACAATAATAGTAATCTAAACAGGAGTCCTGGAACAACAATAAAATTATCTCCATGTAATATATAGTGAAATTTCTCAATAATAGCAGTGTTTGTCCAAAAATTTCATGATCGCTATAGTGAGGTGTTGTTATATATATATATACTGACATTTGATGTTTATATCTGATTTAGCTGTTATAAATGAAAATATGCAAATAATTATTTTTTATACTTTTTATGTTATAAATGAAAATAATATACTTGTTAATTTTAAAATTTCAATTGATTTTCATATCTCATTAATTAAAAATTAAAAATTAAAAATACTAATAAATTACAAAGAAATCTATTACTAGTTGTACCATACCAATAAAGAATTGAAATCTAATGAACATATGCATTTAAAATTAATTGAGAATTTAAATACAATTTCAAGTTTGACGTCAAAATTCGACAATTGTAGGTTATTTCGTAAATTTCAGTCTCTTAGCGATAATATAACGCTTGAATTGACGAAGAATTTTGCCCATACTTTCAGCAAAAGAGAATTCAATAGCTTTCCATTGAAAGCTATCTAAGAGCTTAACAATTGACTTTTCTATCTCACCACAAGTAGCAATAGGTTGAGTTGACTCTTTTATCATAAATATTTTGATATTTTATTTTTTTAATACATAATATACTTCTTATAAATATTATTACACAATATTTGAGTATAACTGTTATGGAGATGTAATTTTATAAAGAGTGTACCGCTATAATGAATGGCATTGTTGTTATAGATAGAATGTTGTTATAGAGAAGTAAAATATAACATGAAAAATCAGTTCCGAAGAAAATCAGGCTGTTATAGTGAAATGTTGTTATAGCGAATGACAATTATAAAGTGGTTTGATTGTATTGTTCATGGGTTTATGTCGTGAAAGCATCAACGTCCAATGCTTGCATTAGGGTATAGGTTGTCTACATCACACCCCTTGGGGTGCGGCTCAACACTCTTTCTGTCACAAATAATGCCGCACTCTATCCTTTTTAATCAGTTTCATAAATAATGACACAATTCTATTTTTTGTTGATACAAATTCTCATTGTATCCTTTAAGAGATGATTTATAGCCACAAAAAATTCTATGGCTTATTTTAGATCACAAATTTCAAAAGTGTTTTATTTTCGTTTAAACTTCGTGCTCATTCAAACACCATCTTCACATAAATTGAAATGTAAGGAGTAGAAATAAAAAATTTAAAAGATCTTAGACTCAATCAATGCACATATGAATATTAAGATTGAATACTAGATGATTAAAATTGTTTATTTATGAGTATCTGAATATATAAAACTCATTTTTATTTAAAATTAACAAATACGAAACTAAAATTAAAATATTATATAACTAAAATATTTTAATAAAATTATATGGTGATTGGTGGTAGTAATGATCGATGATATATAGTGGTTGTGGGTGCCGACTTTGTCAAAGGTGATTGATGGTGGTGTTGGCTAATAGTGGTGATCATGGTTAGCAGCTAATGGTGATGGTGATGGTGATTGTTGTGATTTATGAGTGTAGTTGGTGATGGTGGTTGATAATAGAGGTAAATAATAACATTTAATAGTGATTGTGATGATAGCGATGATTGACGATATACAGTGGTGATTGTCAGTAGTGATTGATGATTGTGATAAATAATGGTAATTGATAGTGATGATTGTAAATGGTGGCTAGTAATGACGATGTTGACTATCATAATTGATGGTGGTGGTGATTGTGGCTAAGGATGATGAATGTAGGTGGTAATAGTTAATAATAGTAGATGACGACAATATGTGATAGTAGGTGTTGTTGTTGATGATGATGATTAGGGATGGCAACGGGTCGGATCTGGACCGGATCCTACTAGATCCAGATCCAGATCCGGTTTTCATACCTGAATCCAGATTCGGATCCAGATCCATCGGGTCCATAAAAATCATATCCAAATCCGGATCCATCGGATCCACCGGGTCCACGGATCGGATCTGGATCCACATGTAAAAAAAAAATTGTCTTGCTAAGAATTTTTTTTAAACTGACAAACGATTTTTACTTAGCTAACAGTTTACTGTATTTCAATTTTGAAATGTTCATATGAGATATTTTGTTTGTTGTCTCATTTTGATTTTGAGCTATTAATTGAAAATGTTGGACAATGACAATAGTTGTGGAAAATGTTGACTAGTATTTCCACAATGCAGAACTTACATGTGCTTGGAATCTTCACAAATGAAGTGAATATAATTTTAACTACTTGTCTATGGAGATGTTAGTCATTCACTAATATAACATTGATTTTATTATCGAAGTTACCTATTTATTTTTGGGTTTTTGAGTTAACGCGGGGATAAATTAAACTTGTTTTGAGAATTAAGCTTGCAAGAATGTGCTTAGCAATTTTAAAAAAATACTTATAAAATTACATTCTAGGTTATGAATATATTTAATAAAAAATGGATCCACGGGTCGGATCTGGACCGGATACGGATCTCAAATACAAGATCCAGATCCAGATCCGATCCGTCAGAAATGGATCCGGGTCCGATCCGGATCCGTCGGGTCCAAATTTTGAAGATCCATATCCTATAAAACGGATCTGGATCCACCGGATCCGGATCGGGTCCAAGATCCATTGCCATCTCTAATGATGATTAACTGAAAGTGAATAGAGTAGTGGTGAAATGACATATTTAATTTGCAAAAATTCTTGAACCGATAACATCTTAATGATATTTAGATTAAATGATTATATGAAATCAACAAACTTAAACATAAAAATATGATTAATTAAGATTCAAACTTAAAAAATAAATGCACTTAATAGATATAACTTATTAAGATTCAAATATTTATTACGTGAAAATAAATAAAATCTTATGCTCTCAATTTGAATATATGTAGTTAGTTTGATCATGAGTATAAAGTTCAACGAATAAGAAAAAAATTTAGAACTTCCAATCTTAAATATACATAATTTTTCTATGGCTATAAAATCATGTCAAATAAAGTAAAATATTATTTTTAAAATTAAATTATTTTCTTAAATATAAAAATATGACATTTGTGCAGTTTGTCACGCACGCATGTGGAAGGAGCGTGAATAGAGCAGCCATAGAACGCCACTAAACTGCCAAGTGGCAGACGGCTAAGTCTATGACGTCATACGTGTTCAAATGGCTGGCGTCACCGACTTAAGTAGCCATCACGACTTCATCATTCGGGTCGGGTTTTAAGTCAACGGTTCAAGCTAACGCCAAATGGTCCCAAATGCATAAATTGCTATCATAGTCAAGCAATTTGGAGATATTCACATAAATGTCCTAAATTCCACTTTCTTCCTTAACATGGCTAGCAGGGGTGGTTTCAAAATTCAATAATTGATAACTGAAAGTAAATATTAAATATCGAACTTGTAAAGTTTGATATAGTAAATTTTAATACGATAATTTAGTAATTATGTATTAAAAGAAAAGATATTTTGACAAGATTATGTTCATAATTTTTCCAACACTCGACATGTTAGCTTCTAGAAAAATCACATATAGGAGTTAGATCTCCATTCTCAAGCTCTAGCATTATATGAACTTAGCGTCACAAGTCAATCAAGACATCCGGATCGTTCGTTAATTTACATATATATATGGTAAAATAATTCATTAGGAGTGGACGCTCGATATTCGATTCGGTATTTTCAAAGTTTGATTTCACTAATTCGGTAATCGATAATTAAAAGTGTATACCAACAATACTGAACTTCAAAGTTTGAGTTGATTCAGTAAATCAAATTTCGATACGGTAAATTCCCGATTCAATTCGGTATTAGATTTTCAGTGATTTATAACCCATAATATTGGCTAGCCTGTCTATTTTAAACATATTTTTACATATATATGACCATAATATGAAGTTATTAAAATAAATTAATATTTAGATATAGAAATATAGATTAAAAAAATTAAAGTAGACTAAAAGAAATAGTGTTACATGCATTCGAGCAAATGCACAGTTAAAGATGCAAGTCGATCAAATTTAATAGCTTTGGTTTGAATGTTGACTTGAAAATCTATTTAATATAAAAAATTATAAATTTGAAATCTAGCAACTCAAAAGTTGAGAATCCTAAAATTATAATTTTAAATTTTGAATCTGCCTTTAGTGTCATATAAAATAAAAGAAACGACTCTCCTCAAACAGGCGACTTCGGCTCAAATTCGCGAAACCGGCGAGAATGGCCACCGGCCTGCCTCCTCCTGAGGTCGGCCACCTCCCGTCGACGTCGGCAACACCCCTACAACATCCACACACCGATAAGCCTTCACAGCTAAACCCAAATCGAGCAAGCCCTTTAACTTTAAATCGCGATGTCACTGTCGCAAAGCTAGTCGCCAGCAAGGCTAGCCGGCCAACTGACGCCGGTCATTTATCAGTGGCCCCGACACACCCAACACCACCACATATCAACATTCAACAATCTGTAAGCTCAAAATATACACACTTGTCAAAGAAGCGATTTGAGCGAAAACTGTTGAAATCGAGAAATTGGGCCATCAAGGTCTCTCGGACTGTTGGTCGACCACTACCTGAGGTCGTCCATCAACCCTCGATCTTGACAACACAACCACCATTCTCTCTTACCAATGATTTTCCACCACTAAATCCAAAAATCCCAAACCCAATTTCAAACACTGTCACCGGTACTCAAGAAACAGATGTGACAGTGATCGGAAATCCAACAACTGAAGTGGTTCAACAACCCCCAACATACGCATCACAAGTGGTTCACCTAAACATGATCAAATCAATTTCGACAAAAACAGACTAAAAAGGCTCGGTTGCTGAAATTCCGATGAGGCAAATTACATACTTACACGGTGAGCCAACGATAAGATATGAAATCAAAGAGTTGGAATTGATGGTTGTAAACGAAGAACTACAATTTGTTGTAATTGGCAAATTCAGTTATGGATTGCCTGAATTTCATGGATTGAGCAACTCGATTCCAACACAATGTGAAATGAAAGGCAGAGTACAGGGTTGTCTTATTTGAAATAGACATATTTTAATTCGATGTTCATTGCGAGAGGATTACATTACATTACTGTCAAGACCTATTTGGGAAATAAAAGAGAAAAACCAACATCATCCGATGAGAACTTTTAAATGGGATATGTGGTTTAATCCGGAGGAGGAGACAAGCATAGCAATGGCATGGATTTCATTTCCAGGATTGCCTCCAAACTATTATGGTGAATCAACACTTCTCTCGCTCGCGTCATCAGTAGGTAATTCAATGATGGTATTTTAAAAGCTCATTTTCCTCCCACAAAAATGTCTCGGCTTTCACAATTCTGACGGATTATTAGCTGCACGTTTTGGATGAAAAGATTCCTAACATATTGCCAATCATATCTCCAAGCAAAAAGAAATACTTAGGAGAGACATCCCCTACAAAAAGGTTTCTCATTCAATCTTCTCGGCCATTCCGTAATTTCTCGCCTTCTTCAGAAAACCATTTTTCTTCATCAGCAAAAGAAAAACCATGTCTTTATCTTCTTCTCTATCTTTGGGATCAGATAGCACCGATTTATCTGCTGGTGACCTAATCCCCACTTTAGCCTTCATAGATTGGCAACTAGTTCTTGCCCCTTTTGGTACATCTGAACAAGGCGACCTCCTTCTTTCTCAGCATCTAAGCCCGGCGAATTACGACCTTCCGATTACCTGTGACTGGTTCACCGGCGACCGTTGTCCGGCTAGTCTGTGCACCTGGCCGACCAAGAGTACCAACTATTCTGCTTGGTTGGACCGAGTAAAGTCAGCCAAAGAAGTCGAATGGAAACGCACTGGTCTCTACGACGCCATTGTGCTGTCAGAGTTTGACTCCTCCTGCAACATCGGTCCTATATATGCCTTTCTTGGTTACTGGTCGACCGCTGCAAATGCCTTTGTTTCCCCTTGGGGAATGATAACCCCCACGCTGCTTGATGTGACAGCGATATTTGGCCTTCCGATTCCGGGAGCCGAAGCGCCTGTCCCAAACGATATAGAGGTTGCCGATTTAGGCATCAAAGTCTTAAAGACTTCTTCAGGCTATGGCCAGTTTATAACCAATAACCGTCGAATATCGCCTCTTTCAGTCGATGATGCCGAGCATCATGTTTTTCTGCTTTTTTGGTTTAGCCGATACTTTGTTTGTGCAGGCTCTTGTGCCATTGTAAAAGAGCTGGAAATTTATGCGACGTTAGCCGTTTTAGTGAGGGATGTTAGCTGGGCATCTCTCTTCTTGACCTATCTTTATATGGCTTTGGGTGATGCCCAGGCGAGGTTAAGGTATTCCAGAAACCTGGATACCTTGGTCGGTCCCCTGTGGTTCCTTCAGTTGTGGATCACCCTTTATTTTTCTGAGTTTATCCCTGATAGATTTGATGATCGTCGCTTTCTGTTAAACCCGCCAGTATTTGCCGATACCCTTCGGAGAACGCCCCTTGTGCCCCAAGATGCTTTTGTCACAGTCTCCACCCTGTATGGTCTATCTAGAGACCATTATACAGATTGACAACCGGTCCTAAAGAGATGGGCCACCCTTGAGTGGGTCCGTCAAGTAGATGATGAGGACATTACTTTCACTCAACGGAGGACTATGGTTCTCATGTGGGGGCGGATTCTCATGGCCATGGACTTGTTGGGTGGTTTAAAGCCCTCTTCTAGGAATAATAAACTGACCACATAGCCTTATCAGCCAAACTTTATAGCAAGGCAATTCGCCCTTACTCAGCACATGTCGTGGCCCGCCGTAGTATTATCAGTTCAACTCAACGCTGCATTCTGGATGCAGAACAAGCGAAGAAGTTAGCCGATCATAATCTTGACAGACTAGCCCTGTTTGACTGTCAGCCATTTCCCCTAAGAGCGAATACTACCGTCATTTTTTATGATTGGTGGGATACGGCTAAAGAGAAGTTTTTCAATCTCCCTTATATGTTTATTGTGATAGGCTGATTATGTCGAGAAAAAGGAAGAACTCATAAACCTCTAAACCGTGGCCAAAAGAAGCCACTCTGAAAGTTGCCTCCTCTAAATCGGTTAGGCCTGTTGGCTTAAGCTCTTCTGTTCGGTTGCGACAGACGACGAGAAAAGGTAAATTGTATGCTATATATGTGTCGGTTAGATTGTTCTTGTGAATTTTTGGCTAACATCTCTTATGCATCTTTCAGCAACTCCATCTCCTTCAGTGTTTGTTGATCTGGAGACTACATTTGACACCGGGTCCCCATCACCCAGAAAACCAGTGTCTAAGCAACCTCGACGAAGCAGATGGGTAGTCAATCGAGATTATAGTGAGGAAGGCCCCCATAGACACGGAGTTCCTGTTTCTGCCGAGGAGGAGGAATAAATTGAGGTATATTACTTGGCTGGATAAAACACCTTCGCATCGGCTACTAAGTTTTCTGTTTGCTCTCCAGGGACAACAACTGATAAGGCGCAGATGGCTGCATAAAGCATCTGATGCTCCTCTTCATATTGGCGGATCGTCTTCCCTGGCTCATGCTCTATTGCATTTGCAGGCCCCATCACCGGCTGCCCTCAAAGCCACAGTTTCTCCTGCCAAGGCAGCCGAGACTTTCGATGTTGGGGTAGTCGTAGAGGTATACCCTTTCCTATATGCTTGGCCTTTCACTGCCTCTGGGCACTTATCTCTATACTAAATTTGTCCTTTCTGTACAGAAGACCGTTGGAGATAATCCTTCGGCTAAAGCCCACCCAACTGACGACTTAGAGGTATCGATCGAAATCATCTCGGAAGATGTACTTTTGTGTTACTTTGGCTCAGTTGACACTGCATCTCCACCAGCTTCGCCTGTTGGCATCCATCGAGACCGAGTCGAAGAGTTTCTCGCTAAGGGAATTCCAACTAACAAAGAAGAGTTCCATGCTCTGAGGGTCTCTTTACTCCGATTGTCAAAAGAAACGACGGATTCCTCGGTTCTGGCCACCACTTACAATGACATGGCTTTGGCTCTGAATGATTTATTTGTTTTACATATAATGGCCAAAGATAGCCATGATAAGGCTGCCGTTGCTCTGCAACACTTGGGGTCTCTTCGACAAGAGAAGAACCATATTCAGACTTCTTTCAACGAGGTGAATGCAGAAAGTCAACTAAATGTCAGCCGAATGAATGACTTGCAGGAATAGCTGTCCAAACTGCGAGCTGAGTTGGAGCGGATACAAGTGGAGATCGGGGCTATTATTCTGGCTATAAGTACATTGGACTCGGCTATTGGTGCCCACGACTCCTCCCGTTCTTTTTTGTTTAGGCAGAGCCTTCAATTGGATAACAAAATATGGGAACTCGGTAACTAGCAGGTGGTTTGGGAACTGGATCAGAGAGCTAGTAGCGAATGGCTGGCCAAACTAGAGAATGAATGGACTGAGTGAAAAAAACATCTAGTTCAAGTAATGCCGAAAATCACTACTCTCTTGCCAGCTGATCATGTTGCTGAGTTGTCAGCCGATACCCTTATGGACTTGTAATCTGAAGCCATCGTTGCTTTTGTTGTTCAAGAGATATCGGCCGATACTCAAGCTTTTACCGAGGCCCCATCAGCTGTAGTGACTGAGCCTTTGTTGGGTGCTGAAAGGGAGGTCCAAGAAGGAGCGGGAGCGGCTGAGGTAAGAGCCGTTGTTGCAACTGAGAGAGAAAGAGAGATTGCAGGTACCCAAGATGCCCAAGCAGCCGTGGACTCGGCTAATCCTGAGACTTCTGTTACTGTTGATATATTATAACCTCTAGCTGGTGGAGTGCCAACTAACTCGGCTCCTAGATTTATCGACCCCAAATCGAATGGTCTGTTTAAGCAGCCGATTCTGTGGCTGTTGTTTACTTTTGTCTTCTCAAAATCGAAGGGAAGTACTTTTTTCATATGACTGTGACCAGTCCATTTCTTGACCCCAAATTGAAGGATCTGCTTTTTGTGACTAGGCAGCCATGGATTCGGTTAAGCATGATAATGTAGAGCAACCTCTTGCTAGTGAAACGCCAACCAATCTTGGCTTTCTAGTTTTATTGACCCCAAATCGAAGGGTCTATTTTTTGTGACCAGGTAGTCGGTCTGTGGCTGTCGTTTCCCCGTACATTCCCCCAAATCGAAGGGAAATTAGCCTCTTTTGCGATCAGGCAGCCGGTCTGTGGATGTTGATTACTTATGCATTTCCCAAAAATCGATGGGTAATATTTCTTCACAATGTCTACCATTTACATTTCTTTTCCATGCATGTTTATCGCTTGATCCGTATTGCCGGCAACCCGTGGGTTCGCTACGAAGGGTCCTTTTCTAGTTTGACAATCATTTGCCAATTTTACGATCTTTCATCTCAATCGGTGGGATGATTTTTCAAACTAAGTCTCCTTCGGCAAACCTCTTTAGGCTATATATGTTTGTCATATGCTTTGGCCATTTTACGTTTACTAACTTTGACTCTTTCTATGATTGTCAGTCGATTCTGACCCAACTCCATTAGCATGGCCTGTTGATATTCTTTAAAACTTAGAAAATTTGGTTTGGCCATCCGTAGTGATATTAACTTCTTTGGACAATACTACATCTTGGCCATAGATTTAGCCGATAGGATGTCATCCCCATACCTGTAGATTTGGAGTTTTTGATTGCCCATTTCATTTAAAACATGTCTTTGTAAAATGAGTTTATTCAAACTTTACACAGAATATACACAACACGGGGTATAAAATAACACTCGAGTTTTGTACAAGCGTAGAACAAAGACAAACAAAGTTAGGCGTAAGATACCTATCAGCAACTCAAATGTTGTTGGCCGCCAGATCTAGTTTTTTGTCATGGTTTCCCATTTGCGATGCCTCGGCTATCCTTGCCTCAGAACTTATGGCGGTCATCCGATGCCACAGGTCACGTATGATTTGGGTTTCCTCAACCATTTAAATCCTCCAAGATAAGCCGAGGTTCGACTAATTGTTTTGTTTCAAACCTTCGCGAGGTAAGATTACAGAATTCCCAAGATCTTTCTTCATACTGCTCTGTGACGACTATGGGAGCCACATAGGGTGAATAGAGGACAACCTCTACGTTCTAAACCCCTGGTCGGAACGGGTTATCATCTGCTGAGATTATTTATATCTTGTTTCATTTCCAAAAGACGAGCTTTTGATGCATGGTAGAAGGAAGGCGTCGGTTGGTGTGAATCTAGTCCCTGCCCAGCAGAATGGTGTAGGACGGCTTTCCATCTATTACAAAGAAGGCAGACCTGACCGTCTTAGAACCTACAGTGATTTCTGCTTACTAGAATCCCCAATGCTTAAGAGGCTTCTCTCATAAAATTAGCCATTTTCATGTTAGTTGGGATGATATCCTCCTTTGTTTTATTAAGATCCTTTAAGGTAAGCAACGACATCACATTCAGCACAATCTCATTGTCGACAAACACCTGACTAATAATTTTGTCATTAATGTAAGCCTTGACGTAAAAGGGTTTGAGGTGTTTAACCATATCTTGTTTGGTGCACCAAATACGATACTCAACGTGTCCCTAGCTGGGGTATTGGCTATTCTTGCCCATTCTGTGTCTTCTATGCAAATATCACCTTTTAGGCTATCCAGCGCGGAGCGGCTGGCCCAGAACTCACATGGGATTAGGCTGACCATTTCAATGTCTGCCTATATATCATCAACCAGGTCATGGCTAAATAAATCGAGGATGGAGTCTTCTCTTTTATCCAATTCGACTGACCAGACGCTCATATCTTCCATTACTTGGAGACAAATGGGGATCGACGGGGATCCTCTAATTTAATCATCTGCACAATCTATGGGATTGCCTCAGTTAGAGGTCCATCTGAGGCCACGTTCTCTTGCCAGGGTTCCTCTATCGGGTTGTCAGTAGGATGTTCATCCAGTTATGGTTAACCCGACGTCTCTCACTTATGCGACATTACCCCTGAAACAACTGAGTCGAATGCCCGCTCGATAGCCTCAGCTACGATAGACTTAGAAATCTCATGATTTTCGACTGCCTTGGTGCTGGAAATTAGATGCAATATCTAATGTATCTTACGCAAGGCCTTGGCCCGTTGCATCCTTATTTTCTGAGTCCTGGATGCGACTCTCGGTGGTGCCTCTTTCTTTCCGGGAATCTGATTGACGAACCACTTCCACTCTTTTGTGTTGGCGGCTGGTTTAATCATTCTCAAAGGTCTCATCTGGTCCTCATTTCTTACTGTGATACGTAAGGACGAAACACCCTCATTTACGTTAAACTCGACCACCCTTCATTTGGTTTTAGGGAGTGGTTCTTCATCTATTCGAGGCATGCTTGGCTGCCGGTTGGTTGGCATCCGTACTTGCCCCTCATGCCTATGTCTGACGTCGATAGGGACCCTTATGAACCTCATGGTTTGTTCCTGAAGTTCTCGTTCAACGTCCTTCGAGTATTTAGGGTGGCCATGAAAATTGCTCCTAACTGGCTGCCTGTCATCACGAATGTCATGCAGGTTGCCTAACCGGTTGAACACAGAGGTCCTTATGGCCTTCTCCCATTCGGTAGGTTTCTTTGGGACCCATACCATTGACATCGATTATATCCCTTTGTTATCCCTTGACTCATCGGGCTTAGCAAAAGATACCATAGATATTGGTACCACGGGAACGGGGTCGGTATCAATGGACATTTCAGACATACTCTTGTCGGCTAGCTTGAACCTCCCTCTTTGATGCCATTTTGGATCGCCTTTCTGAAGTCTACACAATTAGAAGTAGAGTGGATGTATGAATTATGCCACTTGCAGTACTTCCTATCTTTAAGTTCCTCGGTAGGCGGAATCCTATGACCATCAAGTAGTCGAATATGCTTATCTTTGAGCAGATGATCAAAGATCTGATCTGTCTTTGATGATGTCAAATGAGTAACCGACCCTGTCATCGGATGGACTCGTCTCCTTGCCTTTTACAACTTTCAAGGCTGGGCATGAGTAAACCTTACCCCTGACGATCTCGGCAACCATTGTATCTGCAGTGCAATTGGCTGACTCTGAGTAAGACTCATCTGCCTCAATAATGAATACCAAATGGGTGCCTCAGTTTCAGTTGTCTCTTCTCTTCTCATTCTCCTGGATAAACTGCTATATTTGGCTAGCCTTCTCGGCTAACTAGCTTAAGTCAGAGCAATATTATCCCACTAATTTCTTCTTTAGCTGTGGATGCATGTTGTTGATTATCATGTGGGCGCATTCTAATTCAGGAAAGTGTACAGTGTATTTCCCAACCTTCCTTCTGAATCTCTCGATAAATAGGTAGCCGACTCATCGATCTATTGCCTGAGATTTGTGAGATCAGTCACGGTAACATGAGGTTGGGGCCAATAGAATATATCATGGAAGCAACTCTCCATATCAGCCCAGCTTTGTACGGAATTAGGAGCTAAAGAGGAGTACAATACGAAGGCTATTCCCGTTAGAGAGAGAGAGGAAATAGTTGCAACTTATGATACTCATTCTGGACAACCTCGCCGCATTGGGCAGTAAATCTACCGATGTGCTCGATAGTGGATTTGTCATCGTCGCCAGAGAAGATGGCAAACTCTGGTGTTTTGAAGCCATTCGGTAAAGGTGTTATTCGATCTACCCAATCGGGGTAAGACTTCTTATAAACATGCTTGTCCAAAGGTTTTAGTTGGACGCCGAAGTACATTCGCATGGTATTAGCAATTTTTTCTGGGTTTATCAGTTGTGACGTCCCCTGCCGATTCTCGACTGGATTCGGCTGGTAGGCGTTCTGCACTCGCGACCTCCATTTTGCATTTTGTTGGACAGGGTTTTGAAGGTTGTAGGTGGTGTACTGGCCATTACCAATAGGTGGGGTAAGACCCCATTGCTGTTGTTGGGTATGGCCACCAAAGCCTGCAACCTGAGCTCCTGGAACAACTAATGGAGCCTGATAATAAGGTGGAACATTATTCCATGGTTGCTCTCCTCGGACGTCGGCCGTTCTTAGAAAATTTACGCTTTCTAGAAGGTATGGATTGGGTACCGGCTGTGACTGCTGGAATGGTATCTCGCTGTAGACAGCGTCACCAGATAGCCTACCAGGGTCATAGTCAGGGGCCATCGGCTGCCAGTTCGGTTGGCCAACATTGGTCGCCTGTACCGTAGGGTCGTTGATATAAGCGTTACGACGTAACGGGTGACAAACCAAGGTGTCCAAACGTCTGAACTGGTCTCTGAGCCATATTGATCTGTCCATACTGCAGATTCATTTGGTCGAGTGGCACAACTTTCCCCCCAGTATTTGGTGGCAACCATACAATAGACTGGTTACCAATTGACTGGGCTTGTGCTCCTAGGTGTGCTATCGGCTATACCTGAGTAGGTATTGACTGATACACATTCAGCTGAGGAACAACACCTGAAGTCACAGTTGCATGATGCACAACGCCATTCGTCAGAGGGATGACAGAACTAGCCGAACCTTCTCCTGGATGCAGTCGATTAACTTCCAGTTCCCTCACATGCTGAACCTCATTATACACCACTGGCTTGACAATGTCAGCCAATTATTTGGAAACCTGGTGCATAATGTCGTAGATGCCCAAGTCAATCTGCTTCCAATTGTTTGGAAACCTGGTACATAATGTCATGGATGCCCAAGTCAATCTGTTGTCTAATGAATGACGTGATCATAACAGTTGGACCCTCAGATTAACTAGGTTCACCCACAGCTTGGGTTGATGGAGGAAGTGGAGGGGTATCAACCGATGTAGACATACCCGAAGAAGATGGTGGCTCGTTGTTCCTTCTGGGAGGATTCTGTTTAGGATGTGGACTAGACTCTTAGTTTATTTTCTTACCAGACCTTAGGCGCATACGCCAAGTATGATCCTGATCTGAAGAATCAAAATTCGCTATGATATCACCTATGGTCCCACCGGGCGTGCCAAATTTATTACCGTCCGAAGTGTTTACCGTTTTATCGGATGACGAAATCGGATGACAAATTGATTCCTTAACTAAGCGACTTGGGCCGGAAGCGGAACTCTAACTTTCAGCAATGTGTTCCCCAACTACTCCAGAAAGTGTTAGGATGGTGGGTGAGTAAACTAGGTGGTAAGAAGCATGAATACAACTAGAGTGCAATAAAAGCGGAAAAGGATAGATAAAGTAAAGGATAAAGATAGATAAAAATTGAGTTGTTTGATTGATTGTGTGTATTCTGTATAATTGATTCCTATATTTATAGTACAAGAAAAAGTAAACGTGACCCCCTATGTTAGCCATCGAACTACCCACGAAATCCACTAGCCAACTATAAGGAGGTGGTGCCGAATTTTTCGCCTGGACCCCTAGCACGATCGACGACACTCTCTTCAGGCTGTTGCTACTTTTTCTAGAATGTCCTTTGACTTGGTCTTCGAGGCGTCCGAGTATGTGTGGGTCTCAGCCGTTCTTCGGAATTATGACTCGGCCAGACTACTGTAATAGCCGATGATGCTTTTCTAGCCGAGGGTAGGGACTAACGGATTCGGCTATGATTCCGCTCAGTTACCAATTTAGAATCCTTTTTCACTTTCGGTTGTCACTTGATTCGGCTAAACACTTTTGAGTGTTAACAGAAGGGAAATTCTACAACACAAGATATTTGGATATTATATGATGACTTCTATTGGCCGTCGATAATCGTGTTTAGACAAAATTATACAAAAACAAATTAATTTTATACAAAAAATGGAAGTCATATTCTTGCAATCTAAGTTGCTAAACACTTGAAAAAGCAGTTGACAGCGTGTTCGCAAATCAACCTTGCATGATACATATATATACCATTGTAATAACATGTGTAATTGTTACATTCATTTAATTAAAAAAATCAATATTCTAGTAAGTCAATTTGAATATACTTTTGATTTTAACTTATTTTGTTATTAAAAGTAGAGGTAGATAGAGGAAAAATTGAAGCGAAGTAATTAAACAAGACATTCATATTTGCGCCTCACCGAGGTCATCTAGGAAGCATAGAGGTCCGAGAGTAGTAGGTAGTTGAACGTTTTCTCTCTTTAAAGTGGTAGAGCATGTTTCTAGTTTGGAGCATTGGTCTGTTTCCTTTACGATTACTAGTATGCTAGTATTATTTTATGCTTCAATTTTATTACTAATGTTATTTCTTTTACTTTGGATATCCTTAATATTTATATTGTTAGTACTTTTCTTTTCAATATTTTCATCTTACACTCTTGTATTTCTTTTAAATGAATATACTTTGAAAATGATTTTTTTGAGTCGAAGATCAATCAGAAATAGTCTCTTTACTCATAAATGTAAGATTAAGATCTACGTATAATTTACCCTCGTAAATAACTTATAAAATTATACATAAATATGTTTTTTTTTGTGGTTATATAAAAAATCACTTTAATGGATACTGTTCACAACAACCACGTAAGTAGTAAGTACCAACTTGAGGGAGTTGCCAGTGATGAAACGTTAAATGATATGCGGCACCATGGGACCCCTAATTTATTAGACGGTTGTCAAGATCCATGCTATTGGCCGTATCTTGAGTGTTATATATATTTATTTTTTGAATAATTATTGTGTTCGAGTTAGTTTACACGCATCTCAATTAATTTTATAAAATATCTGTTATCTCTTATCATTGCAAGCATCGGGCCGGGTAGCATTATCAGTCGAGGCTAATGGAAAAATATCACCCAGTGTTATTATTTCCATTTGGATTTAAAAAATATCTTGAGTATTATATTAATACCCTGGGTACAAATACACACGTCTTATCAGCATATGTTCGAACAAATTTGAGAATTCAAAATTTAGAATTTGAAGTTTATTAGTTACAATTCCTTGTTTGCCACATAATCACAATTCATTTATGCTACTAGTTTGCATTTTATTATATGTACTTATATGATAAATTTTTCTCTCGAAATTGGGCTAATTATTCGGCCCAGTGGCTGGTGGACTGGACAGATGCGTAGGTACCGTAGAACCAGCGGACAATGGGCCCGCTGGCGGATGATGGGTGCGGGACAAGTCCGATAAATGGTGGATAATATATGGGGAGACATCGTCATCCAAAAAATTATACGAACTAGGCACGCACTACTCACTTTAGCAAACGAAAATTGAGTTTCATAAAAAATAACATGGTGACTAATGATGATTTTATTAGATAATAAATCAAAACATTTGTAACCACGATGATTAGACGGATAACCCAAAAACACACAAGGGGTAGACCGGGCCTGAAGTTTGTTAATCGTGGTGGACGGAAATAGTGGATAACATAAGCACCCAAAGACCCTAAGATGAGAATACGAATGAGTCTTATTATATAATATTTGAAGAGGGGAAGAATATGTCAAACATTTGGTAGGAGGAATGTTAAGGAGATAGGTAGCCATTTGTAGAGCATGATGCCAAAAAGAAGGAGGGGCGGAGAATGGACCAATAAAGTGCTGACAATATTTTAATGGTACGAATTTTGCGTTCGGCTTTCCCATTTTGTGAGGACGTATGAGGACAAGAGAAACGAAAATTAATACCATTATGACCACAAAAATCCCGAAACACCCCATTGTCATATTTTTTTTTCATTATCACATTGAATATTCTTAATTTTCTGTCCGAATTGGGTACGGATGAAAGCTCTAAATTTTAAAAAGTTGGAAAAAATGTGAGATTTTTTCGCTAACGGAAAAGTCCATAAAAAATTGGAGTAATCATCCAAAAAAAGAACATAATAACGATGATCAAAGAACTGATAACGGGAGATGTCCATAAATCGCTATGATTGACAAATAGAGTAGTACGCCCATAAATTTTCAAGTAGAAGATAATTTTTGTTGGTGTTGTACATCTGTATGATATTCAATATCTGAATTAATAAATTGAAAAGTGAAGACTTGTACGGCTTATGGAGTTGTCAAACTTAGTAAGGATTTAGTTTTCCATGACAACATAAACACTAATTGGACAACATAAATAGTTAAATACTAATTTTCAAATATCTCATTAGACACAATAAGGGGTGGCTTAACAAAATTGGTGACCAAAAGCAAAAATTTATTACAAGGCCTTAAGTTATTTTTTAAAACAAAAAAACCTTTCATACATATTTTTATTTCAATTTTTTTTACTAATATTTTGAGATGCATGCAAAGTTTTTTTCTTCCGGTTGACGATATGAATATGAATCGATCACATGGCTAAAAAAAATTCATCTCGATTTTAAAAATATTCTAACTTTTATCTTAAAATATTATTTCATATGTTCATTTTTACTTGTCCGCAATAAATTTTGCACTCCATTTAAGAAATAATAAATAAAATACATATTTTACCTTAATACCATAAATATGGACATTTCAAAAAGTCTTGAGGAATGAGTAGTTAATATTAAAAGTAAAAATAAAAAAATATTAAAAGTAAAAATAAAAAAATATTTTTTTCTTAATATACTAAAGTAAATGAATAAAAGTAAAATATATAATATAGTCCATAAGTAAAAGTTGACAATGGAAGTAAAATATATAATATATATATCCACCAAAGAAGAAAATTACACAAAACTCAAAAGCACGCACTTAAAATTTACATCTGCAATAATATATATAATTGCTTCATGACGCTTAGTATTTGAAGATGGGAATTGGCTGAGACATTTTCTTTTACCGCTCATTACAATGAAAAAAGAAGGGAAATGACACCTTAATAGTCTATTTGATCAAGCCTTTTAAATTAAAAGTACTTTTGGTGAAAAATAATTTGTGTTTGATCAATTAAACTTAAAAGGCACTTTTAAGTAACAATTATTTGACCAAATTTTTAAAGTGCTTTTGGACAAAAGCCAAAAACACTTATTTTCTCTCAAAAGCTTGGCCAAACACCTCACTCTTTTTTTAAAAAATAAGCACTTATTAAAAATAAATAAACACTTTTGGAAAAAAATAAGTTTGGCCAAACAGACTATAAGTCAAAGTCTTTCTTTTTGGGTAATAGTAAAGAAGTTGCACATCGAGTTTCTATTTTCAGATAAGGCATTATCCGGAATTCATTCAAATTAAACATCACAACTCACAAATTAAATATGGGTCTGGGAGTAGGAGTGGTCATCCGGTCGGTTCGGTTTGATTTTTTGGTTTGGTAAAAGTAAAAATCGAAATCGAACAAAAATTAATTTGGTTTGGTTCGGCTTTTTGAAATTCGGTTCAGTTTAATTTGGTTCGATTTTCCGGTTTGTGTATTATCACCTTGAGCTTTTCAAATCTGTGATTTGGAAGTCAATTTTTTTTTTAAATAAACATATTTTAAAAAATTATATCATAATCCCACTCAATTTATCATTTGATTCATGTTCATGTACAAACAAATTTAAAAGCAAATCACATTATATTGAAGTGTTATTTCTCAACGGCTTGATTAATTTTGATGAGACAACAATGTGGCTCTCTAGTAAATTTTGACGAACAACATATAATATTTGAACTCCAAATATTTCATGACATTCAAAGATGAAATGATGAGGATAGATGTCATATAAATGCTTAAGAAAAAGACTGAATGACGAGCTAGATGAGCTTCCACTAGAAGTGTTGAGCTATTTTTGTTATATCCATTTCTAATATAAGCACATATATATTCTCGAATTTTCAGACATCCTATCATATGAGATAAACTAGCAATTTTAGCTTTCACGTTTCATCTATCTTCTAACAAGCCCAACATGAAGAACTTCAAATATCAATATTTTGGTTTAATCATTTTTTTTATAAAACCAAAAATCGAATCGAATAACCGATTTTCTGAAAATTAAAACCGAAACCGACCGAACAAACCGAAAAACCAAAATTTTAAAAAATTCGGTTCGATCTATTTTTTAGTTTTGAACCGAAATATGCCCAACCATATCTGAGAGGCTCTGAGCCTTTCTTTAAGAGTAAATTATACGTAGTAAACTTTTTTAGAAATTAATATTGCTCAAATGTAATACTATATTTCTTGTATTTCAAAATCAAATATTTAATATCGTTTATCATGAAATCCTAAATATGTGCTTTATGTTTTTTAAATTTAAACACTTAACACGCTTGTAATTGATATATTATTCAATTTAATAAGCTCGGTTGATATTTTTGAAGCGGAAGCGGAATCAATTGCAAGCTATAATGTAAAATATGTACGAGATGCGATTCTTAATAGTTCATTTTATAAGATTTTCATAATTTAAGTGCTATAAGTGTCTTTTTTTAAAATATAAGATATATTTGCAGTTGAATATTATAAGAGGTGCTTATATTGAGGCGTTGATTCCAAACTAAGCTGGGATTGAATCGTAATTATTGTTGTTTGACAATGTTTAGGAATACATCAACTTGTCACATTAATAATTAATTCATACTTTACAACAATAACCAAAACTTTAGGGGTCAAAATATACAATTCTCACATCTTTTTGGACTCTAAAGAATCTCTAATAAAACCCCTCATATAAACCCAAATAACAAATCATTATTCACCAGGCTTGAAGCAAAATCAAGAATTCAAAACCCTAGCACTTCAAAGTTTCTCTGTTCTGCAACTTTTTACCTTACTAAAGAATCATTCTTTGAGGTAATTTTTTTTATATGATTTAGTATTTAAGTTTTTTGTTGTTTAATAATAATTTACTAGACCGCACGTTGTGTGATTTAACTGGTTATGTTGTTGTTGTTGTTTAATAATAATATGGATTTTTTTTCTCTAACTTTACTCAATTGTGACTTTTTTCTGTACTTGTTGTCTTTGGATCGCTACAATATGCTACAATATTCAAAACCCATGTTGCATTCTGTGTTTCTGATTTGGGTTTCGTGTTTCGCGTCTTTTACTTAGGAATCAACACAGCAATTCATTGTTCATTACTCTTTCTTTTAAAGAATGAAGCTTTGTTAATTTTTTTTCAGAATTAGAGGGTTAATTTGGCAGAGGGTCTATCGGAAACAGCCTCTCTACCCCACAAAGGTAGAGACCCCACTTGTGGGAATATACTGGGTATGTTGTTGTAGTAGAGGGTTAATATGGCTGGTTTTGCTCTACATTTATAGAAGATGCTCCATAATACAAAACCCATATTGCATTTTGTGTTTCTGACTTGGGTTTCTTGGTATTGCATGCTCTAATTCTGGGTTCATTGCGTCTTCTTTTCTTTATATCGATGAAGATTTGTTAATTTTGAGAAGTTGTTACCTTTTCCAGAATTAGAGGGTTAATTAGATTTAGGGTATCTAGTTTTACTTTTTCTTTGTTTTGCCTTCCTGGAGCTGATTGTGTTGTAAGGAAGTTGATCAATCTTTAAAAAAGAACCGACTTTTACACAAAAGTGCTGAATCTTGGACCTTGACAGTTTGAAAACTGCCAATCCCGCTTTGTATTATGAGCATTTGTCCCAGTTGAAGGAATTTTTTCTTTTTAATCGAGGAAAAGTCCTGGTTAGAAGTTGGCAGATGTCGGAACAATAAATTTGAATCTAGACACGTAAGCTGAGAAAATGCACAACCAACTATGGGTGGCCAGTGGGCCGGGCTCGGGTCTGGCGGGCCGGGTCCGGCGGGGTCGGGGTCGGGGCGGGACGATCCGGGGGTCGGGATCGGGACTAGCGGGCCTAGCGGGGTCGGGTTTGGGCGGGACTGCTCCGGCCCCGTCCCGATCCCGATCCCGTCAGATCGGGGCGGGGCGGGCTCGGGTCGGGCGGGGCGGGGCCGGGTTTTCCTTTTTTTTTTTTTTTTAAAATAACATATGTATAAAAAAAACTCAATAAACAAAACAAGATAGTGTAATAAAAACATCCCAAGGCTGTTTTTGTGCCTCTTATATTATTTAATAGACATGATTTTTTTGTAATACAAATACAATTGTCTAAAATCTAAATTGCAACTTTGTGGTGTTGTCCAAAAGTTGCAAATTACATAATAAAATTACAATTAAAAAAATTACATTCTCAAAAAACCTGTTCTAATTGCTTGATGATTTCATGTGGTTCTTCGGTTGGAATTGGAATTTGTTGGTCAAATTGATCCACGTCGCTTCCACTACCTTCGGTTAAGATTTCGTTGTAGTTTTCATCATCTTCTTCGTTGATCTCCGGTTGACCGCACCTTCTCCGCTCCGCTCGTATCCAATCTCTCCGAATAATACCGCAATTTCCAAGTCGTCTCCGGCCAATGAGTGTCTCCGTGGTCTCCTATTTGATATCCGTCTGCGAGAAAAGCGCTTTCGACGCAGCTTGATGACGCTTGAATGTTCAAAACATCTCGAGCCATCAATGAAAGTGTCGGAAAGGTCTTCTCATTCCCCTCCAAGTATTTCAAACAAGTCTTCTTGTCCATCTTCATTGATAACTTCTTGATACGGTATACGTAACCCCGCAAAACAAAAATATCCAACTCGCTAATTTGGTTAGTAGAGGTACGGCCGCACATTCTATTTCGAGGCTTTCAATACTAGCCGCAAAAAACAACATGTCTTTTGTGAGGTTGTGTTGAAGATGAAGAAGATGGTATGGTAGCCGGTACGTTACTAGCATTTTCTTGTTGATAAAATCTATATATATTTTTGCGGTGGTGTTCTACGCTATTCAACACTTCTTCTTTAGTTTGTTCAATAGGTGGTGGGTGATTTAGATTTTTGGGACTTGGAGGTAGTAGTACTTCTATACAATCGTAAATAGTTTCAATTAGTGATTTAGTACCGTCTATTTTAATAGTAGGATTTAATACGTAACCAATAATATAAATAGAAGGAATAGGAATAAAATATTTTTTTATTTTGACACATTTTTTTAATATTTGCCTTATAAGCCGATTTTTCCATATATTCACTAAGTAATAAAAATATTAGAGTTATATAAAATAACATAGTTGAAATAGTAGGATAATATATACCGGAAAATTCTTTTGTTGCTTGAAAAAATTTCTCTAAAAATACAATAAGTTCGGAAATTTTTTCCCAATCACTATCTAAAATCATATCACCGGCTTTTTATTATGAGAGTTAAAAAATAAAGTTATAGGTAATTTATAGTCATAAGCAACAAGTAGTTGCTCGTATAAAGAATTCCACCTAGTGGATACTTCTTGTGGAATTTTTCTAAAAGGTAGTCCACAATCATGACAAATTTTTTTATATTCTTTTCTACGTTGTACTTTATTACTTTTAAAAATAAAGTTTATAGCAAATTGTATTTTACTAAGAATGTCTTCAAAAAGTGATAGACCATCCTTTACAATTAAGTTATATATATGGCACGCGCATTTTATATGAAAATGGTCTGGAAAAGATGGAGCTAAACTATTTTTTAACATTGTAATTGCGTAATTGTTATTAGAAGCGTTATCTAATGTAATAGTCATAATTTTATCGGTAATTCCGTAATAATCGCACACTTGATAAATATTTTTCGCAATAAAAGTACCAAAGTGTGCCTATCATCTATATATCTATACGCTAAAATACGTTTTTGCATAGACCATTTATAATCTATCCAATGACAAGTTACAAGTTAAATAATCATGGCCGTTAGTACTACGACCTATATCGACGTGATAGATACTTTGCCATTAAAATGATATAATGAAAAACGTAAATATTGTTGATATTCATGCGCAAATTTAAATACATCTCTCTTAACAATTGACCTAGGAAAACCGTTAAAAGCAGGATTATATATATCTCTAATGTAATGAATAAACCGGGAGATGAAGGAAATGAAAAAGGCAAACCCTCCACAAAGAACTAATTTTGATATTGCTTCCCTATCTCTATGTTTGTTGTATTTAGAGCCTACAATTCCCCCCGTCATAGGGTTAATTTGACCCCGTACTTGGTCCGGACAAGACGTATGTGAACCTTGTCCCGATGGAGCGGCCGTTTGCGCACCCGGTTTTGAAGCCCGGTATGGGCATACCTAGCCGGATGAGCACTTACTACGTGTCTAATTAAACCCCCGTCCCACCGTGACCTTTTCCAGCTTTTTTAAATTTTAAAACATTTTTACAAATTTTACATATGGCTACTTGATTCTCTACGTCCCTATCAAAAAATGTCCATGCATCGATTTTAATGGTCGTTTTTTGCCGGACCTCGTCTCATACTAGGGGGAATAGGAGGTATTTCGGTTGAAGGTGCACTAGTGGGCGTGTTGTCATCAATATTAGTGGGTGTATCGTCTAGATCATCGTCTAAATTAAAGTCTTCTTGAGTTCCGAAAATAACTCCTCGTCTAAATCTAATGGTATTGTAGGAAAATGTTGAGTATCAACAAAATCATCCCGTGTAGGAATAAGATGACTAGAAGAAGTACCCTTGCCCCGGTTGCCTCTACTAGAAGAAGCACCCTTACCCTTACCCTTAAACATACCTTTTAATCCTTCCATTTTAATTATGATAATAAATAATTAAAGACAATAAAATTAAGTGCGCTAAATAAAATAAACAGACAATAATAATTTAATGAAGGAACGAATGTACCAAACGCCGACGTAACGTCGACGTGTAATCGAGAGGTTGAAAATTGAAACTTTGCTCGATGGAAGATCCTCAAGCTAGTTGCCAACTTCACTCCCAATTCCCAAATGAATTAATAAAATTGAATATTTAGCAAACAATGTAGAGAGATATATTAAGAAATTAGAGAGATTGTAGGAAGATTTGTGAGAAAGATGAAGAGAAAATGAGTTATTTATAGTTGAAAAATTGGGTTAAAGTGTAAATATAATAACTTATGGGTTAAAAATAAATATTAAGGGGTAGGGGGGTTGGGGGGAGGGGGGGGGGGCTAAAATGGTGCATGGCCAACGGCCATAATCTAAAATGGCCGTTGGTGCAACGGTCATTTTTGCAAAGGGGGTTTAAGGGTCTGGGTCGGGGTCGGGGGTCGGGACGGGCTCGGGGCGGGCTCGGGTCCGGCGGCCCGGGGCGGGCTCGGGTCCGGCGGGACGAGACATCGTCCCGTCCCGAGTTCGAGTCCCGCCCCCGTTAAATTTTTTTTTTTTTTTTAGAGCGGGGTCGGGGCGGGACCGGGGCGGGGTCGGGTCGTCCCGGCCCACTGGCCAGCCTTACAACCAACTATAAAGACATTATTTTCAAGTAAGGATGGTCATAAATTGTACTGCTATGATTTGGTGTGCGGAAACCCCTGTTTATCCTAAGATAAAAAAGGTTTCTTTTAATAACCTTGGTGTCCGGGCCAGTTCGCTCACCTCGAATTACTTGCTACCTCCCACCAACACATGTACAGAGCAACTTTGTCCACCTAGGGTTGCACATATTTGAAGAAATCAACTACTATTGCTTTTGTCTCCGTTGGGGTTTGAACCTAAGGCCTCATGATTCTTAACACACTTCATTGACCACTAGGATACACCCTTGGTTTACAACAACAACATCCCAGTATAATTTCATCAGGTGGAATTTGGGGAGGGTAGATTGAACATAGACCTTACCCCTACCTTTTGACGGGTAGAAATGATGTTTCCGATAGACCCTCAGCTCAAGTAGAAATGAAAAAGCAACAATAATAATAAGCAATAATAGCTGCAGGAAAATACGATAACAAAGTGAAAGGAACAAGCAAGTAGGAAACCAAAAAACAATCCAAAAAAGGAAGTATTAGAAGTAACGAAGCCAAGGTCAAAATACTAAATAAAGCATGGCAAAACAATCTGAAAAAAATAACAATAATGTAACTACCTCCATAAAATACGACCATGAAGTGCAAGAAACAACCAATAATAAAATAAATCAAAAGACCAGAGACTATTACCTCTAGACCTGCCAATTTATTTATTTATATACTCCCTCCGTCCCAATTTATATGATGTAGTTTGATTGGACACGTAGTTTAGAAGACATTTGAATTTTGTGGTCTAAAACAAGTCAAATACATTTGTATGGTTATAGATCATCTTGTCAAGCGTAAAAGGTAAAGTTTATAGTTCAATTGTTATCAAATAAGAAAATGTGTCATTCTTTTTGGGACTGACTAAAAAGGGAAGTGTGTCATATAAATTGGGACAGAGGGAGTATATATTACCCGTATTCCATTAGTCGAGGTAGGTATATGTGCATCCTCCTATTATGATTTTCTTTGTGTAACTTTTTTTCTCTTTGGACAAGTAGGTTGGAGTTCATACGGGTTGAATTTGCTTGTAGTTCTGGTGATTCTAGTTTTCAATTATAGTGACTGATGTGATTTGATGTTCCATGGAGATAATGGTTTCCCCATGATGCATTTATTTGTGACTTGTTATACAGGTTGATAAGTCCTATTGATACTAAGATTTCATGATAACTGGCAATGTGTGTTGTTACCTATTATGTTTCTTTAGCTAGCTCAAGTATTGTTTCTAGTGGACTTATCTTTGCTTACAAGATTTGAAACAACATTGTTTATACCTATTCGGCCTTGAGTTTAGGTTAAGATTCTTTATAGAGGATTATCATTTGGTTTACACACTAGGAAGTTTTTTTTTGTGCTCTGGTTTTAGGCTTATGTCCTCATATAAAGTATGTCCAAGACTACTTTAGGCTAGTTTGAGCCTTATTATATCTAAGGTGTTAGAATCTCATGAACTGACTTTCCTATAATTCATCTCCCATCAATGATGATTGAGTTGTTATCGACCCGAAAAGTCAAAACTTGTTAACTGGAAGTCTTTGTGTTGTGAGGTGTCCACTTCCAAGATAGTGTATGCCTTTAGGTCTCTTTTTTTGTCTCTTCGAGTCACTGGTTAGAAGATAAGATCCATTTCTGAATATCATCTTCTTGTTAACTTTAGTTTGTAAAGTCCTTTGAAGTCTGGAGCCTCTACCTATATAAAGAGCTCTTTCGCTTCTTTGTAATGAGGGCAGAACTCATTTAGAGGTTGCATAGGTAAAAAACGCTCTTTCTACCCCTCATGATCTACTAGAGTAGTTCTTTTGGTCCTTGGTAATATCTTAGTCCCCAATTAGATTTATCTAGTGCATCATTCGTCAGTCATAAACTATGTTCTAGAGTTGCCCCTTACTGAAATGTATATAAGAGAAAGCTAGCTCGTGCAAGTTCTGATCTTCTGCTATGGTATTTGTAGTTGGTTCATATATAATACAACATACCAGTGTAATCCCACAAGTGGGGTTTGGGGAATGGTTCATATATAATAGGGAAAAGGGTCAAATTTGCCCTCCAACTATGTTTTATGGAACAACTTTGCCCTCCGTTAAACTTTTGGATCAAATATACCTCACCGTTTGCAAACTTGTTAAATTTGCCCTCAATTGGATGGAAAGGTGTGTTGGATGCCACATCGGATCCACGTGGAGGACCACCACTGCTTCACCGTGAAACCACCAACCAACATCGTCTCCGCCAACCATGACCACTAACGTCACCACAACCAACCTCCCCTCTCCCTCTTCTCCGATCGACCACAACCCACTACTTCACCACCACCATACCATCGCCAGAAAACCCATTACGGTTTGAGTTGAAATTTCAGCTCTGAAGAATGAGGCATCAGAGAAATTGGGATTTTATGTAAAGGGTGGTTGCCTATATCTTCTCTGTCAGCACCACTGATGACCAAAAAACCAACAACCCTTTGTATAAACAAACAAACAACATACATTGTGAAATCCCACAACGTGGGGTTGGGGAGGGTAGAGTGTACGCAGACCTTACCTCTACCTTGGTAGGTAGAGCGACTGTTTCCGAGAGACCCTCGGCTCAAGACAAATGAAATAAACAAAAGGGATTAAACGAAAATATTTCGAAAGAACTTCATCAAAATAGACCCCCATACTCTTCTTGCTCTTGGTCTTTCACTTTGTGTTGCTGCCGATGTTGTAAATGGGCTGTGATGATTGCTTGATTTTCTTTCACACTATGCTCAATTATGGCATTGAGAAAGATCCGACCGTATCTTGGTGACGGTGTTTTCCGTCAAGAACAGTGACGGTGGCTCTGGTTGTTCGCTATGGTGACGGCGAGCAGCGGTGTGAAGCTTGTCGTTGGTGGGTGTGACGGAGCAGTGGTGGTAGCGAGGCTGTTTGGTTGGTGAAAATAAAAGTGAGAGGGAGAGGGAAACGCAGAGAGAGTGGTTTCGTGGTGTGGGGTCGGTTGTTTCACCGGAGCTGGAGCTCCTTGCCGGAGCAGCGGAAGACGGAGAACGGAGGGAATAGAAGAAGGGTGAGGTTTGGTGTGGGTCCCATATGCCATGTGTTTGATTGTCCTCCACGTGGATCCGACGTGGCGTCCAACACACCTTTCCGTCCCTTGGAAGGCAAATTTAACAAGTTTGCAAACGGTGAGGGTATATTTGATCCCAAAGTTTAACGGAGGGCAAAGTTGTTCCATAAAACATAGTTGGAGGGCAAATTTGACCTTTTCCCTATATAATATCTCTTGAAAATATGAAAAACCAAAAGAGTTGTCCAGAATTCACTGATGTGCAGGGGGGGGGGGGGGGGGGGGACTTGGGCTGTGGTGGCTGAGCTTGCAGGAATATCAGAGTCTAGGAAAAACTCGTCAATTCCAGGCCTCATATCCTTTCTTGCAAAAGTTAAACAACTCCGCATGTGGAGCATGGTGGATAGGCCTGCCAAGGACGTATCCCGTAATCGGTTTTATGGTCTATTACTGAGCCAAATATTCACCACGCTTCACATGCAAAGTTGTTTTAACTCTCGCGAGGGTAGAGTTGAAAAGGATATCTTGTCCAGTAATGTGCTAGAAGCCCATTTATAATACTTGATGGTGGACCTATCAAAAACTTTGAAATGCAATCATCTTAATAGTTGAATTAGGACACCTATAAACTGAAAAGTAAATGTTAGTTGGAGACTCTAGGAAACCATTTGAATGTGTCACAGTTTGTTGCTATCAGATTTCAGTTTTTAGCCCATTCTTAAATCAGAAAATGGATTTTCCACTCTAAAGTACTTGCAGGGGGAAAATGGTGGTAGGTGGTGGCTGCATTCTGATGCTTCAATTTTCTTTACCAATGTGTATACTTTTAACTGCAGTCCTTTATGTCAAACTACTTTACTGTTGTTTGTGCAGTATGGTTGTATACTTTTTTGTAAGTTGTATCCTGATAATTTGCTGCTTTTGAGATGCTACAGAATAAGTAATTGAAAATGAGTGGAGCAGGAGAGAAAGGATCAACGACTACGAAGACTCCAGCAGATTTTCTAAAGTCTATTCGTGGACGACCTGTTGTTGTTAAATTGAACTCTGGTGTTGACTATAGAGGTTAGTCGCTATGATTTGCTTTTGTTTTTTCTTGTGGTTCTTTTAAACTTGCTGTTCTATTGCTTATGCATTTTGTTTATATATAGTTTTGTACTCAATAACATGACGAAAATCCAGTGTCAGGTGTAAGAGTGACAAATGTACTGACCAGTGCCTATTTTCTCACCTCAAACTTTGCATTTCGATATCTAATAATTTTGTAAAGAACAGCAGCTGAAATAGTCCTCGAGATTTAATTTTTGACACAGAAAGGAAGTTCTATCATTGTGAAATTACTTGTAGAGTTCTGACATTTCAAATATTTATTGCTCAGTCTGGGTTATATAGGTTACCGATATGTGCATTGACTGCTCGTTGTCTGCATATATACCAAACTAAGCACTCAGATCAATTTATTTATTTGTGTAATAAACATCTGACTGATAGATGTCAAAATGTTCTGTTTTGTAGTAACCAACTGGTGTAATGACTTGTTATAAGTGTTCCTATTGATAGTAAAGAGAATGGGTCTTTCATCTTGATAGAGATGGTTCTACTTCATTAGATATTTATTCTAATATTTGGAACACAAAATGGTTTAAGAAATATTTGAACTATGAATCATACTTAATTTTGAGACAAAGAATTCTAATTTCTAAATCGAAAGATTCTCTTTTCTTTCAAACCCTATTTATATTTTGACCAAAAGCAAAACCTTTCTTTGAATTTTTGTCATCTTATTTATTCAAATTTGCTTGAAAAGCCGAGTAAAACAAGGCAGGCTTTGCCCCAGCTATCACTTTTCTTGGGAAACCAAAAGAGCTACCCTAGGGCTTGTTGCCCTGAACACAATGCAGGTATAATGTGAAACTTATCCATTTTATTTATCTAAGGGAAAGGGCATGGTTTCCACCCTGAACTTTCCCGAAAAGTCGACTTCACACTAGAACTAATCGGGCGACCTATTACCCCCTACACATTAGAAGTTCAGGATGGAAACCATGCCACCACTATTATAATATCTGCTCGCGAACCACTCCCAACTTTTTACCTGCATGCTTGAATCTTTAGGTAGTTTTTTTTTTGAGCAAGTTAATGCACTCTGCCTAAAACTTCTGTGCTAGCCTTCAATTTCTTTGCAAATCGCTTATGATTTTCTTCTGGTGGTAGTTTATTCCTCAAAATGCAACAGAACAAACTCAGCTCAATTACATTCTACTTTTGTTATTGCTTGGTGCAGGTATCCTTGCCTGTTTAGATGGATACATGAATATAGCAATGGAGCAAACGGAAGAATATGTTAATGGGCAATTGAAGAACAAATATGGGGATGCCTTCATACGAGGAAATAACGGTAAGCAAAACCACCATTTGCCAACCTTTGATTAATATGCCTGCCCCTATAATGATCAGAATGTAATATTAAGAGTTTCTCTGCTTGCAGTGCTTTACATCAGTACATCGAAGAGGACACTTGGGGAGGGAGCTTAACATCGTGTGTACGAGTGATCGGCCCTAGTTATCCTGGCAGCTTTTATTATGTAACTGGCCTTTCTTGATATGTCCAAGAGGTTTCTTCTGAATGTTGTAATTTGTGTAGGCTTTGGTAGATCGTGGATGTTATCTTAATTGCTATTTCTTTAGTGAGTCAATGTCATTTTTTTCCATTGCCAAGATCAAGAAATAGCAACCTTTCATGGTGGATCTGAATTTCTGTTGAGCTGTTTCTTTCTGACTTTATTTTGGATGCATATAAAATTTACTTGCCTTTGAATCACCTCAATTGTGATATTGCCTATTCTAAATGCCACTTGTTTGCCTCCCGCCTGCCGGCTTCTTTCGGCAAAACCTTACTTGCACATAGTGTTTACAAATACATTTTTTTTGGTTTCTCATCCGGTGTCCAGTTTTTGCATTAATTATATCCGAATTCGCGCTGAATAGAGCCCATTTTGGGGAAGTGTTTCCTATCAAGGATTTTTCCATACTCAGAGCTCGAACCTGAGACCTCTGGTTAAGGAAGGATTAGCCTTATCCATGGCACCGCATCCTTTGGTGGTGGTGTTTACAAATACATGTTTGTTCTCACACTGTTATTACGAAATCATAGTTAATTAGCACATACTGTCATCAAAATTTGTTACTTGATTATGATATTGTGATATTATTGTTAGCCAAAATTGGCCTATTATGAGAGTGGCTCTACAAGATTTAGAGCAATATCTCAATGTTAATGCATTTTAGCAAGTTGGAATATCAACTTAAACGAAATATTGACATTATATAGAACTCAGAATCTAGTGTAGTTGGTGCTGCAAGATATTATATTCTTTCTTATTAGAATATAAAAGTTTCAAAATGATTCTCTTTGCATAAAAGGCAAGTATTTACATTGATTAATCCCTTAAGTTTACAAGTGTTTGTAAGATGAGAAGTACACAATTCTACTAATGGAAGATTTACATCTCAATTTTTTTTTCATTGACCGATCATAGATCCATTTTTGCCTTTTAAAGTATTTTCATCGTAATATTTGAAATAATCTTAGGTTTATATTTAGTGCATGTTTGTGTATCTATTGGTTTGGTGCGTATACTAGATAAAAGTAAGATCCCCCCCCCCCCCCCCCCCTCTATATTATACATTTTCAAAGGAATAAGAAACTTCATAAAAAGTTTTGCCATAGCTTAAGAATATACTCTTCCTACCTTCCAAGGCTTATTTCACATAATAGATCTCTTTCAAAGTATAATTATTTTATACATAGAGCTCTTCCTCTTGAGCTTTCTCCACTATTGTCACCTTCATTTTTTTTCTTATTCTCCAAAGTATGGCAATGTTCACGAGAATTGGTCAAGGAGCTCTCCAATTTATGGGCCAAACCATCTCAAAAATTGGTCAAAGTTTTCACGGTATGAATAAGTCACTTTTTTTTTCAATAACCGGTCGGCGTTTATATTCACTGACATGTCTAATTCAAATACATAATATATGATCCATTAGGGAGAAAAACGCCCCATTCAAGTTTTTTTGTATTCTTTATCATCATCATGTTATGTAGAGTGATCATATATAAGGGATTTTCGTGAAAGTGAAATTGGTCGTTGTTGTTGTTGTTGTTATTGTTGTTGTTATTATTATTTCTAATGTGTTCGGAATTATTTTGCAGGAATAGACGAGAAGGTTGATGATGAAACTATAGAACTATGTTATGACAAGTATTTTAGAAGGACGACGGCTGATTTTTACCATGCAATTTGCCAAACGGTCGAGTAAAATAGTTATTCATATTACTTAAATTTAATATAATGTATTATGTAATACATTATAAAGTATTTTTTTTTAAATAAGACTGAAGAAAAAAAGGAAATGAGTTTCTTTTTCCATATGTAGAGAAATTAATAGAAGGCAGGGGAGTACGCAATTCAAGATTCCAAGCACTACAGCTATAATGCGAGTATACAAAGTAAATTCTCTACTTGAAAATGATATTTCAGAATATATTTTCTACTTTTTTTTGTTTTCATTATTTGGAATGTGACAAAAGAAAGTTTTGTAACTTATAAATACCTTTTTGGTTTGTTAAATATTCAAGTGCCTACAAGCCAAGTAACCCAAAAGCTAGCTTGTAGGGGAGGATTGTCCAAGTCAGTCCATGTTTTCATTCCATTTCTGATGCGAGGCTTTTAACACTCTCCCGACAATATAATTTGGGGGGCCAACATCGGTGAACAAAGAATTTGAATGAGTTTGACTCTTATTTCATGTAAAGAATTGATCTTGGGTCTAACTCAACTCCAAAAGCTAGCTTGTAGGAAGATGATTGTTCAAGTCCATATAAGGAGTCCATGTTTCCATTCAATTTCTGATGTGAAGACTCTTAACATTTATATGTCCAAATTCCATATTTGTCATTTGTCCTTTTTCTCATAAAGATACTTTAAATTCATAACTTTTCGTAAAAGATTCAAGGTATTTAAACATTTTTTTATTAAAAACAGCTTATCAATATTTTTCTATCAAACACATCAACTGTTAATTTAGTATTAGTTTCAACAAATTTATCAAAATATGTAACTGCTTATTTATATAATAATTAATTTCAGCATTTAAACGTGCTTATCTACACTTAATGCTTATTAACTATTTATAATCAGTTAATTCGAACGGCTCGTAATTGTTATAATGAGTTAAGTTAAATGATCATACGTGAAATTCTATTACCAAAACTTAATTGATTAGAGCCATTTTGGTGAATTTTCATATTTCAGAAGTACCACAGAGTAGAAGGAACAAAATTGACACAGGAGGAATTTCAAAAAATTCTGCGTGTACTAATTCGTGAAACTGGAGTTACTGGATTTGGAGCAAAAGATACATTATATTACTTATTTGGAGTTCCAGCCACAGCATTATTCATCAAGAATATAATAAAGCCAAAATCAATTTCTGATGATTTATTTATTCCTGGTGTTACTTCTGCTACTGTACTTGTTCTTTCTAAATTCAATAAGGTCTAAGAATTTAATTCAAGAAAGTGTGTACATACAATTGCAGTAAGTTTGACACGTGTTAGTTCTTTCTTGTTCGGCGAAGGTTATCTGTTCAAGTTCTATGCACTAATGATATAAGACATATTCACACAATCATGTTACATATGCTGTAAGCATGTAATTACCGGTAAATATTTGTGATACTATCAAGGGGCAGGAGCAGGAGCAGGAGCAGGAGCAGGAGCATGAGCATGAGCATGAGCATGAGCATGAGCAGGAGCAGGAGCAAAAGTGAAGCTAGAATTTTGAGTTTATGTGTTATTGATTCTAAAAACGCAGTTTACTAGGTTCTTCATAATATATTTATACATATTAAGTGGATATTTATATGTAAATATGATTTGAGCCAAAGCTGCTGGAGTCTGCCGAATCCATAGGCGAACCTAGCTCTAGCTCAATACTTGCCAAGAGTTGTCGAGAGATGGATAAAATCACTCCACCTTTAAGCAGAGGTCTCAGGTTCGAGTCGGGCGAATGGAAAAATTCTAGTAGGGAGAGCTCCTTTGATGAACCTTACACTGTGCAAATTCCGAGGCTACCAGATAACAGATGAGAAACAAAAAGGGCAAATTTCTACAATAAACATATTTGTAACCTTATAAAACTGGTAACTAAATCTGCCACTATAGGTTAAATTAAAAACTATTATAATACAATATATATAACTTAAATCCATTATTGGCCTGTGTTTTTTAAAGGGTTAATTAGGTAGTTTTAAGAGAAATTAATGATCTCCAAATATGGAAAAATTAGATAACACTAAACTCTCTCATCCCTCCAAATGTCATAAAGTCTCAATTTTATAGCTGTTTTAACGCTAATTGTAGCTGAAAAAGTCTTGCCTTTGAACAATCCAAATAACAGAAAAAACCTAATGTTCTTGACTCAAAATCTATACAAAAAAGTGCATACATACATATGATGTACACCTTATTCTAATAATTTTTTCCAATAAAATGGTCCATCCACTAGTTGATAGTCCTTCCAATTACACTATTATTTTCTGATTAATTAGACTATACTAGGCCCCATTTTGACCTTCCATTCACATGTTTAAGTTCTTATAATTCCAAATAGAAGATTTTGATAATATCACATCATATTATAAAAGCCAAAAAACACCAAAAAAGAAAAAAGAAGACATAAAAAATACAACTTTTTTGTTTGGGAAAAAAATGGTCAAATGTGGACAAAGAATGTGAATGTACTTGGTTTCTTTTGTTGTCTCCTACATTACATCACAAACAAAGAGATCTAACAAATAGGAGCAAATGGAGAGAAAGAAAAAAAATAGATTAATTTTCTATCTAATTTGCATGTCCATGCATGATCATGAACAACAATAACATCTTGTCAATCAAAAAACAGATCAAATCCATCAACTTTTTCACTAGTTTTTGATCAACACAAACACAAAAAAAGATGTTGAAATCCATAACAAGATCAAGAAGAAATTGAAAGGGAGATTAGTTTATCATGAAGGCGTGGGAGGCAACTATAAGGATAACACAAGCTGCAACAAGGAGACGCACCAACACGATTTTCGGTACACAAGGTCCATCACAAACAGAGGAAGAAAATGATCAAGAACAAATCGAACACGTTGAAGATCAAGGGAATGGCGAAATCTTCCATGCAGAGAGGTTTCTCCCCAATGGTGACTACTATAGTGGCTATTGGCTTGACAATTTCCCTCATGGACAAGGGAAATATTGGTGGACGGACGGGTGTATGTACTTTGGAGATTGGTTTCGTGGCAAAACGGTGGGAAAGGGAACATTTAGTTGGCCCTCGGGGGCAATGTACGAGGGGAATTTCAAGAGCGGGTTCATGGATGGAGATGGGACCTACACTGGGCCTAATGGCGATACGTATAGGGGTTCTTGGGTGATGAATTTGAAACATGGACATGGCGTTAAGGAATACGCGAATGGGGATTGTTATGATGGGGAATGGTGTAGGGGATTACAAGAAGGACATGGTAGGTATACATGGAAAAATGGGAATTATTATGTTGGTGAATGGAAAAATGGGACAATTTTTGGTAAAGGCAAAATGTATTGGACTAATGGGAATGTTTATGAAGGGAATTGGGAAGATGGATTTCCTAAAGGAAATGGAACATTTAGATGGACTGATGGGAGTTTGTATGTGGGAAATTGGAGTAAAGATCCAAATGAACAAAATGGTACATTTTATCCATCTGGTTCATTGTTAGAAGGTGGAAATCTTGAATGGGATCCTCAACAAGTTTTCAACGTCGATTTGATAGAATGTACTATTTGTCAACCTGAGAAAGTTCCGATTTTGCCTTCACAGAAAAAACTCGCATTATGGAGGTCATCTAAGGCTGTGGACAATAACATTAGGCCGAGGAGAATGTCATTGGACGGGAGAATAGATGCACCACCTGTTGATAAGGAGTTTGGTAGAATTCGTCTATCGGATGTTGCTGGAACTTCTGCTAGTACTTCTTATAATTCGGACGATTCCATCGTTGGTTTGCAGGATTCTGATGGATATATGTTAAGAGGAAGTCCTATTAGGATTTCGAAAGTTGTAAAGAGGCAAGGTCAGACAATTTCCAAAGGGCATAAGAATTATGAGCTTATGCTTAATTTGCAGTTGGGAGTCAGGTAGCTATTTTAACTCGTTTTTTGTCTAATTTTTCTTGTATATCTACAATTTCAGAACATTTTTTGCATATGAAGATATGTTATCTGCCTACAGTCAAACTTCTCTATAACAACACCCTTTGTCCTGATATTTTTTTGTTGCTATTGTGAAATGTTGTTATAGGGAACATATAATATAACATAACATGAAATATTGGTTCCATAGAAAACATTGTTGTTACAGTGAAATATTGTTATGTATGATGGTTTTGTAGAGAGATCTCACTGTATTTCATAAAAATATGCTAGTTAATTACTTTGTGTTTGTTGTTCATTTTCAAAGCTCGAAATTGCATTTTTTCTTGTCTGAATTTTAGTTGTGATGTAAATTATCGATAGGGTTTCAGTAGGACGGCCTGGTCCTCCTCCATCGCTAGATCTCAAGCCTTCGGCATTTGATCCTCGAGAGAAATATTGGACTAGATTTTCACCCGAAGGATCCAAAATCACGCCCCCTCATCCGTCTTGTGAATTCAGATGGAAAGATTATTGTCCAAAAGTTTTCAGGTAAGTCCTCATTTCGCTTACTTGTTGAACGTCTAATGATTTTAGAACACGTTCAGATTAGTGATTATCGATTGTAATGTTTGTCAGGGCATTACGGATGTTATTCAAAGTGGATGCAGCTGATTATATGATATCAATTTGTGGTAATGATGCCCTCAGAGAGCTTTGTTCCCCTGGAAAAAGTGGAAGTTTTTTCTACTTGACAAACGATGATCGATATATGATCAAGACAATGAAGAAGGCAGAAACAAAAGTCAGTCTCTAAATAAATCAATTTTTTTTTGCAGAAATAAGTACTTTCCCTTCTGATTTTTCTTGCCATTTAATGGATTTGTTTAGGTGCTATTAAGGATGCTTAGCGCGTATTTCAATCATGTTCGTGCTTTTGAGAACACCCTTGTGACTAAGTACTATGGCCTGCATTGTGTGAAGCTAAGTGGACCAGCACAGAAGAAGGTATTAGACATAAAGTACCTTAACAAAAGTCTAATACAGTCAACACTCTCTATAATGGTGTTGTTTCTCTGGATATTTTTTAGCTGCTATAGCGGGATGCTGTTATAGAGAACATATAATATAACATAATATGAAAATCATTTTTAAAGAAAGCTTGGATGTTATAGTGAAATGTTGTTATAGAGGATGACCTTTATAGAGGTCTTTGACTGTAATAGTTCAATATGAACAATTAAATGTGTTCATCAATGGTTTTAGGTACGATTCGTTATCATGGGGAACCTCTTTTGCACTAATTACTCCATTCATAGACGATTTGACTTGAAAGGATCAACATTTGGAAGGATGACGGATAAGCCAGAATCAGAGATTGAAGCTACCACAACCCTTAAAGACCTTGATCTCAACTTCATCTTTAGGTTACAAAAAACATGGTTTCAGGAATTCCGAAGGTAAAATTCTTCAAAATCTCGACGTTTCATTCAAGTGTAAACTAAATGTCAGTAAATGATTTCACGACATTTATGACGTATATGATCCTTTAGTATTTCAAGGAAGAAAAACTGAGGATTATTTATTTTGCAGGCAAATTGATAAGGATTGTGAGTTCATGGAACAAGAGGGAGTTATGGACTACAGCCTTTTAGTTGGTATTCATTTTAGAGAAGCAGATACTACTGAAGATCAGACACCTTCTGGTTCTAGAACACCAATTGGTTGGTTCAAATTTATGCACATTTGAATTTTTACCATTTTATTTGGAAAATTCACGTCTTTTTTGTTCCGTTCGCTGTCAATTTTCCTCAAAATTTACACTTGACCAGTTTCAGATGAATCAAGAAAGCATCACTTGTCTTTGTTGCAGATAATGGAGGCTCAGAAAATGAAATAGTTACTCGTCTTTCTCGAGCTGATATGGATCAATTGCTTCTTGATCAGACGGGGTATGTTTTCGATCCCCTCATCTAGTTACTTGAAATGTATACAGTAAAACCTGTCCATAATAACGTTATTTGTGTAGGTATTTTTGTTGGGTTGTTGCGGATATTGAAAACTTATTTCAAACCCACCAAACGTAGAACTATTTGACTATAGGGTAATTTAATACCGTAAACATAAGACTTGAATGGTACTTACATGTTTACAATATCTGGAATCTTTATCAACTGTGGGTGCGCACGCGAATGCCCTTTCGATTGCAAGCTCTAAGCTTCAATGTATTCCTCATTTGGAAAGTTAGGAAATCCAACGGAGGTTCAAGAGAGTGTTTTGATTCTGAGTCTTTAAGACTTAGAATAATATGAAAATCAAGTGTCATGAATAATGAAGTGTAGGTTTGTATTTATAGGTGAAAAATTAGGTCAAACTGGATTAGGGTTTGACCTTGGGCCTGGCCCAAAATTCGAGACAAATTAGGTCATGGCGCGCAGCCCTATGGTGTGGGCGCGCGGCGCTGACGTGGCCCTACACTGTCTCTTTTTATTTTCCGCACATACTTAGTTAAATCCAAAATCCAATTTTGTCTTAATTAAAACAATTATTATTCATTTAAATATCTCGATTCTAAATCGAATATTTAATACTCTCTCCATACATCCTTAGATCGAAAAGACAATCGACATAGTGTGACCCTACAGGCCTTCACATATCTACATTAATCAAATTAAGGTCTACGCGGAACTCCTAGACGGCGCCGCAAGACGAACTTAATATGTGAAGTACGTTTACGCGCATCCAGTAAACTTAACCTCTATGTGGTAAGATAAAATCATTTCATTCACGACACACCCGATCAAGCTTAGGATTTGTCAAGTGTCTATCCAAATGGCTTAATCATTGTATCTCATCTATATTAGTTGACAACTAGACCATATTCTAAATATGTCTATTGTGTTGGCCAACGACTTAGTCAACCTAATATCACTGAGAAACTGAGTGTTCTCTCGAATATACATTCGAGGAATGAATCCTAATCTTGGCTCAACTACCACCTTTAATCCACATCGTAATGTACCCAATACAAGCCGTATCTCAACCTATGAGGCATTTGAGCTTAGGACATGATCAAAGTATATTACTTTGAATACAAGGTGCACATTGACCTCAAGTTTAAGGATTTCTATCTCCCACACGCTGATCATACTTTAGACAAGTATAACAAACAGTATATCAGCAGGGTATACCAATACTTCCAAAGTATCTATGTGTCCATCACGAGTAGTCATTACTCGTAGCAAGTGAGACATACTACATCCTCTAAGGATGTGATGCAGACCACATGTCGACTTATCACATATCATCGATATCTCATTCTCGATGATCATTAGTCGAGACTATTTTAAGAGTTACGTTATAATATTAATATCTCACATTATTAATAACAACGTAACCTCTAGGGATGCATATTATAGAATATTATAAACAATCAACTAATAATTCAATAATTGCAAATGTCAAAATATTAATCTCCATTAATAATAATACGAATGTGTATAAAGTACATTTGTCCTAATACAGATTGTCTCTAGACATAAATATACTTTCAGTTTGTTCCGATATTTTTGGTTGCTGTAGTGAAATACTGTTATAGAGAACATATAATATTATATAACATGAAAGATTAGTTCCACATAAAATACGATTGTTATAGTGAAATGTTGTTATAGAGAATGAATGTTATAGAACTGTATACTGCAAACAAGCTAAACACATCTATTCAGAAGTTAGAAACTTTGGCCATAATCAGCTGTCATAATAAATCTCGAGTAGCTTAGTACTGTTTCCTTCTCTATCTAAAATGTTAATTTCAGCAATGGTCCCTAAACGTACTCTTCGTAACACTAAAGTCACAAAAACTATACTATGTCCCAAAAAGGTTGACTTAGTTTGACTTGGCACGAAGTTTAAGAAATAAAGGAAGATTTTTAAAATGTGTGATCCAAAAAAAGCTTTAGATATTTGTGTGGATATAAATCATCTAATAAAGTTAAATTATTTTTAAGTATAGAAATGTGCCAATCTTTTTGGGACAAACTAATAAGGAAAGTAGGACAATCTTTTTGGACAGAGGGAGTACTATTTAGTAACAGTAAAGTCACTAAACTTACTCTCGGAAAAAACCACTCTACCTACCAACATAGAGGTAAGGTCTGTATACACTGTACCCTCCCCAGACCCCACATTATGGGATTTCACCGGTATGTTGTTGTTGTTGTGGTTGTAAAGTCACTAAACTAACTATTTGTAACATTATTCGTTGTTTCTTGATCTTTGGGTTGGAAATTGCAGGTGGGCTAGCATAAAACTAGGAATAAACATACCTGCAAGAGTTGAAAGGACAGAGAGGAAACCTACTGAAGGAGAGATAATTCAGCTAATCGGAGAACCAACAGGAGAGTTGTATGATGTGATACTATTTTTCGGGGTCATAGACATACTTCAAGACTATGACATTACAAAAAAGCTCGAGCACGCGTATAAATCTATGCAATGTGATCCCAACTCGATCTCAGCTGTCGATCCAAAGGCATACTCAAGGCGTTTTCGCGATTACATATTCAAAGTTTTTATAGAAGACAATTAACAAGAAATGCTTGGACTAAGTGGTATTTGTTTGTTGTCTTTGGAAATTATATGCAATTGAAGCTTAGAAGAAGTGAAGAACATATATATACTCTTCCTTCACTGAATTGTCTTATCTTAAAACCTTTTTTTATTATAGGTATACACAAAATACATGATGAGTTACTATTGTATAGAAAAAGTTGTAACATAAGCAACACAAATGTGACTTATACGTTGCATACTTACATATATGAAAATTGTTGTTTCAAGGTATTTATGAAAGTTTCATTTAAGTTCCTTAACACTTCAGGGTGGTAATATGGTTTTTCCGGTTTCCCACCTGATGTCCGGTACCCGCTTTGGGGCTCGACTAACCGGATTCACATTGGGAAGTGTCACTTTGGAGGTAGTGCTCCCTACCAAAGGCGATTCCATTCCCATAGCACAAACCCGAGACCTTTGATTATGGATAGGAGATTAGGGGTATTTACCTTCCCCGCACAACCTTTCATAATCTTAGTATGGTTCATGAATATGTTTTGCTGGTACTTGTAATTTCCTAGCAATGTGTAAACAAAAATATTCCATCGAAAGACTGTTATACGCTCTATTTTCTTCACCTAGAAGAGAAAGGGATGTTTTCATTCATAAGTTGGCTGAAAAAATTATAAAATGATCACAAAGAAAAAATAAATATAGTGGTGTTTGTGCATACACCCCTTGTGTTTTGATAAAATAAGTTTAGAAAAGAAAGATATACATAAGCACATTACATACATATAAACACACACAGATTTAGACTTATTGTTTTTCTTACATACATATAAACAACATACTCAATTGCCCAAAATATTATGCAGGTGTGTAGAATAATCATGAAAATAGTTGAAACAAAAACATTTGATTCGGTAACAAGAGAGAAAAAGTGAACTAAAATAATGTTTAAACGATAATATTGAGAGTTCAAATTCTGAAATAATTTTTTGTTTTTTCTTATCTCATAAAATTACGTGTTGTTTCATGGCGTACTACATATTGTGTTTGGTACAAAGTTACTTTCTTCGAAAAAATTCTCCAATTATTTGTTAATAAGTGAAAAATATATTTATTAACTATTAACAAATTAGAAAGTATTTCAAAGAAAAAATTTAATATTAAGAATTAATAATAATAACGATAATAATATTTAAGTGTTAGAGGGTGTTTATATTGACTTTTTTAAAAATAGCTTATAAGTTAGTAAAAGGTAAAAGTCATAAGTTGATAATAGACAATTTTGGCTTTTAGCTTATTTTTTGTACCTTTTGATTTAAAAATAAGTACTTAAAACATTTTTTATCTTTTTCCAAACAACTCAAAAAGTAGAAACAATACTTAAAAGTCAAAAATCACTTAAAATAAGTCAATCCAAACACCCTCTTATAGCATGTTTGGCCAAGCTTATTTTAAAAAAGTGAGGTGTTTAGCCAAGTTTTTTAGAGAAAATAAATGCTTCTGAAGAGTGGCAGAAACAGTTTTCCAGAAGCTAAAAAAATAGCTTTTGATTAAAAATACTTTTAAAATTAGAAGTATTTTTTAAAAGTTTGGCTAAATACTAATTGTTACTCAAAAGTATTTTTTAAAATTAATTAACCAAATATAAATTATTTTTCGCGAAGATAAGTTATTTTAAGAAGCTTTGGCAAAGAGGGTATTAGTCTTTATTGTCTTTCTGTTGGGATCAAGGCACCATGTCAGGTACGATATTTTATTGATTTGTTATGATATTATCATTAGAAGTGGAACCGATCAAATTTGATGAAATTAGGAGAAAATGAACGGAGGCGGGCAGCGGTGGTGGTATTGGGGGATATTGGACGGAGCCCTCGTATGCAATATCATGCTCTTTCTCTTGCAACTCAGGTATGTTTACTGTTTTTTTCCTTTTTCTTTATTTGAAGATCAAATACTATGATGGATGCATATTTGCTGTTGTAAGCGACAACACTGAATATATATATAAGTGACAGATGAGAAAACCACTTTTTATGTTTCAGACACCTCATTGATCCAGGGACCTTTGTATTCTTATATTTATGCTTATAACTTTTGCAGGCTCATCTAGAGGTCGACATTGTTGCATATGGAGGTAAGTAACATGTAACAAACCAGCTGAAGGAATGGTTTTTACTGCGAATATGTCTGAATTATTTATAAGCATTTAGAATATGAATTGCTTGTCCAATAACCAAACCATTTTTCACCTCTATTTTGGGAAGAAAATAAGACATGTACGTTTAAATTTTTAAAACTAAATAAAAGAGTGTGCCACAAAAATTTGGTGTCAATTTTTAGATACAGGAAAATTTTGGACAACAAAGTTGAAACAAGTTAACATGGATATACATTTTTGTTTGTGAAACAAAGGTTGAATGAAGAAGAATAAGATGAGGATGAAGGTTGACGGAGATACAACGCAAGCACTTTAGGGGTTGTGAGAAATTATGGGAGAAAATATTATTATTGAATTGTTGTGTCTACGTGATTACACTGAGCCCTATTTATAGACACTACATTACAATCATTTTCCTAGTAGGATACTATATATGAAATCTTATTCTTATTCTAACACTTCCCTCAAGCTGGTGCATACAAGTCATATGTACCGAGCTTGTTACAGATGTAATTAATACGAGGACGATTGAGTGACTTGGTGAAAATATCCGCAAGCTGATCACTCGACTTTACAAATTTAGTAACAATATCTCCAGAGAGTATCTTTTCCCTGACAAAGTGACAGTCAATCTCAATGTGCTTAGTCCTCTCATGAAATACCGGATTTGATGCGATATGAAGGGCTGCTTTGTTATCACACACAAGTTCCCTTTGACTGACTTCTCCAAATTTTAGTTCTCTGAGCAACTGCTTAATCCAAACTAGCTCACAAGTTGGTACAACCATTGCTCGATATTCTGATTAAGCACTAGATCGAGCAACGACACTCTGTTTCTTACTCTTCCAGGACATCAAATTACTTATATGAAAACACAATATCCGGATGTAGAACGTCTATTAGAGGGTGATTCTGCATAATCAGTGTTTGTATATCCAACGATCTACTCATGACCTCGATCTTCGAAAAACAGTCTTTACCTGGGACTGACTTAATATATCGCAGAAATGCGGATAATTGCATCCCAATGACTGTCATAGGGAGAATTCATAAACTGACTTACAACACTCACAGGAAACGAAATGTCAGGTCTAGTCATTGTGAGATAATTCAATTTACCAACCAACCGCAAGAGTTTAGCATTCAGATCCATAGGAGTGTCAATGGGTTTACATCCCATCATTCATGTCTCCTCAAGAATGTCTAAGGCATACTTGTGTTGCGAAATAACAATACCTGACGTGGATTGGGCAACCTCAATACCTAAAAAATACTTCAGTCTGGAAATGCTGAAAGAGATGTTGCTTTAAATTACTGATACCATCTTGATCATTGCCAGTTATAACGATATCGTCAACATAAACCACCAAATAAATACTCATATGTGGAGTAGAATGTCGATAAAACACAGAATGATCTGCTTCACTGCGAGTCATATCAAACTCCTGAATTATTGTGCTGAATTTACCAAACCAGGCTCGAGAAGACTGTTTCAGACCATAAAATGACCGACGCAATCGACACACCAGATTAGACTCTCCCTGAGCAATAAAACCGGGTGGTTGCTCCATATAGACTTTGGTAGTTTAAGGGAAATTATGTGAGAGGGAGAAAAGACAAGGGTTGGGAAATTGTAGGCAAAGCAGTGGGGGTAGAATGGAGGCAGAGGTTGGGTGGTGTTAGTTAAGGACTTATGGACACATTGGGTGGGAGTGGTTGAGTATTTGATTCGTACTCTATTTGGTTTGAAGCCTGACTGTGAGATCCCACAATTGGCAACCCCCCTGCCGGAGCAAGCACAACCAAGCCAGAAGATTTCCAAGAAAAAGCCAACAAAAGAAAGGAATAGAGCATTAGGAGAAAACCTTAAGAGTAATGAAGTGAAAAAAGGAAGAGAAGCATTATTAGAGGCTTTATTAGAGAAGATGATGAACTTTATGTTTATTTCTCTTCCATATCACTGTCCTAGAAAATATTTTAGCATCACTGGCTCTACTTGTTCAATTTTTGTTCAGATTTACTATTCTTCTATCATTGGCATCTGAGACTAGTTTGAAAAGATCGTGAAACCAAATTCCGGTCTAGTTTTGTACTACTTGGCATCAGTGCTTGGTTTAACAATCCAGTCCAAACATTACATTCTTCCTTGACTTTATTCTGCCTGATCGTTCTGATTTCAGTTTTTAATCTTGATTAGGTTCGGACCCTCATGTTGCTGTAAAAGAGCATAAATCTATTTACATCCATGAAATGGTAATCACTGGATGGTCTAGCTGTCTTTCTGGAGTGAAAAGCTCATGAAAGACATCCTCTTCAGTTGTGTATGTTATTTGACTTTGATTATTTTTCCATCATGCAGACACAGTGGCCATCAAACCCTAGAAGCTTGCCAAAGATACTCCGTCCTTTATTGCTCATATTTAAGCCATTGGTCCAGTTTTTTATGCTTCTATGGTATCTATGTGTCAAAATTCCAGCGCCTGATGTTTTCATAGTTCAGGTGAGCTATGAAGCTGTAGTTAGCTACTTTTACGTATCTGCTTACAACTATTAAATATGTAGATCTTAATGATAACTATTGGTCATGTGGCCATATATATTACATTTGGTGTCTTTTATGTTTAAAAATAAAAAAAAAAAAAAAAAGAACGAAGTTTTTTTTGAACAGAATCATGAATGGGTTGGAGTTCCACTATCACTCGGAGAGTTCTGTGTGCATGTATGCACATGTCCTTGAAGCAAAATAGTGGATGCGGAAACAATCTCTTCATACCAACCTTGATGCATACAGTTTTCAACAGAATCTGTTTTGATCTAGTGTGGTGCTTCAAGTTTTTGAAGTAAAAGCTGCCAGTTAACACTTTTATAGTATGTATTTTGACTTGCCATAAATCCGTGCATGCATCATCTCTCAGTAATTTGCTTATTTCAGTTTTCTGTTAGTAATTCCAAATTCTCCATACTACATTTTGTAAGTGAGCAAGTCGTTCTACTTATTTTGTTTTAATATTGAAGTTTTTGATATTTTGAGACCCATGCATTAAGACGAAGGCCTGTTTTTTCCCCTCAAAATTAACCAGAACCTTTGTCAACACTGAGTTTCTCTTGTCATTGGTGCTTGAACTGCTGGTTCTTCCATATTTTCTAACATGCTCTATCTGGTGGGTGCTAAACTTGGATTTTTGTTATGATCCAACCAAGTGCTAAGGCATGTCCAATTAGTATTCGAGGATTCATCAGGCACAAAACTAAGTATTCATGACCGTTATGTTCAGTGAGATGTTTAGGTCACTTGATTTGGCATGCTTGAGCTTTAGTGATATCAGCTAATGACAGCATTTCTCCTTTGCCAGAATCCACCATCTGTTCCTACACTGGTTGCTGTAAAATTGGCCAGCTGGATTAGACGTTCCGCATTCGTTATAGATTGGCATAACTTTGGATATACTCTTCTAGCATTGTCTCTCGGGAGAAATAGTCGGTTTGTGGTTTTGTATCATTGGTAATTTGTTCATCCTCGTAAGTTATAAACCTCCATTTGGGTTTAGCGTCTGGTTTGTGAACTATGCAAGTAAAACAAAATTTGTATATTTGGATAGGATCGAGAAGCAGTTTGGGAAAATGGCTAATGGTTCCTTGTGTGTGACAAGGGCAATGCAACATGAATTAGCTCAAAACTGGGGAATTAGGTAGGCCATTGAGCTACTTGGAATATCTAACATTCTGATTTTCTTTGTTTACTGACTTGTGCATCATCCTTTATACTTTCTGGATTCTCAGTGCCACTGTTCTATATGATCAGCCTCCTGAATTTTTTCGACCCGCTTCCCTCGAGGAGAAGCACAAGGTGAATTATCTAGTCCACAACAAATCTTCCCTAAGATATACATACTTTATAATTTTAACCTTCAAGTGTCAAATGCAGTTGTTTTGTGGGATTGATAAGAGTCTGAGAACGCCTTACAGCCTTCAAGACTGTCTTAGCAATGGTACTATAGTGAGAATTTCCATGTGATGTATTGTTTCAGATGAAGAATTGATATGAATATGGCATATTTGCAGAGGTACTAACAACAGGCGATGACAATCCTAATGTAACTCTATTTACAACTCAGACGCACACAGATATTTCCTTGAAGTGGAACAGACCAGCGCTCATTGTAAGCAGTACAAGCTGGTGAGTTGTTTGTAAACTTAATTTAACATTCTATTGTGTTCCGACACAGTGAACCTTACGTTCTTTTTTTTAATCACACATTTTATCCTCATATAACGTGAGGCAATGGGGGGCTGGAGGAGTAGTGGGGCGCGAGTAATAGGTGGACCTGGACAACGAGTTTCATTAGGGAAGCAACTAAAGAGGTATTAGGAGTGTCGACGCGTTTCTGTAGTGGGCACAAAGGAAAATGGTGGTGGAATGAGGAGGTGCAACGGAAAGTGGAAGCAAAGAAGGCGGCGTATTTGAAGCTAGTGGAAAGTCAAGACGAGGAAGAGAAAAGGGAACAGTACAAGGCGGCGAGGAAGGAGGCAGAGTTAGCAGTTACAACGGCGAAGATAGCAGCGTTTGAACGCTTGTATGGAGAGGTAGGGGACAAAGGCGGGGATAAGAAGCTATACAGACTCGCCAAGGCAAGAAGAGAGGAAGGCAATGTATTGGTGGCGGAGGAGCATATTAGACAAAGGTGGTAGACATATTTCCACAAACTTTTGTATGAGGAAGGGGACAGGAATATCGAGTTGGGTGATCTGGATCACTCTGAGACTCATCGTGATTTTGGGTATTGTAGGCGTATTAAGATTGAGGAGGTGGAGGGGGCTATGCGTAAGATGAGTAGGGATAAAGCGATCGGGCCAGACGAGATCCCAGTGGAATTTTGGAAGAGTGCGTGCAGAGAGGGTTTGAAGTGGTTAACTAGGTTGTTTGATGTCATCTCGGCGAAGATGGCCGAAGAGTGGAGGTGGAGTATGATGATTCCTTTTGTACAAGAATAAAGGTGATATTCAAGACTGCAACAACTATAGAGGTATTAAGTTGCTGAGTCACACCATGAAAGTCTGGGAGAGGGTGGTGGAGTGGAGGGTGAGGAAGAGGGTGTCAATCTCCGAGAACCAGTTCAGATTCATGCCAGGGAGATCGACTACGGAAGTCATTCATCTTATGCGGAGATTGGTAGAGCAGTACAGGAAAAGGAAGATATACTTACATATGGTGTTCATTGACTTGGTGAAAGCATACAACAAAGTCTTAAGAGAGGTCTTATGGAGATGTTTGGAGGCTAGAGGGGTTCCGGTAGCATACATTAGAGCGATCAAGGATATGTATGATGGAGCTAAGACCCGGGTAAGGACAGTAAGAGTAGACTCAGGACACTTTCGTTTTGTGATGGGGTTGCATCAGGGATCAGCTCTTAGCCCATTTCTATTTGCTCTGGCGTTGGATGTTTTGACGAGTCACATTCAAGGGGATGTGTCATGGTGTATGTTATTCGCGGATGGTATTGTATTGGTCGACGAGACGCGGACCGGGGTGAACGTTAGGTTGGAGGTTTGGAGACAGACCTTGGAGTGTAAAGGTTTTAAGTTGAGTAGGACTAAGACTGAGTACGTGGAGTGCAAATTCAGTGCGGTGACGAGTGACGTTGATGTGGAAGTGAGGCTGGACTCACAAGTCGTCCCAAAGAGATGGAGTTTCAAGTACTTTGGGGCTATAATACAAGGTAATTGGGAGATTGATGAAGATGTCACACATCGGATTAGAGCAGGGTGGTTGAGATAGAGGCTAGCATCCGGAGTCCTGTGTGATAAGAATGTGCCACTAAGATTGAAAGGTAAGTTCTACAGAGTAGTGGTTAGACACGCGCTGTTGTATGGAGCGGAGTGTTGGGTGGTTAAGAACTCTCATGTCCAGAAGATTAAAGTGGCGGAAATGAGGATGTTGAGGTGGATGTGTGGCATTACTAGGAGAGATATGGTAAAAAATGACGAAATTCGGAGCAAGGTGGGGGTGGCCTGCGTGGCAGACAAGATGCGTGAGGCGAGGTTGAGATGGTTTGGACATGTCCAAAGGAGAGACCCAGACGCTCCGGTGAGGAGGTGTGAGAGGTTGGCGATTGAGTGCTGGAGGAGAGGTAGAGGCATGCCGAAGAAGTATGGGGAGAGGCGATCAGGCAGGATATGACGAGTCTTCCGCTTACCGAGGACATGACTCTAGATAGGAGGGTGTGGAGGTCGGGGGTTAGGGTTGAGGGCTAGTATTAGGATTAGTATTATTTCCCTTTAGTATGGGATCGATCGTATTTCCGTCATATTATTTTAGTATTCTCATATTTTATATTCTTAGTTTGCTATTACTGCTTGCTCGTTTCTTTCACTTCGTATCTTATTTTCTTGTTGCTATTACTGCTTATTATTACCGTTGCTCTTCACTTCTACTTGAGCCGGGGGTCTATTGGAAACAACCTCTAGATCCGTCAAAGGATAGGGGTAAGGACACTCTACCCTCCCCAGACCCCACCTGGTGGGATTATACTGGGTATGTTGTTGTTGTTGTATAACGTAAGCATAACCATTCTTCTCCGATACCTTTTTCCCTAATCTTTATCCTGGTTTTCAGAAATTCAAACCTTGATAGTGGTGATCTACAGTGTTAAGTTGTCCCACATCAGTTGTGGGATGTGCATGTCTTCTTACATAGTCTTGGGCAATCCTCACCTCATGAGCTAGTTTTAGCCCAAGGTCCATTTCTTTAAATACTGCAAACTTAATCGTATTGGTTCAGTGTTTCTGAATATCAAGAAATTATGGGCGAAAGATGATTGGAAAAAACAAAAATCAAACAGACAATGGAAGAGCTCTGTCTCTTATTTGCACCGTGTGCTGGAAAAGTCTTGTTTCTTATTTGAACCATGTGTTCATGCTCCTATTTTAAAATGCAAAGATGGTAAAACAGTTTTGGCTTCGGTGACAGCTACATGACATTATAGTACGTGTTTTTAGGACTCCGGATGAAGATTTTAGCATTCTCTTAGAAGCAGCACTAATGTATGATAGAAGGGTTTCTGCATTACTGAATGAGGATGACTTGAAGAGGGAAGATGTTTTCTGGCAGGAAATCAAGGGTGGGAAGCAATACCCTAGGTTATTATTTATAATTACAGGTAACTGCTGCTCATGCGTCAAAGAGGGATTTTACTTCTTATTTTGTTGGTTAACTTTGATAGACATATGTTTTTCTTACTTTGGGTTCTTTCCAAGGCAAAGGGCCTGAAAAGGAAAAATATGAACAGAAGATAGCAAAACTCAACCTTAAACGTGTAGCATTTCGTACTATGTGGTTGGAGCCAGAGGATTACCCATTGCTTCTTGGTATGAGCTACCCATCTGTTGTCATCTTCTTGTGTCACCTTGAAACTGTCACAAATCCTTTTGTTCCCTTGTATAGGATCAGCAGATCTTGGTGTTTGCTTGCATACGTCCTCTTCAGGGTTGGATCTTCCAATGAAGGTTTTGTTTCTACTTTCTTAAAGAGCACAAGTCAGTTTTTTACCCGTGTATGCTTAAAACTTCTTAGTAGTCCTCATTCTTGTAATTTTCCTTTTAGGTTGTGGATATGTTTGGCTGTGGATTACCGGTCTGTGCTGTTTCCTACTCTTGGTAAGATGCCTGTATTCCCCTTTTCATTTTCATTTTCCATGGCCTCGACATTTGGAAGTCTTTAAAAATTACATACTCTGAGAAGTTGCATGTTGACCCTTCTTCACTGCCCTTTATCAAGTATCAATGAGCTGGTCGAAGTTGACAAGAATGGCCTACTCTTCTCTTCATCATCGGAACTGGCAGATCAATTTATGGTAAGCTCCTAAATTTACAAAAATGGACCTTCTATCTCCTCTTTCTTTGTTCTTTTATGTTTGTTTTACAATATAGATTTTATTAGAAGGTGTCGCCTAGGCTGAAAGGTAAGTTCTACAGAGTGATGGTTAGACCAGCATTGTTGTATGGGGCAGAGTGCTGGTCAGTCAAGAACGTCCACGTTCAGAAGATGAAAGTAGCGGAGATGCGGATGCTCAGATTGATGTATGGTCATACTAGGAGAGATATGATTAGGAATGAAGATATACGGGACAAGGTCGGAGTGGCCTCCGTGGAGGAAAAGATGAGGAAAGCGAGACTGAGATGGTTCGGACATGTGAAAATGAGGTGTGAGGATGCGCCAGTTAGGAGATGTGAGAGATTGACGGTCGTAGGAGTCCGGAGAGCTAGAGGTAGGCCAAAGAAGAACTGGGGGAGGTGATTAGACGGGATATGACCCAACTCCAATTGACTGAGGATATGACCTTAGATAGGAGATTTGGCGATCTAGGATTAGGGTAGAAGGGTAGTAGATATTTGAGTTTTGTCGCGCTGTGTGTGAGAGAGGTGGAGGGCTAGCCTTCTCATCTCCTCTTCTCCTTTTCTTAGTTGTATTATTTTTGTATCACATCGATCTTATCTTTATGTGTATCATTATGTTGTACCGTTTTTTTTGTATCTTGATTTTTTACTGCCCTGTTTTTCATGCAACCCTGCATTGATTACGTTTCTTTTGAGCCGAGGGTCTATCGGAAACAGTCTCTCTACCCCGCAAAGGTAGAGGTAAGGTCTGCGTACGTCCTACTATCCCCAGACCCCACTTGTGGGATTACACTGGGTATGTTGTTGTTGTAGTAGTAGTAGTTCAAAAGATATTGCCACAAAAAACATTATCAAGTATCAATCCCCTCGAACGCTTTATGCTTCATACTTGCATGTCTGGACTTGCTATATACCTTATTCTAGCATTTGCAATTCCTAGAGTTAACCGGTGAGCTTACTTCCTGAGAAAATTCCATCTTAGTTGCTGAACTGTGAAAACCTGCGCAGATGCTGTTTAAGGGATTCCCAGGTGAATGTGATGAGCTGAAGTTGCTGAAACAGGGAGTATTGGCAAGCAGATCTTCTGTTAATTGGGCAACAGAGTGGGAAGCAAATGCCAAACCCTTAATATCCAAGGCAAGTAGATGTTTGCACGATTTTTGCATCTCTTTTGTCCTTCTTAGTAAGGTGTCTTTTTCATTGTGTTGCAAATGCCGTTTAGAGATCATGTATTTAGATGGCATCTAAACACGCCATGCATTATGCAGGTTATTTTTGAGAACTCAAGCTGATTTTGAAGCAAAGATTACAGAACTATATGCACCGCATATCTGAAGTATTTTGGAAATTATATGCTCACCTTGTGTCATGCTGCAAGCCGAGCAATAACAGGGTCCCTGCTTCTCTCCCCGCCCCCTCCCAGGCTCCACAGAGCTACCAATTTTTGCTGCTCTTTTAGAATCACTAGTCACAGATTTCTGTTTTGTGAAAACTGAACTTGTACAGCTTTAGAAGTGGCCATAGCACTGCTTGTTGAGGTTTCACTTGCCTTTACCTCTTTTATTCTTCTTCTTAATAGTTTAACAGTGCTGTTTGAGAGAAGATATGCTGTAACATTAGGGGAAAACAGGCATGCAGCATAGGTTGATTTACATTGTTCCCAGAATACATTTTGTGTTGTTTGGACCAAAAAAGAGAGAAATAACAGATGTGAACGCTCTTAAATACGTGTTTGTATATCTGGTAGCGTATATCTGCAAAATGAAAGTTGTAATACAAGATAGGCGCATCACTCTTAACAACTTTAGTGTTGCTATTATTGTGTCGCTTAAATGCAAACAACTTTCTCCCTCCATTCCAATATATGTGACACGTTTCACATTTAGAGAGTCAAACAATTTTTTTCATGTCTGTTAAATATTTTAAATTGTCAATTATTGCGACGTATCGTACTTTTTACGTAGTTTCTGAATATGTAACTTTTATTTTTAAAAAACTTAAAGATTTTATGTTTAAATTTATGGTCAAATAAAAAGGTTTGATTCTCGAAATCTGAAAAGCGTCTCATAAATTGAGGCAAAGGGAGTAATATATTTAGATTAATTGTTTCTGGAAAAAAAATGATAGATGATGTAAAACATGGGTCTAAAATAGGGCGATTGAAGACTAGCAAGAGGGAGTCATATTCAGATTCAATGTTTCAGAAAATTAATATGATACCCCTCCGGATTAAAAAGAGTGTTTATTTAACATTTTTTTCTTGAGTTAAAAAGAGGGTCCACTTATCAAATCAAGAAAGAATTAACTTTATCTTTTTAGATTTGCCTATTATGTGTTATAGTATTATGTGATTAAATCTCAATACCTATTTAATTAGAAGCAGTTTAGTCAAATTGTTTTTTTTTTTGTTTAGGAGTTAATACTTTCTCAATGGGTGTACAAATAGTTAAGTGAACTCTTTTTTATCCGAGGGAGTATAGAAGACTAGCAATAGTTATTCTTCCAAAAGACCTTTTGTTTTTATAAATTCCATTTGAATTATTTCAAAACAAGTTAATTTCAGAAGTATGGTCATTAGTCATACTCTGGTTTGGTAGGGTCTTAGGAATCATATAGGAAGAGAATCTTTTAAGCACGTGTGCTTAAGTAGGAACAGAACCCTCAAATCCTTTTTATCTCCGCCGCCAGAATATACAAAAAAATTCATTGATTTTTTTCCTTTTTTCTATGGTACTTGTCAAATGCCAGCAAGAACTCATTTTTACACTGATAAATAAGGGATAGGATTGTTCTTTTTTAACCCAATAGGAGCTGGCCAGTGTTTATCAGAAACAACTTTTTATCCCGTAAAGTTAAAAGTAAGGTTTGGATACATAATACACTCTTCCTCGTACCCACTTTGTGGGATTACAAAGTGTGATTACACCGGATATGTTGTTGTTGCAGAGAACTGAGCAGAACACCAGAGATGCACATCAGGTGGGCCTTGTCTAACGAACTCCGACTTTCGATTCTTCGCTTCAAGGAGTAGAGTCGCTGCCCAACCCTACCTATATAAAAGAAAAAGAATCGGAGCTGAGTCAAAAGTGGAGACTTGAAGGATTCTTGAAAAACAATCTTTGAGTATCTCAAAAATGCTTCTTTCACAGCAGTTCAAGATTCAATTTTTTAGCCACCATAGTTACCATACCAAGTATATAGCTCATGGAAAATGCTTGAAAGTTCCAAGCTTTAAGCAAGTACTCTATAAGCCCACTAATCTATGTCTACATACAGTGAGGTGTGTAAAGCACAAATCTTTAGCTGTTTCTTTAGTCGAAACTAGTGAAAGTTGCAATCTTGAACAAAAATTTGAAGTGGCTCAAGAAAGTTGCAATCTTGAAAAAAAGACTGAAGTGGTTCAAGAAAAGAGCTTTTGGGGTGCTGTAAGTTTGGTTGTTGGTACTGCTGTAGGTCCAGGAATGTTGGGATTACCTGCATTAACTGTAAAATCTGGTCCACTTCCATCAACTATATCCCTTTTATTGACTTGGGTTTATGTCATTTCCTCTATTATACTTGTAGCTGAGCTTAGTTTTGCAGCAATGGAGGAAGATGGGGTTGATGAAGTTAGCTTCACTAGTCTTGCAACCAAAGCATTAGGAAGTAAAAAAATTGGATATTTTGTTACTTTGGTTTATGGTTCACTATCTTTTGCTTTGTTGGTAGCTTGTGTTTCTGGCATTGGTTCAATAATTTCTCAATGGTTTCCTAAAATCAATCCTATTATTGCAAATGGGATATTTCCATCAATGGTTGGAATAGTTCTATGTTTGTTACCTTTTAAGGTTATTGATGTGGCAAACAGGTGCCTATGCATTATAATGCTTTTCTCCATTACAGCATTAGTAGTAATTGGAATATTTGTTGGAAGAATGAGTATTCTTGATTCTTTTGGATTTGCTTCTTGGAGATTTTCCTCAGTTTTACCTGCTATTCCTGTGGCTGTACTTACGATGGGTTTCCATGTAATTACACCTTTCATTTGTAAAATTGCTGGAAACACTGTACATGATGCTAGAAAAGCAATAATCCTAGGTGGGGTTATTCCTTTAGTTATGGTTGTTTCTTGGAATTTGATTGTTTTGGGACTTTCTGGGAACAATGGTTCATTTGTCTCAACCGATCCGATTTCACTCTTGCTGTCTGTTAATTCTTCTGCTCTACCAGCAGTTCAAGGTTTTGCATTTTCAGCATTGGCTACTAGCTTGATAGGATATGCTGTTAGCTTTCCGAAACAGATTGTCGATACTTTGGATTTGATCTTCAGTAATTCTAAAGGAGTTGTTAGTGAAGTAGGCAAAGTTGGTTCAGCCACATTTAAGTTGAGGCAAAATCTTGGAAATGAAGGGAAAGTTTCTTATAATGCTTCACAAGTTAGAGAGGAATGTGGTTTCAAATCTTTGCAAAGCATTGTGATGCCTTTTGTTCTAGCTTTGCCAGTTCTCATTGGTTCTTTCTTTCCTTCAACATTTTCAAGAGCTCTTGATTTTGCTGGGATTTACGCGAACTGCTTTCTGTTCGGCATCCTTCCTCCAGTGATGACATACATTTATCAGTCCAAGAGAAAACTCAGGTATGCCAATACAGTCAAACCTCTCTATAATCGTTTGTCCTGATATGTTTTGGCTACTATAGCGAAATGTTGATATAGAGAACATATAATATAACATAACATGAAGGATGTTCTACAAAAAACATGTTATAGTGAAATGTTGTTAAAGATAATGGTTGTTATAGAGAGGTCTGACTGTAGTACCACTAAAAAAGTCTTTGAGAAAAGAAAAAATGGACTATGCTATAGAAATAAGAAACAATAATGATGTCAACTCATTGTATGTTTGTCTAATACACTGCTGAAACAATAGCATGAAAGTCTACTAACAATTTTCATCTGGTGTTAATGTTTTGACAGGTTAGGCATCCTACCAGGAGGAGACTGTGTGCTGCTACTACTTTTAACCATATCTATTATTCTAGGCATTTGGCATTAGACTTGTATTTCTCTGCTAGACTTGCACCATTGATGCATGTATTTTCCCTGGTTCTTTAAGGTTCAATGGAGAATATCAAGTAAATTTAAAAGAGTTGATACAAGAGAGCTTATAGTTCTCATGCTTTTGTTGTTCTCAGAATTGAACATTCCTATCAATGTCATATGTAGCAGATGCATCTTGCTACTAAATACATGGATCCCTTAAAAAAAGTGAATGGATGAACCAATTTATATAACTTGTATATCTAATGTTTGAACCTTTGAACTGAGGGCACAAATTTCACTTTGCTGCAATACATAAAAGCAGTAAACAAGCGATAACACAACTGTCTCATACAAGAGCTTCCTCTTGTTGCAGAATTCCTCCAAATTGTTTTAGCTTACAGTAGGATCACCTCAAACTAAAGTGCAATATGTTTGCATTCAAAAGCATATCCATTTTCCAGGTTCAACCGTCAATTGTTGTATTAATCTTTTGTAAGAAGTTACCACCTTTACTAGTTATCAAGATGAATTAACAGAGTAGTCAAAAGCCATGCAGATCTAACGCATAACGTCATGTCTTCGTTTTGATTGGATGAGCTTGAGAGTGGTTATGGATATAGGCTCTGAAAAATTAAACAACAATTCAGTGTAATACCACAAGTGAAGTCTAAGAGGATAGGATGTACACAGACCTTACCCCTATCTTTGTAAGGCGCGAGACAGTTTCCGATAGACCCTCAACTGCTCCAAAATATTAAAGGAAAAGAAAAGGTATCCCAGGACTTTCGTCGTATGTATAGCAGACCATTTTTTTGCCACATTACTGATAATTTTGAAACAATTGTTCCATCTTTCACCTGATTGAATTTTGATTCGAGGGCAAAAGCCACATATGACCCTTGTTAGACCTGATAAAATATGCAAGTATTATCGAAAGAACTGTGCAATTTAATTCACAAGCACCATTCAGACAGCAGAAAGGAGGCATCTAAAGAAGCATACAAGAACATATTCAAGGGCAGCCAACTTTGGACAACTAAGTTTTTGCACTAATAGTTGCTTGAATTAGGATCAATGTTAAAAGGGGGTTTATTAACAATTCCAACAAATGCAAAAGAAATCCATTATGATTCCACATAAGAAGTTAAGAACCGCTTTCAACTTTATCGGGTTACTTCAACCACAGCGCAACCCAGATTAATGAAGAAATTGAAGCAGAACATTCTATCTCAATTTCGTTTTTTCTTCTTAGGCGTCTGCTTCACTGGAGGCGGAAAGACAGCACGAAAAGTCCATGCAGCCATTATTGCTCCTACAAAGGGACAGATCCAGTAGACGTAAAACTGCTCCCATGTGTTGTGCATGTTATTTATGTACGCCCAACCAAATGCCTGCAAATGTATAGCAGACAATCAGCTCACTTATGAACTCGTTAAGAACTCATGCAGGCAAAGAAGAAAAACGAGTAAATCGCTACAGCAGTATCTACATATATAGTAGCATGTGTTCAATAAGAAAATATCACTACTCTAGGACTTGACAAGAAATAGTCTCCATTTTGGGATACTACAAAATATTTGATACACTTTGAATTCCTTTTCAAGAATTCAATATTTCATTTGATATAATTACAAAAGTTTCAGAATTTGGTGTCCGTCTGTGAAACTAAATTTATTACAAATATGAATAGCGTTCTGTTTGTTGAGGAATAAAGATAACAAGTGACGACAAGTGACAATATCTCATCTAACAGCCACCAACTGTTATCATTTTAGAGTACCAAAAATAGTACAGAAAAGGATATATTTGCATGTGACATTGATATTGAGGGAGAAAAAACAATTTGTCATCGCTACACAAGCTAACATGCAAAAGGTAATACTATATGCGAGGAGAATTATTTTAGGTTGAAGGCAAGGCATAAAGTACCCATTAAGAAACCAACAGTTAATGACAGAAAATACAGGTACATATGCTTGGCTTGGTTGATCATCTTTATTAGATTCATGGTGTGAAACTCAGTTCCAATCCGACAACCTACAAGAAAAGTGACTTTTGAGATTTGCAACTAGTTGTTAGCCGGTAGAATTAATGCAAATAGAGATCTACGATTCGTGTGACACAGCTACCTATAAAAGGCAACAGCAAATAACCGCCCAGGTACAGCCAAGAAATATGATTCTTTTTATAAGTAAAAGCTAAGAAATATGATTTTCTCAGATTGATAGATGTCATAGTTCAGATTAAAAGACATGGTAAATAATGCTTGTCTAAAGGTAGATGTAAAGTCTGCGTACATCCTACCCTCCCAAGACCCCACCTTGTGGGATTACATTGTGTTTGTTGTTGTTGTTGTTGTTGTTGTTGTAAATCCATTTTCTGTCATTATGTTATTCCATTAGAATGAGGGCAAATATCAGGGTTCAAATAGGTAATGTTCCATAAATTAAAATAGTTCATATTGGAAGGCATATATTCTTATTATGTTGTAGTTCGGGGCTACAACCAGAGAAGCCATTCTTTACAATGTAAAAGAAATTATTTTTTCGTGTGACTGACCAGTTTAAGCCTCTCATTGGAAAAGAAAGTCACATTATAGCTAAGTTAAAAGATTGCATCTTAAAAAATCAATTTCGAAGAATCTTGCATCACACTCTAACCAAAGTAGAAAGAAACCATTACTAAATCCAATGGAGTACATCTCAACAAATCATCCCATTTTTTTGTTATAACCCACATTCTCAGTGTTAAGATAACGAAAGTTCACCAAATATAGATGCTAAATGACATGTTATTCAGATAACAAGCAAATTAAAAACCTGGGTTTGACATGGAAAATCACCAAGAAATGACTTAATTTAAGAGATCCTTTTCAGTGTCCAGGCCAAGGAAAAGTTTGGAGGCAGGTTAAGAATGAGATTTAAGATGTTAGTGAAGATCTATCATAACTCTGGGTTCCAAGTGCAAGTATTTTGAGAGTTGGAAAGGGTCTTGCTTCCAGGAGAAGTTAGCTTATACCTTATCGATATTGAAACAACTGTGATAAATTAACAAATTCTAGGCTCAGGCATCTCTTGAGTTTAAGTAATTACATCTAACTTTTCCCCCATTCTATTGCAAGTCAAGCCACCATTTTGATCTCAAATCGCTGGAACTAATTCAGGCTCGCTAATGTCAAAGGTACATGTAACTTTCCAATCTAGCAAGCGAGTTCTACCAGATAGGCTTCATGAATAAAGACAGCCAAAGACAAATGCACGAGAGAAGTTACCAAAAGTTATGTATTCTCTTTATACATTAAGGTCAAACAACTAGCAGTAAAAAGGCCTAGAGCAGATCAGAAGTTCAAAGGTTGAACAATATAATGAGCTCCAAGATCTAAGAACAGCAAAAAGAGATAATACTTACATTGGCTGGATTCATAGAAGGTCCAGTGTATTTTGAACCTGCAACTACCATGCTAACAGTTGACATTGCAAGTAACCAATTCTTTAGAAGTGCACTTTTAGGACCCTTCAGTACGATGAGAAAGACCAGAAAGGTCATCACGAAAGTCAAGATTCCCTCAGCAATGGCTCCATTGTGCAAGTCAACTTTCAAAGAAGGCCCACCTAGCATGTGCTTGTACTGCGTAGGAATAACCTCCAGTATTGCTAGTGCACCAGCAACTGCGCCAGCTGCCTGTGACAGTTCAAAGACGATATAGAAATATTTTAAAGTTATCAAGATGGATGGATTCCTGAATTGAAAGTTTTAGCATTTATTTTGCAGAATTCTCCAACTTTCAAATTTCAATGGAACACTGTAAGACTTCTCTTGATAACCAGAAAAACCATGTATAACTTGCCATGAAAATTGAACTTTAGGTGCTCTCTTGGATTTTATAGATAATATTTTGTGTTCTTATGGAAAACCAAACACTACGAAATTAAGCTTCATATAGGCGGTCTGAATCCTGGATAAAATAGGAGGGTAGGGGTAGGTTAACGGCCAAATTAAAATAACTACGACATGATGAACTTTCTATATAAACATATTTCTCAGCACCACTATTATTACAATAGCCCCTGCCATAATAATAGGAAGCCGGTCATGACAAATTTAAGCAAAACCGTATAGACAAGTGGGCTACACCTGGCTTAGCCTATCCGATATCAGATTTGACAGGAGTTAATTTTTGCTGATATTCTCCTTTCTGTATATAGTCAGAGAATCCCATTGTAAAACTATGGTTTCACTGGAATGTTTGATTGAGTATATACTCCTATTAAAAGAATTTTTTTACTCTATAAGGTACAGCGACAACCAGAATGAAGCAGTCCACGGCAATTCATATTGCCTATTTGTCTATCTCTCAAGAGAAAAATTGACGCAAACCTCTATAAACTTATCTTATACAACAAAAAATGGACTTGACCTCTGTTAGAACGAGAGAAGCAGGTCTTTTTACAGCTTCATATAGCCAAACCCAATAAGTTTCGTACCGAGGCTTCGAGATTTATTGATTGTCAGAAAAGTAAAACTCTACTTCCATTAATACTCACTTCAAGCAAAATAAACAACTTAGTCCCAAAGAAGTTGAGATCGGCTACATGAATCCTCACTTGCTACTCAAAACTCAAGGAAAATAAACAACACCTTATTCCCAAATAAGTAGGAGTCGGCTATATGAATCCTCACTCAGCTACTCAAAATTCAAGCAAAATATATAACACCTTATTCCCAAATAAGTTGGGATCGGCTACACGAATCCTCACTTCCTACTCAAAATTCAAGCAAAATAAACACCTTATTCCCAAGTTGAGATCGGCTACATGAATTCTTACTTACTACTAAAATTCAAGCAAAATAAACAACCCCTTATTCCAAAATAAGTCGGGGTCCGCTATATGATCCTCACTCGCTATCCAAATCCACACTAACCATGTTTCTCCATTTAACCTCAACCCAAAAATTCAATCAAAATCAACCATCTAGACCCCACAAAAGACTTCATAAAATTCACATAAAAAGGCAGAATCTTTGAAACAAAATCAAAAACAGCAGCATCCCAAACAAACAAGTTGGGGTAGGCTATATGAATCCTCACTCAACTATACGAATCCTCAATAACCATGTTTATCCATTTAACCTCAACTCAAAATTCAATCAAAATCAACCATATAAATACATAACAACTAGACCCCACAAAAGAATTCATAAAATTCACATAAAAAGGCAGAATCTTTGAAACAAAAACAACAGCATCCCAAACAAACAAGTTGGGGTAGGCTATACGAATCCTCACTCAACTATACGAATCCTCAATAACCATGTTTCTCCATTTAACCTCAACTCAAAATTCAATCAAAATCAACCATATAAATACATAACAACTAAACCCCACAAAAGAATTCATAAAATTTACTTTAAAAGGCAGAAACTTTGAAACAAAAAAAAATAGCTTCCCAAACAAACAAGTTGGGGTCGGCTATATGAATCCTAAGTAGCTATACGAATCCTCCCTGACCATGTTTCAATCAAAATCATCCATATAAACACATAACAACTAAAGCCCACAAAAGAATTCATAAAATTCACACAAAAAGACAGAATCTTTGAAACAAAATCAAGAACCTGAGCAGGGAATCGAGTGGCAACAGTAAAAAGAGAATCTTTTCCAACACCAGCAGCATAAAAAGCAGCAGTACCAGCAGGATTAAAAGCAGCACCACCCAAAGCATCACCAATTATACCAAACACAAAAAACAACACAAAAAGAAGCACAGTAGTAATAAACAATGAAGCCATTCCTTGTGCAATCCCAAAACCAGAAGCTATAAGAAAAGTGAAAAACCCTAGGGTTGATGAACAAAATACCCACATCATAGTTAACACAAAATCAGCCATAGCTGCTTTTACAGCACCCATTTTTTCCGAGATTTGAGTATAAAATATTTGTGAATTTATATTAAGGTAATAAAGAGAAGAAGAAGGATATATAGTGTGATGATCAACCTAAAACACGAGAAATAGAGATTGATTAGAAGTATATTTGGTTAGGAATTTGGGATTGTTATGGTTGTTTAGTAATTAATTAATTAATTAATATAATATTCCTATTCTATTTTGGGTTTATCTTGTTGTCATCCATCATGATTTGTCCCCTAGAGTTTGGTTTTGGAATAAAACATTGACTAAAACAAGATTAAATTAGTGTAAACGCTTTTATGAATATGATTTAGTTATTTTTATATTTTAAAATCAAACATCTAAACTTTTGATAATGTATGTGATAATTTTTTATGAAAAAAAGTTGAATTTATTTAATATACATTATCCGAAATTGAGAAACTTTGGCCCCGTTAAACTTTTTGGTCTCATATTAAATAATTCAATAAAAAATTAAAAATATAGAACGTCGCAATTACACTAAATATTTGGGCATAAATTGTTAACACTTAATTATGACATAAATTTACATAATTTGAAGTAAACACACGGTGCGGGTGAGTATTTAACTCATATTACCCGACGGTTAGGAAAAAGCTTCATTTTTTATCATAATCAAAAATTGAATCGTAATTTTGGACAAATAGAATTCTTTCATTTTATGCTAAAGTTTCGTTAAACGGCAAGAGTAAATACATCATGTGTCTATTTACGGATAAAATATGAATGAATCAAAAAGTGTAACAAAAGATAAAATTGAACTATTTCAAATGGTACATACTTAAATTTTCTAATATAGGATTTCTATTTTATGAGGTTTAGATGTTTAATTAATTTTTGAAATATAGTGAATGAATCCGTGACTATGTAAACTAATATTGATGAGTATTTGGTAAGGATTAGGACATTAGCATGGTATTGGCTGCTTTTAGTTGTTTACTATTTTTTGAATTCTACTTTGTTTGGTGTAGTAATGTGCATTATATTTCTTTTAAAAAAAATTGTTTATTACATAGGGATAGGTGAATGGGGAAATGAAAAGAACTCTCACCAATAAAATAAAAATTAAATATTAAATCGAGGTACTAGATCCCACAAAAAATAATGCATCAGCCAAATTCGAACCTTGATCAAGGGGAAGAGTTTGAACCCCTTAACCACTGAGCTAAACTTCTTTGATTTCATTATATTTCTTGACTTGACAGTCGACGGCATTAACCATCTTATCATCTTGATTATTCTCTATACTTGGCTTAATATGACGTTGTAGTCAAATTCTTTTTAAAATTCATCAGAAAACTTTTATATATTTGATTGGTTTCAAAATATATTTAATACACGACTTTATTCACGTGATCAATGTTTATTTTACAAAATAAAATAAACGGGTGAAGAAGTAAAAAAATACTACATGTATTTGCACTTTATTTGAACGGTGTAAATTTGATGAAATTAAAGCATTTTCGTTTTCTTAAATCTTTGTCAATCTCTTTTCCAAGAAAATTGGTAAAAGAACATTGGGCCAAAGAAGATCAACTTTAGCCTTCACTTTTGAAAAGAAAACTTTAGCAAAGAAAGGACCACACTTAAATCAAAGCTGGAAATTTCAAAAGAAACTAAGCAGCCGTTTGGCATAAGATTTTTTTTTTAATTTTATTTCAAAATCAATGTTTGATCATAAAAGTTTCAAATTTAACTTGAAGTTAAACTTTAAATTTAGAAAGTGCTCCGTCTATTTTTCAACTCCAACAACAAGTGCAATTCTATAGGTGGAGTCTGAGGAAGGTAGAGTGTGATCTTACCCCTACCTCGTGGAAACAGAGAGGTTATTGGTAAATATTTATTCATATTGTCAAATTAATGCAATTTACCACGATTAAGTGATTTAATGAAGTGTAAATATACATTAATTAATCATGGTTAAGTGATAGTTATATATACTCAAACACATGTCATACATTCATTGGTTTGGTATAAACATCTGGTGCGAGTAAGTTTTTACTGAGATTATTTCGGATAGGCTGTTTTTCATCTTCATTTTCATAAATTTCAAATAAAGTATTATCTTCTCACTTATACAAAAAATATAATTAAACACAATTTCATCTTCATTTATTTCAAATAAAATAAAAAATATTTGAAATCTATGGCCAAACGCCTACTAAAAACTCTATTGAATGGTCTTTCGAAGCTTAGACAGAGCAAAAGGTAATTAAACATCTGCTATCTCTCACTCGCACAAATATTTATAATTTTGATGAACGATCTAAAGTTTTCTTATCTCAGGTTTTGCCTCCTAATTTTTAAGAATCGCATTACTTCATTTACCCTTAGGCCACACTCGAATGCTACATTGCTCACGAAATTAAACGTCTACTTTCATAATTACTCAAAAATTAAATCAAAAATCCATACCTGAGCAGGAAATGGAGCTGCAACAGAGAATAGCGAATACTTTCCCACACCAGCAGCATAAAACGCCGCCGTACCAGCAGAATTAAAAGCTATTCCAAAATAGATGAAATTAGGTAAGTGAAAAAACCAATTGTTGAAGTAGAAAAAATTACAATGAATGTCATAGTATATGTATGAGATACTGAAATGGGGAATGTGAAATGATGAAGTTATATGGAACTAGTAGTACTATAGATCGGAGAAGTAGAATTTACAAGTATATTTGGTAGGGATTTAGGTTCTTTAATATCTGTTTTTTTTTTTTCATTCTTCTCCATTTTTTTGCTCTTATTTCTGAAAAATCATGGGTTCAAGATAAAATATGACAAAAAATGTTGAAGAAGGTAAAGTAAAGTAAAGTTAAATAACAGTGGAGCCATCAATGCAAAAACAAAAATAAGTATAATGAATATATTAGGGATGGCAACGGATCGGATCCGGACCGAATTTTATTAGATCCAGATCCGTTTTTCATACATGGATCCAGATTCAAATCCAAATCCATCGGGTCCATAAAAATCATATCCAAATCCGGATCCACCGGGTCCACGGATCGGATCTGGATCCCCATGTAAAAAAAAATTGTCTTGCTAAGAACGTAACCTTGCTAAGAATTTTTTTTTTGAATTGACAAACAATTTTTACTTAGCTAATAGTTTACTGTGTTTCAATTTTGAAATGTCCATATGAGATATTTTGTTCGTTGTCTCATTTTGATTGTGAGCTATTAATTAAAAATATTGGATAATGACAATAGTTGTGGAAATGATAACTAGTATTTCCACAATACAGAACTTGCATGTGCTTGGAATCTTCACAAATGAAGTGAATATAATTTTAACTAGTCTATGGAGATGTTAGTCATTCACTAATATAACATTGATTTTATTATCGACGTTACCTCTTTATTTTTTTGTTTTTGAGTTAACGCGGGGATAAATTAAACTTGTTTTGAGAATTAAACTTGCAAGGATGTGCTTAGCAATTTTATGAAAATACTTATAAAATTACATTCTAAATTATGAATATATTTAATAAAAAATGGATTCACGGATCGGATCTGGACCGGATACGGATCTCAAAAACAAGATCCAGATCCAGATCCGATCGGCAGAAACGGATCCGGGTCCGATCCGGATCCTCGGGTCCAAATTTTGAAGATCCATATCCTATAAAACGGATCCGGATCCACCGGATCCGGACCGGGTCCAGGATCCATGCCATCCCTAGAATATATGTACTCATCATTAAATTTTTGTAATTTCTAGTTTCAGTAGTATCATTTCTTTCCTTATATTGCAAAACTTCAAATAAAATCTGAAAAACTTCAAATTAAATCTGAAAATCTTTGATAGGTATACATCAACTTAAAATTAAATCTAATAATCTTTTTCAAAATACTTTCGTTTGTATTTATTAGGAGAAGTCTTCCTCTTTTAAGTAGATCATAAAGTATGTGTAATTGTCTTAACAACGTTCTAAGTGGAGAGATTATCCTAGATCTTATAATTATCTAACTTCTAAGCCAAAACAAGTCTTTTCAAGCTCATCATCAGAAACTACATTGTCTTACATTAATATCGATTTTTAGATGGTTGACAGAATTGATAAATTTTTGAAAACGTTATGTATACGAATATATCATTGTTTCAAAAGAAGAAACTTCATGATGCTTCTCTCTTATTTTTATAGTTTTAGATTTCAATAGTCATTTTTAAAGGATTTCCTAATACTTATACTATGGAATAAATTTGTTTGTTTTCTTATGAGTAATTTCAAAGAGAAGCTATGTTATGAGGTTCTCCATTACTTAAACTGTGGCGATTTTTTTTCCCCCAATTCCACTGAATATGCATTGAAAGAGAATAACTCAAAAAGAGTAGTGAATATATCTGTAGTAAAAGGGGCTACATGCTTGTGAGTGTACTCTCATTATTGCATAATGAAACATCAAGTGATCGAGATATCTTTTTTAACTATTGTACCACCAACAATATAATCTTTGCGGTCTATACCATAAAATTTCAAGAAATTTGTAAGGACAAGCGAAGAATAAAATAATGAAACTAAGAAATAATAAACCAACTAAACAAATTTCTTGACACCATTAAAGAAAATCAAGTTCACCATATATATGATAGACTTCTCTAAGAAAATTGTGTTAAAGGTGAGGTAAGTAACGGTTTTATAGTGGCAAACTATAATGTACTATGGAATAATATAAAAGAATCCTATTTTGAATTTGAAAACTATTATTATGGCATCTGTTAGATAAATGATAGAATTGAAGGATAAGGTTATAATAAGTTTAAAAATAAGTAAATAATTTGGTTGAAATTTGATCTTGAATACTATAATGTACGTAAGGCTGTGAAGAAAAAATAATAAAGCTAAATCATATCCAGTTATTACGATATTACTACATATAATCACATTTTATCTTTTAATTTAAATTAGATGTGGTTTTTGATAAATACCCCTGATATACACGGAAAATACACCGAGTATATCACGGGCCGAATGCTCAAAATCAAGCTATTAAACCCGTGATATACACAGTGTATACATACCGTGTATATCACGGTTTAGTGGTCTTATTTAATGTTGTGTTGTAGTTAAAATAGAATTATACACTTACCATAGTTGTATAATTACAAGTAGAATAAGGTTTTAGGAGTAGAATAGGATTATAATTTTTCTATTATGGAAATTGTATGTATATATACTCGTTCATTAATGACAATAATCAAGGGATTATTTCTTTCATGGTATCAGAAGTCTAGGTCTCACAAAACCTTAACTCTTCCGCGTATTTGGCTAGACTTCCGAGACATCTTCTTGGATTTTGCTCACTGGAAAAATCCTCCTCCCATACCAATTTTTCTCCTTCTTTTCCAAATTTTCTTCCTAATCTCTACTTCTCCTATTATTCTTCTGTCATGTCTACGTCGAAGAACACGTTTCATCCTGCCCTTATAGTTTTCAACATCAGGAACCACATCCCTATTGTTCTTGAGATGGAAAACGTTCAATATGCGACGTGGGCGGAATTATTCAAAATTCACGCACGCTCTCATCAAGTCCTCCATCACATAATTCCCTCGACTACTGGTGCAGAGGAGGTGCCTGACCTCGAGGTGAGTCCTACGTTGTGGACGACATTTGATGCTACGGTTCTCCAGTGTATCTATTCCACTATTTCTACCGACCTTTTACAAATGAGCATTGAGCCCGATGCTACGGCAATGGAAGCTTGGAATAGGCTGCGTGACATATTCCAAGATAACAAAAATTCTCGAGATGTTACTCTTGAGCAGGAATTTTCTCATGTTCACATGGCGAATTTTCCGACCGTCTCGGCCTATTGCCAAAGGCTGAAAGAGTTGGCGGACCAACTCCGCAACGTTGGTGCGCCCGTTAGCAATAATCGTCTTGTTCTCTAGGTGGTTGATGGGTGAAGTCGAATGCGTTGTGTGCTAACTACTCTCCCCCCGTACTAAATGCAGACTCTGATGCAACAGTTGAAATATGTATGGACAATATATCCCTAGGAATTTCTGACAAAGTGGGATATTTATGTGAATAAATCTTCCACCATGCTAAAACATCAAAGTATTTATCCGCCTTTTGATTAAAATTTAATAGATATATTTTACTTAAGATTACTAAAATATTTCTGAAATTATTTATCTGATTTACATGAATAAAACCTGATGCTAAGGGGAAAATTGAATTTCAATTCACGGTCAGAATAGATACTACAAGAACTAACATATCACCTAAAAAAATAATATCTTAAGAGAATCACTGACAAAATCATCTATTATTTTGAAGTTAAATTGTGCATAAACTACTAAGTATCAACCTATACTTCATACAGGTAAGCATGTACAAAAGTCAAAGCAGTGAGGAGAACAATTTTTTGTGAAGGAAAGAAAATGAAGCAAAAAAGGACGAAAGAAATAAATTATAGAAATGGAAAAAAAATGATATAAGTGTTAGAAACTAGGAATGAATTTATGAAATTTTATACAATGATGTGATACAGTTAACTGTCTTTTCTTCTAATTCTTTTTTTTTTCCTTACTTTTATGTTTCCTTCATTTCTATTTTTTAAAATAAATTATATTTAAACAATATGAAAAAAATTCAACCTCATGAAACACAAGTGTCCAAAGAAACTACTGAGGCAATTTCAAAAAAAAGAAGAAGAAGGAGAGGATAATATCTCAGGCTTGCATCCTCCAAACTTTTACATTATCATCTTTTTTTCTTGATTATTTATTTTCTATTCGTTTTATTCAAGTTCACATATATGAGTTGATTTATATTTAATCTGAAATGTTTTTCACATTTTCCTTCTATGGATTTTTTTTATATAAAATGTTAAAAGAATAAAAAGATAGTAAATCATGAAAATATGCTTAATTAGCAAACATTAATTTTCTTTTATAAATTATGAAATTAAAATTCATATAATTTTGGTTCTTATTTTTTAAAATGATCGCACGAAGCGCGAGCAAGTAACACTAATGACTAATATAATAAATCTTCGATCAGACATTAAGATAAGAGCTACATTTCTCTTCAGAAAAAGCATGATCTACATTTAACCGTATTTGGGTTCAAAATGGCAACAACTCTTGGAAATAATCACCTGGCCGAATCAGTATTTTATAAATGGGCCCAAATCAGTATTAATAAATGGGCCAGTGAACAAATTATGCGAGTCTCAACTCTCAAGCAAAAGTAGTACAGGTGACTATGTTTGAAATTCAGAGTGATAAATAGTGCTTTGTGAGGGCAATTTGGGTTATGCGAATTGTTGAAGAATGTCGGGTGATTTGTACTATTGCTCCTATTTTGGGTTGGTCTTTAATTTTTGGTCCTCAAGATAAATAATTTTTTCACGGGACATAATATTCTTCGCATCATAAATTTTACAAATTACGCCCCGTTCCTTTAAAAACTTAAATTCTATCTTACAAGATAAAAATTAAAGACCATTCATTTGAAGAGGAAAAAACAAAGGCCAGCCCATTTGAAGAGAAATGTGCAATTTCTTCTAAAATGTTTGCTCTTCTCATCCCCTTTCTCTGAATTTATCATCATTCTTATCTCTACATATAGTTGATTTGGTTACAACAATAACATACCTAGTTTATTCTCATATGATGAGAGTAAAGTATACATAGGCCTTACTCTATCTCATGAAAATAAAAATGTTATTTTCGAAAGACTCTCGACTCAAAAAAAACGTTAATTTGAGTTGGTTATAAAATTTAAAATTTGACTCGATTTAATTTCCTTTTAAATAAAAATCAAGTCAAATAGCAAATTAACTTTTCCATTAATAGTCAAGTAAAATGAGATGAACAACAACAACAACAATAACAGTAATAACATATTCAATGTATTTTTATAGGTAGAATCTGAGAAGGATAGAGTATACACACATCTTAACTTGTGAATATATAGAAGTTGTTTCGGAAAAACTAAAATGAAATGAAATTAAATACCTTAAAGCTTAATATAATGTTAAATATTGTGAGTCGGCTACCGACGTTCAGTCCCAATATTGCACTATCTGTTCAGGTTATGGGCTCCTTCAAACTCGTTTACTTTGATCATCAATATCCAATAGTATCACAATACCCTACTGCCTTTGACTCTACTTTTAGATTTTTTAAGTCGGTTGATTGCACAAAACGTGTTCTTTTATCTTATTATAACTAGTAAAATTAAATATTTACATTCTCATAGTAAATGGTAAAGTGTCAACTAAGTCCATTCTGTCTAGTGTCTAATACAGCAACAGCCCTTCCTGTTTCCACCCAGTTTTAACTTGCTCACATTCCTCTCTCAATTTCTTTTTTACTTATATTCTCCTTATTTTCTTGATTCTTATACCCTTTTAAATTTATCATCATTTCAACTCTCATATCAAAATTCCCTTTTTTTCCCTCTTAGTTCAAGATATCATTTTTGCAACAATAAGTCACTTTGATTTCCTAAGTTACCATTTTTTCTACAATAAGTCACTTGGATATCCAATATTCTGCTTACCCATCAAGCCAAATTCATCATCTTTTTCAATAAATCTTTCTTTTAGTTTAAAGATTGAAACTTTGCATTTTGAGAACAAATTTGAGCCAAAAATCTTAATCTTTCTTTTTCACTTTGTTCAAGATACCATTTTTGCAACAATAAGTCACCTGAATTTTCAAGATTCTGCATACCCATCAGCCAAATTAATTATTTTTTCATAAAAAAACTTTTTTTTAGTGAAAAGTTTGAATCTTTGCATTTTTTTAATATTGGGTATTTCAGCTTTTAACATGTTGACACTTGGAGTTTTAGTATTAGTTTTTGTGGGGTATTTGGTTGATCATAATACATGTGTTGAAGGCTTAGGAGTAAACTGGGGAACAATGGCATCACACAATTTGGAGCCTAAAATAGTGGTGCAAATGTTGAAGAACAATGGTATTAAGAAAGTGAAGCTGTTTGATGCAGATAAATCCATCATGAATGCACTTAGAGGTACTTAGGGGCGGAGCTATAAGTCTGTCTACGAGTTCAGCGGAACTTAGTAGCTTAGCCCAGATTTTGTACTCCATTTGTATTTAAAAATTCATTTATAGGTCACGAGTAAAGTTATACTACATTTATAGGTCACGGGTTCGAGCCGTGTAAACCACCACTAATGCTTGCATTAGGATAGAGTTGTCTATATTACACCCCTTGAATCCCTTTTTTAATTTAAAAATCCATTTAAATTTCTGATTTTGCCTCTGCAGGTACTGATATTGAAGTTATGGTTGCAATTCCAAATGATCAGCTTCTTACTATGACTGAATATGATCGAGCTAAAGATTGGGTCAGACACAATATCAGTCGCTACAATTTCAAAGATGGTGTCAACATCAAGTAAGATTACATCTTCTTTTCATCCTTTCATTTCCCATTCTTGTGTGTGGATTGCTTTTTTCTGCATTTATGTTTTTTTCATATGGTTTTTCAATCGAATATCTGCAGTCTTCTCCTTCTATTTTTTTCGTTTCAATATCGATGGTCTCCTATTAAGGGTGATTTATAGTTATACAAATGTCTTATTTTAGATCATAAATTTCAAAAGTTATCCCTAAATTCGTGTCCAATCAAATATCGCCACATGGCCTGGCATGGAGGGAGATGGTTACACCCCTAAATTACATTTTAATATTCATTTTTGCTTGCATGTTGCAATTATATATCCTTCAAGTCAAGTTACTTCATTGTTTGAGCTTGTAATTCTTTTAGTGCTATGTTTATGAGCGATTTGGTTGTTAAGTGATATATCAGTAAGCTAGCAACTTCTGTTTGCGTTCAGTTTATTTTGATAATGTAACTTTGTTCTTGTTCTACGCTACTTTCATGTGCTCTACGCCGACATTTTAAATTCATAATGAATGTAATCTTATTATAAATTTTATATTCTAACTTCTTTTTTCGTTCTATGGTACTATTTCCATCCCATGTGCTGTTCCTGCTTGTTTAGCGTTCAAAAAGTAAATGCAAGATATTTAGATCTGTGTATGGAGTTGAGGTCTTTTTTATTGGTCCAGCACTTTATGATTTCAATGGTCTTCACTTAGCAAAATGTATTAAAGAAGCTCAGTAAAATTGCTTTGCCAAATTAAAATTGGCTTAAAAAAAGCAGAAACTTCTGATTTTTCCCCCATTTATGTTTGTATTTGTTAGCAGTTGAGAGTAGTTAACATTTTTGTGTAAAGAATGTATCTCGAGCCTAACGCAACCCCAAAAGCTAGCTTATAGGGCGATGATTGTCCAAGTCCATATAAGGAGTCTATGTTCGCATTTCATATCCGACGTGGGACTCTTAACACTCCCCGCACGCCCAGACCTTGTTAACTGGAGCGTGAATAATATGATTTGGGTTCAACATTGGTGAACAAAGAATTGGAATGTATCTGGCTCTGATATCATGTAAAAAATGAATCTTGGGCCTAACTCAATCCCAAAAGCTAGCCTATAGAGTGAGGATTGTCCAAGTCCATATAAGGAGTCCATGTTCCCATTCCATATCCGATGTGGAAAATATTTTGTATGGCCGGATCAAGCTGTTATTATGTAGTGGTCAGGGGTGTTTGCAGGGGCGGAGCTGCGGTCTTGGAAGGGTGGTCAGATCAACACCCTTCGCCGGAAAATGGTATAGGAAAAATCTCGTTTTTATTCTAGAATTATGTACTTCTGAGGCTGACACATTCGGCTGCGATAGCTCAGCGGTCAAGGGTAGTTAGAGTGTCCAAAGGCGCGCTGGTTCGAATCCACTTGTGGTTGATTTTTTTGCTAAGCAAAATAGAACAAATAATGGAGCTGGAGCTGTTCACTAACTCTTGCGACTTCTTGCAATGGAGCTTTTCATATAATTATTATATATCCAAATTTTAATATTAAAATATTGAGTTGATTTAATTCAATTTTACTTTAAAAAATAGTTAACTTGAATCTCGAAAATCAAAAGTGTTACCTAAATTGAAACGAATAAAATATTAATTTATAGGAATCACAAATTAGGCATAAAACGTAGACGCCTTTTTCATCCTTAGTAAATATTTTGGTGACAATTACATCCTAGCTATGTTGCATTTTTTGTTTGATTATTATATTGTGTCTTGTAATTATTTTCTAATAGAATACTTCCTCCGTCTCAATATATGTGATGTAGTTTCATTTGTCACGCACTTTAAGAAAATAAAGGAAGATTTTTGAATCTTATGGTCTAAAATAAGCCAAAGATATTTGTGTGATTATAGATTATTTCGTTTTGCGTAAAGAGTAAAATTTAAAGTTAAATTGTTGTCAAATAAGGAAATATGTTATTCTTTTTGGGACAGACTAAAAGGAAAATCGAGTCATTCTTTTTTAGACAGAGAGTACATTTTAATACAATTTGAAGTTTCGATACAAAAATATCTTAAATACCAAAAAATAATTTTAATCTTACAATTAAAATGCTCTACAATAAATAATGAATTTTTAGACGATTTTGTAGTGCCTAATGTAAAAAAAGAGATATTACTATTTTTAATGAGTTTCTTATAAAATATTTCAAGGTATAAATCTTGTCGAGTAGGATTTAATAATATATTTGGATTATGCTTTCATCAGAAGAATTCATTTTTCGTCTTTTACATTTAATTTTAATTTATATAATTGTTAATACTATAACAAGTGCTTTTATGAATTAGCTAAATATTATGTAGCTTTACTTCACATTTTCACACAAAATCTTCAAAGTTTGAACACCCTTCACTACAATCCTGGCTCCGCCACTGGGTGTTTGGCCATGACTTGGCTTGCAAATATTAAATCATTATTTGCAAGTTGAAGTTTGGCCATCTCTATTTGCATATGCTGAACTTCTGTATTTGAAATAACTTCCTTAAAAGTTTTAACTTTTTTCGTGTGAAATTCATGTCAAAATCGTCAAGAATTCCAATACTTTTTTTTTTCTAACTTCAACCAAATATTGTCTGAACGCCTCACTTAGTCTCGTGCATTTTGATCTGTGCAGATATGTGGCTGTTGGTAATGAGCCTTTCTTGACAGCCTACAACAACTCCTTTCTGAACTCAACATTGCCAGCACTTCAAAACATTCAAAATGCACTAAACGAAGCCGGGGTCGGGGACTCCATAAAAGCAACAGTACCACTAAACGCCGATGTCTATTTCTCACCAGAGTCTAATCCTGTACCTTCTGCTGGTAGATTCCGGCCCGACATTGCTGAACTAATGACACAGATTGTTCAATTCATGAGCAAGAACCAAGCACCCTTTACAGTAAACATTTATCCCTTTCTAAGTCTTTATGCCAATGAACATTTCCCAATTGACTTTGCTTTCTTTGATGGTGCACCCAACCCTGTACTTGATAACGGGGTCGAGTACACCAATGTATTCGACGCCAACTTTGACACCCTGTATTCGGCCTTAAAAGCAGTTGGTTATGGGAACATGCCTATTCTAGTCGGAGAAGTCGGTTGGCCTACGGATGGTGACAAGAACGCTAATTTTAACAACGCATATCGGTTCTACAGAGGACTATTCATGAAACTTGCATCCAACAAAGGTTATTTCTCTTAATATTTTGTATACTCTCTTATATATAGTGGATTGCTCGTTCCCGTTTGTGGATGTAGGTCGATTGTCCGAACCACATTACTATTGGAGAAAATGAAAAAAAGGTCCTTATGTTTGAGAAAAAGTTCAAAATAGTTCCTTAAGTATGCATTTATTAGTTTTGGTCCGTTTAGTTTGCCAAAAGTTACACTTTTAGTCTTCGTCAAATGTTTCTCATTCTGGTAGACTTGATGGGTACTATGAAAAAAAAGGAAATTAGCAGAAACTCACATTTAGATGTATAATTTTTGTAGCTTATGCAATTTTTAATATATTTCGAGAGTCCGATGCAACTTTTTGATGTGTAGATTATGCTATTTTTATATCTTTATAGTGTCTAGTGTAGTTTTGTATTGCATATTTTAGGATTTGATGGGACTTTCTTTGGTGTTTATAGATAAACTTTTTTTCCCAATGTTTCCGTTAAATATAAGAGAGAGTCCGGTAAATATTTGACGAGGACTAAAAGTATTAACTTTTGTCAAACTTAAAGAACCAAAACTATTAAGTGCATACTTTAAGGGACTATTTTGAATCTACCCTCAAACATTAGGGACCATTATTGCCATTTTCTCTTAACTATTATTTCTCTTTCGAGGGTTGCTTTGTTAGCTTCCGCATGACACCTCATTATTTTGATTTTAACAGGAACACCCCTTAGGCCTGGATACATTGAAGTGTACTTATTTGGACTAATTGATGAGGATGCTAAGAGTATTGCTCCTGGTAATTTCGAGCGACACTGGGGAATTTTTCGATACGATGGGCAACCAAAGTTTCCTATGGACATTTCAGGACAAGGACAAGATAGACATCTTATTGCTGCAAAAAATGTGCAATATCTACCCAAGAGATGGTGTATGCTGAATCCAAATGTTCAAGAATATAATTTGAGCAAACTTGCTGATAATATTGATTATGCTTGTACATTCTCAGATTGTACAGCATTAGGATATGGTTCTTCTTGCAATAATTTGGATGCTAATGGAAATGCATCATATGCATTTAATATGTATTATCAAGTTCAGAATCAATTGAATGTGAGTTGTGATTTTCAAGGACTTGCAATGGTGAGTGACAAGAATTTATCTCAAGGGACTTGTAATTTTATTATTCAGACAGGTGTATACTCTTTTTCTTACAAGGTTTTGCCAGGGGTTATTGTATTGTTAAGTGGCTTCACATTTCTTTTATTGTAGATATATATGTGTAGATAAATTTACAAATGTGTTGTTTTTGATAAATTTATTTGAGGGATTGTATTCAAAACTATGGGGTATCTTACCCTTCAATAAAAGTTCACAGGATTTGTGTCTTTGGTTCCAATTTTCAGTTTTTTTTTTTTTTTTTGTTGTAATTTTACTCCATACAATGTATATTTCAATTGGAAAATGGTCAAATTTGCAACTCTACTATTCATAAAGGGGGATTTTATTTTATCTCCGTTGTATTATCGGGACGAAAAATCCTCCAACGCTAGCTAAGGATCCAAACATACTCCTCTCCCTTAACGGCCGTACAATTTGGAAAAAGCTCGGATAAGTTTTCACATGACATGCCACTTTTTTCCCGATAGTATAACTGAAGGCAAAATTAAATTTTTTATCAATGTAAGAGAACGACGGATTTAATTATGTGTTACAAGAACTTTATTGTACAATAATCTTTTTCACATTAGTTAAAACTCAAATGTGAAAGATCAAAATAGCTAGCTAGTATTGGAATACCGCATTAAAGTAAGAATATATATTACTTAATCATAATTAGGTTATAGATGTATAGTATACCATTGGACAAATAAAATATAATTTTAATTCAAATTCAAATTGATCATATCCGGATTTCATAATTTCGTCTTACTATAAAAAATGTTATTGCCGGTATTGACATGTAGTACGGGACTTCATAAATTATGGTCAACAAACAATACGAGCCGCAAGATGGACCGAACAAGCTTTCATGATTACCCTCTTCTACGACAAATTAACATTAATCATAACCTCATTTAAACATGAAATAATATAACTATCCATAAAACAAGTTACTACTATATGTGTATGATTGATGACTCACCACCAAAGGATATGGTGCAATGGATGATGTTGCTCCTGCCTTAACCAGAAGTCTCAGATTCGAGTCATGGGTATGGAAAAATCATGTTAGGGAGCGCTTCCTCCAGAAATGTGCTCTACGCGGCACGAATTCAGATATAGTCGGCTCCAATATGAGTACTGAACAATGTTTTAAAAGGCGGGGGTGTGAAGCGGGGAATTTTACTTAGCACGGGGTGAGACGTAAGCCTCAGGCATGGGGCGTAAGACCCATGGATCTTTAAAATTTTAATTTATAATGTAGTAAAATAGTATAATAACACAAAAAATTATAAAAAATACATCATTAATAGTTTATAAAATTAAAAATATGATTAAAGAAACTCATACATAATAAGACTTCTAACATAATTTTACAAATATTAATAATATAATGTAATGATATAAAAACTATTATGAGATGCAAATTAACTCTAACATCTTCAAGTTCAAAAAATAAAAGAATCACAATTTCTTACAATGTATTACTATCATACTATGCAATTTACCTTCCTAAAAGAACATAATCAATAAACTTTGTCAGAATTATAATTAAAACATCACTCGTCATGAATAAAAACAAAATTAATTTCAAATAACAAAATATTAATAATTTTGAGGCATAGAACAAAAACATGAATACCAATGACAAGCAAAGATGTAAAATTCGACTATGTATTTTTTAAAAAAATGTTAAGTGATATTCACCCTCACGATATTCTCAAAGAGTAATATCCAATACTACTACTTATTATTTGAGTTATCCTCAATCTTCTTATTTCTACAGATGAAAAGAATCATTAACTATCAATCATTTATTAAAGAACTATGAGGGTCAACAATATTAATTATAAAATTTGATTCAATTGTGTAAGAATTGTTAGGCGATCCCGAGCATTGGGCGCTAGGCGTGTTTAACATTTGATACAATTGTGTAAGAATTGTTAGGCGAGCCCCGAGCATTGGGCGTTAGGCGTGTTTAAGCGCGTACAATTGGACACTTAAAATATAAGCCTCACATAACTAAACTCCAGTACTCCACACATGACCTCGAGGCGTTTTGCCGGTGCCCGGCCCGAGGCACTTGTTACTCCTCAATCCTGTACCGAACACATGGTGGTAAGTGGTAACCAAAAACAATAATTTATGGTAGGTGACTCAATCGCCCGGCCCCACAATCCAAATATACTGTTCTTTTCATATTTCCCTCAAAAAAACAAAAACAAAACATTTCCGCAAAAACGACGTCGTAATTCTCACATCCCAATTTCCCTTCCCTCCTATTCGTCCACATCGCTCTGCAAAACCCTAGATCGTAAATTCAATTTCCGACAACAATGGCGATCGCTAGAACCGGTGTTTTCGTTGATGATTACTTAGAATGTAAGTTTACTTTAGGAATTAATCCTTAATTTTCTAATATAATTTTATTTTTTTCACCTTGCTAATGGTTGATTATTACATCATTAATTAACAAATTTGTGTTAAATAGATTCAAGTACATTGCCCGCTGAGCTTCAAAGGCTTCTTAACACCATTAGAGAACTCGATGAACGTTCACAAGGTATTTCCTTTTACTTATATACACAAAAAAAAACATTACTCCCTCTGTCCCAATTTATATGATGTAGTTTAACTGAGCACGGAGTTTAAGAAATAAAGAGACCTTTTAATCTTGTGGTCTATAAAAAGCCGAAAAGTTAAAGTTAAATTATTGCCGGAAAGAGTATGATTTGTGTATATATAAAAAATGAACTTATATACACTCAAAGTTTAAATTTTTATTACACAAATCATTAGTACTATATTTTATCTGTTATAGTAAGTTTAGAAATGCAGGATAAGCCTGCGTACAATAGACCTTTATGGTATGGCCCTACCCTGGATCCCGCGCATAGTAGAAGCTTAGTGCACCGAGCTGTCCTGTTATAACAAATTGGGAAAAAATATTATCATATGATTTGTGTATATATAAAAAAAGATGAACTTATATACACTAAAGTTTAAATTTTTCTTACACAAATCATTATATTTTATTTATTATAGTAAAGTTTAGAATGCAGGATAAGACTGCGTACAATAGACTCTTGTGGTATGACCCTACCCCGGACCCCGCGCATAGAAGGAGCTTAGTGCACCTGGCTGCGCTGTTATCGCAAATTGGGAAAAGTTATTACTATATGATTTGTGTATATATAAAAAAATATGAACCTATATACAATCAGAGTTTAATTTTTTCTTACACAAATCATTGTATTGTATCTGTTATAGTAAGTTTAGAAATGCAGGGTAAGACTGCATACAATAGACCCTTGCGGTATGACCCTACCCTGAACCCCGCACATAATAAGAGTTTAGTGCACCGGGCTGCCCTGTTATAGCAAGTTACTTGATTTTTTTTTTCTGGTTACCAACTTGCAATTATAGATAGTTTACTTGTAATTGATTATTAATTTACCTGATAATATAAAGGTGTTAATGTGTTAAGATAAACCAAAAACAGAAGAATGCTCTCATTGTTTTAATTTGTTTAGGGAAGTTTGACTGGTCGTGGAGTTTAAAACAGAAGGAAAAAAATTGATAGCTTAGTAAGCATAAAATGCTAAAAAAGTGTCCTTTGTAGGAAAACTAGTTATTTGTTTTTTTTTTTGTTTTAGTGAGGCTTACAACAAGTCATGTTAGTTCCTATAAGCTAAGTTGCTCGGACTCGGGTGCGGATCTAGAGGTCAGATCATTCATAATCTAAATTTTAAGATTCGGGGGTATGAATCAAATATCTAAAAATAGAGTTATATGTTTAAATTATGAGACAAGGTATTCTAAGGAGAAAATATTGCTGAAGAGGAGAATCCCAGAAGGAGATATAAGGAAAAGAACTGAATTTCACCTTAGCTTTTGTTTCTTCGAAATTACTTATAAGGTCAACCGATTTTCACCTTAGCTTTTGTTTTGATTACAAAATTCATTGCATATGTCCTGAATTTTTCCGTCGATTTTGGTCAAAGTACTCAAAATTGGTTGACCATATCCGGTACGGATCCCCCACCCACACCCACACCCACACCCATGTCGTGTCGACACGGGTGCGGCACCGAAAGTGAAGAGTCCGAGCAACTTGGCTTATAAGAGCATCTCAGGGAAGTACCAAATGGGACTGTAAAAGTTAGATATTTTCTAAATATAGAATGTGTTGATTTTTTCGGGACGGAGTAAAAGGAGAGTCCCAGAAATAAATGGAATTAATGGATTACGCTATGGCTTTACTTTATGCTTTCTTAGTTGCACTTTTTTTTTTTTTAAGTTTCTAAGTTTGGTAAATGGAAAATGAAGGAATAATAAATCAGACTAGGCAGCAGACCAATTACTGCCTAGGAATAGCTTCTCAGAGTCAGGGATCAAGGAAATATAATTATGATGATGATGAGGCTTTTGAGAAGTTGAGGAAGGAGATTGAAGCAAACCAGGACAATGCTTTAAGCCTTTGCACGGAGAAGGTTTTACTTGCTCGACAAGCTCATGATATTGTAAGCTTCTTATCTTATTCGGCTTCTCACTGATCTGTTTTATGCCTCAAAGTTCCTTGTCCCTGTTTCTTGGATCTTGCCCTTTTACTGCACTTCATAGCGATTCTGTGACTATCGTGTTCATCTTTTTGTTTTTTTATGATGAATTTTTTTGAACTCTCTGCTAACGAGGACCAACCAGCATAATTGGAAACTTTTCTCCTTTTGTTTTATTCTTGCTATTTGGCATGTTCAAGTCTATCTTCATTTTCTAGATGTATAAAAATATTGTAATGTTTAGTTGAAGGTTAGGGACTTCCGTAGCGTTTTAGCTATTATTGTTTTTCATTTGAGTGTAACGTGTCATTGCTGACAACGCCTATTAACGATAACTTTTTGGGCAACTTCCTTGTGGATTATCTTTGCATATCTATTTTCTGTTAATACAGAAGCCAATAGTGAAATTTGTCAAGAGGGAGCAAGGCTCGAGGATGAAGAATTTGATGTGTTAGACTGGGAAATGAAATAAGTTGCATCTTCAATGTGAAATAATGCAGAAAGAAATAGGAAATTAATAAATGAATCGAACAGTAAGGAAAAACAAAAAGTTAGAAGAACATTTCAACTGGCCATAATGACTCATAATACAATAGATGCAGTTTTTTTATTAGATTTGTATGGCATTACTTTCTTCCTAGAACCATTAATCTACTAAATTCTTTTTGTCAGAAGTGGACTAATTGTTAGATTTTCTTCTTCTTTCTCTGGCATAATTAAGAATCAAGTTCTCTCGAAACTAATGATAACCCCTTGCTGTCACAGTATCTGGATATTGTGAAATTTATAATGATTGTATTGGCATTTGTTTCAGTTTTCATTGCTAAACTTAATAGTTGAATAATTTGTTCATCCTTTTAACCTGAATTCTTTCTTTTTATGGTAAGACTGCTCTAACTTCTTCTGGTTTCTTCTTTCAGATAGACAGCCACATCAAGCGTTTAGATGAAGATCTTACCAACTTTGCTGAAGATCTTAAGCAAGGTGCACTAAATGTTTCTGGACTCTTAGCGTGTGCTCCAATATTCTTGGGAAGTAATCAATGGGTTTCATCAAAATTTGATGTGTCTGTGAAGAAAGCACTCTTCATTAGAGCAAAGCTTCGGAGATTCGTCAGATTTTGCTCTATGGGTTTCATCAAAATTTGTTGTGTCGAAGCTTTGCCACAATAAAGCACTCTTCATTAGAGCAAAAGATTCTTCTTCTTTTTTTCGTAAATTCCTCAGACAGCACCATGGATTTACCTTCCATGCTCTTAAACATTGTAAATGTTTTGGTATCTTCTTTATTGGGCACTGGGATATTTTAGGTGGTGATAACTGATAACCCCTTAGAATTTTGATTTCCTAGCAATACAAGGCTCATTCCTTCTTTTCTAAACAGCTGTATATAAGGCTCAACGTCTCTTTCTTTTTTTTCTTTAGTACTTCTTTTGACTTTTGGATTTCTGCAGAGGGAAAGCTACCTGCAGATGAACCTCCTATCCTTCCTCCATTACCTTTGGTCCTTAAGACTGAGAAACGCAAAGGACCATATATAACACCTCAGTCAAAGAAGTTTGAGTACAGGGACTGGGATTGGGACCAAGAACGTGACAGAGATTATGATCTTATGCCTCCTCCTGGCAGTCATAAGAAAGATTTTGCTTCTCCTGTTGATGTTGATCAACCCATTGATCCAAATGAACCAACCTACTGTGTGTGCCATCAGGTCTCAATTTCTGATAGCTGGATTTTCTTTTATGTTCTAAATTAGCTACAATTATCATTCACTGTATTATTGCGGACAAATGTTTTGCTCACTTCTGACTTGTTGGTTGTTCAGGTATCCTTTGGAGATATGATTGCTTGCGACAATGAAAATGTAGGTCCCTGTTGTGCAATGGTTATTGTTTGTGACCTTTACTTTCTAGAAAGATTTCATTTTTCTTCCCTATACACCTCTGACATTATGGATTATGGTGAATCTTATCGCTTTTTTGCTGGAAGCCAAAGCTAGTTAAGGTCTTGTATATTTTAATGCCTATTGGCTCATTTTGAAATATAACGAGAATGACTAGTAGCTCAGAACAAGCATTATTGATGAAATTCTTTGAAGGCAAGTAGAGCAGATGGTAAAAAAGAAAGTGTAATGAAAATTAAGAGATTGTTTTCATGGCAAGTAAGATAAACCTTACACCTCAGGATTTATTCATGTTTTGGCTTTTACAAATTCTGTCATGAACAAGTTTTGGTCAGCATCAGTGCCATGTTTACCGAAATCCTAGTCTACTGTAACCCTGAGCATTTTCCCTGTAAACATAGGCCTTTTCATGAGCTTGGTTAATGTGCTATAGATGTCTATGGTGTCAAGACTTGCATTATATATAAAGTTATTACATAGTATACAATTGCCGAACCTTACATTTGAAGTAGATCCTTGTTCAATTTGCTTATAGGGGACGTCTGCTGACGTTGACTCGTGTAATTCAGTGATAACTAAATTCATAGATTTAAACACTAGCGATGCTAAATGCTTTTCGTGTTCATTTTATTGGATGAGTTACCTCTTCTTGCTATAATACTTACCTTTGCATTACAACATCTGAGCTTGGGTTTTTGTCGACAGTGCCAAGGAGGTGAATGGTTTCACTATACATGTGTTGGACTCACGCCAGAGACAAGATTTAAAGGGAAGTGGTACTGTCCGACGTGCAGACAATTACCACATTGATTACAAGTACACCGTCTTCTATTAGTGCTGCAATTCCTTCCACAGCAATTTTTTGAAGGGATTTTCCATAGGGTAGGGTCCCCTGATGTCTGTTTTCGCTAAAAAAAAAATGTACCTATTCAGTTAATGGTCAAATTTTGGTGCCTTAGATATATGAAAAGGGAGATCGGGGGAAAAGGGTGGTTGGAGAAGTGCATTATGTATTTGCTAATATCTCATGATCCCTGTTTTACAGTTACAGTATGAGACTCCTCTGTACATGTATAAGTAATCCATCAGAGCGATCAAATTTTCTTGACACTGCATAATGAACTCCAAAGGTTGCTATTTGTATCTGAATGCCTTTCCATTTCTTTTTGGAGTAGTAAACAAGAGAGCAATTAGCAGTTTTATGAGTGTTATCACTTAACAATAGTTAGTAATATGTATTTTCACCTTAATGAATCACTTAGATATGGGAAATTGACATGGTTTATTTCATTTATCTGGTTCAAAATTTAGACCTTCTGCAAGCCACAAACACATAGTTAAACCTTTTTCCCTAGATACAATTGGTTTGTTAGTGATTAACGGAAATTTCCAGCTCAAATTGTAATGGCGATCGAGGTCATGGATGAGCTAAAAAATTCTGATAGAAGATAAAGTTAAACCTTTTCACATAGTATAAGGATAAATCGAGATCGTTTCCCTAATATAAATACATATTTGTTACATATATATACTGCCTGGAAGTCATTAAAATTAGAAGTGGGAGTTTAATGGAATAAGGGGCCACTCCATTATCAATTCAATGGATTTCCAGTGCCTTACGGAAGACAGATATTACACGAACGCGTAATAGCATTTATCAATAGAGTTTGATTACGAGTAGTATTCACGATCAGTTTTAATAAATGAGAATATCAGATCACTTACAATGTCAATGACATGTAAAAAAAAAGCAGCTCGGTGCACTACGCTCCCGATATGCGCGGGGTCCGGGGAAGGGTCGGACCACAAGGGTCTATTATACGCAGTCTTACCTTGCTTTTTTACAAGAGGCTGTTTCCACGGCTTCAATAACATGTAACTTTTATAATAAACATGAATTGATAGCCTCCACGCTCGGTTACCTTGTTTAGTAGTACAAGAGTAGTTTTACTAGTAAGATGTTTAATGTTAATGGAAAATATAAGTATGGGAGCTGCAAAACAGAATGCCGTTTGTCTTTACTTTGATTTTTTGAAGACTTACGTAGTGAAGTTTTCAAAGGTGAGCAATTCGCTGTAGTATAATTGTCAAGGGCTTCTAAAAAAATAAGGAAGAAGGCATTTGAAAGATTGACCACTACCGCATAGGCCTTCTAGTGGTAAAGTAAAAATTTATACGACTCTATACCAAGTCATGAGCATTAATAGCAAAGCCAAATCGTCATCTATAAGCGAAAAGCAACGAAAGTTATCTTACAACAGGTAAAACCATTCTGGTAATATAAAAATCTTACATTTTCAATATGTGATGTTGTCATTAGTTGTGAATGTAGGGTAGAGTTAACTCTTACGTGAATTCAATAGTTTTTGCTCAAATCTTATAGTATTTATTGAAAATTTTCACTAAATATATAATTATTTGACTGTAAACTCAGTTATTATTGTATATTAACCTGAGATTGTCGTCGGATCCATAAACTTTAGATTTTGAATCTGTCACGATGTGAACGCATCGTGAAACCCCACTATGTATAAGTATATGTATATGGTACTATCAAATTCCTCACGCGTACTCCATAAGTGGGCGTCGGGTTCAGCTTTGGAGTGCCAAATATTGGTCCCCTGTTAAAAAAAATGGTGGCCAATTTTTCAAAACTCAATGCTTCATTGATTCATGAAGAAGCAATATGTAACAGAAGAAATAAACACGAGTTTTTTAAAGTTGTGACTACAATTTGCCATCTCCTTCTCATAGGTCCCAAAGCATTTGTGTATATTTAATTGTGAAAAATGTTTTATGTTTAGTAAGTGATCACCGCGTCGTAGGGGCTAAAATTGGAGTGTGCTTTCTCTATCTGTCTTTGTCCAAAAACATAGCTACACAAAATATCAAATACTACAAGATTTTATGAATTTTAAGTCGCATATAGTGTATAAATGAATTTTGAGAATCTTTTTGAATTTCACTAGATATGTTGTTGTTATAGTGTATAAATGATTTTACTCGATTAATATATTTAGTTGGATGTAGTAAGTTATGTGTTGAGTTATTGAGTAGGAATAATTACATGTCACAGCTAACTCTAGGAGATATTTACCTTTAGTAACTATTGTTTAAATAAATTACAAAGCATAACTATAATGTGTATCTGAATTACCTATCATAGCTACATTATATATTTAAAGTCGAATATTCTATTTTTTATTATTTTTATTCTTGACTAAAAATCTTAGGACTAGGCTTTGATATGCTTCTTCACCATCCGCCGCTGTCGTCCATCACGAACTGCCGTCAGAGCTCGGCGAAACTCATTGCTCTCAGATCTGGCGCATTTTCACCGCCATTAACATCACCTCCGGAGCTTCGGCGAAACTCATTACTCTTAAATCTGGCACATTCTCACCGCCATTAACCTCGACGCCGGAGCTCCGGCGAAACCCAATGATCCCTCTTCACTTTGCTAGCAGCGACGCCATGCCTCCCTTCGCCGCCAGAGCTCCAGCATCATCGGATCTTCACCGTCGGAAATGATCTTCACCGCCTCCCTCCAGATCTTCATTGCCTCCTTCCAGATCTTCCCTGCCTCAATTCAGATCTTCATCGCCTCCCTCCAGATCTTCACCACCAGGCATCACCGGATCTTCACCGTCCCCTCCAGATCTGCTACTGTCATGACTGCCGGCGCCCTCTAGTTCTGGTCATTTTCTGACGTGCCTGCTCAGATCTGACCTTTTTTTTGTATTTCAAATCGAAGTGTATTTTATTTTCTTGTATCTCAGATGGGTGTGTATTTTATTTCTTGTATTCAATATTTAAGTGTATTCGTTAATCTTTTAGTGTAAAATTCAGTGTTTGGGGGTGCATTTTATTTCTTGTATTTAGTATTTGAGTGTATTTGTTTATTTTTAGTGTAAAATTCAGTGTTTGAGGTGTATTTTATAACTTGTATTCAGTATTTGAGTGTATTCAATTAATTTATAAAATTCAGTGTTTATTTATGTATTTTTTGCTTGTATTTTGAAGGAGATTTTTTTGTATACAAATAAATAAAGTGAATTTGAATACAGCTGAATATTTCCTATATTTTTTTTTTGCATTTATGGTTTTTGAATACAACCGATTTTAAATATAATAAATTGAATACGGTGTAAAAGTAGCTACAAATGAATATAGTTGAGTTGAATACAACGAAATTTGACTTGAATACAACGAAAACTGAAATACAACCGAATTTTGAATACATTTTTTTCCTTCGTTATACTTTTTTCATATATTTGTCATTTTCATCCAACTTTGGGGCTAATTTGCTCTTGTACTCTAAAAATGATCATATTTACCCCTACTTCGTTAAATGCCCTTTTCCACTTTATTTTTCCTATGTCTGTGGCAATTTTTGTTTTAAGAAACTGTTTTTTTTTTAATCTAATTTTTTAGAAACCCGTTTTTATAAAAGAAAAAACAGAAAAACTGAATTTTTAAATTAAAATATCTGGAAAAAATGGATTTTGTTTTTCAAGAAAATGACCTAAAATCCAGATATTCATGATAACATTTTTTAGGACACATTTTAAAAAAGAAAATTCATAAAAAATCCAAATTTTCATGACTTCATTTTCTTAGGACACTTTTTTAAAAGAAAATTTGGAAAAAAGTTTTTTTTTCTTCAAAATGTGAAAAATTGAATTTTTATAAAAATCTTGAAAATTGATTATTTTTTTAAAATGAGGAAAACCCATTTTTTCAAACTAATTATGGAAAACTATATTTTTTTTATATATACAAAAAATAATCAGTTTTTAACGTTTTTCTTAAAAAATATTAGCTTTCCGGATATTTTTTTTAAAAAAAATGGGTTTTCCACATTTTTATAAAAAAAGTTCAGTTTTCCAGATTTAAAAAAAAAAATCAGATTTATTTTTCAGTTTTTCAGAATTTATTTTTAAAAAAATTCCAGATTTCTAGATTTATTTTTAAAAAAACGGGTTTTACACTCTTTCTTTTAAAAAAAATAATCAGTTTATCGAGATATTTATAAAATTCTAGTTTTTTCAGATTAAAAAAATACTTTTTCCATATTATTTTTAAAAAATTAGTTTTTTATATTTTAAAAAAAATTGCCACATAGACATAGAAAAACTAGGGTGGAAATGGACATTTAACGAAGTAGGGGTAAATATGACTATTTTTAGAGTACAATGGCAAATATAACTCTAAAGTTGGATGAAATTTATCAAAAAGGTATAACGAAGGATAAATATAGCTTATTAATGAGAATTTAAAGGACAAATTTGATCATTTTCGGTTTTATGTATGACGGTAAGCACTTGATCCTAATAGTATGTCCAATAATGATAAGCACTTGATGGAAAGGGCAAGTGATTGTGGTAAAGTTTACTTTACACCGACAGAGAAACTTGAACCGGAAATGTGGAGACACATTTCAATTTTCAATATTAATAAAGCAGACCCATATCTTTTTCTCTTTGCAGTGTCAACTTCATCTACTTTTTCACAAATCTGCACATACATTTGTCTTTTGTCGACATTATATATTAATATAAACTTAAAATTCTAAATTTAACAATTCTGATTTACATTTTTCATACCGGAGTGGACCTAAACTAGAAATTATGAGTTGACGTCAACTTAATAACTTCGCTCCAACCAATATGCTTGTCTTAAGAAAATAACTAAATAATTTATAAATATTATATTGTGAATTATATTATTATTATATATTAATTTGAAATCGTTATAAAAAAATTTAAACTTTAAATTCTATATTCACCTCAACTTCCACCCTATTACTCCCTATGACCTGACACATCATTTAAGAACCAATAAGTAACATGATAATTTCGTTATATCACTCTTAATTATTATATTTTGAAAAATTAACTGAAAATAATTATGCTACTTAATAATAAGGATAAAATAGATATAAAATAAAAAATTATCTCGTAATGTTCTAAATTAAACCAGTAAAAGTAAACATCTGTACGAGATATCTTGAACTCAAGCATGTCAACACCAAACTTCCATTAAATCAGGTGTAGAAGTAAGACTGATACAATTACTAAAGTATTATAATTACCATCTATGACCAACGTCTTGTAAAGATGATCCTTCTCTCTAATTTGTGGTTTTATTTTGCATTTTAATCAAATGAAGAAAAAACTCATTTAAACTCTTCATAGTAAATATCTTTAAAATTAATATATTTATAGAGTTAATCTTTACTTGTATTTTCTCATAGTTTGATGCAACAAAACGCTTTAGCAAAGATTAACTAACCACAAATTGCTTCTATATCAATCAAAGTTATTTCTATAATACTATAAAAATATCAAATATTTTTGTCAAATAAAGTAAACGGTTGATATGTGAAAGTACGTTTGTGAAGGGAAAATGGCTAGCATGACGACTAGACTATGACCGAATTTGCTGTAATACACATTAACCTTGGGGTTGCTATTATCCTATCATTTTCAAAATTGAGTTAAGTGGGTGATGTACGGTTGTACACGCACTGCCATATATATATATATATATACCAATTTTAAAATATTTTTGTAGTTTTTTCCTTTTTCTCCGTTCACTTAGATTTTCCTCTTTGGCTTTTCAATTGCTTTCGTTTCTTTTTCTACAGCGAAAATCATCATTTCCCCTTAATTTATTGTATTCTATTTTTTTCTTGTACTTTAGTTTTTCCTTATTGTATTTTAGTTTCGAAATTGTGCTGCAAAATGTGGTTGTTTTTGCAAAATCCGAAAATAAGGTTCATCTGTTGGTTATAAATGCAGCACGAGAAGTAAATAAATACTATAAGTGTTCGAAAGGATGAACAAACAACCAATATTCAGAACTGCCGCAAGCTTGTTGAGTCTTGAATCTTGATAACATGAAATCAAGAAACACTAAATCTGGATTGTTACAACTGTGGCTGAGTCGAGAGATGACTCTCTGTCTTTAAGACAAGATTGCCCCGTATATATGCTTTTACGTTTGCGGGCAATAGTCTCCCAAGCAGCAACTAATCAACACTACAAAGCAAATAAGTTGATTCTGACGAAGAAAACGAACACGAAACGACTTGCTGATTTAGAGTAAAAAGGGAAGGAAGAGTTTCTATTTCTGTTGTGCTCACTTTTGCTGATTTACTCTTGTTTTCGTCCTCTCTCTTATTACCTCAAATCTGTTTCAGAAGTTTATATAGTGTTTTTGGAGGAGGAGAGGTGATTAAGAGAGGTGTAATCATGGGTATTCATGGCCAGAAACGTTTTGTAGTAAGTGCAAAACGTTTCATAAGTTTAATGCCATAAACTGTTGGCTTTCTGGCTGCTTCCTGAAACTCCAGGGACCAAACTGTAAATACTAAACAGTTTGGAGTCCAAAAGATAATGTCACCAGAAGCCCACGACCCGAGCCCGGACGGGCGGCGGCGGCGCGCGTGTGGGGCTAGCCTAGAACCCAAGCACACCTAGGTCATCCCTCCTTTAAACACATGGGTTACCCCTTGGGGTCCCAAACCTTTATCCATTTTTTAGGCTTATAAAGAGAACAATTCTTCCTTTTTCCACCGATGTGGTAGATTTGTCCCACACCATATTTCCATGTCTCAAACACCTTACTTCGTGGACCAATATATCTTTCATTTCTTAACGAAATTTGACGATCCTTGGCCTTACGGTCATCTACTCACTTAGTAGATTATGCACGTGTGAAGAGACAAAGCCTCCAACATGCGGAACCCTAGTGTTTAAGTCATTAAATATGGGTGGACACAACCTCCCCACCAAAGGCAAATTTTCAACATCATCTTCAATCTCAAATCTGAGTTTTTAACCAATCCATCTTAAGTAGACGTTTGGCCATAAAAACAAAAAAAGTTGAAATTTTTAAAGTTGGAGTTGAAAATGGAGTTGTATTAGGTTAAAATTTTTGCAAATAATTTTTGATTGTTTTTCCTAAAAGATCATGCAATATGATTTATACCCTCAAATTCTAAAACTTTGTAAAATCAACCAACTTAACTAATTTACTCGAATTTGTCATCCTTATTATTTTCTTCCTCTATCCAAACCACATTCATTAACTCTAAGCTTATTAATTTTATGCAATTAATAAAACATTCGTTAACTCTAATTCTTACATTTTTTTCTCCAACTGATCAACTCCCAAAGAGTACCAATTTCCAAGAATTACATTGAAATACCCTATTTCATATATGACATTTAGATGTTGTTATTTCTTTGCAACACTATTCAAAGCATCACAGGTGGAGGTAGAGGTGACACACACTTTAAAATCATATCATAATTGTTGCAAAGCAATGCAGAGGTAGATAAACAAATGAAAACCATATGTGGATATTAAGGAACCAGGTAACATTCTTGAATCCCAAATAATGTAAGGCACCAACAAGAAATAAATTGAAAAATATTCAATCCGGTGAAAATGTCATAAATATACATAAACTACACTTGACAGTGCGTTTTTTTCATATATGAGCTACTACAACTATTACACTTAGTCAATTCTAAATATTATTATAAAGACTCATTAGTACTAAAAATCAACAACACTATTAATAATTGTTCTTTAATATAATCATCACACATTATGTGAATGGGGTCAAATTTATAAAAATAAAAAATTTAGGATAAATTTTGAAATAAATTTTGAAAAAGGAAAAACAAAAGCAAGGTCAAAATTAAAAGTGAAAATAAGGTTTTGGGTGTTTGCCAAACACTATTTTTTTTTAAAAAAGTGAAAAAAATCCGAAAAAAACTGAAACATTATCATGACCAAATGGGTCCTTAGAATATGAACCCGGTAAGAAAGATTCTTCATTGATTATTTCATTCCAAAGTCATAGTACATATACAAAAATACAAGCATAATCCTAGGTTACAATTACGGTAAGTAATACCTAAAATATACATCTACCATATACATAATTATGACTAAATATATTTGCTTATTCTATCACACCCCTGCAGTCGAACCGGGAGGTCGGCGTATGCTGAGACTATCCCGAAAGTCTTCAAATAAAACCAACGGAAGACCTTTTGTAAAAATATCAGCAATCTGATAACGTGACTGGACATGTAAGACATGTACTTATCCACGAGCAACCTTTTCGCGAACAAAGTGAATATCTAGCTCAATATGTTTAGTGTGTTGATGGTGAACCGGATTGCCTGAGAGATAAATCGCACTAACATTATCACAATAAACCAATGTCGCCTTCGAAACCAGAAAGTCAAGCTCCAAAAGAAGATTCCGTAGCTAACAAGATTCAAACACCATATTGGCAACTCCTCGGTATGCTATTTCGGCACTGGATCTCGACAAGATCGCTTGCCGTTTTGAGGACCAAGACACCAAATTATCACCAAGAAAGATACAATAACCAGACGTAGAACGTCTGGTATCCAGACATCCACCCCAATCAACATATGTGTATGAAATAAGAGTGATCGTCGAAGATGGATATAAACGCAAGCCATGATTGAGAGTGCCCTGAATATACCACACAATGCGTTTGAGAGCATGTATGTGATCCTCCATCGGGTTATGCTTGAATAGACAAACTTGTTGCACAGCATAAGAGATGTCGTGCCTCATGAAAGTGAGATATTGCATGGCCCTTGCAAGGTTGCGATAATGTGATGGATCGACATATGGCTTGCTGGAAGAAGTACTCTTCGGTTTAGTATCAACTGGAGTGGAAGACGACCTACACAATGACATGCCAACTTGTTCAACGATCTCTTCTTCATACTTCTTTTGGGATAAAAATAAACCACATGCATGACGTGTCACAGCTATTCCCAAGAAGTAACTCAGTGACCCTAGATATTTCATTGCAAACTCAGAGTCAAGAAGTGACATGATAGACTTGCGAAGAGCATCAGATGGGGTAGTTAATAAAATATTATCCACATACAAAAGAATGTAAGCAATGTCATTACCCTAACGGTATATAAATAGATAATGATTAGAATTGTTGTTAGAAAACCCTATATGTGAAACATAATCTGCAAACCTTTTTGTACCAGGCCCTAGGAGCTTGATTGAGCCCATACAATAATTTCTTCATCATGCACACATGATTAGGATAAGTAGGGTCTCTGTACCCTATGGGTTGATACATGTACATTATTTCATTGAGTTCTCCATGCAGGTAGACATTTTTGACATCAAGTTAATGAAGCGACCATACCTTCGAAAGAACCAGACTGAGGACCGTGCAGATAGTTGCCGGTTTGACCACCAGACTAAAAGTCTCACCGCTATCCACACCAACCTGTTGAGTCTTCCCATCACCTACAAGACGGGCTTTATGCCTGTCAAATGTACCATCAGATTTTTTTTATGACTAAAAATCCACATAGATCGAATCACATTAACATCAAGAGGACGGGGCACCAAATCCCACGTTCTATTATTAATAAGAGCATTAAATTGATTATCCATAACCATTTTTCAATTCGAGTCATTAAGGGCATACACAAGATTACGGGGCAGTGGTGACTTGGTAAAATGGGTGTGAATACCGTATTTTTGTTTGGCTTAAAAATCCCGTGTTGACTACGAGTGACTGGTCATTGGGCCGGAATTGAATTTGGGCTAGACGAGGAGGATGGACTGCCCGGAAGTGGGCTGACAGTGACTGGACTGCCGGGCAGTGAGTTGCTCGAGCCTGAAGGTGGGCCGGGACCCAGCGGACTGCCAACCACTTGGCCTCTCGATAGTGGGATGCCAGCGAGAGAATCAGCTGGCCCGGCAGCCACTAGGCTCGATAATTGGGCCGAGAGACCGACAAAAATTGGGCCTGTTTGGGAGGCCAAATTATGGATCAAATATGGGGCATGCTATCGTCAAAAAATTCATAGGTAGAAGACACAGAATAATGTAATTTGGCAAAAGGGAAATTTGTTTCATAAAATATTACGTGACGACTTACGATGATTTTATTAGAGGATAAGTCGTAACATTTGTAACCACGATGATTTGATGGATATCCCTAAAACACACACGGAGTAGACCGGGGTTGAAGTTTATTGATGGTAGTACAAAAAAAAAAGAATAGCATAAGAACCCGAAAACCCTTAAATGAGAGTATGATGGATCAATTAGGTATAAAATTTTGAGAGGGGATTGGTAGACTAATTGTTTGCTCGGAAGTATGTTCAGAAGATATGTTGTCATTTGTAATGCATGATGCCAAAATGATGGTGGTAGAGAGGCATGGGCAAGTAAGGTTCTAACAATGTTGTTAATGGTTCAAATTTTTTTTTCTGCTTTTCCATTTTGAGATGATGTATGTGGATACGAGAGACGAAACGACAAATCATTAGTTTTACAAAAATCCCAAAATGGTCCATTATCAAATTCTTTATCATTATCACATTGAATATTATTAATGTCCCATTCAAATTGAGTGCGAATGTATGCTCTAAAGGAGAGAAATATGGAAAAAACTTGTAGATAATATCTATGGCCCGAAGAGCTCAAACGGGAGATGTCCAAATATCACTATGGATAATATCTATGGCCATCACCGCGGTTTTTGCTCCCATTACCGTCGCTTTGTCCCTTCTGGCCACGATTTGGTAGAAAATTTTCAAATTATGACGAACTCTCATCGGACGGAGCGACAACCAAGGCGGAATTTGACACGATGGATGTCTTCTGGGAAAACCCCGCTTCTTCGAGGATGAGCATATAACGGGCTTGGTAGAATGACAGAAGAGGATTTCTTTGGCGGATGAGCGTACCTACTCTACTATATGCGTCAATGAGGCCAACAACCATTTGTAACACGAGCCGATTGTTAGTTATCGGTGCCCCGACGTTCTTGAGTTGGTCTGACAAAACCTTGAGCCGTTGACAGTATGCAGACACATTGGGAAAATCCGCCATATCAATGGTGGAGAATTCCTGCTCAAGTGTGACGGTCCGAAAATTCTTATTGTCTTGGAATGTCACGTAAACGTTCCCAAGCTTCCATAGACGTGGAATCAGACTCAAGAATAGTATGTAGTAAATCACTCAAAATTATGGCGTAGATCCACCGGAGGACCGTCGCATCAAGGGTCAACCATAATTCCTTCTCATCATCGGTTTTCGGCACCTTCTCATTGCCTTTTTCCGACGAAATTATGTGATGGATAACCCGGTGTGAACGACAATGGATTTTAAAAAATTCCGCCCATGTCGCATAATAGACGTTTTCCATCTCAAGAGTGATGGAGATATGAGATTTGATGTTGGAGACAGCTAGGGCTGGGTGAAAATTGAATTTCGAGTCATACGTGGCTGTCGGACGAGAAGGAAGGCTGGCGCGGCGCGCAAGGAAGGGGGGCGACGGTTCGAGAGAGATATTAGGGTTTAGGAACTTTCCCTAGAATCTGATACCATGTAAGAAATATTCTTCATTGATTATTTCATTCCAAAGTCATAGTACATATACTAAAATATAAGCATAATCCTAGGTTACAATTACGGTAAGTAATAGCTAAAATATACATCTACCATATACATAATATACATAATTATGACTAAATATATTTGCCTATTCTATCAAACCCAAATTTCATATATGAACTCCTCAAAATATTCCCGATCTTTTGAAATAATATTCACTCAAAATGAAGCTTGTTTGCACCAACTCAATTTTTGAACTTGAGCTTCAAAGAAGCTTTAATGGCTGTCAAAAGTGTTTTCTACACTTCCTTATAATACATTATCCAAGTGTGTTAGGTGTGTTACACACCTAATCTTATTTTTGTTAAATTCTATAGTTACTCTAAGAAAATTAACAATCTTTAATGACTGCCTAAACTCTAATGGTTGTCGAAGCTTTAATGGCTGTCGGAGAACTACAAATATTTAGAATTGTATAGAATCAAACATAATAATATATAAAATTAACAGCCCTAACTTACAGGAGGCATATAGAACCAAAAAGACTGGAGAAAAAAGGTGAGACATTAACGGCGTTACTACCAAGGCTTATTGCCGGAGCCACGACCCAAACGACGTTGTTGGGGCTTGTACGGCCACATCTGATCATATACGGCCAGTTAACGAGATTTCATTGTGTGGAGGAAAAGCACGTGAGTGTTAATGAAACTCTTATGGATTCACTGCCAGATGTGGCCTTTTCCGGTGTTCTCAGTGAAGAGGGAGTGTGATTGAGTAGATAATTTATGAAATATGAAAAGAAGAATATGCCCACAAGAAAATATTATGCCATCGAAAATGAAAAAAATAAGGAAAAATAAGGAGACAATAAAAAAATTTAAAAAGTATATTTGATAAAAGAAATGTTGAAAATATTTTTTTTACTTCTCGCTATCTCAAAGAGAGTGAACTACAGTTTCTGTGCCACCTCACCATCCAAGGAGGTATATATTTCAGTTTAAAATAGGCCATGAGGGTAATAGGCTCTTGCAAAATTTAGGGGTGTTATAGCAAATTCGCCCATGTTTAGGTGTCATTTTCCTTTTGTGAAACTTCATTGGTCAAAATATTTTTCAAAATAAACAGATAACTCATTTAAAGAATTAGAAGTAACTTTATATCTAAAAATTATTGAAAAGTATTATTGGGCCGGGTTTACTTATAAAGGGTGCTAAATGACCCACGAGCCCATTAATTATTTTTCCGCGTAAACCCTAAAGCTACTCTATATAAACATCATTATGAGTGTTTAAGTTGTAACTTTTTCATAATAATAGAACGACTAGGGTTTGGAGGAGATCGCCGCATCGAGTGGATTCTTAGGCTGTGGAAATAAGGGAGTTCATTCATCTTGTGAGGATTCGTAACAACCGGCGATCCGAATCATGATTGTTGTAGATCCGCTTCCACAAAAGGAAAATATGTGAGTCTCCTAAACTAGAATTTAATTTACTATTGGAATGCAACAAAAACAAATAGACCTATATTTTTGTATTCATTCTCTACCAAAAGGAGAGAAAATTTATTGAAAAATTAATTATATTCCATCTCCTTCTCCAACTATAATGCTTTTGACTTTTACTTTTTTGGTCAAACTAAACAAGAATATAGAATTATTGTATTTCTTATTTTCTTTCAGCGCAAGTTTTAAAAAACAAAAGGATTGTAAGATTTAAACTCATTCAAAAAATAATACTCCTTCTGTCCCAATTTATATGATGGTGCTTGATTGGATACAAAGTTTAAGAAAGTAAGGAAGACTTTTAAATCTTATGATCTAAAATAAGACAAATAAATTATTGTGGCTAGAAACTATATTTCATTAAGGATAAATTGAAAATTTTGTTAAATTGTTGCTAAATATAGAAACGTGTCATTCCTTTTTAACTGACTAAAAAAAAGAGTGTCATATAAATTGGGACGGAGAAAGTACCATAAATGGAACTAACATCCATATTAACAAAATCTGATTCCAAAACAAACTTTAAATATAACATATTACTTTCCCAATTGAACTAGAAATACAACTTAATAATTTCCCAAAACAAACTAGGAATACAATTTATTAATTTTTCAAAACAAACTAGGAATACAATTTATGAATTTCAAAAATGCACTAGGAAATATGGCAGGCTATCGCTATATATAAGTTCATTGTATTTCGAACTTCTTATAGAGTGTTTTCTTGTGCTCACGTTCCTTTCAAGAACTCAAAGAAATCCCAACATTATTTTTGTTTATTTGTTCTTTAATGTTATTGATCAATCGAAACAATGAGTAGTCCGCATACTAATTCTTCTCCAGATAATTATCATGAAAATTATCCACATTTGCAACAAGCCTATCAGTGAATCCTTCGAATTTCAAGGGTCTCTATGATCATTCTTCTGGTAGACGACTTCACACATCAGTTGTTGATTATCCGTCCTCTCCGATTCGTCTACTTAATGATGAACCCTACCTTTCAAGGCATCATGACACAATTACTCCACGCAATGATCAGTCTGTAGCGTCTACCGGCGTTATATATATAAGTAACGTGAGTGATCATGATTCAATGAATATGCTCTTGAGGCTAAATGTAGCAGACAATCTACAAGGTCAGTCCTTGTAAAATTGGCACAATCTGCCACATTATTCTCAGTCCAAGTGAACTTAGTGATAATATTAGAATGATTGAGTTGTTGATTAGATTAATGACCGAAAATTGGTCCTCTCCAGCTCGTCTACTAGATGATGATATTGAATTTGATAGAATGATTGAGCATCATTATCAGACCGCCTCTGATTTTGACTTTCTAGATGATGCTGAAGAGGAGGAAGATGAGGATGCTATATTGGAAATTTTAAAACAAGAACTCATCATGTTGTTGTGCCTAAAGATGGAGTAAGTAATCCCACAAAAACCAAACAAGTTGTTGATAGAGAATCTGCAGAGATTTGTGCCATATGTCAAGCGGAATTTGAGCATGAAGAGACCATTGCGACACTACAGTGCAGAGACGAACATCATGCAGACTGCATCAAACAATGGTTGATAAGGAAAAAAGATTGTCCCATGTGCCGAGCTTCAATTTTGCCCTTCACAACAACTTGATAATCAATGTCATTTTACTCTGATTTTGACTTTCTACATTGATTATCAAGTTGTTGCGAAGGGCAAAACTGAAGCTCGGCACATGGGACAATCTTTTTTCCTTAGCAGCCACTGTTTGATGCAATCTGCATGATGTTCGTCTCCGCACTGTAGTGTCGCAATGGTCTCTTCATGCTCAAATTCCGCTTGACATATGGCACAAATCTCTGCAGATTCTCTATCAACAACTTGTTTGGTTTTTGTGGGATTACTTACTCCATCTTTAGGCGCAACAACATGATGAGTTCTTGTTTTAAAATTTCCAATATAGCATCCTCCTCTTTCTCCTCTTCAGCATCATCTAGAAAGTCAAAATCAGAGGCGGTCTGATAATGATGCTCAATCATTCTATCAAATTCAATATCATCGTCTAGTAGACGAGCTGGAGAGGACCGATTTTCGGTCATTAATCTAATCAACTCAATCATTCTAATATTATCACTAAGTTCACTTGGACTGAGAATAATATGGCAGATTGTGCCAATTTTACAAGGACTGACCTTGTAGATTGTCTGCTACATTTAGCCATAAGAGCCTATCCATTGAATCATGATCACTCACGTTACTTATATATATAACGCCAGGAGACGCTATAGATTGATCATTGCGTGGAGTAATTGTGTCATGATGCCTTGAAAGGTAGGGTTCATCATTAAGTAGACGAATCGGAGAGGACGGATAATCAACAATTGATGTGTGAAGTCGTCTACCAGAAGAATGATCATAGAGACCCTTGAAATTCGAAGGATTCGCTGATAGGCTTGTTGCAAATGTGGATAATTTTCATGATAATTATATTGATAAGAATAAGTATGTAAGCTACTCATTCTTCCTTTGATCGATCAATAACACTGAAGAACAAATTAACAAAAACAATGTTGGAATTTGTTTAAGTTCTTTAAAGTAACACGAGCACCAAAAAACACTTTGTGATAAGTTTAAAATAAAATGAACTTATATATAGAGATAGCATGTCATATTTCCTAGTGCATTTGGGAAATCAATAAATTGTATTCTTAGTTTGTTTTGAAAAGTTAATAAATTGTATTCCTAGTTTGTTTTGAAAAATTATTAAGTTGTATTCCTAGTTCTGTTGAGAAAGTAATAAGTTTTATTCCAAGTTTTTTTGGAATCGGAATTTGTTCATATGGTGATAAGTCTCATTTATTTTGAATGTGTTTAAATCTTATAAACCTTTTGTTTTTGAAAATTTGCACGGAAAGAAAGTAAAAGGGAATACAATAATTTTATATCCCTATTTAATTTGACCAAAAATGAAAAAAGTAAAAGAATTATAGTCGGAGAAAGAGCGGGAATATAATTAATTTTTCATTAGATTTCTCTCCTTTTGGTAGAGAATGAAAAATAAAATTAAATAGGTCTATTTATTTTTAAATGTAAAGTTACTTCTAATTATTTAAATGAGTTATCTGTTTACTTTGAAAAGTTTTTTGTCAAATGAAGTTTTACAAAAAGTACTTTCACATATAGCAGTTTATTGTGTACGACAAAAATATTTAAAAAGGCTTTTATAATATTATAGAAGCATTTTTTTTCGTCGACATAAAAGCAAATTGTGATTAGATAATCTTTGCTAAAGGTTTTGAGGTATCAAATTACGAGAAAATTCAAGTGAAGGTTATCTCTATAAATATATTAATTTTTTACTATATTTTCTATGAGAGAGTTTAATTGAGTTTTTTTTTCATTTGATTAAAATGCAAAATAAAACTATTAAAGTGTGTACAATAATAATATTTAGCCATATTTAGTCTTGTGTAATTATGATAGATATAGGATTCCTGTTATATAAGGATTCACATTGTACACCCTATATATATTTTGTATTAATGAAAAAACTCCCCAAGGGAGATTAATACAACCTTACACGATATCAGAGCCAAAACCTAAATCCTATATCTTTCTTTCCTCCGGTTTCTTCAATTGGTCCTTTCCCTAGAACAGAAAAGTGACTGTCCTCTGTTTCGACCAGTCTTGTCAAATAGAACAACATTTTTTTTTACTCTATTGTTTCTTCCTTCCTCGAAAAGAACAAAAGTTGTTGTCTCCTTTTCGACAACTGTGTCAGAGAAACCAAACGGTTTTCTATTTCTTTTAAATAAGCCACATAACTTTTCCTTTTTTTTTGTTCTTTCTCGGTTTTTTTCTCTGTCGTTTCATGAGAAACAACCCACGAGACTTTTCCTTTTTTTTTCGCCTTTTTCTCTTTCTTTTCCCGAGAACAATCAGAAATTTTGCCCTCTACTAAAAAAAACAAATATTTTCATGGCAGCATCGACACAGCACTGGCTAGCATTCAGGGACATGCAGTCAGCAACCTCGGCCCAACAGTAGTTGGGACTACTGCCGCGACCCAACAGTAGTTGGGACTACTGCCGCGACCCAACCTCTGGCAGCCTAACAACCCAAGTTCTGGAAACCAATTTTGAGCCCAATCTCAGGCAGCCTACCAGTCCGCCCTAGGCCAGTCAATGAGCCACAGTAATCCGACCCTATTTCCTGGAGCCCAACAGTCCGCTCTAGGCCTTTCCCAATCTAATTTAGGCATGGCTTTCGTCACATTGACTCATCAGCAGCCCGATAATGCGTGGTATATGGATACGAGTAATCTTCCTCAACTACGTAAGTTACAATCTCCACAATCTATTATGATCGGTAATATCGCATTCCAATTCAAAGATTTGGCCACACCATTACACCACCACCGCATCCCCGCTTTTATCTTAAAAACATCTTTTATGCCCCAAACATCATCAAAAATCTAATCTATGTTATAAAATTTGCCACCGATAATTATGTCTCAATTAATTTTGACCCGTTTGGATTTTCTGTAACGAACCGTCGTACTGGGAAACTCCTTACGAGATGCAATAGTGAGGGGGACCTATATCATTTCCTACCCACATACGCTGCTAGTGACACTCCTCCCACCGTTTTAACAACCATATCTCCCTCAACGTGGCATAGTAGACTTGGTCATCCGGGTTCTCATATTTTTTATTCTCTTAGAAACCGAAATTTAATCCAATATAACAAAGGGAACCTGTCTCATAGTTGCTCCTCTTGTCAGTTAGGGAAACACGTTAGACTACCATTTACGACTTCTATGAGTACTACTTTCTCTCCATTTGATATTATTCACGCTGATTTATGGACATCTCTCATAACTAGCAACTTAGGATACAAATATTATCTGGTATTTTTGGATGATTTCTCACACTTTCTTTGGGTCTATCCACTTAAACTCAAATCTCAAGTGTTCTCAAAATTTGTTGAGTTTCGTACACTGGTTAAAACGCAATTTGAAAAAGACATAAAAATGTTTCAATGTGATAATGGTCGTGAATTCAATAATTTCATGTTTCATAAATTTTTTGCAGCTATTGGCATGATTTTTTGTTTTTCGTGCCCCCACACCTCCCCTCAAAATGGTAAAGCCGAAAGAATTCTCCGTACCATTAATAACATGATTCGTACCCTCCTTTTTCATGCATATCTCCCCTCTAACTTTTGGGTATATGCATTAAAAATGGCAGAAAACATTCTTAACGTTTTACCTACCTGTGCGATTCAAAATAGGACACCCACCGAAATTCTCTACCATTGGATCCCTACCTATGAACACCTTAGAATTTTCGGTTGTCTGTATTACCCAAATATGACATCCACGACCCCTCGCAAATTAGCACCCCAATCTACCCCGTGCGCCTTCCTAGGTTTTCCGTCAAACCATAGGGGGTACTTGTGTTATGAGCTCTCCACCGATAAAATCATAATTTCTCGCCACGTCACCTTTGTTGAGTATGTTTTCCCGTTTGACAACATAAAAAAATTCTGAGTCACTGATTACCAATTCCTTGAAGATTCGGACCCATCACCGTTTGTCCAACAAGCATTCCGTCATGCTGCCACTGTTCCGGCGGCGGCGGCCGCACCAAATGCCACCACCAGCAGTCCAGCCTCGATCTCCCCTCATCGTCCCCTCGGGTCTGCCACCTCCGGCTGCCCAGTTGTCCCCTCCCCAAGGTGTCCCGTCCGCTCTGCCTTCACCGGCGGCCAACTGCGTCCGTCCACTACTGTAACCCCGTCACTGCCACCATCTGCTGCCACATCCGGCAGCGTCTCTACGTCTTCGTCACCGCCGATATCTCCGTCTCAGACAACGCCGATTGCCACCACCACCGGCAATCGGTACAGAGTCTATGTCTCACCACCGGTAATCAATCCCACCACCAACCGAAACCCTCAGCCACCACAGATTGTTTCGCCGCCTCCATCAAACCCTATAGTCAACTACCCAGTCAACCACCCGTCCACCAAAAACCTATCGGTCACTGCACCTCCGATATGTACACCGACCCAACCCTAGTATAATCCTAACCCACCACCATCACCATACCCGACTTTGCCCAACCCACACCACACCTCTCCACCAGACCCATCGTCTCATCCACCAAACCTGCCGACAGTTTAAGACACCACTCACCCACTGCCCCGTCCCATCGACCGTCACCATCACTAGACCGACACCACCTACCAAATTAGTGACCAAAATCCACTAACCAAACAAAATACGAAACTGCCCATGTCCCCACACGCCGTATGGAAACCTGTTCCCAACATGGTATTTTCAAATTCAAAGTCCACTTTAACCTATCTACCCAAACCGTATCTCCAATTCCCAAAAACCCTAGATTAGCCAAACAAGACCCTAATTGGAATGCGGCCATACGTGAGGAATTTAATACTTTAACTAATCATCACACTTGGGATTTGGTTCCTAGACCGGAGGGGGTGAATGTGATCCGTTGCATGTGTTTTTTCATCATAAATTCAGAGACAGTGGTGAGTTAGAGAGGTATAAGGCGAGACTTGTGGCTAATGACACTAATCAGCATGAGGGTATTGATTGTGGTGAGACATTCAGTCCGGTTGTCAAACGGCTACTATTCATATAGTTCTGAGTATTGTTATGGGTATGCATTGGCCTATTCATCAGCTTGATGTGAAAAATGCATTTCTACACGGGGATTTGAAAGAAACTGTTTATATGCACCATCCACCTGGTTTTGTCCATCCATCAGCCCTCAGTATGTCTATCATCTTCGTAAGTCACTCTATGGCTTGAAATAGGCCCCTCGAGCGTGGTATGATCGCTTTGCAGAGTATATTATGCAAATTGGTTCGTATGCAGCAAATGTGATAATTCCCTATTTATTTTTCATCGAGGTAGTAACATTGCTTAATTATTGTTATATGTGGATGCCATTGTGCTTACTGTCTCTTCTGATTTGCTGAAAAATGAGATCATTGCTTTACTTAAAACCGAATTTGCTATGACTGACTTAGGAAAGTTGAGCTATTTTTTAGGGATATCAGTGACTCATTTGCAGATACTATGTTCTTGTGTCAGCACAAGTATGCAGAGGAGATAGTGTACAGGGCTAAAATGGCGAACTGCAAGATTATGTCCACTCCAATTGACTCAAAATCAAAGCTTAGTGTTGTTGATGATGATCATGTATCTGATCCCACTATTTACAGGAGTCTTGCAGGTGCATTGCAGTATCTTACCTTCACTAAGACTGACATTGCTTATATTGTTCAGTAGGTTTGCATGTTCATGCATGCCCCAGGGAGCCCCATTTTACTGCCCTTAAGCGTATCATTCGATACGTTAAGGGCACACTTGATTATGGATTGCATCTATACCCCTTAGCACCGACCAGGTTGTTGTCATATACGGATGTTGATTAGGCAGGCTGTCCGGACATGCGTCGCTCCACCTCAGGCTACTGCGTGTTCTTAGGGGATAATCTCATTTCTTGTTCTGCCAAGAGACAAGCCACATTATCCCGTTCGAGTGTAGAAGCAGAGTACAGAGGCGTTGCTAATGTTGTTACTGAGATCTGTTAGCTTCGAAACCTTCGTTTGGAGCTTCAGTGTCCATTGCGTAAGGCGTCTTTGGTTTATCGTGATAACATATCCGCCATATATCTATCTCATAATCCGGTTCAACATCAGCGAATCAAGCATATTGAGATGGATATCTACTTTGTTCGTGAGAAGGTTGCTCTCGTTCATGTCAAGGTATTGCACGTGCCTTCTTCATATCAGTATGCAGATATATTCACAAAAGGTCTTCCTAGACAGCTCTTCCTCGACTTCAGATCCAGTCTTAGCGTCTGGCCTCCTCCCGCTCAGACTGAGGAGGGTGTATTAAAGTGTGTACAATAATAATATTTAGCCATATTTAGTCTTGTGTAATTATGGTAGATATAGGATCCATGTTATATACGGATTTCACATTGTACTATATATATATATATATATATATATATATATATATATATATATATATATATTGTATTAATGAGAAAGACTCTTCAAAAGAGATTAATATAATCTTACAAAAAAATCACAAATTAGAGAGAAGGAGCATGTTTACAAGACGTTGGTCATAAATGGTAATTATAATACTTTAGTAATTGTATTTTGTCCTGAAAAAATAATAATACAATCATACTTCTCTACTTCTACTTTCCTTTTCACCTAGAAGCATGAAACAATTAGTCAAAGTGTCATGATATTGAATTAATCATGATCATGGCCATTATCATTTAAACTTGTGGATAGTAAGACATAATTAACATTAATAAGTAATAAAATACCATGCTCCAATTATCTGGTATATATTATCATAAATGAAATAATTTGATCTAGCAAGTCCATCTCATGTCTCTAACGAGCAATCCATTCATATTACTGAAACCATATACATATAAACATTGATTCATTCCTAAATATACATTTCAACTACAAATCAACCCAAGAATAAAAAAAAAAAAGGATAAACAAAAATAAATAAATTGTTGGGCTATTTTAGCAGCTCAGCTCGATCAAACTCGGAGGTCTGAGTTCATCACGAGTGGCTTCACACTCATAATTCAAGTTTAATTTATCTCAACTCGAATCCGACTCAACTAAAATCAACCCGCAATTGCCTATCCTAATAATTACTAGTCTTTTTTTTCCAGACCAGTAATCTGCGTGCACCTCGACTATTTCACTGAATAATTGCTAGTTCTTTCTTAATTAACATGACGAAACGAAGGATAAAGTTGTCGCTGATGAAGTTCTAGGGGATGGTAATGCATGTTTCAAAACCACAGGAGGCAAAATGCTAGTTTTTCTCCTTTCTTGTTCTTTGATTAATTCACTTGCAACAATCTTCAACTTGTCCAAATTTGAATTCTCAACCAATTTCTTTCCTTGAAATAATACACATTCAACATTCTTTTGGCCTAATATTTCCTCAGCAATTACCACCATTTTCTTCATTCTTTCACTTTTGTTCATGTTTTCATCTTTAGTTAATTGGTATCTTTTCCCAACAATACCATTTCCTTGAATTCTTACATAGTTATTGTTCCTTGTTTGTCCAAATGCCATTGATACAGCTTGGTCTACCTGCATTTATTGGATATAAAAAACATTAATCTTTGTCCATATATGGAATATCATGTCAAGACAAAAAAAAAATACAAAAATAATAATTAAAAGATTCCAAATTAAAGTTCCTAATATTTTAATATATAGTTAGGTGACTCAACCTTCATTACCCTATTAAATAAAAGACCTTGTTGGAACATTTAATATGTACTACTTTCCCATGAATGGCACTAAATAAATTAGGTCCCATGCCAAAAAAGAAAGGGTTCTTATTAATAAATCTCATTAATTCCAAGTACCAACTACTCTAATTAGGAAGTATTTTAAATATATCAATTATTACTATTTCTTCAATCAATCTCAAATTAAAGTTTAAACTACAATACTACAACAAGGTGATTTTATTAAATATTTACCCCATCGATCATGAATTCATTAATTTGATAAAAACACTTGATGTGAGTAAATTGTTATCATTTAAATGATAGCTTAATCTTAAGCAAATTATGTTAGTCAATTTAAGCTTATTTAAGAAAATGCTAGAAATTTCTTTATTTTCTTATATTTAGTGGACTATAAAACTCCTAGAAAATATATGGCCATATTTAATCAAAATATTAGAAGTAATTAAAAATTATTTTTGCATGAATTAAGAGTACATACCATGTCGGCAGTTCCATGTCCGGCAATCTTAACGAACGCCGCCGGCGATGACATCACATTTCCGGTACCGGAATCTGAATCACCATTACCCAAAGAAACAACCAACAAATCTTCAACTCCATTAGCAAATGGAAACTCTTGTTTATTATTAAGGACATGTGTAATCGCCGCAGCCGTTGGATTAGTCATTGCAATTCCACCACCAACGGCTGTGATCTTCGTACGCCCATCAACACTCTGCAAATCAACCCCACGATCAGCCATCGTGGCCCCACACACATCCGCTAAAGTGAAATCACAACCGTCCATTTCCCATGCATCTGCGCGGGAAAAAACAAACGGTGCACCCGTTTTAAGATCGTAACATGGGATCAAAACCCCTTTCATCGTATCTTTTAACGTTAAATCACCAAACACTTTATTAAACACCTTAGCTGGCCGGAAAACTCGCCGGAAAAACCCATTCTTGGAATTCCGGCCAATTTTCCGACCATTTTCCAAAATAAATTCTAAAGCTTCATTTGCAGTAAATAAAGGAATCCCATCATTGCCACGTGTAAATAAAAGTCCGGCGAGTACACCGCCGGCGCCGGAGCCGGCGACAATATCGAAAAAATCAGCAATATGGGCATCATTTTTTCCCGAGTTTCGACGAAGGGTAGTTTCCAAATGGGTTAATGATTGTGCTGCTAAGACACCATCAGTTGACCCACCAGCATCAATTGATAGAATTCTAACTTTTCCGGTACCGACATTCTTGTTTCCGGCGAACGGAGCTGATAAATTGGTCTCTTTTCCGGTGACTGAGTTTTTTGAGTCATCATAACCAAAGAGAAATTTGTTTTCAAGAATTGAGAAGATCTCATATGTAAGTTTATCAACTTCCATGTTGGAATCGAGCATTGAAATTGCCATTTCTTGATTATGAGTGTAATAAAAATTGTATCTTTGAGCTAAAAAGTTTTTGAGTATTTTTGCAAGTTTAGAAAGATTGTTATGAAGAGAGAAAATGGTTTGTTTGAGAGAAGAGAAGAATGAGGAACATAGTTGATATACAAGTGTATATATAGGGATATGGATGAATGTAAGCGTGGGGGTGTGTGGGGTAGAGTTGGGGAGGCGGGGGATACTTTATGAGTATCGAAGAACATTCCCAGTGGAGAATAGAGGCTAGGAGATTAACCGGTAATTTGTACAAAAAAAATGTGAAATTTGAGGAAAAGATATTATTTGGAAAAAAGTTTTAAAATGATTTAGAAATTGAAATTGTGTTTGGACATGAATATAACTTTAAAAAAAAAGTTTGAATTTTTGTGAGCGATTTGAAGTAAAAAAATGTGAAAACATATATTTGAAGTTTTTCAAATTCCTTGCATACTAGTAGTCGTGGTATTACTCTTATAATTTCTTGTCCTTCGATTTCTGCTACTATTTTTTTTCTTTGTACTGTGATTATCATATTAATTTGTGATTTTTACTGCTTTTTTTTTTTGTGGTTGTTACTGCTCTATCCTGTTTTTTATAGTATGTTACCATGACTTATTTGTTTATGTTATCTCTTTTTTCGTACCGATCAGAATTGTTTGTCCTTATGCCAAGAACGGCCGAAAACAGTCTCTCTACCTCCCAGCCCCCAAGATAGGGGTAAGGCCTGGTACACTCTATCCTCATCAAACCTCACTTAGTGTTTACTGGGTATGTTGTTGAAAATTTCAAAATTAATTTCAAGTTAAATTCTGGAAAGTAATAACAATTTTGTGTTCAAACATAATTTCGGAATATAATTCTGAATTTTTTTTTATCCATGGCCAAATGGGCCCTAAAATTGAAATTGTGGGGGTTAAGTTTGAAGGAGGAGAGGGGGAAAAAGGAATTTGGCGGCGAAATGTTTTAAGATTAAAGAAAGGCTTTTGATTCCGTAACTAACTTTAGACTAAAATAGGAGTACTTTTTTGGTACAATAGACTAAAATATACTAGTGTGTTTAAAGTTTAAATTGTGTGTGGTATGGACCATATGTGTAACGTTTTGGTTTGTGTTTTAACTTTTTCTACACTTCCATTCAAATTTCTCCAACTTCTTTGTTAGACTTCTGTGAGATGAAAAATGAAAAAGTTGAGTTCCAAAATTGATAGAATTGTGTAGTGATCAACAAGTCACAATTTGAATTATAATATGGCAAAGGTCCAAATTTTCGTTTGTAGTATCTGAAGTTATTCAAATTGACCTTTTGTTATTTTTGGTTCATTTATATTCTTATACTGAGCAGAATGTGTTGTATTTATCGTTGATCATTAACAAAGCTCCAACATCGGTGGCATTTCCATGTGTAACATATTTCGAGAAAAGAGATTGAAATTTACCGTTTCACATAGGTCTATGGTTTAACACATGATAATATTAAACTTAAAATATAACATATAACAAAGTTGCTACCACCAAATGATGCGGTGGACTGCTCCTCTCTTAAACATAAGTTTTTGGTTCGAAACCTGGGTACGAAAAAAATTATTGATAGGGTGTGCTTCCCCCGGATAAGCCGACGTGAATCCTGAGTTTAAATTTGAATATAATCGGGCTCCGGTACAGAGTTACCGGGCACCAGATGAGAAATCGATTTTTTTTTGCTAAATTTCAAACAGAGTATAGGCAAATTTAATTCTTTCTCCTGATAATATTTGTACAAGTTTGAATGTATCCTTTAATTACTAACCCCGTCAGGTCTTTCCTCTTTTGTTTTACAAGTTTCAAGTAAAATGTATCCTTTTATTTTCTTATTTATTTATTTATTCCAAATTATCTTGGGGTAAGGTTTAAACATAAATTGGAGGGTTGTCTTCTACAAAACTTTACACTCGTAATTTAATACCTTCTGCTTAAATTTGAAAGTTTGAATGTAATGTACTTTAATTACAGTCATAATTATTGGGAAAAAATGTCGTCGTTATAAGATCTTTTATCATAACTTTCTAAAAGTTCTATATTATGTTGTCCGGAGCCATTTGGATATAATTTGAAATCATATGGTTTGAAGAAGTTTTTTTTTTACATGCAATTTGGGTTTCTTAAGTTGTATATTTTCTCATTAACATAAAAATTCACAAGTTGTGAAAATCATCAAAACTTTCCTAATTCTTATGCAATCTTATCAAATGAGCAAGTTATAGTTCATAACAAAATTAATATGCGGCTCGAAGGTCTTTCTAAAAAATAAACATCAATTGATCAAACTTACTTCAATAAAAAGGAAAATTGAACATGAATAGTTGTGTAACTACTCTTTAATATAATCTTCTCACGTGGTATGTACAATCTCTTTGTATATATACAATATAAATTATGTATTGGACAATTATATCCAATACAATATAAAGTCGATCAATTGGTATATATCTACTAATTGATATTTTTTTACAAAATATAAACTTATGGGCCAAGTTTTATATTAAAAAAAATGAAATATACACTTTTAAGTCATGACATAATCAAACCTTTGTATATATATACAATATAAATTATGTATTGAACAATTATATCCAATATAATATAAAGTCGATCAATTGGTATATATCTACTAATTTATGGATCTTTTTCAAGTTTTATATTTAAAAAATTTTGAAATCATGATTTGGAATCCCAAATCACACCTTTTTGGATGATTTGGGATTTCAAACCATGACATGAAGTTGAAGTTCAAATTTTGTCCAAATTACATAAACAAAGTTTATTTGAAATTAAATTATGAAACAATAATTTGAGAACGCACGGTCAAACGTCTACTAAATTTTACTCTAAAATGACAAGTACGTGGCTTTGTTATTTGACCTTCTTTGAACTTTAGACGTACTTGTTTTAAGCAACACAAATGTATTAAGAAATGGTTGGCTGCAAATAATATTGAAATAAAGCATTACACTTTTTCTATAAATAGTGGAATTTAGTACGTTACGTTAGTCAACGCGACTAACTTTTTGTGTAACTTTAATTTAGACAAAACGTTGATTAGTTAAATTTTTGGAAATAAACATTTACCTTGTTAGAGATTACATAAGAAAGTGAAGTATTGTTTATCGTAATTTTCGTAGTTACAAATATTTAGACAAAAAATATCGTTTTGACGTGAATGACCAAAAAGAAGTACTAGTAGTAAATTTACTTGCCAATTGGTCAAAGGTAAAAAGACGGTAAATAATTGTAATCATTAGAAATGAAATGATTAAAATGTAATTAGCAGTAAATCTTACCTTAGAAATTTTTACTAGTTACTATGAGTAAAAGTAAATAAAAGGGAAAAGGGTCAAATTTACCCCTCTACTATTAGAAAATGATCAAATTTACCTTTTGTTATACTTTCGGTTCAAAAATATACCCTTACCGTTAACAAAGTGGATATATTTAGCCCTCATCCGTAAAGTTTATCCAATATGGATGCCCAATCCACGTGACACTGATATTTTAGTGACATGGACACACGTGGCATGCCACCTCACCAACTTCAGCCCATTTACCCCTCCCCTCAACTTCTTCCACCACTAGCACCTCCACTCCTTCCACCATCAGTGCCACCAGGACCACCGCCATGACCATTGAGGATCGTTAATTTTCTGTTTCAGTATTGCGACTGTTTTGAAGAACATTACCTTGTGAAACACACTCGAATCAAAATTAGAATCACTTTCTAAACTCGAATCAAATTTCCAATGTATGTTTACCATGTGAACGAGACATAAACCAGCTAAGAAACTAAACTCAAAAATACCTTCAACAAAATATATTGTAATTCTAAGTCAAGACTAATACAAAAATTTCCAGACCCTTCTCTAGCACTCCGAAAAGAGAAGCATTCTATGGTTAATGGGTGTCAAAAATATCTGGAGATTATATTTTCTTACTGTGGTCATGGCGACACTGATGATGGAAGGAGGGGGAGGTGGTAGTGGTGGAAGAAGAATGGGAGGGGAGGGGTAAATGGGTTGGGACTGGTGAGGTAGCATGCTACGTGTGTCCATGTCATTAAAATATAAGTGTCACGTAGGATTGGGTATTCATCTTACATAAACATAACGGAGAAGGGGTATATTTGATCTATTTTCTTAACAGTAAGGATATTTTTGAACTGAAAGTAGAACGAAAGGTAAATTTGATCATTTTGTAATAGTAGATGGGTAACTTTGACCATTTTCTCTTTTATTTACTTTTACTCGTAGTAACTAGTAAAATTTTCTAGTCAATGCAAAATCTAGACGTAGGGTCTTTAAAGATGTTGTGGGTCGTGGCAAGATGTAAGCATTTTCTTCTTTTATATTTTTAGATAGTAGCTTCTCATTTTGAAGCCCCATTAATTTAGATTCATTGCACGAGAAAATTCCCCTTTTAGGGTAAATGTTCTCTGTCAAAGCTATTCCATTCAGTAGGATTTGTAATAGTTTGTTCGTATGATGATCAATAATATGCTTTCTTTTCACCAAAAGCTATTCCATTCCAAAAACTCAAACATGATGCCTTTAGTTAAGATTTAGCGGTAATTTACCCCCCCCCCCCCCCTTTTTTTTAAATTTCTTTTGTTATTGTTTTCCACCCGATTTTCTTTGTAGTATTATTTAGGTTATATTTGCGTAGATCCATACTCTTATGTGTATATTACTATGTGTTACTTCATTTATTTTATATCATGATATCTTACTGTCTTATTTTCCTTGAATTCCTGCATCGATTACATTTATTTTAAAACGAGGGTCTATCGAAAATAATCTATCTACCCCACAAAGATAGATGTAAGATTTGCGTACATCTTACTCTCTCTAGACTTCACTTATGCGATTATACTGGGTATGTTGTTATATAGTTTTTACTTGATATGCAATACTTGTTTTGAAGCCCTACTTTGAGGGTAAAACGCTTTCTTTGACGATTTTATTTCTAGAATTTAAATTAGAAATTAGAAATTAGAAATTTTTAATTAAGAATTGAGGCTACTTACCACCTCTTTCCTTTTTTTTTCCTTCTAGTTTTAGTCAATCTTATAGGAGTACTTAGAGTAGTACTTACCATCTCTTTTATTTAAATAGAAAAAATGGCCTGGATCTTAGTTGTACGGTTCATGTACCGACAGGTGAATCTGCTCTACATATATATCCTAATTACTGCTCTACATATATTTTGTCGATTAGTAGTACTACCTTTATTTTTTATTTTTTTCCTTTTATTCTGCAGTTGTACAGCTAGTTAAGGTAAAGTTATATCAGTCAAGATTCGAGCTTACTTCATTAAATGCTTTTGATATTTTCCCAACAATAATGTATACCTCCACAAACATAAATGACCTAGGACCCCCATCAATTTATGACCACCAGATATTGTACTTAGTGATTATTTCACTGTTTCTATGTCAAACAAAAGAAAAAAAGCTGATGCTGAAATTTTTACATCTGGTAAAATAGATGAATTACGTGTAAAATCTTTTTTTATATATATATATATTTGATATTTCTCATTTGGTTGATCGAAAGAAAGCAAGCACTACCTATGAAGTGGAGTTTTTATAAATATTTTTTTGGTTAATCATCCTGTCACCGGAATATGTTGGTTCGATTAATCTAATTTGGTGCCGTAGAATGCTCTTTGTGAGGGATTTTTCTCATTTTAGCGCTATGTAAAAAATATTATATTCCCAAGGTGAATTTAGAATTTGAAGTTGTTCTCATCTATTTCAAATTAAAAAGTAAAAAGAGATAAAACTGTTAACACTCAAAAATAATTTAAGTGTTTAGCTGAATTCACTGACAACCGAACTATTCCGGAGCCGAATTTACTCCTAGCCTTCGACTACAAGAAGTCCATCGGCTACTAAGGCATCTTAGCCGAAGTTGTCAGTTAGAGGTATAGCTGAGACCCACTCAGATGCAGATATCTCAACGACCAAGTCAAAAGGGTTTTGAGACCCCTAAAATCGGTAACGGCCAACAACAGTTAAAAGAAAGGGCCATTATCCGAGCAAGAGAAGTAGATGGCGAGAAAATTGGCACCATTTCCCCCATAGTCAGCCGTTGAGCTTAGTGGGTTACTTGATGGCCGACATGGGGGCACGTTTGTACAGTTTTTTCTTCCTTTTGTACTATAAATAGTCATTCTTTGTATATAGACAGAACACACTCAATCAAACACATAAATTTTTTATCTATCTTTATATTTTATCCTTTACTTTCCTTTTATCCTTTACTTTACTCGACTGTATTCATGTTTCTTACCTCTTAGTTTACCATAACCACCGTCCTAACGCTTTCTGAAATAGTTGGGGAACCCATTGCTGGAGATTAGAGTTCTGTTTCCAGCCCAAATCGCTTAAGTTAAGGAATCAATTTGTCTCCCGATTTCATCAGCCGAAGCAACGGCAGATAGCGGAATTGGGGCCGAGAACAAAAACAAAGGCATACATGGTGACCAAGGGGATTCGAACGCTTGACCAAGAGAAGCAAAGCTTAAAAGGCTCCTTCTCTGTCACTAGATCAACAACACACTTTGTTAATGAGTTCCCAAGTTGATTTACTAAATTTTTCAATACAAATATCGAGTCCGCAAATGTATGGAGGTTCTCCGCCCCATACAATGATCTAAATCTACGCCTGTATATTTCAAAGACTCGAAAATAAGACATAATTTGGTTACCGGTGGATTTTCATCACACTTTTGTAGGGTAGTTTTTACAGATATTAGCTTTTTCAATTAAAATGTTTGTCTATTAATTCATTAAGGATATGATATGTTCAAAGGAGCGTACACCATCATTTACGATCTAACTCGGAAATATCATTTCTTATGAAAACTCACGTACCAAAGAAATAAAAAATACGTTATGAGCAACAAAATTAAAGATGTTTATTAATAATATGGAGATAAACAACAAGAGAATTAATAATCGCTATCAAAATTTATCATCCACATATAGTTTCTTTCATTCGTCTTTTTTGAATTTCTATATTAACTTGATATCGTTTTGAAAAATTATAGGTGAAAAATATTTTGAGAAGATTGAGTATTTCCTAACTTTCTCATATTTTATGATACGTTTGGTGAAAGAGAAACTTCATGCATTGATATTTTGATGGTCAAGTAGATAGTAAACTAATTGTACGTGCATGGGGACCTCCCACAGTCATAACTAAAGTACTGCTCAGGCGACCGACCAAATATAAGTATTAAGCAGGCTGGAATATTGTGACCTTTTATCTTCTATGCATTGACTATGATTTGTGAGACCCAAATATATACTAGTTGTTCACTTGTTTGTCATCTTTGATCTATAGATATTCTACAATTTGTACTTTAAATAGATTTTTTTCTTCTTTATCCTATAGCAATCCGTGTGAAATAGACCCTTAACTTCTTCATATTTTGCACTGACTCGATCTCTTACAAGTTACAATTAAGAAGGATGCTATATATAATTTGTTGTTAGTTTATTAGCAAATTGGCAAATTAATGTAGTACTTCTATTACTATAGTATATAGATAATGATGGGATGGTTTCTATATATTGATCGTATGGTTTATTAGCAATGGAGTCCGCTCTATATGAAGTAATCGTGACTTTACGTAACTCCATTGAAACTCATATGATCAGATTAATACTATACAAAATAAAAATAACAAGTACGGGAAGTTCTTAATATTTTTTACCGAAAAGTGTTGTCTATATGGATATCTTTTTCTTCTAATGTGCCTTATTTTACGTTAGTTGTACGAATTTTAAGATACTGTAAGTACTACGAGATGGAGTTGTTTATTTCCATGTATTTAGGTCCCTCTAGTTCCTTTTAACACCTTTGCCCGTTATCATTTTAAACTCATGAATTAATGCATTTGGGATTGGTGCAAGACATGTCAAAACATCACAAGCAACCTCTCATTTTATCTTTTGATGTATTTGTTTATAGAGATTTCGCTTGTATAAGCTTGCTTACGTTATTGATCTTAAATTCTAATTAATAAGAGAGGATGATTGTGACAGATGTTGAGATTATAATCATTTGTGGAATGATAATTACTTAGTTTTACACTCAGTAGCATTCTTGTAACTAGTAGAGCTAGTAAATAGTTAGTTAGAAAGTTGTTATGCTTAGCTATCATTAGTTAGATATTTTTAGATGGATTAGCGGTGTATATAAGCACAATCACACTGCTATTGTAATCACTTTTACTGATAATGAAATGATATTCATTTCCCAACCGCTTCTCTGCTTGACTTGAGCTCTGCTCCATAACCGACTCACCTCCATAGCTTCATCAATGGGGGATTGAGATTTTGCTACTTCATTACTCATATTTTATCATGGTATCAGAGCTTTGCTCTTTCTTTTCCGCAATAGATTTCAGTTGATTTTCTCGCATTTCTCAATTTTAGGTCAAAAAAATTGTTAATTTGAATTTCTGTGAATTTTGTGATTGTTTCCCGATTATTCTTTGAGATTGTTCTTCTCAATTGATTGTGTTAGTTGAAGTTCATCATTTTCACCGTTCTTTTGTGATTGTTCTTCACAATTGTTCTCCATTTTTCTGAATTAATAAGTTCCTTTTCCGATTGGTTAACTTCTAGTTTTGATTCAGTTATTGCATTTGGTCTAGGGTTGGAATTGTAGTATTTATTTTTAATCGAGTTGTTAGCAATTGATCATTGAACCTAGTAGTCATGACTGAACCACAGTTAACCCCGTAATTGAGTAACCTAGTAGGCACTCTACTAAGTGATCCCACATATTACAGGAAGTTAGTGGGCAAACTAAACTTCCTCACAAACACAAGAATGGACACTGCATATAGTGTGCAACATTTGAGTCAGTTTATGCAATTACCAAGAGAACCACACCTCAAAGCTTCTTTACATGTGCTCAGATATCTCAAAAATGATCTAACTCTGGGCATCTTCATTTCAAAAAGACCTGACTATATTATGACTACCTATTGTGACTCAGATTGGGTAAGTTGTCATGATTCTAGGAAGTTTGTGAGCGGTTACCTAGTTCTAATGGGAGACAGTCCACTTAGCTGGAAATCCAAAAAACAAACAATTGTCTCATTATCTTCAGAAGATGCAAAATATAGAGTTGTGAGACAAGTAGTTGGTGAATTAGTATGGCTAGACAGGTTCTTACAGTGGTGTGCACTTTGCCTATACAAGTCTTTTGTGATAGCCAAGTAGCAGTTCATATAGCAAAGAACTCAGTATTCCATGAGAGGACAAAACACATAGAAGTGGATTGTCATTTCATTCGAGACAAGCTACAAGAAGGGCTGATCAGCTTGTACCACATATCCACTATCTCTCAACTAGCAGACATATTCACTAAGGCATTGACTGGGATTAAGCATTCCTCCATTTTGGGCAAGTTGGAGGTGATTACATCACCTCCAACTTGAGGGGGTGTTGAGATTATAATTATTTGTAGAATGATAATTACTTAATTTTACAATCAGTGTCATTCTTGTAATTAGTAGAGTTAGTTAATAGTTAGTTAAAAGGTTGTTATGCTTAGCTGTCATTAGTTAGATATTTTTAGATGGATTAGCTATGTATATAAGCACAATCACAATGATATTGTAATCACTTTTACTAATAATGAAATGATCTTCATTTCCCAACCTCTTCTCTGCTCGACTTGAGCTCTGCTCCATAACCGACTCACTTCCATAACTTCATCAATGGAGGATTGAGCTTTTGCTACTTCATTACTCATATTTTATCGCAAACAATTAAAGTAAAACTAACCAATTTATGATTAAACCACAATCCACTGTGTAATGATCATTTTCTTAATTTTAAGAAAATTACAATTCCCAAAAATTTATAAACCCCGATTGTGAGCAAGCACAATTAAGTAAAATTTTAAAGAGCATGGACTTGTAATATGACATTTTCACTATATATATACTTATATCACTAGCAAATAGCAACAGTAGCAAATAGCAACAGGGCCCATTTCCTCTTACAGATCACCGACGATCTCACACACATTTGGAATCAGCCAAAAAGCATAAAAATCGAAAATCGACATTTACAAATTATAAATTACAAAAAGAAAAGAGAGCAAATCAAAGATGATATTTTATGTTGTCCCAAACGGGGACACCGTCAAATTAGGCACTGATAAGCTAAGAGACCTACTATATGATAAAACTATTCTAGAATATATTAAAACATTTTAATATTACTACTATTCCTTCACTTTTCTTAAATTAATTTAAAAAATAAGTCGATACACGAATCAATTGATTTGGCTGAATAAAGGAGAGAACAAAAATGGCCAAAATCGTACATAAAAAATAGTCACCCACACACTACTGTCAGACCACGACAATTTGATTTCTTCCCTATTTGTTTAGTAATTTTTAAAAAAAATAATAGAGATAGGAAAATTAATTTAATAAGTAATGGCGTAGCTACTTAACCTGAATTAAAATACTGCAATTTGAATTATAATCACTTTTCATTGGACTATCCTTTGAACACCATAACTTTTTACGTTAGGAAAAAAAGAGAAAAACGATTTTCTTCGATAAAATGAAGCAATATACTCCATTTGTCTTTTTTTCTTTTTAATGTGACGATATTTTATTTGACACAAAACTTTAAAAGAATGAAAAAGATTTTTAAATTTTCAATTTAAATATGTAATGATATTTATATGATCATAAAATTATGTCATTAAGATATAATGAAAAGTTTGAAATTAAATAACTTTAACATATTAAGGTATCATTCTATTCTTAACAAACTGTAAACAAAATTGAAATTAACGACAGACAACTTTTACGAAATAATAAAACATCATTGCTAATCTTATTTAATAAAGAATTAGTGATAGATTATCAAAAAAATATAGTTAGCTTTCGCTATATTTAGTGACAACTTAGCCACAAATTTTATATCTAATTCATGTATTTTTTAAGTTAACAAACTAAAAAAAATAAAGAATATCACATAACTAAAATGGAACACAGAGTAATATTTTACTGTCGCATTTTTATTTTCACATTAAAATAATCCAGACTCTCCATTATTTAGAGGTCAGCATACCCAAATCCGACAATAAAACTTAACTAAAGCAAAAAACTTGCTCACACTAACATCCCCTTTTACTCAACAAATTGGTTCCCTAACCATGTCTTTGCCACTTTAATAATGAGTGTTTGTTAGTTAAATCGATGATAATTTATTCTCTTTTTTGTCTGATGGTGTGTACTACTAATGGATAGAAGGGAATAATCTTCTTCTTGCAGTCTTGCTTAATTAGTGCTATTTCCCCCTCCTTTTTCTAATTTTTAACTATTGTGTGTGGACATAATTGTTACATATTAGTGAACATGAAATACTAAAATATAATCTAGTTGTTTTTTGGGTGGTGGGTGACGTTGGACTTTCCTTACGATAAACACAAATGTTGTATACGTGTGATAAATATAAATACAAGACAAAATACAGTGTCTAAGAATTGTATACATACATAAAAAAAATGTTTGGAGGGGTGTGGGGTGTGGTGGGGGTTGATTGTTGGCGTGATTTGTGATTGTGGGAATTAGTGGTGGAGGAGGTCCCGGGATAACATTTCTTCATTTTCTTAACCGACACTTAATTAAACGACAAAGTATAATTTTAAGCTATGTGCACTGTGTTGGGAGATTTTGCTCTATGGTACTTTATAAAGCGATGCGGGAAGTATTTAACTATTACAAGTATTCGAAAGGATAAATAAAGATTTCAATAATTCAACTAGAAATCGAAAATTACAATATAACAACAAACCGAAATTACGATTTTGTTGAAAGTGAAAAATGGAAAGCGGTTTATCTTTGAGTCGAGTGTAGCACTCTGTCCTTAAGACAATATTGCCCCGTATGTATCCTTTATACGTCCTGGACAATTTGTCTCCCAAGATAAAACAAAGAATGGAACCCTTGAGCAAAGGAAACTCAAGAGCTACCGTGAAGAATATTGAGTAACGAAATGATGCTTGGAAGTTGTAGGAAGAAGATTTTTTCTGGTTGTGTATTTTCGTGCATGTCAAGTTCTCAACAATGGTGTAAGGGGGTGTTTATATAGGTGAGGGAGGGGTGAAAATCGCCTCCATAATAGCCAAATAATGGCCATTATGGAGGTAGTAAAGCCACCAACATAAATGGTGAAAGACCAACGGATTTGGCCATTATAGGAGGAGTAATTCACCAAAATAAATGGTGAATTGAGTGCTTGGCAACCGCTTTGACTATCCAGTTCTCGGAAACTTGAGGGACCAAACGCACATCTTGAAACTTCAGGGACCAAAGCGTAAATCGAAAGAATTCGGTCCGAATCGTACATCGGAAACTTTTGGGATCAAAGCGTACTTACCGGCAAAGTTTTCGGCCCAAAAAGATAATATCGAAGACCCACGGCCCACGACCGTGACCCGAGAACCCGACCGGACGGCGGGGCGGCGCGGCGCGCGTGTGGTCTTTCCTCGAACCGAAGCACATCTAGGTCCTCCCTCCTTTAAACACATGGGATACCCCTTGGGGTCCCAAACCCCAAACCAATTTCGAATCTTATATACACAACAATTCTTTCTTCCTCTACCGATGTGGGAGAATTACACACAATACCACACTTTCCATGCTTCAAACACCTTACTTCGTGAACCAATATCTCTTTCATTTCTCAATGAAATTTGACGATTCTTGGCCCTACGGTTATCTACGTACTTAGTAGATCATGCATGTGTGAAGAACCGGATTCTCCAACATACGTTACACTAGTGTTTAAGCCGTTAAAGTTGGTCGGTCGCAACTCCCGCCAAAGACAAATTTCCAACACACTGATTGTATATAACAAATTGTAACTATTAGATTAAAGCCAAATACATAATTAATATACGTAGAAGAATTAAACCAATCTAGTAGTATTTTCGAAAGGATTGATGGGGCGATTGAGTTATCTAATGGAGTATAAATTTAACTTTTGATTCACTTGCAAGATTTGAATGATCCAAAAAAAAGGAGGAATTAATAATGTTTTTGACCAATATAATAATTACAACGTACTTATGTCATATAGAGAAATACTTATCATTTAATGTGAGACAAAAACTAAGAATAAACACGTACTAACTCTTTAGCAAGTATCATATGTTAACCTAAAAAGTAAAATAATAACTTGCGATAACTAATTAATTAAATTGCACTAATATTAACTTAGCATAACATATAAAAATACATTTCTTTTTAACTTAGTTGGATACAATAAATGTATGACGTGCCCGCACCTGTGTCAAACTATACACCCACAGTCCCACACTGACTATCAGATTATCCTGTTTTGGTACATTGCACTTTCTTTATTGATTTCTCGTTATCTTCCTTTCTTTAATTTTTTTTAATTATATAGTATAGTTATTGGTAAATGCAACCCACAAACAATTTTTTTTTGTCGAAGCTCCTTTTGTCGTCTTCCTTTCTTGTATTTGGATGAACTAAAGCTTAAGAATGAAGATTAACAAAAGAATTAGTAGAGTATGAATGCGTAGCTATTAATTAATTATAAGAGAGGTGGAGGTTGATAAGAATGATTATTAGTAGATTAATTATATATAAAAAAAAACAGCTGAAAAAAGAAGCAAAAGCCGCAATTCAAGGTTGACAAAGCTCAATTAGAAGCTATTTAATCCTCATTAGTTTACTTTTGCATATTATATTGATCTTATTTCTGAAGTCATATTTTAGTAATCCTACCTAAAGAGTTGACTAGATAGAGAAGCACTAACCTAAACTTCTACGACTAAATTGTGGTAATATGGTAAGTAACAACAACAATATATCCCGTGAATATTGTAAGTATTTCTTTATTTTAATAAAAAAATGAATTTAAACTCTGAAAATGGAGTCAGTTGTATTTGGTATGGAACATCCTTGGCTTTAATTACCCCTAAATTAGAATTTTTTTTATACAAGTATGAATTAGTTAGGTCTCAAAAGAAAATCATACACCGGGCGTCACTATTAAAATAAAATATACGAAAAAGACTTAAATATGCCATCGAATTATCGAAAATGGCTCATTTATGTCACTCGTCAATAGTTTGGCTCATTTATGCTATCGTTGTTACAAATGGCTCATCCATGCCATTTTTCATTAACGATGGTTTTACAATACCATATATGACATATGACCTCCAATTAGAGGTCCACGTTGTTTAATTATACCAGCCCAATTTTAAATTCCAAATTAATAAAAAAATTGATCCATACATCAGACTCACCCACAAACATAATCTAGTTGGAGGTCATGTGCCATATTTGATATTGTAAAATCGGCGTTAATGAAAAATGGCATCAATGAGCCATTTTGGTAACGGTGATGGCATAAATGAGCCAAACTATTGACGAGTGGCATAAATGAGTCATTTCCGATAGTTCTATGACATATTTGAGCCTTTTCCGTAAAATATATGAAAAGACAGACATGTGAAATAAAGCAATACATGGCATTAGGCCTAAAACTGTAAAGAATGGATCTTGGGCCTAACTCAACCCCAAAAGCTAGTTTGTAGGGTGATGATTGTCCAAGTCCATATAAGGAGTCCATGTTCCCATTCCATTTTCGATGTGGGACTCTTAACACTCCCTCGCACGTCCACACCTCGTTAACTAGATCGTGGATAATATAATTTGGGGGCCCAACATTGGTGAACAAAGAATTGGAATGAGTCCGACTCTAATACCATGTAAAGAATGGATCTTGGGCCTAACTCAACCATAAAAGCTAGCTTGTAAGGTGAAAATTGTCCAAGTCCATATAAGGAGTTCATGTTCCCATTCTATTTCCGATGTGAGACTCTTAACAAACAACCAGACTTAACACATTGGGATGTAAAATAAAATACTTATAACTTTTTTCCTCATCTTATCCCTTTGAGTCCAAGGGATACCTAGAACTTTATACATCCTCTTTTAGTGGTGCAAAAGAAATTAAAATGAAAGAGTAGCAAGAAAGAAAAAGCAAACAAATATTCTTCAAGCATGCAATCATAATTTCAAAATTGGTGTTCTTGTGTCCACAATCAAAGCGACTAATAAAAAGAACTTTCTTAACGTGCAACTAATCCCATCTTCTTGGTAGTTTCCGAAACAAAATCTTGGCTATAAACTAGTATCAATTCATTGTATACATGTATTATATTATTCAACTACTTTATAATACTATCAAATATCGCTAAGTTTTGACAGAATCCACCGGTCTCAGTCTCATCGATAACGTTTTGAACGGATAAGATTTTCCATACGATCAAAGTCGAATTACTATCGGACGTCTGTCGAAAATTAGCGATGTTCTGGAGTTCATATAATATTCCTGTGTTCTTGGTTAAACTCATATAGTATTCTGCCCCTTGTGGTCCACTCTATGTGATTTAATTATTATTGAAGAGTCAAATAATTTTTTTCAACGGCAATTTATTCAATATTTTTTATATAATTTGAATTGATAATTATTGTGACTTATACTACTTTTGATATATTTTTAAATATGTAAAATTTTATTTTAGTAACTTAAAATTTTTATATCCAAATTTACATCGATAAAATTAGATAGTTTGATATTAATTAAGTAATTCGAATCAGATCACTTGAAAATGGAGTCCGTAACTTAAATGGCCTAAAAATGAGAGAATGAACTAAAGTATCTCAAAAAGGAAAAAAAGTTATCAAAAGTATTTTTTGTGCAATAAATTATTGCGCAATAGGGGTGGGTAGTTTTTTTTTGGTTAACTTTTTTTTTTCAACACAATTATTTCAAAGGTTTGAAATTTATGTTTTTTTTCATACTTTGACCAAAGATTAGTCATGTGTCAAGACTCCGAAACGTCAATATTTTATATAGAACCTGATATTTTTTTCTGCGAACAATAATGTACGCTAAATACATCAATGATACATAAACGTTCGGATCATCGATTTAGGGGTTGTAAAATGCCCGAAGTAAGTTTTGTTTGGAAACTTGTTATCATTAGGTTTAAGTGTTTTAATTTTTAAAATTTTGATTTAAGCGTGTTATTTTTTAGTCAAGGCATAGCTTTATTTCGAATATGTCGAGATTTTTTTCTAATTAATTTAGGATGTCACACGACTTAGTAATAAATGATAATGATTAAATACTAAGATAACTAATTATCATTAAAAAAATAACACGCAAAAATATAATATTAACTTAAATTGTAGCTCGGACCTGTCATTATCATGTAGATTAAGTACTGATCTATCAATGGGCCCCAGGAGGTATCGTATCTGTACAAACAATGTTTAAATTATTCATTATCATGTAATATTAATATTCTAATCCTTTATCAGAAAGTTATATTAACTAACTAATCATTTATCGGGAAATTATATTAACTATCTAATTTTTCAGAAAATTATAGTAATGATGTTTAATAAACTAATGATTTGGTTTATCATATGGTAAGTTTGAAGTTTATCATTTATTCCAAATTTGTGAATTAGAACAATTATATTGTATTATATTTTTATGAATAATTAAAAATTAGTAATTAATTACTCAATTAATAATGTATATAAAATAACTAAACAATTTAACGGGAAGACTAACTAATCTTTTTATCGGGAAATTATATTAACTAACTAATATTTTATCAAAAAATTATATTAATGATGTTCAATCCTAAACTAAGGATTAAATATTACTAATTAATAATTGCTAATTAATTATAATTCTAACTACAATTAACAAAAAACTATATTATCTAACTAATCCTTTATCGAAAAATTATATTAATGATGTTTAATCCTATATAACACGTGGAAAAATTAACTACAATTAAAAATTAACTCATAATTATTATTCTAACTACAATTAACTCACAATTTACAATTGATAAATTAATTACGGAAAAAAAATCTCGACATATTTGAAATAAAGCTATGTTGACTAAAAAATAACACACTTAAATCAAAATCCTAAAAAATAAAATACTTAAACCTAATGATAACAAGTTTCCAAACAAGACTTACTTCGGGTACTTTACAATCCCTAAAACGATGATCCGAACGTTTAGGTATCTTTGATGTATTAAGCCTGCATTATTGTTCGCAGAAAAAAATATCAGGTTCTATATAAAATATTAACGTCCGGAGTCTTGACATATGACTAATCTTTGGTCAAAGTATGAAAAAAATATGAATATACTAAGTGTTGGAAAATAAAAAAGTTAACCAAAAAAGAATTACCCACCCCTATTGCGCAATAATATTTTTTGCGCATTATTTTCTTAATGATAATTAGTTATCTTAGTCTTTATTATCGTTTATTACTAAGTCGTGTGACATTCTAAATTAATTATAAAAGAAAATCTCAACATATTCGAAATAAAGTTATGCCTTGACTAAAAAATAATACGCTTAAATTAAAACACTTAAACCTAATGATAACAAGTTTCCAAACAAAACTTACTTCGGGCACTTTACAACCCTTAAAATGATGATCTGAACGTTTAAGTATCTTGATGTATTGAGCCTACATTATTGTTCGCAGAAAAAAATATCAGGTTCTATATAGAATATTGACGTTTTGGAGTCTTGAAACATGACTAATATTTGGTCAAAGTATGAAAAAAAACATGAATTTCAAACCTTTGAAATAATACTAAGTGTTGAAAAAAAAAGTTAATAAAAAAAATTACTCACCCCTACCGTGCAACAAATTATTACGTATAAAGAGTTAACCGTGCCGTTACAGTTGACTACTTTTACATAATAAGTTATTGCACAAAAAGTAATGTGACAACTTTGTTTTTTGGGTACTTTGGTTCCTTTTCTTATTTTTTAGGTCATTTAATTTCCGGACTCCATGAAATGGACGGAAGGAGTACCAATAACTAGCTAATGTAGAAACGCCAAAAATGAGTTGTATCATTTGGCTCAATCAAATGAAAATGACTTGACAATTCTCTCGTTTTGTTTGACTATAATTCTTTGTTTATATCATCTTTAAGTCCAAAAATTGACAGTTAATTAACGATCAGTAGTATTTTCACATGATTTTTTAATCCTTAAAATCATGGCAGTCACAGTAACATCAATTCCAATAAGAAGTCTTTCGCTTTCTTATAATTATTTTTACTATTCAAACATTATAAAAACAAGCAGGAATAAATAGTTAGTACTAACATCAAGATCGCATATTTAGAATAGTAACAGCTTAACCACAAGCACATTTCGTCACTGAAAATCTATGTGAAAAGACTACATGAATTTTTATATATATATATATATGTGTCTACAACTATTTCAGTAGGCACTTGTTATTTTACTTTAATACAGGTACCGCATATCTATGTTTGAAATATAATAGTCATTAGGCCGTATCCTTACGTGTAAAAAAACAATTACTTTTTCAGAAATAAACCGATAATTATTTCTGAAATAATTGATTGAAATGCAGGGGGGGTGCATATACCTTATTCTAAGTTGTGACACGAAACATCGTCGATTTGTTTTCACTAGATATATACATATAAATTATAAGCAAAATGAAAAAATTGGTTATAAATATAAGAAAATGACAATGCTTGTTATTATAATAATTTTCACTTACTTTTAATCTATATTATATTAAAAGCACGAATGGCCTTAGAAATGTTGATTGAATTTTTTGCCCTTCATTAAAAGAATATGCAATAGACAGAATTGCCATTTACTATTTTTTTAAAATTATTATTTAATTATATTTATAATAGTCATTTAATTACATCCCTAAAATTTAGAAGTTCTTTCCATACGTTTTAGTAGAGATGGCAGTGGATCCTAGACCCGGTCTGGATCCGGTGGATCCAGATCCGTTTTATAGGATATGGATCTTCAAAATTTAGACCCGACGGATCCGGATCGGACCCGGATCCATTTCTGACAGATCGGATCTGGATCTAGATCTTGTATTTGAGATCCGTATCCGGTACAGATCCGACCCGTGAATCCGTTTTTTATTAAATATATTTATAACCTAGAATGTAATTTTATAAGTATTTTCTTAAAATTGCTAAGCACATCCTTGCAAGTTCAATTCTCAAAACAAGTTTAATTTATCCCCGCATTAACTCAAAAACTAAAAATTAAAGAGGTAATTTCGATAATAAAATCAATGTTATATTAGTGAATGACTAACATCTCCATAGACAAGTAGTTAAAATTATATTCACTTCATTTGCGAAGATTCCAAGCACATGCAAGTTCTGCATTGTGGAAATACTAGTCAGCATTTTTTCACAACTATTGTCATTGTCCAACATTTTCAATTAATAGCTCACAATCAAAATGAGACAACGAACAAAATATCTCATATGAACATTTCAAAATTGAAACACAGTAAACTGTTAGCTAAGTAAAAATCATTTGTCAATTCAAAAAAAAATTCTTAGCAAGACAATTTTTTTTACATGTGGATCCAGATCCGATCCGATCCGTGGATCCGGTGGATCCGAATTTGGATATGATTTTTATGGACCCGATGGATCTGAATTCGGATCTGGGTCCAGATATGAAAAACGGATCTGAATCTGGATCTAGTAGGATCCGATCTAGATCCGATCCGTTGTCATTCCTACGTTTTAGGTTTAGGCGTCCTTTTTTCCACGGACTGTACGACTTTCAATGTATTTTAGACGTAGGATCCTTTTATTCCTAAATTAGATATTAGGAGTTATTTTTTACTTTACCTCTTATATTAAAACTGATTTCCCCCCCCAAAATGTAGGACTTCTATTTTCTACCTTTTAGGTTTAAAATTCTTTTTTTTTTCACCGAGTACTAAAAAATCTCGACCACTTTCCATTTCTTTTAGATTTTTCACACAAGACATAAATTATTAAATTATTTTTCTTATAAATAGGATTTTGTATACTAAATACTGTTGTGTGCCTGTGTTCAAAAAATCAGGAAAAACAGAAACCAAACGGAAAGACAAAAACCAGGAAAAACAGAAACTGGAAAAATAATACAAAAGTAAGAAAATATCCGAAACCAACAGAATTCACTGTGTGTCCTTAAGGAATTTAATCCCCTCACTGTACCCGAGGTTATGGATTACTTCCTCCCAGGATAAAACGGATATACTGTCGCGAGGAGTAGCGGTACGTCAAACGCCTTCGACTTCGACGAACTCAAAGTTGGCAACGAAACACAGTAAGACTCGATAGTTTTATTTGTGAAAAAAGAATGCAGAATTTCAGATGCAGAAATTTTTGGTTTTTTTTTTTGGTATCTTTAAAATGAGGCATTGCCTTAGTTTATATAGCCTTGAAGGTGCCTCTTCGGAATAGGTTGGTGACTGTTCGGAAAGGTTGCCTTCCATTTCTCATTCACACCAACTTGGCTAGTTTTATTCATTAACTAGCTTTAACAAATACTTCGTTATTTGAACTAGGCTTACACGTTTAAATTCTTTTGGTACACAATCAAACACAATTTGAGTCCATTTAAAATATATCTGCTACCTAATGACGGCTCTAATTGAAAATAATCAATATATAGACCATTGCCATGAGATTTCAATAGCTTAGTATTAATTAAATCTTGTTTTTTTTTCTTGAATTGAATTCTGTGTCTTAAAGATTAATTTCAGATATGCATCTCAGTGGAGAAAACGAGCCAGCATGTACAATATTCTTTTTTTTTTCTTTAAGATGTTTCACTCGCATATTTAATATTTATTTGCATAGATCATTTTTGTCCTTTTCACCAGATTTATGGCGTAAAATGTATGTATAGTTTTTTTTGCTTATGAAAAAAATAACAATGCTTCTCTTCTTAAAAGATCCATGAGCTGTAATGTCCAACTGGTCTTTCAAAAATATCAAAAGGGATATGAATGTCACCAAAATAACTCTAAAATGCTGATTATTTTTTATATTATTCGACTTAAGAAAACACTTCCTTGCTAATATCATTAACGACTTCATGATGATATTCTACAATAGTAACTTAAGAATATATCTAATAAAAACAAATAAAACTATCAGAAACGGGAACTTGCACTTTATTTATACTTTAAATTTTACTGATATGTAAAATAAATATTTTTAAATTATGTATTGTGTTAAAATTTTATTATCTACATATAAGCTTAATAATAGCTGCAGGGGCACGTATCTTTGTCCTATATGAACTATATTATATGTGAACTACTTTTCTACTCAAATAATATTTTTGTATTCATCTGTTTTATGAAAAATATTTATATACTACACTCAATAAAACAAATAACGAAAAGAATATTTAAGAGAGCGAGAGAGAGAGAAGTGTTTCCAATGGTTAAAAACAAATTCTGCAACCTCAAATATCCAACTGAATTGTTAGATTGATTATTTACATTTGAAAATAGAATTCTATTAGATAAAATTATAACTAAATTTAAATGTTAAAATGGAAAATTGATAAAATGTGAATTTAAAGTAACAAAGATAGAATAGTAGAAAATTCTAAATGAATTGTGATTTTTATTGTCACACAAGTTCTAACAAATGAAAACTCGTGATTTCCTTTTATATATTAAGCTATCTCACTACTAAATAAATATGAGTTATCGAACGGAAAGTGAAACTGTAAAATTTATCTCTAATTTTATTTAACGGTAGATTAGTAATGAATTATCAAAAATATTTGTAGCTACGAACAATTCAGCAAAGGATTAACGACGAAATTCGTAAATACGTCTAATTTTTTTATATAGTGTTTGTTGTCAAATGAGGTACGCGCTTTGATCACGCGGAAAACGTGTACACCGTAACTATTTAAATAAAAAGGAGAGTCACAACAAGAGACATCCTAAATCCTTAGAGATTACATGGTCCTGACAAGTTAATCTCATGTTATTGTTACTTCCTCCGTCTCATATTACTGTCTCATATTACTTGACCATATAATTAAAACTTTATACATATGAATGTATATCCATGTCTGTATATTTCGTATACCTTTGAGACATGCCGTTTTCAGATTTAGCAAATTGAGGCCTACAAGAAGAACGAATCGGCATAAGCAGAAATATGAACAAATTCCATTTTTTTACAAGTAGAACATATTTCCATTTTTTGAGTTCAACATGTCAAGCCTTATACACATATTGGCAGATGCTCAGAAATATTCTAACCTACACTAGACAACCTAAGAGCAGTTTACATGCTAATGAGGATAAATTTTGACAATAAATTAAACAAGGAAAGTATATGGGCAAATTGGTTAACATATAGACATAGGAATGAAAGCGTAATTAATCAGAAATGGCATTTCAGAGATGAAGGACCACTCAAACTAAACTAAACATAAAGGACACATATAAAATTCTCATTAAACATACTTCACACAGATTTGGACATGCTAATGAACATTCAAAGCACCATATGCCTTATGCTGCCTTCAACCACATAAACAAACCAAAAACATGTATCAAAGCATTTGCCTAACAAGAAATCCCTACAGGTTAAAACTCAAAACAATGCTCAAAACTGGACCAAACAGGACATAAAATAAATAAACCACACATCGGATTATCTAATTAGATTTGACTCTTCACCGATTCAAAGCATGCTGGACACCAATGACAGCCACATATTCAGAGCTAGATGAATCAAATTCTAAACTCCTAGAGTCATAACAGACATCATATGAAATATCATACAACATAATTAGATAAATGTCAAACTAATTTCAGTGTATTATGCAAGATAAACCAAGATTTCAGATATAATGTGTTGGAAATAATATTAACAGGATGGGGAATAGCACTTATTGCCCCGTATGTATCCTTTATACGTCCTGGACAATTTGTCTCCCAAGATAAAACAGCAATGGAACACTTGAGCAAAGGAAACTCAAGAGCTACCGTGAAGAATATTGAGTAACGAAATGATGCTTGGAAGTTGTAGGAAGAAAACTGTTTTTGTTGTGTATTTTCGTGAGCTTTATGAACTCGTTATTTTTCTCGTTCTTTGTAGTGCTCAACAATGGTGTAAGGGTGTGTTTATATAGGTGAGGGAGGGGCTGAAAACTGCCTCCATAATAGCCAAATAATGGCCATTATGGAGGTAGTAAAGTCACCAACATAAATGGTGAAAGAACCAACGGATTTGGCCATTATAGGAGGAGTAATTCGGCCAAAATAAATGGGTGAATTGAGTGCTTGACGTTTCGTTTTGACCATCGAAATTTCGAACTTCGGGGACCAAAGCGTACATCTTGAAACTTCGGGGACCAAACTCGTACATCTTGAAACTTCGGGACCAAACAAGTACATCCGAAAGAATTTCGGTTCAAACTCGTACATCCGAAACTTCGGGATCAAAGCGTACTTCGGCAAAGTTTTCGGCCCAAAAAGATAATATCGAAGGCCCACGACCCCACGCCCCACGGCCCGTGACCCGTGACCCGTGAACCCGAGACGGGCGGGCGGCGGCGCGCGTGTGGTCTTTCCTCGAACCGAAGCACATCTAGGTCCTCCCTCCTTTAAACACATGGGATACCCCTTGGGGTCCCAAACCCCAAACCAATTTCGAGTCTTATATACACAACAATTCTTTCTTCCTCTACCGATGTGGGAGAATTGAACCCAACACCACACTTTCCATGCTTCAAACACCTCACTTCGTGGACAAATATCTCTTTCATTTCTCAATGAAATTTGACGATTCTTGGCCCTACGGTTATCTACGTACTTAGTAGATCATGCATGTGTGAAGAACCGGATTCTCCAACATACGTTACACTAGTGTTTAAGCCGTTAAAGTTGGTCGGTCGCAACTCCCGCCAAAGGCAAATTTCCAACAATCCCCTCTTGAAAGAGATTTTGGCGCACTCACATGGTGTCTTTTCATTTCAAAGCAATATTTCGGCGGACCGATGTTGCATAAGGAGAGGTAGCCTCGGCTTTGAACCTTCCATAGTTGAATACCATCGGACTTACTTTACCGCGCGGTGAACGTGATGTCTTGAACCGTCGGTGTTTAGTGTAAGCCAAGACAACGGTACCAACACAACAAATTCCCTTACTCTCTTCTTCGTAATGTTTTGTCCGTTTTGGCCATGGACAACGTCTTGGATTCTTAAGTGCGTTCAATTTGAGGCGGCCCGTCCTCGCACTTAAATAGGTGGTCTCCTACAAGGTATCCTGCTATACCCCACTTCACAAGTGTTAGGAACCATTAAAAGTTTCCCAAAGACCTAACCTCTCGTTGAGGATCATTACGAGTTTTGAAAACTTAACCTTTACCCATACTGCAGATAGCACTTAAAGTCTATCGCGGGAACGGCTTTGGATTTGGTGTTTCTTTTCGAAATCACTATCCGAAGTGCTCATGCTTCTACCGAAGCGATCAACCGAACCTTCTGACTTAGTTTTCCCATTGAACCAAATTACCGGGATCTCCAGTTAGTAAGGTTGGGTTACCACCGTATTGGTCCGTATATTTTGGGTTTTAAGCCCATTCCCTAGACAAAAGAGAACACTTGATCTCGGGTAATCCCTTAGTTAGTAAACAAGGAAGCGACATCCGTAATGATCAAGCGCCATACGGTCTTATGTCTCCTGACAGATCCTGAAAGATATGTCCAGACGCCGTCATCCGTGTCCTTCCTAAAGCCGACCGGCTAGCCACGATGTATAACTCGTTGAAGGCACGGGTTTCTCCCAATAAGGGACGTCCTCTAAGGAGTCGTGAAGTTACTCAACTTCTTTCATGCTTTGTATAAAGCGATAAACTCCGATTCCATCATGAATCGGCCGATGCAAGTTTGCTTAGAGGATTTTCCAAGAACCACCATACACATTTACTTGTGGCTTTGGTGTTCTTCAGATCTGATGTCCAGTTTGCATCACTGTGTTCTCTCGTAACCATTGGACATCCAGAATACTATAATCCGTAGATAAGCGAATAATTCGAGATATCGTCATATCCGATTTAACGCCTTCTATTGATCATGTATTAAGATTATCGGTGAACCTTAGTTCAACCGATCGATTGTAGGATGATACCTGTGTCGGTTGTAGTGTGTACAATACATTGAACTACACGTGATCCGTGCGTATCGCTCCTTGTCTATGGGTGCACCATGATTCCAATCGTTCTATGATTCATATCCATTGATGGCTTCAACGAGACTGTCAACTATCGACCAGTTCGTTAGATGTCTTTAGAAATCCAATTCCTAAGATGTCATCTGTGATATCCATATCTTTCATATCGAGACTTTATTTCAATATGACTTTCACTTTCAGACTATTGGTTTTCCAACTGTTGGCTTTCTAACTTCAGAGTTAATGTTTCTGTGGTCAGATTCATTGTTTCTGTTTTATCCGAGACTTTCGGGACCAAAATGTTAACATTTCGGGGACCAAAATGAAAGTTCAGGAAAAAGCCCAATAGTTCAGCAAACCAATTCTGATCCTCTTCTTCCAACTCTCCGGTTGGGAAGGATGTTTCAACACCCATGCCATGTAAGACTACACTGGCCCTGGATGTGAAGCTACTCACAGGGGAGTTTTTTTTTTTTTTTTTTTTTACAACCCAAAGGTTCTTTTCCCGGAGGAAGATCAACCATTACACAAGTATGGTTCTATATGATGGAATATATTTCTCTCTTTAGCTTCTTTCCAAAATAGCGCTTTTGGAGATAACAATTATTTATTAGCTGTCCATGGTTCGTTCTTAACCATACAAGCTAAAAGGATTAGAACAAGTCTTTGTCCCCTCTTTGCTCCGTCTTGGTTCAACATCTAGAATCCATGAGTTGTGCAGATCTGGAATATTAAGTTCCGGATAGCCAGCAACTTTCGAGTCCTGTAGATACGGAACGTCTAGTTCCGGACAGCCAGGCCCTCGCGGGTTCTTGTTAACCTTGAGCAATTACTCCTTTTTTCCTTTTCAAGGAAAGCTATCTAATAAGAATTCAGCATTCTTTGACGCCAAGAGGCGATAAGTACTACTGTTATTTACAGATCCAGTGGATATGCAATCTACAGTCTTAGGCCGCACTTGACCTGTTTCGGTAGTCCAACTTCTACCAAGCCACCCCACATCACAACTTTTGTATGTAAGATCCTTTCCATGTCTCATACGGAGAGTTATCTTTATCCTTATGCGGAGTTCTGTTGAGAATCGCATTAGCAGTAAGGATCGCCTTGCCCCACATAATTTAGGCGTACGGGTTTGCGCTTGGCTAACACCGTTAGACTGAGGTGAGTAATGAGCAGTCGTTTAATGAACGATGCTTCACATTCTCCCCCTCTATCACTACGAATTTCTCAATCCGTAGGCTTAGTTGATTTTCAACTTCTGCTTTGTAGCGCTTATCCGCTTCAACAACTTCATCTTTGCTTTTTAACAAACAAAGGATTCCATACGTTGTTGGGAGTTTTGCTCTATGGTACTTTATAAAGCAGTACGGAAAGTATTTAACTATTACAAGTATTCGAAAGGATAAACAAAGATTTCAATAATTCAACATGGAATCTGAAATTACAATCGTTACATAAGTAAAAACTGAAAAATCCAGTTTTGTAGAAGACGGAAAAATGTAAATTGTTTTTGCTGAGTCGAGTGTAGCACTCTGTCCTTAAGACAATATTGCCCCGTATGTATCCTTTATACGTCCTGGACAATTTGTCTCCCAAGATAAAACAAAGAATGGAACCCTTGAGCAAAGGAAACTCAAGAGCTACCGTGAAGAATATTGAATAACGAAATGATGCTTGGAAGTTGTAGGAAGAAGATTTTTTCGGTTGTGTATTTTCGTGCATATCAAGTGTGCTCAACAATGGTGTAATGGGGTGTTTATATAGGAGAGGGAGGGGCTCACATCGCTGAAAATCGCCTCCATAATAGCCAAATAATGGCCATTATGGAGGTAGTAAAGTCACCAACATAAATGGTGAAAGACCAACGGATTTGGCCATTATAGGAGGAGTAATTCAGCCAAAATAAATGGTGAATTGAGTGCTTGGCTTTTCTGTCTTGACCGTCGAAATTCTCGAACTTCGGGGACCAAATCTGTACATCTTGAAACTTCGGGGACCAAACCGCACATCCGAAAGAATTCGGTCCAAATCGTATATCGAAACTTCGGGATCAAAGCGTACTTCGGCAAAGTTTTCGGCCCAAAAAGATAATATCGAAGACCCACGGCCCACAACCCACGCCGTGACCGTGACCCGTGACCCGTGACCCGAGAACCCGAACTCGGAACCGGACCGGACGGGACGGGGCGGCGGCGGCGCGCGTGTGGTCTTTCCTCGAACCGAAGCACATCTAGGTCCTCCCTCCTTTAAACACATGGGATACCCCTTGGGGTCCCAAACCCCAAACCAATTTCGAATCTTATATACACAACACTTCTTTCTTCCTCTACCGATGAGGGAGAATTACACACTATACCACACTTTCCATGCTTCAAACACCTTACTTCGTGAACCAATATCTCTTTCATTTCTCAATGAAATTTGACGATTCTTGGCCCTACGGTTATCTACGTACTTAGTAGATCATGCATGTGTGAAGAACCGGATTCTCCAACATACGTTACACTAGTGTTTAAGCCGTTAAAGTTGGTCGGTCGCAACTCCCGCCAAAGGCAAATTTCCAACAATCCCCTCTTGAAAGAGATTTTGGCGCACTCACATGGGGTCTTTTCATTTCCAAAGCAATATTTCGGCGGACCGATGTTGCATAAGGAGAGGTAGCCTCGGCTTTGAACCTTCCATAGTTGAATACCATCGGACTTACTTTACCGCGCGGTGAACGTGATGTCTTGAACCGTCAAGTGTTTAGTGTAAGCCAAGACAACGGTACCAACACAACAAATTCCCTTACTCTCTTCTTCGTAATGTTTTGTCCGTTTTGGCCATGGACAACGTCTTGGATTCTTAAGTGCGTTCAATTTGAGGCGGCCCGTCCTCGCACTTAAATAGGTGGTCTCCCGCAAGGTATCCCGCTATACCCCACTTCACAAGTGTTAGGAACCATTAAAAGTTTCCCAAAGACCTAACCTCAATCGTTGAGGATCATTACAGGTTTTGAAAACTTAACCTTTACCCATACCGAGATAGCACTTAACGTCTATCGCGGGAACGGCTTTGGATTTGGTGTTTCTTTTCGTAAATCACTATCCGAAGTGCTCATGCTTTCACCGAAGCGATCAACTCGAACCTTTACAACTTAGTTTTCCCATTGAACCAAATTACCGGGATCTCCGGTTCGTAAGGTTGGGTTTCCACCGTATTGGTCCGTATATTTTGGGTTTTAAGCCCATTCCCATAGACAAAGCGAGAACACTTGATCTCCGGTAGTCCCTTAGTTAGTAAATAAGGAAGTGACACCGTGATGATCAACCGCCATACGGTCTTATGTCTCCGACGATCCCGACAGATATGTCCGACGCGGTCATCCGTGTCCTTCCTAAAGCCGACCTAGCTAGCCACATATAGAACCGTCGAAGGCACGGGTTTCTCCCAATAAGGGACGTCCTCTAATGAGTCGTGAAGTTACTTAACTTCTTTCATGCTTTGTATAAAGCGATAAACTCCGATACCATCATGAATCGGTCGATGCAAGTTTGCTTAGAGGATTTTCCAAGAACCACCATACACATTTACTTGTGGCTTTGGTGTTCTTCGGATCCGATGTGCGCTTTGCATCACCGTGTTCTCTCGTAACCGTGGACATCCGAATACTATAATCCGTAGATAAGCGAATAATTCGAGATATCGTCATATCCGACTTAACGCCTTCTATTGATCATGTATTAAGATCATCAATGAACCTTAGTTCAACTAATATATTTATAGGACGATACCAGGTCGGTTGTAGTGTGTACAATACATTGAACTACACGTGACCTGAGCATATCGCTCTTTGTCTATGGGTGCACCATGATTCCAATCAGTTCTATGATTCATATCTATTGGTGGCTTCAACGAGACTGTCAACTATCGACCAGTCCGTTAGATGTCTTAGAAATCCAATTCCTAAGATGTCATCTGTGATACTCATATCTTTCATATCGAGACTTTGTTTCAATATGATTTTCACTCTAAGACCGTTGGTTTTCCAACCGTTGGCTTTCTAACTTCGTAGTCAATGTTTCGTGACCGATTCATTGTTTTTGTTTTATCCGAGACTTTCAGACCAAAATATTAACATTTCGGGGACCAAAATGAAAGTTCGGAAGAAGCCCAACAGTCAAAGAACCAATTTCGATCCTCTTCTTCCAACTCTCCAGTTTGGAAGGTTGTTTCAACACCCATGCCATGTAAGATTACAATGGCCCTGGATGTGAAGCTACTCACAGGGGAGCACTTTTTACAACCCAAAGGTTCTTTTCCCGGAGGAAGATTAACTATTACACGAGTATGGTTCTATATATGGAATCTATTTCTCTCTTTAGCTTCTTTCCAAAGCAGCGCTTTTGGAGATGACAATTATTTGTTAATTATTCATGGTTCATTATTAACCATATAAGCTAGAAGGACTGGAACAAGTTTTTTTTTCCTTCTTTGCTCCGTCTCGGTTCAACATCTAGAATCCCTAAGTTTTGCAGATCTGGAATATTAAGTTCCGGATAGCTAGCAACTTTCGAGTCCTGTAGATACGGAACGTCTAGTTCCGGACAGACAGCCCTCGCGGTTCTTGTTAACCTTGAGCAATTACTCCTTTTTCCCTTTTCAAGGAAAGTTATCTCCAAAGAATTCAAAGATTCTTTGACGCCAAGAGGTGATAAAAACTACTGTTATTTGCAGATCCAGTGGATATGCAATCTACAGTCTTAGGTATGAAACCACCCCACATCACAACATTTGTATGTGAGATCCTTTCCATGTCTCACACGGAGGGTTATCCTTATCCTTATGCGGAGTTCGTTGAGAATCGCATTAGCGGTAAGGATCGTCTTGCCCCACATAATTTGGGAGTACGGCTTTGCGCTTGGCTAACACCGTTAGACTGAGGTGAGTAGTGAGCAGTCGTTTAATAAACGATGCTTCAAATTCTCCCCTCTATTGCTACGAATTTTGCAATCCATAGGCATAGTTGATTTTCAACTTTCACTTTGTAGCGCTTATCCGCTTCAACAACTTCATCTTTGCTTTTCAACAAACAAAGGATTCCATACGTTGTACCATCATCAATGAAGATCACAACGTACTTGTCTCCCCCCTCTATTTTGTATAAACTTCAAATCACCCAATTAGGTGTGACTAAGTTCTAGAGGAGCGGTGCTTCTTTCGCTATTTCCTTGATGGAATTTGGAAAGGTGATTTTGCCTCTTCATCTACCTCACATTTATTTAGAGGGTTTATGTCGATGAAGGCAACAATCTCAACATCGTTAGCTTTTGAATGACTTGCTATTTAACGTGTCTTAATCTATGATGGCATAGATGCACGGATTACAAATATATCATTCATTTGGCTACAAACGTATCGTACCATTCTTAGTTATTACGGACCTATTGGACTAGTCTCAAACTAGCTTGACCAACAGCGTCCCTTAAACCAAGTTAGGAATATGTATCACCTCATCTTAGAGTGATCACAATCCATGAAGTCCTATTGAGGACAACCTCTCCAACCCCTTCTACTTTAGAGGTGGCGTTGCTTCACATGAACAACCTCTTGCCCGTGGTTAGGGCATAACCGGATCATATGTGATCTAGATACTCCTGCCCACTCTAGTTTCTTTGGCGACCGAGTGTCCAATTTCTTTATCGCCTTTATTTAGGCCTTCGGATCATTTAGGGACGGAAACTCGGCCCACCTTACTAGGTGTCCATTACTTTTCCTATGAAATGAATTCGGCATCACTCCGGTCGCCGGAGGCTTTATATGACCGAGTGTCCAATATCATCATATCAAAGGAATTTTGGCCCACTCCGTCGCCGGAGGCTTTGTATGACCGAGTGTCCAATATCATCCGATGAAGGATCTTTCGCCAAATAATATGACAGCTCAACGTCATTAACTTTTAGACTTCTTCCGTTATGATTGGTGCCCGAGATAATTCTTGGCGCTTACTTAAGAGTGGTAACAATTTTCGCACAAATCGTGGATCTTTCTCACTCGTATGTGCGAACATACTTTACACACTTTTAATAATTACACTTAAAAGAACAGATCTTTTTAAATCGTTTACAAAATCCAATCTTTAAACGGAAAAGAAGATGAGATTAAACTTCTGATTTGTTAAAGCATAAGGAATATAAATTATTTTCATATTCCTCCTTACTTTAATCCATTTTTAATCGGACATAATTTAATCTTTATTCTTGACAAGTAAGAAAAATACTTATCATTTAATCCTTATTCTTGACAAGTAAGAAAAGTACTTATCCCAATTTCGGATTCTGGCTCACTTCAGTCACTTCATCAGACTGTGTGTCCATTTCCTTCTCACCATTATTCGGATCCTTTGTCCGGGACGGATATAGGCCTTCGCTACAAGATAGAATAACATCTTCGATCTTCTCCTCTTGTCCCGGTTGACATCCTCGGCTCTCGTGAGCGCTTGTTCCCACTGGGTCTTGGTAGCGGTGACACCATGAACACGTTCATCATCATCACTCTCTTCTACCAGAAAACCATTGCCATATCCAGATTTGGTCACATAACTTTTGACCGACATCTTTCGAACACTAATAGTAATACTATACAGATATTGTCTTAAGTTGTTGGGAGTTTTGCTCTATGGTACTTTATAAAGCAGTACGGGAAGTATTTAACTATTACAAGTATTCGAAAGGATAAACAAAGATTTCAATAATTCAACATGGAATCTGAAATTACAATCGTTACATAAGTAAAAACTGAAAAATCCAGTTTTGTAGAAGACGGAAAAATGTAAATTGTTTTTGCTGAGTCGAGTGTAGCACTCTGTCCTTAAGACAATATTGCCCCGTATGTATCCTTTATACGTCCTGGACAATTTGTCTCCCAAGATAAAAAAAGACAATGGAACCCTTGAGCAAAGGAAACTCAAGAGCTACCGTGAAGAATATTGAATAACGAAATGATGCTTGGAAGTTGTAGGAAGAAGATTTTTTCTGGTTGTGTATTTTCGTGCATATCAAGTGTGCTCAACAATGGTGTAATGGGGTGTTTATATAGGAGAGGGAGGGGCTGTTTACTGCCTGAAAACTGCCTCCATAATAGCCAAATAATGGCCATTATGGAGGTAGTAAAGTCACCAACATAAATGGTGAAAGACCAACGGATTTGGCCATTATAGGAGGAGTAATTCAGCCAAAATAAATGGGTGAATTGAGTGCTTGGCTTTTCTGTCTTGACCGTCGAAATTTCGAACTTCGGGGACCAAACCGTACATCTTGAAACTTCGGGGACCAAACCGCACATCCGAAAGAATTCTCGGTCCAAATCGTATATCCGAAACTTCGGGATCAAAGCGTACACGGCAAAGTTTTTTCGGCCCAAAAAGATAATGTCGAAGGCCCACGCCCACACCCGTGACCCGAGAACCGGAACTCGGAACCGGGACGGGACGGGCGGGCGGCGGCGCGCGCGCGTGTGGTCTTTCCTCGAACCGAAGCACATCTAGGTCCTCCCTCCTTTAAACACATGGGATACCCCTTGGGGTCCCAAACCCCAAACCAATTTCGAATCTTATATACACAACACTTCTTTCTTCCTCTACCGATGAGGGAGAATTACACACTATACCACACTTTCCATGCTTCAAACACCTTACTTCGTGAACCAATATCTCTTTCATTTCTCAATGAAATTTGACGATTCTTGGCCCTACGGTTATCTACGTACTTAGTAGATCATGCATGTGTGAAGAACCGGATTCTCCAACATACGTTACACTAGTGTTTAAGCCGTTAAAGTTGGTCGGTCGCAACTCCCGCCAAAGGCAAATTTCCAACAATTAACACAAAAAATACAGAAAAATAAACTGAGAGAAATTTGAGTTTACCGACCTTCTCCGGGCAGCGAACCGAAGCGTGTTTCGAATCGTCGAATCCGCTCGGAAAAGTTGTTTTGGAATACTGATTTTTATCGATTTTGGAATGCTGATTTTCAGGTTCGAAATGCTGATTTTTCAGGTTTCGGAATGTTGGTTTTGGACTTTGGGTACGGTTTCTTCCACCTTACTTCACTTTAAAGGAAACCCGAATTCAATAACACGACAAAAATGAAACAACGAGATCGAACTAGTGAGAAAAACCACCTATATTTTTCTTGGAAGAAAATCATACGCTGCTTCTTTAATATTAGTACTCATGTTGCTGCCAAGGAAGTGAGAATAACGTTGGTATTGTAAAGTTTGTTGTGCATATAGAATTCATGTAGCAAAATGAAGTTAAAGAGTGCTGGTCACGTTTTTTTTTTTTTTGCTTAAAAAGTTCACTATGTAGAATGAAATATGAAGTGTTGTCCTTCCATTTTCCTTTACACTTGTCCTCATTAGCCTTATCTCTTGCCACTTCAATTTAATAATGCCACCACCTATATATGTATATTAGTCACTTTCCTTTTAATTGGCATGATCCCGCGTGGACAAGACAATTCTTACACTTATTCACTTTAATCCTAATTAATACCATAATTAATTAATTTATTGATCCCAATTCACTTAAATAATAGATCATTTTTTACACACCTCATATACTTCCTATCATGGTCATGAAATATGATGCCAGTCTGTAACCTCTTTTGGGGGCATACAAACTATTATTATTAATTCCGTCGTCACACTTGTTAAAATCTTAAATTATTTCGGGACCGCATCCTTTTATATACTAAGCTTCTGTATTTGTATACGTGAATATGACATAAATTCTCCAAGGCTCAGGTCTACTTGCATACGTCTAGCTGTTTAAACCATCGCCCGAAAGTACGGGATGTTACAATATCACTAATATACATCCTCCCCAACTTCCTTATTTCTCAAACAAGCCGATATACACCTCGTATATGACCGCTCGCCTCACATACACCACAGATACTCCCCGAACCCCAACATATTTTTTTCCAGAAAGCCCTCATGGTGGAGATTAATCACAACGGCTTTTCTGGCAGCTGCATGAGCGATACAGGGGACTAGGCTTTCAGCCAACCCCCAGACTCTGCGGCCCAATGGCACCATCAGCGGCCCAACAACCTGTCATCGGCCTACATCCCACGTCCACAAGCATTACCGACGGGCCACAGGCAGGGCCACTGTCATCCAGCCCACGTCCCTACAGCCCAGCAGTTGCCCAGCGATTTGGGAGCTCTACCGACATGCCTCAGTTCTCAGGCCCAGTTTCTTGTAGCCCAGCAGCGGCCCAACTGTGAGGGATCAACACCACCGGGCCACAGCCATCAGGCCCAACATCCTGGCCCCACACAAACCAATTTGGGCTAGGTTTATAGCACTTTGACCCGTCAACAACCCGATAATGCGTGGTATATGAATACGGGCGCCACGTCTCACCTCACCAACAATTTTGATATTCTTCCTCAACTGTACAATTTACAAAGTTCACAATCTATTATGGTCGGTAATGGTCATCGCATTCCAATTCAAGGATTTGGTCACACTCTAACCCCACCACCGCATCCCCACTTATCTCTTAAAACGTCCTTTATGCCCCGAACATTATCAAAAACCTAATCTCTGTTAGAAAATTTGCCACCGATAATTACGTCTCAATTAATTTTGACCCGTTCAGATTTTCTGTAACGGACCTTCATACCGGAAAATTCCTTACGAGGTGCAATAGTGAGGGGGACATCTATCCTTTCATATCCATGTCCGTTGTCAATACTAACCCTCCCACCTCTCTAGCTGCCCTCGTCACTCCTCCCACTACTCTCGCAACAATATCTTCATCCACGTGGCATAGTAGACTTGGTCATCCGGGTGCTTATATTTTTTATTCCATCCGTAACCGAAATTTAATTCACTGTAATAAAGAGAACCTTCCCCATAGTCGCTCCTCATGTCATCTAGGGAAACATGTCCGACTACCCTTTACGCCTTCTCTTAGTATTAGTTTCACTCGCTTCGATATTATTCATGCCGATTTATGGACTTCCCCTATAACTAGCAACCTAGGCTGCAAATATTATTTGGTATTTTTGGATGATTTCTCTCACTTCCTTTGGGTCTATCCGCTTAAACTCAAATCTCATGTGTTCCCCAAATTTGTTGAATTTGGTACAATGGTTAAAATGCAATTTGAAAAAGATATTAAAACGTTTCAATGTGATAATGGTCATAAGTTCAATAATTTCATGTTTCATAAATTATGTGCGGCTAATGGCATGGACTTTCGTTTCTCGTGCCCCTATACCTCCCCTCAAAATGATAAAGCCGAAAGAATTCTCCGTACCATTAATAATATGGTCCATACCCTTCTTTTTCATGCGTCTCCCCCCACGTTTTGGGTATATGCATTAAAAATGGTAGAACATATTCTTAACATCTTACCTACCCGTGCGATTCAAAATAGGACAGCCACCGAAATTCTCTACCGCCGGATCCCAACCTATGATCACCTTAGAATTTTCGGTTGTTTGTGTATTTTTTCTTTCTGATAGGCCAACTCAAAGAGGGAAATGCAAGGGGCGTTAACGGTCTTTTTTGGCATTCTCCTCTTTAACCAAAAGATCAATTAACGCAGGTGCGGTGTGATATTTGCAAAAGTTGGAGAATCCAACCTGCTGTTGTGGGAATTGTGCCTCACGTCGACTTTTTGCTGTTGAATTACGAAGAAAGAAGAAAATGTCACGAGTGAGCTACCCAAATCTAACATCCACGACCCCCCACAAACTAGCACCTCGATCCACTCCGTGTGCATTCCTAGATTTCCCGTCAAATCATAGGGATATTTATGCTATGAGTTATCCACCAACAAAATTATAATCTCACGTCATGCCACATTTGTTGAATTCGTTTTACGTTCAACAACATTCAAAAATTCCTCGACCAGATCTACACTAAGTTCATCTCTATCCAATATTGCATAAAAGTAACAAGTAAAAAATAGTTTCTCCTGCACTAAAACTTCTTAATATGAATTTCTCAGAATTCCTAGTTGTAGATATTGGACATATATACAGTAAAAAATAAATATTTCAGTGGATACAGAAGTTTATAACACATTACAACTGTCCAATAATGAAATTATCTATATTCCAGTACGCACTGAAGTTTTATTGTCCTCTTTCCATCTTATTTCTCTCTGTCTGTTGGGGGTAGGACTAGTCTGACTTTGCTGAGTTGTTCTTCGTCAAACGTATTCAACATATCTTGGCTACCATTACTTTTTTTAATTTAATATCCATCAAACTCCATGAAAATCATGAGATTGAAAAAAAAAAATTTAAATTTTGGAGGATTCGAGGAAGAGGGTCATGTACTCATGTTCATTATTTTGGCTAGCAAGTACTACAACATATTGATATTTTAAGTTGGACAGCTAAGGGTCGATCGCTGCATAATAAGAGGTAATAATAAATATTCTACCCATGCAAAAAAAAAAAAACAAAAAAAACACACGTCTCTCATAAATATCTCTTATTAGAATTTTTGTCTCCGTCACGGTTCACGTTACACTCAAATAAGTTTACAGATGCACTTTCTAGGATTTGTGAACAAGGGCGGGACTAGAGAGAAAGTTGTCAATTCTGTAAGACTTAATATCTTTAGTTAAAATTCTGTTTTTATGTTAAAAATTGACTTAAAATGCATAAATAATTTATCTAAAACTTAATAAATTGCCTTTTTAAATTCAAAGCCTAATAAACTTAAAATTCTAGCTCAGCCTCGAATTGTAAAGTTGGATGCTTAGTTTACTTGTTTAGTCATGCATCAAACATTTCGATTGGTACATATAGGTAAGGAACCAACTTAATTAGGAAGAGGAACATTTGAGAGAATTAATTAGAACGTGTAATGCTATTATTAAGATTTGATTAATGAGACGTTTTAAAAAAATTATAATAAGAATGGTTAGTTCCCGTACTATTTTCGATACAAGACAAGGAAAACAAAAAAATCGACAAATGAGTTGAATAAAGAGTTCGTTGAAATCAACATATCATGATAAATTTAGCATTGTATTCCTTTATTGATTTGATTGCTAACTATTCCTTGAGTTGATGTTTAAACTTTAAAGTAATAAATACTTATATGCATAGGGTGTTCTAGATGAATTTCCAATTTTTAAGTTAGAAGAATTAAAATATAAAAAAATAAATACATGAAAATATTAAAATAATTCAATATAGTACATGCAGTGACTTGGTTAAGAAAACCCATGAACCCATAGCAAAAGACTTAAGTAGGCTTACAAATCAAATCATGATATTATCCGATGCTTTCTGCAATGTCTGAGGCCTACTAATTGATATATATCTCCAAAATCATGAACTATTTGTTGGGATTACAAGGATTTGCAGGAAACGAAAATTACAAGTAACTGCTTATGTAAGAATTGAAATTACAATTCAACAAGAAGACCGGAAACTGCTTTGATTTTTGTTGAGTCGAGTGTGGCACTCTGTCCTTAAGACAATATTGCCCCGTATGTATCCTTTATACGTCCCGGAAAATTCGTCTCCCAAGATAAAACAAAGACAATGGAACAATTGAGCAAAGGAAACTCAAGAGCTACCGTGAAGAATATTGAATAATGAAATGACGCTTGGAAGTTATAGGAAGAACTGATTTTCTGGTTGTATATTTTCGTGTATATCAAGTGTGCCTCAACAATGGTGTAAGGGTGTTTATATAGGTGAGGAAGGGATCTGTTTGATTGCCTCCATAACAGCCATTATTGGCCAAATAATGACCATTATGGAGGTAGTAAAGCCACCAAATTAAAGGAGAGAAATACCAACGGATTGGCCATTATAGGAGGTGTAATTCAGCCAAAATAATTGGCTGAATTGAGTGTTGGACGTTTCTGTTCGTGTCTGCCGAAATTCTGAATTTCTGGAAACTTCAGGGACCAAACTGTACATCTTGAAACTTCAGGGACCAAACTATACATCTAAAAGAATTCTGGTCCAAATTGTACTTCTGAAACTTCTGGGATCAAACTGTACTTCTGGCAAAGTTCTCTGGCCCAAAAAGATAATATCAGAAGGCCCACGACCCATGAACCCGAGAACCCGGAACCGGACCGGACGGGCGGGTGGCGACGGCGCGCGTGTGGTCTTTCCTCGAACCGAAGCACATCTAGGTCCTCCCTCCTTTAAACACATGGGATACCCCTTGGGGTCCCAAACCCCAAACCACTTTCGAGTCTTAAATACACAACAATTCTTTCTTCCTCTACCGATGAAGGAGAATTGAACACAATACCACACTTTCCATGCTTCAAACACCTCACTTCGTGAACCAATATATCTTTCATTTCTCAATGAAATTTGACGATTCTTGGCCCTACGGTTATCTACGTACTTAGTAGATCATGCATGTGTGAAGAACCGGATTCTCCAACATACGTAACACTAGTGTTTAAGCCGTTAAAGTTGGTCGGTCGCAACTCCCGCCAAAGGCTTCCAACAATCCCCTCTTGAAAGAGATTTTGGCGCACTCACATGGTGTCTTTTCATTTACAGCAATATTTCAGCGGACCGATGTTGTATAAGGAGAGGTAGCCTCAGCTTTGAACCTTCCATAGTTGAATACCATCGGACTTACTTACTGCGCGGTGAACGTGATGTCTTGAACCGTCAGTGTTTAGTGTAAGCCAAGACAATGGTACCAGCACAACAAATTCCCTTACTCTCTTCTTCGTAATGTTTTGTCCGTTTTGGCCATGGACAACGTCTTGGATTCTTAAGTGCGTTCATTTTGAGGTGGTCCGTCCTCGCACTTAAATAGGTGGTCTACTACAAGGTATCCTGATATACCCCACTTCACAAGTGTTAGGAACCATTAAAAGTTTCCCAAGAACCTAACCTCAATTGTTGAGGATCATTACAGGTTTTGAAAACTTAATCTTTACCCATACTGCAGATAGCACTTAACGTCTATCGCGGGAACGGCTTTGGATTTGGTGTTTCTTTTCAGAAATCACTATCCGAAGTGCTCATACTTCCACTGAAGCGATCAACTGAACCTTTACAACTTCGTTTTCCCATTGAACCAAATTACTGGGATCTCCAGTTCGTAAGGTTGGGTTACCATTGTATTGGTCCTTATATTTTGGGTTTTAAGCCCATTCCCCTAGACATGCAAGCCATCTGATCTTTGGGTAAGCCCTTTGTCAATGGGTCTGCTATATTATCCTTTGACTTAATGTAATCAATGGATATTATACCCGTGGTGATCAGTTGCCTAACGGTCTTATGCCTCCGTCGAATATGACGAGACTTGCCGTTGTACATAGCATTCCGTGCCCTTTCTAGAGCCGACTGACTGTCGCAGTGGATCATTATCGAAGGTACGGGTTTGTTCCAACACGGAACATCCTCTAAGAAGTCATGAAGCCACTCAGCTTCTTTTCCTGCTTTGTCTAAAGCGATAAACTCGATTCCATCGTGGATCGGGCGATGCAAGTTTGCTTAGAGGATTTCCAAGACACGGCCCCACCACCAATTGTAAATATATACCCACTGGTGGACTTGGTGTTCTCTATATCGGATATCCGGTTTGCATCACCGTACCCCTCTAGTACAAATTTGGATATCTCGAATAGTGCAATCCGAAATTTAACGTGTATTTCGGTATTGTAATACCCGATTCAACGCCTTCCGGTGATTATCACTTGGATTACGGGTGAACCTAGCCAACTTATTGATCGCATAAGCAATATCGGGTCGGGTGCGCTTTGTGATATACATCAAACTACCGATCACCGTGCATATCGCTTCGGTATACAGTACACCAAGATTTTTATCAAGCTTTTGATTTGTATCCATTGGTGACGCTATCGGAGAACTGTCTAACATCTTGAACTTTCTCAAAACATCCTCGATGTAGTGAGACCGAGATAAGACCAGTCCGTCGACGTCTTAGAGATTTTAATCCCTAGGATGACATCTGCGATACCCATATCTTTCATGTCGAAGCATTGTTTCAACATGTTCTTAGTCTCTAGGATTACCCTAGGATCGCTTCCCGTGATCAACATGTCGTCTACATACGGGCATATCATAACAAATGAGTCGAGTTACCTTTCGTGTAAACACATTTATCACACTCATTATTGGCGAACCCCTTCGATAGTAGAGTATTATCAAATTTTTCGTGCCATTGCTTCGGGGCTTGTTTCAGCCCGTACAGAGATTTGATAAGTCGACAGACTTTCTTCTCTTGCCCTTGAACCACGTACCCCTCGGGTTGGTCCATATAAATTTCTTCTTCCAAATCACCGTTTAGGAAGGAAATTTGTCTTAACATCCATCCGGTGTATCTCAAGGTCACGCAAAGTCGCGATCGCAATAAATACCCGTATGGATGTCATCGGGATACCGGAGAGTATGTGTCAAAGTAGTCAAAGCCTTCTGTCTGTCGATAGCCCTTGACTACCAACCTGGCCTTGTACTTGTCTATAGACCCATCTGCCTTGTATTTCCATTTGAGTATCCATTTACAACCCAACGGTTTATTTTCCGGAGGAAGATCAACCAACTCCCAAGTATGGTTATGCAGAATGGAGCTTATTTCACTCTCAATAGATTCTTTCCAGAGCGGTGCTTCTGAAGTTGACAACGCCTGAGCAATTGTCCTTGGTTCATCATTAACCATATAAGCTACAAAGTCAGGACCGAAGGATGTATCCTTCCTGGCCCTTTTACTTCGCCTTAGACCCATCTCTGGAGTCTCCAAGTTCTGAGAATCAGGAACACTAGATTCCGGAAGTTCAGCCACCTCGAGATTCGCTAGATCTAAACCATTTAGATCCGTGCAGTCAAGGACTCCCGGTTCTTGAGAGCTTTGTGCATAACTTCGTTTGCGAGAGGTTATGTCTTTATCCTTTCTAGGAAAGGTACTTTCAAAGAATAGAGCATTTCTTGATTCCATTATTGTACCCTGGTGGATATCTAGAATATCTGACTTATGCACTAAGAAGCGATAATCACTACTGTTATTTGCATATCCGATGAATATGCAATATACAGCCTTAGGCCCAATCTTGACCTGCTTTGGCTTAGGTACTTCAACCTTTGTCAGACAACCCCACACCTTAAAATACTTGTAGGTGGGTTTCTTTCCTTTCCATGATTCATATGGAGTTTTGTTCTTACCCTTATGTGGGACTCTGTTAAGAATTGTATTAGCGATAAGTACGGCTTCTCCCCACATGTTTTGGGGAAGTCCGAAATTGATAAGAAAGGCATTCATCATTTCCTTTAATGTGCGATTCTTACGTTCCGCCACACCATTTGATTGAGGTGAGTATGAGGCCGTCATTTGATGAATAATGCCTTCTTGGGCACAGTATTCCTCAAAAGGCGCTACATATTCTCCCCCTCTATCGCTACGAATGGATTTAATCCGTAGGCTTTGTTGGTTCTCAACTTCTGCTTTGTAACGTCGGAACGCTTCAAAGGCTTCATCCTTACTTCTTAACAAGTAAAGGTAACAATACCTTGTGCTATCGTCAATGAAAGTCACAAAGTACTTGTTCCCCCCTCTAGTTTGTGCAAATTTCAAATCACATATATCTGTGTGAATAAGTTCTAGAGAAGCGGTATTCCTTTCGACGGATCGAAAAGGAAGCTTGGTGAGTTTTGCCTCTACGCATACCTCCCACTTATGTTGAGGTTTACGTCGATAGACGACAACAACTCCATCTTTACCAGCCTTTGAATAGACTTGTAGTTAACGTGTCCTAATCTATGATGCCATAAATTAGAGGACTCAAGCAAATAAGAAGAAGGTTCAACTTTATTTCCTTGACGCAATACAGACATGGCATTCACTTTGAAGAGGCCTTCACAGACGAAGCCCCTCCCCACAAATATGTCATTTTTAGTGAGTACAAACTTATTTGATTCAAACACTAGCCTAAAACTAGCATTAACCAATAAAGGTCCAGAAACTAGATTTCTTCTAATCTCTGGGACGTGCATCACTTCCTTCAGAGTGAGTTCCTTGTCGGAAGTCATCTTCAGGACCACCTTTCCAACCCCTAGCACGTCCGAGGAAGCGTTGTTGCCCATGAACAGCTTCTTGTCGGAGACCGGAGTGTACGTGGAGAAGGCATCTTTATTGGAATAGATGTGTCTTGTTGCACCTGTGTCCACCCACTACTGCATCGGATTCTCAACCAAGTTGGCTTCTAGCACCACGGCCGAGAGATCCTCAATCATGTCATCCATGAGTGTGTCCTTGACGACGTTAGCTTGAACCTTGCCTTTCGACTTGGCTTTCTGTTGTTGCTCAGTCTTGAGCTTGCGGCATTCCTTGATCCTATGACCAGGTTTCCCACGGTGATGACAGATTACCTCTCGAACGTCTCCATTGCGGGGGCTTTGCGATCTTTGTGGAACTTCCGCTTGTTGCTTGTTTTCCCTTTGGCCTCAGCCAGATTTGCCTTTGCCTCAGCATGTTGTCTACCCTTTGGCAAGGTCTTCTTATTATCTACCTGGATTTGCATTTTGATAACAAGCTCTTCAAAGGTCATCTCCTTTGTCTTGAGTTTCAAGTAACTCATAAACTCATTCCATGAATGAGGTAACTTTTCAATCAGCGATGCAACCAAAAACTGCTCGTTTGGTTTCAGTCCTTCCAAATCCAGGTGATGTAAAATCATTTGGAATTCCTGGACTTGGGACATCACTGTCTTACTGTCCACCATTTGGAATTTTAGAAATTTCCCAACGATGAACTTCTTAGTACCCGCATCTTGTGCGTTGTACTTCTTTTGCAATTTTTCCCACTGCTCTTTGGCAGTGCCAACGGTGCAATAGACCGTGTAGAGAGGGTCTGCCAAGCAGTTCAGTATATAGTTCTTGCACATGAAATCGCTATGATTCCATGCGTCACAAACCATCTTCATGCCATTAATGACATGGATACCAAGCCCCCTTCACCCGTTTCATTAGGCGAAGAGTCCATTTCATCTCCAGCTTGTGGAGGATCTTCCGTAAGGAACCGGACCATGCCCATAACTGTTAAGTAAAATAGCATCTTTTGCTGCCATCTTTTGAATTCTGATCCCATGAATTTTTCAGGGCGATCATGGTGGTGTGAAGAAGAGGGTGGAGCTCCAATAGTCGGAAAGGCAACAGTGTTCACGCGCTTGAACGGAGAGCGCAAAGAAGCAACAGTGAAGGCGGCAGAGTTACTGCCTTGGCCAGTAGCGGCAGTGGCGGGGAAGGCAGCAACATTGCCTCGAGAGGCAGCAGTAGTAGCAGCAACATCGGTTATATTTTCAGCCATGTTATTGCAATTACCGTAAGCAAAATATTGTCTTAAGTTGTTGGGATTACAAGGATTTGCAGAAAACGGAAATTACAAGTAACTGCTTATGTAAGAATTGAAATTACAATTCAACTAGAAAAACTGCAAATTAGAATATAACAACAAAAGTGAAATTACAATATTTGTTGAACAAGAAAACCGGAAACTGCTTTGATTTTTGCTGAGTCGAGTGTGGCACTCTGTCCTTAAGACAATATTGCCCCGTATGTATCCTTTATACGTCCCGGACAATTCGTCTCCCAAGATAAAACAGCAATGGAACAATTGAGCAAAGGAAACTCAAGAGCTACCGTGAAGAATATTGAATAATGAAATGATGCTTGGAAGTTATAGGAAGAACCGATTTTTTCGGTTATATATTTTCGTGTATATCAAGTGTGCCTCAACAATGGTGTAAGGGGTGTTTATATAGGTGAGGAAGGGACTGTTTGATCGCTCCATAACATCCATTATTGCCAAATAATGACCATTATGGAGGTAGTAAAGCCACCAAATTAAAGGAGAGAAATACCAACGGATTGGCCATTATAGGAGGTGTAATTCAGCCAAAATAAATGGCTGAATTGAGTGTTGGACGTTTCTGTTCGTGTCTGCCGAAATTCTGAAAACTTCAGGGACCAAACTGTACATCTTGAAACTTCAGGGACCAAACTGTACATCTGAAAGAATTCTGGTCCAAATTGTACTTCTGAAACTTCTAGGATCAAACTGTACTTCTGGCAAAGTTCTCTGGCCCAAAAATATAATATCATAAGGCCCACAGCCCACGGCCCACGACCCGTTAACCCGTGAACCAAGAACCCGTGAACCCGTGAACCCGTGAACCCGAGAACCCGGAACTCGGAACTGGAACCGGACCGGACGGGCGGGCGGCGGCGGCGCGCGTGTGGTCTTTCCTCGAACCGAAGGGGATACCCCTTGGGGTCCCCAAACCCCAAACCACTTTCGAGTCTTATATACACAACAATTCTTTCTTCCTCTACCGATGAGGGAGAATTGAACACAATACCACACTTTCCATGCTTCAAACACCTCACTTCGTGAACCAATATCTCTTTCATTTCTCAATGAAATTTGACGATTCTTGGCCCTACGGTTATCTACTTACTTAGTAGATCATGCATGTGTGAAGAACCGGATTCTCCAACATACGTAACACTAGTGTTTAAGCCGTTAAAGTTGGTCGGTCGCAACTCCCGCCAAAGGCTAATTTCCAACACTATTTACACTTCAAAACAACAAAAAGGAAGGGTTCTAGTGAAACAAAATCAATTATGTCAAGCCAAGAGAACCTTCATTCCTACATAAATGGTGAACATACAAATTCACAATGGATCGTGTCCTTCAAATCACATGTTGCCAAGGGGTTTTAATTTACATCCCTTTGGGCAAAAAGTGGCTTCTCACTATTTATATCAAAAACTAAATAGTTTAACCTAGTAAAATAAAAATTAAAATTAAAATTAAAATGAAAGTACATATAGCTTAGCCAGTTTGAATAGTTGGGCTGTACTGGTCTTTTTTTTGTAGTTGGGCGATAGTTAATATTCCTGTAAAGCCCATTACTTCAAGCGAGAAAATAGCCCAACCAGACAGAAACCCCTATATTAGGCCCAGATTGAAAACCGAGTCCTCCATCCCTTTTGGTTTTCATTTTCAATCACATTTCTGGTTATGACAAGTATTATACATCTAAGTCCATATAATTAAGAACCAAAGATCAGTACCAAATTATGAAAAAACATGGACTCTCCTTCTAGACAAAAGGAAAATAAAGAAAAGAGTTAACTAATAATATGCATAAAAAAGAATTTATATGGTTCTTCTTAGAGAAATTGATACCCTATGACCAATCGTCTCACTATATTTTTGTTAGTCAATCTTAAATTATACACCACCTATACTAACAATTAAGTGAACTAGGAAATTGACGGAATTAAAAATATTTATATAACCAAGTCATACCAAATTCTTATATTAAGTAGTACATCTTAAATTATACTAATATTATGAAAATTTACACTTTCTCAAGGCATATAGCTTTAAAAGTAATTATCATAAACAAAAACAACAACTAAAATCTCACAAAGTGTGATATACAAACTGTAAGCGACCCAACTTTGGAGGTAAATAGACAATTTTCGATATATATATATATATATATATATAATGTGTGCCTATTTGGAGCTTTTCACAGTCAAAGTTAAAGGTTTGTTGGTGGCAAGATCGGCATGCCTTCTAGTTGTAGTTGACTTTAAGCGCACCTGAACTGTCCATATCCGTCTATTTACGGGCTTGCACTCAATAGTCAATCAATTCATTTTTTCAATTTCTATCGCACGCTTAAACTATTTGTTTATATAGTGTGTGAAGTCTAACTAATGAAAAGTGCCTATGAATTAGTTCCAAGAAAGCGGTCGTTCACGTCAGGAATAGAGGCCGTTAATGATGTACTTGCTTTTCTTTTTTTTTCGTCGAGATTGGGTTGATGTTCAGTGTACCGCTTGTCTAGCCTATGCTTTGCAAGCCTACATAGGTTACAAGATCGAAAAGAATGCATTGGATAGATGCCCGGGCATTGAGAAGGAATGACACTTTCAGAGGCGAAAGGCTATGGGGAGATACCGTATGTGATCCATGAATCTCCGATCGGGAAACCGTATCCAAGCTCCGTGGCTAGTCTGCGCTCTTTGGACTTTTCAAAGTTAGCGAATATATATATATATATATATATATATATATATTTAAAATAATTGAAGAAAAGAAATACGTAAGTGTATGATGAGTAGGGTCAAAATAGGAAGAGCAAATACTTAGTCTCTTTATAGTTCACTGTTAAAACCTCTAAAACCCTAAACCCATTTTCATCGAAGCCGCTCAGAGCTCAGAGAGTATTCAAAGCAATGAGACCTCCAAGAGGACGTGGTGGTGGAGGATTTAGAGGAGGCAGAGATGGCGGCGGCCGTGGTTTTCGTGGCGGCGGCGGCGGTCGTGGTGGTGGCCGCTTTGCTCCTCGTGATGAAGGTCCCCCTCCTGAAGTCGTAGGTGAGCATAGCCGCATTTAGCCCTTCCCACGTACATAGTTAAACATGTTTGTTTTGGATATTTTTTTGTTGCTATAACAAAATGTTGTTGTAGAGAACATATAATGAAAATCGGTTCCAAAGAAAACTTGGCCATTATAGTGAAATACTGTTATAGAGATGTCTGACTGTATATATATGTGTGTGTATTGTATGAGTAAACGATGTAATATTGATTGGTAATATGTATTGCAGAGGTGTTTTTAGCCTTTTGTATATATGTATATATACGAGTGGGGTCTGAGGAAGCTTTTTGTTATAGCAGCAAAAAAATATCCCGACAAACCTCTATAACAAAAAGCTTCCTCAGACCCCACTCGTGGGATTACACTTGATATATTGTTGTTGTTGCTATAACAAAAAGCTGTTATACAGAACGTATATTGTAACATAACATGAAAATTAGTTTCCAAAGAAAACTTGACTGTTATAGAGAACAACTGGTATAGAGAGGTCTGTTTCTATATATATATATATGTGTGTGTGTGTGTGTGTGCGTTTGTGTATAGAAGCTATATGTGTGTACTGTATGGGTAAAGATGTGATTTTGATTGGTAATATTGAAATGTTGTTATAGAGAGGTCTAACTGTGTATAATGTGTGTGCGCGTGTGTTTGTACGCTATATGTGTGTAATGTATGGGTAAAGATGTGATTTTGATTGGTAATATTGAAATGTTGTTACAGAGAATGATTGATTGTTATAGAGAGGTCTGACTGTGTGTGTCTAAGCTATATGTGTGTAATGTATGGGTAAAGGATGTGATTTTGATTGGTAATATTGAGATGTTGTTATAGAGAGGTCTGACTATGTGTGTGTGTGTTTATAAGCTATACGTGTGTAATGTATGCATAAAGATGTGACGTTGATTGATAGTATTGGAATGTTGTTATAAAGAGGTCTAACTGTGTGTGTATTTATAAGCTATAGGTGTGTAACGTGATGTGATTTTGATTGATAATAGTGGAATGTTGTTATAGAGAGATCTAACTGTGTGTGTATTTATAAGCTATAGGTGTGTAATGTGATGTGATTTTGATTGATAATATTGGAATGTTGTTATAGAGAGGTCTAACTGTGTGTGTATTTATAAGCTATAGGTGTGTAATGTATGGGTAAAGACGTAATTTTGATTGGTAATATTGAAATGTTGTTATAGAGAGGTCTGACTGTGTATATGCTATGTTTCTTGGACTCTCCAAAACTGATGCCACGCCAATGTCAGATACTCCAAAAATGCACTACTTTTGGAGTATCCGACACTCACATGTCGCCTTTTTTAAATAGTTCGAGCAACAGAGTGCATACGTGCGTGTTTATAAGCTACATGTGTGTAATGTATGGGTAAATATGTGATTTTGATTGGTAATAATGAAATGTTGTTACAGAGAATGATTGATATAGAGAGTTCTGACTGTGTATATGTGCGTGTGTGTGTTTATAAGCTATATGTATGTATTGTATGGTTGAAGATGTGATTTTTTGATTGGTGATATTTGCAGAGGTGTCATCTTTTGTACACTCATGTGAAGGAGATGCAGTGACAAAGCTCACTAATGAAAAAATCCCTTACTTTAATGCACCTATTTACCTTCAGAATAAGACCCAGATTGGAAAAGTTGACGAAATATTTGGCCCTATTAATGAATCTGTAAGTAATTTCGTTTCGTGCTGCTTTTTTCCTTACTGTTTATTGCTGCTAATTGCTATATGTACCTTTATTTTTTTCCGATAGAGATGTTAGTTTTAGCATTTTGTTGTCGTGGTTTTTCGATTAAGATGCTTGAGGGTGATTTTTCGTACTTTAGCAGTCTGGGAAAAGTTTAATATGCTAATTAGACTTATATATTGGTGATAGTGGAAGAAATATTTGAATTAATGATTGGTTAATAGAGAATCATCACATCATTGTTTAAAATTTGAATCTTTAATGAAGCTGTATTCTTTGAAAAGTTTTTCAGTTGTATAGAAGTGGAATGATGTCAAACGTTTTGGAACATTAAAAAATATGAAGTGTCATATAATTGACATTGAACAAGTAATTGCCTTTGAGAGAACAGAGCGAGCTTATGAAACAATAGCGCTCGTGTTCCGTTGCGGGCATATACTGATTTTGAGTCCTTTCTTCATCTCTGCAATTGTTTTCCATCAATTGCTTCCATGGAAAGGTCTCACATTTGCTTCTATTATTTTTCTTTTATCAAAAAAATAATGCATCAAGAGGAAACATGGAAATGTCACTCTTGTGGAAAAAGAAATGAAATTTCTTACTCTAGAGCTCAATAGCGAGCCTTAACTAGTTTACCGGCTTAGTGGCGGCCTTGACATGTACAATAGAATCATGTTCTTATAGTTTTGTGCTTCATTTTACCTCTAGAATCATAAAAGTTGAAACTTTTGGTCCTATTGGTGTGCCTTTTAGTAATTCCTTTTCCTGTATTACCTTCTTTGTTCCTTTGGATTCAAATTTGTTGCTTTTAAATGCTGAGAATGATGATATTTAGTTATGATTTTATGCAGCTTTTTTCGATTAAGATGATGGAGGGAATTATTGCAACTTCATATTCAGCTGGAGATAAGTTCTACATTGATCCAGCTAAGCTTTTGCCACTGGCCAGATTTCTTCCACAGCCCAAGTATGTTTCTTTGCTTTACTTCTCGCTTCATTCCTCTGGATAATATTCTTGTATGCTACATGGGCTAAACTATTGAGTAACAATGACAATGTTTTATGTTCAAGAATAACTTTTCTAAAAAGTGTGAGATAAAGATGTTAAGAGCTTTATTGTTAAATGTATGAAGTCTGCACTTGGGCTTGAGAAATGAATTGATTTCCCAGGGCATTGATTGATCGCTGCCTGTGTGCTTCCGTATTTTATTTGCTTTTTTGATGTTTAGCAAATGCTAAACAGTTTTGTGTTCATTGTTGCAGGGGATCGCAACAAGCTTCTAGAGGTGGTGGACGAGGTGGAGGAAGAGGCAGTTTTCGTGGCGGGCGTGGAGGCGGTGGTGGTTTTCGTGGTGGACGTGGAGGCGGAGGCGGTTTTCGTGGGGGTAGAGGACCACCTCGTGGCGGTCGTGGAGGTGGTTTTAGGGGTGGTAGAGGGAGATTTTAAGAAATATAATGTAACTTTGATTTCTCTATTTTAGTTTGTAATTCTGAATGCTTTGAGAACTCAATTGGGAGAATGTCATCATACTTCCTTTTTGTTATTAATGGAATTACCCCTCATTTATCTTCTTTTTTCTATTTAATTGAACATTGTGTTTATTTTGATCACTTATTAACGATCATGATTTAAATGCCATCAATACTCTAATTACCGGGATTGTCCATTTGTTTTTGGTTATCAAGGTTCCTTATTGAGTAAAGTTGGCCTTGGTCTGTATCTACCAATCTAGTTGATCAAGGGATAGATGAGTATAAAGAAAGGATGAAGGATATTTGATTTGATGTATATGTTATGATTCTTTTGTATAGAGGATTGAGAGTATTGCCTATAAGAAGAGTGACTCAAAAACGGAAAGAAGAGTATGATTGGCAATGGCTAATGATCTAGATAGCAATAGATTCCAATCTGAAGGAAGCTAGAAAGAAGTATAGCCAAGCCTTTCTTTATGATCATATGGATCTCTTTCGCGACTTTTTTTTCATAAACATAGATCGCAGTCTAACCAGTTTTCTAACTTTAGGGTCCAATTATTAGTCTTTTGATCCTCCTCGAGCCTCGTCTTTCGAATTAAGTTTCTGCATTTTATTGTTGTTTGGTATTGAGAATTCATTTATATATCTCCTATTGATATAAACGTTGGAGTAGCGACTTAATATTTTGTCTCTGTTTTAAAGAACTTAGTTGTAGAGAGTACACCTACCATCCTGCAGACCCCACTTATGGGATTATACTTGATATGGTGTTGTAGAGGATTAATATGGCTGGTTTTGCTCTACATTTATAGAAGATGCTCCATAACACAACCCATATTGCATTCTGTGTTTTCTGATTTGGGTTACTTGTTTCACATCTTATACTTAGGAACATACCCAATGCAATCCCACAAGTGGGGTCTGGGAGGTTAGGTGTACGCAAACCTTACCTCTACCTTGGGAGGTAGAGCGGTTGTTTCCGAGAGACCCTCAAGTTTAACTGATAAATTTGGAGGAAATTAGATTTGCAAAGAGCATCTTTCAGTGCTTTGTATTATAAGTACTATTTAGAAGCCACTTTGTCCTTGGGCAGAACTTTCAGTTCCCAAGATTTAGAAGCAAAAAAAAAATGAAAATTGAGGTCCAACCCAGAACATCAAATGGATAAAGCTTCTGCCAAATTATGCTAAATGCAGAAAGTAATATGGAGAACTGAGTAAACTCTATGCTTTTCTTATTTTTATTTGAAAAAAACCGAGCCACCACGCGTCTCATTCTCATGCTTCCCATCCCCGAAGAACGGTTGCTCTGGCTACACGGTTAACACCTAACGTGAAGGCACCCATTCGGAGATCGCAGTTGTGAGTCTTGCACATTTCCTTGACATCTTTAAAACCTCTTGTCATGTATGTCTTCAGCTCAGTGTTCACTTTCTGCTCATCCCACATAAAGCCTTGAATGTTCTAGCATTACAAATCATCGAAAAAGTTGATAAGCGAACTGAATAGAAAAGAGGTCTTGGAAGTTTAATATGACCTTTTGGTGCATAACAGAGAAAACAGCAGCACAAGAACAAAGCTTTGTGGCAAGGTATTACTCCCTTTGTTTCAATTTGTTTGTCTAGTTTGACTGGGCAATGAGTTTAAAAAAGTAAATAAGACTTTTGAATCTTGTGGTCTTAAACTAAATTTATGTATAATGTACCAAAATAACTTTTAATTTTTGTGGTCTTAAACATGTAATATGTAATATTGGAATTAAAGAGTTGTCAAATTAGGAAAGAAAGCATTCTTTTTGAAGCTTATTAAAAAGAAAAGTAGCACAAACAAATTTAGAGAGTAAAAAACATGCGGAGTATTATACCTGGACCCACTCAAAATAACTGACGGTGACACCACCTGAGTTTGCATATATATCTGGTAGAATGATAACTCCTTTCTTTGACAAAATCTGCAGAGAATTAGAATTAATCAAGATGTTGCAGTTTTCTTGCGCGTCTCAAGTATGATCTGTAATTATTGCACTAGCTCATACTTCGTTTTTAACTTTTGCTTACTTCCTTCCATTCTAAATGGATTAACTACGAAAAAACTGGAGTTAGCTAAGGACTTCGTCGCTAAATTGCTCGTAGCTAAATTTTTTTGTTGTTGATAATTTGTGCTAATCCATCGCTAAATAGGATTAGTGACGAATTTTGTTGTTTAGCTGCAAAATTTATCCGTTGCTAGTTCCAGGTTTCTTAGTAGTGATTGTGAAAAAAGATAAAAGGAAAGAATTATTGCACTGACCTCATCAGCTTCTGGATCAGTTGGATGGTTAGCTGCTTCAATAATATATTTGGCTTTAATTTCATTTGCATTATCCCTTCAAAGAGAAGTTCAAAGGTATCACAGATATGACATGAGAGGCTTCTTGGTAATTAGTAATTCTATGCAAAATCATGAACGTACTTGTTGATTACTCCACCGAGGGCAGCTGGGATAAGAACATCACAGTCTTCTACTAGTATTGAATTTGCATCAACTGAATGAGCATCATGGAAACCTTTAACTCCGCGATTTTCCTTCACGTGTTTGAATAGGCTTTCTATGTCGATTCCCTTCTCGTTCTTTATTGCACCTGTTATGTCGCTTACCGCAACAACTTTCCCACCTTGCTCATTGATGAGCTTTGCAGCCCAGGAACCGACATTCCCAAATCCCTGAGATGAAGAAAACCGTCATCAAATTCGCCTGCTCCTGACATCCAATGACAACTAACAACGGAACTTTCTGAACCAACCAATCTGACAGCCTAGGACTAGTCGTTCTTTAAAAAAAAAGGAGAATAACACCTTTGGTCCCTCAGTAACTAGAAAATTATGATTTTGGTCCCAATGATATATGACTTAACACATTTAACCTTCAATTAATTAGAAGTATAATACCCTCATTATGGAGTAACAATACGAGTAATTAACCGGTAGAACGATTAATAGTTCTGAGGATTTGTGAATATTCATTAGCAAAGAGATCAAAATTTCAAGTAATGGAAGGTTAAATGTACTTCGCCAAATGTAACAAGGACTAAATTAGAATTTACCTATAACTGAGGGACCAAAAATGCTATTAGCCCAAAGAACACACACACACACACACAAATGTGTGCTTTCATGACGGACTACGAAGAAAAATGAACATTTTGACTGTTTTAACCTGTATAACAAAACGCTGCCCAGCAATACTCTTGCCGTGCTCATTAAGCAGGGCTTCTGCAGCAAAGAGAGCACCCCTTCCGGTAGCAGCATCTCTGCCTAGCGATCCACCAAGATCCTGTCATAAATCATTATACTCCTCTCTTAAGCTCAATTAACGGATAATTCTCGAAAAACAGATAATAAAGTCATTTCCACTACAAAGCTTGCACATTTCTAAACTAGGACCAAAAGATGTAAAGAACACAAAAGTTAGCAGTCGGGTTCACCAAGTGAACATTCAACACCAATTGGATTATGTAAATCCGTTCTTTGAATGCAACAACAACAACATACCCGGTGAAATCCCACAAGGTGGGGTATGGAGAGGGTAGAGTGTACGCAGACCTAACCTCTACCTGGTAGGTAGAGCGGCTGTTTCCGAAAGACCCTTCGCTCAAGACAAAGCACAAGCACAAGCAAAGTAAGACAAACAAAGCGACTAAGCCATGATAGCGAATTCTGAAAAAGAAGCAATAATTAATACATGTAAATAGGACAAACAAAATACACATAGCAGCATAAATCAAACGACAGGGAACTATAAAGCAATATTGTGCCTACTAGTTTGGTGGGCTAAGCGGGCCTACAATAATAACACTACAACTATCAGTTTGTAAGTGTAGGTAGGACACTTCTACCCTAATTTGTGTCCTCCATAACCCCCTATCTAAGGTCATGTCCTCGGTGAGTTGCACCTGCGCCAATCCCGTCTAATAACCTCTCCCTAATACTTCTTCGGCCTACCTCTACCCCTCCTGTACCCGTCCATAGCTAACCTCTCACACCTCCGCACTCTCCTCTGCACGTGCCCGAACCATCTCAACCTCGCTTCCCGCATCTTATCCTCTACCGAGGCCACAAAACTATGTCCCGGATATCATCATTTCTAATTCTATCCTTCCTTGTATGCCCACACATCTATCTTAGCATCCTCATCTCCGCAACTTTCATCTTTTTGGTGTGCGAAGTTTTGACCGGCCAACACTCCGCCCCATACAACATAGTCGGTTTAACCACCACCTATAGAACTTGCCTTTAAATTTTGGTGACACATTTTTATCGCACAAGACTCCAGATGCGAGCCTCCATTTCATCCACCCTACTCCAATACGATGTGTGACATCGTCACCATTCCCTTGGATAATAGACCCGAGGTACTTGAAGCTTCCTTTCTTTGGAATTACCTGAGTACCAAGCCTCACATCCACGCCTGTCTCAACAGAGAAGAAACAAAAGAAATATTTTTGTCCACTGCGAAGCGAAGAGATTTACTTGGAGAAATAGAAGGAACATGTGTCACACGTGTAAAATATGAGAAAGTCCTACATGAATATTCTACCATAATAGGCATTGAAGAATAGGTATATGTACCATTTAATGAATTTGAAAGAAATTGTATTGTAAAATGAATTAAAGATTGTAGAAACATATGAATTGGAAACACGAACTCTATTTCAAGGCATACTTACAATGGGTTTTCCAGTTACCACTGCAGGCGAATAACCATGAAATTTAGAGTACTCGTCTAGAATCCACGCCATTGTCTGCATAAAATTTTTTTAGCAGTCCAGTTAGATAAATTTCAGTAAGACGGCCAAGCACTAGATGGAAATGACATCTTCTTCCATCCACTGAAATGCTAGGCCCGCACAATAATTTCACATACCTGTGGATTTGTTCCCATATCTGGTGCAGGAACATCTGTGTGAATTCCAATTAGATCATGTATTTTTTGAGTAAATACTCGAGTAAGCCGTTCTAACTCAGAGATACTCAAGTCACTAGGACTACATCCTATGCCCCCTTTAGCCCCACCATACGGTATATTGGCGACGGCCGTCTTCCATGTCATTAGTTGTGCTAAGGCATTCACCTCATCGGGATCAACCTACATTAGACACCAATAATTAACAATTTAAGAATATGCTAAATAATGCTCGGATCCTCCAAAAAGGAGTAACTTTTGGAGGATCTGACACACGTGGCGGCATTTTTGAAGGATCCGAGGAAATAGTCTATAAATGGATAATATCATAAACACAATATTGAATAGAAAATTATTCAGTCTGCAAAATATTTATCTAAATGCTATTTGTGTTATGATTAGCATTAATGAGTAATAATCTATCTATCATGGAGAAGAAAAACAACCTCGGGATGGTATCTGATTCCGCCTTTCATAGGCCCTCGAGCATTGTCGTGTTGTACCCTGAATCCGACAAATGATGCCAACGTGCCATCATCCTTCGGTATAGTACACTCCACCTATAATAAGTTTGCACAAATCAGTCCATTTTCTTTAATTACAACTGACAAAATACACAAAATCAGTATGGTAAGCACAATAATATGACCAGCTCAAAAAAACATAAACCTGATTCTAAGTCAAACTCCGTATGCTAAATAAAAAGTCCAAAACCAGACCCTTCAAAAATGTCAACTGGTGCGTGTCGGATCCCCCAAAAATAGTGCATTTTTGGAGGACCCGACAAGAATGCGACAACATTTTAAAAGAATCTGAGCAACATAGAAAACCAGAACAAAAGTCTGTTTAGTTCCCAAATTGGACAAAAATCCTACGAAGTTTGTATTTTTGGAGGATCCGACAGGACGCGACGAACATTTTTGAAGAATGCAAGCAACATAGAGAACCATAACAAAAGTCTGTATGGTTCCCAAATTGGACAACAATCCTACAAGTTTGCATCAAAGCTTGAAACCCCTTGTCATCAAAACATAAGTAGGAAAAACACAATCTTTAAACTATTTTCAAGATCCTATCATCTAAATCGGGGGGGAAGGGGGGAAGGGTTCATCTTATATTTCAAAAACCCCTTTATTTTTGCACCCAAAAAGATCAATTTTTTATGATGAATTCAACAAAAGAAAATAAATTTACCTTAATTTCTCTGAAGGGGATTAGCAGACTTTGTTCAAGCTTCGAGTCTAAACCAAGAAGCCTAGTTGCCAGCTTAAAATTTCTATTTGTTGCTGCTAAAGCATTCATGATTTCTTTTCTCAAAAGGGTACCTAAAAAAAACTTAAACCAAGAAAAATTCAAAATCCAAATATAGAAAATCAATCAAAAATCAGATTTTTAATAAGAAAAAAGTTGAATTTCTCAAGAAGGGTACCTAAAATCAATATCCAAAACTATCAAAATCAATCAAAGATCAGATTTTTAACAAGAAATATTTATACATGGGGTTGAGCTAGATCTTAGCAGACATAAATATAATTTAATTTTCCATGTGGAAAAATGGCAAACACTGACAACTAATTAATTTTCAAACAATTGTGTCATCAGCACGTCTTAATCCTTATCCAATTATACTGAGCTGGAACATACATTTTTTTACTAATTAAGGACAGTCCAGTGAAATAAAGCATTCCGCATTAACAACATTCGTAGAAGGGAGCCTGACCTAATACAATGCAAATATTAATAGTTATTTCAACGACTCGAATCCGTAATTTATAAGTCACATAGACAGTTTTATCGTTATTCTAAGACTGCTCCAGTCTTAATTCTTACCTAAAGAAAACAAAAAGTCAAGAAATAGATGCTGCAGCAAATTGATCAAGCAAAAAGATTAAGCATGGAGAATTTAGTTTTAATTATATTTCAATGTGTAGGCCACTATATATATATATAGTTGTAACATTATAATTTGGTAGGCGTACAATATGTAATACTCAATTGTCAGCATGATTATCTAGCCACCGTCAAGTACGAATTAAAAAATAGAATATGAACATTGACTAATGACTCCTCTTCCATTTGCATTTTCGAGTCTTTTTCCTTTTTATGCAATGATTTGTCTTTCTTTATTATATGACACGATCAGTACAATTTAATATATTTTATTAATGAAATCTTATTAAATAGAGTAGATTATAATTATCTTTAAAGTGAATTGATTGAGTAAATATCATTTGTACTGTCATTGTATAAAATTTAAACGCATCACTTAAAAATTTAAGTTATATACTATTTGTAATTTAAATTATATAAAATGACGATGTAGTTTTAATAGAATCATATGTTCAATTTTACTTTTTATATCCTATAGTTAATCTTTTAATAAACAAAAAAAAGATTTTTTAACCTGTGTTCAATGCTCTCTTTTCTATTCTACTGTGCTAAGTGGTTTTCCTTCCTTGATGGATGACCTTTATGGAAAAAGATGATGACTATTCCTAATTTCTGGTCAATTCATGTTGATGATAGAAGAGTTATTCACTTTGTCTATCTGGAAAAAAGGAGAAAGACTAGTCTAACATCCTGTTTGAGCCTTTGCTATCTAAGTTACATAGTAATTGATTTTTCTAGTTACCATATTAGATTTGTTATGAATAGGTAAAGTTAGTTATTATTGTGAGCGAGCTTAGTGTGATGGTACCAAAAAAATTCTATACACTATCATTACACAAATTTAAACTCATTCAAATATGCCTTTCTAGGTTAAGCTCCCCACCAAATGATTTTTACACAATTTTGGGTGCAAATGGAAGCTAATCTGACCCCAGTTGTTGCTACCTAAGTTACATATTTAGTTGATTTGCTTTTCAAGTTATCATATTAGGTTTATTATGAACATGTAAAGTTAGTTGTTATAGTGATATACACTACCATTACACAAAATTAAACTCATTCAAATTTGCCTTTCTAGGTTAAGCCCCCCACCAATTGAGTTTACACAATTTTGGGTGCTATTGGAAGCTAATCTGACCCATAATAAGAGAGAAGCCATTTCAAACTTCTGGAGTAACTATGATTAGGGGGCAATGGAGAGACCATATCTTTAATTTGTAACTTTAATTAAAAAAATACACCATGTAAAGGGTAAAGCTACAAAAAGTGTTTAATTAGTAGATAAAAAAGGGCTATATGCCTTTTCAGAATTAATATGAGGGTCTTTTTAAGAATTATATGCGTATTTAACTTATATACGCTAATAGTATAAATAACTTTTATACTATTTATATATTTTAACCTCTTTAGTATGTAATTTGTATTATTTTTCAGGCTACTAATCACATTAATTATGGACTATAATAATATTTTAGATGATCTAATAATATAAAAAGATGATTGTTAGTATATAAAAGTTATTTGTTAGTGTATAAAACTTAAAATGAATATCATGAGAATGGGCTCATTTTTTCCCTACATGGGATAGGCATATATATATATATATATATATATATATATACACTATTAATGCAGAGCTTCTCATCATTAAACACAAAGGAATTAAGCATCATATACAATTATATACATTATTGGAAAGTAGAATAAACATGTTTATGAACTGAATTTCAAGCATGCAAACAAGAAATAAAAAATTTGAAGAAAATTTAAGACACCTTAGTGTACCTCAAGACAGAAGAAGTGAAACCAACAGAATATAATGCACTAGGTATGTAATTAATCCTTAAGTCCTAAATCTAATTCTATCAATTTATATCCATGAAAAAGAATAAACATAGAATCAGATTCAATAGCATCCTTCTTCATTAATCAAAGCTTTGGGATCTATGCTCGTATAATGCAAAGTGTATAAGTAGGTCCAAGCATAAGTGGAATTATCACATGTGATTTGTATATCTTGTTCTTATTTATACACAATGATTGAATGACATTAAATTCTATGCACGGATAGTGGTAAAAAATATTTACACAATTATGTTATTTATAAGGTAATTACAATGAATCTTTAATATTCAGGTAATTAATTTACTATCATCTTAAACTACACTGATAATTGAAAAATCTAAATCGTTATTTGAGTCCCGAGCCTCTTATTTTGGTGAAAGGATAATGGTAGGGCTAATAGGTCTTATATTTCTCCCAAACTATTTTATTCAGATGAAAATCATTCCAAGGAGTTGAAAAAAATAGGCTTGAGCGATAGGGATTGATAACTGATTTTCTTGATATGAGAAGTTGGTTATGAGGCTGACAATCTTTTCTAAGTTTTTCGATCAGGACAAATCATCAATTAGTAATATGCCTAAGATTGTCAGAAGAACTCTCATCTTGAAAATTGACTAATCAAACTAGACAGGAGCTATATACAATATTAGCTACCAAACCCAATTTTGCCAACCCTATTATATTAGGAAATTTATTAATTAAATATGTATAAATATTTAATTGTGACTTCAGTAACTAAAATGAGTTAAAGATTTGATGATAAATTCAGAACCGATAAACTTTAACTCAGACATACCTATTAGTGTATATAATTTAAAATCCAAGTGAATATGAATCTGTGCTCGTGTTATTTATGACGTATTGATACTTCTTTACATAAAACCAATAACAAACAGCATCATGAGTACTAAATTAAAGTCATAGGAGAATCTAGGGTTTCATCATCATATTCCATTAACTCCAAAAAACTGTTTCACAAAGAGAGAAAAATAAAAGAATAATATCTCTATCAAAGGTGGAACCAAATATCCTTTTGTCCTCACGAATAACACTACTACTTCGTGAATCCGATGCAATGCCCATGTTGCATACTTTTTTCATAATAATAGATAGTTTGTTCATATAGAATTCTCCTTCATGTTTTAGTAATTGAGATGTTTTCCACTTTAAGTTAAGGGATGATGTATGTTAGTTAGTTTGCTTTTTATAACCATTTGGTATTGAAATTTATTGACCCCACTAATTTGAATTTACTCCACGTGAAGGTCGTTAAAGGGAAAACACTTTCTAATAATGATTAAAACGGATGGTTACGTTAAGTAAGAAGTAGGGTTGTCCACTACAGGACGAAATGAGTTCATCTGAATCTTCATTCTCCGAAAAATTACTATATATATAATATGATAAACCCTATTACTGAAAATCCTACCTCCACCATCTCTCTACGTAAGCTATATATTTTAATATCATGTTTAAGTATGCCAGTGTAAAATACTACTATTATATTCATTCACAACATACTCAGTGAAATCCGACAACGTGAATCTGAAAAAAGTATAGTGTACCCTACCTTCATTCACAAATTACTATTGTATTCATTATGTTTATAATATATAGAATTCAATATAACTATGCAAAGTTATATAATATACAATTCAAAGAAAAAGAGGCACTCTATGGATGTGATCACATTCTGATATGATTCTTTATATACGCATGCTAGCGGAATACTAAACAATAGACTGATTAATAAAAGCTAGTAGGATAGAAATTCCAAAATAAATTGAAGAGCATAAAGAACAACAAATTCAAACTCAGCGTTTATAATAACAATTGATATATAAAATTAATCATCCGGAAGAACTACGAGCAGAATAATAAAAAATATTAAGATTAAACAAGAAAAGTTACCGTAAAAAACTCAAGCTTGAAAGTAAAAGTTCTTGTTTTCCAACAGCACAAAAGTGTTTGTAATAACAGTACCCAAAATTGACTTTCAAAAGTGAGTCTACCAATAATTTATAGCTATTAAATGAAGTTGAAAAAAAACAACCCTAATAATTCTAATCAAGAAAGGAAACAAATAAACCAAGACACGGAAAATAATAAAAAAGGAATAAGGGATGCCCCTATTCGACAAGGAAATACATAAAATTTATCAGAAAAGGAAACGAAATCTCCCTTCTTGGAAATAAATAATACTCCCTCCAGACTCCGGTTCATTAAACTTGTCGTTCTTACTAAAAATAAATGATCCAAGATAGTTGTTATTTTAGAAAACCAAGATATAATTAACTACATTTGTTTCCATCTTTACCTTTACTTAATAAATGTAGAGAGAGATTAATGTGATGAAAAAGAGAGTATTATTAAATTGAGATCAAACAATAAATAAGGATAATTTAGTCAAATCACTCTTTAATTAATATTTCTTCAAAAGATGTGAAAAAAAAATGACAAATAAAATGGATCAGAGGGAGTAAACCAATAGTCTGAGTAGTGTCTTTTTGTGCACTTATTGTACGTGACATTACTTTCTGAAAATACACCATTCATAATCAGAAAGGTCAAATATTACACCAATAATGAAGAAATGTCCGTTGAACTGAATATGGTTCATATTGGAGAATGATTTTCTATTTCTAGTTAAAGGTCAAAAAGTTGAGACCAATCAAAAGATAAAAATTGGAAAACCCCTCACTTTCACTGTTTCATGTGATAGAAAGCAAAATTAACAAATATCAATATCACCCACACCCACCAATAAAAAGAAAGTGGGAATAATTTTAGGGAAGGTCACTCAACTTAAATTTTATTGAACCAAATTTAAACTTTTTTTATTACCAAAAAATTGTAATAAAATAATTTAATGACTTTAAATGCGACAAAGTGAAAGTTGCCAAAAAAAGTGCGACAAAGTGAAAGTTGAATAAATATTTTGATTTAGTGCACATTTATCAATAGAGAGTAAAATTTCAGATTTAGGCCAACCAAGAATAGACAGTCGGTGCACTAAGCTCCCGTTATGTGCGTGATCCGGGAAAGGGTCGGACCACAAGAGTACGCAACCTTACCTTGTATTTTTGCAAGAAGCTATTTTCATAGCTTGAACTCATCTTGATCACATGATACCAATGTTATTAGTTACTCCAAGACTACTCTTCTATGCCAACGAGGAGAATAAAATAGCCAGGGATGTGACTAGAGATGAAAAAGATAGTTCCAACGGGGAGGGAATCTTGAGATGGAAATCCTCCTCAGAATCTATTAGATTCCACAAAACAGCACATTATCCAATGAAGATTCCTTTTTCCTTCGGACTTGGAGGCTGATTTTGTGCTACTCTAATGTTTCTTGCATTTGATAGTACCCCACTTCCAAAGCAGAGTTTATTTAAATTTTGTGCTAATGTAATATTAATATTTCTGTATTACAAATTTTCCGTTAGTTGCTCGCTTACCACATCCTTCCTCCTTTATCTGAACTTGAGATAGGTAGTATGAGCAAGTTCACACAAGCAGAGTTATTATTAAATGATGAAGTAGAGAGTTATATTGTCTAATCCAACTTGCTTGACAATGAAGCGTTATAATTATTGTAATACTAGTATTTCTTCAACATCCAAGAGAGAAGATTCTCAAATGGTTTATGTGTAGCATTTGGACGGAGAAATTCAAAAGAGGAACTATGATCAGAATTCAGAAATGTAAACAATCACAAGAAGATAATGTTACTATGTTACAGTCATTGCTTTTGTAATCAACTGTGTAATTAATTGACACTATGCATAGATTCTTTTCTCCTTCTCAACTTCTGAGCTATCCTGCTCCCACTCCAAGACTATCTTGCTCAGACTCTTCAAAAATATCGATGAGTGCGTGTCGAATCCTCCAAAAGTAATACATTTTTAGAGGATCCGATATGAGTGCGGCAACATTTTTTAATAGTCCGAGCAACATATAACCCAGGATACATTTAAAAGTTTTATCTTCATGTACAATGAGGACAATGTTAAGGTTTTTACATGATAATTTGGAGAATTAATAAAATGGAAAAGGCAACTCGTGGAACAGCAACAGTAACTTTCACTTACCAATCGGAAAAAAAAACATTAACTTTCAGTTTTGCTAGTTAAAGATGACCACGAACAAGTTATAGATATTTAAACTTTTGATTATGCATTTACATTCAAGAACTAACTGCTTCTGTCTCATAATTGACTACACTATAAGAAACATAAATGAAAGTTATGGTGGAGCATATTTACAGACTTCAAGGAGTGGCATATCAAGGAAGTGGTCATGTTGCAGTAGCTTTAACTAAGATCAACTTGTAACTTGATTGACATGTACAATAGAGTAAGAATGGCACCTTGTGGGACCGGAGCATATTGAGCAACATTGGACCCAACCCACATGGCTACGACCACGAGTACAACTAGGCTACTGCTGGTTTTGCCGCAGAGCCAACTTGCAAACGAAAGGCACAACGTAAGTAAAATACCGCCTCTGCCTCCCAAAATCCACGCGAGTAGATAACCAATCTTGTATCCAGCGTCCAACTTACGATCAAGCAAGGCCATGAGACTACTAAATGTCAAAGACAGACGAATACCTACAGTGTACATTAGGAATAAAGAGAGAAAGGCTGATTTGAGTACTTCCGCGAATGGACCTCTTTCTTCGTCTGGAGTTCCTTCCTCGGACTCGTCGTCTTCATCATAATAAGAGGAGAAGTTTTCGCTTGTATGATACCTTTCCCAATATCTCTCTCTTTGCATTTTTCGTCTGAGATCAGCCCACCTATAGGTTCTTATGCCATTGTAATATTCAAAGTCGTATTCCCAATCTTCCTCCAAAGGTCTGTCAGTATAATCCTGATGTCGAAGAGATTGATCATACTGATTTCTTGATGATTCATTAGATAATACCTGCCAAAACAGACTTCTCGGTGATGTTAAAAAAAGAATTTGAAAAATGAACTAAAATTTATTAATAGCATTGAGAAAATACTGGCATAGTTTCATCAAAGGTCCTACCAACATAGAAGAAAACTACTCCTACCAAAAAGGCCATCCTATATAGCAAAAACAATTCAGAAGACTACAAGGCCTCGAATTTTCTTGAATTTTAATTTCCTTCCCCCAGTAATATAAACTCTCAGCATCTGCTCTGACCATTCATGTAAGACTTTCTTAATTTTCCTAAATAACATAGCCTTTTTGTTCAGTCTCATACATACAAATGGACCTTAAATCTTACACTAGGTGGCATCTTGAGTCCTTGACAAACACATTCGTCAACTACTCGGTGCATTTGTTTGTCCTCCATTTTAGGAAAAGGAATTAACAGAATAATGGACCTTTGAAGGCCAACTTAAATTCCAGATCCAGAACCAAGAAACAAGTTTTCCTCCATGTCAAGCAATGAAATGCAATACAACAGAGAAATTCAATAGAATAATTGATCTGTGATAGCTCACTATTGTGTGATAAACTGGTGACTGAAAGCCATTATTTGGTCTGCAGTTTAATAGATGATAATTTTATCTTAATTTCTTAGGATGTTTTGGACTACCTAGCATCAGGAAAACCTCAGAAGCTGTTGGAAACTCTACATTAACAAAATTTACTAGAGCAGTCTCCTGCTGCATTCAAAAGTTGATCATATCAGCATAGAAAATAAAAGTTATACAACCAGGGGCTGGAAATAGTCAAATTTAAACCACAGACTTTACTATGTGCAATCAATACTATGTTTCTGTGTGTCAGAGAGAGAGAGAGAGATACGACCCCACCTTTGAAGACATATTTTAGAAGAAGAAAGCATGAATAGGGAAATAAAGATTCTGGAACTGCACATGAGGTGGAACCAATCAGCCAAAAGAAACTGCCTCCTTAATTCTTCCGGCAATTACCAATATTCCAACTACTATCAGATTAGGCTTTGCAGTTTTCTAGTTGTTTATTGTAGATAATATGTATCCTATTAATATCTAGTTAGGATGACTTTTTAAGATTATTTGAATGTATGTTTAAATATCAGATTCTGGGAGTTTTGTCCACTCCATACAGACAACTTTCTTGGTTGTAAATTGTGTTTAAGATCCTTGCACAATCTATTACCAATAACAATTTCCTTTCTTTCTCAGTCACTTTCATAAGAATTTCCAGCATCTAACATTTTGGCATCAGAGCAGATCGATCTAACATGGTCAATACCAGATCTTCTAATTCTCAAGAAGACGCTCCCAATGTGGAATCCCTTGCCCAACAATTATCTTCCATAGCATCGAAACTAAATACAATTGATTCGCTGGCAGCCGCTGTTGCTACATTGAAAGCCCAGACTGGTCGCACCCACGGTACAAAACCCATTGCTATATTCAAAATACCCATAACAATGCTACTTCTTCTTATGCACATCAAAATTCACGAGTTAGTATTTCTTCCAACCCAACCGCGTCCCAATCTCTTTAAACTCGATCATGGGATACCAAGAGGAGAAATCTTATGGCACAAGGACTTTGTTATCATTGCCATGAAAAATCTGCACCATGTCATAGATGCAAATCAACAAAACTGTCTCTCATAGAACTTACAAGAGGAGATTAATTCGATGATGTTGATGAAGTTAATGCCACATGCGGTGATGATGGCGACCCTCAAGAAACTGACGTTGCTGAAATTTCTTTCCATGCCATTTTGGGAAATTCAGTTGGTATAACAATGAAGCTTCAGGGCGAAATCAATCAGAGACAGATTTTGATTCTTGTGGATAGTGGTTCCACACATAATTTTATGGCGGAATCCATTGTAGAGGAGCATAACTTTCCAGTAGTTTCAACGTACGATGTGCAAATAGGGAACGGGGATATCATCCGATGCAATAAAGTCTGTCAAAATCTTTTAATTCAGTTGTCGGGCTTTACCATCACTCAAGATTACTATCCATTTGCAATTGGAGGGGCTGATTTGGTATTTGGTATTAAATGGTTAGCTTCTCCTAACACTATTCTAGCTAACTGGAAGGATATGTTCATAATTTTCAATTGGCAAGGGAAACGTTACAAACTACAAGGAGTGAGATCGACAAATTCCACTACGGCTACCCTCCAAATCTTTTAACAAGTTGTCAGAGAATCCATATAATCCAATTCAGACACTTTTAGATGAGTAATGAGTTCCAGTCTGTGTTTTCTGAACCAACATCTCTTCCACCATTTAGAGCACATTCTCATGCTATTCCTCTGTTACCAAATTCTAAACCTCCAAACATAAGACCTTATCGTTATCCACATGGCCAAAAGATTGAAATTGAGAACCAAGTTGCTGCTTTACTAGAATCTGGTTACATTCGCTAGCCCGATTTTGCTAGTGAAAAGGGAAGATGATTCGTGGAGGTTTTGTGTTGATTACCGCAGCCTTAATAAGGTAATTGTACCGGATAAGTATTTGATTCCCAATATTGATGAATTACTGGATAAGTTACATGGAGCCACTATTTTTTCAAAGATAGATCTTTGTTCAGGGTACCATCAAGTTTGTGTCCATCCAGCTGATATCCATAAAACAGCTTTCCGAACTCATTGTGGGCATTATGAATTTCTTGTAATGCCGTTCGACTCACTAATGCTCCCGCCACTTTCCAATCCGCAATGAATGACCTATTCAGACTGTATCTCAGAAAATTCATCTTGGTTTTCTTTGACGATATTTTAGTCTATAGTCCTACCCTCCAGCAACACCAAAACCACCTCCAGATAGTTCTTCATCTCCTTTTCACCAATCCTTTCTTTGCTAATCCCAAAAAGTGTCTGTTTGCACAACCTCAGATTGGGTTTCTAGGTCATGTGTTGGATTGGCCTCTGCCAAAGAATGTGAAGGAACTTCGAGCCTTTTGGGGACTTACGGGTTATTATCGGCGGTTTGTTAAGAACTATGGTATTCTTGCTCGTCCCTTGATAGATCAGACCAAAAAGGATGCTTTCGTATGGAATCCAAATGCTGAAGAGGCTTTTCAGCATCTTAAAAGAGTCTTGACATCAGTACCTGTTCTTTGTCTACCCGATTTCACTCAACAATTTACTGTTGAGTGTGATGCTTCAGCTGATGGTGTTGGTGCTATTCTACTTCAACAAAGTCATCCTTTAGCCTATTTCAGTAAGGGATTTTCCTTTTCTAATCGGATTAAATCTACATATGATCGTTGCAGCCTAAAATATCTCCTGAATCAGAGGGTAACCACTGCTGAACATCAGCGTTTTTTGATGAAGTTATTGCCGTTTGATTTTACTATTGTCTATAAAGCGGAAAGTGAAAATAAAGGAGTTGATGTGCTGTCTCGCCGCCTTCAACATGCTGATATTTTGACTCTAGCAATGCCCGTTTCATTAGATTTTATTACTTTAAGGGAAGCACTTGAAGCTGATCCATATACCAAGCAGCTTTTAGATCAACTTTCTGCTGACCCGTAGTCTCATTCATATTTTTCACTGTGTACCAACCATCTTTACTACAAATCTCGGTTAGTAATTCCTGATTATCCTGAGCTTAAAGCTAAGACTTTAGCTGAGGCACATGATTCTCCAGCAGGAGGACATGGGGGATATTTGAGAACTCACAAAAGAGTTTCTGCAAACTTTTTCTGGTCGTGTTTGAAGCAGGATGTTAAGTTGTTTGTCCAGAATGGTTTAATTTGTCAGCGAAATAAATATGAAACTTTGGCTCCAAGTGGTCTTTTGCAGCCTTTGCTGATTCCTAACCAAGTTTGGGAAGACATTTCCCTGGACTTTATTGTGGGTCTACCTTCTTCAAATGGTTATGATACTATTGTTGTGGTAGTGGACAAGTTCAGCAAATATAGTCATTTTCTGGCTTTATCTGATCCATTCATTGCCAAAACAGTGACTGCTTTGTTTTGTAGGGAAATTGTCCGGTTACATGGATTACCTTGTTCCATTCTTTCAGATCGTGATGTTATTTTCTTAAGTGCTTTCTGACAAGAACCTTTTTGTCTTAGTCATACTCGTTTTCGCATGGGTACTGCTTACCATCCTCAATCCCATGGCCAAACAGAGGTGGTAAACCGATGCCTTGAAGCCTATGTGCGTTGTTTTGCTCATGAAAAACCTAAGTCTTGGTATTAATATTTAGCTTGGGCTGAGTATTCTTTCAACACGGGCTACCATTCATCGACTAATATGACTCCCTTTCAACTTGTGTATGGGAGGGAGCCACCGGCATTGCATCCTTTCATTCCCAGAAACTAAACTTGTTGATCTTGAAGAGCAGCTTTTGGCCCGTGACCAGATGTTAAAGTTAGTGCAGTCCAACCTCTTGAAGGCTCAATCTCGTATGAAATCCCAAGCTGATTCTAAGTGACGTGAATTATCTTTTAATGTGGGTGATGATGTTCTACTTCGTCTGCAGCCTTATCGTCAGAAGAGTCTGGCCAAACGTCCTAATGAGAAGTTGTCTCCTTGCTATTTTGGTCCATATAAAATTGTTCGCAAAGTGGGTCATGTTGCTTACGAACTGCAGCTGCCTCCAACTGCGAAGGTACATCCAATTTTTCACGTCTCCTTGCTTCGCCCTGCTCATGGTTATGTTGATAGTCCATCACCTCCGCCATTACCGCTTTCGGCTAATTTGGAATTCATGATGGAGCCTGAGAAAGTTTTATCACATCGTTGGGTGAAGGTATCTGGGATTTCAACTTTATAATTACTCATTCAGTGGCGTGATCATCCTGTTGAAGAAACTAGTCGGGAAGAATATGACTTACTTGCTGGTTAGTTTCCTTCCTCCTTTCGCCTTGAGGACAAGGCATCTTTTCAGGGGGTACACTGATACGAGCCCACCTTTGAAGACATATTTTAGAAGAAGCATGAAAGGGGAAATAAAGATTATGGAACTGCACATGAGGTGGAACCAATCAGCCAAAAGAAACTGCCTCCTTAATTCTCTCCGGCAGTTACCAATATTCCAACTACTATCAGATTAGGCTTTACAGTTTTGTAGTTGTTTATTGTAGACAATATGTATCCTATTAATATCTAGTTAGGATGACTTTTTTAGATTATTTGAATGTATGTTTAAATATCAGGTTCTGGGAGTTTTGTACACTCCATACGGACAACTTTCTTGGTTGTAAATTGTGTTTAAGATCCTTGCACAATGTATTACCAATGACTATTTCCTTTCTTTCTCAGTCACTTTCATTAGAATTTCCAGCATCTAACAGAGAGCACTAAAAAATGTATAACCAGAATCCTACGTAAGAAGATTAGTCTGAAAAACTATCTCCACTTCCATTTTTCCCTCTCCTACCCTCCAATCAGGGGCGGATCTAGGAGGGGGTGAGGGTGTTCACTCTAACCCCCTCGGCAAAAAATTACACTATATATGTAAGGTAATTTTTTTTATTTTTTACGTACATATATAGATTTTGAACCCCGTAAACACAAGACTAGAGGTTGGGTCAGTGATTAAGGAGGTTCAAAACTTACCTGGAGGTTCCAAGTTCAAATCTCAAACACTATTTTTATTTTTCGAACCTTCTTAGTGAAAATCCTGGATCCACCCCCACCACCGGGAAAAGGCGTAAAATCAGTTTTCTCTTTCCCAAGAGGGTTTAAGTGAACGCCTTAACATATTCAACAGCTTAAATATGAATTCTCAATTCTATAAATAAAAGGTAAATATGCCGGAAGCCAAGAAGGAGGAACTCACATCATATGCAAGATGGATTTTCTTGAAAACCTCATCAGCTCCTGAATCCTTGCTAACATCAGGATGATACTGCATTTATGATGTACCAACAATTGATAGAACTAGAGTCAGTAACTTCCCGACAGAGCATTGATAGTCTAATACAAGCTTTTCAAAGAAGATCACAAATACAGGAAAAGAAACGAGAATTTCTTCACATCATTCTAAAAGAAACATGCACACTTCCTTACTTGAAAAAAACATTAACTTGTAACTATACAAGAAGGCATTCCCTATTTCCCTCTCGGTGCCAACAGAAGTTCGAGACAACAGGGCAGGGGGCCAGGGCCAACCATATATAACCATGGACATGAAATATAGTTACCCCTGCCCTTTTACCCTGCACCAAATCTTCCATAGCTCCACATACTTTTAAAAGATATTTTGACAGACCAAAATAGCATCTCCTAGTAATGTTTGTCAATGAAAAGCTCTGCTTGGAAGAAAGAAAAGAGGGACAAAGATTGATTGAGGTGAAATATTGTTCTCCTCCTATTGTTTGAGTAACTGGTTGGGAAGTAACTGTTGGGAATAAAAGGAGATTACTCCAATTACCCTACAGGATTAATATTAGCGGGAAAATAGAATGGACACCCCGAAATACTTTTCTGATGTGAAAGATCAGACACAACTGCAATCACAGAGCATACTCAGTATTTCCGGATATATTCCAATGTAAATAGTATTTCGTGAATAGTAAATAAAATGCTAAATAAAAGACAAGAAATTATCTCGTGGAAAAATAACCACGGTAAACCTTCCACTATAACAATAATAACGGGTATACAATATCTTCTCAAGTTTTGACAAATACTTGAGGAATACACTCAAAACTCTCACACTCACTAGTGTGGTAATCTCACAATTTCTCTACAAAATTATTCTACCAATTTTGTAGGAACACTCTATACAATTTATTGTATGTGTTGTGTTTGTTTTGGTGTGAAAAAACAAATGAGCTGAATAACTCTATTTATAGGGAAATTTTGCAGCACAAGGCCACAAAATTCTTCACACGTATTTGACAAAGGAAGCATAATTTTTTCTGCTTCAACAATTGTGGGCTTCAATTCACAAATGGCTGCTGCATTTGTCAAGCCATTCACATGGGATGGACCCCAATAATTCTCCCCCTCCACCGCATGTGGAGATTCAACTAGACCCGCTTCACGTTTGCAGATCTCAAACTTATCTCGGGGTAAGGACTTGGTAAACATATCGGCACCATTTTCATCGGTGTGGATCTTCTCGAGATGCATTGATTTTTTTTCAAGTGCATTTCGAATCCAATGATATCGCACATCAATGTGCTTCGATCTTGAGTGAAAACTCCAATTCTTACTCAAGTGAATTGCGCTTTGACTATCACAGTAAAGCACATACTTTTCTTGCTTCAAGCCCAACTCTTGTAGAAACTTCTTTAACCACAACATCTCTTTGCAAGCTTCAGTCACAGCTATGTACTCAGCTTCCGTTGTGGATAATGCAACGCATTTTTGAAGTCTAGTTTGCCACGAGATAGCTCCCCCTGCAAGTCTCATTAGGTATCCAGATGTGGATTTCCTAGAATCAGCATCGCCAGCCATATCAGCATCTGTATATCCTTCCAGTAGGATATGATTATCACCAAACTTCAGACGAGATTTAGAAGTGCCTCTAAGATATCGTAATATCCATTTCACTGTTGCCCAATTTCCTTTCCTGGATTGGAAAGAAAGCGGCTAACCACACCAAATGCATGAGCTATATCAGGTCTAGTGCATACCATAGCATACATTAGACTACCCACTACAGAACCATATGGTATCTTTTGCATCTCCTTCTTGTCTGTCTCACTTGTGGGGCATTGTGCTGAGCTGAGTTTCATGAGACCCGCAAGTGGAGTGCTGACTCGCTTCGAATTGCTCATGTTGAACCTTTCAAGAACTTTCTCAATGTATTGTTCTTGAGATAACCAGAGCTTCTTGCTTTTCCTATTCCAAAAGATGAAAGATCCAAGCTTGATGACAAAACCAAACCATGTATCTTCTTGGGATATGGCCATGAAGAGTTCGGCTATAGATTATGGGATCCAGAAGGTTTTCAGAAGTAGGGATGTTGTATTCCTTGAAGATCAAGTTCCTGATGAAGCCAAAAAGAAACATGAATCCAATTCAGAAGTTCATGTCAACTTAGATCCAATTCCTTCACCAACGGTCCAGGATTACGGGGGAGATACCCAACCGGAGCATGATGATACGGTTGATGATGAAGCGGGTGACAATCAGAATCCACCTGCACAAGATGATGTCCCTCCAGTTAGAAGGTCGGCCAGAGAAAGACAACCTTCTACTAGATATAGCCCACATGAATATGTGATGCTTACTGATGGACAAGAGCCACAAAGTATTGCAGAAGCCACGGCACATGACCAACAAGAAAAGTGGTCAGAAGCCATGAAGGAGGAGATGAACTCCTTACAAGAGAACTACACCTACGACTTAGTGAAGTTGCCAGCTGGAAAGAGACCACTGAAAAATAAGTGGGTCTACAAGATGAAGTCTGAGGAACATAGCTCACAACCAAGGTACAAGGCGAGGCTGGTCCACCCCATGTGAATGGCTTGACAAATGCAGTAGCCATTTGGGAATTGAAGCCCACAATTGTTGAAGCAGAAATTTTTTTGCTTCCTTTGTCAAATACGTGTGAAGAATTTTTTGGCCTTGTGCTGCAAAATTTCCCTATAAATAGAGCTATTCAGCTCATTTGTTTTTCACACCAAAACAAACACAATACATACAATAAATTGTATAGCGAGTTCCTACAAAATTATTGTATTCCTCAAGTAATTGTCAAAACTTGAGAAGATATTGTATACTCATTATTATTGTTATAGTGAAAGATTTATCGTGGTTATTTTTCCACGAGATAATTTCTTATCTTGTATTTAGAATTTTATTTACTATTCCAAATACTATTTACATTGAAATATATCTGAAAATACTAAGTATGCTCTGTGATTGCAGCTGTGTCTGATCTTTCACATCAGAAAAGTATTTCGGGGTGTCCATTCTATTTTTCCACTAATATTAATCCTGAAGGGGAATTGGAGTACTCTCTTTTTATTCCCAACAAGTGGTATCAGAGCAACCAGGTTACGGAGGCGGATTAAAAAATGGAGGAATCATCATCGCTTGGCGGTATGTTCAAATTGAACGGTTCAAATTACACAATTTGGAAACCAAGCATGTTGGATCTTCTCTATTGTAAGGATCTTTATTTGCCCTTACATGGTGATGAGTCCAAACCAAAAGAAACAACTGATGCTGACTGGAAAATCCTGCACAGAAAAACTGTGGGTTACATCCGGCGCTTCATTGAGCACAGTATCTTCCATCATTTTGCAAATGAGGAAAAGGTTGATGTTCTTTGGAAGAAAATAGAAGTTATGTTTGAGAGGAAAAATGCCTTAAACAAAGCTTCTATCATCAGAAGAATTGTTCGATTGCGATATGTGGAGGGTACCAACATGACGGAGCACCTAAATGCATATCAGGGTCTTATCAACCAATCCATCAATATGAAGATTACTATTGATGATGAAGTTGTAGCTTTATTGCTACTCAGTTCATTGCCAGACAGTTGGGACACTCTTGTAGTGTCAATCAGCAACTCGGCTCCAGACGGAGCACTAACCTTGCAAACGGTCAAAGATTGTCTTCTAAATGAAGAGTCAAAAAGAAAAGAGTAAAATCATTCTTATGAGTCAAAGGTGATGGTTGCCGAAAATAATGATCAAGAGAGAAGTAAAAATAAAAATTGACAACATACGAGAGACAAATCCAATGGGAAGTCTAATCCTAGAAAAGACTTCAAATGCCATTATTGCGGTGGTCCAAACCACTATGAAAGAGACTGCAGAAAGAAGAAAAGAGAGCAAAAACGTGGAAATAATGAAAACACGGAGAAAGACACGACAGTAGCTGCAACTGATGGCAATATCATCATGGTGTGCGATGATGTTTTTATGAGCATGTCATGCCAACAGACGGACTGGATCGTGGATTCGGGTGCATCCTGTCACATTACACCATATCGTGATATGTTTGCATCATATACTGGTGGTAGATTTGGCAAAGTCAGAATGGCCAATCAAGGTGTGACTGAAGTTGTTGGTATAGGAGACATTGTCTTGCTTACTAATACAGGATGTAAGCTTATCTTGAAAGATGTTCGACATGTTCCTGATATCAAACTCAACATCATTTTCGTTGGCAAGCTCGACGATGATAGATACATCAACCACCTTGGCGAAGGAAATTGGAAGCTAATCAAAGGCTCCCTGGTTGCAACAAGAGGTAGAAAACAAAATTCTCTCTACTTGATGCATGCAAAGTTATCCAATGGAGAGGTGAATACAGTTGCTAAAAATTCCTCCATTGAGTTATGGCACAAAAGACTCGGACATTTGAGCCAGAAAGGCTTAGAAATTTTGTCCAGAAGAAACTCCTTCCTGAAGTAAAAGGCGAGCACTTGGATACCTGTGTTGACTGTCTAGCCGGAAAACAACACAGAGTTGCATTCAAAAGCTTCTCTCCCTCAAGAAGAGCTCAGCCTCTTGATTTGGAGCACACAAATCTGTGCTACATGAAAGACAGAACTCTTGGTGGTGCATTGTACTTCGTCATCTTCATTGACGAATTTTCGAGGAAAGTCTGGTGTTTTGCGTTGAAAACCAAAGACCAAACATTGGAAGTCTTTAAGCATTTTCAAGTAAAAGTTGAGAGAGAAACTGGAAGGACACTGAAGTGTGTTCGTGCAGACAACGGCGGTGAATACCAAGGCCCGTTTGAGCAACACTGCAAGAACCATAGTATCAAGCTTGAGAAGAGCATCCCAAAGACCCCTCAACATAACGGCGTGACAGAAAGGATGAACAGAACAATTTGTGAAAGAATCCTATGCATGCTATCACACTCCAAATTGTCAAAATCTTTTTGGGGTGAAGCTATGAGGACCGTAGTTGATTTGATCAACCTTTCTCCATCAACTCCTCTGGGTGGTGACATTCCAGATAGAGTTTGGTCAGGGAAAGACGTTTCTTACAAACACTTAAGAGTGTTTGGCCGCTGGGATTTCGTACATATTCCCAACAGTAACTGACTTACATCCTACTTTGTGTCTCATTCCATAACAAATTCTTGAAATATAAAGGAATCATGTTCTATTCGTTTCTCAAATGATAATGCTTTACCCAATGGAAGTTTAAAAGAACTTCTATCTGAAATTCTCATTCACAGTTGGCTTCAATAATTTTCAGTTACTTCTTTCTAAAAAGAACTAAAATGACACATCAATTGCTCTTTCTCTTTCCATTATTTCAGTTGTGCAGGAACTTATCAGAATCATAAAACAACAAAGCAATGGAAATTGCCAATTAGGTGTCCAAGAATCGAGGCTCAATTATGTTATAATATCATGTAAGATTGTATTAATCTACCTTGGGAGTCTTTCTCATTAATACAAATATATATAGTGTGTACAATGTGGAATCTTAATACAATAAGGATCCTAAATCTACCATAATTATACAACACTAAATATTACAAAATATATGGGGAATATTTTATAATATTCGCTAATATATCCAATAAATACCTATAAATCGTTTTTTTTTATAAGCAAAAACCGTCTTTTTCATTCTTGTATTATACTATAAAACATCTTTGCCAAAAAGATACAGTAGTACCTTGAGAGCAAGAAGACGATAAGCCTTTTTTATATCAACAGAAGAAGCATTGTGTGGAACACCAAGCACGCTATAGTGGCTCTGCTGCCCGCCACCAATAGCAGATGCTGAAACCTGGGCACGAGGGTGAAAAATACCTACACGCTTGCAAGGCCACGCCCATGGTCCAAAAGATAAGTTCTGGTTGGAGCTACCACCTTTGTCAATGGAAGTGGGAGCCAAGAAGAGATAGGACTGCATGTTATCGACTACTCTTATTTATTAGACTTCCATCGCGGCTTTTGAGTTCTCTGTTAGCTGTGGAAATGGAAAATGGAAAGATTGAGTCAATGAAACATTTTTGTAGGTAAGCGAGTTGAGAAGTTAATAAAAAGAGGGAATGCTTATATGTTGTCACATTCTGATCTTGTTCAATACCCATAATAACGTTTCATTAAATTGCTTCAGTCTTATAGCTTTATAAATTATCATTCTTTATCTCACAATTCGCCTAAAGCTGGGTTAAGAATGCTTGTGAGGGTCACCAACAGGGGCTGAGGCACAGGGGTGCAAGGGGGTGTGTTGAAAAATTATACAGCGTAAATAGGGCAAAAATATTTTTTTAGTTTTATACATATATCATAAGAATTTTTTTCTTCAATCCTCTTGTTTGAATTCCTGGCTCCACCAGTGACCAGTATATATGGTTCAAGATTTAGAGAATTACAAGAAGTTGTATTATTTTTAGCATCTCTGGCAAAAATCTTCAGCTACCACATATTCAAGAGATAGTAATCTTTCTTCTAAACCCCCATTTTAATACTAAAAATCATGATTATAAACTCTACAATTCCTATGAAACCATCTTAAAATAAAATTAGACCCGTGATTTTGAACCCTAAAGATCCTCATCCATATATGTTTATCAATGCATGAAGGTGGAATTCATCAGTATTAGTAAGAAAGATGGTAACTTTAACTCATTTAACCAAAAAAATACACAGAAAAACACCACCAAATCATGGTAAAATGTAATAGGCTGTTTCCCAAATAAGTTTCATATCAGGTAATACATGAAAATATGGAAAATAATAATAGTTTGAAAGAAAATACCAGAGCAAAACAAGTACAAAATAGCAAAACAAATTACCAGTTGAAATCTCAAACAGGTGAAGATAGAGAAACTAGAGAAAACCTAAAAGCTATAGTTGATGGCAATTGGGTGGGGGGCGGGGGCGGGTACCCTTCCGCACCCATACCCGCCTGAAAATTTTATACTCGCCGTCACCAATCCGCCACCCGTAGCGGGTACATTTTCAACATTCATATCCGCCAAGGCGGGTTTATTCCTAAATCCACAACCGCTCCACCACTCAAGTGGATGTCCGCCACCCGCCAATATGCGTTTGTACCCAAGTGGATCTCAGGGTCTCAGGGAGGATTTTGCCTCAAAATTCATTATTATTGGGCTTATGGACTGCTAAAATTATGTGTATCAAATTATTTGGGCTTTAGATAAATATAAAGTTGTATAAATAAAATTATAATTGACGGGTATAAGACGGGCTGGTGGATTTGGGGTGGGCGATTGGATGCGGGGTGGGGCAGGCAGGTATGAGGCGGGTATAACTGCAAATCCACTACCTACTCATATCCGCCTACTACCCGCCAAAGTTATACTCATATCCGCCCCAACTGAAGCGCGTGCGGTGCGGAATCCACAAAATTATACCCACCTGTCATCCCTAGTTTCATATGCACTTTGAAGTGAGAAAAAATTCTCTTTTGTCAGTGAAAATGACAAAAATGTTCCCTTATCTTTGATAATAGGTTCAAGATAGTCTCTTAACTATCACTTAAGCAATTTTTAATCCTTTAAGTTTGTCAAAATGAATATTTTTACCGTCCAACTCCAATTCTTGAAATTTATCAAAATTCTAGAAAATAAATTAATCGGAAGTACCAAAAAAAATTATCAAAATTCCAAAATGGCAACCATAATAAACTACGACAATCACAAAACATTAAGCCAAAATAACATATATTACGCCTCAAAATTTTACATTAGACTTTCGAAATAGATAAAAAATAACATAAGATACAAAAAAAATCCTTTTTATTTATTATTATGTTATTTATCTCCTTAGAATTATTTTTCTATTATGACAAGAAAGGAAAATGACAAAAATGGTCCTTTATCTTTGACCGTCAATTCATGATAGTTCCTTAAGTATTATTTGAGCAGTTTTAATTCTTTAGTTTGACAAAAATAAATATTTTTAGTCTTCATAAAATATTTACTAAACTTTCATTGTTAAATTTTATTGGAATTGTAGGTTCATCAAAAGCTAAGAAAGGTAAAAGTTCCATGTTTGTTTCTAGAGAAGCTAATGTTAAAAATGAAGACATTCTTGATTATTTTATGGGAAAATAGGCATATCATGCTGAAGAGTGAAGACTTGAATAAGTGAATTTAGTTGAAATCAAGAACCCTATTTATTTAGGTGCTTTTTAAATGTCTATTTTTGTGTCATTTCTTGAAGTGAACTTGTCAAAAAGTTAGAGATATTGTATATGTGTGATGGCTATGCATTGAATAGTAATTTGTTTGACAAGTAGTATAAGATTGTGCTTTCAAAGTTACAACTAATGCCTATCACATTCTGCAATGCCATAGTCAAAGAATGAGATAGTCATCCCTTGCCATAACAACAATTATGCCTCAATTTTGAATAAATCAAGATTAGTTATCGAATTTTCATCGTATATGACTGTCTACGTTATCAATTCGAAGTTCAAAAATAAAAGAGGAACATCATAATAGATTAATCATCGCTAGTCAATTTATAAGTTTTTACGGAATAAATGAACTTGATGAAACATACCCTATCCGTTTTCAATTTATATGACGTAGCTCAATTAGATACGGAATTTAAGGAAAAAAACAAACGTTTAAAACTTGTAATTTAAAACATATTATAATACTTGTGTGTGCGTAATTTACAACTTATGATCTTGAACACGTTATAAGATTACAAAAGTTTATATATTATAAAAAATTTAATTATATTATTTCTAAAAATTTACAAAAATATATTTTTAACGAATTAATATGAAAATGGTGTTGGAATACACATCTGTCATTCTTCTTATTCACAAAATAATGACAATGATCAATTAAAGAGCAACGGTGACTGGTGATTTTGATGTCGATGCTTTCAAAGTGAAGAAAGGGATGAAAACGACAAGTGACACCAACCATGTGTCTTTGGTTTTATCGAAGAATAAATCAAAGATACATGGGCCAATTAATACTGGGCTGGGTACAAGTAATGAGGTATTTGGGCCTCAACAATGTCTCATGTGGGAAGAGACCCAATGCGCATAAAACAATTTCGTGGTCCAAGATACATATGTAAATATACACACGGATGTACACACAAATGTAGAAATCAAGGATCCTATGTAATTATACCCTAGATTGTATATGTGTGCATACAAACAAAATATGTTATAGTATAACAGTAGTGGGATATGAATTTATTTTATTTACATTTACACCATTAGGCCCTAGAATAGAATTGTATATATACATGTACAAATGGTTCAATGAATACAAGGAAAATTTTCAATTCCATCTTTAATTTCTTTCATGGTATCAGAGTAGTGGGCTCGATCCAAGCTTTTTTTCATCATCAAAATCATTTTCCTTCACCTTTTTATCTTGATCATCCAACATGGGTGGTGAAACTGGAAATACCACAATCATACAAACTAAAAATGTTACTGCAGTAGACTCCAATAGCCCTTATCATCTTCATCCTTCAGACACACCTGGGATGAGCCTTGTCAACTCCATCTTTGATGGAAAGGTTTCCCAGGTTGGAAGAGATTTGTCATGATCTCCCTCTCAACAAATAAAAAATTAGGGTTCATCAATGAGGTTTGCAAAGCACCAAATCTGAATTCTTCAGAATTTGAGCAGTGGACCTGTTGTAATGATATGGTAACTGCATGGTTATTAAACTCACTCTTTAAGGAGATTAGAGACAGTTTTATTTTTCAAAAACAGCTAAGAAACTTTGGGATAGCCTTGAACATAGGTTTGGAAAGTCTAATGGGACAAAACTCTTTCATCTACAGAAGGAACTGAGTATGTTAGTTCAAGGATACACAGATGTTTCAGGATATTTCACAAAGATCAAAAGAATCTGGGATGAATTGGATTCTTTAAACTCGGATATAATATGAAATTACAATTGTATTTGTGATGGGAAAAGAACACTGGCAAAATCTCTACAGGACCAAAGATTGATACAATTTTTAATGGGATTGAATGATGTATATGCTCATACAATAGAAAATATTTTGATGATGAAACCTCTACCTAACATAGACTATGTTTATTCCCGTCTTTAACAAGATAAGAATCAAAGAGAGATCTATGTAAATGCACAAATTCTCATTGATCAATCATCATTCATGGTTACAAACAAAAGAAGAAATATTCAAAGGCAAAGGCATATGAGTCATGCTTACATAAATGCATATCAAGCCCCAAAATCATGTGGGTATACTCAAAAACAAGGTAATGGATCAAAGAAATTTAAAGGAAAAATAGCAAAATACAACCCAAATATGAGTTGTACATACTGTCAAAAGATAGGACATATTGAGGATGATTGCTTACATGATTTCTTTGAGGATTTTGTTTTCATAATTAAAGAGGATACAAAGATGATGAGTTCAACAATCCAAGAGGATATCAAATTCAAAAAAAAAACAAATGCAACAATAGAAACTAATGAAAATCAAGGGACAAACATGAGGAAGAATGAAACCGAAGGAGGAAATCAGCACTTCAACAAAAAATAGTGCACATAAATTATAGATATCTTCAAACAATTACAAATGGGGCAAGCAGGATCACCCAATTCATAAATCAATGCAAATGCAATTGCTGGTATAGTTCTTAAATATTCAGGAATCTATTTTTCAATTTACAACACTAAAACATGGATCATAGACCCAGGTGCATAAGAACACATGTATTCTGATTCATCAAGTTTTACCTCTTTAATTGCGCTTCCTAAGCCTATAAACATCATTTTTGCCTAATTCTTTTAGGCTAAGTGTCACACATACATGAAGTGTACCCATTCCACTCAATGTCACTCTTAGAAATGTACTTTTTGTCCCTAATTTCAAGTATAATTTAATTTCAGTCAATATGTTGTGCATTCAACTTCAATATTATATCTTTTTCACAATGTCTAAGTGTCTATTGCATGACCTTTCTTTTAAGAAGGTAGAAGTTTTTGGTGAAGTTCATGATGGTCTCTACTTTCTACAGCCTAGTGTTTCTAGTACTAAGGATCTGTCTAGTCAAAATGTTTTTAATTTTCCAAAAGGAAATCATTCCATTCATGTAGGAAGTCTATCTCATTGTCCTAATTCTGCCTCAGCTATTTCCAATGTAAATCTTTGACATGTAAGACTTTGGCATTAGCCATTTTCAGTAATGAAGAAATTTAGTTTCATTTCTTTTCCTTCTAATTTTGAATATGTATGTGACATATGCCCCAAAGCAACTCCAAACTCTATATACAATACGATAAAGACGGCAAGGTCGTCGTATAGATCAACTGAATATGTCAATCAAATATATAATCCTCTATGGAAAATATAACTGTGATATGGTCGGGACATGGACCCGACCTACCCATCTACTGTACTTACGCCGACTCAACTCATGACTCTGACTCGTAGCTTCAGATGAAGTGAAGCTCACCATCCGATCTGCAGAACTCAACCAACTCCTACAAGGGAGGCCTGTATGTACCTCCATCTGGATCTGCAACGTGACATGCAGCGTCCCAGACAAACGGGACGTCTGTACGAATGAAATGTACTCGTATGTAAAGCATGAATGGAAATATGAAAATAAAAGATGTAAATATAAGCATAAAAGTAATCTGATACTCTGATAACATGTATGCCTCATAGGGTGAACAGTGAAACCCAGAAATTATACTGAACTCATGGTATAACAACTTTGGGTATGTAATGCAATGCAATATACACACACGCTCCAGGCGGAATACCACTATGCCTCGATATTCATGACCCATGGGGGACCCGCGAAGTCCATGTACCTGTTGTGGCGCACAACCCGATCCGATATATATATATATATATATGTGTGTGTTGCAGAATGCGCAACCCGGTCCAATATATGTATATGTTGTGGAACGTGCAATCCAGTTCAAATGTATGATTATAATATCAAATGTCAATGAAAAATATATCAACACCAATTGGAATCGGTGGTGTCGATAACATACAGTGATAACAATGGCTCTTTGGTCTCTTTTGAAACTCATAAACTCTTTGACTTTGTTTTGACACGACTCTTGGTCGACTTAGTGATTAATTCTTTGAAATTCTTCTTTTTGAGGTCTATGAAATTCATAGTCAAACAAGATATATAGAATTCAATAGCGAGATAAAAGATATGCTCAATGAACGGCATATGAATGAGACTTGCCCTTTAAAGGTAACTACGACTTCTAGTCTTTAACTTTGACAAGATTTTTTCTTTTGATTTTCAGTGACAACCTGTTGATATACAAGACTATAACTTGAGAGACTCCATCAAGATAGAGTGTGGTCTCAACCAGAAGATCAACCATGAACAAGGGATGCTATAATAGCAACGGAACTACTCCCGACAAGGGATGATTGACATGTGATTAGAATGATTCTTTAGCATTTTTTTAAAAACGATAAATACTTTGGATATCATGTTTATAAAAGAAGGGAATAACCTTGCTTACATGCGTTGCTTTGCTACCAATGCCTTGAAAACTCCCGAGAGATTTACGAACAATTATCTACATAATATACGTGATTCGGGTCAAGATGGAATTCATAGATCAAGAATCGTCTTACTACGACACTTTGTCGATCACCTAGAAGGCATGTGTTCTCATGTTATGGTTTTCATGACTATCCATACATCATCAACTTTATTTTAACAAAAACAACAACTACAACAAATACAACAATACATACTCCAATTTCTACCCATAATCACCTACAAGTTCATTCAAGAACAATCCAAGAACAATAGCAACTTATTCATAGAGTTTTTAACTTAACTATCACAAGTTGGCTTCATCAATAACTCCACTTAAGCTATGAGAAAATAGAGATCATTAAAACATCAATATCTTCCCTTAAACTAGCCAAGAAGTCTTGCACCGTCATCTCATTTCCAAGCTCAAGAATGCCATTCACTTCATCTTGCTAATATGAAGATCTCCAAGCTCCATAATGGTTATCTATGGAGAATTTCCCTTTAATTTGTTATGGAACCAGTCCTTGATGACCTAATAACCCTATGGGGATATTGGAGAGGGTTTGGGAAATGTTGGGATCAGATTTTGGGTCAAATGAGAAGGCCACCGATTTTGTCTATAAATAGCACATTCCATCGCCTCACATATGCGGTTGGTTATGCACCGCAGATTACCATATGCGACCGCAAAAGCCACCGCAGATGGTGGCAGTGAGGTGAAGGAACAATGGCCTTAATTTACTGCCCCATCTGCGAGGCGAAACGACTTTCGTGGGACGTATTGCTTAGCGTATCGCTCAATCTTCATCGAACTTTGCTGAGATGTACTTCCTTTAATCCAATTGACTTCCAACCTTCCGTATACGTCCGTAATACTCATATAAGTGATGCGTGACCCTAGGGAAGGATCTTAGGTTACCAGAGCTCAAATCGATTAACTATACGTTCGTTTGTACGCAAAATTGTGGGGTGTAACAATTTTTATGTCAATGCCTTCAAAGTGAAGAAAGGGATAACAACGACAACTGACACCAATCATGTGTCTTTGGTTTTATCGTAGAACAATTCAAAGATACATGGGCCAATTAATACTGGGTTGAGTACAAGTAATGAGTATTTGGGCCTCAATAATGTCTCATATGGAAAGAGGCCCAATGTGCAGAAGATAATTTTGCGGCCCAAGCTACAGATGCAAATATACACACAATTATAGAAAATCAAGGATCCTATGTAATTATACCCTAGATTATATTGGTGTACATACAAACAAAATATGTTGTAGTATAGCAGTAGCGGGATAAAAAAAATTTGGCCCTATAATAGAATTGTATATATACATGTACAAATGGTTCAATGAATACAAAGGAATCAAATAGGTTACTTCTTATCAGCATACACTCGGACCAACTTTTTTTTTCTTTCTCTTTGTGTGTGTTTGAGATTCTATGTGTTCTATAATTTTCTCCTAGAAAAATCGATGTAGTTCTTTTTTGGGATGAAAATATTGATGGGTAATGTAATTCGTGTTGACTGATTCCATGGAACTCTGGTTCTCTCTAAATTTTATAACTGAAATAGGCACTTTAAAATTCTTTAGTCAATATTGAATTTTAGTTTAACAAGAGTAAATGCTTTTAGACAAGTTCCCTAGTGTTGTCATCTTGTTTTAAAGAATGATTATGTTTTATGTGAGTTGGTGGATGTGGATTCGAGCTCAACAAAATATGAATCGATTTTATCAATTCTAGTGTTGCTCAATAGCTGAACAAGTTGATAATGATCTTTTTTCTTTTTTTATTGCTTAATTTTTTAACTCTTCTTAAGTTCTTCAAGTTGCATTCTTTCCGTGATAAATCTCACACTTCTCCGTGTATTTTGTCATTGAAATGATAAAAGATTTGTGTATTTCTATTTTGCCTTCATGCTAAATTTATAAAAAAGGTGATTTTATTGTTTTGCAAAAGAGAAGAGGTTGAGGTGCAAGTCATAAAAAAATTGAATAAGAGGTAACAAAAGATAGCATACATTGAGGGTGCAAAATGACGGACTCAATAATAACATCTATTTTTCTTTTTATATCCTCAAATTTTAATTTAACGAGCAATTCTTGTTTTTTTCCTTTTTTAAAACAAAACAAACAAATAAACAGAAAAGGTGAGCTGATTTTCCTTTAAAATTTTGTTTTTTCCCCTTTCCTTAGTCTCCAAACAAACCAAAACAAGAAAAACATTAAAAAAGGAAACCCCCAAGCCCTCCAACATCTTCATGTCAATCCATTGACAGCTAATAAAGATCCACAAAATCATTCAAAAATTTGCAGCAAAAAAAAAAATAAAAATGGTGTTCAATAGTCCAATAATTGTTGGCGTGGCTAATGTATCAGCAGATTTATGTCAATACATAGCATGTAATCCAGAAAGACTTAGAAGTGATGAAGTTCTTTATCTTCTCTTTTGTTTTCCATGTCAACAATTAAGGCGTTTTGCTCTTTGTTTATGCACTTTCTTTTGTTTCCCTTTTCCAAATCCATATATCTCTTTTCCCTCCTTTTCATCATCCTCATCTTCATCTTCTTGGTCTGAAGATAGTGATGTGGATCTTGAAGATTCACACTCACATGGCAATTAATAGTTGTAAATTTTGTTTTTTTTGGTTATCCAGAAAATAATATGTAATTTTGATTGTTTGGTTATATGGGAAGAAGCTTTTTGGCTGATTTTGGTATCTTTATTTGGTTAAAGATTGCATTTTTGGATCTTTTTGTGAATATTCACATGCCAAGTTTCAATTTTTGTTCATTTTTTTTATTAGATTCACACCCACATGCCAAGTAATGGTTTTAAATTGTGTAATAATTTATAATACTATGTGAATTTGATGTGCTGATTGTTATTTTGTTGCAGTTCTCTGTTGGTTATATGGGAAGAAGCTTTTAGGCTGATTTTGGTAGCTTTAATTGGTTAAAGATTTCCTTTTTTGGACCTTTTTGTTAATACCCACATGCCAAATTTCAATTTTGTTCAATTAATACTATGTAATTTTGATGGGATGATTGTTATTTTGTTGGTTATATGGGAAAAAGGATTTTAGGATGATTTTGGTAGCTTTAATTGGTTAAAGATTGCAGTTTTGGGTCATTTTGTGAATAACCACATGCGAACAACGACAACGACAACAAACTATTGAGAGGGTAGGAGAGGTACGCATGTCTTAACTCTACCTTTTGTGAATATCCACATACCAAGTTTCAATATTTGTTCATCTTTGTCTTCAAATTCTGATTTGGAACTTGAAGATTCACACTCACATGCCAATTAATAGTTTTAAATTTGTAATAATACATACTCAGTAAAATTTCACAACGTGGGGTCCGGGGAGGGTAGAGTGTACTCAGACGTTACCTCTAACTTGATAGACAGAGCGGTTGTTTTCGAGAGACCTCGGCTCAAGACAGAGCACAAGTAAGAGCAATATTTTGTAATAATACTATGTAATTATTATGGGCTGATTGTTATTTTGTTGTAGTTCTTCAATGGTTATATTGGAGAAAGTCTTTTAGGTTGATTTTGGTAGCATTAATTGGTTAAAGATTTCATTTTGAAGTTTCATTTTTTGTTCATCTTCTTCAGTGATCTTCAAATTCACACCGACATGCGAATTGATACTTAATATGTATGCACAGTTATATAATAGTTTCAATTTGTGTTTATTTTCCTTACCCAGAAAAAATAAATTTTGATGTTTTGATTTGTTAGTTTTGTTAGGCTGATTTTGGTATCCTTAATTGGTTAAAGATGTTATCTTTTGGCTCTTTTTGTCAATACCCACATATCAAGTTTCAATTTTTCATTTTCGTATCCAGAAAATAATATGTAATATTGATCGTTTGATTGTATTTTGTTGTAGTTTAAGCTTCTCAGACTGATTATGATATCGCGATTGCTTAAAGATTCTAGTTTGGCTCTTGCTTGTCAATGAGAGGGTTAACTTTTGGTTGGTTGATGCTTTGCTGCTTCAGTTTTGTTTGATAATTTTGTGGGCATAGTTAGAAATCAATAAAAACTGGAATTAGTATATTTGGTCTGATTAACTCTTCTTTATATTGTGGATATTAGTTTACATCTTTATGATTGGTTTTCTGTTTGAGGAATATTTTCCTGTCAATTTTGTCATTTTCAAGGACCATTGTGGTTGATATAGCATTTGATATTATCCGTTATATTTTCAACCAAGGTTACGTATTCAAGGAATCAATATAACTTTCTCTGCAGATATCTATTGTTTCTGTCAACTAAGGGTGGCCAACGGGACCGGTTGGCCCCCGCCCCCCCGCCCCCATCCCGGAACTCGAACCGGGACAGGACCTGGGCTCGTCCCGTCCTAGTCTCGCCAAACCCGTCCCGCCCCTGTCCCGACCCCTCCCTTTTCACAAAATAACCGTTGCACCAACGATCATTTTATATTTTGGCCGTTCTACAACCGCCATTTTTGGCCTCCCCTTCCCCTTCCCCAAACCCCTACTCCCTTAATATTTATTTTTAACCCTAAATTATTATATTTACACTTTAACCCAATTTTCAACTATAAATATCTCATTTTCTCTTCATCTTTTTCACAAATCTTCCTACAATTTCTTTAATATCTCAATCTATCTTTCTACAAGTCTACATTGTCTACTAAATATTCAATTTTATTTATTCATTTGGGAGTGAAGTTGACAACTAGCTTGAAAATCTTCCATCGAGCAAAGTTTTAATTTTCAAGCTCTCGATTACACGTGGACGTTACGTCGGCGTTTGATACATTCGTTCATTCATTAAATTATTATTGTTTCTTTCTTTTATTTAGCGCACTTAATTTCATTTACTTTAATTATTTATTTGTATAATTAAAATGGAAAGATTGAAATGTATGGTTACGGGTAAGGGTAAGGGTCAAGCTTTTTCAAGTAGGGGTAATAAGGGTAAGGGTATTTCTTCATTATACTCCTAGACATGATGATTTGGTTGATACTGAATTTTTTTCAGAAATACTATTAGATTTAGACGATGAGATATTTTATGGAACTCAACAAGACTTTAATTTAGAAGATGATCTAGATGACACACTCACTAATGTAGATGACACACTCATTAAAATCACATGAATGAAATTTTTTTGATAGGGACGAAGAGAATCAAGTAGTTAGATGTCAAATTTGTAAAAATATTTTTAAATTTAAAATGGGAAAAGGTCAGGGTGGGACGGGGGTATTGATACACGTACAAAACGTTTATAAAGCTAGGTGGAACCAACACCTGGCTGAAAAATCGGGTGCGCCAATGCCCTCTCAATCGGAACAATGTTCAATGTCCCGGATCAAGTACATGGTCAAATTAACCCTATGACGGGGGGAATTGTAGGCCGTAAATATGATAAACATAGAGACAGAGAAGCAATAACAAAATTAGTTGCAGTGGAGGGTTTGCCGTTTTTATTTCCTTCATCCCATGATTTTATTCATTACATTAGAGAAATGTATAATCCTGCTTTTAATAGTTTTCCTAGATCAACTGTTAAGAGAGATGTATTTAAATTTGCACATGAATATCAACAGTATTTACGTTATTCCTTATATAATTTTCCTGGTAAAGTATTTATCACGTCTGATATAGGCCGTAGTACTAACAATCATGATTATTTAACGGTAACCTGTCATTGGATAGATTATAAATGGTCTATGCAAAAACATATTTTAGCGTATAGATATATAGATGATAGGCACACTAGTACTTTTATTTCAAAAAATATTTATCAAGTTTGCGATTATTACAGAATAACTGATAAAATTATGGCTCTTACATTAGATAACGCTTCTTCTAATAATTATGCTATTAGAATTTTAAAAGATCTTTTAACTCCATCTTTTTCAAATCATTTTCATATAAAATGTGCGTGTCATTTATATAACTTAGTTGTAAATGATGGTCTAACACTTTTTGCAGACATTCTTAATAAAATACAATTTGCTATAAACTTTATTTTTAAATGTAATACAATACAACGAAAAAAAGATTATAAAAAAACTTGTCACGATTGTGGACTACTTATCGAAAAATTCCCGAAGAAGTAGCCACCAAGTGGAATTCTTTATACGAGCAACTATTTGTTGCTTATGACTATAGAAGACCTATAACTTTATTTTTTAACACCCATAATCGAAATCCAATTGATATAGTTGTAGATAGCGATTGGGGGAAAATTTCAGAACTTATTATATTTCTAGAGAAATTTTTTCAAGCAACAAAAGAATTTTTCGGTATATATTATCCTACTATTTCAACTATGTTATTTTATATAGCTCTAATATTTTTACTACTTAGTGAATATATGAAAAAATTAGCTTATAAGACACATATTAAAAAAATGTTTATCAAAATAAAAAATATTTTATTTCTATTCTCACTAATTATATTATTGATATTGTATTAAATTGACTATTAAAATAGACGGTGTTAATGCTCAAACTTGTGACCTATGACACAAGTCCCTCAACCTGTACATAGGGGAGGGGTGGGGGGTGTTCTAATGAAATTCCTAGTTGCTACTTGGTAGTTACTTACCTAAAGATGATCAACTTCTGATGATTTACTTTTTAGTCTTTAAGGTGCTAAAAGCTCTGATAAATCTGCTAGTTTTCTTACTATAGTTTACACAAGCAAGGCAATTGTCCATTGCTCCATTGTTTGTCATTTTTCAATGCTTTCTTCTTGGCTGCAATTTTCTTGTATATCTATATCTTCTTGGCTAATTCCCCTTTTGTGGATTAATGATATTGGTTGTCATCAAGCAAGTAGAAAGCAATAATCTCCCCTTTTTGTCTAGCTCACCTTACTCTATCAACACTAGGAAAAATTGCTACCTAAATAATTGGATTTCCAATTCAACTATAAACTTTACACTTGAGGGAGAATAGGAAATTTGTAAATGTAAATTTGAGAGTTAATTTTTCTGTTATGACTTATGAAAGGTGACAAGGATGTCTAACAACAAACAACAATTATGTTCAATCCTATACAAGTTGGGTCAGCAAGATTAAAAAGAAAGAGTCAACCAATAGATGAAAGCGTTATAAAGACTGAGTCAACCGATAGATCAAGTAATTAAAAGCCATGGTTACCATATAAGGGATGAATCTTGTCCTCCTTACCAATACAAGTTCGCAAGCTGCATATAATCATTGGCTCCTATCTTAAAACTAACATGTACCACTCAATAATAGCACCATTGCATCGTAATGTGAATTTTTTTATTGTTGTAAAAAAATGAAAATTTATTAATAGTGGTGATGCTCGATAGTACTCTTATTAATTGTGTCAAAAGAATAATAATAGTAAGAAACAAAATCAAATAATAAGTGATTATTTCATACCCGTAGACCATATAGTTCGAAAAGACATACCCATTTGACAGCTGAAAAAATCTTCCATATAATCCAAACAGCTCAATACACCACTCCTCCACCCAATAATTCCAATATTTTGATCCATAAAAAGGAAAGTTTCAACTATCACACTCAATTCGACGAGTATCAAAGTATAATACCCAAAATAATAATTTTTAGAGCAAAACCAGACATTAAGTTTTACACGTTCTATTCCAGTTTATACGACACTATTTTGCTTTTAGTTTGTTTTAAAAATAATACTCCTAATACATTTATTTAACCTTAAATGTTTCATGTTTATCCTTAATAACATGATTTTGTTGACACGAAAATATCATAGCATGCGTAAACTAATTTTTTTAGTAATCGCGTAGTTTTTTCTTTTTCAGTGTGTATATCTGGTACTTCATTTGCTTATATCTTGCCATCTGTTGTTATATTTTCTTGCTACCAAGCATCGTATTCTCTACTTTTCTTTCTAGCCGATGGTCTATTGAAAACGACCTCTCTACCTTAGATCTACTTGTGAAATTATATTGAGTATGTTGTTACTTAAAATGACAAGTTTCAGATATATTTTTTATTTTTATCTGCAATCAAATATATTCACATCAAATGAGATCGAAAAAATAATAACTTTCGAAATAAAAATAAATATATAAATCAAGAGAACCCCACAAATGAGCCACAAAACCGTTGGCTACAGGCTGTATGACACCCTAAGACAACCAGCCACCCTGTCAACTAACGGGCAGCTTCAAACCCTCAAAAAAACCAATATTTCAAAATATTTTGAGGCATATCGTGTGGTTGAATTAACTGTCTCTTCTGGCAGCACTGCCCGTATTACTATACACATCATTTTCTATATAAAGTTATAAACCTTAATCCCACGTCCAAAACGTCCATAAATTCTTGCTTTTTTCTTCTTTCGATAACTTGTTTGTGAACTCTCTTTTTTCCACTCAAAATTAGTTTAATTTTTTCAAATTTGCAACAATGAAGATGAATGTTCTCTTGATGGTTGTCATGGTCGTGGTGGTGGCCATGTCCGGAATTCAGAATGTAGTTGCAGTAGATGCACCTGCACCTGCTCCCGCCTCGGATGCTACCACATTTGTACCGGCCGTTTTTGCTTCTCTTGTAGCTCTTGCATTTGGCTTTTCTTCTAATTGAGCTAGTTTGTGTGAACGTCGATTAATGAAGTGTATCTTTTTATTTGGTTCGACTATATGTTGTTGTGGTTTGTTTAGAGAGTTTTTTTTTTATGGATTGTTATTTCAACTCAATGTGTTAGATCATTGAGATGAGAAGGAGATTTGAGGTCCATTTATTTGTACTATTATGTGTATTTCATTGGGATATATTGTCACCTTGCACATATACTCATGTTCTGAGAAACGAATATATAATCTTATGTGATTTCTACTCTTAAATTTCTTTCTTACCATCAAACGAAAGATTATTGGAAACTTGTGGAGTAAAATTTAGTTTTTAATTTCACAAATAAGAGTTGGGATGACTCATTTTACCCCAAATTAAATAAAACATGATGATGCAGCATTTGGATTCTTCTCAAGGTTGCTATAGCAACAACATTATATTACAAAAGAGGAAAAAGTTGATTCGAATTCTAAGGTTTTTTGTGAGCTCAAAAGATAATTACATGTATACATCTTAAGAAGTATTTATAATAATTACTAATCAGAACATAAAACAAATAATTTGTGATAACAAGTTAAAATTGTAAGATGATATTAATCTCCCTTGAGGAGTCTTTCATTAATATCAAGGTATATATAGAGTACAATATTCATCCCTTATACAATAGGAATCCTAAGCCTATACAAAAGAGGAATCCTAAGCCTATACAAAAGAGGAATCCTAGTCTTACCATAATTATATTTACACAATATATGAAAATATTCTAATTATGGGTAGGGAATATATTTACACGTTTACACACCCCTCGGTCGGAGCGGGAGGAGGCGGATGCGAGACCGGCTCGAAGTCAAGAAATAACTGTCGGGAAGTCCTTTGGTAAATATATGTCCGCATACCGATAGGATGATGGAACATGTAACACTCGACATGGCCTAACGCAACTTTCTCACGAACGAAGTGTAGGTCTATCTCAATATGCTTGGTTCGACGATGTTGAACCGGATTATGAGAAAGATAGATGGCAAGAGATGTTATCACAATACACAATAGATGCCGACGCAAAGGACACCGAAGTTCTAACAAAAATTTCGAGCCAACAAATCTCGGCTACTACATTTGCAACGCCTCTCGTACTCACCTCCAAGCACTGGAAGGAGATAGGGTAGCTCGTCGCTTGCGGACCAAGAAATCAAATTATCCCCTAAGAAAACACAAAAGCGGAGGTGGAGCGTCGTGTGTCCGGACACCCCGCCCAATCTCGCATCCGTATATGAAAGCAACATGTACGGTGCGAGAGGGGTATAGGTGCAAACCATAATCAAGAGTGCCCATAATGTATCGAATGATACGCTTAAGAAAGATGAAATGAGACTCCACGGGGGCATGCATGAATAAGCACACCGCCGAACAAAGCATAAGCTATGTCCGGCTCGGTGAATGTGAGAGATATCGAAGTGCACTGCAAGGCTCCTATACAGAGTAGGATCGAGGCGGAGCACCATCCATAGCACCGAGCTTAGATTTGGAATCAGGCGGAGTAGGCACCTCTTTGCGGTTCGCCATCTTAGCCCTGTACACAATCTCTTTCGCATACTTACGCCGACACAAGAACATATGATTGGCGGACACTGGTCACCGATATCCCCAAAAAGTAACTCGGCTTTCCCAAATCGGTCATTGCAAATTCGGACTTGAGCAAGGCAATAGTCTCATTTTTCAATCCGTCGGAGGAGGCGTAAGAACAATATCATCCACGTAAAGTAATAAGTAAGCCGTGCTACTACCTCGATGAAAAATGAAAAGTGATGTATCACTCTTGCTGCATACAAACCCAATCTGCAAGATATACCCGGCAAAGCGATCATACCACGCACGGGGGCTCGCGCTTCAGGCCATATAGTGACTTACGGAGACGGCACACATAGTGAGGAACTGGCTGGATGGGTGAACCCCGGTGGCGATGCATGTATTTGTCTCTCTCGGATCCCCATGTAAGAATGCATTCTTCACATCAAGTGATGGATCGGCCGGTGTTTGCCCATGGCTATGCTCAAAAGCTTGTGCGGATGGTAGCCGGTTTGACAACCGGGGTGAAGGTCTCACCACAATCAATGCCCTCCGTCGATTTGTGCCATTAGCCACAAGACGGGCCTTATACCTCTCAAGATCCCCATTGTCTCTGAACTTGTGACGAAATAGCCACATACAACGAATGACATTCACCCCCTCAGGTCTAGGTACTAGATCCCACGTGTGTTGTTTAGTTAAAGCATTGAATTTCTCATACATAGCCGCATTCCAATTAGGGTCTTGTTTGGCCAATTTTGGGTTCTTTGGAAGTGGAGAGATGGTTTGGGCAGACAAGTTGAAATGGACTTTGGGTTTGAAGATCCCATGTTTTGAACGAGTTTCCATTGGATGGGTAGGGACAGTGGGTGGCGGTGTGGTGTCTGAGACGGGGGGTAAAGTCGGATAACGAGAGGGTGGGGGCGAAGCCGTCGGAGGTGCCGCGGCTCCTGGATCGAGAGTTGCGGTGCTAGAAGGTTGACAGGCTTCTCTGAAGTTTGGGTGCCGCGGCTCTGACGACGAAACAGAGGATGTGAGTTGTTCGATTATGAGGGGAGAGATGGCAGACTCGTCAAGAAATGAGTAGTCCTATTTTTGGAATTTTGGAAGATTCGAAAACGGGAATGTGGTCTCGTCGAATGTGACGTGACGAGATATGTGGATCTGACGAGTCGACAAGTCATAGCATAGATAGCCCCTATGGTTCGGCGGAAATCCTAGAAAGACACATGGAGTAGACCTAGGAGCAAGCTTGTGAGGGGCGGTGGAGCTAAGGTTGTGATAGCACAGACAACCAAAAATCCGTAGATGATCATAAGAGGGGATTCTATGGTAGAGGATTTCGGTAGGGGTCATATTGTGAAGAGTGCTAGTAGGGAGAATATTTAGAGTGTATTCTGACATTTTAGCAGCATAGACCCAGAAGGGTGGAGGGAGGGAGGCATGAATCTATAGGGTGCGAATCATATTGTTAATGGTGCGGATGATTCTTTCAGCTTTACCGTTTTGTGGTGAGGTGTGAGGGCAGGAGAAGCGAAAGACCATGCCATTATTGGTATAAAAGCGGTGAAACATAGAGTTATTGAATTCACGACCATTATCGCACTGAAATGATTTTATGCCTTTTCCAAATTGTGTTTGAATGAAATTGCGAAACTCAAGAAATTTGACAAACACTTCCGATTTAAATTTAAGAGGGTATAACCAAACGTAGTGTGAAAAATCATCAAAAAGCACAAGATAGTATTTATGACCGAGAGAACTAGGGATAGGAGATGTCCATAAATCGGCATGTATGATATCAAAAGGAGCAAATGTAACACTAGTAGATGATTTAAACGGAAGACGAATATGTTTGCCTAAAGAGCAAGAAACACAATTTTGGGCAAGTTTCCCATTACAAGCAATGAAATTGTTGCCTCTAAGAAAATTAAAAACTGGGACTCCTGGATGACCAAGCCTATTATGCCAGGTTGAAGAAGAAACAGCCGCTAGAGTGACGGGAGAGCAAGATCTAGCAGCGGAGGTGGAAGTGAATGGATAGAGATCCCCCATGCTGTTGCATCTCGTAAGAGGTGTCCCCGTATGAAGATCCTTTATAGTAAAACCAAAAGGGTCAAAATCCACAGAGACAGAATTATTACGAGTAAATTGGCGGACAAATATGAGGTTCTTAATCATGTGTGGGGCATATAGGGTGTTTTTGAGGGAGAATGGTGGATGAGGAGTTTGTGTGTATGAGGTACCATAACCCTTAACTGGAATGCGTTGTCCACTACCAACTGTAACATATTGAGGATGCTTTAAACAAAACAGTTTAGGAATAGTACCTGCAGACTGGGTGACGTGAGATGTGGCACCGAGTCCATGTACCAAGTATTGTCGAGTTGTTGCATAGATAGGGTCTTTGAACGCCCGACCCAACTCGGTGGGTGTCATGCCGGAGGAGGGCTGCGGGACCTGACCTTGCATGAAGTGGGCCTGCTGTGGGGCTGGAGCGGGGCCTAACAAACCGGGGTAAGAATACGGATTGTATGGCTGCTGGTACTGGAATGGACTTGGCGCCGTGGCTCTGAAGTGGGGTGCCGCGGCTCTATACTGGGGCGTCGCGGCGCTGTAGACGAACTGCTGAGGAGTCGCGGCGCAGTTGTTCTGCGATCTGTTGCTTGTCGCTGCTTGTTGGTTCGTGACCGTGACCCTTGCCACGACCACGACCTCCTCTACCGCCGCGCCTTTTCCACCCTTGCCGCCGCGGCCCGCCCTTTGTTGGGAGTTGTCCGGTGGCGTCTCGATCTTGGGGTTGCGTGTCGACGCCTAACACTCCGCCGGGCGTGCTCATCATGCTTAGCACGACGGGTTTTTTTCGAGCAACAATTGTGAGTGAGCTTTGTTAAAACTCGGTAGCGGATATGCCTGTTGAATAATGGTGGCCAAAGTATCATATTCGCCCTTAGTAAGGCCGAAATCATTTGTAGCACCATTTTATCGTCGATGACGAGCGTGCCGATGTTGGAGAGTTGATCCGCTAGAAGTTTAAGCCGCTTGCGGTACTCGAGAGACATTGGAGAAGTTTTCAAGACGTGTTTTGTTGAATTGTTCTTCCAAATACACGGCACGAGTGTGCTTGTTGTCCTGAAAAATTTCCTCCAAGCGATTCCACAAGTCAAGGGCTGTGGAGTCAGATTTCATGATAGTAAGGAGCAAATCCTGAGAGATACTACCATATATCCATTGTTTGACGCCGGCGTCGAGACGATGCCAGATAGAATCATCAACCTCCGTTGGGCGCGAAATAGTGTCATCAATATGGTCAAGCACGTTATAGAGACATGCATGATTGCGAAAAAGTTCAACCAGGGAGAATACTGGTTGTTTTCTTGATCAAGAATAATAGGAATATGGTTCTTGATGTTGGAAACAGTAAGGGCGGGATGAAACGGGGGTGATGACTTTGTGGTGGAATTTGTGGAGGTAGAGGCGTCAGAAAGTGTGGAAGAATCAGGGATAGCCATTTAGAGAAGAGAAGAAAGGAAGAACAAAACCCGAAAAACAAGAAGAAAATCCGGGAGGGCCGCAGCGTAGGAGAGGCAGCCGGCGGCTGTGGAAGAGAAAGGTTTTTAGGATTTTGTTTATTTGGCTCTTGATACCATGTAAGATGATATTAATCTCCCTTGAGGAGTCTTTAATTAATATCAAGGTATATATAGAGTACAATATTCATCCCTTATACAAGAGGAATCCTAAGCCTATACAAAAGAGGAATCATAGTCTTACCATAATTATATTTACACAATATATGAAAATATTCTAATTATGGGTAGGGAATATATTTACACGTTTACAAAAATACTTCTTCTACATTATGCTTATAAACTAAATCTTTAAAGAAAAATGAGGATATGATTCGGAAGCAATATGGATATTGCATTCTTTTACACCTCACATTTTGTCGGCGAAGTAGTTCGAAGCATGTGGGATTGCCTCTTTCTTTTTCTATTTAGTTTTGGTTAGGGCCTTTGTTTTTTTTTAGTTTTACAATAATGACGGTTGCAAGTTAAATGCTCTGATTCTGGTCAAGTTGTAAATATTTTTCCTTAAATAATATTAGATCAAGAGTATTTATATATAATTTAGAAAATACGTAGGGGTGTTTATGAGTCGATTTGAGTCGGTTTTTAGTTAAAACTAAAATCAAAACCAAAACCAAAACCAACCAATTTAATCGATTTTTTAATTATGAAAATAAAATCAAACCAAATATAATACATATACATCGGTTTGGTTATTGTCAATTTGGAGCGGTTTTCGATTTTCAAGAAATTTAATGATATTTTTCTCTTTTATTTTTTTGATTTTTTCTATGATTAGGAAAAACTTTTTTATTCTTTTCCAACTTATAATATGTTATTATTAATTTTTTATTGTTGGAGCTATAATTTCTTGAATTATGTAGAAAATATCGTAACATGTATAATCTTTAATCAAGTGAATAAAGTTTATAAAAACACAATCTTTTTTAGGTAAATCTCATAATTGTTCGTTTGAATTAATGAGATTGGATTTGATGATCTCTTTTAGTTAGAAATGAGCTTAAGGTGTAAAGTTCATTAGCCTACAAGAGATTAATTTTTTTTGATATAACAAAATAATTAAAATTACTTATAAAACTTAATATATCATATACATATAATTATAATTATAAAAATTATGTATATGATTTGTCGGTTTAGTTCAGTTTTTTCTTCGGTTTGTTTTTAATAAAATCAAAATCAAATCAAATATTATTGATTTTAATTTATTTTTAAAACCAAATCAAACCAAACAACTATCGATTTATTTGATCGGTTTGCGGTTTGGATTGATTTATAACCAAACCGTGAACACCCCTAACTGTAAGGTGAGGGGGGATTAGACGTGATCAAGGGTTGGGGACGTTTTTGAAATGTTACTTATGAAATTCATTTTCTTAATTTGTAAGGAACTTATTTTTTGAGAATTATTTTTTTGAAAATAATTAAATAAGAGAAATGAAAGATCCATGCCAAACACACCTGTAGAATTGACGTTGAAGTGCACATATACCTGATTTTGTGGAATCACAATTTAAGCTATATTTGTAATGCATAAAAATTTACAAATTTATATATTTCGGAATAACTTTAAACATACGGTATTTGAAGTCTTTTTGCATGAACTCAAATATAATTTTCGCGTGAAATTACAAACGTTCAATAATTTTTGCTTGACTTTTAGGTAGAAAAGCTAAACTTTAGTCATATGTAACTTAAGGCATTTTTGCTTGAAGTTACACGTAACTCCATGCACGAAATGTATGAACTTGTTTAGAAGTGATAGATGTGTTTATAACTATTAAACTGAATATAAGTTAAATATTAGTGTCCAAATAAGATACCTAGTAGATTTGACATATCTACTATAAAAGAGATAATTCACTTCAGATAACCACATCTATGCAAGGCAACGTGTGGAATGATCGAGAGCGGATCTTTTGGGATATATAATCTAAGTCGGGAGTAGAGTTATAGGAAAGCTGATTAATTTCATGTTCGGTTCAAAGAACACTTTTTCATTGAAATTTCCTCGTTTCATTTGGTATAAAATTTTCAACGACCAATTCAAAACTTGTGGGACACTATCTATTTCATCTCTCTGAGTTCGGAAGAAAACCCCCAGCCCAGTGAAATTTGTACTACTCTGAGTCCGACATCGTGGAAGAATCGTGTGGTGACAGTCCCCTTTGGGTTCGTATCCCGTTGCCTCGTGAAATCGCGCATGATTTACATTACCCCGCTTTGTGAGGAACTACTCCACAAAGAATTGAGTCTTTTCATATTCTTTTATTTGGCCCAATACGCAGTCCAGCAAGGTAATGTCTTTGGACCAAACCAAGTTATTATGAACCAAAAGTGAATATTTGCTCTCATCTTTAGCTATGAAACCCTAAACCCTCTCCATAAAATCATCATATCGCACCCATTATTCAGCAAGCAGCAACATCACACCACTTCACCATTGCACTATTCTTATTTTTCTTCTTGTTCTGTATTTGCTTGTAAGTAATATGCAGTATCTTTTATGCACTAGTTGTTACTAATTGCCTCTTTGAGTAGCCTTATGAACAAATTTTAGTTTCATATTTGGCTTAGTTAGGGGGCAAACACTAAACTTTTAGATGCTTTCAATTAAGGCCTTTTGAAAGAACTCTTTGTTCTTCTTCATCATTTGTCCTTCAAGCATCTTTAAGACACCCTCTTCATCAAATATTCTATATGTATGTACAAAAAAAAGTTTTTTTTCTATAAAATTATTTTAAGTCTAATGAAGATGGTGTTCTTAAAATCCAAAAGGATATAAGAATTGATTGTTAGTGATTAATTTTTGCCTACCAAAAAAGTTTATTTTTTTAATTTTTTCTTATTCCAATGAAGATGTTGTCATTAAAATCCAAAAGGGGTATTAATATTTGCTTCAAATATTCAATCTTTGGATCTTTTCAATTAAGGTGTTTTGAAGGGTCTCTTTCGTTCTTCATAAATTGTTCCAATCTTCTCTATTTATGTACCAAAAAGTTCCTATTTTTTTTACATTTTATTCAAGTCTAATGAAGATGGTGTTTTTAAAATCCATAATGGTATGTGAATTATTTTTTAATTAATATTTTTTGGCTCAAAGATTCAATTTTTGTATCTTTTCAATTAAGTTCTTTTTAAGACACTTGTTCTTCATCAATTGTTCAAATATCTCTATGTATGAACCAAAAATAAGTTTTTTTAAAACTCCAATAAAGATGGTGTTTTTAAAATCCAAAAGGGTATATGAATTGATTGTTAGTGATTAATATTTGTGTCGAAGATTCAATCTTTGGATCTTTTCAATTAAGGTATTTTAAAGGGACTCTTTGTTCTTCATCAATTGCTCAAATATAATGTATGTACCAAAAAAAGTTTTTTTTTAAAGTTTTTTTAACTCTAATGAAGACGTTTTTTGTAAAATCCAAAAGGGTGTATGAATTTATGGTTAGTGAGTAATTTTTGCCTCAAGAATTCCCAAATGAGTTATTGAAAAATTCATTCGGTTCAGACAGGGGCATATAGTAATATAGAGAACTATAAATGTTGAGCTGAAAAGCTTCAAGTTTGGTTCTTTAATGAATTTAGTTTGAGGGGTTTGAATTATTTGGTTATTTCTTTCCTCTCATCTGTTCCTTTCTATTGGTTCTTTCAACCATTCAATATATATTTATCAATCAATTAAGTCTCAAACTTAATGGATCTTAATGATAATTGTTTCTTAAGGGTGTTTTGGTTTGATACATAATGAGGTAGATGATGATTTATTATTATTTGAACTGATCAAACTGCGATGTCCCAAATTCGAGCTTTTTAAAACTGATGCCTCCAATTTGTTTTTTATAAGCATGTTATACTACTGAATAAGGAATCCTTTTTGAATGTATTTCTTGCTTAAATTTTAACAACTATGATTTGATTGGTTTAACATTTATCTTACCTAAAGGTAATTAAGGTGAAATTACTTGATTTGATATAAGTATTGAGTGTGATTAAGTGTTTAAGTGACTTAGGGAGGTGGTCTGATCAAGTTAAGTGTATATCTGGAGGCAGATGATGATTGATAATTATTTTGGACTGATCAAATTGTGATGATCCAAAATTCGAGATTTTTAAAACTGATGCCTCCAATTAGCTTTTTTTGGTTCTTTTAGATGCATATTTTAAATAGTGGAAGCCATTTTGAATTTAGTTTTTGCTTGTTCTTTATTTTGTCCCACTTTGATCTCTATAATAAGATAGGGTGTGGTCAAGCAAAGCTTTGTTTTAACTTGGTCATTGTTGTATTTGATGTATATTTTTTTTTTTTACGAAGAATCCCGCAGTCGCTACTCTCTTAAGTGCGCACAGGGTAAATTCCGGATTGACGCAATAGCATGCAAACCACGTCAGCCGATTAACCACACTTGGCAAGCCATGTGTGACAGACTCAATCAAGAAGGTTTATGCAGGAGATCGAACTCATGACTTTGCGGTCCCACGCTCTACTGCTACACTAACTTGACTATCCTTGCGGGTTGTGATTGACTCTACTTATTTGGCTTAAAGGTAGTTTGATCAAGCTAAAAGTTTGTAGGCAAATAATTAATTGGTAGGTCACAAGTCACTTTAGAATAAAATATCATTTATAGTGGATGGTTCGACTTGTTCAATCAATCCCTTTCTATACCTCTTGTGACTTTATTGTAACAAATTACTTAAAATAAAATATCTACCAACTTGTTTGAAATGTCGTGATTTATCAGTTTATCCTTAACAACATTGTCCAAAGAAATATTCAAAATTATCTCACACTGTCCAAGCATCATTTTTTTTTATATTCAGTTTTTCTATTTACGTCAGATTATTTATAGAGATAGTAATTGTGATCATTCAGCACTACTTTTAAAAGCTTTTGTCCCGGTCCCTTAACTGGTTTGAAATGTAAAATATCATACTCCAAATTGGTGTAATTAACTTTTACAAGCTTTAATCATTGACCAAAGAAATATCAAAATTCATGATCAGATATCATAATTTGTTATTTTTGCGAGTACTAGTCAAGGAAGAATTCTCTTTCAATTTTAGCCCACCCTTATCGGTCAGTACTGATTAGTGAACCTAATTTAATAACTTTAAAGATAAAATTAATAATCTGTTATGTTACACTAGTAATTACAGTGCTTAACCATTGCTAAATCTGGCACAATATATTGTACATAAATTACAGATCTTAAGCATCGCTAAAACTGACATTAGTTAGTATTTTCTAGAACATTAACAAAGCCAAGCACCAAAAAACATACAAAAAGCACATAAAATTATCCACAAAATTTTACATTCATGAAATATTACTATTTTTATCTGAACAAACTCCAATTTCTGTTGGAAATTTGTCTTTGGTGGGAGATGCATCCACCATATTTAATGACTTAAACACTAGGATTCCGCATGTTGGAGGCTTTGTCTCTTCACACGTGCATAATCAACTAAGTGAGTAGATGACCGTAGGGCCAATGATCGTCAAGTTTCGTTAAGAAATGAAAGAGATATTGGTCAACGAAGTAAGGTGTTTGAGATATGAAAATACGATGTGGGACAAATCTACCACATCGGTGGAAAAAAGAAGAATTGTTCTATTTATAAGTCTCAAAATTGGCTAAGGATTTGGGACCCCAAGGGTAACCCATGTGTTTGAAGGAGGGAGGACCTAGATGTGCTTGGGTTCGAGGCTAAGTCCACAAGCGCGCCGCCCGTCCGGTCCGGGCTTGGGCTTCTTCTGATATTATCTTTTTGGACCCAAATTGCTTAATATTTACAGTTTGGTCCCTGGAGTTTCTGAAAAGATGAAATTGGGAACGACGGAAGACAGAAAGTTTCTGCCTGCTTTTTGGGTTGATTTTTGGAGCATTAAAACTCCATTAATCTGCACATAACTCATCCCTAAAAGCTCCTTTATGTTGCACATTAAATCAATCATTTACTCGGCTGATTAACTCCTAATGGCCATTACTTGGCTATTAACAACCATTAGTTCACAGTTGAGAAGTCCCTCTCCTTAATACTATATATTGAAGCCTTTAGCTCAATTGTTGAGACGAAGAAAAAGACACAAACAGAAGTAGGGATGGCAACGGGTCGGATCTGGACCGGATCCTACTAGATCCAGATCCAGATCCGTTTTTCATACCCGTATCCAGATCCGGATCCAGATCCAGCGGGTCCATAAAAACCATATCCAAATCCGGATCCATCGGATCCGCCGGGTCCACGGATCGGATCTGGATCCACATGTAAAAAAAATTACCTTGCTAAAAATGTAACCTTGCTAAGAATTTTTTTTTGAACTGACAAACGATTTTTACTTAGCTAACAATTTACTGTTTTTCAATTTTGAAATGTTCATATGAGATATTTTGTTCGTTGTCTCGTTTTGATTGTGAGCTATTAATTAAAAATGTTGGACAATAACAATAGTTGTGGAAAATGGTGACTAGTATTTTCACAAAATGCGTAACTTGTACATGTGCTTGGAATCTTCATAAATGAAGTGAATATAATTTTAACTACTTGTCTATGGAGATGTTAGTCATTCACTAATATAACATTGATTTTATTATCGAAGTTACCTCTTTATTTTTTTGTTTTTGAGTTAACGCGGGGATAAATTAAACTTGTTTTGAGAATTAAACTTGCAAGGATGTGCTTAGCAATTTTAAGAAAATACTTATAAAATTACATTCTAGATTATGAATATATTTAATAAAAAATGGATCCACGGGTTGGATCTGGACCGGATACGGATCTCAAATACAAGATCCAGATCCAGATCCAGATCCGTCAGAAACGGATCCGGGTCCGATCCGGATCTGTCGGGTCCAAATTTTGAAGATCCATATCCTATAAAACGGATCTGGATACACCGGATCCGGATCGGGTCCAGGATCCATTGCCATCTCTAAACAGAAGAGAGAACGAAAACAACAGAAACTCAGTCCAAAAACGTGAGCAGAAACAGTGGACAAACAGAAATTCCTTCCTTTTCCATTCTTCTTTATTTTCTTCGTCAGAATCAACCTATTTTCTTTGTAGTGTTGATTAGTTGCTGTTTTATCTTGGGAGACTATTGTCCGTTAACATAAAAACATATATACGGGGCAATCTTGTCTTAAAGACAGAGTGTCATCTCTCGACTTAACCACAGTTGTAACAATCCAGATTTAGTGTTTTTTGATTTCAGATTATCAAGATTCAAGACTCAACCAGCTTGCGGCAATTATAATATTGGCTTGTTTGTTATCCTTTCAAATACTTGTAATATTTATTTACTTCCCGTACTGCTTTACATATCCAACAATTTCTTCATAATATTGACCTTACTATAATCTCGTGGAATCTATATATGTCTACAAGTACAACATATATATAATAACATTCCTATATATATGTAGTAGAATCTAATTGAACATAAAAGGATCCATGAGGCTGGTGAAGATTCTTGAAGGTTGCTTTAAAGAGCATCATAGTAACCTCCGACTGTTATGTGTGCTCTTGTAACTGGAACTCCTCTCACTGCTGAAATTGCTTCATTCAACCTTGTTGCATGTTGAACTACTTGCTTCATTCTCTGCAATCAAACAAAGAAAAATTTAAACAAAGATCCTTAGATCAGATCCACCAAATATTAGTTTTAGGAAAAAATAATCAATAATAGGGGAGTGATGTTTTAAATGTCTGATCTTTCATTTAGAAGTTTCAAAAAACATACTTTTACTTAATTATATTGTGTTTCAGCACCTCTCAGATTCACCAAATATTACTTTTTATGGATCGATCACTTAAGAAAAAAAAAAATTACTTTCTGGGGATAATGCGATTTGATGAATGGTTATCCACTTCAACATCGCATCGGAACAGGCATAGGTCGTATGTTCGAGTCTCCACATGCCCAATTGTGTTTAGGACCTCTACTTGCACTAAAACCATGTTAAAATGAGTGATCATTAGGAGCGGAGTAACCTACCGGATACATGTTTGACAAGGTAACCTTCGGGATATAGGTTTGACAAAAATCCAATAATTTTGGCCAAATCATATATATGTGTTAAGAAATTCATATAATATGTAAAAAAAAAAAAAAAAAAATTAAAATCTGAGTTATTAGCACTTGATGTTTATTCTAAAATACTAACAATATATTTAGTGAAATCCCACAACATGGAGTCTGGGATGCTCATCCTAAATCCAGAACGCATACCTATAATAATCATCCCATCGAAAAGCTAAAATTATCATAAAAGATACTTCTAACTACTTAATTATATCATGTGTCGACAAGGTAAGTGATTTTTCAAAGTATTACTCTAGAAGATATGGCAAACCTTGTCATCAGAAAAGATTTGGAACCTCAGCTTCTGATTTTGCTTATGTTTTTGGTGATTACCAATGAATATGATGCAAATAGTAGCAGCAGCAGCAACCCCAAAAGAACAAATAGCACCAATTCCATTCAAACTCTTGTTCAATAAGTTCAATCCACCATTGCTATTTTCTTCAATATCCTCTTCTTCCATGCCAATTTTCTTGATCACCATCTCTTTATCAACCTCAAAGTCCTCAACTTTTTCCTCAAATTGGGACAAAAGGGTCTTGTTATTGGACTTTGGTGAATCCATTTTCATGTTTTCAAATTCATTTTCCTTCATTTTCTTGAAAAAATCTTGTGATGACACTTGATCTTGCTCAACTTCCATCATAGTTGCTATAAAATTTGGATCTTTAGTGTTTCTTGATGGTAACATGTTGATCTCAGTGGGAAATTAGTGATGACTTGTTTGGTAATAACAACTTCTTGATCATTTATGGATTCTTGAATTTGAAAAGGGACTATTTGATTTGGCACTCTTTGTGAGTGCTTTGTTGTGTCAACAAATTGGGATGATTTTGGAGATGGGCAAAGGAAATAATTCATGTTGAATTCGTCCTTGGAATCAGGTGTATATTTTCTTGAAAATATCATTTTGCCATCATCATCATGGATTTGAAGTAATCCATCATCAGGAAGAATCTCCCAATCTTCAAGATCCATTTTTTGTTTTGTTTTAATCTAATGAAGAAAACGGCTAGGTGAGTGGTATGATATAGTTTTGAGATTTTGATTCTTTGGTGAATTATTGGAGTAATAGAGAGGGTGGCTTTAATAAAGTTGAATTGTATGCCATAAGACACCTCATTTGGGTGATGTTTTCGTGCTCTTGGGGTAGTTAAGGTTGAACTTTGCCTTGTTGAGATTGTGATGGATTTTTTTCATCTCTATTAAATAAAAAAATATTTTTTAATAATAATAATTATATTTCCATGATAAACAAATTAGAATCGATTATATGAATCTTATTTCTACATTTAAGCTTATTTTATGGCATCATCATATAAAATATTGTGAGAACTCTTCATGAATTGATAAAATAAATATCATACTACCACAATTCCCCTTTTTTATCCGTATTTAAGAATATCAATAATAAACATGCTCACACAGGCGGAATTAGCTATTAGATTTTCTTTTAATTTTTTGAATACAATTTCGAAATATTAATTAAGAATAAAAGAATCAGCGTACTTGTTGGAATAATGAAGTCATGTAGGTGGAAGCTTATCAGCCAGTTGTGTGACAAATTTAGTGATGGTCCAAAGGGACCCACGTTGTGAGAATCCTCTTTTGTTTGGCTACTAGATATTTCTTTGGATAATTAATTGGATTTCTTTTATTTCTTGATTTGTTTACTTTAATAGTTTAATGTCACTTTGGATAAAAGAAAATTATTTCTCAAATTCCTTCTGTTTGATCCATAACCGATCTTCTCATGGAACTTTTAATATTTTCTGTTCAAATTAGCAAAAACAAAAATTCCTTTTAATTAAGAAATTAGAGAAAGTACAAAAGGAAGAAAAAAGAACAAGTTGCCTGTTGGAGTACCCTTTGAATGAGCATTGATTGTGACATTTCCCACCACCACATGGGAGTTGATATTGAAACACTGTGGAAGAATCCATGATTATGTATATATATCTTGATTGGAGTTTACTCTCCTACAAATTCAATTATGATATAATAAAATCCTCTAAAAATTGAAAAACTTAGGACCCTCCTAAACAAGATCTTGTCATGTAGTTTTTTCTACTTTTATTTCTGATATTATTTGTTGTTTCTTATATTTTAATTATTGTATTGATTTGTGTACTTACCACACTTTCTTTTATCTTTTCAAACAGTTTTATTATGTTTTTTTATATTTTTTTTTTCATGACTTTATATAATGCTTTGAACTGATTGTTATTGTGTCAAAGATCTATCGAAACAACATATCTACCTTCCAAGGTAGAGGTAATGTCTGCGCACACTCTACTTCCTCATAACCACTTTATGTTATTGTTATTGTATGATATTAGTTTATTGTGAAACTTTGTCTTGTAAAAGATTTCCGATCTTGGGTAGATGGTGATTTTTAAAGTTTTACTTCAAGTCCTAAATTGATTTTACTTTGTATTACTTTTAAGCAGCATTGGATTATTATAGATATACATAATGTATTTTTTAAAATATTATAAGGAGAATCTTCTGTAAAGCAATGTCGGATGACACCCCTTCGTAAAAAGTGTCTCTGCCATTGCTTCATAAAAACATAAAATAATGTTTCTTCTTTTTTTCCCCTCTGTTTTCATTATTTTTTTCCAACATTGAAGAAATTTTAAGCCAAATCCCTCTATTCACATATGAATTTACAGCCACAAGAATAATTGAAAAGAATATTTTTTTCTTTCACATATTTATTTGATAGGAAAAAGAAAATATTAGATCAAAATAATTTTTTAGTTCCCATGGAGATGGAAGGGCAAAAAGGAAGTATGCATATTTAATGCCATCACATTAAAAATGAAGTAGCTAGAAATCTTTTTTGTCATCACATAAAAAGCCACCGGAGAGGTCCAAAAGGAGATAAAATTGACACAATTCTAACTTTATTACATATGAAATGGCAAATGAATAGGAAGTCAAGGGTAGGCAACTAATAAACGTGGACCAAATTAAAGGAAAAAGTATTTAAGGCATGGCTATTTCGCGTTACCTAATTTTTGGACAGATGGTAGGCAATTTCTTCAACTTCAATTTGAATAAATAAAATGAATTTATAAAGATTTCATATGTATTATTTATAAATCTCATGTATCATTCTTTGCTAATCTTCTGTTAAATATATTATGTAACAAAAATACAATTTGTGATGCACTACAGAATCGAATCTCCCCGTTAACATATCAGACTCAATTATATCAAAATTAGGATAGGGTCAAAATGATAATAACGTGTCATAACTCAATACATGATCTTGCATTCTTTTCATGTGGCTTTGTAGAAACAAAAAAAAAAAAGAAGAGTAAAAGCTAATGATTTTTCTCTAATTATTAGCTTAGGTTCTTTCAAATTTATGTAATTCTTGATTTTCATATTTGATTTTTCATGTCTGGATATGAATTTCATTTTCACAAGCCAGGTTATACTCTTTGATCCGTTTTGATGTGTCATTTCATATCCAACCCGTTAGAACAAATCAGCAAACGATCATGACTCAACTCGTTTAAATTACTAATGTATCAGGGCTGATTAAGATGGAGAGGTCTCTTGCTAGATGAATTTAACTAAGGGAAGATTTTGGAATTTGGATACTAAAAGGGGGACATCTAGGAAGGGCCTTAAAGTAGTTGGAATAATACTTCATTTAAAGAGCTACATGATTTTAAAGGCTTGTCCTTTTATTATATATATAATTTAAAAGTATTTCTTACTTTCTTAAACTTCGTATCAGGTCAATTAAAATAAATAAATTAAAAACGAAAATAGTAAGAAAAATGCATAGGAGGCTTCTAAAACTATGCAAAAATGTTTTTGCAAAGGACAAGTGTGATGGGGTTTAAGAGGTCCCAATCTTTATATTGGAAACTCCCTTCCTCTTGATGTCGAAATACTACCTCTAATTTCGTTATTAAAATTGTTAAGAGTCCCACATCGGATATGAAATGAGAACATGAACTCCTTATATGGACTTGGACAATCCTCATCCTACAAGCTAGCTTTTGGGGTTGAGTTAGACCCAAGATTCAATCTTTACATGGTATCAGAGCGAGCCTCATTCTAATTCTTTGTTCACCGATTTTGGGCCCCCAAATTATATTATCCACGCTTCAATTAACAAGGTCTGGGCGTGCGAGGGAGTGTTAAGAGTCCCACATCAGATATGGAATGAGAACATTGACTCCTTATATGAACTTGAACAATCTTCACCCTACAAGCTAGCTTTTGAGATTAAGTTAGACCCAAGATCATTATTTACGGAAATGATACCTTAAAACATATGTAACATAAGCCATTAAGGTGTAACTTGAATAAATATGATTGAATGACAGATGTTACGAAATATTAGGATTCAAACTTGTAACACTACATTCGAATTGTGACATCTTAATCACTGAATTACTTTTGAAAGAACAATCCATTAATCTTCCATAATCATCTTTCACCCTATAGGTCATTAGTAGCATTTCCATCATCCCATTGAGCTATGAAATATTACAAGATAAAATTTTATATTTGTGGTGTTTTCACATAAAATATTTGATTAAATAGGAAAAGGGTGAATATACCATCTACTTTATTTTATTAGCTAACTTTACCCTCCGTTAGCGATGGTGAACTGAAATACCCATGCCGTCTTCAAACTTCACACTTATACCCCTATTTTGGATGTAAACCCCCAAATTTCTTAAATTATCCAATTTCAAAAAACTTACCCACTCCCTTTGTTGACCCGTCACGACCCGTCTATCATCATTATCATCATCAAACTTGAGCTTCTTTCCTAGAGAAAAAAGAAAGAAGCAACAACACACACCCAAATGACAAACCCCAAAACTCATCTCAGATTTCACCAATGTAATAAACTTAGCATGGATTGTTATTTAGTACTAATTACAATCCCAAAGGAAACCGCAAGCAATTAACACTATCAATAAACAGAAAAGAGCTCAAGAAGTAAGAAAAGCTATATTTTTTTAAATTAGTTACAAAGTAAACAAGTAATTTAAGCTCTCATTTGATTAAATAAGCGAAACACCAATATTTTGGATTGAGGCATATTAAATAGAAAGCAATCAACAATACCGGAGATGCAAAAACCATGAAGCAGTATAAAAAGCTCGCATTTGTACTAAATTAACAAAATGAATAAGTAAAGAAGACGCATATTCTATTAAACTAGTCAAACACAAACTAGTTTGGGATAAATAGAATACAATCAATGACAACAATAATGAAAGCGGAGTCAATAAAGTAAGAAAAACTCGCATTTTTATTAAATTAACAGTCAATAAGAAAGGAAAAATTTGCATGATAGGCGGGTCGGGGTGGGTAACAAAGGGAGTGAGTAAGTTTTTTGAAATCGGGTAATTTAAGAGGATTTGGGGGTTCCAAAATAGAGGTATAAGTGTGAAGTTCGAAGACGACAGAGATATTTTTATTCACAATCGCTAACGGAAGATAAAGTTAGTTAATAAAACAAAGTAAATGGATATATTTTATCATTTTCCCTTTGATTAAATAATAGAACCCATGAGGTCTCAACACATGAAGCTGAAGGTGAGCATGATCCATTACTTATTCGGGCTACATAATTGGGCCGACCTGTAAGTAGCAACCGCCAACTGACTGCCAATCTGTACAGGCCCATAAAATCGTACTTCCCGATTTGTGGACCCCATTCGCATAACCTCCGGGGTATGCACAATTATGCGATTTTGGAGTCGTTGTTTAAGTTGTATCCTAAGTAAGTTTTTGCAAGTTTTTAAGTTTTTGCAAGTTTATCTAGCTTGATATAACTTTAGACATATAGTGAAATTATGTTTGATAAAATTTAACTTCAGATAAAATGTCTTAATTTTGAATTCAGTCATTTCGGCTGAAGTTTAGAACATTTTTACTTGAAGTTCAAATACATATTACTTAAGTTTAGATACTTAAGCTCATGTTGAACAACACTTTGTCGAGAAATAAAATTTGTTATTCGTATTCAACAATTCAACACACGATCTAATGATAAAATTTACTATGAGCTCAAAATTAAAATATATATTTCAAATATCATAAAAAATAGTAAAACTCAATTATCACTTTATCAATAACAATAAATCTAATAAATTCATTTTACAACAATAATTATATGTCAATATTTATATTTTTTTTCTAGTCATACTCACTTCATTTAAACTTCATAGGGGAAGGAGAGTGTGTTTTGTCTGGTATTTGTCAAAAACAATCCATAGATTAAATCATTTTTAAAAATGTACTTCCTCTGTCCAATATTAATTATCACATTTTACTTGTGGATGTCCTTATGTGTATTTTTATTATTTTATTCTTATTTTTTTAATAAATTATACTCTACTCAATATTGATTATTTTTAAGAATTCGTAATATTAACAATAAAATGAAATAAAAATAACTAAGTTCATCTTAATTTGTAAAATAACAAATATTATGAGACAAATATATTCAGTAACCTTGACAATTATTATAAAACGGAGGAACTACTATACAAGTAAATAACAATGTTCCGATCTTGGGTATATGATGTATTTGATTTTGGATGTTTTTATATAAACTGCGGTGTCCAGGCCAGCTTGCATGCAACTCAACTATTTGCTTTTGGATTGATAGAATAATTAATTCATAATTATAATTAGTATGGAGTCATATGTAAATGGTAGGAAGTACATTAGCATTAAAATAGATATGATTAGCATTATCTTAAGACATTAGATGGCATGATCTTCTCCTCATCATATTCTTTCATTAGCTTAATTATAGCTTGTAATAGGAGTATATTTACCACATTGTGAAGAGGGGAATATCAAGAAAAATATTCTAATTATTCTTACATAGTATCAGAAGATTAGGAAAATATTCTACCAAATTTTCGTCTCCATTTCCGTCGACCTAAGAGTTTTCCGGTCAACTCCACCCGTCGGCCACCCTTATTTTCCTTCATTTTTTTTTTGTTCGATCGATAATGTCTGACTCTAAATCCACTTTTCATCCCGCTCTCACCGTTTCCAACATCAAAACTCACATTTCCATCACCCTTGAGATGGAAAATGTTCATTACGCAACTTGGGCGGAACTCTTTAAAATTTGTTGTAACTTTCACCGGGTAATTCATCATATTATCCCACCGAAAAAGGGCAAGGAAAACGTGTTAAAACCGATGATGAAAAATAACTTTGGCTCACACTTGATGCCACAGTTCTTTTCGTGGAGTTATGCAACAATATCAAGTGACTTGTTGCACATAATAATGGAATTCGATTCCACGTCAATGGAGGCTTGGAATCGTTTACAGGATATTTTTCAAGACAACAAAAATTCTTGTCACGTTGGAGCAAAAATTCTCCACTACGGACATGGCGGATTTCCCAAATGCATCCGCTTATTGTCAACATCTCAAAGTCTTATCGGATCAACTCAAGAACGTTGGTTCGCCGGTTACAAACAATCGGTTGGTTCTACAATTGATTGTCGGCCTTACCGACGTTTATAGTGGCGTGGGAACACTCATTTGACAAAGCAATCATTTACCACTTTTTTATCAAGCCCGCTCTATGCTTATTCTTGAAGAAGCGGAGTTTGCCAAAAAGGCCGCAACCGTCTCAAATTCCGCCATGGTTGCCGGAACAATCAATGAAACCAATACGTCTTTTGAACCTCTACCACAAAATAGGGGACAAAAAGGGCGAAATAGTGGCAAAAATAAAGGTGGTAATTGTGGAAATGGTAAAAATGGGGCCACCTAAATTTCGGCAGCGGTGGAAATTTCGGTGGCGGCGGAAATCATGGCAGAGGCGGCGTGCATGTCGGCCAGCAGGGAAACTCCGACCAGGAGTGACAGCCCCGTGGTCAGTGGGCCGGCTACCAACCCCAATGGGCATGTCCATGGCCTTGGGCTATGCCACCATGCCTGTTTCTAACAGGAAATTGGGACAGGCCAAATCCAAGGCACAATGGCATGCCTACTACCGACCAGCAAGCCCAGTTACGGGCCCAGAAAATTTGCACCATCAACTGGGCCATTGCCGAATTAGTGGTAGGAGGCCCATTCGGTAGTGGCCAGCCCAACGGATATAGAGTCTGCCATGCACACTCTTGGACTTAATCCGCTCGACGCAAATTGGTATATGGACATCGGAGCGACGTCCCATATGACGTCCTTCCAAGGTTATCTCTGGTACTATTTTAATTTGAGCAAAAATAATGGTATAATTGTCGAAAATGATCATTCTATTCCAATTTGTGGTTATGGTTCTACCAAATTGACTCCATCAAATCCACCCTTAACTTTAAAGAATGTCTTGCATGCTCTACAATTAATTTAAAAATTGGTTCGGTTAGAAAGTTTACTATTGATAATTGAGTATCTGTTGATTTTGACCCTTTTGAATTTTCTGTGAAGGATTTTCGGACGGGGATGCTTATAATGAGATGTGATAGTCAAGGGGAGCTCTATCCAATTACCACACCCACTCAACAAGCCAAGTTATCATCCACTTTTGCAGCTCTCGCACCTTCATTATGGCATGAACGTTTGAGTCATCCGGGAGCGTCCATTTTAGCCTCCCTCAAACAAAATAATTTTATTTCTTGTACTCAAAAACACAATTCACGTATGTGTCGTTCATGCCCACTTGGAAAACATGTTCAATTGCCATTTATCTCATCTGATTCATGCACACTTACGCCATTTGATATACTTCATTGTAATATTTGGACATCTCCCATTTTGAGCTCTTCGGGCCATAGATATTATTTGCTCATACTAGATGATTACTCTGATTTTTTGTGGATGTTTTCCTTGTCTAAAAAATCACAAGTGTTTTCAATATTTCTCACTTTTAGAGCATTCATCCGAAATCAATTTGAACGGGATATTAAAAATATTCAATGTGATAATGGTAGGGAGTTTGATGATATGCATTTTTGGGATTTTTTCAATGCTAATGGTTTGAATTTTTGCCTTTCTTGTCCCATACCTCCTCTCAAAACGGGAAGGCGGAAAGAAAAATTAGAACCATCAATAACATTATTAGAACATCCCTTGCTCATGCCGCACTACCACCGTCATTTTGGCATCATGCACTATAAATGACAACATATATATTGAACATACTTCCCCACAAAAACTTGATCTATCAAGCTCCACTAAAATTCTATACCTAATGGACCCTTCTTACTCCCATCTACGGGTTTTCGGGTGCTTATGCTATCCTCTTTTTTCATCCACCACTATCACCAAACTTCAACCCCGGTCTACTCCTTGCGTTTTTTGGAATATTCTTCGAATCATCGAGGTTATAAATGTTACGACCTATCATGCAATAAAATTATTGTGAGTCGTGATGTAATTTTTTATGAAACGAATTTTCCATTTACCAAAATGCATACGTCCAAGCCTTCTACATATGAGTTTCTAGATGATGGCATATCACCATATTTAACCCAACAGTTTTCTGAGCCCAAAACCACTGTTTTGGCCAGCCCACAATTGTTGGGTGAATTGGCCCCCGAAATAGTGGCCCATCCGCCACTTCTGTCTGCCCAACAAACTGGGCCTTATCCCAAGACAGTGGCCTATCCGCCACTTTTGGGTGCCCAGCACTTGCTTCAGGAGCGACTGTATGTAGATTATGGAAAGAAGTCAAAACTTGGCTTTACTATATATCCATCTCCTCAGGTATATTTGTGTACTGAGTTTTGAACTTTTGTCTTCATGTGTATTCTCCTCATTGCTTATATAGAGGATCGTGTTGATGAAGTTGCAAAATCACTTTTTTGATTATTCGCTAGTCCTAATTTTCAGGGAAGGGACAATAAGGAAACTCAACTTGAACAACGCGTCCTCAGAAAATCTTTTTTTTTTGAGGATCCGACAACTTATGTAGGAACTTAACAACATACCGGTTGCTGCTTCCACAGCTAAAGTGCTTCCTGAGTCAAGATAATGGACATGCATATAAATGATATATTAATAGATCAAATATTACAACACACTGATTAACATAGTTGTGGAGGAGGAATGATGTAGACGGAGAAGGTTCTTATAAGAAAAATGTATAGAAAGAAATGAAAAAGAAATGGAAATACTTGGATTTTGAGTTAAATAGAACAGTTTACTCCCTCTGCATGTTTTTTTTGCTAGGCAAGTAAAATGCAAAATACTCTTCTGAAAGTTTGAAGAACTATCCCCTGCATATAATCCGAACGTCTACCTGATGTTAAAACTTCTAATATGCAGGTTTCAACTGCTGTTGTGGAGCCTTACAACAGTGTTTTGTCTACGTACTCCCTTTTAGAACACACAGATGTTGTTGTACTCTTAGACAATGAAGCTATATATGACATATGCAGGAGAGCCTTAGATATCGAAAGGCCTACTTACACAAACTTGAACCGTTTGATTTCCCAAACCATCTCATTAATGTGGACATCACAGAGTTCCAAACAAACCTTGTACCTTATCCTCGAATCCATTTTATGCTTTCATCATATGCACCTGTTTATCTCTTCTGCAAAAACTTACCGTGAGCAATTATCTGTTCCTGAGATCACCAACGCTGTCTTTGAGCCATCAAGCATGATGGCTAAGTGTGACCCAAGTCACGGGAAGTATATGGCGTGCTGTTTGATGTATCATGGAGATGTAGTTCCTAAGGATGTTAATGCTGCTGTTGCTACCATCAAGACTAAGCGGACAATTCAGTTTGTAGATTGGTAAGTTTTTATTTCAGTAATGATGAAAGTTTTCAAATGAATTCGTCTTCTTCTAAGATTTAGCTTATGCCATCTGATTTCAACAATAAACAAGCCTATTGAAAATTGAGTCTATATATCTGTAAGTACTTATTAATGTTATTTAATTCTTGTTTTTTCTGTTTACTGTGTAAACAGCTATCTAGTAGGTGGCTCAACTTAAGAAAATTTTATGGACTTCATAAGTTCATCCGTGAAATTTAAAATTTTCAATTCCGCCTTTAGAACTAATTGGGAGTTATCCGTTAGTTTCAGTGTTTCGTGGGAACTAGCAGACAATAGATTTGCTTGAACCATAGTGTAATAGACTAAACATGAGATTTTCTGTGATTTTTTGTCGTCCCACTCGCTCTTTCCCACTCCCTTTTCATTACACTATTTAGTTGTGGCTGATGGTATTTGCTTTTACTTACAGGTGCCAGACTGGTTTTAAAAGTGGCATCAATTACCAGCCCCCGACAGTGGTGGCTGGCGTGTGATCTTGCTCGGGTGCAGCGTGCAGTATGCATGATTAGCAACTGCTGTGGCTGAGGTCTTCTCCCGGATAGACCACAAGTTTGATCTCATGTACACCAAGCGGGCATTTGTCCGCTGGTATGTTGGTGAAGGTATGGAGGAAGGCGAGTTCTCAGAGGCTCGGGAGGATCTTGCTGCCCTTGAGAAAGACTACGAGGAAGTAGGAGCGGAAGACGCTGATGAAGAAGATGAAGCGGAAGAATACTAAAAGTGTGTTTTTGAATGGCAGTGATTGTTTGTCTATCTAGACAAATTTTTCTTTGTTGCGAATCTTGTCCTGCTACAATAATCTTCTTGTTTGAAATCATGATAAATTGACAATCATTTGTATGCTAGCTATCTGTTTTGTATGCATATGGTTGTTTGAAAGCTACACTATCTGTCTATCTCTTGAGTAGCCTTGTGATTTCTATCTCACTGAAAATTTTAAAAGAACTATACCAAAATTATATATTTGTCAACCATCTAGTTTATGTTACTATTCAAATTATTATTGCAACTAAGAGTATAGTCTAGCATTGTCGATACCAGTCTACAGCTACTCCACCACTGAAGACGAGGAGTGCTGCTTGAGTTATTGCCAGGTGAAAATGTTTAGATTACTGCATTATTTTGGTTTTCTATCCGTGTGTTGATATTGGCTTTGAGGCTCGAGTAATCCGGATTTCTATAAAAAAACTCACTTTGGGAAAGCCCTCTGAAGGCGATGTCATTTGTAGGACTTGAAAATCCGATCAAGACCTAATTAATGATAGAGAAGTACTTATCATCTATCATAATCTTTGACGATAGATTATTACGATTCGATGCTTTATCAAATCAGATCTGAATGGTCGTAGTAACTATGTAAATGAGGAAAGTCAATTAACCCCAACATTTCTTGGAAAGAAAAAAAAATCTAGTTAGAAAAGCTAAGAGAAATATCTTGTTTCACTATAGTAATTTTTTCTCATCTTCCGATAAGTTATCACAATAGATGTGGACAATCATATGTAGAATTTAGCATTCCTAATAAGGGACTCAATGGTAATGACTATAATGTACTCCAATGAGTAGAAGGAATAATGATTTGAATTATTCGTCTACATATAATCTATGGTAAAAGAGAAGATTCCATCAAAAAAATCGTAACAATTTATTTTTTACTATTTATTGCAGTTTAGGGTTCCTTATTCTTTTTATTATTCTGAATAGAGGATAATGGGTTAAGTAATAATGGAGCACAAAAACAAAAACAACAACAAATCAAAGTGGCGCAGCGGAAGCGTGGTGGGCCCATAACCCACAGGTCCCAGGATCGAAACCTGGCTTTGATATGCAAATTTGTTTTTGGTTTTTTTCACATTTAAATTATATGAATACTACATAAATAAATTCTAAGCAAGACTCATTCTTCTCGTTGAAAGAAGACATAGAAAAGACCAAATTCTATATGTCTACCAAAATTTGAAGATACTAAAAAGGATTATAATTAGACAACTTTATAACCCAACACTTGTAAGTGGTAAGTTGTAACCTTCCCTCCGGATCAATAGTATTTATACCTTCCTTTCGGATCAATAGTATTTATAATTGTTTGGATGGAACGTAGCTTGGCTGAACAATCGAGGTGCACACAAATTAATCAAGATATCACAGAAAAAGAAGTTTCATAGTATTTAACTCAAAGATGATTGCTTATACTAATACATGTAGATATCCTTCTTTATGTTGTCATATTTACATGTATTTTTAGTAACTCCAAAAAATATATAGAAGAATGTCTCCTCTCCTTTCCACTAAAACTTTCTCTTTGTTTAAGTTTTGCAATCAATTCTAAAACTACCTTTGATCTCTCTCATTTAATTCTCAAGGTGAGAAGACAAAGAAAATATAGAACTTATTGAGATTATACAATTGTACCATTCTTTTTGCTTTTCATTGACACCTTCTTAACCAAGTCTAATAAGGTAACTATATTTTAATAGGTACCATAAATTTACTAAAACTATTATAATTAGACTAGAATAGAGTTACAATTATATAATCTCAATAGAACTTAAACAGATAGAAGAAGAAGAAGAAAAATAATGGTAACAGAATCTGTTGCAATTTTAGGATAACAAAGAACATAAAGGAGGAAGATCCCAAAGAGATAAATCAACAGGATCATCATGAACAGTCTCCATGTATTCTTGAACACTATTCACAGCATAAAGTGATGCTGATATCTGTCTTTCTACTTTCATCCTCTCAAATTTTGTATATCCCATTTCACCTCTACTCTCACCCAAAACGGGAAAATCTAACAATTCTTGAGCAAATTCAAAGCCCCATGATACTTCAGGCTGTGAAGAACACGAATCCATATCGAATCCATCTGAGCAATTTATCATATCAGGCTTATATAAGTTGTTGTCGGCCTGAGATGAACTTAAATGAAGAAACGTGGCCTGTGAGGATTCATATAGCCAACCTGAACTTGTTTGAGACTGAGTCGTAGCAACAGTTGTTGTTGTAGGCTTATATAAGTGATCAAACAGTTGATTTTCTTGTATTATCTCATCATAACAAGAATTAAGTAATTTTTCGTAACCCCTTAAATTCCCTTCAAGAAGATGACTTTCTTGAATTTTCACACTAGAAACTGAATCAACTATACTAGATGGATTTGAACTATTGTTGCTGATGTTACTAGTCACACTACTAGTAATGTTGCTCAAACTCTTCAAAAATGTTTTTGGGTGCGTGTCGAATTTTTGGAGGATCTGACACTCGTGCGCCAATACTTTTGGAGAGTCCGAGCAACATAGACTACCGGTACTAGTACTAGTACAAGTACTACTTGTACAACATGTTGAAGCAAAAACAGAGTTCCCATGTTTGTTCTGTTTTGCAATTTTCTTACTAACAACAAGATTTCTGATCCTGTAAGCAAGTTGAGAATCTGCAGAAACACGAGTAGTAACGAAGTTCGTTCGCGTGTTTGATCCACGAAGGAGACAAGCAGCTTGATCGTAAGCACGAGCAGCTTCCTCAGCAGTTCCAAAAGTTCCAAGCCACATTCTTATCTTCTTATGTGTTGTGTCTTTAATCTCAGCTATCCATTTCCCTGAAGACCTTTGCCTTACACCAACAAACTTGTTACTACCACTACTACTATTGCTTCTTTTTCTCCCCTTGAATTTGGTTACTTTCTTCATTGAGATTGATTCTTTATGATGATGATGTGTTTGAAAGTTGATTTCCATTGGAAACAAAGTTTATGTAAAAGAAGAGGAAAGTAGAGTTTTGAGGGTGTTTAGTTATTAGAGTTAAAAAGGTTATATAGAAAGTTGCCTACATGTCTTTGTTTTTGTTGGTGTGGCTATGTATTTATATGGGTTCTAGTTTGTATTTTTTAGGTTATTGGGTTCTAAATTAATAATCTATTAATATTTAATAAGTTTTTAAGATAAATACAACGTTTCAACTAAAGCTAATGGGTTCGACTGTGTTAAGAGTCCTACATCAGAAATGGAATGAGAACATGGACTCCTTATATGGACTTGGACAATCATCCCCTCATAAGCTAGCTTTTGGGGTTGAGTTAGGCCCAAGATCCATTCTCTTCATGGTATCAGAGCTAGGCCCATTCCAATTCTTTATTCACCGATGTTGGGCCCCAAATTATATTATCCACGCTCCAGTTAACAAGGTATGGGTGTGCGGCGGAGTGTTAAGAGTCACACATCAAAAATGGAATGAGAACATGGACTCCTTATATGGACTTAGACAATATAATTTGAGGGCCTAACATCGGTGAACAAAGAATTGTAATGAGTCTGATTTAACAGACTGAACTCGTAGCTGACACACTATCTCAGCCCCTGCTTATACAAATCTGATAGGAGTGGTTTCCTTATGTAGCGCATAATTGGATTAGTCATGCCAGTGAATTCCAAATGGTTATACTTAATAAAAAAAACTTAGAGATATGTATACTTCACAAGTTGTGTTGTTGTCTCATTTTATGTTGTTTTCTTGTGTTTGTTTTGTATTAGGTAATATTGTTCCTGTTTTCTTCTTTGCAAATTGAAAACATATTATTATATCTTAAAATATGACTCATTCCTCACTATTATGCGTACTATTTCTTTTCTAAAATTCGATAAATGTTTGTGAGTTGTGACTGATTTATGGGATTTTGGCTTTCAATCCCAAATTCCGCTCAATTTTGGTTGACGTGGTTCATTTTCAAGAACACTAAAAAATCAAATTATAGCTACTTATAAACTTCCATATTAGCAGTCATGCAAAACTTTGTCAAGTAAAAATTATGAAGATGATAAACAGTTTAGGTGAAAATAATTATAGTTAAATGGTATTATTAAATTATATTGATGGAATTATTGGAAAACAATTTAAACATAAGTGAGGGAAAAGTGGTAAAGACGTTTTCTTGAAGGTTTCATTGGTTTATCATAGTTGGACTTAGTAAAAGGTTAGCATTATTTAAATCAAATCAAATAATGAGAGGAAAATTGCAAAGGATATGGAGATACTGCCACTTGGAGGCCAAATAGAGAGCTTCTTAAATAATCCAAATAACAAAGAGTTAAAATTGATTTAGAGAAAATTCCTTATTTTCTTATTATTAATTAATAATGCGAAGATAATGACCTTGCCATTATAACATATTGTGCACGCTGCTCTTGTTACATCAACAAAAATAGAAAATGTTATATTTGTAATAAGTTCTAATATACCAATTTCCAGCTAATTTTTTTGTCAAAAAAAGCCAAATTTGCACTTTTGGTTGAAAATAAAAATCTAAGGGAACTTCAACTTGACAAAAACAAGAAGGCTGCTATTATGAAGTGGAAATTGATGATATGAGATGCCAATTATTTCAGATTGAAATACAATGTATTATCTGTATAAAATTTCTTATATGATTAGATCACTTATAAGTTAATAATCAGAAGTAAATTTTAATTATAAATAGTAAAAATAATAATTAACCTACGGTAACATATTAAAATATGTTGATGTATATATAACTCAAATCCATTAATTCTCATAAACATTAATTAGCCATAGTGATTATTAGAGAAGAGTAATGTCTTTCAAAATATTATCATTCTATAGTTTTCTATATAATTAAGCCTTATTGTATAAGATTTGTCCAAACTTTAAAAGATGCTCCCTTTTGGTATAACAACAACTACCTCTGACTGTTTACTTGAATTTGACCTCAGCTTTTTGCTCATCACAGTCATTTGCTTGTTTAATGAAAGAGTGAATGTCCATGAGAACATATGCTAACATCAGGCAAATTTAATTGACTTAGATTAATTGCTTTAAGTTTTTTTTTGTTGTTGTGAAAATGCAGATCTTGCGTTTGATTTTCCTTTGTTATTCACTGTGTAATTAACAAGTTTAGTCTATAACAAATGAACTTATGAAGTAAAAAAGGAAACTGTAAAAGTTTTCACACATGTTACTATATCAAATTAGGAATACTGATATAAGCAACGAAACATCCTGTCAAAAGCACAATCATGCTACAACTTTGAAAATGTACATAGAAATAGACAGTTTCTTACTTTTTTGGTGGAATAAAAAATTACATATATATGAAAACATCATTTATAGCAAGGATATGAAAACTCAATTGTTGATATGGCATTTACATGCCAATTAATAAGTTTATAAGCTTTATCAGTAAAAGCAAGCCTCAACTACTCACCCCATTAAAAATGCATAAGTCGCTCAACATATCTCCACTGTTAAATAAAAGAACTTGATATCTAAACATCTAAAACAAGTCCAAGCATACCAAATTTTAACGAAAAGACTGAGAACCCAAAGGTAAAGGAACTTCAAAATTTAACATCTATAACAATTCCAAACATATCAAGTTTTAACAAAGGTAAAAAAACTCCAAGAAATTAAATCCTCAAGGAACAGCATATGATGATAATCAGATCCTTTCACTTCCATGGCATCCTACAGTACTACATGAAAACAGAAATGAGAAAACAGCATAAACCAAAACTCTCTTGTAAAAGTTGCTTCAATATCAATCTCTTAACGATTGGCCTTGGCAACCCTTTCAATCTCATCCTTCTTCTTAATGGCATAGCTGCAGAAACAAAAATCAAACACAGTAGTAAGTAATAAAGTTGCACATATCGAAAGAAAAAGATTCGGAAAGTGCACCAATAAAGTATATTTTACAACTAAGCATAAACACTCAATCACTAGCCTTTACCTATTTGAAGAACCCTTGGCAGCATTGATGAGTTCATCTGCAAGGCACTCAGCTATGGTCTTGATGTTCCTGAAAGCACTCTCACGTGCACCAGTTGTCAGCAAGTAAATTGCCTGGTTAACACGGCGAAGTGGAGAAATATCAACAGCCTGACGTCTGACAACACCAGCTGAGCCAATACGAGTAGCATCTTCCCTTGGCCCACTGAATGATTAAATGGAGAAGATAAAGCCATCAGTGAACAGATATAGTAGGCATTTAGAAGATATTTGGTTGAAGTTGGAACAAAAAGTATTTGAAGTTGCAAAAGAGTATTTGAAAGAAGTAGTGTTTAGATGAGTCTTAAGCATCTCCTAGATGTTAAAAATATTTTTCACTGGCGTTTCGGATTAATGAAGATTAGTATTTGCAAAAATAAACCAAATTTTGCAAATAGTTCACAAAGATCTTACTCCAAAACAGGCCCATACATACAGTTACCCCATTTGAAACAAGTAAAAGATTGGATTATTTGGCAAGCAAAGAACCAAGAAATTAGAAGCAGAGTAGCTTAATCCATCACCATGCGGCCTTTCCCAAGAAAAATAAAAAACTAAGAAAATCTACTTTGATGGGTAATGAACAAACTTAATCAAGACAGACAAGGGTAAGATTCTTAAAGAAAATGAATTATGCGTTCATAATCTGTGCGCACCTGTTGATAACAGCATCAACAATGACTTGAATTGGGTTTTGGTCAGTCAACAAATGAATGATCTCCATTGCATGCTTAATAATGCGAACAGCCATTAGCTTCTTCCCATTGTTCCTTCCATGCATCATAAGAGAGTTGGTGAGCCTTTCAACAATTGGGCACTGGGCCTTCCTGAAACGCTTGGCCTGGTATCTTCCAGCTGTGTGGGGCATGTAAACTGGATGCTTGTTAGCAGTTGCTGTGATGTAATCCTCAACAGACATGTCATTGACCTTCACCAGAGAGTAGATCATCATTATTAACAGATCTTCCAAATTGTATTCAAGATAAGTTTCAGTATTTGCTTATAGAGCTTAAAAATAATGTACTCAAGTAGAAAGGCTGAAGCAGAAGGAATAAGTTTAATTCTTGCTTATAGAGACCTATATAGAGTATAAAATGTAAAGAACTTCTAGTAGTGCTAAATGGAGCAACATAGACCATGATGATTCATATAGCCAACCCAACTTGCTTGGGATTCAAACCTAGTTGTTACTATCTTTGCATCTTCCGCATTATTAGCTCACTGCTTGGGTTTTTTACCTAGCCACTTAGTGTTGAAAAAATTAGTTTTTAGTTTTTTTCGCTCACGTTGACGTGAATTACCAAATACATCAACTAGATTAGTCCATTCTTAAGGTTTCAAAATTAAAATATTCAGTTGCTATGAGTTGCAATTTTCTTTGTATAAAATAACACAAAATGAAGTAAATTAGCTTGATTCTAGCCTAGGAAAGAGCTGCTAGAAAACTTCTAGTGCCAAAAGGACCAACAAAACCCGCAAAGATTCATATAGCCTTCAAACCTAATACTATCTTCACATCTGCCACAATACGATCTTACTACTGGTTTGTTTACCCGAGCTCTTCGAGTTGAAAAAATCAGTTTTCAGTTTTTTATTCAAGTCAATATGATTTACCAACTACATCAACTAGATTAGCTAATTTTATGAATTTCGACATTTAGATATGCAGATGCTATAAGTTGCAATTTTCATCATAAGAAAACAAAAACTGAAGTAAATTAGCTCAATTCTAGTAAAGGAAAAAGCTGTTCACAACTTTGGACACGTCATTTTTGGACATTACCATCTTGCTGCTGGTTTTTTATCCTAGCGTTGAAAAAATCAGTTTTCAGTTTTTTCGTTCAATGAAAACTTACCAATTCTTTGAAATTAAAGCACAGTTACTGTCTTCTCTTCTGCCACATTACTATCTTACCACCGGTTTCTTAATCCTAGCCCTTGGAGATTAAAAATATCAGTTTACAGACTTCCCATTCGTGGAACAAATATAATCTACATCAACTAGATTAGTTTATTCTTCGAATTTCAAAATCTACCTATTCAGATGTTATAAATAGCACTCTTCTTTGTGTAAAAAAACACAAAACAGTGTATTTTAGCATGATTCTAGGGAAATTAAAAGATCTATTAGAAACTATAACAAGTATAGACACATAACTGTGGAAAAACAACAGTTACAGACATTTCGTTCATGGAACAAATATACGAACTACAAAACTACATCAAGTAGATTAGTATATATTCTTAGAATCTCAAAATCTGGATATTCAGATGCTATAAGATGCAATTTTCTTGATATAAAACACAAAGTGAAGTAAATTATCTTGATTCTAGAAAATTCAATACGACTTAACAATCTACATCAACTAGAATAGTTTATTCTTCAAATTTCAATAGTTAGATATTTAGATGCTATAAGTAGCACTCTTGTCCGTATAAACAAACATAAAACAATATATGTTAGAGCTATTTGAACAATACACCTATATAACTGTGAAATAAAAAAGATTAACTCGAAATGGTAGGTATACCTGAACATCATCATAGCTCCAGCGATTGAAAAGCATAACATCACTGTGAAATTTATTCTCTTCTTTCCCTTCGGTTGATGTGGGGACCACTACGGCTTCTACTACACCTGCGTCCATCTTGCTTGCTTTGATTCACCTGTATGTATAATCCTAACAAATTATAAACACAATACTGTTGTTAAGAGAGAGAGAGAGAGAGAGAGACGGCTTACCTTTCGAAGAGAAGAGTTCTCTGTTGTATGAGAAGGGAGATGGACAAAACCCTAGAAAATTTATAGTATGGTGAAAGGAGGTAGGGCTATAGAATCGATAGCTCGGCCCAGTAAATAATGGGCTTTCTGCTTTGTTATAGAAGAAACGGATCATTTGCACGTTTGCTTTTCAAATGGGCTGGTCTTTAAATTTTGCCCTTCAAAATCAAGAAATTGCACAGTTCGCCCTTCAAATGGTTGGAACTTATGTCTTCCGGGGAATAAGTTCTATTTAGGGGGAAAATTAAAGATCAGTATAGAATAGGAGCAAAAATTAAAGATCAGTACAAAATGGGGAAAAAGTATAAATGACTCCTTCAAAATTGAACTTATGCTTAATGGATCGTAAATTATTTAAGGACCCCAATATAATTTATGAATATTATAATATTAAAATATAAATTTATAACTAAAAAATAAATATTTATTTTGAGGGACATAAATTAGTGGAATCAATTCAAGATAACACAAAGTATGTGACTTTAATTGAACCATTAAATCAAGATTAAATGTTGTTGAGGTCCAATTTGATTAAATTTAAGTAAGTCAGGATAAATGTTTGACTTCAGTCGAATCATTAGAACAACTTCAATAGTGGAAGAACCAATACTGGACCTCATTCCTATGGAAGATCCAATAGTGGAAGAACCAATAATGGAAGGGGTGAAAATAATCTTATTCTCGAACATGCAAGACTAGAAACATATATTGGAATGCCCGTGTCATTGGCGAAGTGCACCTTGGATATCCGTTCCCCGCAGGATCCAACAGTGGGGGACAAGGCAATGATACTAGTACCCCCAATGAATGGGGTAATAGAAAATGGGGACCAAACAACAACCAATTCATCAATGAATAGAGCCACCAACTTTATTATCTGGAATATTAGGGGAGGGAACAATGATGATTTTCGCTTGAGTATTAAGGAGCTTTTGGACACACATAAGTCTTGCATGATAGCATTACTTGAGACTAGGATGTATAGCCATGTTCCTCTTCTTAATATTTTTGGATTCTCTGAGCTTATTGAGATTCCATCAGAGGGTCAGCCGTAAAGATGGCAGTGGATACCGAACCCGGTTTTGATCCGGTGGATCCAGATCTGTTTTATAAGATATGAATTTTCAAAATTTGGACCCGACGGATCCGGGTCGGACCTGGATCCGTTTCTGACGGATTTTGATTTGGATCTTGTATTTGAGATCCGTATCCGGTCCAGATCCGACCTGTGGATCCGTTTTTATTAAATATATTCATAACCTAAAATGTAATTTTATAAGTATTTTCTTAAATTTTTTCATAATTTATGTATTTTACATTCAGATTTGGACTTTATTTTTTAAATGGTCCATAATTACATTCAGATTGAGATGAATATTTATTGAGATGAATTTTTTTAGTTATCTCTTTTTAATATGATTGTTTCTTTGTTATTTTAGGATGTTGATGACGTTGAAACTAGTGACTTCGAAGACTAGTTTATCAAGTTGGGCAGAAGATTATAGAAGATGTTGATGGCATTTTAAAGAACATTGTTGTAGAATTTAATTTCAAGACCTTTATAATTGCAGTGTTTTCCATGATGTTATTATTTACTTACTTTGCTTCATCGTCTTTATTTTCTTGTAATGCTAAATCTTCGTTCAGTATTTTGGAAGAATGATTTCATGTTTGTGTAGGTTGATTGAATGAACTCAATCATTTTTTTCAATCAGATTGGGTTTCATTTTGTCAAAAAAGTTTCAACAGGTGAAAATATTATTCAAGGCAAAAATTTTAACATGTGCATCCAGATTCGATCCATGGACCCGGTGGATTCGATGGATCCGGATTTGAATCTGATTTTTATGGACCCGATGGATCTGGATCTAGTAGGATCCGATCCGTTGTCATCCCTACGCCGGGTGGAATGGCTATTTTATGGGATCATAATTTGGTGCATGTTCATAGCTTTGTTCGTAGGGACCAAGAAATCAGTGCTATGATTGAGGTAATTTCAACCCATAAAACTTGATTATTTACTTCTATTTATGCTAGCACTAGTAAAAAAGATATAGATAGTTTATGAAATAATTTAGTATCCATCTCAAAATCTTTTAAAGGCTTGGTTAATAGAGGAAAACTTCAACGACATTATTAGTAGCAATGATAAATTTGAGGGTAGACAGATTAATAGGAATAGATCTTCTTATTTATGAAATAAAATTAATGAGTGTAATCTTATGAATTTAGATTTTAAAAGGAGTAAGTTTACATGGTCTAATAAAAGGAAGGTTGGTTGTGATCTTATTTTATAAAAAATACTGGAAAATTATTGGTCCTTCTGTGGTTAATTTTTGTTCCCAGGTGTTCCAACAAATCCTCGATTAATAGCACTTTAATATGCTTCATCCCGAAAATCCCCAATGCAAATAATCTTAAGAATTTTAGGCCTTTAAGACTATGCAATACCATTTATAAAATTGCCACTAAGGTGATAGCTAATAGAATTAAGTCGTATTTTCACACCCTTATTAGTCATCATCAAGCTAGCTTTATAGCCAAAAGAAGAGAGTGACAATGCTATTATTATCCAAAAAAATCATTACTAGTAGTTTACCTGGGTATCTTCTCCCTTCTAAAATTCATAAACAAATTGATAGAATCTAGCGAAATTTTGTCGGCACGACGGATACCTACAAGAAACTTCACCTATTAGGTTGGGATACCATTACTAGATCTAAGGAGGAAAGTCAAATCTTAAAAATATGGCTCTCCTTAGTAGTTTACCTGGTATGTTATTGTTGTTGTCGTAGTAGTAGTTTACCTGAAGGATCACTAACTCTAGTGCTTTATGGGCTACCATTTTAAGAAACAAATATGTCCGTAAAAAGAACATAATTTTCACCTCCACCACTTGAAAATCTCTTCTTAAAGGATGAGAAATTTGTAATAAAAATATTATGTGGTGCCCAGAGCTAACTCCTCCCTTAATATTTGGCACAATAAATTTGTAATAGGTGATCTTCGCAAAGATAATAGTTGGGACTTGTCCTCCATTTGCTTTGATATACCAGAATCTATTAATCGAACCCTTCTCTTGGTGCGTGTTATAGCACGATTGATGTTGTCTCTTACCATAGGAAAAACTTCAAATGGATGTGAGAGCTCAATTGCCCTAATAAAAGTAAATACTTCATTTGGCAATGTTATCATGATAGACTGCCAACAAGAGTAGACCTTAATAATCTAGGCATCAATATTAATGACATGTGCCCTATTTGCCCCAATGAAACTGAAACTATCACTCACATTTTCAAACAATATCCTCTAAATAGTCATGCGTCGAAAAAATTTCAAATTCACAACATCCTCTCAAGAACACTGGCTTGATGAGGTTAGGAATAGCAGCCCAAATCTCTAGCATTATAACATCTCTTGGAAAAATCTCTTTCCTTATATATATATTGAGTCATTTGGACAAAATTGTAATAATAACAATCACAACAACTTGACTACCCCGGTGAATGCTTCTACTATCGTACATCATGCAAAAGAATACAATTGGCTGACCATGAAAGACACAATCAACAGACCTAGCATGAGAATTCAAATTTCATGGTACAAACCCACCCAAGCGTGGTACAAACTAAATACAGATGGTTAATACAATTACATTACTTGAGATGGTTCGGGCACGTGCAGAGGAGAGACACAAATGTCTCAGTGTGGAGGTATGAAAGGTTGGCTATGGACGGATACAAGAGAGGTAGAGGTAGGCCGATGAAGTATTGGGGAGAGGTAATTAGACGAGATATGACGCAGGTGCAACTCACTGAAGACATGACCTTAGATAGGAGGTTATGGAGAACACGTATTAGGGTAGAAGGATAGTAGGTAGTCCAGCGCAGTCCTATCTACGCTTACAAACTAGTAGTTGTAGTATTATTATTGTAGGCTCGTTTAGTCTATCATATTGTCTTATAGTCCCTTGTCGTTTGATTTATGTTGCTATGTGTATTTTATTTGTCTTATTTATTTGCATTAGCTATTGCTTCTTTTTGCTTCTTTCTTTTTCGTAATTCGTTGTCATGACTTACGCACTTTGTGTGTCTTACTTTGCTTTGTGAGCTTGTCTTACTTTGCTTCGGGGCTCTACCTGTGTTTGTGAAATTTCAATGGGTATGTTGTTGTACAACACTGGGTGCTTATGCAGGCATTTTCAGAGACCACAATGGTGACTGGATAGCATGCTATAATTGTAAATGATATCCTAAGTCATCTTTACATGATGAATTACAGGCAATATAATGCGGCTTAAATATTGCAATAGATCGCAACCTCTATCCACTAGAGATAGAAGTGCACAACACTGACGCCATCAATGCTATTTTCAAAGGTCACGAAATCTTCTCTTCCTTAATTTGTGGTGATCCGGCATAGCTGTAGAGAAGGGAATGCAGCAGCTCATTTACTTGTAAAGGAAGCTCTATCTCAATCCAAGTTTAGTATTATTAAGAAATATATTAAGATGCCTATGTTTTCGTCGAATCAACTTAGTCTAGACCAAAAAGGTCAAGCTCTGTAGTAAGGATGTTAAAGCAAATGTATGTAATCTGCTTTCTAGTATGAGTAACCCAACTGCCCTTCATGGCACATTAGCACGTAATGATCTGGAATCACCGTAGTTTTTGTTAATATAATATTACTATCTTTATGCTTCAAAAAAAAAAAACTTCTAACACTATTATTTCATTTATTTATCTTACTTTCTTTTTTAATTTATTTCAAAAAGAATATTCAATATACGAATTTTTACTATCTTTTTGTTACTAACTTATATATCTTGCTAAAGTCTTTTTTGTTATAGCCAATTGTTATCGAATATAGACTAGTTCATCAATACCCAATAAGGCTCTCTTTATTCAAACCACCAAATTTGAATATTTGCACAAGGATTTATGGACAATTAACATGACAAAAACAACAAAAGAAGCAGCAGAAAACTAACATTGGACAAGTTAAGATACAAGATCATTGCTTCTGTATAGTTGGGCTCCAATGCGGATATCGGTTACCATGTGGGAAACCAAAAAAAAAAAAGGAGTACACCAAACTTACACGAATCATGGTTTACCCTCAAAATCGACATGTCCAAACTTACGAGTCTAAGCAAACAAAACTGACGACATAAAATAGAGACTAAATCCCAGCCACTATTCAAGGCATTTCAATGTGGCATTCATAACTATGCACTCAACGCAATCTCCTAGCCTCCCTCTCAGACTCCAACAGAGTAAGAACATCCCCCTCTCTGACTGGTCCCTTGACATTTCTCATGATAAACCTGTTCTGGTCATCAAGAAACTTGACTCTAACCTGAGTCACCTGTCCTCTGGATCCGGTACGACCCATCACTTTCACCACGATAGCATGCTTGGTTGCAGATTCCATTCTGCAAATGCAGAATTTATTTGTATGAAACCATACTGGATAACACCTTAGAGAGGGGTCAAATGAAACCAAAAGAACCACACCAAAATCCTAGCAGTCTATTATCTTAGAAACCAATAATACTCTAAGGAACATTCAATATTCAGAGGAAACATCATTCCAACATTTTCACCTATTAAATCATTTGATCAGAGGTATATCCATGATCTAAATTAGTGTGTTCATAACGCCTCTGTACCTATTACACCTCCGCAACAACTGGTGTGGGACTTAGTTTAAACAAACACTTAAGAAAATTTTAGAACTATCCTTCACCATGTTTAACACTATAGTAAAGAGACATAGCATATATCAATGACATAGAAAATATGCATTGGAGGTAACTAATAAACCACTACACAGTAACTTGGCGGCTTCTTATTATTGCAAGTTCACATATCTTTTCCGATCAAATGGACTTAGATGACCAGAATAGGGCTGAGGAGAGTATCAAGAAACGAGTTTATGTTTCTTTGTTCTGCAGGTTCCATCCTAATGTACCTCCTCATGATCAGACTGCCGTGAAACAATTTGTGTATGCAAGAATGCATTTTTCCCTGTATGGTAATCATTTTTTTTGACAAGAAACTAATCTTATGGATAATAATGTAGTTCCCCAACGTCCAAATACACCACGGAAGGAGCAAAGGATAGCGAGAGGAACAACCTTTCTAGCTTCACTTGTAAAGTGACACACCACAATGTGTGACCCAAAAGATAATTAAGCAAAGCATAAAAGGTAATCATTTCTAATAATGTAGTTAGAAAATTATACAATGTAACACATGGCAGTATAAGCTTTGCATACTACACTGATCTATATAGCTCAGAAATGGACTAAGTTTCATTTACTCGGTGTTAATAACTCAATATTATATCGTTAGTTCAGTTAAACCCTTATTTGTTAGTTAGTTAGTTAGTTGCCGAGTAAGGTTAGCTAGGAGACCCATCCACACTACTTCATTTTTTTCTTATGCTTCAAGTATATATATATACTCTCTCAGTCCCATTTATATGACACACTTTCATTTTTAGTCAGTCTAAAAAAAATGACAAATTTACTTATTTGGCAACAATACAACTTTAAACTTTAAATTTTACGTTTAACGAGATGATTTATAACCACACAAATATATTTAGCTTATTTTAAACCACAAGATTCACAAGTCTTCCATTATTTCTTAACCTCCGTACCCAGTCAAGACGGAGGGAGTATATATATAATGTCTTTCTCTCCTCTATTAAAATCTACCATTGTTGAGCTAAGCGGAGCTCAACTTTCCTTACATACAAAGACATTATTTTCAATCAAACCTTAGACACTAACAACAACAACAACAGCAACAAACCAAGTATAAGATGGGGTCTGAGGAGGGTTGAGTGTACGCAGACATTAACCCTTAACCCTACCTTTTGCCAGATAGGGAGGCTATTTCTGGTAGACCCCGGCTTAGACACTAATTACCACAAAAATTTAAGGAATAAACTAACTCTAAGCAATGAGATAAATTCAAATAAAACAGAACAATGACTTTAATTGATCCAAATATATCAACTTCGTACAAAAAATACTCCTAATTGTTTTTAATACCTAAGGCAACATTTAATCAAAAAAAAAATCAGGAGTTATAGACTTCTAAATACATCCAATTATTAGATTAATTAACACAAATCTAAGTAAGAGCTAAAATAACATTGAAAAACGTGACGGCTTACCTGTTGGGGAGTAGAGTCTGTTGTATGTTACTGGTGTGTAAGAAAAGTGAGAGTGACAAAACCCTAGAAATTTTGTTGTAGGATTGAAAGGGTTAGTCTATAATGAGATAGAGCTCGGCCCAGTATATATTGGGCTTTCAGCTTATGTTATGTCCTGGATCCGACTCTATCTTCAGGCCCAAATTCAACAAGTAATTGCCTGGTGTTCTCTTCAAATGGATGGTCTAACTTTTACCTTTTAAAATTGATAGGTATAAGTTCTTTACATAATTTGTATGTATTATGATACGTAACTTATGTATAGACATAAGTTCAACTTTGAAGAGAAAAAATTAAAGACGAGCACAAAATAGGGACAAACGTTTGTCACACCCCTTTTTTTCTTTTCTAAAAACTAGTAAACTAGTTTTATGGTTAAAAGGATTTTTCCATTTAAAGTGACGATTTTGATTAGAGATTATTTATTTATTCAGAGTCGCCACTTGGAATAAAATTTTGGTGTTTGAAGTCACCTTATTGAATCCCCAATAAAAAAAAAATAACTCTTTATTTTTGGTTTGCGAAAATAAACGATCGAGTACGGAATTCTGTTGACCGGAAGGAAGGTACGAGGCACTCACTTGGTTTCGTGGTTCTAGCACAGTCGATACTATTGGCTAATATTAACTTAAATTATTCTTGGATAAACGTACTTGCCTCAAATGCTGCCTATTTTGTTCAATTTATTCGCTTAAAGAAACGTGGCTGCTTCCAAAAAGGGAATACTTATTATACAACTCACATGGTTTACTAATGTCAAATATCAAGAAGAAGAAAAAATAATGAGTAACTTGTTCTTGGTAATACAATTAGAATCCTAAGTTACCTTAAATATACATCTATCATAATTACAAAATATACGAGAGAATATTCGGAGAATATTCGTTAATACCCCCTCGACGGAGCGGGAGGAGGCCGAACGCTAAGGTGGATCGGAAGTCGGTGAAGAGTCGTCGCGGTAGTCCCTTTGTGAAGATGTCGCATACCGATAAGAGGAAGGCACGTGTAAAATTTTGACCGACCACGGCAACCTTCTCTCGCACAAAGTGGATATCCATCTCAATATGCTTAGTCCGCCGATGTTGGACCGGATTATGAGACATATAGATGGCGGATATGTTGTCACAATAGACTATAGACGCCTTGCGGAGTGGACACTTTGGAGCTCTAAAAGAAGATTTCGGAGCCAACGGATCTCAAAGAACTACATTAGCAACACCGCGATATTCGCTTCAAAGCACTCGAACGGGATAGTGTGGCCGCCTCTTGGCGGACCATGAGATAAGATTATCCCCAAGAAATACACAAGTACTCGAGGTGGAGCGACGTGTGTCCGGGCATCCCGCCCAATCCGCATCCGTGTAGGCAAGTAACTTGGTTGGGGCGAGAGGGTATAAGTGTAATCCAAAGTCTAGTGTGCCCTTAACGTATCCGATAATACGTTTGAGGGCGGCAAAATGGGACTCTCGGGGGTCGTGCATGAACGGACACACACCGCTGAACGGCATATGTAATATCGTGCCTAGTGAATGTAAGATATCGAAGAGCACCCGCTAGACTCCGATATAGAGTGGGATCGTAAAGCGGCGCACCGTCATTGGCACTAAGCTTGGATTTGGAGTCCACCGGAGTTGGCATAATTTTACAATTTGTCATCTTGGCCTCGTACACTATCTCTTCGCATACTTACGCCGACATAAGAACATAGTGGTCCGCAGGTTACCGATATACCCAAAAAATAACTTAGCTTGCCCAAGTCGGTCATAGCAAATTCAGTTTTGAGTAGAGCAATGATTTTATTCTTCAAACCGTCGAGATGCAAGGCGGTAAGAACAATGTCATCGACATATAATAGCAAATATGCGGTCATTGCTACCTCGGTGAAAAGTGAAGAGAGAGTTATCACACCTGCTACATACAAAACCAATCGCAAAAGATACCGGCAAAACGATCATACCAAGCGCGGGGTGCCTGTTTCGATCTATACAATGACTTTCCGAGACGACACACAAATGCGTGAGTCGCCGGATGAACAAAGCCGTGAGGTCGATGCATGTACACGATCTCTTTCAAATCCTCATGAAGGAATGCATTCTTGACATCAAGCTGATGAATCGGCCAATGCATGCCCATAGCAATACTGAGAACAATCCGAATAGTGGCCGGTTTAACAATCGGACTGAATGTCTCACCACAATCAATACCCTCCTGCTGATTAGTGCCATTGGCGACTAGTCTTGCCTTATACCTCTCTAAGTCACCACTGTCTCTGAACTTGTGCCGAAATAGCCACATACACCGGATAATATTCACATCTTCGGGTCTAGGTACCAAATCCCAAGTGTTCTGCTTGGTTAAAGCGTTAAATTCCTCGCACATAACCGCATTCCAATTTGGGTCCAGTTTTGCTAGTTTTGGATTTTTTGGAATGGGTGATAAGGTTTGTGTGGAGAGATTGAAGTGAACCTTGGGTTTGAAGATCCCGTGTTGTGCACGAGTCTCCATACGATGAGACGCAGCGGTGGCGGTGGGTCGGGAAGTGGGAGGTTCTTCGGTCCACCGGTTCGGACTAGTGGGTAGCGGTTCACTGGGACCGGTTTCGGTGACTCGACCGGGGCCGTAGGGGTGAGCGAGGAGAGGTTGGGGTGGTGCGGACAGTGGCGAGATTGTCGGAACAATGGGCTGCTGTTGGTATAGATTTTGGATGATCGGTGACAGACTTGGTTCATCGAGAAAGATGTAATCGGTGGTCTGAAATTTCCGGAGATTGGAAAAAGGAAAGGTTGTCTCATCAAAGGTGACGTGACGGAGACGATGATTTTGCAAGTAGCAATATCATAGCACAAGTAGCCCCGATGATTAGGAGATAGACCAAGTAAGACACATGGCGAGTGCGAGGTGCAAGTTTGTGAGGTGCGATGGAGGCCATGTTGGGGTAGCATAAGCATCTAAAAATACGTAGGTGATCATATGATGGTAGCCTACGGTATAAGATTTCGGTAGGGGTCTTGTTTTGGAGTGTGTTAGTTGGTAAAATATTAAGAAGGGATTCTACCATTTTGACAGCATAGACCCAAAAAGGCGGTGGTAGGCAGGCATGAAACAGAAGTGTGCGAACCATGTTATTGATGGTACGTATAATTCTTTCAGCCTTTCCGTTTTGGGAAGAAGTATAGGGACAAGAAAAACGGAAAACCATGCCTTGTTTAGAACAGAAATTGTGAAATGTCGAGTTATTAAATTCACGTCCATTATCACATTGGAATGATTTGATAGATTTTTCAAATTGTGTTTTAATGAATTTGTGAAACTCGAGGAATTTTGTAAAAACTTCAGATTTGAATTTCAGTGGGTAAATCCAGACAAAATGTGAAAAATCATCCAAGAATACTAGATAGAATTTATGACCCAAAGAGCTAACAATCGGAGATGTCCACAAATCAGCATGAACAATATCAAAGGGAGAAAAAGTAACACTGTTTGATGACATAAATGGAAGACGAGTATGTTTGCCTAGTGGACAAGAAAAACAGTGTTGGGCAATTTTTCCATTATTACATTGAATACGCTTATAAGTCCTAAGAAAAGTAAAAACTGGGTCTCCGAGGTGTCCGAGTCTGTTGTGCAAGTGGAGGGAGAGATTGCCGCAAGGGATAGAGGTGCTTGCGGCGGTCCGACAACGGCGGAAGATTGAGTGAATGGGTAGAGGTCTCCCACACTATTGTGGCGTGTAAGAATTTTCCCCGTATTAAGTTCTTTCACGGAAAAACCAAAAGGGTCAAATTCGACGACACGAATTATTGCTAGTGAATTTTCTAACAGAGATTAAGTTTTTAATGATGTTAGGTGTGTATAGGACGTGGTTTAGGGAGAAAGGCGGGTGTGTATGTTTGGTGTGTGTGTTACCGTAACCTTCAATTGGAATGCGATGACCATTGCCGACGTAATAAATTGAGGACACTTTAACCGACGTAGTTGAGATAGGTTACCCGACGACCGGGTGAGGTGAGATGTGGCTCGGTGTCCATGTACCAATTGTCGTCGGCCGTTGAAGGTTCACGGTGGTGTAGGCCTGGCCCAAATCGGTCGGGGATAAAGCCGCCGGGTTCTTCTTCTGCAGCTTGTTCTTTGCGAGCTTTGCTTGCTTCCTGGCCGCCGCAGTCCGCCTTCGGCTGCGCCTTCTTCTTCGCGCTTGCTTCGCCGCTTTGGCTGGATCGCAACCAGGTGGTGCCGCTGCCTTCGCCTTGGACATCGTGATGGTGGTTCTTCTTGGCCGCAGTGTTGCCATCCCGTCAACGGCTAACACATTTTGATTATGTTCCTCTTGTTTAGCACGTCTAGTTTCTTCCAACAATAGTTGTGAACGTGCCTTGTGGAAACTTGGGAGAGGGTCGGCTTGTTGAATCATTGTTGCGAGTGTGTCATATTCACCTTTCGGTAAACCCGCAACAAGTTAAAGCACCATCTTGGTTTCGAAACGAAGTCCCGACGTTGGATAGTTGATCGGTTATGAGTTTGATTGCTTACAATATTCGGACATGTTGTTAAAATTCTCGAGGCGGGTATTGTTGAATTGCTCTTCCAAATACACACCGAGTATTTTTATTGTCCCGAAAGATTTCTTCTAGCCGGACCCAAAGTTCACGTGCCGTAGCACCTGTTTTCATGATAGTGCATAACAGATCTTTGGAGATGGTGCCGTAGATCCATTGTTTGACGATGGCGTCAAGACGACGCCGGATTGAGTCCGTAACATCGGTGGGACGAGGAACGATTCATCAATGTGATCGAGCACGTTGTATGCATCTCGGAGAATATTCGCTAATAGTTCTCTTCAAAATTTACGTAAAATAATACTTCCAACCTAAAGCTAACATAAAATTCAAGGAACTGAAGATGCCTTTAATTATCCTAGCTTTAATAGTCAAGAATTATAAAACCCACTAACTTCTCATATGAGAAAAATATGTTGTAAACTTTTCCATTCAAAGCATTTTCACAAAAGAGAAGAACTCTACTCCAGAAGCTAAACTAAAGAAAAATCTGATTTAACTTAACTTAATGTAGCAAAACATCACGTCAATTCTTTATTTAAAATATGTATACAGGTAGGTGAGACATGAACTTCTCGACAGAAACGCATGAGTCCATTTTATATAAAAGAGGAGAACTTTAATAAGGTTAATGAACAACTTTAAAATATATGTTCCTTATTTAATGAATAAAACATAAAGTAAAAAAAAGTACACTATTTTATGAACGAATATATTTCCAAACTAAAACTCCGCGTATTAATGAAATACTTAGTCAAATGCAGCTTGTGAAAATAAATCTTGAGATATAACAAGAAACTACATCACACACATAAAGGGAAATTCAAAGATTCTACAATCATAGAAGCTTGAATTACACATGTAGAAAGCTCAACAAAAACCTTTATAAGGAAAATCAAAATACTACAAGCATGAAATAGTAATAAACTAAATAGGGTATTAAAAACATATGCATATGCTTAATAATAGTTCACTTAGAAACAGAGACTTGTGAAAACCATGAAGACATGTTCATTTTTAGAAGCAAAACTGGGTAAATAAATCTCTCTATAATTTTATTTTGTTGTATTAGTTAGCAGTTACTTATTTCCCGTTTTTCTGCGACTATTGTATTCTATAGTGTTTGCTCTCCATTTTTTCCGTGCAATGTGATCCGTAATCTTCCTTTTTAATGCATCGTGCACTCATTTGTTTTTGTTATCCCATGTGTGTCTCTCCAAATATTTCTCTTTGCATTCTATATTATGCGTGATAATGTGTAAAATGTGTGCAGGTCCCTAATGTTTTTTTAAAAAGTGTAAAAGTTCGGGGAGGTGAACGATCCAAAAAACAAAGACATTTCTATTGGATCGTCGAATTTCTAAAGGGATCTTTACATAAGTAAAATAGTCGACTAGATTTACGATGGTTTCAAATTTAAGTGAATGTGGCAGTTATTTAGATTAATTCTTTTTTTCTTCTAAATTCCAATAAGATTTTTCAAGTGCTCCTTTCGAAGTCTGTTGAATAACCTGTATTGATTCTGTTAATTTACCAATACATACTAAATAATGAACTAATGAATCCCTATTCTACTGTCATTGAACCTGCCAATCAAAATCGTCGCAAGTCCCGTAATAATTAATTTTATGAAGATCACATTATGGAAGCTCGAAATTTAGAGATATATGAATTGGTTGGATGAATCTAGAGATATAATCAAATCTGAATATGATCACATATGAATTGGTTGGATGAATCTAGAGATATATGGTTTAAACTTTAAATTGATAATGAACTTAGAACTAACAAGTTTAAATATAGAAGAATATATTCATCACATTCATGTTTCATTGTTATTTTTATAAGCAAGTTGCAAAAATTAGGATTAGGATAATATCACACTCAACAGGGGTAAATACTTGTTTGGTATTAATGATATATTTTAGCTAATTTGGTTTCATTTGTTCATTGCTGCATGTTCAATTTTCATAATCTGAAATTGGAGTTAGTAAAGCGCATTTTGCTTTTGGAAATACAGATTTTCAGTTCACCAAATTTTTTGGTATAATAATTGGTATCGAATAAAAACAAGTTCATCAATATTTAGGAAAGCTCTCTTATTGAAACCACAGTTTGAATATTTGCTCAAGAACAAAAGAAGCATATGCTTCTGAAACAAGAAGAAACACATATGCTTCTGAAATGAGCCAATATAACCAAAATCACAGATGAGGAACAATGGAGAAAAAATTAAACATGATAGATGCAAAGCTAGCAAAATATTATCATAATAAAACTATTCCCAATACTTGAAGTGCACCAAAATTACACGAATAATGATTAAAACCTCAAAATCAACATGTCCAAATTTACGAGTCTAAGCAAACAAAACCGAGGAACTTTGATGTGCCATTCATAATTAGGGGCTCAGCGCAATCTCCTGGCCTCCCTCTCAGATTCCAACAGTGTAAGAACATCACCCTCTCTGACTGGTCCCTTGACATTTCTCATGATAAACCTGTTCTGGTCGTCAAGAAACTTGACTCTCACTTGAGTCACTTGTCCTCTGGATCCAGTACGACCCATGACTTTCACCACAATCGCGTGCTTGGTTGCAGATTCCATTCTGCAAATGCAAAATATATTTGTAAGAAAACATAGTTATATAAGAGATAACACCTCTGAAAGGAGCCAAATGAAAGCCAAAAAACCACACAAAAACCGAGCCTTCAATATTCAAAAGAACAACACTCCCAACATTTTCACCTATTGAAGCATTTTGATCAGAGGCATATCCATGATCAAATTAGTGTGTTTAAAACATCTCTGCACCTATTACACCTCCGCTATGTGTCACCATGTTTAACGGTCTAGCAAAGAGACATAGCATATATGTTTAACGGTCTAGCAAAGAGACATAGCATATATGTTTAACGGTCTAGCAAAGAGACATAGCATATATGTTTAACGGTCTAGCAAAGAGACATAGCATATATGTTTAACGGTCTAGCAAAGAGACATAGCATATATGTTTAACGGTCTAGCAAAGAGACATAGCATATATGTTTAACGGTCTAGCAAAGAGACATAGCATATATGTTTAACGGTCTAGCAAAGAGACATAGCATATATGTTTAACGGTCTAGCAAAGAGACATAGCATATATGTTTAACGGTCTAGCAAAGAGACATAGCATATATGTTTAACGGTCTAGCAAAGAGACATAGCATATATGTTTAACGGTCTAGCAAACAGACATAGCATATATGTTTAACGGTCTAGCAAACAGACATAGCATATATGTTTAACGGTCTAGCAAACAGACATAGCATATATGTTTAACGGTCTAGCAAACAGACATAGCATATATGTTTAACGGTCTAGCAAACAGACATAGCATATATGTTTAACGCTATAGCAAAGAGACATAGAGCATATGCCAGTGGCATAAAAAAGATGCGTTGGAGATAACTAGACACCAACACACACTAACTAAGCAGCTTCTGTTATTGCAGGTTCACCTGTCTTTTCCAACCAAAGGGGACTTAGATGACCGGAATAGGGTTGAGGAGAGAGTAAGATCCTTCCTAAATGTTGCTCTTATACTTGTATATTATCATTCATCAGGGATGATACGATTCGAAGGTGGATGTTGTAATCAATGGCCAATTGGTCAGCGCAATAGTTGAATCGGGTGGAATAGGGCTGGGGAGAGTAATAACTCCACAAGTTTATGTTTCTTTGTTTTGCAGGCTTGCTCTATATAATGTGGACTGTTGAATTAAAAATCTCCTCTCTTCTCTTCCCCCAGCCGTTCCCTTCCTCCCACCTCTTCTCTGTAAAAATCTACGAGTTAACAGAGCAATACTTTCATTACATAGAAGTGTATGCAATGACCAGAAAATTTAATGCACTAAACCTAAGCAACATGGGCGAAGCCACCTTAGGCGAAGGGTGATCAAGTGCACACTATTCGTCGGAAAATTATGCGGTGTACATAGGTTAAATGTTAACAATTATGGGTACATATTAATTTTGCACAACCTTAACACTAGTGAAAAGAAAATTTGCACACTCCTTGCTAAACTCATAGCTCCGCCACTGCTAAGCAATGAGATAAAATTAGAGAAATTTCCCATTATCCAAGTGGTATATTATAAGTAAAAAAACTACACCAAATCATCTATACTGTTCATGGAACCTTGCATTGGCACCCAAAAGGCAAGGCTTTTACATTTTCACACAAAAAGTCATTTGCCGAGGGTCGTCCGGAAACAACTTCTCCACCTCCTAAAGTAGGGGTAAGGTATGCGTACACTCTACCCTCCTCATACACTCTCCCGACCCTCCAGAACCCATGTTGTGTGATTTCACTGGGTATGTTGTTGTTACACAAAAAAGTCCTTGTTTAAACTCAATCTTCGACCCTAAATGATCAAAAAATTCCTAACACTAATCCTAAGCAATAAGATAAATCAAACAAAACAAAACAATGAATTTGATACACATGTTCTCTTCTTCTCAGATTGATCCAAAAAGTTAATTATGTATTAAAAATCACTTTTTTCGAATACCCATTTCATCAGAAAGCAACATTCAATCAGAAAAAAAATAACAAATCAAGAATGATAAACATCTATTATTAGATCAATCAACACAATCTAAGTTGAGCTAATAAGATTGAAAAATATTATATTAATTAGAGCAAAAGAAAACAACTGCTTAAAACAAAAATTAAAACAAAAAAATAAAACAAAATTAGCTTACCTTGAAAGAGCGGAAATGAGTATAAAGCTACGACGGCTAAAACAAAAGCTCTCACAGTGCTAATGGATTATGAAGCAAAACCCCTAAAGTAGTATATTTATATATTGAAGGTCCTTGTAATTACTTTTGTGTCTCTAGTCATAGTCAATGCTAGAGATTAATTAAACGGAAAAGGCTCAAATATGACATCGAACTATCGAAAATTACTCATTTACGACACTCGTCAATAGTTTAGCTCATTTATGCTATAGTTGTTACCAAAATGGCTCACACATGCCATTTTTCATTAACGTCAATTTTACAATAACAGATATGACACGTAAAAGTTAATTTTGTATTAAAAATCACATTTTTCGAATACCCATTTCATCAGCATGCAACATTCAATCAGAAGAAAAAAAAACAATAACAAATCAAGAATGATAAACATCCATTATTAGATCAATCAACACAATCTAAGTAGAGCTAATAAGATTGAAACATATTATATTATTTAGAGCAAAAGAACAACTGATCCAAACAAAAATCAAAACAAAATTTGCTTACCTTGAAAGAGCGGAAAAACGAGTATAAAGCTACGACGGCTAAAAGAAAAGCTCTCACAGTGCTAATGGATTATGAAGCAAAAACCCTAAAAGTAGTATTTGTATATTGAAGGTCCTTGAAATTACTTTTGTGTCCCTAGTCATAGTTGGAGACTAATTAATTAAGACTTAATATATAACCAGCCGCTTAAACTTGCCAAAATATTCATTTAGACGCTCAAACTAAGCCATATTCTAATCCAATACCTCAACTACTAATAAAGTGGTCTAATTACACTTTCGATTTAAATTTTGAATTTTTTTTTGCGTATGTTCTCATTCGTCTATTAGATAATTAAGTTAAACACATAAAATATATCATCTCGTTTAACTATATGCCTTTGTCTCAATAAACCATAAAACTCCAAGATATTTCTACTTGAGGTTGATGTGTCTAAATAAATGAGATATTTTATATGATTAGTTTTTTTTTCTAAAATTAAGTTGAAAGTGTCTAGTTAAAACACTTTATTAAGAATTGAGGTGTTCAATTGAAAAAAAAGCTTAGTTTAACGGTATAAATAAAATATCTTGAAAATTTTGAATAGTTGGGTATGCATTAAGCCATTAATTAAAGATACAGCCACATGAGGCGTAAGAATAAAATGCAAATACACGTTCAAATACATAAAAATGCTAAAGCAAAAAAATATCAATTAATAAGGTAGTAAGTAGTAACTATAAATTATATCAAATTGGATAATTATGTGTATATACCGTCAAATCTCTCTATAACGACATTGTTCGTTCATGTAACTTTTTATTGTTAGACATAATATATACCTCTCTGTCCCAATTTATGTGATGTACACGAGTTTAAGTCGTGGAAATAATCTCTTACCGAAATGTGAGGTAAGGCTGAATACAATAGACCCTTGTGGTCCGGCCCTTCCCCGGACCCCGCACATAGCGGGAGCTTATTGCACCGGACTGGCCTTTTTACTTTCTTTTTAAATTTGTCCCAAAAGAATGATACATTTCTATATTTAGAAATAATTTAACTTAAAACTCCCCTTTTTATTCTTAATGAAAAGATTTACAATCACATATCTATGACTTATTTTGGACCATAAATTTCAAAAGTATTTATTTCATTATTATACTCCGTGTCTAATCAAACTATATCACATAAATTGAGACGTATGTAGTAATATAATTAACATAGAAAATGCTTCAGAAGAAAATTTGGTCGTTATAGTGATGTTATAGAGGAACGTTGTTATAAAAATGTCGGATTGTACATATGTGTGTATATTATCACGGTGATGGATATGATCCTTTTCTCTTTACCAGATGTATTGAGTTCGAGTTCTGCGACGTGAATCCAAATTAGTTGGAGCATAGTGTTAGTACGGAATATTGGGTGAATATATATAGTGTATAAATCATCTATTTACTATTGTAGTATATAAAAGCTGCATTATAATTTTGGTTCCTATCAAACTTAAACTAAATGTAAATACATAATGAAGATAGAATAGCTTTTTTAGTTTGTTGTCACACACTCACACTAATGTTCGTTTTGTTTCATTTTCAATATATATGGTTTGGCTAATTCGAATATGGTACTCTATTTATATAATTTTGGTGTTCATGTCAATTTGCATCCATCTCGATAAATTTGTTATCTTTCACCTACATAGATACCGGATAACTTTGTCCACCAAAGTTTACACAAACGGAAAGAAATTAATGTGTTGCCTCAGCCGGAAAAATCCGGCTATGGTTCTCCTATTGAGAACTGAAACATTCTGAACTCTCTAAAATTTCCTGACAAAAAACAAGAATTGTAAGGATAATCAGATAAACACAAATGCATAAGAGAGAAATAATTCTGAACTGAAAAAAGATTTTTGACAGGCTTTATTTGATCTTTTATTCAAAATAATCTTCAAAAGAATGTGTTAAAAAATAATTACATCTTGCTGTACAGACCTATACATGGAAATGATTCAAGAGGGGGAAAAAGAGAAACAACCAAAACTGGCTAGCAGAAAATTCCATATTTTACAACAAAAATGTTTTTGAGAATAGTTGTTTTCCTCTCTGGAACTACTAAATAATCAACCAAAAATTGAATCTCTTTTTACTGATGGAATATCTGATTCAGAGAATACAACAAGTTCAAAATCAAGTCTTTTGCTTTGATCATTTGCTTCTCTAGAAAATATTGTAGGCGTATAGGCACGACCGGCAGATTTCGAGGGAGTTGGAAATGGTGTTCTTGGAGATAACTGTACTTGCTCCATAACGCGAATTTGGAGCTCGGATGGATAGTCCCTCATGCATCCGATACGAGGTCCAGCTCCCGTTGTCCATCTACATGAAGACAATTGATGAGCCAAATGATATGACTTCATGCCTATATGTGAATGTATTCTCTTGATTATTTTTTCTTTAGGGACGGGTTCTTTGTTCTCCTCTTCGTTTTCGTGATCGAATAAATTCTTCTTCGAAACTGAAAACTCTGTATCAGATAAGTACTCGTCTGGTGTTTCATATCCTTCTGCTGGTGTTTCCACAGGCTGCACTTGTTGGGCGGTCTCCTTAAACAACTCGACGATGCCCTCCTTTTCTGGTATTTCAACAGCAATTTTGGGTCGTACTCTTCCGCCACAATCATTGTTAGTAGTAGAATCAATCTTCTTCGTGTCCGAGCTTTTAAGGTTGCTCTCTGCGCTGGATTCGCTTAAATCCGGGGCTGATAAGATATTACGTATGTTTGTACTGCATTCCTTCTTGGTAAAGGGCGCTTCCTCATAATTAGTGAATTTCTGCAACATCAGGATTGAAGTACTTTAACAAAATATCCATAACTCTTGCCACACAGAGCAAGGCAGTAACAAAGGCGGATTCAAAATTTTAAGTTAGTGAGCGTGGAGTTTCACTGATCCACTACTCCTTTGAATGCGAATTTAGCCAGATATATAACTTTTTGAAAAAAATTAAACAAATACATTCAAACCTCTCTATAACAACGTCGTTTGTTTCTATATTTTTTGGCTTCTACAGGAAAATGTTGTTAGAGATAACATATGATATATAATATAACATAATATAAAAGATCGGTTCCTCATAAAACATGGTTATCATAGTGAAATGTTGTTACAGAGGATAGTTGTTATAGAGATATCTGACTGCATATTTAGCTCTTGCATCCACCCCGGCCATCAAACTTAGTTAAGATTTCAAATTGCCTAAAGTTCTAATGTTAATTCCCAATATATCAATTTCGTGTGAAATAGTAATAGTTTTCGCATTAAAAGGTCTATCTGTTAGCTTTTAAGAGTGGAGATGAATTATTATACCTGGATAATGGCGACATCAACGTGTTGTTGCTTAAGAAATAACATGAATGCTTCGAAATTCTCCTCTGTGGGGAGGTAATGTCCACTATGAGGCCAAACCGCCTATTTCATGCAAAATTTTTAGATACATCAACAACCAGTCTCGGAGGAAAAAAAAGACGATAGTTGCAAAATCATGATATTTTTCTTTACCTTTATAATACCATCTTCCGCCACTAATCTCCCAGCAGACAATGCGGCACCACCTGCCAAGAAACTTGAATGCTGAAATGTGCCTTTTTGCTTCATCCCGACATACAAGATTTTGGACACGCTTAGCACAAAGATCCACTTTGCCTCTGGAGGGCCTCCCATTGTATCAAGAAGCCTCCTGCTCTGCTTGTATAAGAATTTTCCATCCACAATGACAACTTCATATGCCTCTCTCTCTATCTGTAATTATTCATAGCTCGTGAGTTGCAAATGACGTTTGCTCTCTAACATTTTTTTCCCTACTTCATGCAGCCTAGAGTAGTGCAGTCTATCTAGAACTGGAAGTATCTGTTGTAAAACTTTCCAAAAAAGGCTACAAATTGGATATCTTACAGCAGAATGCACTGTTACTTCTATACAACAACAAGTCAACAACAGCATACCCAGTGAAGTCCCACAAGTGGGGTATGGGGAGGGTGAGATATACACAGACCTTATCCCTACCTTTGTAGGGTGGAAAGGTTGTTTCCGATAGACCATCGGATCAAGAAAAACGGTTTTCAGAATAGGTTGCAAGGAATGCAAGAGTAAAAAAAGCTAGGAGCACTGTTACTTCTATATACAAGTTAAAATCGGAGCAAAGAAATTGCTTCAGAAAATTCCTTCACTCTATGCACAATGACCTCAAGCATGCAAAATACATACTCCTATATATAACCTAAATCTGAGGACTATGGTAACCTAAACCGAAGGAGTTACCTTTGTCATGTGATAACTTTGGAGAAATTTGATGTTCTAGAAGAGAAGATAAAACTCACCGGACCAAGATACTTGATGCATTCTTGTTGAAGTTTTGGTCTAGGGCACCTCTCCAGATTTATTTCTTTACCTTCACCTATGTCCAACCTGTAATTCAACATTCAAGTGGAAATGTCAATAGTTTACCAAACAATATATACTCGCTTAAATTTCTTGTGTTGATCAAAGAAAAGCTAACCAATAGAAGAATGGTTGTTTACTGTCAGCTTGGAGCCACTTTGTGTAATAAAATCGAAGATTGTGACCATAACGATGTCGAGGATCAATCTGTTCACCACAATTCATTTATAACGTAAATATAAATCCAACAAAAAAATGATTTTTTTGCATTGTTAAACTTTGCTCTTGAGAAGTGAACTTACAGCTTCAAGCCAATGCTGCAAAGCAAGTTTACGTGCTTTTCCGTCTTTGGACAGACCTTTACCGACCTACCAACATGCGCAAGGTCCTAAAATCAGAACTTAACTAACCAAAAAAGAACGAAAAAAAAACAAGACAAGAATCTGACAGGGAGTTAGCATATATGTAAGGCTAATCCATACCTTAGCAGCTCTAATTAACGCTCTCGACCAACGAGAAACAGCAGTTTGAGGTTTCTCAGTGTCAAAGAATGATATAGAACTGTGCTTGAGTTCAACAGAATCCAATAGCTTCCACCTGTAAATTACACGGAAAGTTTCTTAGTTAGTGCATCGTGTGTTAAGGCGTGAAATGTCATGATAAATAATCGCAACAAAAGTTCCCTAACTATAATTTATAAACTGCTATACCATCTTTGCTCAACTAGAACAGCACAATCAGCTAGCTGTCTTCGGGTACGAAAACTTTTATAGGTCTTCTGCAACTTTACAGCAGCCTGATCTCTGCGTTTTCCACATTCTGCTGGAAGCATCCTAGTATCTTTATCGGAGATGGTTCGCAATTTTGGAGAAATTTCAGCACTGTTCCATGGGTTGTAAGATCTAATGATTTTCTTATCCTCCTTATCGGAAACAAGAGTACTCAATGCTATCTTGGCCTCAAATTCCCTCCTTTTATAGGTAAGAGTTCCCTCGAGGATCATATTCCCGGAACCAAATGACTTCAAGATTTTCGACTTTCTAGTAATTTGATCATTGAAATTCCGAGGCTGTAACGCATTCCTCATATCATCTCTTCCTAAACTTAATGTTCTCACCAAATATGATTCAACCCGACTATCCAAATCCTCAAAATTGGCGAATGGACAGGAGAATGTTATTCCCATCTTCCCTGCGAAAAAATTACTAGGATGTTATGTGCCAAGTATGACATCTCAGAAATATGAACATCTGCAAAATCAAGACAAAACAATGATATTAATTCCATTAATATTTTTCAAGTTTATGATGCTTTTATGTTGAAAAATAACTAACAAGAGAAACTATTCTCTGTAGTTATATATCAGAAAAACCAAAATAACATTACCATGAGTGAGGTCATTCCTATTTTAACCCAAAAGAGGAAACACTACTGAAGAAATACAGCAATTTACCAAATTTAGTAAAAGAACAACAATGCCTCACTCCTTAGTAAACCAGCTTCTCATCTCATATCAACATTATACAACATAAAAATAAATATAAAAGTTCAATAAGTTCTCTACATTTTCTATTGGCATAAAAATTCTCGGATAAGTTCAAAATACTCTTAGAAAGTACGGGGCCTAAATTCAACATATGTGACTAAAACATAGTCCAACTAATTGACATCGCCTACATAGATCTTTTTCTTCCATTGTGCCCAAACTTTTTCAAAGTTTGCATGGATTCCGAGTGATTGTAACCTTGTAGGTCTTTCGAGAGAACTCCATTCCACTTGATTTTAGCTTTACCTCATTCCTTTTTAACACCTTCATTCACCATAGTTTCATACCTAGAGACTGGTGATATATGGAGGTCGATGATGGGACATGACCAATTACCAAACCATCTTAAGCGAAATTCTCTCGTTTTATCCTCAATGTGTGCTACTTAGTGAAAGGAAAAAGAAGTGGCATTACATTTTACATGTGATGTGAGGTTTCATATTTTTAATGGCCCCTTGATGAATATACCAGCTTACACCAATCCCATAATGTAACAAAAACAAAAGCAGAACATAACAATCAAATTACATTAAAATACATAAGCAAGATGGTTCTACCGATCAAAAAAAAAAAAATATGCAACATGGTTCTGTTTAGCCTTTGGTGATGGTTCTATGCATTACTAGAAACAACATGAAAGAAGTAATTTTTTTACACGCATCATAATTGAAAAAAAAAGAAAAGACATGAAAAGGGTACTACTCTTAACCTTAACAATACCTACAAGAATGACAATTAGTCAAATTTGAATATTAAAGGTTGGATCTATGGAAGGCAATGGGGGAAAAAAGAAAAAGAAATGAAAGGAAACCAGAAAGAGAAAGAAAATGTTGGGTTGGTGCATAGAAACCAATTTGAGATATACCGCAAAATGTGGGGTTTTAAGGGGAAAATGAAGATTTTTGGTTTCCAAAGCCAAGCAAACTCTAGTCACTCTCATGTTTACGTCAAGCAAATGAATGCATAATATATATCTGCAAAAAAATTTATCTGCACTCAATATTCACATCACATTAATGATAACATGACAGTTTACTACTAAATATACGTGAATTATATTTGCAATGAAAAAAATTCGAGGGAGTTATACCCATTGGAAATATGGAATTCCTAATGTAATGTCCATTGGAAAAGCGCCATTTTCGATGCTTGGAATTTCCATTTGGCTAATTTTAGTAGTGTTATTTTTCGCATGCTCTTTTATTAAAGTAGTGAGAATCACATGATTATACAACTGTCATAGATGTAGTGGTTAGTTAGCGATTAGAGTTGGCTAAGTTTATATATATACTTATACATATACAAGCTCCATCCATTCAATAAAAATGAAGATACTTTCTATTTACTCTCATGTCTCTCATATCCTTACAGTTAGTATCATAGCGAATTAGCGATTAGGAGAGAATTAGGAGTGAATCGAGAAGCTTCTTTAGTTCATTGAACTGTAACAAACTTGAATTGCATCAATGGTGGTCGAAACTGGAGAAACACAAACTGCATCAATGGCGGTGGAAACCAAAATTGATCATACTAATCCTTTATTCGTGAGTGCATCGGATACTCCTGGTTCCGTTTTGATTCCGGTGCGATTGACGGGATCTGAGAACTACAGATTGTGGAGAAGATCGATGCGTATAGCGCTACAAGTAAAGAGGAAGCTAGGGTTTGTGCTAGGGACCTGGACAAAGGATTAATTCTAGAAGGAATTGCATGAACATTGGGAAACATGCAACGTGATAGTCTTATCCTGGATAATTAACACGGTGGCTCTAAATTTGCTGAGTGGAATCCTTTATGCATCATATGCGCATTGCTTGGGATAATTTGAAAGAGTAATTCGACAAGGTCAATCGTGTGAGAATTTTCTAGTTGCCCTGAGAGATAGCAACGATTGGGTAGGGTACGGACTCTATTTCTGTCTATTTTACTAAATTGAAGGAGTTATGGGCGGAATATGATGCAGTAGTTCTGTCATCCAATTGTGGTTGCCTAAAGTCCAAGGACTATGTTGATTACTTGCGACAACAGCGACTACTCCAATTTCTGAGTGGTTTGAATTATACTTACACTCAATCGAAGAGACAAATACTCATGAAGTCGACTGAACCTACTTGAACCAAATATATGCCATGATTGTGGAGGAAGAAAGTCACATATATGTTCATAGCACAGGGACAAACATTTTCGGAGATGGATATGACATTGTTGCTTTGTGGATTGCAAAATGTGGACATGGACAGGGACGCGCACATCAAAAGCACAAGCAGCGAAATTGGAATGACAAATGTGAGAATTGCAAGGAGCATGGACACATCATAGATGACTACTATCAACTCATTGGTTATCTTGAGAATTTCAAGGGGAAAAGGAAACCAGTTGCACACAATGCATTGTATGATCCTGGTCCTAGCAATGCATCATATGGTCCTGGTCCTAGCAATGCATCATATAGTGGCCCTAGGGCTCAACAGTTTCAGCAGTCTGGTGGAGGTCATATCTTACAAGTTCAATTTGGTGAATCTCAGTCTCAAGCACATCACTTTGGACAATCTAGACACACAGGGCAAGGAGCTACAATGATAGGGAATAATATTGGATATCATGGATAATATTCAGGTAATGCACATTATGGACAGTTTGGACAACATCCAGGTATTGCAAGAGATGCAAGAGGTGCTAAAGGGGTGAATGTGACCCTATCACTAGATCAGTACATCCAGATGCAGCAGCTGTTTAACAAAGACAACACACCTGCACCAGTAGCTCATATGGCAGATATGACTTACGCTTTAGTGGCTAGTAAACTTCCAAAAGATTGGATAGTAAATACCGGGGCCACTAATCATATGGTATGTGATCCTAAGATGTTATCTTCTATTACTAGTCATGAAGGAATTAGTACTGTGCATCTACCTAATGGAAGTAAATTACCAATACTTCATGTTGTAAAATGTGATTTGGGACAAGGGGAAATAGGCAATGTCCTGTATATTCCAGCTTTTATGATGGACTTGCTTTCAGTTTCCAAATTGACAAGAGAGCTGAATTATGTCATGAAATTCTACCCTGATTTTGCATACTGCATGATCTTCTCACTGGGCAGGTGAATGGGATTGATAGAATGGTAGATGATTTGTACTACTGGAATTCAAAAGAGAAGGTGCAGCAATACTCTGTAGCAGCAAGCATGGTAGCTAAAAGAGACTTGTGGCATAGGAGGTTGGGACATGTCCCTCACAAGACTCTTGAACAAATGCATCTAGTGAGGCACAGTGAAAGTAGTTTATGTCCAATTTGTCCTATAGCCAAACAAACTAGACTTCCATTCCCACAAAGTACAAGTAGAGCAGATAAATTGTTTGATCTCATTCATGGTGATGTATGGGGCCCCTATAGGGTCCCCACTTATGATGGTAATAGATTTTTCCTTACTTTGGTAGATGATCATAGTAGGATGGTATGGATATTCTTGTTGAAGCTTAAAAACGATGTACATGTTGTGTTGAAAGACTTCTTGTAGCTTGGTTAAACCCAATTTGAGAGTACAATTAAGGTTTTTAGAAGTGACAATGAGACTGAATTCTTTAATTCTACTTGAAAAGATTTATTCAATACTGCTTGGATTGTTCATCAGAGTTCCTATGCCTATACACCTCAACAAAATGGGGTGATGGAGAGGAAGCACATGCAACTTTTGAAAGTGGCCAGATCTCTCAGGTTTCAAGGTTCAATTCCGTTGAGGTTTTGGAGTGTCTGTATTCAAACTGCTGCTTGTTTGATTAACCGGGTACCCTCCATAACTTTGACTAAACATTCTCCTTTTGAAGTCTTTTAGGGGAGGAAGCCCAACCTGCAACATCTTAGAATATTGGGGTGTTTGTGCTATGCCACAAATGTTGCTCATAGAGGGATAAGTTTGGGGCAAGAGCTATAGAGGCAGTTCACATGGGATATTCTACTACACAAAAAGGGTACAAGCTATATGATCTTGCTAACCACATGTTTTTTGTGAGCATGGATGTAACCTTTAGGGAAAATGTTTTTTCTTTCAAGACTGATCCTACTTTAGAGAGATCCTAAGTTATACACCAACCTGAAGAGTTTGCTTCAGATGATCCTTTTATTTTTATAAGGGATGCTCCTGCTACAGGTGGTGGTGTCTTGCTTCTCAATCACTCATCAGTATCTAATGAAAGCGAGAGCATTAGGAGAGAAAGACAATGTAGATGTCACTCAAGATGTCTTAGTTACTGAGGAAGCTGAACATGCAGTAGTTGCTAAGAGTGTTGAAGAAGCTAATCTTGTAAACTTGCACTTGCCTCTCAGGGTTCCTTCAATCACTTCAGAATTAGTCAGCAGATCAGGCAGAGTTATAAAGTCACCTGTTTGGCTACATGATTTTGTTCATAAGTCTACTAATCCTTCTACTATTTTAAGTGCATCATCTAGCTCTGTGTATCATATGTCTAACTACATGTCTTATGTTGTATTATCAGACTCTTATCTTGAAGTTTTATGCAACCTTTCATCTGTTAGGGAGCCTAGTTCTTATGAGGAAGCACTGCAACATCCTGAATGGATTGAGGTTATGAATCAAGAATTGCAAGCTCTAGGAGGTAATCAAACATTTAAATTGGTCCCTCTTCATATAAGAGAGCTATAGGTTGCAAGTGGGTCTTCAAGGTGAAGTACAATGCTAATGGGAAGGTTGACAGATATAAAGTTAGATTAGTGGCTAAGGGGTATACACAATAGGAAGGGTTGGATTACCAGGAGACTTTTTCTCCAATGGTTAAGATGGTGACTGTTAGAGTAGTTCTTTCTCTTGCTGCTATGAAAAGTTGGCAATTACATCAAATGGATGTATTTAATGCCTTCCTTCAAGGAGATTTAGTGGAGGATGTTTATATGCTTCCCCCTCCTAGTCTTTTGAGACAAGGGGATCATTCATTGGTATGCAAGCTCCAGAAGTCATTGTATGGCCTGAAGCAAGCTTCTAGACAATGAAATTTGAAGCTTAGTGAAGCTCTTCTTGCCTCAGGGTTCCACCAAAGTCATCATGATTATTCCTTATTTATCAAATCTTCTAGAGTTGACATAGTGCTCATCTTAGTTTATGTTGATGATCTTCTCATCACTGGTTCATCATCTTCTCTCATTGAGGATGCTAAGCAGATATTGCAGCATCATCTCAAGATCAAGGACATGGGGAGATGAAGTACTTCCTTAGTCTTGAAATTATTAGAAGTAAGGAATTCTAGTGTGTCGGAGGAAATTTGTTGTGGATCTCATCTCTGACTTGGGACTGGCTGGTTCAAAACCTACTAGTACACCTTTGGAATGATCAGGGTTGTGAAAAGATTGAAAAGTCTCCTAAAGATGAACTGCTCCAACATCCCAGAAGTTAACAAAAACTGGTTGGTAAGTTGTTGTATTTGACAATGACTAGACCTGATATCAGTTTCACTGTTCAGAATTTGAGCCAGTTCATGCATAGCCCAAAGAAGTCACAACTCACACATGGAGGCAACTATGAGGGTGTTAAGGTACATGAAGAATGCACCATACCTTGGCATCTTGTTGTCATATGAAAATACATCTCAACTTTCGGTCTATTGTGATGCAGACTGGGGAATATGTCTCATGAGTAGAAGGTTAGTGGGTGATTTTGTGGTGAAGCTAGGAGGATCATTACTGTCTTGGAAGTCTAAGAAGCAGAACATAGTGTCAAGGAGTTTAGCTGAGGCCGAATATAGGAGCATGACAAATGATGTTGCTGAGATAGTTTGGTTGGTTGAGCTGTTTAAGGAACTGGGCACAAGTGTGCAGCTTCTAGAAAGGCTACATTGTGATAACAAAGCAGCACTGCAAATTGCTGCAAATTCGATATATCATGAAAAAACAAAGCATAAAGAGATAGATTGCAATTTCATCCGGGAGAAAATTCAAGAAGGGCTAGTGCATACTGAACATGTTTCCACTACAATGCAGTTGGCTGACATCTTGACCAAAGGCTACGGAAGACATCAGAGTTTTTGATGGGCAAACTGGGAATGTTCAACTTGTTCTTATTACACAATTTGATGGAGAGTATTAAAGGAGTCACGTGAGAAGCACATGATTGTACATCTATCATAGATGTAGTCGATTAATTAGTGGTTAGAGTTGGTTAATTTTATCTATACTTGTACAGATATGAGCTCCATTCACCAATAAAAAAGGAAGATATTTTCTATTTACTCTCATGTCTCCCATATCCTTGAAGTTAAATATTTTCATTGTGTAAAGATAACATCATTTACCACCTAATTATGGTTAATTGATGTTTATTTTCATATCATCTATAATAACGTTTATTTTCATCTCATCTATAATAACTTAATACATTAATTTGGTTTAAGTTTGTATCTACACATACTTTTTATATACATATTTATCATTTAAGTGTAGTTATATAGTAATACGTGTTCTAATTTTATTTTGTAATTTCTACAATTAAATTGATTGTGGTCATGCAAACATCGAGCACATTTAATTAAGTATTTATCCGCACGTCGGAAGGCGGACGTAATTTGGCGGGCGGGTCGGGTTGAGGATTTTTTTTTAAAAAAAAATTGAATTTTCAAAACTGAAATTGACATTCACACCTACACTATCATGAAATTTCGACGTTGAAATCTATTGTGTATCGTAAGATGTTTACTAAAAAAAAAAAAATTAGAAATCGATTTGGGGGAAAACACAAATTGATTGGGAAAACATACGTTTTTCTAAAAATTGGCTGCGCCAAACCACCATATGGCAGTTTGGCGGCCCCGTCTCGAAAAAATTATGCAAAATAAAAAAAAATCGGGTAAAACGGACATCCGAGCGCAGTGTTATGACCATTTAAAGTTTCACCAATTTACAACTACTTTCTCTCCCTACATTATGCTTCCGTAATATTAACAGAATGACTAATAATATAAACATATAATTAATAATTAGCTACCGATTTTATCTTATTTTATGTCGAGCTCAATGTAGATTAGAGAAATACATATATTATAAAAGTCTCCGTTTTTTGGATCAGGTGGCTCGCGGGTCAGCTATAAGCCGACCCTGGCCCTGAATTTTTCGGGTCGGTTCGGGTCAGGCGGGTCCCTGACCCGTTGGACATGTCTATTTGCACACATTGCTATTTGTTTCTTGATGTGTACACTCTTTCCTACAAACTCACTAATTTCTACTTAGCTAGCACTCGAAAATATGAGTATGTGGTGATTTACGTTAGTTGTTCCTTTATTTATATCATTACGTACTACAAAAGTCAATATAAACATCAAAAATATCATTTACCGAATAAATTCATTTCATTAAACAAATTAATACACATATGAAAAAAATATAAAAAGAAACCGAGGAAAGTTACGTTAGCTGAAAAGCGAAATAAGTTAAGTGGTCTTTGTAGAATGTATGCTCTTTTTGGTTTGTTTTCAATTACGTAATAGGGTAGATTACATAAATATCAATTGTTTTTCATAGGTTTCCATCATCAAGCAAGAAGCTAACTCATAAACTCCTAATCTCCTAATCTCATACCATTATCTTAGTTGAAGTAGGCCACATATATGCGATACAAACTAAGAGTTCTTTGTATTTTCTTAAATCGATCATCAAATTCTCCATATCCAAAGAACAAGAAGGATTCAACAAAAAAATCGTCTAATGAAATGCATCTCAAGTACTTGCGTAGAATAAATTTGGAACTATCACGAGTCTTACCCTCTGTTTGGATGGTTGTTTCCCGTGGTTCATTATTGTATTGTTTTCTATTTAATCATATTTATTTTCATTGTTCTTAAAATTATGTTGTATGATATTGTAAACCCGTTATAATTATGTGGTTAAATAATCATGAAAAAACTCAGTTTTTAAAACCTCGAATTTGGTGAGTTTTGAGTGGTTATATATTTCATTTTCCCATTATACCCACCCCCACCCACCTCTATCACACCCAAACCCACCAAAACCCCCCAACCCTCCCGCCACCTACCCCACCACACCCTACCACCCACCCCCTACCACCCACCACCACCACCTACTCCCCTACATCACACCCAAATCACCAACCCCCACCCTCTACCACCCACCCCCACCCCACCACTACTCACCCCGCCCCCCCACCACCCATACCCAAACCCACTAAGCCTACCCCACCCCCCCACCCCCACCATCATACCTAAACCCACTGACCCTCACTCTCTACCGCCCACCCACTCACCCACTACCACTCACCACCCCACCGCCCCCACCCCTCACCATCATACCAAACCCACTAACCTTCACTCTCTACCACCAACGCCCCCACCCCATCACAACCACCCCCCCCTCCATCACACCTAAACCCACCCCCTCCATCACACCTAAAACCACCCACCCACTACCACTCACCACCACCCACGACCTCTCACCCCCTCCATCACACCTAAACCCCCCCTCCATCACACCTAAACCCACCCACCCACTACCACTCACCACCACCACGACCTCTCACCCCCTCATACCATCCACCCCTCCACCACCCGTACTTATTTTTTAAAGTCCACATTTTATTCTTTAACTTAATTTAATTAGTATAAAAAATTAGTAGCATCTAGAATGTAACTAACGGTTATATGGTATTTTAGTAAACTTACATGTTATTATACATTGCATTACAGTCAAATCAAACAATAAAAATATCATTAAACCACAACAAACGATACAGTCTATCCAAATATTGTATTCATTAATACAATATAATACAATACAACACCTTATTATACCATACCATATTGTACATTAATGAACCACGGGAAACAACCATCCAAACAGAGGGTTATGAGTTGACCAAACATCAATATATGGTGGCATATGAAGTGACTTTTGAGAGAGTGTCATTTTAATTGTGTTTTTCATGGATAATTATAAAAACATCAATTGCCCATTTGATCATGGATAGCTTTTCACTTTTTTTTAAAAAAAAATTGTTTGAACATAGAATTGTTACAATATTTCGGAATTTCAAAAAAATGAGTTTACTTCAAATCGCTCACAAAAATTCAAAAAAAAAAAACCTATTTGTATTCATGTTCAAATATAACTCCAATTTCTAAATATCATTTTCAACTTGAAAATACTACTTTTTTGTTTTCAAATTTCACAATTATTATTTCCAAACGCACACTAAATTTAAATGGTTATCATGACATACAATTTCAATATAGTTCGCAAATGTGCAATTTTGTTGTATCACCACTATTTTTTCTAATGAAACAAAAAGTATAAACCAAATACAATTTATATTGGCAGAAATATACCCGTTATATACACGGTATACACTGCCTACGTGTATATCACAGGTATCCGAGATCAAAACCAATTGATGTACAAACTTACCATAGTTGTAGAATTTTTGTACAAGTATAATTAGGATATTAGTAGTATACTATGAATAGAATTTTTCATATCTAGGGATTGTAATTGTATATATACCTATTCATTAATGAAAATAATCAAGGGATTATTCTCTTTCATGGTATCAAAAGTCTAGGGCAAGAATACCTTCTCCCAAACACCTTCCGCATCCCTACTTTGATTTTGGAAACCGAGACATACACCTCGGCCGACGCAAAAAATTGTGTTCTCTTCTCCTAATTTTTTCTTCTAAATCCCTCATTCTCCTCTTGTTCTCTCATCATGTCTACCTCAAAGAACACGTTTCATCCTGCCCTTACTGTTTCAAACATCAAGAAACACATCTCTATCGTTCTTGAAATTGAAAACGTTCAATATGCGACGTGGAGAGAATTATTCAAAGTTCACGCACGCTCCTCTTGTTCTCTCGTTCTTGAAATTCAAACATCAAGAAACACATCTCTATCGTTCTTGAAATTGAAAACGTCCAATGCTGACGTTCTCAAGTGGATTTATTCCACTATCTCTACAGACCTCTTGCAGATGATTATTGAACCAGATGCCACGGTGATGGAAACTTGGAATAGGGTCCGTGATATATTCTAAGATAACAAAAATTCTCGGGTTGTCACTCTTGAGCGGGAATTTTTCCATGTTAACATGAAAGATTTTCTGAACGTCTCAGCATATTGTAAAAGGTTGAAGGAATTGACGGATCAACTGCGAAACGTTGGTGCGCCCATTACAAATGATCGTCTTGTTCTTCAAATGGTTGCAGGGCTGTCCGAGACCTATAATGGCGTTGGGACTCTTATTTGTCAAAGTAATCATCTCCCACCATTCTACCAGGCACGTTCCATGCCACATTAGAGAAAGTCGGCTTGGCTAAGAATGCGACTACCGGAGCAAATTCTGTCATGATGGCCACGTCAGACGACCCTCACTCATTCTCCGAAAGTTCGGACCAAAATCGTACCAATGGTGGCGGAAAAAAGGTCAAAATCGTAAAAATAAATGGCAAGAACCTCGATGGCAATCGTGGTGGTAACGATGGCGGTGGTGGTGGACGAAACAGTGGCGACGATAGCGGTGATGGAAACGGTGGGCCGTAACCTTGGCCCCCCTGGCTGTGGGGCTAGGCCAGTGGCCATTGGCCCAACAACCCTTATTACCCATCGTCGACGTATCATGAAAACTAGGCCCAATTCCAGAATGCTTCCAAGCCCAATTTTCAGGTCCATAATACTGCTTCCCAATTGCTGGTTATACACGGTTGTATAAATATATTATATACGAATTATATATTTACCTACTATTTTTAATTTAAGCAGTTAGGTGAGCAGTTATTTAGATTAATTTTTAATACAATCATAGTAGTACACCATACCTTTACGGAAGTTAAAAAAAAATAGTATTCCCTTCGTTTCAACTTATGTGACACCATTTGACTAGACACATAGTTTAAGAAAGAAAGGAGATTTTTTTAATTTGTGGTACAAAATAAGTCTTAGATATTTGTGTGGTGTAAAATATTTTATTAACGATAAAAATAGAATTTTAAAATAAAATTATTTCTAAATATAGAAAGGGAGACATTTTTTGGGACAAACTAAAAAGAATTGTGTGTTACATAAATTAAGACAGATGGAGTAGGATTTTGCAACAATGTCTAATAGTCTTTTTGACCACGCTTATTTTTAAAACATGAGGTATTTGATCAAGTTTTTGGGAGGAAATAAGTGCTTATGAGAAGTAGTAAAAATATTTTGCAAAAATATGCAAAATATTTTTCAAAAGCTAAAAAATATAGCTTTTGTTCAAAAACACTTTTTAAAAAAGTACTTTTGAAAAAAAACACTTAAAATCACTTTTTAAAAGTTTGGTCAAACACTAATTTTTGCTCAAAAATACTTTTAAAAGTAATTGCCCAAACACAAAGAGTTTTTTGGCAAAAGTACTTTTTAAAAAGCACTATTGAAAAAAGTATTTTTCAAAATAAACTTATTTTAGAAGTTTGATCAAATAAACTATAAAATGGATGGATTGCAAACAGAAAAGAGAAAACATTAGGGACTAAAATATCAATTGTCAAGAAATATAGGACTGCGGGAGTAGTTTTTTCCCATAATAATTCTGAACCCTCAACCCTATATTGTTATACCTGCCGCCATTCTTTGGCTCAGTTGCTCCACCTTCCACCACCGCGTAGCTGCTCCACCGCCGCCGTCCCTCTTCCTCTTTGTATGCTCCGAGTTGTTATTTCTGTTAATTTGTTACCCTGCGTTTTTTCTGCTAATTTTTCTTGTTGAATTTATGTTGTTGTTGCTATTTTACCCATTTTATTCAGTAGTTTCTCAATAGTTGAGCTGGAATTTTTATTAGGTCGGATTTTTCTGCTATAAAGATGTTATCTTTGGTGTATAACTACTCTAGTTGTTGCTTATGAAACCACTTTGGGTGTGTTTGGTATGAAGGAAAATGTTTTCTCACTTATTTTCGTGTGTTCCGTACGTAAGTAAAAAATATTAGTATCCTAAAATCATTTGTATATAATCTATATAAATACTATGGGGGTGGGTGGTGGGGTGAAGGTGAGGTGGATTTCCCCCCTTTTTACCCAGTAGTTCCTCAATAGTTGAGCTGGAACAGTTATTATGTCAGTTTTTTCTGCTATAAAGATTTTTTGGTGTATAATAACACCAGTGTTGCTTATGAAATCATTTTGTCCTTGTTAGTGAGTTGGTTTTTATTTTATACTGCATTGTTATGGTACAGAGTGAATCAGGGAAATATAACAGGACGGCACAATGAGATTGGAAAAATGTTGGTTTTGTTCCTCAACTATATATCCAGGCCATGGTATTCAATTTGTTCGAAATGATGCAAAGGTAGAATATTGATCTTTTTTTTTTAAAAGTTAATCTTTCTTCCCTTGTCAACTTAAAGTCACTTTAGTTTGGTTTCCATTACTTTGCCATGTTAAATGCTTGCCATAGTTAGGTTTAACAAACATGTTACTTAATTTGATGGACTCATTGTTTTCTGTGGCGAAATCATAAGATAAGTAGATTTTAAGTTTGAGTTCCCAAAAATCTCTGTCAATATCAAGCTATAATGCATACTCTTATTTACTGTGCATGAACTCTTGGTTAGGATAGCTTGAGAATTGAAAAAAAAAAGAATCTTCATTGTGCTTAGATTACTAGGGGAAATCCTGAAGGGGCTGAGTCTTGACCTTTTTATTCATGAAAAAGACACTACTCAAAGTGTACTCTTACGAAGACAAATTGAAACCCATTGATATAAATCTCCAGTGAGAACGGTTCACTCCATCTAGCCTAACACCAGCAGATTCTATTCCACGACACTATGGATCAGACATAAGTACCATAAACAATTGATCTTTCTTGATGAAGTAATAATTTACTAAACAAATGATTGAACTCTATAGAGTTAAAAAGAGCAAATCAAGATTTAGGCATGTCTTGACATTCATATACTGTACTCATCTATAATCTAACATAATCTGTAAACATTACTTGGGGATTATGGAAATACATGATTTTCACTGCCCGTGCACATAATCGGGACTTAATCAAGAAAAAATACCTGACTCCATTAGGTTCCCTTGAGTTTAGATGATCCTAGATGCCTTTGTTCTTTAAGTTATGAGGAATTCTGATTTCTCTTCCTTTTCCTTTTCTCTTTCAATTTTTGTTTGATGGAGAACAATAACACTTGCTTCTGGACAAGAAGAGGACTTGTTTTTTCAGAAATCCTATTATTTCTCACATCCCATCACGTGACAAAACACTTGTATTATTTCAGAAAATAACCGCTATAGGTTTAACAAGTGTTGTCAAATGCACACTTAGGGCTCGGTTGGTATGATGGATAATTAATCCCGGGTAAATTTGGGATGAGTTTATCCCACATTTGGTTGGGATAAAATTCTGGATGACTAATCTCGGGATTGTATTGTTATTTTTATCCTACATTGAGGGTGGGATAACAATCACGGGATAACTAATCCCGGGATAACTTGTTCCTCAACCAAATGAGCCCATAAAGCGCGCTTTAGCCCTGAAGCAAGGTGCAAAACATGTTGATCTCTTCACTTAACTGTCGTCAACAAGGATCTAAGACATACCTTTCCTTGCCAATGAGCGTAATCTTGAAGAGGCGATAGTGAAATATTAATATTTCACTTTATCGTAATTCTTTTTGATGGATGAAATAGATTCGTTATTCATTAGTCATTAATCTTGGAATACACATATATTTGTTTTTTCCCCTCTATTTGCGCCTTTCTTTCATTAAACCCACGATTTATTTGCACTTAAAATGAACATTAGAGCTTTTCTTTACTTTTCACCTTGATAATGTTGGGTTTAACAATGAGTCTTTTATTTGTTAATGCGAACTTTGGATCAAATTAAGATATATACCTGCAGTAACTATCACGTGGGCTGCATCTTACATGTCTTTCCGTTAGTTATGCATATGATTCCTCTTATTGAGCTTGTGCTATGGTAGCATCCCTACAATTTTTTTCATTGTCACGGTTTTTTATTTTGTATTTCTAGTTTCTACCCAAGAAATAGTGTACAGGATGGAGCTACCCTCCTTTCCCCCCTCTGCTGAAATTCCTGAAGTTTAGCATTAATATGGCTCCGAATTAGGGTTTTGGAAAATGTCTCACTCATTTTCTTCTAAAACCTTAATTTTGTAGCCATTTAAAAGCTTAATGAGGGGTTTCTATAACTAGTCCAGCCCTTGGATGCATAGCCACAATTGGGCAGAACAAAAAGAAGTCAGAGGAGCAAAGCCTAGAACACGAGAGGAAATATTGGTTGCTAGCTTCCACCTTTGAGAACTAACCTGCTATGAGTCCTTTATTGATATTTTCCACAGGTCCTATAATGATTTAAGCGATTATTTTTAGACAATGCTCTATTTGACCTTGAGTAAAGTGGAATACTGCATTCAAAGCTAACCAAATAGTTGTTCAATTACTAATTGAGTCGCATGCAAGAACAGTAATTAAACTCTTTCACCTAATACTCAATTGCAACTGAGTGGAATAGTGTTTAGGGACAAGTCGTTGATTTATGATCTTTGCTAGGTAACGAATTGTTCTGAATTCTCAAATGTTCATCAACTAAAGGAAAAGCTTTTCTCTGTTTTCTCTCTCTGCAGATCTTTCGGTTCTGTAGATCTAAGTGTCACAAGAACTTTAAGATGAAGAGGAATCCACGTAAAGTTAAATGGACTAAAGCTTATAGAAGGCTGCATGGAAAGGACATGACTCAGGTAAACAGGGTCACCCTTTTTTTTTTTGGATACAATCAATTTGCTTTTGTTTGGATTAAATTTCATTTACTGATCATTGTTCTTTTTTTAAAAAAAAAAAATCTTTTCAATACTGAAAATTCCTTTCCTGCTGCTAATTCCTATTTGAAGGACACAACATTTGAATTCGAGAGGAAGCGTAATAGGCCGGAGAGATATGACAGGAATGTAACTGAGAACACTTTGAAGGCGATCAAGAAAATTGATAAAATCAGAGTCGATAGGGAGGAGAGACATATTGCAAAGAGGTTCCTCATACTGTGCTTCATTGATTTCCCTTTTTATTTATCATGTGCCTTTTCTTGCTATTAACATTAGTTGGTAAATCGGTCAGGATGAAAGGAAAGAAATCCCAGGAGCAGAGAGAAGCACAAAAGGAGCTCGAGCAGAGCATTCACATGGTCAAAGCTCCTGCTGCACTCGACAAAGAGCCATCTCTTACACTGCCCATCAAGGTCAAGGTTTCGCAAAAGCAGTCAGAGGAAAATTGCATGGAGGAATGAACATTTTGCTTCATATATTCGATATTCTCAAACAAAAACACAATCAGTTCATACTCATATTATGGTGTATAACATTTTGATTACTTATAACTGTCCTGATCTTGTACTGTATCAAGAGATACATACACTCTGTCGAACTTGGGTGGAATTTTTGGATCAAGAACTAAAGCCAGATAATATCATCTTTAGCAAGGTTCCTAATTTGTCTTGGCCATGGAATTATTGTCTTGGAGCTCTCTGTTACCCTTCTCCTCTGTCATCAGTGTCACTTTCTTGTCTTTGTTTTGATCAAGAAACTATATTGTTTTGTGGTGGTTTAGTATCTACTGTTGGCCTTGGTGGCTTTCCTTGAACTCATGTGTTTATGCATCTTCTGCAAATCAAAAATACAAAAGCAAATTCCAGAGTAAGTATCAGTAAGAAATAACTCATAAATTGAAGGAAATAATAGAGAAAATCATAAAATCACCCCTAAACTTATCTCTAAACTCACTTTAGCACTTTAACTTTATGTGTAATTCTTTACCCCCTTGTTTTTATTGAAGTGAATTTAATTACCCCTAAAGGGTGACATGGCAAAAGAATTGTCATCAATTTCCTATGAGCGCTCTAAAATGAAAAGAAAAAGAAGCGCAAACATTGAGTCATATTATACACGTGTCAACTACTAATTGGATGACATAATTTTCTTAATATTTCTTTTTTCATTTAAAATTACTCTTTATGTTATAAAATAATAGCAATAGCAATATAAAATGAGATGTAGACAAAGAAGTAGAGGAGTAAATTTTCTTCTTATTTCAACTGTATGTTCTTCTACCTTCAAAGGTGAATAACATCTCAATTTATAGGATGAAATCACTCAATGGAGGTTACAAATATTAAGTGCTCAAATTAAAGGTATATGTAAAATACAAAAGGATAGTGAATGTGTATGGACATCCATACAAAGGATATGTATTTCATAACACTCCCCCTTGAATGTCCATAGATAATGTGCCTCGTTAAAACCTTACTAGAAAAAAACCCAGTGGAAAAAATTCTAGTGAAAGAAAAAGAGTACACATTTCTAATAATGCATATTTTTGTTGCATCATTAAAAACCTTACAAGAAAAATCCGGTGGGACAAAATCTTATATGGAAAAAAGAGTACACCATGTATTAACTCCCCCTGATGAAAACTTCAGTCCAAATGCTTGAGTCTTCGTATTCCAATCTTGTGCATCATCTTCTCGAAAGTTGCAGTTGATAGAGACTTAGTGAACAAATCAATCATATTATCATTTGAATGAATCTGTTGCACGTTGATATCACCATTCTTTTGGTGCTCATGTGTGAAAAACAACTTTGGTGAAACGTGTTTTTGTTCTATCTCTTTTTTGAATCCTCCATTCAATTGAACAATGTATGCTGCATTATCTTCATATAAGGTTGTTGGTATTTCAAACCACATTTACTTGTAAGCGATTCAAATAGTCATAACATCAATTAGATTTATTGATATTTCTTCAATTTCTTGAGTTTGCGGCTCATTGATTTCTTCAAGAATATCAGGATTGATCAAATCTTGCATTTCTTTATGAGATTTTTTCTTAGTGTCATCTTGACCATTTATTTTTATTTTTCTAGGATTATGATCCTTAGAACACAATGGTCTATCACACTTCAGGCGTGCTTTTGGGCTCATTTGCTATGACACTAGTAGCTGGTCCTACATGGACATCAATCCGAATTGGGACATTCTCTGCAGGGATATGTGATTCGGTAATCCCTTTCAAATATGTAAATGCGTTCATTTGATTTGCTATTTTCTGCAAGTGAATAATCTTTTGGACCTCTTGCTCACTAATAGAAGCACGTAGATCAAGATGAGACGATCATGGTTTTTTCCACAATTTCCTTTTATTTCATTATTCTCTCTCCTAATTTTGGAAAAATTCTCTCATCAAATTGACAATATGCAATTGATCTTATTTTTGTATCTCCGTGTAATGAAGAAATTTTATCATTCTCATAGTTATAGCAAGATAAATAAATGCATCAATTGAACAAATATATAATACTTCAGGACCAATCTAATTTTCTCATTTCAACTTCTTTTAGCAGGTAGTAAACTACTTTTCGAAAACTTCAAAATCTCCAATCACATTTAAGTCATCAACTTGCACAACCTTATGAAAGATTTTGAATATTGTAAAGGGATAAGGGTAAACAGAGTCATCTTTGTACCCCTCATCAATAAATATTTATTAAGGTGATTTCAATACATCAAGCTTAGTTCATTTAATCCATTTATGGATTACAAACAAGTTTTTCAATAACTAGTATATGCTTCAGGCATTTTGAATCATTTTAAAAAAATTCATATAATTTTATCACGTGAGCCATATAGACTAAGATAATTTTTATTTAATATTTAATTTACATGACATCTTCTTATGTTAGGACTGGTCCAGTAAATTTACCAAGATGTATCTACTTGGTAATTATTCCTACATCAATATGCTTTAAGAGACGTAGAATTCAAATCCTCATAATATTATACAATATTGCGCACTATATTATATCAAATATATTATCGACGAGATATCATTTTGTATCGTTTTGCAATTAAACACAACTTACTGAGATCCTATCACTTCATTTTTTTTTCAGGGTACCTGAACCTTGTATGAGGTTTTATGAAGTGTTATGTCGTAGGCTCTTCAAGAGCAATTGCCTCTTTATTATAATCATTTTGATCATTTGCTCCTTTTTTTTTCAAGGATTATTGCGTTTGAAACCGATTTGTCTACCATGCTTCACGCATGTTGTAAACCCTGTCCTTCAGGGACATTTATGAGCATCTTGCAGCTGGAATATGAAATAGTCGGGTCAGCAAATGCTTCTAGCATTTGACTTGAATTATTGTTTGAACGAGGATCATACTGGTAATAATTCACAATATATTTCTTAGATGTTTATTATCTCTACCCATATGTTAGAAAAACTAACATACATTTTCACATTCTTTGGGAAATCCATCTGTCTGCATCATGGTAGATTCATTAATCATATACCGCACAACAAAATTATTAGATGAAAATATTTGGTTCCTAACCTTGAACCAATTATGAGGGGAGAATTTATCATAATTTATTAGTTTGAAGCATACAAACGTCGTTGTATGCAATATATCATATTTTATATCAACACATGAAGCTTTGTTCTCATTCACAATGGTTTAGCTATTTATCGGAGACATTGAACGCTAAACCAGCTTGAATATAAACCAACATTAACAAGATGAATTATCTTGATTACATAATCTGAAAATTGTGTGCTCTCAAATTAATTATTTTGAGCAAGTAACTTTGCATATGTCAAACTGCGGGTTGACAGTAAACACACATGTGACCGTCTTATCGATGCATCTATTCAAGACATCACATTGTAGGTGAACAGCCCTTATTCGCCTTTTATATTTTTCAGAATTTAGAAAATTCAATCCAAACATTTGTTGGTGTAATCGACTTATCATGAGAACAAGCAAATTAATTCTTGAAGAATATTCTAGTTCTTCAATATATTCCAAATACAAACTTAGCACATCAAATTTAAATCAGGACAACCAAAATTGTCACGTCAATTGATAAAGTTATTTGTGCCAGTAAACTTCAAGTTTACCATGCCATGTGTTATTTGTCTTAGTAAACTTATTTTTGTGTACTAATAAACTTCTGGTTTACCGTGACATATGATTTTATCATGCTTATATTTATGTAGTATAACTTGGAGAATAAAGAGGGTAATCATTCACATACATATTTCTTACCCACTATGATTTTGAAGATATTTAATCCTCCGATTAATTATATCTTCAATATGATATCCTATTTACTTGAGTAAACTTCAAATTTACTATAACTTGTGTTTCAATCATAACAACTTCGTATATTACAATTTAGAACGAATTACATAATAGTATTTAAGCTCTTTAGGAGCCTCTAATTTATTCTCCATAATCACACATTATTTGGACACTATTGGTGTCATGATCTTCTAGATAAATAGTTAGCTCTTTTGGAGCACTTTGATCATTAACAACCAAATATTGCTTAGATATTGTTGGTATCATAAAAGAAATTATAGTTAGACACTACTGGTGTCATGAAATAAATAATAATTAAATGGACATTTAAAGACAATACAATTTATAAATGATGAAAAGTAAGTTCTAAACTTTAGTATTTCAGACATCTCCTTCGGGGAGAATACCATTAATATTTGAATATTTATCATCAAAGTTGCGACAGTAACCATAATATATCAATATGGTTATAGTAAATAGTATTCTACACAATTTGTATCCTTTTGCTTTAGAATGACACATAATAAAAAAATTCAAGATGATTTGACGTGCGACAGGTACATGGAACAATGATCGTCATACAAAATAACATTAATATCATTTGTTATTCAATCTCTGCATAAGGTGTGTTATGGTATTTCTTCATTCACTTCGGGGAATGAAACCTGGTCATTTAGATGTGCTTTATACATAATTTTAATAGCTCATTATTTCACTCAACCACAAGAAAACACCGCTTCAATAAATTTCTCAAACATTTTTTCGCTTGTCAAAAATCATACCAATACTTCTAGACCATCAAAATACATATAAAATCATTCGTTAGTAGTACATTCCAAAACTTTAAGAAAATTGCAGCAAATTAAATATAAACATTTCATTCATTATTTTGCCACCTTATATAACTAAAACTGAAGCTTGCAAGAAAATAAGAAAAACATTTACATGCATTATAAACTCACAACTGATTTTGGGGAGTAAAAGAAGTAAATTTCAAAGTTGAACCCCTTTGAAAGTAAAATTTAAAACCTTACTACTTGGGAGTAAAGTTCAAAGGTTTACCACTCGGGAGTAAATTCAAAGTTCTACTACTTCGGGGGTAAGGTTCAAAATTCTACTACTTCGGGAGTAAATTTCATAGACTTACTGCTTCGGGAATATATTTTGAATTCACTACTTCAAGAGTAAATTTCAGATTTACTACTTCAATAGTAAAATTTAAAGTTTTACTGCTTTCAAAGTTCTACTACTTCCGGAGTAGAGTTCAAAATTTGCTACTTCGGGAGCAGATTTATGAGTTTACTACTTCGGAAGTAAAGCATAAAATATTTAGAATATTTTTTTTCTCAATTATTAGACCTTTTCTGGAGGTGAGTCGTGATAACTTCACAACCAAATGCGCGTTCATATATATAAGCTTTACTACATATCGTAACATTCACTTCAGGGAATTGATATGTACTTATAACATTTATCAAAAGTTCTTATTCTTCAGGAATGGAACATATCTCAACGTGCCTTAAACATATCAAATAATGATAACTTTGAACTTCTTTAACATCTTGCTACTTCAGGAGTAAATCGAGACATACATATGATGTAGGGAATTTTTCTCTAACATCTTTAATTGTAATCACAATAGATCTACATAAATATTGTCACTTCAGGTGATTATAGACATAAATAAATTTAGTCATAACGAAACTTATGAAATATTGCCACTATTAGTGGCTATATACTGCTTTCAAACTCTACATGAGTTTAATATATCTTCTAATGTGATATTTCCAATTTATAAAAAATTTGTAGCATAAAATTTTCAAATATAATTTATAAGCAACATCCAAACAGTATTATCTATATAAGGTATTAGGAGTTCCAGCAAAACATTTTTTAATGAAAATATTTGGCTACTTCATACTAATACGTTATACATATAACAACTTAACAATTATTTATAAAAATATAAAATCAATAGTAAGCAAAAGACTTGAATTACATAACCTGTGTATTGGCCATCTATGTCACAAACAGTGAAGCATTCTCGTTGATTTTCAGTAAGCGACGGCTAGTACCATTAGGCATCCGAAAATGTTAGTATTAATTTGAAATAAACTCAAAAACAAAATTAGAGACTCGTGCTGATAACGTGTTATAAAATAATAGCAATAACAATATAAGATAAAAGATGTAGACAAAGAAGTAGAGATGAAGAGGAGACTTTCTTCTTATTTCAAGTGTATGTTTTTCTATCTTCAAAAGTAAATAACATCTCAATTTATACGATGAAATCACCCAATAAAAATTTACTAATATTAAGTGGACGTTATAAATATTAAATACACAAATTAATAGGTAAATATAACATACAAAAGGACAGTAAAGTAGTACGCTTTTTTCTGAGATCTTACTTTCTTCTTTTTCTCTTTCTTCCTATTTTCAATCTCAAAGATTTTCTCGATTCATCATCAACATTCCAGCAGAAATTTAAAACATCAACATTCCGGCAGAATGATACATTCAGCAGAGAAAACGTAGATTTCAATTTGCTCAAGCACAATAAACTTCTATTTATTAAACCCAGTACAAAGATCAGAGCTTTATTAATTTTACAAACTCTAAAGTCATGTTAGTTCAGGAATAGAAATCCTAGGACTTATATCAAAGCTATACAAAAAGGACAATTTTTACTGAAAAATTAAAGCATCGCTCGCAAAATAAATCACCGATTCTCGACCAAACTCGCCGGAAAAGGTATATACGCTCATCGAAGAAAACAAAACCCAGATCGTAGAGGGACATGATATGGTATAACACTGTTGTTTAGGGCCTGTGATTGAGTTTGTTTCAATAAAAAGATATTTGAATTTCTCCTAACAGTTGATCTAAGAAAATAGTTAAAAGCAAGATTATACATATCTCTTACGTAATGAATAAAACCAGGAGAGGAAAGAAATGTAAAAGGCAAACCCTCCACCGCAACTAATTTTGCTATTGATTTCCTATATATGTGTTTATCGTATTTAGGACCTATAATTTCCCCGTCATCGGGTTAATTTGACCTTGTACTTGGTTCGGGACACTATGTGAACTTTGTCCCGACTCTGAGCGCATTGGCGCACCCGACTTTGTAGCCTCGTATTTATCCCACTTAGCTTTGTGAAAGTCTTGTACATGTCTTAATAAACCTCTCGTCCCACCCTGACCTTTTCCGATTTTAAATTGATAAGCAGTTTTACAAATTTACATCTAAATACTTGATTCTCCTTGTCCCTATAAAAAAATAACCATGCATGTAATTTTAATGGCCTTGTGTGGGCCCTCATCTCATACTAGGGGGAATATGAGACATTGCAGTTGCAGTTTCAGGCTGAGACTCAGTCTGAGCCTGAGGTTGAGGTGCACTAATGAGTGTATCATCTAGATTATCATCTAAATTAAAGTCTGGTTGAAAATTAAAATTTGTTCGATGGATGATCCTCAAGCTAGTTGTCAACTTCAGTCCCAATTTTTGAACTTTGATACAATTATACAAATGAGCAAATAAAATAAAATATTTAGTAGGCAATGTAGACTTGTAGAAAGATAGATTGAGAGATTATAGGAAGATTTGTGAGAAAAATAAAGAGAAAATGAGGTATTTATAGTTGGAAAATTGGGTTAAAGTATAAATATACTAACTTAGGAGTTAAAAATAAATATTAAGGGGGTAGGGAGTTTTAGGGGGGGGGGGGGGGGGGGGCAAAATGACCGTTGGAACCGTTGCACAACGACCAAAATCTAAATTTGATCGTTGTTGCAACGACTAGTTTTGCAAAGGGGGAGGGGGGATCGGGATGGGGTCGGGGCGGGGCGGGTCGGAGAGGGACGAGCCCAGGTCCCGTCCCGATTTCGAATCCCGACACCGTAAATTTTTTTTAGGGGGATATCCCGACCCGGCCCACTGAACATCCTTAGTTTTAATTGATGGCCTCTAAGCCTATCAAGTGGTCCAGGCCGCTGGTAAACTCGGCCTACCATCGGCCCGACATAGATTCGACTAAGGGGGTAGGGGTTGGGCTAGGTGGGTTCTATTAGGGGACTTGACCAGATAAGGTGGATAGCCCAAGAAGCCCGGCCCACCAGTGAGCCCGGTTGATGGCCCACTGGGGCACCGGCTTGGTCCACTTAGAAGATTGTTCATATTCTGTCACACTTGGAGATGTAGGGGTTCGAAACCCATACCTCTCGCATGCAAAGCATGCTCTCAACCATTAAGCTACATCTTTATTTTTTACCTAAAACAATTAACAATCATATATGACCATTGTAAATAATTTTTTAAATCCAGCCATTGGGAGTGGGGCCACCAACGGTCCAATTAATCTCCGAATGGCTATATAGTCGTTTTTACCCCTCGCCCACCTCAAAATAGCCCCTACCTCCCAAACTTATTTTTTACCCTAAACTTTAATATATTACATTTTAATCCTATTTTTAAACTATAAATACCCCTCCATCCTTCTTCATTCTTCATTCTTAAAGTTAAATATTTAATTTAGAAATCATTTACCTTTGTCCAGTCAAATAAATATAGGGGTGATAAAATTTGAATTAGTGTAGAAGTGTTTACAAACAACTCTTATGTATAAACACCTATTGTATAAGTTTGTATAATATTTTATACTAGTGTTAAAGTGTGTATAAACACCTCTTATACATTATGATACACTTTTATACAAGGTTGATCCATTGTCTATAGTATGTGTATAAAGTTCCATGTTGTTGTATATGTTGTATACCGTGAAAAATTGGCTATGCGGGTATAAATTAAAAATATGACTAGGTAGATGTAACTTTGTATGCTGGATTGTACATAATTGAAATTTCCCCTAAAAATTATTGAGATAATATATAATCTTCCCTGAAATAAAATTCTCTAACCTCGAAGAACTTCATCGCGGATGCGAAAACTTATCCGCACCAGATGTTTAAATGACATGTGCCATTTTTTAAACTACAATTGTTAATACTTAATCATAGTTACTGTGTATTTGCACATATTTTGAATATATAAAATAATATTTAAATAACTTAACAGTGTCTTCATAGTAACGTGATTAATGGTCAATTTTACCCGAAAAATTCTTTTACCATGTGCAACTATCTTTTGTCAAATATATTAGCTAACTTTGAAAACAAAAAGTAAACATTTTAACATTAAAAAAAACACCTACCTTTATATATCCTTAACATAAACAAATCTAAAGATTAACAGATGAAATCTTCACAAAAATTACACTTTTCTTTTATAGAGTGACATTGGTACACACGTTATGGAAAGATTATAAACTTTACATGGGAGAGAAAATTCTTACTTATGTTTTAATAGCTTTATCGTAGTTATATTTGTAATTTAATGCTTAGCTACAAGTAAATATCATATGCTTACCTGCAAAGCTCAGACTCCCATAATATACTTTACATGAATTCTTTACTCCTCCTATAATGGCCAAAACAGTTGGTCTTTCACCATTTATGTTGGTGACTTTACTACCTCCATAATGGCCATTATTTGGCTATTATGGAGGCGTTTTCAGGCAGTTTTTCAGCCCCTCCTTCACCTATATAAACACCCCCTTACACCATTGTTGAGCACACTTGATATGCACGAAAATACACAACGAGAAAAAATCTTCTTCCTACAACTTCCAAGCATCATTTCGTTACTCAATATTCTTCACGGTAGCTCTTGAGTTTCCTTTGCTCAAGGGTTCCATTCTTTGTTTTATCTTGGGAGACAAATTGTCCAGACGTATAAAGGATACATACGGGGCAATATTGTCTTAAGGACAGAGTGCTACACTCGACTCAAAGATAAACCGGTTTCCATTTTTTCGTCTTCAACAAAATCGTAATTTCGCTTTGTTGTTATATTGTAATTTTCAGATTTCTAGTTGAATTATTGAAATCTTTATTTATCCTTTCGAATACTTGTAATAGTTAAATACTTCCCGTCGCTTTATAAAGTACCATAGAGCAAAAACTCCCAACAACTTAAGACAATATCTCGTATAGTATTACTATTAGTGTTCGAAAGATGTCGGTCAAAAGTTGTGTGACCAAATCGCATATGGCAATGGTTTTACGGTAGAAGAGAGTGATGATGATGAACGTGTTCATGGTGTCACCGCTACCAAGACTCGGTGGAAACAAGCGCTCTCGAGAGCCTCGAGGATGTCAACCGGGACAAGAGGAGAAGACCGAAGATGTTATTCTATCTTGTAGCGAAGGCCTATATCTGTCCCGGACAAAGGATCCGAATGATGGTGAGAAGGAAATGGACACTCGATCCGATGAAGTGACCGAAGTGAGCCGAATCCGAAATTGGGATAAGTAGTTTTTCTTACTTGTCAAGAATAAAGATTAAATTATGTCCGATTAAAAATGGATTAAAGTAAGGAGGAATATGAAAATAATTTATATTCCTTATGCTTTAACAAATCAGAAGTTTAATCTCATCTTCTTTTTCGTTTAAAGATTGGATTTTGGTAAACGACTTAAAAAGATCCGTTCTTTTAAGTGTAATAATTAAAAGTGTGTAAGTATATGTCGCACATACAATGGAGAAAGATCCACTAATCGTGCGAAAACTCTTACCACTCTTAAGTAAGCGCCAAGAATTATCTCGGGCACCAATCTTAACGGAAGGAGTCTAAAAGCTAAAGACGTTGAGCCCGTCATACTATTTGGCGAAGATCCTTCATAGGATGATATTGGACACTCGATCACATAAAGCCTCCGGCGACCGGAGTGGGCCAAAATTCCTTTGATAGGATGATATTGGACACTCGATCATACAAAGCCTCCGGCGACCGGGAGTGGGCCAAAATTTCTTTGATATGATGATATTGGACACTCAGTCATATAAAGCCTCCGGCGACTGGAGTGGGGCCAAAATTCATTTCATAGGAAAAATAATGGACACCTAGTAAGGTAGGCCAGAGTTTCCAGGTCCTAAATGATCCGAAGGCCTAAATAAAGGCAAGAAAGAAATTGGACACTCGACCGCCAAAGCAACTAGAGTGGACCCGAGTATCGAGATCACATATGATCCGGTTACGCCCTAACCACGGCAAAAAGGTTGTTCATGTGAAGCAACGCCACCTCTAAAATCAAAGGGGTGGAGAGGTTGTCCTCAATAGGACTTCAAGGAATGAGATCACTCTAAAAGAGGTGATACATGTTCCTAACTTGGTTAAAGGACGTTGTTGGTCAAGTCTGATTTGAGACTAGTCCAACAGTCCGTAATAACTAAGACTGGTACAGTATGTCTGTAGCCAAATGAATGATATATTTGTAATCCGTGCATCTATGCCATCATAGATTAAGACACGTTAAATAGCAAGTCATTCAAAAGCTAACGATGTTGAGATTGTTGCCTACTGTCGACATAAACCCTCAAAATGAATGTGAGGTAGACGAAGAGGCAAAATCACCTTTCCAAATTCCGTCAAGGGAATAGCGAAAGAAGCACCGCTCCTCTAGAACTTAGTCACACCTACTTGGGTGATTTGAAGTTTATACAAAATAGAGGGGGGAGAGAAGTACGTTGTGATCTTCATTGATGATGGTACAACGTATGGAATCCTTTGTTTATTGAAAAGCAAAGATGAAGTTGTTGAAGCCTACAAAGCAGAAGTTGAAAATCAACTAAGCCTACGGATTGAGAAATTCGTAGTGATAGAGGGGAGAATGTGAAGCATCGTTCATTAAACGAATGTTCATTTCTCACCTCAGTCTAACGGTGTTAGCCAAGCGCTAAGCCGTACGCCCAAATTATGTGGGGCACGTCGATCCTTACCGCTAATGCGATTCTCAATAGAACTCCGCATAAGGATAAGGGTAACCCTCCGTGTGATACATGGAAAGGATCTCACATACAAATGTTGTGATGTGGGGTGGTTTCATACCTAAGACTGTAGATTGCATATTCACTTTGGATCCGCAAATAACGGTAGTGTTCATCGCCTCTTCGCGTCAAAGAATGCGAATTCTTTGGAGATAACTTTCCTTGAAAAAGGAAAAAGGAGTAATTGCTCAAGGTTAACAAGAACCCGCGAGGGCTCATTGTCCGGAACTAGACGTTCCGTATCTTCATGACTCGAAAGTTGCTTGTCTATCAGGAACTTAATATTCCGGATCTGCAGAACTCGGGGATTCTAGATGTTGAACCAAGACGGAGCAAAGAGGGGACAAAGACTTGTTCCAGTCCTTCTAGCTTGTATGGTTGAGAACGAACCATGGACAATTAACAAATAATTGTTATCTCCAAAAGCGCCGCTTTGGAAAGAAGCTAAAGGGAGAAATAGATTCCATATATAGAACCATACGTGTGTAATAGTTAATCTTCCTCCGGAAAAGAACCTTTGGGTTGTAAAAAGTGCTCCCATGTGAGTAGCTTCACATCCAGGGCCATTGTAATCTTACATGACATGGGCGTTGAAATGACCTTCCCAACCGGAGAGTTGGAAGAAGAGGATCGAATTGGTTTGTCGAACTGTTGGGCTTCTTCCGAACTTTCATTTTGGTCCACGAAATGTTTACATTTTAGTCCCGAAAGTCTCGGATAAAACAGAAACAATGAATCGGACCACGAAACATTGGCTCGAAGTTAGAAAGCCAACGGTTGGAAAACCAACGGTCTTAGAGTGAAAATCATATTGAAACAAAGTCTCGATATGAAAGATACGAGTATCAGATGACATCTTAGGAATTGGATTTCTAAGACATCTAACGGATCTGGTCAATAGTTGACGGTCTCGTTGAAGCCACCAATGGATATGAATCATAGAGGCGATTGGAATCATGGTGCACCCATAGACAAGGAGTGATATGCACGAGTCACGTGTAGTTCAATCTATTGTACACACTACAACCGACACGGTATCGTCCTACAAACATATTAGTTGAACTAAGGTTCACCGATGATCTTAATACATGATCAATAGAAGGCGTTAAGACGGATATGACGATATACGAATTATTCGCTTATCTATGGATTATAGTATTCTGGATGTCCATGTTCGAGAGAACACGGTGATGCAAGCGGACATCGGATCCGAAGAACACCAAAGCCACAAGTAAATGTGTATGGTGGTTCTTGGAAAATCCTCTAAGCAAACTTGCATCGACCGATTCATGATGGTATCGGAGTTTATCGCTTTATACAAAGCATGAAAGAAGTTGAGTAACTTCACGACTCATTAGAGGACGTCCCTTATTGGGAGAAACCCGTGCCTTCGGCGGTTATACACGTGGCTAGCCGATCGGCTTTAGGAAGGACACGGATGACGGCGTCTGGACATATCTCGTCGGGATCCGTCGGAGACATAAGACCGTATGGCAGTTGATCATCACGGGTGTCACTTCCTTGTTTACAAACTAAGGGACTACCCAGAGATCAAGCGTTGCACTGTCTAGGGGAATGGGCTTAAAACCCAAAATATACGGACCAATACGGTGGAAACCCAACCTTACGAACCGGAGATCCCGTAATTTGGTTCAATGGGAAAACTAAGTTGTAAAGGTTCGGTTGATCGCTTCGGTCGAAGCATGAGCACTTCGGATAGTGATTTACGAAAAGAAACACCAAATCCAAAGCCGTTCCGCGATAGACGTTAAGTGCTATCTACGGTATGGGTAAAGGTTAAGTTTTCAAAACCTCGTAATGATCCTCAACAATTGAGGTTAGGTCTTTGGGAAACTTTTAATGGTTCCTAACACTTGTGAAGTGGGGTATAGCGGGATACCTTGTAGGAGACCACCTATTTAAGTGCGAGGACGGGCCGCCTCAAATTGAACGCACTTAAGAATCCAAGACGTTGTCCATGGCCAAAACGGACAAAACATTACGAAGAAGAGAGTAAGGGAATTTGTTGTGTTGGTACCGTTGTCTTGGCTTACACTAAACACCGACGGTTCAAGACATCACGTTCACCGCGCGATAAGTAAGTCCGATGGTATTCAACTATGGAAGGTTCAAAGCCGAGGCTACCTCTCCTTATGCAACATCGGTCCATTTGAAATATTGCTTTCGGAAATGAAAAGACACCATGTGAGTGCGCCAAAATCTCTTTCAAGAGGGGATTGTTGGAAATTTGCCTTTGGCGGGAGTTGCGACCGACCAACTTTAACGGCTTAAACACTAGTGTAACGTATGTTGGAGAATCCGGTTCTTCACACATGCATGATCTACTAAGTACGTAGATAACCGTAGGGCCAAGAATCGTCAAATTTCATTGAGAAATGAAAGAGATATTGGTTCACGAAGTAAGGTGTTTGAAGCATGGAAAGTGTGGTATTGTGTGTAATTCTCCCACATCGGTAGAGGAAGAAAGAATTGTTGTGTATATAAGACTCGAAATTGGTTTGGGGTTTGGGACCCCAAGGGGTATCCCATGTGTTTAAAGGAGGGAGGACCTAGATGTGCTTCGGTTCGAGGAAAGACCACACGCGCGCCGCCGCCGCCCGCCCGTCCGGTCCGGTTCCGGTTCCGGGTTCCGGGTTCCGGGTTCTCGGGTATAAGTTTGTATAATATTTTATACTAGTGTTAAAATGTGTATAAACACCTCTTATACATTATGATACACTTTTATACAAGGTTGATCCATTGTCTATAGTATGTGTATAAAGTTCCATGTTGTTGTATATGTTGTATACCGTGAAAAAATGGCTATGCGGGTATAAATTAAAAATATGACTAGGTAGATGTAACTTTGTATGCTGGATTGTACATAATTGAAATTTCCCCTAAAAATTAGTGAGATAATATATAATCTTCCCTGAAATAAAATTCTCTAACCTCGAAGAACTTTATCGCGGATGCGAAAACTTATCCGCACCAGATGTTTAAATGACATGTGCCATTTTTTAAACTACAATTGTTAATACTTAATCATAGTTACTGTGTATTTGCACATATTTTGAATATATAAAATAATATTTAAATAACTTAACAATGTCTTCATAGTAACGTGATTAATGGTCAATTTTACCCGAAAAATTCTTTTACCATGTGCAACTATCTTTTGTCAAATATATTAGCTAACTTTGAAAACAAAAAGTTAACATTAAAAAAAACACCTACCTTTATATATCCTTAACATAAACAAATCTAAAGATTAACAGATGAAATCTTCACAAAAATTACACTTTACTTTTATAGAGTGACATTGGTACACACGTTATGGAAAGATTATAAACTTTACATGGGAGAGAAAATTCTACTTATGTTTTAATAGCTTTATCGTAGTTATATTTGTAATTTAATGCTTAGCTACAAGTAAATATCATATGCTTACCTGCAAAGCTCAGACTCCCATAATATACTTTACATGAATTCTGTTGGAAATTTGCCTTTGGCGGGAGTTGCGACCGACCAACTTTAACGGCTTAAACACTAGTGTAACGTATGTTGGAGAATCCGGTTCTTCACACATGCATGATCTACTAAGTACGTAGATAACCGTAGGGCCAAGAATCGTCAAATTTCATTGAGAAATGAAAGAGATATTGGTTCACGAAGTAAGGTGTTTGAAGCATGGAAAGTGTGGTATTGTGTGTAATTCTCCCACATCGGTAGAGGAAGAAAGAATTGTTGTGTATATAAGACTCGAAATTGGTTTGGGGTTTGGGACCCCAAGGGGTATCCCATGTGTTTAAAGGAGGGAGGACCTAGATGTGCTTCGGTTCGAGGAAAGACCACACGCGCGCCGCCGCCGCCCGCCCGTCCGGTCCGGTTCCGGGTTCACGGGTCGTGGGGCTGTGGGCTGTGGGCCTTCTGATATTATCTTTTTGGGCCAGAAAACTTTGCCAGAAGTACGTTTGATCCCGAAGTTTCGGATGTGCGGTTTGGACCGAGAATTCTTTCGTATGTACGGTTTGGTCCCCGAAGTTTTCGAGAAAGTTGGAATTTCGACATGTCAAAGCGAGAAACGATTCTTGGCAAGATTACTTTGCATTAATTTTGCCGTTGTATCTTTACAAAAAAACTCAACTTAAACAAAGCAAAATACCATCATCTTTTATGAAAAATTTAAGATAACCCTAAGTGCAGGAAATAGAAAGAAGAAGTTGACGCTAATTCTAAGTCTTTCTACATTAATTAATTAGCTAGTATAATTGTACTTCCTTTTATATTAATTACTAGTATTTAATGTCCTTTTTAATTTTCTTTATTTAGCATAAGGCTCCTAATAAATTTTAGTTTGTCTTTCTATTATTAATTTAACTATATTGGGTGTAAACACCCAGGTGCGCGTAACAAACGTCAGAGCCTGGCCAGGTAATGGAATTAGATTCTCTGGTTTATCACAATCATTTATCACATGACTGCAAACTAATTTTACTTTGGCTAACATAAAATGCATAGAAATGTTAAAGACATTTTTAGAAAAGGAATCATAATGTACTTGAGAAAATGAAAGAGTACTTAGACTATTATCCTTATTATTTGCCTTGACTTTGAGTTCAGAATTATACTCTGAGAACAAGTGGACTCTAGCTGGGCACTAGATTTATGACATCTTTAACAATGAGTCGAATACCCCCTAGCTTCAGATTTGTCTCCATTACTAGCTTCAGATTCATTGCCATCAGTAGTGCCTTGACAAGATTCTTGTTCCTGGGAGCAGAGATCGCAAAAGAATAGAGAAGACTAGCTTAGTAACTACAATATTACTTGAAAGACAAAAGAGGACACAGATGCTTTAGATTTGGAAAAGTAAAAGAAAGTTGCTTCAAGTGACAAACAGAAACAACTATCTAAATATTACTTAGTATAGTAATAGTTAGAACGGAAAGAGAGCAGTAGAAAGGGGTGTGTTAATGCATGAGACAGAATATAGTTAGTTATACAACAGCACAAGACAAACCTTTGAATTGAACCTCCGTTGTATCCATTTATTGAGATCATCTTCCACCCCAAAATCAGCGATCACCGAAGGAGCAGTGTACACCGTTTCCAGACTCGGTGTACTCACAGATCCCAGTTGGATAAACGTCTTCATTTCGAGGCATCCATCAATCTGCACTTTTCTGAGAAATGGAAATTCAAGAGCACACTTCGTCTGAAAGAAATGCCCCAGCTTCGGTAGCTCTCTAAGCATCAGATCTACCAACCGGGGAAATAGGGGCTCATTAGTCATTTCCTCTCCTTGTTGTTCCTCTTCTGCAATCACTTCTTCCATTAATGGACAACTTGTTATCCGCAGTGTACGGAGATTCAGAACACCTCTGGCCACTGATGGAGACATCAAGTTTCTCAATTTGCCACACACTTACTACCAATATTTCAAGTTTGTTGAAATAGCCGGTTGGAAGTTGGTGAGAGCATAGAGCAGTTATGCTGTGATCATTGATATGTAGCTCTTCCAGGCTGGGACAAGAAACCTGCAAATGTTGAAAGCCTTGTATTTTTTATTAGGGATGAAAATTCAATATAGCTCAAGTACAAACCAAAAAATGAATTACATCATCTTACATCAATGTAACAGGAAGTAAAAAACTAATTAGTAGAGGGTCTATCGGAAACCACCTCTCTACTCAATAGAGGTAAGGTCTACGTACATCTTACACTCGTGGCATAATTGTTGGTAATGATAATTCTATTCCAATTCGTGGTTATGGTCATAAAACTTTGTCTTCCCCCATCCCCCCTTATCCACCCAAATTGATTAAAAACTTATCTTGAGAGAATACCGATACGGGAAGTATATAACTATTACAAGTATTCAAAAGGCGAGAGATTTAATAATTCAACATGAAATTGAAAATTACAATTTAACAAAAAACGAAATTACGATTTTGTTGAAGACCGAAAAATGAACCGGTTTATGCCGAGTCGAGTCTCGTCCTTAAGACAATAAAGTTGTAGGAAGAAGAAATTTCTCGCTCGTGTATTTTCGTGTGTTGCCTCTCTTGTTTTCGTTAGCTTCTTGTTAGTTCTCAACAATGGTGTAATGGGGTGTTTATATAGGAGAGGGAGGGGGCTGTTTACATCGCTCGAAAATCGCCTCCATAATAGCCAAATAATGGCCATTATGGAGGTAGTAAAGTCACCAACATAAATGGTGAAAGACCAACGGATTTGGCCATTATAGGAGGAGTAATTCAGCCAAAATAAATGGCTGAATTGAGTGCTTGGCTTTTCTGTCTTGACCGTCGAAATTCGAACTTCGGGGACCAAACTCGTACATCTTGAAACTTCGGGGACCAAACTCGCACATCCGAAAGAATTTCGGGCCAAACTATATATCCGAAACTTCGGGATCAAACCGTACTTCGGCAAAGTTTTACGGCCCAAAAAGATAATATCGAAGACCCACGACCACACCCCACGACCCGTGACCCGAGAACCGGAACCGGAACTCGGAACCGAACCGACCAGGACGGGACGGGCGGGCGGCGGCGGCGCGCGTGTGGTCTTTCCTCGAACCGAAGCACATCTAGGTCCTCCTCCTTTAAACACATGGGATACCCCTTGGGGTCCCAAACCCCAAACCAATTTCGAATCTTATATACACAACAATTCTTTCTTCCTCTACCGATGAGGGAGAATTACACACAATACCACACTTTCCATGCTTCAAACACCTTACTTCGTGAACCAATATCTCTTTCATTTCTCAATGAAATTTGACGATTCTTGGCCCTACGTTTATCTACGTACTTAGTAGATCATGCGTGTGTGAAGAACCGGATTCTCCAACATACGTTACACTAGTGTTTAAGCCGTTAAAGTTGGTCGGTCGCAACTCCCGCCAAAGGCAAATTTCCAACAATCCCCTCTTGAAAGAGATTTTGGCGCACTCACATGGTGTCTTTTCATTTCAAAGCAATATTTCGGCGGACCGATGTTGCATAAGGAGAGGTAGCCTCGGCTTTGAACCTTCCATAGTTGAATACCATCGGACTTACTTCATGCGCGGTGAACGTGATGTCTTGAACCGTCGTTGTTTAGTGTAAGCCAAGACAACGGTACCAACACAACAAATTTCCTTACTCTCTTCTTCGTAATGTTTTGTCCGTTTTGGCCATGGACAACGTCTTGGATTCTTAAGTGCGTTCAATTTGAGGCGGCCCGTCCTCGCACTTAAATAGGTGGTCTCCTACAAGGTATCTGCTATACCCCACTTCACAAGTGTTAGGAACCCTTAAAAGTTTCCCAAAGACCTAACCTCAACCGTTGAGGATCATTACGGAGTTTTGAAAACTTAACCTTTACCCATCGCAGATAGCACTTAACGTCTATCGCGGAACGGCTTTGAATTTGGTGTTTCTTTTCGAAATCACTATCCGAAGTGCTCATGCTTCCACCGAAGCGATCAACCGAACCTTTACAACTTAGTTTTCCCATTGAACCAAATTACCGGGATCTCCAGTTCGTAAGGTTGGGTTTCCACTTTGTATTGGTCCGTATATTTTGGGTTTTAAGCCCATTCCCTAGACAAGCGAGAAAACTTGATCTCGGGTAGTCCCTTAGTTTGTAAACAAGGAAGTGACACCCGTGATGATCAAGCGCCATACTCTGTCTTATGTCTCCGACGGATCCCGACGGATATGTCCGGACGCCGTCATCCGTGTCCTTCCTAAAGCCGATCGGCTAGCCACGTGTATAACCGCCGAAGGCATGAGTTTCTCCCAATAAGGGACGTCCTCTAATGAGTCGTGAAGTTACTCAACTTCTTTCATGCTTTGTATAAAGCGATAAACTCCGATACCATCATGAATAGGTCGATGCAAGTTTGCTTAGAGGATTTTCCAAGAACCACCATACACATTTACTTGTGGCTTTGGTGTTCTTCGGATCCGATGTCCGTTTGCATCACTTGTGTTCTCTCGAACCGCTGGACATCCGAATACTATAATCCGTAGATAAGCGAATAATTCAGATATCGTCATATCCGACTTAACACCTTCTATTGATCATGTATTAAGATCATCGGTGAACCTTAGTTCAACCGATCGTTTGTTGGACGATACCGTGTCGGTTGTAGTGTGTACAATACATTGAACTACACGTGACCCGAGCATATCGCTCCTTGTCTATGGGTGCACCATGATTCCAATCGGTTCTATGATTCATATCTATTGGTGGCTTCAACGAGACCGTCAACTATCGACCATCCGTTAGATGTCTTAGAAATCCAATTCCTAAGATGTCATATGTGATACTCATATCTTTCATATCGAGACTTTGTTTCAATATGATTTTCACTCTAAGACCGTTGGTTTTCCCAACTCGTTGGCTTTCTAACTTCGAGTCAATGTTTCGTGATCGATTCATTATTTCGTTTTATCCGAGACTTTCAGGACCAAAATGTTAACATTTCGGGGACCAAAATGAAAGTTCGGAAGAAGCCCAACAGCTTCAAAGTTCGGCAAACCAATTCGATCCTCTTCTTCCAACTCTCCGATTGGGAAGGTACGTTTCAACACCCATGCCATGTAAGATTACAATGGCCCTGGATGTGAAGCTACTCACAGGGAGCACTTTTTACAACCCAAAGGTTCTTTTCCGGAGGAAGATTAACCATTACACAAGTATGGTTCTATATATAGAATCTATTTCTCCCTTTAGCTTCTTTCCAAAGCGGCGTTTTTGGAGATAACAATTATTTGTTAATTGTTCATGGTTCATTATTAACCATACAAGCTAGAAGGACTGGAACAAGTCTTTGTCCCCTTCTTTGCTCGTCTCGGTTCAACATCTAGAATCCCCGAGTTCGCAGATCCGGAATATTAAGTTCCGGACAGCCAAGAACTTTCGAGTCTCGTAGATACGGAACGTCTAGTTCGGACAATGAAGCCCTCGCGGGTTCTTGTTAACCTTGAGCAATTACTCCTTTTTCCTTTTCCAAGGAAAGTTATCTCCAAATAATTCAGCATTCTTTGACGCGAAGAGGCGACGAACACTATGTTATTTGCAGATCCAGTGAATATGCAATCTACAGTCTTAGGTATGAAACCACCCCACATCACAACATTTGTATGTGAGATCCTTTCCATGTATCACACGGAGGGTTACCTTTATCCTTATGCGGAGTTCTATTGAGAATCGCATTAGCGGTAAGGATCGACGTGCCCCACATAATTTGGGCGTACGGCTTAGCGCTTGGCTAACACCGTTAGAGCGAGGTGAGAAATGAGCGATCGTTTAATAAACGATGCTTCACTTTCTCCTCTATCACTACGAATTTCTCAATCCGTAGGCTTAGTTGATTTTCAACTTCGTTTTGTAGCGCTTATCCGCTTCAACAACTTCATCTTTGCTTTTCAATAAACAAATGATACAATACGTTGTACCATTATCAATAAAGGTCATAACGTACTTGTCTCCCCCCTCTATTTTGTATAAACTTCAAATCACCCAAGTAGGTGTGACTAAGTTCTAGAGGAGCAAAGGTGCTTCTTTCGCTATTCCCTTGACGGAATTTGGAAAGGTGATTTTGCCTCTTCATCTACCTCGCATTTATTTGAGGATTTATGTCGAAGAAGGCAACAATCTCAACATCGTTAGCTTTTGAATGACTTACTATTTAACGTGTCTTAATCTATGATGGCATAGACGCACGATTACAAATATATCATTCATTTGGCTACGGACATACCGTACCATTCTTAGTTATCACGGCACTGTTGGACTAGTCTCAAACCAGGTTTGACCAACAGCGTCCTTAACCAAGTTTAGAATATGTATCACCTCATCTTAGAGTGATCACAATCCATGAAGTCCTATTGAGGACAACCTCTCCAACCCCTTCTACTTTAGAGGTGGCGTTGCTTCACATGAACAACCCTTGCCCGTGGTTAGGGCGTAACCGGATCATATGTGATCTAGATACCGGCCTACTCCGGTTGCTTTGCGCATCGAGTGTCCAATTTCTTTATCGCCTTTCTTTAGGCCTTCGATCATTCGGGCCGGAAACTCGGCCCACCTTACTAGGTGTCCATTTCTTTTCCTATGAAATGAATTTTGGCCCCACTCCCGGCCGCCGGAGGCTTTATATGACCGAGTGTCCAATATCATCATATCAAAGAAATTTTGGCCCACTCCGATCGCCGGAGGCTTTGTATGACCGAGTGTCAAATATCATCCTATCAAAGGAATTTTGGCCCACTCCGGTCGCCGGAGGCTTTATGTGATCGAGTGTCTAATATCATCCTATGAAGGATCTTTCGTCAAATAGTATGACAGGGTTCAACGTCTTTAGCTTTTATACTCCTTTCGTTAAGATTGGTGCTCGGATAATTCTTGGCGCTTACTTAAGAGTGGTAACGGTTTCGCATGCCAGTGGATCTTACTCCCTCGTATGTGCGAACATACTTTACACACTTTAGTAATTACACTTAAAAGAACGGATCTTCTTAAGTCGTTTACAAAATCCAATCTTTAAACGGAAAAGAAGATGAGATTAAACTTCTGATTTGTTAAAGCATAAGGAATATAAATTATTTTCATATTCCTCCTTACTTTAATCCATTTTTAATCAGACATAATTTAATCTTTATTCTTGACAAGTAAGAAAAATACTTATCATTTAATCCTTATTCTTGACAAGTAAGAAAAATACTTATCCCAATTTCGGATTCTGGCTCACTTCAGTCACTTCATCAGACTGAGTGTCCATTTCCTTCTCACCATTATTCGGATCCTTTGTCCGGGACGAGATATAGGCCTTCTGCTACAAGATAGAATAACATCTTCACTCTTCTCCTCTTGTCCCGTTGACATCCTCGGGCTCTCGAGAGCGCTTGTTTCCACCGATCTTGGTAGCGGTGACACCATGAACACGTTCATCATCATCACTCTCTTCTACCGAGAAAACCATTTTCATATCCGATTTGGTCACACAACTTTTGACCGACATCTTTCGAACACTAATAGTAATACAATACAAATATTGTCTTAAGTTGTTGGGAGATTTGCTCTATGGTACTTTATAAAGCAGTACGGGAAGTATATAACTATTACAAGTATTCAAAAGGATAAACAGAGATTTAATAATTCAACATGAAATCTGAAAATTACAATTTAACAACAAAAGCGAAATTACGATTTTGTTGAAGACCGAAAAATGGAAAGCGGTTTATCTTTGAGTCGAGTGTGGCACTCGTCCTTAAGACAATATTGCCCCGTATGTATCCTTTATACGTCCTGGACAATTTGTCTCCCAAGATAAAACAGCAATGGAACCCTTGAGCAAAGGAAACTCAAGAGCTACCGTGAAGAATATTGAGTAACGAAATGATGCTTGGAAGTTGTAGGAAGAAGAAATTTCTCGCTCGTGTATTTTCGTGTGTTGCCTCTCTTGTTTTCGTTAGCTTCTTGTTAGTTCTCAACAATGGTGTAATGGGGTGTTTATAGTAAATTCATCACTGACAATTCCGTGTCTATTGAATTTGATCCGTTTGGTTTCTCTGTGAAGGATTTCAAGACGGGGAGTCCTCTCATGAGGTGTGATAGTAGGGGAGATCTTTATCCTATCACGCCATGTTCCGGTCTATCGAGTCAAGTCTTGTCGTCAGCATTTGCAGCCTTTGCCCCTTCTTTGTGGCATGCTCGTCTTGGTTATCCGGGGTCATCCATTTTGTCTTTCTTAGATAAAAATAATTTTATTTCATGTAAGGGTGCGTATAGTACTCCGAATTGTCATTCTTGTTCTTTAGGAAAAATTGATAGGTTGTCATTTGTAGATTTTAAGTCTCATACTTTAATGTCATTTGATATTATTCATAGCGACTTATGGACATCTCATGTTCTTAGTTCTTTGGGTCATCAGTATTATGTTCTATTTTTGGATGATTATTCAAAAATTTTATGGACTTTTCCGATAGCGAAAAATCTCAAGTTTTTTCTATCTTCTAAAAATTTAGAGCTTTCATTAGAACTCAATTCGAACGAGAAATAAAAAATATTCAATGTGATAATGGCAGGGAATATGACAACGGGGTGTTTCGGGAATTTTGTGCAACTTAATGAGACCAATTTTCGTTTTTCTTGCCCTCATACGTCTTCACAAAATGGGAAAGCCGAACGCAAAATTTGTACCATTAATAACATTGTCCGCACTTTATTGATTCATGCTTCCGTACCCCCGTCTTTTTGACATCATGCTCTACAAATGACTACATATCTCCTTAACATTCTTCCTTCCAAAGGTTTGACATTTTCATCCCCCTTCAAATTTTATATAATAAGACTCCTTCGTATTCACATCTTAGGGTCTTTGGGTGCTTATGTTATCCGTTATTTCCGTCCACCACAATTAACAAACTTCAGGCCCGGTCTACTCCGAGTGTGTTTTTGGGTTGTCCGTCTAATCATTGTGGTTACAAATGTTTTGATTTATCCTCTAATAAAATCATCATTAGTCGCCATGTAATTTTTGATGAATCCCAATTTCTGTTTGCTAAGGTTAGTAATCTCGTGCCGAGTTTGTATAATTTTTTGGATGATGGTATATCCATGTATATTATTCACCATTTTTCGGACATATCCCGCACCCCAAATCCTCTAGCGGGCCACCGCCCGCCGGTGGTCGCCCGCTGGTCCCACTGGTCCTTCGCAGGCCACTGTCCCCAGTTTCGTCACTGGGTCAGTTTCAGCTAGGGCTGGCCAGTGGGTCGGGACGGCCCGACACCGTCCCGAGCCTGCCCCGGTCCCGCCACGACCCCGATAAGAAAAAAAAAATAACGGGGGCGGGACTCGAACTCGAGACGGGACGATGTATCGTCCCGCCAGACCCGACCCCACCCCAGGCCCGCTTGACCCGACCCCGCCCCGACCCCGTCCCGAGCCCTACCCCGACCCCGCCCTTTTCCCCCCTTTGCAAAAATGCAACGGCCATTTTAGATTATGGCCGTTGGCCAACGACCATTTTAGGCCCCCCTCCCCCAACCCCCCTACCCCTTAATATTTATTTTTAACCCATAAGTTATTATATTTACACTTTAACCCAATTTTTCAACTATAAATAACTCATTTTCTCTTCATCTTTCTCACAAATCTTCCTACAATCTCTCTAATTTCTCAATATATCTCTCTACAAGTCTACATTGTTTGCTAAATATTCAATTTTATTTATTCATTTGGGAATTGAGAGTTAAGTTGGCAACTAGCTTGAGGATCTTCCATCAAACAAAGTTTCAATTTTCAACCTCTCGATTACACGTCGACGTTACGTCGGCGTTTGGTACATTCGTTCCTTCATTAAATTATTATTGTCTGTTTATTTTATTTAGTGCACTTAATTTTATTGTCTTTAATTATTTATTATCATAATTAAAATGGAAGGATTAAAAGGTATGTTTAAGGGTAAGGGTAAGGGTAAGGGTGCTTCTTCTAGTAGGGGCAACAAGGGCAAGGGTACTTCTTCTAGTCATCTTATTCCTACATAGGATGATTTTGTTGATACTCAACATTTTCCTACAATACCATTAGATTTAGACAAGGAGCTATTTTCTGGAACTCAAGAAGACTTTAATTTAGACGATGATCTAGATGATATACCCACTAATGTTGATGACAACACACCCACTAGTGCACCTTCAACTGAAATACCTCCTATTCCCCCTAGTATGAGACGAGGTCCAGCAAAACGACCATTAAAATCATATGCATGGACATTTTTTGATAGGGACGTAGAGAATCAAGTAGCCATATGTAAAATTTGTAAAAATGTTTTAAAATTTAAAAGGAAAAGGTCACGGTGGGACGGGGGTTTAATTAGACACGTAGTAAGTGCTCATCCAAACTAGGTATGCCCAATACCGGGCTTCAAAACCGGGTGCGCAAACGCCCGCTCCATCGGGACAAGGTTCACATACCGACATCGTCCGTGGGACCAAGTACGTGGTCAAATTAACCCTATGACGGGGAGAATTGTAGGCTCTAAATACAATAAACATAGAGATAGGAAACAATATCAAAATTAGTTCTTTGTGGAGGGTTTGCCTTTTTCATTTCCTTCATCTCCCGATTTTATTCATTACATTAGAGATATATATAATCCTCGCTTTTAATGGTTTTCCTAGATCAATCGTTAAGAGAGATGTATTTAAATTCGCGCATGAATATCAACAATATTTACGTTTTTCATTATATCATTTTAATGGCAAAGTATCTATCACGTCCGATATAGGTCGTAGTACTAACGGCCATGATTATTTAATCGTAACTTGTCATTGGATAGATTATAAATGGTCTATGCAAAAACGTATTTTAGCGTATAGATATATAGATGATAGGCACACTGGTACTTTTATTGCAGAAAATATTTATCAAGTGTGCGATTATTACGGAATTACCGATAAAATTATGACTATTACATTAGATAACGCTTCTAATAACAATTACGCAATTACAATTTTAAAAAATAGTTTAACTCCATCTTTTCCAGACCATTTTCATATAAAATGCGCGTGCCATATATATATAACTTAATTGTAAAGGATGGTCTATCACTTTTTGAAGACATTTTTAGTAAAATACAATTTGCTATAAACTTTATTTTTAAAAGTAATAAAGTACAACGTAGAAAAGAATATAAAAAAATTTGTCACGATTGTGGACTACCTTATAGAAAAATTCCACAAGAAGTATCCACTAGGTGGAATTCTTTATACGAACAACTACTTGTTGCTTATGACTATAAATTACCTATAACTTTATTTTTTAACTCTCATAATAAAAAGGCAGCTGATATGATTTTAGATAGTGATTGGGAAAAAATTTCCGAACTTATTGTATTTTTAGAGAAATTTTTTCAAGCAACAAAAGAATTTTCCGGTATATATTATCCTACTATTTCAACTATGTTATTTTATATAACTCTAATATTTTTATTACTTAGTGAATATATGGAAAAACCAAACTTATAAGGCGACTATTAAAAAAATGTTTCTCAAAATAAAAAAATATTTTATTCCTATTCCCTCTATTTATATTATTGGTTCTCAGTATTAAATCCTACTATTAAAATAGACGGTACTAAATCACTAATTGAAACTATTTACGATTGTATAGAAGTACTACCACCTCCAAGTCCCAAAAATCTAAATCACCCACCACCTATTGAACAAACTAAAGAAGAAGTGTTGTCTAGCGTAGAACACCAATGCAAAAATATATATAGATTTTATCAACAAGAAAATGCTAGTAACTTACCGAGCTTCCATACCATCTTCTTCATCTTCAACACAACCTCACAAAAGACATGTTGTTTTTCGCGGCTAGTATTGAAAGCCTCGTAAATAGAATGTGCGGCCGTACCTCTACTACTAACCAAATTAGCGAGTTGGATATTTTTGTTTTGCGGGGTTCGTGCACCGTATCAAGAAGTTATCAATGAAGATGGACATGAAGACTTATTTGAAATACTTTGGAGGGGAATGAGAAGACCTTTCCGACACTTTCATTGATGGCTCGAGATGTTTTGAACATTCAAGCGTCATCAATCGCGTACGAAAGCGCTTTTTATACAGCAGATATCAAATAGGAGACCACAGACACTCATTAGCCGGGAGACGACTTGGAAATTGCGTATTATTCAGAGATTGGATACGAGCGGAGCGGAGAAGGTGCGGTCAACCGGAGATCAACGAAGAAGATGATGAAAACTACAACGAAATCTTAACCGAAGGTAGTGGAAGCGACGTGGATCAATTTGACCAACAAATACCAATTCCAACCGAAGAACCACAGGAAATCATCAAGCAATTAGAACAGGTTTTTTTTGAGAATGTAATTTTTTTAATTGCAATTTTATTATGTAATTTGCAACTTTTGGACAACACCACAAAGTTGCAATTTAGATTTTAGACAATTGTATTTGTATTACAAAAAAATCATATATCTATTAAATAATATAAGAGGCACAAAAACAGCCTTGGATGTTTTTATTACACTATCTTGTTTTGTTTATTGAGTTTTTTTATACATATGTTATTTTAAAAAAAAAAAAAAACCCGTCGTACCCCGCCCGCCCGACCCCCCGACCCGACCCCGCCCCGACCCGATACCGACGGGATCGGGATCGGGACGGGACTGGAGCAAGTCCCGCCAGACCCGACCACGCCAGACCCCCCCGACCCCGACCCCTTCTCCCGTCCCGCCCCGACCCCGACCCCACCGGACCCGACCCGCCGACCCGAGCCCGCCCACCGGCCACTCCTAGTTTCGCAATTGGGCCGCCTAGCCCAACACCGGAACCGGTCCGGCCTCGCATCCTCGTTGTTTCTCGCTACCGTGTTGGGCCAACAGGCCCACTGCCTGCTGGTCGTCCGTCCCGAGTTCAGAAAATTCTCAAAATCCGCCCAATTCTTTTCCGAGTCATAGACCGGTCTTTCGTAGTCAACGGGGTGTTTTTAAACCAAAAAGACATTTTAATTTAAATTCTAATGTCCTTAAATCACTCTTACCCCGTAATCATGTGTCTGCGTTAAACGACACGAATTGAAAAATTGCTATGACCGATGAATATAATGCTCTTATTGATAATAAGACGTGGGAGTTGGTAGCTCGTCCATCTGGTATTAATATTATTAGGTCTATATGAATTTTTGCTCATAAGGACAATTAAGACGGTTTGTTTGCAAGGCATAAGGCTCGGCTTGTGGGTGATGGTAAGACTCAGCAGGTTGGTGTGGATTGTGGTGAGACGTTTAGTCCGGTGGTCAAGCCGGCTACCATTCGCACTGTGCTCAGCTTGGCTCTTTCGAAAGCATGGCACATTCATCAGTTAGATGTGAATAATCATGGTGATCTCAAGAAAACCGTTTATATGCATCAACCCTTGAGGTTTAGGGATCCCAAATATCCTCATCATGTCTGTCTATTGTAAAAGTCCTTATATGGGCTTAAGCAGTCTCCACGGGCCTGGTATAAGAGGTTTGTCGACTATATTTCGACTATTGGGTTCACTCATAGCAGGTCGGATAATTCCTTGTTCATATATCGTCATGGTTCTTCCTTGGCTTATATACTATTATATGTGGATGATATTATCTTGACTGCCTCTTCCGATGCTTTACGCTAGTCTATCATGACAATGCTCAATTCTGAGTTTGCTATGAAAGACTTGGGGCCATTGAGTTATTTTTTGGGGATTGCTGTCACTCGTCATGCCGGTGGATTGTTCTTATTCCAGAGGAAGTATGCAGCCGAGATCATTGAGAGGGTCGGGAATGTCATCCTGTAAGTCCACTTCCACTCAAATTGATACTAAACCCAAATTGGGTGCTGCAGCTGGCTCCCTTACGAGGATCCGACCCGAACAACAGGTGTGTTTGTTTATGCATGATCCTAGGGTTGAGCACATGAATGCGCTCAAACGCGTTATTCGGTACATCCAGGGGACACTTGCATATGGCTTGCATTTATATCTGTCATCGACGTCTACACTTGTCTCGTACACTGATGTTGATTGGGGTGGCTATCCGGACACCAGACGGTCTACGTCTGGCTATTGTATGTGTCTTGGTAATAACTTGGTCTCCTGGTCTGCGAAATGTCAGTCGACTTTGTCCCGCTCCAGTGCCGAAGCTGAGTATCGAGGGGTAGCTAATGTGGTCTCTGAATCATGTTGGTTACGTAATTTGTTGTTAGAGCTTCATTGTCCTATTCAGAAAGCGACCCTGGTTTATTGTGATAATGTTAGTGCCATCTATCTTTCGGGTAATCCGGTTCAGCACCAGCGCACTAAACATATCGATATGGACATTCATTTTGTTGGTGAAAAGGTTGTTCGTGGTCAAGTACGCGTCTGACATGTCCCTTCCAAGTATCAAATTGCAGACATCTTTACAAAGGGTCTTCCCTCGGTCCTTTTTGAAGATTTTCGAGACAGTCTCAGCTTCCGAAGACCGCCCACTATGACTGCGGGTGTGTGTTAAATATACTAAATATACATAAGATATACACGTTATGCACGTGTATATCCTATGTATATTTAGTCTCGATTTTGTATAGTTATTTTTGTACAAGGTTTTGTATAGTTGTAGTGTACCTTAATTAGTCTTGTACTCTTACCATAATTGTATAGTTAGTCTCCAAATAGAATAAGGTTTTAGAAGTAGAATAGAAATATGATTCCCTATTATGAAAATATGTAAATTGTATATATTGTCTTTCAATTAATGAAAATAATCAAGGAATTATTTCTTTCATTGTTGTTTGACAATGTGGAATTAGAACTAGCTTAATTTTTAATTCATGAAATTACTCCAAGAACAAACTGAAAAAAGAATATCAGGATATGTTGGCTCTAAAATATGGTTATTTTCACGATCGGTGAACTTTACTCACTTATCCGTTGTAACAGTAAAGTTACAAAAACTTACTAAACTTGACTTACTTAAAAGTTAAAACAGTAAAGTTACTGAAGTTAGAATTTTTTTTATCATATAATATTAAAAAAAATAGACATGGCTTAAGTAAAATAAAAGGCTAAAAAAAAAACTTCCAAGTAAAAACTGAAAAAGAAAATACTTTTCAGTGACACATCACATGTAGATAGAACAGTAGAAGCACACCTTTTCATGAAAAAGAGGATTTGAGTCTTCCACCCCAAAATCAGTGATCACAGATCCCAGTTGGATAAACGTCTTCATTTCGAGGCATCCACGAATCTGCACTTTCTGAGAAATGGAAATTCAAGAGCACACTTCGTCTGAAAGAAATGCCCCAGCTTCGGTAGCTCTTCAAGCTCCAGCTCTTCCAACCGGGGAAATAAGGGCTCATTAGTCATTTCTTCTCCTTGTTGTTCCTCTTCTGCGATCACTTCTTCCATTAATGGACAACTTGTTATCCGCAGTTTACGGAGATTCAGAACACCTCTGGCCACTGATGGAGACATCAAGTTTCTCAATTTGCCACACTCACTTACTTCCAATATTTCAAGTTTGTTGAAATAGCCGGTTGGAAGTTGGTGAGAGCATAGAGCAGTTATGCTGTGATCATTGATTTGTAGCTCTTCCAGGCTGGGACAAGAAACCTGCAAATGTTGAAAGCCTTGTATTTTTTATTAGGGATGAAAAATCAATATAGCTTCAAGTACAAACCAAAAAATGAATTACATCATCTTACATCAATGTAACAGGAAGTAAAAAACTAATTAGTAGAGGTCTATCGGAAACCACCTCTCTACTCAATAGAGGTAAGGTCTACGTACATCTTACCCTCGTGGCATAATTGTTGGTAATGGTAATTCTATTCCAATTCGTGGTTATGGTCATAAAACTTTGTCTTCCCCCATCCACCCCTTATCTTGAAAAATACCCTACATGCACCCAAATTGATTAAAAACTTAGTGTCTGTCCGTAAATTCATCACTGACAATTCCGTGTCTATTGAATTTGATCCGTTTGGTTTCTCTGTGAAGGATTTCAAGACGGGAGTCCTCTCATGAGGTGTGATAGTAGGGGAGATCTTTATCCTATCACGCCATGTTCCGGTCTATCGAGTCAAGTCTTGTCGTCAGCATTTGCAGCCCTTGCCCCTTCTTTGTGGCATGCTCGTCTTGGTCATCCGGGGTCGTCCATTTTGTCTTCCTTAGATAAAAATAATTTTATTTCATGTAAGGGTGCGTATAGTACTCCGAATTGTCATTCTTGTTCTTTAGGAAAAATTGATAGGTTGCCATTTGTAGATTTTAAGTCTCATACTTTAATGTCATTTGATATTATTCATAGCGACTTATGGACATCTCATGTTCTTAGTTCTTTGGGTCATCGGTATTATGTTCTATTTTTGGATGATTATTCAAAATTTTTATGGACTTTTCCGATAGCGAAAAATCTCAAGTTTTTTCCATCTTCTTAAAATTTAGAGCTTTCATTAGAACTCAATTCGAACGAGAAATAAAAAATATTCAATGTGATAATGGCAGGGAATATGACAACGGGGTGTTTCGGAAATTTTGTGCAACTAATGGGATCAATTTTCGTTTTTCTTGCCCTCATACGTCTTCACAAAATGGGAAAGTCGAACGCAAAATTTGTACCATTAATAACATTGTCCGCACTTTATTGATTCATGCTTCCGTACCCCCGTCTTTTTGACATCATGCTCTACAAATGACTACATATCTCCTTAACATTCTTCCTTCCAAAGGTTTGACATATTCATCCCCCTTCAAATTTTATATAATAAGACTCCTTCGTATTCACATCTTAGGGTCTTTGGGTGCTTATGTTATCCGTTATTTTCGTCCACCACAATTAACAAACTTCAGGCCCGGTCTACTCCGAGTGTGTTTTTGGGTTGTCCGTCTAATCATTGTGGTTACAAATGTTTTGATTTATCCTCTAATAAAATCATCATTAGTCGCCATGTAATTTTTGATGAATCCCAATTTCTGTTTGCTAAGGTTAGTAATCTCGTGCCGAGTTTGTATAATTTTTTGGATGATGGTATATCCATGTATATTATTCACCATTTTTCGGACATATCCCGCACCCCAAATCCTCTAGCGGGCCCACTGCCCGCTGGTCCCACTGGTCCTTCGCAGCCATTGTCCCCCGTCGCCACATCGGGCCGGTTTCAAGCAATTGGGCCGGTCTAGCCCAATACTGGAACTGGTCAGTTCCTGCATCCTCAGTTGTTTCTGCTACCGTGTTGGGCCAGCAGGCCCACTGCCTGCTGGTCAGTCCGTCCCGAGTCCGGAAAATTTCCAAAATCCGCCCAATTATTTTTCGAGTCATAGACCGGTCTTTCGTAGTCAACGGGGTGTTTTTAAACCAAAAAGACATTTTAATTTAAATTCTAATGTCCTTAAATCACTCTTACCCCGTAATCATGTGTCTGCGTTAAACGACACGAATTGAAAAATTGCTATGACCGATGAATATAATGCTCTTATTGATAATAAGACGTGGGAGTTGGTAGCTCGTCCATCTGGTATTAATATTATTAGGTCTATGTGAATTTTTGCTCATAAGGACAATTAAGACGGTTTGTTTGCAAGGCATAAGGCTCGGCTTGTGGGTGATGGTAAGACTCAGCAGGTTGGTGTGGATTGTGGTGAGACGTTTAGTCCGGTGGTCAAGCCGGCTACCATTCGCACTGTGCTCAGCTTGGCTCTTTCGAAAGCATGGCACATTCATCAGTTAGATGTGAATAATGCTTTCTTACATGGTGATCTCAAGAAAACCGTTTATATGCATCAACCCTTGAGGTTTAGGGATCCCAAATATCCTCATCATGTCTGTCTATTGTAAAAGTCCTTATATGGGCTTAAGCAGTCTCCACGGGCCTGGTATAAGAGGTTTACCGACTATGTTTTGACTATTGAATTCACTCATAGCAAGTCGGATAATTCCTTGTTCATATATCGTCATGGTTCTTCCTTGGCTTATATACTATTATATGTGGATGATATTATCTTGACTGCCTCTTCCGATGCTTTACGCTAGTCTATCATGACAATGCTCAATTCTGAGTTTGCTATGAAAGACTTGGGGCCATTGAGTTATTTTTTGGGATTGTTGTCACTCGTCATGCCGGTGGATTGTTCTTATCCCAGAGGAAGTATGCAGCCGAGATCATTGAGAGGGCTGAGATGTCATCCTGTAAGTCCACTTCCACTCCAGTTGATACTAAACCCAAATTGGGTGCTGAAGCTGGCTCCCTTACGAGGATCCGACCCGAACAACAGGTGTGTTTGTTTATGCATGATCCCAGGGTTGAGCACATGAATGCGCTCAAACGCGTTATTCGGTACATCCAGGGGACACTTGCATATGGCTTGCATTTATATCTGTCATCGACGTCTACACTTGTCTCGTACACTGATGCTGATTGGGGTGGCTGTCCGGACACCAGACGGTCTACGTCTAGCTATTGTATGTGTCTTGGTAATAACTTGGTCTCCTGGTCTGCGAAATGTCAGTCGATTTTGTCCCGCTCCGGTCTTCGAGGCCGAGTATCGAGGGTAGCTAATGTGTCTCTCGAATCATGTTGGTTACGTAATTTGTTGTTAGAGCTTCATTGTCCTATTCAGAAAGCGACCCTGGTTTATTGTGATAATGTTAGTGCCATCTATCTTTCGGGTAATCCGGTTCAGCACCAGCGCACTAAACATATCGATATGGACATTCATTTTGTTGGCGAAAAGGTTGTTCGTGGTCAAGTACGCTTCTAACATGTCCCTTCCAAGTATCAAATTGCAGACATCTTTACAAAGGGTCTTCCCTCGGTCATTTTTGAAGATTTTCGAGACAGTCTCAGCTTCCGAAGACCGCCCGCTAGAACTGCGGGGGTGTGTTAAATATACTAAATATACATAAGATATACACATTATGCACGTGTATATCCTATGTATATTTAGTCTCGATTTTGTATAGTTATTCTTGTACAAGGTTTTGTATAGTTGTAGTGTACCTTAATTAGTCTTGTACTCTTACCATAATTGTATAGTTAGTCTCCAAATAGAATAAGTTTTAGAAGTAGAATAGGAATATGATTCCCTATTATAAAAATATGTAAATTGTATATATTGTCTTTCAATTAATGAAAATAATCAAGAAATTATTTCTTTCATTGTTGTTTGACAATGTGGAATTAGAACTAGCTTAATTTTTAATTCATGAAATTACTCCAAGAACAAATTGAAAAAAGAATATCGGGATATGTTGGCTCTAAAATATGGTTATTTTCACGATCGGTGAACTTTACTCACTTATCCGTTGTAACAGTAAAGTTACAAAAACTTACTAAACTTGACTTACTTAAAAGTTAAAACAGTAAAGTTACTGAAGTTAGAATTTTTTTTATCATATAATATTAAAAAAAAAATAGACATGGCTTAAGTAAAATAAAAGGCTAAAAAAAAAACTTCCAAGTAAAAACTAACCCATAAGTTATTATATTTACACTTTAACCCAATTTTTCAACTATAAATAACTCATTTTCTCTTCATCTTTCTCACAAATCTTCCTACAATCTCTCTAATTTCTCAATATATCTCTCTACATTGTTTGCTAAATATTCAATTTTATTAATTCATTTGGGAATTGGGAGTGAAGTTGGCAACTAGCTTGAGGATCTTCCATCGAGCAAAGTTTCAATTTTCAACCTCTCGATTACACGTCGACGTTACGTCGCGTTTGGTACATTCGTTCCTTCATTAAATTATTATTGTCTGTTTATTTTATTTAGCGCACTTAATTTCATTTACTTTAATTATTTGTTAGCATATAATTAAAATGGAAGGAATTAGAGGTATGTTTAAGGGTAAGGGTAAGACTTCTTCTAGTAGGGGCAATCGTGGCAAGGGTACTTCTTCTAGTCATCTTATTCCTACACGGGATGATTTTGTTGATACTCAACATTTTCCTACAATACCATTAGATTTAGACGAGGAGTTATTTTCGGAACTCAAGAAGACTTTAATTTAGACGATGATCTAGACGATACACCCACTAATATTGATGACAACACGCCCACTAGTGCACCTTCAACCGAAATACCTCCTATTCCCCCTAGTATGAGACGAGGTCCAAAGTAAAACGACCATTAAAATCGATGCATGGACATTTTTTGATAGGGACGTAGAGAATCAAGTAGCCATATGTAAAATTTGTAAAAATGTTTTAAAATTTAAAATCGAAAAAGGTCACGGTGGGACGGGGGTTTAATTAGACATGTAGTAAGTGCTCATCCGGCCTAGGTATGCCCAATACCAGGCTTCAAAACCGGGTGCGCAAACGGCCGCTCCATCGTGACAAGGTTCACATACGACATCTTGTCCCGGACCAAGTACGGGGTCAAATTAACCCTATGACGGGGGGAATTGTAGGCTCTAAATACAACAAACATAGAGATAGGGAAGCAATATCAAAATTAGTTCTTTGTGGAGGGTTTGCCTTTTTCATTTCCTTCATCTCCAGGTTTTATTCATTACATTAGAGATATATATAATCCTCGCTTTTAACGGTTTTCCTAGGTCAACTCGTTAAGAGAGATGTATTTAAATTTGCGCATGAATATCAACAATATTTACGTTTTTCATTATATCATTTTAATGGCAAAGTATCTATCACGTCCGATATAGGTCGTAGTACTAACGGCCATGATTATTTAATCGTAACTTGTCATTGGATAGATTATAAATGGTCTATGCAAAAACGTATTTTAGCGTATAGATATATAGATGATAGGCACACTTTGGTACTTTTATTGCAGAAAATATTTATCAAGTGTGCGATTATTACTTTTAATTACCGATAAAATTATGACTATTACATTAGATAACGCTTCTAATAACAATTACGCAATTACAATGTTAAAAAATAGTTTAGCTCCATCTTTTCCGGACCATTTTCATATAAAATGCGCGTGCCATATATATAACTTAATTGTAAAGGATAGTCTATCACTTTTTGAAGACATTCTTAGTAAAATACAATTTGCTATAAACTTTATTTTTAAAAGTAATAAAGTACAACGTAGAAAAGAATATAAAAAAATTTGTCATGATTGTGGACTACCTTTTAGAAGAATTCCACAAGAAGTATCCACTAGGTGGAATTCTTTATACGAGCAACTACTTGTTGCTTATGACTATAAATTACCTATAACTTTATTTTTTAACTCTCATAATAAAAAGCCGGTGATATGATTTTAGATAGTGATTGGGAAAAAATTTCCGAACTTATTGTATTTTTAGAGAAATTTTTCAAGCAACAAAAGAATTTTCCGGTATATATTATCCTACTATTTCAACTATGTTATTTTATATAACTCTAATATTTTTATTACTTAGTGAATATATGGAAAAACCACTTATAAGGCAAAGCCTATTAAAAAAATGTTTGTCAAAATAAAAAAATATTTTATTCCTATTCCTTCTATTTATATTATTGGTTTCGTATTAAATCCTACTATTAAAATAGACGGTACTAAATCACTAATTGAAACTATTTACGATTGTATAGAAGTACTACCACCTCCAAGTCCCAAAAATCTAAATCACCCACCACCTATTGAACAAACTAAAGAAGAAGTGTTGAATAGCGTAGAACACCACCGCAAAAATATATATAGATTTTATCAACAAGAAAATGCTAGTAACGTACGGCTACCATACCATCTTCTTCATCTTCAACACAACCTCACAAAAGACATCTTGTTTCTGCGGCTAGTATTGAAAGCCTCGAGAAATAGAATGTGCGGCCGTACCTCTACTAACCAAATTAGCGAGTTGGATATTTTTGTTTTGCGGGGTTCTCGTACCGTATCAAGAAGTTATCAATGAAGATGGACAAGAAGACTTGTCGAAATACCGGAGGGGAATGAGAAGACCTTTCCGACACTTTCAATGATGGCTCGAGATGTTTTGAACATTCAAGCGTAAGTAAAAACTGAAAAAGAAAATACTTTTCCCGACCCCCGGAGTGACACATCACATGTAGATAGAACAGTAGAAGCACACCTTTTCATGAAAAAGAGGATTTGAGTCTTCCACCCCAAAATCAGTGATCACAGATCCCAGTTGGATAAACGTCTTCATTTCGAGGCATCCACCAATCTGCACTTCTCTGAGAAATGGAAATTCAAGAGCACACTTCGTCTGAAAGAAATGCCCCAGCTTCGGTAGCTCTCTAAGCACCAGCTATTCCAACCGGGGAAATAAGGGCTCATTAGTCATTTCTTCTCCTTGTTGTTCCTCTTCTGCGATCACTTCTTCCATTAATGGACAACTTGTTATCTGCAGTCTACGGAGATTCAGAACACCTCTGGCCACTGATGGAGACATCAAGTTTCTCAATTTGCCACACTCCCTTACTACCAATATTTCAAGTTTGTTGAAATAGCCGGTTGGAAGTTGGTGAGAGCATAGAGCAGTTATGCTGTGAGCCATATCGATTTGTAGCTCTTCCAGGCTGGGACAAGAAACCTGCAAATGTTGAAAGCCTTGTATTTTTTATTAGGGATGAAAAATCAATATAGCTTCAAGTACAAACCAAAAAATGAATTACATCATCTTACATCAATGTAACAGGAAGTAAAAAACTAACTAGGAGATGCTCTATACGAAATAATTTCTTCTACCCCACAAAAATAGAGATAAGATAATTATACATCTTTTCCAGACCCTCATCGAATGTAATTACACCGGGTATCTTGAGGAGTTTCCTTTTGCTTTAAGGATTCACTAGTACAGATGTGTTTTTTTGTGACTGCTATATAAATAAATTTCAATTTTCATTTTCCTATTTGGTTGAGAAGCATTATAAGTATCATATAAAAATTTACTAAAATATACTCTATTTATACTTTAAATTCTATACACGAAACACAACAAGTAATTATTAAAAATAGAGGTAGATTTTATAACAAATTCCTAAAATATACTCTATTTATACTTTATATGAATTTCAAATTACAAGTTCGATTTTTTTATTATAAATGACAATTTAGAATAAGATAAAACATTAATTTAAATTATAGAAAAGTACATATATAATATAAAAAAATAGACATGGCTTAAGTAAAAATCTTTTATGCTCAAGAAATACTTTTCACATGTAGATAGACCTTTTCATGAAAAAGAGGATTTGAGTGGGTGATAGAGTTGTTGGCTGTAGGCCAGAAACTTTGGAAGTCGGGTAAGTCCCACAAGTTCATATTTCGTAACTGAGGGAACTCAATGCCCTCAACAGTGTCACTGCAAATGTGAGTGAAGCAGTTCAGCATTTGAAGTTGCAACACATTTAAATTGGGGAACTTGATCACTGCAGCCAAGGATGGAGAAAACAAATACTGTAGACTATCACAAATAGAGACCTCCAGCTTTTCGAGTTTGGGGAATGGAATATTATTCTGATAGTGGACATATAATGAGTGTGTCAATGAATTACAGGAACTCAGGCATAGATATTTCACGTTCTGAAATCCATCGAGCTGCAACTCAGTCAAAACATTCTTGGAGCCATTTCCGCTTGATGTTACACATTCGCTCTTCCTCAACAGGCAGCGGATCCAATCACCTAACGGAGTGCTCTCAATGACCACAAGATCCATAATCCTGTTGTACTCATCCATGACTGATTCTTCGAGGTAACTATAATGTTGGTGGCCCACTTTAAGAGCGTACCGTGTCAACTTGGAGGGAAGGCCCAAGTTACTGTAAATTACATCTTCGGAACGTTCATTTAATGTCAGTGCAGTCAACCTCGATAGTGATTCCAGCTCCCTCAAGGTGGAGTAACTACAATATGTCACTTTCACTATATGTAGTTCCTCCAATCGAACTAGTTTCGATAAGACCCCTGGTGAAATCCTGACCCCTGGTGAAATCATGACCCCTGGTGAAATCCTATTAAGTGTTCTTTTCTCAATCCAAAACTCTAACATAATTAGATTGGTCAATTTTCCTATCTCTGCTGGTAGCTCCTCTAACTGAGAATCTCTTATGCTGAGAATTTCTAAAGTGACAAGTTCACCAATAATGGATATGTCATCCAATTTTAAACTACTCAGACATAGAGTCTTCAGATTTGACAACCTCTGAACTGATGCTGGAAAAGGTAGAATGGAGTCCTCATAGCTCTCTCTCCTCAAGCTTAAGACATTGAGTTTACTCATTCCAGCAAAAAAATCATCCTGTAATTTGAATGACTTTTGAGAGAGTTTTAACATTAGAAACTCAAGTCGTGGGCAAGATATTGGTTTAGGAAGCTCATCAAATTTATTTGCAACAATTGACATATGACTGTATTGCTTGTAAGAAGTTCTTCTTGGGAACTCTTCCGAGTTCACATCGTGACTTACCATAAAAAGACGCTTGCCCTCAGACGCAATATATACAGCCACATCACGGATCACATCATGCATTTTGACACTATCTTTGAGTGACCCTTGAGATAACAAGAAACGATCTTTTAATGTTTCTAACAGAAGACACATCCTATTTCTTGCAAGTTCTAAATTTTCAATTTGAGAAAAGATGCCAAGCCCCATTCCAAATCTAAGTAATTGTTCAGTCCAAATATCACTATCTTCCTCGAACAAGGAACAAAGCAAAAAGAGGTACCTGACTTCATCACTTTCCAAGTAATCATAGCTAAGCTTGAGAGATTGATACACATTTTTAATCACTCCTGGGATATTTGTTGGTGCTGATCTTTGTAATTGTACAAGGGAATCCTCCCATGAAGGCTTGCTTTTACGCTTCAGCGCACCAGCAACTGTAATAATTGCAAGCGGCAACCCCTTGCATTCTTTCACAACATCTTCTGCTATGTAACGAAGAGAAGGATCGTCAACTGAATTACCAGCTTTCTGCCTGAAAAGAATCCATGCTTCGCCTTCAGATAAGATTCCAACTTCTGTGATCTTTTGAGACTCCATAGCTTCACAAACATCTCGGAGACGCGTTGTCAATATCAATTTGCACCGACTATTGCGGTTGCTGCCACTGGGAATTCCAAGTTGCTTTAGGTCAAGAGCCTCCCATACATCATCCAAGATTACAACGATACTGTCTTGACCCATTAACCTTGAATGCAGATCATCTCCACGGTTCCACAAATTGTCCCCTTGTAGTGTTAGACCGACTCCTTCCGCGATCTCACCCTGAATACTTTTAAAGTCTGGTTGTTGACTGACAGTTACCATGACAACCTCGTCAAACAACCTTTCTTTTTTCGCCCTTGCTCTTATTTTCTCAGCCAGTGTCGTCTTACCTACACCACCCATTCCACATATCCCAATAACAGTGACACTCTCATCTCTCAAAGCTTCCATGACCTCTTCCTCCTTTTTTTCCTAGAGTCAAACTCCTCACCACTGTTAGCTTCATTTTGAACTTCAGGTGATGCAGAATAGGCGAAATCAACATAATTGTTGCCTTCAGTTCGAAGTTCAATCACCTCCATTGCAATTCTCTTAGCTCTCTTGCTCAGCGAGTAACGTGACTTCAAGTTTGGACACCAACCATAGAAACAACCTCTTTCAACCTCAGCTCTACCTCGAAGTATACTTGCCACATCTGCAGTAGTCGTGTTAACACTAGTTAACCAAGCTTCAACGTCGGGTGAAATGACTTGTAAGTTTCTCCGAGCAGCATCCGCTCTTTGCTGCACTCCACTTCTGATAATCTCCAGCTTATCAGATTCTTTATCCAGAGATTTGATGTTGCTCTTGTAGTAAAACAAGTACCCAATCCCTCGGGAAACTGGCGGCATCAAGCAATCTGTGACTTTTCCCACAAACATAGATAAGATTTCCATAGCTATCTCCTTAATTAATTCTTTACTGGCTAGTGTAATAAAGAAAAGCAGTTGATTTTTTTGACTAGATTTCGTAGTTACAAGGAAGCAAAGGTAGGAAATGAAAACTAAAGCTCAGGGGAATGGAGCCTTCTTTTTGTTTTTCAATTCAAGGAGATAGAAAACAGCTTGATAGTGAATACAAGATCTAAAACAGAGGATGAAGAAGAGGAAAAGGGAAAGGTATGTATTTTAAGTAGACTGAAAACTCTAAAGGGTATCAAATGCTACGGAAAGTAAAAACAAGAGATGAAAGAAATCAAATGACAATTCTATTTTAGAATGTCGGCAATTATACTTGGCCAAGGTAGGATGGAAAGTTCCCAAATTTGATATTTTCGACTTTATTTCGTAGTGACTAGGAAGCAAAGGTAGGATGGAAATGAAAGCTCGGTAAAGGAGCCTTTTTTTTCTCTTCAATTCAATGAGCAAGTAGAAAATAGCTTGAGAGTAAATACAGAGTATGAAGAAGAGGAAAAGGGAAAGGAGTAGACTGAAAACTCTATTTTCAAAAAAATCTGTTCTAATTGCTTGATGATTTCATGTGGTTCTTCGGTTGGAATAGGTATTTGTTGGTCAAATTGATCCACGTCGCTTCCACTACCTTCGGTTAAGATCTCGTTGTAGTTTTCATCATCTTCTTCGTTGATCTCCGGTTGACCGCACCTTCTCCGCTCCGCTCGTATCCAATCTCTCGAATAATACCGCAATTTCCATGTCGTCTCCGGCCAATGAGTGTCGTGGTCTCCTATTTGATATCTCGCTGCAGAAAAAGCGCTTTCCGACGCGATTGACGACGCTTGAATGTTCAAAACATCTCGAGCCATCATTGAAAGTGTCGGAAAGGTCTTCTCATTCCCCTCCGGTATTCGGCAAGTCTTCTTGTCCATCTTCATTGATAACTTCTTGATACGTACGAACCCCGCAAAACAAAAATATCCAACTCGCTAATTTGGTTAGTAGAGGTACGGCCGCACATTCTATTTCGAGGCTTTCAATACTAGCCGTTTAAACTTGACATGTCTTTTGTGAGGTTGTGTTGAAGATGAAGAAGATGGTATGGTAGCCGTACGTTACTAGCATTTTCTTGTTGATAAAATCTATATATATTTTTGCGGTGGTGTTCTACGCTATTCAACACTTCTTCTTTAGTTTGTTCAATAGGTGGTGGGTGATTTAGATTTTTGGGACTTGGAGGTGGTAGTACTTCTATACAATCGTAAATAGTTTCAATTAGTGATTTAGTACCGTCTATTTTAATAGTAGGATTTAATACTGAGAACCAATAATATAAATAGAAGGAATAGGAATAAAATATTTTTTTATTTTGACAAACATTTTTTTAATAAATTGCCTTATAAGTTGGTTTTTCCATATATTCACTAAGTAATAAAAATATTAGAGTTATATAAAATAACATAGTTGAAATAGTAGGATAATATATACCGGAAAATTCTTTTGTTGCTTGAAAAAATTTCTCTAAAAATACAATAAGTTCGGAAATTTTTTCCCAATCACTATCTAAAATCATATCATTTTGGCTTTTTATTATGAGAGTTAAAAAATAAAGTTATAGGTAATTTATAGTCATAAGCAACAAGTAGTTGCTCGTATAAAGAATTCCACCTAGTGGATACTTCTTGTGGAATTCTTCTAAAAGGTAGTCCACAATCATGACAAATTTTTTTATATTCTTTTCTACGTTGTACTTTATTACTTTTAAAAATAAAGTTTATAGCAAATTGTATTTTACTAAGAATGTCTTCAAAAAGTGATAGACCATCCTTTACAATTAAGTTATATATATGGCACGCGCATTTTATATGAAAATGGTGCGGAAAAGATGGAGCTAAACTATTTTTTAACATTGTAATTGCGTAATTGTTATTAGAAGCGTTATCTAATGTAATAGTCATAATTTTATCGGTAATTCCGTAATAATCGCACACTTGATAAATATTTTCTCGCAATAAAAGTACCGGTGTGCCTATCATCTATATATCTATACGCTAAAATACGTTTTTGCATAGACCATTTATAATCTATCCAATGACAAGTTACGGTTAAATAATCATGGCCGTTAGTACTACGACCTATATCGACGTGATAGATACTTTGCCATTAAAATGATATAATGAAAAACGTAAATATTGTTGATATTCATGCGCAAATTTAAATACATCTCTCTTAACGAGTTGACCTAGGAAAACCGTTAAAAGCAGGATTATATATATCTCTAATGTAATGAATAAAACCGGGAGATGAAGGAAATGAAAAAGGCAAACCCTCCACAAGAACTAATTTTGATATTGCTTCCCTATCTCTATGTTTGTTGTATTTAGAGCCTACAATTCCCCCCGTCATAGGGTTAATTTGACCACGTACTTGGTCGGGACGATATCGGTATGTGAACCTTGTCCCGATGGAGCGGCCGTTTGCGCACCCGGTTTTGAAGCCTGGTATTGGGCATACCTAGTTTGGATGAGCACTTACTACATGTCTAATTAAACCCCCCGTCCCACCGTGACCTTTTCCGGTTTTAAATTTTAAAACATTTTTACAAATTTTACATATGGCTACTTGATTCTCTACGTCCCTATCAAAAAATGTCCATGCATCGATTTTAATGGTCGTTTTGGACCTCGTCTCATACTAGGGGGAATAGGAGGTATTTCGGTTGAAGGTGCACTAGTGGGCGTGTTGTCATCAATATTAGTGGGTGTATCGTCTAGATCATCGTCTAAATTAAAGTCTTCTTGAGTTCCGAAAATAACTCCTCGTCTAAATCTAATGGTATTGTAGGAAAATGTTGAGTATCAACAAAATCATCATGTGTAGGAATAAGATGACTAGAAGAAGTACCCTTGCCTACGATTGCCCCTACTAGAAGAAGTCTTACCCTTACCCTTAAACATACCTCTAATTCCTTCCATTTTAATTATATGCTAACAAATAATTAAAGTAAATGAAATTAAGTGCGCTAAATAAAATAAACAGATAGCAGCCCACTTGGTTCATCCAGCCAAGTATGAGGTATTATTACTCTCAACCCCACCCACACCCCACCCACACATGGGCCTGTCACCTCTTAAATATTCGAAAGCCATGACATGATAGGAGAAAATATCATAGACTTCCCTACGCTTTTAGCAGAGGTAAATAACAAAATTACTTAGGGCATACACATACTAATACCACTAACCAAGAAAAAGATGTTTGGCTTTTAACAGTGACCTCCCTTATGGTGTGCAATATTAAGCTCAGCTTGTAATTTTTTTTTTTAGTTTTCAATCCGGTTTCTAGTACCCACACTCAAATCCGACTAATTTGAATTTGCTCCGCATAAGATCCATTCGGGGGAAAGCGCTCCCTACCCAGTTGTATTTTTATTTTTTTGGATAATGATATACTTATAATATTTCAGAACAGACTGTCCTTTGTGCTACCTTACTAATTGAAAATATAGAAATAATTTCACAATCTTTTCTCCCGTCAGAATATCAGATTCAACAATTGCAGAAGATTACAGAGTGTGAATTGAAAAGGGAAAGGAGTAAGCTTCAGGTTGACTAAAAAATCTATAATATCTCACTTGCTTCAGCTAGATAAGAATTGCATGGTTCTACTCTTGGGCCCAGTCACCTCTTAATTATTTTGAAAGCCGTGACTCACAAGGGAAAATAATCAAATATCAAATAGTATTTACCTCTCTCCAATTTCACAATAAAAATACTGATATGTTATAATCATTAAATTCATAATTACAATAGGAAATGAAACTAATAACAACAATCTATTGGTAAAACAAAGAAGAGAACTATGGAAGAAGAAGATAACTATAAGGGAGATGAAAGGATTGGACAGTTTTCTCAACATTACGCATAAGTCTAGTTTTCTCACACAAGTCGTATTTATCAACCCACATTCCAAACATATTCACTTAATCTAGTAGAATATTGTAAATCTCCTTGATAGAGTATATATATATATACACACACAATTGTAGTCCTAATAGAATTAAAATCTCTATTTTACCTTAATTACAATTGCAGTCCTAATAAAATTAGGATCTCCATTTTACCTTAATTACACTAAATATTAATTACATAATATATTTTGAATATATTCACTATCACACCCCCTCAGTCAGAGCGGGAGGATCCAGACGCTGAGACTGAATCTGAAGTCAAGGAACAGTTGCCGAGGAAGCCCCTTTCTGAAGATATATGCGTAGTGATACGAAGAAGGAACATGCAACACCCTAACGTGACCCATTGAAACCTTCTCGCGAACAAAGTGAATATCCATCTCTATATGCTTGGTTCGCTAATGCTGAATCGGGTTATGAGACAAGTAGACAGCAGATATGTTATCACAGTAAACCAAAGACGCCTTACGTATGGGACAATCGTCAAATTGTTCCACGTCGCTTCCACCACCTTCGGATAAGATGTCGTTGTAGTTTTCATCTTCTTCTTCGTTGATCTCCGGTTGACAGCACCTTCTCCTCTCTGCTCGTTTCCAATCTCTGAATAATACCGCAATCTCCAAGCTGTCTCCGGCTAATGAATGTTTGTGCTCTCCTATTTGATATCTGCCGGCAGAAAAAGCGATTTCAAACGCCGTTGGTGACGCTTGAATGTTCAAAACATCTCGGGCCATCATTGAAAGTGTCAGAAAGGTCTTCTCATTCCCCATCCAGTATTTCAGCAAGTCTTCACGTTCTTCTTCATTGAGAACTGCTTGGTACGGTACAGAACCATGTAAAACAAAAATATCAAACTCGCTAATTTGGTTAGTAATGTTACCACTGCACATTCTATTTCTGATACTTTCAATACTAGCCGCAGAAACATCATATCTTTTGTGAGGTTGTGTTGAAGAAGAAGAAGAAGATGGTATGGAAGTCGGTAGGTTGCAAGCACTTTCTTGTTGGTAAAACCTATATGCTTTTTTGCATTCGTCTTCTACGCTAGACAACACTTCTTCTTTAGTTTGTTCAATAGGCGGTGGGTGATTTGAATTTTTGGGACTTGGAGGTGGTAGTACTGCTATACAATCATAAATAGTTTCAATAAGTGATTTAGTACCGTCTATTTTAATAGTCGGATTTAATACAACACCAATAATATAAATAGTGTGAATAGATTTTTTTTTTATTTTGATAAACATTTTTTAATAGTTGTCTTGTAAGCTGGTTTATCCATATATTCATTAAGCAGTAAAAATATTAGAGCTATATAAAATAACATAGTTGAAATAGTAGGATAATATATACCGGAAAATTCTTTTGTTGCTTCAAAAAATTTCTCTAGAAATACAATAAGTTCGAAAAAATTTCCTCAATCGCTATCTACAACCATATCAGCTGGATTTTGATTATGAGAGTTAAAAAAATAAAGTTATAGGTTTTCTATAGTCATAAACATCAAATAGTTGCTCGTATAAAAAATTCCACCTAGTGGGTACTTCTTCTGAATTTTTTCGATAAGGTAGTTGGCAATCGTGACAAGTTTTTTATATTCTTTTTTCGTTGTATTCTATTATTTTTAAAAATAAAATTTATAGCAAATTGTATTTACAAAGAATGTCTTCAAAAAGTAATAGACCATCTTTTACAACTAAGTTATATATATGACACGCATATTTTATATGAAAATGATCTGGAAAATATGGAGTTAAACTATTTTTTAAAATTGTAATAACATAATTGTTAGAAGAAGCGTTATCTAATGTAATAGTCATAATTTTATCAGTTATTTCGTAATAATCGCACACTTGATAAATATTTTATGCAATAAAAACACCAGTGTGCCTATCATCTATATATCTATACGCTAAAATATGTTTTTGCATAGACCATTTATAATCTATCCAATGACAGATTACCGTTAAATAATCATGGCCGTTAGTACTACGGCCTATATCAGAAGTGATAGCCACTTTGCCATTAAAATGATATAATGAATAACGTAAATACTGTTGATATTCATGTGCAAATTTAAATACATCTCTCTTAACAGTTGATGTAGGAAAACCGTTAAAAGCAGGATTATACATTTCTCTAATGTAATGAATGAAATCAGAAGATGAAGGAAATGAAAAAGGCAAACCCTCCACAACAACTAATTTTGCTATTGCTTTCCTATCTCTATGTTTATTGTAATTAGGACCTACAATTCCCCCGTCGTGGGGTTAATTTGACCATGCACTTGGTCCGGGACAGTACGTGAACCTTGTCCCGATGGAGCGGGCGTTTGCGCACTCAGTTTTGAAGCCTCGTACTGGGCATACCTAGCTGGATGAGCCCTTGCTAGGTGTCAAATTAACCCCCCGTCCCACCGTGACCTTTTTCAGTTATAAATTTTAAAACATCTTTACAAATTTTACATCTAGCTACTTGATTTTCTACGTTTCTATCAAAAAGTGTCCATGCATATGATTTTAATTGTTGTTTTGTTGGACCTCGGCTCATACTAGGGGGAATATGAGACATTTCAGTTGAAGGTGCACTAGTGGGTATGTTGTCATCTACATTAGTAGGTGTATCATCTAGACCATCGTCTAAATTAAAGTCTTCTTGAGTTCCAGAAAATAGTTTCTCGTCTAAATCTAATGGTATTGCAGGAAAATGTTCAGTATCAATAAAATCATCATGTGTAGGAATAGGATTCTGTCTAGAAATATGATGACTAGAAGAAGTACCCTTGTCCTTGTTGCCCCTACTAGAAGAAGCCTGACCCTTACCCTTACCCGTAAGCATACGTTTAAATCCTTCCATTATAATTATACTAATAATTAATTAAAATAAATGAAATTAAGTGCGCTCAATAAAATAAACAGACAATAATAATTTAATGAAGGAACGAATGTACCAAACGCCGACGTAACATCGACGTGTAATCGAGAGGTTGAAAATTGAAACTTTGCTCGATGGAAGATCCCCAAGCTAGTTGCCAACTTCACTCCCAAATGAATAAGTAAAATTCAATATTTAGTAGACAATATAGACTTGTAGAGAGATAGATTGAGAGATTGTAGGAAAATTTGTAAGAAAGATGAAGAGAAAATGAGTTATTTATAGTTGGGAGATTGGGTTAAAGTGTAAATATAATAACATGTGAGTTAAAAATAAATATTAAGGGGGTAGGGGGAGGGGGAGGCCAAAAATGGCCGTTGCACAACGGCTAAAATGTAAAATGGTCGTTGGTGCAACGGTTGTTTGTGCAAAACAAAGGGGAGTTTCAGGCGGGATTGGGGCGGGATCGGGACCGGGTCGGGCCTAGCGGGATCGGGGAGGGCCGGGTTGGGATGAGACCATGTCCCGTCCCGGTACCACAATTTTTTTTTAAATGTCGGGGCCGGGGCGGTGTCGGGGCGGGACCGACCCGGCCCACTAGCCAGCCTTATTTTTTAGGAGTGGTAGTTGGTACGATGGTCCAACTTAAGAAAATTGATGCATTTTTCAAGAGGAAAGCTTCCAACAAAGATGAAAATTGTATAGCTTCAACATCGACACTTGAAAAGCTCCATTCCGATTATCAAACGGTTCAACTGGATGAGCAACCTTGCAAGATTCAAGATTCAACGAAGGGTATCACTTTAATTCTAGGTATGTCTTTCCTTTTATATATTATATTTTTGTTGTGTTGATGTTATTTTGAATCTTTGATAAAATTATATTTTGTTCTTATAAATTTTAATTATAATATTTTTGTTAGTAGTTACCGCCCCTAAATATTGTGGGCAAGTTCCGTCACTGAGTGTAGGGTACCCGTGTTGACTGTTGAAGTGTTAGGCAAACCATATTTTATCAAAAAATAAATAAATTGCGCATGTGTTCTACTTTGGTGGCTCACTTTTATCTGTTTGCTTATTTTATTTGACAGCAGTTTGAGTAGTCCAGGTTTTGTTCTGATTTTTAGGAGCTACTGGAGTAATGCTTTCCGATTTTTAGGAGTTAATTGCTTTATGCAGATCAAATATGGGTTCTATTTTAGTGGTGTGTTTTGTTATGTATTTGCCTATCTATAGGCTTGAAGTTCTGAATGAACAGGGTCGTTTGCGAGCCATTATTTTCTTCACTCTTCACATATACCTCCTATTTTTCTTCTAATTGTAACAACTAACAATATCTATATTAGGAAGTCCACTAAATATCTATAGAATAGTTGATTGTCAACGCAATTACTAGTGCATATTAATTTGAGGTCAACTTCAAATTTCGATTTAGATCAGCTAAATCTGTCAACCCACTCTGTTCATGGAGCAGGACAATTTCATTTGCAGAACACGAATTTGTCCGTTGGAGTCGATGTATGTTGAATAATCAACGTGATCAAGAATGTTATGAGCTGCACAAGTTTTCCTTGTTTTTTTTTATGATGAAGTTTCACTATAGCAAGCTATAAAGTGTATTGCTAGAGTGTTCATACTTGTGACAGATTATTTAAATTATATACGCTAATAAGTGTAACAAACTTTCATACACTTGTAAGTGTAACAAATTTTTAGACTTATAGTAGTATAGTTTTACTTATTGTGACATGTCACTTAATTACCATAAACTTAAATGTTACAAGTCATGCTTGTTGCAGAATATCTCTTGTAATAGACTTTCAAATGATATTTACAGGTAGAACTTATTAAGACGTGGGATTTGTTATCTTAAAGATAAGATAGTTTTACCTGTTACAATAGATAAAGGTGACCACTTCCGTTTTTAGAAGTTAGATTGGAATTTTAATTGGTGCAACAGTACACTAGCGGTAATATATATGTTATATATAGAAGTATATGATTCTAAGGATTCTTGTAATACATTTGTTCCAACCCTCTTTTAATTTTTTGATTCATGGATATCGACATATCAAATCAATGGAACACACTTCTAACACATGTTCTGCTTTTGAAAGACCCTGAATGGTATCACCAAATGTATCTCCTGTTGGAAATTAGCCTTTGGCGAGAGTTGCGACCGACCAACTTTAACGGCTTAAACACTAGTGTTACGTATGTTGGAGAATTCGGTTCTTCACACATGCATGATCTACTAAGTACGTAGATAACCGTAGGGCCAAGAATCGTCAAATTTCATTGAGAAATGAAAGAGATATTGGTCCACGAAGTAAGGTGTTTGAAGCATGGAAAGTGTGGTATTGTGTTCAATTCTCCCTCATCGGTAGAGGAAGAAAGAATTGTTGTGTATATAAGACTCGAAATTGGTTTGGGGTTTGGGACCCCAAGGGGTATCCCATGTGTTTAAAGGAGGGAGGACCTAGATGTGCTTCAGTTCAAGGAAAGACCACACTCGCGCCGCCGCCGCGCGCCCGTCCCGTCCGGTTCCGAGCTGTGGGCTGTGGGCTGTGGGCCTTCTGATATTATCTTTTTGGACCAGAGAAATTTGCCAGAAGTACAGTTTGGTCCCTGAAGTTTCCAGAAAAATCAGAATTTGGACAGTCAAAGCAGAAACGCCAAGCACTCAATTCAGCTATTTATTTTGGCTGAATTACTCCTCCTATAATGGCCAAATCCGTTGGTCTTTCACCATTTATGTTGGTGACTTTACTACCTCCATAATGGCCATTATTTGGCTGTTATGGAGGCAGTTTTCAGTCCCTCCCTCACCTATATAAACACCCCCTTACACCATTGTTGATCACTACGAATAACAGTTCATACAACTCACGAAAATACACAACCAAAACAGTTTTCTTCCTACAACTTCCAAGCATCATTTCGTTACTCAATATTCTTCACGGTAGCATTTGAGTTTCCTTTGCTCAAGTGTTCCATTGTTGTTTTATCTTGGGAGATAAATTGTCCAGGACGTATAAAGGATACATACGGGGCAATATTGTCTTAAGGACAGAGTGCCAGACTCGACTCAGCAAAAACAGTTTCCATTTTTCCGTCTACAACAAAATTGTAATTTCAGTTTTGTGGTTCAATTGTAATTTCAGATTTCTAGTTGTATTATTGAATCTGTGTTTATCCTTTCGAATACTTGTAATAGTGATATACTTCTCGTACTGCTTTATAAAGTACAATAGTGACAAAACCCCCAACATCTCCTTCACAAGGTTTCCTCATAATTACCATAAATAATTACTTCAAGGGTGTTAAATAAGAAAAATATCAGAGATCTTTCTCCAAATGTAACTTGCTAATACTAGTGTTATTTGTTACTATTTGTAATAATATGCCTATTTCCCTTGTTATAATTTTTTTGTTTGTAACAATTTTAATATATTTTTCATTAATGCTATTTACAAGTTAACCAATTTGCCATGTTCTAGCTTTCCCAATTTGCTGCTTCTCTGTTTCATCCTTTGCACTTTGCTCACTCGCCACCATTAAAAGAAAAGCTCACATGCAAAAATCATACAAAGCACACTGTAAATACTAGGGGTGAGCACGGGTACAGGGTACCCAGATATCCGACCGGAACCGACACTAACGGGTAGGTTTCGGGTAGATATATTATAATAACGGGTAGGGTCCGGGTAGTAAAATTAGGAACCGATCAATGTCGGGTCCGGTTCCGGTTCCGGCAAATAGAGACAGGGTACCCGGACCCGGAAACGATACCCGGAACCTATAAAATATTAAATATTTTTACTTTTTTAAAAAACATTTGGACCACTTTTAACTTTCTCCAAAATTGTTTGTTGCACACCTACACATTGATTTTCCCCACCCCAAGACGTAAATATTTTAGCTTTTTCACTCCTTTATTCTAGAATGCTCTTTGTGCCCTAAGAGAAAACACCCAAAACTCTCTCAATAACAATGGCGTTTTAGCTACACCACCGAGCTTCATCGTCGTCGTTGTTGAAGCTTTCTCTCAGGTACTTTCATCGTTGTCGTCATTGAAGCTTCACCTTGCCTCTTTCTCTCCCTTGGTTGTGTTCACGTCATTCCTAAAATGCATATGGGTTCATATCTAACTCTTCAATTTCTTTTTAATATCATATGCTTCTGTTCTATTTCAGGCGATACTCATCTTCAATTTGTATTACTTTTTTATTTGAAATGTAAATCTATTTTTAAAATTTGTGTATATTTTTGTAGTTGTGAAGATGAAATTTAGGGATTTACTAGTATAATAAAGTTTTTCCTTTGTATCGAAGAGCTTATGAACACGAAAATAAGTTTAATTCAGATATTTTCAAATTTATTTTGAAATCAACACGTTCAATTAATTGAGTGTCAAATTTGGCTTGCAATTTTAGGTTTTGGTTACAGAATTAGCTTTTCTACAATGAATAAGTTTTCTAAAACTTCTTATAAGGGTACTAAAAACTCCGATTGCAGGCTAAAAAACTACTTGATGAAATTATTTTAGGACTCTTTTTTATTCTCATAGGCTTAAAAATTGTTGCTTAATTTGTGTTTTTTATTTACAGGGTACCCGGGAACCTACCCGGACCCGCAGGGTCCGGGTAGGTTCCGGGTAATGATTGCTACGGGTAGGTTCCGTGTAGTAAATTTAGGAACCGATCTTTTACCGGGTAGGGTCCGGGTAGTTAAAAAATGTTAGGGTACCCGGACCCGCTCACCCCTAGTAAATACGCACACACGATTTTGATGTTCGAGAATTCGACGGTAACTGTCAATCTTGTACAAAATTCTACTACTTCAGGTTGTATAAGATTTTGTTCAAGTATTGTTGTACGAAGATACAGTAACGAGTTTAATTAGCTCCATCATTGTTATCTGGGAAGAAGCTCAAATATGTCATTGAACTATCGGAAATGGTTCATTTATGTACTCGTCAATAGTTTGACTCATTTATACCACCGCTGCTACCAAAATGGTTCATCCATGCCATTTTTCATTGAAAGAAATAATCCCCTTGATTATTTTCATTGATTGAATAGATATATATACAAGTTACATCTTTCCATAATACTACAAATCCTTTTCCTATTCTAATTCTAAATCCTTATTCTACCATAATTCTAACTCTACAATTATGGTAGGTGTATAACACTAATTATGGTATCCTTTTTATTACAATATACTACAAATATATATACCATATATACACTATCCTAATATCCCTTGGATATATACAATCTGGCCGAGAGGCCCAACTGGCAGTGAGGCCCAATCCTGTCTTCTGGCGGACAGCCCACTGCTTCATTAGATCCAGTGATATATATGTGATATACACTGCTTGTATATTCAGTGTATATCACATGTATATTTCTCTGTTTTAACACACCCCCGCATGTCATAGCGGGCGGTTTTCGAACGCCGAGATCGTCCCTAAAATCTTCAAAGAGAACGTGCCGGTAGACCCTTTGTAAAGATGTACGCAATTTGATAACGAGACGGGACATGGCATACGCGTACTTGACCCTTTGCAACCTTTTCACGGACAAAGTGAATGTCCATTTCGATATGCTTGGTGCGTTGGTGTTGAACGGGGTTACCGGAAAGGTAGATGGCACTAATGTTATCACAATATACCAAGGTTGCCTTCTGAATGGGACAATGAAGCTCCAAAAGCAAATTACATAGCCAACATGATTCGGAGACCACATTCGCTACCCCTCGATATTCTGCCTCGGCACTTGAGCGTGATAAAGTTGCCTGACGTTTTGCCGACCAGGAGACCAAGTTGTTGCCAAGGAACATACAGTAGCCAGAAGTCGACCGTCTGGTGTCGGGACAACCACCCCAATCAGCATCCGTGTAGGAGACAAGTGTGGATGTAGATGAATGATACAAGTGCAAACCATAATCCAGTGTCCCCTGAATATACCGAATAATGCGTTTGATCGCATTCATGTGCTCAATTCTGGGGTCATGCATGAATAAACACACCTGTTGAACCGCATACGTAATATCTGGTCTGGTAAATGTAAAATACTGGAGGGCCCCGCAAGGCGTGATACCGGGTCGGGTCCTCGTATGGTGCACCGTTGCGGCACTCGCTTTGGGTTTGCATCAACCGATGTGGAAGTGGACTTACGGGATGACATCCCCACCCTCTCTATGATCTCAAAGAAAGCATACTTCCGTTGAGACAGAAACAAGCCACCGAATGACGTTTGACGGCAATCCCCAAAAAATAACTCAACGGCCCTAAGTCCTTCATAGCAAATTCGAACCGAGCATGGCCATGATAGGCGACGCAAAGCATCGGAGGAGGCAGTCAAGATGATATCATCCACATATAACAGAATATAGGCCAATGACGAACCACGGCGGTAGATGAACAAAGAATTATCTGACTTGCTGTGTGTGAACCCAATAGTCGAGACAAAATCAGCAAATCGTGTATACCAGGCACGTGGAGACTGCTTAAGCCCATATAATGACTTCTTCAACAAACAGACATGATGAGGGCGGTTGGGATCCCTGAAACCCAACGACTGATGCATATAGACTGTTTCCTTGAGATCTCCATGTAGAAAAGCATTCTTGACATCTAACTGATGAATCGGCCATGTCTTTGAAAGAGCCAAGCTAAGTACAGTGCGAATGGTAGCCGGTTTGACCACCGGACTAAACGTCTCACCACAATCAATACCAACCTGCTGAGTCTTACCATCACCAACAAGTCGCGTCTTATGCCGAGCAAAGGACCCATCTGAATTCTCCTTATGAGCAAAAATCCACATAGACCTGATAATATTAATACCATATGGACGGGACACCAACTCCCACGTCTTATTATCAATAAGAGCATTATATTCATCAGTCATAACAATTTTCCAATTAGGGTCATTTAATGCGGACACAGGATTGCGGGGCAAGGGGGATTTAGAGACATCAGAATGTAAATTAAAATGTCTTTTAGGTGTAAAAATACCCCGCTGACTACGAGTGACCGGTCTATGACTCGAGGAAGAATTAAGGGATTTTTGGGAATTTTCTGGGCTCGGGACGGACTGGCCAGCAAGCAGTGGGCCTGCTGGCCCAAATCGGTAATTCTTTGGAATCGAACGGACCGGACCGTTTGGACCGGGCCGGACCGGCCCAATAGGCTGGAACTGTTCCGGTGGGCGTATTTTCCGGGCGTGACGGTACTGTGGGGCCAGCGGGCGGTGGGCCCGCTGGAGGATTTTGGGTACGGGAGATGTCCGAAAAATTCCGAATAATATACGGGGATATTTGGTCATCCAAAAAATTATACGACTTAGGTTCGAGAGTATGGACTTTCGTAAATAGGAATTGAGTTTCATCAAAAATAACATGGCGATTGATTATGATTTTTTTGGAGGATAAATCAAAACACTTATAACCACGATGATTTGACGGATAACCCAAAAACACACACGGGGTAGACCGAGCCTGAAGTTTGTTAATTGTGGTGGATGGGAATAGCGGATAACACAAGCACCCAAAAATCCGAAGGTGAGAATAAGAAGGGTTCTTATTATATAAGATTTTGATAGGGGAAGAATATGTCAGACCTTTAGACGGAATTATGTTAAGAAGGTAAGTGGCCATTTGTAGAGCATGATGCCAACAATATGGAGGTATGGAGGCATGGATTAGGAGAGTTCGGACAATGTTATTTATGGAATGAATTTTGCGTTCGGCTTTCCCATTTTGTGAAGATGTATGAGGACATGAAAAACAAAAATTTATCCCATGAGTAGCACAAAATTCTCGAAACTCCCTATTGTCATACTCTTTCCCATTATCACATTGAATATTTTTTATTTCTCTTTCGAATTGAGTACGAATGAACGCTCTAAATTTTATGAAGACGGAAAACACTTGTGATTTGTTCGCAATTGAAAACGTCCACAAAAATCTAGAATAATCATCTAAAAAGAGAACATAATATCGATGACCCATTGAACTAAGAACAGGAGATGTCCATAAGTCGCTATGAATAATGTCAAATGGCATAGAAGTATGAGAATTGGAGTCTACAAATGGCAACTTAACAATTTTTCCTAATGAACAAGACTGACAAATTGGAATACGACTCGTACCCTTACAAGAAATAAAGTTATTTTTATCTAAGGCTGATAAAATAGAAGATCCCGGATGACCCAGACGAGCATGCCACATGGATGGTGAGATGGTCGCAAAAGTCGATGGCAATTTGGACTCGATGGTGAAACGGGCATGATAGGATACAGATCCCCCCTACTATCACACCTCATGAGATGACTCCCCGTCTTGAAATCCTTCACGAGAGAAACCGAAAGGATCAAATTCAACAGAAACAGAATTGTCATTTGTGAACTTTCGGACAGACACTAAATTTTTAATCAATTTAGGAGCATGTAAAGTATTTTTCAATAGGAGTGGTGGATTGGGGGGAGACAACGTTTTCTGACCATACCCTAGAATTGGAATAGAACTGCCATTACCAACAATTATTCCCCGAGGGGTGCTCAAATTGTAATAAGATGAGAGAGTACCTGATTCGGAAGTCATGTGAGTAGTGGCCCCGGTGTCCATGTACCAATTTGGGTCCGGTTGAGTCAATCCCAACGTGTGCATCGCGGCCTCGATATCGGTCTGAGTTGGGCCTGCTGTATGATGGGCTTGCGGAGGTCTGGGCCCAAGGACTCCTGACCGTGCTGGAACTGGGTTGTTACCGCTGTGGGTGCCGTTGCTGGGCCACTGGCCAGTGGGCCGCCAATGCTGGGTATTGGGCTCGGATCGTTGGCCGCCCCACCGCCGCCGGGTAAACCGCCTTTGGAGGGTGCGGGTGCCACTGCCACTGGCCCCACTGCTGGGCCCACGGTGGTGGTGGGCCACTGTACCCCGGATGGGACCCACCTCCTGTTTGTTGATCACCGCCACCAGAACCGCCTCGTTTGCCCCCGCGGTTTTTGTTATTTTTGCGATTATTCTTGCCTCCACCATTAATATGGTTTTGGCCCGAATTATTAACAAAACCCAAAGGACTAGGAGAGGATGCCACCATGACAACTGGGATTCCTCCGGTAGCCGCCTTTTTAGCCAAACTGGCTTCTTCCAACGTCAGCATGGAGCGGGCTTGATGAAAGTCGGGAAGAGGGTTGTTTTGGCGAAGGAGAGTTCCAACACCATTATAGGCCTCCGAAAGACCGGCAACCAATTGTAGAACTAGACGATTATTTGTCACCGTGCGCCAACATTACGGAGTTGATCGCAATTCCTTTAGTTTCTTGCAATATGCAGAAACGTTCGGAAATACATCCATTCGAACGAGAGAGAATTCCTGCTCGAGTGTGACAACACGGGAATGTTGGTTGTCTTGGAATATGTCACGCAATCTATTCCATGCAGCCATAGCCGTGGTATCTGGCTCCATAATCGTCTGTAGAAGGTCCACTGAAATAGTGGCGTATATCCACCGAAGAACGGTAGCATCAAGTGTAATCCATAGCTCAGGATCCTCCGCAGGACGGGGTCTAGCGGGAGGAATGATGTGATGTAGAACATGATAAGATATAGCGTGAATTTTAAACAACTCTGCCCACGTTGCATATTGAACGTTTTCCATCTCAAGGACAATAGGGACACTTAGCTTGATATTGGAAACCGTGAGGGCAGGGTGAAAATTGTTCTTAGACATATTTGAAAGAACAAAGAAGGAGGATAAATTTAAGAGAGGTTTTTGAGAGCGGAAGACGAGATATTTGGAGAGAAAACCCGAGGGAGGGGGGGTTCTCGGCCAAAAAGGCAAAAGTTTGAGAGAAGAAAACTTTTGTTTAGACCTAGTCTCTTGATACCATGAAAGAAATAATCCCCTTGATTATTTTCATTGATTGAATAGATATATATACAAGTTACATCTTTCCATAATACTACAAATCCTTTTCCTATTCTAATTCTAAATCCTTATTCTGCCATAATTCTAATTCTACAATTATGGTAGGTGTATAACACTAATTATGGTATCCTTTTTATTACAATATACTACAAATATATATACCATATATACACTATCCTAATATCCCTTGGATATATACAATCTGGCCGAGAGGCCCAACTGGCAGTGATCTGGCCGAGAGGCCCAACTGGCAGTGAGGCCCAATCCTGTCTTCTGGCGGACAGCCCACTGCTTCATTAGATCCAGTGATATATATGTGATATACATTGCTTGTATATTCAGTGTATATCACATGTATATTGCTCTGTTTTAACATTCATTAACACCGGTTTTACAATACCATTTTTCATTAACATCGGCGTTAATGAAAATGGTATGGATGAACCATTTTGGTAGCGACAATGACATAAATGAGTCATTTTGGTAACATAAATGATATAAATGAGTCAAACTATTAGCAAGTGTCATAAATGAGCCAAACTACTAACAAGTGTCATAAATGAGTCATTTATTATAGTTCGATGTCATATTTGAGTTTTCCCCCTTATTTTCCCGGTGTTCAAATACGACGCCGTTTTACCAGGTGATGTTCAAGGCCTCCTCCTTTTTTAATTCTCTTTCTACCTTTTCTTACCATATGTACTGGAAAAAGTTTACGTCTTTTGATGCATTAACCTGAATTGAGTATTATTTTGTAATGCATTAACCTGAATTAAGTATAACAACATATTCAATGTAATTTCACTTGTGAGATCCGGGAGGATAGAATGGACGCAAACCTTACCCTTACCTTTATGCGATTTTCGATAGATTCTCGACTTATTATAAATATATTATTACCCAAAAATAACTATATTAACAAATATTACAAACAAATATAGGCCAGTGGTAAAAACCAAACAATTCTCTCATTTTTTTCCTTTGGTTACTAGTATTAGTATGTGTTTGAGAGACATTTTGAATTGGCCGAATACTTTATCATTTACCAACGGCTAAAAGAGAAGTGGTTATGAATGGGCATGGACCATTATCGGCAAAGCAGCCCAACACTGGATTAAATGGATATGTTTGGAATGTGGGTTGATAAATACTGATAGTGAATATATTCCATATATATTCACAACTAAGGTAAAATAGAGATCCTAATTCTACTAGGATTACAATTATTATTAAGGTAAAATAGAGATCCTAATTCTATTGGGACTACAATTGTATACTCTATATTTATGACATTAATAAGAGAACTCCATCAAGGAGATTTACACTATTCTACATGGTATCAGAGCCAAGCACATTCAAATTCTTTGTTCACCGATATTGGGCCCCCAAATTATATTATCTACGCTTTAGTTAACAAGATCTGGGCGTTTGAGGGAGTGTTAAGAGTTCCACATCGGATATGGACTGGGAACATGGACTCCTTATATGGATTTGGACAATCCTCACCCTACAAGCTAGCTTTTGGGGTTGAGTTAGGCCCAAGATCCATTCTTTACATGGTATCAGAAGCCAAACCTTAGCCTCCTCTCAAACCCCTTGTATCGTATAATAAGCATCAGCCAAAACCTCTTTTATATTCTTGACTTCCTTTTTTCCAGAAAAGCGTCGATTTTTCTCAGGTTAGAAGCTAAACGATTTGCTATAGCAGCTATCACAAGATCAATAATCTGATGACTTAGTTTTCCCATGATGTTGACTTGTTACAGAGATTGAAAAAATTGTCCAATCGCCAGTCTGAGCTTGATGCAGGTGTCTGTTCGGATGCTTCTTGGTCTTGTAGTTGGAAATTGAGAATTTTTAGGTTTTTATTAATTTATGCTGGTAGCACATTTCTTTCTCCAATCAACGGAGTCTGGAATCGCTCGCTTTTAGGGTTCTTCAACAACCTCGTCTTTCTATCTAACCTTCCATCCACGAATATGGAACGATATTCCTCATTGCAGCCCAGCATCTTGGGCCCACCTCCAGGCTCACGGTACACTATTTCGTGTGCAGCGATCATTCATTGTTCATTTTTCATCGAGGTACTGACACCGCTTACCTTCTGTTATATGTGGATGATATTGTACTGACAACTTCTTAGATGGCCTGAAGCACGAGATCATTGCTCTACTCAAGTCCGAATTTGCTATGAGTGACTTGGGTAAGTTGAGTTATTTATTGGGGATATCAGTGACCAGATCCGTACATGTCATGTTCTTGTGTCAGTGTAAGTATGCAGAGGAGATCGTCTACATGGCTAAAATGACAAATTATAAGATCATGCCCACTCCCGTCGACTCCAAGTCCAAACTAAGTGCAGATGATGGGGATCCGGTCAGTGATCCCTCTTTTTGTAGGAGTCTCGCAGGTTCTCTTCAGTATTCACCTTTACTCGGCCATATATTGCATATGCGGTTTAGCAGAAGTGCTTATTCTTGTACGCTCCTAGGGACCTCACTTTACATCTCTTAAGCATATCATTCGGTACGTTAAGGGCACTCTTGACTATGGACTTCATTTATATCCCTCAACACCGACTAGATTGCTCTCCTACACAGACGTAGATTGGGCAGGCTGCCCGGACACCCGTCGCTCTACATTCGAATATTGTGTGTTTTGGAGGGATAACATCATATCGTGGTCTGCCAAGCGGCAAGCCACGCTTTCCCGTTCGAGTGTAGAAGCAGAGTATCGAGGCGTTATGAATGTTGTTGCCGAGCTATGTTGGCTCCGGAATCGCCCAATTGCAACCGAAGAACCACAGGAAATTATCAAGAAACTAGAACAGGTTTTTTTAAAATGTAATTTTGTTAATTGCTATTTTACTAAGTCATTTGCAACTTTTGAACAACACCACAAAGTTGCAATTTTGACAATTGTATTTGTATTACAAAAAAAATCATGTCTATTAAATAATATAAGAGGCACAAAAACAGCCTTGGGATATTTTTATTACACTATCTTGTTCAATTATTGAGTTGTTTATATATATGTGATTTTTAAAATTAAGTGCAAAAAAAAAAATCTTGCCCCGCCCCGATCCCCCAGCCCGATCACGTCCTGCTCCTTTTCCGACGGGATCGGGACGGGACTTCAGCGAATTCCACCTGTCCCAATCCCGCCAAACACGCCCCGACTCGTCCCGGCCCGGTCCGTTGGCCACCCCTACTAAAAAATACATAAATTAATTATCAAAGAAACAAACATAAAAAAATAGTTAATCTATTAAAGCATTAATCTGTAAGCACCTAATCAACTAATTCATACTCATTTCAGTACACCGAACAGAATTGAAAATACATTAAACATGATAAAGCAACAGAACTGCAAGCAAAAACGAAAATACTAGAAAACTATATCAAAAATAGAATTGAAAATCAAGGGAGGACTACACATTAAATCTAAATAGGAACACAACTGTAAAGAATATTTAATTTATTGGAACACTTTAAAATTTAGTTGAAGTCTTATGTAGGCAAACAATGCTAAGATCCTTAGAAATGGTAGAAAGACCCACTTTCATGACTTAACTCAACTTTCAAAAAGTCGATTTTTTTAGAAAACTAATCCTAAAACAACTTTTTTAAGGAAATAGTTTCAGGTTTTTCAAAGGCAGAAGTGAATTTGAATTTGTTTAGTTAAGATAAACTTCAAGTTCATCCTTTTCGGTTTCTTTTTAAAGACTAAAGCAATTGGATTTTTAATAACGAAATGAGTTTGCATCTCGATTTAACAATGGAATAAGACAAATTTTAGCCCTAAATTGATATAAGTACCTGAATTGAACATTTAGAGCAAATTAATGACAATATCTAGTCAGGGGATCTGGTGACGCTCTCCTCTCTCTTGAAGCTTGTTGTCGGCTCCGGCCAGATCTGTGGGTAGATCTATTTTTGCCTTTTCATTGTGACACGGTATTAAGACTTCGAAGGATGCTTCACTTTGCCGATAAGGATGTTTCTCGCCAATCTAAGAAAAGCCAAATTTAGGGGCTTAGGGCTTTCTGTGATTTGGGGCAGATCGTGTATTTTGAGTATATAAAAAAATAAGTTTTTTTAGGGCGGCCACACCCCCCCCCCCCAAATCCCCTACTAAGATCCGCCATTGCGTACACTAGTTACCAAAGTAAATTTAGAATTTGAAGTTTATAAGATCCTATAATGAACTCAAGTTATTAAGCAATGATAATTGCGTTCACATTCATTTATTTTATAGACGTAGTGGATTTCCTAATACAAATACAAACTCTATAGGCAAAATCTATTGGTTCACGTGAACACATCAGTTACAGTGTGGATTGCCTCAGCTTGTTACCTCCATCAACACAAGTGTATCAGATGATGTTCGAGCTAACTTGAACGCACTTCATTTTATTAAGGAAAAAAGCTCAAATATGCCATCGAATTATCGGAAATGGCACATTTATGCCACTTGTCAATAGTTTGGCTCACTTATGTCATTTTCGTTACCAAATGCCTCATTCGTGCTATTTTTCATTATCGTCGGTTTTACAATACCATTTTGGTAACGGCAATGACATAAATGAGTCAAACTATTAACATTGGCATAAATGAGCCATTTCCGATAGTTTGATGGCATATTTGAGTTTTTTCCTTTTTATTAACATGCATCCCTTCTACAGAAGCTAGTCAATCTAGAAGTCAGCTAGTCTTTCTCTTTGACCCATTTTTCGTCAGGGGCGTCACACTCAAGTTCGACGATTGGGAATAAAATCGCCTTTGTAAGGAGCGATCTACCTTCCAATCTAAGAAAAGCCTCTGGGTCCATATTTTATGTTTTAACTTTTTTTGTATGTCTAATTTGAATAGAATTTGCGGACCAGATTCGTTATCAAACATCGAATGTTATTATATTTTATTTTACAATGCGTTATATTTTGTTGTCGATTTGTCAAATTTATTTGCTTATTTTATTTCTGTTACATGATTAAGTTGTATAATGAACTCAATCATTTTTTCAATCAGATTGAGTTTCATTTTGTCAAAAAAGTTTCAACATGTGAGAATATTATTCAAGGCAAAATTTTTTACATGTGGATCCAGATCCGATCCGTGGACCCGGTGGATCCGATGGATCCGGATTTGGATCTGATTTTTATGGACCCGATGGATCTGAATCCGGATCTGGATTCATGTATGAAAAACGGATCTGGATCTGGATCTAGTAGGATCCGATCCGTTGCCATCCCTAAATATATTTATAACATTTGAGAACAAATTGTTCTTTGGGCGACCTTAATAATTGAAATATAGAAATAATTTCATATATCTTCTTCTCTTGTCAAAATATTAGATTCAACAATTGCTTTACATTCAAACTAAGAGAATATGTTAAAGGTAAAGGGCCCTTAACTTGAACATATACAAGTAAAACACCTAATTTAGATGTTGAATAAAAAGATGAAAACTTTTTTCAGTAAAAGAAAAGGGGGAGGCCTTGAACATCACCTGGTAAAAAGTCGCCATATTTGCAGACCTAGAAAGCGATGGGGAGCTAAGCCCGTTACTGTATCAATCTCTGAGTTCTGTACAAGATTGACAGTTACCCATTGAATTCTTGAAGATTAAATGGAATCCAGTTTTATTCTGTACTAAATCTGTGTTTGAAATTTTCTGGAATTCAACCCTATAGCAAAACCCCTTCTATCTTTCGCTCTCATAATGTGTGTTTTTACCGTGTGCTTTGTATGATTTTTGCATGGGAGCTTTACTTTTAATGGTGGAAGGTCTGGTGGCGAGTGAGCAAGGTGCAAAGGATTTCCAATGAAACAGAGAAGCAGCAAATTAGGAAGCTAGAACATGACAAATTAGTTATAGGTATAGCTTCAATTTCAATAGGAAAAATCAACATAACCTTTGCCTTCATCTCCAAGTTCAATCACACCCTGTGCTATTCTTTTAGCTCTCCTGCTCAGCGAGTAACGCGATTTCAAGTTTAGAGACCAACCATAGAAGCAACCTCAACTCTACCTCGCATTACATCTTACACATCTGCAGTAATCGTATTAACACTAGTTAACCAAGCCTCAACGTCTTGTAAAATTTCTTGTAAGTTTCTCCGGGCAGCCTCCACTCTTCTAGTACTCTCCAGCTTCTCAGATTCATTTTCCAAATATCTGATGTTGCTCCTGTAGTAAAATAAATACCCTATCCCCCACGCAACTTTTTTTTGACAAGTAAAGTCTTTTATTAATCTGGTACCAAGCTGGTACATAGACAAAGTACAAAGCAAACTACATAATTATCATCAATCACACTACATATTACCCACTAAGAAATGCAGAAAATCCAAATAATGATCCATCATATCTAGAGTACTATCGGAACACCATAAGAATAGATTTTTGATGCATTTGTTCTTGCCTCTAGGAATCTGCACCATCTTTCCTTCAAAGCATGTCTTATTTCTTTCCAGCCAAATAGTCCATAATATACCGATGAGAACTGTCCTCCGTGTCTTCTTTAAGTCTCTTTTAATTCCCTGAGCCTGCCAGATTTCAAACGGACTGCTAATTTTCTGTGGTATAACCAGAGATACTCTCATGATAGGAAAAAAAAACTCCCGACGCTATCTTGAAAATCTACAATGAAGGAATAAATGTTCAACTGTTTCCTCATTTTTACAGAAGTAGCATCTGGTGCACAAAGGAAAGTTTCTTCTCTGCAATTTGTTCTGAATAAGGCAAGCATCTCTAGCTGCTAACCAACCAAAATAGGTTCTAGCTGCTAACCAACCAAAACAGGTTGCTTTCACAGGTGCCTTGATCTTCCAAATCATCTTCCAAGGCCAATTTTGAAACTTCCTGGCTATTCTGATGTAGTAGCATTTTATAGCAATTCTTCCAGCTTCTGCATTGTTTCTCATCCTTCTCTGATGATTGATCCGTACAATAACAACTTGCCAGGAGATTTTTTGTCTATGGATATTATGCCGTTAAAGTTTTTGCGTCTTTCCACCACTTCATACCAGCTTTCACTTAACTCTATCACTTCAAAAGTCTTGCTTTCGGCATAGAAGACACAGGACCTCCCCTGATATCTTGCTTACTACCACCTTCACCTTTCTCGTCGCCGTAGACTAGGCTTAAGATACTCAGAGAAAAATGATAGTAAAACAAGACAAAGTACAAAGCGTAAAGCAGAAGTACATAATTATCATCAATCACACTACATATTGCCCACTAAGAAATGCAGAAAATCCAAATAATAATCCATCCTATCTAGAGTACTATTGAAACACCATAAGAATAGATTTTTGATGCATTTGTTCTTTGACTCTAGGAATCTGCACCCTTGCGCAACTGGCTGCATCAAGCAATCTGTGACTTTTCCCACATACATACATAAGATTTCCATACTTATCTCCTTAATTAATTTTTCTTCTCTTTTGACTAGATTTCCTAGTTTCAAGGAAGCAAAGGTAGGATGAAAATAAAAGCTCAGGAACAAGGAGAAAATGGTTCCAGTAGGAATCAGTTGAAAATAGCTTGAGAGTGAATGTAGTTTTTTGTTGAACGCCAATCTGAAATGGAGGAAAAGGGAAAGATCAAAGCTTTTTTCAGTACAGATGGGGAAAAAAAGTTGTGAGAGAATTAGAAAAGGCGGAGGCCTTGAACATCACCGGGTAAAACACCGTCGTATTTGAAGACCTAGAAACCGATGATGGAGCTAAACTCGTTACTGTATCAATCTCTGAGTTAGCGTGCAACAATCTTGTACACAAACTGAAGCAGTGGATTGACAGTTACCCATTGAAGATTAAATGGAATCAAGTGGAGTGAATAAGTAAATAGTACTAGAAATTTTCTCGAATTTTCCGCCTGTGTCAAGATTTACTGTGTTTTTACAGTGTGCTTTGTATGAAACCATATTCAATCAGTTCTTCACTAACAACTGCATACACAAAACAGACACCGTGTAAATTCAAAACACTTTTAGAACATGAAATATCTATGTCTCATAATGTCATCACTGCTTTGGCTCAAGCACCTAGCTAATATAAGTTAGTGGCAGATAAATCACTGCAACCTTACGCGATTAAATTTGCAAATCCTATGTGTGGACTCCTGGAACTAACTATATAGGAGAATCACATGTTTCAAGAATTCTTTAGTTCGGTACATACAATTATACCAATCAATCTGGTTCCCTACAAAAGTATCTACCACCAATCTGTTCAAATATTTTACACCAAACAAAAGATAATTTACATTTATATTTAACTTGGCTGGAACTACCATCACGAAAACACTCTTAGGATTGCTATTCCAGTAAGAAATTCCATGCCAATAAAAAACACTGAGAATTCTGCACTTCTGAATTAATTTATACGTACAGAATGAAACAATCAAACAATGCAATGCAGGTAATGAATTTCTATTTTTTATATAAAAAAACACAAAATTTCATTAATTGTGCAAACAGAGCACCATTAATGGAGTAATCTCAGTATCAATGTAGTAAGAAATGAATCTATTGCATCTCTTCTTCCTGTAGAGTAGATGGTACGTTTGTAATTCTTTCTTGTGATACTGTCAAAGATAACCAGAAAATAGGGTAAAAAGTGGGAAGAACACTTCTCTTCTGCAGAGAAAATTGGATGGATGACTGTAGATATTATTATGATACACATACACAGATCAGGAGCAGGTTTCAATTGTTGATGCTGGCCATCTACCAAGCTCAATTGTCTTCTCAATCTTGCGATATGACCTTGCACCTATAATATTGAAACAGGTCATAAGAAACATAACTTCTAATTTTGATTCCATTATATAGATTAAAAACACTCTTTAGCAACAAAATTTCAAGTACAAGCTATATCTAAATGAAATGTTTGTGAATGTATCTACTTGGATATCAACCAAGAATTTTTATGAACTGCATAACTCATATTCCAACTAGATAAATGCTTCTAGAAGATCATCCCAGCATATCTCATGAATTTTATTCTTTCTAGACTATGAGAGTTGAGCGTGTCCAAGTGAACCAAAAGGAAGGATTATTTTATACATAGATAGACATCAGGTTATAGGATTACTCTTTGCTGTTAAACAAATTTGAAAACTCTTTGCTGTTACACAAATTTGAAACTTTTCTATCTTTAAATTACTGTCAACAACCATCTCAATCGTTCCACGGTTTGGAAATGAATTTTAATGCACAATAACAAGAAGAAAGTCTGTGATAAAGCAGAAAGAAGTATACTCCCATATGAAGGACAAGTTGCTTTCATTATTCATCTGTCCAGTACACCTCAACGTCTCTCTAGTTAGAACTTGTTTCCTTCCTAATTGTCAAAACAGTTAAGCAATAATTAACTCCCACTATGTCACTTGCACTCATTGCATAAGAAATGAAGACGTTCTTGCTATAAGCTCTTCTTCTTTTTTCTCTTTCTTTTTTTCCTTTATTTGTTTGCTCTTGCTATAAGCTCATTCTGGTCACTTCTTCTGTGGTTTATGCATCCATGGGGCTCTTTCCACAGATTTTTAGGTTGAATGGTTAGGATTCTCCTCTTACTTCCACTCTGTTCGGATGTGATACCCTCAACTTACACTGCCCATCAAGTCCGAGCATTCAAACCAGTCGTTCCCCGTTCTCTTACTTATTAAAAGAGAGTCGTAGTCTCATATCAGTGACAACAAAAAGAAGATAGAGCATATAAAACATAATAACCTGCTGCCGAGCTGCTGTAAGTTTTAACAGCTCGTCTGCTTCAGAGAAATTTGTGAACCATTGACTTAGAGGATGATCTTTGGTGTCACCACGTTTCTTTCGATCAACATCTTCTATTGGTACTAAAGACAAAGACATCAAAGTAAGTAACCTACATAAATAGAGTAAATTGTTAAGCAGTTAAAACACACCAGGAGGTAAAATTAGGCCAGGTGGTAGTTTAGGCACATTGACTGCTGGATGGTTCTGTACACGGGCAAAAAAAGCCTCTGAAGGCTCCGCAAAAACAATTTCATCATATGACTCTACTACAACAGGTTTCTTAGTGGATAGAGGCCCAGATTCATCCTCTGGATATAGTTTCAAATGGTGATATCTGCAAATAAAGAAGAGTTTACATGAATAAAAGCGGAAAATAATAAAACAGCAAGTAAGATAGTTCAAAGACTACAATGAAAGAAAACAAAGCAACAGCTACTAAGCGGCTAAGCCTCAATCCCAAACTATATGAATCATCTATCCATTTCGCTCTATTTGGGTTCACTTCATTCTAATACTTAATAAATTAGGGGCTTTCTAAAATTAGATGTTCTTTAAAATTACAGATATTACTATACTAACATACACACATCTCTCTGCAAACTAAAAGACTCCAGGCAGACCCTAGGTCTAATGTAAGTGTACAAAACTTCAATTAGTGGATTGCCTATATGAATTGCTTCCATTTACTGAATACACATGGAATCCGAGAGATTGTAGATCTTTTGAGACATTGTCCTTCCCATGTGATTTAAATTTACCTAAAGACAGTAAAACGACAAGCTAGGAAATTTCTTCATACAACCGACCCAAACTAGGTAACTGCACCGTAGATGTAATCTAAAATTTTAAATGGTATGGTCCAGGCATATGTGTTTAATCATTTCCAACTCACAAGTGCAATGGTTTATCACAAACATCAGTGTGGAAATGAAGGGTTATCACAATTTCGAATTCACCCCATCCAGATTCTGATAACTCAAAAGGCGGGCTGTCCACAACCCTCGTATGATTGTTAAAACTTCAGTGCAATTGAAAAACCACTCGTTTCACCACCACACTCAGATCCTCATTAGTTGCACCACGGAAGTAAATAGTCCATTTATGAGACTGGAACCTGCAGTCCATAATCACACACTTCACTCAGACATTTCACCCAACAGTAGTAAAATTGTCAAAAATATACAACTTTTGAAAATTATTACGTCACGTAACCCAATATACAATATTATACAACATTATACCTTGAGGAAAGCATTATACATAATGTATCAACCTTGTGTATAAAAGGTGTTTATACACAAATATGAGCTGAATAGGGTAGCAAACTCAAAGTATGGGTTACGTGGCATAAATATTTTCAAAAATAGACATGGAGCATAATTTTTCCATTTTAAATGGGAAATTTTCAAAAATATACTCCCTCCGTCCCAACTTATGTGGCACCATTGGTGGGGACACGAAGTTTAAAAAAATAAAGACGGCTATATTTATCAAATTTCCTTACTTTAGCGCTTAATTTTCTACATAATAAGTACAACAACAACATACCCAGTGAAATCTCACGAAGTGGAGTTTGGGGAGGGTAGAGAGTACGCAGACATTACCCCTATCTTGGGAAGTAGAGAGTTTTCGGTAGACCATCGGCACAAGAACCAGCAATTCAAAGCAGTATAAAAAGCATGAAAAAATACTATAAAAAAGCAGTATAAGAGCCGTAACTACCACAAAATAATACACTAATCGAAGTACAATAGTAATAGTAACAAAAATCAAAGACAAGGAACTACACAAGAAGTACATCTTTAAAATTGAGTGGAACCCAACAAGACTAAAATACGAATGTTGTCATTAAATAGTTGTCAACTAAGGAAACGTGAAATTCTTTCTGGCACAGACTAAAAAGAAAATGATGTTACATAAATAGGGTAAGAGGGAGTACAACTTTTTAAAAAATTATTACGCCACATAGCCCAATATATACAATATTATACAACATTATCAACTTTCTTGATAATCTACTCACTCGCTAGCCTTCTTACCAAGCCAAAATGCAACATTTCCATATACTATTGGAACACCAATTTCAACTAAGAGTGGCCAGTGGGCCGGGTTCAGGTCTGGCGGGCCGGGTTTGGCGGGGTCGGGCGGGACGGGCGAAGAGGGCGGGGTCGGGTTTGGCGGGACTTGCTCCAGTCCCGTTCCGATCCCGTCGGAATCGGGTCGGGGCGGGGCGGGTTCCGGCTGGTGTTCCTTTTTTTTTTTTAATAACATATGTATAAAAAAAAACTCAATAAACAAGACAAGATAGTGTTTCTCAAGGTTTTTTTTTTTTTTAATAACATATTTTTTTGTAATACAAATAAAAAAACTCAATAAACAAATTACATAATAAAATTACAATTAAAAAAATTACATTCTCAAAAAAACTTGTTCTAATTGCTTGATAATTTCCTGTGGTTCTTCGGTTGGAATTGGTATTTATTGATCAAATTGATCTACGTCGCTTCCACCACCTTCAGATAAGATTTCGTTGTGGTTTTCGTCTTCTTCTTCGTTGATCTCCGGTTGACCGCACCTTCTCCGCTCCGCTCGTATCCAATCTCTGAATAATACTGCAATTTCCAAGCTATCTCCGGCTAATGAGTGTCTCGTGGTCTCCTATTTGACATCTCCGCCGGCGTAAAAGCGCTTTAGACGCGATTGATGACGCTTGAATGTTCAAAACATCTCGGGCCATCAATGAAAGTGTCGAAAAGGTCTTCTCATTCCCCCTCCAGTATTTCAGCAAGTCATCATGTCCATCTTCATTGATAACTTCTTGGTACGGTACAGAACCCTGCAAAATAAAAATATCCAACTCGCTAATTTGGTTAGTAGTAGAGGTACGGCCGCACATTCTATTTCTGAGGCTTTCAATACTAGCCGCGAAGTAAACAAGATGTCTTTTGTGAGGTTGTGTTGAAGATGAAGAAGATGGTATGGAAGGCGGTAAGTTACTAGCATTTTCTTGTTGGTAAAACCTATATATTTTTTGCATTGGTGTTCTACGCTAGACAACACTTCTTCTTTAGTTTGTTCAATAGGCGGTGGGTGATTTAGATTTTTTGGACTTGGAGGTGGTAGTACTTCTATATAATCGTAAATAGTTTCAATAAGTGATTTAGTACCGTCTATTTTAATAGTCGGATTTAATACAGCACCAATAATATAAATAGTGGGAATAAGAATAAAATATTTTTTTATTTTGATAAACATTTTTTAATAGCTGCCATATAAGCTGGTTTTTCCATATATTCACTAAGTAATAAAAATATTAAAGTTATATAAAACAACATAGTTGAAATAGTAGGATAATATATACCGGAAAATTCTTTTATTGCTTGAAAAAATTTCTCTAAAAATACAATAAGTTCGGAAATTTTTACCCAATCACTATCTACAATCATATCAGCTGAATTTTGATTATGAGAGTTAAAAAATAAAGTTATAGGTTTTCTATAATCATAAGCAACAAGTAGTTGCTCGTATAAAGAATTCCACCTAGTGGATACTTCTTGTGGAATTTTTCTATAAGGTAGTCCACAATAGTGACAAGTTTTTTTTATATTCTTTTCTTCATTGTACTTTATTACTTTTAAAAATAAAGTTTATAGCAAATTGTATTTAACTAAGAATGTCTTCAAAAAGTGATAGACCATCCTTTATAATTAAGTTATATATATATGGCACGCGCATTTTAGATGAAAATGATCTGGAAAAGATGGAGTTAAACTATTTTTTAAAATTGTAATAGCGTAATTGTTAGAAGAAGCATTATCTAATGTAATAGTCATAATTTTATCGGTTATTCCGTAATAATGGAATACTTGATAAATATTTTCTGCAATAAAAGTACCAATGTGCCTATCATCTATATATCTATATGCTAAGATACGTTTTTGCATAGGCCATTTATAATCTATCCAATAACAAGTTACCGTTAAATAATCATGGTCGTTAGTACTACGACCTATATCAGACGTGATAGATACTTTGCCATTAAAATGATATAATGAATGACGTAAATATTGTTGATATTCATGTGCGAATTTAAATACATCTCTCTTAACAGTTGATCTAGAAAAACTGTTAAAAGCAGGATTATATATATCTCTAATATAATGAATAAAACCGGGAGATGAAGGAAATGAAAAAGGCAAACCCTCCACAGCAACTAATTTTGATATTGTTTCCCTATCTCTATGTTTATTGTACTTAGGGCCTACAATTTCCCCCGTCATAGGGTTAATTTGACCATGTACTTGGTCCGGGACAGTATCAGTATGTGAACCTTGTTCAGATGGAGCGGGTGTTTGCGCACCCGGTTTTGAAGCCTGATATTGGGCATACCTAGCTGGATGAGCACTTACTACGTGTCTAATTAACCCCCCCCCCCCCCCCCCTGTCCCACCGTGATCTTTTCCATTTTTAAATTTAAAAAAAAAATTACATGTAGCTACTTGATTCTCTACGTCCCTATCAAAAAATATTCATGCATCTGATTTTAATGGTCGTTTTGTTGGACCTCGTCTCATACTAGGGGCAATAGGAGGCATTTCAGTTGAAGGTGCACTAGTGGGTGTGTTGTCATCAATATTAGTGGGTGTATCATCTAGATCATCGTCTAAATTAAAGTCTTCTTGAGTTCCAGAAAATAGCTCATCGTCTAAATCTAATGGTATTGTAGGAAAATATTGAGTATCAACAAAATCATCATGTGTAGGAATATGATGACTAGAAGAAGTACCCTTGCCCTGGTTGCCCCTACTAGAAGAAGCACATTTACCCTTACTCTTAAACATACCTCTTAATCCTTCCATTTTAATTATGATAATAAATAATATGAAGATAATAAAATTAAGTGCGCTAAATAAAATAATAAACAGACAATAATAATTTAATGAAGGAACGAATGTACCAAACGCCGACGTAACGTCGACGTGTAATCGAGAAGTTGAAAATTGAAACTTTGCTCGATGGAAGATCCTCAAGCTAGTTGCCAACTTCACTCTCAATTCCCAAATGAATAAATAAAATTGAATATTTAGTAAACAATGTAGACTTGTAGAGAGATATATTGAGAGATTAGAGAGATTGTAGGAAGATTTGTGAGAAAGATGAAGAGAAAATGAGTTATTTATAGTTGGAAAATTGGGTTTAAGTGTAAATATAATAACTTATGGGTTAAAAATAAATATTAAGGGGTAGGGGGGTTGGGGGAGGGGGAAGCCAAAAATGACCATTGCCCAACGGCCAAAATCTAAAATGGCCATTGGTCCAACGGTTATATTTGCAATGGGGGGGGGGGGGGGGGGGGGCTAGGGACGGATCAGGACGAGACATTGTCCCGTCCCGGTTCGAGTCCCACAACCGTTTTTTTTTTTTACTCGGGACGGTGTCGGCTCGGGCTCGGGACGGGGTCGGGCCGTTCCGGCCCACTGGCCAGCCTTAATTTCAACTTCTTTCACCTTCTTCATAAACAAACACCAACCCCATTAATATATCTTCTATAAAAATTAAATAAAAACATATAAAAAAAAACCTTTGATTTTGGGTCGGTCGGATCTTGACCGTGCTTCGAGGTTTGAGGCATTTTAGGGGTATTTTCCGACTGGCCAAAATTAGGGTTTCCGATTGGATAATCAGTTGGTTAATGAGGAATGTCAAACCAATTGTATCATTTTGTATAAGGGTATTTTAGTCCATAACACTTTTAGGTGGAAGAATGACCTTGGAGGTCCTAATTGGTTAAAAACTTGTCCGCAGAGAGTGTTTGCGCCAAGTTAAGGAGTAATTAATGACACTTGTCACTTAATTTAACTACAATTAGTCATAGTTAACTTTTAATTGTTTTGCACATAATCTAAGATAATAATAGTTAAACATACTTAATAATCTAGCTATGCTTTTGATGTTCTAGTATTAGTAAAATGATATAATTATTTTCATAAATATTTAAATTAATCATCTTTTTCACTTTCTTCTTCTCCCCGAATTATAAAAATCTGAAATTTGCAATAAAAAGGGGAATAAATAAATAAATAAATTTAAATCAAAACGCGCTTTTTTTAAAAAAATGTTTATATTTTGTGTCACATCAATTCTCATGGAGGCAATAAGTTTACTTTTTAAATGTGCAAATAGATCGTCCGATTAGTTGAAGTGTGAAGTCGACTTTTCGGGGGACAGGTTCAGGGTGTGTAAAGTAAACCATGTCTTTTGCCTTAATAATATACACTAATTAATCATGGTTAAGTGTTTGAGTTAAGGGTCTTTAGAACAACCTTTCTACCCCATAAAGATACGGTATATGTTGTTGTTATTGTAACCATAGTCATATGAGTAAGTTTTTACCAATAATAATTATGCTTCAATCTCAAAATAGTTATAGTCACCTATATGAATTCCACTTCTGTCAGCCTACCACCTGACCTCCTGCTTTATTCGAATTTGGGACTGACAATGTGACCAAACTTAATAGACTAATTCAGAAATTGGAAAGGACCACTATATCGGAATAGGAGTCACAAGAGCGTTAGCTTTTATCAACAGTGTAAAACATAATGGTCGGAAACAACCTCTCTACCTCCCAAGGTAGGGTCAAGGTCTGCGTACACTTTATCCTCCTCAGACCCCACCTTGTGATTACACTGAATATGTTGTTGGTGTATAACATAATGGGGACAAAGAAGAATATATGTATGAGATTTAGATTCTAGAGAGAATTTTATTTGAGATTACTCTTGTAGATATGGATGAAATAGAGCTGAATAGAATGAACGGATACAGTTGATTCATACAGCCAATTCTAACTAACTTGAGATTGAGTAATAGCTAATTAACTTATTGATATTCTTCAAAGAGTACATCTCTGTATAGAATTTCACTGCTCAATGATTTGCAGAATACATGATAACTCCCTGAAATAACAACAACATACCAGACCTTACCTCTACCTTTGTGGGGTAGAGAGGTTGTTTCCGATACCTCCCTGAAATAGCTGGACATTAACCTCACTTGAGTCCTTAACAAATGAAAGACTGCTCAAATTCCAAGTAAAACAAGTAACCAATCTAGGCAATCTTTTCATCAGTACTGAATAACATGATTCATGGTTTTGTGACTCTAGATATCTTGCCAACCAAATACCACAATAGTCTGTAAAGACAAATACTCATAGCATCAATTAAACTTGAAATATATGGGATCCTCCAAACTCAACCTTTACTCTCCTTACATCAGGGAAAAACAATTTAAAAAACTCAAAGCAAATCAAACCATAAAAAGGAAATCATGACAACATGGTAAAAAAATTCCTGAGGTGGATTATTGTGCACCTTAATTACAAGTACTCAAACTTCCATCACTCAGCAGAGAATAGAAACTGAAATCTCAGGCAGGCAGCCACCTTCTCTATCTAACTATATCAGAAAAGGAAAACTCAATTCGATTTGCAAATGGGTTGTACTCTTCAATGGGCTCTTTCTTATTGCAGCCACTTTCACCCTCAATGTGATTGGCTGTCAAATTTGAAGATATGTTCCTCACCATCCCTTCTTTTAAAGAAAAGGGATCGGGTGTGAAAGAGAAAAGAGAGAAGCCTGAATTTCTAGACTCCTCGGTTTCACCAGTTCCAATAGTTGTTGATTTCTCCATCATGTGTTGCCCTACTGGAGCCATCCTTTGCACATTAGCTTCATGATGGGGATCTTTTAACCTACCTACCATTGAAACCTTGGCATTTTCCTTGGTGCAGCCGTCATTGGTTGGAGCAACTGACTGAAAAACAGGCAAGTGGCTAGGGTTAACGGATGGAGGGATTAGATGCTGCAGGGTACCATGCTGCATGAAATGGGTATTCGTGTTTAAACCATATGAAAATGGACTAGCAAATACATAATGGCTTGGATGAGGAAATGGCATGAACCCATTTGCAGGAGCAGCCACCCAAGAAGGTGGAGTTTGATAATAGTAATCCATTGGAGGAGCTTGAAACCTTGGGAAGTGTGTGCCTTGATTGTGGACTGGTGGACGCACGGATTGAGGTCGCATGCCAAGAGTCCCATTCACATTTGCATTTTTTGAAGCAACTGTGGTAGGGAAACTTCCCACGGCAGTTGTTCCTGCAGAATTTGGTGTCACGGAACAGACATCCTCACCTCTATCAGTAGCATTTCTTTTTCCTTGAGCAAGTTCGTAACATTCAGCAAAACCATTCTGCATAATTTCAGAAGTTTCTCTTCCTTCAGAGTTTTTGCTGCAATCTTCTGAATCTGACGTCGATGATGATTCTGAATTATGAGGATTTGAAAAGGATGTAGCACTGTCTCCCTCACTAAGGCAGGATGAGCAATTATCAGAATTAGAAGAGCTGCTTTGTGATAAACCCAAAGTCCTCTGAGAGGAAGACCTCGGCAGCAGGCATGAATGAACTTCATCTTCAGCCACTTCTTTCACATAACGAAGTGATTTATCTTCCAAGTGAAAACCACTTGAGCAATTGCTTTTTGTTTCAGAACTAGACTTTCTTAATTCTTGTATGCCCTTTTCTTCATTTAGCTGAAGAGGACTGGATACTCCCAAATTATTAGAAATAGATGGCTCAGGATGCTTATCAATTCCAGTGCTCTCGATCTGGAATGTTGAAGATCTCAAGGTAACATCAGAGTCAGAGCTGCTCCGTGGATATTTCTTTCGCAATTCCATTGGTTCCCATACTTTCTTAGTAACAGATGAATCTCTGCTAGACAGATTATTACGTATAGCCATTTTGCTTTTGGGTCTTGCACAATTTTCACGCGCATATTCAACTTGATTATTATATTTGTTTCCATAGTAGGGCTTGGAGATATCTGATTCGCATCCTGACTTATTCATAGGTTTGTTGTTCCCGATTCCTCTGGCCATGTTTGGGTACAACTTAGCTCTGTCGTCAATGTGTTGGTTACAGCTGCAAACTGAGGATTCGTATCTGTCATACATCCTGTTATTGGAACAATTAAACTTCTCAGAACACTTGGAGGCAGCATCTTTCATGCTTGATTTTGCAGCATTACTTCTTAATTGCTTATTTAACCTGTTGGTATTCCTTGAAGCTTCAAAGTTATCACAGCAATGTTTTGACTCATATTTGCTCGCCGCACCTCCACTGCCTGAAACAACAGAAAACCGCCGTCCATTGAACAATTTCAGGCATGAATCTGATTCGAATTCTTTTCGAAAATTCAACCTCCCAGAATGTCTCACACAGTCAATTGCAAATGAGTCATTCCCCTCGTTCATATTGGATTCCTCAAAATAATCGGAGTGGATTTGCATATTTGGGTGATTATATCCATCCAAAAGTAGATCATCTTCACCATTGGGGGATAACGGGCTGGATAAATTAACTTCACCAGCTTCACTTACCGAGTCTGTATAGTTCATCAGATTAGATTCCTCATCAACATTAGGTGATGATTCCTCCTTTGAAACATCATCATCGACAAAATTACTTTGGGTTGAGTCGCAACTTTTCTTCTCTCTATCCTTTTCTTTTTCTCTTAACCTCTCCTTCCTCCGCAGCTTCTTTTCCTTTTCTTTTACCCTCCTCCTCTCCCTCCGTTCTTCTTCTTCACGCTTTTCCTTCTCTTCTTCCTCGAGAAGTTTCATCTGAACAGATTATCAAAGGCTCAGAAAAATACCTCTGAAAGTTGGAAATGGCATAATAAGCTCACAAGATGTAGAACTTCTAATACCTGCTTTTCTAAAGTAATTATCTCCTTGCAGGCAACGTGAATGCACTCCTCCAGTAACTTCAATGCAAGACATACAAATATGCTATGTGCATTTTGCCGTGCAGTTCCTTCTCTAAAAGCTTTTTCAACCTGCAAATATTTTCAGTGTCAAAACACTTTCAAGCACCACAATGACCAAAAAATGAAATCCTATTGTCTAAGAAAGTCTCAGTCCAGGAAAAAGAGACCTCAACTTTCCAAGACAGCTTCATTTAATTGTAAAGCATATCAGAGCAACCCCCCATCACAGAAGGATGAAGAACCAGACTTGCAAAGACAAGCATAGGATATATTAAAGAGATAAAGCTACAACATTATATCGTTGTAGGTCGCAGCATTTTTAGAAATCCAAAAACAAAAAAGATAGGCCGAGAAGTATTGGGGAGAGGTGTGGCGCAGGTCCAGCTTACCGAGGACATGACCTTAGATAGGAGAATATGGAGGACACGGATTAGAGCAGAGATTAGTAGGTAGTTGAGTGTCGTCATACTTACCCTTTCTTACTAGTAGTCGTAATATTATTCTTGTAATTTTAAATCATTCGATTTCTGCTACTATCTGTTGTTTCTTGTACTTCAATTATCGTATTAATTTGTGGTAGTTACGACTCCTTTTTCTCAGACATCTTTATCATGTTTCTTACAGTATTTTGCCATGACTTTTTATACTGTGTTGAATTGCTTGTCCTTGTGCCGAGGGTCAACCGGAAACAACCTCTCTACCATCCAAGGCAGGTAGAGGTAGGTTTGCGTACACTTTACCCTCTCCAGACCCCACGTTGTGGAATTCACTGGGTTGTTGTTGTTGGCTTTCCCAAGTTATTAACTGAATAAGCAGGGTAAAAACTAAGATCCCGGTAAAAACTAAGATCCCAGATAAACTAATACACACTGCACCCCTTACTCACTCTCCTCAAACCCTCTTCAAGTGGATTCCGTGGAGAAAAAAGTTTTAGGACCCGTTTGGCCATAGATATCTTTTACTTTTTTCCGGAAATTTTTTTCACTTTTTTTGAAAACTAGCATTTGGCCATGAAAATTCCAAATGCAACTTGAAGTTGTATTTGGAATATGAAAAACACCTCAAACCTTGTTTTTTCAAATTTTACTCTACATTTTTTATTTTCATAAATTTGACTCGTAGATTCGACCGATGAGTTTCGTGAACTTGATTATATCATCATATTAAAGAAAGTCTATATAAATCATGCTTAATGTAATATAAAATGATTGATGGGCGGTGTTTACGCACTCGTTATGTTTATTAATTGTTTTGGGTGATTTTGCTAGTTTTCAAAAATTTGGGGGTATAAATCATATTTTTCCAACAACCAAATATTATTTGCAAAAACTATGGCCAAACACAACTCCAACTCCAAAAATTCCGAAAAAAGTGATTGTTTTTGGTTTCTATGGCCAAACGCCTACTTAGAATACTGCCCAGTCATGAGTTCTAATAGAACAACCAACCTCTACTTAAAGAGTCATGTAGGTATATGATTGAATGTAATTTATTACTTAACTAGGCGGCATACTGGCAAAAAAGATAGTCAGTCAGGAAGTAGCTAGAATTCCAAGCAATTTCTGATCTGCTTATCCAGAAGACTATGAAACTCTCTATTGCTTAAGAGGCATTCAACATCAGTATTTTATTAATAATTATAACTAAGTAAATAAGTTGAAGAGTAAAACGGATCAAAGTAGAGCCGCTCTAAGAGCAGCTTGACAGTTGACTAAGGCACCTCATTAATGACAACAGAAGCAAAGGAGAGACTTGCCTGCTCCTTAAAAATCACAGTTGCAGCATCTAGAAGAAATTCCCGAGCAAGCTCAGGACTCTTCGCATGTTTTTGAGGACGAGAGCATTCACCATCCAGTTCATTTCCGTCCTTGTCCATGGAGTCCTCATCCTGAAAAGAAAACATCAAGCAACATCATAAGGAGAGAATTCCTGACGTAAAGAATATTATAGCAATCAAGGTAGCAATTATAGACAATCATAGTGGAGACAGAGGCATGGGTTAATAAAGCCTAACAAACTTGACAACCTCTTCTTCTTCAGCCTCTTCAGCATGCTCAAAGAACCTCCTAATGCTTTCCCCTCTTGTTATTGTAACAAACCCATCCCCAACCACAAGCCTGCAATGTACACATTGTTGCCCCTTCAATGCATGTGCTTTGACAGAAAGTTCAGTACATCTACCATCCAGTTTCCATGCCCGTAGAGTGATATAGCAGGCATTGAAACCGCTCAAGTCTAGACCACTGACTTGCACTCTTCCACTCAAGCCAACATTTTCATAGTCCAATATATCACATTTTCCTTCTCCAGTTCCAACTGCCCACTCAAAGTGATGATATGTCCCAAAGGTATCAATGAACGCCTGATGCCAATCAGCTACAATTGTGTCGTGAGAAACCTGAACACAAGAGAGTAATGGCATTAATCTTGGTGCATATAACAGCCGTTTTCACTTTATCTGCACTAAGATCCAGGGGTGGTAACATTTTTTTACTGGTAGCTGGGGGGGGGGGGGGAGTTGGCGCCAGTGATTCACTCTCTTGAGTCCTTTTTCACAACTGAAATACCATCAATGATACGATATGCAGAAAAGACTATTAACCATAATGGTAACAATTTACAAATAATCCATGAATCTAAAAATTAAAAGGGTAGAAGAAAAAGCTAAAATCAGTTAAATCTAAACATGAAAACGGTATAGAAAAGCCAAATATCAGTCCCCCATAAGATATGCATGCAAAAAGGAAATTGGGCACAAATTTAGCGGTGCTTCCACTTCATACTTTGGACACCACATGAACAATGAAAAAGATGAACTTGAAGAACTGATCACACCTCATACTGGAATGCCGCATCAGCAACACAAAACCAACTGCTGCAATGTGGCTCTCTGCGCATGCGTTTCAATTCCTTCAGCTCCTTGAATTCACGTATAACATTCCTTCTACAATCTCTACAAAACCTTTGGCTATCAAACCTGTGACAAACAACATACTTTGACAGTAAGTAAATCATCTGATGGAGTTGCTTGCAAACTGGATATTAACTTTGCTAACATAGAGCAGGCAAATATAAAGATGTCACGTCAAGATTTTTCCTATAACATAATTGTATAATACAACATCATAACCTAAACTTTTGTGTGAACTTCAACTTCCAACATGATAAAAGGTAGAATCAAATGCTCATAGCATTGCTGATATTAAATCCCGTAAAGAATATGTTGTCTATGACTAAAAAGGCGAACATTGATTAGATGATGCTTCAGGTCAGAAACAGAAACAGCTTAGCTCTTGCACATTAAACCATTACTCTATCGGGCTTCTAGACCATGCCAACCTAACTTTTTGAACCATAACAATGAAAACCAAAGAAACTTATGTTCCAAACAATTGTACCACATTATATCTATAAACTTTTTCCACCATTCTTCATCGGCAACAGTAAGATGTCAGTAATTCTATCAAAACGTAAAAATCATCTTATCCATTCCTGAAACCAAAATTGCAAAGAACACCCGCTACCAAACACCTACATTAACAAAAAGGTTCCAATAGCAATGACAAAGCGCTTACGCCTTGGCAGATTACCGAACCTTCCCACGACCTCATGTATGATGCCATTACTTCTCCAAATCACACTAACATCGACAGACAGAAGGCAATGTATCTGGTACTATTGAACTTTATACTAAAATTGAACCCATGGCAAATTAGTATATGTGGGCTCATGAAAATTGAAGACCAGGACATTTACCCACAGGCATCAAGCAAATGATAGCATATTTACCTGCCAAATGTGTACGATTCTCACACTTGGGGAGGCTAATAAAATACTAGTATATACTCCCAGGCCCCAACAATAAAAGGAGGGGGGCTGGCGTCATCTTTTTATTCTGGTTACATTCCCAAATTCTGTACAGAAAATAAACAAGCTCCAAGCAAGACAAGACGTAGTGCACATAAGAAACTTAATTGAAGGCTAATTATTGTGCCAACAGTCCTTCACCATATGTAATCGGAACAAACTATCATTAAGCTAGTCACTAGAAGAGCTTTCCATTGACAAGAAGAAGTCCTTAATAAGCATAAACTTGGACAGCTTTAAAACTGATTTTTCTTATTTATTTTTGCAAAAATAGCGGGGCAACATTTGGAATCTCATATACATCGGCAAAATTGCATATATCACCCTGAACATACTCAAAAACAGGTGTGTTCTTTAATCTAGGTAGCCTTTGTTGAAAAATCCCACAACCTGAATTTTATTGGAGCTACCTTACTCCAGCTAGAATTCTCTAATCTGGTACACGTCCTGTGCTATTGATGACTGAAGTGTGAGAATTATCCCTTTCAAGCAAGTGAAATTGATCTTTTTTACCAGTCATTCACCTTTTAAGATAAACTTATAAGTTATAACTTAAGTGAAACTCCATCTTGAAACTCCACCAAGTCTTGATTTCAATTTGGACATGGTCCTCCAGTCAGTCCATATGGCTTCTTAACTTAAAGAAGACAATTGCAAAGACCAGAATTTGAACGGTACAAATCCGGAAGCCATCTGATCTACAGAACATTGTTCTTCATAGGATGAGACTTCAAAATAATTGAACCCCTCAATTAGACTTGCAATTCCAGAGTTAATTACAATTGCCAATTCAGCACATCTAATGTCACCACAGGATTATATTTAACGGATAAGACGAACAGAGGGGATAATAGTAAGATTTTAAAGGAAGAGCAAATTGAAGAAAGGGCCTTATACGCACCGGTACATGAGCCTTTCAATAAAGTCCTCTTCCTTCATTTTCAGGAGAGACTGCCGTGTCTCTTCGCCAAGGGCAGTCCAAAAGTCTACCAACGTGTCTACAGAAAGTCTGGTAGTATGAAGCGCACATGTTTCTCTTGTTCCATGCCCTCTGCCATAAGTTGCCATCCCTTGACTTATCCAACCCCTAGCACCTCCACCACAAGCATCAGGATAAAGCAGTTCTCTCTCTCGTTCCCTTGCACGTGAACTATCAAACACCTGATTCAAAGGGAAGGTCAGAAAACGATTGACGAAAAGAAGGAAAGATATTTATGACCTAAAATAAATTTACATTTTGAAGTCCCTTCAGGGATTTGGTATATAAATAACAATCCAACAAGGTCAGCATCCCATCTCGTGTTGTGGTTAGACCTCCCCAAGGATGGACAGATGGATCTTGAACATCATACTCAGACCCCGTTGTTGCACACAACTCTCCATCACATTGATCCTTCAAGGTCTCTACTCTGCTGCAAGGACGGTGAGCACCTGCATCCTCATGCTGCAAAGACTTTCCATACATGACAATTTGGAAAAAACCTTCAAGCAGTAACCCATTGCATCTAGAACAGTACATGTTCTTACGAGCTTGCTCAAAGAGGGTTTGTTTATCAATCCTTAGAAGCTTCTGCCGAGCTTGTGGTGATAGCTCACTCCAGAACTACAATACAACAAAGACACCTTTAACAATTACTAGCTATTACAACATAACTATATTCCTGTTTGATATTAAAGCAAGTAAAATAAAAATCAAGATTAACAAAAAAAGGATGAAGTTTAAGGTAACCAAGTTTTTTTTCCTTTGATAACCGATAAATCCCCTGAGTCGTGAATTAACTGACCCAACTCTAATTGTTCTCACATGTTCGAAACTAGGGAAAGTATAGACCCACCCCTCTACTCTGCTCCACTTAAATACCAGCTTCGTGTCAACCAAGGCTCAAACTCGTGATGTGCACTCAATCCACGCATCTCACGCTACGTCCTTCCCACTAAACCCAAAAACCTGGGGGCTTAAGGTAACCAACCTATCCCGACAAAATACTACATAGCAATTGATTCATAGATGAGCATCTCTGTAAATGCTGCATCCTGACTAATCTCACTTTGAATTATAACAACTGTTTGAGCACGTATTGACCTGCACTAACCAAGTAAGAGGGGAAAGAGAAATAAGGAAGGTTCTCAAAAAGTCATTAGTGTATCTCATAGTTAATCAACGTTAAAGAATATTCAAGTGAAAACTACACCTATTGCAGATTGGTACGTAATTAACGGTAGTTTCATGAAAACTTGCCTCGATACAGCTTCAGCGTAATATAGTAATATACTAGTGTTATCCCAAATTACTGAAAGTTAATTAATTCAACGAAGCCCCCCTACCCCTTTTCTTTTTATCACGTCCAACTTATATAACAGTAACATCCTTTCCATTTTGGGAGATTTGAAATTTGTTTGACACTTTTTCATTTTTATACAACTTTCACATTTCATTAAACAATTCAAAGTTAAACCACTAATGTGATCTCTTCTTTACCAAACTAACCTTTTCACTACTGCTACTATTATAATATTTTCTAAATATGTCCCTCTACCCCCAAACGTAGGGGTAAGGTCTGTGTACAGCCGTACATCCTACCCTCCCCAAAGTGGGACTACACTGGGTATGTTGTTGTTGTTAACTACACTAAATATGCTATATAAATCAAATTAACAGCATAACTCCAGGTCTAGTCAAACGCTCACAACAAACAGTAGCTCATTAACATGTAAAACCTACTAACAAACAAGCAGGTAGCTAACCAGTTTAACCGCATTTACTAACAATTGCATATCACTTGGAACTCCAAAAATGAATTAATTAAAAATTCACTAATAAAAGCTAATCAAAATACAATAAATTCAACAAAAATATATTCACACCAATTGAGAACTACACTAAATACGCTATATATCTATATATATATATATATATATATATATATATATATATCTATATATATATATATATCAAATTAACATCGTAACTCCATGTCATTAGCTCATTAACATGTAAAACCTACTAGTTTAACCGCATTTACTGACAATTGCATATATCACTTGAAACTCCGGAAACGAATTAATTAAATAATTCACTAATCAAAACTCATCAAAATACAATAAATTCAACAAAAATATATTCACACCGATAAGAACTACACTAAATACGCTATATAAATCAAATTAAAATCACAACTCCACGTCAAGTCAAACGCTCGCAACAAACAGTAGCTAACAAGTTTAATTGCATTTACTAACAATTGCATATATCACTTAAAACTCCAGAAATGAATCAATTAAAAATTCACTAATAAAAACTCATTAGAATACAATATATTCACAACAATAAGAACTAATCTAATCGAATTTACTACCTTTTGTAACTGATTATAGCTGATATCATCACGATGCTTTGACCAAAATCCATTACTCGAAATCGATTTACTAGAAACATTAAACGCCGTCGTGTCATCATCCTTAACATATTGTTGTTCATCATCATCATCGTCATCATTATTATTATTTATTTGTGCTAACCCCGGCATTTTGTGTGCTGTGTGCTTCTTCAATCTCTAATCTAGTATAATCTCATCTAATCTCCACCGCCCGATTCGATTCAATTAATCAATCGATTTTCCCCCAATAATCATAGATCGATAAATAAATCTAAAGTTTAATGAATCAATTCGATTACTGAGGAATTAAACAGTGAAATTCGATTTGGAAGGATCGAAAAATTAGGAGATAATAAAATAAAGGTAAAATAAGGGGAAATGGAAGATAGAGGTTTTCGTTGATGAGATTTGGTGTGTAATGTGTGTATCTGTATTTATGTACGTACAAAATTTGCAGAGAAAGAGAGAAGATTTTAGGGAGCTTTTGAGATGGGGGAGGAAAGAATATTTGGGCTTTTGTAGGGGTTAAAATTGCAAATTTGAAACTTATATTGTTTTATGTGGAATATGTCCAAATTTTTCCATGTATACAAAAATTTCTTAATTTTATCTTTCGATTTTTTAGGAGAAAATTTAATAAATAGCTATAATTTTGAGTATGATTACGAATCCTAGTTACAGTTTGCGTATTTATGAAATGTAATTGCAGTTGCAGGCGGAAGAATTATATCAGGTAGTTATATCAATGAAAGAGGTTTATTAGGCGAATACAAGATGTATTAGCGCAATACCTTATCAATTGAAATCGCGCAAAAGAGTTGCATCAACACATATTGTACCAGCGCTGATAGTTATTTTTGTAAATGCAGTAGCTAGGTTTTCAATTTTTTTTAAAACAATAGCTATGTTTAGTAAATAATGTCTAAATATTTGTCATGTAGCATAATTTTTCTTATTTTAATGCGGTTGACATATTATTTTGCGTTTATCTTTCATATTAATGAAATTCCATAACTATGTGGATGCATATTACATGTCTAGAAGTTTCAAAAAGAAAAGAGAGTTCAAACAAACCCATTTACGTTTGATTATATTTTGATACTTATTACCTTTGTTAAACCTTATATTAGCACTCATTTAGGTGTAAGTATAAATAAAATGCCAAGAATATAATGTTGTAGCATAACAAATGGTAATTTGACAAACTTGATATTGTAAATTGATAAATTGACATTTTCCTCTTAATTTATTACTATATTTCTATTTTTACTAGCTTCCTCTCATCAAAAAAAAATTATGGCTATTAAGGCTTCGATCTCCGTTCCTTTTGTCTTTTGTCATCATGTCACCGACTAAAATCGATAAATCAAGTTTGAAATACAAAAATTAGAACATCGAATTATGTAATCTTGAATATTTATATCTTGGAATAGTGATACTTATAAATGGAATAGATGAAGTATATTATTCCTTACGTTTAACTATCATTTATTCATTTTTGTAAAAGTTATTTTTTTATTATTATTTATATAAGTTAAAATAACTAGACTGGTCAATTATTGAATAAAATAATCACTTTAGAGTGAGTCCAGACATGTAATTTGGAATTGATTACTTCTTGGGCATATTGATATACATATAAAAAACAATTAGTACTATTTATGAATTAATTTCATGTACTTGCAACCATGTGATTAATTTCGTGTGCAAAAATTTATGTGAAAAATTTGCCTCTTAAATGCTAGTACTACACAAAGACGAAGAAGTAAACTCTAGTAAATTGATATTTATTAGTGGAAGCATACTAAAAAGTTAATTAAAAGGGTCTTCAAAAAAGTTATATTTATTTTTTACATGTTAAAATATTTTGCAATGAACAATGGTGTTTGGAACTAATCTGTCGCGTTCTTAACGAGAAGAGAATTGTTACTAATATTTTTTTCCAAATTTAATAAATAACATAATTTAACTATTTTCAATTCACGTGTGTTTCTTCTTTTCACTTGAAAAGGATGATAATATGTATAGTTGATTCTTAAAAACAATGAGAGAGTACAAGTAAAATGTTGTTATATCTTATTTATTTATTTATTTATTTATTCATCTAATGATTTTTCTAGCCTGTTGCTTTTTGATATATTAAGCTACTTATATTTTGATAAATATTATTTGTCTCAAAAGATTTATAAGAAAGGGAATGCAAATCCTTAGGAAGTCTATTAACTTATATTATTGTTTAATTTCTCAAAACTAACCTAACTCAATATAAGAGTTTGAGTTTTATGCATTGAGTGTATATTAAAAAGAATGTTATTAAATTGCAAGTAAATTGTTATAACAAATATTAATCAATATGCTAGTAAAAATTAAAAAAAATATAATAAATACTGATTAATAACCTGCTAAAAATAATAATTAATCTGCTATTAAATATTAAATTATATATAGAAGTTCCTAAAAAACTACGCTAACACACTATTAGTTAATGTATACAACTTAAATCATTTTGATACTTTGGGGTGTCAAGGAAATAGGCCACCCGTTGGACTAGGGTGAACTTGGTGAGGTGACAGTGTTGTCATTACACAAGGCTATAAGCTTATATATAATTCACTAAATGGTGTTGTCATTGTGACGAAATGAGAATCACATATAATGCAATCTAATTTTAGAAAATACCTAGTCAATATTGCATCTATTTCTAAACTACATTTGTAAAATTACCCTTTTCATTATCGCTATACCTGATTGTTTTGAGGTCGTATTACACTTCTTCTTGAATTAGAATTATTAAATTCTTAAGCGTTGAGATTTACTTCCTTTGCGAGAATAAAAAACGTAATATACGTTATTTTTTAACAATCAGGAATATTCATCAAAGATATTTTTTCTACTATTTCTGTTAAATCTACGAACAACAACATACGCAATATATTTCCACGAATGGAGATTTTTCGTCAAATCTACGTAACAAGCAAATTTAAATTGTTAAATATTTAACAGAGACTAGAAATGTTAACTTTTGTCAAACTTAACAGGCTAAAACTGTCAAGTGCATACTTAAGAGACTACGTTGAACACGCATTCAAAATTACGAGACCAGTTTTGTAATTTTCTCTTCGTTAAGACTTGGGTCATGAGATCATTTAGCCTCTTTTTCTAATCTCTAATGACATCTTCATATTTCTCCATATCAAATACTCCGACAGCTTAACACTTGTTGGAAATTCAATATACACAACCATAATATGTGAAGCAATTTCATATCTCCTTATCTACCGTGCCACATCCTACAAATCACTTAAATCCACAATCGAAACTCCATTAAAAGAATCAACCCGAGATCTCTCATTATTTAAATTTAAATCCGGGTTCGTTGTCGCTATTGTGTTGTTTATGGTCCCAAATGTTTGAGGACAAGCTCAATATTGCCCCTAAAGTATGCAATCAACAACTTTAGTCCTTTAAGTTTTTCGAAAATCAACACTTTGAGCTGTAAAATATTTAATGAACTATGTCTGTTATATTTGACTGAAGTAATGGGGGGAAAGGAAATTAACAGGAATTCACATTTACAGGTATAATTTGTGTAATTTCTGTTATTTTTAAAATTTATTTTTTGAATCCAGTGCTACTTTATAGGTGTAATTTATACCATTTTAGTGTTTAGTGTAATTTTTTACATTGCATATTTTAAGATTCGATAGTCACACATCGTATTGGGCAGAGTGGATGAAATGGAGGCTCGCATCTCGAGTCTTGTGTGATAAAAATGTGCCATCAAAACTTAAAGGCAAATTCTATAGGGTGGTGGTTAGACCGACTATGTTGTATGGGGCATAGTGTTGGACGGTCAAGACTTCGCACACCCAAAATATGAAAGTTGCGGAGATGAGGATGCTAAGATAGATGTGTGAGCATACAAGGAGGGATAGAATTAGAAATTATGATATCTGGTATAGAGTGAGAGTGGCTTTGGTGGATGACAAGATGCGGCAAGCGAAGTTGAGATGGTTCGGGCACGTGCAGAGGATAGACACAAATGCTCCAGTGCGGAGGTGTGAGAGGTTGGTTATGAACGGGTACAAGAGGGGGTAGAGGTAGGTCGATGAAGTATTGAGGCGAGGTTATTAGACGAGACATGTCGCAAGTGCAACTCACTAAGGACATGACCTTAGATAGGTATGAAGGACACATATTAGGGTAGTAGGTAGTCCAGCGTAGTCATGCCTACGCTTACAAACTGGTAATTGTTTGTAATATTATTATTGTAGGCTCGCTTAACCTATTATAGTAGTAGGCACAATATTGTCTTATAGTCCATTGTCATATAATTTATGATGCTATGTATTTTGTTTGTCTTATTTACTTGCATTATTTATTGCTTCATTTTCTCTTTTAGAATTCGCTATCATGACTTACTCACTTTGTTTGTCTTACTTTGCGTAGGCTTGTGCTTTGTCTTGAGCCGATGGTCTCTCGGAAACAACCGCTCTACCTACCAAGGTAGGGGTAAGGTCTACGTACACTCTACCCTCCACAGACCCCACGTTGTGGGAGTTCATTGGGTATGTTGTTGTTGTATTTTAAGATTCGATAGTACTTTCTTGGTATTTATAGTTATATAGCATTCCCTCTGTTTCATAATAAGTGGTTCTTTAGGCTTTTCATTTTTGTTCCAAAATAAGTGGTGCTTTAAGATTTCAAGAAAAATTGATATTATTGTTCCAAAACTATCGTTAGTTACATAATCAAGAATCATTAAATAGTTTTTATTTTTTAGACATTTAATTTAATTATGGATAAATTAGTAAGCAATCCTAATTTTTTAGGAGTGAACACTTTTTAAGGGGTGTGCATAAACTAAAAAAATCACGTATTATGAAACGGAGGGAATACTTTTTTCTCAACGTTCCCCTCAAATCTAACAAACAACAACATATCTAGTGGAATTACATAATATGGGGTCTAGTGAGAATAGAGTGTACGCATACCTATATTTAACAGAAACTAAAAATATTATTGTAACTTTTAACAAGCTTAAAGGACTAAAACTATCAAGTACATACTTAAAGGACTATTTTGAACATATCCTCAACTATAAGGGACCATCTTTGTCATTTTCTCAACTTAAGAAATTATAAATATCCCTTATGACTTTTAAGACCCCTTTTTACCTATTTTCTTCTCTAATAAAATCACCAATCCACACATAATATTTTCTTCTCTTCCCTATCAACAATGGCATCTTCATATTTCTCCAATATCAAATACTCAGATAGCTTAACACTTGTTGGAATTTCAATATGCACAGCCATAATATGTGAAGCAATTTCATATCTCCTTATCTACCGTACTACATCCTACAAATCACTCAAATTCACAATCGATAAAGCTTCCAAAAAACTCGAAACAATGAAAACAAACAATGACCCTATTCCATCAATCCTAACAAAAAAATCAAAAACCAAAAAAATAGATCGGGTCGAAACTTCATTAAAAGAATCGACCCGAGATCTCTCATTATTTAAATTCAAATCCGGGTTTGTTGTTGCTGTTGTGTTATTTATGGTTTTTGGGTTTTTAAATAGTTTATTTGAAGGGAAAGTTGTTGCGAAATTACCATTTACACCCTTTAAGATTGTTCAAAAAATGAGTCATAGAGGTTTGCCTGGTGATGATATGACGGATTGTTCAATGGCATTTTTATACTTTTTATGTTCGATTAGTATTCGAACTAATTTGCAGAAATTTTTAGGGTTTTCACCGCCACGTGGATCTGCTGGAGCGGGTCTATTCCCTATGCCCGACCCGAAAACCAATTAATGAATCCATCTGAATTGGGTGTTGTTTTTTATTTTTTTTTTAATTTTGCTTTTTTTTTTTTGTTATTGTTGTGAGTAATAATCTAGGGTTAAACTTTGAGGCAGTTTATTGCTAATTGATCGATTTTTCGACTGTTTAGATTTGTAATTCATAATAAGTACTTTGATTTACTTTTGAGTTTTAACTGAATTCTATTTGAAGTAATTTCCCTTGATTATCCCGTTCTTACTAGTTAGTTGTAGTATTACTCTTGCAGATGTTTGTCCTTCGATTTATGTTTGTATCTTGTACTTTGATTATCGTATTAATTTGTGTTAGTTACTGCTCCTTTTTTCGACCGCTTTATTATGCTTTGATTAATTTGAGTTGTAACTGAATTCTGTTGTTTCAATTTTGCTTGATTATCCATTCATATTGGTAAACGTAGTATTACTCTTGTAGTTGTTTGTCCTTTGATTTATGCTAATATTTGTTGTATCTTGTACTTCGATTATCTTATCGTATTAATTTGCGGTAGTTAATGCTCCTTTTTTTAGGACGGATTTATTATGCTTTTATAGTATTTTGCCGTGACATTTTATATTGCTTTGAATTGCTTGTCCTTGTATCGAGAGTCTATGGAAAACAACCTCTCTACCTCCCAAGTTAGGGGTAAGGTCTGCATACATGCTACCCTCTCAGACCCTACTTTGTGGGATTTCACTAGTTATGTTGTTGTTGGTAACTCTCATGGCATATTATATATTTTTGAGTCCTTTTTTACCTATGCGAGCTTTGTTTAATTGTTCAAACGCCATTATAAACTAGAAGGGTTACTGGAGTTTGATGGCTAATGTTAAAATAGTCATAATATGCTTGGTCCTCTTTGAGAAATGGACCAAGTAGAGTGGAATGGATAAGGAGAACTCATATAGCTGAACCTAACTAGTTTGGGATTGAGATGTTGTCGTTGATTTATTTCATTGAATCCTGATAGATGATGGGTAGATCCCACCAGTATGATTGGGCACGAAACGGAGTTTAAGAAAGAAAGTATAATAAGAATTGATAAGAGTAATGGTCTAGGTAAAGGTTTAAACAGGCAATCATAAGCTTTCTTGTTGCTAATGGAAGATTTTCTACTCTTGCAGAAATGCAAGGTAAGGCTGTGTACAATAGACCCTTGTGGTCCAGCCCTTCCCGGACCCCGCGCATAGCGGGAGCTTAGTGCACCGGGATGCCCTCTTTTAGATTTGTAATTCATAATAAGAACTTTGATTTATTTGAGTTGTGAGTTCTGTAGAATTAATGCCACTTGATCTTTTGCTTATTTTCAGTTTGGTAGTTGTGGGGGATATTATATATATTTTTGACTCCTTTTTCGACCTATGTGACCTTTGCTTAACTGTTAGAACGCCATGATAAGTGAGAGTAATAATAGTCATAATATGACGAGTCAGTGGGTTGGATAAGGAGAATTCATTAGTTGAACTTAATTACTTTGGAATCAAGATGTTTTCGTTGATTTATTTCGTTAAATCGTGATAGATGATGGGTAGATCCCATCAGTATTGCTTTAATCTTTGCTATGATGTAGCTCTACTTATAAGAAAACAAGAATCTTTGCTATGATGGAGGTTTCTTGTGTGTGCTTGTGTCCTTTCCTTTCGGAGGATAGTATCTAGTATCGATGTTCCTTCTTCAAGCCAAACCTCCTTACTAATGAGACTTCTTTCTGGATAGAGATATAAGGAACTTTGTTGTTCTTTTTTGTCCTTCATATTGGAATTGTATCCGAAGTTTGGTTAATTCAGTTATGAGTAGAATAACTTCTATGGAACGTACTTCATTTGAGAGCTCTGTTTGTTTTACCTTGCTGTCTTAAGTAGGTTTCTTGAGTTTGGGTTTTTATTATACCCTTTGGATTCCTGTTTGAGATTGGCGGACTTATTAAGCTGCTTCACGGCATATCATTTACAATTCCAATTCCCAGGATTTGTCTTCTAGTTATGCCTTTTAGGCTGAAATATAGTATTAAAGTACCAAATTCCCTACAGATGAAACGAGAAACTCATTTACCATATGGAAATCTATGATCTGTCTAGTTTCAGGAGCTTTACCTGATTGAATAAAAGCCAGGCACCATTAAGCTAGTTACTATGAATTAGTATCAATTTGTTTCCTTTTTTATGTTCCTTCTTCTTTGCTTCCTTGTTTCTCTCCAATGGTGCGTTCAAGTCCCAAGTCTCTTGAGTGAAGTTTCTTATGTTTAACCTCACTATTTTTCCTTATGTCTTTGTCATTTTTGTTCAACATACATAATTGACTGCTTTGATAGTCCTTTCCTCATCCGTCCCAAATATCGCACTGTCCACTTTCGTCCTTGAGTCTCACCTGTGTTCATGTGTCAATGTGGACACAGCTTTGTGAACGCTCACTTGCACTAATAATTTATTGTGCTTCTTGTGATATAATGTTCACGAAGCGTGAACTGTACAGCAACCTCCCTTTCAGTATCCCAAACCTTTCCTAGGACCTCTATTTATTCATATATTAGAGTCCATGTGGTGGTATAGTTTCAATGCTGAAGGTATTCTCATGTATCTAGGAATATCCAAATCCAAGTAGTCTTTTACTTGGTACACATCCTTGTCATTCTAACTGACTTTATGGATTGTTAATAGTCTGCGTCCTAGTTCTTTGCAATGTACATCCTAACAATCGGAATGCTAAACAGTTACACTCAGCAGTTCATTCAGACAAAAGTAGGAAGGAATTTGTTTTTTCCGGAAAGGAACTCTTATTGTTTCAAATCAGCTGGTAGATTTTGGGAGCTTGGGGGATTAAGATATTGCATATCGGATGAAGCTAGTAGTGTTTCTCCTTTTTTCTTTTTCTTTTCGGGGAACCAGAAAATCTATATATGCTTTCTTGATGAAGTTGACAAGTATGTCAAACTGTCCTGAAATCATTGGGTATTGTTTGGTTTGGTATTAGAATTTTGGATATCAATTTTGAAGCAAAATCGTGTTGGTGAAATTTCTCAGAAACTCTTGGTGATCCGCCAGAGTTTGTGGACGATTTGTTCCAAAAGCGATCAATCAGAAATTGAATCCTACTTTTGACTTGAAAACTATTGTAGCACAACTTATTTAAACAAGATCAAAACTTATACAATGACAAGAAAATAACCTATTTAGGTAAATCTCCGGTAGTGTAATGGCTTCTGCTATCTTCTGAGGAAGAAATTGTGCAACCATGCTTTTGTAACCAAAATTGAAGTAGTTGTCTTCATTTATAATTTTAGCTTCAACTATAGTTTCTTTCGTCACCATCTTTAAGAAGCTCCCAAATGGCTTTTATTAGCCATGATCTATCAAGGGTCACTTTCATTCTCATTGGAAGAAAAAAGTCAAGACTCTATATGAGAAGGAAGTGAAGCCAAACATGGTAAAAACAGAAGAGAACAAAGAGAAAATGAACACATAAAGAGGAAATATAGGTACTTCATTTGTTTGTTAGGACCACTGTGTGTGATGATGCTGAAAGCATTGTTTATGAGGGTAAAAATACGTAGGTAATTTTTTCCCCTGGGGTTAAGTCTTGATAGATGGAGTTTTACGGTAGTACTTAGTCTTGATAGATAGAGTTTTACGGTAGTACCTATGATAGTGGAAGAGAGTAAATATACCGTGAAATTAATTGAGGTGCGCAAGCTAATTCAAATACTGAAATTAGAAAAAAGAAAAGGGCAAGTATCCAATTCCCACAAAGAAGTTGGACTCCCATTGAGCCACTGGGATTCTTAAGATTGAATTTTTTTTAAAGTAAAAGTATTTGTAAGTATGAATTTGATCATCAATATTTTTCAGTACTATATTTGCAAATATTGCTTGAAGAATGTTTCAAGTGAAATAATAATCAAAGTCTTCAACGTTTTTTCTTCTTCACGTCAAATCATGGGCAAACACAAGCATTAAAATACTCTTTTCTCAACTTCAACTCCAAATATGTAAAATAACTTCAAACTTGAAACAAAAGATAAAGCTAGCTATTTATATTATAAGGTGGGTCAATTAAATTCAAATTTCAAACACAAAAGTTAATTTGTTTCCTAGACTGGGTCATATATAGCCAACTTTCATGGCAATTTTAAACTTTGCAATTAAGACTTGCACAGTTGATTTTCATGACTTAAATATGCAATAGTGTAATATAAAGATTGAAACTAAAGAGAGTAAATATTTGGTTAAATAGTTTAAATGGTGCAAGCGCTCTTATAATTTTTCCTACCACAAATGTAGTTGTAAAATGTGACAGAAGAAACAAAGCATTGAAGCAACAAATCCTCTCTGAATTTAAGGAAAGAGATATTTCGACGGCTCTATTTAATCTTAACGCCCTTTTTTTTTTTTTGTGTGTGTGTGTGTGTGTGTGTGTTTTTATTAGCTTTAAAAATAGACGCATAAGAAACAGAATTTTTTTTTGTTGAGAGGTGACCGTTCTTGAAGAGAAAATCGTGATGAAAATAACGTTAGGAGAATTTTAAACTCAATACGTTAGAAGTCTAAAATCAATGGGGAAAAGAGTTGCTATAATTGCTTCAGCAGAAGCTGTTGTCGGTATCGTAAATGAGCTGCTATAATTGTTGCAGAAGTTGTTGTCGGTATTGTAAACGTCCTCAATTAATTCGTTAATTTATCTTGTGGCGCGGAATCCATCTTGATAAAATAATTATTTGGTTATTTTTTCAATGAACTTTTAAATCTTAATTATGAGAACTCAGGAAAAAAGATGCTAAGAGTTTGAAGTAATTGGAGTAATATTTACCATCTTCAACATTTCATGTCATAATTTGCAAATTGTATGTGTAAGTTGACTACGAAAACATGCTGAGACATTTTCTGTGGCTTTTGTGCTGTACTAGTAATGTTGTTAATAAATATGTATCGTCAGCTACACAATTAAATGAAATGTGTAGCTGTATCTTCGATAACTGTGTGATTATCTTAATTAGTTAAGAAAATTGTATGTATGAAAATATGATAATTGTTTATTATTAAATTATGTGATTATCTTAAAAGCTTTGTTTTTTTCACAACTTAAAAGCTTTGTTTTTTTCACAACTTAAAAGCTTAACTAATACATATAAAACCTTCGAGCTAGATACTTTTATATACTTACTTAGTTTACACTTCAACATACCTCTCACGTGCGAGTCTCAATTAAATAGTGTGAGTGAACATATTTAAAAGTTTAATATTAAAAAGGAGAAATATTTTCTGGTCGTAACTACATTACCAAAATATTGAAAAGAAGCACGAGAATATATAACCGTTATATATCATATAAAAACTTGTGTCTATTGACCTTCGACTTTAATTATCGATCATTTGCAACTCATGGAAGGAACAAAAAAAAGAAGTTGGACCATATATTTCTTTTTCATTCTCATGGAAAATGAATATAAACATCTGTGAATTAAAGGTACTTGTGATCCAAATGAGAACATTTATCCCCTCTTACCATATAAGAATAAAAAATTCACATGTGTTTTTTTCTTCTAAAAAGAAAAAAAAATGAAGGGAACGAAAAAAATATGGTGGGGGTACTAAGTAATTAATGTACTCATCTTAGCTTGAATAGTTGCATAATTTGTTACTGTAACAATATTTTCCTCAATATTCATCTTCCAACAATGTGATAATTATACCACTATTACAAATTTTATGCTAATGAAATGATATGATGAAGCTAAGATCATGACATCTAATCTTCCTAAGATAATGCTAATCTACATACCATATACATGTGATTCTATCAATCAATTATAATAATGAGTAATTACAATAGTAATGAATAATTATTCTATCAATTACAATACTAATGAATAATTATTCTATCACTCCCCCACAGTCAAAGCGGGAGGTAGGCGTATGATGAGACTGTCCCAAAAATCCTCAAATAATACCAGCGGAAGACCATTAGTAAAAATATCTGCAATCTGATAACGTGACGGGACATGCAACACACACACTTGTCCGCGAGCGACCTTTTCACAAACAAAGTGGATATCGAACTCAATATGTCTAGTGCGTTGATGGTTGACCGGATTCCCGAAGAGGTAGATAGCACTAACATTATCACATTACACCAATGTTGCTTTCAGAATTGGACAATGGAGTTCTAGAAGAAGGTTCCGAAGCCAACAAGATTCAAACACAACATTGGCAACACCTCGGTATTCTTTTTCGCATTGGATCTGGACAACATTGCTTGGCGTTTGGAGGACCACGTTACCAAGTTATCGCCGAGAAATATACCATAACCAAAAGTGGAGCGTCTGGTGTCCGGACATCCACCCCAGTTGGCATCTGTGTAGGAGACAAGAGTGGATGTCGATGATGGGTATAAGTGCAAGCCATACTCTAGAGTACCCTGAATATAACGCACAATGCGTTTTAGATCAAGCATATTATTATCCATCGGATTATGCATGAATAGGCACAAGTGTTGTACTGCATAAGAAATATATGGCCGTGTAAAGGTAAGATATTGACGGGCCCCTGCAAGGCTGCGATATAGTGTCGGATCGGCAATTGGCTTGCCGGAGGAGGCACTCAATATGGGCTTAGTATCAACTATCAACCGGAGTTGCTGACAATTTACATGAGGACATGCCAACACATTCAACAATCTCTGTTGCGTACTTATTTTGGGATAAAAATAAACCACATGTATGACGTGGCCACCCCTAAAAAATAATAGTGTAGTGGTCCGAGATCCTTCATAGCAAATTCTGAACCAATGTGTGACATGATGGACTTGCTTAAGAGCATCCGATGAGGCAATTAATATAATATCATTCACATATAAAAGAAGGTAAACTATATTATTACCCTGGCGGTAGATGAACAGAGAATGATCAGAACGGCTGTTAGAAAATCCAATATGCGAAACAAAATCCGCAAACCTTTTGTACTAGGCCCGGGGGGCATGTTTAAGCTCATATAATGATTTCTTTAGCAAGCACACATGATTTGGATACGTGGCGTCCCTGTATCCCAAAGGCTGGTACATGTATACTGTTTCATTAAGTTCTCTGTGGAGGAAGGCATTTTTAACATTTAACTGATGAAGAGGCCACGCCTTCGACAGAGCCAAGCTGAGGACCGTTATGATAGTTGCCGGTTTGATCACCGGACTGAACGTCTCACCGCAATCCACACCAACCTATTGTGTCTTTTCATCACCTACAAGACGGGTTTTATGCCTCTCAAAAGTGCCATCTTATTTTTCTTTATGACTGAAAATTCACATAGATCGAATTACATTGGCATGAGAGGGACGAGGAACCAACTCCCACATCCTATTTTTAATAAGAGCATTAAATTCATCATGAGCATTTTCCAATTCGGGTCATTAAGAGCAGACACAGGATTACGAGGCAATGATGATTTTGAAATCTGGGTGTGTAGGTTATATTTGGTGTTGGATTTGACAATGCCGTGTTTTGGGGATATCCATCTACCATAATAGTGAGTCGTCATGTTATATTTTTTGAAACAAATTTCCCATTTATCAAAATGCATGAGTCCGGACCCCCTACCTATGATTTTCTAGACGATGGCATACCCCCGTATTTATCCCAACATTTTTTGTCACAAAACGAGCCCACTGTTTCGGCCAACCAAAATATTTTTGGTAACTTGGGCCCCGTAACAGTGGCTCATCCACGACACACCACTGCCCAGCAAGCTGGGCCTCCTTTCTTGAGCCCAAGTATGCCCTCTGGATCGACAACCCAAAACCAACTGCATGGCAGTGGCTTGGGTCACGACCGATTCACCGCCAATTCGCCAGCAATTCTATTGGCCCAATTCAAAACTTAGCCCATCGTCTAGCACCCGTAGTCAACACGTAGTCTCATCCGTTGGCCCAATTCAAAGCTCGACCCATCGTCTAGTCACCCGTAGTCAACACGACATTGTCAAACCCAACACCAAATATAGCCTACACACCCAGATTTCAAAATCACCATTGCCTAAAAAATCCATTATATATTGTTGAACGTGCTGGCATGTCCTCATGTAAACCGTCAACAACTCCGATTGATACTAAGCCCAAATTGAGGGCCTCTTCCGGCAAACCAGCTGCCGACCCGACACTATACCGCAGCCTGGCAGGGGCCTGCAATATCTTACCTTTACACAACCAGATATTTCTTATGCAGTACAACACATGTACCTATTCATGCATAATCCGATGGATAATAATATGCTTGCTCTAAAACGCACCGTGTGTTATATTCAGGGTACTCTAGAGTGTGACTTGCACTTATGCCCATCATCGACATCTACTCGTGTCTCCTACACAGATGCCGACTGGGGTGGATGTCCGGACACCAGAAGCTCCACTTCTGGTTATGGTATATTTCTCAGCGATAACTTGGTAACGTGGTCCTCCAAATGGCAAGCAACATTGTCGAGATCCAGTGCCGAAGAAGAATACCGAGGTGTTGCCAATGTTGTGTCTGAATCTTGTTGGCTTCGGAACCTTCTTCTAGAACTCCACTGTCCAATTTCGAAAGCAACATTGGTGTACTGTGATAATGTTAGTGTTATCTACCTCTCTTGAAATCTGGTCAACCATCAACGCACTAAACATATTGAACTCGATATCCACTTTGTTCGTGAAAAGATCACTCGCGGACAAGTGTGTGTGTTGCATTTCCCGTTGCGTTATCAGATTGCAGATATTTTTACTAAAGGTCTTCCGTTGGTATTATTTGAGGATTTTCGGGACAGTCTCAGCATACGCCTACCTTCCGCTTCGACTGCCAGGGAGTGATAGAATAATTATTCATTACTATTGTAATTACTCATTATTATAATTGATTGGTAGAATCACATGTATATGGTAGGTAGATTAGCATTATCTTAGGAAGATTAGATGGCATGATCTTAGCTTCATCATATCATTTCATTAGCGTAATTGTAGCTTGTAATAGTGGTATAATTATCACATTGTTGGAAGATGAATATTGAACGGGGGAGTGATAGAATAATTATTCATTAATCATTACTAATGAAATGATATGATGAAGCTAATATCATGCCATCTAATCTTCCTAAGATAATACTAATCTATCTATCATATACATGTAATTCTACCAATCAATTATAATAATGAGTAATTATAATAGTAATGAATAATTATTCTATCAATTACAATAGTAATGAATAAATATTCTATCAGTTACATCCATATTTTGTTTTAACAGATATATTTCTATTTTTAAACATGAACATGCCAACTTGCTACTCCCTTGTATACGTGTAAGAGTTAATGTTTTATGCACATGACATTGGTACAAATATAGATCTTTCTCCAAAAGTGTTATCAAACTGTTAATGCATAATTAAATTAATAAAAGTGCAGTCTCTTTATTTAATAGCATAAAAATTTAAATGAGAATGATATCAAATGATATCAATGTAGGCAAGATGTATTGGTTCGAGAGGCTTATCACTCATATATCAGAAAAAAATCCATCCTCCTAAATTCATTAAAAGAAATAAGTCCACACATCGTTTTCTCTATAATATCTTAAATTTTTATATGAAATGATTATACTCTTCTATACAAACATCTGATGATATATATTATAATATTATATGATAAAAAGGCATGCAACTTGATGCACTAAACTTCCGTTATACGTGCAATTCGTTGAAGAACTATATATATTGGATCTCTATGTATGCAATTTTACTTTACAAGTCTGTAAGAGAATGTGTTCGGCGGCTTGAATCCGATATCTCATCATCAAGCGGCTAAAACTTTTATCATTAATTACGTCAAGGTTATCCTAGTATATGATATGATAACAATAAACTTAATTATTAATATTAAAGTACTTGCTCTACATTTTTTGCCTTAATAACTTGTATTTTTTTTTAAGATAAAACAATTACAAGTTATAAATGTTAACGTTATACTATTTTTTTTGTGTATAGCTATAGCTAGTTATAAATTAAAGTCCATGAGAATTAAAGTAAGACATAAAATTAAAGTCACACTCCTTAAATTGAGAAATATATAGTATCTAAAATTCGTAAAAAAGCTTAAAAAATGGACCATCAATATTGATAAAAACCTTAAAGATTAAACGTAAACGGTAAACTAGATAAATTATTTTAAGAAAAATTATAAATATGTTCACTTTTTGGTAGGGAGTGTTTCCCCCTTTCACAGGCTCTACATGACGTATATACGTGAATTGAGATTAATCGAATCAGAAAGTATATCAAATATCATATGATTATAATAATTCTATATATTAAAAAAGAATTTCAAAGGCATGTGGCCGGTTGGACGGAGAGAGCTCCACTTTCATTAAGTTAGTATTATCAGGATGGATATAGTTAGGGAGTTACATATTCATTCGAATTCAGTAATTTTAAAACTCTGTATATATATTAAAATTTTACTAAATAGTGCAAATAATAGAGTCCCAATAAATCAAATTGATTGTAGTACAGTTCCGAATGGAAAATATTGTTCGAATCCTAGCTAGATCCTCTTATATGCTATCAAAAAAAAAAAAAACAATCCAATTATTATCTTTTATCTTTTACTATTAGTGAATAGAAATAAAGAATAACTAACTAAATATACTATGGTTGAATTTTTCTTTTTCTCTTCCTAATAATATAATTTTGTATTCAGAAGCGTAAAGTTCAAACTTATGGGTTCATGGAAAGTCAATAATTCTAATCTAAATCTGTATAGATGTTAAAAATTTAACAAATAAGTATATAGTAATTAATATCAAACCTAGCTAGTAAACTAATGAATTGTGGTAAGATTTCACACTTAACCATAAAATTTAAGTCATGAATCCACATCTACCTTTTTTTATTAGGAAGTACTCAAGAATGTCATGTTAGAACCAAGTTTATATTAGACTTTGGTGGAATTATCATTTTACTTTTTTATATTAATTCCCCATCATATTAGATATGATTAATTAGTATCTAGATTCTATGACTTGTAATAGACTTCTAAGTATGGGAACCGTATCCCTAGTACCTATTATATTATGCATCCATGTAGTAGTTTTTGTGTTACGTAATAATTATTAAATATACATAATATACACACAAGGTTGCTCGTGGTCAAGTACGCGTCTGTCATGTCCCGTTCAGGTATCAAATTGCCGACATCTTTACGAAGGGTCTTTCCTCGGTCCTTTTTGAAGATTTTAGGGACAGTCTCAACGTTCGAAGACCGCCCGCTATAATTGCGGGGTGTGTTAAATATACATAATTACACACAATATACATGTGTATATTTATATTTAAGGTATATTACTCTCGGTTATTACTGCCCATCCGTGGGCAGTCCTAGTCATTTCCATGTACAAAGATGTAATTAATGTTGTAGTCTAATTAGTATTGTACACTTACCATACTTGTATAGTTAGTCTCCAAATATAATAAGGTTTTAGAATTAGAATATGAATAAGATTCTCCTATTATGGAAATATGTAAATTGTATATATAATATTTCAAGTAATGAAAATAATCAATGGAATATTTCTTTTAATAATAAATAAACTTTCTTTGCTGTTAAAAAAAAAGATGATTAATTAGTATGTACCCTCTAGTGGGTAAAATTAATCTACCGTTCGTAACATTTATAGGACCGCTTGCTGAATTCTGTATACCAGAAATTGCCAATAGCAATAAAGAACCATCAACAACTACAAATATTAAATACTTAGCAATTAAACGATCAACTTCGATTAATTTAAACCAAATCTTAAAAAATGTTTAAATAGATCCTTTTGATCTAGAAGCATGTTGTGTGATTGTATCCAAAACTTTTTAAATTTATGTAGTTTAGTCCCTACAAAAGAGTGATTTGAAATGAATAAAGATACTCATGGCAAAAGGTTTTATTTACTAGTATAATTTAAAATGACAGATGCGAATATGATGATGGGACAAATTATGGACTGACTCCAAAACATGTAACATATTTCCAATGTTTTTATATTTTTTATTTATTCATGAGGTACTAGGTATAATATTCCATGCCAAAAAGAATTCAAATATATGTACATACACTCTAAAGGACACCTTCAGTACTTGAATATGTGACCTAGTGGTAAATGAAATTTAAATGACCGTGTTAGATAGTCTGTCTAGTATTAGAGTTATATAATATATGTTTGATAGACACACGAACTGATTTCAAATAGAACATATGTAAAATGTTAGTTATAAAAATTTTGGTTGAAATTCTCTATATGTGTTAAAATTCATAAATAAGTACAAGTAATTGATTCAAACTCACAAAATCAAGTGAATTGTAATAAAATTTCAAACTTAAATTCATAAAGTTCAAATCTTATATATGTTTTCTCTAATTTCAAGATGGACTATATTGACTCTTTTCTAAAATCACATTTGGCCCCCTACGAAAAAATATTTGATGTACGTGTGGTTTTTATGGATATGCCAATATAAAAAGCTAAAAAGTAATAGTACTATGTTTTGTACAAATAATAATAAAATAATCTTAACGTATGTCGAAAGATGAAAGTGCTTATTCAAAAATATTATCTCTGTTAGCATTAAAAATACCTATAGAAAATCAGAGAGAAACGTCACGAAACCATATAGAGTTGAATTTCAGTTTTGGTAGGACTCAACCATGTCCCAGACTCCCAGGTGCCAATTGAAGTACTTTTAATTAAAATATACAAAATTATGTATAATATATAGATTTCACATCCCATCTATTCAAGCACGGTTAGTTGAAATACGCAAAAACTTATCCGAACACCATGATTATTAAAAGAAAATCCATGTGGTAGTTCATGTATAAAGAACATCACCCGTGTATGATGTAATTGAGTTATGTAAGGCCGGAAGAGTTGTGGGTAAAACAAAGGTGTCTTGAGCTAGAACAACTTCGTAGATTATGTTTTTAACAATATTATTCTTTTGGTTTAATATTACCTTGGAAAATTAAAGTTTCATTTTTGCCTTTGACCGGATGGAAATGTAAGTAGTGTTGCATGTTTTTTCTTTCTCTAGGTTATTGGTTTTCACACATATATATATATGATATCATTGACAAGGTTCTCCTTTTTGCTAGCCCTAATGAAGGATGTACTCTTTATAATATTTGTGTTTGTCATAGCTAGTAGTACTCTACCATCAAAGGATGTGGTACAGTGAATGAAGTTGTTTATCCCTTGATCAGAGGTCTCGGTTTCGAGCTATGGATATGAATTTTTTTTTGATAGGGAACGTTTTTTCCAGAAATGGGCTCTACGCGGCGCGAATCCAAATATAGTCGGGTTTCAATACGAATAACTTTCCAATATTTTCTTATCGAGAACGGTAGCTGACTCCCTTAAAAATATCTTTACCTAGACAGGGCTAGAAATCTCCGGGTGGGAAACAAACAGAAAAACTAGTAGTACTCTAGCTAGTGTGTTCTGTTCACATTAATCAGTAAATTTTTATAGCAATATATAGCGGCGAATGTTAGTATTTTTTTTAAAAAAGAAAAAGAGGGTCTCCCACGTATATAATTTTAGTTATCAAGACTTTGAACATGTTTCATTATTATAATCCTACCCATAAATCATAATTAACCTATATATATAGTATGATAATGACAAATCAGTTGTCCTTCTAGTTGACTAGAATGGCATCTAGACATCATGTAGTGACTAATTGTTTGTGTTTATAGTTGACTATAGACTATAGAGTGGTAGCTAGTCATTGTAGTAGTGGATTTATGCTAATGCTCACTAGTGTTTTTATAGGTGAACAATTTTGACTGGAATGGAAATTCCACCCAAGTTTGAAAAGCTTACAGCATTCTGATAATTCTTTGTAGGTGTAATTTTCACAAACACTTTTATTTTTCAGAAACTGGCACTTAGCCCCTTGAAATTTGAGAAAGTGGCAGATACACCCCTTTTGTATAAAGTTGAAGGGCATTATGACCATTTTGGTACTAATAATAAAGTAGGGAAAACAAGTTGGGATAACATTCTGCTCGATAGTGTTTGCTTAGATTATATACAAATGCTTTTGGGATAACATTTTTTGCTTACCTAACAAATACAAGAAAATAACTAAAAACCCCACATATTTTCCGGGAATACATTTTCCTTCGTACCAAACATACCTCTAAATTGTGCTGGTTAATCTCACCAGTAATATTTCCTAGCTCTGAAGGGATGTTTCGTCTGAGATTGTAGATTTATAAATTTGCAAAAGCTTTAGGTTACTCATCTAGTGGCATACCCAATCCTTTCTTCAGTTGAGATTTATTTACTCCCCCATTTTTGTCATGAGTTACCAGTTATAATGATATTTATGATAATTCAGCAAAGTGGTTGGCATAAACTTTGCTTCAATAGACATATACTAGAACGCAATGTTTTGCTGATTTGTATGTGCCATTAAAATCTTTAGTGTAATAGTAGACTTTTTGGTTTCAAATGACAAATAGTCATGCTTCCATTTTCATGTGTAAGAGAGCTGAGACGAGTCTTGTTCATGCTGCTTCTTGATCTGTACTATGTGTGTTCAAGGGATTAACCAATTTAAAATGCTACTGCTTCAGCTCCAAGTCTGCTTTCTTAGGAGGAGGCTATGTTGTTGTTTAAGCATCTTGAGGTGCAAAATCCAGTATGAAATATGACTGAAGCTGATACAATGAAACCAAATGGGAATCCTATCCACATTGCTTCCCACGCAAACCATGACTCGCTGCTCTCATTCACTGGTTCCACTGCTTGTGGTGGCTTGTTGTCGGGGCAATTCAGTTGAATTTGGAAGCCACAAAGACCACTATTATTAGCATAATAAGTTGGATCATCCATTGTATCCATTTGACCACCAACTGGGATTTTACCTTTTAGATGGTTATTGCTGACATCCAAAGTAGTGAGTTGTTGAAGCTTTATAAAGGACTGGGGAATTGGACCAGAGAAAGTATTGTGAGATAAATCTATGCTCTCAAGGCTCTCCAAATTCCCCAGAGTTGCTGGAATTTTCCCTTTTAGGCCATTGTAAGAGATGTTAAGCATCTTGAGGCCTCTAAGTTTGCCTAAAGAAGATGGGATTTCACTAGAAAGATGGTTTTTTGACAAGTCCAGCCAAGAGTAGATGTCAATGCTGGCACTCGATGACAGACCTTGGACTGACCTCTTCCAGTTCACTATCAGGTCAGTGTACTCAATTGAGAAGGTGAAAATGAATGAAATTGATGAGAATGTGCTTGGTGTTTCAATCATTCCAACTAGATTTCCGACCTCTGCAGGGATGCTTCCAGTGAAGTTGTTGTGTGACAAGTCAAGGATTTGAAGATTACTTAAGTTTGAAATGCTAGAAGGAACTGAACCTTGTAGGGAATTATTCCTCAAATTCAAGCTTCTAAGGGTGGACAATTCTGATATAAAGTTTGGGAGTTCTCCTGTGATTCTGTTGTCATGAAGATCAAGATGCTCAAGCATGTAAAAATTGGTCATGTTCCTTGCCAAACTTCCTGTAAAATTGTTCCCCCTTAAGGCTAAAATTCTAGTTTCTTGTGAAAAGGTTAGAGGAACTTCTCCGGAGAAGTCATTCAAGGATAAATCAACAAACGCAAGAAAAGAAGTTGGGTCAAAAACTGGAATTGTGCCGGAAAGTCTGTTCTTTGACAAGTCCAACAGTAGCAAGCGATAAATATTGGTGATGGAGCTCGGAATTTTCCCAGAGAAACTATTCTCAGCCAATATGAGAATCATAATCGCGGTAGCATTACCCATGTTTTCTGGCAGTTCCCCTGAAAACCTGTTTCTTGAAAGGTCAAGAAGAGATAGACTCCTGGAATGGAAGAGACTAGGAGGGAGAGAACCTGTTAGATTGTTATCTGACAGAATAACAGTTCCAAGTTCCATTTCTGCAAGCCACTGAGGGAAAATTCCTTCGAGCTTGTTGTTACTCAAATCCAAGTAATCAAGACTTCTTTGTGAAGAAATCCATTCTGGGATCGGTCCTAAAAGGCCACAAGACTGAAGGGACAGTCCAGATAACATGCATCGAGGCTCTATCTTGGCATTGTTGTTCCATTTCAATGCATTTTTTCCAAGAAACAGATTTTTCAAAGCCTTCATGTTGAATAACCAAGATGGGATTTCACCAGTAAGCATATTGTTATCCAACTTAAGAGTCTCCAACTTGGTCATGTTCTGTATTGAACTTGGAATAACACTAGTCAGCTTGTTCTTGCTCAAGGCCAAAGTAGACAGATTTGACAAGCGGCCAATCATTGTCGGAATATGCTGTGAAAACAGATTTTCCCTTAAATCCAACACTTGCAATCCCTTCAAGTTCAATACCGAAAGTGGGATTCCACCAGAAAAATGGTTGTTTCTGAGGGACAACTCTTGAATCTTGGTGAGGTTCCCAATCTCCATGGGAATGTTCCCACCAATAAAGTTGTCATCCAGCTTCAATATCCTCAACTTTTGAAGATATCCCACTTCAGGTTTCAAAACACCAGTGAGCAAATTCCCACTCAAGTCTAGATATTGGAGGTGCCTCAAGTGAAAAACTTGTGGAGGAATAGAGCCAGTAAAATTGTTCTGCATTAGGTCAAGATGAACCAAGTTTCCGAGGTTGGCGATCCCTTCACCCGCTATTTGGCCTTGTATGTGATTTGAGGACAAGATAAGCATCATCAAAGATTTTATACCAAAAAGGGGTGCCAAAACAGAAGAACTGACCACCACAGGCTCAGGAGATTGAAGGGAATCCAGATAGAGAGCAATCACAGCTCTAGAATTTGGTCTAGAGTCACAAATGACTCTATCCCAACTACAACAATCAGAGGTGGAATTCCAGTCCTCAAGCCCATAGCTGAAGAAACCATCTGAAGAAGATGAATTAACAGCGGTATTCTCCAAGAATGCAGATTTGAACTTGAGAAGGGCTTGTTTTTGATCATTTGGACAGCAAAAAGCAGCTCTAAAGAAACTGAGAAATCCCAGTGAAACAAGTAGTAGGCATGTTTTAGCCATGGTGGATTGGTTGGTTCAGGTATGATCCTCTGTCCAACTGTCAGTTGTTTTTTACAACTAAAGAACTAATGGATATATTCTGGTTTTAAAGAAAGATACTTTCTCCCATACTAGTTGAGTGACAGGCCTGGCCAGTGGGCCGGGCTCGGGTCTGGCGGGGTCGGGGTCGGGGCGGGACGAGCCAAGGGGTCGGGGTCGGGTCTAGCGGGGTCTGGCGGGGTCGGGTCTGGCGGGACTTGCTCCAGTCCCGTCCCGATCCCGATCCCGTCGGTATCGGGGCGGGGTCCGGCGGGTTTTCATTTTTTTTTTTTTAAAATAACATATGTATAAAAAAAACTCAATAAACAGGATAAGATAGTGTAATAAAAACATCCCAAGGCTGTTTTTGTGTCTCTTATATTAATAGACATGATTTTTTTGTAATACAAATACAATTGTCTAAAATCTAAATTGCAACTTTGTGGTGTTGTCCAAAAGTTGCAAATTACATAATAAAATTTCAATTAAAAAAATTACATTATCAAAAAAACCTGTTCTAATTGCTTGATAATTTCCTGTGGTTTTTTCGGTTGAATTGGTATTTGTTGGTCAAATTGATCCACGTCGCTTCCACTACCTTCGGTTAAGATTTCGTTGTAGTTTTCATCTTCTTCTTCGTTGATCTCCGGTTGACCGCACCTTCTCCGCTCCGCTCGTATCCAATCTCTGAATAATACGCAATTTTCAAGTCGTCTCCGGCTAATGAGTGTCCGTGGTCTCCTATTTGATATCCGCCGTGAGAAAAAGCGCTTTCGACGCATTGATGATGCTTGAATGTTCAAAACATCTCGAGCCATCAATGAAAGTGTCGGAAAGGTCTTCTCATTCCCCCTCCAAGTATTTCAAAGCAAGTCTTCGTGTCCATCTTCATTGATAACTTCTTGATACGGTACAGTAACCCCGCAAAACAAAAATATCCAACTCGCTAATTTGGTTAGTAGTAGAGGTACGGCCGCACATTCTATTTCTGAGGCTTTCAATACTAGCCGCAGAAACAACATGTCTTTTGTGAGGTTGTGTTGAAGATGAAGAAGATGGTATGGAAGCCGACAAGTTACTAGCATTTTCTTGTTGATAAAATCTATATATATTTTTGCATTGGTGTTCTACGCTAGACAACACTTCTTCTTTAGTTTGTTCAATAGGCGGTGGGTGATTTAGATTTTTTGGACTTGGAGGTGGTAGTACTTCTATACAATCGTAAATAGTTTCAATAAGTGATTTAGTACCGTCTATTTTAATAGTAGGATTTAATACAGAACCAATAATATAAATAGTGGGAATAGGAATAAAATAATTTTTTATTTTGATAAACATTTTTTTAATAGCTGCCATATAAGCTGGTTTTTTCATATATTCACTAAGTAATAAAAATATTAGAGTTATATAAAACAACATAGTTGAAATAGTAGGATAATATATACCGGAAAATTCTTTTGTTGCTTGAAAAATTTCTCTAAAAATACAATAAGTTCGGAAATTTTTACCCAATCACTATCTAAAATCATATCAGCTGGAATTTTATTATGAGAGTTAAAAAATAAAGTTATAGGTATTCTATAGTCATAAGCAACAAGTAGTTGCTCGTATAAAGAATTCCACCTAGTGGATACTTCTTGTGGAATTTTTCTATAAGGTAGTCCACAATTGTGACAAGTTTTTTTATATTCATTTCTACGTTGTACTTTACTACTTTTAAAAATAAAGTTTATAGCAAATTGTATTTTACTAAGAATGTCTTCAAAAAGTGATAGACCATCCTTTATAATTAAGTTATATATATGGCACGCGCATTTTATATGAAAATGATCTGGAAAAGATGGAGTTAAACTATTTTTTAAAATTGTAATTGCGTAATTGTTAGAAGAAGCGTTATCTAATGTAATAGTCATAATTTTATCGGTTATTCCGTAATAATGTCACACTTGATAAATATTATCTGCAATAAAAGTACCAGTGTGCCTATCATCTATATATCTATACGCTAAAATACGTTTTTGCATAGACCATTTATAATCTATCCAATGACAAGTTACAGTTAAATAATCATGGTCGTTAGTACTACGACCTATATCAGACGTGATAGATACTTTGCCATTGAAATGATATAATGAAAAACGAAAATATTGTTGATATTCATGCGCGAATTTAAATACATCTCTCTTAACAGTTGATCTAGGAAAACCGTTAAAAGCAGGATTATATATATCTCTAATGTAATGAATTAAACCGGGAGATGAAGGAAATGAAAAAGGCAAACCCTCCACAACAACTAACTTTGATATTGCTTCCCTATCTCTATGTTTATTGTATTTAGAGCCTACAATTCCCCCCATCATAGGGTTAATTTGACACTGTACTTGATCCGGGACAGTATCAGTATGTGAACTTTGTCCCGATGGAGCGGGCGTTTGCGCACCCGGTTTTGAAGCCTGGTATTTGGCATACCTAGCTGGATGAGCACTTACTACGTGTCTAATTAACCCCCCCCCCCCCCCGTCCCACCATGACCTTTTCCAGTTTTAAATTTTAAAACATTTTTACAAATTTTACATATAGCTACTTGATTCTCTACGTCCCTATCAAAAAATGTCCATGCATCTGATTTTAATGGTCGTTTTGCTGGACCTCGTCTCATACTAGGGGGAATAGGAGGTATTTCAGTTGAAGGTGCACTAGTGGGTGTGTTGTCATCAACATTAGTGGGTGTATCATCTAGATCATCGTCTAAATTAAAGTCTTCTCGAGTTCCAGAAAATAGTTCCTCGTCTAAATCTAATGGTATTGTAGGAAAATGTTGAGTATCAACAAAATCATCCTGTGTAGGAATAAGATGACTAGAAGAAGTACCATTGCCCTGGTTGCCCCTACTAGAAGAAGTCTTACCCTTACCCTTAAACATACCTCTAATTCCTTCCATTTTAATTATATGCTAACAAATAATTAAAGTAAATGAAATTAAGTGCGCTAAATAAAATAAACATACAATAATAATTTAATGAAGGAACGAATATACCAAACGCCGACGTAACGTCGACGTGTAATCGAGAGGTTGAAAATTGAAACTTTGCTCGATGGAAGATCCTCAAGCTAGTTGCCAACTTCACTCCCAATTCCCAAATGAATAAATAAAATTGAATATTTAGTAAACAATATAGACTTGTAGAGAGATATATTGAGAGATTAGAGAGATTGTAGGAAGATTTGTGAGAAAGATGAAGAGAAAATGAGTTATTTATAGTTGAAAAATTAGGTTAAAGTGTAAATATAATAACTTATGGGTTAAAAATAAATATAGGGGTTTGGGGGAGCTAAAAAATCTAAAATGATCGGGGCAACATAAAGGGGGGGGCGGGGTCGGGCTCGGGACGGGCTCGGGACGGGTTCGGGGCGGGCGGGCCTGGCGGGCCTGGCGGGACGAGACATTGTCCCGTCCCGAGTTCGAGTCCCGCTCCCATTTTTTATTTTTTTTTAGCGAGGTCGGGGCGGGCTCGGGGCGGGCTCGGGACGTGGTCGGGCCGTCACGGCCCACTGGCCACCCTTAGTTGAGTCAATAGGTTGTGTATGACAATGACAAATCAGTTGTCCTTCTAGTTGATTAGAATGGCATCTAGACATCATGTAGTGGTTAGGTGAAAATGAATTGAGTATTGCAGTGACTAATTGTCTGTGTTTATAGTTGACTATAGAGTGGTAGCTAGTCATTGTAGTAGTGGATTTATGCTAATGCGCACTAGTGTTTTTATAGGTGAACAATTTTGACTGGAATGGAAATTCCACCCAAGTTTGAAAAGCTTAGAGCATTCTGATAATTCTTTATAGGTGTAATTTTCACAGACTCCTTTATGTTTCAGAAACCGGCACTTAGCCCCTTGAAATTTGAGAAAGTGGCAGATACACCCCTTTTGTATAAAGTTGAAGGGCATTATGACCATTTTGGTACCAATGTAAAGTAGTTATTTATAAAGTGACCCCTTAGTATGTGTAAAGGGACACAACTCATATTTCTATTTTTACTAGGTAAAAACGGCCCGTGCCAACACTCTACAAGTTAAAATTGTTATTTTTTATTTAACTTCATTTGGATATGAAACAAAGATAATAAAGATCAATGAGTGTAAGCTAGTTATTCAACTTCATTTTGATATGAAAGAAAGGAGTAATAAAGATCAATTAGTGAGATTTTACTTATATACATTTAGGATCAAAATACATAGTTATGACATCACAACATCGGATTAGTAGATGCTTAAGATGTTGCGTATCATAGCTAACCTCCTCAGCTTCTTTCTTTGTCAAAAAGACATGTAAGGACAATAAGTAGATGGCAAAGTGAAGTAATAAAGTAGAAAAAACGCCCAAAGCAGACCATTTTCGTGTGAAATGACAGGGATTGGTTTGGTTACTTAGGGAAAAACTCATGTTCGTCGTCGTAAGATTACTGAAGGAAAGGTTGGTCATAAATTTTGAGAGTTTGCTTCTACGTAGGACACATTCAAGTGAAGTTGTCAAGGAAATAGAAAAGAGGACATAATCAACTTCTAAAGATAAAACTTGAAGAAGTCTAAGCAACAGGGAATGGAACTGATATTTCATAATGTGAAACTGAGTCTGTCTCAACTAAGAACCTCATTAGGAACTTGCATCAATATTATCATAAGGATGCATAAATAAGAAATATTTGAAATACTTGAATTAAAAAAAAAGAAAATCTTAAATGGATACCAGGAATGAACACGAACTTACAGTAGGACAATAGAAGTTGGATCACTTTTTTACAGTGGTCATGTGATTTAATAGTTAGTTACCTTCACTAGGAAGAAGTGTTAGTTGCTATGTTTTAGGACTGCACCTTAGAGTTTATTTACTGCAGTAATTTAGTTTTCCTTTAATTTCCTAGTTTTCCTCTCCTTGTGTTTTTAATCTGCGCATCGTGGAATTGTTTGGCAAGGGAGCAATATTGTAATCATCTTCTACAGCCTCCCAGAGATCCAAAGCTTCCAGATATGTCTGCATTCTAACTGCCCGGATCTGATAACTTTCTCCATCGAAAGTTGGCAGTGCCATTGAAGAAAAACTTGCTTCTCCATCCATGGCATTCACTGAATCTGACTGATGCACACACACAGGTCCCTCAAGAAAAAATGGCTCCCGATCATATGCCTATGCCATTTTCAAACCTTGGTGGTACATGTATATCCTACCTATATGTAGCATCTAGCATGTAGAAGAGGTAACTACTCTACTTTTGTACTCCCTCCGTCCACTTTTACTTGTCCACTATACTAGAAATAGTTGTCCGCTTTTACTTGTCCAGTTTGGAAAACCAAGAGATAACTTCTATAACTGTATTAAAAAATTCGTCTTTCAACTTTTCCAATTTTGTTTGTCTTTCAACTTTTCCAATTTCATAACCTCTATAACTGTATTAAAATGTTAAAAGAGTCGATCGTCCTAGGTGTCTAGTTCATTTCCTGATACCCCATATATCTTGTATCTCCTTCACTAGAAATTTATAGCAAGTACATGTGTTTTATGGTTGATACGTTTTAAACTTGTTCTGGTCCAAATGTCTTGATAACTGTTGCTGGAAACGCTAGCATTCTATGAATGTGACTTAGTGACACAATAAATGCTGAAAATAAACTTTGATCGGACATCTGTGCAAGTGCCATATGTGAGTGGTATCAAGGGAACGCCATTGCTATAGGTGAGCTATTAAAGCAATAAAGTGCCACTAGGTGCACTTAGTATTAAGCTGTTTGTTGTGCAGCTTTGTCTTGGTGTGTAAATCAAATATCTACTCCACAGAATATGAGTGCAATTAAGGGAGTAAGTTAGGAAAAAAAAAAAAAAAAAGAGAATGAGTGACTCATCACCTGTGTTGGTGGGAGGTAGCAAGGCCCGGATACCACAATCATAAAAAAAAAAAAAGAACAATTGACTCATTTCTTGAAATCACGGTTTAATCTGAGATCAGTCAGCTTTTAACTTGTGTACGCCAGTCGCATGCAGTGATTTGATACTGACTTCTTGTTGTTAAGTTTTATGCTATGTAATTTACATGGATTGTTTAGGCTTTTTCTCAGCTAGGAATCAATTGTTTTCTAGTAGTCTATTTGTGATAGAAAATCCTAAACTACTTTCAGCAATAAAACCAAGTGACCACAGTTGGCCCCTGGGATTGCTTCACTAATTTTGGTATTTATGCTTGATGTATGATAATTGTAGTAAGGTGGAGTTTGTTGGACTGGAACGCCTCTTGTTTGGTACTTTAACTTGCCACTTTCTCCACTACAACTGTCCGTCCGAAATGTTTGTTTCGTTGTGGTTCCAGGGTAGCAATATTTGTTAGTCATAAGAGGGTGTACTTGGTTGGCTATTGGGACTTGCGAGTTTACTTTTATTGGCAACTAAAGAAGCTCTATGCCACTTAATCTTTTGGGATGCTATATTCTTTGTTGCTCCAGTGGCTTACTTCTATATGCTGGGTTCTTTGCAGGTATCGTATACAAAGTGATAAAAAAGTTGCTATCTGTAGTATCCATCCATCTGAGCAAGCCACACTGCAGTGCCTTGGGTGTGTGAAGGCCAAAATCCCCGTCGCTAAGAGTTACCATTGCTCACCTAAATGCTTCTCAGATGCATGGCAACATCATCGTGCTCTGCATGAACGTGCCGCTAGTGTTGTGAATGAAAATGGAAACGATGAGGAAGAAATATTTGGGCGATTTAATAGTACTGGATCTGGTGTTATTAATGCAAGCTTGACTCCTTCTCAATCAAGTGGTAGCTTGGCGAATGGAACCACACCTTTATATCCCGCAGCAGTAACCCAGAGAAGTGGCGGCGAAACCTGGTTTGAAGTTGGACGGGCTAAAACATATACGCCAACTGCAGATGATATTGGCCACGTGCTTAAATTTGAATGTGTTGTTGTAGATGCAGAAACAAAGTTACCTGTTGGACCTGCTAGTACCATATTGACGTCCCGGGTGATTCCAGCTCCATGTCCAACTCCACATCGCGTGTTTTCGGTTAGCGGAGTTGATATTCCTGGACATCTGGATTTGGATGGTCGATTATCACTTTCAGGAACTTTCACTGTGCTCTCCTACAATATTCTGTCTGATGCATATGCAACAAACGAATTATACAGTTATTGCCCCTCTTGGGCTCTTTCTTGGACATATCGTAGACAGAATTTATTGCGTGAAATAGTTGGCTACCGTGCAGACATTATTTGTCTTCAAGAGGTAAGGAGTAATATCTGATAATAGAAGTTCCATTTTTAAGAATGGGCTGTTTTACAATTTTTGTAAAGGTCAAACTAATTTCAGTATCTTTTGATGAGTAATTTTCCGAATTTGCTCTTTACTTAAAAAGATTCTCGTTTTCTTTCCTTAATGAAATGATTTTTTTGCTTTTCTGAACTTGATTGGCTACTAAAGAATGATTCTCTCATCAGTTAGAAGGGGGAAAGTACTTATGTGTGATTGTTGTATGCTTCCGTTTCAGGTTCAAAGTAATCATTTTGAGGAATTCTTTGCTCCTGCGCTGGATAAACACGGTTACCAAGCTATGTTTAAAAGGAAGACAGCTGAGGTTCGTTCTGCGAGTTTTTGAATCTCTAAACCAACCAACTCTCACCATGTGCAGATGTTTAGTGGGAGTATTAACAATATTGAATTGTTGTGCTACATTTTTCCGCCGAGATAGATTCTCACATGTTAAAAAATATGAGGTACGAATACTGTGAGTGGAGAAGGTCTTTATTTTGTTATAGTAAACTAGAAAGGTTGCACTTGTATCATGACAAATAATAATCACATTGCTTCTTTTGCAGGTCGAGTTTAATAAAGCTGCACAATCTTTGACTGATGCTGTGGTTCCCATTGCCCAAAAGAAGACCGCATTAAATGGTTTGGTTAAGGTATCTTCCTGAATTTCTAGTGGCTTATCTTTGCATTGACAGAGTTTAAATCCAAATTTACCATTTTATACTTATTTTACCCTTATTATTAAGTAATAAAATTGTTTTCAATTCATTTCCCAACATATAATAATTGGGGGTTATATAGTAAAATTACCATTTTATTTATTGCTTCTTAAGGGGTGCGTCAAGTCAAACATGGACAAGTAAATATTGACGGAGGGAGTATTACATACGACTCCTATAAGAAGATAATCCAAAGGAGCGCCTGGCTTCATTTCAATATTTTACCTTTGATATATGACCATTCATTTGTTTGTCTAAGTAGGAAATAACATATATATGAAAGTAAATGAAAGATAATGTTGAGACAATGTGTGAAAAGGAATCAAACAATCAATCAATCACACGCCTTAATCCTAAACTTGAACGTGTGTGATTCATCCTATTACACCAAATACAAATTCCTAGCAAAACGATGTAATCCCCTGAGAGGATGACTAACAGCAGGACCACAAGCCTCCAATGTTGTCGATAATCCACCTAACAGACATGGGAAGCATACACTTTTTGATGGTATCTTTCACACTGGAGTCCATCTTTCCGACAGACACAGGCTTAACACTTTCTTAAATATCTGAAATATCCCCTAATCTAATTACCAAGACTTAAGTGTGGGTTTTTAAGTAAATATTCAGAAATCTTCCTTCTGTCATAATTAAAACACCCCTTCCGCCTGTGGCTGTGGCTATGGCTTTATAAAGTGACCCCTTAGTATTTGTAAAGAGACACAACTCATATTTCTATTTTTACACTACAAATTAAAATTGTTATTTTTCATTTAACTTCATTTTGACATGAAACAAAGATAATAAAGATCAACGAGTGTAAGCTAGTTATTCAACTTCAAGAAGGGAGTAATAAAGATCAATCAGATAGTCATAGTCGACATATTAATAATAATATAATGATTGCAGAAAAAGAATATGGTATATTCTGTAACAATTTTCTTAACAAGCTGATGACCATTGTACACTGACGAAATTAGACATGCAACCAAAATTACAACTATTTGAAAGTATAATATAAGTTCTTTACGTGAATCAGAGTACTCAAATAATGGCTGGAAGAAAGGACTTTTTTTCACAGTTAACTCCGTTAAACACCGATGAGGACGCAACAATCTAAAACCAATGACAAGGTGTTTTCTTCCAAGTTCAAAGATTCCTAGGCACAAACAACCCTATTACTAAAAAGTTAAAAGTATATATTTGATCAAAAAGATGTACAAGGTCACCCAAGCACTGAACATCTTTTAAATTAACAATTGCTGCAGCTAAATATAAATTCATTGCAAAATTTAAGTATGGCTCTGATTTTGTGCCCTCGAGTCAATCAGCTGAGTCTTTCACGTTGAACACCACAAGTATGGGCCTCTTCAATACGTCTGGTAAGCAATGATATTCCGTAGTGTGATGCACTTGAAGCAGCGTAATATGAAGTTACCGTAAGCTGAGTAAACCTCGGAAGTGCATATCCTGCAACGCAAAACTACCTATAAATTTGATGGTTTAAACATTAAAAATTACTTCAATAAATAAGATAATAAGTATGGTAAAGGATCTTTGATTATTATCATCAAATACTTTGCACGGAATCTAACATGAAGTAGGTCTGCGTGAGTCCAACCCCCCCCCCCCAAACCCCATTTGTGGGATTACGTTGGGTATGTTGTTTGTAATTATTATACAGAGCCCACTGTGTTACAAATATATAGTCTGATAAATAAAGTGAAGATATACTTATAAAACTTTAGTTGCCAAAAAGCAACCTCCACCTTTTCTTTGAGAAAAGTCCCCTGAATATAATATATTGTTTAAATTTGGTGCCAAGAAAAATTTAAGAAAAAAGAAAATAGGACAAAGCAATAACTAAAAACTGAGTCTAGTAAACATCAGATATGTCGTCCTTGACTATGCCTACTGTTCACTGACCACGACTATTTTACTCAAGTGCTCAACATTACTTATCGTGCCAAAGAAGATGCACATATCTTGAAGAAGACGATTAACCTTAGCATAAGAGAAAGCTTGCTCAACTATGATCTGAGAGTGAGACTAACAACTTTGAATATATGGAATAGATTCAACAAAATAAGGGTACCTAAACTTGTGCAATTTTCTTATTAAAAAATATAAGGGTACCTAAAATGTAGAAGACATAAATTTTGTGTACTATTTTACTTTGACATTGAGGTGTAGGGAAGGAAATGGTGCTTCATTTTATTGTTTGCATAGATCGTAGTGTTTGTGGTTACCTAGTTCACACAGTTTGAGAATGAACTTGTCAACCACTTGACCACGGAACTTACAGGTGTGTAGCCTTTTCTTCATTATTTCCAGTTGAGGCTTGTGTACTTTTCCATTTCTTTGAAGTATCCTATTTTTACTTGAAAGGGTATCAAGGTAACCATGTTGAGAAAGGCATAAACGTTTATGTATCAATAGTTCTGAATTTCCATAGTATTACCAAGATACAAGTAACCAAATATCTAATACTCACACTATCCAATTCACAGTTATAACATGGCCACCTAAGAAATATGTACGTTTATAATCAAACTATCCTTTTAGGGGAAACCACTAATGTAATTTTGAATTAATCAAAAAAATAATTGTCAAAAAGTTCATTTAGGAATTGATAATTCCAACCTTAAGGCAGTCAAACTATTTTACATCAAATGGGAGGTAGGAGTATTATATTATATTAAAGTAGACGTGGTCTAAAACTATACATGAAGTTAACTTGAATATCTCTAGAGTGTAAAAGCGGGTACATGTGACCTTTTTATCAAAAGATACGAGAAAGAAAAATATAAAGGGAAAGCTTCTCATTTAGAAAAACCAACTTGGGACAACCCATTATAAAAGTAAGACAATTAATTTGGAACAAAAAATGTCATTAAGACTTCATTTTTTTACAAGGTAAATAATTTTAATGACAATTGGGGAAACCCCGTATAAAAGTCGTATATCAAAACTCTTGTTCATTTTTACAACATACCTAGTTTAGTCCCACAAGTGGGGTTTGGGGAGGGTAGGATGTACGCAAACCTTACCAATACTTTTGTGGGGTAGAGACGTTTCTAACAGACACTCGGCTCGAAAGAAAAGAAAAGAATTTGAAGCATGGTATCAAGAAAAATATGATAGCAAAATAGCAAGATCAAAAGCAAATGAAGCAACATATAGTAATACACATTGAAAAAAAGAAACTGCAGGGTTACTAACTAATACTGCTAATAAGGAGAACACTCGGTTACTTACTAACCTTCTAGCCAAATCATCGATCTACACGCCTTTCGCCTTTCTATCTAGGTCATGTCCTTAGTAAGCTGAAGTTATGACATGACCCGTCTACTCGTGTTTATTTTTATCATACTAAAACTTTTCTTACACATAAAACTAAGATTGCACTCAAATGATTGTACTTGCCAATTTTTCAGATAGAATAAACAGAGTTGGTAGATGATTTTGTAAAAGGGGAGGAAAGGAATCTTTTTTTTAATTTTTCACCAACAGATTCGGCATAAATCATACTTTCACTGTTAAGAGTTTATCCAACTATATCTAAGTGGAACTTCTAAGATTGTTCTTCTACTTTCCGCTTTATTTTTCTACTCTCCTCTTACTTATCACGTCCACTTGAGTATCTCCCTTCAATCTCACCAAATTTGCTAAATGCTCAAGTAAAATGGAAAGGGGGAAAGAAAATCCAATGAGTTGGACTGTTTGTGTGTCCAAGCGACAAATTCTATTAGGAGGGGGAGCTATGAGTTTGTCAAATGCTCGACAAGCCTCATCAGTAGTAACACAAACTATTTATAAACCAAGTTAGTTTTCTGCTTGCTTTTTTTTTTTTCATAAACCAAAAAACTTTACTGATGGTAGCTTGTGAGTTAGTGGGAAGGGCCTCAAAAGAAATAGGCGAAGTATTTGATCCTGAAGGATTATTATGTTCAAATCCCTTTGCCCATTCCAATTTGAAACCTGGATCATTTGACCCATCTTAAATCCAACAGGAAACCTACCAAAGACATATCATAGGCAGCCTTATCTTTACAAAAACACATCTAATAAACATACAAGATTCCTACTACAAAGCAACTGTTGAAGGCAAAGTAAAATTCGCCTTCTCAAAGTTATGGATGAGGAATACTAATCAGAATGGTATTGGACCTTGGAAGCAGATATGGATAACTAAAGCTCCAGTCGAAGTTATGCATTTTCTGTGGCTGGTAAGCAGAGAAGCTTGGTTGACTCAAGACATTTAGTCTTGAATCCAACAACCACCTTTTTATGTATTGTACTGCCACCTTAGAGGTGTGGTCGATGCTTATCAACATTTTGGGTGTGAAATAGGTACCAAGAACAACTGCTAAATTTCTTTTGAGCTGGAACAGGAGGCAACTAATTTAGAACTTAAAGAAGATTCAAGAACAACATTCCAGCCTGCATATGATGGTGTATTTGGAAAGAAAGATATCGAAGATGTTTCAAGGGTCAAAATAGTTCTTTACTGCAAATTAGATCTGATTGTATTTTGTTGTTATCTATTTCGTGCAAGCAGAAATTTGTAAATGGTGCTGAAACACTTCAAAATTTCAAAAACTGTTTGGTATAGGTAATATGGGTACATCTTTTCTTTTCACTTGTAATCTTGTGGATGTAACATAGCACTTCCTTAGTGCTGGTTTAGACACCAACCATCACTAATACTGCCTATTCAAAAATAAAATAAAATGAACCCTGCTGAGCCCACATAATATTGGGACCGCAATTACCTTATTTGGTCTATTAGAGGGGTTTTTTCTGATATAAGTGACAGTTAACTTCTCACTAAATGGAACATGAGAAATACATGACCTTTAGAAAACTGGTCATCTCTAAAAAAAAAAAAAGGCAGTCCGGTGCACTAAGCTCCCGTTATGCGTGGGGTCCGGGGAAGGGCTCACTCCAACCAAAAATATGTTATGTCCATCAAAGAAGTAACTGGAGTACGGTTGAACAGGAGAGAAAGCATTTTTTGTCAAGTTTAAAGAATCAACCGATTCTACTCTACGTATTGCAAGAAACAGATCAAGGTATGTCTTCTTGATTATAGCATTCTTTTAGCGTTTATTATAAAATTCTGACTCCCTACAGGATACAGTTGAGAAATGTTCATTTTAGAAGTACATAAGAAGGGAGTCAAATATCACCAAAAATTATATATTACCTAAAAGGGCAGAACAAATAGTAGGCTTTCCTAAACTGCTCACAATACTGACGGGATAAAGTGATAATCCAGCTATATTAAGGTAGAGAAAAAAATAAAACTAAAACAGAGATTCCCAATATATATCCTAGCAAGTAATGATTGACATTAACCTTCAAATTTACCAACTTTTAAGCAACAGCGCATAAGCAAGTATTGCTGCTGAGGGTTACTTATTGGAAGAAAAAAAAAGAGTAAATCCGATGAGTGTCGTAAGAAAGTATTTTCACTAAGGGGATTCAAAAATATAGAGTAAACAAACGAAGAAGCCAAGGGGGGTCAGTCTACTATATAAGGGTAATTTTTTGCCGAAGGGGATTCGGGTGAACCCCTAGCCACCACCTAGCTCCGGCCCTTAACACATGCTAAATTGAAAGAATGAAACTTAGAATGAAATTAGAACTTCAAAGAATTACCTCCAAATGCTGCACTAGCTGCAGAGAACATGAGAAGTGGAGGAAGCTGCAAGAACAAAACAAAGGGAAGGGTGAGCAGAGAATGTGAGAGGAAGGGAGCTTTAGATAACACGTCAATTGTAGTCAACAATAGATAGATTGAGTAAAGCACAAAAATCAAGAAAATAATGAATATGAGGGAGTGAGGGAGTGAGGGAGAGAGGGAGAGAACAATTAAAGAACAGAAAAGTGGTGTAAGTGCCTACCCCTATAACAAATGGAAGCCACTTTGGACCCTTCACATGTCTCTGGACGAAAGGTATTCCTGCAAAGTACTAGCGCTAAGACTTCAGCAATGAATTCATAAGCTAAAAGAGAGGGAAGTATTTAGTTTAAGATTTCAACTACAATTTAGTATAAGGAGAAGACTAAAATAAAGATAATAAGGATTAGCACAGAAGATAATTAATTAATCATGCCTGTATTCAAACCATGAATTGCACTGAGCAGTCCACCCATTCCAGAGCCAACCTATACAACGGTAAAGAATATTAGTACCTTAATTAGCTGCTAAAAGCTCTTCATATTATGATTGTGATATAACTCTATTCACTATTCGTTTAGTATTTTTGTTGTGATATAACTCTATTCACTATTCGTTTAGTATTTTTGTCCAACTGGTTATAAAAACTTTAATTAGTAAAACGCGGGTTAATTATTTCGGCTTTAGATGAAAGATTACTTCTTTCAGATTTTCAGGGGGAAGACATTCAAAAATGAAACTCATCCAAAGGTTACAATAGAAACTTTCCTCTGCATTAAACTCAACTCGACTCAATTCCAAATTACTATGAAGCAAATCTTTGAAGCATACAAAACATTCATATACAACATTAAGAGCCCGTCAGCAGCAAATATTTTCGTGTAAATTCTTAAATAATCCACCAAAAACAAAAATCCTGTTCCAACATAAACATTCTCCTATGTTCAATTTTATACAACGTGATTACCATATTGAGTCAAAACATTTTTTCTTTTAACAACAAATTTTTTCATACATTTAGGGTGGTTTAAAAGTAAGTTATGCAGACATTAGTAATGTAGAGATTCATTATGCAGTGATTCATATTTCACAATGAAGGAATTGTTATATGTGGTGGCTAATAATGAATGCATTGTTATGCAGTGATTATTACTTAAGAAAATGTTATACATGAGTTACTTACTCTACAAGGGCATTTTTGTTTATAAATAGTTTAATTAAAGCATTAATAATACACACGTATTTTCACTCCACATTCTATCCCCATAAAATAATATATAGATTCCTGCATAATTTAACGTGATTATTAAGTACTGTCAACCAAATGTTGTATCATGTTATGCTGAATTTTATGTTGAGTACTTATTCATATACCTCAACCAAAACATTGTACTCCCTCCCATCCACTTTCACTTGTCCACTATACTAAAAGTAGATGCCCACTTTTACTTGTCTAGTTTAGAAAAACAAGACACAATTTGTTACTTACTTCCTAATTTACCCTTATTATCAACTATAGTCATTTCGCAATGCATTTCCCAAAACACTGAATTTATTATATTCAACGGGTGATAAAGTAAAATCACTATTTTACCAATTACTTCTTAAGGAATGTGCTAAGTCAAACATGGACAAGTAAAAATGTACGGAGGGAGTATTATCTTATGCGAAATTTTATGTTAAGATTAGTTCTTTCGATACTCAAACCAAATGAACCCTTAATCTTAAGATTTGTGACTTGTAATACTAATGTAATTTTCAATTACAACAATAGCTTAGATAGTTTTATCTTGTACTTCAAATACGAATGTTTTAAAAGGCGGGGCGTTTTACATATGACTCGGCGGCGAGGCGTAAGTCCCAAGGCTCGGGGTGTAAGCCCCATGGGTATTTAATTTTTATTATTTTATAAAATAATATAATTACAATAAATATTTTTTAATAGGTAAAATTACATAAAAACAAAAGAAAATTATAAATATATATATATATATATGTGTGTGTGTGTGTGCGCGCGCGCGCTTGATCCTCACAATAAACTAACCAAAGCAAACATTATACGCCATTTAAAACTTGTCATTATATAACATAACCTTACAAGTATAAACAATACAATGAAATAAAAGCTATTATGAAATGCAAATCAACTCTAACATATTAACTTTCAAACAATGAAAAAATCACAATTTCTTAAAACAATATTACTATCATACTATTCATTTTATCTCTTATAAGCAAATAATCAACAAACTTTATCAGTATTATAATTAAAATGCAACTCCTTCGTGAATAAAAATAAAATTACTTTCCAATAGTGAGATAATAAAATATGATAATTTTGATACATAGGACAAAAGATCAATGACAAGTGAAAATGTACAATTCGGTTATGTATTTTAAAAGAAATATGAAGTGATATTCACCCTCACGATGTTCTCAAATAAGTAGTAAATATGCAATACTACCACTTGTTATTTGAGTTACACTCAGTCTTATAGATGAAAAATGATTAAGTATCATTCATTTATTAAAGAATTATGAGGGTCAACAATTTTGATCAAGGAATTTAACATATAATTTGTGTAAGAACTGTTAGGCGAGCACCGAGCGTTGGGCGTGTTTAGAACGTACAGTAGGGCGTTTAAGGCGTAAGCCTCACAGGAACTAAGCCTCGCACGTAAGCCCTGGAGAGTTATGCCGGTGCCCCGCCCCGGGGCCTGAACTGCCTTTTAAAACACTATCAAATACCAGCATAAAAGACATAGCATAGTTACCACAGCCGTGAAATCATGCAAAACAGGAGTAATCGCCCATTCTCCACTTTTCTGCACCAAAATCAAACAAAAACAACTCAAACACTACTCAGGCATTTCATCAAACATGTAATAGACAAGATGTAAACAATTAACAAATATAGAAAAACAAGTGGTAGAGCGTGTGGCTTTTAACCAAGTGGTCGTTGGTTCTATCCCAAAGACGGCGTAATTTCTTACTATTATTCCTTATAAAAAAAAAAACAAGTAGAACATGTTGTTACATACTGAATTGGAGTTCAAGAGAGAAAGACAACGAGGGCATCGAGCAGAACCGAGACCAGGATTGATTGTAGGGTCGTGATGGAGATTTCCTCTCTTCAGCTTTTCTTCGTATACTTCTCGTGTTCCCATTGTGAACTGCAGCGAGAAGAAAGAAAAAAACCTTTCAGTTAGCTGTTGTTTTGATGAACATGTGCATGATCCACAATATAAGAGGATTTGAGATTGGGCCTGAAATGGATATTGGGCTCGATTTATAGCTTTATAACCCAAAAGTTGAAAATAGTCTGACTAAACACATTCATACAAAAGCTCCACTATCACTTAACCAGCTCAAACCAAACCCCAAAAAGCTATGAGATCGATCAGCACAAATCAAAAAATTCTAATTCACAAGCGAAACAATCATTTCAAATATTTCACAACTCCAGATAAAATCTAAAAGAAAATAGTTGTCATATCACAACTACCCTAACATACAAACCCACAGTTTTACCTAAAAGAACCACTGTTGTCAACGTTATTGACTCCTGTTTTCAACAAGACTAGGAAGATAATAGCTCACATATGAAAATTACATTATTATTATATGAGATCAAAATATATAACACAATATATCAGTTCTTTTTAAATAAAAAAGATTGGAAACATACACGGAGCTTTAGGAGCTGTGGAGACGACGACGACGGCGAGAAGGCTGAAGATTTGCTTCGCGTACAGAGAGAAAGAGCCAGAGAAGAAAATTAGTGTTAGGTTTTACAAGGTTAATATAGTTAGGGTAGGCCTATATATGGTTCTGTTCGATTTTGTATCCGAAAAATATGAACCGAATAAAAATTTTTTTTTTTTTAAAACGAATACTACTTTTTTTTAAAAAAAAAAATCGATATATTCGGTTTATATCGCAGAACGTATCGGATTATATCAATTTTTTCTAGTGGTTCGGGTCGGGTCGAATAGTTTTTAACTTTTTAAAAAAATTGAATTTATTCACACCTACATTACCATGAAATTTCGACGTTGAAATATATTTGTGTATCGTGAGATGTTTACTAAATAAAAGGAAAATTAGAAATCGATTTGGGGGAAAACACAATTGATTGGGAAAACAGACGTTTTCGTAAAAATTGGTTGTGCGGACGGCCCCGTCTCGAAAAAATACCCAAAATCAAAAAACAAATTGGGTAAAACGGACATTCGAACAAAGAGTTATGACCATTTAAAGTTTCACCAATTTACAAATATTTTCTCTCCTACATTTTATGTCAATGCTTTTGTGATATATTAATCAAGTTCATACCGCATTCGACTTCAATAAAACTACGTAGATTGACTTCAATGGCTATGATTCAAGAGATAGTAGTAGCCTAAAATAAAAAAAATAAGAATAATTATATATTTAATTCGGTTTTTTCGGTTCGGTTCGTATCCAAAATTAAAAATCGAACCGAATCATTAAATCTTGATTCGGTTCGTTTTTCAAAAAATCAGTTTTTAAAAAAAAAAACGAGAAAAAATCGAACCGAATTTCGATTCGGTTTGATTTTTTCGTTTCTCCATATTTTTTGCCCAGCCCTAAATATAGTAGCCGGGCAATAATACCTAGGCTTTTTCAAAATAATGGGCCGGGTTGATGGGCCGACCCTTATCTGTGTATTTACTTGGGCCTTTTAAAGCTTTCATTAAAACCAAAAGATGTACTAAGAAAAGATATTTCTATTTCTTTTCTAGAGCATGTTTGGATTGGCTTATTTTAAATGTTTTTGAGCTAAAATAGCTTTTAAATATTTTTATAGTATTTGGATATAACAAAAACATATTTTTAAGCCAAAATAATAAAAATAAACTAAAAATCATAAGTTATAATTCATAACTTATGAAAGCTATAAGTCAAAAGTCATAAACTCATCCAAACTGACTCATATATTTGTCAATTCTCTTTGTGTTATTGTTCCTTCTCTTTTATTTTTCAACACATGAACGATTTTCCTTTGTCAAATATTACATCATGCACGCAATTAAAAAGAGGATAAAACTACAAGACAGCAACTCTCAATTATGAAGTAATCTGTAATTTTTATCCCATCAAAATGATCAACAATTTCTTATTGTTCTTATCATAGTAGAAAACTATATATCCTCTGAAAGATTTTACTAAGGTGGTGAATTAAGTACATTTTAATATATTAGTGGTCTTTACTTTCAATAGTAACTACTACATTATATTAAACTTCGATAAAAGTTATAGAAAGCTCTTAATTAGGGTGGCTCGGTAGTGAAGTATGTACAAAACTACTTGAATTACTCACCTAAATCACTAACTTTAAATATTGTCCTACATTTTTTTATAAAACAAACCACCGCTCATCCTCTTTTTCTATCCCTTTTCTTATTTGTTATGTCTATTCTATTTATTTCTTTTTTCTTTTCATCCTTTTTTACTTTTCTTTCCGTTCCTTTCATATTTTCTCCTTTTTTTTTTGTATTCTATTTTGTTTTACAACGACACTAAAATAACAAGACACAAAAAAAACATCTAAAATATGAAAGTTTTTCTCTGAAATTTTTAACTAAGTTTATAAATTTTATAGTTCATTGAGGAACTTTAGAATAAATCAAATTAAAGGTTTGTGTCAACTATTTATTAGATGAAGAAATTTTAGACGCTTTATAGTGTTCAATTCAATTTAGAACTCCTTAGCATTTTATATCATGATAAAAATATATGTATAGAGATGACATATTTTTGTTAATTTTATTTTTCAAACTCTTGTTTATCTACTTTAATATTAGCTTGGTAAATTCTTTAATTTGATTTATTTATAGTAGTGATGTCTGATTGCCAATTTGTGTGCACCTTGATCTTTTATTTAATTTTTATCATGCCTATGAGGATAATAAGCATTTTCATATATAACAATTTGAAGTTAGGATAGGGTACTAATTATGTAACAATCCCTATTGAAATTTTTCTTTCAACTTGTATAAATGTATATTTGCTAGAAGGGTTTAGTTTTCCTACTGAAAATAATTTTTCTTGTATTGTTAGTAGTAGAGGCACGATTCGCCCATTGAAATTTCATTTTTGCTTGTTAAGTGAGATTTTTATGTTAAAAATGCTAGTCTTGTTTATTCTGGTAATAAAATATACTATGATTACTTCTTAAAGATTTGTTAGTTCACTAAAATAATTAAAAATGAAATTAAATAAAGGGTTATGTCTACTGTTTATTAGATTAAGAAATTTGACTCCATAATGTCCAATTTAATTTAGAACTCTTTAGCATTTAAGTTAGATAATAATATCTTTATAGCGATAATATATTTTTTTTACTTTTATTTTTCGAGACTTCTATTTATCTACTTTTGTATTTATCTTAATACTTTTTTTTCATGATGATGGTGTCCGACTCACCTTAATCTTTAATTTAATTTTGTCTTGCTCGTTGCTCGTTAGAATAATAAGCATTTTTATAGATAACATATTTATATTAGGATAGGGTACTAATTATGTAACAGTACTCCCTATCGATTTATTTTTTCTCAACCCGTATAGAATTATACTTGCTGGAAGGGTGTGATTCCATATTTGTAAAATATTGATTGTACTTGCATTCTAAGTAGTAGAGCCATGATACGCCCATTAGATTTATATTTTTGCTTGTAAAGTGTAATTTTTTTATCTAAAATATTATTCTTATTTTGCTCATAAAATATATCTGATTACTCTTGAGAGATTTCCTAATTCATTAAGAAACTGTAGAATAAAATCAAATTAAAGGTCAATGTCTACTGCTTATTAGATTCAGACTTTTTGGCTCTACATAATGTTCAATTCAATTTAGAACTATTTGAAATTTAAAGTATGATGAGAATATCTGTATAAAGATAGCATCATTTTCTTAATTTTATTTTTCGAGACTCAGACTTATCTACTTTTATATTTACCTTAGTGAATTCTTTAATTTATTTTCTTATAATGATGGTGTCTGAATCAATTTATGCGCACATCAATCTTTAATTTAATTTATCACTCCCTTGAGAACAATAAGTATTCTGATAGATGACATCTTGAAATTAGGATAGGGTACTAATTATGTAACAACACTCCTTGTATACATAGGGGTGAGCACGGGTACAGGGTACCCAGATACCCGACCGGAACCGACACTAACGGGTAGGTTCTGGGTAGATATATTATAATAACGGGTAGGGTCCAGGTAGTAAAATTAGAAATCGATCAATGTCGGGTCTGGTTCCGGTTCCGGCAAATAGACAGGGTACCCGAACCCGGAATAGGAACCTATAAAATATTAAATATTTTTACTTTTTTGAGAAACATTTGGACCACTTTTAACTTTCTCCAAAATTGTTTGATGCACGCCTGCACATTGATTTTCCCCACCCCAAGACGCAAATATTTCAGTTTTTCACCCCTTAATTCTAGAATGCTCTTTGTGCCCTAAGAGAAAACACCAAAAACTCTCTCAATAACAATGACGTTTTAGCTACACCACCGAGCTTCATCGTCATCGTTGTTGAAACTTTCTCTCAGGTACTTTCATCGTTGTCGTCGTTGAAGCTTTACCTTTGCTCTTTCTCTCCCTTGGTTGTGTTCACGTCGTTCCTAAAATACATATGGGTTCATATCTAACTCTTCAATTTCTTTTTAATATCATATGCTTCTGTTCTATTTCAGGCGATACTCATCTTCAATTTGTATTACTTTTTTATTTGAAATGTAAATTTATTTTTAAAATTTGTGTATATTTTTGTAGTTGTGAATATGAAATTTAGGAATTTACTGGTATAATAAAGTTTTTCTTTTGTATCGAAGAGCTTATGAACACGAAAATAAGTTTAATTCAGATATTTTCAAATTTATTTTGAAATCAACACGTTCAATTAATTGAGCGTCAAATTTGGCTTGCAATTTTAGGTTTTGATTATAGAATTAGTTTTTTTACAATGAATAAGTTTTCTAAAACTTCTTATAAGGCTACTAAAAACTCCGATTGGAGGCTAAAAAACTACTGGATGAAATTATTTTAGAACTCTTTTTGATTCTCATAAGCTAAAAATTTGTTGCTTAATCTGTGTTTTTTTATTTACAGGGTACCGGGGAACCTACCCGGACCCGCATGGTCCGGGTTGGTTTCGGATAATGATTGCTACGGGTAGGTTCCAAGTAGTAAATTTAGGAACCGATCTTTTACCGGGTAGGGTCCGGATAGTTCAAAAATGTTAGGGTACCCGGACCGCTCACCCCTACTTACACATTCATCACCTCCAATCATTCATTCAATTAACAACCAACAAGATTTTGTGATACATTAGCTAATTGAACAAAGACATTGTACTCAACAACATCATTGCCAGTTTTGGGGATCATAAGCACGAGGCTTTGCCAGAGTATAACCACGTACAAACCTGAAAAACCCAGTTCCGCCAACAATAGACATCTCTCTGACACCAGACAAGATCATAGTCCTACCCAAAATGCTTAACGTGCTACCATTATACTCACCCTCATTAACAAAAGCAAATTCGAGAACCATTAAAAAGGCTATGTCAGTAAAGTTTGTGAGTTATCACACCAATTTGTCATGACTTACATGATCGTTTGGTAGTTGGTTAGAGTTATGCATGTATTAATAATATGTTGATTAGTTATTAGGGAATTGATGAATTATTTTATGCATAGATTAATTATGCATAGATTAGTTATTACATCTTCAATACTGCATAAAATAATACACAGATTCCCTCATATACATGTATTATTATGCAGGTTTCTAAATTGCAAATCAAACACCGCATTAGGTGTGTTTAATTTTATACACAATAAAAGAATACTACCACACATAGTAATATTACATATGTAGGATTTAGTATGTACATGAATAACTTAGCTCCTAACTAGCTACCACACGATCCCTAAGATATTTTAGTTTGAACTTTTTAATTAAAATTGAAGATTATTTTGTGCAAATAACCCTATATTTGGCTACCAAGTAACAGTACGCCCAAACAGATAAAGCCCAAATGGTCCATATCACTAAAAATCCATATTTTCTCAGCACAAACCAAACCTAAAACCCTAGGAACTCTATACATATATACAAACATCTCTTATAAAAGCTGCTATATTTATAACAGTATACTTAATACTTAAGTGTTAAAGCTTGTCATTTTCTCTATTTTAGTTCGATTTTTTTCATTAAACTTAAAAGAACATTTCTGTACAAATATCAAAAGTTAGGACAAATCTAAATACCAACACAAAAGTGTTCATTAGTGCAAATCATCCTAAATTTATGCTACCGAATAACACTATAAAGCCCAAAACAGTCCTTCTCAGAATCTCAGTCCACATTACTAAAAAGCCCATATTTCTCTCAGCCCAAACCCAAACATCTCTTATTTACCCCCCCTCCCTTAGGGTTTCACTTCCTCCCTCTCACACTTCTTCACAAACACCTAGCGTGCGTATCGAGAGCAAACGAAAACAATGCCGGCAGGTCATGGATTAAGGTCACGTACGAGAGATTCATTCTCTCGTGCTTTCAGAAAGAAAGGAACTATTGCACTATCAACTTATTTGAGGAGTTTCAAAACCGGTGATTACGTTGATATTAAGGTTAATGGTGCTATTCACAAAGGTATGCCTCATAAATTCTATCATGGACGTACTGGTCGTATTTGGAATGTTACCAAGCGTGCCGTCGGTGTTGAAGTCAACAAGCAGGTAAAAACACTGGTTTTGAGCATTGTTATATTATATTTCGTCAATTTTGAGCGTGTTTTTATGATATTTCGTTAATTTTGAGTTTATTATATGTTATTCCGTTAATTGTGAGCACTTTATATGATATTTTGTCGATTTTAAACATGATTATATGATATTTTGTCGATTTTGAGTATGAATATACGATATTTTGTTCATTTTGAGCATTTTATATGATATTTCGTTATTTTGAGCCTTTTATATGATATTTCATCACTTTTGAGCATGTTTACATGATATTTGGTTAATTTTGAGCATGTTTATATGATATTTCATCAATTTTGATTTTTATATGATATTTAGTCAAATTTGAGCATGATTATATGATATTCTGTTTATTTATAGCTTTTATATGATATTTCGTCATTTTTGAGCTTTTATATTTTGTCATTTTTGAGTTTTTACGTTGTTTCATCAATTTCGAGCATGTTTATATGATTTTTTTTGTGGTTTCGTGATCTAACTTTGTTTGTTTAGTATTTGTTGATTGTATTTATCGGTTTAGATACTAATTGTTAGTTTCTATAAAGAGACAATAATTTTGAGCTTGTTTTTATGATATTTCGTGAATTTGTTTTCTAACTTTGTTTACTATTTGTTGATTAGATTTATAGGTTTAGATAGTGATAATTAGTTTTTGTGAAGAGATATAGCTTCTTCTCATTTTGCTCTTGCTCGTTCCTTGTAATTTTGAGCATTTATATGGTATTTCGTGAATTTGTTCTCTAACTTTGTTTGCTTAGTATTTGTTGATTGGATTTATATGTTGAGATAGTAATAATTAGTTTTTTATAGAGAGATATGGTATCTTCTCATTTTGATGTTGTTTGTTTCTTGTCGTGGATGTCATGAGTGGTAGAGGTAGGTCGATAAAGGATTGGGGAGGGGTTATTAGACGTGATATGGCGCAAATGCAACTTACCCGAGTACATGACCTTAGATAGGGTGTTGTGGAGTACACGTACTACCGACTCTTGCAAACTGGTAGTGGTAGTATTATTGTTGTAGGCACGCATAGCCTATCTTACTAATAGGTGCAGTATTGCTTTATAGTTACTTGTAATTTGATTTATGTTGTTATGTGTCCTTTAGTGTACTTTGTTTAGCTTATTGTTTACCGGATCTGACTGCTTTTTCTGTTGTTATGCTCTGTCTTGAGCCGAGGGTCTATCGGAAACAACCGCTCTACCTACCAATGTAGAGTTTCCCTAGATCCATGTTGTGGTATTTCAATGGGTATGTTGTTGTGGATGTCTTCTTGGTATTTGTTGATTGGGTTCATAGGTTTAGATAGTTATTTGCTAGTTTCTGTAGAGAGATATGGTATCTCCTAATTTTGTTGTTGCTCGTTCCTTGTTGTGAATGTCTGCTTAATATTTGTTGATTGGATTCATAGGTTTATATAGTTATGGCTAGTTTCTGTAGAGAGATATGGTAGTTTTTCATTTTGATGTTGCTCGTTCCTTGTTGTGAACGTATGCTCTAACGTTGTGTGCTGAGTACTCGTTGATTGGTTTACTAGTTTATGTAAATATGTCTGGCATTTTCTAATTCTGTTGTTGCTCGTTTCTGTTCTGGATTCTGTATTTTTATGTAGATAGCTATGTCAATCTCTTTGTATATATGTTTGGTTTAATGCTATAGCGCAGTGGCAGGATAAATTGAGTGTTACACATAGGTTTGAACCTATAGCTTGAAGCAATCTTCCCTTATGGTTAGGGGATTCAACAGTCAATATAATCCATATAAGTTCGTTTTGCCCTGTTTTTTGGCAAAGAGGGTCTGCACCCCTTTGCCTCCTTTTGGCTCCCGCCCCTAGCAACAGTTTCTATCTTTTGGCTGGGGTTTTGGTCCATTATAACCCTTCCATCCCTTCCATGAAATGCTTTGTGCTCACTAATCTTTCCCCTGCTGTATGTACCCAAACCTTTTCCTTGCAGTATATGAACAGGTTGTTAGACACCCCTAATTTGTTATTTATTGTCACCAAAAGCTTGTCCCCCACAATAGGATTGAAACTCAGGTATATTATGTGAAGGGAAATACCTGAAAAGATTTTCCTTTTGATGTTGTATATAATTGTCATCAATGAATATTGTGTTATCTTCATTTATTCCTTGAGTTAGTGGAATCGAGTGTCGGACTAACAATGTGGTAGGAGTTTTGAAGGGGAATAGTTTTCACTTATTAAGGTAAATTAAACTCAGGTAAATTTAGTTTTCAGAATAAAATGCCTCTCAATGACATGTATTGTTAGTCCCTTAAAACACTGCTGTCATTCCCCTTAATTGTGCAATAGTAGAATACTATTTGAATTATCGAAGGACAATCTAATTATATATTGGATGATTATGCAGCTTCTCGTTTTTGTCTTCCGTTGAGTGTGTTCAACTTTTATCCATCGTTGATGGGAAAGTTTGTTGTTAAAGGTCCTTTTTGAGTGTGTTCGCTTTCCTTGTTCCTTTGGTTATCATGAACTTTTGTGATGTGTCATCTCATTCCTCCTTTTCTTGTTCTGTATCTCAGGTTCGTAACAAAATCTTGAAAAAGAGGATCCATGTGAGGATTGAGCATGTTCAGCAGTCTCGATGCACTGAAGAAGTCAGAGAGAGGATTAAGAAGAATGATCAGCTAAAGGCTGAGGCCAAGGCTAGAGGAGAAGTTATCAGCACAAAGAGGCAACCACAAGGACCCAAACCAGGGTTCATGGTTGGAGGTGCTACTCTTGAGACAGTTACCCCCATACCATATGATGTCGTCAATGATTTGAAGGGAGGTTATTGATCTTAGTCTGTTTCTGAGGTGTTGTTTTGTTCAATCTTCTTTTCTGTAATTGAAAGACATTATTAGTTTTTTGGTATCAGCTCCAGACATTGCTTGTTAGTTTAAATTTTGTTTACATTGCCATTTAAGGCCTTTGTTGAACTTTTGCTACAAAGTAAAGTGAAGTATGTCCATCTATTACCTAAATTCCTTGCATTTTAAGATGGATTTGTTGCTATAGCTGTGTGTTCTTTAGCAATTTGATTATTTTTATTGGAGAATTGCCTGCATTCATTGGCACTCAAGGGTGTTGCAGTGGTCTACGAAATTGGTCGAGAGAATCATGTGGTGTCAGATTTTAAGTTTTTTGGACAGAGTTACCCATCAGCTGCTTTGGTAGGCACCCAAGGGAGTAATGTCAATTGCCGGGTTTTATTTGTGTACTCTCTAATAAAAGTGTACAAAAATAAAGTAATAAATTGCCTCGACTTATAAAAAGTAATGATATACTATACCATATGTAGTATTATTTGGTCTTTGTCCTCTCTTTCTGTGACTTTTATGACTATTAGAAAGAATTGGTTGTTTATCTTTTACTAATAAATTGCAAGGATGGAACTCTAGTCAACTCGACCACTTCTTAGCACCTCTTATCGTTTTCGGTTCGTCCAAATATTTGATTATTTTTGTATGATACTCTAAAATCAACAAAAGTATTTGATTATTTTTGTATGATACTGCAAAATCCAAAAAAAAAAAGGAATCAACAATAGGTCTGAATTGATATTTTTCAATCACAATTATTGTGGAAGTACATCTAAAATAGTTAATCTTGGAGAACTTATTTTGTGACCACTCATACTTGTCCTTGTTAACTTGGATATTGCAATTGAATCATGAATTATAAGTCTAGATAGACATTTAATATTAATTGAACCATATCTGATGGTCAGTATCAATATAGGTACTTCACATGATTGATTTATCGTCAAATATTACTTCAAAGTTAAAACTAATAGTTCATTAACTAATGGCTGTTTAGTTGTGGTAATTTATGTATTTCTAGTAGCCATACTTACACTGTAGAAACAAATGCATGTTATCCATACGTCAAACCGAACCTTCACCAATTACCGATCGTAAAATTGACTAATTGGCTTATTAGTATCGAATTAACGGTTGGTGAATGAGTTATAATTTTATAGTTAATGACTTAATGGTGCGGGGATGAATTACTCAATTTTCTTATCGGATAAACCGTTAACCCGTTAAAGATTATTATATTTTCATTTCTATCCTTATGCTTCAGACTTCTGCTATGTGATTATATCATCAGTTGTATTTTAGACTTTTAGTTGTACTCAAGTTTCTGGTTGAGACTTGAGATTAAGAGCTTCATTTATGGTTTATTACAATGCACTAATATACTGCATTTATCTGGTGTGCTTTGCAAATGCAGAAAACTATGTATTATTTCATGTCAAATTTATTTCTTCATCAGTAAGCATGTCATATTACAGAGGACCAGCTGGTGCAAATCACAATGGTGTATCAAGCTCTCATTTTCAATTATTAAGGTTCAATTGAAGAGTTCTGTTTAGTAAAACATGTTGAAATATGGCTGGGCAGTAATGTTGGTTTTTCAATTTAGGCCAGGCATAACTCCCAGTTGTTGATTTAATCGATAAACTGACCGATAACCGATCGATAATCACTAAACCGATATCGAACCAACCGATATCTTAACGGTTGGCTAGCGGATTAGTATTTTTAAAAATCGATAACCGATAAATTAATCCATTATGTGTAAATACACAATCGTTCCGCCCCATAAGCAACCCTAGTTTGAAGATATTGCCATGGATTTTATCACATGCCTTCCTAGTTCAAAGAAGGAAATCCACATGACGGTGGTGGATCGTTTGTCCAAATACGGCCACTTCATTCCTCTTCCCTCTATTTTCACAGCCAAATCCATTGCTGATGCTTTTGTGGTTGAAATTATCAGCTTACATGGGCTGCCGCGCACTATTGTCACTGATCGAGATCCCAGGTTCATTCACGAATTTTGGCAGGAAATCCATCGCCTGCAGGGGACTACCTTGGCCATGAGTACCTCCTATCACCCACAGACCGACGGACAAACAAAGGCCCCCCTGAGCAGTACTTGCGTTGCTTTGTGGCCAACTCTCCTATTGGGTTGATATGCTTCCGTGGGCCGAATATTGGCAACACTGCCCTACAAACTTTAGCTGGTATGCCACCTTCTGAAGCAGTATATGGTCGTAAACCACCATGTATCGGTAGGGGACAGTTCCAGTGATTTAGTGGAGCAATTCTTGTTGCAAAGAGATGGTAAAGAAGGGATCTTGCGCCTAATTCAAACCCAAAATCTAGTTTGCTGGTGAGTATTGTCAAAGTTCATTCCATGTTCCTATTACATATTCGATGTGTGACTCTTAACACTGCTCCGCACGCCCAGACTTTGTTAAGTGGAGCGTGGATAATATAATTTGAGTGTCTAACATAAGTGAACAAAGAATTGGAATGAACATGACTCTTATATGAATTTTGGGCCTAACTCAAATTCAAAAGCTAGCTTGTAAGTTGAGGATTGTACAAGTCAGTTCATGTTCTCATTCCATATCCATGTGGACTTTTAACATTTTCCCGCACGTTCAGACCTCGTTAACTAGAGCTAGAACAATATAATTGTTGGGTACTATTGTAAAGCAGTACGAGAAGTAAATAAATATTACAAGTGTTCGAAAGGATAAACCGAATTGCCAATATTCAGAACTGCCGCAAAGTTGTTGAGTCTTGAATATTGATAACCTGAATCAAGAAACACTAAATCTGGATTGTTATAACTGTGTGCTGAGTCGAGTGATTGCACTCTGTCCTTAAGACAAGATTGCCCCGTATATATGCTTTTACGTTAACGGGCAATAGTCTCTCAAGATAAAACAACACTTTAATCTCAACACTACAAAGCAAATATGTTGAGTCTGACGAAGAAAACAAATACGAATCGACTTGCTGAAGAAATGGAAAAGGAAGGAAGAGTTTCTGTTTTTCGTCCCAACGTTACTGCTCACGTTTTGGACTGTGTTTTACTCTTCTGTTTGTCTCTGTGTATATATTTTTGTCTATCTTTACTGTATGTGGGTGTTTCATTTTTTTCCGTGTTCCACAATTGAGCCAGAATGCTCAATATATAGCATGAGGGAGGGGACTTCTCAACTGCCAAAACATGGTTGTTAATGGCCATTAGGGAGGGCTGTTAATGGCAAGGTTTTTTTTTTATATGGTCATTGAAGGATTTATGGCCATGGCCGGTTGGGCCGGGACGGAGACCCCGTGTCCCGACCCGACCCCGCTATAAAAAAAAAAAAATGGTCGGGACTCGAACTCGGGACGGAGGTCTCGTCCCGGTTGTTTATGGAGGAGTTAACGGCCATTTTAGATTAGTAATGCCATTTTAATCTTCCATCGAGCAAAGTTTCAATTTTCAACCTCTCGATTACACGTCGACGTTACGTCGGCGTTTGGTACATTCGTTCCTTCATTAAATTATTATTGTCTCCGTTTATTTTATTTAGCGCACTTAATTTCATTTACTTTAATTATTTGTTAGCATATAATTAAAATGGAAGGAATTAGAGGTATGTTTAAGGGTAAGGGTAAGACTTCTCCTAGTAGGGGCAATCGTGGCAAGGGTACTTCTTCTAGTCATCTTATTCCTACACAGATGATTTTGTTGATACTCAACATTTTCCTACAATACCATTAGATTTAGACGAGGAGTTATTTTTCCGGAACTCAAGAAGACTTTAATTTAGACGATGATCTAGACGATACACCCACTAATATTGATGACAACACGCCCACTAGTGCACCTTTAACCGAAATACCTCATATTCCCCCTAGTATGAGACGAGGTCCAAAAAACGACCATTAAAATCGATGCATGGACATTTTTTGATAGGGACGTAGAGAATCAAGTAGCCATATGTAAAATTTGTAAAAATGTTTTAAAATTTAAAACTCGGAAAAGGTCACGGTGGGACGGGGGTTTAATTAGACACGTAGTAAGTGCTCATCCAAACCTAGGTATGCCCAATACCTGGCTTCAAAACCGGGTGCGCAAACGGCCGCTCCATCGGGACAAGGTTCACATACCGATATCGTCCCGACCAAGTACATGGTCAAATTAACCCTATGACGGGGGGAATTGTAGGCTCTAAATACAACAAACATAGAGATAGGGAAGCAATATCAAAATTAGTTGTGTGGAGGGTTTGCCTTTTTCATTTCCTTCATCTCCCGGTTTTATTCATTACATTAGAGATATATATAATCCTCGCTTTTAACGGTTTTCCTAGGTCAACCGTTAAGAGAGATGTATTTAAATTTGCGCATGAATATCAACAATATTTACGTTTTTCATTATATCATTTTAATGGCAAAGTATCTATCACGTCCGATATAGGTCGTAGTACTAACGGCCATGATTATTTAACTGTAACTTGTCATTGGATAGATTATAAATGGTCTATGCAAAAACGTATTTTAGCGTATAGATATATAGATGATAGGCACACCGGTACTTTTATTGCGTAAAATATTTATCAAGTGTGCGATTATTACTTTAATTACCGATAAAATTATGACTATTACATTAGATAACGCTTCTAATAACAATTACGCAATTACAATGTTAAAAAATAGTTTAGCTCCATCTTTTCCGGACCATTTTCATATAAAATGCGTGTGCCATATATATAACTTAATTGTAAAGGATGGTCTATCACTTTTTGAAGACATTCTTAGTAAAATACAATTTGCTATAAACTTTATTTTTAAAAGTAATAAAGTACAACGTAGAAAAGAATATAAAAAAATTTGTCATGATTGTGGACTACCTTTTAGAAGAATTCCACAAGAAGTATCCACTAGGTGGAATTCTTTATACGAGCAACTCCTTGTTGCTTATGACTATAAATTACCTATAAATTTATTTTTTAACTCTCATAATAAAAAGCCAGCTGATATGATTTTAGATAGTGATTGGGAAAAATTTCCGAACTTATTGTATTTTTAGAGAAATTTTTTCAAGCAACAAAAGATTTTCCGTATATATTATCCTACTATTTCAACTATGTTATTTTATATAACTCTAATATTTTTATTACTTAGTGAATATATGGAAAAACCAAACTTATAAGGCAACTATTAAAAAAATGTTTGTCAAAATAAAAAAATATTTTATTCCTATTCCTTCTATTTATATTATTGGTTCGTATTAAATCCTACTATTAAAATAGACGGTACTAAATCACTAATAGAAACTATTTACGATTGTATAGAAGTACTACCACCTCCAAGTCCCAAAAATCTAAATCACCCACCACCTATTGAACAAACTAAAGAAGAAGTGTTGAATAGCGTAGAACACCACCGCAAAAATATATATAGATTTTATCAACAAGAAAATGCTAGTAACGTACCCTACCATACCATCTTCTTCATCTTCAACACAACCTCACAAAAGACATGTCGTTTCGCGGCTAGTATTGAAAGCCTCGTAAATAGAATGTGCGGCCGTACCTCTACTAACCAAATTAGCGAGTTGGATATTTTTGTTTTGCGTGGTTCGTACCGTATCAAGAAGTTATCAATGAAGATGGACAAGAAGACTTGTTGAAACATTTGGAGGGGGAATGAGAAGACCTTTCCGACACGTTCAATGATGGCTCGAGATGTTTTGAACATTCAAGCGTCATCAACCGCGTCGGAAAGCGCTTTTTCTGAGCAGATATCAAATAGGAGACCACAGACACTCATTGGTCGGAGACGACTTGGAAATTGCAAGTATTATTCGAGAGATTGGATACGAGCGGAGCGGAAAAGGTGCGGTCAACCGGAGATCAACGAAGAAGATGATGAAAACTACAACGAAATCTTAACCGAAGGTAGTGGAAGCGACGTGGATCAATTTGACCAACAAATACCTATTCCAACCGAAGAACCACATGAAATCATCAAGCAATTAGAACAGATTTTTTTGAAAATGTAATTTTTTTAATTGCAATTTTATTATGTAATTTGCAACTTTTGAACAACACCATAAAGTTGCAATTTAGATTTTAGACAATTGTATTTGTATTACAAAAAAATCATATGTCTATTAAATAATATAAGAGGCACAAAAATAGCCTTGGGATGTTTTTATTACACTATCTTGTTTTATTTATTGAGTTTTTTTTATACATATGTTATTTAAAAAAAAAAAAAGGAAAACCCGACCCCGCCCCGCCCGACCCGAGCCCGCCCCGCCCCGATACCGACGGATCGGATCGGACGGACCGGAGCAGTCCCGCCCGCACCCGACCCCGCTAGGCCCGATCCCGACCCCCCGATCGTCCCGCCCCGACCCCGACCCCCGCCGACCCGCCCGCCGTACCCGAGCCCGGTCCACCGGTTAATGCGGTTAATGCTAAAAAATAGCCCAAACGGTAGGCGGAAACTTTCTGCCTTCCGTCATTCCCAAAATCAACTTTTCAGAAACTCTAGGGACCAAACTGTAAATATTAAGCAATTTGAGTCCAAAAAGATAATATCAGAAAGTCCCACAGCCCACAACCCGAGCCGGACGGGCGCGCGCGTGTGGGCTTATCCTTGAACCCAAGTACATCTAGGTCCTCACTCCTTTAAACACATGGGATACCCTTGGGGTCCCAAACCCTTAACCAATTTAGAGACTTATAAAGAGAACAATTCTTCATTTTTTCCCACCGATATGGTAGATTTGTCCCACACCTTACTTCGTGGACCAATATCTCTTTCATTTCTCAACGAAATTTGACGATTCTTGGCCCTACGGTCATTTACTCACTTAGTAGATTATGCATGTATGAAGAGACAAAGCCTCCAACATGCGGACCACTAGTGTTTAATTCATTAAATATGGGTGGACGCACCTCCCTGCTAAAGGCAAATTTCTAACAATAATTTGGAGGCCTAACATCGACGAACAAAGAGTTGGAATGTGTTTGACTTTGATATCATGTAAAGAATGGATCTTGGGTCCAACTAAAACCCAAAAGGTAGCTTGTAGGTTAAGGATTGCCCAAGTCCATATAAGGAATTCATGTTCTCATTCCATATCCGGTGTGAGACTCTTAACATAGATGAAGTTCTAAATTTGCTAAAATTGAATCTGATCAAAGCCCAGAAATGAATGAAAGCTACTGCTGATAAGGGGCTCACATATATTAGTTGAGGAGTTGGAGATTGGGTCTTTGTCAAACTCAAACCATATCGCCAGCATTCTTTACGCTTGCAGCCTCACCACAAGATAGGGTGAAAGTTCTTTGGACCTTATAAGGTGCTCAAGAAAATAGGAGAAGTCGCTTACAAAGTGGACCTTCCGTGTGATGTGAAGATTCACCCGATTTTCCATATTTCTATGCTAAAACGTTGTATTGGACCGGGGAAATGAGGTGCTGAGAACAATATAAATAGATAAAGTGAGGATGAATTGGACAGGCAACAAGTTATAGAATTCTCATCTCCTTGTTCTTCTAATCCCCCATCTCTTTCTTTACTTCTTAGTATTACAGTAGAAAGATTTGGTTTTATAATACAACCAGTTGGAATTGCTACTGTTACATTGGTGCTTTCATCGTACTGATTAGTGATTACTATGTCGTCGGATTAGAAACTTAAAGTTTGGTGGCATAACAATTCCTTAACTAAAAATAGAATTACAAATAAATGATTTGTTTGTGATATGATACCGATTTAGTAATAACAGGCCACTAATAACTCACTATACGACTTCATAAGTGCTAATCTTAATTGTCGACTTCAAATTGTTTATGTGATTTCTAATGTATGAATAGAATGAATATTTAAGTTTTAGCACTTTAGTAACATGAGGAAAATGTGTGTATTAATTTTCAATTGTTGGTAAGCTACCAAACACAAATTTTATACCTAGCATGAAATCGGTACATGAAATGCACTTATTCAAGTACTCGTGTAAAGATGAACGATATCTTTTTACCTTTCAATTAAATACTATTTCAATAACGTTTTTGTATAATGTAACAAATATTAGAACAAATTGTGTTAAGAGAAATCTAATTCTACCTAATATAGGAGATGTAAAATTATAAATGCAATCTAATTCTATTATATATAATTATAAATGCAATCTAATTCTATTAAATTGAATAAAGAACAACATGAGCGATTCAAACCCTCAAAATACAATTAATATTTATCATTTAAAATTTGTAATTTTTTATATTATGACGTAAACAAATCTTTTAATTACTATAATTAGATCTCTCTATATTAACATCTTTATATAACAACTAAACAACACTTTACTATAACAATTATCTCTCACGTAAAATCGAATACACACACACACACACACACATATATATATATATATATTATATTATTTATATATATATATATTATGTTCTTTATAATAATAATTTGTTGGTCAAAATATATCAAAATAAACGACGCCGACATGTTTGACTGTATTTATATTATTTTAAAAAAATATTCATTAATACAAGGAACATGTGCAAGGCGCGTACATTTAAGCTCCCATTTGGCCATAATTTTTTGGGATAGATTTTGAAAATATTTTTTCAAATTTTTGTTTGATCATAAAAAATTGACAGATCTCAAATTCTGGCTCAAACTTGATTTTGGGCCAAGATTTGTATTTTGATCTTTTCAAAACTTTTAAAAATTATCCCAAATTTTTATATTTTATAAAAGCCCCATATATTTATTACCCAACTAATTCTATTATCTACCCCTATAGTTATGTGAATCTTTATCACATTTCTATTTAGCATCTATCACTTTATTAATCTTGGGTTGAAAGTCTGCTACTCATGTGAGGCGATGACTTTGTTGTTTCATAGTTGGTGAGACAACTGAGTTCATATTTAGATAATTACATTTTTAAGTTGATAAGTTTGTATATTTTGCATGATTGAGTATTTTGATAGTTTTAACAACTTATAAGTATAAGTAATGTTTCATAATTTTCAAATAAAAAAGTGAAATACGTTTTATAAAAATTATGGTCAAACACATCTTCAAAACTTGAAAAATTTCACCAAATCAAATTTTTCAACTTTTTTATTTTGGAAATTTATGGCCAAACACTAGCTTAGATTAGTTTGATTTCATTAATTTGATACTAGATTTCAAAAATTATTTGGACAACCATAATAATAATGGGTGATAAATAATATCTACACACCCACAATAGACAACAATCACACACCGTTTTCGGGGACTCGGCTACCACTATATATATATATATATATATATATATATATATATATATATATATATATATATATATCATTTAATTTTTTCTTTCTTTGTTTGTAAATATAGCATGTTCGGACGACTCTCTTCCTTCTTCCCTTTCTTCTCTCTTGTAAAACCCTAAATCCACCAAATCAATCCATTCATCTCTTTCTCTCTCTACAAATTCCCCTTCTTTCTCTCTCTATCAAAAAAATTAACGATCTATTGGGTTTCCCCAAATCTCTCAAAACCGGCATTTGATCCAATTTATTCCACTTTAAATTAACCATTTTAAACTCAAAATCAGGGTTTTTCTTCGATTTTAATTGATTTTTAGGGTTTTATTGAATTGAAAAGTAAGGCTGGCGATTGGTGGTAGAAGTTAGGTTATGGCGGATCCGCCATATACCCGCCCACAAAAAAATCAGTTTTTTGTGGATTATTTTTTATTTTCTTTAATTATTAGTTGTGTTGTTTGTGGTATAGTAGTAGTAGTGGTGTGGGTCCCGTTTCGAGAATGCTGAGTGTGTTACGGGTACATCTCCCGTCCGATATACCGATTGTAGGCTGTGAACTCACGCCTTATGTGCTTTCACGTCGTCCTAATAAGGATAAATCAGTTATTTCTGAGGATGTTCCAGAGTCTGCACCAGTTGATGGATATTTTCTAAGATATAAGTGGTTAGTTTTTAGTTATTTTACTGTATTTTTTTGCTTTGTGATTTGATTATATTGTTTTTGTTTGAAAAAATCTAACTTTATTGGCATTTCCACTTTAACATTTGTAAATTGTAGCTAATGTTGATGGGTATTTCTTGAGATATAAGTGGTTACTTGGCTTAATTCTTAGTACTTTTTTGCTTTGTGATTTGATTATACTGTATTTTGTTTAAAAATTGTAACTTTATTGGCATTTCTTGAGATATAAGTGGTTAGTTGGTTTATTTTAGCTTTGCATTGCTGTTTTTCTCTATATATTTTGCTTTATGATTTGATTCTACTGTTTTTGTTTGAAAAAATGTAACTTTATGGCACATTTAACATTTTGTGTAAGTTTACTGTTGCACCAAGTGATGGTCATTTCTTGAGATACAAGTGTCAGTTGGTTTATTTTTAGCTTTGCATTGTAATTTTTTGCTATGTGATTTGATTATACTGTTTTGTTTGAAAAATGGTTAACTTTGTGGAATTTCCACTTTAACATTTGTGAAGTATACTGTTTATAGTGCTAAATGTTTGAAGATTTGTAAGCGAGCAAGTAGATGAGAAAACACGATAAAGTTGTGATTTGATTCTACTGTTTTGTTTGAAAAAAAGGTTACTTTGTGGCATTTCGGCTTTGACATTTTGTGGAGTGTACTGTTTATGGTATGCTAATGTTTGAGGATTTGTAAGTAAGTAGTAGATGTGCAAACTCAATCAGAAAGAGTACGCCTTTCATAGTTTGAATTGATCTGAATATATGTTGTGTTGGAAATAGCACGATTGTTCTGTTATCTCCTAATTTTTTGATGAGGACTTTCTTTGCTCTTTACGAGAAAGCAAAAAAGGGGCGATTTTTTTCCTTCTAATTTTTCTTCTTAAGTTTTTGTTTGTATGTGAATTCATATGGTGCGTGGATGGGGAACTTTTTTTGGTAACTTTCTGGTAGCCGGTCTCTCAAGCTGATTGCCAGTTTTAGTTTCGCACTTTATGAGCACATTTAATAGATGGTGATATATGATTATTTGGAATGATGCTATCAGTCTTTGTTTTTGTCTAGAGAGAATTCCAAATTGGGCATTTGGTAACCGGTTGACATACGTGGATTCCACTGTTTCACTGTTTCCGTACTAGGAGTATTATTATCATTGTACACTTGCTTATTTTTTAGATCTCTGCTACGACTTGTTTGTTTCCTTGTCTCATTTATCTTTTTATATTGTTGCTATTACTGTCTATTATTATTGTTGTCTTTGCATCTTTTCTTGAGCTGGGGGTCTATCGGAAACAACCTCCCTACATTCACAAGGTAGGGGTAAGGTCTGCATACACTCTACCCTCCCAGACCCCACCTGGTGGGGTGGGATTATACTGGGTATGTTGTTGTTATTGTAATAGTGGTGGGCCTTGGTAACAGAGAAGTGAATTTAAGTTTTGTTGCCTAAGAAAAAAAAACATATCTATTCACTTGGTTGATGCTTGCGTTTCACTTGCTTGGAGTGGCTTGAATATGTTATCATATTTTCTGGTTTGAGGCAGCAGATGGGAAACTTCCTTATCTTTTCTTTGGGGGTGGGGTGAGTGAGCTGAAAGTTCTATACTTTTGGCAAAAACAAATATGTCCGTCGAGTTTCTCTTATCTGTACAGTGGTTACTGTCTTTAAAGAAATAGTTTAGAATGGCTTTATGAGGCTAAAACCTGCTGTCGTTCTCCTTCAAGTGCTGGAACTTTACTCTGAAATTGCAGCTTGGATTTGATTTCTGTCCTAATATCTTATTAAAGCGCCATGATAATGGTATCGAAAGTCTAAGCTCTGTTTATGAGTGTAGAAGTTTCAATTTGCTACACAAGCTAGGGGGGTTAGGTCGTTAATTTTTAAAGTAAAGGCTGTCAGTGCATATTTTCTAAACCACAGCACGGTAAAATGAAATTTGTAAACAAGTTGTCCCTCAGTGCTTTTTACCAATTGGAACATGTATGATCTTATGAAGAAGCTTCCCATTCAAGTTTAGTTTGGTTATTGTCAAACATTTTCCCTTCTATAGAAAGACATTAAATTTAGGACAGGTCACTAACCAGAAAATAAGGCATTAGATACTGTGAAGATCAAATCTTCGCTATATCTAATCTTTTCATCAAAAGGATCAAATGTGTTCTTAGATGAGATTTTGGTCGTCTAATCCTATTAAGTAAAATATCTGATTCTCTTATTGTATGAGATACTGTTGGTACTTGGAGGAAATTGTCATTATTTTGGGTCAATTTCCCGAAATTTGAAAATATTAACGCTTTATCCCAAATATCTTATTGATGAAATATCTGTCTGTCTGGTTATCTTATTTGTGTTGTGTTGTAATCTTGTTGCCCTAGTGAAATATGAAATATATATATATATATATGCAAACCAGGTATAATGTGGTTTCTATAATTCTTCCATAAAGTAATCCCTATTTTATTTAGATTACATGATTCTTTCTCGAATAAGTTACTCCCTTTGCCCCATTTTAGGTGGAGGTGTTTGACCAAGCACATAGGTTAAGATATTAAATAAGACTTTTAACGTGTAACCAAATATATGCAAAGTGGTTTCAAGTAGTCACATCATTAAGGGGAAAATGAGGATATTGATATTAAATGGTTTTATAAGAGAGAAAAGTTGCATTCTTTTTGGGACAAACTAAAAAGGAAAGTGTGTTATACAAAATGGGACAAAAGGAGTTGTTGTAAGATTTAACTTTTGAGATGTATCTTTTTCTTATCAAACATATGTACTTAATTGGATGTGGAAGAATTCCACATATTGGAAAGTGAGGTTAATGATTATGTTAGATAGAGGATCTAACAACAGTAGGATTCTCCTTATTTACTCAGCATGGAGACGAGCTGTGAAAATGCTCACAATTGATGCCCTGATATTTTTTCCTCAGCTTGTTACCTTACCTCCCATCTTGATCTTGTTTGTCGTCTTTCAACTTTTCCAATTTCATAACTTCTATAACTGTATTAAAATGTTAAAGAGTCGATCGTCCTAGGTGTCTAGTTCATTTCCTGATACCCCATATATCTTGTATCTCCTTAACTAGAAATTTATAGCAAGTACATGTGTTTTATGGTTGATACGTTTTAAACTTGTTCTGGTCCAAATGTCTTGATAACTGTTGCTGGAAACGCTAGCATTCTATGAATGTGACTTAGTGACACAATAAAGGCTGAAAATAAACTTTGATCGGACATCTGTGCAAGTACCATATGTGAGTGGTATCAAGGGAACGTCATTGCTATAGGTGAGCTATTAAAGCTATAAAGTGCCACTAGGTGCACTTAGTATTAAGCTGTTTGTTGCGCAGCTTTGTCTTGATGTCTAAATCAAATATTTAGTCCACAGAATATGAGTGCAATTAAGGGAGTAAGTTAGGAAAAAAGAAAAAAAAGAGAGAATGAGTGACTCATCACCTGTGTTGGTGGGAGGTAGCAAGGCCCGGATACCACAATCATAAAAAAAAAGGAGAACAATTGACTCATTTCTGGAAATCACGGTTTAATCTGAGATCAGTCGGCTTTTAACTTGTGTACGCCAGTCGCATGCAGTGATTTGATACTGACCTGTTGTTGTTAAGATTTATGCTATGTAATTTACATGGATTGTTTAGGCTTTTTCTCAGTTAGGAATCAATTGTTTTCTAGTAGTCCATTTGTGATAGAAAATCCTAAACTACTTTCAGCAATAAAACCAAGTGACCACAGTTTGCCCCTGGGATTGCTTCACTAATTTTGGTATTTATGCTTGATGTATGATAATTGTTGTAAGGTGGAGTTTGTTGGACTGGAACGCCTCTTGTTTGGTACTTTAACTTGGCACTTTCTCCACTACAACTGTCCGTCCGAAATGTTTGTTTCGTTGTGGTTCCAGGGTAGCAATATTTGTTAGTCATAAAAGGGTGTACTTTGTTGGATATTGGGACTTGCGAGTTTACTTTTATTGGCAACTAAAGAAGCTCTATGCCACTTAATCTTTTGGGATGCTATATTCTTTGTTGCTCCAGTGGCTTACTTCTATATGCTGGGTTCTTTGCAGGTATCGTATACAAAGTGATAAAAAAGTTGCTATCTGTAGTATCCATCCATCTGAGCAAGCCACACTGCAGTGCCTTGGGTGTGTGAAGGCCAAAATCCCCGTCGCTAAGAGTTACCATTGCTCACCTAAATGCTTCTCAGATGCATGGCAACATCATCGTGCTCTGCATGAACGTGCTGCTAGTGTTGTGAATGAAAATGGAAACGATGAGGAAGAAATATTTGGGCGATTTAATAGTACTGGATCTGGTGTTATTAATGCAAGCTTGACTCCTTCTCAATCAAGTGGTAGCTTGGCGAATGGAACCACACCTTTATATCCTGCAGCAGTAACCCAGAGAAGTGGCGGCGAAACCTGGTTTGAAGTTGGACGGGCTAAAACATATACGCCAACTGCAGATGATATTGGCCACGTGCTTAAATTTGAATGTGTTGTTGTAGATGCAGAAACAAAGTTACCTGTTGGACCTGCTAGTACCATATTGACGTCCCGGGTGATTCCAGCTCCATGTCCAACTCCACGTCGCATGTTTTCGGTTAGCGGAGTTGATATTCCTGGACATCTGGATTTGGATGGTCGATTATCACCTTCAGGAACTTTCACTGTGCTCTCCTACAATATTCTGTCTGATGCATATGCAACAAACGAATTATACAGTTATTGCCCCTCTTGGGCTCTTTCTTGGACATATCGTAGACAGAATCTATTGCGTGAAATAGTTGGCTACCGTGCAGACATTGTTTGTCTTCAAGAGGTAAGGTGTAATATCTGATAATAGAAGTTCCATTTTTAAGAATGGGCTGTTTTACAATTTTTGTGAAGGTCAAACTAATTTCAGTATCTTTTGATGAGTAATTTTCCGAATTTGTTCTTTACTGAAAAAGATTCTCGTTATCTTTCCTTAATGAAATGATTTTTTTGCTTTTCTGAACTTGATTGGCTACTAAAGGATGATTCTCTCATCAGTTAAGTGTTCTATACACGTACACAGTTAGTTTCCGCTATAATTGTTGTGGAAAATAGGAAGTATGTATAAAGAAGGGGGAAAGTACTTATGTGTCATTGTTGTATGCTTCCGTTTCAGGTTCAAAGTAATCATTTTGAGGAATTCTTTGCTCCTGAGCTGGATAAACACGGTTACCAAGCTCTGTTTAAAAGGAAGACAGCTGAGGTTCGTTCTGCTCAATGTATGTTTGCATTTGCGAGTTTTTTGAATCTCTAAACCAACCAACTCTCACCATGTGCAGGTGTTTAGTGGGAGTATTAACAATATTGATGGTTGTGCTACATTTTTCCGCCGAGATAGATTCTCACATGTTAAAAAATATGAGGTACGAATACTGTGAGTGGAGAAGGTCTTTATTTTGTTATAGTAAACTAGAAAGGTTGCACTTGTATCATGACAAATAATAATCACATTGCTTCTTTTGCAGGTCGAGTTTAATAAAGCTGCACAATCTTTGACTGATGCTGTGGTTCCCATTGCCCAAAAGAAGACCGCATTAAATCGTTTGGTTAAGGTATCTTCCTGAATTTCTCTAGTGGTTTCTCTTTGTATTCCCAGAGTTTAAATCCAAACTGGCGTATTATGTCTGACTACCTGTTCTTTAATAGGACAATGTTGCACTTATAGTGGTTTTGGAAGCAAAGTTCAGCAACCAGGGGGTTGACAACCCTGGGAAGCGTCAACTAGTTTGTGTGGTAAGGAATCTGATTTTTTCTTTCATCATTTTCCTTTACTGTTGAAATATTCATTTTTTCTTTGAAAAAGGGCTACATGCCTTCTCATAGCCCCGTTCTATGCTGACATTTTAATAACTGTGGTCATGCCGTGATGATTATTTTCTTGCTCGACTTTTCCTTTTCGTTATGCTTAATAAAGCAAGTCAGTAACACTGAGAAGTACTTCTCGTGGAATGTTAACTATGCGTTACGATTTTGTATTCCTGGTATAGCTTAAATGAATGTAGATCATAATCTTTATCCAGCTGATGCATCTATTGAAATTGTTCCTTCCATTTCTGTATGCAGGCCAACACACATGTAAATGTTCAGCAAGAATTAAGGGATGTCAAACTTTGGCAGGTTGCTATTAAAAATATTAAATAGGTCTCCATTTTTTTCTGATTAAAAACTCATTGGCTAATTTGCTTTACTACTCAGGTTCACACACTTCTTAAAGGACTTGAAAAAATCGCTGCCAGTGCTGACATCCCAATGCTGGTCTGTGGTGATTTTAATTCGATGCCTGGAAGGTCAGTTGTGTATTGAATTCTCTTTATGGGCACAGTTGATGCTGTTCTCCCAAGCCCTCCCCACTTCCTGGAAATAACAGGCTGGAAAATACCGATACTAACGTGAACTGTCACAATGCAGTGCTCCTCATACACTTCTTGCTTTGGGGAAAGTTGACCCAATGCATCCAGATCTAGCAGTGGATCCTCTTGGTATTTTGCGTCCACCTACAAAGTTAACACACCAGCTGCCATTGGTAAAACTTCAATAACTTTTAGAAGGCTTCCTTTCCTGTTCCCGCTTCCCCGCTATTTTGTATCTTTTCCTTTTACACTCCAATTGCACCTTTTCCACTGTAAATATGATTCCTCCTGAAACTCTTCAATTCCTTAGAGCAAAATTGAAGCTTCTTAAATCTGTATTATATTTCCTTGAGAAGAAGTTTAATAAGATCTGCAAGATATGTTAAAGCATTTCTTTTGTTGTGGCATCCATCTCTGCAGGTCAGTGCTTATTCATCCTTCGCCAGAATGGGGGTGGGACTTGGACTAGAGCAGCAAAGGAGAAGGATGGATCCTAATACCAATGAGCCCTTGTTTACAAACTGCACCAGAGATTTTATTGGCACTCATGATTATATATTCTACTCAGGTATAGCGGAAAATTCTCTCTAATTGGATTAACAGTGTATTTGTTACCGCAGTGTTTTCATTTGTGTTTTGTTCGGTCCGTAATTTGGATGGTGCAGTATATGTGTCTTTAAAGGAATGTGTCATGAAGGCTGATATGTGTGTTGGTTGTTCTTTCAGCTGATTCATTAACTGTTGAATCTTTATTGGAGCTCTTGGATGAAGAAAGCTTGAGAAAAGACACAGCACTTCCTTCTCCAGAGTGGTCCTCTGATCATATAGCACTCTTAGCTGAGTTCCGCTGCAAGCCTAGAACCAGACGCTGATGATGAGTGTGTACTCTTGTCCTCATTATCTAAACATATCATTTTCCAATAAAAATTGTCTCCTCAATAAATTAATGTGATTCTTCCTTTGGTGAGCATTTTTGGGGTGGGGGTGGGGGTGGTGGTTGGTTGGTTAGGGTGCGTGCGCTATTGAGGAAAAGTAAAGGTGAAAAAGGATCTGCTGCCTAGGTTGACTGAACTACAACTGTTAATGATCTGATGATTTTATAATTTTTAGGACTGTCCTAGGTTGACTGAACTACCACTGTTAATGATTCAAAAATGATTAGTTGAACAGGTTAACAAGCAGCATGCTATTGATTCTATTGTCAGTATGATATTCATGTTCAATTTGATCAACTTCATTATGCCGTTACATCTTATTGGGTAGATTTTAGCATTAGAGGGCTACTGTTTGTACATCTGTTTAGCCTTTCATTATTTTTGGGTTAGCTTGGCATTCTGCATAATCTCGTTAAAATTGTGAGGTGCTATAACTGTTTATATCCATTCGCCACAGGTCTTGCTGCAAAGGATGAGTTCAAAAATAGAAGCAGAAACAATTACAAGGATGAAACATAAGTTATTGTAAGAATAGTAGATGAGAGGCGCCTTGTTCTTTTTTTCTTTTTTTTTTTCTCGATATCCCATGGTGGTATAGCTGTTGAGCTTCTTTGTATCATGCTACATTTGATCTCATAGAAAAATTATGATAGTGTTTAATCTTATTTTAATCTTTTCTCAAATTTAAGTATCATTTCCTGCTCTTTCTACCTTGCACTTTTTTTGTCACTGGCTGTTTCAACTTTTGACAAGCAGCTACACTTAAAATTAGCTGTGCTCTTACTTTATAGGCGCTGAACAAAATCAATGGGCCTTGCAGGCTCTGAACTTTTTTTTTGGGGTTTAACCATTCCGTATCCGAGCTCTCTGACTACTAATTTGAATTGTGTTTCCTGTGGTTAAAGGGGAGTTTCTATATCCATCCTATCATATCACTTGGTGGTTCTGCAGATTAAGTGTTACATATGACCATAAACATCGTATCACTTTGTTGACAGATTTGGCAGTATTTGGATGTACAACAACGTACCTAGTGAAATCCCACAATGTGGAGTCCGGGGAGGGTAGAGCGTACGCAGACCTTACATCTATCTTGGTATTTGGATGTACAACAACGTACCTAGTGAAATCCCACAACAATGTACATTTAAGTACAAATTTTCAATGTACTGATTGTCATTCTTGTTCAAAGTACTTGATTGAGTGAAGTGGATGTTGGTGAAAAAAGGAATAAAGTTGATCTTAAAATCTTTTAATATCTGTGTTCTTGTGTCCTGTCCTACTAATTGCTATACCTGTGAAAATTTGGATCATTGAGTTAGTTATGTACTTAGCTCTTCTGGTCTGGATATCTTGGAAAGGAAAACAGAAATTCGTCCCTTGTTTGTCCTTGTTGTTTAACGTTTGTTCAGTTTAGCATTTTCTCCGATGTAGTCACGTAGACAAACAAAAAATTTAAATTTGAACTAGCAATTTGGGTTATATACTCAGCAAGAATTCTTAGTCGAGGGTCTATCAAAACTGCCTCTCTACCTCTCGATGTAGAGGTAAGATCTGCGTACAACTTACCCTCTCTAGATCCCATTTGTGAGATTATACCGGGTATGTTGTTTTTGTACTCTCTGCAAGAACTTGAAATATGTCTTTGAGCAATTGTAAATGTCCAAATGAACAAAACAATCAAAGTATTCACCAATCAAGATTGGTGTAATTTTTTCTTTTGACCTTTTAGATCTAGAAAATAAAGTCAATGGCTTGCTATAACAAGTTGAAATGAACCGGTAGTGTATGTCCTTTGCTACTATAGAAAATATTTTCTAGTTCTCCACCTTGACGACATAAAATAGAATTGATCAAATTTTATTGGGTCTGACTCATAGTAATCATTTATCAAATGATTGAACAACCGGGAGCAATTTACTTATGATACTTAGTTGGCATTCATAAAAAGCATCTAAGTAATTTTGAGTTTGATCAATCATGTTTAGCAGAAAGACGGATATTCCTTGCTCATTATCAGACAATCACTTATTTACAAACTTCGTGTGAGGAAATAGTTTTCATTTCTCATCTCCTTCAATGGCAGTTTGAGGATATTGGCTTGAGACAATTCTTGTTCAATCAGAAACTGATATATTTATACAAACTCCCTAAAGGTATTAAGACTGGTATTTGTATCCAGTAACAACATGTCACTACTAACCTAGCTATGAGAAATTTTTTTCAAAAGTTCTTACAAGCATTCTAATTGTGAAAAAAATACATATTGGATCAGAAAGGAAAAAACTTGCCCAAACTCGGTGTTTACAACAATAAAAGGAATACATGGCATATGTCTTCTACATACACTTTAATCACTTAACCATGGTTAATCAACGCGTATTTTTACCTCATTACCATGGAAATATAGTCTGGTATAAACACAGAGTGTGAGTAAGCTTTGCCGTTACATCAAGGCCCTCTGCTGGTTTCAAAACCAGAAATGTACTATGCTTGAGACTCTGGTCCTGCTGGTTTTGAGTTGAGAAGTGGTTGCAGTGCTTTGACAACAATTGTCATATTTGGCCGAAAATCGGCCTCATATTGAACACAAAGTGCTGCAACAGCTGCCAACTGAGAGAACATTACACCACCACCAACAACAACACCTCAGTCACAAACATTACATAGTGTGGAAATAGGTAAGATTCACAAAAGTAGAAGAATCAAACAAGGCCTCTCTAGACTAGAATTTTAGTTAGTAGAGTACCTTAGCAATTGCTTTTGGAGGATAGTCATTATTTAGCTTTGGATCAACACATTGCTTCACTTTGTCTTCACTCAATCTTGGAGTTGCCTGAAATTTTTTTGAGTATGCATCAGTATACTCAAGGTATACAACAACAACAACTACACCCCTCAGTCAGAACAAGTTGGGGTCGGTTATATGAATCCTCACTAACAGGTGATATACACAACCATATCTATATTATGAGGATTCATCATGAATTGACAAGTTTTACGCTGGCTGCCATCCCACCCCAACCCTGCTCTTTATTTTGGGCTTTGGAACCGACAATGTAAGCAGCCTCACATAGACAAAGTCGTAGAATATAAATGCTGAAAAAAGAAAAGAGGTGTAGGATAAGAAGTTACCCATGTGACAAGACTCTGTTGTCCTTTAGGCATTGTATGATCTACTGGCTTCCTTCCTGTCAAGAGTTCTAAGAGAACAACGCCAAAACTATAAACGTCACTTTTCTGCGTAATCTGTCCTGTCATTGCATACCTACACAAAAACGACCCCTTTACTTAACATTAAAAAACTAACCATCTTACAAACTTGTCTAATTACTTAATGCATCAACATTATTCGTTGTTTCTCTTAGCATAGCAGGATTGCTGTGCCTGATTTGTGATGCAAATGAAACAGCTCACAGGTACTGTAAGATCATAATTGTTTCTGTTTTATCGTTGTTTTGTGAAAACTCCGTAAACAATAGGCTATCTCGAGCAACTACATGTTATGAGGGCTTACTCTGGAGCATGGTAGCCGAAAGTCCCCAAAACTCTAGTGGAATGCAGACGTGCTGCTGTGTCAGAAGACTGGTTCGAGATGTTGAAATCAGCAATTTTTGCTGTAAAATCATCAAAGAGCAACACGTTGCTGGATCTGACATCACGATGAACTACAGGCGGCTGAATTTTCTCGTGTAGATACTCGAGGCCTTTTGCTGCACCACAAGCAATTTTAACTCTCTGATTCCAGGTAAGTGCTGGACCTGGCTCAGCACCTTGTACACCTTTTCTGCCTGCAACAATAGAACGCTCCACAATCAACTAAACAATATTAACAACTAAGCCTTAGTCCCAAATAAGTTGGGGCCCACAATCAACTAAACAACAACAACAACAACTGCGCCTCAATCCCAAACAAGTTGGGGTCCAGAATCAACTATACCTTAGTTCTAAACAAGTTGGGATCCACAATCAACTTAACAACAACAACAACAGCTACAACTCAGTCTCAAACAAGTTGGGACCCAAAATCAACTAAACGCTGCAACAAGATCTTGCATACGGGAAGAAGGTTCGCGCAACAACTATCTGAAGTACTATACACGTTACACTACGATTTTGAATCAGAAGAGAGATTTCAAGAAATGGCAGATCTATTCACTCTATCAATAACCGAGTCGGATCTGGTGTATCATAAGGGATTTGCCTTTTCTATTGATTCCTGCGGATTGGATAAAAAACAATTCTTGAATAAGGCCAGGGATGAATCGAAAAAGAAATCTTTATTGGTTCTACCTCCTATTTTTTATGAAGAGAATGAATCTTTTTCTCGAAAGATCAGAAAAAAATGGATCCGGATCTCCTGCGGGAATGATTTGGAAGATCCAAAACCAAAAATAGTGGTATTTGCTAGCAACAACATAATGGAGGCAGTCACTCAATATAGATTGATCCGAAATCTGATTCAAAACAGATTCTTTGACATACCATGTAATACATCGTGCAAGGATCCCATTGTTGCGAACTCATATACCAATATACGATTGTTTCCCTCGAGACAATAGCCCATCAGCGTCATGAAATGCTCATTTTTAAGTCTTGAAACCATTGATAACTGAAATAAGTTAAAACATTTCAAATGTAAGTGTTCTTTTCATCATACTAAATGGAAAATGATCAAGAATGGAAAAAGGGCTATTCACCTGAGCTGCAAAATCAGAATCAGGTTCTGGTGAAGAACTAGTATCCAACTTCTTGATTGCTGCTTGTTGGCCATCGCTTAATTTAGCGCAAAAAACGCGGCCATAAGATCCTTCTCCTACCAAAGCTTTCTGACCAAAATTTTCAGTCAATCCATTAAGCTCATCTAAGGTGAAAACTGGTGCCTCAATTGGTAATACTTTCTGAGGAGTTCCACCTCTTGCAGCACTCCTTGGCTCTCCTCTTTCACTTGCTACAATAACAAAAAACAAGCAATTTTTCATTTTATAGAACAGAGGTTTTGGAGGGAAGTGTGTGGTAAAAGATCAACATTTCATCTATTAGCCAAAGACCATATGACTGAGCAAAAAAATATACTCATCTATACAACAACGATAATAACATTTCAGTTCCAAACAAGTCGAGATCTGTTATATGAATCCTCACCCACCATGTTTCCCTATTTAAATTCATCCCACGTCATTATTATACACAAAAAAAGTATTAGAATTTCACTATATTTTCTATTGACATATAAATCTCTAGCAAGACTAAAAGACTATTAGAAAATACAGGACCTTAAAGTAAACGTACTAACATGATTAAAACATATTCCCAACTAATTTGTGTCATCTATAGAGATATGTTCCCCCACCATGCCCTATTTTTGCTATATCTGTGTGGATTCTAAAAGATTGTAGGTCTTTCAAACAACTTCTTTCCATGCGATTTCAGGTGTATATCGTCTCCTTTTTAACACGTTCAATCAACATAGTTTCGTACCTACGGACTGGTCCATCTGAAGGTCGATGAAGGACATTGAGATGAAAATTGCATGGAATTAAAAACAGAAAAGAGAGAAGGTAGGATCATTACCACCACCAGTACCACCACCATATGGATTGCCAGCTCTAGGAGGAGCTGCATTCTGATTGGACGGTGGGCCACCACTATAAACGTCTTCTTCTCCACCTCCACAGCAAGACATATTTGTCACAAATTCTCTTTAAATGCAATTTTTATTAATCCACATAAAATTCAATGCCTCAAAAGGTGAATTTTACAAGTTACATGAAAATTATCCCTATGAAGATTACAAAAACAAAAAATTATAATCAGAAAAGGAATTAATCCAAAACAAAAAGAACATCAAGACACATTATGCTAGTCATGAATTAATTCTTGAGGAAAAAACGTTACATATTCACGATTCAAATATGAATAGAATGTGTTTGGTACGACAAATGTCATTTTTTCATGCAAATTATTTTCTGAAAAAGATACATATTTAAAATATATATTAAGGATTAATAATAATATTAGCATATATTGAAGACTAATAACAATATCTAAATGTTAGTTGAGGCAATCAAGATGAAGTTTCAATTGAGGATAGTTGAAAGGAAAATAATTCCACCCTTTAATAATCATCAACCAAACACCGGAGAATGACTTTCCTCGTAACCAACACACCCAAAACGGAAATTACCATGATTTAATTTATTCCAACATATGAAACAATTCTAAAACGATTGTGATCTTTCACTAATTTACAACATATTACATTTAGCAATTCAAGAACGTGAGATATTAATGATGTTTGAAAGACAAAACAAAAAATTGTTACATTGGAAAAAATAATGTTACTTACCGAAAACCTTACGGAAAGGGAGAAAAAGACCGCAAATAATTAGAAAAATTAATGAATCTGGAAAAAGAGATCAAGCTTAGAGAGAAAATTATATTAAACAAAAGAGAAAAAGGACAAAGAAGAAGAAGAAAGAGAACAAAGAAATTTCATGGTTGAATTTCAGCCATTTCTCTTTCTTCTTGTTTTTTTTTCTTCTGTCTGATCAAAGATTGATGAAATTTTAATTTTTTTTCTGTCTCTTTGTTTTACGACAATATCGCATGAATATGATCTTTCTAACCGCTATATATAACTAACAACATATTTCTACGTACTACGTGCCTTCCTTCACTTTGCTCGTCCACTTATCAATTATCATGCACCCTTTTTTAATTCGTTCTCTTTTAATTTTCTTAATTTACTTCCTCATTCCGTCTCATTTTATGTGAACATATTTGACTCGGGTTCAAGAATGAAAGATAGGACCATAAAACTTGTGATCTTAAATATTTTTCTGGGTAAAAAATAATGTCATTAAGAAAAAAAATTAAATTCAAGTGTTTTTTTAATAATCATGATGTCCGAGTCAGCTTGCGCGCATCTCAACTGATTTCACAGGTTACCTATCATCTCTCACCAATAACATGTATCAGGTAACTCCACCTATCAATGCTAGATCAGATAAAAAGAAATCACCTAATATATTTGTCTCTGTTGGAATTTGAACATGAAACATCATGGTTCTCAACCCACTTCATTGACCACTATATAGAATTATAAGTCATTCTTTTTTAGACATCTACTGCGTGAACCGTCGGCGGAGCTATGGGAGTGTACGGGTTCATCTAACTCTTTTGTCAGAAAATTATACTACTACTGTTTATATAAGGTTAATAATTTTTTTTATGTACAAATATACAATATATATGTTAAATCACCTTGAATTTTTGTGTGTTTTTTTTTTTAATGTTTTGCATTTCTTTAGTGAAATTCGGACTCCGTCGCTAATTAGAGAACGGAGGAAGTAATATTAGTTAAAACTAATGTATGAATACCATTTCATTTTTCATTGTCCGTCAATAACTACTATTTTCAAGGTCTTGACATCTGTTTTAGTAATTTATAAATCCTTTTGAGGGAATAACTTCGACTTCTTTTCTTGTGTGGTCTGAGCTTGTTGGATTTGGAGAAGGCATCCCACTCCGGATTCTCTTCACGGCTGAGCATCAAATAGGTCATTACGAGATCTTCTTAGTTTAAATTTTGCTCTCTAATTGCTTTATTAGTTATGTGCTTTGTTTAGTTTAATTGTGTACTTAGTTTAGTATTTAGCTTAATTGTTTGATTAGCATATTTTATTTGGTTTAAGTACTTTAAATGTGGTGGTTAAGAATGCTTAGATTAGTTTAAATTAGCTCAATGGAGTCTGTTATGTATAATGTACGCTCATTAGGGGGGAGATTAGGTCTGGTTTCATGATAATTAAGGTGTTTCTTCCTAGTTGAGCTTTTGTGTTATCATATGGAGGATAGTAAAATTTCCTAGGACCTGATTTGAACCCACTATGGGACTACACATGCTTATCTGTGGTGTACTTGGACATTTATGATCAAAATGCTTAACTGATTTAATGTTGTATGTTAAATTTGAGTAGAAATATTTGTTCAAAAGTCTTAAAACATGCTTGTAGGTTGTAGCATTGCCTGATTTGGATCATTGTCTAGCCTTAGTTTCAAACATACATTACTTTAAGAAAAAAATTGTTGTGTTCTTGTGAACTGTTTTGTCATATGTCTGAGGTTCATGAATGGCAATAGTATGGGACTATGCTTTATCTAGAATTTGTTTGTCAACCTGCCCATCCATTTTTTGTGTCTAAATGGGTGATATGGAATAGGCTTGGCTTTAAGTTTTGCTGGCCTGTTTGTAAACCTTGGTATGTTAGTTTGAGATAGTAAAAAATGAGGAGGGTATTATAATTCTAGCAGATTATAGACCATATAAATTTGGAATTATAATATAGTAGGTAGGTAACACTATAAATTTCCAAAGTTCTCATCCCAATCAAATTATATATGGAAACAAAAATATGAATTTACATTCCAATATTAATTACCAAAGTCTAGAAAAATTACACTATAAAAGCCTCTTGCACCTTGAACCAAAGCACACCATTGACATTTGAGATCAATTTTCATAAGAATGGCCAAGTTTTTAAACTCTGCTCTTTGTTTTCTTCTCATTATTGCAGGTTTGTCGTTTAAATTTTTTATTCATTTTATTTTATTGAGATTTGATAATGTATAAATCAAATTTTACTCTGATAATGTAAAGAATTTTACATGATATATGTGTAATTTAATCGATTAAAATGAGTTATTGCTCTGTTTTTCAAGTAATTATATCAGACTAGGATATAGAGAGTTACTTAATATTATAGGTTAACTTCACCTCATTATATAAAAAATATTTATACTTCCGCACAAAAATAAGCATATAGATTGTGTCATTTTTTTTTTTTTTTTTTTGCATTGATATGTTGTTGAATTTGGTTGCAGTTGCATTGGGAATTAGTCAAGTGAACGCACAGAAGAGATGTACTGAAATTCTGAATCCAACAGGATGTGTCCTTTATGACTGCAAAAAAGAATGCTTTGAGAAACACAATGGGAATGGACTTTGCTCAAGTGCTGGCACTATTGGCCAATATGTTTGTACCTGTGTTTATAATTGTAGTCTTGATGATGATCACTCTAGTTAATTAGTTAAATTCCCTTGATTAATTTTGATGTAATGTTGATTCAAATACACATGATGTATGAATGAACATCAATTTTTGAAAGTTGATATTTATTTGGAATAATTTGTCATTGTTTTCTGGCATTTGATTTTTATATTTTTATATGATCATTAAATACAAAAAAAACCAATAACGCGATTAATTCGGCTTCATATCATATCATGTACATGTAGACCAACTAATTAAAGGAGTAGAATCATTCCACGGGCAGATCTATTGCTTTAGCTACTGATTTGTATGAACTCATTAGCTTTGGTTAAAGACCATTTAATTTAGATGTGTTAAAAGTTATGCATTGCGTCGCCCAAAATTAATTATCAAGAAAAAAAAGTTCACTAAATTATCATAAAAATAGATCCGGAAACCCAGTAAATTGAATGAGTTCGTAGAATTTCAAACTCAAGCGGATATAGTTCAAATCATGGCTAAACTTGCCTTAGTCTAAGGCTCAACTCAGAACATACAATTAAGGTGTACAAGAATTATAATCTTTTCACCATACCCGTGAATGGTTATCTATCTTTTCGTTACTATTATTTCGTCATAACGCGTAACCAAGTAATGCTTATATAATACAGACTTAAAAGATGTTAACAATCAAACTAAATGTTTCCTTCATGACAATTATGACATGTCAAAGCAATATGAACTTATCCTTACATGATAAATTGCAAGATTAATCGTATGATATGTCAGAGCAATCACCATTTAGATCATAAATAGTTGAGGCGAATTCAAAATTATAAAATTTATATGTATATATAAGCAAAAGCTACATGAAAACTTTTAGTTTTTTGTCCGAGAAAAATTATAACTTTTTCTAATTATCGTACCGTACGAAACACGGTCATGTACACTAGTGATAAATAAACGTGCAATATATCACAATAGCCTTGACTATTTTGATTACATGTAGTACATTAAAGATTAAAATATATAAGTGATATTTTATTTATTTATTGGTGTTTGATGAACAAGTAGAAAATATTGTCTTACGAGTATTTATACATAATTTAGGCAAGCAATATGAGAGTGGAATCGAGGTGAAGAAATAATTAGCGCGGAATGACATTTATGAAATTTGTTTTAACTACTTTCATTAGAAAAAGTTATTTTCTTGATTTTTAAGGAATTTATTTTCTAGATATCAAAATATTTTTCAAGACATATTAACCAATCAAACATGATTTTTTTTTTAAAAAAAGGTATGCCATACCGGATACACCCTATAAATTATATGTATATTTAGTCGAACCCCAATACTAATATCATACGAGAAAAAAAACTATATATATCTGAGCTACAATATAAAAAAATAACACTTTAATTCTTCTAAAATATCACCACAATCAATTTTCTAAACTGCTTTCCTTAACTTTTTCAAAAAGGAAACAATCCATCTTCGTTATATGGAAAGCATATTATTAACCATTATTATAAAATTCTATCATCTTCTCTAAACTGCTTTCTATAACCTTTTGAAAAAGAAACAAACCATATATCTATGTTGTTTGGAAAGTAAATTATGTATGTAGTTTACTTCCCAAAACAAAATTCACACAAATCTAGCAAATTTGCACTATAAAACCCTCTTTCACCTTGCACTAAAACACACCATTAACATTTGAGATCATCAACTTTGATAAGGAATATGGCTAAGTTTTTAAATTCTATCATTTGTTTCTTTCTCATTCTTTCAGGTTTGGCCTTCTCTCTTCTTCTTCTTTTTTCAAATTGTTTTTCTATGTTTTTTTTTCCATCCGATATTCGGTATTCGTATTGAAAATCTGACTAATCCGAATTCACACCGCGTAAGGTCCATTTAAGGGGAAAAGCTCTCCCTAACAAGATTTTTCTGTGTCCCGACTCTTTCTTGAGATCTCTAATTAAAAGTGGAGGGATCATATACATCCCACTACAACTCTTGATGCTTATATTTTGGATGATTTACACACATAATCCTTTTTAGGCCATCATTTAGATTTTGTCTCCATTTTAAAATTCTGCAAATATAGCTCTTGAGATTAACAAAACATTAAACTATCGTCTAACACTACAAAATATTAGACCGTGGTCTAACACTACAAAATAAGATTATCAACTTGCTCAAAAAAGATCTTTAAGCGGTGGTCTAAAAGATTCATATATTACAAGAATAATAAAGAGAGGATCATCTACGATAATAGCTATCCCAAAAAGGAAAATTGGCGATATTTTTTGTTGTATTATTTTGCTTGTGACAATACTACTTCTTTCATTTGATGTACTAATGTCTTGTGGTTCAATTTTTTTTTGGGTGTAGTTACATTGACAATTACTCAAGTGGAAGCCCAACAAAGATGCACTGAGACTCTGGATCCAAATCACTGCACCATGGCTGAATGTCAAAGTGAATGCTTAAAGAAACATAATGGAAATGGGGTTTGCACTGGTGGTAATGTTGGCCCATTATCATGTGTTTGTAATTGGAATTGTTAGATCCAATTGGACTCTCCCTTTTAGTGATGTAACTTTGAACAAACATGGACTTTGGTATTATGAATAAGTATCAATAACTATAGAGTATTCGTTTTTCTAAGAAATATTTCATCCCATTCTTACCTCATTTAGCGTTTTACCGACTATATTGTTGAAAATTTGCCTTTGGTGGGGAGGTTGCGTCCACCCATATTTAATGAATTAAACACTAGGGTTCCGCATGTTGGAGGTTTTGTCTCTTCACACGTGCATAATCTACTAAGTGGGTAGATGACCGTAGGACCAAGGATCGTCAAATTTCATTAAGAAATGAAAGAGATATTGATCCACGAAGTAAGGTGTTTGAGGCATGAAAATATGGTGTGAGACAAATCTACCACATCGGTGGTAAAAGGAAGAATTGTTCTTGTTATAAGCCTAAAAAATGGATAAGGGTTTGGGACCCCAAGGGGTAACCCATGTGTTTGAAGGAGGGAGGACCTAGGTGTGCTTGGGTTCGAGGCTAAGCTCACACGCGTGCCGCCGCCCTCCGGCCCGTCCGGTCTCGGGCTACTGGTAATATTATCTTTTGGACCCCAAATTGTTCTGAAACGTTTTGCACTTACTACAAAACGTTTCTGGCCATGAATACCATGAAACAAATTTGAGGGAACAAGAGAGGGGACGAAAAACAAGAGAAAATCAGTCAAAAAGTGAGCAACAAAAACTCTTCCTTCCTTTTCCCTCTAAATCAGCAAGTCGTTTCGTGTTTGTTTTCTTCGTCATAATCAACCTATTTGCTTTGTAGTGTTGATTAGTTATTGTTTTATCTTGGGAGACTATTGTCCGCTAACGTAAAAGCATATATACGGGGCAATTTTGTCTTAAAGACAGAGAGCCATCTCTCGACTCAGCCACAGTTGTAACAATCCAGATTTAGTGTTTCTTGATTTCATGTTATCAAGATTCAAGACACAACAAGCTTGCAAAGCAGTTTTGACAATTGGTTGCTTGTTCATCCTTTCGAACACTTGTAGTATTTATTTACTTTCCGTACTGCAATTATATCCAACAAATTTAATACAAGATTATATTAGTGTTCCAAAGATGTCGGTCAACAGTTGTGTGACCAAATTTGTTTATGGATGTGGTTTTCTGGTAGAAGACTGTTTTGATTATGATGTTGAAGGTCAAGGTGTTCGTGGTGTCACCGCACCTGAGAGTGGTGGGAACAATCGCTCACGAGAGGCTGAGGATGTCAACTGGGACAAGAGGAGAAGGGTGAAGATGTTGTTCTATCATGTAGTAGAGGGCCTATATCTGTCCTAGACAAAGGATCTGAATTATGGTAAGAGGAAACGAACACTCAGTCTGACGAACTGACTGAAGTGGGCCAAAATCCGAAGTTAGGATAAGTAAATTTTTTTCTTCCTTCTCAAAAATAAGATTAAATGATGTCTGATTAAAAATGGCTTAAAGTAAGAAGGAATTTGAAAATGTTTTCCCGAAATAAATTATATTCCTTACGCTTTAAAATCAGAAGTTTAATCTTACCTTCCTTCCCGGTTAAAGATTGGACTAATGTAAACAAAACTTAAAAGATCTGTTCTTTTGAGTGTAATTATTAAAAGTGTGTAAAGTATGTTCGCACATACGAAGGATAGAGATCCACTGAATGTGCGAAAACTGTTACCACTCTTAAGTAAGCGCCAAGAATTGTCTGGGCACCAATCTCAAGGGAAGAAGACTAAAAGATAATGGCTTATCTTAAGACGTGGAACCTGTCACACTATTTGACAGAAGATCATTCATTTGATAGGATGATATTGGACACTCAGTAGTACAAAGCCTACGGGCGACTGGAGTGGGCTAGAATTTCCATGTCTTAAATGATCTGAAAGCCAAAAGAAATGCAGAAAAGAAATTGGACACTCAGTCTGTCAAAACAACTGGAGTGGACCAGAGTTTCCAGATCTTAAATGATCTGAAGTCCAAAAGAAAGACAGAAAAGAAATTGGACACTCCATCTACCAAAGCAACTGGAGTGAGCCAGAGTATCCAGAACATATATGATCCAGTTACGCCCTAACCACAGGCAAAAAGTTGTTCATGTGAAGCAACGCCACCTCTAAAGTAGAAGGGGTTGGAGAGGTTGTCCTCAATAAGACCTCAGAGAATGGGATCACTCTAAAAGGAGGTGATACATATCCCAAACTTGGTTTAAGAGACGTTGTTGGTCAAGCTGGTTTGAGACTAGTCCAACAGGTCTGTAATAACTAAGAATGGTATAGAATGTCTGTAGCTAAATGAATGATATATTTGTAATCCGTGCATCTATTCCATCATAGATTAAGACACGTTAAATAGAAAGTCATTCAAAAGCTAACGAAGTTGAGATTATTGCCTTTTATCGACATAAACCCTCTAAATGAATGTGAGGTAGGCGAAGAGGCAAAATCACCTTTCCATTCCGTCAAAGGAATAGCGAAAGAATCACCGCTCCTCTAGAACTTAGTCACACCTACATGGGTGATTTGAAGTTTAATAGAGGAGGGAGACAAGTACTTTGTGACCTTCATTGATGATGGTACGACGTATTGCATCCATTGTTTGTTGGAAAGCAAAGATGAAGCTATTGAAGCGGATAAGCGCTACAAAGCAGAAGTTGAAAATCAACTAAGCCTACAGATTGAGGAATTCATAGTGATAGAGGGGGAGAATGTGAAGCATCGTTCATCAAACGACTGTTCATTACTCACCTCAGTCCAACTGTGTTAACCAAAATCAAAGACATATGCCCAAAATGTGTGGGGCAAGGCGATCCTTACCGCTAATGTGATTCTCAACAAAACTATACATAAGGATAAAGATAACCCTTCGTGTGAAACATAGAAAGGATCCCACATACAAATGTTGTGTTGTGGGGTGGCTTGGTAGAGGTTAGAATATCGAAACAGGTCAAGTGGGACCTAAGACTGTAAATTGCATATCCACTGGATCTGCAAATAACAGTAGTGCTTATCGTCTATTGGTGTCAAAGAATGCTGAATTCTTTGAAGATAACTTTCCTTGAGAAGGAAAAAAAAGTAATTGCTCGAGGTTAACAAGAACCCGCGAGTGCCTGACTGTCCGGAACTAGACGTTCCGTATCTACAGGACTCGGAAGTTGCTGACTATCCGGAACTTAATGTTCTAGATCTACAGAACTCAGGGATTCTAGATGTTGAACCGAGATGGAGCAAAGAGGGGATGAAGACTTGTTCCAGGCCTTCTAGCTTGCATGGTTGAGAACGAACCATGGACAATTAACAAATAATTGTCATCTCCAGAAGCGCTGCTTTGGAAAGAAGCTACAGAGAGAAATATATTCCATCATATAAAACCATACGTGTGTAATGGTTGACCTTCCTCCGGGAAAAGAACCTTTGGGTTGTAAAAGTGGATACTCAAAAGTGAGTACAAAGTAGATGGATCTACTGACGAGTATAAGGCATCGACTACTTGGACATGTGCTCCCCTGTGAATAACTTAACATCCAGGGCCATTGCAATCTTGCGTGACATGGATATTGATACCGCCTTTCTAACCGGAGAGTTGGAAGGAGAGGATCAGAGTTGATTTGTTGGACTGTTAGGCTTCTTCCTAAACTTTCATTTTGGTCCCTGAAATGTTTACATTTTGGTCCTGGGAGTTTCAGATAAAACAGAAATAATGAATTTGACAACAGAAACATTGACTCTGAAGTTAGAAAGCCAACAGTTGAAAAAACCAACAGTCTGAAAGTGGAAGTCATATTGAAACAAAAGTCTCGTTATGAAATATATGGGTATCATATATGACATCTTAGGAATTGAGATTTCTAAGACATCTAACGGACTGGTCTAACTCCAAACTCAGTTGTGAGATAGTTGACAGTCTCGTTGAAGCCACCAATGAATATGAATCATAGAACTAGTTTGAATCATGGTGCACCCATATACAATGAGCGATATGCGTAGGACACATGCAGTTCAATGTTTTGCACACACTACAACCAACCCGGTATCGGCCTACAAAACAGATCAGTTAAACTAAAGTTCACTCGTGATTCTGGAAATGATCGATAGAATGTGCTAAATCGGATATGATGATGTTTGAAATGATCGTTTATCTACGGATTATGGTATTCTGGATGTCCAGCGGTTCTGAGAGAACACAATGATGCAAATTGGACATCAAACTTGAAGAACACCAATGCCACAAATAAACGTGTATGGTGGGTCTTGGAAAATCCTCTAAGCAAACTTGCATCGACCGATTCATGATGGAATTTGAGTTTATCGCTTTAAACAAAGCATGAAAGAAGTTGAGTAACTTCACGACTCCTTAGAGGACGTCCCTTATTGGGAGAAACTCGTGCCTTCAGCAGTTATACAATGTGGCTAGCCGATCGGCTTCAGGAAGGTCACGGATGACGCGTTTGGACATATCTGTTGGAGATATAAGACTGTATGACAATTGATCATCACGGGTGTCACTTCCTTGATTACTAATCAAATGATATAGTGGACCCTTTAACTAAGGGACTATCCAAAGATCAAGAGTTTTGCCTGTCTAGGGGAATTGACTTAAAACCCAAACAATACGAACATTTGCGGTGGTAACCCAATTATACTGACTGTAGATCCCAAGAATTTGGTTCAATGGGAAAACTAAGCTGCAAAAGGTTCAGTTGAGCGCTTCGGTGGAAGCAAGAGCACTTCAGATGATGATTTTTGTAAGGAAACATGAATCCAAAGTTGTTCCCGCGATAGACATTAAAGTGCTACCTGCATGGTGGGTAAAGGTTAAGCTTCCAAACCTTTAACGATCCTCAAACGGTTGAGGTTAAGGTTGGGAAAACGTTTAATGATTACTAACACTTGTGAAGTAAGGTATAGCAGGATACCTTGTAGGAGATCACCTATTTAAGTGTGAGGACAGACCGCCTCAAATGAACGCACTTAAGAATCCAAATGTGTCCACGACCACAACGGACATAACAATAAGAAGAAAATGAATAAGTGGAGTTATTGTGTTGGTATCATTGTCTTGGCTTACACTAAACACTGACGGATCAAGACATCACGTTCACCGCGCAGTAAGTAAGTTCGGTGGTAGGCAATATCTGTTAGTCTTCAGAGATTGCTGAAAGTAGGCACCTTGTGTGTGCACCAAAATCTCTTTCAAGAGGGGATTATTGGAAATTTGCCTTTGGTGGGGAGGTTGCGTCCACCCATATTTAATGACTTAAACACTAGGGTTCCGCATATTGGAGGCTTTGTCTCTTCACACGTGCATAATCTACTAAGTGAGTAGATGACCGTAGGGCCAAGGATCGTCAAATTTCGTTAAGAAATGAAAGAGATATTGGTCCACGAAGTAAGGTGTTTGAGGCATGAAAATATGGTGTGAGACAAATCTACCACATCGGTGGAAAAATGAAGAATTGTTCTTGTTATAAGCCTAAAAATGGATAAGGGTTTGGGACCCCAAGGGGTAACCCATGTGTTTGAATGAGGGAGGACCTAGGTGTGCTTGGGTTCGAGGCTAAGCTCACACGCGCGCCCCGCCGCCCGCCCGTCCGGTCTGGTCTCGGGCCGCGGACTACTGGGCTACTTCTGATATTATCTTTTGGAAATATTTTGCACTTACTACAAAACGACACCTCTTAAAGAGCCTCTTAATCACCTCTCCTCCTCCTAAACATTATATAAACTTATGAAACATATTTGAGGGGACGAAAAAAAGAGAAAATCAGTCCAAAAGTGAGCAACAGAAACAAAAACTCTTCATTTCTTTTTCCTCTAAATCATCAAGTCGTTTCGTGCTTGTTTTCTTCGTCAGAATCAACCTATTTGCTTTCTAGTGTTGATTAGTTGTTGTTTTATCTTGGAATACTATTGCCCGCTAACGTAAAATCATATATATAGGGCAATTTTGTCTTAAAGACAGAGAGTCATCTCTCGACTTAGCCACAGTTGTAACAAACCAGATTTAGTGGTTCTTGATTTCATATTATCAAGATTCAAGACTTAACAAGCTTGCGGCAGTTCTGAATATTGGTTGTTTGTTCATCCTTTCGAACACTTGTAATATTTATTTATTTCTCGTACTGCAATTCTATCCAGCATATATATTATTATTAGTGTATTTGATCGCGCATCGCGTGATCGTAAAGCACATTAATGGTTTAAGTGATTATTTTAGAAATATATTATCAACATAATTAAATGAGACCAAAAAGTCCAAGCATATATATACAAAAAATTAATTAATCATATAAAAAGAAGATGAGAAAGAAACAAAAAAAAGAGCACGGCGACTTGCTTAGCACCTTCTAGCCTCACACGTTTAAAGTTGTTTATATAAACACCTTTCACCTATTAAAATTCTAATAATTAATCTATTTTTACCTCAGAGAGAATTTATGTATAAAAGAATCCAACAATCTCAAATTATAATAAACGTTTTATACAAAATTTAAACTTTTTATATTAAGACCAGGACACACACATTATATTGAGTAAAAACAACATTTGCAAAGTAAATTATATAAATCTTGCGAAAATACTGTCTCAAATTATAATTAATAATCATTTGCGATGTTGAAGCACCATAAGGGAAACTATATGCTTCTGATTTTTAATAAACCGTCACTATTCTCTACTACGTAACACTTTTTAATCAAAAGATAGGAGAACACACTTCTCTCAAAATTACAGGGTCATTTTATCGAGTTCCTTCAATACGATATTCTTAAACACCCTAGATTATGATACAAGAAATAAATAAAGTTACTTCCTTCTTATTACAAATGCCAAAAAAAGAAGAAGGAGCTTTGCATACAAAAATGTTTACACCTTCCATCAGCTTCCTTCCTTTCCATAGAAGACAAAACACAAATTATGTATACTCTTCAAACTTGAATGCCTATTGTGTATAAGCCCGGAAATTTCTTGTTGAACTACGTACTCACTTAAAAACTAATAAACTTCAGTTCCAAACTTGTTGGACTCATCTTCAAGCAAGGCAACTGTGCACTCATAATTAGTAGAGCATATATGCAGATGGAGTAGCCATAATTAGTCTTCTTATATGCAGGTAAGACCACACATTTTTCTTCATCAAGTATAGACAATTCTAAAGGCACGAGTCATAGGAAACTTATTGCTTTGAAAAAGAAAATTTTTCATCTTTAATTTTATTTTCTTGATAGTCCTTCGCATTCAATTGAGTAATTATTTAGGCAGTTTTAGTTTTTTAAATATTCTTAAATGTCTTTCCCTTTTAATTGAGCAATGGATGTGGACAATTATAGATTCATTGATAGAGTGATTTTAATTTTAAACAAATATTTAGAGAGAAATATAAGAGAGAGAAAAGTAAAAAAAAAATGACAAAAAACTACACTATCACATTGATAATGAAAAGTTTTCTGCATTACTAGTGACTTAAGTTAAAACCTTTTTCACTATAAGGGATGAGATTAGTACTATATAATTCAACATAGTATAAATCATTGACTCGAATGCCCGCAACACTTATTATAAAAAGACTTGATATACTTAACCCTTAAAAGAAAATGAATATGTACATGAGAAGCAGTTGAAGATATTAGTAAATAAATATAAGTGAAAATCTCTAATTCTTTCAAACTTTTTAGATGAGATTAACACAACAACATCAATAAATTAAGTATTATGGTAGAATATATGTAAATTTTACTCCTATCTTGAAAGTAGTAAAATTGTCTTCGATAGACTATCAACTCAAAACAAAAAAATTAAAAAAAAGTAACAATTCTGGATAGTAGCTATAATAAAATACTCCTAATAGAAGGACAAACAACTACCACTGTAACACTATTCTAATTTTAATTTTTTTCCCGGTGAGGTTGTAGGCTTATTTTAAGGTAAAAGAAAAAAGAACAAAAAATTATATAAGAAATTCAGTCTTCTAGATCCTTCTTTGGAACCTCCTAGAACCCTTTTTCCTTCCTTTTTCTCCGGATATCTCACTTGTGTTCCACTGGTCCATCAAAGCACTCGCGCAACACACAATCAATTCCTCTCACGTACTCTTATCGCCGCCGTACTCCGCCGCATCGACGCCGTAGAATGGCCCGTTTAGGAGAAGGAGACAAGCGATGGATCGTCGAAGACCGACCCGACGGCACCAATGTTCACAATTGGCATTGGGCTGAAACTGACTGTCTCGAATGGTCTCGTAACTTTCTCACTAACCTATTATCCAACAAACCCCTAATTGACGGCGAAGGTAACCTCAAAATCCGTACAAAAAAACTCGAAAAACTCGAAGGAGAAGCGTATGTGAATATCCGAAAAGGGAAAATCATACCTGGTTACGAATTGAATTTAATTTTATCTTGGGAAGGTGAGGTAGAAGATAGTGTGGTAAAAATTGAAGGTAATGTTGAATTACCTTATATTGCTGATGAGAATGCTGATGAAGATCCAGAAATTAGGGTTTCGGTTAAGGATGAAGGACCAATTGGGAAGAGATTGAAAGATGCGTTTATTGCAAAAGGAAAGCCTTTTGTTTTAGAACAAGTTAAGGCGTATGTTAATGCTATGGCAAAAGGTGGACCTGCGAAGGATGAAGCTGAGGTGAAAAAAGTAGTTAAAAAACCCGTCGGTGCTGCCGGAAATGTTGCAGCTCCGGCGGCGACGGCTGTGGAGGAGAAGGCAAAGGTTGTGGAGAAGAAGGAGAAGAAAAAGGAAGGGTTTAAAACAATTACGATGATGGAGAAGTTTAGTTGTAGGGCAAAGGATTTGTTTGAGATATTGATGGATGAGAATAGATGGAAGGGTTTTACACAGAGTAATGCAAGGATAAGTAAAGAGGTGGGAGGAGAATTTAGCATATTTGATGGTTCAGTGACCGGAACTAATGTGGAGTTGCAAGAAGGGAGATTGATTGTTCAGAAATGGCGATTTGGTAATTGGCCAGATGGTATCCAATCCATGGTACAATTTCCTGACCTTTGCCTCTCTATTTGTGTTTATTGGCTTTGTTAAAAATGTCCTTTTAATGTTAACTAAGGAAAGTTATTTAGTATTTGGAATGAAATATATCTAAATAGTGTACTAAATTTGGATTTGAGTTAGCTAATTGCTATATAACATTTTATTTGTGTATAATGAGTTAAGTTCTATGTAACTTGATTGGTGTTTGTATGTTTTTGTTCAAATGTTCCAACTGAATAGGGGAAAGATGTAAGCTTGTGGGCATATTAAGGTCTCAAGAATCTTCCTATTAATGCTAAATAAGGCAAATTATGTAGTTTTGGAAAGAAATATACTCCTTCCGTCCCAATTTATATGATGTAGTTTGATTGGACACGAAATTTAAGAAGGGAAGATTTTTTCTTGTAGAATTTATAGCTGGACAATTAAAGAATGATCATTTCTTCGCATGTACCTGCAGTAGCATTCAAGTAATGCCCTTTGATTTCACCTTGAATCTTGTATTCTAAAACTAGATAAAGATATTTGTGTGATTATAGATCATCTCGTTAAGCGTAAAAGTTAAAATTTAAAATTAAATTATTGTCAAATAAGGAAATGTGTTATTCTTTTTGGGACTGGCTAAAAAGGAAAGCGTGTCTTATAAATTAGGATAGAGGGAGTATTTGAATAGAGTGGAAGGGAAGCTGAAGAATGGTATAACTAACAACAACAACATACCTAGTAAAATTCCACAAAGTGGCGTCTGAGGAGGGTAGAGTATACGCAGACCATGGCGAAATACTATAGAAAGCATGATAAAGCTGATTGAAAAAAAAGTAACTATCACAAAAAACACAATAATGGAAATACAAGAAACACAAAATGTAACATATAACTTGAAAGACAAGGCACTACAAGAATAATACTACGACGACTACTAGTATGAAAAGAAAAATAGGAGAACACTCAACTACTTACTAACCTTCTACCTAATATATGTCCTCCATAACCTTCTGTCTAAAGTCATGTTCTCGGTAAGCTGGACCTGCACCATGTCTTGTCTAATCTCCTCTCCTCAATATTTCTTTGACCTATCTATGTCTCCTGAAAGTGTCCATAGCCAACTTCTCACACCTCCACATTGGGGGTATCCGTGCATCTCCTTTGTACATGCCTAAACTATTTTAGTCTCTCTTTCCGCATCTTATCCTCCACTGAAGCCACTCCCACCTTGTCGTTTTATCTTAATTTCGAATCCTATCACTCCTAGTATGCCCACATATTCATCGTAACATCCTCCAATACGATATGTGACATTATCGTCAATATCTCTATTTCCTTATTGAATGACCGAGTACCAAGCCTCACTTCCATGCCAGCCTCGTGTGTTACGTTAATGAACTTGCATTCTAAGTATTCTATCTTGGTCTTACTCAACATGAACTCTTTAGACTCTAGATGTTGTCTTTAAACCTCCAGTTTAGCGTTAACTCCACTTCGAGTCTCGTCAACAACAACATACCCGGTGAAATCACACATCGTGTGGTCTGGTAGGGTAGAATGTACGCAGACCTTACCTCTATCTTGATAGGTAGAGCGGTTATTTTCAAGAGGCCCTAGAGTCTCGTTAATTAAAACAATGTCATCCTCGAATAACATACACCATGACACCTCACTTTGAATTTGTCGTGTTAGTCCATCCATCATAGACAAATAAATATGGGCTAAGAGTTGATCCCAGGTGCAATCTCATTATCACTTGGAAGTGCTCTGAATCTCCGTCCACTGTTCTAATCCTAGTCTTGGCTCCATCATACCAAGTGCACCTCTAGCCTCCAGGCATCTCCGTAGAACCTCTCTTGAGACTTTGTCGTATGCCTGTTTTAGATTGATGAATATCATATGCAGATCTCTGTTCTTCTCCCTATACTGCTCCACCAGTCTCTTTACAAGATGAAGAATGGTATAACCGACCTCGACTTATTTGGATTTAAGTCAACGGATTGGTTCATATTATAATCTTTCTATGAGTGTGTAATGCGTGTAATAAGCTATGCTCTAGTTTACGTGACTGTTATTCTTATATTTTAATTCAAATGTTTCATCTACAACAACATACGTAGTATAATTCCAGAAAGTGAGGTTTGGGGAGTGTAAGATGTACGTAGACCTTATCCCTACATTTGTGAGATAGAGAGGCGGTTTCCGACAGACTCTCGGCTTAAAAAAGAAAGCGTTTGAAGTAAGATAACAAGTAAAAATATGATATAACAACAACTAGATACATGCAAACGAGACAACAAATACTAATACCTATATTGGAAAAGAAACTAAGTGATTACTATCTAGATACTACTAATAAAGAGAACCCTTGGCTATCAACTAGCCTTCTAGCCTAATCATCAAACTCCACACCTTTCTATCTAGGGTCATGTCCTCAGTGAGCTGAAGCTGCGCCATATCTTGTTTAATCACCTTTTCCAGTTCTTCTTTGGCCTACTCCTACCCATTCTAATTCATGTTATTGCTAACCTCTCACTCCTCCTTAGCGGTGCATCCACGTACCTCTTCTTCACATGTCCAAACCATCCCAGTCTCGCTTCTCTCTGCTTATTCGTCATGGCGCCACTTCTACCTTGCCCTGTATAACTTCATTCCTTATCATATATCTCTTAGTATGTCCACACATTCATCTACGCATTCTCATCTCCACTACATTCATCTTCTAAATGTATACATTCCTGACTCGCCAACACTCTTGCCCTATACAACAATGTCGATCGAACCATCACTTTGTAGAACTTACCTTTTAAGTCTCGGCGACACCTTCTTATCGCATAACACCTCGGATGCGAGCCTTCATTTCACCCACCATGTCCTTATACGATGTGCGACATCCTTACCAATTTTTCCATTTTCTTGAATTATGGACCCAAGATTAGGGCCGACAATTTCACCCTGACCCGGTGGATATCCGATCCACCCGATCCGATTATATGGACGAAAATTCGAAAAAACACAGATTTTAATCGCGTGATGGATCGGGTTCGGGTGGACATACATTCAACCCACCACCCGACCTATCTATCCACCCGTTTATAATTTTTTTTAAATGTAAACTAAATCCTAGCGTTTCATTAAACAACTAAATTCATCCTTTAAACTTCTTTTTTAGTCTATTAAGCAATAGGACAGATCACATCAATAGACAATACACTCCAAGATAGGGGCAATCAAAGACTTACCTAATAAAATTTTGAGATACTAAATGCTATGCAATGGAATGAGCTCATTATTGCTAGGTTTTCCTCTAGAAGAAGAAAAAAAATTCTGGCTTTCTGTTACATGCACTCTTTGCAGTACTGACAACTAAAAAAAGAGAATTCTAGCTAGAATCTTATGTTACCCCCTCTTCACTGAATCTAAGTTCCAACCTATTCATTGTATTCCCTTCTACTACAGGCTCCCCATGCTGCCTTAGCTAATAAGAGCATGGGTGATCATGCAAAGAGTCATCTGCTTGCCTGTAGCTGCAACGCTACTTTCATCTGCAAAGCACCCGATCCACCCGTTGGATGTGGATGAAAAAAAAATAGGGTAATGGATGGGTCAGGGGTGGATGTGTGGTTGGCGGGTGGAGGCGGATTGAGCTCCACCCGATCCACCTCCGATCCATTGTCCGCCCTACCCAAGATACTTGAAACTTCCTTTCCTGGATATGACTTGATCCTCGAGCTTCACTTCCACTTCTAGCTCCTGTGCAACGTCATTGAACTTGCACTTCAGGTACTCTGTTTTAGTCATGCTTAACCCGAAACCTTTAGACTTCAAGGTCAGTCGCCTCCCACTGTTCTAATTCGGGTCTTGGCTCCATCATACAAATTCTTAATTTCCCTAACGTAAACCATAAGCACCCCTCTAGATTCCAAACACTGCCAAAGGACCTCCCCAGAGACTTTATCGTATGCCTTTTCAAGGTCAATAAACACCATGTGCAAGTCTCTCTTCCTTTTTCGATACTGCTCCATCATCCTCCTCCTTACAAGATGAGTAAGGATGAATGACTTCTGTAGTTGATCGCCCCGACATGAATCCGAATTGGTTCTCAGAGATAAACACACCCCTCCTCATCCTGGTCTCGACCACTCTCTCCCAGACTTTCATAGTATGGCTTAGTAGCTTGATACCCCTATAGTTATTGCAATTTTGAATATCATTTTGTTCTTATACAAAGGAATTATTGTACTCCACCTCCATTCTTCCGTCATTTTAGTTGTCTTAAATATGACACTGAACAACCCGGTCAACTACTCCATACCTAGTCATTCCATACCTACCTCACCTGCGTTCTTCCATAAATTTATTGGGATATCGGTTGGGTTGGTCGCTCGTCCTCTCCTCATGTTACGAACAACCCTCTTGCAATATTCAAAATCTCTACGACTCTTAGAATGCACTCTGTCGAATGTGCGCCTCTTATATCCCTGTCTATCACACTTCCTAAGGAGCAAATAGTCTATTTGGGTCTTAACCAACGCACTACGGTAGGTCACCAAGCGCTCTTCCCTCTTCTGAAAGCTCGAGTTAGCTATGACCAACTCAAAAGCCTTCGCAAAGTCTAAAAGTGAAGCTCCTCCATCATTTCTATACCCAAAATTGAAGCGACCGTGCACGTCATCGTAACCTCCGGCAGTGGTCCCTACATGACCATTGAAATCGCATCCTACAAAAAGTTTTTCGGTAGGCGGGATATCTCTCACAACCTCGTCCAACTCCCCTCAAAAGCGTTGTTTGACATCCTCGTCCAAACCTACTTGTGGTGCATACGCATTAACTATGTTAAACCTCCCAACACTAGCTTAATGGTCATTATCCTATCATTCACCCTCTTAACTTCTACCGCTTGGTCCCTGACTCCCTCTATACTAAAATGCCTATTCCATCCCTACTCCTCGACTTGCATGCCTATTCCATCCCTACTCCTCGACTTGCATGCCTATTCCATCCCTACTCCTCGACTTGCCCGAGTACCATAACTTAAAACCCATCTAGATCCTGAGCCATACTCCCTACCCATTTGGTCTCCTGGACACAAGCTACATTCATCTTCCTCTTCTTAAGAATCTTCACTAACTTTATCGACTTCCCCGTCAATGTCCCTATGTTCCAAGACCCGATTCTCAACCTAGAAGCTCCCTTGGAACCCTTACACCCCCCCCAACCAACATGACCTTAAACTACCATCAGCCCCCGAAGCCACTAATATAAGTCGGGAATATTCAATTAAAAAACAGGCAAGCACCAATTAATCCCGAATGAAATAATCGGGAGTACACAAACATTTGCAGAGTCTAGAACTAGAGGGGTTTAGGGAAATTCAATGAAACAAGGCAAGAAATATAAAAAGAAAGGAACCAAAAATGAAACAAATTAGCACGGAAATAATGGAACAATGCAACAATATACCGAATAAAATACATCACAATTGAACAAGCAGAAGATTCAATAGACCCAACAACCAACGAAATTGAACGGACTAATTTAATATACCCAACAGCCAATAAACTGAACAAGCAACAGATTCAACCCAAAAAACAGTCACGTCGAGGTTGAAGAGAAGGGAAGGGAGTAGAAATCACCGGGGGCTGAGTGGTTGTCCGGTCGTGCTTGTGGATTCCGGGACATCTGACGCCGGGTCTGATCTCATGAGTCTTGTCGCCGGGATCTGTTCGGAGTCTGGGACTCGCTGCTGCTGGGTGGTTCCTCTGTCTGTTCGCTGCATCTAAATAGGCAAAAGATATAAGCTTGAGTCTTCTTTTTAACATTAAATAAGCCAAAATATTTATTATTGGAATGAACTATATCTGAATAAGGTGGAAAGGAAGCTGAAGAATGGTATAGCCGACCTCAACTTATTTAGATTTTAGTTAGCTGATTGATTGATATATAACTCTCTATGTGTATACTGTAGAATGAGCTAACCTTCGAGGTAAGCTGACTAGAATTTGTATGTGTTAGTTCAAATTTTTCATCTGAATAGGCAAAAGATATAAGCTCGAGTCTTATTTTTAGTGTTAAATAAGGCAAATATTTAGTACTGGAATGAAATATATCTGAATAGAGTGGAATGGGAGCTAAAGAATGGTATAGCCGACCTCAACTAATTTGGATTTGAGTTAGCTGATTGATTGATATGTAATCTTTTATGGGTGTATAGTATGAGTTATGTCCTAGCCAAGTTGAGTAGTATTGGTATGTGTTAGTTCAAATATTTCCTCTGAATAGGCAAAATATATAAGCTTGAGTCTTCTTTTTATTTTAATGTTAAATAAGACATAGCATTTAGTATTGGAATGAAATTTATCTGAATAGAACGGAACGGAAGCTGAACAATGGTATAGCCAACCTCAACTAGTTTGGATTTGAGTGTGTAGAGACTCTACTAGTAGTATTGTTATGTTTTAGTTCAAATGTTTCATCTGAATAGGCAAAAGACATAAGCTTGAGTCATCTTTTTAATGTTAAACAAGGCAAAATATTTAGTATTGGAAGGAAACAATCTGAATTGAGTGGAATGGAATCTGCAGAATGGTATGCCGACCTCAACTAATTTGGATTTGAATTAGCTGATTGATTGATATATAATCTTTTATGGGTGTATAGAATGAGTTATGTTCTAGGTAACTTGAGTAGTATTTGCATGTTTTAGTTCAAATGTTTCATCTGAATAGGCAAAAGATGATGTAAGGTTTAGTCTTCTTTTTAATGTTAAATAAGGCAAAATATTTAGTATTGGAATGAAATATATCTGAATAGAGTGGAATGGAAGCTGAAGAATGGTTGTCGGCAGCTAATTTGGATTTGAGTTGGCTGATTGATTAATATAATCTTTTGTGGGTGTATAGTTTGCAGAATGAGTTGTGTTCTAGGTAACTTCACTATTATTAGTATATTTAAGTTCAACTGTTTCATCTGAATAAGCGAAAGGTGTAAGCTTGTGGGCATATTGTGAGGTCAAAATTTTATATTGTCTCATGGATATTCATTGACGTGATGAATACTTTTGTTAGCCCATAGTTTTTTTTTTACAAGGAACCTTATAATCTTGGCCCATGGTGTTGTGTTGTAGATATGGCATTTTAATATAAACACAAGGACTACATGCTTAGATTGGCTGATGATGCACCAAGGAATAATTATTGTGCACCCAAGGGTGTGATTTTGTGGTCAATGAAGTAGGAGGAGAACATTAGGTGATTTCTTCCTTTATCTAAGCCTCGATGGGAAGAGTTCCTCGGTGTTTGTGTTGATGGGAGGTAGTAAGTGCCAGCACGGACACCACCATTATTAAATAAAAAGGAAGAATTATTTGTGATGTCTAGTCAAGCGCGCCTTTAGGCTCTTACTAGAACTAGAATGTAAGCAGTGACCATGAACGTCGAAGTCTAGCTCTAGTCCACTGCCAAATTCATTCTGTGAATACTGCTTGAATGAAACAGGACCTCTGCGTCGTTCTTCAATTAAAATCTCTCTTTACCCTCACTTGTTCCATTTGTTTTCTTAGTACAGTGGTCATTTTGTTAAATAGTATAACTGACACTGTCTGCTGGCGTATTGAGACTTGCAAGCCTATAGAATTTTACTTGGGTCCGATGGAGAATGGTAGTTTTTTTCTGATACATCTCTGATGATGATTGTTGCAGGTCCGAATTACTTTTGAGGAGCCTCAATCTGGAGTTACAGTTGTCAAGCTGACACATACAGATGTACCAGAGGAAGACAGGTCCGTTATACATTATCTGATTACTTATGTTTGTTGGCATGTATCATGCAATTTTTTCCTTCTCATGTTTGCTGCTGATGGTGCAGATATGGCAATTCAACTGTTGTGGAGAATACTGAGAGAGGATGGCGAGACCTTATTTTCCACAGGATCCGGGCTGTTTTTGGTTTTGGAATCTAGATTCTCCAAAAGTTTGGAAGTTTACAATTGATGTTTTCCTTCGATATAGACTGCAAACTGTGTGAGACTGCTTGCTCAAGAACAACTCTTCCGTTCAACTGAATTTTTCTAAGTTGATTGTCAGGTTTTTTATTTTTCTAGCTTAATAGCTCAATTAAATGGTGAACTTGTAGAATTTGTCTTCAGTGAAACTGATTCCATTTCTCTTCAATGAAACTTATTCTTCTTTGCTGGATAAGCATTGCATCCTCCCTTTCATTTCATTGTTATTATTATTACGTCCTTATATTGATTTCTTGCATCTTTGCTTGTTTGGTAGTGTTACTGTCTCTTTCGTCTTAGGTAAATAGCGAAAAACGGCAGTTACCTCTTGATTGCATCCACTTTAATTCTAAGTATGAGCTTTCTCATTTATATTTCGGCACAAACATGCACTTTCTTATTATTTAGTGCTTAGCTTTGTTAGTTTCATCTGTTCCTCTAGGATAATTTTTATGAATCTAAAGATCAGGAACCAGCCCAACCACTATGATCCATTAGGAAACATCAGTTTATATTAATCTGTCTCAAGCAAAGTTTTAAGTTCCAACATCACCAATTCACCGTCTTTGATAATGCAAAAGGATCCTTTGTAACAACTGTACATATTGAAATGCCCTTTGCTGAATATACAAATTGATGTCTAATTTTAGACAAAGCCAAAGAAAAATGTTGTTTATGAACAAGAAGAGGCAGTGCTCAGTTTCTTCTAGTAACATACTATACAAAGTTTTTGATCATTTCTCTCACTTCTTCAATTACAAGCCACGCTTTATGCCCACCAATCACCTCAGCTTTCATTTCCCCATCTTTCCACAACTACAATATAACAAAAAACAAGTTTATAGCTGTATTTTTCTTTTAAACTTTGAAAGGTTGGGGAATCCATTGACTTCTGCTCACCTGAATTGTTGGCATTTTCTGAAGAACAAAACAAGAATCAAATTAGCTAGCTAAATAGGAACATGAACAAAGTAACAACAATAGAGTGCTAAAAAGTTACAACGAGTTGTGCCCAGAACAGTACTTACTGAGACGTTTCCTCGCTTCACTAAAGTTTGTGGCACTTTATTGACATCCGCATAGTAGAATTTGAGTCTACGAACAAAAGGAAGAAGAATATATCACATCTCTAAAACCATTGTTAATGTATTACATTTGCCGATACAAGATACACATGTCTATTCATTCGATCAAATGAGCCTTGGAATGTTAAAATCGAGCTCAAAGTTAATTAGTACATTAGCCATTTTCTTTTAAGATACAAGAATGCATAATCATGGCAGTTAGAAATCATTGAATTTTTAGAACGATATGGCTAAAGAAATCTATGTATTGAGTAAATAAACTACAGAGTTACTCTTCTTTTTTTTTTTTGGTTGAACCCGTCCGGTATTTGCAGCCTATTGGCCCCCACTATTTCAGATTTACGCTGGATAGGCCTGCTAAAGAGGTAAATCGCTCAATATCAAGAAGTTCTCCATTCTCATGGCTCGAATTCGAACCCAAGATCTTTGGTTAAGGGTGACCGATTCCGATCATCCCATCCCACCACACCCCTAGGTAATAAACTATAGGGTAATTGCCCCTGCTAGTACAGGAAGTGAATGTTGTCACTAGAACGGACCACACAAATAGAGGTGATCTCAACACTCCTGGGTAATATAAACTACAGAATTCTTGACGCTACCTGTGAGTTTATTTATAATTAAGATTAACATCTTATCATTAAAAAAATCCAATTTTTCTCGTCAAACTACTACCCAGTTAATAACATGGCAAAATAGCTCATAAATTGTAATGACTACACAAGAAGCAGATAAGGAAAGCAATAAAGGAATTAATTATCAACTATTCAGAAGAATGTTAAAAGTTTTAAAGGCATTGTAATGACTGGGAGTAGACATGAAAAGGGGGCTTACTTGGTATCAAACTCAGCTGCAAGTTTCTCCAATTTTGGCTTCAAATATATGCATTTCCGGCACCAAGCAGCCATCCTATCAATCATTTGCTACAAACAAATCAATCTACCTACAACTCCATGGATTTGATTCTCTTTTTTTCTTTTATAAAATGCAGAACAGGAAGAATCCCATCCAGTTATCATCTTATATCTATCATTTATTTTTTTTGGTATTATTCATCCGGTGCCCGGAACTCACTACCTAACTAATCCGAGATCATGTCCTAGAAAGTTAAATATGGGGGTTTTAACACTTAATATCAAAAGAAACTCTGCCTTTGGGCTCACACTCAAGACTTCTGATTAAATGGACCTTTACTTTCAAAAGAAGACTCCATCTTGGACTCTAAACGGAGACCTATAGTTAAAGAATTATCTTTACTATCAAAAGGACTTTATATCTTTGGATCAAACCTGAGACAGTGAGATCTATGGTTAAAGGACCTTTACTATCAAAAGAGACTCCATCTCGGGGCTCAGACCCCAGGGAGGATCTTTACTATAAAAAATAATCCATCTCGAGACTCAAACCCGAGACATATAATTAAAGGTACCTATAGTCAAAAGGAGGACCTCTACTATGAACCAACTCCATCTTTGGGCTCAAACCCGAGATCTATGATTAAAAGCATGACCTTTAGCATTCAACCACATTCTTTTCTAATCACAAAGAAGCGAAAGAGAAGAATTTTACCAATCAAAGATGAAGTCGCGATAGCTCTTTAGCAGAGGCTAAAATCAGGTCAAGTTGTTCACTATTCTTAATGGCCCAAACCTAAGACCATGGTTGAAGGGAGGACCTTTACTATAAAAAATATTCAATGTCTTGGCTCCGACCCGAGACTTATGGTTAAAGGGAGTACATTTATAAAGACTACACCGGGCTCAAACGCGAGACCTATGATTAAAGGAAGGACCTTTACTACCCGATACCTATGATTAAAGGAAGGACCTTTACTATGAAAAAGACTATCTCAGGCTCAAACCAATACCAATGATTAAAAGTAGGACCTTCACTATAAAAAAGATTTTATCTCAGGGCTCAAACCCGATACTTTATGATTAAAGGTAGGACCTTTACTATAAAAAAGACTATCTCGAGGCTCAAACCCGAGACCTATAGTTAAAGATAAGATCTTTACCATTCAACCACATTCTTTTCTTATCACAAAGAAGGGAAAAGAGAAGAATTATACCAATCACTGATGATGGGTTGTGAAAGCTCTTTAGCAGAGGCTAAAATCTGGTCAAGTTGTTCACTGTTCTCAATTGGTTGCATCTAAGACTATCTGGAGCTCGAACGGGAGACCTGTGATTAAAGGAAGTACCTTTACTATAATAAAGACTCCATCTCGAAGCTCAAATCCGAGACTTATGATTAAAAAAATAACCTTTATTATCGAAAAGACTCCATCTTAAAGATCATACCTGAGACCTTTGGTTTAAGGAATGTACTTTACTATAAAAAGACTTCATCTCACGACTCAAACAAGAGACCTATGATTAAAGAAAGGACATTTACTATAAAAAAGACTCCATCTTAAAGATCATACCCGAGGCCTTTGGTTAAAGGAATGTACTTTACTATAAAAAGGCTTCATCTCACGACTCAAACAAGAGACCTATGATTAAGGAAAAGACCTTTACCATTCAACCACATTCTTTTCTTATCAAAATAAATGAAAAGAGAAGAATTTTACCAATCAATGATGATGGGTTGTGATAGCTCTTTAGCAGATGCTAAAATCAGGTCAAGTTGTTCACTGTTCTCAATAGGTTGCATCTCAACAGTAGTTGGTCTTGACAAATCTGCCCAAGAAGCATGAATTCTAAAATCTCTCTTTATTGTTTTCTTCCAATCACTTCTTTTATCAACAAAGCAAAATCCAAATGATTTTACAACATTTGGACTTCCACCACTGTTCCAAAATTGATGATGTTGCTCTCTATTGTGGATTTCTCTGTACAGAATTTGGGAATTTGGTGCTAAAATTGACATCTTTTAGAAGTTGTTGGTACTTGAAAGAGGAGACAGTAGTAGTATACAAAAGGATTAGATATTTGGGTGAGTGAGATTTTTTTTTCTTTTTTCATTTACTACTTGTTCACTCCTTTACACGACCTTTATAAACTCATAAATAAAAATATATTTTTATCACATTACTATTATTTCTCCCCAATTAATTACACTCTAATTAATATTGATTATTTTAAAAAATAATTAATATTAAGGACAAAGTAGAAAAAATTTAGTTAATTTTATTTTGATTTTGTAAATGAATAAGTATTTTAGGACTGATATTTATAGTAACGTGGTCAACTAATATGGGACGGAGGGACTAATAGATATTCTTGTCAAAGGTACAACTTGTGATGCATTCTTGGTTTTATTTCTTAAAAGGAAAAGCTTATCCACTTATCCTTGGTGTGAAGTGTGAACTGGAGTTTTGTTAAAAGAAAAAGGCTATTTGGACCCACCTTGTCGTAGAGTGGCTTTTCCTTGACCTCTGTATATGTGGAAACTTTATGCTGTTAATTTTTTTACCACTATAATATGGGTATTAAATGAGTGGCTTTTTGACCCTCCGTGTATTGAATTTACGTTAAATTAATATGGAATGAGTTAATTAATGAACAGATTGTTACCCCTAGTAGTCATGTGTGTCTTACTCCCCTCAATATATAGTTACTTGGGTTAAAACAAGTTGAATTAAAATGAGTTAAGTAGTGGGTCACAATCTAACTCGAATTTTAATAATTGATTACTTTCTTATAATTTTTTTTAATTACCTAATATAAAACTTTCCTTATTATGACATTCTTTTTAAAACTCATTTCCTCCTTTGTAGGCCTAATAGGTGATGTACAAGAATAATCTTGAATTCTTAATGGTGTGTGGACTTGAACTTTTGACTTTTTTTTCGTCGTGGGTAAAATTTCAAGTTTAACCACTTTTGACTTTTGACCTTGAAAGTTTGCCGCCCACGAAACAAGCAGTGTTTAAAGTTCAAGACTATTCTGAGGTTATTGAGTGTAATTTCCTGGGCTTCGATGCGCCTTACTCCAATCCTAAACACCTCTTATTGGGCCTATTAATTAAAAAGCCCATCAATCCACTTGAGCTTTGGGGCAACAGGGATTGGGCTGACAAAGCCTATCAAAAGATGGAAATTGGAAGCACAGTTGATTCTTTTAGCTTTACTTATCCAAAAAGGGAGAAGTTGTATGTCGTATATTTGATATTTTATCTCCCTAATAGTAGCTCCAACTAGGGATGTTAAAATTATTTCAAAAATCGATCTGAATCGAATCGATTTTTTATTTTTTTAGTCAAAATCAAAGGGTTCTAATATAAACTAAAATTAAAGGAGTTACAGGGGCTTACGTGTTTAAAGTCTAGGATTCAGTATTGCTTCTCAACTTACTTCTTCTCCATAATACTTGTTCAACAAAAAAAATAATTGCACGAAGGTATATTTTGAGACTTTCTCTTCTTTTTTTACCCTTTAAAATTTTGTTAATTCAAAAAATTAATAGAAGAAGTCAAACATGTTCAACATTTTAAAAAGTTTAAAGGTTGATATGCCAAAAGTTATTTCTATTGTATATGAATCAATATATCATATAAATATGTGAGTTTATACTGAAAAGAAGAGGCAACAGATTTACTACATATCACACAAGATTAAAATTTTGAGGGAGCTTTATGCCAGATATTCTAATAAAGAATTATATATTTTATATGTTATACTAAAATTTATTGTTATTTTATATTTGACGCTAATAAATAATGAAAAATTAATCGAATCGTATTATACTGGAAAAAAACTGAGAGGACTATGACGGTTTCTAAAAGTCTGATTTTAATTTGTAGATTAATCAAAAAATTGATATGGTATATTTTTAAAAAATAATCGATCGAACCGTAATATTGACACTCGAACTTCAACCCAGTGACGAACCGTATTAAGTTATTATCTTACCTTCTCTTCGCCAATTGTTGGAATCTCTATTCATTCCTTTAAATGTGATATTATGCGACTTGCTCGATTTAGTGAAGCAAATAATTGAGAGATTATATAATCAGTGTTAGTGATTAGATGAAGGATAATTGAGTACTTATCTTCATCATGAGAAGTGTGTGTCACCTATAAGATATGCTAGATATATTTCTTAGAAGTTTATTTACTTATTTATTTATAATTGTGTGTCTCGATCAGTTTAGACGCATCTCTACTAATTTTATAAAATATTTGCTATTTTTTTACTAACACATGTACTTAATAACTCTGTCTCCCAAAACTTGAACAAATAGAAAAAATCACTTAATATTTTTTTACTTCCACTAGAAATTGATTTTTTGAGGTTTATTTCCATCTTCTTTTCAATTTACACTAGGTTGTTACTTGTACCATAAAGCAAATTCACTTTTAAACGAAGGAAGTCAAAATATAGTTCGAGCTATAATGATATGAATATAAATTAGAATAAGAGAGAGAGATGTAAAAAGGCAAATAGTACAAGAAAAAAAAAGGTGAAGTGTTATGTAATAATAAAATTAGAACAAGAATATTTGTAGAGAAAGAGAGAAGAGAGGAGAATTTTATTTTTCTTGAGGGAGGTAAATACAACGAAGGGAAATCTCTATTTATAAAAGAAAATTGATTTGGTCCCAAAGTTACTAACTTTAACTTTTCTTGTAGAGAATAGACATTCATAATAATAAATAATATTTATAATACTCCCCATTGAATGTCTATTTGGTAGATAATGTGTCTCGTTAAAACCTTACTAGAAAAAAATAAGTGAAAAAAATTATAGTGAAGAAAAAAAATACACATTTCTAATAATATGCATTCTGACTGGCTCATTAAAAATCTTACAAGAAAAACCCAGTGAAACTAAAACCTTGTACGGAAAAAAGTATAGCGCATATTAACTCTCCCTAATGTGAACTTCAATTCAAATACTTGAGTCTACGCATCCCAATATTGTGCATCATCATCTCAAAAATTGCAGTTGATAGAGACTTGGTGAATAAATCAACCATATTATCACTTAAACAAATCTGTTGCACATTGATATCATCATTCTTTTGGAGATCGTGTGTGAAGAACAAATTTGGTGAAATATGTTTTGTTTTATCTCCTTTTATGAATCCCCTCTTTAGTTGGGCTATGTATGTTGTTGCGTGTTCAGTCTTTGGATAGAGTTGCATTGGTATATAATATTATTTAAATCACTCGAAGTGCATTCCTGACTTGCTTTATAAACATATGTTATCTTTAACTGATTTGACTGTCATATGGAACAACATCGTTGTAATCCCTCATAAGGATATCAAAAGATATAAATGCATCAATTGCACACATATATGACACTTCAGGACCAAAGAGTTCTGCAAGTTTCTCAATTCAACTTCTTTCATCAAATAATCTATTGCTTTTGAAAACTCTTCAAGAGTTTGAATAATATTCAATTAATAAATATACATTCACAAAGACGTAAGGATAATATATAAAGTCATGTGTATCCTTAGCCAATGAATACTCATTATGATATAATCGCATACTTTTTGTTTGATTTAATCCATATAATGAACATATTTTGAGAATTTATATATGCTTCAGCCATTTAAAATTCTTCAAGAATTTTCATATAAATTTTGTCAAGTGATAATATCCGTTAATATTTAAATGTGTGACATTTTTTGATGTCTGTTTGGACTGCATATCCAATAAGCTTGAAGCTTATCAAAATGCGTCATTTTACTTGGTAATAATGCCTACATTAGTATATTTTATAGACGTAGAATTCAGATCCTCACAATCTTTTACAATATTGTGTTGTATTGTAACAAAGTTATCGTCGACGGTATATCATTTGTATCGGTTCGCAGTGTGACATAACTTGTTGAGCATCACTTTCATTATTTTAGGTACCTAAACCTCTCATGAGATTTCATGCAATGCTATGTCGTGTGCTCTTCAAGAGCACATTGTCTCCTTATTATAAGCATTTTGATCATTTGCTTATCTTCTTTTTCAAGGGATTATTTATTTGGAATCAATTGGTCTACCACGCGTCATGTATGTTGTAGACTCTGTTCTTCGGGGACATTAATTTAATAGGAGCATGTTGCAGCTGAAATTAGAAATTAATTTTGAGTCAGTAGATGTTTCTAGCACCTGACTTAAACTATATTTGAATGAGGATCATACCAATTATAATTCATAATATATTTCTTAGCTACTTATTTTTTCCCTTTATGTTATAAAAAATAACACAAACACATATTTCATCTTTTTTCTGAAGGAATTCATCTTTGTGTATCATGGTAGATTAATTAATCATATATCACACATTAAAAGTTAAAAACTGTTAGATGAAAATAACTGGTGTTGACACCCAATTTTGACTCGTCATTCTTGAAAAATAACATCTCAGGTGCCCTGATCAGTAAAAAACACGAAATAGCATTTTTTAAACACATTTTTCATTTTTTAACACAATTTATTGATAATTATCTTTATTTATGCAAATATTAAAAATTTTATCAATTTATTGTCGTTCAAATTAATTTTTATAATCATTACTTTTTCCACATACACATCACAATACTACAATTATAATTCAATAAATAATCATTTTTTATTTCTTTAAAGCACATTACATTTTTCAAGTGTCAATCACATTTTTATATAGTTGCATATTAATCCTTATATTTATATATGCATATTAGTTATATTTTAATACAATCCTTTTGTACAAGAAAGCCGAAAGAGTTTATCACACACAGTAAAATTCACAAACATTTTAAAAATTCACTTTATGCAAATTAACCGCCTATTACTTAGTGTAAAATTAAATTATCCGCCCTACTATTTCACCTACCCCATCATATTTATTTCTCCCCTCTTTTTCTCTGGGAGATCCACATATTTCCTCCTTTTTTCTACTCTCCAATCACTTCTTTTTCTTCTCATTACTAACTACACCACCTGCACACACACACTAGAGAATTATATAAAACACACACATTTCACAAAGAAAGAAGGACGGGTAAAGAAGTCTCCGGGCATAGCTGAATGACAAATAAAGAAATTTAAAATTTAGTCGGAGGTTCTGCAACATGTGTTCGAATCCATAGTGAGAGCAATTTGCTCTCGTAGGATTTTGTAATTGATATCAGTTATTTTTTTCTCAAACTCTGGTCATTCAGTCACATCCCGCTATTTACTGATAAGAATGCTGAGGGACCTAGACTATTAGCTCCAGGAATAGTCTAGCGTAAATCGAAAAATTGAATATAAAACAAAAAAAGGACGGGTAAAGAATAGGGGGGATAAAATTTCCAGGTCTAGGGGGATTTTCATTATTATCTTGTTTCAAAAAAAGCTCACAAGAGCTCTCTCTCCTCCACCTTCTCCCCAACCACAACACCACCATCTCCGGCGAGCTCCAACCCCATAAAGGGTAAGCTCAGCTTTTTCTCATTCTCTTTGTTTGGCTTTTAATTTCATTCTGAATTGTAATGTCACTTTAGACTAATAATTTGTGAAATTGTTGGCTAGTTCCAATAATTTTATTCATCCACGAAGGAATCAAAGCCTCCCCGATAAAAAGATGGAGTTTTATTTTTAAATTTGCTTATTATTTTCTTAATTTAGTCGATGATTATTTATTTATTTGCTAACATTTTTACAAAGTGTTTACACAAGTATCCGAAGATGTATTCTGAAGACACACTCGAAAAGAATCTGAATACCATCAATAAATCTTGTTTGTATTTATTATACTAACTTTATTTACACTAACGTTATTTTATCATACTAACATTACTTTTTCATATGCTAATATTATTATTTACTAACATAATTCTTTGATTTTCCCTAACGTAATTGTCTATACCTTTCCTCTTTTAATGTTTAACCATTTATTTCAGGTGGTGGTAATATACCCAATCATGCCTTTAACATTTAAATAAAATAGTGGTAAGATACCTCATCATTACCTTTAACATTTAATTAAAATGGTGGTAACGTACCCCATTATGTCTTTAATTATTCGTTTTAAAGTGGTGGTAGTATATCCCCTCCTACCTTCAACTTTTATTTCAAGCGGTGGTAATTCTCCATGCTCTGTTATATTTTTTATATTTATTTCAAATAATAGTAATTTTTTATACCCTGTTATGTCTTAATATTTATTTCAAGTCGTAGTAATTCTTTATACATAGGGCTGGACATATATCGGTTCAAACTGAAAAAATTGATCGAATCGAATCGTTTTTAATCTCGATTTCGGTTTTTCGATTTATTCGATCCGATTCGATTTTAATTTATAAGATTTTGGTAATTTGATTCAATTTTTGATGTTCGAGAATTTTAAATCGGTTAAACCGAAAAATTGAATTTTAGCAACCTTATTCCTTAAAATATATATAATTATATAGATAGTAAATTAGTAATATATTGGGTTCTGACCTATCTATCCATCTATCAACTATCCCAATTTCCACCTCCCAAGCAAAAACAATTAAAACCCTATGTCCCTAACTGCAGACCTCAACGCCAAGTTGCCAACAACGATCTGATTCTACTCCAAAAGGTGGAATCTCCAACTCTAGGAGCCCCCACACCCCGGTCCGACAGGTCTGTGAAGGACTTAAATCATGATAACTCAATTGATTTCAAAAGTTAGACCAGTACCACGCTGCGCACAAGGGACCCTCCTTTATTTCAAGAAGAAACCCCCACACTGCCGCTGACGGGATTCGATCCTTGGTCCTTACTTCAAATATCCCCATTGAAACCAATTGAGCTGCCCAAGCGGACAACAACGACCTGATTCTAATTGTGTGTGATTTGAAATCAGCGGCGAGCTTGTGACTAAGTTCTCTTCAACCCTAAGTCTCTTACATCTTCTTATATTCTAATTGTGACTACTGATTTGGTAGCGATGTTTAAATTTTGATGGTGAAATTTGTTTCAAAGTTATTCTAGTAGACTAGTAATAGCTGATGACTTGTTGTTTAATTGTAAATTGGAAAATCAAATCGAATAGAAATTGTAAAAATTAAACTGAACCGGTGTTATTTCAGTTCGATTTCGATTTCTTACCAAACCAAAACAGAAAAATCAAATTGAATTTATGAAATTGAATCGAACTGAACCGACCCCAACCCTATTTAATACCCCATGAGTAGTTCTGAACCGGAGAAAATAATTTAAAGACGAGTAACATTCATAATATGCTTTATTTATTTTAAACATTGATCTAATTAATAATCATAATTTAAATCTTCAAACTTCCATTTTTGTAAATAAAGTATATTGTTTATTTTGGTTTAAATCTCAATTTCTCATTTTTATAAATAAATTATATTTTTTAATTCAAATCTAAACTTTTCATTTTTATAAATAAATTATAATTTTTACTTCAAATATCAAATTCTCATTTTTTTTTTGTAAATAAATTATACGTTTTTAGTTTAAATTTTAAATTCTCATTTGTAAATAAATTATACTGTTCTTAGCCACAAAATGTTTAAATTCACCGATAATCGCATTTGTGAATTTCTTGGGGTGCTTAATACCTTTTCCGATGAATCATCAGAACCCTTACTTGAACTCTGATTTTCGAAAATAAAGGTTTTTTTCGTAAATAGAATACCTTTCTCAAAATGGTTTCCTAATTTCGTAAAAATTAGGTAGCGACTCTGTTTTTCACACAAATAGTCAAGTTATTGGTACGTTCTTGCCGCAAGGTTAAAAACGGATTGTAACAATTGGTTCTGACCCTGAACCAATTGTGAGGAGAGAAATTATCATAATTTATTGGTCTGAAGCATAAAAATGTTATTGTATGCAATGTATCATATTTCAGATGAACATATGAAGCTTTGTTCTCATTAGCAATGCTTTAGCTATTTATCGGAGGCATTCAACGTTAAACCAACTTGGATATAAATAAGCATTAACAAGATGAATTATGTTGATTATATAATCTGGAAATTATGCTCTCAACTCAATTATTTTGAGCAAATAACTTTGCATGGGTCAAACTACGGGTTTGAAATAAACACACATGTGATCGTCTTATCAATGCATCTATTTAACACATCATATAACATGTGAATGCGCCCATATTCGCCTTTTGTATTTTTTTCAAAATTTAGGGAATTCAATTCCAACATTAGCCAGTATAATCAACTTATCATGAGAACAAACAACAAAAATAAATTCTTGAAGAATCTTCTAGTTCTTAAATATATATCAAATACTCAATATGCACATTATATTTGAATCAAGATGAACAAATCACTCATGCCGACTAATACATTATTTATACTAGTAAACTTCAAGTTTATCACGTCATGTGCTATTTATTTTAGTAAACTTCTGGTTTGCTATGATTTGATTTTTTTTGTTACCAATAAACTAAAGATTTATCTTGATATGTGATTTCATCATGCTTATATTTGTGTAGTACAATTTGAAGAATAAAGAGGGTACCATTCACATACAAATTTCTTACACACTATATATGTAATTCTCCCATCATTTATAACTTTAATATGATAGTCACTTACTTTGGTAAACTTCGGATTTACTACAACTTGTGTTTCATCATAATAACTTCGTATATTATATAATCTATAACAAATTACATAATAGTATATAAGTTCTTCAGGAGCCTATAATTTATTTTTTATAATCAGACAATGTTTGCACACTATTGGTGTCATAATTCTTGTAGACAAACGATTAGGTTCTTCTGGAGACCTTGATCATTAATTTTGTACTACCAATTATTGCTTAGACACTTAATTACAAGCGGATCTTGATGGGGACAACCGTGCGGTGATGTAGTTTTGATTTTAACGAGGAAGAAAATTAAGTTCCACTAAAGAAATTAGAGACTCGGTGTTGATAACGTGTTATGTAAATAATAAAACTAGAACAAAAATATTTGTAGAGAAAGAGAAGAGAGAAATGCTCTTATTACTCTTGAGATATATAAATATATTGAAGAGAACATCTCTATTTATAATATAAAATTGACTTGGTTATAAAATTACTAATTCTAACTTTTTTGATAGAGATAGACATTCATAATAATAAATTATATTTATAAGGAATATTTGTGAAATTTATAAATTTCTATAGATGGAAATAAAAGTAAAAGTGGGGAATAGAGAAATCACATGGCAGTTGATTAAAAGTCTATGTTGTTGTATTCAATCTTTTTTTTTTTATATCCAGCTTTTCGACTTACGTCGACTATTGGTGGAGATAGTAGTCCGATCCTTCAGCACTACTACCAGTAAATCGCGGAATATGCCTGAATGACCAGGGTTTGAGAACAGAACAACTGATATCACCTACAAGATCCTACTCCAGAAGAGAGAAAATTATTTCCACCAAGGTTCGAACCCACGTGGCGAGGCGATATTCATCGGGATTCGAACTCACGCCGGCCTGTCTCCGAAATGAATTTTAAGTTTTCCTCCTTTGCCATCCAGCTATGCCCGGAGGACTTGTTGTATTCAATCTTCATGTTACAAAAGTGCGTGACAGACCTAAGAATTATCGTCTAGTCTTTTTTCAATAGGAATCATCTGATTCTTTTTTTTTTTAATTTAAATATCAAGAGTGTTTCTTAGTAACTAATGAAGTGAATTGAGAATTATAAAGTTTTATATTTAAATTTTAATAGAGATAAAAATATATTTTATTTGTTTTAGTCTTGGGATTCGTGTTATCAGATATATGTTATTGATGGGAAGATGATATGTATTCAGTGAAATTAATCGAGGCAAAGCTGCAGGCTGATATGGACACCAACAATCACAAAAAAATCAAATAGCAAAAAGAATTGGTTGAATTTAATATCCTGAGAATTCTAGTCGGTGGACAAAAAGTGGTTGGCAAATAGGAAGTGAGGACTTGAATGAAATATAGCCCTTTTCCCATTGGTCATTAATTCTTCAATTATAAAAAAGTGGGGTTATTCAGTGATTTTTTTTTTTTTTTTTTTGAATTGTCACAATTCACAAGTGTAGAAAAATAATTCAGATGCACAATAAAAAATTAAATGAATTCTTAGTTTCCAATAAAAGAAAGTGAACCTATTCTTAGTATTGGAGTCAATTTTGCTACTTATTTAGTTTAATAATCACTCTTTACTTGTTTATTCGCAATTATAATAATACTAGTAGAAGAAAATTATTTTTATTTCTAAAGGGATTTATGTACTCCATGAGTTTCTTATGTTATTGGATCTCAAAGAATATTTTTTAGCTATTAATCTCAAATTATAAAATCTCTCCTTTTTTCATTAGGAAGATCGCGCCAATAATTTTCTTTTTTTTTTGTCAATAATTTTTAAAATCACGGAGACTCTACTATCAAACACAACAAATGTGAATATATCATTGCTGTCCATGTTTGTTTATTTCAATTCATATCAAATACTGTAATATTATACAAAATATAAATTAATAAGAAAAATACTAATTGTTTATATTTTTCTTAATTACATACTTTTTTAGAACCAAAAGATTCTAAAAAACCACAGGACCTAAGTAAACGTATTAACATAGATTCAATTTTTCCACATAAAGCTTCCATAAAGCTATATGGCCCATATTGCTTTGAACAAAAAATCAATTAGTATTAAAATCCACCCCACCAAAACATTACCAAATCCTTTAGATATAAATCAAACAGTTGTCTTAGAAAAAGAAATAGAAAAACACATTTTACTATCGTGAATCATATGTCATTTTAGTAACAGAAATAAGTCGACAACACATACTAATTGATTCTTCCTAGTATGGCCCTATGATATAATGTTTGATATGCCGACAACTATATTAGGTTCTAAGCTAACTAGCTAAGGGTTGTTGTGATTTGATATGTTTTTATTTGTTTAGCAATTTTACCATTTATACCCCAAAGTCCACTAGCTTGATTAATTCGAGTTCGTATTGGGTAGGTTACTTAGTGAATTAAGCACTTTATATTAGAGATGAAATCAGAATTTTAATTTTATGAATTCTGAATTTTAACACAAATATATTGTTTGAGCAAAAATTATTGAGTTTGATGGAACTTATTTCTAGGCACCTACCTTAACTCATGTTCCTTATCAAGGAATTCTTGATTCTCTAGCCTGACTAATCCAAATTCGAAACGTATAAGCTCACTAGGGGATAAAATGCTCCACATAAAGTAATTTTTTTATTTTCAGTACTCAGAACATGAAAAAATAGGAATTTCAAATTTCCGACTACTACACCTTGGTGATCTGTGATTTGATATGTTGTTTTCTTACGGACAAATCATGCAAAAATTATCTAAAGCACAATTTTCCCGACTATTTACGAACCTAATTTTCACCACTCACAAGCAAATTTGGAAAAAGAAAAAATATTGCAACAAAGAAGCTGGTGACAACACGTACTTATTAATTGTACGGACCCAATTTTTGTATATTAAGCATTTGATTATTAGATCTTAAAGAGTCATTACTATGGGTCCACGCGGTATTCTACTTCCCACTTACGAGGCCCCACATTTAAATTATTTTTGACAGTCTAAAATTAAACTTTTAATTCTGTAGAAAGTTAATCCTTCATAATTTCCTTAATAATGATTCTGTAGAAAATGGTAATACTTCCGAGAATTATATTTTAACTTTAAATAAATTTATTTCAAATAACTTTTTGGATACTTGTATAGTACAAGTATAATTTTTTTTACATTATCTCTAAATCTTTGAACATCATTGTATCATAATATTGTTGATTCTTGAAGAAAATGAAAATGGCAAGTAAGTTGATGAAGGAGTACTTTCACAAAAGCTGAAAACTTATACTATATGGCGAGAAAAAGGGCGTAGTCCGATGCACTAAATTCTCGATATGCGCAGAATTTGGGGAAGAGCCAGATCACGGAGGTCTATTAAATGTAGCATTAACTTTCATTTTTGCAAAAGTTTATTTCCACGGACCACAACTTAAAACTACATAGCTAACGGATACGATAATAAATTTGTTATCCTAGGTTTAAAAGGAGAACAGTTCTAATTAGTAAACAATATACTTTCTCAGGCATATTGACTAGGTCGTATTAAAATGTATCTTTGTGCAAGAAAGATTAAATTGAATATGATGGTAATGTCAAGATTTAAATGGAGATGATACACTCTGTGGTAGGTCTTTCTCTCAACAACAATATATTCAGTAAAATCTCACGGTGTAAGATCTGGAGAGGAGGAGACATGTCTTTCTTTATGATTATGAAATCGTTTATGATGATGCTATAAGTCAAACAGGCGGGGCTGTACATTTTCTCCCCACCCCGGCCCCCACTCTTCATTTTTCAAATAAATAAGTCCCGCAGGTCCATATCTGATAAGGAGGGAAATAAATAATCTTAATTTTATGAAAAATCCGACTTAAGGGTCGTTCTCCGCTAACTACAAGAATATGGAGATTATTTATTTCGAATTTTTAGGAGATGACGGTGGAAAGTGATTGTTAGAATATTCATATAAGAAGTTAAATATAAAGTTTACTTTAAAAAGAAATGTAGATTATCAAACCAGAGTTATTATTAAAGACCGTAAGTATTTATGGTAAGACAACAAAATTAACCTTGACACATTGCAGGGAGGTAATTCATGCGTAAATTTTCTAACAGATGAAGATCACAAACATACTACTTTGCTAATCAATATAACTTATAGAAATATTTAATTATTTTAAAGAATTGAACATCCTCTCAACTCCACGTTGTAGTACTAGCACTAGTAAAAAAACCAACATTCTAATTAAAGTACCTCATGTTAACGCTACATGGCCAGATAAACAGGCACATGAATCCGTGTACACGTGGAGGCTTCTCCGTCGTTTGCTATCTGTCTCCTAAATTCTCTCTGGCAATACCAAGGCAGTGGCATCCCTGTTAATAACTCGAAAACAAGTGCCATTTTCATACCCATAGTGTCAACACAACATTGACAAAGTTCAAAAGGTGAACCAAACTTTTTTTTTTTTTTTTTACGAAGGATCCGCAGCCGCTACTCTCTCGAGTGCGTACAGGGTAAAACCCGGACTGACGCAATAGCCTGCAAACCACATCAGTCGATTAACCACACTTGGCAAGCCATGTGTGACAAGCTCAACCAAGAAGGTTTATGCAGGGGATCGAACTCGTGACCTTGCGGTCCCGCGCTCTACCGCTACACCAACTTGGCTACCCTTGCAGGTAAACTTTTTAAAGTGACTGGTCCCACCGCATTACGGCCCCATACCCCGAAAATCCCACCTCCGGCCTGACCCTACGGATTAGTATACACCGCTTGGCCCTACGCGTATGGAGGGATTTTTTTGGGAACACAATTCCACTCTGACTGATCAGAGGACTTGAACACGAAATCTCGGACATCAATACCTAATGTATTGGCCAATGGGCCAAACACAAACTTTTGCTTTTTGAGTCTACTATGACGACGTATGCCACTTTCAGAAGTCAGCTTCTTTAAAACTTTCTCAATTATGAGTTAAGTAATGAGTAAGTAGTACTAATATTTAAAATCAGTTCTTTATTTTAACTAAAGCAACTTGTTTAGTTTAATCCAGAGTATTTACTTTGTGAAGGGGAAAGTCCCGAAGGCGAAACGCCCTCACCTGTATCAGAGGCCCCTTGACCAGGTGAGATGTAATCGAGGGATATGTGGGAGTGACAGCCCTGCAAGGGAGAGGACCAACGGGACACGAACCCAGCAACAACCCTTGCAATATTTCAGCAAAGACTGTCACCACTCGGATTCAAACCCGCAACATCGGAGTGGTTATACGTCAATCAACTTGCCCTTACCAACTCGTCTGTGCCCCTGAGACAATCCAGAGTATTTACTAGTAGTAGTAACTCTTTTAATTTATAAAGTACTTTGGTTCATTCTTAATAAGTAATCATTGTTACAAAGTTGAATGAAGTTAAAGCTAAAAGAGTGTGTTTGAGAGTTGATTAAGCTATATTAGGACATTCATTTTACATGGAAAAAAATTCTGAAAATTTACAGTTTATGAGTAAACATGATTACTTTGTCAATAGTTCAACCTGATTGCTGAATTGTAAACAAATTTAAGTTAAATATATCAATAGCAGTTTTATTTTAAGTTACTAACTATAGTTATTATAAATAGTGACAATATCAAATACGATTTCTAAGATCTGATTACGTTCATGTAACGTGCTTTAACCATCTGAAAGGATCATCTCATCAGTTCACAGATAATCTGAATTTGCATAGTCTCTATTAAAAAGATGTTTTTTAAAAGCTGGAATTCAAAATCTCCATTTTTGTGATTCAATGCCACACTATTAGCTTTAGTGCTTTTGTACAGAAGTTAAAACTCTTTGTCAGTATGTCTCAACAAGACACACTCTCTCACACACATTAGCACACATTAAAGAGTCCACCCACACTCACATAACACGCTTATAGCCTCATACTGTCATACACCCAACTTTCTTTCTACTACCCTCTGCTCTCTCCCATTGCAATTTGCTCCTTTTTTTTTTTCATTTCCCTAGGCTTGTCATTCTTCTCTCTTCTTGTTTTCCTCAGCTCAACTTCTTATCTATACATTGTGTTCCTCCCCATAAACACTGTTTTAATAAAACACTCACAAACCACATATGGCTGATACAGCAAAATATACACCAATCAATGGTGGAAGTGGAAAATCACTCATTACTGACCTGAAAACTCACTTCTCTTTCTTGAAAACCAAAAGAACTGTTAGTTGTGCATATGGTTTTATGTTTGTTTTCATTCTTGTCACTTTTTTCTTGGCTTTTAGTCCTTCCCCTAACTCTTCTTCACCTTGGTTCACAAATATCTTCTCTTTAAGTAGCACTAGTAGTAGTAGTAGTGGAAGTACTTTCTCTGATGCATCTAATAGATCTCATTTCTCTTCAATGTATTCTTATTTTTTCCCTAACTCTTCACAACAAGTTCAAAATTTTACTAACCCCAGATCCCAAAACTCAACTTTTGAGCCACCCAATTTGGAAAATGAGACATTAAAGAATGATTCACATGATAAAGTTGAAGTCTTGAAACCAATATCTTCATTTGGGTCAAATCAAGAATCATCAAGTGTAAAAAATCAGACCCAAAGTAAAGATTTTGATGATAAAAATGAAGTCTTGAACAACCCCTTGAAGCCTAATGTGACAGTAGTAGCACCAATATCTTCAGTTGGGTTGAATCAAGAATCATCAAGTGTAAAAAATCAGTCCCAAAGTAAAGATTTTGATGATAAAGTTGGAGTCTTTAAGGCAAATCAAAGCAAAACAACATCAGCAATTGTGAATGAGACAGCAAATTCATCACCAATATCTTCTTCTGGGCTGAATCAAGAATCATCAAGTGTAAAAGATCAGTCCCAAAGTAAAGATTTTGATGATAAAGTTGGAGTCTTGAAGGCAAATCAAAGCAAAAATTCAGCACCGAAGTCTGGTAGTGGCAGTAAAGAGAAAGAAATTGCAGAAAAGGGAGTGAAGAGTAATTTCACTTCCTCATTTGTGAAAAATTTAGATGTGTCGGCAAGGAAGAAGGATGAAGATGTGGTTAAGTCTTTGGTGAGTTGTGATTTCTTTGATGGGAATTGGGTGAAAGATGAGTCTTATCCTTTGTATAAACCTGGTTCTTGTTCTTTGATTGATGAACAATTTAACTGTTTTGTCAATGGTAGACCTGATAATAATCACATGAAGATGAAATGGAAGCCCAATGCTTGCACTCTTCCAAGGTAAGATTTTGCTATTTATGCTCAACTTAATTCTAATATAAATAATTTTATCTGATCTAGGATCTTAAATGAAGAAGTGAGGATTCATATAGCCGACCTCAATTTGTTCGAGACTGAGGTGTAGTAGTAGTAGTCGTTGTATGCACTCCAAATTGACATGAGTTGAGCTTAAATGAAGCAGTGAGGACTCATATAGCCGATCCTGACTTGTTTGGCTTGAGGCGTAGTAGTAGTTGTTGTTTATGAGCTCCAAATTAAGCCAACTTCAACTTGTTTGGGACTGAAGTGATGTTGTTGTTGGAAATTTGCCTTTGGCGGGAGTTGCGACCGACCAACTTTAACGGCTTAAACACTAGTGTAACGTATGTTGGAGAATCCGGTTCTTCACACACGCATGATCTACTAAGTACGTAGATAACTTAGTAGGGCCAAGAATCGTCAAATTTCATTGAGAAATGAAAGAGATATTGGTTCACGAAGTAAGGTGTTTGAAGCATGGAAAGTGTGGTATTGTGTGTAATTCTCCCTCATCGGTAGAGGAAGAAAGAATTGTTGTGTATATAAGATTCGAAATTGGTTTGGGGTTTGGGACCCCAAGGGGTATCCCATGTGTTTAAAGGAGGGAGGACCTAGATGTGCTTCGGTTCGAGGAAAGACCACACGCGCGCGCCGCCGCCGCCGCCCGTCCCGTCCGGTCCGAGTTCGGGTTCTCGGGTTCACGGGTCACGGGTTCACGGGTCACGGGTTGTGGGGCGTGGGGCGTGGGTCTTCGATATTATCTTTTTGGGCGAGAAAACTTTGCCGGAAGTACGAGTTTGATCCCGAAGTTTCAGATATACGATTTGGACCAGAATTCTTTCGGATGTGCGAGTTTGGTCCACGAAGTTTCAAGATGTACGAGTTTGGTCCACGAAGTTTCCAGAAAATCAGAATTTCGACGGTCAAAAACAGAAATGCCAAGCACTCAATTCGGCCATTTATTTTGGTGAATTACTCCTCCTATAATGGCCAAAACAGTTGGTCTTTCTCCCATTTATGTTGGTGACTTTACTACCTCCATAATGGCCATTGTTTGGCTATTATGGAGGCAGTTTTCAGGCGATAAACATCCCCTCCCTCTCCTATATAAACACCCCATTACACCATTGTTGAGCACTAAGACATATGCACGAAAATACATAAACAGATGCGTAAAAAAACGGTGCACGAAAATACACAACCGAAATAGTTTTCTTCCTACAACTTCCAAGCATCATTTCGTTACTCAATATTCTTCACGGTAGCTCTTGAGTTTCCTTTGCTCAAGGGTTCCATTCTTGTTTATCTTGGGAGACAAATTGAGGACTGAAGTGATGTTGTTTATGAGTTTAGCTTAAATCAAGTAGCGAGGATTCGTATAGCCGACTCCAACTTGTTTGGACTGAGGTGTAGCTGTTGTTGTTTATGATCTCCAAATTAGGCCGATGTCAACTTGTTTGAGATTGAAGCATTGTTGTTGTGGTTGTTTATGAGCTCCAAATTAGAGGCTTCAAGGATCCTATGCTATTTGAGTTTTCAATCACTCAAAAAAGTCCATTGCTTGTGGGAATATACCAATTTCCAATTTTGTTCATTATATGTCAGATTTGATCTAGTTCACTAATTAAATCATGATTCTTTTATCTTAAAGTTGATATTTTCATCAATTACTTTGTAAACAGATCTTAGAATATGCTATTAAGTCTTCTAACAATTGATTTTTTGGATCTTGTTGACAGATTGAATGGCACTCTTATGCTGGAAGTATTGAGAGGGAAGCGATTAGTATTCGTCGGTGATTCTCTCAATAGGAATATGTGGGAATCACTTGTTTGCATTCTCAGAAACTCTGTGAAAGATAAGAAAAAAGTTTATGAAGAATCTGGGAGACAACATTTTAGGACAGAAGCTTCATATTCATTTCTATTTGAGGTAAGATATCTAATTTTTCTGGACTAATCACTACTATATTATGTTACTCGGACTCTCCAAAAATGCTACCATACTTGTGTCGGATCCTCCAAAAATGCACTCTTTTGGAGGATCCTACACGCACCTGACGTTTTTGAAGAGCAACATAACCACAATTAGACTTCATCATTATATGTTCATATTTTAATGACACCTTTCATTTTTTCAATAATTCAGGAGTATAATTGCAGAGTGGAGTTCTTTGTATCTCCATTCTTGGTTCAAGAATGGGAATATGCAGACAAAAAAGGAGTGAAGAAGGAAACTCTTCGACTTGATTTAATTGGACAGTCTGCTGATAAATATAAAAATGCAGATATCTTAGTTTTCAACACCGGCCACTGGTGGACTCACGAGAAAACTTCCTTAGGGTAAAGCTTATTGTTTTTTTCCCTTCATCAACATGTATAATTAGTTGTTTATGCTTAAAGAAGAATCTTGCATTAAACAATGATGCATTTTGCAGGAAGGACTATTATCAAGAAGGAAGTCATGTGTACAGCGAATTAGATGTACTTGAGGCATTTCGAAAAGCTTTAACAACATGGGGAAGATGGGTTGATTCACATGTAAATCCCAAGAAAACATTTGTTCTCTTCAGAGGTTATTCTGCATCTCATTTTAGGTAACAATCTTAGCACCAGATTAACATTTACTTCTCAATAGCTCAAGTTCTCTTCTCTGTAGTAGTATCGTCGTTCATAGGTTAATCACGTATGGTCACTGAACTTTATCCACTATAGTAGAGTCAGAAAACTTAAATCTTTTATTGCATTAAAGTAACGTGTAAATTTCTCAAGCAATACAATGACCAGGAGGTCAAATTTTCAGCGTTGGTAATGTTTTTCTTATTTCTTCTTCTTTCATTTGATTATTTATTTTTAAAAGTGTTTTGTTTCATAAAATGTAAGTAGTTGAAAATTTTACACTATGGATTTGTTTTATTTTCTATCATTTATTTTTTTTAGCCAGAATTTGACGTAGAGTCATTTATATTTTTGAGCAGTTCACACCTAGTTCAGTAACTTTAATGTGACAAAAAAAAGTTATGTAACTTTTACTATTATAGCTGCTATAGTTCAATTACTTTAATGTGACGAAAAATAATTTTGTGATTCTACCGTTATAGTTGATAAAGTTGAATGACCATATATGAAATTAACATTTTATTCATCCATAACATATTTGTTCTTTCACCCTATATGTTGCTCGCACTCTCCAAAAATGTTGAGCACCTATGTCACATCCTCCAACAACACGCTACTTTAGTGGATCTGAGACACCCGACAACATTTTTGAAGAGTCCAAGCAACGAAGCTATTTCCTATTAAATATTATATCATTCTTTTGCTTAAAATGTCGAATTTTCTTCCACAGTGGTGGACAGTGGAATTCAGGTGGAGCATGTGACCATGAAACAGAGCCAATCAAGAACAACACATATCTTACTCCGTATCCATCCAAGATGAATGTATTAGAGAAAGTCTTGAAAGGGATGAAAACTCAAGTCTCTTATCTCAATGTCACAAGAATGACCGATTATAGAAAAGATGGTCATCCTTCAATATATAGGAAACAAAAATTCACCAGTGAGGAGAAGAAAACACCATTGTTGTTCCAAGATTGTAGCCATTGGTGCCTCCCTGGTGTACCTGATGCTTGGAATGAGTTGCTATATGCAAAACTTTTAGTAAATCAACACCAAAGACAACAACAAGACAAAAAGTCGTAGAGGGTCGGACTCATTTTCCACTGTGTTGAACTGTGCGCCACTAACCCTCGGGATTTCTCGATTAGATTCACTGAGTGCCAAACTGTGTGCCACCAACACTCGGGATTTCTTGATTATATCCACCGAGTGTCAAACTGTGCACCAATGACCCTCGGAATTTTCTAGATTATAAAGAGTATAAAAAATATGGTTATAGTGTAAAGTATATATGGGAGAGTAGAACAATTGCCTAAGGAGAGATTTATACTTGGTGAATTTTTTTAGAATCTTTTTATGTATTTCATAAGAGAGTGACAAAGGGATTTTTACTTGTCTCTGTCACTTGCTTCCAAATATTTTTCTGAGACTTGAGGACTAGACATTGTAAATTATATTCTTAATTATTTACATTATATATTTTGATTAATTATTTATATTATTTACAAAATTGTTGTTGGTGACAGCATTTTCTTAATTCTTGTGCGTAATTAAAGGATCTATGTCCATGTTACACATGGCATCTCTTCTTGATTATGAAATTAGCTATTTGATGCTTTTGATAAGAGCTTGTCTGTCTTGGACTATAATAAAAACGGTATAGTTAAGTATTATTACTTTGATATTTTAATCTCTTATCTTTCCCCTTCACATGGAGTGTTTCCCTATGTTTTACAAGTATTCTAAATTCTAAATACTTTAGTTCAAATTCCGTACATTGACGGATGTAGCTTTAATTACTACAACGTTAGTCAAATGATCAAATCTAGAGCTGTCAAAACTGGCTAGTCCAGCCCATCCGGACTAGCTCACATGGGCTTTGAAATTTAATGGGTTAGTCCGAGTTGGTCCATCATTTTAATGGGCCTTTAAACATCAAGCTCAATCCATCACTACGTGGGCTGCGAGCCTGACCGGCCAGCCGCCTTTTAAAAAAAAAATCATAATTTTTTATTTTAAATTCTAATTTAAAATGCTAACATAAATATTTACAAGATAATATTACATGTTGTTACTAATTGCTAACCAAGTCTCAAATTCACAAATAAAAATAATTCTAATAATGCGTATTAAGTTTGACTTTAAGTAAAAATTTGATTGTATAACTTCGGTATGAAATTTCTACCATTTTATGCAATTATTTTGGGTACAACTGAAGAAAACGTTCTTGTAGGACCAAACCTCCTGCGAAATTAAATAACTTTTGACATTGTTAACACTTAACATATTAATAAGTGATATCACTCGAACCAAATAGAAATATTAATAGCAAACTAAACAATTAATGAGTAGCGATACAACTAGCTAAATAGAAATATTAACCTAACTTTGTTTGAATAGATCTCAATAAAACGCAAAAGAAAATGATAATATTTTATCAATTTAAAGTAAAAATGAACTTTTCAAAGAAACTTCCATGACACTTATGATGTATCCAACATCACCACATTATCTTCATTAAGCACATATGATTCTGTTTGTGACAAAGTTATCTTAATATCTCCACTTTCTTTCTATTTTTATATTTTTAAATTAAATTTTTTGGTTCACGGGACGGCCCAACCCCCACACACTTAAGCCCACTGATCAACGGACTTACTCGAGCCGAGCTAAAAAGCCTCTTTCTTAAATGAGCTCGAAAATTCAAGCACATCCCTATCAAATCACGGATTGAATTGGGTCGGCCCACGGGTCTTAGCCCACATTTACGGCTCTAGTCAAATCTAATACTTCAACACGAAATATGAAAAAGATACAAAAATTTAACATATACTCTATTATATTTTGAACCCGTAATTTTAAAAGTTCAATGTTAAATTTTTTAAGATTGAAACTATTAAATTTAAATTTTGGACTCTCTCAATTGACGTAATAAACAATATAATAATTTATAGGGTAATTATAGTTAAATTTTTTATAATAAGCATTAGTTATAATTTGATAAAATGTACTCCATTTAACATGTAACTTAAATCATTACTTATTTAGGATGGATTTCTCGTTCATTGTGAATTGTAAAATGTCGGCAGGAACGTGTCATCAAACTGAGACAATAATGTTTTGTCAAGTGTATGTAACCTGATGGAGTTGAAATAATTCAGCTGGGAATATGATTTTGACACGTGATTGTGGCTTAACCTCCTGAAGATTTCTAATTAATTACGTTTTTTTTGGGTTCTTGGATCTTAAGCAATCACTTTAGGACACGTTCTATCTTCTTAAAGTGGCATTTATCTGTGCAAACTTTTCTTAAGATATTTTATAAACTTTTTCTGAAAACCAATCTTAAGTTTTTGCAATTCTTTTAATGAAGAATTGTAGAAGAAAGATGTTTACCCATAAAACACCCCCAGAAATCTTCAAAAAGACTGCAACTATTCAAAAACCATTTTAAAGCACAACAATATGTCATTTTTCATATTCGGATGAAAATTATGCGAATGTAATTTGTTCTGTGAGGAATAGATGCAATTAGATGTTCAGATGAGGTTTTTAGTAATTATATATTCTCTTCTCCCTGGGAGATATAATATTGGTAAAAGAAAATAACTTAGTCTTATGCTAATATCGAGTGTTTACATCAAATCAATAGACATTTGATAAGCATTCATACATAAACTTCTTTCATCTAACCATAGATTAGTTAACATATATCCTCACTTTCAGTGTATAGATTTTTCATACTATTAGGTTAAGTTGACATGTACAACCTGTAACACTTTATAATAAGCATGATACAATAACTTGAAATTAGAATAGTAACATGTTATAGAAAATTTATTGTACTATTCGTGTAAACATTCGCGTATAGAATTTAAAACTTTCAACTATTATGTTTTCTGTGGTTCAAGATCTGTGTTAAATATGTGGTGTGATAAATTTCTACGTTATGAAAGGCTGGGTACTTGAAGGGTCATGATATAATGAGTTTGTTTCCCATCTTTGAATTTTGAGTACTTTCTATGGAAATCTAAACTCTTTTACATTTTAATGTTATGTGTGCTGGACCAAATGGGTAATAGGGAGTTGAGAGAGTGACTCTTGCATTAGGTATGGAGCCATTTATGGGTTGTCTTCAACAAGTTTAGAAGGAGTTGTCCAATTGTTCAATTTGAATATGATTAGTTCACAGGGGACCATGCACTTTAATGCGGGTAATTGGTCATAAATCTAGCTTAGATTACGTGTCTATCGACTATCAAACATCTCATTTCTCTCTATTATTTTTTTGGACTAAAATTGTTATGATTCAAGTTCATGACACATATTGTCTGTTTTGACCCGATAAACTTTACATATTTGTCTCTTGGTTTATGCTATCATCGAATCCAAAAGCGCACGTACCATGTTAATTTGTGTTATATCTTATAGAACTCTTCATTTTCCTCTCCTGTTATGATATGAAATTCCTGAGGTCTAACATGAACCCCTCATTCGGAAGCTTTCCAGCCTAGAGGTTTGTCGGTCCTTCTCTCTAACCAACCCTCGTCATCTTGTGTTTTGTCACATGCGTCACATACACCCCTCTTAGGTACACTCAATATCCTCGCTGAATTATGTCCCACGACCATATTGAGGAAACATTAGGCTCTGATATCATATTTGTCACGAAATTCAAGTCCATGACACATATTATCTGATTTGGCCAACAACCTCACGAATTTGTCCCTCGAGTTATGCCATGATCGAATAGAAAAGCGAGTGTATCACATTAACTTGTGCTTTGCTTATAAAGCTCTTCACTTTTCTCTCACATTCCGATGTGAGATTCACCTAAGGTGTAACATGTGCACCTTCTTTAAAAGCTTGTCAGTCTAAAAGCTTGTCGATCCTTCTCTTCTCCCCTCCGTCGTGGCATAACATTTATATGAAATAAAAACAAAACAAAAAAGAGAATTCTTGTCAAAGAACTAACATTGAACAATTACTCATCCGTTTACGTCTAATCTATTCTTTGAATCTTATCTAGTGTGGAGCAACAACTCTGAGAACCATGATTCAAATCTCAATGAAGATGACACTAGATGAATTCTTCTCGTCTATTTTGATCCGGTGGTAAATTTATCCCATGTTAGTGCTTGTAGAAAATAACATGCAATCGATAATATGATATTCGAGATACATACAAGTCAGTTTAGACAAACCATTACTATTAAAAGAAAAAAATGTACATAGTTGATTGGCCAGTAATCCAAGATCACAAATGGTCTATAACTCCAATGGGGGCAGCCTCCTATAACGTCTTTCAAACTGCATAGTCTCATAAAGGAGGTTCCTTCAAGCCCATTCTTTGTTGGAACTTGATAAATGAGGATCTTTGAAGACTAAAAAGCATGATCCAACAATTGTTAGCATAATTTGATCAATGTCCCATGAGTGAACAAGAATTACATAGCTTATGGCAAACATCTAGAATGAAAGAAACCAGTTATATTGGAAGATATCATCAAACTCACAAGCTAATAGGAGTACCATTTAGTACAACACTTCAAAAAAGAACCTTTTCCTTCATCAGTAAAGTTTTTTTTTTTTGAGTAAATGAAAAAGAATCAGAGAAAGAAAAAGAAACATCAAGAATACCCTTATTGGTATTCACAGATCAAATGTCTAGAAATGCACCTTCTTACTCACATGAATTGCAGCTTCTAAAATGCTTTTCTCAATTCAAGCAAGCCTATAAGAAACAAATAAGGAACAGCTTCACGTAACCATTTGAGATCAACAAAAGAGCATGAAACAAACAAAGATTTAAGGCATAGAACATGGTATTTTGCAATAAATTTGGTACTCAACAGTGCAAGATAACAGAGCTTCTGAAACAAAGAAGCAAAGAATGTTGTTCACATCTTAGATAAATTTGTTCAGTCAAAGTTCAAAAGCTTGACACGAGTTGAGCTGAAATGAAGCAGTAAAGATTCATATAGCCGATCCTGACTTATTCGAGACTGAGGCATAGTTTTTGTTCTAAAGTCCAAAAGCTCTATACTATGAGCTATGTTGCTCAAGACACTCCAAAACTGTTGCAGTACACGTGTCGGATCCTCCAAAAATGCACTACTTTTGAAGGATCCGACACACATCTAGTGGCATTTTTGAAGAGTCCAAGCAACACAGACTATGGGATGCAGAACTGCATAGAAGACTTCCTCAATTATCGAAGAATATAAAGAGTTTACTGTACTAATGAAAGGAGTTAACTTCAAAATACACCTGATGAGTTATCCTTAAGCTAGTAACATCCAAAAACATTATCACTACCAATAACCAGAGAATTTGAATGGCAATTACTAACAGTGATTCCCAAATATTGGAAAAAGGGAGTATCAGGAGATAAGATAATTTCTGCTATCTCCATAAGTACAATCTAGTACTGTGTGCAGCCACAATGATAATAGGTGCTTGCACCACTTTAATGCTCACAGAAACATCAAACCAAGTAAGACACTGGAAAGAATCATACGGAACAAAATTCAATTTATTGAGGACATCAAAAGCAGGTATACAATAGAACTACCATTTGCATGGTTATTTACAAAGGGGTAAAGACAAATTCGCGCGATTATTTAAACAAGTTTCTTTTTCTTCATATGACTTGCAACTTAAAAGCTTGGACCAGCCGAATAAGGGAACTAATGGTGGAAGACTGAGCAGCAAACTGGAAAAGGTATGATGAAACTCAAGGAAAAGAGTACATTTCCTACCAATATGCCTAAAGAAAAAGCTCAGAAATATCAATGTCATACACGGGGAAGCAGGGGGTTGTGTTTGGGAGACCGAACATGATAAGATGAACATAAATCAGTTTAGCCTCCTCCTCCTAGGTGCACGTGAATCTCCACTATCCACATCTGAAATTCTGGAAGCATCATTTCTTCTTCTGGAAGACGATGTAGAAAGGGAAACCCTAGAATCTATTTCAGCAGCAGTATCCATGGTTTGACTCTCGGAGTGTATAACAGCAGCAATACTCGAAACAGAATCTCTATCATCAACTGGTAAAGGCTGCTGCTCCTGATTCCTCTCCACAGTATTACTACGGAAGTATGGTTCAACCAGCCTTCCACCAGAACCAAAGGCAGAAGCAATATTAGCATAATTAGCTGCTCGATGTGAATTCGATCTACGGAGTAAAAGAGAGGAAAGACGACGGCTTTCCCACACGTCCGAGTTAGTCGGACTGGTCTGTGTCAAGTCAACTACATCATCCGAAGGCAGCACGGGATTCTGTTCTCTGCGCAGTCCCCTGGAAGTAAGAATACGGTTGAGCAGCGAGCTGCTTCGCTCGGGTAATTCATGAGAACCTTCCGGATTATTCTGCTGCAGCTGAGACAAATCAAATCTACTGCCAAGGCGACGAATCATTTCTTCCATTGGAATGGTAAATGCTGTCCTTTGAATTGTTTGCCTCCAGCTTTCGACACGCCTTGCTTGAGGCCTATGAGGGATTTTCAGATTCGAATCCTCTTCAGGTTCCCGTACATTAGTTCCACGGCCGTAAATCGGGATTACATTCTTCATAGTCACTTCCCCTTTACAAACAGGGCACTCCTTTGCATCCGAATGGAGATGTAACCATCGATAAAGACACGGCCAACAAAACAAGTGACCGCAACAAGTCACAACAGGTTCTTTGGACAATTCTAGACATATATTGCAATCGAAAAAGCTTCCCCCTTCCTCACTATTACCCTTTTCATTGGCTTCCTTCTTCCCCAAAATCTCATCATGCGAATACACATTATTGTTATCACATGTATTAGACACCTCGGAGGGTCTCTCCTCGGGAACAACATCAACATCACTTGTTTGTGATTCACTCCTACCAATGAATTCCATCGCAATATTTCTAGCTTCTGCAGGGACCGGAATGTTTCTCAAGGCTGACCGCCATCTACTCCTCCTCTGCCTAACAACTTCCCTAAACCGATAACCATCTAACAAGTCCTCTAAATTCATATCCTCAATCGGAAATGACGCTGGAACAGACTCAGAATCATCAGTAGGACTTTCAACAGGTCCCAAATTCAGATCAAGATTCATCGTATTCGGTGTACTATCCCCCATGTCGATCCAACCAATACAAAACAAATACAAGAAGCTCCAAAGACTCAAGCTTTCTCACTATACCAAATGAAAATCAAGATACTCTTTTATCTAAAACCTTCAATCTTCACATCCATCCAATAACTTCTACTACTATTCCACTCAAGAACAATCAAAACCCAAATTCAAGAACCCAATTTTGAGCAGAAACCCTAATTTCTATAGATAAAAAAAAAAAATAAATTATAAAAACAATAAATCAAAATAAGAACAAGTAGACCAACAATTCTAATAAAGGTGCAATCTTTTTTGGGTAAATCACATCTACTACTATTCCACTTACAATAAATCAAACCCAAATTAAAGCAGCTAATTTTGAGCAGAAACCCTAATTTCTATAAAAATTTTAAAAACCCAAATAATTTATTAAAACAATAAATCAAAATCAAGAACAATTAGACCAACTACTAATAAAGGTGTAATCTTTTTTGGGCAAATCACATTTAAACACAAAACCCCCCAACAATTTATCACAATTTAACGAAAAAAATGAAAAGGGTCATAAAGATTATGAACCTAGATGAAAACCCACAATTTATAACCCATAATTAAATCAATTTAAATTAGGGTTTTGCAAAAAATCAAGAAAGTAAACAAAATTAGAGATAAAGAAAGACTTTGAGTTACCAAGATTGGATTTTGATGAAAGAAATGAGCATAATTTGCTATGTAATTAGAGCAATTTTAAGTGGATTTGTCATGTTTGAGTGAATTAGGGATCTGGTCCACTAAGAGCAAAGCTATAAGAAAAGGGGAGATTGTGTGTAATAATAATTCGGGTTTAATTTTGACCCGAGAAAGATGAGAGAACCAGCTCAGATACAGAGGAAATTTTCTCACTTTCCAAAGGGTATGTGTGGGTTCCAATTCATGCCATGTCATCATCCACATAGGCAAGTGGGGCCATTTTTCCCCTTAATTTTTCTTTATACGTCTTTGAATTATTCCTCCTCGAAAAGATAAAAGCAAAAATGTTGGTGAGTGAACAAAGTCTTATATAGGTCGCGAGAATGAAAAAAGAAAGTTATATATAATAAAATGTAAGAATATTTTAATGGCATAAGGTCTTTTGAGGAAAATCATATAAGTTAACTCGAACGAATATTACATAATTATGTTAAGAATATCTTTAAGTTGTTTTAGGTTAATAATTGATATTAGAGCAAATGATTTGACTAGATTAGTATGAAGATGGCAAAGTGATAGTGTGGAGTTCAACTTATTGTCTTTGCGAAGTGATAGCGTGGGTTTGACTTACTGCATTTGCTTATCTACGGGCCGATTTATAACTAGCTTTAATTGAAATGCATATGCAAAAAAATCCAAAGTTGCCTTATTAAGCGTTAGACTTCCACCTTCAAGCTTTAACTAAGCACATAACCAGTGGGACGGGATCAACCTTCTCTTTTCTTTGTAATTGGACTTTCCCGAAAGAAAAGAAGTTTGGCGTGAAAACCCTCTAGATTAGGAAGATCCAAATAAGAACTTCTTACATATGCACAGGAAAGGCCCATGCGGTGTGAGAAAAGCCCACTTGACTTCGGAATGTCAACCTCCCTTAGTGGACTTTGGTGATGATAAATACTCAAGATATGAGTGTGACAGACAGTAAATCTCCACATCCATAAACAATGGTAAAGAGCACGTGAAATTTAGTTCGAGGTGAAATTTTTTGGGCGTGCGAACGAAATTTCATATTGTTATAGTTGAAAAGAAAAGACCTTTAAAAAAATAGTACAAATTTGACCCAAAACGAATAATATCACATTATATTAATAATATATTTGAATTATTTTGCCAAAAAAAAACTCCTTGTATAGACTCAAATCTCATTTTTATCAAAAACTTTTCAAGTGTAAAATGTAAATGATATCAAAACAAGAATGTGGGACAAAATCAAGCTTAGTGATACTATTGACTATTTGTAAGAGGGCAGAGCTACTAAGGGTCGAGGAGGTCCTTAGTAAAAATTCTGACTCCGCCACTTTTATGAATGAAAAGATGAGGGTTCAAACTTCTTATTCTCACCTTCGAAATATAAAGTTATAGTAAGTCAAACTTAAAATGAAGAAAAAAATTATACTTAATACATCATTTTCCCTTTTATTCATCCTTTTCTATAAGTCAGCAAGCATCTTAACCAAATGTTAGTAGTAATATTTTTGGGGGCCTAGAGAGACAAAGATTAATTGTGCAAAGTGTCTTTGGCATATGGTTTTGTATAGACGTTGACCCACAATAAATTGGAAAACTATAAGATGCATGAAGCTGGTTGTAATACCCCATACTTTCGGGCGATGGTTTGAACACCTAGACGTATGCAAGTAAACCTAAGTCCTGGGGAAATTTTGTTAATATTAGGTATTCACATCAAGAGCTTATTATATAAAAGGATGTGGTCCCGAAATAATTTAGAACTTAATAAGGGTGACAATGGGGATTAATAATAATAGTTGTATGTCTCAAAGAGGTTATGGATTAGTGCTATATCACACGATTATGACATTGAGTATATGAAGATTTTATAAGTCATCAAGATTTAAGTGAATTGAAATCAAAAAATTAATTATGTGTGTAATTGGTTCAATATTGAATTATAGCGGAGATAAAGAATTAAATAAGCAATTAGAAAAGTGGTGAATACCACCACCCTTTCATCGTGGCAGTAGGGGGAGATGCAACTAAATTTGCATGGATTTGGGTGTCACCATTTGGTGGAGGATAGTTACTACAAAGTTGTTATGTGGAATTTTTAGGAGGTATTCATTTGTTTGCAAGGTAGTCTTCAAGGTGGACCTACGGTCCGCTAAAAGAGTTCAGCTATATATTAATTAAGATGCTTGAAGTAATGATAAGAATCAGGTTGTTGAGTCACGTGATTTGGCCGTCCAATTTGATGAAAATTTTGGTCAGTATATGATTAAAGGCAAAGTTATTGAAAAGGAAGCTGCTTCAGGGAATAAAGCATTTGCCTTAGTTCCTCAACCTAATGCAACTCAATTTTTGAGAATGTGAATCCAATTCTTGTGGCTGGGAAGAGTGGTGATGTTATAGGAGTTAAAAAAAAAAAAAGGTTCGCAAGATATGGAATTAGATCAAGCAGCAACTATGAGTGATCAACAAGTGTTGGTTTTAGTTGATCATGTTGAAAAAGCTAGACAAATTCGTGATAAACAGGGGCGTGAAACGGCTCTTGATCGAGCTTTGTTTGTGTCGTCGGGACTCTAAAATTCAGGGATGGTTCTTGAAATAATAGATAAATATTTTAAGGAGTGTCGATTTCACCGTCGTGGATCGGAAGTACATGTATGTTAAGGCAAAATATTTTCTTCTTTTGGCATGTTCTAAGTTACGAAATGTAAACGTAATATTGTGCCATAAATGATTCTACTCTTAGTGGTTAAGAATATTCATATTATTCATTCTTATTGTCAAAGCATGTCTAAATATATTCTTAAATGCCTATTGAGGTATATGGGAAAGATGTTAGTATTCATAGTGTTAATCGGAGGTAAAGCGATATTACATCACTCCGACAAACTTACAGTGTCATATTATCATATCATTCATGCATTTAAATTCATGTACATACCTTGACCTCAAAGGAGTTATATACTCTACTATATATATGCATTATATATGTATGGGGAATGGGAAAAGGGATACGGCGTTATATACGCACACCACCTGCAGCTGGTACATATATACACGATAATGATTATGCCCACAGAGGCCGATATGATATGATGCCCACAGAGGCTTGATGGGCTTATATATGCATATGTGCATGACCGCATTGTGCATGCCATTTAGACATATTATGGCCCTCAGAGTCATTCTACACAGACATGATACTTATGCATATTATGGCCCTCAGAAGCATTCTGCACAGACATAGTACTTAGGCATATTATGGCCCTCTGAGGCATTCTCTACTGGTTGGTTGTTTCTTGTCTCATGTTACTTTCATGTCTCTATTATGCTATTCTTCATGCCTGACTTACTCGGTACATCAGTCGTACTGACGTCCCTTTTGTCTGGGGACGTTGCGTTTCATGCCCGCAGGCTCAGGTAAAGAGGGTGACGGTCGCACTAGTAGGTTGCTCAACTGATATTGAAGCACTCTATTTGTTCCAGAGTTGCAGTCTAGTCATGGTATGATATCTTTTGATATGCGTAGGGGTATGGCGGGGCCCTGTCCCGACCTTATGATGTTACGTACTCTTTAGAGGCTTGTAGACAGTTTTCATGTATATAGTAGTCATGTATGGCCTTGTCGGCCTTATTATGTATATATGCATAGGTTGGGTCCTTCTGATTGCAGGATTTTGCATAGATCCTTTCCAGTTTTCTATTTTCATATGTCAGCAGGGTATCTCGTGGCGGCCTCGTAGACCATGCAAAATTACGGATATATGCTAAATATATGATTAGGCGTACTCGGCAAGTAAGGTCCGGGTGCTCGTCATGACCATCCGGTTTGGGTCGTGACACTGGTAAGCTCCCAATTATTGCGCTTCAGATCAGTGGTACATGTTAAGATAATTATGGAAATAATCCATTATTATTTTCATAATATCAAATCATATATTGTATAATTAAATCAAATAGTATATAATTAGGTTGTAAAGATTATTAGCATATTCTTAGGATAGTCTACCTTAATAGTAGCCTAGATTGATTCTTGCATGGTTGTATATATATTGTATTCTTGGAATGAAATAAGGCATGGAAATCAATTCCTTCATGGTATCAAGAGCCACAAAATAACTCTCCATATTTTCCCTCTACTCGGCTGACCCACCCCCTAAAACCGAAACCCTATCGGTCGGTTTTGGCCAAACCCTAAAGCCAAAACCCTAATTTTTTCAGCCAACTCATCCTCCCTCAAACCCTAGTTAGGGTTCCGCCACTCCCTCCCCTGGCCGAAACCCACTATTTCGGTTTCTTTCTTTACAAAACCACCACTTATTTTTGGTTTTCTTCTCCTTTCTTAAAGAAACAATGGCTAACCAACAAAAATTTCATCCCGCTCTTGCCGTAAACAACGTCAAGAACTTTATTCCAGTTATTCTTGAGATGGAAAAAGGGCAATATTCTTCTTGGGCGGAGTTATTCAAAATCCATTGCCGAGCATACCAAGTCATAGACCATATTCTTCCTCCCAAGTGTCTATTGGAGACCACCGTTGTTGACAAAACTATATGGTCCCGCTTAGATGCTATAGTCCTTCAATGGATTTACGGCACCATCTCTAATGACCTTTTGCACACCATTTTGGAATCAAACTCTACAACTCAACAAGCTTGGGAGCGTTTGCAAAATATTTTTCAAGATAATAAGATTTCTCGGGTGGTATGTCTTGAAAACCAATTCACCAATGTCGAATTGGATGATTTTTCAAACGTCTCTACATATTGTCAAGAGTTGAAAATGCTTGCCGATCAACTATCAAAGGTTGGTGCACCGGTGACGAATCAAAGATTAGTTCTCCAATTGATTGCGGGGTTGAATGAACAATATGGTGGTGTTGCTACGTTCATTCAACAAAGCAATTCCTTACTACCATTCTATGAGGCTCGCTCGAGATTAATTCTTGAAGAAACCCAGAAATAAAAACAAGCGAAGGCGGCGGCAACTAATGTTGGCACCGCTCTTCTTTCCACCAACAATTATATCGATGATTTTGGCACTCAAAATTTTGGTTTCGGCAGTGATTCTAATCGATAAAATAATGGGCCAAAATCCTAAAAATAACAAAGGAAAAAAAGTGGTGGAAAGGGATGAGGTTAGGGTGGTGGATAGGTCGCCGGTCGCGACAACAGCCGTGACCAGCAGGGCCAAAACAGACCCCACTGGCAGGAGCCCAACCAGCTAGCCGTCGGGCAATGGGGGTAGTACTCACCGTGGGGTTGGCAGCCGCAACAGTTGGCTGCCTTGCCCCTCCCTGGAAAAAAATCACAGGTCCCCACTATTTTAAAACAATTTAGTGTTTTCATCCAAACCCAATTTGAGAAGTCCATTAAATGTTTTCAATGTGACAATGGGAGGAAATTCATAAATAACCCTTTTGTCACCAAAGTTACCTGTCATTGCGTCTTTCATGTCCACATACTTCTCCTCAAAATGGGAAAGCCGAAAGAAAAATCCAAACAATAAACAATTTAATTCTCACACTTCTTGCACATTCGTCCACACCACCGTCTTTTTGGCATCATGCTCTTCAAATGGCCACATATCTTTTAAACATTCTTCCTAGCAAACTACTCTCAAACCTATCACCCACACAAAATTTGTACAATCATACTCTTTCCTATACACATTTGAGGGTTTTCAGGTGTTTGTGCTATCCAATGTTTCCTTCCACAACAATAAACAAACTTCAAGCTTGTTCCACTCCATGTGTCTTTTTGGGATACCCACAAAATTATAGGGGCTATAAGTGTTATGATATGTCTAATGGGAAAATTATCGTCTCTCATCACGTTGTTTTCGATGAGTCCACATTCCCATTTTCTAATTCTCACACGTCATCCCCGCCTTCATATGAATTTTTGGACGAGGGGCTACACCCATTTTTAAATTACCATCTAAATAGTCCATCTTACCAGGCCCAACCGAGGGGGCCCACTTCCTCCTCGATCCCGGCTGGACCAACCCAAAATGGACTCTAAAGTGTCATGGCCCAGCAACACAATCAAACTGGGCCAGTCCGAGTCAGGGAGCCCACTACTCCCTCATCATCGGCCTCGGCCCAGTCAATTTTCTATAAATCCATAGCCCCAACCCCAGCCCCATGTTACGGCTCCACCTCAGTCCATTAAAACCCGTACCACACACGTGATTTTTTTGCCCAAGCGTTAATTTAATTTAACCTCCTCAGTCCAACCATCACCAATTCCAAAAAATCCAAAAGTTGCTCTATCATACCCGAATTGGAAAGCTGTTATGTTAGATGAAATTGATGCTCTTATTAAAAATAAGATGTGAGAGTTGGTGTCCCGTCCATCTATTGTGAACATAATACGTTCTATGTGGGTTTTCTGTCATAAAAAAGAATTTTGATGGTTCTTTTGTGAGACACAAAACTCGTCTTGTTGGTGATGGCAGGTCTCACCAGGTTGGCGTGGAATGCGATGAAACATTTAGCCCAGTAGTTAAACCAGCAACTATTAAGACTGTTCTCAGTCTGGCTCTGTCAAAATCATGGTCCATTCATAAGTTGGACGTCAAGAATGCGTTTCTACATGGTCACCTAAATAATTTACATGCACCAACTTTTGGGTTTCCGAGATCCTATTCATTCTGATTATGTTTGCTTGTTGAAGAAATCATTATATGGTTTAAAACATGCCTCCATGACGTGGTATAACAGGTTTTCTGGTTTCATCTCCAAACTGGGGTTCTCACATAGCAAGTCCGATCAGTGTTTTTTCATTTATAAGAAAGGGAATGACATGACATATATTCTTCTCTATGTGGATGACATCATCCTCACAACGTCATCTGTGTCACTTCGTCAGTCTATTATGTCTTTCCTTGCCTCAGAATTTGCTATGAAGCATTTGGGCCCTTTAAACTATTTTTTGGGTATTGCTGTAACTCAATATGCAGTTGGTCTGTTTCTTTGTCAAAAGAAATACGCCGAGGAGATCATTGACAAAGTCGGTATGTCCTCTTGCAAACCGTCACACACGCCGGTTGATACCAAATCAAAATTGAGTAACTCTACAGGTTCTCCCTATAGTGATCTAACACATTACCGCAACTTAGCAGGGGCATTGCAGTATCTCACCTTCATGAGACCTGATATCTCCTATGCAGTTTAACAAGTTTGTTTACATATGCATGACTCGAATGAAGTGCATATGGGGGCTTTCAAACGAATTTTGCGGTATGTTAAGGGTACTCTTGACTTTGGGTTGCATCTGTATAAGTCCTCCATTTCTGGCCTCACATCTTATACATATGCTGATTGGGATGGCTGTCCGGACACACGATGGTCCACCTCTAGTTATTGTGTGTTTCTAGAAGACAACCTCATTTCATGGTCGTCGAAACGCCAACCGACACTATCTCGGTCAAGTGCTGAAGCAGAATATCGAGGGGTTGCTAATGTGGTCACTGAATCATGTTGTCTCCGTAATCTTCTTTTAGAACTTCATTGTCCAATCAAAAAAGCAAATGTGATTTATTGTGATAATGTGAGTGCGATATATTTATCAGGTAACCCTGTCCAGCATCAACGCACAAAACACATAAAAATATATATCTTGTTTGTCCGTCAAATCATGTATTGTATAATTAAATCAAATATTATATAATTAGGTTGTAAAGATTATTAACATATTCTTAGGATAGTCTACCTTAATAGTAGTCTAGATTGATTCTTGTATGATTATATATATATAATGTATTCTTGGAATGAAATAAGGCATGGGAATCAATTCCTTCGGTACATAGTCCAATTGACGAAATTGTAAAATCTTCTTTGGTGGTCCCTTTTTGTGATGGTTAGTAAAATCATTTTTTCTACATTTTTGGAACTTATAAATTTTTAGATTACAGTTAATTTTTTTTTGAACAAACTATAAATCTTATGAGAGAATATTAAATTATAAGTTATTGCACACGTTATACGATATTTTAATATTTTGTCTGTAAAGTTGAGTGATATATGAACAAATATTAGACTCGAGTCTAATGTTGTTCGGAAGAGTAATTTTTCTAAGATTATATTTGCACAACTTTTACAGGTAGGGACAAAATTAAACGATGTCTTAAAAGAGAGACATTTGCGTAAATCGGGTGAAGAAATTATTGGATTCAACTGAACCTAATGTTTTCAATATGATGTATGGATATATATTTGAAAAATCACTAAAATTTTAATATTTTTGAGATTATAAATATATAATTCCAAAAATGTAATAGGTTCGACGGTAATAACATAAAAACCAAATCCATCAAATTTAAATCACGCATGGCATGTCCTCAAATATTAATACTGTTACACAAGTTGAATAACGAGGGAGTTGTTGATTACAGTGGTGCATGAAACGGAAATAAATAACTGCTAAGTATTACAACAAGATAAAATTACAACAAACTGAAATTTCAATAAACTGGAACAAGAAACTGAGATTCTTTGATTTGCTGGATCGAGTGATGGCACTCTGTCTTTAAGACAAGATTGCCCCGTATATATCCTTTCTACGTTCTGGACAATAGTCTCCCAAGATAAAACAACAACTCAACAAATGAGCAAAGAAAACTCAAGTGTTACTTTGAAGAACTTAGTGTAATGAAATGGTGCTGGAAAGTAGTAGGAAGAATCTGATTTTTCGTTTATGTGTTGTGTAGTATCAACAATTGAGCAAAGGCTTCATTATATAGTGCAAGGAGGGGACATATCAACTGCCCACATAATTGTTGTTACTGGCGAAGTAATGTCAATTGGTGAGGAGTAATTCAGCCAAAATAAATGACGAATTGATGTGCAACGGATTAGAGCTTTTAGGGAGAGTTATTCAGCCAAGTAATGACTGAATTGATGTGCATATTAATGGAGGTTAACGTTCCAAAACCAACAGCAAAAGCACAAGTTCTCTGCCCAATTTAACTTACCTGAAACTTCAAGGACCAAACTGTAAATATGAAGCAATTTGGGTCCAAAAAGATAATATTAGAAGAAGCCCGTGACCCGAGCCCGGACAGGACAGGCGGCGACGCGCGTGTGGGCTTAGCCTCGAACCAAAGCACATCTAGGTCTTCCCTCCTTCAAACACATGGGTTACCCCTTGGGGTCCCAAACCCCAAGCCAATTTTGAGACTTATAAACTAAACAAATCTTCCTTCCTCCACCGATGAGGGAGGATTGGTCTATACCACATTTTCATGCTTCAAACACATCACTTCATGAACCAATAATAACTCTTTCATTTCTCAACGAAATTTGACGATATTTGGCCCTACGGTCACTACTTACTTAGTAGATTATGCACGTGTAAAGAATCAAAGTCTCCAACATGCGGAACCCTAGTGTTTAAGTCATTAAAGATGGTTTGACGCAACTCCCACGAAAGGCAAATTTCCAACAGGAGTACAATCTTTTATAGAGAACTTATCCATACATGAAAATATCGAAATGCACTAATAATAATTAATCTAAACAATAAGACTTCCTCTAATTGACTCTCTTACAATCTGATCTAATTTCTCCTTTAGTCCCTGTTAATGGACTAATATTCCCCATATTAATCATTGACTGCACAAAGCTCTGGAAAAAAGCATTTTGGTCCCTGCTAAATGTGTTAACAATATTGGAGACTGTTGATGCTGAAAATAGCTCTTGATCTGACGTCAAAAGTCCTTTGTTATTTTGCAAATTTGCAAAATAATCGTTGTCGAATTTGTTTGGAGTTGTAAGATCAAGATTAGCCAAAGCAGTGTCACTTCCATTTTGTTTTCAAATTTGCATTAATTTGGCTAAGTAAGTTTTGTTTAAAGTGGGATCAGGATTTCCAGTGCCATTGAAATTGTGTAGCCTCCTTTTGAATACACGACATTGTGCACGTCCAAATGTGAGCACCTAATTCAGAAAAAAAAAAAAAAAAGATAATGCCAACAATTTTCGTTTATTAATATACACTACGAGAAAAAGAGAAATTAGCTACGGACAAGTCAATAAATAGTAAGAAATTGTAGCTAATCCTATTGAGAAATTGATTAGCAAAAAAATCATGTTAGCTATGGATTATTTAGCGATAGATCAATGATGAATTCATTATTAATTTCTATTTTTTTTTGTAGTTATAGAGCCGATAATTCATATAATCAACTAACTTGCTTATGATTGAGACGTAAATAATTGACACTGTGAGAATGTTTGGCACAGTGGAAATTTATTTTACAAATGTTTTTCATGAAAAATATTTTCCGACATTTGGTTAGTGAGTGAAAAATATTTATTGAAAAAACATATATTAAAGATGATTTTTTCTAGTATTACGGATTAATAATAGTGAATGAGTGCTAGTTGTCGGATCAAGTAATATAAAGTTATTTTAAAGATAATTGTGAAATGAATAATTTCCGCCCATAAGTTAGGGAAGTCGTTTTCTATTTTTTTCAATGAAAAATACTTTGCGGTAATAAAATATCAAAAAATAACGTTGATATACAGTTGTACTTGTAAGTTGCTTTATTGTTTATGCTTTTATAATCTCACTTTTTATTTACATTTACTTATAGTTATCTTTTAGGTAATCTGATACTATGCGTTAGACAACTAGATCAGTAGTGTTAAGTCCAACAACATAAAACTTTGCAGTAATGTTGCTTATGTCTTCAAAAGGAGAAGGCAAAAAAGTATTAGCTCCTGCTTGATTTGCTGCTCTACTGTCTCTTCTTCCCAATAAGACATTCCATGAAGGACCACCTGCCTACACCCCCATTAAAATAATGAGAAATATAATTAAAAATTTACTCAATTCACAAAATAATTTATAATTCCTCTTAACATCTAAAAAAGAAAACGATAACCCGCGTTTGGACAATACTAGTTTTATTTTATTTTTTGCAAATGAAACCATTATTCAACTTGAAATACACTCCTTAATAGGGGAGGAGTCATGCCTACCATTTTAGCAGAACTTAATAACTTTGGTTTAAGTTATGTATTTGTGATCAAAAGTCCACTTAATATATATAAAGAATTCAGTAAGTTACTTTTTTAAAATGCAGAATTCATAACCTCAAAAGTTCTAATTCCACATATACTAACAAGTTCTTTAATATTTCATCGATGATTCAAATACGTATTATAATTCAATATCTAGAAAACATGTTGTTCGGTCTCTCCCAAAATGTAGATGAGTGTGTGTCGAATTCTTCAAAAATAATATATTTTTGGAGAATTCAACATGACTACGACAACGTTTTTTTAGAGTTTATACAACATAGTGTGCAAATATTTTGAACTTCAACTTGCAAATAAATGTTTTAATATTTGCATGTGAATTCATGGCAAAATTAAACTTCCAAAATTATATTTATTAATAATAAGTGAATAATATCATACCAGAGAAACTGAAGCTTCAGCAGCAAGAGCAAGAATGTCAGCACAAGAAACAACACCAGGGCAAGAATTCTCAACAACAATCTTAATTTTGTCAACAACATTGAAACTGTTGGTTTAAATGATAGATTGAATGGGAAATAGAGCATTTGTCCCACATCGGTAGTGGAAAGAAAAGTGGGAGTTCCCTCTTGCTTTATAAAATAAGCATTTGTCTCACATCGGAAAAAGAAAGGAAAAGAGAGGTGTATATATTACATTACACCTTCTCCAGTCACTAAAAGGGTTGAGGGGGCAAGGACCCCTCGCGCCGTTGTCGCTCGCTTGACTTCGGATTTGGATTTGGTCAAATGATCTGATTGATTGATAATCTTTTTGGACCAAATTTTCTTTAATTTTAATTATTTAATTAATTATTATTTAATTAAATTAATTAGCTTATCCAATCCTACCCGTTAGTGACCCGGATCCGCGTGTCTGACCCGCGACCAGGTTTCTTTCCCATAATTAAATTTCCCACCAGTTTTTAGTGGCTGTTCAGAAGGGTTGCAAACCTTCAGAAACAATACTTCCATGGCTATAAATTCGTTTGATTCCTCAGAATTTTACTTACTAATTTTCTCGAACAACACAAACTTCTTCTTCTTCTCGCACAAATAAATTCGTGTGATATCGCCGTTGAGTGGTTCGCGCTACCTGAATTTGGAGTACTACTATTCTGGTAAGATAATCGTTCTATCCTGGGAGGGGATATTCCATCAACCTCGAGTACTGTGAGGGGAATAATTTCCTTAAGGACACACTTTGAACTAAGTGGGCTCGATTATATTCTGAAAAATTATTCTTATTTTTCAACATTGATTCTGTTTATTTTCAGTTATTATTATTTATTGGTTTTTTGGAATACAGATTGATAACACAAACCCCTTATGGAATTAGCATTTGGAGCTGCATCTCTCACTCACTATTTTGCTTGTTGCATTATTATCTAACAATATTGAAGCATCACATCCCTGCTTATTCACCGGAAAAAAAACATATTAATTGCCTTAAAACCCAAAAAAAAATAGTTCAAGATCATACAATAATTAAGTAGTGGCGGATCTATAAGTTAGATCAAATACACCTTTTTTTAAGAGAATGAAGGTTTTAACCAAGCTTTTGATAAAGAAGCAAGTATTTCGAGTAACACCAGAAGTTATTATTCATATTAAACAAATGAATTAGTAGCAACTTTTTTTTTTTTCGTAATTCATATTAAACACGAGAAGTTATGACCGATGAATATAATGCCCTTATTAATAATAAGATGTGGGAGTTGGTGCCCCGTCCATATGGTATTAATATTATTCGATCTATGTGAATTTTTGCTCATAAGGACAATTCAGACGGTTCGTTTGCAAGGCATAAGGCTCGGCTTGTGGGTGATGGTAAGACTCAGCAGGTTGGTGTGGATTGTGGTGAGACGTTTAGTCCGGTGGTCAAGCCGACTACCATTCGCACTGTGCTCAGCTTAGCTCTTTCGAAAGCATGGCCCATTCATCAGTTAGATGTGAAGAATGTTTTCTTACATGGTGATCTTAAGGAAACAGTCTATATGCATCAGCCCTTAGGGTTTAGGGATCCCAATTATCCCATCATGTTTGTCTGTTGAAAAAGTCCTTATATGGGCTTAAGCAATCTCCACGGGCCTGGTATAAAAGGTTTGTCGACTGTGTTTCGACTATTGGGTTCACTCACAGCATGTCGGATAATTCCTTGTTCATATATCGTCGTGGTTCTTCCTTGGCTTATATACTATTATATGTGGATGATATTATCTTGTCTGCCTCTTCCGATGCCTTACGTCATTCTATCATGACAGTGCTCAGTTCTGAGTTTGCTATGAAAGACGTGGGGCTATTGAGTTATTTTTTTGGGATTGCTGTCACTCCTCATGCACGTGGATTGTTCTTATCACAGAGGAAGTATGCAACCGAGATCATTAAGAGGTCTGGGATGTCATCCTGTAAGTCCACTTCCACTTCGGTTGATACTAAACCCAAATTGGGTGCTGCTGCTGCCTCCCCTTACGAGGATCCGACCCGATATCACAATCTTGCAGGGGCCCTTCAGTATCTTACGTTCACGAGACCAGCTATTACATATGTCGTATAACATGTGTGTTTGTTTATGCATGATCCCAGGGTTGAGCACATGAATGCGCTCAAACGCATTATTCGGTACATTCAGGGGACATTTGACTATGGCTTGCATTTATATCTGTCATCGACGTTTACACTTGTCACATACACTGATGCTGATTGGGGTGGCTGTCCGGACACCAGACGATCTACGTCTGGCTATTGTATGTTTCTTGGTAACAACTTGGTCTCATGGTCTGCGAAACGTTAGTCTACTTTATCCCGTTCCAGGGCAGAGGCCGAGTATCGAGGGGTAGCCAATGTGGTCTCTGAATCATGTTGGTTACGTAATATGTTTTTAGAGCTTCATTGTCCTATTCAGAAAGCGACTTTGGTTTATTGTGATAATGTTAGTGCCATCTACAGTTCTGGTAATCCGGTTCAGCACCAGCGTACTAAACACATCGAGATGGACATTCACTTTGTTCACGCAAAGGTCGCTCGTGGACAAGTACGCGTCTGCCATGTCCCTTCCAGGTATCAAATTACAGACATCTTTACAAAGGGTCTTCCATCAGTCCTTTTGACGATTTTAGGGACAGTCTCAGCGTACGAAGACCGCCCGCTATGACTGCGGGGGTGTGTTAAATATACACGGTTTACTTATGTATATCGTGCGAATATAGTGTATATATGGTCACTGTTATGCCCACGGTTTGAGCTACTAATTTGGTATTGTTTGTTGTAATATTTTAGTGTAAATATTACATTATTAGAATTGTACACTTACCATAATTGTATAGTTAGTGTCCAAGTAGAATAAGGTTTTAGGAGTAGAATAGGAATGAGATATTCCTATTATGAAAATTGTAAATTGTATATATACTCTTTCATTAATGAGAATAATCAATGAATTATTTCTTTCCGTACTCTATCTTATTTTGCATATCACTATGTCCGATCCACTTATTAGATATAGACGATTACATGCAATCATTCTTTAAAATTTTATATTATCATCAGTACATAAAAATTAAATTCTTAGGTAAAAAAAAGTAAGCTTATAATTTTTTTGTGGTCAATTTCATACAGCAGGGGAGCTAGCATATAATATAAATCAGTCTCTTTGGACGATACTCGGTCTTACCAAAATTTATTACAAATTGCTATACGTACACTTGCGTAGCATCTAGAAATACCGAAAACAATCATCTATTCCATATATGTGTGAGACAATTCCTCATAATCTCGAATTTTAACAATAATACTGCCCTTTCTGGCGTATCCATCGTCTTGGTAGAAATCGCTCATTTACTGGCTACGAGTACAAATTAACTGAAGTATTTTTGGTAACCGGCATTACTGAAATGGTATAAGGCGCGAGTCAAACTTGAATTCCTAAGACTCAGCTCCACTGCACGATTTATGAGATGAAAGAATAGAAACCATTCCTAAATGTCAGGCAACCTCCTGCTTATAAGTATGGTGCACAACATACCCATAAACAAGACTCTACTAGAAACGGCTTGTAGACTCCCTAGGAAAGACATGCTTTGATACCAACTTTGTCACGACCCAAACCGTAAGGCCGCGACGGGCACCCGGACCCCACCCGTCGGGTACCGCTAATCGTACAACCAACTTCTAATCACAATTGAATACAGACTAAGCCAAAAAAGATTATAGAAAATCTTAACCAGAAATCTAATTTTCATACATACATACCCACACCAAGGCCGACAAGGCCACACATGACAACTAACCACAAGACACCTGTCTACAAGCCTCTAAAGAATACATGACATCACAAGGAGGGGACAGGACCCTGCCATACCCATATGCGGATGCCTCAGAGCTATTGCCCATCTTATGTATGTGTATTAAAAAAATCACTAAATATATATAAATCCATTTATATTATACACCTTTTATTTCAAATGTCAATTGTCATACTCATAAAAGGAAATCAGTGATCTTAGGATGTTCTTCTTTCTCTAATATTACTGTCTCTCTCGTGATATTAAAAGCAACTACAACCATTATTCCTACATTATTTGGTTGTTTGTTAAACAATGGCAAGAAAACAAATGTATTATAGTTATAGTTCCAATAATTATTCAAAATTAGTAACATTTTAACAGAATTCCTCAAATTAATTTCAAGTTTAAATTTTATGAGACCAGCTTTACACATCAAAGAAACCCCACATTTGATTTACAACTTGTTTGGATTGTATTGTATTGTATTGTATTGCATTGTATTGTATTGTATTGTATTGTATTGTATTGTATTGTATTGTATTGTATTGTATTGTATTGTATTGTATTGTATTGTATTGTATTGTATTGTATTGTATTGTATTGTATTGTATTGTATTGTATTGTATTGTATTGTATTGTATTGTATTGTATTGTATTGTATTGTATTGTATTGTATTGTATTGTATTGTATTGTATTGTATTGTGTTGTTAGTTTAAATATAAAATTTATTTTGATTATTACTTAAATTTTATTGTATCGTATCGTTAAAATTCATCATTACGTAATGACCAAAAGTCTCATTTATCTAACAATCAATGAGTGTGATCGCGTCGTTACCTTATTTTTTTCTTCTCATTTTGTCTTTGTTTATTATCTAATAATCTTATTTTATCTTTTGGCTTTATAACAACTCTATCCCATAACCTACTTTTTTTATATGTTTGTCCTTCAAATTGTTGACGTGTGGCATTAAGTGTTATATATATAATATATAAGTATTATTTAATAATAGTAATTAATTAATAAGGAAGAAATCAATGTGAATAGTTGTGACTTTTCTAAAGAGGTGTGTTCATTCCATAAATTAAGTTGGTAACCAATCTTTTTAAAGTGATTATTTCTAACTGTTAGAAGTTAAAAAACTTGCCTATTTTTTCCAGAAGCCTTCAAGAGAAAAAGAAGATCTCTCTGTTTTTAATTAAAAAAAAAGTCTTCCATTATAAAATATATTCTATCACTTCTTTTTGTTGTCATCTTCCAATTTCTTTTATTTCATTGCGTTGGGTTTTTGTGGTAGGAGAAATCAAAGAGTGCAATTTTGATTTCTAGAGTAGGCATTGTATCCTGTGGATGGACTTTCCCGTTAATCACTTGTACGGTGTGGGGAAAATTACTATCTTAAAGATAGTTTTCTGAAAGCGCATTGCCCATTTGTTCGTTTTTTCCATTAAATTATGTTTACGGATTTATCTATTTTATTTGTTGATTTCACTTGCACAATTTCACTCCATTGTAGCATTTTGAATATTCTACAATATTAAGAAACGATGAAAAATGATACAATCTATCCAAACATTATATTCATCAAAAGAATTAAGTATAATACAATATAATATAATATAATGTGATATATTACGAAGCCACATGTAACAATAATCCAAATAAAGTGTTACTTTAGCATAAAGTATTGAAAGATTCTCCATAATTAATGGAAAATCAAAATGTGGAGGACCTTCTTGGATCCTTCCGACAATAAAACTGGATGAATCTAAAGCGGGAAAAAAATAGATAAATACAAATGTAATTATGATATTAGTTTTGTATTAGAAAAAGCTATTAGAATTATAGTAGAAAAAGATAGAGTTATTTTCCATAGTTAGGAATTGTATATTTGTATATACAACTCTCCATTAATGAAAATAATCAAGGGATTATTCTCTTTCATGGTATCAGAAGTCTAGGATAAATATTTTCCTTCTCCACGCAATTCCGCAGCCCCTCTCGGAAACCATGCTTGGCCGTCGGCCACATTCTTCCTTATTTTCTTCCCAAATTTTTTCCAAATTTCTAATTCTCTTCTTATTCTTTCATTATGTCTACCTCAAAGAACACGTTTCATCCTGCCCATACAATCTCCAACATCAAGAACCACATCTCTATTGTTCTTGAGATGGAAAACGTCCAATATGCGACGTGAGCGAAATTATTTAAAGTTCACGCACACTCACACCAAGTCCTTCATCACATCATTCCCTCGGTAACAGGCAACGAGAAGGTGCCTACCTCTGAGGATGACCATACGTTATGTTTTGACTCTTGATGCTACAGTTCTCCAGTGGATTTATTCCACTATCTCTACGGACCTCTTGCAGACGATTATTGAACCCGACGCTACGGCGATGGAAACTTGAAATAGGGTGCGTGATATCTTTCAAGATAACACAAATTCTCGTGCCGTCACTCTTGAACATGAATTTTCCCATGTCAATATGGAGGATTTTCCGAATGTCTCAGCCTATTGTAAAAGGCTAAAGGAATTGGCGGATCAACTCAAGAACGTTGGTGCGTCCGTCACAAATGATCGTCTTGTTCTTCATATGGTTGCAGTGCATGCCTATCCGAGTCTTATAATGGCGTTGGGACACTTCTTCGTTAAAGTAATCCACTTCCGCCGTTCTACCAGGCCCGTTCTATGCTCATGTTTAAAAAGGTCGGTTTAGCAAAAAGGCGGATATCGGAGCTAATTCCATCTCGATGATGGCCATATCCGATGACCCTCTATCGTTCTCGGATAATTCTAGCCAAAACCGTAATAACGGTGGCGGCAAAAAGGGTCAAAATTGAAAAAATAATGGCAAGAATAGCGGCGGCGGCCACGATAGTTGCGGTGGTCGGAATAGTGGCGGCGGTGGCAGTGGGCCGGCTAGGCCACATCACCACTGGCCGCAGCCTTGGCCCAATACAAACTGGTCGTGGGGCTGCTGGGCTAGTGGCCTACACGACTTATCCCACATTCCCAAAGCATATCCAGCGAATTGACCTGGCCAGAGGCCCAATTCCCAGTTCGAGGCATCCCAGCCCAAGCAGCAGGCCTTCGCTGCTGCGGGCCCAGTTTCCGGTCCAATAACTATGGATATTGAGGCGCGATGCATATACTTGGATTAAATCCTCAGACACTAATTGGTATATGGACACTAGAGTCACTTCTCATATGACGTCCGCACAAGTTAACCTCTCGTCTTATTTCAATTTGAGCAATAATCGTGGCATAATGGTTGATAATGATAATTCAATTCCAATTCGTGGTTGTGGTCACACAAATTTGTCCCCCCTACATCCACCTCTAGTCCTAAAAAATGTCATTCATGCCCCACACTTAATTAAAAATTTGGTGTCTGTCCAAAAATTCAATACTGATAATTGGATTTCTGTTAACTTTGACCCCTTTGGTTTTTCTGTGAAGGATTCATGACGGGGATACCTCTAATGAGATGTAATAGTCGGAGAGAGCTTTATCCAATCACCATCACCCCATTTCCATGAGTCAAGCCACTCCATCAACGTTTGCCGCCCTTGCTCATTCTTTGTAGCATACACGTTTGAGTCATCCGAAGTCGTCTATTATTTCTTCTCTTCAAAATAATTTTTTTATTGATCGTAAGAGTACGCTTATTACTCAAACCAAAGTACCAAACGAGTCCAGGGAATAAAAAATTATAATGATGTCCTTCTCCAAACTCTTCTTTCAAATTTCTTTAAAAACATTTAAAGTTAAAATTGAAAATGAAAGTTTATCCAAATTTTATCTCGTGTTTTATATTATACCTTATATATCACATTTTTAATCTATCAAAAAAATAACTTCGTCATTGTTTAATCCTTGCACTATAATTCCCACGTTATAATCTCAATAGTGATAAATTTTTAATCATGAGTTTTTCTTGTATCATATTTTATGAGTAATATAATAAAGTAGAACTATTATTAAATGGGCAAAGATACTTTTATTGTTTCGTAAAATACTTAATTTTCAACCGTTTTGATGGTTAATGCCGGCTTGAAAAACTCTCAACTATTTTCCCCCCTAAAACCCTGCACTCTTTTTGCCTTCACTTTGTCTGGGTTCCATTAAACCCTCTGAAAATAGCATTGGCCTTAAAAATTTGGGGTTCAAATCGTAAGCATCTCTTCCCCTTTACTTTTCAGTTTATTAGGGTTTTGATATCTCATTTAAACATGTAGAAAATTCTTTTATTTAGAATAATAAAATAAGGGCTCGAAATTGTAAGCTATAGTTTCCTTTTATTTCAGTTGTTTAACAGTTTAAGGCTTTGATTTCCAATTTTTCAATTTTATTAATGCTTTAATTGTGTTGGAGATGAGAAAAATAGAATGTAATGTGAAGTTGAACTATAAAGAGAAGAATTTGACTATATTGTAGAAGTACATGCATGCTAGGCAATTTTTTTTTTTAGTTTTTGGTACCCTTTGATTTCTGCTACTACCGGTTGTTTCTTGTAAGTGGATTATAGTATTAATTTGTGGTAGTTATAGCCCTTTTTTTTCCAGATTGCTCTATCATGCATTTTATAGTAGTGGCTACTGTTATTTCTGTTTTCATACTACTTTGTATTGTTTGTCTTTTGTGCCGAGGGTCTACGGGAAACAACCTCACTGCCTCCAAGGCAGGGGTAAGGTCTGCTTACACTCTACCATCCCCAGACCCCACCTTGTGTAATCATTACACTGGATACTGGGTATGTTGTTGTTGTTGTTGTAGATGCCTACACATACTACGCTTTTCTAAATACTTATTGTTTGAACAAAACAATATTCTATGATTCTCTAAGGGTGTGTTTGGTATGATGGAAAATGTTTTTATTTTTGGAAAACAAGTGTGTTTTTCACTTATTTTCTAGTATTTGGTAAGTAAGAAAAAAAAAATTATCCCAGGGGATTTTGTAGGTAATCTAGCAAAACACTACGAGGGTGGGGAGTGGGGGGGGGGGGGGGGAGGAGGCAATGAACTTGGAATGTCATTTGGGTAACTTGTTTTTCCCTATTTCCATTAAGGAAGTCATTTCCTCATTTTGAGCAACTTGTTTTCCAAAATTTTGGTAAACCAAATATGGGAAAATTGGAAAACATTCCATACCAAACACACCCTAAATGGTACTGTGTTGGAATGGTCCGCTATGAAACTTTAATCTTGAAATGTGGTTGTAATAAAGAAGAAATTTGTAAGGAAAATGCCACTTGTACTCGTGTATACCTGCATCTTTCTTTCTGGATACAAGCTGATAGTGATGGTTAATACTTCTACTTGTGTATTTGTGTGTAATTGCTCTTGAATTAGCCTCCGACTAATCGGGCTCTATACCTTGTTGTGGCAGGGGAAAAGAAATCATCTTGCATTGTTTCGACCCCCGTCCTTACTGCTGCTACAATTTCATTGTTTCTGGTTTTGTTCTGGTGAAAAATTGTTTGGCAGCAGGTATGGGTTATGATTCTACCATGTCTAATACTTCAGACTACGCGAGCCACGGAATTGACAAGCAACACCTTGCTTCTACCATTAAGAATTTGGTGGACAAGTATCAGCTTGTTCCAGAATTCCTAAAGGTGAGAGGATTGGTGAAGCAACACTTGGATTCGTTCAATTATTTCATCAGGACGGAAATAAAGAAGATTGTCCGAGCGAATCAGGAGATTAGATCGACATTGGACCCCAATATTTATCTTAGGTACAGGGATGTCCACATTGGGGAACCATCGATGATTTTTGATGCTGTAACTGAGAAACTATGTCCACAAAAGTGCCGTCTATCTGACCTTACCTATGCGGCTCCAATTTATGTCAGCATTGAGTACACAACGGGAAGTCATGGGCAGACATCAGTGTCAACAAAGAAGAATGTTATCATTGGAAGGATGCCAATTATGCTAAGAAGCAGTTGTTGTGTGCTATATGGAAAAGATGAAGACGAACTAGCAAGACTTGGAGAATGCCCACTTGATCCGGGAGGATATTTTGTAATCAAAGGCACTGAGAAGGTAATTTTAATTCAAGAGCAGCTCTCGAAGAACAGGATAATCATCGATACAGATAAAAAAGGTTGTGTACAAGCATCTGTTACCAGCAGCACAGAAAAAACAAAAAGTAAAACAATTATAAAAATGGATAAAGAAAAGATATACTTAGAGTTGAATATGTTCAAAACCAAGGTCCCCGTAATGGTTGTCATGAAAGCCATGGGTATGGAGAGCGATCAAGAGGTTGTGCAAATGATAGGAAGAGATCCTCGGTTTAGTTCTCTGCTTTTGCCATCAATCGAGGAGTGTGCAGATCTCAAGTTGTATACACAACATCAAGCTTTGGAGTTCCTCGAGAGTGACAAGATGCTTAAAATGCCTTCATGGTCTACTGGTCCAGTTGAGAAGGGAACCCGAGCTTTAAGTATTCTTCGTGACATATTTCTTGCAAATGTTCCCGTCCATCAGCATAATTTCCGTAAAAAATGCATATATGTTGCAGTAATGATGAGGCGCATGATGGAAGCAATCTTAAACAAGGATGCAATGGATGACAAGGACTATGTGGGGAACAAACGATTGGAGCTCTCCGGTCAGTTATTATCTCTCCTTTTTGAGGATTTGTTCAAGACGATGAATGATGAAGCTAAGAAGACGGTCGATACTCTTCTAGCCAGGCCCAGTCGCTCCAGCCGTTTGGACATTTCTCAATACATAGTCAAAGATAGTATTACTGTGGGCCTGGAGAGAACCCTATCTACAGGCAACTGGGATGTTAAACGATTTAGGATGCACAGGAAAGGCATGACTCAGGTTGTTGCTAGGTTATCATACATTGGATCATTGGGTCACATGACAAAGATCTCACCACAATTCGAAAAGTCTAGAAAAGTTAGTGGTCCTAGAGCACTGCAACCTAGCCAGTTTGGCATGCTTTGCCCTTGTGATACCCCAGAAGGTGAAGCTTGTGGATTGGTGAAAAACTTGGCCTTGATGACTCACGTGACGACAGATGAGGATGAGCGCCCTATTATGTCTCTGGTACAGTCTCTATTATTTATGTTTCTCCCGCCTGGTATTTATGTGTAATAAAGTTGGACAGGTTGTATCCTGGATTTTTGTTTGTTTATATCTTAACTCTGAGCTTTTACACTTGATTATTATAGAACTCAAAATCCCAAGCTGACTATGATCATTATAAAAGTTAAAACTAGAAGTCGAGGATTGTGTTTAGAAGCTTTCACTGGAACAAGGAAGCACAGGAATGTGATTGTTCATATCCTTGTTAATCTTTTGATCCCAATGTTTTGGCCGTATTATTGCATAAATTTTTTAAATTAAACCAATCTACCTGTTGAATGTGGTGTATTAGTTTGTTTTTTCTAGGAGGAACAAGTGATAGAATTAAACTCGTATTGAACTGGTGATAACAACATAAAGACAGCTCCTTATGTAGGATTTCTAGATGAGGATATGCAAAGTTTTATCCTTAGGATTTCTAATTATGGCATAATCTTTGGGATTATTCTCATGTGCAATCTACACATAGTATACAAATCTAATTCTTCTTATCTTAGCCCTGATTATTTCCCTATCTGATAAGAAAAAATTAATCAAAAAAAATACGGGGATGATAATTTCTTCTATGTGACTACAAGCTTGTTACTTGTTGAAAATTTGTCCAGCGGGAGTTGATGGGATTGTAATTTCCAAAATGCAATTTGCAAATTGTAATCTTTTGCTCTGTGTTGATTTCACATATCTTTGTATTTTCCATATCATTGCTGTATGTTATTGTTTTGCGCTTAGGATCAACATGGTGAAACTTGTTGGTATCACAGGTTCTGCATCTTTTATTGGCCTATATCTTATTTAGGGATTATTTTGGTACTATGATATTGATAATTCGGAATTGTATGCTAGTAGAATTGTTGAGAATTTACAGTCTTGAATATTGGAACATGACAGGTCTAAATGGACTGAAATGGATAGTGAGGAATGTGGAGAATCAAACCATCCTTACTGCACGTTGGTCTTCTTAATTCATTGGTGCACTTATTCTGGGTAGAAGTAGTTCTTTTATATTCTGATGGGCTCAACAGAGTATGTTGACTTTTACTGATATGCAGAGGAAGTGAAATAGCTACTGGTTCACACAGTTATTACAATTTTCCCATTCTTGTTTTTTTGATCAATTAAGTTAAATTTCATTAATGATGAAAAAGCTCTAATATACAAGAAGTATACCAAAGATAGAGAACCTACAAAAATAAACGGTTCTCTTCAAAAGGCACGCAATAGGAACCTCATGGGTACACCAAGAAGATATTAATGATAAGAAGCTATTCTTCAAATGTGCAAAATGAACCTCATTTCTTTTCAAAAGCTCTTCTATTTCTCTCTCCATACTACAATTTTTCCATTCTTGTGATTGAAGGCTATTTACTCTTCTTTTTCTTCTCTTCCTTTTCCTTAATTTGTTATAATCCATGAGAAAGACCTCGTCTTGCACCGAATTGAGGACATCAAAACTGTATCCAATAGTTGGTGTACAGAAAGAAATTGATCTTGGAAGGTGTTGTTGGTATACTACCAATTACACCATACAACAAACAAGAGAGCACCCCCCCCCCCCCCCCCAAAAAAAAAAAAAAGAAGAAGAAGAAAGAAACTACAGGCAAACAATTTACTATACAGAAAATCCTGAAACAATCCAAACAATTTTCACCACATAGATGCTGCCATTTGACCAGGAGATCACGGGTTTGAGCCGTGGAAACAACTTTTGGCAGAAATATAGGGTAAGGCTGCGTAAGTAGACCCTTGTGGTCTAGCCCTTCCCCGGACCCTGCGTATAGCGGGAGCTTAGTGCACACCGGGCTGCCCTTTTTTTTCTGCTGCAGAATTGCATGTATTAAGGTAATTTTTTAGTTGCTCATGTTGCACTTAATGTGCAAATGGGTCTGTTTATTTATCTGAAAAAAGAAAAGAACGAATGTGGCTGTTAACTGAAGTTTTTGCTTAAAAATAAAATGATTTGACTCTTAGTCCGTAAAGAGTTGGTAAGGGTCATGTCGTAAAGGTGATCTTAAAGAAAGTGAGACTGTTATCATCTCCTTAGGTCTTAATGGACCGACTTACCCAGTAAAATTGATGGTGGGAGGTCACAAGTACTTGGAGGAACAATGTTACCAAAAAAGTCCTGATCTAAGACATAGTTAACTTCATATTTTGTTGTATTTTGCATTAATAGCGATAACAAAATCCAACTTTTCAGTTTGTGCTAGTTTCAGTTGGTAAAGTTCCTACATTTCTGTGACATGTAACTGAACTTTCCATGGTGGAACAGTGCTACTGCTTGGGTGTTGAGGACTTGGAACAACTTTCTGCAGAAGAACTTCACATGCCAACTTCCTATCTTATCACATTAAATGGACTTATTCTAGGCAAGCACAAGAGTCCACAGGTATGTTCGAAGTGGAACAAATATATTTCTCAAATTTCTGCATCTGAAGATAGGCTTGTTGTTCACCTTTCACCAATAATCTCTTCTTTCAATCAGCGATTTGCTAATGCAATGAGGAAGCTACGGAGGGCTGGTAAAATTGGGGAGTTTGTAAGCATTTTTGTGAATGAAAAGCAGGTAATTCACTAATTCGACAGTTGGTTCTTTCACATCGTCGTCCTAATTGATTTTATCACTTGTTAAAACTACCTATTTTGGTACTATATTTGTTACTTTTCGACCAACGGGTATGAAGTCTTACTTGTCATGCTAATTGAAGGAAAGATGATAAGACTTCCACTAAGGTTCCATTTACTTGTTTTACTGTAAAATGGGACAACTGAGATTTGAGAGCTGAAACCGAGCTACTGGTGAAATATTTTTGAGAATAGGAGATCCCATGTCTTTTTTTTTTCGGACAAGAAAATAAAACTAGATATTAACCACAAAATTCAAAACAAAGAGCCAGCAAGATTATAATCTACATTGAACTACCATTCTGATGTAATGGCCTCAAGTACCTATCACATATTGTTCGCTGATCCCATGTCTTTGGATTTGGTAAAATTCTGTTAATTTTCAGAAACATAGATATTCCATGTTCCTCTCTATCCCGTGAAGGTAGAGGTAAGGTCTGCATACATCTTATCCTCCCCAGACCCCACTTGTGGGATTACACTGGGTATGTTGTTGTAGATATTCCAAGTTCGGAGAGAATTGTTCCTTCTGTATCAGGAGCCATATAGACAATTCTTATATCTTTAATAGTTTTTGGTTAGCGTTGCTCCCAAGTGACGCTGTTAGCAAAATATTTACATTTTCCCTCTTTACTTTTATTATTTGAAATTTTCTGGTTAATAATTAGTATGATTTAAATGATTATATATAAAGTTGGAGGAAATATTTTGCAGCGCTGTGTCTACATTGCGTCAGATGGTGGTCGTGTTTGTCGTCCACTTGTCATTGCTGACAAAGGTGTTTCCAGGATCAAGGAGCACCACATGAGAGAGTTGAGGGTACTCATCTTACCTGGATCTTACTTCTGAGCTGTATGTTTTCATATCAGTTCCACATCTGATCTCATTTTTCTTTTGAAGGATGGTGTGCGCGACTTCGACAGCTTTCTAAGGGATGGTTTGATAGAATATCTTGATGTCAACGAGGAGAACAACACATTGGTGTGTGTCAAGCAAATGAAAAGTGCAGTTTATGTTAAGAATATTGATTAGAGTATTAATTACACTAGTACTGACTGCAGAAATGCCTGTTTTTCAGATTGCTCTATACGAAAAGGAGGCCACACCAGAGATGACACATATTGAGATTGAGCCTTTCACAATCTTAGGTGTTTGTGCCGGTTTGATACCTTATCCTCATCACAATCAGTCCCCTAGGAATACCTATCAGTGTGCTATGGGTAAGCAAGCTATGGGAAACATTGCCTATAACCAGTTGAATCGCATGGACGGTTTGCTCTACCTTTTGGTGTATCCTCAACGCCCTTTACTGACTACAAGAACGATCGAACTGGTTGGGTATGATAAACTAGGGGCCGGTCAGAATGCCACTGTTGCTGTGATGAGTTATAGTGGCTATGACATTGAGGATGCAATAGTAATGAACAAGTCTTCTTTGGATCGAGGTTTTGGGCGTTGCATAGTGATGAAAAAATACTCAACCATATGTCAGAAGTATGAGAATGGCACATCAGATAGAATAATTAAACCACAGCGTCAAGGATATGAAGCTGATAGGATGCAGATTCTGGATGATGATGGAATGGCTGCTCCAGGAGAGATTATTCGACCTCATGATATCTATATCAACAAGGAGTCCCCTACAGTCATGAGGACACCAGTCACGTCTCCTATGGGCTTGCCGGATAGTGCATACAAGCCAAGTAGACAAACTTATAAAGGTCCTGAAGGGGAGACAGCTGTCATTGATAGAGTGGCTCTTTACTCTGATAAAAACAACAATTTAAGCCTCAAATTTATGATCCGTCATACCCGCAGGCCTGAGATTGGTGACAAGTTCAGCAGTAGACATGGGCAGAAAGGAGTCTGGCACCATTGTACAACAGGAAGATTTTCCATTCTCTGAACGTGGCATTTGCCCTGATCTTATTATGAATCCTCACGGATTTCCAAGCCGAATGACAGTGGGAAAGATGATAGAGCTTCTCGGAAGTAAAGCTGGAGTTTCATGTGGTAGGTTTCATTACGGCAGTGCTTTTGGAGAACCCAGTGGTCATGCAGACACGGTTGATGCTATCAGTGAAACTCTGGTAAAGCATGGATTTAGCTACAACGGCAAGGATTTTATTTATTCAGGTATTACTGGTATGCCACTACAAGCATACATCTTCATGGGGCCAATATACTACCAAAAGCTGAAACACATGGTGCTAGATAAAATGCATGCTCGCGGGAGTGGGCCTCGTGTTATGATGACAAGACAACCTACCGAAGGGAGGAGTAGAAATGGAGGTTTACGTGTGGGAGAAATGGAACGTGATTGCTTGATTGCATACGGTGCAAGCATGTTGATATATGAGCGTTTAATGATTTCCAGCGATCCATTCGAGGTTCAGGTTTGCCGAAAATGTGGTTTATTGGGATATTACAACTACAAGCTGAAGACTGGCATTTGTTCTATGTGCAAGAACGGGGAAAATATATCTACGATGAAGTTGCCTTACGCATGCAAACTCCTAATCCAGGAGCTCCAATCAATGAACATTGTCCCGCGATTAAAACTAGCGGAAGCTTGATTATAGTGTCATTTATTTGCTTTGAGTTATGCTCTTAAAAAAAGTCTTTTGGACCATTCATATAAATATACATATCTTGGCAGTGATGAGCACACTAACAGTGGTTTCTATATGAGCAATGTGAATTTCTTTTGGCTGTGAGAAGAATAGTGCCTTTGTTTGAATGGATTGTGCATTAAAACATATCCTGTTGCTTTAAAAGACAGCTATTAAAACAAAGCCTCTGTTTTATGATGATCATGTGGGTATGCACCCAGCACCATTATGTGTTAAGTTTTGATTCATAGCTAATTTTGGGTAATAATTTACCCACATCGGATGTTTTACTCCATATCAATGGATGTATGTCATATCTTTGAATATATACAACTATTACTTAACTATGATTAATTAATGCATATGTTCACTTCATTAAATTGCTTAACCATAGTAAATTGCATTGGTTTGGTGATTGATATTTACCCAACTAGTGAAGTTAACAGCGCTTCGCACGATATTTTAAATTTAAAAATGATCTTTTATAAATTACGTCGAGATAAATGAGATAATTTGTTTTGCTTAGATCCGAACTTTTTCTATTAACAAATAATATAATTATAAGATGCAACGCCATTGAAAACGATTAGAAAGAAAGTTATACAGATAATGATCTTTTTGGGTTGGTTATGCCAAGTCAAGAAGGATAATACAACTTCATAAAAGAGGAGATAATATAGTTGAAAGCGGTAACCCTCTTATATTTCTGAAATCTAAGTAGTATTCTCTTTAATTACACACAAACAAATGATGTTAAGCTTAGTATTGAATCTTAATTATATGTGATTCAAATTAGAACATTGGAGCACCTAAGTGACTATGCTATCACACAAAATTCTATATGATACAATATAGTTGTAAAAAAATGACTTTCTTTTTAGCTGAACTTCTAAACTTGCAGAGATAAATAATGCATGGAACACATTTAAAAGATGAGGAAGTCAATCTTCTTTCTTCATGTTTGTCAATTGCCATGTAGAATCCAGTTTCAAATACTTTGTAGTTGTTATGCAATTCTGTGTTCACTTTCTTCTCATATAGAATTAAATATGAACGAACTGCAAGAAGATAAAGAGTTAGAAAACATGTAACGTTTAATTTTTTTCACTTTAATTTTGAAAGTTATTGTGTGTAAATACCTTAAATAGGAAAACAGGGCATTCTGATCATTCATTTCCGCCTTTCTCATTTAATATTTTTTTTAAACATAGCGTAATTAATCATAATTAAGAGAGTTAAGAAGTGACTTCTTTTTTGGGACACATAGGCTATTACAGACACATCAAAACACTTTTCGAAGCGCGGAATACCAGAATGGAATCATTGCAGAAGAAAGGTATAAGTCCAAGTAGATCCTCCCTCCCCCTCGCTCCACTTCGTTTTGCTCGTTTTCTCTTTCCTTCTGCCTGTAAAAAAAGTGATGAGATTGCTTTTGTGTGCGTTAGCGAAAAAAAGATTTTCGGGGTAATGGAGACCAGGAAAGAGGGAAGCTTAAGTCAGCCTTTTGAGTTTTTTTTTAACATAGCACATATATAAATGGGGGAATATAGAAAAAATGCCAAAAAAATAATTGTTCTTGGCTAGAGGGAAAAAATCTATTACCATAACTATTTTTCGCAAATATTGAAAAAATAAAGTTCATAAATCAACAATATTCTAGCAATTTCTAAATAAACTAATGAGTATTTATAAAGAGCATGAAGGAGAACAAAAAAAGCAACATACCTTGTATCAACTATCATTTTCGATGGAGAAGCAGAGACTTGGCACAAGAGACAAACGTGATTTTTTTTTTTTGTGAAGCACCTAAATTGAAAATTTTGAAGGTAAAAGTGTAAAATCTAAGGAAAAGAAAAAATCAAAATCCTGATCAATAAATGGTGCCATATCATCTTCCCGAAAATCACTTATTCTTAAGTTCCAACAATAAGATAAATAGGAAATATGAGAATTTTTTTTTAAAAAGGAGAAAAAGGATAATTGTTTTTTTTGGCCAAAGAAAAGTGTCATGTCACTCTACTTTCTCTAGATTTATAATATATATGGATATAGATGATAGGAGAGTTTGCTAGAATCATTTTGCTTGCCAATCAAAATTAGATAAGCAACAAAGTCTATATATTTTAATTTTCATATATTAAGGAGTATAAATATAAAAATTCTAGACTAAACTAAAAGGTATGAGGACCATTCTCAACAATTTTGTGTCACGAACAAACTGAAAAGGAAGATCAACAATAAAAGTTCTATAACATAGTAATTTAAAGGGTGAAAAAGATTAAACATTCTAAAAGATATTCATATAATAAAAGTATCAAGACACTCACTCATTTGCTAAAATAAATATTTGAGTACCTGACATGAGAACAATTCCTTCTCCATCAACATTTTCTTCATTTTGTACTTTTGATCTCCTCCTCAGTTCTACAATTTTGTGTTTTTGATCTACTCATCCATTCTACAACGAACAAACTGAAAAAGAAGATCAACAATAGAAGTTCTATAACATAATAATTTAAAGGGTGAAAAAAATTAAATATTCTATAAGATATTCATATAATAAAAGTTCCAAGACACTCACAACTTTCTAAAATAAATATTTGAGTACCTGACATGGGACTAATTTCCTCTCCATCAACATTCTTAGTTTACATTTTTAGGCATCCTAGGTTCCTGAACTAGGCTACTTGGATCATGCCATGATCAAAGGTTCCAAACTAGACTCCTACTAGCCTAGACAAACCAAGCACATTCTTATTTTTGAGATTCAAGTTGGCAGAGATAGAAACTGAACCTAGAAAGGTATTAAAGACAACATGAAAGCCTCAAGGATACTAGAACCAGACTAAAGAGTCATGAAAGTCATGGACTACTAAGCAAGAAAATAGATTTCAACAAGAAATGGACAATAACCACATAAAATGAACTTAGATTGACATTTAGATCATGATATATATATATGATACCAAACCCAACCACCTAATATACAACATTATTCAGCAAGACAAAAGGTAAAAGATGAATTCATTTACATTTTTAGGCATCCTAGGTTGCTGAACTTCTTTGGTTCTAACTATTTACTCTCAAGAAGACATGACAAGATAACCTAAAGGCAGCTGTCTCATTTTAAAAGTAGAAAATTGAGTTTGAAATCTGTTGGATATGTAAAGCAGTACGGGAAGTAAATAAATATTACAAGTGTTCGAAAGGATAAACAAGTAGGCCAATGTTCAAAACTGCCACAAGCTTGTTGAGTCTTGAATCTTGATAACCTGAAATCAAGAAACACTAAATCTGGATTGTTACAACTGTGTGCTGAGTCGAGTGATCGCACTCTGTCTTTAAGACAAGATTGCCCCGTATATATGCTTTTACGTTAAACGGGCAATAGTCTCCCAAGATAAAACAACACTTTAATCAACACTACAAAGCAAATAGGTTGATTCTGACGAAGAAAACAAATACGAATCGACTTGCTGAAGAAATGGAAAAGGAAGGAAGAATTTTCTGTTTTCGTCCCAACGTTACTGCTCACGTTTTGGACTGTGTTTTACTCTTATGTTTGTCTCTATGTATATATTTCTGTCTCGTTTTTCTGTATGTATATTGTGTCACACAATTGAGCCAAAATGCATCAATATATAGCATAAGGGGAGACCTCTCAACTGCCAAGACATGGCTGTTAATGGCCATTGAAGGAGGGAATTAAACAGCCAAGTAATGGTTGTTTATGGCCATTGAAGGAGGGTGTAATTCAGCCAAGTAATGGCTGTTAATGGAGGGAGTTAATCAGCCAAGTAATGGCTGGTTAATGCATAATAACGCCCCCAAAAATCAACTCCAACGGTAGGCAGAAACTTTCTGCCTACCGTTGTTCCCAAATTCAACAATCCAGAAACTCCAGGGACCAAACTGTAAATATTAAACAATTTGGGGTCCAAAGAGATAATACCAGAAAAATCCCAAGACCCACGACCCAAGACCCGTGACCCGTGACTCGAGCCCTAGCCGGACTGGACGGGCGCGCGTGTGGGCTTAACCTTGAACCCAAGCACATCTAGGTCCTCTCTCCTTTAAACACATGGGTTACCCCTTGGGGTCCCAAACCCTTAGCCAATTTGAGACTTATAAAGAGAGCAATTCTTTTTTTCCCACCGATGTGGTAGATTTGTCCCACACCATATTTCCATGCCTCAAACACCTTACTTCGTGGACCAATATCTCTTTCATTTCTCAACAAAATTTGACAATTCTTGGCCCTACGGTCATCTACTCACTTAGTAGATTATGCACGTGTGAAGAGACAAAGCCTCCAACATGTGGAACCCTAGTGTTTAATTCATTAAATATGGGTGGACGCACCTCCCATCAAAGGCAAATTTCCAACAAAATCAAGTTCAAGTGATCAAGCAGACCCAAACTATCATATTATCTTAAACAAACTTATTCATACCAATTTGGTCAGTCTATCAGCAATCACCAAAATAGAATCAAACTTGTGATAAGACGAGGTAAACCCGTAATAAAATTCATATTAATCAATTCCCATTTTCACATCGGAATCTCAATATTCTGAGATAATCCACTAGGCTTTTGGTGCTCTACTTTTACTTACTGACAATCAATACACTGAGCTACAAACTTCGTAATGTTCCCTTTCATGTCGTTCCACCAATACATACCTTTGAGATCATGATACCTCTTAGTAGATCCAGGGTGAATGGAATATGACGTGCAATGGACCTCTGTCCTAACCTTGTCTCTTAATCCTGATACATTAGGAATACACACTTGGACCTTCCACCTGGGGTCCCTCTCCCACTATACTCAAAGGTTGCGATTCTCTTTTTTTTTTAAATATCTTCCCTGATCTTCTCAAAAGATGGGATCTTCATCATGACGTTCATTTTCTTCTATTATGAGGGATGACCCTGCTGTATTCTGAGTCATATGGCTATCACTATCTGAATCCTCCAATCGCAATCCCACTTAGCTAATTGATGTGTTTCCCTCAGGTCAACTTCTCTCCTTATTACTCGCATTAGTCAAGCCGCTTGTGGGTAAATGATTTTATTGTCAACTTAGCTTTGTTTACTAACTGGTGTGCTGGAAACTCTTATATTTATAGTATCTCAATCGTAAGCACTTTATGGATAATATCATCGAATCTGAAGTGCGCGTATCATCACAGTTAACTCTCATTCATGGTCTGAAAGGAATTTGTACTTTCTCAATACTCGTAATTATAAACAACTTCCTTCCTTACTTCTTTTATTCACTCATTTCCTTACTTGTCGTACTCGTCTTAATTCTAAAATATTCAAGTATACATACATCCTTTCAAATATTGCTCCTGATTCCAATCCTTGGCATTACTACTTCTTAAAAGATGTGTTGTTAATTTATTTCCTCATTCAGTACATGGAAGATTCTGAAGACTTGGCATTACATGACATTAACCTATTTTATCCGAACATGGTCGTTATACTTTAGATTCGAATTCCTTTACTTGCCTCATTGCTAGGACTTTCTGTCAATGGCGCTTTGGAAAAGATTCCCTCGATCTTGGTAAGCTGTAAATCCATTAATCTATCTATCTCGTAGAACCTTTGGTCAGTTCATAAATGCACATAGACATCTGTATTTGCCTGACATTTTATCTTCATTATAATGTCATTATCTTTTGACATATATCTTAAACGTCTACCTTGTGTCCATATGTGTAAACGGAAGTAACAGTGAGTAAAGCTCCGTTTACATACTTCTGTTTCCCACTTAGCAGATCATTGTTGTTATTTAGCCGATCATTGTTGCCCCATTTGGTAAGTCCTAAGTTAGTTCGAGACCGCATCCTTTTATACACTAAGCTCTTTATTGGCATACGTGAATATGTCATAAATTCCCCAAAGCTCGGATTTATTCACATACGCCTTGCGATTCAAACCATGGCCCGAAAGTACGGGATGTTACATATGCCAATAGTACTATGAATGACTATTATATGCAAACTCAACTAAAGGCAATTGATCTTCCAAAGACACTAACTTCCCTTTAACCATTGCCTGAAGCATAGAACCCAAGGTCCTATTCACAACTTCGGTTTGGCCATCGATTTGTTAGAGCCTTTTTCTTTTGACCTTACAACTTTGCTCTTCCTCAGCATGTGGCGGATCCAATCACCCAATGGGGTGCTCTCAGTGACCTCGAGATCCATAATCCTGTTGTACTTATCCATGAGTGAATTCTGGAGGTAAGCACCACCCAGTTCTGAAATCCATCGAGCTGCAACTCGATCAGCACATTTATGGAGCCTTTTTATTTTGACCTTACAACTTCGCTCTTCCTCAACATGTGGCGGATCCAATCACCCAATGGGGTGCTCTCAGTGGCCTCGAGATCCATAATCCTGTTGTACTTATCCATGAGTGAATTCTGGAGGGAGGCACCACCCATTTCTGAAATCCATCGAGCTGCAACTCGATCAGCACATTCTTGGAGCCTTTTTATTTTGACCTTACAACTTCGCTCTTCCTCAACATGTGGCGGATCCAATCACCCAATGGGGTGCTCTTAGTGGCCTCGAGATCCATAATCCTGTTGTACTTATCCATGAGTGAATTCTGGAGGGAGGCACCACCCATTTCTGAAATCCATCGAGCTGCAACTCGATCAGCACATTCTTGGAGCCTTTTTCTTTTGACCTTACAACTTCGCTCTTCCTCAATATGTGGCGGATCCAATCACCCAATGGGGTGCTCTCAGTGACCTCGAGATTCATAATCCTGTTGTACTTATCCATGAGTGAACTATCTGTTGGGAGTTTTTGCTCTTGGTACTTTATAAAGCAGTACGGGAAGTATTTAACTATTACAAGTATTCGAAAGGATAAACAAAGATTTCAATAATTCAACATGGAATCTGAAATTACAATCGTTACACAAGTAAAAACTGGAAATTCCAGTTTTGTAGAAGACGGAAAAATGTAAATTGTTTTTGCTGAGTTGAGTGTAGCACTCTGTCCTTAAGACAATATTGCCCCGTATGTATCCTTTATACGTCCTGGACAATTTGTCTCCCAAGATAAAACAGCAATGGAACCCTTGAGCAAAGGAAACTCAAGATGCTTGGAAGTTGTAGGAAGAAAACTATTTTGATTGTGTATTTTCGTGCCTTTGTTTTGCTGCCTCTCTTTCGTTAACTCTTATGCTCAACAATGGTTTAAGGGGGTGTTTATATAGGAGATGGATGAACTATTTTTTTGCTGCTGAAAATGCCTCCATAATAGCCAAATAATGGCCATTATGGAGGTAGTAAAGTCACCAACATAAATGGGAGAAAGACCAACGGATTTGGCCATTATAGGAGGAGTAATTCAGCCAAAATAAATGGCTGAATTGAGTGCTTGGCATTTCTCTTTTTGACCGTCGAAATTCTGATGTTCGGAAACTTCGGGGACCAAAGCTGTACATCCGAAAGAATTCGGTCCAAACAAGTATATCGAAACACGGGATCAAAGCGTACTTACGGCAAAGTTCTCTGGCCCAAAAAGATAATATCAGAAGGCCCACAGCCCACAGCCCACAGCCCGTGGCCCGGAACCGGACGGGCGGCGGCGGCGCGCGTGTGGTCTTTCCTTGAACCGAAGCACATCTAGGTCTTCCCTCCTTTAAACACATGGGATACCCCTTGGGGTCCCAAACCCCAAACCAATTTCGAATCTTATATACACAACAATTCTTTCTTCCTCTACCGATGAGGGAGAATTACACACAATACCACACTTTCCATGCTTCAAACACCTTACTTCGTGAACTAATATCTCTTTCATTTCTCAATGAAATTTGACGATTCTTGGCCCTACGATTATCTACGTACTTAGTAGATCATGCATGTGTGAAGAACCGGATTCTCCAACATACGTTACACTAGTGTTTAAGCCGTTAAAGTTGGTCGGTAGCAACTCCCGCCAAAGGCAAATTTCCAACAATCCCCTCTTGAAAGAGATTTTGGCGCACTCACATGGTGTCTTTTCATTTCCAGCAATATTTCAGCGGATCGATGTTGCATAAGGAGAGGTAGCCTCAGCTTTGAACCTTCCATGGTTGAATACCATCGGACTTACTTCTGCGCGGTGAACGTGATGTCTTGAACCGTCGGTGTTTAGTGTAAGCCAAGACAACGGTACCAACACAACAAATTCCCTTACTCTCTTCTTCGTAATGTTTTGTCCGTTTTGGCCATGGACAACGTCTTGGATTCTTAAGTGCGTTCAATTTGAGGCGGCCCGTCCTCGCACTTAAATAGGTGGTCTCCTACAAGGTATCCTGCTATACCCCACTTCACAAGTGTTAGGAATCATTAAAAGTTTTCAAAGACCTAACCTGTTGTTGAGGATCATTACGAGTTTTGAAAACTTAACCTTTACCCATACCTTGTAGATAGCACTTAACGTCTATCGCGGGAACGGCTTTGGATTTGGTGTTTCTTTTCGAAATCACTATCCGAAGTGCTCATGCTTCCACTAAAGCGATCAACCGAACCTTTACAACTTAGTTTTTCCATTGAACCAAATTACCGGGATCTCCGGTTCGTAAGGTTGGGTTTCCACTTTGTATTGGTCCGTATATTTTGGGTTTTAAGCCCATTCCCTAGACAGCGAGAACACTTGATCTCCGGGTAGTCCCTTAGTTAGTAAATAAGGAAGTGACACCCGTGATGATCAACGCCATACGGTCTTATGTCTCCCGACATATCCCGACGGATATGCCCGGACGCCGTCATCCGCGTCCTTCCCGAAGCCGACCGGCTAGCCACGTGTATAAGCGCGAAGGCACGGGTTTCTTCCAATAAGGGACGTCCTCTAAGGAGTCGTGAAGTTACTCAACTTCTTTCATGCTTTGTATAAAGCGATAAACTCCGATTCCATCATGAATCGGTCGATGCGAGTTTGCTTAGAGGATTTTCCAAGAACCACCATACACATTTACTTGTGGCTTTGGTGTTTTTCGGATCCGATGTCCGTTTGCATCTTGTGTTCTCTCGTAACCATTTGGACATCCGAATACTATAATCCGTAGATAAGCGAATAATTCGGATATCGTCATATCCGACTTAACGCCTTCCTATTAATCATGTATTGAAATCATCGGTGAACCTTAGTTCAGGCGATCTGTTTGTAGGACGATACCGGGTCGGTTGTGTGTGTACAATACATTGAACTACAAGTGACCGTGCATATCGCTCCTTGTCTATAGGTGGACCATGATTCCAATCGGTTCTATGATTCATATCCATTGGTGGCTTCAACGAGACTCGTCAACTATCGACCGATCCGTTAGATGTCTTAGAAATCCAATTCCTAAGATGTCATCTCGTGGTACCCATATCTTTCATATCGAGACTTTGTTTCTATATGATTTTCACTCTCGGACCGTTGGTTTTCCAAGTTGGCTTTCTAACTTCGAGTCAATGTTTCGTGATCGATTCATTGTTTCGTTTTATCCGAGACTTTCAGACCAAAATGTTAACATTTCGGGGACCAAAATGAAAGTTCGAAGGAAGCCCAACAGTTCAAAGCAAACCAATTCGATCCTCTTCTTCCAACTCTCCGGTAGGGAAGGCTGTTTCAACACCCATGCCCTGTAAGACTACAATGGCCCTGGATGTGAAACCACTCACAGGGGAGCACTTTTTACAACCCAAAGGTTCTTTTCCCGGAGGAAGATCAACCATTACACAAGTATGGTTCTATATGATGGAATATATTTCTCTCTTTAGCTTCTTTCCAAAAAGAAAACGCTTTTGGAGATGACAATTATTTGTTAATTGTCCATGGTTCATTATTAACCATACAAGCTAGAAGGATTGGAACAAGTCTTTGTCCCCTTCTTTGCTCCGTCTCGGTTCAACATCTAGAATCCCTGAGTTCTGCAGATCTGGAATATTAAGTTCCGGATAGCCAGCAACTTTCGAGTCCTGTAGATACGGAACGTCTAGTTTCGGACAGTCAGGCCCTCGCGGGTTCTTGTTAACCTTGAGCAGTTACTCCTTTTTCCTATTTCAAGGAAAGTTATCTTCAATGAATTCAGCATTCTTTGATGCCAAGAGGCGATCAACACTACTCGTTATTTGCGGATCCGGTGGATATGCAATCTACGATCTTAGTCGAACTTGACTGTTTCGGTAGTCCATCTTTTACCAAGCTACCCCACATAATTTGGGCGTACGACTTCGCGCTTGGCTAACACCGTTAGACTGAGGTGAGTAATGAGCAGTCGTTTAATAAACGATGCTTCACTTTCTCCCCCTCTATCACTACGAATTTCTCAATCCGTAGGCTTAGTTGATTTTCAACTTCTGTTTTGTAGCGCTTATCCGCTTCAACAACTTCATCTTTTCTTTTCAACAAACAAAGGATATTATACGTTGTACCATCATCAATGAAGATCACAACGTACTTGTCTCCCCCCTCTATTTTGTATAAACTTCAAATCACCTAAGTAGGTGTGACTAAGTTCTAGAGGAGCAGTGCGTCTTTCACTATTCCCTTGACGGAATTTGAAAAGGTGATTTTGCCTCTTCGCCTACCTCACATTCATTTTGAGGGTTTATGTCGACGGTAGGCAACAATCTCAACATCGTTAGCTTTTGAATGACTTGCTACTTGAACGGGTCTTAATCTATGATGGCATAGATGCACGGATTACAAATATATCATTCATTTGGCTACAGACATGCAGTACCATTCTTAGTTATTCCAGACCTGTTGGACTAGTCTCAAACCAGCTTGACCAACAACGTCCCTTAACCAAGTTTGGGACATGTATCACCTCATCTTAGAGTGATCCCATTCTCTGAAGTCCTATTGAGGACAACCTCTCCAGCCCCTTTGATTTTAGAGGTGGCGTTGCTTCACATGAACAACCTTTTGCCCGTGGTTAGGGCGTAACCGGATCATATGTGATCTCGATACTCGGGTCCACTCTAGTTGCTTTGACAGACTGAGTGTCCAATTTCTTTACTGCCTTTATTTAGGCCTTCAAATCATTTAGGACCTGGAAACTCTGGCCCACCTTACTAGGTGTCCATTACTTTTCCTATGAAATGAATTCTGGCACCACTCCAGTCGCTCGGAGGCTTTATATGACTGAGTGTCCAATATCATCATATCAAAGGAATTTTGGCCCACTCCGGTCGCCGGAGGCTTTTTATGACCGAGTGTCCAATATCATCCTATGAAGGATCTTTCGCCAAATAGTATGACAGCTCAACGTCTTTAGCTTTTAGTCTTCTTCCGTTATGATTGGTGCCCGAGATAATTCTTGGCGCTTACTTAAGAGTGGTAAGAGTTTTCGCACGTTAGTGGATCTTTCTCCATTGTATGTGCGACATACTTTACACACTTTTAATTATTACACTTAAAAGAACGGATCTTTTTAAGTCGTTTACCAAATCCAATCTTTAAACGGGAAAGAAGATGAGATTAAACTTCGATTTGTTAAAGCGTAAGGAATATAAATTATTTTCATATTCCTCCTTACTTTAATCTATTTTTTTAATCGACATCATTTAATCTTTATTCTTGACAAGTAAGAAAAATACTTATCATTTAATCCTTATTCTTGACAAGTAAGAAAAATACTTATCCCAATTTCGGATTCGGCTCACTTCGGTCATTTCATCGACCGAGTGTCCATTTCCCTTCTCACCATTATTCGGATCCTTTGTCTGGGACAGATATAGGCCTTCTGCTACAAGATAGAATAACATCTTCACTCTTCTCCTCTTGTCCCAGTTGACATCCTCAGGCTCTCGTGAGCGCTTGTTTCCACCAGTCTTGGTAGCGGTGACACCATGAACACGTTCATCATCATCACTCTCTTCTACCAGAAAACCATTGCCATATCCAGATTTGGTCACACAACTTTTGACCGACATCTTTCGAACACTAATAGTAATACTATACAGATATTGTCTTAAGATGTTGGGAGTTTTTGCTCTTGGTACTTTATAAAGCAGTACGGGAAGTATTTAACTATTACAAGTATTCGAAAGGATAAACAAAGATTTCAATAATTCAACATGGAATCTGAAATTACAATCGTTACACAAGTAAAAATTGGAAATTCCAGTTTTGTAGAAGACGGAAAAATGTAAATTGTTTTTGCTGAGTTGAGTGTAGCACTCTGTCCTTAAGACAATATTGCCCCGTATGTATCATTTATACGTCCTGGACAATTTGTCTCCCAAGATAAAACAGCAATGGAACCCTTGAGCAAAGGAAACTCAAGAGCTACCGTGAAGAATATTTAGTAACGAAATGATGCTTGGAAGTTGTAGGAAGAAAACTATTTTGGTTGTGTATTTTCGTGCACTGTTTTGCTGCCTCTCTTTACTGTTAACTCTTATGCTTAACAATGGTGTAAGGGGGTGTTTATATAGGAGAGGGATGGACTGTTTTACTGCCTGAAAACTGCCTCCATAATAGCCAAATAATGGTCATTATGGAGGTAGTAAAGTCACCAACATAAATGGGAGAAAGACCAACGGATTTGGCCATTATAGGAGGAGTAATTCAGCCAAAATAAATGGCTGAATTGAGTGCTTGGCATTTCTCTTTTTGACCGTCGAAATTCTGATGTTCTGGAAACTTCAGGGACCAAACTGTACATTTGAAAGAATTCTGATCCAAACAGTACATCTGAAACTTCTGGCCCAAAAAGATAATATCAGAAGACCCACAGCCCACGACCCGTGACCCGGACGGGACGGGCGGCGGCGGCGGCGGCGCGCGTGTGGTCTTTCCTCGAACCGAAGCACATCTAGGTCCTCCCTCCTTTAAACACATGGGATACCCCTTGGGGTCCCAAACCCCAAACCAATTTCGAATCTTATATACACAACAATTCTTTCTTCCTCTACCGATGAGGGAGAATTACACACAATACCACACTTTCCATGCTTCAAACACCTTACTTCGTGAACCAATATCTCTTTCATTTCTCAATGAAATTTGACGATTCTTGGCCCTACGATTATCTACGTACTTAGTAGATCATGCATGTGTGAAGAACCGGATTCTCCAACATACGTTACACTAGTGTTTAAGCCGTTAAAGTTGGTCGGTAGCAACTCCCGCCAAAGGCAAATTTCCAACACTATCGAGGTAACTACAATCTTGATTGCCCACTTTAAGAGCGTACCGTGTCAACTTGGAGGAAAGGCCCAAGTTACTGTAAATCACGTCTCCAGAAGATGAGATTAATGTTAGTACAGTCATTTTTTATAAGGATTCCAGCTCCCTCCAGGTGGAGTAACTACAACGTTCAACTTTCATCATATGTAGTTCCTCCAATCGAACTAGTCTTGATAAGACCCACTGGTGAAATCCTTTTAAGTGTTTTTCTCTTATTCCAAAACGCTTAACATAATTAGATTGATCAACTCTCCTATCTCCATTGGCAGCTCCTCTAATTGAGAATCTCTAATGCTTAGAATTTCTAAAGTGACAAGTTCGCCAATAATGGATATGTCATCCATCCTTAAATTACTCAAACATAGCATCCTCAGATTTGACAACCTCTGAAGCGATGCTGGAAAAGGAAAAATGGAGTACTGATCATATCCATTCAGGCTTAAGACATTGAGTTTACTCATTCCATCAAAAAAATTATCCTGCAATTTGAATGCCTTTTGAGAGAGTTTTAGCATTAGAAACTCAAGACTAGGGCAAAATATTGGTTCAGGAAGCTCATCAATTTTTTTGTGCAACAATTGACATGTGACTGTATTGCTCGTAAGAAGTTTTTCTTGGGAACTCTTCCGAGTTCACATCGTGACTTACCATAAAAACATGTTTGCCCTTAGACGCAATATATATAGCCACGTCACGGACCACATCATGCATCGTGACATAACTTTCAGACAAGCGTTCAGATAACAAGAAACAATCTTTCAATGTTTAACAGATGACACACCCTCTTTCTTGCTTCTATATTTTTAATTTCCAAAAGGATGCCAAGCCCCATTCCATATCTGAGTAATTCGTCAGGCCAAATATAACTATCTTCCTCGAACAAGGAACAAAGCAAAAAAAGTACCTGGCTTCATCACTTAAGTGATTATAGCTTAGCTTCAGAGGTTGATACACATTTTTAATCACTTACCGGGATATTTCTTGGTGCTGATCTTTGTAATTGTATAAGGGCAGCCTCCCATGAAGTCTTGCTTTTACACTTTAGCGCTCCTGCAACTGTTATAATTGCAAGTGGCAACCCCTTGCACTCATTGGCAACATCTTTTGCTATATGACGACGAGAAGTATCGTCAACTGAATTACCGGCATTTTGCCTAAAAAGAATCCATGCCTCTTCTTCAGATAAGATTCCAATTTCTATGATCTTTCGAGCCTCCATTGTTTCACAAATATTTTTCATGTGCGTTGTCAATGTCACTTTGCACCGAAGGGTGTTGCTACAACTGGGAATTCCAAGTTGCTTTAGGTCAAGAGCCTCCCAGACATCATCCAGGATTACAAGGGCGCTGTCCTGACCCCTGAACCTTAAACGCAGCAAATCTCCACGGCTCCACAAATTCTCCCCATGTAGTGTTAGACCGATTCCTTCTGCGATCTCACCCTGATTTTTTTTTCAGGTCTGGTTGTTGACTGACAATTGCCATGACAATCTCATCAAACAACTTTTCTTGTTTCTCCCTTGCTCTTATTTTCTCAGCCAGTGTTGTCTTACCAACACCACCCATACCACATATCCCAATAATAGTGACCCCATAATCTCTCAAAACTTCCATGACCTCTCCCTCCTTTTGTTTTCTGGAGTCAAACTCCTCACTGTTGTTACTAGGCATAATTACAATTTCGACAGGATGGGAGAACTCAACATGATCTTTGCCTTCAGTTTGAAGTTTAATCACATCTTGTGCAATTTCCTTCGAACTCTTGCTCAGCAAGCAATGTGACTTGGACACCAGCCATAGAAACAACCTCTTTCAACCTCAGCTCCACGTCGTGTTTCACTCGCCACATGAGCAGTAATTGTAACAACACTAGTTAACCAAGCCTCCATGTTGTCTGAAATGTTGTGTAAGTTTCTCCGGTCAGCCTCCGCTCTTAGCTGCACTCCACTTCTGATATTCTCCAGCCTCTCGAATTCATTATCCAAAGTTCTGATGTTGCTCTCATAGTTAAGGAAATACCCAATCTCTCGCACAACTGATTCGATCAACCAATATGTTGCTCGGACTCTTCAAAAATGTCAACGGGTGCGTGTTGGATTATCCAAAACTAGTGTATTTTTGGAGAATCCGACACTAGTGCGGCATCGAAAGTGAAGAGCCCGTGCAAATTAGGCAGCTAGTATAGTTTAGTAATAAGACTTTTTCTACTCAAGTTCGAACACTGCTAAAAAAAATTCTAATTCCTTCCTTTTTGACTGGTTTTCTTAGTTACTGGGAAGTAAAGGTGATATGAAACGAAAGCTCAAAAGGCAGCAGTGTTGGAGAACTTGGTGTTAAAATGAAAGCTCAAAAGAGCAGCAATGGAGAATTTGGTGTGAAAATAAAGCTGAAAGAGCGGCAATGTAGAATTTGGAATATAAAGCATTAGTTCTCTGGCTAATAAAGAAACGCAAAAGTCCCCCGGGCATAGCTTGATGGCAAAGGAGAGGAAGTTAAAATACAGCTGGAGGCCTGCAGCGTGGGTTCGAACTCTGGTGTGAGTAATTTGCTCTCTTCTGGGTAGGACCTTGTAGGTGATATCAGTTGTGACCGGGACTAATATCTCCAGAAATAGTCTGGCGTAAGTCGGGAAGCTGAATATAAAAAAAAATGCAAAAAGGGAAAAAAATAGAAGATAATTAAATCAAAATATAAAGGCAGATCACTAAAAGGAATCAAATAGATTGCATACACTAAACTGTGATATATTCTCCCAAATCTTCTTCAAAATCTCACATACAAATTCAACTAAGAAACTATACTTGGACAATTAAAATACTAAAGAAGGTTAACTATAGAATGAAAACAAAAAAATAAAGAAAGGAAGATAAGCATATAGTGTAGTTAAAATCTTCAATCTCAAGTGAATAGGGCCTACAAATTGTTATTGCAGCTTGAAAATCTTGTACCCTATATCGAGGTCCCCAGATCTTCCTCGAACAAGGAACAAAGCAAAAAGACATACTTGGCTTCATCACTATCCAAGTGATCATAGCTTAGCTTCAGAGGTTTATACACATCTTCAATCATTCCTGGGATATTTGTTGGCGCAGATTCTTGTAATTCTTCAAGGGCATCCTCCCATGAATCCTTGCTTTTACCCTTTAGAGCTCCTGCAACTGTAATAATTGCAAGTGACAGCCCCTTGCATTCATTGGCAACATCTTTTGCTATGTGAAGAAGAGATAAATCGTCAACTGAATTGCTGGCTTTCTGCCTAAAAAGAACCCATGCTTCCATTTCAGATAAGATCCTAACTTCTATGATCTTTTGAGCATCCATAGCTACACAAACATCTCGGAGACACGTTGTCAATATCAATTTGCACAGATGGTTGTGGTTGCTACCTGTTGCAATTCCAAGTTTATCTAAATCATCATCCTGAAGAGCCTTCCAAACATCATCCAAGATTACAAGAACTCTGTCCGAGCCCTTTAACCTTGAATGCAACTGATCTCCGTGATTCCTTTCATTGTCCCCTTGTAATGTTAGACAGACTCCTCCCGCGATCTCACTTTGAATGTCCTTCAAGTTTGGTTTTTGACTGATAGTTGCCATGACAACCTCGTTAAACAACCTTTCTTTTTTCGCCCTTTGTCTTATTTTCTCAGCCAGTGTGTCTTACCTACACCACCCATACCCCATATCCCAATAATAGTGAACCTCTCATCTCTCAAAGCTGCCATGACCTCTTCCTCTTTCAATTTTCTGGAGTCAAACTCCTCACCGTTGTTAATAGGTATAGCTTCAATTTCGACTGCAGGTGGTGCAGGATAGGCAAAATCAACATAATTGTTGCCTTCAGTTTGAAGACCAAGCACAGCCAGTTCAATTCTGTTAGCTCTCCTGCTCAGCAAGTAACATGACTTCAAGTTTGGACACCAAACATAGAAACAACCTCTTTCAACCTCAGCCCTACCTTGCATTACACCTTCCACATCTGCAGTAGTCTTATTAACACTAGTAAACCAAGCCTCAACATTGGGTGAAATGACTTGTAAGTTTCTCCTGGCAGCCACCACTCCTAGCTGCACCCCGCTTCTGATATTCTCTAGCTTCTGAGATTCATTATCCAAAGATCTGATGTTGCTCTCGTAGTAAACCAAATACCCAATTTCTTGCACAACCGGCTGGATCAAGCAATCTATGAATTTTTCCACAACATTTGATAAGATATCCATAGCTATCTCCTTCTTTACCAGTACAGTAGCTAGTATAGTTTTGTAATAAGCCTTTTTCTACTCTGAAGTCTGAACTCTGCTAAAAAAAATTAATTCTCTCTTTTTTACTGGTTCTCTTAGTTACTGGGAAGTAAAGGTGAAAGGAACTGAAAGCTCAAAAAGCAGCAGTGTTGGAGAATTTGGTGTGAAATGAAAGCTCAAAGAGCAGTAATGGAGCTTTGCATGAAAATAAAAGGCTCAAAAGGCAGCAATAGAGAATTTGGTATGAAACGAAGGCTAAAATATCTTCAATGGTGAATTTGGTATGAAAATGAAAGCTGAAAGAGCGGCAATGTAGAACTTGATAGGAAAATGAAAGAAATAGCAATGGAGAATTTGGTGCGGAAATGAAGCTGAAAGAGTGGCAATGCAGAATTTGGTATGAAAATGAAAGAAGTAGCAATGGAGAATTTGGTGCGCGTCCCAAGTTAGCTCGAACATCACGAGATACCTATGCTGATGGAGGTAACAAGCAGAGGCTGATCTACAATGTAACCTATGGGGTTCATGTGAATCAGTAGATTTTGCCCCAAGAGTTTGTATATGTATTTGGAAATCCACTGCATCTATAAATAAATGAATGTGAACACAATTAATTGCATATTAATTTGAGGCCATTGAAGAATCCTATTCATCTAGTGATAACACGAATCTGGTTATGCTTGTTATTACTCAGCTCATGTCATCAGGATCAAGGGCTACGCACCAGAAGAAGCTCTACAGGTTTTCCCTTCAGTTTTAGATGCACGGTAGGGGTAAGCTATGCGTACACTGGGTATGTTGTCGTTGTTTAGATGCACGGAACCAGCCAATTCGTGTATATAACAATTCTTTTTCGAATTAAGAGTTTAGTGTAGTGGTTCTTGATGTCTAATAATTTCTTTTAGCTGAGGTTAAAGGGCTAGCATAGAGTTCATTGGTTGGATTTAAAGCTGATTTTGAGGTGACCGCGGTCATTGTTTAACAGATTCGGTTCTTGATATTTGACAAGTTCAAGTGACTCAAAACTTATTATAGTATTACTTGCACTGTGATCAACTTTTGCTAGTTAATCATCTCATCACAAGATTTTGGTCCATTCACAAAACCAATACACTTTTAACTTTCAAGAAACTAAGCGAAGAATGAATATATTGAAGTACATACAGCATAAAAACTCTAGAACAAATAAATTATCACACAGTAAACAAATAAACGCCTCACTCCTTTATCATCGCACACAAAAAACAAATGTTGTCAACATAGGTCCGTTTGTAAGTAAACTTGCTGCTTAAAATTTTGATTGCATCAGAGCGGCTATGCTCTTATCTACTTGAAAAGCCTTGGCAAGAACATCTGTTTGTATAGCTGGCTCCGATCCGAAAACAGCATTAGCAATGCTTATAACACCAGGATTTTGACTACTCAAAGCAGCAATAGCAACAGCATTTCCATATCCCACGTTGCGTTGGTAGTGAACAAGTCCAATGGGAAAAACAAACGTATCGCCTTTTTTAAGGACCTTAGTAATAAGGCGATTTTCAGGATTTGAAGTTACAAAACCAACTTGAAGAGAACCTTCAAGGACTGTGAGTATCTCAGAAGCTCTCGGATGAGTATGAGGAGGGTTAATTCCCCAAGGTGCATAGTCGACGCGAGCTAGTGAGATTCCAAGAGTGTTTAGTCCTGGTATTTGAGCTACATTAACAGGAGTAACTTTAGAGCCAAAGGTGTTTGATGTATTTCCAGCCAAATGTAGGCCACTGAAGAAAAAGTCCTCGGCTTTAACAGACTTGGGATCTTTGCAAGCTAAGCCATTTACCTTAACTGAAACAACGCGAAAAAATTACAGTGAGAAATTCATCAAATCATTGATCTTCTAGACCTAATATAATACTCCCTTTGTTCCCGTTTATGTGACACACTTTCCTTTTTAGTCCTTATAGAAACAATTAACTTTATGCTTCTCCTATTAACCTTAATGAGAAGCTTACATACCACACAAGCGTCGTGTTTAAGTCTACAAGTTTTAAAAATTCTTATTACTTTGTTTAAAATTCGTGTTGATAAAACTACGTCATATAAATTGGAACGGAGAGAGTATATAAGAGGAAAATGAGATTCTTAATGTGATTTACTATTTGGCAATACCTTGGCTAGCAGGATCGGCCACACAGAAATCTTGTAATGGACTTGGCTCAAAAGCTAACACAACATAGCAGAAACTTAGTGATATCAGATTCAGCAGAAGAAAGTGCTTAGCCATTTTAATAACTATGCCTCAGTCTCAAACAAGTTGGGGTCGATAATTGAAGCAAAAGTAGGGAGAAAATTATTGGAAGAGAAGAAAGATTGTTGTGAGATGAAGTGACTGATAAGATAGTTTCCTTATATAGAAGAGAAGAAAGACTTCATGCATGCAAATGTGTTTGGAGTTTTGCTGAGTAATTTCTGTCTTTATTGAAAATATTCTAAAGGGCCGTCCAAGCACACATGAAGACTTTGACAACATTAGCTGTCATTTGCAGTGATATGATAGAATTCTTGATGGAACAAGACAAGAATAAGAGATTAGCCGGCTTAGGACAAAAGGAAATGGTCCAAAAGACTACTTCCTCCGTCCCATAATAAGTGTTATCTTAGTTAAAAAAATTGTCCATAATAAGTGTCACTTCAAAAAACCGAGACATAAATTGACTAGTTTTTTCTAATTCTACCTTAGAGAAGAAGTAAAAAGTTAAATAGCATCTAAATGATGATTGAAAAAGTCACATAATAACTTGATATTATTGGGTTCCTAATATGAAAAGGTTTACAAATTGTGCATGCTATGATAAAAAAGAAAAAGTAATTTATTTTTATTATATAGGAGTAATTTGATAACCTTCACATTGCATTATTGGCTTCTTAATATGCGTATTTTTGGCTAAAATGACACTTATTATAAGACGGAGAGAATAATTTTTAAAGATAATTAGTGTGATTCTTGAATACCTCGGATGGACAAATGGAGGGCTTGTCCACAGACGTGGAGCTAAGGTTCTTGAAAGAAATAATCTCTTGATTATTTTCATTAATGAATGTGTATATATACAAGTTACAATCTCTAAATATGAAAAATTCTATTCATATTATACTTCTAAATCCTAATCATACTTGTACAAGAATTTTACAAATATGGTAAGTTTGTACACTAGTTTAATTATAATCCTAATCCTATTTGAGCACGGTACTATGCTATATTCTATCACACCCCCGCAGTCATAGCGGTCGGTTATCGTATGCCGAGATTGTCCCTAAAATCTTCAAATAGAACTGAGGGAAGACCCTTCGTAAAGATGTCAACAATTTGGTATCTGGAGGGCACATTTAAAACGCGTACTTGTCCACGAGCTACCTTTTCGCGAACAAAGTAAATATCCATCTTGAAATGTTTAGTGCGCTGATGTTGGACCGGATTGCCAGAAAGAGAGACTGCACAAACATTATCACAATAGACCAAGGTAGATTTCTGAATAGGAAAGTGTAATTATAATAAAAGATTATGCAGCCAACATGATTCAGACACCACATTAGCCACGCCTCGATACTCAGCTTCTGCACTGGATCGCGATAATGTAGTCTGGCGTTTCGCAGACCACGAGACCAAGTTATCCCCAAGAAACATACAATAACAGATGTCGAGCGTCTGGTATCAAGACAGTCACCCCTATCAGCATCTGTATATGATACAAGAGTAAAGACGGAAGGATATAAATGCAATCCATAATCAAGTGTGCTCTGGATGTACCGTATAATGCGTTTGAGCGCATGCATGTGCTCAATCTGTAGGTTATGCGTGAATAAACACACATGTTGAACTGCATAAGTAATATCAGGTCTCGTGAAAGTAAGATACTGAAGTGCCCCTGCAAGACTGCGATAAAGGGTGGGATCCTCATATGGTGTGCCTGACGTAGTACTCAGCTTTGGTTTGATATCAACCGGAGTGGTAGTAGACTTACAAGATGACATACCAGTTCTCTCAATAATCTCTGTAGCATACTTCCTTTGAGATAAAAATAGACTACATGAATGACGCGTGACAGCAATGCCCAAGAAATAACTCAAGGGTCCCAAGTCTTTCATTGCAAATTCAGAACTGAGAAGTGACATGATATACTTGCGCAAATTATCAGATGAAGTAGTCAATATAATATCATCTACGTACAATAAAATGTATGCCAGAGAAGTACCACGATGATATATAAATGGAGAATGATCAGATCGGCTGTAAGAAAACCCAATAATAGATACATAGTCTGCAAATATCTTATACCAAGCTCGGGGGCTGCTTAAGCCCATACAAGGACTTCTTCAGCAAACAAACATAATGAGGATGATTGGGATCTCGAAAACCCAAGGGTTGACGCATATAGACCGTCTCCTTAAGATCACCGTGTAAGAAAGCATTCTCTACACCCAACTGATGAATAGGCTATGCTTTTGAGAGAGACAAACTAAGAATAGTGCGAATGGTAGCCTGTTTGACCATCGGACTAAACGTCTCACCACAATCCACGCCAACCTGTTGAGTTTTACCATCACCTACACGATGAGCCTTATACCTCTCAAAAGAACCGCCAGAATTTTCTTTGAGTAAAAATCCACATAGACCGAATAATATTAACACCAGATGGACGGGATACTAAATATGGCCTGAAGCAGGCCCCCCGTGCATAGTATGATCGCTTTGCCAGGTATATCTTGCAGATTGGGTTTGTATGAAGCAAGAGTGATACATCACTTTTCATTTTTCATCGAGGTAGTAGCACTGCTTACTTATTACTTTACGTGGATGATATTGTTCTTACTGCCTCCTCCGACGGATTGAAAAATGAGATTATTGCCTTGCTCAAGTCCGAATTTGCAATGACTGATTTGGGGAAGCTGAGTTACTTTTTGGGGATATCAGTGACCAGGTCTTCCAATCATATGTTCTTGTGTCAGCGTAAGTATGCAGAAGAGATTGTGTACAGGGCTAAGATGACGAACTGCAAAGAGGTGCCTACTCCAGTTGATTCCAAATCTAAGCTCAGTGCTATGGATGGTGCTCCAGTCTCTGATCCTACTCTGTATAGGAGCCTTGTAGGTGCACTTCAGTATCTCACATTCACCAGCCGACATAGCTTATCTTTGTTCGGCGGGTGTGCTTATTCATGCATGCCCCGGGGAGAGTCTCATTTCATCGCTCTTAAGCGTATCATTCGATACATTAAGGGCACTCTTGATTATGGTTTGCACCTATACCCCCTTGCACCAGACAGGTTGCTTTCATATACGGATGCAGATTGGGCAGGGTGTCCGGACACGCGACGCTCCACCTCGGCTTTTGTGTTTTCTTAGGGGATAATCGATTTCTTGGTCCGCAAGCGACAGCTACCCTATCTCGCTCCAAAGGCCGAGGCCGAGTACGAGGCGTTGCAAATGTAGTAGCCGAGATTTGTTGGCTCGAAATTTCTTGTTAGAACTTCGGTGTCCTTTGCGTCGGGCATCTATTGTGTATTGTGATAACATCTCGCCATCTATCTTTCTCATAATCCGGTTCAACATCGGCGAACCAAGCATATTGAGATAGACCTACACTTCGTTCGTGAGAAAGTTGCGTTAGGCCATGTCGAGTGTTACATGTTCCATCATCCTATCGGTATGCGACATATTTACCAAAGGACTTCCCAGACGAGTTATTTCTTTGACTTCAGAGCCGATCTCGCGTCCGCCTCCTCCCGCTCCGACTGAGGGGGTGTGTAAACGTGTAAATATATTCCCTACCCATAATTAGAATATTTTCATATATTGTGTAAATATAATTATGGTAAGACTAGGATTCCTCTTTTGTATAGGCTTAGGATTCCTCTTTTGTATAGACTTAGGATTCCTATTGTATAAGGAATGAATATTGTACTCTATATATACCTTGATATTAATGAAAGACTCCTCAAGGGAGATTAATATCATCTTACATTGGTATCAGAGCCAGTCTCAGCGTCCGGCCTCCTCCCGCTCCGACTGAGGGGGTGTGTAAACGTGTAAATATATTCCCTACCCATAATTAGAATATTTTCATATATTGTGTAAATATAATTATGTTAAGACTAGGATTCCTCTTTTGTATAGGCTTAGGATTCCTATTGTATAAGGGATGAATATTGTACTCTATATATACCTTGATATTAATGAAAGACTCCTCAAGGGAGATTAATATCATCTTACATGGATACCATGTAAGATGATATTAATCTCCTAAGTCTTTCATTATATCAAGGTATATAAGAGTACAATAATCCCTTATATAGGAATCCTAAGCCTATACAAAAGAGGAATCCTAGTCTTACCATAATTATATTTACACAATATATGAAAATATTCTAATTATGGGTAGGGAATATATTTACACGTTTACATTTTCAATAAGAGCATTATATTCGTCAGTCATAGCTAATTTTCAATTTGGGTCATGTAGTGTAGACACAGGGTTACGTGGTAGTGGGGTTTAGAGATATTAGAATTGAGATTAAAATGTTGTTTTGGTTTTAAAATACCTCTTTCACTACGAGTAACGGGCCCTTGACTCGAGGTAGAGTTGGGTGGATTTGGGGCAATGTGCGGGACGGTGACAGAGTGGCCAAGCAGGGGTGGAAGCCAATACCGGAGTGAGCTTGAACACTGGAACGATGCGAGATAGGTACTGGGCCGTGTTTCTGGCTCACTGGTCAGAATCGGCAGAACAATGGTAACGGGACTGTGTGGGCCAGCAGGCAGTGGGCCTGTTGGCATATGGACAATTCCGATAAACAGTGAATAATATATGGTGAGACCTCGTCATCTAAAAAATTATACGAACTAGGCACGGGACTACTCACTTTAGCAAACGAAAATTGGGTTTCATCAAAAAGAACATGAGGACTAATTATAATTTTATTAGATGATAAATCAAAATATTTGTAACCACGATGATTAGATGGATAACCCAAAAACACACAAGCGGTAGAATGGGCTTTAAGTTTGTTAATTGTAGTGGACGAAAAAAATGGATAGCATAAACACTCAAAGACCCTAAGATGTGAATACGAAGGAGTCTTATTATAGAAAATTTTAAGGGGAGATTCATATGCTAACCCTTTGGTAAGAAGTACGTTAAGGGGGTAAGTAATCATTTGTAGTGCATGATGTCAAAAGAAAGGGGGTATGGAAGCATTGGCTAATAAAGTTCGGACAATATTATTAATGGTACGAATTTTTCGTTTGGCTTTCCCATTTTATGAGGACAAGAAAAATGAAAAACTATGCCATTAGCATCACAAAATTCCCGAAACAACCCATTATCGTATTCCTTGCCATTATCACATTGAATATTTTTAATTTTCCGTTCAAATTGGGTATGGATGAATGTTCTAAATTTTAAGAAAGTGGAAAAAACTTGAGATTTTTTGGATAACGGAAAGGTCCACAAAAAATTAGAATAATCATCCAAAAATAAGACATAATAACGATGGCCCAAAGAACTTAAAACGGGAGATGTCCATAAATCACTATGAATAACGTCAAAGGGCATCAAAGTACGAGAAGTAGAGGCTACAAATGGTAATCGAACATGTTTCCCTAACGGACAAGAAGAACAAAGTGGAGTACTACACGTACCCTTACAAGAAATAAATTTATTTTTATGCAAACACGAAATAATAGACGATCCCGGATGACCCAAATGTGCATGCCACAAGGAAGGAGCAAGGGCGGCAAAAGTAGATGGCATGGCTTGACTCGTGGAAGTGGTGGTAGTCGTGATTGGATAAATCTCTCCCCTACTATTGCATCTCATTAGAGGTATCCTCATTCACAAAAAAACCAAAGGGATCAAAATTAACAGAAACACAATTACCAATGGTGAATTTTCGAACAAACACCAATTTTTTAATTAATTTAGGGGCATAAAGGATATTTTTCAAAACTAGAGGCGGATGTGGGGGAGACAAAGTTGTATGTCCATAACCGCGAATTGAAATTGAGTTGCCATTACCAACAATTATACCAAGATTTTTGCTCAAATTTGAATAAGACGAGAGAGTACATTGATCGGACGTCATATGAGAAGTCTCCGGTGTCCATATACCAATTCGCGTCCGAGGGATTTAAGCCAAGTGTATGCATTGCGGTTTCAATATCTGTAGGTGTCGGGGTCAGATTTGGGCCCGCAGCTGAGGCCCAAGCAAGCTCGCATGCTGTCCCGGCCCATTACTGTACCACATTCCACTATTTGCGATCGAGAAACTGGGCCTGAAATTTTGCTGGAACTGAGCCCAGTTTCTTGGATAAGGAGCATGCGGAAAATAAAGGTTATTGGGCCAATGGCCACTGGCCCAGCCCCACTGCCAGGGGGCCACGGCTAGGCCAGTTGGCCTGCGGCCAACTGCTCCGAGGCCACTGCTGTAGCTGCCACTGTTCCGTCCTTCGCCGCCATTACCACCGCTGTTTTTGTCATTATTTTTACAATTTTGACCCTTTTTGCCGCCACCGTGGTTACTGTTTTGGCCCGAATTTTTGGAGAATGAGCGAGGGTCTTCTGACATGTTCATCATGGAAGGCCTATGCGAAGAAAAGGCATGCCCATCATCAAAGCAAGCCCAAGTCCATGCAAGAAGGCTTATGACAGAATGTGCTCCGGTAACCGCCTCTTTAGCCAAATCGGCCTCTTCTAACGTGAGCATGGAACGGGCCTGATAAAATGATGGCATGGGATTACTTTGACGAAGTAGTGTTCCAACGCCGTTATAGGCCTCAAAAAGGTCTGCAGCCATTTGAAGAACAAGACGATTATTGGTAACGGGCGTACCAACGTTGCGGAGTTGGTCCGCCAATTCTTTCAGTCTTTTACAATAGGCCGAGATGTTAGGAAATTTTTTCATGTTGACATGGAAAAATTCCTGCTCAAGAATGACAACACGAGAATTTTTGTTATCTTGGAATATATCACGCACCCTATTCCAAGTAGCCGTCGTCGTAGCGTCGGGTTCAATAATCGTCTCCAAGAGGTCTATAGAGAGTGTGGTTCACCGGAGAACGGTAGCATCAAGGTTGTCCATGACGTAGGATCATCCTCAGGGGTAGGCACCTTCTCCTCGCCAGTTACCGAGGGGATCATGTGATGGAGGACTTGATGCGAGCGTGCGTTGAATAATTCCGCCCATGTCACATATTGGACGTTTTTCATCTCAAGAACAATAGGAATGTGGTTCTTGATGTTGGAAACTGTAAAGGCGTGATGAAATATGTTCTTTGACGTAGACATAACGAAATAACAATAGGTGAATTAGGGACTAGGAAGAAAATTTAGGAATAGAGGAGAAGTGCACGGAAAACCGAGGAAGGGTTCACGAAAACCGAGCAAAAATCGAGAAGAGCGAAAGTGTTTTTGGGAGAAGGTACTTTAGACCTAAACTTCTGATACCATGAAAGAAATAATCCCTTGATTATTTTCATTAATGAATGGGGTATATATACAAGTTACAATCTCCAAATATGAAAAATCATATTCATACTATACTTCTAAATCCTAATCATACTTGTATAAGAATTCTACAACTATGGTAAGTTTGTACACTAGTTTAATTACAATCCTAGTCCTATTTGAGCACGGTACCGTGCTATATTCTATCAGTTCTAATTACGTGTTCGGCAGAACTCAATAATTAGCTTTGGTCAAAATTCTCTATTAAAAATCTACTTAATATTTATAAATATTTATTCAAACCCCAAAAAGCAACCCGAAAACCCATAAACTCAATTATAGATAGCTTCTGAGTTGTTCAATAGTTATCTTGGTGGACTGCTTGTTTTAAAAGGTTAATCTTAATCATTCAAAATTGATATGGAACCCTGCTCCACTTGTTCTTACCAACAATGACGTTGTAGAGTAACTTCTATAAACTAAATTTCCCTTTTTCCCATTATATCCACATTCATACTTGGTTATTTGCAGCTTCTCAACCAATAGTGCCTACACACTAAAAGCTCATAAAGCAAAGAGATCAATGGACCATATGAATCATGATAGTATCATTTCACAGAGAATGCTAAAGTTACAATAGTGTAATAATACAGTATCCTAGTTTTATGATACTGATTTAGTGTATGTCTTAGTTAAAAGCCCAATGCTCTACGAACAGAGCTATACACAAAAAAAAAAAAAGTACTAAATAAGGATTGGTACGGAAAAGAGGCCGACCACTCTTCTTCTAATCACATGAAAGGAGTGCGCTTCTGTATGAGGCCGGTGCTACAGAGCAAGCAGAAGAAAATTTAAAGTCGCGTTGATTTACAAGCCCTATGATATCACAAATTTGTAACAATATACATTCAAAGGATTGTACCCGAGTCTAACCGTTTCTCTTGCTCGTGTTTTACTTTTTACTCTTGCTTTGTTTTGACTGCCTTGCTTGTGATTATGCTTTGCCTTGAGCGAGGGTCTCCCGGAACAACCGCTCTACTTACCAAGGTGGAGGTAAGGTCTGTGTACGCTCTACCCTCCCAAACCCCACGGTGTGGGATCTCACTGGGTATGTTGTTGTTGTTGTATACATTCAAAGGATTTGACATAAGTAATTTTCAAAAACATCAATAACTTATAGTGCAAAATTGAGCAAATCTAACTTGAGAAAAAGTCCACACCTGAAACCTACAGAGGTTTACCAAGGGAAACCGGAAAATGAAAGAACAGAGGTGCATCAGAAGTATCACTAGAAAGCATACATATTCCATCAAACTACAAAAGATGCAAATAAAATTTCAAGACTAATCACTAGAAGATCCATCATCATCTTCATGCTGTGCTACGACCTTATCGAGAAAGCTTTTCCTTACTCCATCCAGCACAGCTTCTCGGGACTGTCCCTGCTTGCTACGCCCGTCGTTTAGAACAGGATCTGACTGGCAGAGTGTCAATGCAACACCTGAGAAATTGCCAAGAAATTTATATAAACATATCACCAATAGAGTATTTAGCACCAGTTCATATATTGTAGAGAAATTGCAAAGGAACTTATATAAGTCACAAGCAAATTGAAAAACAGCACAACATGCCAAGTCTGCAATAGCTGGATCGTGAAAGAGAGAGCATTTCTTTTTACGAAAAAAACAGTTGGCTAATTAATTACCTTTTCATTCTTGAATTGCTAGTAGAAGCATTATAATACTGAACAGAATGGTGTACCTTTATGAGTGTTGCATAAATGCAGATGTACGATCATACAAGATTACACAAGATAAAAAATGACTACTATCACACATCTAGGATAATAAAAGAACGTCGCCTGAGATAGGTTGATCATGTCATACACAGATCTCCAGATGCACCGCTCAGTTCTGATTGAAGGTATTAAAAGAGGTCGATATAGACTTAAAATAACATGGAATGAAGTTGTCTCAGAAAACATATTATGTCTAGAATCCATGCAGAATTTGCGAAAGTTAACATAATGGAAGCAAAAGATTCACATAGGTCCTACAGACTAGTTGGTAGTAAGGCTTAGTCATGGTCATATGCTTGTATTAGGCCCTGTGTTGCTAAAAGTCTTTTTAACCTGCTTAGATATTTGTATGTCAGTAGGAAATGTAGAGAGCCTCTGGTGTTAAAGACCACAAATTATTGAATATCGGAATAGAGACCTAATTCCGTGTAGAATAAACAGAAGGCCATGCTCGGGTACAAAAGATCTTAAGAAGAATTTCCAGAAAAGAAGAATTTTTTTGCTAATTGCACAAGCCATGTAATATGGCTTACACCCATATGACATCTGCATGAACAGCCTACACAAAATATTCATACAGGAAGTAGATGGCAACAGGCACAACACTGTAAGTGAATTCCCCGAATTACTACCTCTTGAAATAATAGTTAAAGGAAGTCGAGACAGAAAGTCAACAATTTCATTTAAAAAGGGCAGCCCGGTGCACTAAGCTCCCGCTATGCGCGAGATCCGGGGAAGGGCCGGACCACAAGGGTCTACTGTACACAGCCTTACCTTGTATTTCTGCAAGAGGTTGTTTCCACGGCTTGAACCCATGACCTCCTGGTCACATGGCAGCAACTTTACCAGTTACTCTAAGGCTCCCCTTCAAAGTCAACAATTTCATTAAATCATGCAAAAAAGAAAAAGAAAGAGAAGGGTTGGGGTAATGGGATAACCACTATGAAGAAGAGGGGCATACCTTCGGGTGTGCATCTCCGACCAAAACTATGAAGTCCAACATAATTTGACTTCAATGCACCATTGTGGTACACCAAAACAGTTGGAAGATTACAATCTGGATAGTTTGGAATGCAATCGGTAGAGATAATTTTGACAAATTTTGTTACAGTGTATTTTGTTGCCAGTTCTTCTAAGCTCTGCAAAAGTATCTGGCAGCCTGAGTATCTATAAAGAGCATAAAATGCTATCAGAAAGACTGACATGGAGCTAAAATAGAGAAAAAGAATAATGAAGAGATGAAAAATATTTGAAGCTCAAGAGCATTGATATTAGACAGCTTCACTGATGAAGAGATGAAAGCATTAATTACCCATCCTTATACAGAAGCACAACCACCCAGATGTCTTCTGGAGCTTGGGAAACCTCCCGCACAAAATCCGATCCGGAAATTGGTATCACTGATCCAAATCTCACAATCTTAGCAACTTCTCTCATCTCGGCCATCCTCTTCATCCTTTAACAACAACACAAGAAACATATATAAGAGATGCTCAAATTCATGTCAGCTCGCAAGCTACATGGCTCATCACCAACACAAATATAAGTACTCCCTCCATCCCATTTATGTGAAGGTGTTTGACTAGACATAGAGTTTAAGAATAAAAGGAAGACTTTTGAAACTTGTGGTCTAAAATAAGCCGTAGATATTTGTGTCGCTATAAATCATCTCATTAAGGGTAAAATGGAAGATTAAAGTTAAATTGTTACTAAATATAGAAAGGTATACTTTTTGGTACTGACTCAAAAGGAGAGAGCGTCACATAAATTGGGACGGAGGGAGTACTATATCAGCATAATTGGATGTCCTTTCCTTATGATGCAAATACCGATTTTGAACAAAATTTTGATCACTATCTTCCACTATTTACTTATCTGGAAAAGCATAAATTGCAAGTGCACGTTTATATTCTGAAACTAATAACAAAGTAAAACTGAATTCGACCGCGTGGCAACCGAGGCAACTAATTCTCAAGAGCACATCAGCCGATAACAACAATATGACTACGAAAAAACTTTTATACCATAGTTTGTTAAACAAGACCCCAGAAACTAATCCCGCCCAAAGATAAGTAAAAGAAAATAATGCAACTTGGTTTATCAATAATAACAGAATTATCTAATTCTCAGTTCTTAGCTTCAGAAATAGTTTCTTTATTTAACTTGCACCCTGGCATTTTGTTTTACTAACAAGGAACCTAATCGATCAGACTTCAAAAGAAAAAATGATTTGGAATGAGAAAAGGTGGAAACAAGTGTAAAGGGGCTTTGAATAGATAACACATCATCGGTTGAACCATATGGAGATGCAAATGGGCCCAAGAACGTAACTGCATTGAATCGAGGGAAATTAGTGAACAATCGGAGAAGCAGAAGAAGAGGGCATATCAAATGTAACTCCACTTTGATTGTATCAAACCATGCTACTGTAGGCCTATTCTATTGAATCTTATTTGGTCGGCTGTGTTCCAAAAAAGTTCTTGACAAGTTGTTACACAAGACATTTAGAAGACAACTATGAAATGCTTATGTGGTGATCTTTTATGGCGGTGATGTTCCAAATGGAGGAAATATCATTCAAAAGTTTTAAACTTTAAACTATTTGTCTATAACCTCAAACTGGCAAAGCATGAACGAATATCCTATTTCCCATTTTAATCTGTAACTTATAGTGAGTTAAGGCAGCAAAGATATTCTTCAATGACTACATCGGCTTTGCCATTGCTAAGGGCACCGTTACCTCATTTATCTACAGCATATTTTTCTGGCACTTCAAAGGCTCTACACTCCCAAGAAAACCTAAGGTTTGATTTGTTCTGTGTCTTTTAACATGAGCGGAGCTAAGGGGGGGCAAGGGGGTTCATCCAAATTACATTGTATATACAGGTTTTAAAACTATCTTTTTTACGTATATATAGTAGATATTGAATCTCCTTGGTTTCTTGGTTGTTTATAAATCCCTTTAGTGAACAATCCTCGTGCCGCCACTGTATGCTAAGATGTCATGAAAAGAACAATTGGAATACTAACAAACTTAATAAAAGAAGGATCTTTACTTGATTTCTCTCTCACACACAAGTGTCTACTAAGAACACCAATGTAAAAAATAGCTAATTCCATCAAATACACCTCAATTCAACTATACCAATTATCAATATCCAATCCACTACAAACCCATTTCAATTAGGGTCCAAAATCATCAATACTCATTACCCATTTCACTCTAAAACTAAAAAAAAAAAATCCATTTTTTCAACTAACAAAAGTAAATTGAACTTACTAAAAGACTGATCTTTACTTGATTTATTCCCTGTTTCACATAAAAGTAGCTTCCCCAGACCCCGCACATAGCGGAAGCTTAGTGCACCGGGCTGCCCTTTTTTCCCATGAAAGTAGCTAATTCCATCAAACACACCTCAATTCAACTATACAACAACAACAACAACAAACCCAGTATAATCCCACCAAGTTTGGGAGGTTAGAGCGTACGCAGACCTTACCTCTGCCTTATCAATTCAACTATACGAATTATCTATATCCAATCCACTAACAACCCATTTCAATTAGGGTCCAAATCATCAATACACATTACCCTTTTCATTCTAGAACTAAATAACAAAAGTAAATTAAAGCAAATTGAAGGAAGAAAATAAAAGAAATATCTTGACTTGATTTATTCTTTCTTTTTTATAACGTGGTCTCCCACTAATTCCACTGGATACTTAGCCCTTCCCACCAACAACAGGTATGAGGTAACTCTGTCCACTAAGGCTAGAATAGACGGAAAGAAATCACCTAGTGTCTACTAAGAACACCAATGTCAAAAATAGCTAATTCCATCAAATAAACCTCAATTCTACTATACCAATTATCTATATCCAATCCACTTAAAACCCATTTCAATTAGGGTCCAAATCATCAATACCTATTACCCATTTCATTCTAAAACTAAAAAAAAAAACTCCATTTTTTCAACTAACAAAAGTAAACGGGTCGGGTCGGATTTGAACCTGTATTCTTGAAGGAACCGATCATCATTGAGATCCGGGTCATCTTCGAGATCATCAAGCTCATCTTGGTTTTTCTCATCGATCCAATCTTTATCTTTCGACTTTGAACTGTCATCCTCACCCGGTGTAAACGGGTCGGGTTTGAAAACGGGGGCTTTGGGAGGTAGATTTCCTAGCTTTCTTTGTATATCATCCCATTGTGTTGATGTTCCTTCAACATCTTTGTACACAAAATGATAATCCCCCATTTTGATTCGAAGAATTCTTTCTCTCTAATCAGAGATTATAGCTCAAAGATTTGCTGATTTTCAGTTTCCTTCTCGGAGAAAAAGATAAAAATAGTACCTTATATTGGGTAGGTTCAAAATAGTACGTTAAGTATGTAGTGAACAGTTTTGACTCTTTAAGTCGCGAGAAATTAATATTTTTCATTTTCTATCAAATATTTCTATCGGTTAAATTTGATAAAAATAGTGAGAAAAAATAATAATTATAAGCACCAAAAAAGTCTCGTTAAATTCTAGATATAAAATACAAAAAAATTGTAATAAAAATAGCAAAAGTACAACTCAAAAAAACTTCGCCAAATTTTAGAAATAAATAAAAAATAGCAAAAACTACAAAATTTGTACCTCAAAATGCAAGTTCGCATTAATTTAACTTTTCTTTTATAGTTCTCGTCAAACATAACAGACGGAGTGGTGAATATTCGACTGAGACTAAAAGAGAGTGGTAAATATTCAACTGAGACTAAAAATATTAACTTCTGACAAACTTAAAAGGATTAAAGTTGTTCAGTGCATATTTAAGAGACTATTTTAAACCTACGTCTCAAATATAAGGGATCACTTTTGTCATTTTGATTCGATTGAGAGATTATATAGCTCAAAGATTTGATGATTTTCAGTTTTTTTATTTCGTTTGCTGAGTTTCTGTTAACACTTCATTTTTTGACTCGGAAACCCGGTTCCTCAATTTTTCAAAATAGCAGACATAGCACCTAAAAGGAATTACTAGTATTCGAACTAGTACCTCTATAATTTAGAAATTACTTTGATAGTACTCCTAGTTTCTACTATTACAAAATTGAACTATTGAAGTGCCAATTTTTTCACGACGTATCTAGTATTAAAAACTACATATATTGAGTGGTGTATGAAATTTAAACTCTTTTATATATAATATAAATAATAAAACTCACTAACGATAAAATTCTCTATCATCTCCTTAATCCTATGATCATTTCTGTCATCAAAAGGTGTAAATATATTCCTCATCTTTGTGATTTAAAGCATATATACCCCGTTATAAAAGTGATGAATATATACTCTTACCATTATAAAATGGTGCAAATATACCCCTACAGTTACACAAATAGTAGAAATATACTCTTTTCGCTGACGATTTTTTTTTAAAAAATATTGATTTTTTAAAAAAAATACCACGTGGCTTTAAAAAAAAGTCTACCCATTTTTTTTTAGTAGACATATTTCTCTAAAGCTACATGATAATTTTTTTCCTGGTGGATTTTTTAAAATCCACAGAGAAACTTTTTTAAACAAACCAGACCCGATCCACCAGAAAAAAAATTATCATGTGGCTTTAGAGAAATATGTTTACTAAAAAAAATGGGTAGACTTTTTTTTAAATCCCGTGGTATTTTTTAATTTAAAAATAAAATTAATGATTTTTAAAAAGAAATTCGTCAGCAAAAATGATATATTTGCACCATTTTGTGATGGTACTCTTCATTTTGAAGGTTTAATAATGTATTTTAATCGGTTATAGCAGGTTATTTACTGCATTTTTACGTTGTCAAATTAAAAATATTGTAGATAACATGTTGGTATAGATCATCTTAGCCTGATGATGTGATAAATTGCAACTGTGCTACGCTACTTAACTATATAAATATATTTTGATTAGTACTACATAGGAGTAGAGAGAGATCCATCCATATATGCTATCGGTGCACATAAGTTAAAACTCTGTAAGAAGATGCATGTTTTTTTACTCGAAAGTCTTTGCAAGTAACTCATATAAAGGTACTGTTTCTGGAGGTGAATACAAAATCTAAAGTCGATAGTTTCAAAATGAGTGTCTGATATAGTTTTATGCACACATGTTTAATCCTTTTTTTTTATATGTTTACATAATTCAAATCGATTAATGTGTTCATTGAACAAATTGTAACTTAGATTCGCCTCTAACTATATTTTTTTCCTCCCTTAATTATCAGCTATGATAAATGATCTAACATGCAAGAATCCTATGCTAGTAGAAGCCAATGATTTTTACTATAGTGGTTTAAATGTACCTAGCAACAAAACCACTCAATTTGGTGTCACGGTAACTCTTGTCAATGCAGCTCAAATACCATGACTCAACACTCTCAGAATTTCAATGGCTCGAATCGACTATGTACCTGGTGGAGTTAACCCTCCACACATTCACCCTCGAGCCATTGAAATGATCGTACTCTTTGAAGTCTCGTTACACGTTGGATTTGTCACCTCCAACCCCGAAAATCGATTTATTTCAAGAATCATACATATGGAAGATGTGTTTGTTTTTCCAGCAGGATTTGTTCACTTTCAGAGAAATGTGGGATATGAAAATAATGTTGCACTTGTGGACATTCTAAATAGATGAAAATATTTTATTACTTACAAAATTAAATTATTGATTAGTGTAATAAACTACTAGTATTATCATTATGTTACAAGTAAAAATTGATATTGATCTTGTGATATTAATATATCAATTTCTTTGTTGCAAAATTTGTTCAATTTCTTTGTTCTTCTTCTTTAGCAAAGTAATTTACACGGCCATAAGAATAATTCAAACATGTCCGTTTGGGCAGCTCAATTGGTTTCAAGGGATATTTGGAGCAAAGACCAATGATCGAATCCCGTCAGCGGTAGTGTGGGGGTTTCTTCTTGAAATAAAGGAGGGCCCCTTGTGCGCAGCGTGGTACTGGTCTAACCTTTGAAATCAATTGAGTCACCATAATTTACCTCTTTCACAGACCTGTCGGACCGGGGTGTGGGGCTCCTGGAGTTGGAGATTCCACCTTTTGAAGCAAAGAATAATCCAAACATACAAGATGACAAATTCTGACATTTGTCATATTCTTAATCAACTAAAATATTAATCCACGTCAGATGTTGCTTTCATTTTCTTCTTTTCACTTTTCAACTAACATCAAAAAAGTCAACGCTCAGAGTTTTATTGAATTTTTATTACTATATTTTTTTTGTGGAAAATTTGTTTGTCACAGTTGGTTTCTAGGCCTGCAAATAATTATTGCAGCACAAGCCTCGTCACTTTTTCTTCTTCTTTTTCTTGGATCAGATCATGAGGTAATGTAGGTGAAAATTGGAAACTAAAGCACTGTAGACTAAAGTTCTTCACGAGTCACTTGTGCTACCTTGTTTGATGGGGAAACAACATTATATTGCCCTCCTAGTTACACTTGTTCTAGAACAATAATCCTTATTTTTCGAGGTGACTTTATGGGTCATCACGAAAAATTAATATTTTTTTGTAGTGAGATCCAAGTTTTTTAGTATAAGTCACTTAATGAGTTAGTGTAAATATGAATCTAAAATTTGAATTTTATGATTTTTGAATTCTAAGGATAATGATGTCAGGTGCTAATTAATTGAGTTCTGAATTTACTTTTTGTTCATATTTAGTGAATCATTTAGCATGCACATGATTTAAACAAAAACTACTAAATCTACCGAACTTATATACAGTATTTCAAGCCTACATCCGCTCCTGAGTAGAGCTCATTCATATGGTTAATTAGAATTTAGGTGTGTGTATATATATTATGCGTATTTGTGCACTTACATATATATTCACAAATGTTTGTGAGATAGAAAGAAGAGGAGGCCTTGAACTTACTTTTTTTTTCCGGATACAACATTTCTCTTTACGGTCATAAAAACTATTCGTCTCACAATACCGAAGTGATTTAATAGACGTTTAGATAATATTTGATTAAAGTTGAAAAGAATATCCAAAAAAGGTAAGCGCCTAGCGCGAGCCTTATTTATTAGTTTAGTAAAGTCAAGCTTTGGCTCCCTAAAGACTAAAGAAATGGATAAAAAAAAAAAGGGGGGGGGGGGGGGGGGACTTATGCAACGGGCTATGCCACCCAAACCAACCGAGGGAAGTCGTATCCGTCCAGTACTCATTAGTGAGCGTTTGGTATATGAAGATATTTATACTTCTTTTCACATACGGAAATATGAAATTCAGACTCATGTGACAAGCCAAGGCCCTTATGTGAAAGATAATATACTTGTATTTAGACATGAATCTCATTTTAAAAAAATCAAAGTTAGAAGAGTTGAGGCTAAACCATTATTTCACTAGAAATATTCTTCAACAAAATGCTATTATTTGTTTTATTGTTCATTGTCCTCTAATTGAAAAAAAGAAATATTAAATAAAAAGAAAAAGAGCTCTACGTTGACCATAGGCAACTTGTTGACTTCTTTGTAATAAGTTAATTATACGTCTTGCATATGGCCATCTAGCTGATTTCTGAATAAAAAGTCAGTACTCACTAAACAATTGAGTTTGACTTAAACATGCAAATTCATACTCATGTTCATTGAATGGCACCAGCTACTCATCTTATGATTGTGATATGCGTCTATTTAATGCAAAACTTTAACTTTAATTAAGTTTATTTAATTCTATCTTTATTTTAACAAACAAATTGCATTTAGATGATCTTTAAATCCACGAATTTCTTAAGATGTACGTAAACGTTAACCAACCATAATGAGTCTTTTACACCTAACAGCCATATTTAAAAAAACAAAAGAAATTCCTATGATAAAGGAAGAATTTGTTAACCGTGGAGGAAGGAAGAAAAATGGTAGAAGTGGCTTAACAGTGAGTCTCCTTATCTTTTTTTGGTTTCCAACCACAAGTTCTATTAATTTAAATTTGTACCGTGTAAGATTCATTTAGGGAGAAACTCTCTGTGTAAAATTCAGAGACTTAAGTAGAAGAATCCTATCTATCCTACTACAATTTTTGATGATGATGTTCGTTTTTATTATTAGTCATAAGTACTTTCTAACATGAATTTTTTATATTATAAAATAATAAATATTTCACATTTAAATTTGTCCTAACAAGTAACTCATCATTTAATAGAGATACCAGCTAATGCTACCTAATGAAATTAAATGTAAACTTTTATAAGTAATTTGATTGTGTAAATATTTTGCTAAGTTATTAGTACAGAACCTTAACTCTTATCACAATAGTGAGGCAACTTGCAATTATTGTAAAATCCATTTATGCGATGCATTTTTATGGGGCGTAGAGTTTAAGAAAAAATGACTTTTGAAGTTTATGATTTACAATAAGTCATCGATACTTATGTAACTATAAATCATCTCATTAAACATAAAATAAGAAGTTTATTATTACATTATTTCTAGATGTATAAATACACTAGTTTAGTGTACGCGCGTGATTAAAGCTGGTATCTCATTTGACTATAAATATAAAAAAGAAATTAGACTTAAATACGAACTTTGTAGGTAATCCATCGCTAAATTGCAATTGCTCGTAGCTAATTATATTTTTTTAATAGAATATATGGAACATTAGATGTCTCAAACAGTTAGCTTTTTGACTTTGGACTCATGTTGATACGAAACTAAAAATAGGAGAAATATTTTCTAGCAACTCAGAGATGAAAGATAGTTCCTAACAATTTCAAGTAAAATAAAAAGAGAAAAAAATAATCCTTTACCTAAAGGGAGTTGAAATTTGAAAATGACAACAACAATTATTACATTATTTCTAGATATATAAATACACGACAACAACAACAATAGAAAAACCATTAGTGTGATTGACGTCAAGTAGAATCTATGAAAAAGGTAGGATAATCCTTTACCTAAAGGGAGTTGAAAATCATATCATAGTTGAAAGTGCTTGAAAATTTGAGCTAAAGTATTTAGGACATTGTGTATATACTCATGACAGAACATTGATCCCTATAGATTTATCATATAACTTAAACATTAGTTCAAATTTTTTAGTTATTTCTTTTATAAAAATATTATATTATATAGCTCAACCACTAAGGGTTGTGATGAAATAAACAGATCTTTTCATCCTTAAACATAAATGTCGATTTCTAGTCCGAGAAAAAAACTTTTATAATTCCAAGACAACTCGTGATTTATGCTCTTGTACAACATTGTTGGTGAAAAATTTAATTGTAAAGGATGAGAAAAAATTCAAAATATACCTAACTCCAACATCAAATTCATCCTTTTTTATTATATTTATTTTATGGGGATTTTTTTCAACTAATTTTGTTTGAATTTGGGATAGAGCGGAAGAGTTGGTTAATAAGTTCATGTTATCCAGAAGCCAAAGCATCAAAATAAAACTTTAATTAACTGTTAATGAACTAAATTACTACATCAAAAAATATAATCATAAAAGATATGACACGATGTGAATTTATGAAAAAAATTTAGACCCAAAATCTACTTCACAAAACAATTGAGAAACAATAATTGAACAGTCACGTTATTAACCTAACAAAAAGGAATATGACGAATTTCATACAACATTGCTGGGGACAAATTTAATTGTAAAGGATGAAAAAAATTCAAATATACCTAGCTCCAACATCAAATTCATCCTATTTGATTATTTTTCTTTTATGGAGATTTTTCAACTCATTTTGTTTGAGTTTGTGTTAAACAGTCCATCATCACAGCCCATCACGGGCAGAATTCATATGGTAGGAATATATGGTATATTAGGAATGTATATGGTAGTATATTGTAAAGAAAAGGATACCTTAATTAGTGTTATACTATTACCATAATTGTATAGTTAGAATTATGGTAGAATAAGGATTTAGAAGTAGAATAGGAAAAGGATTTTCCTATCATGGAAATATGTAACTTGTATATATATCTATTCAATCAATGAAAATAACAAGGGGATTATTTCTTTCATGGTATCAAGAGACTAGGTCTAAACCAAAAGTTTTCTTCTCTCAAACTTTTGCCTCTTTGGCCGAGAACCCCCCCCCTCCCTCGGGTTTTTCTCTCCAAATATCTCGTCTTCCGCTCTCAAAAACCTCTCTTAAATTTATCCTCCTTCTTTGTTCTTTCAAATATGTCTAAGAACAATTTTCACCCTGCCCTCACGGTTTCCAATATCAAGCTCAGTGTCCCTATTGTCCTTGAGATGGAAAACGTTCAATATGCAACGTGGGCGGAGTTGTTTAAAATTCACGCTATCTCTTATCAAGTTCTTCATCACATAATTCCTCTCGCTAGACCCCTTCCCTGCGGAGGATCCCGAGGTGTGGATTACACTTGATGCTACCGTTCTTCGGTGGATATACGCCACTATTTCGGTGGACCTTCTACATGACGATTATGGAGCCCGATACCACGGCTATGGCTGCATGGAATAGATTGCGTGACATATTCCAAGACAACCAACATTCCCGTATCGTCACACTCGAGCAGAATTCTCTCTCGTTCGAATGGACGTATTTCCAAACGTTTCGCATATTGCAAGAAACTAAAGGAATTGGCGGATCAACTCCGTAATGTTGGCGCACCGGTGACAAATAATCGTCTAGTTCTACGGTTGGTTGCCGGTCTTTCGGAGGCCTATAATGGTGTTGGCACTCTCCTTCGCCAAAGCAACCCTCTTCCCGACTTCCATCAAGCCCGCTCCATGCTTACGTTGGAAGAAGCCGGTTTGGCTAAAAAGGCGGCTACGGAGCAAGTCCGGTTGTCATGATGGCATCCTCTCCTAATCCTTCGGGTTTTGTTAATAATTCGGGCCAAAACCATAATCATGGTGGCGGCAAGAATAATCGCAAAAATAATAACAAAAACCGCGGGGGCAAACGCGGTGGTAATGGTGGAGGTTCGGTAGTCAACAAATCGTCGGTGGGTCCCATTCAATGAACGGTGGCCCACCACCCCCATGGGCCCGGCGGTGGGGCCCATGGCGATGGAGCGATGGCGGTGGACCGTGGGCAGCGGCCCGGCCCCATACCGGCGAGCGACGGGATATTCCCGGCGGCCGGTGGGGCCGGCCAACGGTCCGGGCCCAATGCCCGGCGGTGGCGGCCCATCGGCCGGTGGCCCAACGGCGGCGGTGGGAGCGATTACGGGCCGAGGTCCGGCACGGCCGGGGAGTTCTTGGGCCCCGACCTCCGCAAGCCCATCATGCGACAGGCCCTACTCGGACCGATATCGAGGCCGCGATGCACACGTTGGGATTAACTCAACCAGGACCAAAATTGATACATGGACACCGGGGCCACTACTCACATGACTTCGACTCGGGTACTCTCTCATCTTATTCCAATTTGAGCACCCCTCGGGGGATAATCATTGGTAATGGCGGTTCTATTCCAATTCTAGGGTATGGTCGAAAACGTTGTCTCCCCCAATCCACCACTCCTCTTGAAAAATACTTTACATGCTCCTAAATTGATTAAAAATTTAGTGTACGTCCGAAAGTTCACAAATGACAATTACATTTCGTTGAATTTGATCCTTTCGGTTTCTCTGTGAAGGATTTCAAGACGGGGAGTCATCTCATGAGGTGTGATAGTAGGGGGATCTATATCCTATCATGCCGGTGTCGATCCATCGAGTCCCGGCCTTGCCATCGCCTTTTGCGCCATCTCTCCTTCCATGTGGCATGCTCGTTTGGGTCATCCGGGATCTTCTATTTTATCGAGTTTTAGATAAAAATAGCTTTATTTCTTGTAAGGGTACGAGTCGTACTCCAATTTGTCGATCTTGTTCATTAGGAAAAATTGTTAAGTTGCCATTTGTAGACTCCAATTCTCATACTTCTATACCATTTGACATTATTCATAGCGACTTATGGACATCTCCTGTTCTTAGTTCAATGGGTCATCGATATTATGTTCTCTTCTTAGATGATTATTCTAGATTTTTGTGGACGTTTCCAATTGCGAATAAATCACAAGTGTTTTCCGTCTTCATAAAATTTAGAGCGTTCATTCGTACTCAATTCGAAAGAGAAATAAAAAATATTCAATGTGATAATGGGAAGGAGTATGACAATAGGGAGTTTCGAGAATTTTGTGCTACTCATGGGATAAATTTTCGGTTTTCATGTCCTCATACATCTTCACAAAATGGAAAAGCCGAACGCAAAATTCGTTCCATAAATAACATTGTCCGAACTCTCCTAATCCATGCCTCCATACCTCCGTATTTTTGGCATCATGCTCTACAAATGGCCACTTACCTTCTTAACATAATTCCGTCTAAAGGTCTGACATATTCTTCCCCTCTCAAAATCTTATATAATAAAAACCCGTCTTATTCTCATCTTCGAATTTTTGGGTGCTTGTGTTATCCGTTATTCCCATCCACCACAATTAACAAACTTCAGGCTCGGTCTACTCCGTGTGTATTTTTGGGTTATCCGTCGAATCATCGTGGTTATAAGTGTTTTGATTTATCCTCCAAGAAAATCATTATAAATCGTCATGTCATTTTTGATGAAACCCAATTCCCTTTTACGAAAGTTCATACTCCCGAGCCTAAGTCGTATAATTTTTTGGATGACCAAATATCCCCGTATATTATTCGGAATTTTTCGGACAACTCCCGTGCCCAAAATCCTCCAACGGCCCTTGCCGCCCGCCGGTCCCCGTGCCGTCACCCCCTGCTGTTCCAGCCACTGGAACAATTCCAGCTATTGGGCCAGTCCAGCCCAATTCTGGAACTGGTCCAGCTCCAGAATCAGATTCCAGCTTGTACCGATTTGGGCCAGCAGGCCCACTGCCTGCTGGCCAGTCCGTCCCGAGCCCAGAAAATTCCCAAAATTCCATCACTTCTTCCTCGAGTCATAGACCAGTCACTCGTAGTCAGCGGGGTATTTTTACACCTAAACGACATTTTAATTTACATTCGATGTCTCTAAAATCCCCCTTGCCCCGCAATCCCGTGTCCGCATTAAATGACCCTAATTGGAAAATTGCTATGATGATGAATATAATGCTCTTATTGATAATAAGACGTGGGAGTTGGTGCCCCGTCCATATGGTATTAATATTATCAGGTCTATGTGGATTTTTGCTCATAAGGAGAATTCAGATGGGTCATTTGCTCGACATAAGGCGCGACTTGTTGGTGATGGTAAGACTCAAAGAGTTGGAATTGATTGTGGTGAGACGTTTAGTCCGGTGGTCAAACCGGCTACCATTCGCACCGTGCTTAGCTTGGCTCTTTCAAAGACTTGGCCAATCCATCGGTTGGATGTCAAGAATGCCTTTCTACATGGTGACCTCAAGGAAACGGTCTATATGCATCAGCCGTTGGGTTTCAGGGATCCCAACCGCCCTCATCATGTCTGTTTGTTGAAGAAGTCATTATATGGGCTTAAGCAGTCTCCACGTGCCTGGTATACACGATTTGCTTGATTTTGTTTCGACTATTGGGTTCACACAAGCAGTCGAGATAATTCTTTGTTCATCTACCATCGTGGTTCGTCATTGGCCTATATTCTCGTTATATGTGGATGATATCATCTTGAGCGCCTCCTCCGATGCTTTGCGTCGGTCTATCATGGCCATGCTCGATTCGAATTTGCTATGAAGGACTTAGGGCCGTTGAGTTATTTTTTGGGGATTGCCGTCAAACGTCATTCGGGTGGCTTGTTTCTGTCTCAACGGAAGTATCTGCGAGATCATAGAGAGGGCGGGATGTCATCCTGTAAGTCCACTTCCACACCGGTTGATGCAAACCCAAAGTTGAGTGCCGCAGCGGGTGCACCATACGAGGACCCGACCCGTATCGCGATCTTGCAGGGAGCCCTCCCGATATCGACCTTTACCGGACCCGATATTACATATGCGGTTCGGCGGGTGTGTTTATTCATGCATGATCCCGAGTTGAGCACATGAATGCAATCAAACGCATCATTCGGTATATTCGGGGAACACTAGACTATGGGTTGCACTTATATCCGTCATCTACATCCACACTTGTTTCCTACACGGATGCGATTGGGGTGGTTGTCCCGACACCGGACGGTCGACTTCGCTACCGTATGTTCCTTGGCAACAACTTGGTCTCCTGGTCGGCAAAGCGTCGGGCAACGCTATCACGCTCAAGTGCGAGGCGAGAATATCGAGGGGTAGCAAATGTGGTCTCCGAATCATGTTGGCTACGTAATTTGCTTTTGGAACTTCATTGTCCCATTCGAAGGCAACCTTGGTATATTGCGATAACATTAGTGCCATCTACCTTTCGGGCAACCCGAGTTCAACACCAACGGACCAAGCATATCGAAATGGACATTCACTTTGTCCGTGAAAAGGTTGCAAAGGGTCAAGTTCGCGTATGCCATGTCCCGTCTCGTTATCAAATTGCGACATCTTTACAAAGGGTCTACCGGCGGTTCTCTTTGAAGATTTTAGGGACGATCTCGGCTTTCTTTCGGTTTGGGATAGAGCAGAAGAGTTGGTTAATAAGTTCATGTTATTCAGAAGCTAGCTAAGGCACTACATCAAAAAATATAATCATGACCGGGGTGTGGGGCTCCTGGGGTGGGAGTTCCACCTTTTTTTTTTTTGGAAAATGAAAGATATGACTTTCGTTGTGAACTTATGAAAAAATTTCAGATCCAAAATTTGTTTCACAAAACAATTGAGAAAGAATGATTAAACAATCACGTTATTAACTAAACAAAAAGGAGTATCGTGCTTTTTGAAGTAAAATAGATGAATAACGTAAAGATATAGAGATTTCAAACAATTCTTCGACCGTCTCACCGCATTGTTACCACCTAATTCGACAAACAAAAAATCTTATGAACTCTTGATAAGTGAGCTATAAAACTAAGAATATTAGTATGAATCCAACAAAATACTTGTGAAATAATTAAAACTTACCAATTCAAGAGGAAAAGATTTTATGTTCTTGCTACGGAAAGACTGCGTGGATTTGATTAAAAAAATTTGGACCTTTACAAAAGTTAAATAGTAATTTTGTAGAAGAGTCTTAATTAATTTGAAGTCCTAAATATTAGTACATAATGTTGATTACAATGGTGTAGGAAACGGAAATAAGTAACTGATAAGTATTACAACAAAATGAATTACAAGAATCTGAAATTTCAGTAAACTGGAACAAGAAAGCGATTCTTTGGGTCGAGTGATGACACTCTGTCTTTAAGACAAGATTGACCTGTATATATCATTTCTACGTTCTGGACAATAGTCTCCCAATGTAAAACAGCAACTCAACAAATGAGCAAAGGAAACTCAAGTATTACTTTGAAGAACTTTGAGTAAGAAATGATGCTGAAAAGTAGTAGGAAGAATCTGATTTCGTTTGTGTGTTATATGTGTCTCAACAATTGTGCAAAAGCTTCATTATATAGTTGAAGGAGAGGACTTACCAACTGCCCATATAATTGTTATTACTGACCAAGTAATGACAATTATGGAGGTAGTAATTCAGCCAAAATAAATGATGAATTGATGTGCAACGGATTAGAGCCTTTAGGAGAGTAATTCAGCAAAAATAAATGATTGAATTGATGTGCATAATAATGTTGGTCCAAAACCCAACAACAAAAGCACAAGTTCTCTGCCCAATTTAACTTACCTGAAACTTCAGGGACCAAATTGTAAATATGAAGCAATTTGGGTCCAAAAAGATAATGCCCGTGACCCGAGCCCGGACGGGCGGCGCGCGTGTGGGCTTAGCCTCGAACCAAAGCACATCTAGGTCCTTCCTCATTCAAACACATGGGTTACCCCTTGGGGTCCCAAACCCCAAACCCCAAACCAATTTTGAGACTTATAAACTAAACAAATTTTTCTTCTCCCACCGATGAGGGAGGATTGGTCTTTACCACATTTTCATGTTTCAAACACTTCACTTCGTAGACCAATATCTCTTTCATTTCTCAACGAAATTTGACGATCCTTGGCCCTACGGTCATCTACTTACTTAGTAGATTATGCATGTGTGAAGAATCAAAGTCTCCAACATGCGGAACCCAAGTGTTTAAGTCATTAAAGATGGTTGGACGCAACTCCCACAAAGAAGGAATGTAAAATTGATATTATTTTGGTTGAATAAAGACTCCCACAATATTTTGCATTAAAACGTATTTTGTATGGAAAGTTTGTGAAAAAAGGATACCAAGAAATATAAGGACTCCTAATTTAATTGGTTTTCAACTCCTAAATCTTAGGAAGTAATTAAATGTTTATTTCTAAATAAATAATCTATTATATTCAACAAAGAGTATATTTTTAAGGTAAAATGATTAAATTATAATTTTAAAAAATAGTAAATGACAATTTTGTCTATTTAGAGTTTTTTAATGAAAGCAAAAGTTCAATCAACATTTCTAAGACCGTTCATGCTTTTAATATAATATCGATTATTCTTTTTGGAATGGACAAAAAATGTAAATGTATCATATAAATTAAGACAAAAGGATATTTGTATTCATTCCGTATATTTATAACACATACAAAATCTGAATCAAATCTAACTCTAAATCCGTCCTTTTTTCTTATAATCGTGAGGTCCTGAACAGCTTGCGCGCATCTTGGACTAATCTCATGAGGTACCTGCTACCTTTCAACAATCTAATCAATGTTATGTCTAAACCAGCTTGCGCACACTCGACAAATTTCATGAGATATATATTACCTCTCACGTCCAGCTTGATAACTATGATATCCAAGTAAGCTTGCGCTTGCCTCAGCACAAGCTTAAAATTTAAACTTGAGACTCATGATTTTCAACCCTCTTCGTTAAATACTAGTTACACCCTTATTCTTATGTTAACTACATTTACTAAAAAAATATATCAAAAAGCCCCTTTTAAGAATAAGATGTGTCATCAAAGTAACTACATGATGCATTGCTAAGCAAGATAATAACACAACTTTTGAGTTTTGAGGTGTTTAAATTCTTCTTTTCTTTATATTATTATTTAATTATTTAATAAGAAAATTCATTAGCAGTAATGTAACTTTATTCATTTTATAAAGTACATAGAGAGAGACCCTACAAAGAACAACCACTCCCCTCTTGTCCGGGGTAGTGGAACCTTTCTCCCCACAAAACCCCCAAAAAACCTTCTCTTTCTCTACATAAACATAAATAAATCCCTTATTTTTCTGTTACACACAACTCCAAGAAAATAAAAAGATCTCTCTGCCTCCTTCATTTTCAATCTACATTGATCAGTTTTGTTGTGTTTTATTTGAACCCTATATGGCTTTGATGCAAGAATAGAAGTGAGGTTATTGAATTTTATGTTTATGGGGTTTTTTGGTTATTGGATTTAGTGTTTATTTGATATTCAAGAACTTCTAGTGTGTCTGTTGTTGGATTCTTTCTTGGGTTTATTTGATCAAGATTGAAACTTTAGTGTTTGTTCAAAATTCAGCAATTTGTGGGTTTTTCCTGTACTGTTGAAATATTGGAGTTCTTGGGTATATTTGATCAAGATTGAAACTTTAGTGTTCTTTGTTTGAAATTCAGGAAAAACTGAAGGGTTTTGTGGGTTTTTCCTATGCTTTTGGAATATTGGAGTTCTTGGTGGGTTTATTTGATCAAGATTGAAACTTTAGTGTTCTTTGTTGGAAATTCAAGAAAACTGGATTTGGGTTTTTACTGTACTGTTGAAATATTGGAGTTCTTGGTGTAGTTTCTGACCTAACAATTTTGCTTCAATAGTGGTGAAGTTTGAAATTTAGGAAAACTAAATTTGGGGTTTTTCCTATACTGTTGAAATATTGGAGTTTTGGGTGCATTTCTAATCGTTTAGTTCGAATTATTGATCAGCTGTTTAGCTGTACTTTTATAGTCTTTTGAGTGTTAAAAGGAAATGAAGGATGTTTTCTTGGCTGGTAAGGACAGTATCAGCTTGTTGGCGACCATTGAGTCGATATGTACCTATGAGCAAGGATGAAGATGATGTTTTTCTTGGAGGTGAAGATGATCCATTTCTATGGTGTAGAGACCTTGAGAAACATTCATGTGGGGAGTTTTCTTTTGCTGTAGTTCAGGCTAATCAAGTACTTGAAGATCATAGCCAGGTTGATACAGGTCGGGAAGGTACTTTTGTTGGGGTTTATGATGGACATGGTGGCCCTGAGGCTTCAAGATTTGTTCGTGATCACCTTTTCCTGCATTTAATAAGTGAGATTACTTTCTTCTTTGTTTTCGATGGTTGTTACGGTCTTTGGCAATGGCATTTTATGTCTTTTTTGTTGAATTGTATATTTTAGAAGAATTAACCTAAATAGCCGCTCACCCAACCACTTAAACTAAAAGTGGTCGGCGAATGTATAAGATATGTAGAATTCACGTATAATATATGTATGACCGTGTATAATCAGTGTGTTATCTATGTATACCAGCTAGGAAAAGTAAATAGTGAATCCGATCGGCTATGTGTAAAGATCCCTAAATTTTACTGCCTTATAACATCAATTTGTGATTTCAAGTTTTGGAAGAAATGACGAGTTGCAGCATTTATTTATTCTGTTTATGTCTGCTCTAGTGCATGTTGTAGCAGTACTTAAGGGTGTGTTTGATATGAAGCAAAATGTTTTCCGTGGAAAATGTTCTTTTCGAAAACAAGTGGATTTCATAGTGTTTGGTAAGTAAGCTAAAAAGTATTACTCCCTCTGTTTCAATTTATGTGATGTACTTTCATTTGGCAGGCACTTTAAGAAATAAAGTAAGATTTTTGAATCTTATGCTCTAAAATATGTCAAAGATATTTGTGTGGTTATAGATCATCTCGTTTTGCGTAAAAGGTAAAGTTTAAAGTTAAATTATTGTCAAATAAGAAAATATGTCATTCTTTTTTGGACGGACTAAAAAGGAAAGTGAGTCATTCTTTTTGGGACAGATTGAGTATCTCAAGAGCATTTATATGTAATCTAGCAGAACACTATGAGGGTGGGATGGGGTAGGGAGTGGGGGTTCGGGTGGTGGAAGGGTTGGGATGGTCAAACAGTGGGGGGTTTTGCAGCATTGGGTGGGTGAGGAGGGGACAATGAATTTGAAATGTCACTTATGGAACTTGTTCTCTCAAATTCCACATTAAGGAAGTCATTTTTCTCATCTTTAAGAAACTTGTTTCCCAATACATTTTGACCAACCAAACATGAGAAAATTGGAAAGCGTTTTCTGGAAAATGTTTTCCTCCATACCAAACACACCCTTATTATTTCAAAGTTTTGGAAGAAGTGGTATTCATATTGATTTTCTTGAGTATGTGAGAAATGATGAGTTGCCATACTTTTTTTTTATTCTGTTTATGTATGCTCTTGGGCATGTTGTAGCACTATTTAAGTGATTTTTGTATAAGTGGGTATATAAGTAAATGTATAGTAGAAGGCTTCAATTGTCACTAATTGGAGGTTTTGCAAATCGCTTAAGAAGTGTTTGTTTGTCAAAGAATAATAACTATGGACAAACAAACACTTCAATCTTCATACATTTTAAAGAATTATTTAATCAATAATTGGTTAATGAAAATGCAAGTACTCACTCTAAGTATAATTAATATTTGTAGTTAATAATTTAAACGAACTACTAACACCTTAAGTTTCTTTATTTCTTTGTTTTTCTTCTTCTTTTTTCTTAATTGTTGTTGCAGTCTTTATCAGTGGAATTTATGGGGTTTCCTTCTTTGCATTGTAAATTTTACTGTCAATTAACACAATTTATAATTTCAAGTTTTGGAATAAGTGATATTCATAGTGATTGCCTTGAGTATGTGAGATGTGACAAGTTGCAGCATTTTTCTATTCTGTTTATGTCTGCTGTAATGCATGTTTGTAGCAGTGTTTAAGTGACTTTTTTTATAAGTAGGTATCTAAGTAAATGTATAGTAGTCAGTAGATCACCGCTTAGGCTTCTGTTTCTCCTTTATGTGTTGGTATAGACCAGTGTTTTAAAAGGCGGGGGCGTTAGGTGGGGCGTTTTACATATGCTTCGGGGAGGCGTAAACCTCGAGGCATGGGGCGTAAGCCCCACGAGTATGTAATTTTTAATATTTTATAAAATAATATAATTACAATAAATAATTTTAAATAGGAAAATTACATAAAAAATTAAAAAAATTAAATAAATGAAATATATGTGTGTGTGTGCGTGCGCTTGATCCTCATAAAAAATTAATCAAAGCAATTCAAAATTATACGCCACTTACAACTTGTAATTATATATAACATAATTTTACAAATATAAACAATACAATGAAATAAAAGCTACTATGAAATGCAAATCAACTCTTAACATATTAACTTTCAAACAAAGAAAAAATCACAATTTCTTAAAACAATATTACTATCATACTATTCATTTTATCTCCCTAAAAATGGCAGCCTGGTGCACTAAGATTTGTACGCACCCTTACCTCATAAGCAAATAATCAATAAACTTTATCAGTATTATAATTAAAACGTAAGTCCTTCACGAATAAAAATAAAATTACTTTCAAATAGCGAAATAATAAAATATGATAATTTTGATACATAGGACAAAAGATCACTGTCAAGTGAAAATGTACAATTCGGCTATGTATTTTTAAAAGAAATATTAAGTGATATCACTCTCATGATGTTCTCAAATATATTAAATATGCAATACTACAACTTGTTATTTGAGTTGCACCCAATCTTCTTATTTCTACAGATGAAAAATTATTAAGTATCGTTCATTTGTTAAAGAATTATGAGAATCAACGATTTTGATTAAGGAATTTAACATATAATTTGTGTAAGAACTGTTAGGCGAGCCCCGAGCGTTGGGGCGTTAGGGCGTTAGGCGTGTTTAGGGCGTACGGTCGGGTGTTTAGGGCGTAAGCCTCACAGGAACTAAAGCCCGAACTAAGGCCCGCACATGAGCCCCAGGGCGTTTTGCTAGTGCTCCGCCCCGGAGCGAGTCCTGAAGCTGCCTTTTAAAACACTGGTATAGACCAGTGGTTTTAGTTTGTGGGAAATTTTCTTCTAGGGCGCAAACAAGTGTTTTAGTCTTTCGTCTTCTGAAATAGAAAGGAATGCCGTGTTTAGATGGAAAATGTTAACATTTCTTGTAGAATACAAAGCAAGCACCTTTTAATCATCTCTGTTATCATTAATAGCCAGATCATGTTAGTCTGCAGACTGATGTTTGGGGTATTCTCACTGTTGTCAAACTCTCATTCTTCAACTTCAGTAAAAGTTGTATGGTAACAGACAATATCATTCGCTTACTTACCGTTCCATCTTTTCTGTTTGGTTGTGTCGTGTGGACTAATTGTTTTTTGATGAATGTCTTGTTGGCTTGTAATTCTCTCATTTCTTATTTTATTGTGTTGTTTCATATATTACTCGAGCATTTCCAGGCGATGCAGCTAAACACAACACTTTTTCTTTTGCAGAGCTTGCTCGAGAAAATGGAACAATAGATGAAGAAGTCCTTAAAAATGCCTTCGCTGCAACTGAAGATGGCTTTCTTTCTCTTGTGAGAAGGGCATTTGGTATTACACCATCAATTGCGTCAAAGGGTTGCTGCTGTCTGGTTGGTGTTATCTGGAAAGGGACATTATATGTTGCTAACCTGGGTGATTCTAGAGCAGTATTAGGTCATATAGTAGGGAGATCGAATAAGATTGTTGCTGAGCAATTGACCAAGGATCATAATGCCAGTATCGAGGAGGTTAGGAAGGAACTGATGTCTTTGCACCCAGATGATTCATGCATTGTGGTTCATGTCAATGGAGCGTGGCGCGTTAAAGGCATTATACAGGTTTGCTCTTAAATAATACTGAACACAAACTTGTTATTTTACGTGTCATTTTGAATTCTATATCTGATATATGACTAAACACTTTTAATCTTCAATTAATTAAAATGTGTGTTATATTTAGACTATTAATAGAAGTATATTAACTTTAAATATGGAGTAACAATACAAGTTTTACATAACACATGGGTAATGAGATGGTGAAACGATTAATAAAGGGGAGCCCGATGCACTAAGCTCCCGCTATGCACAGGGTCCAAGGATTGTTTCCACGGCTTGAACCCGTGACCTCTCATGGAATCAACTTTACCAGTTACTCCAAGGCTCCCCTTCGTGGTGGAACGATTAATAATCCTGAAATTTGTGAACATTTATAAGCAAAGGGATCAAAAGTTAATTGAAGGTTAAAAGTGCTTAGTCAAATATCTCAAGGACTAAGATTAAAAATTTACCAATAATTGAGGGACCAAAAATACTATTGAGCTACAACTAAATTTATGTAGTAATATCTAGCTCTTTATTCTAGTTTCTTGTCTTATTCGGTGGCTTTTTCCAAGAACAAGATATTTTTAACCTCATAATATGCTTTTGGACACCTCTCAAACTGAACCAAACAAAACTTGAACTGTGGACTTGTTCCATTTTGTCACCTTGGGAAGTGATCTACCATTATGGTGAAGACCTGTTTAGTACATCCTAATATACTGAATAGATAGAACTATGTCTGCCTCGGCCTTTCTATTTTATTTATAGCTGCATCTGCCTTTTGATATATATTTCTTTTGACTTTCATGATGGCTGCTGCATCAAGAATCTATTGGTCCGAATGTCTTACATAGATCTTTTATATTGCTATTGATTTTACTACTATATATTTCTTTCGACTTTACATGATAACTGTTGAACCAAGAAACTTTTCTACTTGTTAGTGTTCACATGTTAGGAACTGAGTTTTCTTATTTTCAAGGAAGCTTGAATGTAGTAATTCATTGACCTTTTTTGGCTTCACATGCATTTTCTCTCCATACCTTTGATTAGTTAGATTTATTTTCTTTTATGTTTGTGTCTGAGTTTTTTAGGTATCTAGATCAATTGGAGATGCATATCTGAAGAAGCCAGAGTTTGCTCTTGGTCCAGCTTACCCACGATTCCATCTTAAAGAACCACTTAGGCAGCCGGTGCTAAGAGCTGATCCATCTGTATATTCAAGAAACTTACAACCAGCTGATAGATTTCTAATATTTGCTTCTGATGGGCTGTGGGAACTCTTAAGCAATCAAAAGGCTGTGGAAATCGTGCATAACAACCCTAGAGAGGTATCTCCTTTGTTTTCTCTTATTCTGCCACGGATGTACTCATTCACGTTTTTTGTATGTGTCATGTTTGTATGGTTAAACTTATTTTGTTTTATCCAATATCAGGGCATAGCTAGAAGACTTATTGTATCAGCCCTGGATGAGGCAGCGAGGAGACAAAAGTTGAAGTATGACGACATTAAGAAGTATGACAAGGGTGCTAGGCGGTCCTTCCATGATGATATAACAGTTGTTGTCGTCTTTATAGATCACGAGATGCTGGACGGAAAATTACCTGTGCCTGAACTGTCAGTTCGAGGATTTATAGACACTCATGGACCATCAGATTTCAATATTTTGCAAGAGGTTGCTATGAAGACAAATACTCTCAAGTGAATCATACCTAACAAGTTGTTGGCACCACTTCTTTTCTAGGGAAGCCCTTTTGGCGTTGTTTTACCAATTTACATTTGACATACAGTCCAGATGAACAGCAAGACTATCAGCTTTTCTACTTTACCCATGTCCCCACCCCACAGGTCATCGGCAACCTACTTTCTTTCTCTAAAATTTTGATGTACACAAATTCTCTGTACAAAGACAAGATGAGAAAACTACCTCCTATTGCTTACCACAATCTTTCATAGTTAAGGACATAAAAGTTGGAATTGGAATTGAATATATGGTAGTTGCAATATTCAAAATGTGAACAAGTTGAAGCTCTAAGCTCAATGTGTTTTTATCTTTGTTATACAAGTGCTTATTCAATTCTGTTGCTTACCATCAAAGGGGTGTTTTACTGTTAAATGTTTATAATAAAATTCATGTATTTTTTATATTTACCTCTTTAACCCTTTTAGATGCAAAGCTATAAAGTTATCCTTTTAAGAATTAATTAATTCAACTATTTTTTTTTTATTTGTCCATAAAACCTCTATGGTCTGGCCCTTTTCCGGATGTTGCCGAGTCACGAGGACTTCTTCTACTCCCTTCCCAGAAGATAGAGGGAACTTAGAGCTTGGCCACAACAAAGCGCTTACCAAACACGAAGGAAAGGGCCTTCGCCACTTGAGCCGTATGCGGGGAACTCGCACGTGCAGTTCTGGGGGAGCTAGTAGGAGCCATCACATCCCAATAGCGTATATTTGGAGCTCAATATGAAATCATATTTTCTTGCAAGACCCTAAAACTCCAGAGATTGCTTCGAAATAAGATCCTTGCGTTAGACCCTTTCCTGAACTCTTTCCTGTACTATCAAGAATAAGGAATAGCCAGCAAGGTCTTCTTCCTTATTATACACGCGTGCAAGAGATTCTGTTTAGTCAAAGGTGCAAGGCGAAAGTCATAAATGAAATCGAACTCCCAGTCTCATTCCCTCCCTATTTTTCTTATATAGTATGTATTTCAAGTAGTCAATATGTCAGTGCCTATTTATTCTCTTGCCCTTCCTTCTCTTGTGTCGGGCGTGTGATCGATTGGAAAGCTCCTCCCCATTTTCGCCTGGAAGAGGGTCAGTCTCAAAGCAAATGAAAGCGGTTGATTTGATGCTCTCCGAAAAGAGTGTTCCATACCCAGGAGTCAACTTTCCCGTATGAGCATTCGGTACATGTATTAGTCTGTGGAAGAAAAAAGCCTATCTATTCGATTTTCTTAGTTTAGTAAAGGGCTTTTCTCTTACTAGTTAAGTGATAAGGTAGGGCACTATCCCGCGCATAGCGGAAGCTTAGTGCATCGGTCTGCCCTTTGAACAAATAAAAATAATTGATTAAAAAAATTGAGTTTAAAACGGTATATAAATCGTCATAAACAAAAAAAAACTAGAACGAATTATGTGAAGAAGGAAAAATTAGAATCAACAGATTAGCTAATAGGTATATGTAGTAATTAATGAGAGCTATGAACTTAGACTTATGAAAATTGATCGATACTCTTGTAGGTAATTTATGATAGTTAATAAATATGTCAGTTCAAAGTTCACAAAAATTAACTTTACTTTGTTCATTTTATTGGAAGTAGAGAATTGTACGGATTAATTCGAGAATGACAGGGTCTGGTAAACCCACAAAGTTGCATTTGATTATATCAACTGTTAAGATAAAATAAATATCATCAATCCTCCTAGTACTGTGAGTTCATATTTTTATGTGAAAATGATCAACATTTGTTTTTTCCCTTTCTTATGTTGTTCAATGTACGTTTTACTTGATCAAACTTAGAGTGGTATAATTAGCAGATAAAAATATAATTTGTTCAATCTGTTTAAATTTGGACGAGTTAGCGACCCACATATTTCTTAACTCAAGTTATTTTGATTAGCTTGATTCAGTCAAATTAAAAATAGCATTTATTAAGCGTTTGGACATACAATTTCATCTTATGAGATGAAATCATCGTTTGGACATGCGATTTCATCTCGTGAGATGAAATTCCAAATCATCCAAAAAGGCATGATTTGAGATTTCAAATTTTAAATGTAAAAGTTGACCACAAGTTTATATTTTGTAAAAATAGATCCATAAATTGGTAGATATAATTAGCAATCATGTTTATCAATTATTTATATTAAAAGATCTACAAGAGGGGTGAATTGAAAATAATTAATTTATAACGGGTGGATAGGTGGGTCGGGTGGTGGGTTGGATGGATGTATGTCCACCCGAATCCGACCCGATCCGTCACCCGATTAAAATCCATGTTTTGTTGGATTTTCGTCAATATAATCGGGTCGGGTGGATCGGATATCCATCGGGTTAGGGTGAAATTGTCAGCACTACTCAAGACGTGCCCGTTGCATTATACAATCCGAGGAAAGTGTTGAACATCTATTTCTGACTGGGGATAGAGCTGCTGCTGTTTGGACCTTTTTAAACTCATGTATGGGAATTCAAAGTCAATCTTTACTTAGAGCTCAATGGATGACTGAGAGTACAAACACATAACAATGATTTCTTGGGCAAGCAGTCCCTGTTCTGATTATTGGTCAATATGGGAAGTAAGATGCAGCGATAGACAACAAAATTACCATGGCAAGACTTAATCACCATACTGTTTCCTTGATCAGAGATGCTCTTCAGATGGAGTTTCAGAATATTACTTGGCCTGACGACTCGGGTGGGATTATAAATTCCATTGACAAAAGCATAGAGACAGGATCACTAAGGTGAAATGGCAGAAGCCTGATCATCATTTTTTGAAGATGAACATTGATGTAAGTAGCTATGGTAACCCTAGACAGTGTGGAGGTGTTGTGTATAGTTAGAGACTACACTGGGAAGATGAAAACAGCTATGGCCTTGTCTGGGATCAGGAAACAACTTTGCTGAATGACATGCCATTTGGAGAGGAATGCAGGTTTGTTTAGAAAAAGGTTACATCAATATTATTTTGGAATCTAATTCTCAACAAAAAGTTTCATACATAAACAATGAGAAACACAGAGGCCATCAAAGACTTGTCAACTCAACTCATGTGTATTAGATTTCAGCATTGCCTGCAAGGAGGGAATAAACCTGCTGACTACCTGGCTAGACTAGGACAGAATGTGCATGATATGATCATTTTCAATAGTCAAGAGGATATACCAATGGAACTAATATGTTTAATTAGAATGGATATGTGGGGTTTTCCAGCATTCAGAATTAAGAAGACTAATAATATCTACATTTTGAATTTTGAATATCTCTTATGCTTTCTTAAACTTATAGGTATGTCATTGTAAATGGAATGAGTCTCTTTCGGATTCAGGAAACAACTCTCAGAGCCAAGTTTATTTTGTTGTGTATGACTTTGTACACTTGGAGTCCTCCTAGCTAACCTAGATCTGACACTGTATACCACAATGGACATTATAGTCTTCTGCTTATGATCAATTTAAAAATGGTGAGTCTGTTCACCCCACAGTTAGGATCTGATAAAGATTTATGTCCTCTTCCTTGTGTACTCTATATAAAATATCCCGCCCCAAAAAAAGCACAAACAGTTATATCCGGCTTTGTAGTTCAGATTCACTTTCGACAAATCTGAGTTTATAGGATTTTTGTCTATACGAACTTGACGTTAGCGACTCATAGAAAGACCAAACACAAAAGAAAAATGGTACTATAAATATCTTCAAATTTATATTTATCAAGACACTTCCATCAACAGAAAGGGAAAAAGGAAACGGAGGAAGGGAGAGTGTGTGTAATGTGCATGTGTATATGTATGTGTTATGTGCTTATACACATGAATGGATATATAGAGATACATCTTGGGGAACAAAAAGACTAATGTTGTTAGAGACAAGACTTGGGTCAAAGTAAATATAAAGACTAGCTTTTTAAGATAATATTACTCTAAATGATGTGTTATATATCAAGATCCAGAAAACAAAAGAACTTATTTATACAAGATATATCAGATATCAAAATGTTTTGTCCCACTACATAACAGAAAGACTGATAATAATTAAACAAAAGAATTCCTCACAAACCAGATCATCTAGATTACATGCTAGTACATTCAAAGAAAGCTGCAAATACTTTGACACTCATACCATGTTAAAAAATAGAAAGCACAAAGATGCACAATTTCTAAACCAACAAAAAAAAGTCATTGATGCTTAGTTGCATGTGTAAACTCCACTTGAATACCTGTGATCAACCTCATAAAAATCAGTCTTGCCCTCTAAAGTCGGCTGCAGAGAAATGCCAGACAAAGATCTAGTCCCTTGGGATGAAAACTTTACATAGCCACCAAGCTCTAGCTCTACCTCAGCATCATCATCATTAATATCTACGGGGAACCTCGCCTTCAATTTGCCAGGATGACCCTTGGGAGGAATCTCATCAACATGCCATTTCAGTTCTTTCTCAGACCGGTTCAATACAGCTTTAGGTGAAACTTTCAATAATGTTGGGTCCACTGGTAATTTTAGGACAAAGGTTACATTGGTTAATGGAACTGGAATATCAGGATTTGCAACGTACTGCAGCATTACAGAAAGTAATGACCCACTAAGACGCTTAACAAGTCGAATCCTCAAAGGCAATGGAGTTAAACGTGGTAGAAAACTGTACTTAATAATTGGTATAGCTTCATTTGACGGAGCTGTCTTCACATGAAACAGACCATTCCCAAGGCTGCTCACACGAGAATTTTGCATGACAAACCTCTTAACAGCAGCGGTATCTTCAACCTTGAATGAAAACTCAGTTTCCTTTTTATCATCTTTAGACTTTGGCGGAAGCGTTTTTAAGTAAACAATGCCCATTAAACCAACTCTAGCAAGCAACGATTCTCTAAACTCAGCACTGATCTCCTCGGTAATAAACATTTCTGGACCATTCATTTTCTTCACCAAAATATCCTCAAGATTCTTCCCAGCACCACTCTCAGCAGTGGCTCCAGCTGCTGCTTTCGGTGGTTCACTAGTCTCTAGTAATTCAAGCCCACCAAGTCCCTGATCTTTCTTCACCTTTTTCGACCCCACATACTCAGAAGCATCTAATCCACCACCCCATGCATCATTAATCCCTTCAAAATCTTCTGGCAGTGTTGATCCTTCATTACTAAACTCTATCCCACCATAATCCCCTTCAAACCCTTCCACCCCGATGTGTGTTGACTGGCTAGCTGCAGCAGGTGGCAAGGTAGTCACATCAAGCCCTGCCAATGCCTTTGCGACATCTGAGCTGTCCTTACCCTTATCCTTCTTAAAATCACCAACCAAAGACTCTGGCTGATTAATCTTATCACTTGCTGCAAATGGATCCTTCTCCACCTCAATCTCCTCAATTTTCTCGTCCTCCTTTTCTCCACCCGTAATCGCCAACGTGGCTGCCACCTCATCACCTGCCTCCAACGTCTCCTGAGGCAACTCAAACACAGCTTTCGAAAACGTCTCCAACCCGCCTTCTTGTTCCAATGAATGCGCCTCCACGTTCACCCAACTATCACCTCCCCTAATCTTATTCTCCGTATGAAAAGCCGAATGCACCATCTTCGCTATATTGTCCCCGTGCATAGACGCCAACATAGCCGCCAACCTAATATTACTAACCCCTCTCAACACAATATCCAACGCCATATAAATTTCCGCGTATTTCTTTGCTAACTTCTCCGGTGTAACATCAACGCCACGACATGCGGTAACAACCACACTAACAGCTTGATTCACAATACTAATACACTCAAACACATTATTAACAACCATATCTTTATCATTATTATCATCAGCAGTGGTAATAGCAAGGACATAAATCGAGTTAACAAGGCGGTATACGACCCGATACCTGGATTCAACACAGAAAATAACTTATTATTATACTAAGTAGGCGTTTGGCCATGAAAACCAAATATTTTTCACTTTATTTGGAATTTTAAAGTTGGAGTTGTGTCTGGTGTTGACACCCAATTTTGTCCCATCCCTTTTGATTTATTTGCGATTTTGGATATTTTGACACTTCTCAAAATATTTTTTTATATACACATTATTATTCTCAATATTACTATATTATTACTACTATTATTATTCGTATTCTTTTTCTACAACCATTTGTCTTTTTAAATCATGATCATAATTTCTATTGTAATATTCTATATTATTTTCTTTTGTTTAACAAAACGACATCCTTTTTATTTATTTTTTAATTAAGCATTAAGCATTTCACAAATATTATGTTTTATCATTATTGCATCTTATACTATATTCTAAATAATTTTACATTTTTTATTCAAAGCTTTTAATATTAAACCCCTTTCATATTTTTTTTAATCCATAACCCATTTTCATTTTTCCAACCCAAAACTAATTTCATTCCCACAACCAAGCCCAAATTTTGGCCCAACCGGCCATTCCCAATACCCAAATTCATTCCCCTCTATTTCCCTTATCTCCCAAGCCCAACCGGCCACCCTCTACCAAGCCCAAAATCCCCAATTAAATTCCCATTCCTTTACCAAGCCCACCCCAAAGCCGTCAGCCCAAACGATCCCCGGCCCAAAACCCATTTCGCCCCAACCCTTTAAACCAAACGAAAACCCTAAACAAAAAAAAACAAAATAACAAAAAAAACAAACGCTCCCAAAATTCCGCACACCAAGACCCCCCAACATCGCCGCACACACCCTACACCCCTACCCCACCACTGCCACCACGCTACCCTGACACCGCCGAACCCTCACCCTTTCTTTTCTCTCTCACCCTTCCCCAAAAATCAGAGCAGCAACTCCCATTTCCTCTTCTAGACAAAGCTTGTAGCTTTGTCAACCATGGAACAGAGGGTGTTGCTCCATTTTCGTGCTATGAATCACGTGAAGCCTGCAAGGCCATCAACGTCCGGATTTTTGAAGGATTTCGTTGACCCATTTCAAAATTTGAAGCTAAAAACCCCGCCCAAAAAGCCCTAGAAATCCCTAAGTTCGTCCTATAAATATTGGCATGTGGAGTCCAGAAAAGGGGCCTTTTTTTTTTGGACGGAAAAACTCTCGGTTCTTCAAAAAACCAAAACCAAAGAGTCAATTATTCCTTTTTTACTCCTATTTCTGATTCGACAAAGATACAAAATTCATACCCATTTTTCTGTTCAATCGCCTAAACAAACTCCTCCGAGCGGATTCGACGATTCGAGACGACGCCTCGGTTCGCTGCCCGGAGAAGGTCTGTAAACTCAAATTTCTCTCGTATTTCATTTTGTTTATGTGCTCGGTGTATTTACTGCTAATTTTAGTTGTTGTTAATTATCTTAGCCTGTTTAAATATGTTAGGGTGGTTAGATTCTGGAATGAAGCATATATGTTAAGTCTCACTTTATACGAAATGGGATATTGAGATTTATTAGTTGGGTATCACATTTACTAGCTTAAATTGATTGTTATGCCTAAGTATGTCGTTTGAAGCTCCATATAGTCTTATGTGATATAAAATCAGCCTAAGTTAGTAGAATGTGATTCAAATTGGTATTTTCTGATGTTTGATACTGTTTTATTTGCTCATATGTCTACCTAACTGACTTTTAATACTTAAACATGCTATGCCAAGTCCATATTCATGCATTAGAAGTGTGTATACTGCTTTCTGGTACCTGTTCTTAGTATTGGGGATAGTGAGCATAATGTGTGACTATGATTTTGTGTTAGTCAGAGTCTGGAGGTGTTATCATGCTTAATCTAGTTATCTATGAGAGGTTATTCTAAGTGATAGATGTGTGTCTACATTTTCTCCTATCCCAGTTTGCTCTTAATTGCTATGTGACATATGTTTTAATTTGTGACATGCTTGGTAACCATCTTAGGTAGTCATGTCAATATCGGGTGCTATGCTTAATTACATGCTTGATCTAATTAGTTTCTAGGACATATACTAAACCACATCAAGAGTCAGACTTGTATAAGCCTATATTTGTTTCTTTTTGAGGACTAGAGTGACCAATAGGCTAGAATTGTGCTTGTGCATATTTGTTTTGGTCTTACTGATGTAGAGAATGCTCAGAACATCATTTCCGGGCCACTCCCTCTCTCTGATAAAAGTATGCTCTTCCTTCACCTGCACATACACCTATACCTGCCTGTTTGATATCAATCTGTTTCTATGCATTCATCAAATTCTATTTTTTGAGTTGATTCCAAGTTATTTGTTTCAATGTTGTTTGATTCAAATAGTGGCATGCCTAAGGTTCTGTGTATATGTCTTAGCCTAGAATGACCCTATATGTCTAAAGTGTTGCCTCAGTTTGGACAATAGGACATCCCCACATGTTTCACACATATATTGAGTCAGCTACATATTACTCCGTATTCCTAGTAGATAACATGTATGACACATAGCCTGGTGACTGTGTGCCCCCCCTTTTTTTATGTTGAGTAAGTCTTACATGTCTAAGATTCCACTCATGTAATCTAAGCTTATAGATGTACCTGGTAACTATGCCCTATTCTGAGATGTCCCAGGACCAATATGTTGTATTAGATCACCTATGCATTTAGTTAAGGTAATAGTCTTTAGCCTGTTTATGAACCCTTGTGGCATTCATGCATAAATAAAACATCACCGTTTCTTACCCAATTCATGTGTATCTGTTAGGATCACCTTTATGTTTAATGTGGTGCATGCTTGTATGAGTCATGGAGTACACTATACTTGTTGAATCTGAATACTGAGCATGCTAAGTTATCTTCCCATGGCTGCCAGATCATGTTTTCTTATGCCCTCTCTTAATAATGTGAATATTTGAGAATGGTTTGCTTTTGGATAGCCTATGTATTTAAAGCTAGGGAAAGCTTAGAACGTGGCTTCCCATACATGTGTGTATGTATGCTAGCTAGGTGTCCCAAATGTCATGTCACTTATTTATCCATGAGTATTTGAACTCCTTTACATACTCTGTTAACATATTAACCCAAGTAGGTAACATCCTTAAGCTGTATACAGTTCATGGCTATTGGTTTCAAAGTCCTTAGCTTGAAACCTGTCAGCCTAAATATCTTTGTATGCTTTCATGCCTCTTTACTTGGCCTAGGCTCCATTTAGACTAAGTACTTCGCCTATGCCGGTTTCAAATGTTGAACAATTCCATCAGCATATTCCAATACATTCTTGATTAAACATGTTGACACTGCCCCTGCTTAATTGTGCTGCTTAGTTTGAAATAGAAATGCACATATTAAGAAATATTCTAGGTTGTTATAGCCCTAATGTGCAATGATGTATGTCATGTCTCAGCCCCCTATCCCTTAGTATTATTGTTTTATGTGAGATATACATCAATGCATGCTTTGGTATGCAAGCTGTATATTGAGCCTATTTGTGTATACGAAAGTATACAAAAAAATGTATATCTTTGTGTATATCACTCTTTACTTGGTCAGTAAATGTCTAGTTGGCCTGGCCCATTTTTGCTTTCCTGTTTGTCTACACTACATTTCTGTATCAGTTGGGCTTGGCCCACAGGCTTTTTCCGCTTGTTTCCCTTTCTGACTTCATGATGTGAATCGGGTCAGGCCCAACAACATATTATTCTTCACGAATTATTTGTTTACATTTTCTTATATATATTTCCATGTTCCATCTACTAATCCTTTTCTTTTCTTTTCTTTTATTCACATGAAATGCATCGGGAGCAACGAAGAGTCTCGTTATGAGACTCATCACAACTTTCTCAAACCAAGACCTGCATCTACGTTCATTGCATTCTCCGGCCTCGGAATTTCTACACAAATAGGGCGGGATGACATCATCATCCTCCTTAGTTCCTCTTTTATTATTATTCTTTAATTTCGTTATTTCTATTCTTGGGCATGTAATAATTATTTTAATGCTTGTGTGATTGTTAGGATATTTAGAATAATTAGGCCATGAATGGATAATTAGTAAGGTAGTTAAAACCCGTCGCTAGCTTATTTATTTATAGGCCCGGTTAATTCAAACTTAAAAACCCTCCGCTAGTTTATTTATTTTTAGGCTCGCCATGCATATTTAAAATTTTCAAAACAAGCTTTGATCATCTTCTGTTCACTTTATTAATTGTACAACTCAAAATGATTTCCAAAATTACTTCTTTGGCATCATAAGTAATTCGTTTTTCTCCTTATTATTTGTCCCAAATGCATACTTCTTCAAACTTTACATGTATTTTCTTTAATACCATGCAAATGCATACTTGTACAAAATGCATCATTTACTAATTATTTGCAAACATCTTTTTAAGTTTATATTTTAAAACATGCATTTTTCTTAGTACAATAATTAACCTGAGTTTGACCGGGTAACCGCAAGTTAGCGGATTCTAAAGGATGCCTAACCCCTTCCCTTTAGGATAATAAAAAACTCTTACCTAGAATCTCATAGTTTCGCAGACTTTAAAATCAGAGTTAAACTGCAGCATTTAGTTTAATATTCAGGTGTCCTAATTCATCGTAAAAATAATTAGGTGGCGACTCCTTAATCATACCCAGGAATCACCGGATACGTTGTGCTCCGATTTGACCCGCGAGCAGGTCAAAATAGGGCGCGACAGCATGGCGACCCCGCTGGGGAATATTTCAGGTTCTTAACCATAGCAAACCCAGGTTACTTATTATTGTGCTTTATTTTTTTGCTCCTTATTTGATTTAATGCTTTGATTTGTTTCCATTGTATAATTTGCATAACTACTTTAATTGGTATATTCTTTTACTGCTTTCCTTAAATTGGCATTCCGTTCATATTTCCTCCATTACGGAAAATTGACACTATCACACACTACACGCGAGGTGTGTTTTGCGCACCCGCAATATTTCTTTCAATCTGCCCAAATTTTAGGAGAGTTGGCGTATGCGCGAGTGTGACCATCCGGTGGACGCGTAGCCTTCTCACTCGAGTAGTCCGCTCGGGAACCTTGAGTCCAGATAGCCAAATCTTAGAAAATTTAGGATAGAGCTATACCACCCTTTATTTAAGTCATGCATGCATACACCTTAGGTGGGTCGATCCTTGGCATCGACTCCACAATTAAGAAATCCACCAAATTGTCGGCGGGTCTCACGACCCAGCGACCATTCAGCATATTATGTGTAGCAGGATATTGATAGACGGATCCAAGCCTAAACATTATGCCAAAATTGGAAAATGCATATTCATTTTTTTTTGTATATTTTGTTATAGATGGAGTACGTACGCAAGTTAGGATGGTGAGTGGGATTCCGAGCAAACTGAAAATATGGTGGACAAACTTTGACCTTGGCAGCCAGATGGCAATTAGGAGGAGATTGGGTTGCCTCATTTCATTGTTCGACATCTTCCCCGATCAGCATTTAGTCAGAGCACTAATCCATTTTTGGGATCCAGATAGGGTTGTTTTCAGATTCGGAGATTTTGAGATGACCCCTACTTTGGAAGAGATCAGCTATTTCACCAACTTGATCTACCAGGGTAGAGGACAAATTATCCCGCACTGTCAATCCGGGAAGAAATTTCTCCGCTACTTGGGGCTAAAGAACACTAAGAAACTCCGGTGCTTTGAAAATAACTGGGTCTCGTTGGATTATCTTTATGAGAGGTACGGTTGTCGAGACGGTTACAAGATATTCAAAAATGAATTCTCCGCACCCCGATCATTGGGGGACCAAACGACCTATTGCATTTTCTTGTCGCCTTACTAGGGTCTCTCGATATTCCCACTTGAGTATGGAAAGATCAGTACTTGCATATGTTCCGTAGCACGGGCACTTTTCGAAGGAGTAAACGGCGCACAACTCACTTTGGCCCCTATGATCTTAGCAGAAATGCTTCGGGCTTTAGGAAAATGTAAAAGAGGTGAAACGAGTTTCTTCGAAGGCTGCAACCTTATTCTACAGATATGGGCAATGGAACACTTCTATCAGCGCCCGAATATGGTAGACATATGCTTCAGCGAGTCGAACAAAATCGTCAGCTTTTACGACCGGACGAAGCGATTTGTGTCGCCAGTCGGCGTCAATGATTGGTATGAGTTTTTGGCATCCCTTTTTGTGAACGGATCCAATGGAAGTACCCGTCGCTCCCGAACGCCAAAAAAGCCTATATAAGATGCAAAAGGCTTTATTATATTGAGCTTATCGGGTTGAAAGGCCTCCAACCATACGCTCCCCTCCGCGTACTCCGACAGTTTGGACAAAAGCAAATAATCCCCCTGCAGGCAAATATGAGAGTTTCTGAAATTCAATTCGGGCCGAATTTCATTGTCCCCAGAGCTAGGCAAGTCCTTGACGAATGGAACGATATTGACACCATGGATATTGGAGATAGTCAGGCAGGAGGTACCCCGAATATCACGCGTGGCTACGAGAAGATCGCGGTAATACAGACCATAGTCCTGAAGGCGAACAATGTTTTGAAGATATTGGCACAACAATTTGGGTAAGAAATTTCCGGCTCAGAGACCCAGTCGTCACCCCTGAAATGTGGCAGCAAATGCAAAACATAATGCAATACCTAGAAGACGCAGGAGCCGGACCTAGCAGTGTTAGGGTTTCATCTTCATCGCCGTGATCAAGAGAGTATTTTATGTTATCAGCTTTGTTATTGTATGCATTATTATTACAGTAAAATTTAAACTTTATTCCCAACGGAAGGCATTACAATTAACGGCTTGGATCAATTTACCATTGTCTTGCATATTTGGCGTTTAAGCCCACCTCTGGCATAAGAGAGGCCCCCATGCACGTTAGGACGCGCGGTTAATTTCCATATAATCTGCATGCTACTTGTTTATTGTTTTCCACTCTATACATGTTATTCAAAGCAATAATTACTCGTCTCGTACTAACTTAGTTTGCTTCATTTTGAAGAAGGTTTATTTCCCCAAAAGTTGATTCGTGTTGACTGAAACTAGCGGAACACCCCTACTTCACGAGATCAAAGGCACGATCATCCAGCGAAATGACTGATTCAGGAGCATCCGAACAAACTGGCATGGGACTTGTCGCTCTTCCGGGAGGTGAACCAGAGACATCGGAAAGGAGAAATTCTACCGTCCAGGATGAATACCTCGCCCAACTGTTGCAGCAAATGGCAACCATGCAGACTGAGATCGAGCGGCTCGAAATCTTACCAATCTTTCCATCAGCCTCAATACTCCACTGCCTGGGCCAGGGACGAGCGCAACTGCACCACAAACCTTTCCATCTCCTGAACCGTCATTTCCCCAGAACCTTCCTCAAAATCCCTTACTAAGCAAAACCAATCCTCAACTCGCCAGCCCGCAATGCACTAATCCACATCCTATCAACCCGCAGGTCAGTCCACAACAAAGTCCGCTACAAAATGACCCAGTATCCTTCACAACTCCATATACGCCTCAAGCTCCACTTACCCAAACTACCCCACTTGTCCAAAATATCCCTCCCACACAAAATTACCAGGCAACCCAACAAATACCGACGGCACACATCGCTAACAAGCAGTATGTGCCACCGGTATATGCAACGGAAGCCCAACCCTTTACTTCTACCATACCAAACATACCTCCTCAGGAAACAGACCAATATGAAGAGATGGAAAGACAAGCAAGGATCAGAACTGATGAAAGTATGGCGAGAGAAATTCATAGCCTAAAAGAAGCATTCAAAAATATTCAAACCAGCAAGGGGCATGAAGGACTCGAATATGAAGATCTCTGCATGCATCCCGACGTTCAGTTGCCTATCGGATATAAGGTGCCAAAATTTGACTTATTTGATGGAAAGGGAAATCCTCGCGCTCATTTAAGATCATACTGTGACAAGCTGGTTGGAGTGGGTAAGGACCAGGCCATCATAATGAAGTTGTTCATAAGGAGTTTGACAGGAGAAGCGCTTGACTGGTACACAAGCCAGGACCCACGAAAATGGCATAACTGGGGCGCAATGGCACATGATTTTGTGGATAGATTCAGGTTTAACACTGACACAGTCTTAGATAGATTTTATTTGATGAAATTGGAGAAAAAATCTACAGAGACCTTCAGAGAATATGCCATGAGGTGGAGGGCGGAAGCAGCAAAGGTTCAGCCCCCGATGGCGGAAAGTGAGATGACCACGCTCTTTGTGCAATCTATGAAGGATGCAACTTACTATGAAAGAATGATAAGCGTCATCGGACGGAATTTCTCTGAAGTGGTAAGGATGGGAGATTTCATAGAAGAGGGTATTAAAACAGGAAGAATTACAAACTTGGCGGCATTGCAGGCGACGAGTAAGGCCATTCAGTCAGACTCATTTGGGGGAGCAATTAAGAAGAGGAGGGACGGAGCGTCTCCTGTCATGGCGGTCCAGGAACATAGGTCCAACCAAATGCCAACCTACCAAAGCCCATCATCCCAGCCTCCCTACTATAATCAAAACACCCAAAATCATCAGCCCTCCTACTATAGCCAAAGCGCACAAAGCCCTCAGCCTTATTGTCAACACTCGCCTACTCCCTACCCTGTCTACTATACCCAGCCAATATATAGTCCACCACGAGCACCTACCTATCCGAATTCCCCGCAGTATCAACCCACATATCCACCTCAGCCACGAGCCCATCCACCAAATGCTCCCAGACCCCGTGCGAATCACGAAAGAAGGCCAGTCAAAACATATACACCTCTAGCCGAACCCCTAGCCCAGTTGTACGAAAGATTGAGGACCGCGGGAATACTCCAGCCCATCCCAGGGCATATCCCCAATCCTATTCCCAGATCATACGATGAGACTAAGCATTGTGCATACCACTCTGGAATCACTGGACATGACACTGGGGTTTGCTTTGCCCTCAAAGACAAGATCGAGGCGTTGATCAAAGAAGGAATTATCCAACTGAAAGGGCCTCCCCCTAATGTAAACAATAACCCTTTGCCAAACCATGACAATGCCAATGTAAACATGATTACCGTTGATGAAGAAAACAGTTTGGAAGGGACCATTGTGCCAATCCGAAGAGAGGAAAAGGTTGAATCATCGGCCTTTATCACCCCTATAATTACAGTTCAAGTGAGGGCACCGTTTGAAGTGGAAGTACTTCCTCCGAAATCGCAGAAAGTGACGCCGTCTTTTGATACCAAAAGCTGTCCCTTGGAGTACATTCGCGGGGAAAAGAGCGAGGGGAAAAGAGAAACAAATTGTAGAAGTTGTCGTCGCCGGTATGACAAGGTCCGGGCGATGTTATGCCCCTGAGACAATCCAAAAAAGGTTGTAACAGAGACTGAAGTGGAAGAGTTCTGGAGGAAAATGCCAACCAAGGAGTATTTCGTTGTAGAACAATTGAAGAAAACACCCGCTCAAATTTCTTTGCTATCATTGTTGATGAATTCTCCGGACCACGGACGTGCTTTATTGGAAGTACTCAAAGAAGCTTATGTTCCGAGAGAGACCACAGGCGAGAAACTCTCGGCCTTGGTCGGACGATTTTAGAGGCCCATAAAGTCTCTTTTCATGACGACCATTTAATTGCCACCCGAGGGTTTGGGCCACAACAAAGCTTTGAACATAACGGTAAAGTGCATGAACAAGTTCATTTCTAAGGTATTGATTGATGGAGGCTCAGCCGTCAATATTTGTCCCGTGGCGACTCTCCGAGCCTTGGGAATTAGCATTGGAAAGATTCGCGAAAGTCATGTGAGAGTTAAAGGTTTTGATGGAGCCCAAAGGAGCGTTATGGGAGAAATGGATTTAACATTGCAAGTAGGACCCGTAGAGTTCGTCGTGGAATTCCAAGTGTTAGACATATCTAGGTTATAATGCGCTAATGGGAAGACCTTGGATCCATATGGTGGTGCGGTTCCTTCTACTCTACACCGAGCACGAAGTTTGTCCGGGATCATCACGAGGTCGTGATACACGGAGAAGGGAGCAATTTAACATGCCCCGAAGGACAAATCCCTGCTGTTGAAAGCGTAGATATATTGGATGGGTCTGTCTTCCATGTCAGCGAGATTACGTGTGCCTCCAAAGCTGAAAAACTGAAATTACCACGGGTTCTCACAATGGTGGCCCAGGAAATGTTGAAGAATGGCTTTAAGCCCGGTCAGGGCCTCGGATTGAATTTAGAAGGTATGGTAGAGCCTGTTCACTTGCTCATTAAAAAAGGATACTTTCGGTCTCGGATACGAACCCACTTATGAAGAAGTCTTGTCAGTTAACCTCCGAAAGAAAAAAGACACTCCCCTGCCAAAGCCTGTTCCGCCTTTGAATCAGTCATTTGTCAAAGCATATGATGCTCAGGAGTCAAAGGAAGACGATGCAGACAACCTCGTGGAAGGACTCAAAAGTCTTTTCATTACGGAAGAAGAAGCGGAGTGCAATGTAATTCTGGATGATTTTGCTGAAGACCCAACCATTTGGGATGCAGAACAGGGAGATGTTTTGAAAAATTGGACCTGTGCCCCGGCCTTGTTTCTCCGGGAAGCTTGGTAGAAATTACCTTAGTATTTTTTGAAACAATGCGATTCTGATTGAGGCTTGAATCGCATCTCTGCATTTTAATGTGTTTTTGCCTCCATCTTTTGAAAGCTTAAATGACAAATCCATATTGCTTTTGCTATTTCAAGATTTATTTTGTTTACTAATTTTCTATTCTCTTTCAGCATGCAAACTAATAAATCTGTCGATAATGTGAATGTGACATGTAATGAAACAAACAAACAAAATCCAAACAACGAACAGGACTTCGAAGAATATGAGGAAGACTCGCAGCCAGAAGAATTGAGTGATGAATTGGAACATTTTGAGAATAAGTCAAAGCCAAATTTAGATGAAACTGAGGCATTAAATTTGGGAGATGAAGAATATGTGAAAGAAACGAGAATCGGCGTCCATCTGAACATCCCACAAAGGAAAGAGCTGACGGATCTTTTGAGGCAATATATCGACGTATTTGCTTGGTCTTATGATGATATGCCAGGGCTAAGCACAGATATTGTTTCGCATAAATTACCTATTGATCCATCCTGCCCTCCGGTGAAACAAAAACCAAGGAAAATCAAGCCTGACTTGAGTTTAAAGGTCAAGGAAGAGGTGTAAGCAATTCGATGCAAAGGTAATTCGAGTCACGAGATACCCCACTTGGTTGGCCAACATTGTACCTGTGCCAAAGAAAGATGGGAAAATACGGGTGTGCGTGGATTATCGGGATCTCAACAAGGCTAGCCCGAAGGATGATTTCCCTCTCCCAAATATTCACATACTCATTGATAACTGTGCGAAGCATGAATTACAGTCATTCGTTGATTGTTTTGCTGGTTACCACCAAATCTTGATGGATGAAGAAGACGCAGAAAAAACAGCATTCACTACACCTTGGGGAGTACACTATTACCGGGTAATGCCGTTCGGACTCAAGAACGCGGGTGCCACCTATATGAGGGCCATGACTACCATTTTTCATGATATGATCCACAAAGAAATCGAGGTCTACGTAGATGACGTTATCATCAAGTCGCGAAGGGCCCCAGATCACTTGACTGATTTGAAGAAGTTCTTCGACCGGCTGAAGCGGTATAACCTGAAATTAAACCCTGCAAAGTGTGCATTTGGTGTCCCTGCTGGGAAGCTGCTAGGTTTCATCGTGAGTAGAAGAGGTATTGAATTGGACCCCTCGAAGGTAAAAGCTATTCAAGACTTGCCTCCTCCAAAGAGTCGAAAGGATGTGATGAGTTTAACTCTCACATGACTTTCGCGAATCTTTCCAATGCTAATTCCCAAGGCTCGGAGAGTCGCCACGGGACAAATATTGACGGCTGAGCCTCCATCAATCAATACCTTAGAAATGAACTTGTTCATGCACTTTACCGTTATGTTCAAAGCTTTGTTGTGGCCCAAACCCTCAGGTGGCAATTCTGTCATGAAAAGAGACTTTATGGGCCTCTAAAATCTGTCCGACCAAGGCCGAGAGTTTCTCGCCTGTGGTCTCTCTCGGAACATAAGCTTCTTTGAGTACTTCCAATAAAGCACGTCCGTGGTCCGGAGAATTCATCAACAATGATAGCAAAGAAATTTGAGCGGGTGTTTTCTTCAATTGTTCTACAACGAAATACTCCTTGGTTGGCATTTTCCTCCAGAACTCTTCCACTTCAGTCTCTGTTACAACCTTTTTTGGATTGTCTGCAGGGGCATAACATCGCCCGGACCTTGTCATACCAGCGACGACAACTTCTACAATTTGTTTCTCTTTTCCCCTGCTCTTTTCCCCAATCGAACAGCTCCAAGGGACAGTTTTGGTATCAAAAGACGGCGTCACTTTCTGCGATTTCGGAGGAAGTACTTCCACTTCAAACGGTGCCCTCACTTGAACTGTAATTATAGGGGTGATAAAGGCCGATGATTCAACCTTTTCCTCTCTTCGGATTGGCACAATGGTCCCTTCCAAACTGTTTTCTTCATCAACGGTAATCATGTTTACATTGGCATTGTCATGGTTTGGCAAAGGGTTATTGTTTACATTAGGGGGAGGCCCTTTCAGTTGGATAATTCCTTCTTTGATCAACGCCTCGATCTTGTCTTTGAGGGCAAAGCAAACCCCAGTGTCATGTCCAGTGATTCCAGAGTGGTATGCACAATGCTTAGTCTCATCGTATGATCTGGGAATAGGATTGGGGATATGCCCCGGGACGGGTTTGAGTATTCCGCGGTCCTCAATCTTTCGTACAACAACGGGCTAGGGGTTCGGCTAGAGGTGTATATGTTTTGACTGGCCTTCTTTCGTGATTCGCACGGGGTCTGGGAGCATTTGGTGGATGGGCTCGTGGCTGAGGTGGATATGTGGGTTGATCGCGGGGAATTCGGATAGGTAGGTGCTCGTGGTGGACTATATATTGGTGGGTATAGTAGACGGGGGTAGGGAGTAGGCGAGTGTTGACAATAAGGTGAGGGCTTTGTGCGCTTTGGCTATAGTAGGAGGGCGATGATTTTGGGTGTTTTGATTATAGTAGGGAATTTGGGATGATGGGCTTTGGTAGGTTGGCATTTGGTTGGACCTATGTTCCTGGACCGCCATGACGGGAGACGCTCCGTCCCTCCTCTTCTTAATTGCTCCCCCAAATGAGTCGACCGAATGGCCTTACTCGTCGCCCGCAATGCCGCCAAGTTTGTAATTCTTCTGTTTTAATACCTCTTCTATGAAATCTCCCATCCTTACCACTTCGAGAGAAATTCCGTCCGATGACGCTTATCATTCTTTCATAGTAAGTTGCATCCTTCATAGATTGCACAAAGAGCGTGGTCATCTCACTTTTCCGCCATCGGGGCCGAACCTTTTCGCTTCCGCCCTCCACCTCATGGCATATTCTCGAAGGTCTCTCGTAGATTTTTTCTCCAATTTCATCAAATAAAATCTATCTAAGCGTGTCGATGTTAAACCCGAATCTATCCACAAAATCATGTGCCATTGCGCCCCGGTTATGCCATTTTCGTGGGTCTGGCTTGTGTACCGGTCAAGCGCTTCTCTGTCAAACTCCTTATGAACAACTTCATTATGATGGCACGGTCCTTACCCACTCCAACCCGACTTGTCACAAAGTATGATCTTAAATGAGCGCGAGGATTTCCCTTTCCATCAAATAAGTCAAATTTTGGCACCTTATATCCGATAGGCAAGCGAACGTCGGGATGCGTGCGAGAGATCTTCATACTCGAGTCCTTCATGCCCTTGCTTTGGTTTGAATATTTTTGAATGCTTCTTTTAGGCTATGAATTTCTCTCGCCATACTTTCATCGATTTCGATCCTTGCTTGTCTTTCCATCTCTTCATATTGGTCTGTTTCGAGGAGGTATGTTTGGTATGGTAGAAGTAAAGGGTTGGGCTTCGTTGCATATCCGGTGGCACATCCGCTTGTTAGCGATGTGTGCCGTCGGTATTTGTTGGGTTACTGGTAATTTTGTGTGGGAGGGATATTTTGGACAAGTGGGGTAGTTTGGGTAAGTGGAGCTTGAGGCGTATATGGAGTTGTGAAGGATACCGGGTCATTTTGTAGCGGACTTTGTTGTGGGAGTGACGACTGCGGGTTGATAGGATGTGGATTAGTGCATTGCGGGCTGGCGAGTTGAGGATTGGTTTTGCTTAGTAAGGGATTTTGAGGAAGGTTCTGGGGAAATGACGGTTCAGGAGATGGAAAGGTTTGTGGTGCAGTTGCGCTCGTCCCTAGCCCAGGCAGTGGAGTATTGAGGCTGATGGAAAGATTGGTAAGATTTCGGAGCCGCTCGATCTCAGTCTGCATGGTTGCCATTTCTTTGCAACTTGAGTTGGGCGAGGTATTCATCCTGGACGGTAGAATTTCTCCTTTCCGATGTCTCTGGTTCACCTCCCGGAAGAGCGACAAGTCCCATGCCAGTTTGTTCGGATGCTCCTGAATCAGTCATTTCGCTGGATGATCGTGCCTTTGATCTCGTGAAGTAGGGGTGTTCCGCTAGTTTCAGTCAACACGAATCAACTTTTGGGGAAATAAATCAGGCAAAATAAACCTTCTTCAAAATGAAGCAAACTAAGTTAGTACGAGACGAGTAATTATTGCTTTGAATAACATGTATAGAGTGGAAAACAATAAACAAGTAGCATGCAGATTATATGGAAATTAACCGCGCGTCCTAACGTGCATGGGGGCCTCTCTTATGCCAGAGGTGGGCTTAAACGCCAAATATGCAAGACAATGGTAAATTGATCCAAGCCGTTAATTGTAATGCCTTCCGTTGGGAATAAAGTTTAAATTTTACTGTAATAATAATGCATACAATAACAAAGCTGATAACATAAAATACTCTCTTGATCACGGCGATGAAGATGAAACCCTAACACTGCTAGGTCCGGCTCCTGCGTCTTCTAGGTATTGCATTATGTTTTGCATTTGCTGCCACATTTCAGGGGTGACGACTGGGTCTCTGAGCCGGAAATTTCTTACCCAAATTGTTGTGCCAATATCTTCAAAACATTGTTCGCCTTCAGGACTATGGTCTGTATTACCGCGATCTTCTCGTAGCCACGCGTGATATTCGGGGGTACCTCCTGCCTGACTATCTCCAATATCCATGGTGTCAATATCGTTCCATTCGTCAAGGACTTGCCTAGCTCTGGGGACAATGAAATTCGGCCCGAATTGAATTTCAGAAACTCTCATATTTGCCTGCAGGGGGATTATTTGCTTTTGTCCAAACTGTCGGAGTACGCGGAGGGGAGCGTATGGTTGGAGGCCTTTCAACCCGATAAGCTCAATATAATAAAGCCTTTTGCATCTTATATAGGCTTTTTTGGCGTTCGGGAGCAGCGGGTACTTCCATTGGATCTGTTCACAGGTGCGGGATGCCAAAAACTCATACCAATCATTGACGCCGACTGGCGACACAAATCGCTTCGTCCGGTCGTAAAAGCTGACGATTTTGTTCGACTCGCTGAAGCATATGTCTACCATATTCGGGCGCTGATAGAAGTGTTCCATTGCCCATATCTGTAGAATAAGGTTGCAGCCTTCGAAGAAACTCGTTTCACCTCTTTTACATTTTCCTAAAGCCCGAAGCATTTCTGCTAAGATCATAGGGGCCAAAGTGAGTTGTGCGCCGTTTACTCCTTCGAAAAGTGCCCGTGCTACGGAACATATGCAAGTACTGATCTTTCCATACTCAAGTGGGAATATCAGAGACCCTAGTAAGGCGACAGTAAATGCAATAGGTCGTTTGGTCCGCCAATGATCGGGGGTGCAGGAGAATTCATTTTTGAATATCTTGTAACCGTCTCGACAACCGTACCTCTCATAAAGATAATCCAACGAGACCCAGTTATTTTCAAAGCACCGGAGTTTCTTAGTGTTCTTTAGCCCCAAGTAGCGGAGAAATTTCTTCCCGGATTGACAGTGCGGGATAATTTGTCCTCTACCCTGGTAGATCAAGTTGGTGAAATAGCTGATCTCTTCCAAAGTAGGGGTCATCTCAAAATCTCCGAATCTGAAAACAACCCTATCTGGATCCCAAAAATGGATTAGTGCTCTGACTAAATGCTGATCGGGGAAGATGTCGAACAATGAAATGAGGCAACCCAATCTCCTCCTAATTGCCATCTGGCTGCCAAGGTCAAAGTTTGTCCACCATATTTTCAGTTTGCTCGGAATCCCACTCACCATCCTAACTTGCGGCACAGACTCCATCTATAACAAAATATACAAAAAAAAATGAATATGCATTTTCCAATTTTGGCATAATGTTTAGGCTTGGATCCGTCTATCAATATCCTGCTACACATAATATGCCGAATGGTCGCTGGGTCGTGAGACCCGCCGACAATTTGGTGGATTTCTTAATTGTGGAGTCGATGCCAAGGATCGACCCACCTAAGGTGTATGCATGCATGACTTAAATAAAGGGTGGTATAGCTCTATCCTAAATTTTCTAAGATTTGGCTGTCTGGACTCAAGGTTCCCGAGCGGACTACTCGAGTGAGAAGGCTACGCGTCCACCGGATGGTCCGGACACTCTGCGTATGCCAACTCTGGATGATTTTGCTTAAGACCCAACCATTTGGGATGCAAACAGGGAGATGTTCTGAAAAATTGGACATGTGCCCCGGCCTTGTTTCTCCGGGAAGCTTGGTAGAAATTACCTTAGTATTTTTTGAAACAATGCGATTCTGATTGAGGCTTGAATCGCATCTCTGCATTTTAATGTGTTTTTGCCTCCATCTTTTGAAAGCTTAAATGACAAATCCATATTGCTTTTGCTATTTCAAGATTTATTTTGTTTACTAATTTTCTTTTCTCTTTCAGCATGCAAACTAATAAATCTGTCGATAATGTGAATGTGACATGTAATGAAACAAACAAACAAAATCCAAACAACGAACAGGACTTCGAAGAATATGAGGAAGACTCGCAGCCAGAAGAATTGAGTGATGAATTGGAACATTTTGAGAATAAGCCAAAGCCAAATTTAGATGAAACTGAGGCATTAAATTTGGGAGATGAAGAATATGTGAAAGAAACGAGAATCGGCGTCCATCTGAACATCCCACAAAGGAAAGAGCTGACGGATCTTTTGAGGCAATATATCGACGTATTTGCTTGGTCTTATGACGATATGCCAGGGCTAAGCACAGATATTGTTTCGCATAAATTACCTATTGATCTATCCTGCCCTCCGGTGAAACAAAAACCAAGGAAAATCAAGCCTGACTTGAGTTTAAAGGTCAAGGAAGAGGTGTAAGCAATTCGATGCAAAGGTAATTCGAGTCACGAGATACCCCACTTGGTTGGCCAACATTGTACCTGTGCCAAAGAAAGATGGGAAAATACGGGTGTGCGTGGATTATCGGGATCTCAACAAGGCTAGCCCGAAGGATGATTTCTCTCTCCCAAATATTCACATACTCATTGATAACTGTGCGAAGCATGAATTACAGTCATTCGTTGATTGTTTTCTTTGGTTACCACCAAATCTTGATGGATGAAGAAGACGCGAGAAAAAAAGCATTCACTACACCTTGGGGAGTACACTATTACGGGTAATGCCGTTCGGACTCAAGAACGCGGGTGCCACCTATATGAGGGCCATGACTACCATTTTTCATGATATGATCCACAAAGAAATCGAGGTCTACGTAGATGACGTTATCATCAAGTCGCGAAGGGCCCCGGATCACTTGATGATTTGAAGAAGTTCTTCGACCTAAATTTGAAGCGGTATAACACGAAATTAAACCCCGCAAAGTGTGCATTTGGTGTCCCTGCTGGGAGGCTGCTAGGTTTCATCGTGATTAGAAGAGGTATTGAATTGGACCCCTCGAAGGTAAAAGCTATTCAAGACTTGCCTCCTCCAAAGAGTCGAAAGGATGTGATGAGTTTCCTTGGTCGCCTCAACTACATCAGCAGGTTCATAGCACAATCAACAGTGATATGTGAGCCAATATTCAAGCTATCGAAGAAAGACGCTCGCTACCAAGTGGACATCGGATTGCCGCAAGCTTTTGATAGAATCAAAGAATACTTGTCTAACCCACTTTGTTTTGGTGCCTCCGAACCCGGAAGGCCGTTGCTGTTATATCTGTCTGTGTTAGAAAATGCATTTGGATGCGTGCTGGGACAACATGATGAAACAGGAAAGGAGCAAGCTATATACTACTTAAGCAAGAAGTTCACACCTTACGAAGCTCGGTATACTTTGCTGGAACGCACTTGTTGTGCCTTGACATGGATTGCACAAAGGTTTAGACATTATCTGTCTGCATATACCACTTATCTCATCTCCAGAATGGACCCACTCAAATACATCTTTCAGAAGCCCATGCCCACTGGGAAGCTAGCAAAGTGGCAGATCTTGCTAAGTGAGTTCGATATCATATATGTTACCCAAAAGGCTATCAAAGGATGCGGGTATGTTTTAAATCAAGCGCCCACCTTCTAATGCGGGTATGTTATAAATCAGGCGCCCACCTTCTAATGCGGGTATGTTTTAAATCAGGCACCCACCTTCTAATGTGGGTATTTCATTTTAAATCAGGCGCCCACCTCCTAATGCGGGTATGTTTTAAATCAGGCACCCACCTTCAAATGCGGGTATGTTTTAAATCAGGCGCCCACCATCTAATGCGGGTATTTCATTTAAATCAGGTGCCCACCTCCTAATTGGGTATGTTATTTAAATCAGGCGCCCACATTCTAATGCGGGTATTTCATTTTAAATCAGGCGCCCACCTCCTAATGCGGGTATGTTATTAAAATCAGGCGCCCACCTTCTAATGCGGGTATTTCATTTTAAATCAGGCGCCCACCTTCTAATGCGGGTATTTTATTTTAAATCAGGCGCCCACCTTCTAATGCGGGTATTCTTATTTTTAAACAAGCGCCCACCAACAGCATCATCTGCACAACGTTTGATCAACGACACCATTTTATGTATTCTCACATACCCATTGTATACAACAGTTATGCACTAACTTTTGTCTTAGCTCTAGTGCGCAGGAGTTTGAATAGGCGGGAGCTTTCAGCAAAACGTGGAACTATCTCTTACGGCAAACCGAGGCAATTTGTCAAACGACCTACTTCGAACGTCGATCCGCTCTTTCCCAATATGTTGCCACACCTGCAACCAGTATCGTCATAACCCGACACTGGGGCAATATTTCTCGAATCTGCACCAACTCCCGCAATTTCTTCTCCCTAGGAATTCTATTTCTACCCGTGCAAAGCCCGATGATCAGGACAAAATTGGCTACTCAGTCAACTTCTTTGTCCGAAAATTCTTTCATCATTTCCGGCCAAAGAGGGGCATCTGTTGACACCCAATTTTGTCCCATCCCTTTTGATTTATTTGCGATTTTGGATATTTTGACACTTCTCAAAATATTTTTTTATATACACATTATTATTCTCAATATTACTATATTATTACTACTATTATTATTCGTATTCTTTTTCTACAACCATTTGTCTTTTTAAATCATGATCATAATTTCTATTGTAATATTCTATATTATTTTCTTTTGTTTAACAAAACGACATCCTTTTTATTTATTATTTAATTAAGCATTAAGCATTTCACAAATATTATGTTTTATCATTATTGCATCTTATACTATATTCTACATAATTTTACATTTTTTATTCAAAGCTTTTAATATTAAACCCCTTTCATATTTTTTTTAATCCATAACCCATTTTCATTTTTCCAACCCAAAACTAATTTCATTCCCACAACCAAGCCCAAATTTTGGCCCAACCGACCATTCCCAATACCCAAATTCATTCCCTCTATTTCCCTTATCTCCCAAGCCCAACCGGCCACCCTCTACCAAGCCCAAAATCCCCAATTAAATTCCCATTCCTTTACCAAGCCCACCCCAAAGCCGTCAGCCCAAACGATCCCCGGCCCAAAACCCATTTCGCCCCAACCCTTTAAACCAAACGAAAATCCTAAACAAAAAAAAAAAAAAACAAAAAAACAAAAAAAAACAAACATCCCACAAATACCCCCACCACCGCCACCACGCTACCCCCGACACCGCCGAACCCTCACCCTTTCTTTTCTCTCTCACCCGCCCCAAAAATCAGCACTCCCCTCTTCTAGACAAAGCTTGTAGCTTTGTCAACCATGGAACAGAGGGTGTTGCTCCCCCCCCAACATCGCCGCACACCCCTACACCCCTACCCCACCACCGCCACCACGCTACCCCCGACACCGCCGAACCCTCACCCTTTCTTTTCTCTCTCACCCTTCCCCAAAAATCGGAGCAAAGAACTCCCATTTCTCTTCTAGACAAAGCTACAAGCTTTGTCAACCATGGAACATAGGGTGTTGCTCCATTTTCGTGCTATGAATCACGTGAAGCCTGCAACGCCATCAACGTCCGGATTTTTGAAGGATTTCGTTGACCCATTTCAAAATTTGAAGCTAAAACCCCGCCCAAAAAGCCCTAGAAATCCCTAAGTTCGTCCTATAAATATTGGCATGTGGAGTCCGGAAAAGGGGCTTTTTTTTTTTTGGACGGAAAAACTCTCGGTTCTTCAAAAAACCAAAACCAAAGAGTCAATTATTCCTTTTTTACTCCTATTTCTGATTCGACAAAGATACAAAATTCATACCCATTTTTCTCGTTCAATCGCCTAAACAAACTCCTCCGAGCGGATTCGACGATTCGAGACGACGCCTCGGTTATTTGCCGGAGAAGGTCCGTAAACTCAAATTTCTCTCGTATTTCATTTTGTTTATGTGCTCGGTGTATTTACTTGCTAATTTTAGTTGTTGTTAATTATCTTAGCTGTTTAAATATGTTAGGGTGGTTAGATTCGGAATGAAGCATATATGTTAAGTCTCACTTTATACGAAATGGGATATTGAGATTTATTAGTTGGGTATCACATTTACTAGCTTAAATTGATTGTTATGCCTAAGTATGTCGTTTGAAGCTCCATATAGTCTTATGTGATATAAAATCAGCCTAAGTTAGTAGAATGTGATTCAAATTGGTATTTTCGATGTTTGATAATTGTTTTATTTGCTCATATGTCTACCTAATCGACTTTTAATACTTAAACATGCTATGCCAAGTCCATATTCATGCATTAGAAGTGTGTATCTTTGCTTTCGGTACTGTTCTTAGTATTGGGGATAGTGAGCATAATGTGTGACTATGATTTTGTGTTAGTCAGAGTCTGGAGGTGTTATCATGCTTAATCTAGTTATCTATGAGAGGTTATTCTAAGTGATAGATGTGTGTCTACATTTTCTCCTATCCCAGTTTGCTCTTAATTGCTATGTGACATATGTTTTAATTTGTGACATGCTTGGTAACCATCTTAGGTAGTCATGTCAATATCAGGTGCTATGCTTAATTACATGCTTGATCTAATTAGTTTCTAGGACATATACTAAACCACATCAAGAGTCAGACTTGTATAAGCCTATATTTGTTTCTTTTTGAGGACTAGAGTGACCAATAGGCTAGAATTGTGCTTGTGCATATTTGTTTTGGTCTTACTTGATGTAGAGAATGCTCGAACATCATTTCCGGCCACTCCCTCTCTCGATAAAAGTATGCTCTTCCTTCACCTGCACATACACCTATACCTGCCTGTTTGATATCAATCTGTTTCTATGCATTCATCAAATTCTATTTTTTGAGTTGATTCCAAGTTATTTGTTTCAATGTTGTTTGATTCAAATAGTGGCATGCCTAAGGTTCTGTGTATATGTCTTAGCCTAGAATGACCCTATATGTCTAAAGTGTTGCCTCAGTTTGGACAATAGGACATCCCCACATGTTTCACACATATATTGAGTCAGCTACATATTACTCCGTATTCCTAGTAGATAACATGTATGACACATAGCCTGGTGACTGTGTGCCCCCCCCTTTTTTTTATGTTGAGTAAGTCTTACATGTCTAAGATTCCACTCATGTAATCTAAGCTTATAGATGTACCTGGTAACTATGCCCTATTCTCGAGATGTCCCGGGACCAATATGTTGTATTAGATCACCTATGCATTTAGTTAAGGTAATAGTCTTTAGCCCGTTTATGAACCCTTGTGGCATTCATGCATAAATAAAACATCACCGTTTCTTACCCAATTCATGTGTATCTCGTTAGGATCACCTTTATGTTTAATGTGGTGCATGCTTGTATGAGTCATGGAGTACACTATACTTGTTGAATGCGAATACCGAGCATGCTAAGTTATCTTCCCATGGCTGCCAGATCATGTTTTCTTATGCCCTCTCTTAATAATGTGAATATTTGAGAATGGTTTGCTTTTGGATAGCCTATGTATTTAAAGCTAGGGAAAGCTTAGAACGTGGCTTCCCATACATGTGTGTATGTATGCTAGCTAGGTGTCCCAAATGTCATGTCACTTATTTATCCATGAGTATTTGAACTCCTTTACATACTCGTTAACATATTAACCCAAGTAGGTAACATCCTTAAGCTGTATACGGTTCATGGCTATTGGTTTCAAAGTCCTTAGCTTGAAACCTGTCACCTAAATATCTTTGTATGCTTTCATGCCTCTTTACTTGGCCTAGGCTCCATTTAGACTAAGTACTTCGCCTATGCCGGTTTCAAATGTTGAACAATTCCATCAAGATATTCCAATACATTCTTGATTAAACATGTTGACACCGCCCTCGCTTAATTGTCTTTGCTTAGTTTGAAATAGAAATGCACATATTAAGAAATATTCTAGGTTGTTATAGCCCTAATGTGCAATGATGTATGTCATGTCTCTCCCCTATCCCTTAGTATTATTGTTTTATGTGAGATATACATCAATGCATGCTTTGGTATGCAAGTTGTATATTGAGCCTATTTGTGTATACGAAAGTATACAAAAAAATGTATATCTTTGTGTATATCACTCTTTACTTGGTCAAGTAAATGTCTAGTTGGCCGGCCCATTTTTGCTTTCTGTTTGTCTACACTACATTTCGTATCGGTTGGGCTTGGCCCACGAGCTTTTTCCGCTTGTTTCCTTTCGACTTCATGATGTGAATCGGGTCGGGCCCAACAACATATTATTCTTCACGAATTATTTGTTTACATTTTCTTATATATATTTCCATGTTCCATCTACTAATCCTTTTCTTTTCTTTTATTCACATGAAATGCATCGGGAGCAACGAAGAGTCTCGTTATGAGACTCATCACAACTTTCTCAAACCAAGACCTGCATCTACGTTCATTGCATTCTCCGGCCTCGGAATTTCTACACAAATAGGGCGGGATGACATCATCATCCTCCTTAGTTCCTCTTTTATTATTATTCTTTAATTTCGTTATTTCTATTCTTGGGCATGTAATAATTATTTTAATGCTTGTGTGATTGTTAGGATATTTAGAATAATTAGGCCATGAATGGATAATTAGTAAGGTAGTTAAAACCCGTCGCTAGCTTATTTATTTATAGGCCCGGTTAATTCAAACTTAGAAACCCTCGCTAGTTTATTTATTTTTAGGCTCGCCATGCATATTTAAAATTTTCAAAACAAGCTTTGATCATCTTCTGTTCACTTTATTAATTGTACAACTCAAAATGATTTCCAAAATTACTTCTTTGGCATCATAAGTAATTCGTTTTTCTCCTTATTATTTGTCCCAAATGCATACTTCTTCAAACTTTACATGTATTTTCTTTAATACCATGCAAATGCATACTTGTACAAAATGCATCATTTACTAATTATTTGCAAACATCTTTTTAAGTTTATATTTTAAAACATGCATTTTTCTTAGTACAATAATTAACCTGAGTTTGACCGGGTAACCGCAAGTTAGCGGATTCTAAAGGATGCCTAACCCCTTCCCTTTAGGATAATAAAAAACCCTTACCTAGAATCTCATAGTTTCGCAGACTTTAAAATCAGAGTTAAACTGCAGCATTTAGTTTAATATTCAGGTGTTCTAATTCACCGTAAAAATAATTAGGTGGCGACTCCTTAATCATACCCAGGAATCACCGGATACGTTGTGCTCCGATTTGACCCGCGAGCAGGTCAAAATAGGGCGCGACATCTGGTTATAGTGTTTGCAAAATAATATTTGGTTGTTTAAATTACTGAAAGTGAAAATAGCGTTTTAGGTGTTTTCCAAATTATGTATTTGGAATTGGCATAATACACAAATATATGTCCTTCATGTTCATTCATTCGTGAAGGTACTCCTAATGGGTTAAAGACCATATCAACGGATCGTCCATCTTGTAAATAAAGCATACCTTGTCTAGGCAAAATTTATTGGCATAATACATAAGCAGGCCCTCAAACTTGGCCTCAACTGACAAGTATGCCCTCCAACTTTGTGTGTGCACAAGTAGGCACCTCAACTTGTCTCCACTTTGTTAGTTGAGAACTTCAACTTACAAAATGATCATCTAGACACCTCCAAAATGTATGTGTCACGTCAGCATTAGTGTTTACGTGTTCAATTATATATAAGTTAAGGTGTCTACTTGTGCACACTCAACTTTAAAGTTGGAAGGCATACTTGCCCGCTGAGGTCCAGTTTGCGAGCATGTTTATGTATTATGCCTTTAGAATTTTCATGTCCAAACGCTGATTTTCAAATAAAATGAAAATAATTTCCGGAAAAAAAGTAAAAAATTCTCATGGCCAAACGGATCCTAATACAGTCAAACACATTATTAACAATCATATCTTTATCCTTATTATCATCAACAGTACTCCCTCCGTCCCAATTTATATAACACTATCATTTTTCGTTAGTCCAAAAAGAATGACACATTTTTATATTTAGTAACAATTTAACTTTAAAATATTCATTTTAACTTAATGAAATGATTTACAGCTATACATATATCTATAGCTCATTTTAGACCACAAATTTCACTTCCTTTCTTTCTTAAAACTCCGTGTCAAGTCAAACACCTTCATATAAATTGAGACGGATGGAGTAGTAAATAGCAAGGGTATAAATGGAATTAACAAGAGGGTGTACCTGGATTCAACACCAACAATAACTTGACCCGAACTAGCAGCAAGCGGGTCATCACCAAGTGCCATAGAAGGATCCGAATTAGAATCAGGTAATTGAGGTTGTTTAGAAAATGCGAGACGTGTTTGGCGAAATGAAGAAAGTGCCATTAGGGCACGAGATGGTGGAAACCATTCACGGGTTTGGAGTAATATATCGGGTCCATTTGTGGGTTGAAGAGATAGTGCTAAACAAGACATTTTTTTGGGTTGATTTTTGTTAGATCTTGGTGATTTTTGCGTATAAAGTGTTATAGCTAATGATTTATATATGTGTTAAGTATTGTTTAGCAGAGAGATTTACTTACTTTGAGAAGTGAATTTTGGCTGAGCTAATCTCGATTGTAGAGATCGGAGAAAGTACTATGATCGGAGCAATTGGAAAGGGAGAACCATTTCGGGGCTATTGTTAACGGGTCGGGTTTTTGAGATCCTATGTATATTAGGGAGACATTGGAGTACTCCCTTCGTCAGAAAGTATATTAGTTTGACTACAATGTTCCGATTTTAAATTAAAAATACATATAATATATTAAAATATTCTTTAGATTTGTTATGTAATATTTTTAAATTATCAATTTAATAAATATGAAAATAGTTACTCTTTTTGGAATATACAAAAAAAAAAGTAAGACATTTAAAATGAGATGAGAGTAACATTTTATAGATAGCTAATGCGAAAATAAAAATATTATTAATTAAATTATGAAAAACTAATTTTTTTTTAATGATGTTTAAACATTTATTATTGTGCACTCTATAAATAACTTGTAGAGTTTGAATTAATAAATATTTGAATTTTATGAATTGTTTATAAGGGAGTTTTACTTGTGAAGTTCTGAACTTGAACACTATATGTTGAAGGCATTCTGTCTTTTATAGTCTCATACTGCTTATGAATAGCTCGCCTGGTGGTGAGTTGCTCTCACACGCCTAGCTTGTGCGTTCGTTGAATGTCACTTGTCATTCGTGAAGGGGAAAGTCTCGAAGGCGAAACTCTCATCTGTACCAGAGGTCTCTTGGTAATGTGAGATGTAAATCGAGGGATATGCGCGAGTGACAGTCCTGCAAGGGAGATGACCAACGGGACACGAACTTAGCAACATCCCTTGCAATATTTCAGCAAAGACTGTCACCACACGGATTCGAACCCGCGACGTCGAAGTGGTTGTATCTCAATCACCTTACCACTTAACAACTCGCATGTGACCTGGGACAATGTCACTTGTCACTCTACTTGCCTGAGAGATCATTCACTCTTATAGTGTTTCCAATAATCATGACATCTAGTTAACCAATCGAGCGAATTTGCACTTTAAAGACCATATATAGTCCAAGTTTTACCAGAAACAAAAGATATCATACGATCAAGTTCATAGTTCAAATTTCAACAAATGCATATTACGTGGCTTTTTCAAATAAAGCTAAAATCATCTTCACATTACGCCAAATATTATTATCTCTAGAAAAAGCCAAGCTGAAGTTCTTATCTGCCACTTTTTAACCAAACAAATCCTCACAATTTAATATCAAGGTGCGGCTCTTTATCACCATTATGGAATGTGGTGGGGTGGATGGATTGTTTCTCCCTTAATTAGAGATTTTGGATTAAAATTTTGGATATGAAAAAATTCTTGAAAAGCGTTTTCTCCATAAATGGATTCTATCTGACACGAATTTAAATATAATCGGACTTCAATACAGTATCGGACACAGAAAAAAAAATCAAAAAATAAAATGCAGTTGTTATCATTTTGACAACGTTTGCAAACGTGTTACAATTACATGCATCCAGCTCTTATTTTCATCCACGTGGCACCAACCCACGTCCTCAATATATCTTTATATAACAATGAACAATTTTGTTCTCTCTGTTAAACAGACGTCCACAAAAATCTAGAATAATCATCTAAGAAGAGAACATAATATCGATGACCCATTGAACTAAGAACAGGAGATGTCCATAAGTCGCTATGAATAATGTCAAATGGCATAGAAGTATGAGAATTGGAGTCTACAAATGGCAACTTAACATAATTCCGTCTAAAGGTCTGACATATTCTTCCCCTCTCAAAATCTTATATAATAAAAACCCGTCTTATTCTCATCTTCGAATTTTTGGGTGCTTGTGTTATCCGTTATTCCCATCCACCACAATTCCCTCGGGTTTTTCTCTCCAAATATCTCGTCTTCCGCTCTCAAAAACCTCTCTTAAATTTATCCTCCTCCTTTGTTCTTTCAAATATGTCTAAGAACAATTTTCACCCTGCCCTCACGGTTTCCAATATCAAGCTCAGTGTCCCTATTGTCCTTGAGATGGAAAACGTTCAATATGCAACGTGGGCGGAGTTGTTTAAAATTCACGCTATCTCTTATCAAGTTCTTCATCACATAATTCCTCCCGCTAAACCCCTTCCTGCGGAGGATCCTGAGGTGTGGATTACACTTGATGCTACCGTTCTTCGGTGGATATACGCCACTATTTCGGTGGACCTTCTACGACGATTATGGAGCCCGATACCACGGCTATGGCTGCATGGAATAGATTGCGTGACATATTCCAAGACAACCAACATTCCCGTATCGTCACACTCTCGAGCAGGAATTCTCTCGTTCGAATGGACGTATTTCCAAACGTTTCGCATATTGCAAGAAACTAAAGGAATTGGCGGATCAACTCCGTAATGTTGGCGCACCGGTGACAAATAATCGTCTAGTTCTACGGTTGGTTGCCGGTCTTTCGGAGGCCTATAATGGTGTTGGCACTCTCCTTCGCCAAAGCAACCATCTTCCCGACTTCCATCAAGCCCGCTCCATGCTTACGTTGGAAGAAGCCGATTTGGCTAAAAGGCGGCTACCGGAGCAAGTCCGATTGTCATGATGGTATCCTCTCCTAATCCTTCGGGTTTTGTTAATAATTCGGGCCAAAACCATAATCATGGTGGCGGCAAGAATAATCGCAAAAATAATAACAAAAACCGCGGGGGCAAACGCGGTGGTAATGGTGGAGGTTCGGTAGTCGGCAAAACGTCGGTGGGTCCCATCCAATGAACAAGTGGCCCACCACCCCCATGGGCCCGGCAGGTGGGGCCCATGGCATGGCAAAGCGAGGCGGATGGACCGTGGGCGGCGGCCAGCCCATACCAAGAAAGAAAGAAGAAATTCCGGCCGGCCGGTGGGGCGGCCACGGTCCGTGCCCAATGCCCGGCGGTGGCGGCCCACCGGCCGTGGCCCGGCGGCGGCGGTGGTGGTAGTAGTTACGGGCCGGGACCAAAGCACGGCCGGGAGTTCTTGGGCCCCGACCTCCGCAAGCCCATCATGCAAACAGGCCCTACTCGGACCGATATCGAGGCCGCGATGCACACGTTGGGATTGACTCAACCGGATCAAAATTGGTACATGGACACCGGGGCCACTACTCACATGACTTCCGACTCGGTACTCTCTCATCTTATTCCAATTTGAGCACCCCTAGGGGGATAATTATTGGTAATGGCGTTCTATTCCAATTCTAGGGTATGGTCGAAAACGTTGTCTCCCCCCAATCCACCACTCCTCTTGAAAAATACTTTACATGCTCCTAAATTGATTAAAAATTTAGTGTCTGTCCGAAAGTTCACAAATGACAATTCTTTTCGTTGAATTTGATCCTTTCGGTTTCTCTCCGTGAAGGATTTCAAGACGGGGAGTCGTCTCATGAGGTGTGATAGTAGGGGGATCTATATCCTATCATGCCCGGTTTTCGTCCATCGAGTCCGCCTTGCCATCGCCTTTTGCGCCATCTCTCCTTCCATGTGGCATGCTCGTCGGGTCATCCGGGATCTTCTATTTTATCAGTTTTAGATAAAAATAGCTTTATTTCTTGTAAGGGTACGAGTCGTACTCCAATTTGTCATCTTGTTCATTAGGAAAAATTGTTAAGTTGCCATTTGTAGACTCCAATTCTCATACTTCTATGCCATTTGACATTATTCATAGCGACTTATGGACATCTCCTGTTCTTAGTTCAATGGGTCATCGATATTATGTTCTCTTTTTAGATGATTATTCTAGATTTTTGTGGACGTTTCCAATTGCGAATAAATCACAAGTGTTTTCCGTCTTCATAAAATTTAGAGCGTTCATTCGTACTCAATTCGAAAGAGAAATAAAAAATATTCAATGTGATAATGGGAAAGAGTATGACAATAGGGAGTTTCGAGAATTTTGTGCTACTCATGGGATAAATTTTCGGTTTTCATGTCCTCATACATCTTCACAAAATGGGAAAGCCGAACGCAAAATTCGTTCCATAAATAACATTGTCCGAACTCTCCTAATCCATGCCTCCATACCTCCGTATTTTTGGCATCATGCTCTACAAATGGCCACTTACCTTCTTAACATAATTCCGTCTAAAGGTCGACATATTCTTCCCCCTCAAAATCCTATATAATAAGAACCCTTCTTATTCTCACCTTCGGATTTTTGGGTGCTTGTGTTATCCGTTATTTCCATCCACCACAATTAACAAACTTCGTGCTCGGTCTACCCCGTGTGTGTTTTTGGGTTATCCGTCGAATCATCGTGGTTATAAGTGTTTTGATTTATCCTCCAAGAAAATCATAATCAATCGCCATGTCATTTTTGATGAAACTCAATTCCCATTTACGAAAGTTCATACTCCCGAACCTAAGTCGTATAATTTTTTGGATGACCAAATATCCCCGTATATTATTCGGAATTTTTCGGACATCTCTCGTACCCAAAATCCTCCAGCGGGCCCACCGCCCGCCGGCCCAACAAGATCGCCACACCGGCCTCTTCCACCACTCGGGAAGTTCCCAAAGAATCGGGCCGGTCCAGCCCTGGTCTCCGGAACCGGTCCGTAAGCCGAGTCCGGCCATTTCCGATTTGGGCCAGCGGGCCCACGCGCTTTTCCGGCGCCGGTCCGTCCCGAGCCCGAGAAAATTCCCAAAATTCCATTAATTCTTCCTCGAGTCATAGACCGGTCACTCGTAGTCGGCGGGGTATTTTTACGCCTAAAAGACATTTTAATTTACATTTCGATGTCTCTAAATCCCCCTTGCCCCGCAATCCCGTGTCCGCATTAAATGACCCTAATTGGAAAATTGCTATGTGATGAATATAATGCTCTTATTGATAATAAGACGTGGGAGTTGGTGCCCCGTCCATATGGTATTAATATTATCGGGTCTATGTGGATTTTTGCTCACAAGGAGAATTCGGATGGGTCCTTTGCTCGGCATAAGGCGCGACTTGTTGGTGATGGTAAGACTCGAGCAGGTTGGTATTGATTGTGGTGAGACATTTAGTCCGGTGATCAAACCGGCTACCATTCGCACGGTACTTAGCTTGGCCCTTTCAAAGACTTGGCCAATTCATCGGTTAGATGTCAAGAATGCTTTTCTACATGGAGATCTCAAGGAAACAGTCTATATGCATCAGCCGTTGGGTTTCGGGGATCCCCGCCCCTCATCATGTCTCGTTTGTTGAAAAAGTCCTTATATGGGCTTAGCAGCGGTCTCCACGTGCACGGTATACACGATTTGCGATTTTGTTTCGACTATTGGGTTCACACACACGCAGTCCGACAATTCTTTGTTCATCTACCGCAGTGGTTCGTCATTGGCCTACATTCTCGTTATATGTGGATGATATCATCTTGATCGCCTCCTCCGATGCTTTGCGTCGTCTATCATGGCCATGCTCGGTTCGAATTTGCTATGAAAGACTTGGGGCCATTGAGTTACTTTTTGGGAATTTGTCAAACGTCATTCGGGTGGGTTGTTTCGTCTCAACGGAAGTATCTTTCGCCGAGATCATCGAGAGGGTGGGATGTCATCCCGTAAGTCCACTTCCACGCCGTTGATGTAAACCCAAAGCTAAGTGCCGCACGGGTGCACCATACGAGGACCCGACCCGATATCGCAGATCTTGCGGGGGCTCTCCGGTATCTTACCTTTACCGACCGGATATTACGTATGCGGTTCGGCGAGGTGTGTTTATTCATGCATGACCCCGAGTTGAACACATGAATGCAATAAAACGCATCATTCGGTATATTCGGGGGACACTAGACTATGGGTTGCACTTGTATCCGTCGGCTACATCTACGCTTGTCTCCTACACGTATGCCGATTGGGGTGGTTGTCCCGACACCGGACGGTCGACTTCGGCCACCGTATGTTCCTTGGCAACAACTTGGTCTCATGGTCGGCAAAACGTCGGGCAACTCGCTGTCACGCTCAAGTGCCGAGGCAGAATATCGAGGGTAGCAAATGTGGTCTCCGAATCATGTTGGCTACGTAATTTGCTTTTGGAGCTTCATTGTCCCATTCGAAGGCAACCTTGGTATATTGCGATAACATTAGTGCCATCTACCTTTCAGTAACCCCGTTCAACACCGGCGCACCAAACATATCGAAATGGACATTCACTTTGTCCGTGAAAAGGTTGCAAAGGGTCAAGTTCGCGTATGCCATGTCCCGTCTCGTTATCAAATTGCGACATCTTTACAAAGGGTCTACCGGCGGTTCTCTTTGAAGATTTTAGGGACAGTCTCGGCGTTCGAAAGCCGCCCGCTATGATGCGGGGGTGTGTTAAAATGACCGCAAATTGGGCCTCTTGGCCTCTCGGCCAGAAATAATAGGTGTATATATGGTATATATATTTGTAGTATATTGTAATAAAAAAGGATACCTTAATTAGTGTTATACACCTACCATAATTGTATAGTTAGAATTATGGTAGAATAAGGATTTAGAAGTAGAATAGGAAAAGGATTTGTAGTATTATGGAAAGATGTAACTTGTATATATACCTATTCAATCAATGAAAATAATCAAGGGGATTATTTCTTTCACTCTGCACTCATAATCAACAAACTAAGAATTATAGCAAAATAAAGTAGGAAGAAAAAAGGAAATCGAAGATGCAAACAGCAAGGGAGAAAGCAGCTAATGTTGCCGCTTCGGCTAAATCTGGCATGGAAAAAACTCAAAAACCAAGGCAGTAGTTGGAGAAAAGGTTTTTTCTCTTCTTTTCCTTTTTCAATATTTTTCTGATTTTTTTCCTTCTAGAGATTACAATTTAGAGTTTAAAGTTTCGTGTAGTACATGTATCGAGTTTTACTTTGATCCATTAAGTATATTATAACAACAAATAATACTTACACCATCAATATAAAAGTGTACTTAGAATATATAAGCTTTGTATATTTTCTAACTTTTGAGATTGTTAGCATTGAATTTATGTTCAAATTCACTATTTACTGCATTTTTATGGAGTTTTAAGCATAAATTTATGTTCAGCAAAGAACGCATTTGGATGATGAATCTTTTCACATAAAAAAATTGGGTTCAGATGTTCTTTTATAATTTTATGCTCCCGATAAAAGATACAGTTTGAGCAACGCTGTGTATTTCCTCTGTTTTACTTTATTTGTCATACTCCCTTTAGTGTCAAAAAGATTTTCTTAATTACTATTTGCTCAAAAATATTGTCTTGGTTACTATTCAAACGGTAGGAGGATATTAGGTAATATCGATACTTAAAATCTCAATGACAATGAATAAGAATGGACAATCGGAACCTAAGTAATATAGGATACACGTAATTTCATCAAAAAAAATTCAATGACAATGAATAAGAATGGACAATTGGTAACCTAAGTAAATATAGGATACTTGTAATTCCAGAGGAGAATTTCTTTTTATGAATTGTTGTTCATATAATTCAGTTTAACTCCATTACATGCATCGGGGCAATTGAAAAAGCCAGCATTTCTTGTGGAATACTATCAATAATTGTACCAATTCAACCGCATATGTCTTTTTTCTACCAAAAGGAAAGAAAAAAGAACTAATTAGAATTTCTCCTTTTGCTTTGATAATGAAATTAAGCCTTTTTCAAATGTGTTTGTGTAGGTCGGAGTTGAGCATTGGGGGACGCACCCTACTCCGTCGGCCTAAGCTTATTTGTTTTCCATGTTTTTTTTCAAGTACTTTTGAATTGTTTACTTTTAAAATTTTTTGAATGGTTAACTATTGTGGTTTATATTAAGTAAGATTCTATGTTTGATTCATACACCTACCGAACACACCGAACATTAGTTAGACAATATTTTTGGTCAAGATAATCTAAAAAAAATTGAATATATTTTTATATTTAAAAACAATGAGGGAGTTTGATAGTACTTTTAGCTTGTTAGTCGACTAAATTGAACTTTTGTTGAACAGGCGGAGAAAATGACAACAAGTGATCCAGTGCAATGACAAATGGCGATGGAAAAAAATGAGCAGAGAATCCATCAAGCGGAGATGGATAAGCTGGCCGTGCAGGAGCAGAACTCTGCCTAGAGACTAAGCCGCTGCGACCGGAGGAACTACAGCTTGCGTGGCTCCCGGTCACACCACCGGGACCTACGGTACCACTGTCGGCATACTCTCGGTCACACGACCGGGACACATGGCACCACGATCGGGCATATTCCCAGTGTGACGGGACGCACGGCACTACTGTCGGGCGTACTCCCGGTGTGACTGGACCCACGGAATTTCTATTGGGCATACTACAGGTGTGTTTCCGGAAGGTGGAGTGGCGGCGTGACCAGAATGGGCATGGTGGAGACACAGTATCAGTCGGGGACCACCACGGGAAGCGAAAAAACTACGGTTCAAGGCCCCTAATACTTATGGGCGATCTACCACCGGTCCTGGCTTTTAATTAGGATTACCGGAGGTGCTTGAGGATTAATTGCAACGGTTAGCTAAGGGTAGTAGTAATGTTTTTTCCATTTTCTTTTGTAAGTTGGATAGTTCTAATGTTATGTAATGTTACAAAGTATGAGTGAACGCTCATGTACCATATATAAGGTCGTTACTTTCAGAGAACAGATTTTATGCAAATGAGCGATTCATACATGTAGTATACTCTTTGGTCAAACACTGAGCCTTCAAGGAGCATATTGTTATAGCTAGTATGTAAATTCATAATATTATCCTATATTGTTTTGATGGAGTAAATATTATTGTCACGTTTTTATTGTTTTGTGTCGTGTGTTAACAATTTACAATATTACAATAAAAGCTGAAGTACAGAATAGAGTTATTATAAAAATAAAGAAAAGAATTACTAATTTTGATTGACTTAGCACTTACTATGTTTCAAATTAAATATGTTAAAATTGGGAGCATATTGTTATTGCCAGTATGCAAATCCATAATATTGTTTTGATGGAGCAAATATTGTCGACATGTTTTGGTGAAGCAAATATTATTGTCGCGTTTTTATTGTTTTATGTCATGTGTTAACAATTTACAATATTACTTGAACAAAAAGTATAGAGAATCATGTTCTCTATGTGTTCTTTCAATCAAACAGAAAGTAAACAACACACGATATTTATGTGGAGAATTCATTTCTTAAGAAATTAAAAATCACGACTTACAAAATAGGATTTTCAACTTCACTAACTGAGCAATCTTCAGATTGCAACATAGAAATTAAACTCTTAATCTTTCATTTCTTATAATACCTCTACTATAAGCTCTTTACAATAACTCTATTGCAAAGCTACACATCTTGACTATCTCTAGCCAAGAACATAAAACACATTTACAACAACTCTATTGCAAAGAATAAGACTTGAGTAACTCTAGACAAGATATACGAGACACCGGTTGAAATCTGTCCTGCTTTAATACTTCTTGAAATCGATGTAGGAAAAACTAGTTTAAGAACAAAATACAAAGACTCAACAAACCTAGAGACTTAGAATGTCTTCAGTGATCTGGATTTGGTCCCTTTGTTTATTGTAGCTTTGTTCTTGGAAATCATTGAGTGGCTTTTCACGCCTCTCCTTATAGTCGAGTGGCTTTTCAGCTCCTCTCCTTCCAACAAGTCGAGTGCCAATCTCGATGAAAGTCAAAACAGCCTTCTCTAACATCATAATACAAGATTTCAAAACAAAAAGGGGGAACTTTTCTTAACAAAATATTCTTTACACGAGCTTCTGTAAGCCTTATCTTTTCCCCAAAAAACAGACACATTAATGTGTGAAGCATATAGGCTAACTAGCATGATTGAGCCCTGCAGTGGTAGAACCTGGTGAACCAAGCGACTGCGCCTGGTGCAAATGGCTTTCTTTTTTCATGATATACCAATCAGAATAGAGGGTCCTACCTATGTACATGATTGATAGAATCACTACGTAGGGGGGCGGTCAACTTGATGCGGGAGAGGCATGAGTGCAGTTCAATCTTGTGGTGTATTCGTTTGTAGTGAGTAGGGCCTCTTTCTCGTTGATCATTTAATTACTACAAGGATGAACCCAATCCGGAATATGAACCATAAAAGAAAATACCTATTAAACCGATTACAAGAATACCAGTTACAATACCTATTATCCAAAGAGGAATCCTTCCAGTAGTATCGGCCATTTACCCCACTTCCCTCCAGATTTCATCAAGTGATCATGCTAGAGACATAAACAGCCATGGATAATGTCATTATGAGATCCTTCTGAATGAGCTAAGAGAATCTTATTTATTCTCTTTCGTTTTGTTAATTGAAGAAATAATTGGAAAATAAAAAATTCGATCCTATAGTCGTCTTCTTTGTTCGAAAAATGCACAGTGGAAAGGGATGCTAGTCGGCTCGGCGAAGTTGTAGCCCAAAAAAAGAGGATCCAGAGTGATTCCTCACCTATCCTGTCAGGGGCCAAGTGGAACGCTCGAGTATAGATTCCCTATGCTCATGTAAACGGCCGAGGCCGGCCGGCCCGTAGATCTAAAAGGATCCATTTTGACCGGATATCGTTTGTTCCTTTGTAAGAGGTCCCCCTGGACTTAGAATGAGGAAGTAAAGCATCGAATTCCATGTGTTCAGCATTGATTTCAAGATGAAGAATAGCACAAAAGTCACCTCCATATTGGGTACCATTTAGACTAAATAATTGTCGTTCTCTAGTTTATATGCTAACTCCTTTACTAGTTATTTCTCCAAAATCATAGATGTGCTTGACGCACATGGAAACTGCTTTTTCAATGATATCGAAGTATTTTTGCCTCACAGAGTGGTTTATGATATCAGGAATAGTGGTATATTCACATCTCATCGGGAGGACAGGGGGATATGGAAAAAGAATCGTAGTGAGTCATTTATTCTCAAAGCTGGTTGGGAATCGATAAGAAATCGAACGGGCATTCAAGCTTGGACTCAATTTGTCTGGGATAAAGCCATTCCTACAATAATTCGTTTGCGTATAAGCTCTTATTTGACTTTGTATGCGGGGATTTCGAGAATCGTTAAGGGAATAAATTCGGACGAAAGGTATAAGATTAGCAAGCAAATGCTTGTGTTGTTCGGAGCATAATAAATAAAGTATTGATCACCTCTTCATCAAGAGTGAGCTTGCTATGGAGGTTTGGAACCATTTTGATCGCCTTTTCAATAGTTGATCCTTCCAAACGGATTTCATTCGATCCGGCGGTTTAACAGATCTCGCGGGAAATTTCAAGTTGGCTACGTCACGTCTATGCTTACTATTTTTTCAGTTTGGGAACTCGGAAGGAAGGAAATAGCGATAAATTAGAAAACCCAATATCTCAACCGATCGCTATTATTCAACAAATTACGGATGGTGAAAGACCGTTCTCGGCTTCTTGACATCGGATCATCTTGGGCGTTTGCGATTCTATTCTTCGGATGCGCTCTACATTCATCAAGCTCGTAAACTCGTAATTGACTCCAAAATCATTGTTGATTGCTTCAATGAAAATAAAGAAGCCCCTAAAATTACCCATACCTAGACTCATGGTGGAGCTTCATTTCATCCAAATTCTCGGCTGGCCATTTCCAAATCGTCTATACATTTAGAGAAAACAACAAAGTGGCTTATGTAGTGATTTTAGGTTTTCAAGTCTCCGTAAAATCTTGTAACATGTTGCTTATATATTGGGAACCATGAGGGATGAGATAGAGACTAATCATCCCTTGGTTTGACCATAAGCATGCCATAACAGTGTTGTTGTACTTCTGTAGTGAACAGTACAGCTTTACAGTGTAACTATTGACTGTACGATAACCAAGGGAACGGATAATAGACCAGATTCCTATCTGGTTCTTCGACAGTTTGATAAATCATCAAAATATAAAATGATATTACTTATAAATTACAAAAAAAAAGTTGAAGTACAGAATAGAGTTATTATGAAAATTAAGAATAGAATTACTAATTTTCATTGACTTAGACACTTACTATATTTCAAATTAAACATGTTAAAATTGACAGTGAAAAGGAAAGAATGTGATGTCACCAGTATAAGGAATATTTAATTTAGAACAAAAGAAAATAAGAAGTAAAGAGTAAATAGGCACTTACTTTTTCGTATTTTTTTCCATTTTCTTTATTTTTTTTCTTTTTTATCTCCATAATCTAATTTCATTCACCTTTTTTGTTATTTTTATTTATTCTTCTTTTTAAATTTCGGTTGATTTTCATTTAGTTTTTTCTCTTTTTCTAATTTCATTTTTTTAAAATTATTTTTTCTTTAATTTCTATTTTTCTTCATAATCTAATTCTACAAACCTTTTAGCTTCTTTTTTTCTTTTTTATATCAATAAAAATGATAACTGGTATATTTTTTTTCTTCTATATCTCAAAAAATAAATTATTTTAGCATATAGTATATCAAATCAATAATACTTGAAGTATACTCTTGCAGTATACTATGATACCTACATGGTATCACATAGGACTAACAGTTCATTCCTTTTAAAAACACTCAGTCCTCTATGATACCAACTTAATATATGTCATATATTGACAAGGTATCATAGAGGACTGATTCATCCTTTCAAGACAAACACAACTCAATCATCTATGATACTCACATAGTATATATCATATACCGACAGGGTATCATAGAATGTTGATTCATTCTTTCAAAAAATACTACTCAATCCTCTATGGTACCTACATGGTATAATATCATATACTCACATGATATCATGAATGATTGTTGAAGTCCTTGAATGCAAAAGTCTGCAATCCTCATGATACCATCATGGTATAACAATAAATTGTGATGGTATCATGGAGGAACCATCATGGTATCATTAAGAACCGATTCATGATGGTATCATAGTATATATCATACACTGATAGAGTATCATAAAGGACTGATTTATTTTTTTCAAAAAAAGCACTCTTCAATCCTCTATGATACCCCCATGGTATATATCATATACCGACATGTTATCATAGAGGAATGATCAATTCCTTCAAGAAAAACATAACTCGATCCTCTATAATATCCATATATACCATATACTAACAAGGTATCATGGAAGAATGACCCACATGATATATATTATATTGACAAGATATCATAAAGGACAGACCCATTCTTCAAAAAATGAACTTAATCATCTATGATACTCACATGGTATATATCATATACTAATAGAGTATCAAAGAGATTGGTTCATTTGTTTAAGAAAAATACAACTCAATCCTCTATGACGTGGGTATATATCATATACTAATAGGGTATCACAACAATTGATTCATTTCTTCAAGTAGAACACAACGCAATCCTCTATGATATTCACATGGTATATATTGTATACTGACATGGTATCATGGAGGTCTGGTTCATGTTATATATATATATTCTCTGTTGTATTTTAATAAATAAGCTAGTGACCTTAGTACATTTCTTAGTTACTTATTGTTGTAATTTAATTATTTATTTTTTCTATTTTTTAATTCAAAAATAATTAACTAATATTGTATCTTTGTAATTTAATTTTATCATAAAAAGACAAAAGAAAGAGAAAATGCAAAAATATAGAAAAAGAAAATAAAGGGAAAATGAAACATTGAACTTATTTACAAGGGCAGAAGACGTCATATAGCATTTAGCACTACAATTAATGTAGTGTCTCTTATTAGAGAAACAGAACAAATCAAAAGCACCAATTAATGTGCAATTGAAGCCGAAATTGAAGGGTCTGACGCCGAAAATCATGGGTAGAGATGGATTTCTTTAGTCAGACAAAGATTTCTACGCTCTTATCTTATGATAGTTAGAGAGAAAGATCACTCCTAAACCTCTCTCTTATATAGGTTAGGACTAAAGTCAACTGATTCAACTCAAGCACAGTGGATCCTATATCCGATCTGGCCAGATCCATTTTATAGGATATGGATCTTCAAAATTTGGACCCGACGGATCCAGATCGGACCTGGATCCGTTTCTGACGGATCGGATCGGATCTGGATCTAGATCTTGTATTTGAGATTCGTATTTGGTCCAGATCCGACCCATGGATCCGTTTTTTATTAAATATATTCATAACCTAAAATGTAATTTTATAAGTATTTTCTTAAAATTGCTAAGCACATCCTTGCAAGTTTAATTCTCAAAACAAGTTTAATTTATCTCCGCGTTAACTCAAAAACCAAAAAATAAAGAGGTAACTTCAATAATAAAATCAATGTTATATTAGTGAATGACTAACATCTCCATACAAGTAGTTAAAATTATATTCACTTCATTTGTGAAGATTCCAAGCACATGCAAGTTCTGTATTGTGGAAATACTAGTCATCATTTTTCACAACTATTGTCATTGTCCAACATTTTCAATTAATAGCTCACAATCAAAACGAGACAACGAACAAAATATCTCATATGAACATTTCAAAATTGAAACACAGTAAACTGTTAGCTAAGTAAAAATCATTTGTCAGTTCAAAAAAAAAATGTTAGCAAGGTTACATTCTTAGCAAGACAACTTTTTTTACATGTGGATCCAGATCCGATCCGTGGACCCGATGGATCCGGATTTGAATCTGATTTTTATGGACCCGATAGATCTGGATCTAGGTATGAAAAACATATCTGGATCTGAATCTAGTAGGATCCGGTCCAGATCCGATCCTATGCCATCCCTAATCATGGGGGGTATCCGGGTAAATTAAATGTTCCGTATGGGCAGTAGCTATAATTAAATTCTCAAGGGGTAACTTCGGGTAAATATTTAGCTTCTAATGGGTATTCGTTTCCCTTAAATAAACAATCAACATCCTTATATCTACATACTACATACTTTTATTTTAAAACTATCCAAAATACTTCATTTTATGTTTTGATGATTTGTCAAATTGTCAGAGAATCAGATAGGGACCTGGTGTGCTATATGTTTCCTTGATTATCATATAGTCAACAATTATAGCTGTAAAGTTGTACTGTTCACTGCAGAAGGTATAGCAGCAATGTTGCGGCATGCTTATGGTCAAACCAAGGGATGAGTAGTCCCTATCTCATCCCTCATATTCCCTAATATATAAGCAACATGTTACAAGATTTTATATGAGACTTGAAAACCTAAAATCACTATACAAGTGCAGCAACCGCCATGCTCTTCAAGTGCCTCCAAGAACAAAGCTATACTAAACAGAGGGACCAGATACAAATCACTAAAGATATTGTAAGTCTCTAGGTTTGTTGAGTCTTTGTAGTTTGTTCTTTAACTTGTAAACATACTTTTCTCAAAAGAAGTTGTTTGTAGGTAGTTTACTTTCTCAAGTTTTTGAGTTGTACACTTGGCTAGAGTTAGTGAAGGTGTATTTGAGTGTTTTGGCTAGAGTTAGTCAAAGTTAGTTTGTGTGTTTGGCTAGAATTAGTCAAAGGTTATAATTATTGTAAGAGAGAGAGATTAAGTGTTTAATTCCTATATTGTAAAAGCTTGTAATCTGAAAGTTGTTCAGTTAATGAAGTTGAAAATCATACTTGATAGATCGTGATTTTTAATCCCTTTGAGTAAGGAATTTTCACATAAAAATCTTGTATTATTTACTTACTACATGATTTGAGGGAACAGATAGAGAACATGATTTTATACGGTTTGGTGGGCTCTTAAATTCTTTCCATACTTCACATATCTTTTAAGTTTATAAAAAAATTCATTATACGATTAATAATATAATTTTGTACTACAACTATGCTTATAGTATCTTTTAAATTATATACTTGGTATTCTTTTAGAATTTATATTCAATCAAATAACATTACAATTCAAATTCATCTAATCCTAAACTACTTTTGTCTTACTTGATTTCGGATAAGAAAGACTAGTCACTTTAACCTACCTTCCTAACTTTAATTGCCTTAAAGCTTGTTTTTTTAGTTTGTGTGTTTGGCTAGAATTAGTCAAAGGTTATAATTATTGTAAGAGAGAGAGATTAAGTGTTTAATTCCTATATTGTAAAAGCTTGTAATCTGAAAGTTGTTCAGTTAATGAAGTTGAAAATCATACTTGATAGATCGTGATTTTTAATCCCTTTGAGTAAGGAATTTTCACATAAAAATCTTGTATTATTTACTTACTACATGATTTGAGGGAACAGATAGAGAACATGATTTTATACGGTTTGGTGGGCTCTTAAATTCTTTCCATACTTCACATATCTTTTAAGTTTATAAAAAAATTCATTATACGATTAATAATATAATTTTGTACTACAACTATGCTTATAGTATCTTTTAAATTATATACTTGGTATTCTTTTAGAATTTATATTCAATCAAATAACATTACAATTCAAATTCATCTAATTCTAAACTACTTTTGTCTTACTTGATTTCGAATAAGAAAGACTAGTCACTTTAACCTACCTTCCTAACTTTAATTGTCTTAAAGCTTGTTTTTTTTTTCAAAACCTTATTACTTTGTTGCTGTCTTTTCGCCTGAGGCTTTCGGACAAGACTTTCCCATGAACAGCTGATACAAACCCAAAAGAAATTAAGAGATATCTATCTATTCAACTACTACTAACGTGTCGAGACCTCAATAACACTACATCTCCCGACTCTCCACGTATATTTACGGGTGGATCACTTGGTTATCAATCCAACACCTATATAACCACCAATACAACTCTTCTTCCCATTCATCTTGCAACAAAAAGAGTAAAAAAAAAACGAGATTATCAGTGAAGAAAAAGAAAATGCAGACAGCAAGGGATGCAGCAGCTTCAGCTAAGGCTGGCATGGAGAAGACCAAAGCAACTGCTCAAGAAAAGGTTTTCTTTAATTTTTTATTTTTTCAATTTGCAGCTTCTTTCATTAGCTATCATTTGGAGAATCCGATACAGATGCATAATAGCGTTCATAAATAGGTTCTCTCAATTTTTTTCACATAAAAATTCATACATACAGACATTACAAAAGAAAGTTATTTGTTTTTTTATCATATGTTGGATTTTGTTGTCAAAAATATTTATTCGCAACAACAAAAATTGTTGCATAGTATTGCAATAACCTTCTATGTAAAAAGTTTTCATAATAACAATTTTTTTTTTTTAGCAACAATATATTTTTTAAAGTTTTATTGTTAATTTTATACTTTCTTGTAGTGAGAATTATGTAGTATTATATATAACTCCATAAGTATAGGATGTTGAATTATAATTGTGGAATTTAAAATTCAGGTTACACTTTACCGGGAGGAAAAATGTAATTTTTTGTTGAATCTCTTGTGTTTTTAACTAAAAATGATTTGAGTGGCTATTTTCTCTCTCACTAGATGTCGGCGGAAAAAATTAGACACGAAAAAATTAGAAAAAAATTCAGTATTTCAATGTGAATCTTGGTGAATTTTCACCATGCGTTTTCCGAGCTCATTCAGGGGAATGAGGTGAAAAATTGTTTAAATTTCTCTTTTGGTTGAAGAAAAATTTTCTGTTTCAGCGATAGTGATTTATCGTACTACAGATGTTGAATTTTCATATGTATTATTGAAAGGGAATTGAACCCCTTCAACAAAAAGTGGTTCAATTACTTAGAAATAGGGGAAAAGTAGAATACGCTCTCTTTATATATAGAACTGAATTTAAGTTATATATATTTTTAGTATAAAAGATATTTTACATTATCAGGTTACAAAAATAATATCACATGTAAATTTTCTTACAAAGATCTACACACACAAACTTTTTCAGAACGTACCATTTGTAATTTTACAAAAGATGGTAAAGGTGACCTGATTGTACAAATTTCTTACCTTGATAATGTATATATAAAAACATGTTGAATCATTCTTTTGATGCAAGTTTACTAGAATTTTTGGCTATGCCAATTACTCGTTGTAGTAAAGTTCTGCAATTTTTAAAAATGAACAGGCAGAGAGGATGACGACTAGGGATCCATTGAAGAAAGAGATGGCTACGGACAAGAAAGAGGACATGGCGGCGGCGGCAGAGATGGAGAAGAGGGATGCCAAAGCACACAATGCAGCTGCAAAACATGCTGGCGGTACTACTGGAGGAACTACTACAACTGGTACCACTACTGGTTATGGTGCTGGCATCTAATACCACCTTTTAGAACACAATATTGAACGTCCTAGCTAGCTTGGGTGTCTTCAAATTTACATTTTGTATTAGTTTGGTCTTTGGTGTTTTTGTTTTGTGTATGTGAGGGTTGTGATCACACTTTGTGTGGATGTTGGTGTTGGCTTTTATGATGACACCAAAATAAATAAATAAAGTGACTCCTCCTTTATATGATCTTAGTCTATATGTTGTTCATATTAATTCTACGGTGCAGTTTTATGTTTTTTGTCCTAATTATAACAATCATATGATATCCCAGTATTTTCAGTAATTATGTAGTTAATTTTGGTGATTAGGGATGATAAGAGTGTTTAACTTTTTCTACTTAATTTGTGAAAAGAATATATCCCACTATAATCAGGATTCGTCATTTAATTTTGTCCTAATTAATTTTTGGAGTAACGAAAGTAACTAAACCCAAGTACTCCTATATATTAGGTGAGACTTAGAGAATACATGCTCTACATAAAAACCCAACTTTGTTACTACATATTTGTCGTGCATAATCACCATCTTAAGCAAAATTAACAAACATATCTCTCATTATAAGGTTTGTATTTATCTTCTTTGACTTATTTACGTTCTTTTTTTTTTGTTTAAATTTTGTTCCCCCATGAAACCATCCATATATTCTTGATGATGCTTTACTTTAACAACAACAACATACCTTATTATATATCTCACCTTACTTTAACCTCCACCTCTTCAATATCTTACCTTACTTTAACCTCTTCACCTCTTCAATATTTATACGAAAGCTTTGTTGAGGTCATCTTTGCTGCTAAGGAATTAAATTAGGTTACTTATGGATAGTATGTGCACCAAATTGATACAACGCTATGAGGATTCACATTCGCGTTCTTTGCTTCCAGATGAAATAAATTTTTAACATCTTGAGCTTCTTGCCGCCTCGGCCTTCGTATAGATTCAAATGTGTTTGCAAGCCCTATTTCTGCACCCATTTTTCTTGTATCTTCATTACCTACACTCCCCGTGCAGTGCCTCGGTCGACGAGGATGTGAGATTCTTTATAGACGGGGCTTTAGACCAATCTGTCAGAGCAGTCACGGCTTGCTTTTTTTTCCAAGAAGATGGAAAAAAACTTGGTTACGAAGTTCTCACTCTCGAGATTGGGCACCTAAATAATTGTCCTCGCTGGAGAGCCATTCTTTCAAATTAAAAATACAGTAATGATGATGATGATGATGGACGACGAAAGAAGAGCCTTTAGAATGGGGGTTGCTTATTTCATTTGGTTTGTTGTAACGGAGGATGATGATGATGATCTCGTCGATGATATAGAAGTTGATGTTCTTGATATGGTTAACGAGATCTACATTGGTCATACTACTTTCCCTAGAGCAAGTTTTGACTTGTCAAAGTTGAACATCTTGGATTGTAACGGATGCCTCTCGTTCGCTCAACTACTAAAAGATGAGCTCCATGTCTTGGTATTTACACGATCACACAAAGATGAAATGGGATGAAACAAAACGCATCATCAAGCTGCAATTCTTGAAACAACCGACTACGGATCACAAGCAGCTAATAACATTTCACGCTTGCATTGAAAACTCTTTTTTGCTCTTTCTGTGGCAGGACGACAAGGACAGGGACGAGAAATCCCTCTGCAAGTATATGACATTTTTACGGGGGAGTTGTGGACTTCTGCACCGCATAACAGCCCCATATTCCAACATTGGTTCCCTTGAAGTGAGAATTTTCATGGTTGCAATATGAGCAACTATATAGATTTCCTGTGCTAAACTTACGAATTACAAATCAATACAAGCTGTTAATAACCAGTTTCCCTGACACATTAAGGATGATTTTCTTATTAAATCCAAACTAATCTAAATTTGGTTTGAATCACGAGCACTCAAGACTAAGGGGATGGAATGTCGACCAAGGGAAAGAGTATTTTATAGTACTGGAGTTAGTGACTAGTCAAGTCATTAAACTTAAGTTACTTAAAAAATTCTAACAAGCAACAAACTACATCATGAATGATCCTGAATTTGTCGCACTTACAGTCGCTAGAGTTCCCTTCTTCAAGGCTCTTAGGATTTTATTTTAAAGAATAAATTTTGGGTCTAACTCAATCTAAAAAGCTACTTTGTAGGGTGAGTATTGTTCAAATTCATATAAGGAGTTCATGTTCTCATTCCATTACTGGAGCGTAGACAATATAATTTGGGACCCAACATCGGTGAACATAAATTGGAATGAGTCTGGCTCTGATACCATGTAAAGAATTGATCTTGCGCCTAACTCAACTCCAAAAGCTAACGTAAGCTAATATGTAGGGTGAAGATTGTCCAGGTCCATATAAGGAGTCAATATTCTCATTTCATTTTCGGTGAGAGACTCTTAACATTTATAAATGAGGGAACTTTTATTTTGAGTTTGAGATCTATGCTTATCATTGTGATAGTGCTATGTACCATCACATTACATAGTAGTATTATATATGTACTCGACATATTTATGTACTCTTTATTGTTGTGAAGACAGACTCTGTTGTTGATTTTATGAAAAAAGATATTAAAATCTTTTTTTAATATAGAATAAACGTGTGTTTGCTCATACTGTGCTTTTACTTATTTTTTAAACTACATTATTAATTAATAGGGTAAATAATATGCAAATGTAAGTTTAAGGGGTAAATAATATAAAAAATAAGTTCAGAAGGGTTATAGCACTAGCGCATAGTTTAGATGTGTAGTTGAAATTCCGTCATAATTTATGGGTGTTTGTATGTGTAGAATTGTATTACTCTCCCTTGGGGAGCCTTTCTCATTATTATCAAATATATATATGTGTACAATGTGGAATCCTTATACAACAAGGATCTAATTCTACCATAATTACATAACATTAAATATGATAAATATAAACATGGTACACTTGCTAATACACCCCCTCAGTCGGAGCGGGAGGAGGTCGAACGCTAAGACTGGATCTGAAGTCTAGGAAGAGTTGTCTAGGAAGGCCCTTTGTGAATATATCTGCATACCGATATGAAGAAGGCACATGCAATACCTTGACATGACCGAGAGCAACTTTCTCACGAACAAAGTGGATGTCCATCTCAATGTGCTTGTTCGCTGATGCTAAACCGAATTATGAGATAGATATATAGCGGATATGTTATCACAATAGATCAAAGACGCCTTATGGAATGGACACTGAAGCTCCAAAAGAAGGTTTCAAAGCTAACAGATCTCACCAACAACATTAGCAACACCTCTGTACTCAGCTTCTGCACTCAAACGGGATAGGGTGGTTTGCCTCTTGGCAGATCATGAAATGAGGTTATCCCCTAAGAACACACAGTAGCCGAAAGTGGAGCGTCGTGTGTCCGGACAGCCTGCCCAATGAGCATTCATATCTGATAACAATCTGGTCTGTGCTGAGGGGTATAGATGCAATCCATAATCAAGTGTGCCCTTAACGTATTGAATGATACGCTTGAGGGCAGTAAAAAGAGGCTCCATGTGGGCATGCATAAATAAGCATACTGTGAACATCATAAGAAATATCATGCCTGGTGAAAGTAAGGTACCGTAGTGCACCTGCAAGACTCCTGTAAAGGGTGGGATCTGACACTGGATTACCATCAACAACACTAAGCTTTGATTTAGAGTCAACAAGAGTACGTATGATTTTACAATTTGTCATTTTGGCCATGTACAAAATCTCCTCTGCATACTTACGCTGACAAAGAAACATTATCTGCAGATCGAGTCACTGAGATCCCCAAAAAAATAGCTCAACTTTCCCAAGTCAGTCATAGCAAATTCAGTTTTGAGCAAGGAAATAATCTCATTTTTTCAGCAAATCAGAGGAGGCAGTAAGCACAATATCATCCACATACAACAATAAATATGCAATGCTACTACCTCTATAAAAAATAAATAAAGAATTATCACACTTGCTGCATACAAACCCAATTTGCAAAATAAATCATGCAAAGCGATCATAACATGCTTGAGGGGCTTGTTTCAACCCATACAGTAACTTACGAAAATGTCATACATACTGAGGGACTACTGGATGAACAAAATCCAGGCGGCTGATGCATATAAACAATCTCTTTCAAATCTTTATGCAAAAAAAACATTTTTCACATCAAGTTGATGTATAGGCCAATGCTTATCCATAGCAATACCCAAAATTGTGTGAATAGTAGCCAGTTTAACAACCAAACTGAACGTCTCACCACAATCAATATCCTCATCTGCGATTTGTGTCATTAACCACAAGTCTTGCCTTGTACCTCTCAAGGTCACCACTATCTATGTATTTGTGACGAAAAAGCCACATACATCGGATCACGTTCACCCCCTCCGGTCTAGGAACCAAATTTCAAGTGTGTTGTTTCGTTAAAGCATTAAACTCGTCACACGTGGCTGCATTTCAATTTGGGTCTAGTTTGGTCAATTTTGGGTTTTTGGAAATTGGGGATGATTTGTGTGAATAGATTAAATTGAACTTTGGGTTTAAAAATCCCGTATTGGGCACGGGTTTCCATGCAGTGAAAGGTGGCAGGGATCTGTGGGGTGGGTCTGATGGGTATCGGGTTTGCGGTTAGGGTAGGTCTTGGGAGCTGTGAGGTGTCGATTTACTGGACATACGTTGGAGGTGAGGCATCGGAATCGGTATAGTGGAGTGGGTGTGGATCGGTGGTGGCAGGTGAAGCTGGTTGGGTGTGGTACATTGTCGGAGGTGGTAATGATGCAGGTCTCGACTGAGGATCTAGTGACGTTAAGGCTGGACGGGGAGTGGAGGTTGTGTCGATGGTTGGTGAGTGGGATGGGATCGACACACTAGTGGTGATGGCGGGTGTTGTCACCGGTGGTGGAAACCCTGACGATTGGTGAACAGTGGGTGTGGTGTCTGTCGGCAGTGACAGAGATAGTGGTACAGTGGTGGTGGCACGGCTGAGTTGAATCGGGAATGGGTGATGGTGACACTGGGTTTACCGGTGGATGTGGGGCAGCCGACCGACTGTCGACGGTGGGAATGGCAATCGGTGGTGGTTGTGACAGTGCAGAGGGGCTGTCGGTAGTTGCAAATGGCGTCGAACCAGTAGGATTAGTGGCAGACCGTGGTTGACTAGTGGATGTGGTGGCAGACGGTGGCTGAACATTGTCGGTAGCTGCCGAAATAGGGGCAGTCTGACGGAATGTTTGTTGGAAAAGCGGGGATGGGTCTGAATCTTCGAGGAATTGGTAATCATTGACTCAGAATTTTTAATGTTGTCAAATGGGAAAACATACTCAATAATGGTAATGTGGCAAGAAATGATGATTTTGTCGGTGGATAGTTCATAGCACAAATATCCCCCTATGGTTTGACGGGAAACCTAGGAATGCACGCGGAGTAGATCGGGTGCCAATTTGTGGGGGGTCGTGGATGTCAGATTAGGGTAACACATACAACCAAAAATTCTAAGATGATCATAGGTAGGGATCCGACGGTAGAGAATTTCGGTGAGTGTCCTATTTTGAATAGCTCAGGTAGGTAAAATATTGAGAATGTGTTCTACCGTTTTTAGTGCATATACCCAAAAGGTAGGAGGGAGAGACGCATGAAATAAGAGGGTACGAATCATATTATTAATGGTTCGGAGAATTCTTTCGGCTTTTCTATTTTGAGGGGAGGTATATGGGCACGAGAAATGAAAAACCATGTCGTTAACCGCACAGAATTTATGAAATAAGGAATTATTAAACTCACGACCATTATCACATTGAAACGATTTTATGTCTTTTTCAAATTGTGTTTTGATCAGTGTATGAAACTCTACAAATTTGGAGAACACTTGAGATTTGACTTTTAGTGGATAGGCCCAAAGAAAGTGAGAGAAATCATCCAAAAACATTAAATAATATTTATGGCCTAGGTTGCTAGTAATGGGAGAGGTCCATAAATCAGCGTGAATAATATCAAAGTGACAGAAAGTGGTACTCATAGAAGTCGTAAATGATAGTCTTAACATGTTTCCCTAACTGACAGGAGGAGCAACTATGAGAAAGGTTCCCTTTGTTACATTGGATTAAATTTTGATTTCTAAGAGAATAAAAAACGTGAGAGCCCGGATGACCAAGTCTACTATGTCACGTAGAGGGAGATATGGTTGTTAGAACGGTGTGAGGAGTGACACTAGCAGCGGATGTGGGTAGGAACGGATATAGGCCCCCCTCACTATTGCATCTCGTAAGGAGTTTTCCGGTACGGAGGTCCGTTACAGAAAATCCAAACGGGTCAAAATTAATTAAGACAGAATTATCATTGGCAAATTTTCTAACAGAAATTAGATTTTTGATGATGTTTGGGGCATAAAAGACGTTTTTAAGAGAGAAGTGGGGATGCGGTGGTGGGGTAAGGGTGTGGCCAAACCCTTGAATTGGAATCCGGTGACCACTACCGATCATGATAGATTGTGGAGTTGGTAACTGGCGCAGTTGAGGAAGATTACCTGAATTGTGGGTGAGATGAGACGTGGCGCCCGTATCCATATACCACGCATTATCGGGCTGTTGACGGGTCAAGGAAGCCATTGATTTGTTCTCGGATAAAGGATAAAATTTTAATTATTATCGGATAAAGGACAAAATTTTAATTATTATCGGATAAAGGACAAAAAGATAGCAAAAACAGAAAAATTATGTGGCTTTTGTTTCTAGAAAGGGAAGAGGAAAAGCAGAGAAGAAGCAATCATAATTAAGGCCTGCAGGTCTTGGCAAGGGTGCACCTACTGTCCCCTCTTTCCAATTAATACTTGGGAGGCAGAAATCAGAAAAAGTAAGTAGCTTACTGTTTCTCGGGTAAAAAGACAAGCAGTAGGAGCAGTTTGAACAAGCACTTTACTTGTTGTTCGATTAAAGAAGAAGAAAAGACAAGGGATTGTGATCCTTCTTAGGTGATGGACAGAAATCAAAGAAAGAAACTCTGACACAGTGCAGCCATCGGTTGGGAAACTGAAGTAAGGCCGCAGAAATCGAGGGGAAATAAAAGAAGTAGGGTTTAGGTTTTGATTTATGATATCAGGTAGAATTGTATTAATTTTCTTGTGGAGACTTTCTCATTAATACCAAATATATATAGATGTGCAATATGAAATTCTTATACAATAAGAAATTCTAATTCTATCATAATTACAAAATACTAAATATGATACAATTGCTAATAATATGCCTTATCCCTTTTGCTGATGTTGCTACATCTCGAAACCTGTCGAGACAGATGTTCAAAGGAGAATGAAGGGCGATGATGTAAGATGCAGAGTTAAGACATGTGTCTTACAGTTACCCGTATGCCAACGTATTTAAACAGCATTTATATAACGTATTTCACATAATTAACTCAAACAAAAAAGAAGAACATTTGCAGAAATTTTATAGAATTGCAAGAAGGGAAATAAAAGTAAAAGAGAGTGAAAATGCAGAATATTAAAGAAAAAGCGTCTAACGTAGCCGCTTCGGCTAAATGCGGCATGGACAAGACCAAAGCTGTTGTTCAAGAAAAGGTTTTTATTATTTATTCTTTCTTTTTCATTTGCATTAATGCTACAAATAGTGTTTTTCGCTTGTAAAACGTATTCATAACCTAAAGTAGCCTTGGTATGAAAAACTTCTGGTAGGAGCGCTTCCTGAATGAGGCTTACAGCGCAAATACGGATATAGTCGGGCTATATTGCGAGGGTGGGAAACAAAAAAATACTAACGTCATTGAAATAAATTTTTGTAACCAATTGGTATTTGACTGAACAGATATTTTTCGTTAATCGTGTCTTATATTTCGCTAGATCCACATTGATTTGAAGAAATGATAAGTTAGACAACTAATACAGGGAACTTTTATATATTCTCCCTCCTTGAATTATTTATCATTTTTTTATTTACATTTCCCTTAAAAAATAAAATATTAATTAGGAGGGATATGTTATAATCTCTCCCCATAAATGTTTAGTCTATTTATGTGTATCTTCATTAGTGATCTTCATTAATTGACAAAGGGTAAAATGAAGCAAAAATAATTAATTATTTCTTGAATTTCTAAAATGATAAATAATATGATACAACTATTTTTAGTAACCACGACAAATAATTTGGTACGGACGGAGTATATATATATATATATATATATATCGGCTTGAGAATAGCTTAAAACGATTCATATACACGACCTACAATTCATATAGCAGAATTAAGTTGCTTAGAATATTGAGGTACAATTGTAAATTTTTTTTTATTGTATTAAATTTGACCATTATTCCTAAAAGAGCAGCATCTTTAGTAGTATCATAACTGACCTAATTCATATAGCAGACTTAAGTCGCTTAGAATATTGAGGCACACTTGTAGATTTTTGTATATTGTATGAAATTTATCCATTATTCCTATAGAGCAGTATCTTTAGTAGTATCATAACGATTAATGAAGTTGGTGTAAAATCATAAGAGACTGATGGATCAAATTTCAAGTGAGATAATATAACAATAGTTAATTTATTCTTATCTGGTAAGTCAAGATGGATGGAGTTACTCGATAACTAAAAAAGAGAAGGTACCATTGTCAAAAAAGAAAAATGTTGAATATTCAGCTTTGTACTACAGACTACAGAGTGAAACCATTTTTACCATAATGTTGTCGTATTCAAACAGGTGGAGAGGATGACAGCCCATGATCCAACACAGAAAGAGATGGCAACAGAGAAGAAACAAGAAAGGATCTATGAAGCAGAGATGAAGAAGCAGGTAACTCAAGACCGCAACGCAGCCCTTTCCCATGGCACGGGCACGGGCAGGACACATTATTCAAACACGACCACGGGGTCCACTGGACACTCAACTGGGCTACATCAGATGTCAGCCTTGCCAGGCCACGGCACGGGTGAGCCAATGGGTCAGGTGACTGAGGGGGTGGTTCAATCTCACCCCATTGGAACAGCCACTGGGACTCAAAGGGCCTCTGCTGCTCATAACACCCATGTAGGTGGTGGGGCTAACCAGGGGTATGGCACTGGTGGTAATTATAGCTAAGCAACAGGGGAGCCACAATAAAAGTTACGAGTTCAGTAAATTCAATATAAAATCTTGAATCGACTCTTTAGTTAGGATATCAGATTGAGCTAGAAATATCTGGCTTTTAATGCCTTTGTTATTATATGTTTAAGTTGGTTTTGGGGGGCTTAATTTCCCCTTTTCTTCATGTCGTTTCTTTTTTTCTAGATGTTAATCGGGTGAGTGTGTTCAGACAAAGAACATTTGTTCTGCTTGTTACAGTTTAGGACAATCCATTTGGTAGTGCTATTCTTTTTTATATTTTTTAGCTTCTATAAAGTAAGCCAAGTTATTTACTTTACAAAAGCTATGATTCAACTTTGCTTTTTGTGACACTACGGTGAAAACAATTTATAGGATTCATGTAGGATACTAATAACTATTGTCCTTTTACCAAATGGAAACTATACCGAGGACCATCGTAATCTATGATAAAAATGATACATCCTTTAGGCAAACCAATCAAAAACCACAAAATATTGAAGGAATTGAAAAAATACATTAAGAGAAAACAGAGCTAAAAGCAACTAACACAACTCAACAAAGCTAGAACTAATAGTACTGTTAATAAGATGTCCACCAAATCATGCCTAGATAATACTCGGCTTGTCTCATGAAGTTACATTTCATAACTAGAGCCCAAAATTGAGATATACATTGTGTCAGATTTACCAAGCATGACCACCAGTAAGGTAGCACAGGAAGAAGCTGCCTTTCTTAAAATCACACCCCTGTTTTGCGCAATTCAGCAGCCCCATGGGCAAAGTGGCACCTGTCCCCAAATGTGCAAGAACCTTTGGCAAAATTCTCACAGAGCTTCGTCTTGAAATTGCTCATAGGAGGGGCAGGGCCTCCAGGACCTGAAGGAGTTCTTCCGGGACCACCAGGAGCTCTTCCAGGGCCACCTACTGGACCAAGGCTGTTGATCAACTCTCTTACCATAGCACTAGCCTGAGAAATTTGTTCGAAGGTACCCTCTAGCTCAATGTTTCTGAGATTTGTATCTGTTTCATGCTCCCGGATTGCCAGCTTGGCTCCCGTCTGTCGACAAATCTGCTTAGAGTTCACACCGCCCTTCCCGATGATTGCTCCAGCGAGAGAAGCATCCACACTGATCTTTGCAGTTGCCGTGGTACCAAAGCTAGCAGCAGGTCCAGAAACAGCAGGCTCCATTCGCCCACCAAAACGACCAGGAATAGGTCCAGGTCCAACACCCATGGCACGTGGATCCTCCTGTGATGGCATAATAGGCTTTCCAATTTGCCACTCCCCATGGGCAAAATTGCATTTGTCTCCAAATTTGCATCCCTCGGCTGTGTTGAATTTGTTGCAAAGTTTGGTTTTCACAGCAGGAGCATTTCCATTGGAAATGGGTGGTGCAGCCACATTTCTTGATCCAGGAGCTGGTCCTAAATTCATCATCTGGGCCACAGCATTATAGCCACCAGGGACATAATGAACGAAATGGCAGCCCTCACCAAATGGGCAGCCAGCAGTGCTGTATAAAATGAAACGAACAAGATCAACTCCAAACCAAACTAAGAACATATTTCTCGTCTCTATTAGCAAAGAGGTATAATCAAGGAAGCATATATTTTCATTTCCCCGTAACAGGACTAGTGCACTAATGCAAATAAGGAATCTTTACCTGGATCATATTCTAAAAACAAGGGAAAGATGTTCATCCCACCCTAACAAAAAAGTGAGGACTCTAGTTGCACTCAAGTATGTATTTTAACAGCCGTGGATAACAACCAATATACGCATACAACAGAGCTGCATGAAATGGGGGTTGTTGACTCCCTAGGTTCCAATAACCAAGAAGACCCATGAAAACTACTTCCCTTTTATCCACTCCAATCTCCAACAGAAATGCACAAAGGAAAGTATTCATTTGGACCAACATAAAATAACATTTGAAACTGACTTTTTTATAAAGAGCATTTGAAACAAATAACGTTCAAAAAGTGAGAAGAAAACAATTAACTCTCCCTGTTACTCATCCGAAGCAAATAAAAGAAAAGAAATACTCAAAACTTGACCAACATTGAGGAACACTTGTAAAATATGATGTAATCAAAACAGGTTCCTTTGAATCTCACACAAATCTTGCGAAAAGGAGTAGGCATATACTTATTTTGAAACATCAAATGGCAAAGGGAAGAAATCCACTGGTGTCTTGAGTACCATGTGCAACTCAAAACTTTTAAGCAGTTCACTAACTGGTAGGCACAGAAAACTGAGATTCAGCTCTATACTTAGATTATACCAACTCTGAAGCTTTATAGTACATCTTACTAAAAATTGAGTTACATACCTGTTTGAAACATATTATTAAAAGGTTCGAAAAAAGTCATTGCAGTACATAGTAAGTAGAAACTTTGGAGGACTGTTGCAATATTATATATCATAGAGTTCCCCTCTCCTCCAAGTGTATTAAGGCGGGTAGATATTTATCTGTGTATATCGTTAACAGACAGCTGTATCATCATTAAACTATTAGAACATTTTTATGAGAATTCATCAGCCTCAAGGGCAAATATATATGTTTTTCAAGCTTCTGACAACAGAAGAATACTGAACGTTCAGATCTTGCACTTGATACCAATTAAAAGTTCATAATAAATTTGATGTTGAAAAAGTTACATTAGGTGGGAAAGATTTGAACCTGAAAAACTTCGTGCATGGCTTCGTTTTGCTTCCTATACCACCTGATAAGGAGTCCATTTCTGTTGCACCAAATTAATTAATTGTTCTGAGTTAGATTTTTTGTTCGTTTTTTAACTGAATGATGGACAAAAATTTCGACAAATATCGTACACCTTATTAACATTGAAACAAACTACATTCAATTATAACTTAGAAACATAGAAGCTAAATATTACTCTGAGGAGAGAGTTCACCATATATTCTCTTAAGATATTCCTTCATCATCAAAGTAAATAAAGCTACAATAAATACAGTGCATTTTATGTTTTGTATGCCACTTTTCCCTAAAGCTTCGAGCTTTCTATGCATTTTCCTGAGAGGATTTGGTTTTGCTTTTTTACATTTAGTTCATTTCTTCGAGCTACATTGGGTACACATTAAGGTTACCCTAGTATGCATCTCTTTGAATTTTTCTTTCCCCTTTTTTTGATTTATGCAAGCCTCTGTTCATCCTTCTAAACATAAAAAAATTTACTCCTTTGGAAAGGATTTTCCCCAATTTAGGGTTAGCAGTGGTCATGAAGTCACGGCTCAAAAGTATTTCAACAAATGCTCCGTTCCTGCTCTACCGCCTCTCTCGAAAACAACAGGAGCTTGACGAATATGGAAAAGCTTACAATATATGAGACATAGACATAACAAACGTAAGAGAAAATGACAAAAATGATCCCCTATCTTTGGTAGTAGGTTCGGAATAGTCCCTTAAGTATCACTTGAGCAGTTTTAGTCCTTTAAGTTTGCAAAAATTGAGCACTTTTGGTCACTTTGAATTGTTAAATATAATCGGAATTATGAAAATAGAAAATATTTAATGGGAACTCACATTTGGAAGTACACTTTTTGTAGTTTTATGTTATTTTTGGTCTATTCCAAGAGTCTGTTGCAACTTTTTTAGGTGCAATTTCTGTTAATTTTTTGTGTATAGGGTAGTTTTATATGTTGTGATTCCTGAGATTTTGATAGAATTTTCTGGTCTTCCTGGTTAAGTTTTTTCCCCACAGTTCCGGTTAAATTTAACAATTGAAGTTTGGTAAATATTTGATGGAGACTAAAAGTGCTCTTTTTTTTTATGACGACAAAGGAACCCGCAGCCCTACCCTTCGGGTGCGTAAAGGTAAACCACGCTCCTGCATAATAGCCCGCAAACCGCAAATCACACAGGAGAGATAACCCGGCAAGCCCCGTGCAACGAGCTTGACCCATAAAGCAAACCCCCTGCTGTGGGGGGCTTCGACCCTGAGATATCCATTATGAAAGCCCCATGCTCAACCAACTGAGCCACCCTTGCGGGTCTCACTTTTCACTAACTTAAAAAGGACTAAAACTTCTCAAGTGATACTCAAAGGGACTATTTTGAACCTACTACCATAGATAAGGGACCATTTTTATCACTTTCTAAACAAAAGGAGAATAATGCAAACACTATTCCTTCAGAGATTCAAATATCACAATTCAAAAGCCCAAAAAAGCATGAAATTGAGAACAAAGTAGATCTAAAAGGGGGGTTAACGTAAGTAGAGTGTACAAACCTGGCTTTGATTTTTTGAAACCTCCATTGAAGTTAGGACCACCTTCATTTCTACTTCTCTTCCGGAAATCCATTGCTAGTATAACTCTCAGATTATAAGAAAATATCTGAGAAAAAACACAAGTATAGAGTAGAAGCCAAAGTAGAGAGGTAGTAAAGTATAGTAGTAGAAAAGGGGGCAAAATCAGTAGGTCAAAAACCCTAACCCTAAACCTAGAACTAGGGTTTTTTCGGTGAAGGGAGAAGAGAGAGAAAAGAGGACGTGAAGATGTAGATAGATATAATTGGGACGTGTGAAAGTTGGAGGAAGTCACGTGCTATATCAAATTGAGATTGTGCATATTAAATTGTTAAATCAATAACCCGAACTAATTATTGAATTATTGAGTTAATAGTTGAGTTAATGGATTATCGATTTGAGTATCGAGTGGTGCCCTGTGGTTATTGGCTTACTGGGTCACGTGACGGTTTGGCTATTTTTATTAACGGGTGAATTGATAACCCGATAATCATTTATTAATTACAATTCTACTTTTATATATAAAGTCACTTGATAGGATTTAGGATTCTCTTAAGTTGAGGGTCTTTCGGATACAATCTCTCTACTTACCAAGGTAGGGGTAAAGTCTGTGTACATGGTACCATCCCCAGACCCCACGTTGTGGAACTTCATTGGTATGTTGTTGTTGTTCATGAACTCAGTCTCTCAAGCGGCGATTACACTTTATAAACTCATTCTCTCAAGACATAAGCCCAACTTAAAAACGTAAACTATCTTTTATTTTTTCTACATTGCTTTCAATTCTCACTCTTATTTCTATATTTTTGTATTTCTCTGTTTTGGGGTTTTTGTTGGGGTTGGAAAATTAGGGAAATCACTTCCTTGCGGAAAAAGTTCTTCGTTATAATGCTCTTTTCTTAACGGTTCTTTGTTCTTGAAAAACTTCGTGTGAAATCTTAACGGTAAATCGATAACCAATAATTATCAACAACCGATTAACCAATAATTCAGTAATCGGTATCTTAACGGTTCTTTAACGGTTTAACATACTTACAAATAGGGGTGGCAATGGGGCAGGCCAAAAGCAGGGCGGGGCAGGGCAGTGGAGTACTTAAACGGGGCGGGACAGGGCGGGACAGGGCAGGACAGGTCAAAATACATTTTCAGAAAATTGTAATAGGGCAGCACAGGTAATAGGGCAAAGTTTTCATGCTGCAAATTATTTTTATTAGGAAACTTTGATACATATTACAAGTTGTACTAAATATTGGAATTCGGTAGGTTGCCACTTCTTTGGAGCACAGTTCGTCAAAGGTTTAGAGATAATTTTTTTACGGTATTTAGTGATTTATTTTGGGCTAATTATTCGGATGGGGCTTGATTTTTTTCGATTGATTTCACATTTTGCCTTTATAATGGTGATTTTGTGATGTTTTTATTTGAGAAGAAGATGAGGAGACGATGAATGGGTGGTTAAGTTGTAATTTTAGTTTTCATATTTTGCCTTTATACAGTGATGGTTTGATTTTGAGAAGACGGTTGAATAAAAAATTAAAGAAAACAAAATACTAAAAAAATGATGTGAAAAATATGCATAGTCAATATATCAATGTAGTTCATGTAAACAATGATTCATTAGCCATTGTTTTTAAAATAAGCACCTAAATTGAAATCTAACTTTCGTGTTTTAAATGAAATAGCTATTATATGCATTACTAGATGAAGTTTAGCAAACTGTGAAAGTAAATTGTATTGAATATCATGTTGCAAAGTGAAAATAAAGAAAAAAATAAAAGATAACATAAATGGGGCAGGACAGGACAGGGCAGGGCATTGGTTTAGACAAAGCTAAACGGGGCAAGGCAGGTCAAAATTTTAGTAGGTCAAAGCTGGTCCCGTCCTATTGTCATCCCTACTTACAAATCAATAACTTTCAAACCTGAACCAAACCACCCGATACACATTCCAACTGCACTTCATTGATCTGCTATTTTAGGGCTTTAGTTTTGTTTCTTGATCGTAACCAAATTTTTTTGGGTTCAACAATGGATCGATAACTTGCCAACTCTTACGCATAGGAATTTTTGTTTGAGGAAATTTCATAAAGCATTATCATATGTAACTATAGTTTGCCATATGTATATGTTCACTCAGCCTAGTTACATTAATACATACAATTTCGTTGGATACTCTGTATATATTCAGCCTAGTTATATTAATACATACAATTTCGTTGGATACTCTGTATATATTCGTTCAACCTAGTTATCAACACATATGCACTTTATATTCATCACCCCAAAACATCACACACACTTTACACACATACAATACCCACTTGTATGTCACTGCATTTGAGTGTTCTCTCACTCTATTATGGGCCATTTGCACATTTTCCCTGTTTTGTGCTGGTCTTTAACTGTCACTCCTCGTAATAAATAATTTTTCGCAGTGCATAAATTTATATTTGTGCATCAAATATCACATAAGTTATGTCCCAAGCCATTAAAGTACTTATGTTCGTTAGGCATAAATTTAATTTTGAAGGATAAAAATTAGGTAGTTTTAATTTTTTCCCCTCAAATTTGTAGTCTTTAATTTATATGTTTCAAGAAATGCAATAAGCTTAAGCTAATAGATTTGGTAGTGTTATACTTACTTTATATATTTTAGCCTCTATAAACTTGTGAAGAGAACATTGGCATAATTGATAAAGTTGTTGTGATGTGACTAAGAGTCGTAAATTCAAGCCGTGGAAATAACATCTTACAAAAATACAAAGTAAGGATGCATACAATATACCATGTGGTCATGCCCTTCTCCCGAACCGCACATAACCAGAGCTAAGTGCATCGACCGACTTTTTTTAGCTTCTATAAACTTCGAAAAGGGTGTAACATGACCAGCTACAGCTATCATAATGCAAGACAACTTATTTGCTTTACAAAGCTATGATTCAACTTTGCTCTGTGACACCATACAGTGAAAGAAATCATAGATTTTCATGTTGGATACTGAAAACTATTGTCCCTTTTTACCAAATGGAAATGATACCCAGGGACCATCGTAATCATAGATACATCCTTCCGGCAAACCAATCAAAAACCACAATAATATTGAAGGGATTAAAAAATAGCATTAAAAGAAAACAGAGTGCTAAAATAAGCAACTCAACAAAGCTAGAACTATTAGTACTGTTAATAAGATGTCCACCAAATCATGCCTAGATAATAATTCACTTGTCTCGTGAAGTTGCATTTCATAACTAGAGCCCAAAATTGAGATATACAATGTGTCAGCTCAAGCAAGGTAACACAGGAAGAAGCTGCCCTTCTTAAAGTCACACCCCAGTTTTGCGCAATTCAGCAGCACCATGCGCAAAGTGGCACCTGTCCCCAAATGTGCAAGATCCTTTAGCAAAATTATCACAGAGCTTCGTCTTGAAATTGTTCATAGAAGGGGCAGGACCCAGAGGACCTCTTCCAGGGCCACCGGGACCTGCAGGAGTTCTTCCGGGGCCACCTACGGGACCAAGGTTGTTGATCAACTCTCTTACCATAGCACTAGCCTGAGAAATTTGTTCGAAGGTACCCTCTAGTTCAATGTTTCTGAGATTTGCATCTGTTTCATGGTCCCGGATTGCTAGCTTGGCCCCCGTCTGTCGACAAATCTGCTTAGAGTTCACACCGCCCTTCCCGATGATTGCTCCAGCGAGAGAAGCATCCACACTGATCTTTGCAGTTGCCGTGGTACCAAAGCTAGCAGCAGGTCCAGAAACAGCAGACTCCATTCGCCCACCAAAACGACCAGGAATAGGTCCAGGTCCAACACCCATGGCACGTGGATCCTCCTGTGATGGCATAATAGGCTTTCCAATTTGCCACTCCCCGTGGGCAAAATTGCATTTGTCTCCAAATTTGCATCCCTCAGCTGAGTTGAATTTGTTGCAAAGTTTGGTTTTCACAGCAGGAGCATTTCCATTGGAAATGGGTGGTGCAGCCACATTTCTTGATCCAGGAGCTGGTCCTAAATTCATCATCTGGGACACAGCATTATAGCCACCAGGGACATAATGAAGGAAATGACAGCTCTCACCGAATGGGCAGCCCGCAGTGCTGTATAAAAACAAACAAACAAGATCAACTCCAAACCAAGCTAAGAACATAGTTCTCGTTTCAATTAGTAAAGAGGTATAATCAAGGAAGCAGATATTTTCACTTACCCTTGACAGGAATAGTGCAATAATGCAAATAATGAGGAATCTTATCTGAACCATATTCTAAAAACAAGGGAAAGATGTACATTCCACCCTAACCAAAAAAGTGAGGAGTCTAGTTGCACTCAAGTGCTTTAACAGTCACGGATAACTGCAACCACTATACACATACAACAGAGCTGTATTAAATTGGGGTTGTTGACTCCCTAGGTTCCAATCACCAAGAAGACCTATGAGAACTACTTCCTTTTTACCCACTCCAATCTCCAACGGAAATACACAAAGGAAACTATTCATTTGGACCGACATAAAACAACATTTGAAACAAATAATTTTTTTTATAAAGAGCATGTGAAATAATGTTCAAAAAGATCAAATAATGAGCAAAACACTGGACTCTCCCTGTTACTCATCCAAAGCAAAGGACATAAAATACACTCACTTTGACCAACATTAAGGAACACTTGAATAAATAAAATATGATGTAATCAAAACGGGTTGAATTCGACTGAATCCTTCGGGTTCTTCGCTTTATTTTGGCCTATTTCAATACAATCTAATAATTTTTTAAGACAAGTACGGGTTCTCTAAAACTAGAGTTCCTTTGAATGTCACTCTTATCCCGACACACAACATACAAATTCATAACCAACATAAAAGAATCCTTACGAACACCAAACCTAATGCAAGTGTACCAACAACAACTAAGCCACCTGATTACTTGATACAGCATCTTGGATCATTTGCTGGCACTATGTTATATTCTGAAAGAATGCATTGGTTTAGAGAGTTAATAAGACTTTAGAAATAACTTCCCTTCATGTAATTGAAGAGCATCACAAGGACGAAATCTCAGCACTTGTTCAGCCCTTCTGAAATGAAGAAAAGGGATATGACCTAAATCTAAGCTCATTACTCTTTTGAAAGGAGAAGGTATATATTTGTAATTTGAAGCAAAACATTTAAGTAGTTAACTGTGGACACAGAAAACTGATCCGGCTATAGAGACATTGATTAAATACCTTTATTTTGATTGTGCTAACTCACTTTGAGTAGCTTCACATTACATCTTAGTAAAAATTGAACTACATACCTGTTTGAAACATATAATTTAAGACTGGAAAAAGTCATTGTAGTACATAGTAGGCAGAAACTTTGGGGACTTTTGCAATATTAGATATCATAAAGTTCCCCTCTCCTCTGTCTCATCATTAAACCATTAGAGCATTCTTGGAGAATTCATTACCCTCAAGGGCAAAAATATATGTTTTTCGAGCTTATAACATGTGAATACTGGACGTTAGGTGCATGAACTTGATACCAATTTAAAAGTCCATAATAAATTTAATGTTACATTAGGTAGGAAGGATTTGAACCTGAAAAACTTCGTGCATGGCTTCGTTTTGCTTCCTATACCACCTGATAAGAAGTCCATTTCTGTTGCACCAAATTAATTAATTTTTCCGAGTTAGAATTTTTGTTAGTTTTTAAAGTGATGCTGGACAAAATCCCAGAAATATCATATATACCTTATTAACATCAAAACAGAATTACATTCAACCATATATTCTCTAAGTCATTCCTTTACCATCAAATCATGGTAAATAAAGCTAGAACAAACTTCCAATTCAGAGTCTTTTAGGTTTTGTATACCCTTTTTCTGTATATAGAGCTTTCAAGCTTTCCCTAGACCCCACTTTGTGGGATTTCACTAGGTATGTTGTTGTAAAGCTTTCGAGCTTTCCATGCATTTTTCAGAGGAATTTGGTTTTCTTTTTTTACATTCAGAAGATTATCTCTTCCAACTGCATGTGATAAACATTAAAGTTCCCCTAGTAAATAATTAGAGAACAAGTTGTCTTCCTTTAAATTCTCTTGCCCCTTTTTTTGACTCATGCAAGCCAAGAGCTCATCCTCCTAAACAAAAACTTTACTACTCCCTCCGTCCCAGTTTATGTAGTACTTTTCGTTTTTTGAAAGTCAAACAAGAAAATCTTTGACCCCGATTGATTCATATGCTCTTTAAATATTTTAAATTGTCAATTATTGTGACTTAAAGTAATTTTTATGTAGTTTCTAGATATGTAAATTACCTAGATAAAAAACTTAAAGCTTATGTGACCAAATTCAAGGTCAAAATAAAAAGTTTGACTCTCGAAATCTGAACTCCGTACTGTATCACATAAATTGGGACAGAAGAGTATCTTTTTTAGCAAAGTATTTTCGCCAATTTAGGTTGAGCCGTCGTCATTAGGCGATGGTTCAGAAGTACAACCTATATGTGTTCCTGTTCTACCGTCTCCCTTCATAACAATAGAAGTACGAACAACAACAACATAACAAGTGTAGTCCCACAAGGTGTGGTATTGGGAGGGTAGAGTGTTGTACACAGACATTAACTCTACCTATTGTTTCTGGTAGACCCTCAAGCATATTAGACATAGATAGACCAAATCTAAACACAATAAACCAATAGTGAAGACAATGCAAACAATATTCTCCAAAAAATGCAAATATAAAAGCCCAAAAAAACATGAAATTAAGAAGGAAAGTAGATCTAATAAGAGGTTAACGTAAGTAAAGTGTGTAAACCTGGCTTTGATTTTTTGAAACCTCCATTGAAGTTAGGACCACCTTCATTTCTGCTTCTCTTCCGCAAATCCATGTCTAGTAACTCTCAGATTCCAACAAAATAACAAAAATTTACAATAGTATTTGAAAAAAAGAAAAGAAAAATACAACTAAAGACTATTGAACTAGGGTTTTTCTGTGAAGGGGAAAAGTAGGTAGATACTAGTAGTACTAATAATGGAATATCGTGGTGTATATCAACAAAGAAAAGAAATGGAATATGTTGATATTTTGAATTTATTTGTTGGGACGTGTAAAAATTGGAGCAAGTCACGTGCTATAGCAACTGAGATTTACGTGCACTTCGTGGATCTGATATTTAACTGGGCCGTTGATGGACTCAAATTGGATCCATATTGAAGGACGGGTCAAGAGAAAAGGACGAACAAAGGTAGATATTTATAGACTGATAAGCTTGTAAAGAAGACATGTATATGACATGTTCGTTAATAGGGATGCCAGGTGGTATAATTTTGCGGATTTTGCACCGCATCCGTCTCCGGTTGAGGCGGGTGTATAATTTTGGCGGATAGTAGGCGGGTATGGGTATTGAAAATGTACCGTTACGGGTAGGCGGGTAAGTGGTGGATTTGCAGTCATACCCGCCCCGCATCCAACCGCCTACCCGCTCGGCCTTATACCCGCCCCAAGCCCAAAATATTAGCAGCACATAAGTCACGACAAGTCTCTCATTCTCCAACAAAACTCAAAACGTTACGCCTCTTCAGTCTTTCACGCCTTCACGCCTCCCTCTCTCTCGTTCCCCTTCACGGCATCTCTCCTCCCTCTCTCATTCTCGACGTCTCTGCCTTTTTCTTTAAACAAAAAATCACAAACTTTTTTCACGAACCATCTCGACTTCTCTGTCTTTTTATTTAAAGGAGATGCTAATCGGGAAATATTGATGTCTTTGCTTTGTGCTTTGGGGTTGTCTTGGTGAGGTCAATTTTTTTGCATTTGTTAAGTTTTACTTATTGGGTTTGTGGAGTTCAATTGAAAAGGTTGAAAAACTTTAGCTTATATAGCTGAAATAATATTTGAGTTTTGTCTACAACTCTACATTTGTAATATATAGCTATTTGGGTGGATAATTTTTGGATTTTCTTGAAAATTTTGTTTTCTTGATTCTTTGTTGTAAGGGGGAAGAGGTGAAAAAAAATGGGGAATTCTGATGGTGAAAAAATCTGAAATTCTCCTCCCTCTCTCCCAAAGAAAATGAGATTGTGACAGTATTGATTCTTGACTCAAATTTTTGGGATAATTTTTGGAATTTGAATTTTGGTATCATGTTGATCAATAATTGATCACAAATGAATTGATTAAAAAATATGGCAGGCGGGTATTGGCGGGTGACATATATCCACTTGGGTGGTGGAGCGGGTGTGGATTTAGGAATATACCCGCCTAGACAGGTATGGATGTTGAAAATTGTACCGGCCACGGGTGACGGATATAAAATTTTCTAGCGCGTACGGATGCGGGGGAGGGTGTACCGCACCCGCCCCGCCCAATTGCCATCCCTATTAGTTAAATCTCATATCGAAACTGAAGAAGAAATTGATGATTTTTATAAGATATAGCGCAGGTTCATGTAGTATGTGAGCTTTGAACTTGATAATGACTTAGCTAAAGAGATAAACTTGTTCGGAGGGAAAATATGTATCAAGGACTTGGATCGTGACAAATATTATATACTAGATATGAATATTATCTCAATATGACATGGAAGACAAGCTTTGAAGAAGAGATACACTTGACATCTTAAATGAAATCTAGGAATCCAATAAATCTAATATAAGAATGTAAAAGGAAAGTGAAGAGTGTTATTTGTCACGATTCAACTAATCAATAGTTTGTCATCTCCTAAACAGAGATTTTGTTTTATCTTTAAGAGATTTATATTTTGTTTTAAGAGACGAAACAAAACATGTAAATGTGTTTGGACGATATACTTTCTTTTAAAAGAATTTAACTTATACTAGCAGACATTTTCTTCACACTATGACTGTGTTTTAACGAGGAGTTTATTTATTACTCTTGAATTTATAAAATTAATATTATTATAGATAATTTATCTATTATTGTATGTCATCTTAACCTAATAATATAAATAGTGGCGAATTCAGGAATTGAAAGTAGTTGGTGTTCACTTCCTTTAACATAAAATTGCTAGTACTCACATAGTATAAATGTACAATTACTCGAACATGGCAATAAAAAGGTTAATGATAAAACAACATTTAATATTGTCATCACAAAAAACAACTTCTAATCCCAAGTCACAATGAGCTACTAATAATGTTATCATTACAAAAAGAAACCTTTAGTCTTAAGTCATATTTGTGCTCGACGACTTTTCATATGTTAAAAATGATGAATAATATTATCATTGTTTACAGTTGCGAATATATTACGCTCTACATAGCAAACTAAACAACCATTCAACAATGCATCACCGATACTGTTACAAATATCATTTTTATGTACTTCATGGATGAGAAAGCATGTTCCACAGAAGCAGTAGCAATAGGAAGAATGAGAGTCAACTTGATAAGCAAATAAACAAGAGGCCAAGTTTGATGCAAATCTGACTTAACCAACACTTTACCAAGGTCACTAATTCCCTTCAGGTTGAAGAACGTTTTGTTAGAACCACGAGCATAATCTATAAACTATCAAGCTGACAACTGAGATCACGAAGATTATTTCTATCAAACTCATTCATATAACATTCAGTCAGCCTCATTATCCCATTCTTATCAAAATTACTAAATGAATTAACTGAATTTAAACTAGCTATATCGAGAAGTAAGTCAATACTCACAACACCAAAACGATCATTAAGCTCTTGAAGATGCAAATCAATAACAACATAAAAATATCAACGCGCAAATGATGAGAATATATAACATCAAGAGCTCTACGCTTTGACTTCTCAGTAAAGTAGGTAACGTCCATCTTTAGAATCATTATATCATATTTATCACAAAAGGAAGAGACATCATCCATTAATAATATGAATTTACTATCCCTCATATTTTGTAATCTTTGTTTTGTAAGAGCGAGAAGTCTCATAGCATTGACATATATTGATCCATCCTTTGTGACGAGGAGTTCAACTCATTTGTCAACATTAGAACTTTCCACTTCAAGTGCAATATACAAGCAAAATCAAATTTCTTAATCGTACTCACAAGATTTTTAGGAATAAGTCTGTTAGTATAATTAGGACCCTCACGTCCAGTAAATTCAAGCACATGAATAATTGATGGAAATAGGACAATGAGATTATCTAATGTTCTACAATGAGAACCCCAACGAGTATCACTTGATCGTTGAAGTCTACATTCTTGATTTAATCCTCGCCCAGTATGCACTTCACTTGATATGAGCAGCTCCTCTAACTTTTCAACTTGATGTTCTAGAAGTAAATCTTTGCGCTTAAAAGATGCTCCAACAATATTTAACACATTAGTAACTATACAAAAAAATCATCTACATTCGAATTATTCTTTGCAAGAGCTACAAGTGTGAACTGCAATTGGTGAGCAAAACAATTAATGCAATATGTCGATGGAGTCTCATTCAAAATCAAAGTCTTAAGATCATTTAGCTCTCCCTTCATATTGCTAGCTCCATCGTAACCTTGCCTACATATTTGCGATGGACTTAATGAGTGACCCAAAAGAAAAGAGTAGATTGCCTCATTTAATGAACGAGCAGATGTATCACTAATATGAATAATATCAACAAATCGCTCAACTACTTCACCTTATTTGTTTCAGCTCTTAGCCCATTTTTATTTGTCTTGGTGATGTATGGACTGACGCGACAAATTCAAGGGGTGGTTCCATAGTATATGTTATTCGCATACGACATAGTCCTGATTGCTGAGACTCGCAGCGAGGTGAACACTAAGTTGGAGGTTTGGAGACAGACTCTAGAGTCTAAAGGGTTCAGGTTGAGTAGGACCAAGACAAAATACTTGGAATGTAAGTTCAGCAACGGGAGTGACCGTGAGATAGGTGTGAAGGTAAGGCTTGAGACTCAGATCATTTCAAAGAAAAGAAGCTTCAAGTGACTCGGGTCTATTATTAAAGGAAATTGAGATATTAATTATGATGTCACACATCGTATTGGGGCGAGATGGATGAAATAGAGGCTTGCATTTGGAGTCTTGTGCGACCAAAAGGTGCCACCAAAACTAAAAGGCAAGTTCTATAGAGTGATGGTTAGACCGACTATGTTGTATGGTGTGGAGTGTTGGCCAGTCAAGACGTCGCACACCCAAAGGATGAAAGTGGCGGAGATGAGGATGTTGAGATGGATATGTGGGCATACAAGGAGGGATATGATTAGAAATGATGATATACGGGGTAGAGTAGGAGTGGCCTTGGTGGAGGATAAGATGCGAGAAGCGAAATTGAGATAGTTTGGACATGTGCGGAGGAGAGATACAAATGCCTAGTGCGAAAGTGTGAGAGGTTGGCTATGGACGGGTTCAGGAGGGGTAGAGGTAGGCCGAAGAAATATTGGGGAGAAGTGATTAGACGAGATATGGAGCAGGCGCAACTTACTGAGGACATGGCCTTAAATAGGTGTAAAGGACACACATTAGAGTAGAAGGGTAGTAGGTAGTCGGGTGTAGTCCTACATACGCTTACAAACTGGTAGTTGTAGTATTCTTATTGTAGGCCCACTTAGCATATCATACTAATAGATGTAGTATTACTTTATAGTTCTCTGTAATTTTATTTCTTATGATATGGTTCTTTAATGTACTTGGTTTATCTCTTTTATCTGCGATAGTCATTGCTTTTTTTTCTTTTTCATACTGCTTTAACCTTTTAACCGGGTCTGACTGCTTTTCTTATGTTTTGCTTGTCCTGAGCCGAGGGTCTCGCGGAAACAACCGCTCTACCTACCAAGGTAGAGGTAAGGTCTGTGTACACTCTACCTCTCCCGGACCCACGTTGTGGGACCGCACTGGGTATGTTGTTATTGTTGTTGTATTTCAGAATAAGTGCCATTTGCTCCTTGTGTGATATATCATTTGATTCATCGACTAGTATCCGAAATATCCCCATTCATATCTTCAATGATGGCTTTGATTGTTTCTTTAGCACAAGAATCAACAATATCCTTTTGAATACTTAGAGAACACCTCATTTTATTTCTTGGAGTGTTTTCTAATACAATGCTTCCAACATCTTGATTAATATCTCTATACCATTCCAAAAGTTCAAGAAATATACCGCTATTTGAAGAAGATTGACTCTCGTCATGCTCACGGAATGATAATCCTAGTCTCAAGAGAAACTTTGCCACATCGAGTGAAGCACTCAAGTGACATCGCGATTCACTTTTGTCTTTCTCGAGTTTCTTATCAAAGGTAGTGCAAATTAATTGTGATTGATTCATTAAATCAAGCTGTTGAAACACTTGTCGTGAATGCTATTTACATCTCCAACATGAGCTCTAAATCTTTCAAGAGCCTTGTTCCAAGATTTAAAGCCATTTTTTATATAAGCTTCACTTGTATTTCCATTACTTTCATGTTCATTTTGGAACAAATAGCAACACAAACAATATGCAACATTTTTTGTTATACTATACTCCAATCATGTACGACATGTATACCAACTAGGATTAAATTGGCTCATTTTCTTCCCAAAATTAGTTTTAGGAAAATCACGAACCTCAAGTTGACAAGGCCCCCTTTTTAATATAATATCTTCTAACTTCATCACGTATATTAGAGTTATATTCTGCATTAGACTTTCTAATTCCTAGATCAGCTTCAAGAGATTCTGAATTAACATCGGAATGAAATGTTTCTCTTTGAATTTCTGGAGCCACGGTTTTCCTTTGAATTTCTGGAGCTATTGATGAAGCGACGAATGGATGAGTAGAACTAGAACTTGGTTGCCCAATTTTTCATCTCGTGATATACTTATCCATCTCGATTCACAAAGATAATTTCTACAAAAATAAGATTCAATTCTATTCAATTTTACCATAAATTTGATTCGAATAGTTCAATTTATTTCTATTGAAACCCCGACAACCCAAACAACAATATAAAACACAAATAATAATAAACAAAAGAAAAAGATTTTCGAATATATTCACTGAATGTAATAATATATTAATCAAGTAACAAAAAGACTTTCCCGAATCTGCTTTTAAATCATTAACCATATGCATTGAAAATCCCCAACCCGGATCTTTTTTTTGTTTCGAAATATTATTGGGTTTGAGCCACTGCATTCGGTCCCTATTAAGCCCAAACCTTACTAGGGTAAATTTGTCATTTAGCATAACAGACAAAGGCACTGCACTTTCAAAGCTCCCCAACGGCCATAGCTTCGATTTCATCGACACACCTATACTATATATAACTTTACTCACACACTAATATCAATTTATTTTCTTCCTTCAAGCATTGTTCATCCATTCTAAGGTAACATCTATCATCCATATGCAATTTATATCTGAGTGTTTTTTCGTTATTTTCAAATATTGTATTTGATTTAATCTATTAAGTAAAATTAGAATTCATTTGCGTGTATTATGCATCTGTGATATCACACGTACAGTCTTTGAGCTGTATTTTTTTACTTTTTTATTTATTTATTTTAGGTTGTTTCTCGTATAGTGATGATATGAGTTGAGCTTAAATGAATTAAGTGTGAATTTATATAGCCGACCTTAACTTGTATTTTGATTAAATCTATCAAGTTTGCGTGTATGCATCTGTGTTATCACACGTGTACTACTTGAGCTATGTTTTTAATTTTTTACTGTTTTTATTTATTTATTTATTTTAGGTTGTTTCTCGTATCATGATGATATGAGTTGAGCTTAAATGAATTAAGTGTGAAGTTCATATAGCCGACCTCAACTTGTATTTTGATTAAATCTATCGACTAAAATTAGAATACATTTGAGTTATTGAGTGTATGCATCTGTAATATCACTTGTGTACTAGTTGAGCTATGTTTTTTTTCTTTTGATTTTATATATTTATTTAAGGTTGTGTCTTGTATAATGATGATATTAGCTGAGTTTAAATGAATAAGCGAAGATTCATATAACCGACCTCAACTCAATACAATAGTTGTTGTTGTTGTAGTTTGTGTGTGGTATGACGGAAAATTTCTCATGAACAAAAACATTTCACCTAAGAGAGAGAAAATGATTCTCATCACTTATGTGTGGAAGTTAATTTTCTTATTGCCTTCTCTAACAACACTGAAATTATTATCAATGTTTAATACTCAAAATTTTTATTAGAACACAATCGAATTTTCTAGCATTATCATTAATATTTGATAAATATCTTTGAGAATATTTCACTCACCAAGGAAATACCGGAAAACATTTGAGGAAAATATTTTCTACCAAGCTCACATTTTTATGCTGGATGGTGCTTGATCATTCTTATTTTTGAGCTTAATGGAGGTTGTTCATATTAATGCTTAGCTTCATTATCACCGGGGGGAGTTGTTATATGGAATCAATATCTCAGAAGTGCGCAAGATTGTACTAGAATTCTAAGCTTGACAAGTACTTAAGTACTTGCAGATTTTGATTTGACTGATTTAAATCAATTTCTCATATTGCTTAGATCATTAATGTCTTATATATATTTTCTTGGTTAAAAGATATTTAGTTGCACTGACCAACTATGATTCCTTCAGATTCTTCTTTGTTATTGTGGTCAACTGACTTGCTGGAAATGGCTGCAAACGCAACTCCTGGCTTGCAAATGCGAGCAACCAAACAATGCATTTCCGCATCCTGCGACATTTCAAAATTGAGCAATATAAGTTTCAGTTTTGGAAGTAAAAGAAACCCTTTTACAGATTTCAGCGGTTCATCTTATATCTCGCTCACAAAGCCAATACATAGCTTCAAATCGGCTTCTATAAAATTTGAAAGGATGGTTACAAAAGCAATGTCTGAAGCAAGTGAACAAGTGCCAGTTCCAGGATTGCCTATCGATTTGAGAGGTTGTTCTAAAGTGACTGTAAATTTTCCTTTAAGTTGAGGTTTTGTGCAGAAGCTTAGAGTTTGTACTGCAATATGTGATTGTTATTTCTTATTACTGCAGGTAAGAGGGCATTTATTGCTGGCATAGCAGATGATAATGGTTATGGATGGGCAATAGCAAAGTCTCTTGCAGCTGCAGGGGCTGAAATTCTTGTTGGTACTTGGGTGCCTGTACGTATATCTTTGACTTATTTATAAAAGTTTACTACATTACCTGTACGTGGCAAAGACGTAGTTCGTCTAATGACTTCATTTTTAGGCACTGAACATTTTCGAGACCAGTCTGCGGCGTGGGAAGTTTAACGAATCGCGAGTGTAAGAATGGAGATATTCTATCTTCCCATGTACTCTTTATTTCCCACTCTTTCTGAGATGGATAATGTAATTTGATGTTTTAGGCTGCCCGATGGTTCATTGATGGAAATTGCAAAAGTATACCCACTGGATGCAGTTTTTGACAGTCCAGAAGATGTTCCTGAGGATGTAAGATAAACTATTCTCAGTTCCCTTCTCAACAAGTTATAGAGCAACTGTACAGGTCTAATCATTCTTGGTGACATTTTTCTGATGCAGGTGAAAGCAAACAAACGTTACGCAGGATCCTCAAAGTGGACTGTCAAGGTATCATGCTTTGCATATTTCTTGCTATTTCTCGTACTTTTTCAGCTGGATATGTGCCTAAATGCAATCATGTGTATTTGATGGTGCTCATATGAAAGTAAACTTTGGTTCATTAGTGTTAAAGAGCACATATCTGATCAGCATTCTCCAGTCTCCACCATGTTTTTGCACATTGCTTATGATTGACATCTATATATTGTTGGTGGTGTCATGGTGGTGCTAACAGAGAATATAGCACAATACCAAGACACCAGAATTTTTATGTCAAATCTTCTTGAACCTTGGCTCCCTAAAATTATTGGGCCAAAGAGGCTTCATTATAGTTCTTTCTCAAAAAATACAAAGGCTTCATTATAGTTGATGCTGAAATTTGTTTAGCATATATCAGAAAGGATATGGTTAGTAAAGACTTCATTATATCCTATATGCATCATTGTTGTTGTGTGCTGGCATTTATGTTTGGTCATCAGTAAAGACTTAATTATATGCTAGATGTATCATTAATGCTGAAACTTATGTTTGGTAACATTTAGTTGAAGCACCATATTCTGCTCCTCTGTCATTTAATATCTCCAGTATTTTCTCCATTTTTGTAGTTGAACTATCTATGTTGCGCATAAAGTATTAAAGCAGTATTATACGTTAGGGAATGCATTATGTCAATATTGCTGATAAACTTGTTAAATAACCTTGCAATTTCTAATATTGTAGGAAGTTGCTGAATCTGTAAAACAAGATTTTGGCACTATTGACATCCTTGTACATTCACTTGCAAATGGTCCAGAGGTACACTTCTCCTTCTTCCTTTCTTTGTTTACTGTAATTCTATAAGCCAATAATGTTCAAACATTTATTGTAGGTTAGCAAACCTCTATCGGAGACATCAAGAAAAGGATACCTTGCAGCCATATCTGCCTCCAGTTATTCCTTTATATCTTTACTAAGGCATTTTCTTCCGATAATAAATCCAGGTAAACTCTTGTTAGCCTTATGTTGTTTTCGGTTATTTTAGTAAAACAAAATTAGTGCATAATGTGTTGATCCATCAGACAACTCCTTCTCTGAAACTGTTTTGATAAAACAATAAAAAATCTGAAACTCATGTCCTTACCTTGCAGGCGGTGCCACAATCTCTCTAACGTACATTGCTTCTGAAAGGATTATCCCTGGGTATGACTCTCCTTAACTGCGTAGGTTGGAATTTCTTAATTTCTCAGTGCAAGTTTATTATTTTTCTTGAATATACAGATATGGAGGCGGTATGAGTTCGGCAAAAGCTGCTTTGGAGAGTGACACAAAAGTAAGTTTGTTGCTAATTTTATTTTTGAGAATCCATATTTCCTTTAGCTCCAATTATGAGCATCGCTTAAGAGTAGTGTAAACTTGCTGAAGGTCCTGGCATTTGAAGCTGGAAGAAAGCACAAAGTCAGAGTGAACACAATATCTGCAGGTATGCATCACAACACTCAGTTTTTCACTTAACTTACTGGTCTTTGAACTCTCCTGCATGGTCAAAGCTTGTAGTTTATTCCCGTTTCAGGGAGAGCATGTTTTCCATGTTAGTACATGTCTTCAGTTCCATTACAAACTAAAACTGTATAAAACTATATTTGGTGGAGAAACTTCTTCTATCATTTATTTTGTGCTCGACTCGCATCAATCCCTTTCTGTGGCTTCCTTCTAACATGCTCGGTGCTCATAAATCTGAAATTCCATTGCCAAAAATTAAATAAGTAATTGTTTTCCAGGTCCACTGGGAAGTCGTGCAGCAAAAGCTATTGGCTTCATTGACATGATGATAAATTACTCTTTGTCGAATGCTCCTTTACAAAAGGAATTATATGCTGGTAAGTTTGGTGTTTAAATATTTCTTTTCACTGACCATGCTCGAAACAACCACAACTCCACTAGTGGGGTCGAGTGTGTTCTCTTTATCCATTGTCAGAGGAATTGATTTTCAAAGTCATACTGGTATATGTGTGAGGTTGGGAGGATTAGAATAGAAATTAAATATAGATTCTCATCTTACTATATGTTGTTTCCTATTTGACCTGCTTTGTTATTGCTTTATTCTGAGCCGAGGGTCTATCGTTAACCACCTCTCTCTACCTCTCAAGGTAGGGGTAAGGCCTGCGTACACTCAACCCTCCCCATACCCCACTTCACTTGTGGGATTACACTGGGTATGTTGTTTCTTGTTGCTTCTAGTGCTTCCGAGTATCTAACCTGAAAATGGATCTAACAGAGGAGGTCGGGAACGTTGCTGCTTTTCTGGCATCTCCTTTGGCTTCAGCAATCACTGGTGCCACTGTCTATGTCGACAATGGTTTGAATGCAATGGGAGTTGGAGTTGACAGCCCAGCATTTTCGGGTCTCGGCATCCCAAAAGAAAATAAGAATTAAGAACTAGTGCGGGAGGCAATGGTAGTATGGCTTTTGAATTAGGATTTTTTCCCCATCTGAATGGAAACAGAAGTAGGCGCTTCTTTGTTTCTGTCATCTGTCACAGATTCTAGAGATAGGTTTTCATTTCAGCGAGTGGATAGCAATTGTCGATGATATTTTATCTTTTTCCAAAGGGAACTTCATTTGTATGAGGCAATCTCAGCATTAGCTGTGGTCCTCATTATTTAATCTTTTGCTAGTGTGTTAACCAACTATTTACATCCAGTATGTGCGAGACCGAAAGACTTGTTGGAGTTCCTTTTTTTCCCCCTTCCTTTTCTCCTTTTTTAAAAAAGAATTCTTCTTTTATGGATTTGATGAGTTTCTAGTTCTAGCATGGAATTTAAAACGACAATTGTGCAAATCCCATCGACCAAATATGTAAGTTAATATAGTAGATTTCACTCTCCGCATCCAAAACACCTGGTGGGGGTTAAGTTTTTACCACAGGTAAGGCAGCCAATTTGCCACAAGAATCACTATCATACACTCAATCGCCTATTCATAACATGTTCAAGATCATTTCGTTTCTTTGAACAATTTGCTAGTCAAATCTGTAAACTATTGAGCTTTCACATCTCATCACCTTTGTTGTATACGCCTTTTGGTAACGTTGTTCAACCTCTGGTCATCCAGACGTACCATAAAAACGTACAACACAGTCAATTTCTCTAAGAAAACTGGCTTAGCTAATATGGATTTCAACCAGTCATTTGGAAACAAACACTAAATTGCTACTACCAGTGTCAACATCACTAAAAGAAAACATTTTACAGTAAGCATGAAGTAACTCTGTCCAAGTCAATATAATACACATCCATTAAGGTAGGGATAGTGAGTATCTCACTTGGGGGATTTCGAACATTCAAATACCCGTCCCCCTTTCCTTTCCCCCTTCCCCTCCCCTCCTCACTATGTTACTACAAGAAAAAAGGGAAAATGACAGTCAGTTTGGTACTTCTACGTCAAATAACCAAAGAGATATTGGCCGAAAAGGGGGGGAGGGGGGTAATGGGAAGAAAATCTGATAGAAGTTAACAATTTCCTAATACTTAAACCAATAACTGCGAAACATCCTGCATCATCTCAAAGTGGATAAGCTGCAGCTAGTCCTGTGTGAGCTTCCGCTTTCCTTTCCTAATGGCAGCAGCTCTTGCAGAATTGAAACTTTCTGGGGAGTCTTCAACTACAGTCTGCTCTTGCAAAACCAGACCACGATTCCTAGATAACTTCCTTATAGGTGTTGTTGAGACAGCTCGTTCATTATCTACGGTGTTTGATGCTGGTTCAGAATTGGCTGGTATGTCCGCCTCATTTCTGTGAGGCATTAATTCATCTCCAGCAGCAACATAAGCTGCATATGAAGAGGAGGAGGAGGGGGGGGGGGGGTATCAGATCATTATCGGACTTAAAACGATCATTTAAAATATTCAAGAACGAGCAGCAAAACGATAGAAAACTTGCTTAGCACACAAGATAGCAGTTGCTAAGAAAAAATCAGCGAACTTGTTATGCATTACAGATGAAAATGAGTAGGATGACAAACTGATCAGACACCTACTATGCAGAATCATACAGATTTGGCAGTTAATGTCATCGAAAAACTCCAAATCCTTGGCTATTAGGTTAGTGTGAGAAACATAGTTTTACTAGAAGATAGAAAGTCATTTTAGTGCTCTAATAGGTCAATATCAACAACAACAACATACCCAGTGAAATCCCACAACGTGGAGTCTAGGAAGGGTGGAGTGTACGCAGACCTTAACTCTACGTTGGTAGGTAGAGCGGCTGTTTCCGGGAGACCCTCGGCTCAAGACAAAGCATAATCACAAGCAAAACAAGCAAAGCAAAAGAAACGGTCAGACTCGGACAAGAAATTAAAGCAGTATGAACATGCTGATAACAAAATCGAATACGTCATGGTAGCGCATTCTAACAAAAGGAAGCAGTAGCTAACACAGTTAAATAAGATAAGCCAAGCACAATATCAACAGAAACAAAATATAGACCACCCAAATATCCACAATTCTGTATCATTTGAGAGAGAGGAGAGAGGTGGTTTGAGATACCTTCCAATCCTGGAAGTCAAATCTAAAGACAAAGTGGTTATAAGAAACCTCCCCAGAAAGGACTGCATTAGAAGCAGGAGCATTCCTTGGTGCTGCATAAACATTAGTTACTCAAGTCATGACTCATGAAACAAGAAGAGGCAAAAGAAGATATTAAAAAAATAACTATGGATGTGTAAGAAACTTACAAACCCTATGACAGCGTTTGTCATCAACAGTTATGTCAGCCCGCCCATCTTTAATTAGAAATGAAAGGGCAAACAAATTTTCAACTGTTTGTGCAAAAGATCTTCTATTCAGGATTAAGTTTTCAAGATTGACACTCTTAGGCCTCCTTAGAATTTGGAACATTGTCGCCATATTCTTGTCAGTGTCTGTCTTTTCTTCACTAACAGTTTCATCCAGCTGAAAATATATCAAGATATCTTAGGATACAATGCATATTACCTAAGTAAGAAAAAGTTAGCTAGTGGTTTATGCAGCTCAGAGAAACTAAAGATGAAAAATGACTGCAGTCAGCTTGTAAAACAGAATGAGGAAACACAATCGCAAACAGAGAAATAGTTTAGCTATGGAGACTTACAAGTAAAATGCTTAAAATATTTTAGTGACAGACCCAATTCTCCTAGAGACTTGTGCCTTTAGATAGTAAACATAAGAGTAAATTACTTTAAATGTCCTAGCTGAAAATATATTCCAGCTTCTGATAAGGGAGGGGGGAAGGGGCAATTTCATTATCCAAGTTATCCACAAAGTAAGCAAGGAAGTGTAGACGCTTGTAAATCTGGATTTATACCTCCTCGGGGCGTTCACTTTCTGTTGGCCTCACACGCTTTTTACGAACCACAGCATTCCGTTGCTTGATCTCAGTATTCATAGGTCCAATCCTGTGAAAAATATAGATTAACATCTGTTTCAATACACAAAGCAGTACCTAACAAGAAAGAAGACGGATGATTGAACAATTACATAGTGCAGCATCCAGGAGCACCCCTGAAAACATGAGAGACTGCACTGCCAACATCCTTCCAGTGCATAGAGTTTCCATCTTCTTCTGTCCTGCTGCTAGATCCACCTTCTTGGCCAAAGTCCCTAAGTAAGCAACTAACAAAATCTGAGGGGGTCACTCCTCCATTACTATGTGCCTTTACAGTAGTCACCAACGTGTTTGTGATGTCCAGCAACGCTTCAGCATCGGCAACCTGTTCCCTAGGTTTTTGTACTGTATATAAAAAATATAAACTTCTAAGCTGAATCCTGAATATTCAAACATGATAGTATTAATGAATCATCAGGGTTGTAAACCCATAAAAGCTTAAAGAATAAGTTTTTGTTTCACTTCTCAACAATTAAATAGAAGTTGGAGAGGAAACAACCAAATGTCCAAATGAAGATCCCGGAAACAGTCGCTCTACCTACCAAGGTAGAGGTAAGGTATGTGTACACTCTACCCTCCCCAGACCTCACGGTGTGGAATCTCACTGGGTATGTTGTTGTTGTTTAAGTTTAGAAGAAATTAGCAGACATTCCATCAGCTTTCTGAAGAAAAGAGACATATCCGCTTACACTCAGCTTTGTTTATTTTACTTTTGTGTGTGATGAAGTTTTAACTCAACATAGAATAATGATTTGAGAAACAGATTTATCCAGCAAATCAATCATACTTATGCAAGCAAGTAATGGAAGGTAATCGATCCAATTACTAAAGAAACTACCTATTTCAAATGCATTAATTCTTTTGCCAAAATAAACCATGAGATTTTGTGCAACCGCACACTGCAAAAACTTCATCTTCTACAGTAGTACTTCAAGAAAATACTGCCAAACAAAAACAAGTTGAACTCTACAAACGAGAGTGTATGAGGGAGAATTCAGTGCACAAAATGCACAGGCATAGATAAGCTACATTTAGAAGAAATAATAACATATAGTATCAAATATCAATGCACCAGGAAAATAAAACTCGAACCAATACCTTGCTGATGTAGCCTCTCAACTTCCTCAATTATTGACTTAAATCTATCTGAATCAGCTGTTGATATATTATCCCTCTCATCTGCAACAAACACAGAAATATTAACGCCTAATCCATGCAAAAATGACACCAGCACCCATGCAATTGACTTATTAAAATGAAATATTCACCACAAAATAAATCTTGGAGCGTTTTATCTCAGACTGGAAATTAATCTTAGAACTCCTCCAAAAAAAAAAAAAAAAAAAAAGAGAGAGAATTGGCTGCTAACAAATGACATCAGTCTAACAGAGGCGAAACATAAAGCCAAGGAAAAAGGAAAATTTCTCTATGAATAACATGAATTCTGTGAGAAACAAACTACTCCATTTGTTACAAATTGTTTGGAAATTGGAACTATTACTATTTGAAGAGAAACAGTGTTTTTCTTTGATTACATTTGTTCAAATGAATAATAACCAGTGTTATCAAAAGCGAAAAGCGCAATTGGGGTTTTAAGCTCAAAGTGCAATAAAGTGTGGCCTTTAACAAAAAGAGGCGCAAATGGAGAAAACACACACACAGATGTTTAGTCCAAACATATACTCTCTCCGTCCCAATTTATGTGATGTACTTTCATTTGTCATGCGCTTTAAGAAATAAAGGAAGAGTTTTGAATCTTATGGTCTAAAATAAGCCAAAGATATTTGTGTGGTTATAGATCATCTCGTTTTGCGTAAAAAGTAAAGTTTAAAGTTAAATTGTTGTCAAATGAAAAATTATGTCATTCTTTTGGGGACAGACTAAAAAGGAAAGTGAGTCATTCTTTTTGGGACAGAGGGAGTATATATATATATATATGTTTAGTCCAAGACTAATAATTATAAGCACGAATAACAAATATATGGACAACGAATTAAAAAAATACAAAATATCAATTGTTTAGTGTAGCCTCTTCAAAAAACACTCATTGGCAAGGAAAAGTATGTCTTAGAGTCTTGATAACAACACTAAAGCGCACATTAAGCGAGGCGAAGCACTCAACATCTTTTGAGCCTTGCTTCAAGCCTTACGTGCGCCTTTGAACACTGATAATAACTATTCCAAACTAAAATAGTAGTGAGCGTTAGTAATCTTAGTAGTATCTGAATACCTAAATTTTATCTCATAAAACAAGAAATCCATCACTGAATTCAAATTAGATGAGTTGACTGCTTACTTCAAACCAAGCCAATCATTTTAGACTTAATACATCAACAATCCCTTAAACTTGTTAGTAAATTTCATTTAGGCACTCGAACTAATGCTTATACCAATTGAACACCTGAATACGTGATAAAGCGTTCTTATTAGACACTTTCAGTTTATTATGAAAAAAAATTGTGTGTACTCAAACTTCTATTAGTTAATTAAGTTAACCACATAAACAACTTGAATTGGAACAGGCCTGAGGTTTCACGGCTTATTGAGGCTAATATGTGTAATTAAAGGAGGTGTTATTGTTGGATATGTAAAGTAATACGGGAAGTAAATAAATATTACAAGTGTTCGAAAGGATAAACAAACAAGTCAATGTTCAGAACTGGCGCAAGCTTGTTGAGTCTTGAATCTTGATAACCTGAAATCAAGAAACACTAAATATGGATTGTTACAATTGTGGCTGAGTCGAGAGATGACTCTCTGTCTTTAAGACAAGATTGCCCCGTATATATGCTTTTACGTTAACGGGCAATAGTCTCCCAAGATAAAACAACAACTAATCAACACTACAAAGCAAATAGGTTGATTCTGACGAAAAAACAATACACGAAACGACTAGCTGAAGAACGGAAAAGGAAGGAAGAGTTTTCTGTTTTTGTCTCAACGTTTCTGCTCACGTTTTGGACTGAATTTCTGTGTTTTTCTCTTCTGTTCGTCTCTGTGTATATATATTGTTTGTCTCTGCAATTGAGCCAAAAGGCTCCAATATATAGCATAAGGGGAGGGACTCCTCAACTGCCAAGTAATGGCAGTTTTATAGCCAAGTAATGTTTGTTTATGGCCATTAGTGAGGGAGTTAATCAGCCAAGTAATGGCTGATTTAATGTGCAGCATAAAGGAGCTATTAGGGAGGAATTAAGGTGCAGATTAATGGAGTTTTAACGCTCCAAAAATTAACTCCAACGGCAGGCCGAAACTTTCTACCTTCCGTATTAAGCAATTTGGGGTCCAAAGAGATAATATTAGAAGAAGCCCAAAGCACGTGACCCGTGACCCGTGACCCGAGCCTGGACCAGCGGGCGGCGGCGGCGCGCGTGGACTTTGCCTTGAACCCAAGCACATATAGGTCATCCCTCCTTCAAACACATGGGTTACCCCTTGGGGTCCCAAACCCTTAACCAATTTTGAAACTTATAAAGAGAACAATTCTTCATTTTCCCACATATGTGGTAGATTTGTCCCACACCATATTTTCATGACTCAAACAACTTACTTCGTGGACCAATATATCTTTCATTTCTCAATGAAATTTGACGATTCTTGGCCCTATGGTCATCTTCTCACTTAGTAGATTATGCACGTGTGACGAGATAAAGTTTCCAACATACGGAACCCTAATGTTTAAGTCATTAAATACGGGTGGACGCACCTCCCCACCAAAGGCAAATTTCCAACAGTTATATTTTAAGTGATTAACTTATTTAGTTAATGGACACTTGAAAATACTCGTTCGCAAAAGTTTTTCCAAAATTTGGATCGAAAGTATCTAATAAACACACTTTATCATGTATTCAAGTTCTCAGTTGAAATAAACAGTAATTCAAGTGTCTATATAAAATTTAACGGTAAGTTTAATGGAGTATTACATTACACATAAAAATAAAAATAAAAACTGACTGCTAGCATAGAAAGGAACGAAAATTCGAAATATCTAATGATTTACCAGAAATCCGATTTTTAAAATTGAGATAATGAGATCGAAGTACTCTTCGCCCAAAAATCTCTTCATCTACCGAACCGTTGTTGTTGTTGCTACTGCTAGCGCCATTAATCCTTGTTGTAGTTCCATTATTGGGAGAATGTAGTGGTTCGCGTTTTGCAGTTCGCACCATAGCTTATTCAGGAAGCTTAATTATGGTTCCAGAAGATTCTAGAAGAAGAATTGAAACTTCATTGAGGCGCGCTCCCCCTTTCCCTCTCTATGTCTGTATATAAATTTTGGGTTTGGTTTTACTTAGGTCTTTGTTCAAAATAAAGTAATAAACTATTATACGTAACTTTGCGATGCGCGGATTGTTTTAAAGGAAAAAGGAGCGGAAAGAGATACTAAATATGTATATAAATCATGTGTGATATATTACAATTTTATTTTCTCATTTTTTGGATAAGTCTTAGAATATTACATACTAATATTTTCTATAATGTGTGCAGCTACAAATTACTATTTCATTAGTGCCCATTTCTTCTAATAGCTTATTGTTCTTTATATTTATGGACAATATCACAATAAGAGAGTGCAACGATCAAAAGAATTAATTTTCTTTCGTAAGAAAGTAACCTGTAATAATAAACTATAAGATTTTCAAGCCAATATTAAAAAATAACACCATGCCAATTTGTAATAGATATTGTTTCACACATGTAGAAATTAAAAATAATTTCGCTTCCACTTCACATCCGCAACAGCCAAATCGAAACCTACTCTCGGCCTCGAATTTCCTTCAATGACCAAAAATTATCTAGGCCAAAATATGTTTCACGTCTTCAGTATTCCAGTTTCCCATTTTTATTTCCTTTATGCAATAATATTATAATTCGAACTCATAAAAAGTGATTAATTTATCAGCATATTTTAGGTAGCAATTTTGATTTTCATCTCACATGTATCTGTTGCTGCATGCTCAGTCCTATCGATACACTTTTCCAAAATCTAATTACTTTAATATCTTTGTGAAGGGGAAAGTTCCGAAGGCGAAACCCCACAATCTGTACCAGAGGTCCCTTGGCCAGGTGGGATGTAAATCGAGGGATATGCGCGAGTGACAGCCCTGCAAAGGAGAGGACCAACTGGACACGAACCCAGCAACAACCCTTGTAATATTTCAGTAAAGACTGTCACCACACGGATTCGAACTCGCGACGTCTGAGTGGTTATACCCCAATCACCTTACCACTTACCAACTCGTCTGTGCCCCTGGGGGCTAATTACTTTAATATCTAAACTGTCCTTTTTGCGGAGACCATTTATTTTTTATTTATAAGTCAATTTCTAGTACCATTGCATATGTAAACTAAACTAATGATTGTTAAAGTTACAAAGAAAATACTATTAAGTTTTTCAACAAAAAGGGAAGCTTTGAAATCTAATTTATATAGTAGTTTTTGTATTCACAAATATTATTTTCAATAATTTACCTGCTCAAAAAAAAAAAAATCATATTGATGTTCAAATCCTTCCAAGTTATTACTGTTATCATATTTTGCTTTATACTTAAAAGTGAATTTTATTTTTCAATTAAATAAAAAAATTACGATACTCAATTAAAAAGTTCAAAAATTTCCATCTAATTTGTAAATAATTTATCCTTGTCAAAATAAAATTGTAAATAGTTTATTTAACGAAGCACACCTGTAACAAACAAAAATAAAAAATAACTCAATTACAACTAAACAAACAACTGATAGATTTCTCATCCCTCCATACGTGATCTGCAGCAGAGTTAAAAGTTAAATATGATTAGTTTTACGATGACAAATTTCTCATCTTTCATTTTATATTCAAATTCAAAGAAAAATTATCTCAATTCAAATGCTTTTAACTTTCAAGTCAAATTCAGTTCAACAATTAAACATAATTTATATAATCAGTTAGACTTCAAAATCTTAAATTTTAGAATACTACATTTTTATTCAACACAGGATTATTCTATCAAAAATTTAAAAAACATAACTATAATAGATATAGAAATTCAAAACTCTAATCTCAAATTCAAATAATTCTTATTCTTCTATTTTCTAAATTGAATTGCATTTAAAAATTTATCCTATCCTCCCAAACGTAAATTAAATTAGTCAATTTTGTTAGGATAGATATTTGTAGGGTGAGGATTGTCACCTTATTAACTGGAGCGTGAATAATATAATTTGGTGTCCAACATCGGTGAACAAAAAATTAAAATTAGTCTGGCTCTGATACCATGTAAAGAATGAATCTCGAGCCTAACTCAACCCTAAAAGCTAGCTTGTAGGGTGAGGATTGTTCAAGTTCATATAAGGAGTTCATGTTCTCATTTCATATCCGATGTGAGACTCTTAACAAAAAGGTATAAAATGAAGGAAAACACATAATATGAAGGTCAATGAAAGAAATTGAAGAATCATTGCAAGAAGAGTTTTTTTGTGTCGGATAATTAAAAAAATTAAAATATTGATTTGTCAATTACAAGGCCTATTTCAAGAACAACTGCTCAGTTTGATAGGAAAACATTATATGGCTACGGCTATTTCTTCTCTAGATCAGCAAATCCAATTTATTTAGGTTAATTTTTTTTTTTTTTTTTTTTTCTTTTCTCAGCTTTTAAATTATAGATTCATGAACTATGGGAGAGGTGGTTTTTCTTTAATATTTTCCCTTTCCCTGTTCATTTTTTATCTTTTAAATGCTTGGTTAAAAAATTATGGGATTTTAAAATTCAATATTTTTTCGTTTCTTTTTCATTTCTCAACTTTGAAAAAATAAATAATCCATATCTCTATTTCTAAAATTTATTTTATGAATTTAAGTTAGTTATACGTTAAAAGTGTAATAATTTTGTATATATATAGGCATAAGCTAGGTGATGTGGTACCTATCACAATCTAGGATATTATTTTGTGTTTTTTCTCATTTTTTTTGAGGTTTTTCTTATTTGTATTTATGTAATATGTTAAAAAATAAATTCAGAAAATATTTCATCTAATAAATGATGAAATTGTCTCTATTCCTATTGTTACTTTCTCCTCTCATACCTTTTGTTATTCCATGTACGAGAGAACATAGTTGGGTAAGTACTTCTTTATACAACTTCTAGAAAATTATACATTTTTCAAAAAGAATTTAGTGAACAGTAATGTGCAATTTTCTTCTAATACGCTATTTTTGTCTTACATAATATGCTCCAACAGTTTTGTCGCTCTCACAAGTAATTCTCACGGTAAGTAATTTTTTTTGGGTGTGTGTTTTTTATTTCAAGTTTGTTAAAAAAAAATTATTATACTCATCATATCTTAAATACATATTTTTTTCTTGTGATATTGTGATCGAATAATTTAATGATCTAATCTAACTCAAAGAGAAAAAAAAAAAATTGCTAGAAGATTTTGAAAATGGGTTATAGAACAAGTAATTTAACATTTTCATGACATTTCATAAAATATAAAAGTATAATATGGTGAAATTCAAGAAATTAACTAAAATAATTAATTGATCTGAGTTTATTAAACTGATAATAGTTTCTTGGACAAGAATATATTTCAATTTTCATTTTGAAATATACAAATTTGGTCTCATCTCTCACAAGCAATTCTCAAGGTAAGCTATTTTTTTTGGTGTTTTGTTTTCCAATCTGTATGAAAAACTTATTTTAACCGTAAAATTTTGAATATGTATATTTCTTTTCTCTCTTTGATATTATGATCAAATAATTTAATGATCTAACTCAAAGGAGAAAAAGGTTTTTAGTTGAAGATTTTAGAGATGAGATTGTTAAACATGTAATTTAATATTTTTATGATATTTTCAAGATATAGGAGTATAATAGGTGATATTTAAAAAATTAAATTAAATTGTAATTAATCTGAGTGTAATATATTGATCATAGTTTATTTTTAAAAAAACTAGATTTGAGATGAAAATATTAGACAAAAATATGTTTTATTTTTCATTTTAAAATATACAAAAAAATTAATCATAAATACGGGATACAAAAAGATACTAACTTATTTGGTACTATTTCTCTCCTTCTCATCTCAATTACCGCGCACACACGCGCGCGTGCACGCGCACACACACACACACACACACACATATATATATATATATATATCGAGTAGGTGATGTGACACCTCTCTTAGATCATCATTGATATTTATCTTTTATCTCATAGTTTTGACATTTTTCTCTATTTTTCTTTAGTTAATTCCATATTCTATCATATTTATTAAGTTTCATTAAATTCGTTAAAAATTGTATTAATTCAAGTTATTATGTTAATTATTGTATATATTGATCGAGAATTGAAAAGCCACCATTAGCTTTCAAGTGTTAATCCAATTATGCCTTCTTCTTTCTTAATTCATTTTAGTTACTCTTCTTTAGTTTTCCATGTTATTTATGAATTTTATATAGATTAAATGTGGTATTCTTTTAAAAAGTAAAATTATTGTCTTTAATATTTGTGTATGTATAGACAAATAGGTTTTGCTTTCTGATTAGTTCATATCACAAGTTACAATCCCTTCTCTCATAGAGAAAAATATAAGCTCACAATAACATTTTTTTCTGCTTAATTAGCTTATTGGCTGGAAAGATGTTGAGGTTAATAACATGGATAAGAGGAGCAAATGGATTTAGATAAGCTTTCATTATTGAGCAGGTTACTGAAAAAATTGATGTTAATGCACCAACGATCAATTGTTACAGAGAATGATTGTGATTTACATATGGAAGTCAGTTTTCACAACTACCACAGATAAATGATATTACTACATTCCTTTCATATTTTTCTTAAAATTCTCTAGCAAACTTCACTCAATTTTAGATTATTTTCAATATCTCTGCAACAAAATGAAAACGTAATGATTTTTTTTATAAATAGTACTACTGCTAAGCTTTTCTATTTTCTTTAAAAAATAAATTATATTCCTAATTTGATGAATTTCTTGATACTATAATTAACACAAAAAGTAAGGTAATTTTTTTTTAGAATATCACATTATAAGCATAAGCTTGAGGTGTTTGGTTAAATATCATCTTAAGATGATAGTATATACAATATATTTCAGTTTATATTGTGTTTTCTTTATGTTTAGTTTCTTTACTTTTATTTCATGTTTTTTTCCGAATATGGAAAGTTAGAAAAATAGAAGTGTTATTATCTAATGGATCAGCCGCTCTACCTATCAAGGTAAGGTCTGCATACACTCTACCCTCTCCAGACTCACGTTGTGAGATTTCATTGGGTATGTTGTTGTTGTATTATCTAATGGATGAAATCAAGTAACTATTCAATTTGAGGTGTTGGTTAGGGCGTTAGGCATAATCGATTTATTTTGTTGAAAAAAAATCTAGAGATGTTACGTTGGAAGAAAATACAATTCGGTTTATGTTATATTTTTTAGTTTTTTTTTTAATTTTCATTTCATGATTTCGTTTTCTTGAATATAAAAAAAAATATTGTAGTAAAACAAGAGGGTTACATAATATATATATATATATATATATATATATATATATATAGATAGATAGAGAGAGAGAGAGAGAGAGAGAGAGGAGGGGGGGGGGGGACTCAAAAAGTAAAAAAAAATCTTCTTTTCATTTATAAAGAAAGTTTAATAATGAAAATAAGTTTTTCAAAGCTCTACTTTTAATATAAAATATTTATGATATTTGTTCCGTCAATATATAGAACTAAGCTTTCTATATATACACATATATATAAAATTTTAATCTCTTTTATCTTAATTAAATTTATAAAAGAAATTATTTTAAGTATTTTTTATAACCGCGCGAAGCGCGGATAATTTTACTAGTATTCAATAAACGTGAGTTACACTAAAGGTGTGAAAATGAATTTTATGATAGTGACTAAATTTTCTTGTGCTATGTTAAATTAGTTTTATCTTCATAGTGGAAGAATAAAAAATTCTTTTGGAAATAAGGCAATGTTTAGAGTTTTGAGAATTCAAAGAATCTAAGGCTCCTTAATTTTCTTCTTGTTGTATTGTCTATGTTTGATGCCATGTCAATAAAGAATCAAAGAAAGTGAGTTTTTGTTTTTTCATTTTTTAGTTGAATCTCTTTTTATGGTTTGTGTATTTTTTTAGATCATTTATGTAGTAATATATATGAATGGGATATATATACTGCAATGGAAGATAAAAATGAATTTGAAGGCTTTATATATTACAAGTCTTGAGTATTTTCAGGTTTTATTTAAAATTTGAATGAACATGATTGCTCATGGAATAAGATGACTATTTAAAATAATCATTCTTATGACTCTATAAATTAGGTCTTTCTTTATGAAATAGCTATAAAAAAAACGGCAAGTAATTAAAGAGTGGCTTTGTTATATTCTAAATAGAATTAAGTGTATTTCCCCCAATCTGTATACATTTGATATATCTTTTAAGGAAAATCAAAATTTTCATGCCTCAAAAATTTTTTCTTCGATTATATTTCCCACATGTTTGTCTGATTTTGCTCATTCTTTCAAGATTTTGACTCCCTTTTTCTTTCTGTAGAGTCATAGAGAAAATGTTGGAGCTTTTGGGTTTAAAAAAAGAGTCATTTAGGCCTCATTTGTTTTCATTAATATTAATACGTCTGAATTTGAATACACATCTGAATATTAAGATGTGCATTAATATCTAGATGTCTGAATCTGAATATTAAGATGTTGTCTCTAGATCTGAATACTGGATGATTAAGATTGTTTGTTTTCAGTATCTAAATTTGCATATGGAATTAACCATAATATTTATAAAATATTATAAAAAAATTCAACAAAATAAATTTATTTTTTGATAGAAAATAATTTTTAAAATATTTATATTTGATTAAAAATTTGAACTATCTTCTTTTTTGTTTTCTATAAAGATATAATTTAAACTATCTGAAATGCAAATAAAATTTATGCATTAATATAAAACATTATTGTAATATCAACTAAAAGTGATTCAAAGAGAGATGTCATTAATGAATCCTACAAGATATTTTCTAGTAGGAAATTTTGTTAAAATAAGATACAAAAGATGAAACTATTCAATGCTTGACACAATCTGAGCGTTGTCTGTTGTTTCTTAAAGTTAATATTATGTATTTAGTTTCAAATTTGATTCGAGGGTTATCTAGTATTCAATTTGTTTTTCAATTCGTTGTTATTCTCTCAGGAAACGTTAAATTATAGAGTCACTGCAATCTTTTAAAGATTGAGAAATGATGATAGCGATTTATTGAGAAGATGGATTATCTCATGCTTAATCTACTGCTGCAAAATAGATCATGAACCGGGTAAATATACATAAAATTTTAAACAATTTTTTGACATATTCAAAAAAAGCTTCACTATTTTTGTTGTTGTTACGGTTAATCAATTAATATTTGTGGCAACAAGAGTTCTTGATAATATTTGATTGAGAAATGATAGATAGAGGGGTGAAAATTTTGTTGATAAGAGAAGTTGTGAAAGATTTTGTGAAAAAAGAAGAAGATTATTTTAAATGAGTCTGAATGGTGTTAAAACTATGTTACATATCTGATTCATTCAGATCCATTCAGACTCATTAAGAGGTTTTATAAGAAAAGAAAACAAATTAACTTATGAATGATTAAGATTGAACCTTCAAAATAAATGTACTTAATGAACTGAATCTGAATGATTAAGATTCAAACCTCCATTAAGTGCAAACAAATGAGGCCTTAGAGATTGTTTGGATGAATTTATAACTTATGGCTTATACTCATAATTCTAATTTATGACATTTGATTTATTTTAATTATTTTGACTTAAAAATAAATACTTAGAAATATTTTTTAATCTTATCCAAACATTACAAAATTATATAAAAGCTATTTTGACTTAAAAACACCTAAAATAAGTCAATCCGAACAGTCTCTTAATGATCCCTTTGAGCTAGAAGAGAGAACACTACGTGGAGATGGAATCTCTATTAGCAATTACTATAAATATAAATGTATTTTTTTCAGCCATCATTATTTTATAACATGTGGAAACAGAAAATGTAGATTAATGGAATCTGAATTTTAAAAGAAATAAATTATTTTCATGCATGTCTATCTCTATCTCTTAATATAAATAGAAAGTAGACGTCGGGTATCATTATTTTTGTAACTAGGAAAAACATAATGATTATTCAGTATCTAATTTCCATTTGCTTAGTTGCTTATTACAATCTCTATTAATATAATGGTTGATCAGAAGAAGTATATATGTATTAAATATCATTTTCCATTATTGGTTATTAATGTTAATATATTCCCCGTTCCTATTAAGTTTTTTATTTTGAGAATTGATAAAAGGATTTTTGTACTAAAGTAATTGGGTACAAAAATTTTAATTTTTTTTCCTCTTTAAGGGTAGGTCGGCAATATAACCATCTTTTTTATTTTTTATTTTTCAACCGGTATCCGATACTCATTTTGAGGTATGATTGATTCGGATTCCTACAGAGAAATTCAATTCTAGAGGTAAAACGTTCACTATCAACAACAATTTTAGCTATTTTTCGTGTTCAAACCTGAGACCTTTAATTAATAAATTAAAACCGCTTACAATCCCACCATCTTCTTTGGTGGTAAGTGGTAACCATCGAAAAGCATTCCATAAATTAAAACCATCTAAGTCCGCTTTGGCAGCTTAATTGGTTATCAAGGGGGATATTTGAAAAACAAATTAAAATCTAACACAAAAATACAACGTTAAATAAAACAAAGGATTATTAATTAGAAATTAATGAATTAATGAGGGATATATTTGATAAATATGTGTTTATAAATTTTTGCTTATGCTTCTACTTTTTTCAAGAAACAAAAATTTTCTGCTTCTCCCGAACTGCAGACAAACTGTTTTTGCTTTTACTTAAAAATAGTTTTACTAATTGGTCAAACACATCAAATAATCAAAAAAAAAAATTGACCTCAAAATCGCTTGGCCAAACATGCTCTTAATGATGGTGAAATTATATATAACTCTAATTAAGACATATGACACATTGATTATTCAAATGTGACATAGCATTACATTCAACATTCTCACCCAAAAGCCATTTGATTCTAGTAATAAAGTTGAGACTCAATATCCTTTAGTTTTTCTCCTTAACCATGAGCAAACGATATATACTCATTTAAATTGTCAACTGTCAAAGTTACATTACTTAGTTTGAATTAAATATCGGGTACAAATAAGTATTTATCAACTTGACTATGTAGTTAGAGTTTGTAATAGTTTACCGTTGTACCCTATAGCATTGAATTGCATTCTCGTTGAGTTCACGTAACTGTTATGAGACAAGAATTAAAGCAATGATAACGGAAAAAAAAAAAGAACACACAATTTAAGTGGAATTATTCAAGGGGAAGAAAACCACGACCCTCACCAACTCTTATTATTTCTCTATGAAATATGATTACAGGATACATAATTATGCGAAAAAATCATGTATATATTGTTGGAAATTAGCCTTTGGCGGGAGTTGCGACCGACCAACTTTAACGGCTTAAACACTAGTGTTACGTATGTTGGAGAATCCGGTTCTTCACACATGCATGATCTACTAAGTACGTAGATAACCGTAGGGCCAAGAATCGTCAAATTTCATTGAGAAATGAAAGAGATATTGGTCTACGAAGTAAGGTGTTTGAAGCATGGAAAGTGTGGTATTGTGTTCAATTCTCCCTCATCGGTAGAGGAAGAAAGAATTGTTGTGTATATAAGACTCGAAATTGGTTTGGGGTTTGGGACCCCAATGGGTATCCCATGTGTTTAAAGGAGGGAGGACCGAGATGTGCTTCGGTTCAAGGAAAGACCACACGCGCGCCGCCGCCCGCCCGTCCGGTCCGGTTCCGGGTTCTCGGGCCACGGGCTGTGGGCCTTCTGATATTATCTTTTTGGACCAGAGAACTTTGCCAGAAGTACAGTTTGATCCTAGAAGTTTCAGAAGTACAGTTTGGACCATAATTCTTTCGGATGTACGAGTTTGGTCCCCGAAGTTTTCGAAAATCGAATTTCGACGGTCAGAACAGAAACGCCAAGCACTCAATTCAGCCATTTATTTTGGCTGAATTACTCCTCCTATAATGGCCAAATCCGTTGGTCTTTCACCATTTATGTTGGTGACTTTACTACCTCCATAATGGCCATTATTTGGCTATTATGGAGGCAGTTTTTCAGTCCCCTCCCTCACCTATATAAACACCCCCTTACACCATTGTTGAGCAACATATATGATACACGAAAATACAGAAGCATACACAAGCAAAAACAGTTCTTCCTACAACTTCCAAGCATCATTTCGTTACTCAATATTCTTCACGGTAGCTCTTGAGTTTCCTTTGCTCAAGTGTTCCATTGCTGTTTTATCTTGGGAGACAAATTGTCCAGACGTATAAAGGATACATACGGGGCAATATTGTCTTAAGGACTGAGTGCCACACTCGACTCAGCAATAACAAAACATTTTTGATTTTTTCTCGTTCTACAATTGTAATTCCGATTTCTAGTTGAATTATTGAATCTTTGTTTATCCTTTCAAATACTTGTAATAGTTATATACTTCCCGTACTGCTCTATAAAGTACAATAGTAACAAGAGTCCCAACAACTTAAGACAATATTGTATTGTATTACTATTAGTGTTCGAAAGATGTCGGTCAAAAGTTGTGTGACCAAATCTGAATATGGCAATGGTTTTCTGGTAGAAGAGAGTGATGATGATGAACGTGTTCATGGTGTCACCGCTACCAAGACAGGTGGAAACAAGCATTCTCGAGAGCCTGAGGATGTCAACTAGGACAAGAGGAGAAGACTGAAAATGTTCTTCTATCTTGCAGCAGAAGGCCTATATCTGTCCCAGACAAAAGATTCGAATAATGGTAAGAAGGAAATGGACACTCAGTCTGATGAAGTGACTGAAGTGAGCCAAAATCTGAAATTGGGATAAGTAGTTTTTCTTACTTGTCAAGAATAAAGATTAAATGATGTCTGATTAAAAATTGATTAAAGTAAGGAGGAATATGAAAATAATTTATATTCCTTACGCTTTAAAAATCAGAAGTTTAATCTAGGGCTGGCCAGTGGGCCGGGACGGCCCGACCCCGTCCCGAGCCCGCCCCGGTCCCGCCACGACCCCGCTAAAAAAAAAAAATAACGGGGGCGGGACTCGAACTCGGGACGGGACGATGTCTCGTCCCGCCAGACCCGAGTCCACCCCAGGCCCGCCCGACCCGACCCCGACCCGACCCCGCCCCGAGACCGTCCCGACCCCGCCCTCCCCCCCCTTTGCAAATATGACCATTGCACCAACGACCATTTTAGATTATGGCCGTTGGCCAACGGCCATTTTAGGCCCCCCTACCACTTAATATTTATTTTTAACCCATAAGTTATTATATTTACACTTTAACCCAATTTTCCAACTATAAATAACTCATTTTCTCTTCATCTTTCTCACAAATCTTCCTACAATCTCTCTAATTTCTCAATATATCTCTCTACAAGTCTACATTGTTTGCTAAATATTCAATTTTATTTATTCATTTGAGAATTGGGAGTGAAGTTGGCAACTGGCTTGAGGATCTTCCATCGAGCAAAGTTTCAATTTTCAACCTCTCGATTACACGTCGACGTTACGTCGGCGTTTGGTACATTCGTTCCTTCATTAAATTATTATTGTCTGTTTATTTTATTTAGCGCACTTAATTTTATTGTCTTTAATTATTTATTATCATAATTAAAATGGAATGATTAAAAGGTATGTTTAAGGGTAAGGGTGCTTCTTCTAGTAGGGGCAACCAGGGTAAGGGTACTTCTTCTAGTCATCTTATTCCTACACATGATGATTTTGTTGATACTCAACATTTTCCTACAATACCATTAGATTTAGACCAGGAGCTATTTTCTGAAACTCAAGAAGACTTTAATTTAGACGATGATCTAGATGATACACCCACTAATATTGATGACAACACACCCACTAGTGCACCTTCAACTGAAATGCCTCATATTCCCCCTAGTATGAGACGAGGTCCAGCAAAACTACCATTAAAATAAGATGCATGAACATTTTTTGATAGGGACGTAGAGAATCAAGTAGCTATATGTAAAATTTGTAAAAATGTTTTAAAATTTAAAACTGGAAAAGGTCACGGTGGGACGGGGGGTTTAATTAGACACGTAGTAAGTGTTCATCCCGCTAGGTATGCCCAATACCAGGCTTCAAAATCGGGTGCGCAAACGCCCGCTCCATCGGGACAAGGTTCACATACTGATACTGTCCCGGACCAAGTACATGGTCAAATTAACCCTATGACGGGGGGAATTGTAGGCTCTAAATACAATAAACATAGAGATAGGGAAGCAATATCAAAATTAGTTTTTGTGGAGGGTTTGCCTTTTTCATTTCCTTCATCTCCGGTTTTATTCATTACATTAGAGATATATATATAATCCTGCTTTTAACGGTTTTCCTAGATCAACTGTTAAGAGAGATGTATTTAAATTCGCGCATGAATATCAACAATATTTACGTTTTTCATTATATCAATTTAATGGCAAAGTATCTATCACGTCTGATATAGGTCGTAGTACTAACGACCATGATTATTTAACTGTAACTTGTCATTGGATAGATTATAAATGGTCTATGCAAAAACGTATTTTAGCATATAGATATATAGATGATAGGCACACTGGTACTTTTATTGCAGAAAATATTTATCAAGTGTGCGATTATTATGGAATTACCGATAAAATTATGACTATTACATTAGATAACGCTTCTAATAACAATTACGCAATTACAATGTTAAAAAATAGTTTAACTCCATCTTTTCCAGACCATTTTCATATAAAATGCGCGTGCCATATATATAACTTAATTGTAAAGGATGATATATCACTTTTTGAAGACATTCTTAGTAAAATACAATTTGCTATAAACTTTATTTTTAAAATTAATAAAGTACAACGTAGAAAAGAATATAAAAAAACTTGTCACGATTGTGGACTACCTTATAGAAAAATTCCACAAGAAGTATCCACTAGGTGGAATTCTTTATACGAGCAACTACTTGTTGCTTATGACTATAAATTACCTATAACTTTATTTTTTAACTCTCATAATAAAAAGCCGGTGATATGATTTTAGATAGTGATTGGGTAAAAATTTTCGAACTTATTGTATTTTTAGAGAAATTTTTTCAAGCAACAAAAGAATTTTCCGGTATATATTATCCTACTATTTCAACTATGTTATTTTATATAACTCTAATATTTTTATTACTTAGTGAATATATGAAAAAACCAGCTTATAATGCAGCTATTAAAAAAATGTTTGTCAAAATAAAAAATATTTTATTCATATTCCCTCTATTTATATTATTGGTTCTCAGTATTAAATCCTACTATTAAAATAGACGGTACTAAATCACTAATTGAAACTATTTACGATTGTATAGAAGTACTACCACCTCCAAGTCCCAAAAATCTAAATCACCCACCACCTATTGAACAAACTAAAGAAGAAGTGTTGAATAGTGTAGAACACCAATGCAAAAATATATATAGATTTTATCAACAAGAAAATGCTAGTAACTTACCGGCTTCCATACCATCTTCTTCATCTTAACACAACCTCACAAAAGACATCTTGTTTCTGCGGCTAGTATTGAAAGCCTCGAAATAGAATGTGCGGCCGTACCTCTACTACTAACCAAATTAGCGAGTTGGATATTTTTGTTTTGCGGGGTTCGTACCGTATCAAGAAGTTATCAATGAAGATGGACATGAAGACTTGCTTTGAAATCTTTTGGAGGGGAATGAGAAGACCTTTCCGACACTTTCATTGATGGCTCGAGATGTTTTGAACATTCAAGCGTCATCAATCGCGTCGAAAGCGCTTTTTCTGCAGTGCGAGATATCAAATAGGAGACCACAGACACTCATTAGCCGGAGACAGCTTGAAATTGCAGTATTATTCAGAGATTGGATATGAGCGGAGCGGAGAAGGTGCGGTCAACCGGAGATCAACAAAGAAGATGATGAAAACTACAACGAAATCTAAACCGAAGGTAGTGGAAGCGACGTGGATCAATTTGACCAACAAATACCAATTCCAACCGAAGAACCACAAGAAATCATCAAGCAATTAGAACATGTTTTTTGAGAATGTAATTTTTTTAATTGCAATTTTATTATGTAATTTGCAACTTTTGGACAACACCACAAAGTTGTAATTTAGATTTTAGAAAATTGTATTTGTATTACAAAAAAATCATATGTCTATTAAATAATATAAGAGGCACAAAAACAGCCTTGTGATATTTTTATTACACTATCTTATTTTGTTTATTGAGTTTTTTTTATACATATGTTATTTTTAAAAAAAAATAAAATGAAAACCCGCCGTACCCCGCCCCGAGCCCGACCCCGCCCCGACACGATACCGACGGGATCGGGATCGGATCGGGATCGGAGCAAGTCCCGCCAGACCCGACCCCGCCAGACCCCACCGACCCCGACCCATTCTCCTGTCCCGCCCCGACCCCGACCCCGCCAGACTCGGCCCTCCAGACCCGAGCCCGACCCACTGGCCACCCTTAGTTTAATCTCATCTTCTTTCCCGTTTAAAGACTGGATTTTGTAAATAACTTAAAAAGATCTATTCTTTTAAGTGTAATTATTAAAGTGTGTAAAGTATGTTCGCACATACGACGGAGAAGATCCACTAACTGTGCGAAAACTGTTACCACTCTTAAGTAAGCGCCAAGAATTATCTGGGCACCAATCATAACGGAAGAAGTCTAAAAGTTAAAGACGTTGAGCGTGTCACACCATTTGGCAGAAGATCCTTCATAGGATGATATTGGACACTCAGTCATACAAAGCCTCCGGGCGACTGGAGTGGGCCAAAATTCCTTTGATATGATGATATTGGACACTCAGTCATATAAAGCCTCCGGGCGACTGGAGTGGGGCCAGAATTCATTTCATAGGAAAAGTAATGGACACCTAGTGTGGTGGGCCAGAGTTTCCAGGTCTTAAACGATCTGAAGGCCTAAAGAAAGGCATAAAAGAGATTGGACACTTAGTCATATAAAGCCTCTGGGCGACTGGAGTGGGGCCAGAATTCATTTCATAAGAAAAGTAATGGACACCTAGTAAGGTGGGCCAGAGTTTCGGGTCTTAAACGATCTGAAGGCCTAAAGAAAGGCAGAAAAGAAATTGGACACTCAGTCTGCCAAAGCAAGTGGAGTGGGCCAGAGTATCCAGATCACATATGATCTGGTTACGCCCTAACCACGGGCAATAAGTTGTTCATATGAAGCAACGCCACCTCTAAAGTAGAAGGGGTTGGAGAGGTTGTCCTCAATAGGACTTCATGGATTGTGATCACTCTAAGATGAGGTGATACATATTCCTAACTTGGTTTAAGGGACGCTGTTGGTCAAGTTGGTTTGAGATTAGTCCAACAGGTCTGTAATAACTAAGAATGGTACAGTATGTCTGTAGCCAAATGAATGATATATTTGTAATCCGTGCATCTATGCCATCATAGATTAAGACACGTTAAATAACAAGTCATTCAAAAGCTAACGATGTTGAGATTGTTGCCTACTGTTGACATAAACCCTCAAAATGAATGTGAGGTAGACGAAGAGGCAAAATCACCTTTCCAAATTCCGTCAAGGGAATAGCGAAAGAAGCACCGATCCTCTAGAACTTAGTCACACCTACTTGGGTGATTTGAAGTTTATACAAAATAGAGGGGGGAGACAAGTACGTTGTGATCTTCATTGATGATGGTACAACGTATGGAATCCTTTGTTTATTGAAAAGCAAAGATGAAGTTGTTGAAGCGGATAAGCGCTACAAAGCAGAAGTTGAAAATCAACTAAGCCTACGGATTGGAGCATCGTTCATTAAACGACTGCTCATTACTCACCTCAGTCTAACGGTGTTAGCCAAGAGCAAACCCGTACGCCTAAATTATGTGGGGCAAGGCGATCCTTACCGCTAATGCGATTCTCAATAGAACTCCGCATAAGGATAAGGATAACTATCCGTGTGAGACATGGAAAGGATCTCACATACAAAAGTTGTGATGTGGAGTGGCTTGGTAGAAGTTGGACTACCGAAACATGTCAAGTTCGACCTAAGATTGTAGATTGCATATCCACTGGATCTGTAAATAACAGTAGTACTTATCGCCTCTTGGCGTCAAAGAATGCTGAATTCTTATAAGATAACTTTCCTTGAAAAAGGAAAAAAGAGTAATTGCTCAAGGTTAACAAGAACCCGCGAGGGCCTGACTGTCCAGAACTAGACGTTCCGTATCTATAGGACTCGAAAGTTGCCGGCTATCCGGAACTTAATATTCCAGATCTGCAGAACTCAGGGATTCTAGATGTTGAACCAAGACGGAGCAAAAAGGGGACAAAGACTTGTTCCAGTCTTTCTAGTTTGTATGGTTAAGAACAAACCATGTACAATTAACAAATAATTGTTATCTCCAAAAGCGCTGCTTTGGAAAGAAGCTAAAGAGAGAAATAGATTCCATCATATAGAACCATACTTGTGTAATGGTTGATCTTCCTCCGGAAAAGAACCTTTGGGTTGTAAAAGGTGCTCCCATGTGAGTAGCTTAACATCCATGGCCATTGCAGTTTTGCGTGGCATGGATGTTGAAATAGCCTTCCCAACCGGAGAGTTGGAAGAAGAGGATCAGAGTTGATTTGATGAACTGTTGAGCTTCTTCCTGAACTTTCATTTTGGTCCCTGAAATGTTTACATTTTGGTCCGAAAGTCTCAGATAAAACGAAACAATGAATCGACCACGAAACATTGACTCGAAGTTAGAAAGCCAACAGTTGGAAAACCAACAGTCTGAGAGTGAAAATCATATTGAAATAGAGTCTCGATATGAAAGATATGGGTATCACAGATGACATCTTAGGAATTTGATTTCTAAGACATCTAACGGACTGGTCGATAGTTGACAGTCTCGTTGAAGCCACCAATGGATATGAATCATGGAACTGATTGGAATCATGGTGCACCCATAGACAAGGAGCGATATGCTCAGGTCACGTGTAGTTTAATGTATTGTACACACTACAACCGACCTGGTATCGGCCTACAAAGCAGATTAGTTGAACTAAGGTTCACTGATGATCTTAATACATGATCGGTAAAAGGCGTTAAGTCGGATATGACGATATCTGAATTATTCGCTTATCTACAGATTATAGTATTCTGGATGTCCAGCGGTTCTGGGAGAACACGGTGATGCAGCGGACATCAGATCTGAAGAACACCAAAGCCACAAGTAAATGTGTATGGTGGATCTTGGAAAAACCTCTAAGCAAACTTGCATCGGACGATTCATGATGGAATCGGAGTTTATCGCTTTATACAAAGCATGAAAGAAGTTGAGTAACTTCATGACTCTTAGAGGACGTCCCTTATTGGGAGAAACCCGTGCCTTCAGCAGTTATACACTGTGGCTAGCCGGTCGGCTTCAAGAAGGACACGGATAACGGCGTCTGGACATATCTGTCAGGATCTGTCGGAGACATAAGACCGTATGGTAGTTGATCATCATAGGTGTCACATCCTTGTGTACTAACTAAGGGACTACCCAGAGATCAAATGTTCTGCCTGTCTAGGGGAATGGGCTTAAAACCCAAACAATACGAACATTTGCGGTGGAAACCCAACCATACTGATTGGAGATCCCAAGATTGTGATTCAATGGGAAAACTAAGCGGCAAAAGGTTCAGTTGAGCGCTTCAGTGGAAGCATGAGCACTTCGGATAGTGATTTCTGAAAAGAAACACCAAATCCAAAGCCGTTCCCGCGATAGACGTTAAGTGCTATCTGCAGTGTGGGTAAAGGTTAAGTTTTCAAAACCTGTAATGCTCCTCAATAGTTGAGGTTAGGTCTTTGGGAAACTTTTAATGGTTCATAACACTTGTGAAGTGGGGTATAGCAGAATACTTCGTAGGAGACCACCTATTTAAGTGCGAGGACGGGCCGCCTCAAAATGAACGCACTTAAGAATCCAAGACGTTGTCCATGGCCAAAACGGACAAAACATTACGAAGAAGAGAGTAAGGGAATTTGTTGTGTTGGTACCATTGACTTGGCTTACACTAAACACTGACGGTTCAAGACATCACGTTCACCGCGCAGTAAGTAAGTCCGATGGTATTCAACTATGGAAGGTTCAAAGCTGAAGCTACCTCTCCTTATGCAACATCGGTCCATTTGAAATATTCTTTGAAAATGAAAAGACACCATGTGAGTGCGCCAAAATCTCTTTCAAGAGGGGATTGTTGGAAATTAGCCTTTGGCGGGAGTTGCAACCGACCAACTTTAACGGCTTAAACACTAGTGTTACGTATGTTGGAGAATCCGGTTCTTCACACATGCATGATCTACTAAGTACGTAGATAACCGTAGGGCCAAGAATCGTCAAATTTCATTGAGAAATGAAAGAGATATTGGTCCACGAAGTAAGGTGTTTGAAGCATGGAAAATGTGGTATTGTGTTCAATTCTCCCTCATCGGTAGAGGAAGAAAGAATTGTTGTGTATATAAGACTCGAAATTGATTTGGGGTTTGGGACCCCAAGGGGTATCCCATGTGTTTAAAGGAGGGAGGACCTAGATGTGCTTCGGTTCAAGGAAAGACCACACGCGCGCCGCCGCCGCCCGCCCGTCCGGTTCCGAGTTCTGGGTTCTCGGGTCACGGGTCATGGGCTGTGGGTCTTCTGATATTATCTTTTTGGACCAGAGAACTTTGCCAGAAGTACAGTTTGATCCCAAAAGTTTCAGAAGTACAGTTTGGATCATAATTCTTTCAGATGTACAGTTTGGACCATAATTCTTTCAGATGTACAGTTTGGTCCCTGAAGTTTTCGAAAATCGAATTTCGACGGTCGAACGTAAACGCCAAGCACTCAATTCACCATTTATTTTGGTCTGAATTACTCCTCCTATAATGGCCAAATCCGTTGGTCTTTCACCATTTATGTTGGTGACTTTACTACCTCCATAATGGCCATTATTTGGCTATTATGGAGGCAGTTTTTCAGTCCCCTCCCTCACCTATATAAACACCCCCTTACACCATTGTTGAGCAACATATATGATACACGAAAATACAGAAGCATACACAAGCAAAAACAGTTCTTCCTACAACTTCCAAGCATCATTTCGTTACTCAATATTCTTCACGGTAGCTCTTGAGTTTCCTTTGCTCAAGTGTTCCATTGATGTTTTATCTTGGGAGATAAATTGTCCAGGACGTATAAAGGATACATACGGGGCAATATTGTCTTAAGGACAGAGTGCCACACTCGATTCAGCAATAACAAAACAGTTTTGATTTTTTCTCTTTCTACAATTGTAATTCCGATTTCTAGTTGAATTATTGAATCTTTGTTTATCCTTTCAAATACTTGTAATAGTTATATACTTCCCGTACTGCTCTATAAAGTACAATAGTGACAAGAGTCCCAACATATATAGATTGCAAAAAGAACTTATTTTCGAATTACTTAGAGTGTCCTCCAAACTATTTTCCAACTAGAAACGGACTACCTTTGATCCCTTGCTTCGTCCATCATGGAGGGGGGCGGGGGGCTACCGCTCCATGCAACCACGTAGTCGATCAAGCCCACAAACTTAATAGTAACTACGTACCCATAATCTTTTATGGAAAGGGCTCTCTCCACATATACGAGATTTAAAAAAAAAGTTTTTTTTTTGTATTCTTATCCAAATGACGACAAGAATTAAAAAATCATTTGTCTGCAAATTCAGCAGCACAAATATTTTGGCTAAGATCAAATATATACTTATCATAAATGTAGCATAATTTAATTCATTGAAGAATACAAATTGTCCAATGTGTTGAAGGATTCTGTGTATAAGTTGTCCTTTGAACAATTTAAGAGGCAAAATAGATGGTAATGTCCATCCAAAAATATCATTTCCTTTCACATGTAACACCCTTTTGCTTACTCATTAGTTGTTTTCTCAAAAATAATAAATAATAAATTATAAGGTCCTTTTCATAATTCTGTAAGTAATATTTAAAAAAAAAATTAAGTGCCCTTTTCATAATCCACCAAGTGGACGAGTAGTAAGTCGTTGATTTTGAGGTATAATCATTGTTGGTGCTTACTAATTTTAACATGTTCTTTTTGCTCCGAATTGGTAATATAACAACAATAGAATATAAAAAGTCAATGAAGATATTCTTTCTTTGCATATTTCGTGGCTATACGATTTGGTTTTCATTTTTTTGAAAAAGATAGCTTGATTACATAAAAGATAAATATAAATAATAGCCACTTGATCAAGAAAGTAACTAAAAATGTAAAGATTAATTATAAAGTACAATCAAACTAACTATTAGAAGATGCACAAACAAAAACACACACAAAAAGATTGAGGCCGATTAGAGAAAAAAATAAGAAAAACTTGAGACAAATACAATGACATACCCAATGTAATCCCATAAGTGGAGAAAACTTGAGACAAATACGATGATTATTTTAGAAGAAAATATATTGTTTAGATAAAAGTACTTAGATTAGAGGGGGAGCTGTATGTAATATTCCTCTCTAGGTGGAGGTAATGTACCTAAATTAGTTAACGATCAAATAATTGATTGTAATTCTCTTTAGCCTGTTTAAGCCTATAATCTAAAAGTTGAAATGAATACTTAATTTAAGAGTATCGATTATTCATGTGCTAATTGCTATATCAAATAATTGTGTAATCATTCTCATAATCAGAATGATAATCATAAAAGTCCCACCAAACACGATAATTGATTAGGAAAAACAATGGAAGTTTCACAATTTACCAATCCTAAAAACAATAAACCAAAATTTCTCATGTCACATTAAAAAAGTACTTATTTATACAATGTATTTTTTTAGTGAAGATGTGTTAATTTGACACCCCTTGGATAACTATGCTCGCCACAGTAAAATTTATCGGCACCGAATATTTACACCAAATCAACGGATGCATAACATGTGTTTTAATATATATAACTATCACTTAATTATGACTGATTAATGTATCGATTAAATCACTTAATTATGATATAAGTTGCATTGCTTTAATTTGATGTAAACACATGATGCGAGCAAGTATTTACCTTAATTGAGCAATATATTTATAGCATGTGGAAGATACTCGGAGATTACTATAAATGTGGGCTACTAATTAATCAAGATAAGAACAATTTTGAAAATTAATCAAGACATTTTTCTTGTTTTTTAGCTTTTGTTCGATGCTACGTGGAGAATCAATAGGATTCAATCAAAAGAAAAGAAAAGGAAGAAAAACATGTTAAATTTGGATTTTGCAATTGAAAATCCATATTTGAGTTTTCAACAGAGAGTTAAAGAGAAAGTTTTGAATATAATGAATTTTGAGATAGAATCAATCTAGAGTATTATTAATGAACACTGATAAAAGGAGAACCAAAATAAAAGGAATGTGTGTGTGTATATAACTAGGAAATTTCTAGAGATGAACTACTATAGGCTATTCAATCCCCACCATTATTCATAATATAATTAATCTTGAAAGAGTATTAGTGGATATATGCCATTCCTCATGAAATTTTTATGTTGACAGATCCACCCATAAACTATATTCTTCTTTCATCTAAATGATGCTAAAATGAATTGTTTAATCATATATTCCTCCTTTAATTAGAAAATTCTAATTCTGTATCTTTTTCTCTATTCATTTAATAGTTTGAGAACAAAACTGAAGAGTTGGAAGGGACAAAATCCGGTTATATAGTAATAGTTCACCTTGTAAAATGTTTTGGCCTTGGTCTTATCATTTGTTCATTCCTTATCTACATTACAGAATATTTAAATAGTTGGCATTTGGCATTTACATGTTGGCATATTCATATTCTTATATCGTGTGTATGGAGTCATTCAGCATATAAAAAAGAAACAAATTAGGAGCAGATTCATTTTAATTTTCAAGAATCTTCATCAACTTAGTTTCTTGATTTCGCTTAAGTCTTAACTAAAACATTCACCGATCGATACATTGACACAGAGTCCTTCCTGTCTTTGGTATTTTGTATATTTTGATAGAAGTTGCAATTTTCTTGATCTTGACTAGTCATTTTGGAAAAAAATGAGTATTCAAAACTATGAATTAGCAAGTGATTACAACTTAGAATTCCCACAGATGGGATTTTGTTTTCAGCCAGAAAATTCTGCAGAAAATAGCTGCCAAAAGCAGCAGCAACAACAACAACAACAAAAATTTTGGCCTAGTACTGATTCAACGTCATCTAGAACAATCATAAGTCGAATCGGGGCATCACCTTCAGGATTTTTTGCCACAGAGAGGTACCTTGGATTAACACAATATGAATACCAAGACAACAATAGTTGTTCTCAACTGTCCAAGAATCTTGATCCTCAAACACCGTCGTTTAGTCAACAATGTGGAAACGGATTCTTGGCAGATTCACCAGCACGAGTTGACCCCGAATTTCCCAAGATTTCAATGCCATCATTCATCAGATCACAGTTTTCAAGTAGTCAACCACTTGGTCCTGAAGGACTTTATGGAAATCCTTTTAATAATCTATCAGAAAAAGAGAGGATTTTGCTTCTTAAGAGTAAGTTGTTTAAAGAAATTGACTCTTCAAACAGGCAGCCTGATTCAGTGCCAGCTTTTCATGGAAATCATGACTATGGTGTAAGTACTTTCAATTTGATTCTTGTCTACATAATACAGTCAAACTTCTCTATATCGTCGTTTGTCCTGATGCTTTTTTGCTGCTATAGCGAGATGTTGTTATCGAGAACATCTAATATAACATAATATGAAAGTCGGTTCTGAAGAAAACCTGAATGATACAGTGAACTGTTGTTATAGAGGATGGTTGTTATACAGAAGTCTGACTATAGTATTGTTTTTCAACTACAATCCAATCTCTCTATAACGGCGTTGTTTGTCCTAATATGTTTTGGCTGCTATATCGAGATGTTGTTATAGAGAACATCTAACATCATATGAAAGTCGGTTCCAAAGAAAACTTGGCAGTACAGTGAATTGTTGTTATTGTTAAGAGTCTCACATCGGATATGGAATGGAAACATGAACTCCTTATATGGACTTGGACAATCCTCACCCTACAAGCTAGCTTTTGGGGTTGAGTTAGGCCTAAGATCCATTCTTTACATGGTATTAGAGCCAGACCCATTCCAATTCTTTGTTCACCGATGTTGGGCCTATAAATTATATTATCCACACTCCAGTTAACAAGGTCTGCGCGTGCGGGGAGCGTTAAGAGTCCCACATCGGATATGGAATGAAAACATGAACTCCTTATATGGACTTGGACAATCCTCGCCCTACAAGTTGGTTGAGTTAGACCCAAGATACATTCTTTACAGTTATAGAGAAGTCTGACCGTGGTATTATTTTTCAAATATTTGAATAACACCATTATTCTGACTCTTGTTTATGTTCCAACAGGTCTCAAATAGTATGTGTGGTTTTAACTTGGTACATATAAGGCAACAATCTGGAGGGCCCTCCGGATCAGCTATTTCTAATAACTCCAGATGTTCTGGAGGGTCGTTATCTAGTAAGACACGAATCAGGTGGACTCAGGATCTCCACGATCGATTTGTTGAGTGTGTAAATCGTCTTGGAGGGGCTGACAGTAAGTAATTTTACATGTCCCTTATTGATCTTTTTAGTTTTTTTGCTGGAAATTATCATTTTACGAATTATTTATTCTTAGGGGCGACGCCAAAGGCAATACTAAAGCTGATGGATTCAGAAGGCTTAACCATTTTTCATGTAAAAAGCCATTTGCAGGTACTCGGTTAATATGAAAGAAAATACTTTCTTTTAACACCTTTTGGTATTTAGACAAAATTCTGAAGCAAATGTTTTTTCTTCTTGTTTTGACTAGAAATATCGAAATGCAAAGTGCATCCCTGAATCGACAGAAGGTATGTACTATCCAAAAATAAGCTTCATGTTTATTAAGAAGAAACATTTCTCTTCCAGAACACTATGCTTATTTGAAATTTGCTGATGTTTAGAACTTACTGTACTGGTAATCAGGGCTTTAAAGGATCATGGTAAAAGTAGAAATATACAGAACTGAACTGGTAAAATACTGAAAGGGGAAAACAGATAAGCTTATATGTCCTCATTTTTTAACAGAAAGTAAACCAAGTGCTCTCTACCCTATAGAATAATAATAGACAGAAATGTGAATAAAAGGCAGTAATAAGAGCCCTTCTAACCAAAGTAATATATAATACTTTACTGTTTCTATAAGCATGCTGCTTGTTTTATGCTTTTGTGTTAATTTCTGAACAAAATGTGATATATGTTTCTCCAAATAGACCATATTCCAGAAATCTTTTGCTTTTCTTTTTTGGTCATTTATGCAACAAGTGAATCCAATATGATGAGAAAAACAAGGAGAGACTATTTCCTTACACAGTCTTACAACATTTCCATCTTACTTCTAAGGTATTTCCAACTTAAGAAAGAATTGTCCATCCAAAGTGTTTGGCCCAGTGGCCAATACATTAGGGTATTGCTGTCTGAGGTTCCGTGTTCAAGTCCCTCGATCGGCGAGAGTGGAAGCGTGTTCCCCCCAAAAAATCCCTCCATACGCGTAGGGCCAAGCGGTGTATACTAATCCGTAGGGCCGGCCGGAGGTGGGGTTTTCGGGGTATGGGGCCGTAATGCGGTGGGACCGAGTCACTTTAAAAAGTTTACCCTACCACAATTTTATCCAAAGTGTTTGGCCCGGTGGCCAATACATTAGGGTATTGTTGTCCGAGGTTCCGAGTTCGAGTCCTCTCGATCGAGAGTGGAACCGTGATACGCGTAGGCCAAGCGTGTATACTAAGAGTGGAATGGGGCCGTAATGCGGTGGGACCAAATCACTTTAAAAAGTTTACCCTACCACAAAAAATCCCTTCAGGGTACGCGAGTAGGTCGGCGAAGCGGTGTATACTAATCGCGTAGGGTATACTAATCCGTAGGGTAGGAGGTGGGGTTTTCTGGGGTATGGGGCCGTAATGCGGTGGGACCAGTCACTTTAAAAAGTTTACCCTACCACAGTTTTGTCCGCATGGGCAGCTCAATTGGTTTCAAGGGGGATATTTGGAGCAAAGACCAAGGATCGAATCCCGTCAGCGGCAGTGTGGGGGTTTCTTCTTGAAATAAAGGAGGGCCCCTTGTGCGCGGCGTGGTGTACCGGTCTAACCTTTGAAATCAATTGAGTCACCATGATTTAACTCCTTCACAGACCTGTCGGACCGGGGTGTGGGGGCTCTTGGGATGGGAGATTCCACCTTTTGGAGCAAAGAAAGAATTGTCCAATCTCCACTGTTTTCTTTTTGTCGTTTCCCCCTAAATCTGCCTTGTGATGGCGGTTTACCTTTTTAGCATTAGCCTTACCGTATATTATTAACAATAACAGTAGTGCAAGGACATGGTGCCTTATCTTCCGAACAAGTATAGTGTCGGAACCTAATAAGATAGCAATTACAACTCAAGAATTAATAAGTACTTGATCATGTACTTGAAAACCCCCTATTTGCCAATAGAAATGTTGGCCTACTTCCACATCGGATATATCGTATAACCCAGTTCCTATGGAACTAACCAGATCATTCTCTTATATAAGGGCAACCCGGTGCACGAAACATTACGTGTTCACGCAGGGTCTGGGAAGGTCTGCACTTATATAAAAGATATCAAATTAGAGCCCCATGTTATGGAATAGAAGAAACGGGAGAGAAAATCTAAGAGAGAATGAACAAAATAACTCATTGTATTAATTCCTTACATTGTTTCTTGTATTAAAAATAAAAGATCACATCTCTATTTATAGAGAATAAAATAAAAGGAAATATACTATTTTCCTTATACATACTAAATTAAAAGGAAACTAAATATTATGTAATTAATGTAGAACACAAATTAGAAGAAAAATAAATATTCTAGAATAATCGTAGACTAAAAGGAAAGTAAATATTATACCATAAATGTAAATCACAACATAGAAGGAACATAAATTGTTCACACAGGATCCGGGAAGGTCCGCACTTATATAAAACATATCAAGGTAGAGCCACATTGGCTACAATGGCTAGTTTATAATTTATGAGTTTTTTCCCTTTGGAATTGCAACTTCTCAAGCTTCACAAGACTTTTTACCTGCTTTGGTAATGAATCAAGGTTGACAAGTGCTTATTGTGCATGAATATCCTCGAAAAAACATGCTAAATACTTAATTATAGAGTTTCTAGCTTGGTTTAGAAATGAGAATTTCCTCCTTTATATGATGCAGGGAAATCTGAAAAAATGGACTGCCCGAAAAATGTGACACAGATTGACAGCAAAACGTATGTTCTCTATAACTTACATAACCAATTTTCATGATTATCTTAGTGGGAAATGCACTTAATCTCAGATTTCTTTCCAGTGGATTGCAAATCAAAGAAGCACTGCATATGCAGCTAGAAGTCCAGAAGCGTCTTCACGAGCAACTAGAGGTACATTTAGTACACACAAGTAGGGGTGTCAAACAGGCGGGTTGGATATGGGCAAGTCGGAAATCGCTTAAACAAAAATGGATCAATTACCCGACCCGCCTATATTTAACACGGAAAAAAATTGGGCTAACCCGACGGATAATATGGATATCCATATTTATCTATATTATCTAAAGTTACTTTAAAGATGTTGGCTTCACGTAGCTAATATGGAGAAAATTAATTTACCTTCTTGTCCACAAATTCAATCCCTAGTAAATAGTTGTACCTCAACATTTGCGAGAAAATAGAACTTCGAAGTTTTCCAATGACATGACCTCCAAAAAAAATATTTTTCGAAAAATATCCACCCAATCCCCCACCATTCCCACCCTCCACCACTCACTCCCCAACCAAATTCCAACCACCACCCTCGAAGGCACTTCATCTTTACTCATCCCTATCCCACACCACCACCCTCGAAGGCACTTCATCTTCACTCATCGCTATCCCACACCACCACCCACCCCACATCACCGCCCCACTCAACCCCCCCACCCCACCCCACCCGCCCACTCCCAAATTTTCTACTTCATATATTTTATTTTACTTTTACTTTTATAAAAAATAGAAATTTTTCTTATCCCTCCTCCCCCCGCTCCAAACCACCATCCATCCCACACCAAATTTCTCATTATTTATAAGTTTTTATAAAAGTAAAATAAAATATATGAAGTAAAAAATTCGAGAAGGGTAGGGATGCGGGGAGGGGGGATGGTGTAGAAACCAAAATAATTTTTTAAAGAAAAATTAAATTTCTTGGAGGGGTGTTGGGGTCGGGGTGGGGGGAGGGAGGTGTAAAAAACAAATTTAAAAATTAAAAATATTTTTTGAAGATTTTTTTTTTCAAGGGTGGTGGAGTGGGGGCAGGGGTGAGTGGTGTAGAAACCCAAAAATAAAAAAATTTAAAAAAAATTTTAAAAAACTTTTTTTTGGAGGGGATGGGGATGAGTTGGGTGGTGGTGGGGTGGGTGGTGAAATACCACTTGTGGGACTTGTTTTTCCTTATGTTATTAAGGAAGTCATTTTTTCTTTAAATTATTTTTAAGGAAATTGTTTTACTAAAGTTGTGGTTTTATCCATTTTACCATTAAGTTACTCATATTTTAAGTGGATAATATGAGTTGATGATCCATATTGAACCCATTTTAAATGGATTGGATATCCAACACATTTTAAATGGATCGGGTAAGACGGATATTCATATTTTTTACCCATTTTGCCGCCTACAAGGATGTAAATTTAGTCACTTCAACTGAAAATGCTACTAGTATATAACACTTAGAAACAATGCAATCATTCTTTATCCTGATTTTTTTTAATTTTATTTTGTTAGATTCAACGAAAGCTACAATTGAGGATTGAAGAACAAGGAGAGCAATTGAAGAAGATATTTGAACAACAACAAGAGACAACTAGGAGCCTCTTGGAGACGCGAAATTCAAGCATTTCGTCTCCTGCTGATCCGTTCACCTCACACGAAGATGAAGTTTTCGCTGCAGAGAGTTTCGATAATTCGCATTTCCAATCTAAAATAAGTTACAATGACATGTAAACAACATCAGTTTGACATTTTTTTCAGCTAGTTTTTAAAAGGGGTTGATGTTAGCATTTCTGTAGAGACTAATTTGCCTTCCAAGCAAACTACACAAAAAATGTATAGTACAAAGGGCAGACAAAAATCATGCAAAAACTAAGTACTTCATTCATGCTAATATGTTCAATGGTTCTATGGATTGCATAAGGAGAAATTTGACTACTCATATAATTATCAAATAAGGTAATCTTTTAAGTTGTGATATACTTGTATATAAGCCGTGGTAATCAAGTTTCAAATTGTGTGACAACAGAATTTCTTTGAGTCACAAGTGATAAATATACTGATTTGGACGGTGATATACACGGTATAAATAATCGTGTATATCACGGTTTGGGAAGCTTATTTTAGGTAAAGTTGTTGTAGTTAAATTATCATTGTACACTTACCATAATTATAGAATTTTTGTACAAATAGAATAGGGTTTTGGGAATAGAATAGGAATATGATTTCCATATTATGGATATTGTAAATTGTATATATACTCATTCATTAATGAAAATAATCAAGGGATTATTTCTTTCATGGTATCAGAAGTCTAGGTCTCACAAAACCTTAAATTTCTTCCGCTACTCTCGGCTCCAAATCCGAGATTCCTTCCCATTTTCTCTGCCATCTTCTTCCTCATCCCTTCCCAAATTTTCTTCCTAACCCCTACTTCTCCTATTGTTTCTTCGTTATGTCTACATCTAAGAACATATTTCATCCAGCCATTACAAGTTCCAACATCAGGATCCACATCCCTATTGTTCTTGAGATGGAAAATGTCCAATATGCGACGTGGGCGGAATTGTTTAAGAATCACACACGCTCGCATCAAGTGCTACATCATACCATCCCCTCAGTCACAGGCACGGAGCCTGCCCCAGAGGCTGACCTGGTGTTATGGACAACCCTTGATGCTACCGTTCTCCAGTGAATTTATTCCACTATCTCGATGGACCTCTTACAAACGATTATTGAACCTGACGCTAAGGCGATTGACACTTGGAATAAGGTGCGTGACATATTCCAAGATAAAAAAAACTCATGAGCTATTACTCTTGAGCATGAATTTTCTCATGTTAATACGGAGGATTTTCCGAATGTCTCAGGCTATTGTAAAAAAGGTGAAGGAATTGACGGACCAACTCCGCAACGTTGGTGCGCCCGTCACCAATGATTGTCTTGTCCTTCAGATGGTTACAGGTCTATCTGAGGCCTATAATGGCGTTGGAACCCTTCTTCGTCAAAGTAATCATCTCACACCCTTCTACCAAACATGTTCCATGCTTACATTAGCAGAAGCCGACTTAGCTAAAAAGGCGGCTACAAGTGAAAATTTCATCGTAATGATGACCACGTCAGACGACCCTCACTCGTTCTCCGAGAATTCTGGCCAAAACCGCAACAACGGTGGCGGAAAAAAGGACAAAATTGAAAAAAATTTATGGCAAGAACCGCGATGGCAATCGTGGTGGTACCAGAGGTGGCCGAAATGGTTGTGGCGGTAGAAGTGGGCCTCGGGGCAGTGGGAACTGGCCCAGCCGTGAGCCCCCTGGCCATGGAACTAGGCCAGTGACCCGTGGCCTAACAACAACTATTTTTCCCAAGCCCTTACCCGAGTAACTGGGCCTAGTTCCAGCACTAGGTCAGGCCCAATTACTCGGGTCCAGCAATTGGCAGTAGAATTCCCTCTGGGCTGGAGCCATAGGCAGGAGTACTTGGGATTCGACCCCCACAAACGTTTTAGGCAGTGGGCCCCACACCGACACCGATGGATATTGAGGTTGCGATGCATACGCTTGGATTAGCTCCTCCAGACCCAAATTGGTACATGGACACCGACACCACTTCTCATATGACTTCCAATCAAGGTACTCTCTCATCTTATTTTAATTTGAGCAAAAATCGTGGTATCATTGTTGGTAATGACAACTCAATTCCAATTGGCGGTTATGGACATACTACTTTATCTCCCCCACATCCACCTCTGGTTTTGAAAAATACTATTCATACCCCTAACTTAATTAAAATTTTGGTGTCTGTCCGTAAATTCACCACTGATAATTGGATTTCAGTTAATTTTGACCCTTTTGGTTTTTTTGTGAAGGATTTCAAGACGGGGACACTACTAATGAGATGCAATAGTAGGGGAGAACTTTATCCAATCACCAGCACTACTTTTTCCATGAGTCAAGCCATGCCATCTACCTTTGCGGCCTTTGCTCCTTCCTTGTGGCATGCACGTCTGAGTCATCCAGGGTCGTCTATTATGTCTTCTTTACATAAAAATAATTATATTTCTTGTAAGTGTATACATCGTACTCCACCTTGTCATTCTTGTTCGTTAGGGAAACATGTTATATTACCATTTGTAGCTTCTTCTTCTCTTACTTTGATGTCTTTTGATATTATTCACAGTGATTTATGGACATCTCCCGTTCTAGGTTCTTTGGGCTATCGTTATTATGTTCTATTTTTTTTATGATTATTCTAATTTTTATGGACCTTTCCGTTAGCGAAAAAATCTCAAGTTTTTTCCACATTCTTAAAATTTAGAGCATTCATCCGTACCCAATTCGAATGGAAAATCAAAACTATTCAATGTGATAATGGCAAAGAATATGATAATGAGTTATTTCAGGAATTTTGTGATGCTAATGGCATGATTTTTTGTTTCTCTTGTCCCCATACGTCCTCACAAAATGGGAAAGCCGAACGAAAAATTCATACCATTAATAATATTGTCCAAACTTTATTAGCCCATGCTTCCGTACCTCATTCTTTTTGACATCATGCTCTATAATTGGCTAATCACCTCCTTAACATACTTCCTACCAAAGGGTTAGCATATGATTCTCCCCTAAAATTCTCTATAATAAGAATCTTTCATATTCACATCTTAGGGTCTTTGGGTGTTTATGCTATCCACTTTTTCCGTCACCTACAATTAACAAACTTCAAGCCCGTTCTACCGCTTGTGTGTTTTGGGTTATCCCTCTAATCATCTTGGTTATAAATGTTTTGATTTATCGTCTAATAAAATCATCATTAGTCGTCATGTAATTTTTTATGAAACCCAATTTCTGTTTGCAAAAGTCAGTAGTCCCGTGCCTGGTTCGAATTGTTCAGGCCATTGCATTTTCCCTGCATTAAAGGACGTAGACGCGAGGATGATCCTAAGTTATGGATGACTTTTGATGCCACCGTCCTTCAGTAGATTTACTCCACTATTTCTACCGACCTGTTGTAGACGATTATTGAGCCGGACGCTACGGCGATGGCTGCATGGGATAGGTTGCGTGACATATTCCAAGATAATCGAAATTACAGAGCTGTTACACTTGAGCAGGAATTTTCCCACGTCCATATGAAAAATATTCCAAACGTTTTAGCGTATTGCAAAAGGTTGAAAGAATTGACAGACCAACTCCGCAACGTTGGTGTGCCTGTTAGCGACGATCGTCTTGTTCTCCAGATGGTTGTTGGCCTCTCCAAGGCCTATAGTGGCGTTGGTACTCTTCTTCGTCAAAGTAATCCTCTCCCGAAATTCTATCAAGCCCGCTCCATGCTTACTTTGGAAGAAGCCGACTTGGCTAAAAAGGCGGCTACTAGTGCTAGTCCCGTGGTCATGATGACGGCCTCCACTAATTCTCATAATTTTGGTGACAATTCATCCCCAAACCGGTCTCAAAGGAGCGGCAAAAATAGTTAAAAAAATAATGGCAAAAATCGCGGAGGCAAACGCGGTGGTAACGACGGAAGTGGGACCCACCACAACAATAGTGTGTCACAGCCGAACTGGTCCCAATGGGAAGTAGGCAGTGGCCTAACAACCCTTATTTTGCCGGGCCTCCATTTCACGAGTAGTGGGCTGGGCAAAATGCATCTCACGGGCAGTGGGCTGGGCAGAATTTTAGGCCCAACTTGCAACTGCCCAGTTATATTTGACGCAGTGATGGGCCAGGGCAGCAAACCGAGGTGCTTGGGCCTCGGCCTACGTAGGCCCACCATGTAGCAGGCTCCACTCATACCAACATTGAAGCCGCGATGCACACACTTGGTTTAACTCTACCGGACCCGAATTGGCACATGGACACCAGCGCCACTACCCACATGACATCCGATTCAGGTACTCTCTCGTCTTATTCCAATTTGAGCAACCCTCATGGCATAATTGTTGGTAATGGTAATTCTATTCCGATTCGTGGTTATGATCATAAAACTTTGTCTCCCCCCATCCACCCCTTGTCTTGATAAATACCCTTCATGCTCCTAAATTGATTAAAAATTTGGTATCTGTCCGTAAATTCACCACTGATAATTCAGTTTCTGTAGAATTTGATCCGTTTGGATTTTATGTGAAGGATTTCAAGACGGGGGAGTCCTCTCATGATGTGTTATAGTAGGAGAGATCTTTATCCTATCACACCAAGTTCCGGTTTCTCTAGTCAAGCCTTGACATCAACTTTTGCAGCCCCTGCTCCTTCCTTGTGGCATGCTCATCTAGGTCATCCTGGGTCTTCTATTTTGTCTTCTTTAGATAAAAATAATTTTATTTCCTGTAAGGGTACGCGTAGTACTCCGAATTGTCAATCTTGTTCTTTAGAAAAAAATGTTAGATTGCCTTTTGTATACTCTAATTCTCATACTTTAATGCCATTCGATATTATTCATAGCGATTTATAGACATCTCATGTTCTCAGTTCGTTGGATCATCGTTATTATATTCTATTTTTTTAATGATTATTCTAATTTTTATGGACTTTTCTGTTAGCGAAAAAATCTCAAGTTTTTTTCATCTTCTTAAAATTTAGATCATTCATTAGAATCAAATTCGAGCTGAAAATAAAAAATATTCGATGTGATAATGACAAAGAATATGATAATGGGGTGTTTCGGGAGTTTTCTGCTAATATTGGGATCAATTTTAGTTTTTCTTGTCCTCATACGTCTTCACAAATGAGACAGCCGAACGCAAAAATTCGTACAATTAATAACATTGTCCGAACTCTATTGATTCATGCTTCCGTACCCCCTTCTTTTTGGCATCATGCTCTACAAATGACTACATATCTTCTTAACATTCTTCCGCCCAAATGTTTGACATATTCGTCCCCTCTTCAAATTTTATATAATAAGACTCCTTCGTATTCACATCTTAGGATCTTTGGGTACTTGTGTTATTCACTTTTTCCGTCCACCACAATTAACAAACTTCAGGCTCGGTCTACCCCTTATTTGTTTTTAGGTTATCCGTCTAATCATCGTGGTTACAAATGCTTTGATTTATCGTCTAATAAAATCATCGTTAGTCGCCATGTTATTTTTGATGAGTCCCAATTTTCGTTTGCTAAGGTAAATAGTCTCGTGCCTAGTTCGTATAATTTTTTAGATGATGGTATCTCCCCGTATCTTATCCACCATTTTTCAGACGCATCCCGCACCCCAAATCTGCCAGCGGGCCCACTGCCCGCTGGACCTACAAACCCATCACACACCACTATTCCAATTTTCGTAATTGGGTCAGTGGCTCAGCCCAATACGGAAACTGTCCCAATTTCAGGGTCAGGCACTACTACAATTATTCATTCTGGGCCAGCAGGCCCACTGCCTGCTGGCCCGTCCGTCACGTGTCCCAATATTTTCCAAAATCCGCCCAATTCTTCCCCGAGTCAAAGACCAGTCACTCGTAGTCAATGGGGGTATTTTTAAACCAAAAAGACATTTTAATTTAAATTCTAATGTTCTTCGATCACCTTTACCTCGTAATCACGTGTCTGCTTTAAATGACCAGAATTGGAAAATTTCTATGACCGACAAATATAATGCTCTTATTGATAATAAGACGTGAGAGTTGGTCCCCCGTCTATCTGGTGTTAATATTATTCGGTCTATGTGGATTTTTGCTCATAAGGACAATGTTGACTGTTCTTTTGCTAGGCATAAGGCTCGTCTTGTAGGTGATGGTAAGACTCAACATGTGGGTGTAGATTGTAGTGAGACATTTAGTCCGGTGGTCAAACCGGCTACCGTTTGCACTGTGCTCAGCTTGGCTCTTTCGAAAGCATGACCCATTCATCAGTTGGACATAAAGAATGCTTTCTTACATGGTGATCTTAAGGAGACAGTCTATATGCATCAGCCCTTGGGGTTTATGGATCCCAAATATCCTCATCATGTCTGTTTGTTGAAGAAGTCATTGTATGGGCTTAAGCAGTCCCCATGAGCTTGGTATATGAGGGTTGCAGACTATGTTTCGACTATTGGGTTCTCTCACAGCAAGTCTGATAATTCATTGTTTATATATCGTCGTGGTTCTTCACTGGCTTATATACTGTTATATGTGGATGATATTATCTTGACCGCCTCTTCGGATGCATTACACAAGTCTATCACGACAATGCTCAGTTTCGAGTTTGCTGCGAAAGACTTGGAGCCCTTAAGTTACTTTTTGGGGATTGCTGTCTATCGTCATGCATGTGGGTTGTTCTTATCCCAGAGAAAGTATGCAACTGAGATCATTAAGCGAGCTGATATGTCCTCACGCAAGTCCACTTTCACTTCAGTTGATACTAAACCCAAGTTAGGTGCTGCGGCTGGCTCCCCTTATGAGGACCCAACCCACTATCGCAGTCTGGTAGGGGCTCTTCAGTATCTTACTTTTACGAGACCAGATATTACGTATGCGTATAATGTCTTTAATTTTTCTTTGTTTGAAAGTTGCTACATATTGCAAACAGACCAAATTAATGAACAATTTTCTACTTTTGCAGAATATTGATGTACCTTATGTCTCCAAGATTGATATTTGTCTCTTTCATCCATTGCCATTAAGTTTCAAGATACTAACCAAATTCTCCATTTTTATTTCATTTGACAATGGCAGGTAGTGATGATTCATGGGAATTGCTTAACATCCTAAAACAAGGCTTTCATTATGAGAACAGTGTTGCTGAGTACATTGCCTTTTTTTTTTCCCTTTATTTTTTCTGTCAGATTCTTGATCAGTAACGGGAGTTTGATAGTACAAGAATTGATATACTCAGCTAATAATAGGATTCTATCAATTGTAATAGCACAGCTTAAAATGAGAAAGCCAGTATTTGTCTTCAATTGTATTTGCTGCGATTGTACCAAGTTATGTCATCCACGCTCCAGTTAACGGGATCTGGGTGTGTGGGGAGTGTTAAGAGTCGCACCATAGAATGAGAACATGAACTTTTTATATGTACTTGGACAATACTCACCCTACGAGCTAGCTTTTGAGATTAAGTTAAGCCCAAAAACTATTCTTTAAAGTTAGTTCAATTTATATTTTTCTATTTTTATCATAATCATAATAAAATTGAAAATCTATTTTAATTAATTGATACAGTTATAGAATTTAAGGAAAAAACTCAAATATGTAATCGAATAATCGGAAATGACTCATTTATGTTACTCGTCAATAGTTTGATTCATTTATGCCATCACTATTACCGAAATGACTCATCTATACCATTTTTCATTAACGTCGATTTTACAATACCAGATATGACACGTAACCTCCAACTAGATTATGATTGTGAGTGGATCGGGTGTATAAATCAAATTCTTTATTAATTTAAGATTTAAAATTGAATTGATTTAATTAAACGATATAGACATTTAATTGGAGACTACGTGTTACATCTGATATTATAAGATGAACTATTTTTTTAGCGACGATATAAATGAGCCAAACACAAGTACCATAAATAAGTCATTTTTTATAATTGCATTATGTTTTTTGAGCCTTTTTCTGTAAAAGTTATATCAACATAATCTTATTTAAAACGAGAAAAGATCAAATAAACACCCCTACATACTGATAGCGATACCAAAAACCCCAAAAATATATAGCGGAAATCCACTTGAAAAAGGTCTTCTTATCTCTCTCTGTTCTGGCTCTCGTTCATCGGAAGGTTCTTCTCTCCGCCGCCGACCACCGACCACCGACCACCGACGATTCCGCCATCTCTAAAGCTCTATATATATCATTAAACTAACTTAATCAGGTACTATTATTTTCGAGCTTTTTTTAGATTCCTCTTTATTTAGGCTAAATTTCAAATTTATAGGTTGGGCAGATCGAAATTTAGAGAATAGAAAACGATGGCGCATAGGTTGTTGAGAGATGTTGAAGCTGATGGATGGGAACGATCCGATTTCCCTATTATATGCGAATCGTGTCTCGGTGACAGTCCATACATTCGAATGGTAAATTTTTTCGTTCAATTTTTTGTTGTTGTAAATAAAGCTCATGAATGTTCTTAGGGTTTGTTATTATTTTCTCGTGCAACATTGAAGAAGAATTGGAAGTTATTGTAATTTCTAGCACTTTTGGTTGCAAATTGAAAAGAGATAATGGTCAAAAACTTTTTCGCAAGTTCGACACCCTAATTTATTAGCTGTTCCCGTTTCCTACCTGAACTGTTACTATTTATGTACTCCCTCCGTCCCAAAAATACTTGTCGTCCTTACTAAAAATACTTGTCTCAAAATATTTGTCTCAAAATATTTGTCGTTTAACTAACCAACAACAGCAACAACAACATACCCAGTGTAATCTCACAAGTGGGGTCTGAGTTGGTTAGAGTGTACGCAAACCTTATCTCTACCTTGGGAGGTAGGGCTTGGGAGGTAGGGAGACCGTTTCCGACAAACCCTCAGCTCAAAATAACTAAGATAAAAGTAAATAATTTTTTTCCATTTTACCCTATAACATTTAAGAGGGAGTCTCTTTTTTCAGAATGTTTTATCATGGCTTATCCGCTTTTGTTACCATCATTGTCATACTGCTTTAAATTTCTTGTCCGGGTCTGACAATTTCTCTTGCTTTGCTTGTGTTTATGCTGTGTCTGGAGCCGAGGGTCTTTCGGAAACAACCGCTCTACCTACCAAGGTAGAGGTAAGATCTGCGTATACTCTACCCTCTCCAGACCCTACGTTGTGGTATTTCACTGGATATGTTGTTGTTGTATTTAAGGAGTCCATCATTTATGGAGTTGACATATATAGATATAAGTAAATATTTATTGAGGAGAGATAATATGATGGAAAATTATAAGAGGGTAGAATTGTCAAAATGTTATCCTTATAAATGCTTTCTTAAGGGACGTGTAAATGGAAAATGTGATAAGTATTTTGAGATGGAGGGAGTATTAAAATACACCTAGTTAATATTGCAGGTACAAAAAGGGACAACTGATAGTTGGTCTAATAAGCTTCGAGGTGTGTTTTTGGTGATAGTTCTGGTAGGAAAAGGGAACAATTGATAGTTGGCCTGATAAGCTTCGATATGTGTTATTACATAGATGGTGATTGTTTAGGTAGGAAAAGGAACATCGGTGTGAAACTTGCGAAAAAGTGATAGTTCAGATGTGTTTTTGACCATTAATTCAATTAAAAATATACTTGAGGAAAGTTTTCATATTTGCATTGCTCCTATATGCTATTGAGGTGGAAGTGTAGAAAATTTTATTCGGCTAAGAACTTGAGAAATCTTCTGGTCGTAGTTTTAGGTGAATATAGGTGCAAAGTGGCTAGAGAAGATGGATATTGAGGATTAATATAGCCAACAGTAAAGTTTGTGATTGAGGTGTAGTAATGATTGGTTGATTGATAAGGTTTTAGGTGACTATAGCAATGTTTCTTTTGAATATATCTAAAAGTCAGAATTTCTGGGTGGATTTTTAAAAATTCTGAAGAATCATTTATTTTAAATACCCCAATTTTTTTTGTTGTAAAGCTCATGAATGGTCTTAGGGTTTCTCGTCTATCTTTGAAGCAGAATTCGAAGTTATACTAATTTCTAGCGCTTTTGGTTTCTGGCTGCAAATTGAATATATACTTGAGGAAAGTTTTCATAATTGATTGCTCCTATCTCCTATTGAGGTGGAAGTGTAGAAAGCTTTATTTTTTGGAAGAACTTGAGAAATTTGTGGTCGTAGTTTTAGGTGAATATAGGTGCAAAGAGGCTAGACAGATGGATGTTGAGGATTCATATAGCCAACAGTAAAGTTTGTGATTGAGGCGTAGTAGTGATTGGTTGATTGATAAGGTTTTAGGTGAATATAGCAATGTTACTTTGAATATAATCAAAAAGTTGGAATTTTTGGGTGGATTTTTAAGAATTCTGAAGAAGTGTTTATTTCAAATACCCCAATTTTATTCATACAGCAGGAATTATTGGTAATTGTAGAAATATTTGTGTTCCATTGTACAAAATCAATAAAGAAGGGTGCCTTTATTGAAGTTTAAAAGGGTAAAGTCTGTCATTTCATCAATCTTGAAAGATCATCGTCCGATTCCTAATTGTATGGGTCTAAGTGATATGTAATACTCCCACTATCCCAATTTATGTTATATAGTTTTCCTAGGCACGGAGTTTAAGAAACAAAGGAAGACTTTTGAAACTTGTGGTCTAAAACAAGTCATAGATATTTGTGTGACTCTAAATCATTTCATTAAGGGTAAAAGGGGAAGTTTTAATTGAAATTATTTCTAAATATAGAAACGCATCATTCTTTTGGGACAGACGGAAAAGGAAAGTGTATCACATAAATTGGGACAGAGGGAGAGGGAGTATAGGTTAGCTTTCCATAAGAATATGAAATGTGTGAAGGATGTGGTTGGATCAAAATTCCTAAGTCTGTCATTTCATCAACTTAGGTTTTTTCCCAAATTCCTAGGTGAGGTATGCATTAGATTTGTTCTACAGGAGAGGCTGTTAGCCTTTTTGTAAGGACTGTTAATCTCTGGTAGCATTTATTTAATTGCTTGGCTTTGTGCATGCTGCAGCAAACTGTATATTAAATTCCATTTACGCATAGCTAGGCGTACCACTTTCATTAGCATTGTTGTGGCTGTCTGAAAGAGCTCTTTGTTTGGACCTTTATATATCAACAGCTTCTCCTGATCCGCTGCTACTTTTCGGCATATTGACTCTCTTCATACAGTTGTAGGAGTTAATTTCCTGCTCAAAGAGTACCTCCAGTTTGGCAGTGTAATCCGTCTGGTGTCTGACTTTGTTTCGGTTTCAGCTGCACGTCCTCTACTTTATTCTTTCTTGCTCCAACTTCACTATCTGACTTCTGATATTGTTATGGTTTTCGTACAGACAAAAGCAGATTATGACAAGGAGTGCAAGATCTGCACGCGACCCTTTACAGTGTTCAGGTGGAGGCCTGGTAGGGATGCGAGATACAAAAAGACTGAGATCTGTCAGACCTGCAGCAAATTGAAGAATGTTTGTCAAGTTTGCCTGTTGGATCTTGACTATGGTTTGCCAGTTCAGGTCCGAGATACTGCTCTCAGTATCAACTCGAATGATGCCATCCCAAAGAGTGACGTAAATAGAGAATATTTTGCAGAGGAGCATGACCGCAGGGTATGTGAATTACTAACTGGAAGCCCAGTTTATAGTTATGAAATGCTTCTTAACTAATTGCTTCCACGGCAATTTATTTTTCTTATACATAAATAAGCTTTTGGTCCCTCTTTTTTTTTTCTCTTCTACATTGAGTTTACTTTCTTAAAGAGGACATACTGAAACCTACAACAACTTAATGATGAGTTGCCGAAATTATGAGCTGAAACTATCATTTAAGCCAAAGTTATGGCAATTTTGAGGCTGTGTTTCTAGGTCTCTGCCCCCCCAAGTCCAAATCTTGCTGGGAACTACTTAGGGATGATGTGCAGTTTTAGATTAGGAGAAGAAATTAAACCTGGTGAAACCAAGGGTTTAAAACTTAAAAGAAGCACCTCGACAAAAAAAACTGCTGTTTATAATGTTTTGCTTTTTTTCTTGGTTTCCCCGAAGTAATAATAAATTGTTTGACCAGGCAAGAGCTGGTATTGATTATGAATCTTCATATGGGAAAGTCCGTGCAAATGATACTATCTTGAAGGTTCAAAGAACAGCTCCATACTACAAGAGAAATCGGGCACATGTGTGCAGTTTCTATATACGTGGTCAATGTACAAGAGGTTTGGAGTGTCCTTACAGGCATGAGATGCCTGAGACAGGGGAGTTGTCACAGCAAAATATTAAAGACCGTTACTATGGGTATGTCGATCTGATTCCTTGTTGCTGATGTGAAATTCTCCTCTTTCTAATTATGCTCATCTATCTGCATTGACATATTTGTGATAGGGTTTCTGATCTTTAAATTAGCCGTTGGTGTGGGGAAGGGTGGTTCACTTTTCTGTTGATATGTCCATGAAGGCTAACTAGACACTGTAGATATATTATCTGTTTTCCTTAGTTGCAATGTTAATATAGCATAACGGCCAGAGTTGTATACTTGGCCACGAGACATTATATGAAATACTAATATAGTTCGTCGGTACAAGTGGGAGAAAAAATGTGAATTGCCCTGGACCTTATGTTCTCATATCATGTAAGAAGGAGAAGAAAAACAACTTGAGTAAAATGTGTCTCAATGTGGGAAGACAGTAACGTGGACTTGGTCAACCGACTCAGGAGGTGAATAGCTTGTCTTGAGTTGCTCTTTTACCTCATTGAAAATCATAAACAAAATCATATATGAACATGTAAATTTATCTCAGATCTGACATTTGAAGTCCTGCTGTCAATATATTATAATCAATTTTTCATAGTATATCGGCTAAAAAATGCTGATATTGTATAATTGCTTTTCTACTACCGACCGTCTTCATTCCCATACTTTATTAGTATTCAGTGGTTAATTCCTTTCTGGTTTCTTATTCCCCTCTGCTTGTATATGAGTTATGCCTCATTTAGTTATCTTTAGATACTATGAATCCTTGCGCTTTACGACCAATGGAAGTCTTAAGAAGAAAATTTTGGGTGAATTCATTTTCATGTGTTTCGACATTTGGTTGAGGTTCGAATAAAAGCTGGAGGATTACCATGGTTATGGACATAATTAAGTTAGATACACAGCTTTAGAAAGATACCATTTTCCTCACCTTACCTTGTCTCTCCATGATTACATGATGGCTACGCAGATTACTGATGGACATCTATTTGCTGCTCACTCTTGTTTTGCTTATGTTTACTGTGTTGGTTGTATGAAGGAATCCATGTATTTGTAATACTGTGATTTACTCTGTAATAGCCGTAAATTATCTGCTATTTTGTCTTTTTCAGAGACTATTTATCCTACATTGTTCTCCAATTTGAAGTTGAAATGATTTACATTACTATCTTGCTGATCTAATAACTACCTTGTAAAAAAACAAAACTATCTTGCTGATCTCAACTGACGAAGATTTCACTGTACCTGAAATTCTTGCAGAGTCAATGATCCAGTGGCTTTAAAGCTACTTAATAAAGCAGGTGAAATGCCTTCATTGGAGCCCCCTGATGACGAGAGCATTAGAACCCTCTATGTGGGTGGCGTTGATGCAAGAATCACTGAGCAGGACCTTAGGGACCATTTTTATGCGCACGGTGAAATTGAGTCCATTAAAATGGTGGTCCAGCGTGGTTGTGCTTTCGTAACTTACACGACTAGAGAAGGTGCAGAGAAGGCAGCTGAGGAACTCTCAAACAAGCTGGTGATAAAGGGCCTGAGACTGAAGTTACTCTGGGGGAGACCTCAAGTTCCCAAGCCAGAGTCCGAGGTTTCTGACGAAGCAAGACAGCAGGCTGCTTTGACTCACAGTGGATTGTTGCCTAGAGCAGTCATATCACAGCAGCAGAATCCGCCTCTTCAGCCACCAGGCACTCACGACCAACCCCCATCCGCGCCTTACTTCAACATACCCCCAATGCCTCAGCAAAACAGACCATATTATCCATCAATGGATCCACAAAGGATGGGTGCTGTAGTTGCATCCCAGGACGGGGCTTCTAGTTCAACTACAGGATCTGGTCCTGGTGAAAATAAGGGAGGTTCTGAGAATCAACAAGGACAACGTTATGCATATCCACCTGGCGGCCCTCCACCTCAAGGTCAATTTTACCCGCCTTATTATCATCCACCCTATGGGTATATGCCGCCACCACCTCCACCTTATCAACAGTATCCTCCTCCACCTTATCAAGCTACAGCAACCCCGCCACCTGGTGGTTAGCAAGTCACACATCAGCAGAACCCTCAGCCACAGCAGCCGCAGCCGCACAGCAGCCTTAATCTTGGTAGTTTTCGCACATCAGCAGAACCCTCAGCCAGCAGCAGCAGCAGCAGCAGCCACACAGCAGCCTTAATCTTGGTAGTTTTATCAGGCATCTGCAATTGGGAAAAAATAATGTGAACAATGGCCAGCATCTTTGTTACTGCTGAAAGTTCTCTATTATTTTTAGCCATTTGGAATTAAGTATTGATTCTGTTGTGCCCGAATCAAATTTTGGTGTTAGGTTTCTCATCACTGCCACAATTTGGTACACTGACCTCATTATAGCCTTTCAGCTTATGGGCATACTGCAATCTACCCTCTTTTTTTCCCCCTTAAATGAAAAAGTTCCCCATGGCTTTATGAGTTTTACATTTGTGTTTGGCGTATGAATGTGCATAAATGCACCCTGCTAAGCGTATACATGAGCTTATGTATATATCTGAATGCAATTGATTTTTTTGTTATAGATCTGTAGTTAAGAAATTTGTTTCTCCTTCCATAAGGGAAGTTTACATCGTAAAAAAACTGTTATTTGCTGATGATAAATATATTTTTAGGCCACATGCAATTGTGGAGCTGTATAAACTCATTAGAAAGTGAACTTCTGGAAGAGTGGTATATATTGAGGTTTCTTTGTTGTAGAGTTATACATTCAACAGAGTGGATGTTAATCCCGTGCAAGGCTCAACTTGTTTGGCCCAAGAGCGAACCTATAAATTTGAGAGAGAAAATTGCATCGAAATTAAGGATCCATTCATGGAATTTGATAGTTAAAGATCTATGAATTAGCCCATGTTCAGCAATTTATATAGGAAAAAGGGTCAAATTTGCCCTTTAACTATGTTTTATGGAACACCATAGTCTCCACCAACCACGACCACCAACGTCACCACAACCAACTCCCCTCTCCCTCTTCTCCGATCGACCACAACCCACTGCTTCACCACCACCATACCATCGTCAACAACTAGCATCGCCACAACTACCCTCTCCTCTCCGTAATCTGTTACATGATTCCGCCACCATCTCAACATCCACAAACAACAAGATCTCACTCTCTCTGTTTCTATTATTTGCGGCGTCGTCGGAATTAATCATCAGACTACCGGTGATGAACCACTAATATCAGATCTAACTAGGTCTTGTACTTTTAGGTGTTTCTCCAACGAAATCCGTTGAAGCAACGCCACTTCCACCACTATGCCGTTGAGATTTCTTGATTTTATAATGTCATCACGCTCAATTTCATACAGATCTGGTTTGTAGGGTGACCGGTAACTTAGATTCCGACGAGTTCATGTGTCTTTGTTTGCTTCGTCGACTGTTGCTTCCTTGTTTTCCTGTGACGGATCCTACATTTTGTCCACATGGTGGTGGTCTGCCGACGTGGATCCAACGTGGCGTCCACGTCAACTTTCCGTCCAATTGAGGGCAAATTTAACAAGTTTGTAAACGGTGAGAGTATATTTGATCTCAAAGTTTAACGGAGGACAAATATGTTTCATAAAACATAGTTGGAGGGCAAATTTAACCCTTTTCCCATTTATATATACATAAAAAAAATTGTATGCATTTTATTCTCACATTAATTTCTCTACAAATTGAAGAGGATTCAATTGAGTACCCCTCAATACACTTAGCTTACGCCACTCATAGGTAAAAGTGAGTAAAGTAATTAGATTTTCTTTTTGCAGTTGAACTAGGAAACAAGTGAAGGGTAGTAGAATTATATCTACCGAATTATGCACCTGATGATCATCGGTTTTGGTACTTACCAAAAACTGTAATTGCATTTAGTTTCCAAAAAACTTTTTTTCCCTTGACCTATTCTAACTAGGATTAATTACTCCATCGTATTTCCTAAAGTTGTTTTTCCTTAGCCTATTCTAACTAGGATTAATTGCTCCATCTTATTTCCTAAAGTTGTTTTTCCTTAACCTATTCATCACTTCATATTTTACTTCCCAAAGTTTTTCAATCAAAATACAATGGCTGCATGCATATCATCATTAGGTCATAATCAATATTCTTCCAACAAGTTCGATGAAGTGTTCAAGTTGCCGCAGTACTACAAGAGGTACTTCGACTTCTCTTGTTATGAAATTAATGATCAACTGGGAAATCATAGCAACAAGAGACTCAAAATTAGTCATGGTGCTGATCAAGACTTCAAGTTTTCAACCAACACATCATTAGGTCATTTTGATGAATATTCAGTCAAGAAAGTAGATGAATATTTCAAGATCAACGAGAGACTCGAATTTAGTAGTAACAAATTACCATGCCTAAAGATGGTTGCTGCATCGTTATACTTACCCAAAGAAAATCCAAACAAGCCACTAGGTGAAGATGCACACTTTATCCATGAATTATACCAAACTATTGGTGTCGCTGATGGCGTTGGTGGTTGGGCTAAAAAGGGAATTGACGCTGGAATATATGCAAGAGAGCTTATGAAAAATTCACTTATTGCTACAAATAATGAACCAAAGGGTCACGTGAACCCTAAAAGGGTTCTTCAAGAAGCTTATAAAAACACAAATTCTGAAGGATCGTCTACAGCTTGTATTATAACCTTAAACTCCGACAAAAATACTTTATTGGCTGCTAACGTTGGTGACAGTGGATTTTTTCTAATTAGGAAGGGAAAAATTATGTACAAATCGCCAATACAACAACAGGGGTTTAGTTATCCGTATCAATTGGGGAATAGTAAGGATAATCCTAGCGTTGCTCAGGAGATGGAATTAATCGTCGAAAAAGATGATATTTTGATCGTTGGAACGGACGGGATGCTTGATAATATGAATGAAAGTGAGATTGAGGAAATTGTACAAAGAGCGATCGACGAGAAGTTGAAAGCAGAGGAGTTGGCTAGTCAAATTGGAAACATTGCATTGTATAATTCATTTGATAGATTTGCAGATACACCATTTGCAAGAGAAGCTGAGAGGGAATGGCTTAGTCAAATACATAAAGGAGGAAAAATTGATGACATTACTGTTATTGTTGCTTATATCCAGTGATTCATTCGACAAATTTTGATGGAGCAAAAAAATGGAAGCAGGCAAGTGGAGATCATGAAGCATCAGTTAAGATATACGTAGCAAATTTTGTACAAAGAAGATATGAAGCACAAAATGTAAACAATGTGCGTGTTAGTGTAATTTGCAAATTTGCTGATTCTTTATTAAAAAATCATGATGTGCTTATTGGTCTAAAATTAGCTGTAATATTTAGTGATATTGATTCATTGGAGTTTGCAAATAATTAATGAGTAATTGATGCTGGAAGTTATGTTGCTTTCCTATAAAATAGATGTTTGGTTGGTGAGTGAAAAGTAATTTTCGAAATTAGGAAAAATATATATAGTGTTAAAAGTTAATAATGATATTGGCAAATTATATACTTACCAGTTTTAGTGAAATGTTTGACTACTACGATAATGTCTTATTAGTGGTTGGAACAAATGATATGAAATTAGAAGCTACAGAAAAATAACTTTCACCTATAAGTGAAGATAATGTTTCTCAGAAAAATGACCCCCTTGTACTAAATACATCTAACATACAATAATAATATACCTAGTGTAATCTCATAAAGTGAGTTTAAACTAAATACATAAACATCTCAGTATGATTTTCATTCCACAGGCCGAAAGAAAATTCAAAACAACTTTCATATATATATATATATATATATATATATATAAGCACATACATCAAATTGCTCATTATTCAAAATATGATAACAGACATCAGCTAGTATTTGTATTCAAGAGGCAAACGGGACCAGCATCACCAAGTCGGCCGCCAATTAGCATAGTCGTTAATAGTAGGAGTAATAAACAAGTACTAATACTAATATAATATAACTCTAAGGTCACTCAAATGGGAGAATTTTCTTTAGATATAATTATAGTAAGATGAAACTATATATTATGCTAAGTGGTCATCACCTTCTCATCGGCGATCATCGTCGCCAAGAATGACATAGTCGCAAAGCTTTGTTGTGTCATACACCCTTTCAGTAGCTACCCACACAAGCATATGATGTTTTAAGTGTGAATAGAGATTAAGAACTCAAAAATCCGAGGGGTTGACCCTTCGTAAACGTCACAACCGATGGCCTATAGCATTTATTATATAAACTATATGGTAATTTAAAGACTGCAGAACAAAGTATGAACGTTTAGGAAGTCGCAAAGGATTTCGGATAACCATGCATACATGACGTCAGGATAACAAATAACGAATCGATAGCAGCCTTAAGATAGATAAAAAAAAAAGTTTTTTTTTTTTCTTTTTCTCAATGCAACGGTTGGGTCTGATTATAGGTACCATCTATTCTGAACCTTGCCAAAACCTTCATCCATCATGTATAGGCCGTACCAAGGTGTCACACCCCAGATTCGGAGGGTGTGGCTGTCACCCGACGCCTGAACGGTCCGAGCGTACCACCTGTATATCATAGCATGAACATATAACTGTCTGGGCCGACAAGGCCTTAGAATGACACTGCAAGAGAAACTGGGAAGGACAACATGAACAAATGACAGTAAACCACCATGCGTACATACAACATAAGGCCGACCGAGCTATATAGAATGACAATACTTAACCCACTAGTCTACAAGCCTCTAAAAGTCATATAACAACAACCAGGTCGGGACAGGGCCTCACCGTACCTATAATAAATATATATAAATGCATACCCAGACTCAGACAACAACTCCGGAAGAAAGGGGAGTGCTCCAACCCAATGTTGAACAGTAATCCTACTGAGGAGGCCCATCAAATCATTTGTTTGCATATGCGGGCATGAAACGCAGTGTCCCCCGACAAAAGGGACATCAGTACAAAATATGTGTTGAAATTGTAAACAAGAGCAACACTATAAATGAAGAATAGGCTAAAACTATAATTGAATGCATAATTGTAAGATAGAGCGATGGAAAGATAATATGTACTCTGAGTGCCTCTGTGGGTCAGAATATGCATAAATGAAATATAATCTCGTATATAACGTCGTAGACCTCTGTGGGCTATATCATCAGTCCCATATCTGTATAAACTGCGTATATAACGACTTAGGCCTATGTGGGCAATATATCATATATGTATCTCTGCGTATATAACGCCATAGGCCTCTATGGGCAATATAGATATATAATACATAAATATGACAACCTTTAAGGAATAGAATACTCTTTTGAATCGGTCGGAGTGACATAAGGTCGTTACACCTCCGACTCCCTTATGAGGGTTACATAGTACCTTTCCTTCTCATGTGAATCAATAAGAACAATGTGACGTGCATTAGACTTAACCTTCAAGAACATCAACATGAAGCTTTGTTATACCAAATTAAGTACGACTCGATAGGATACAAATAGTAGATTCAACCAAGAGCAGCTAAGAAAAATAACCAAGTGATGGAATAAGTCATAAGTACATTCTTTGCGATTAGGAATGGAACATATATATTGGATAGCAACTCACAAGTATCGTTTTCATGTCGATCATGCCAAAAGAGAGAAAGGTAAGCCTTACATATCTTGTGTCGATAGCTCACGAGCTCTCGAACGTTCTACGAACGATAGTCAACATTAAACGAATAATTCGGATCAATTTCAGATCAATAACTGAGGAGAACCTTCACTTAGACATTATGTCAAACATCTTATGTGCATGTCTCTCAACAATCTCTTCAAGAGTATTTGAATGCCATAACTTCTCTTCCTCAACAAGGACTACAACATAACAACAACAACAACCAACTCTACTCCATGATTTCTCAACCCGACTAAAAATATTTAACAACTTGTATCAATTCATAGTTTCAACAAAACAACCCACAAGTCATAATACAACGATTTCTTAGGTTTTCGGGTTTTGAATATGAAAATCCTTTCATAACTTATCTCAAATCATCAATTAATCACATATATAGATAGAGGATGATGAATTTTACCTCAACGCAGCCAACTCTTCTCAAAACAGTAGCTTGCCCCAATTTCAAGGGTTTTCAAACCCTACTCGATACGACGAAGATAGTTCCTATGATTATCACGGGATTATTAGCGTTAATCTTATGTAATTTGCTTAGGGATTGACCTTGGGTGTTGTGGGATCCCTAGAGAGAATTTGGGAGGTGTTTAAGATCTGATTGGGATGACAAATAAAGTTAAATTCGTGAAACCCGCATTAAACTCGATTAAAAATATCCACCGCCGTACTTTGACGGTGGGATCGACGGTCCGGCAATCCTGACCATCGTTCTACCACCTGAGATAAGAAATTTTCAAGCATTTTGACGGCTCCCCATGGCAATTTGACGGTACGTAAATCCCTTTGACGGCCCGTCAACTGTCCCGTCAAATTGCCCCAGTCCCCGATTTCGTCGAAATGTATTTCCTTCGATCTGTTTAACTTTCAACCACTTTGGAACTTTCGTAAACAAGTTATAAATCTTAATCATCCTTTTGTCAGGTCGTACTTCTTCCGGAACTTTAAGTATCAATTAAGGACGTGATGGAACGCGAAACTGGGTGTAACACAAGGCCTGATATAAGGGTAAGTAAATAGCGAAAAACCTTTTCTTTGCTCATTATTCAAAATATGATAACAGACATCAGCTTGTATTTGTATTCAAGCGGCAAACGGGACCAGCATCACCAAGTCGGCCGCCAATTAGCATAGTCGTTAATAGTAGGAGTAATAAACAAGTACTAATACTAATATAATATAACTCTAAAATCACTTAAAAACATAAGATAATAAGAGTGCTTTTAACAAGCAGTTGTATATAAACCTCTATGCAAATCTTTATGTTTGATATCTAGGCCAATATATATCCAGTCCTCTGTTTCTACTTTCTTTTTTCATTCTTCTACTGTCTACTGTTAAATAAATAAGGATGATTTCTTATGAAAATCACCTCTATCTGTGGTTGTTCTTACAAGTTTTAATTTAAGGGGAAAGATCTACCTATTGTATGATGCTATATAAATAAATATACACTCTTATTTAATTTCTTGCATCTCTATATAGGGGTGTTCATGGGTGATTTGGGTTTGGTTTTGACCAAAACCAAACCAATATAATCCATTTGTTATTATTAAAATTAAACCAAACCAAATATAATACATATCTATCGGTTTGGTTCGGTTTTTAAGAAATTTAATGGTATTTTTCTCTTTTATTTTTTTCCTATGATTAAGAAATACTTTTTAATTTTTTCAACTTATAATTTGTTATTATTACTTTTTAATTTTTTCAACTTATAATTTGTTATTATTACTTTTTTATTGTGGGAACTATAATTTTCTCGGATTATGGAGAAAATATTTTAAGATCTATAAGTTTTAATCAAGTGAATAAAGTTTATAAGAAACACAATCATTTTTAGGTAAATCTCATAAATATTTTTTTTGAATTAATGAGATTGAATTTCATAGATCTATTTTAGTTAGAAATAAACTTAAGGTGTAAAGTTCATTAGCCTATTAGAGATAAAGAAATTTTGATAAAAAAGTTAACAAAATATTTTAAATTACTTATTATATAAAAAATATATATATATATATATATATATATATATATATATATATATATATATATATATATATATATATATATATATATATAATTATAAAAATTATGTCTATGATTTGTCGGTTCGGTTCAATTTTTTCTTCAGTTTATTTTTAATAAAACCAAAACCGAACCAAATATTATCGATTGTTAAAAACTTAAAACCAAATCAAACTAAACCCAAATAACTACCGATTTATTTGATCACTTTGGCTCAATTTGTGGTTTGGATCGGTTTCTAATCAAACCGTAAACATCCTATCTATATGTATAGAGTGTATACTTCTAGTTATTTTGTCACAAAAAGGTTGCTGATGCTGTGACAATGCCATTTTATATATTGTCACAATTAGTGAAACTGCAATGCCATTTTATATATGGTCACAATTAGTAAATCTTGGGTAGCAATAATCAAATCAAGCAGAAACGATATCCATAATGTCGATAATAACGAATTCTAAAGAAAATCATTATTGATGTTTCAAGATATATAATAGTAGAGTTCTCTGTCTTTCTCTATATCCCGAAATGGATTCTTGACTTCGAATGTCAATATAATGGAATAATGACAATTCTCGAGTTTTATTTGAATAACAACTAACAAGCAACAAAATCTTACGAAAATTCAACATTTTTTTAGCCTCTTCGTATGTTATTATCATACTATACTAAAAATGTGAACAATCAAAGTTACAAGCTGAATTACAAATTTACCCATAAAAAACTAAGTGACACTTTTGCCCTTCAACCAAATATTACTTTAAAAGTAATTTTTGTACAAAGATGTAAATACACATATACATCCTAATAAAAGTAACAAAAGAAAAAAGTTTAATTGAAGTAATTAATACAAATGCCATGCCCTTTCATATGATCTGCTTTTACTAAGTCTTTTGATTTTCTGTATCCTCTAATGAAGATAACAAAGAATAAATATGCCTCTACGTTGGAGGAAAGTTGGAGGAAAGGAATAGACATCTACGTTTTCTACATTTTAATAACTTAACAATATTGTGTAAATACTACTTTACTTCCTGTTAGATAATTATATGTATTACCCTCATTTTTTATCCAGTTTGACGACCTAATAATGGTGCTGTTTTTTATTCCTCTTAAAATTTTGACGGTCTTTTCATCTTTTTCATAATTCTTTAGTTATTGTTAAAACTTAAAAATAAAGGAAAGCAATTATCAGTTGTAATGGCAACGAAAAGTCATAGCTGAAAAGGATAATGGAGAGTCGAGTATAGAAGTTAATTGTTGAATAGGATATATCATGGTATTTAAATCTCTCCTTCACTGAGGAAAAGCGCTTGGAAAAGAAATGGAGAGAATAATATCCATATATATCGTGTCTCAAAATGAAACTGGAAATGATCCTCTTGCAAACCAGTCAATCATCATTTCTGGTAGTTCTGTGTGGCTCCAATTTATTGGTTTCAGATTACACAATTCTGTTGCATAATATTTTTTCAGTGTAAACGTACTTTGTTTCTCTCTAAATAATTATCTCGGCAATACTTTTGTCCACATCAAGAATCCAGAATATGTTACAATACTTTGTCAAGGGAGATTAAGTTACAATATGTAAGGGGTGTCAAACGCTATGAGAAATAAAAACAAGACAAGAGATGAAATAAATCGAATGTCAATTCTGTTTTCGAGTGTCGGCGATTATGTCGTTCGACACCAGTAACAACACTTGGTAAAACAGAAATTATAAAGAGTAAATGCAGCGAAATTTAAAGAACACAAAAGTTTAAAATTTTCATAAGTTATATATATTATATAACTTATGATGGTCAATGACCAAATGTATTGTATATATATTATATACAAAATTACAAATTTCTTTCTTTACAGATTTACAAGATAAAATAGAAAGGAATTAAAAGTTGAAGTCGACTTCTGCCTGAAAAATCTAACCAAGTAGACACAGACAACCTCTCATTACAACCGCTTCATACAAAACAAATCTAGTGTCACGACCCAAACCGGAGGGTCATGACGGATACCCGGACCTTACTTGCCGAGTTCCACTAATCATATATTTAGCATATATCCGTAATTTCACCTGGCCCATGAGGCCGCCACGAGGTACCCGCTGACATATGAAAATAGTAAACTGAAATGAGCTATGTGAAAATTCTGCAACCAGAAGGACCCAACCTATATACATATATATACAAAGGTCGACAATGCCATACACGACTACTATACACAGGACATCTGTCTACAAGCCTCTATAGAGTACGTAACATCATAAGGTCGGGACAGGGCCCCGCCATACCCCTATGCATATCCAAAATATCGTACCACGACTAGACTGCAACTCTGGAACAAATAGAGTACTCCAATATCAGCTGAACCATCAACCTACTAGTGCGGAACGTCACCCTGTCTACCTGAGCCTACGGGCATGAAACACAACGTCCCCCGACAAAAGGGACGTCAGTACGACTGATGTACCGAGTATGTCAGGCATGAAAAATAGCATAATAGAGACCTGAAAGTAACATGAGACAGGAAATAACCCAACTACTAGAGAAAGCCTATGAGGGCTATAATATGCCTAAGTACGATGTTTGTGCAGAATGCCTCTGAGGGCCATAATATACATAAGTATCATGTCTGTGTAGAATGCCTTTGAGGGCCATAATATGCATAAATGTCATGCACAATGCGGTCATGCACATATGTGTATATAACGCCATCAAGCCTATATGGACATCCCATCATATCATATCGACCTCTGTGGGCATAATCATTATTGTGTATATATGTACCAGTTGCAGGTGGTGTGAGTATATAACACCTTCCCTTTCCCCTTTCCCCTTTCCCCTTTCTCATTCCCCATACATATATAATGCATACATATAGTAGAGTATATAACTCCTTTTGAGGTCAAGGTATGTACATGAATGTAATGCATGAATGCTATGATAATAAGACACTATAAGTTTGTCGGAGTGATGTAATATTGCTTCACCTCCGATCAACATTATGAATACTAACATTTTTTTTCATATACCTAAATAAGGATTTAGGAACATATTTAGACATGCTTTAAACATAGGAATGAATAACACGAACATCCTTAACTACTAAGAGTATAATAATCTATGGGACAATATTACGTTTACGTACTTTGAACATGCCAAAAGAAGAAAAGATTTACCTTAACGTATCTGAGATGTAGACTCTTTCACAACCACCACAAATAGCTCGTCAACATGCTAATTGCGACAAAAGAACGGAACAACGAAATTGAAATAGAGAGCAAAACCCGCAAGTTATTATCGAGAAGAGTTACATTTTTTGGGGGCTTCCTTGAAATGGAAAAACGCTGCTACTAATTATTGTTACCAAAAAGGAAAATAACGAAATAGAGGAAATAAGTGCCGCATGTATTTTTTTTCTTCTCCAATTCCATTCTCAAGGAAGTGAAATAAAAGATATACATGCTACTTTCTTGATTTATACGTGGGAAGTTTGAAGACACAGGAAGAGTTAGGGAATTTTTTCAACAAATTGTATATGACCAACTCCCCTCGTATTGCAAGATGTGTAAGCACCAAGGGCATGTGGAAGACAAATGTTGGTCGAAGGTTGGAACTCGTCCAAGAGAATATCGATTGCTCGCCCGACATCGGCCTCAACACACCATGTCACTATAATTTATAATCTTGTCATGTCATTAACCATTTATTCCCATGGTGACATGTGGTTGGAAATCAAAATAATACTTATCCACTTATTCCTTAATTACACCACTTTGTCTCTCAATTTACTTAAATATTTATCACTTTAAACACACCTCATATGCTCATTATCATAATTATGTGATATAGCACTAGTCCACAACCTCTTTGGGGACATACAACTATTATTATTAATCCCCGTCGTCACACTTATTAAGTCCTAAATTATTTCGGGATTGCATCCATTTCTATACTAAGCTCTTTATTTGCACACGTGAATATGACCAAAAATCCTCCAATGCTCGGGTCTATTTACATACGTCTAGCAATTCAAACCATGACCCGAAGGTATACATCTAGAATCTAAACAACAATTGTAATGTTGGACAGAATTTGTCGACACACTCAGGCAACACTTATGATCCAGATTTCTGAGAAGAAATCCTGAGAGCTCTCTTGGTATTTTTGCAATCTGATTCTGTTTATAGATACACTGTTGTGGCCTCTCTATTTATAGAAGAGAGTTCCCTTGAAAGGCTCATCGATCGGTTGTGGAAGTTGAGGAAAAGATGAGCAGCTTGTGGTAGATGATTAAGGAGTGAAAATCTCAACAACTTTGACTTGTTCCTTACTCGACTTCTTCCCCAAGCTTTGACTCTTTCTCCCATGTTTTACACAGCTCCAATTCACCACGACTAAGTCATTTTTACTTCACAGTAAAATATTACTACTTAACGTGAAGTAAGACAAAACTGTTCTAAAAAAATGTTAGTCCGAATGTTGCGTAACATTTATCCCAATATATTTACACATACATATCAGTACTCAAAGATATATGTGGGTACAAATGTCACTAACACCAAATGAAACGTTAACACAATCTTATACTCTCGTGCTATTCTTAAAAGAAAGCTATTAATTTTGTACTTGTGACTAATTCCCAAGTACATGCAAATTTGGACATCAAATCACAAGGAGGTTAGAATTTGTTATAGACAATATTAAATCAGGAGAAACAACCTCACTGTCTCCATCTTCTTTTTAAAAAATGAGGTTGTCAATGATGCAGGTATTCTATATATATGAATTATATTCATGAAACTTTTTCTTAATAATTTTTGTTATTCGAAAATATGTTTTAACAATATTATGTAATTATACATAATAACTTGGGATACATATGCAACGCACGTGTCCAAAGACTAGTACATTGAAAAGTAGAACCAATCTTGGGTTACTAATTGGTAGAATGCTAGACAATCCGAAGAAACTCGAATTTTTATCCGGACTCTTTATTGTTTGTATTAATTAATTCTAGCAAAACACTCTTAGTGTCATTGTTAATAATTGATCGTTAAGGCGTATTGTTATCGGAAGAATATTTGATAGTTAAAGATCGAAATTAAGAATCCATTCATGGAATTTGATAGTTGAAGACCTATGAATTAGCCCATGTTCAACAATTTATATGTACATAAAAGAAAAATTGTATGCATTCTATTCACACAGTAATTTCTATACAAATTGAAGAGGATTCAATTGAATACCCCTCAATACACTTAGCTTACGCCATCTCTGATATATTAATTATGCACACACTTATTCGGGCAATACTGGAAATTCTCAATAAATTAGTTATTAGAATAAACTTTTGTTTCTTGTTAGATTTTCTTTTTTCAGTTGAACTAGGAAACAAGTGAAGAGTAGTAGAATTATATCTAGCGAAACATGCACCTGATAATCAATAATCATTGCTTTTGGTACTTAGCAAAAACTGTAATTGCATTTAGTTTCCAAAAACTTTTTTTTCCTTAACGTTATTCTAATTAGGATTAATTAATCCAACTTATTTCCTAAAGTTGTTTTTCCTTAACCTATTCTAACTAGGATTACTATGTATATATATTAGTAACCCTTTAAGCATTACTTTCATCACCTCACTCTTTACGTTGTTTCCAAAGTTTTGCAAATCAACACAACAAATATGGGTGCATGCATATTACCATTACGCAAAGTTGTAGAGAAATCTCCGTGTGGTAGGTTTATTAGATACGATGAGATGTTGGGTGGAGGTGCTTGCAAAGAAGTGTATATAGGGTACGATCGTGTTGAGGAAATAGAAGTTGCGTGGAACCAAATCGTTTATTACGGAAAAGATGAAGCACTGAAAACCCCGGAAAAATTGTTCGATGAAGCTACTATGTTGAAGTCCTTAAACCATGAAAGGGTTATGAAGTGTTTCAAATATTGGTTCGATTCAAAGTCCAAAACCCTAAACATGATCACGGAGTTATTCCTCTCCGGCAGCTTGAAAAAATATCTGTCGAAGTATGATAATGGCATTGACGTTGGTTTGGCCAGTATCAAAAATTGGGGCAGGCAGATTCTTGAAGGTTTGAGCTTTCTCCATAGCCAGAGCCCGAAGATAATCCATAGAGACATCAAGTGTGACAATGTGTTTGTTCATAGGGATGGGAAGAAAGTTAAGCTGGGAGATTTTGGGTTGGTGGTTCGTCTTACGGAGGGTGATTTCGTGAAAGAGGTTAAGGCTAACGGTACGCCTGAATTCATGGCTCCAGAGTGCTATGTGGGGAATACAACGAGCTGGTGGATATATATGCATTCGGGATGTGTCTTCTTGAGATGGTTACTGGTGAATATCCGTATATGGAATGCAACAATCGGATACACATATTTAAGAAAGTGTATACTGGTGTTAAGCCTGCATCTCTCGGAAAGGTAAAGGATTCCAGAGTGAAAGATATCATCGAAAAGTGTTTGCTTCCCGTGTCTGTTAGGCCGTCTGCAGAAGAGTTGCTGAAAGATCCATTCTTTCTATACAACGGTGGATCATCAACATTGGAGGCGTGTGCTCCCGCTGCCAGTTTTCTTAGTAGTCATCCATTCAGGGGATTACATTGTTGTGCAAGGGAGATTAGGAATTTGTATTTGGTGTGATGATCGCAATAGGATGAATCACACGCGTTCTAGGTTAGAATTGAGGTGTAATTGATTGATTCTTTTTCACACATTGTCTCTCGGAAATTAGGAAAATTTCCAGAATTTGTTGTTAATATGAGAATGTAGTTGACTGGCTATTTGAGGAAGTGAATATAATTGATTGAACGAATATTTTCTTGTTTATGATTTTTTCCACAACTTTCTTTCTTCAGGTTAGACAAAAGAAGTCTAGAACATCAAGCTGCAAAAACGTCAAAAGCGTCTTAATGATCTCGTAAGTGCAGCTTCCAAGTGATTGAACAAATATAAACTTTTCCACTTGCAACTTTAGGCATAGCATCGTGAAAATCGACACTTAGCAGAGACTATTTAATTTCTCAAATATGAACTACCTTATGATATATAGCCAAGTATCACAACATCGCACAAAGACTAAATTTCCAACAAAGTTGACATCTACTTGGCCTGGATGGTGAGTCTAGCATCTTTCAAGGAGTAATTAAGAGTTGAACTTTCTACAAAAGTGTATGATCAGTTATTGGAAAGTACTCATAAATTCTCTGAATGTTGTTAAAGAACTTATGGAATTCTACTGATCCTTGAAATCGTTAATGTCCCTTTAAGATTGTAACTTTTTTTTTTTAATCTGTTTAATGATTGTAACTTCTAACAATTATACAACTATGGGGAGCGAATGGAAGGACTTTGAATTTGATTAAGTCAGATCCAGGCAGTGGATTTTGTTAGTATTACACATAAGCACAAAATGAAATGAAATTTATAGACAATTATTGTCTACTTGTCCTGATATGGAACCATCATAAGACCATATTTACATACGATTTGCAAGTTTACATAAGAAGTCTCATGTGTCTAGTTGTCCTAGTGGCTTGACCTTAACATTATGAGAAATAGAAGTCTCATTCATTAGTTGGGCCGCGTGGTGGCGTGGCCCCACCTAGGGTGACGAAATAGAAACCGCCACTCTGGGGCCCACCCGATACGCTCTATTATACTATTGATCTCCCAATTTTGGGCAAGAGAGTAGTATTTCCCAATGATCACTGTTTCATTTAAATTTGATGGTTTTGGCCAAAATCATAGCACTCAGGTTTCATTTTGCTGGTAAGAACAACTATAGTAATGAGAAATCAATAGAAATCTCATAAGTTATAAAGAAAATGTACTGCAAAATTGCAGACTTCTTCTATGATGTAACATAAAGCTGAGATAGCATTTTGCAATAGAACCTAAAGTAGTGGGGTATTTTTGTTCTTTTAATTTATTTCTATATATTGCAATGCCCTTTTATCTTGAGGGTGGGGACCTTTGGTGTCCTAGATATTGAGACAATGCATAATACAAGGGTCATGATGCATGTCTAGTAAAGTGAGAGCCCAATATTAATCAGATTTAGATTCCATGGAGAAATCCTGTTTGCTTGGTACGAAGACTTCCTTGAATGCTTTTTTGTTTTTCTTTCCCCTATTCATATGTAAGTGATATTTAGATGAGAATAAGAATAAGTGTAGGCCTCTGAGCTTTGGTCTAGTGGTGAGAGTGCAGTATTTGATGAACTGATTAGGCGCATGCCACGGACTCGAATCATATCGTAGAGAAAAGTCTGATATTTAAGTAAAAAATAATAGAGGGATGGGCTCATTATCTATTAAATTTTGAACCGTACATTGCTAGTCACTCCAGAATTTCTCAGTTATCAATCAAAATATAATAACAACGGTGGAAGGATATGGTAGGACATTTGAGATCCTTCCACCTTTACTAGAGATTTCAGGTTTGAATTTAACCCTAAAATGAGAAACATCTCCCCATAAAAATCTTTTTATCCTTTAATAGGTCTACATGACATACATCCAAGTTAATGGAGAAGGATAGAGGGATAGTCCTTTATCCATAAAGTTTTGAATCGTGTGTCGCGATTTCTTTGAAATTTCTTAGTTATCAATCAAAAATAATTAATACACCGCAATAATAAGAATCGTCGAAGGGTGTGTAGGACATATGAAATTTCTTCACCTTTAATTAGAAATATTTTGTCGGATCGATGAGTTTCGAATATTGAACAGTTTCAACTGAAAAGGAAAAGATAGAGAATAAGGAAAAGTGGCCGCCCTCACCATGACTGATGCACATGTTATTGGTTAAGAGTGGAGTCATATCTATAGTTCTTTTGCCTTTGTAAAGTGTAGTGAAAGTGACTTAGAAGGTGGGATTTGCTTTTAGTTGTTCTTATGTAGTACTAGTACAGACAAGGAAATGTTTTGTTAGTTGCTGTTTAATTACCTTTAGTTTTTAAATTGTGAGTTTTCTCACCTATACATTACTTTCTTGCCTCCCCTGTCCTCAGAAAACAAATCAATTTTGCCTAAAGAATAGACAAATCAATGTACTTGTTAGGACTTTCTTGTAGTAACTTCTTAAAGAGCAATGTATGAAAATGTTTTGAACTAAAATTTCACTAATTTATGAGTGATTTTGGAACTATGTCTTGGCAAAATCTTGATATTTAAGTGGAGAAGGATAGTGAGGTGAACACATTATTTATTGAGTTCGAATCTTGCACCATTGACCATCGAAAATTTCTCGATTATAAAAAAAGCTTATGAGTGATTTGACTTCATATGGGGTGTCTCTTTTTGGAGTTTTCGCCCCAATCTAGATTAGCCGTTGTTATTAAATCTTAAATTGTTGTTGAAAAAAATTTCTAGGACTAACGCCACTGTCACGACCCAAACCGGAGGGCCGCGACGGGCACTCGGACCCCACCACCGGTACCGCTAATCGTACAACCAATTTCTAATCACAATTGAATACGGACTAAGCCGAAAAAGATTATAGAAAATCTTAACCAGAAATCCAATTTTCATACATACATGCCCATACCAAGGCCGACAAGGCCACACATGACAACTAACCACAGGACACCTGCCTACAAGCCTCTAAAGAATACATGACATCACAAGGACGGGACATGACCCCGCCATACCCATATGCAGACTCAAAAATACTATACCACGACCAACTGCAACTCTGAAACAAATATAGTGCTCCAATATCAGCTGAACCAGCAACCTACTAGCGTGAACCGTCACCCTCTTTAACTGAACCTGCGGGCATGAAACGCAGCGCCCCCGACAAAAGGGACGTCAATACGACTGATGTACTGAGTATGTCAGGCATGAACAATAGTATAACATGGATATAACAACAACTGAAACAGAAACAACCGACCAATAGTAAGTATCTCTGAGGGTCCTAATACATATGCCTAAATATCATGCACAATGCGGTATACATATACATTGATCCCATTGGGCATTTTTCTTACCGTAACAGCCTCTGTGGGCATCATTTCATGTCGGCCTCTGTGGGTATAATATGTCTAAATGTCATGCATAATGCGGTAAATACATATATACTGGCCACACAAGGGCATCTTCCTCCTAATATATATATATATATATATATATATATATATATATATATATATATATATATTGGCCCTTAATCATGCATCTTCCTTCATTAAGCCACACATGCTAGCCACACCGGCTTTATCATTATCATATCTCAGCTGATCATGTGGTCTGCGTATCCTGTTTCCCGTCCCCAATATACGATCTCGGGTAAACATGAATGCAAAGCAAATGAAAATGCATGAATAACAACAACACATCCTGGTGATACAATATCCTTGTACCTTCGGCTAACGTTGTAAGTATCAACATATTTTCTGTATGCCTCAATAAGGACTTAGGAACATATTTAGACATGCTTTTAACATAGGAATCAATAACATGAATATTCTTAACTTCTAAGAGTATAATAAATTATGAAGCAATATCACGGTTATATTTCGTTACATGGAACATGCCAAAAGAAAGAAGTAATTTACCTTAACATACCTTAGTCATTTTGTGTCCACAATACAACTAAAGCAACCCGTAATGCACTTCAATCTTATTTTTCAAAAATCCCTCTTCTTCCACCTTACTTCATTTCGAAGAAAGTTTGAATTACAACTCAAACGATAAACGGAACAACAAGATTGAAATGGTAAGTTAAACCGTAACAAAAAACATTGAAGAACGTTGCTGCTTGACTTTTGCTTTCTCAAAATGGGTAATCATGTTGCTGATCAAGTTGTTTAAGAGGAAATGTACTTAATTCAAGCGAAAGGGGTCCAATGTTTCTGTATACATTCTCTTAAGAGAAATTGTCTTGATAAAATGATTTCTCAAGGGTTACTATCCTTAATAGAAGGTGGGGTCTACCTACACCTTTTCCTAAAAATAATATTTCTACTCTAAGGTATCATTAAAACGAGAAGGTATAGGTTATGAGTCACTTGCTGCTCATTTCCCTTGGCCACACGTGTATGTGAAATAATTTAACACTTGTCCCATAACATTAGTTCATTTGTCTTTACTACACTCCACATTCAACTAATTACACCCATAATTAATTTTCTAATCTCAATTCACTTAAATCTTAATAACTTATAAAATCTTCATATATTCAATGTCATAATCATGCGATATAGCATTAGTCCATAGCCTCTTTATGCACACACCAAATATTATTTTTGATCCCCGTCATCATCATTGTTACGTCTAAAATTATTTCGAGTTTTTATCCTTTTATATACGAAGTTCTTCATTTGCATACGTGAATATGATAAAAAATCCTCCAACGCTCGGATCTATTTACACACATCTAGTAATTCAAATCATCGCCCGAAAGTACGGGATGTTACCGCCGCTCCCTCTTCAAGAGCCAAAATACTTGTCAAGAATTAAAATCCCTAACTTTAGAAATTATATATTGAAGGAAAAAACAACAAGCAGAAGCTGAATTTTTTATTTAATTTTTTTGCACACTCATTTTCTTGATTTTCTTTTTCAACCAAACACCACTCTAGAAAGCATACATTTAAAGTTTCTATTAAGGGTTCTTACCTGATTTATCATAAAAATAAATAGAGTTACTGGTAACTTCGCCGGGAAGTGCTTTTCCTGTTGATATTTTCTAAAGTTTTATATCAGAAACTATTGATTCCTATATTCTAAGATCTTATTTTCCTCTGCTATTTTCTTATCTTTTTGCTTTTATTTTTTAGAGATAGATAATGAAGGGTAATTTAGCCTTCTGTCAAAATTCCACTGATTCTTCTAAATCATATCTAACGTGTTTAATCATTCGCAATGATGAAACCCAAAAAATGTCAAAATAAATTGACAAAAAAAGCTAAACAAGAATCATAGTAAAGTACACATGATTTTGTACCCCCGAAGTAATAATTTTAAAAGAAAAACTAGGTAATTAATTACTGTAATGATACTATTAGTTCCCTTAATGTAAGAAAGACCAGCTTATTGCACACAATTCAAAATATCATAATCATTATTTTAAGAAATTAATCAATAAATTAAATGTTCAATCTAACTTAATTAGTGTTCGTCTTTAACTTAACAGCAGAACAAAATAGTCAAAAGCTACCGCTTATGGTGAATGATTCAGTTCAGTAGTGATCAGTTTTCTTTCTAATCTAATGTATGAAAAGCAATTGTATGGTAATTAATTAATAAATCCATAAAAGTAGGCAGCAAAAAAGCTTAATAAAATGATTAAGTCTTTTGATTATGGTAAAGGTGGTGTCGAACTCATAATTACTACTCCCTTCTTCTCATATTACTTGATCACTTTACATTTTACACCCTCTTTAAAAAATCATAAATAAGAATGATATGTTTACTATATTATCCTTATCTCTCTCTAATTAATTACACTTCAATAAATAATTGGTTACTTTAAAAAATAATTAATATCAAGGGCAAAGTAAGAAAAACTTAATTAATTGTATCTTATTTTTAGAAAGTGACCAAGTAATTTGAGACGAATATTTTTAATAATGTGGCCGAGTAATATGGGCTGGAGGGAGTAATGTGCAAAAGTTGCATTTATGATTAATTTCTGCAAACAATTTCGCCTTAATGGATGTGGTAATAATGCTTTTCTGTTGTCTTTTCTTAATTAAGCTCACCATTACTCCAAAATTTTGCATGGATTAACTGTAGCACCTGTACGGGAAAGGAGAAGAATTAAATTTGACTTTATTCAAAGGTATCTTAACCAAGTACTCCTACGACTTAATTCAAAGGTATCTTAACTAAGTACTCCTACTATTTTTATTCATGTCTAGGGAATACTCCCTCCGTGTCAAATTATTTGTCGTGGTTATTAAAAATAGTTGTCTCAAATTATTTGTTGTTTTAGAAGTTTAAGGCATAATTAATTATTTTTTCTCTATTTTACCTTTTGTCATTAATGAAGATGACACATAAATAGAGTAAATATTTAATGGAGGGATGTTATAACTTAGACATAAATAAAGATAAAGTATGTCAAATACCCCTTCTAATTAATTTCTTAAGGGAGTGTAAACTAGAAAAATGACAAATAATTTGAGACGGAGGGAGTACTTACCAATTTTTTTCTTTGAGTATTTTTTTGACATCAATTGTGAGTATTGGTACAAGAAACTGAAAAATTGAATTAAAGGGATGAAATAGTCGATCTTTTTTTTTGGTTTGATTTAGTTTTGATTTTTCAATTAAAAATCAATTTGATATGACTTTGATTTACAGCAAATAATACCCGAAAAATTGAACCAAATAGACTTTATTATATCTATTTAAAAATTATTACTACACATATATATTGTCATTGTATTGTGTTTGATACAACATAAGTCATTTTTTTCACAAAAATATTTTTAGTAAAAATCATTTTTTGGCATTCAATTACTAATTTTTTTCAAGAAATATTTTTCATGAAAACTAAGAAAGAAATGACCTCTCATCCTCATTGACGGAAATATTTTTTCTTATAATTAGTTTAATTTCAAATCACTTGCTCTAATTGCCACTTAGACGACATAATCTATCACTAATATTGAAAAAGTTCATCAAATATTGATATTCTTCTTTAAAATAATTTTTTTTCAAAAAGTATTTTTCACTCGCCAATCAAAATTAAAAAATATTTCTCATGAAAACAATTTTCCTGAATACTTTTTATTTTTCCATGTATTATACATATTTTATCTTTAAATAGGCGGTGATGTACTTCTTTTATTTTATTTATTTTACCCTACAATCATAGAGACATGCAAATGCCATACTTGTAACCTTTTGCCCATTACTCGTGGGTCCTTGTACCTTGTGAAATAATTCAATTAATTTGTCTTCGAAATTTCCCCCCTTTAAACTTTATTTCCCACAATAATAAGAGGAAAAATAATAAATAAAAAGGAATAACAATTTTAAAAGGAAAACATTTGCTGCTTCTTCTTTGTTTAACCGTAAAGATATACATTTGAATTTGTATACGTGGTCAAGAATACGTGGATCTCAATTGACACGTTAAATAAAAATTGTACTTAAGAAAAATAATAATAAGACAAAGTAAGCAATAACTAGTCTGAGCCTTGAGATGATTTTTGAGCAAAAGTGACGATAACTTGTATGAAAACACAAAACTCGAGAAAATAATAGTAAATGTATTGTAATAGCCAGAATCTGATGGGTTACAATGTAATGAAGTGTCCTATTTATACCTAAGCTACATGAGTACACATCCCACGAATTTTCCTCATAAATACAGGAGAATAAATATTGTAATAATTGGACAATCAATCTCTCAATAAATGCTACTAAAAAGTTGATGGAAAGTTGTGTCATCGGCTTATGTAACGGTCATCCGTTACAATGCAAACGACTCTTAGCCTTCTTTAATATCGGTACCGACCCTGCTCGAGTCACACCGGATACCATGCATACAAAATCGGTGGTGTCGTAAACTCACGTGAGTCTGATTCAATATTATTCTCCACGTGTCATATCTTAACTCGTACAACTGTCTTATTCGAATTTTACCATATACAGATAGTCCCCGCACTTTACGATCGCGACTCTTTGCGTAATTAGGAAGTGGATTTGAACACCGACCCCTCTTATTATGGCGGGAACTTAGGGCTTTCGAATCAAAGCATGGGCATCTGCTATTAAGAGGGAGCAGTAGATCGTTTGCAAGTCATTTCAAGCATCATGTCCATTCAATGCTTCTGAAACGGCGGCATTGTCCAATCGTCTGAACGTCGGGAAATGTGATAACGATGATACACATCTTTTCACCTCCCAAACATTATATTATGTTACCATAAATAGGAGGCCAAATCTCTTCATAAAAGGCAACCATACCATCCACAAGTTTCTTGCCCGAAGTCAGCTTCGACAACCGGAAGCGCAAAGCCAAAGATGAGGTTGTGAACGAGGGGAACCCCTGGTCCAGTCAACCCATAGTAGGAAGCTCCGGAGGCAGAGACTCCGACCCCAGAAGACATTTCTAAGCACAACTCGATCCCAAGTCTGGAACTAAGGCTGAGACCTCTGCTTCCTCGCCATTGAAATCTCCTCATGCTACCCTTGAGGCTTCTATCGCTCATCTTGCTGATTTGTTTCTACAAGTATATCATTCATTTCCTTCTTTACCTTTTCCCAAACTTGATGTGATTTGATAACCGCAATCCTCTCATTCAGGGACACACCTCTACACTCTCCATTGCGGAGTTGGCCAGGGCGATCAGCCCTTCTGATGATGAAAATAAGCTAAAAGATTTAACAACTCAGGGTTGAAGTTGACCTTCTGTATGCTGACCTCAGGGATTCAAGATCTCTTCAGGATTCACGCCGTCCACGTCTGCAAGATGCAATAAATTCTCTGAAGGACCAAGATAATTCTCTTCAAGTCCTGACCACCACATATACGACCCTTCAGGGACGAATATCCCAACTTGCAGTCGATTTAGCCGGTGCCCAGGGATAACTCCATACTTCTGAGTAAACCATTAGTGAGCTCCAAATCAAATGTCAGAGGTGGAAACTCTGACGAGACTTGGCCGTTTTAAGGAGTCACGTGGATGCTCTTGAGTTAGCAAGCAAACCGGGCTTTGATATTGCTTCAGAAATCCTGAATGCAGAAATTGACCTGACTGATGCTGAGTTGTCCTTGGAGGCTATTCGTGGAGACACCCGAAATACCCCCGGCGGACCAAAGAGCGGGCAAGCCGTAATCTTTCGTGCGGGTTTTATTTTAGTTATTTTTTTGTTATCGAATCACTTTTGGGCCCGGTTAGTGACTTTTGTACCCGGACTGACTTCAGTCTGGAAGACTATAAATGAATGATGTTCTCTTTTCGTAATTTCGCTCCAAGTTTTCATTCGTTCTTCATAAGTAAGTATTAGTTTCAACTTCACTACCTTACTTTATGAACTAGGACTTTAATTTTGAAGTTACCTTATTTGAATAGGTTAGAATTCGAAGTTTAAAAACTTTTTAACCACCTTAATCAAATTTCAAAGATGTGTTTTCTCTTTTTAGCTTTGGTCGAGGCTTCTTATAACCTCCAAAGTTAGTTTTGAATTTGCTTGTCTCTGAACAACTTACAACCCCGATACTTTTTGTGTCCGGAGCCTTAACTTTTATCTTAAGATTTTAATAAGAGAGGGCCCTTATTTTTAATGGTGTTATAGAATATAACGTCTCCTGTTCATTATGGAATGGAATTTTCGATATGTTTGATAACATACGTTTTATGCTCTTGATGGCAAAGATTTGTTACTCATAAAAGATAATTTTCATTGCTTTCTTTAAATTATAATTGTGAATACAATTGTAACAATAATCTGGATGTCATCTAGTGTGGTCAGTTCGGTCACATATATGTTAAATATCCGGGCATTCCCAAGTATCGATGCTTAAAAGCATTGAAAAAAATTAAATTTTCACTCCATTTCGGGTGTATGTTTTCACTCCATTCCAGGTGTATGTGGCTCCCCAATATTTGAGACTTCATGCTATGAAGACTTGAATACTGGATAGACTTCCTCGATAGTAGGATCAATAACATGTTTATATAAATGTGTTGTCTCATTAAAAACATTGCCCAAAAAATTTAATTGGGATAAAAATCGATCAAAGTGAAAAAGAGTGCAACACATGCTCTGACTTACTACACATAATACTTTTTTGGCTGACTCACATTCTAATTGCTATGAAGTATATTTTCTTGTTGGTCCGCGAGCTGATAAGGTCCCTTACCGGTAATGCTGGTTAGTATATGATTCTTCCCAATTTGCTCCTAACTTTCCTACATTACGCTTTTGGGTACTCTGGTTGACTCTCTGGAGCACCAAGTCCCCGAGTTTGAAGTATCGGAGATTTGTGCACCGATTGTAGTAACACTTCATTCTCTACTTTTGGGCCACCATCCGAACGTAATCCAAATCCCGACGTTCCTCAAGCAAATCAAGATGTAATGACATAGACTCTGCATTTGAATCTTCCTCAGTCTGGAGATACCTTAGACTGGAAGTTCCAACTTCTATCGGGATCAAAGCTTCTGCACCATAGACCAGGTAATAAGGAGTTTTTCCTGTACTCATTTTTGTCGTGGTTCGATATGCCCATAAAATTTCCAATAGCTTGAATGACCAATTTTCTTTTGTTGCCTCCAGTTTCTTCTTCAAATTCTGAATAATGGTTTTGTTTGTTGACTTTTCTTGTCCATTTGCGTTGGGATGAGAGGGAGTGGAGGTGATCCGCTTGATGTTTAATTCATCAAGAAAACTCGTGACCTTGGCCCCGATGAAATTCTGGTCATTGTCACAGGCTATCTCCTGAGAGATGCCAAAATGACAAATAATATGTTGCTAAATAAAATCCTTCATCTCTTTCTCCCGTATCTTTACGTAAGCTACAACTTCAACCCATTTTGGGAAAAAGTCAGTCATAAAAATAATTTGAGATACATGTCCTGGTGCCACTGGCAAGGGTCCAATGATGTCCATCCCCCACTTCATAAACGGCCACGACTACACTACCAGATGCAATTCCTCTCCCGATTAGTGTAACAGTTGTACATGTGGTGGCATTTATCACATTTCCGCATGAATGTCTTCGTATCTTCTTCGATTTGTGGCCAATAATAACTGGCCTTCATGAGCTTTCTTATTAAGGATTCCACTCCTGAATGATTTCTACAGATGCCTTCATGAACTTCTCTCATCATGTAATCTACTTCATCGGGGTCTACACACCGGGCAAAGGGACCGTAAAAACACCTATGGTAGAGCTTTCCATCAATGACACTGTACGGACCGCCTTGGTCCTCAAATTTTAGATGCCTTCGGGTCCTCCGAGAGATTTCTATTGACGAGATAATCCAAAAAGTTATTTCTCCAATCTCAAGTTAGGTTGGTCGAATTTACTTCATCATATCCAACGGAGTCCAACGTCGAATGCAACAACTGAACAACTAACTTGGTTTTAGAGCCCTCGAACTTCGTGTTGGAGCCCAAGTTTGCAAGTGAATCCGCCACTATGTTTTCCTCACAAGGTATAAGTACCACCGTCCACTATGAGAAATGGGACAATAACTTTAAAGTTTTTTCCAGGTATCTTGACATTCACTCTTCTTTGGCCTCGAACAGTCCGTGGTCTTGGTTAACTACCAGAAACGAGTTATATTTTACTTCGATGATTTGTGAACCCAGTCCCATAGCTAGTTCTAAACCTACAACCAAAGCTTCATACTCTGCTTCATTGTTAGTCAACGGAATACTATGTACAACTTGTCCTAAAAATTTCCAGTGGGAGTTCGTAATACGCCTTCTGGCCCCAATTTGCCAGTGTTGTCCTCAATGTTACGGTTGTTGTTACCTAGTCCTGTCATCATGTCTGATCTGAATAAACAAAAAGACTTAAAGGAAAAAATAGATTCGTAGATGAGTCACTTATGACACCACAATTTTTTAAGCCCCACGGTGGGCGCCAAATTGTTTACCCGTAAAACAGTACAATTGAATTTATATACGTGGTCAAGGACATATGGATCTCAAGTGACACGTTAAATAAGAATTACACTTAATATAAATAATAATAAGACAAAGTAAGCAATAATTAGCCTGAGCCTTGAGATGGTTTCTGAGCAAAAGTGACGACAACTTGTATGAAAGCACAAAACTCGAGAGAATAATAGTAAATGTATTGTAATAGCCAGAATCTGATGGGTTACAATGTAACGAAGTGCCTTATTTATACATGAGCTACATGGGTACACGCCAAATTGTGTACCCGTACAATGGTACAATTGAATTTGTATACATGGTCAAGGACACGTGGATCTCAAGTGACACGTTAGATAAGAATTATACTTAAGAAAAATAATAATAAGATAAAGTAAGCAATAATTAACCTGAGCCTTGAGATGATTTTTGAGCAAAAGTGACGATAACTTGTATGAAAGCATAGAACTCGAGAGAATAATAGTAAATGTATTGTAATAGCCAGAATCTGATGGGTTACAATGTAATGAATTGCCCTATTTATACATGAGCTACATGGGTACACAACCCACGAAATATGCCCTCATAAATACATGAGAATAAATGTTGTAATAATTGGGCAATCATTCTCTCAAGAAATGTTATTAAAAAGCTAATGGAAGTCGTGTGACCGGCTTCTGTAACGGTCGTCCATTACAATGCAAACGGCTCTTAGCCTTTTTTAATATCGGTACTGGCCCTGCTTGAGTCACACCTGGTACTATGCATACAAAACCGGCGGTGTCGTAAACTCACGTGAGTCTGACTCACCATTATTCTCTACGTGTTATATCTTAACTCGTACAACTGTCCTATTCGAATTTTACCCTATACATTCTTCTTCTTCTTTTTTTGTTATTTTCGATTAATAATTAATTTCTTGGGACATTTTTATACACTCTTGAAAAATGACTAATAAAATGAAGAATGTGATGTGAAAGCGGTTTTTTTTTTAATGTTAATAAAAACAGTAATTTGATAGTGCTTAGCTAGTTCGTTTTCTTAAAATAGCAGGGAAGTAGTTGAGAAATCTTTTTCTCAACATAATCTAGTCAACATTATAATTCAAGGTCAAATCTCCAGAATTTTTTTAATCCCATAAAGAATTAAATCAGTGTCAAGTTTGATAATACGTAGGTTTAATCATGACCCGACGCAAGCTGAATCTTCTAAAAGACCAGTATTTACTAATTAAGGTATATCAAACCCTAAAAAATGCATAATATGGAAATTGATTACGACCATAGTGATGACATTTTGATTAAGCTAAGACAAACAAAACTCCTATCTTAACAATAATTGGATCACTCAGAGATGTGACAAGAGGGATGTCATTTCTCCATTCTTTTATTTTATTTTATTTTATAATCCAGGTTTTCAGGCTTGCGCCTGACTACTTCACTGGTATTACCCAGACGTCCTGGAGATGATGGGACCGGTCCTTCAGCACTCCACCACCAGGTAAATCGCGGGATGTGCACACATGGTCAGTGTCTGTTTGCGTCCAACGGATCAATGTTACAAGGTTGACCCCCCCACAGGCCCCATCCACAAGGTTTGGCAGAGACCGAACCCACACTGCAACATGCCCGCGCGGCTTTTAGCGCCCAGGCTTTACCACATGTATGTACCCCGGAGGACGATATCCGGAGGGGAGAATCGAACTTGCGACCCTAAGGCCGCAAAGTTGACTCCCTGCCAGCAAGCTGACCCCTCTAGATGTCATTTCTCCATTCTTCGTTAGAGGTTCCAGGCTCGATCCTGAGAATAAAGAGAAAAAGGAAGTGATTTCCCCTTTAACGAGTCCTATATGATGCAAATATAGATCTCGGGTCAATGGAATGATACCAGATTATTATACTAAAGAAAGTAAAATTTTCACTTGTTATCCCTTTTTTGGGATAATTGTTTAATAAATAATTTTTTTTTATTTCTCTTGTAACGGATGAACCTTTTAGACTACGTTTGAAATATCCCTTTCGAACAAACTGAAAAACTTATGAGGAAATGATAGACCACGATCTAAAAAATTGTAAGTTGTTGTAAAAGCTAGAACACATATATAATCTAATGTTTTATCTATCATATTGAACTACATATGAGTAAATATTATATTTGAGTCTAGTTATGTCTGCAAGGGTGATTTCTCAAGGATTATATTTGTACAACTTTTAAAAATAGGAATAAAATAGAATAATGACTTAAAAAAAAGGAAACATTTAGGTGTAAGATAATTAAGTTTTAAGAAACTTAATGACAAAATATTAATTGATAATTTGATAAACTACATAATTAATATGCTACTATAACTTGCAAAATAATCTATTAGCAGCAGCAGTTTACTATCTCTGGAGGAAAAGGAATCAAAGAATTTTTCAGAAAAAGATACAAAATGACAACTTGCTCATTAAGTTGATTATCCCAGGAGGTGCACCAATTAACTCTTGAATGTATTTGTTTTGTTATTGATTGACTACTAAGTACTTGTGCTCGAGCTTGACTACCGGGACTCTTTGTCCAATAGTATAGCTTTATTATGTTTTGTAATTTCTCACCTTTGGTTAATAATACTCCCTCCGTCCCAATTTAAGTTTATTAATTTGATTATATACAGATTTTAAAAAATAAAAAAAAGATTTTTAAATCTTATGATTTTTAATTAAATATTTGTGAGATTATTTAAATTTTGTGATCTTAAATTTATCAAAATTTATTAAATATAAAAAGAAAAATTCCTTTTTAGACAAATTTAAAAAAAATAAGACAATTAAATTCACGTGAAGGGAGTACAAGTTATTAAAAAAGATTCTAAAAAATATTTTATATAAAAACATCTTCCCATTTTCACTGCTGGTTGTGTCATATCGAGAATGACAACGCCAGAAGACCAACATGACATCTCTAGCATGGGACGGAATCCTAGGCATTTGTATGATATATTCTACTTTTAGTTACTCCTTTAATTTGTTCTTCCCGGTTATTGTCCTCCAATCCAAACAGTCACCTTCTTGGATTTTTACAATTATTATGTCTATACCATGATGAATTTGAAGTTAGCAAATATATATGACACATGCTAAAAATTGTAAATTTATGGTCTCAAAAATATGGTGACATTTCTTCTATAGTTCTAAGAGCATATAGAAAATATAAAGGTTCAAAACTAAAGATCTTATAATCAAATAAATGAGGATAACCTAATAAGCAAATAACTCTATAGAAGAGTTATCTACGGAATCAGTATCCTTAACGATCTATTAACAACAAGTACATTTACGCTCGAAGTATGATAGGAGAAATTAGTACAAAAGATCATGGATACACTTCTTAATAATGGAATCCACCGACAACCGATGAGAAATTGTCATAATAAAATTTACAAGTCATTTTTGTGATGTAATTGAAATCAGAGAAGATTTCATGAGACTCTACTTGATAAATCAATCGATTTTCCAGAATGTTTGTCATTATCGTGTGTCCTTCAACTTCTTTATAGACTTCTATTTTTGGACGGTAGGAGATGAAATACACTACAAAAGAAATTAGAATTAACTACGAAATTCATCAATAATATGTCGCTAACTTCTCATGACTAATAATTTTTTTGATAATCTATAGCTAGTCCATCGTAAATAAAATTAGCAACAGATCATTAATATTTAAATGGATAGTTCAGTGCACTAAGCTCTTGCTATCCGCAAGGTCCGAAAAAGGGTCAGACCACAAGGGTATATTGTACCCAGTCTTATCATGCATTTCTATAAGGGTCACATGACAATAACTTTACCAGTTACGCCAAGTCTCCTCTTTGCAAATCATTAATATCTATGGGTGGTCAGTGGGTCGGGGCCGGGCGGGTCGGAACCAGTCCTGACTGGACGGGGGAGGGTCAGGACGCGAGCTCCGAAGGGATTAGCGGGCCGGGATTGGAGGGACAGGAATAGGTCCTGTCCCGTCCCACATCCCGCCAGAAGGGGGGACGTGTTTTGGGGGACGATGCGGGTCGGGTCGGTAGGTTTTTTTTTTTAAACATTGAATTTTTTTAAAAAAATTAAACACTTCAATAATTGAACAAGATAGTGTAATAAAAATATTTCAATGTTGTTTTTGTGCCTCTTATATTATTTAATAGAAATATAATTTTTTGGTAATACTATTTCAAAATTGCAACTTTGTTTCGTGGTTCAAAAGTTGCAAATCATATAGTAAAATTGCAATTAGAACCACGCTTTTTCTAATTTCATCACAATGTCTTGAGGATCTTTGGTTGGAATTGGAAGTTGTTGGTCAAATTGTTCGACGTCGCTTCTTGTTCCTTCAGATAAGATTTCGTTGTAGTTTTAGTCGTCATCTTCGTTGATCTCTGGTTGACCGCACCTTCTACGCTCCGCTCGAATCCAATCTCTGAATAGAACTGCAATCTCCACGAATGAGTGTCTGTGCTCTCCTATTTGAAATCTACCACAGAAAAAACGCTTTCAGACGCTGTTGTGACGCTTGAATGTTCAACACATCCCGGACCATCTTTGCTAGTGTCTGAAATGTCTTTGTGTTCTCCCTTCAATATCTCAACAAGTCTTCACGTCTATCTTCATTGACAATTGATTCGTACGGTACAACACCCTGTAAAATATAAACATCAAATTTGCTAACTTTGTGAAGAAATTGAACTACTAAACATTCTATTTCTAAGGTCTTGAACACTAGCAGCAAGCTGAAACAACATGTCTTTTATTAGGTTGCAGTAAAGTAGAAGAAGATGGTACATAAGCCGGTTGATTATTTGCACTTTCTTGTATTTATTGTGTATGCTAGACATAACTTCTTCTTTAGTTGGTTCGTTAGTTGGTTCTTCATTTGGACTTGGAGGTGGAAGTATTGTTATACAATCATAAATCATTCAACAAGTGTTTTACAACCGTCTACTTTAATAGTCGGATTTAATACAACACCAATAATATAAATAGTGGGAATAGGAAAAAAATATTTTTTAAATTTTATAAACATTTTTTCAATAAATGCCTCATAAGTTTGTTTTCCATATATTCATTAAGTAACAAAAATATTAGAACTATATAAAATAACATTGTTGAAATAGTAGGATAATAAATACCAAAAAATTCTTTAGTAGCTTAAAAAAATTTCTCTAAAAATTCAATAAGTTCTAAAAAAAAATCAATCATTATCTACAAGCATATCCCTTGAATTTTTCTTATGAGCGTTAAATAATAAAGTTATAGGTCTTCTATAATCGTAAGCAACAAGTAGTTGTTCATATAGAGAATTCCACATAGTCGTTACTTCTTCAGAAATTTTTCTATAAGGTAATCCACAATCGTGACAAATTTTTTTATACTCTTTGCGTCTTTGTATTTTATTACCTTTAAAAATAAAGTTTATAGCAAATTGTATTTTATCAAGAATGTTTTCAAAAAGTTTTAGGTCATCCTTTACAACTAAGTTATAAATATGGCACACACATCTTATATGAAAATGATCAGGAAAAGATGGAGTTAATCGAACTTTTAAAAGTCTTATAGCATAATCATTAGAAGTAGCATTATCTAATGTAATAGTTATAATTTTATCAATTATTTCATAAATATTTTGTGCAATAAAAGTTTCAGTGTACGTATCATCAATATATCTATATGCTAAAATACGTTTTTGCATAGACCAAGTCTAATCTATCAAATGACATGTAACGGTTAAATAATCGTTACCGTTAGTACTATGGCTTATTGTTAAATATACACAATACACAAAATACATGTGTATATTGTGTATAGTGGGCTGTATATTACCGTGTATATAGTAGACGGATTAGATAAGATTTTATAGTGTAATTAGTATTGTACACTTACCATAATTTATATTACCATAATTGTATAGTTAGTATCCAAGTAGAATAATGTTTTAGGAGTATAATAGGAATAGGATTCTCCTATTATGGAAATATGTGGTGATCTCAAGGAAACAGTCTATATGCATCAGCCGTTGGGATTCAGGGATCCCAAACATCCTCATCATGTCTGTTTGTTGAAGAAGTCCTTATATGGGCTTAAGCAGTCTCCACGGGCTTGGTATACACGATTTGCAGACTATGTTTCGACTATTGGGTTCACTCACAGCAGGTCGGATAATTCATTGTTCATCTACCGTCGTGGTTCATCTGTGGCCTATATTCTGTTATATGTGGATGATATTATTTTGACTGCCTCTTCCGATGACTTACGCCAGTCTATCATGACAATGCTCAGCTCTGAGTTTGCTATGAAAGACTTGGGGCCCTTGAGCTATTTTTTAGGGATTGCAGTCACTCGTCATGCAGGTGGGTTGTTCTTATCTCAAAGGAAGTATGCAACTGAGATAATTGAGAGGGTTGGGATGTCATCCTTCTTGCACGGGCCTTTCAGTATCTTACATTCACGAGGCTAGATATTACGTATGCTGTCCAGTAGGTGTGTTTGTTTATGCATTATCCCCGAGTTGAGCACATGAATGCTCTCAAACGCATCATTCGGTATATTCAGGGTACGCTGGACTTTGGTTTTCATTTATATCCCTCCTCGACATCCACACTTGTCTCGTATACGGATGCTGATTGGGGGGGGCTGTCCGGACACCAGACGGTCTACGTCTGGCTATTGTATGTTTCTCGGCAATAACCTGGTCTCATGGTCTACGAAACGTCAGTTAACATTGTCCCGATCCAGTGCCGAGGCCGAATATCGAGGGGTAGCTAATGTGGTCTCAGAATCATGTTGGTTACGTAATTTGTTGTTGGAGTTTCATTGTCCCATTCAGAAAGCAACCTTGGTTTATTGCGATAATATTAGTGTCATCTACCTTTCTGATAATCCGGTTCAGCACCAGCGCACTAAGCATATCGAGATGGACATTCACTTTGTCCGTGAAAAGGTTGCTCGTGGTCAGGTATGCGTCTGCCATGTCCCGTCAAGGTATCAAATTGTCGACATCTTTACAAAGGGTCTTCCCTCAGTCATTTTTGAAGATTTTATGGACAGTCTCAGCGTTCGAAGACCGCCCGCTATGATTGTGGGTGTGTGTTAAATATACACACAATATACATGTGTATATTGTGTATAGTGGGTTGTATATTACCGTGCACAATGGGATGTATATTACCATGTATATAGTAGACAGATTATGTAAGGTTTTATAGTGTAATTAGTATTGTACACTTACCATAATTTGTATTACCATAATTGTATAGTTAGTATCCAAGTAGATTAAGGTTTTATGAGTAGAATGGGAATAAGATTCTCCTATTATGGAAATATGTAAATTGTATATATAGTCTTTCAATTAATGAAAATAATCAAGGGATTATTTCTTTCACTTATATCAGAAGTGATAGCCACTTTGCCATTAAAATGATATAATGCATAACGTAAATACTGTTGATATTCATGTGCAAATTTAAAAATGTCTCTTCTAACAGTTGATCTAGGAAAACCGTTAAAGCAAGATTATATATTTCTCTATTGTAATGAATAAAACCAGGAGATGAAGGAAATGCAAAAGGCAAACTCTCCACCGCAACTAATTTTGCTATATTTTTCATATATTTGTGTTTATCATATTTAGGACCTATAATTCCCCCGTAGTCGGGTTAATTCGACCATGTACTTGGTCGGAGACACTATGTAAATCTTGTCCCGACTCAGAGGGCATTGACACACCCGATGTTTCAACCTGGTATTGATTCCACCTAGTTGTGTGCTCGCTTTGTACACGTCTCAATAAACCTCCCATCCTACCTTGACATTTTCCGATTTTAAATTTATAAACATTTTGACAAAATTTACATCTAACTACTTGATTTTCTTTGTCCCTATCAAAAAAATATCATGCAGGTGATTTTAATTTTCGTTGTGTAGGGTCTCGACTCATACTAGGGGGAATATGAGGCATTCCAGTTTCAGTTTGGGGCGAGACTCAGTCTGAGCCTGAGGTTGAGGTGCACTAGTGGGCGTGTCATCTACATTATCGTCAAAATTAAAGTCTGGTTCAGATGCAGAATATACATCATCATCTAATGGTATATCATTAAAAAAAAAGCAGTTTCATCTATGAGTGAAATCAATCAAATCATCGGGACTAGGAATAAGATTACTAGAAGAAGTACCCTTACCCTTGTTACCCCTACTAGAAGAAGAACCCTTACCCTTAATCATACATCCAAAGCGTTCCATTATAATTATGCAAATAAATAATTAAAGTAAATGAAATTAAGTGTGATAATTAAAATTAAGTAACAATAATAATTTAAAGAAGGAACGAATGTACCAAACGCCGACGTAACTTCGACGTGTAATCGAGGTTGAAAATTGAAACTTTGCTCGATGGATGATCCTCAAGCTAGTTGCCAACTTCACTCCCAATTTTTGAATTTTGATATAAATTAGCAAATAAAATATAAAATTTAGTAGGCAATGTAGAGTTGTAGAGAGATATTTATAGAGATGGTAGGAAAATTTGTGAGAAAAATGAAGTATTATAGTTGAGAAATAGGGTTAAAGTGTAAATATACTAACTTAGGGGTTAAAAATAAATATTAAGGAGTAGAGGGGTTTATGGGGTGAGGGAGCATTTTAGCCATTATACATGTTGCACAACGGCTAAAATCGAAAATGGTCATTGTGCAACTGTTATTTTTGCAGAGGGGGGTCGAGATTGGGGCGGGTCCGATCGGGACGGACGGGACGAGCCCTGATCCCGTCCCGAGTTCGAACCCCAACACCAATTTTTTTAAGGGGATCGGGGCGGGGCGGGGCGTATATCGGGCCGAGGTGGGATCGGGCCGAGGTGGTCCGATGGCCACCCTTATTAATATCTGATATTCCCTATTCAATAATTCATTGATCCGATTAATCAAGATTTGCAACTCATAAGATCTATTTAAGGGAGAAGTTCTCCAATTTTTTAATACTACATTCTATTGGAAGTATTAGTAAGTGCAGAGATTCATATACAGTATCATTCACTTACACTGCTCATTTCTCGTGACACTATCAGTTTGAGTTGAGTACTCAAATAAGTAGTCATTAGTAGCATACATAGATTCTCTCTTTTCAGACACTCCCAACATACTTTTTCCCCTCTTTCTTTCTATAAGAGTAAGTAGAAAACATAGGAAAAACACCTGTCCCATGTAAGCAGTTTCCTAAAATCAAAATAAGTTTGTACAACCTATTTCCCCCTATTTCATCATCTTTCTCTATTTGTCCTTAAATCTTAAGTTTGTTTCTGCAACTTATTCTTCTTTTATAGTGTCTGTTTCCTTCTTCTTTTGACATGGGGTTCATTCTTGAGTTTTGACTTTTGACTAAGACTTCTTTATTGCTACATTTTTGTTTTTGAGTATTAAAGTTTGCACCTTTTCAAGATTCTTGAAATGGGTCACTTCCTTTAAGCTTTCAAATTTTGTTGAGTGTTTCAAGTTTGCATCTTTTCTTTCTAAACCCTTTTGTTTCTTTCCTAATTATCTCTAATAACTTCTTGTTTTTGTTTTTTTTTGGGATTTTTATGATTGGGTTCTAGCATTTTCTTGTATATTAAAGCTTGCACCTTTGTTATTCTGTTCCATTTTCAAGATTCTTGAAATGTGTCACTTCCTTTAAGCTGTCAAATTTTGTTGAGTGTTTCAAGTTTGCATCTTTTTTCCTTCTAAACCCTTAATGAGTTCTTGATTGTTCCATTTGTTTTTTGTTTTTTTGGGTAAAAGGGGAAATTAAAGATATTCTTGTTTTAGGTAAAAGGGGAAATTAAAGATATTCTTGAAAAACAACCTAAAAATGGTAACTTTAAGGTTGTTCACTGTTTTGTTGGTTGGGTTGTTGTTAAGGTCTCAATTTGGGATTGCTAAGGCTTTTCATGAACAAGTCATTTTGGAAGCAATTGGCAAAGAGCTAGCAATACCAGGTTGGGATCTGAATAGCTCTGATTTTTGCTCTTGGCATAGCATTAGTTGCAGCTCAAACAGTTCAATGGTGGAAAGGCTAAATCTTTCGGGTTTTCTATTACAAGGTAATGTGACTCTAATATCTGAGCTCAAATCATTGAAGTGGCTTGACCTTTCTAATAATAACTTCCAAGGTTCAATACCACAAGCATTTGGGAATTTGACAAATCTTCAATTTCTTGATTTGTCTTTTAATATGTTTAGAAACTCTATTCCTGGTGAATTAGGTAGGCTCAAGTACCTTAAATCATTGAACCTTTCAAACAACATGCTCACTGGTTCGATACCTGATGAGCTTGAAGGGCTTGAGAATTTGCAATATTTCCAAATATTTACCAACAAATTGGATGGTTTTATTCCAATGTGGGTTGGGAATTTGACTAATCTTAAGGTGTTTGCAGCCTATGAGAATGAGTTTAGTGGCAATATTCCGGTTAACTTAGGCTTAAACTCCGAGATTTTGTTGTTGAATCTTCACTCAAATCAGCTTGAAGGGACAATTCCTGATAGTATTTTTGCTATGGAGAAGCTTGAATTTCTGATTCTGACTAATAATAAGTTGACTGGCATTATTCCTGACTCAATTGGGAATTGCAAAGGCCTTTCAAACATTAGAATTGGGAATAACAAGCTGATAGGTGGCATCCCCAGAACAATTGGAAATATCAGTAGTCTTACTTATTTTGAAGCAGATAACAACACCCTTTCTGGTGAAATTGTCTCGGGATTCGCAAAATGCTCTAATCTCACTCTCCTTAATTTAGCTTCGAATGGATTCTCGGGAACTATCCCTCCCGAGTTTGGCGAGCTAAATAATCTGCAGGAGTTGATAGTTCCCGGGAATAACCTCTATGGAGAGATTCCAACTTCAGTTTTAAGGTGCAAGAATCTCAACAAGCTTGATTTAAGTAACAACAAGTTCAATGGAACCATACCGGGAGATATATGCGACACAACCAAATTACAATTCTTGTTGTTGGGACAAAACTCCTTGAAAGGGGAGATACCTCGTGAGATTGGGAACTGTGTAAAATTGCTTGAGTTGCAAATGGGGAGTAATTATCTTACTGGAAGCATCCCTCCTGAGATTGGTCATATGAAGAACTTGCAAATTTCATTGAATTTGAGTCATAATCATCTCCATGGTCAGTTGCCTAAGGATCTTGGAAAACTCGACAAGTTGGTTTCTTTAGATGTATCTAATAATCAGCTCTCGGGGAATATTCTGTTGGAATTGAAGGGCATGCTGAGTTTGATAGAGGTTAACTTTTCGAACAATCAATTCACTGGCCCCATACCGGCTTTTGCACCTTTCGAGAAGAGCCAAAATTCAAGCTTTGTTGGAAACAAAGGGCTTTGTGGTGAGCCTTTGAGTAGTGATTGTGGATATGGTTATGAGAACAATGGTTACCATCACCGAGTTTCTTACCGGCTCATTTTGGCTATTGTTGGTTCTGGCTTGGCAATTTTTGTATCCGTGACGGTAGTTGTTTTACTATTCATGATGAGGGAGAAACAAGAGAAAACCACCAAGGAAGCTGGAAATGGAAATGCCACTGATGAAATTTGTAGCAAACCGGTGATCATAGCAGGGAATGTTTTCGTTGAAAATCTCAGGCAAGCGATAGATTTTGATGCAGTTGTAAAAGCAGTCAGGAAAGATACGAATAAGATTAGCACCGGCACTTTCAGCAATGTGTATAGAGCAGACATGCCTTCTGGGATGATTTTGTCAGTTAAGAGTCTGAAGTCGATGGACAAAACTATAATTCATCATCAGAGCAAGATGATCAGAGAGCTTGAAACGCTAAGTAAACTCTGTCATGATAATCTAACTAGGCCTATCGGATTTGGAATATATGAGGATGTCGTTCTACTCTTACATCAATACTATCCTAATGGGACATTGGCTCAGTTTCTTCACGAGTCTAGTCAGAAACCTGAATTCGAACCTGACTGGCCGACGAGACTTTCCATTGCCATTGGAGTTGCAGAAGGCTTGGCATTCCTTCATCACTTAGCCATAATCCATCTTGATGTTTCTTCAGGGAATGTGTTTCTTGATTCTAAATTCACGCCTTTGATTGCTGAAGTTGAAATATCCCGACTTCTAGATCCATCTAGAGGGACTGCGAGTATAAGTGCTGTTGCTGGCTCATTTGGATACATTCCCCCAGGTATTCTATGGCATGGCTTGAAAGACTTGGCTAATCATTGTAGTATTTCTTTTTTTTGTGGAAATTATACCTCAGGTGTCTGACTAATTCCTGTTCTTCGACAGAGTATGCATATACAATGCAAGTAACAGCTCCCGGAAATGTTTATAGCTATGGGGTCATTTTGCTCGAAATCCTTACCACCCGACTACCTGTTGATGAAGCTTTTGGTGAAGGAGTTGATTTGGTCAGGTGGGTGCACGGTGCATCTGCGAGAGGAGAAACACCAGAGCAGATACTCGATGCGAGACTTAGCACCATTTCTTTTGCTTGGAGGAAAGAAATGCTTGCAGCTCTAAAAATCGCATTGATGTGCACCGACATCACTCCAGCAAAACGGCCAAGAATGAAGAAGGTGGTAGAAATGCTTCAAGAGGTTACACAAAGTTGAATCAAACTTGTATCATCCAAAGATCTGCTTAATCACTGTGAAAATGCAAAATTGTATGAACTTCACTGTTTTTAGCCTAGATTAGAGGTCAAAATAGTTAAACTATGTATATTGGCTGGGGTTGTTGTTCTTCTCTGATGATCAGCTCCGAGGTTGTAATTTCGATTTTGACATTAAGAGAGAATCAGGAGGTTAGATGGGAAGGGTAAAAGCCAGAAGCAGTTCTTGATATGGTTGTGATATGTACCATTTTGTACTAGGCATTTAATCATATGGAGTTCTTTTTCTTCAACATGTGTAAATGGAGGTTTGACATCTCAATTTTTCTTACTGGAGTGATATGTTTGCAAATAGCTTGAGATCTGTCTTTTTTCTCTCTCTTCATTTTCCTGGTTCTTTAAGGACAAGATAGACATAGATGCTACAACAGTTCTTTTGGCCTCTTTTGATGTTATACCATAGCATATACTCCTGTCTCCAGCGAAATATGAGATTTTTTACGATGAAGCTGATGCTTTACGAGCTGATGAGTTGTTGGAAAAAGACCATTTCTGCTTTAATTTACTACTATTTTGCTTCATTGGCTTTAATGGAACGACATGAACAATGAAGAACATATAGTCAGCATAAAAGGAGCAGCTCAGTGCACTAACCTCCCGCTATGCGCGGGGTCCGGGAAAGGGTCTGACCACAAGGGTCTATTGTTCGCAGTCTTGTCTTACCTTGCATTTTTGCAAGAGACTGTTTCCACGGCTTGAACCCATGACCTCCTAGTCACATGTCAACAATTTTACCAGTTACTCCAAGGCTCCCTTGCATATAATGTTGAGATCTCACATGCCACAGTCCAATTAATCCAAAACCAAAGCATTGGTTCTTTAAATTAAATAAGAAAGCATGAACAAGTACTTATTAGTGCCAAATGCTTGGAGCTCAAACTCGACGACATAGTTAAAACTAAAGTACAACCATTTCAATATTTTCATAAGCAGAAAACAAAAGGAAACAGAAAATTTTATAATGTGCCACATGGTACAACAATTAGATGTCTGGGAAAGCAATGAGATACAGTCAGGTCAGTAACAATCCAGTATCATATCATACATGTGTGTCATGCTTTTCAGTTATATAAGGAATACAGGGCTATGGCCATCCAACAATGCATCACGCGAGCAAATTGTATGGTCTTGGTTGAGACTTGCAGCTCCACTGATAATACGTCGTGCTGTGTGTACCCCTTTGCATGTTTTGTGATCATGACTACTCGAATCATCATTAACGGATGAAAGAACTGCAGATTGACGAGCTATGTCCACCTTTAAGCCAAAAAAAGTTTGTCCCCCCCCCCCCTCGGAAGCTATTCCAGATTAAACATGTTTGTCCAACCGCGAACTCAAACCGTTCTCCTTTCATTGGCCCTCTTCTTTCCACTTATCATCTCTTTTAAATCCCAAGCTATGCAAACCTCAAAGAGTAGAGTTAGGCTGTTGTAGTTTCATTGTCATCTGTACAGTCCAAATCCTTTACATTCACAATAGCCTGATCAATTGGCCTGTTGTTTAACCTTCTACGTTTCAGTATACTCTCCGACTCCTTCATCAAGTTGATGTATTTTCTTCTAACTTTTGCTAATGGATGTCCTTCTATAGCCCCTTTATCACAGTAAGCTTCTTTTAGTATTGCGGTGCAAGTCTTGTTCATCAATGACAAATTGAAGATATGAGGATGCCTCTCGAATGCCTTGTGAACTTTTTGCGGTAACCCTAAGTACTTCCTCAAGACACAAAAGCTTCTTCCTTTCTGCAGCATGCTCGACAAACAAACTAAGCAACTCATGAAGCACACCCACTACTCGTTATTCTGCTATATCACTATTTGGATCCAAACCTGAATAGTCCTCATAAGGTGAAACAAAGGGAAGCCTCTGAAACTCGTCCAACCAGTCTGCAATCTTTCTTTTAAGCCTCAATCCCTTTGACGGAAACATTGGAAATTCTATTGACTCACCCTCCACACAGCTATACACTCCCCACCTCATCGCATTCCTCTGCATCATCGATAAAAACCTCACTTTCATCAACATTAACAGCCAGCCCTTTTAATCCGTCTTCCATTTCCACAACTCTGAAACTTTTATCAAGATTGTCTTCCGGGTTCCTCAAGAATTCGTCAGGTAACCCCAAATACCATTGCAGACCCTGAATTGTCTTTAAAGGAAGCATCTTTTCTCTGCCACTCATCAGTATAAGCTTTTTCAGCCTTGCAACAATATCATCCTTAAATTTTGCGTAAACCTCTCTTTCCTCTCTATCAAGTTCAATAGCCCTCTGGGTCAGCTTAAACCAAGGCAAATTGTAATTAGGGCCAGTAAATTCCTCGAAAACAGATGGGTACAACCTTAAGAATCTGGCAACCTTAATGGGTATTCCTAACTCTAGGCCTTTCTTTGAAATAACAGAAATGGGGACACAATAATCATCAGGTGAAGAGGAGACTATGCAGTTTTTGAGAGCAATTAAAGGCTTGAGCTGAACTGATCTGTGAATGGTATCGATGGAGTAAAAAAAAGTCTTTCTTCCATTTCATGTACACGTCTACATAGGTCTGCCTCTGGGTGTATGAGCTGGGAAGTGAGTGGTTGGAAAGGAGGATTTCGTGCAAGAGACATACAGAGTTCTTGCTTCTCCTGACGATCATTGCCATCACCTTCTTTATGCGTACTAGTTGATGTTGGCTCGTGCTCTGAGCCCAAATTTACAAAAATATGCAGTTTAAAGGAGCTGGGAAGCAGCAATCGTCTTTGCTGTTCGTGGCAAGCTAACACTCTCAAGGGCCCGATGGTTAATGCACTTCACTGGTCACCTGGACTTTTGGACGCCACTATATTATACTGGTTGCCTCACTTTTTTGCACCTATCATTCTTGTTAATGAGCTTGAAATATGGCAATGGCTGAATAAACCATATGTATAGTGTCACCGGAAAGGTAAAAGAACCTGAAAATATTACGAAAACATGAGGCTATTGTTGGAGGAATAAATTCTTAGCATATAGAAGCAATCAGTATCTTAACATGTTTGAAGCGCCAATTGATCGGAAATAGAGATTGTCCATTGATGTATAAAGGCTTTTTAAATATAATCACACACTTCCAATTTCAAATGCCAACTACTGAGAAACAGAACCCTCCATAGAAATTCAGAAACAATCCAAAACCATCAACGGAAGCTCAAAAACCAATTTTTTTTATAAGGTAAAGTTTTATTGACCAAGTACCAAGAAGGTACCAAGAGTTAAAAAAAATTGCTGGGAATATCCACACAGTCTTACAACATCTCCCTTCTTTTTTGAAACTGGTAAAGCAATTACAACATCTCCCTAGCAACTCCAGAAAGTCCATATATTGATCTATATTATCAATGAAACTACATCTGCACTAATAAAACAAATTATGTAAACACTTGTTTTTAACTCTAGAAATATGATCTTTTTGCCCGTCAAAACAAGCGTTATTTCTTTCTAGCAGAACAGTCCAGAATATGCACAAAGGTATAGTTCTCCAGATTTGCTTCAAAGATTTATGAGTACTTTGGTGCTGCCCACTCTCCAATAACTCCTTCATACTTTGAGGTATGATACAAGAGATCCCACAACAACAACATACCAGTGAAATCCCACAATGTGGAGTCTGGGGAGGATAGAGTGTACGCACAACTTACCTCTAACTTGGTAGGTAGAACGGCTGTTTCCGAGGCTCAAGATTGTCTAGCTGTAGCCTGTATTCTAAGAATTTTCCAGTATAATATATCACACAATTCCTCAATGTTCAAATGCTTATTTAACTTAAGTAACAGAAACCCAGTTCACAAAAAAGCAAAACCATCAATGGAAGCTCAAAAACCAACTAAAAGACACAAACTTTGTGACACAAGATTTACCATAGCATAGCCTAACTTGTGGTCCATATTCAACCGTATTGTTTGGATGGTCGTTATCCATGGTTTCATAATGTACAGTATGGTATTGTATTGTACTGTATTAATTAATACAATGTTTGGATAGACTCTATGCTTGTTATGGTTTAATAACATTTTTATTGTTTGGTTTTGACTGTCTAATAATATATTATTACAAATTAGTTTATATATATTAATAAAACTAAGATAAAGGATAAAATATATAGGAATTTTAAAAGATAAGTAGGTGGTGGGTGGTCGTGGGGTGGTTGGATGAGTGGTGGGGTATAATGGAGAAATGAAATACATAACCACTCAAAAACTAATAAATCCGTAGTTTAAAAAATTGGAGTTTGCCATGGTTATATAACCACGGGTGTGCACCATACAACATAATTTTAAGAATAATAAAAACAAACATAATTTTATAGAAAATAATATAATAATGAACCACGGGAAAAACCATCCAAACAGGGGGTAAGAGTTATCAAATATATTGTCACAAAATTCCTCAATGTTTAAATGGTTTTTCTACTAAGAAACAAAAACCCAATTCACAAAAAGTCATAAAAATATCCAAAAACACACATATATATACATACATATGCATAACCCATATAGTACTTACCGGGCACCGGTGGATTTCCAACAGGCGATAGGAAAAACGACGTCGTGTAGACTATTGAGGCAAAGCTGAGGAAGGCGAGAAGCCTAAAAGAGAGCAAAGGAACTCTGGGCTGGACCATTTTTAATGGGCCGGACTTGAAACGCCAGCTTGTTCCGGCCCACAGGGTCATTTGCACTTTGTCGCTATGTATTTTGTGTTGGTTTTAATTTTTTCCCACAAATATTTTTTTGCGGGGAATAATTTATATTTTCGCATCGTAATATCACATAAGTTATGCTCGCGTCTTAAAGGACTTATGCACCGGTAGGCGGTAAACTTAAGTTTAATTTTAAAGGACAAAAATTAAAAATGTCTATTTGAAGACCAACCCATTTGAAGGGAAAAGGGATTTCACACAAATGTCCGTATCTTGGAGTGGTCTTTAATTTTTGTCCTCCAAATTACTGGTCTTTAATAGTTTCCCTTCTGCATTTAAGTAACAAAAAAGTGGCCGAAAATACTTTTGACATTAAAAAACAAAAAAAGAAATTCGCCCTATTCTTATCTATGACCTTGTCCAACATAAGTTCTATATGAATTAAGTTATTTGGTATAACTTTATTTCTACAGAACTTACGCCGCACAAGGAAAAGTTTCTATAAACTTATGCCGAGCTAATTAGTTACTACACAACTTATGTCGGATAACATCATTTCTACAAAATGTATGCCGGACAAGGCATAGTTTCTATGTAACTTTATTGGACAAGGCATAGTTTTTATGAAAATTTGTCTTGCGAATTAGTTACTACTCAATTTATGCTAGATAACTTAATTTCTACAGAATTATGCCGGACAAGACATAGTTTATATGTAACTTTACCCGAATAGACATAGTTTCTATGATTATCTTGAGAAATTATTATTTTTTACTCTGTTTGGGATCGAACTCAGAATCTCTGATTTTGTAGATATTTGACCCACAAATTTTTATTAAATGAGAAGCATGAACAAAAATTAAAGACCAGCGATTTGAGGGACAAAATTTAAAACCAGTCCGTCAGAAAGACAATCCGCACAAAAAAATTGAAGGGAAAATTGTGCAATTTCTTCATCATATTTTGGGTCCAGGCCCAAGTTCCACCTCCCAATTTCAAGTCCATATGGTCTATCGTTGCACTATTCAATGGCTAAAATAGTGCAGAAAATAGCTTAACGACCTTCAACTTTCCCGTTTAATTTCCATCGTGTAACTACATTTCAAAAGGTATCAATAGCTTTGATTTTCGACAAAGAAAAAGATCATTATCGCTGGGACTTCTCCTCTATTCTGCTCTTCATTCATCACTTAATCGCGGTAAGTTTGTAGTACGTACTATATATATATATATACATGCATGGAAACGGGAGAACATGGTTATTTAGGGAAATAAGACATTGGATATGGAAGTTATTTGCTTATTTACTATTAAGAGTCTCACATCGTATATGGAATGGGAACATAGTCTCCTTAGGGATTGAGTTAGGTCCAAGATTCATTATTTACATGGTATCAGAGTGAAGCTCATTCCAATTATTTGTTCACTGATGTTGGACCCCAAATTATATTATTCACGCTCCAGTTAACAAGGTCTGAACATGGGAGGATTGTTATCAGTCCCACATCGGATATGGAATGGGAACATGGACTCCTTATATGGACTTGGACAATCCTCACCCTACAAGCTAGCTTTTTGGGTTGAGTTAGGCCCAAGATTCATTCTTTACATTTACATCAAGACGAATTCAACATTTAGACTTGATTGGTTTAATCATTTAAGATTCTTAGTACCGAACTCATTATACTTTTAAAATGAATTCAAACTTAACAAGTAAGATTTTAATGACTTTTCATACACAGTGCGCACGCACGCACATATATATATATATATATACACTATTAGAAATAGAATTTTTTTCCATCGGCATTCGGTGCAAAATTTATGCTATTAATCATGATTTTCCCACCTTATTCCCACTGAATCAACTCACTGGAAAAACACATGGTGGGGAAACAAGTTCCCATTGAAACGTTGAAAATTTCCTAATTTTTTCGTGTGAAAACACTACTATTTAGGTTTTTCTACCGACATTCAGTAGGAAATAGCCACGGAACATTTTTCAGTGAGAAATTCAGTGGAAAAATAAAAAAAAAATTAGTAGTGATATATCTATACTCAATGTCAGAAATTGACTATTGTATTCGGTTGAACTCGTTGCACAAACACTCCATTGCCACTTCTTTTCTCCACGGTAGTCATGGTTATAGGATCTAGAATTTTGAGTTTATAGATTCTGGGTTCTAGAATAATTATATATTTACTCATGAGTGGATAACATAAATAGAGAGTTTTGGCCAAAGCTAGTGGCTTCTACCGAACCCGTAGCGAGAATTCTAGCTCCGCCTCTGATCCTATCTAGTTTTTACTCGTTTCTCTATGATGTCTTGTTGATCTTATTAGTACTGTGTTAATTTGCTAACGCTGCTCAAAGATAAAGAAAGTTCAAGTCTTTTGTCATATAAGTAAACAGAGCAAAATACATATAAAGGGTTCATACTGTAGTCCTCAACTACCTAAGAATAAGAAACATTGTTCTTGCTTGTTGAATTGTCCAAATTTCTTTTCCTTTTTGAAAAAGAGATTTGCTTTTGGTGCAACTTACAGAAATTTGACATAGATTGCAATATTGATCTAGAGCTAAATTTTCATCATTTGCAAAATATTCAAGACTTCGTTAGAACACGCGTACATATATCATTGGTTTTCAATTTTCTCTTTTGGCATTCAAAAAAACAGAACTTATCACAACTAAACTTGAACTGTAGAGAAATATATACCACATCAGGTGGGATGAGATCCCTAGACTCCTTATAAGGCTTGGTCAATCCTCCTCCCTTTGAGCTACTTTTAAGGTGTGAGTTAGGTCCATTCTTAATTTAACATAGTATCATAGCCACACCCGTGACAACGATTTTTGTTAAGCATCTTTGTCCGTATATATGTTTCTTTTCCTTTTCCATTGTTTCTAAGTACTGTAGTTTTGTTGCAAACATAGTGCTATAACCATTTATGCTTTTACAATGTGGCTGCTGTCTTTAGCTTCTTGTATTAGTATTGAAATGATGAAACCAACTGGATGACATGATTCTATTTGCTGATAAAATGGAGCTTCAAAACAATTTCTGAAGGACTCTATTTGGAGTCTTATTGGGTTTTTGGTTATGTTGCAGTTGTTGGAGTTCGACAATATGGCATTGAAGTACATTGTTGGTTCTACAGTGGCATCATTTGCATTTGCGTACGTTTGTGACACTGCTATGTCTGACCATAAGTTGTTTGGAGGCAAGTTTCCATTTCTTTGTTTAGCCCTTTAATTTTACCCTAATTTAGGGGATAGAGAACACGAGATAGCTAAATGTAGGGTTTTCCCATCTCGTTAAGTTTTTGAAAAAAAATATATATTGTTTTTGTCTGACTTTTTCACCATTGATATTGAGTATTGACACATCTGAGATCACCAAATGCTCAGGAGTTTCTTTATTCAATCCTTTTCTTTCTTCTGGATATCTCCTTCGTATACATTTCTCTTTGTTTCCTGGACTTCTAGTGAATTAAAGATAGAGTTCGAAAATGTCAATTTTTTTACGGTTCCATCATCTACGATTGAGTTGTGAAAACTTTAGATTTATATACCAATAGAAAATGTGAAGAACTTCTAGTGCTAAAAAAACTTATTTTTTTTTATGATCCAAGACAGGCTTAAATGGAGCGACATGCATGAAGAGTGAAACTTTGTATAGCGGAAATTTGTTTTTCTTTTCTGTTTACAGTAACTTGTGTTATTTAAAACAGGCACTACTCCGAAGACAGTTGCTACCGATGAATGGTGGAAAGAGACTGACAAAAAATTCTAGGCATGGCCTCGAACTGCTGGTCCTCCGGTGGTCATGAACCCCATAAGACACCAAAATTATATTGTCAAGTCTTGATTGAAAATTTTCATCCACACCGTCTTTGTTCTGCTAGGTTTGTTGTAATAGAAAACCATTTTTTTCAGTTTGAGCCAGGATATGATCTGGTTCTGGATTCACAAGATTTTCAAGCCCTCAGTTTCCTTTTAAGATAAAGAATTTCATAGTTAGATTGTAATAAATGTTTCTTCAGTTTGTGTTATGTATGATTGATGAATTGTGAAAGATTATGTTCTGCTGGGCTCATAGTAGTTGCTTATGTTTTGGCTTTTGTTTTTGATTTAAAGTTCTTGGCTCTCTGCTAAACTCTGCGTCAGTATATAGCATGATGTAAACACCGTGTGCGGGTAAATATTTACCAAATACTTATTGACAAAAGGTTTATCTTTTGACTGGCTTCCTCAAATCATACTTTTTTTCCCTCTAGTTAATTAGCTTAAGGTTCAATTCAACACACATAAATAAAACCAGTATAAAGACAAGCTTAGTTTAGTGGTTGTACTAGTCTTCTAGACAACACATCCTTTAAACCTATGTGTAACTAACAAAAAAAAAGAATTAGATACTGCTCAAGAGAGGAGGAATCCAAGCTGAAACTATTGAATGTTAAATTTTCATCTACCCAAGAGATAAACACATAAAACAAGATTAAATTAACTTTTCTTACTATCAAGCAGAATAAATTATGAATCTTTTACTCATGAAGTATAATTACTAAACAAAGCAACATCCACGGCAAAAGAACTAGCTAGTCCAGATCACAATATTTGGCACGGCAAACTGAAAATTGAGGCAAATGCATATTCAAGAATCTATATATACCAGTATCTCCAAAGGAATATATACACAATTAATTGACTACATCTTACAATATTTATCTTAGTTGAAAGTTTCTCTTGAATCTTTTCATTTAATGGCTGCATTACTTGATATGAAGTTCCTAATTCTTTTCTTGGCAATTCTTGGGATATGGGCTTCTCAAACTACAGCGCGTACACTTCCTGATGAATCCATGATGCAAAAATACGAGGAATGGATAATTCAGTATGGACGTGTATACAAAACCAACGCTGAAAAAGAGAGTCGTTTCAAGATATTCCAGGACAATGCAGAACGTATCGAAGCTTTCAATTATGCAGGAAATCAGCCTTACAAGTTAGGAATCAATGCATTTGCAGACTTAACTAATGAAGAATTTAGAGCTAAACGAAATGGATTGAAGATTCCATTTTGTGAACCAAAAATTACCTCATTCAAATATGAAAATATGACTGCATTTCCAACAACTATGGATTGGAGAACTAAAGGTGCAGTCACACTTATTAAGGATCAAGGACAATGTGGTAAGAGATCTTGCCTCACCATATTTAATAATTGCCTTAAAACTCTCGATTTAACTTATATACATTGGTCGGTTAGTTATCATTTTTACCAAGTTATCAATTAATTTGCGCTTGTCATAGAGATTTACCAGTAATTACCTTATAGGTGACATTGAGTGCATATAACTTAAACTCTTCTGAACGGCTTGCTATTGATGTTAACATTTATATAACAAACAGGGAGCTGTTGGGCATTTTCTGCAATAGCAGCAACAGAGGGGATTACCAAACTCTCAACAGGAAAATTAATCTCTCTATCAGAACAAGAATTGGTGGATTGTGATAGAACTAATGAAGATCAAGGATGTGAAGGTGGTTACATGGAAGACGCGTTCGAATTCATAGTGAAAAACAAAGGCATAACAACTGAAAAAACATATCCATACAAAGCTGCTGATGGAAGTTGCAACACAAAAAAAGAATCTTCCCATGCTGCCGATATCAAAGGCTACGAAAAAGTACCAAAAAACAACGAGAAAGCGCTTCTCAACGCTGTGGCAAATCAGCCCGTTTCAGTGTCCATCGATGCTAGTGACTTCTCGTTTCAATTCTACACGAGTGGAGTTTTTACAGGCACGTGTGGAACTGAGTTAGATCATGGTGTTACAGCAGTTGGATATGGAAAAGCTGAAGATGGGACTAAATATTGGTTGATCAAGAATTCTTGGGGTACTAGTTGGGGTGAAAATGGATACATAAGGATGGAAAGGGACATTGATGCTAAAGAAGGGCTGTGTGGGATTGCCATGGATGCTTCTTATCCAACTGCTTAAGTAAATAGAACATGTATAGCCAAATCAAAGGCTTAATGTTTATTATTTCTGATCAAGATATGTTAAGTGGTGTGTTATATTTGATCACTTGATTATGTAAATGTGCTAAAGAAGTGTCAATTGTGTGTATATTCATCATTTGGAAGTTACTTCGAGCTTTCATTATTTGTATATCTTATGTTAAAACTACATTATCAAGTACATATATGTACATCATAATGTAATCTTTACTATTTTAATCTCTTTATGCACCTTTCACCTTTGAATATCTATTTAAGGTGTTTAATATTTTTTGTGTTTAATTACAATGTTCTATACTTTTATTTTTCTTCTAATTCATTAATATTATTCATTTGAAAAAGGAGTGCACAATACTTGAAAATAGTAACGGCTCTTCAATTCCTGTTTTTCTTTTCTTATTTTTTTAAATCATAAGGCAGGAAAAATAGCATTTTTGGTCCTTATGTTATTGCCTTATTCTGATTTTAGTTCTCGTATTATTCAAGTTAGCAATTTTGATCTTCAATTAGCATAAGTGAGAGATTTTAGTCCCTGAACTAACGGAAGTTTAACGGTGTTAGTCTCAACTAAGGGCAATTCTGGCTTTTTGACATATATCCTATTTATCATCACCATTAAAGGTTTCTACCACAACTTCACCTTGCCCCTTCGTCGACATTTGTTTTACTTAGTCCCTCTTTTTCTATTTATGCTTACCAGAGATCATAAAAATCATTTTCACTTGACTTGATCCTCTAAAGCAGATACACATATATATATCTAAAAACTGATACTTCAGTAGTCATGGCCATGGAAATAATAATTGGAAAAATCATAAATGAAATGTGTATGAGACAAAATTTGTATCAGATAGCTGTACGAATTACGATGTGACACGTAGCAGTTAATGTTGAGTTAAGTCTAGGTCATCCTGAGGCATCACATGTAGCATCTAAGTGAGACCGGGAGCATCATACGCACATGCGGTACCAATAATTTAGAAGGTCAAATGAGTCGTTTTGAGTTACAACGGGCAACAATTATTGTAGCGGTCGTATGTCTTCCACCAGAGTCATAAAGGCATTTATGACTACAATAATTTCTAATTATTACAACATTCATTTTCCTGTATTAATGAGAACATATTTCATGGGGTGGGTGCCCATGTAGCTCATGTATAAATAAGACACATTGTTCCATTGTAAGACATCAGATTCAAGCTATTACAATACATTTTCTTATTTTCTCTCGATTATTGCGCTTGCATTCAAGTTGTCGTAACTTTGCCCAGAAGATATCACGAGGCTCGGGCTAATTATTACTTTCTTAATCTTATTATTTTCTAATTACAGTATCTTTTATCTAGAATCATTATCAAATCTGTCACTTGAGATCCACATGTCCCTGACCACGTATACAAATTAAAATGTACCGTTTTACGGGTAAATAATTTGGAGCCACCGTGGGGCCTGGACAATTGTGGTGTCACAAGTGACCCATCTACTAATCTAATTTTCTCTTTAAGTCTTGTTTTTTGTTCAGAACAAATAGATGTTAGGAGTAGGAGAACATGAAAGTAGTCGCAATATCGGGGACAACACAAGCAATGTCACACTCAGACCGGATGGTTACCGATAGGAACCACGATACTAGAGGACCGAGGACATGAGGTTTTCAGATAAAACCACTTTCGGAGGCTGACAGACACGACATGAAGATGTTCCCAATGATGAAACGCCTGAAGAAGCCATACAGAATCTGATGGCGTAGAATGCTACTATGAGTGAGCAATTAGAGCGTCTGATGCGGTTTCAAGAAGAATATATGTCCAAGAACACTGGTAGTACTCCAACATGCGAGCCGACACCTCCACCAAATGCTAATAGAGTGACTGGGAATGACCAGGGTAGATTAAAAAATGATGGTTCAGAAAGCAAAGTCGTCTCTAAAAATGCGTTCCAGGAACATGTCTTGAAATTCATGAAATATATGACAAGCAAAGTCCACACCAACGCAAAGAAGGTGGAAAAAATCGCCAAGGAGTTCTGGCATCGATTCTGTCAGATACCGGGGGGACTCCGTGGTTGACGGCCCAAATGCAAGGAGATACATTCAGTTGGCGTATAAGCCAGAGACTGCACCGAACTGATCACCAAAAGGTTCAAAATGTATTTTGTAGCCAAATATGGTGGGACTACTAATCCACATGAGCACATAACAATCGTAAAAGGAAATGATTTAAGGAAATACAAAATAGAATCGGTTCTGATCAAGAAGTTTGCTGAAACACTTGCTAATGGAGCTTTGACATGGTATTCACTCCTCCATGAGCACTCAATCAAATCATTCGACTAGCTCGTCGACATGTTCATAAAAGCTCATGCGGGAGCTCGGAAGGTGAAGACGCGCAAAACGAATACCTTTCACATTGCATAAGGAGAAACGGAACTTCTTAAGGACTTCATTTCACGGTTCCATAAGGAACGGATGTTGCTACCCGCAATCCTGGACGAAATATAGAGGCTTTCACAAAGGGTTTGAATCCTTCAAGTTCATACGCCTCCTGAAAGCTCAAGAAAAATCTCTTGGAATTCCACGCTACAATTTGAGAAGATGTGTACAACCGATATAAGTCCAAGATCCGGATTGAAGATATTTTACTGGGATCTAAGGCCGAAAGTATCTTTGGGAAGTCTGGCAAAGGAGCCGGAGCAGACTGAAACTCCTTAAAGAATTGCTTCCAACCTTATCCTACCCCTAGAAAGTAGAGAGGTGGACATGGTTTTCGCTCATTTGAAAAGATGAATAACAAAGGAGGTCCGGGAAAAACAATCAAGGATTGATGAATTTCGTTAAAGGTATTCATCTAATTCTGTTAAGGGTACCGGGTACCCAAAATTATCTGAGTATTACTTCAACATCGATGAAGAACAAATAATGGTGATACTCAGAATGCACCCGATGTTACGACCACCAAAACCATTGCAATATGATCTTAACAAAAGAGACCGGTCCATCTGGTGTGATTTCCACGACACTCACGGGCATAAAAATGTAGATTGCAGAGATTTACGAGAAGAGGTGGCAGGAATGCTAAGCAGGGGCCACCTCCGAGAATATTTGAGCGATAGAGCTCACAACAATTATGAGCAGGGACCACCAGTTGAAGGTAAATCAAATTTGACTGCACCACCTCATGTTATAAACATGATTTATGATGGGTCAATGATTGCCGCTACATCTTTTATCGTGGCCAAAAAGACAAAAATCTCGATAACCCCGGAGAAGAGATTTTGGGATATACCCGATGAACATACTATCACGTTCACCGAAAAAGATGCTACCGTTGTAATCATCTCTCATAATGATGCACTTGTGGTCATGGTACCTATCGACTGCTTCCAGGTGAAGAGAGTTCTGATTGATCCCGAAAGCTCGGCTAGCGTAATTCAGCTGAAGGTGGTAGAGGAAATGAATATGGCCGACAAGATAGTCTCAGATTTTAATATGTCAAGCGAGACCACGAAAGGGGAAGTGGATCTACCGGCAGACGCGATGAGAGTTATTAAGACAACAAAATTCTATGTGATCGGTGGTGACATGAGGTATGATGCAATATTCAGAAAGTCATGGATACATGATATGAAGGCGGTCCCATCGACACTACATCTGTTGGTAAAATTTTCTACACCAGAAGGAATTTAGCAAATTTGGGGCGAACAACCCACTGCCAGGGAAAACCAGAGGTGGTGATAGATGTTAAATAGCAATTATAGGAAGCAGAGCTAGTACCAGTAGATGTCCACCAGGTTCCGCCGACAGAGTCAGAATCGACCTATTCGGAGGAGTTTTTAGATCGGTATCAGGTGCCTAGATATTTTCAAGTACCGGACGAGTCAGTTATCACCAAGTCCACTATAGAAGAACTTGAGCAGATTGCGCTACACCAAAAAATTCCCAACATGAAGACCTGGGCACCGAGGTTGACCCCGGGGGCCCAAGAATTTAATTCTTGCATATCTTATATCTAACGTTGATTGCTTTGCATGGTCTCATGAAGTTATTACACACATCCCTAGATAAGTCATAACTCATAAGTTGGGCATGTATCTCAATTTCCCTCCCGTGTGGTAGAAAAATGGCCAATCGTCGAACTCTGCAATAGAATTGTTAAAGAGGAGGTAGCTAGATTGCTTAATATAGGATCAATCCGGAAGTTCCCTTCCGGATTGGTTATCAAACTTAGTCGTGGTACCAAAAAATGAAAACAAATTTAGAATGTGCATTGATTATAAAGATTTGAACAAAGCATGTCCGAAAGACTCATTTTCATTTCTAAATATAGATCAGATGATCGATGCTACAGCCGGGCACGAGATAATAAGTTTTATCGATACGTATTCCTAGTATAACCAAATAAAGATGCACACGAAAGACCAAGAGAAAACATATTTTTACCTACTTTCGGTACTTATTGTTATGACATTATGCCTTTTGGACTAAAAACGTTGGAGCTACATATCAAATGTTGGTAAATAAAATATTTGAAAAGAAAATAGGAAAAACAATGAAAGTATATATAAATGATATGCATGTTAAGAGTCTTCGTGTAGAGGACCAATTAAGTCATTTGTAGGAAACCTTTAAGGTACTGATGAAGTATAATATGAAGCTAAACCCCGAGAAATATGCTTTTGGGGTAGGCTCCAAAAATGTTTTGGGTTTCTTAGTTTCTCTAGAGAGGAATTGAGATAAACCCTAATAAAATAAAGGCAATCGAAGACATATCGAACATGCTTGAATATGTGAAAGCAGTGCAACGGCTAACCGGGCGAGTGGCAACCCTACAGGTTTATCTCCCGGTCATCAGAAAAATGTCACAAATTCTTTTCACTTCTAAAGAAGAAGAACAATTTTATTTGGATGCCCGAATGACAGCAGGCCCTACGAGATCTGAAATATTACCTATACAGTCCTCCGCTCATGTCAAAGCCAAAGATGGAGAATAACTACTTATATATTTGACGGTCTCGAGAGGTAGCGGTAAGTGCAGTTCTGGTACGGGAGGAAAAAGGTACACAATTTTCTATGTATTACGTAAGTAGAGTAATGTCATGAACCAAAACTCAATACTCGTTACTCAAAAAATAGGCTTTTGCCTTAGTAATGTTGTCGCAAAAGCTTTGGCCATATTTTCAATGTCACCCAATTGTCGTAGTAACCACATTTCCTCTTAAGAATGTGTTGCATAAGCCTGATATTTCTGGGCGCTTGGATAAATGGGCGGTTGAATTAAGTGAATTTGATATTGAATATAGATCCTGAACTGCGATAAATTCACAAGTCCTTGCAGAATTGGTGGCCGATTTCAGTCCAAGAGTAAACCACATGCAGAAAAAGAGGCTATATTGGTCTCGGGGACTGGCCCCGAGATCTGGACACTCTACACAGATGGTGTCTCCAACGTCAAAGGGACCGGTCTGGGAGTAGTATTACGAACTCCCACCGGTGAAATTTTAAGACAAGCAATACATAACACTTTGTTGACTAACAATGAAGCTGAGTATGAGGCTTTGGTTGCAGGTTTGGAACTAGTCCGAGGCTTAGGTTCTCAAATTATTGAAGTTAAGTGTGACTCGTTGCTGGTAGTGAACCAAATTCATGGGGTGTTTTAGGCCAAAGAAGAGCGCATGTCAAGATACCTCGAGAAGGTTCTGAAGCTTTTGTCTCATTTTCAAGAATGGATGGTAGTGCATATACCCGAGAAAAGAACATAGAGGTAGATGCACTTGCAAACTTAGGCTCCAGCACATAAGCCGAAGGTTCTAAAACTGAGTCAGTTGTTCAGTTGTTGCAATCGACACTAGACCCCATTGGGTACAACAATGTGAATTCAACCAGCCTAACTTGGGACTGGAGGAATGAATTCTTAGACTATCTCGTGAACAGAAATCTCCCAGAGGATCCAAAAGCATCTAGAGCTTTGAGGACCAAAAGCTTCCCAGTATTGTGTCATAGATGGGAAACTTTATCGAAGGTATTTTTATGATCCCCTAACTTGACGCGTAGGACCCAATGAAGTTGATTACGTAATGAGGGAAGTCCATGAAGGCATCTGTGGAAACCATTCGGGAGAAGAATCCTTAATGAGGAAGCTCAGGAGGGCCGGTTATTATTGGCCCGGATAAAAAAGGTACAAAAATATTTGTAAAGAAATGTGATAAGTGTCAGCGCCATGCGCAACTATTACACCGATCGGGAGAAGAACTACATCCGATAGTGTCCCCGTGGTCGTTTATGAAGTAGGGGGTGGACATAGTCAAACCCTTGCCAGTGACACTAGGACAAATATGTCAAATTATATTTATGACTGACTATTTCTCTAAATGGGTTGAAGTTGCAGCTTATACAAAGATTTGGGAGAAAGAGGTGACGGACTTCATTTGGCAACACATCATATGTTGTTTTGGCATCACAAATGAGATAGCTTGTGACAACAGTCGTAATTTTATTAGGGCCAAAGTTACGAAGTTCCTAGATGACTTGAACATCAAGCGGATCACCTCCACTCCCTAACATCCCAGTGCGAATGGTCAGGCAGAGTCAACAAACAAGACTATAATCCATAACTTGAAGAAAAAATTGAAAGCTGCAAAAGGAAATCGGTCGTCTATGCTACCAGAAATATTGTGGGTATATAGAACTACGACGAAGACTAGTACCGGGGAAACTCCATTTTTCTTAGTCTACGGTGCAGAGGCCTTAATTCCGATTGAGGTGGAAACTCCCAATTTGAGATATCTCCGGGCTAAGGACAAATCAAATGCAAAATCAATATTTGTGCACCTAGATTTGCTCGAAGGACGTCGGAACCTAGCATACATCTGGATGGTAGGCCAGAAACAAAGAATGGACCGTTACTATAACCGATGCACAAATCTCCGACACTTCAAACTCGGGGACTCGGTGATCCGGAGGGTAACCCAAAGTACCCCGGGAGCATAATGCAGAAAAATTAGGCGCAAATTGGGAAGGGCGATATATGGTCACTGGTATTGCTGGTAAATGAGCTTATCAGTTGACAAACCAATAAGGAAACAAACTTCCTCGTAATTGGAATGTAAGTCATTTGAAAAAGTATTATGTGTAGTGAGACAAAACATGCGCTATACTTTTTTTCCTTTGTCTGGTTTTTGTCTCAATTTGGTTTTTCCCGGCAAGGTTCTTAATGAGGTAGCACCACAAAATAAGCATGTTAATTGTCTTAAAACCGAGGAAAGCTATCCAGTGTCCGAGTCTTCATAGCATAAACTCCCAAACACTAGGGGGGACATATATACCCGGAGCGAAGTGAAAAAAATTTATGAAAATTTTAGCGCTTTAAGAAAAATCATATGATACTAGGGACTCCCCATATGCCGAGGACTACTCAAATGTTCAAACTATATGTTACCGGACTGACCACACTAGATGATAGCCAGATTATTCTTGCACTTTTCTTCACATTTTCAAGTCAAAAGAATCAATAAAATTGTCAGGAGATGTCCTCTTCTACAACACCATTAAAAATAAGGTCCTCTCTTATTAAAACCTTTAAAAAAGTTAAGGCTCCGTATATAAAAAGTGTTAGGATTGCAAGTTGATCGGAACCAAGGCAAGTCCGAAACCAACTATAAAGGCCATGAGAAGCCTCGATATAAGATGAGAAATACATCTTTTGGATTAAAATTAAGTTTGACAAAAAGTTTTCAAACTCCCAAGGCTTAGCATTTACTAGTAGTAAAGTAAGTTTCGAAATAAGGTTCTAATTCATGAAGCAATGAAATTATAACCTACAAATAAATTTTGCTTCTGAAAATAAACGAAGGATGAAAACTTTAAGCAAGATTGTAGAAAAGTAAATGCATTCATATTTTGCCGGACTGAAGTCAATCCGATTGCAAAAGATATTGACCTGGCCAAAAAGTGATCCGATAACAAAAACTAAACCAAACATAAAACTCACACGAAAGGTTATGACATGTCCTCTCCCCAATCCACTAGGGGTGATTCAAATGTTACTGACAAAATAAAATGATCAAAAGATCAAGCAGGGGGGCTCATCAGCTTCCACATCAGAATTCTCTCTATCTCCACGTAAAGCTTCCAACGATAGCTCAATATCATGGTGGTCAATTTCTGCGTCCAGGATCTCAAAAGCAATGTCAAAATCTGGTTTTTTGATTTCTCAAGAGTATCCAGTGACTCTTCAGAACGGCCAAGTCCCTAAGCTTCCATCTTTGTCATTTGGCATGAAGCTCAACGATGGTATGCTTGAAGGTGTGAAGTTGTCCCTAGGCCCCGGCCAAGTCAGCTTCCAGTTCATCTCCCTTGAAGATTCACATATGAAGTGGTTAAGACTTGAAGAGAATTCTCCTGGTCCTTCAGAGAATCAACAATATATTGTAGGCGCAATCTAAAAAGGCTTGAAGAGAGCCCGAATCCTTGAGATCAGTTCTGAGGTCCTCAACTTCGGCTCGGAGGTGTTTGATTTCCTCGACCAATTTCTTCTCTTCTTGAGAAGGACCCATTGCCTTAGTTAAATCCGCAGTGGAAAGGGCAGTGACATGTCCTTGAGTAAAGAGAAAGGTACCGATGAGAAAATTGGGAGATCGAAAGGGAGATTAACAAGGGAAATATTTTACCTGCAAGAGTAAGTCTGCAAGATTGCAAGGAAAGCCTCTAGCATAGCATTAGGGGATTTTCGAGGGAAAAAATTAGATGTCCCAACCTCAGTGCCGAAGGTAGGAATTAAGATGTCCTTAGAAGGATTAGTCGGAAGAACGGGAGTTTCACCCTTCAAAATGTCTTGGAGGGGACTTACGAGGGCAGAGCCTCCGTCATTCATATTTTCCTCGTCTTCGATTTGGATGATGCCCGCTTGTGCTTCTTCTTGAACCTCTTTCTAATATTCAGTAAGCCGGCGACATTCCTGACCTTGGAACCAATTCCCACCGGGGTCGTTAGAAATTTCTCTTGATTTTTTCGCTTTCGGTTACTGGAAGTAGATTATAGGATGTTGGACAAGGCAGCTATATGGAAGGGTACCTTCTGGGCTGCAATTTTTCTTGTCGGGAGCCCTGCGGATGGAATAAATAGAATGAAAAGGAATCTCGAGAAATCCGGGGTCGAATCTATATAAAATGGAGAGTTAGGGTTAAGGCTTACCATTGTATTTTCCCTTCCACCACTTGGAGGTGATACTCTTTCATGATCGGATGATGTCAGAGGAAGCACGAAGAAGACTAACAACCCACTCAAAAATCCCTTCAATCAGTTGTGGCTCAACTAAAACGGCTGTGAAAAATACAGTATTTGCATGAGAAAATGTAGTCCTTTTAATCGGGAAAGCAAAATAAAACAAGTTCATGGTTAAGAGATACTCACGAGAAGAGTTCCACTCCCCGGGAAAGGGTCTGCAGAAGGATGATGGATTTGGTCGATTTTCATTAAAATAAACCGAGTTAGCTAACCTCGGTCAAAATCATCTTCGGCGTTAACGAGACTTTGAATTTTGCGGGAGTATAAATAGATAATACCACCACGGTAAACTCGGAGATAATAGAAAAGGAAAAAGTGATCAATGGTGAACGGGGCATTGACATTATCCGCCAGCATCCGTATACAATAAACTAATCTCAAATCTGTGGAGCGACTTTCCCCAAATAGACTTTATATCGTCGACAAATGTCTTCAATAATTTGTTGGATAGGAAACTTGAAGCCAATAGTAAAAGGGTATGTGTAGGTCATAGAAAACCCTTTAACATGGTGATGTACTTGGTCAATTGGATCGACTGTTCTAATGATTGTATCAAAAGAGAAGTTACAATCTTTACGACATCAAGGAGAATTTTGGCAGTGATTGTAGATTCGATTTCTTTACTATGTTCAAAATTCTCCTGAACACGAATGTCTCCAGAGAAATCGAAGCCAGAAGGAAGAATCTCTACAGCAACGGAGTGCAAATCAATCTCTTGACTCTTTGGAGAAATATGCTCTTTCCCAGGACGATGGGTTGGAGGATCATCATTGTTGCCTGGGAACGAGAAGGAGCAGATTTAGAAGACGACATTATGGAAGAAAATTTTAAGGAGAAAGGAAATTTTATGAAGACTGAAGATTTGAGGAAGATTGTAGTTTCCTTTTATGAGGATTGTGCCTCCTATTTATGGTAAGAGAATATAACGTTTGGAAATGAAAAGACGTGTATTTTCATTTATGTACTTCACGTCGATTAGATCAATTATTCAATGGCCGCCGTTTCAGAAGAATAAAATGAATGTGACATTTGACAAGTCTTGTAATCATTACATTTCAAATTTTTCGCCGAAGTGTAGAGTTCATTCGGTCCGAGGTTCCAATCCACTTCCTTGGTGCACAAGAGTTACGCCTGGAAAGACTATTTGTATGTGATAAAATTCGTATAAGACAGTTTTACAAATTATGATGTGACACATAGCAGTTAATGTTGAGTCAAGTCCAGGTCAGCATAAGGCGTCACCGGTAGCATCTAAGCGAGGGACCATCATACGCACATGCAATACCGGTAATTTAAAAGGTTAAAGGAGTCATTTTGAGTTAAAACGGGTGGCCATTACTGGATCGATCGTACGTCTTCCAACAGAGTAATAAAGTCATTTATGACTACAATAATTGACTAATTAATACAATATTCATTCTCCTGTATTAATGAGAGCATGTTTCGTGGGGTGTGTACCCGTGTAGCTCATGTATAAATAGGACACATTGTTTCATTATAAGACATCAGATTCAAGCTATTACAATACATTTTTTTATTTTCTCTCAATTATTGTGCTTGCATTTAAGTTGTCGTAACATTTCCCAGAAGCTATCATGAGGCTCAGGTTAATTATTACTTTCTTAATCTTATTATTGTCTATTTACAATATCTTTTATCTAGAATCTTTATCAAATCTGTCACTTGAGATCCACATGTCATTGACCATGTATACAAATTTAATTATATCGTTTAATTGGTAAACAAAATGTTAACGTATTGGTCTTTGGCCAATGAATGGCAGCAACGTTATTCATTAGGGGCAAATAAAGGAACAAAAATGATAAAGAAAATCCAAAATACCCAAATAAAATCCAATCGATTGTTAAACCACAAATGCCAATAAGTAAAGGATGCTACCATTTATATGGAGATATTTTAGTAATATTATTGCTTGATAAAAAAGTGCTCTTAGACAATTTTTAAGGGAAATCTATTAAATTCCTTTTGAAAGTTTGGACAAATTTTTTTATCAATTTAAGTGTTATATTGTCACTAAAAGACTGAAATCTACGAAAAAAATTACAATTGTAGAATTCTTACGTCAAGCTTAAAATATTAAAACTTTTAATTGATTTTAAATGCATATGCTCTTTGATTTTAATTTTTTTATCGGTACGATACGACTAGTTATGGATTTATGAGTAATTTATTAGTCTTTTCAATCTTTCATTAATGATATGAAAATCAAATGAAATTTTATAATTAATAAATATTTATTTTCATTTATAACATAAAAAGTATAAAAAATATTTTTTTGCATATTTTATTTATAACAGTTAAATGAAATTTAAATTTGAAATATCGATATACATATATAACATCACATCACTATAACAGTTATGAAATTTTTAGACAAACGTTTTCATTATAGAAAGATTTAACTTTAGTACATATTGCACGGATTATATACCCTCGTGTGAAAAAAGAAAGCTAGCACTTCTTCACATTATTCTTCACTTTCCCGATCATTCAAAGTTTGGCTTCTATGACTAATTTCCCTGAGCAATGGAAAATTTTCATCTCTTCTTTGCAACTAAAGAAGGAACTGGAATCCAAAGAGCTCCAGCTTGCTGGTGAAAGGTTCTTGTCTGTACCCTAGGGTCGCAGGTTCAAATTCCCTCAATGGATATCGTCCTTCGGGGCATATACCTTGTGGTAAAGTCTAGGCACTAAAAGCCAACATGCCGTGTGGGTTCGATCCCCGCCAAGCCGAAAGAGGGGGTCAACCTTGTAGCATTGATCCGTTGGACGCAAACAGACACTGACCACGGGGTGCACATCTCGCGATTTACCTGGTGGTGGGGTGCTGAAGGACCGGTTCCATCATCCCCAGGAGTCTAGTACCAGTACTTGTGCAGGTGCTAGCGATAGGGAGACACAAATGCCTCGAGACCTGGGTTAACAAAAAAAAAAAAAGAAACTAACTGGAAGAAGAATTCAGACTCCTGCAATCTGCACAGGAAACTCGTCCTTTTTTCTTGGAAGCAATTTGAAACAAGTACAGAAAGATGAATGAAAAGTCAAATCCACAGGATACAACTTCAACTGTGGACCCAGATGTTAAAGCTCGTCAAAATTTATAGTAATTTTTAAATCACATTGTTTCTTTGACAAGAATCTTAGAAGTTTTGAAAAAACCAAGCAATAAAATGAATAGTTGTGGAAGTAGAAATAAGACTGGCATATGGAAACCTCATAACCAGAAACATATGGAAATATTGTTTGCTACTTTATTTCAAGATTTGTCCTGCAATCATGATCAGAAATAAATATTTCAAGATTGTTTGCCATGGATGCTCCATATTTTTTAATAGATAAATTAATGATTCGTATTGTTTAATCTTAGTCAAGTTGATAAAGGGAAATGACATGGTGCGACCAATAGGGAAAAAAGGTCCAAAAGGCTCCATTTTAAGTTAATATCCCGAAATAGTCATTAGGCCCAAAATAAAGACAAGTAGTAATTCATGTATCACAAAGATTAGGGTATCAGATTTCTTAAAGCTCGACACCTTTTCACAGTCTTTTTTTCTACACTCTCTAATCTCCCACTTTCTGCCGTCAACGTCGTCATCGTGTCGCCGCCGCCGGAGCAAACCACTGCTCACCACCATAAACTCAATCAAACGCCGCTTTTTCCTCTCTCATCTCCTCTACTGTCACCACCCAATTCCGGCAAAATCCATCCACCCAACGCCTTTAGTTGCGCCGCCTCGCTCCGCCCTCCTCCCCACTGTTTCGACGCTCCAACGGCGAAATCTTTCTTCCTTTTCACTGCTCCGACGAGTTTTACGGCCAGATCTGGTTGAAGAACGCAAAACGCGACAATGCTATGATCTGGTGGCTATGCGTTGTCGCTCCAGCGTATCTCTCCATAGAAGTGACACCGACACTGCCTCCCTTTCTTGTTTAGTAATTGTTCAGATCTGTCCGGATTATTTCTCCGGCAAACTCCATAGATTCCGAGCTGATTAGTTCTTTTGTATTTTTCTATGGTTGTGAAATCATCAGATCTATAATTGTTTGGTACAGATCTGGATGGAAAAAAATTCCTGTGGTCTTCATTTTTTCCAATTATCCTTGCATGCATATAAACAGTGTATAATAATTGTATAATATACGTATCATTAGGATTATACATTTATTATACACAAATTATATTAAAAAATTATATAATGTGTATACATATTGTATAAAAAGTGTAGTGTATATAATAAATGTATATATGAAGTGTATATTAGTGTATATTCAATGTATATATGATGTATAATATATATCTTGACTATATATACTTGTAGCCATTTGTTGTCACTATTTTCTACCAGAGGATTACTTATGTCCTTTGCCCTAAAATTGGGTTGATTTGGGCACAAACCTAACTAGCCCATCTGAAGCAGCAGCCTATCTTGACCCGTGAGACAACCCAAATTAGATGTCCAAAATTTCCTTTTCGCCTATGTTTTCATTCTGAGTCTCTAAATTATTTCAAGTCCAAAAAACTCTCCTTTGCATTGTTTAAATTGCTTAGATATTATATTTTATTTCACTCCAATTCGATGGAAATATTTTTTTTGGCTCGAATAAGTGTTCTTTAATAACCAAATTTTATAAGCTTGAATTGGTAAATTGTTAATTTTGATGTGTTCGTTAGTTTATATCTTCAAATTATTTTTTTTAATGTCTACACATTCTTGATTTACATTTATAAGTTAATGATGTGTATATTTAGCCTTTGTAGATCGGTTATTAGAAGTCAAAAAATTTAATGGATGAAATATTTTATTTTCATATTATAGTGAGCACTGAGCACTTTGAAGCACTAACAGATCATTTTATATCCTGATGCTTAACCTTATTATAGAATATTTGCTTTTCAATCAAAAAAATTGTTTTACATCATATTTTAAATCAATATCAAATGTTAATCTCAACTTTTGAAGTATAAGTTGCTAAAGTTTTGGAATACAAGAAACAAATAAGTACCATTGTGTATGTAATTACAGTTCCTTGTCATACCTTTTTTAATTAAATTAGTGTAATTGTGAATCCTATAAAATATATTATTTTAGTCAATTTAAGTACCAAAGATATGATCAGTTGGGAAATGCCACTTAGTCCATTATGTGCTTTGTATGGTATAGAAATTGAAACCATCGACCATCTGTTCTTCAAATGCTCCATATCAGCGTATGTATGGGAGAAATTGTTGGTCTGGCAAAATATTAATAGGAGTGCATTGCTATGGAAGTTAGTGTTGGAAATTAGCCTTTGACGGGGAGATGCGTCCACCCATCTTTGATGAATTAAACACTAGTGTTTCGCATGTTGGAGACCTTGTCTCTTCGCACATGCATGATCTACGAAGTGAGTAGATGACCGTAGGGCCAAGAATCGTCTAATTTCGTTGAGAAATGAAAGAGATATTGGTCCACGAAGTAAGGTGTTTGAGACATGGAAATGTGGTGTGGGACAAATCTACCACATCGGTGGGAATAGGAAGAATTGCTCTCTATATAAGTCTCTAATTGGTAAAGGGTTTGGGACCCCAAGGGGTATCCCATGTGTTTAAAGGAGGGAAGACCTAGATGTGCTTGGGTTCAAGGCTAAGCCCACCCGCCCGTCCCGTCCGGTCCATTTGTGTGGGTCGTGGGCCTTTCGATATTATCTTTTTGGACCGAGAGAACTCGCCGGATGTACGCAGTTTGATCCCGAAGTTTCGGATGTACAGTTTGGACCGAATTCTTTTATATGTACGAGTTTGGTCCCCGAAGTTTCAATATTTACGGTTTGGTCCCCAAAATTTCGGGAAGGTGACGGAAGGCGAAAGCCTACCGTTGGGACTGTTTTTTGAGGCATTAATCAGCCATTACTTGGCTGATTAACTCCTCCATTAACAGCCAATTACTTGGCCATGAACAACCTTAAATCGCCCTCCTTGATGGCCATTTATCGCCCTTACTTGGTCGCTTTAATGGCCTCCTAATGGCCATTAACAGCCATGTTTTGGGCAGTTGTACAGCCCCTTCTCCTTGCTATATATTGAGCCTTCTTTGGCTCAATTCAGGAGGAAGAAACAAGCAGAAAATAGACGAAAATACAGGCTGAAAACTGGCTGAAATAAGGCAAGAAACGACCAGAAAAACTGAACGAAAATCAGGAAGAAACCAGTGACCAAACTGTGATGAAAATCAGTGAGCAAACCCACACATATACACAAGATATACACTACAGAGACACATTATATACACAGAGACAAAAGAGAAGAGTATTGATAAACTCTTCCTTCCTATTCCATATCTTCAGCAAGTCAAGTCATATTTGTTTTCTTCGCCAGGCTCAACCTATTGGCTTTGTAGTGTTGAGATTAAAGTGTTGTTTTATCTTGGGAGACTATTGCCCGCAAACGTAAAAGCATATATACGGGGCAATCTTGTCTTAAGGATAGAGGGCTATCCTCGACTCAACACACAACGTTGTAACCATCCAGATTTAGTTGTTTCTTGATTTCAGGTTATCAAGATTCAAGGCACAACAAACTTGCGGCAGTTCTCAAGATTGGCTTTGCAAGGTGATCAAGATTCAAGACACAACACATATGCGGCTGTTTTGAAGATTGACAATTTATTTATCCTTTCGAACATTTGTAATAGTTATTACTTCCCGTACTGCTCTATAAAGTACCATAGAATAACCAACAACTTAAGACAAGATTGGATTGTAATACTATTAGTGTTCAAAAGATGTCGGTCAAAAGTTGTGTGACCAAATCTGGATATGGCAATGGTTTTCTGGTAGAAGAGAGTGATGATGATGAACGTGTTCATGGTGTCACCGCTACCAAGACTGGTGGGAACAAGCGCTCTCGAGAGCCTGAGGATGTCAACTGGGACAAGAGGAGAAGACTGAAGATGTACTTCTATCTTGCAGCAGAAGACCTGTATCTATCCCAGGCAAAAGATCCGAATAATGGTAAGAAGGAACTGGACACTCAGTTTGATGAAGTGACTGGAGTGAGCCAGAATCCGAAATTGGGATAAGTAGTTTTTCTTACTTGTCTAGAATAAAGATTAAATGATGTCTGATTAAAAATGGATTAAAGTAAGGAGGAATATGAAAATAATTTATATTCCTTACGCTTTAAAAATCAGAAGTTTAATCTCATCTTCTTTCCCGTTTAAAGATTGGATTGTAAATAACTTAAAAAGATCCGTTCTTTTAAGTGTAATTGTTAAAGTGTGTAAAGTATGTTCGCACATACGATGGAGAAAGATCCACTAACTGTGCGAAAACTATTACCACTTTTAAGTAAGCGCCAAGAATTATCTGGGCACCAATCTTAACGGAAGGAGTCTAAAAGCTAAAGACGTTAAACCTGTCATACTTGGCAGAAGATCCTCCATAGGATGATATTGGACACTCAGTCATAAAAAGCCTCCGGGCGACTGGAGTGGGCCAAAATTCCTTTGATATGATGATATTGGACACTCAGTCATACAAAGCCTCCGGGCGACTGAAGTGGGGCCAGAATTCATTTCATAGAAAAAGTAATGGACACCTAGTAAGGTGGGCCAGAGTTTCCAGGTCTTAAATGATCTGAAGGCCTAAAGAAAGGTGAGAAAAGAAATTGGACACTCAGTCTGCCAAAGCAACTGGAGTGGGCCAGAGCATCCAGATCTCATATGATCCGGTTACGCCCTAACCACGGGCAAGAGGTTGTTCATGTGAAGCAACGCCACCTCTAAAATCAAAGGGGCTGGAGAGGTTGTCCTCATTAGGACTTCAAGGAATAAGATCACTCTAAAAGAGGTGTTACATGTTCCTAACTTGGTTTAAGGGACGATGTTGGTCAAGTTGGTTTGAGACTAGTCCAACAGGTCTGTAATAACTAAGAATGATACATAACGTCTGTAGCCAAATGAATGATATATTTGTAATCCGTGCATCTATGCCATCATAGATTAAGACACGTTAAATAGCAAGTCATTCAAAAGCTAACGATGTTGAGATTGTTGCCTTCTGTCGACATAAACCCTCAAAATGAATGTGAGGTAGACGAAGAGGCAAAATCACCTTTCCAAATTCCGTCAAAGGGAATAGCGAAAGAAGCATCGCTCCTCTAGAACTTAGTCACACCTACTTGGGTGATTTGAAGGTTATACAAAATAGAGGGGGGAGACAAGTACGTTATGACCTTCATTGATGATGGTACAACGTATGGAATCCTTTGTTTGTTAAAAAGCAAAGATGAAGCTGTTGAAGCGGATAAGCGCTACAAAGCAGAAGCAAAAACAGGCAAGAAACGAGCAGCTAAACAGGCACGAAAATCGGACAAAAACAGGCTGAAAAACCGCACTTTCTTGACTGAAAATCGACGAAAATCGGTGAGCAAACCCACACCTATACACAAGATATACACTACAGAGACACATTATATACACAGAGACAAAAGAGAAGAGTATTGAGAAACTCTTCCTTCCTATTCCATATCTTCAGCAAGTCAAGTCATATTTGTTTTCTTCGCCAGGCTCAACCTATTGGCTTTGTAGTGTTGAGATTAAAGTGTTGTTTTATCTTGGGAGACTATTGCCCGCTAACGTAAAAGCATATATACGGGGCAATCTTGTCTTAAGGATAGAGGGCTATCCTCGACTCAACACACAACGTTGTAACCATCCAGATTTAGTTGTTTCTTGATTTCAGGATATCAAGATTCAAGACACAACATACTTGCGGCAGTTCTCAAAGTTGGCTTTGCAAGGTGATCAAGATTCAAGACACAACGCACTTGCGGCAGTTTTGAAGTTTGACCATTTATTTATCCTTTCGAACATTTGTAATAGTTATTTACATCCCGTACCGCTTTATAAAGTACATAGAAAAACCAACAGTTAGAACTATTATGTTGTGAATTTGGTTTTACTGGAAAGGATTGCACTGCTACAATGTATATAATGATTCTTGCAGCCGCTATATATGAACTGTGGGTAGAAAGGAATCACAGAGCATTCCAAACTCAAAGGAGAACTGGTGAAATTATTGTCAAGAAGGTAATCGAAGAAGTGCTTGTGAGAGCTAATTTGCATGCTAGACTGAAGCATTGTGTTGTTAGCTACAATACATATCCTGTCTAGCTAAGTAAGAATAGGAGAATGGGAGCAATTTGCTCTCTTTGGAGTAGGACCTTGTAGGTGATATCAGTTGCTCTGTTCTCAAACCCTGTTTATTTAGATACATTCCGCGATTTACTGGTAGTAATGCTGAGAAACCGGGACTACTATCTTCAGGAATAGTTTGGCGTAAGTCGAGAAGTTGGATATAAAAAAAAAAAAGTAAGAATAGGAGAATAGTGTTAGAGTAGACAGTCGCCAGTTGGGGCATGTCCTAATGGTATACGATAGATCTGGTTTTGTTTTTGCTGATTTTCTCTTTTTCCTTGAGCTGTACATTGACACTTTTGATAATAAATGTGAATAGTTACCAAAAAAAAATTTGGTACTTTTTTATTAACTAATTTTTCGACACCTGTGATGCACATGTATTCCATATTAATTATTCAATACAAAATATTTTAAAACATATAAATAATTTAGAATAAGCGATGAGTTAGGCAAGCTCAAATTATTGAATAGTTCGATATGTATTGTCAGTGCAAAGCACAATTTATGAAAATTGCTATGTAATGATGTTTAAAGAATATCTTCATTAACACGGCAATTCTGTGTCAGATGTTGATAATTTGATGTTTTAATGCTTTGCAAAAATTAACACTCCATCAGATTTGAGAAAATAATACCTTTTAGTTTCCACATTTAATTTTTAATAATCAGAAAAGAACTTAACATACAAAAAGAAACATAAAAAATTAATAGTACATGTAATTAACACTTTTGAAGGAAAAGATTACAAGCTCAACAGAAGAAACTCGTAATTTACTGAACCTTCACTTTTTCATAAAGTAAACAAATAAAATTTAATAAAAATAAAGGAAACGGAAAAAATTCAGACACCTCAGTTTACTCATGCCATAAAGGTCAAACTTTAATACAAATTTTATTTAATTAACTGTGTACGTTCATAAGAATTTTTACACGATATTTGTTCATGTTTTCTTGATACTAAGACTATGAGAAGAATTGATTTTATTATTTCGAAATAATTGACTTGTAGGTAGATATGACCCCTATGGGAAGAAATGGACCACTATGTTATTATAGTATAATGTTTCCGTAGATGTATATTGATCTTGTAGACTTTTAAAAATATTATTTCTCCCAAGATATATGGGGTTGTTGATGAAAAAGTTACTTTGAAGACTTATTTTGTAAAGAGGTCCTGAGTCTAAAGTATTGGCAGAACAATCACCATTTATTACGCTATCACCGTGAGTATTTTGTGCGTCTAAATCTAACTTCGGAGTTTTAAAAAATACATTTGACCCCCAACTCCCACCATTTTAATTACCCTATAAGAAATAGAAAACTAAATATTTCCCTCAAAAAGCTCTGATTTATTGATTTTTCAAATTCTCTTTCCGGCGATTATTTCGGTTATTCATCAAAAAATCAGTCCCCAACGACTGAAAGCTTCCTATTTCTACCATTGTAGCTAAAAGCTCGTTGAAATCGTTGGAAAGAGCTTTCTCCATTGTTTCAAAAGCTCAGTTTTCCAGTGAAAATTCTGGCATCAGTCCAACATTGGAGTTCGCTTTTGGGAATTCAAATTCTCTTGTGGTGTCTATTCTCGATTCAAATACCTCATTCGTAACCCGTAAGTGCTTTATCCCTGCTCTTTTTGTTTCTGAATCCGGTACTATTCATCGTCCATTCATCGTCGAGTCATCAACCGTTCATAGACCATAGACATAGTCTATTATGGCGTCAATTGCAGAATATATTATAATAAGCGGTGATTACATGGGCGAATGGGGGGAGACCCAAAAATTATGGAAATGGATTTCTGCGAGCAAGGTGACAGTGTCGATTGTCGTTCGTCGCAATGGTACGTATAACGACTTGGTTACGAGCGTAATGGTATGCGGGAGTTAAGTTGTGAGCCCAACAACTTTCGCATTAGTTATATGATTAATGCATTGCCCAATAGGGGAAAACATATCCTTCTTTCGTAACGAATGATAGGCATGTGGGATTGTACACGCTTGATGTTGTTGTTGATGGTTCTAGGCATGTTTTAAGAGTAAATGTTGTTGAGAGGACTCAAGAAGCTTCTACTTCAGTAGCACCACCCACACCCACACCCCCTATCCCCACCTCAGCAACCAACCGATGACAATTCAATACAACGTGAGGGCATGGGTGATCATTCAATGGATAAGGATGATGATAGTGAGGACGGAGAGTGTGATGGAGGTGATGAGCATCCAAGTGGTACACAAAACAGCAACAATTTCATTGATGGAACTGGTTTTTTCTTGGGCAAACATTTGATAACAAGAAGTATTTGAAGGTTTATTAAAGAAAGTTGCGGTAAAGACCCCGTTCTATTTTAAATTAGGGTTGTCCAGTGGGCCGGGTTGGCCCGATCCCGACCCGGCCCGCTTACCGCCTAGACCCGATCCTCCTTATAAAAAAAATGATAGTGAGGTTCAAACTCGGGACGGGACTAGGGCTAGTCCCGCCCGACCCCCACCCCCACTACAAAAATAGTCGTTGCACAACAACCAAATTTAGATTTTGGCCATTGTGCAACGTCTATAACGGCCATTTTGCCCCCTACCCCTTAATATTTATTTTTAACTCCTAAGTTAGTATATTTACACTTTAACCCTATTTCTTAACTATAAATACCTCATTTTCCTTTTCATTTTTCTCACAAATCTTCCTCTATCTCTCTACAAGTCTACATTGCCTACTAAATATTTTATTTTATTTGCTTATTTATATCAAAGGTCAAAAATTGGGAGTGAAGTTGGCAACTAGCTTGAGGATCATCCATCGCGCAAAGTTTTAATTTTCAACCTCGATTACACGTCGACGTTACGTCGGCGTTTGGTACCTTCATTCCTTCTTTAAACTATTATTGTTATAATTTTAATTATCATACTTAATTTCATTATCTTTAATTATTTATTTGTATAATTATAATGGAGGGTATCTTTTGATTTCCTTCCTCTCTTAGTTTTATTCATTACATTAGAGAAATGTATAATCCCGCTTTTAACGATTTTCCTAGATCAACTGCTAGAAGAGACGTTTTAAAATTTCCACATGAATATCAACAGTATTTACGTTATACATTATATCATTTTAATGGCAAAGTGTCGCAACCCAAATCGGAGGGGCCGCGACGGGCACCCGGATCCCACCCGTCGGGTACCGTCAACCGTACATCCAACACCTAATCGTAGTTAAATACAGACTAAGCCGAAAAATATTATAATTCATAGAAACCAACTTATATATATACATACCCATACCAAGGCCGATAAGGCCACACATGACAACTAACCACAGGACACTTATCTACAAGCCTCTAAAGAATACATGACATCACAAGGATGGGACAGGACCCCGCCATACTCATATGCGGATGCAAAAACATTGAACTACGACCAATTGCAACTCTGAAACAAATAGAGTGCTCCAACATCAGCTAAACCAGTAACCTACTAGCGTGAATCGTCACCCTCTTTAACTGAACCTGCGGGCATGAAACGCAACGTCCCCCGACAAAAGGGACGTTAGTACGACTGATGTACCGAGTATGTCAGGCATGAACAATAGTATAACAAGGATATAATAACAACTGAAACCGAAACAACTGACCAACAGTAAATGCTTCTGAGGGCCCTAATACATATGTCTAAGTGTTATGCACAATGCAGTATACTTATACATCGGCCTCATCGGGCATCTTCCTTACCATAACAACCTCTGTGGGCATCATTTCATGTAATGATTAATGAATGTATGCATAATGCAAATGAAGTATACTAATGTCCACACAGAATCCTCTCGCATAACCGCCTCTGTGGGGATCAGGTTATATCGCCACACAAGGGCATCACATCATGACATCATGTTGGCCTCTTCGGGCTCTTTCGCGATAGTCTGTACCAGCTGCAGGTGGTGTGCGTATATAACGCCTTCCCTTTTTCCGTTCCGTATATATATATATATATATATATATATATATATATATATATATATATATATATTTATCATATAGTAGTGTGCATAGCACAAGTGGTCCAGGGTAATATATGAATGCAATGCAAATAAAAATACATGAATGATAACGCAATATTCCAATCTCAAAGGACGACATAATATCTTTATACCTTTGGCTAACATTGAAAATCAACATCTCTTCCTTATACCTCAGTAAGGACTTAGAAACATATTTAGACATGCTTTTAAGCATAGGAATCAATAACACGAATATTCTTAACTACTAGGAGCAGAATAAATTATAGAGCAATATCACGATTATATTTCGTTACATGGAACATGCCAAAAGAAAGAAATAATCTGCCTTAACATACCTCGATTGCCAACTCTTCAAATAATTTCTCAATTGAAAATATGAATTCCAACAGTTTGCTACCCGTTTTTGCTAACCTTTGTTGCCCAAGTTAATTACAATTTACTGCCATTAATTTCCAAGGCATCACACAAAACACAAAATAATGGGAAGGGAGCAATTCTCCAAATGAAATAATGAATGGGACGTTATTTGATCTCATGGGTTTTCTAAGACAAAATATGCTACTGAAAGGGATTATTGGACAACTTTAAGTGTCATTTAATATCCCACGATTGTGTCTCCCACCCAACCAACTCTTGGCGGTGGGGAGCACTTAATCACGCCACATGCCCCCTTAAGTGACCTGACTCCGTAAAATTTATCAATCACACACATAATTAATTTCGTGATCCCAATTCACTTAAATCTTGGTGATTTATAAAACTTTCATATCCTCAATGTCATAATTTCCTAATATGACACTAGTCCATAACCTCTTCATGCACACACCAAATTATTTTCGATCCTCGTCGTCACACTTGTTACATCCAAAATTATTTTGGGGTTTAATCTTTTTATATACTAATCTCTTTATTAGCATACATAAATAACATAAATTCCAAAGTTCGGGTCTTCTTGCACACGCTTAGCGATTCAAACCGTGACCCAAAAATACGGGATGTTACACAAAGATAGGTCGTAGTACTAACGGTAATGATTATTTAATTGTAACATGTCATTGGATAGATCAGACTTGGTCTATGCAAAAACGTATTTTAGCATATAGATATATTGATGATAGGCACACTAGATCTTTTATTGCAAGAAATATTCATAAATTTTGTGAATATTTTGAAATAACTGATAAAATTATGACTGTTATATTAGATAATGCTACTTCTGATGATTATGTTGTAAACCTTTTAAAAACTCAATTAACTCCATCTTTTACCGATAATTTTCATATAAGATGTGCATGCCATATTTATAACATAGTTGTAAAAGATGACCTAAAATTTTTTGAAAGCATTCTTGATAAATTTTTAGAGAAATTTTTTCTAGCTACTAAATAATTTTCTGATATTTATTATCCTACTAAATAATATCCTAAATAATTTTATTGATGTTGTATCACTCCCCACTTAAATCCTTTTCTACATAAACAATCATATCCTCTAATACGATATTTCTAAGTTGCTCTTTATACACGGATATGTATGTGAAATTCTTTCATATAATCAAGTCAATAAAAATTCAATTATTGAGCATGAGTACTAGTGTATGTGGGATATCATCTCAAGTCAAATGTATCTAAACACAAAACATACAAATGTAAAACTGGCTCAGAAACTGTTACACGCAACCCGAGAAAAATAAAAAAGTATGTAGAAAGAATGAATGAAGAGTAGAATTTTGAATCTGAAATGTTCTATCATTAAATAATTAGTCTTCCATAACTGAATAATTGAAGCATACATGCTAACCTTTATACAACCACAATAATCACCTTTTCTATCCTTCACCATATTTCCTCAGATCATCCAAACAAAAAAGAAAAAACACAACATGATTACAACTCAAAGAACACATGAATGCTGGGGACCTGATATTTATCCACCCCAGAAGAGAAATCACATAAACAAAAAAAAATGGCAGAATGATAGTTGAACAAGAAAGAAGAGAAGAAATTAGAAAGCCAAAAGGTGAATTCTACTCTTTCAAGATGTCGCGTCTTTGGCTTAAGTTAACTAGCTTTGTAAGGATCCGTCCTTCATTAGTTTCAAGCTGAGACTATTATATCGTTCTCGTGAATACTGTCTTGACGCCTTCCTCCAATCTGTCCCAGTCTTCATCATTGTAGAGAATTCATCGTAACTTATCCGTCCATCCTGTCAGAGAATGAATGTCAGCACATAAAACATAACATACAAGGAAGCAGATCAATAGAATATATACTTTATAGAAGTATATTACTGAATACTGACCTTGTCAGTGTCGACATCTTGCATAATAGCATTGATAACTTCTTCGCTGTTGGTTTCAATCTCGTCTTCTAAGGCCTCCCTTAACTCCTCAATCTCTATATAGCCATTTTGGTTCTTATCAAAAAAGTCAAACGCTTTCTTCAGGTGCTCCTCATTTGCCATCTTTCTTAGGTGGACTGAAATTGCTACAAACTCCCCGTAGTCCAAAAATCCATCTTTATCAACATCACCCTGTGAAAATATCAGCGATTAGTTCCTCGTGTTCCTCCCAAATAACATTATAATGCGTGGCTAATATTCTTACGTGGTTATACAAGTCATTTTTAACCATTTAACTACTTTGACTTGGTGCAGGAAACATAACACAGCAGCAGTAGAATATTGATTTATTTTGTCTTTTTTTATTATTTTGAGATTGTTCAAGCATTCAACTAGGTAATAAAAGAGGAACAGAAGTCAAATACAACACACAGAATTCAATACTTACAACATCCATAAGAATTTGTACATCAGATTCGGGAATTTGATGGCCAAGTTTCTGCAACCCAACTCTCAACTCGTTAACGTCAATCTTACCCTTGTTACCTATATCCATCAATTGGAATCCCTCCTTTATTCCAGCCACTTCGTCCACCGTCAAATGCTCAGCAATCACCTGAGGTAGAAATGCAATTTATGAGAAAAATATATTTACAGTAAAGAAAGAAAAGAAAAGAAGAAACATCAATCTCTTGCTCATTTTACAAAGAGTTGGAATCGCACCCTTAAAGCTCTTTTCTTTAGCTTGTTCATCATAGAAAATTGCTTGAGCCTTGCTTTCACTGTTTCACCCAAAGAAACATTTGGAGCCTTCTTTGCATTTTGTATCCAGGGGTGATCTATAAGCAGTCAGAGAGCAAAAATGTTAAACTTTGACGAGGAATAATGAATTTTCACATGGCTTACGAAGTAAATCAAGAGTACTATTTTAGCCAGTGCTTTACCTAGAACTTCTTGAGCAGTAAGCCTCTTGCTTGGGTCAGGGTTAAGCATCTTCTTCACAAGGTCTTTGGCATTGTCGGAGACCTTAGGCCAGGGATCCCTTTTGAAATTCACAACAGAACGAATGATTGCTTGAGCAACTCCTTGTTCAGTTTCTGCAATGATAGAAAAAGAAATTATATAAACACCATGCTGACCATAACAAAATCAGTACCAGTATTTAACAGTTGATTGATAAAATATTATAACCGCTAGATAACCTTCTTCCTTTCGACGTTATTATGGAGAATAAACTAAAGGAGCTTACATAATTGATTTGACAATCACAGTTTACTTGGAAACAGATCATAAGGATCACCAATTTATATACCAAAAGAAACTTCAATGAGAAAATTTCTTTAGCAGCGATGTTTATTTAAGAATGCTATAAGATTGGAGCAACTATTTTGGAAGTTCAAAGTATCAATTTATGGGGCACAGATCACTACAGATAAATTGGAGCAAGTCAAGATACATTTCACCAGGTCATCCGTAAATACCATGTATCTGGTCCAAAAATTTTAAAAAGAAAAAGAACAGAATACATAAAAATATTAAAATAATACTCTCTAATCATCATTGCTAACAGTTTTGTCTCTTTTACTCGAAGAATCTCATTTTAAGACTTCTGCTCCTCAGAGTCAGGACTATAGATGCAGAAGATTTACTTTTCCTCGATAAATAAAAGCAACAAGAGAATATGGAATACCAATATGACACAGTGAATATGCATTTTTCTTTCTAAGACGTAACAAATCTTGGGCGTTCTGTTTCAAGAATTTTTTCCAAATAGAATTGTCAAGGAGTAGTAAGTCCCCTTTAGTGCCCGCACCCAAGGAAAAGAAGAAGTTAATGATTCTATACTGAAATATGGAGAGTGAAAGGGGGGACAAGAATAGGATGCAGGCGACCCTCTGGTCAGAGAACTTATCGATCTGTCCAGCAGTAGAACAGCAACGTGCAAAAAAAATTGTAATGTGAATCTTATCCTTCAAGGGTAAGGAAACTAACCTGCCCAAAATGGTGGCACACCACACAACAAGATGTAGAGAATTACTCCAGCACTCCATACATCTACTTCTGGACCATAGTCTCTCTTAAGCACCTCTGGAGCCATGTAGTACGGACTTCCCACAATTTCGTTAAATCTCTCACCTGTAAAACCAATATGACAGGCTAAACAGTAAATATAATGTTCAATTATTCAAATGCAGTTAGAAATACATATTAAGAAACTTACCAGGCTTAAAGAATACTGAGAGACCAAAATCAATTGCCTTCAATGGTGCTGTCTCTTTCTTGTTTTCAAACAAGAAGTTTTCAGGTTTGAGGTCACGATGCATGACTCCATGCTTATGGCACATCTGAAAACCCAAACAAAAAGAAAAGTAATTCAATATCGAATAACTAACCAGCCATGATTGGAAATATTCAAACATATTGGTGAATTTGCATCTTGTCAAGCAGTTAATATCTTTCCTTTTAAAGGTCTCAGATAGTTGATCCCTGTTTATTGAGAAAAGACACAAAGCTCTGAAACAATTGGTGCAAAGAAAGCATACACCAATTACTCGACTAATGGTCATTTTCCCCAACATTGAGTTGGACAGCTTACCATGACACACCATCTAACTGACTAGTAACTGACTGGGAAATAATAACTTTGAAGCTTACTTGATATGAGCCCAAAAAGATCTATGAGGAAATGCCCATACTATCTCACTCCTTTATTGATTTTACAAATCTTAATTGCCAACAAGCTAGTTCCTTCTTTTACCTTTATCAAATACAAGCTAGTTCCCTTCATAGAAAACTGACACCAGTCTTCTCATTCTTTTACATCATTAAACACATTCTTATATCACTAGCACCCTAAAAGCATATTAAGCAATCATGGCAAGTCATTCAGCTGTTGTGAAAATTCTCCCATTCTACTTTACTAACAGACACTTCAAATCTAAATAACACCAATAATAGTAGACCATTAAACAACTAGGGGAGAATACAAAATTAAAAACAAGAAAAAAAAACTTCACCTGAATCACTTCGACAATTGTGCGAGTCACAGCAGCAGCTGCTCTCTCAGTATAATGCCCCCTTGCAACGATCCGATCGAATAGCTCACCACCCTCACACAACTCCATAACTATATGAACTGCATTATCATCCTCATAAGTATTCTTTAAGGTAACAATATTCGGATGCTTAGGCAAATGCTTCATGATCTCAACTTCTCTCCTTACATCCTCGATATCAACTCGAGTCCTAAGTTTCTTCTTGGATATTGATTTACAAGCGTACACATCACCAGTTGCTTTGTCAGTACTCAAATATGTAACCCCAAATTCACCTCGCCCGAGCTCCCGCCCGAGCTCATAAGTCGCCTCAATATCCGTGCCAGTTGGATTGTCCAACACATAGGACTTGTTTCCTCCATTCCCATGGGCATAGTCAACAGAAAATGGATTTGGCTTATGTTTTCCCCTTTTCTTCTCCTCATCTGAAGTTTGTGGTACTGCACAACAATTACCCATTGAAGCAGATCTTCAAAAGCCAAAAAAGGGTCTCAAGATCTTAACTTTCCCACCAAACTATTACAACAAAATGCTCCAAATTCTCAAAGATGAAGATCCAATTTTCCTTACCTTCGCCTAAAACTAAAAGGGTCTCAAGATCTTAACTTTCCCAACAAACTAATACAACAAAAAGCTCCAAATTCTCAAAGGTGAAGATCCAATTTTCCTTATCTTCACCTTATACCAAAAGGGTCTCAAGATCTTAACTTTCCCACCAAACTAATACAACAAAAAGCTTCAAATTCTCAAAGGTGAAGATCCAACCCAATTTCCCTTATCTTCACCTAAAACTAAAAGGGCCTCAAGATTTTAGCTTTCCCAACCAAATCAGTACATCAAAATCTCAACTTTCACAGCTAAAGCACCAAAAGGGTCTCAAGATCTTAACTTTCCCACCATACTAATACAACAAAAAGATCCAATTTTCCTTATCTCCACCTAAAACTAAAAGGGTCTCAAGAATTTTCCTTTGCCAACCAAATCAGTACAACAAAATCTCAACTTTCACAGCTAAAGCACCAATTTTCACTAGTCAAACTTCAATCAAGATCAATTTTGATAAATGATTTACATAGAAATCAAGAAAAGAGCAAGTGGGGTTACCTTAAATCCTCAAAAACTTTGATATTACCTAAGAAAAATCTCAGATCTCAACAAAACCCAAACTTTGAGGTAAAAAAGAACAATAAACCCTTGAGGTTCTTGTAAAGGTATGATCTTTATAATTGAAAATCAAAGTGTTTGTGGATCTGAACATGTAATTAAGGATTGAAGATACCTAATTATAAACAAGAAAGATGAGAGCAAAGGTCAAATGTGGTTTCATGGAAAATTCCCTCCTATGCACGTTGCTCAAACTCTTTGTTGTGACTTGTGAATGTGTTTTTTGACCTCTTCTTTGTTTTCCCCCAAATTTGTCCAAATCAAGACCACATTGGTGTAAACAAAATGGGATTTTTTTATATATTTTTTGTTTATTATAAAATGTCATCTTTTTGTAACAAATGCATATTGGTGAAAAAACATTGGCTATTAATAAATTGTTTTAAAAAGTGCTCCATCTTGTCTCTTTTGTCATCAGTCATCACCAAGAGTCATATTCCTTCCCTTCCCTCTCCCCCTCGCTCCCTCCCTCCAATAATGTTTGATTTGTTGGGGTCATGAATAAGTTATATTCATTTCGAGATTAATAATAATAATAATAATTCTATTTGATGATTATATTTTATTATAGATGTTTAGTTCATCTGATTTAAAATGAGATACAATATAAAATATGTATGTATTTGGTTTAAATTAGATAAAGTGAAACATAATGTTTTTTGAATTTTAACTTTGGCTTTCTTAAAGTAAGAGAAGAGTTTTGGAGAAAAACAAATAAGTATGTATCATTTTTGTATTTAATCCTAGAATTATCATCCTACATAAAGACAAATATAATACAACAATTGTGGGTTTAATATTCCGTAATTGTTAATCCCAAAACTAAAAGTTCTATAAATGGTGAGATAAACTAATCTTGAATTTAAATATAAGATTATAATCTCTTAACCCTCAAACCAAACGACACCTTAGTTAAAAATTTAAAATTCTCGTTTTTTTCATAATTTAATTCCTTATAAATCATGGTCTTTTGTTGTGGTCGTACTTGTACAATATTGTAGCATTTTCTTGTTTCTCTCCATCTAAATGTCATATCCATGGGTAGAAAATGAAAGAAAAAAGATAAAAACTAAATGAAAATTTCAATTTCAATGAACAGATTAAAAATCCAGAAAGATAATAATGAAGTAGCAAATGCAGAAATAATCCCCTTGATTATTTTCATTGATAATGAGAGGTATATATACAAATATACAATTCCTAAATATGGAAAATATATAATTCTACCTTTTCATATTCTAATTCTAAAACATTTTTCTAGTACAAGACTAATATCATAATTACAATTATACATTAATCATTTTGTTGAGTCCAAATCGGACCATGATACACACGGTCTGTTACACCCCGCAGTCATAGCGGGCGGTTGACGTACGCTGAGACTGTCCCTAAAATCTTCAAATAGAACCAAGGGAAGACCCTTAGTAAATATGTATGCAATCTGGTATCGCGAAGGGACATGGAGGATGTGTACTTGTCCACGAGCTACCTTTTCTCGAATAAAGTGTATGTCCATCTCAATATGTTTAGTACTCTGGTGTTGAACCGGATTCCCAGAAAGATATACGGCACTAATATTATCACAATAAACCAATGTAGCTTTTTGAATGGGAAAGTGAAGCTCTAAGAGAAGATTAGGTAACCAACATGATTCGAAAACCACATTGGCTACTCCTCGATACTCGGCCTCGGCACTGGAGCGGGATAACGTCGCTTGTCGTTTGGCAGACCATGAGACCAAGTTATCGCCAAGAAACATACAGTATCTAGACGTAGAGCGTCCGGTGTCCGGACATCCACCCCAATCAGCATCGATATACGAGACAATTGTAGAGGCTGACGATGGATATAGATGCAAGCCATAGTCAAGTGTTCCCTGGATATATCCGATAATGCGTTTGAGCGCATTCATGTGCTTCACTCTAGGATCATGCATAAACAGACACACTTGTTGTACGGTATACGTAATATTCGATCACGTAAAAGTAAGATACTGAAGAGCTCCAGCAAGACTGCGATAGTGAGTGGGATCCTCGTAAGGCAAGCCAGCTACAACACCTAGCTTGGGCTCGGTATCAACTAGAGTGGAAGTAGACTTACATGACGAAATATCAGCGCGCTCAATGATCTCATCGGCATACTTCCGTTGTGATAAGAATAACACATGCATGACGAGTGACAGCAATCCCCAAAAAGTAACTCAAGGGCCCCAAGTCTTTCATAGCAAACTCAGAACTGAGCATTGTCATGATAGACTTGCGCAAATCATCAGAAGAGGCAGTCAAGATAATATCATCTACATATAATAGAATATAAGCCAGAGAAGTACCATGACGATTAATGAACAACGAATTATCAGACCTGCTGTGAGTAAACCCAATAGACGAAACATAGTCTGCTAACCTCTTATACCAAGTCCGTGGGGCTTGCTTAAGTCCGTACAAGGACTTTTCAATAGACAGACATGATGAGGATAATTGGGGTCTCGAAAACCCAAGGGTTGATGCATGTAAACGGTCTCCTTAAGATTACCATGTAAGAAAATATTCTTCATATCTAACTGATGAATGAGTCATGCCTTTGAAAGAGCCAAACTGAAAATAGTGTGAATGGTAGCCGGTTTGACCACCGGACTAAATGTCTCAGCACAATCCATGCCAACGTGTTAAGTTTTACCATCACCTACAAGACGAGCCTTATGTCTCGCAAAAGAGCCATCAGAATTATCTTTATGAGTAAAAATCCACATAGACCGAATAATATTAACACTAGAAGGATAGGGCACCAACTCCCACGTCTTATTTGCAATAAGAGCATCATATTCGTCGTTCATAGCCAATTTCCAATTCGGATCATTTAACGCAGACACTGGGTTATGGGGTATGGGGATTTAAAAATATCCCGTTGACTATGAGTGACCGGTCTGTGACTCAGGGGAGAATTGGGTAGATTTTAGGAAATATTTGGATGGAGACGGACTGGCCAGCAGGCAGTGGGCCTACTGGCCCAACACGAGAAGATGGATCGAACTCGAAACAAAAGCGAGGGCGAAGCGGGATGGATATTCGACCCGATTCTTTGGACCCGAGAACGGAGTGACTGGCCCACTGGGCAGAACAAGAGGTCCAGCGGATTTTGGGTACTGGACAAGTATGATAAATGGTGGATAATATATGGGGAGACATCGTCATCTAAAAAATTATACGAACTAGGCCCGGGACTACTAACTTCAGCAAATGGAAATTTTTCATAAAAAATAACATGGCAACTAATTATGATTTTATTAGATGATAAAATAAAATATTTGTAACCACGATGATTAGATGGATAACCCAAAAACACACAGGGGGTAGAACGTGCTTGGAGTTTGTTAATTGTAGTTGATGGAAATAGTGGATAACATAAGCACCCAAAGACCCTAAGATGTGAATACGAAGGAGTCTTATTATATAAGATTTGAAGAGGGGATGAATATGTCAAACATTTGGTAGGAAGTATGTTAAGAAGATAAGTAGTCATTTGTAGAGCATGATGCCAAAAGGAAAGGGATACGGAAGCATGGACCAATAAAGTTCGGACAATATTATGTGAGGATGTAGGAGGGCAAGAGAAATGAAAAACGATGTAATTAGTATCACAAAAATTCTCGAAATAACCCATTATCATATTCTTTGTCATTATCACATTGAATATTTTTTATTTTTCGATCGAATTTGATACGGATGAATGCTCTAAATTTTAAGAATGTGGAAAATACTTGTGATTTTTTCGCTAACGGAAAGGTCCATAAAAATTAGAATAATCATCCAAAAATAGAGTATAATAACGATGACCCACAAAACTTAAAATGGGAGAGGTCCATAAATCGCTATGAATAATATCAAATGACATTAAAGTACGAGAAGTAGAAGCTACAAATGGCAATCTAACATGTTTCCCTAAAGGACATGAATGACAAATCGGAGTACTATGTGTACCCTTACAAGAAATAAAATTATTTTTATGCAAAGAAGAAACAATGGACGACCCAGGGTGACCCAAACATGCATGCCATAAGGAATGAGCTAGAGATGCAAAAGTAGATGACAAGGCTTGACTCGAGAGACTGGATGCGGGCGTGATAGGATAAAGATCTCCCCGACTATCACATCTTATGAGAGGAATCTCCATCTTGAAATCCTTCACAGAAAACCCAAAAGGATCAAAATAAACAGAAACCCAATTATCATTGGTAAATTTACGGACAGACACCAAATTTTTAATTAAGTTAGAAGCATGAAGGACATTTTTTAAGACAAGAGGTGGATGTGAAGGAGACAAAGTTGTATGACTGTAACCACGAATTGGAATTGAATTGCCATTACCAATAATTATGCCATGATTTTTGCTCAAATTGGAATAAGACAAGAGAGTACCTTGGTCGGACATCATGTAAGAAGTGGTGCCAGTGTCCATATACCAATTCACATCTGGAGAATGTAATCCTAGTGTATGGTAAGCCTGCGAGGGCCGAGGCCCAAGTAGGCCACCTTGCTGTTCAGGCCCAGCGGTGTGCCGAAATACACTGGAATGTGAATAATTGGGCCTGAAGGGCTGTTGAGAGGCCCACTGCCCGGGATACGCTAAATCTAGAAAATAGGGGTTGTTGGGCCACTGCCCACTGGCCCAGCCCTACTGTCAGGGGGCCCATGGCTGAACCAGTTGGGGCGGCCCACTGCCACCGTGGCGAGGCCCGCCGCCACTATTTTGGCCTCCCTCACCACCGCCGGTACTACCACGATTGCCTCCGCAATTCTTGCCATTATTTTTTCGATTCTTCTTGCCTCCACCGTGAGTACGATTTTGGCCCGAATTATCAACAAAACCTTGAGAATTATCGAATGACGTCATCATCACCACGGGACTCACGTCAATAGTCGCTTTTTGGCCAAGTCGGCTTCTTCTAGTGTGGCATTGAACGAGCTTGATAAAAAAAATGGAAGTAGATTACTTTGACGGAGGAGAGTCCAACGCCATTATAGGCCTCATATAGGCCTGCAACCATTTGTAGAACAAGACGATTATTGGTAACAGGAGCTCCGACGTTACGGAGTTGGTCCGCCAACTCCTTGAGACGTTTACAATAAGCTGAAACATTCAGGAAATCGTCCAAGCGGACTTGGGAAAATTCCTGCTCAAGGGTGACAACGCGGGAATGTTGGTTATCCTGGAATATATCACGCAATCTATTCCATGTAGCCATAGCCGTAGTGTCCTGCTCAATAATCGCCTGTAAAAGGTCGGTAAAAATAGTGGAATAAATCTACTAAAGGACGGTAGCATCAAGAGTAATCCATAACTGAGGATCCTCCGCGGGAGTAGGGGTAGCGGGAGGAATTATGTGATGGAAAACTTGATGTGAGATGGCATGAATTTTGAACAACTCGCCCACGTAGCGTATTTGACGTTTTCCATCTCAAGAACAATAGGGATGTGGTTCTTGATGTTGGAAATAACAAGGGCAAGATGAAATATGTTCTTTGACGTAGACATAATGAAAGACCAATAGGTGATTTGAGGGATTTGGAAGAAAAATTGGGAAGAGATGAGGAAGAACTCATCACGGAAATCGAGGAAGGGCTCAGAACTCGAGAAAATTGAGACAAGCGAAAGCTTTGGAGAAGGAGGTATGTGAAACCTAGACTTCGGATACCATAAAAGAAATAACCCCTTGATTATTTTCATTGATAATGAGAGGTATATATACAAATATACAATTCCTAAATATGACAATATAGGAAAATAATTCTAATACATTTTTCCTATTCTAATTCTAATACATTTTCCTAGTACAAGACTAATACCATAATTATAATTATACATGAATTATATTTTGTTGAGTCCAAATCAAACCATGATACACACGGTCTTTTATATAACTTTGATCATATTTAATCCCTTAACTATGAAAGTAGGTTTATTTGATCCCTCAATTATAACCATGAACATATTTAATTCCTTGACTATGCTAAAGTAGAGTACTTTTGGTCTCCCTAACAATATCCTTTTAAAAGTAGCAATGCTAAACCCAGCTCACTTGGCGGTCACTCTTGCTATCCTGCATCAGTGCATAAATTATTTCCTTTTTCTGCAATGTAGATTTTTTAATTTATTTTTATTAAATGAAACATAAAATTAATAATCAACCCATTTTTAATTTTAAAAGTAGCTCATTTTACTAGTAGAAAAATAGCTCATTAATCATCTCATACCGAAAATAACCAAACCTAACTTGAAAAAAATCAAACCGAACCGAAGAATCCGAACGTTTTGGTGGTTATTATGCATTAGCTTCAGGTTGTTGTCCTGTCTTAAAATTCTGAACCCACAAATCTCAAATCATGGCTCCGCCTCTGGTGTTAGATGGATTTAGCACTGTTATTTTTTAAACGGGTTTTGTTAGGGAGATCAAAAATGCTCCACTTTAGCATTATTAAGGGATTAAATATGCTCATGATTATATTTGAGGGATTAAAATGAACCTATTCTCATAATTAAGAGATTAAATATGCTCAAGATTATATTCAAGGGATCATCCCTAGTTAAAGGGATAAATTTAGCTCATAACTCATAAACATGCGGTAGACAATAAATAAATGCACTTTACTATTCAAAAGTTTCTTATTATTAACTATTAATAGTACTAGTAAAGTATGTTGCCTTTTTCTGTGAAAAATATTCACTTTATTATTCCTCCATTGGATGGCATCACAGGATCTCTGTTGTTTCCAATTTTCTGGCTTCTAGTTTGGTGTAAACATGTTAAAATCAATGCAACACATGCATTATTTTATTATATCAAAAAGTTGTTCGTATTTTTATTTACATACTTTTGGGGATCATTTTGTTTGTGGATTGAGAACAAAATTAAATTATCTAACTGATGGGATAAATCATAAGATTACTTACATCCTTTGGAGAAGGAAAGAAAAGATGCTCTTTATTGCTTTATTTTTTAACTTCATTTTAGTTGGTACCCCTTTTTTAACTACACTAACATATTATTTTATTTTGTTAAACATATATGTTGTGGTTTGGTTCTTTCTCAGACCCGTGCATATCAAAAGTTTAGTACATCTGACTATTCTTTTTTATTTTTATATTAAGAAAGATGGCAATCTGATAACAAAAGTCTCATTTCCTTTTACTAACTCTCGTTATACTAACTATTGGATAAAATATGATAAATTTCTCCTACTCTTCTTTAGTTAATACTTAATAGGGCTCTTTTTGTCCTATTCTATATGATTCATTGGCACCCTATTATTTGAAGGGTCCAATAATTTATTAGAATAATTTTATTTGTATATAATTTCACTATATGTTTTTTATATGATTGTATTTGATTCAGCATAGGATTTAAAAGAAAAAAAACTTTTACTACATATAAAAATATTTTAAAAACTTGTAATTTTAAACATGTCAAATTATTTCTATAATTATAAATGCATATACCATAAAGATAATATAAAAAATATATATAGTTAAACAGCTTCTAATATAAAGTTATACTTTTGTGATTGTTATTTTAAAGTAAAGGGGTATTTCAGTCATTTCACGCCATTGCCTCCTGATAGGCTGTAGGCTGCATTGAATTGGTCAAACTCGGGGGATTTGACTTTGGAGTTTGGACACAACGTTTTAAATTATTATTCCTAAATATTAAAAAAATAAAATAATACTCCAATAAATATACATCAAAGTGATATTTTGCTGACTCTAGTCCACATGAATTGGACTGTGGATCGTTATACTAATTTCATTTTAAAAATAAATTGCAGCAATAAGCCAGATTTGTATTATTGCACTTTCGTTAATTTAAATGTATATTACCATCACTATAGAAATCTCTCTTGACTTGGAAAGACCAATAAACCCAGGTTGTTCCACTAATATGAAGTTTGAAATTTTTATAAATTTACTTCCTCTTTTCTTTAACATTAATCGTTTTTATAAACTGAATTTGTTTTAAATGCATAAAATGTCATTATTATTATTATTATTGTTGTTGTTGTTGTTGGTGGTGGTGGTAGTGGTTGAAAGAAATAATCCATTGATTATACTCATTAATAAAAAATTATATATACAATTTACAATTCTCCATAGTAGAAAACTTATTCCTATTCTAAACTCAAATCCCTATTCTAGTAGTACAAGACTCATATAATTATGATAAGTGCACAACATTAATTATGGTAATATTTACACTAGTATATTGACAAAACTGTGACTAACTATTACTACTAAAACTGTGACTACATATTACTATATACACGGTATTTAACACACCCCCGCAGTCATAGCGGACGATCTTCGAACGCTGAGACTGTCTCTAAAATCTTCAAAAAGGATTGAGGGAAGACCCTTTTTGTAAAGATGTCTGCAATTTGATACCTGAAAAGAGACATGACAGACGCGTACTTGTCCACGAGCTACCTTTTTTCGAACAAAGTAAATGTCCATCTCGATATGTTTAGTGCGCTGGTGCTGAACCGGATTACCATAAAGGTAGATGACACTAACATTATCACAATAAACCAAGGTAGCTTTCTGAATAGGACAATGAAGCTCTAAAAGAAGATTACGTAACCAACATGATTCAGAGACCACATTGGCCACCCCTCGATACTCGGCCTCTGCACTAGAGCGAGACAATGTAGACTGACATTTCGCAGACCATGAGATCAAGTTATTACCAAGAAACATGCAATAGCCAGACGTAGAGCGTCTAGTGTCTGGACAACCACCCCAATCATCATATGTATACGAGATAAGTGTAGACGTCGATGAGGGATATAAATGTAAGCCAAAGTCAAGTGTCCCCTGGATGTACCGAATAATGCGTTTGAGCACATTCATGTGCTCAACCATGGGATCATGCATAAACAAACACACATGATGTACGACATACGTAATGTCTGGTCTCGTGAACGTAAGATACTGAAGATCCCCTGCAAGACTGCGATAGCGGTCGGATCCTTGTATGGGGAACCAGCCGCAGCACCCAATTTGGGTTTAGTATCAACTGGAGTGGAAGTGGACTTACAAGATGACATCCCAACCCTCTCAATGATCTCAGCTGCATACTTCCTTTGGGATAAGAACAACCCATCTGCATGACGAGTGACAACAATCCCCAAAAAGTAACTCGAGGGACCCATGTCTTTCATAGCAAACTCAAAACTGAGCATTGTCATGATAGAATGACGTAATGCATCAGAAGAGGCAGTCAAGATAATATCATCAACATATAATAGTATATAAGTCAGGGAAGAACCACGACGATATATGAACAATGAATTATCAGACCTGCTGTTAGAGAACCCAACAGTCGAAACATAGTCGACAAACCTCTTATACCAAGCCCTTGGAGACTGCTTAAGCCCATACAAGGACTTCTTCAACAAACAGACATGATGAGGATATTTGGGATCCCTAAACTCCAAGGGCTGATGCATATAGATTGTCTCCTTAAGATCACCATGTAAGAAAGCATTCTTCACATCTAACTGATGAATGGACCATGCTTTCGAAAGAGCCAAGCTGAGCACAATGCGAATGGTAACCGGCTTGACCACCAGACTAAATGTCTCATCACAATCGACATCCACCTGCTGAGTCTTACCTATCACCTACAAGACGAGCCTTATGCCTCGCAAAAGAACCGTCAACATTATCCTTATGAGCAAAAATCCACATAGACCAAATAATATTAACACCAGAAGGACGGGGCACTAACTCCCATGTCTTATTATCAATAAGAGCATTATATGGGTCGTCCATTGTTTCTTCTTTGCATAAAACAATTTTATTTCTTGTAAGGGTACGCATAGTACTCCGATTTTTCATTCTTGTCCTTTAGGGAAACATGTTAGATTTCCATTTGTAGCTTCTACTTCTCGTACTTTAATGCCATTTGATATTATTCATAGCGATTTATGGACCTCTCCCGTTTTAAGTTATGTGGGCGATCGTTATTATATCTATTTTTTTTTATTATTCTATTTTTTTATGGACCTTTCCGTTAGCGAAAAAATCTCAAGTTTTTCCACATTCTTACCGTTTCGAGCATTCATCCGTACCCAATTCGAACGGGAAATAAAAAATATTCAATGTGATAATGACAAAGAATTTTGGAATTTTTGTGATGTTAACGGCATAGTTTTTCATTTCTCTTGTCCTCATACGTCCTCACAAAATGGGAAGGCCGAACGAAAAATTCATACCATTAATAATATTATCCGAACTTTATTGGTCCATGCTTCCGTACCCCATTTCTTTTGGCATCATGCTCTACAAATGGCTATTTATCTTCTTAACATACTTCCTACCAAAGGATTGACATATTCATCCCCTCTTAAATTCCTCTATAATAAGACTCATTCGTATTCACATCTTAGGGTCTTTGGGTGCTTATGTTATCCACTATTTTTGTCAACTACAATTAACAAACTTCAACCCTGTTCTACCCCTTGTGTGTTTTTGGGTTATCCATCTAATCATCGTGGTTACAAATGTTTTGATTTAACATCTAATAAAATCATAATTAGTCGTCATGTTATTTTTTATGAAACCCAATTTCCTTTTGCTAAGGTGAGTAGTCTCGGGCCTAGTTCGTATAATTTTTTAGACGACGAGGTCTCCCCATATATTATCCATCATTTATCGGATTTGTCCCACACCCACTATTCTCCATTGGGCCCACTGCCCGCTGGACCCACAGTTTTGGCTATTGGGCCGGTTGCTCAGCCCAATACCAAAATTGCTTCTGCTTCACGATCTACTCCTAACCTAGCCACGGTTTCCAGTTTTGGGCCAGCAGGCCCACTGCCTGCTAGCCAGTCCGTCACCAGCCCACCCACTGCCCAAAATCCACCAGCTTCCTCATCGAGTCATGGGCCAGTCACTCGTAGTCAACGGGGAATTTTTAAACCAAAATAGTATTTTAATCTCAATTCTAATGTCTCTAAATCCCCTCTACCACGTAAACCCTTGTCTGCCTTAAATGACCCAAATTGGAAATTGGCTATGAACAACGAATATAATGCTCTTATTGAAAATAAGACGTGGGAGTTGGTCCCCCGTCCGTCTGATGTTAATATTATTCGGTCTATATGGATTTTTACTCATAAGGATAATTTTGATGGTTCTTTTGCGAGGCATAAAACTCGTCTTATAGGTGATGGTAAGACTCAGCAGGTTGACGTGGATTGTGGTGAGACGTTTAGTCCAGTGGTCAAACCGGCTACTATGGCCCATTCATCAGTTAGATGTGAAGAATGCTTTCTTACATGGTGATCTTAAGGAGACCGTTTACATGCATCAACCATTGGGTTTTTAAGACCCAAAATATCCTCATCATGTCTGTTTATTGAAGAAGTCCTTGTATGGAGCTTAAGCAGGCCCCACGGGCTTGGTATAAGAGATATGCAGACTATGTTTCGACTATTTGGTTTTCTCACAGCAAGTGAGATAATTAATTGTTCATATATCATCGTGGTACTTTCCTAACTTATATTATATTATATGTGGATGATATTATCTTGATTGCCTCTACTAATGCTTTGCGCAAGTCTATCATGATCATGCTCAGTTCTGAGTTTGCTATGAAGACTTGGGCCCTTGAGTTACTTTTTGGGGATTGATGTTTCACGTCATGCAGGTGGGTTATTCTTATCACAAAGAAAGTATGCCGCTGAGATAATTGAAAGGATTGGTATGTCCTCGTGTAAGTCTACTTCTACTCCAGTTGATACTAACCCTAAGCTGGGTGCTGCAGCTGGCTCACCTTACGAGGATCCCACTCACTATCGCAGTCTTGCTGGAGCTCTACAATATCTTACTTTCACGAGACCAGATATTACGTATGTCGTACAACATGTGTGTTTGTTTATGCATGATCCTAGGGTGGAGCACATGAATGCGCTCAAATGCATTCTCAGATACATCCAATGGACACTTGACTATGGCTTGCGTCTATATCCATCCTCGGCCTCTACACTTGTCTCGTATACCGATGCTGATTGAGATGGTTGTCCAGATATCAAACGCTCCATGTTCGGTTATTGCATGTTTCTTGGTGATAACTTGGTCTCGTGGTCTACCAAACGACAAACTACTTTATCACGCTCCAGTGCCGAGGCCGAGTATCGAGGGGTAGCCAATGTGGTTTTTGAATCATTTTGGTTACGTAATCTTCTTTTGGAGCTTCATTTTTCCATTCAAAAAGCTACATTGGTATATTGTGATAATATTAGTGCCGTTTAGCTTTCTGGGAATCCAGTTCAACACCAGCGCACTAAACACATTGAGATGAATATCCATTTTGTTCGCGAAAAGGTAGCTCGTGGACAAGTACACGTCCTACATGTTCCTTCCAGGTGTCAAATTGCAGACATCTTTACTAAGGGTCTTCCCTCGGTTCTGTTTGAAGACTTTAGAGACAATCGCAGCGTACGAAGACCGCCCGCTATGACTGCGGGGGTGTGAAAGATTTACAAGGTATACCCGTGATATACACGGTATATACACTCCATGTGTATACCGTGTATATCGTGGAATCCCAAACCAAAACGGAGCCTGATATACACGGTATATCAGCCGAGTATCTCATGTATTGTGTTATAGGTTAATTGTATTTAATTAGGCATTGTACACTTATCATAATTGTAGTATTCTTGTACAAATAGAATAGGGATTTAGGAGTAGGATTTTCCATATTATGAAAATTGTAAATTGTATATATACTCATTCATTAATGAAAATAATCAAGGGATTATTTCTTTCAAAAACAAATATACCATTGAGCTGAATTGCCTTTTCTAAGAACTTCCATTGACAACATCTAATTCCATAGCCCACAAAGCACTGATGGCTGAAAACCCAATAAACAAAAATCAAAAGGGTTTTTTGAAAGGGTAAATTGGGTTTTGTTGGGTCAAATGGGACATAGAGGTCCATTCCCTGGTTCAGCAGGCCCATGCATTTTACAGCCACATGGTTTTTGACAAAGATATTAAAAAAAACTTACTCGCACTCTATGTTCATGTCAAAATAAATTAACCAGTAAGTTACAATCTAATTGAGAATCATATCATGCAATCATTAGTTATTACAACAACAACATATCAGTGAAATTCGATAATGTGGTGTCCGAGAAGGGTAGAGTGTACGCAGACCTTACATCTACCTTGGTAGGTAGAGTGATTGTTTTCGAGAGACCCTCGACTCAAGACAAAGCACACAATCATTAGTTATTAAGTGATAATATATAACACATGTCTTGTATTCATCATTAAATTAAAAGAGAAATTTCAGAAAAGTACAATTTGTTGACTTACATTATAAAAATATAACTCATAACTTATATTGCAAAGCTTTGGCCTAAAATTACTTTTATACAATGTTATACACTTATATACAAATATATGTATATTATGTATGTAAGTGTATAATGTGTACATATATACACTAAAAATATAATTATACAACATTATACATAGAAATACATACTTATACACAATTTTTGGCCGACACCAGTGCCGCCGCTTGGAATCGACAGTTCACTTAAAGTAAAAATTGTGGTGTTTGCCTCAGTGAATATTGGGGATTTTTGGTGGGATGGGTGCGCAATGGGGTGGCGCTCATTTTGGCATTGGCCTTGGTCCAAGAAACTCATCGGAGCTCAGTCATCGACGGTTAACAGTGTTTCGCCACCGCCGACGAAATAGATCTAGAATTTCAATAGCAATAGGAGGTAGAGGAGAGAGAGAAGGGAGGCGAATTAGCTCTAGGATTTCAGTAGTAGCAGGAGGCGGAGGATTTCTCAGGCGGCGGCGGCGGATGTGCAGTGGTGGCGGCGCGGCGCGGAGGAGAGAGAGTGGAGGTAAATTATTTTTTATAAGATTTTAAAAAATGTCCTAATTAACATACAACGTAATTAAGTCTTATTTAAATATTATATGTGAATGTGTTTTCCAAACTACAACAACACCTTAACATCTCTATTGTTTTTATTTTCACGAAGATGATCTTTTTTTACGACAAGATAACCCGTTGTCGCTATCATTCGATTGTGCACAGGGTAAACCCGCTCTTGTGCAATAGATCGCAAACTATATAGGAGAGATAACACACACTAGATAAGCCCCATGCAATGAGCTCGACATGAAGTTTATTATATTAGAACTTTATTAAACAATTTTATCAATTATTATTGATTTTACCAAGACGTCACAAGGCATTGCCTTGGATCAAAGAAAATCATTAATCCGAGCATAGCAAATTAGAAGAAAGAAAGATAAATAGTCTTCTGGGTCACCATAATTTGCTGTTTATCAGGTACTTTTCATAGGTTTACATTAAATTATTTATTTTTGTTTTTTCTGTTTCTTAGTCTCCATTGTGATCTTTAATGAACAGGGGTTTTAGCTTATGTATAATTTGATAGCAACTTGATCCAATTCTTGTTATTACATGGTGAAACATTTCTTGATTTCATCATTTTGTATGATGTTTTATATTTGGCTGTTAACGTTAAAGATTTATGTGAAAGAAATAATTTTTCATCTGGGGTTTCTAGTTATAGAAAGGTGTGAATGTCGAAGATTAGCCTAGAAGGCTAGTTGATAGCCGAGGGTTCTCCCTATAAGTAACTATGTTGCTCGGACTTTTCAAAAATATCGACGAGTGCGTGTCGGATACTCCAAAAGTAGTACATTTTGGGAGAATCCGACACGGGTTCTGCAACATTTCTGAGAGTCCGAGCAACATAGATAAGCAGTATCTGGATAGTAATCACTTAGTTTCTTTTCCTCTATTGGTATTGGTATTTGTTGTCTTGTTTGCATGTAACTTGCAGCTGTGATATCATATTTTTACTTGTTATCTTGCTTCAAACACTTTCTTTTTTCGAGCCGAGGGTCTATCGGAAACACCCTCTCTACCTCACCACAAAGGTAGGGGTAAGGTCTGCGTATATCTTACCCTCCCCAGACCTCACTTTGGGGGATTATACTGGGTAAGTTATTGTTGTTGTTGTCATTATCAAGTTCAAGTTTTTAATTGAATGGCCTTTTTTTTAATCTCTATGGTGAGTTATGTGAAAGTTTGAACCTTTATTATTTTAGATGTTCTTGAGCTCAATGGTAAAAATGTGCATACGAAGAAGCATAATTGCTTTCCTCAATATTGAAGTATTTTCCATAAGAGCATAGTCAAAGAAAATATCCTTACGATTGTTGGAAATCTTGCAGAAAATACCTAAGTTCTCATAGCTTGAGACGTGTCAAGGGCACTGTCCTTAAGGATATTTCACCGGTCAAGTGTATTGATAAACACCCATGATATACACGGTATATTGGCCATGTATATCACGGGCTGACTTAGCAAAGATGGGATGTTAAACCCGTGATATACACGGTGTATACATACCGTGTATATCACAGTTTAGTGGCCTATTTTAGGAGATGTTTTGTTGTAATTAGAATTGTACACTTACCATAATTAAATAGTTATTGTACAAGTACAATAAGGTTTTAAAAGTAGAATAGGAATAATATTTTCTATTATGGAAATTGTAAATTGTATATATACTCTTTCATTAATGAAAATAATCAAGGGGATTATGTTCTTTCATGGTATCAGAAGTCTAGGCCAAATATTTCCTCTCCCAAACTCTCTTCTCTCGTGCCTCGATTTCCGAGAACTTCCCCTCAGTTTTCGTGCACTTTGCTCCCCTCTCTCTTCCCAAATTTTCTTCCAAAATCCCTACATCACGTCCTGCGATGGCTAAGAACACGTTTCACCCTGCCCTTACTGTTTCTAACATCAAGAACCACATCCCTATCATTCTTGAAATAGAAAACGTCCAATACGCGGCGTGGACCGAACTGTTCAAAGTTCGCGCACGCTCGCATTAAGTCCTCCATCACATAATTTCCTCGGCCCCAGCTGATATGGAGGTGCCTAAACCTGAGCCGTCTAAGCACCACTCGGCTGTGCTTTTAAATGATGATCGCGTGTTAGTTGTTAGAGGGAACTCCACTTCTAGTGAATGCTTTTGGTTTCTTGAGGTTGGTAACTCTCATGCTCACATGTTCCAAATGCTAATCTCTTTAAATTTTAATTAGTGTAATGTCAAAATCTCTCGCTGAGTCTGCTGATGATTCGTTTTTGCTCTGCCTGAAAAGGTTTAATTGGAAAACTGCTTATCTATTGATAACAATATCATTTTGTTTGTTGAATAATGTCGAAATGAAATAATAGATAGTACAATAATTTGCGTTAATGAATTAATTTTAAAACCTCTTCTCCGTGTTACGCCAAAAGCTCTGTCATGCTTTTGTAGGTAGGCACTCCATTTGTTAGTGAACAGGAAAATACTTTAGGGAATGAGGTGGTTGCCTGGAGCAAAGGAGTTTTAGGCAATGTTGAGAAGCCAATTGTCATTAGTGGCCCTTCGGGAGTGGGTAAAGGTACCTTGATATCAAAGCTAATGAAAGAATTTCCATCCATGTTCGATTTTCTGTGAGCCACACGACCCGGGCACCAAGAGAAAAGGAGCAGAACGGGATTCATTACCATTTTACTGACCGCACTGTGATGGAGAGAGAGATAAAGGATGGCAAGTTCCTCGAGTTTGCTTCTGATCATGGTAATCTCTATGGAACCAGTGTAGAAGCTGTTAAGGTGGTTGCTGATGCTGGCAAGGTAACTCTGCTTCTATGTTATTTATTCCATTTAATATTGATGCATAAACTGCAACTGTTTTATGATTTAGTTAATGGTGTTCTTTTTGAAGGTTTAGAACACTTAAAAGTAACTTAAAGAATGAAGGGAAATTATCCCTTTGGTGGATAACCCCGATGGTTATCGCTTCATTTCGGTACTTCACCTATCATTTTTTTTCAAGAGATGAAGATTTTGATCACTGTGGACTGTCCTGAGTTATTAGATTTCTACAAATGGCATCAAACCATGGGCCATTTTTGCATGTTAATAACTTTACATGTTTCTTTTGCAACCTTAAAAACAGCTTAGTTCTGTGTGATTGTGTAGAGATGTATTCTTGATATCGATGTTCAAGGAGCCAGGTCTGTGAGGGATAGCACTCTTGACGCCATTTTCATTTTCGTCTCTCCTCCTTCTTTCGAAGAGCTTGAGAAGCGTCTTCGTGCAAGGTGTGCTAATCTAGAAATTCAAAGTTTCTCATCTTGCATGCTGTTTGGTTATAAGAAGTATTGTTGATACTTTGAACAGGGCAACTGAGACGGAAGAACAAATCCAAAAACGACTCCGGAATGCTAGGGCAGAACTTGAACAAGGAAAATCATCTGGCCTTTTTGATCATATTTTGGTAAACGATGACCTTGAAACTTGTTATGAGAAACTTAAGGTGATTGTTGCCCCATATATTATATACACTTGCCCCATTAATAAAGCTATTACCTGATAGACAAGAATTCTCAAGAAAATAATATAATGGCATCTACTAACATGACATATATATCTTTCAATTGATGTAGAACATTTTGTGTCTTAAGTGAAGATGTGAAATCTGCTCGTAAGACATGTAAGTAGTGCTAGTATTTTGTCGCCATAGTTTTCGTCTTTGATTAAACATCAAATTGTGCACCAGTATTGGTTTTGTAATCTTCTTAAATGCAGTTCCAGAATCAATCGACTTGTCCATCGAACATTCAGTGTCAAAGATTGATCAAAATCTTCTGATCAACTGTAGTACTGCAGAACATGAAAAGGCATCAAACATGTATGTAATCTTTTTCTATCTAGATAGTCGACTATCCCTTCCATATGAGAATTCTAGAATCTGGAGCGTTTGTTGCAGGAACGTTCTGGACTTGTCTTTCCTAAAAGGAGGAGCCCCAGGACGGACAAGAGGACTAAACATGTATGCTAATTGTTAGTTATACCCGTGATATACATGGGTTTGTATACCATGTATATCACGGTTTTACAAGGCAAATTACCATATGTGAAACCGTGGTATACACCGTATACAAACCCGTGTATATTACGGTTTTTGGAAGGTTTTAATAGTGTAAATATTGTATTAAGTTAGTATTGTACACTTACCATAATTATAGGATTGTTATACAACTAGAATAGGGTTAGGATTTTCCTATTATAGAAAATTGTGATTTGTATATATACTCTTTCATTAATGAAAATAATCAAGAGATTATTTCTTTTATGGTATCAAGTCTAGGTCAATTATTTCCTCTCCCAAATCCTCTCTTCTCGTGCCTCGATTTTATAGCACTTATTCTCGGTTTCCTAGTCTTTCTTCCCAAATTTCTTCCTAAATCCCTACATCACGTCTTGCGTTGTTGTTATGGCTAAGAACACGTTTCACCATGCCCTTACTGTTTCTAACATCAAGAACCATATCCCTATCATTCTTGAAATAGAAAACGTCCAATACGCGACGTGGGCCGAACTGTTCAAAGTTCATGCACGCTCGCATCAAGTCCTCCATCATATAATTTCCTCGGATCCTGCTGATACGGAGGTGCCTAAACCCGAGGATGATCCCAAATAATGGACGACCCTTGATGCTACCGTTCTTCAGTGGATTTATTCCACTATTTCTACCGACCTGTTGCAAACAATTATCGAACCAGACGCTACGACGATGGATACTTGGAATATAGTACGTGATATATTCCAAGATAATCAAAATTCGTCGTGTTGTTACCCTTGAGCAGGAATTCTCCCACGTTAATATGGAAGATTTCCCTAACGTTTCATCATATTGCAAAAGGTTGAAAGAATTGGCGGACCAACTCCGCAACGTTGGTGCACCCGTTACCAACGATCGTCTTGTCCTTCAAATGGTTCGTTGTAGGCCTATAGTGGCGTTGGTACGCTTCTTCGTTAGAGCAGTCCTTTTTCGTAGTTTTATCAAGTCCGTTTCATGCTCACGCTCGAAGGAGCAGGCTTGGCTAAGAAAGCTGCCACTGGGGCCCCTTCAATCGTCATGGTGACCGAGTCCAACTTTTCTCCATCCGTATCCAACAATTTCGGCCAAAATCGCAACAACGGTGGCGGCAAAAAGGGTCAGAATCACAAAAATAATGGTAAAAACTGTGGTGGAAATAACGGGGGTGCAAATGGGTCTTGGGGCAGTGGGCACCATAGCCTTGGGGCCATGGCCGTGGAGCTGGGCCAGTGGGCCTGGCCCCAACAACCCCTATTACCCGTCATATGATACCAACCCGAACTGAGCCTAGTTTTCGCCAACAAGCAGGCCCAATTATTCAGGCCCTTAGTGGAACCCGAGAGGCAATTCTGGGCCGGGGCAGCAAGCCGACGTGCTTGGGCCTCGGCACCACTAGGCTCACCATGCAGCGGGCCCCACCCATATCGACACTGAAGTCGCGATGCTCACACTTGAATTAAATCCACAGACCCCAATGGTACATGGACACCGGAGCCACTACCCACATAACGTCTGACCAATGTACTCTCTTGTCTTATTCCAATTTGAGCAACAATAGTGGTATAATTGTTGGTAATGACAATTCCATTCCAATTCGTGGTTACAGTCATAAAACTTTATCTCCCTTATCTACCTCTTGTCTTGAGGAAAAATGTCCTTCATGTCCCTAACTTAATTAAAAATTTGGTGTTTGTCCATAAATTCACCACTGATAATTGGGTTTCTGTTGATTTTGATCATTTTGGGTTTTCTATGAAGGATTTCAAGACGGGGATACCTCTCATGAGATGTAATAGTAGGGGAGATCTTTATCCTATCACACCCACATCCGGTCTCTCAAGTCAAGCCTTGCCATCTACTTTTGCAGCTCTCGCTCCTTCCTTATGGCATGCACGTTTTGGTCACCCTGGGTCGTCTACTATTTCTTCATTACATAAAAACAATTTTATTTCTTGTAAGAGTATGTGTAGTACTCCAATTTGTCAATCCTGTCCTTTAGAAAAACATGTTAGATTACCATTTGTAGCCTCTACTTCTCATACTTTAATGTCATTTGATATTATTCATAACGATTTATGGACATCTCCCGTTTTAAGTTCTGTGGACCATCGTTATTATGTTCTATTTTTGAATGATTATTGTAATTTTTATGTACTTTTCCGTTAGCGAAAAATCATAAGTTTTTTCAACATTCTTAAAATTTAGAGCATTCATCCGTACCTAATTCGACCGGGAAATAAAAAATATACAATGTGATAATAGCAAAGAATATTATAATGGGTTGTTTCGGGATTTTTGTGACAATAATGGCATTGTTTTTTATTTTTCTTGTCCTCATAGGTCTTCAAAAATGGGAAAGCCGAATGAAAAATTCGTACCATTAATAATATTGTCCGCACTTTATTGGTCCATGCATCCGTACCCCCTTCTTTTTGGCATCATGCTCTACAAATGACTACTTATCTTCTTAACATACTTCCTACCAAAGGATTGGCATATTCCTCCCCCTTCAAATCCTATATAATAAGAATCATTCGTATTCTCATCTTAGGGTCTTTGGGTGCTTATGTTATCCACTATTTCCGTCAACTACAATTAACAAACTTCAAGCCCGTTCTACCCCTTGTGTGTTTTTGGGTTATCCGTCTAATCATCGTGGTTACAAATGTTTTGATTTATCGTCTAATAAAATTATCATTAGTCGCCATGTTATTTTTTATGAAATCCAATTTCCGTTTACTAAAGTGAGTAGTCCCAGGCCTAGTTCATATAATATTTTGGATGACGAGGTCTCCCCGTATATTACCCACCATTTTTCGGATATGTCCCGCACCCAAAATTCGCCAGCGGGCCCACTGCCCACTGACCCTACTATTCTGGCAATCCAATTCAGTGGGCCAGACTCCCGGCCCAGTACCGATCTCGGTACTGTTCTAGTGGTCCAGCCCACTGCCCTAGTCACAGTTCCAATTTCTGTTATTGGGCCAGCAGACCCACTGCCTGCTTGCCAAACCGTCCCCTGCCCAAAATCCACCCGCTTCCTCCTCGAGTCAAGGTCCAGTTACTCATAGTCAAAGGGGCATTTTTAAACCAAAAAGACATTTTAATCTCAATTCTAATGTCTCAAAATCCCCTCTACCACGTAACCGTGTCGCATTAAATGACCCGAATTGAAAATTAGCTATGACCGACGAATATAATGCCCTTATTGCGAATAAGACGTGGGAGTTGGTCCCCTCGTCTTTCTGGTGTTAATATTATTCGGTCTATACCCACCATTTTTCGGATATGTCCCGCACCCAAAATTCGCCAGCGGGCCCACTGCCCACTGGCCCTACTATTCTGGCAATCCAATTCAGTGGGCCAGACTCCCGGCCCAGTACCGATCTCGGTACTGTTCTAGTGGTCCAGCCCACTGCCCTAGTCACAGTTCCAATTTCTGTTATTGGGCCAGCAGACCCACTGCCTGCTTGCCAAACCGTCCCCTGCCCAAAATCCACCCGCTTCCTCCTCGAGTCAAGGTCCAGTTACTCATAGTCAAAGGGGCATTTTTAAACCAAAAAGACATTTTAATCTCAATTCTAATGTCTCAAAATCCCCTCTACCACGTAACCATGTGTCTGCATTAAATGACCCGAATTGAAAATTAGCTATGACCGACGAATATAATGCCCTTATTGCGAATAAGACGTGGGAGTTGGTCCCCTCGTCTTTCTGGTGTTAATATTATTCGGTCTATACCCACCATTTTTCGGATATGTCCCGCACCCAAAATTCGCCAGCGGGCCCACTGCCCACTGGCCCTACTATTCTGGCAATCCAATTCAGTGGGCCAGACTCCCGGCCCAGTACCGATCTCGGTACTGTTCTAGTGGTCCAGCCCACTGCCCTAGTCACAGTTCCAATTTCTGTTATTGGGCCAGCAGACCCACTGCCTGCTTGCCAAACCGTCCCCTGCCCAAAATCCACCCGCTTCCTCCTCGAGTCAAGGTCCAGTTACTCATAGTCAAAGGGGCATTTTTAAACCAAAAAGACATTTTAATCTCAATTCTAATGTCTCAAAATCCCCTCTACCACGTAACCATGTGTCTGCATTAAATGACCCGAATTGAAAATTAGCTATGACCGATGAATATAATGCCCTTATTGCGAATAAGACGTGGGAGTTGGTCCCCTCGTCTTTCTGGTGTTAATATTATTCGGTCTATGTGGATTTTTACTCATAAAGAAAATTCTGATGGCTTTTTTGCGAGACATAAGGCTCGACTTGTAGGTGATGGTAAAACTCAGCAGGTTGGCGTGGATTGTGGTGAGATGTTTAGTCCGGTGGTCAAACCGCCTACCATTCGCACTGTTCTCAGTCTGGCTCTTGCGAAGGCTTGGCCCATTCATCAGTTAGTTATGAAGAATGCTTTCCTCCATGGTGATCTTAAGAAGACAGTTTACATGCATCAGCCCTTGGGATTTCCTGACCCCAAATATCCTCATCATGTATGTTTATTGAAGAAGTCTTTGTATGGGCTTAAGCAGGCCCCACGGGCTTGGTATAAAAGATTTGCAGACTATGTTTCATCTATTGGGTTTTCGCACAACATGTCTGATAATTCATTGCTCATATATCGTCGTGGTTCTGCCCTAGCTTATATTCTATTATATGTGGATGATATTATCTTGACTGCCTCTACTGATGCTTTGCGCAAGTCTATCATAGCCATGCTCAGGTCTGAGTTTGCTATGAAAGAATTGGGGCCCTTGAGTTACTTTTTCGGGATTGTTGTTTCTCGTCATGCAGGTGAGTTATTCTTATCACAACGAAAGTATGCCGCTGATATCATTGAGCGAGTTGGTATGTCCTCATACAAGTCTACTTCCACTCCAGTTGATACTAAACCCAAGCTGGGTGCGGCGGTTGGCTCACCGTACGCGGATCCGACTCATTATCGCAGTCTTGCAGGGGCTCTTCAGTATCTTACTTTCACGAGACCAGATATTACATATGCCGTACAACAGGTGTGCTTGTTTATGCATGATCTCAGGGTTGAGCACATGAATGCGCTCAAACGCATTATTCGATACATCCAGGGACACTTGACTATGGCTTACATTTATATCCTTCATCGACCTCTACACTTGTCTCGTATACCGATGCTGATTGGGGTGGCCGTCCAGATACCAGACGTTCCACGTCCGGTTATTGTATGTTTCTTGGTAATAACTTGGTCTCATGGTCTGCGAAGCGTCAGTCTACATTATCTCTCTCTAATACAGAGGCTGAGTATCGAGGGGTAGCCAATGTGGTCTCTAAATCCTGTTGGTTACGTAATCTTCTTTTAGTGCTTCATTGTCCTATTCAGAAAGCTACCTTGGTTTATTGTGATAATATTAGTGTCGTCTTCCTTTCTGGTAATCCGATTCAACACCAGCGCACTAAACATATCGAGATGGAGATTCACTTTGTTCGCGAAAAGGTAGCTCGTGGACAAGTACGCGTCTGTCATGTCCCTTCCAGGTATCAAATTGTAGACATCTTTATCAAAGGTCTTCCATCAGTACTCTTTGAAGATTTTAGGGATAGTCTCCCGCTATGACTGCGTGGGTGTGTTAGTTATATCCGTGATATACATGGGTTTGTATACCATGTATATCACGGTTTCACTAATCCTTTGGCTGGCGACGTAAACAGTGACAACCAGCTGAGTTAACATCACACATCCCAGAACTTAGTGGTATCCAGTTATGTTTGAAAGTTGTTTTTCTTCTTTAAGTCAAGAGATTAGGGCTCACTAATAATCCTTTGAGAGTAAACAGTGACAACCAGTTTTTTTTTTTAATTTCCTGATATCAACGTAGAAAGAGATCTAATGATGGATCTCGCTAACCTACTACTCCCTCTGTCCCACTTTATGTGTTGCAGTTACTTTTTAAACGAACTGGTTCAATTCTCATAGACTATATAAGCAAAGGCGAAGTCCAAAAACTACTTGAAATTATCATCTCCCTTTCCCTTCTCATTTTAATGTTGCTATTAAACTGTTACATCTAATGATTAAAATTTCCCTCGAATTTAGACAACACCTTAAAGCATACACAAGCCCAAAGCTTATACTATTAAAATATTGTCTATTGAATAAAGTTACAGCTGCAGCCTGTAAAGACTACTAGACGTCGGGCAGAACGACTCTTCAGAAATGTTGGAGATTAGAAGCGCGCTTGTGAGTGCATGCAATTGCAATGGTTGTCATTGAGATTCCACTGATAATGACAACCTAATTGGAGATTTTCTGTACTATTATGTATTCCTTGGAACTGAAATCCCTCAATAGCACTAGTATTGGATGATCCAATGTCATGTCCATAATTGACTAAGTAACTTTGAGAAGAATCAGAGTCCAATGACCCTTTGCCTTTACTACTTGGAGTTGCATTATCCATTATTGCATTATTTGCAGATTGGATCTTCTTCTTTGTGTTGAGAAATCTACCTCCACCATCTCTAGCTCTTCTCATGGCATGCTGGTGCCGCGATTCGTGGACATAAGGCTGATTTACATACATTTTGAATAAATAAAAAACATCATTAATTTACATGTCATCTCTGGGTGTTCAACTGATTCCATTACTTTCGACTCAAACTATAAATTCAAAACAAAACATCATTTTACTCAGCTGACATTTTACTAGATCTCTAAATTTGAACTATAGCTAAAAAGATGCAGTAATTTGTATCTCACGAGTTAAGTCAAATCAAAGGCGGATTTAGGTTGTGATCTATGTGTATTCAACTAATTCCATTACTTTTGACTCAATTTATGCATAACAGAAAACATTTGAAATGTTACGCATGTCATAGATAACCCTCATTTATTGAACAAATTGACTCTAGATCCTGAATTCACCTCTGCCAGACCATTTATCAATATATATGCCTAATAGTAACACGTGTCAATATATGTGATCCATCGAGCTTAACCAATTCATAAAATGCACCTAAATTATCATGAAGAACACCTCTATGGTGCTGGATTGAGTTAAACTTATATATGTTGAAGTTTAAAAGAATTTTGATAGTCTCATGTTATCTAAAAGATAACAATAAACACGTAACAAGCAATAAAAAGTGGAATTAACAACTTGAAAAATAAGTTAGTTAACATGCTATAACATGTTAAACTACGTTGGTAGTGTAAATATCTTTCTATTATCTAGTATATGCAGTATAAGTAGGGATGTCAAAATTGACCCGACCCACCCGACCTGGTCAACGCGGGTAATTACCCGCTTTGACCCACCCATGGGTCGGGTAGGGTATTAACCCGACTGTCTGAGGGTGGGTTAGGGGTGGGTAAGGATATGGTTGTACCCTACCCGTGCACTATCCATTACCCGACCCTATCCGACCCATCCCTACCCGACCCGACCCATGTATATATAATTGTATTTAATTTTAATTATAAAGATAATAAATTGAGAACCTTAATTTAATTATTTAAGTGTAGAAACATATTTTAATATTATATAATCTTTAGATGACTCAATTAATTAATTATTCATCTCAAAGTACTAAATATTTATATATTTAATTCTTTTCCATATAAAGTACTCACTCTATATCGAATTTGAAATGTGAAATTTATAGTACTTTTCTAGGCTCTTTTTCCCCAATTCAAATTTTCATAATTTGAAATGTGAAATTGATAGTACTTTTCTAGGCTCGTTTTCCCCAATACAAATCAAATTTTCAGAATTTGTAGGCTCGTTTTCCCTAATTCGCTAGTATTTTTCTATTATCCTTATTATATGAAGTGTATATTACTCGATATTCATTATGAAGAAATTGATTCTCAAAAGTCTCATAAAATTGATTTAATTTCACAAAGATGCAAAAAAAAAAAACGAATTTTCAGTATTTGTAGGCTTGTTTTCCCCAATTTGATAGTATTTTTCTATTATCCTTATTATATGAAGTGTATAGAGAGTACTCGTTATTCATTCGACTTTGCAATGTGAAATGTCTTATAAAATTGATTTAATTCACAAAGACACAAAAAAAATTAAATTTTTCTCCCAATTCGCTAGTACTTTTCTATTATCCTTGTTATATGAAGTGTATAGAGAGTACTCACTCGATATTCATTAGTCTTTGCAATGTGAAGTTGATTCTCGAAGTCTCATAAAGTTGATTTAATTTCACAAAGACACAAAAAAAAAATCAAATTTTCAGAATTTGTAGGCTCGTTTTCCCTAATTCGCTAGTTGATGTTTTGACATGGTGGAAGATTTATTCGCATAAATATTCCACTTTGTCAGAAATTGCTAGGGATATATTGTCCATACTTGTTTCAACTGTTGCATCAGAATCTGCATTTGGGAGAGTAGTTAGCGCACAACGCAATCGACTTCACCCATCAACAATTGATGCATTGACGTGCTCTCAGAGTTGGTTGTGGAATATTGTGAAAGGTAAATTGTGAATACATTTGTTTACAAATTTCAAAATTCGTTCAATTTGGAATTTTATATTCATGATTTCTATTTTTTTTTAATCGTAATTTTATTTGTAGATGAAGTTCCTAGTACTACATCAAACTTAGTTGAATGTCCAACCATTTGTGTTGATGAAGATGTGGATGATGAAGGTATGAAACCTTACATATATTACTTATTAATAAATGAATGTGTAATTTTTTTCTATTTGATTAATTCAATTAATTTTTACCAATGTTGTAGATCCTTTGATAATACTTTGAGGATTTTTCAATGGTCAATGTAGTGCTTTGTTGTTCCAAAGGTATGACTTTATTGTTTGTGTTTTTTCTTCCTTTATATTGAGATATAATTTTTTCTATATAATCTCTTTTTTTTTATTATCATTTTTCTTCTTTTGTTTTTCATAGATTTATGGAGAAGCACACTAAAAGTTTGAAGACCTTGAAGACATGTTTGATGTAATTGCATTTTGTTTTTGAGATGACATTAGTGTTTGGACAATTTTTTTCATAGAACTTTGATTGTATTTGGTAATTATGAAACTTATTTGGTAATATATTTTATGAAATTTGTAGAATTTTTGTGTTTTATTTGAGGAAGTGTATAACCCGTGGGTTACTCAAAAGGGGCAAATAAGGGTATGAAAATTTTATACCGAGTGAGTAATGGGTAGGGTATAGATAGCACATTTGGGAGGGTGGGTAGGGTACGGAAATCCCAAAACCCACCCCAAACCCGACCCACTGAACATCCCTAAGTATAGGTTAAAGTATAAGTTAAATCCCAGGACGATAAATAGGCTATTATATTCTTTATGTTCGTCAAATTAAACATGTCTATATACGTGTAACTGAACAGTAACACTAATTAATTACCTTTCTAGATTTGACCACTTTTTGCTGCAACACAGCCTTAGCACGCAGTTGCCTTCGCCTTAGAATTCCATGGTACTGTTTGGCATTTACATACATTGGTTCCTCCTTCACTTCAACTGGCAAAATCATTCTACCATTACGATGCACTGATGATCTTTCTACATTTTGATGTACCTATTTAGAAAGGTTTACAAAGAAATTAGACTTGAACTCTGCCTATTCAGTACCATGTTGAAGTATGTGACAATTTCGTCTAAAAGCTTAAATTGTCAGAAAGAGTGCACTTTTTTTAAATGTCCTCTACACAAACAAGTATTTGAAGAAAGAACTAGAAGAAAAAGATCAAGTGTTGATGAAATTTCCAAATTATAGGAACTTGTAAAGAGGAATATATTCATAGTTTTTGAGTGGAAAATTGAACAATATTATCACATGATCTTAAAAAGGTCAGAGTTTTATGATCTTTACCACTGTTTTTCAGTATGAGAACGGATTAGTTGTAGCAAACATAGAGATATTACATAGTAAAAGTATATTGCATTATTTTTTTATTTATTTTCTTGTCTATTGCACTACTAGTGAATTGTTAATAACATGCATGTGATAGTGTGTGAGTTACCAGTTTTAGTAGGTTACCAATTATTTTTTATCAATGGTAAGTTATTCTCATGCTTTAATCAGTTTTCTCAGGCCTCGGGCTTAATAGCAAACTTGAGCAAAAGCTCAGTATATTTTGGAGGGATCAACGAGGTAACCCAAGGAAGAATACTGGACATACTAGGCTTCACCAGGGTCAACTCCTGTTTAGGTACTTAGGAGTCCCCCTAAGTACAAAGAGACTGTCAATTGCTCAGTGTCAACCACTGTTGGATAAAATGGTTGGTTGAGTTACTTCCTGGACATCCAAACTTCTCTCATATGCAGTGCGACTAATTCTGGTGAAAAACATTTTATTCTCTATTCAGGTGTTTTGATCACATATCTTCACATTACCAAAGAAGGTTATCATGAAAATAGAAAGTATATGCAAAAGATTTCTCTGGACAGGGGGTATAGAAGCCAAGAAGGCACTTATTGCTTGGGAAAAAATGTGTACTCCAGAGACAACTGGTGGTTTCAACTTGCTTAATATCACGGTATGGAATAAGGCAGCTATATGTAAATTACTTTGGAGCATTTGCAAAAAGAAGGATCGCTTGTGGGTATACTGGATTCATGAATACTATATAAAAGGACGACAACTTAGTGAGATTAGTACTAAGCATGCCTCTCGGATGGTTCAAAAAGTACTGGAAGCGGGGAAGTACATTGAAGAGGCAGGGGATACTATGCAGGAGTGTCTATCATGGAACAAATTCTCAATCAAACGAATGTACAAGAGACTGCTAGGCACTTTCCCGAAGGTCGTATGGAGAAAACTTGTTTGCAACAATCTAGCTTATCCCAAATGGTAGTTTATGGTGACATTAGTAGCCCATGGAAGACTTTACACTAGGGATCGACTATACAAGTGGAATATCACTCAAGATATGAGCTGTCCCATGTGTAATGTTGATGAGGAGAGTGTGGATCACTTATTTTTCAAATGCGCTGTTTTGACTGGAATTTGGAGCAAACTGTTACTTTGGCAAGGTGTGAATCGACAAGTTATGGAGTGGTCTGGAGAAATGCAATGGGCAAATGAACATTACAAGGCTAAGAATGTTGATTTCACTATGTACAGAATCACTCTAGCTGGAACAATATACTACGTGTGGCAGGAACGAAATGCTCGTGTATTTCAAGGCAAACATAGAAGTTCAGAAGTGTTGGTGAAGTTGATTATCCAGGAAGTGATCCTCAAAGGCAGTAGATATCCAAGGCTGGCTAGGAAGTTGCAGGATTTTAATTTTTATCCCTGTTAAGTTGTGTAAGTCCTATGAAGTCCAAAAGTTGTGGCTGAGTTAGAGTAGGTTTTTGATTTCTTTGTCCCCTCAACATGGAGGGTTCCAGTTCTGGGGACTTTATTTTGAGCTGTAAATATTTACTTTTGATAATAAAATTGCTAGTTATCAAGAAATCAAAATATTTAATTATAATTATCTTACCTTACAAATGATATAAATATTTTTACCCATCAACTGGAGAACATAAACTCACAAAAGAGAAGTGACTACAATATAGTATACTATACTTACCATAGGGTCGCCGCAAGCAACAGTCACATTGCTACCAGAATACTGTGGTACTTCTGAATAGGGATATGATTTGAATCCCTGAATATTATAAAATTAATTAGACTAAATAATTAACTCCAATCATATTTCACATTAGAAAAAAAAAAGATGGAGGAGAATATTGCTCACAATTGAGGAGAGGACCATCAGTTCAAATTGATTAGCTGCACTTAAATTTTCACCCATAATTGGAGGCATAACTGCTATATTTTTGCCTTCTCGCTCATCTGTTAATAAAATAAATTATTTGCTTCAACCTCAAAGTCATAACTGATATATATATATATATATATATATATATATTACTAAAAGTGGAAAGCTCCTATTTTCAAAGTTAGATTATAATTTTACCCCTACATAAATTAAAATATCTAATTATTTATTATATTAAACCATATGAATGCAAACTATATGGTTCTATCATCCGATTGTTAACTCTCGCACGAATTGTATGGGAATCGCCCTCGGAGGGACTTCCCGAATGACCGTACCAAGGAATTCTACTGTACTCCGTGCATCTATGATTGTTGATCCTGCGGAGTCTACCCAAAGGTTCAAGCCAGATTGCCACATTATCATGTGTGTTAAATGGTTAATTATTACTTGTAATTATTTTAGTCTTTAATACAAATAACCACAAACAGAAAAAGTAAATTGAGAAGTAATCCCTTTGCCTTCCTGAAAACAGTCCAAAGCAACTTTTGGTTTGTCCCTTATTTAATACTCTATCGATATATTTTTACTTATTACATTTTGACTTGACACATCTATTAAAGAATAAAAAACAAAATGATAATTTTACTATATCACCTCTAATTATTGTTAAGTAACATAATGATTGAAATAAATAAAACATACTTTAAAATTATGCAACCACTAAATATATTTTGAACTTGTTAACCCAATAATAAATGATAAGGGTAAAATAGGTATGAAGTGGTAAATTATCTCTTAATTTTTTAAAATGGACAAGTAAAATTGGATTAATTATTTTTAGTATAGTGAATAAATAAAACTGGATCGAGGAAGTAATTTTTTATAAAATAAATTCTGCATGCATTTTAGAAGTGTAACAAGAACTTTTGAAGAGTGTAAAAGTCAATGCTTTTCAAGTGAATTCATATGCCATTCAGCAATCAACTCATTCCGTTTACTGTTTATCAATTTCAGCTTTAATTTTTTTATAACTCATAACATGCTATAGTTTTAATATGATTCATACTGTTTGTACTATTTTTATGGGACTCACATGCGTTCCAAAAACTAGTGTGTATATATATATATATATATATATATATATATACATAGACACGTCTGCAAAATCTAAAGTTGCATGTGTTGTACTTATAACTAAGCTCCGTTTAAATAAATAGAGAAGATCAAGATGCACAGAAAATGATAGGTCCAGAAAACTTGGAAATGATGACAATTACTCCCTCCCCCTCAAATTACCTGTCGTTTCTTGAAATTTCTGAATTTTGGCCGACAATTGAAAATATATTTTTCAATCTTATTGATAGGAGAAGAATTAAAATTTAGAGTAATACATTTCATATAGTTTTATAGATCTATTTCAAAATTTAATTTTAAAAATTAGTTAAATTAACTCTCGAAAGGAATAAGACACAATTAGTTTGAAAAAGAGAGTCGAAGAAAGTAATGATAATAATTAAAAGTCAAAGTAGCAATATTACCTAATTTTTTAAACATTGTACGTTCCACTTCTCCATAAGTACCAGCTCCCATTTCTGATTGTAAATGAAAAACTTATAAATTGAAGAAAATCTCAATTTTATAGTAAAATCCCATCAGAGAAATTGGCTTAAAAGGGGACAACAATAGAGTATAGGGGAAGTAATTAATTTATAGTACTACGTCAATGAAAATTGTTCATCGCTTTCTCGCTCTTGTTCAGCAAAAAACAAATAATTCGATACCCTCCTGACCTATCATCTTCTTTTAATTAATTTCAGATTTAATGACAATTTCGTACACTGCATTTCTAATTTTTTATTCACAAACCATTAACATATTCACCCGTAACATGTCCACTGTCCTTAACAATAACTATAAAGATGCACTAACTATATTTATTGTTTAGTGCTACTTTCTTAATATTCATCAATAACATTTCTCTCTCCTTTAATTTTCAAATTTTGTGTACATTATTAGATCACTTTTATTTGTTGTAACAGGTATCATAATTTTAAGACTACAAATTCGATTTTTGACGGAGATCTATATGTAAAAATCTTTGGGTGATATTTTTTATACTGTCAACTTACATAAGTTAAACTTAGCATTAGCAGTATACCACCTGCAAAAACTTTTCTTTTGCTCTTAACTTCACCGAGAATTTAAATAGTAGCTCAATATACTATCTTCGTTCTATAATAAGTGGTGTTTAGATTTTTCATTTTATTTTAAAATAAGTGGTGTTTTAAGATTTCAAGAAGAATTTGACATTATTCTTCCAAAATTACTCTTATTTACGTAATAAAAAATCATTAAATAAAATTTTCTTTTTAGACATTAATTAGAGGTAAGTTAGTAAAAACACTTATAATTTTTTTAGAATAATTTTTTTAGAAGTGAGAAATTTCTTAAACCCTTCAGAAAATAAAAAGGAGCCACACTAGTTATGATTAGCCCAATAAATGAAGCAAAATAAGTAAAGTTTTAAAAGTTCATATCCACCTCCTCTAAAAAAAAGACTTCAAAAAGCATAGTGTTCTTCACAACTACAAGGTGTTCCAAGAACCTTACTACTCTACAGAGGTGATTTGCACAAATAAGATTATTTGGTGCCATAGTTTAAATTTTGATCTCATTAAAAAAATAATAAAAATAACATTTTTGTCAAAATTGAGAGCAAAATCCTAACAAGTTATCATGAGAGTTGCCTTACAACAAGCTATGGTATTTGTCGGAATTTCTAGTCAAATCCTAATGATCACCATAACATTGTGCAGAAATTTATGAATACATGATGTTATGAGGATCATCAGAATTTGATCATAAATTCTGACATATGATCATTATAATTTTCAGTTACAACTGAAGAAGAAGCAACAACAGAAATCCTTGCGAATGTATATATTTGTACAATTTTTCTTAACTGGATTAATAATTAAATGGGTGTCTTTAGGAAGGACACCCAGCGTAAATTTCTTTTACTATTATAATTATCACTAATGATATATTACCACAAATTAACATCTATATTTTTGGACAATATAATGCAAGAAAAATTGAATCAAGAAAATGACAGTAGTAGGCTTGTCAAGCTAAATTCAGACAGATAACAAAATTTCAATAACTTTCCTGATCAAGCAAAAGGGGAGCAAGCAAAAAATAAGAAATTATTAAGATGAAAATTAAAGAAGACTCACATGATATAATTGATTGGAGAGACAATATAAGCTTTCTCTTTGTGGAAATGTATCAACCATAAAAAGATTAAATAAGGGGTTTGGTCTATTCATAATTGTGCATGTAAGTCCTTATACTAATAGAAAAATAAAAGAGAGAATCAAAGAAGAGATGATAAGAAAGTGATATGTGAGTATTTAAATAATAAAACACAATCCAGGATCACCACTGTAAGACAGTGACGTGTCCATTATTCTAATAGTAAAAGACTAAAAGGCACTTGTTTAATATTCTCTTTTCGTGCCTATCATGCCAACATTGTGAGAAGATAAAATTGTGAGATTGTATAATAATTCGTAAAAAAAAATGATAAGAAACATGACTAGGTACAAGATAAGGTCATTTTGTCAGATTCTTTGAGAATTATGCCCACCAAATGGTTGAACGGTAGAGATCCAAAGTGAGCTAACAATTTGAGTAAGTTATATGAAAACCTTCTCTTATCAAATTATTGAGAAATTGAATTTTATTAACCATATCTCAATCAATAATGGCAATACTAATTTAATACTTCATCCTAAAAGTCCAAAACTTTAATATAAAAAAAAGTGAAGACCGGTGTACGAAGCATTTTGCTTTCTCGCAGAGTTTGTGAAATACTACACCCCAAATAGTATAAGCAGATTGCCCTGATGCAAGTATAGTAATTGAGTCCACAACTCGTATCTGTGATTTATAGATCACACAAACATAATTTTATTGTTACTCTAATGCTTCCTTTCAAAATCTTTGAATTATGATTGAAAAATATTTTGTACATTTCACTAAGTTATATTTTTATCTAACTGTGCATTCAATTACTGGCCCAACCAATTCAGATTTGTGTCGCATATAGCTGATTAAGAAGTAAGCGCTCCCTACAAGAGATTTCTCCTATATACACTACTAGAAAACATGAAATTAGCTATTGAATTTGTTGTTGATCCGCAGCTAATCCGTCGCTAAATAGCTCCTAACTAATCAAATTTTCTTACAATCCGTAGCTAAATAAGAATAAAATGAGATTTTTTTTCGTTAGCTATAAAATTTTGTCCTATCACTAATTCTTTATTTTCTAGTAGGGATATCCTGACCCAAAGTTCAAATCCAATCGAAATGTATACCATTCCATTACCTCATTGGGTGATATCTAATTAAGTACTCCTTGTGTTCTACTTTATTTGATAATATTTTCTTATGAGTTCACTCTAAAAAGAATGTCTAATAGTCACATAACCGTTATGATATGTGTAAGATCATAAATTTTAAAAAATCTAATCACACAAATCTTATGACTTATTTAAAATCACATACTTATAAAATCTATTTCTTAATTAAATTTTATGTCAAGTTACACTATTACAAACAAAGTAAGATGAATAGGGTGAAATAGTCTAAATGTTCGACTTTATAGGTCACAAAGGTTAAACTCGTAAAAGTCAAAAAGTGGGGGAGTTGGCGTGGGGGGGGGGCTATACTAAAAAAGACAAGACAAATAATGGCAAAATATTGACACTACCAATATTGGAAAGTGGCTACGTGTGTTCCCAAATAGTGAATCTTTAACTTTTAGCCCCACAAAATTCAATTTTCTAATATGAAAATTGCCGCGTGTGTACGGCTTCATGGCTCAAAGCGTGATGACTCAACAGTCAGTATAACGGCGCAACGCCGTTAAGTGCTGTCCTCGTTTGTCTTGTGGGGAAATTAGGTGGCAAAGGTTTACCAATACGTTTCTTTCTAACGGGTCTCCGTAATAGCGACCGTTAACTTTACACGCGTCCCTCAACTAATAATGCCGTATTCTGCAATTTAGAATGTAACCAAAAAAGTGTGCAATTATGGAGACAACAAATGAAAATGAATAGTTCTGAAATACTCCCTCTGCATCAGAAATAATGTCCACCTAACCATTTTCATACTCTTTAAAAATATATTAATTTTTTATTAGAAATAAATAATTGACTAAAATATTTCTAATTAAATAGATATTGAGATTTTATTATCTAACACTTAATAAGAATAAATTTAAAAAAGTAAAGTTAATTCTTTCTTGTTTTGGTAAGTGAACACTTTTTTTTACTAAAAAAATAAAGGTTAAATAAATATATTTTTTTGATCTGGAGAGAGTAATTAAGGGTTTTGGTTGATTAATACTTCCCCAATCTCAAATTACCAAACGCCCATTAAGAAATAATAATTAAGAAGAGTATTTTTTAATAATTTACCCTTTTGACTCTTTTTAATACACTCTATTAATGTGTTAGATCATTTATTCAAAAGTTCATTCATTTAGTAACCAGATCATTTAATGTGGTAGATCATTCATTCAGTAACCAGATTATTTATTCAAAATTCTCGTTAATGGAGTAGTAGCATAGAACATATGAACCGACACCATCAAAACTGAATTTTTCATTGCACTTATAATGATTCAACGTGAAAAAATTTTGGAGCAAAAAATTTCTACATGAAAATTATTGAGGTGTGAAGTCTAATTCATCGCCGACACTATGAAGATCTTACGCAGAGTGTGGAACGCAAATTTGGGAATTTCGGGCTTTTATTTAGTGGAGGACATTTTGAGAATTTTGAATTTTTATTATGTTCGCCCTAGTTTTCGCTATATATATATATATCGGGGCACCGTTTTCTTTCTGTGTAGAGAAAAAAGATAATGGTAAACACAAACTTCCTATTTTGATAATAGTGAAATCTGTAGCGGCAAGTGGACGTAGCTATCGTATTGAGAGTGAACCACTATAAATTTGTGTGTTATTTGTTCTTCGCTTATTATTGTTTTCTGATTAGGTCGGATTTGAGACTCAAATCCTAACAAACATTGCTTGAATTCTATATGAAAATAAATTCCCTCCTAAAATTCCATATAAAAAGAATGATTGACCTGCTTAAGTTAATCATAAGATAAACATGGCAACAAGACAAAGTCATCAAATTTTATCCCAAATTGATTTAAATATGCCTGCTGAAATCGATATTATTAATAGTGTGAGACAAGAATTTTTTTATCTTAATATTGCTCCGAATATAATTTCTGTTAGGATTTGAGTACCAAATCCGACATAATCAGAAAATAGTAAATAAGCGAAGAACAAATAACACACAGAGATTTATAGTGGTTCACTCTCAATGCGAGAGCTACGTTCACTTTGCCGTTGAAGATTTCACTTTATCAAAGTAGGGAGTTTGTGTTTACAATTCTCTCTTTTTCTCTACCACACACACATAAAAACAAACGTCGCCCCATAAAATATATAGCGTAAACTAGGGCGATCATAATACAAACCTGAAATTTCCAAAATACCCTCCACTAAATAACCTTAAATTATAAAACAGTTTAGGTAGATTTTAGTACTGTTTTAGAGTGTGTTTTAGGGAGTCTTTTGTTTGTCTTTTATTTGTCTTTTAGTTGTCTTGTGCAGTATTATGCGTGTTATTTTGTGTTTTCAGGTTTTAAGTGATTCAGAAAGGAATAAGGAGAATCCAAAGGAAATAGGCGGTTATTGAGGACAAAAATGCATATCTGGTCACAAGAAATAAGTCAAAGAAGCCCTGGGAAGCTCGGAAAGCAGTTTAAACAAATTCCGGACGAAGAACGCGAAGGCGCACTGCGCCACCCAGCAAGAGTCGGGCGCTGCATTCCGAATCTAGCCCAATTACCTAAATCCTAAACGGACAAGGGGAAGGTTTTTGGTATCTATAAAAGGAGGGGCTTGGTTCAGAAATAAAAGAAAATCTGACATTGGAGGCAAGGAACAAGAGAGCAAGAAGCAATTAGAGACATCAATTGTCCAAGTTCTTTTCCTTTTCTTTACTTTAATTCAGTTTATGTTGGATATTAAGTTAATTAGTCTTCTTAGCATGTTTATGAGCTAATTACTTTTATTAGGGTTTTTCGTTGAATCACTTGAAACTCTGTTATGAATTAATGCATTGCTAGTGTTTCTTCTTCATCTATTAAGATCTCTTCAACTTGCGTTTATTGAATGAGAATTAATTGGCCATTAGTTTTCATTACCCATATGATTTTAAATCAAGATCTAAATGAGATTTGAATATGCTATAGTTGATTAGACGTAAGTTTAATCTTGAACGAGAGTATCACGATTGCCTGTGTAGCTTTTTAGGTTATTGATCTTAATCCTCCTATGTGATTGAATTTATCATAGAACTATAGAAAATTCTCTTAGGTTGAATTTTTATATGTCCTAACCGGGATATAGAACATCTCAGTTAACCTGCTATCTTAATAAGAAGAAGAATAGCTAGTCTTGCATTAATGAATGATAGAGTGGATTGTTGATGAGATTGGAAACCCTAATTGCCTTCATTACTGAATTAAACTTCGTGTATTTTCACTGCTATTTTATTCCCGCAATCTATTTTAGTTTGTTAATTCTTTAGTTTAGAAATCACCACTTATATTCGTTTGCCAAATAGAAACTAAAGATTAGTTAATTGGTAATTGATAAATCAGTGTCTGTGGACGATACTCGGTTTTACTGAAATTATTACAAATTGTGATACGTACACTTGCGTAACATCTAGAAATTTCGCAACAAATTTTTGGCGCCGGTGTTAGTGAAAGGGGTTAGAAGTTTTCTTAGGCATGCTGGTTTCTACAGGAGATTCATCAAAGACTTCTCAAAAATTTCAAAGCCTCTTTCGACCTTGTTGATGAATGGTGTTGCGTTTGATTTTAATGAAGAGTGCCTAAATGCTTTTAAGGCACTTAAGGAGAAGTTAATTTCAGCACCAATTGTTATTGCACCAGATTGGGAGCTTCCATTTGAACTGATGTGTGATGCTAGTGATTATGCAGGGGGAGCAGTTCTTGGGAAATGAGATTTAGCCATCATTTGATCATAAATATTATTTAGAAACATTAAAATTAGTTGCAAATCACTACATATTTTACAAATCCGATTAATTGAATTTTTGCCTTTACATCTTCAATAATGTTGGAAGTCTCGACCTCTAGGGTGATTGATTTTTGTGTCAGTGCCTTTATGAAGATTTGACAATCATCCGCTAGAGAAGTATCTCTGCCCTCGAGAAAAGCACGCACCAAACGGGAGACCACATTGTATCCATGAGGGTGAACATTCTTGTTGTTAACATAGTCGTTATATGTTACCCAAGATGGGCCGCCAACTTTCCCGTGGTCACAAAGACAAACCAAGAGTCAAAACAGGGTCGCAAATATTATCATAAAACTTTCATTTCCAATTCAAGAGTCTGTCCAATCCTTATTCACATTGGTGACTGATTCTTTCAATTTCTATACACATCTAATCCTTAACCACCCTCTTATAGTTGTATGTGGAGAAAAATAGAGTGCAATAATTATGTATTAACTCTTGTGAATTTTATTAAATTCTTAATGACATATTGATGTGATTAGCAAATAGAAAAAAATATTTACATAATCTTGCTATAGGTCATAATTTTTAAAATATAATTTTCTAATATATACACACACATGCAAAACATTAGTGTCGATTTTTTTCTTTTTCATAAACTTTTATAGTTTGGTGTTCTTAGAAGACATAAATATTTTAACTTCACAAATTAAAATTATTATTTATATTGGTCACGGTTAATTTAAGCTAATAGCCATGTGTTTGCCATACACTACCTAGGATCTTGTTGTAAAAAAATATGAAAATTTGAGTAGTTTAATTCAAAGTTCTAAAATATTTCTATTGTTAAAAAATAGGTTATCTTTCTTTCATTCTCTTTTGATAAAAAAAAATTGATTTTTATATTTTTTTCCAATTTTTTAATATTATTGAAGTAAAACTAAAATCATAAAATATATTATAAATAATTTTGGGGGCCTAAAGCAAATGGTTTACTAGTCTCTCCCTTGAGCCACCCTTGAAAACTTATTGACTACTTGATACTACTTATTGTTAGAATTTGTCATGAATTTTCTACCATATTTGGATTCTATCATAATTGTGTTTACTTTAAAAAAGATTTTTGGTGGAAAAGATTTTCTTTGTAGAAAATGACTTTACCATATTTATCATTTTCTTGTAGGAAAAGTTTTGAAATTCTATAAATAGAAGATCTTTTATTTATTCTCAGACATAACATAATAACATCCACAATGTAGTCATTTAGAGAGATTTGTTTAGAGGGAGAATTTTCTCTCAATAGGTTTTATGGTTTATATTATTTTTTCCAATATATAGGTCAATTGACCAAACTACATATTAAATATGCTTCTTGTAGTAGTTTTCTTTGTTATTTGATTTATCGTTGTTCAAGGTTCACAATTATTAGCTTCCGCATGACGTTGATTATTTCAATCCCTACACTTATATATATGTACGGTTGGGCTATTCCTTCGGAAGGAGCGCTTCCCCCCGAATGGGCCCCTAAACGGCGTGAATTCGGATATAATCGAACTTTAATGCAGATATCGAACACCGGATGAAAAACAAAAAAGGGGATTCTTACACATATGTACTGCCCAACACAAGCAGTTTGCAATGGAATAACCTAATAAATTTCACATGTAGAATAGCCAACATATGTTTATATTGAATTTCATGGAGCCAAACCTATTTAAGGATATTTTTTAAACTTCTTCCCCGAGCTACTATAGAACTCCCTTCATTTTTTAAAATTTTTATTGTTTAAAATCTGTATTATATATATTTTTACACACTCTTATACATTATATATACATTCTTTATACATTCTTTATACACTATTATACATTACATATATTATATATAATATATAAATAATATATCTGCTTTGTATAATTATTTATAATCAATGTATTATTTTCTGTATGTGAATCCACGTACTCTTCTTTGGTTCATCAAATGTGATTGAATTCCTCTACTACTTCACTGAACCAACAAAACTATAATTTCTAGAGTAGAAATAACAATGAATTCTTGAATACAAACAACCCTTCTTTTTCTCGGTGGAACCACCATGAGCACCACGATCAATTTGTTGCTGCAACTATCACATAAGGGTAATGTTTTGCTGATGCAACTAGATTTTCTTACTCTTTGGGCCTTTTTTCTCAGTGAATGGATTATAGGCCAAAAACATAATAGTTCAAAGAAAGCTGAAAATGAGAAGGAAGAAATTAGTATACTTAAGAGAGTTGGGCCAAATTTCGTAGGTTGGGCTATTTGGGGGGGGGGGGGGGGGGGTGACTGAAAATTTAGTTTAATAGGAATTAGGAAATTTCTAATATTCCACATGAGTTTTATACATTAGTAATTAAATAAACACCCTTATAATTTCACTTATTTGTAAATGCAACATTCCATATTTTTTCATTTCAAAATCAAATACGTAAATTACAAAACACAAATATGACAGTTACACCTATATTTTGAAATGAACACTTAAATTGCTTGGGGTTTGGTATGCCCTTTGTCCCCTGATTAATTCGGATTCGCATCTCGTAAGATCCGTTAAAGAGAATGTAATATGGATTCTATCAATTCCATCACAACCCTAAGCGGTAATTATCATTAATAATTAATATTACCTATGGACAACAAAAAAATTCCCCAATGAATTTTCTTAAGTGGAAGTCATTTTTAAAAATAATTGTGAAGCAGGATTGAAAATTCAAGACCACCCTAATCGAGGTCTTTCTTGAAAATTACCCCGTTGGTGCGAGGACAAAATGACTGTCCAGCCCATTTTTTTTTTTGGTTTAGTCGGCCAACAACTAAGAAGTCCAAACAACAATTACATATTTTTGAGGTCCAAGCTACAAACAAAGTCGCACACTGAGGTAGCATTTGAACTTGGTTTTGTTTTCATTTTTGGATACCTCATATTAAATGGAATTTTGTCTCATTACTTATGTTGGTTAAGTAATACCGAGTGTTTATCGGAAACAACCTCTTTACCCCGCAAAGATAAAGATAAGGTCTGCGTACATTCTATCCTCCCCAGATCTCAATTGTGGGATTACACTGAATATGTTATTGTTATTATATGATATTTAAATTGAAACAGAAGAAGTAATTCCTTTTGGACCATAAACAGTAAAAAAGAGATTTTTTTAAAAAAAATAATTCTACAACATAGGAGAATGTTACTACGCATTCGTAGAAAACTAATGCAACTAGTTGGAGATTTCCCCATTTTTTGTGATGGCTAAATTATCTATTGGAAAGTAAATAAGCATAAAGCAAATAAATAGGTAATATCTAGTCAAGTTTCTTCAACCATGCACCCATCTTCTTTTTGACCTCTAAAGTCTACAATTAGGTTATATTATTTGGTAGATGTAGTTTTCTATATTTTCAATATAATTCTTATAAAAGATAAATTAATCCACAAATCAATACGAGTAATCCGTAAATTCGGCATCCATATATTGAAACAAAATGTTTGGAAAAGAGAATAAAATAGAAAAATTGTGAAAGCAACTGAAACAAGTAATTGCACGATTTGTCTTTCAAATAGACTAGTCTTTATTTTCTGCTCTTCATGGTCTTTAATTTTTGCCCTTCAAAATCGAATTTATATCTAGAATGACATAGATTTTTTAAAGCGCTGACATAACTTCAGAATATTATAATGCGTAACTTTTGTCCCTATAAGCATAAGTTCAATTTTAAACGGCAAAAATTAAATAACATCACAAAGTAAGCACAAAAGTGCAATTGAGCCCAATCGAAACACACAAATTCTTTTGTGGAAGGTGACAATATGACGAGTCGTCGAGTCCATCTTAAAATAATTTCTTTTAAAAAGTGAACATTAAAGTGGAACTTTAATTATTGATCTCACACGTGGCAACAATTGGTTATTTGAGTGCCTTTAATTACAAATGGGATTTTATGTTAATGTTTTGTCGGATTAGTTAAAAGGTTTTGGATTTAGTGGACCATCATCATCAAAAGTCCATCAACCACGTATCCTGAATTTTGGAAATTGAGGCCCATAATCGTATTATTTCTCCCTAACGATAAGCTAATTCTTTATTATTTTCATTATTCGACTTTAACCTTGTATTCTTTCTAATGTTATATTTAGTATTTAGAATTTGTCCCGATACGATATTGCTTTCCTTGCTCGCACCGAAATAATATTTACTCCTAGATGTCCAGTTAAGTTAATTCAATGTGATTATTTATTGCGTTGGGATTATTATTATTATTCTTGCGTGGGCTCTATTTCTTGCTAGTTTATACAAATTTCCCAAATACACTATGCTAGTTTTAGATTTTAGTTCTTGTAGGTGTGTGAGAGATTCAGCCATCATTTCTTCATAAATAATATAGGAAAATTAGTTGCCAATCATTGCATGTTTCACAATTTGATAGATCGTTCAAATCGCAATTCTTTTGAACTTCAAATTCACGTGCAAATATCTATAAATCTTTTTTTGGAAACTTTAATTTAAATATTCTTCTCAACTTCAATTTAAAAATATTTCATTTTAAACTCAAACTATATCCAAATACCTACGTAAAATGGTTTTGGTATATATACAAATGTTTTACCATAAGAAAGTATTTTATAGTGTTTGGTCGAGTATAGGTTAAAGATGCGCCATAATTTTTACCATAAGAAATAGTGTTTGGTCAAGGTGATACCAATTTCGGCGGAACTGACCACAGAGGAGACTCAAGGAAATCTTTTACAGGTTAATAACCCTGGCGGATGCTATCTTAACCCAAAACATACCCATAAAATGTTGGTACTCTATCGTACTTTATAAAGCAGTACGGGATGTAAATAACTATTACAAATGTTCGAAAGGATAAATAAATGGTCAAACTTCAAAAAGCGCCGCAAGTGCGTTGTGTCTTGAATCTTGATCACCTTGCAAAGCCAACTTTGAGAAGCGCCGCAAGTATGTTGTGTCTTGAATCTTGATATCCCGAAATCAAGAAACAACTAAATACGGAAGGTTACAACGTTGTGTGTTGAGTCGAGGATAGCCCTCTATCCTTAAGACAAGATTGCCCCGTATATATGCTTTTACGTTAGCGGGCAATAGTCTCCCAAGATAAAACAACACTTTAATCTCAACACTACAAAGCCAATAGGTTGAGCACTGTCGAAGAAAACAAATATGACTCGACTTCTTGAAGATATGGAATAGGAAGGAAGAGTTTCTCTTTACTCTTCTCTTTTGTCTCTGTGTATATAGTGTGTCTCTGTAGTGTATATCTTGTGTATACGTGAGGGTTTGGTCACTTTTTGACCGATTTTCAGCCCTTTGTTTTGCTGATTTTTCAGCCAATGGTTTGCTTGATTTTTCAGCCACCGGTTTCTTGATTTTTCGGTGTCTTTTTCGTCTGTTTTGTGGCCTGTTTTTCGTCTATATTCTGCCACATTGAATTGAGCCAAATGAGGCTCAATATATAGCATAGAGAAGGGCTGTCCAATTTGCCAAAACATGGCTGTTAATGGCCATTTAGGAGGGCATTAAAACGACCCAAGTAATGGCCGTTAATGGCCATTGAAAGGTCGCCCACTTGCGCCCAAGTAATGGGTTGTTAATGGAGGAGTTAATCAGCCAAGTAATGGCTGATTAATTCCTCAAAAAACGATCCCAACGGTAGGCGAGAAAAAGTCTCCGAAATTCGGGGACCAAAGCGTAAATATTGAAACTTCGGGGACCAAATCGTACATATAAAAGAATTACGGTCCAAACTGTACATATGAAACTTTAGGGATCAAATGTACATCCGGCGAGTTCTCGGTCCAAAAAGATAATATCGAACGCCCCCGCGCCCCGCGCGCCGCGCGCCCCGCGGCCCGTGGCCCGAGCCCGAGACCGAGACCGGACCGGACGGGCGGGCGGCGGCGCGCGTGTGGGCTTAGCCTTGAACCCAAGCATATCTAGGTCTTCCCTCCTTTAAACACATGGGATACCCCTTGGGGATCCAAACCCTTTACCACATTAGAGACTTATATAGAGAGCAATTCTTCATATTCCCACCGATGTGGTAGATTTGTCCCACACCACATTTCCATGTCTCAAACACCTTACTTCGTGGACCAATATCTCTTTCATTTCTCAACGAAATTAGACGATTCTAGGCCTTACGGTCATCTACTCACTTCGTAGATCATGCATGTGCGAAGAGACAAGGTCTCCAACATGCGAAACACTAGTGTTTAATTCATCAAAGATGGGTGGACGCATCTCCCCGCCAAAGGCTAATTTCCAACAATCCCCTCTATGAAAGAGAGATTGTGGCGCACGCACAAGGTGCCTACATTTGAAGCAATCTTTCAGCCGAAACGATATTGCATCGGGAGAGGTAGCTTTCGCTTTGAACCTTCCCTAGTTGAAACCATCGGACTTACTTACTGCGCGGTGAACGTGATGTCTTGAACCGTCAGTGTTTAGTGTAAGCCAAGACAACGATATCAACACAATAACTCTTCTTATTCATTTTCCTTCTTACGTTTCTGTCCATTGTGGCCATGGACACACTTGGATTCTTAAGTGCGTTCATTTGAGTCGGCCATCCTCGCACTTAAATAGGTGATCTCCTACAAGGTATCCTGCTATACCCCACTTCACAAGTGTTAGGAATCATTAAAAGTTCCCCCAACCTTAACCTCAACCGTTTGAGGATCTTTTAAAGGTTTGGAAGCTTAACCTTTACCCACCATGCAGGCAGCACTTTAATGTCTATCGCGGGAACAGCTTTGGATTCATGTTTTCGTACAGAAATCATCATCCGAAGTGCTTCTTGCTTCCACCGAAACGCTCAACTGAACCTTTTGCCGCTTAGTTTTCCCATTGAACCACATTCTTGGGATCTCCAATCAGTATGGTTGGGTTTCCACCGCAAAGGTTCGTATTGTTTGGGTTTTAAGCCAATTCCCCTAGACAGGCAGAACACTTGATCTCCGGGTAGTCCCTTAGTTAGTAAACAAGGATGTGACACCCGTGATGATCAACCGCCATACGGTCTTATGTCTCCGACAGATCCTAAAAGATATGTCCAGACGCCGTAATCCGTGTCCTTCCTGAAGCCGACCGGCTAGCCACGATGTATAACCGCGAAGGCACGGGTTTTTCCCAATAAGGGACGTCCTCTAAAGAGTCGTGAAGTTACTCAACTTCTTTCATGCTTTGTATAAAGCGATAAACCCCGATTCCATCATGAATCGGCCGATGCAAGTTTGCTTAGAGGATTTTCCAAGAACCACCATACACATTTACTTGTGGCTTTGGTGTTCTTCATATCGATGTCCGATTTGCATCACGGTGTTCTCTCGAACCATTTGGACATCCAGAATACTATAATCCGTAGATAAGTGAATAATTCGATATCGTCATATCCGACTTAACGCCTTTCTATTGATCATGTATTGAAATCATCGGTGAACCTTAGTTCAACTGATCTGCTTTGGAAGATGATACCTGGGTCGGTTGTAGTGTGTACAATACATTGAACTACACGTGACACGAGCATATCGCTCCTTGTCTATGGGTGCACCATGATTCCAATCAGTTCTATGATTCATATCCATTGGTGGCTTCAACGAGACTGTCAACTATCGACCAGTCCGTTAGATGTCTTAGAAATCCAATTCCAAAGATGTCATCTGTGATACCCATATCTTTCATATCGAGACTTTGTTTCAATATGACTTTTACTTTTAGGATTGTTGATTCTCCAACCGTTGGCATTCTAACTTCGAGTCAATGTTTCGTGGTCGATTCATTGTTCTGTTTTATACGAAACTTTCGGGACCAAAATGTAAACATTTCGGGGACCAAAATGAAAGTTCGGGAAGAAGCCCAATGATCAGAAAGCAAACCAAGTCTGATTCTCTTCTTCCAACTCTACGGTTGGGAAGGCTAATTCAACATTCATGCCACGCAAGACTGCAATGGCCCTGGATGTGAAGCTACTCACAGGGGAGCACATCTTACAACCCAAAGGTTCTTTTCCCGGAGGAAGATCAACCATTACGCAAGTATGGTTCTATATGATAGAGTCTATTTCTCTCTTTGTAGCTTCTTTCCAAAGCAACGCTTTTGGAGATGACAATTATTTGTTAATTGTCCATGGTTCGTTCTCAACCATACAAGCTAGAAGGTATGGAACAAGTCTTTGTCCCCTCTTTGCTCCTTCTCGGTTCAACATCTAGAATTCCTGAGTTCTGCATATCTGGAATATTAAGTTCCGGATAGCCAGCAACTTTCGAGTCCTGTAGATATGGAACGTCTAGTTCCGGACAGTCAGGCCCTCGCGGGTTCTTGTTAACCTTGAGCAATTACTCCCTTTTCCTTTTTCAAGGAAAGCTATCTTCAAAGAATTCAGTATTCTTTGACGCCAAGAGCGATCAAGCACTATCGTTATTTGCGAGATCCGGTGGATATGCAATCTACGATCTTAGGTCGAACTTGACTGTCTCGGTAGTCCAACTTCTACCAAGCCATCCCACATCACAACTTTTGTATGTGAGATCATTTCCATGTCTCACACGGAGAGTTATCCTTATCCTTATGCGGAGTTACTCGTGAGAATCGCATTAGCGGTGAGATCGCCTTGCCCTACATAATTTAGGCGTACGGGTTTGCACTTGGCTAACACCGTTAGGCGAGGTGAGTAATGAGCGGTCGTTTAATGAACGATGCTTCACATTCTCCCCCTCTATCACTACGAATTTCTCAATCCGTAGGCTTAGTTGATATTCAACTTCTGCTTTGTAGCGCTTATCCGCTTCAACAACTTCATCTTTGCTTTTTAACAAACAAAGGATTCCATACGTTGTACCATCATCAATGAAGATCACAACGTACTTGTCTCCCCCCTCTATTTTGTATAAACTTCAAATCACCCAAGTAGGTGTGACTAAGTTCTAGAGGAGCAGTGCTTCTTTCGCTATTCCCTTGACGGAATTTGGAAAGGTGATTTTGCCTCTTCATCTACCTCACATTTATTTTGAGGGTTTATGTCGAAGAAGGCAACAATCTCAACATCGTTAGCTTTTGAATGACTTGCTATTTAACGTGTCTTAATCTATGATGGCATAGACGCACGGATTACAAATATATCATTCATTTGGCTACGGACATCTTTGTACCATTCTTAGTTATCACAGACCTGTTGGACTAGTCTCAAACCAGGTTTGACCAACAGCGTCCCTTTAACCAAGTTTGGGACATGTATCACCTCATCTTTGAGTGATCCCAATCCATGAAGTCCTATTGAGGACAACCTCTCCAACCCCTTCTACTTTAGAGGTGGTGTTGCTTCACATGAACAACCTCTTACCCGTGGTTAGGGCGTAACCGGATCATATGTGATCCAGATATTCTGGCCCACTCCAGTTGCTTTGGCAGACTGAGTGTCCAATTTCTTTTCTGCCTTTTCTTTAGGCCTTCAGATCATTTAAGACCTGGAAACTGTGGCCCACCTTACTAGGTGTCCATTATTTTTCCTATGAAATGAATTTTGGCCCTACTCTAGTCGCCCGGAGGCTTTGTATGACTGAGTGTCCAATATAATCATATCAAAGGAATTTTGGCCCACTCCAGTCGCCCGGAGGCTTTGTATGACTGAGTGTCCAATATCATCCTATGAAGGATCTTCTGCCAAATAATATGACAGGCTCAACGTCTTTAACTTTTAGACTCCTTTCGTTAAGATTGGTGCCCAAATAATTCTTGGCGCTTACTTAAGAGTGGTAACAGTTTTCGCACAGTCAGTGGATCTTACTCCCTCGTATGTGCGAACATACTTTACACACTTTAGTAATTACACTTAAAAGAACGGATCTTCTTAAGTCGTTTACAAAATCCAATCTTTAAACGGAAAAGAAGATGAGATTAAACTTCTGATTTGTTAAAGCATAAGGAATATAAATTATTTTCATATTCCTCCTTACTTTAATCCATTTTTAATCGACATAATTTAATCTTTATTCTTGACAAGTAAGAAAAACTACTTATCCCAATTTCGGATTCTCGCTCACTTCGAGTCACTTCATCGACCGAGTGTCCATTTCCTTCTCACCATTATTCGGATCTTTTGTCCGGGATAGATACATGCCTTCGCTGCAAGATAGAAGTACATCTTCGATCTTCTCCTCTTGTCCCGTTGACATCCTCGAGCTCTCGAGAGCGCTTGCTCCCACCGATCTTGGTAGCGGTGACACCATGAACACGTTCATCATCATCACTCTCTTCTACCGAGAAAACCATTGCCATATCCGATTTGGTCTCACAACTTTTGACCGACATCTTTCGAACACTAATAGTAATACTATACAATCTTGTCTTAATTTGTTGGTACTCTATCGTACTTTATAAAGCGACGGGATGTAAATAACTATTACAAATGTTCGAAAGGATAAATAAATGGTCAAACTTCAAAAGCTGCCGCAAGTGCGTTGTGTCTTGAATCTTGATCACCTTGCAAAGCCAACTTTGAGAACATTAGCAAGTATGTTGTGTCTTGAATCTTGATATCCCGAAATCAAGAAACAACTAAATCTAGAAGGTTACAACGTTGTGTGTTGAGTCGAGGATAACCCTCTATCCTTAAGACAAGATTGCCCCGTATATATGCTTTTACGTTAGCGGGAAATAGTCTCCCAAGATAAAACAACACTTTAATCTCAACACTACAAAGCCAATAGGTTGAGCTGTCGAAGAAAACAAATATGACTCGACTTTTGAAGATATGGAATAGGAAGGAAGAGTTTCTCTTTACTCTTCTCTTTTGTCTCTGTGTATATAGTGTGTCTCTGTAGTGTATATCTTGTGTATACGTGAGGGTTTGGTCCTTTGTTTTTGACTGATTTTCAGCCTTTGTTTTGCTGATTTTTCAGCCACCGGTTTGCTGATTTTTCAGCCACCGGTTTCTTGATTTTTCGGTGTCTTTTTCGTCTGTTTTATGGCTGTTTTTCGTCTATATTCTGCCTTTCGAATTGAGCCAAATGAGGCTCAATATATAGCATAGAGAAGGGGCTGTCCAAGCGCCAAAACATGGTGTTAATGGCCATTTAGGAGGGCATTAAAACAGCCAAGTAATGGATGTTAATGGCCATTGAAAAGGCGCCCTAACCGCCCAAGTAATGGGCTGTTAATGAATGGCGATTAATTCCTCAAAAAAACAGTCCCAACGGTAGGCGAGAAAAAGTCTCCGAGAAATCACGGGGACCAAAGCGTAAATATTGAAACTTCAGGGACCAAACCGTACATATAAAAGAATTCGGTCCAAGCTGTACATATGAAACTTCGGGGATCAAAGCGTACATCCGGCGAGTTCTCGGTCCAAAAAGATAATATCGAACGACCGCGCCCCCGTGGCCCGAGCCCGAGCCCGAGACCGAGACCGGACCGGACGGGCGGGCGGCGGCGCGCGTGTGGGCTTAGCCTTGAACCCAAGCACATCTAGGTCTTCCCTCCTTTAAACACATGGGATACCCCTTGGGGATCCAAATCCTTTACCACATTAGAGACTTATATAGAGAGCAATTCTTCCTATTCCCACCGATGTGGTAGATTTGTCCCACACCACATTTCCATATCTCAAACACCTTACTTCGTGGACCAATATCTCTTTCATTTCTCAACGAAATTAGACGATTCTAGGCCTTACGGTCATCTACTCACTTCGTAGATCATGCATGTGCGAAGAGACAAGGTCTCCAACATGCGAAACACTAGTGTTTAATTCATCAAAGATGGGTGGACGCATCTCCCCGCCAAAGGCTAATTTCCAACATAAAATGCCCTAACGCCACCATGGCTCAGCGGGCTTAAAATAGGGCTATCAGTCTGAGCTTCAAATATTCTGCCTGGGTTATTCTCTACCAAACCTCAGTATTTTCTCACATGATTTTCTGCTAATTAAAGCATTATTACCATGATACCTTCGTAATCTAGTGCAACATAGTTCAACACAAGATATTTAGCCTTTCACTTAGGTTAAATATGAATGCAAATATATAAAAAAAAAAACAAGACCAAAATTTAAAATTACCTAACTTCCTAAGGTTGTGCTCAGAAGAGGAATGTACATCAAACTTCAAACTTTTATTATAAGGAAGGATTTTTACAAAGTAGGTAGAGTTGTTGGCAAAAGCCCCCCTCCGAAAGTAAAATATAAATCCTTTATATAGAGGATCTGGTACACAAAACAATAAAATTTAAAAGTAAAAGGGTCCACAACATGTGGCTGTCAAAATAAAAACGGTAAAAAGTGGCCCATATCATTAATGGCTGACATGTAGTACAATTATTGTTTCTGCTTTATAAAGCAGATTCGCCTTTATTAAAGTTATTATGTCGTTTTTCCCTCGAATAATGTCGCGGGGTCCCTTGCTTGATAAGACCTTGTCTTTGCCCTTGGATTTGTCCGAGGTGGAGGATTCCTCCATTTTATTCTGAATTTTTTTGAGATAGTCCTCAATATCAAAGTCTGCATCATATGGGTCTTGAGACTTTATAACATTATCTTCCTCCTCAGTATGACCTGACGCCATTGATGTGTTCGAGGGGAATTCCTCATCTAGATTTCTAATTAAATATTTCTTAACTTCTGTCATATAAGAAGCTATGATTTCTGATTTTGAAACTACTCCTTTTTTTAATTTGTAGTCTCCTTGCAATGTGCTTGAATGGACTATTAGTCTCGGGTTGCTGGACCTTTTCTTTTAATTCTTTATAATGAGTAATGGTAGTAGTAACCTGGTCTATTAGTTCTTGCCCATTTAAGAGGCCATCCTTGGTATTTTGCAAGAGCTTTTTCCAGAACCTTGTATAAAAAGTTCGATGAACACAAGGTATATGTTGCGGGGTATAACCCAATTCCACTGACCATCTCATTATCCATGGGATGGAAAATTCAACAAAAAAATACATATTAGCAATTCCTTTAATAATCATTTCATTATTTTCCCATTCTATAATTTTGGGAGACACTTCAATCCATTGTGTGTATAAACTTTTGAATTGTTGAGGTAAAATAGTTGTAGATGGACCATAATTAATCCACCATTGCCAGAATCAATTTGGAATATTTTATTTATAAATATGTGAACAGATCTTTATAAACCATGAATGCTTTTTATTAGGATTTTCATAGAGAAAAGTTTTATAAAAAAATGTCCACGTAATCCCAATAATTGAATTTTACCTGGACTTTCTGTTCTGGATTGAAATATTCCCTTTCCTTCATTGTACTGAATCCCCAATCTTCCGGGTGAATATTTTCTTGCTTATAATCTTAGAAAAGTTATAAAATTTCCTGATATTTGCCGGATAATAGTGCTTAATATCAGTTGATCCGGTGAAAAGAGTATAGTCTCATAATGCATTCTGGATTTATAGGTAAGAATTGGATATAATCCAATTTTAAGATATTTTCCATCAATTTCCATGTTTCATCCTTCAATTGAAGGTCTTTATGATCTAGAAGAAGTATTACTTCTTTATTATCACTCTGCTCATAAGCGTCATTATCTTCCTGATCATCATTAATGACTTCTGAGTAAGAAGGTGGTGTATTACTATCCTTCTCTTTGGATTTTATAAAATTCATAAACTGTTGATATAACAGACTTTCCTTATCAATATTGGAAGTTCCTGCAATATTTTCGGCTATGAGCTTTGTTTCCCAGCTGGACTAAGGTATTACCATGTCCAGTTCCACGTCCTATTCCTCCCCACCTCTATAATGGTTGGGGTATTCTTGTCATGTTGGCCTCATGATCCTGTAAATGGGATCTCAAAATCAGGGAGACTATTATCTGACCCCTTTTTGTATCGGATCTCAAAATCAAATGGTGCCAATAAAGCTTGCCACCTAGCAAACATTTGTTTAGAAACATCATGTTTGCAATCTTTATTAAACATATATCTGGCCGAATGACGGTCAATTTTTATTAAAAACTTTTGATTATATAAATCACCCTGGAATTTAAGAACACATTTAACAATCTCAGTTGGAATTATATCAACACCACAGGTACGGAAACATGTAATGCAGGGGATTTTCTACAAGCCCTTAAGGTAATTACTTTTCAAAAAAATTATGTAAAAATCACTCTTTTAATAGATTACAATTTTTAAAAAGAATTTACAGCTCTTATTGATAGTGTGGCAGATGTAAATTGTATACGTGAAGGAATTATACCTTCTAAATATTTTCATAAAACTACCCATAGTGTAAGATATGCTAATGGGTAGAAACTACAAATAACTTTTAAATTACCAAAGCTTATATTTGCCAAAATAAAGTATGTATACACGATAGTTTTGAACTCGTAAATGATATTTCTAGCCAAATTATATTAGGCACCCCATTTATTAATAAAATATTTCCTATTTTAAGAATTGATGAAAATGGTATCATCGAGACTTTTGATTAAAAAAAGAAATGGTATTTCAATTTATAACTGAGCCATTTTATAGAGTTTTAAACCAAATAAAAGACCCCTTAAGGTATAAACATCAACAAATCAATTTTCTTAAACAAGAAATTTATATTCTTAATATAGAGGAACTTTTGCAAAAACCAAAAGTACAACAAAAGATAATTTTATAAAAACTCAGTTTTCATTATAAATATGTAGTGATCACCCAAATGCTTTTGGGACAGAAAAAAATATGTTGTTACTCTTCCATATGAAGAGACTTTTTATGAAAAAAATATTTCTACTAAAGCTCGATCATGTCAAATGAATTCTGAATATTTGAAATTATATAAAACTGAAATTTCTATAGGTTAAGGAGCATAATGACTTTAATCGATATATTGGAATATCAAAGAGTGACAATAATGTTTTAATGTTGATTAATACAAGTAATCGAGTAAGAGTTAAAGTTATACACAAAAGTCAAGATAGTTACTCCCTTTATCCCAATTTATATGACACACTTTTTTTTTTAGTCAGTTAAAAAAAGAATGACATATTTCCTTATTTGATAGTAATTTAACTTAAAAATTTCCTTTTACGTTTAACGAGATGATCTATAACATTTGATTTGTTTTAGACCATAAAATTTAAAAGTCTTCTTTTATTTCTTAAATTTTGTGTCTAGTCAAACTAAATTATATAAATTAGAACGGAGAGAGTATGATTTTTCTACTTTAACCAGAGTTCTATTCGAGCTTTTGATAGTGGATAATTTTTTTCTTAAGGAGTGCTTTAGTTCCCTTAGTGGGTTTATATCCGCTATGAATGAGGGTTAATCGTATCAATGATTTTCGATACCAAATAATTTAAGAATCAAACATGTAACCTATATTGATTATTGACTTAAAACAAAACGTTATAATTGTAACTGAAAGGTTTTACCCACTCGTCATCGCTGCATGTTATTGTCTTTGGACAGACTCCCAAGTTCTAAGTCAAATAAGACAACCAATAAAAAATAATGTCTATTACTAAGAAAAAAAGAATTTAAATTAAAGATTGAAAAAGAAGAAGAACCAACTACTGTAATATGGTAGAGTCCTTGTTTAGCTAAAAAAAAAATTAATTCAAGAAGATGGTCGAGTTTTCTTGTTTAGCTCAAAATTCCAAACAATCTCCTTAGTATTTAAAAAGGAAGGAGATTTAAATAAAATTTTTTTTTTAATACCAAGTGATTTATTTGGCTATGTGCTCACTATATATACTCCCTCTTGTGCTTTAATTTAACTAGGCGTAGATATTAAAAATGTAAAAATATATAGTACTAAATTGTGAATTTACACTTAAGGCACGATAGTTTATCAAAACTATATTTGAATGTTGTTGTTTTAAACATATCAGATAAATTTTAAAAATAAAGAGTTACTTACTAACTATAAATTATAGCATCTTTTTGCCACAAATTTTGAAAGAGTAATACGTATAAATAGAGAGTAACATAATTTAAGAATTTGGTAAAATAAAGTGACATAAAGAAATAGGGATGTCAACGGGGTGGGGCGGGGCGGGGTGGGGTGGGGGAAGGGTACCCATACCCGTACCCGCCACCTAAAATCCACCCCACTACCCATCACGGGTAGTAATTCCTCCACCCGTACCCGCCTGGCGGGTATAGGATTACACCTGCCCCCGCCCCACTTACCCGACCGGGTATCCATTACCCGCCTCACCACCCGTTGGGTACCCGCATACCCGTCTCACCTACCCACCTAAAATATTCAACTAATCAATATTCTACACTTCTACATCACATATATCAATAAAATTAACAAAGTTCAAATCATGCATTAGTATGTTAACTCTTCAACATTTGATTAAAACATTCTTCATTGATCGATACCACAATATACCAAAGTTCATTTAACAAAGCAACTAAAAAAAATAGCTCCCACAAGTTTTTTTAAAGCAATTAAAAAAACAAACATTCTACATTAATTGATACAACTCTTCAACTGCTGAAGTTCAACATTTGCATCCATAGCTTCTTCAATCAATCCTTATCATACATCAACCTCCTTCATCTAAAATAAATATAAAAATTTAACATTGTTTGGCGGATATATGGCAAATGATTAATTAAGTTGAACTATTTAAAACACTTAATACCTCATCTTCGGTAATATATTCTTCCTCCTCCATTTCGTCAATAATTTGCCGATACTCAACTTCTTTTATCCCACCATCACCTAATAATTAAAATTAAGAGATAAACAAATTTAAAATAATGCATTATATAAAGAAACAAGTTGAATTGAATTTAAAATAAAACTTCTACTTACCTTTAATATTAGTCCAAATCCAATTTTGAGCACACATTAAAGCCTCGACGGTTGACGGAAGAAGGCGACTATGATGAGTACTCAACACACGACCACCTGTGCTAAAGATGGGTTTTACCTTGAATAGAAAGAGACAAAGATGGTATCAAGGATTCATGGCAGTCGCAGGGAGTTTCTTTTTTGAGTTTGGCTTTAGGAATTAGGGATTTAGGATTGGCTTTTGAGTTTCTTCCTGGGAAGCTTTTGGTTTTGAGTTTTGGGATTCCTGGAATTTCGCAAGATGGGTTATACGTGTACAGTGTTTGTGAGAAATTGAGAATGTTTATTTATTTTTATTTTTTTACTTTTTTCACTTTTAAACCATATTTGGACTTTGGGCTAAGGAAACAAGTTGCAAGCCCATTATTTAGGTGGTGCGGGTACGGTGCGGGTCTTATATGAAATCCACCCCGCCCCACTACCCATGGCGGGTAACACTTTTGATACCCATACCCACCCCACCACCCACCAAACCATCCCCATACCCGACCTAATTGGAGCGGGTGCGGGGCAGTACCCGCATTTACCCGCCCCACTGACATCACTATAAAGAAAGAAAGAGAGCAAGATCCGGAAGAGTAAATACTACTTCATCTTTAATGAAGTGGTTTTAAGTTTTAGCTATGAATGTAGATTGTAGAGTGATATTTGTTAGGGAACGATTTACCTAAGTATAAAACTTTCGAATGCGAATTTGAATTTAGCCTGATCCTAATATAAATATCATACACATAATAAAAAGAAAAAGAAAAGAAGAGAAAAGCGAGTGCATTACTCTTATGGGTCGTTTGGTTTGAAGGCAAGTTATGTTGTGATTAGTTATGCTGGAAATAGTTATACTGAAATTTGTCATCTTGATATTATTTTTGATTGACGATTTGATTTGTTGTATTAACAATAACATGCATTGCATAATTTTTAAGAAGTTGTTTGTTTACAAAAATATCATTCACCTTATTTAGTACTTCCCCCGTCTCAAATTATTTATCGTGGTTACTAAATATAATTGTCTTAAATTATTTATCGTTTTAGAAATTCAAGGCACAATTAATCATTTCTTTCCCATTTTACCCTTGGTAGAATTTTGTCATTAATAGGGATAGACATATAAATAGAGTGAACATTGTTGACACTCAATTTTGTCCCATCTTTTTCGATTTATTTGCAATTTTAAATATTTTTGACACCTCAAAAATATATTTTATATATATACATATAGGCATATATATACATATATATTATTATTCTCAATGTTATTATTATTGTTATTATTATTCGTATTTCTACAACCATTTGCCTTTTTAAATCATGATCCTAGTTTCTATGCTAATATTCTATATTATTTATTTTTAGCAAAAACAACATCGTATTTTTTTATTTTTAATTAAGCATTAAGCATTTCAAAAATATTATCTTTTATTATTATCACATCTTATACTATTTTTTAAATAATTTTACATTTTTTTTTATTATTCAAAGATTTTTTAATATTAAACCCCTTCTTATATTTTAAACCCACTCCCATTTATTCTCTCCCATATCCATTTCACCCCTAAAAATAACCCAACACCCAACTAAACCTAAAGCTAACCGGACCGGCCCAATCCCCAAAATCGGCCGACCTGGCCCAATATCCCTTTATCCCACTCCCCATTTTATTCCTCTCACCCAAAACAATATCAACCCACCACAAAATCACAGCCCAAACGAACCCCCAATTCCGCAACCCAATCCCCGGCCCAAAACCCATTTCGCCCAACCCATTATCCCTAAAACCTAATCCCTAACCCAAAACTCTCACCATTTTCTCTCACCCTTTCCCAAAAAACAAAAGCAGCAGGCGCTCGCCCCTTTCCTCTTCTAGACAAACTTACAAGCTTTGTCAACCATGGACAGAGGATGTTTGCTCCATTTTCGTGCTATGAATTACGTGAAGTCTGCAAAGTCCATCAAAACGTTCGGATTTGAATGATTCTTTTGACAAATTTCAAAATCTGAAGCTAAAAAAATCCCGCCTAAAGGAGCCCTAGCAAACCCTAAGTTCGTCCTATAAATATTAGCATGTGGAGTCCATTTTGGAGGAGGTTTTCTGGCCGCCGCCTCTCCCCTCTAAACTTCCAAATACTTTTCTATTTCTTACTTAGCCTTCCTAGATACAAGCTAAAAGTCACTTTTCATTGCTCGATTTTCTTCTTCCTCAAATCTCTCCTAGCTTTGGCAGGTATATCTTTTGATTTATTGTGTTCCTTTATCCGTACGTAAGGTCGTAGTCCGGTGGATCTGAAGGACCTCTACCTCGGTTCGTTGCCCGGAGAAGGTCAGTAAAACACATTCCTCTTGATTTGTTTTCTGTATTTTTTTTGTGTTTTGGTGCTAATTCTGTGCTGATTATTCATGTGGTTGTGTTTTAATGTCTAAGTGTGTTAAGTTGTTAGCCTTGTTTAATTACCTATTAAGATTTAGAAATGCTTTGTTTGTATTATTAGACTTATGAAGATTATGACATGAGGCATATGTTTGATAGTACCCATTTAAGAGAGTTATGATCAGTTGAGTGTTTTATGAGTGATACATATAATGTTTGCACATGCTTAGTTCATGATTAATATTACATTCAATATAATGGTTTGTAGATGTCGTTCAAGTATTTGATTAAGTAAATACATGATGTAAATTAGTTATATTTTGGCATGATTAACATGTTAAGATCCTTGTTCTACCTTAGAAGTCATGGTCTATGATGATTAAGGTCTGAATGTGTGGTCATGATTGGGTTTTTTTTACATGCCTGAGATCCCATCTTAAGTAGGGATAAAGTGTAACGTCTTTGTGGATTTAGATGTATGTCAACTTGTTCACATATTTTTCTTCGTGGCCAAATGAGTAGTGTTTGGACAGGTTGGCTTTAAATCCTTACTTTCCTGTTCACAAACTTGTTTACACTTTTTATGGTTTAGGACTAATAATGAAGTATATGTGTCTATATCAAGTTATAAATTCCAAAAACAGCATGTATTAAATATGATTTGAGTTGTTGAATATCCTGTCTTTGTTATTCTGGTCTTATTTGCTCACTTTGACAGTCCTACTATGTGTTTTTATGCACAACTGGAATCATGTCCTTGTTAGTATAAAATAACTTATGAATTTGGATTGAATATTGCTTGGACATATTACTTATTTGGGACAGACATGTAGATTTATTATTTGCTAGTTTTCATTCTGAAATTGTCATTTAAATCAAACTTATCTGGATTAGTAGTAATCAATAGAATATTCCCATCATGTTAACTGTATTATGCCTAACTTAAAGTGTCATTATGCATAATAAAATCTGAGCTGTGATTGTGTATGCTTCTGATGTTGTGTACTTGTATGTTAAAAATAAGCTTCTGCAAGTGGGGTTAATTAACCCTGTTTGGTTCTTTTTCTGTTTGTTTGAGCTGGTAGTACATTTGTCCTTGTTTGTTTTCCCTCTAAATGTGAAATGCCCTCCCATGATAGCATTACATTAACCCTTGGATCATTTTATGACTGTTAAAGAATGGGTATCTGTTTAGGCTAGTATGATTATCAGCCTGTTATGTGCCTATCTACTTGAGGTTTATCATGTTTTTAGAGAGGTTAGCTTAATCTGTTGGTTTTGTGTCCATGAAATGCTAGCTCTGATTTATTTTTTTCTGATTGTCTCTAAGTGTGCAGTATCAAATCAAGTTCATATCATGTTTACCTTGTCCATTTGGGTTGTCAAATACCCCCCCCCCCCCAATGATAATATCCAAACTCCCCCTTGAGCCATTTTGCATCATGTCATGTCTGCCAAATTGTCTAAATGGTAAATGCATGCATATATGTTCTCTGTTTGGACTTATTTGTGCCATGTTGAATTGTTACTCAGCTGGAGTTTCATTATTAGCTTATAACCATGCTTTCATGTGATATCATCCATGTAGGTTGTGATTGATATACTCTACCTAAAGGGTTGAATGGAGATGAACTTAATTTTGATCATATTGCCCTGTTCATCATGTTTGTTGAAGAGCTAGACCATTTCTGGATCTTCCTTATACTTTGTTTGAATGTGCATAAATGTGGGAGTCAATTTGTATAAGCATGATCCTTGTCCATGTTTTCTGAATATATGGGCACATTGTTTCCTCCTTTAAAGGATGCATCTGAAATCATAGGCTCATGTGATGTATTACCTAATTAAATGCATTTATCTTTGTTTTCCCATATACTAGCATGTCTCTTCTGGTTATTACTGCTTGTGGCCTGAAACTGGTCATGATCATATAGCTGGTTTAGCATTATTGGCTTGAATTACTAGGTTGCTAGTGCATTATCTCCACATGGTATTTGACTTTCTTTATTCTTATGCAAATGGTTCATTATTTTGCCTTGGAACCCCTATGGATATCTTTTGCTCTTGCTGGTAATATAAAACTTGTTGACACCCAATTTTGTCCCGTCTTTTCCAATTTATTTGCAATTTTAAATATCTTTAACACCTCAAAACAATTTTAATCTATATGCATACATGCGTGTGTATATATATATATATATATATTACTATTATCTTATTATTATTATTATTCGCATTTTTCACTATCATTTATCATAATCATAAGTTTTATCCGAAAATTCTATGTTATTTTATTCTCACAAAATTGCATCGCATTTCCATTTTTTTTAAGCATTAAACATTTCGCAAATATTATATTTTATTATTATCACATCGTTATGTTATTTTAAATAATTCACATCTTTTACAAAAAAAAATATTTAATGTTAAACCCCTTTTATATTTTTAAACCCATAACCTATTCATTCCCCAACTCAAAACAATTTCTACCCAAACTAAAACCCATTTCACCAAAGCCCAACCCATCACCCATTTAATTCTACTCAACCCAAAACAATTCAACTCCCCTTTCTCTTATTTCGGCCCACCCGAAATTCCATCACCGCATCCCAAAACCGAAGCCCAACCGTCCATTCCCAATACCCTTATTCCCTTCCCCTTTATTTCCCCCCAATTCCCACAACCCATCAGCCAATCCCGCAGCCCACACCCCAATTCAAACCCACCAAAACAGCCCAAACCAAACTCCCCAATTAAATTCCCTTATACCCAAACCCACAAAACAAAGGCCCAATCGGCCAAACCCAATTCACCCTCACCCGTCGGCCCACCTGAAACTTCCAACCGGACCGACCCAATCACCCGACCCATTCCCCTTACCCCTTTAAACCCCATTTAAAAAAAAAAGAAACCCTAACACCCTAACCCCACCAATCCGCCGCACCCTACACCCTACCCCCCACACCGCCACCCTACACCCCTACGCCTGACACCACCAGTCGCCACACCGCCGCCTGACACCACCAATCTACCCCATCACCTTTCTGCAACATATGCCCCAAGAACACGCCCCAAAAATCAGATTTGTGTTCCCCCTTTATTTTGAAATTTGAATTCGTTTTAAGGGGGTATGAGGGGGTTGAATGTTGGGGTGAGTATCTATAAAAAACCCCCCTTGCTCACCGATTTGGGAGCTCGATTCTTAGAATTTTCGGGTCATGTTTAGGTCTGAAATTGAAGAAATCCGAAATCTCCTTCAAGGTTTGGCATTATATTTTGTTTGTGTTGTTCTTCACTAAAAAAAAAAAGGCAATCCGAAATCTTTGTTTGTTCTTGCATGTGTTCTTCAACGTAAAGATTCCGAAATATAGGTCGAAATTATTGGTTTTTTTTGTGTTGAAGAATCTGGATTTTTAGCTATTTTTTCACTGTTTTTCGGTCCAATTCGGGTCGGGTCACTGCTGGGTCGGGTCGACCCGGTTCGAGTATTTTTTTTAGAATTCTTGCATTTCATATCTTGTATGTTGGTTATCTGAAATTGGTGAAAATATTTGATTTCGGGTTGCATATCTGATTCGGGTCGGGTCACCGACCCGTTTGGGTATTATTTTAATTCTTGCATTTCATATTCTTGTATGTTGGTTATCTGAAATTGGTGAAATATTTGATTTCGGGATTGACACCTGATTCGAGTCGACCTGATTTGGGTATTTTCCGGATTATGGCATTTTTTTTTATCTGTTGTTGGTTATCCGAAAAATCGAATTTTTTGATTCCGATTCGGTCGCTATTCCGGTCTGTTTTTCGAATTAATTCATTGTTTCATCCAAGGTCACTTTGTTCATTCGGGTCTGTTTTTAGAATTAACTCACTGTTTCATCTGCCTTTATTTACTTCTTTCGTTTCTATATTTTCTGTTCACTGGGTTAAACATTCGGGCAACGGATATTTACTGTTTTACTGTTTTTAAACTAAACATCACGTCTTTTCGGAAATCGCCTCGTTTCTCGTTTACCGCTCTACCCTCGCTTTATCTTGTTTCCAATTTAATTTTTGCTGATTTGAACACGATACTACACTTGCCGATGAAAAATATCCGTCGATTTTGAGGCCTCCACAGTTGTAAAGACGGAAATATAACTTCTGGGCAAGGATGAGGCTTAAACCTTTTTATTTCATCCGAGATCAACATGCTTAGTAGGCGAGGTGACTAAAATAACCAACAAGTTATATATTCGCAGCCACGACGTGATTATAGTGATATTTTCTTTTCATCAGAGAGACCAACACGTTTAGTAGGCGAGGCAATCAAAAGTAACCACTTAGTCATATGTTTGCAGCCACGACGTGATTGGAGTGGTCTTTTCAAATTTTAGTCTGAGCCCTCCGTGATCAAAACATTCACTGTTTTGGATACGGATCCGAAGTTATTTGTATTTAACTGTTTCTAACTGTTTGTTCTTGACAGCTTGCAAGGAACAAAGTCAAGGAAGGCAAATACTCCTCGGAGTTTATTTAGTTTGTTGTTTTTACTTTCTTTAAATTCAGCTTTATTTTGCTCTGTATTGTAATATTATCTATTGTACTTATGTAATTATTGAAATGCTTAGAATAGGCAAACCTAGAATTAATTAATAGGGTTGTTTAAGACTTGCAACCCGTCGCTAGTTTATTCATTTGTAGGCTCGGTTAATTCAAACTTAGAAACCCCTTCGCTAGTTATTTATTTTAGGCTCGTGATGCATGTTCAGAATTTTCTAAACAACTTTGATCATCTTCTATTCATTTTATCAATCATACAAATAAGTTTATCTTTTAATTTGCAACTCAATGATTTCCAAAAGATTTACTTCTTAGACATTATAAATAATTTGTTTTACTATCAATTGTTAAAAAATGCATACTTTTCAACTTTACATGTATTTCTCTTTAAAAACCATACAAATGCACACTTGTACAAAAATGCATTCTTTTACTAAATATTTGCAATATTAGTTTAACTTTATATTTTTAAAACATGTATTTTCTTACAATAATTAAACCTGAGTTTGACCGGATAACCGCAAGTTAGCGGATCTTAAAGGATGCCTAACCCCTTCCCTTTAGGATAATAAAGAACCCTTACCTAGAATTTCATTAGTTTCGCAGACCTTAAAATCGGAGTTTACATTGCAACATTAGTTTAAATATTTAGGTGTCCTAATTCACCGTAAAAAATAATTAGGTGGCGACTCCTCAATCCATTTACCCAGGAATCACCGAAATACGGCGTGCTCCGCATTTGACCTGCGAGCGGGTCGAAAATAGGGCGCGACAAAACTGATCTTGCTTTGTCTCTTCTAGTTGTGAGATGTTAAGTCTATAATGATATACCTCAAGGTATACCAGGTATAAAAGTCTAGGTATATACCTAGTGTTACTAAGGCAGTATATCTTTGCATATCTCTAGGCATATCATATATCTTTTGTATATCACATGCATTTTGGGTTAAAGGAATGTGAAATGACTGAATGTATGTTGGATATGGGCCCATAGGCCAATCTGTTTTTCTTTATATGTATATCTGAAAATTATAGATTTGGGCCTATTTTTATTTCCGCATGTTAATTGGGCCCATCGCGCGCTCGAGCCTATTTATTTGGGTCTGAAATTCTGTTTTTGGTTCATTTTATACTCTCCCGCGCACTGTTTGCATTCCGAGGCCCAATAACATATTACTTTTTTTCATGAATTATTTATTTACATGTATATATGTCCATGTCCCGTTTACTAATCCTTTTCTTTTCTTTATTTACATGAAATGCATCGGGAGCTACGAAGAGTTTCGTTATGAGACTCATCATGATCATTGCTGAACGAAGACCCGCATTCACACTCCTTGCATTTTCCAACCTCGGGATTTCAAAACCAATAGGGCAAGATGACATCGTCATCCGCCTTAGTTTCCATTCATTATTATTCTTTAATTTCGTTATTTCTATTTGGGGTCTGTAATAATTATTTAATGCTTGTGTGATTGTTAGGCTATTTAGAATAATTAGGCCATGAATGGATAGCTAATAGGGTAGTTTAAAACTCGTTGCTAGTTTATTTATTTGTAGGTTCGGTTAGTGCAAAAGATAGAAATCCTCCGCTAGTTCATTTATTTTTAGGCTCGTCGTGCATATTCAAGATTTTCAAAACAACTTCGGTCATCTTTTATTCGCATTATTAATTATACAAAAGTTTATCTTTTTTGCATTTTGCAACTCAAAATGATTTCCAAAAAAATACTTCTTTGGCATTATAAATAATTTGCTTTTCTCCTTATTATTTTCACAAATGCATACTTTTTCGACTTCACATGTATTTTTCTTTTATATCATGCAAATGTATACGTGTACAAAATGCATCCCTTTCATTAATTATTAACACATGCATTTTCCTTAGTATAATAATAACCTGAGTTTGATCGGATAACCGCAAGTTAGCGGATCTTAAAGGATGCCTAACCCCTTCCCTTTAGGATAATAAAGAACTCTTACATAGAATCTCATTAGTTTCGTAGATCATTAAAATTGGAGTTATTTCGCAGCATTTAGTTAACATTTAAGTGCCCTAATTCACCGTAAAATAATTAGGTGGCGACTCCTTAATCATACCCAGGAATCACCGGATATGTTGTACTCCGCTTTGACCCGCGGGTCGAAAAAGGGCGCGACAAACATTTAATGAAGAGAAATTATAACCTAAACATAAATAAAGATAAAAATAATTAAATATCTCTCATAATTAATATTTCTTAAGAGACGTGTAAAACAAAAAAATGATAAATAATTTGAGACGAGAGTGGTAGAAAAATGGTTTGAGTGACATCATGGGTATTTTTGTTATTTTATCTAGGAATATCTAATCTTGGTAATACTTTCCACCATCTGATAATCATCTGGTAACCAAACAAGGGACAAACAATTATCTAAGGACAATATATTGTCTAGCATACCAAACAAGCCCTTAATTAGATTATTGCTTATTCGTATAATCACTATAATAATGACTGATTAATATAAGTAGGAGAAAAAGAGAGAACAAGAAAGGGAAAGAGAGGGAGAAAGCATAGGAAATGGCGAAGAGAAAAAAGGAAGAAGAAGCTCTTCTTGAATTCTCATATATTTCTCCTTTCTCTCTCTAAAAAAAATTCAGTCTTGTACTGATGATAAACATGAAAGGGTACTAGGGAGTTGCTGCTGAGTAACAAAATTTGTTCTTCTTGATTTTATTAGCTCAAACTTTGGTGAGAATTGTTTTTACTTTAACTTCCTATGTGTTTATAATCACTGTTAATATGTTTACTTACTGATTATCAGTTCTTGCTATGCTTCTTTTCAGTCTTGATTGTTCTTGTTTTTATATGCACACATATATGTAATTTATGTTAATGTTTTTAATTCTTTGAGGGGTTTCTTCTCTTTTAAGTAGTAAGGGGTCGTTTGGTTCATGGGATAAGATGGGATATCCACTATTGACTTCAGAATTAAATTTATACTTTGTTTGATTGAATTTATAAATTTATCTTGAAAGGATTATAATCTTGGGATAACTTAGTCCGCAAACCAAACGCCCCCTAATAGTTTTTGGTCAATGATTTTGGTCGATGACCTGTACTTTTGACCTTTTAATTCAGTGCTTGTAGTTGGAAAGATTTTGTTGATCTTTGGGATTCTTTTATTAAACTGTGAACTTTTTATTAATTGAAGCATCTTGTTCTAAGGTGTGAAAGGTCAGGTTATATTCCGAGAAAACAACCAAAACTAAAAGAGTTGATGGTAAAAAATACACGTGAACTATACACTTTTTTGCGAGTTTCACACTCCTACTATTAGTTGTTCCTTTTTCCTACTCGGGGTGTGAAACTCGAGAAAAAGTGATAGTTCATGTGTGTTTTTGACCGTTATATCAAATTAGAAGGAAATTTTTTGATTTTGAGATTGTAGAATCTGTCCTTTTATTTTTCGAGAAAAATGAGAATTTCAATCTATAAAAGTAGTAGTATGTGAATTTGTTCATAAATTGCTTAAGATAGAGTCTTTACATTTCTTTTTCTATTATTCCATTTTGGAATATTAGTATTTGTTCCCATCAGTTTATCTGATATGTGCCTTTACTTTTTCTTTGAGAGTCAGAAGATAGGTGTGAAAAAGATAAAATTCTTGGTTGTGCATACATTCTAATTTGTACAGTACTTAGTTAAATCTATCAATAAAGCAACTGCTTCCTGAACCTGCGAATGTGCCATTAAATTTAAGTTTTTATTATTTGTAACAGAAGGTTGACTTATTCTCTGTGCTACTATAATTTACAGTAATAGAGTTTGCTTGATTTGGTGTGTTGTGATGCTAATTCTTGATTTTCTTCTCTTTCAGTTGGATCCCGTATTTGTTGAATGACAAACATGAACATGAATAATCTGACTGTTGAAACTGAAGATACTTTTGCTAGCTTGATTGAATTTGCAGCCAACAATGATACAGAAGGCTTTTAAGACATGGATTGAGCGTGATCTATCCAGTATTAACGAGGTTGGGCTGTGGTATGGGCGCCAAAAGGGCTCAAAGCAAATGGTTCTCGAGCATAGAACTCCTTTGATGGTTGCTGCTATGTATGGTAGTATTGATGTTTTAAAACTGATTCTTTCTCTACCTGGAGTTGATGTAAATCGTTCTTGTGGCCGTGATAATAGCACTGCCCTTCATTGTGCTGCCTCAGGTGAAGGAGAAATATTTATTCATAAACTTAACATATTCTCCGCTCTAATCTCTACTATAGAAAATAGCTAGTAGCATCTCTATTTATAATCGTATGAAACCTATGTTGACATTGAATAACCTATTCCTATATAATCCTGACTATATATCCTATTTAGACATGAATTAAAAGACCAAATCTTAAACAATTTTTGTTTCCTACTCCAACTTTGAATTATTGTTCCAACATCAGGTGGATCTTCGAATGCTGTTGATGCTGTCAAACTGCTTTTAGAAGCTGGTGCTGACCCAAACATTACAGATGCCAATGGTCATCGCCCTCTAGATGATATAGCTGTTTCTCCAAAGGTTCTCACCGAGAAATCTTGCCTAGAAAATCTGCTCAAAACTGATGCTATGGGAGACTGCAACCTGAGGGTGTCTATGGCCAGTTCAAACTCAAATTCTCCACCACTTTCGCCTTCTCTTGGAAATAGATCGCCGTCTTCTGCTTCCGATACAACTTCTTCCCCAAGGAGTGCAAAATCTAGTGACTTTCCAGTGTCCTCTACTTCAGAGAAGAAAGACTACCCTATTGATCCGTCCTTGCCTGACATAAAAAACAGCATCTACTCAACAGATGAATTCAGGATGTTCTCGTTTAAGATCAAGCCTTGCTCTCGTGCATATTCCCATGATTGGACTGACTGTCCATTTGTCCATCCAGGTGAAAACGCTCGAAGAAGAGATCCGAGAAAGTACCATTACAGTTGTGTACCTTGCCCTGAGTTTCGCAAGGGAAGTTGCCGACGAGGGGACATGTGTGAATATGCTCACGGGGTTTTTGAGTGCTGGTTACATCCTGCTCAATATCGAACTCGGCTTTGTAAAGATGGTACAAAGTGCGATAGAAGAGTTTGTTTCTTCGCCCACACGCAGGAGGAACTCAGGCCACTTTACGTCTCTACTGGTTCCGGTGTTCTGTCACCTCGATCAAATACTTCTCCTGTCAATGCATTGGATTTTGTCATGTCCCCGTCATCCTTCACTCCTCCAATGTATCCCTCGGCTAATGGTGTTTCAAACGTGGGTTGGGCCCCACAAAATGTCCCGGCGCTGCACCTTCCTGGCAGCAATCTTCAGTCCAGTCGCTTGCGTTCATCACTAAACGCAAGAGACATGACTATGTTGTCAGATTTTGATGTGCAGCAACAGCAGCTACTAAATGGACTGTCTTGCCTATCACAGTCCAACATGAATGCTAATTCTTTTAACCATTCAGTTCATCCTAAGACCTTAACTCCTTTGAATCTCGAGGATTTATTTTCTGCTGAGGGCGGCTCATCACCTAGATATTCTGATCAAGCTTTAGCTCAATCTGTTTTTTCCCCTACCCACAAGTCAGCGGTTTTCAACCAATTCCAGCAGCAGCAACAGGGCATGTTATCTCCAATTAATACAAATTTTTCACCTAGAAATGTTCCATCATTTCGGAGTATGTCTCCCCGAGGAATGGAACCAATCTCACCAATGAGTTCCCGTGTATCAATACTTGCTCAAAGTGACAAGCAGCATCAATTTAGGAGTCTCAGCTCTCGTGATCTTGGCTCCAGTGCTGCCTCTGCCATTTTTGGCTCTCCAACAGATACTTGGTCGAACTGGGGTATAGCTTCGGGAAAGCCAGACTGGACTGTCAATATCGACGACTTTGGTAGGCTAAGGAGATCATCATCATTTGAACTTGCCAACAACGGAGAAGAGCCTGATCTCTCTTGGGTCCAATCTCTTGTCAAAGAATCATCACAGGAATTCATGGACAAATCTGCATCTTGTCTATCAGGCCTTACAGGTGCTGGTGCTGACATCAGCGAAGGCTCAACATCAGGTTCCCAGATTGAACAATTTGATCAACTAGGTGCATGTTTGGAGAAAATGAAGCTTGATCAGCTAATAACTCAGTAATAACATCCTCATTTTACATTTTACCGATCCTTGACGTTTTCAAAGCATAAGGTTTTGCTAAATGGTACCCAATTGGTTTCCAAGCTTCTGAAGGAAATTTATTATTTGAAGTAGGTATAATAGAAAAATCAATTTAGGCGATTTTTAGCCAATGTTACTGAATGTAGACTCTTACGCATAACAAATTTTACCCTTTTTATTTTTCGGAGTACTGAAAGCAGTTGTAATTTTTGTAACAATTCTGTATTGACAGATGTTATTTCATCTGAATGTTGATGAATGTTTTCATATTTTGGTCCATACCCTTATTTTGGATGGGGAAAGAAACACAAAAAGAAGGTATCCTTCTACTGCAGATAAGTATTTCTGAATTCTGATGTTGTTGCGTGGAATAATGTTAGTGCTAGAAGGTGATGTGTAAAGGTTGATAAGAAAGCTTTCTGACTAATTATTGATGTAAATTTGGAATCAGAATTCCATATTCCTTTACCAGATAAATTTACCGTGTCATATTCGGTAATTATGACGATTACTCGGGCTAGCTTGCGCGCTCAACAACAACATACTCGGGCTAGCTTGCGCGCTCAACAACATACTCGGGCTAGCTTGCGTGACTTTGTTTCCAAAAGTGCCGGAGCCAGGATTTTATGCAAGGGGGGTTCAGAAGTGTCATATTTTCACTGGAATTTGAACCTGTGATCTAAAACAATTTTTTGGATCCCTTTTGCCAATTTACTAGAATTTCACCTTATGTTCAAGTGGGATTCAACTGCTTGTATATAATCAAAACTACTTTATTTTTACCCTATTTTCATAGTATAATTTTTCAATCGGGATTCATTGAACTCTCTTTGTCCAAGCCACCTTCACCACTAGTATTCAAGGTTTGCACTCACTTCATTGACCACTCGATCACGCTCTTGGATGCGACACATTGATTCTATTCTCAAATATGCTTATCCTTCCTTTGAGTTTCCAACAAGACAAGTCAATAAATTTATCTTGAAGAGTGGTAGGATTCTTATTTACAATACATGGAAATCCTTGGTTGTGGTGGATTCCAAATCCCAAAAGTTGGATTTGGGGCTTGTGGAGGATGCTTACTCATCAGGGATTACACTAATCCTTCTGAAGATTGGATGCTTTGGTAAATCCTTATTAGACTGGGAATAATGAATCCTTGTATTCTAAGAGATAATAATTATGATGGTGGAGCTTCATGGCAATAGATGCTGTGAACTTTTATGTGCATGTGGACTTGGTTAAATAATTTCTAAAACCTCTAATAAGCTTTAAAGTTCTTTTTGGCTAAACCATAAAGTTCCAAAAGCTGATGTATAAAGAGTATTGGTTGAAGTAAGTCCCTTTTGGGACATTATAAAATGGAAACGATACGTAGAAGATTAGCATTGATCATGCGTGAGGATGATATGCGCAAAAAGATTAAAAGACACAATATTCGTTTGATGGAAATTCACAAGGTAGACCCGCCTAGCGTATGAATATTTCTAGTGTTAGATCATTCAGAATTGTAAATAAAAATTATAATAATATATATTATTTAATTATGATTAATTGATAACGACTTATATGCAACCTCCCATTTATTTGTGCGGGTTGCATTAATTTCTTTTAAAGAAAATGTCAAATAAAAATAAGAATTGGGAAATAAAGGAAAAAAGAAAGATGTCCTGGGTTGGTGGTAGGGATGGCAACGGATCGGATCTGGACCGGATCCTACTAGATCCAGATCCAGATCCGTTTTTCATACATGAATCCAGATCCGGATCCAGATCTGTCGGGTCCATAAAAATCAGATCCAAATCCGGATCCATCGGATCCACCGGGTCCACGGATCGGATCTGGATCCACATGTAAAAAAAATTGTCTTGCTAAGAATGTAACCTTGCTAAGAATTTTTTTTAAACTGACAAACGATTTTTACTTATCTAACAGTTTACTGTGTTTTAATTTTGAAATGTTCATATGAGATATTTTGTTCGTTGTCTCGTTTTGATTGTGAGCTATTAATTGAAAATGTTGGACAATGACAATAGTTGTGGAAAATGTTGACTAGTATTTCCACAATGCAGAACTTGCATGTGTTTGGAATCTTCACAAATGAAGTGAATATAATTTTAACTACTTGTCTATGGAGATGTTAGTCATTCACTAATATAATATTGATTTTATTATCGAAGTTACATCTTTATTTTTTGGTTTTTGAGTTAACGCGAGGATAAATTAAACTTGTTTTGAGAATTAAACTTGCAAGGATGTGCTTAGCAATTTTAAGAAAATACTTATAAAATTACATTCTAGGTTATGAATATATTTAATAAAAAGCGGATCCACGGGTCGGATCTGGACCGGATACGGATCTCAAATACAAGATCCAGATCCAGATCCGATCCGTCAAAAATGGATCCGGGTCCGATCCGGATCCGTCGGGTCCAAAATTTGAAGATCCATATCCTATAAAACGGATCTGGATCCACCGGATCCGGACCGGGTCCAGGATCCATTGTCATCTCTAGTTGGTGGTATTATCTTTTTCTTTATTTATGTTCTTTTATTGCTGAAAGTTATGTCTTTGGTCTTGAATTAACCAAATGGCATCATGTCTGATATTCGTAAATGAAAAGGACTGAAAATTCAGTAGATGAAAATAACTATTTTAAATTAATAGTCATAAGCTAGAAACTATTTTTCTTTTTTGAACAAGTCTCTTGAGGACGAGAAAGAGGCAAAGTAGAGAAAAAGATTAAAAACAAACTCTATTTTGAATATTGGTCCTTTATAATAAAATTGGCGATGCCTTTAGGAGGTTGTCCTGGTAATTAATACTAATTTAGTTGCGACATCAAATTGTACCTTGTTCCAATAATCATGTTATTTTGGCTATTGGAGCTTAAGGCAATGAGATCCTCATATATATTTGGTGAAAGGAGCAAGTATTATCAGTGGCGAAATAAAATATTTTATGCACGTTCAAGACTTAATATATATCAATAAAAAAGTATTTTTAAATTTATATTAGTATTATTTTTTATATATAAAGTATAATTTATGTGTTCAACCACCCTTGAGTCCATATAGTTACACCATGAAGTACTATGACCAATAAAAAAGTATTTTTGAGCTTATATTAATAATATTTTTGATATACAAAGTATAATTTATGTGTTCAACCACCCTTGAATCCATATAGTTACACCATGAAATACTATGACACGATTAAAGTAGTTCAACTATATTTCCAAAGTCAAATGTTGATTTGGAATTGACTTGATTCCACTTTTATTATGAATACAATGGACATATCTCTATTTATTTATTAATTTGTTTATTTTTTTTGTCTAAGAAGCTTGAATTTTAGGGGAACTCTATGATCATATTCCTTGTTATCTTTTTATTCCTTTTTTGTCTGGTCATACAGTTGGAAAAGTAATACTTTGACCATAACATATCGTTTGAAAATAATACACCATTATAATGAAATAATGTGGGAGCTAGGTTTCTTTTGTTTAGTGAAAAAAATAAATAATTGAGGTGTTTTTAAAATGTTTTTATTACATAGGGGTAGGGGAAGGGGAAATGGGGAGGGGATTACAACGTGGGGATTCGAACCCTCACCAATAAAATGAAAATTCATGTAGTCAATCAACTGAGCTACTAGATCCCTACATAGTCCAAATATTTGCTTCTTTTGAGTGTCATATTTTGTGCAAGTTCCATTCAAATGGTTTAGCCATCATCCTCCCTATTCACTATTCTAGTTAATTATATTTGTGGCCTCAACCTTTATGAACCCTATTCACGTAAGTAGCGCTTTACTTTTAAAGTAGAATTTTCCAATACGAATTCGGACTAGTCGGATCTAAAGTGAGTATCATATGATGTGAAACAAAAAGAATAAACCCCATTCATTGCAATACAAGTCTACCTTTAGGTCTATGACACTAGAAGTCTTGTTTGGTTAACTTTTATATCTTTTGGCAAAACAAAAGTTCATGGCTTTGGGCTAATGTTTCCATCACATTAATGCTATATATGTATCTTGAATGGACAAAAGGAAAGAGCAAAAGGGTAAACTTGAAGGTGGAACCTTATTTTATAAAAGAGGATTCATGTGATAACTTTTAAATGTTTTTGTGACTATGAACTTTATGAAAGCAACTAGACATTCAATCACAACCAAGTGGTGGTAGAATGGATGAGATCCCTCTAACCGTCCTTAATTAGAGGCGTCGGGTTTGGCCCTTGCGAATAAATAAATCCTTAATAGAAGCATTTTCTCCTTGAATAAGCCCTACGCGGCCCAAATCTATATTAGTCTGAATTCTGATACTAGATGGAAGAACTTCACTATCTAATTTAATTGTTGGCCTCTCCTTTCTTACTCACCTCACTGCCAAATTTGGTTAACACTTGTGCATCATAATTGTTTTCACAAGTTGAATTCTCAACTAAAACCAACATTCAACAGAGAGAATGATTCAAGTTTCTATTTAGAGGTGAAACCAAAGCATTAATCAAGAATAAGTTAGGTATTCCTTGTAAAGTAATGGTGGAAATCAGTCAGCTTTCCAACCATGACATGTGTTTTGAAACATCCTATATATTAGGTAGTGTAATCATCTTTCACCATCAAAATTCTAATTTGGTCTATGACAATGTCTTTTGCCAAACACCTTAATTGATTCCACTGCCAAACATCTGGAATGTTAATTGCATAATTCATGAAAGTGGTGTCCGAACAAGCTTACACGCACCTTAATAATAACACGAGGTACTTGCTATCTCCACCAGCATATTTACCTGACAACTATGTCTATCAAGGCTGAGGCAGATGAGAAGAAATCACCTATAGTGCTTTTGCCTCTGCTCGAATTTAAACATGAGACTTTGTGGTTCTCCTCACTTTATTGGCTGCTAGGCCACACCCTTGAGTGTAACTTAATGATTTTCCTTGTTTGTTTTCTTTTTGCTATACTTCTTCATGGATGACATAGAGGTGGAATTTCTGCAAATAATACATCTTTATAATGAACAAAAGCTGGAATGAGGTCTCTTTCCTTAAAGAAATTGAAGTGTATCATACATATATTTGTGTAAATTCCATTTAAATGGTTTAGTCATCCTCCATTTTCACCATTCTTATTACATTTACTATGGCCTTAGCCTATGTCAACCTCAGTCCAAAATATGTAAACGAAAATGTAACTTGTGAATGATTGTTTATCTTATTAATACACAGTTGATTGCCCGAAAGTCCCACAAACGGTCTGAAAGTGGAAAAAGAGAACATAGTTCTCGTTTCGATTTTTCGATTCTCCAGTATCCAAACTGATCACACTTAAAAGAAGGCTTGTTGATATCATGTAATAGTTTGTAAAATAACTCACCATGCACTACTAAAAAACGCAATTTTGTGGGAGAAAAATAGCGAATAAGTAAAACAAGGCTTCTTTAAGTGTAACAAAAAGTTGTGTAAGTGCAACAAATTGGGCAGTAGAGAAGAAAACTCTTAGCTCCAGAGTCCACAGGGAGATAAATTGCAGTTCACACAAAGCATAGCAGCTATTTGATGAGTAAAATTACCAGAATGCCTGAACTTACTAGATGTAGAACATTAACATTCTTGGTAAAAAGTCAACTGTTAAGTAAAAGTCGAACAAGGAACAAGGAAATTCTGATGAAAATGTACACCATTTTGAATTGTATATCAAGGAGACAAGCATGACTGTAATACTCGCACACTTGTAATGTCCTTCTTTGCAAATGTACTAGCGAGGATGGCCTGGACCAATCGAGTTGTCATGTATGTTCCAAGCTATATCAGATATTGCTACCTATTTATAAGTTTGGATCACAAACAGTACGCTTAGCCACTTAGGCAGTTTTTTCGCTGAGCACAACAGAATCATTTCAAATTCCTATTCTTATCTAAGAGAAGGAACGAGAAAAACCCAAATATTCCTATTCTCTTAGACATGCTTTAAGTGCAGGAAAAATTTAAGCATAAGAGAATGAATTGTTAAGATTACACGGATTTATACAGAGGATGTTGTGGCTGAAAAAACAAGCATAAGAACCTCAAAATGAATACTATAACATTGGCCCCCTTGAAGTGAAAATTTTCATCGATGCAATATGCACAACTATATATCCTGGCTAAGTTGTTAATAATGTATATGAATAACATGTCCATACAAGCAGTTGTACTTAACCAGAAGTTGCACTTATAAATAATTTTCTTACGGAATCTAACAACAACAACAACAACATACCCAGTATAATTTTACAAGTGGGTCTGGGGAGGGTAGAATGTACGCAGACCTTACCTCTACCTTGAGGGGTAGAGAGAATGTTTCCAAAAGACCCTCGGCTCAAGATAAAGCAAAAAACAAAGCAGGTCAAAAGGAAAAGAAACAGTAACTATAACAAAACAGTATGCTAAGCAAATAACAAAAGATAATAGATAGTAACAGAAAATCAAACCAAGAGCACCTACGACTTGATAAAAACTAAGAGTCCACCCAACAGACTCTATATGTTCCTCAAGTAAAACAGAAAGTAAATAAGACAAGATATTTACGTGGAAAACTTCTTGCTCAATGGATTAAAAACCACGACCTACCAAGTAGGATTTTCAACTTCACTAACTGAGCAACTTTCATATTACAAACTTTTACAACCTAGGAATTAAACTCTTAATCCCCCACCCTTACAATAACTCTATTGTAAGTGACAACTCTTGACTAACTCTAGCCAAGCACCCAAACTAACCTTGACTAACTCTTTCCAAGCAACCAGAGACACATTGACTAACTCTAGCCAAGTGTGCAACTCAAAAGCTTGAGAAAATAAACTACATACAAACACCTTCTTAAAAGAAAAGTAGGTTTACAAGTTGAAGAGCAAAATGACAAAGACTTAACAATCCTAGGACTTAAGACATTTTCAGTTGTTGGGATCTTGTCCTTGGATCTGTTGAAGCTTTGTTCTTGAGAACACCTAGAGAGCAGTGGCGGCTACACTTGTAAGAATGTGATTTTTTAGATTTGAAGTGTTATGTTAAACCCTTGTAATATGTTGTATATATATATTGAGGAGCATGTGACCATGGATACAGACAATTCATCTTTTGGTTTGGCCATAAGCAAATTGTAGTTGTGTTGCTGCGGTTCTGCCAGTCGGAACAGGACCGCAGCTTTATAGCTGTCGCGTTGACTGTACGACACTCATGAGACCTGATAGAGGACATGGTCCCTATTTAGTTCCTCGAATGTTTGTCAAATCATCAAGTTACATATTCTGACTGTTAAATAGAGCAATATACATGTGATATACACTGAATATACAGCAGTATTTATCACATGTATATCAGTGATATACAGCAGCAAGCAGTAGTGCAGCAATTGGCCTTCTCGGCAGTGGGCCTCTCTTGGCCCAGCGACGTCCAGCCCATCACGGGAGCTAAGGCAACAAACCTTCTCGGCAGTAGGCCCTCTTGGCCCAACAACGTCCAGCCCATCACGGGAGCTAGGGCAGTAAACCAGTGGACAAATCTTGTATATTAAGGAAAGTATATTGTGTGTATATTGTAGTATATTTGTTACCTAGATTAGGATATACACTTACCATAATTAGGATATACACTTACCATAATTGTATAGTTAGAATTATGGTAGAAGAAGGTTTTGTAACTTGTATATATATCTATTCAATCAATGAAAATAATCAAGGGGATTATTTCTTTCATGGTATCAAAAGACTAGGTCTAAACAAAAGTTTATCTCTCAACTTTTGTCTTCCTTGTGGCCGAGAAAACCCCCCCCCTCGGGTTTTCTCTCCAAAATTTCATCTTCCGCTCTCAAAAACCTCTCTTAAATTTCCCCTCCTTCTTTGTTCTTTCAATATGTCTAAGAACAATTTTCACCCTGCCCTCACGGTTTCCAATATCAAGCTTGGTGTCCCTATTGTCCTTGAGATGGAAAACGTCCAATATGCAACGTGGACGGAGTTGTTTAAAATAAACGCTATATCTTATCAAGTTCTTCATCACATTATTCCTCCCGCTAGACCCCTTCCTGCGGAGGATCCTGAGTTATGGATTACACTTGATGCTACCGTTCTTCAGTGGATATACGCCACTATTTCGGTGGACCTTCTACAGACGATTATTGAGCCAGATACCATGGCTATGGCTGCATGGAATAGATTGCGTGACATATTCCAAGACAACCAACATTCACGTGTCGTCACACTCGAGCAGGAATTCTCTCTCGTTCGAATGGACAAATTTCCAAACGTTTCTGCATATTGCAAGAAACTAAAGGAGTTGGCGGATCAACTCCGTAATGTTGGCGCACCAGTAACAAATAATCGTCTAGTTCTACGAGTTGGTTGCCGTCTTTCGGAGGCCTATAATGGTGTTGGAACTCTCCTTCGCCAAAGCAACCCTCTTCCCGACTTCCATCAAGCCCGCTCCATGCTGACGTTGGAAGAAGCCGGTTTGGCTAAAAAAGTGGCTATCGGAGCAAGCCCAGTTGTCATGGTGGCGTCCTCTCCTAGTCCTTCGGGTTTTCTTAATAATTCGGCCCAAAACCATAATAATGGTGGCGGCAAGAATAATCGCAAAAAATAATAACAAAAACCGCGGGGGCAAAGGCGGCGGTTGTGGTGGCGGTTCTGGTGGCGGTTCCGGTGGTCAACAAGCAGGCGGTGGGTCCCATCCAGGGTACAGTGGCCCACCACCGCCATGGGCCCAGCAGTGGGGCCCATGGCAGTGGAACCCGTACCATCCAGCAGCAGTTTCCAGTGGCCAGTGGGCTGGCCAACGATCCCGAGCCCAATACCCGGCAGTGGCGGCCAACTGGCCAGTGGCCCGACAGCGGTAGCAACATCAGCTACGGCCCAGCTGCACCACGGACAGGAGTGCTTGGGCCCCGACCACCGCAAGCCCATCATGCAGCAGGCCCCACTCAGACTGATATTGAGGCCGCGATGCACACGTTGGGGTTGACTCAACCGGACCCAAATTGGTACATGGACACCGGGGAAACTACTCACATGACTTCCGAATCAGGTACTCTCTCCTCTTATTCCAATTTGAGCACCCCTCGGGGTATAATTGTTGGTAATGGCAACTCTATTCCAATTCAGGGTTATGGTCAGAAAACGTTGTCTCCCCCCAATCCACCCCTTCTCTTGAAAAATACTTTACATGCTCCTAAATTGATTAAAAATTTAGTGTCTATCCGGAAATTCACTACTGACAATTCCGTTTCCGTTGAATTTGATCCTTTTGGTTTTTCTGTGAAGGATTTCAAGACGGGGAGTCATCTCATGAGGTGTGATAGTAGGGGGGGATCTGTATTCTATCATGCCTGGTTTCAGTCCATCGAGTCAAACCTTGCCGTCAGCCTTTGCAGCCATCTCTCCTTCCATGTGGCATGCTCGTCTGGGTCATCCGGGATCTTCTATTTTATCAGTTTTAGATAAAAATATCTTTATTTCCTGTAAGGGTACGAGTCGTACTCCACTTTGTCAGTCTTGTTCATTAGGAAAAATTGTTAAGTTGCCATTTGTAGACTCCAATTATCATACTTCAATGCCATTTGAGATTATTCATAGCGACTTATGAACGTCTCTTGTTCTCAGTTCATTGGGTCATCGATATTATGTTCTCTTTTTAGATGATTATTCTAGATTTTTGTGGACGTTTCCAATTGCGAATAAATCACAAGTGTTTTCCGTCTTCATCCAATTTAGAGCGTTCATTCGTACTCAATTCGACAGATAAATAAAAAATATTCAATGTGATAATGGAAAAGAGTATGACAATAGGGAGTTTCGGGAATTCTGTGCTAAAAATGGGATTAATTTTCGGTTTTCGTGTCCTCATACATCTTCACAAAATGGGAAGGCCGAACGCAAAATTCGTTCCATCAATAACATTGTCCGAATTCTCCTAATTCATGCCTCCATACCTCCATATTTTTGGCATCATGCTTTACAAATGGCCACATATCTTCTTAACATAACTCCTTCTAAAGGTCTGACATATTCTTCCCCCCTCAAAATCCTATATAATAAGAACCCTTCTTATTCTCATCTTCAGATTTTTGGGTGCTTGTGTTATCCGTTATTCCCATCCACCACAATTAACAAACTTAGGCTCGGTCTACCCCGTGTGTGTTTTTGGGTTATCCGTCAAATCATCGTGGTTATAAGTGTTTTGATTTATCCTCCAAGAAAATCATAATCAATCGCCATGTCATTTTTTATGAAACTCAATTCCCATTTACGAAAGTTCATACGCCCGAACCTAAGTCGTATAATTTTTTGGATGACCAAATATCCACGTATATTATTCGGAATTTTTCAGACATCTCCCGTACCCAAAATCCTCCAGCGGGCCCACTGCCCGCTGGACCAACAGTACCGCCACACCCAAAAATTCCAGCCACTGGAACAGTTCCAGCAATTGGGCCGGTCCGCCCAACTCGGAACCGATCCGTAAACCGAGTCTAGTCTTTACCGATTTGGGCCGGCAGGCCCACCGCCTTTCGCCGCGTCCGTCCCGAACCCGAGAAAATTCCCAAAATTCCCTCAATTCTTCCTCGAGTCATAGACCGGTCACTCGTAGTCAGCGGGGTATTTTTACACCTAAAAGATATTTTAATTTACATTCGGATGTCTCTAAATCCCCCTTGCCCCGCAATCCTGTGTCCGCATTAAATGACCCTAATTGGAAAATTGCTATGACTGATGAATATAATGCTCTTATTGATAATAAGACGTGGGAGTTGGTGCCCCGTCCATATGGTATTAATGTTATCAGGTCTATGTGGATTTTTGCTCATAAGGAAAATTCAGATGGGTCCTTTGCTCGACATAAGGCGCGACTTGTTGGTGATGGTAAGACTCAGCAGGTTGGAATTGATTGTGGTGAGACGTTTAGTCCGGTGGTCAAACCGGCTACCATTCGCACTGTGCTTAGCTTGTCTCTTTCAAAGACTTGGTCAATTCATCAGTTGGATGTCAAGAATGCTTTTCTACATGGTGATCTCAAGGAAACAATCTATATGCATCAGCCGTTGGGTTTCAGGGATCCCAACCGCCCTAATCATGTCTATTTGTTGAAGAAATCTTTATATGGGCTTAAGTAGTCTCCACGGGCCTGGTATACACGATTTGTTGACTTTGTTTCGACAATTGAGTTCACTCACAGCAGGTCAGATAATTCATTCTTCATCTACCGCCGTGGTTCGTCATTGGCCTACATTCTGTTGTATGTGGATGATATCATCTTGACTGCCTCTTCCGATGCCTTGCGCCAGTCTATCATGACCATGCTCAGTTTTGAGTTTGTTATGAAAGACTTAGGGCCTTTGAGTTATTTTTTAGGGATTGCCGTCAAGCGTCATTCAGGTGGCTTGTTTTTGTCTCAACGAAAGTATCTTTCGAGATCATAGAGAGGGCTGGGATGTCATCCTGCAAGTCCACTTCCACGCCAGTTGATGCAAACCCCAAGCTAAGTACCGCAGCAGGTGCACCATACGAGGACCCGACCCGCTATCGCAGTCTTGCAGGGGCACTCCAGTATCTTACATTTACCAGACCGGATATTACGTATGCGGTTCAGCAGGTGTGTTTATTCATGCATGATCCCAGAGTTGAACACATGAATGCAATCAAAATCGGTATATTCAGGGGACACTGGACTATGGGTTGCACTTGTATCCTTCATCTACATCCACACTTGTCTCTTACACGGATGCTGATTGGGGTGGTTGTCCCGACACCAGATGGTCGACTTCTGGATAATGTATGTTCCTTGGCAACAACTTGGTCTCATGGTCGGCAAAGCGTCAAGCAACTCTATCACGCTCCAGTGCAGAGGCAGAATATCGAGGGGTAGCGAATGTGGTCTCCGAGTCATGTTGGCTACGTAATTTTACTTTTGGAGCTTCATTGTCCCATTCAGAAGGCAACCTTGGTATATTGCGATAACATTAGTGCCATCTACCTTTCAGGTAACCCAGTTCGACACCAGCGCACCAAGCATATCGAAATATTTATTCACTTTGTCCGTGAAAAGGTTGCAAAGGGTCAAGTTCGCGTATGACATCCCGTCTCGTTATCAAATTGCAGACATCTTTACAAAGGGTCTACCAGCGGTTCTCTTTGAAGATTTTAGGGACAGTCTCAGCGTTCGAAAACCACCCGCTATGACTGCGGGGGTGTGTTAAATAGAGCAATATACATGTGATATACACTGAATATACAGCAGTATATATCACATGTATATCAGTGATATACAGAAGCAGTGCAGCAATTGGCCTTCTCGGCAGTGGGCCTCTTTAGGCCCAGCGACGTCCAGCCCATCACGGGAGCTAAGGCAGCAAACTTTCTCGGTAGTGGGCCTCTCTTGGCCCAGCAACGTCCTGCCCATCACGGGAGCTAGGGCAGTAAACCAGTGGACAAATCTTGTATATTAAGGAAAGTATATTGTAGTATATTTGTTACCTAGATTAGGATATACACTTACCATAATTAGGATATACACTTACCATAATTGTATAGTTAGAATTATGGTAGAATAAGGTTTTGTAACTTGTATATATATCTATTCAATCAATGAAAATAATCAAGGGGATTATTTCTTTCACTGACTATGCCATATACTTAAAGTGTGTTTGATATGGAAAAAAATATTTTCTAATTTTCCATGTTTGGTTAATAAAAAATTTTGGAAAATATTTTCTCTAGAAAATTAAGTTCTTCAAAAATAAGGAAAATGATTTTCTTAATGAAAGTAGAAAACAAGTTACATAAGTAACATTCCAAGTTCATCGTCTCCTCTCCATCCACCCAACGTCCCCAACCCCCACCCCTTGATCATCCCACCCCCACCCCACCCCCACCCCCACCCCCCGGAACCACTACCTCATAGTGTTTTGCTAGATTGGCTACGAATGTCGTTGGGATAAATTTTTTCTTCCTTATCAAACACTAAAAAATAAGTAAGAACGGAAAATATTTTCCTTCATACCAAACACACCCTTAATGTTGTTGGAGCACATAGTCATTCCTTATCTCTTGTGAAGAAGACGACGAAGTCAAGAAAAATCTATTCCTTTGTCATCAATCAATTTGGGCTTATTACTCAAGTCTACACGTTTTGAGCCTTTTGGTATGAACAGACACAACTCAAAGAAAGAAGGCCCACTTTGAGTCCAAGACAACACATGAATGCATACAACCCATAGTATATGATATACCACCTACTTTAGCTACTATACACTCACATAGTATAATTTTCAGATATTTTGTACAAAGAATAAAAGTTAGTCACGGGTACAGGGTACCCAGATACCCGACCGGAACCGACACTAACGGGTAGGTTCCGGATAGATATATTATAATAACGGGTAGGGTACGGGTAGTAAAATTAGGAACCGATCAATGTCGGGTCAGGTTCCGATTCCGGCAAATAGAGACAGGGTATCCGAACCGGAACCGATACCCGGAACCTATAAAATATTAAATATTTTTACTTTTTTGATAAACATTTGGACCACTTTTAACTTTCTCCAAAATTGTTTGTTGCACGCCTGCACATTGATTTTCCCCACCCCAAGACGCAAATATTTCAGCTTTTTCACCCCTTTATTCTAGAATATTTTTTGTGCCCTAAGAGAAAACACACAAAACTCTCTCAATAGCAATGGCGTTTTAGCTACACCACCGAGCTTCATCATCGTCGTTGTTGAAGCTTTCTCTCAGGTACTTTCATCGTTGTCGTCGTTGAAGCTTCACCTTTACCTCTTTCTCTCCCTTGATTGTGTTCACGTCGTTCCTAAAATGCATATGGGTTCATATCTAACTCTTCAATTTCTTTTTAATATCCTATGCTTCTGTTATATTTCAGGCGATACTCATCTTCAATTTGTATTACTTTTTGATTTGAAATGTAAATCTATTTTTAAAATTTGTGTATATTTTTGTAGCTCTGAAGATGAAATTTAGAGATTTACTAGTATAAGAAAGCTTTTCTTTTGTATCGAAGAGCCTATGAACACGAAAATAAGTTTAATTCAGATATTTCCAAATTTATTTTGAAATCAACACGTTCAATTAATTGAGTGTCAAATTTGGTTTACAATTTTAGGTTTTTGTTAGAGATTTAGCTTTTCTACAATGAATAAGTTTTCTAAAACTTCTTATAAGGGTACTAAAAACTTTGAATGCAGGCTAAAAAACTACTTGATGAAATTATTTTAGAACTCTTTTTGATTCTAATAGGCTGAAAAATTGTTGCTTAATATGTGTTTTTTTTATTTACAGGGTACCCGGGAACCTTCCGGGTAATGATTGCTACGGGTAGGTTCCGGGTAGTAAATTTAGGAACCGATCTTTTACCGGGTAGGGTCCGGGTAGTTCAAAAATGTTAGGGTACCCGGACCCGCTCACCCCTTAGTTACAACACCAGCCAATATGTATAGGACAGTTGGCTAGGAATAGAACATTTTTTATTCCATTCTCTTGTATATATACATGCACTGTTTTGGGAATTAATACACAATTTCCCCCCCTATTTGCTTTGTTTTACAACTAATGTATACCCTTTTTTTATAGTAGCTGCTTATACCTTCTTATTGATCAGTTTTTGGATTACAATAAGAACCATTTTCATCATGTTTATACATCAAGGACCAAATAGAACAAAAGCCAATACATTAAGGACCATTTTCACCATTTTCTTTAACATTTCACCTAAATAAAAATTAAATCCATTTGTTGAAAGAAAAAAAAGGAAGTTAAATCCATTAATTATGGCCCGCCTTCTTTCCTCCCCCACCTACATTCATAAATACGCCCTGAAAATTTTCATGACGTCTATAAATACACCGCCTTTGTGAGCAAATATATTTTAAATCGTGATTTAATGAATTGAATGTATAAATTACTCCTAAATGAATGTTAATTGCTAGAAGTTTATATGCAAACACATATGGATCGTTTGTTAGAGTGTATAAGAATGTAGTGAATATGATGTATTAGTATGTTGGAATTAGTTATATTGTGATTATTTCTTATTTATTATCTGATTTGATGTATTAAGAGCAGTTTTGTCTTTAATCATACTTATTCATGTATTAATAACCCTTGAATTGCTAATCATATATAGGTTGAAAAACACTATTCCCTCCTGTTCAAAATAAGTGTCTACTTAGCCTTTAACACATCCTTTAAGAAAATATTAATTCATAATTTTTGTTAAATATTTTAACCGAACTACCCTTAATTAAATACTACCTAATCAAGAAACATTATATAAAAATTCATTTATCCAAATAGGATAAATTTGATTTTTAAAAAATTATTTATTAATTACGTAAGTGGACACTTATTTTGTGCCAAATAAGAAATTAATAATACCAATACTAACCCTATGTAGTATTTTCTCTAATATATGCTAGCAAAAGTACCATAATATCAAAGGACCCATAGTGGTTGATTTGGTATAAACCTCTAGGCGGATAAGTTTTCTACGTGTGAAAATGGCGAAATAGTATTCATTCTGATTTCTTTACTGGATAAAAATTACTAGCCTCATTTCACCATTTTCATTCTTCATTATCCCTTCTTTGAGCTCTTTCCTAATTTTCATTATAGATAAACCTATCCTGCATATTTTACAACATATAGTATATTACTAGTAACATATATCTACACTATTTGTGTGCGTGTGTGTGTGTGGACTCATCATTCATCAATGGGTATTGCAGCAGCAATTGTTATCGTCCCTATGGGCGTTGTATTCTTCATTTCTGGTCTCTTCATCAATCTCATTCAGGTACCTTTTTTGTGTGTGTGCGCATTTTTGGAAGTTTGGCTGAATTTTTCATCTGGGGTTCATCTATTTCAAGAAAAAAATGAAGTCTTTTTGTTTATTCATCTTTGATTTTTTAACTTTAATGGCAAATGCAGTATATGCAACTGGTATTATTTGAATATACGTGCATAATTAGCTCTGCTGTATAGGGAAAATGCCTAAAATACATTCTAATCTTTGTCCGGATTTACTGTAACATACCTAACGTTTACTGCGATCCTATTACCCCGCTGAAATATTTTTAAGGATTTTTTTTGACATTTATCGAGTGAGCTGGATAATAATTCAAACATGTGCCGAACAAAAGGCCATAAAACAAAGGAGTCCGGTCATTTTTAGATTTCACTCTTTGAACAAAATAAAAAATTAGAATGGTCTCCTATACTCTTAATTTTTTGATGAAAAAAGCAGTTCATTCTCTTGGAGAATTTGATCTTATGAATCACTCTATTCTTTCATAATCGAGTCTTGGCTTTTGCCTTTTTTTGTTTTGTTTTGTTGAATACATGTATGAAATTGGTGAAATGGATTTTGATAAGGTCTTGAATTCCAGGCTGTTTGCTTTGTCCTTATACGGCCATTTTCGAAGAACATATACAGGAGGATTAATAGAATTGTAGCAGAACTTTTATGGCTGGAGCTTGTGTGGTTAGTTGATTGGTGGGCTGGTGTAAAGGTAATTCTCTCAGTATATATATTTATATTATTTTATTAATTTATTTATTTATTTCATTTGTTTATATGCCAAGAATATAAAGTAAAAAGTTACATTTTTGACATATTAATCCATTGCCTAGTTACCTGGTATCTGTTGCTGGTGGGAGGTAACAAATATTCTGTAGAATTAGTCGAAGTGCATGCAAGCTGTCCCGTAGCACAATTATAAAAAAAAATCATTGCCCCAATAAAAGGAAAGAGATACATGGAGAAATAATAAGAGGATCAAGAAGCTCTTTTCTTTTGCATAATTGACCTCTCCTACTAGGATTTGTATTTGTTGGTATTTCTATGGTACTTTATAGAGCAGTACGGGAAGTAATAACTATTACAAATGTTCGAAAGGATAAATAAATTGTCAATCTTCAAAACAGCCGCATATGTGTTGTGTCTTGAATCTTGATCACCTTGCAAAGCCAATCTTGAGAACTGCCGCAAGTTTGTTGTGTCTTGAATGTTGATATCCTGAAATCAAGAAACAACTAAATCTGGAAGGTTACAACGTTGTGTGTTGAGTCGAGGATAGCCCTCTATCCTTAAGACAAGATTGCCCCGTATATATGCTTTTACGTTAGCGGGCAATAGTCTCCCAAGATAAAACAACACTTTAATCTCAACACTACAAAGCCAATAGGTTGAGCCTATCGAAGAAAACAAATATGACTCGACTTCTTTGAAGATATGGAATAGGAAGGAAGAGTATCTCTCTACTCTCTCTCTTTGTCTCTCGTGTATATAGTGTGTCTCTGTAGTGTATATCTTGTGTATATGTGTGGGTTTGCTCACCGATTTTCGTCACGATTTTTCGCCGATTTTCGTCACGTTTTTCTTTTTTTTTTTTCGTCACGAGTTTTCGGTCATTTCTTGCTTCTATTTTGAGCCAAGTGAAGCTCAATATATAGCATGCAAGAGGGGCTGTACAACTGCCCAAAACATGGCTGTTAATGGCCATTAGGAGGCCATTAAAGCGGCCAAGTAAGGGCGATAAATGGCCATCAAGGAGGGCGATTTAAGGTTGTTCATGGCCAAGTAATTGGCTGTTAATGGAGGAGTTAATCAGCCAAGTAATGGCTGATTAATGCCTCAAAAAAACAGTCCCAACGGTAGGCTTTACGCCTTCCGTCACCTTCCCGTAAATTTTGGGGACCAAAGCGTAAATATTGAAACTTCGGGGACCAAAGCTGTACATATAAATGAATTACGGTCCCAAGCTCGTACATACGAAACTTCGGGGATCAAAGCGTACATCCGGCGAGTTCTCGGTCCAAAAAGATAATATCGAGAAAGGCCCACGGCCCACGACCCGCCCCACGACCCACGACCCACGACCCGTGACCCGAGCCCGAGGCCGGACGGACGGGACGGGCGGGCGGCGGCGGCGCGCGTGTGGGCTTAGCCTTGAACCCAAGCACATCTAGGTCTTCCTCCTTTAAACACATGGGATACCCGCGGGGATCCAAACCCTTTACCACATTAGAGACTTATATAGAGAGCAATTCTTCCTATTCCCACCGATGTGGTAGATTTGTCCCACACCACATTTCCATGTCTCAAACACCTTACTTCGTGGACCAATATCTCTTTCATTTCTCAACGAAATTAGACGATTCTTGGCCCTACGGTCATCTACTCACTTCGTAGATCATGCATGTGCGAAGAGACAAGGTCTCCAACATGCGAAACACTAGTGTTTAATTCATCAAAGATGGGTGGACGCATCTCCCCGCCAAAGGCTAATTTCCAACAATCCCCTCATGAAGAGAGATTGTGGCGCACACACAAGGTGCCTACATTTCAAGCAATCTTTCGGCGAAAAGATATTGCATCGGGGAGAGGTAGCTTACGCTTTTAACCTTCCTTAGTTGAATACCATCGGACTTACTTACTGCGCGGTGAACGTGATGTCTTGAACCGTCAGTGTTTAGTGTAAGCCAAGACAATGATACCAACACAATAACTCTTCTTATTCATTTTCCTTCTTACGTTTACGTCCGTTGTGGCCATGGACACACTTGGATTCTTAAGTGCGTTCAATTGAGGCGGCCATTCTCGCACTTAAATAGGTGATCTCCTACAAGGTATCTGCTATACCCCACTTCTCAAGTGTTAGGAATCATTAAAAGTTCCACAACTTTAACCTCAACCGTTTGAGGATCTTTTAAAAAGTTTTGGAAGCTTAACCTTTACCCACCACGAGCGCACTTTAATGTCTATCGCGGGAACGGCTTTGGATTCATGTTTCCGTACGAAATCATCATCCGAAGTGCTTCTTGCTTCCACCGAAGCGCTCAACCGAACCTTTTGCCGCTTAGTTTTCCCATTGAACCACATTCTTGGGATCTCCAATCAGTATGGTTGGGTTTCCACTGCAAAGGTTCGTATTGTTTGGGTTTTAAGCCCATTCCCCTAGACAGGCGAGAACACTTGATCTCCGGGTAGCCCCTTAGTTAGTAAACAAGGATGTGACACCGTGATGATCAAGCTGCCATACGGTCTTATGTCTCCGACGAGATCCTAAAAGATATGTCCAGACGCCGTCATCCGTGTCCTTCCCGAAGCCGACCGGCTAGCCACGATGTATAAGCGCCGAAGGCACGGGTTTCTCCCACTAAGGGACGTCCTCTAAAGAGTCGTGAAGTTACTCAACTTCTTTCATGCTTTGTATAAAGCGATAAACCCCGATTCCATCATGAATCGGCCGATGCAAGTTTGCTTAGAGGATTTTCCAAGAACCACCATACACATTTACTTGTGGCTTTGGTGTTCTTCATATACGATGTCCGGTTGCATCACGGTTGTTCTCTCGAACCGCTGGACATCCGAGAATACTATAATCCGTAGATAAGTGAATAATTCGGATATCGTCATATCCGACTTAACGCCTTTCTATTGATCATGTATTGAAATCATCGGTGAACTTTAGTTCAATCGATCGCTTTGTAAGACGATACCGGGTCGGTTGTAGTGTGTACAATACATTGAACTACACGTGACACGAGCATATCGCTCCTTGTCTATGGGTGCACCATGATTCCAATCGGTTCTATGATTCATATCCATTGGTGGCTTCAACGAGACTGTCAACTATCGACCGATCCGTTAGATGTCTTAGAAATCCAATTCCAAAGATGTCATCTGTGATACCCATATCTTTCATATCGAGACTTTGTTTCAATATGCCTTTTACTTTTAGACTCGTTGATTCTCCAATTTGTTGGCATTCTAACCGAGTCAATGTTTCGTGGTCGATTCATTGTTCTGTTTTATACGAAACTTTCGGGACCAAAATGTAAACATTTCGGGGACCAAAATGAAAGTTCGGAAAGAAGCCCAACGATCCGCAAACCAAGTCGATTCTCTTCTTCCAACTCTACGGTTGGGAAGGCTAATTCAACATTCATGCCACGCAAGACCGCAATGGCCCCTGGATGTGAAGCTACTCACGAGGGAGCACATCTTACAACCCAAAGGTTCTTTTCCGGAGGAAGATCAACCATTACGCAAGTATGGTTCTATATGATAGAGTCTATTTCTCTCTTTGTAGCTTCTTTCCAAAGCGGCGCTTTTGGAGATGACAATTATTTATTAATTGTCCATGGTTCGTTCTCAACCATACAAGCTAGAAGGTATGGAACAAGTCTTTGTCCCCTCTTTGCTCCTTCTCGGTTCAACATCTAGAATCCACGAGTTCTGCGGATCCGGAATATTAAGTTGGGATAGCAAAGAACTTTCGAGTCCTGTAGATACGGAACGTCCGATTCGGACGATCGAGCCCTCGCGGGTTCTTGTTAACCCTTGAGCAATTACTCCCTTTTCCTTTTTCAAGGAAAGCTATCTTCAAAGAATTCGGTATTCTTTGACGCCAAGAGGCGATCATCACTCCGTTATTTGCGAGATCTAGTGGATATGCAATCTACAGTCTTAGGTACAACTTGACCTGTTTCATTATTCCAACTTTTACCAAGCAACCCCACATAAATTGGGCGTACGACTTTGGCTAACACCGTTGGACTAAGGTGAGAAATGAACAGTCGTTTAATGAACGATGCTTCACTTTCTCCCCCTCTATCACTACGAATTACTCATTCCGTAGGCTTAGTTGATTTTCAACTTCGGACTTTGTAGCGCTTATCCGCTTCAACTGTGCTTCATCTTTGCTTTTTAACAAACAAAGGATTCCATACGTTGTACCATCATCAATGAAGGTCATAACGTACTTGTCTCCCCCCTCTATTTTGTATAAACTTCAAATCACCCAATTAGGTGTGACTAAGTTCTAGAGGAGCGGTGCTTCTTTCGCTATTCCTTGACGGAATTTGGAAAGGTGATTTTGCCTCTTCATCTACCTCACATTTATTTTGAGGGTTTATGTCGACAGAAGGCAACAATCTCAACATCGTTAGCTTTTGAATGACTTGCTATTTAACGTGTCTTAATCTATGATGGCATAGATGCACGGATTACAAATATATCATTCATTTGGCTACAGACGTTATGTATCATTCTTAGTTATTACAGACCTGTTAGACTAGTCTCAAACCAACTTGACCAACAGCGTCCCTTAAACCAAGTTAGGAACATGTAACACCTCTTTTAGAGTGATCTTATTCCTTGAAGTCCTAATGAGGACAACCTCTCCGACCCCTTTGATTTTAGAGGTGGCGTTGCTTCACATGAACAACCTCTTGCCGTGGTTGGGCGTAACCGGATCATATGAGATCCGGATGCTCCGGCCCACTCCGGTTGCTTTGGCGGCCCGAGTGTCCAATTTCTTTTCTCGCCTTTCTTTAGGCCTTCGGATCATTTAAGACACCGGAAACTCGGCCCACCACACTAGGTGTCCTTTACTTTTCCTATGAAATGAATTCGGCCCCACTCCGGTCGCCGGAGGCTTTATATGACCGAGTGTCCAATATCATCATATCAAAAGAATTTTGGCCCACTCCGTCGCCGGAGGCTTTGTATGACCGAGTGTCCAATATCATCCTATGAAGGATCTTCGCCAAATAGTATGACGGAGTTCTACGTCTTTAACTTTTAGACTCCTTCCGTTAAGATTGGTGCCCGAGATAATTCTTGGCGCTTACTTAAGAGTGGTAACAGTTTTCGCACAGTTAGTGGATCTCTCTCCATCGTATGTGCGAACATACTTTACACACTTTTAATCACTACACTTAAAAGAACGGATCTTTTTAAGTCGTTTACAAAATCCAATCTTTAAACGAAAAAGAAGATGAGATTAAACTTCTGATTTGTTAAAGCGTAAGGAATATAAATTATTTTCATATTCCTCCTTACTTTAATCCATTTTTAATCAGACATCATTTAATCTTTATTCTAGACAAGTAAGAAAAACTACTTATCCCAATTTCGGATTCTGGCTCACTCCAGTCACTTCATCAAACTGAGTGTCCAGTTCCTTCTTACCATTATTCGGATCTTTTGCCTGGGATAGATACAGGCCTTCTGCTGCAAGATAGAAGTACATCTTCAGTCTTCTCCTCTTGTCCCAGTTGACATCCTCAGGCTCTCGAGAGCGCTTGTTCCCACCGATCTTGGTAGCGGTGACACCATGAACACGTTCATCATCATCACTCTCTTCTACCGAGAAAACCATTGCCATATCCAGATTTGGTCACACAACTTTTGACCGACATCTTTCGAACACTAATAGTAATACTATACGATCTTGTCTTAAGCTGTTGGTATTTCTATGGTACTTTATAGAGCAGTACGGGAAGTAATAACTATTACAAATGTTCGAAAGGATAAATAAATTGTCAATCTTCAAAACAGCCGCATATGTGTTGTGTCTTGAATCTTGATCACCTTGCAAAGCCAATCTTGAGAAGCCGCCGCAAGTTTGTTGTGTCTTGAATGTTGATATCCTGAAATCAAGAAACAACTAAATCTGGAAGGTTACAACGTTGTGTGTTGAGTCGAGGATAGCCCTCTATCCTTAAGACAAGATTGCCCCGTATATATGCTTTTACGTTAGCGGGCAATAGTCTCCCAAGATAAAACAACACTTTAATCTCAACACTACAAAGCCAATAGGTTGAGCCTATCGAAGAAAACAAATATGACTCGACTTGTTGAAGATATGGAATAGGAAGGAAGAGTATCTCTCTACTCTTCTCTTTTGTCTCTGTGTATATAGTGTGTCTCTGTAGTGTATATCTTGTGTATATGTGTGGGTTTGCTCACTGATTTTCGTCACAGTTTTCTGCCTGATTTTCGTCACAGTTTTCTGCCTGTTTTTTTTTTTCGTCACAGTTTTCTGGTCATTTCTTGCTTCTATTTTGAGCCAAGTGAAGCTCAATATATAGCATGCAAGAGGGGGCTGTACAACTGCCCAAAACATGGCTGTTAATGGCCATTAGGAGGCCATTAAAGCAGCCAAGTAAGGGCAGTAAATGGCCATCAAGGAGGGCTGATTTAAGGTTGTTCATGGCCAAGTAATTGGCTGTTAATGGAGGAGTTAATCAGCCAAGTAATGGCTGATTAATGCCTCAAAAAAACAGTCCCAACGGTAGGCTTTCTGCCTTCCGTCACCTTCCCGAAATTTTGGGGACCAAGCGTAAATATTGAAACTTCGGGGACCAAACTGTACATATAAATGAATTACGGTCCAAAGCGTACATCCGAAACTTCGGGGATCAAAGCGTACATCCGGCGAGTTCTCTCGGTCCAAAAAGATAATATCGAAAGGCCCACGGCCCACGGCCCACGACCCACGACCCACGACCCACGACCGTGACCCGAGCCCGAGCCGGACCGGACGGACGGGCGGCGGCGGCGGCGCGCGTGTGGGCTTAGCCTTGAACCCAAGCACATCTAGGTCTTCCCTCCTTTAAACACATGGGATACCCGCTGGGGATCCAAACCCTTTACCACATTAGAGACTTATATAGAGAGCAATTCTTCCTATTCCCACCGATGTGGTAGATTTGTCCCACACCACATTTCCATGTCTCAAACACCTTACTTCGTGGACCAATATCTCTTTCATTTCTCAACGAAATTAGACGATTCTTGGCCCTACGGTCATCTACTCACTTCGTAGATCATGCATGTGCGAAGAGACAAGGTCTCCAACATGCGAAACACTAGTGTTTAATTCATCAAAGATGGGTGGACGCATCTCCCCGCCAAAGGCTAATTTCCAACAGTATTAGTATACAAATCAAGAATATTTACAAGGTTAGAATGAGGATTAAATAACCGATAAGGATTAGCTAAAAGTGTTTGGTTTTTCTGATCCATGCTGCTATGATGCCTAGTTTCATGATGTCTCGTTTGCTCAAACGTAGATATTCAGTTACTAAAAAATGTAGTTATTTCAGTTATTGTAAATATTACAACAACAACAATAACATACACCAGTGTAATCTCACAAGTGGGTTATGTACGCAGACCTTACCTCTACCTTGGGAGGTAGAGAGAATGTTCTGATAGACTATCGGCTAAGAATAACGCATTACAACAATAATAATAAAGCAGTAGAACAATAACAAAGCCAATCAAATAAGAGAGGAAGAATAACTTCAACAAAATAATATGCTACGCAGGAACTAGAGACATTAAATAATAACAGAAATCAAAGGACAAGAAACTACAACAGAAGAACTACGCCTACTAGTATGGAACTCTCTACTCCTACTACTTCTACTACCCTAATCCGTGTCCTCCATACCCTCCTATCTAAGGTCATGTCCTCGGTAAGCTACAACTGCGTCATGTCCTATCTAAGCACCTCTCCCAAATACTTCGGCCTACCTCTACCTCTACCTCTTCTGAAGCCATCCATAGCCAATCTCTCACACCTCCGCACTAGGGCATCCGCGCCTCTCCTCTTCACATGCCCGAACCATCTCAATCTCGTCTCCCGCATCGTGTCCTCTATCGAGGTCACTCCCACATTGTCCTATATATCCTCATTTCTAATCCTATCACTCCTAGTATGCCCACATCCACCGTAGCATCCTCATTTCCGCAACTCTCATCTTCTGAACACGGGATTTCTTGACTGACCAACACTCCGCCCCATACAACAAAGCAGGTCTAACCATCACTCTGTAGAACTTGCCTTTAAGTTTTGATGGCACCTTCTTATCACACAAGACTCTGGATGCGAGCCTCCACTTCATCCACCCCACACAAATACGATGTGTGACATCATCATCAATCTTTTCATCCCCTTGGATAATATACCCCAGATACTTGAAACTTTCTTTCTTTGGAATGACATGAGCGTCAAGCCTTACTTCAACGTCTATTTCCCACATCACGCCACTGAACTTACACTTCAAGTACTATGTCTTGGTCCTGCTCAACCTAAACCCTTTAGACTCCAGGGTCTGTCTCCACGCCTGCCTTCCACGTCACGCCACTGAACTTACAATCCAAGTACTCTATCTTAGTCCTGCTCAACCTGAACCATTTAGACTCCAGGGTATGTCTCCAAACCTCCAACTTAGCGTTAACTCCCTCCCAGGTCTCGTCGATCAGCACTACGTCATCCGCAAATAACATACACCATGGTACCTCTCCTTGAATATGTTGTGTCAAACATCCATCACTAAGGCAAAAAGAAACGGGCTAAGAGCCGACTCCTGGTGCAATCCCATCATAACTGGAAAATGCTCTAAATCTTCTCCCACTGACCTTACCCGAGTCTTGGCTCCTTCGTACATGTCCTTGACCGCCTTAGTGTACGCCACAGGTACACCTCTAACCTCCAAGCACCTCCGTAGAACCTCTCTAGGGACTTTACCGTAAGCCTTTTCAAGGTCGATGAACACCATGTAAAGGTCCTTCCTCTCTCCACCAGCCTCCTCACAAGATGAATGGTTTATGTCGTCGAGCTCCCCGACATTCTCAAAAACAGGCACACCCCTCCTCACCCTCATCTCCACCCCTCTCTCCCACATATTCATAGTGTGGCTCAGCAACTTAATACCACTATAGTTGTTGCAACTCTGAATGTCGTATTTGTTCTTGTACAACGGGATCATCGTGCTCCACCTCCATTTTTCAACCATTTTTTTGTCCTAAGAACGACATTGAACATCCTAGTTAGCCACTCCAAACCTGGCTTCTCGTTAGGTCGGTCGCTCTTCCCTTGTGCATCTTGTTAATAGCACCTTTAACCTCCTTCACCTTTATACACCTATAATATCCGAAATCGCGACTCCTCTCTGAGTGCTCCTGATCTCCCAAAGTAATGTCTCTATCCCCCTCTTCATTCAGGAGTTTATGAAAGTAAGACTACCATCTCTGTCGAATGAGTGCTCCTCCACCAGTACTTTGTCATCCTCGTCCTTGATACACTTAACTAGATCCAGGTCAGGGGCCCTCCTTTATCTCACCTTGGCAAGCATGTACAACTTCTTATCCCTGCCTCTTCCCCTTTAATTCAACATACAAGCGCTTAAAAGCTACCGTTTTTGCCGCCGTGACCGTTAACTTCGCCTCCTTCTTGGCCATCTTATACCTTCCCTATTCGTCCGTTTTTCCTGCTCGTCTTTACTTTCCACCAACTTCACATACACCGCCTTCTCTTGGACTTCTCCATTCCACCACCAGTCCCCTCGATGTCCACCAAATCTGCCTCTCAAGACTCCTAACACCTCTTTAACTTCTTCCCTAATGCAACTAACAGTCCTACCCCACATAGAGTTCGCATCACCACTACTCCCCCAAGCCCCCATAGCCAGCAACTTCTCTCCCATCTTCTTTGCACTGACCGCAGTCAAGCTACCCCATTTGATTCTAGGCCAGTCACCGGCAACCCGTTTCTTCTTCTTCCTCTTGATCTCCCATTGTCAAGAGCTTATGTTGAGTCAAAAGATTCTCGCTTGGAATAACCTTGCAATCCTTGCACAACCCTTTATCATTCCTCCTGAGGAGCAAATAATCTATCTGCGTCTTAGCCCCCGAGCCCCCATGTACAAGTATTTCTTTTCATGAATTTTTCCTGTACTTAGCAAGTTTTCTAGTTTTGAACGAGTAGCCTGTTTTGTTGGCTTGCAATTCTTATTTGCTTCTAGACCAATGAGATTTGTCTCATTTTCTTTAAACTTTCTTTCTCTTTTAATAGCACTGGTGTTTTGATTCATTACTTCATTTTCTACACAACTTTTTTGTGACAATCTGCTCATTGTCTAAACAATTTGTGATCCCAAAAAAGTATAGTAGACCAACAAAAGAATTTGAAATTGAAGCTAAGCAAGCATGACAGTGTTGTGAATGCTACCAATATGGAGATAAGTTCATTTCGCTAGAATGAGTTTTGCCACATGATCAGAATGTGCTATAACTATGTATAAAAATTCCATAATTTAACTCCATTGAAATATTTGTATGCATTGCCGTTAAATCCGTTGTGTTCCTTTCGATGTGCCTGTTTGTCCTGTTCTGAATATTTTTTGAGTATCTAGTTGCTTCTTTTCTCATTGATGAGGTAATCTGATTGCAGATTAAATTGTACATGGACCCAGAAGCTTTTAGATTAATGGGTTAGTTGGATTCCATTTGCCATTTTTACTCTACTGGTGTTCATAACTTATATTTTGTCAGGTTTCTTGAAGTAACACTTATTACTGGTATGCTGGTTGATTTTTCCAGGTAAAGAACATGCCCTACTGATAGCGAATCATAGAAGTGACATTGATTGGCTTGTTGGATGGATCTTAGCTCAGGTTTGCACATATAGTCGTCACTGTTTGGAGACCTATTACGCCTGAAACCCTTAAGCAAACAATTTGTCCTATGCAAATGTATCCCTGTGATACTTATATATCTAACTCCATGCATGTCTATGCTTGTTGCCTATTTAAGTTTTTGTACGGACCTCTCTATAAGAGTCATCCTCTATAACAACATTTCACTATAGCGACCAAGTTTCTTGTGGAACCGATTTTTCATTTTATGCTATATTATATGTTCTATATATCAACATTTCACTATAACCGCCAAGACGTATCTAGACAAACGACTCCGTTATAGTGAGGTTTGACTATATATGGATTTTTTACTTTTAATTAACTAGTAACTTTATCAACTGACTTCAATTTGTTGGTTCTTGGATCCTTAAATTGCAGCGATCCGGTTGCCTTGGTAGCGCATTAGCTGTTATGAAGAAATCTTCAAAACTCCTTCCTGTAAGTGTTTCGAATGAAATGTTTCTATTTTATCAGTTAAGTGTTCAGAGTGAGTGTTATAAAGATTTTCACTCTTCTTGTTGACCGAAAGCTAGTTGGTATCCATTCCGCATTAAATTTTAGTCGAGAGAAGCTCTCAATTCCAATACTATCCTGCAATTTATTTGTGATTCTGGAATCTGAAAAAAATGGCTTTGTTGTGTTCTGGAGTTTTATTTCATTGTGCATAATGTTTTAGATGTATGGTCTGCAATGGAGTAAATTCTAATCTCAAGGGGAACATGGGATTCTCCTAGTTTATTTTTCTTGAACTCAATCTCCCTACTAAGGTCATTAATCTTTCGCATTATGCAGGTACTTGGTTGGTCCATGTGGTTTTCCGAGTACCTGTTCCTTGAAAGAAACTGGGCCAAGGATGAAAACACGTTAAAGGTAAAATATATTTGAGCATCATTGTATCCAAATGATTTTAATACTACAAAATGCGTATCTGGATGTACATTTCTCTTTTGGCTTGTAGATGAGTGTCCAGGATCTGTTTGGGGTTTGTTGATTTACAACTAATTGTAATTTGCTACTTATGGGATCCAATTTGCAGTCAGGTCTTCAACGGCTAAGGAATTACCCTCAGCCTTTCTGGCTGGCACTTTTTGTTGAAGGCACTCGCTTTACACAGGCAAAGCTTTTGGCTGCTCAAGAATATGCAGCCTCAGCAGGACTACCTGTTCCGAAGAACGTGTTAATTCCTCGTACCAAGGTGGGCACCGAATGTTACCTGCTTTCAAATTCAAGTTATTACATAAATCATGCAAACAAACTAATTAAGGTGTGGCAAGAGATTCTCTTTAAGTTTGTAATGGATCCTACAAGTAATGCTGTCACATTTTGCCTTGCTATCTATTATGGGATTGTCTTGACGAAACTAAATGTTTATTTATTTGATGATTTCAGGGCTTTGTCTCAGCAGTAAATCATATGCGCTCATTTGTTCCAGCTATTTATGATGTGACATTTGCCATTCCTAAAAGTTCTCCAGCACCAACAATGCTGCGAATCTTCAAGGGTCAATCTTCTGTGGTAAGCAAAACTGTCCAATAATTCGGAATTCTGGTCTTGTATCAAAATATCCGCTAGTCATTTATGGCTTTAGAATGACAGCTTATAAATGTGTTTATCCTCGGATAAAATTCAAAAAAAAGTGTAAGCAATGTATCTTGGGCCTAACTCAACCCCAAAAGCTAGCTTATAGGATGAGGATTGTCCAAGTCCATATAAGGAGTTCTTGGGGACCCAACATCGGTGAACATAGAATTGGAATGGGCCTGACTCTGATACCATGTAAAGAATGGATCTTGGGCCTAACTCAATCTCATAGAATTGGAATGGGACCGACTCTGTTACCATGTAAAGAATGGACCTTGGCCTAACTCAACCCCAAAAGCTAGCTTGTAGGGTGAAGATTGTCCAAGTCCATATAAGGAGTCTATGTTCTCATTCCATATCTGATGTGGGACTCTTAACACTAACTCAACCCCAAAAGCTCGCTTGTAGGGTGATAATTGTTCAAGTCCATATAAGGAGTCCATGTTCTCATTCCATATCCGATGTGGGACTCTTAACAGTACATTCCTTGTTAATTGATCGATGACCTGTCTATTAGGTTCATTTTATGAGTTGGAGAATGTTTAGGAAGTTACTTTTGGTCCATTAACTATTAGTAAATGGTCTTTTGTTAGTGTACAGTGTTTATTTGATGTGGTGCAGGTTCATGTGCACATCAAGCGCCACGAGATGAAGGATCTACCAGAAAATGATGATGCCATTGCTCAATGGTGTAGAGATATCTTTTTGGCCAAGGTTTACCTTTCTTTCTTGCTGAATCTCCATAGAAACATTTACCAAATCTCGAGAATCTAGTGCTTATATGGACATCATAACTTTTTCTACCTCTTGTTTGTGAGCTCTGAAAGAATTTTCCATCTCTTTGAATGAGTTTTAATCCTACTTCTGGTTTTATGTTGTCACTTACTCTTAACCAGGACAAGCTATTGGACGGACATATTGCTGAAGACACCTTTGGAGAACAAACGCTACAGAATGTTGGCCGACCAGTGAAATCCTTCGTGGTAAAAACTCGCTGGTTAAGCTTAGGTTATTCTGCATATAGTGTTTTCTTTTCAACCAAGAAATATCTGAGGGTCAGTTGCTCACATTTCGAAACTAGTGGATACTGGTCCGCCTCTCTATCCTTCTCCGCTTCAATGTCAGGCTTTTATTTGCATCAGGGCTCGAACTCGTGACGTGTACCTAACCCACACATCACGTCTTGGGCTCTTATGATCTTTTCACTAGACCAAAGCCCCGGTGGCTAAGTATGCACAGTTGAGTTCTTTTGTTTCTCCAGAAAACAAATTTATTTTTTCTAAATCACAGGTCGTTACATCTTGGGCTTGTGTACTCACAATTGGTGCTATCAAATTCTTACAATCGACAGCGTTATTTTCTTCGTGGAAGGGTCTTGCAATTTCAGCTGGTCTATTGGCTGTTGTTACAGTTCTTATGCAAATCTTGATTAGATTTTCACAGTCGGAACGCTCGACACCAGCCAAGCCAAATCGTGTTAATCAGCATTCAGGAAATAGACAAGAAAAACAACACTAGAAGAAATCTCACATCTGAGACAGAGATTACACCTGCAAAGTTGTAGCCTTTAGTCTTTGAGAATTAGACTAGTATGTATTATGCAGCAAGACTTGTGCAAATGAGACTACTCTTGTGTGATGTTTGGCGAAATTGTCCTATTTTGAATAGTTGAAGAACAAAATTGCCCCTTTTTTTCCTTGTTTGGAATAATTGTTAGTTAAAAGTTACTTTTGAGCTAGTTGTGACCAAAGGCTAAGATACTTTGGGCCAAGAAGTAACCTAAGGTAAAGTTGTCGTATTTTATATAGTTCAGCTATATTTTTTACCATTTTCCATGCTGAAATGGATAACAAATGCCTTAAACGTATTAGAAATGGTTCAGAAATGTCCTCCTAACGCTTATTCGATCAAATTTGGTCTTTCTTCCACCTATTTGGATAAAAAAAATGCATTTGACGTATTAGAAATGACTCAAAAATGGTCCTTTTCACTTATTGGATCAAATTTATTCATAATATTACTTTTAAGTTTAAAATTATCCTTTTTATTAACGACACAATTATATGACATTTTTTATCCATAAAAGGTAGTATAATTTTAAGCATAAAAGTAATATTATGGATAACTTTGATCCAATAAGTGAAAAATTACATTTTTGAGGCATTTCTAATACGTTAAGGGCATTTTTTTAATCCAAATAGGTGGAACGAAGGACAAATTTGATCCAATAGATGGAAGGAGAACATTTTTGAACCATTTTTAATACGTTAAGGGCATTTTTTACCCTTTTCCGTTTTCCATAATAGAATGAATAGAGGAACGGGCTAAGCTACTATGCAGAATTCCAAACATATATATATATATATATATATATACTGACTAGTTATATAATAAAAACCATGTTTTGAGGGCCTAAAGCATATATACTCTATGCATATATGATTTTTATTATTATTTACCATAAATAACTCCATCATCATAAATAATTACTCAATTGAAACTTATGATTTTAAATAAATGAGAGATATTTATATAGCTATAAATTATCTTTTTAGAATGGGAGATAATCTTGGCCACAATATCATATCCATCAGGGGCATAATGTATTAGCGAATATTCTCCGAATATTCACAGTATACTTTGTAATTATGATAGTTGTATATTTAAGGTAACTTAGGATTCTTACTGTATTAGGAATCAACTCCGTACAACTATATATATATTGTGATTAATGAAAGGAATCCCTAAGAGAGATTATTTCAAACTTACATGGTATCAAGAGTCAAACCCTAATCCCTATTCTTTTTCTACCAAAAGCCGTTGACCACCACTATTTTTCTTTCTAACGGTCGATGGCAACCATCCTCTATTTTCTTCAATTTTGTGGCTACCATGTCTCGTCCCACTTCCCCTAATAATTTCGGTTCTTCCACTGGTGTTTTTGACAACCCCCCTTGTTAGGTAGATTTTAGTATTGTTTTAGAGTGTATTTGGAAGAGCAGTTCAACAATACGCGTCTCGAGAATTTTAACAACATGTCAGAATATTGTAAACAACTGAAACTCATGCCGACCAACTTTCCAACGTAGGGACATCTGTTTCGAAAACCAAGATGGTACTTCAACTAGTTGCTGGTTTACCAAAAGATGAATATGATACACTTGCAACGATGATTCAACAGGCCGACCCACTATTAAGTTTCAACAAGGCGCGTTCACAACTGTTGTTGGAAGAGACTCGCCGTGCTAAACAAGAGGAGCACAATCAAAAGGCATTAGCCGTTGAAAGCATGGCACAACCGGCGGCCAACACCACCCAGCCACCACCGCCAGACCACCAACAGCAGCAGTCCAACGGCGGAGGACGTAGCGGCAGAGGCCGCGGTAATAGCAACAAAGGGAAAGGTCGCGACAAAGGCCTAAGGAACCAGCAGTCATGCCCAACTCCTGCTTCTTATTTTCAGTGGGGTGGACAACCATCATGGCCCAATACCGGGAACTAGGCCTCGCCTGCATGCCCCTACCAAACATCAGGGGACCAGTTCCAGTAGGCATGGTTGCCAGGTATTTTGGACTCCGCCCCAGCCAACAGGCAGGCCCACCTGGTCTCGGCCCATCAGCATCCGCAAGCCCCAAGTCTGGCCCCAACTGATTTGGGTCAGGCCTTCAACACCTTGAACCTTCAACAGCCCGATGATAATTGGTACATGGACACCGGAGCCACATCTCATCTCACCCGGTCGTCATGTAATTTATCTCAAATGCTTCGGTTAAAGTATCCTCAATTTATTACTGTTGGCAATGGTCACGCATTCCAATTGAAGGTTACGGTAACACGCATACCAAACATCCACACCCGCCTTTCTCCCTAAACCATGTCCTTTACACCCCTAACATCAACAAAAATTTAATCTTTGTTAGAAAATTCACTCGCCATAATTATGTGTCTGTCGAATTTGACCCTTTTGGTTTTTCTATGAAGGATATCAATACGGCGAAAATTCTTAGGCGCTGTAATAGTGTGGGAGACCTCTACCCTTTCACTCAATCTTCCGTTGTCATACCACATTCACCTATCTCTCTTGCTGTTATCTCTCCGTCAACTTGGCATAACAGACTCGGACACCCAAGAGACCATGTTTTTAATTTTCTTAGGATTAATAAGCATATTCAATGTAATAATAGGAAACTTGCCCATCACTGTTTTGCTTGCCCGCTTGGAAAGAATACTCGTCTTCCATTTATGTCATCCAACAATGTTACTTTTTCTCCATTTGATATTGTTCATGCTGATTTGTGCACATCTCCTGTTGTTAGTTCATTGGGTCACAAATTTTATCTAGTGTTATTAGATGATTTTTCACATTTTATCTGGATTTACCCACTAAAGTTCAAATCTGAAGTTTTTGCCAAGTTCCTTGAATTTCAAAAATTCATTAAAACACAATTTGAAAAATCTATAAAATCTTTCCAATGTGATAATGGACGTGAATTTAATAATTCGGCATTTCACAATTTCGGCTCTAAACAAGGCATGGTTTTTCGTTTTTCCTGTCCCTACACTTCCACTCAAAACGAAAAGGCTGAACGAATTATACGTATCATCAATAACATGGTTCGTACCCTTCTGTTTCATGCTTGTCTTCCACAATCATTCTGGGTCTATGCTGTTAAAATGGTTGAGTACCTCCTTAATATTTTACCAACCAGCACTCTCCAAAACAAGACCCTAATCGAAATCTTATAGCGTAGGATCCCGTCCTATGACCAACTCTGAATTTTCGGTTGCCTATGCTACCCCAACCTGGCCTCCACTGCACCTCACAAACTAGCCCCACTCACCACGCCCTGTGTCTTCGTTGGTTTCTCACCTAATCATTGGGGTTACCTATGCTATCACATAGCCACTCAGAAAATTATTATCTCCCGACATGTCACATTTGACGAGACGTGTTTTCCATTTTTGAATCTTCAGAAATTTCAAACCACGGATTACACATTTCTCGATGAGACAGATCTATCTCTGATAGTCAAATCAATGTTCCAACTTCAGTCCACTATTCCCGCATCACTGTCATCGGCTCCGGTGGCCTCATCTCCACCAGTGACCAACGTCGTCGACATCCTTGCACCACAGAGGTCCTCGTCACCCATTCCCATGGTCGACCCACCTCCCTCACCACTAAACCGCCACCAAACACCCGAGAGGTTTTCCAGAAACCCACTATCCGCCACATCACCGATATACACACAGATCGGTAACCTGCAACCACTACCAATGCCTGAACTGTCAAGCTCTACCACCTCGCCACACCACCCACAAACACCGATAACAAACCCAGACACCACCCAGTCTCCTCAACCCCCCATCACCGGCGACACCCACAATCCAAAATCAAATCTCAAACCCGCAACCCAGCAGCCACTAACCACACCCAATACAAATCATACACCACTACCCACCCATCGTATGGAAACTCGTGCTCAACACAGGATTTTCAAACCCAAAGTTCATTTTAACCTCTCCACACAAACCATATCACTTATTCCCAAAAACCCAAAACTAGCCAAACTGGACCCTAATTGGAATGCGGCCATGTGCGAGGAATTTAATGCTTTAACAAAATAGAATACTTGGAATTTGGTACCTAGACCGGATGTGGTGAATGTAATCCGGTGCATGGGGTTATTTCGTCACAAATTCAGAGATAGTGGTGACTTGGAGCGGTATAAGACGAGACTGGTTGCTAATGACACTAATCAGCAGGAGGGAATTGACTGTGGTGAGACATTCATTCTGGTTGTTAAACTGGCTACCATTCATATTGTTCTCAGTATTGTTATGGACAAGCATTGGCCGATTCATCAGCTTGATGTAAAGAATGCATTTCTTCATGGGGATTTGAAAGAAAATGTGTACATGCATCAATCACCTAGTTTTGTTCATCCTGCAGCCCCTCGGTATGTATGTCGTCTCTGGAAGTCACTTTATGGCTTGAAACAGGCACCCCGCGCTTGGTATGATCACTTTACCAGGTATATTATGCAGATTGGGTTTTATATGTAGCAGATGTGATAACACTCTCTTCATTTTTCATAGCGGTAGCAGCACTGCTTATTTGCTATTATATGTGGATGACATTGTTCTTACTGCCTCTTCTAACGGTTTGAAAAATGAAATCATTGCTCTACTCAAAACTAAATTTGCTATGACTCATTTGGGCAAGCTGAGTTATTTCTTGGGTATATAACTGACCAGATCTGCCACTACTATGTTCCTGAGTCAGCTTAAATATGCGGAAGAGATAGTGTACAGGGCTAAGATGGTATATTGTAAAGTTATGCCAACTCCGGTTGACTCGAAATCCAAACTTATTGCTCTGATGGTGATCCAGTTTTTGATCCCACCCTGTATCGGAGTCTTGCAGGTGCCCTTCAGTATCTTACATTCACTAGGCTTGATATTGCATATGCCGTTCAACAGGTGTGTCTGTTTATGCACGCCCCGCGAGAGTCCCACTTTGCTGCCCTTAAGCGTATTATCAGATACATTAATGGCACACTTGACTATGGATTGCATCTCTACCCCCTCTGCGCCGAACAAGTTGCTCTCTTACACGGATGCAGATTGGGCAGGGTGCCCGGACACACATCTCTCCACCTCAGGCTATTGTGTATTTCTATTGGATAATCTTATATCATGGTCCGCCAAGCGGCAAGCCACACTATCCCGTTCGAGTACTGAAGCAGAGTATCGAGGAGTTACTAATGTAGTTGCTGAGATCTGTTGGCTCCAAAATCTTCTTTTGGAGCTCCAGTGTCCACTGTGAAAGGCGTATATAGTCTATTGTGACAACATATCTGCCATTTATATGTCTCACAATCCTGTCCAACATCAGCGAACCAAACATATTGAGATGGATATTCACTTTATGCGTGAGAAGGTCGATCTTGGTCAAGTCAAAGTATTGCATGTGCCTTCCTCCTATCAGTATGCCGATATTTTCACAAAAGGACTACCGAGACAGCTATTCATCGACTTCAGATCCAGTCTTAGCGTCCGGCCTCCTCCCGCTCCGACTGAGGGGAGTCTTAGCGAATATTCTCCGAATATTCTCAGTATATTTTGTGATTATGATAGAAATTCATAAGGGAGATTATTCCAAACTTACCTAATGCGTGAAGTCATAGTAGCTAACCCCAGATGGGCGGCCAGCATTCCTATATAAAAACAAGGGAAAATATGTTTAGTTATAGGTGTGGTAACAACCAGTAGGGTAGGCTGTAGTCCTGTATAAAATCAAGGGCAAATATGCAGATTGGGAAAAGAAAATTTCAACAAACAATTCGGAAAGAGGGTATAATGAAAGGCTCAATGAAGGGTAGAAAAATAAATAAGTCACAAAACACTCATAGGAAATCTTCAATTTCCGAACTTTATGATTCAAGTTGTAATCTTTTGGCAACTCAACCACATTTATAAAGTTGCCCGTACATTATTGGTCCATGAATTCAAATAGAATTCAAGTTTTCTGATTTGGTGAAAACCTGCTAATAAATTTTCATTTATTTTCAAATAGGAATTCCAAATTAAAATAGAAAGATTTACAAAGAAATATTTCATTAAGTCCACTCCAACTCCAATGCATGCAGAATTGTCAGCATTGTACTTCCAAAAACACAAATCCACTTTGTTATTCAGCCAAGTATCTAATGAGACTACTGGCTCGACGACAGTTATTCCTCTATTATTTCTTAGTTTGTCGTTGCATGCGTAGCATTCCTTACATAAGGCAGCCACGCAACAAAAACAAAGTGTCAATCTCTCTCTCAGCCATTCCAATATCCAAGAAAGATAAAGCAAAACGAGGATAACCGTCACATTTACACTACGCGGGTCAACGTTAAGGTCCAGGTCAGCTTCATCTGTAAATGTATAATGTTAGATTGTATTAATCTTCCTGTACAGTTTTTTTCATTAATACAAAATATATTTAGTATTTACAATGAGTAATCCTAATACAATAGGGATCCTAAATCTACTATAATTAAACAACACTAAATATTACAAAATATATGGATTATAATTTTGGTATACACGTTAATACACCCCCTCAGTCGGAACGGGAGGAGGCCGGACGCTAAGGCTGGATCTGAAGTTGAGAAATAGCTGTCTAGGAAGACCTTTTAGCGAAGATATCCTCATACTGATATGAAGAGGGTACATGCAACACCTTAACATGACTGAGAGCAACCTTCTCACGAACAAAGTGTATATCCATCTCAATATGCTTGGTTCGCTGATGCTAAATCGGATTATGAGATAAATAAATGACGGAGATATTATCACAGTAAATCAAAAACGTCTTACACAATGGACACTGAAGCTCCAAAAGAAGGTTTCTGAGCCAACATATCTCAGCAACAACATTTGCAACGCCTCTATACTCTGCTTCTGCACTCGAACGGGATAAGGTGGCTTGCCTCTTGGCAGACCAAGAAATGAGATTATCCCCTAGAAACACACAGTAGCCGGAGGTGGAGCATTGCGTGTCCGGACAGCCAGCCCAATCAGCATCCGTATATGATAACAAGTTGGTCGGTGCTGAGGGGTATAGATGTAATCCATAATCAAGTGTGCCCTTAACATATCGAAATGATACGTTTAAGAGCAGTAAAATGAGGTTCCCTAGGGCATGCATAAATAAGCATACATGTTGAACAACATAAGCAATGTCATGCCTAGTGAAAGTAAGATACTGAAGTCACCTGCGAGACTCCTATAAAGAGTGGGATCGAACACTGGATCACCATAAACTGCACTAAGTTTCGATTTAGAGTCAACTAGAGTGGACATGATCTTGCAATTTGCTATATTAACCATGTACACAATCTCCTCTTCATACTTATGCTGGCAAAGAAACATAGTATCTGCATATCTAGTCATTGAGATTCCCAAAAAATAACTCAATTTCCCCAAGTCAGTCATAGAAAATTCGGTTTTAAGCAGGGCAATGATCTCATTTTTCAACACATCAGAAGAGGTAGTAAGAACAATGTCATCCACATATAACAACAAATAGGCAATGTTACTATCTCTATGAAAAATAGATAATTATCACACTTGATGCATACAAGCCAAATCTGCATGATGTACTGTGCAAAGCAATCATACCACACTCTAGGGGCCTGTTTTAAGCCATAAAGTGACTTATGAAGACGTCAGACATAGTGCGGGGCTACAGGATGGACGAAACCAGGCGGCTGGTGCATATAAACAGTTTCTTTTAGATCCCCATGTAGAAATGCATTCTTCACATCAAGCTGATGAATAAGCCAATGCTTACCCATAGCAATACTCAAAATTGTGTGAATGCTAGCCGGTTTAATAACCGGACTGAATGTCTCTCCACAATCAACACCCTCCTGCTGATTAGTGTCATTAGCTACAAGTATCGCCTTATATATCTCTAAGTCACCACTGTCTCTGTATTTGTGACGAAAAAACCACATGCATCGGATCACATTCACCCCTCCAGTCTAGGAACCAAATCTCAAGTGTGTTGTTTTGTTAAAGCATTAACTTTCTCACGCATGGTTGTATTCCAATTTGGGTCAAGTTTGGCTAATTTAGGGTTTTTTGGGAATTAGGGATATTGTTTGTGCGGACAGGTTAAAGTAGACTTTGGGTTTGAAAATCACGTGTTGGGCACGAGTTTCCATACGGTGTGTGGGGACAAGGGCAAGTTCGGTAGTTGTGCTGGTTTCTGATCAGGGGCAGGTGAGATAGGGTAGGTGTCAAGAATTGAGACAGTGGGGTTTCGAGATGTCGTGGTTGTTGTAGGGGTAAAGGACGGTGAGGGAGACTCGATTGGATGTAGTGTGATGACGTTGAAGAGATGGTAGTTGTGTCGGGTAGGAGATCGGAATCGATGTGGGTGGTGGTGGTTGTCGGTACTGGGTAGGGGGTCGGGTTGTCTGATTTAGGTGTGTGAGATGGAGCAGCAGATTGAGTGGACACCGGGAATGAGAAACATGACTGGTCGGAGTTGGCGGATGCGACGGTTGGTGGTGTCGGAACAATGGGTGTGACAATGCGATGTGTCGGAGATAAGGGAGGCCGATTGATAGAGGGGACGTGGGCAATCGGCTGAGGCTGAGATTGAGTAGAAAAGTCGTCGGAGGTGGCATTGACTGGTGGTGGAGGGTGGCCGAAAATAGTGCTGGCGGTGGCAGTAGTATTTTGCAGCGACGGGGATCTAGGGACGGTGGTGGTTGTTCGATAGAGTTAGGTAAGTATAACGGGTGAGGTGTATGACTCTTCTAGAAAGGTATAGTCCGTGTTTCGAAACTTTTGGATGTTTTGCAAAAGGAAAGATTACTTCATTGAACGTGACATGATGAGACATAATAATTTTGCGGAAAGAAACGCCATAGCACAGATAACCCCTATGATTAGGCAGAAAACCTAAGAACACAAAATGAGTGGTGCGAGGTGCAATTTTATGCGGTGTGCAAGTTTATGCGGGGCTGTGGAAGCAAGATTCGGGTAGCACAGGCAGCCGAAAATTCGTAGGTTCTCATAAGTTGGGATCCTACGTAATAGAATTTCGGTGGGTGTTCTATTTTGAAGGGTTTGGGTGGGAAAATATTTAGAATATATTCGGTCATTTTAACAGCATAGATCCAAAAAGAGGGGAGAGAGAGACATGAAACATGGTCATACGAACCATGTTATTGATAGTGCGAATGATTCGTTCGGCCTTGCCATACTGGGAGGAGGTGTAGGGACGCGACAATCGGAAAATCATGCCGTTAGTAGAGCAAAAATTATGAAATGTTGAATTATTGAACTCACAACCGTTATCACACTGAAGCGATTTTATGTCTCTTTCGAATAGTGTTTTGACATAGACACTGAATGCAAGAAACTTGACAAATACTTCGGACTTGAATTTAAGCGGATAGATCCATACAAAGTGAGAATAGTCATCTAATAAGACAAGATAAAATTTATGACCCATTGAGCTAGTAATGAGAGATGTTCACAAATCTGCATGAACAATGTCAAATGGAAAATACGTAACATTTGAAAAAAACTGAAACGGAAGGCGAACATGTTTGCCTAAAGGGCAAGAAAGACATTGTTGGGCAAATTTGTCATTATTACAACGAACTAAATTATTATTTCTTAGAAAACTTAAAACATGGGCTCTTGGGTGTCCAAGTCTATTGTACCAGGTTAACGAATAGATTGTTGCTAAAGCGATGGGAGGAGGGACATGGGCCATTAGAGATGTGTGAGGGTTGACAGTAGCAGCGGACGTGGATAGGAAAGGATATAGATCACCCTCACTATTGCATCTCGTAAGGAGTTTCCCAGTACGGATGTTCGTTACGAAAAATTCAAACGGGTCAAAATTAATTGATACATAATTATCGGTGGCGAATTTCCTAACGGATATTAGGTTTTTGATAATGTTATGAGCATATAAGACGTTATTTAGGGAGAAATGGGGATGCGGTGGTGGGGTTAGTGTGTGGCCAAACCCTTGAATTGTGATGCGATGACCGTTTTCGACCATAATAAATTGTGGAGTATTTAAATTCCGCAGTTGAGGAAGATTACCAGAATTATTGGTGAGGTGAGATGTGACGCCCGTATCCATATACCACGCATTATCGAGTTGCCGAGGAGTCAAAGTGCCGAAAGTCTGGCCCACAATGGATTGGGGATATCCAGGAACGGACTGATGGGCTCCCAGAAATTGGGCCTGATTGATGTGGCCGTCGAATTATATGAAGCGGACTGCATGGCTTTCAGAATATTTTTTTTCCGGAAAAGGAAAAAAAAAGAAAAAAATATATATCTAGAAATCAGAAAAGTTCTCTGGTAAAAGAGGGGGTATCTGCTTACTGTAGGAAACAGAAGGAAGAAAAAGTTGGCTGCGTACTGTTTCGCGAAAGAAAAAAAAAAGGAAGGAGGCAATTGTGACAAGGAGGAGGAGAAAAGCACTTTGAAATTTCTCTGACTAGAAGACAACGCAGTGTGAAACTTTCTTGGGTAAAGGAGAGAAGCAGGCAGAGAAAAGAAAGAAATTCTGACGCCTCCGGTTAACGGAACGCGGGTGTAAAAAAAAAGAACAAGGTTTAGGTTTTGACTCTTGATATCATGTTAGATTGTATTAATCTCCATTGAGAGCATTTCTCATTAATACAAAATATATATAGTGTGTACAATGAGCAATCCTAATACAATAGTGATCTTAAATCTATCATAATTATATAACACTAAATATTATAAAATATATGGATTATAATTTTGATATACACGTTAATATATAATTTGCGTCCATGAGTACTCTAAAAATAGAAGTTACACCAAGAAGCTTTAAACTTAGATCTACTACAAGCTATTAAAAACTCAAGTATTTCAACCTCAAACCATGAGCTTATGCAGAGGAAGAGAACTCCGCAAAATGAATTAGCTATATAGAAACAGGCCTAATTAATGACCCAAGCCATTTTCCAGTAACACCATATATTCACTACAATCAATTGTGAGTTAAGAAACATGATTAGTTCAACAATTTAGAGGTCTCAAACTTGGAAAACAAACAAAAGATTTCTTTTTTAAACCTTGTGTCCCACATCGCTCCCTCACAACTGTTCTCTACGCTTTTTTTCTTTACTGGCACTGGTTCTTATTAAATTTGCAACTATATGCTCTTTTCACGTTAGACAATAATCGGGCCTTAAGCGCGCTGGTCTAGGCCCAAAGTACTTTAAAATGTCCCACGGTCCATTTCATTCAGATCTGTTAGTAAAGGATTAAATCAAGGAATAATCACTTGGCATAGCTTCCTTTAAGAGGTAATTATTGATAATAACTATCTTTTAATTTATTTATATTTAGTAGCCTGCCAGATCCGATTCCGCCGCCATCAGTCATCTTCTACGGCGAAGCTCTACCGGAGCCTAACCAAACAATCGCCTTTCTCTCTTTCCTTCTCTCATCTCCACACATCAAATCTGGCCGAAAATTTCTTCCTCTACCACTGCTTTTCACCCTTAAACACAATCACTACCCACCGTTAGATCCATATTTGAAATCACGAAGTAGCGATTAAACCATTACCAGCGGCAAAAACAATTCTTCCTCCACCACTGCTTTTCACCCTTAAACACAATCACCACCCACCGTTAGATCCATATTTGAATCACGAAGTTGCGATTAATCCATTACCAGCGGTGAAAACAATGAAAGAGGAAGATCAGAGGCGTCACATGATCTGGATCTGATGGAGATGCCGGAAATCCATGGCTTCTTCCTCCACCACTATTTCATTCAAATCCATGGCTTCTTCCTCCACCATTGCTGCTGAAAATTCTGAATACAATCTAATACATCAAACATATGTATATGTGATTGTATTTTGCACTGAATGAATTTAAATATAGGTGTATATGAATCAATTATTTTTGTGAATTAAAATACAGGTATATTGAAATAATGGCTGAATACATATGTATTTATATATGTATGATTGTATTTTGATTTGATTGAATTAAATACGAGTGTATTTTAAATTAAACGCATTTGAATCATATGTATTTGAATGAATTATGGATGAATACATATGTATTTGAATCATGGTTGAATACATATGTGTTGTTTGACTCATAAATATACATACATGTGTATTTGACTGTATTTATATACAACATAAACTTGTACATTCAATATATTTTAATTTGATAACAATCTAACAATTTCTACGTGTATTCAAATACAGTTGAATACATGCAAATACAGAGCATATTGCTACAAATAGTAGCTACCAAATGTAATTTTAAAAAAGATAGCTACAGATTGAAAGCAAGCTTTAAAAGATACTTAAATCAATTCATTGCAGCCCACCATTTCAAAAAAAACACCAAGTCAAATGCAACTTAAACTACACTTTAATTCAATCTGATTAAATGCATCAATTTACCAGCACAAAAAAAGATGCATAATTGTAGTAATATATTTCATCTAAACTTAGACTCCAAAACAAAGAATAAAGTAGGCAGAATGTATACCCGCTGATACCATATCAAAAATAATAATCCAACAACCCTTAGTAAAACACAGAAGAAAATCATGGATACAATCGCATAAAAACTCGTCAAATGAGAAAGAGAAAGTCAAGAGTTGATAGAAAAAGTGACGAGTGGATAGATAATGTTTCAACAAGCCTAACTTAAAGCTCAAATGATTATTTCGTAACTATGGCCATGAATTTTAATGGTTCGAAGATTTTATCATTTTAATGGATGACTTGAGGTTACTTAAACTCAACCGTTGGAAATCAAAGTCTCAAAAGTTACAAATCGAGTAAAATCCAAAGCAGATAAAAAAAAAGGTCAGCAATTTATTCTTAAAGACTTTGTATCAGCTCTTTAGAGTTTAGATAATATATATTTACAAATTACAACAATATATCCAGTGAAATCCCACAAAGTGAATCTTCAGAGTTAAAGTTACAGAAAATATTTCATCCCTTGTGCTAGTGAATAGTAACAATTCAAAAATGAGAATTCAACTCAACAAATCAGCTGCAATATCCAAGTCATAACAAATCATGCTAGTATAAACTAAAATTTAAAGAAATGCATTCATTCAACTCATTAGATCAATACTAGACTGCCCATTACATCAAACAATGGAATGAAACACTAATACCAAACTGAATCCTCAAACAAGATATCTAACAGTCCTTTTCTTTAAGTTAATCCTTTCAAGTCTTGTCAAAAGATCTTGTTTAAATTAATTAAGGTAGCTTAGCGTCACAACTTATCTATATGACTCATATTAACCCACGACTAAACTAAAATAACAAAAAAATAATTAAAAACACACAAATTACACATGAAGCCAGACAGTAACAAGTACAAGGGAGAGTAAACATGAGATACACTCATTTTTCCATAAATTTTAGACATCGGCACCAGAGGGAGTGTGGACTCTTTCTGAATGTCGTAGATCGATTATGTTAATAACAAGACTCTTTACCTGATGGATATGATACCGTACTTAGTTTGGTGCGGGTTTCAGCATATGGCATGGATACTCTCTAGATGAGGGTGGTTAGATCTTTGTCAAATGAGAGGAAATAAAAATAAAATATTTCATTCATTTAATTTTTTGACTTCTAATAACCGATCTACAGAGGCTAAATATATACATCATTAACTTATAAATGTAAATCAAGAATTTGTAAACATTAAAAAAGTAATAATTTGAAGATATATAAACTGACAAACACATCAAAATTAACAATTTACTAATTCAAGCTTATAAAATCTGATTAGTAAAGAACACTTATTCGAGCAAAAAAAAAACGTTTCCATAGAATTGGAGTAGAATATAATATAATATCTAAGCAATTAGTGGAGTATATTCCATTAATTAATGAATATATCTATACGTGTGTTACGTATTTATAATTTACAGCTCTATATGTAAAGAGTCAGTATCTTATTATATAACTTGGGAAATATCCTTTCAAGCTAATAAATTATTAGCAATATGTTGCAATACAATGCATTGGTTCTTCTTCTCAAAAATCCAATTGGTAGATAATAATATTTAACTATCAAATTCAAAGTTCTAAAATATCGAACAAAGTTCTACTGTTATTTAATTAAAACTTAAAAAATTGAAAAGAAATTTTACTACATTCGTAATGTCATGACTATATAAGAAAATAATGATTTTTTTTAAATATTAATTGTAACTTTGTAATACATGTAGTAGTAATTTTTTAGTGATTATAAGAAGACTTTTGATGAAGAATTAGAATTAGTTGTAACTTGAGTATTTAAATAAAAACTTAATAATATGGAAAGAAATTAATGCATTCCTATGTCACTATACAAAAAAAATATTTTTTTTTATTTTAAGACATGAAAAGGGTATTTAATTCTATATAATATATATAATTTTTCTAACTATCGATAATCAATAAAAGTTTATTTTTTTAGATTTTAGTTTGCAGTGTTCAAATGAGTAATCAAACTACGTTAAGTTTCTACCTCTCGTTAATTACTGATTGTATGAACCACCCCTGAGTCAACGTTTTTTATAATAATAACGTCGTTTGAATAATGTTGCTATAACAAATTATTTTATAAATGATGATTGTTATTGAAAAGTCTCACTATATATGAATTATTTATTGAGAAAAGGTGAAAATATACTCTCAACTTTGCGATTTTAGAGTAGATACACCCCTCGTTAAAAAGTGGCGCATATATATCCCTACAATTACACAAATAGTGCAAATATACTCTTTTCATTGACGAAATATTTTTAATTAAAATAAAACCCACTATAGGGGAATATTTGCACCTTTTTCGCACAGGCGTATATTTGCACTTCTCACAAAAAAAATAAATTGACTTCATTCGAGGATTAATTTGAATTTATTGCTTTGATGATCAAATTTCTTTTTGTGCCCATCTTCTTATTAAATCTATTATAGATGTCCCGACTAAAAAAAAGGAGCAAAAACTTGACTTAATCTAGACTTATTCGAATTATTTTTATGCAGATATAAAAATAAATTGTAATTTGATCACTTATGATTATTGGGAATAATAAGAAACTTTTTCTTTCCCATTTCACTTTTGATAGTTGTTGTTCTTCAAGATTATAAACACCTTAATTACGGGGTGTATTATAATTATTCAAATACCAATGAAAAATAAAATAGTTAAATACTTCTTGTAAGTAATATAGAATTGCGACAAATAATATGAGATGGAGGAAGTAATATCTTTTGGTGTTGATTTGCATGTCAACCAAGAAAAAATCAATATTCAAGCAGAATCAACCACCAAAGTCACCATGCACGCAAAGAAAATCAAGCCAAAAAGCAACTCAATGTTTTCTCTCATAATGTTCCAAAAACAAAACAAAAAACTAAGTACTAAACATCAAACTCATTGCCTGAACAAAGCGAATAGAGATACTAGCAGAGATGTTCCCATCAAAACATCCGAAACTGGCAAAGAGAAGGCGGCTCCGGCATCAGGTGCCAGTGCTGGAGACAACTCTTGTGCGGTGGCAGCAACCACCACAACGACGACGGTGACAACCAAGCCGGTGATGATGCTAACGTGAGCCATTTGTGGATTTTGTGAAATGGTTTGTTTGATGAGAGAATTCTTGAAGTAACTGATAAAGTTGATGTCATGTGATCAGGAGGTCACGGGTTCAAACCGTACTGAAAACAATAAGACTGTGTACAATAAACTTTTGTGGTCCGCCCCTTTTCCGAAGATTGTTAAGGTGCATGTGCTTTATACATGAAGGAATGATGGCAACTTTGGAAAAATATATTTAAGTTTATATATAAAGAAAATATTAATGTGGAATATGATGAAATATGGACAAAGATTTAAGTTATACTTGTGATATATAAAGAAAATTTTGATGTGCAATGCGACGAGTATGGAAACATATCTAAGTTATAATGATGATAAATATGGAAAACGATTTATGAACCATTGGAAAATATTTGGAATAAGCTTTTTCTTTTTAATTTGGAAAAAATATTTGAAAGAACTTAAATTTTAGAATATTCGACAAATTGAAAGGATTAAAATTGCTTCAGGGATTATTTTCAATCTGCTCTCAAATATAAGGGATCATTTTTGTCATTTTTTCCGTGAGATGAGTTAACCCTTTACCCGTCTTAAATTCTAAGACATGCTCAAAAATCAAAATATAGCTAGAACACTACAAATCAATATTTTTATGTCGTTACAAACACGATAATATATTTGTAACGCCCCGAATCATGGCCTGGGCGAACACGGCACTCGGTATCTGATTGCATGTGACCAAGCGAACCACATGGTTGCTGTTGAATCAACATGGGCATCGAAAGCATGAAATAATGATGATAGTAACTTATGTAAAACATGGTATTAAAATATAGTCTAAAAATATATTACGGAGATATCTGAAAATATAACAAGTCAGAAAATAATGCCGACATGACTAACATGCTAACCTAATCTAGTCTATGAAACCTCTGACACATGAGTCTCACTCCAAAGCTATTTACAAGGACAAGGCCCTGAAATACCTTTAATAATAAGTATGACATGTAAAATAACTGACTAACACCTCGAATGAAATGAGGCTCACCAATAGCTAATACTGAGGTAAATCCTAACGAGCAGATCCGCCGTCTTGAAACTCAGTACCTACACTTCAGTGTAGGCCCGGGCAAAGGGACATTAGTACATTTGAATTGTATCGTATGTAAAGCAACGGAAAGAATAAGCAGGTACATGAAATAATAGGAATATGAAACTGAAACTGTAACATGAACATGGACATCAGTATAATAACATGTGTAAAATCTGTAAATATGTATATATGTATATCTTTGGGAGAGCATTAATAAAATTGGCATGAACCACCACGCATGAATGTGGAGTCTGATCTCTGCCCGATCAACTAAGTCATCTCGCACCTTGCCGGAGTACGAAACATGAACATGAACATGATGGATCCAATAATCCCACAAGGGATAATAAGAAGGTATCATCCTCTGGCAGAGCGACCATTATCTTACGTTGGCATCAATTACGGATAGGTTCATGACAATCACAATGACATATCATATCATGAATATGATAAATGACAACATGATATATATATAACTTGAGCAAAATTCTAGGTTTGAAGTATTCTTGTTTCATGGATTATATGTGGCGTGGGGAAAAACAATGATATCTTCACGTGGATAAAATCTATACATACCTTAGTCGCTTCATAACTTGAAGAAAAGGTCTAGACTTTTGAAGAAGAAACCCAAAGCTTTGAACTTGAAACCTTGAGAAGATTTTTTACTGAATTTTGTAGCTACTGTTCATAGCGTAAACCACACTGATCCTGACCTCCAAATCAGATCTTCACCATTCACATTTAATAACTATATGTTGTGATCATTCGGTTAAAATGTGGGCTCAATCTAACGATTAAATTATCAAAAACACCAAAGGAAGTTGGCTGGTCGGAGGGAAAATCTATAACAACATTACTAGAATTTTGCGTTTGATTGAGTGCATCTAAATCAATCATATTTCAAGATTATACCAACTATTAAATGTATAAAATATAATAATAACTCCATATAATTCATTAATGATTGAGGGGCTTACATTTTTGAAGAAATCTCAAAGTTCCATTCCAAATTCGACCTTGAATGGATTTTCCAAAATCTAGCGACTCAAAATAATGATTCAGTGTTAATCTAGTGTTAATTTAATATAATTGACATAGAGATTTGAATAAGAACTCACCTTAGGTGTTTGGTAGCAGCTCTAGTCGAAAATCCTTACATAAAACGTTTTAGGGTTGTATTTATTGGTTATCATAAAGGCTTTGGCTTTAAAACCTAATCCTACCATAATTGGAATTTTCATTTTACACGTCCTCATTAAATCGGCTATAACCTTTTGTATAGAACTCCATTTAATGTGGCCTTATATGGATGGAAACATATTTCAAAGGGCTACAACTTGCATGAAGTACGTTTTTCAAATTCCTTATATATGTATCCGTAAACTCGATTTAAGTGAGGTCTGATGCAAACTCACTTTAAAACATGCTCCGTAGAGTAGCTTTCCACTCTAATTTTTCCTAAGACTCTTCTTATGCCTTGATTAGTTTTCAAAACACTTCCTACCTCCTCATCTTGATTTCATCATTTTCTCAGTGTGCGGTTCAAACCATAGCCCGGAATTACGAGGTGTTACAGTACATATGTACATTACAAAGAATTAGAAAGTTAAAATAAGTGTTACGCTTAATGGAATTAGAAATTTAAAATAGTATTATCCACCATAAAAATAACAAGTTATATTCTGAATGAAGCAAAATGGAAATACTAATTTATATCGATTCCACATACCTATTTGTAATGGTAAAAGAATAATCAACATTACAATAAGAAAAAAATTCTTATGCTTCATACAATAATTAAATTAACCAGCTAGAAAGGTTAACAATTCTTGCTCTTATTCTCATCATGACAAAGTTGTGTTAGCTCCATAACAGCTGCATCAATATCTTCCACATTTTTAAATCTCAACTTCTCACCCAAATTTCTCACATTACATCTCAAATTCTCCCCTGATTTTCCACATATTACATCTTTGATAACTCTTGTTATATTTTCTCTATGAAGTGCTCCATTATCATCCCTCACAACTTCCAAAGCTACTCCAATTTCCACTAGCAATTTAGCATTCATAGGTTGATCAAGATCCATAGGCATAGCAATAATCGGGATACCATAGTCTATACTTTCTGAAATAGAACTCCATCCACAATGACTCATGAATCCACCGATACTCGAATGAGTTAGAATTTTTGCTTGTGGGGCCCACCCTCCCATAACCATCCCTCTATCACCAACTCTCTCAAAAAAACCTTGTGGTAATGCCTCTTCAAGACTTAAATTTTCCCCTTTTGGAAACCTAACTACCCATATGAAATTCACATGGCTAAGCTCTAATCCAAAAGCTACTTCTTCCAATTCTTGTTTTGTCAAGGAATAACCACTCCCAAAAGAGACTAATATAGTTGAGAACTTATATTTTTTCCCTAACCATTCCATGATCTCCATGTTTCCATCTACACTAGCCATAGGATCTTGAACTAGTGTACCTATTGGCAAGACCTTAAATTTGATTATTTCGGACATATAATCGATGTATTTACTCACTTCAGGATGAAAGGGGAATTCAACGTTTGGTTTCACAAACAAGTGGCTGAAATAAGAACACATGGCTGCACAAGAAGTGAAAAATCTAGCACTTGGGATGTTAAGGGAAGAAGCCACTCCAGCAGCCCATAATTGCTTGACATCATGGATTAACAAGTCGGGTTTTCGAGTATTTAAGATGTTAAAGAAATTTGGTTTGGCCATTTTGAGGGCTTTTTGAAGGGTGGAATGGAGATGGAGTGGGAGGCCATTGGTTGTATGATAGTGAGGTGGAAGCTCTGGCAAGTCTGGTAATTGGAGTTCCACAAGGTGAATTGAGGAACAATAGGTTTCTGGGATTCTTGTTCTGATGAAACTTAGGTTAATAGGTGAAGAACATAGGTCAACCAAGAAACCTTTGTCCGCGAGTTTCTTTGCTAGCTCGAGAAATGGAGAGATGTGACCATACGCCAGCCATGGAAACAAGAAAGCCTTCAATTTGGTAGTTTCTGTACACATCGTGTAGTTTGTGTCCTGAATTGAGAAAGAGAGTGTGTAAGAGAAGATTAAACTCAGGCGAGTTGCAAGTGCGCCCTGCCCCTCTTAAGTGACTTCAGTCAAGAAAGGGAATATCGCAATAAATAGAGCTTCAGCACAAAATATGTAGGCGAATAGATATTGAGCTTGTTAGAATTGTAAGTGTTGATAAAAACGATGAAGAGGATAGAAAGGCTGATTTTTCAATGCTTTGGACAGAAAAGGACATTAACAAAGACAGGCAATGCATCGTTGCTTCTTTTTATGTTTAAGAGATATTATGTTACTACAATTTTGTTAGACGGCAGCTTACATTGTGCAAGATTGTCACATAGCTGTGTTCTCTTCCTCCGGTTTCATTGTGAGTTTGTCTCTAATGTTAAATTGTTTTATCCTAGTGTATAAACTTTAAAGTTCTATTTTTTTTATTTCTCAACAATGTCAGTTGCAGAATTTGAATGTATGGATCGAAGAGAATTCCACCTGGTTGGACTCAAGCTATTATATACAACAACATACCTAGTGTAATCCCACAAGTGAGGTATGGGGAGGGTAGGATGTGATAGATATGTAAAGCAGTACGGGAAGTAAATAAATATTACAAGTGTTCGAAAGGATAAACAAATTGCCAATATTCAGAACTGCCGCAAAGTTGTTGAGTCTTGAATCTTGATAACCTGAAATCAAAAAACACTAAATCTGGATTGTTACAACTGTGTACTGAGTCGAGTGATGACACTCTGTCTTTAAGACAAGATTGCCCCGTAATATGCTTTTACGTTAACGGGCAATAGTCTCCCAAGATAAAACAACACTTTAATCAACACTACAAAGCAAATAGGTTGATTCTGACGAAGAAAACAAACAACGAATCGACTTGCTGAAGAAATGGAAAAGGAAGGAAGAGTTTCTGTTTTTCCTCCCAACGTTACTGCTCACGTTTTGGACTGTGTTTTACTCTTCTGTTTGTCTCTGTGTATATATTTCAGTCTCATTTTTCTGTGTCATATTCTGTATATTCTCTGTTGCACAATTGAGCCAAAAGGCTCCAATGTATAGCATAAGGGAGGGACTCCTCAACTGTCAAATAATGGCCATTGAAGGAGGGAGTAATTCAGCCATAGCCATTACTAGCCAAGTAATGGATGTTTAAGGCCATTGAAGGAGGGTGTAATTCAGCCAAATAATGGCTGGTTAATGCACAATAACGCCCCCAAAAATCAACTCCAACGGTAGGCAGTTGTTCCGAAATTCAACATTCCAGAAACTCAAGGGACCAAACTGTAAATATTAAACAATTTGAGATCCAAAGAGATAATACCAGAAGAAGCCCACGACCCGAGCCCGGACCGAACGGGCGGGCGGCGGCGCGCATGTGGGCTTAACCTTGAACCCAAGCACATCTAGGTCTTTCATCCTTTAAACACATGGGATACCCCTTGGGGTCCCAAATCCTTAGTCAATTTAGAGACTTATAAAGAGAACAATTCTTCATTTTCCCACCGATGTGGTAGATTTGTCCCACACCATATTTCCATACCTCAAACACCTTACTTCATGGACCAATATCTCTTTCATTTCTCAACGAAATTTGACGATTCTTGGCCCTACGGTCATCTACTCACTTAGTAGATTATGCACGTGTGAAGAGACAAAGCCTCCAACATGCGGAACCTTAGTGTTTAATTCATTAAATATGGGTGGACGCACTTCCCCATCAAAGACAAATTTCCAACAGGATGTACGCAGACTTTACTTCTAACTTTGTGGGATAGAGAGATTATTTTCGATAGACCCTCGCTCAAGCTATTATATAGGGTGAGAAATTCCATCACTTAGTCCCTCCTTGTCATCGAAAAAGTAAAACAATTCTTTTATATAAAAGGTGATGGTAGCTATCTGTTCTAGTTATGGGAACTCCAATTACAACCTTACATAGTTACATATGACGTATCAACGAAAAACAACTACGTATCAGTTAATGAAGACCTAAATTCTTACCGCAAGGCACTTTCAATCCGTTTTCAACCTGTTCTTAAACAGACAAGTTGTGCAGGTGAAAGAAATTTGGGTTGAAATTCGAGAATTGGCTCCATGTCCACATCACCAGTTTTCTTTCTGTCATGCTAAACTGCAACTATGTTTATGTTCCTCTAGTGTTGGTCACATGGGTGGAGCCACCTTAGGCAAAGGGTGGTCAGGTGCACACCTTTCTCCGGAAAACTACGTGGTGTACATAGATTAAATGTTAGCTATTATGAATATATATTTAATTTTACACACCCGTAACACAAGTGGAAACTCTTCGTCAAATTTCTAACTCCGCCACAGGTGTTGGAGCAATATATGGAGATCTCTTTTCATTTAGCAACAACGTAACAATAGCCTAGCTGGTGCGAGCCTTTAGTTTGACAACTCTTATGACTTCTGATCTTGCATAACATTTCCTCAAATCTTTTCAACTTCCCACAACTCTAGTCACTTTTGGTAAAAGAGACAAAAGAATCTTGTTAAGCCTATTGGTTCTTCATATATCATACTTTACGTCTCATTTTTTTCTCCCTGTTTTATGTATACATCAATTACATGAAAATCTCTTCTTTATTCATCAATTTGCTTGAGATAATCAGCATCCAATTTGACTTTTATCCTCCAAAATTTTATTTCACGGGTGCATTAGGAAAAAAAACAGAAAAAATCATGAAATATTTGGAGTAACAGAGATCTAACATAACCATTTGTTTTGTATTTTGATATTTTGCTGTCTTTTTTCTACAATACTGCATTGACTATGTTTCTTTTTAGCCGAGGGTCTATCGGAACCAGCCTCTCAACCCCACAAAGGTAGGCGAGGGTCTATCGGAACCAATCTCTCTACCCCACAAAGGTAGAGATAAGATCTGTGTACATTCTATCATACCCTCCCCGAACCCCACTTGTTGGGTATGTTGTTGTAGATATAACAGAAATAAACTTTGCTCAAATTTTGGCAAAAAAGGAGCAAAACTTCTACTCATGAAAATCCCTGTTTCTTTTGCTTTTTGGATACTTAAATTTTCCAAATGGCATATGATTAAAACGTAATTATCATGCTTAATCGCCATTTGTTTGGAAGATACCTTCAATTAATAATTAAAGGATGCTACAATAAATAGGTCGAAGAAGTATTGATGAGAGGTGATCAGGCAAGATATGGCAAGCCTTCAGCTTACCGAGGACATGACCCTAGATAGAAGGGCGTGCAGGTCGAGTATTAGGATAGAAGACTACTTGTTTTCTTATTGGATTAGTATTATTTCCGTCATTTTCTTGTATTTTTATTTTAATATTAACATAATTTTTATCCTTAGTTTTCTATTACTACTTTTAATTTTCTTGCTATTGTGATGTTGTTTCTGCTTTACTTGAGCTGAGGTCAATCGGAAACAACTTGTTGGTGAAATTACAATTGAAAAATACAAATGAAGAAAATAATATCTTTAGGCTGAGGCGCAGATATCTCGCTCTCTTTAGGGAGATTCAAGCTCACTGCAGCAAATTTTTTACCGATCCAGCAGTAATCATTCTGACTTATTCCCTCCAGGATACAACAGTCCGACAACGTCGTACTACTCAACGAACTCTGGACAAGATGTTGAGTCCAAAGCTCCACCAAAATAACACATTCCTTCAACTAAATAAAACTATCTTTTATCTCAATTTTTTTCATACACTATATTTTTCATTTGTTCATAATGTAAGGATGACAATCAATTTGTAGGAGAGAAATTCATCCTTGAATAATAATAAAATAAAATGGGAAAATAATTAAAATAGTTAGTGGAAAAACTTTAATTTCCACTTATTAGTGAAAGAAAAATTATTTCCAACTTTTAATAGTGAAAGAAAATTTTATTTCCAACATTTAATAGTGGAAGACATTTTATTATTAAAATGCTCCCAAAAAAATATATTCAACACAACCAGTGTCCCCAGACCTCACTCGTGAGATTACACTAAATATGTTATTGTTTCTACGGTAAGTAGACAAACAAATGAGCCGTAAAGATCCAACCTTACGTCAATAAAATTTCGCCATTAGGAATATCTCAATACATACCATTCAATCACACTTTTTTTTTAAGATTAAAGATACTTAATATATATTAAGACTTCAAAACATTACATGATAGATCTGTGTCATTAAGGTCACAGTAGTTACCCATAGTAGCAAGACAAACTGACATTACTCTCAACTTCTTTTAAAGATAGAGTAGTACTAGAAACATCCTCTTCTAATAGATTTAATACATAATAAGGAGGATTAGCAAAATGATAAACTAGGTCGTTGGTGTTGTTCTTCAAAGCCTGCTTGTACAAAACATGTGCCACCCGATTTTCCTGCCTGAAGTTATGGGGTAGAAACTAGGGCAGTGCAAATTAACGGTTAAATCAATAATCCAAATTGATTATTAAGTTATTGGGTTAATGATTCGGGTTAATAAGTTATTGGTTTAGGTATCGGGTGGTGTTCTATGATTATTGGGGTATCGATTCGGATCTCGATTTGATCACTTTTGTTAACAGGTGAACCTATAACCCGATAACCATTTATTTAATTATAATTATATCCTTTCACATATAAAGTCATTTGACTGTACTTAGGGTTCACTTGATTTCTCACTTCAGAATAGGCTCTCACTAGCGGCGATAGAAACTCTTCTCATCCAAGAGTGTTTCTTACGTGAAAGTGCATTTTGAGAGAGTGTTTTGATTCTAAGTCTCTAAGACTTAGAATAATAATCTGAAATTAGTGTATTGAATAATGAAATGAATGTCTTTATTTATATGTGAAAATTAGGTCAAATCGGATTAGGGTTTGACCTTGGGCCTGGCCCATAAAGCGAGATAGATTAGGTCATTAGCGTCGCAGCCCTATGGTGTGGGCGTCGCGACGCTTGACGTAGCCCTACACCGTGTCGATTTATATTCCGCAAATTCTTAATTAAATCTAAAATCTAATTTTGACTTAATTAAAACAATCATTATTCATTTCAATATCTCTATTCTAAATCGAATATTTAATACCCTCTCAATACATCCTTAGATCGAAAAGACAATCGACATAGTGTGACCCTACAGGCCTTCACATATCGATAGTGTGACCGCAAGACGAACTCAATATGTGAAGTACGTTTACACGAATTCAGTAAACTTAACCTCTATATGGTAAGATAAAATTCTTTCATTCACGACACACCCGATCAAGCTTAGGATTTGTCAAGTGTCTATCCAAATGGCTTAATCATTGTATCTCATCTATATTAGTTGACAACTAGACCATATTCTAAATATGTTTATTGCGTTGGCCAACGACTTAGTCAACCTAATATCACTGTGAATCTGAGTGTTCTCTCGAATATACATTCGAGGAATGAATCTTAATCTTGGCTCAACTACCACCTTTAATCTGCATCGTAATGTACCCAATACAAGTCGTATCTCAACCTATAAGGCATTTGAGCTTAGGACAGGATCAAAGTATATTACTTTGTAGACAAGGTGCGTATTGACCTCAAGTCTAAGGACTTTTATCTCCCACACGCTGATCATACTTTAAACAAGTATAACAAACCGTATATCAGCAGGGTATACCAATACTTTCAAAGTATTCATGTGTCCATCACGAGTAGTCATTACTCGTCGTGAGACATACTACATCCTCTAAGAATGTGGACCACATGTCGACATACTACATCTCTAAGGATGTGATACGTTATAATATTAATATCACATATTATGTCGACTTAATAATGCAAAATATTAATCTCCATTAATAATAATATGAATGTGTATAAAGTACATTTGTCCTAATACAGATTATCTCTAAAACATAAATATACTTTCAGGAGTGTGATTGGTCTTAGGGGACTTAATGTGAGAATTATGAGAGCCGGGCTCCACGTCATTAGAGTTATTAGGATTACCAATCATAGGTTGAGAACTGGCCGTCGAATTTTTGACATTTGTAGTGTTACGGTGTTTAAACAAAAGTTTTTGGGTAGAAAGATACTTACTTGTATCTGCTTCAAAAATTCTTACATTGATACCTGAGTTCAAGGGCCCTCCCTTGTGTGTGGTAGAGTTCTTCTTTCGGAATCTTGAGAGTTGTGCAAAGGGGACGTGTTAATTACTGAATTGGAACACACATGGCCTTTCATAGAAGATGTGTTGACGATGGGAGCCAATAAAAATATGAGTTTTAACAGAAATGTTTAATGGAAGTTCAACACTGAGTCCCTCTTAGTCTTAAAGAAGATGTACACTCATCTATTTTTGACTAGTTTTTCAATGGTGTTACCCATTTTACCTATCGTAAAATTCAGTGGGAAGTTGGGGTAGACGAACCTAAACCGTTGTATATTGTTGTTAGAGTTACTTGAAATTTGATTATGACTGAGCTGACCGTCGCACCTGACTTCTATATCCGGGGAATCAAAAGTCGTTTGGGATTGAATTTTCATAGGCGAATTTATTGGTATGGGTATAGTAAACGATTGGTCTGAATCAAAGGGGAATCGATAGAGGTCGCGGTGTAGACGTGTGAAAGTAGAGAGAAGTCAGAGAAATATTTTTAGAGAGAGTAATTTATTTTCGTTGAATCTATGAAAAGTTGAGGATATTCAATAACACCTAAATCAATAAAAAGTGCCTCTCTAATATATATATATAACACAATCTCTCATAACTGAAAATTACAATCAAATCATTAAATAAATAAAATTCTAGTGCCTAAAGATATCAACGACATATAAAAGAAGTATTAATAGTAGGTTGGTTGAATTGTCTATTCACTCTGTGACTGTAAATTATGATAAAATTAAATTATTACGATACTAAATATAAAAATATATCATATAAATCGAGACACTAAATATAAAAATATGTCATATAAATTGAGACACAGAGAATACTAACTCTTGTTTAGATGGTTGGTTCCCCTTATATTGTGTTGTAAATATAAAAATATGTCATATAAATTAAGATAGAAAGAATACTAACCCCTGTTTGGATGGTTGTTTCCCATTATATTATATTGTGTTGTAAATCAGTTGTAATTTCGTGGTTAGATAACAATGAAAAAGTTCAATTTTTATAATTACGAATTTGATGATTTTTGTGTGGTTATATATTTCATTTTCTCATTATACCCCACCCCACCTCTATCACATCCAAATTCATCCACCCCCACCCCCACCCCCACCTCCCCCACCCACGCCTACCCTACAACCCCATCCCCATAACACCCCAAACCCACCAACACTCACCCTCTACCATCCACCTCCACACTACCACTCACCACTCCCACCCCTCACCCCACCCATGACCCCTCACCACCACCAACCTGTCCACCCAACCCCGACCCCACCAACTACCCACCCACCCCATACCACGCACTCCCATCACCTACTTATTTTGTAAACTTTCCATTTTATTTTTTATTTTAATTTTATTATATATAAAAAGTATAGTAGTTTGTAATCAAGAGTATTTAGTGAACTTTTATGTTATTTTTCAATAACATACTAAAATCAAATAAAAAAATTATTAACCACTACAAACGATATAATATATTTAAATATTGTGTTCATTAATACATTATAATATAATACGCTATATTATATAATATATTAATGAACCACATGAAACAACCATCCAAACAGAGTGTAAATATAGATAGATGCATTTTGGAACATACAAAAAATAGGGGTAAAATACTTAAATTGAGACGAAGAAAGTACTAAAAATTATAATCAGAAATATATACGGCCAAAACATTAATCTACATACATACATACCATCCAATCGAAACAAAAGCTCCTAAATCCCTAATATATTAAACACCACCTCTCATAACTGAAAAATACAATTATTATATCATTAAATAATTAAAAATTCTAGTGCCTGAAGATAGCAACAACACATAGAAGGAGAGAAGTTCCGACCAACACACCGGAAGACGGCAAACCGAAAGCCGCACCGGCGTCAGGTGCCGGCGCCGGAGCTAATCCCAACTCCTGACCCGAAGTTGTAGCCATAGCAGAGAAAAAAGCAACGATGAATACAATGAAGAATGCGTTGATAATAATGCTAGATTGAGCCATTTGATACACAAATTTAACAGAAAATAGTGACCGGAGATTGAGTGTAGAAGTGAAGAAAACTAGGGTTCAGATGGTGTTGGGGTGTTGAAGGAGTTGGGCATTTATAGGGGTTTCATTTGTACTTTTGGCCCTATTTTGTGCTTGTATTTCGTTTTTGACCCTACTAACAAATATTTTCTTGGTCCCAATTTACGGGGCATCATTCAATTTGTCACGGAATTTATAATTTGCTAAGCGTTTCAAAAAAAACTTTTGATAAAAGTTAGTTTGTATTTGATAATTAATTTTAAAAGTATTTTTGAGCTGCAATTAATATTTGGTCAAAATTTTAAAAGTATTTTCAAGTGTATTTCAAAGAAATATTTTTTTTTAGCTTCTGAATAACAATTTCTGATACTCCATAAAATACTTATTTTCTCTCAAAAATTTGGCCAAACACATCACTTTTTAAAAATAAGCATTTTTGAAAAAAAATACTTTTGACTTCTCAGAAACTTGGCCAAACATACTATAAGAAAAAATGAAGACTTTTAAAATTTATGATCCGAAATAAGCCTTAGATATTTTTATAATTGTAACTCACATCATAAAATTAAATTAAATTTAAATATGAAAGTGTCATATTTTTTTTAAACATAAAAAGAGTGTCATATAATTAAGACAGAGAAAGTAACTTTATTGTTGGATATAAATTTATTTTTTCATATTATAATATCTTACAAATTATGATCAACACCAAAAAGAATTTATAACCCGTTATTTGAAGGTCAAAAGTGCAATTTTTTCTTTATGGGGGGCGGGGGTGAAGGACAGCTGGCGACAGAATACTGTAAGTGTAGTTTACCAAACAAAAGATATAACAGCTGGGGAATGTGAAAGCTGTAAAGTTTCATTATGGGTATGATTGTTTTTTTATTATTGTAGCAATTATTTGTTCACATTAATTGTTTGATTTATGGCTGATTCATTTTTGTCAAGTAGGAGATGAATGGTTTAAATGAACCTAATGTAGTCCTCCGGGCATAGTCCAGTGGCAAAGTCTGGGTGCTATAAGGCGTTCTGGCATGAGACAGCGTGAGTTCGATTCCCCGCAAGCACGAAAAAACTCTGCATGTTGGGGAATTTGACCTTGTGTCATTGATCAGTTGTACGCTCTCAGAAAAACCGGCCACCGGAGCACATCCCGCGATTTACCTGGTAATAGTGTTGAAGGACCGGTGCTATTACCTCCAGGACGTCTGGGTAATACCAGTGAAGTAGTCAGGCGCAAGCCTGGAAACCTGGATTATCAAAAAAAATAAAATGAACCTAATGTATTTGGACACCATAATGCACAAGTACTTTCTTGTCAGCCATTTCACCAAAAAAAAAAAAAGGTTATTCGCACCATTTTTATTTGTTGCTTACTTTCATTTGCTATAAGAATGGCATTATATATGTTTAACACGACAAAGATTTTTTTTTATATGTACACATATTTAATTTAATACCACAAAATTTATATCTTAAATTTTGTATCTTTGTATAACCAAACTAATATCTTAAACAAAGGCAGATTTCAAATTTAAAAATTTTGAATTCCTACAACAACTTTTGGTTAATACTCTGTTAATCAAAATTTAAATTTTTTTAATTAAATAGATCATAGTTAAATACTTATAAATTTTAAAAGATTTTTAATATATATACAGGATCTGAATAAAAATTACTGAGTCTCATAACCAGGCATCTACATCCGCCCCTGGTAAAAGTGAAACGGATGAATTATAGGTGACCTAATATTCTACTTATGTTTTATCATCTATGCATATTAAATCATGAGTATAATTGTTCTGGAATTTTGAGCTTTTACTCATGCTATTAACTGATTTATCTTAGTGAACGAATTAGTTCATCTGTCAATTGAATAGCAGCGTAGAAAGATGAAGTTTGTGTGACATTTTAGGTTTGCTTTTACTCATACTTGTTTGATAAGCACGTTTAAAGTTTTAAGAAAGATAGATTAAGTATAAAGTAAGATAATCCTATATGATTAAAAATCATCTTAGACTTCTAATCTCCTACTTGTTGATCAACTTCAAAGTTGTAGAGCTTGTTTTTCTCCTTAGTTTCGACCCAAAAGGATGATGAAATTTGAAATGCAAAGGCTAACACATTTTTTTAAATTCAAACAATGATTCTTTACAAAAAAAATTGAAATAAAACTTAAATATTTCAAAATTTATATAAAAGTAGTATAAATCAAACATTTAAAAACTAAAGATACAGAAATTATTATTCAGCATCTATTTGTTGAATAAATCCAAACATTGACTTCTTAGCATTATTGAAAATAACAAAATTACCCCTTTCATCTCAAATTATTCTCCTTAAGAAATATTAATTAGGAGGTTATTTGACCTACTTTAGTCTTATTTATGTCTAAATTATAATCGTTCTCCATTAAATGTTTACTCTATTTATGTATCATCTACTTTAGCCTTATTTATGTCTAAATTATAATCGTTCTCCATCAAATGTTTGCTCTGTTTATGTATCATCTTCATTAATGACAAAGGTAAAATGGAGAAAAAATAATTAATTATACCTTGAACTTCAACCACGATAAATAATTTGAGATAACTATTTTTAATAACCACGACAAATAGAGGGAGTATTTGAAAACAATAGTAGTAAGCAAATGACTCGAGAGATAATAGCTCAATTTCAACATATTGGAAAAAAATCTGTTACCTTCATATTCCCTTTTGTTTGCTTTTGTTTTCTCCAAACAAATCGAGAAGGTAATGCAGGTTACCAGTCACATTAACAGAGTAAAATTCAAGACAATATGGAGTTGACTACACAAAGGATGCACAGACTTACTATCACTCTTTCACAAATATACTTCAAGAAATGATAAAGTTCTCCAAATCCTTGCATCAAGATGCACAACCTCGTACATAATGGTCCAGCACAAGAAAACATCATAAACAACTTTTTGCAGCATGGTGTAGGCTGCATTATATTACAGTTACTTTCGTTTAGATTGCTTCCTACTCTCCAGCTTTTTACGAGCAGCTTCAAATTCTTCCTCGCTTGGCTCTGTCGTAGATGGATCCCCACCGTATTTGCTAACCAGAGATGAGAACATAGAATTCATTTTGCCTCTCCTCTCATTTTGCCGCTGAGAGATAACAGCATATAAATCATCTGGTTCTTTCTTTGATCTGTAACATATCAAGTTCCCCGGTTAGAATGTAGCACTTTTCAGAGTTTCAGTTAATGATGCATAACAAAGTAAAAAATGACTCACTTTTGCCTGCGTCTCAATGGGCTTGTAGGCGGCTTTGTTTCAGACACTTCCTTTGCCCATTTCTCATATGCTTTGGTTGAGTTAATCTCCCCTATCAAAGTAAAATAAAAGGTGTCAATCACTCTTCCACGCAAAAAAGAGCAAACCTTTACAAGGGAGGAGTTTGTGCGACCTCAGTAGCAACTATTGCCAAAGGAAAAAAAATACAGGAATGCTAGTGCAGAAAACAGATGGCTAAACAGTGTTAAAAGTCACATCATTAGATCAAACGAGACATCTATTCCCTAATTGTAAGGACGCCATAGAGGACGAATTGTGATTTTTACGTATCCCTGAAATCTATTTTAACTACATGACATACTTAATATAATGGCAGCTTCAAGAACAAATAATCTTTGATAAAGAAAGGTCATACAGACTGAAGTTAAACTCTACCTGCTGCTATAGCCTCATCCAAGATATCTTTGAAGCGGTGTGAATCTAATTTGAGATCAGAGCAAATCATGGAGCAAAAGAGCCTGCAGAAGAACGTGTATTAGGTGGCAACCTAGAAATCAAAGCATTAAAGAGGAAAGAACATATTGCATCTGGCTTTCAGCTCATACCTCTTCATTTTACCCTTATACTTCTTGTATAAATCAATCAAGTCCGTCCTCTCCGACTCGGATCCTCTATAATTTGCTTCAAACTTTTCAATATCAGCCTCGGCAATCTGAAAAAGACATGTTTAGGTTCCCCCACTGTTAAGAGTGTCTACTACTCGATTAATAAAATGGATTAATTATTTTACTGTTACCTTTGGATGCATAGCTCGGAAAAACTCCTTCAAGTTTTCGACAACATCTCCTGTTAGATCCTGTTAATAGACAGATGATAATGAGAAAAACTTATTTCTTTGAGATAAGTGTCGGTAAAGGTATGCCCAATTAGCACTTCAGCCAAAAAGAAAATTTTATTATCTGCTCTCAAATACAGATTGAAAAGATCGTTTGTATTAAGATTGATATTAAGAAGAGTCAGATATCGGTTAGACTTGTCTACAAGAACCAAATATATAAGCTGCCTCAACATAAAAGACACCATGTATGCATGTCTACTGTAACATTATAACTTTGTTGTGCACAATGTGCAGGACTGACCCTATATAAGAACAACAACAACAACAACAACAACAACAAACCCAGTGAAATCCCACAATGTGGGGGTCTGGGGAGGGTAAAGTGTACACAGACCTTACCTCCACCTTGATAGGTAGAGCGGATGTTTCCGAGAGACCCTCGGCTCAAGACAATGCATAATCACAGGCAAAGCAAAGCAAGAGCAACGATCAGACTCAGACGAGAAATTAAAGCATTATGAACATACAGATAATAAAATCGAATACGTCATAGTAGTACATTCTAACAACAGGAAGCAGTAGTTAACACAGCTAAATAAGATAAACAAATTACACTAAAGAACACATATTACCATGAATCAAACTACAGGGGACTATAAAGCATTAATGCACCTATAAGTGTGATAGGCTAATCGAGCCTACAGCAATAACACTACACTATCATTTTGTAAGTGTAAGTAGGACTACGCTCGACTACCTACTACCTTCTACCCTAATATGTATACTCCACAACCTCATATTTAAGGTCATGTCCTCAGTAAGTTGCACCTGCGTCATATCCCGTCTAATCACATTTCTCCAATACTTCTTCGGCCTACCTCTACTCCTCCTGAACCCGTCCATAGCCAACCTCTCACACCTCCGCACTGGGGCATCCGTGTCTCTCCTCTGCACATGCCCAATCCATCTCAACCTCGCTTCCCGCATCTTATCCTCCACCGAGGCCACTTCCACTTTATCCCAGATATCATCATTTCTAATCATATCTCTCCTTGTGTGCCCACACATCCATCTCAGCATCCTCATCTCCGCAACTCTCATTTTTTGTACGTGTGAAGTCTAGACTGGCCAACACTCCGCCCCATACAACATATTCAGTCTAACCACCACCCTATAGAACTTGCCCTTAAGTTTTGATGGCACATTTTTGTCGCACAGGACTCCAGATGCGAGCCACCATTTCATCCACCCTGCCCCAATACAATGTGTGACATTGTCATCAATCTCTCCATTCCCTTAGATAATAGACCCTAGGTACTTGAAGTTTCCTTTCTTTGGAATGACCTGAGTACCAAGCCTCACCTCCACGCCTGTCTCAAGGTCTCTCCCGTTGCTGAACTTACACTCAAAATATTATGTCTTGGTCCTACTCAACCTGAACCCTTTAGACTCCAGAGTCTGTCTCCAAACCTCCAGCTTGGCGTTCACTCCGCTGCGAGTCTAATCAATCAGCACTATATCGTCTGCAAATAACATACACCATGGTACCTCCCTTGGATTTGTCGCGTCAGTCCGTTCATTACCAAGGCAAATAGGAATGGGCTAAGAGTTGATCCTTCGTGTAGCCCCCATCGTCACTGGGAAGTGCTCCGAGTCTCCTCCTACTGACTGTACCCTAGTCTTGACTCCAGCATACATATCCTTGATCGCCCTAGTGTACGCCACAGGTACACCTCTAACCTCCGAACATCTCCCTAGAACCTCCCTAGGTACTTTGTCGTATGCTTCTCGAGGTCGATGAAAACCATATGTAAATATTTCTTACTCTCCCCACCAACCTCCTAATAAGATGAATGACTTCAGTAGTCGAACGCCCCGGCATGAATCCAAACTGATTGTCGAAAATAGACACGTCTCTCCTCACCTCATCTCCACGACCCTTTCTCAAACTTTCATAGTGTGACTCATCAGCTTGATACCCCTATAGTTATAGCAACTCTGGATATCACCTTTGTTTTTGTACAAGGGAATCATTGTACTCCACGTCCATTCTTCAGGCATTTTTGTCGACTTAAAAATAACGTTAAACAACTCAGTCATCCACTCCAAACATACCCTGCCTACGCTCTTCCATAATTCAACTGGGATCTCATCAGGCCCGGTCGCTCGTCCCCTGCGCATCCTGCGAACAGAATCCTTAACTTCGTCAACCTTAATTCTTCTACAATACCCAAATCCTGGTACCTACCAGAATGCTCCAAATCTCCAAGCACAATGTCTCCATCTCCTTTTTCGTTCAAGAGTTTACGGAAGTAAGACTGTCATCTGTAGGTTCCTCCCCTAGTACTTTGCCGTCCTCGTCCTTGATGCACCTCATGTGATCCAAGTCACGGGCCTTTCTCTCCGTTGCCTTGGCTAGTCCAACTTCTTATCCCCGCCTTTCTCCTCTAATTCCACATACAGACGTTCAAAAGTCGCAGTTTTCGCCGCCGTAACCGCTAGCTTTGCATCCTTCCTCGCCATCTTATACAGTTCCCTATTCGTCAACTTCTTCACCTCGTCCTTGCTTTCTACCAATTTCACATACGCCGATTTCTTCGTGTCCACCTTCTCTTGAACTTTACCATTCCACCATCAGTTCTCTCGATGCTTACCACGATTACCCCGCGAGGCCCCTAGCACTTCCCTATCTACCTCCCGAATGCAACTGGCCGTCATGTCCCGCATACCGGTCACATCTCCACTACTCTCCCATCCCAAGCCCCCTTGGCCATCAGCCTCTCCCCCATCTCATTTGCACTAGCCATGGTCAAACTCCCCCATTTGATTCTTAACTTGTCATCCACAATCTCTCTTCTTCTCCAACTTAATCTCCAAATCCATCACCAAAAGCTTATGTCTTGGGGAAGGGAAGAGGAAAGTGTTGATTTACTTACCCCAAGGAAAGATGGTTATCTTTACCCTTTTGATCGGCATACCTGTAAAGGAAGTTAAACACATCTCTGTACGCTTTCCCTTCCCTAACCCTTCCCTAACAGGGAGGGCGCATACCCCTCCACGTCCCCTTTCTTTCACAACCTAGAAAAAATAAGTAAATAGCACATGTACTACCACTTTTTATTCACCCCCTCTTTTCACCTTAACCAAAGTAGGTTGTGACAAAGAATTGGCTTGAATATTAGTTTCTAGAGAAAACTGCATGAAGGTTAGATTTCAGCTTTACTCTTAACAAAGAGCTGATTACCCTCAAACCCAATTCAACAGTCACCTCCAGAATCTGTTAATGATAGTAATGAGATTTTGGTTCACTGTCATAACAATGAAACAATCTTTTTACAACATCGAACCATCATATGCAATAAACATAAGTAAAAAGTTCCAACATACTGAAGATGCTAGAGTTTGCAAGGATCACAGGAAGAAAAAAAAGAATCAAAGCAATATGACTCACAACATCATCAACACAGCCAGTCTGATCATAAAGTGCTCGTTTCTCCTCATCACCAAGAATCGAAATCACCTTTTGCAACTGCTGAAATTTCTCTTTTGCTTCCTATTGAATGTAAATTTAAGATAATTCATCTTCAAATTAGCTAATGTATACAGCAAACTGGGGCAAACCATACTCAATCATGCAGCCATTTACCTCATCATCCGGATTCTTATCAGGATGAAGTCGCAGAGCCAACTTGTAATAAGCCTTCTTTATTTCCTGCTGGGATGCTGTTGTTTCGACCCCAAGAATCTACAAAGTAGATGCCTTGTTAGTATTGCATCTCTTCCTTGAGCAAAGTAAACCCAAAATAGCAGTAACTTAACACCAAAAAGAAAGAAGTGTGCTTTGTTTGGGGAAAGATCTCCCAAACCATTACTCCATAGGCTTGTGAAATTTTACTTATTTGGCTTTAATAGTAAGTATATCACATGCCTCATACAATATAAGCACTATTTCTACAGCTACACATGCCGGTGTTTACATATATATATAGAGGGAATTTATCCTAGAATTTTCCACTCAAATTGTAACATATGTATTTCTTTTTGCATACTGTAAAGCAATAGCAATATAACACCATGTATCCAACAAGATATCCTAAATTCGCAGTTTGCACAAAAAAAACACATAGAAGGAGTCACTCGGTGCTCAATCATTAAAACTATGAACTCAATGATCTTTAAGGCAAAATACAGTGCTAAGACTTCATTAGTTAGTGCTTCACATGCTCAGACAGTTCAACATTCATTGTACAGCTACAAAGAAATCAACTTGGCTACAGAGAGTTTATCCTAGAACTTTCCAGTCTAATTTGTATGATAAATATTCCTTCTTGCATAATTTATTTCAATAAAAATTAATACACTCCACTAGAAATTTGAAGGTTTTTTACGCCAGAAACAAATTGAGCAACTTGTTAGCTAGTCCCATTCAATACAACTACAAACTCAACGATCTTCCAGGAAAATATAGAGAGCAAATTGATACAAATCTTCAACAACGCATTATATTAACCAAAAACACTATAATGGAGGGGGGGGGGGGGGGGACTAGAGAGAATACTATGGACGGCATAACCTAGTAGCGCCTTTGGTCAAAAGCCTATATTTGTATTAAAAAAACATTTAATGTTTAATGATTTATCTAGGACCCAATAAATTGTCTTTTTAGGATTCAGAACCCGTTAACTCAAAATTGTGGCTCCGTCTATGATATAATCACTTGGAAAATCCCAATCACGTATTACCAAAATCCTAAGAGTATTAAATTGAAATACAGATATAAACCAAAACCCATAACAAATACACAAATTTCACACTCTCCTACAAGCACATACAAACAGACATGTGTAGTTCGTGCCGCTAAAACTAAATTTCAATTTGCAATTACTACAAAAGGTTAAAAAAAAATTGCTTGAAATCAGGTAAGTATAGAAAGAAAAATTACAAATACCTCATAAAGGCTCTTCTCATTCGACGAAGAACCGTTCAAACTCTCTTGATTTTCCTTCATTTCTACGTCGTCGTTTTCAAAATTCTCCACCGGAACCCTAGCCGTTTTCTTTCCCTTTCCCATACGGCAACTACTTCAAAATAAAGAGAAATTCTTGAATCAATGTTAGCTGATTTACTTGCGAATTAGGCATTTATAGAGGCCAACGATTCCCGCCATATTGATCTTCAAGATCTCCGAGTTCCCGCCGGGCGCTATTAGATCGTTTTTGGAGTCCACTAGAGATTTATGGAGGGTCATGATCTTGCCACGTAAGCTAGAGTGTAATACTACCTTGCTTAAAAGTAAAACCGCTAATTAGGGAGTATTTTAAAATTTAGAATTTATATTTTACGGAAACGGTTTGATTGAATTAATTCAAAAATTGATATCAGAGTATATGGGTTAGTTGAACGAGCATGGAGATAGCAGAATAATGACATGGGGCTCGATTTAATGCATTTATATGTCTATATCTAATTTATTATTATTATTATTATTTGTGCTTTCTTAAACACACACAAAAGAAGTCTTTAATGACCGTAAATACACGAATGACGTGGGTCACACACAATTAAATTAGCTAAACATCATAAGGTAATTATGTAGAACTTCGTAATGGATCATGTGAAATTTAGTTTTATAGGGAGTAGGAAATGAGATAAATGGGCACTAGCAACCAACCAATTAAGCTACTAAGATTCTCATGAACTTAGTTCAACAAGATATTATTAAGTATGTGAACAAAATTCTATGTTAATAGTGTTGGTGTTTACAAGGATTGCAGGAACGAAAATTACAAGTAACTGCGTATGTAATAATTGAAATTACAATTCAACTATAAAACCGAAAATTACAATATAACAACAAACCGAAATTACTATTTTGTTGAACAAGAAACCTGAAAGCGGTTTTTTGAGTCGAGTGTGGCACTCGTCCTTAAGACAATATTGCCCCGTATGTATCCTTTATACGTCCTGGACAATTCGTCTCCCAAGATAAAAAACAATGGAACTATTGAGCAAAGGAAACTCAAAAGCTACCGTGAAGAATATTGAATAACGAAATGATGCTTGGAAGATTAGGAAGAAAGTGCTTTTCGCTTTGTGTATTTTTCGTGTATATCAAGTGTGCCTCAACAATGGTGTAAGGGGTGTTTATATAGGAGGAAGAGGGATCTGTTGATCGCCTCCATAATGACCATTATTGGCCAAATAATGACCATTATGGAGGTAGTAAAGCCACCACATAAATAGAGAAAATTGCCAACGGATTGGCCATTATAGGAGGTGTAATTCACCCAAAATAAATGGTGAATTGAGTCTGCCGGACGTTTCGTTCGGGACCGTCGAAATTCTCGCTTTTCGAAAAATTTCGGGGACCAAACTCGTACATCTTGAAACTTCGGGGACCGAAGCGTACATCCGAAAGAATTCGGTCCAAACCGCACATCCGAAACTTCGGGATCAAAGCGTACTTCCGGCAAAGTTTTCGTGCCCAAAAAGATAATATCAGAAGGCCCACAGCCCACAGCCCACAGCCCACGACCCACGACCCGCGACCCGCGACCCGTGAACCCGAGAACCCGAGAACACGAAACATGGAACACGGAACACGGAACTCGGAACTCGGAACCGGAACCGGACCGGACGGGCGGGCGGCGGCGGCGCGCGTGTGGTCTTTCCTTGAACCGAAGCACATCTAGGTCTTCCCTCCTTTAAACACATGGGATACCCCTTGGGGTCCCAAACCCCAAACCAATTTCGAGTATTATATACACAACAATTCTTTCTTCCTCTACCGATGAGGGAGAATTGATCACACACCACACTTTTCCATGCTTCAAAACACCTTACTTCGTGAACCAATATCTCTTTCATTTCTCAATGAAATTTGACGATTCTTGGCCCTACGGTTATCTACGTACTTAGTACATCATGCATGTGTGAAGAACCGGATTCTCCAACATACGTAACACTAGTGTTTAAGCCGTTAAAGTTGGTCGGTCGCAACTCCCGCCAAAGGCTAATTTCCAACAATCCCCTCTTGAAAGAGATTTTGGCGCACTCACATGGTGTCTTTTCATTTCCAAAGCAATATTTTAGCGGACCGATGTTGCATAAGGAGAGGTAGCCTCGCTTTGAACCTTCCATAGTTGAATACCATCGGACTTACTTATGCGCGGTGAACGTGATGTCTTGAACCGTCGGTGTTTAGTGTAAGCCAAGACAATGATACCAACACAACAAATTCCCTTACTCTCTTCTTCGTAATGTTTTGTCCGTTTTGGCCATGGACAACGTCTTGGATTCTTAAGTGCGTTCATTTTGAGGTGGCCGTCCTCGCACTTAAATAGGTGGTCTCCTACAAGGTATCCTGCTATACCCCACTTCACAAGTGTTAGGAACCATTAAAAGTTTCCCAAGAACCTAACCTCAACCGTTGAGGATCATTACGGTGTTTTGAAAACTTAACCTTTACCCATACCGCAGATAGCACTTAACGTCTATCGCGGGAACGGCTTTGGATTTAGTGTTTCTTTTCGTAAATCACTATCCGAAGTGCTCATACTTCCACCGAAGCGATCAATCGAACCTTTACAACTTCGTTTTCCCATTGAACCAAATTACACGGGATCTCCAGGTTCGTAAGGTTGGGTTACCACCGTATTGGTCCTTATATTTTGGGTTTTAAGCCCATTCCCCTAGACAGCAAGCCATCCGATCTTTGGGTAAGCCCTTAGTCAATGGGTCTCGCTATATTATCCTTTGACTTAATGTAATCAATGGATATTATATCCGTGGTGATCGGTTGCCTAACGGTCTTATGCCTCCGTCGAATGTGACGAGACTTGCCGTTGTACATAGCATTCCGTGCCCTTCCTAGAGCCGACCGACCGTCGCGGTGGATCATTACCGAAGGTACGGGTTTGTTCCAACACGGAACATCCTCTAAGAAGTCATGAAGCCACTCGGCCTTCTTCTCCCCGCTTTGTCTAAACCGATAAACTCCGATTCCATCGTGGATCGGGCGATGCAAGTTTGCTTAGAGGATTTCCAAGACACGCCCCCATCACCAATTGTAAATATATACCCATTTGGTGGACTTGGTGTTCTCTATATCGATATCCGGTTTGCATCACTTTGTACCCCTCTAGTAAATTTGGATATCTCGAATAGTGCAACCCGAAGTTTAACGTGTATTTCGAGTATTGTAATACCCGATTCAACGCCTTCCGGTGATTATCACTTGGATTACGGGTGAACCTAGCCAACTTATTGATCGCATAAGCAATATCGGGTCGGGTGCGGTTTGTGATATACATCAAACTACCGATCACCGTGCATATCGCTCCTGGTATACGGTGTGCACCAAGATTTTTATCAAGCTTTTGATTTGTATCCATTGGTGACGCTATCGGAGAACTGTCTAACATCTTGAACTTTCTCAAAACATCCTCGATGTAGTGAGACCGAGATAAGACCGGTCCGTCGACGTCTTAGAGATTTTAATCCCTAGGATGACATCTCGCGATACCCATATCTTTCATGTCGAAGCATTGTTTCAACATGTTCTTAGTCTCTAGGATTACCCTAGGATCGCTTCCCGTGATCAACATGTCGTCTACATACGGGCATATCATAACAAATGAGTCGAGTTACCTTTCGTGTAAACACATTTATCACACTCATTAATGGCGAACCCCTTCGATAGTAGAGTACTATCAAATTTTTCGTGCCATTGTTTCGGGGCTTGTTTCAGCCCGTACGGAGATTTGATAAGTCGACGGACTTTCTTCTCTTGCCCTTGAACCACGTACCCCTCGGGTTGGTCCATATAAATTTCTTCTTCCAAATCACCGTTTAGGAAGGCTGTCTTAACATCCATCCGGTGTATCTCAAGGTCACGCAAAGTCGCGATCGCAATAAATACCCGTATGGATGTCATCCGGATACCGAAGAGTATGTGTCAAAGTAGTCAAAGCCTTCTCGTCCGTCGATAGCCCTTGACTACCAACCTGGCCTTGTACTTGTCTATAGACCCATCGCCTTGTATTTCCGTTTGAGTATCCATTTACAACCCAACGGTTTATTTCCGGAGGAAGATCAACCAACTCCCAAGTATGGTTATGCGAATGGAGCTTATTTCACTCTCAATAGCTTCTTTCCGAGCGGTGCTTCGGAGTTGACAACGCCCGAGCAATTGTCCTTGGTTCATCATTAACCATATAAGCTACAAAGTCGGGACCGAAGGATTTATCCTTCCCGGCCCTTTTACTTCGCCTTAGATCCATCTCTCGGAGTCTCCAAGTTCGAGAATCCGGAACACTAGATTCCGGATGTTCACCACCTCGAGATTCGCTAGATCCGAACCATTTAGATCCGGCAGTCAAGGACTCCTGGTTCTTGAGAGCTTTGTGCATAACTTCGCTTGCGAGAGGTTATGTCTTTCTCCTTTCTAGGAAAGGTACTTTCAAAGAATAGAGCATTCCTTGATTCCATTATTGTACCCTGGTGGATATCGGAATATCCGACTTATGCACTAAGAAGCGATAAGCACTATTGTTATTTGCATATCCGATGAATATGCAATCTACAGTCTTAGGCCCAATCTTGACCTGCTTTGGCTTAGGTACTTCAACCTTTGCCAGACAACCCCACACCTTAAAATACTTGTAGGTGGGTTTCTTTCCTTTCTATGATTCATATGGAGTTTTGTCCTTACCCTTATGTGGGACTCGTTCGTAATCGTATTAGCGGTAAGGACGGCTTCTCCCCACATGTTTTGGGGAAGTCCGGAATTGATAAGCAAGGCATTCATCATTTCCTTTAATGTGCGGTTCTTACGTTCCGCCACACCGTTTGATTGAGGTGAGTATGGAGCCGTCGTTTGATGAATAATGCCTTCTTGGGCACAATATTCCTCAAAAGGCGCTACATATTCTCCCCTCTATCGCTACGAATGGATTTAATCCGTAGGCTAAGTTGATTCTCAACTTCACGCTTTGTAATGTCGGAACGCTTCAAAGGCTTCATCCTTACTTTTCAACAAGTAAAGGTAACAATACCTTGTGCTATCATCTATAAATGTCACAAAGTACTTGTTCCCCCTCTAGTTTGTGCAAACTTCAAATCACATATATCTCGTGTGAATAAGTTCTAGAGGAGCGGTATTCCTTTCGACGGATCAAAAAGGAAGCTTGGTGAGTTTTGCCTCTACGCACACCTCACACTTATGTTGAGGGTTTATGTCGATAGAAGGCAACAACTCCATCTTTACCACCTTTGAATAGACTTGTAGTTTACGTGTCCTAATCTATGATGCCATAAATTAGAAGACTCAAGCAAATAAGAAGAAGACTCAACTTTATTTCCTTGACGCAATACAGACATGGCATTCACTTTGAAGAGGCCTTCACAGACGAAGCCCCTCCCCACAAATGTGCCATTTTTAGTGAGTACAAATTTATTTGATTCAAACACTAGCCTAAAACCAGCATTAACCAATAAAGGTCCAGAAACTAGATTTCTTCTAATATCTGGGACGTGCATCACTTCCTTCAGAGTGAGTTCCTTGCAGGAAGTCATCTTCAGGACCACCTTTCCAACCCCTAGCACGTCCGAGGAAGCGTTGTTGCCCATGAACAGCTTCTTGTCGGAGACCGGAGTGTACGTGGAGAAGGCATCTTTGTTGGAACAGATGTGTCTTGTTGCACCTGTGTCCACCCACCACTGCATCGGATTCTCCACCAAGTTGGCTTCTAGCACCACTGCAGAGAATTCCTCGATCATGTCATCCAGGAGCGTGTCCTTGACGACGTTTGCTTGAGCTTTGCCATTTGACTTGGCTTTCTGTTGTTGCTCAGTCTTGAGCTTGCGGCATTCCTTGATCCTATGACCAGGTTTCCCACGGTGATGACAATTACCTCCGAACATCTCTCTGCTGCGGGGGGCTTTGCCGTCTTTCTGGAACTTCCGCTTCTTGCTTGAGTTCCCTTTGGCCTCAGCCAGATTCGCCTTCGCCTCAGCATGTTGTCTACCCTTTGGCAAGGTCTTCTTATTATCTTCCTGGATTTGCAGATTGATAACAAGCTCTTCAAAGGTCATCTCCTTTGTCTTGAGTTTCAAGTAACTCATAAACTCATTCCATGAAGGAGGTAACTTTTCAATCAGCGATGCAACCAAAAACTGCTCATTTGGTTTCGGTCCTTCCAAATCCAGGTGATGTAAAATCATTTGGAATTCCGGACTTGGGACATCACTGTCTTACTGTCCACCATTTGGAATTTTAGAAATTTTCCAACGATGAACTTCTTAGTACCCGCATCTTGTGCGTTGTACTTCTTTTGCAGTTTTTCCCACAGCTCTTTGGCAGTGCCAACGGTGCAATAGACCGTGTAGAGAGGGTCTGCTAAGCAGTTCAGTATATAGTTCTTGCACATGAAATCACTATGATTCCATGCGTCACGAACCATCTTCATGCCATTAATGACATGGATACCAAGGCCCCCTTCACCCGTTTCATTGGGCGAAGAGTCCATTTCATCTCCAGCTTGTGGAGGATCTTCCGTAAGGAACCGGGCCATGCCCATAACTGTTAAGTAAAACAGCATCTTTTGCTGCCATCTTTTGAATTCTGATCCCATGAATTTTTCAGGGCGATCATGGTGGTGTGATGAAGAGGGTGGAGCTCCAACAGTCGGGAAGGCAGCAGTGTTACTGCCTTGAACAGGAGCAGCAGCAGCAGCAGTGAAGCCGGCGGAGTTACCGCCTTGGGCAGTAGCGGGGAAGGCAGCAACATTGCCTCGAGAGGCAGCAGCAGTAGCAGCAACATCGGTCATATTTCCAGCCATGTTATTGCAGTTACCGTAAGCAAAATATTGTCTTAAGTTGTTGGTGTTTACAAGGATTGCAGGAACGGAAATTACAAGTAACTGCGTATGTAATAATTGAAATTACAATTCAACTATAAAACTGAAAATTACAATATAACAACAAAACTGAAATTACTATTTTGTTGAACAAGAAAACTGAAAGCGGTTTTTCTGAGTCGAGTGTGGCACTCTGTCCTTAAGACAATATTGCCCCGTATGTATCCTTTATACGTCCTGGACAATTCGTCTCCCAAGATAAAACAGCAATGGAACTATTGAGCAAAGGAAACTCAAAAGCTACCGTGAAGAATATTGAATAACGAAATGATGCTTGGAAGATTAGGAAGAAAGTGCTTTCTGCTTTGTGTATTTTTCGTGTATATCAAGTGTGCCTCAACAATGGTGTAAGGGGTGTTTATCTAGGAGGAAGAGGGGATGTTTGATCTGCCTCCATAATGACCATTATTGGCCAAATAATGACCATTATGGAGGTAGTAAAGCCACCACATAAATGGAGAAAATTGCCAACGGATTGGCCATTATAGGAGGTGTAATTCGGCCAAAATAAATGGCCGAATTGAGTGCTTGGACGTTTCGTCGGGACCGTCGAAATTTCGCTTTTTCGAAAAATTTCGGGGACCAAACCGTACATCTTGAAACTTCGGGGACCAAATCGTACATCTTGAAACTTCAGGGACCGAATCGTATATCCGAAAGAATTCGGTCCAAACCGCACATCCGAAACTTCGGGATCAAAGCGTACTTCTGGCAAAGTTTTCTGGCCCAAAAAGATAATATCAGAAGGCCCACAGCCCACAGCCCGTGAACCCGTGAACCCGAGAACACGGAACACGGAACACGGAACACGGAACACGGAACACTGAACACGGAACACGGAACTCGGAACTTGGAACCGGAACCGGAACCGGACCGGACGGGCGGGCGGCGGCGGCGTGCGTGTGGTCTTTCCTTGAACCGAAGCACATCTAGGTCTTCCCTCCTTTAAACACATGGGATACCCCTTGGGGTCCCAAACCCCAAACCAATTTCGAGTATTATATATACACAACAATTCTTTCTTCCTCTACCGATGAGGGAGAATTGATCACACACCACACTTTTCCATGCTTCAAACACCTTACTTCGTGAACCAATATCTCTTTCATTTCTCAATGAAATTTGACGATTCTTGGCCCTACGGTTATCTACGTACTTAGTACATCATGCATGTGTGAAGAACCGGATTCTCCAACATACGTAACACTAGTGTTTAAGCCGTTAAAGTTGGTCGGTCGCAACTCCCGCCAAAGGCTAATTTCCAACAAATAGTAGAAAAGAAGAGTTGTGGTCTTCAGGAAATAATCTTTCTACCTTCACGAGGTAAAGATAAAATTTACATACACTCTATACTCCTAAGACCCATCTCTAAAATTACATTAAATATGTTATTGTAATAATAAAAAAGAAAAAAATTACATATAAAAAATTACATATAAAATTTCTTGTTAATCATATAAAAAAAATATAGTATTCAGTACCTTACCTTGTTTCGGCGCATGTCATCACTGCCCTCAAGTCTAGCATGCATTTTAGCTTCTGTATTCAGCACAAAGTCATGTCCATGAAAAGGTGTTAAATTTGACACCACATTTATTTATAAGCAGGTTAATTTTAACACAATCTAAATTAACATATTTAAAAGATTGGATTAATTTTGATTACATTTAAAAAAATTGTCAAAGCATAGAAACTCTGTCTATTAGATTTACCACATAAAACCACAATAAAGAATAAGAGTTTCTTTGGACCCAAATTTTGAAGAGGTCATAACTCAATTTATTTAGTATTTTTTAAAATTTATTTAAATTTAATCCAACTTGTCAATTTGACACCTTATAGATATAAGGATGACATGGCTAGTGACATTTACTAACATATATTTTATTCCTCCAATTTTTATTTACTTAAAACATACTTGAAAACCAATCAAAGAAATTACGAGCCCTAAAAGACAGAAAAGAGAAATAGTACAAAATATATTAATTATGGTAGTAAATCAAACGATTAACATTGTGATTACATTTAGAACCTATTTGGAAAGCCACCCTGTAATTGAATTTGGATGTAACTGGTGTAATTACACATTTTGACATGTTTATTTGATCAAATGATCAACATGTAATTGAGTGTAATTGAGAGAATTTAATTCTCAAGGGAGCATGTAACTACATAAGGTTGTTTTCTGAATCTTTTTTTTTATTTCTATTATTTTTTCTTTTTAGTTTATTTCTTTATTTTTTAAAAAAATATCATTCTTTTTACATTATTATCTTTATTTCTCATTTTTCCAACCTTTACTTCTCGTTCTTCTACATAATTTCTCATATTGTGCTTCTAATTAATTTTCTTTATTTTTTGTATTTCACTTATCTATGTTAAACTTTCTTTCCTTTTATTTTATTTCAGCTAGTTATGTTATTATTTTTTTTCTTTAAAAGGAAGTTACACCTTCTAATATTAGAAAGGATAAGATCATCCACAAACTTGACTTATAACGAGCTAGTGATATCATTAAAGTTGAATTTCATTGTTGGATGATGTTATATGCAAATTTAGCTTATATTGAGTGAACGTAGAATTGTTATATTACTTTTTAATAATTAAATAATATTATAAAATTATGATTGTAAATATTAATTTATTTTGTCAAACATGTTGTTTGTGATGTTATTGCAAAATGTGTGCATAGTAAGAAGTTCTTTTTGATTGATTCAATAAAAATATTATTTATTTATATATATCAACTTTTTTGCAACTAGTTACAAGTTTATAATTATTTAGTTTTATTTTTTTGAAATAATATGTATCTTGAATACATAGCCATATATAAAATTATGTAATATTTCTTATATGAACATATATTTGTCAACATTTAACGTTTAGTTTTTGATTAAAAAAAAAAAGGACAGTTCGGTGCACTAAGCTCCCGCTATGCGCGGGATCCGGGAAAGGGTCGGATCACAAGGGTCTATTGTACGCATTCTTACCTCACATTTCTGCAAGAGACTGTTTCCACGGCTTGAAATCATTACCTCCTGATCACATGACGGCAACTTTATTATATTTCCATGACTTAATTAGTTTTTGATAATTAATTTTTATTTTTAAAATTTAAAATATCTAATTATATAATTACACTTGTGCAACTAAATAATATTTATTATAATTATAATGTAATTATATTATAATAAATAAATCATCATAATTACTATACTGTATAATTATTAAGCTGTATAATTACTACCAATTTGTGAAATCACATTGGGTGGTTGTTGTTGTAATGAGACAAATTTCAATTATCAGGTGGCTTTCCCCCATAATTGGCCTGTATATATCGAAAAGAGGAGGAGGATTCGTAAGGAGAACGGAATGGCAAAACTGTAAGTTAAAAGTTCGGTAAGGGCAGGTGAAGAAAAGAAATGCGTGGTCCACACTACAAACTCGAAAAAGTGTTTGTTTAATTTGAAAGTAATTAACATTCCCAAATATAACAATTAAATAAAGAAATCTTAAAAAAAGAAAATTATTATACTTTCTCCGTCATAAATTATTTATCGTATTTACTAAAAATAATTATTTTAAATTATTTATCACATTTTTTTTTATCATTTGTCATTAATGAAGATGACACAAATAAAATAAATATTTAACATAGAAATTATAGTTTAAACCTAAATGAGAGTAAATAATCCCTTTTAACTACTCAATCTGTTTTAAATTATTTATTATGATTACTAAAAATAGTTATTTTAAATTATTTATTATCTTAATTCAAAATATAATTAATTATTTTTTCTTTATTTTATCATTTATTATTAATAAAGATAATATATAAATAAAACAAATATTTAATAAAAAAATTATAATTTAGAAGTAAATAAAAATAAAAAATAAATCACCTCTGCTAATTAATATTTCTTATGAAATGAGTAATATTTAAATATAAATAAAGGGAAGCGAAAAATCATTTACCTCATTTTTTACAATTCAATCCTTCTCTTTTTCTTTCTTCTCTCTTTTCAGGTCTTTCTCTCTAATCTATCTCAATTTCGTCCTTCTTTCTTTGCCTCTCGATTTCAATTCAGGTATTATTTTCATTTTTTTTTGTTTCTTGTCATATTATTTGATGTTAATTTCATGTTCTTCTCTCCTTTTTGCATAATTTTTAAAATTAAATCTGGGGATTCTTGGACCTTTTTTTGTGGGTTTTGAATTTGAGACTGAGGATCGGGTAAAGTATTTGATTTGATTGATGGGTGTGAGATTTTTTTATTTTTTTAGGGTTTTCTTTAATTTTTTTCTCTTTTTTTTGGGGCGGGGCGGGGGGCGGGGGGCGGAATTAAGGATGTATTTCTGTGTTTATGTATTAAAAGATGGTTTTTTTTTTGGGTAATTTGTTAGATTTGGATTATTATGGTCGTTGGTTTTATGTTGTGTTGTGTTATTTTTGTAAAGTTTTGATTTTTATAGTATTTACTTTATAACCCCAGTTGGGAAATTGCTGACTTTGTGCTTCTTAGTTGACTTTGGATTATAATGGTGCTTAGTTTTGTATGTTATGTTGTGTTATTTGTGTAAAGTTTTGATTTTTAGGATATTGCTTTATAACCCGACTGATTTGGTTTGCTTTCCTTCGAGCCGAGGTCTATCGGAAACAGTCTCTCTACCTTGGACCTTCCAAGTTAGAGATAAGGTTTGCGTATACTCTACTCTCCCACACCCACTTGTGCGATCCACTTGTGGGATTACACTAGGTATGTTGTTGTTGCTTTATAACCGGAGTAGAATAATGCTGACTTTGGATCATTATGGTGCTTAGTTTGTATGTTATGGTGTGTTATTTGTGTGAAGTTTTGATTTTTAGGATGTTGCTTTATAACCCAAGTTGGAAATTGGTGAGTTTGTGCTTCTTAGTTGACTTTGGATTATTATGGTGCTTAATTTGTATGTTATGACGTGTTATTTGTATGAAGTTTTGATTTTTAGGATGTTGCTTTATAGCCCAAGTAGAATAATGCTGACTTTGGATCATTATGGTGCTTAGTTTGTATGTTATGGCATGTTATTTGTATGAAGTTTTGATTTTTAGGATATTGCTTTATAACCGGGGTAGAATAATGCTGACTTTGGATCATTATGGTGCTTAGTTTGTATGTTATGTTGTGTTATTTGTGTAAAGTTTTGATTTTTATGATATTGCTTTATAGCCCAAGAATAATAATGCTGACTTTGGATCATTACGGTGCTTAGTTTGTATGCTATGTAGTGTTATTTGTGTAAAGTTTTGATTTTTAAGGTATTTGCTTTACAATCCAAGTGGGAAATTGCTGACTTTGTGCTTCTTAGTTGACTTTGGATTATTATGGTGCTTAGTTTGTATGTTATTGTGTGTTATTTGCGTAAAGTTTTGATTTTTAAGGATATTTGCTTTATAACTCAAGTGGGAAATTGCTGACTTTGTGCTTAGCTTGTATGTTATGTTGTGTTATTTGTGTAAAGTTATGATCCTTAAGGTATTTGCTTTATAACCCAAGTGGGAAATTGCTTGACTTTGTGCCTCTTAGTTGACTTTGGATCATTATGGTGCTTAGCTTGTATGTTATGTTGTGTTATTTGTGTAAAGTTTTGATTTTTAAGGACATTGCTTTATAACCCAAGTGGGAAATTGCTGATTTTGTGTTTCTTAGTCGAGAAATTGCTGTATCTTTGTTGATGTGAAGTGTTAATAACCTGTGCATAAGCAATTGAGTTCTGTGCTGAGTTGTGGTTTTATATGTTCACTTATTTAGCTTTTTTTATTTTGTTCAATAATCGATTGACCATGTTTTTATGTGCTTACCTTGAGCCGAGAGTCTACCAGAAACAGCCTCTTGGCCTCCCAAGATAGGGGTAAGGCTGCGTACACCCTACCCTCCCAGACCTAACTTCCACTGGGCATGCTGTTGTATTCGAGTGACCATGCCTCAATCCCAATTCCGAACTAGTTGGTTTCAGCTATATCTGTATCCTCTACAAGATTTATCATTGTCTAACTATAGTAAGACTATTTCAACCTGACAGTTGACAATTAACCTTCTGCAATCCTCTACCTTTATCCTTAATTCACATAGACTGAGTTTTTTTCCCATTCACAATCTTAATTAAGTGTTGGAGAAGGAATGTTGAGACATTAATGTGCACTTAGCTTTTTTTATTTATGTTGCTTTGATCTTTGTTAGAAGTGAGTGCGCCTTTGTGATAACGTTTTTTTTTCTCTAAATCTTTTTTGCATCATTCTGCTGAGTTGTGCTTTGCTAATCTTTCAGCTTCTTAATAAGGAGTTCTAGTCGGACTAACTTGATCTTTTGTGTTTCTATTGTTACCATTCTTAAAGAAAAACGTGATCTTTTGGGTTTCTTTGTGAGTGTAATAGTTGGTGATGTACCATTCACTTCGAAATGATAGCATACTGAGCCAGGTTATAGTTTTCCATGCTGAGAAGTATTAAGCAATTTAGCGACATAAAGGAGTGCCCTAATCTTGGATAACTATTCATGCAAACAATAGTTGTCTCAGCATCTCTGACATATATCTGTGCATTCAGTTCTGACAAGAAATGACTTTAACGAATTCATATTATATGTAATTATAGATTAGCAAAAGAAAAGTCTTTAGACTGTTTTGTTCTTGTCTGGATGATCAAGTTTACTAATCATGGTCCTTTAAATGGCAACCGTTGAATAGTTGAATTCCATGTTAAATGGTTTATGATAAGTCACAAGTGATATGACAATGATTGAAGTGCAAGCTTTTGCTTACCACAGGGGTTAGAACAATGTCTTCTTTTCGGTCTTTGCCATTTGCTTGTGTTTTAGTGACTGCTATGTGTGTGTTTTTTTAAGGGCCACTGTTAGTTAAACTTGTATTTTCAATAGAAACATAAGAATAAGTTGCCTGTCTTTGTATGGATTCTAATTGGTCACTGAAAGAATTCTTCAAGCTACACATTCTTTTTAGTTTATGATAATTTGTTGTTACCATTGACAAGGACCGAGTTGCCTTAGCTAGTTGAGCAAGTAAGGGTGGAGCCTAGGATATCTCTGGTAGACTGGGAAACTTAAGTATCCAGTTAGCTTGTTGGTAGTAGTTTCGCTCTACACATTATTCTATCTGGTAGGGAACTCAAATTTTCCTATATTTTACAATATAATTACAATTTGAACTCCTAAGTTCTTACGAAGTCTAGATAAAGGATGGTTAAGCTAATCTGGAGTTGCAGGCAAAAATATCTCGGGAAGTGTTGAGGTATATGTTAGAAAGATGTCTAGTAGTTGAATGCAGTTATTCCATCTAGTTAACTCACATCTGCTTATGGATGTTGTAGTGGTATAAAAATTAGTTTTCATAGAAGTGTTACTTTTATTGTTGTGCTTGACATCTCTGAGAAGATAGAGAAGGCTGGAGTTTTTACCATTTGCCTCTAATATCATAGTAGTTAACTGTCTAGATTACTGAATTAGACCGTCTATAATGTTGACAGATAACCAACTAAAAGGCACTGATTTTGGTGATTAATTCTAGTTATGGTTGGTTGTTGGAACGTGTTCTGATTGCCAACCCTGTTTGATCTTTTCGGTGTTCATTAGTTGAGGAACTTGCGTGTTTTTTCGTGATGATGATGGAAAATGTGCTTAGTGAGCTTGTGCTGTGGCAAGTGGCAGGTTAACTGCTGCAAAAAATGGAGTCTTCCAAAGAGACAGGCTGCCAAGCTCCAGAAGGTCCCATCCTTTGCATCAACAACTGTGGGTTCTTTGGTAGTGCAACCACCATGAATATGTGTTCCAAGTGTCACAAGGACATGATACTGAAGCAGGAACAGACTAAATTTGCAGCTACATCAATCGAAAACATTGTAAATGGAAACTCTAGCAGTAATGACAAAGATCCTATTGTCACTGGTGCGATCAATGTGCAACTGGGATCTGCAGAATTGAAGGTTATCTCTACAGAAGCTTCTTCAGATTTATCCTCAGGTCAGAGTTCAGAGGTGAAGCCAAAAGAGGGCCCAACTAGGTGCACTACTTGCCGCAAGCGTGTAGGTTTAACGGGGTTCAATTGCAGGTGTGGAAATCTTTTCTGTGCAGCTCATCGTTATTCTGACAAGCACGACTGCCCATATGATTATAAGAATGCTGGTCGGGATGCTATTGCAAAGGCAAATCCTGTTGTTGTAGCAGAAAAGCTAAACAAGATCTAGGATGCCTCCATTATATGAACTGAAGTACGATGTTCTTTAAAATCTGTTGGTCTTCCTATAAGTTGGCCTTTTGTCGTATAAGGTGTCCCTTAGATTTCGATGGTATAAGTGATGAAAGTGGGACACATTCATTCTATCTCCAATTTGTAAGTTGTTATTTATGCTGGTTTGGTGGATATCTTCATTGGACTCGTAGTCCTTGTTCTTTCTCAATCTTTCTTGTTCTGTTTGACAAACAGTGCAGAACGACCATCCACTGAAAAAGAAAAAAAAAGGGTAAAACCAAGTGTCATGTTTAGTTGTTTCATGTTTGTGCATCCTTTATTAATTTGCTTGTGTTATCTGATATCTGTTGGTATCAATTCATTCTACTCAAAATCATTTGTTTGGTGTTGTCACTATTTCTCAATTCTGGAGGTGCTGCGTATCTTTGTTCGAGATGCTTTATTTGGAGATAGTAACTAGTGATAGGGAGAACCTAGGATCTTTGTTGCTCAGACTCTTCGAAAATGTGGTTAGGTGCATGTCGGATCCTCCTAAAATAAATACATTTTTGGAGGATTCAACAAGAGTGGCTAAATTTTTTGGTGAATTCGAGCCACAACCTAGGATAACTCTGCAAAGAGAATAGATATAGCTAGTTGAGTGTTACCGTTGTACCTCTTTGATATTAACAAAGGTCAGCCATTATCTTGCATAGTTTTGTTTGATTTTGATTTCTAACCGTTGTGTGATTAGCTTGAGATAGTGTGACACCTAACACGTGTAGCCATGGATAGAGCAAGTCTAGATTATCTTACATTGGGACTTCAGCAGTTAGTTTTTGAAGACTACTGTTTTATTGGGTTGATGAAATAAGAGCTATTGGGTGCCCCTTGCTTTGTTTTGTTTCATGGGGAGTTAGCCGAACCCACGAATGATGTAATACTACTGTTGCTTTAGCTTTACTCACATTAGTGGCATATTTCTACGCGGTTCGTACCACAACTCACAACTTCAAACTTTGCCACAAACAAAAACTTAAATATTTAAATGGAGAAGGATAAAGGATACTCATTATTCATTTAATTTCAAATCAGGTGCTGGAAATTTCTCAGTTATTGAAAAAAGAAGTACGAATTTGGAGGTATTGGGTTCGATTTGCCTCTTCCTCAAAGTGAAGCCTTCTCCATTTAACAATATCCTTTCTTTATTGCTTCTCAGTTCTCACAATTACAGCACAAGGAATATCCGCAGGGGCAAATAGCTCAAAGCTTATCTGCATAACAATGTAGTAGTCACCACTAGTCCGTTCTGGTTTTACAACTATGAATCAATCAATCATTTCGCGTACCAAGTATCAGATTGAATGACCCTACAATCGTATAGACAAATCTTTCTGCATACATATAAATAAAGAGTATATTATACGTTATATAAATAGAAATAAGGGATACAATTAATTGTCTCCCTCTCTAGCAGAGATCAATCTGGATTTTCTCCTTGCTCTTGATTCGCGGAAGGTGAAACCCAAAATCTCTGCCACCGGCTGCTATCAACTAATATGTCCGTTATATACACAGCTAACCACTAGTAAAAGACTTGCTTCTGCTTTCACATCTCCATTTTCAGCTGATTCTGGTGTAAAGATGCTGCAAAAATCAGAAATATGACAATTAGTAACGCTCGTTTGACTCGTGCTGCATTTTTCTTTACAAAATTCTTTCTGTTCCGGTTTTAAGTTCATATATATATATGTTGGATGCCAAGTCCTAAACTTTTTTGCATCTCAATTGGTACCCAAGAGGGAATGAACTTAAGAGAAATTAGTAACACAGAGGCCATTAAGTTGGGATTTATTTACCTGAATTTGCTGAGGAATCGTATGTCAAAAGTGAGTGCTCTGGAGTAACAAAGCTAGAGTTGTCTTCTACTCTTCCCCACACAGGCTGATGGAATCCTTCAAAATGCCATAGATTTTGATACTGGTTTCTGTTTCCACTTGTTTGTCCCTCGGCCCACATAGGTGGTACAACCATGTCTGGTAAGTTACTCTCCACATGGGAACCACTCCGCTAATTTTACGAAAGTAAATCAAAACTCTTAGGGGAATGATCAAAAGTTTTGAACATCATGAAGATAATTTTAACATCATGAAGATTATCTCATAAATGCTTTTTAGACATATAAGCAATTAACCACTCACTCTAAAGCTAGTCATGTCATAAACTGGAAAACAAAACATGAAGGTTGTCGTCTTGAAATACTTGAACTGTCATAATCCAGCATACAAGCCGGCATTATTTGTAATTAAATTGCAGTAAGACATGATAACGCACAAAATTTCTCATTTCCGGCAGTTGAAACTAGCAGAAATGTTGACAGTAAAGTATAATATGGCCAATTCTCCTCCTGAGGTAAATTGAATAGAGGACCCACTCAGAGCCTGACAAAGGTAACTCCAGAGGGTAACAACATTGTGGTATGGTCACAGTCAACCTTTCAGGTGACCATGTATCAGAAAGAACAGTTGAAAGTGTAAATCTGCATAGAGAGGCCGACAATAATGGTGGTCCACCATTGACCCTGCTCTACCATTTTGGTTGGTCAAGAAGTGTACTTTCCAAAAAAATTGGCGGGACCAAGAAAAAGTACGGCGAGCAACTGTAGAACAGTTCTTTTTCCTTGTGAAGTCTCTTCTTATTGGTGGTCTTATAAGCAGAGATTGAAGGTAAACAGGTGAGATGCCCTCGCCGAAGAAACAAATCTCACGAAATTACCACTAAGGAGTTTTATTTACGAATTGAGTAAATAGGATGAAGTCAAGTTATAGAACACAGCATCATATGTATAATCTCGCCAAAGTAACAAAGTTGACAAGCAAGGGAAACTTACTTCTGCTGCAAAGAGACTGTCGAGGTTGAAATCAACTCTCGGGTTAACCGCAGCAAGTCTCATTGATAAGAACTACAACCAAACAAGAGCTCCATCAGGAAAACGATCAAGGCATCCATAATAAAGTATTTATACGACCAAGCAATGAGGAGGGAAAAGCTACTTTCTCTGAGGTCATGAAAGTTCATTTCATATGTGGGATCCCCACTTGTCTACTTACATATTTGCCTACATTCCCAAAATTATGTCAACAAAAAAGAAAAAAAACAGGAGGTGCAGATGCACTCGTCTGTACAAGGATGGAACATGCTAGGGCACTACATGCACGTTCCCACGCCCAAATATCATGTTTAAATATTAAGTATGCCACTGAAATTTTTATTGACTTCCTATAGATTGTTTAAGTTCACCCTGACAAAAATTCAGACTATGAATGCGTTTTCCTCAATAAAGCAAAGTTGCTCCTTAGGTATTGAGTTCATCGGTTCAACTTTTCCTTGTGACAGTATGCTAACAAGAAAGCTGATGAGAAATGACTACGTTTTGGAAGAAATTACTATTTAGAGGGATAAATCTATTACTGTAGTGGAGTGAGAAGTCTGGACGCGTCATAGTAGCATCTACACCTAAAATATCATAATCAATACAGTCCTTTGCAGATTTCAGCTCTAATAAATCAAATGCAAGAATTTCCGAGATCTGACCTCCACTTGACGCTGTAGGGATTGTACATGGTTGATGATCTCATCCAACACCATTGCAGTACCTGAGATCTGCAAATATAGTCCAAGCTTTACAATGTGCTAATATTTCTCGGTAAGTTCAATGTTGAGAATTGACTAATTGAAAGATCTGCAGAGGTCTGCTAATTAGCCACTAAACTAATCGCCATATATTCCTGCTTTGCCTCATAAAAGCCAGTATATGTTAAGCCACAGCAAAACAAGTTAAAATATAGAAATACACATCCTTTTAAGTCTTGACTACACATTACACTGACAGTTAAAGATGATAAAAACTCTTTCAGAGTCAGTAATTTTTTAAAAGCATTTCGAAAAAGTTAAATTACGTGCAGAACTATTTTAATGGGCTTATATTCTGAGTTATTTGTTTCTCCTATTTTTTGTGTGGCTCGTTTGGTTGAGGGGGTTTGGGGGGGGGGGGGGGAGGGGATAAGTCAGGTGAGTGCCTTCACAGCCAAGAAAGGAAATAAACAGCACAATAACTCCACAGGAAGAAGGGAGAACCATAGTAAGCTAAACAGTTATTCTTTTCCTTTCTATCAATCTTTCTCCTAAAACCAAAATCCTTTTTGATATAATCACCACCTAAAATGCTCCACACCACACTGATTTCTAGTTCAAATGATTGTTCCCCAATATAACAAATACAAATAAAAAGTTTATATTGGAACTAACCATTCCAAAATAACCTACAGTTGCAAGGGATCAAACTCTTATATATAGTTTAGAGTATCAAATTGTTCAAGTCACAAGTGGCTCGGTCAGTAGTCTCTTTATACATACTTTAACAATCCTAAGTTGAGCAACCCTTTGGGTCAAGCCTTTCGAGATAGGCCCGAAGTTCATTTTCTTAACATATATCTGCATTTTCTTTTTGTTATGGTTTTTTGGTTGATCATTTTTCTTTTTGCCATGGTCTAGTATATGTGTGTACCTTGTCCTCTAAAAAACTTCTTTAATGGAGCTCTTTCAACTCATTATTGCTTTGGGCCTAGGATACTATGGCCTTCTTTATTCTACTTCTGAAATTGAACTAGCATTCGGCTTTGGGTTTGGATTAGGTCAAAGGTCTGTTTTCTCAACATATATCCACCAAACAACAAAGCCTGAGAGTGAAACAGACATAATACCAACCCCACCCTACCCTTCAAGTCTCCCTTTGTGGGTTCTAAGGGGTCGTTTGGTACTGGTACGCGGGATAAGGTGGGATATCCCGGGATTAACTTTGGGATAAATTTTATACTTTGTTTGGTTGAAGGTATAAATTTATCTCTTCAACCAAACAAGGTATAAAGTTTATCCCAAAATTAGTCTAGGATAACCCATCTTATCCCATCAAGGTTGTTATTATAGTCCGGAAATTATAATACCGGAATAACTTAATCCGCGTACCAAACGACCCCTAAGTAGGCACAAAGTTCAATTTTCTAGTGAAATGCTTAACAAACTTCAACAGCCAAATACTTTTTTTCAACTTAATTTCAAATGTCTTCTTTTTTTTTTTTTTTGCAAATATCACTCAATTCATGTCAAATAGGCATTTGGCTATAAATTCCAAATATTTTTCACTTTACTTGTAATTCATGCATTTGGAGTAACTAGTAAAGTTGTTGTCATGTGAGGTCATGGGTTCAAGCCGTGAAAACAACGTCTTGCAGAAATATGAGGTAAGGCTGCGTACAATAGACGCTTGTGTTTGGCCCTTCTCCGGATCCAGCGCATAGGGGGAGCTTAGTGCACCGGGCTGCCCCTCTTGTAATTCATGCACTTGGAATTGAAAATGGAGTTGTGTTTCATTATACTTTTTGCAAAAGAGAAAAAAGAGCGCTTTATGAATTTATGAAGACAGTTGCAACTTGCAAAACACATTTGGAGCACTTTTGTCCAAGTTGGACCTAGAAATTTTATAACCAACAACAAATACATATTCAGTGTAATCTCACAAGTTGGATCTGGGGTAGGATGTACGGAGTACTTAACTCTATTTTTCGCGGGGTAGAGATTTTATAATCAAACAATGATTTTGACAGAAAGTAAAAATATTCCGGAGAAGCTGAACAATTCTCGTGGCCAAACGGGGCTTGTGAAATGACAAGATTGACCACGAAAAATAAAAGTACTAGCAGACTGAAAAGTTATTACCTATCAAATGCAAGGCAAAAAAGCTGAAAGAACAGTAAAATTGTTCGCCACTTCTCTTGGTGCCAAACCCACCACCTTTTTTCGTTAAGAAAAAGGTGACAACGACTGATTTTGCACAGAAAAGCAAATCGCTAATGCGATGAAAGCAATCACATTGAAGATATTTTCCCCTTGCACAATTATTGTACAACTAATTACTCCATCCGTTTCATAATAAATGTCAAACTTAGCAAAAAAAATTGTCCCAAAATAAAAGTAACATTAGGAATTCAAGATATAAATTGATTACTTTTTCCATCCTATGCCCTTAGACACAAAAATGACAAGTTCTCTATTCAAAAAAATATTTATTGACAAGTTCTTTGTTCAAGACATAAATAATTACTATTCATGCATGCTTTAATCACAAGGAAAAAATCAATCTATTTTTATTAAATAGGGATAATTTGGTAAACTTTTTATTGTATTATTGATTTCTTAATATGTGTTTTTTACTAAGGTGACACTTATTATGGAACGGATGGAGTAACAATCATTACAACTTATTAAACAATAACAATAACATACCTAATATAATATCACAAGTGGGGGTCTGGGGAGGGTTCCGATAGACACTCAGCTCAAAAGAATAAATCGCTCCATTTTAATTTATGTGACATTTTTTCTTTTTTAGTCGATCCAAAAAAAGAATGCAATATCTAGTAATAATTTAATTTTAAATTCACCCTTTTACCCTTAATAAAATAATTTTTAACTACACAAATTTTTATAATTTATTTTAGAACATAATTTTAAAAATATTCTTTTACTCTTAAAGTTCGTGGTCAGTCAAACAAAACGGGAGTATTATTAGTGATAATAATAATAAAACGGGAGTATTATTAGTGATAATAATGATTTATTTAATGCTACTATTAAAAGTGAGCTAACCTTGTTACATCCTGGGACCAGCTCTTGGAGTAGCTTCATCCTACCATTAATCTTCTCTCTCCTTGCCTACATATATAATAAAAACATAATTACAACCTTAATTAGATATAATAACCACATTTAGCTAAACATTAATTAGCACTTAATCATCGAAGCTTACTCTTTCTGCTAAGCTATGGCTATCAGTGGCTTGGCCTCGACGAGCTCGGACATGAACATATGGTAGCTTCTCATCTTCCCAGGTCTTGCTTGCTGATTTTTTCCCCTTTTTAGTAGTTTCTTTTACCTGAATTTAACAGAAATAATTCATTAAACTGAAATTCGTTTGACATGTCTAAAAATTGAAGTTAGAAAGGAAAAGTATAGTTGCAATTCTCATGGTATCAAATTGTTGACAACATTAAGGGATCGTTTGATTCCCGGAGTAAGTTATTTTGTGATTATAGTCCTCGAATTATAATCTTTGGACTAATAACACCTAGTTTAATGGTATAAAGTTGGATATTTAGGATTAAGTTTGAAATTAAATTTAATCTTTGTTTGACTGAAGTAGTTTTATCTAAACAAATAAAATATAATTTAGTCTCAAATTTAATCCTGAGCTTATCTGCACCAAACGACTCCTAAGTGGGCGTTTGGGCATTTGAAAAAAAAGTAGTTCTTGGAAAAAGTATATTTGAAAATTGGAGTTATGATAGCACCAAACGACCCTCGGGTGGGCGTTTGGACAGGGTCGTTTGGACATTTGAAAGGAAGTAGTTTATGAAAAAAATGATATTTATAAATTGGAGTTGTATAATTTAGAAAACTATTGAATTTTTGTTAGTGATTTGAAATGAAAAAATATGAAAATATGTGCTCTCTCCGTCATTTTTTACTTTGTCACATTTTGATCATGTGAAAATATATTTTAAAAGTTGTGTAGCTAGTAAAATTTTTTAAAATTATAATTTAATAATAAATTATAAGGATAAAATAGGTATGAAATGATAAATTATGTCTAGATTTTTTTTAAGGTGGATAAGTAAAATTGAACGGAGAGAGTATTTGGAGTTGAATTTTGAAAAAATTGTACCAACAATTATGTCTTGGTTCCCGAAAAAATGAAAATTATCCGTGGCAAACAGGCCCTTAAATTGCCAGTGAAATTACCTTTTTCTCCCTTTCCTTTCTCTTCGTTGTTTTCTGATTAACCAATGGATTGGAAGTCGCCGGAGATGAATTCTGGTTAAACTCGGAATCTATCAGTTCTTGTTTAACTAACAGAGACTTCGACCCGGAATTCGAAAGAGTCGAATTAGACTCCAGCGAATTTCCGACAGCGGCGGTGGCGAAGACGGAGAACTTAGATGCTCTGTCAATCAAAGCAGTATCCAAAGGGAAAATCGGAGGAGGATAAGGATAGTAAGGTGGATGTTGAGCTTCACTTGCAGCAAGTTTATCTGATGTTACCATTTTGTCAGTTGTTTCTGGTGAATCAACTATAAGCTCAACTGCCTGATTAGCTGGCAGTCCAAGTAATGCTGTGAAGGAGTTCGACCCAGCTGATAAGATTTCCTCGCCGAATTGCTGAAATGGAGTTCCCATTTTTACTCCGCAATTCTCGGATCTAGCTTTCATTGACTCCGCCACATTATCCATTTCACAACCAAAATTGATCCAACTTTTTTTCACAGTTAACTTGAATTTCAATAATTGTTTTGACTGAAATGCTAAAGAGTCCAAAGGAAAATTTCTTAACAAGCCCCGCAAATTTAGTAGAGATTATTTCACTTTTTTTTTGAAGAAGAATATTCAAGTCAATGAGCTTCGAAAGAGAAGAGGGGTTTGCACACTGAGGAAGAATAAATGAACAAAAAAAAAAGTTATATAGTGAAAATGAAGCTTTCAAATGAATAGGAGTGAAAAATGAAGCTTATATATACTTCTCTCTATTTATTTATTTTTTTTGCTTTTTGAAAAAAATTCGAGTCCTTGCTAGAGAGGACTTTCATAATGTGTTACTTAGTGCGAATTCGAATATAATCAACTTTAATATGGGGTAAGAAATTAAAAAAAGAATATCCGAGTAAATGAGCTTCAGAACACTAATGAAAGACAAGGGATTTGCATAGTGAGGAAGAGAAAATGAATAAAAAGAGATAAATACTGAGCTAAACAGAGATATATGAAGACTTTGAGTAAAATTGAAGCTTTGATTTTGTTGTGTTGCAATTTTGCTGAGTTTTTTTTTTTTTTTTTGTATATGGAGTTTAGTACTAGTAGCTTCAATGGTGGTCAATTTTTTTCTCTCGTTAAATATACATATATTTCCGTGATATACACTTTCATAAATAAGTGTATGTCACGGGTTTGACCTTATTAATTAGTGTAATATAATTGTAATAATTTGTATTGTATATTTATCATAATTATATGATTATTGTATTATTAGAATAGAATTTTGGTATTAGAATAAGAATAGAATTTTTCTATTATGTAAATATGTAAATTGTATATATACTCTTTCAGTTAATGAAAATAATCAGGGGTTTATTTCTTTCATGGTATCATAAGTCTAGGTCTTAAAATTCTCTCTCAAAATTGCTTCTAATTTTTCGTCGATTAAGTCTAAAAACGAGCCTTTATTCTCCGAATTTGTGCCCTGACGGTCCCTCCTCTCTTCCCAAATTTTTCTTCCCAATCCCTAACTCACGTCTTGCGTTGCTATTATGGCTAAGAAAACGTTTCACCCTGCCCTCACTGTTTCTAACATCAAGAATCACATCCCTGTCATTCTTGAAATAGAAAACGTCCAATACGCACGTGAACAGAACGTTCAAAGTTCACACACGCTCATATCAAGTCCTTCATCATATTATCCCCGCCGCTCCTACGGATACGGAAGTGCCCAAACCCGAGGATGATCTAAGTTATGGACAACCCTTGATGCTACGGTTCTTTAGTGGATTTACTCCACTATTTCTACCGACCTCTTGCAAACGATTATCGAACCAGACATTACGGCGATGGAGGCATGGAATAGAGTACGTGATATATTCTAAGATAATCAGAATTCTTGTGTTGTTACCCTTGAGCAGGAATTTTTCCACGTCAATATGGAAAATTTTCCGAACGTTTCAGCATATTACAAAAGGTTGAAAGAATTGGTGGACCAACTTCGCAACGTTGATGCGCCGTTAGTGACGATCGTCTTGTTTTATAGATGGTTGTTGGCCTATCCGAGGCCTATTGTGGCGTTGAAATTCTCATTCGTCAAAGTAATCCTCTCCCAAAGTTATCAAGCCCGCTTCATGCTTACTTTGGAAGAAGCCGGCTTGGCAAAAAGGCGGCTACGAGTGCTAGTCATGTGGTCATGATGACGTCCTCCACTAATTCTCCAAATTTTAGTGACCATTCGAACCAAATCTCCAAAAAGGGCGGCAAAAATAGTTGGAAAAATAATGGCAAAAACGCGGGGGCAAACACGGTGGTAACGACGACAATAACGGCGGCAGTGGGTCCCACCCCAACAGCAGTGGACCACAGCCCAACCGGTCCCAGCATTGGGCCCCATGGCCGTGGGCCTCGGCCAGTGGGTAGTGGCCCAACAACCCTTATTTTCTCCGGGACCGCCACATCACGGTAGTGGGGTCGACGGCCTTTCGTGCCCAATTCAGCAAGCGGCCCGGCTTTTTTCGACGCGGTGATGGGCGGGGCAAAGAAGCCGGTGTGCTTGGGCCGAGTCCTCGACCTTCAGCCCACCATGCAGTGTGCCCTACACAAACCGACATTGAAGACGCAATGCACACACTTGGATTAAATCCTTCATACCCAAATTAGTACATGGACACCGGAGCCACTACCCACATGACATCCGATCAAGGTACTCTATCGTCTTATTACAATTTGAGCAGCCCTCGTGGCATAATTATTGGTAATGGTAATTCAATTTCCATTCGTGGTTATGGTCATAAAACGTTGTCTCCCCCCATCCACCCCTTATCTTGAAAAATACTCTTCATGCCCCTAAATTGATTAAAAATTTGGTGTATGTCCGTAAATTCACCACTGATAATTCAGTTTCTATTGAATTTGATCCGTTTGATTTTCTATGAAGGATTTCAAGACGGGGAGTCCTCTCATGAGGTGTGATAGTAGGGGATATCTTTATCCTATCACGCCATGTTCCGGTCTCTCGAGTCAAGCCTTGCCATCAACTTTTTGCGCCCCTTGTTCCTTCCTTGTGGCATGCTCGTCTTGGTCATCCGGGGTCGTCTATTTTGTCTTTCTTAGACAAAAATAATTTATTTCGTGTAAGGGTACGCATAGTACTCCAAATTGTCAATCTTGTTCTTTAGGAAAAATTGTTAGATTGCCATTTGTAGACACTAATTCTCGTTCTTTAATGTCTTTTGATATTATTCATAGCGATTTATGGACATCTCTTGTTTTCAGTTCTTTGGATCATAGTTATTATGTTCTATTTTTTATGATTATTCTATTTTTTTATGGACTTTTCCGATAGAGAAAAACATCAAATTTTTTCCACCTTCTTAAAATTTAGAGCATTCATTAGAACCCAATTCGAACGGGAAATAAAAAATATTCAATGTGATAATGGAAAAGAATATGATAATGTGGTGTTTCGGAAGTTTTGTGCTAATAATGGGATCAATTTTCATTTTTCTTGCCCTCATACGTCTTCACAAAATGGGAAAGACAAACGCAAAATTCGAACCATTAATAACATAATCCGAACTTTATTGATTCATGCTTTCGTACCCCCTTCTTTTTGACATCATGCTATACAAATGACTACATATCTTCTTAACATTCTTTCTTCCAAAGGTTTGACATATTCGTCCCCCATTCAAATTTTATATAATAAGACTCTTTCGTATTCACATCTTAGGATCTTTGGGTGCTTGTTATCCACTCTTTTCGTCCACCATAATTAACAAACTTCAAGCCCGGTCTACCCTTTGTGTGTTTTTGGGTTATCCATCAAATCATCGTGATTACAAATGTTTTGATTTATCAACTAATAAAATCATCATTAGTCGCCATATAATTTTTTATGAATCCCAATTTCCGTTTGCTAAGGTTAGTAATCTCGTGCCTAGTTCGTATAATTTTTTGGATGATGGTATATCCACGTATATTATTCACCATTTGTCGGACGTATCCCCCACCCCAAATCCACCAGCGGGCCCACTGTCCGTTGGTTCTACAGTCTAGTCCCTGCATCCCGTCGTGGGTCCAGAAACTGGGCCACCTCCCCAGCCCAGTTCTGGCCCAGTTCTTGTTCCAGTTTCAGCAACGGAAGCAGTGGACCGTTACCGAGTTGAGCCAGCATGCCCACTGTCTGCTGGCCAGTCCGTTACATGTCTCGATATTTCCCAAAATTCGCCCAATTCTCCCCCGAGTCAAAGACTAGTCACTCGTAGTCAACGAGGTATTTTTAAACTGAAAAGACATTTTAATTTAAATTATAATGCTCTTAAATCATCCTTACCCCGTAATCCTGTGTATGTTTTATATGGCCCGAATTAGAAAATTGTTATAACCGACGAATATAATGCTTTTATTGAAAATAAGACGTGGGAGTTGGTGCCCCGTCCATCTGGTGTTAATATTATTCGATCTATGTAGATTTTTTCTCATAAGGACAATTCTGACGGTTCGTTTGCGAGGCATAAGGCTCGTCTTGTCGGTGATGGTAAGACTCAGCAGGTTGGTGTAGATTGTGGTGAGACATTTAGTCTGGTGGTCAAATCGGCTACCATTCGCACTATGCTCAGCTTGGCTCTTTCGAAAGCATGGCTCATTCATCAATTAGATGTGAAAAATGCTTTCTTACATGGTGATCTCAATGAGGCAGTCTATATGCATCAGCCCTTGGGGTTTAGGGATCTCCAATATCCTCATCATGTTTGTTTGTTGAAAAAGTCTTTGTATAGGCTTAAGCAGTCTCCACGGGCTTGGTATATAAGCGGTTTGCATACTATGTTTCGACTTTTGGGTTCTCTCACAGCAGGTCTGATAATTCATTGTTTATATATCATCGTGGTTCTTCCTTGGCTTATATACTATTATATGTGGATGATATTATCTTGATTGCCTCTTCTGATGCATTACGCAAGTCTATCATGACAATGCTCAGTTCTGAGTTTGCTATGAAAGACTTGGGGCCCTTGAGTTACTTTTTGAGGATTGATGTCACTCGTCATGCAGGTGGGTTGTTCTTATCCCAGAGGAAGTATGCAGCTGAGATCATTGAAAGGGCTGAGATGTCATCTTGTAAGTCCACTTTCACTCCGGTTGATACTAAACCCAAATTGGGTGTTGCGACTGGCTCACCTTCTGAGGATCCGACCCGCAATCGCAGTCTTGCACGGGCCCTTCAGTATGTTACGTTCACGAGACCAGATATTACGTATGTCGTACAACAGGTGTGTTTGTTTATGCATGATCCCAAGATTGAGCACATGAATGCACTTAAACGCATTATTCGGTACATCCAGGGGACACTTGACTATGGCTTACACCTATATCCTTCGTCGACGTCTACACTCGTCTCGTATACAGATGCTGATTGGGGTGGTTGTCCAGACACCATATGGTCTACGTCTGGCTATTGTATGTTTCTTGGCAATAACTTGGTCTCCTGGTCTGCAAAGCGTCAGTCGACTTTATCACGCTCTAGTGCAGAGGTCGAGTATCGAGGGGTAGTCAATGTGGTCTCTGAATCTTATTGGTTACGTAATATTCTATTAGAGCTTTATTGTCTTATTCAGAAAGCTACCTTGGTTTATTGTGATAATGTTAGTGTCATCTATCGTTCTGGTAATCCGGTTCAGCACCAGCGCACTAAACACATCGAGATGAACATTCACTTTGTTCGCGAAAAGGTAGCTCGTGGACAAGTACGCGTCTGTCATTTCCTTTCCAGGTATCAGATTGCAGACATCTTTACCAAAGGTCTTCCGTCAGTACTCTTTGAAGACTTTAGGGACAGTCTCAGCGTACAAAGACCGCCCGCTATGACTGTGGGGGTATGTTAAATATACATATATTCTCGTGATATACACTTTCATAAATAAGTGTATGTCACGGGTTTGAGCTTATTAATTAGTGTAATATAATTGTAATAATTTGTATTGTATACTTACCATAATTATATGATTCTTGTATTACTAGAATAGGGTTTTGGGATTAGAATGGAAATGTGATTTTTCTATTATGGAAAATATATAAATTGTATATATATTCTTTCAATTAATAAAAATAATCAGAGGATTATTTTTTTCACTCTGCAACTCAACTGTGTACTACAATGTTTGGACTAGCTTTTTTAAAAAATTTTTTGTGATGTTTGGCAATGAAAAAAAAAAACTTCAATGTATTTTTATTTTTAGGTACAAAAAGTATAATAATAAATTTAAAACTAAAAATTGAATATTAACAATTTATAATTTCTAACTTTTAACTTATAGTTTTTTTTAAAAAAATTAAAAGTAAATCCAAACAACTTCTCTATCTACTGCGGTCTCCTTTCTTATCTTTGACTCTATAAAAAGGCTTTATCCTTTTTTCTCTGTAGCCGCTGCCTTAAGCTACGTTTGCTAGTAAAATATTTATTAAACTGACTCTAGGTCATATTAGACTTACCGTTGTGAAAATAACGGAGTACTAAAAGATTGAAAGAAACGAGTGAACATAACTCGATACAATTAAATTTTAAAAAAATAATATTATAAGAAAATTTGTGTAAAAAAATTGGTTATTTTAATGGAAAAAAATTCGCAAATATTAATTTTTGAAATTGTAAATTAAGTTCTAGCTAACGTTTTACACAAATTCATTGTTTAGTTACTTTTTAATATGAAAATTAAATTTGACGAAGATATATTCAGTTATAATATAGAACAACTCTAGCAAATTTTAAAATTAAGATTGTAAAAGTTTAAACTTCATGAATTATTTTTAAAGTTTAAATAGAGAAATATTTGGAACTTATTGAATCGTTTATGAAGTTTGAACTACACCAATATTTTGACATTTAGATTGTGAAAATTTGAATTTCATCCGTTTGAACCGATAAAGATTTAAACATTATGGATTACTGATGAAGTTTAAAACTTCAATACATTTTTGAATTTCAATACATTATGCTTGAGTTCACTTGCCAAAGTTAGTAGGCGTTTGGTCATAGAAATTTAAAAAAAATACTTTTAAAATAAATAAATTAGAGTTAGAATTGTGTTTGGCCATAATTTTTGCAAATAATATCTGATTGTTGGAATTTACTTTTTCTTAAAAATATGAAATATGATATGCCCTCCAATTTTAAAAACTAGCAAAATCACTCAAAACAATTAGTAATAAACATAATCAACATGTAAACACTGCCCATCAATCATTTCCTATTACATTAAACATGATTTATAAACTTTCTTTTATACGATGATATAATAAAAGTCTAATTATTCGCATCTTCAACATGTATTGTCATTAGACCACACATTTCTATAGTATTTTCTATTTCAAAGTCTTCGTTTATCTTCTTTCTCTTCCCTTTTCACCATGAAATTGCTTTTCATTCCCAATTGTTAATTTCATCATCAATTTTCTTAAATAATAAATTAAGAGTACATCAACGTCTACAAATACTACTACATATATCTAACTTAAACAAGAAAATCATTCTATGTGCAATATTCCTCTTAAACCAAGAAAATGACACTCAAAGTTCTTACTGCATTTGACTCAGCAAGAACACAATATTATCACTTCAAGGCGATAATAATCGCGGGCATGAACTTGTTCGCTGATGCATATGACCTCTTTTGCTAATAATGAAACCATCGATCGAATCTACTGCGGATTAAATTTATAAATAAAAAAATATATAGGGTAAAATTTGAAAAGTGAAAGATAAAAACAATAGCTAAAAACCAAAAGTGAAAATTGTGAAAAATAAGGTTTGTGTGTTTTTAAAATTCCAAATACAACTTTAATTGTATCTGAAATTTTCATGGTCAAACACTAATTATTAAAGGAAGTGAATTTTTTTAGGAAAAAAAAGTGAGAAATATCTATGGCCAAACGGGTAGTATTGACGTTGTTCCGTATTCTAGATACGAGTTTTTCTATTCAGACGTTATTTTCACCTTAAAAATACTCCTTAATTATTATTTAATCATAAAAAACAGTCTAAAAACTGATCATTCAAACTATAATTTTGCAATCCATTGCATCAGTAAACGAACGATTCAAATTCGTTACAATAGAGAGTTCAACTTGATAATTCGATAAATTGGATTAACATAATAAACTCATGCTTTCGGAGGTGGGATGAGAATTCCAACCTAATATTATTCATACATCTGCTAAGTTTTTTTTTTAAAATCGAAATTAGGGTGAGGCCTACCAAATAGGGTGGGCTTTATTGTGGGCTCACCGAATGCTTACCCAAACCTGACACTGTTTTAATCAAGTGGATGACCCGTCTTTTTCTTTACATTTATGTTATTTTATGGTTTTCCTTTCTTTTATCCTTCTCTTATTATTTCTATTTTTTTTCTTTTATTTGAGCATCACCCTATAAATTTTAAGTCATATTAATTATCTAGTCTGCAATTTTATTTCATTATTGATCTGTGTATTCTAAGTTCAATGTAGTATTTTCAAACGTGTTTGGACAAATATTTAACTGAAGTTGAAGATAAAAAGGAGTTCGTGAAAATTGAAAATTTATGAGTTGAAATCATTATTTACTCGCTATGCTCTTTAGACAAATAAATTAAATATTTAATCAATATTTTAAATACTAAAATTTAATATTTGAAAGTGTTGATGGACATATCAGTAACTTATTTTAGATCGATTATAATTTATAAGTGACATTGTTATGCAAAGCGCCTTCGAGTTGTTATTTATCCGAACCAATCTACTTGATCCCTTATACTAACATGAATGTCGATTTTATGATTTATTATAAATATTTCTTAAATTATAAGGTCATTTTTATTCTGATACTCAAAGTGGTAAACCAAATACATCTATTACAACCCAAGCAACTAGAAAGAAGTGTAATGAATGAAAATTATTGAAACTAACATGTTAAAAGATCAATCAATCAAAATAACTCATGAGTGGCTACAAAATTATAAGTTTCTTTCTTTTGACTAAATCGGTAACCTTAATTAACACATTTATTTTTTTGTGATTTCCTTGGTTAAACTAGAATTCGCCAAGAACCGTACATAGTACTAATGGGAAGGCATTTAATATCCCAGCTACACTAAATATGAAAATTATTTTATATAATTTTTTTTTCTATTCAAATGGTAACTGATCATAAGAAATTATTTCAAATATTGCCATATAGACTCAACTTTTGCTGCAAAATAGTCACTAAAATTATTCTGGTTCCTTCATATAGCATAGAAGTTAACTAGCAATTGGACCAAAATGAAAGAAAAGGAATAAAGTTTTGGGCATTTGGGAATCTTCTACACGCAAGCGTAAATAAAAGAGTGGGATTTTGTCAGAACAGAAAAGTAAAGGGTTGTCTAGGTAAATTTGGCAATAAAAGTGAACTCTTAAATGTATAAAAGTTTTAAAAATTAAATAACGCCAAAAAATGGGCCAACTTCTAATTTGGATTGGATTTAAGCTAACAGCCTAATTGTGGTTTGAGACCCATTTAGCCCAACCACAGAGTATAATTTAGATTTTAGATACAAATGCCGTTTATAAACCATTTTTCGAACTTATCTTTAAAAAAAATAATTATTATCATCTTGAAGTTTCGAATTACACAAGTAAAATTTCAAGACGTTGGAAGAATTGAGAAGTAGTTGTTTATGAATTTTACCTGATAATTAAATCTTTTATAAGTTACAAGCTCTTGTTATACTATTACTACTATAACTTCTTCTTTTTTTCTTTTTCTGATCGTATTTGATATGCAAAGGATTGTTAGATAATTATCTTTTTTTTTTTATTGACGAAGGAAGGGATCGAACTCGTGACCTTGCGGTCCCGCGCTCTACTGCTACACCAACTTGGCTACCTTTGCGGGTGTTGTTAGATAATTCTCTGAATACATTAATCTTGTCTCACTTAGCTCTCTAGAACTATGTATGGCAAAGTTAGTTCGGGAAAATATAACTTGTTCAACTTATTTAAGTTTGAGGGGTTGGGATTGTGCATATTTTTTCATCGCGGGTCAATTTGTGCCCAGTTCAAGCCATCCAATTTAAAAGTTGGGCTGATTTTGTTAAATATGCAGTTCAATTGATCCTTAAGAAAACTTAACTTTGTTTTTTGCTTTATCTATTTAGATATAACTGTTAAGAGTCCCACATCGGATATGAAATGGGAACATGGACTCTTATATTGGATTGGACAATCCTCACCCTACAAGCTAGCTTTTGGGGTTGAGTTAGACTCAAGATTCATTCTATCAGAGTCAGTCAGACCCATTCCAATTCTTTGTTCACTGATGTTGGCCCCCAAATTATATTATTCACGCTCCAATTAACAAGGTCTGGGCGTGCGGGCGAGTGTTAAGAGTCCCATATCGGATATGGAATAGGAACATGGACTCCTTATATGCACTTGGACAATCCTCACCCTACAAGCTAGCTTTTAGGGTTAAGTTAGCTCAAGATCCATTCTTTACAATAATCATAAAATAAATAAGTTTTCCTAGTTTTGTTTGGTAATTACACAAAAGTACAAGAAAACACAAAGAATAAAACTAGATTATAATTGGGCTGATTAAGCTATAACCTGTTGCCTAGTCCATATTAGACTCAACTCGTCTCAGTCAAGTAACCTTTTATCGAGTTAATTACCTATTCATTTATTAATTCACTTATTTTGACTCATCTAAATTCAGGCCTGAACCAAAAATTGGCAAACACTTATTATAAAATGGTGTTTGTAAAACAAGTGAAATGTCATCCAAAGGTGAAATCCCATCCTTTAGACTTACCAATTGGGCAGGGTGCAAAGTGTAAGAAATGGCAATAATTCCTTGCAAGAGCCCACAAGACTGGTATTTCATTCTACTTATTGCAGTTGATATATTCATGGCAAAAGATGTGTAGAACAGAGACATTTAAGAGCAATTTCTGCACTTATTTATTTATCATGAATTATTCAAGTGGTCCAAGAATCAATTCTAGATTTTCTAGATTTTGCATTTCCACACATATTGTGTGTTATTACTCCTTCTGTTCCAGTTATTTGTCATTCTTTCATTTTTTCGAGATTCAAATTATGAAAACTTTGATCAACCTTTTAAAATACACTTTTTTGAATTTTCTATCGGTGTTTGATACCCGTATTGAGATCCGACTAAATTCGGATTCGTGCTAAAAAGTCCGACATTAGATTATAGCAATCCCTAACAAAGGTGACTCCTTGATCAACCTTTGGTGAGGATGACGAGTACTTACCACTCTACCACAACTCTTGTTGGTAAAATGTTTTTTTTCATCATATTAACATGAGAAGAATTATAACTTACAATAATTTTCATATAATTTTTGAATATTTAAATTCAATATTAACATATTAAGTTGATCTAATATAACTTAACTTCAAATATTAATCAATTTGACTTTAGAAAAGAGAAAGCAATAATTATTTTGAAATGGAGGGACTAATACTTTCTTGCAACTACAACTCCAAAAATAAATAGTTAAATATATTTACAAAATTAAGAGAATATGTAAGTAAATTGTTGATATGCATCATAACCATAATAGTGTCCCTCCAAGTTATGTTAGAGATTTTAGAAGCCATACTTTCAAAATTGCAATCTAAATTGAGTTGTCACGTGATTAGGAGGTTACCGGTTCGAGACGTGAAAATAATTTTTTTAAATGTAGAATAAGTTGCGTATAATAGACACTTGTGACCAGTTTTTTGTAGACCCGTACATAACGGAAACTTAGTAAAACGGAAACTTAGTGCACCGGAGCTCTTTTTTATTATAAAACTCTCTGTCCTGTTAAACCAAAATTGGTATGTTGACTTTCATGAAATACTAGGAAATCATATTTCGGCAAACGAATTCTCTTGCAAAATTCAGTTCAGCTTCTCTGAATTCTTCGATGATCCATTTTTGTATTCTTTGTTGATACCTTTTGCGTTTTTTGTAAAGATTTGGGAAGAAAAATCGCTGTTTTTTTCATTATGGTTACTTGTAGAAAAGTCATTGAAATGAGTGAGTTTATTTTATTCGATATTCATGATTCTTGTATGACAATTTTGGGGGAAATCTCTAGGTTGTTGGCCAATGAAGGGATTTCATCTTGGATGAAATCTGCTATAAAACATCGTTAATATATTAATTTTTGTTCTAAAAGTATGTAATCTCTCATTTAACGTTGAATAGTTATGAGAATTTCTCATGTTTCAACTTTCAATCATGACCATCAATCATGACTTTTCTCAGTGCTTTCTACAAAAAAAGACAAGAATGTATTATCAACGTTTTAGCCTTCTTCCACACCAAAAAACATTGATACTACTATTAGTCGTATAGTATGTGATTTTTTTCTAAGTACATTTTATCGGAAGACTTATTAAATATATTTAATTATAAAATTATGATTTAAAGTAATATGAATATGTAATTCTCTTGAGTCAACCACCATATATATTTATGATGCTCAAAAGAAAAAGCACTTGAAAGTTTGACGATCTTTAATATTGTACTCTATTTCCGATCATAGGCGCCAAGCAAGACCGCCCTACTTCTAAAATGTAAATTCTATTTAAAAAAGTAGAAAAATCATGGATTTTTATTTGCATTAAAATTTTGAAGGAAAAAGAAAAAGATAAGAGTATCTACGTGAAAATGACCAATAATTCCTCAACAAGAAAAAGGACACAAAATATCTCACTCTGGTGCAAGTTGAGTAGTGAGCAAATAAATGTATAGGGAGTTGGGACAACAATATCCTCATCTCTTAAGATTTCTCGACATGTCATGTCAATTGTTTGCTACCAAAATAATATTGACATCCACATAGATTAGTTAACGTGGAGGCACGTATTTAGAATTTAAATTTTAAAGTTTAGTATGCCATTGAATTAAGTGACGTTTGAGTTGCTATGTTCAAAATCAATATTTTTACAAATTTAGTAGATCTCTTAATATACAACTTGAGCAAAGATGACGCTCAAATTTATAGCTTTTTTATGGTGTATCCACCTTTGTATAAATGTCAAATTTCTTCTTACCTATTTCCTAACACTACTCCTTGCCCCTCTATGTAGTTTTATGTGGCTGAATTCAAAGTGAGTGGGTCAATTTATTTGATTTTATGTAAAACGAAACATAGAATTTTAATTTTATCTATTTAGAAATTCTATAAAAACTACTAAAGTCACAATAGTTAATGTTTTAATTCAAATCGTAATTAAAGTAAAACATGCAGCTCTCCCAATAGTATGACATAAAGTAAACCAAAGGAAGTAATAGATTTTGAATTAAAAGTTTTTGGAAATTTATGAACCAACGAGAAAGTAAAATCTATTTTCATTTGTTGACACCTTTCTGAAAAACTTCTATAATTATGAATGCGATAAAAGGTTATTTTCAAAACTTCAAGTTTAAATCATGCTTAATCTTATTGTACGTATAATTTACAAACTAAACCTCACCAGTTTTGATTTCATTTTAAAAAATAAAATAAAAGAGGTGATGCAAAAAGTGGAAAGAACATGCTGAATATATTTCCGAAAATTTGAAATTTCTCATTAATCTGCAGGCCATGCTAGTAAAACCTTTTGTTGGCCGAAAACATATATTTAAGATGGCAAATAAAAGCTACACATAATTTATGGTCCCAACCAATGAAAAAATACTAGAAAGGGAAAAATTAATGTACTCTTTTATTGTTGATAAATAATTTTTCTCTCTTTTTTGTCTTTGCAAATAGAGGCTAGAGATTGTAGTTGGTAAATAATTATCCGAATCCGATGTTTAAAAATTAAAGCAATAATATATATCGCATAATCATCGTTGAAGTATGTCTTCCCTTTATTACTCTAGTATAATTACTGAATACGAGTAAAGTTTAATCATTTGGAGTCTATATAACTGAATTTTAATTTGTGAATATTCACATATTTTTCCTTTTCTCACTTTGCTATATCCATTGGCAAGAAAAGAGGGGTTGCTAAGATGGTAAACACCCTCCACCTCTAACCAGAAGGTTGCAGGTTCGAGTTACCAAGAGAGCAAAGTGGGCTTCATGGAAGGAGTGAAAAAAAATTTTAAAAAATATATCCAATGGCAATTTTGTATTGCTTCCTAACCACTTAAAAAATAAAGCGATTGTTTGACTTCTTTTCCATTGTAAGATGTATAGAGCAAAATTCATATAAGACAACTGTACGAATTATAGTGTGACACGTAGCGATTGATGATGAGTCGAGTCCATATCAGCTTGAGACATTACCGGTAGCATTCAATCAATACCGGGAGCAACACATGCATGTTTGGCACCGGTGGCTCGAACAAGCGGAAGTAACCGTTTGAATTGCAACGGACGATCGTTACTGAAACCGGTCACACCTTTCAATGGAGCTTTAATGATATTTATTGAGATATTGATTGTTCAATTATTGCAAAATTCATTCTCATGTATTAATTATAACATATTTCGTGGGCTATGTACCCATGTAGCTCATGTATAAATATGACACATTGTTCCATTGTAACCAATCAGATTCTAATGAATATAAGACACTTATTCATTTTTTTCTCAATCTTTGTGCTTACATACACATTATCAGAATTCTGCACAGAAGTCATCACAAGGCCCAGACTAATCATTTTTTCTATTATATTATTATTGCTTAATTACAGTGTATCTTATCTAAAATCGTTATCAAACGTGTCACTTGAGATCCACGTGTCCTTGATCACATATACAAATTCAACTACCATTTTACGGGTAAACAGTTTTGCGCCCACCGTGGGGCCTGGACAATTATGATGTCACAAGTGACCCCTCTACTAACCTAATTTTCTCTTTGAGTCTTATTCTTTGTTTAGATCAAACATACGACATGAATAGGAGAACGCAAAAGCAGTAGCAACATCGATTACAACACAAACAATGTCCCATTGGGATCGGATGGTTTACCAATAGGAACCACAATCCCAAGAGACCCGATGTTTGCAGACGGAACCACTTCTGGAGGTGGACAGACTCAGCATGAGGATGTTCCCACTGATAAAATACCTGAAGAGGTCATACAGAATCTTAGGGCGCATAATGCTTCTATGAGTGCACATCTAGAGCGTCTGATGCGATTTCAAGTAGAGTACATGTCCAAGAATGCTGGCAGCACTCCAATTGGCGAACCGATACCTCCACCAAATGCTAATGGAGAATTTGGTAATGACATCAACGAATGACAGTTCAAAAAGCGAAGCCCCCATGGAGATTAATTCCAAGAAAATATCTTAAAATTCATGAAAGACATGACGATCAAAGTTGATACCAATGCTGAGAAGGCAAAAAAATCGCCCAGAGTTTAGGTGCTAGTTCAATCAAATACCGGAGGCTCCTCTGGTGGTAGACGGTCCGGAGATGAAGAAGTATATTCAATTAGTATATAAGCTGGAGGATTGCGCCGAACTGATTCCCAAGAGGTTCAAAATGTCATTTGTAGCCAAATATATGGAACCATCGATCACATGAGCATATAATGGCCTATACTACGGTCATGAAAGGAAATGATCTAAGAGAACACGAAATAGAATCGGTTCTGATCAAGAAGTTTGTTGAAACACTTGCTATGAGAGCTTTGACATGGTATTCACAACTCCCCGAGCATTCAATCGGATCGTTCGCTCAACTCGTCGATATGTTCATAAAAGCTCATGCGGGGGTTCGGAAGGTGAAGACACGCAAGGCAGATATTTTTCACATTGTATAGGGAGAATCAAAATTCCTTAGGGACTTCATCACACGATTCCAGAAGGAGTAAATGCTATTATCCGTAGTTCCGAATGAATGGGCTGCAGAGGCTTTCACAAAGGTTTTGAACCCTTCGAGTTTAGATGCTTCCCGGAAGCTTAAGGAAATCGTTTAGAAGGCTACAACTTGGGTGAACATGAACAATCGATATGAATTTAAGATCCAGATTGAGGATTATATGCTAGGATCTAAAGTCGGGAGTATCTTCACAAAGTATGATAATTGAACTGACCAGAATTCCTCAAAGAACCGTTACTAACCTTATCCTACTCCCGAAAGTAGGGAGGAAGACAATATTTTCGCTCATTTGAAAAGTCAAATAACAAAAGAGGTCATGAACAAAACAATTAAGGATTGGTGAATTCCGATAAAGGTAACTCATCTAAGGGTACAGGGTACCAAAAATTATTCAAGTATAACTTAACATTGATGAAGAGCAAATGGTGGCGGTACTGAGAACTCATCCGGTGTCTCGTCCATCGAAACCACTGCAATCCAATCCTAACAAGAGAGATTAGTCCATCTGGTGTGATTTCCATGACACTCACGAGCATAAAACTGCGAATTTCCTAAGCAGGGGCCATCTCCAGGAATACTTGAGTGAGAGAGTTCGAAACAATTATGAGCCCGCGGAAAATAAGTCAAATCCAGTTGCACCACCTCATGTTATGAACATGATCTATGGTGGATCAATGATTGCCGCTACATCTTTCACTGAAGAAGAGGTTCGGAGAGATACCCGATGAACATACTATTACGTTCACCGAAGAAGATGCTATAAGTGTAATCTTTTCTCACAATGATGCACTGGTGATCACGGTACCCATCGATTGTTTCTAGGTGAAAAGAGTTTCAATTAATCCCGGAAAGCTCAACTAATATAATCCGTCTGAAGGTGGTAGAAGAAATGAATATGGTAGACAAGATAGTTCTGACTGCCAGAACCCTCCCATGTTTAAACATGTCAAGCGCAACAACAAAAGGGGAAGTGGATCTACCGGTGGACGCGAATGAGGTTATTAAAATAACAAATTTTTATATCCTCGATGTCGATATCAAGTATAATGCAATATTCGAAAGATCGTGGATACATGATATGAAGGCGATATGATCGACATTACACCTATTGGTGAAATTCCCTACACCGTGGAGATTCAACAAATATAAGGTGAACAACCTACTACCAAGGAAATGTACGCCATAGAGGAACCATAGGAGGTGACATACCCCAAATAGCAACTATAGAAAGCGGAGCCGATGCCAAAAGATGTTCACCATGTTCTGTCGGTGGAAACAAAATCAACTTATCTAGATGAGGAGTTTTTGGATCGGTATCAAGTACCCAAATACTTTCAGGTACCAGATGAATCAGATGCCACCAAATCCACTATAGAAGAACTGGAGTAGATTACACTACATTCGAAAACCCCTGATAGGAAGGTAACTGGGTATCGGGTTAATCCCGGGGCTTAGAGATTTAATTATTATATATCTTATATCTAACATTGGTTGTATTGCATGGTCTCATGAAGATATTACATGCATTCCCTCCGAAGTCACAACTCATAAGTTGGGCCTGGATCTTAGTTTCCCTCTAGTACAACAGAAAAAACGCCGATAGCCGAACTCCACAATAGATTTGTTAAAGAAGAGATAGCTAAATTACTTAATATATGGTCAATTCGAGAAGTAAAATATCCGAATTGGTTAGCAAATGTAGTTGTAGTACCTAAAAAGGGAAACAAGTTTAGAGTGTGCATTGATTATAATGATTTGAATAAAGAATATCCTAAAGATTCGTTTTCGCTACTGAACATTGATCAAATGATCAATGCTACATTCAAACATGAGATCATGAGTTTTCTCGATGTATGTATATTCTGGGTATAACCAAGTAAGGATGCATCAAAAGACTAAGAAAAAATATATTTCTTAACTACTTTAAGTACTTAATATTATAACGTTATGCCTTTAGGGCTAAAAATATTGGTGTCACGTATCAAAGGTTAGAAAATAAAATGTTTGAGAAATGAATAGGAAAAACAATGAAAGTATATATAGATGATATGTTTGTTAAGAGCCTCCGTGCAGAGGACCATTTAAGTTACTTGCATAAAACCTTTGAGGTGCTAAAGAAATATAATATGAAACTGAACCCCAAAAAATGTGCTTTTAGGGTTGGCTTTGATAAATTCTTGGGTTTCTTGGTTTTCCATAGAGAGATCGAGATAAACTCTGATAAAATAAAGGCTATCAAAGATATACCGGACACACTTGAAGATGTGAAAGCAGTACAACGACTTATCGGACGAGTGGCGGCCTTGAGAAGGTTTATCTCCCGGTCATAAAAAAAATCACAGGTTCTTCTCATTTCGGAATAAGAAAAATGACTTTATTTGGATGCCCGAATGCCAACAGCTTCTACGGGATCTGAAAATGTATTTATCAAGTCATCTGCTCATGTCAAAGTCAAAGGACGGAGAACAACTACTTATATATTTGGCGGTCTCGGAGGTAGCGGTAAGTGCAGTTCTAGTTAGGGAGGAAAAAGGTACACAATTTTCTATCTATTACGTAAGTAGAGTAATGTCAAAGGTCGAGACCGACACCTGTTACTCAAAAAGTTGGTTTTAGCCTTAGTAATGTCCTGGCGAAAGTTTCTGATTGTATTTTCAATGTCACCCAATTGCCGTAGTAACTACGTTACCTCTTAAAAATATATTGCATAAACTCGAACTTTCCGGGCGCTTGGCTTAAATGGATGGTAGAATTGAGTGAATTTGACATTGAATATAGATCATGAACTGCGATAAAGTCACAAGTCCTCTCAGGACTTTGTGGCCTATTTTAGTTCGGGAGTAACCCCACAGGCGGAAAATGAGGCTATCTTGGTCTCGGGGACTACCCCTAGGATCTGGACACTCCACACTGATGGTGCCTCCAATGTCATGGGGAGCGGTCTCAGGGTAGTAATGCTAACTCCCACTAGTGAAATTTTAAGGCAAGCAATACATAATACTCTTTTGACTAATAACGAAGTAGAGTATGAGGCTTTGGTTGCAAGTTTGGAGCTGGCCCGAGGTTTAAGCTCACAAATTATTAAAGTCAAGTGCGACTAATCTTGGTAGTGAACCGAATCCACAGAGTGTTCGAAGCCAAAGATGAGCGCATGTCAAGATACCTTAAAAATACTCTGAAGCTAATGTCTCATTTTCAAGAATGAACGGTGGTACATATACTCTGGAAAAAAATATAGAGGTAGATGCACTCGCAAACTTATGTTCCAACACGAAAGATGAGGGTTCCAAAACCGAGTCAGTTGTTCAACTATTGCATTAGCGCTGGATCCCGTTGGGTACGATGATGTAAATTCAACCAACCTAACTTAGTATTGGAGAAATGAGTTCTTGGATTACCTCGTGAACGGAAACTCCCAGAGGACCTGAAAGCATCCGAGCCCTAAGAACCAAAGTTGTCCGGTACTATGTCGTAGACAAAAAACTTTATTATAGGTGTTTTTATGGTCCCCTACCCTGTGCGTAGTCCCCGATGAAGCTGATTACGTAATAAGAGAAGTCCATGAAGGCATTTGTGGAAATCATTCGAGAGCGGAATGTTTAATGAGGAAGCTCTTGAGGGTCGGTTATTATTGGCCCGGGATCGAAGAAGATACAAAAATATTTGTAAGGAAATGTGATAAGTGTCAGCACCATGCACAATTGTTACACCGATCGGGTGAGGAATTGCATCCGATAGTGTCCTCGTGGCCGTTCATGAAGTGAGAGATGGACATAGTCGGACCTTTGCCAGCGGCACCAGGACATATATGTTAAATTATATTTATGATTGATTATTTCTCTAAACGGGTTGAAGTTGTAGCTTATACAAAGATAAGGAGAAAGATGTAAATGACTTCATTTGGCAACACATTATTTGTCGTTTTGACATCCCTAAGGAGATAGCTTGTAACAATGGCCGGAATTTTATTGGAGCCAAAGTCACAAAGTTCCTAGATGGCTTAAATATCAAGCGGATCACCTCTACTTCCTATCACCCCAGTGGAAATGGACAACTAGAGTCAACAAACAAGACTATAATCCAGAATTTTAAGAATAAACTGGACATCTATGCTACCAGAGATATTATGGGCATATCGAATCACAACAAAAATGAGTACTGGAGAAACTCTTTTTTCCATGGTATATGTTGTATATGTCTTGATCCCGGTAGAAGTAGGAACTCTCAGCATAAGATATGTCTAGGTTGAGAATATATCAAATAAAAATCAATGTCCGTGCACCTGGATTTGCTCGAGAAACATCGAGATTTAGCATACGTCCGGATGGTAGTCAAAAACAAAGAATGAAGAGTTACTACAACCAGTGCACAAATCTCCGACACTTCAAACTCGGGGACTTAGTGCTCTGGAAAGTCACTCAGAGTACCCGAGAATGTATTGCTGGAAAGTTAGGAGCAAATTGAGAAGGACCATATACGATCACCGGTATTGCCGGTAAAGAAGCTTATCAACTAACAGACCAATAAGGAAATACACTTCCAAGTAATTGGAATGTGAGTCATTTGAAGAAGTACTATGTGTAGTAGGTCAAAGAATGCGCTGCACTCTTTTTTTTTTCGTCCAATTTTTGTCCCAATTGGATTTTTCCGATAAGGTTTTTAACGAGGTAACATCACGAAATAAGCATGTTAATAGTCTTACTACCGAAGAGAGCTATCCAATATCCTAGTCTTCATAGCATGAACTCTCAGATACTGGGGGGCCATACATATACACCCAAAATGAAGTGAAGAAAATTTTACGAAAGCAAGCGCCCAATGCTGGGGACTTCCTAGATGATGGGACTGCATAAAAGTTCAAAGTATATGTAACCGGACTGACCACACTAGATGGAAGCCGGATTATTCTTTACATTTGTAAGTGAAAGAAATCAATAAAAATTTCTTTTATGATTAATAAATTTTTGCCATAGCGAGCATAAAATCGTATGTTATTATCTTAAATATATCAAAATTTTTGTGTCATAATGAATAGAAGACGTCCTCTTATACAACACCATTAAAAATAAGATCCCTCTCTAATTAAAACCTTAACGAAAAGTTAAGGTTCGGATACAAGAAGTACAAGAAGTTTTAATTTGTTCGAAATCTAGTTAAGTCCCGAATTAACTTTGAAGGCCATGATAAGCCCCGATTTAAGATGAAAAAAAAATACATATTTGGAACTAAATTGGGTTATCGAAAAGTTTTTAAACTTTCAAAGCTTATCCTGTTATGGTAAAATAAACCTCAAAGTTAGATTCTGATTCATAAAGCAAAGTAATAAAGTCTTTAACTAATACTTGCATTTGAAAATAAATAAAGGATGAAAGCCTTGCACATAGGCTGCAAATGGGAAAAGATTTTCATTCATACTTTTTTCATACCAAAGTAGATCCGATTACAAAAGATACTGATCATGCCCAAAAGTGACCCGGTAACAAAAAATACTAAAATAAACCTGCACGAAAGGTTACAGTCTGCCCGATCCATAGTCCAACGGGGGTGTTTCAAGTGTTGTCAATAAAAATAAAAGATAAATAGATCAGTTAGGAGGGTTCATAATCATCACCATCCTATTCACCATATTTTGCATATTAATCCTCTTTATCTCCTCGTATAGCTTCCAACAACAACTCAGCATCGTGGAAGTTAAGTGCCACGTCCATGAGTTTAGAAGGATATCCAAATCCCTCAGAAGCTTCCATTTTGGTATTTAGCCTAGAGCTCATTGATGGCGTGTTCGGAGGTGTGGATCTACCCTTGGGCTTCTACCAAATTGATTGTCAACCTTGTTGTCCTTCCTTGAAGGGTCATGTAAGAAGAGATTAAAGCCTGAAGAGAATTCTTCCGATCTCAAAGAGAGTCAACAACGTCCTGTAATAGCAACCAGAGTGAGGCCCCGAGAGAGTCCGAGTCTTTAAGATCAGTTTGGAGGTTTTCAACTTTTACTTTGAGATGCTAAATTTTCTCCGTCAATTTCTCTCCATTAGAGGATGGGCCCATCGTTTTAGTCAAATCCGTAGTGGAGAGAGCATTGGCATGATAATGGATAAAAGGATTGCATCTGGTAAAAAAGCACGAAGTACATAAAGAATAATAAAAAGGATGAAGTATTTTACCTGCAAAAAAAATTCTGCACGATGTGTAAGGAAAGCTTCAAGGGTATCATTAGGAGATTTTTGTTGGGAAGAAGCAAATGTCCCAGTGTCAATACTAGAAGTTGAAATTGATATTTGCTTGGAAGAGTCTTCGGAGGAACGATTGTCCCTATCGTTGGAGAATCTCACCAGGACTCCCCGGGCCGGTATTGTCATTGTTCACCTTTTCCTCACATCGATCTGAATAACACCCGCTTTAGCTTCCGCTTAAAGCTCCTTCCAAGACTCTATGAGCCGGTGGCGATTCCTCACCTAGGAACCAATTCACATCGGTGTCTCAAGAGCTTTATCTCAATTCTTCCACTTTTGATTGTTAGAAACGGAGTGGAGAATGTTAGACAAAGCGGTTGCATGGGATGGAACTTTTTGGGCTGTATAATTTTGTACTAAGAGCCCTAAAATCGAAAAGATAGAATGAAAAAGAATCATGGGAAATTGGGGTAAAATGAAGAGTTAAGGCTAAAATTTACCATGGTATTTCTCCTTCTATCACTCGGAGGTGATACTCTTTCATGATCGAGTGATGTCAGGGGATGCACGAAGAAGAATGACTACCCACTCAAAAATTCCTTCAATTAGTTGTGGTTAAACTAAAATGCCTAAAAAGTTATAATATTTGCATAAGAAAGCCAAATAAGTGAAATCTGCAGTAAGAAATACGCACGGGAGGGATTCCACACTTTCGGGAAAGGGTCTGAAGAAGGCTGGTGGATTTGGTCGGTCTTGATTAAAATAAAGCGCGTTAGCCAACCGTAATAAAGTCGTCTTCAACGTTAATGAGGCTATAGATTCCTTGACGGTATATATGGATAATTCCACCTCGAAAAACTTTAGGGTAGTAGAGGAGGAAAATGTGATCTATAGTAAATGGAATATCGACATTATTGGTTAACATATATATACATAGAGGCTAATCTCCAAATATGCGTAGCAACTTGGCCCAGATAAATTCTATAGCAATGACAAATGTCTTTGATAATCTTTGGAATATGGAGCTTTAAACCGATGATAAATGGGTAAGTATAAATCATTAAAAGATCGATTGTTCGACAACTATGTTGGAATAAAAACCACAATCCTCTATAACGTCAGAAAGAACCTTGGCTATTATCTTAGATTCAAAATTCTTGACATATTCGAAGTTGTTTTAACACGGAGATCTCTTGAGAAATTAAAACTCGAAGGAAGGATTTCAGCAGCAGTGGAGTTCAAATCGATCTTCTGAGTCGTAGGGAAGGCATGTTCTTTCCCATGGAAATAGCTTGAAGGGTTGTCGTGGTTCTCAGAATAATGAAAAGGAGAAGATTTGGTGGACGACATTATGGTAGAAGATTTCAAGAAGGAAGGAAAGATGTTGTAAAGTTTGTAGTTACCTTTTGTGAGGAGATTTGGCCTCCTATTTATGCTATAAAAATATAACATTTTGGAGGTGAAAAGACGTGCACCATCAATGTTGCAATTCACATCAATCAAAGCGATGGTTTAGGTGCCGTCATTTCAAAACATTGAATGGATGTGACGTTTGACAAGTTTGGTAATCATTATGATTCAAATTTCCCGCTGAAGTATGAGGTTTGTCCGATCGAGAGTTCAAATCCACTTCCCGAGTTTACGATAGTTACACCCGATAAGTGCGAGGACTATCTGTATAGGGCGAAATTCATATAAGACAGTTGTAGGAATTATAGTGTGACATATGGCGATTGATGTTGAATCGAGTCCAGATCAGCTTGAGACATTACTGGTAGCATTTAATCAGTACCAGGAGCAACACGTGCATGTTTGGCATCGGTGGCTCGAAAGGGTGGAAATAATGTTTGAAATGCAATGGACGGTTGTTACTGAAACCGGTCATACGTCTTCCAATGGAACTTTAATGGTATTTATTGAGATATTGATTTTTCAATTATTACAACATTCATTCTCATGTTTTAATGAGAGCATATTTCGTGGGTTATGTACCCGTGTAGCTTATGTATAAATAGAACACATTGTTCATTGTAACCAATCAGATTCGAGTGAATACAAGACACTTATTCATTTTTTCTCAATCTTTGTGCTTACATACACGTTGTCAGAATTTTGCCCAAAAGTCATCACAAGGCCCATACTAATCATTTCTTTCTGTTATATTATTATTGCTTAATTACAATGTATCTTATCTAAAATTATTATCAAATGTGTCATTTGAGATACACGTGTCCTTGACCACGTATACAAATTCAATTGTACCATTTTACGGGTAAACATAAGATTTTGAAGTTCTAATTTTGTGGTTGGTATAATTGTGCATGTTATTGAACACAGTTTTTAAGTAAAAAAAATATCAATTTGAAAATTTAAAGGTTTGGCCTTTTAGAAGCAAAACATGTTTGAGAGCTACATAATAAAATGATTATATATATGCAATAGTGGTCATAATACTGACATAATGTTTATTCACCAAGAGTGAATGTTTTGTTGTTATAATTTCTGAATAATGAGTCTAGTTTGGAGTATTGATGATTTTCTCATTTGGATGATGAGAAATTTGAATTTGCAAGAAAAATGGAACAAGATTTTAATATTTAAACATTTGCAAGTACTGGTTCAGTCACCAGTATTTGTAAATATTGAATTTAGGTATTTAAAATATTAATGAAATATTGAAAAACGAATTTAAGAAGTATTTAAGTGAAACAATGAGGTACATTCACTACTATTGAATTTATTTTTTCAATTTGTAAAATTCATGATCAAACATAACATTAATTTTCAAATAAATCTTTTTCAATTTCAACTTATGCCGAGGTTCTATTGAAAACAAACACTGTACCTTCCAAGATAGGAATAAGGTCTGCGTACACTCTATTCTTTTCAGACTTCACTTTATGGAGTTTTACTGAATATGTTTGTTGTAAATATATATCATCTAAACGCCTGCTAATTAGTGAAGTGTCCAAGAAAATCTAAATTACCTTCTTTTTTTTTTGCTTCGAAAAATTATTTTTTATCTCTCATTTTGAAAGGCTGGTATGTTGTTGTAGTAGTATTTTCAAAGACTGGACCACAGAAATCCTTCTGGTAAATATGATTTTCAAAAAGATCATAATCAAACACCATAACGACCATATCACTGGGCCATTAACCACGTGTACTTCACGTGAAGCGGGACCCTTTTACACTCATAGTCGATACACTATTTCACTATAATTATTAAAAGAATTAAATCAATTTTTTATGTATATTATGTTATATTATATATTTTCTATAAAAATATTTTAATATAACAGTTTAAAAACATTCACGCAAATAAAAATATTATAAAAATGTTTGACGGTAAATAGAATCATTTAATGCCATAATTTAATTTTAACCTCATTTAACAAAATGCTAAAAGCAATCTCCACGGCAGAAGTTGGAGTTCAATTCCCGAAGAATTATCATAAAACTTGTTTTGTCACAATTAGTAGCGGATTACCAAAATTTAGTAGTACTCCCTCCGGATAAAAAAGAGTGATCACTTAGCCATTTGCACTTTCCTTAATAAAATATTAACTCCTAAATAAAAATAGATAATTTGATTAAAATACCCATAATTAAATAGATATTAAAATTTGATCATCTAACACTTAATAAGGACAAATCTGAAAAAATAAGGTTAATTATTTCTTAATTTGATAAGTAAACACTATTTTTGACTCAAGACTAAATGGACACTATTTCTGATCCGGGAGTAGTATAAAATAGTCTAACGTATATATTATCGAAAGTTCTGATAAATGAGGTTTTCACAAATTTCGATGAATCTTTTACAGGGAATAATTTGATTGACCAAATAGTAAATAGTTTACGTAGATTATGATGAAGTCAACCTATTCGTCTTAGTGAGAAATTTCCCTTTCATTTACAAGTATTTATACTTCCACCAGCTAGAAGCTTAAATTATGAAATTAATTTTTGAGAACCTTAGAAATATACATATAAGTGGACTATGAGATCTAAATTTAAACTCATATTAGTCATATCATGTCATTAATTCATGCTTGATTATTTAGTCAATTATTAGATTGAAGATTGATGCAAATGAAAAAAGTTCACTTACAAACTGTGATGTATATCTATATTTCGTGTAAAATATGTTGGTTTCAATTTCACAACTATGATATATCCACTTCTAGTAGAGTAAGTGTTATCCATTCGGTTTATCACATGTTTTTTTGTTACTCGTGAAAATAGTGCATTTAAAACAAACTAATAGCACAAGATGGGCTATTGATACAAAAAGACGAGATATAATTACTATTGAGTCTTCGAAGTGTTGAAAGCAAAGCCATAAGGTTGATACGATTCCTCCCATTGAGTTAGTCTTAGAGCTAGTAGATTAGATTGAATGAGGGACTGAAGGAGGTTGCCATAATTGAATTATTCGCAATAGATCACAATCAATGCAGTGAGATTTATTGCTACACAAACCGTTGAGATAGAGTTACTCGATGTATACACATAATTTTGTGCAAGCGATACAATCTATTTTTGATTTTTCTGCTTCGATAGAGGCACCGTAAGTGCGTAGATTGAGTGAACGCAGAAAACCTTCCACTGGCAGGCGATCTGAGTACTAAAACGTTACTTCTTATGTCAATTGATGTTTAACGGTATGTGAACACCCATTACTTCAAGATATTTCTGTCACAGTGTGGATTATTCCTGATTTTGTAACTAAGATAAAGATAGTTAATTACATCTTGTAGATGAGTTGGAATCGGTCTTCTATCTCGATAAAATAATGTTCCTCTTAATAAAGAGAGACTTCATACGGGAAAAAGTTGATTTTTAGACAAAGACATCATGCAAACTTTAAAAAGATCGGTCCCTTTAGGTGGAATTGTCCTGTCGTACAAAAATTAACAACTATATTATATATCTGCATCATGTCAATTTATGTGATATACTTTAATATAAAAATTTAAAAGAAAAAATAAATAAAACGAGTCAATAGAAACAAGCACATAGATTACGTATGTGATTATAAATTATATAATTAAGCTTAAATATAGTTATTTTAATGTTACATATAATATAGAATGACATTATTATCTCTGAAACAACTAAAGGAAAAAATGTATCACATAAATTGAATAAAAAATTATATCAACTTTTAAGTGTATAAATCATTGGTGGGAGCTGTGTAAATGAAAAATAAATAAATCTTTTAGAAGATCAATGATTCAAAATATATAATTGCTTTATCGCATCACACACTCTAGAAAAATCCAAGTTCAAAATGTAACACAACTCAGAATTTCTTTCTAATAATAATAATGATAATAACAATAATGGCTTGCCAGATAATTTCTTCCCTCAATTTCAAAAAAATATAATACATAAGTCCCCCGTTAACTGTTTTATGCGAATATCCTTTTCTTTTAAGAAAAAAATCATTATTTTATTTTATTTTTATTTTTAAAAATTGTGCAAATATAATTCTAGGAACTGGCAAAATAATATACTATCATCTAATGTCTATAACTATTAGATCTTAGCTTAATATTTTCTCAGAACATTTTTATTTTTTTCTCAAAAAGATATTTAGACCGTACTAGAAAATATCCATAAATTGCCAGAAAAATAAAAAAAGAACCGTTTAGTAAATAGCTATTTCAAAAAAGGAGAATGGACGAAAATTATCCCCTTGCCTAGCTCGCACAGTGGGCCTATTGGGCCTGTCTCACTTGTGTAAAAGTGATCGTTGAGTCGAGATGCTTGGCCCTGTTCACACCCACTTAAGATCATAAACACAGGACCCTATTCATTTAGTATTATTTTGACAAAATACTCGTTGTTTTAATGAGCATGAATCAAAATTTATTCTATATTTTCTTCCTACATATAAATTATTTTAAAAAAAAATTAAGAGAAGAAGAAAATTCAGCAGACTTTTTGTGCCGTAAATTATTTTTAGCCAAACATTAATTGGTCTTATATTAGCAATGATATATACATGGGTCCGCGATGTATTGCCAAAGTGGACCATTGGGCCCACCTAGGAAACAAGAAAACAAACTTAGGCCAGACTCCGAAAATGACTAAACCAAATACAGCTGTTGCTTCACGGACCAAATGAATTAATGGAGACAATGAATTATGAAGTTATGTACACTTAGACTAAAGAAAAAAGATGTACTTTGGGCCCATTAAAAGGGAACGTAGTACTAGCGTGAGCTAGCCACTTTTTAGCCTTGTAATTGAAAAATAATTACGGTCATAGAAGTTTAAATTTCAACAAACAACAGTAACATATCCAGTGTAATCTCATAAATAGGATCTGAAAGAAGAATGCAAGCAAACTTTACCCTTACCTTGTGGGGTAGAGTGAATGTTTCCGATAGACTTTGGCTCGAAAAAAAGAAGAGAATTTGAAGCACGGTAGCTAGCAAATAAGACATCAAAATACAAAACGGAGCTCGAGTTTCATAAAGTTTCATAACAATTTCCGGCAGTATATGTGTGCAAATTCAACTTCATGACAATAGCTATTTTTCAATTACAAGAATTGAAAAGTGGTTATTTTTAAATTTATCTTGAGGGGACATAGAGAATTATTATATATATAGATCATAACAGTGTGGGCTAGCCCGCCATTTCCCCTCACTATAATTGAAAATAGCCATTGTCATGGAGTTTCAAATGTTCCATGTGAAAATCAATAACAATATTCTGGAGTTTAACCTATGAAATTTGAAACTTCGCGACAATGGTATTTTTTAGTACGGGATTATAAAGTGGTTATTTGTGAATTTGATCCTATGGAGCCCATAAGAAGGCCCAGCAATAAAGAATTGACAATAATATCTACAAGTTAATGTTAGGAACAGCAAGAGGCACAACTATCTTACATCATGGGTCCAATGGGCCATTCTTAATAATGTAACTTTTAATACTAGTACACAGAGAGAGAGAACCAATGATGTGCTGTACGTCAAATATCAGGTTTGTCTCTCTATTGAAGATCACTTGTAGACAATTGTCAGAAAAAGAAGGCCCATTTAAGTTGTCACTTTGATTGATTCATTTTCTATTTGGGCCTAGTAAAATGGATAACCCAAAGGCCTTCTAGATTATCAGTTAGCCCAAGGGCCAAGTGAAGGTTATGCAAAGACATTGTCCATTTTCTATTTGGGCCAGGTGAAAATGGATAGTCCAAGGGCTAAGTGAAGGTTATGCAAAGACATTGTTCATTTTCTATTTGGTCCAGGTGAAAATGGATAGCCCAAAGGCCTAGTGAAGGTTATGCATAGACATGTTATTGATTGAACACTACTTCAACAAGTTCTTCTGCTTCGAAACAAACTATTCCAAAGAATTGACAATATATACGAAACAAACTACCTTATAAGACAGCCTTAAGGTAGAGCTTGCTACCTTAAAGACTAGTTTCAACATTTTTTTTTGGCAAATAAACCTAGTTTCGACAAGTTATTAACACTCTAATTTCTAGATTACTAACTTATGTTTAGTATTTAATTTAGAAGCTAACATGCAATTAGCTAATAAATGACAAACCAATTGCATGGAAACATTCTTCTCCCACTCGCTACTATTCTTTATTTCTTTTATTGGAATGGGCAGGGGAACCAATATTTTATAATTCCTTTTTTGTTTCTTTCACTTGACTAGTAGATATCATTTGAGCCCATTTTGATGTGTTTTTGGGCCGAATGGTAAAAGAAACTTAGGATTGCTACTTGAGATAATTGGAACAATTCGCACAAATGTCCGTCTTTCGGGGTGGTCTTTAATTTTTGTCCCTCAAATTGAAAATTTTTAATTTTTTGTCCTTCGCCTAAAACACTGAGTTTTAGATTTGAACCCCCGCTTAGTTAAAAATTTTAAAAAAATTCTCAATGCAAAGATTGAATTTGCAAGACAGAGTTTGCCTTCAGGCATAAGACAAACTCTGTTTTATAAGGTAGAAATTGCAGGCAAACTCTGTCTTGCAAATTTAAACTTTACCTTGCGATTTTTTTTAAAATTTTTAACTGAGTGGGGTTCGAACCCGAAACCTCAGGGTATTTTTTAAGTGAAGGGCAAAAATTAAAGACCAACGATTAGAGTGACAAAAATTAAAGACCAATGCTTTTGAAGAGCAATCCGCACAAAAGAGATAATTACTCATAGATACCAATTGGTCATCTAGATTTCCAATTTTAACCCAATACTCCATTACTTACCCGCATAACCCATTCTAATCACTTTAGACCTTGCTTCGCTTCTGCGTACTTCCAACCTTCGTCGTCACCTTTATCGACGACTACCTAAGGCTCCCCCTCATTTTATCTCTCTTTCTTTCTTTCTCTTTCTTTTCTCTCTCTCCCTCACTCTTCCCAGTATCTCTTTCTCTTTCTACCCCTTTCTTGTTCTCTTAGAATATTGGGGTTGCCCCTTGCTTCTCTCTCTATATATGTGTGCACACTTGGCATTTGCAAACAACATTAGGTCCGGTAGAACCAAATCGTTTTCGGTAACGATCATGAAAATAATGTTCATGCACGATAATCTCTTCGCGAAAGAAATTACATAAGTATATGCGTCAATTTGGTTTTTTAAGCCAAAGTTTGAAATTTTTTTGCATTCTGTTGGTATATATTCAAGTATTCAATATATAAAAAAGTATATTCAATGTATATATATGTGTGTATGTATAAAAATGTATATAAGGTGTTGAATAGTATAAAAATAATAAAAATATCTAAATTACATGAGGAATATGTGTGTACAGTGAGACATTGAGAAATACAAAAATAAAATTTTAAAAAATTATATTGAAAGACAACACTTATCCATACACTGTTGATATTCAACTGCAATTTTGAGTTGGTTTCGTGTGTTTAAACATGATTATACAAGGCATATACATTATATATAAAGAATCTATGTAATGTTTATATATAGTTATACATTATCTATATACCGATGATACATTAGACTACATGATTGTAAACTAAATGTATGAGCTGTATATATGAGTTATTTTACCTTACTACTTTAGCATAATGCATTTGTAGTTGTTGATTGCTAAAAGAACCCCGATTAGTCTGTCAGCTTTTGTGCGCAGTTCCCATTTATTTCCATACATGTTACTCCATAATAGAAGCTGATTAGATAAGACTAAAAATGGTTATATTTGTCAAAAGATGCAAATAGTACGTCCTTAGGATAAAATAAGAGAACGTCTCTTGAAATGATTTGTCATGTCCCGCTTTGACATATATATGCATCGGTTTCTAGGTGGAAAACTTTGGTGAGTGAAGGTATTAAAAGGGGATAAGGTGGACCTAAAATCACATGATAAATTTGTTCGAAAGACCTACAAGCCCCTGAAATCAATATAGACTTAGCTAAATATATAGCGCAATAGAAGAAAAAAATCTATATATGTGATATTTATTAGTTGGAGATAGGTTTTAGACTTTTTAGAGAACTTCTAATATTATTATCATCGATGTTAATACATAAATTAACTTGTTTTATTACTTTTATTTCATTTGATATGATGATGATATGAGTTGAATTTAAATGAAGAAGGACACATATAGCCGACCCGAGCTTATTCGTGATTGAGGCGATGTTATTGTTGTATGCATGACAACATTCAAAATGAATTGCTTTCTCCATTTTAATTTATGTGATCCTATTTCTTTTTAGTTTGTTAAAAAAAATTATCTTCTTCTAAATTTGTAAATAATTTGACTTATTTTTTTTTTTTAAAAACAAACATTTATAACCATACAATGTCACAATATGTCTAAGGCTACATGTTTCAAAAGTCTTATAACACACATATGTTTGGCACATGAATTCAGCCATTTGGGCTGGTTTTGGAGCCGCAGCGCTTCGGAGAGCGAGAATCGCAACGGGAAATGGAAAGTTCGACTTTTGAAATTTGGTTTTGGAGCATTGAATCTCCATTATTTGGCACATGAATTCAGCCATTATTTGGCTGAATGTAACCCCTCAATAAGTGTCATTACATGCCTATTGAAGGCCATTAGTTGGCTAGTTGAGGGGTTATCTCCTTACACTATAAATTGAGGCTTTTAGCTCAATTGTTCAACACTTAGAAATACTCACATAATTTTCTGAAATCTTCTTTTTCCTCTCTAGCAAGTTTACTTTATTCAAAGTTCTTCAAGAGTAACACTTGAGTCTCCTTTGCTCATTTGTTAAGTTGTTGTTGTATCTTGGGAGACTATTGCCGACAACGTAAAATGATATATACGGGGACAATCTTATCTTAAAGACAAAGTGACATCACTCGACTCAGCAAATCACAAGGAGTTTGTAACGTTCTTGATTCCAGTTTGTTGTAATATTTAGTTTATCATTTCTAGTAATTTATAATATTTAATTACTTCCCGTTTCTGCAATTGTTGTAACCCACAATATGCAACCAAAACATTCAAAGAGTTTAATTTCTAACAGATAATTTTTTTTTCTATTATACAGAATAGTAATGGGGATGCAGGCGGAGCTAGAGTATAACTAATAAGTGGTTGGTCGAATTCAGTAATTTCATATTTATTTTAATTTTAACTTCGCCTCTATATTTAATATGTACAAGTAAAATCTAGATAATTAAAATTCAGAAATCCTAAAATTAAAATCTACTCCGGTTCCAGTCATGGGAATCAGCTGGTTCAAATTTTGAGGTCATTCTGTTTCTGCAGCCTCCACTTATTTTTGCCCAACAAAAAGTTCCCAAATTCTCCATCACCTTTTCCTATAGTTTGGTACTCTATCTTTCATGAAAAAACACTCCAAAAGAAGCTAACAGATCTCTAAAACTAAAAGCCTCTTAAAGAACTATTCTTTATTGCTTGTTGTTGAAGATTTCAATCTCAATACTGCTTAACAAACAAGCTGTTTCACACAAAGACTCTAACTTATATTCAATGGTGATTCACAAGAGTTAGTTATCTTCTAATTCTTGTTCCATATAATCTTCAACAACAACAACATACACAGTGTCCCATAATGGATGTCTGAGGAGAGTAGAGTGTACGCAGACATTACATCTATATTGAAGGTAGAGACTGTTTCCGAAAGACTATTGGCTCAAGAGAAAGCATAAAAAAGTTATTTTCAAAAATGGACTCAGAGTATGAGAAAAACGAGAAAAAATCTGGGTTGTTAAGGTTTCGTTCAGTACCAAGTTCATTTCTTGAAAATTTCATTGATGGAGTTGGAAATAATGGAAATATGGTCATTGAGAATAAAGGGTTGGTGTCAAAATTCAATCTTGATGGTTTAAATAACCAGTTGGTGTCTCAGAATTCACTTGATAGTAAAGTGTTTGCAAATAATTTTAGTACTAGTATATCACAGTTGCCACCTCAATATCCAAGGCAAAATTCTAGTACTACTGCTCATGTGGGGTCTAATATGGAGGGTGGTGGGTATAGGGTGATGGGCTCATTGGGTCAAAACAAATTGGCATCAAATCTTATGAGGCAAAACAGTTTTCCAGCTGGCTTATTCTCTCACCTCAATTCTCAAAATGGTACTGTTTCATATTCTTGTTGTTCTTCTTTAGGAAAGTACTATAAATTTTGTGGGCTATATCTTTTGTTTTTTCTAAAAAGTAGGTAAAGGAGTGCATTCATTAATAGTTCAAGTATTGTTATACTATATATTTTCAGTTCTTGTTAACATAGCAATGGTCTGGAATTAGAGTTTCTAGCAGTTGCATAAATGTCAAAAGACTATTTATGTTGATGTTCTGGTTTTGCCCTGATTTAGATCCTGCTCATATATATCTCTTTGGAATAGATGGTGGTAGTCTTATTTATTTTTATTTTACTGTTTGAGTGGATAAGTTATATCAGTATGAAATAAGAACATTTATTAGTTTCCTTAGAGACTCGAACTTTCAAGATTCAAGATTCGGTAAGCGTTCAACATGCTAAGGTACAAGATCGAAAAAAAAACATGAATAGCAAATTCGTATTTTGTTCATTCTATTGGTATGCTCCCAGGTACCTGTAATTGTGGTCGATTTGCTTGAACCAAGGAAATTTTCTATATAAACCTCCACGAATAATAATTTTTAATGGTTTTTCCACTTCTCACCATCTTTTAGCTTTCCCTAGCCCTAATTGTGTTGGTTGAATGACAATTTAGGCTATGCCACGTATTTGTAATTGTGATCGGTTTGCCAAAACCAAGGATTCTTTCTAATAGGAACCTCCACGAACAATAGTCATTTCTTTAATGGTTTTTCCGCTTCTCACCACCTTCTTTCCCTAGTCCTGATTATGTAATTGGTTGAATGGAAATTTACAGGCTATGGCACGTTAAAAGCCGGTGCTGGAGGTTATAGAACGGCAAATGGTACCAATGGAGATTCAATTCCATCTTCAAGCAGGTTGAAAGATCAGTTTATCTTCTCAGCAGGAACATCATCTTCATTAGGAATGTTGCCTCGAATCTCAGAGGTCGATAATGAGAGCAGCATAGCAACTATGCCTGATGATGACAATCTCGGATTTCCTTTTACATCTTGGAGTGATTCCTCACAGTTTCCGGAGACTATAACAGGCCACAAAAGAGAGTTAAACAATGAGGGGAATAAGCTTTTTGCTAATGCTCAGGTATGATGAGAGTAAATGTAGGTTATAATTTGGTGCCTTTTTTTGTTAGGTTATGTTGATTTTGAATTGAAAATCTTTCATATAACCAGATTGAAGAACTTGGAAATCGGCCTCCAATTTTGTCACACCACTTAAGTTTACCAAAGACACCAGCTGCTATAGTGGCTATGGAGAAGTTATTGCATTTTCAAGACACTATTCCGTGTAAGATCCGCGCCAAACGTGGTTGTGCTACTCATCCTAGGAGCATTGCAGAAAGGGTAGGACATACATAACATATTTATATATAACTCTTATGTTCATTGCTGTCAAAATTTTGTAACAATCTCTGAAATTTTCCAACAAGGCAGTCTAAGTTTAAAGTTCAATTATGAATCAAAAAGTATGTTAGTAGAATTTGCGAGATAAAACTATATGGTGGTATTCAGGTGAGAAGAACCCGTATAAGTGAACGAATGAGAAAGCTACAAGAGCTTGTGCCCAACATGGACAAGGTAGATTTCTTTCAATTTCAGCACTTCCTCTTTTTTTTTCTTCTTTTAGTGAATTCTTACCAAGTGTATAATTCATGTTGACAGCAAACAAACACCGCGGACATGCTAGACTTGGCTGTCGAGTACATTAAAGGCCTCCAAAAACAGTACAAGGTATAATAATGGAAGCATAAACCAATAATAAGGTTTAACAAATTTTGTCTTTGAAATTTCTCACACATTTATGTTATGATTATAGGTACTAACTGATTGTCAGGCGAACTGCAAATGCTCAGCAATGCAGAAGCCAGATTGAAAACACAGAGTCTGATTTGCTTCTGCACAATGGAGAAGAGTATACTTGAATGAAGTTTTTTCAAAAGAGTAGGGACAAGAAACTTAAAGAAAAAGTTACAAGGAATAACTACAAAGAAGAAAAAACAGATCTTTTTCTATTGTTTTGCAGATGGTAGATGTTATAGACTAACAATGTTTCAAAGTTCAAACAAACATAATTAGTTGGAAAAATGTACATTAGTAGCATAGGACATGCAAGAATAAGATTATATATTCCTTGCTATATGCATTCCATTTCCTTTTTGAGTTTAAGTTATATATACTGATCAATGTGATTTAATTGGTTATAGCAAGCAATTAATCTTTTTTTTCGATTACCATATGGTTCGATATTGAAAGTTATGTGTTGTTATAGGAACCTGATTTTAAGCTGTCTGCGCACTGTAGGGGCAGAGCTAGGTGGCGCAGGGGATCATTCGACTCTCCTTTGCAGGGAAATTATATTGTTTATAGAAGATCAAAATATTTTCTGTGAAAATTTTGGATCCACCATAGCATAATTTTTTTTCGTTTTGCTTAATAAAGTTAGTATGAATTAGAATAAAAGTCGATGCTTCTTTTTGCCCACTTGATCTATGAGCTGTTAGATCCCTTCCTTCTATTTATAGACCAACCAAGATGCTGATGGCTGAGGTTGTTATTGGTGGAAGTCAAACATATCTAAATATTAAAGCCTATATGACTCAAACTTTTAACTGCCTAGATGACCTTTGTGTCTCTTTCTTCTCCTAGGGAAACCTTATCTGATTCCTATTCTACTTTAATGTATTTGTTTTCAAATCTTTTAATTGATAATCGTGGTATTCGGGCCAACTTGTTCGTATCTCGACTAATTTCGTGGGGTTCTTGTTACCTCCCACTAGCACAAATAACAAGTAACTCTGTCCACGACTCCACTAAGACTCAGACATATAGAAAGAAATCACCTAATATTTTTTTTACCTGAATTTAAATCTGAAACCTCATAGTTTCTTAGTCTACTTTATTGGCTACTAGATCGCTCTTCGATGCATTGATCCTATTCTATTATTTGAATGAACATTAAATTACTGCTATGCCTTTTTTGTTGTCCAATTAGGGAAAGGGGCTGATAGATTCATTGAATTGAATTGAATTGGTTGGTTGGTTGCCTTGGGAATGCTCATACCATATCAGCTTTGGCCCCATGCCAGCCCCACAACACTGACTAGTGTGTAAGGTGCTGTAATAAAAGACTAACCCGTGAAGGATAAATAATTAGAAGTGCGACCTAAAGTAATTTGAACGACCTTTATCGTGTTCCATCAGAAGCTTTTGTATTTCAAGGCAATTCAACAATTTATATAAATATACAAAAAAATTCTTCATATCCTATTTGTACAATATAATTTCCTATGAAACTAATAGTGGGTGGGGAGGTACAAGGATGACATTTTACTGTTTTCTCCCTGAGACCCTCCCCCCCTAAAAAACAAAAAATAAACTATCACACCCTACTTTTTATGCCATCTTCTTCTTGTGAAGATCATAAGATTGCATTTCAAAATTTATCAAGAACGAACCTAAAATAATCAAGAAAGTGTTAGATGAAGCATGCGATGGAAACAACGTAACTTTCAATAACTTTCATGTATCCGATCATCTTGGATGGACTGAAATGGGCTCCAGTAGTACTAGTGCTACATTGAAGTGGTACTTCATGGACTAATTTAGGGTATGGAATATTTTCATGAACTATTTCAAGATCAAAGTTGTGATCTTTAGTGGATATTGTAGGGAAGAGCAAATTTCTTGGAACATGAAGAACCCCTTGTGCATAAAAGCTACTAAGCTTGCAAATCGAAAAACACAAGATTAGGAGGCTCTAATTGTGGTGTAGCATGAAAATCATGAACCTCTGGCTGAGCACTCTGACCGGGCATGTAAAACTGTAGGACAACTGATGAAGAATACCCTGACTGTCTGACTCTGCTTGCTTCTGAGCATTCAATAATTCCTGTTTCTTCTGAAGAGCCCTTCTTTTCTTAAGATTGATATTATGTATCTTTCTGGGTACCTCTGAACTGTTACCATGAGTATGATCAAAATTCTAAGCATTGCTTTGAGTCTGATCAAGATTCCTTGGGATTAAGGCGTTCTAAGAGTTAGTACGTTTACTTAGGTCCTATGATTCTAGGAGTCGTTTAGTTATGTCAGAGATAGAAAACAATACAGAGAATAATGGTTTGAGATGAGCCTAAAAATGGAACGACATGGTTAGTGAGGATTCAGATAGTTGACTCCAACTTGTTCGGAATTGAGGCGGCATTGTTATTGTTGTTGTAAATATTCCTAAAGAGAAAAACTGGTGTCTGATAATAGATATAATGTATATTCAAATGTTGGATTCAAGCTCACAGATAAAAAAATACCTAGAACTAGGCCATGAGAATAGATTAAAAGTTTCAAAGAAGGATATATTTCAATGGGAAAATTAATGAAACATGAAGATAGAAAAGTAGTAGCAATAATTTTTTAATCCAATTTTTGAACAAAGAATCTAGAGAGATGTATGATTCTTCTTGAGATTTGTTTCTATAATTATACCCTTGTCTTACAATTCATTATTTCCTCTGAAAAAATGAATATCCTAATCCTAGCAGTAGAATATATGACATTTTCACAGTGGTTGAGACTTTGTGGAGCCTGTGCTGGTCTGCAATACCTTTTTGTCTAGCATATTGACATGCTTCTTCTGTTAAGCTATGTTGCTCGGACTCTCTAAAAGATGTTATTTCACCTGTGTTAGATCCTCCAATAAGACACTACTTTTGAAAGATCCGACACTCACCTTTTGAAGAGTCCGAGCTACATAGATGTTACGCACCCCTTGCCCCATTCTATGTTATTTCTGAAAGAAATAATCCCCTTGATTATTTTCATTAATTGAAAGGCTATATATACAAGTTCATATTTCCATAATAGGGAAATCCTTTTCCTATTCTATTTCTAAATCCTTATTCTACCCTAATTCTAACTATACAATTATGGTAAGTGTATAACACTAATTAAGGTATCCTTTTCCTTACAATATACTATCAATATATATACCATATATACACTATTGTTTTATACTCATTCTGGCCGAGATGGGCTGAGGCTATTGCCTTCCAGTGGGCTGGCCGAGAATGGCTATTTGCAGTGGCCTCTGGAGTGGGCTGATCATTGCTGGGCTGGGCATTGCATTACAGCCAACGCTGGAGAATGGGGGCTGATCATTGCTGGGCTGTACGCTGGGCCTGCTGGGCTGTACGCTGGTGGCCCAACGGCTGCACTGCTTATATCAGTGATATATACATGTGATATACACTGATGTATATTAAGTGTATATCACATGTATATTACATAGATGTTGTGCACCCCTTGCCCCATTAACTATGTTATTTCCTCCTCTTAACTTTCCAGTTTCTGTTTTTTGTACAATTGATTACTGTCTAAATTGAAAGAGTTGGTGAAATACCAGCAAAATTTCCTCTGCCATACTTAATAATCTCATTAAATTTAGCCAATTTGATAATTGTTGTTGTTAAGAGTCCACATCGGATATGGAATGGGAACATGGATTTCTTATATGGACTTGGACAATCCACACCCTACAAGCTAGTTTTTGGGGTTGAGTTAGGCCCAAGATCCATTCTTTACATGGTATCAGAATCTCTCCTAATAGTTGTAACTCAATGAATCTCTCCTCTCTCTCAGGTATAGAGCAGTAACAAGTGCATATTATCGAGGTGCAGTTGGTGCAATGCTAGTCATGCAGACAAGAACATAGTTATGATGCTCATTGTGAACAAATGTGATTTAGGAACTCTTCGAGCTGTACCAGTCGAAGATGCTCAAGAATTCACAGAAAGGGAGAATCTTTATGGAAACATCAGCTCTTCAATCCACAAATGTCGAGAGTGCATTTATGACAGTTTTCACAGAAATTTCTAAAATCATTAGCAAGAATACACTTACTGCAACTCCAGGAGCAGATTACGGGAAATCACAATCACTAAAGGGAACCAAGATCATTGTTCCCAGACAGGATTCGGATTCTGGTGGGAATAGTGGTGGCTGCTGCATGTCCTCGTGATTTTTAACGAATACTGGAGGTCTTTTTATGTATCTGAAATCCTAATATAACTTGAAATGATTTATATTTTATGTAGAATAGAGAAATGTTGTTCAGGATAAAGTTGATTAGATAGTTTGTTTAGCTTTGTGTTTATACAATTCATTAAGTTGCTCACTGGGCATCAGGGGCGGAGCTACAAGCCTGTCTACGGGCTCTGCCCTGTACTTGTATTTAATTATTCACTTGAAATGTATAAATATTTTATTCAGAACCCAGTAAGCTGGCTTTTCTAGAATACAGAACTCATAAACTCAAAATCATATTTCCGCTTCTGCGGGCATGAATAAAACTAATTCAACTATGTTTTCCTTTTTCATTTTTAATGATTTTAGCAAAAGAAGCGTAGAATCCAGAGTAAAGTAAGCCTAACCATCAAAATAAGAAGGGCAACATAGTTTTCATTCCAACATTACACACTGGCTCAGATACATTACTAAAATCGCACAGCAGAAACAAGAACTCCAGCCGGAAAGAAAAACGAAAGACAAAACAAACACCTTTCACAAACTTTAGTCTTGCTGAGGAACTAATTTTGGTTTAATCAACGATCTTCACTTCGTTTAAGCATGAAGTGATAGCCCGACTTCCTTTGCCACATCATCGCCAGATTCTTTTCTGATGGCACAAAAAACGTGCAAAGTTTCATCGCGCTCCAGATTATAGTATAACAGTCGGTCTTTGGCCACTACTTTCTGAGAACAAATGTTGCACTTGATCTCTGCCATCTCGTGTTTGAAAGGAAACGAAACGAATAGCTCGTAAGCGACATTATCCGGCAGGGTCAAGGTCTTGGGAGCTGCAGCACATTGACGATTAATAATAAATTTACACGGGGCGCAATAGTACGCCCTGCCACGTCTGAAATCAGCAAAGCAGCCCGAGCATTCGAGATTCTCATTCACAAAATCTAAGTAGCAAGTTAACTTGAGAGGGCGTTGTGGATGAGACATATGTTGAATCTTGGATGGTATGGCAAAGCAAATTTCGTCGATAAAGTAATTGCAACCACTGCAGCAGACGTAACCCGTCGAAGATTCGAAGTTGCACCTCAGGGGCTTGGCCGAATTTTATTCTTTGAGAGGATGGCGGTGACTGAAATGTGTGACGAAGACGTTGTTGGAAATTTGCCTTTGGCGGGAGTTGCGACCGACCAACTTTAACGGCTTAAACACTGGTGTAACGTATGTTGGAGAATCCGGTTCTTCACACATGCATGATCTACTAAGTACGTAGATAACCGTAGGGCCAAGAATCGTCAAATTTCATTGAAAAATGAAAGAGATATTGGTTCACGAAGTAAGGTGTTTGAAGCATGGAAAGTGTGGTATTGTGTGTAATTCTCCCTCATCGGTAGAGGAAGAAAGAAGTGTTGTGTATATAAGATTTGAAATTGGTTTGGGGTTTGGGACCCCAAGGGGTATCCCATGTGTTTAAAGGAGGGAGGACCTAGATGTGCTTCGGTTCGAGGAAAGACCACACGCGCGCCGCCGCCGCCCGGTTCCAGGTTCCGGGTCACGGGCCGTGGGCTGTGTGGGTCTTCGATATTATCTTTTTGGGCCGAAAACTTTGCCGAAGTACGGTTTGATCCCGAAGTTTCGGATGTCTTGTTTGGTCCCCGAAGTTTCCGAACATCGAATTTCGACGGTCAAAAACGAAATGCCAAGCACTCAATTCAGCCATTTATTTTGGTGAATTACTCCTCCTATAATGGCCAAATCCGTTGGTCTTTCTCCCATTTATGTTGGTGACTTTACTACCTCCATAATGGCCATTATTTGGCTATTATGGAGGCGTTTTCAAAGCGATAAAACAGTCCATCCCTCTCCTATATAAACACCCCCTTACACCATTGTTGAGCATAAGAGTTAACAAGAAAGAGAGGCGCAAAAAACGGTGCACGAAAATACACAACCAAAATAGTTTTCTTCCTACAACTTCCAAGCATCATTTCGTTACTCAATATTCTTCACGGTAGCTCTTGAGTTTCCTTTGCTCAAGGGTTCCATTGTTGTTTTATCTTGGGAGACAAATTGTCGGGACGTATAAAGGATACATACGGGGCAATATTGTCTTAATGATGAGTGCTACACTCGACTCAAAAAAACAATTTACATTTTTCCGTCTTCTACAAAACTGGAATTTCCGGTTTTCACTTGTGTAACGATTGTAATTTCAGATTCCATGTTGAATTATTGAAATATTTGTTTATCCTTTCGAATACTTGTAATAGTTAAATACTTCCGTACTGCTTTATAAAGTACCATAGAGCAAAAATCTCCCAACAACTTAAGACAATATCTGTATTGTATTACTATTAGTGTTCGAAAGATGTCGGTCAAAAGTTGTGTGACCAAATCTGGATATGGCAATGGTTTTTTGGTAGAAGAGAGTGATGATGATGAACGTGTTCATGGTGTCACCGCTACCAAGACTGGTGGGAACAAGCGCTCACGAGAGCTCGAGGATGTCAGCGGGACAAGAGGAGAAGGCGAAGATGTTGTCCTATCTTGTAGCAGAAGGCCTATATCTGTCCCGGACAAAAGAACCGAATAATGGTGAGAAGGAAATGGACACTCAGTCTGATGAAGTGACTGAAGTGAGCCAGAATCCGAAATTGGGATAAGTAGTTTTTCTTACTTGTCAAGAATAAAGATTAAATTATGTCGATTAAAAATGGATTAAAGTAAGGAGGAATATGAAAATAATTTATATTCCTTATGCTTTAACAAATCGAAGTTTAATCTCATCTTCTTTTCCGTTTAAAGATTGGATTTGGTAAACGACTTAAAAAGATCCGTTCTTTTAAGTGTAATAATTAAAAAAGTGTAAAGTATGTCGCACATACAATGGAGAAAGATCCACTAAGCGTGCGAAAACTCTTACCACTCTTAAGTAAGCGCCAAGAATTATCTGGGCACCAATCTTAACGGAAGGAGTCTAAAAGCTAAAGACGTTGAGCCTGTCATACTATTTGGCAGAAGATCCTTCATAGGATGATATTGGACACTCAGTCACATAAAGCCTCCGGCGGCGGAGTGGGCCAAAATTCCTTTGATTGGATGATATTGGACACTCGGTCATACAAAGCCTCCGGCGCGACTGGAGTGGGTCAAAATTTCTTTGATATGATGATATTGGACACTCAGTCATATAAAGCCTCCGGGCGACTGGAGTGGGGCCAGAATTCATTTCATAAAAAAATAAAATAAAATAATGGACACCTAGTAAGGTGGGCCACAGTTTCCAGGTCTTAAATGATCTGAAGGCCTAAAGAAAAGGCAGAAAAGAAATTGGACACTCACCGCAAAGCAACCGGAGTGGGCGAATATCTGGATCACGTATGATCCGGTTACGCCCTAACCACGGGTAAGAGGTTGTTCATGTGAAGCAACACCACCTCTAAAGTAGAAGAGGTTGGAGAGGTTGTCCTCAATAGGACTTCATGGATTGGGATCACTCAAAGATGAGGTGATACATGTCCCAAACTTGGTTAAAGGGACGCTGTTGGTCAAACCTAGTTTGAGACTAGTCCAACAGGTCCGTGATAACTAAGAATGGTACGGTATGTCCGTAGCCAAATGAATGATATATTTGTAATCTGCAGGCGTCGTATGCCATCATAGATTAAGACACGTTAAATAGCAAGTCATTCAAAAGCTAACGATGTTGAGATTGTTGCCTTCTTCGACATAAACCCTCAAAATAAATGTGAGGTAGATGAAAAGGCAAAATCACCTTTCCAAATTCCGTCAAGGGAATAGCGAAAGAAGAACTGCTCCTCTAGAACTTAGTCACACCTACTTGGGTGATTTGAAGTTTATACAAAATAGAGGGGGGAGACAAGTACGTTGTGATCTTCATTGATGATGGTACAACGTATGGAATCCTTTGTTTGTTAAAAAGCAAAGATGAAGTTGTTGAAGCGGATAAGCGCTACAAAGCAGAAGCGGAATATCAACTAAGCCTACGGATTGAGAAATTCGTAGTGATAGAGGGGGAGAATGTGAAGCATCGTTCATTAAACGACTGCTCATTACTCACCTCAGTCTAATGGTGTTAGCCAAGCGCTAAGCCGTACGCCCAAATTATGTGGGGCACGTCGATCCTTACCGCTAATGCGATTCTCAATAGAACTACGCATAAGGATAAGGGTAACCCTCCGTGTGATACATGGAAAAGATCTCACATACAAATGTTGTGATGTGGGGTGGTTTCATACCTAAGACTGTAGATTGCATATTCACCGGATCCGCAAATAACGATAGTGTTCATCGCCTCTTCGCGTCAAATAATCTTTGAATTCTTAGAAGATAACTTTCCTTGGAAAAGGAAAAGGAGTAAGCTCGCTCAAGGTTAACAAGAACCGCGAGGTCTGACTGTCCGGGAACTAGACATTCCGTATCTACGGGACTCGAAAGTTCTTCGGCTATCCGGAACTTAATACTCCAGATCTACAGAACTCAGGGATTCTAGATGTTGAACCGAGACGGAGCAAAGAAGGGGACAAAGACTTGTTCGAGTCCTTCTAGCTTGTATGGTTAATAATGAATCATGAACAATTAACAAATAATTGTCATCTCCAAAAGCGCTGCTTTGGAAAGAAGCTAAAGAGAGAAATAGATTCCATATATAGAACCATACTCGTGTAATAGTTAATCTTCCTCCGGGAAAAGAACCTTTGGGTTGTAAATAATGCTCCCCTGTGAGTAGCTTCACATCCAGGGCCATTGTAATCTTACATGGCATGGGTGTTGAAACGACCTTCCAAACCGGAGAGTTGGAAGAAGAGGATCGAATTGGTTTTCTTTGAAGCTGTTGGGCTTCTTCCCGAACTTTCATTTTGGTCCCCGAAATGTTAACATTTTGGTCCGAAAGTCTCGGATAAAACAGAAACAATGAATCGATCACGAAACATTGACTCGAAGTTAGAAAGCCAACGGTTGGAAAACCAACGGTCTTAGAGTGAAAATCATATTGAAACAAAGTCTCGATATGAAAGATATGAGTATCACGAGATGACATCTTAGGAATTGGATTTCTAAGACATCTAACGGATCGGTCGATAGTTGACGAGTCTCGTTGATGCCACCAATGGATATGAATCATAGAGCGATTGGAATCATGGTGCACCCATAGACAAGGAGCGATATGCTCGGGTCACGTGTAGTTCAATGTATTGTACACACTACAACCGACCCGGTATCGTCCAACAAACGAGATCGGTTGAACTAAGGTTCACCGATGATCTTAATACATGATCAATAGAAGGTGTTAAGTCGGATATGACGATATCGAATTATTCGCTTATCTACGGATTATAGTATTCGGATGTCCGGCGGTTACGAGAGAACACGGTGATGCAAACCGGACATCGGATCCGAAGAACACCAAAGCCACAAGTAAATGTGTATGGTGGTTCTTGGAAAATCCTCTAAGCAAACTTGCATCGATCGATTCATGATGGTATCGGAGTTTATCGCTTTATACAAAACATGAAAGAAGTTGAGTAACTTCACGGCTCCTTAGAGGACGTCCCTTATCGGGAGAAACCCGTACCTTCAAAGCAGCTATACACCTGGCTAGCCGATCGGCTTCGGGAAGGACACGGATGACGGCGTCCGGACATATCCGTCGGGATCCGTCGGAGACATAAGACCGTATGGCGAGTTGATCATCACGGGTGTCACTTCCTTGTTTACAAACTAAGGGACTACCCGGAGATCAAGCGTTCGCTTTGTCTAGGGGAATGGGCTTAAAACCCAAAATATACGGACCAATACGGTGGAAACCCAACCTTACGAACCGGAGATCCCGTAATTTGGTTCAATGGGAAAACTAAGTTGTAAAGGTTCGTTGATCGCTTCGGTGGAAGCATGAGCACTTCGGATAGTGATTTCGAAAAGAAACACCAAATCCAAAGCCGTTCCCGCGATAGACGTTAAGTGCTATCTGCAGTATGGGTAAAGGTTAAGTTTTCAAAACTCGTAATGATCCTCAACGGTTGAGGTTAGGTCTTTGGGAAACTTTTAATGGTTCCTAACACTTGTGAAGTGGGGTATAGCAGGATACCTTGTAGGAGACCACCTATTTAAGTGCGAGGACGGGCCGCCTCAAATTGAACGCACTTAAGAATCCAAGACGTTGTCCATGGCCAAAACGGACAAAACATTACGAAGAAGAGAGTAATGGAATTTGTTGTGTTGGTACCGTTGTCTTGGCTTACACTAAACACCGACGGTTCAAGACATCACGTTCACCGCGCAAAGTAAGTAAGTCCGATGGTATTCAACTATGGAAGGTTCAAAGCCGAGGCTACCTCTCCTTATGCAACATCGGTCCATTTGAAATATTGCGGAAATGAAAAGACACCATGTGAGTGCGCCAAAATCTCTTTCAAGAGGGGATTGTTGGAAATTTGCCTTTGGCGGGAGTTGCGACCGACCAACTTTAACGGCTTAAACACTAGTGTAACGTATGTTGGAGAATCCGGTTCTTCACACATGCATGATCTACTAAGTACGTAGATAACCGTAGGGCCAAGAATCGTCAAATTTCATTGAAAAATGAAAGAGATATTGGTTCACGAAGTAAGGTGTTTGAAGCATGGAAAGTGTGGTATTGTGTGTAATTCTCCTCATCGGTAGAGGAAGAAAGAAGTGTTGTGTATATAAGATTCGAAATTGGTTTGGGGTTTGGGACCCCAAGGGGTATCCCATGTGTTTAAAGGAGGGAGGACCTAGATGTGCTTCGGTTCGAGGAAAGACCACACGCGCGCGCGCCGCCGCCCGCCCGTCCCGTCCGGTCGGTTCCGGTTCGGTTCCGAGTTCCGGTTCCGGTTCCGGTTCTCGGGTTCTCGGGTCACGGGTCGTGGGGTGCGTGGGCTGTGGGCGTGATTTGTGGGTCTGGTCTCGATATTATCTTTTTGGGCCAGAAAACTTTGCCAGAAGTACAGTTTGGTCCCTGAAGTTTCCAGAACATCAGAATTTCGACGGTCAAAAACAGAAATGCCAAGCACTCAATTCAGCCATTTATTTTGGCTGAATTACTCCTTCTATAATGGCCAAATCCGTTGGTCTTTCTCCCATTTATGTTGGTGACTTTACTACCTCCATAATGACCATTATTTGGCTATTATGGAGAGTTTTCAGCAGTAAAACAGTCCATCCCTCTCTATATAAACACCCCCTTACACCATTGTTGAGCATAAGAGTTAACGATAAAGAGAGGCAGCAAAACGGTGCACGAAAATACACAACCAAAATAGTTTTCTTCCTACAACTTCCAAGCATCATTTCGTTACTCAATATTCTTCACGGTAGCTCTTGAGTTTCCTTTGCTCAAGGTTCCATTCTTTGTTTTATCTTGGGAGACAAATTGTCCGGGACGTATAAAGGATACATACGGGGCAATATTGTCTTAAGGAGAGTGCTACACTCGACTCAAAGCAAAAACAATTTACATTTTTCCGTCTTCTACAAAACTGGAATTTCCAGTTTTCACTTGTGTAACGATTGTAATTTCAGATTCCATGTTGAATTATTGAAATCTTTGTTTATCCTTTCGAATACTTGTAATAGTTAAATACTTTCCGTACTGCTTTATAAAGTACCATAGAGCAAAAATCTCCCAACAGACGTCCCCTCTCGGGTGACTTGAACGAGCAGGAGGACGATTTGTTATCGCCAGGTTTTGCAGACGGATCTGAAGTTTACTCAGGGAATCATTCTCCACCCCGTATTCTGTTACAGCAGCACATCCAAAATGACACGGGTAATCATGATCATGGTTGTAAAATACCCAGCAGCCCGAATTCGGAACAACTTTTGCACAAATGGGACAAAAAGGATCAGCAGCCTCACTGGTTCTTGGAAATGAAAGAAACAGATGAAGCGGGTATTTTACTTTCAGGTTCAGAATTGTCGGTCTAGAAGCACATTCGACATGAAGATTGAAATTGCACGACTCGCAGCAATAGTACGACTGGAACAGGTGATCATCAGAATCGTCATCGCCACAAGCAGAGCAACTAAATTGCTCTCGGCTGTGGCGGCTTTAAAAGGCCTGAGCACAAGAGCGTGGTCAGATCCGGGATGAAAATCATGGCGAATTTCCTTAGGGAAATTACTACAGTACATATCATGTAAGTAATAATCACAATCCTTGCAAGAAAAACATAGACCAGAGATGATGACATTGGAAAAGTTGCATTTGATTCCTTCACTCTCTCGAAGGTGAAATCGTTCCAACTGATGACGATGGCTGAAATGATTCAAGGTACCCTCGCGACGAGGACGATGATGATCTGAGGTTGCATCAACGAAAGTAGCTCGTAGTAACTTCCTCATTCGTCGTCTATTCTTGGATTCAACTTTTTCTTGATCAGTTTCGTGTTAGACAACACAACACGTGAAAAATGTAATTACTTTATTATTGTACAAGTAATTATACCAAGACTTGAACACTATAACTTGACCACAATATACACCAAGTTCTTACTCAGGATTATATTTTCAGCATTATAGTACGTTTACTTTAGGTTCTATGTTTTCTGGAAGTTGTTTAGTTCGATAAGAGGTATAAAAAGATATAGATCCTAGTATTTTTGTTTTTAATTTGTATAATATTGGTGTGAGATGAACCTAAATGGAATGACATGATTAGTGAGAATTCTGACTTCACTCATTCTTGTTATTGTGCTAAATATTCCTAAATAGAAAAACTGGCTTCTTGTTGTTGTTGGATTCAAGCTCATGGATAAGTGAACATCTAGATGAGAAAAGATGAAAAGTTCCAGTGAAGGATATATTCTCAATGAGATAATTAATGAAGCATGAAGTTAAAAAAGAAATTAAAAAAAAATGAAGCATGAAGATAGAAAAGAAGCAGTAGTAATAATTTTCAATCTAATTTTTGAACAAGACATCATGCCAGTTAAATCTAAAGAGATGATGCTCAAAGAGGATTTTTCTGCAATAGACTCTGGTAGCAGTCACAATACTGGTGCATGCGGTGGTGGAGCTAGAAAATTCACTAAGAGGAATAAACAAAATTTCTTCCTTTGTCATACTTAAGAATCTCAATAACTTTACCAAATTTGATATTGTAACTCAACAAATAACTCCTCTCAAGTATAGAGCAGTAACAAGTGCATATTATTGAGGTGCAGTTGGCGCGATGCTAGTGTACGACTGCATCATCAGAAGTCGAAGTTGAGGGGGTTCGGTGGACTTCGATTTTGGTGGGATGATGTGGTCGATAACTTCGTAGACACGACAGTGGATTTTGAAGAGTTCCGCCCACGAGGAGTATTGACCCTTTTCCATCTCAAGAGTCACGACAATGATTTTTTTAATGTTGTTGACTGCAAGTGTAGGATGTAATTTGGTTTTGTCAGTCATAGAAGATGAAATTTAGGAGGAGAAAGGAGAGAGATTGACCGAAAAAATTAGGGTTCCGTCGTGGGGTGTGTGGCAGCCGAGAGGGGTGTCGGCGGCGTGATGGGTAGCATTGGTTAGGGTTAGACTACTGATACCATAAATGAATATGTTCCTTGATTTTATTCATCAATAATGTACAATATATATAGTAGTACAAGAATATCTAAACTAGATAACTAATCAACATAATTACAATAAAAAATATAATTTTACCTGAAATAGGAGACCTAATTACAATAGGAATACAATATATACCATTAATGTAATAATATTCTGAAAATATTCTATTAATTAATACAACACACATTTCACACCACTCATCTCTTCTTCCATTACAACAGAAGAGAAAAAGTTAACAATGTATATATCTGACAATAAACCATTGGCTACCCACAAGAAAAAAGCAGTAAAAATGAATGACGAAGACAAAAATCAATGTGTAACGCATAATGTCTGCGGAGGAGGTCAGCCAGTACAAATGAGTCAGTTTCTAAGAACTTCTTTTGCTGATGTCTCAGATTCTCCTACTCGTGACGGTACCTTAAATCACTTCAGCCATTGTCATCCGTTGCTGCATTCTCACCTGAGTGGAACCGAATGCAACTTTTGCAATATCATAATCTCTGATCAAGGTTATGTTTGCCTACTTTGTGGCTATGACCACACTCCTTACTTAGGCCCTTTAAATGCCAGCACCCGAGAGCAGTTTCATTGAGCTGCGTGTGGCTATGATGATGAGTCTGATGATCCCCTCTTTAAGTCATACTATTGCTGCGACTCGTGCAATTTCAATCTTCATATTCAATGTGCTTCTATACCCATAACTCTGAACCGAACTTTTCATTTCTTAAAACCAGTGAGTCCGCTCCTCCTTGTTCCATTTGTGCTAAAGCTGTTCCCACTTCAGAATGCTCGTTATTTTACAACCGTCATCATGATTACCTCTGTCACTTCGACTGTGCTGCTATAACAGAATTCCTAATGGAGAGTGATTCAATGGCTAAACTTCAGAACCGGCTGAAAACTTTGACTATAACAAATCGTCCTCCTGCTCGTGCAAGTCTGACGAGTGAGGAAGTCACGCATTTCACTCATCGCCATTCTCTAAAGGAATATAACGCGGCCAAGCCCCTGAATTGCAGCTTGTGCAACTTTGTATTCACAACGAGGTATGTTTGCAATTCTTGCAATTACTTTATCGACAACATCTGCTTCTCCATTCCAACCAAGATTCAACATATGTATCATCCCCGCCACCCTCTCAAGTTAACTTGTTACTTAGATTTTCTAGTGAACAAGAATCTCGAATGCTCTGCTTGTCAAAACTATACAGAGGATAGTTCTTGTAGGGCATACTGTTGCACAGAATGCAACTTTTTTATTGATCGTTTTTTGTGCTGGAGCTCCTAAGACATTGACACTGGCGGATATCAACTACGAGCTCTTTTTTTCATTCCCATTCATACATGAGAAGGCGGATATCAAATTCAACATTTGTTCCGAGCTTGTGGTGACAAAAGATGGTATGCTATATTATAACATGGAGCGCGATGTGACTTTGCACGTTGCATGTGCCCTTACAAAAGAATCTGGCAACAATAAGGAGGTGGAAAACAATTTATCAATTCAGCGCTTAAACGAGTTGAGTATAGCAGATTAAACAAGGCTTTATTTTGTCCAAGTTGCAGGCTTACTGCTTTAGTGTTTCTTCCTTTCGTTCTTTTTTTTTTGTTTATTTCCGAATGGCGTGCTTGTTTTTGGCGGTGTTGTTTTATAATTTGTGTTAAAAATTTCAGTCATTTCTGGTGTGTTCTGCCTTCAATTTGTTATGCAGTTCTTGTTAACTTAGCTTTTGTTGGCACCTTTATCCTTTGCAAGTTCTCAAGTCCTTTGACCTTAATCCATTCACTTGTTACTTCTAGTTCCATTTGCCCTGATTAATTAAGCCTGAGAGTTGAGACACTTTGGGATACGTTAAAATTTATACTTCCTCAGTTTTCGTGTTAGTATTTTTGCTTCCACTTCCTGCCTTTTTAGCTAATTACCGTCCAATTCAAAGTAAAGAAAAGTTTTTGGCTGAACAAAAGTGCTTTTAGAATAACAAAACAGTGATTTTCTACAACATAAGAAACAACCATAGTAAATCCTTTTGGTCTATTTGCACATTGAAGCAAATATCAACTTGACTCGGAATGTGTAGGCTGAAACCCATATAGCAGGCCCATGAAGTAGGTCTCTTTTTTCCCCTCGAATTAGTTTCATGGATGATCACTCAAACTCTCATTTTATTATACATAGATCAAAAATATTAAACTACTTTTATAATGAAAAAGTCACTCAACTTATTTGATTTAACTTTACAACAACAACAACAACAACAACATACCCAGTGAAATACCACAACGTGGGTCTGGAGAGGGTAAAGTGTACGCAGACATTACCTCTACCTTAGTAGGTAGAACGACTGTTTCTGGGAGATCCTCCGCTCAAGACAAAGCATAATCACAAGCAAAGCAAGCAAGCAAGCAAAGCAAAGAAGGAGAAACGGTCAGACCCAAACAAGAAATTAAAGCAGTATGAACATGCTGATAACAAAAGCGAATAAGCCATGATAGCGCATTATGAAAAAGTAAGCAGTAACTAGAGCAGGTAAATAAGCTAAACAAAGTACACCTAAAATATTGTGTCTATAAGTGTGATAGGCTAATCGCGCCTACAGTAATAACTCTACAACTATTATTTTGTAAGCGTAAGTAGGACTACGCTCGACTACCTACTACCCTAATCCGTGTCCTCCACAACCCTTATCTAAGGTCATGTCCTCAGTAAGTTGCACCTGCGCCATATCCCGTCTAATCACCTCTCCCCAATACTTCTTCGGCCTACCTCTACCCCCTCCTGAACCCATCCATAGCCAACCTCTCACACCTCCGCACTGGGCATCTGTGTCTCTCCTCTGCACATGCCCGAACCATCTTAACCACGCTTCCCACATCTTATCCTCCACCTAGGCCATCCACTCTGGCCCGGATATTATCATTTCTAATCCTATCTCTCCTTGTATGCCCATACATCCATCTCAGCATCCTCATCTCCGCAACTTTCATCTTTTGGATGTGCGAACTCTTGACTGGCCAATACTCCGCCCCATACAACATAGTCGGTCTAACCACCACCCTATAAAACTTGCCTTTAAGTTTTGGTGGCACATTTTTGTCGCACTTTAACGATGGTTTATTATTTTTTGGTGAGATATATCTATATTTTAGACCATGTGTAAGCACTTTTGACAACAAGAGAAGAGACCTCCTTTTCCGACCTGAAATGCAGTGTAAAATGTCTTTCTTGCTCGGTGATCAGTCAATTCAATTTTGGACAAAACATAACTTTGTGAATTCTCTCCCGAACTGGAAGATCATTTTGAGATGTGTTCGAAGGTTCAATGCTGCTATAGACAAAAGGAGGTCACGAACTTTTAAATTCATAATTTTACTCTAGTAATTTCTTTTGTTTGTCTATACATCTCTATGAAAAGAAAAGGGTTAAGGTGAAAATAAAAATAAAAAGGAGTAAAAAGTGAGTTTTAGGGAAAATATATATTTAAAAAGACCTAGAGAAATTAACCTGCTAGCTAATTAAAAAGATTTTAGTTATTCTTGTCGAGGTCGTGCCACCCAAAGAGAGCTGAGAGCTCTAAGCCTATGGAAATATTCAGCAATTGCCAGAAAACACCTTGCAGCTTGACGACTCGTCAGGATTTGATGAAGTCGATGAATTGTTTGGTGCCTCAAATTATCAGCCTGTAAATGACAAATAATCAGTAATTAAGTAAGAAGTCAATTCATGTTTGACTTTGAAGGGATTGTTATTATTTTATTTAATGTTTTAAATCGCCATCAGTGTAAGAAAAAAAAGAGGCATCCCAATAATTATGACTTGGGTAGTTATTGAGTTGATGGTCGAATGGACTAGAGAGCACGCTCTTAATTAAGATTTTATTACAAAGTCAGAACGTGAAAAGACAACTACGATTAGCTGGGAATTATAAAATTTTAATGTTCTAGAACATGTACATAATATAACTTCTTCAATATTCATGATCTGAGCAAACTACTAGTATTCGCTTTGAAGAGAGTCAAGTTCCATGACCTGATGTAAAAAATGCAAAGCTAGAGTTATCTTACGTGGGTGCATGGTCTTTAAATGTTTATGACAATGACTTTATACAAAATTACAAATATGGGCTTATACTTATACTTTCTTCGTTCCAATTTATGTGATACCATTTAAATTTCGAAGATCAAACTTTTTGTTTTGGCTTTGAATTCAAATATGAAATATTTAAATTTTTTGAAATAAAATAGTACATATTTGGACTCTCAAAATTCGAACAGTGTTATATAAACTAAACTGGAAAGGAGAGAGTATTATTTTTTAAGTCCCTCCCCTATATATTTGGTAGTATCAGTTTTATCAGATTGTGCTCTTGCGTTGTTTTGTGCTGAAATTAATGCAAAAATGACATTTAAATATACTCTATATGCTTAGGGTTTTAAGCTCCTAGGTCATGCAAACATGAGATTTAAAGATACTCTCTCTACAGAGATGGAGATGGAACCCACATAATATCTTCAGTACTAGAACAAAACTGCATTGCATCTTTCTGTAGCATTTAGGGTTTCAGTTCAAAGTCATTCCTGGGGTATATATATATCGGTTGCTCTGAATTGAGTATAAATAGTACTATATAATTATGGAAATGAGCTGGAGAGAATAGGTCATATATGGAGTAGGTTTTCCAACTAAAGTAGAAGTAGATATGCTTCTTGTATCCTGGGCCTGGCCCTACTAATCTATCAAAATCACTTAATAATTTGACTCTATCAAATTGTGTGCATGCTTGTACATAATGCAACTATATTTATTTTACTTCGAAGTTCTTCTAATTCAGCAAATATAAAGTTATGACCTCGACAAAGCACAATCCATTGCAAGTACTACAATTAAGGACTTAATTTATATATATACAACATATAGTAGCGTAAAAGTCTTTACATTATTAGTGTATAATTTAACTTATTTTAGCAGATTACAATTAGAATTTAAGTAATATTCACCTAAGTGCAAGCAATTTTAACACCATCAAGTTACAGCCTTTATTGGTTATAACAGGTAATCTATTTTATTTTTAAATTATAAATCCCACATTTTAAAGAGTAGATAGGTAAACATTCCTTTACACGGCGGTTGTAAGTTATATTGTCGTGTATAGGAAGTTGAACTCTACAATTAATTACTATTAGATGTATGAAGGACTATAATGTGGCATACCTGTCTAACAAAGCCTTCAAGAGTGGAGAGTTTGTTGATGGCAAGGGCCATTTGTCCCATGTAATTGGTCATGTTTTGAGGGCAATTAGCCAATAATGCATCAGATACAATTGTATCTGAAACAGACTGATTCAGAGCTTTCAGCCCTTGTGATAGAGCTTCCTCAGCTTCTTGTGTTGATTGTTGTAACCCACATATCCCCACAAATTGTTGTTCCGTTAATGGTTCTATCTGACTCAGGATAATCTAATCATTCATCATTAACAACAAGCCAGAATTAGCTTAATCCTCCCAATATACATAAAAATCCTAAATATACACCTAATATTCACCCATAATATAAGGTAGAAACTGAAATTGAAGAAAGCTTATGAAGCTGTTAGAGAAGCAAACATATATTTACTGTGTTATATCTCAACACGCCCCTCATGTACGAGTCTGTTTTATTTATTTATTTATTTCAAGCACATGGAATTTATTTTAATAATAGGTGGTGGTGGGATTCGAACTCTAGACCTCTGCACAGATATAAGTGTGTGACCATCTCACTTAATTAATAACTTAATTAAGTTGTTAGAGAGAACATGATTTTATTTTACTTAATTATATCTCAACCTAATCATTCTCTGTTTCTCTAATTCACCAACCAAATTGGGAATATAGACGTGCTATCCCTAACTGAAAACAGAAATATGAGACTGTCCGGTGCACTAAGCTTCCGCTATGCGCGGGGTCCGGAAAAGAGCATTAGTAGTATACTATTTATTGTCTAAGGCAAACTAGGGTTTTGTATTAGGATTTAGGCCACTTATATGTATTATGTCAAATTTTGTAATATTATCGGTGTACTTTAGCCTCATGGTATAACAAGTAACTTGTTTAATTTTCCAAACTATTATTAATTATTCTTATTACGATTATTAATTTGTATAGTAATTATCTTTTAGTTGATCTGATATTATATATTTTCATTTACACTGTTATTGTATAGAAGTTACACTCGTTATTTTATACACCTACCTTGATGAGCTCAGATGGCCGGAAATCTCCCAACCAAATGAAACAGCGCTCCGCCGGAGTTTTCCACATGCCGGAAACAAGATGAAAGACATCGGATTTTGCAAGCATGCTTTTAAGGTTCATGATTTCATCGTAATGCGTCACACAATTGTCGACATACATTTGAAGCTCGTTTTCCGGAAAATGTTCTTGCACTGCATTTCGAAGCTCGCACATTAGACGATGATGTTCCTCAAGCCACCTTGAGTACTCCATATCAAAGACTGCAGCATCTATATATTCATGCAAAACAAAAAAAATCAGAAAAATAAAAAAATTAAAACGTAAAGCTACAAATATTACCCCCTCTATTTCATTGTGTCTTATTTTGATTGAATACGAAATTTAAGAAAAATAAGAAAGAATTTTAATTTTTGAATCTTGTGATCTTAAATAAAAGATATGTATCTCGTCACCTTAAACATATGAACTAAAGAGTTATGACCGTACTGTTTTTTTAAACGTACTAAAAAAGAAAAGCAGATGAAATAGCAAATTGAGTGTGTTTTGTCAGGAGAAAGTTATATTCCATGGAAAATATTCTCTTGGAAGATGTTTAGTTTCCAGGAAATCTATTTTTCTAGATAAAACATTTTTAATATTTGATTGGTGAGTGAAAAAATATGTTTCGAAAACATATCCTCCACATGCCATGGATTAATAACTATAAGATGAGTAATTAGAGTCTTTTGATGATTTTTTTTTTTTTGAATTCTACAGATTAATAAGAATGTCTAAGCTTTAAAGATAACATAATTATAACGAATATAACTATCGACCATAGGTGAGGTAAGTCCTTTTCTTTCTTTTAATGCGTTTTTTAATTAACTAAACACCAAAAAATGATTAGCTTGCTGATGAAAATATTTTTCTAAAAATTAACTTTAGAATTTTACCTGAACTTATGCTGCCAATGTTACCAGGAAGGCCTTGGTCTCCTCCTAAAAGAGCATTACCCCCAAAATGATATCCCTACAAATATTTGATGTTTATTAGGGTCATTTTCCTATTATCTATATATATATATATATACATTTGTGAATATACAATAACAAAAACAAACAATTCTATGATTTTTTTTTTTATAATACTAGCTTGAGTTGGTATAGGAAATTTTATTACCTGAGATCTAGCCCTTTGAAGGTCTTGCTCTAACTGGGCAAGCCTGATTCTACTTGACTCTAGTTGTTGAATATACGCCTGCGATGAAAAAATAAGTAGATGAACAAATTTCTATAAAATTAGTGGTTGTGCATGATGCTCTTGTTTTAACTATAAAACCAATAATAGCCAAGGATTTATTAGTGGTATATATATAATTAAGTACCTTTTTCCTAATTCTGCTTTTCCGAGCTGCTTCTCTATTCTGAGCAAGTCTTCTCAATGTCTGCAAAGAAAAACATTTAACTAAAATTCCTAAAGTAAAAAAAATAAAAATGCTGACATCGAGAGTCCAACAAGAAAATTCTCTGATCGCAATTTATTTCCTTTTAAATATTTTAAATTGTTAATTATTATGACTTATAGTATTTTTTTATGTAGTTTATAAATATGTATATTATTTTTCAAAAAACTTAAAGATTGTATATCCGAATTCACGATCAACATGAAGAAATTTAACTCTCGAAATCTGAACTGTATCACATAAATTGAGATAGAGGAGTAATAATTGATTTCCTCAAATGAGAAAACCATAAATCTTACCTTATGATCAGGTGTTTTAGGTGCATTTTGCTCTGAACCTGAATTTGGACCCTTTCTGTTCCACTCTCGCTACCACACCAACCAATGAAAAATTTACAGGGGAAATTTAAATTTAAAAAATAGCGCAAATTTAAGAACTACCTACCTTCTCATTCGAGAAAAAAAAGTATTTTTTTTTCTTTTTTTCAGTTTATGCAACACTATTATTATTTGAGAAGTCAAAACAATTTTTATTTGACCACAATTTTCATAACTTTTTTAAAATCTTTTGAATTATTAACTATTGTCACTTATAATACTTTTATGTATAAAATTTGTGAATAAATTTTTTAATTTTAAAAATATGAAGAACTTATGTCTGAATTCGTACCAATATTAAGTAATATGACCATCATATATACTGCAAATCTCTCTACGAAAATTGGAATGGAGGGGTAGTATTTTGCTAAAGATAATTATACAAATCATTAGAAAGTTAATGTAATTAATAATACCTTAGCAACTTTAGGTTCAGGTCCAGACGAAGTAGAAATAACATCATTTTTGGGGTTGGATAACTCCATGGACGGCTGAGATGATTTCTCTGAACCACTAGAAACAAATCCAGTATTTCCCTACCAAAAACAGAAATTAATAACAAGTCATTAGAACTTAATTAGAAAACAAAGTAAGATTACACTTGTTATAGTTAAGTTTGTATACCTTAGTTGATGAAGGCTCAACATGCATAGGCTGTGATGGAAAAATGTTGAGAGTCGGTGGTCTCATCTCTGAATTATTTTCTGTAACAGAAAAATATATAAAGCTGTCAATACAAAGAGACAAAGAAAAATAGTTTCTGTATTTCTGGTAACTCATGCATTTCAGTTAAAAATCAATTACAGTAGAAGGACCGCTTTATTAAAGTTTAAAAGCTATAGATGAAATAGAGGAAATTAACAGAAAAACTTTCATTTGTACATTTCACTGTACAACCTGCTTTGGGAACTGAATACAAAAAAGGAATAGAATAAAATCATAAAGGGTGGAAAAAATATGTATCTTCACTTAAAATCTGAAGAAAAAAAAGTTTTTTTTTTTTTTTTTTTTGATAATCCAGGTTTCCAGGCTTGCGCCTGACTACTTCACTGGTATTACCCAGACGTCCTGGAGGTAATAACACCGGTCCTTCAACACTATTACCAGGTAAATCGCGGGATGTGCTCCGGTGACCAATTTTTCTGGGAGCGTATAACTGATCAATGAGACAAGGTCAAAGAAAGTACTTGAAGTATCAGATTTTAATTTGTCCAACATGTTTAATTTTCTTATGTTACAAACAATTAATCTCCGAGAGAATAATTATAATTAATCCCCTATATAACAGAACTAAAATTTGATAGAATCAAAAGGTAAGAATCTGAGATTGAGCGAAGTATGATACAATTAGTACCAATTTAATATTCATGTGTTCAAGTGAATTCAATATTTTTCTACACATAATATAAACATATAAATCATATATGTGTATGAGAAAACTAAATATTAAAACTTGAACTTATAGTTTTTTAAAAAGTTCAACGGATTCAATTAGTGATGAAAAAAATTAAAGGTCAAAATCATCAAATTTATTTTTGAATCCGCTTGTGAGAAGAAAAAGAAGAAGAAGATTAAAATTAAAATGGATGTAAAGAGAGGTCGTGTGTTTGGTCGTGGTTAGAAGGATTGTAGTGTAGAAATCAGGATATTTATTATAAGAAATTGAAATTACAAAGAAGTAAACACATAAAAACGTTAAAGAGATTCAACATCTAAATACATACATAAAAAATAATTTTAATTTTATAAGTTTATATATACACTATAATTTTTCGATGAAAGGAAATTAGAGCTCACGTATTTGGTCATGATTTGAAGAAGGATCTTGTCCATCAAGGTAAAGGAAAAGGGCTTGATCATCTAGTTCACCTAAATCATAAGCTCCACCCCTTGTACTCTCTTTGCTTCTGCTCATCCATCCACAACACAAAATATTAATTACTCCATGAAGAATGGAAAAACAAATTTGGTCGATCTGATGGTCACTCAACTACAGTAATATTTACTATCTCATAAAGTCAAGAAGAAGAGTGACTTTCTGAGATAATAATAATAAGTATTAGTTACCCTCGGAAAGAAATGATGTGATAAAATTGAAGGAAAATAAATTACATGAAGTTTTCTGGAATGGCAGAAGATGATGAGTGATGTAACATTCCAAAAGAAATCTGATTACTACTAGTATTATTTTGCATCAGCTGCTGAGTATTATGGAATAAGTGTTGCTGTTGATGGAACTGATGATCATCACTTGCAAAAGAAATCTGATTATCATGATGACTTTCAAGATCCATTTTTGATATTACAATATAAAACTGATTATGTTTACTATCTATCCTTGTGTTACCATATATATATATAGACAGCTAGCACTAGTCGGTGAGGGTACTAAAGAAAATTAGCAAATTTCCTTTTTTTTTTTGGTGAAGAAAGGATAAGGAAATGAAGAATTGAATGCTAATGAAGCAAAAAGACAAATCTATTTTTAAGCTATAGCTAGAAAAAAAGATGAAGAAGACGATAAAGCGGTAGGTTTTGAAGGATATATCCAGAGTTTCTGAACTTCTCTCTCTCTCTCTCTCTCTAAAACAACTTGTTTGGGCTCTATGGAAAACGGCAGCTTTTGAGCTTCCTTGTTCGACTATCTAGCTAATTGTTGGATATATTGTGAAATGACATTTATGCCTCTTCTTCTTCTTGGTTATTACCATTGACATTTTCATACAGCTTTTTGAACTAACATCAGGACGGAGCTAGGGGCTCAAGAGGGTTTATCTGAATTCACACGTCAGAAAATAATTACTTCATTCGTCTCAATTTATGTGATATATTTTCATTTGGCATGTATTTAAAAGATAAAGAAGACTTTTGAATTTTATGGTCTAAAATAAGTTAAAGATATTTGTATGATTATAGATTATCTCATTTTGCGTAAAAGATAAAGTTTAAAGTTAAATTATTGTCAAATAAGAAAATATGTCATTCTTTTTTGGACGAACTAAAAAGAAAAATAAGTCATTTTTTTTGGGACAGATGGAGTATATATAAGGTTAAAAGTTTAGTAAAGGACTAGAATTTTTACTAAGACATCCAAAATAAAAAAAGAAAGTAAATCGCTGAAGCGATAAAAAGTAAAAATTGAATTAATTAACTATTGAGTGCAAGCATGTAAATAGAGGTTAGGTTATACAATGCAATTCATGTCTAGAGAGATTGGGATGAACCTGGCCCCTTGGGCCCCTAGCTCTTAACCAATGGTCAAATTTATTTCTTATGTATATAAAAAATATTTGAATCCTTTTAGTCTTTATGTGGTTACTTTTATATATTTTGAACCTTCTTCTTTATAGTCGCTACTCTTTGAGTCCGCATAGGATAAACCTTGCTCCTATTCAATAGCCCGTAAATCACATAGGAGAGATAACCACATAGATACATGAGAGAATACCGCACTAGAAAAGCCCCATGCGACGATCTCAATCCAGAAGGAAAATTTCCTGTTATCGTAACCAAGAGTTTCGAACCTGAGACCTTTATTATGGAAGCCACATGCTCAATCAACTGAGCCATCTTGTGGCTTATTTCGAACCTCCTTAGTAAAAATTATGATCTTACAAGTGCATCAACCTACTGTAAATCCATTTTAGAATAACCCAACATCATTACATAACAAGAATAGAACCAAAAAATACAAAATTAGAATGCTTAGTTCTCTTACCTACATAAAACTGCAACTCACACATATACGATTCAGATAAACTAGGAACTAAGACTTATATTTGTCAAGTCTTTCTTACTATCAGTGTGGATTCTAACTGAGATTGATTAGGCTATTTCTACACATAAAAAGATAATTTCCAACACCAACGACTCTGGCCTCCGTTTAATTATGATCTTTATTTTGTAATTTGTGCATTACTATTTTCTTCGAAGTGATTTGATCATATGCCAATTCTTTTTTGTAATCATTGAGCCGATTCAACTTTAAGCTAATAAGTTTGCATAATATATGTAATACCATTATACCAAATCGATCATACTCAGTCTATCGAAAATTAAGACGTACAAAGCATGGAATTTTAATAATCCATAAATTCAAGTTATCAATCTGTATTCCAAAACCAACAATTCATACACCCAAAAAGAAGATCACATAATGGAGTTAGCTCTTAATACATGTGCTGATCGTTAGATAGTCACTATATAGGTGAAATTGCTTTGACTTAGATTTTAGGGATAACAATATATTATTGGTCATTAAAACACAATGAGAGGGACAGAGATCGGCATGATTGCCTATTACAAGACAAGTTGATCGTCCTGAAACAAAATTACAGTAAATTCTTAAAATATTTTCGTTAATAACTTGCAAAATAGTAGATGTTTGCATTCACACATTTAATAAAAAGAGAAACAGAAAAGAACTTAACTCACAATACATGATACATACAAATAGAAAGATTATGTCACTAAAAAATTCTTATAAGTCCACCCTAATTTTTATTTGAACGATCATTGTCATGAAAAATGTTATTTGAGACTTATATGCTTGTGCGTGTACGTATGCACACAAAAGAATAAATATTTCTCATTGTCGTAGAAGAGACTAGAGAAGTATTAATTAATCAAATTAATACTTACTTTTTAACAAATCTCATACAGTTGGCCATGTCTAACCCTTCAGGTAAGATTTATTTTCCTTGATTATTTCATTCCAAAGGAGTAGTACCTACCATATACAGAATATACAGAAAGATTATGTACCAATCACAATTATTCGATCAAATATTCTATCACACCCCCGCAGTCGAAGCGGGAGGTCGGTGTATGCTGAGACTGTCCCAAAAATCTTCAAATAGAACTAGCGGAAGACCTTTTGTAAAAATATCGGCGATTTGATCGCGTGACGGGACATGTAAGACACGTACTTCTCCACGAGCAACCTTTTCGCGAACAAAGTGAATATCCAGCTCAATATGTTTAGTGCGTTGATGTTGAACCGAATTCCATGAGAGAAAATTGCACTAACATTAGCAAAATAAACCAATGTCGCCTTCGGAACAGGACAATGGAGCTCCAAAAGAAGGTTTTGTAGCCAACAAGATTCAAAAATCATATTTGCAACTCCCCGATATTCTACTTCGGCACCGGACCTAGACAAGGTAGCTTGCCGTTTGGAGATCAAGATACCAAATTGTCACCAAGAAAGACACAATAACCAGACGTGGAGCATCTTTTACCGGAACATCCACCCTAATTTGCATCTGTGTAAGAAATGAGAGTGGTTGTCAAAGACAGCTATAGATGCAAGCCATGATCGAGGGTGTCCTGAATATAGTGCATAGTGCGCTTGAGAGCATGCATGTGATCCTCTATCGGGTTATGCATGAATAGACAAATAGGTTTCACAACATAAGATATGTCGGGCCTCATGAAAGTAAGATATTGCAGGGCTCCTACAAGGCTGCGGTAATGTGATGGATCAACATATGGCGTGCTAGAAGTAGCACTCAACTTTGGTTTAATATCAACCAGAGTGGAGGACGGTTACACGAGGACATGCCAGCTCGTTCAACTATCTCTTCTGCATACTTCTTTTGAGATAAAAATAAACCACCTACATGACGTGTTACAGCTATCCCCAAGAAATAACTCAATGACCCTAGATCTTTCATAGAAAATTCTGAGCTAAGAAGAGACATGATAGACTTATGAAGAGCATCAGATGAATCAGTTAATATAATATCATCCACATATAGAAGGATGTAAGCCATATCATTACCCTGACGATATATGAAGAGAGAATGATCAAACTTGTTGTTAGAAAACCCAATAGTAGAAACATAATATGTAAACCTCTTGTACCAGGCCCGAGGAGCTTGTTTGAGCCCATACAAAGATTTCTTCAGTAAGCATACATGATTAGGATAAGTGGGGTCTCTGTACCCCATGGAGTGATACATGTACATGGTTTTGTTGAGTTCTCCATGCAGGAATGCATTTTTCACATCAAACTAATGTAGAGGCCATGCCATAGAAAGAGCCAGACTTAGTACCGTACGGATAGTTGCTGGTTTGACCACCGGACTGAAAGTCTCACCGCAGTCCACACTAATCTATTGAGTCTTTCCATCACATACTAGACGGGCCTTATGTCTCTCAAATGTACCATCAGATTTTTCTTTATGGCTAAAAATCCACATAGACCGAATCACATTAACATCAAGAGGATGAGGCACCAAATCCAAGTCCTATTATTAATAAGAGCATTATATTCATCATCCATAGCTATTTTCCAATTCGGGTCATTAAGGGTAGACACATGATTACGAGGTAACGGTGATTTAGTAACATGAGTCTGAAGATCATATTTTTTGTTTGGTTTGAAAATCCCATGTTGACAACGAGTGACTGGCCGTTGGGCCAGAATTGGAGTTGGTTGCATAGGGGAAGTGATATTGCACTGAAGTGTGATGGGTCCGGAGGCTGAGTGTGTGGGGAATAGACTGCTCGGGAGTGAGCTTACAGTTGCTGGGATGCCACTGCCTGAGACTGAGCCGCCACCCAATGGGCTGCCAGGCATTGGGCCTCTCGGAAGTGGGCTGCCAGGGAGAGGCGTCGCTGGACTGGCATCCGTTGGGCTCTGGTAAGCAGGCCCAATTGGTTGGGTTTGGAAAGAATTTATTTGGGTTGGCTGAAATTGTTGGGCCTGTTTGCGAGGCCAACTGGTGGACCAAATATGGGGGCATGATATCATCAAGAAATTCGTAGGTAGGAGGCACGGAACAATGCATTTTGGCAAAGGGAAAATTTGATTCATCAAAAACTACGTGGTGACTCTCGATGATTTTATTAGAGGATAAGTCTTAACATTTGTAATCACGATGGTTTGACGGATATTCCAAAAAAAAATACACGGAGTAGAATGGGGTTGAATTTTATTGATGGTAGTAGAAGGGAAAAGATGATAGCATAAGCATCCGAATACATGTAGATGAGAGTAAGATGGTTCCATTGGGTATAAAATTTTGAGAGGGGATTGATAGGCTAATTGTTTGCTATGAAGGATGTTGAGGAGATATGTTGCCATTTGTAATGCATGAAGCCAAAATGATGGTGGTAAAGAGGCATGAGCAAGTAAGGTTCTAACAATGTTATTAATGGTTCAGATTTTTCTTTCCGTTTTTCTATTTTGAGATGAGGTATGTGGATAAGAGAGATGAAAAGATAAACCATTAGCTTTGCAAAAATCTCAAAAGGGCCCATTATCAAATTCTCTACCATTATCACATTAAATATTTTTAATGTCCCGTTCAAATTGAGTGCAGATGAATGCTCTAAAGGGGAGAAATGTGGAAAAACTTGTGACTTCTTAGACAAAGGAAATGTCCACAAAAAATTAGAGTAATCATCCAACAAAAGAAGATAATATCGATGGCCCAAAGAGCTCAAAACGGGAGATGTCCAAATATCACTATGGATAATGTCAAAAGGCATAACAGTGAAAGAATTAGAAGCAACAAAAGGCAATTTAACATATTTTCCAAGAGGACATGATCGATAAACATGAGAATTACGAGTTTTAGTACACTCAATAAATTTATTTTGTTTAAGGTAGGCAAATATAGGTGCTCTCGGATGACCCAAACGTTCATGTCATTAAGAAGAAGCTAAAGCTGCAAAGGTGGATGATAATGTGGCTTGATATGTGGTAGTGGTGATTGGATATAACTCGCCCCGACTATCACATCTCATTAAATGCATCCCCGTATGAAAATCCTTCACGAAAAATCCAAAAGGATCAAATTCAACATAAACCGAATTGTTAGTGGTAAATTTTCTAACTGAAATCAAGTTTTTAATCAATTGAGGAGCATGAAAGACATTCTTTAAAGCTAAAGGTGGGTTCTGGGGGGACAAGTTTGTATTACCATAACCACGAATTAGAATTGAATGACCATTTCCGAAAATTATACCATGATTATTTCTCAAATTAAAATAGGACGAGGAATTACCTTGTGAGGACATCATATGAGACGTTTCTCCGGTGTCCATGTACTAGTTTACGTCGGGCGGATTGAGCCCAAGAGTGTGCATCATGGCCTTAATGTTGGGTGGAGTGGCTATTGACGAGTGGGCTTGCTGCCACTGATTCGGTTGTGGCCCAAGTAAGCTAGGCTGCTGGCTGCCCAGTGTGGCTCGGACTGGGCCTGGCCTAAGTTCCCAAAGGAAAAGGGCAGTACGGGACAACTCAAGGCCACTGCCAGGCCCAATGTGGCAGTCCACTGCCCCACTGGGCCCGCGGCTGCCACACCTGGCCCACGTGTTTTTATTGTGAAGAGCTATCGTCGGACGGGGCTGCAACCATGGTAGAATTCGATACGGTGGCTGTCTTTTTGGAAAAATCCGCTTCTTCTAGTATTAGCATAGAACATGCTTGATAAAATAGAGGAAGGTGGTTGTTTTGGTGGATGAGTGTACCAACGCCACTATACGCGTCAGTGAAACCGACAACCATTTGTAAAATGAGTCGGTTGTTAGTTACCGGCGCCCCGACGTTCTTGAGTTGGTCCGATAAAACCTTGAGTCATTGACAATATGCGGATGCATTGGAAAAATCCGCCATGTCAGTGGTGGAGAATTCTTGCTCAAGTGTGACGGTCGGGGAATTTTTATTATCCTGGAATATGTCACGTAACCGATCCCAAGCCTCCATTGCCGTGGAGTCGGGTTCAAGAATCGTATGCAACAAATCACTCGAAATTGTGGGACAAATTCACTAGAGAACCGTTGCATCGAGGGTCAACCATAATTCCTTTTCATCATCTATTTTCGGCACCTTCTCCTTGCCTTTTTCGGTGGAATTATGTGATGAATAACCCTGTGTGACCGACAATGAATTTTGAAGAGCTCCACCCATGTCGCATAGTGGACGTTCTCCATCTCAAGAGTGATGGAGATATGGGACTTAATGTTTGAAATAACTAGGGCTGGGTGAAAATTTGATTTCGAGTCAGACATGGATGATGGAAAGAAAATGAGGAAGGAAGAGGGACGACGGCAGGAGGAGCCGGCGGCGGCAAGGAGGAAGTTTTTAGGATTTTGTAGAATTTTTGGATTTGAAACTTTCCCTAGAATCTAATACCATGTAAGAATTATCTTTTTTTGATTATTTCATTCCAAATGGGTAGTAAATATACCCATAATACAAGCATCATTCTAGGCTAGAATTAAAATAATAAATAACTAAATATACATTTACCATATACACAATGTACTGAAAGATTATGTACCAATCACAATTATTCTATCAATTATTCTATCACTTCCAAACCATAAAATTGTCAACCATTGCATCCCAAATAACAAATGAAAATAAAATATTAGAAACTTCAAGAATTTTTCCTTCGAAGTAAAAATAATAATAATAATAATAATAGGAATATTAAAAACAATGGATACTAAAGCGTGCTAATTCATTTTTATCAGTTGCTTTCTTGAATTAATTCACGCATGTCGCTTTTCGAAATTTAGGTCACCAAATCTTGCTTTCATTCCCTTTAATTTAACAATAAGATTATTTTAGAATGTTGAATATATTATCAAAGGGACATACAAACTTGAACTAATTAATCATTGAATAATTAATCTAAAATTTGATTACTAGTCTTTGTTTTTTCCCCTTATTTCTTATATATTTCAATTGAGAAAATAAATTATATGAACCTTATGAACCATGTGCTACCAATTTTCTGAATAAGTACTTCTTTTGATAATATGTTACATTAGTTACCATAGTGAATTATACAAACATATCACCCGTGTTAGTTTGAAACCTAAAAAAGTGTAAAATGTTGGAAGGTGTACAAATAAAATCTTGTCTCTGAAGACAACTGATGAAACTATTGACCGAAGAAAAATTAAGAAATTACAAGAGGGATTAAAATATAGTAATAAGGCGGCTTTTAATCTTCATATAAATACACATTGACCTCCCTTTTGTATAAAAGCTTTAATTAATCAAATTAAGTGACACACACTTTCGAGAAAATATCTTCATTATTAAGGTTCGTATTCGAGATGTCCAATATAGATAGGTGGAGGAATCCAAGATATTCTATCTCAATCTCCGGTATCAACTCTTTGTCGTAGACTAAAACATAAGTTGAAATTCTAAATTGTTAAGTTCGTGATTAGACAGACAAATTAATAGTGTTATAGCGGAAATGATCCATGATTTATCTTCTTTGGATTTAATTATTTGATATTTAATATTCATTAGCCCGATTAAGTCTAATTCCGTCAATTAGGACTCATTAAAAGGAGAACGCAAAGCAAAAGTTTCTCCGTTCTATCAAAACTCAAAGCTGAATTTTGTACTTAAGGATTGAGGGATCACATATATCCATAGCTGAAACTCCAAAGCTACAATTGTCTTGCCAATTGAGACAACCCTCTTGTCAGTTTGAAAATAAACCTTTACCCTTCTCTAAATTTTCACTTTTTTGTTGTTATTTTTCATAGTGTAGTCAAGTATAATCGATAGAATCACGCCCTTTGTATTAGAATTATTTTGTGTTCCACGTTTAATGGATGTTTGAAGGAAAATCTTAATAGTTTAGTTGGTTAAATACTGATTTTTTCACTATATTGGTGAGGATTCGGTTCATTAGCTTATAATCCCCTCTTTATTTTCTCTTCCCTCCCCTTGTATATAATATTAAATAAAAAATAAACGCTTGAAACTACAAGAAATTAATAACATAATCAGATACAATGTATCACTGATCTTATTTTCTTTTAAAATGTATTATTTTCATCAGTTTGCACTAATCTTGCTGTCCTAAGCTACTTTTTATTATTTTTGTTTGACAATCCATCATTGAGCCTCTTGTCAACTATAACATAATTTTTAAAAATTAACTTATTTTCTCTTTTTGTTAGACTTTTTGAGCCTTTGTTGTTAAAGATAGTCAACAGAAGAACAGCATCCTCATAGGAGTAATATATTATGAATGTCAGAAGGTCAGAAACTTTCTTGGAGATGTTGGATTATTTGATTGCATATTATTTCGGAGAAAGACTTCATTCTCTTCATTCTTTAAATCCACTATGTTTCTTCTACTTTCTTTCTTTTTTTTGTTAAGAATTTATTTTTCTTGTTTTCACTACTAGAAACTAGGGATGGCAACGGATCGGATCTGGATCGGATCCTACTAGATCCAGATCCAGATCCATTTTTCATACCTGGATCCAGATCCATCGGGTCCATAAAAATTAGATCCAAATCCGAATTCATCGGATCCACCGGGTCTACGAATCGGATCTGGATCCACCGGAAACTTAGATACTGCTATGGAGGTTGTCGCTTCCTTGGTTTGCCATGTTAATTGGTATTTGTTGCTTAATTTTGTTTACGTGTAAAAGTAGCGCACTAGTAATTGTAGATCAAAATGTAAATATGGAATGGATTTTGAAATTGTTGGATTGGTGAATTTATAAGCTTCATAAATGCACAATTGGTGATCTCAATTCATGCCTATCCTAACACATGGCACAGTGCAAGAACATCATCACTCCTAGCGTGGCGGATGGTTTTGATCGGACAAGAACTACTATGATGAAATTGTTTATCCGTTTAATTTGGAGAAAGTATTAGTAGTGTTAATTAAAAAATATAGTTACTGGCCAAATGCTTTGGTCAATCTTATAAAGACTAACAAGCCAATAATATCCTCTTAATGGTTTGTATTTTGTTGGTAATTCTCATGTACAATAGTCTCTGCAGAGTCACAGAATTTGACTCTCAATAAAGTAAGTTCAAATTTCATATTCGTTTACAGATAATATTCACATTGACCATTGGTATTTACTCCATTGTTACATTAAAACGGGAAGTGATTGTCTTGGGTTGGGGGGAGGGGGAATCATGGTCCAGCTGAAGCCTAGAACGATGAGAACTAATCACCCTTCTAGGTTATGGATATATTTAATAAAAAACGGATACACGAGTCGGATCTGGACCTGATACGGATCTCAAATACAAGATCCAGATCCAGATCCAGATCCGATGGATCCGTCGGGTCCATATTTTGAAGATCCATATCCTATAAAACGGATTTGGATCCACCGGGTCCAGGATCCACTGCCATCTTTACTAGAAACAAAGGGTTTTTTTCACCGGTATTCAGTGACAAATTTGTGCTACAAAACATAATTTTTTCACCTTATTCCCATCGAAATAGTTCACTGGGAAGACGCATGGCGGGAAACAGGTTCTCATTCAAACGCTAGAAAATTTTCTAATTTTTTCGTGTGAAAGCACTAAATACTATTTAGATTTTTCCCACCGTCATTCAGTGATAAATAACCAATAAACACTTTTCAGTGGGAAATCGGTGAAAAATAGAAATGTTTTAGTAGTGTTTTCTCACTCTAAATTTAATTGTTTATGCAAAGGTGAATAAAGTATGTACTCAATGAGTTCAACTGAACTCAATTTTCAATATTGGACATAAATATATACCACAACAACATACTAGTGAAATCCCACAACGTGGGATCTTGGGAGGGTAGAGTGTACGCATACCTTACCCCTACCAAGGTAGAAAGGTTGTTTCCGAAAGACCCTAGGTTCAAGAGAAACCATAGAAAGATGATTAGATAAGGACAAGAAATTCAAAGCAGTATGAAAATGGAAATAACGAAAACAACTAAGCCAAGATAAAGTCATTTGAAAAAGGGACAGTAGCTACCACAAATAAAATAAGGTAATCTAAGTACAAGAAATACCAAATAGTAGCAGAAATCAAAGCACACTAAACTATAGAGCAATACTGTGACTACTAGTATGAAAGGATAAGCGAGACTCATATCTAAGGTCATGTCCTGGTAAGTTGTAGTTGTGCCATGTCCTGTCTAATCAGCTCTCCAAAATATTGATTCGGTCTACCCCTACCTCTTCTGAAACCGTCCATAGCCAACCTATCACACCTCCACACTGAGGCATCTGTATCTCTCTTCTTCATATGCCCAAACCATCTCAGTCTCACTTCCCGCATCTTGTCATCCACCGATGACACTCCCACCTTATCCATATAGCCTCATCCATAATTATGTCTCTCCTCGTGTGCCACACATTCATCGCAATATTCTAATCTCTACAACTTTCATCTTCTAAACGTGAGAGATCTTAATTGGCCAACAATCTGCCCCATACAACATAGTCGGTCTAACCACCACTTTGTAAAACTTGTCCTTAAGTTTTGGTGGCACCTTCTTATCACATAACACTCCGGAAGCGAGCCTTCATTTCATCCACCCTGCACCAATACGATGTGTGACATCATCGTCAATCTCCCCGTTTCCTTGTATAATAGACCCAAGATATTTGAACCTACTTTTCTTCTAGGATGACCCGGGTACCAAGCCTCACTTCCACGTCAGCCTCATGAAGTGCGTCAATGAACTTGCACTCCAAGTACTCTGTCTTAGTCCTACTCAACTCGAACCATTTAGACTCCAGAGTTTGTCTCCAACCCTCCAACTTAGCGTTAACTCCGCTGCGTGTCTCATCGATCAAGACTATATCATCTGCGAAAACCATACACCATGGCACCTCACCTTGAATTTGTCGTGTCAATCCATCCATCACCAAGGAATATAAAAACGGACTAAGAGGTGATCCTTGATGCAACCCCATCAAACTGAAAGTGCTCCGAGTCTCCTTCTACTGTCCTTAATTTGGTCTTGACTCCATCATACATGTCTTTGATTGTCCTAATGTACGCCACATGTACACCTCTAGCCTCCAAACATCTCCAAAGGATCTCCCTTGGAACTTTGTCGTAAGTCTTGGACATAAATATATATGTAAGAAAATTACTTAATAAATATTAATTTTCGAATATGTGATTTTAAAAGTAAAATGAAATAAGTGCTAACAACCTTCAAAATCGAATTCATCAAATTTAAATTCTTTACCCGGTTTTAAATAAGTTCTCAAGTAATTATGAGGAATAGCATGATTCAAAAGAATTGAGCATTGAATTGGGAAAACTAAATATCAAATTCCATTAATAGAAAATTTCCAAGTTCCCATGTTAGGCTATCCATTATTTTTTTCATAAAAAGGAAAATTCGGTTATGCTAAACGACTTGAGACTTTAAAGAAAGGGGTTGGGAACTTGCTTGAAGGCATGGAAAAGGGAAGTAGTATTTAAAACCCTTCAAATACAAACTTAATAAATAAAGTCAAATAAATAGTAATAAAAACAATCTATATATATTTTTATGAATTATACGGAGTAGGTGCAAAAAGACTAACAAAATTTGTGAGGTGAGGAATCTAAGGAACAAGAGAAGGACTTCTTGCAAAAGAATTTTATTGCTTTCATAAGATTTTACAATATCTTTTAATTAAGAAAGGCATTTTGATTGTAAGAGTATTTATCCTAATTACCATTTGTCTTTCTTTTAAACGTCTCACTTAATTAACATTTCACTAATTAAGACAATAAAGGTGAATTCAAAAGGAAAAATATATAATAGTAATACACACTTCATTTTCTTCCTAATTAAAATGTCAAATATATATTGGAACAAATTCAGTTTGTCAAAATGACAAATACGGTTAACATTTTTATAACGGTGTTGTTTATTCAAATTTTAGCTACTATATCGAATGATGATATAGAAAACATATAATATAACATGAAAATTAGTTTCAAAAGATCTTAATCGTTATATAAATTGTTGTCATAAATAATGGTGGTTATAGAGAGGTATGGTCGTAGTTGAGACAAATAAAGTACTCCCCCGCTCATTTTTATTTGTCCATTTTTTACTTTACACGCCCCTTAAGAATTAATAAATGAAGTATGTATTTTATCATAATACTCATATTAATTGGTGTATAATTTCAATAGACTTGAAAAATGATTTGAAAATGAGTAATTAATGTTAATGATAAAATAAGGGGAAAAGAAGTTTGTCTTGCTCTTGATATGCTAAAGTGGACAAGTAAAAATAAAATTTTATTTTTAGTATAGTGCACATATAAAAGTGAATGGAGAGAGTACATTCTTAGGTTTAAGAGTGGGAAGAGAAAAACTTTATGTCTAAATATAGATTGAAAATCCCTAGCTTAATCTTTTATGGGATTTGAGGCCCTTAGTTTTAGGGGATGGACCAAGTAACCAACATAGGCCTTATTAATTTTTCCACCAAACAACAACATTAATCTTGGTCCAAATCTACAATAGGATCAATGAACATGACGACCCCTCTTTTTCTGCTTTCTAAAAATAGAAAATTGTTAGATCACTTTTTGATGTGGTTTTCTTTGTCTGTTTCAACTGCACTAGAAGGAAATAGTCTCCGTTTGCCTTGACTAAATATTCTCACTCACTGTCTTCCAAATTTACATTCAATTCATATTCACTTTTTTCCTTCTGCTTATTCAAAGGAAAGTTCTTTTGCTTGTGGGCAGAGAATTTGAATATCTAAGTAGGCAGAGGCGAATTCAAACTAATTTGTGAGTTTATGAGTTCTGAATTTTAGAAAAGACAGTTTATGAGATTTCAAATAAATTATTTATATATATTCAATAAATTTTTTAACATATAAATACATGATTTTAACCAAATCTACTGAGTTCCGCCGAAACCGTATTTTGTCCCGATATATTTTGACTTTTATAGATAACATATAATATAACATAACATGTAAAATTAATTCCGAAGAAAACTTATCGTTATAGTAAAGTGTTATTATAGAAAACGAAGAAGTCTAACTTTATTAATAATAACTTAAATAAATGAAAGATAAAAAAAAATTGCAAAGGTTTTTATTTTTCATTCATTCACTTTTTCACTAACTCTTTTATTGGTATAATCATTTGTATTTGGAATCTATTGATTCAACTAATTTAACAGCATATATATATATATATATATATATATATATATATATAGTATGGATTAAAGGGTATTCTGGTGCACTAAGCTCTCGCTATACATGGAGTTTGGAGAAGGGTCAGACCACAATGATCTATTGTACGTGGTCTTATCCTGCATTTTAACAAAAGGTTATTTCGACGGCTTAAATCTGTAACATTCTAATTACATGCAATAACAGCTTGAACCTGTAACATTCTAATTACATGCAATAACTTAACTTGAACCTGTAACATTCTAATTACATGCAATAACTTTACCAGGTTCTCTAAGACTCACTTAAGTCTCCACTATGAATCAAATTGTGGTGGCTGTGTTGGACAATTTGGAACACACACATACACACGGAGTCTAAATTTGGTTTCAACAAACGATGACTTGTTCTAGAATTTTAGTGCTAAGTCCATGTGACGTTTCAGTTTTCACACTGAAACTACTGCTCCAATTATCTCTCCCTCTTTCTCTTTCTCTCTCTCTTTTTCTTTTCCTTTTTGTTTATGTCACAACAATCATGTAATTCGACCATATAAATTCTTGTGTTGATACAAAACAAAATTAAAAAGAAAGGAGAACAGAGATTACGTTTCATTGTTGTTAAGTTGGTGGTTGCAAAGTTCCTTGCCTACTTCTTTGACTGCTAAATGATTTAGTGAATTTATCGGGCAAGTATATAGATAGTCGATTTTGCGATGATCATTTAAGTTATATTCGCAGTATGTAATTTTTTGCAAATTTAACCGCTTTGGAACCAACTTTAGATATATAGGTGTTTGAAGTCTAACTTTAGAGACGTACAAGTGTCTGAAATATGACATTTACTTGTGCAAGCAAATTTCATACATTTTTATTTGAAGTTTGGCTAAGCAATGTCTGAACTTTGGCTTGGTAAGCTAAACGTTCATTTCACTATACATTATCCATGATATCTCAACTTAATATATTTATTTTCAACCTGTAACTGTTCTATTTATCAATTTAATTTCGCTCATCTACCTCAATTTCTGCAACAAGAGGAAGTGTAGTTGGTGGCATGTCATGTAGGGAAAAGGACATTTAGAGGCCACTAGCAAAATAAAAAAGGCTCAAAAAGGCCTCATTTTGGGCTTAATAGCGTGAGCAGGCCTTTCGGCCCAAAATAATCTCAGGCTCTAACCGCCCAGCCCATTCACTAAAAGAGATCGAGAAGTCCTCACTAAAAGGTTTGCTGCAAAAAGAACAGAACTATTTGTGGCGACTCTAGTCGCCACTAAAGATCAACGAAAAAATTTATTATTAAGCCTTCAAAAACTGTATCATTTTTTGTATCTATCTATTTTCTATCTATCTATCTATCTATCTATCTATCTATCTATCTATCTATCTATCTATCTATCTATCTATCTATATATCTATCTATATCTATATATATATATATATATATATATATATATAATGTGTATAATTAGTAAGTAGACATCAATTATACATTTATTAAACATCAAATATACGTTGAGATACATTTATTATACACAAATTATATAATAATGATATATTTTTTATACATATACTTTAGGGATACATACTCTATATAATAATTATACAAATACATTTTTCTATACATATACAGTAGTGATACATTTTCTGTACAACAATGATACAATTTCTATATGGATGATACATTTTTTATACATATTCAGAATGATACAGTTTATATACATATGCTTGAATTAGTTGAAAATGACCAGAAAATGAAATTATTTTGATAAGGCTAAAAAATGACCTTTAAAATTCTTGGTCCACCGGGTGTCAATAGTTTTACCCGGATGGCCATTTGTGTCCTTATCCCTATTATGTACGCAGTGTTTTCCGACGTTAACCCAATAAGCATATATTATCTTTTGTCTAAAGTTTGCCAATACTAGCTATTAACTAAATAATTTGAAAGTACTTCGTGTAACTTAATTGACAAGGTGAAAACTTGAACCGAATGCAATTACTAAAGGCCCAATAAATTTACACGAGCCCAGATGGAAAATCTGCAAGTAATAAGGGCCAACCAGCCCAAGATCTTAATATCCATTTGGGCCCTTCGTCTCCACAAAGCAAGGGAAGTCCATTGTTACTTTACACCGTTACTGTTACACAGCTATAAAGGAAAACGAAACTAGAAAATAGAAAAGAGAATATTCCATATAAAAAAATCGGTCATTTACTCCTTTTTGTTTTTTTGGGAATATTTTGTGGTCCCTGAGATATTTTTACACCCCTTTTAACATATTACTAATTACTATTGCATACTCAAGGGTGTAGCTCCAGATCGCACTTGTAGAATTACATGAGATATGTGGTGACTTAAGGGCGTAGCTAGGTATAAGTAAGGGTTCATGATCTTTTGTCAAAATGATATTGCAGGAATAGGGTAAGAGTGATTTTTTTGGCTATATATAAATTATTAAATTCCTTTTTATATGAGAAAAGATTTTAGTATAATAGTAAAGGAGGTTCTAAAGTTATTTTAGCTCCAGAGGGGAGCCATAATTTGAAGCTTATGAATTTTGAATTATAATCTTTTTAAATTATTGGGTTTCAAATTAATAATATGTACATAAATGAATTTTTAAGACTAATACTATTAGATTTGAACCAAAGCTACTGAGTTCGGCCGAACTTATATCCGACATTCTAGCTCTCCCCTGATTTTAGGTCACGCATTCAAATTTCAAATGTGAGTCAACTATACTTTTGAATTCTCTTGTATAAATTTCTGACTCCATGTAATTTAGTGTTTAAATCTAATATAACTTTCTACCATTTATCTTTCCACATTACAAATTAGTTCGTTTGGAGAGATGAATGTATTTAGCTTTCTAGGTATTATGTTGTTAGGTTAGCATTTTAAAATAAGAAATTGAAAACTCTCATTTTCAACTATGTGATTATTTGTTACTTTGTTTACCATTATCATCACTAAACTTAAAATAGATAAACAAAATGAGTAAGGATTCATAAAGTCGATTTCAACTTGTTTGGAATTGAAAGAGATATTATATCACTAAAACTTACAGGTAATATGAGTCCAAACAAAATTGTCAGAGTATAATATTCAAACAATGTAGTTTTTCAGATCCAATTAATTTTTTCTGATCCAGTAGAATCGTATAAAACGTACAAATTTTGTCTTCATAAGTTGACAAAAGCCACCAACAAAAATATCTTCAAGTTGCATAATACAAGTACAGTTAAACAATTCTGCAAAATACTAGCTTGTGGCTGTTAAAGGCAGTTATTGCAGAATAATTTAATTTCTTCTAAACCAAAACATTCCCTACAACAGATCTACTTAGTAGGAGTATTTAAGAAAAAAATATGGTTTAATATCAAAATAAGAAAGCTTCATCCTTAAGTAAACTAACGATTTATCAACCAAATCAAAATGACTAGAATATTTGTCAATTTCGAGTTAAAATTGTAACGGCGAGGATATGAATGAACCGAACTTCTAACTGAGGCAAAGTTAGACCTTTTCGCGAAGTACAAAGGCAAATCTGAAGCTTTTTTCTTTTTCATTTAGACAACTTATCATAATTCAACATAAAAACAGTTTGTGATATGTGAGATATATGAACTTCACATTTTGGAAGCAATATACAAACACATTATGTCAATGAAAGGACAAAAAACAAATCACATTTGAATAAGGAATACTTTGAATAAGATGGAGCTTGTTCAAATCAAATATAACTTACAGGCTCATGTATCTTAGAACAAATAGAAAGCAAACTCATCATAGACCTAACAGTTTCAGGAAGATCTATGCAAAATACTAGAACCTAATATTCACCACTAGGTGAAGGGGGGGAAGGAGAAGGACAACCCCACAAATTTCATCATCATTTTCGTCGATTCAACGGAAAAAAAAAACATAAGGTAAGATAGAGATAATAGCTGCCAAAGGTACAGCTCACAGCATGCAGTCTGTTCTAGCAGGTAACCTTCTGAAGAAATTAAGCGGCACAGATGGAAGCTTGTATCGGAACCTTGGATGTCTTAATGTATAAAATCCGGTCAAGAGCGCCACAGCTTGGAAAGGAGTAACATAGAGCACAACAGCAGCAACCAAGCAGAAAATCACGAACAATGTTGTCGCTCTAGGGTCCCGCCAACTCTGCAAATACTGCAGCCTCTCCCCTTGAGTTGCCAAGTCACCAACCACGGTCTGAATCCTCCCTGCAATACTTCTTAATCGGTCATACCTCATACGAATAATATCAGTAGGACGTGAAGTAGGGAAAGTATCAAATTCCTCATCCAACTCATCCGGATGAGCAGCATCAGCACAAGAAAGACGAGTATCCATGTGAGGTGGATGCCTTGGCCTCCATCTGTAGTACCAAATTCCGATTAGGAACAGATATAGGAAAATGGTAGGTAGAATAAGTTCCGGATATAGAACCAGTATCAAGAACAGGATATGGATGAGAACGGTCGTAATAGGGTTTTTCCAATTGCAAATTTGATCGAACCATTTCCCGACGGAAATTACAACACCTAAAACGCCCATAATCCGGAAGAAGTTAGCCTTGCTTCTCCGCATGCTCCATATATGAGAACCAACATCTAACATATACTCTACTATCTCTTTCCTCAAAGGTGGCTCAGCACGACTCAGCCTAATGGATACGATTTGAGTGGCTTGGTGCCTCAAGTTATCCAGCTGGCTAACAGTTAAAGGATGAAGATAGTGCATTTTGGGTAACAACGGTTGAGAGTACATATGCATCATATTCACCAACGACGAGCAACTAAACCTCACAGCTAAGTGAATTTCACCCATCTTTTTTACCCCGGTAGGATGCAAGACCAGTAGCGGATATGAATGTGTGTAGACACGATCAGTTTCAAGAGTCGAAAGACGGATCCGGACCTTTCCGATCCTTGAGTCCCGTGCCCCTCCGGATTTATCTCCTCCTTGCAAATGGCAATTATCAAATACACCAACAGTTATAACAGTGCAAGGATCGAATACTTCCCATGTGTATTGCTCGTTCCACTTGGGAGAAAAGCTATCTATAATTGTCCTTGTTCGCACCCACTTCTGTCCGTACTTCGCCACACAATAAGCATCTGTCGTTGCCCGCCCGTCCTTTGTTTTCATCGGTGACAGGCCCTGAGCGCTTAACACACCAACTTCAAGAACGCCGATGCTAGATTTCCAAAGCTGTTTTGCAGTTGGCCTAAGATCACTACTGTAATGAGTCGACTCATCAAGAACATGGTAGCCTCCTTCCAAACATACTCTCATGTGAATCCGGCTAGCAAACTTGATTTCCTTCTTTTCTCCCACGACCATAACATGTTTCTCGAGATTAAACCACCTAGTGCTCACGGGCCTATGGTCCAACCTCCTATCCACATACTGCAAAGGAATAGCACACCTTCCAATGACCTCATCCTTGTTCGGTGAAACTCTATCTTCCACACTCAAAATCAACGGCTCCTCAAACGGTTCCGCTGCTACAAACATTAAATCCTCATTCCACATGGGATTAATAGTCTTGCTCATGGAAACTCGAGTCCTCAACGCTTGATTTCCAAGGATCGCCTTGACAAAAACTTCCGGAAACCGGCTTTTGTCGCTCGGAATCAAGTCTTGAGCCTCAATCACGTTAACTCTTAGGTACCACAGTTTTGGCGAGAGGTACACCTTGGACCTTATATTTGCAAGACCATCAGCCCCACTAACGGCTGCAGCATCCGAATGCCAAGCTTCAGGAAAGGCTTCGTCCGCTTGATTTCCCATCCAAACAGCCAACATCAACTCTCCTTTGACTTTATTACCATTCCTCTCCTCCAATCTATACCACTGAGGAGCGAGCGGACTATCTGGTGGCACCCTTTTCGGGATCTCATTCAAATCAAACAGAACACGACCCACAAAATCATCCTTAACAACATCCTTATCTTTCACAGTTACTTCAAGTACAGAAGCCTGAATCCTATCCTTGGAGAAAGCAAACACTTGGCTCCACTCAGGATTCGACTTCTTCTCAAAATGACGAGTAGTACCCTTATAGTTCCCGAGCTTAACCTCAACGTATGGATCAAGACTACCCGTAACATCCTTCCCGGGTAAATCTCTAGCTTTTACCACCCGGACGTAAAGATATTGCATTTGCTCAATAAGGTCATATGTGCTAGTGAGCTTATCACCAGAGACCTTCCCTCCACCAAGGTGGGGTTTAGTCTCCTTGAGTGAGAAATCCTCTTGTGGGGGCCTCTGCATTTTCGAGGTCGATGCAACAACACTTAAACACTAAACCCTCTAATTCCCCACCAGAATGTGAGCCTATGATCAACAGAAGGAAGACCCTAGTAGAGACAACTCAGATTTATGTTAATGCTCCAAAATATTGAACCCAAACATAATTGAGTTAAACAAATGTATCCAAAAAATGAGATGGAAAAATCTTGAGAATGTGGGGAAAAGAACCTTTAGAAGGACAATCAGAATAATGCCAAAACCATTCACAGGGCCAGATCTGAATGCTTCAAACCTTCATAACATTAAAAAAGAAAATAAAAATCAGTTCTTTTTCCACACAAAACCAAACCAAAATACTAAAGCAACCAAAAAAAAAATCAATCTTTAATCAATGGTATGACAGACTATATACAAAAACTTCTCTTACCCACATAAAGAGACTAAAAATACTAGGGCAGCAAAAAAAAATCAATCTTTAATCAATGCTAGGACAAACTTTATACCAAAATAAGAAAAAACTCTTACCCACATAAAGAGAAAGTTAATAGAAGCAAAAGGAAAACAAAACCAGTCTTTTGAATGCTAAAAATCTAACCACATTATGCTCAACATACACCAACAACAAACCACGAGTGGGGTCTGGGAGAATAGAGTGAAAGCAGAACTTAACTTTACATTTAGAGAGAGAGGTTGTTTCTGATAAACTCATGCTCAAAGCATTCAACACATTACCAAAAAATGTAGCAAAAAGAAATCATTATTTTTCTATAAAATTAACCTACTTATACATCAAGAACAAAAACCAAGAAAGAAAAAGTGAATGTACCTTGAGGGTTCATGGAAGCTGAATAGGTAAAGACTATTTTTACTGATATGGTGAAGAGGGGGGAGCCTTAAGGGGGTTAAAAGAAAAAGGAGTTTAGCTCTTTCTTGAACCAAAGTGAAGTAAGAATAGTGTAGTGAGCAAAAACAAAAGTGAAAAGGCAACAAAGTACACAACACAAGAAAGAAAGAAAGAAAGAAAGAAAACAAAGCAGGGTGGTAATGCTGTGTTGTTTGTCTGATTCTAAAGAGCGGGGGGGGGGGGGGGGGGGGGGTGTGAATCTGCTGAGATTACACCATGATGCAGATTTTCTGTGTGTGTGTGAATAATACTTGTGTTTCTATCTGTGTTTTTTGTTTTTCTTCCTTCTGTTTTATAATAAATGATGTTTTAAATTTTTTATTTTATTTTAAAATAAGTAATTTTTTAAAATTTCAAAAAAAAATTAATTTAATTTTTAAAAATTAGTTTTATTTTCGGTCCTTTCCTGAACCCCGCGCATAGGGTGTGAATCTGCTGAGATTACACCATGATGCAGATTTTCGGTGTGTGTGTGAATAATACTTGTGTTTCTATCTGTGTTTTTTGTTTTTCTTGCTTCTGTTTTATAATAAATGATGTTTTAAATTTTTTATTTTATTTTAAAATAAGTAATTTTTTAAAATTTCAAAAAAAAATTAATTTAATTTTTAAAAATTAGTTTTATTTTCGGTCCTTTCCTGAACCCCGCGCATAGCGAAAACTTAGTGTATTAGACTGTCCTTTTATCTATATAATAAGAATCATTAATTAGTTTTCTTTTTAAATATTAATTAAGAATAAATTAATAAAAAAATTCATAATCTTTTAAGAATAAATAATTTTTTAAAAGATTTATATAATCTAAAAACAGCAGTTATTATTGGAGGAATGAATACGTTTTTGTTGAGTTCTCTTTATTTGGACAACTATTTGTCTTGTGTTACTTGACTAGAGGAACCGGGTTGGGCGTGCGAAGAGTTATGTCGGAACTTCACACGTGCCAACCCATTAGTTGTCGGTTTCACTTCACCTCTTCTTCTTGTTTAGTGGGTTAAATAAGGGTGTTTATATTAAATTAAATAATTTAATTTTAATAATTAAAAAATTGTAAGTATAAATCTTGTAGATTCTAATGAAATGAGTAGCTAAACTTTTATTATGTATCATAAAATTTATATAAGTATCCCACTTAATCCAAACGAATTGTTTGTGTCGTCTATTTTCTTCTCATTTGAACAATTTATCAAATAATTAAGTATAAACCTCCTCCTTTCATCCTCGTTTTTTTTTCTTCCAATTTTTATGTTCTAAAAATGTACTTAATGTTAAAGTAAAATAGCATTAAACACGAGATATTTGTAATTATGATGCAAGAATGAGATCCATTCACACATAGCCTAGTGTCACGTTTATTGTACTAACTCTAATTTATTTTCATTATCGTTTTCCGCTTCTAAATTTGATCCAAAATAAGTCGTTTTAGAAAATCATAAGGGTAATAATTATTTTTTTTAAATCCACACCTTGCTCCAATTAATGATCCATGTGTTTTTTTTCAAACACTCGCTCAACGATTATTACTCATTTTGACGAAAGATAAAAGTTAACCTAAGTAAAAAAAATTCAATTAATGTTATTAAGTGAAATAACCTTAGACTATATGAGCGAATATAAATTTCTCATTATTTTATGGCATGTATCTTCTTTTCTGCTATAAATAATTGACTTCTCTATTTATTTTCGTATAGGATTTGTACCCAATCATGTTTCACTGAGATTTTTTTATAGAGAAATATGTATTCCTTTGGAGTTTGGACAACAAATAAACGCTAAGGGGTCGTTTGGTAGAGTGTATTAAATAAAATAATGCATGCATTAGCTTTGTGTATTAACAATACCTTGTTTGGTACAATTTTTCATCCTATGTATAACTAATACCTAGCAAACCATGGTATTAACAATGCAAAGGGTTTTAATGCAAGCATTAGCATGATTAGAGACACAAGAAGGAAGTGGCAGAGGAGGGTTAAATCTTGTTTAGCTTAGCTACGAACAAAGAGTTTGAAGGAAGAAGGTGTTCAAAAGGCATCAGTGGAATTCAAAGAATTAGTCGACTCAAAGCGTAGAGAGATTTAGGATCAGCTCTCTATTGGCGGTTGGTGTCTTAGTGTGCTGTCAGGAGTCCATGACAAGTCCCTCAAAAAGTATAGTATGAAGGATATTTTTATAAACAACTAATTATTTTCAGAAATTATGCAATATATATTATTTCTAATACATCAAACTAAACGGTGGATAAAAAATAATCTTTGTATAACTAATGCAAGCATTACTAATCTACTCTATTCAACATTATTTTTATACACTTTACCAAACGACCCCTAAGAGTAGTGCAATGTCATTGAAAAAGACATTTTTTGCCCTCAATGTTGAGGTACTGCCTAATTTGCTAACAGAGGTAAAACAATGTCTTGAAATGATAACGAATACTTACTAAACAACAAGGTGGAAAGGAACTATGGAGCTGATGAGTTAGTGAAAGCAACAACATTACCAAGAAAAAAATGAAATAAAAGTAAACGAAAGAAAGAGTTTCAGTCTATGTCCCTAAGTCGAATGTTTGAAATAGATGGGTTTCTACAGGATGAGGTTGATGTATAAATGTAGACGTGAAACTCAGAGGCTGTTTTCCTTTGTTGCTCAGACTCTCGAAAATGGTGTTGCACCCGTGTCGTATCCTGCAAAAAGCATTACTTTTGACGGATCCAACACATTGAGAATCCGAACAACATAAGTTTCTGGACACGAAAACCACCTAGATTGGATCAAAGTAAACAACGTTGTCGGATGAAGCAGTACGGGTAGATGCCAGCAGTCTCTTCTATGGATAACAGTCCACATTAATCTCTTGAAACCATAACTGAAAAATTCCTCAAACAAGGGTTTACAGCTTACTAAAAGAGCAATCAATCGATGCTATAAAGAGGTTCTTCAGCTACCAAGGTTCACTTTGCAGGCAAATCTAAGCATTGGTTAAAGCTACTATTTTCCTAATACACAGCAAAACAAAATAAAAGCTGTGCTTTACAAGGTTAAGGTCAGGACTTCATTTTGCAAACCACAATTGTCTTATAGAAAATCATCACAATTCTAAATCAGAAATAAAGAAGCCAAAGAGTCGTAATTTCAAACAACAAATAGCCCATTAATATATCTGCCAGGTATTCAAACTCAATCAAAAATCACATGTGATGCTAGAAATAAAGTACATAGCATGCTTATTTGCATCATCCTTTCAGGTTAAGCAAAAAGAGAACAGCATAAAAACTAAAGAGGGTGCAGTCACATCATTCATACTGAGCTTTCACCGAATCACGCTAATTCTGTCCAACTACAATCATTCAGCAGCAACTCTTTTCTTCGTAGTGTAAGGATAGTACTCCTTGCCATTGTCAGTTCTCGTGGTTGCACCTAATGAATCAATTATACCAGAAGTGACTGCAAGTGCTGCTCCAGCAGAGAGAGCAGTTGAAATACTCCTTCCTACAAGGGTAACAACCAAATCAGCCAAAAAAAATCCTTAGTATCCCAGTAACATTTGGGTTGCCTATTACCAGAGACAAGGGTAAAGAACACCATCAATGAATAATGTACTTAATCCGCTGAATTGCCTTTGCAACTCATGATTCTAAACTTTTGGTTCATGAAAAGTTCATTTTGCACAGGGATTTCTATTGATATGTTCTCAAATGTGTGTAGCAGCAGCGGCTGAGTCAAGGGGTTACTGCTCTCCGTTAGCAAGTGCGGCATAATTATTCTGTGCCGTATCTTAAAAAAGACACCCATGTTTTTTTCAGGAACTAAATGACATGCCATGCAAATTGGTTGTGGTTATGTTTAAGACATCTTTGTGCATACAACAAATTCTATGCCGATCAGATTTATGGGGAACTTTCATGTTTTTTATGTTTGTGGAGTTTAAAAACTTAATAGGCATCTACATAGAGAGGATAAAGGAATTAACTAGAAGCCTTCACCGCAAACCAAGAACACCAGGGTGCGGAAATGATAAGAAGTTGTGCACCAGTCACAATGCCAATTGAATGTCAGCACAGAAAATTGGGACTGCGCTGGATGTGCACTAACAAACCAATCTGCAACATGCAATAATAACTTTTCTCTCCTTTTTCTTTTGCTGATTCTAATTTTTCCATTACATACAAACACATTTCCAGCAAGTGCAACAATAGACTTGTATCTGTCATTCCACAAATGGTTTTTTAATAAGAAATCATTCCACAAACACCTATCTCAGTTGAAAGGATGTTGTTGGGTGGAGGGGAGGTGAGATAACCTTTGTAACCCAGAATAGAAGCACCAGCAACGAATCCACCAACTGCTCCATTAACAAAATCTCTTTTCATCCTGTAGTTCTGCACCAGCTGTTCTACCCCTATATAGACTCCACCAATAGCAGCAAAGGTAACCCCGTGGTTTCCCATCATTTTCAATGTCCGAATCAAACCAGGAAGAGCAACATTTCTCTCAACACGGGGTACATCATGCCAAGTGGCAATAATGGCACCCCAAAGAGTACCAGCAACTAGACCTGTGGTTGCACCTTTAAATGTTTTCATTCCTGGTGTATCCTCCTCTTCATAATACCTTAGCTCTGCAGCATCATCCATGATTTTACTCAATCCTTTACCAAAACAAAAGCAAAAATTGTCAAAAAAGAAAAAACATAATTGTGAAAACAAGCTATGCTTGAACTAATAACCAGATACCAAAGGCAAGAGACAGTGAGAAATAGTGCATCACGAACAGAAATGTTGAAGCAAGAAAACATCTCAGTCCATAAGAAGCAAATGATGAGAAATATAAATGCTCACATAAATTTAGTTTAGTCATGACCCTATATACTTACCCTATCCCATACATAAAAATTTATAAGATTGTGTCGGCACATCTAGGTCTATAACTACTCTTTCTGGCCTTCTAATTCTGCCTCAATTTTTCTTACCCATTACTTGAATTACAAAGTTCTTCATGTAAGCATTTCGAATAGATGCAAGACAGTACTACTTAATAGCTATGTTGCTTAGACTCTTTAACAATGCTATCTTGGTGCGTATCGGATCCTCCAAAAGTAGAGCATTTTTGGATGATCCGATACAGGTGCAGCCGGCAATATTTTTGGAGAGTCCTAGTAACATAGTTTAATAGTATTTGGAACTAATCTTACATCTTTTTTTCTTCCGATTAACTGATATCTTTGCAATAAGGAACCTACTTGCATTCATTTTACCTATTAATCATATCTCAAAAAAAAAAACACTCTGATGTAGTACACTATTCATACTTTCTTTTAAATCTCTAACCAAATCAAGTAGGTTCAACAAAAATGTGAGGAAGAAGCATTAGAAGTTCGTAAAAAGCAATGTGAACAATCACATTCAGAAAAGCGTCAAATGTCTAAGTAAGGCTTGACAAGTGACCCTCCCTGATATCTTCACACCATGTCATTGAAAGTTGAAACTCAACTGCAGATTTGGTTTTTCTAAGACACGCTATCAGTTGGTCACCAAGTTAAGATGCCACTAACCAATTGTGATGTAGAAATGTAAGCAAAAGAAAATGAAGACAGCCTATAAGTACATGCTCAAGCAAAGGCAATGTTTCTTTTATCCTCAAATTGTCATTTCAGATATGACAAGAGACTTATCATTTGAAGCACTAGTTACTTCAAATTCCATCTTTAAAACATTTATCTAAACAGAGAAAATGAATTAACACATTTTTTCTTCTAAATACATCATCTCAACTCAACTAAAGGATAGCCTGTCTGTTACATAAGAAACTTCAAAGACAATGCAGCACATCGTTAGATGCTATATTAATCCCATTATCCCAAACTAGTTGGAATCTGGCTCATATTATACAGACCTATGCAAAATCCATATAACAAAAATGAAGCTCATATTCCATTTAACTGATACAATTTTACGACTTCTATAAACCCTAGAATTAGATTACATTTCTGCATTTTTTCTAATAAAAAGGAGAGAAAATAATAGAATTAATTGAATATAAATAACTAATGTGCAGTTAATTACTGTACAACATTTGTTAGCTAAGAGAACTCACCAAGCTGTGAATGGCACTGATTGATCTGTTTTTGCGATGTGAGAGAGAGAAGGGAGCGAAGAAGATGGCTTGTGCAATTTGGTACTAATATAATGGTCCAATTGATCAATTTTGAGAATCCGGCCCAATAAACAAAGCACGTAACCCTTTGTCTAGTGGGCTTTTAGGCCCATTATTATTTTGCAACTCTAGTCCATTTGGATAAGTAGAAATAGTGGTCACTGGTTATTTTTCGCCTCTATAATGAAAAATAGCTTGGTATTTGCGGGTAAGATTATGTGAAAATGTCCTAGAATTTCACCCGTGAAATTTGAAGCTCCATGATTGCACTATTTTTAAATTACAGGGGCTGAAAAGTAGCTATTTTTTAATTTGACCTAAAAATAGCGCTTACTGAACACTTTTCGGTGTATCTTTGAAAAATTGTCAATTATGAAGTTTCAAATTTCCACAGTTGAAACTCCAGAATTTGAGTTTCACCTTACCATTTGAAACTCCATGACAGTGGTTGTTTTTTAATTACAAGATATGAGAAGTGATTATTTGTGAATTTTAGTCTTTAAATTATTTGCACCATATTTCCCTTTTTAGGCCACTTTTTAAATGATGTCCCCACAAATTTCTCTACTTGGATATTCTCCCCACCTTAGCATATTACCAGTTATAAGTTTAACTTGTATTCAGCGACACTATAAGAGAATTTTAATCACCTGAAGATGGTTGAATATAATTATTTATATTAGGTGAGATTAATAACCTGAAACCTAAGCTAAATCATATTTATAATGGATGTTGCCAAAAGAAGAATTGGTATTATGATCGTGCAAGTTAGTGACAACTGACAAACAAAGAGCGAGCACTAGTGTTTTATTTCCTTTTGAATACATAGGTTGTAACCTTTATGTCGATAACAAGAAAATGGGAAAAGAAATAGTTGTATATAGAAAAGAAAGACTACCCATATAAATTCGTGCTTATCATGATAATAATATTTAGAAAGGATCATATTCTAATTGACTTATTTCTAAAATTCAACAACCATCACTCCTCTCCTAGAGTGTGGTGGGATAGATGGAATCTCTCCACCGTTAAACTCGTTTTCCCCCCTTAGTGGGCCCTATGCATCACATACCGGATGACTAAACCAGCAAAAGAATCATAATGAAGCATCTTTATTGATAAGGTTCAAACTTCATTTACCAGCTCCAACACATCATTACAAGAGCAATGTCTACGCTCTTAACAGGTTAAATATTATCCCTTTCTGTAATTTTGAGCTGGGAAGGTTGAATTACCCCCTGAATATCATACATATATCAAAAGGGGAAAATCAAGCAAGTCATTTTAACAGTTCAAGAAGAAAACATAGTCATCTTGGGTCTAGCCCAACATAAGTTCATAGTAGTGGTCATTCGTCAACAAAGAGCCTCGTGGACATCAACTAGTTAATCAACAAAATGGTCTTACAACCGTGATCATAAATGAAAAGAGAGGACACTCAAAGAGTCCAATGCACATTCTGAGCAGAAGGATGATAACCCTTAGAGTGGTCCAATTCCATGTATTGTCTTCCATCACCGTGCTGAGCCATCCCAAGCTCGGCACAGTACGGATTATCAGAAGCCAGTAACATTTGACCTAAACCGAGATCAGGAGGCATCTCATGCGAACTACTGCTATGGCTTGAGAAGTGATTGGTAGGTGCACCATGGGAACCTGAAGGTTGGATGGTGTGGACCCCATCAATGTTAACCCCAAGACTTGAGGATCGGTCCCTTGATCCCCAGGACCGATTTGACAGAAGAGAGAGAGCACCAGTGGAATCCGAGACTCCAGGAAAACAGTCTCCTGAAGGAACACTAGGGCCCAGATAACCGGTCCTGGTAGCTGAACCTTGCAGAACAAGCTCACTTGCAGCATTTTCAGAATTATTCAGCCAAGGACGTTGAAGGAATTTCCCTGATGCAGTAGATTGATGATCCCATCCTTGTTCAGATGCTCTAGTATTTGGCCATGAACTCTCATTGACATTTTGGTGTGAGCTGAAGTCTACCAGAAAGCTTCCGGATCTGCTGCTATTATTTTCTACAAGTTCAAACCAAAATAACCAGAATCGGCATAAAGTTCCTTCTTTTTAGAGAAGGAAAAGAGCACAGCTTAAATTTCAAATATTAATGCAAACAAAGAGAGAAAAGGAGAGGAACGCTATCAAACCAAAAATTGATGAAGAAAGATTCCCATAGTGTGTAGAGAAAAGAGATCCAGATGGAGGCTTCCTACGGCGCTCATTATGGCATGCCAGTCGCCTGCGGCAACTCCTTTTTCCTTGGTCAAATTCAGGCAATTGATGGAACCTGGAACCATGTACCGAGCGGCTATTAATTTCATGAACAAAGGAAGCTATAGAAAAGTAATCTGAGAAGCATATAAGACAATTTGGCTAGTCATTTTGCTTGATCCTCAAATCTCTCATACAAGTATTAAAAGCCCATTCTAAAAGTAGAAAAGTTTACTGAAACACCAGGAAATACCTACTCATGCCCGGTGTTTAAACCAAACCAAGCAATTTAAGCTTAGAAGTTAAAAGTTAAAGTGAGAATACACATCACTTTAACCATGTTTAAGTGATAAATGTATGTATGAACGACACATGTCTTGCATTCAATGGTTTAGTGTAAAAATCTGTGGCTAAATTCACCCCCGCAATATTCCATTCAAATAGGTATCATCTAAAATTAGAAAATCCTAAAATTGTGGAACATGGCTCTCAACACAAACAAGTGTTTCTGCTGTCACAGCAGAAAGTGTACTCCAAAAGTCGGCTTTTTTCACATAGGCATGATAGAGGATTATGAGGTTTCCACACCACAAGCAATATGGCTCCCCCGAAACCAAAATTCTCTGAATATACAAAAATACATTTGTTGATAGTACTCTCAGTTAATCTTTTGTAATAAGCAATACGAGAGTAACTAGTAATGCTTGCTAGTTCAAGTACACTTGTATTAAGTTTCAGTTTAACCAATACACATGAATTGTTTTGCCTAGGTAAGAACAAAAACATAACATACACAGCGTCTTCGAGTACTCAAGGAAAACTAAAACTATACACATATATGAATAAGACTGACATAAACAACTAGGCTTCTTAGTTATTTTCAGAGTGACACTAATGATTGTGCATTGCGCATCCTTACTCAGATTTTCCCAAATTTCAGTACTAGATTCTTTTCGTGCTATCAAGACCAAAATATTGCTCGTGTGTGAGTTGATGGGATTTGTCAATTACTAAACTTTTTTACATGACAAAGGTGCATAGCTCAGAAACTTCATGACTAATATCACTTCTCACTAAATATCACCTAATAAAGATTGTGAGAGTGGTTTAATCTTTTTATTGTTCAGCGCACTTGATTCTAGTGTTTAACTCAATACTTTGTTTAAGAAATCTTAAGCATGTTAATGAAGTTAACCAGAATGAAAGCAGGGATTTAATTTCTGTTTCCTTAGTATGGTGGACATAATGTTCTTAACAACCACCGAGACTAGAATAAGGAATCAACGAAAGCAATGCATTTAAAGTCACCAAAGAGAAACACATAACTTTATCATAGTGCCCAATAAAACATTAGTGACATAAACCAGCTAGAAGCAGAGAATCAAAACTCTTACAAAATAAGATAAAGAGTGAAGTTTATAGTTTTAAGTACCACAATGTAAGTAAATGTACAATGTTATATTGCTGTAAATTATTATATCTAACCATCACTTTCTAGCAAAAAGTGGGGGTCGTCTAAGATGATTCCCCTAGAATCAGTTGATCCAAAACAAAAAATTGTATAAGTGATAGGGCATAGGATTTCAAAAGAAATGAAACATCATCCAATGTAAAAGTATATCCAGTACCTTAATCTTTCCTAATATTGGCAATTTAGCTATCCTACTAATCAATAAAGCAACACTAAATTTAATTATTATCTGAAAAGCTAGTGAAACATGACATAACAGCAACTAATATAGCAGTGAATTGCTTCCAGCAATACCCTTTTATCTTCCAGCAAAAATCAACTCAGTAGGCTAATTATCGATCTTGTGAAAACGATTATGAATGTTTCTGTATAGATAGTTGTAATACCCCGAAATGCCCGAGAACGTCTTGGATATGACTTGAAACGTATAATAAACTTGAAATGGTAAAAGGGTTGTGTCAAAAACATTGTTTTATAGTGATGGTGATTGAAGGATTCATTGGGGAGTAAGATTAATAACTAACGAGAAGGACGAAAGATTCAAATGAATGAAACATGCCTTCGGGAGGTATCCATTCATCAATGATTCTTGAATCATAGTTTTCCTTCTTTAAAGTATTATTGTGGGAACAATGGAAGTTGAAGCCAAGAAGATAAGCAAACTCCTATAAAAATCAGAAATTGAGCAAATACTATGGGTGTGTTTGGTATGAAGGAAAATGTTTTTCTAGAAAATATTTTCTTGGAAAACAAGTTGGTTTCTTCCTTATTTTCTAGTGATTGGTAAGTAAGCACAAGAATATTATCCCAAGAGCATTTATATATAATATAACAAAACACTATGAAAGTGGGATGGGGTGGGGGTGGGTGTCCGGGGGTGGCAGGTGTTGAAAAATATGTTAGATATATCTCAAAAAGAATATTGTATAAATTCAACCTCTTTACACCAAGTTAATGGGTCTTCAATATGCCAATTATTATTGTCCAAATTCTAACGTTCTTTTGGCATTTGTGAGACAAATATTCAAAACCATAAAGAGTCTTGATTAGCCAATTCTAACATTAGTTTTTTCAATCATAACAGACCCTTGAATTGGCTTTATTATGTGATAATGTTGTCATTAATCACTAACCCTTTATTGTCTTCATTATTTAGCCTCTTTACCACGGTCGTTCCTATACTTTTAAGGACCCGGTGTGAGAAACAAAAAGAGATCATTTTTTATTCACATGAAAAATTAAAATTAACTAATTAATCAATATTTTAAAAAATTATTGATCAAAACATCAAATAAATGTATAGTAAACACTATATTCGATTCAGTGTTTTCAATTTCAGTACAATAATGCTACGAAAAAGATACATTAATGTCATTACATGAAAGATTTAAAAGAAAAACTATCATTACGGTCTATTAGTGAACCATCTCTCCAAGAATTGTGAAAGATGTTCTACTAGAAATATTCTTGTTATTGCTTCGACTCATATTCCCCAAAAAGTGGATCCCGCTCTAATAGCTCCGAATAAATTAAATATGTGCATTAAGATACGAAGGCTTCTTATTCCACAACAACGAAAGCACTTTTTCACTCTTTCATATACTAGGGGATTTCACTTGGAAAAGAAAATATTTCATACTAATGGGTTCGGGTCCATAACCATGGGTTTCAATGCACGAGATCTTGTAGCACTTACCAATGAGGTCCTATCGATTAGTAGAATGTGTAGAAATTCACTCTCAATTGAAATCAAAGATAATGCATTCAATCTTGTCTACGTCATGGTTGATCTCAAAAGGTTTGTTTTTTTGTTTAAAGAGGGGGGGGGGGGGGGGGCGACTATTTGGAACTTGGGTCGACTGGTTGGGACTTGGGGCCAAATCTGATTTTGTGTTTAAAAAAAAACTTTTCGCTGCTCAATGGATTCGAACACTCGACCTCTCACTAGGAAATGACTTTTGAAGGGAGCCCTCAACCGCTAGGCTACAGCTCTCACTGATAAGATTTGAGGCATTTTTAATACATATCTTAATATTTGAAACCAATAAAAGAAAAAGAAAAATTCTGGGGCAGAGGCCCCGCCTCATATAACCGTTGGAATATTCATCCATTCTTAAGAGATGAGTAGTCCTTTCTGGTGGGGATGTGAGAAATCAATAGAAATATTCTTCCTCCCATATATTATGTGTGCTGCTGGGTTTTCTTTCTCGTTAAATCTTTGTTAGATTCTGGCTCCTAGTTTTATACTAGAAGAGCTTGTTGAATCATGGGGGATACACTCATATCGGGTGAAATATCCTTAAGGACAACATCTTCGGACACGCCTCAAGCTATAAAGAATTCATACAAGTGTTCGTGATCAAGTATTTTTCGTAAGATTTCCAACAGCAGAGAGTGGGATGGTCAAGGATGGGATTGGGGCGTTGGGTGGGTGGGGAGGCGACAATGAACTTGTAATGCTACTTATGGAACTTGTTTTCCCTACTTTAAGGGAAGTCATTTTACTCATTTTCAAGAAACTTGTTTTCCCACATAAAATGCTTTCCAAAACATTTTGACCAACCAAACATAGAAAATTAGAATCCATACACCCTACGCCTTTAGATTCAGTAAAGGCAAAAGCTTAAAGAGGATGAGGAGCTTTTCTCTTACTTGCTTCCACTACAGGGGAAGGAAAGTTTCGGACTTTCAGTCTTCATACCAGTTACAAGCATCCCCAGCCTTCCCCAAAACAAAAAAACAGGAAAAAGAGGAGGATACATATAGGTTGGTGGGAAAGAAAGAAATGAATACTTCCCTTTGAAAATTGTCTGCCACCTCAGTATACCTACCATTTCTAGAGAAGAGGAACATCACCCTTCTTTTCCAATTCAAACACAATACTCATCACAAACATAAAACCTTTGGAGTTGGCAAATACATGATTTTTAATTCTCGAATTATCTCCTTTTATTCATTTCCTCTTCCTTTCCCTTAAATGTAAGAAAACAAGCACACATCACTTCTGCATAGTCATTTAGAAAAGCACAAAAGCGCCAAGACCTAAAAACTAACTCAGACAATACTATAATCAAGAAGCTGTTAACACAACATTGGCAAAACCAATAGTCTTACTTAAGCACACCATCTCAAATTAACGAACTTCAAAATGTTCTTGGATTCAGGGGATAATGAAACACACCAGAATTAACCAAAACCACCTTACTTAACTAGCCAAACCATCTAAATTACTCTAAGCAAGAAGCTGTTAACACAACATTTGCAAAATCCATTGAAAATATACCTTAATATACATACATAATATACACGGTATACACACCGTGTATATTGTGGTTTTTGGTAATAGGTTTTGTATATAATTAGCATTGTACACTTACCATAATTATAGTATTCTACTACAAATATAATAAGATTTTGGGAGTAGAATAGGAACAGGATTTTCCATATTATGGAAATTGTAAATTGTATATATACTCATTCATTAATGAAAATAATCAAGGGGTTATTACTTTCATGGTATCAGAAGTCTAGGTCTCACATACCTCCTTCTCCAAAAGCTTCCGCTACCCCTCGGCTTCATCGAATTCCGAGCCCTTCCTTGGTTTCCAAGCCGATTTCTTCCTCCTCTCTTCCCAAATTTTCTTCCAAATCCCTCAATCACCTATTGATATTTGGTTATGTCGACGTCAAAGAACCTGTTTCATCCTGCCCTTACCGTTTTTAACATCAAGAACAACATTCCTATTGTTCATGAGATGAAAAACGTTCAATATGCGACGTGGGCAGAGTTGTTTAAAATTCACGCAATCTCACATCATGTCCTCCATCACATAATTCCTCCAGCTATCCCTCATCCTGCGGAGGATCCTCAGTTATGGATCACTCTTGATGCTACAATCCTTCCATGGATTTACTCCACTATTTCTACCGACCTTTTACCGACGACATTGAACTAGACACTACGGCTATCGCTATCTGGAATAGATTGTGTGATATATTCTAGGATAACCAGCATTCTCGCGATGTCACCCTTGAGCAGAAATTTTCCCAGGTCCGCATAGACAATTTACCGAATGTTTCAGCTTATTGTAAACGGCTCAAGGTATTGGCAGACCCACTTCGTAACGTTGGAGCGCCGGTTACCAATAATCGTCTTTTTCTACAAATGGTTGCAGGTTGTCGGAGGCCTATAATGGCGTTGGGACTCTCCTCCGCCAAAGTAATTCACTTCCACCTTTTTATCAAGCCCATTCGATGCTCACGTTAGAAGAAGCCGGCTTGGCCAAAAAGGCAGCTACCGGCGCAAGTCCCGTGGTGATGATGACTTCATCCGATACTTCTCAAGATTTTGTTGACAATTCGGGCCAAAACCGTACTCACAGTAGAGGCAAGAAGAATCGCAAAATCGAGGTAGCAATAACGGGGGTGGCACCCGGACCAGTGGCAATGGGCCTCGGGGAAATGGGTCGCAAGCATACTGGCCACAACCCTGGGGTCCATGGCCGTGGAACTGGGCCAGTGGCCCTAGGCCCAGCAGCCCCTACTACCCGCCACCCGCCTACCCGAGGAACTAGGCCCAATTTCCCAACACCAACAGGCCCAGTTTTTCAGTCCATCAGGGGTTCTCGAGAAACAGTTCTGGACCGAGGTAGCATGCAGGTGTGCTTGGGCCTCGGCCTCCATAGGCCCATCATGCTGCGGCCCCCACTCCAACGGACATTAAAGACGCAATGCACACGCTTGGATTGAATCACCCAGACGCGAATTGGCACATAGACACCGGCGCCACTTCTCACATGACATCCGACTAAGGTACTCTCTCGTCTTATTCCAATTTGAGCAAAAATCGTGGCATAATTATTGGTAATGGCAACTCAATTCCAATTCGTGGGTACGGTCATACAACTTTGTCTCCCCTCATCCACCTCTTTTCTTGAACAATGTACTTCATGCCCCTAACTTAATTAAAAATTTGGTGTCTATCCGTAAATTCACCACTGATAATTGGATTTCTGTTAATTTTGATCCTTTTGAATTTTCTGTGAAGGATTTCAAGACGGGGATACCTCTCATGAGATGTAATAGTAGGGGAGATCTTTATCCAATCACGCCTGCATCCCGTCTCTCGAGTCAAGCATTGCATATACTTTTGCAGCTCTAGCTCCTTCCTTATGACATGCACGTTTGGGTCACCCTAAATCGTCTGTTGTTTCTTCCTTGCATAAAAACAATTTTATTTCTTGTAAGGGTACGCGTAGTACTCCAATTTGTCATTCATGTCCTTTAGAAAACATGTTAGATTGCCATTTGTAGCCTCTACTTCTCATACTTTAATGTCATTTAATATTATTCATAGCAATTTATGTACATCTCCCGTTTTAAGTTTTGTGGGCCATCGTTATTATATTCTATTTTTGGATGATTATTCTAATTTTTATGGACCTTTCCGTTGGCGAAAAATCTCAAGTTTTTTCTACATTCTTAGATTTTCGAGCATTCATCTGTACCCAATTCGAACGGGAAATAAAAAATATTCAATGTGATAATAGTAAAGAATATGATAATGGGTTGTTTCGGAACTTTTGTGACACTACTGGCATAGTTTTTCGTTTCTCTTGTCCTCATACGTAGCCGAATGAAAAATTCGTATCATTAATAATATTGTCCGCACTTTATTGGTACATGCTTTTGTACCCCTTCCTTTTGGCATCATGTTCTTCAAATGACTACCTATCTTCTTAACATACTTCCTACCAAAGGGTTGGCATATGCATCTCCTCTTAAAGTCCTCTATAATAAAAATCTTTCGTATTCGCATCTTAGGGTCTTTGGATGTTTATGCTATCCACTTTTTCCGTCAACTACTATTAACAAACTTCAAGCCCGTTCTACCGCTTGTGTATTTTTGGTTATCCTTCTAATCATCGTGGTTACAAATGTTTTGATTTGTCATCTAATAAAATCATCATTAGTCGTCATGTTATTTTTGATGAAACTCAATTTCCGTTTGCTAAAGTGAGTAATCTCGTGCCTAGTTCGTATAATTTTTTGGATGACGCTGTCTCCCCGTACATCGTGCACCACTTGATGGGTTGATCCAGTGACCCGCCACAACCCACTGTTTTTGCCCCAGTTTCAGTTGTTGGGCCAATTGCCCAGCCCAATACCGAAACTCCTTCTACCTCAAGTTCGGCTTCTGCCCCAGTTTCGGTTTCCAGTGTTGGGCCAGGAGGCCCGTCACCTATTCGAATGTTTTCCAAAATCCACTCAATTTTCCCCCGAGTCACAGACCGGTCACTCGTAGTCAACGGAGTATTTTTAAACCAAAGAGACATTTTAATATTAATTCTAATGTTCTTAAATCCCCCTACCCCGTAACCATATGTCTGCATTAAATGACCCAAATTGGAAATTGGTTATGAACGACGAATATGATGCTCTTATTGCAAATAAGATGTGGGAGTTGGTGCCCCGTCCTTCTGGTGTTAATATTATTCGATCTATGTGGATTTTTACTCATAAAGATAATTCTGATGGTTCTTTTGCGAAACATAAGGCTCGGCTTGTAGGTGATGTTAAAACTCAACAGGTTGGCGTGGATTGTGGTGAGACATTTAGTCCGGTGGTCAAATCGGCTACCATTCGCATTGTTCTCAGTCTGGCTCTTTCAAAGGCATGACTCATTCATCAGTTAGATGTGAAGAATGCTTTCTTACATGGTGATCTCAAGGAGACCGTTTACATGCATCAACCCTTGGGTTTTCAAGACCCAAATATCCTCATCATGTCTGTTTATTGAAGAAGTCCTTGTATAGGCTTAAGCATGCCCCACGGGCTTGATATAAAAGATTTGCAGACTATGTTTTGTCTATTGGGTTTTCTCACAGCATGTCTGATAATTCATTATACATATATCGTTGTGGTACTTCCCTGACTTATATTTTCTTATATGTGAATGATATTATCTTGATTGCCTCGTCTAACGTTTTGCGCAAGTCTATCATGACACTGCTCAGTTCTGAGTTTGCTATGAAAGACTTAGGGCCCTTGAGTTACTTCTTGGGGATTGCTGTCACACGTCATGCAAGTGGGTTATTCTTATCACAACGGAAGTATGCCGCTGAGATAATTGAAAAGGCTGGTATGTCCTCATGTAAGTCTACTTCCACTCTTGTTGATACTAAACTCAAGCTGGGTGTTGCGGCTGGCTCACCTTACGAGGATCCAACCCACTATCGCAGTCTTACCGGAGCTCTACAATATCTTACTTTCACGAGACCGGATATTACGTATGTCGTACAACATGTGTTTGTTTATGCATGATCCTAGGGTGGAGCACATGAATGCGCTCAAACGCATTATCCGATACATCCAAGGAACACTTGAATATGGTTTAACACCAACGCACTAAACATATTAAGAGAAATTCGATCTTGAAAGAGTGAAATCTAGCCTTTTGTCTTTATCCTTTATGGGTCTGGGCTAATTCTTGAAAGCAGCAATAGATATCCATTTTGTTCGCGAAAAGGTAGCTCGTGGACAAGTACGTGTCTTATATGTCCCTTTCAGGTATCAAATTTCAGACATCTTTACTATGGGTCTTCCCACGGTCCTATTTGAATATTTTAGGAACAGTCTCAGCATACGAAGACCGCCCACTATGATTGCGGGGGTGTGTAAATATACCTTAATATACATACATAATATACAAGGTATACACACCGTGTATATTGTGGTTTTTGGTAATAGGTTTTTGTATATAATTAGCATTGTACACTTACCATAATTATAGTATTCTAGTACAAATAGAATAGGGTTTTGGGAGTAGAATAGGAATAGGATTTTCCATATTATAAAAATTGTAAATTGTATACATACTCATTCATTAATGAAAATAATCAAGGGATTATTTCTTTCATCCATTGTCATACTTAAGCACTCATTATCTCAAATTAATGAGTTTCAACATGTTCTTGGATTTAGGATATAAGGAACACACCAGAATTAGCCAAAAACCACCTCTACTTTAACTAGCCAAGCCAACTAAGTTACTATAAATAATCAGAACAATCCTTACAGCAAACAATCAACACAATAATTCAACAAACCCACAGTACATAAACAATTACTATAGGTACAAGAACCACTAGTCCATAAGTCAAACATACAAAAACAAGAATGCCAGCATAATTTACACTATAAAAAGTGAGTTACACATACCCTATTGACACAGCTATATATATAAGTATATAACTAGTTCATAAATACATTTCTGATAACAGTTATACTATTATTATACTAGCAAATATGGAAAATTAAGTTGACTAACCTGCTACACTGTTGACAAAACCTCTGTTCAAGACCAGCAACAATAACAGTAGGTGATTTAGAATGCATACCACAAACTTTATGCCTAGAATAGTAAGCCTTAGCATCACTCAGATCTACCTGACAACCTTCAACTTGACACCTAGGTGGTTGAACTTGCACCACCCCACCCCCACCCCTCCCCCTCTTCGACGGCGCCGGTGGCATGTCACCGTCTCCGGTCACCGGCAATGATGACCCACCCACATTTCCAAAATATATTTTCTTGCCAAATTTCAAACCATTTAAAGAATCAGAATTACAAGAACCCATTTCAATTTACTACATTCAGTGCCCATTCATGTCTAAATCATTATAAAAGGTGGCATTTTTATACATTATATAAAAACAATTCAGTGCACTGAGCTTTTGTTATGCACGGGCAGCGGAAAGGCCATATATATGATGGAAAAACAAGATATACTGTGATAAAGATCACTTTTTTAAGTACTTTTATTTGTTTATTTGGAGTTATCTCGATATGGGTATTGTTGAATTATGTGCATATGAGTATATAGAGGAGAAGAGAGGGTATTTTTTTGGTTTTCTTGATTTACTATGCGTATATTACTTCATATTTGTATGTCTATATTACTTTATTTATTCTATATTTTAAATATTTTTTACTATTTTATTTACTTATAATTTTATATTAATTATATTTTTTAAAATCAATATCTATCGAAAATAATTTTTCTACTAAATAGATATAAATATAAGGTTCACTACCTAGATATTACACACTATATATTATTATTGTTTTTGCTTTCTTGATATAAGGTATTGTGAAAAGTAGACAACTGACAATGGGCCATGATGCCAGCTTGGGAGGATGTGCAGGTACGTTTTGAAGAGACTGTCAAATAATGGAGGTGTGAGAGCAGAGCAAAGAAAGAAATAAAGAGGAGAGAGTTTTGTTGTTGGTTTTGTTTTTTGGGGGGCCTTTTGAGGGTGCTTTTTTGGGAGTTAAAAGCAACTTTACAACTCTGCTATAGCTTTTTGGGGGTCACTAACTCCCCAAGTGCCATATTATAAAACATCTAATCTTTGCTTAACAATGTTAAAAAAGAGTATTTATTTAATTTTTATTTTTTGAGTTAAAAAAAGTGTTTAATTATCAAATCAAAAAAATCTTATTTTTTTAGATTTACATTTATTAAGTGTTAGGTGATCAAATTTCAATACTTATTTAATTAGGAATATTTTAGTCAAATTACCTATTTTTATTTAGAAGTTAGTATTTTTTTAAGGGGTGTGAAAATGACTAAGTGGACAAACTTTTTTATCCGGATGGAGTAATAACATACTCATTTGGCATGAGGGATAAGGGATTTTAATTACGGGATTAGTTAACCCGAGATTGTAGTGTTATTTTTATTCCTGTGAGAGGATGGAATAACTAATCGCGAGATAATTTGTTCTCAACCTAACGATCCCTTAGTATATTACTATATTCTCACAAGTGAGGTCTGAACAGCGTCGGTGTAAGTAAACTCTACTCCTATCTCTTTTCAAGGTAGAGGTTGTTTTGTAATAAATCCTCGGCTGAAGAAAATTGTCTAATTTTTGCTTCTTTTCATTTTTCCCCACTTTGCAAATCTCTTTTTATATTCTGTGTTTAGTATCTAATTTAAAAAATTTAAACTCAAAATCTCTAATTAACAATATAGGCATCCTTTATGTTCCACTAGAAACTTTTGATGGTCGTTTTTTTTTTTCTATAATAATTGTAAACACAAATTTATTGCCTAAGAATAATAAGACAAAAATAGTATAACAAATGTAATAGTGTTTGATTTGAAAAATGACGAGGGTACAATTTTTAGAATATCACAAATTTAAAGATATGTAGTCATCTAATTCTTCTCTTCGCGAACGTGGGTTCAAGAGATTGAGAGTCTGATCTTGAACTTGATAGACGTTAGATTTGAATCAAGAATTTGATTTTGAATTTATTGTGTGTCACAAACACTTTGATGATCATTACAAATTAGGATTTGAGAATCATATATCACTAACAGAAAATTTGAACATTCTACTTGCAGGGCCGGCCAGAGGGCCAAGCCACTGAAGCGGGGGCTTTAGGCCCCAATATTTTAGGGGCCTCAAATAATAAATAATTTGAGATAACTATTTTTTAAAACCACGACAAATTATTTGAGATGGAGAGAGTAATAAATATGGGTAACTTAGTAACTATACTATTGTGTTTATTACTCCATTCGTCTCAATTTATATGACGTAATTTGACTCAGCACAAAGTTTAAGAAATGAAGAATTTTTTTTGAATCTTGTGGTCTAAAACAAGTCAAATATATTTGTATGATAATAGATCATCTCGTTAAGCGTAAAAGATAAAGTTTAAAGAAATTATTGTAAAATGTGTCATTCTTTTTTTAACTAACTGAAAAGAAAAACGAGTCATATAAATTGAGGCAAAATGAGTATTATTTTTAATGAGCGAAAAAGTTAGAGTAACGTTAAAATAGGACGGAAGGAGTAGTAAATTTTAGAGGTCTAACTACATAAATCTACTCTGTAACAAAATCCTCATTTTACTCTTTTTTTAAGCTATGGTAAAAGAGAAAAGAAAAGAAAAGAAAAAAAGACATGGAATCAGGCAAAATATCTGAAGATTGAATGCAGGAAAAAGTATGTGTTTATGTAGTACTCCTTCCGAATCTAACAAAATCAGAGATAAATGACAGCTTCACATTAGTTGTGATGAAGAAAAAGAGCTGAATGGCAAGCATGTGCAGAAGTAAACTTAGAGGAGAAAGAAATGGAGCTCTCGAATTGATGAACTGAAAACTCAAACTCAATTGAATGAGGATATAATCCTTATATATACAAATGAGAGTAAAATAAAAATATCTAATCTACAGCTAAGATACACTGACTTACACCTAAATGATTTTGAACTAACTGCTAACTTACACTAACCTACACCATTTCTAACTAATTAACTTATTTGATGACTCAGCAAGTACATATAAATATCTAATCCTACTAATTCTTAATAACCCCCCCCCCCCCTCAAGTTGGAAGTGAGGGGAGTACTACCAACTTGTCTAATACAGCTGAATGCTCAACACCAGTGAGAGCTTTAGTGAGTAAATCTGCAAGTTGGTCTCCTGTATTGATGTGATGATGTGAAATCAGCCCATCTTGTAGCATGTTCCTCACAAAGTGACAATCAACTTCTATGTACTTTGTTCTTTCATAGAACACAGGGTTCTTGGCAATATGCAAAACAGACTGACTATCACAGTATACAGATAAAGGACTGGGAAATGGGACTGTAAATTCACTGAATAGCCTACTCAACCATACCAATTCATCAACTACCTTTCTCAAAGCTCTGTACACTGCCTCTACTGAGGATAAGAAAAGTGTATCCTGCTTCTTGGATTTCCAGTTGACTGGACTAGAACAAAGCAATACAATGAATTCTGAGACTGATTTTCTTGAGACAGGCCAAGCAGTCCAATCAGAGTCACAATAGGCTGACTGTGAAGTCTTCTGAGTTGGACATGAACACATCTAATGTAGGATCCTTCTTAAGATATCTTAGCATGTGGAAAGCTGCTTGTAGATGTAGCTCTCTAGGGTCTTACATAAACTGGCTAAGATGTTGTACTCCACAAGCAATATCCAATCTAATGTTGGTTATAAATTCAACTTCCCCACTAATTTTCTGTAATGTGTAGGATCAGACAAAGGTGCACCCTCATTTGCTTTTAGCTTGACCGTGGGATCCAATGGAGAGGTGAGATTGTTGTATTGGTGACAATCAAATTCCTTTTGTAAGTCTAAGGCAAATTTTCTCTGTGAGATGATAGCACCATCTTCTTTGTATAGAATCTCCAAGCATAGAAAGTAATGCAATCTGTCCAAATCTTTGATTTTGAAAGTTTCATGTAAGAAGCACTTCAACTCTGCTATTTTTTGTGTATCAGTTTCTGTGAGTAGTACATTATCTACATAGACAACTACAAAAATAGATGAGGTAGGAGTCTTTTTGTAAAACAAATAGTAGTCATGCATGGAGTGATTGAAACCTCTAGAGTTCAAGGCCTGAGTCAATTTATCATACCATCGTCTACTAGATACACGGAGTGATTGAAACCTTTAGATTTCAAGGCCTGAGTCAATTTACCATAGAGTTTCTGGTTTGAAAATGTCCCATTTTTTCTTGATTGCAGTAGCAATTAGAGTTCTGACATTTCTCATTTTTATAACAGGGGAGAAAGTTTTATTGTAATTTATCCCAACATATTGTGTATAACCTCTGACTACTAATCTAGCTTTGAGCCTCTCTACACTTCCATTAGCCTTATGTTTAATTTTATACATCCACTTACACCCAATGGTCATCTTTCAAGTAGGTAAGGGAATAAGATCTCAGGTTTGATTAGCATGCAATGTCTTAAATTCTTATTTCATAGCAGTTTGACATGTAGGATACATATCTACTTCTTCATAAAGACTTGGTTCACTATCAAGACAGATGTTTCTCACAAGTTGCTGACTTTCATTTGTTAGGGCATGTGGGGTAATGTGATGGTTAAGAGAAAAACAAACATGTACTATAGATGTGGCATTGGTGGATGATGTGGATTTCTTAACACTATGAACATAGTCAGTAAGATAGGATGATAGTTTGGATGATCTGTGAGACTTCCTAGGTTCTATAGTAGGTTGTTCTGTGCGTGGTTGGTGTTGTTAGACTCGGGTAAAGATTGTTCATAAACAAGGTATGATTGATCATGTGTATGGTCATTTTAGATAGAGTTTTCTATGTGTGGAGAATCTATATGTGAAGGACTAGGAGTTAAGCTACCATGTTCAAAAGATGAAGTTCCAGTGGATTGGAACATATGTGTACTATCTGCACCTCCTCGACCATTTTGCATATTAAATAAAGGCTCAGACTCATAAAATAAATGACTATTTTAAGAGGATAAAGGAACATTGTGGGTGGATCTTAGATTCTTGTGACCAATAGCAAAAGGGAACACAGTTTCATGGAAAATAACATCTCTAGATACCAAGATTTTTCTGGTGGCCAGACTTGGCACTTTGTAGCCTTTTGTTCCAAAGGGATACCCTATGAAAACATGAGGGGTGATTCTATGTTCAAATTTATCTTTGTGAGGTTTGGTAAATGTAGGATAGCAAAGCAACCAAAGCTTCTTAAGTGTGAATAAATGGGTTTCTGTTTGTAAAAGAGTTCAAAAGGACACCTATTGTTCAAGGGAGTAGAGGATAATCTGTTCACAATATAGGTTGCTTCAAGAATATAATCTCCCCAGTACCTTATAGGTAGTTTTGACTGAAAAATGAGTGCTCTAGCAAGTCTCTAGTAAATACTTGTATTTTCTTTTCACCATATCATTTTGTTTGGTGTGTATGAATAGGTATTCTGATGTATCATACCTTTGGTTTGGAAGAATGAACTTGCTTCATTATTAGTAAATTCTGGGCCATTGTCTGTTCTTATAGTCTTTACTGTTGTTTTGAATTAGTCTTCAACCATGGTGACAAAGATCTTGATGGTATGTAGTGCATTGCTTTTGCAATTAAGAAGATGAGTTCAAGTGGATCTACTATAGCCATCCACTATTGTAAGGAAATACTTATAATTGTCATGAGTCTTTACATGATATGGACCCCATAAGTCAACATAGATAATCTAAAAAAATTGTATTGGTGGTACTTTCTGGGAATGGCAATCTACTTTGTCTGGCCATAGAACATATGGTGCAAAAGAAGGGTTGTTTAGAAGAAAATTTGATTGGTGTGATTTGTATTTCCTTCATTTTGGAAAAAGGTACATGACCAAGTCTATAGTGCCATAACAAATCAATATTGTTTCTATGAGACATTTGAGAATTGCAAACTGACACACTGCCTTTATAATCATGAATGAAACTATTTACAACAGGAATGGGATTGTAGGAATGGGAATGACATGCACAGTGTACTTTATTTACATGACTAAGTTCAGAGGAAAGATATGCAGAAGATATCTTCTTGTGTTCAGCAGCAATATTGGCATTCTTCAAGCAGTATGAGTACAAGAAGTAGAGTCCATCATGCAACTTACCAATTTTCAGAGGCTTCTTCAGAGAATGGACCTGCAGAAGACAATATATATCAGAAAAAGAGGCAATACACTTAAGATGTACTGCTAAGGAACTGACTGAATGAGGTTATACTTGAATGAGGGCACAAATAAGACTATGCAAAATGATCTTAGGTGTGATAGTCATATTTTCAATCTCTGTGACCTTTACTTTATAGCCATTTGGTAACTTAACTAATAATGGATGTGGTAGGTGAATGATGTTTGTGAGGTGGTCTTTACTAAAGGTCATATGGTGTGAAGCACCTGAGTTTATAATCCAAAGTTTAGCTCTTGACTTGAACATCCACAAGATAATTTACCAAAGTCTATAGATGATGTGCAGGATATAATACCTGCGAAATTCACTGCTCCACAATTTTGATTGCTACTGCTAGTGTTTCTCCTGGATCTCCAGTCCCAAAGTGTTGAAGTAAATTCACTATCTGGTTGTATTGTTCTTTGGACAAGTTCACCTTTTGATTGTCATTTGTATTGTCGAATTCTTCTTCCTTTATAGACATCATTTCAGAACTCATTCCATGTGCATTTGCTGTAATCCCTTTACCCTTAGCAAACCTTGAGTTTTGGTTGTAATTTTGGTTTCTTTGGTTGTAGTTGTTTGCATATTGACTATTGTCATTGTATCCCTGATTGGTATTGTGATTGTAACCTTGATTTCTCTGAACATTCTAACCACTCTGATTCTGATTTATTGCAGAGGGATAACCATGAAATTTATAGCACTTATCCTTTGAATGTCCTAGCCTTTTGCAGTGCTCACGAAATAGTCGACTCCTATTATTACCACCATAACTGTTGTGAGTGTTGCTAGTGCTGTAGTTAGTTCTGAAACTCTTTCCTTTTCCATTTCCACCACTTGTGTTCACATTCATAGAAGAAGATTCACCAAATACATGAGCATATGGCCTTAGTTCTCTTTGCTTTTCCTCTTGCACAAGTAAGGCAAATGCTTCCCCATGGATGGCAAGGGATTCATCATCAAGATGCTTCCCTAATTATTGTATAGACTTCATTCAATCACATAAGGAACTAGATCAGTCTCATATCCTGTTCTGCCTTATACATCAGTCCTTTAGCTCCACATGTGCAATGATATTTACATTGATGTTTGACAATTAAGATATTCAATTCCTCCCAAAGTTTCTTCATTCGTGTATAGTAACCAGTAATGTCTAAACTTTCTTGACTAGGGTCATTAATCTCCTTTTGAATCTAATACAGTTTTGCCTCATTCGCCTGATCATATCTATCCTCCAGTTCTGTCCAAAACTCATGGGAGTTACACACATACTCTACATTATCTGCAATTTCTTTTGACAACGAATTCAAAATCCATGCCATGACCATATCGTCAAACCTTCCCACTGACGAAGAATAGTAGTAGTGATTGTTCATCTGGTCTTTTACATTCCCCATTGATAAATCCCAATTTGTTTTTCACCGACAAAGCTCTCAATACACTTCTCCTCCACGATCTATAACCTATGCCATTGAAAAGCACCGACACTAAAATCGCACAAGGACTATTAGAAGCATGAATGTAAAGAGGATTACTCGCATCGATGGTGGAATTCACATTTGCAACACATGAGCTCGTGGTTTCTTCAACAGTTACCATTATTGTTTATTTAATTGAGATGGGAATTGAGTAATTACACACGAAATTGACTATAATTCGAACAGAAATAAGCAATATCAACTACAATTTTCAAAGAAAACAAAACCTAACCTCGCGATTGAATTGCGATGTTGAAATCTTCGTCAAATTACAAAATTGTGACAAAAATCGAAGCACTCAGTAGATGTGATCTGATACCATAACAAAATCAGGAGATAAATGCACAACTTCACATTAGTTGTGATGAAGAAATAGAGTTGAATGACAAGCATGTGCAGAAGTAAACTTAGAGGAGAAAGAAATAAAGCTCTCGAATTGATGAACTGAAAACTCAAGCTCAATTGAATGAGGATATGATCCTTATATATATACAAATGAGAGTAAAATGAAAATATCTAATCTACAACTAAGATACACTAACTTGCACCTAATTGATTACCAACTAACTGTTAATTTGCACTAACCTACACCATTTCTAACTAATTAACTGATTTGCTGACTCTTCAAGTGCATATAAATATCTAATCCTACTAATCTATATATCTATATAAAAGTAGTACACTTGTCTGATGATGTGGCGTAACTAAAACAGAGGAATCCTATTTATCTTTTTTTATAATTAAATGCATTTTTCGATTACTCAATGCTTAGGCGCAACCAACTAAAACGCCACTTCGCCTACTGTACTTCAAAAACTACTACAATTAGAGCAAAACTCTTATTTCACTATATTCCTATTATTCTTTCTATTCTCACTGTTCTTCATAACTTCACTCTGCATAGAAATCTTTTAACTCTTCTTCACGGGTTCAAATTCCGTCCTGCCTATGAAATTTATATTTCTGACAACGAAAAAGGGATGAAAGACGGATCTTCCAAAGCAAATGAATCAGCGGAGGCGTCGAAGGTTACCAGAAAAATTAAAGGCATAGGGAAGTAGTAGCAGCAGCGGCAAGGCATCTTCGTCTACGACCGTTTATTTAAGGAGAGGCAAAGGAAATAAATAAGAATAAGAGAAAATTATAATCCAACTCAATTACAAATGCTCCTTTCTACATTCATGTCAACCAGGTACTGCACCGAGTTGACCCTTTTTTTGTCATCGAAAGTTTTCTCCATATCAGTATAGGCAAACAGAAAACTGGTGCATTTGCCTATATCTTGTTGGTATTCTATGGTACTTTATAGAGCAGTACGGGAAGTAATAACTATTACAAATGTTCGAAATGAGAAATAAATGGTCAATCTTCAAAAGCGCCGCGTGTGTGTTGTGTCTTGAATCTTGATCACCTTGCAAAGCCAATGTTGAGAACTGCCGCAAGTTTGTTGTGCCTTGAATCTTGATAACCTGAAATCTAGAAACAACTAAATCTGGATGGTTACAACGTTGTGTGTTGAGTCGAGGATAGCCCTCTATCCTTAAGACAAGATTGCCCCGTATATATGCTTTTACGTTAGCGGGCAATAGGTTTTGCACTGTATTTTCGTCTATGGCTTTGCATTATGGTGCAATGTTGAGGGAGTGCATTCGCCACCAGAGTGTCGCAAGGAACTCTTGACAAGGCACAAATCAACAGTAGCTAAATTTCTTTTGAAGAATTATGACTGGTTTTTCACCGAGTATAATTCAAAGCTTCTTGAGTCTAGTAACTACATCACCCGAAGACAAGCTGTCAAGAAGAGAGTGATGATGATGAACGTGTTCATGGTGTCACCGCTACCAAGACTGGTGGGAACAAGCGCTCACGAGAGCCTGAGGATGTCAACTGGGACAAGAGGAGAAGACTGAAGATGTTATTCTATCTTGTAGCAGAAGGCCTATATCTGTCCCAGACAAAAGAACCGAATAATGGTGAGAAGAAAATGGACACTCAGTCTAATGAAGTGACTGAAGTGAGCCAGAATCCGAAATTGGGATAAGTATTTTTCTTGTCAAGAATAAAGATTAAATGATAAGTATGTTTCTTACTTGTCAAAAATAAAGATTAAATGATGTCTGATTAAAAATGGATTGAAGTAAGGAGGAATATGAAAATAATTTATATTCCTTACACTTTAACAAATCAGAAGTTTAATCTCATCTTCTTTTCCGTTTAAAGATTGGATTTTGTAAACGACTTAAGAAGATCCGTTCTTTTAAGTGTAATTATTAAAGTGTGTAAAGTATGTTCGCACATACGAGGGTGTAAGATCCACGCGAGCGTGCGAAACTGTTACCACTCTTAAGTAAGCGCCAAAGAACTATCTAGGCACCAATCATAACGGAAGAAGTCTAAAAGTTAAAGACGTTGAGCCTGTCATATTATTTGGCAAGAAGATCCTTCATAGGAAGATATTGGACACTCGGTCATAAAAGCCTCCGGGCGACTGGAGTGGGCCAAAATTCCTTTGATATGATTATATTGGACACTCGGTCATACAAAGCCTCCAAGGCGGAGTAGGGCCAAAATTCATTTTATAGGAAAAATAATGGACACCTAGTAAGGTGGGCCACGTTTCCAGGTCTTAAATGATGCGAAGGCCTAAAGAAAAGGCGAGAAAAGAAATTGGACACTCGGTCCGCCAAAGCAACTGGAGTGGGCCAGAATATCTGGATCACATATGATCTAGTTACGCCCTAACCACGGGTAAGAGGTTGTTCATGTGAAGCAACACCACCTCTAAAGTAGAAGGGGTTGGAGAGGTTGTCCTCAATAGGACTTCATGGATTGGGATCACTCAAAGATGAGGTGATACATGTCCCAAACTTGGTTAAAGGGACGCTGTTGGTCAAACCTGGTTTGAGACTAGTCCAACAGTGCTCGTGATAACTAAGAATGATACAGTATGTCTGTAGCCAAATGAATGATATATTTGTAATCCGTGCGTCTATACCATCATAGATTAAGACACGTTAAATAGCAAGTCATTCAAAAGCTAACGATGTTGAGATTGTTGCCTTCTTCGACATAAACCCTCAAAATAAATGTGAGGTAGATGAAGAGGCAAAATCACCTTTCCAAATTCCGTCAAGGGAATAGCGAAAAAAGCTCGCTCTCGGAACTTAGTCACACCTACTTGGGTGATTTGAAGTTTATACAAAATAGAGGGGGGAGACAAATACGTTGTGATCTTCATTAATGATGGTACAACGTATGGAATCCTTTGTTTGTTAAAAAGCAAAGATGAAGTTGTTGAAGCGGATAAGCGCTACAAAGCAGAAGTTGAATATCAACTAAAGCCTACGGATTGAGAAATTTGTAGTGATAGAGGGGGAGAATGTGAAGCATCGTTCATTAAACGACTGCTCATTACTCACCTCAGTCTAACGGTGTTAGCCAAGCGCTAAGCCGTACGCCCAAATTATGTGGGGCACGTCGATCCTTACCGCTAATGCGATTCTCAATAGAACTCTGCATAAGGATAAGGGTAACCCTCCGTGTGATACATGGAAAGGATCTCACATACAAATGTTGTGATGTGGGGTGGTTTCATACCTAAGACTGTAGATTGCATATTCTTTGGATCCGCAAATAACGTAGTGTTCATCGCCTCTTCGCGTCAAAGAATGTCGAATTCTTAGAAGATAACTTTTCTTGAAAAAGGAAAAAGGAGTAATCGCTCAAGGTTAACAAGAACCCGCGAGGGCCTCGATCGTCCGAACTAGATGTTCCGTATCTACAGACTCGAAAGTTCGGCTATCCGGAACTTAATACTCCGGATCTACGAACTCGGGGATTCTAGATGTTGAACCGAGACGGAGCAAAGAAGGGGACAAAGACTTGTTCGAGTCCTTCTAGCTTGTATGGTTAATAATGAACCATGAACAATTAACAAATAATTGTCATCTCCAAAAGCGCCGCTTTGGAAAGAAGCTAAAGAGAGAAATATATTCCATATATAGAACCATACTCGTGTAATAGTTAATCTTCCTCAGGAAAAGAACCTTTGGGTTGTAAAAAGTGCTCCCCTGTGAGTAGATTCACATCTAGGGCCACTGTAATCTTACATGGCACGGGTGTTGAACTAGCCTTCCCAACCGGAGAGTTGGAAGAAGAGAATCAGAGTTAGTTTGTTGAACTGTTGGGCTTCTTCCTGAACTTTCGATTTGGTCCCCGAAATGTTTACATTTTAGTCCCGAAAGTTTCAGATAAAACAGAAACAATGAATCTGACCACAGAAACATTGGCTCTGAAGTTAGAAAGCCAACAGTTGGAAAACCAACGGTCTGAGAGTGAAAATTATATTGAAACAAAGTCTCAATATGAAAGATATGTGTATCACAGATGACTTCTTAGGAATTGGATTTCTAAGACATCTAACGGACTGGTCAATAGTTGTCAGTCTCGTTGAAGCCACTAATGGATATGAATCATAGAACTAATTGGAATCATGGTGCACCCATAGACAAGGAGCGATATGCACAGGTCACGTGTAGTTCAATGTATTGTACACACTACAACCGACCTGGTATCGTCCTACAAACATATTAGTTGAACTAAGGTTCACTGATGATCTTAATACATGATCAATAGAAGGCGTTAAGTCGGATATGACGATATCTGAATTATTCGCTTATCTACGGATTATAGTATTACGGATGTCCAGTGGTTACGAGAGAACACGATGATGCAAACCGGACATCGGATCCGAAGAACACCAAAGCCACAAGTAAATGTGTATGGTGGTTCTTGGAAAATCCTCTAAGCAAACTTGCATCGACCGATTCATGATGGTATCGGAGTTTATCGCCTTATACAAAGCATGAAAGAAGTTGAGTAACTTCACGACTCATTAGAGGACGTCCCTTATTGGGAGAAACCCGTGCCTTCAACGGTTCTACACGTGGCTAGCCGGTCGGCTTTAGGAAGGACGCGGATGACGGTGTCTGGACATATCTGTCGGGATCTCGGAGACATAAGACCGTATGGCGAGTTGATCATCACGGGTGTCACTTCATTGTTTACAAACTAAGGGACTACCCAGAGATCAAGTGTTCGCTCTGTCTAGGGGAATGGGCTTAAAACCCAAAATATACGGACCAATACGGTGGAAACCCAACCTTACGAACTGGAGATCCCAAGTAATTTGGTTCAATGGGAAAACTAAGTTGTAAAGGTTCAATTGATCGCTTTAGTGGAAGCATGAGCACTTCGGATAGTGATTTCGAAAAGAAACACCAAATCCAAAGCCGTTCCCGCGATAGATGTTAAGTGCTATCTGCGGTATGGGTAAAGGTTAAGTTTTCGTAACTCGTAATGATCCTCAACAGTTGAGGTTAGGTCTTTGGGAAACTTTTAATGGTTCCTAACACTTGTGAAGTGGGGTATAGCAGGATACCTTGTAGGAGACCACCTATTTAAGTGCAAGGACGGGCCGCCTCAAATTGAACGCACTTAAGAATCCAAGACGTTGTCCATGGCCAAAACGGACAAAACATTACGAAGAAGAGAGTAAGGGAATTTGTTGTGTTGGTACCGTTGTCTTGGCTTACACTAACTACTGACGGTTCAAGACATCACGTTCACCGCGCAGTAAGTAAGTCCGATGGTATTCAACTATAGAAGGTTCAAAGCTGAGGCTACCTCTCCTTATGCAACATCGGTCCGCTGAAATATTGCTGGAAATGAAAAGACACCAGGAGAGTGCGCCAAAAGATTGTTGGAAATTAGCCTTTGGCGGGAAGATGCGTCCACCCATCTTTGATGAATTAAACACTTGTGTTTCGCATGTTGGAGACCTTGTCTCTTCGCACATGCATGATCTACGAAGTGAGTAGATGACCGTAGGGCCAAGAATCGTCTAATTTCGTTGAGAAATGAAAGAGATATTGGTCCACGAAGTAAGGTGTTTGAGACATGGAAATGTGGTGTGGGACAAATCTACCACATCGGTGGGAATAGGAAGAATTGCTCTCTATATAAGTCTCTAATTGGTAAAGGGTTTGGGACCCCAAGGGGTATCCCATGTGTTTAAAGGAGGGAAGACCTAGATGTGCTTGGGTTCAAGGCTAAGCCCACACGCGCGCCGCCGCCGCCCGCCCGTCCGTCCGGTTCCGTTTCCGAGTTCCGGGTTTCGGGTTCACGGGTTCACGGGTTCACGGGCTGTGGGCTGTGGGCTGTGGGCTGTGGGCTGTGGGCCTGTCTGATATTATCTTTTTGGACCGAGAGAACTCGCGGATGTACAGATTTGATCCCGAAGTTTCATATGTACGAGTTTGGACGAGAATTCTTTCATATGTATAGTTTGGTCCCCGAAGTTTCAATATTTACAGTTTGATCCCAGAATTTCGGAGACTTTTTGTAAATATTGGACTGCGTTTTGGAGCATTAACCAGCCATTATTTGGCTGATTAATTCCTCCATTAATGACCCATTACTTGGGCAATGAGCGACCTCTTTCAATGGCCTTAATAGCCATTACTTGGCTGTTTTAATGGCCTCCTTTAAGGGCCATTACAGCCTTGTTTGTGGCTGTTGGACAGCCCCTCCTCTTGCTATATATTGAGCTTCACTTGGCTGAAAAAAGAAGCAAGAAACAGGCAGAAACATAGACGAAAATACGGTGCAAAAGCGGCCGAAAAGCGATCACGAAAATAGCTCAAAACGGTGAGCAAATTGTGACGAAAATCGGTGAGCAAACCCACACATATACACAAGATATACACTACGAGAGACACACTATATACACGAGAGACAAAAGAGAAGAGTATTGAGAAACTCTTCCTTCCTATTCCATATCTTGACAAGTCGAGTCATATTTGTTTTCTTCGCCAGGCTCAACCTATTGGCTTTGTAGTGTTGAGATTAAAGTGTTGTTTTATCTTGGGAGACTATTGCCCGCTAACGTAAAAGCATATATACGGGGCAATCTTGTCTTAAGGATAGAGGGTTATCCTCGACTCAACACACAACGTTGTAACCATCCAGATTTAGTTGTTTCTTTATTTCAGGTTATCAAGATTCAAGGCACAACAAACTTGCGGCAGTTCTCAACATTGGCTTTGCAAGGTGATCAAGATTAAAGACACAACACACATGCGGCAGTTTTGAAGATTGACCATTTATTTCTCATTTCGAACATTTGTAATAGTTATTACTTCCCGTACTGCTATATAAAGTACCATAGAAGACCAACAACTTAAGACAAGATTGCCCCGTAATACTATTAGTGTTCGAAAGATGTTGGTCAAAAATTGTGTGACCAAATCTGGATATGGCAATGGTTTTACGGTAGAAGGGAGTGATGATGATGAACGTATTCATGGTGTCACCGCTACCAAGGCGGTGGGAACAAGCACTCTCGAGAGCACGAGGATGTCAGCGGGACAAGAGGAGAAGGCGAAGATGTACTTCTATCTTGCGGCGGAAGGCCCCTGTATCTATCACAGACAAAAGATCCAAATAATGGTAAGAAGGAACTGGACACTCAGTTTGATGAAGTGACTGAAGTGAGCCAGAATCCGAAATTGGGATAAGTAGTTTTTCTTACTTGTTAAGAATAAAGATTAAATGATGTCTGATTAAAAATGGATTAAAGTAAGGAGGAATATGATAATAATTTATATTCCTTACGCTTTAAAATCAGAAGTTTAATCTTATCTTCTTTCCCCTTTAAAGATTGGATTGTAAATGACTTAAAAAGATCCGTTCTTTTAAGTGTAATTGTTAAAGTGTGTAAAGTACGTTCGCACATACGATGGAGAAAGATCCACTAGCGTGCGAAAAGCGTTACCAATTTTAAGTAAGCGCCAAGAATTATCTGGGCACCAATCTTAACAGAAGCAGTCATAAAAAGCCTCCGGGCGACTGGAGTGGGCTAAAATTCCTTTGATATGATGATATTGGACACTCAGTCATACAAAGCCTCCGGGCGGCGGGTGGGGCTGAATTCATTTCATAGGAAAATTAATGGACACCTAGTGTGGTGGGCCGGAGTTTCCGGGTCTTAATGATACGAAGGCCTAAAGAAAGGCGATAAAGAAATTGGACACTCGATGCTGCTAAAGCAATCGGGTGGGCAGAGTATCTAGATCATATATGATCGGTTACGCCCTAACCACGGGCAAGAGGTTGTTCATGTGAAGCAACGCCACCTCTAAAATCAAAGAGGTGGAGAGGTTGTCCTCAATAGGACTTCAAGGAATGGATCACTCTAAAAAGAGGTGATACATGTTCCCAAACTTGGTTTAAGGGACGCCTGTTGGTCAAGTGGTTTGAGACTAGTCCAACAAAGTCTATAATAACTAAGAATGGTACAAGTATGTACGTAGCCAAATGAATGATATATTTGTAATCCGCGTGCGTCTATGCCATCATAGATTAAGACACGTTAAATAGCAAGTCATTCAAAGCTAACGATGTTGAGATTGGTGCCTTCGTCGACATAAACCCTCAAAATGAATGTGAGGTAGACGAAGAGGCAAAATCACCTTTCCAAATTCCGTCGAGGGAATAGCGAAAAAAGTACCGCTCCTCTAGAACTTAGTCACACCTACTTGGGTGTACCACTTCAAATCACCCAAGTAGGTGTGACTAAGTTCTAGAGAGCGGTACTTCTTCGCTATTCCCTTGACGGAATTTGGAAAGGTGATTTTGCCTCTTCGTCTACCTCACATTCATTTTGAGGGTTTATGTCGACAGAAGGCAACAATCTCAACATCGTTAGCTTTTGAATGACTTGCTATTTAACGTGTCTTAATCTATGATGGCATAGACGCACTGATTACAAATATATCATTCATTTGGCTACGTACATACCGTACCATTCTTAGTTATCATGCACTGTTGGACTAGTCTCAAACCAGTTTGACCAATGGCGTCTCCTTTAACCAAGTTTGGGACATGTATCACCTCATCTTTGAGTGATCCCAATCCATGAAGTCCTATTGAGGACAACCTCTCAAACCCCTTCTACTTTAGAGGTGGTGTTGCTTCACATGAACAACCTCTTGCCCGTGGTTAGGGCGTAACCGGATCATATATGATCTAGATACTCCGGCCCACTCCGGCTTGCTTTAGCAGAGACCGAGTGTCCAATTTCTTTATCGCCTTTCTTTAGGCCTTCGATCATTAAGACTGAAACTCGGCCCACCACACTAGGTGTCCATTAATTTTCCTATGAAATGAATTCTCGCCCCACTCCGCCGCCCGGAGGCTTTGTATGACCGAGTGTCCAATATCATCATATCAAAGGAATTTTGGCCCACTCCGCCGCCTCGAGGCTTTTTTAGACTCCTTTCGTTAAGATTGGTGCCCGAATAATTCTTGGCGCTTACTTAAAATTGGTAACGATTTTCGCACGGTTAGTGGATCTTTCTCCATCGTATATGCGAACGTACTTTACACACTTTAACAATTACACTTAAAAGAACGGATCTTTTTAAGTCATTTACAATCCAATCTTTAAACGGAAGGAAGATAAGATTAAACTTCGATTTTAAAGCGTAAGGAATATAAATTATTTTCATATTCCTCCTTACTTTAATCCATTTTTAATCGACATCATTTAATCTTTATTCTTAACAAGTAAGAAAAACTACTTATTCCAATTTCGGATTCGGCTCACTTCGATCACTTCATCAAACCGAGTGTCCATTCCTTCTTACCATTATTGGATCTTTTTGTCCGGGATAGATACATGTGCCTTCGCTACAAGATAGAAGTACATCTTCGATCTTCTCCTCTTGTCCCGCTTGACATCCTCAGCTCTCGAGAGCGCTTGTTCCCACCGCCTTGGTAGCGGTGACACCATGAATACGTTCATCATCATCACTCCCTTCTACCGTAAAACCATTGCCATATCCAGATTTGGTCACACAATTTTTGACCAACATCTTTCGAACACTAATAGTATTACAATACGATCTTGTCTTAAGTTGTTGGTCTTCTATGGTACTTTATAGAGCAAGACGGGAAGTAATAACTATTACAAATGTTCGAAATGAGAAATAAATGGTCAATCTTCAAAACCGCCGTACGTGTGTGTGTCTTTAATCTTGATCACCTTGCAAAGCCAATGTTGAGAACTCGCCGCAAGTTTGTTGTGCCTTGAATCTTGATAACCCGAAATAAAGAAACAACTAAATCTGGATGGTTACAACGTTCGTGTGTTGAGTCGAGGATAACCTCTATCCTTAAGACAAGATTGCCCCGTATATATGCTTTTACGTTAGCGGGCAATAGTCTCCCAAGATAAAACAACACTTTAATCTCAACACTACAAAGCCAATAAAGTTGAGCCCGGCGAAGAAAACAAATATGACTCGACTTGTGAAGATATGGAATAGGAAGGAAGAGTTTCTCAATACTCTTCTCTTTTGTCTCTCGTGTATATAGTGTGTCTCCGTAGTGTATATCTTGTGTATATGTGTGGGTTTGCTCACCGATTTTCGTCACAATTTGTTCACTCGTTTTGAGCTATTTTCGTGATCGCTTTTCGCCGCTTTTGCAATCGTATTTTCGTCTATGTTTCTACCGTTTCTTGCTTCTTTTTTTCAGCCAAGTGAAGCTCAATATATAGCAAGAGGAGGGGCTGTCCAACAGCCACAAACAAGGCTGTAATGGCCCTTAAAGGAGGCCATTAAAACAGCCAAGTAATGGCTATTAAGGCCATTGAAAGAGGCTCCTCACTGCCCAAGTAATGGGCTGTTAATGGAGGAATTAATCGGCCAAATAATGGCTGGTTAATGCTCCAAAACGCATCCAATATTTACGTAAAAAGTCTCCGGAAATTCTGGGGACCAAACTGTACATATGAAACTTCAGGGATCAAACTGTACATCTGGCCGAGTTCTCTGATCCAAAAAGATACAGGCCCGTGGGCCCGGAACCGGACGGGCGGGCGGCGGCGGCGCGCGTGTGGGCTTAGCCTTGAACCCAAGCACATCTAGGTCTTCCCTCCTTTAAACACATGGGATACCCCTTGGGGTCCCAAACCCTTTACCAATTAGAGACTTATATAGAGAGCAATTCTTCCTATTCCCACCGATGTGGTAGATTTGTCCCACACCACATTTCCATGTCTCAAACACCTTACTTCGTGGACCAATATCTCTTTCATTTCTCAACGAAATTAGACGATTCTTGGCCCTACGGTCATCTACTCACTTCGTAGATCATGCATGTGCGAAGAGACAAGGTCTCTAACATGCGGAACACAAGTGTTTAATTCATCAAAGATGGGTGGACGCATCTCCCCGCCAAAGGCTAATTTCCAACATATCTTACTTACTGATTACTTAGCAGTTTCAAAAACGGTGTAATATTTCCGTGTTTTCTTAATTTGCTTTAAATTTTTCATGATTAGTTCTACCATTACATTAAATTGATGATGTCTGTGCTGGTTTGGTTCTTTTCAGTTTAGAAACAGACGTGTCTAAGTAATTAAAAGTATGTGGTTAATGAGAAAGAAAAAGAAAGGGCATGACTTTTCCCATTAAGTAGGTTGGTGCCTTAATTGTTGCAACCGATTCCTTTATTTTTTGGAAGGGAAAGAACACAATGTTTTGACACTCTTTCCTTTACAAAGATTCTAACTTTTATGTTGTATTCTCCTGTGACTTTGCTTCCCCTTATTATATTGTTCATTACTGTCAATCGTTCGTCCCATACATGCTGGTATAACATATTACCTACTCATACAATGTTTTGGAAGTAGGTTTCCTAAATTCTTAAAAAGAAAGAAAGAAAGAAAGAAGAAAGATGCATTGTTTCGTATTTTTTGACGCCTATATGCAGTTTGAAATAATCACTTAATACATTGCAAACTTTTTGTTGATCAAAGTTTTTTTCTTCATATTAAAAATGTTATTACTTCGGTTCACCGGCTCAACTCGATTTACGTTAGCAGACGGGCTGGAGCTCTACGCTCTTTCTCTCTATGTGGGTCGATTTCGCGCATTAAAACTGAAAAGGGCTATTCATAAACAATATTCCTTGATTCTTACCCTTTACTATCTTATTGTAGGAGAATGGGAGAGAAGAGTTTAGGTATACTCTACTCTTCACATCCTCTTTTTATACTTGAAGCGATGTTACCTGTAATATGAACTAATATGTCATCTAAAAATTCAATTAACTGAGGTGTAAGGTTTAGAACTATTAAGCAACGATAATACTGTGTATTATGTACTAATATATATTTTACAATTCTAATTAAATGAGAATTGAGGTTTAGGAATGTATACACAAGAATATATTGGTGACGGCAATAAGGTTGTTGCGTTATTTCTAGATGCTACGCAAGTGTACGTATCGCAATTTGTAATAATTTCGGTAAGACCGAGTATTGTCCACAAAGACTGATTTATCAAGTACCAATTAACTAATCTTTGGTTTCTATTTGGCCAACGAATAAAAGTGGTGATTTCTAAACTAACGAATTTGACAACTAAAGTAAATTGCAGAAATGACGTAGTAATGAAAACACACGAAGTTTAATTCATTAATGAAAGAAATTAGGGTTTCCAATCTCATCAACAATTCACTCTATCATTCATTAATGCAAGGCTAGCGATTCTTCTTCTTGTTAAGATAGCAGGTTAACTGAGATGTTCTATATTCCGGTTAGAACATATAAAAACTCAACCTAAATGAGAATTTTTTATATTTTTATGATAAATTCGATCACATATGAGGATTAAGATCAATAACCTAAAAAGCTACACAGGCAATCGTGATACTCTCGTTCAAGATTAAACCTACGTCTAACCAACTATAGCATATTCAAATTCCTCTTTTCAGATCTCGATTTGAAATCATATAGGTAATGAAAACTAATGGCCAATTAATTCTCATTCAATAAACACAAGTTGAAGAGATCTTAATAGAAGAAGAAGAACATTAGCAATGCATTAAATCATAATAGAGTTTCAAGTGACTCAACGGAAAACCCTAATAAAAGTAATTAGCTCATAGACATGCTAAGAAACTAATTAACTTAATATCCAACATGAACTGAATAAAAGTAAAGAAAATGAAAAGAACTTGAACAATAGATGTCTCTAATGGCTCCTTGTTCTCTTGTTTCTTGCCTCCAAAGTGTTATATCCCTTCAGAAAAACGTTTCCCCCAATATATATCACGAAAAAGCTCCAAAATGGACCTTTTTGCCCTTGTTAAATTTAGGTTTCTCGCTTCCCTGGCGTCGTCAGCGCCGCGACTCAACTATTAGAGCGTCGCGACGCTAATTCGCTTCTGAAAGTCGCTCAGTTTATGCCAGTGGAGCGCCGCTGCCCTTCAGCACCGCGGCTCCATGTTGTGTTGTGCTGCGGCTCTTCAGCGTTCTTCGTCCAGAATTATTTCTAGACTGCTTTCCAAGCTTCCCAGGGCTTCTTTGACTCATTTCTTGTGACCAGGTATACATTTTTGTCCTTAATAGCCACCTATTTCCTTTTGGATTCGCCTTATTCCTTTCTGAATTGCTTAAAGCCTGAAAACACAAAACAACAAAATACTGCACAAAACAACTAAAAGACAAACAAAAGATTCACTAAAACACACTCTAAAAAAGTACTAAAATCTACCTAACAAAGGTCTTACCACCAAATTCTTAATCTACAAATCCATAATTCTCAATTTTTCAGCATAATAAGTGGTTTTCCCCAAATTTTGAAATTCATAGTTGATAAGAGAGGTTTAAGTAGTGTGTGGTGATGACGAAATGAAAAAAAAGACAGAAACATATAATAAAAACTAAAAACCTTCAAATATGGATAGATGACAGGATTATGGTGAAGAACTTGTATAACCAGCAGTTTAGCATGTCTTTCGTAGCAAATAATGCATATATAATTCTCCTTAGAACTTAGCTTTGCAAGTGTGGACTATTAACATATTTTCATAGATTCTTTCATGCTTTCGTCTGTGAGAACTGAGAACTAGCTTGAGGAAAAGTATGAGTTATCTGACTTTTGAGTGTTTATCGGTATGCTTTACATGACTTATCTGCTAACATAAATTGATTGTATACTAGGCTATCGGAATACAATATTTTAGAAAACTACTTCAAGAGTATTGAATAAGCAAACTAAAGTTTCAAATTCGTTTTTTCTTGGTTAAATGTAGAAGAAGAATAATACATCTGCTTTCCTTCCCTTTTTCTCTTCTTATAGACATTTAGAATGCAAAAAACTTTGGGAAAAATGACCAATGAAGTATCTCAAAAATGAAGGTGTTCTTTTGAAAATCTCATGATGTGGATTTGCAGAACAATTCCAATAATGGTTTCTGCCTCTTCTCCTGTATTATTCGTCTCCAAATCGATATGTATTATTTTAACTTTTTTTGCAATTGTTATGCAGTTACTATAGTGTATCTGAAATATAGTGTGATAGTTGATGAAGACCTTCGAATTCGAGCATACTATTCTGGACATGTATGGTTTAAACTACTCATTTTATTTGCACAGACATCTATAATTTTCATGTGCATTCTTGGTATCAAGCAGAATTATCCATAGGATTTCTTTTCAATCTAAAGCACATGATCCCTTTATAATTAGAACTATATGAAGATTTGCCCACATATGCTATTTACTGCAATATTTTATGACTGGAAAGAAAGGGAAACTACTCTTGCAACTATTATTGAGCAGCTATTATGACCTACATAATTGACAAGCATAGCTTTTTTGCTTCTTTATAGTGTTGCTTGTGGTTGTCGCTTCACTGTTGCATCTAAATTTTGTCAATGCAAAGCTAGAACTTGATGTGTATTCATAACTCCTTCATTAACTGTCTAAAGACAACTCTTACAATTGCAAAACAAGTAGCAGAAACAAGAAAATTAAGATTAAGTCTTTTCCTTTTTAGACTAAACATTCAATTTTTCTTTTCGGGTCATAAAATAGTTTCATTATATAAAACAGATTAAAGTTCCTGGAATAACTTACTTTTGTCACATATTATGACTTTCTGGAGAATGGCATGTGCCCAGGATCGTATTAGCCTAATTGGACTCAAACAGCGGGCATATTTACTAATTCTTAATAGGATAAAAAAGAGTGACTGAGCTTTTTTTTTTTTAGTCATAAAGAGTGTTCACTTATCAAATTAAAAAATAATTAACTTGCTCATATTAAGTACTATGTGATTAAATTCTAATACATATTTAATTAGAGACAACTTAGTTAAATTACTTCTTTTTATTTATGAGTTTTTATTTTCTTAAGAGATTTGTAAATGATTAAATGAACACTTTTTTTATCTAGATGGAGTAAAACATTCTTACTAATTCCAATTGTTTCAAGTGTTTTTTTCTGGGAAATTGATGCTGAAAAACCGTGTGTATGTGTGCATGCCTCCAAAGCACACACCAATTCCTACTAATTTAATTTTGCACAAACTATAAACCCATTAAAGGCGGTAAAACCTCTCCAGAAACGGAGCTGCTCCCTCCGTCCCAATTTACGTCTTACTTTTTGTTGGGTCTGTCTCAAAAAATGTATCTCTTTCTATATTTATTAAGTTTTCCAATTCTAAAGCAATTTTAAGACCATAAGATTTAAAAGACATCTCATATCTTTAATTTAAGATCACAAGATTCAAAAATCTCATTTTATTTCTTAAACTCCGTATTAAGTCAAACTAAAACACTTAAATTGGGACGCATGGATTATCATATTAGCATAAATTTTGGATTATATTTTGAAATTTTATTTTCAAATATATGTGGCCATAAAATTTAATTAGATTTTAAAAATATTATCAAGTTCTAAAAGCTGGCTAAGACAAGTTTTTAGGAGAACTTTAATTTCACTTCACTCACAAAATTTTATTTTTTTCCCAAGTAAAATACATGTCTAAACACAATTTCAAGTTTAAAAAATAACAATTTAAAAAACTCAAATTTTCAGATTCAAGTTTAACTTCAAAATTGTCACGACCCAAACCGGAGGGCCGCGACGGATACTCGGACCCCACCCACCGGGTACCGCTAATCACACTATCAACACTTATTCATAATTAATTACGGACTAAGCCGAAAGAAAATTATGAACAACCAGGTAACCAACTTATATATATATATATATATATATATATATATACATATACCAAGGGCGACAAGACTATACAAGGCTACTACACACAGGACACCTGTCTACAAGCCTCTAAAAGTAGCAACATCAAAGGTCGGGACAAGGCCCCGCCATACCCATATAGACACGCAAAATTGTATCATACCAAAATCAGACCGACACCCCGGAAAGAGAGGAGTGCTTCCAAAATTCGCTGAAAACTGCAATCTATTCATGTGGGTCGTCGCCTTGCCTGTGCGAACCTGCGGGCATGAAACGCAGCGTCCTCCGACAAAAGGGATGTCAGTACGACTGATGTACTGAGTATGTCAGTTATATATAACAGCATAACAGGAATATACCAATGACTGAAACAAAAACAATTGACCAACAGGAACTGCCTCTGAGGGCCCTAATACACTTGTCTACATGTTATGCACAATGCAGTGTCCATCTTTATTGGTCTTATCGGGCAATTTTCTTACCATGACAACCTCTGTGGGCATCATACCATGTAATGGTTAATTAACATATGCATGATGCAAGTGCGGTATATATATATATATATATGTCAGTGTTGCGGATCGTGCAACCCGTCCCAATATATGTTAGTGTTGCGGATCGTGCAATCCGTCCCAATAAGCCATGCAGGCATCACATCACATCATCATATCATCACATCATATTGGCCTCTTCAGGCTCTTTTGTGATAGTCTGTACCAGCTGCAGGTGGTGTGCGTATATAACGCATTTTCCTTTCCCCATATCCCCTACATATATAATATTTACCATATAGTATATAGCACCAGTGGTCCAGGGTAATATATGAATGCAATGCAAATGAAAAATGCATGAATGACAATAAAATAACCCGAGTGTTATAATATCATTGCACCTTTGGCTTATACTGTAAATATCAACACATTTCTTGTATGCCTCAATAAGGACTTAGAAATATATCTAGACATGCTTTCAGCATAGGAATCAATAACATAATTATTCTTAACTACTAGGAGTAAAATAAATTATGAAGCAATATCACGGTTATATTTTGTCACATGGAACATGTCAAAAAAAAAAAGAAATAATTTATGTTAACATACCTTAATTCACTACGAGATAATTCTGAACATGCTAGAACTCAAATCTGATTTGTGTTAATGAGACTTGAACCAAAGAGATCATATTTTTCTCCCTCTCAGAACTACTTTTTTTTATATAACAAATGAACCAACAACAATTCTTTCATATGACCGGTGTGTTTTCGTTTTTATTTCCCCTAAAGAAATCCAAATAATGAATATGGTCATATAGGAATGAGAGGTAGCACATAATTTCTAAACTTTGAAGAATCCTCCACCCCAAAGTGATTATTCATCATTACTCTCATAATGATGTCTCATTTGCGGCCAATTCCCGGGCGGTGGCATTTCCACTTCACGTCACCTTGCACCACATGCCTCCGAATAATTTATCAATCACAGACATAATTAATTATGTGATCTCAATTCACTTAAACCTTGATAACTTATAAGACATTCATATACTCAATGCCATAATTTGTGATATGACATTAGTCCATAACCTCTTTATGCACGTACCAAAATTATTTTCGGCTTCCGTCGTCACACTTGTTACGTCCAAAATTATTTCGGGGTTTAATCCTTTTATATACTAATTTCTTTATTAGCATAAATAAATATAACATAAACGCTCAGCAATTTAAACCGTAACCGTGATATTGTGTTTATACATGCCTCGCAATTTTATACATGCCTCGCAATTTTATAAACGCTCAGCGATTTAAACCGTAACCCAAAAGTACGGGACGTTACAAAAATCTATGACCAAACATGAGCTTAGATATGTTTTCGAAGAACTCAGTAGTAGTTTTTAGTTAGATCATGTGTTTATTTTTAAAAAAATTATTAACACATATAACGGTGAATCATCACTAAAACAAACTATGAGTTAAATAACAAATTCATAATTCATAAAAGCTTGGCTCCGCTTTTAAACCTCTACTAAAAAGTTTTTTATCTCATGACTCGAAGCCGTAATCTTTTGATTAATGAATCATCCTAACTAGTAACTATAAACCACATCCCCGTGATTAAAACACTCCATAACATATGATTCCTAATTCTTTTTAACCATTCAACGTCAAAGTTTATTTACCCGATTATTTAAATTTGCATACAACATATATACTCATTAAGCCATACTCTTGATGATATTCCCAAATTTTTTATATAAGCCTTTTTGGTGCTTCTTAAAACTAATTTTCTTGGTAAATGCAATTTAGGGAATTGGTGCACCACATGTAAAAATCTTAGCAGCCGAAATGAAAACTTAAGACATAACTATGTTAAATCATTGAGCAATTCTAAATGATACTTGTAATATAATGAGTTATGCATCTAATAAAGTTTTACTATAGAAGAGGCAAAAATATAAGGGAAGGATCAAATGCAAAAATCAGCAATCTGTAATTCTTCTCAAGGAGAAGTTAATAACAAGTGCCTAAAATCATCAATAGACTTCTTTTTTCTTTTTCATTTTCTGTCTCCTCTTCCATAATCCATCGCGTTTCGAGGCCAGAAATAACAGATTTCTCGATTATCAAAACAAAAAATCAACTAATCAAGTTTCAGAAATCTAACAGGAAGCAGCCGTTACAAAACTCTACTTAGTTCGAGTTCTTGATCGTGTAACTGTTATTTCTTTCGGATGCAGAACGAGGAAAACAGCCATATAAGAACATCACGATCATCTCGAAAACCCTTTCTACCAACAATATTAGTTCCTATCTCTTTCAGATGCAGAACGAGGAGAATCAATATTAGTTCACAACTCTTTCTTCCAACAAAATTAGTAAGTTGAGGTAGCACAAACAGGCCAAAATGTAGTATTTCTGCTTAAGTAGCATACCACAAATTAGCAAGTAGGAGAATTGGTGAAGGATTTAGCAGCAATACATTCAGCAAAACTAAAACTTGCTGCAGAAATCTTCACAAAATATAAGTTGAAATTTCCAAAATGAAGAAACTATAACAGGACTAAAATAGATAAGCACATGTAAATAATAATGAAGTGCCGTTCATTTGCACTCAACACCAACTTCGGCAGCCCGTCTAGGCTTGTTTTTCCTTCTGCTCCCGTTTGGTCTGAACCCAACCGACTTTATTAGGTCATTAGGGTTAGTTTTAGTTCCAACTCCATTTTCCTCTTTCACAGAATCCTTATTTTCTACGTCTTGTGAAGGTCTCTTCCTCTTCTTTCCATCTTCACCAACTTCGTTCTTGATATCTTTATTCAAGACGGAACCTTTTTCCTCCACTACCTTCTCAACTTCTTCTTCCTCCTCTGGTTCATCCTTTGGTTTCTGTGGTCTTCCCCTTCTCCTCACCGGTATCTTCTCTTCTTCACCACTCACGAGATCCTCACGAACAGATTGCTTCTTCGCCTTTGCTCTTCCTCTACCCATTTTTCCAAATAAGAAAACTTTGCTGGTGAAAATTCCTGCAATAAATTGAGTTTCAGAGGCATTAAACTCAAACACCCCGATAAAATGAAAGGAACATCTATGAATTAGAAAGAACCAACACAATTTACATATGGGGAAGATTTAGTTCGGCTCGTTAAACAAGTTCTGGTGAAGAGGATTCCAAATGAAATCATTCACCAATAAGAACAATAAAGACAACAACTTTATCTTCCACAGTATCCTATCCTCAAAAACTAAACTGAAACCGAAAGGAAACCCACAACCCAAAACGGTGAAGAACAAATAGAATTTGCTACAAAAGCCAGCTAACGGGGGTATTCCCGCGTATGAGAACATAGTAATGGAGAAGGTAATAGCCAAAATAGGATGCGTTTACAAACAAATGGAGTATGAGAAATGATACTTCACATCGGAAATGGAATGGGAACATGGACTCCTTATATGGACTTGGACAATACTCACCTACAAGCTAGCTTTTAGGGTTGAGTTAGGCCCAAAATTCATTTTTACATGATATCAGAGTCTGACCCATTCCAATTCTTTGTTCATCGATGTTGGGTCCTCAAATTATATTGTCCACGCTCCAGTTCATGCGGGGTGTTAAGAGTCCCACATCAGAAATGGAATGGGAACATGGACTCCTTATATGGACTTGGACAATACTCACCCTACAAGCTAGCTTTTAGGGTTGAGTTAGGTCCAAGATCCATTTTTACAGATACTTGTTCCGAACAAACAAATTTATATCTTCACACTCAGTATTCGGCTCATTAAACAAAGTTCTGGTGAAGAGGATCCCAGATGGAATCATTCACCAATAAGAACAATAAAGGTAACAACTTTATCTTTTTACCGTAGCCCTGACTAAGGTTTGAAAAGATTCTCGGGGGTACTACAGCTTGCGTGGAAGGCTAGGGTGGTTTTTAGAAAGCGCGATAAAAAAGAGGATAGGAAGGCGCTTCTTCGATTAGGTGTCTCGTGGCAGGCTTCTGCGGTGGACAAAGCTATACACTTCTGTAATCTAGACTGCGAAAGAAAGAAGGCTACCACGGGCAGAGATCGATCTGGGCCTCCATCAACGTGATGCCACTGCGGGCCCAGCCAATTTGGATTATCGCTCTACCGAATCGAAAGAATGACAATCATGAAGCGAACTCGTTCTATTCAATATCTATATGGGGGAAAGAAGATCGAAAGACATTGAGTAGTGAGACTTTCTTTTCCAGAGTAGTCTGCGAAAGAGAATCGACATTCGTTAGGCGTATGACACCAATAACTGACACTTTTTTTCACAAGTTCTCGCTTCAGCAAAAATGGTTGGATTATCGTCCTTCCTTCCCTAACTTTCATTGGGATAAGGCCTGTAAGCTTCTTTGATAGCTAAATGTGACTCCGGTAGTTTCTGTACTGAAATCCCTGAGTTAGGTTGTTCCTGCCTATCCTCGAAACAAAACTGGAACTGAATCAGGTTGTTCCTGCCTATCCTCAAAACAAAACTGGAACTGAAACGAATACAAACAAATATGAGAACTGATATTTGTCCCAAACAAACAAAATTATGTCTTCACACTTGGTACTTGGCTCATTAAACAAGTTCCAGTGAAGAGGATCACAGATGAAATCATTCATCGATAAGAACAAATAAAGATGGCAACTCTATTATCTTCAACAGTATCCTATACTCAAAACAAAACTGAAACTGAAACGAATACAAACAAATATGAATGTGATATTTGTCCCAAACAAACAAAACTATGTATTCACACCCACACTCAAGTGAAAACATGACAAAAAATACTAAGAAAATTTCAAACAAGGACCCTTGTTAAATTATTCAATTACAATAACTCAAACAAACTAAAGCCACTAGAGAAGATTAAAAAAAACTGGTCTGAATTCCAGAAGAACTTATACTAATAAATAAAATTATTACCAAAAAACACACAAAACTTCACCATATCAAACATTCAGTAATCAACCAAACAAAACATGCTTGAAAGCCATATTCATTAAAAGGAAAACAAATCAATACTACTAACAAACAATAAACAGATAAATATCTCCTCATAGATATGTTTATTGAACAAAAAAAGACACTAAATCATAAAAAGATTGAATCGTTCGATAGACCCACAAACAAGAAACTATAAAGCTATTTGTTCTGATGCTTAGGGAATAGAAACATACCAAAATGAAGATAATTTTTCAAGAAACAGCCACCATTTCCATTCTTAACCAAAAACACACATAAGAAGAGTAACCCATGGTAGCTTCACTCTCATCAACAAACATATACATATATATTTGTTGAACAAAAAATTATACTAAATAATAAAAAGATTGAATCTTTATATAAAGTATAAACCCACAAACAAGATACTATAAAGCTATTTATTATGCTTTGGGAATAGAAACATACCAAAATGAAGATAATTTTTCAAGAAACAGAAACATATATAAGAAGAGTAACCCATGGTAGCTTCACTCTCTCATCAACAAACAGATAGATATAAATTTATTGAACAAAAAAAGACACTAAATAATAAAAAGATTCATATAAACCCACAAACAAGAAATTATAAAGCCATTTATTTTGATGCTTTGTGAATAGAAACATACCAAAATGAAGATAATTTTTCAAGAAACAGAAACATATATAAGAAGAGTAACCCATGGTAACTTCACTCTCATCAACAACCAGATAGATATAAATTTATTGAACACAAAAAGACACTAAATAATAAAAAGATTGAATCTTTTTATAAACCCACAAACAAGAAACTATAAAGCCATTTACTCTGATGCTTTGGGAATAGAAACATACCAAAATGAAGATGATATTTCAAGAAACAACCACCAATTCCATCCTTGACCAAAACACATATAAGAAGAGTAACTCATTGTAGCTTCACTCTCATCAAAACAAACAGATACATATAAATTTGTTGAACAAAAAAAAACACTAAAAATAAAAATAAATTGAATCTTTATACAAAACCCACAAACAAGAAACTATAAAGCTATTTATTTTGATGCTTTGGGAATACAAACATACCAAAATGAAGATGATTTTTCAAGAAACAACCACCATTTCCATCCTTAACCAAAAACACATATAAGAAGAGTAACCCATGGTAGCTTCACTCTCATCAACAACAACATCCACAGTGTAATCCCACAAAGTGGGGTCTAGGGAGGTTAGGATGTACGCAGACCTTAACTCTACCTTTGTGGGGTAGAGAGGTTGTTTCCGATAGACCCTCAGCTCAAACGGACAGACATATATATATGTGTGTGTGTGTGTGTGTTGAACCAAAAAAGGCACTACAACATCAACAACATACCCAAAAAAAGACACTGAATCATTTAAAAGATTGAATCTTTATATAAACCCACAAGCAAGAAACTATAAAGCCATTTATTTTGATGCTTTGGGCATTAGAAACATATCAAAATGAATATGATATTTCAAGAAACAACCACCGATTCCATCCTTGACCAAAACACATATAAGAAGAGTAACCCATTGTAGCTTCACTCTCATCAAAACAAACAGATACATATAAATTTGTTGAACGAAAAAAGACACTAAATCATTGAAAAGATTGAATCTTTATACAAAACCCACAGACAAGAAACTATAAAGCTATTTTTTTTATCCTTTGGGAATAGAAACATACCAAAATGAAGATGATTTTTCAAGAAACAACCACCATTTCCATTCTTAACCAAAACACATATAAGAAGAGTAACCCATGGTAGCTTCACTCTCATCAACAAACAGATAGATAGATATATATTTATTGAACAAAAAAAAGACACTAACTAATAAAAAGATTGAATCTTTATCTAAACCCACAAACAAGAAACTATAAAACTATTTATTCTGATGCATTTGGGAATAGAAACATACCAAACTGAAGATGATATTTCAAGAAACAGCCACCATTTCCATCCTTAACCAAAAACACATATAAGAAGAGTAATCCATGTTAGCTTCACTACAAACAACAACATACCCAATGTAATCGCACAAAGTGAGGTCTGTAGAGGTAGGATGTATGCAGACCCTAACTCTACCTTTGTGGGGTAGAGAGCCTGTTTACGATAGACCCTAGGCTCAAAAGTGTTGAACCAAAAAAAGACACTACAACAACAACATACCCAAAAAAGACACTAAATCATTGAAACGATTGAATCTTTATATTAACCCACATACAAGAAACTATAAAGCTATTTATTTTGATGCTTTGGTAATACAAACATACCAAAAATGAAGATGATATTTCAAGAAACAGCTACCATTTCCATACTTAACCAAAAGAACATCCTTTAAAATCTTAATAAACCAATAAAACAAAACCCCACGATGGTCTTTTTGTATTAAAGATAGAATAGTTCTTGAAACTGGGGATATTTGAAAGAAAATATTGATCTAAGAGTAAATATTCGAAACTTAGATCAGAAAATAATAGAAAGAAGTGAAAAGTTTAACATGTGAGTAGAGCTATAAGTAGAAGAATCTTTGCCATTAGAGGTTGAGAGCAGTGGTAAAATAAGCTAAGGCAAAAGAGGCAAAGCCAAAGAAACTACAGGAGTGAAGAGAAGAAAAATGGGATAGTAGCAGTATTGGAGGGCGTTTGGATTCCTTTTAAGCTTATAATCTAAAAGCAAGTCATAAGTTAATCATATTAATTTTTAACTTTTGCCTTATTTTATATTTTTTTAATTAAAAATAAGTACTCAAAAATATTTTTTATCTCATTTAAATACCTCAAAAAATAGAATAGAACTTATAAACCAAAAAACATTTAAAAGAAACCAATCCAAACACATTCTTAGTACAAAATTTTGGGGGGGGGGAAAGATTAAATTTTTTATTATCAAAATGGGCTATTTGGAGAATGAGGGTAAAGTATAAAGGAAGGAACTTGATGGTAAAAAAAATAAAAGTAAATATTTATCCGCACATAATATTTACATTAGATTAATTCAATTACTATGGTAAATAAATTTAGTATAATGAAATTTTTATTATATAATTATAATTAATTATCTAATTATGTTATTAAAATAGCCAAACATATATCTTATACTCCCTCCGTCTCATTTTATCAAAATAACTAGTAAGGGAACATGTTGTTAATGGGAAAATAGAAAACTACCAAATGATGTGATGCAGTGGATGAGACTAATCATCTTTTAATCAAAGGTCTTAATTTCGAGCTATGAATATAAAAAAAATCCTTTTACGCGGCGCAAATTTGAATTAGTCGAACTTCAATCGAATATCATACACTAGATACTACTCCCTCCGTTCACTTTTACTTGTCTGTTATACTAAAAATATATTTTCACTTTACTTGTCAAATTTAGGATATCAAGACAAACAATTTTCTTCCTATTTTATTCTTAGCATTAATTACTCATTTCAAATCATTTTCCAAGTCCATTAAGATTATATATTGTAAACAATGGATTTTGGGCATAACTCAACCCCAAAAGCTAGCTTATAGGGTAATGATTGCCCATGTTCCCATTCCATATCTGATGTGATACTCTTGACACTCCCCGCACGCCCAGACCTTGTTAACTGAATGTGGATAATATAATTTAGGGACCCAACATCAGTGAACAGTGAATTGGAATGGGTCTGGCTCTAATACCATGTAAATAATAGATCTTGAGCCTAACTCAACCCAAAAAAAATATGGCACTTGGGCCTGGCTCTAATACCATGTAAACAATGGATCTTGAGCCTAACTCAACCCAAAAAAATATGGCACTTGGGCCTTGCTTCAATACCATGTAAACAATGGATCTTTGACCTAACTAAACTTCAAAAGCTAGTTTGTAGGGTGAGAATTATCAAGTCCATATAAGGAATCCATGTTCTCATTCCATATCCGATGTAGCACTCTTGACATATATCAATTAATATGGATATCATGTTAAAATATACACTTCATTTATTATTTTTTAAGGGCGCACAAAGTCAAAAATGGACATATAAATAGAAAACAAAAAATGGGAAAATAGAAGAACATGGATGTCTTTATGATAAGGAAAAGACTGATTCAATTAATAGGTGTAGTTAGTTTGAGGAAACATGTTAATGAATATCTCGTGGCTTTAATTAATGTTTGATAAGTGGTAAAACTACTTAAGTTAAGATGAACAATTAATTGATTATGTTTAACATAAGACCTTTTGTATATTTCCTTCGGATTAAAAAAAGTGTTCACTTAGTTTTTACTTTTGAAAAAGAGTGTCCACTTATCAATTCAAGGAAGAATTAATCTTATTTTTAAAAAAACATTGCCCTTATTAAGTGTTAAAGGACCAAATTCTAATAACTATTTAATTAGGGGCATGTTAATCAAATTACTTACTTTTACTTAAAAGTTAGTTATTTTCTTAAAGAGTATGCAAATGACTAAGTGGACACTCTTTTTTATTCGGAGGGACATGTAACATTCTTAATGACAAGTGTTTGTTTATCAAAAATATCTATGGACAAACAAACACTTCAATCTTCATACGTTTCAAAGAATATATTATCACAAATAATTGGTTAATGAAAACACAATTACTCACTCTAAGCAAGATTTTCTCTTTGTAGTTAACAGTTAAAACGAACTTTTGACATGATCTAGACAAAAAATAAATTTATAAACTGATTGAATAACCAATTCTATCAATTTCTGGCTATATATTTATGATTATTGCATACGGTAGAGTTCAGTATTTATGTAATTTAATCAAATTTTAAGAATTTATCACTTTATTTTTACACGTTACTATAATACTCCTTCCATCCCATATTAGTTGTTGTATTTCGCTTCTCAAAAGTCAATTTGACTAATTTTTGAAGCTAAATTTGATTAAATCTACTCAAATTTTACAACTAAAATTTTGATATTAAAAAACTATACGAAAAGTACTACAAGTTACAACTTTCTCATATCAATTTGATGAAAAATATATTTTAAAATGTTGATCAACCAGAGAAAATAGAATAGAAGAGTTCGTCGACTCTTTTAAGCTTTAGAAGATTTAAATAAATGTTTGTAGACACAAAATAATATTGTTCTCGGCCCCAATTCCGCTATCTGTCGTTGTATCGATTGATGAAATCGGGAGACAAATTGATTCTTTAACTTAAGCGATTTGGGCTGAAAACGGAACTCTAGTCTCCACCAATGGGTTCCTCAACTACTCCATAAAGCATTAGGAAAGTGGTTATGGTAAACTAAGAGGTAAGAAAGATGAATACAATCGAGTAAAGTGAAGGATAAAAGATAAAGATAGATAAATTTTGATGTGTTTGATTGATTGTGTCGTCTGTATATACAAAGAATGAGCATGTACAGTACAAAAGGAAGAAAAAAAATGTAAAAACGTGCCCCCCCCATGTCGGCCATCAAGTAACCCACTAAGCTCGATGACTGACTATGGGGGAAGTGGTGTCAATTTTCACGCTCTCTACTCCTCTTGCTCGGATAATGGCCCTTTCTTTTAGCTGTTGTTGGTCGTTACCGCTTTTAGGGGTCTGAAACCCTTTTGACTTGGTCGTTGAGGCGTCTGCATCTGAGTGGGTCCCAATCATACCTCTAACTGACAACTTCGGCTAAGATGCCTTAGTAGCCGATGAAGTTGTTGTAGTCGAAGGCTAAGATTAATTCGGCTCCGGAATAGTTCGACTATCAGTGAATTCAGCTAAACACTTAAATTATTTTTGAGTGTTAACAATTGCCCCCTACATTAACTCGAGCATGACTGCTGAGTTGATGTATCCAAAAGTAGCCGTCGTTTCAGTATGACAGCCGCGCATGTACTACAATCGTCTTGTCTCCAGTGCATGTAATGATGATAACTTCTTGAGATGTGTTTCCCCTTTAACCGAGGCGTATCCATTACCGCGAATTGGCTCTGATGATTTTCGGCCATGCTTTTGAAAATGATAAATTATTCTCAACCGCGCCTCTGAAGGTTATTTAAGGAAAAGTATCCCCCATAGGTTTCTCACCTAATCTTACCCTTTTCTTAGTCGGAAATAATGGTTTCGTTTGTTCTATCTCTAAGATCAGGACAAATTATTTTGGCCGATAGTGAACTGACCCCTGCCTTGGCCTTTGTTGATGACCAGTTGGTTCTGACTCCATACAATGGACCGGAATGGGGTGATTCTCTCTTGTTTCAGTAATTCAACCCGATAAATCATGTATTTCTTTCTACCTGTGACTGGTTCACCGATGGTCGATGTTCGGATAACCTTCGTACTTGGTTGACTAAGGTCGCTCACTGTTCGGGTCGGTTAGATCGAGTGAAGTCGGTCATTGAAGCCGAATGGAAGCACTTGGGTCCTTTTGATGCCTCTGCACTGTCGAGATTTGATTCCCGTTGTAACGTCGAGCTCGGGTATGTGCGGCGTCTCTGTTTTTGTGCTTGGTTTCCTTGAATGTGGGAATCTAACCGATAAGAGAACCTCCATATTTCATTTCTAGGATCGATTATCATTATCCCGACTCCGACTCTTTTCTGGGTTCTTGACCCATCAAAAGTCAGAGTCCAAGGGACGACGTCCATATATGCGGTAGAAGGTGCGCATGGGTCCTCCGCATCTACACCGATATCTGATTGTAGCCAGAGTATCCATCCATGAAGGTCAATACACTATTAGCGGCTGCTGAGTCGACTAACATGTCGGTTATCAGCATGACGTACTCATCTTTAAGAGTGGCTAGATTTAGGTTATTGTAATCAATACATACTCGAACCTTGCCATTCTTCTTCTTGACTGGTACAATGTTCGCCAACCATTCCACATACTTAGTCGTTCTAATAAAGTCGGCTTTCAGCAGTCGTTCGATCTCGTCTTTGATTTGAGGTATCAGTTGAGGGTGATACCTTTTGGGCGGCTATTTTTGGGTTTGAAATCCTCATTGATTGGAAATATGTGTTCTACCAAAAATGTGTTAGCCAAGGCATCTCATGATAATCACATGCGAAACAGTCTTTATACTGCAGTAGAAGGGCCGTTATGCCTTGTTTGTCTTCTTCCTTCAACAGACCACTAATATATGTTAGCCGAGGGCTTTCTTCAGTTCCTAAGTTAATGTCTTCCAAAGGATCCTAAGACTCAAAACTAGGCATAGTCCTTCTTATGGGCGATTCAAGTTCCATTGGCAGCTCAACTTCATCGGCTGTAAGTGTTGGTTCGATGTCGTGGTCCCCCATCTGCGATGCCTCGGCTATCCTTGCCTCAGAGCTTATGGCGGTCAGCCGATGCCACAGGTCACGTATGATTTGGGTTTCCTCAACCATTTAAATCCTTCAAGGTAAGCCATGGTTCGACTAATTATTTTATTTCAAACCCTCGCTAGGTAAGGTTACATGATTCCCAAGATCCTTCTTCATATTGTCCCGTGACGGCTATGAAAGCCACATAAAGTGAATAGAGGACAACATCTATGATATGAACCCCTGGTTGGAACGGGTTATTGTTCGTTGGGACAATTTCTATATTGTCTCCTTCCCAAAAGATAAGTTTCTGATGCATGGTAGAAGGAAGGCAACGACTGATGTAAATCCAGTCCCTGCCCAGTAGAATGGTGCAGGACGGCTTGCCATCTATCACAAAGAATGCAGACCTGACCATTTTGGGACCCACAATGATTTCTGCTACTAGAATCTCCAATGCTACAGAGGCCTCTCACATAGAGCTAGCCATTTTCATGTTAGTTGGGTCATCCTCCTCCATTGTTTTGTTGAGGCTTTTCAAAGTAAGCAATGGCATCACATTCAGCACAACCCCATTGTCGACGAACATTCGGCTAATGATTTTACCGTTGATGTAAGCCTTCACATAGATGGGCTTGATGTGTTTAACCATCTCTTATATAGGTGCACCAAACGTGATGCTCAAAGCGTCCTTAGCCATGGTATCGACTATTGTTGCCCATTCTGTGTCTTCTACGTAAACATCACCTTTTATGCTATCTAGCGTGGAGCGGCTGGCCCAGAACTCACATGGGATTAGGATGACCATTTCAATGTCTGCCCACATCTCATCAACTAGGTCTTAGCTAAATAAATCCAAGATAGAGTCTCCTCATTTATTCAATTCGACTGTCCAAGAGCTCATATCTTCCACCTCTTGGAGACAAATGGGGATTAGCTGGGAATTCTCTGACTGAATCCTCTGCACGATTTGTGGGATTGCCTCGGTTAGAGGCCCATCCGGGGCCATATTCTCTTACCAGGGTTCTTCTGTCGGGTTGTTGGTAAGTTGTTCATCGAGCTCTGGTTGACCCGACGCCTCTCCTTCAGGCGACATTGCCACTGAAGCAACTGAGCTGAATTCCCGCTCGATAGCCTCGACTACGAAAGACTCATGAATCTCATGATTTTCGGCTGTCTTGGTGTTGGAAATTAGATGCAATGTCTGTTGCATCTTACGCAAGCCTTGGCACATTGCATCATTCTCTTCTGGGTTCTGGATGCGACTCTCGGTGGCGCCTCTTTCTTTTTTGGAGCCTGATTGATTGACCACTTCCCCTCCTCTGTGTCGGCTGGTTTAATCATTCTCTAGGGTCTCGTATGGTCCTCATTTCTTGTTATGATACGTAAGGACGAAACACCCTCGTTCACGTTAAACTCGACCACTCTCTGTTTGGTTTTAGAGAGCGGTCCTTCATCTATTCGAGGCATGCTCGAATGTCGATTGGTTGACATCCGTACTTCCCCCTAGACCTATGCCTGGCCTCAATAGGGACCCTTCTGAACCTCATGGTTTACTCTTGAAGCTCTTATTCAAAGTCCATCGAGTATTTAGGGCGGTCAAGAAAACTGCTCCTAGCCGGTTGTCTGTCATCACGAATGTCATGTAAGCTACCTAACCGATTGAACACAGAAGTCCTTATGACCTTCTCCCATTCGGTAGGCTTCTTTGGGACCCACACCCTTTTTATTGGTTGTTTCCCTTTGGTGTCCCTTGACTCATCGGGCTTAGCAAAAATACCATAGATATTGGTATCGCGGGAAGGGGGTCGATATCAATAGACATTTCAGCCATGCTCTTGTCGGCTAACTTGAACCTCTCCCCCTGATACCATTTTGGATCGCCTTCTTGAAGACCACACAATTAGAAGTAGAGTGACTGTATGAATTATGCCACTTGCAGTACTTCTTAACCTTGAGTTCTTTGGCAGGCGGAATCCTATGACCATCAAGCAGCCGAATCTTCTTATCCTTGAGCATATGATCAAATATCTGATCTGCCTTCGTGATATTAAACAAGTAAATGACCCTGTCATCGGATGAACTTATTTTCTTGCCTTTGATGGCTTTCAAGGCTGGGCAAGCGTAAACCTTACCCCTAACAATCTCAGTCACCATTGGGTCTGCCGTGCAGTCGGTTGACTTTGAGTTAGACTCATCCGCTTCAAAGATGGATACCAAGTGGGAGCCTCAATTTCGGCTGGCTCTTCTCCGCTCCTTCTCCTAGACATACTTCTCTCTATTTGGCTAGCCTTTTCGGTTAACTAGGTGGGGTAATGCCCCATGACTGCTGTTGGGTATGGCCATCAAAGCCTGCAACCTGAGCTTCTGGAACGGCTAACGGAGTCTGAAGATAAGTTGGAACAGTGTTCCATGGCTGCTCTCCTCGGACGTTGGCCGTTCTTAGAAAATTTACGCTTCCTGGAAGGTATGGATTGGGTACTGGCAATGACTGTTGGAATGGTAATCCGTTGTAAACAGCGTCACCAGATAGCCAAGCTAAATCATAGCCAGTGGCCATCAGCTGCCAATTCGACTGGCCAACATCGTTCGCATGCATTGTAAGGCCGTTCGTATAAATGTACAACATAACAAGCGGCAATCCAAAGTGTCCTAGAGCCTGAAGTGGTCTCCGAGCCATATTGATCTGCCCATACTGCAGACTCGCTTAGTCAAGTGACACATTTTTGCCCCCCAAGGTTCGGCGGCGACCATGCAGTGTGCTGGTTGCTAGGTGATTGGGCTTGCGTTCCTAGGTGTGCTTCGATTGCGCCTGAGTGGGCACTGGCTGATGCACATACGGGTGAGGAACAACATCGGGAGTCACAGTCTCATGCTGAACAACACCGTTCGCCAGAGGGATGACAGAACTAGCCGAACATTCTCCTGGGTGCACTCGGTTGGTTTCCATCTCCCTCGCTTGCTGAACTTCATTATGTACCATTGGCTTCACAATGTCAGCCAACTCTTTAGAAACTTAGTACATAATGTCGTGGATGCCCAAGTCGATCTGTTGTCTAATAAAAGACGTGGTCATTATGGTTGGACCTTCAGATTGGCTAGATTCTTCCACGGCTTGGGTTGATGGAGGAAGTGGAGGGGTATCCACCGATGTAGGCATACTCGAAGAGGATGCTGGTTCACTGTTCCTTCTAGGAGGATTTTATTTAGGATGTGGACTAGACTCGAAGTTCATTTTCTTACCGGACCTTAGGCGCATACGCCAAGAATGATCCTGATCTGGAGAATCAAACTTTGCAATTAATTCACCTATGGTCCCACTGGGCGTGCCAAATTTGTTCTCGGCCCCAATTCCGCTATCTGTCGTTGTATCAGCTGATGAAATCGGGAGACAAATTGATTCATTAACTTAAGCGATTTGGGCTGGAAACATAACTCTAATCTCCAGCAATGGGTTCCCCAACTACTCCAGAAAGCGTTAGGACGGTGGTTATGGTAAACTATGAAGTAAGAAACATGAATACAGTCGAGTAAAGTAAAGGATAAAAGGAAAGTAAAGGATAAAATATAAGATAGATAATTTTTGATGTGTTTGATTGATTGTGTCGTCTGTCTATACAAAGAATAAGTATTTATAGTACAAAAGAAAGAAAAAACTGTACAAACGTGCCCCCCATGTCGGCCATCAAGTAACCCACTAAGCTCGACGGCTGACTATGGGGAAGTGGTGCCGATTTTCTCGCCCTCTACTCCTCTTGCCCGGATAATGGCCCTTTCTTTCATCTGTTGTTGGTCGTTACCGCTTTTAGGGGTCTGAAAACCCTTTTAACTTGGTCATTGAGACGTCTGCATCAGAGTGAGTCCCAGTCATACCTCTAACTGACAACTTCAACTAAGATGCCTTAGTAGCCGATGAAGTTCTTGTAGTCGAAGGCTAGGAGTAAATTCGGCTCCGGAATAGTTCGGTTGTCAGTGAATTCGGCTAAACACTTAAATTATTTTTGAGTGTTAACAAATATATTTTCATTTATATAGTTTAACTTTTTTTTAAAAATATAACAACTAATATAGTACAGAGAGAAAGTAGTTTTTTAACAATAAGTGCAAACCATAAACTCATTTATAATTGACCTTGCATTTTCCAAAAAAAAAACGCGTGAATTTTTGTGTAGAGCATATGGCTGGTATCCACTCATATTTGGCAAGTTCTTATAGAGTCACAAAATGATTTAAAGAAATATATAAGGGTATTTTTGTCTTTTCAGTGATGAATAAGTTGTCACTACTTTATGTAAAAGGTTAAACTACGATGATTAGCAGTAAATATTCCTTACGTAACTGAATCCCGAGAGTCCAATTGAGTTGTACTAGTCAATTACTAATAAATTTGAAGCTGAAATGACTGAAAAGCCCTCTTGCTTTTGGGCTGTCTGCGACTTTTCGTCACTATCAAGTGAAACTTGGACCTACATAAGCTCTCAGTCAAATCAAAATATTGGGCTTAGGCCCAGTCCATTTTGATACATGACCCCAAGTCCCAACACAGCCTCTCTTCCCTCTGTCAGATGAAGATATGATGCTTGACAAGTACTATTGAAATAGAGACTAATTTATATATATGTAGCTACTACTTATGAGTTATGACCATCATAAATGAGTTTAAGTTTTGTGTATTGACCGTTCGAAATATTTATAGTCATGTTAAGTTATCAGCAGTAACAATTTATGACGAAAGTGATTTAGTAATTCAAAAAATAAATAGATACATAACTTATTATAACATGTTAAATTATATTGGTTTGTATAAATGATAATTGAAACAACAAAAATTATGTTGTCACACAATTAGAATCTTATAGTCATTTTACTGAACTAAATTGAGTCCATGAGTCTAAGAAATTGTATCGAGGGTTATCGGAAACAGTCTCTCTATCCCACAAAGGTAGGTGTAAGGTCTGCGTACATTTTACCCTCCACAAACTCCACACAGTGGGATTACACTGGGTATGTTGTTATTGTTGAGTCTAAGAAATTGTGAGAATTCTTAATCTCTCTCAATTCGCAAATCTAGAATTTGAATAATGCCCCTCATTGATTCTCTTAAATTGAATTGATTTATCCTAAAGATTTCATGTCAATTGGAATTTGGTTGTTCACCATGTACGAGGATCCCCGTCAAACATCCATGGAGGTTCAAGTCCTCTTCGAGGCATAATATTGAGAATACTCATTTATATACCTATTCAATGAGCAATCTCAATATTGATATTGACAATAGCGATTTAATATACCAATCAGATATTGATATAGTGATTCGATCAGAGCATTTGGAATAAATTTGGCAACGAATCGCGAAAATTTTGGTGATCCTCTCTTTTTAATAAATTGGAAGTCTGCTTTAAAATCGTCAGTCCTGCACCCAACCCCACATGAAAGCTTGAAAGCACAAAGGTCTCATATATATTAGCTCACATTTGAGAGCATACTACAGAGAAGCAAAGACAAAAATTTGAGTAGTATATACAAGCATATCACAACCTAAAAGATCACCTTATTTGATAACTTATCATTAGTCAAATTTCTCCTTAAGCACACCAGAGAACCATAGAACATATAGCATGAATGAAGTACTTAAAGGTTTTGCATGATATTTGTGTTTGCCTTTTGTACTATACATTTTTTGTGTAGTTTGTTTGGGAGGCAAACAAACTACAAGAGGCTCCTGGTTGTCTCTTGTTGTTCATATATCTTCTTCAATATCTCTCCTTGTTCTTCGATTCTCAGTTGTAGCTTTCGCTGAATCTAACAACAGAAAGACAACAGGATAAAGAAAAGATTTTCTTTGACATTGTTTCTAAGGAAGAATCAGAGAATTCAAAGTGGTATATATAGTCAAACATCTCTATAACAGTCATACCGTAACAACCAAGTTTTCTTTGGAACTGATTTTTATGTTATGTTATATTACATGTTCTCTATAATAATATTTGACTATAACAACCACAAATCTCCGGACGAACAACGCTCTCATAGAGAGGTTTGACTGTACTAGTAGAAGTTTCAGCCGGAAGTTGCTAAATTCACATCCTCGTGTATACGGTATACTAAATATACCACTAGTTGCTCGTGAAGACACCTCTGGATTTCTAGTTGCATATGTAATACTGCCTTGATTTGCATTCCACTGGAAAGAAATCTGGATTAAGGTTATACTCCAGCTAAAATAATCACAAAAATTGGTTAAGACAGTTGGAAAGAACATACGTTTTTCTGTCGATCTGTGTCACATTACTCGGTCTGTCCATTTCTTCAGATTTCCTTGCATCACATAAAAGAGGAAACAACCTTCATTTCTAAAAAGAGGTGGAAACTTTGAAATTAAGTATTTAGCATGTAATGGCAAAATTTAGTACATCTCAGAGAGCATTTTCCACAAGCAAAATCAAAATTAACAATTAAGGGAATTTTAAGAAGGTTTTAAGTTTGTATTTTGCTCTAAATATCAAATTCAAACAACGACGATTTCCAACTATAGTCGTTCACTTTGTATACCTTGACTAATTACCAAAAGCAGGTAAAAGGTCTTGTGAGTTGTGAAGCTTGAGAAGTGGTAATTCCCTTTTGTTAATGTTATACAGTAGGGTGGATGTTAGAATCCTGCCATCACAAGGCATCTTTATAAGGGGGGGGGGGGGGGGGGAAGGAAAACAATGTATAATTCCTTTTCAAGTTGGAAATGCCTAAGAAGTAAGATGAAAATGTTGTTTCAATCTTCTGAGGTTCCAAAGATCTCAGCGAGTTTTATAATTAGAATTGTGTAAGGAAATAGCCTCTCCTTGTGTTTTTCATCATCTTGTTGCTTCTGTTTTTTTTTATTTATTTATGTAGATGGACTACATAGGAACCAATGCAGACCAAATGATGGAAAATTGCTCGTTATTAACAATTCGAGCTATAGGAGGTATCTTGTTGCATACAATGCTCTCAGAAAATGGTAGAACTCCTTTATCCATCACTAGGAATTAAACAATGTGAAGAAGAAGCGGAAAGATGAAATTTGAACTTCAGACTCGAAGGTCTGAACTTTAGATATCTTGGTCTGTAGTTAGGCTTAACTAGTTTCCAATTTTCAGACCTTTGGGTTGAATGCTTTCAAATTTCAATACCGCAAGTATGAAGTTGGAAGCTGACTAAGCCTAACTTCAGATCTTTGTATCTGAAGTTCAAATTTCGAACTTTAAAATTCAACTTCAGACATTTGGATCTAAAGTTAAGCTTGTCCAGGAAGGCCCTTTGTAAAGATATCTGCAATTTGATACCTGAAAGGGACATGTAAGACGCGTACTTGTCCGCGAGCTACCTTTTCGCGAACAAAATGGATATCCATCTCAATATGTTTAGTGCACTAATGTTGAACTGGATTCCCAGAAAGATAGACGACACTAACATTATCACAATAAACCAAGGTAACTTTTTGAATGGAAAAGTGAAGTTCTAAGAGAAGATTACGTAACCAACATGATTCATAAACCACATTGGCTACCCGTCGATACTCGGCCTCGGCACTGGAACGTGATAAGGTAGCCTGTCGTTTTGCAGACCATGAGACCAAGTTATCACCAAGAAACATACAGTAACCAGACGTAGAGCGTCTGGTGTCCGGACAACCACCCCAATCAGCATCTGTATAAGAGATAAGTGTAGAGGCCGATGACGGATATAGATGCAAGCCATAATCAAGTGTTTCCTGCAAGTATCGTATAACCCTGTTGCACGCATTCATGTGCTCAACCCTAGGATCATGCATAAACAAACATACGTGTTGTACGACATACGTAATATCAGGTCTCGTGAAAGTAAGATACTGAAGTGTCCCTGCAAGACTACGATAGTGAGTGGGATCCTCGTAAGGTGAGTCATCTGCAGCACCCAGCTTGGGTATAGTATCGACTGGAGTGGAAGTAGACTTACATGAGGACATACCAACGCGCTCAATTATCTTAGCGACATACTTCCTTTGTGATAAGAATAACCCACCTGCATGACAAGTGATAACAATCCCCAAGAAATAACTCAAGGGCCCCAAGTCTTTCATAGCAAACTCAGAACTGAGTAGTGTCATAATAGACTTCTGTAAATCATTAGAAGAAGCAATCAATATAATATCATCCACATATAATAGAATATATACCAGGGAAGTACCACGACGATATATGAACAGAGAATTATCAGACATGCTGTGAGTAAACCCAATAGTAGATACATAGTCTGCAAATCTCTTATACGAAGCCCGTTGGGCCTACTTAAGCCCATACAAAGACTTCTTCAATAAACATACATGATTAGGATATTTGGGGTCTCAAAAATCCAAGGGCTGATGCATGTAAACTGTCTCCTTAAGATCACCATGTAAGAAAGCTTTCTTCACATCTAGCTGATGAATGAGCCATGCTTTTGAAAGAGCCAGACTGAGAATAGTGCAAATGATATCCGGTTTGACTATCGGACTAAATGTCTCACTATAATCCACGCCAATCTGTTGAGTTTTACCATCACCTACAAGACGAGCCTTATGTCTCACAAAAGAACCATCTGAATTATCTTTATGAGTAAAAATCCATAGACCGAATAATATTAACACCCGAAGGACGGGGTACCAACTCCCACGTCTTATTTTCAATAAGAGCAGTATATTCGTCGTTCATTGCCAATTTCCAATTCGGGTCATTTAATGCAGACACTGGGTTCCAATGTAGTTGAGATTTAAGAACGTTAGAATTTAGATTAAAATGTCTTTTTGATTTAAAAATACTCCGTTGACTACGAGTAATAGGTCCGTGACTCGGGGGGAGAATTGGGTGGATTTTGGAAAAAATCGAATGGGTGATGGACTGGCCAGCAGTCATTGGGCTTGCTGGCCCAACACTGGAATCCGGACTCGGTACTGGAACAGAAACATGGGCTGAAGCACTCTCAGTAGTGGGCTGGACTATCGACCCAATAACTGGACCTAGGACGGGGAAGAGATGGGCAGTGGGTATTTGTGGGCCTGCTGGCGTTTCGTGGTCACCAGATTGGCCCATAAAGTGGTGCATGATATACGGTGAGACTTCGTCATCTAAAAAATTATACGAATCAGGCACGGGACTACTGACTTTTGCAAATGAAAATTGGGTTTCATAAAAAATTACATGACGACTAATGATGATTTTATTAGACGCTAAATCAAAATATTTGTAACCACTATGATTAGAGGGATAACCCCAAAACACACAAGCAGTAGAACGGGCTTGGAGTTTGTTAATTATAGGTGACGGAAAAAGTGGATAGCATAAACACCCAAAGATCCTAAGATGTGAATACGAAGGATTCTTATTATAGAGAATTTTAAGGGGAGAATCATATGCTAACACTTTAGTAGGAAGTATGTTAAGGAGGTGATTAACTATTTGTAGAGCATGATGCCAAAAAGAATGAGGTACGGAAGCATGGGCCAATAAAGTTCGGACAATATTATTAATGGTACGAATTTTTCATTCGGCTTTCCTATTTTGTGAGGATGTATGAGGACAAGAGAAACGAAAAACTACGCCATTAGCATCACAAAATTCCCGAAACAACTTATTCATATTCTTTGCCATTATCACATTGAATAATTTTGATTTCCCGTTCGAATTGGGTACGGATGAATGCTCGAAATTTTAAGAATGTGGAAAAAACTTGAGATTTTATCGCTAACGGAAAGGTCCATAAAAAATTAGAATAATCATCCAAAAATAGAACATAATAACGACGGCTCAAAGAACTTAGAACGGGAGATGTCCATAAATCGCTATGAATAATGTCAAAAGACATCAAAGTACGAGAAGTAGAGGCTACAAATGGTAATCTAACATGTTTCCCTAACGGTCAGGAATGAAAAATCGGAGTACTACGTGTACCCTTACAAGAAATAAAATTATTTTTATGCAAGAAAGAAATAATTGACGACCCAGGATGACCCAAACGTGCATGCCACAAGGAATGAGCTAGAGCTGCAAATGTCGACGACATGGCTTGACTCGAGAAAATGGTGGTGGTCGTGATTGGATAGATATCTCCCCTACTATTGCATCTCATAAGAGGTATCCCCTTTTTGAAATCCTTCACAGAAAATCTAAATTGATCAAAATTAATAGAAACCTAATTATCAATGGTGAATTTTTGGACAAACACCAAATTTTTAATTAAGTTAGGGGCATGAAGGGTATTTTTCAAAACTAGAGGTGGATGTGGGGGGGGGGACAATTTTGTATCTGTAACCATGAATTGGAATTGAGTTGTCATTACCAACAATAATGTCACGATTTTTGCTTAATTTGAAATAAGACGGGAGAGTACCTTGGACGTTATGTGAGAAGTGGCGCCGGTGTCCATGTACCAATTCGGGTCTGGAGAATTTAATCCAAGTGTATGCATGGCGGCCTCAATATCGGTTGGTGTCGGGATCGGATTCGGGCCCGCAGCAGTGAAGGCCTGCAAGGGCCAAGGCCCAAGCACAACGGCCTGTTGACCCAATCCAGAACGCTGTTGGTTGGTGCCGTCAAAACCCGAGAAACTAGGCCGGTGATTGTGCTGGACAGGAGACCAATTCCCCTGGAAATAACTGGGAGGGCAGTAGGCGGGACTGGGCCACTGGCCGTTGGTCCAGGCCCACTGCCAAGGGGCCCAAGACTGAGACCAGGCAGGCCGGGGCCCAGTACCCCGAGGCCCACTGCCGGTGTTACTATTGTTTCATTCGCCGCTGTTGTTGCCTCCGCAATTTTTGCCATTATTTTTATGATTTTGACCCTTTTTGCCGCCACCTTTGTTTTAGTTTTGGCCCTAATTGTCAACAAAATTGTGAGAGATATCGGATAAAGTCATCATCGCCACAGAACTTGCGCCAGTAGCCGTCTTTTTTGCCAAGTCGGCTTCTTCTAACGTGAGCATCGAACGTGCTTGATAAAAAGGCGAAAGCGGATTACTTTGACGGAGTAGAGTCCCAACGCCATTATAGGTCTCAGATATGCTTGCAACCATTTGTAGAACAAGACGATTATTGGTAACAGGCGCTCCAACGTTACGGAGTTGGTCCGCCAATTCCTTGAGTCGTTTACAATTAGCTGAAACATTCGGGAAATCTTTCATGCTGACTTGTGAAAATTCTTGCTCAAGAGTGACAACACGGGAATGTTGGTTATCCTGGAATATATCACGCAATCTATTCCAGTTCAATGATCGTCTGTAAAAGGTCGGTAGAAATAGTGGAGTAAATCCACTAAAGGACGGTAACATCAAGAGTTATCCATAACTTAGGATCCTCCGCGGGTGTAGGGACAACAGTTGTGCCAGTGCTGGAGGAATTATGTGATGGAGGACTTGATGTGAGATTGCGTGAATTTTGAACAATTATGCCCACGTCGAATATTGGATGTATGTTTCATCTTGCCCTTACTGTTTCCAACATCAAGAACAATATGGATGTGGTTCTTGATGTTGGAAACAGTAAGGGCAAGATGAAACATGTTCTTTGACGTAGACATAACGAAAGAACAATAGGTGAATGAGGGATTTGGAAGAAAAATTGGGAAGAGAGGAGGTAATGTTGCACAAATTCTGAAAATGGACATAGAAATCGAGGCAGCGGAAGAGAGGAAATCAGTAGAATCAAGTTAGACCTAGACTCCTGATACCATGAAGGAAATAATCCCTTGATTATTTTCATTAATGAATGAGTATATATACAATTTACAATATCCATAATATGGAAAATCCTATTCCTATTCTACTCCCAAAACCCTATTCTATTTGTACAAGAATTCTACAATTATGGTAAATGTACAATGCTAATTAAATACAAATAACATATTACCAAAAATAGATATACACGGCTGTGTATACCGTGTATATCACATTCTCCAATTTGTCTTGGGTTTCCGTGATATACACGGTATACACAAGACATTGTATATGCCGTGTATACTATGTATATCATGGTATACTTTCAAACTCAAATAATTATAAGGAGGAAAGGGGTACTGAAGGAGGATGAAACATATGTTTTAGTTTGCATGGACATTAATAATTGAATGGTTCTAATTAAGAGAAATATTAACCTACTATTTACTTACATAAATGATAGAAAACAAGCTGCTTCATTTTCTTTAACAAAAGGAAATAAGCCTTATTTTCTAATGTGGGCAAAGTGTCGATAGAAAGGCAATGAAATCCAAAAAGTGTCGATAGAAAGGCCATGAAATCCGAAATTTGTTTGTCATCTGACACTCCTTAAAAAGTATCGTATCTTCCCGGAAGTAAAGTCATCTCTTCATGGGATATCCGGAATTGATGATTGTGAGAAGCTTGCTAATAAGTATCGTGTCTTTCCAGTGAAGTAGAACCATCTGTTCAGGGGGCTTGAACGGATTCCGGTGGCAATGTGCAAAGCGTTAAAGCCGGGGTCAAGTTTATTATTATGATTTTTACTAGTACTCTCTCCCTCGTGTCTTTAATGGCACTCTCCTCATGAATGGCGGAGAGAAACAAGAACCCCGAAGTGAAGTTGGTATCTACGTCCTTCCATGCAGGGAAAACGCAATGGCCTGAACAATTCTAGCTATTTTCAGCATTAAGCTACCAAGGTATGCTTTCTTTTCCTTTTCCCCTTTCATATCCGTGTGATATTTAAATAAATATCAAGTCTATACTTTCTAGAAAATTCAAATTATGTTACATGTCATCTTTTTTTCAGATTTTTACAAGCTTGTAATTAACAACTGTCATTCTATAAGATAGAACAATACTATTAACGTGTATATAGAATCTCAATTCAATCCCACCACCATAATTAGAATATATCGTGTATATAGAATCCCAATTCAATTACATCACCATAATTAGAATATATCCCATATATTTTGTATATAGAATTATGGTAAGTAGATGATTCATTATTGTACTAGGATTCTACATTGTACACTATATATATTTGTATTAATGAGAAAGCCTAGTACAATAATGAATCCTCTACTTACCATAATTCTATATACAAAATATATGAGATATATTCTAATTATGATGGTGAGATTGAATTGAGATTCTATACACACATTAATAAATGCTTTTTTTTATTTGGGAGTTCATAGCTGGCGTTTACATATATGTGCTATATTGAAACTTGCTAGTATCTTTCATAACAAATTACATCCTAATATCAGTACGACTCTTACATGTCATTTTTAAAATAAAAGTCTAATTTGATTATGTACAACAGAGTAATCCAAAATTTAGTGCGGTACAATAAAATCTATTACTAGTAGGAAGAGTGTATATATAGGTGTTGACATTGAAACTGGACTTAGTTTTCCTCTCCATTTAATGTAGGGTATAGATTCGTGCTCCATGCTGGTCAAGAAATCAAAATACGAGTTATTATGGTGACGGAAAAAGAAAATTGCTCAACATGCAAAATCTGAATTATTACAATGACCAAAATGGAGATACCGGCCTATATCCATCATGAATACATTTATTCAATCAGCCATCTGATCAATTTTTTGAAGGCCATAAAAGTAAACGAAGATTTGAGGCACTTCAAATGCTACATAAAGGGAGGATGGTGCCTACAACTTTTCATGGAACTATAAGTTTTCTATTGACGTTGATCTACCAATGTAACTGTACTCAAGCAGCAATGGTCTCTGATCCATTGCTATTAGCTTTGCCTTTAAAATTCCATATTGGAGTAGTCTCAATGAGCTTATGAGGAACTGGATGCTTTTCGCGTTTGGTGAGCTTCTTGACGTTGCTTATTCTCAACTTAGCTATCTCGTCCTCGTCCTCCGGAGTTATCTCCCTAACTACAACGGTCAGTTGTCTACATTCCGGCCTCACTTTTTGTCCACACTTTCCTTTAGCATGGTAGGACACCCTTTTTAACAAATTAAAAGCCTCACATGTACCAAATATATGAAAGTAATGAATCAGTCCAAGATTAGAAGTAAGGGTTATACTCATGTTGTTAGTATGGTAGAATAAATTGTGTCTCAATTCTCTAGATATATTGCCTTTCAAGTAAGCTTTTACGCGACAAAAAGAGCAAAGGAGTTGTGGAGTTCAGTCTCCCACACCGTAGAAGCTAAGGAGTAGACAGCAAAGAGATGCTATAAAAAACAAAGGACCGTTGCTCGGACGAAGCATACCTTTCTCGGCCTTTTGGCTAAGATCAAGTGTAGTATCTGTTCTTATCAGTTTAATGTCTGATATGTGGGTCAGCGGCTCACATGATATTAATTCAATTTTTAAGGGTGAAGGCTCATCACGGTAGCTTGCTACCTGGGTCTTCGTGCGTCGCCAAGGCCTTACACTGCAGCCCAGGCGCGCACCCCCACCAAATCTAGTCTAATATATTGAAATTTTCTTATTTCAGTAGTTCCATTATGTTGATAGCTCATTCATAAGATTGTAAAGATAGACAATAGTTTTGTGAGAAATTGGTGACATGATTAAAAGTTGAATGGTTTTGTAAGAGAAATATACCTATTATTTACTTTATCAATGAAATAGAATTTTTTTCTTTCTGATGTGGATATTAACCTAAGGCTGTCCAGTGGGCCGGTCCCGGTCCCGCCGGCAAAATTACGGGATGTGATTGTCGATAATCGGGATGGAACTAGGGCTGGTCCTGCCACGACCCGTCCCCCCTGCAGAATCTAACCGTTACACAAACGATCATTTTCAATTTTAGTCGTTGGCAATGGCTAGAAACGGTCATTTTGACCCCCTACCCCCTTAATATTTATTTTTAATCATAAGTTAGTATATTTACACATTAACCCTATTTTTCAATTATAAATACCTCATTTTTCTCACAAATCTTCTTACCATCTCTCTAATCTCTCTCTCTCTACAAGTCTAAATTGCACACTAAATATTATATTTTATTTGGTAATTTCTATCAAAGTTCAAAAATTGGGAGTGAAGTTAACAACTAGCTTGAGGATCATCGAGCAAAGTTTCAATTTTCAACCTCGATTACACGTCTACGTTACATCAGCATTTGGTACACTCGCTCCTTTTATTTAAATTATTATTGTTTAATTTTAATTATCCTACTTAATTTTCTTAACTTTAATTCTTTATTTGTATAATTATAATAGAACGAGGTGAACGTTTTTTTGGTAGAGGTAGTAGGAGTAACAGGGGTAAGAGTGCATCTTCTAGTAATCCTAATCATGATAATTTCACTCATGGTGATGAAACTGAACTTTTTAATATTGATATTAATATACCATTAGATCATGAGGTATATTATGCATATGAACCAGACTATGATTTAGAAAATGAATTAGAAGATAATTTAGATAACACACCCACTAACCTCCACCTCAGGCTCAGACTTAGTCTCAGGCTGAAACTGAAATTGTAATCCATCATATTCCCCCTAATATGAGAAGAGGCAAAAAACAACGAAAATTTAAATCACATGCATGAGATTTTTTTGAAAGGGACATTCCTAATCAACTAGCTATTTGTAAAATTTGTCGCGAAGTTTATAAATTTAAAACTGAAAAAGGTCAAGGTGGGATAGGAGGTTTAATGAGACATGTGAAAAACTCTCACAAAGCAAGGTATAACCAATACTTGGCTGGAAAAACGGGTGTAAAAAGGTCTTCTGAGTCGGAACAAAGTTCACATAGTGTCCCCGATCAAGTACATGGTCAAATTAACCTGATGAAGGGGGGAGTTATAGGTCCGAAATATGATAAACACAAAGATTGGAAAAATTTAGCAAAATTAGTTGTTGTGGAGGGTTTGCCTTTTTCATTTCCTTCTTCTCCTGATTTTATTCATTACATTCGAGAAACATATAATCTTGCTTTTAACGGTTTTCCTAGATCAACTATTAGAATAGATGTTTTTAAATTTGCACATGAATATCAACAATATTTACGTTAAGCATTGTATCATTTTAATGGCAAAGTGACTATCACTTCTGACATAGGCCGTAGTACTAATGGTAATGATTATTTAACTGTTACATGTCATTAGATAGATCACAATTGGTCTATGCAAAAACGTATATTAGCATATAAATATATTGATAAAAGGCATACTGAAATTTTTATTTCAAGAAATATTCATGAAATTAGTGAATATTATGAAATTACTGATAAAATCATGACTATTACATTAGATAATGCTTCTTCTAATGATTATACTGTAAACATTTTAAAAACTCGATGTACTCCATCTTTTCTCGATATTTTTCATGTTAGATGTGCATGTCATATTTATAACTTAGTTGTAAAGGATGACAAATTTTTTTTTTAAAACATCCTTGATAAAGTACAATTTGCTATCAACTTTATTTTAAAGGTAATAAAATACAAAGACGTAAAGAGTTTTAAAAAAACGTCATGATTGTGGATTACCTTGTAGGAAATCCAGAAGAAGTTGCAACTAAGTGAAATTTTTTGTATGAACAATTAGTTGTTGCTCACGAGTATAGAAGACATATAACTTTATTATTTAATGCACATAATTAAAATCCTTCGGATATGCTTGTAGATGATGATTGAGATACAATTTTGGAACTTATTGAATTCTTAGAGAATTTTTTTCTAGCTATTAAGGAATTTTCTGGTATTTATTATCGTACTATTTCATCTATGTTATTTTATATAGCTCTAATATTTTTATTATTTAATGAATATATATATATATAAAAAAATAAGCTCCAACTATTACAAAAAGATTTGTAAAATTTTAATTTTTTTTCTATTCCCACTATTTATTTTATTAGTGTTGTATTAAATCCTACTATTAAAGTAGACGGTTGTAATGCCCTTATTGAAACGATTTATGAATGCCTAGGAATACTTCCAACAGAACCAACTAACGAACCAACTAAACAAGATGTTATCTCTAGCATACAAATACAATGCAAAACTATGTATATGTATTACCAAGAGCAAAGTGCAAATAATCAACCGATTTCTATAACATCTTCTTCTACTTCACTTCAACCTTATAAAAAACATGCGGTTTCTGCTTCAAGTATTCAAGGCCTTCAAAATAGAATGTATAGTGGTTCAAGTGCTTCACAAATTAACGTTTGATGTTTATGTTTTACAGGGTGTTGTACCGTTCGAATCAATTGCTAATGAAAATGGACGTGAAGACTTGCTGAAATACTGGAGAGAGAATGAAAAGACATTTTCGACCCTATCAAATATGGTCCGAGATGTGTTGAATATCCAAGCGTCATCTACAACTTCTGAAAGCGTTTTTTCTGCTGGAAGGTTTCAAATAGGATAGCACAGACAGTTTGGAGATTGCAGTTTTATTTAGAGATTGGGTTAGAGCAGAGCGTAGAAGGTGCGGTCAACCACAGATCAATGAAGAAGACGACTACACTTACAACGAAATCTTATCCGAGGGATCAAGAAACAACGTTGAACAATTTGGCCAACAAATTTCAATTCCAACAGAAGATCCTCAAGAGATTGTCAGAAATTTAGAAAAAGTATGGTTGTATATGTAATTTTTTTAATGCCAATTTTACTATGTGATTTGCAACTTTTGAACTACGAAACAAAGTTGCAAATTTTAAAATTGTATTACAAAAAAAATCACATTTCTATTAAATAATATAAGAGGCAATTAACCTTGAAATATTTTTGCACTATCTTGTTCAATTATTTATGTCTTTATATATATATATATATATTTTAAGAAGTTTTTAAAAATCCCCCCAAATCCCCTTCCCGTCCCCTATGATAGCGGGATGTGGGACGGGACGGGACCACTTCCCATCCTGCCTATTCCTATCCCGACTCACCCCGTCCCGTCCCGTCCCGTCCCAATGGCCACCCTTATATTAACCTCATTTTCTAATGTGGAAGTGTTGATGATAGGAAGGCAATGAAATTTGGAGGAGTTGGTCATGAGATGCTCGCTTTTAAGTACCATGTCTTCCAACAATTTCTGAATTGTTGATCACCATGTCTTCCAACAATTTCTGAATTGTTGATCACCATGTCTTCCAACAATTTCTGAATTGTTGATCATTCTCGGGCATAGCTGTTCACGAAAGGTCACCAGACGCTCTCTAATAAGCTCGTGTCTTCCCTGGCAATGCAAAGTATAACAGACTGGGACAAGTTAATTATTATGCTTTCAAGTAGTACTTTCTCCCTCGTGTCTTTAATGGCACGATCATGAATGGCGGAGAGAACCAAGAGCCGCAGTGAAGTTGGTATCTGCCTTGAATCTCAACTTCAATGCAGGGAAAACGCAATGGCCCGAACAAAGTTTCAACAAATCATTTGATCAAATGAATGAAAATTGTCAATTATAGGACTGGTAAAAAAACAGATTTTTCATCAGTCTAAACTCTAAACAAGTTTTAGAACCCTGCTTTACTTATCCAGAGTTTCCCGAAAGTGGATCATAGATTTGCCTAACTAGGCTACTGGACTGGAAAAGATTTATTTCTTCTTACCCCTGAACAAAATGGCTTAAATCTTTAAAGCACAATTGCTCAGCTGGAAGTTGAACTAAAATTACAGAATTTCAGAAGAAGAGGTTAGGTTCAAAGAATAACCAATAACAAGTGTCTAAATCCTTCTCCATCAACAATGAATTATCCCAAACTAGACCTAACCATCTCATATGCCAAGAAACATGCAGCATTTGCGGGGACACTACGCCCCATAGCAGGTCCAAAGCCCTTGTAAAGGCCTTTGACTCCCTCCGATGCCAAGATCTTCTTGAAAGCATCAAAAAAGCCAGAGTACTTTGGGTTTTTATAGTCATCGATCTGGATTACACTCTTGATGACATCTGTGGGATACACGGAGATCCAGAAGGAACCGCCAGCCAAGCCACCGGCTACAATAAGAGAACCTCTTCCCAACCCTGAAGTGTCTGTGCCTCCTGCAAAGTACTGCTTTAGCAATTCATACATGCCAAACATAGCAGCATTTCCGGGTACTTCACGTGCCAGGGTGGGGCCCAAGCCCTTGAAGAGACCAGCCACCCCTCCTTCAGATCGAAGAACATGTCTTGCTACATCCATTGGCCCTGCATATTTCACTGCCACAGCAGCTGAGCCTACACTTGCCAATGCACCCTGGGCTTGCAATCTGCATTCATATAATTCAACCACTAAATTGCCAAGTACAGAAGTTGTTCCCTCGTAGTTTTGATCATTGACCAAACAGTGGTAACAACAAGTAGAAAAGTACATGTGCTTTCTTTCTATCTACGATGCACATCATAGTCACTTTTTCATACTTCTTTGAAATGCTTTACCTAAGCCGAGGGTCTATCGGAAACAGTCGAGGTAAGGGTAAGGTCTGCGTACAATCTACCCTACCAACACCCCACCTATGGTATTACATTGGGTATGTTATAATTGTATAATACACATTATAAAAGCGGCAAACGGGCGGGTTGGGTCGGATATGTGTGGGTTGGAAATAGGTTAAACAAAAACCAAGTTACTTTAACACGGTAAAAAAGTAAATTAACCGGCAGATAAGATAGAGTGAGAACGCAAGCTAAAAGCCAAAATAAGTTTAGACCATCAGAAAGCAAGAACTCATGCAAGATAACAAGCAGACAAATGAGTATTTGATAATACGGACATCCATATTACCCATCTGGATACCCATTTTGTAGTGAATAATATGGATATATCCATCTTTGATCTAATTTTAAGAAGTCAATAAATGGGTTGGATTGGATGGTTACTTTTTTTTTAACCATTTTGCCAGCCCTATGCACATGTATTCACCACTTCAATGGAAGGGAAGGATACAACATGGCAAACATCTAAAGTTCATTGATCATACAGTTTGGCCAAGTGAGCGAAACTTTGTCAAGGCAAGATTATATACTACATTTTAGTTTTAATGCATTAGAGCAAACCTGCATTTTATCAGCTCAGTTGGGCAAGCAAGAAAAGACACAGCAGTTCCAGCAACAGCCCCGCAAACGACTTGCTGGTTCACAGTAAGAGGGACTCCAGGTTCAGACCTCAAGAACGCCTCTGTTTGACCTCTCACTGTGAAGAGCACAGCATTAAAGGCTGCCACAGTGGCAAGCGGGGCCCCCATGCCTTTGAACAGCCCTCTGGCACCTTCCGCGGCTACTGTTTGCCGGACAGCATCTATAGCACCAGAATATCTTGGAGGCTGACCTGGAAGTGGAGTAGGCTGGCTTTGAAGCTTCACCTTTATGGTATCAAAAGGGTGACCAACGATCAGTTGTGCTGCTCCGCCTACAGTCCCAGCGGTTAAATCCTTCGCTATATCACCCATCGGAAAATCTGGAACACAAACAAAAGGGAATTTTTTTTTGTCTAAATGTAAATTGGCTATTGCAATGACTGTTTAAAATTCTAAATAGTAGAAAAAGAACGATTTGGTGGGAAGGAGGGGATTGCAAGAGTATATTACTTCCTCCGTCCCAATTTATGTGACTCTTTGACACCTTATTTAGTAACAATTTAATTTCAAACTTCCTATTTTACCCTTAATGAGATGATTTATAGTCACACAAATATTTTAGATCACAAGTTTCAAAAGTCCTACTTTCTTTCTTAAACTATGTGCCCCCTCATACACCTTCACATAAAATTCGGATGGAGGGAGTATCACTGTTAAGCTGAAGACTTCTGCTAAAATGTTGGTGTAGTGGAAAAAAGAACATTATTAATTTCTGCAGTCAATAACCATGAACCTACATATCAAAAACAACTAGATATCCTTGTTTTAATACAAAGTCTAGCTTGGGTATTTGTGGAGCTATCGCACTTTTGGGAGTAAATAGCACCAAAAAGAATCCAGGCACAGTTCTTCTAAACCAAATCCTTCACAATTTTACACCTTCAGACATGAGGCACTCTGATAATCAGAAACTCATATGTCAGATGACAATAAAAGAACAGATCAAAAGTCTGTATGCCAATTTGACTTCTCTAGATAATTTTGACATTGGTGTCCTATGACAGTCAGCTACTTTAGAACCAAAGTGTTCCAACTGCTTTTGCCTAGAAATTATCTACATACCATGCCTGACAAAACAAAAGAGTGAGACAGCAAGTTAGAACTCCAGTACTATCTCGACTTTTCTTCTCCTTGATAAACATCTTAAAATGTAAGGACTCAAAGACATGTACTAGAAGAGGAGAAAAATGGAAATCCAATAGTGGTGTTCATACTCTTCTTCAGATAGCAGCAGAAACTCTAAAATCAAATATAACAGAGCCAGACAGTGTCCTAAATTAACGACTATTATGTTATTCACAAATGCTTCAGATTTCAAAGCTACTGAAAAGTAGCCACGGGGGAGGCAATACCCTCTAGTGAACTGTATATAGTCAAACCTGATAGATATTCAAAACAAAAAACCATTGCCATGAATAAGACCCAATACCACCAAAAGTAAATAGCTATATCAAGAAAACTAGAGCATAATTATGAAATCTAAACGCAAAATTATACAATACATATCCGAAGAGTGGAAAAGCAATCCTTTTTCCTTTTGTTAACTATAAAGAAATCCACCATCGTACATTACAGCAAACACTTCAAAGTTCAAAAGCAGTCCTAGGCCACAAACGACCAATTTTGCACAACCATAACATATTAAAAAAGAATAATACAAACATTGGGATCAGGGTGTAGAGAAAGGTAAAACAAGAACAAAAATTCTGATAAAAGAATAAGCCTTAACCTGCCTGATTTCTCTTTATACAAGATGAATATCCAACCAAACCAACCAAACGGATCCCGGACTTAAATCAAGATCTTTGTGCAATCTGAAATCAACAGATGAGCAATGTAACAGTCAATTACTCAAACAGAACAAATGTGCACATCAAGATATGACATAGAGAAACAAATCCAAGAAAGGAAAATCGGAAACATAGCAGTAAAGGGGTATGGATTTTATATAAATAAGAAAGTGAAAATACCAAATGGGTATCACTCAATGTCCATTTTCATCACATCAAATTTCTAAAGCTACAGACTTTTTGATTTATACCAAAAGGCTTTCACTCCATGACCATTTTTCAGCACATCAATTAAATTGTAGTTTTCTAAAAGGTATATAATTTCTCCACATTTTAACAAAGTTATAAGCTTTATGCTAATAAAAGATTCTTCTTGTAAAGAATAGCAAGAAGCCTTACCCTTTGCTAGTTCCTCTTTATACAAGATGATTGTCCACCAAGTCAATCAAATGAATATCCAAATTTATATCAAGACCTAAGGGGTTGCAATCTGAAATCTACATAAGAACAATGTATCAGTCAATTACACAGACAGAGCAAATATATATATCAAGATTTGTTAATTGGAAAAGAATAAGCAAAAGGGGTTTGATATTAAAAAATACCAAAAGGGTATCACTAAATGTCCATTTTCAAGCACATCAACTTATAAAGGTGGAGTCTTTTCCACATTATAACAAAGTTATAATAAGCTTTAAGGTAATAAAAGATTCTTATGGTATCTAGGTGGACTAATGGGTACCTGATAAATCTGATGAGTTAAAAATCTTGAAGTAACTTAGAACCACATGAAGGGAATTCAAGAAAACGACAATAATTGGATTTATAGAAATTTGGAGGCCAATAGATCTTACACTAGTCTAAAGATCATAAAAAGAAATTGGATAGGGGGAATGAGGACACAAATTTTGAGCAAATTTCAGCCTCTTTTTTTCTGCTCTCACAAGAAGATCTTGAGAGAGAGATGGAGGTTCCTATAATTTTGGGTGACTCTTTCTATATAAAGGGAATATACAATCACAAGGCCACCACCAACGCCATTACCTATATGTGTCACTGATTTTGATATATTCCCTTCTTTTGGAAAAAAAGATTTGTTAGGTTATTGATAAATTAATTTTAGGGGTGGTTTGGTAGGCAGATTAAATATGTCGGAATTATAATTTTGATTAAATTATTTGATTTAAGTGGTGAGATAAAATAATTCCGAGGTTAATGGGATAAGGCGAATATTCCATTATTAAGTTTGAGTTTTATTTTATACTCTGTTTGGTAGAATGTATAAATTTATTTTAGGACAAGTTTATATCTTCTACCAAATATGTTATACAATTAATCCCAAAATTAGTGTTGGGATATCTCACTTTTACTATGTACCAAACGATCCCTTAGTCATGTTAAATGATAGTTCATCCGGATAAAAAAGAGTGTTCACTTAGTCATTTGCATAATCCTTAAAAAAATACTAACTTCTAGGCAAAAATAAGTAATTTAACTAAACTGCACCTAATTAAATATGTATAAAAATTTGATCGCTTAACACTTAATAAAGGTAAATGTTAGGCTGAGAGTGCGCAGCTACGGACTGAAAATGCCTCATCCTATCCCACACCCATAACTGAAAGGGTCATTAAAAAATATTTTATTAGTCATCATTTTAAAAAGCTATATTTATAATAAAATTATACATTTAAATATATTACCTAGAGGAGCGCGTGAAATCCAACGATATCCGTTTTATCGCCCATAGACGCTCGACATAGTGACGATACAGGTAAGTCAGAACATCAGCGCCTCAACTATAACATCCCAACTGGTCCAGATCCTCCAAAAATGACAGATACTTTAAGCTCACATAGGAACCCGATGTGTTCGAGAACAAGATGCCCCGAATATGATGAGTAAGTACAAGAGGCCACGATCGACATCCAACCTGAGGTGTACCGTCTGTAATAGGATGCTCCATGTCTAAAAGGCACAAGTGAGTACAGAGGGCATTCATCGACATCTGAGTCTGTCCGTGGATATCACCTTGCTGCGACAAGTTGTTGACACCCAATTTTAACCTCCTTTCTTCCAATTCACCTCTTTGAGCTTCTATTTTATTAATATATTAAGTATATTGTTCTTACTTATCTTTACCACAATAGGAAGTCAAAGCTCTATTAATTTCTCAATAATTGCTATTTTGCAATATATATATATATATATATTTCATCATGCATTTATTATTTTTCTGACTTAATTAAATAAGAATTTTCTCGCTAAAATATTATTCTTATTATATCGCACTAATCTTATTCGTATTTTTTCTTATAAATATCTATTTAAACATTTTCTTATTAGCGAACTATTATTGCACTTATATTTATTATTATTTTAATATCTACATGAAGTGTGTATTAAAAAGGAATATGTTTGCCCCTCTACTCTTGTTATTATGAATATTGAGAAAACTATTTAAACTTACTACTTTAAATAATGCACCATATAAAATACTTTTCATATTCATAGCGCATTCTTATTAAGTTATTTTAAATTTCACTTCATATTTATATAATTTCTTGCTACATTAATTTTTGCATTTAGTTAATTAAATATTTTACATGGCATAATATAGAAGCCTAAAAAAGAAATAAAGAGTAACGTCCTTCAAATCGTGCTGCCGTAGCTCATCAATTTAGCCCCAATAACAAATGGCTTTATTGAGGAAATGTCCTGCCATAACATCAGCACCTAAGCAAACGTTAACTGAGGTGAAAGGAACACCTCAGCAAACATTAACTGAGGCGAAAGAACAGCAAAGAAAACATGCTTTGGCAGTTGCTATAGCAACAGCAGCAGCTGCTGACAATGCTGCTGCTGATGTTATTCGTCTAACGAATGCTCCAAATGAATTCAAAAGGATACAAAAACAAGCTGCAATTAAAATCCAAAGTGCTTATCGCGCCCACCTGGTAAGAATCCAATTTCAAGATTATTCACATATTTTGTTGAGAATTTAAGTAGTATCTTGTAACTTAGAGGGCGACGTCCCCTAAACAAGTTTAAAGGCCAAAGTGAAATCTTGTACTGTTACTATGAATCCTAGTTAATAGTAGAGGGTAAGGTAGGTTTGTATATAGCAGGACTTGACCTTGACTGTTAGATTAAAAGCCCAGTGCTCTACCAAAAGAAGATGATAAGGATTGGTAGAGAAAAGAGGCTGGCCCCTTTCTTCTTGTCATATTAAAGGAGCACGACTATGTATGAGGCTCGTGCATTCTCTTTTTGCCCTTTGACTGTTAACCATATCAGTTGTAACGTACAGGTTCTAACGAATCAGTAGGTTTTGATTAGACCCTATATTTGTATTAGAAATTTCATTAAATATGTATAAATATTTAATTACGAATCCAATAACTAAAATGAGCTATGGGTTCAGTAGCTACTTTAGAAGCCATAAACTTCAAATGCTGGTTTCACCTCTATTTTTCGTTGTTGGAAAATCCCTCCTCGCTTATTAAACTCTTCTCATATTTTTAGGAATTTTGTTGTGTTTATGGCTACTTATTGTTCTCTTCCTTTTCAAAAGATATTCTGACCTTTGCTAAAATGAAGTTATGAACTGGTGCCTAATCTCTGCCCTTCTGAAATGTTGTGCAGGCCAAGAAAGCATTAAGTGCTCTGAAGGGTCCTGTGAAGCTTCAAGCAGTGATTAGAGGTGAAATTGTGAGAAAAAGACTAATTGCCAAATTGAAGTGCATGTTGCCACTTCAAAAGTAAAAAACAAGAGTTTATCAAATAGACTCCCTACTTCTGAAGATTATCATAACAATAATGACAAGAAACTCATCAATAGCCCAAGTGAAAGTATGAAAGCTAGAGAACTAAAGGTAAGAACAATCATTCAGCTTTTCTCTAATTAAGGTTCCAAACATTGGTTCAACTATTAAATCTACAAAGACACCTAACACATCTTATTATGACATTTATGGTTTGACTTCCAAAAGGAAATTGAATTGTTTAATTAAAATGATAATATTTATCTAGTTTATATAACTGTAATATGGTTTTGGTTACTGACAGCTTAAATGCAAGAGCCTTAGGACTTGGAATTTCAACTTAGCTTCAGAACAAGACAGTGAAACCTTGTGGTCAAGAAGAGAAAAACCCATTGATAAAGAGAGCATTTGATGAAATACTCGTTTTCACATCGGGTAACTTCATTTGCACTTGCATTCTCTCACTCGTTTGTTATCAAAAGTAGGAATTTACTTATAGATACACACTGCAATTATCACATTATCAGTGTATTTCAACACGTTCCAGATAACCTGCCTTATTTTCTAGATTACTGATCTCTCTTTTTATGAACGGTTACCTATAATATCTTTTTAAATGACTTGATAGCATATTACTTCTTTTCATGAGAGAAGAAAGGACCAAACTTTACAAGAAGTATTAACCAGCAAGCAAAACAGAAAAGCAAGGTTATTTGAGAAATTGAGATCATTTACAGACTCAGATGTTCCTTTAGCTGACATGAATGGGATGACATAACTTCCCCAGTCATCACATTTTCTTGAGCTGTAACAAAGCAGTTCCGTATCTGGAAATAAGCTTGATAGCAAATATATGGGATCTAAAAAGAGAAAATTTTCAATCTTGGTAAAACACCTTGTACATCTAGAGCTATCTGCTAGGAGTTCTGCTCTGTCTGGTACCATCATTCATTTCACCATTAAACGATCTCCAAGAAGAAATCTTGAGGTTATAGGGAGAATGTTGACCTGTATACATCTCGTGTAACCTTAGGTGTTGCTTCAGTGTGCTCATTGACCTTGCAGATTCTGTAGCAGCCATGCAAGTAGGAAATATAGGAGAACTTGGTAAAGAGTTAACATCAATGTTTGATTTTCGTTTTACATTAGAAAATGATCTTCTTGGAAATGAAGAAGGAGAATGTAGGTCCTCTATGCAACCTGCTCTATTCATAAAACTGCTTCCTGGAAGAACATGGGCATTGTACATTTATTATTTTTTATCACTAAGTACTGCTACATCCTCCCAACACAAGTATCAGGTGACTTTTTCCACCAAAGATGAGTGTCGGACATTATTGACTTGTTTATTCAGTACTTCCAAGTTCCAACAACGGAAAGCAGGAACTCCTAAATTTACATCATTACTTCAAGACTTGAAAACAAACAAAAAAATGAAGCTACAATTGGAGCTTGAAGCTGCTTGAGTAATCTATCTACAGTTGATTGACGAAAGTAAGTGCACATCTTTTATTACTGGTTTTAACACTTCCGGAGACTTGCCACAGTGTGTATATAGTTCAAAATTTTCTCCATTTCCCTGTTTGTTTTCCCTTCTTGTATTTATTTAGTGATATTTTTGTTTTGGGTGCTTCTGAGTTTAGTATATTGGAGGAAGAATTGTTGTTTGATGGCCTTTTACCTGGAAGCATTTCCAAGTTTGGTATTTGCATAGAACTTTAGTCTTTGCCTGTTGTATTTACATAGTTTATTTCTTTTGGTTTCTTCCTTCAAATAGTTTATTTCTTTTGGTTTCTTCCTTCAAACCGACCTCTCTATTATTTTATGTAAAATTCTTTGAAGAATAAACTTATACAAAATTTAAGTCATACCTTTCTGATTAAACCATTGATTTTGAAACCAAGGAAAATGGAATTGAACCAACCAAAATGGAAGAAAAGGGTGCTTCACAATTGAGGATTGGTTCCTCCATGAGCATGGTGGTTGCTTTCAATTGACAATACAGAATCTTGAAGGTATTGATCTGGTAATCTAAAAGTGCTTCTCAGTAAAATGTAATTAGCAACTAGCCATTGGGAAGAAACAACAATTAAGCTATTGCCAAAAAAGCTAGGAAAGTTTTTCCTTTTATAGTGGAATGGTCACAAAGATAAAGAGCAAATTTACTCCAATTTCACATGGAACACTAAAGAAACAAAATCAATTGGAAGCTCCTCATTTCTATTGGCTTAAAAAGTCTATGGTACATCCAATATAACAGATTAACACTGAACTGAGCTTGACAGATATCACATGCTACAAATTTTGTAAACCTTTGGAACATAACGCCATCGGAAAGATAATGACAATTGACAAGAAATATCAACTGTAATGCTTGAGTTACCAGATAAGAAAACAAGATCGTCAGAAATGTCTGATCCATGATGATGAATCTATACACAGTTGAAGCAGCCATCCTGTAGGTTTTGCACTAATGATAAACATTTCCAGCAACAACTCTGCTGATCTAACATCTTGATAGAGGAAATAAACTTTCATTTGCTTCTGCTCATAGCGACGGCTTTCCTTCAGAGGGATTTAGCACGATAACGTTGCAGGACGAGGCAACACAAATCTTGGAGTTGATTTAAACCAGAAAAATGGCTATCTAATCAGTTTATTTTCCTCCATTATTGTTCATAAATAGCTGATCTCTTAAAGTTTCGACTATCTTAGCTAAAATGTCACCATTGGAAGCTAGATAATCTTCAGCATCCTGTCTACTATTTAGAACCTGTCCATCTATGAAGTAGCTCCCTCCCTCTTGCAGAATGACTTCATGTTCACAAGCCAATTCCAAAACCTCAGAATCAATGCAGAAGCCTCCCCCGTACTGTATCCTCAGTTCAGCTTCTGTTGCTGCAGGAGCTAGCTTATTTTTAACCACTTTTACACAGATCCCAAGACCAGTAATCTGGAAAAAAAATTCAAGCAAGCACTAATCTAGTCAAAAGGTAACTAATAAACCCAGTGAAAAACAACACGAAACTCATCTCAGACTAGTCCATTGAAAATAAAGGGAATAAGCAAAAACAAAGAGAAGCAGGTAAAGAGTTGCCTATTTAATTTTTGATGCTGGGTGAATATAATTATAGATGATGGAGAAGGAGAAGAAGGAGAAGGAGAAGAAGATATTTGGGAAATATCATATTCAGAGTGACAGATTCAGAATAATTCATACAGCCTTCTGAAAGAATGGTGATATCAAGAATCTAGGTTGTAACATCTAAGAAACAAAATAAACAAATTTTAGGATTTGGAAGCCCATATTGTATAATTATAATAATCGGTTAATAAAATATATTTTTCTGAAGGTACAAATCAATGAGTCAGAAACATGCAATATCTACCTTATCCCTGGTTGTAAGCAATTGTTTTCTAATTGTTTTAAGCCGTACGGCAGCATAAAACGGCAAAGCATTTCCACCACAAGTTACTTCGTCCATACGCCCGGAGCCTCGAACTAATCCTTTGTCAGATCTTCTTACCTAAATAGAGGCCGGATCAGTATGCCAACTGTTACGGAAAGCAGATAGCGGCGTATAGTGTGTTCTAATAATGAGATCAGACCTGATTAATGAAAATAATTAGTGTGCTAGAGTTGCATAACGAATAATGAATTTTACGTAGTGCTTGTGTCATAATCTTTGATTGCAAGCCTTTAGGAGAGTCACATAACGTAGCATCAAGCTCAAGTTGGGGAACAAGAGCTGCCACCTGTTAAAAGAAAAAACAATTAAAAACCTTCAGAAGCAAAGATTGCTGATAATTTATAAAAGGGAAAGATGATCAGCCTGGAATTATAAAGAGAAACACTTACACTATCGACCACGATTACATCCATGGATCCACTTTTTGTCAGGGTATTGACAATACTCAGCAAATTCTCAGCAGAATCTGGCTGTGAAATAAGGAGATTTTCAACATTAACCCCTATTGCTTCGGCAATAGAGGGGTTCATTCCATTTTCGACATCCAGGTATGCACAATAACCTACCAGTATAAAGGTAATAGGATGAGAGGACAAATTTGAAAATTATAGAGGAAATATTAGCATTAACTCTTTCCCACATGGCTTTTTCCCACATTGAAAAAACACATTTGTATCTCATGTAATACCTATATAAAGGGTTTTACTTGCTTTTCTTTTACTTGCATTTCTTTTACTTGCACTTTTAGCTTTCAAGAATAGTATTATTCTATTATCTTGTTATTGCTTTGTAAATATTCATGTTATGAATAAAAGACTTTCATGAATTCTATCATGGTATCAAAGCCAAGAGTGCAAGTTAATATTTTTAGCTCGATCGCGGATCCAACTTCGCGGTGAGTTAGTTGGGGGTTCGCATGCAGCACCCCCTGGTATCAGTTAATTTTTTGGCTTGTTCTTTTAAGTTCGTGCTCGTTCTGATCTTGACTTCCGCATCTAATTGGTGAGATCTGCCCTTTATTATTTTGTTGCTTGTTATTTTTCTGTTTAAAATTCATAATGGTTGGAGGTGGTGATGATTCTTTGCAAACTATTGGTGTTCGGTTAGATGAAAAAAATTATTCCTATTGGAGCTATGTCATGGTAATTTTTTTGAAGAGAAAGGGGCTTTGAGATTATATGTCTGGAAAAGCCAAATGCCCTAAAGTTGGAGATGAAAAATTTAGGACTTGGGAGATCAATAATTCAAAAATTATTACTTGGATTAATAACTCTGTTGAACAAAGAATTGGTGTTCAATTGGCTAAGTTCAAAACTGCTAAAGAGATTTAGGATTATCTGTCAAGATTATTTGTGCAGAATAATTTTGCTGTTAAATATTAGTTACAATCTTAATTTCGTGCACTAGTACAGAATGACTTGGGCATTCAAGATTATTTTTGTGCAATGACCACTTTGTGAGATCAGTTAGCTATAACGGAATCTACTGAATTGCAAGCATGCGATGCTTATATTAAATGCAGAGATGAATACCGTCTTGTTCAGCTATTGATGGGTCTTCGGTCAGAATTTGAGAATTGTCATTCAGGCTTGTTGCACCACAAATCCTTACCATCTGTTGAAGATGTGGTAAATGAATTTAAGGCTGAAAAAACATGTTTGAAGACTCTAAAAGGGGTACATAAGGCTTCTACTTCCGTATTGTAGATCCTTCGTCTGCACCGGTCCTTGCAGCCCCCCTACACACCTGTCTTCTTTTCATTTAAGACCTGCAACTCTGATAGGGGAGAGTTCTCTATGTTTTGGATGACTACTGCAACATCTATGCTTGTTAATCCGTCTTCTTTTCATTTAACACCTTCCTCTTCGAAGTTTTATTTGTGGCACTCTAAACTTGGTCATGTATCAGGCTCTCGCCTGCGTTTCATGTGTAATACTGGTGTTCTTGGTGATTTACAATCCGATGATATTTCTGATTCTAGTGGATGTAAACTTGGAAAATTTTCTGTTGTGCCTTTTAATCTTAGTACTTCTACTTCTTCTGCACCATTTGATCTAGTTCATTCAGATGTTTGAGGGCCAGCACCTATCCCTACTAGGGAGGCTCCAGATATTATATTTCCTTTATTGATGATTATACTCGTCATTGTTGGGTTTATTTGTTGAAAAGACGTTTTGATTTTGTTCATACTTATGTTGAGTTTCAAGCCTATGTGAAACTGACTGCATGAGTAGAAAGAAGGATGTGTTAAATGAAAAAGAAGAAAGGTGTGTAGGGGGGCTGCAAGGACCGGTGCAGACGAATGAGTACCCCTTTTAGAGTCTTCAAACATGTTTTTTCAGCCATAAGTTCATTTACCACATCTTCACAGATGGTAAGGGTTTGCGGTGCAATAAGCCTGAACGACAATTCTCAAATTCTGATCGAAGGCCCATCAATGAACAAGACGGTCTTATCTCTGCATTTAATATAAGCATCGCATGCTTGCAATTCAGTAGATTCCGTCATAGCTAACTGATCCCACAAAGTGGTCATTGCACATAAATAATCTTGAATGCCCAAGTCATTCTGTACTAGTGCACGAAATTCAGATTGTAACTGATATTTAACAGCAAAATTATTATGCACAAATAATCTGGACAGATAATCCCAAATCTCTTTAGCAGTTTTGAACTTAGTCAATTGAACACCAATTTTTTGTTCAACAGAGTTATTAATCCAAGTAATAATCTTTGAATTATTGATCTCCCAAGTCCTAAATAATTCATCAAATTTTTCATCTCTAACTTTAGGGCATTTGGCTTTTCCAAACATATAATCTCAAAGCCCCTTTCTCTTAAAAAAAATTACTATGACATAGCTCCAATAGGAATAATTTTTTCCATCTAACCGAACACCAATAGTTTGCAAAGAATCATCACCTCCAGCCATTATGAATTTTAAACAGAAAAATACCAAATAACAAGCAACAAAATAAAAAAGGGCAGATCTCACCAATCAGATGCGGAAGCCAAGAAGACGAAACCCAGATGCGGAAGCCAAGATCGGCACGAGCATGAGCTTCCAAGAACAAGCAAAAAAAAATATTAATTGATACCAAGGGCGTGTTGTATGCGAACCCCCAATTAACTCACCGCGATGTTGGATCCGTGATCGAGCTAAAAATATTAACTTGAGCTCTTGGTTCTGACGGGGAGAGGTCTCTATGTTTTGGATGAGCTGCACCTTCCTACTCATGCAACAACTATGCTTGTTATCTGTCTTCTTTTCATTTAACACCTTCCTCTTCGAAGTTTTATTTGTGGCACTCTAGACTTGGTCATGTATCAAGCTCTCGCCTGCGTTTTATGTGTAATAATGGTGTTCTTGGTGATTTACAATCCGATGATATTTCTGATTGTAGTGGATGTAAACTTGGAAAATTTTTTGTTTTGCCTTTTAATCTTAGTACTTCTACTTCTTCTGCACCATTTGATCTAGTTCATTCAGATGTTTGGGGCCCAGCACCTATCCCTATTAAGGGAGACTCCAGATATTATGTTTCATTTATTGATGATTATACTCGTCATTGTTGGGTTTATTTGTTGAAAAGATGTTCTGATTTTGTTCATACTTATGCAGAGTTTCAAGCCTATGTGAAAACTCAACATTCTGCCATTATTAAATGTTTTCGGGCTGATTTAGGAGGTGAATATACTAGTGGGGATCTTTCGGTATTTTCAAAGTCGATGGTACAATACATCAGTCTTCTTGTACTGATACACCACAACAAAATGGGGTAGCCGAGAGAAAGCATAGGCATATTGTTGAGACCGCTAGATCCATGCTTTTGTCCGCTAGTGTACCTAGTGAATTTTGGGGAGAAGTTGTCCTTACATCTATTTATCTTATTAATAGGATCCCTACCTCTCATAATTCTGAGATTTCTCGTATGCTAGACTATTTGGTCACACCCCACTATATTCCCATTTGAGAGTTTTTGGTTCTACATGTTTTGTTTACGTCCACGTGCAGAGCGTACTAAGTTATCTTCTCGTGTCGCCATTTGTGTTTTTCTTGGATATGGGGTTGGGCAAAAAGGTTATCGTTGTCATGATCCAATTTCTGGAAAATTGTATGTGTCTCGTAATGTTTCCTTTATTGAGCATGTTCCTTTCTTTTCCATCTCACCTACCTCACATGGCATGACAAAATTTGACCTTATTGATATTGATCCCTTTGATGCTGATTGCCCATCTGATTCTACATCTATATCATCTGTTCCTTCTCAGTCTTCTGGCAGGTCCCATGATATTAATACTCAGCCCCCTCCTACGCCTATTTCGAACCTCTTGTGGTTGCAGATCCATATCCACCTCGCTATCCTAAACGCACTCTGCGATCTACTCAGGTATCCGATTTTGATTATTCTTGCTATGCTCCATCATTCGCTTCCTTTCTAGTTTCTATTAATTCTCTATGTGAGCCTACCTCCTACTCTGAGGTAGCTCGTGATCCTCTTTGGAAAGAGGCTATGAATGAGGAACTGGTTGCTTTGAACAAAACTGGTACTTGGGATTTGGTTTCTCCACCGACTGGTAAGAAAACTATTGGTTCTCGATGAGTGTACAAGATTAAGACCAAGTCTGATGGTTCTATTGAGCGGTATAAAGCTCGATTGGTTGTAAATGGTTTTGCTCAAGAATATGGTATGGATTATGAAGAGGCTTTTGCACTTGTTGCAAAGATGACATCTGTCCGGGTTCTTATTGCAGTGGCCTCTGTTCGTCATTGGCATATTTCACAAATGGATGTTAAAAATGCTTTTTTGAATGGGGATATTCAAGAAGAAGTCCACATGGTCCCTCCACCTGGTGTTTCACATAGTCCATGACATGTGTGCAAGCTTAAGAAAGCTTTGTATGGTCTCAAACAAGCTCCAAAAGCTTGGTTTGACAAGTTCTCCACTGTAGTATCATCTCTTGGGTTTATTTTCAGCTTTCATGATTCGGCGTTATTTGTTAAATCATCCCCTGCAGGTTGTATTTTGCTTTTGTTGTATTTTGATGACATAGTCATTACAGGTGATGATATTGATGGTATTGCAAACCTAAAATCAATTTTGTCTCGCCGTTTTGAGATGAAAAATTTAGGTCATCTACGTTACTTTTTAGGCATTGAGGTAGCTTATTCTGAGAAGGAATATATTCTCTCTCATTCTAAGTACACTGCAGATATTCTTGAGCGGGCCTGTCTCACAGATACTCGTATAGTTGACTCTCCTCTTGAGGTTAATGTTCGATATACACCTACTGACGAGGATCCTCTTCCTGATCCCACTTTATATCGTTCAGTTGTAGGGAGTCTGGTGTACCTCACCATTACTCGCCCTGACATTGCATATGTTGTTCACATTGTCAGTCAGTTTGTTTGCTCTCCTACATATGTACATTGGGCTGCAGTTATGCGTATTCTTTGGTATCTTCGAGGATCGATTTATCAGAGTCTTTTGTTTCCATCGACCTCATCCTTGGAGCTTCGTGCATTTTCTGATGCAGATTGGGCTGGTGACCTAACTGATCGGAAATCAACTACTGGTTATTGTGTATTTTTAGGAGATTCACTCATCTCACGAAAAAGTAAGAAACAAGATGTGGTTTCTCGCTCTTCAACTGAGGCATAGTATCGTGTTATGACTTCTACTACGTGTGAGATTGTATGGTTACGTCGGTTATTGGTTGATATGGGTGTCTCTCTTTTCTCACCAACACTAATATACTGTGATAATAAGAGTTCTATTCAGATTGTGCACAACACAGTCTTTCATGAACGTACTAAGCATATTGAGATTGATTGTCATATTATTCGATATCATCTTCAGCAGGGCACTCTATCCTTGTCATTTGTCTAATCTTCGATGCAACTTGCAGATTTCTTCACAAAGGCGCATACCTTAAAGCGTCACCGGTTCTTTCTTGGCAAACTCTCGATGCTTCTGTCTACACCATCGCAAGTTTGAGAGGGGATATTAACATTAACTCTTTACCACATTGTTTTTGTCCCACATTGAAAAAACACATTTGTATCTCATGTAATAGGCCCTATATAAAAGACTTTACTTGCTTTTCTTTTACTTGCACTTTTAGCTCTCGAGAATAGTATTATTCTATTATCTTGTTATTGCTTTGTAAGAATTCATGTTATGAATAAAAAAACTTTCATGAATTCTATTAGGAAATACTAAAATAGCTATAAAGATTCCAACCGACAATTCTGGATATTTATCCCATGCTAAACATTGAAATGTTTCCTTCCAAAAGGTAAATCATCTTTACCTTCGAGAGCTAGAACCAGTTTTTTGTTTACTTTTCATTAATTTCTTTAGAGTAGTCTAATTGGAAAGATAATGGACTGTACAATGTCCACGAGTACATCTGCAGATCAACATGTTTAGTATCATTACTGTCTAAAGTCTTTTTCCCGATCATCCTCTGATGCAACTCGTCTTGAGGCTTAAGTATGACTTTGACAACTATGATTAACTATCACTTTATGTGTCAAACTAGATCAAAGAAGACTCTTTGTTTTCTAATCACACTTGAAGAAGAAGATCAGAATTAAACTGTTTTGAGAATTTACTGAGATAGAGAACAATCTTAGAAGCACTTAATCCATTTCTAAGCCCATCTAATATGTTCATCTATATAAACACACAAAATTTACAGCCATGACACCTATGCAAAAGTAAAAAAAGTTAGGAGAGTATACAACTGGCAAGGATAAACTTTCCATTCATTCTATCAATGAGTGCTATTTAAAATAAAACAAAAGCATACATTATGTAAATAAGCTAGAAAAACATCATGTGAATAGTTAAAGGTCAGTATATTTTTCACCTCCAAGCTTTTGAGCCTCTCTGATTACATGAAGGGCAAGTGTTGTCTTCCCAGATGCTTCTTGTCCATAAATTTCAACAATTCTTCCCTTTAGAAGGAAATTTAAATGAACTGCAACTGTTAATACCAGTAATATCCTTAAGACGAGAATAGTATCAGTAATTTGATTCAGAGAAGCAGCAAATACAGTTACCCCCCTCCCCAAGAAAAATAAAGAAGAAAGAACACATAATAAGCAGAAAACTTTTGACAAAATACAGGTATAAGCTAATTCAAGTATAGACCTTTCTTTTGATAAGGTAAATTTTATTAAAAGGCACCACGATGGTGCAGAATTACAACGAAAACAGTCCCTGCCATAACAGGGCAGCCCTCTCCCCTCACCAAAAAAAAAAATAGTGAACCTAACTTCTAATGAAGGTAAATTGCAAACCCTATCATCAAACATATTTCAAGAGATCATACATCCATGGCTCTTTGCACATACAGTAAAAGAGAAAATCAGCCATTACTTGTTTGGGATTACAAAATTTAGACAACAGCATGCCAGCACCACATGAAGACCCCGGTTTTACAACTGGCGTGATGACAAATCCACGTTTGGAATAAAAACATTTAATGTAATCACTTTCTATAAAATCACCTTGGGTAGTCCTCCAAGCCCAAGTGCTAGATCAAGCCTCAATGAGCCAGTAGGTATTACGGGAGTACGTCTAGCACCAAAAAAGCGCTGCAACGACAACATTGATTCTTTGCAAAAATCGCCTTCAAGCTGCGAGAGAGCCGAATGCAGTGCAGTGGCTTTCTCTGATGTTTTGGTGTCATCTTGGATTTCATCAAATTCACCTTCTGGACGTTTCAATAGATAACATGATTGGAGTTATCTAGCTTTTAAAGACATTTGAATGCTCCAGGAGTATATTGATATCTTTACCTCAATAAGTATTATGTTCGATACTACGTTGAAACATATGGAATAATACCACACAATTAGTAAATGTAAAATATATTTCACCAAGAAAAGTTTCGGATGAGAATGAGTTGCCATGCTAAAAAAAAGCTATCAACGAAGCAACAACTTCACTATTCTTAACAAAATTGAATAATCCCTTCTCCCTAATCCTAATATATTAAGGGTATATGTCTACAAGATACCCTCTTTTAATCTTTGACTAATCAGGAAACAAGATACTTGACTAATTTAACCCAGATGCAAGTAGAATGGAGTCTTTCTTCTATGAATAACCCTCTAACCCACATTATTCACTCTCTTTTTCCCCTTTCTTAGTCAGGCTTATTCGGATCACATCGAATAATAGATGAAAGCTTCACATGGAAACTAAGCAAACAATGCCAAGAAGGGTACTCAATGAGAAAACCTTCTATAAACTCCTAGCCTGGCAACAAGGTACAACAAAATTCAGCCATCATAGAGTTTGGAAAACTAGATAAAGATAGAAGCACCAAACAATTACTCCCCCGTCCCAAAATACTTGTCATGTTTAGTTTTTCGAGAGTCAAACTACATAAACTTTGACCAACATTTTAAGATAGATTTTTCCACCATATTGATATAATAAAAATCGTACTCCTTAACTTGTAATACATTTCGTATAGTTTTGAGTATCTATGTTTAATTTTAAAATATTAAATTAATCTAATCTAATTTAGCTCTGAAGATTAGTCAAATTGATTCTTGAGAAGAAACATGACAAGCATTCTGGGACGAACAGAGTAACAACTTGCAAACAAGTATCCATACCAACCCTCCCAAAAAAAAAAGATTTGAACTTCTTTTATGACAAAAAAGAAAAAGATTTGAACTTTACTATCATTAAATAAAATTAAACAAGAAAAGATGGTTTTTATAACCACCTGCTGAAGATGCATAAGCACTCAGCATCCTTCTCCAAGCGTTTCCATTCTGATAACAATTAACCCCAAAAACACATAATTAGCAGAAACAAGATAACAACTATACTTATAACTAAAAAAAAAGCATACTTTTATTTCTTGTGTATATGTAAAGAGAGAAAAATTTACCTGGGGTTTGTAGGAGAAGGGGAAAAAAGAAAGGCGACGAGAGAAGGAGGGAATGAAACGAAGTGAATGAGGCAACATGGTTTGTTGACTAGGGCATTTGTGTTGTGCTACTCCTCTTTTGGAGCTTTTAGCAGCTACTATAATAGTCCCACCATTAGTCTACAAACAAAGCTTCTAATTTTATCTTCTTTTTTTCTCTTTTATATCAAGAAAGAAAAGGGGCAAAATTTTCAGAAAAAAATAAGAAAAGATAATGAGATAGGTTATATTTCAATTTAAAATTTATGTCAATATATCACTACAGGAAATAATATTTTATGTGACCACTTTCTCATCAAAGGTAAATTTGTGGCTGCTAAAAAGTTGACAAATACCCCACAAGATAGACGTAGAAAGTGTTTTTTTAAAAAAAATAGTTTATAAGCTAAAATTTAAAAGTGTAATACTTAATTTTTGTCTTTTGACTTATTTTTATACTTTTCATGTTTAAAAGTAAGTATTCTTAAGTAATTTTTCATTATCAAATACCACAAAAACTAGAAAAGTGCTTAAAAGTCAATAAGCACTTAAAATAAGTCAATTCAAACACCATCTTAATGTAGATCTCTACCGTAGGCCGTAAGAAGATCGACAACAAAAATTCTATTTTCTGTAGTAATATTTTATTATTCTTGGCTTACCATTAACTCTTATAAATATTTGGAGAGATAATTTTCTTTTCTTATCTAGTAATAAAAAATTCAAAAGAATCATACAATCTGTTTAAAGGATCATATTTTTTCATAAATAAGTAATTTTACCAAGATCGTCAATTTTCTTATATGCATAATAAAAACTATTCATTTAGCAAAACGTAGTTAATAGCTTGAAAGATTAGTTGAGGCAAAACCCGAATAGACAACATGAAGATATATTAAGGATGCTAATCAAGGTGTAAATGTGTTTTAAGTTTCCATATTTTTTAGCTTGTCATTTAATATTGGATCAATTTACATATTTATACTTTATGTGTGTTTATACACCATTTAACTTAAATATCACAAATTCACAATATATACTTACACTATTATTTTATTTATCGGATAATCATTCATTATTCTTTAGAATACACGTGTTTATGTTAAAAATAAATAATTACCTGCTTAAAGTCTAAAATAATGTAAAAAGTCTTATTAATGTTTGTGTATACAAAATACTTGCTTTATGGAAACATGTTTTCTCAAGTTTGGTATTTATATCAAACACACTAGAGGTTTATCCTGATTACATGAGAAATTAATATAAAAATAAATATATATATATATATATATGTATATATACATGTATATATACATGTGTGTGTATGTGTGTGTGTGTGTCAGGAATTCTTGTTTTTTCCCCTTGCCCTTATTTTCTAATTTCTATACCCGGATTGATTATGCAAAAATAATTAGGAAAAAAAACAGATCTGAAGAAACTGTTTGATTTTTCATTAGAATTATAATCTATTGCTAAATACTCAAAGACATCTCAGTCAAATCAAACTTTATTAATTGTATGCACCTAACATCATTGACTTTCTCAAAACTTAACACAATTTTATTGATTGTCTAGTCTGAGAATTTTTGGGAAGCAAAAATCAAGATTCAATATCCATAGTAAACTAAGCAGCCATGTCTTTAGCAATCTCTCAGCTTTCTTGTTTCTCTTCAATTAATCGTAGATTAGTAAAGTTTCATAATCGACCATTGCAACTATGTTCTACTTTTCCCCTAAAGGTACAATCTTTTTCCTTTTTTTCCATCAAGAAATGATTTTTATGAAACCCCAGAATTTTATTTTAGCCGTAGAAACAACCTCTTGCATTGAAATGCTCGCGCATAGCGGAAACTTAGTGCATCGGACTGCCTCCCCAGAATTTTATTTATCATGTATCTGTTACTAAGACATGTTTTTCCTCATAATTTCATTTGAGGAATTGAGAAACTCTTCCACACTAGTAGTCGTAGTATTATTTTTGTAGTTTCTTGTCCTTTGATTTCTGCTATTATTTGTTGTTTGTTGTTCTTTGACTATCGTATTACTTTGTGGTTGTTACTGCTCTATACTGCTTTTATGTATAGTATGTTACCAGGGTTTACTCGTTTCCGTTATTTCTTTTTCATGTTGTTTTAAAATGCTTGTCCTTATGCCCAGTAACGAGATTCAGAATTTTCACTCATGGGGTTTGGAAAAAACAACAAAAGTTAAACATAAAATATAATATTGTCCCTGAGAATCAAACCTAGGACGCTGGAGACAATTTTGAACACCCTAAACCACTTGAGCTAGTCTTGTGCATTTGTTCACGGTATTCAAAAGTTATATATGTACATAAACACAAAAAAATTACCCTATATATACACCCTCACTAACCCTTAAATTCGCCCCTGCTTATGCCAAGGGTTTACCGGAAACAACTTCTCTACCTCCCAAGTAGAGGTAAGGTCTACGTACATCCTACGCTCCCTAGATCCCACTTCATGGGATTTCACTAGGTATGTTGTTGTTGAGAAACTAGTGCTTTCTGTTGAATTTTCCTTTAGTTGAAATTTTCTTGAAGCATATGTTTATGTTAGTTGGCACCCATAGTCTACCATTGCAACCATGTTCTACTTTTTCCCTAAAGATACAATATTTTCCTTTTTTTGGAGGTTAGAGGTGTACATGTGGCGTACACTAGGGCGATCAAGGATATGTATGATGAATCAAGACCAAAGTACGGACAGTCGGAGGAGACTCGGAGCATTTTTCAGTGGTGATGGGGCTGTACCAGAGATCAGCTCTTAGCTCATTCTTATTTGTCTTGGTGATGGATGGACTGACGCAACAAATCTAAGGGGAGGTGCCATGGTGTATGTTATTTGCAGACGACATAGTCCTGATTGATGAGACGCCCAGTGGAGTGAATGCTAAGATGGAGGTTTGGAGACAGACTCTGGAATCTAAAGGGTTCAGGCTGAGTAGGACTAAGATAGAATACTTGGAGTGCAAGTTCAATAACAGGAGCGACCTTGAGACAGTCGTAGATGTGAGGCTTGGTACTCAGGTCATTCCAAAGAAAGGAAGTTTCAAGTACCTCGGGTCTATTATCTAAGGAGATGGAGAGATTGATGACGATGTCACATATCGTTTTGGGACAGAGTGGATAAAATGGAGGTTCGCATCCGGAAGTCTTATGCGACAAAAAGGTGCCACCAAAACTCAAAAGCAAGTTCTATGAAACTATGTAGGAGAATATTGTCCGAGAAGACTTGCACATTCAATAGATGAAAGTTGTGGAGATGAGGATGCTGAGATGGATTTGCGTGCATACAAGGAGGGATAAGATTAAAAATGATGATATCCGGGACAGAGTTGGAGTGGCCTCGGTGGAGGATAAGAGCGGGAAGCGATGTTGAGATAGTTTGGACATGTGCAGAGGAGAGACACAAATGCCCCAGTGCGGAGGTGTGAGAGGTTGTTTATGGACGGGTTCAGGAGGGTAGATGTAGGCCGAAGAAGTATTGAGGAGAGGTGATTAGACGGGATATGGCGCATGTGCAACTTACCGAGGACATGCCTTTAGATAGGGGGTTGTGGAGGACACAAATTGGGGTAGTCCTACTTACGCTTACAAATTGGTAGTTGTAGTATTATTATTGTAGGCCCGCCTAGCCTATCATACTAATAGTCGCAATATTGCTTTAAAGTCTCCTATAGTTTGATTTTTGCTGTTATGTGTCCTTTAGTGCACTTTGTTTAGCTTATTTACCTGCGCTAGTTACTGCTTACTTTTTCATAATGCGCTATCATGGTTTATTCGATTTTGATACCAGCATTTTCATACCGTTTTAAAAAAATATTACCGGGTCTGACCGTTTCTCTTGCTTTGCCTTTGCTTTTGCTTTTGGTTTTGCTTTTGCTTTTGCTTTTGCTCTTGCTCTTGCTCTTGCTCTGTCTCTGTTTTGAGTCGAGGGTTGCCGCTCTACCTACCAAGGTAGAGGGGTAGGTAGAGGTAAGGTATGCGTACATTCTACCCTCCCCAGATCACCCTCACGTTGTGGGATTTCACTGAGTATGTTGTTGTTGTAAATGATTTTTATGAAACCCCAGAATTTTATATATCCATTATATGTTACCAAGACATGTTTTTCCCCATAATTTCATTTGGGGAATTGAGAAACTAGTGTTTTCTGCTGAATTTTCATTTAAGTTGAAATTTCTTTGAAGTAGATGTTTATGTTAGTTGAAATTTTCAGTATATGTTTGTTGTTATTGTTTAATTACTAAATAATCCTAATATGTAATTGTGTCTTAATTTGATTGTATATGAAGTTTAAGAAAAAAATAATGCAGAAGAACAACCACATAGTTGGGTAAGATAGATATCCATATTATCCGTTGCGTAACCTATTTTTTATTTGTGTTAAATATGGGTGGGTCGGGTAATTGATTCGTTTTTGTTTAATTCATTTTCGACCTGCCCGTTTGCTACCCCTAATTAGCACCCATAGTCGACCATTGCAACCATGTTCTACTTTTCCCATAAAGGTACAATCTTTTTCCTTTTTTTCCATCAGGAAATGATTTTTATGAAACCCCAGAATTTTATTTATCATTTATCTGTTACCAAGACATGTTTTTCCCCATAATTTCATTTGGGAAATTGAGAGATCTGTTGAGTTTTCCTTTAGTTGAAATTTCTTTGAAGTATATGTTTATGTTAGTTGGCACCCATAGTTACAAAGGTGGTGATGTACCTCACAGAACTAGTTGATCCTCCTTCCCCGTTGCTAATTACTAAGAACTTTGTTGCCACTAGTAAATTAGACCATCCCCACAAACAGACTAGCTTTTTAGTTGCTTATTTTTTCAGTTTGTATACATCCGTCGGTTGCCTATATGCAAGATCTTCATTCCTTTCACTAGCACTAGTCAAAGAGGGAGACTATCTTCGAAGCGGTATGGTTTCCATCAGAACTAGTGCCTTAAGCAAGAAGGCAAATGAAATTTTGTGGTATGTTATCGTATATAAGAGAAAGCTTCAAGCTTGAGTCTACCTCTAACTGTTTGGGGGGCTAATGCTGGGAAAAGGCAATAATTTTTAGAATTTTTGTGTTGCTCTGTTTATTGAGTACTATTGTACGGTTTTACTCTACGGAGACTCCATTGATATATGTTGTAAGGTTTATTATTGTCTAATGTGTGATCATTTAGAGCTCAAATCATCTTTTTTTGTTGATAGAATTTCTCCTCAAGAGACTTATCTTCTTAAGTAGTGTCTCTTGATGAACTTATAGGGCATATTCAGCAATCACATGTTTGGACAATAAAAATTGGGCTTGAAAGTGAAATTGTCAGAGGATTAGTATAGTCGACCCCAACTTGTTTGTGATTGAGGCATAGTTGATTGATTGGTCAATATGTTTTCACCAGTAAATATACTTACCTATGTGATCATAATTATTAGGCCGAAGATACTTTCCCTTTCTGGATATGATTTTGCTCATAGAACAGATGAAAGATGGAACCTGAGACTCCTTATAGATTTATATTATCTTTATAAACAAGCATATAACATCTAATCTAAGGCCATAATGGACTTCTGGGAGCTGAGATTTTCAAATTTGCAAAACCCTCAAAGCCTTCCATGATGCTTCCACTCAATTTGTTATCTTATTATTCTTCTGATTTTAGTAGTTGCATCTGTAAGTTGGTTTTTTACTTTCGTTCTCGCTCTTTTTCTTTCTACGTTTCCTTGAGGCGAACTCAAAGTTGATGATTTTGCTGATAGTATGTATTTTGACTTCTTTTTTTCCCTTTCTGATATATTTGCTGACGTTTTTTTATGGTGCCTGACATTTCGGTCTGTATGATGAGTGACTTGCCAAGTGGAATATGTATTCCTTCACTTAGACAAACTTCGCTTATCATGGATTTCAGGTAATTGCTATGAATAATGATGGGCTTAGCGCGGATGGATCCAGTTTAGAAAGTAGGACCACTTTAAGTTATGCAACAGATTCATCGAAATCACTTAATGGGACTTCATCAAACTCATATTCTGCACCAGAAGAAGATGTTACTAGGAAAGAAATAAATGAGCCAGTGCAAGAGAATTCCAGCAGCCAGCCAAAAAAGGCAGCAAAAATTCATGATTTTTGTTTAGGAATTCCCTTTGGTGACTATCATCTCGTAGTCTTAGGAGTCTGAGGAACATATAATACTTCTCTATTCAAGGCATTCTATATTTCATACTTCTCTTCATAATGCTTATAGTGGTACAAACACATGGTATTTTTTTCTCTTTGCCACATCCTTTCCCATTTTTTGTTAACTGGATCCCTTGTCCACTGGTAATTTCAGCCAATTTAGAGGTTTTAAAAGGTCTTCAACATTTTTCCCATCAGATGCCAGTTGCTTTTGTTCTTTTCTTTTTAAGTTTCCCCCTTAATCCCGCTGATTACCTAATAAGTATAAGAGGAATATTTCACTGATAGTATCTATAAGAGCCTTTGCGTAAGACAAATATTATGCATTTTTTCTCATATATTCTATTATTTCTCACACTTATAAGAAGAAAAGCCTTGCTGTACAGTCACAAGGACTTCACGGGGGAAAACACCAATGTGTTTGTTTTGGTGGTTGTCTAATTTTGTAACCTGTTCTCATGAGGTCCTGTGCATAACCCACAAAGTCACTTTTTATACCAAAAGCCCCATGCACTATTCATGTTACATCCAAGTTCTTGGATTTCTGGAACATGTACCTCACACCTGAGTGGGGCAGCACTTATCTGACTATACCCATGTTGCCCAACACATGTAGTAAACTTGGTATATACGAGTTTTATGCATTTCCTTGAGTGGATGCTCTAAAATATAGGTCATCTATATTATAAGTGTTTCAATGTTCTATTTTACTGTCACTAGACTACATTAAACTACTGCTTTGTACACAGCGTCTATAAAAGCACTACGCATAAGGCACAATGCTTTGAAATTTTCGCTGTGTCTTCTGTTATTTCTTAGAGAAATCGTTCAAGCCGAATATCCTCTGGATCAGACTAAATCTTTGTCGTACAGTAAGAAAGGTGTTTTAATCTCTTGCACTACTTCTCATCACAGGTGGTCTTGTTTTCACCGGGGGACTTATTGGTTTTATTTTCTCAAGAAATCCTGCCACATTAAGCACTGGTGTTCTTTTCGGAGGTGCATTATTGGCCCTCAGCGCCATTAGCATGAAGGTCTGGCGACAAGGGAAAACTAGCCTTCCGTTCATATTGGGTCAAGCAGGTATCCACCAGTTTCCTGTTAATTGCTGTAATTGTTTTGCCTAATCTCTTCTGTATCTGATCATAGGTTTAACAACATTATATGTCATCATAGATATGTTTATTACTCCTAAATACAATAATGACGGCATCCTTAGTATGATGGGCCTATGAACCGATGTCACATTGATCTCAGTTGCCAAGGCTAATTTTTATTTTTGGCTCACTTCGATTTTTAACAACTTCCATCCACAGCTCCCTCCTGATATAAGCTGTTTTATTTATTTTGGGGTAGGAGAGGGGAAGAGGGGGGGGGGGGGGATTGGCACTCAGTGTCTGCTTATTTATTTTGATGAGAGAGCTTAAAACTGAAAAATTAACTGATTAAGTGTTACTGTGAACCTTTCAACCTAACGAAAGTTGAAATAAAATATTCATTTGCATGTTCCAACCTGGCTTGATTGCAACAAATAGTTGTTCGATCTTATTCAACTATGACTGAGGAAAATATTTCTCCTCAATGAAAAGTTTTAGCTGCATTTATCTGTGATTTAACCTTTCATAAATCTGCTGCTACTAATTGAAAGAAATACAGGATTTGGATTCACTTTTACGTATTGTGTCTATACAATCGTATACGTCTGCTATAGAGTTGAAGATTTTAATGAACTCCATCTTTTCTGGTTCCTGACCTGCTAAAGCGAATAGCATAATATATGTTCCTTTCACTAATCCCTCATTCTCCTCTTCTATTGTCCTGCAGTACTTGCTGCGGCCCTTCTGTGGAAAAATAGTCGGACCTTCTCACTGGTAGTTCTTCATATTGCCAAAATCTTCTGTTGGCTTATTGCTGGGCTTGCATTATTAAAGGTTTTTTTTTTGTTTTGTTTGTGCAGACAGGAAAATTGTTCCCTACTGGCATCTTTGCTGCCATTAGGTATTGCAACGTCTTCTTTTCTTGCTTCTCTTCTCGAGTATCCATTACCAGGTGTGCAACCGTGAAATATCATCTTTAATTTGTTGTTAAATTTTCCCAGTGCTGCAATGTTCTGCTTCTACTCTTATGTGATACTGTCTGGGGGTAATCCACCACCCAAGAAGTTGAAGGCATCTGCTTCAGGGGCATATTACTGAAAATCTAAAAGGTCAGCGCTAATCCTTAGAAGTATATCGAATATTCATAATATATGTTGACGGTTTTAGAGCAAATCTGTTAATTTGCACAAGTTACATGTTGGCAATGAGGGGAATGAGCAAATTTTCGATAATATTGGTCTTGGAATGTATAATGATTTTGCTAAAATATTATAGGAGTTGGTTCATTAGCAACTTTCTGGTGGCACATTGAATTTTATGATAGCTTGGATAGTACAAATTATTATGTATGGATCATTTTAAGTGTTTTCTTTTCATATTTTCTCTTCATATTATTGTTCTATAGTTTCTTGCAATTCAAAGTTTTTATTCTGTTTTTTCGTTCTTTTTTCCGGTTAATGTTTGGGAAATTTAGAGTTGTGTTATTTGATTCGGATATACATCAACAACTACGCCTCAATCCCAACCTAGTTAGATTCGGACATGGTTCTTACAAAATTTCTGGCACGTAGAAGTTAAAATTTTGCAAATATTTTAGCAAGGAATTCCAAAAAATGCTTCCAAATATTTTAGCAAGGAATTCCAAAAAATGCTTCCGAGCCCAACAATTTATTTTATTGGATACCTACAACCTTTTATTATGTTTTTTGTTGGGAGTATTTGAACTTTTATCACCCTTTTATTTTTTTACTCATTTTATTGATCATTTGATCCCGCCCTTGAGTGTATCATAATCAAGAATTTGTATTGACAGTTTTAATTTGTTCCTTCTTTGGTCATTCTGAAGTACAATTTTTTGTTAATTTTCAGAACTGATTGTTAGGGAAAATTCTATAATAATTGGGAAAATCCCGAGAGCTAGTGATGTAAGTTTCAAAACTCTGGATAGTAGACGATCCACCACTTTAGACTTTCATCTACAACGTAACAAAGTTCAAATCCGTAATGTGTGTTTAACCTATATATCACGCGTTTCGTTCTTATCACTAGACCAAATCTTAAAGTGATTATGAACACTTTATATGATAAGACGGATATTTATAGTAAAAAGTATGAGAATAATTAAATTTCCAGCCTCTTACCCTCGGCCCACCGCTATGCTTTATATTTATTGTTCATCATTCATTAGTGCTTTAACGGTTTAACCCATTTTGTTTGTACTTTTAAATCTAATTTATCCATGATAATATTAATAATTATACATAAATGAGTTTAAGTTTCATGCAATAATGTACACATGGTGTAAAAAATGCTTACACAATTAAGACACTTATAGGTAATTATACGTAGACATGTTGATATACATACCTGATAAAAATGTTAAATAACTTATGATCACGTGTTAAAATTCATTGATAGTGTAATTTTTTATATCGTCGGTGTATATAACTTAAATTCGTTACTTAAACATGTTTAATGTGATTCTATAATACTTTTGAATAAATATATTAAAACGGAATGTTAATAACTGTATTATTAATTATCATCTACCTCTGAAATAAATACTCTGATTCTGATCATATTCCTAAAATATTGTTTAATCTTGCAACAGCAAGGCAAGGTTTTCTTTTGATAAGAAGATACATTTTACTTGCTTTTACTAGGAAAACTTTAATTATTTAACTAAATATATATCTTGTCAAAATTTAGAGGTCATTCACTCCACCCGCCGTTTAACTCGTTGTTTTAATTCCATAAATTCCTAAAATAACGCACCAATTTTCGATGTATAGTTCACATTTTTCTTCCATATTTTTAGTTGCTGGCACCTTTTTGTAAATAAACTCTCAAAATAAAATATATAAAAAAAGGTCCTCCAGCACCGCCGTGAACCGCCGGCATATAATGCTAGTGCAACCACCTATCTTGGCCAAGACAAGTTTCGTCCCGGTTGTGTTTGCGTTTCTATTTATTTCATCATACACCTTTTGCAACGCTCATGATGATAATGAAGTTGGTATATATTATTTCCCATTAGTTCCTTTTATATTTATTTAATTTTTTCCCATTCAAATATTTTTTTTGATGTTTATATATGTGTGTGTGAATTCATTATATTATTTTATATTTTCTGTATTCTTATAACGGAAATGCTGACTCGCGGCATATATCATTAATTATGTAAGTTTTGATGATTTATTTTTCATATTTTACAACGGAAAAGGCCTAGAATTATCCTTAAATTATCGGAAATAGAGCACTTTTACCAAATAGGTCCTTCACGAGGGTAAAAAGTGTTCTATTTTCGATAATTTAAGGGTAATTCGGGCATATTCTGATTTTACTTTGATCTTTCTTAACCATGTGGTTGTGTCTTTTCATGCTAAAATTATTGGTATAATATTTAGTTGCAACTTTCTTCTTTTCTGAAATTGAATTTGAATGTAGCCAATACGTTTTTTATTGTGCATGACAATTACATACTTTATGGATGAATTGAATCATGTTTTTCTAATATTTGAAACTTTGTAGTGGTATGGACATGAAAGGCTCCAACATTTTTCCTTGTTGATATTCATTTACTAGTTTACATAGTTTCTCTTTTTCAATAAGGGCCACTTATGTGTTGTGGATGTAATTGCGAGAAATAAAAAAAAATTAAAGAAGCAGCATAAGCTGAGACAATGTCACGAAAAGGATTCGTGGTGGCACCTATATAATTCCATCACGCAGGCGAACCACTCTCAAATCATTAAATATGACATAACATAAGTAAAGCGGAAGAAATACAAATACTACGCAAGCTGTCTCATAATATAATGCAGAAGAAAATGATAAATCTGATACATCCAAAGAAATCCTCGAGTGATCTAGTCTGTGAGTACAAGAGCTATAATACAACGATATAAGTCTGAAAATCAAGGACAACCAAGTGTCAATCGAATACATAAGCTGGAAGTCTGAATACATGTCTCTAGGTCAAAAGTAAAGACAGTAAAGGAGATAGAGCAATCCAGGGCATGCAGGAGATATCATCTTCACCCAGATAGCTGGGGATCAACTGCCCGAACTCAGCCACGCGGTCTCGAGCTAGTCGTCGGATATGTATCTGCATCAAGAAAAGATGCATCAAGTGTAGCATGAGTACACAACGTACCCCTGTAGACATCATAGACCGACAACGACGGAAATACATAATCAAATATAAATACCACGTTGACACCAATTAATCCTATACTACACAATTCAATATTCCAAGTAAGTCACATAATCCACATAATGATTCATAGGGTTCACATGTTTTCTTATTTCAAGACGAGTCCATACTTATGTTATTCAGTTTCAGGAGTTCTACAATAACTCAATTATTAAACATCAAGTATAATCCTTTCATGTTCAGAACTTAGTCAAGTCATCAACTACCACTTCAAATACAAGTACATTCACAAGTAATAAATGATATATATATACATGTTAGGTACCTTTCCATCAAACCGGTATACACACTTTACAGGGGTTTGCCATATAAAAATGACACATGAGGGACTTGCGAAGTCCATATACCCATCCGCTCCGGAATAACTCATCGATCACGGAGCCCAACTCTTGGCTGTAATAATATCATGTTGTAGGCATGCAACTCCGATCCCCGCGTATCAATATCATCTCAGTGTTTCCATAATCTCAACAGTGCTCTTACCTTTCCCGGTCCCTTGGACCCACAACATAATCATATCACTCCAATATCAATATCATTAGAACCATGAGTGTATGAATGCAAATGACATATATAAGGCAAGAATCATGATATAATGAGATGCAACAAGTATATAGATGAAATATCACATCCCTTCAAGAATTCAGTACACATATACAATTCAAGTACAATTCAGGATATCATATCGAAAGCATGTGTGATGAGTAAACAAGTCAATCAACTATGGTGACGAGCCCGTATATGGTGACAAGCCCAAATAATCATCAATCAGAACCAACATAAGGCTTATTTCTCAAATCATTCCATCAACACAGTTCAACATCGGTACCCACTCAAATGTCATCACAATCACTTGAGTGGGACCCCCAAACACGCCCAATACCCCTCAAATATTTATAACTAATTACGCATTTCTATCGAAGTCTCGAAAAACTAAATTGTAGCCTACCTCAAAGCCGAGAAGGAGTGTTATACGATCAAGCATCGGTGACAGCCTTGCCCTTCCTCTTCGTCTCATGACAGTCGAAGTCTATCCACACATGTACTATTCACTAATACAAGACTTACACAACAAAAATGGCATAACCTTTAACAAAGAAAGACTCCAAATACCAAATCCAGACCCATAATTCCAAGACTCAAACTTTAAAATCCAAAAGTCATTAATACATACTAGGTAATCATATCCTTAAAATTAATTGAAAAACTACACATTTGAATCCCCAATTGAACAATATTCAAAAAGTCCCAAATTGAAACCCTAGAATTTTTCCCCCGTTTGAAAATAAACTTCTATAAATTAAGCCTTATAACATGATAATCTAACATAATCCAATCCTAATTCATGATATTAACACCAATTGATCCATAAACCTCCATTAAAATCAATAGCATATCTCTCTTATTCTCATTGAAACTTACAATCATTTTTTTCCCAACTTAATAACACACTACATCACTGTTAATGAACTTAGAATCATAAACTTAAGCCAATAAATGAAAGAAACTCTTACCCAAAGGTTGAAATTGCTCCTAGGATTCTGAAAATGCTCTAAGGCAGAGCTGGTTTTGAGGTTTTCTATTTGGGAAAAGAATTCTGACCTAAAGGAATTTATTGGACACCTGAACAGTACTTCCGCTCCAGCGGAATCAACTCCGCTGGAGCGAACCCGCTGCGGCGAACATAACTTCTGCTGAGGCGGTGTCACTTGACACCTCGCCTCAGCGCCTCAGCGCCACAGCGAGCGCGACTCCGCAGGAACAGACTCACCCATGCGGACAGACACTCCGCCATGGCGGAAATCCACAATATCCAAACTCCCGCTTTGGTGAGCCAACCTCGCCCGAGGCGGACACCAGACACCAGTCACCAGTCATGGGGAAAAACAAGCCAACATCCCATCAAACACCTGAAACACTCCCGAGACCCCCAAACACAAATCAAATATGCTCATCTACGGTAGACAATACTACGAACTCTTTCGTACCCTCAAATTTCACAAATAAGCTAAGGCATACTTTTCTAAAGAATCTTTCAGGAAAATCAAATATCCAAAATTTATAAATAAAGCCACAAAACGCATCTAATTGCCTCGAAAAGTGAATTAATGACTCGACTAAATCATAAATGACCCTCCGGAACTATCGGAAGCGACGAAACCTGAAATCGAACCCATATAGCCAAAAGTCAACCTTAAGTCAAATGAACCAAATCTAAGTTTCTAGTTTTGGGGTTTTCATCCGAAACTCATATAAATGGACCTCGAGATCCGTGTCACCCATCTCCGCGCATCACAAACCCCACATAAAGCCTACGGGTAGAGTCAAATAAGCAAATAAGGGTCTTTAGCTAAAAATGATTGGACGGATCGTTACAGACAAAACATTTAATCACAAAGTCCATAATGGAGGGAATTAATTAATTAACAACTCTCTTTACATAAAAATATGTTATTTTGGATTAATATTTCTTCGTAGTATATAAGACAACCTAAGTAAGAAAAGATTGAAGTAATCAAATCAACAACAACATACCCAATATAGTTTTAGAAGTGTAGTCTGGGAAGGGTAAGATGTGCAGATCATACCCCTATCTTTGTAAGGTAGAGATGTTGTTTTCGGTAGACCCTCGGCTCGAAAGAAAACTCGGGTATGTGAACAAATAACATGACAAAAAATATGATATCAAGAAAAATATGACAATAAAATATGACAACGTATAGTAATACACATAGAGGAAAAGAAACTAAACGATTCTTTTAATGCGTCTCGTAGAAGACACCAAAAATTGATAAAAACTATCCAAACTTAAAATCTTGGGTGGATTTCATGAATCATTTTAGAATTATATTTCATATCAAATATTCTTTTGTTGTTGTATTTAATTTTTTTTCTTTTTTTTATGTGACACAATATTAACAGATGATGAGTCAAAATTCACTTACTTGCTGGGAACAACAGAAGGACCAGAAAATTGGGGTACCCTTAAACCAGAATGGAAATTATGTGAAACTGGAATATTTCAGTCTCCTGTTAATTTCCGTAACAAAACTGTGAAGATACCAATCGTATCCAACATTTGAAACCAAATTACAAAAGTGCACCTGCTATGATCATCAACAGAGGTCATGATATTAAGGTATGTAACTCATCTAACAATCATGCTACATATAATGTTTGTATAGATTTAGCTTATATAGGGCTACATGAGCCCCTAAGTATATCAGTGATTTCTGACCCACCAAGTAAAATATCAGATAATGAGCCTATGCGGACACTACTAGAAATAAAAGTTTTTCTCACCGGCATTCAGTGGAAAATTTGTGCTATGAAACATAATTTTTCCACCTCATTCAGCTCACTAGGAAAACGCATGGTGGAAAACAAGTTTCCATTGAAACGATGGGAAACTTCGTAATTTTTATGTGTGAAAACACTATTATTTAGATTTTTTTTCAATGAATGTTAGTGAAAAATAGCCACTGAACATTTTTCAGTGTGAAAATAGTTACTTTTTAGTAGCAGGAAACTCTCTTTTATTAGCCCCCGATAGGTAGGTTAATAGATAGAGTTGATTGAAAAATATGAGCGTATCTGTGTGGAGGAGCATGGGTTCATGTGCGCACCTATTCTCCTTTTCCTGTACTTTATATAGTGATGTTATATTTCTTCAATACTAAAATGTATATGCATGTGTCCAAGCTCAAAGAGTCCTACGGTGTAATGATTATTGGGTGCACGCACCTCTACTAATGAAATTGGAGGTTCAAATCTCATGTCTATTTTATTGTTTTTCCCTCTCCTTTTTTTTTTCTATAATTGAGCTTGAGGTTTCGTACATGTATGGTGACATATTAAAATTTCTATTCTCCTTTTGTCACCGCAAGATTTTATATAATTAAAGTCATTTTCTATATTAAAACTAAGGTGAAGGAGGTAGCATATCGTCAACGATTCAACTGATCTCAATATTTTTGACATAAAGTATAATTCGATATGTTAAGAAATCGCTAAAATTGCAACAAAAAAAAGTTTGAACTTATAATTCCAAAAGTGTAATGGATTCGTGGTAAGAATTTAAAGGCAGAGGTGAATTCAGAATTTGAAGTTTATGGGTTGTAAAGTTTATTATATGTACATATTCAATATATAGGGTGTAGATCAAAGTTATTGAATTCTACCGAACCCGTACTTCTATTCTAGCTCCTTTGCTTAAAGATTAAACATGTCAAATATAAAATTTGGATTCACCCCTTCGTTATTGTACACTCATCTTCTTGAAATTCTTGACCGTCTTTATTGACAATTAAATCCAACTAATGGTGAGTATTTTGGCAGTTGCAATGGGAAGGAGATGCTGGATGTATCAACATTGATGGTACTGAGTTCAAATTACAGCAATGTCACTGGCATACTCCTTCTGAGCACAAAGTTGATGGAAAATGGTTTGTTATAAATATCTGGTTTTCTCTTTTTGTATCTTAGTAAATGGATAAAGTCTTAACTTATTTACTACAATGTTTTATTTTATGTGAATGTATTTGTTTGCAGCTTTGCTATGGAGGCCCACATGGTTCATCAAAGTGCTGATGGAAGAATAGCTGTGGTTGCAATACCCTTCAAAATTGGAACCCCTAACCCTTTTCTTGATGCGGTACATATATAATCTTTTTCTTTTAACTATTCAATATTGTCGATATTACTATTAAACTATATGTCTTGGCATCGATCAAATCCTATTGAAACTGAATCATAATTGTTCATTTGTCAAAGAATGACTCTAACGCAAAGTAAAAGTACGATAAAATATGCATAACTTCAATTGTGATCACATTAGACAATCAAGAATCAGACAACCAAAAATCGGGATCGAATTAGCTATTCTACACTTTCTTGACCCCCCCCCCCCCCCCCCCAATCCACTTCTTTTTCCTTTTTAGTTTGTATGAAATGCCAAAAAGTTATACATTTTATCATATTTTACTTTTCTACTCCGTTGCGTAGCTGCATACAATGAGGAGTGGTCAATTGAACACCATTTGTCAATAAATTATACTTAATTTTTTTAATTTTGAATATTTTTAACAAAATTTCTAATTTCTACACGGCAGTTAATACGTCACGTCGAGACGGTTGATGACAAGGGTTTGAAATTGGGAATGGTTAACCCACAACAACTTGGGGTCAATGATGAACCTTTCTACAGATATATTGGTTCACTCACTGTTCCTCCATGCACAGAGGGTATTGTTTGGACTGTACTATATCAGGTATTCATTTTAAAATTTTCAATATTCTTCTCAAAACAAGTACTCCATATATGGAAATTAAAAATTGAAAAAGGGAAGAAGATCTTTTGCAGTTACTGACTATTTATTTGCTAATTTAGGCAAGGACTGTTTCAGTGGAACAAATGATGGCTCTAAGAAATGTTGTTCATGATGTAAGTATTACAACTTCTCATTTGATTTTTAATATCCAACTTCATCAGTATTATTTTACTTGAAAAGGTCTCTATATATCTTGAAGTTTTACTTGTGTTACCGAATTCGGATTACTACAGGGAAGAGCATAAATTGAGAAATAAAAATATATTAGCCCGTTTGAGTTGGCGAATTAAAAGTAGTTGATATTAAGAAAAGCACTTTTAAGTGTTGAAATTGATTTTATAAATAAGCAATTGTGTTTGTAAAGTGTTAAAACTAACACTTACTAATAAAGTGTGTAGCAAAAAAGTACTGATTAAACAAAATGAGAGAAATAGCTATTTACAATACATATAAATTTAAAAGTACTTTTACATAAGAAATGACGAATTATTAAGCTAAAATAGAAAGATAATTAAAAGTTCTGTTTTAGGTGGAGTATTTCGGAAATTACAGAAGACATTAAAGAATAGTAAAAGGTTTGATCAAACCAAAAGTGCTTATAAAATGTAAAATTATAAGTTAGGGTTACTAATTTATGACTTTTGGCTGATTTTAACTTTTAACTTAAAGCACTTTTGGTGTTTGCAAAATACGTAGATAAAGCCAAATAGTTTTGATAAGCTAGTTTGACCAGCTTATAAGCTTAGCCAAAACACTCTCCATATGTTCCGATTGATAATGTATGTCCTATGAGCTTAAGCTCTGACGGTAAAAAGCATATTTCTATCAAATTAAATCACTTATAAAGTAATTATAAATAGTAGTTCTCTATAATAAACATTAACTAGTATTTAGTAAGAATGCTAATTAATCTGCCATCACGTGTTAAACTACGTGATGCAAAGCACTCATGAGTATATCTTATGTTATATAGCTTTTGATGTTTATGTTTGCCTTTAATTTCTTTTTTTGTTTAACAGGGGTTTGAAGCAAATGCAAGACCAGTTCAGGGCTTACATAAAAGACCAGTGTATCTAGCAATGTAAAGACCAAGAATTGATGAAGCTTCAAATTAGATGATGGCATGTGTATATGAAAAGAAGCAATGTTTCTTCATTGCAATGTACCTTAAAAAACTCTATGGTGGTGAAATATTGGAAATTACCTTTTGGATAGATATATTTGGAATCCATAAAGCCATAGTTGAGGTCTACATGTGATGTATCTCTCAAAGGAAATATACAGTAGTCTTGACTTTTCTTTTCCTCAGAACATGCCTATCTTATACTATGCACATCATAATTACAACTTACAAGTGATTTTTTATAATAAAATATTAATTAGTATTCAGATTATAAAAGCAAAAAAATGGCAATTTTTGCGTAAACATATTGAAGTAATTAGTAAGTGTTGCAAATTTGAAAGTTTCTTCCTTTCATAGTTTTCCATTTTTTTTTTAATTCCTTACCTTTTTGGGTAAAGATAGTTACATGGTTAGTTTGTGTTACAAATAAAGTGTCCAACTAAAACTTGAAAGAAAAGATACAGAAAAAAACAATCATATCTTCAACTTAAGGTTTTGTATAACACAATCTAAAAGGTACTTAATTGGTCTAGTTCTTTATTTTTATAGCCAAGAAATCCTCGATGATTTATCACATGGTTTGAAACTCGTGGATGATGAATCCGTCCCTCTATTCTTCTCCGGTTAAATATCAGAGTTTTCTTTATAACAACGTTTGAATCTATGACGTGCGTCTAATCCGCACATTACATGTTACACGCTTACCACTAGACCAAATGTTCGGGGCGCTAATAGGTCTATATCTTGTACTAGCATTTACACATCTAGGTTAAATGTTTCAACTTTCTTACGAAGACAGGCAACCCAGAGAATACCCTTCAGCGTAAGTATTGTACACTGTACAGATTACAGAATGCAAATACATTGTATAAAATCAAAATGTAGCATTCATAGCATAAAATAGTTGACCAATTCATCCCTTTGCTTTCATCAGTAATCAAAGTTGAAAGCTTTATCCATACAACACGCTGCCATTAGGTAACATCGCATAATATATGCACACACCGGCCTGGCACGTGCTTGTAGGAAGCTATAAATCAAATATAGAAAAAGTGATAAGAAGAATTTTCTTTTACTTAGGTTGATGTCTTTCATTCCCTTACCAGTATTATTACTATTATGATAGCATTATCTTGTACTTCAATTATATTGCATTTTTGTTTCTTTTACTTTTAACTATCTGTAATTAGTTATAGTGTCAGTACTTTTCTTTATTAAAATCGTTTATTAGTTTTTATTATTGCAATTCTTTTAAATCATTTCCTAAAAAAATAATTTTCTTGAGCTGAGGGTCTATCTGAAACAACCATCCCCTACCACACAAAGGTAGGAATGAGGTCTACGTGAACCTACCTTTTAAATTTCACTTGTGGAAATATAGTGAGTATATTGTTATTATATAGGGTAAAATTTGAATAAGAAAGTTGTATGAATTAAGATATGACACGTGGGGAATAATGTTGAGTCAAACTCACGTGAGTTTACGACACCACCAGTTTTGTATGCATGGTACCGGGTGTGACTCGAGCAGGGCCGATACCGGTATTAAAGAAAGCTAAGAGCCGTTTGCATTGTAACGGATGACCGTTACAGAAGCCAGTCACACGTAGGTATGGCAATTAGGCGGGGCGGGGTGCGGGTGCGGGTACCCCCTCCCCCGCACTCGTACCCGCCAGAAAATTTTATACCCGCCACCCGTGGCGGGTACAATTTTCAACATCCATACCCGCCTAGGCGGGTATATTCCTAAATCCACACTCGTTCCACCACCCAAGTGGATATCCGTCACCCGCCAATACCCGCCTGTACCCGTCTGCCATATTTTTTAATCAATTCATTTGTGATCAACATGATCCCAGAAATTCAAATTCCAAAAATTATCCCAAAAATTTGAGTCAAGAATCAATACTGTCACGGTCTCATTTTCTTTGGGAGAGAGGGAGGAGAATTTCGGATTTTTTCACCATCAGAATTCTCCATTTTTTTCACCTCTTCCCCCTTACAACAAAGAATCAAGAAAACAAAATTTCCAAGAAAACCCAAAAATTATCCACCCAAATAGCTATATATTACAAATGTATCCATATATTATTTCAGCTATATAAGCTAAATTTTTCAACTTTTTCAATTGAACTCGACAAACCCAATAGGTAAAACTTAACAAATGCACAAAAAATGACCTCACCAAGACAACCCCAAAGCACATCAGCATCTCCTTTAAAGAAAAAGACATAGACGTCGAGGTGGTTCGTGAAAAAAGTTTGTGATTTTTCCTTTAAAGAAAAAGGCAGAGACGTCGAGAATGAGAGATGGAGGAGAGACGGCGTGATGGGGAACCAAAGAAAGGGAGGCGTGAGGCGTGAAGGACTGAAGAAGCGTAAGGTTTTGAGTTTTGTTGGAGAATGAGAGACTTGTCGTGACTTATGGGTTGAAGGCACGACTTATGGGCTGCTAATATTTTGGGCTTGGGGCGGGCGGGAAGGCGGTTGGATGCGGGGCGGGTATGACTGCAAATCCACCACTTACCCGCCTACCCGTGACAAGTACAGTTTCAATACTCATACCCGCCTACTACCCGCCAAAGTTATACCCATACCCGCCCTAACTGGGCGGGTGCGGTGCGAAATCCGCAAAATTATACCCATCTGCCATCCCTAGTCACACGACTTCCATCAGCTTTTTAATAGCATTTATTGAGAGATTGATTTTCCAATTATTACAACATTTATTCTCCTGTATTTATGAGGGCATATTTAGTGGGCTGTGTACCCATGTAGCTCATGTATAAATAGGGCACTTCATTACATTGTAACCCATCAGATTCTGGCTATTACAATATATTTACTATTATTCTCTCGAGTTCTGTGCTTTCATACAAGTTATTATCGCTTTTGCTCAAAAACCATCTCAAGGCTCAGGCTAATTATTACTTACTTTGTCTTATTATTATTTATCTTAAGTATAATTCTTATTTAACGTGTCACTTAAGATCCACGTGTCCTTGACTATGTATACAAATTCAACTGTACCATTTTACAGGGTAAATAGTTTGGCGCCCACCGTGGGGCCTGAACAATTGTGGTGTCACAAGTGACCTATTTACTAATCTATTTTTTCCTTTTATTCTTTTTATTTATTCAGATCAAACAGGATGCTAGGACTAGGTGACAACAACCGTAACATTGGGGACAACACTGGCAACTTAGGTCTAGAAGGCGCGATGCCCAGAGACTCGATGCATGCAGGTAATGTCACTTCTAGGGATGGTCATACCAAGCATGAGGGCGATCACATGGATGAAACACCCAAAGAGGCCATACAGATTCTTCGAGCGCAAATTACTGCGATTAGAGAAGAGCTGGACCGCATGAAGCGATTTTAAGAGGAGTTCATGTCTAGAAACGATGGCAGCACGTCGACATGAGAACCAATTCCTCCAACAAATACCCACAGAGAAGTCGGTGATGTTCGAGGCAGAACCGGTGATAACCAAAACACATCTGCAAATGATGGCTCAAAGAGTGAAGTTCCTGAGAACTCATTCCATAAGAAGGTCCTGAAATTCATGAAGGACATGATGAGCAAAGTTGATACCAATGCAGAAAAGCTAGAGAAAAATGCACAGGAGTTCCGGCGGTAATTCAGTCAAATACCGGGGGTTCCACCCATGATTGACGGTCCGAATGCAAAAAATATATCCAATTGGTCTATAAGCCAGAGAAAAATTACTTTTCCAAGGGTTCCGAATATCCAAAATTATCCAAGTACAACTTCAGTATTGATGAAGATCAGATGGTGGCGGTACTAAGCACACACCCGGCATCCCAACCTCCAAAAATATTCCAGTCTGATCGAAGTAAAAGAGATCAATCCATCTAGTGCAATTTTCATGGCACTCACGGGCATAAGACAATGAATTGTAGACATCTACGAGAAGAGGTGGCATGAATGCTAAGCATGTGCCATCTCTAGGAGTATCTGAGTGAAAGAGCTTAGAACAGTTATGAACGGGCACCACCCGCAGAAGGAAAACCTAATCCGGCCGCACCAACTTATGTTATAAATATGACCTATGGGGTATCAATGATTGCCATTACATCATTCAAAGCAGCTAAGAAGACTAAAAAATTTATGACCCCGAAAAAGAGGTTTTGAAAGGTACCCGACGAGCACACTATCACATTCACCGAAGATGATATTGCTAGAGTATTCTTTCCATATAATGATGCACTAGTAATCACGGTGCCTATTGACAACTGCCAGGTCAAAAGGGTTCTAATCGATCCCGGAAGTTCAGCTAATATAATCAGGCTAAAGGTGGTGGAAGAAATGAATATGGCAGATAAAATAATTCTGGCTGCCAGAACTCTTTCAGGTTTCAACATGTCAAGTGAAAACACGAAGGGGGAAGTAGACCTACCGGTGAACGCGATGGGGGTGATCAAGATGACAAGATTTTACATCCTCGACGGGGATATGAGGTATGATGCAATATTTGGGAGATCGTGGATACACGATATAAATGCGGTGTCGTCAACCTTGTATTTGTTGGTAAAATTTCCGACACTGGTGGAATTCAGCAAATTCGAGGTGAACAACATGTTGCTAGAGAAATGTTTGTTTATAGAAGAACCAGAAGTGGTAGCAGACCCCAAATAGCAATTACAGAAGGCGGAGCCAATTCCCGAAGAGGTTCATCAGGTCCCACCAGAAGAAACAATAACCGCATATTCGAATGAAGAGTTTTCGGACATGTAGCAAGTACCCAGATACTTCCAAATACCTGATGAATCAGATGTCACCAAGTCCACTGTAGAGGGCTTGGAGCTAATCGCACTACATTCGAAAACTCCCGATATGAAGGTATACATGGGCACCAGATTAGACCCGAAGCTCAGGGATTTAATTCTTAAATATATTATAACTAACAATGATTGCTTTGTATGGTCTCATGAAGATATGGCATGCATTCCTCCAGAAGTCACAACTCATAAGTTAGGCTTGGATCTCAGCTTCCCTCCAGTATGACAGAAGAAACGATCGATAGCTGAACTTCGTAACAGGTTTGTTAAGGAAGAGGTAGCTAGGTTACTTAATATAAATCAATCAGAGAGGTAAAATATGTGGACTGGCTAGCAAACATAGTTGTAGTACAAAAAAAGGGAATACATTTAGAATCTGCATCGATTACAAAGATTTAAATAAGGCATGCCCTAAAGATTCATTCCCGTTACCGAACATTGATCAGACAATTGATGCTACAGCCGGGCATGAGATCATGAGTTTTCTCGATGTGTATTTTGGGTATAACCAAATAAGGATGCACTCGCAAGACCAAGAAAAAACATCCTTTCTAACTACTTTTGGTACGTATTTCTATAACGTTATGCCTTTTGGACTAAAAATATGTCGGGGCCACGTATCAAAGGTTAGTAAATAAAATATTTGAAAACCAAATAGGTAAAACACTAGAAGTGTATATCTACGATATGCTTGTTAAGAGTCTTCATGCAGGAGACCATTTAAGTCATCTGCAGGAAGCCTTTGAGATACTGAGAAAGTACAATATGAAGTTGTCCTGAGAATTGTGCCTTCGGGGTTGGTTCCGGTATATTTTTGGGTTTTTTGGTTTCCCAGAGGGGGATTGAGATAAACCCTGAAAAAATAAAAGTTATTGAAGATATACTAAATGTATTGGAAGATGTCAAAGCAACACAACGGTTGATTGGTCGTGTGGCAGCCCTAAGCAAATTCATATCCTGGTCCTCGGAGAAATATCATAGGTTCTTCTCACTTCTAAAGATGAAGAACGACTTTATATGGATACTCGAGTGCCAGCAGGCCTTAAGGGACCTAAAGACTTACCTATCCAATCTTCCGCTCATGTCAAGCCAAAGGACAGAGAACAACTACTTATATACTTAGCAGCCTCGGAAGTAGTAGTAAGTGCAGTATTGGTACGAGAGTAAAAAAATACATAATTTTCTACTTATTACGTGAGTAGAGTAATGTTAGGGGCCAAGACCCGGTACCCATTGCTTGAAAGATTGACTTTTGCCTTAGTCGTGTCGTCGTAGAAGCTTCGACCTTATTTTTAATGCCACCATATTGCCGTAGTAACAACTTTTCCTTTAAAAATATGTTGCATAAGCCCGAATTATCTGGGCGCTTGGCTAAATGGGTGGTAGAATTAAGTGAATTTAACATTGAGTATAGACCCCGGACTGCAATAAAATCGCAAGTCCTTACAGACTTTGTGGCCGACTTCAGTCTGGGAGTAACCGCAGGCGAAAAAAGAGGCTATCCTGGTCTCGGGGACTGCCCCCAGAATCTAGACACTTTATACAAATGGCGCCTCAAATGCCAATGGGACCGGCTTGGGTGTCGTATTATGAACTCCCACCGGTGAAATTTTAATACAAGCTATACATAGTGTTTTGTTGACTAACAATGAAGCGGAATATAAGATTGTAATTGCAGGTTTAGAACTAGGGGTGGCCACTGGGCCGGGCTCGGGACCTGCAGGCCGGGTTTAGCGGGATCGGGTAGGGGCGGGATGGGGAAAAGGGCGCGATCGGGATAGGCGGGATTTGCCGAAGTTCCGCCCTGATCCGATCCCGTCGTAATCGGGTCTGGTCGGGATTGGGTCGGGATCCCGATAGTTTTTTTTTTGCACTTAATTTAAAAAATAACATATATATAAAAAAAACTAAATAATTAAACAAGAAAGTGTAATAAAAACATCCCAAGGCTATTTTTGTGTCTCTTATATTATTTAATAGACATATAATTTTTTTGTAATACAAATACAATTGTCAAAATTGCAACTTTGTGGTGTTGTTCAAAAGTTACAAATTACATAGTAAAATTGCAATTAAAAAAACTACATTTTGAAAAAAAATTGTTCTAGTTTCTTGATAATTTCATGTGGTTCTTCGGTTGGAATTGGTATTTGTTGGTCAAATTGATCCACGTCGCTTCCACCACCTTCGGATAAGATTTCGTTGTAGTTTTCGTCTTCTTCTTCATTGATCTCCGGTTGATCGCACCTTCTCCGCTCCGCTCGTATCCAATCTCTGAATAATACTACAATCTCCAAGCTGTCTCCGGCTAATGAGTGTCTGTGGTCTCCTATTTGATATATGTCGGCAGAAAAAGCGCTTTCAGACGCAGTTGATGACGCTTGAATGTTCAAAACATCTCGGGCCATCATTGAAAGTGTCAGAAAAGTCTTCTCATTCCCCCTCCAGTATTTCAGCAAGTCTTCACGTCCTTCTTCATTGAGAACTGCTTGGTACGGTATAGAACCCTGCAAAACAAAAATATCAAACTCGCTAATTTGGTTAGTAGCGGTACGGCCGCATATTCTATTTCTGAGGCTTTCAATACTAGCCGCATAAACAACATGTCTTTTGTGAGGTTGTGTTGAAGAAGAAGAAAATGGTATGGACGCCGATAGGTTACTAGCACTTTCTTGTTGGTAAAACCTATATATTTTTTTGCATTGGTCTTCTACGATAGACAACACTTCTTCTTTAGTTTGTTCAATATATGGCGGGTGATTTAGATTTTTGGGACTTGGAGGTGGTAGTACTTCTATACAATCGTAAATAGTTTCAATAAGTGATTTAGTACCGTCTATTTTAATAGTCGAATTTAATACAACACCAATAATATAAATAGTGGGAATAGGAATAAAATATTTTTTTATTTTGATAAACATTTTTTTAATAGCTGCCATATAAGCTAGTTTTTTCATATATTCACTAAGTAATAAAAATATTAGAGCTATATAAAACAACATAGTTGAAATAATAGGATAATATATACCGAAAAATTCTTTTGTTGCTTGAAAAATTTCTCTAAAAGTACAATAAGTTCGGAGATTTTTACCCAATCGCTATCTACAACCATATCAGCTGGATTTTGATTATGAGAGTTAAAAAATAAAGTTATAGGTTTTCTATAGTCATAAGCAACAAGTAGTTGCTCGTATAAAGGATTCCACCTAGTGGATACTTCTTCTGGAATTTTTCTATAAGGTAGTTGGCAATCGTGACAAGTTTTTTTATATTCTTTTCTTCGTTGTATTCTATTATTTTTTAAAATAAAGTTTATAGCAAATTGTATTTTACTAAGAATGTCTTCAAAAAGTGATAGACCATCCTTTACAATTAAGTTATATATATGGCACGCACATTTTATATGAAAATGATCTGAAAAAGATGGAGTTAAACTATTTTTTAAAATTGTAATAGCGTAATTGTTAGAAGAAGCGTTATCTAATGTAATAGTCATAATTTTATCAGTTATTCCGTAATAATCGCACGCTTGATAAATATTTTCTGCAATAAAAGTATCAGTGTGTCTATCATCTATATATCTATACGCTAAGATACGTTTATACATAGATTATTTATAATCTATCCAATGACAAGTTACCGTTAAATAATCATGGTCGTTAGTACTACGGCCTATATCAGAAGTGATAGCCACTTTGCCATTAAAATGATATAATGAATAACGTAAATATTGTTGATATTCATGTGCAAATTTAAATACATCTCTCTTAACAGTTGATTTAGGAAAATCGTTAAAAGCAGGATTATACAAATCTCTAATGTAATGAATAAAATTGGGAGATGAAGGAAATGAAAAGGGCAAACCCTTCACAATAACTAATTTTGCTATTGCTTCCCTATCTCTATGTTTATTGTATTTAGGGCCTATAATTCCCCCCGTCATAGGGTTAATTTGATCTTGTACTTGGTTCGGGACAGTATCAGTATGTGAACCTTATCCCGATGGAGCGGGCATTTGCGCACCCGATTTTGAAGCCTCGTATTGGGCATACCTAGCTGGATGAGCCCTTACTACGTGTCTCATTAACCCCCCAGTCCCACCTTGACCTTTTCCAGTTTTATATTTTAAAACATCTTTATAAATTTTACATCTAGCTATTTGATTCTATACATCCCTATCAAAAAATATCCATGCATCTTATTTTAATGGTCGTTTGCTGGACCTCGTCTCATACTAGGGGGAATAGGAGGCATTTCAGTTGAAGGTGCACTAGTGGGTGTGTTGTCATCAACATTAGTGGGTGTATTGTCATCAAAATTAGTGGGTGTATCATCTAGATCATCGTATAAATTAAAGTCTTCTTGAGTTCCAAAAATAGCTCCTCGTCTAAATCTAATGGTATTGTAGGAAAATGTTCAGTATCAACAAAATCATCCTGTGTAGGAATAGGATTCTGTCTAGAAATAGGACCCTTATCCTTGTTGCCCCTACTAGAAGAAGCATGACCCCTACCCGTAAGCATACATTTAAATCCTTCCATTATAAATTTATAATTATACTAATAAATAATTAAAGTAAATGAAATTAAGTGCGCTAAATAAAATAAACAGACAATATTAATTTAATGAATGAACGAATGTACCAAACGCCGACGTGTAATCGAGAGGTTGAAAATTGAAACTTTGCTCGATGGAAGATCCTCAAGCTAGTTGCCAACTTCACTCTCAATTCCCAAATGAATAAATAAAATTGAATATTTAGTAGACAATGTAGACTTGTAGAGAGATAGATTGAGAGATTAGAGATTTTAGGAAGATTTATGAGAAAGATGAAGAGAAAATGAGGTATTTATAGTTGGAAAATTGGGTTAAAGTATAAATATAATAACTTATGGGTTAAAATAAATATTAAGGGGGTAGGGGGGTTGGGGGAGGGTGGGAGAGGCCAAAAATGGCCGTTGCATAATGGCCAAAATATAAAATGGTCGTTGGTGCAATGGTTATTTTTGCAAAAGGGAAGTTTGGGGCGGGACCGGGGCGGGATCGAGATCGGGTCGGGACTGGCGGTCGGGAAGGGTCGGGATGAGACCTTATCCCGTCCCGGTTCGAGTCCCGATACCGCGATTATTTTTTTAATAGACAAACATGTTGCACAACATAAGAGATGTCAGGCCTCGTGAATGTGAGATACAACAGGGCCCATGCAAGACTGCGGTAATGTGATGGATCAGCATATGGCTTGCTGGAAGAAGCACTCAACTTCGGTTTAGTATCAATCGGAGTGGCGGACGGTCTACACGATGACACGCCAGCTCGTTCAACAATCTCTGTTGTATACTTCTTTTGGAATAAAAATAAACCACCTGCATGATGTGTCACAACTATTCCCAAAAAGTAACTCAATTGCCCTAGATCCTTCATTGCAAACTCAGAGCTAAGCAGTGACATAATAGACTTGCGAAGAGCATCAGATGAGGCAGTTAATATAATATCATCCACATACAAAAAATGTAAGTGATATCATTACTCTGACGGTAAATGAATAAAGAATGATCAGACCTGTTGTTAGAAAACTCAATATGTGAAACATAATCTGTAAACCTCTTGTACCATGCCTTAGGAGCTTGTTTGAGCCCATATAATGATTTTTTCAGCATACATACATGGTGAGGATAAGTAGGGTCTCTGTATCCCATGGGCTGATACATGTACACTGTTTCATTGAGGTCTCCATGCAGGAAGGTATTTTTGACATCAAGTTAATGAAGCGGCCATGCCTTTGAAAGAGCCAGACTGAGGACCGTTCTGATAGTTGACGGTTTGACCACCGAAGTGAAAGTCTCATCGTAATCCACACCAATATGTTGAGTCTTCGCATCACCTACAAGACGGGCTTTGTGCCTCTCAAATGTACGCTCAGATTTTTATTTATGACTAAAAATCCACATAGACCGAATTACATTAACATTAGGGGGACGGGGTACCAAATCCCACGTCCTATTATTAATATGAGCATTAAATTCATCATCTATAGCCATTTTTCAATTCGAGTCATTAAGGGCAGACACAGGATTACGAGGCAATGGTGACTTGGAAACATGGGTGTGAAGACCGTATTTTTTGTTTGGCTTAAAATCCCGTGTTGACTACGAGTGACAAGCTGTTGGGTCGAAATTGGAGTTGGGCTAGGCGGGAAGGACGGACTGCCCAACACGGGGTTTGGGTGATGGCGGACTGCCGGGTAGTGCGTTTGCGGGCAGTGGGTCGCTGGCTGGCGGGCCGAGACCGGCGGATCGCCGACCACTAGCCTCGCGACAATGGCCTGCCAGCGAGAGACTCAGCTGGGGCCAGCAGCCGCTGGGCTCAGTGATTGGATTGAGACACCGGGAAACACGGGGCATGTTTGGGAGGCTATTTTATGGATCAAATACGAGGGTATGCTATCATCAAGAAATTCATAGGTAGAAGGCCCGAAATAATGTAATTTGGCAAAAGAGAAATTTATTTCATCAAAAATTACGTGACAACTTACGATGATTTTATTAGAAGATAATTCGAAATATTTGTAACCATGATGATTTGACGGATATCCCAAAAAAATACACGGAGTTGACCGGGGTTGAAGTATATTAATGGTAGTAGAAGGAGAGAGAGGATAACATAAGCACCCAAAAAACCCGTAAATGAGAATATGATGGGTCCCTTAGGTATAAAATTTTGAGTGGGGATTGGTAGGCTACTTGTTTGTTCGGAAGTATATTCAACATATAGGTTCCCATTTATAACGCATGATGCCAAAAGGATGGTGGTAGAGATGCATGTGCAAGTAAGGTGATTCAAATTTTTCTTTCTGCTTTTCCATTTTCAGATGATGTATGTGGACACGATAGACAAAACGACAAACCATTAGTTTTGCAAAAATCCCAAGAAGGCCCATTATCAATTCCCTACCATTATCACACTGAATATTTTTAATGTCCCGTTCAAATTGAGTACAGATGTATGCTCTAAAAGATAGAAATGTGGAAAACTTGCTACTTTTTAGACAAAGGAAATGTCCAAAAAAATTTAGAGTAATCATCCAACAACAGAAGATTATATCGGTGGCCCGAAGAGCTCAAAACGGGAGATGTCCAAATATCACTATGAATAATATCAAAGGGCATAACAGTACGAGAATTAGACGCAACAAAAGGCAACTTAACATATTTTCCAAGAGAACAAGAGCGACAAATATGAGAACTGCGAGGTCTAGTACACTTATAAATTTATTTTGTTTAAGGGAAGCAAAAACAAGTGCTCCCGGATGACCCAAACGTTCATGCCATAAAGAAGGAGCTAAAGCTGCAAAAGTGGATGGTAATTTGGCTTGATGTGTGGTTGTGGTGATTGGATAAAGCTCGCCCCGACTATCACACCTCATTAGACGCATCCCCGTCTGAAAATCCTTCACAAAAAACCCAAAAGGATAAAATTCAACAGAAACCCAATTATTAGTGGTAAATTTTCTAACTGAAATCAAGTTCTTAATTAATTTAGGTGCGTGAAGGACATTTTTCAAAATTAACGGTGGGTTCAGGGGAGACAATTTTGTAGTACAATAACCACAAATTAGAATTGAATGACCATTTCTGACAATTATACCACGATTATTGCTCAAATTAAAATAGGACGAGAGATTACCTTGTGAGGACGTCATATGAGACGTTGCACCGGTGTCCATGTACCAATTTGCATCGGGCGGATTAATCCCAAGAGTGTGCATCGCAGCCTCGATATTTGTTGGGGTCGCCACTGCCAAGTGGGCCTGTTGCCATTGGCTCAGCAGTGGCCCAAGAATTCCAGCCCTGGTTGTTGGTCCGTTATGCCTGGGCTGTTGGCCTGATCCAATTTCCCGCGATGAATGGGTAGGGAGGCACGGCCCAGGCTCACTGCTAGGCCTACGGTACCGACCCACTTCCCCACTGGGCTGGCTGTTGCTGCTGGCCGCCGCCACTACCGCTACCTCCTCCACGGCGTTTGCCGCCGCCTTTTCCAACACATCGGTCACCGCCGCAGTTTTTGCTCCCGTTACCGCGTTCAACCCTTCTGGCTATGATTTGGTGGCAAATTTTCAACTTGTGACATACTCTCATCAGACGGAGCGGCAACCAAGGCAAAATTTGACATGGTAGCTGTCTTTTTGGCAAAATCTGCTTCTTCGAGGATGAGCATCGAACGGGCTTGATAGAATGGCGGAAGAGGATTGCTTTGGCGAATGAGCATACCTAATCCGCTATATGCGTCAGTAAGGCTGGCAACCATTTGTAACACGAGCCGATTGATAGTTATCGGGCCCCCGACGTTCTTGAGTTGGTCTGACAGAACCTTGAGCCGTTGGCAATATGCGGACGTATTGGAAAAATCCGCCATATCAATGGTGGAAAATTCTTGCTCAAGTGTGACGGCCCTGGATTTCTTATTGTTTTGGAATATGTCACGTAAACGTTCCCAAGCTTCCATAGCCATGGAATCAGGCTCAAGAATAGTATGTAGTAAATCACTCGAGATTGTGGCGTAGATCCACTGGAGGACCGTTGCATCAAAGGGTCAACCATAATTCCTTCTCATCATCGGTCTTCGGCACTTTCTCCTTTCCTTTTTCGATGGAATTATGTGATGGATAACCCGATGTGAGCGATAATGGATTTTAAAGAGTTCCGCCCATGTCGCATAATGGACGTTCTCCATGTCAAGAGTGATGGATATATGAGATTTGATGTTGGAGACAACTAGGGCTGGATGAAAATTGGATTTCGAGTCAGACATGGCTGTCGGACAGAGAAGGGAAGCTGATAGCGCAAGGAAGAAATGGGGGGGGGGGGCGACGGGTTTGAGATAGAAAATTTTAGGGTTTAGGATCTTTCCCTAAAATCTGATATCAGGTAGGAAATATTCTTCCTTGCCTTTATTCATTAATGATGTACAATATATATAGTATTACAAAAATATTTACTTTGCTACAAACTATGTAATTAATCAATCTTAATTAGAAGAAAAATCTAATTTTACCTAATATAGGAGATGTAGAATTATTAATGAATCTAATTCTATTAATATTTGTACTCTGTTATGGTCATTATCTTTTAAATCCTAGATCAGCAACAAAACGGTCCAAGAGGCACAAAGACACGTTACAGTACACAATTCATTTGTTCTCTTCCTTTTTTTTTTGCATTCCATGTCCAATATTTGCTTTCAAAATTTAGTTTGGATTTACGATAATAATCTCTTTGATCAAAATTTTAAAATTTATTTATTTTGAGTAGTGTTTTTTTTTTAAATTTTTTATTGATATTGGAGTAATCAATTTGAACTTTTTTTGCCAATGTTATAAAAATAATTTATGCTTCATCAAAGTTTGAATAAGAAAATATTACATTTAATTTCTGAAAAATATCTTATGTTAATATTATAAAATACTTACTCCATCTTTTTTTCTAAATAGCTCAACTTATTAAAATAAGTAATTTCTTTTTTAAAAAATAATCATTTTTACTTTTCAAAATCTTGAGTGTTGACCAAAATTCATTCTCTTTCTTCCACCTGCACACATCCTTAATTTTTTTTCCAAAACACACACATTAAACAAAATCTAAATCAGACTATATATAGTTGGGGCTCCCTATACTTTTGCTTTCAAATATTAATTTGGATTTATGATAATAACCTGTTTGATCAGATTTTAAAATAATTTTTAAATTAATAATTTATACTTTAGTAATCAATTAATTTCTTATCAATATTTAAAAAGTTATTTATGCTTGATCCAATTTTAAAAGAAAATCATTTTTTTTTTCAATTTATGAAAAGTGGCTTATGTTATTGTCGAAAAATATTTATTCTATTTCCCCCCCTAAAAAATTGGCTAAATAGCTAAACTCTTTACAATAAGTTATCGCTTTTTTTAATTACACGTCTCTTAAGAAATATTAATAAAGAGTGATATTTGACCTACTATTCTTATTTATGTCTAAGTTATAATCTCTCTCTATTAAAATGTTTACTTTATTTATGTATCATCTTCATTAATGACAAATGGTAAAATTGAAAAAATATAATTAATTATGTCTTGAACTTCTAAAACGATAAATAATTTAAAATAACTATTTTTAGTAACCACGATAAATAATTTGAGACAGTGATAGTAATTTTTTTTAAAATATAACCATTTTGAGTTTTTAAAATAAGATTTTTTTTTAAAAAAAATAATCATCTTAAATTTTTTACCAAAAACATACTCACCCTTTTTGAGATTTACCAAAAAAAAAAAAAAAATTCTCCTCAGCCTGAGGAAAACACACACAAAAAAAGCTGTTTCTTCCTTCACAACAAATCCAAGATCATCAAACATCAAGAATTCACTCATCCACTAACCAACCAACCATGTCATCACCACAATCAGAAAAACAAACCCTTTTCATTACTTCATTAATCATATTTTGGTACTCTTCCAACATTGGTGTCCTTCTCCTTAACAAATTATTACTTTCCAACTATGGTTTCTCTTTCCCTATTTTCTTAACAATGTGTCACATGTCAGCTTGTGCTGTCTTAAGCTATGTGTCTATTGTTTTCTTAAAGATTGTACCTTTTCAAAGAATTAAATCAAGATCTCAGTTTTTTAGAATTGCTACACTTAGTATTGTGTTTTGTGGGTCTGTTGTTGGTGGGAATATTTCTTTAAGGTACCTTCCTGTTTCATTTAATCAAGCTGTTGGTGCAACTACACCATTTTTCACAGCTTTGTTTGCTTATTTGATCACCCAAAAGAGAGAAGCTTGGGTTACTTATGGATGCCTTGTCCCTGTTGTTGCTGGTGTTGTCATTGCTAGTGGGGTAAAGATTCTCTTTTAGATCCATACTCATATGTGTGTATTGATTGCTATGTTTTGTTGCTTTTTGTGTTTTGTACCTTGAGCCGAGTTTCTATGAGAAACAACCTCTCTACCCCACAAAGTTAGAGTAAGGTCTGCGTACATTCTACCCTCCCCAAGACCCCACTTGTGGGATTTTGCTGGGTATGTTGTTGTTGTTTATTACTTTTATTGATCTTGCTGTGATTTGGGTTTGTGAAAAAGATTTTTCTTGTTTTTTGACCATTTTTGGGATCTTTTACTGGTGTTGTGATTGCTGGTGAGATATGTTGAGAAATGTTTAAAGATTTTGTCTTTTTGGGTCTATCGGAAACAACCTCTCTACCCTGCAAAGGTAGGGGAAGGTCTGCGTACATCTTACCCTCCTTAGACCCCACTTGTGTGATTACACTGGGTATGTTGTTGTAGTGTTTATTACTTTTATTGATCTTGCTGTGATTTGGGTTTGTGAAAAAGATTGATCTTTTTCTTGTTTTGTGACCCTTTTTGGGATCTTTTGCTAGTGTTGTGTTTGCTAGTGGGATATGTTGAGATATGTTTAAAGATTTATCTTTTTTGGTTCAGTTTCAAATTTTGTTATTAGTACTTTCTATTGATCTTGCTGTGATTTGGGTTTGTGTGTTGTGACTTGTGATTGCTAGTGGGATATGTTGAAAAATGTTTAAAGGTTTCTCTTTTTTGGTCAATTTCAAAATTTGTTATTAGTGCTTTCTATTGATCTTGCTGTGATTTGGTTTTATGAAAAAAAGATGAGTCTTTTTGTTGTTTTCTGACCCTTTTGGGGATCTTTTACCTTTTCCCCTACTGTAGTTGATCTATATTTGCTACCCTTTTGGAGATCAGATCTGAGAATTTGTTTGCTCCTTTGATACATTATGCAATTTTTCTAGTTTTTTTTTCCTCTAAAATGCAATTATGTTATTGAAGTTGATTTCAAATATAGTCACTATTTTATGATTTATAGACTTTTAGCAAACTGAGAGATCCAAAGTCTGCTGGTGAGGATTTAGATTTGAAGTTTTCTAAGTAGGTAAGCAAGCTGGAATATTAGGTCTATCCTGTGATAAAACTAGGTAATCTATAGGTTTCTTACCTTGTTTTGAAGATTGAAATAAATTTACCATCTTAATACCTTGCCATTCAATTTCTGATAAACTTATAAATGTGTCAAGTTTCATCGTATATTTTCTTCTGATACATTTAACATAAAGTACTTTTTGAGCGGAGAGAAAATGAAAGAAAGGTTTATATACAAAAAAAATGTGATTTTGGGACATTCCTTTTCAATTGTAAAGGCTTATCATAGATGCAAATTACTTAATGGAGAGTAAGCTAAATTAGCTTGTTTGAAGTACTATGTTGCTCGGACTTTTCAAAAATGTTGACGGGTGCGTGTCGGATACTTCAAAAGTAGTGCATTTTGGAGGATCCGACACAGGTGCTGCAACAATTTTGAAGAGTCCGAGCAACATACTTTGAACAATTGTTGTTCCAAAGTATGTCCAGTCGGGAGTAAGTGAATGATATCAGTGTAATGGCTGTGCACTAGCAGGAATTACCTCTATGTAAGATATTTCGTCTTCTTAAATCGTTGGTCTTTACGTATTGGTTCTTGAAATCAGTTACGCCATCATAAGAAAAAAATTCAACATCTTGAATGTTAAAAACTTTTCAACTAGTTGACATCCTCAATCCTCTTTCCAGTGACCTTTTAGTGGTCTGATAAGTATCTTAATTGTTGGCAGGGTGAGCCAAGCTTCCACCTTTATGGATTTATCATGTGCATTGGTGCAACTGCTGCTAGAGCCTTTAAGTCTGTTCTTCAAGGCATCCTTCTTTCCAATGAAGGGTCAGTATTTTCCTGCTTCCAGCCATCTGTTTAAGTTTCAAGTGTTGTTGTTGTTGCTTTTTTTTTCTTTCTTTTTAATCTTTATATTAGTCAGTTTATGGAAATAGATGCAACCATTTTCTTTCGGGTCTTTGTGAACTCTTTCACTCCAGAATTACATATTTCTTTATATTTTCGGGGCTTGTAAAAGATGAAGTGGAATGAGGTAGCATATTTGATGTGCACTTCTCATGGCCTTGCCTTGGGACATTCGCATTGTGAAAAACAGTTTGACAGCAATGGCAATGAAACTTCTTGACTTTTTTTGACATGTCATTCCCTGCATCATATGGCAATTTGACGGGTATTAAGGGAAGTATGCGAAGCTTGTAGAAGTCTAGCAAAATGGCTGCCATATTCTTTGCTTGATATAGGCAGGTACCTCCTAGAACAATGATGGAAGCTATAGCAAGTTGAAGGGTGAGAAAGAGGGATGTAAGGAAAAAAAAAGCTATGAAATGTAGCTCCTCTTTTCGCGTATTGGATGTCTGGAGGGAAATGAATAGTTGATAATTTGAAAAAATTGAAGGAGTTGAACGACCACTATGGAGAGTCAAAAGTCCTTGTTTGTTGTATTTTCACTTCTGGTATAAAGAGAATATCCTGTTCTGTGTAGATGGTTGAACATTTTGAGGGATAATTTTAATTCACTCACTCTTTGTAAAGTTGGCACTGTCATATCAATGAAAACTGATTTATCCCAAAAAAAAAAAAAGGAATAAAACAGTATTACTTGTCTATCCCATTTTATGATGACTTTATGACATGAACAAATTATATGTCAAGATCATGTTGTTCATTTGGGAATTGAAATGGGAGAACGAGCAGATATGAAATGAATAACATGATCTTCAATTTGCAAAAGTTACTCATCGATTCGCAAGTTTGCCAAAGATTGAAATATGAGAGAAAAGGTGGTTTCTAATTTTCATCTCCAACACTTTAAATATCATCCCTCCATATGTTATGATCATATTTAGCCTTGTCTGTTTGGTAGATTGTATCTTATTCATTTGTTTCGCTTGACCTCGTTTGTAACCTGCTGTCATATTTAGGGATAAATTAAGCTCCATAGATCTACTGCTTTACATGTTGTTATGACCTCCCCTGTAACCTGTTGTTATTCTTTTAGGGAAAAGTTGAACTCCATGAATCTGCTGCTTTACATGTCACCAATTGCTGTTCTAGTCTTATTGCCTGCGACACTCGTAATGGAGCCCAATGTGATAGATGCCACTATTACACTTGCTGTAACACATAGATACCTGGTCCTACTTATTTTGATCAATTCTACAATGGCATATGGGGCCAACTTGTTAAACTTTTTGGTAACCAAGCATACTAGTGCATTGACACTCCAGGTTTGCACTCTCCTTCTCTTCCCCCTTCCCCTCTTTTTTCCCATGTGTTGTCGTATTTAGGCTTGCTTTAACCTATTTTGAACAACTTTATTCTATGTGACCATTTGTAGGTCCTAGGGAACGCGAAAGGTGCTGTGGCTGTTGTTATCTCAATACTTCTTTTCCGCAATCCTGTTACTTTTATTGGCATCGCGGGCTATGCAATGACCGTCATGGGGGTTGTTGCTTATGGTGAATCCAAGAGAAGAAGCAAATGAGCTCAGGCGCAGCCTTTTTTCTTATATCGTGAGTCCCCAGTTTTGTTTCTTGAACATTAGATGCACGGTAGAGTTAGTGATACATAGATCATCATTGCAATATAGAGGGAGATAGATCAAGAGACGAAATGGGGGGCCTGGAAATCATTTCCATTCCTCCCTTTGTATTTTTATGTTCAACATGATAGGAAAGATGCAGTTGTATCGGTTTCTCTGTTGCACTAAAGTTACAGGGGACGGGAGATGGGAACTGTTAAATTCTTCTGATGCATTCTTTTTGGTGACATGATAGGATGTATTCTTTTTGGTGATATGATAGGAAGTATGTAGTTGTATCAGATTATATGTTGTTACGGTAGAGCAATATAACCTCCTGATGTTTTTCTGTTATTCTCTGCTATATATTTGTTTGTTTTTGTATATAAACTTCTTGTTAGTGATACGAATGTCAGCCCTTAAATTGTATTTGAAGCAAGAATGGAACTTTAAAAAGGGGGATCATCTTGTTCCTTTTTTCTCAAGAAGTCGACAGGTGTAACACGATTGGCATAGTTTGGATAGGTTTAATTAACTGCATATATCATAAAATGATGTTAAAACCTTTATTTAACCTGCTACAGCCGGTTAAATTGACTTGACAATGTAAAATATTGTTACACTGTCAGTGTATATAACGTCGTTCTCCTAGTGAGACTGAATTATTAGAACAAGGAAACTTACTTGTAACACAAACCAACTATTCTAGCTAGGATAAAACAATTAAATTCCCAGGTAATGTATTGCAGGGCACACAAGGTTCTTAGTCTTAGCTCATGCAGTTTTGGGCTAAAAATCAATTGGTTATGTAGTTTTAGAATTCTGTTGTCCCAAGAATGTTCTGCTACTTTGTTTCAATCAAAGCAATTTTATATTGTAAAGAATAGATCTTGGGCCTAACTCAACTCTAAAAGCTAGCTTGTAGGGTGAGGATTGTCCATATAAGGAGTTCATGTTCCCATTTCATATCCGATGTGAGACTCTTAACATATATAAAATCATCCACAAAAGGGAAACACTTTATGATCTGTATGCTTTGTAAATCCATGCAACAATTCAACAACAAAACAAATTGAAATAATGATCCATCTTAGATGGTAAACAAACCAAGAAAGTGGTGTTTTTACCAATATTTATGGTATCTTGTGATTCTTGTCAATCAGGGATTCCTTCTATCTTGGTTTATTCCTTGATGCTTTGACCGAAAGACCAAGGAAAGAAAGAAGAATACACCAAAATGCAAGTACAACACCAAATGCTAGTGGTTGTTTCTTGTCGTAAGTGAATGCAACGAAAAGACCTGAAAACGAGTAATGAAACAATTCATATATTGACATTTGGTGCTCATTTCCAAATTTCTGCTATGTTATTCCCATCATCCGTAACCACTGGAAAGATGGTAAGATTCGAACCTATGGCTGTGTTAATTCGAACCTTCTAGCATAGGAAAGGTTCTTTATTTGGTGACAAGTTGGAGACATTAGAAGTGAAAATGCAATCCCCAGTAACATAAAGTGCAAGGTTCAAAATCTGCACTCAAGCAACTTGTCATCACAAACAAAAAGAAGCTTTTTTTTTCCCTCTTATTGAAAAAACCCGTATCTCGACACATTTAGGTTCTAAGAAGAAATGAATTTCCAACAATATCCCAAGCACTAACTAGGCAACTACAAAAAATGAGTAAAAATTAAACAAAAACCTTTGAACTAGTTCTTGGAGATTGAATGGCGTATGAGCTTTTGTTAAAGTCTTCAGCTTGTATTTTCTTTCCATCGAGTGTTTGTTTTCCTTTTCTCACCATCAAAACCATGTTTCACACTACTCGAACCTGAACCAATTAAATACACAGGTGTAGGCGAATCTGTTTGGAAAGTAAGAAGCCCCTTTGACATCTCTTCATCTGCAAATAATTCTCGATATGAAAACACAGAGCCAGGGGCTGATCTTTAAATAGGAAAAAGAGCCATTCCATTCCATATCATGCGGCTCACTATTATCCATTGGCTCTCTCCTTTCTTAGGCAAGTTCTGGACCATTTGGCAGTAGATCATAACCATCATAGTGCTTGGTATTCCTCTGTTCAATAGTTATCAATTTCAATATTACTGCAACTATCAAGCTTGCAGTACCAATTAAGACACTGAGCAGCCATAGTTCCAAGCTGAGAGGCGTAGTGCTTGCAAATGTACCTAAGAACTCAACAATGACAACTTGGAAAACGACAGTGGAAATTATGACACCTAGGAATATCCAGCTTCCAAAAATGCCATGGAAAACATTTATCTTCTCCATGTCACGACAGTTTATTTCATTGAATACCTGACAGAACACAAATGTGTTGAAGATGAAAGTATTAAGAACTAAGGTGGTGTCTGAACCTTCGAGCCTCAGAATCTGCTTTCCAATGAAGTTGAAAACTAAAGTATAGCCAGTTGGAAGGTACTTTGTCCGATTATATTTCTCCACATCATCGTGGAAATCAAACTCACTTCCCTTCCAACAGGAGGCCTGCTCATTAGTCCTTCATGAGGTGGTTCAGTTGCCAAGGCAATTGCACCTAAAGTGTCCATAATAAGGTTGCCCCACAGCAGCTGAGCCGCAGTAAAATGAGTGGATCCTGTTATGTTATAGCAACAGATAAATATCAGTTATCAATTTGGAAACTTTTTCTTCAAATTTTCAAAACAAATGAAGAACTCTGATAGAACATTGAATACCTGAAATGCATGCGGAAATAAAATTGATCATTAGAGCCACAATACAGATCGTTGCACAAACTTTTGAATATTTATATACACAGAACGACCCCATTTAGCCATGCTCACAATTGTGCTAAAGTTGTCATCAAGTACTATAATATCAGCACTTTCTTTAGCAACCTGATAATGTATTTAAGAAAACAGATGTCACCAACAACTTAAAATTGTCTTTATCAAGGGAAGTTCTAAGAAAATAACTGCAAAAAACTACTATGCATAGAAGTTGTTGAATAGTGCATGCTGGAGCTGAACGGACTCCCACGATACATGCATGTAAAAGTTAATCCACTAAAAGAAAAGATACATGCATGAAAGAGTAACTTTGCTCCCCAATGCCAACTATATGTTGGAAGATAGTCTATTTATTAATATATTTACCAATAAAAACAGTTTAAGGTGATTTATTAAACACCTGTGCTTATAAGGATTTGATATAGGATAAACAAAGAAAAGTTCAAAGTATGCATATCTTTTTGTTTAGATTCCAGAACAGAACTGGAAATCCGGCTAGTCACTAGTAAGTTGTAATACAAGAAAATGGCAAATTAACATATTAACCTATGGAAGGAGAAAATATACAGACCTCTGTTCCTGCTATACCCATAGCAAATCCAATATCCGCCTCGTGGAGAGCAGGGGCATCATTTGTGCCATCACCAGTAACTACAACAATCTCTTTAAACATACCTCTTAGATTATTTATCAGCACAAGCTTGTCCATTGGTAATGATCGAGCGATCACCTGGATTCAAGATTGTAGCATTTCAGAAACAATTTATTTACATCACATCCACATGGATCTAAAACAATCAAGAGCATACCTGAATTCTAGGAATTATATGCCTCATTTCATCAGGAGTTTTGTTGCGAAATTCTGGCCCTTCAATGGCCAAACCATCAGCAGTTAGTATCCCGCATTCTTTAGCAATGGCTTTGGCTGTCTTAATATTGTCACCAGTGACCATTCACATAGTAATTCCAGCATCTAAACAAGTTTTTACTGCATTTTTAACCCCAGGCCGAACTGGATCTTTAATCCCAACCACAGCAACCAATGTGTAGCCACTATCAGGAATACTATTTTTTTCATAACCATCCTCAATGTCTTTGTAAGCCAAGCAAAGAGTACGCAAGGCTTCGCCGGTGAATTCATTAATGACATCCATGATATTTCTTGTCCGATTGTCTGTCAAATGAACAATTTCACTATTAAGATCAATAAACATGTCACACATCTTAAAGATTATCTCAACTGCACCCTCGCAGAAAGCTCGGATTTTCCCATCTGGGAGAGCAATAAGCACAGACATCTTTTTCTTTTCTGAATTAAAAGGCTCAACTTTTAGCAATTTACAGTCCTTTCTTTGCTCATACATATTACCACCAAGTAGCATTCCATATTTTAATATTGCTGATTCTGTTGGCGTTCCCAGAATCGACTTCTTTCCATCCTTATCCTTAACTACTTTTGCTCCCGTATTGTGAAATATTGCCTGCAAAAGAAAGGCCAATGCATTTTCTGATATATTCAAAGTTATTGCATCTCCACATATATCAGCTTCTACCTTTTTAATTTTTTCACAAATCCATATCTTATCAACTACCATTCGATTTGTTGTTAGTGTTCCTGTCTTATCTGTGCATATGCAAGTAGCTGATCCCATTGTCTCACATGCAGAAAGATGTCTCACCAATGCCTTGTTATCCATTAGTTTTTCATTGCAAATGCAAGACTCAATGTCACTGCCAGAGGCAGTCCTTCCGGAACCGCAACAACAATTATAGTTACAACTGTCACAAAGTAATTTAGTAGAGTCAGTGAATCGCCAGAAGACCATTTCGTGAGCTCGTGGTGAAGTACTTTCACTACCAGAAATCTGACAGTCAACACCATAAACGTCAGCAGAGCAAACGCCAGTCCTATCTTTCCAATAAAGGTAGCAACACCGCTCAACTTAACTTGCAGAGGAGTTTCGTCTTCTACCCCATCTGCTAATCTCTCCATCAGCTTATCCCATTCAGTCTTCATTCCAACAGTTGTTACCAACTGTTGGTTATTCTATTGTACTTTATAGAGCAGTACGGGAAGTAATAACTATTACAAATGTTCGAAAGAATAAATAAGTGATCAATCTTCAAACTGCCGCATGTGTGTTGTGTCTTGAATCTTGATCACCTTGCAAAGCCAATGTTGAGAACTGCCACAAGTTTGTTGTGTCTTGAATGTTGATATCCTGAAATCAAGAAACAACTAAATCTGGATGGTTACAACGTTGTGTGTTGAGTCGAGGATAGCCCTCTATCCTTAAGACAAGATTGCCCCGTATATATGCTTTTACGTTAGCGGGCAATAGTCTCCCAAGATAAAACAACACTTTAATCTCAACACTACAAAGCTAATAGGTTGAGCCTGGCGAAGAAAACAAATATGACTCGACTTGCTGAAGATATGGAATAGGAAGGAAGAGTTTCTCTCTACTCTTCTCTTTTGTCTCTATGTATATTGTGTGTCTCTGTAGTGTATATCTTGTGTATACGTGAGGGTTTGGTCACTGTTTTTCAGTCGAAAATTGTACTGATTTTCGCTGAATTTCACTCACTGTTTTGTGGCTGTTTTTCTCACTGTTTTGTGCTGAATTTCAGTCAGTTTTTCTGTGTCTTTTTCGTCTGTTTTGTGGCCTGTTTCTTGCCTGTTTTTCGTCTATTTTCTGCTCCTGATTTGAGCCAAAGAAGGCTCAATATATAGCAAGGAGAAGGGGTTGTACAACTGCCCAAAACATGGCTGTTAATGGCCATTAGGAGGCCATTAAAACAGCCAAGTAAAGGCAGTAAAAGGCCATCAAGGAGGCTGATTTAAGGTTGTAAATGGCCAAGTAATGGGCTGTTAATGGAGGAGTTAATCAGCCAAGTAATGGCTGATTAATGCCTCAAAAAATAGTCCCAACGGTAGGCTTTCTGCCTTCCGTCACCTTTCCAGAAACTCTGGGGACCAAACTGTACATCTGACAGAGTTCTCTGGTCCAAAAAGATAATATCCCACAGCCCGTGAACCCGAACCGGACGGGGCGGGCGGCGCGCGCGCGTGGGCTTAGCCTTGAACCCAAGCACATCTAGGTCTTCCCTCCTTTAAACACATGGGATACCCCTTGGGGATCCAAACCTTTTACCACATTAGAGACTTATATAGAGAGCAATTCTTCCTATTCCCACCGATGTGGTAGATTTGTCCCACACCACATTTCCATGTCTCAAACACCTTACTTCGTGGACCAATATCTCTTTCATTTCTCAACGAAATTAGACGATTCTTGGCCCTACGGTCATCTACTCACTTCGTAGATCATGCATGTGCAAAGAGACAAGGTCTCCAACATGCGGAACACTAGTGTTTAATTCATCAAAGATGGGTGGACGCATCTCCCCGTCAAAGGCTAATTTCCAACACCAACATCTTAGCTGAACCATCTTGTACTTTAGTTCCAGATAGAAAAAAAGGTCTTCCTTCGTATATGCTAATTGGCGCACTCTCACCAGAAAGGCTTGACTGATCAATTAGCAAGCTGTATCCGGATACAAATATTTCATCCGTGGGAACCAAATCCCCGATAGATAAGTGAACTAGATCACCAATCACCAAGTTGTAAACAGAAACCTTATGCCTGGATCCATCTCTAGTTACCTGGATAAATATATTTTTCTTCTCCTTATCCAAATCCCTGAACTGCAACGACTGCTTGTAGTCACTAATTGCAGTAACAATGACTACCAAAAATATACCAAGTAAAATTCCTAGCCCATCATATGTTCCTTTTGGCCACCCTTCTGTGGCAAGTCCCACACCAATGGAGACAACTGCACAAACCATGAGGATATTGAGAGTTATATCCTGCAAAGCCTCCCACAGAAAGGTCCAAAAACTCTTAAAAGGCTTCTCAGTGTATTTGTTTGATCCATATATAATTTGTCGGGCAGATACATCACTGTTTTTGACTCCTAGACTCAACGAGACTCCCAGCCTACTCGCGAGCCCTTCGACTCCTGCAAGTTCCTGTAAGGTTTTGATATCATAGGAACTAACAATCGATGTGAGTTTATCAAGGTGAATTTGAAACCTGCTACTGGTGCTTCGACTGACAAATATTTTTCCACCTCAGCCTCCATGATACCATATCCCTCACCAGCCCCGGAGGCTTACTTACTCACCAGCTGGAGAAAGACAGAAATAACATGCGCAAAGCAACAAATAGGTATAAGCTTCTAAATGATATTAGAAATTAATAGCCTGTTTGTCCAATCTTTTGGAAGTCAAAAGTGCTTCTTTTAAGAAAATTTATTTTAGAAAGTTGAGATGTTTTTCCAAGCTTTTAGAGAAAAGTAGAAGCTGAAAAAAGTAATTTTTCCCATAAATACTTTTGGAACCTTGGCCAAGCACAAATTACGCTTCTAATATTGGTGAACATGCCTTTCTAATTGAATAGTTAAACACAAACTGCTATTCTCCAAAAATACTTTTTCGAAAAACACTTCTGATAAAAAACATTTTTCGTAATAAACAAATTTTAGAAGTTTGGCCAAACATACTATAAATCAACAAATTATTCTATCCATGTATTTGAGCTGGTTGTATAAGCCCCAAAACCAATCCAAATCTCTTCTTGGAAATTGAATACTCATGATAAAAGAGGAGCATTACTCAATAAACAAATGAGATTAGATAATTGCACTCCTCGTCTCCTCCACGATATTGATTAGGAGTTGATTTCTCAGATGTTAGTTCTTTTAGAAAGTCATTTTTCTTTATTTTATAAGTGCAAAGTCACTCGACTATTGATTTTTCATCTACAGAGTCACCCAACCAATTTAGGTGATTTTTAATTAAATTTTGCTGACATGAAAATTTTGTTTTAAGCCAAACTTTTAAAAAATAAAAAGCTACCCATTTTAACCATCTTATTGACCCGCTCCACTTGGCCCCGACCAGCTAAAACTAAAAATTTGCTTCCATTTACTTTCACCTGTTCCTCATTTAAAAAAAAGAAAAAGAAACTGCTCTTTTAGGAAACTCAATCATTGAATCTGAGCTGCAATTTAGACTCTCAACTTGTCTAGACATAATCAAGTTATGTAACTAATAAAGAAATGTTGCTATCTGTGTTACGAAATAATGAAAGAAAAAACACTTAAGAACTCACACTGGGCCACGATTACATCTTGATCAGAAGCAGTGAGTTAGGATTCAATTATCTCTTAATCTCAAGCTATGGAATTCCTTCCTCTTATTGTAATCTCAATCGTTAATAATTAAATTGGTTCCACTCTTGTTGAATGAATGAATAAGATCTTCTTTCAGTTGTGGCATATAAGTTAAACTTTATATACTTATTTATTGTGCTGACTGAAAAATGTAGCCGCATAAACGGACATAATCACATGAGCCTCCCTGTAATAATACATAAATCAAACGCAATAAATACAAAATCTACAACGGATCTCAGATGTGAAAACGAATTTATAAAATATTACTCTGTTCCATAATAATTAGTGTTTTTAGCTTATACACATCCCTTAACAAATTATTCATCTTTAGAAAATTATTAATATTTTTACTAAATTTATCCCTAATTAATACCTAGAAAAGAAAAAATATTAATAATTCTTGATTATGTAAATAATGATAATTTTAAAAAAATAATATCAATTTCTTCATGAAATCTTAATGCATCACTTATTTTGAAACAAAATAAAAAAAGTTTTAAAATAATACTTATTACAGAATGGAGAGAGTAGTACAATAACTACATATTAATTTATTCAGGTTAAAATAAAGCCAATTCTTTTAGTTCAAATTCGAAAAGTTATCACAGGCATAAAAAAATTGGAAAATGAGAAATAACTTTTTTATTTGAAGGTCCGACTTGCACCAAGTATTTTGCTTTTAGATCCTAACCGCAGAATGAACGAGAACTATCGTGTTTGAACTCGAGAACCTGTTAGTGTTGCATTTGCTCCATTTGTAGAATTGGAACTCTAGAAAAGTATCATAGAGTATGAAGAGGTCTAATATTTATTTCAAACTCCATGAATAATTCTTGAAATTTGAACTTTATTTGAAATTTCATTAATATTTTAAACTCTAGTAATATGAAGTTTCACTTGTTAAAGTTTTGAACTTTTTAATTATGAATATTTTTGTCCGAATATTATTTCCCCTGTAATTTCTCAATTATATTAAAATAATAACTAATAGATAAATATTACTACTAACAAACAGTCCAAAAATTGATCATCCAACTAAATCGTGCCAAATTAAAAGCTCTTACAACATGGCCCTCAGATCACTGTCGAGCTAGCAAATGAAATGGATCCAGAGAAGAGAAAGGGACCCAAGGGGTTATGAAATATTCAAACAAGAATTCCCATATTATTATTAAAAAATAACATAATATGCACGAGGAGAATAGTGATTATTATATTATTATTCCAATAGTCATATTTCACATTATCATATCATCTATTAAAATTTATTAAATGAGCATGCTTTTTCACGATTATTATTAATCGCTATAATGCGTAAGGGACCCACAGAGGAAATTGATATTATAATTATCTTTTCCACATTTAAGTATAATCTCATAGTCTGCCGCTTCTTTATACGCCTCTCTTGATACAGGTAAAGCTGCTTCCCCCCCCCCCCCCCCCCCCCCCCCCCCCCCCCCCATTTTTCTATAGAGTAGAGATATGGCTTCAGTTATTCAAGTTTTCCTTTGCTTGTGATTTATGATTTTAATATGTTTCATGATGATTCAGAAGACTAATATTGAGGCAGGTGAAGACTTGTAAATTTAGTACGATTAATCTTCTGTTATAATTTTTGTACATAGAGAATCACAGAATATCTTGTGTATAAAGTGTTCATATACATACTGTTTGATTTTACAGTAAATTACTATGGTCACATAAATTAATCTTCCAAAAACCCCTAATTAAACACAGATTGTTAATCCAAATCTTGGTATTCTCTCTTAAGTTTCTGCAGGAAAAGGGAACATCTAGTTAAGATACTAAATAAGGGTATTTTCATTTTTTTTTCTCGGCCAAACAAATCTATAATTTGAATTCTGACCAAATATGCTGAAACACGGATAAATTTCATGAATGGTCATTTAACACAAGTTTTGTACTTTTTATTTTACACAAGTTTAGTACTTTTTTGATATATGTTTTCTTCTTTTCCTTTTCAAAAGTTTAGTACTTTTTGGATGTCTTCAGGTTAAGTGGTATTTATTCTTTAGGGAGGAGTACAAATTAAATGCTTATGTCAAGTGAACCATTTATCTTTTGTTTCTAGTGTCCGTCTTTTTTTCCTTATTCTTTTTGCTTATATCTATGATGTTCTCCCTTTAATTGATAATTCATCAAAGTATTTCCTAGAGTTAATGGTCAAAAAGACACCTGAACTATCGTTCACGTGCTTCACATCCAACTATCAGTTGTTCCCTTTTCTTGCAGAAACTAAAGAGAGAATACCAAGATTTGGATTAACAATCTGTGTTTAAGTAGGGGATTTTGGAAGATTAATTTATGTGACCGTAGTAATTTACTGTATAATCAAACCTTCAGCAGAGTTATTGAAACACTTTATACACTAGATATCATGTGATTCTCTATGTACAAAAATTATAACAGAACATTAGCTAGCTCTCTAGTCGGGAACCGGCACAATTAACCCCTCTCTTCGCCGGAAACCTCTTCCGCCGGTATAAGTTCGCCGGAAAATATACACGTACTGTGGAAGGAACTATCTAAACAGTAGCAAAAACACCCAAAAGTTCATCTTCTTCCTCTTGTTAACTGAATCCTTTTGTGTAACCCCTTTATAAGATAGTTAAAGCATCAAGATTCACTGAAATTCGATTTGCAAGCCATAAATAAGGACAGAAAAGGGAGGGGTCACGTACCTCCGGTCTGAACTTAAGCACGCGCCTATGTTAGTACTCCGATTTAGCCTTTTCCGGTAGGAAATAGTGATTTTAGGCAGTGAACAGTGTTTTTCGGCGTGTGAACAACAATTTTATGAACAAGCATGGAGTTGGTACCTCTAGTTGTCTATACTCAATATTTGTTCTTATCCGTGTTGTTCAATTTTGCGTGTTGCGTTTTATTGAATTTGGACTTTACATTCTTGCTTGTATTCTTGTTACCCTTTGTTTTATCATTCGGATATGTAGTAGCTTGACTTACCTCTAGATTCTTGCTAACTTGTGCTCTAGTATTGCTTTCCGTGTGTGTTAGCATTAACCTTGGATTAGTATTCTTTGCTCTAGTGGCTTTGGTGAATGATGGTAGACTAGGGTCATGTTCTAGGTCGGGGACGGGGGCAAGGGGTAGGGTGGGTAAGTGGGTAAGGGAGATGCTAGGCTGAGAATAGGGTCTTGGAATATTGGGACTTTAACGGGAAAGGCCATAGAGCTAATTAAGATTCTTAAGAAGAGGGAGATTAATATAATGTGCCCAGGAGACTAAATAGGTAGGACCTAAGTCTAAAGATGTAGACGGGTATAAGTTATGGTTCTCGGGTAGGTCGAAGTATAGGAATGGGTAGACATTTTGGTAGACAACGAACTAAGGGATCAAGTGGTAGAGGTGAGGAGGGTCAATGACAGGATGATGATGATTAAGTTGGTAGTTGGAGGGTTCACTATGAACATTATTAGTGCTTATGCACCACAAGCGGGCTTGGACGAGGAGAAGAGACGCTTTTGGGAGGATTTAGACGAAGTGGTGGGAGGTATACCACCCACTGAGAAATTATTTATAGGAGGATATTTCAATGGACATATCGAGTCACTTCCAGGGGTTATGACGACGTGCATGGAGGATTTGGACTCAGAGTCAGGAATGGGGGAGGCGTCTCACTTTTGGAGTTCGCTAGAGCTTGTGGGTTGGTGATAGCCAATTCTAGATTCCTGAAGAAAAAGGAACACTTGATGACTTTTCGTAGTTCGGTGGCTAAGACTTAGATAGACTTTTTGCTCTTAGGAAGGTTGACAAAGGTCTTTGTAAAGACTATAAGGTTATTCGAAGGAGGATCTTACAACCCGACATAAGCTTTTGGTGATGGATTTGGGGATCAAGTTGGAGAAGAATAAGAGGGTTGTGGATGACAGGTTAAGAATCAAATGGGGAGTTTGACCATGGCTAGTGCAAAAGAGATGAGAGAGAGGTTGATGGCCAAGTGGGCTTGGGGGAGTAGTGGGGATGCGATTGGTATGTGGGACAAGACGGCCAGTTGCATTCGTGAGGTAGCCAGAGAAGTGCTAGGAGTCTCGCGGTATTATCGTGGTGGACATCGAGGGGACTGGTGATGTTCAAAAGAAGGTGGAAGCGAATAAAGCGGCGTATGTGAAATTGGTTGAAAGCAGATATGATGTGGAGAAGTGGACGAATAGGGAACTATATAAGATGGCGAGGAAGGAGGCAAAGCTAGCGGTTACGGCGGCGAAAACGACGGCTTTCGAACGCCTGTATGTGGTATTATAGGAGAAAGGTGGGGATAAAAAGTTGTACAAACTAGCCAAGACAAGGGAGAGAAGGGTCCGTGACTTGGATCAAGTGAGGTGCATCAAGGACGAGGACGACAAAGTATTGGTGGAGGAAGCGCATATTAGGCGGAGGTGGCAGTCTTACTTCCACAAACTCTTGAACGAAAAAAAGATGGAGACATTATGCTGGGAGATTTGGAACATTCTGGTAGGCACTGTGATTTTGGGTATTGTAGAAACATTAAGGTTGAGGAGGTTAAGGGTGTTATTCGCAGGATGTACGGGGGATGAGCGACCGGGCCTGATGAGATCCCAGTTGAATTTTGGAAGAGCGCAGCAGGGCTGGTTTGGAGTTGCTGATTGAGTTGTTTAACATCATTTTAAGACGGCAAGAATGCATGAAAAATGGAGGCGGAGTATAATGATTTCCTTGTATAAAAATAAAGTTGATATCCAGAGTTGCAACAACTATAGGAGTATCAAGCTGTTGAGCCACTCTATGAAAGTTTGGGAAAGAGTCGTGGAGACGAGGATGAGGAGAGGCGTGTCTATTTTCGAGAACCAGTTTAGATTCATGCCGGGGCGTTTGACTACCGAAGTCATTCATCTTATTAGGAGGTTGATAGAGCAGTATAGAGAAAGGAAGAAAGTCTTACATATTCATCGACCTCGAGAGGACATACGACAAAGTCCCTAGGGAGGTTCTATGGAGATGTTTGGAGGTTAGAGGTGTACCTTTGGCGTACACTAGGGCGATCAATGATATGTACGATAGAGCCAAGACCAGAGTACGGACAGTAGGATACTCAAAGCATTTTCTAGTGATGATGGGGCTGCACCAGAGATCATCTCTTAGCTTATTGTTATTTGTCTTGGTGATGGATGGACTGACGCGACAAATTCAATGTGAGGTGTCGATGATGTATGTTATTCGTAGACAACATAGTCCTGATTGATGAGACTCGCAGCGGAGTGAACGTTAAGCTGGATGTTTGGAGATAGACGTTGGAGTTTAAAGGGTTCAGGCTGAGTAGGACCAAAACATAATACTTGGAGTGCAAGTTCAGTAATGGAAGTGACCTTGAGACAGACGTGGAGGTGAGGCTTGGTACTCAGGTCATTCCAAAAAAGAAAGCTTCAAGTACCTCGGGTCTATTATCCAAGGGAATGGTGAGATTGATGACTATGTCACACATCGTATTAGGGCAATGTGAATGAAATGGAGGCTCGCATCTGGAGTCTTGTGTGATAAAAAGATGCCACTAAAATTTAAAGGCAAGTTATATAGGGTGGTGGTTAGACCGACTATGTTGTATGGGGCGGAGTGTTGGCCAGTCAAGACTTCGCACATATAAAATATGAAAGTTGCGGAGATGATGATGCTGAGATGAATGTGTGGGCATACAAGGAGAGATATGATTAGAAATGATGATATTCGGGAGAAAGTGAGAGTGGCCTCGGTGGATGATAAGATGCGGAAAGTGAGGTTGAGATGGTTCGGGAATGTGCAGAGGAGAGACACATATGTCCCTGTGCGGAGGTGTGAGAGGTTGGCTATGGACGGGTTCAGGAGGGGTAGAGGTAGGTCGAATAAGTATGGGGAGATGTGATTAGACGAGATATGGCGCAGGTGCAACTTACTGAGGACATGACCTTAGATAGGGGGGTTGTGGAGGACACAAATTATGGTAGAAGAGTAGTAGGTACTCGAGCGTAGTCCTACTTATGCTTACAAATTGATAGTTGTAGTGTTATTACTATAGGCCCGATTAGCTTATCACACTTATAGACACATTATTGTTTTATAATCCACTGTAGTTTGATTTCTGCTTGCTATGTGTTCTTTAGTGTATTTTGTTTAACTTATTTAGTTGTGTTAGCTACTGCTCCCTTTTGTTTGAATGCACTTTATACTGCTTTAATTCATTATCTGAGTCTAACCGTTTCTCTTGTTTTACTCTTGCTTTACTCTTGCTTTGTTTTGATTGCCTTGCTTGTGATTATGCTTTGTCTTGAGTCGAGGGTTTTCCGGAAACAACCGCTCTACCTACCAAGGTGGAGGTAAGGTTTGTGTACACTCTACCCTCCCCAAATCCCACGATGTGAGATTTCATTGGGTATGTTGTTGTTGTTGTAGTAGTACTAAATTTACAAGTCTTCAGCTGCCTCAATATTAGTCTTCTGAATCTTCATCAATAGCCACAATTTTGGCTGCACTTTTCCCAGCAATTATCAATTTAGGATTATTGGCCTGATGGGTCTTGGATGCAAGCCTTGAATTCTTGGTTATATCACTACTTATAACAACCCCATATACTTCATCTTCTTTCCTCAAGTCATTAGGTGGCAACAAACAGTCCAAAGTAAAGTCAACTTCTTTATGTTTAAAATCAACTATCCTAGTCTGGTTCAATTTTGTTTAAACACATGGTTTTCCAGCATGTGCAACGTTAACTCCATCAGTTGTTCGATAACCTTGGATTAGCACAACCGTTGTTGTTTCCCAAAAGACATCATATTTTGGGGATTTTAGTCTAAGAGGATGAGTGCCTGGACTAAAGTCCTGTTCTTTGGCTGAAGTAGCCCCAAATGGTATGCCTCATAATTTCAACATTGCTGCTGCGTATTTGTGCTTTAAGAGCTCTGCTTATTTTTATTTGTGTTTGCTGCTAACTTTAGGTATATCTTTATGTGTTACATCTATTTCATTTGGTATATTGTTTCTTCAATTTTATGTTGCTGACTGTTAACTTTAGGTATATCTTTATGTGTTCTAACACATCTATTTCATTTGGTATATTGTTTCTTCAATTTTATGTGTTCTAGCAGACCTATTTTCTTGATTGATTGATGTAATACATTATTTATCTTGGATGATTCTTACCTCTTGAACTAGCATTTTGAGTTGAGCTAGGCGCAATATCCATTTCTTTATGTTCTTTATTTTGATTAAAACAAATTTAAACATGTTACTTCATTTCGAATTTCACAATCTATTGTTGAAGTAAATAACTTTTAATTGCTTAGGGAATATGCTCAATCATCAACTCTGCCATATTTTTTGGTATAACTTTACGTGGTAATTCATGAGATTAGTGAGTTTTTCTTACATTGTAATGAATTGAACTTACAATTATCTTCTCCTTTGATAATCAACTTTTAGTGTCTCTACTTGCTAAGATGGCTAAACTTTTAATTTTCTGGTACTTTTTGCTTTTCAGTCCAGTTATGGAATCTGATAAGTGGCCAAGTTTTTCAGAAGGAACTAGTGATTCTGACGGCTATGGCGAGGATCCTGATGATGATGAACATTGCTGTGCATATGCATCCAGTGATATACCCAAGCTGCAGTTCAGGTTTTATCTCATGATATAGATAAATTATTAAAAATAATTTTGCAAAATATATAGGAATGTGAATAGGCAAGCATCTTTTTCTTCAGGAAAGATATTTCAAGATCACGATGGCTTGATCCATTAGGAATGGCGGAGGTTGTGGAGAGGAAGGGTGGATTGTGGACAACTACTGGGATAGTTCGTAATGGCAAGATATACTGCTTCATTGAAGAGATTTTGTAGGTGATGAAAATTCTCTTTTTGTAATCTCCTATAGTTTCAAGAGTTAAATACTACCGACTTTGAGTACATGCATAACTTGAGAATAACCCATGAGAAAATAAGAACTGGGTTGTTTTCAGGGCTAAATTTCATGAACGATCACTTAACTATATTTTCCAACACAAAAGTCACATAACTATCACTTTTTTTCATTAAAGTCACTTAACTATGTTTTCTAACACAAAAGTCATATAACTATCACTTTTTTTCATCAAAGTCACTTAACAATGTTTTCTAACACAAAAGTTCATGCAGATATGCAGATTTAGAACTTTGATGAACGGCAGGGATATAAATAGTCAAAAAGTATAACGGAGGATAGGATTAAACAATAAATGAAAGTAGAGGGGTATATTTGACCCTTTTCTATAGAAAATATAGTTAAGTGACTTTGGTGAAAAAAAGTGATAGTTCTGTGACTTTTGTGTTAGAAAATATAGTTAAGTGAATTTGGTGAAAAAAATGATAGTTATGTGTCTTTTGTGTTAGAAAACATACTTAACTCACTTTTTTTCAAAAAAAGTGATAGTTATTTCCATTCATGAAATTTATCCTGTGTTTTGAGCATATTTGGTCAGAATTCAAATTATAGATTTGTTTGGCCGAAAAAAAAATGAAAATACTCTTATTTAGTATCCTAACTAGATGGGTATTGCCCGTGCTAGCACGGGCCAAACATTTACATTTTGTAGTGCTTTTGGTGCTTTAGATAGTTATATTTGGCAATAATGTGAAATAATTACTACAACAATTGCAGAAAATACAACTAAATGCAGATACTAAATCTGCATTTAAGCATAATAATACAAATAGTTTTATCTTATTCTCAGTTGAACAGATTAACCCCTATACTGATTCAGAATTGGATAGAAAATGGGGATAAAAACAAAGGATACATAAATTGAAAAAGTTTCAGTATCTTGTTACTTAATTAAAAACAATAAATGACAATAACATGACCACTGAATCCTAATGCTACAAGGATGAACTTTGGAAGGTTAGTCTCCTCTCAACAGGAAGAAGCAATAGTTAAAAGTCTCTGAAATGCTGATCACTCAACTACCATAACACAGAGTAAATCTGAAACAAAGAAGACAGGAACAATAAAAGACATATCAGAACATATCAGGAAAAAAACCTCTAAATGACATATCAGATAAAATATGTTATGCAGATTTGGGAAGAAGAAAAAAGATTAGGTCAAAATCCAAGAGGAGATAACCTGAAAACTAAAGTAGCAACCTGAGAAAATTGAAGAAAGTAATGAAATGATGATGAAAGGTAAAGAAAGACGAAGCAGCCGTAGATCCCTCAATCAAAGATGAGGTAGACCAGAATAACAGATGTATACCGAAAATAACAATCACAAGTATCTGCATACAACTTAGATAGTCCTCAAAACAAAAACCGTTCAAAGTTCCTATGGGGGCCTCAGAAGCCACAATTGAGATGGTAAACAGTACACTTTCGTGGCCTCTAGGATTCTGCAAATTTTAGAAGGAAAAGGAGTTTCAAAAGACGTAAATTTTAGAATGACCAAATTGCAAGTAAATCAACAATTGTATATAAATTGCAAATTAACCTGGGTTTCCGCTTGCCACTGATTCTAGGCGCTCCATAGTTTTCAAAAGAACAAATCATTTAAATCTCCCAAATACGAAATGAAACTTGAATCCCAAAGCTGCACTATATATAGAAGACAATTCCTCCTTTATGGAAAAAAATAATAATAATAGAAAAGTTGTACATTTGCTGTTAATTATAATGATATATGAAAAGTTTACTGTGGTGCTTTATCATAACTCTTATTGTTGGTTAGTTCTGTCAAGAATTCACAAGTACTGAAGCCATCATTAATTTCAAAGTCAGTCGAACTTACAAAGTTATTGTACAACAACACTACTACCCACAGGGTATTCAAACCCGATCACCTGTTCATTGGTTATTGCATCACAAAGCAGCACCCATATGTTCCAAAACCAATAATCATGACCCATTAGTATTTACTGTTTTGCAGTAGATTGGATGAACTATATTACAATCAAACTCGCAAAGTACCAGTCCAAACGAAAATATAAAACACTTAAGAGCCTCGAGAGAATAAATAAAACACTTGGGGTGATCTTTGAAGTAACGATTTGACGTTAGTCTTCTTGTTCTCTTCCTTAGGAACCACAGTGAGAACACCATTCTTCATGGAGACCTTCACTTGATCAACCCGGGCATTTTTTGGGAGCATGAAGGAACTTTCTAAAGCTAGTTCTATATAATAACTCTTTCTATTTGCTCTAAGTAGCAAATTTTTGTGAAGCTTATTTCGGGATAATCAATTCATTATCCATTTTAACATAACATATGACATCTTAAGAGGAATAGGGCACTAATGGAATCCACTAATCCAATCCTGAATGTATTCAACAATAAGAGGATTCAATAGACAATAAATATATAAATATAGAGTCAAAAGCATGTTTTTCTATAGAACTCGTTTCCAATAGCATATGCACTCCTGAAGCAACACGTCGAAAGTTGTAGATGATGATAATGTCTTTTCATTATCCAACTTTTTACATTTAACCATGCTCCTGAGTAGTTTGGAACTAAGGAAACACAAAAGTCTGATTGGTAAACAAAATTTAGATCAACAAAATAAACATTTTAATGACCATTTCATTTTTAGCATGGTCACCGTTTTCATGACTCATGAGTTACTTGGAACTAATGATATACAAAAGAAAAATTTTCTTCTCAAATTGTAACTGTAACAACCACTACTAACAATTAGCAGAAATGAAGATCCTTTTGAACCCTGAAATATTCCAATTTTAGTTGGAAAATAACACAAAGGGCGCTCAAGCTGCCTAGTGAAGAATAAGAGGGAAGCAAATTAAAGCACTAATGGATAGGTTGTTAATATCCTAGAAACCTACGTATATGCTACTTCTTTTATAGAAGACACAAGTTCATATGTGCAGTAACATATGTTTTACCAGTTTAAATTAATACCACAGTATTGACCTAATCAAAACATCCCCGACCCAAAGATATCACCGTAAAACAGAGCCCTATCTAAACATAAAAGATTTACACTATTCCATGATATCAAGTATCAAATGTGGTTATTTTTCACCAGAAAATGTTGTCGTGGAGCCTAATTCATCGCCGACATTATGTTCGTCCTAGTTTTCGCTATATATATTCTAGGGCGCCGTTCTCTTTTGAGTGAGCGTGTGTGTAGAGAAAAAAGAGAGAATTGTAAACACAAACTCCTTATTTTGATTATAGTGAAATCTGCAACGGCAAAGTGGACGTAGCTCTCGCATTGATGGTGAACCACTATAAATCTGTGTGTGTTATTTGTTCTTCGCTTATTTACTGTTTTCTGATTAGGTCGGATTTGAGACTCAAATCCTAATAGAAAAGAGTATTATAAGTCGCACACTTCTAAGTGAGTCTTCAAATGTTAAAATCTAAGGAACCAGCACAAAGAAGAAAAGAAAGGAAGAAATTTTGCATACTGCATACCTTTTGCATGTCGTCAGGAACCAAGCAAGAATCAAACTATGTCCACTATCAACAAAGTCTGCATAGTTACTGGGCGAACTGTAAATTCTGTGTTTTTTTTACTATTAAGAATTTTATACAGTGTGGCCTTTTAACCATCATCACTTCTGGAACTAAACGTTAAATCAAAGTACTCAAGAAAAATAGCATAATGCAGTGTAGTTTGGAAATAATAACCCTCAACTCATAGTGTAAAATGATTTTTGTAACAGAACTTAAGGTGATATTTTAATCTATATAGATGCATGAACAATCTAAACTAATTAACAATTACCTGTATATTAAAGCCACACTTTGTAACAGTAATGGCAAAATCGAAAAAAATGTTACACTATAATTCTGTATGGACATATGAAATTAGGATATCCCTCACAAATGAAACTAAAAAAATATCATCACAATTATACATTCTGTTCCATCTATTCCTATGGAGTTTTGCCCATCCACTCTTACAGTGCTCCTAAAATCTGAAGTAGTTCGTTCCCAATAACCATCAACAAATTGAAGACAAAAGACCCACCTGCATAATGATGGGAGAAGAAGAGACGATGTTCATTATAGACACACAGGAATTTAGAAAAGCATTTCTGTGAGTTTATGAAGATTAGGGCTTCAAGGGTCTAGGAGAAAAGAGAGGGGTCGAGCATCAGATATAGGTTATCTTTTTTTTCTAACAATTTCTAGACGATTCTCACCGGTAGAGCCAAGAGATGAAATGACAAAAATATCCTCAACTTGAAATTAAATGACAAAGAACAAACATGTCGATCTGAATGTTTAACCCATGCTTCTATAATAGTAGAATAACAAGACCTCAAAAGAGGTATTGTTTCTCCTGTTTTATGTGTGCAAAAATTGAACATTGTATAGTTCAGCTAATAAATTGGCGTACTTTTCTGTGCATCTTTTCCTCATCAATGATTCTGGGAGCTGATTTTGGTATAAATTTCTGATACTCCTATGATATGTTTTCTTTTAAAAAAAAACTGGTAACTGTAGATACTCCTATGATATTGTCAACACCCCTCTGGTTATGCTTGTGAACTTTAGTTGCACATTTGTCTACTGCTTCAACATGTTAGAAAAATTAGGCTGGATGAAGAAAGAGAGTAAAACCAAATGGATAAATTGTATGAAGAGATAGATAACAAGTATTTAAAGGTGAGTTTTTTCGTCTGACACGTTAATTTGTTCTAGGTATTGATATGAAAATTTTATGTTTCATGTAGATATCTTGCTGAAATTGGGGCTCTGCATCTCTACGGTACAGATGACACGCCCCTTTCTCTCGAGCACATATACAAGAAGGTTGCAGAAGGAAAAAGTGGATGTTCCTTGGAATATTATGAAGCATATAAGCACTTGAAATCCCTTGGTTATATCGTCGGGCGTCACGGTATTCCTTGGTCAGTGAGAAAGTCAAAAGTAAATTGTGTAATTAACCAAGACCCGCCAGAGACTGCTCAAAGTGGAGATGAGGAATCAAGAAACAATGTTCTCATCTCTGAAATGTTTAATAATATGCAAATTGGTGGATTGAGACTGGCCTTTGACGTTTACCCTCCTAATAGCAGATTCAGAAAGTCTGCTCCAGGAGATCCCTGTTTTGTACTTTGTCTTGCTAGGTAGGGTACCTTGTTAAGGCGTTCATTATATTATGGTGCCTACTAAAATTTGCTGAATCTTTGCCTCCTAGTATTAGTTAGCTGATTATAGGGACTTGAATAACTAGTTTAGCATTTCTATGGGTGAGCATTTATGAATCTTTAATAGTACGATGGATTACCTGATTGGATGGTATTCTGGAAAAAGTAGCTGCTTTAGGGTGTGTTTGGTATGAAGGAAAATGTTTTGTTGGAAAACAAGTGGGTTTCTTACTTATTTTCTAGTGTTTGGTAAGTAAACAAAAAAATATTATCCCAAAACCATTTATATGTAATCTAACAAATACTATGGGGGTGGGAGTGGAGGTTCGGGGTGGCGGGGGTTGGGATGATCAAGGGTTGGGGATTGGGGGCATTGGGTGGGTGGGGATGATACAATGAACTTGGTTGGGATGTTTGCTTATGGAACTTGTTTTTCCTACTTCCATTAGGGAAGTTATTTTTCCCATTTTAAGGAACCTGTTATCCTAGAGAAAATGTTTTCCAAATTATTTCGACCAACCGAACATGAGAACATTGAAAATGTTTCCTCCATACCAAACACACCCTTAATATTTTCCACTTTATCCCTTACCCGTGGACTATCTAATTCCCTTCACTCTTTTGTTTGACTTTGTTGATCCATATTATCTGTCAAAGTAGCTTTATCTTATGTGATGTATTTTCTTGTGCAGTGAGTATCCACCTTCCAAAGAAGAGATTGAAGATCTTGAGAGCCATTCTCATGGTATTCTGTTGAAATTCTGTCTTGTTGAGCATGGGCGTGTGAGCTTTTTCTCATTCAACAAAGTTGAGCTCCCTATCCTTCCATGATCTCTTCGAGCAACAGATACAAATCTTGGCATTTGATTAGAATAGCTATGGTACAAGTATGAATTTTAAGTTTGTGGATTGATGTTTCACCATTGTATAATTGCAACACATTATTTAGATGTCAAGGATGTCTGACTAATGAAACAAGACCTCGTTTCTCTGCTTATAACATGTCTTGTTTTCTTTGCCTTCACTGTTCGTGTAAAAGGTGAAGGTCGATAGATGTTACATATGCCAACCGTACGTGTAACAATGGTGAAATTTACCCTAGTTAAAACTGATCTTTCTGTTAAGATGAGCAATAATTTTATGCCCAGAAACACTTGTATCCTTTGGCTGCTGGACTGCTCCATCTGTTTTAGCTCCGTTGCATCAGTCTGTTGACAGTTTTATCAATTTTTGAGGAAACTAATTCCATCTACTTTGCCAACTTCTATTGTTAGTGAGGTACTGAGGTACCCATTGATTGGTGTTTACATGCTTAATTGGTTAATCTTTTCATGGATGAACTCCATTCTCATTGACTAATTGTGGAGCCCAATCCATTCTTCATATCTTTCTTAGTGATCTGGCTTTTGTTGTTCTCTACCAAAAGCAATTACAGTGATTGCTACAGTAGCACATGCAATTAAAAGTATTTTTAAAACTTTCAATGAAAAGTGTGCATAATTTCTAAGGTATTTGGTGAAATAATCGAGACGTGAACAAGTGGTGAGACACCACCATCATTTAAAAAAACACCATAGCTGTGTTGGGACAAAAACAGATAGATTGATGTATGTCTATAATCACAAATAAATCTTAGATAAGATTTTCAATATAAACACGTTCAGGATCATTAATTGGAAGACCATGGTATAAAAGGCAATCAACATAGTAGTAGTCTTTATTAGCTGTACAAGCATGACTTAACGGCAACCTTTTACAACAGTTCGAAAGTGAAGTTTGTATTGTAGCAGTAGTAGTTTTCCCCCCCTAGTGTATGTTAGTTCTTGAATATAGTAAATCTCGATGTTAAAAATGTCTTTTAAATGTTTCCCAAGCATCAAGTGCAGTGGGCTGGAGAGCTAATTTTGATTATTCAGGGTTTGTATGTGTGTTGGAAAATAAATTTGACAAATATAAAAAGCAGAATAATCACCGACTCGTGTAAATTTTGAATTCGATAATTGATTAAAGTACAATAAACCACTTGCGAAAATTTGTTCTTGCGAACAAGAACTTTTATATGATCAGAGAAATTAATGGTATAGCTGGAATACTGATAGCAACTAGAGACGACATTGATGGGATGCAACTTGCAAGAAAGAAAGAGATGGGAATAGGTTTATGAATAAGATAGGTTTATTATGTTAACATCAAGACTTGGGTGCTTATGTTTTTTAAAAATGCATTATTTGATTGGTCAAATATTTTAATTTAAAAAAAAACAAATTTCTTAAAATCAAGAAAATAACTTAATTCCTCGATAGAAGCAAGAATACAAGTTCCATAAGTGATGTTCCATACTGATTGTCTCACCCCACTCTCAACACTCCAACCCCTCACCTCATCCCCGCACCAACCTCCTCCTGCAAACTCCACCTACCCACCTCTGACTTCGAACCCCCCCCCCCCCCCCCCCAACTTACACCCACCACAAATTCCCCTTCACCCCTAGCCCATCTCCAACCCCAACTCGATCACACATACCTGTCATCCCCCTTAACCATTAATTTATATATAAATTTTCGTGAGATAATATTTTCTACTTATTTATCAAAGATAAAAAATAAGTAAGAAACTTATTTTTGTTAGAAAATGTTTTTGATGAATAAGATTTTCCTTATACCAAACACACCCATAATCTTGTGGTGGTAATTGGAGTCTTTCACACAATCAGCGTGAAATTGATTTCCACTATTCCTTTCCCTTCTCCAACCTAGCTTTGGAGTAACCAGTAAAGTTACTGTCATGTGACCAGGTCATGAGTTCAAGCCGTGAAAACAGTCTCTTGCGGAAATGCAAGGTAAGACTGCGTACATTATACCCTTATGGTCCGGCCCTTCTCCGAACCCCGCGCATAGCGGAAGCTTAGTGCAACAGACTGACTTTCCCCTTCTCCTACCCCTTCCTTTTCACTGATCCCCCATGCATAATGGGGCAAAAATAAAAAAAAAGAAGAAGAAGAAGCAGCAGCTTAAGGATAACGTTTTACATTTTTAAAATTAAATATACTGTGGTCACACAACTATTTATGCTGACCAGAACGACCATTCATATATGCCTCAAAAGTCCATTCATGAACCAAGAAAACAAAGTATATAAATGCAATTTGCACGAGGAACTCGTTGGACATGTAATCGAATACGCAACTACAAATTGAAAAAATGTTAAACATGAAGAACATAAACAAAAATATGAATAGTAGAAACAAAAACATGAAGAGATGAAATTAATAAGTACAGATTTTTTTTTTTTTTTTAAAGGAAAACAACTCTAGAAACTTTATGAAATAGAGCACATATGTGACAATATATACTTTTAAGGAGAAGTTTTTAAAATGTCTAAAGAGGAACTTGGGATGATGGAAATGTTTTAGCTAATTATATAAACTATTATAACAGTTAACTCCGGTTAAAAAAAGTGTCAACTTAGCCATTTTCATACGCCTTAAGAAAATATTAACTCCTAGACGAAAATAGATAATTTGACTAAAATACCCTTAATTATATAGGTATTGAGATTTGATCACCTAACACTTAATAGGGGTAAATCTGGAAGAGTAATTAAGGTTAATTCTTTCTTTATTTGATAATTAAATACTTATTTTGAATAAAAAATAAAGACTAAGTGAACACTCTTTTTGAATAGTAAGGAATAACATTTTCTAAAGTAATTAAATCACTAGAGCGTTAAACTTTTTAGCATAGTGCACTTCAGTAAATGGATGTCATTATAACTTGAGAGCAAAGACTTTTCTCAGGTAACCAATAAAATTAACATTTAGATCTTCTTTAATACTCCCTTTAATCCATTTTACCTTTTTACTTTTACACACATCTTGATAAAATATTACTATATCTAAAAGGGTAAATTGACTAAATTATCCTGATTTATTCTTTGATATTAATTTAATACTGCTCTCTTTTTTACTACATTATATTATCTCTCCCCATATCTGTTGAGTATAGGGTAAAAATAAAAACTAATAATTGATTAAAGTATATCTTACCTTTTTAAAATGATAACTACTTTAGACCAGTTATTTTTAATAAACACGATAACTAAATTGGACCGGAGGGAGTACGTCGACATCTAAATCGATGGCATATATAATTTGCAGTTGAAAGGTATAATACACAACATAAAATTCACATACTGCTCTAGTAGGATGAGATTAATCAAACAATATCATCAATTATTGTTGGAAATTAGCCTTTGGCGGGGAGATGCGTCCACCCATCTTTGATGAATTAAACACTAGTGTTCCGCATGTTGGAGACCTTGTCTCTTTGCACATGCATGATCTATGAAGTGAGTAGATGACCGTAGGGCCAAGAATCGTCTAATTTCGTTGAGAAATGAAAGAGATATTGGTCCACGAAGTAAGGTGTTTGAGACATGGAAATGTGGTGTGGGACAAATCTACCACATCGGTGGGAATAGGAAGAATTGCTCTCTATATAAGTCTCTAATGTGGTAAAGGGTTTGGATCCCCAAGGGGTATCCCATGTGTTTAGAGGAGGGAAGACCTAGATGTGCTTGGGTTCAAGGCTAAGCCCACACGCGCGCCGCCGCCGCCCGTCCGGTCCGGTTCCGGGTTCACGGGCTGTGGGCCTTTCTGATATTATCTTTTTGGACCAGAGAACTCTTCTAGATGTACAGTTTGATCCCTGAAGTTTCAGATGTATAGTTTGGACCAGAATTCTTTTATATGTATAGTTTGGTCCCTGAAGTTTCAATATTTACAGTTTGGTCCCCAAAGTTTCTGGGAAGGTGACGGAAGGCAGAAAGCCTACCGTTGGGACTGTTTTTGAGGCATTAATCAGCCATTACTTGGCTGATTAACTCCTCATTAATGACTAATTACTTGGCCATGAACAACCTTAAATCAACCCTCTCGATGGCCATTTATCGCCCTTACTTGGGTTGTTTTAATGGCCTCATAATGGCTATTAACAGCCATGTTTTGGGCAGTTGTACAGCCCCTTCTCCTTGCTATATATTGAGCCTTTTTTGGCTCAATTCAGTGGCCAGAAAACAGACGAAAAACACACAGAAAAATGGACTGAAAAACAGTCACGAAAATAGCTCAAAACAGTGAGCAAAAACTGCTCGAAACAGTGGCTGAAAATCAGTCAAAAATAGTGAGCAAACCCACACATATACACAAGATATACACTACAGAGACACACTATATATACAGAGACAAAATAGAAGAGTATTGAGAAACTCTTCCTTCCTATTCCATATCTTCAGGAAGTCGAGTCATATTTGTTTTCTTCGACAGGCTCAACCTATTGGCTTTGTAGTGTTGAGATTAAAGTGTTGTTTTATCTTGGGAGACTATTGCCCGCTAACGTAAAAGTATATATACGGGGCAATCTTGTCTTAAGGATAGAGGGCTATCCTCGACTCAACACACAACGTTGTAACCATCCAGATTTAGTTGTTTCTTGATTTCAGGATATCAACATTCAAGACACAACAAACTTGCGGCAGTTCTCAACATTGGCCTTGCAAGGTGATCAAGATTCAAGACACAACACACATGCGGCAGTTTGAAGATTGACCACTTATTTATTCTTTCGAACATTTGTAATAGTTATTACTTCCCGTACTGCTCTATAAAGTACCATAGAATTACCAACAACTTAAGACAAGACTGCATTGTATTACTATAGTGTTCGAAAGATGTCGGTCAAAAGTTGTGTGACCAATCTGGATATGGCAATGGTTTTCTGCTGGAAGATAGTGATGATGATGAACGTGTTCATGGTGTCACCGCTACCAAGACTGGTGGGAACAAGCGCTTACGAGAGCCTGAGGATGTCAACTGGGACAAGAGGAGAAGACTGAAGATGTACTTCTATCTTGCGGCGAAGGCCCGTATCTATCCCGGACAAAAGATCCGAATAATGGTAAGAAGGAACCGGACACTCGGTTTGATGAAGTGGGAGTGAGCCGAATCCGAAATTGGGATAAGTAGTTTTTCTTACTTGTCAAGAATAAAAATTAAATGATGTCTGATTAAAAATGGATTAAAGTAAGGAAGAATATGAAAATAATTTATATTTCTTACGCTTTAAAATCAGAAGTTTAATCTTATCTTCTTTCCCGTTTAAAGATTGGAATGTAAACGACTTAAAAAGATCCGTTCTTTTAAGTGTAATTGTTAAAGTGTGTAAAGTATGTTCGCACATACGATGGAGAAAGATCCACTAACTGTGCGAAAACTGTTACCACTTTTAAGTAAGCGCCAAGAATTATCTGGGCACCAATCTTAACGGAAGGAGTCTAAAAGCTAAAGACGTTGAACCTGTCATACTTGGCAAGAAGATCCTTCATAGGATGATATTGGACACTCGGTCATATAAAGCCTCCGGGCGACTGGAGTGGGCCAAAATTCCTTTGATATGATGATATTGGACACTCAGTCATATAAAGCATCCGGGCGACTGGAGTGGGGCGAGAATTCATTTCATAGGAAAAGTATTGGACACCTAGTAAGGTGGGCCAGAGTTTCCAGGTCTTAAACGATCTGAAGGCCTAAAGAAAGGCAGAAGTCTGCCAAAACAACTGGAGTGGGCCAGAGTATCAAGATCACATATGATCCGGTTACGCCCTAACCACGGGGAAGAGGTTGTTCATGTGAAGCAACGCCACCTCTAAAATCAAAGGGGCTGGAGAGGTTGTCCTCAATAGGACTTCAAGGAATGCGATCACTCTAAAAAGAGGTGATATATATTCCTAACTTGGTTTAAGGGACGCGTTGGTCAAGCTGGTCTGAGACTACTCCAACAGGTCCGTAATAACTAAGAATGGTACAGGATGTCTGTAGCCAAATGAATGATATTTGTAATCCGTGCATCTATTCCATCATAGATTAAGACACGTTAAATAGCAAGTCATTCAAAAGCTAACGATGTTGAGATTGTTGCCTTCTGTCAACATAAACCCTCAAAATGAATGTGAGGTAGATGAAGAGGCAAAATCACCTTTCCAAATTCCGTCAAGGGAATAGCGAAAGAAGCACCGCTCTTCTAGAACTTAGTCACACCTACTTGGGTGATTTAAAGTTTATACAAAATAGAGTGGGGAGACAAGTACGTTGTGATCTTCATTAATGATGGTACAACGTATGGAATCCTTTGTTTGTTGAAAAGCAAAGATGAAGTTGTTGAAGCGGATAAGCGCTACAAAGCAGAAGTTGAAAATTAACTAAGCCTACGGATTGAGAAATTAGTAGTGATAGAGGGGGAGAATGTGAAGCATCGTTCATTAAACGACTGTTCATCTCTCACTTCAGTCCAACGGTGTTAGCCAAGCGCAAAATCGTATGCCCAAATTATGTGGGGTGGCTTGGTAAAAGTTAGAATACTGAAACAGGTCAAGTTGTACCTAAGACTGTAGATTGCATATCCACTGGATCTGCAAATAACAGTAGTGTTGATCACCTCTTGGTGTCAAAGAATCGTTGAATTCTTTGAAGATAGCTTTCCTTGAAAAAGGAAAAAGGAGTAATCGCTCAAGGTTAACAAGAACCCGCGAGGGCTCCGATCGTCCGGAAGCGGACGTTTCGTATCTACAGGACTCGAAAGTTGCTGGCTATCCGGAACTTAATATTCCAGATCTGCAGAACTCAGGGATTCTAGATGTTGAACCGAGAAGGAGCAAAGAAGGGGACAAAGACTTGTTCCATACCTTCTAGCTTGTATGGTTGAGAACGAACCATGGACAATTAACAAAGAATTGTCATCTCCAAAAACACTGCTTTGGAAAGAAGCTAAAGAAAGAAATAGATTCTATCATATAGAACCATACTTGCGTAATGGTTGATCTTCCTCCGGGAAAAGAACCTTTGGGTTGTAAAATATGCTCCCCTGTGAGTAGCTTCACATCCAAGGCCATTGTAGTCTTACATGGCATGGATGTTGAAACAACCTTTCCAACCGGAGAGTTGGAAGAAGAGGATCAGAATTGGTTTGCTGAACTGTTGGGCTTCTTCCTGAACTTTCATTTTGGTCCCTGAAATGTTTATATTTTGGTCCTGAAAGTTTCAGATAAAACAGGAACAATGAATCTGACCACATAAACATTGACTCCGAAGTTAGAAAGCCAACAGTTGGAGAATCAACAGTCTGAAAGTAAAAGTCATATTGAAACAAAGTCTCGATATGAAAGATATGGGTATCACAGATGACATCTTAGGAATTGGATTTCTAAGACATCTAACGGACTGGTCGATAGTAGACAGTCACGTTGAAGCCACCAATGGATATGAATTATAGAAATGATTGGAATCATTGTGCACCCATAGACAAAGAGCGATATGCACAGGTCATGTGTAGTTCAATGTATTGTACACACTACAACCGACCTGGTATCGTCCTACAAACAGATCAGTTGAACTAAGGTTCACTGATGATCTTAATACATGATCAATAGAAGGCGTTAAGTTAGATATGACGATATCGAATTATTCGCTTATCTACGGATTATAGTATTCGGATGTCCAACGGTTTCGGGAGAACACGATTGATGCAACCGGACATCGATCCGAAGAACACCAAAGCCACAAGCAAATGTGTATGGTGGGTCTTGGAAAATCCTCTAAGCAAACTTGCATCGGCCGATTCATGATGGAATCGGAGTTTATCGCTTTATACAAAGCATGAAAGAAGTTGAGTAACTTCACGGCTCCTTAGAGGACATCCCTTATTGGGAGATACCCGTGTCTTCAGCAGTTATACACTATGGCTAGCCGGTCGGCTTCAGGAAGGACACGGATGACGACGTCTGGACATATCTTTTAGGATCTGTCGGAGATATAAGACCGTATGGCGAGTTGATCATCACGGGTGTCACATCCTTGTTTACTAACTAAGGGACTACCGGAGATCAAGTGTTCTCGCCTGTCTAGGGAAATGGGCTTAAAACCCAAACAATACGAACCTTTGCGGTGGAAACCCAACCCATGCGATTGGAGATCCCAAGAATGTGGTTCAATGGGAAAACTAAGCGGCAAAAGGTTCGGTTGAGCGCTTCGGTGGAAGCAAGAAGCACTTCGGATGATGATTTCGTTAAGGAAACATGAATCCAAAGCTGTTCCCGCGATAGACATTAAAGTGTTGCCTGCATGGTGGGTAAAGGTTAAGCTTCCAAACCTTTTAAAAGATCCTCAAACGGTTGAGTTAGGGTTGTGGAACTTTTAATGATTCCTAACACTTGTGAAGTGGGGTATAGCAGGATACCTTGTAGGAGATCACCTATTTAAGTGCGAGGATGGCCGACTCAAATGAACGCACTTAAGAATCCAAGTGTGTCCATGGCCACAACGGACAGAAACGTAAGAAGGAAAATGAATAAGAAGAGTTATTGTGTTGATATCGTTGTCTTGGCTTACACTAAACACTGACGGTTCAAGACATCACGTTCACCGCGCAGTAAGTAAGTCCGATGGTTTCAATTAGGAAAGGTTCAAAGCGAAAGCTACTTCTCCTGATGCAATATCTTTTTGCTGAAAGATTGCTGAAATGTAGGCACCTTGTGCGTGCGCCACAATCTCTCTTTCATAGAGGGGATTGTTGGAAATTAGCCTTTGGCGGAGAGATGCGTCCACCCATCTTTGATGAATTAAACACTAGTGTTCCGCATATTGGAGACCTTGTCTCTTCGCACATGCATGATCTACGAAGTGAGTAAATGACCGTAGGGCCAAGAATCGTCTAATTTCGTTGAGAAATGAAAGAGATATTGGTCCACGAAGTAAGGTGTTTGAGACATGGAAATGTGGTGTGGGACAAATCTACCACATCGGTGGGAATAGGAAGAATTGCTCTCTATATAAGTCTCTAATGTGGTAAAGGGTTTGGATCCCCAAGGGGTATCCCATGTGTTTAAAGGAGGGAAGACCTAGATGTGCTTGGGTTCAAGGCTAAGCCCACACGCGCGCGCCGCCGCCCGCCGTCCGGTCCGGTTCGGGTTCACGGCCGCGGGGCGTGGGCGTGGGCCTTTCGATATTATCTTTTTGGACCGAGAGAACTCTTCCGGATGTACGGTTTGATCCCTAAAGTTTCGGATGTACGAGTTTGGACGAGAATTCTTTTATATGTACGAGTTTGGTCCCCGAAGTTTCAATATTTACAGTTTGGTCCCCAAAGTTTCTGGGAAGGTGACGAAAGGCAGAAAGCCTACCGTTGGGACTGATTTTTGAGGCATTAATCAGCCATTACTTGGCTGATTAACTCCTCCATTAACGACTAATTACTTGGCCATGAACAACCTTAAATCGGCCCTCCTTGATGGCCATTTATCGCCCTTACTTGGCTGTTTTAATGGCCTCTTAATGGACATTAACAGCCATGTTTTGGGCAGTTGTACAGCCCCTTCTCCTTGCTATATATTGAGCCTTCTTTGGCTCAATTCAGTGGCCAGAAAACAGACGAAAAACACACGAGAAAATGGGTGAAAAACGATCACGAAAATAGCTCAAAACGGTGAGCAAAAAGCTGCTCAAAACAAAGTGGCTGAAAATCAGTCAAAAACAGTGAGCAAACCCACACATATACACAAGATATACACTACAAAGACACACTATATACACAAGAGACAAAAGAGAAGAGTATTAAGAAACTCTTCCTTCCTATTCCATATCTTAACAAGTCGAGTCATATTTGTTTTCTTCGACAGGCTCAACCTATTGGCTTTGTAGTGTTGAGATTAAAGTGTTGTTTTATCTTGGGAGACTATTGCCCGCTAACGTAAAAGCATATATACGGGGCAATCTTGTCTTAAGAATAGAGGGCTATCCTCGACTCAACACACAATGTTGTAACCATCCAGATTTAGTTGTTTCTTGATTTTAGGATATCAACATTCAAGACACAACAAACTTGCGGTAGTTCTCAACATTGGCCTTGCAAGGTGATCAAGATTCAAGACACAACACACATGCGGCAGTTTGAAGATTGACCACTTATTTATTCTTTCGAACATTTGTAATAGTTATTACTTCCCATACTGCTCTATAAAGTACCATAGAATTACCAACAATTATATATTTATATAAAGTCAGAGCAATAATAGTAAGCAAAACCAGAAAGAGCAGTAGATGCATGGAGCCCATTTTGGGAGTTGTAGTTATAAATTAGGATGTGATATCTTTCGAGAATTGACATGTAAAGAAGTGCTTTAACACTACTTCAGTTTCAAAATATTTCTCCATTTTAACTTAACACAAAGTTTAAAAAAGTAGAGAAGTTTTTTAAATTTTGTAGTCTTAAATTAAAAATGTGTATAATATATCAAAAAGTCCTTTAATCTTGTGGTCTTAAATATGTCATGTGAAAAGTTGAGTTAAAGAGTTGCCAAAAAAGAAAGACGTATTCTTTTTTAAACGAACTAAAAAGAAAGTTAGACAAACATTTTGAAACGGAGAAGAATATTATATTAGATTAGTTAGCAAGAGTGATTTTAGATCAAACAAATAAGGATGTGCTCTTATTTAATCAGCTTTTGCGAATAAAAGGATCTTTATTGTCATAACAACAATCAAAGAGGCTAATCGAAAATAGTCCATTGAGAATAAGATCGACTCAATAAGTAAGTGATATTGACACCTTCTTACTATATAAGCTTTCCTCCCTGTTCCGCCAATCCCATATTGTATATGAGGGTCAGTCATCAGTCGAAAGCGCAAATTAATCGTAGTTGATAATGAATATAAGAGTGACTTATAAACTTGTTGAAGTATACATGTTGCATGTTTTGCTTTTAAAATTATTAGTTTTACTCAATTATCGATGCTTTTACACGATTAGTGTATAAATATTAAATTTAAAATTAATTTAATGTAAATATGGGCCAATAATAATAAGGATAACCGAAACAGAAAAGGGTCGATGATGTATATATGGATTCTATTTTAGGTATCAAAGCTAAATTTGGAAAGTGTATCAGAAACCTTTTAAAAGCAATAGTGATCTGTTCATTAGAAATGTATGGATTCTATTTTAAGTACAACAACAACATACTAAGTGAAATCCCACAACGTGGGGTCTGAGGAGGGTAGAATGTACGCAGACCTTACCTCTACCTTGATAGGTAGAGCGGCTGTTTTTGATAGACCCTCGGCTCAAGACAAAGCATAAGCAAAACAAGGCAAGAAAAACGGTCAGACCCAGACAAGAAATTTAAAGCAGTATAAAAATGCTGGTATCAAAAGCGAATAAGTCATGATAGCGCATTCTGAAAAAAGAAGCAGTAACTACCGCAAGTAAATAAGATGAACAAAGTACACCAAATAACACATAGCAGGATCAATCAAACTACGAGAAACTATAAAGTAATATTGCGCCTAGTATGATAGGCCAAGCAGACCTACAATAAAACATTACACTACCAGTTTGCAAGCGTTAGTAGGACTACACTCGACTACCTACTACCCTTCTACCCTAATCCGCATCCTCCACAACCCCCTATCTAAGGTCATGTCCTCAGTAAGTTGCACCTGCGCCATATCCCGTCTAATCACCTCTCCCCAATACTTATTCGGCCTACCTCTACCCCTCATGAACTCGTCCATAGCCAACCTCTCACACATCCGCATTGGGGCATTTGTGTCTCTCATCTGCACATGCCCAAACCATCTCAACCTAGCTTCCCGCATCTTATCCTCCATCGATGCTACTCCCCATCTGTCTCAGATATTATCATTTCTAATCTTATCCCTCATTGTATGCCCACACATCCATCTGAGCATCCTCATCTCTGCAACTTTCATCTTTTGTAAGTGCAAAGTCTTGACTGGCTAATCCTTTTAATTAATCCCCTTTTATTTATAGTTAGGATCTCGATTAGCCTATTCGATTGTTGTTAAGAGACTAAAGAACCTTCTATTCCCAAAAGCTGATGAAATAGGAGCGCATTCTTCCAAGATTGATTCAAACACATTCTTGCTAACCGCCCTTACTCCGAAAAGGGCTTATTCTATTTTCATTTGAGGAAAGAGAAGATTAAAGCAAGAGAACATGACCGGTGCACGAAGGTCTTTTAGGATTACGTTAGTGTTAAGCGGAGAAAAGAAAGTAGATCATGCGCTAAGAAAGTGGAGTGCCCTATCTACCGAGAGAATGCAGGCAAACTCGTTAGAGTTACTGTCGTCGTTTACCGGGGCTTCCATTCAAAGCTTATAACACTTCTCCTTCCGACCTTCCAGCACCGGGCAGGTGTCAGACTCTATACATCGTGTTACCACTTAGCAGAGTCCTGTGTTTTTAATAAATAGTCGCTACCCCCGCCCCATACATCATAGTTGGTCTAACCACCACCCTATAGAACTTGACTTTAAGTTTTGGTGGAACCTTTTTGTCGCATAAGACTCCAGATGCGAGCCTCTATTTCATCCACCCTGCCCTAATACGATATGTGACATTTTCATCAATCTCTCAATTTTCTTGGATAATAGACCCGAAGTACTTGAAGCTTTCTGTTTTTGGAATGACATGAGTACCAAGCCTCACCTCCACGCCTATCTAAAGGTCACTCCCGTTACTAAACTTGCACTCCAAGTATTCTGTGTTGGTCCTACTCAGTTTGAACCCTTTAGACTCTAGAGTATGTCTCCAAACCTCCATTTTTGCGTTCACTCCGCTATGAGTCTCATCAATCGAGACTATGTCATCTGCGAATAAAATACACCATGGCACCTCCCATTGGATTTGTCATGTCAGTCCATCCATCACCAAGGCAAATAAGAATGGGCTAAGAAGTGATCCCTGGTGCAACCCCATCATCACTGGGAAGTGCTCCGAGACTCTTCCTACTGTTCGTACCCTGGACTTGGCTCCACCATATAAAACCTTGATCGCCCTAATGTACGTCACATGTGCACCTCTAACCTAAATATATCTCCATAGAACCTCCCTATGGACTTTGTCGTATGCCTTCTCGAGGTCGATGAAAACCATATGTAGGTCTCTCTTCCTTTCCCTATACTGCTCCACCAACCTCGTAATAAGATAAATGACTTCTATAGTCGAACGCCCCGACATGAATTCAAACTGGTTCTCAGAAATAGACATGCCTCTTTTCACCCTCACCTCCACGACCATTTCCTAAACTTTTATAATTTGGCTTAGCAGATTGATACCCCTATAGTTGTTGCAACTCTGGATATCACCTTTGTTCTTATACAAAGGAATCATTGTGCTCCAACTCTATTTTTCGGGCATTCTTGTCGTCTTAAAAATGACGTTAAACAACTTAGTCAACCACTCCAAACCTGCCATGCCTGCGCTCTTTCAAAATTCAACTGGGATCTCATCACGTCCAGTCATTCATCCCCTGCGCATTCTGCGAATAACACCCTTAACCTCATCAACCTTAATACTTATACAATACCCAAAATCTCGATACCTACCAGATTTCTCCAGATCTCTCGGCACAATGTCTCTATCTCCTTTTTTGTTCAAGAGTTTATAAAAGTAAGATTGTTACCTCCACATAATATGCGCGTCCTCCACTAGTACTTTGTCATCCTCGACCTTGATACACCTCACGTGATCCAAGTCACGAGCCCTCCTCTCCTTCGTCTTGGCTAGTCTGTACAACTTATTCCCACCTCTTTTCTCAAATTTCATATACAAGCATTCAAAAGCCTCCATGTTCGTCGCCGTAACCGCTAGCTTTGCCTCCTTCCTCGCCATCTTATATTGTTTCCTAATCGTCCATTTCTCCACCTCATCCTTGCTTTCTATCAATTTCGCATACACCATTTTCTTCGCTTCCACCTTCTCTTGAACTTTACCATTCCACCACTAATCCCCTCAATGCCCACCACGACTACCCCGCGAAACCTCTATCACTTCCTTAGCTACCTCCCGAATGCAACCGACTGTCCTGTCCCATATACTCGTCGCATCCCCACTACTCTCCCAAGCCCCCTTGGCCAACAACCTCTTCCCAATCTCCTTTGTACTAGCCATGGTCAAACTCCTACATTTGATTCTTAATCTGTCATCCATAACCCTAATCTTCTTCTCCATCTTGATCTCTAAATTAATCACCAAAAACTTATGTTGGGTTGTAAGATACTCTATCGGAATAACCTTGCAGTATTTACAAAGATTGTTGTCAACCTTCCTAAGGAGCAAAAAGTCTATCTAAGTCTTAGCCACCGAACTATGAAAAGTCACCAAGTGTTCCTCCTTCTTCATGAATCTCGAAATGGCTATCACCATCCCAGAAGCTCTAGCGAACTCCAAAAGTGAGACGCCTCCCCCGTTCCTGTTCCCAAGTACAAAGCCTCCATACACGTCGTTATAACCCTCCGAAAGTGACCCGATATGTTCATTGAAATCTCCACATATAAATAACTTCTCAATGGTGGTATATCTCCTACCACTTCGTCCAAATCCTCCCAAAAGTGTCTCTTCTCCTCCTCGTCCAAGCTCGTTTGCGGTGCATAAGCACTAATAATGTTCATAGTGAATCCTCCAACTACCAACTTAATCGACATCATCCTGTTATTAACTCTCCTAAACTCTACCACCTGATCCCTTAGCTCGCTGTCTACCAAAATGCCTACTCCATTTCTATACTTTGACCTACCCGAGAACCATAACTTATACCCGTCTACATCCTTAGCCATAGATCCTACCCATTTGGTCTATGGTATACATGCTATATTGATCTTCCTCTTCTTAAGAATCTTAACTAGCTCTATGAACTTTTCTGTTAAAGTCCAAATATTCCAAGACCCTATTTTCAGCCTAACATCTCCCTTACTCCACTTACCCCCTAACCCTCGCCCCCCGTCCCCAACTGAGAACATGACCCTAGTTTACCATCCGTCACCAAAGCCACTACAACGGATATAAACTAATAGTATAATCCAAGGTTTACAACTACAGCAGGAACGCTAAGAATGATATAACTAAAGGCAGGAAGAGTAAAATGAAAGAACGTAATATATTAAGGGCAGGAATCAATATATTATGAAACAAATTCGACAACCAAGCAAAGATAAATTAGCAACATGAATGAAGTCCAGAGAGATAGAACCCGGATGTTTGGCGGAAGACCGGTAGTTGATGCTTTGGATATATATCTGCTAGTACTTGCAAAAGCAAAGTAAAGAGAAACAAAAATGGTGAAGGGAAGAGATATAGGGGGCAAAGTCACCTTAGAACCGCCGAAGAACCACCGAAATAAGCTGTCGGCGATGCAATGGTGGCCGTTCTGGTGGTTGCTGGTGAGTACAGTGGGCGAAATTACCTATCCCAGTCCAGTGGGTTTTCGATATGAAGCCTTGCCTTCGCCGGAAACAGCCCGCCGGACGAAACCATCGGAAAAACAATGTTCACAGCTGGAGTACTATTCTCTGACGGGATATTGTTCACCTACATTATTCACCGCCGGAGTTGCGTTGTTTACTGTAATCTGACGATCAAAGAGACACCGAAATATGCTGGAAGCTATATTGCGATGTCGGAACCAAAGAATTAGACCAATAAGCTTTCACACGCACCCAGACGCGTTGCCAATGAAATCATGTCGGAAAGTTATAGCCGGCGCGTGAGCTTCACGCACTTGAAATATGAGCACCGGATTCTGGGTTTCTACAGATCAGAGGGAGTTGATTCTCCCTAGGTAGGCTGTGATTGAGACTTCTCACCTCGGGAAAAAAAATTCAGCGAGACAGAACCAATTCTGATGCTATACTGATGTTAATAGTTGAAAATCTCTTTTCCCTTACCTGCTAGTCGTCGGAGGACGGAGCCGCTTCGGTGGTCGGTGAAATCCTAGAGAATTTGATAAAACCAAATTTAGAAAGTAGTTAGAAACCTTTTAAAATCAGCCCTTGTTGTCTTTTGACTTTTCCAAGGGTATGGGTCTAATCATACGAAGCATTATTGCCCTAGAGGCAATTGCATTAAATTTCTTCGCTCTTTAGTTAAGAAGCTAAAATTTTAAATTTATGAGTTGTTCAATTATAATAAAATTAATTTATTGAATTTTAAATAAATTATATAAATTGAGTAATATTTCCTACTGAATTTTATCGAATTCGTAAGCATAATTTTAGCTCCATCTTCGATATGCCCAAGTGCATCGAACAACTCTCCGGGGAGAGCAAGACATAATATCGAACGAGTTGCCATGTGTCCCGTAGCAAGAGACATAGACCATCAAACTGAGTTGGAACCTTGCAGAAATTATTAAAATCAAAATATGCGCAAAAAAATAAAATAAAGATGTAATAAATTACATAAAATAAAAACTTTTTGCAGTGCGGGTCCCTTGGACGACTTGACTAAGGGGAGAATGACAACTATGGAGGGAATTGACAGTTGAAAAAGAGAGAGAGGTACAATTTTTCCACGATTAATTTAATTTAAAAAGTTGCATATTTTTCTTTCTATATTTTGAATATCTACTTACAAGTATATTAACAGCATCTATGTACTACAAACATTGTTATATTTTTGAATTACTTGTTGAATTATTTAAAGATTTAAAATTTCAAATCAACGAAAGCAAAAAAGAAAAATTCTTTATTGTTATCCAATAGTATATAAAAATGTTAAATTCCTTCATTATCGGCCTAAGTTACCTTATTACAACAATTAAGAATTAACCCACTGACAAATGATCCACGAGTTCACATCCCGTCACATGTTAACTTTAAAACGTATAGTTTTCTACGGACTAATAATATTTTTCTGTAGATAGAATGACTATGATATTCATTTAGAGAAGAAGATTAAGGGTTAATGATATTGTAGTTCTAGTAATCTTTGAATTAGGTCCTTGCTTAAAATTTTACAGAAATTTTAATTTCGAATAGGAAAAAAAAAAGCAACCTTTTTGTAATGATGGAGTTCTTTAACATTGTCTTCCTGGAGACATGAGACGTGGTATTCTTATACATAGCCTTACGTACATGATCGAAGGATAGCTAGCTAACTCCTTGTACGAATATGTTTTAAAAGCTATTCATACACCTCATTTAATCTTTCAAGATAAGGGGATAGCTCGATACACTAAGTTTCTGTTGTTGGCGGAGTTCCAAGCTCAATTTAGAACCCAAAAAATTAAAAGGAGGAGAATCTCAAATCGGCCAATAATTTTAAATTCTGACTCCGACTTTGCCCGAGCATGCTTATCTAGTGATGTGAGCTATGAAGGACTCGAATTCCTTCCTCGTCTCGCCGCCTTGCACCACCGATCTCCGAATAGCCGCTCCTGATTCCGCCGCTCTCTGACGAATTTCATTTCCTTCAATATTATTCAACATCAATGTGACCACAGCTCTTTCAATACTAATTGATTTTACAACTTCATTTCTACGTTCCCAATTATTCACAATAATTCCAACTTTCAAAAACTTGGTTATTAAAATGCTATTTCTTGGTTGATCAGAATGCATGGGCCATGCAATAATAGGAACTCCCATTGATAAACTTTCCATGCATGAATTCCATCCACAATGGCTCATAAATGCACCAATTGATAAATGTCCTAAAATCTCCAATTGTGGTGCCCAATCTCTTACTATAATTCCCTTATTTTTTATTATTATCTTCTCTTCATACCCTTTTGGAAGTTCAATTTTTCTCACTTCTCCTGAGAAAATATCTCCTTTATCAGCATCTCTCAATGCCCAAATAAACTTTATGCCACTTTTCTCTAACCCTATGCAAAGCTCTTTGATTTGTTCATCTTTTAATGAAGTTGTTGTTCCAAATGAAATAAAGATGACTGATTTTGGAGATTGTTTATCAAGCCATGACAAACATTTGTGACCTTGACCGATTGCTAAATTGTTGCTAGTCATCACTGGATTGAATGGACCTATAGCCCATTGCCTTTTGTTTCTTTTCATTGCTTCTTTCTCTAGTAAATTCATGAATTTTCCTTCTATGACTCTGCTTGTGTTGTAAATAATTCCAGAGTCAGATTTTGAGTATTTCCTCTGAGCATCCATGAAATCCATGAAGTCTGACGTGAAACAACCTTCAAGATTACAACAACAGAAAATATAAGAGATTGTTAACAAAATATAGTATTATTTATATGCACCGACAACGTAAAAAAAATGTACACTATCTTATCATCCAAAAGCTATCTACAGGTAGCTGGGGTGGCAATGGACAGTTGGGGCTGAATTTGTGGCGGGTCAAAATAGTTAGAATCAATAAATTGGTCAGTACCCAACTCTGACCAAAATTCAGTAGGATTGAGATAAGATGGCTATACAATGGGTAATACTTAGCCCAACCTAACTAATTCTTATCAAGTTTTAATTCTTTGTTTGTTTTTTTATAGTAGTAGTTTATTTAATTACCAAAGAAAACTAAAGAAACTTTTTTTCTTCTTTACTCAAAAAAGTTATCTATTTAAATAGTTTGACAAGATTTTTCATGAGTCAGTTTGGGCTACATATTTAACCCATATCATCCTAACTTTTAGATGGACTGAATTTAGACGAGTCAACATGAGCTAAATAAGATGAAAATGACAGGTTAAAAACCTGGGCTGCCCCTATTTTTCTAAGCTAATTTTGCCACCTTGAAGCTAACCGCATGAAATATGAAATTTGTAATCTTGAAAATAGGAAATATAATTACCATGGCGGGCAAAACGTGACCTAATACTATAAAAAATCTTTAAACTAATTTTTTTTTCAAAAAAAAAAAAGAGATTGCAAAAATAAGAGAACCACCTTCAAGAGATGGTAGGTTTTCTAGTATTTCAGCCTCAATAGGGAAAGGCTTTCCCATAGATTCCCATAGAAACAAGAAGATAGTAAAAGCAGACACACTATGAAAGTTATAGGACTCAGTATTTGGTGATGAAGTGAAATCTTGAACAACATAAGCCATTAAAGAATCATGAACAACAACAACTCGACGTGCAGTTGACGATAAAGATCGTAGAAGTGAAGCCACAGGATTTCGAAGATGATATGATGATTCGAACGAAGGTTGAAGGTGTGAAGGAAATTTGATATCGGCATTAGGATTTGGTGGTGGTGCTTGAAATGAAGGTGTTGAAAATTCATGGAAATTAATAATATTATTGGAATTAGGGTTTAATAAACCGTGTGCTCGAATTTTGGCTTGACGAGTATGAGTTTTTGTACTAACATAATGTACTGGAATATTGTAAGAAGAAATGAGAGAAGAGAGATGAAGGAGTTGATTGAGGTGACCTTGCGCTGGAAATGGCACAATAACAACGACAACTTCATATTTTGTTGCCATATTGACGATGAAGCTATAATTTATTAGTGTTGTTTGTGTGTGTGTCTATCTATCTATATCTATCTATCTATCTATATCTATATATATATATATATATAATATTTGACCTAGAGGAAATTCAGTTTGATGCTGTTCATGTCTTTGTTTATGACATCTTTTTGGTCTTTTCTTCTTTGTCCGTTTTAACAAAAATAGTATCAAAACCTAACTTTTGGATATATTGATGGAAACAATTGCATATGAGAGGAATGAGGATCAATAAAGTGTATAAACTACGTGTAATGATTTTGACGGGTAAAGTGTGCACGTGTTAATTTACAAGTCCTGAGAAACAATTCTAAAGTGATGCATAGGTTGTTTTTGTTCAATGAATTCAACTTTTTAAGTACTGCATGCTTCAACGAACAATGTCTCCAATTGTGTCGGCCGCAGAAATATTTGATGTACACTTATCTTTGATCCTTTTATTTTCTTGCCAGCGAGCTGTAACAGTTACACAGTTAAAAAGCTTAAAAGACAATTATATATAATTCTATTGAAGCATCAATTGTTCTTGTCCCCCTCTCCCCTCATATTTTCGATCCCGAAAAAGGGGGAAAAACAAGAAGTTGTTATTGAGTTTGTTCTTTTTAGCAAGTCTATTTATTTAACTCTTTGCCCTGCCTTTTATTAATGTAAAGATTATCTTGGTAACTAGAGAAGATTTGGCAAAGAGGTCTACTTTGAAACTTAAATCAGTTAATAGGCCATTTAATTTCTTTTTAATTTATTTTTTTGGAACATAATAACTATGAATGATATAAAAAAGAGAACATAATACCGATGACCCAAAGGACTAAGAACATGAGACGTCCATAAATCGCTATGAATGAAATCAAATGACATTAAAGTATGAGAATTTGAGTCTACAAATGGCAACCTAACAATTTTTCCTAAAGAACAAGACTGACAATTTGGAGTACTGCGCGTACCCATACATGAAATAAAATTATTTTTATCTAATGACGACAAAATAGATGAGCCCGGATGACCAAGACGAGCATGCCACAAAGAAGGAGAAAGGGCAGCAAATGTGGATGACAAGGCTTGACTCGATGGACCGGAATTAGGTGTGATAGGATAAAGATCTACCCTACTATCACACCTCATGAGATGACTCCCCGTATTGAAATCCTTCACAGAGAAACCAAATGGATCAAATTCAATAGAAACGGAATTGTCAGTAGTGAATTTACGGACATACACTAAGTTTTTAATCAATTTGGGGGCATGTAGGGTGTTTTTCAAGATAAGAGGTGGATGAGGGGGAGACAAAGTTTTATGACCATAACCACGAATTGGAATAGAATTATCATTTCCAACAATTATGCCGCGAGGGTTGCTCAAATTAGAATAAGACGAGAGCGTACCTGAATCGGATGTCATATGGGTAGTGGCACCGGTATCCATATACCAATTTGGGTCCGGAGGATTTAAAACAACCGTGTGCATTGCGGCTTCGATGTAGGTAGAAGTGGGTGCCGCTGCGTGATGGGCCTGCGGGGGCCGAGGCCCAAGAACCCTTGCTTGCTGCCTCGGCCCGAAGGCGGCGCGCGGTCCGGGCGTGGTGGACCGAGACTGCTGCTGGGCAGCCCACTGCCAGTGGGGCGAAAAATGGCTTGGCCCAAACTGTGACTGTAGGGCCCACTGCCAAGGCATAGAGGCCCAATGTGGGGCCCAAAACTGTTGTTGCTGCTACTGACCACCTTGAGGGCCATCACCGCCACCACCATTGTGCCGGTTTTCGCCGTTGTTGTCGCTGCGATTCTTGCTATTATTTTCTTCTTTTCCTCTTTTTTTTCCGCCACCGTTGTTGCGGTTTTGGCCCAAGTTCTTGGAACCGGGAGGATGGACAGTGGATTCGGTCATCATAACCACAGGACTAGTACCGGTAGCCGCCTTTTTAGCCATGTCTGCATCTTCGAGTGTAAGCATAGAACGAGCTTGATAAAATTGCGGAAGTGGATTGCTTTGACGAAGAAGTGTGCCAACACCACTATAGGCCTCGGAGGGGCCTGAAACCATTTGGAGGACCAAACGATCATTCGAAACCGGCGCACCAACGTTGCGGAGTTGGTCCGCCAATTCCTTCAATCTTTTGCAATAGGCCGAAACGTTAGGGAAATCTTCCATATTGACGTGGGAGAAATCCTGCTGAAGAGTAACAACTCTAGAATTCTGATTATCTTAGAATATATCACGTAGTCTATCCCAAGTTGCATGCGCCGTAGCGTCAGGTTCAATAATCGTTTGCAAAAGGTCGGTAGAAATTGTGGAATATATCCACTGAAGGACGGTAGCATCAAGAGTCGTCCACAACTTAGGATCATCCTCGCGTTTTGTCACCTCCGTATCCTCAGGAGCTGCGGGGATTATGTGATGGATGACTTGATGCGAGCATGCGTGAATTTTGAACAGTTCGGCCCACGTTGCATATTGGACGTTTTCTATTTCAAGAACAAGAGGGATGTGATTCTTGATGTTAGAAACTATAAGGGTAGGATGAAACATGTTCCGTGATGTAGACATATTGATAGAACAATATGTGATTGAGGGATTTGGAAGAAAATTTTGGAAAGAGAGGATAAACCGTCGGCACGAAATCCGATGAGAAGAGGCTCGGAAATCGATGTTGGTGGACGGAAATTGGGAGGATTTTTAGAGAGGAATTTAAGACCTAGACTTCTGATACCATGAAAGAAATAATCCCTTGATTATTTTCATTGATTGAAAGAGTTTATATACAATTTACATATTTTCATAATAGGAGAATCATATTCCTATTCTACTTCTAAAACCTTATTCTACTTGGATACTAACTATACAATTATGGTAATACAAATATTATGATAAGTGTACAATACTAATTACACCACAACGTTACCTAAACTAGGAGACTAAAACCTTACCTAAACTATGTCCTATGTACACGGTACATTACCGAAGCCGAGAGCCCAATATAGACATGTATATTGTGTGTATTTAACTAAACTAGCTATCTATGGTCATAACTCATATGGGTAGTTGTACAAATTTAATGAACAATAAATACTCTTTCCGTCCATTTTTACTTGTGTTGTATTGAAACACTTTTAAGGAGCCATAAATAGAATGACAATTTTTTATAGTACTCATAATTATTACTAAATCATCTAATGATTGAAACCAATCAAACATACTTAAAAAGTTATTCAGCCACTAATAATTTCTTGAAATTTCTAACTCACTAATTAATAATAAAGATAAAATAGAAATAAAATGATAAATTATCTTTTGATTTTTTAAATTAAACAGATAAAAATAGATAACTAATTTTAATATACACGACAAGTAAAAATAGATGGAAGCCGTATCATATAAAGATAAATTATTAATTAAAAAAAGTCCCAGCAGTTATGGGAACCTATTTCCTGAATTGGAAGGGCTTTTTAGTATTTTTGGTTTACAGTACTAATTTTCTAGAAGGCATATATATCCATGCATGGATCTCAAAAGGTTTGTAATATTATTCGATGGCATCCAAAATATTATAAGAATCATATTATTGGACCCCTATGTACATGTAGCAAAGTGTTTGGCAGAAATTAAATGGTCTGAAGATAAAGTTTCTTTTAAAACACAAAAGAAGTCGTTGGCATTTGATTGTTGATAAGATACCATTAGATAATAGGAATCCAAAGTCAGTTTATCCACCAAACAGGTTTACGTCAAATCAATAAATAAAAAATATATATATTTACATCATCCAATTTTATAAATGAAATCTTTTTCTTCTATGTTAATTTTCAAAATTATTCAAAGAAGCGTTCTGACTAAGCGGATAAATTAAATTTTGAGTGGTGAAAACATACTTAAATTAACACTGGCAAATTTAGAATCTAAAATAATGCAAAAGAATATCATAAATACAACGAGCAAAAACCTAAATAATACGGAATATTGAAAAATAATTGAATTGATTTGCAGTTTGATTAATTAGTTGTATGATTGATTGAATTATTTTAATCAATGTACATGATGTTCTAACTCTCTCTCCTCTCTCTAACCTACCCCAACGGTAATATCACCGTCCCCTCCCCAAACACCCCCCATTTCTAACGGTAAGACCCCATCAACAGTGCCGCTCCGATCACTCACCGGCGGCGACGGTAAGACCACAACAACACCGCTCCGACCACCCACCGGCGGCGACGGAAAATAATTTTTTGTACAAAATTTCATTTGTTTTTGTTATTTTGTTCCCTTTCTTGTTCTTATGTTCATTTTCTCCTAGATCTATGCATGTGCTCGATTTTTGGGTGAAAACTTCCGGTGAACAATACTTCAGTGAGTGAACAGTGACGGAAACAACAACAATGAACAGTTCCGGACACAGTGACGGTGAACAATGATTTTCGCCGGCAAACAGGTTCGATTCAACTGGAGTTGGTACCTCCGATTGCCCGTATCGATTCTTTGTCCTTAACCTTGTTATAGTTTTGTCGCTTCTTGTCTTTAGTTATAACATTATTGGCGTAGTGGTTTTACTTGCCTCTAAATTCTTGTTAACTTGTTCTTGCACTTTGATCCTTTCCTGTTTTAGGGTAAACGTTTGAGTAGTTTATTATTTTATATTTATTTTAGTGTATTTGGTAACTGATGGTAGACTAGGGTCATGTTCTCAGTTGGGGACGGGGGCGAGGTTTAGGAGGGGTAAGTTGGGTAAGAGAGATGCTAGTCTGAGAATATGGTCTTAGAACATTGGGACTTTAACGGGGAAGTCCATAGAGCTAGTTAAGATTCTTAAGAAGAGGAGGATTAATATAGCATGTGTCTAGGAGGCAATAATGAGTAGGACCTAAGGCTAAGGATGTAGACGAGTATAAATTATGGTCTCGGGTAGGTCGAAGTATAGGAATGCGGTAGGCATTTTGGTATACAGCGAGCAAATGGATCATGTGGTAGAGGTGATGGGGGTCAATGACAAGATGATGGCGATTAAGTTGGTAGTTGGAGGGTTCATTATGAACATTATTAGTGCTTATGCGCCACCGACGGGCTTGGATGAGGAGGAGAAGAGACGTTTTTTGGAGGATTTGGATGAAGTTGTGGGAGGTATGCCACCCACTGAGAAATTATTTGTATGAGTGGATTTCAATGGACATATCGGGTCACTTCCGAGGTGTTATGTCGACGTGCATAGAGGCTTTGGAGTCGGGGATATGAACGGGGAGGCGTCTCACTTTTGGAGTTCGCTAGAGCTTATGAGATGGTGATAGCCAATTCGAGGTTCCTGAAGAAGGAAGAACACTTGGTGACTTACCATAGTTCGATGGCTAAGACTCAGATAGACTTTCTGCTCCTTAAGAAGGTTGACAAAGATCTTTGTAAAGACTACAAGGTTATTCCGAAGGAGGATCTTACAACTAGACATAAGCTTTTGATAATGGATTTGGAGATCAAGATGGAGAAGAATAAAATGGTTGTAGATGACATGTTAAGAATCAAACGGGAGAGTTTGACCATGGCTAGTGCAAAAGAGATGGGGGAGAGGTTGATGGCCAAGAGGGCTTGGGGGAGTAGTGGGGATGCGACTGGTATGTGGGATAGGACGACCAGTTGCATTCGGGAGATAGCTAGAGAAGTGTTAGGGGCCTCGCGGGGTAACGATGGTGGGCATCGAGGGGAGTGGTGGTGGAATGGTAAAGTTCAAGAGAAGGTGAAAGTAATGAAAGTTGTGTATGCGAAATTGGTAGAAAGCAAGGATGAGGTGGAGAAGTTGATGAATAGGGAACTGTATAAGTTGGCGAGGAAGGAGGCAAAGCTAGCGGTTACGACGGCGAAAATGGTGACTTTTGAACACCTGTATGTGGAATTAGATGAGAAAGGCGGGATAAGAAGTTGTACATACTAGCCAAGGTAAGGGACAGGAGGGCCCGTGACTTGGATCACGTGAGGTACATCAAGGACGTGGACGACGAAGTACTAGTGGAGGAAGTGCATATTAGGCGGAGGTCGCAGTCTTACTTTCATAAACTCTTGAACGAAAAAGGAGATGGAGACATTGTGCTAGGAGATCTGGAGCATTCTGGTAGGTACCGAGATTTTGGATATTGTAGAAGCATTAAGGTTGAGGAGGTTAAGGGTGATGTTCGCAAGATAAAAGGAATAAAAATTATCCTAGTGTAATCTTCATCCAAAAATCCACAAATCTTTCGAGAACACGATTAATTCGGTCTTGTCAAAGCGACACCATATTTTAGAATAACTCTTTTTTGTTTAGCACAATTAAAAAAAAATTAGTCACTGAAATAATCTATACATCTCATATGTATATTAATGCTCATAAGATTTCATTCCTCACGGTAATAGTTGGGATTACTTCAGTGATCTTTATCCAACATTAAAGGCGTCTTCCGAAATTTGAGTTTTTCGGATATACAAATATACACTCATACGCACACTTACTCTGATGCAAAACATGTGTATATTTTTATTGACCTATATATATATATATATATATATATTATTTTTATGATCTCAAATATAATTTTCAAGTATTAATGTAAGTTTAATTCATGCCTTACTATCTTAAAAATAATCTTCCACATATTTTATGCATGCTACCAAGCAGTGTCTCAACTAATTAATTTTATGGTATGCAGATAAAATATATTTTGAGATAATTACATAATAAATGTCTAACCTAATATTTATAAAAAAATCATAAATCACATTGGATATAAAATTAAATATAAAAAGAGAGAAAGTAGAATATGATTTTTGTTACCACCTAACCATATCAATCTTCGAGCGCTAATGGCATGATTTTTAGATTCCTTGCCAAAGTCATTAGATATTTATTGCCCATACATATGGAATAATTGGAATGTCAAATCCCATCATCCAAAACTTATTCAATTTGGCCTTTAACTTTTGAATGCAAATTTTATCTAAATGATACTATCATCTTCCAATAATTTCAAAAATATGAAAATAATTATGTATCTTGGAAATCCTTGCACACCATTACGCTCATATGCTCTGCAAATAATTAGTGTATTTTTCTACCAAAAGTTTTTGCAGCCAAATACTTTGGATTTTGAAAGAAATAACATAGAGATGAAGAAAGTAAATAAATCAGTGCCATTAAATTAATTCGACGCAGTGATTCGTCATACCAATATGTCGTCAGGGCCGTCTCAAACATTTTGGGGGCCCTATTCTAATTCGTAAAAGTGGACCCTTAATATAAGTAAATATACAATTTTAATAATTAGATTGGGCTAAGACCTGTGAATTATGTACCTTTACGGTAAATTCTGGCTAATACTACTTAATAAAAAATGAAAAAAAGGCCCCTAAAATTTTTCGTTTTTCAGGGGGCCTGTGCAATAGCACAGCTCGCACGGGCCCAAAGATGACCCTGTATACAGTAATTAATAGAAGCAATGAAGAATTAGTACCACACTAACTGGTTCATCACATAACATCGTTATCCTTTGCATTCTTTTCTTTTCTCCATTATTTACTTGTCCAGATTTAATAAATGGTGAAATTTTCTATATCTTCAACCGAATACAAAACAAATAGATTTAATAAATCGGTGAAATCGAATAAACAACACTGAGAACCAGCAAAAATTTTATATCCTCAAATCAATCAATAGTTACTATTCGGTAAAGTTTTTATATTCTTTGAACTGAGTAGTAATTTGAAGTAAAAAATCACATAGATTTTAATCTCCAAACAGCGGAGTAGAAAATCATAAAGGTTTTAGTCTCCAAAAAAGGGTATCTTTTATTTATGAAAAAAGTTTTTTTATCCCAAAAAAATACTTTTATATCTAAAAAGAATACTTTTATTTCTTAAAATAGTAGTTTTATCTCTCGAAGGTTACTTTCTTCTCTGTCAAAAGATTAAATTTCTAATAGATTAACAGAATATAGAATATATATAAAAATAATAATTTCCTTAAGATTGTTATCAATTTGTATTCGAAAAAATAATCTAAAATAAAATCTTGAAAGAGATGAAAATAAATTCAAACCCACTGAATTCACAGTGTGTCTTTAAAGAAATTATTCTCCTCAAGTATCCGAGGCTATGAAATATATCCTCCCAAGATAAAATGAATTAACTCACCAGTGTAGTGGTACCTCAAATCCTGATGAACGGCGAACGCAACAGACGGTAGAAATTACATAGAAAATATTCAAATGCAAAAAAGAAAGAAGAAGATGATCAGAATTTTCATAATGAAAATTTAAAAAAATGGCTAGATATTTATACCGACAGGTGTATGTTAAGAAATTAAGTATGTCTTTTCTGAAAAGATATGTACCTTTTGGGCAAAAAATTATCTTTCCAAAAAAGAAGTAAATAAACCTTTCATCACATTACCGGTAGTTACTGTGATTATTTAGCCTTTCTAACATGAATTTGATCATTTTCTATAATGATTGCTCCACTTGTGTCATGTTTTTTTTTTTTGTACATTGGAAAAGTTACTATCATGTACTATAACGATTGGTTGTCTTTTGTTTCATATAATAGTTAGTATATGTCTTCCACGAATAATTTCATTTATGGCCAGGTCACCACCAATTAATGTAAGGAAAATTAATAAGTTTTGTCACTTATTGAGTAGGAAACTACTGATTTAACAACTTGTTCCTTATTTTGGATTTGAGTTAATTGTTTATCGTGGAACCTTTTAATGGTTTACTGCCTCTTATGCTGATGAAAATAAATACTTAGTATTGTGTGGGAAAAAGCTACTAATACAATGAAGAATAGCACAAGTGACAGAGAGAGTAGCAAGAGATAGAGATTAACTAAAAAAGAAACACTAAGTGATTTCTTTTTTATCTATTCAAATTTTGGTGGACGGAGTTACTCAACTTGTGTTGGTGAGAGGTAGTAGATTCTTCGTGGTATTAGTCAATGCACGCTACCCGAAACCATGATTATAAAAAAGATAAGATAATGATATGATTTGTGTGTATCTTATTGTTATGGTATTATCAGTAATTTTGAAAGAAAATGTTCTTTTTCAACATGTCTCAAATTTACTCCTTAACACCAAAAACTTGTTACATGATTAAGCATAACTTGTTCATGTTTTGATTGAAATAGAGCGGTGAATGTTCATCAATGACAGATATGTTAGAGATAACATGTTCCATATTTCATGTCACAAATTCTTTCTTGAAGTAGCAACATGTACTTGAAGTTAATGGATTCACAAATTGGTTATTAAAAATATCACACAACACGACTAGTCAACTAGGTGGTTTATGTTTCATTCTTTGAAGTGAATCCATTAAAAATAAATGTTATAGATACACCCTAAAGTAAATGTGACGAATATATCTAGTATTCGACTCAACAAATTCACTGCTTTAAAAAAGAATGATGCACTAGTAATGAGGTTGAATTTAGAAACTACATTTTCATGTCAATCTCAGTCCAGAATACACATCTATGAAGAAAGTATCAGTTCAAGAAAAGCATTTACAACTTGCAATTTTAACATGATCTATCCTAAGACTTCTTTGTTGATTGAGAGCTAATAATTTAAATTTGTATTAGCCCACATATCGGGGTAAAGAAGCACCCCTCCAGTTAATTTCGTCGAAGGGTCCTCCGATACAAAACATTCTTGAAGCCATTTTCAAGAACTTGTCACTTGTTGACATGGTTAGCTTAACACATCAAGGACTGCTGAGGTTTTTTAGGTCCTGACCCTGTGCATACCAATTTGGTATTATCTTTGAGAGATGTGGGTATAGATCCTTGAATGAATTCCGGATCGTACCTTCAGCAACTCCAGTTGCTAGTGACACATCTGCATCATCCATGCATTTTTTTACATGACATGTCGATACTCAATGTGCATATGCTTCATAACGTAGTAGTATAAAGATGTATAGGATTTGAGGATGTCATTCAGCAGTAGAAATACAAAGGGAAACTCGTCCCACTGAGGCTTTCCTGAATATATCTTAGCTTTTCTATTATGCAATTTCTATCATGGAGGGAATTGGTTTCTAAGTATCCACACCAGGGTAAATAAGAAATAATAATTGTAATCACTCATTACCTTTAACTGGCTTCTTTTCCTCCGAAAGCTGCGTGACTATGTAGATAACTGCTGCAGCAATAGAAATGGGACTTCTCCTGCAGTAATGAATTCATATAAAGGAGTAAATTTTTTGATCAGGTTCATATGGAGGAACAAATACATTTGATTTATCATGTTGGGTATCAAATGATTGTTCAAGCATTTTGGAAATTGGAACAAGTAGCATGACCAGCTCTTTGAAAGCTGCTGCAAGCAGTAATAAGTGATAATTGTATCTCAAGAAAGGGATGTGTATACATTTCCTCATTCTAGTGGAAGAATATATAAAATCACTAAATCTTAGTACAAGTTACACCAGGAATTCTTTTACTTAATACTTCAAGATCCAATGTCTTGCTTCACACAACAGTCGATCGCAACAAGTCTGGGGATCCATACCTTAGCAACAAGGCATTCGCTTCAGAAAAGGTTCATCCTAGAGCCTGGGGCAATCTAACAAAAACTTCCAAGATCTTTTCCCCAGAAATTTAATCTTCCTGCAATCATCCTAGAGGCAAGCTAACCACACAACAAAGACTAGGTTCATCTACTGAACATGACATGATTGATTGCTACTGCTAAGGGTCATGGTTCTGTTGAATAGTTATATTGTCTTTTGATACCAAAAACTAACACCACCATTCTCCTGTAATATAGCGAGTTTTGGCATGTAAAGAACAAAAAACTGACTACTACTTAAGCCTAACGATCTTACATAGTCATAGAATTAAAGACTTTCCTCAATCACACACTAGTTTGAAAATGTATGTTCCACTATTTGGAACAAATGAGATCAACTTTAATGAAATATAGAATTTGGTTTGAACACTTAATGAATTTGAAATAAGCATCTGTGGATCAACATAAATACAAGCAGAGCTACCTTATGTCAAACTCTTCTGATTTTTTGACTGCTTCTTGAGCGGCTTTAACTGTTTGATTTGTCATCCCAAGATTTGAACAAAAGCGTCGCTAAAGGTTAAAAGCATGTATCAGTAACCAAGTTATGAGAAATACAAAAGTTCTGAAGGAAATTCAATTTAGAAAAATTTCTTTTACAACAATAAACCTCACCATGAAATCACCAGCATGTATAGTTCCCATTTCCACTGATTGACCCATCTCGAGCTCTAGTTGTTTCACTATGTATTCCTTTGCTCGGCCAATTTCCTTCTTTGTAGCTCCATTCGCAACAGAGCAAATTTCTATTTCCAATCCACAGTTTCAAGAAAGCTCATTCATACTGGAAGTTAAATCAGGACAGCGAAATGACAAAAAGTCTTAGGCTGTACCCTTCACAGTTCGAGGCTTGTCTTCTTGTCGACAAGCAATATATAGGCAAGCAGCCAATATAGCATCCTGGTTCCTTCCTCTACTAGATTTTTGATCTTCTACCTTCTTGTATATCTCATTAGCTCGGTCCTTTGAACAGAATATAAGTCATTATAACTAAATACTGAACAACAATGATCTTTGCTTTTGGTGTCTAACTTAGTTTACATGAAGTATAGCAACATCTTCAAATTCATCTTTCAAAAAAATAACATAGAGTACTTGGGTTGTTCCATATTTTTGCAAATGTTAAAAACGTATCCTATGATATTGAGGAAACAATACTGTGAAGTACACACAAAGAAAGAAGAGAATCAATTCCTACCAACGTGAGAAGCCTGGAGGAAAGTCAAATACAAGGTCACAGAAGCAAAGACAAGTTTCAAGTCCTAGAAGAACATACTATACCATTCAGGTCCAAGCAACAAGTTTTTGAAAGAATACACAAACAGCTTCCAGTATATCTCTGGCCAAATGAATCATTGCTAGTAAAAAGAGAACCTACATTAGCAAATACGAAGAACTCATTAAGGAAAGGTTCTTCTCTTTCATGCAATGATGCACATAGAGGGGGCAGGAGGGTGCACACTAAACCCATTAACATTATCGAATACTCGACTGCTCATCCAGCTGAGTGGTAAAACGAGCAAATGAATCAGTCAGCCTTAGCTAAAAGAGAGAGCATGACTCTTCATACACATTGAATGAAATTGGAAAGAAGAAGTAATTGGCCGCTTCTTAACACATTTGCATATATCTGCATGTACTTCCTGACATCTCAATGTCATTTGATTGAAAATGAGTATCAGGACTTCAGGAGTAGAAACATACCTTTATGGTTGCAACCAGGCCCAACCTGAAATAGATATAATTGCATCAGCCGTATCTTTTGGAATTCCACATTACAAGTTCAGCTAAAGTCAAGACACATACTGAGAAGGAATATTACATGTTTCACATTACAAGTTCATTTTGTTTCTTTATAACAAACACATATAAAGAAAGAATACCACAGCTAAGAGCATTGTGTGAAGAATAAGTTGAAATTTCCAACCTACTGATTATTTTTTTACAAGTATTTCCGACCTACTGATTTACTTGAGAGTAAAAATGAATGCTTCAACATATCAACTAAAGTAGTTTCCTTAAAGAGTAGAAATGACTAGAATAACAGAATCACAACACAATCATGTTCTCTATGGATCCTGGGAAATTATTCAGGGTGCACCGAGACAACTTTTCAGGTCAAAAGATGCATGATGCTTCCATCCACTTAAGGCAATGCAACATTACATGCAGGCATGGATAGAAATTTCCCAAATAATGTAATGCTAAGAGACAGTGGCATAGCCCCATTGACTGAAGGGTGGTCAATTGAACATCCTTCATTGGAAAAAAGTCTTGTGTATATAGGTCAAAAATTACTTTTTACACATATATATTAAACCATAAACACGTTTCGCGAAATTCCTGGCTTCGCCACTGCTAGGAAACATTGCATGACTCGAGCCATTAGAGCTCTTCAATATTTGCTTCTTCCATCACCACTACTTTGGAATAAAATGTTGGGAGTTTTTGCTCTATGGTACTTTATAATGCAGTACGGGAAGTATATAATTGTTACAAGTATTCGAAAGGATAAACAAAGATTCAATAATTCAACTAGAAATCTGAAAATTACAATAGTTACACAAGAAAACTGGAAATTCCAGTTTTGTAGAAGATGGAAAAATGGAAATTGTTTTTGCTGAGTCGAGTGTAGCACTCTGTCCTTAAGACAATATTGCCCCGTATGTATCCTTTATACGTCCTGGACAATTTGTCTCCCAAGATAAAACAGCAATGGAACCCTTGAGCAAAGGAAACTCAAGAGCTACCGTGAAGAATATTGAGTAACGACATGATGCTCGGAAGTTGTAGGAAGAAAACTGTTTTCGGTTGTGTATTTTCGTGCACTGTTTTTGGTGTTCTCATTGGTGCTCAACAATGGTGTAAGGGGGTGTTTATATAGGTGAGGGGGGGGCTGATAACTACCCTCCATAACAGCCAAATAATGGCCATTATGAAGGTAGTAAAGCCACCAACATAAATGGAGAAAAGACCAACGGATTTGGCCATTATAGGAGGAGTAATTCAGCCAAAATAAATGGTTGAATTGAGTGCTTGGCAAAGCTCGCTTTGGTGTCCAGATTCGGAAACTTCGGGGACCAAACTCGTACATCCGAAAGAATTCTCCGAGCGTACATCTGGAAACTTCTGGGATCAAACTGTACTTCTGGCAAAGTTATCAGAAGGCCCGGAACCCGGAACTCGGAACCGGACCGGACGGGCGGGCGGCGGCGCGCGTGTGGTCTTTCATCGAACCGAAGCACATCTAGGTCCTCCCTCCTTTAAACACATGGGATACCCCTTGGGGTCCCAAACCCCAAACCAATTTCGAGTCTTATATACACAACAATTCTTTCTTCCTCTACCGATGAGGGAGAATTACACACAATACCACACTTTCCATGCTTCAAACACCTTATTGTAAAATGCAGAACAATGGTCAGGCCTTCTAACTAATGCAAGTTTCTGCAATCATTCATGTTTTTTGCTAACTTGCCATGATAATCCTAGCTAACAACCATTGTCAACCTTAGTGGATTTTTCAAGAAATCAAGAGAACACTGCACACACCACTATGAGCATTCACCTCATAAAGATCAACAAATACAAAATCTACACATGCAATAAAAAAAGGCAATAAGTACTTCAGCCTATGATATTGACACTACTACAACTTAGGACGCTGTAACAAAAGACAATAGGTTGAGCAACCGGTAAAGATGCAAACTTTTCTCACACTAACTACGCTATCATCACCACACTTTTCAACAGTAATCAATCCAGAAATACAATTTTACCACGACAGTCAATAACTTAATTCGTAGGCTCCCAGCTAAGTGCTTGAATTCAAAGCACAAACTTAAACCAAGACAACCAATACACCAACCCAGTAAGTGTTTTTACTCCAGCACAGGTAATCAAATAAACCAAATGTATAAATCTCCACTCACCTAGCTCACGTTGTTTGCACCTAGACAATAAATACATGACATCTTCTTAACTTAAATCACATAACCATGATTAATTAATATACATTCTCTCATTAATTTGTGACTCCTCAGGAAAAATTAGTTAAACTCTGTGCATATACAGCATACGGATAAGTTTTTCCTTCACCCCTTATATCCCACATTCCCCACAAAATCAGAGAAAACCCATATAAAAAATCCTCCCTTTACACCAAAAAAAAAATAATAATAATCAAAACACAAAAAAATAAAGATAACTTGAAGTAGCCGCCTACCAAAATAATAGCCAACAAATATATACTTTTTGTATACTAATGTATAATATGATACATAATAGTGTACATTTTCTTGTATATTTTGCTAGTGAATATACTTATTTTTGCCAACTGGCCAAATGCATGTAACTTGTCCAAAAATAAAGTGAAGGACGATTGAAGGGTACCTATCATACATGTCAACAATAGCTTTGAAAGCCAATAAATACAGGGCATCTTTCATAACTTAAATCACATAACCATGATTAGTAAATATACTTTCTCTATTAACTTGTTACTCCTAAGGAAAAATTAGTTAATTTGGTGCAAATACAGATAGTCACATTCCCACAAAAATCAGAAGAACCCCATATAAAAATTCACCACCAACACCAACAACATACCCAGTGTAATTCCGCAAAGTTGGGTCTGGGGAGGATAGGATGTACGCAGACCTTATCTCGACCTTTATGGGGTAGAGAGGTTTCCGACACATAAAAATTCACCCTTTAAGCCAAAAATCAAAAAGTTCAAAGAAAATTGTAAGGTTACTATTAGAGAATATTCTCCGTATATTTTGTAATTATGATAGATGTATATTTAAGGTAACTTAGGATTCTAATTGTATTAGGAATCAACCTTTGTAAGGTAAGTTAGGATTCGTACCATATTAGGAATCAACCTTGTACAACTATATATATTGTGAATAATGAAAGGAATCCCCAAGGAAAATTATTCTATCTTTCATGGTATCAAGAGCCTAAAACCTAAATCCCTTCTTTTCCTCATTCTCGGCCGAAATCAGCATTTTTCTTCTGATTTCACAGGAAAAAAAATCTGGTTTCCTCCTCCCTTTCTCAGCCAAACCAGAAAATTCCCTTCCCTCGGCAGGCGGCAACCATGTCTTACCCCACAAATTCTGGTTCATCCACTGGCACACTTGACAACCCCTCTCAACGTTCAGTATCTTCTTTTCCTCCGGCATTCGCCGTTAACAACATCAAGAATTTTATCCCTATAATTCTTGACCAAGAAGACTGTCAATATTCCATGTGGATGGAACTATTCTACATTCATGCATGTGCATACAACGTGCTCGATCATATTTACGAATCTGTTCCTCATCCCACCGATGTTACTGACTCAATCTGGCGTCGTCTTGACGCCATCGTCAAACAATGGATCTACGGCACCATCTCCAAAGACCTATTGTGCACTATCATGAAAACAGGTGCTACGCACGTGAACTTTGGGTCCGGCTAGAAGAAATCTTTCAGACAATAAAAATACTCGGCCGTATATTTGGAAGAGCAATTCAATAATACCCGCCTCGAGAATTTTAACAACATGTCTGAATATTGTAAGCAACTGAAACTCATAATCGATCAACTATCCAACGTCGGGACTTCTGTTTCATAAACCAAGATGGTGCTTCAACTTGTTGCGGGTTTACCAAAAGATGAATATGACACACTCGCAACAATGATTCAACAAGCCGACCCTCTCCCAAGTTTCAACAAGGCACGCTCACAACTATTGTTGGAAGAAACTAGACGTGCTAAACAAGATGAACACAATCAAAAGGCCTTAGCCGTTGACGGGATGACAACACTTGCGGCCGGCAAAGCAACTAGCGATAGCGGGTCCCAGCGGCTACGAAGAGTCCAGCAGTCAAAGAAGAAGAAGAAAGCGAGCCGGTGGCGGAGGTCGTGGCGGCAGAGGTCGCAACAACAAAGGAAAGGGCCGCAGAAAGGGCCAACGCAACCAGCAGCAGCCAGGCCAGCAGAACTTGAACCCGGCGGCGGCGGGGGGCACAACCAACAACAAGAAGCGCAACAGCGGCACCGAATGCGGGGGCCCGGTTCCAAAGCGGCCGTGGTCGGCGGCCTCTTGGGCCTGCCCCGGCCACCGAGCGAGGCTAACCGGCCAGCAGCGAGCCCACTGGTGCAGTCCGGCAAGAAGAATCGCAAAGAAGACAACCGGCCCCGACCTTTGGGCCGGGCCTACACCACCGTAAACCTTCAACGCCCGACGACAATTGGTACATGGACACCGGAGCCACATCTCACCTCACTCGGTCGTCAGGTAACCTATCTCAACTACATCGGTTAAAGTGTCCTCAATTTATTACTGTCGGCAATGGTCATCGCATTCCAATTGAAGATTACGGTAACACACACACCAAACATCCACACCCACCTTTCTCCCTAAACCACGTCCTATACAAATCTAACATCATTAAAAACTTAATCTCTGTTAGAAAATTCACTAGCAATAATTATGTGTCTCTCGAATTTGACCCTTTTGGTTTTTCTGTGAAAGAACTCAATACGGGAAAAATTCTTACACGCTGCAATAGTGTGGGAGACCTCTACCCATTCACTCAATCTTCCGATGTCAGACCGCAAACACCTCTATCCCTTGCGGCGATCTCTCCCTCACTTGGCACAACAAACTCGGACACCCCGGAGACCTAGTTTTTACTTTTCTTAGGACTTCTAAGCGTATTCAATGTAATAATGGGAAAATTGCCCAACACTGTTTTTCTTGTCCATTAGGTAAACATACTCGTCTTCCCTTTATGTCATCAAACAGTGTTACTTTTTCTCCATTTGATATTGTTCATGCTGATTTGTGGACATCTCCGATTGCTAGCTCTTTGGGTCATAAATTCTATCTAGTATTCTTGGATGATTTTTCACATTTTGTCTGGATTTACCCACTGAAATTCAAATATGAAGTTTTTGCAAAATTCCTCGAGTTTCAAAAATTCATTAAGACACAATTTGAAAAACCTATTAAATCATTCCAATGTGATAATGGACGTGAATTTAATAACTCGGCATTTCACAATTTCTATTCTAAACAAGGCATAGTTTTCTGTTTTTCTTGTCCCTATACTTCTTCCCAAAACGGAAAGGCTGAAAAAATTATACGTACCATCAATAACATGGTCCGCACACTTCTGTTTCATGCCTGCCTACCACCGCCTTTTTGGGTCTATGCTATCAAAATGGTAGAATCCCTTCTAAATATTTTACCAACTAGCACACTCTAAAACAAAACCCCTACAGAAATCGTATACCGTAGGCAGCCATCATATGATCACCTATGTATTTTTGGATGCTTATGCTATCCCAACATAGCCTCCACTGCACCCCACAAACTTGCCCCTCGCACTCTTTCATGTGTCTTCCTTGGTCTATCTCCTAATCATCGGGGCTACTTGTGCTATGACATTACTACTCGTAAAATCATTGTCTCCCGTCACGTCACGTCACCTTTAACGAGACAACCTTTCCTTTTTCAAATCTCCGGAAATTTCAGACCACCGATTACATCTTTCTCGATGAACCAAGTCTGTCCCCGGTCATCCAAAATCTATACCAACAGCAGCCCATTGTTCCGACAGTCTCGCCACTATCCGGCACCACCCCACCGGCTCCCTGCTCACCCCTACAGCCCCCAGTCGAGTCACCTGCACCACCAGCGACACTGCTACCCTGCACTCCAACAACCAATCCCGCAGGTCTGCAGGTTTCCAGGCCAACCAGCAACACAGAAAACGGCCCATCGACCGCTGCGCCCACCGGTCCGAACCGGTGGACCAAACAACCTCACATCCCCAACCCACCACCACTGCCCTCACATCGCATGGAGACTCGTGCACAACACGGGATCTTCAAACCCAAGGTTCAATTCAATCTCTCCACACAAACCTTATCACCCATTCCAAAAAATCCAAAACTAGCAAAACTGGACCCAAATTGGAATGCGGCCATGTGCGAAGAATTTAACGTTTTAACCAAGCAGAACACTTGGGATTTGGTACCTAGACCAGCTGGTATGAATGTTATCCGGTGTATGTGGCTATTTCGTCACAAGTTTAGAGACAATGGTGACTTAGAGAGGTATAAGGCAAGACTAGTTGCCAATGGCACTAACCAACAGGAGGGTATTGATTGTGGTGAGACATTCAGTCCGGTTGTTAAACCGGCCACTATTCAGATTTGTTCTCGTATTGCTATGGGCATGCATTGGCCGATTCATCACTTGATGTCAAGAATACGTTTCTTCATGGGGATTTGAAAGAGATCGTGTACATGCGTCGACCTCCCGGCTTTGTTCATCCGGCAGCTCCGCAGTTTGTGTGTCGTCTCAGAAAATCATTGTATGGATTGAAACAGGCACCCCGCGCTTGGTATGATCAGTTCACCATGTATCTTCTGCAGATTGGTTTTGTATGTAGCAGGTGTGATACATCTCTCTTCACTTTTCACTGAGGTAGCAGCACTGCATATTTGCTATTATATGTCGATGACATTATTCTTCTTCGCCCATCCGACGGGTTGAAGAATGAAATCATTGCTCTACTCAAAACTCGAATTTGCTATGACCGACTTGGGCAAGCTAAGTTATTTTTTGGGTATATCGGTGACAAGATCAGCACCACTATGTTCCCGTGTCGGACCTAAGTATGTAGAAGAGATAGTGTACAGGGCCAAGATGGCAAATTGTAAAATTATGCCAACTCCGGTGGACTCAAAATCCAAGCTTAGTGCCAATGACGGTGCGCCGATTTCGATCCCACTCGTATCGGAGTCTTGCGGGTGCTCTTCGATCTTACATTCACTAGGCACGATATTGCATATGCCATTCAGCAGGTGTGTCTGTTCATGCACGACCCCCGAGAGTCCCATTTTGCCGCCCTCAAACGTATTATCGATATGTTAAGGGCACACTAGACTTTGGTTTACATCTATACCCCTCTTGCCCCAACCAAGTTACTAGCTTACACGGATGCAGATTGGGCAGGATGCCCCGACACACGTCGCTCCACCTCAGGGTACTGTGTATTTCTTGGGGATAATCTTATCTCATGGTCCGCCAAGCGGCATGTCACGCTATCCCGTTCGAGTGCTGAAGCAGAATATCACGGAGTTGCTAATGTCGTCGCTGAGATCTGTTGGCTCCGAAATCTTCTTTTGGAGCTCCAGTGTCCATTACACAAGGCGTCTATAGTCTATTGTGACAAACAACACCATATTACCTGCTGAATGATCAAATACCACTTCTGTGCTTTTCTTGCAGTCTGAACAATATGCATCCATAATTCAAGAAACTATGTAATAGTACGTAGTAGTGGGAGTAATTCTTTAAAGAATGTGTGTTTTTTTTTTATAAAAATGTGAGATGATTGGGTTATTTGTGATAAGAAGATAAAAACATTCAGTTATTGTGAAGACAAAAGTGAATATATAGTTGGGCGAAGGAAGTGGCAAAGAGTAGGAAAGTCATGCGGGTCTTGTGGTTGTTTTTTTCAGTTTTTTTTTAAAATTTTAATTTTGACAAAACTAAGACAAAAGAAAGAAATTGTGACATTTTTTGCCTCTATTTTGTTTTGGTTCTCTTTGTAAATAAAGAAGAGAAAAGTAAAAGACAGTGTGACCATGTTCTTTTTCCTTTTTCTTAAATAAATCCGTTCTCAACTATTCATTCCATCACAAAATACTCATCATGTTTCATTTTTTGATAGTCAATTTGATTAATTTTCGGAGTTAAATTAATCAATTTGACTGTGAAAAAGCTAAACATGACAAGTATATTGAGACGGAGGGAGTAGTTTGTATTGAAACTTACTAATTTTAGGTGGAATATATCGGCAGTCCCTTAAAATTGACAGTAAATTTTATTTAAACATTTGAGTTACAGTATCTTCTGATTGAACACTTGAAGACATGATAAAATGTTTCTATATAGACACATGTGGCTCAAATTTTGGAAAGTTTCTTCACGTGTTTTTAGTGCTCATTACATAGATAAGTTGACCATTTAAAATATGTTTTACCTCCTTTAACGATACACACTAGCCTCAATAAATCACAAAATCTTATTCTTGTTGCACTTAAGGCTGATGTGTATAACTAAAGGACGTGATATACTTTATGTGGTTAAACTGTCTATGTAATAAACGTTTGAGAACACGAGCAAAAGCTTTTCCAAAATTTGAGCTGGAAGTGTGTCTAATATGAACACTTTATCATGTGTTTAGGTGCTCCATTAAAATAAATGATAATTCGAGTGTCTAAATAAAATTTGTTGATAAATTTATGGGGTTATCGATAAATTCCTCATTAATTTTATATAATACCATATATATACATGCATAACGTGTGTTTGTGGTTTGATTTAAAAGCTATCCTCTTGTAGTTTTAGAGGACCATGAATAATACTTCTAAGAGGAGGGTTTGAAGGAATTCACTTAACTCTCCATAAATTAACATTTTTTCCAGCACCAGAAAATCAGGCAATGTCCTGGGAGCAAATTGTTCCTCCCATAAAAATATTCTTCCAAATAAAGGATTTATGGGAAGAGGTATGCTTATTAGTATATTTTTTTTGGATTCTATCAATGGTATGCAGAATAGGAGGAGGGAGAGCATAAGAAGGGTGGATTTAATGAGAGTAATGCGATCAGCATGGCTAAGGAACTTAGTTTTCATATTATCAATAATATACTGAATATCAGAGGCTTTGCGTTTATGATTCAAAATTGGAAAACCTAAATATTTGTCAAAGCTTGAAGCAGCATTAATGCTAAGCAAGATAAGGGTAACTATGTTCACCTAAACATCCTATTTGGTAAAAGTGTTTTTATAGTTGCAAGCATATTTTATTTTTATTTCTTCTTTTCCTTAATTGATAAAAAGCTTATCTAAGTCATTTGATAAACAAAAAGAGAGTAATAGATGAAATCATCAAGGGACCAACTACTCTGTACTTTTAAAAAAAAAAAAAAAAGGATGGTAATTTTCCTGCTTCCTCCTTTTTATTCTCTCAATAAAGTTTATTTTCCACATAAACAAGACAAAGGATGGGAAGGCAAGAAAAGAATGATTGTATAGAAAGGAAAATAAAAGTGAATTTGAAGGAACAAAAAAAAGATGGGATATATGACAATTGCCATTAATGTGCCAAAAGACGCAAGCAAATGGATAAGATATTTAGAGACAAACCTTCGATCATAAAAAAAGTGATAAGGGAAAATGGATAAGATATTTGCTACTATTAATATTTGCTTCACAAAGATGACAAGAAACTATTCCAACTTATCGTATTTATTAACCTACTTTTGCATATACAAAACAAAAACACATTGATTTGATACTTGCACCAAGGTAAACAACATTTGTTCCATTTATATAAGTTTTTATAAGAGTAAGTTGGCGGAGCATAACGGTTGTGCCTTCGCTCAATATTATCTGTCTTTAAAAAAAATTAGTGAAACTGGTATCAATTAACATTTGTACTATAATGTAATGTACGAATGAAGTCAAACATATGCTACGTAAACATATCCACAAGTACTTCCAAGTCCAATGAACTCAAGATGCTCAATGCAGTTATTTCGCTTTGAAACGAGTCACATCACCTTCTTTTTGTGTATATATTATCCATTAGAGTGAGCGTTGTTCTTACCCTTTTTCATAAGCTCGATTATATTGAAATACCAACAGTTTCAGACTAATTTTATCCTCCTTCAATAAGGAATCAATTCAATCTTTAATAAGAGCATATTGGTCAAGTAATCTCATCAATGAAAATATTTCAATACAGGAAACGAAGAACAGCAACATAGTTTAGAAAAAGAAAGTATCTCACCAAATGAATGGATCTTATGGAAGAAGAGAACATTCCGCTTCGCATGACAATGTTTAGCCATAAAAAAAAATTGGACGATGGCCTATGAAATATGTGATTGCTCAATAACATTTCAAAAAATCGAATTACCTATCTGTGTTGGGGGAAAGAAAAATGGAAAAGAAATTTGTATTACTCCGGACCTACATGACCTACAGTGCCTTTGGATGAATCCAGAACATAAGAGTAGCCAAAACTCAGACATTTGATGCTTTCTCATTTGACTTCTTACACGGTTGAGGCCCTATAGCAGATTCATATAGCTCAACGACTAAGTTGCTCTTACGCCTTTGGGCTGCACAGGTTCTTAAGGTCCTTATCTTTGACATACCATTCTGGTATTATTTTGGAAGCATGAGGATAAAGATCCTTGTACGCATTCTTGATAGTCCCTTCTGCAACTGTGGTTGCAATTGATATATCTGCATGCACAAACTGTGAGACGTATATACAGAACTAGCATAGCATATACAACCCAAGACTTACAAGCAGCTAGGCAACCCCACATGAAAATTTCACTTATGCAATCACCAGTAGCCGGAAAAACTAGAAATGCAGCATCGTGCACCTACTTTTGCAATGCATAAATGTATAGAATAAATAGCCTCTGTTGGCGCAAGATTGCGCAAAGAGGAAGGTAGATGTTCTAACCTCGCAGAATGGGTTTCTTCGAATCTGAAAGTTGAGTTATCATGTATATAATTGCTGCAGCAATTGATATAGGACTCCTCCTGCAAAAGGGGGAATAACTATTAAGGATCTAATTCACCAACCTGATGTGCAATAATAAACTTTGTTGCTAGTGATCTGAGAGATAATGCCCGATTCCCGTTTCTGTTCCTTCTTAGAAATTCATTTACTGGTTAGAACTTAAGAGAGAAACTAGAATTTAGTTGTGAAATGTCCACTAGAATCTCTTCAGTGAAACTTGCATATGTTACTCATTAAAATCAAACCAGTGTCGTCTAGTTCAGCCTTCTTTCTCTGGGTGGAGCAGGGAAGAAGTACCCGGCTGACAAAAGATCTTCACTCACTATACCCATTGACTCAACTTCTGTTACTTTTTCAAAAATTCAGAACTTCTCAAAACTTCCAGAACAGAATAATTGCCAAAATCAAATTTACAAAAGGTTCACTCAATATGAAAGAAGAGCATTAAAGCCACTGCAAAAAATCAAATGGTTTCCTAAAAGGGTTTACATGCACATCCTCAAACTAATGAACTTCACCAGCCTCTGGATTAATATGTGGCCAAGGCATAGGCATAGGCACACCTTATTAAGAACATAAATAAACAATACACAAAAACAAATATGTACCTAATATCAAACTCTTCTGCCTTCTGAACAGTTTCTTGGACAACCTTAATTTCTTCATGGTTCATACCAAGGTTAGAACAAAAACGTCTCTGAAGATCAAGAATAGTTCATGTCAGGATAGCATAAAGGCATATAATCATATCACATTTATGCCCCCACAAAGAGGTGGAAACCTCAATATTTAGCTCGCTCACCAGATAGTCCCCAGCATGTATAGTTCCCATCTCCATTGACTCTCCCATTTCAACCTTCAATTGTTTCACAATGAATTCTTTTGCTCGGCCAATTTCCTTCTTACTAGCTCCATTGGCAATTGAGCATATTTCTAATCAACACCCAAAGGTTTAGAGTTCACACAGAGGACTAAACCGTTAATCTACATGATCAGAAAACATTGCCACACCTTTTACAGTGCGTGGTTTGCTTTCTTGGCGACAAGCAATGTAGATACAAGCAGCGACCAGAGCATCAAGATTCCTGCCTCTTGTACACTTCTGGTCTTCCAGCCTTTTATATATCTCACTTGCTCGATCCTGCACAAGGTCAAAGAAGACATACATCTCAAAACAACAAAAGGATAGAAGATTTGGTGTTAACAATTAGTGCAATAAACTTTCCCTAGCAACATAATTCAATATTGAAGAACTGAAGACTAATCCCAATAAAAGGAGAAAAGGAGGAAAAAGGCTATATCAAAATACTCGATAGGGTATTCAACCACGAATACGGGAAAAAGATTATATTAAATGACGAACCCTTGACATATCAGAGAATAACAGCAATAAGGACTATCAGATTTTGGCACTTTCACAAACACACAATGTACTTAGGCAGAGACAACTAATGGTTTCTGTTAACTAAAGCAAAATAAGATGGACAAAAAGTGGTAATGTGCTGCAATCTACATAATTAACTTATAAAATAGACAGAAACACTAAGAAGAAGAAGACACAAAAATAAACAAAAAAAAAAGCACTTCAAAAATTTAAACACGCATATAAATGAAGTGATGAAGATGCCAATGAAAAGAAAGTTGCATTGTCGTATGCTTCAACTGAAAAAGTGCAAGAGAAGCCATAAAGCAGTCAGATAATTATGTGATGCCCAATATATTTTTTTTGATACTGAATGATGCCCAATATTAACTTAAAAGATTACTAAAGAACGTACCCTTATAGTAGAAACAAGGCTCAACCTGCAAAACATAGAAGGAAAAAACTCAGCTCAATCAATGCATACAAAATTTCCAAGCTAAATTAGAAGAAATGATACAGCAATCTCAAAGACTTGGCCTTTAAACCAGCATTATCACTTCAAATGTAGTTGTAACAAAAGGCCAACTCAAATGCCATCTCAAGAAGCATACGAAGGCAAAAGGAGATGAACAAATTTGCATAATTACAGCACCATACCAATCAAATTGAAACCCACATATCATTCCACGAATGTCTTCCCTCCACAAAGATTAATGGAGGAAGAAAACTTATACAGCTTTACTCTTTAAATGCCATATTCTTACATATTCAATTTCATTACTAGATTCTCTAGTAACCCTATTTGATCCCAATAGCCAATATCACATTAGGCCCTGAAATCCAATCAATGATCATAAAAATAAGCTCGTTTTGCATCTTCTAACCCCTCATTCACTTCTACTCTTCAAATTAGCCATATTCTTACATATTCAATTTCATTACCAAATTCTCTATGATTAACCCTATTTGATCCCAGTAGCCAATATCACACAAGCCTGAAATCCTATGTTGATCGGATCCTTCAAAAATATTACCGTACCCCTGTCAGATCCTTCAAAAATATTACCGTACCCCTGTCAGATCCTTCAAAAATATATTACTTTTGGATGACCTTACACGCACCCGAAGTCATTTTTGAAGAGTCCAAGCATCATAACTCCGATCAACGATCATAAAAATAAGCTTATTTCCATTCTCTAACACCTCACCACCACCACCACCACCACCACCCCTCCTACTACTACTACAACACCTCAATCAGAACTAATTATCAGCTATATAAATCCTCCATATCCAATCGGATCCATTTAACCCCAATTCATTTCAATACCCAATAATTAATTAATTATATAGGTTCTCTAAATTTCACACTTAAAATTGCACTAGCATACAAATATCTACACAAAACTACAACAACATACCCAGTGAAATCACACAAGTCGGGTCTGGAGAGGGTAGAATGTATGCAGACCTTTCCCCTACCTTGCGAGGTAGAGAGGCTGTTTCCAGTACATAAATCAATACAAAAACAACAAACACAGTGAAATCCCACAAGGTGTGATCTAGGTAGGGCAGGATGTACGCAGACCTTACCACTACCTTGCGAGGTTGAGAGACTGTTTCCGGTACATAAATCAATACAACAACAGCAAAACCAGTTTGATCCCACAAGGTGGAGTTTGGGGAGGGTAGAATGTACGCAGAACTTAACATTACCCTTACCTTGCGTGTGAATTAGAGAGGTTGTTTCCGGTACATAAATCAATACAATAATTGAAATACAATAAACAATATATAATAGCATAAATAAATCTACACAAAACTACAACAACAAGAACAACAACATACCCAGTGAAATTACACAAGTGTGGTCTGGGTATGGTAGAATGTATGCAGACGTTAACCCCTACCTTGGGAGGTAGAGAGGCTATTTCCATTACATGAATCAATACGATAATCGAAATACAAGAAACAACAGATAATAACGGACCTATCAGCCATGGTAGCAATAGCTTTAAAAGCCAAAACAATAGCTCTATCAGGATCACCACCACGATTCTGTAACCTAGCAAGTGACCCATCACCATTACTCCCATTAGGCCCTTTAGATATCACAGTACTAAGACCCGCATCTGCTAGTAACGGGTTAACGGGTCCACCAACACGATTCGGGTCATCACCACCCGATTCATCAGCAAATGTACGCCATTCAGATGTCTCATCAATTGACCTCGATTCCAACACCAACCCACACTCCGAACACACCGTATCACCTGCGGCGTGGTCGAATACAACCTCCGTGTTCCTCTTACAGTCCGAACAATACGTATCCATTTCGACCCGGCCCGAATCGATTCTTGAAAAAAATAGGATTGTGATTCCGGCAACGATGATCGCAAAAGGGTACCGGAGAGAGAGAAGTTACAATGGCGAATTTGGGGTTTTTTTTTTCTCTCCAAAATTGTATTGGGTATGGAGAGGAGTTAGAGAAAAATTGAGGGGTCAAAGGGGTATTTATAGAACCTAATTTCTGAATGCGGGTCGGTAGTAGTAAGTTTTTTGGTAGGGTCCATTAACTTTATTTTTCCTTAAAAAAGTATAAGAAAGAAAAAAGGAATTTACGAAAATGACTCATTTATGCTATTGTATTTATCAAAATGGCTCGTCCATTTCATTTTTCATTAGTGCCGATTTTACAATACCATTTTTCGTTATCGTCGTTGTTAGTAAAAAATGACATTAATGAGTCATTTTGGTAACGACAATGGCATAAATGAGTCAAACTATTAACGAGTGGTATATATAAATGAGTATTTCCGATAGTTCGATGACATATTTGAGTTTTTTCCCTTTAATAAATGATTTTTACATTACTAATGTATTTTTATTTTTTAAGAATGCGCTATCATGGCTTACTCGCTTTTTATACCAGCATTTTCATACTGCTTTAAATTTTCTGTCAGGGTCTGACTGTTTCTCTTATTTTCTTGTGCTTGTGCTTTGTCTTGAGCCGAGGGTCTCTCGAAAACAATCGCTCTACCTATCAAGGTAAAGTATGCGTACACTCTATCCTCCCTAGACCTCATGTTGTAGGATTTTCACTGGGTATGTTGTTGTTGTTGTTAGTTGTTGTTGTTGTAATGTATTTTTATTTTTTAAATTAGGAAACGTGCAGTCGTTACCATATGAATGCGCTTCAGATAAATTCATCTCTCTTAGTGCAATAACCCGCAAATTTGTTTCAAATGTTGACGAGGAGATATATGTTATTACAAATTAACTTAATCAGATGAAATACAAATTTTATATGTGATTGTATAAGTTTTGGGGAACACGATTATTCAATATTTGTTCCGATGTAAGATAGTAAATATTCGATAAAAGATATATGGAAGAAGGTAGTTAATATCTGATGATTTTTTCTTAAAAGAATTAGAAAGAAAAAGGAATTTATTAAAGAATTTTTACATTACTAATGTATTTTAACTTACACTAATAGTAGGTTGGTAATATCTTTTTTAGTTATAATATTTAATTTGTTAGGAATGCTGATGAGGTTGTTGTAGATTAACTTAATTTGATGAAATAAAAGATTTATACATAATTGTTTAAATTTTGATGAACGGAGTTATTTGATTTTTATTTTGATAGAAAGTAGCAAGTATATGATAAAAGATATCTGAAAGAAGATAACCATTATCTTGTAAAATAGTTGCAATGGGCGCAAACTAATATGAATACTATTCGTGTTCAAAAACAAAAATATATCGTTATTGATGAAAAAAACTCGAGTTACCATCGATATTACTGGACTATAAGTTTAATAGTCCACTACTTGGTTTAAAGCAAGAAAAACGGCTCTCTTCTTATATTTACTGCTACTTGATTAATTGTCATAAATTGAAACATACAATAAAGGTGTCAAAATTAATTGATTGATGAATCCAAAATTGGAACATACAATAAAGGTATCAAATTTAATTGATTGATGAATCAAAGCATAAAATGTTGCTTGATTATTTCTCAACAATTGAAAAGTATAGTAAAATTATCAAAATTTCATGAATCGAAGAAAGGAAGGTTGTTACTTGATTAATTTCAAATATTATATACAATTGAAATATACCATAAAGACATCAAAATCTGATAAATCAATTAATGAAGGTCATTTACTTGACAATTCAAACGTACTATAAAGACATAAATTTGATAAATGAAAAATGGAAAGTTGTTGCCATATTAATTTTAAACACTTAAAACGTGCCATTTAGGCATCAAAATATAATAAATTGCAGTGTCGTAATATTCTTTTATCAGACTATTAGAAACATCATGTCTATTAGTTTTGTATGTTCTATAATTTTTCAAAACGTTTTTAGTTTTATGTCTATTTATAAGAGATTCTTATTTTATACAAAAAAAAAAAAAAAAAAAAGTGTAAAATTGCACGCCAGAAGCTTTTATAGGATCATTTTCTCTAAATAGAAATTGTAAAGCGTCAAGTTCATCCATTTCCACATATTCATTTTATTGTCCCAAAGTAAATCATCATGTTCCCCACAAATTTATGGTTTCATTTTATTCGTAGAAAATATTTTCTTATTTCTTATTTATTTTCTAATGTTTGGTATGTAAGCAAAAAAAAATTTATCCTAAGAGCATTTATATATAATCTATCAAAAAATTATGGGGGTGGGATGGATGCGGAGTGGGTGTTTGGGGTGGTGGGGGATGAGATGGTGAAGGGGTTAGAGATTGGGGGCTTTGGGTAGGTGGGTAGGAGACAATAAACTTGTAATGTCATTTATGACTTATTTTTCCTACTTTCATTAGAAAGTAATTTTTCTCATTTTTAAGGAATTTATTTTCGTAAAAAAATATTTTTTAATACATTTTGACCAATCAAATATGAAAAAATTGAAAAACGTTTTGTTGGTACCAAACACACTCAAATAGTGGTTCGTGTGTAGGGTTGGTGTTTTAGACCCATTGGCCGCCAGCCATATTTGACTTGCTATAAACTTGTCCTAAGATGTGAGGCTAAAAACATTGGCCCACCAGAGTTATTAGTTGAATTGGACTAATTATTTTATTAGAAATTCTGGCCAAATAAACACATATATCAGTTAACAATAATCTAAAATCCATAATCTAATTTAAGTCACAGTGTTACAAGTTCAAACTATAGTGATTTTCTATGAGCCCATGAAGGAGGGCATGCCTAGGAGAGCAGGTCACAAAAAAAAGGATTGACAATTTTTTTGAAGAACGGATGCACATGATATCATAGGCGAATCCACATTGGAATGGGAGAGCAAAGCAAAGAGATTTATAAGGTATAGCACAAGTTTACATGGTACACATGTTTTTGGCCTCGATAATGATTTAGCCGAGGACAAATATATGAGGTATGTTGGGTCAAATCGGATAATACGTGTCATGGGCTTGGGTCGTGACAAATATGATATAAGAGTTTAACGCACCCTCAGTAAGTTATGGCGGGAAAAACCTCAACGATGTCGTTGAGTTCTTAAGGGTAGGTATATGTGATGCCATGACGGAGGGCGGGTCACAAAGAAAGACTAGAAGGCCTTTAGCTAGGTTGAACGGCTGACAAACATATGAGGTAGGAAAGCACATGATATCTTAGGTGAATCTATCATCGACATGAGAGAGAAAAGTGTAGAGTTTTTTAAGATATAATATAAGTCCACATGGTATGCACGCTTTTAAATTCGTTAACAATGAAGCCGAAGATAAATCAGTAACAAGAGAAAATACACATCATGAGTTTGGGTCGTGACATTTTCTCCAATGCTAGCATGATCATTGCTACTCTTTTGTTAAATTACGTGCTAAAAAGGAGACAACAAGCCCCTATATGACAAAACGAGTAAATTAGTATTTTTGGGATAGAAAAAATCAAAAGTGTAAATACGGTACAAGTTGGTGATGACTATATCACCCGTTGACATCTAATATCTCAGTCAAGCATAAATGGGGGCAAGTGCCTCTTCAAGGTGGAAAATGTATAATATTGCATCAATTGTCAATCTTTTTGGTTTTCCTTCTTTATAAACTAAACTATTTGGTTTAACAATGCTGACCCATTAAACTTGAGATTTATTGTGAAAATTGTATTATACCAATCACTATCTACAACTACTTCACTAGTATAGTAAAAGGAAATTATGTAAGAAAAGCCAATACTTTGACTCCCCAAATGTCATACTAAAATAGATATTGTATATGGCATTACTAGTTTCATATAAGATCTTCATTTTCTTTATGAGTATAAATTTTCAATGTATGGGATCACTTCATGACCCAAGAATTATTAAGTTGCGCAAAATAAATCTCAAAAAATAAAGAGTTACATGTTTTATATAGTGACAAAATATAGATTATTTATGCCATTAGGTTAACTTACAACATGTAACTCTTCTAAACAAAGAGCAATAATCTGTTATATTCATTAAAATGCATTAATAATGTAAAACTTTTTTGCACGATCAATATATAAAACTTAAATAAAAAATATTTATTAGAACCAAAATGCTTCTATTTTCAAGAGGCTGGTCCGTGGACTGGAGTAAGATTTCATCCCAGTTGAGTTGGACTGGGCCTCTGCCTTTTCGGCTGGGCTAGTCCAAGCTAACTTTCAAAACTGATATTGACCTGATTCATTGGAGTTTCTTGTTTAATTAGAAGGGACAAGGACATAATAGGCCATCCGGCCCAAACTAATCAATAATATTATAAATCTGTTTATTAGTCCCAAACTAAATCCAACAGTCCCAAACCCATTTCCACGTTACCCTACCCTTCCATAGTCTAGCAGATATCTACCATAAATGAGCCCCCAGAGGCATAAGCGAGTTGATAAGTGTCAAGGTGATTGGGGTACAACCATTCCGACGTCGTGGGTTCGAATTCGTATGGTGACAGTCTTTGTTGAAATATTGCAAGAATTGTTGCTGAGTTCGTGTCCCGTTGGTTCTCTCCCTTGCAGGGCCGCCACTCGCGCATATATCTCGATTTACATCCCACCTGGCCAACGAGCCTCTAGTACAGATTTACATCCCACCTCGCCAAGGGACCTCTGATACAGGTGGGGGGGTTTCGCCTTCGGGATTTTCCCCTTCACAAAGATATCTACCATAAATTAATTCCCTTTTTTTCAACTCATTCCTAAAAAAATGCTAATAATGGTTGTCTAGAATTATTAGTTTTATTCTTTTTTTTTCTTATTTTCTTTTTATATCAGCAAAAAAAAAATTGTCCTTTCCTTTTTCTAGCGTCTTTATCTTTTTCAATATTGAAAGAATTCCTTTTCTTATTTCTCTTTTTGGACAATACACATTATTTTAACACATTACAACAACTTTTTTTAATCCTTTCCTTGTTTTCTTATTTTCTTTTTATATCAGCAAAATTCTTTTTTTTGACCTTTCCTTTTTCTAGCGTCTTTATTTTTTTAATATTGAAAAAAATCTATTTTTTTAAATTTAAATTTGGATACTACACATTATTTTAACATATTACAAATTTGATTAGTTGTGTTTATGTATTTTCTATTTCAAAAATATATTTAATATATTAAATTATAATTTTACAATAATATCTTCGTCCCATTTTATATGACATTTAATTAACTTTCACAGGTTTTTCCTTTGGTAATAATTTCTTTTTTTTTCCTTTTTGTCAATGACAATTTTTACCTTTTTCCAGCATATATATATAAATTGTATTGTTGTAGTATATAATTTATATCACTATTGTATATGTATAGAAAATGTATCATATGTATATAAACGGTAATATTATTGTATATAATATGTACCCCTACAGTATATGTATAGAAATTGTATCATTGTTGTATAGAATATGTATCAGGACTGTATATGTATAGAAACTGTATCATTGATGTATAGAATATGTATCATTGATGTATAGAATATGTATCACTACTGTATATGTATAGAAAATATATAAAGAATGTATAATTGTTGTATAATTGTTGTATAATTTGTGTAGTAAATGTATAATCACGTACACTTACTAATTATACACATATTATATGTATAGAAATAATATCATTGTTGTATAAAATACGTATCAATATAGAAACTGTATCATTGTTGTATAAAAAATGTATCACTATTTTATATGTATAGAAAATGTATTATTGTTGTATAATTTGTGTTTAAAATATATATAATAAATATATAAACAAATTATACTCACTTATATATACTATACATGTTTTCGCAATTTTCTTGAAGGAAACAAACGGAGATCGAAACTCTAATTGAGTTTTCTGGACATATCCATTTGTTTTAACGGTGTCCTTATCGTACGTCGAGATCACGAAATGATTTTCAAATTATTTATAGTAAAATACCCAAAATTGTTGTTTTAAATCCAATTTTCGATTAGTCAATAAAATATAAAAGGAATTAAAAATTGAAATTTTATTAACACACTAGTTACCATTAAATGATAATCTAAAATTTAACCAAAGTGGTACTCTGTTATACTGCAAACCAATTAAAGAGACCTTATCAAGTGACAAGAAATGTATGAAGTCTCTGTTGACTGCAAAAGTGTAAAAGGATGTGAATGAAAGATTCTCTCAGTATTGTTGGATTTTTTATGAATATATTAATCTCTAGGGGTCACAATAACTGATAAATATGTATAGAAATCTTATAAAGTGGCTTGTTGGTAGTGGAGTTTCGTTGGTATTGGGATTCGTAATGTTTGTCAATTTATGAAATTCTACTTATTTAAAAGCAAAATACATGCAATAATAGTAGAAATATAATTAATAGGTTCTGTCTGCTCAGGTTAATGATAAATTAAGTATGTTGTTATTAAACCTCCATTTATAGAAAACCACTTAGACAAAGGGAAGGTGAGCGGCGGAAAGAAAATTAAAAGGGATTGGGCTTTTGATCATGTGCGTCGGTGGAATATATGTGTCATTAATTTGGACTGAAAGTTTATTTCCGGACTTTTGGAGTAAACTTGAGCCATTAAAATTTGTAACGGATACACAATGTCCTTTTCCCTAATCAGAATCGACGAATAAATTAAGCTTTTGATGATTTCCAGTGGTTTATTTTATCTCAAAGAGGGGGCTAATTTTTTGCATTTCACCCATTTACAACCATATTTAACTTTATTGTTTGTATTAGTTTAGTGGTAAAATTGCAACTCTCCTCTCACTAGTGACGGAGCCAGAATATTTAATAAGGGGTTCAACAATATACAACAACAACATACTAAGTGAAATCTCACAATGTGGGGTCTGGGAACGGGATCTCGTGTCCATTCTCAGAAACCGTGCACTCTCTTCCCAATTTTTCTTCCAAATCTCTCATTCACATATTGTTCTTTCGTTATGTCTACGTCAAAGAACATGTTTCAGCCCTTAATGTTTTCAACATCAAGAACCACATCTCTATTGTTCTTGAGATGGAGAACATCCAATATGCGACGTGAGCAAAATTGTTCAAAATTCACACAATCTCACATCAAGTCCTCTATCACATAATTCCTCCCGATATCCCTCCACCAGTGGAGGATCCTTAGTTATTGTTCACTCTTGATGCTACCGTCCTTCAGTGGATTTACTCCACTATTTCTACCGACCTTTTAGATGACGAAGTCTCACCGTACATTATGCACCACTTCATGGGCCGATCCAATGACTCCGAAATGCAGCAGGCCCATTGCCTGCTGGCCCGCCACCACCCACTACTTCTGCCCCAAATTCTGCGAGTGGGCCGATTGCTCAGTCCACTGCCGAGACAGTTTCTACCTCAGTTTCTGCTCTTGTCCAGCCTACTGTTTCCAATTTTGGTCCAGCAGGCCCACTGTCTGCTGGCCAGTCCGTCACCCATTCGACTTTTTCTCAAAATCCATCTAATTCTCCCTCGATACACAGGCTTGTTACTCATAGTCAACGGGGTATTTTTAAACCAAAAGACAGTTTAATCTTAATTCTATTCTTAAATCCCCACTACCCCGTAACCTCGTGTCTGCATTAAATGACCCGAATTGGAAATTAGCTATGAACGACGAATATAATGCTCTTCTTGAAAATATGACGTGGGAGTTGATCCTCCGTCCTTTTGGTGTTAATATTATTCGGTCAATGTGGATTTTTACTCATAAAGATAATTCTGATGGTTCTTTTGCGAGAAATAAGGCTCGTCTTGTAGGTGATGGTAAAACTCAACAGGTTGACGTGGATTGTGGTGAGGCATTTAGCCCGGTGGTCAAACCGGCTACCATTCGCATTGTTCTCAGTCTGGCTCTTTCAAAGGCAAAGCCCATTCATCAACTAGATGTGAAGAATGCTTTCTTACTTAGGGATCTTAAGGAGACAATCTATATGCATCAGCCCTTGGGTTTTCAAGATCCCAAATATCCTAATCATGTCTGTTTATTGAAGAAGTCCTTGTATGGGCTCAAGCAGGCCTCACGGGCTTGGTATAAGCGATTTGCATACTATGTATCTACTATTGGGTTTTCTCACAGCATGTCTGATAATTCTCTGTTCATAGATCGTCGTGGTACTTCCCTGGCTTATATTCTCTTGTATGTGGATGTTATTATCTTGACCGCTTCGTCTGATGATTTACGCAAGTCTATCATGACACTACTCAGTTCTGAGTTTGATATGAAAGACTTGGGGCCCTTGAGTTATTTCTTGGGAATTGTTGTCACTCGTCATGCAGGTGGGTTATTCTTATCACAACGGAAGTATGCCATTGAGATACTTGAGCGGGGTGGTATGTCCTCGTGTAAGTCTACTTCCACTACAGTTGATACTAAACCCAAGCTGAGTGTTGCGACTGGCTCACCTTACGAGGATCCTACACACTATCGCAGTCTCACAGGGGCTCTTCAATATCTTACTTTTTCGAGATCGTATATTACGTATGTCGTTCAACAAGTGTGTTTGTTTATGCATGATCATAGGGTTGAGCACATGAATGCGCTCAAACGCATTATACGATACATCCAGGGAACACTTGACTATGTCTTGCATTTATATCCGTCGTTGACCTCTACACTTGTCTCATATACATATGTTGATTGGGGTGACTGTCCAGATACCATATGCTCTACGTCTGGTTATTGTATGTTTCTTGATAATAACTTGGTCTCATGGTCTGGCAAACGACAGTCTACATTATCACGCGTTCTAGTGCAGAGGCCGAGTATAGAGGGGTAGCCAATGTGGTAACTGAATCATGTTGGTTACGTACTCTTCTCTTAGAACTTCATTATCCTATTCAGAAAGTTACCTTGGTTTATTGTGATAATATTAGTGCAGTCTATCTTTCTGGTAATCCAATTCAACATCAGCGCACTAAACACATATAGATGGATATCCACTTTGTTCGCGAAAAGGTAGGTCGTGGACAAGTACGTGTCTGCCATGTCCCTTCTAGGTATCAAATTGCAGACATCTTTACTAAGAGTCTTCCCTTGGTTCTATTTGAAGATTTTAGGGACATTCTCAGCGTACGAAGACCGCCCGCTATGATTGTGAGTGTGTGATAAATGGTATATACACTGCCTGTGTATACCGTGTATATCACGGAATTACAAGCCAAAAGAGACCGTGTATATCACGGGTTTTATGAGTTATTTTTGTATATAATTAGCATTGTACACTTACCATATTTGTAGAATTCTTGTACAAATAGAATAGGGTTTTGAGAGTAGAATAGGAATAGGATTTTTCATATTATGGAAATTGTAAATTGTATATATATTCTTTCATTAATAAAAATAATCAAAGGATTATTTCTTTCAAATATATTCTCTTAAAGTTTGAAATTTACCTTCCGAGATAGAGATCAATATATGTTTCCAGTTTTTGATGTAATGTTAAAAACTTATAATTGCAATGAATAAGTTCCAAACCACCTTTAGTTTTTAACTCCGTTGCAAAAAGAGGTAAAAAAATAAGGCAACGCCATACGCTCGCTAGGCTCCTTGCGGAGCTTAGCTCACATCTAAACATCTAATTGCGGAATGGGGCAATGCCCATGAAGCTTTGGCAGCCATGCCCTATGCCGATGGGTGCATGGTTCTTTGAAAAAGCACCGACTAGGAGACTTGGGACCTTGACTTAGTAATAAATGAAGGGAAGCTCTTCCAGCTTCGTCTAACAACATCTTATGTAACAGTCGACCTTATTGAGGTTAGAATAAATAAAAATCGTTTTTACAATAACCTCAATAATAGCCATGGCAAAAGTCATCAATGGTGAATTTTCTAGGAGGGCTCCAACAAGTAAAAAAAATTATCAAAAAGGATTTAAAAGATCGAGAGTCCAAGGTTCACACAAATTCATTCACCAGACGATTTCTTATCTCCTTTGAACACAAGGATACAGTGGTATGAGCCTATAGAACAGATCATGTTCAAGTAAGGTCGTGAATTGTATTGCCACTGCCCAAACTTAAAAAGACTTCTCTATTGTGTTGTTTCACCGATGTGGTACAACTGGACAGCCCTTATTATTGTTTTAGTATGTGTTAGAGTCGTGAATAATATTGAAACAATATGTACTTTGATTAGTCTTTGTTTCTCTACACTTCTGAGCAAAACACATGCAAATCAACACTTTATATGGGGCTCATTCAGAAGAATATATTTGCCTGGAAGTTGGAAGTTTAGCCTTCGGGATAAAGTGAAAAAAGTATCCAGTTCTTGTAATACTTAATATGCACCTCAAAGAATTTAAGTTTTATGCACCATTCACATCATTCAAAGAAATTACACATTAAAATATGATACTTAATATTTACATTGACAATTTATATTATTTCCTTCATCTAATTTATATGACATATTTTGAATTTTGAGAGTCAAATGAGTTTCTCTTTTTCAGTAGTTTTTTCATATGCCTTTTAAATATTTTTAATTGTTAATTATTGTAATTTATAGTATTTTTTCTATAAAGTCTTAAATATAAATTTTATTTGATGTTACTTCAGCACGACAAGAAAAATCATGAAGTAATTGGGGCACGTTGTTATTGAAAAAGGAAAGTGATGGGACAAATGTTCTTAATTTCCCTCTTTCTAGAAATTCTTTGTCCAGATAAGAAGCTATAATCCATGAACTCCATTTTGTCTTTCAGATAAGAAGCTATACTTTGATCCATGAACCCTCTTTCCTAATTAGGCAGCACACTGAATTTTAATCTTCGTAAGTTAGTGAATTTTAAATTCTAATCAATCATATTTAATGAATTTTTAAAATAAAAATATAATTTAAAATAAAGTTAAAGCTTTGGATAAGGTAAATTTTATATTTTTTTTAAACAAAAAATTGTGTTGATTCAAATTATACACATAAATTAGAATTAGAACAGAGGAAATATAAAACGAAGAAAGAACAAACATGAGGATTATATGATGTACTCATTAATTATATGTTTATACTTAGAAAGGAGGAGGAACTTAAAGAAAAGGGGTTAGTTTGTACCTGTGATTATAACAATAACATACTTAGTGAAATTCCACAATGTGGAGTCTGGAAGGATAAAGTATACGTAGACTTTATTTCTGACTTACAAGGTAGGGAGACTGTTTTTCATACACTCGACTCAAGAGAAAGCACGGCGAAAAAACAGCTAGAAGGACAATTGTATGAGGTGGAAAATTCAGCTGGTTGAATTATAATAGAAGCTTCCAATATATCCAAGTACAATGAATGAATTTTTGGACCCCTTTAATTATCCAGTCGATTGATAATAGTAGTACAAATAACAATTGGTTCTTGTGCATGATTACACTTTAATTTCCTAAATTAGGCTAAGCACAAATTAGTAATGTCTACGTCACAAATAAGTCGTTAATTAGCTCTCGGAAGAACTTTGAAACAATAAATCTAATTTAATTTAGTTTTCTATCACACATAATATGTAAATAATGATCTTTACATATCTCTCCTTTTCCTGATATAAATTAAAACCAGTTGTTTGAAGCAGACAAAGTATAAATGACTTCAGCCATCGAAATCTACACGGACGTTAAACTATCAAATTGTTTTTTTTCCTATTGTTGACCGGACGTTAATTTCCTATTTTTTCCCACTGTCTGCTGGCCGGCCCGTCTCTCATCCGAATTTCTCCCAAAATCCACTCAATTCTCCTTCGAGTCATATACCGGTCACTCATAGTCAACGAAGAGATTTGCAGACTATGTTTCATCTATTGGATTTTCACACAGCAGGTATGATAATTCATTGTTCATATATCGTCGTGGTACTTCCCTGACTTATATACTATTATATGTGGATGATATTATCTTGACTGCTTCTTCTGATGCTTTGCGCAAGTCTATCATGGCGATGCTCAGTTCTGAGTTTGCTATGAAAGACTTGGGACCCTTGAGTTATTTTTTGGGCATTGCTGTCACTCGTCATGTCGGTGGGTTATTCTTATCACAACGAACGTATGCAGCTGAGATCATTGAGCAAGCTGCTATGTCGTCGTGTAAAACTACTTCCACTCCAGTTGATACTAAACCCAAGCTGGGCGCTGCGGCCGGAGTTCCATATGAGGACCCTACCCACTATCGTAGTCTTGCAGGGGCTCTTCAGTATCTCACTTTTACGCGACCAGATATTACGTATGCTGTGCAGCAAGTGTGCTTATTTATGCATGATCCTCGGATTGAGCACATGAATGCGCTCAAACGCATCCTACGTTACATACATGCACTCTTGATTATGGCTTGCATCTTTATCCTTCGTTGGTCTCTACACTTGTCTCTTACACAGATGCTCATTGGGGTGGCTGTCCGGACACCAGACGCTCTACGTCTGGTTACTGTATGTTTCTAGGAGATAACTTGGTCTCATGGTCTGCCAAACGGTAATCTACCTTATCCCTCTCTAGTGCAGAGGCCGAGTATCGAGGGGTGGCCAATGTGGTTTCTGAATCTTGTTGGCTATGAAATCTTCTCCTGGAGCTTCACTTTTCAGTTCACAAAGCTACCTTGGTGTATTGTGATAATGTTAGTGTCGTATACCTTTCTGACAATCCAGTTCAACATCAGCGCACTAAACATATTGAGATGGATATACATTTTATTCGCGAAAAGGTAGTTCGTGGACAAGTACGCGTCCTGCATATCCCTTTCAGGTATCAGATTGCTGACATCTTTACTAAGGGTCTTCCATCGGTTCTCTTTGAAGATTTTAGGGACAGTTTTAGCGGACGAAGACCTACCGCTATGACTACGGGGGTGTGATAAATACCCATGTTATAATCGGTTGTCGGCTGTTATAATCGCCTGTTAAATCCCGTGATATACATGGTATATACATGCCGTGTATATCACGGTTTAGTAGTCTATTTTAGGTTATGATTTGTTGTAATTAAATTAGTGTTGTGCACTTACCATAATTGTATAATTATTGTATAAGTAAAATAAGATTTTAAATGTAGAATATGAATAAGATTTTTCTATTATAAAAATTATAAATTGTATATATACACTTTCATTCATGAAAATAATCAAGAATTATTTCTTTCAAACAAAATAAGAAATAAAACACATTCTCTAGAGGAGGACTAATTAATTCGATTGGCCATCTAGAAGATGCACAAGATTATGATCAACACATTATTATATATATACATATACTCTTTATTTGAAACAAACTCAGCTTAACCTAATCCGTACGTAGAAGTAACTTCTTATCTCTGCTTTAATTTGACATATTTTATAATTCTTTCTATATATTCCACTGGTTAATTGATTTTATTGTCCTTTATAAATTTATAAATATCGGGTATTATTACTCTGGTCCCACATTAATATTTGACGTTCTGAAAAAATTAAAAGTCATTAAACATCTTTCTCAAATATACTTTCATTGTATTAATTAGTGAAGTTCTAATTAAAGGAGATGTTTAAGAAAGAATGAAGAATAATTTAGACAAATATTCTTATGCTTAACGTACAAGGAGCATAAAAAATCTTAAATACAAATTTATGGACCCAAAAGAATAAGTAGTATCTTCAAATATTTTCTTCGTTTAAAAAAAAAGGATAGTTGTTTAAAAAAGATTAAGTATATCTTTTTAATTTGAAAATAATTTAACTTGAACTTTCCATTTAACCTAATGACAAGCTTCTATAATAACACGAATATATTATGACAAGATTAAAATTACTAATTTCAAAAATTTTATAACCATAAATATTACTATAATTAAGATAACAAATTTTAACAATCATCATTTATTTTTTCAACGCCGTGCATAAATGGTCAAATTACATCATAAATGTTATAGTATATGAAAATAAGTTTGCTTCTTATATAGTTGTTCTTAATTCTACAACTACTACTATATAAGAAGAGGTAAGCATAAAACATAGGTTTGAAGAAAATATTACTTCCTTTTTCATAACTCATGTCCCCAAAATCTCTCTTGCATTTCTCATGAACTTCGGATTTATTTTAGGTTTCTACTGCTGGGATTGGGGTTTCTTAACCGCCCTTCTTCTCTTCTCCACTTCATCATAGCTAATCACTTTAGTCTTACTTTTTTAGCATTTGAAAACCAAAAATATAAAAATAATAACAACATACTCAATATAATCCAACAAGTATGATCTAGGGAGATTGGTTAGTACGCAATTTTACTCTTACCTCGTGAAGGTAGAAATAATTTAAAAATCCAAAAGCAAAATAAAGGGTTCAATCTATTTCCATTTCTCTTCCTTTCTAGCCAATTTTCTTGGATTTTTTTTTTGTGGTTAAAATTTTGAATGGGGGAACTAGAGGACCAATGTGAAAGGACTTTGTTAGAGTATGTAAGGAAGGCATCAACGCCACCATTCTTGCTGAAAACTTACATGTTGGTGGAGGATCCGGCGACGGACGATATCATTTCTTGGAACTCCGATGGATCGGCGTTTATAGTCCGGCAGCCGGCGGAATTCGCTAGAGATTTGCTTCCGACGCTCTTCAAACATAGCAATTTTTCCAGCTTTGTCCGGCAGCTCAATACCTATGTATGTGTTCCTTCTGATCTCTCTATACAATCAAGTCGCTTATAAGGTTGTTTTAATCATCATATTTATTCAAATCACTTTGTACAAAGAAAGTAATAGTAGTACTGTTGTGCACGTCTAACAATAGCAAATGCGTAGCTTTATCGGTTATATATGTCATTAGTGTAAGAAATTTTTAGACTATCCGGTTAATTTTATTTGTTATAGTAGGTAATACAAACTTACCTATGAATATTCTTAAGTTACTTGATATAATACAATTTTCCCTAATTAAAGTCAAGGAGCACACAGCTCTAATGATGCCTAGCTTAATCATAAATTATAATGAAATGTCTTTAGATTTCAATTATAAGGATGATAATTGTAACTTCACCCTAATATATTATGGCTGTCTTAATCAAATTTAAAGAACAACATAGCAACAACACTAATTACTAGCTAGCTCTTGTTATGGAATTTTCTCACAATTAGTCTCATGCTTGAATAATTAAGGAGTAATTCTTTAGGTACATTTATCATTTTTTAAAGTTTTTCACCTCATTGAACTTACTCGACCAAGTTTGAGACAAATAACATATAATGTTACATTTCTTAGTCCAGATCAACCATGTCTTTTTGTTGAATATAATTCTTGCAATTTCCTTGATTCCTAATTAACATACGTATTTCACGATAAATAGGGCTTTCGTAAAGTTGCAACAAGACAGTGGGAGTTCAGCAACGACATGTTTCGCAAGGGAGACAAGGATTTACTATGTGATATTCGTCGAAAGAAAGCATGGACAAACAAACAACAACTTAATAATAAAAATAATAAAAATAATAAAAATAATAAAAAAGAAATAGATGAAGATAAAAGGTCATCATCAACTTCATCATCATCTTCATCAGAGTTCAATAGCCTTGTTGATGAGAACAAAAGACTCAAAATGGAGAATGGAGTATTAAGCTCTGAGCTCTCACTAATGAATAAGAAATGCAAAGAACTTATTGATATAGTGGCTATGTTGGCTGAAAATTCAGACGAAGAAGAAGAAAACGAAGGGCAAAAAGGTAAGAGGCCAATGTTGTTTGGTGTGAGGCTAGAAGTTGAAGAAGAGATGGAGAGGAAGAGAAAAAGAACAGAGTTTAATGAAATTGCTAGTATTTTTCTCTCTCAACTATGCAAATAAAGTAAGGGGGGGGGGGGGGGGGGGGGGGGGGTAGCAAAAGGAAAGGAAAAAATAGAGTTCAAAAGTACTGATATATATATATGGTGATTTTCTTTTCATTTGTGGAATTGTATCACAAATTGTAAGTGAATAGAGTTATTCGATATTAGGTGAAGTGGACACAAGTTAGTCCTAACACCATCCTTAGATTAAAGAAAATGAGTAATATGTAATTTAATTGCAAGTCTTTCATCATTTCAAGACTTATAAAGAGTCATGATCTTGTATATGATGTGGAGTTTTAGCTTATACAAATTAATAATATAAAAAAATATTTATAATATTTATTTACTTTTACGTGTTGTAGCAGGTAATTATCTGCCTTATTTTCATGATTATAAATCCATTTTTATGGAAGGTCGCCAGTAGATATTCTTTTATCTGATAACGTAAAAAATTCGTCACACTATATATATATATATATATATATATATATATATATATATATATATATATATATTATATATTTATACATGTCTCAATTTATATGATACATTTTCCTTGTCAATCCCACAAAGAATGACACATTTACTTATTTGATAATTATCTAATTTTAAACTTAATATTTTACGCGTAACGAGATAATTTATAAGCACACAAAATATGTTTGGTTTGTTTTAGACCACATGATTCAAAAATCTTCATTTATAAACTTCATGCCTAATCAAACTACATCATATAAATTGGGATGGAGGGAGTATAAGTTAAACTCTTTGATATATGCTTTAAAAAATTAAAACTCAGGGTACATGAGTTCTAGAACTGAATTAAGAGGGTCAAAATCTTAAAACAGGAGCTTTTATAATAGAGTTAATTAAAGTTCAAAATAACAAATCAACTTTATTATGTACACAAGGAAAAAGGAAGGTGACAAGAAACTGGCCATGTCTGAAATAGACCATAGATATGTTACTTTTTAAGTAATAGTACTATAGAATTGGAATGGGCTTCTAGATGGTAGTACGTACCAATATATTAGTATGTTCGTATAATTTTCTTATCAAATAATGTTGCACTTTAAAGCAGCAAAAGCTTGAAAGGCTGTATTATAAATTAGTCCAAATTTTGATGCGCATTGACTATTTCAATTCAAACACACCAAAAAGAAGAAAGAGACGTTGTTTGTAAGCATGATTGATAGCATTAAAAAAAATAAGAATATTGAAGAATTATAAAGTTGTGCCAAGAAATTTCAAGGCGGCTGGAACATGAAGGCAAAACATTCTATTAATGATCTCTAGAACTATTAAAAGGAAAATGATTCTACATCTAGAAGCGTGTCAACTGTCAATCACCATGTTATATTGAATGCTCAAATAGATTTTCATCTCACTTCATCTATTTTGTTTGAATTTCTGTCTCGATTAAAGTTTATTAAATTTTGTCTGAACTTCAGTCATATATATATAATTAAATTTTTATTTTTATATGACACGTGAACTTAAAAAAGAAATGGTTGAAGTCAGACAAAAATGACTGAGTAACTTCAGACATTGTGAAGTTGAGTTTTGCCAAGTCTAATTTAATCACATTGTCTGAAGTGGGTTTATGTGTAGAAGATTGGAAAATAACTCATATATACAACTCAATCATCTAGTTTGCAATTAATGTAGTCCATTGTATTATCGGTGTATAGATAATGTATATGTTCTGTGTAGTTATAAGGCTCACACATCTAGTTTTCAACCGATGTAGCCAACTATATCATCGATGTATAGATAATGTAATGTTCTGTAGAGCTATATACAAACATTACATGTACTATGTATGTATAATATATATGCTTTGTATCATGTATAAACACACGAAACCAACTCAAATTGCAATGTATAAATAATGTATTTTTTATGTATAACTATATATAAACATTACAATACATATATACTCTGTTATGACTATGTATAAATAACATATCTACTTGTATAATCATATATAAATAGGTCATTATATACTCTTATACAAGATCATAACTAATAAAATAACTAAAAAAATTTCCCATAAGTAATTGTCAATGGGGTTCTAGATTAAGGCCAATTGTATAATCTCATTGATAACGGAGCATTGGCAATTACTGGAGATTCATGTGGAGGTAATCCAAACCCAATGAAAGAGGCACGTGGAAGAGAGAAAATAGGAGGCGTTTTATAAAGAAGTTGACTAAAGTGTTGAAATAAGGCTAAAATGGCTAATAACATAATAATTGGGTTAAAGTTGGTTAGTTAGATGGCCGAGAGGCATCTCTAGGTAATTACTCCCTCATCTGTTCCACAATAAATGATGTTTTAAGTTTTTAAAATAAGTAACTATTTATGATTTTAAAAAGAAATTGATCTTATTCTTCCAAAATTATCCTTATTTACATAATCAAAAATCATTAAGTAATTTTTCTTTTATAGACATTAATTAGGGGTAAGTTAGTAAATGCAAACATAATTTTCTAGGAGTGAACAATTTCTTAAGGGGTATGCATGGGGCTAGAATTACCGAAAACCGAATTATCGAACCGAACCAAGAATTTTGATAATTCGGTATTCGGTAATTCGATATTCGATACGGTATTCGAGAGTGATATTTATAATTTCGATGTTCGAGATTGGTGTTCGGAAAACATAAATATACCGTTCAGTAATTCGGTAAATACCGAATACCGATATAATTTTTAATAAAGGCTCAATATCAATGCTCATCAGCCCAGGCCCAGCCCATATATTTTTAGGTCATATTGTCATTAATGTAATAGTATTACTTTTCTGTTGTTTCTGCCGTTCCATTTGTGAGTTGTGTGTGCTAGTTTTTTGTTTCCTGTTAATGATAAGATTTTAGTGAAAATACAATATAGTTTTGAGAAGATATGGGAAGCGGATGACTCTTGTTTCTTGGCATTTGGTATTTGCAGGACAAAAGATTATTTAAGACTTGTACAATTACTTTGTGGATACTCAGGTCATACATAATTTAGTTAGTTGTATAGGTTATGAGAACTAACTGCATACATGCTTGTGTTGTCTTGGTGTTTCGATTAGGTGAAAGATACTCTTCTGTTACTAAAGAGACCGATTAGCAGTATTTTGCTTTGTTTAATGGAGTATATGATATTGTTTGATAGCGGACTACCATTTCAATATGGTATTACCGAATACCGTACCAAATTGAAGTTTGATTTACCGATTATCGAATTACCGAACCCGAACTTTGAAAATATCAAATCGAATACCGAACGCCCACCCCTAGGTGTGCATAAGCTAAAAATAACACGTATTACGGACAGAAAGAGTATGTCTAAAAGATTTTGAAAGACGGATACATGTTAAATGACAATGTCAAAACAGACTGCCAGTGAAAATTTTACCAATATTTGTATTAGAGAGACACAAGCCCATATACATCTAACTCAGAAAGACTGAAACCTACCAAGCCCAAATTTAATGGCCCAGCTCATCATATGGCTCAAATACATGGGGGATTGGCACCATTGCACATAACATAAGGCCCTTTGTTCTTGAAATCAAGCCACAAACAATTATATATGGACATGAATATACCTTAAATTCTCTAGGTTTTACAAGTTATGACAAGTTGACAACCAATTTAATAAGAAACAGATCCGTGGGAACTTGTCTCCCTTCCTCTCTTTTATTGTTTGCATAATAAAACGAATGCTACATATATAGTGGGACAAGACTATAATTGAGGTTCATTTAAATTTTGACCCTCACAAAAGGACTATAATGGCAAATTAAATCTCTCAAATCTTTTTTCACCCTCATTTTCTGTTTGGTACATAAATACTTTCAATTTCCTTCTTATGGTACATACATTTTGTGTTAAGAGTCCAACATCGAAAATGGAATGGGAACATGAATTCCTTATATGGACTTGAACAATCCTCACCATACAAGCTAGCTTTTGGGGTTGTGTTAGACCCAATATTCATTCTTTACATGGTATAAGAGTCAGTCCCATTCAAATTCTTTGTTCACCGATGTTGGGCCCCCAAATTATATTGTCCACGCTCCAGTTAACGAGGTCTGAGAGTGCGGGGAGTGTTAAGAGTCCCACATCGGAAATGAAATGGGAACATGGATTTTTATATGGACTTAGACAATCCTTACCTTACAAGCTAGCTTTTGGGGTTGAGTTAGACCCAAAATTTATTCTTTACATTTTGTACCATTTTTATTTTCATTATCAAATGGAGTAACAAAGAAAAAGAAAACCAAATTGGAAAACTGTGTATGTTAGATTTATAAATAAAATAGTTAAATTAATTTTACTTGCAATACTTTTCAAGTCAGTACGTCCGATTAATTTGACCATTAATATTTGCATATAATGGAAATTCAGTATTTGAAATAGTGAAATAAAATGAATACATTTAGCATCCACATCATGGATTTGCCTTTGCCTGTTACAAGAGCACATTTTTTCCTATGCCATACCTCAAACTTTTTATTTGCTAAGAAGAGCCCATTCTCCTGCCTTCTACTATTGCTTTTTTATCTGAAAAGAAACCCTGCATGGAATTGTTGGAGTTTTTGTCAAGAAGGAAATAGAATTTTAATGTTTGTGTTTAAATAGTTAAAGGACAGTCCGGTGCACTAAGTTTTCGCTATGCGTGGGATCCGAATATTTAAATAGTTATGGTACTTCAAAGTTCTCCTAAGACTAAGGGGAATGGAATGTCGATCACAAGGTGAGGGTGGAAAAACTTACACTACAAGAAGAAAGAAATTTGCCAATAACATTTTTGTTGTCATATGTTGAATGTTGTTGCCAAAAGTACTTTTCGCAACAACAAAAGTTGTGTCATGCCGTTGCAATAATCTACGATGCGAAAAGTTTTCGCAGCAACAAGTTTTTTTTTTGTTGCCATTTACGTTTTTTAGCAACAATATATTTATTGTTGTTAAAGTTTTATTGTCAATCTATACTTTCTGGTAGTGTTATAACACGAGGACGGCTAGTGACTGGTCAAGTCATTAAATTTGATCATTTTGATCAACATGAATACAAATGGACTGGATTTATGGGTTTAAACTGATTATGATCAAAGTCGCGGCTACTTCAATTGAAATAATTTTTTTTAGGTATTGCTCGAGTAAAGTAATTGGTCAAAGTCAAACCTTCAATTTCTATAACCAAGTTTTTCAGACGTCGTCGGGTCTTGATTAAAACATCCTTTTGCCACTACAACACCATCTTGTAATGACGCCAATATATAAATTGTCCTTTGAACCCAAAAAAGTGAAGTATGAATGTCGCATAAAAGCATGACCGAACCTTAACCATGTACAGTCAAATGGGAACTTAGTAGTTAGTAATGTGTGAAGTATTTGTCCTCTTCGTAATATAAGGCAATGTACTCACTACTCACTGTACATTTTTTCTATCATAAGATGACACCTACACCTATGTACTTATGTCGAAACATTTGATAGAATACAAGCATAATAATGAAAGCAAATAGTTTGGATTGAACTTGCACGTAATATAGATAACACATAATCACATAATTCAATTAAATATAAATTCGATACTTATTTTTTGAAACGTGACAACGACCAAGAATCGAATCTTCAATCACGAGCAAAAACTATCCACGAGATCATCTCCAGTTTCACGGTCTGCAGTCTTCTGCTATGTAACCTAATTAGGTTTTGGACAAAGAATACTCGTGTGGTCAAGTATTATAGCTCAGGAAAAGGTGTGCCTCTTAAGGCTGAAAAACATTCTATTTATAACCATATTTTAGGGTGTAAACCCTAATCCAGAATGTGTAGACTATTTTTCCTCCAAAAAAATTATTTTCCAAGTCCATTAATTAATTAGACATAATAGGGACCATAGAATAAACAACGAGGCTTCCAATTGTAGCATTAATTTGAAATATGAATGAATTAATCCTACCACAATAAGTTACAGATTATTTCACTAAAAATCTGTAATTGCACTCTTCAGTTTAATTTCGAAATCTTTCATTAAATCTTATTTAACTCCCCATGTTAAGATTATAGATACCAATCAATTAAATTAAATTACTGATAATTTAATTTATTGACTAATAAAATCCTTTATACTTCCGCTTAACTTATTTCATGTGACGGATACAAAATTCACGTACAAGGTTTTCACATGAAAACTTATAAGTATCCATAAAGGAGTATTATCAATCTCAATATCTAGACATGGATTCTATCAACTAATTATTATTTGTTAAATGTTATTTGTTACTATCCAGCCTGTCAGAAACATTGACTCACAATAGAATCGTATCTTTTGATATATCAAAACAATAAATAAATTACATTGATCATAATAATCACATCAAGATTAAGAGTATAAGTACATTTAATGAATTAGAGATGTTGTTTTACATATTCAGTATAAAAACACTTATTTCTACTTGATCTGTTCAATACATATAAAATATACTAGCATAAGAAGTCGGAACTATACCGTTCCCATGATGAAGATACATTATATTTAATCTTGTGCTACAATCATACCGGTAGCTTTGTCCAATTTCCATCTTAGATTGTTAATATAAACTTTATACTTATAAGAACCGATGATTTAATCTTCGTGTATAAGCTAAACTCTATACACTAAATCATCTGCTATATAAGTAAAGAACACACATACTAATACATGATCTATTTAATTCTTTATAAAAAATTGAATAAACAATTATTCTATAATAAATACTATATTCAAACACATGGTTAATAGTATATATCCCAACAATCTCCCACTTAGACTTTTAACCATGACAATGGTAAGATACCATATCTAAATGCATGATTACTGGTATATACACCAACAATATCCCACTTAAACTCTTAATCATGCTTCTACAACTTTCACATGTATTTTTTTTGCACGACTATCAAAAGTCTTGACCAATAAGCTCTTTGCAAAAAAAAAATTGTCAAGTTATTTTCTGATGCAACTTACCAGTTCTGCACTAAGATATTTGGGGATCCTATCATGACACTCTCCCAAAAGTGTATTTCTTTTCAGGATTCTATCATGAAACTCTCCCAAGAGTATACACCAAACCGATCTTGATTATTATGATTCTCCCACTTCGATTAAGTACTACTACTATTATAGCCACAACTGACTCAGTAACCGAGTTCTTCTTATGTTGCATCGATTCTCAAACGATTTCAATCAACATTGCATTCGATAATCTTCGAATTCCTTTTGATCCCCTTATTATAATTGCTGGGTTTGCTTGTTTTTTATGAATTATTTCTAAGTTTTTTCTACCATGATTGGACTGAGTTATTGTTGAAATAATAACTGAGTCTTGAGTCAGATTCTTGACTCAACTCAGTGGGTCACCAAGTACTAACATTTCCTTCACATCAACTAACATTATATGCTTGTAATTGTTGGAAATTTACTAATGTGGAATTAAGTTTATCCCATTATTTATGACTCGAATAATTGGGGTCCCGCACGTCGGAAATGTCGTTTCCACACACGTGCAATCTTAGTGCCAAGTATCGTAAATTTCGTTAATGAAAGAGATATTGGTACGTAAGTAAAATGTTTGAGACATAGAATGATGGACAGTTATTGGCTAAATAACAGGTGTTCCACGTTGGTAAACGAAGGAAGGATTGTGCGAAGTGTAAGATGGTACGGGTCGGAAAAGGGCTGCGGCGCTTCCCGGACTGGGCCGCGGTGCCCCTTTGCAGCGCGCAACGCTTGATTGGCAGTGAGCATCGTGAGTTTCTGGCTGAATTAGCGTCGTGGCGCTGATGTGGCAGAGCCGCGGTGCTTCATTGGCAGTGACTGCTCGACGGAATCCCAAAAGTTTGGTTGTTGAGGTGGTTTCAATGGAATTGAATCCACCCAATAATGGTCATTACTTGGACCATTATGTTGCTGCATTACTTGGGGGTTAAATGCCATCCATTACATGGCATTTGAATGCCATTATGGGGCATTTGAAAGGTCATCTTGCACACCTATAAATTGAGGTCTTTGGCTCAATTCTATAAATGAACATACTTACAAGTTAACAACACCACAAAGAGATCAGTTTTTCTGATAAGCAATCATTCTCTTAGCAATCTTCATTATTCGTGTTCTTCGCTAGGATCATTTGTAGGCTTTGCACATTTGATAGTTTGTTGTTTCATCTTGGGAGACTATTGTCCACATTTCCGTAAAGCCTATACACGGGGGCAATCTTGTCTTAAAGACAGAGAGCCATCTCTCGACTCAGCCGGTGATATTGTGATTATCTAATTGGTTGCTAAGTGTTTCAAGTGTGAACTTGAATCTCAAAGGACTCTAACCGTTCGGATTCTCAGCGGGTCTACAAGCCACAAGTGTAGCAGTTCATGTTCTTGTATTTCCGAATACAAGATCCATATTTGAAGTTCCAATTCAAGATCAAGATATTGACAACTTGTTGTTGTAATCTTTGTTGTTTATCCTTTCGATCAATGTAATAGTTAATTACTATTATCGTACGTGCTTTATATATTCAACAGTAATTCCTTCTGACCCGACCTAATAACATTGGATAACAAGCCCATCTTCTTAAATTCATTGGAACATGATCCATAAACCCAGTTAAGGACTTTCTGAATCAATTTTATCAGTGTAGAACCGATAACTGAGCCATAGCTCAACCGAGTTGACTCAGTTAACTCGATAAATATATCCTGAATTTCAAAGAAGCTCTACTCCTGAGACAACATGTCGAGAAACAACATCCACCCATCAAAAATTTTTATGTATGCGAACAGGGTTTTGACTCTGCTTAATCATTGGTGGCACACGCCTCTTGATGTGTCCACCGTATGAATGAGGTTGGGACTTTCAAATCTACAAAATCAAGCCATGCTTAACTGAAAACTCAATTCCAATTCACGGTTATGGACATACAACTTTGTCTCCCCCACATCCACCTCTAGTTTTGAAAAATATCCTTCATGCCCCTAAATTAAAATTTTGGTGTTTGTCCAAAAATTCACCACTGATAATTGGGTTTCTGTTAATTTTGATCCCTTTGGGTTTTCTGTGAAAGATTTCAAAATGGGGATACCTCGAATGAGATGCAATAGTAGGGGAGAGCTTTATCCTATCACAACTACCACCACTTCCACGAGTCAAGCCATGCCGTCTACTTTTGCCGCCCTTGCTCCTTCCTTATGGCATGCACGTTTGGGTCCTCCGGGATCGTCTATTATTTCGTGTTTGCATAAAAATAATTTTATTTCTTGTAAGGGTACGCGTAGTACTCCACTTTGTTCTTCTTGTCCGTTAGGGAAACATGTTCGATTACCATTTGTAGCCTCTACTTTTCATACTTTGATGCCTTTTGACGTTATTCATAGTGATCTATGGACATCTCCCATTTTAAGTTCTTTGGGACATCGTTATTATGTCTTATTTTTGGATGATTATTCTAATTTTTGTGGACCTTTCCGTTATCCAAAAAGTCTCAAGTTTTTTTCACATTCTTAAAATTTAGAGCATTCATCTGTACCAAATTCGAATGGAAAATTTAAAATATTCAATGTGATAATGGCAAGGAATACGATAATGAGTTATTTCGGAAATTTTGTGATGCTAATAGCTCATTTTTTCATTTTTCTTGTCCTCATACGTCCTCACAAAATGGAAAATCTGAACGGAAAATTCATACCATTAATAATATTGTCTGAAATTTATTAGCCCATGCTTCCGTACCCCTTTCCTTTTGGCATCATGCACTACAAATGGCTACTTACCTCCTTAACGTACTTCCTACCAAAGGGTTAGCATATGAATCTCCCCTTAAAATTCTCTATAATAAGACTCCTTCGTATTCACATCTTAGGGTCTTTGTGTGTTTATGCTATCCACTTTTTCCGTCAACTACAATTAACAAACTTCAAGCCCGTTCTACCGCTTGTGTGTTTTTGGGTTATTCATCTAATCATCGTGGTTACAAATATTTTGATTTATTGTCTAATAAAATCATAATTACTCGCCATATTCTTTTTGATGAAACCCAATCTCTATTTGCTAAAGTGAGTAGTCCCGCGCCTAGTTCGTATAATTTTTTAGATGATGAGGTCTCACCATTTATTATCCACCATTTATCGGACTTGTACCGTGACCAAAATACGCCAGCAGGTCCACTGTCTACTGGCCCACACAATCCCGTTACCATTGTTTCATCGATTCTACCTAGTGGGCCAGAAACACGGCCCAGTACCGATCTCGGTATTGTTCCAGTGTTCCAATCCACTCCAGGATCAGTTTCCGTCCCTGCTGGCCAATCCGTCCCTGCTAGCCAATCCGTCACTGTCCCGCACATTGCCCTAAATCCACCCAACTCTACCTCGAGTCAAGGGCCCGTTACTCGCAGTCAAAAGGGTATTTTAAAACCAAAATAACATTTTAATTTCAATTCTAATGTCTCTAGTTTTCCACTACCACGTAACCCTGTGTCTGCACTACATGACTCGAATTGTAAATTGACTATGACTGACGAATATAATGTTCTTATTAAAAATAAGACGTGGGAGTTAGTACCCAGTCCATCTGGTGTTAATATTATTCGGTCTATGTGGATTTTTACTCATAAAGAAAATTCTGACAGTTCTTTTGAGAGGCATAAGACTCGTCTTTTAGGTGATGGTAAAACTCAACAGGTTGGCGTGGACTGTGGTGAGACGTTTAGTCCGGTGGTCAAACCGGCTACCATTCGCATTGTTCTTAGTTTGGCTCTCTCAAAAGCATGGCTTATTCATCAATTGGATGTAAAGAATGCTTTCTTACACGGTGATCTTAAGGAGACATTCTATATGCATCAGCCCTTGGATTTTTGAGATTCCAATCATCCTCATCATGTCTCTACTATTGGATTTTCTCACAGCCGGTCTGATCATTCTCTATTTATATATCGTCGTGGTACTTCTCTGGCATTCATTTTATTGTACGTAGATGATATTATATTGACTGCTTCATTTGATAATCTCCGTAAGTCTATCATGTCACTTCTCAGTTCTGAATTTGCAATGAAAGACTTGGGACCCTTGAGTTATTTCTTGGGCATTGTTGTCACGCGTCATTCAAGTGGTCTATTTTTATCTCAAAGGAAATATGCTGCAGAGATTATTGAGAGAGCTAGTATGTCATCTTGTAAGTCTACTTCCACTCCGGTTGATACCAAACCAAAGCTGAGTACTACGTCAGGCACACCATACGAGGATCACACTCATTATCACAGTCTTGCAGGGGCACTTCAATATCTTACTTTCATGAGACCACTTATGCAGTTCAGCATGTGTGTTTATTCATGCATGACCCACGGATTGAGCACATGCATGCGCTCAAACACATTATACGGTACATCAAGGGCACACTTGATTATGGATTGCATTTCTATCATTCTTCCGTCTCTACTCTTGTGTCATATACAGATGTTGATTGGGGTGGCTGTCCTGGTACCAGACGCTCAACATTTGGTTATTGTATGTTTCTTGGGGATAACTTGATCTCGTGGTCTGTGAAACACCAGGCTACATTATCGCGATCCAGTATAGAGGCTGAGTATCGAGGCGTGGCTAATGTGGTATCTGAATCATGTTAGCTGCGTAATCTTTTATTAGAATTACACTTTCCTATTCAGAAAGCTACCTTGGTCTATTGTGATAATGTTAGTGCAGTCTATCTTTCTGGAAATCCGGTCCAACATCAACGCACTAAACATATCAAGATGGATATTCACTTTGTTCGTGGACAAGTACGCGTTTTACATGTGCCCTTCCAGATACCAAATTGTTGATATCTTTACGAAGGGCCTTCCCTCAGTTCTATTTGAAGATTTTAGGGACAGTCTCAGCGTACGATAACCTCCCGCTATGACTGCGGGGGTATGATAGAATATAGCACGGTACCGTGTTCAAATAGGATTAGGATTGTAATTAAACTAGTGTACAAACTTACCATAGTTGTAGAATTCTTGTACAAGTATGATTAGGATTTAGAAGTATAGTATGAATAGGATTTTCCATATTTGGAGATTATAACTTGTATATATATCCATTCATTAATGAAAATAATGAATGGATTATTTTTTTCAAAACAGATCAAGTGTGAACTTGTATTCCTTCCTCTCTTTTATTGCTTCGCATAATAAAAAGAGTGCTACATATATAGTGGGACAAGACTATAATGATAAATCTCTCAAATCTCTTTGCCCCTCATTGTCTCAATATGTTTGGTACATAAAATACTCTACAGTCCAATTTCCTCCTTATTGCAATGTCCCACTATAATGATAAATCTCTCAAATCTCTTTGCCCCTCATTGTCTCAATATGTTTGGTACATAAAATACTCTACAGTCCAATTTCCTCCTTATTGCAAGCTTGTATTATTTATGGTACATGAATCATTTGTACCATTTTCATTTTCATTATCAAATAAGAAGAAGAAAAAAACAAATTGGAAGACTGTTACATAATTTCTTATTCCAACATATAATACATTGGTATATAGTTCAATATTACGTACTCAAACACACTATTCTTTTACAATAAGAAAGTCTACAAATAAAAGCTTTGATTTCTTTATATGCATGATTTTTCATACATTAACAAAGACTATTATTCTGGTATATGCTTGTAGTAAAAGAAGTAAAGAACCAAAAATAATTTAAGAGTTTGTCCTTGTTCCCTCTACTTTTGAACTCGTACACATTAATACACATAGTTTGTATATTTTAAAATTCTCCCCCTTCAGACCACCGATGCTCAGAAGCAACCCACCGCTCTCATTTTTGCTGCTTGTTTTGCTGATATATTAAGACAATATTATTTCATTTTCTTCCTTTTAAAAAAAAATTTAAACTAATTGGAACTATTGCTCAATATATTTTCTACCCAACTGCGTGTCTATTTTCGAGAACCAGTTTGGATTCATGCCAGGGCGTTCGACTACATAAGTCATTCATCTTATTAGGAGGTTGGTGGAGCAGTATAGGGAGAGGAAGAGAGACTTACATATGATTTCCATTCGACCTCGAGAGGCATACGACAAAGTCCATAGGGAGGTTCTATGGATATGTTTGGAGGTTAGAGGTGTACCTGTGGCGTACACTAGGGAGATCAAGGATATGTATGATGGACCAAGACCAGAGTACAAACAATATGAGGGAATTCAGAGCTCTTCCCAATGACGATGTGGGGTTGCACTAGGGATTAACTCTTAGTTCATTCTTATTTGCTTTGGTGATGGATGACCTGATACGACATATCCAATGTGAGGTGCCATGGTGATGGATGACCTGATGCGACAGATCCAATGTGAGGTGCCATGGTGTATGTTTTCGCAGACGACATAGTCCTGATTGATAAGACTCGCAACTGAGTGAATGCTAAACTGGAGGTTTGAAGACAGACTCTAGAGTCTAAAGGGTTCAGGTTGAGTAGGACCAAAATAGAATACTTAGAGTGTAAGTTCAGTAACGGGAGCGACCTTTAGACAGGCGTGGAGGTGAGGCTTGATACTCAGGTCATTCCGAAGAAAGGAAGTTTCAAGTACCTCAGATCTATTATCCAATGGAATGGAGAGATTGATGATGATGTCACATATCGTATTAGGCCAGGGTGGATGAAATGAGGCTCGTATATGGAGTCTTGTCCAATAGAAAAGTGCCACCAAAACTTAAAGGTAAGTTCTATAGGGTGGTGGTTAGACTGCCTATGTTGTATGGGGCGGAGTATTGGCCAGTCAAGACTTCGCACATCTAAAAGATAAAATTGCGAAAATGAGGATGCTGAGATAGATGTGTGGGAATACAAAGAGGGATATGATTAGAAATGATGATATTCAGGATAAAGTGGGAGTGGCTTCGATGGAGGATAAGATGCGGGAAGCGAGGTTGAGATGGTTCGGGCATGTGCAAAGGAGAGACACAAATGCCTAGTGCGGAGGTGTGAGATGTTGGTTATGGACAAGTTCAAAAGGGGTAGAGGTAGGCCGAAGAAGTATTGGGGAATGGTGATTAGACGGGATATGACACATGTGCAACTTATCGAGGACATGACCTTAGATAGAGGGTTGTGGAGGACATGAATTAGGATAGAAGGGTAGTAGGTAGTTGAGCATAGCCCTATTTACGCTTACAAACTTGTAGTTGTAGTGTTATTATTGTAGGCTCACTTATACTATCATACTAGTAGGCGCATTAGTACTTTATAGTAGCGTTTGATTTCTACTGCTATGTGTTCTTTAATGTACTTTATTTATCTTATGTACCTGCATTAGTTACTGCTTCTTTTTCAGAATGCGCTAGCATGACTTATTTTCTTGCTTTGCTTGTGCTTATGCTTTGTCTTGAGCCGAGAGTCCCTCGAAAACAACCACTCTACTATCAAGGTAGAGATAAAATCTGCGTACACTATACCCTCCCAGACCCACGTTGTGGGACTTCACTGAATATGTTGTTGTTTCAAAAACTCCAAAGTCACCATATGGAAATAGCAGGAGGACCTCTTTTCCCCTTTTCCCTTTATATTTTTTTCTCTTTTTCTTTTCCAAAAGTCCACTTCATGTGATCTTAATTAGAAAGGAATTTAAGTTATATACATTATTAGTGCAAAAATTTTTTACGTTATCAAATTATTTTATTTATTATAGCAAGTAGTTTTTCTTATTTTCAAGTAACAATCTAAATTTTAAGGAAATTTATTTATATATATTTTTCGGAGGTCTTTACATATATAACCAGGCTGATTCAATATTGAATTTAAAGTGGTTAGAAAAGTAAATATTGATTAACGTGGATTTGTATAGGGAAGGAGTTCAGGCCGAAGTGGTCATTTTTTCCGATCAGATGCTTAAGTGAAAGGGACTAAATTTTTAATATTTTTTAAGATATAAAATGAAAATAAGGTTATCACGCGCTCAAAATAAATTATGAGACATAAAATTTGCCACATTAGATATTTGTGTTTAATAGATTCATTTTCATCAAGTTAAAATGATTATTAGAGTGTCTATCTTATAAATGACATCAAGTTTAAAAGACTATATAGGTATTTATCATTATATAAATTTGTTGATTATTTTTAATTTAAACGCTTAAGTGGACCAAGATTTAGATTGCTTCTTGATATGATACTATAAAATTATTTTTACACGAACATTTTATATAGCCTATTATACTCATTAAAATAACACTCCTCTAAAGTGCTCTTAGGGTCGTTATAGATAGTTTTGTTGAGAATAAATTATTCCATGATTAATTATTTTGAGATTAGTTATTCCATCCTCGAATAAAAATAACATTACAATATCGAAATAACCAATTTTAAAATTAGTTATTCTAAGATTTTTATCTCAACCAAACATAAAATAATTCATCTCAAACTTAATCTCAAAATTAATTATTCCTCATCCCTCTCACCAAAACGAGCTTTTAATAGCTAATCTTCCCGGCAAAGAAAAGCCAAACAGAGTGCAGAGAGAGAGACATACATAGCAAGCAAAGTAACCACTGAAAGAAAGAGAGAGAGAGAATGGGATTTACAGCAAAGGCCAAGGAAAAAAGCAGCAGTAATGAAAGTTGGGGAATGGGGTTCTTCTTCATTTTATTCCATTCCACCATTATCACCACCAACAACAAGCAAAAAACCCAATCTTTCTTCATTAAAAGCCATTAACACTTTGCTTAGGCCTTCAAATTCCACCCATCTTTTCTCCAAAGCACAATTTATAATTTCCATTTGTCTTCTTTTAATTTTCATTACTCTTCTCCTCTTCACTATCTCCACTTTTGAACCATCTAATTCAGTCCCACACAAATCAAAATTATCATTTCAACAACATGCATTGCAATAAATGGGCTTTTTATACAGAAAAAGTACAAAATCCATGAATGATTTAATTATAGCTCATGTAGTTGAATCTGTCACTATACAAGAACTCAAATTGTTCACTAGACTCATTTTAAGGTCCAAAATCACTTCAAAATCTGATCTTTTATTCATATTCCCATCAAAGTCCATTCCTTTTCACAACACCATTACTCAAGAAAACAACTCGTTCTTGAAAATACTAAGAAGAGTGAATTTTTTTAACTCAACATCTAATTTCGACCCGACCCATTTCTTGATATCCACTAAAACCCCGAATGAAAGTGCAGAACCCATCTGGGGTCGAAAAAAACTGAGCAATAGTACTGAGTCAACTCGGTTGAGTTATGGCTCGGTTGTCGGGTTCTACGCTGATGAACTTGACCCGGAAAATTCATTAACCGGGTTTTTTCTGGATCATGTTCCAATGAGTTTAAGAAGATGGGCTTGTTATCCAATGCTATTGGGCCGGGTCAAAAGGAATTACAAGCATGTAGTGTTAGTTGATGTGAAGGAAATGTTGTTACTCGGTGACCCACTGAGTCGAGTCAAGAATCTGAGTCAAGACTCGGTTATTATTTCAAATGTAACTCAGTCGAACCATCGAAGAAAAAACTTGCAAGAAATTCATAAAAAAGAAGCATATCCAGCAATTATTATGGGGGGAGCAAGAGGAATTAGAAGATTATCGAATGCAATGTTGATCAAAATCGTTCAAGAATTGATGCAACATAAGAAGAACTCGGTTACTGAGTCAGTTGTGTTGAGTCAACTCGTTGGAAATAAGTTTATATTGAAGAATGTTGAGTTAATTTCGAGCGAGTCAATTGTTGAACTGAGTTCACTCACTGAGTTGGATAAAGAATCAGGTTCTTCAATAATATCGATTTTTTCAATGATTAGACGTGGAAATAGTAAAGTGGATATTAATTCTGTTTTTAAGAAGTATTTGTGTTCATTTCCTTTGGATTCTATAGCTTATAGTGATTGTTAGTAGCTAAATTAATTAGGAAAAAGGGTAAATTACAGGATTATGTTTAATTTTATGTTTAGGTATTTTATACTTTGTACTATTTAATTTGTTAATAACAGAATTTGTTCAATTATGTTCTGAAAATTTTGTGTTGATGAGATGGTTCTTCCACCCTGATGTTTTATGTACCAAAAATAATAATTGAATATTGATACGTTGTTATGCATTGAGCAATAATGTACTAGTAAATGTTATACGGATTATTTGTGAAAAATTATCTATATCTGCCTAAGGGTAAGTGGAGGCCCGAGATTGATTTTGAAGAATCAACGGATGAGTTATGGTTAGAATGAAGTGTCAATCGAATTCAAAGCTAGCTGATTTTTTTTTTTCAAAATATGTTGAGGTGCAATAATTGACTGAACATCTAAAAGGTAAATTACTATTTCGATGTGATCCACGAGAGCGATCAAATTGAGATAAACTTTGAACATATATGACCTCAAAATAGCAGAGGTCAAAGTCAGCTAGTAAGAAAATATGTGATAAGTTTCATATATAGTAGACATAATTTTGATTAATAGAAAGCTATTAGATTTCTGATATTTGAGAGAAAATATGTGATAAGTTTCATATATAGTAGACATAATTTTGATTAATAGAAAGCTATTAGATTTCTGATATTTGAGAGAGAAAGTATTTTAGAGAGAGAATATCAAAGATTGAATTTGTATTTCGGAAAGACTTGTTCTTCAACTGATACAATGAGACTCTTTATATATATAACCTCGGAGTGCTACAGTGTTATGACTTTTACTGTGCGGTATTTACTGTGGTGCTACCGTAAATGATGTATACTAATCGTTGTGTGTATCGACTCATGTAGTGCTATAGCTAACACATTAAATATTTTATTTAGGGAGTACGTTCACAAGAATGAAATTTAAAGAAATTAATGAGGGTTTGCCAAAACGATGAAACATATGGTTTAGTTAGATGAAAAAAGAAGAATCTTACTAGGACTTATGTCATCCTAACTCATAAGATGATGCTAAATGGATGGAAACAGTGTGAAACCAAGTGTCATTCCTAAAGGTGACAGCCAATAAAGTTGGTGTGTCAATTGATGACTAGTAATTAGTAGCAAAGTCAAACAAAAGGAGCATCACTTCATCGATTTTCTCATGTGACAACTGTGACGGTCCAAGGGAGAATTTTAATTTCATAAATGTTTTCACTCTTTTCGTCTGCATTATTTTCCAAATTCGTCTGCATTATTCATAATGTTTTTACTACACATATATTTTCTTTTGATAAATTTTACATAAACCAACAGGGGCATAACGCATCAATTAAAGATAGATCTAACAATTTCCATGCCTAACATAATATCAGCCATTGTATATGTGGTTATAGCTATTTCTATATTACAACATAATGAAAAGTGAAAGCTAAAAAGATCTAGAGACACATATCTCACACGTATATCGTGAATTTTTTTTTAATTTTAATTCAGTCCTTTTCTTAGCGGGCTTGGAATAAAAAGAATGATTGGGATAATAAACATTCATCTAGGTCGTACCATCTAAGGTCATTGAAGTGACTAATTGTTAAAAATTAGGAGGTGTTAAAAACAAAATATTGTTGGAGTGATCAAGTGACAAGTTTGCTTGTGTAGTCATCAATTTTGTCCTTTATTAAATTCTTGGTCTAATATTACTCTCATTATTAAGAAACAGTCTCGTGTTTGACTTGATAGTAGAAGTAAATATGGATTTCTCTCTTAAAGAATTTAGATACATAGAGTTTTATTTTATACTGAAAACTTTGTTAATGGCAATAGTAAATACAAGATGACTTACTAACGGCAAGACAATTGATGAACAAAAAGTATAATAGAGGAAGAATTAAGCAATTTCAAATAATACATAAGCAAATTTGGTCATTTTCCTCAGAAAATAATATAATACAAATTTTTTGATAGGGCATGACGCGAATCTAAATATAATCGGATTTCAATGGATATCCGGTGAGAAAAAAAAAACAAAAGCAAATGCAGGAAGACTAACTATTTAATTGGAACCATCATGTGATGCTTACCAAATTTCCACCGCGTTTTTCACTCCATTTTGACAAACTCCATAAAAGCAGGAGAGATATGAGGGAAGAGGAAAATAACGTGATCATTTCTTTTTTTGCACTTCATTTCTCATATAATTAATTGAGTAACTTATGTTTGCCAGCTTTTTTCCAGCCAGCCAAGCATGCAAGTGTTGTTTGACATTTAAGAATGATGTAAGGGAAGTAAATGGGAAAATAAGAAAGGATACTATGCCTTAGAGAATTACTAATAAAGTGAAAATGTTTCTTATGGTTCTTATGGTATGACTGTATGTACGAAAGCTAAAGTATATGTTAACTATTGAAGTGTGTGATCATCTGATCTAAAAGTTTAAGCTTTTAGATATAACACATTTTTAATATTTGATTATATTCTCAACACGTCCCTCACGTCGCCGATTTTTTTTTCATGGTCCAAGTACGTGAAAATTCTTTTTGATAATGGGTGGTGGTGAGGTTCGATCCCAGGACATTTGGCCTGCTTTGATACCATATTGAAGTGTGTGACCATATGATCTAAGCTTTTAGATAGAACACACTTTTAATATTTGATTATATTCTCAACATTAACCTTGGGAAGAAAAATAATATAATCCACAATTCAAACTAGATGCTCCATTTTCACGTTACATATTCTTTCGCACACTCTCTACGATAAACACATACACACTCAGGGGCAAAGCTAAAGTTCTACCTACAGAATTGACAAAGTTTAGTAACTTTGATCAAAATTCTATATATGTATTGAAATTATTTATATGTACTATGAAGCCTGAGTGCACTGAAAGTTGAACCTTGGACAATTTAGCGTCGTTGAAGCACATTGTAATCAAAAGAATTTTTAAATACTGATTTTGGGGATATAATAGATGTTGGTAAAATTTTTAAAAAGTTCTTCCAGCTCCAAAAGGCAGGAGAGAACAATTAAAATCCAATATATGAGAAAATTGGACCATATTTTATTAGTTGATGATCTCCTTGCTATTGATATACTAATATAGATTGACACAATAGATACGAGACACTTCAACACTTAATGGTTGACCTTTTCTCGAACGATCTGAATACTTTATTTTAAGATATTCAGATGTTGAGATGCGGAAAAGAATAATCATTTTATACGCAAACCATTTTCATATTACATCTTAATGATTAAATTCATGCACATAATATATGCATTTCCCCATTTGTTTACGTTTTGTATTCAAAATCAAAGCTAAGTGCCAAACCCAACTCATGTTTTAAACATTACAAATAGTTGACCACTATTTATTAATAGCATTATTGAAATTAATGGAGGGGTAAATCTTAACACTCAACTCATAGATCTCTTTACAATACAAATGGTTTTTGTGTTGCCGGGGAAACTCCAATTTTCCTTCAAATTTGCCAAAAATGGTTTTATTTTTTATTTTGAGGTATTCGTTTTGGATTTCAAGTTAACTACTTCCTCCGTCCCACTTTATGCGGCGGTAATTGACTGAACACGTAATTTAAGAAAAAAATGAAGACTTTTAAAACTTATAGTATTAAACAAGTCATATATATTTGTATGACTATAAATTATTTCATCAAGGTAAAACGAAAAGTATTGAAACAAGTTTTAAATGACACTACATCTGCGAGTGTCATTTGACACATTAGCGCCAAACATTCAATTAACTAGAAAAATCTTTCAAGTATCAACTCAGTTACAATAAACATAATGAATGTATACACCCTTTAATTAGTTAAGACAAATGATAGGAAAAATTGAGATACATATTTAGTAAGTAAAAGAATTTGTCTGGGCACTTTTAAGTACAACCTCTGAAGCTTGCAAAGGCGAATCCACATTCAAAATGAGTCATATCTTATTATACCTTATTATACGCATACATTCTAATTCTTTTTTCATATGTATACATAGTTCGAATTGAAAGCAACGTATTCGGTTAACCCCACAACTCACCTTAGATCCGCCTCTAGAAGTGTGACAGATAAGCAAAAAAGGGAGTTGAAAGAAGATCACTCTTTGCACTGCCATGATGAAAGAAAAACTACCAAGAACTTGGGTGATTATGGGAAGCACAGAGCAAAAAGCTTTATGTATGTATATCCAGGCATCATGTACCTAGAAGTAGGTTGCTCTGGCGAAATATCGCGTAAAAAATGGTGTATGCAGAATTCGATAAAAAAGGAGAGAGTGAATTCTAGTTCAGGTACTAAAAGAGATCGACCTTCTTTTTGTGCACATCTTGCTTCCATTTAGGCATCCTGTAGAATGCTTCTTTTGTCATTCCCAGTACAGATTCAAATTCCTCGTCCGAAAGATAAGCCTGGAAAAAGTTTATCATTGGAGATGACAAAAAGAATATACTTTCATCAGAATATAGAAATATGAACAATGCTTGAGCCACAAACCTCTCTCCGTTTAGTATCAATGCCAGCGGCAGGATTCTCAGATTTAGCCTTCAGTTGCTCATAACTGAATACCTCTTCTGGTGGTTTCAGTTCTGAGTCCTCCTCATTAGTCTCTGCAGGATCAACTACCTCGCTCTCCTGATGTTCTGAAGGTTCTTCGGATTCTTTAAACTGGGCATTCTTTGCTCCACCTGAAAAAACATCAAAATGCGCAACGTAGAAGCCATCAATGTCAAGTGTTTCACTATATTGATTCACTTCAAACTCTGGCAACAATATTCAATTTAAGTAATTATTAACTGCAGTAGCGGAGGCAGGATTTTCACCAAGGGGTTCAACATCTACTATATATACATAAAAAATTGACTATATATATACACTGTGATTTTTTCAGGGATGGGGATGCGGATGAACCCCCTTGCGCAACTCTTATACTAAGACTTCAAGAACAAAAAATATAGAAAAAATAAACATACGACATTCATAGACAGACAAACGCAAACACGTAATAACGTAAGCTTGTACATCTGAATTAAAAAGTTACGCGTAAGACGCTTCCAAGTAAACACAAGATTTCTTGATAATCATAAGAGTTCACAAGATAATACTGGAAAAGGAGGAGAGTGGATCTAGAAATAAAAATAGCATAAAATGCCAGAAAAATTTCGTACCAGGGGGGCTAATTGATGGACTTCTACTTGATTGGAGAGAAGATCCGCGCGAAGTTGACTGCTTCATCTCAGCAGTAAGAACAGTAGACAATGCAGCTACTGCAGCTGCTCTTTGTGAACTCTGACTTGCTCCTGTAGGCTTTGGCACAGAACAAGCTTTTGCAGTAGATGACGAACTAAATGCGGAGTTTATCGCAGCTAAGGCTGAGGCTCTTTGGGTTGGCCCATCTTGATTTGTTCTATGATTCTGAAATATAGAGCAGAAGGTCTATAGCACATCTAAGGAAACTTTCTGAATACCTAATTAAGTTTTGTATTATGAAATTCTGTTGATGATACGAAAAGCAACTGTCAAACAATTAATACATGACATGGAAAACAATTATCATTCTTGTGCATTTTTCTTTCGGAAATAATATTGTTCTTAATTGGAAATCTAAAAGTTAATTACTGAAGACTTATCATACTATTTGCCCTTTTACTAGCCTTAATGGTCTCTAAGCAGCGATATAGCATTATGAAACTATGGGAATGTGATAGGCTAGCTAATTGAAAAGGGAATTAAATTTTTTTAAAGGGGTTTCTTGTATAGCCGGCTTAGATTGGAAGTAGGAATAATCACATAAAAACCTTAGATTTGTCCAAACAAATAGTAACTAATTGTGTGATTTATGGAACTTAGATAATTTGAGATTATAGCAATACAAAACGATTCCCAAAGAAGCATAAAAAATAACACAGAAGGAAAGATATACCTCTGAAGCATGACCAAACCCAAAGAGTATCATAACCTTCTTTTGGAATGAGTTTCCATGTGCCTGGTTAAACAGGTAAGTGAGAGTGAAGATTGTACAGAAGTTGAGAAAAACACACTGAGATAATTGATGACAAGAGTTTAATCAGTTGTAAAAGGAAAGCAAATTTTTGTCCTAGACCAAGAAAGAAATTTTACTTATTCCATTTTTCTCTTCTTCTCATACATACTTTATAATTCATGTTTCTTCCTAGTGATCGTTACTAACAAATTACATATAGGGAAAGATCCAAAGGAAATAATTTTCTGCATTTGTGTTAGATCTACATCCATGAGAGACGTCATATTTCTCTTTCGTTTCCCATATAGTAGCAGCATAAACAACTTAAATCATAACTTTTGAACTTTCACTTTTCTCAATATCAACTTTATGAAAAAGCTTCTGAAACGACTAATGATTTTCACTTATTATTGTTTCAATATTTCTCTCGTGTTTTCTACTTTTTATTATCTCTCACACATTTTCCAGACATCCATTTTTTAAAAGAAGGATGGAAAAATGCAACTTTTGTATTCAGTCTGCAAGTTTGATACCCAAATTAAAAACCAGAAAATCTCATAACAAGAGAGAGAGAACTTTAGTCACTTACGGTAGCTTTTACAGGATCCCATGAGAAAAATGTTGTAAAGAAGCATGGCTCATTTCCTTCTGTGACTTTATACAATGGAACATCAGAGGATAACCCTTCCAAAGATGCAGCCAGTTTTACATATTTCTGTGATCAACTTCTTCGGTTACTTGAGCATAAATGAAAATGGACAATTACTTTCAAGATAAGAGATACATAGGACACTGAGTATTACCTGTCCAATTTCGAAAGCACTTTGCTTTTCGTTGGAGTCTGCTGATTGACCAATCCAAACAAACACTTCAGCATGTGTGTTGAGAAGCATGACGTCCTCAGTCAACAAATCATCTTGAGAAAAGTTGTAGATTTCTTCAATCTGTCATTTGAATAGAAAATATTAACCTGTTTGGTACAAATAAAGCAATTGATAGGTTTTCACTAAATTCTCTAGGATATTACCTCAAATTTCCCTGGACATCCACGAGTTAGCATGAAATCATTTGAGAAAGACAGTTAGCAGGGATTGTTTTTTCTCAATGCAAAGAATATATATCTCCACATTAAAGGATGAGGATGCACCTTTATTAACAGAATAAGAAAACAAGTGAGGTTCCCTGGTGGCTTCAGGAGCTAATTTATTGCTGGTATAATCTCGTTTTTCTCCAAGACCATTCCAAAAATTTGAGCTCTCCGTTCCTTCCTTAGTGTGTTTTACAGTCGCTCCTGGCTGAGCTCGTGAATAAGACAAACCAAAAAAAGTTAATCTAATGCAGCATAAACTAGGACAAACACAGGGTATGTTAGTTGGACATATTCTTTTCACAATTTTACCACAGATGTGAATGTGCAGGCGATACCTCCACTAACCGCTTATTAAAGAAATCAATAAGAGCAGCTTGTTCTAGTATGCTATAGGCTAGAAAAACCATATATATCTTACTTCCTAGGCTCTATTCTTATCACAATATGGAAAGAAAATTCGGGCTTTTTTCTTAAAAGACTCGTACTATGTAAATCGTTCTTCTAATTGTATTCCATATCCAGGAAGAGATTTCATAGATTAAAGTTCTCTAAGACTTCACATATGTGTCCAAGTGAAATCATGAGCACCTAGTACTAATCTACTTAAAAAGATCAAGCACTTCTAAGTGGAAAGACAACAATGACAAAGAAAAACTTTTTCCTATTTCAAGAGAAGGCTCACCTTCAAGAATTCCACAACCTTTGCTGCTAACTGCTGCTGCTCATGGGTACTCTGCTTTCCATGCCAAATGAATACTGAAGAGCTAGATTGCAGAAGAAGACACTCATAGGTGTTCAGTGAAGTTGCCGCCTGTCAAGTCCAGGTCGTAAAATTTTATTGGCTAGTTTACAACACAGTTCATAGTTAGCATTGGACATAATGACAACAGCAACTTAAACTTTAGCGTGAAAGTACAGAGTAAATTTTCAATGAAAAGTGTACATAAGAACAAAGTTAACATAATTTTTCAATGAAAAGTGTGGCATTTTCATTTCTATTAGACTGTCATTTAGATCATTAAAACCGCTTTCTCTCAATGAGCATGCATTAGTATGAAAAGAAAGCATGCAAATAAAGACAGCTTCAACATATATAAAAAAGAATCCTAAAGTACCTCTCTGGACAGATGTTTATGTAATCCACGAAAACAACTTTCTGATACATGGAGACTATTCAGAACAGGTATATTAGCATGAAAGATTCTATCAATATATAACGCAAGCTACTTATCTTTCTAGACATAGTTTGAGAGCATGTCCAAGTGACGACAAGAAGGGTCTGATAAAGTAGCTTTTACAGCAAGAGTAAATACGGAGACATAGTGCGGAACAAGAACAAGATTATCAGCCATAGACCACTTAATAGCCCAAAAAGGAAAAACTTAAAATGGTCAATAAGCATACAACATCGACTTGAATTGCTTTGTTGTTATGACTAGAAGTTCCAGATATCCTTATAAGGGCAACAGTATCAGAAGCATAGGTTTCATCATTCAAGCCATTTTCTTCAATATAATTTTTATAGCCAGAGCTTAATCCACCCTGAAAAAATAAAGAACCCATTCATGGTTATTCTATATGTTCAAACAACATCAATAGCCTCTATCATGATATATGGAGAGGTACCTTAAGGACCAGCATGGGCTGGAATATTGCAACAAATTGTGGTGGTTCTTTCCCTTGGTATACCCGACCCTGGATAACATAAATGTTGCATTAAAACCTCATTTTGAGTTTTTGACTGAAAAACAGTAAGAGGAAAAAGTAATACCAGCACAGGTCTCCCTTTAAGTGAATTGCACATTGTGCTGGTCAATTGTGCAGCCATCTCTTGATCCTCCTGAATCCACACAATGATTCAATTCATGAATTGAACAAGAATGATAGTTTATTCCTTGTCACTATTCCAATGCAATGTATAGGGCCCTTATATGCAAGGACATCCGTACCTCGATGCTATCCTTTCCAATCCACCAGCATAAGTAATAATCTTCTTTCCTTTCATGAGAATGGTATGTGTAGAGAACTATGTAGCAATCTCCACTGTAGAATTTACCAATGTCTTCTTTGAGTATCAGAGTCTTTGCACTGCCATCGATGCGCCAAACCTAACAAAATTTAACATTTTCAGTGAAGAACGAGCTGGCTAAATCAGAAGAGAAATTATTATGACATGGAGAACATTCTAATCATTGGACCTCTATCTTTCCACCTCCTTCAAGCAAAGGGGGAACTTCCTCTTGGACAGAAGTACTTTTGCTAGCAGCTTTGACGGCAGCACCTTGTTGCTTCACCAAAGCTGAAAGGATGCAACATGGACAAAGTTAAAACTAATTCAAACCAGTGACGCACAAATTCTTCACAAGCTTGTAATAAATCCACCTGCTACTTTTCCTCGTCCGTCCTCAGGGGCAGGTGCTGATCCTGATGGCCAAGAGTCGAAATTGGACTTAAATGGATGTGTCTCATAGCCTTGAATAAGCCAGGTTATACGCGTTGACTTAGGTCTATTTTGATTGGCAAGATATTCCTGGGAATTATTGAGTCATTCAGATATGAGAAATCATACCACACAAGAACAGGGATGAACAGCTAACGCCTAACAGTCTACCTCTGCTGCTTGAATGGTACTTTTCCTCTCCTCCAGTTGAGTATGACGGCCTACCCAAGTGAAAACCTCAGAACCACAATCCAAAATATAGCATTTATCATTTTCCAAGATGGATTTTGTAAGTTCACCATCCAAAGGATTGACCTGGCCATCAACAATGCTGCAAAAGAGGAAATAATTCAACTTCAGCACCAATAATACTGGGTCTCTAAGGATGTCAAGATAACTTTGATATCGAATGTCATAAACAAGATATACTGCTTGACACTAGTGATTACTGGTAAAAAAGAACAAAAATGTTTCTCTAACTCAATGTGGATGTAACCAGAACAGCCATGAGTCAGTTAAGAAATAAAAAGTTGATCAACATAAACTGAAGTATGTAACTGATTCTTTTGTTAATAGGTATATACCTGTTTTACTAACTTCGGAACAATGTTAAAGGATTCAACATTACCTATAAAGTTTAGCTGTAGTTCTCTCAGGAACAATATCATCTTCGGTAGCAATCTTTTTGCTAATTGGAGCAAAGCCACCAAAGAGAACCCAAAACGATCCAGAATCTGACTCGGCTTGTAGATTCCCATCATCTGGGGTATGCAATAGAGACATTTTTAATAATGTTAGGGAAGCATCAAAAGGAGTTACTTCAATTGATATCGCACATCACATAATTATACATAACAATTCTGTCCATAGCATTACTCACATGGATGATAACAACAATTTAGATAGATCTTCTTCCAATTACATAACATTCAATTTAAAATAGTGTGTTCCTTATTTTAGTTAATAAAGCTATTGCCTAAGTGCAAATAATTCTGAACAATATTTCAGTTGACTCATATAACTTCCCACACTAATATGCATTCATTGTCAAAAAATCTCTTTCCTCATTATAGTTGAACAAATATTTTCGATCGAACTATTTGAGGCATCACAAGATACATACAAATCCCCAGAATTTTTTGTTCATGAATCTTACATATCCATAGAATGGTTAAACATGGTATCAATCAATGTCGACAAATCATACTCCTATTACTCTGAGATGTCAAAGTAGCATCGATCCTAGTTTTCAAGTACTGTATGACTGATACCAGGAACAACAAAAGTAAGTGAATTTCACACTTCTTGTATTTTACTCTGTGGCTTCGGCTTACCAATAATTGCAACATCACACACCCCATCATGATACTTCTCCTTCAATAACTGAATAACTTCTAATGCTTTGGCCCTCTCCTGGATATTGGAATTTGCACCATTAAACTGATATATTTTGTCTTCACTGTCTAGAATGAACACGTCATCATGATTTAGCGATGACCGAGAAAAAGGGACCTGACAAAAATCTAAGTTCAATATTATCTTCAATCACAGCTGAAGAAGATACATATTTCCAAAATGAGCTCATGCGGTAAGTTTCTTATGCTTCTGTACCTGCTTCATCCTCACAACTCGTTTACCCTTGCAGATATACAACCTCGTTTCAAATACTTCCTCCTCTGGTTTCTTGAATCCAGATGCAACACCTCCTTCTAATGGTATGATGCACGGCTTAAAGTATGACAAGAACTTGTCTGATTCATGACCTTGGATTTCCCTATGCTGTACGGCTCGCCCTCCAAGAATTGCATCAAGCTCAACTGTTTTGATAGCTGCAGTTCCTGCTTCATCCTAGCATAGTATCCAAACATCTAGAAAATGAAAAAAAGGAACAATATGGTTGAGCTACTGCTAAGACTACTAAATGATTCATACCTGACTAGTATCCTTTCCAAGCCAGAAGTGTATATCATACCAATAAGCACCTCCTCTGTCAGAAGTCGTCTGCAATCATAGGCGGATATGAGATAGAAGCAGAATTGTTGTCAAAACACTTGAATGGAATTCAACAAGCAAAGAACTTGTTGGAAATTAGCCTTTGGCGGGGAGATGCGTCCACCCATCTTTGATGAATTAAACACTAGTGTTTCGCATGTTGGAGACCTTGTCTCTTCGCACATGCATGATCTACGAAGTGAGTAGATGACCGTAGGGCCAAGAATTGTCTAATTTCGTTGAGAAATGAAAGAGATATTGGTCCACGAAGTAAGGTGTTTGAGACATGGAAATGTGGTGTGGGACAAATCTACCACATCGGTGGGAATAGGAAGAATTGCTCTCTATATAAGTCTCTAATGTGGTAAAGGGTTTGGATCCCCAAGGGGCATCCCATGTGTTTAAAGGAGGGAAGACCTAGATGTGCTTGGGTTCAAGGCTAAGCCCACACGCGCGCCGCCGCCGCCCGCCCGGTCTCGGGCTCGGGCTCGGGCTCGGGCTCGGGCTCGGGCTCGGGCTCGGGCTCGGGCTCGGGCCTCGGGCCTCGGGCCTCGGGCCTCGAGCCGTGGGCCTCGGGCCTCGGGCCTCGGGCCGTGGGCCGTGGGCCGTGGGCCGTGGGCCTCGGGCCTCGGGCCGTGGGCCGTGGGCCGTGGGCCGTGGGCCGTGGGCCGTGGGCCGTGGGTCGTGGGCCGTGGGCCGTGGGCCGTGGGCCGTGGGCCGTGGGCCGTGGGTCGTGGGCCGTGGGCCGTGGGCCGCGGGCCGTGGGCCGCGGGCCGCGGGCCGGGCCGTGGGCCGCGGGCCGCCGGGCCGTGGGCCGTGGGCCGTGGGCCGTGGGCCGTGGGCCGTGGGCCGTGGGCCGTCGGGCCGTGGGCCGTGGGCCGTGGGCCGTGGGCCGTGGGCCGTGGGCCGTGGGCCGCGGGCCGTGGGCCGTGGGCCGTGGGCCGTGGGCCGTGGTGAGTGGTGATATTATCTTTTTGGACCGAGAACTCGCGGATGTACGTTTGATCCCCGAAGTTTCAGATGTACGTTTGGACCGAATTTGGTCCCCGAAGTTTCACCGCATTAATCGGCCCATTACTTGGCCGATTAACTCCTCCATTAACACCAATTACTTGGCCATGAACAACCTTAAATCGCCCTCCTTGATGGCCATTTTACGCCTTTACTTGGTCGCTTTAATGGCCTCCTAATGGCCATTAACAGCCATGTTTTGGCGGTTGGACAGCCCCTTCTCTATGCTATATATTGAGCTTCATTTGGCTCAATTCGAAGCGAGAAAATAGACGAAAATACGTGCTGAAAACCGGCTGAAATAAGGCAAGAAACGACCAGAAAACCGAACGAAAATCAAAGTAAAAAAAAAGTGACCAAACTGTGACGAAAATCAGTGAGCAAACCCACACATATACACAATATATACACTACTGAGACACACTATATACACAGAGACAAAAGAGAAGAGTAAAGAGAAACTCTTCCTTCCTATTCCATATCTTCAAACAAGTCCGAGTCATATTTGTTTTCTTCGATGTGCTCAACCTATTGGCTTTGTAGTGTTGAGATTATAGTGTTGTTTTATCTTGGGAGACTATTGCCCGCTAACGTAAAAGCATATATACGGGGCAATCTTGTCTTAAGGATAGAGGGCTATCCTCGACTCAACACACAACGTTGTAACCGTCCAGATTTAGTTGTTTCTTGATTTCAGGTTATCAAGATTCAAGGCACAACAAACTTGCGGCAGTTCTCAAGATTGGCTTTGCAAGGTGATTAAGATTCAAGACACAACACATATGCTACTGTTTTGAAGATTGACAATTTATTTATCCTTTCGAACATTTGTAATAGTTATTACTTCCCGTACTGCTCTATAAAGTACCATAGAAATACCAACAATTTAAGACAAGATTGTATTGTAATACTATTAGTGTTCGAAAGATGTCGGTCAAAAGTTGTGTGACCAAATCTGGATATGGCAATGGTTTTTCGGTAGAAGAGAGTGATGATGATGAACGTGTTCATGGTGTCACCGCTACCAAGATCGCGGGAACAAGCGCTCTCGAGAGCCTCGAGGATGTCAATCGGGACAAGAGGAGAAGATCGAAGATGTACTTCTATCTTGCGGCGGAAGGCCCGTATCCGTCCCGGCACAAAAGATCCGAATAATGGTAAGAAGGAACCGGACACTCGGCTTGATGAAGTGACCGGAGTGAGCCGGAATCCGAAATTGGGATAAGTAGTTTTTCTTACTTGTCAAGAATAAAGATTAAATTATGTCGATTAAAAATGGATTAAAGTAAGGAGGAATATGAAAATAATTTATATTCCTTACGCTTTAACAAATCGAAGTTTAATCTCATCTTCCTTTCCGTTTAAAGATTGGATTTTGTAAACGACTTAAAAAGATCCGTTCTTTTAAGTGTAGTGATTAAAAGTGTGTAAAGTAGGTTCGCACATACGATGGAGAAAGATCACCTAACTGTGCGAAAACTGTTACCACTCTTAAGTAAGCGCCAAGAATTATCTGGGCACCAATCTTAACGGAAGGAGTCTAAAAGTTAAAGATGTAGAACCCGTCATACTATTTGGCGTAAGATCCTTCATAGGATGATATTGGACACTCGGTCATACAAAGCCTCCGGCGATCGGAGTGGGCCAAAATTCTTTTGATATGATGATATTGGACACTCGGTCATATAAAGCCTCCGGCGACCGGAGTGGGGCCGAATTCATTTCATAGGAAAAGTAAAGGACACCTAGTGTGGTGGGCCGAGTTTCCAGTGTCTTAAATGATCCGAAGGCCTAAAGAAAGGCAGTAAAAGAAATTGGACACTCACCGCCAAAGCAACCGGAGTGGGCCGAGCATCCGATCTCATATGATCCGGTTACGCCCTAACCACGGGCAAGAGGTTGTTCATGTGAAGCAACGCCACCTCTAAAATTCAAAGGGATCGGAGAGGTTGTCCTCAATAGGACTTCAAGGAATGGATCACTCTAAAAAGAGGTGATACATGTTCCCTAACTTGGTTTAAGGGACGCTATTGGTCAAGCTAGTTTGAGACTAGTCCAATAGGTCTATAATAACTAAGAATGGTACAAAGACGTCCGTAGCCAAATGAATGATATATTTGTAATCCGTGCATCTATACCATCATAGATTAAGACACGTTAAATAGCAAGTCATTCAAAAGCTAACGATGTTGAGATTGTTGCCTTCTCGTCGACATAAACCCTCAAAATGAATGTGAGGTAGACGAAGAGGCAAAATCACCTTTCCAAATTCCGTCAAAGGGAATAGCGAAAGAAGCATCGCTCCTCTAGAACTTAGTCACACCTACTTGGGTGATTTGAAGGTTATACAAAATAGAGGGGAGACAAGTACGTTATGACCTTCATTGATGATGGTACAACGTATGAAATCCTTTGTTTGTTAAAAAGCAAAGATGAAGTTGTTGAAGCGGATAAGTGCTACAAAGCGAAGTTGAAAATCAACTAAGCCTACGGAATGAGTAATTCGTAGTGATAGAGGGGAGAAAGTGAAGCATCGTTCATTAAACGACCGTTCATTTCTCACCTTAGTCCAATGGTGTTAGCCAAGCGCAAAGTCGTACGCCCAATTTATGTGGGGTTGCTTGGTAAAAGTTGGAATAATGAAACAGTCAAGTTGTACCTAAGATCGTAGATTGCATATCCACCGGATCCGCAAATAACGATAGTGTTGATCGCCTTTTGGCGTCAAAGAATACCGAATTCTTTGAAGATAGCTTTCCTTGAAAAAGGAAAAGGAGTAATTGCTCAAGGTTAACAAGAACCCGCGAGGGCTCGACCGTCCGGAATCGGACGTTCCGTATCTACAGGACTCGAAAGTTGCCGGCTATCCGAACTTAATATTCCGATCGCAGAACTCGGGGATTCTAGATGTTGAACCGAGAAGGAGCAAAGAGGGGACGAAGACTCATTCCATACCTTCAGCTTGTATGGTTGAGAACGAACCATGGACAATTAACAAATAAGTGTTATCTCCAAAAGCGCCGCTTTGGAAAGAAGCTAAAGAGGAAAATATATTCCATCATATAGAACCATACTTGTGTAATGGTTGATCTTCCTCCGGGAAAAGAACCTTTGGGTTGTAAAATGTGCTCCCCGTGAGTAGCTTCACATCCAGGGCCATTGTAGTCTTACGTGGCATGGATGTTGAAATGCGACCTTCCCAACCTAGGAGAGTTGGAAGAAGAGAATCGAGTTGATTTGCTTTGAACCGTTGGCTTCTTCCCGAACTTTCATTTTGGTCCTTGAAATGTTTACATTTTGGTCCCGAAAGTTTAAGATAAAACGAAACAATGAATCCGACCACGTAAACATTGACTCGAAATTAGAAAGCCAACAAGTTGGAGAATCAACAACCGAAAGTAAAAGTCATATTGAAACAAAGTCTCAATATGAAAGATATGGGTATCACAGATGACATCTTAGGAATTGGATTTCTAAGACATCTAACGGATCTGGTCGATAGTAGACAGTCTCGTTGAAGCCACCAATGGATAGGAATCATAGAACCGATTGGAATCATGGTGCACCCATAGACAAGGAGCGATATGCACGTGTCATGTGTAGTTCAATGTATTGTACACACTACAACCGACTCGGTATCGTCCTACAAATGATCGGTTGAACTAAGGTTCACCGATGATCTTAATACATGATCAATAGAAGGCGTTAAGTCGATATGACGATATCTCGAATTATTCGCTTATCTACGGATTATAGTATTCGGATGTCCAGCGGTTCGGGAGAACACAAGTGATGCAACCGGACATCGTATATGAAGAACACCAAAGCCACAAGTAAATGTGTATGGTGGGTCTTGGAAAATCCTCTAAGCAAACTTGCATCGGCCGATTCATGATGGAATCGGAGTTTATCGCTTTATACAAAGCATGAAAGAAGTTGAGTAACTTCACGGCTCCTTAGAGGACGTCCCTTATTGGGAGAAACCCGTGCCTTCAAAAGCAGCTATACACATCGTGGCTAGCCGATCGGCTTCGGGAAGGACACGGATGACGGCGTTCGGACGTATATGTCAAGAGACATAAGACCGTATGGCGCTTGATCATCACGGGTGTCACTACCTTATTTACTAACTAAGGGACTACCCGGAGATCAAGTGTTCGCCTCGTCTAGGGGAATTGGCTTAAAACCCAAACAATACGAACCTTTGCGGTGGAAACCCAACCATACCGATTGGAGATCCCAAGAATGTGGTTCAATGGGAAAACTAAGCGGCAAAAGGTTCGGTTGAGCGCTTCGGTGGAAGCAAGAAGCACTTCGGATGATGATTTACGTACGGAAACATGAATCCAAAGTCGTTCCCGCGATAGACATTAAAGTGTCCGCTACGCATGCATGGTGGGTAAAGGTTAAGCTTCCAAAATTTTTTTAAAAAGATCCTCAAACGGTTGAGGTTAAAGTTGTGGAACTTTTAATGATTCCTAACACTTGTGAAGTGGGGTATAGCAGGATACCTTGTAGGAGATCACCTATTTAAGTGCGAGGATGGCCGACTCAAATGAACGCACTTAAGAATCCAAGTGTGTCCATGGCCACAACGGACGAAACGTAAGAAGGAAAATGAATAAGAAGAGTTATTGTGTTGATATCGTTGTCTTGGCTTACACTAAACACTGACGGTTCAAGACATCACGTTCACCGCGCAGTAAGTAAGTCCGATGGTATTCAACTAGGGAAGGTTCAAAGCGTAAGCTACCTCTCCTGATGCAATATCTTTTCGCTGAAAGATTGCTGAAATGTAGGCACCTTGTGTGTGCGCCACAATCTCTCTTTCATAGAGGGGATTGTTGGAAATTAGCCTTTGGCGGGGAGATGCGTCCACCCATCTTTGATGAATTAAACACTAGTGTTTCGCATGTTGGAGACCTTGTCTCTTCGCACGTACGCATGATCTACGAAGTGAGTAGATGACCGTAGGGCCAAGAATTGTCTAATTTCGTTGAGAAATGAAAGAGATATTGGTCCACGAAGTAAGGTGTTTGAGACATGGAAATGTGGTGTGGGACAAATCTACCACATCGGTGGGAATAGGAAGAATTGCTCTCTATATAAGTCTCTAATGTGGTAAAGGGTTTGGATCCCCAGCGGGCATCCCGTGTGTTTAAAGGAGGAAGACCTCAGATGTGCTTGGGTTCAAGGCTAAGCCCACACGCGCGCCGCCGCCGCCCGCCCGTCCCGTCCGGTCCGGTCCGGTCTCGGGCTCGGGCTCGGGTCGTGGGTCGTGGGTCGTGGGTCGTGGGTCGTGGGTCGTGGGTCGTGGGTCGTGGGCCGTGGGCCGTGGGTCGTGGGCTGTGGGCCTTTCTGATATTATCTTTTTGGACCAGAGAACTCTGCCAGATGTACAGTTTGATCCCTGAAGTTTCAGATGTACAGTTTGGACCAGAATTCTTTTATATGTACAGTTTGGTCCCTGAAGTTTCAATATTTACAGTTTGGTCCCCAAAATTTCTGGGAAGGTGACGGAAGGCAGAAAGCGGGGCTGTTTTTTGAGGCATTAATCAGCCATTACTTGGCCGATTAACTCCTCCATTAATGTACCAATTACTTGGCCATGAACAACCTTAAATCGGCCCTCCGATGGCCATTTATCGCCCTTACTTGGTCGCTTTAATGGCCTCCTAATGGCCATTAACAGCCATGTTTTGGCAGTTGGACAGCCCCTTCTCTATGCTATATATTGAGCTTCATTTGGCTCAATTCGAAGCAGAAAATAGACGAAAATACAAAGGCTGAAAACTCGGCTGAAATAAGGCAAGAAACGACCGTAAAAGCGAACGAAAATCGGGCAGAAAACAAAGTGACCAAACCGTGACGAAAATCGTGAGCAAACCCACACATATACACAATATATACACTACCGAGACACACTATATACACGAGAGACAAAAGAGAAGAGTAAAGAGAAACTCTTCCTTCCTATTCCATATCTTCAAAGCAAGTCCAGTCATATTTGTTTTCTTCGACAGCTCAACCTATTGGCTTTGTAGTGTTGAGATTATAGTGTTGTTTTATCTTGGGAGACTATTGCCCGCTAACGTAAAAGCATATATACGGGGCAATCTTGTCTTAAGGATAGAGGGCTATCCTCGACTCAACACACAACGTTGTAACCGTCCAGATTTAGTTGTTTCTTGATTTCAGGTTATCAAGATTCAAGGCACAACAAACTTGCGGCAGTTCTCAAGATTGGCTTTGCAAGGTGATTAAGATTCAAGACACAACACATATGCGGCTGTTTTGAAGATTGACAATTTATTTATCCTTTCGAACATTTGTAATAGTTATTACTTCCCGTACTGCTCTATAAAGTACCATAGAAATACCAACAGAACTTTCACGATAAACAGAAAATAAGAGAAAGCTTTTTGGTTAATATGTACCTGCAAGACGATGTACGAATCACCCGAGTAGAATTTACCATGTTCAGATTTTGGCAAAGGAACTGGTTGGAAATTCTCAATTCTCCAAATTTCAGTTCCTCTAAATAGAGTCAAGTTAAAATTTTATGAAATTTCACCCGGGAAGTTCTGCAGTAGAAACAATTAACATGGAAACAAAACAGACTAATAGGATCACAATTACTGCTATATGCTCATTTAAAATTCCCTTCACTTAATCAGAAACATGAAGTCATGAAATATCAAAATAGTCGAATTATCGGAACCAAGGATACGGTTTCTGGCCCGCAACCTGAAATGCAGGCTCCAAATCTTTCACAGAGATAGACATTGTGCACTGGTTCCTGTTACAGCTTCTTCCAAAAAAGAAAGAGCTGGAATGTTGAAGCTCCAAACTTCAGCTCAAACTTCAAATAAAGCAACTGCACAGACAAAAGAAACACGAGAAAGTGGAAAATTATTCCATTATGACCCGTGCAGCAAATTATGGACTTCATTAACATCCGTCGTAACACAGCACATAAGTCACATAAATCTTCACGAAGAAGGAAAATTTTGACATCGTATTAGTAGTATGCAATTTAAGGCTTTATTTAGCAGTTAGTCGATAAGTGGACTATTGCTTCATTTCCTGATGATGATGATTAAATACTGTATAGTCCTCTGTAGCAATTCATGCCATTCATAAATAACCATCAGCCACAACATTGCTGCCCTTCTAGTTATCAATTTCTTCAACAACTTGTCAAACAAAGAAAGATATAGGCCTCGGATACCGATCAAGAAGGTATACTAGATGAAGGATCAAGCAGGGTAAAGAAGCTTGTCATCTCAGTAACTTTTCATGCTTCTTAACTGAACTGCATGAGAGCTCATCACTGTTAGGAAATCAAATACTTCTAACTTGAGATGTACCTCTCCTCCCTAAAAGCTAATAAATCTATGGCACATTTACCTGTAACGCATCTGCAGGGCGCAGAGATGAGAGAACAATCCAAACATCGTACAAAAAGTTAAACTCTTTATCATAACATAGCATCAGAAAAAAAAAAGGAATAGCAAATCTCAACGTAATGTCAAATTCAAGAACACATTTCAAAATTTAAACACAGGAGTTGCATAACATATGCTAGGCATAAAATCCTCTTGTCATAGCCACTCATATTCATATACCTGTCACCCGTGGAAAAAGTTTTACCTCGAGACACCATTTTTTGAATTATTTTCCATAATGTGACAAGGTGTATGATGACATAATTTTTTATGATAGTTCTGAGTATTAAATATGTTGACAATAATGTCTAACTAAAATGGAGAAACTAATTTCACATCCGACCAACAGGAGATCCGTACGTAGACAATCACATCACAGCTGATGAACGCACCTCCTAGCTCCTTGTGATCTTTCTGCAGAATTTCCTACAAGACGACGAAAAATTCGGCCATTTTCTTCCTCTTTCGAACCTTGTAGCTCTTTCAGATTTAATAATTCTTCAATTAAGATTATGATGATACAATGTAGAATATATTTGTAGGTATACAGTCTATAGAGAGAGAAACAATGATGATGGAGATGAGGAAGGCAGTTAAAATATGAGAATACAGAGCGCCCAACCGTTTGATTGAGACAACTTCTCCTTCTTATGTATTGTTTCCCCATTCCTTTTCTTTTTCTTCGGATCAAACTATTTATATCCATGCAATTATCATGCCATAAAAATTGCTCAAATGTAAGTGTTGATTTTTTTTTATTTAGTTATACAATTTGGGTGTTTGAGTCATCTTGTGTGCACGTCGACTAATTATTCCGGGTATCTAGTACCTCCCACTAACGGTCAACTTGCACGCACCTTGACTAATTCAACGAATAACGTTACCTACGAGTTCACGGGAGTCCGGTAGCTTTTACTAATACTTATATACAGTGGCAGAGCCAGAATTTTTATTAAGGGAGTAAAAAATATAAAGAAGTAAACACACGAAAAGCTAAGGGGGATTCAATGTCTACTAAATATACATAAAAAATAATTTTAACCTTGTATATACCGTATAATTTTTCGCCGAAGGGGTTCTGATGAACCCGCTCAACCCTTACTAGTTCCACCCGATATGTATTGAAAAATCCACTAATAAATATTTATAAATATTCGATTGTAAACCTAGTTGTTATTGCAAATTAATTTGAGATTACTGTAGTATCACGACCCAAACCGGAGGGCCGCGACGGGCACCGGATCTTACATGTCGGGTACCACTAATCATACAATCAACGTCTAATCATGATTAAACACGGGCCACAAGGGCCGTCACCCAGTATCCTGCGGACACATAAAAATTATATACTTGAACGACGCCATGTAAAATCTTACCAAAAGGCCGGGCTTATATACATACATACCAAAGCTGACAAGGCCATACATGACTACTACACATAGGACACTTGTGTACAAGCCTCTAAAGAGTACAGAACACCAAAAGATCGGGACAGGGCCCCGCCATACCCATATGTACATGCAAAAATATCGTAACGAGATTAGACCGACACTCCGAAAAAGGGGAGTGCTCCAATATTCAGAGTCATCAACCTACTAATTGCGGATCGTCGCCTTGCCTACGTGAGCCTGCGGGCATGAAACACAGCGTCCCCCGACAAAAGGGACGTCAATATGACTGATGTACCGTGTATGTCAGACATGAAAATAGCATAACAGAGATACAGAAACAGCTAACAGCAACAGCCGATACCAACAGCCAACAGAAACAACCGACTAGTAGTAAATGCCTTTGAGGGCTATAATATGCCTAAATGTCATGCACAATGTGGTATACATATATATATATATATATATATATATATATACATATATATATATATATGGCCTCACTAGGCATCTTTCTTTCCATAACAGCCTCTGTGGGCATCATATCATATCGGCCTCTGTGGGCATAATCATCATCATATCCCAGCTAATCAGGTGGTATGCGTATCCCGTTTCCCATCCCCAATTGGTCCAGGGTAATACATGAATGACAATAAAACATTATGAACTTATCGGATGACATAATATCCTTGTACCTTCGGCCAACATTGAGAATATTAACATCTTTCCCATATACCTCAATAAGGATTCAGGAACATATTTAGCATGCTTTTAACATAGGAATCAATAACAGGAACATCCTTAACTACTAAGAGCAGAATAATTTATGGAACAACATCACGTTTACGTTTCATTACATGGAACATGCCAAAAGAAAGAAATGATTTGCATTAACATACCGTCGTCGATTCTACTATTGTCAATGAATTTGACCTTCTTTACTTGTTAATATTGGAACCTCCTCAACGTTCTTGGGATTAATTCATAAAGTAAAGTTGTTGCATATACACCTTGTCCTATACCAAAACATTCAATAAAACCATCTTGCTATAGGACTACGTATAGGCATCATATGGTTTTATCCCATTAATGGTTTAAGAAAATGAGATAATGTTATCCCCCTAACACATGTCATCTCCAAATTTAATATAATGCCACCCTACTTCAACTAACGACGCCTAATTGATTCTATAAACTTAGTCACTTAGGTAATTCATTAAAATGTTACACGTAAATATTTCCACTTAATCTTGTCCCCCACTATAAATTATTAATTAGCCGATCATTGTGTCCCACTATAATTTATTTGTTAACCGATCGTTGTTGTCCCACACTATAATTTATCAATTAGCCGATTGTTGTTGTCCCACACTATAATAATTTACCCGTTAGCCGATCGTTGTTGTCCCACACTATAATTTATCCGTTAGCCGATCGTTGTTGTCCCACTTGGTAAGTCCTAAATTAGTTCGGGACCGCATCCTTTCATATACTAAGCTCTTTATTTGCATATGTCTAGATGCTTAACCCATCGCCCAAAATTACAGGGTATTACATGTAGGAACCCGTAAACGTTAAATCCTAAATCCGTTTTTGGCTACCTCTCACCAACACAGATACGAGTAATCTTGTCCGCCATAGTATGGATAGATGGGAACAAATCATGTAGTAGTATTTTTGTCTTCGAATTTGTAAGTATTTTATATTGACCTTTCTAACTAATCACTTAATCTACATGAAGCTAGATAATTTTTTAATAGATTTGAGTTGTTTTAGAGAAAATATGTGAGGTGATGGTAGCGACTGATTTTGCAAGTGATGAATTAAAAGGGGTTTGAGGCCGTAATTTAAGAAGTCACAGGAATTCGGAGGTGGAGAATGGAGTTTGGCAAAGGGAATTGGGACTCATCAAATATGGCATGCCTAGAAACGATTATTTTTCGGTTGGACAAGTCGTAACCTCGATGATTAGGGGGGTAATCAAGAAAGATACACGGGGTGGACCAAGGTTGAAGCTTGTTGATTTGAGTGGAGGGATGGAGGGGGTAGCATAGACATCCGAAAGTTCGTAAATGCTTATAGGAAGGATCCCGAAGATAGAGAACTTGAGTGGGAGACTTGTTTGGGAGAATGTTCAAGAGATATGTTGTCATTGATAGAACGTAATGCAAAGAATAGGGGGGGATAGAGGCGTGAGCAAGGAGGGCACGAACTAAGTTTTTTTATGGTTCTAATCTTTCATTCGGCTTTGCCATTTTGTGGAGAGGTGTGGGGGACAGGAAAAATGAAAAACAAGGTTGTGTTTGGCGCAGAAAAATTTGAATTGTTTATTATCGAATTCCCTCTCATTGTCACATTGAAAACATTTGATATTCTTTTCAAATTGTGTCTTAATGAAGGCACTAAAGGAATAAAAAATAGAATAGGCTTGGGAATTATTACCAATGGGAAAAGTCCACATGAAGTTGAAATAATCATCCAAAAATAACATATAATATTAATGCTCGGTCGTGCTTAAAATAGGAGAAGTCCATAAATCACTGTGTATGATATCAAATGATATTAAAGTACAGGTGGATGAAGAATAAAATGGCAACTTTATATGTTTCCTAAAAATACAATATTCACAAATAGGAGGATAAGAGACATGTTTGCAATCAATAAATTTATTTTTGCTAAGGGAATGTAAAACAGAATCTCCCGGATGTCCTAATCTATTATGACATAAACTAGACGAAATAGCTACAAATGTTGATGTATATGAGGTTGGATAGCCGACAATGGTGGTGATAAGATAAAGGTCCCCGGTACATCACATCTCATTATTCGCATCCTTGTTTGAAGGTTCTTCATAGAAAAATCAAAAGGAACAAATCAAGGAAAATATTATTGTCGGTTGTGAAACGACATACATATATTAGATTTTTGATAAGTTTCAGGGCATGCAGGATATTGTTTAAAGATAATGGGGGGGTGGGGGTGGGGGGAGAGGGATGATTGTCCATAACCTCGAATGGAAATTCTTTGTCCACTACCAATAATAATATTACGATTTAAATTGTTCATATTGAAACAAAATGAGAGAGTACCTTGAGATGTCGTGATATGGGATGTGGTGCCAGTATTTATGTACCAACTGTCGTCTGGAACGTTGAGATACATCGTGTTCATTGCCGCCGAAATATCCATCGGTGCGTAGGTTGAAGGAGGAGAGAGTTGTGCACTATAGGCCTATTGTGGATGTGCGTCAAGAATGTCGAGCTGTGGGTTTCGGGCCAGAGGTTGGGTCCAGGATGTCTTCGGGTAGGGACATGGTGGAGCAACCCACGTGTGTTGGCCCAACGCTGCCCATGGTGGGTATGCAGCCCACGACGAAGGGTGCTGCCACGGCTGCTAACGGCCGGCAGGGACTGCCTCCTACCGCCGCTCCTACTGTTTTCGCTACATCCACCGCGGATGTTTCTGGAATTTCTTCCTTTGTTGTTATTCCGGGAATGTGAGCCATGTTTTGGATTGTTGGTTTGCCGGTGGTATGAGGCAGAAGCCGAGCCCCTCGGGTCGGCAATTGTGCCATGGTGGTTATGAAGGCGGCGTCTACGGCGCTTGCGTTGGCCGCTGCCAGCTTGGTTTTCCGAGTTTCTTCAAGGATAAGTCTCGAACGGGACTCATAGAATGGAGGCAATGGCGTGCTTTGTTAGAGGATGGTAGCGACGTCGTCATAAGTTTCCTTCAAACCCGTAATAAGTTGCATCACCAATCATTGATTTGTGACCGGTGCACCGACGTTGGAGAGTTGATCGGCAATCATCTTAAGTTCTTGACAATAGGCCGACGCATTAGGAAAATCGTCCTGCTGAATGTCCGTAAATTGATTTTCCAATTATCATGAAAAGTACTTTCCAATCGCTCCCACGTTTGTCGTGCGGTGGCATCGATTTCAATGATTATATGCAATAGATCGTTCGAGATTGTGCCATAGATCCATTGTAGAACAACCGCATCTAAGCGTGACCAAAGTTCATCATCAGAGACATCATGTGTCTCCACGGACTTTGATTTAGGGGGATGATGTGATCGATGTCTTTGTACACACGACAATGAATCTTAACACAGTTCTGACCAGGAGGAATAATAGACTTTTTCCATCTCAATGGTAATGTGAATAAAATTCTTGATGTTGTTAATAGCAAGAGCAGGATGAAATTTAGGTTATTCTGCCATTGAAAATTTGGGAGAGAAGGGAGAGATCGAGAGAGATAAGGAAAGAGTGGTCGGCGGCGGTCGGGGGGGGGGGCGACGATGGCTTAGGGTAATTTTAGGATTTTGGTTGTTGATACCATAAAGAAATACGTTTCTTGCCTTTTCATTGATTATTATGTACAATATATAGTATTACATGATTATTTATATAACTACAAACTAGGTAACTAATATTTCTAATTTCAACCAGAATATAAACTAATTAAATATAAAAGATATAATATGATATAAAAATATTCTTATAATATTCTATCAATTTATTTAGAGGATGCTTACTGTTACCGGGACGTGAGTGCCTATAGCCTTAGGATCTAAATTTAAAGAAGACACGACAACTTGGCTTTTCGACCAAAAAAAAAAAAAAAAAAAAGAAAGAAAGAAAGAAAAATTGGCTTTGCAGGTATCAATTCCTTAAGATAGTGAAAGATTTTCTTTTTAAAGAAAGATAGGAAATTAATTTAGGGACTTGCCATCATCTATTACTCAGACCGACTTTCTTTAATAGAAAAAGGAAAATAAAGACTTAACTTATTCCAAAATTCAGTCAAGTTAGGCGTTAAGATATAACTTATTCCAAAATTAGGCTTAAAGCATAACTTTAGATTTCAAAGTTAATCAAGTTAGACATACTTTATATTCCAGTGTTAGTCAAGTTAGGCCTTAAGACATAACTTAAGATTCTAAAGTTAGTCAAGTTAGAGCATTAACCTTAAAGCATAACTTTAGATTTTAAAGTTAGTCAAATTACACCTTAAGGCATAACTTTAGAATCAAAAGTTAGTCAAGTTATGCCTTAAGACTTAACTTTAGATTCCAAAGTGAGTCAAGTTCGGCCTATTTTATATTTCAAAGTTAGTCAAGTTAGACCTACTTTATATTCCAAAGTGAATCAAGTTAGGCCTTTAAGACATAACTTTAGATTCAAAGTTAGTCAAGTCAGGCCTTAAGACCTAACTTTATAGGAGTATTTCAAAGATAGTCAAGTTCGGTCTATTTTATATTTCAAAGTTAGTCAAGTTAGGCCTACTTTATATTCCAAAGTGAATCAAGTTAGACCTTAAGACATAACTTTAGATTCTAAAGTTAGTAAATTCAGGCCTTAAGACCTAACTTTATAGGAGTATTTCAAAGTTAGTCAAGTTACTTTATAGGAGTATTTCAAAGTTAGTCAAGTTATACCTTAAGAGTTAAGCCTTAATCTTAAGACATAACTTTATATTCCAAAGTTAGTCAAGTCATGCCTTAAGGCATAACTTTATATTCCAAAGTTAGTCAAGTTAGCCATTAAGACATATCTTTATATTCCAAAGTTAGTCAAGTTAGGGATTAAGTCATATCTTTATATTCTAAAGTTAGTCAAGTTAGGCCTTAGATTCTAAGTTAGACCTTAAGACATAACTTTAGATTATAAAGTTAGTCAAGTTAGGCGGCCTAAAAATATCACATATGCAAACTTTTACTAATAATTATAAGAACTAATTGCACGAGTTTTAAGTGTTCGGGTTTTTGATAACCAACTGCAGTCTTGATCAGTTGAAAAAATCATTAGTTAAAAGAAGAGAAACACATTATAAATGAGAAAGTTGGTAGAATGAAGGTTAAAAGTACATGGAAAGCACAACCGTTCGAATTGATTGAAGCTACGAGCAAATGCATAAAATATTGCTTATCATGGAACACTTCTATAATTTTAAATTTCTATTTATTACTTATTAAGGGTTACGAAATATTACCTTATTTTACTTTAGTGTATTTCCTTTCATTGTTTTTCATTATTAAATTAGCATTTTTTGTTAAGAAATTAAAAATAATAAATTAAAGAAAACCTAATAAACTGAAAGGAAACACTCCCCAGGAGACCCAACTGACGGCCAACTTCTAGTAAGAAGTCTATTTCCTCTAGAAGTAGTAATTTGATAGAACTCTATTTTGTATTCGTTTTACCAATATAACCTACAAATTTATATTAAAACTAATGTAGAAAGGGTATAAAAGTCGTTCAATATTTGAAGGATATTTTGGTCAACTAACATTTATATTCATGATTGATGATATCTAACTAGCGTACATATATATCTAACCAGGGTACATACACTTGGGAAGTTTATGGGTTTATCCGATTGACTAAAAAATATCTATGCTCCCCTAGCCATAACACTTTATAACCATGGTAAGTGTATAATGTATAACAACAAGTATATATCTAATGCATAATATTTATAAATAGGTGTATACAGTATAAGCATTTATTATAATTATAGTGATTATACTCGCTAAGTTTTGTAAAAAATAAAGACTTATCTTATTTTTTTGAAATGGACCCCTTTGAACTGTTGTGTAGCATAAAGAATCTCCTACTTTTTTGATAGAGAGAACTTCACTCGTTAATCGGTTATCTAATTCGAATTTAAATTAGTTGAGCAGATAAGTTTTGAATACCGAATGATTTAAAAAATTAAGGAAAATACAAAAGGGTGAAAAATTACAGAAGTCATTTCAATCCCCAAATAGAGTTTAAGCCAAAGAAGGATGTGATTCTATCTGCTGACCAAAGGAAGCAAAATGTCCTCTCCTGTTGGATAAATGTTACTTACTAATATAATTTTACATCAAGAATGTTGGTTATAAAAAAATAGTTTTTCATATGTGCTATAGAATACTGTATATTAATTTGAAAAACTTTCAGAATATTATTATTTGGTGTTGCATTAGCTTGATTCTTGAAGCAGATAAAATGAGTCTATTGATTTTTGCAGATTTGGTTGAATCCAATAAGAATTGTTGGAATTAGTATTAGAAGGTTGGATATCAAATTCAGAGTCATTCAGACTAATTTGGATAAATTTTTGAAGCAAAAATGTGTTAGTAAAATTTACGTGTAGCGGGGATATATGAATAATTTATACCAAAATTGTGATACAATTTGTACTGAAATTCGGACGATCCATTAGGACTTGTGGCAATCGCAAGACTCATCCATAAGAACTCTAACAATCTGTCAGAATTTGTGAACAATTTATTTCAAACTTGTTCATAATTTCATACTAAAGTACTGATGATCCGCCAGGACTTGTGCAGGCAAAACAAGTTTGTCAATCAATTAGAACTTCCGGCGATTCACCAACACTATTCTATGTTCTGATCCATAAGTTATTTTTGCTAACCTTATTTAAATTGGGTCAAAATTTAAATAGTGGCACTAAAATAACCTTTTTTTTGCAAATCTTCCATTTTTATATCATACCAAATGGTGACCCAAAATCAAATGTTAAGCCCATGTTAATGTTCAAACCACCTGTTTAATTTGAAAAGTGACCATTTTTGTAAATAAAAAACCACAAAAGTAGCTTGATTTAAATGTATAGTATGACTCTGTCAGCCCAACAATCTAAACAGTTTATTGATGAATAAAAAAGGACAGCATGTTGCACTAAGCTTCTGCTATGTTCGGGTTCGGGAAAGATTCAACCACAAGAATTTATTGTACGCAACCTTATCCTATATTTCTGCAAGAGGCAATTTAGTCCCCTAATACAGATATCGAACACCAAGTGAGAAACTAAAGAAAATCAGATTATATGATTATGAGATTGCAGCTTCTCTATCCATATACACCAAACTCGACACTTTATGCTGAACTGATAGCTTTATTCAAAGGGTAATTAGAACAGACATTCACAACGACTTTATTTTCATTGATAGTGAAAACAAATTCCTAGATATTGATTGATCAAATCAATCACCTTTACAAAGTCTTATTACTTCACATTTGGTGAATGACTGCAGGTTTTTCTTAGAACAATGAATTGCCCTCTCTTACAACACATTTACAGAGAGGCAAATATGATACCCCATTTGTCTCAATTTATATAACATATTTTTTCTTTTTAGCCAATCCCAAAAAGAATGACGCACTTACTTATATGACAATAATTTAATTTTAAATTTTATCTTTTACGTTCAACGAGATAATCTATAACCACACAAATATTTTAGACTTGTTTTACACCACACAGGGGCGGCTCAACAACTTTTGTGGCCTAAAGAGGAACTTTAATAAGAGGCTTTAAATTTATTTGAAGCTTGTTTTTATAACTTTTTAAGATTCAACGTAATTAATTATTTCTTTCTAATATTTTTTGAGTTATGAATAATCATATTTATATTTTCAGTTGACATATTAAAATATTCTCATAAATAACAAAAAATGATATATGCATTTACAAAGAAAAATTTTAAAAGTAAAAAATTTGAATTAAAAGAAGATAACATAAAGTTAAAATAATAGTATGGATGAATAACTCTTTAGAGACTATGGACAAGCTCGCATTGGATTATTTGCATTGTATAACATTTCTGAAATCACTTTTAAACTCTATCACTTATTAATCAATGTGCTATTATCGTCTTTAAAGTTGTGGTTGATTTACGCAAACTCCCTTATTTAGGCTATCATTTAATTTTTATCCCTATTTTTAAAAGTTAATGTAAATATAGCCTTTGGAAACATGTTAGATTCAAGTCACATGTTAGCCCAAATATAACTCGATTTAACAAACAAAATATTAGACTATCGTTTGACGTTTTATAACTAACAAACTTTTAAATTGTGGTCTAACTTTTTCTTATAAGCAATATGCTCAAAAGGAATCCTTGAGCTAAAAGGGGCTTCAATTGAAAAAAAAATTAGAAAGAGGGTCATTTACTAAACAACTCTTCTAAAAAGGGATACACTCAAAATTAATTGGATGAATTTCTTTTTGACAAATGTAACCAACTAAATAATGAGACATAATTTAAAGAGTGGCGTAAAGAAAACCATGTGTGCAAATACTCAAATGACAGTCACTCTTTGTTAAAATTCACAAATAATAATAATTTTTATTATAATAATAATTATTAAAAATAAAAAATAACCATATAAATGATGTAAGGTAATTATTGGGGCCTAAACTTCTCCGGGGCCTAAAGCGCCCACTTCACTCGCTTGGCCTTGGAGTCGGCCTTGACACCACAAAATTTAAACATCTTCCTTTATTTTTTAAATTATATGCTCAATCAAATTGCATCACATCAATTGGGTCGAAAGGAATATCAGATTTCTCTAGCTAATTATGAAAAACCGTGAGCTTTACATGGATTAGTTGAATCTTAGATTATTTTTATGGTACCACATTCTTTTACATACATTTAATTTCCACAAAGATTCTTTGGAACTGATTCATCAAAGATTACTCTCTTTCTATACTGAACCTTCTTGATTTCTTATTTTTAATTTAAGTCGCATTTCATTAGCAAAAAATAAATAAAAAAGATTGCAGATTTCTTTAATAATAATGAACAACATTATCATATATTTGTCCAAAGAGTAGAGGAATTACTATTCCTCCGGCAAGCGTTGTGATGGAACGATTAGTACTCTTTCATTCTTAATCAAAAGTTTTAAGTTTGAGCCTTGGATATGAAATCACCTTTGTTAGGGAGCGTTTTACCCACCCACCCCCCTCCCCTCCCCTCAATGTGGGACTCCTCGACGGGAATTTGAATTTAGTTGGACTATAATATAGGTAACAAACACTGGGTACAACAACAACATATTCAATGTAACCCACCCGTGAGATCTGGAAAGGGTAGGATGTACGCAGACCTTACCTCTACCTCGTGGAGATAGAGAGTTGTTTTTTAAATACACTCGATTCAAGTAACATATATCAGCAATTTTAAAAATTAAATTACAGAAATAAAGCAAATAATACATGTACCTAACACTGGGCGGGAGATAAAAAAAATGGAATTACTATCCTAACATGTACTACAGAAATTTACAAGTATCCAAGTGGAATAGTGGACCATTTAATTACATATTTTTAACGACATATTTCCAATAATTTTTTATTCTTTGTCTCTGACGGTTTTTGGTCCCGGGTGGGGATAGAAACCGTGTATATTTGTGAATATTTAGGTTACTTACCATATGTAATTATGATATTAGTATTATAGTAGGAATCAATTTTTCATATTTAGAGATTGTATATTGTATATATAGACCTCTTCATTAATGAAAATAATCAAGAGATTATTTCTTTCATGGTATCAAAAGTCTAGAGCAAAATTTCGTTCTCCCAACTACACTTCTGCCGCCTAGCACCCTCGTAATCCGCGATTCTGACACCTTTTTCTTCTAAAAATTTTCCCCTCTTCCTAAATTCTCTTCCTAATCTCTAATTCTCCTCTTGTTCTTCCATTACGTCTACCTCAAATACACGTTTCATCCTGCCCTTACCGTATCCAACATCAAGAATCACATCCCTATCGTTCTTGAGATGGAAACGTTCAATACACGACGTGGGCAGAATTATTTAAAGCTCACACACACTCTCATCAAGTCCTTCACCACATCATCCTCGCGGATACATGCAAGGAAAAGGTACTTACCGCCAATGATGACCCTGTGTTCTGGATGACTCTTGATGCTACCGTACTCCAGTGGATATATTCCACTATTTCTACGGACCTTTTGCAGACGATTATTGAACCCGACGTCACGACGATGGACACTTGAAATAGGGTGCGTGATATATTCCAACATAACCAAAATTCTCGTGTCGTCACTCTTGAGCAGGAATTCTCCCATGTCACTATGGAGGATTTTTCGAATGTCTTAGCTTATTGTAAAAGGCTGAAGGAATTGGTGGATCAACTCAAGAACGTTGGTGCACCCGTCACTAATGATCGTCTTGTTCTTCAGATGGTTGCCGACGTATCCAAGGTCTATAAAGGTGTTGGGACTCTTCTTCGTCAAAGCAGCCATCTTCCTCTGTTTTATCAAGCCCGATCTATGCTCACTCTTGAAGAGGCGGGGTTAGCTAAAAAGGCCGAAACTGGAGCAACTTCCGCCATGATGGCGGCCTCGCCATAAAATTCCTACTCTCCCTCATCTTCACCTAATTCCACTCCATATTGGAACAACGGGGGTAGAAAACGGGGTCAAAATTTAAAGTTCGCGGGAAAGGTGGCAGCCGCGGAGGCAACGGTGGCGGCAGCAGTAGTCAGGGTGGCAGCCGGTAGGGGCAACCACAGCTTGGGCCAGTGCAGTGGCATGGGCAGTGGGCCAACAATGCTGCTGGCCAGTGGGCCTGGTAGTGGCCCAACTGGCCTAGTTACCTCTTTCCAGTTCCAGCAGTTTACCCAGCGAATTGGGCCACCGGAGAGGCACGGTCGCGGCCTAGTTCCATCAATTTACCCAGAAGGGGTGGGCCAGTCAGCAGAGGCCCAATACACAGCAGTTTCAGTCCAGTTAGCCGACTGTTGGGCTTTGTCAGCAGGCCTTCACGGATGCGGGCCCACCAGCAGTTCCGACACCCACGAATATCGAGGCGGCGATGTATACACTTAGATTAAATCTATTGGACACAAATTAGTACATGGACACCGGAGTCAATCTCATATAATGTCCGTGCAAGGTAATCTCTCGTCTTATTTCAATTTGAGCAAAAATTGTGGCATAATTGTTGGTAATGGCTATTCAATTCTAATTCGTGGTTATGGTCACACAAATTGGTCCCCCCCCCCCCAAACATCCACCTCTTGTCCTCAAAAATGTCATTTATGCCGCTCGCTTAATTAAAAATTTAATGTGTGTCCAAAAATTTACAACTGATAATTGGATTTCTGTTAACTTTGACCCTTTTGGATTTTCTGAAAAGGATTTCAAGGCGGGGATACCTCTAATGATGTGTAATAGTCGGGGAGAGCTTTATCCAATCACCACCACCACCATTTCCACGAGTCAAGCCATACCTTCCACATTTACTGATTTTGCTCCTTCCTTGTGGCATGCCCGTTTGGGTCATCCGATGTCGTATATTATTTCTTCTCTTAAAAATAATAATTTCATTGATTGTATGAGTACGCGTAGTACTCATATTTGTCATGTTAGATTCTTCTCGCCTACTTCTAGTACATTGGGAAACATGTTAGATTACCATTGTTTGTCGCCTCCAATTTACTTCTAGTACATATGATGCCTTTTGACATTATTCATTAGTGATTTATGGACATCTCTCAGTTTTTGAGTTCTTTGGCCATTTTTATCCCAAAATCGCACAACCGAAGCCCGGCCGCCCAAACCCGCGGCCCAATTCCCTTTCCCTTTTTCCCAAAACCGAAGCCCAACTCCCTTTTCTTATTCCCCATCGCCCCACCCCAAATCTCCCAAACCCAATACCCACTCGACGGCCCACCCCCATTTCGTCCGGCCCAACTTACCCGACCCATCACCCATCTTCCCCCCCTTTAAACCCCAAAACCCAAAACAAAAACAAAAAAAAAAAAAAAGAAAACCTAAACCTAAAAACCCTTCAACCGCCGCCACCCTACACCCCTACCCCCACGTCGCCTCCCCATACCCCCGCCACCACCAACCCTGACACCACCATACCCCTCCCATCACTTCACCATACCCCTCCCATCACTTCACCATACCCATACACCTAAAATCCGCTTCCAAAACTCAGATTTTTTTTGCCTTTAATTCAAATTTCAAACTCGTTCTTGGGGGGGAAATCCACCTATAAATATCCCCCTTGTTCTTCATTTTTGGGAGGTTCGAAAATCCGTCTTTATGGGTCCGAAAAAAAAATCTGTCTTTGGGGTCGATTTTTAGAGTTTTTGGTTCGACTTTAAGTCCGAAAATTTATGTTTATGAGTCCGAAATTTTCTTGAAGGGTTTGCTTTGTATTTTTGTTTGTATTCTTCATTATTGGGAAGATTTCGAATTTCAAAAAATCCGAAATCTGATTAAGAACATTTCTTTGTTCTTGCATGTGTTCTTCAACCTAAAAAAAAAATCCGAAAATACTACTTTTCTTTTCCCTAAATTCACCCTCAAAATATTTGATTTTTTTCATTTTTTGGTTCGAATCCGGGTCGGGTCACTGGCGGGTCGGGTCAAACATCCGAAAATCAAAACAGAGTCCTATTTCCAGAAAAATCAGAATTCAAAAAATCTACAACAAATCAGAATTCTAACATTTCCGAGCGGATTCGACGATTCAAAACACGCCTCGGTTCGCTACCCGGAAAATCTACGAAGAGTCTCGTTATGAGACTCATCATGACTTCGTCCAAAATGAAGAACCACATCTATGTTCATTGCATTCCCCGCTCTCGGAACTTCAAAACAAATAGGGTGCCGATGATATCGTCATCCGTCCTAGCCGCATTTACGTTTATTGTTTAATTTGTCTTTCATTATTATTTGGGTTGTAATAATTATTTAATTATGTACTGTCATTAGAATGCTTAGAATAATTAGGCCGCGAATAGATGAATGAATAGGATAGTCTAACTGCCGTTAGTTTATTTCTTAGGCTCGTTTGAATTGGAAACCATCGCTAGCTTTATTTGTTTAGGGCCGCCTTGTGTGTTCCAAACTTAGCCTCTAGTTACTTTGTTCTATTTTTTAGGTTCGTTATGCATGCTTTAATATCTTTCAAAAAATAATTTGGCTATCTATTATTCACTTTCTTTAATCCTAAAAAATAAGGTTTGCATTTTATCCGATTTGCAACATTGAAAGATTTTCATAAAATTTACTTTTATTATTCAATTGCCAAATATGTATTTTTCTAAATAAATATAACTTCTGGGCAATGATGAGACTTAAACCTTTTATTTCATCCGAGATCAACATGTTTAGTAGGCGAGGTGACTAAAATAACCAACAAGTTATATATTCGCAGCCACGACATGATTATAGTGATCTTCTTTTTTTTTTTCATCTGAGAGACCAATACGTTTAGTAGGCGAGGCAATCAAAATAGCCACATTAGTCATATGTTTGCAGCCACGACGCTATTGGAATGGTCTTTTCAAAATCTAAGTCTGAGCCCTCCGTGACCAGAACGCTCACTGTTTTGGATACGGATCTGAAGTTATGTTTTTTTTTAAATCTGTTCTCTAATCGTTTGTTCTTGACAAACTTGCAAGGAACAAAGTCAATGAAGGCGAGATATTTCTTCGGAGTTTATTTATTTTATTTACTTTCTTTAGTTCGGCTTTTATCCCGCTCGTATTGTAATATTATTTACCGCACTTATGTAAACCCTTTTTACCCGGGAATCACCGTACACGCCGTGCTCCGCTTTTATTATATCGAGCGCGAGATTATTTTTATTTTATTTTTGGATAATTATTCTAATTTTTTGTGGACCTTTCCTTTGTCTAAAAAATCTCAAGTTTTTCCACATTCTTAAAATTTAGAGCTTTCATCCATACCCAATTTACACGGGAAATTAAAAACATTCAATGTGATAATGGTAGGGAATATGATAATGAGTCATTTTGGGAATTTTGTGACACTCATGGCATATCTTTTCAGTTTTCTTGTCCTCATACGTTCTCGCAAAATGGGAAGACCGAAAGAAAAAATCGTACAATTAATAATATTGTCCGAACCTTACTAGCACATGCTTCATTACCCCCATCTTTTTGGCATCATGCGTTACAAATGGCGACCTACCTCCTTAACATTCTCCCTAACAAAGGTTTAGCATATCAATCCCCACTTAAATTCATTACAATAAAGATCCATCGTATTCTCATCTTAGGGTGTTTGGGTGTTTGTGCTATCCACTTTTTCCGTCCACTACAATTAACAAACTTCAAGCTCGGTCTACCGCTTGTGTATTTTGGGTTTTTCGTCTAATCATCGTGGTAACAAATGTTTTGATTTAATTTTTAATAAAATCATAATTAGTCACCATGTTATTTTTTATGAAACAAATTTCGGTTTGCTCAAGTGTCTAAATCTGTGTCGAGTGCTTATAATTTTTTAGACGATACTTCCTCCCCGTATATTCTACAACGTGGGCCGAGAGTCAAATCTGCCAGCAAGCCAACTGCATGCTGTCCCAAACAATCTCGGCAATGTTCCAGCCTCTCAGCCCAGTTCGAGACCCGGCCCAGTGGCGATCTTGGCCCAGTTTCTAGTTCCAAGACTCAATCCAGTCTCGGTCCAGTTTCTGGCCCAGACTCTCAGACCAGTCTCGGTCCAGTTTCTGGCCCAGACTCTCGACCGATCTCGGTCCGGTTTTCGCGGACTCTCGGACGATCTCGGTTTTGGAACAATTTTTTCTCCTTCTCCTCCGGGTCGTCAGCCAGTCGTTATTGGGCCAGAAGGCCCACTGTCTGCTGGCCAGTCCACCACTGACCCAATAATTACCCAAATCCCATCAAATTCTATCTCAAGTCAAGGGCCCGTTATGCGTAGCCAACGTGGTATTTTTAAACTGAAATGACTTTTTAATTTTAATTTTAATGTCACTAAATCACCCCTACCACGTAACCCATTGTCTGCCCTTCATGACCCGAAGTGAAAAATGGCCATAGTTGATGAATATAATGCTCTTATTGAAAATAAGACGTGGGATTTGGTGCCCCATCCTCCTGGTGTTAATATTATTCGGTCTATGTGGATTTTTACTCATAAAGAAAATTTTGACGGTTCTTTTGAGAGGCATAAGACCCGTCTTGTAGGTGATGGCAAAACACAATAGGTTGGCGTAGATTATAAAGAGACATTTAGTCCGGTGGTCAAACCAACAACTATTCGCACTGTGCTTAGTCTGGCTTTCTCGAAATCATGGCCCATTCATCAGCTGGATGTGAAAAATATTTTCTTATACGGTGATCTTAAGGAGACAGTATACATGCATCTTGGGTTTTAAGTACCCCAATTATCCTCACCATGTTTGTTTGCTGAAGAAGTCCTTATATGGGCTTAAGTAGGCCCCACGGACTTGATATAAGAGATTTGCAGATTATGTGTCTACTATTGGGTTTTCTCACATCAGGTCTGATCATTATCTGTTCATCTATCATCGTGGTACTTCTCTAGCATACATTTTGTTATATGTGGATGATATTATTTTGATTGCCTCATCCGATAATTTGTGCAAGTCTATCATGACCCTTATTAGTTCAGAATTTGCTATGAAAGACTTGGGGCCCTTGAGTTTTTTTTTGGAGTAGTTGTCAATTGTCATGCACGTGGTCTATTTTTATCACAGAGGAATTATGCGGTTGAGATTATTGAGAGAGCTGGCATGTCATCTTGGAAGTACTCTTCTACTCCGGTTGTACCAAACCGAAGCTGAGTGCTACGTCTAGCACACCATATGAGGATCCACCCACTATCATAGTCTTGCAGGGGCTCTTCAATACCTTATATTCACAAGACCATATATTACTTATGCAATTTAGCATGTGTGTTTATTTATACATGATCCATGGATTGAGCACATGCATGCTCTCAAACGCATTATACGATACATACAGAGCATACTTGATTATGGATTGCATTTATATCCATCTTGCGTCTCTACTCTCGTATCATATACAAATGTTGATTGGGGTAGATGTCTAAATACCAGACGTTCAACTTCTGGTTTTGTTGTGTTTCTTGGTGATAACTTGGTCTCTTGGTCGGCAAAACACCAGGCTACTTTATCGCGATCTAGTGCGGAGGCCGAATATCGAGGCGTAGCCAATGTGGTGTCTGAGTCATGTGGCTGCGTAATCTTTTATTAGAGCTTCACTTTCATATTCAGAAAGCTATCTTGGTCTACTGTGATAATGTTAGTGTCGTCTATCTCTCTGGGAATCCGGTCCAACTTCGGCGCACTAAACATATCGAGATGGATATTCACTTTATTCGCGAAAAGGTAGCTCGTGGACAAGTACGTGTCTTACATGTCCCTTCAAGGTACCAAATTGCTGATATCTTTACTAAGGGTCTTTCCTTGGTTTTGTTTGAAGATTTTAGGGACAGTCTCAACGTACGACAACCGTCCGCTATGACTACGGGGGTGTGATAGAAATAGTGTATATTTGTGAATATTTAGGTTACTTACCATATTTTGTAGAATCTTGTACAAGTGTAATTATGATATTACTATTATAGTAGGAATATGATTTTTAATATTTAGAGATTGCATACCTCTTCGTTAATGAAAAAATTAAGGGATTATTTCTTTTAGTTTTTCTGTAAGGAAAAATTGGAAAAAAGGTAGAGAAACCAAAAATGATTTGAGAAAATATAGACAATTTCAATGAAATGGGCCAATTTCAATTTTAAGCCACCAATAATAAATAAGTTGGTCCCATTTCAACTTAATAGATATAGCAATAATAGAGCAGTGAAATGAGCCAATTTCAACGATTGTCATTCAAATTTTATTTTATTAATATCAAAAGCATTAAATTATTATTGTAATGAAAAAGTCATTAAATTTAACCTAAATATCATGAAAGTCACTAAATTATATTTGTAACTGATTGAAAGTTACTCAACTTTGCTAGGTATCACAGAAAGTCACTAGAAGGAATGAAAAAAGACATTTCTACCGTACAAATAAAAGAAAGTTTTAAAATTTGCCAAATTACATATCTAGTGAAGAATGAAACCCTAAACCTTTATCAAGTAAGAGAGGCTCTTAACCAGTAATCTAGGAAGTCATTTCTGATAAACAATGTCACGTAATAATTTTTATTCATTTCTACAAATTTTTCGTACGTGTACGCAATAAAAAAATCGATGAAGTGGTATCACACTTATGTATATGATTGAAACATTGATTTCAAAGAAAACGTAACTATTATAATGAAATGTTATTGTAGAAGACAATTATTATAAAAAATATTTAAAGTTAATGGTAAAAAAAATACACCTGAACTATTTTTTTTGTGAATTTTACACTTCAACTATCAGTTATTCTCTTGAAGATGATTATCTAACTATCAGTTGTTCCCTTTTTCTATCTGAACTATCAACTAAATAAATATCATATTCCATCTTTTATATATATATAAGACATTGCATTCTTCAGATAATTCAATTCAAAGTAATTAGATGTCCAACTTAAGTCTATATGACACGACCGATCAATAGATTTATCTTTATCATATATTTTATATATCACATTAGATAGATATATAATTCAGTCATTATAATTCATGAAAAACGTGTTCTCCACCAAACGATTTGAAATGTGAAAGATAAGATTCTGCAGGATTTATTAGAGGTGTGGAGTACATAAACACCATCCCATATCATTTTCCTAATTGGTCCCAAAGCCTATAATGAGCAGTCGACCAAGTATATTCTTGTCCTCTAAGAACATAGCCAAAAATCTCATTTTCATATAATATAAAAGTTCACATTTTCAGTTTCCAAGATTTTTTTGTTATAGGTTTAATTTTTATTTATTTATAGTGTAAATCAAATTTTTACCTTATTTGGAGGCTTCTCATTCATGCAATATATATAGGTGTTTACAATTACAAAACCTAATTGGAGAAGGATCTCTAAACCAAATTGGAGAAGGATCTCTACTTTGCATAATTACAGAATATATGGAGAATATTAATATATTCTCTATCACACCCCCTCAGTCGGAGCGGGAGGAGGCGGACTCTGAGACTGGATCTGAAGTCAAGGAACATCTGCTGAGGAAGTCCCTTAGTGAATATATCTGCGTACTGATAGGAAGATGGAACATGTAACACCCGAACATGGCCCACGGCAACATTCTCACAAACAAAATGAATATCCATCTCAATATGTTTGGTTCGTTGTTGTTGAACGGGTTATGAGACAAGTAAACAAAGAGATATGTTATCACAAAGAGACAAGAGATGCCTTACGTAGGGGACAATTAAGCTCTAAAAGGTTTACACAACATAGCAACAACGAAGTAGATCAACGTATGTACGGATGGGGTTATCACGCCCCGAAAGTAGATCAACGTATGTCTGGACAGTCGCCCCAATCTGCGTCCGTATATGATATCATCATGGCTGGTACAGATGGATAAAGATGTAACCCATAGTCAAGAGTACCCGTAACATACCGAATGATACGTTTAAGGGATGTGAAGTGAGGCTCCCTGGGATCATGCATGAACAAACACACCTGCTGAACCGCATAAGAAATATCGGGCCTAGTGAAAGTAAGATACCGAAGTGCACTAGCGAGACTCATATGAAGAGAAGGATCAAGCACCGAATCTTCGTCATCTGCACTAAGCTTCGACTTTGAGTCGACTGGAGTGGGAATGATTTTGCAGTTTGTCATTTTAGCCCTATAAATAATCTTTTCGGCATGCTTATGCTGACATAGAAATATTGCATTCTCGAATCTGGTCACAGAAATCCCCAAGAAATAACTCAACTTACCCAAGTCTGTCATGACAAATTCGAATTTCAGCATGGTAATGTTCTCGTTTTTCAGCACATCAGAGGAGGCAATCAAGACAATATCGTCGACATAGAGCAAAAGATATGCAGTGTTATTACCTCGATGAAAAATAAAAAAATGAGTTATCACTTTTGCTGCACATCGACCCAATCTGCAAGATGTAAGTGGCAAAACGGTTATACCAAGCCCTGGGGGCTTGTTTCAAGCCATAAAGTGACTTTGAAGCATGCAGACATAGTGAGGAGCCGAAGGATACACAAAGCCATGTAGTTGATGCATGTATACGGTTTATTTCAAATCCTATATAAGAACGCATTTTCACATCATGTTTATGAATCGGCCAATTCTTTCCCTTAGCTATGCTAAAAATAGTGCGAATGGTGATTGGTTTAACAACTGGACTAAATATCTCACGACAATCAACTCCCTCTTGTTTCCCCGTGCCATTAGCCATAAGTCTCACTTATGGCGTTCAAGCTCACCACTATCTCTGAATTTGTGACGATATAGCCACATGCAATGAATCACATTCACCTCCTCTGGTCTCGGTACAAGATCCCAAGTGCATTGTGTAGTGAGCGCATTAAATTCCCTCACGCATGGTCGTATTCCAATTCGGTTCAAGCTTGGCTAATTTTATGTTTTTAGGTATAGGTGATATTGTCTGAGTGGATAGGTTAAAGTGGACTTTCGATTTAAAAATCTCGTGCTGAGCATGGGTTTCCATACGACGGGTCGGAAGTGGGACTTTTAGGCTGACGGGAAGTAGGGGCAGTGAGGATGGCGGGGGTTGTGGGGCCGTTGAGGGCAGAGGGGTGGCTGACGGGTGATGTTAGGATGTTGATGGGAGGTTGGGGCAGTGAGGCAGGGGACTGATCGACGGAGGCAGGGAGTTGGGCAGTGAGGTAGGGGATTAGTCGACAGAGACAGGGACTGGTCGACGGAGGCGAAGGGTTGGGACAGTGAGGCAGGGGACTGGTCGACGGAGACAGGGAGGCCGTGACTGGAGTAGTAGGTGGGGGTGTGTTCGATGGGACTTGGGGGGGACCGCGATGGGTTATCCGGAATATTAGCACTATGTATGGCGTTTCGCATGAGAGGGGATGTTTCGGGTCATTAAGGAAGTTGTAATCAGTGACTTGAAGTTGTCGGACGTTTGCAAACGGGAAAACGATTTCCTCGAATGTGACATGGCGAGAGACTAGGATTTTATGTGTGGACAAATCATAGCATAAGTACCCCCTATGGTTCGACGGAAACCTACGAAGACGCAAGGAGAGGTGCGGGGTGCTAATTTGTGAGGGGTCGTGGAGGTAAGATTTGGGTAGCATAGACAACAAAAAATTTGAAGGTGATCATATGAAGGGATCCGACATAATAAAATTTTGGTATGGGTTTTATTTTGAAGGGTACGGGTAGGTAATATATTAAGAAGGTATTCTACCATTTTTAACGCGTATACCCAAAAGAGAGGGGGAAGAGAGGCATGAAAGAGCATTGTACGGATCATATTGTTAATGGTGCGGAGTATTTTTTGGCTTTATCATTTTGAGGTGAGGTATGGGGGCACGAGAAATGAAACACCATACCATTTTTCACACAAAATTTATGTAAGGGAGAATTGTTAAACTCACGACCATTGTCATATTGAAATGATTTTATGGCCTTTTCAAACTGTGTTTTAACATATGTTCAAAATTCAAGAAACGTGGAGTAAACTTGAGACTTATATTTGAGCGGATAGACCCAAAGAAAGTGAGAGAAGTCATCTAATAATACCAAATAATATTTATGACCCAGTTTGCTAGTAATTGGAGATGTCCATAAATCCGCATGAATGATGTCAAAAGGAGAAAAAGTAACACTTAAAGATGACATAAACGGATGTCTAACATGCTTTCCTAGAGGACAAGAATAGCAATTTTGGGAAAATTTCCCTTTATTACATTGAATTAAATTGTGGCTTCTAAGAAAGTTAAAAATTGGTGCTCCGGGGTGTCCAAGTCTAATGTGCCAAGTTGATGGAGAGATTGCAGCTAGGGAGGTAGGTGGATTGATACTTGCGACGAAATTGGATGAGAAAGGATATAGGCCCCCCACACTATTACATCTCGTAAGAGTTGTCCACGTATGTAGATCTTTCACAGAATAAAAAAAAAGGTCAAACGCAATAGATACAAAATTATCACTAGCGAATTTCCTAACATAGATTAAGTTTTTAATGATGTTAGGAGCATATAGGATATTTTTTAGGGTAAAGGGTGGGTAAGGTGGTTGTTTTGAGTGGTGACGTAGCCTTGAATTGAAATGCGGTTGCCATTGCCGATCAAAATAGATTGAGGATTGTTAAAATTAAATAAGTGAGGGAGATTACCAGAGTTGCGAGTGAGATGGGATGTGGAACCTGTATCCATGTACCATGTGTCATGGGGTTGCTAGAGATTCATAGTGTTGTAAGCCTGACTCAGTTCGGCAGGGGTCATAGGGCCGTAGGCCTATTGTTGGGCCATGGAAAAGTTGGCATGGTGCTGTTGGCCCGTGTATCGTGGGCCTGGAGGGGACCCAAGATGCTGGGCTGCAACGAGAAATATTGTGCCATGTTCGTGGATGGTAGATTAGATAGAAAGACGAGGTTGTTAAAGAACCCTAAAAGCGAGCGATACGCTAATCAGGTTGATTTTTAGGCCAATCGTCCATGAATTGTCGAAGTGGATGATGTTGTGATTTACTTTCTTGATCATGACAATTCACTATTGAAGAGCTTTTATTCAGTGGATTGATCAAAGAGTCAGCACAAACTAGTCTGAAATTGGAGGTTACTCCATAAAGATTTTTCTCCTTCTGAATTGAATATTGGCTCTCTTTTATACTTGGTGAAACAATTGTAGGGAATTTTGTATCCGAGTACCTTTTACCAAAAGTTTCCTTCGCCGTATAACTCCTCTCTAGATAAAGGGATGTGGTGGACGGATTAGTTACATCAGGCTACAAGTTGCAGAGTTGGTTGTGATGAGAGAGATTGAGAGTGGTGGAGAAGGGAGGGGTAAGGTTTGGCTTCTGATACCATGTGGAATAGTGCAATTCTCATTCGTTGGAGGCTTCTCATTCATGCAATATATATGGAATAGTAAACCTAATTTCTTTAAACCTAATTGGAGAAGGATCTTTAAACCTAATTGGAGGATCTCTACTTTACATTTACACTAGTTCAAAATGGAGAATATTAATATATTCTCTATCATTATATATATAGGTATTTACATCAACAATCCGAGGCTTGAAAAGGGAACTTTTGAACTAAAATCAAATTATTATGGAGAAGGTTTTCTAATTACAAATAAGTATGGATGCATCCCCTCAAGGAAAATGGAATCAACTCCACCCCTATCCCCACCCCATCCCCACCCTCAAATCGCATATTGGTGCTTGATGATCGAATATAGAGTAAATATGCTTATCTTAAATTCTACAAATAGAATTGTTCCGGTATTATCAACAAGCTATAACTTTTACACCGTTAATATATAGAATTTAAAATCGCATCTACCGTCCAAGAAAAGATTTGAAAGGTATGCATTGCCAAACATAAACTTATGAGTTCACGTGAACTCAATAATTTCAGCTCAATTGAATTTACCGGACATTGTCACACTGAGGCTTATCACTTATGACTTGTAAGGAATGCATCTATAGTCAAATTTACTATATATTTGATTGTGAATCCAATTAATTATGAGATTTTTACATAAATAAATAGTTTGTCAGATTCACTATTTATCTTTTCTAATTGGTATACACAGTAAAATAGAAAATTTTACTAAATTATGAACCAACACATTTCATGATCGAGAAACATAACCAAAAATTCCATGTTCATATAGTAGCCAAAATAATCATTTTCATAAAACTATTCGTAATTAAAAATATGTCATGTGTTAAATTGATAAGAAGTATCTCGATCTGTTGCTATCTATCTAGAATCCAACATGTGGATCTAAATTAACATATGCAGAACCGATTTTTGTTTACGATTTTTTTTCAGAAGATACAATCATATTGAATAATATCTTGATTTTTCATAGCCTTTTAACTTGTTTGAGAAATAATATAATTAAGTGATTAAAAATGTGTTTATCTCTAATAGTTTAAACATTTAAATAAGATGACCACAATATTCAATATGATATAAGAAGATCTGAGTTCAAATCTCACCACCACCCATTATCAAAAAGAACTTTCATGTTGTTTCCTCATGACTGGATGTAAACTTTTGAAAAATGGAGTGCACATTACACATTACGTGAATCCCATATCAAAATGGAAGAAGAAAGTTAGGGACCTTATAAGAATGAGTTCAAAATCAATTGTTAAGGCGCCTTTTGAGTTTAAACCCAAGAGACAAATTCGTGCAGGTCTAGGTCCAAAACGGACAATATCTTAAGAGTTGGACTAGACCATTACTGATGGTATCAGAGTAAGACTTTCCCTCAGTACAGTGATGGAGCAAACCTCAGCGAGGACACTAAGTTCCAAGGGGGAGGGGTGTATGCGACGCCCATGACGGAGGGCAAGCTTCTTCAGAGGTGCACATTACATGTTAGGTGAATCCCACATCGTATTGGAAGAATAAAGTTAGAGACATTATAAGAATGAGTTTAGAATCAACTGTTGAAACGCCTTTTGGGATACAACCCAAGGGACAAATTCATGTGGCCTAGGCCCAGAACAAACAATACCTTAACAATTGGAGTAAGGCCGTTACACATATGCTCGATTCATGAAAAAATACATTCACAAGTGAGGGGATATGTGGATATGTTGAGACATAATATAAAAGTATACAAAGTGTGATCTCAGCAAATTAGTCAAATTATAATTAATTTACGTTAATGATTAATAGGTGAAAAGATTTTAAAAAAAAATCAAAATCAAATAAGTAAGCGTAATATTATAAACCGTAAGAAAGGATAGTGTTACAAATAAGAGAGGTCTCTAAAATTACCCTTTCAGTTTACTGATGTTCCTTCATAATATCCGATGATTGGTTTATGTAAACGATATTTGGATTGTTTGTAAAGTTTAAGTCTCATTTAATAATTTAGGCCGTAAAAGTAACATTGAGGTTGTTTTTGCACAAATTCTTTAAACGGGAACAAAAATTAAATAGCTATCTTAAATAATCCTAATTATGCAAATCTTCCTCTAACTTTGTTTTAGAGAAAATGACAGTATTTGTCATGGTTTTAAATTTAGGAACATAATTTGCACAAGTATTTGTGTTCCACAAAAATTGAAGATTTGATTAATTTTCCACTGTTCAAGGATTTATTTTTACTCTCCATTATGTATTCTCATTTCTCTCTCTTGTTATGCCAAAATGAGCAGTTAATGCTAACTTTTACTGTTGATGCATTTTTATTTTATATATATATATATATATATATGTGTGTGGGGGGGGGGGGGGGGGAGATCTTTAGTGCATAATGTGTTGATTTGTCATGACCTGATGAGACACTATAATAGATAGACTACTCCAAGATGTCTAATGAAGATTGATTTGAGGAAGGCATATGACATGATGAAGTAGGAGTTTTTGATAGAAATGCTGCATGGATTTGGCTTCCTCAGAAGTTTATCCAATTGATTATGATGTGTGTATCCACAACAAAGTTCTCAGTAAAGGTGAGCTTTGCAACATTTTTCAGCAATTACAGGGTTAATTGCAAATACAGAATAGTCCAATATCTTCATTGTTAGAGTGACTGATGAGATTGTAATGCCTCGAACAATGGCTTGCGCGAAACACAACACTCGGTGCCAGACTATATGTGATCAAGCGAACCATATGGCTGCTGAATCAACATGGGTATCAAAACATACTATATTAATGATTTAAAATATGTAAACTGAATACTGAAAAATATAGTCTGAAAGTATATTGCAGAAGATTCTGAAAACATGATAAGTTTGAAAATAATATTGTCATGCCATGAAACTAGACTAGTCTATGAAACCTATGAAATATGAGTCCGCAAAACTGTTTACCAAGACAAGGCTCTGGCATACCTATACTAATAAACCATAATCATGAAATAACTAGACTGACACCCTGAACGAGATGGGGCTCACCAAAGAGCCGATACCGAAGCAATCCTACTGAGCAGATCCGTCTCCCTGAAACTCAACACATGCACGGTGAAGTGCAGGCCCAATGCAAAGGGGCGTTAGCACATTTGAATTGTACTGTATGTAAAACAACTGAAGGAAATAAGCAGGCACATGATATAAGAGAAACATGAAATTGAAATTGAAACATGAACATGAGTATAATATAACATGTGTAAAATCTGTAAATAGTATATCTGTATATATATCTGTATAAATGTGGGGAGAGCAACAATCGAACCGACATGAACCACCACGTGTGAACGGGGAGTCTGATATCTGCCCGATTAACTAAGACATCTCGTACTTTGTCAGAGTACGAGACATGAACATGATGGATCCAATAAATAATCTGAAGGTATCGTCCTTTGGAAGAGCGAACCTTATCCTACGTTGGCATACATAGTTTAGGCTATCTCAGCCTTCTCGGTAATCTGTGCAACTCCCAAAAATATGTACTTGAAATAGTGATTTGAAAGCCCATAAATTTCATGAAATAGCTTGTAAACATAACTTGTAATTTCATAAATTTAACATGTAAAGAAATACATAATATAACTTGTATAAATCATGGAAACGTATATGACTTCATGGAACTAAGTAAATATGATCATAACTTGCATTTAAGAACTCATGAGAAGTAAGGCATGTGTTCATGGATTACAGACATGTTCATGACATATCATGAATATAATAACAGCAACATGATATTTATATATATAATTGAACATAGATGTGGTTATTATGAACTTGAGCAAAATCCTAGGTTTGAAGAATTCTTGTATCATGGATTACATGTGGTGTGGGGAAGAACAAAGATATCCCCACGTGGATAGAAGCTCTACATACCTGACTTGCTTCCAAACTTGTATTAAAAATGCTGACATTGAAGATGAACTCCAAAGATTGCACCTTGAAACCTTAAATTGGGTTTATTTTGAAAACCCTAGGTTAAGAGTAATGGAATTCACATAGGAATTGATTATACTGTGTTAGAATTGCACGGAAATACGTGGAAAGGACTTACCTTGATGTAGGAGATGGTTGGGAAGAGAGAACCTTCATTCTAGGGTTTGGGAATATGAAAAACTAATTTTTAGAATCAAGTGTCGTATTTATAACGTTTGCTGTCGGGGGATTTTTATGGTCCATTCGACGGTCCATCGAATATTTGACGGTTATAGTCTAAGTTGTCAATATTTTGATGGTCAAAATTAATGGTCAGTCAACAGGTTGGCGTTCTTACACGGCTCTCTCCAAAGTTTGACCCATTCATCAACTAGACGTGAAAAATGTGTTCTTACACGGGGATCGCAAGGAAACGGTAATCAAAAGTGAAGATTGACGATTCATTTGATGGATCGAAAAACATTTTACGATCCGTACTTCTTGCCATCAAATTTTCTCTGCAGAGCTGAACCTGGTTTTTCAATGTAAACTCCCATTTTTGGTTTTCTACACTCGTGGATCATGAATAATGCTTAGTTTGAAGGTACGAGGTGTTACAATATCTCCCCCTTGGGATCATTCGTTCTCGAATGATAGGTCATGGTTAAAAATGAGATTGTACACAGCATGAGTACATGAACGTGAAGATACATGACATGAAACATGGAAACTAAACTGGCATGATTACATGAAAACATGAACATGGGACATGAGTACTGAATACCTGAATGTGAAACATGAGACATGAATACGCAAGGGTATTTACCTTATTCATTTCCTGCTTGCTCCTCAAGTAAATGCGGATATCTGGACTTCATGTCTTTTTCGGCTTCCCATGTAGCCTCCTCAATACTTTGACTTCTCCACAACACTTTCACTGAGGCAGCCTCTTTAGTTCTCAATTTTCAAATCTAACGATCCAAAATAGCTACAGAAATCTCCTAATACGTCAAACCACCCTTAAATGAAATAGAATCGGTTGGAACAACCAACGATAGGTCTCCCACACACGTTCTCAACATGGACACATGAAACACTGGAAGAACAACAACCAAGTCTCGTGGAAATTCAAGTTCATAAGCCATTTGGCCAACTCTCCTCAAAATCCTATAGGGTCCGATATATTTGGGACTAAGCTTTTCTTTCTTTTCAAATCTCATGACACCTTTCATAGGTGATACTTTAAGAAACACACAATCATTAACATGAAACTCTGAATCTCTGTGCTGCACATTTTTATAGAAATCTTATGTATATTAGTCATTTTCAAATGCTCATGAATTAATTTAACTTTTTCAACAACCTAATGGATCAAGTCTGGCCCTAGCAATTTTTGATTCGCCAACTTCATACCAACTAATAGGTGATCCACACCTTCGCCCATACGAGGTTTCAAACGGTATCATCCTGATACTAGCATGATATCTATATTTAGAAATAACTCAACGAGAGGCAAATGATCATCTCAATTACATTTTGAAGTTTAAGATACATGCGCTCAACATATCTTCGCGTGTCTGAACAATGAGCTCTGCCTGACATATCGATCTAATCTAATGGACGTTAGAGCTCCATGGAGCCTAGAACTTTCTTGAACATATATAACTTGACAAATCTTCTGCTGAATCGGCTTGCGCTTGCTACCAATTGGAAGCCTAGCCATGAAATTGGCTACATTCTTTTTCATGTCATTCCACCAATAAACCTTACTCGAGGCCATGATAGATTTTTATGGAGCTTGGGTAGGTAGAATATCTAAAATTGTTCCTCTGCCATAATCCTCTGTTTGCATTTATCTATTATCGGGATGCAAAAATTTTCCTTTGTACCTTAAGAGTACCATAATCCCCCCTTGTTTGGAAGCCATAAGTTTATGTCTGTGCTGCGATAGATAGTGATCATGAAATTGTTCTCCTCTTTTACTCAACTACTAAGGAGGATTTGGCTCTGTTCCATACAACAACTCTATCATATTCGGGGTCCGAAAGTTGCACTCCTAGGTTTGCTAAACAATGAACTTCTCTCATCATGATTTTCTTATTTGCCTCAACATGAGCTAGTTTACTACATATACTTGATATCATTCTGAGATGCTTCTTGAAATACTCATACTACTGTTGTGCGCTAAGTCTTTGACCAACACCCTAAAAATGGAATCTCATGCGATGACACTACCTTTGGAGACTATCTCATTATGCCCTTATTACTGAACTGAGGTTCTTCATATCTCATGCTAACCCTTCAGGTTTTCAATATTCCATTGCACTTATTGACAATTTACACATCTCTCTTGAACCAAAGGTTAAGATCTTATATTTGTGGAACCTTCTCTCTCGTTGGGATCCAACCAACTTTCCTTATCTTCTACAATTTTTTGCACTTTATATCACTGATGACTCATCTTTTGACTCACTTCTGAATGATCTGACTTACTAGGGAAAACTGAATTACTTACATGGACTGAATTATTGGCATAATATGTCTTAACAACTTAACTTCGCTCACATTGCAAATCTTATGGAGACCCTTTTTAAATGACTCTAAAAGACCATTCTTCTGTAATTTCCTCTCTTACTGCCTCCGCGGTCACTGTACTTGATACTTATCTTAAACTCTTTAGGTTATAACACGTATTCGGTGTATTCAAACTGCTACTCACTCACTAGTGTCAACTTGGTTAAGGAAATCGAATCTTACCTCTACTAGCTCTGCTAAATTTTCTAATTCACTATATCTACTCAAAACTTACTTACTATTCTCTATTAAACACCTGCTAGCATCATGCTCCCTGGTTCTGTCCTAATACTAAAGTGAAGTGTAGATTATTTATAACTTTCCTCATCATCCGACCCTATTCTATGGTCGTATACTATTTTTAGTACTATAGAGTATAGACATGGATCACACTTAGGGGAAAATTTCATCACTCTTAAATAAAAAAAATTGAAATACCTAACCCCGAACTTTCTATACACTTTAAAATCATATCATACTATACACATCTGGGGGTAAACACTTAATCACATAACCTTAGAGGGAATTGTCACATCTTATCTTCTCATAGTAATATCTACTTCTTGTAGTAACTTACCAACGTCCTACTCTCTGGTTCTGATCTGAATAAACTTAAATAATTTAAAACTATTCTCAGAAATTCAATATCGTTTTCTCATGGTTCTCATGTCGTGTACAATCTCTTCTTAGTCGTGCGCATGGATCATATGGAAAAATGCATCTTTGAAAATTTGAGACATTCTAAAATCATAGTTGGTTTGCTTTTATGCTATTTTCCTGCTCAAAACTATCGTGGGCAGATTATGCCTGTTGCGGCTAACTTCATAACATGTTACCCTGTAGGATCTTAAATCTGAACTATCATCCTCATACCGGTAGCTCCATGGTCCAAAAATCCAAATAAACTTATTCTGTAAGGTATAGAACATACGTATACTATCATGCTGAAACTTGTCCTTAAAATAGTACTATCACCTGATAAATACATCATGCACCATTTGGCGAGTCTTGGGTCTCAACCTGGACTCAACACATGCGAAGATTTCACTATAGTCATCTTACACTTTCTTTTAGCACCCATAGGCATCACTGAATACTCACAAATCAAGTCACAAGAATCTGGATACACTGAAAATTGAAGATGTGATAACTACATAACCGAACACCGGTGTACTGAATACTATGATTCTGCTAATTGAAACACCGTATAACTAGTAATTGGTGTTAACTGATAACCATAAATTATGATAACAACTTTTGCACTTTCTGATAAGAGTTATGCTCCAGTCTGTAATAATTACGAATTCTGTTCCACTTTCGATATTATCTCAAGTCCCATCTGTTACCAACATGCTTCCCGATTATACCCCCAATGGGTATTCATCCTCACTTGGACCTTGAATTTTCTTCTCGTCGCTTGCACATTTGATACGTTCTGAATTCTATGGAGAGAGAATGTTACTTACTACTCTAGGCTTCATGACACGAGTTAGAAGAATTCCTGAAAGTACTGCTCTAATTGCACGATCTAGAGTATAAAAGAAGTGAGACAATCCTAGATGTCTTGGTGGTCAAATGTTTGCATGTGTGGGCACCTCACACATATAAAAGAGACCTCATTGGACACAGTTTCATAGACTTCCTAAGACACTTGAACATATGCTCTGATACCAAGCTTTGTAACGCCCAAATCGTGGCATGGGCGAAACACGACACTCGGTGCCTGACTGCATATGACCGAGCGAACCATATGGCTGCGAAATCAACATAGGCATCAAAACATACTATATTAATGATTTAAAACATGTAAACTAAATACTGAAAAATGTAATCTGAAAGTATATTACGGAATTTTATGAAAACATGATAAGTCTGAAAATAATATAGTTATGCCATGTAACTAGACTAGTCTATAAAACCTCTGAAACATGAGTCCGCAAAATTGTTTACTAGGACAAGGCCCTGGCATACCTCACTAATAAACCATAATCATGAAATAACTAGACTGACACCCCGAATGAGATGGGGTCCACCAAACACCTGATACCCAAGCAATCCTATTGAGTAGATCCGCCTCTCTAAAACTAAGCACCTGCACCATGAAGTGCAGGCCCCATGCAAAAGGATGTTAGTACATTTGAATTGTACTGTATGTAAAGCAACTGAAGGAAATAAGCAGGCACATGATATAAGAGAAATATGAAACTGAAACATGAACATGAACATGAACATAAACATCAGTATAATATAACATATGTAAAATCTATAAACTGTATATATGTATATCTATGGGGAGAGCAATAATCGAATTGACATGAACCACCACGCGTGAATGTGGAGTCTGAGCTTTGCCCGATCAGCTAAGCCATTTCGTACTTTGCTGGAGTACGAGACATGAACATGATGGATCTAATAAATAATCTGAAGGTATCGTCCTCTGGCAGAGCGACCCTTATCCTACATTGGCATATGTAGTTTTAGGCTATCTGAGCCTTCTCGATAATATGTGCAACTCCTAAAAACATGTACTTGAAATTTGAAAATAGTGACTTGAAAGCCCATAAATTTCATGAAATAGCTTGTAAACATAAATTGTAATTTCATAAATTGAACATGTAAAGAAATACATAATATAACTTGTATAAATCATGGAAACATATATGACTTTATGAAACTGAGTAAATATGATCATAACTTGCATTTAAGAACTCATGGAAAGTAAGGCATGGATTCATGGATTACGAACAGGTTCATGACAATCACAATTGACATATCATGAATATAATAATGACAACATGATATTTATATATATAATTGAACATAGATAGGGTTATTATGAACTTGAGAAAAATCCTAGGTTTGAAGAATTCTTGTTTCATGGATTACATGTGGCATGGGGGAAGAATAATGATGTCTCCACGTGGATACAAGCTTTACATACCTAAATTGCTTCTAAACTTGTATTAAAAATCCTGACATTGAAGATGAACTCCAAAGACTGCACCTTGAAACCTTAAATTGAGTTTATCTTAAAAATCCTAGGTTAAGAGTAATGGAATTCACTTAGGAATTGATTATACTATGTTAGAATTACATGAAAATACGTGGAAAGGACTTACCTTGATGTAGGAGATGGTTGAGAAGAGAGAACCTTCATTCTAGGGCTTGGGAATATAAAAACCTAATTTTTAGAATCAAGTGTTATAATGTTTGCTGTCGGGGGATTTTGACGGTCCATTTGATGGCCCGTCAAATGTTTGACGGTCTGAGTCTGAGCCGTCAATATTTTGATGATCCAGATTGATGGTCCATCGAATATTTGACGATCCGTATATTCTGACCATACCATCATATTCTGAAAATTTCCAAAGAGTGGTGAAATCTGGAATTAAGAAACAGAGAAGATTGACGGGCCATCAATAGTTTGACGGTCCGTAGAATTCACAACTGGATTGTCATTTTCAAAAGTGAAGATTGACTGTTCATTTGACGGACCGTTAAATATTTTACGGTACGTACTTTTTGTTGTCAAACTTCCTCTGCAGAGCTGAACCTGATTTTCCAACTTAAACTCTCCGTTTTAGTTTCCTATACTCGTGGATCATGAACAAGTCTTAGTTTGAAGGTACGAGATGTTACAAAGATGAAGGAGAAGCTACTGAGACTAATTGGTTTTGCTACAGGTTCTTTCCCTATCAGATATCTGGGATTGCCACTATTCCCTAAGAAGTAGAGCAAGCTAGAACGTCACCAATTATGTCTTAAAATTACTGAGAGAATCAGAGATGCTTCACATAGGCACTTGTCATATGCAGGGAGATTACAAGTCATTCATTCAGTTTTGTTTTTAGTTCATAACTTTTGTGGTGTTGTTTTCATTTTCCCCCCCGAGTGTGGTGAAGAAAGTTGATAGACTGTGTAGAGGATTCCTATGGGGCAATACTGAGGAGACAAGAAAGGTTCTATTGGTTACAAAGGTGCAGGAAACGGAAATTACAAGTAACTGCTAAGTAATATAAGAACTGAAATTACAATTCAACAAGAAACTGAAATTACTATAATCTTGAACAAGAAACTGGAACTGTTTTTGTGTATGCTGAGTCGAGTGTTTGCACTCTGTCTTTAAGACAATATTGCCCCGTATGTATTCTTTCTACATCCTGGACAATTGTCTCCCAAGATAAAACAGCAAATGAACAATTGAGCAAAGGAAACTCAAGTGCTACAGTGAAGAATTTTGAGTAATGAAATGATGTTTGGAAGTTTGTAGGAAGACTGAATTCGTTTCTGTTTTTCATCTGTTTTTCTGTGTTGTGTGTAGTTCAACAATGGTGACAAGGGGACTTTATATAGTTGAAGGAGAGGCTCATGAACTGCCTCCATAAGTGCCATTACTGGCCAAGTAATGGCAATTATAGAGGTAGTAATTCCTCCAAAATAAATGGTGAAGATGTGCAATGGATTGGCCATTTAGGAAGAGTAATTCAGCCAAAATAAATGGCCCACAGCCCATGACCCAAGAACCCGAGAACCCGGATCAGACGGGCGGGTGGCGGCAGCGCGCGTGTGGGCTTTCCTTGAACCGAAGCACATCTAGGTCCTCCCTCCTTTAAACACATGGGATACCCCTTGGGGTCCCAAACCCCAAGTCAACCTTGAGACTTATAAACAAAACAATTCTTTCTTCCTCCACCGATGAGGGAGAATTGATCTCAATACCACACTTTTTCATGCTTCAAACACCTCACTTCGTGAACCAATATCTCTTTCATTTCTCAATGAAATTTGACGATCCTTGGCCCTACGGTTATCTACGTACTTAGTAGATTATGCACGTGTGAAGAACCGGATTCTCCAACATGCGGAACACTAGTGTTTAAGCCGTTAAAGTTGGTCGGACGCAACTCCCGCCAAAGGCAAATTTCCAACAGGTTCACCTAGTGACTTGGGAGAAGATTTGTAGACCAAAGAGTCAAGGTGATTTGAATATCAAAGGTTGTAATTTGTGGAATCAGGCATCTGTGGGTAAACTTATCTGGTGGATAATGGAGAAACCTGATATACTATGAATGAAATGGGTTCATGACATATATATATGAAGGGTGATGATTTCTGGGAGCACATTAGTAGTTGCTACTGGAGGAGACTACATAAGCTGAAGTTACAAATGGGAACATGGTATTCTAATGGTCATTACTGCTTGACTGCCTCAGGGAAATATTCAGTGGGAAGGGATATCTGGAGCTATTAGGTACTGGTACTCGAATGGACATTGCAAGCTTAATATGTTCTAGATTCTCCTTACCAAAGCATAGGTTCATTTTGTGGTTAGCTGCACAGGGAAGATTATTAACCAATGATAGGCTTAATGGGATGGAATTACACTGTGATACTATTGACTGTGCAATGTGTGATGAAGACGAGATTGAGGATGTAGAATACCTCTTCTACCAGTGTGCTTGGACACAATCAGTATGGCATGAAGTGCAGAGCTGGATTGGTATACAAATACAACAATCAAAGGTAGAGGCAAGCTTGTAGGGTATAAGAAGTAGAAGATGGCACCAGTTCAAAAAAGAGATAGTTGCAGCAGTCTATGGTGCGACCATATATAATATTTAGGGTGCAAGGAACAATCAGCATTTCAAAGGGCAGCATGTACAGGGACAGTTCATATTACAACAGATAACATCAAGTTATAGTAGGAAGATTACACATGTATAGAGGTTCCACAAAGGGTAGTCAGTTTGCTTACTTCATTAATTCATTATGTAATTAGTTGCTAGAGGCTCATTAATCCTTGGTTGTGTTAACACCTCTATTTGGATGGTTGTTTTCCCAGGTTCATTAATGTACAGTATGGTATGGTATGGTATAGTATGATGTTGTATTGTACTGTGCTGTATTAATGAACACAATGTTTGGATAGATTGTATCGTTTGTTGTAGTTTAATGATATTTTTATTATTTGATTTGACTGTAAGATACTATATGATAACATGTAAGTTTACTAAAATATCATTAACCCTTAATTACATACTAATTTTTATATATTAATAAAATTAAGATAAAGCATAAAATGGGAACTTTAAAGAATAAGTAGATGATCGGTGGAGGTGATGGAGGGGTGGGTTAGTGGGGGTGGGTAATGGTGAGGGTCGTATGTGGTGTAGGGTGGGTGGGGTGGAGGTGAGGGGATGTGGGTGGTGGGGGGGTGAGTGGTAGTGTGGGGGAGGGGTTTGGGTGTGATGGAGATGGTGGGTGGTTGTGGGGGATAAGAGTGGGAGTTGGTGGGTTTGGGTGTGATGGAGGAGGTGGGTGGTTGTGGTTGTGGTGGTGGGGTGGGGGTGGGGGTGGTGAGTAGGGTGGATGGTAGAGGGTGGGAGTTGGTGGGTTTGGGTGCGATGGAGGAGGTGGGTGGTTGTGGTTGTGGTGGTGGGGGTGGGGGTGGGGGTGGTGAGGGGTCGTGAGTAGGGTGGATGGTAGAGGGTGGGAGTTGGTGGGTTTGGGTGTGATGGAGGGATGGTTTGTGGTGGTGGGTTGGTGGAGGTTGGTGGGGGTGGGTGGTAGAGTGGTGGTGGGGTGGGTGGCAAGAGGTTGTGGGGTGGGTGGATGGGGTGGGGTATTATTGAAAAATAAAATACATAATCACGCAAAAATCATCAAATTCGTGATTATAAAAACTGAGTTTTTTCATGGTCATTTAACCACAGAATTACAACGGGTTTACAATACCATACAACATAATTTTAAGAATAATGAAAATAAACATGATTTCATAGGGAAAAATACAATAATGAACCACGGGGAACAACCATCCAAACAGGGGGTAAGGTTATGGGTGCCCTCTTGGGTGTAAGGATCTTGCTTTGTTGGTATGGTAATAATTCATTATTGCAAAAAAATTACTTACGTGTAGGCATGTGCTAGGCATATGTAGTGTTATTTTGTATCGACTAATAAGGACATCACAATAATACATCAAAATTTATGATGCTATAATACTGATAAAAAGAATTTATGAAGCTATAAGTAGCACGTGTAAAACAAGTCGGAAGATACTCAAGTCGTAATTTCTCATAGGGAATGGTGCCTTTAGAACCAAATTTCGGGCATAAATCATGGGCCAAGTTATTTAGCAGCTAAGGGGCGTAGCGGTTTATGGAGTTTAGTTAAGTTTAACTCCGATCTGAGGCCATTAGTAGTGCACGAGCTTCGAAAGAAAGAAAGATCAAGTCACTAAGCAGAGAATTAGATCCGAGAGCGAAAGAGATAACTTGTACTCATGAGAAGAAAATGTGTTGGTTACTAATTAATTGTGAAAATTACAGACGAATTTCACTTTAGTACATTGAATGGATATCTTTCTGGAAGGTCCATGTTATTAAAGTAATTGTATTTTAAGAAAAAAAAATTGTCATATTTTTTTGTCTCAATTTATATAAAGCTATTTGACTAGGCATGAAATTTATAAAAAAAAAGATTTTTTAATTTTGTAGTATGAAATAAGTCATAAAATTCTTTTAGTATATAAATCATTTCATTAAAGATAAATTATATTATTACTAAATATAAAGGTGTCATTCTTTTTACGGTAAATGCTCAAATATGTCATTGAACTATCGGAAATGACTCATTTATGCTACTCGTCAATAGTTTGGCTCATTTATGCCATCACCAATAAAAAATGACTCATCCATGTCATTTTTCATTAACGTTGGTTTTACAATATCATATATGACACGTGGCTACAATTAGAAGTCCACGTCGTTTAATTAAACAAGCCCACTAATTTTAAATTGCAAATTAATAAAAAATCCGACCCATACACCTGACACACTCACAACCATAATCTAGTCGGAGGACACGTGTCATATCTGGTATTGCAAAATCGACGTTAATGAAAATGGCATGGATGAGTCATCTCGTTAGCAATGATGGCATAAATAAGCCAAACTATGGACGAGTAGCATAAATAAGTCATTTTTTATAGTTTTATGGCATATTTGAGCCTTTTTCGTTCTTTTTAAACTAATTAAAAAAGTAAAGTGACTCATAAAAGAGATGGAATAATTGAAAAAGGTCCATGCATAGCAAAATGAAAAAAAATAAAAAGGTGAAATACATTAACCCCTTAAATTTATCAATATATTTTATTTAGAAACTCAAACTACGACATGTTTCGATTGAGCACCTAAACACGTGATAAAATATTTATGTTAGACATGTTCTACTCAAATTTTGTTAAAACTTCTGCATGTGTTTTCAATCGTTCATCAAGTAAATAAGTTAACAACTTAAAATAAGTCACATTATTTAATCAATACACATCAACTTCAATTGGAACAGACCCGTATTTTTACGGTTTATTGAGGCTAGTCAATGATTATAATCAAAGTAGGTGACATCTTTTAAGTGGTTGACTTATTTATTTAATGGATGTTTGAGGAACGTAAAATTTGAGCTAGAAGTATCTAATATGAATACTTAATAATGTATATTTAGATGTTCAATTTGAAACAAACAGTAGTTAGATTTTACTGAGAAATTTAATGGCCGCAAGAAAGTAAAAAAGGAGTTAAAGAAATACTAATTGAATGTAGTTGTTGAAGTTTCATATCATGACATGAAAGAACGAAATTCAATATCTCTTTCAGACAGCTAATTCAACGACAAAGTGAATATTGTAATTTAATTGTTTAATTATTTTGATGATTTTTATGCTACTTCACAACTTAGTATCATCAGCCTTTTTTTTTCGTTGGCTTTCATAATTATGTACTCCTACTTTATTTCATGTAGGTAATGGGATAGATTTTGTTGGAAATTTGTCTTTGGCGGGGAGGTGCGTCCACCCATATTTAATGAATAAACACTAGTGTTCCGCATGTTGGAGGCTTTGTCTCTTCTCACATGCATAATCTACTAAGTGAGTAGATGACCGTAGGGCCAAGAATCGTCAAATTTCGTTGAGAAATGAAAGAGATATTGATCCACAAAGTAAGGTGTTTGAGGCATGGAAATATGGTGTGGGACAAATCTACCACATCGGTGGGAAAAGGAAGAATTACTCTCTTTATAAGTCTCTAAAGTGGTAAAGGGTTTGGGACCCCAAGGGGTATCCCATGTGTTTAAAGGAGGGAGGACCTAGATGTGTTTGGGTTCAAGGCTAAGCCCACACGCGCGCCGCCGCCGTCCGGTCTCGGGCTGTGGGCTGTGGGCTATGGGGACTTTCTGATATTATCTTTTTGGACCCCAAATTGGTTAATATTTACAGCTTGGTCCCTAGAATTTCTGGAAAGTTGATTTTGGGAATGACGGAAGGCAGAAACTTTCTGCCTACCGGTGGACTATTTTTTGGAGCCTTAACCAGCCATTACTTGGTTGATTAACTCCTCAATAATCACCCTCCATCAATGGCCATGAACAACCTCACTAAATAGCCTTAAACCTGCCACACTAATGACCTTAAACTTACCATTAACAGCCCTCACTAATGGCTATTAACTGCCTTGTTTGTGGCAGTTGAGGAGTCCCTCCTCCATGCTATATATTGATGCCTCTTTGGCTCAATAACGTGACTGAAAGTTAGCACAAAACAGTGAGCAAACAGACACGAAAAACACTGCCAAACAGTGAGGAAAAACACACATATACACAAGATATACACAACAGAGACACACTATATACACAGAGACAAAACAGAAGAGAAAACAAAAACTCTTCCTTCCTTTTCCATTTCTTCAGCAAGTCGATTCATATTTGTTTTCTTTGTCAGACTCAACCTATTGGCTTTGTAGTGTTGAGATTAAAGTGTTGTTTTATCTTGGGAGACTATTGCCCGCTAACGTAAAAGCATATATACGGGGCAATCTTGTCTTAAGGACAGAGGGCAATCACTCGACTCAACACACAACGTTGTAACCATCCAGATTTAGTTGTTTCTTGATTTCAGGTTAACAAGATTCAAGACACAACAAGCTTGCGGCAATTTTGAAGTCCTTTCGAACACTTGTAATAGTTATTTACTTCTCATACTGCTTTATACAATAGAGTACCAACAGGTTTGACAATTGATATTAGTGATTCCATTTTACCTACTTTTCGCATTCTACAAAACAATAACGTTTTACATGTTCCTAAGATTATGCAAAAGTTGTCAAGTGTTTCACAATTTACTGTTCACAATAATATCTATTTTGAATTTCACCCTCCTAGAGCCGAGGGTCTCCCGGAAATAGTCGATCTACCTATTAAGATGGAGGTAAGGTCTGTGTACACTCTACCCTCTCCAAATCCACGTTGTGGAATTTCACTGGATATATTATTGTTGTTGTTTGAATTTCACCCTCATACGTAACCTGTGATGGATCAAACAACGAGGAAGGTTCTATTATTGTGGAGCCTTGAGCATGAATTCTACAAGTTACAAGTTGAGAAGCCTTCTTTTTCCGCACTCTATTTCTCAATTGAATGATATCTCTCTATTTGAGAAATTGTTTCACAAAGCACCTGTCGATCTTATATAATAAACACAAACTTGAATTTTGAACATCTTTAATTTGTGCGTTTTCTTCGGCTATAGCAACAATCACAGAGGTTATAAGTGACTTTTAATTAACGGCAATAAAAAATCTTTATCGACTGTTCTGTTAATGTCCATTAAAAGCTTTAGCTATCTTATAAACAACCATTACAATTTAATGGCCGATAAATATTTTAGCGACAAGTTCTATTGGCGCTAAGACCTTTTTTTAATATCTATAAGACTAAGCTAATTTTGTTGGTATTTGAACAATCATAATGTGAATCAATTACTATTTGTTTGAACTATTCAAATTTATAATTTCTATGTTGTGTAATCAATATTATTTATTTTAAAATATACTTAATATTAAGGGCAAAATATAAGTAAATTAATTAATTCAATCTTGATTTCATAAAATGACAAATATTTTGAAATAAATATTTTTAGTGATTTTGACAACTAATATTTTACCCATGCATCAACATTTAAATCCCATTCCCATTCCCATTCCCATTCCTTCGCAGTAAGAGAATTGTCGTCCACTTAAAGAGAAAAATATTTATTGCACAAATTTGAGACAATTGATAATGGCAATATTATGATATGTATATGCCATACATTGGTGATTGGGTCAAGATTTTATATTTGCCTATTGGTCTAAAGTTCACTTTTTCAATTCTGAGTTGATACCATCAAATGCAGTGGCGGAATTAAAAGCTGGTTCAGTCCGATTCAATAACTTTAGTTTAAAAAAATTATAAAATATGTATAAAAATGAAATTCAGAATTCAATTACTAGCATCTGATATTGCAATTTTAAAATGTTGAATTTAAAAAGTTCAAATTTTAGCTCCGCCTCTAATCAGGTGTAATAATTTTCCGTAATTGTTGTTTTTGTTTTTGTTAATTTAAACTTTTTGACATGCTTATTAAAAAACTTTAAGCTTTTTGATGATACTTCCTCTGGATAAAAAAGAGTGTCCACTTAGTTTTTATTTTTTAGTAAAAAAGTGTGTCCACGTATCAAATCAAGAAAGAATTGAATTTGCTTTTTCATATTTGTTCTCATTAAGTGTTAGGTGACAAAATCTCAATACCTATTTAATTATGGATATTTTAGTCAAATTACCTTTTTTTCTAAAAATTAGTATTTTCTTAATGGGTGTGCAAATAGCTAAGCAGACACTCTTTTTGATCCGGAGGAATTATGTTTCGCTAAAAGTTTTTTTTTCTTTGCATAGGAAACTTTTGATTAGACGTGCTAGAAGTTCCTTTTAAAAGAAGAATTTTAACTAATTTTACTATTTTAAATTGTTTTACTCTCTTCATTTCTTTGAAGTGTTTTTTTTTAACTTTTCCACGGATTGGGATTCCTTCAGTAGTTTTAGATCCAGCAGTGGTTAGCTAAGATTATACCACATCATCTATATAAAATCCAACGATTGATATACATTGATACTAGAATACAATAATAATTCATTGACATTTTTTCTTTCTAATCGTTATACATAAATTATTTATTAATTATTTTAATTTAAATAATTAGACAGACGACTATTTAAGTTAATTCTTAAAAGAAACAAATCCTGATTGTCTGTAGTCCCCACCTTATTTTCAATGATATATTTCCTACTATGTAGTCGTATCTTATTTTGGTCATCACTACTATGTCGTATCTAACTAGGAGGGTTGAGCACGGGTACATGGTATCCAGATATCCAATCGGAGCCGATACTAACGGGTAGGTTCTGGATTGATATATTATAATAATGGGTAGGGTTCGGGTAGTAAAATTAGGAACCGATCAATGTCGGTTCCGGTTTCTGGTTCCGATAAATAGAGACAGGGGACCCGGACCCGGAACCGATACCCGGAACCTATAAAATATTAAATATTTTTACTTTTTTGAGAAACATTTGGACCACTTTTAACTTTCTCCAAAATTGTTTGTTGCACGCCTGCACATTGATTTTTCCCACTCCAAGACGCAAATATTTCAGCTTTTTCACCCCTTTATTCTAGAATGCTCTTTGTGCCTTAAGATAAAACACTCAAAAGTCTCTCAATAACAATGACGTTTTAGCTAAACCACTGAGCTTCATCGTCGTCGTCGTTGAAGCTTTCTCTCAGGTACTTTCATCGTCGTTGAAGCTTCACATTTGCCTCTTTCTCTCCCTTGATTGTGTTCACGTCGTTCATAAAATGCATCTGGATTCATATCTAACTCTTCAATTTCTTTTTAATATCTTATGCTTTTGTTCTATTTCAGGCGATACTCATCTTCTCTCTGTATTACTTTTTTTATTTGAAATGTAAATCTATTTTTAAAATTTGTGTATATTTTTGTAGTTGTGAAGATGAAATTTAGGAATTTACTAGTATAATAAAGCTTTTCTTTTTTATCGAAGAGCTTATGATCACGGAAATAAGTTTAATTCGGATATTTCCAAATTTATTTTGAAATCAACACGTTCAATTAATTGAGTGTCAAATTTGGCTTGCAATTTTAGGTTTTGGTTATAGAATTAGCTTTTCTACAAATCCGTGTTTTTTTATTTACGGGGTACCAGAACCTACCGGAACCGCAGGGTCTGGGTAGGTTCCGGGTAGTAAATTTAGGAACCGATCTTTTACCGGGTAGGGTTCGGGTAGTTCAAAAACGTTAGGGTACCCGGACCCGCTCACCCCTACTAACTAGTTCCTTCCTAATATTCATGTATGTATCTAAATAGTTGTTTCATGTTATTTATTATTTTAGAAGTTTAAAATAAAAAATTAAATTATTTTTTAATTGTAGCCTTAATAGTAATTGTTTTTGGAGATTATAAACACCTCAAGATGACACATAAAGAATATATATTTAATGAAGAGAGATTATATCTTAAGACATAAATAAGGTAAAATAGATTAAAAAATCCTTCTAATCAATATTTTCTTAAATAAATGTAAAAGAAAAACACTATAACTAACTTAAGACGGTGAAAGTATATTCTAAGCTTATTTCCACAAGAACTCTTTTTTGTGTCATCATTTAAAAACATTGCATGCATGAGGACTCCCTCGATTTAGCTAGCCACCTTAAAACTTATGTGAATGTCTAATTAATATCGGATGTATGTGTGAATAGAATTCTACGTGAAAAGTGGAAAGAGGAAAAGAAAAAAAAAGTATTACAAGGTATTGGATACTTATAATGATATGAGGTATTAGAGGAAAATCGTATGATTTTAATCCAAAACGGACAATATTATATATTAAGAATATCTTAGCCAATTTTATTTAATCCAACAATCAGTATCTCCATGAACAACTTCTAAGTGGGGTACTAAAACCACATTTCTCGACCAATCCCATTTTTAAGAAAGAGAGTCCTTGTCACTTACCAAACATTGCTTACCACGTAATTTTTCATTTTTTCTATACTATTTTTATTTTGAAAGATATTTTTTCCAATGTGAACCACCAACACCAACGACCATACCCCCAATACAACACCCACAACTGGGAGTCCTACGGCAGGTTCTCCTTCTCCGATTACCGGGGTCAGATTTATTATGCAAATTAAGATGCACGTGAATTTATATTTTTTTCATAAAATTAAATATTTTATGTATATATTTTTTGAAATTATATTCCTTGCTAGTACCTATGCAACAAAAAATTGAATAATACACTTCATTGAGTATTGAGTTATTTACCTAAAGGAATATGAATCAATTCCACTTAATACATATTTTCTCATTTTTTTTTAGTAGTGCATGCATGTTCTAAAAAATTGGATCCGTTTATGCCAATTGCCACCCAACACCACCGCTAACTGCTTCACATTTCGATCTTGTAACAATTTGATCCCTTATTTTGAGCACATTTGCGTTTTGAACATGTACATATGTTGATATAGCGATTTGTGACATAGGAATGAGTTGGAAAAATCTCTCAGACTAGTTTAACGGTCCTTAGGTATTATCCCTACTTTAAAGGTTGTTCTTTTCATTTTTTTTCATGTTAATTAAGGTTTATAATGTTTTTAAGGTGAAAAAGTTAAACTATGTTTTTTAAAACTAGAAACCGGAGGGGCAGACAGCCTATTGAGAATTACGTACGACAACGAAAGCGCTCATAAGATAGGACAAATTGTTCAGAGAATTTTTTTTTTTTTTTGGGAATTACTTTTTATTAGTGGGTATGTTGTTGTTATTGTTATACTTTTCACATTTATATATTAAATATTAAATACTATTTGATTATAAAATTTTCAATTTCAACTTGAAGTTAGAATTTAAATTGAAAAAGTGCTTCAAACTTGTTTTTCAACTTCATTTTCATAAATTTTAAATAAATTAAAGTTTTTTTTCTCTCCTCGATAAAAAGTATAACTAAACCCAACTCTGTCTTCGACTCTAACTTCACTAATTTCAAATAAAATAAAAAATATTTGAAATCTATAACCAAACGCCTACTTTAAAGGTTGTTCTTTTCATTTTTTTTTCATGTTAATTAAGGTTTATAATGTTTTTAAGTTGATATGGAAGAAAATATATTTCACTTTTTATGTTTTTTTTTTTGGAAAATAAATTTCTTAAAAAAGAGGAAAATGACTTTCTTAGTGAAAGTAGAAAAAACGTGCAAATTTCATAAGTGTCATTCCATATTAATTATAGAAAATGCTCAAATATGTCAACGAACTATCGGAAATGACACTTTTATGTCACTCGTCAATAGTTTGGCTCATTTACGCCATCACCTCAATAGTTTGACTCATTTATGTCATCGCCATTATCAAAATGGTTCATCCATGCCATCGTCGTTATCGGAAATGGCTCATCTATGTCATCGCCGTTATCGGAAATGGCTCATCCATGCCATCGCCATTATCGGAAATGGCTCATTTATGCATGGATGAGCCATTTTGGTAATGACGATGACATAAATAAGCCAAACTATTAACGAGTGGCATAAATGAGTCATTTTCGATAGTTCGATGACATATTTGAGCCTTTTTTGCATTAATTATCACTTCCTTACCCTTCAACACATTTCACCTCTACCCCACCTTCATAGCCTCATCCCTACCACCCTCACACTCTTATCCCTACCCACACTTTCCACATTGTTTGCACAGATTATAAACAAATATTTTTAAAATTATATTTTTTTACTTATATATCAAATACAAAAAAAAATGATTTATTTTTCAGGAAAAGTACATTTTAAGAAAATATTTTTCGTGGAAAATATTTTCTTTCATACCAAGAAATTAAAACTTCTTAAGAGTTGGATAGATTAGACTATCACATATTATTTTGGGCGAATAAATTTAATTCAACCCATTTTAACCCGCTATTGAAATTTAGTCCGACCTTCCCATTTAACAGCCCTATCTGTAACCCTATTTTAATTTCCATGCAAAAGTTCTACAAAAAACAAAAATCAAAATACAAAAACCAATACTACCTTAAGCAAGAAAATCATCTATATAAAGAGAACTCCCTAGAGACCATAATATACAAACCAAAAACTATATCTTCTTGACCCAAAGAAGATAGAAAAAAAATAAAAAAATGTTGAAGCCTCAACTTCAACAAGCATCACAATCCACAAAAACCTAATTCCATGGAGTACTAAGCCATTCATTTCTGGAGAAATCTTAGTTTCTTTTCCCATAAATATTTTAAATAAAAATATTGGACAAAAAAAGAAGAAGAAGAAGAATTTTAGGGTTCATTATAATGCTGCAAATAGCACTAAGGCAGTGCTTACATCTACTGAAAAATCCAATGGTGTGAAAGCAGTGGTGACTGTACAAAAAACAGTTAATTTGAATTTATCAAGGGGACTTGATGATATTGGTGATTTGCTTGGTAAATCACTCTTTTTGTGGATTGTTGCTGCTGAGCTTGATCCTAGTAAGTATTAATCACTCATTTAATTGAGTTTTATTTAGTTAGTATATTTCATTTATTTTTCTCTATTTGTTTAATGTTTTTTTATGGGTTTGTGTGTTGGTTGAACTTGATCGTTTTCTTATCATCAAATCGGAGGTTCACAACTTGAATTCATAGTTTGAACTTGATCGTTTTCTTATCATCAATGAATTCATTGCTCTTTCGATATCAGTTCACAACTTGATCATTTGAACTTGAAGTATTATCACATGAAAACTTGTGAAATTTTGTGTTCAAAGCTAATATTTGTTTGATAAAGATAATACTTTTAATTATTTAATTATATCATATTTCAAAAATATTTGTTTATATAAGAAGATTTTATTAAAATTTCTTTCTTTTTAATTTTTTGTGTTTGTGTATTTGTGTGCTATCAAGGCCACATGTGAAAATTCTATTAGCATTTCTTCTTAATGTTTAAGAACACTATGGAAGCAGTTTTGTGTTCAAATCATCCCCCATATTGCTTAAGCCACTGAAAATTTGCACTTCTGCTGTAGATACATTTTGTTTGACCTAGCCATTTTCCATGTTTCAGACTCTTTCATCAGCCTCACCTCCTCCTCTATTAAGTGTATATCAGTGGGCCTTTGTTGTAGCTGAGTTTGAAGCTTATGCATTTTCAATAAGAACACAAAATAGGATTCCATTCATATGTCTTTTCTTGCTTTATGATTTGCCCCCTCTCATTCTCTCATTCACAAACATCACCACATCTGGGCATGCCTGACCTATTCCGAAGAGGCACCTTCGAGGCTATATAAACCGAGAGGAATTTCAACCATTATCCCAAATAAAAGGACTACTCGTAGTCGAAGGCGTTTGACGTACCGCTACTCTGCCGCGACACGGTATATCCGTTTTATCCCGGGAGGAAGTAATCCATAACCTCGGGTACGGTGAGGGGATTAAATTCCTTAAGGACACACATGATGAATTCGTGGTCTCGGATATTTTCTTACTTCGCATTATTTTTTCAGTTTCTGTTTTTCTGGTTTTTGTCTTTCCGTTTGGTTTCTGTTTTTCCTGATTTTTTGAACACAGGCCCAACAACAAGCTTAAGGAATTTAGTAATTATTTATGTGTTCATTTGTTCTTGTTTAACAATTACAGAACGTTGTCTAAAAAAAAAAAATTTGTTGTTTCGGTGTAACGAACTTATATGTTGTTTGGAAACTAAAATCTTCGGATTTTCTACTCCGGTTGAGATTAAAGTTTTCATAACTTTCTACTCATTTGGGTACTTGATTTGAAGATATAAAAACTTCATCAAGTATACAACATACAATTTACTGGGGGAAAAAATGATTAGTTTGGAAGTATTGCCTAAGTTTGAATGCAATCAATCAAAATGTCAAATCTGTATTGAGTCTAAGTATGTTAAACATCCTTATAAGTTAGTTGAAAGGAATTCAAGTCCTTTAGACTTAATCCATACAGATATTTGTGACATGAAGTCAATCCCATCTCGCGGTGGAAAGAAGTATTTCATAACTTTTATTGACGATAGTACGCGGTATTGCTACGTTTATTTACTTAATAGTAAAGATGAAGCAATTGAAGCATTCAGGCAATACAAAACGGAAGTTGAGACTCAACTTAACAAAAAGATTAAAATGATAAGGAGTGATAGGGGCGGTGAATATGAATCTCCATTTGAACAAATATGTTTGGAATATGGCATTATTCATCAAATAAGCGCCCACTTACTCGCCACAATCAAACGGAATTGCGGAAAGGAAAAATAGAACCCACGAAAGAAATGATGAATGCCCTGTTAATAAGTTCTAGTTTACCCCAGAACTTGTGGGGGGAAGCCATTCTAACAGCTAGCCGAATACTCAATCGAGTGCCCCATAGCAAAACAAAATCTATTCCATACGAAAAGTGGAAAGGAAGGAAGCCCAATTTGGGATACCTCAAAGTGTGGGGGTTTTTGCCAAGGTGCAAGTTCCTAAACCCAAAATGGTAAAAACAGGACCTAAAACCATTGATTGTGTTTTCATAGGATATGCCACAAATAGTAAGGCATATCGATTTCTAGTTCACAAATCAGAAAATCCCGACATTCAGGTGCATACGGTAATTGAATCAGATAATGCTGACTTCTTTGAAACCATATATCCGTATAAAAAGGAATGTGAGTCGTCTAGCAAAGAATCTAAACGACCTCGGGAAGAAACAAAGGAAAATATTCCTGATGAGGAAAATCCAAGACGCAACAAACGTCAAAGGACGTCTACTTCCTTTGGACCAGAATTTCTAACATTTTTGTTGGAGAATGAGCCTCGAACCTTAAACGAACCTATGTCTTCATCGGAAGCTCAATTTTGGAAAGAGGCAATCAATAGTGAGATAGAATCCATATTAAACAACCATACTTGGGAATTGGTTGACCTTCCTCCAGGGAATAAACCTTTAGGTTCCAAATGGATTTTCAAGCGAAAAATGAAAGTTGATGGTACTATTGATAAATATAAGGCAAGACTAGTTGTTAAAGGGTTTAGACAACGAAAAGGTCTTGATTACTTTGATACATACTCGCCGGTAACGAGGATTACATCCATTCGGGTGTTAGTAGCGTTAGCCGCCGTGTACGGTCTTGAAATCCATCAAATGGATGTGAAAACAACATTTTTAAATGGAGAGTTAGAGGAAGAAATTTACATGGAACAACCTGAGGGGTTTGTAGTTCCAGGGAAAGAGAAGAAGGTGTGTCGACTTGTTAAGTCTCTTTACGGACTAAAACAAGCACCCAAACAATGGCATGCAAAATTTGACCATACAATGATGTCAAATGGATTCAAGATAAATGAGTGTGATAAATGTGTCTACATTAAGAACACTCCGAACCACGTAGTCATTGTTTGTTTGTACGTGGATGATATGTTGATAATGAGTAACGACATTGCTAACATAAATGCTACTAAGCGCATGCTTGCTAGTAAGTTTGATATGAAAGACTTAGGAGTTCTTTGATTTAATTTCGGGAATTAAAATTCATAAGACCCCTCAAGGTCTAGCATTGTCTCAAACTCATTATATTGAAAAGGTACTTGAAAAGTTCAAGTATTTGGACTTTAAAGTTGCAAAGACGCTAATTGATATAAACCTTGCTCTTGCAAGGAATAAAGGTGAAAGTCATTCTCAATTGGATTATGCCGAGTGTTGGGAAGTTTGATGTATATCATGAATCGTACGCGACCGATATTGCGTGTGCTATAAGTAAACTAAGTCGCTACACTAGTAATCCCGACCAAAAACATTGGCTGGCAATGAAACGAGTTTTGGGGTTTTAAAACATACTCAAAACTTTGCTTTGCATTATAACATGTATCCTGAAGTTATTGAAGGATACAGTGATGCAAATTGGATCATCGGTTCAATCGAAACTAAATCCACAAGTGGATATGTTTTTACCATAGGTGGAGGAGCAAAAGTGTCTTGGAAGTCATCCAAACGGACATGTGTCGCCCGCTCTACAATGGAATGCGAGTTCATAGCTCTAGACAAAGCCGGTGAAGAAGGTTGAATGGCTCCCGAATTTCTTAGAAGATATTCCATTTTGGCCCAAACCGTTGGCTCCTATATGCATACATTACGATAGCCAAGCGGCAATAGGAAGAGCGGGAGCCTTATGTACAACGGGAAAGTCTCGTCACATACGACGAAGACATAATACCGTTAGACAACTACTCTCTCGGAATTATCACAATTGACTATGTTAAGTCAAGAGATAATGTGTCGGATCCACTAACTAAAGGCCTAACTAGAGAGGTAGTTGAAAGATCATCAAGGGAATGGGACTATGGCCGAGGACAAGTCATCGTGACGGTAACTCTACCTAGAAGACTGGAGATCCCAAGATCTAGGTTCAAAGAGATCAAACAAAGTCATTAATGACGGTTCAACATTGTCACAATAAATCTTTGGTCCATTCTCGTGATGAGACAATGTTCAGTACCAGGATAAAGCATTACGGCTTTTTAATGGTTCCTAAGTTTGGTACGGGGTATATCAAATAGTGTATCTACGGGATGACACATTTAGAAATCATCTATGTAAGTGTGAAGTGTAAGCCGCTTCAAGGAGAATTATGTAAGGCCAATTCTCTACGCACTTATGAACCAAGCAGTGTTCATGGCTGAAACGAACAAAACAATGAGAACCAAAGACGGTTAAAGGGTTAATTGTGTGACATGTGGTTGTCTAGGTATACACCAAAGCTCGACGGTTCAAGGATATCAAATCTACCGATTGACCGAGTATATCCGACATATGTTCACTACGGAAAGTTCAAAGAGAAATCTACTTATCCAGATGCGATTAATCCTTGCTTATGAATCACACAGTTTTTTGTCATGCATGTTTTTCATCATATAGCCATTCCCCATTCATGTGGGGGATTGTTAAAGCTAGTTAATGAATAAAACTAGCCAAGTTGGTGTGAATGAGAAATGGAGGGAAAAATGATTTTTTTTTCTTCTTTTATAGAAAAAAAAAGAAGGCAAAGGCAGCCTTTCCGAACAGTCACCAACCTATTCCGAAGAGGTACCTTCGAGGCTATATAAACTGAGGCAATGCCTCATTTTTTAAAAACACTGAAACAAAAATTTCCGCATCCGAAATTTCGCATTCTTTTTCACAAATAAAACTATCGAGTCTTACCGTGTTTCGTTGCCAACTTTGAGTTCGTCGAAGTCGAAGGCGTTTGACGTACCGCTACTCTGCGACGAGGTATATCCGTTTTATCCTGGGAGGAAGTAATCCATAACCTCGGGTACGGTGAGGGGATTAAATTCCTTAAGGACACACGGTGAATTTCGTGGTCTCGGATATTTTCTTACTTCGCATTATTTTTTCGGTTTTTTTCTGTTTTTTGTCTTTCCGTTTGGTTTCTGTTTTTCCTGATTTTTTGAACACATGCCCAACAACACTTATGCTTACAAATTGATAGTTGTAGTGCTATTATTGTAGGCCCGATTAGCCTATCACACTTATAGACACATTATTACTTTATAATCCACTGTAGTTTGATTTATGATGCTATGTGTTTTTTAGTGTATTTTATTTAGCTTATTTAGTTGTGTTAGCTACTGCTACATTTTGTTCGAATGCACTTTATACTGCTTTAATTCCTTATCTGAATCTGACTGTTTCTCTTGCTTTACTCTTTACTATTACTTTACTCGTGCTTTGTTTTGATTGTTTTGCTTGTGATTATGCTTTGTCTTGAGCCGAAGGTCTTCCGAAAATAACCATTCTACCTACCAAGGTGAAGGTGAAGGTAAGGTCTGTGTACACTCTACCCTCTCCGAGTGTACACAGAGGCTGGCAATTTCTGGCTCCCACCCCTTCACAACCACTGGTTTGCAGTCGAACATTAGGACACCCCCATCAATTGCTTTTCCCCAACCCTCCATGTCTATAAATCGTACCACAAACACTCGCCTATTCGTCTGTGCTACTTTACTTATACCCAACGACCCCCAAATATGCTTTGAAGTACCCTTCAATGACTGATAATGGCGGATTCGATCCCAACACATAGCATACAATAGCTGTACGCCAAAATACCACTTCTCTCGTTAATATCTTCTAATGTGATTTTAACAGTTGTACTCATTTCTTCCGTCCCCACTGCAATTACTTCAATGGGTTTTCCAGGCCCAATTTAGCTTTTTTATTTTATATTAATTTGAGATCGCTTATAAAATTCATAAACTTCAAATTCTGAATTTTCTTTTAATATCTCTTTTATACTAATTTCTTGCTTCATAATTGTTCAAGTTTTCCCTCTTTTAAGTTAACTAGTCACTATGAACGTGTAGTTACACGTTATTTTCAGTCAATCTCAATCATAGTAAAAGAATATGATATTATTTATAATAATATATATTTATTTTATGAGTTACAAAAATATAACTATAGTGTAGAATTATATCTACTTAATATTTCTTTGAAATTGATGCTCCTCGATACTCAATTGATCTTATTACATTAATGATTGACAAGTGTGTTGAATTAATTTACGTTTTTTTAAAACATTAGAAAGAATAAATAGGTTGTACACTAGAGAGAAATTTGCATATCAACCAACAATTCATATGATTATTTTAACCAACACTTAATTAAGAAATTATTATATAAAACTTTTAATACTAAAAAGTATCATGAAAATATTATTTGATTTGCTAATTTCATTATCAATCTTAAGTAGATACTCTTTCCGAAAATATTTACTCCTAACAAAACATAGGAAGAAAAAGTTATTTTTCAGAAATTTAAAACACTTAGATATTGGATAATTGGAACATATTTCAAAACACTTTGATAATTGGAACATATTTCAAAACACTTTGATAATTGGAACATAATCAATTTAAGTAACAAATTAACACGTAAATTTTATTAAACAGTATTTTGTGATACATGACTTTAATTTAATCTAACGTTGAACTATAAATATTGACAGAAAATTAGCAGTAGGATTACTATTATTCTTTAGCAATATCACAATATTCTTTCCTATAAGTTACATCTATTGTTTGTGGGTATGAAAAGAAACTGAACAAAATAATTTTCATGAGGTATTGGTTTAGCAAAACGGTGATTAAGACACAAATACAAACTTTCTTGATAGTGAAGAAATTCAGTATTCGAATTTGTTGGAAATTTGCCTTTGGCGGGAGTTGCGGCCGACCAACTTTAACGGCTTAAACACTAGTGTAACGTATGTTGGAGAATCCGGTTCTTCACACATGCATGATCCACTAAGTACGTAGATAACCGTAGGGCCAAGAATCGTCAAATTTCATTGAGAAATGAAAGAGATATTGGTTCACGAAGTAAGGTGTTTGAAGCATGAAAAGTGTGGTATTGTGTGTAATTCTCCCTCATCGGTAGAGGAAGAAAGAAGTGTTGTGTATATAAGATTCGAAATTGGTTTGGGGTTTGGGACCCCAAGGGGTATCCCATGTGTTTAAATGAGGGAGGACCTAGATGTGCTTCGGTTCGAGGAAAGACCACACGCGCGCCGGCGCCGCCCGCCCGTCCCGTCCGGTTTCGGGCTCTCGGGTTCCGGGCTCTCGGGTCACGGGTCGTGGGCTGTGGGTTGTGGGTCTTCTGATATTATCTTTTTGGGCCAGAAAACTTTGCCAGAAGTACAGTTTGGACCAGAATTATTTCAGATGTACAGTTTGGTCCCTGAAGTTCAGAATTTCGACGGTCAAGACAGAAAAGCCAAGCACTCAATTCAGCCATTTATTTTGGCTGAATTACGTCTCCTATAATGGCCAAATCCGTTGGTCTTTCTCCCATTTATGTTGGTGACTTTACTACCTCCATAATGGCCATTATTTGGCTATTATGGAGGCGGTTTGAGGCAGATAAATCGGTCCATTCCTCACCTATATAAACACCCCCTTACACCATTGTTGAGGACACTTGATATGCACGAAAATACACAACCGAGAAAAAATCTTCTTCCTACAACTTCCAAGCATCATTTCGTTATTCAATATTCTTCACGGTAGCTCTTGAGTTTCCTTTGCTCAAGGGTTCCATTGCTGTTTTATCTTGGGAGACAAATTGTCCAGGACGTATAAAGGATACATACGGGGCAATATTGTCTTAAGGACGAGTGCCACACTCGACTCGGCAAAAACAGTTTCTATTTTTCCGTCTTCTACAAAGCGGAATTTTCGGTTTTTCTTGTGTAACAATTGTAATTTTCAGATTTCAAATTGAATCTCTGTTTATCCTTTTGAATACTTGTAATAGTTATATACTTCCCGTACTGCTTTATAAAGTACCATAGAGCAAAAACTCCCAACAACTTAAGACAATATTCGTATAGTATTACTATTAGTGTTCGAAAGATGTCGGTCAAAAGTTGTGTGACCAAATCTGGATATGGAAATGGTTTTACGGTAGAAGAGAGTGATGATGATGAACGTGTTCATGGTGTCACCGCTACCAACCTTTGGTGGAAACAAGCGCTCTCGAGAGCCTGAGGATGTCAACTGGGACAAGAGGAGAAGAGTGAAGATGTTATTCTATCTTGTTGCAGAAGGCCTATATCTGTCCCAGACAAAGGATCCGAATAATGGTGAGAAGGAAATGGACACTCAGTCGATGAAGTGACCGAAGTGAGCCCAGAATCCGAAATTGGGATAAGTATTTTTCTTACTTGTCAAGAATAAGGATTAAATGATAAGTATTTTTCTTACTTGTCAAGAATAAAGATTAAATGATGTCTGATTAAAAAATAGATTAAAGTAAGGAGGAATATGAAAATAATTTATATTCCTTACGCTTTAACAAATCAGAAGTTTAATCTCATCTTTTTTCCCGTTTAAAGATTGGATTTGGTAAACGACTTAAAAAGATCCGTTCTTTTAAGTGTAATAATTAAAAGTGTGTAAAGTATGTCGCACATACAATGGAGAAAGATCCACTAAGCGTGCGAAAACTCTTACCACTCTTAAGTAAGCGCCAAGAATTATACGGGCACCAATCATAATGGAAGAAGACTAAAAGCTAAAGACGTTGAGCCTGTCATACTATTTGGCGAGAAGATCCTTCATAGGATGATATTGGACACTCGGTCATAAAAAGCCTCGCGGCGGCCATTTGGAGTGGGCCAAAATTCCTTTGATATGATGATATTGGACACTCGGTCATATAAAGCCTCCGGCGCGGCGGAGTGGTGCCGAGAATTCATTTCATAGGAAAAGTAATGGACACCTAGTAAGGTGGGCCAGAGTTTCCAGGTCCTAAATGATCTGAAGGCCTAAATAAAGGCAGTAAAGAAATTGGACACTCAGTCTGCCAAAGCAACTAGAGTGGACCCGAGTATCGAGATCACATATGATCCGGTTACGCCCTAACCACGGGCAAAAGGTTGTTCATGTGAAGCAACGCCACCTCTAAAATCAAAGGGGTGGAGAGGTTGTCCTCAATATAGGACTTCAAGGAATGAGATCCCTCTAAAAGAGGTGATACATGTTCCTAACTTGGTTAAAGGACGTTGTTGGTCAAATCTGATTTAAGACTAGTCCAACAGGTCCGTAATAACTAAGAGTGGTACAATATGTCTATAGCCAAATGAATGATATATTGTAATCCGTGCATCTATGACATCATAGATTAAGACACGTTAAATAGCAAGTCATTCAAAAGCTAACGAAGTTGAGATTGTTGCCTACGTCGACATAAACCCTCAAAATGAATGTGAGGTAGACGAAGAGGCAAAATCACCTTTCCAAATTCCGTCAAGGGAATAGCGAAAGACGCACTGCTCCTCTAGAACTTAGTCACACCTACTTGGGTGATTTGAAGTATATACAAAATAGAGGGGGGAGACAAGTACGTTGTGATCTTCATTGATGATGGTACAACGTATGGAATCCTTTGTTTGTTAAAAAGCAAAGATGAAGTTGTTGAAGCGGATAAGCGCTACAAAGCGAAGTTGAATATCAACTAAGCCTACGGATTGAGAAATTCGTAGTGATAGAGGGGAGAATGTGAAGCATCGTTCGTTAAAACGATCGCTCATTACTCACCTCGGTCTAACGGTGTTAGCCAAGCGCAAACCCGTACGCCTAAATTATGTAGGGCAAGGCGATCCTTACCGCTAATGCGATTCTCAACGAACTCCGCATAAGGATAAGGATAACTCTCCGTGTGAGACATGGAAATGATCTCACATACAAAAGTTGTGATGTGGGATGGCTTGGTAGAAGTTGGACTACGAGACAGGTCAAGTTCGACCTAAGCTCGTAGATTGCATATCCACCTTTGGATCGTAAATAACGGTAGTCCGATCGCCTCTTGGCATCAAAGAATCTTTGAATTCTTTTAAGATAGCTTTCCTTGAAAAAAAAAAAGGAAAAAGGAGTAATTGCTCAAGGTTAACAAGAACCCACGAGGGCTCGATGTCCGGAACTAGACGTTCCGTATCTACGAGACTCGAAAGTTCCGGCTATCCGGAACTTAATATTCCGGATCTGAGAACTCGGGGATTCTAGATGTTGAACCGAGACAGAGCAAAGAAGGGGACAAAGACTTGTTCCGGTCCTTCTAGCTTGTATGGTTAATAATGAACCATGAACAATTAACAAATAATTGTTATCTCCAAAAATATTTGTTTTGGAAAGAAGCTAAAGGGAGAAAGAGATTCTATATATAGAACCATACTTGTGTAATGGTTAATCTTCTTCCGGGAAAAGAACCTTTGGGTTGTAAAATGTGCTCCCCCTGTGAGTAGCTTAACATCCGGGGCCATTGTAGTCTTGCGTGGCATGGATGTTGAACTAGCCTTCCCAACCGGAGAGTTGGAAGAAGAGAATCGAGTTAGTTTTTGAACTGTTGGGCTTCTTCCGAACTTTCATTTGGTCCCCGAAATGTTTACATTTTAGTCCCGAAAGTTTCGAGATAAAACGAAACAATGAATCGACCACGAAACATTGGCTCGAAGTTAGAAAGCCAACAGTTGGAAAACCAACGGTTCGAGAGTGAAAATCATATTTAAACAAAGTCTCGATATGAAAGATATGTGTATCACGAGATGACTTCTTAGGAATTGGATTTCTAAGACATCTAACGGATTGGTCAATAGTTGACGGTCTCGTTGAAGCCACCAATGGATATGAATCATAGAACCGATTGGAATCATGGTGCACCCATAGACAAGGAGCGATATGCTCGGGTCACGTGTAGTTCAATGTATTGTACACACTACAACCGACACGGTATCGTCCAACAAACAGATCGGTTGAACTAAGGTTCAGCGATGATCTTAATACATGATCAATAGAAGGCGTTAATTCGGATATGACGATATCCGAATTATTCACTTATCTACGGATTATAGTATTCGGATGTCCGGCGGTTACGAGAGAACACGGTGATCTAAAGCTGGACATCGGATGCGAAGAACACCAAAGCCACAAGTAAATGTGTATGGTGGTTCTTGGAAAATCCTCTAAGCAAACTCGCATCGGCCGATTCATGATGGAATCGGAGTTTATCGCTTTATACAAAGCATGAAAGAAGTTGAGTAACTTCACGACTCCTTAGAGGACGTCCCTTATTGGGAGAAACCCGTGCCTTCAGCGGTTTCTACATTGTGGCTAGCCGGTCGGCTTTAGGAAGGACACGGATGACGGCGTCGGGCATATCGTCGGGATATGTCGGAGACATAAGACCGTATGGCGAGTTGATCATCACGGGTGTCACTTCCTTATTTACTAACTAAGGGACTACCCAGAGATCAAGTGTTACGCTGTCTAGGGGAATGGGCTTAAAACCCAAAATATACGGACCAATACGGTGGAAACCCAACCTTACAAACTGGAGATCCCAGTAATTTGGTTCAATGGGAAAACTAAGTTGTAAAGGTTCAATTGATCGCTTCGGTCGAAGCATGAGCACTTCGGATAGTGATTTACGAAAAGAAACACCAAATCCAAAGCCGTTCCCGCGATAGACGTTAAGTGCTATCTGCGGTATGGGTAAAGGTTAAGTTTTCGGAACACTGTAATGATCCTCAACGGTTGAGGTTAGGTCTTTGGGAAACTTTTAATGGTTCCTAACACTTGTGAAGTGGGGTATAGCGGGATACCTTGTAGGAGACCACCTATTTAAGTGTGAGGACGGGCCGCCTCAAATTAAACGCACTTAAGAATCCAAGACGTTGTCCATGGCCAAAACGGACAAAACATTACGAAGAAGAGAGTAAGGGAATTTGTTGTGTTGGTACCGTTGTCTTGGCTTACACTAAACAACGACGGTTTAAGACATCACGTTCACCGCGCGGTAAGTAAGTCCGATGGTATTCAACTATGGAAGGTTCAAAGCCGAGGCTACCTCTCCTTATGCAACATCGGTCCGCCGAAATATTGCTTTGGAAATGAAAAGACACCATGTGAGTGCGCCAAAATCTCTTTCAAGAGGGGATTGTTGGAAATTTGCCTTTGGCGGGAGTTGCGGCCGACCAACTTTAACGGCTTAAACACTAGTGTAACGTATGTTGGAGAATCCGGTTCTTCACACATGCATGATCCACTAAGTACGTAGATAACCGTAGGGCCAAGAATCGTCAAATTTCATTGAGAAATGAAAGAGATATTGGTTCACGAAGTAAGGTGTTTGAAGCATGGAAAGTGTGGTATTGTGTGTAATTCTCCCTCATCGGTAGAGGAAGAAAGAAGTGTTGTGTATATAAGATTCGAAATTGGTTTGGGGTTTGGGACCCCAAGGGGTATCCCATGTGTTTAAATGAGGGAGGACCTAGATGTGCTTCGGTTCGAGGAAAGACCACACGCGCGCGCGCGCCGCCCGCCCGTCCCGTCCGGTTCCGAGTTCCGGGTTCCGGGCTCTCGGGTCACGGGTCACGGGTCGTGGGCTGTGGGTCTTCTGATATTATCTTTTTGGGCCGGAAAACTTTTCCGGAAGTACGAGTTTGATCCCGAAGTTTCGGATATACGGTTTGGACCGAGAATTATTTCGGATGTACAGTTTGGTCCCCGAAGTTCGAATTTCGACGGTCAAGACAAGAAAAGCCAAGCACTCAATTCGGCCATTTATTTTGGGTGAATTACTTCTCTATAATGGCCAAATCCGTTGGTCTTTCTCCCATTTATGTTGGTGACTTTACTACCTCCATAATGGCCATTATTTGGCTATTATGGAGGCGATTTGAGGCGATAAATCGGTCCATTCCTCACCTATATAAACACCCCCTTACACCATTGTTGAGGACACTTGATATGCACGAAAATACACAACCGAGAAAAAATCTTCTTCCTACAACTTCCAAGCATCATTTCGTTATTCAATATTCTTCACGGTAGCTCTTGAGTTTCCTTTGCTCAAGGGTTCCATTCTTTGTTTTATCTTGGGAGACAAATTGTCCGGGACGTATAAAGGATACATACGGGGCAATATTGTCTTAAGGACAGAGTGCCACACTCGACTCAGCAAAAACAGTTTCTATTTTTCCGTCTTCTACAAAACTGGAATTTTCAGTTTTTCTTGTGTAACAATTGTAATTTTCAGATTTCAAATTGAATCTCTGTTTATCCTTTTGAATACTTGTAATAGTTATATACTTCCCGTACTGCTTTATAAAGTACCATAGAGCAAAAACTCCCAACATAATTTTATAGTTGTAGTCAAACAACAATTGTAGTTGAATTCAAATTCATAGTTTTTGAGTGAAATTTTAAATATTATAATTTTATCGAACATTGAATTGTTTTTTTAAAAGTTTATTTAGCTTTAAAAGGTATAAAAGTCGCTCAATATTTGAAAGATATTTTGGTCAACTAACATTTATATTCATATTTTTAAAATAATATAGATAAATAGATAGATAGATTTGTTTCTCTAATGTTTTCCAACTTGAATTTAGTTCCCATTCTTTGAATATTATTATTAATTGCTTTTGTTCTCTATTTATCTATTAAAGAGACTGGATTAGAGAAGCCAAGCATTAGGACATATGCACATCGTGGACGAGATGTGGATGGTGACACACATTATGAGGCCGATTTTGTAATTCCGGAAGACTTTGGGGAGGTTGGAGCAGTTTTAGTAGAAAATGAGCACCACAAGGAAATGTATGTGAAGAATATAGTAATTGATGGTTTTCCCCATGGCAAAGTTAATGTTACATGCAACTCTTGGGTTCATTCAAAATTTGATAATCCTCAACATAGGATTTTCTTCACCAATAAGGTTTGCAAAAATTTCCCTCTCCTGGATCTCTTTATTTATTTTATATGCTTTATTTACCCAATATAATTATCAAAATATATCTCCGATGAGTGGAAATATAAAAAATTGATTTATTATATAGAAGTTTTTCGTCCAGAATAAAAAGTAACTAGTTGAATTTGAGTTATACTGACATTATATATTGGATAATAGATATAAAATTTTGATTTATTAGATATGATTTCTTAGTCCAGATTCCGGAATAAGAAGTAATTTCAGGTTGATTTTGACAATGAATGGAAATATGATCTTACTATGAAGTAACAAATTTAATTAAGTTATATACACTAATAGTATGAAGATTTTTTAAGAATATCAGTATAATTCGACATGTCATGAAAGCATGTCAGTTACCCTTTTTACTAGGTTATAATACTAATTAATAGTAAGGATTATAGAAATTTACTGTAATTACCTTATACGTAATAACCTAATTATGCATATATTTTTATACCTTCAGTCCCTATCTTATACTCATGCTAGAATATTCAAGATTATTTTATCCTAAAACTGGAATAAATAGTTTAAAGTACCCTAATAGTTAAATGAATCGGACTATATGTGTCGTCTTTGCTAATCACTATTTCCCTCGTTCCCATTTATGTGGTGTTGTTAGACTAGAGATGGAGTTTATAAAGGAAAGATAAATTTCTAAAACGTATTTGAATGGCTATAAATTATCTCATTAAAGATAAAATAAAAAAAAAAAATTAAATTATTTATAAATAAAAAATATTTTTTTTAAATGAATACAAGGAAAGTATGATACATAATTTTGAAAAGCGGAATATTAGTGTATGATATCTTTTCTTTTCCTTCAAATGCTAACAAGAAATCATAAATATGACTCCGAGGGCTATATATTTATCATCCCAATACACTTTTAGGGCTCGTTTGATTGGGAAACAAGTTATCCCGTGATAACTAATCATGCGATTAGTTATTTCACCCTTAATGTGGGATAAAATAACACTATGATCCCGAAATAACTGATTTCGAGATTAGTTATCCCGAAATTTTATCTCAACCAAACATAAAATAAAAAGATACTAAAATTTTATCCCGATGCTATTTTTGCTTATCCTTCATACCAAACGACCCATTCCATATTAACTATAACATGAATTTTAGAACTGGCATGTTAGAATAATAAAATACTATAATAAGCAATCGAAACTGGACCACATATAGATATATAGCAAGTTGTGGTCCATTAATTTCTGAAAAGTTACTGTTTTCTAAACATATACTTTTTTTTATGTCATGTTTCACTTATTAAGACAAACAAAATATGTACCAAAAAGTTAGGTTGGGTGTGGTCCTATTAATTAAATTATTAGTTCATCCGTCTCAATTTATATTATATAGTTTAACTCGACATGAAGTTTAAGAAATAAATGAAGATTTTTGAATCTTATGATCTAAAACAAGTCAAAAATATTTGTATGATTATATATTATCTCGTTAAGCGTAAATATAAAGATTAAAATTAAATTATTGCACACAAAGAAAATACATCATTCTTTTTAGCAATGATTAGGACGGGTTAATAGGATGGCGAAATTTACCCTTAATAGCAATATTCGCTCAATGCGTCTAATTTGGGCGGGTTAATGATTGCATTTATTAATTTCACCCTATTTTGATCTATCTATTTCAATTCCATCTAAAAGTTGGGCAGATTTGAGTTAATTGTGTAGTTCAAATTGGACAAATTCATCAACAACTCCTTGTGGTAGTCAAGATTTTTTCACTTGAACACCTTAATTAAATTTTATTTCATTTAGATACCTTACGTAGGATCCGACTGTGCCATTTAGACACTTTTCGCTGACTCGGCCAAATATGAAAAGAGTGTGTAACACTCGGCGATGACGTGGCAAAGTAGTCAATTAAGAGTAACTTATTACATGTGGCATTTGGGTCCAAAATAATAGTTAGAAATGAATTATGAAAAAAAGAAAAAAAAATATTTTTCAGCAAAAATAAAAAATTATTTTATAAACATACTCCACATACTTTTTGTCGGAAAAGTTTTTGGTGAACTTTTTTTACAATTTTCATAACTGTTTTTTTTTCGGCTGAAATTTTCAAAAAGCAAGAGGGGTCGGTGGGGAAGAAGATGAGGTGGGGGATTGCCGGAGAAGAGGATGAAAGGGGGGGGGGGGGGGGTTTGCTGGAGAAGAAGACGAATAGGGGTGGGTGATTCTTTTTTCTATTTGCCTGTTTTTTTAAATCTAAAATTCATTTTTTTAATTTTAATTTTATACAATGTTCTCAGAGAATGGTGGCGGTCTTCATTTTTCTCGGTGGAGCAGATAGCAATGGTAGAAGGTTTGTTAATGGTATAATATTAAGTGGAGAAGAAAGAGAATAAAGATGAAAAAGGAAGAGGAGGAATAAAAAGAATTAAAAATATAAAAAATCTGTTTTTTAGCTTTCCCACGCGCGCCTGTTTTTTGTGAAAATGCCAAATCATCGAAAGTGTCTAAATGATATAGTCGGACTCTACCTCAGGTGTCTAAATGAAAATGATTTAATTGAGATCTAAGTGAAAAATCTTGACAAACACAAGAGATTGTTGATGGGTTTGACCTATTCAAAAGTCATTGAACATGACATGCATACTTGATTTTTCACTTGCTTAAGTTCAACGTCCATGACACTTTCATGGTGTTTCCGAGGCAAAAGTGGATACTTTTCAACGAACGAATACTTAAATTCAGGATATTTTTAAAAAACCGGTCCTAAAAGTCGCTAGCACCCGTATAGTTTCAGGACCTCTACGTGATCAGATACTATATTGTAGCATGCGACCACCCTTTAACAATGCTTAAACGGTTAGAGCAAACGTATATATTTTTGTTTGCTTAATTATGTCTTTGACACTAAATGATTAGACATATTAACATGTTTAATTTAATATTTCTTTACATGGATGCAGTCATATTTACCATCTAAAACTCCAAGTGGAGTGAAGAAGTTAAGAGAGAGAGAACTTGTGATGCTAAGAGGTGATGGATTTGGAGAAAGAAAACAATTTGAGAGGATATATGACTATGAAGTATATAATGATATTGGAGATCCTGATGATAAAGGTGATGATGGTATTAGACCAGTACTTGGTGGCAACAAAGAATTACCTTATCCTAGAAGGTGCAGAACTGGTCGACCAAGAAGCAAAAAAGGTAAGTACTTTGATCATAAACAAAAAATTATTTGATTATTAAATAAATTTAATCTATAAGTACTGATAGTATGAAGAGTATATATACGGGAGCGGCTCAATAAAATTGGTGATCTAAAGTCAAATCGTGATTAGAGGCCTTAATTATTCTTTTTAAAACTTAACTTGTATATATTTCTGTAAGAAGTTTATTTTCTTAATTTTTTATAGTTAGTTTTTTTCTAATAATTTTTTAAATTAGTTTCAACATTTCAAATAGTTTTTTTACTATTTGATGATTATCAATTACTTTTATTTATGGGATAAAGCATCAATATCCCTGAACTATATCCAAAGTTTCAGCTATATACCTTTCTTTTTCGGGGGTCCTATTACCCCTTCTAAAAGTTTTTAAAATATACTCTTTTCGTCTTAATTTATGTAATGTAGTCTGACTAGGCAAAGAGTTTAAGAAATAAAGGCAGAATTTTGAATTTTATGATCTAAAACAAGTAAAAGATATTTGTATAGTTATAGATCATCTCGTTAAACGTAAAAAGTAAAAATTAAAGTTAACTTATTGCAAAATAAGAAAATGTATTATTTTTTTTAGACAGACTAAAAAAGAAAGTGTATCACATAAATTGAGATAGAATGAATAATAAATATCACTCTAAACGATGACGTGACAATGAGAGTGATATTTACGCACGGCCACATATATATTTAATTTTAAAAAAACTTTTCCTATTTTTCTTTTTTTCTTTTTCTTTGTCCTTTCTTCTTCTCTTTTTTTCTTGTTCTTTGTCCTTTCTTCTTCTCTTTCCTGGGCAAGCCAACCATGGCTGCCCCTTTTCGTAATCTCATATTTGCCATGGTCGGAAATAATGGATGGAGAATCTCCGGGTTTAACAAGAACTTTTGAAAAAAGATAAAAAAATTAAATTTTAATGATAATTAATTAGTTGTAAACTAGTAACTAAATGAGAAATAGCACGTATATAAGTTAATCAGAGTTTATGTTTGTCACTCTCCGTGGGAGAGTGAAATACACTCTCCTTGTCATGTCAGCGCTCAGGATGATATTTATTATAGTTTTTAAAAGTTTAGGAGATAAGAGGATGCTCGAAAAAGAAAAGTGTGTCGTTAGAACTTTTGTATAGTTCGGGGGTATTGATGTCTTATCCCTTTAATTAGCTAACCCAAATAGACTCACTGTCAGTGTAACTTAACATACCATAACAGGTGATAATGTGACAACTAATGTAAAATATTTTATATATTTGGTGCGTAGAAATTAATCATAGATTAAATATAAAAATGTTTCATTCTTTTTAGGACTTACTAAAAAGAAAAATGTGTCATATAAATTGAGACAGAAAGAATAATCACTAATTTTTTTAAATATGTTTCAACAATTCAAACTGTATTTTACCACTTGATGATATTATCAATTACTTTTAATCAACTAACTCAAACAGACTCACTATCTGTGTAACTTAACATACCGTAGCAGGTAATGTAAAAAATTATTTATATTACTTCAAACTGTTTTTTACCACTTGATGCATGATTATTAATTACTTTTAATTAACTAACCCAAATAGACTCACTATTTATGTAACTTAACATACCGTAGCCTGTAATGTAAAAATTCTTTATAGTATCAGTGCATAGAAATTAAACTCGGATTGAATTTTGTACCACTCTTTTTTGTGCATCCATGCAGATCCATTATCCGAATCAAGGAGTACCTTTGTATATGTACCAAGAGATGAAGCATTCTCAGAAGTAAAGAGCTTAACATTCTCTGGCAACACTGTTCACTCAGTCCTACACGCCGTTGTGCCGGCGTTGGAATCGATTGTCACCGATCCCAACCTCGGATTTTCGCATTTTCCGGCCATCGACTCGCTGTTCAACGTCGGCGTCGATCTTCCAAGAATTAACAATAAAATTGGCCTGATGAATATCGTACCAAGGCTCATTAAGGCGGTTTCTGATACTCAAAAAGATGTCTTGCTCTTTGAAACCCCTGCATTGCTTCAGAGTAAGTCTACGAAATTCGTCGCTAATTTATTATTATATATTTCATAGCTAACATGAATTTTTAATAATTCATCACTAATTCATCGTTAAATAATTCGTCGCTGATTCATCGTTAATGTATTTTCATGGCATCATATCATGAAGCATATAATCAGAATCTAAAACGGCACCAGAAACCTATGTTGTTTGGATCCTCTAAAAATACACTATTATATATTTTGATTGTTATTGCAGGGGACAAGTTTTCTTGGTTTAGAGATGTGGAATTTGCTCGTCAAACCTTAGCTGGTCTGAACCCATATAGTATACGGCTGGTTACGGTATGTTATTCCTTTAGTTTTTTTATTTTAATTAATTGTATTTTATTACAATAGATATTACAAAAAAAAAATTGAAATTAACTACGAATTACGTCGCTAATCCAACACTAAATTGCTCATAGCTAATAGACCTTTTTGATAATAATCCATCGTTAAATAAAATTAGCGACGAGTTTTGTTATTTAGCTATAGAATTTTTCTGTCTCTTATTCTTGTTTTTTCTATTAGTGAGAAATCATGGATTGATAACCTTAAAAAGAGATTGGTAAATGATTTGTTACAGCTGGTAAAAATACACTGATCGTATCGAAACTTCTTCCGCTATACTATACGCTTTTGTGAGACCAATTTTTTGTGCAACTCAATCCGTTGATTCTTATTTTAGAAAGATTGCTTGTTAATTAGGTCATTTTGTAGCACACATACATTTTGGTTAATAGATCAATTTATTGATTGAGACAGTGAGCTAAAATACTTCATGAAATTACAGGAATGGCCATTAAAGAGCAAGTTAGACCCTGCAGTTTATGGACCTCCTGAATCAGCAATCACAAAAGAGCTAATTGAGAAAGAAATTGGAGGAATTATGACTGTTGAAGAGGTACAAACAAATCCTTTTTCTTCTTTTATTTGTACAAATGGCTTTTTAGGTCATTTTTAAAATAGTCCCCTAGTAGTTCGATGGGGTAAATTTGTCTGTAAAGAAAAAGAATCAGCTAACTACCTTTAATAAGGTTTTTTCTTTTCATTATTATCTAGGCGGAATCAAATATTTACCCGCTCATACTCATTTTCAAAATTTTCCCCTTAAAAAATTACATTGCAACAAGTATGAACGTTTTATACCCTCCGGTATATAGTTCATATTTTGTATACCTTAATAATTTACAACAGTAAGAATAGTTGAACCATGTTGTTATGTACCATTAAGATATACATATGTGAATTGTATACTCAAATGATATATAACATACTACATGTTGGGTATTTTGTAAATATTTTTTTTCTAAATAAGTATGGATTGTACTTTTTTTTAAATGAGAAATTTAGCATTATTTTTTTTTGACCACCTGGGCACATTCCGTATGTAATGTACCTATTTTTAAAAACGAAATTCAGCCCCGCTGAACTAACGGGAGACGAAATTTAAACAGTGGCCTAAAAATAGACCATACGGTGCAAATAATCAACTGACAATCCCCGTGCCATTTACATGATTATACATGATCATGTGTTGGAACTCTCAAAAAATGCAACAGTACCTCTGCCAGATCCTCCAAATATGCACTAGTTTTGGAGGATCTGACACACACCGACGACATTTTTGAAGAACTCGAGCAACATAGACACACAAAAATCCTCCTTGTGATTTTAATTCTTGAATTACACATAACCAATGCAGGCAATTCAACAAAAAAAGTTGTTCATCCTAGATTATCATGATTTGTTGTTGCCATATGTCAACAAAGTGAATGAACTCAAAGGGAAAGTAGTTTATGGATCAAGAAGTTTGTTCTTCTTGACATCTGATGGCACATTGAGACCTTTGGCTATTGAGCTAACTAGGCCACCAGTAGATGATAAACCTCAATGGAAGGAAGTTTATTGCCCAACTTGGCATGCCACTGGTGATTGGCTATGGAAATTAGCTAAAGCTCATGTTCTATCTCATGACTCTGGCTACCACCAACTGGTTAGTCACTGGTAAGTCTTCTTTAAACGTGTGGTTTGTGATCTTGAAAATAAGATAAGTTATCTATTACAATAAGTATAGGTGACTTGATATAGTTTATAAATTCATTACAGTGATGATGCATATAACTTAAACTCTTTGCCAACTGACAGTACTCTATCATTTATACGTGGTATATGGATAAGCTTATAAACACGTCAAACCTGCTTATAAGATTTTTTTTGCCTTATCTACAAGTTCGGTAATCACTAGAAATGCTTATAAGTTAAAGTCAGTCATAAGTTAATGAAAAATCATAAGTTGATCTCTCCCACAACTTATGGCGTTCCAAGTTTTTATGAAAAATACTATTTTATCCCATACTATGTTTTTTAGTTCTTGAAATACCCTTTTCAAAACAGAACTCCTAAGTCCCTCTACATTTTATTTCCATCATTTCATTTCTCTTTCTACAGAATCTTTTAATTTATATTTTTAAAGATAATTCTAGCGATATTTTAATCATTTTAACATAAAAGATGTTTATCATCACTTTTTAAAAATATATTAACTACTTATTACAAGTTTCAACACTTCTCATCAAGCTCGTAATTGCTATTTTAATTTCACTACTTAAAAGTGTTTTTTCATGCTGGATACTTATTACTTTTTTCCAAAATTTTGCAGGCTAAGAACTCATTGTTGTACAGAGCCATACATTATAGCAACTAATAGGCAACTAAGTGCAATGCATCCAATATACAGATTATTGCATCCTCACTTCAGATACACAATGGAGATAAATGCCTTAGCTAGAGAAGCACTTATTAATGCCAATGGCATTATTGAGAGTTCATTTTTTCCTGGAAAGTATGCATGTGAGTTGAGCTCTGTTGCTTATAAAGTTGAATGGAGATTTGATCAAGAGGCACTCCCAGCAAACCTTATTAGCAGGTAATAATTCACTAATCTTATGTTTTCTATTTCCGATTCAGTGTTCGGTGTATGTTTAGGGATCCGACTAATCTTTAACGTAACAAAGTCCCGCTTAAGGAGTGAAGCTCTCCCAAACGAAGACTCTAACAAGAAGACCGGTTACGAGAAGAGATAGAGTGGCAAAGGAAGCAGGGGATATTTATTCCATTTACATCTTATTGCTATTCTGTTTTTTTTACTACCTATGAGACTGACTCCCTATTCCTATGGATCGAGTGAGCTCTTCCCGTAGGAAGTTTCATTCCTAACTGCTCAAGCCTTGAGATCTGTCTTTTGAAGCCCTCTCAAACGAGATACGACTGGATTCATAGAGGTCGAACTCGAAACGTGTGGTTAAAGATGGAGGGGTATTTACCACCCGCTACAACCTTTAGTGGTCACTAATATTCTATTTTTTAAAGTTTTCCGCCCGAAGTCTGGTGCCTGCTTTGGGGCTCAAGTAATCTGAATTTTCATTCGGTAGTCACATTTTGGGGATAAAATGCTCCCAACCAAAGGTGACTCTATTCACATGGGGTGAACCCGAGAGGCTGAGGCTTCTGGTTAAAGATGGAGGAGTACTTACCAACCCCAACACAATCTTTGGTGGTTGCTAATCTTCTGTTATGACTTATTTTTTAGTAAATGTCCTATGCAATTAGATCAGTTATAAGGTATTTACAAGTAAATTTCTATAATAAACTTTAATTGATTACCTAGTAAACATGACAACTAACCTACTATCACACGTCCATACTAATAGTTTAGTTTTTTTCGCACTATCAATATATATAACTAGAATCTTATTTTAATTATTAAAACCTGGTCGATATGATATTACTTTTAGGCGACTTTGATATTTTGTTGATTGCTAATACGAGGTTCAATTTTTTAAACCAATACACGTTTTGTACATCAGCACGATATAAGAGGGAGATTCAATATTTACTATATTTACACAAATATAATTTTAATCTTGTATATACATTATAATGTTCAAGTAAACGAGGGTCCGGACCTTGTGCCCCTGGCTCCACCCTGCTTCTACTAACATGTTATTTCGTGCAAACTTTACAGGGGATTGGCTGTGGAAGATCCAAGTGCCCCATATGGCTTGAAACTAACAATAGAAGATTTCCCTTTTGCCAATGATGGTTTAGTACTTTGGGACATCCTTAAACAATGGGTAACAGACTATGTCAATCATTATTATCCAGAAACAAATCTCATTGAATCTGACAAAGAAATCCAAGCTTGGTGGTCAGAGATAAAAAATGTTGGCCATGGTGACAAGAAAGATGAACCATGGTGGCCAGAGCTGAAAACTCCAAAAGACTTAATTGGAATTATCACTACAATAATTTGGGTTACTTCTGGCCACCATGCTGCTGTAAACTTTGGCCAATACAGCTTTGCAGGTACCATTCACCTTAGCTTTTTTGCTTTACTTTCATGTTAATAATTTCACTTATTATGAACGGTTGCCTGTAGTTTCCTTTAGGTGATGTGATAGTGTAATAGTTTTTTTTTAATATCAGTATATATAAATTAAATTAAGGTGAACATTGATGCAACGGTAAAGTTATCCCGTATAACCTATAATTAGTCACGAGTTCAAGATGTTAGCGTTAGGGACTAGGGTAGGCTGCCTATATTACACCACAATGATGTGCAATCCTCCTCGAATCCTTTTTGAATGCGGGATGTTTCGTGCATCGAGTTGTCCTTTAGTGTATATAAGTTAAATCATTTAAAAAAGTTTAACTTTTATACACTGATAATATAAAAAAAAAAAATCAATGTGTATGTTATAACCTCTTGTAGAAGGTTAGTTGCCTAACTGTCTAGCTTAGTAATAATCTCAACCAGAGTGATCGATTACTTATAGTTATGTTTTAGGTGTACTGATAGAGTAAAAATTTATGCATTGGCCAAGTGAAAAATATTTATAGAATCATGTTATTTATACGGTAATTATAAGTAAATCTTGATGATGATAAGTATTAATTGTTTAACTTGATTAAATTGGTAACTGACCTGTTATTGATAGGTAGAACTACACTAATAATGTAAAATATCTTTTAACTGTAAAACGTGTAATTTCTCTCAGTCATTTCCATTAGAAATATGGTATTTGGAAATTCACTTTTTTCTAGTTGTGACTATATGTTCTCTCAATTCTTAAAATATATTGACTCTTCTATTGCATGTGTAGGCTACTTTCCAAATAGGCCAACAATTGCTAGGTCAAAAATGCCAACTGAGGATCCAACACCTGAAGAATGGCAGTGTTTCTTGAATAAACCTGAGGAGGCACTATTAAAATGTTTCCCTTCACAAATTCAGGCAACAAAAGTAATGGCAATTTTGGATGTTTTATCAAATCATTCTCCAGATGAAGAGTACATTGGAGAAAAAATGGAACCTTACTGGGCTGAGGATCCTGTAATTAACGCGGCGTTCGAGGTATTTTCAGGAAAATTGAAGGAGCTTGAAGGAATTATTGATGGTAGAAATGCTGATCCTAATTTGATGAATAGAAATGGAGCTGGGGTTGTGCCTTATGAATTATTGAAACCATTTTCTGGTCCTGGAGTTACTGGAAAAGGTGTACCTTATAGTATTTCCATTTGATTTTTGAATTTAGTTTTTGTCAAAGACATGAATTTTGTAATACATTTTCATGTGAAATAAAATTGATGCTAGCCTAATGTGCTAATTTTCTTTTGCAAATGGTCATTGTAACAATATTAGTTCTAACCATATGTGGATGTGTGTTTTGTTAATTGGTAGCCTAAATTGTAGTTGTCATATTTGGTTATTTTTTCTTGGAGGAAAAGGATATAAATTTGCACTCAAGTGTATAGTTTAGTGGTTAATAAAATTGATAGAGAATGACTATAAGGTCTGAAATCTCAGCAGAGGCAAAAGTACAAAGTAATTTTTAGCCATCTGTTCAAGTATTTATGAACGGAGTTAGTTGGTAGGAGGTAGCAGCTGACACCATAGTAATTAAAAAGGAAAAGAAGTCAAATATACCCCTCTACTTTAGTTTATTAGTCAACTTTAACATCCGTTAATTAAAGTAGTCAAATATACCCCTCCCGTTACAAGTTGATGTCAAATATACCCCTACCGTTAGCAAAGTATCCAAAAATATCCTTTTAAAAAATATTCTGTAAAATTGAATTTTAATTAAAAAAATCTTTAAAGTATTTTTTTTTAAAATGAAGTGTCTTAAAAATATATTTTTTAAAATCTGGATTAATTTTAAAAAGATATCTGAAAAAAATTGATTTAAAAAAATATATTTTCCAATTTTTTAATAAAAAATCCAATTTTCCAGAATATATTTTTTTAAAAAAGAGTTTTATAAAATAAACAAAATTTCATATTTTTAATAGAAACCAATTTCCAGATTTGTTTTAATTAAAAAACCAAATTTTTAGATTATTTTTTTAAAAATTGTCACGTAAGCACCACATAGAATAAGTTAAATGCTATATAGAATAAGTTAAATATTAATATAATATATTAAAAATGAAGTGTATTAGTGTGTATTTCCCTATATAATATGTGTATGATTTAGGTGACATGTAGCATATTAATGTGTAAAAATGACATGTAGCAAATTTAAAACAAATCTGGAAAAATTGACTTGTATTAAAAATATGAAAATTTCTTGATTTTATAAAACTCATTTTTTTAAAAAAACAATATTCTGGAAATTTTGATTTTTTACTAAAAAATCTGAAAAATATATTTTTTTAAAATCAGTTTTTTCAGATTTCTTTTTAAAATTAATTCAGATATTAAAAAAATATTTTTAGAACACTTTTTTAAAAATACTTCACAGATTTTTTAATTAAAAATCTAATTTTTCAGAATATTTTTTAAAAAACATATTTTTAAATATTTTGCTAACAATAGGGGTATATTTGTCCCCAACTTGTAAAGAGATGGGTGTATTTGACTACTTTCGCTAACGGATGACAAAATTGACAAATAAACTAAAGTAGATGAGTATATTTGACTCTTTTCCCAATTTAAAAAATGCAAATCTACCACACTTGGCGTTTCCTTTTACTTGTGGAAAAGTTGAAAAACTCTTATAAATTGAGGCTCTTTATTTTATATTTGTTAATCAGAGACGGATTCAAAATTTTAATGAGTTAATAATCTAATATATATATAAGGGACAATGTAAAGAGTTTTGTAGTACTTAGATTCTAAATATCTTGTTAGTTCAGTAACTAAAAAGGTTTTCTTTTTCAAATATGCCGTTGTATTTGTTATTTATTACTTCGTCTAGTTTTCATTAAATCAAGATACTTTCAAACCCTTTTTGGTAATACATAGCTCCTTAGACTAACTTTTTATAGGTGAAGTATGTACCATAACTTTCTCTGTCTTATTTTTTGCCCCTGTTTTATTTATTTTTTACTTAGGTTGCACTACTATAAAATCTTTATTTTCTTTTTCACTGAATGTTGGTGGAAAAAATCTAAATAATAGTATTTTCACACCGGAAAATTATGAAGTTTCTCAGCGTTTCAATGAAAACCTATTTTTCACTATGCGTTTTTTCAGTGAGTTGGTTTGATGGAAATTAGGTGGAAAATTAACAAAAATTTATCACTGAATGTCAATGGGAAAAACATTTATTTTTAGTAGTGTTGCCACATCAATTTAATAAATATAATACAGTTTGGGTCCTTTAAAATGCTTAAAAGGTTGTGAACGGTGGTAATGTCATCTAATAAAAATAATTATGCACACAAATAATCAGCTCTTGATTATATAAGTGTAGACACGCACTTACAAATAATTATAAAATACCATTAAATTTCTCTTGATCTTATTTTTGGTAAAAATAAAATATATTGAAAATATAAATTTAGGTTTAATGATTTAACACAATTATATAACAGAAAATAAATTTCAGATCTCTTTAAAAATTAAAAAGAACCTTTAATTTTATTCAATTTGCTTAATTAAGTGGGGGTAGAAAAGAGGAAAAGAGAAATGTTTTTACCACGTGATCAGCTCCTCAATCACACATTTATTAAATATCGTTGATGGCCACATAGAGTTGAAATAAAAATAAAAATTTCTTCTTGCAAACAATTTAATTTGATAAACACCATATAATCCTTATTGGTTGGGTAAGAAATTTTCCTTTAAAAATAGAGCATCAACGAGTCAATGACAAACTTAATTAATTCGTGAACTTTGTTTTAATAAATTTAATTTTTTCTGAATTTTATATAAACCTATATTTAATTACCATATTTCTCTAGCATAAACCATTGTCACATGGAATTATGAGTAGTTAATCAATAAATACCAAAATAATCTATTTCTATCTCGAAATTATATGCTCACAATTTATAAATATTTTAAAAGTCTTTTAAATTTATGATTATAGTTCGTTTGAAATCATTTTGCATACTTTAAATTATATTACTAAACATCAAGTTATCTTTATCCCGTTGTTATCTGCTTATCCGTAACAAATTTGCTTTCTTATAAATAATTCTTTTAGTAAATTATCTAATGATGTGATCATAAAACATAAATACTGAACAATACATAATTAAGAAGCGATCAATTGGTATATATCTACTAATTTATGGATCTTTTTTTACAAAATATAAACTTATGGGCCAAGTATTTAAAAAAAATTGAAATCATGATTTGAAATTCCAAATCACACTTTTTTGGATGATTTGGGATTTTAAACCATGATATGAAGTTGAAGTTCAACTTTTGTCTATATTGCGTAAACAAACATGATTTGAAATCAAATTATGAAATTATGATTTGAAAACGCATAACCAAACACCTACTTATTTGTTTAGTTAGTAGCTTTACACTGGCTTTGTATAGGCTCACTCTTTTGCTAGTGCTTATCAAGCACCAAAATATAAGTTTGGTATGCCAAACTTCAAAACCTGTATATTTATCTTATCAATGAAAAGCCAGTTCTAATTAAAAAAAATTACAAACAAAAAACATTGTATTTAAAGAACTACCTTTACAAGTTACAACGAAAAAAAATCGGTTCTGATTTAGAGTTTCACAATGAGATCATTTCCTTATGTCATTCATGAAGTTATATTTAAAGTGTATAGATAGATATGCTTTATCATAATTTTTTATTTTTTTACTGTTTTTAACTTGTTGTAATGAAAAGAATTAACACCTTTAATTAGGAAAATGAAAAATCTAGTTCTTTTTTTTGCCTGTAGGGTAAGTTCTTAGAATAACATGTCACTAGATTAGATAACGTTTGAAAGCAGGTGAATCTTCAATCAAAGGTTCACTGTAATTACAGGAAAGAAAATCTTTTCTAATAATTCTTTGTAAAAATAAAAAAAAAATTTGTTGGCATTAGCAAGAATGACAAGGAAGTGGTTTTGATGATTAACAAAGTGAATGAAAAAGGTAAATGAACCAGGTATGTGGGCTCGATCTATCCAACAGACAAGATGCAGTACAGAGTTGAACGAATCAGACACAGTGAAGAAGTGTAATGAACTAGGTCTACATTACACTAGGTCTACAAACATGTTCCTTATCAGACACAGTAGCGAGATAGAGTTGACAGGAACAAATGTAAATACAAGCTAGGTCCAAGAACGTGTTTTTGCTCAGAGTCCTACCACTAGTAGGATTTGTGATTTATGGTAAAGACATGGCGTACAAGAATGCAGGATTTATTGCCATGCTTATCAAGATAGAGATGGCAGTGGATCCTGGACCCGGTCCGGATCCGGTGGATCCAGATCCGTTTTATAAGATATGGATCTTCAAAATTTGGACCCGACGGATTTGGATCCGTTTCTGACGGATCGGATCTGGATCTGGATCTGGATCTTGTATTTGAGATTCGTATCCGTCTAGATCCGACCCGTGGATCCATTTTTTTATTAAATATATTCATAACCTAGAATGTAATTTTATAAGTATTTTCTTAAAATTGTTAAGCACATCCTTGCAAGTTTAATTCTCAAAACAAGTTTAATTTGTCCCCGCGTTAACTCAAAAACCAAAAAATAAAGAGGTAACTTCGATAATAAAATCAATGTTATATTAGTGAATGACTAACATCTCCATAGACAAGTAGTTAAAATTATATTCACTTCATTTGTGAAGATTCCAAGCACATGCAAGTTCTGCATTGTGGAAATACTTGTCAGCATTTTCCACAACTATTGTCATTGTCTAACATTTTCAATTAATAGCTCACAATCAAGACGAGACAACGAATAAAATATCTTATATGAACATTTCAAAATTGAAACACAGTAAATTGTTAGCTAAGTAAAAATCGTTTGTCAGTTCAAAAAAAATTCTTAGCAAGGTTACATTTTCAGCAAGGCAATTTTTTTTACATGTGGATCCAGATCCGATCCGTGGACCCGGCGGATCCGATGCATCCAAATTTGGATATGATTTTTATGGACCCGATGGATCTGGATCTGAATCTGGATTCAGGTATGAAAATGGATCTGGATCTGGATCTAGTAGGATCCGGTCTAGATCCGATCCGTTGCCATCCCTAATCAAGATACTTTAGATTCCTTCAAGGAAACTAAAGCTGCGTGAAGGTGCAAGAATACCAAATCAACTAAAACTCCATTTTACATGATGGGTCGTATCATGTAGGGTTTACGGTCAACCGACTTGATGAAGACCAAAAGCTGTATATATCCAAGTCCTGCCTTGAAGAAAATAACGCACTCACAAAGAGAGAAAATCATAATATTGAGCAAACCATCTCAAGCATATTTGAGAGAGTTCTGATTTCATTAGTGTGACCTAATACGATGAAGAAGATTAAAGAAGTTGTGTTACAGAGTTTATGTTTACAGTTCTTGAGTCTATATTCTTGTATTAGGATTGATCATTGAGTTGTACATTTATCAACTTTTATAGAAGCATATTGTTAAGTATAAACAATTAGTCAAATTCAACTTCAAGTTAGGGATCAACGTGGTGTGGGATTACTAGTCTAGGGAGATTAATGAGATAGGAATTAGAGATTATAGTTCTTAGGTTACAGAGTTTGTAACTTGAATTTGCACAGGCTTACGTTGTAGTGAAGTTTGGGTTGAATCATACAGAGGTGTAAGTCGTGATTTTTTCTACCTTTATCAGCCAGGTGGTTTCCACGTAAAAATTGTTGTGTCATTGCTTTACTGTTCTTTACTATTCCGCAGACGCTAAGTATGCCTACTACTCTTTTCTGACGATTCGAAATTCTCGTCGTTGGCTTCCTCTCACTTCATTCGAGCTGACAAAAAAGGAGAAGTTCCCGTGAAAACAGAAATATTCCCTTCTCTTGTTGACAAGGATGGATCCAAGACGTGCATCTATTCAGCGGTTCGTTCGAGAAATTCCTATCTCTCTATCTATCTCTGGGATGTTTGATTTTTTCAACGCTTAGAACAAGTAGAGTAATGTTGTATCTATAGGCGAAAATTAGGAATCACATATGATAGCTATCTGGGTGTGCAGAATATCAATTGGTATTAGAACGGGTTCTCATCAAAGAGGTTAACACCTTAAGAGAAAGATCACGATGAATGACGCACCACCAGTTGGACACAGTAAAGGACAATCACCTAGGAGACCACTATTGTTCGACAATCAGTATAACGCTTGTTGGAAAGCTTGCATCTGCAAGTTGAAGACTACGAGCTATGGGACAGGGTTATTGAGGGACCCAAGTACGCTACCAAGAAGGGCGTTGATGGGACAGACTTAGAGAAGGAAAAAAGCGAGTACACTAATGTTGATTACAAGATGCTTGGAAAGAATGCCAAGGCCAAGAACGTGTTGCTATGCGGACTTGGACCTAATGAGTACAACAAGATCTCTGGTTGCACTACGGCTAAGCAAATCTAGCTGGATGCACTAAAAAATGCGCATGAAGGCACTAATCAAGTAAGTAAGTTCAGGAAGGTCATGCTTGCTACTGACTACGAAAACTTCAAGATTAAACCTGGAGAAACATTTACTGAGATGTTCACCAGTATTAAGTAATTGATTCGTAGAGACTAGTATATTCTAAAAGTAGAAAGCCCTTATTAAAAGTTGGATTATTATAATACTTTTTAAAAGTTGAACGACCAAATTGCCCTTCATTATTAAAAAAAATATAATAACCCCTCTTAAGTATTAAATTTTAGCTACATAAATGTGATTAATTGAAATCCTATTAAATGTTAAATTAATACAATTATAAACGTACACCTTTTCACTTCCCAACTAATGACTTTTGATTAGCTTTATAACCATGTCTTTTATTAGTTAAGAAAGTTACCAGCAAGCACGTTCGTTGTTGCCTGTATAGCTTTCTAGAGCAGAGATCTAGCAACGCAATGGACTTTTACCTCAATTATCACCATTAGAAATTTACTTCCTTTTAATTTCATTTCATCCTACCATATGGTAAGATGTTGATTGAAAGTGAGACTACAACAGTAGATTTTGCCTCGATAATTTATAGGGGATCGAAACAGTGTCGAAAAAAGAGTTTCGTGTCAAAATTTTGTGCTAAGATGTTGATTGAAAGTTGAATAGCAGTGGCCATTACATTTGGATTAAGCAATTAGTTGATAAGCTTTATTGGGCTTCTGATGTGATTCTTGAAGACTAAGTTCTTTCATTTTCCATTGTTTTTAATTTTTAATTCTTTTATATTCTTGTGAATTTATAGTACTAATTAAATTTTCTCCTTTGTAAAATGTAATGCAAGATTTGAATGTATTTTTTGCAGAGCATAATAGCAGATGATTAGTTTCAATTTCTCTTTGATTACAGTGTTAATTGTTTGGTAACTATCCACATTCTATTACCAAAGTGCTCTTTACAGCTCAAACAAGAAAAAAGACTATACTATCAACACTATCTGGACAGGCCCAACATCAACAACATACCCAGTGCAATCTCACAACGTGGAGTCTTGAGAGGGTAGATTGTACGCAGACCTTACCTCCACCTTGGAAGTTAGAGCGGCTGTTTATGAGAGACCATCAGCTCAGGACAATCAAAGCAGGAAAAACAGTCAGCCCCGGTCAAAATTTTTAATTTTTTTTAAAGCAGTATGAAAATGCTGACAGCAAACGCGAATATGCCATAATAGCGCATCCTGAAAAAGAAAAAGAAGAAAGAAGAAGCAGTACACATATAAATGAGATAAACCAAGTACATTAAAGAATGCATACCAATAGAAATAAAACTACAAAAGGCTATAAAGCAATACTACTCTTATTCTTATGATATGCTAAGAAGACCTACAATAATAACACTACAGCTATCCGTTTGTAGGCGTAAGTAGGACTACGCTCGACTACCTACTACCCCTTTACCCTAATCTATGTCCTCCACAACTCCTTATCTAAGGTCATGTCCTCAGTAAGTTGCGCATGCTCCATATCCCGTCTAATTACATCTCCCCAATATTTCTTCGGCCTACCTCTACCCTTCTTGAACCCGTCCATAGCCAACCTCTCACACCTCCGCACTGGACATTTGTGTCTCTCCTCCGCACATGTCCAAATCATCTCAACTTCGCTTCCCGCATCTTATCCTCCACCGAGGCCACTCCTACTCTACCCCTGATATCATCATTTCTAATTATATCCCTCCTTGTATGCCCACACATCCATCTCAGCTTCCTCATCTCCGTCACTCTCATCCTTTGGGTGTGAGACGTGTTGACTAGCTAATACTCCGCCCCATACAACATAGTCGGTCTAATCACCGCCCTATAACACATGCCTTTCAGTTTTGGTGGCACCTTTTTATCGCACAAGACTCCAGATGCAAGCCTCCATTTCATCCACCCTGTCCCAATATGATGTGTGACATCGTCATTGATCTCTCCATTCCCTTGGATAATCGACCCGAGGTACTTAAAGCTTCCTTTCTTCGGAATGACCTGAGTCTCAAGCCTCACCTACACGCCTGTCTCACGGGCACTCCCGTTGCTGAACTTGCACTCCAAGTATTCTGTTTTGGTCCTACTCAGCCTGAACCCTTTAGACTCCAGAGTCTGTCTCCAAACCTCTAGCTTAGCGTTCACCCCGTTGCGAGTCTCATCAATCGGGACTATGTCATTTGCGAATAACATACACCATGACACCTCTCCTTGGATTCGTCGCGTCAGTACATCCATCACCAAGACAAATAAGAAATGGCTAAGAGCTGATCCCTGGTGCAGCCCCATCGTCACAGGAAAGTGCTCCGAGTCTCCTCTCATTGTCCGTACCCTAGTCTTGGCTCCATCATAGTGATATAAATCAACTACCAGCTCCCTAGCCAACAACCAGCTAAACAAGATATGAGTTGAGCATAGTGAAACACTGTCTTAGCTTAGCACGCATGTTTGCTCTTACAAACACTTGTTGAATAATCTTCTTCACATTCCAAAGTTAGTCATGTTAGGTCTTATCCTTAAGGCATAACTTTAGATTTCAAAGTTAGTCAAGTTAGATTTTAAGATAGAGTTTACTACCTTTAAAATAGAATTTGCATGCCTTAAGATAGATTTTTTCTTGCCTTAAGGTAAAGTTTGCACGTACAAAAATTAAAGATCAGTTATTTGAGGTACAAAAATTAAAGACCAGCCCTTTTGAATCACAAACCGTGCAATTTTTTGCGTTAGCATTGGCCATTGGGCTAGATTAAAAATAAAGCCCAAATACCAAACCCTCCTTTCTTTTTTCACTTCTTCTTCCTCATATATCTCTCTTCACTGAAGTCCTGTTTTGGACAAAATTACAACGGTATGTTTCTCTTTTTCTCATCTATTATGATATGGGTATTAATGGATTTGTTTATTCTTATTGTGGGTATTTTACAATTGATCTTTTGCTTTGTTTTCTTGATTTTAGGTGGTTGTTCTTTGGAAAAAGGTGAAATTTTTGAAAGAATAATTGTTGTTGCTTCAGTTAATTAATTAATTGTAAAATGTCATCGTTCAAGAATGCTATTCCTAGAAGAACTCATAAGGAGCGAGCTCAACCGTAAGTGATTCTTGTAATTACTTTCATAAAGTACTTAATTATGTGCTTTTGAGTTGATTTAGTTTAATCTTGTTTTGGGTTTGTTGTAAAATTTTATCAGACAAGCAAGGAAGAAATTTGGGTTGCTTGAGAAACATAAAGATTATGTGGTTCGGGCTAAAGCATTCCACAAAAAGGAGCTGGCTTTACAGGTAAAAAAATTGTTTTTGTTTGTTTGTTCTACAAGGAATTAAAAGGTTAGAAATTTAGAAGAAAACTTAGATAAGGAATTAGTTGAATTCGAATTCGAAGTATTCTATAGCTTGATATGTGATTGAGACATGAATAAGTTTAGGGTTGTGGGGTATTTGCTGCAAGGCCCAACCTTGTCTTTCCACTAAAAAAAAATAAAGAAGGCTTCTACAGTTCATTTGTTTTAAAAGATCAAAACCCTTGAGCCGCCGGGATGAGCTCAATTGGCAAAGGTTGAGGACTTGTTCTCTGGTCACAAGTTCGAGATGAGGGACTAATTCGAGTATTTAAGTGGAGAAGGGGGTAGAGGGGTGGGTCCATCATCCCAGTTTCGAAGGCTGCGGTTGGCTCCAGACGGATTTGTCGGTCATAAAAATAAGATGAAAACACTTGATTGTGGGTGTATTCGGTACGAAGAAAAAAAAATTCCACAGATTTTTTTTAAGGAAAATAAGTGGTTTTCTTATTTTCTTGTGTTCGGTACGCAAGCAAAAAATTATTATTCTAAAATCCTTTGTAGATAATCTAGACAAAAACTATGGAGGGTAAGGGTGGTGGGTGAAGATGAGGTGTGTTGGAGGGTAGAGAGAGCACAATCAATGTGGAATTTCACTTGTGGTACTTTTTTCCCTACTTCCATTAGGTAAGTCATTCTCCTCATTTTTAAGGAACTTGTTTCCTAGAGAAAATGTTTTCGAAAATTTTTAACCAACCGAACATGGAAAATTGGAAAACATCCTCCTCCATATATGTTCTTTTGTTTTTTCTTTGGTGGTGCCTTTATCTCTGCCCTCAATGATCATTTACATTTTATATGATCGGACATGTGAATGATATTTGTTATTTTCCTTGCAGAAACTCAAGGAAAAAGCAGCATTTCGAAATCCAGATGAGTTCTACTTCAAGATGGTTAAATCAAAAACTGTTGATGGAGTGCACAGATTGGAGTAAGATATGAATATTCATATTTTTTGGTTGACCTAATTTCTTCCTCAGTCGTTACTGTCCTGACTTGTTGGACACTGTTTTTAGGAGCCAAGCAAATAAATACACTCAAGAGGAACTCATGTTAATGAAGACTCAAGATATTGGCTATATTTTACAGAAAGTTCAGAGTGAGAAAAAGGTTTACTGTTGCTTATTGTGGTTCATGTTGTAATTACTTTCTTTTTCTTGAGCCAGAGAGTTGAGAAGTCTCTTATGCTTTGTTCTTGTCAATAACTCTTATTGTATGCAGAAAATTGAGAAGTTAACTGCCATGCTGCACTCGCTTGATAATCAGCCATCAAATAAACGTGTCTACTATGCCGAAGACAGGTTAGAAATACCTCTTGATTCTTTATACGTCCTTACACGTTCAGCATACAAGATTTACAGTCTTGTATTAATGTGCCTATGCACTCAAGTTAAAATCACGTTTAAAACATCTATTTGAGTGTCATTGACCTGACAAAACCTTCTTTAAAAAAATGTCATTTACTCTCGTTCAACATTTAGCATCTTCATCGATTGAGATATCATTGAACTTCAGAAAGTAGTTGTCTTCTACCATATGACTAAAGATTCATTTGGAGAATATCTACTTGATGGTCATTCATTGGCCTGAAAATTTGCATATTTCGCCTTCTTCATGAGCTTAAAACCTCAGCCAGCAAATGAGACATTGCATATTTTGTAGCAATTATTTATCCCCCTCTTCATATCACTTTGAATTTTTTTTCTGTCAAAAGATCTTTCTTTTGTGTTGCAGTTCCATACTCAAATTCCTTACTTTCTATGATTTGTTTATTTACAGGGAGGAAGCAGAAGAGCTTGCGTCTAAAGCTTCAGAACGTAGTAATCTGGCTGCTTCTGAGAACTTGCCTAGCAGTATCAGAAGGTAATCACAGCTTTTTCTTATTTATGTTGTACTGCAGATTATGTCATGTTTTGAACTTGTATAAGAATTTAACCTTTTAGCAATCCATTTAAAATTCGTCAAGCATTTTCCTTAAGAGATATGTCACCATTATCATTATGATGATGATTTTGACACTGGATCCTTGGTTCCTCATAAGAGATAAACAAATCATCTTGGCTAAAATTGGAATGATACAGAGAAGATAAACTAATCATCTAGGCTGCGATTACAGATATATGGTTCCATTTTCCATGGATCTTTTAGTTCATTATCATATAGGATGATAGTTACTGATGTTTAGAAGAATACATCAAATTGGCCCCCGGGCTAAGTTGCTCGGACTCGGGTGCAGGTGTCCAATACGGGTGCGGATCTAGAGGTCGGATCCTTCATGATCTAAATTTTAAGATTCGGGGATATGGATCCAGGTATGGATATGGGTACGGGTATTTGGCTAAAAATAATTCAAATATCTAAAAATAGAGCTATGAAACCTAAATTATGAGATATTATGTGAATAACTTGAGGAGAAAATCTTGATCAAGAGGATAATCTCATAAGGAGATAAAAGGAAAAGGAGTGACATAGAAATTTCTATATACGAGGTATTCCATTTTCTTCAATTTCAACTTAGTTTTTTTTTATTAAAGAAATTATGGAATATGTCTGGAATTTCTCTGTCGATTTTGGTCAAAGTACACAAAATCAGTTGACTAGATCGGGTACGGATCCCACAACCGCACCCACACCTATGTTGTGTCGACACGGGTGCGGCACCTAAAGTGAAGAGTCCGAGCAACATAGCCCCCGGGTGCTCTGAGAACAACACGTGAGCCATAGTCAAAAGCTTGGTATTTAAGTGGATAAGGGTAAAGGGGCCGTCCCATTATCCACATAGTTTTGAATCGTTCCCCAGCTGGTCCTCGTGGATTTCTCAGTTACAAAAAAAAGAAAAGAAGAATACATAAATTGCATTGCAGAGTTGCATATCTTTTTGGTGTAAGGTGGGCTTGTTTGAGGATATGGATCAATATCTTGGTTTTCTTGATTTGTTAGGAAGAAGGATGTAATGGTACTTTATTAATAAAATTTCTTGATAGACTAGGCTTTCTGTTTTGATGTAACTGTTGTACCGTAAGGTCGGTGTACATTCTACCCTCCCCAGACCCCACGTTGTGGGATTTCACTGGGTATGTTGTTGTTGTTGTTGCTGTTGCTGTACCGTCTTGGTACCTTATTAGTAGAAATTTTACCCTACCTTAAATGAAGACTTACATATCTTTTTATCCATATAGCTGATAAATTGTTTGAAAAGGTTGAGTCTTTTATATTACCAACAACTGGTTTTCTACATTTTATGTAGTCTCACTAGTCTAGAGGAGCAAAAAAATTCAATCACGTACCTTGTTTTTCTGTTCAAAAGTGGATGCTTTTTTATTTTTTAAAGCTGGGGACAGTTTCTTCCTCATATGATTCTGTCCCTTCACTTCAACCCCAATCAAGCACTTTATAACTGCTAGGAGGAAGGAATGAAATTGAAAATAACAGTATCCACTGTGGATATGCCTGGAAAGAACCATTATCTGTTCAATTTACTTGATGTTTAAGTGTTGTCATATTGAAGCTTCTGCAAATCGTTCTTCAAAATCTGCTATTACAAATGCCTTCAACACTCTACCAGAAGTATCCAATTTGGTTATGGGAATTGCATTAATCCTTTATTGTATTGCTTTATGCTGGGTAGTGGAAGATTTGTGCACTTTAATAAATGTGTATACTAATTTCCTTCAATTTTGAAAGAAAAATTTGTCAACTTTTTCGTTATTGGAATCTCTTGTGCAGGAGGACAGCAACCTCTTACAGAGAGTTGGAAGCTAGAAAGAGCAGAGTGAGAGATTTAGAGAAACTATACATGGATATGGCCATGCAGAAAGAATTACAGGTGTTTTACACATTTATGGTTATATCTTCTTCGTATTCAAGGAAACTGTAACTCTAAAATATTTCTTTTCATGTTAACCAGAAATCGGGAAGGAAACGGAAACTTCGTGAAGAAGAGCTTGTTAACCCAACAAGCAAACCTGTCTACAAGTGGAGACAAGAACGTAAACGCTGAGAATTTTAAGTTATGATACAAGCACGTGGAAGTTTTTCGGATGGTCATATCAAGAATTCAGGTGAAAGTTGTTGACACAGCTGCCTAGTTGGTTTCATCGGGTATTGAAGCTCTACAATTTGGCATATTGCTTCCGTCAGGATGAAATCTAGATGGAACTCATACATCATTCCCCTTGTGGAAACAAAAGTGGATGACTGTTTTATTGTGAATCATATTATTGAGCATTTAAAGACATTGCTGTAGAGTATTAAGATCATTCACAATTCCACCTGGGGCTTAAGAGGCTCTGGCTGTGTTGTGTACTGATAATCGAATGTGAGGTTTATAACTTCTTTCACATTATATATTTGCTTCTTGGAATTGGTTTGTACAAGTGCAAATGCATGTGAAACTTACTCCTACTAAAGCTAAGTTTTCCTTGATTTTCATTTTCTGATTACTTTGAGCTGGAAAACATTTAAACAGCGAAAGAACAAAAATGCATAGCGAGTATCGATTTAAGTTTCTTTTTTTGGGTATAAATAGCAATGTTTTTTGAAGCATTTTCGGGGCGACTCGCGGGGTGAGCCTCGGGGCGGGGCGGGGCGTATAAAAAATGCTCTGGGGCGCAAATGAAAGGTGTAAATTCATAGGGCATACACCCTAGAGTTTGTGGCGTAAGTCCCGGGTGCAAAAGCGTAAGCCCCGGACGTAAAAGCGTATGTCCCGGGCGTTAAATTTGATATTTTTAAAATTAAAAGTATTTTTGCTATAGATTATAATTTTTATTCTCCTCTCTAACATATTCCCTCAACGGTAACATCCCCACCCTATCCATCCACCCCCCTCCCCTGCCGCTCCGACTTGTCACCGGCGCCTGCGGCGACAGTAAGACCCCGACTCCGACCACCCACCAACGACGACGGAAAAACATTTTTTTCCGTTTTTTGTTCCTTTTCTTGTTCTTGTGTTCTTTTTCTCATAGATCTACACAGGTATTCGATTTTTTTTACCCTGGTGATCGAAACAGGACCGGAACATTATTTGCGGGGTGGTAAACAGGACCGAAACATTATTTGCGGGGTGGTAAACAAGATCTTTGGAACGACGTGAACGATCTTGGCGAAATACAAACAGTATTTGCTGGACGGTGAAAGTACATGGATAAATGATTTCACCGGCAAACAAGTTCGATTCAACTGGAGTTGGTACCTCAGGTTGCCCGTATCCATTCTTTGTCCTTAACCTTGTTAATTTTGCCCCTTCTTGTCTTTAGATGCATCACTCTTAGCGTAGTGTTTTTACTTGTCTCTAAATTCTTAGTAACTTGTGCTTGCACTTTGATCCATTCCTGTTTTAGGGTAAACGTTTGAGTAGTTTATTAGTTTATATTTGCTTTAGTGGCTTTGGTAAATAATGGTAGACTAAGGTCATGTTCTCGGTCGGGGACGGGGGCAAGGGTTAGGGGGGATAAGCGGGGTAAGTGAGAGACTATATGAGAATAGGGTCTTGGAACATTGGGACTTTAATAGGGAAGTCCATAGAGCTAGTTAAAATTCTTAAGAAGAGGATGATTAATATAGTCTGTGTCCAGGAAACCAAACGGGTAGGACCTAAGGCTAAGGATGTAGACGGGTATAAGTTATGGTTCTCAAGTAGGTCGAAGTATAGGAATGGGGTCGACATTTTGGTAGACAACGAGCTAAGGGATCAGGTGATGAAGGTCCATGGCAGGATGATGGCAATTAAGTTGGTAGTTGGAGGGTGCACTATGAACATTATTAGTGCTTATGCGCCGCAGGCGGGCTTGGGTGAATAGGAGAAGAGACGCTTTTGGGAGGATTTGGACGAAGTGGTGGGAGGTATACCACCCACTGAGAAGTTATGTGTAGGAGGGGATTTCAATGGACATATCGGGTTACTTTCGGGGGTTATGATGACGTGCATAGAGGCTTTGGAATCGGGGACAGGAACGAGGGAGACGTCTCACTTTTGGAGTTCGCTAGAGCTAGTGGGATGGTGATAGCCAATTCGAGGTTCTAAAGAATGAGGAACACATGGTGACTTTCCGTAGTTCGGTGGTGAAGACTCAGATAGACTTTGCTCCTTAGAAAAGTTGACAAAGGTCTATGTAAAGATTGCAAGGTTATTCCGAAGGAGGCTCTTACAACCCGACATAAGCTTTTGGTGATGGATTTGTAGATCAAGTTGGACAAGAAGAAGAGGGTTGTGGATGACAGGTTAAGAATTAAATGGAGGAGTTTGACCATGGCTAGTGCAAATGAGACGGGGGAGAGGTTGATGGCCAAGGGGGCTTGGGAGAGTAATGGAGATGCGACCGGTATATGGGACAGGATGGCCAGTTGCATTCGGGAGGTAGCTAGAGAAGTGCTAGGGGCCTCGTGGGTAACCGTGGTAGGCATCGAGAGGACTGGTGGTGGAATGGTAAAGTTCAAGAGAAGGTGGACACAAAGAAATCGGCGTATGTGAAATTGGTAAAAAAACAAGGACGAGGTAGAAAAATGGACGATAAGGGAACTATATAAGATGGCGAGGAAGGAGGCAAATCTAGCGGTTACTGCGATGAAAACGACGGCTTTTGAACGTCTGTATGTGGAATTAGATGAGAAAGGGGGGGATAAGAAGTTGTACACACTAGCCAAGGCAAGGGAGAGAAAGGCATGTGACTTGGATCACGTGAGGTGCATCAAGGACGAGGACGGCAAAGTACTAGTGGAGGAAGCACATATTAGGCGGAGGTGGCAGTCTTACTTCCATAAACTCTTGAACGAAAAAAGGAGATGGAGACATTGTGCCGGGAAATCTGGAGCATTCTGGTAGGTACCGAGATTTTGGGTATTGTAGAAGAATTAAGGTTGATGAAGTTACGGTTGTTGTTCGCAGGATGCGCAGGGGACGAGCGACCGGGCCTGTTGAGATCCAGTTGAGTTTTGGAAGAGCGCAGGCAGGGCAGGTTTGGAGTGGCTGACTGAGTTATTTAACGTCATATTTAAGACGACAAAAATGCCCGAAGAATGGAGGTGGAGTACAATGATTCCCTTGTATACAAACAAAGGTGACATCCAGAGTTGCAACAACTATAGGGGTATCAAGCTGATGAGTCACACTATGAAAGTTTGGGAAAGGGTCGTAGAGATGAGGGTGAGGAGAGACGTGTCTATTTCCGAGAACCAGTTTGGATTCATGCCGAGGCGTTCGACTACTGAAGCCATTCATCTTATTAGGAGGTTGGTGGAGCAGTATAGGGAGAGGAAGAAAGATTTACATATGGTTTTCATCGACCTCGAGAAGGCATACGACAAAGTACCTAGGAGGTTCTATGGAGATGTTTGGAGGTTAGAGGTGTACATGTGGCGTACACTAGGGCGATCAAGGATATATGCTAGAGCCAAGACTAGGGTTTGGTTAGTAGGAGGAGACTCGGAGTATTTCCCAATGATGATGGGGCTGCACCAGAGATCATCTCTTAGCCCATTTCTATTTGCCTCGGTGATGGACGGACTGACACAACAAATCCAAGGGGAGGTACCATGGTGTATGTTATGTGCAAACGACATAGTCCTGATTAATGAGACTCACAGCGGAGTGAACGACAAACTGGAGGTTTGGAGACAGACTTTGGAGTCTAAAGGGTTCAGGTTGAGTAGGACCAAGACAAAATATTTGGAGTGCAAGTTCAGCAATGGGAGAGACCTTGAGACAGGCGTGGAGGTGAGGCTTGATACTTAGGTCATTCCAAAGAAAGGAAGCTTCAAGTACCTAGGGTATATTATCCAAGGGAATAGAGAGATCATATTAGGGCAGGGTGGATGAAATGGAGGCTCGCATCTGGAGTCTTGTGCGACAAAAATGTGCCACCAAAACTTAAGGGCAAGTTCTATAGGGTGGTGGTTAGACCGACTATGTTGTATAGGGCGGAGTGTTGGCCAATCAAGACTTTGCACATACAAAAAATGAGTTGCGGAGATGAGGATGTTGAGATGGATGTGTGGGCATACAAGGAGAGATAAAATTAGAAACGATGATATCCGTGATAAAGTGGGAAGGCCTCGGTGGAGGATAAAATGTGGAAAGCGAGGTTGAGATGGTTCGGACATGTGCAGAGGAAAGACACGGATGCCCCGGTGCGGAGGTGTGAGAGGTTGGCTATGGACGGGTTCAAGATGAGGTAGAGGTAGGCCGAAGAAGTATTTGGGAGAGGTGATTAGACGAGATATGGCGCAAGTGCAACTTACTTAGGACATGACCTTAGATAGGAGGTTGTGGCGGACACGAATTAGGGTAGAAAGGTAGTAGGTAGTCGAGTGTAGTCCTATTTACGCTTACAAAATGATAGTGTAATGTTATTACTATAGGCTCAATTAGGCTATCACACTTATAGGCGCATTAGTGTTTTATAGTCCCATGTCGTTTGATTCATGCTATTATGTGTTCTTTAGTGTAATTTGTTTATCTTATTTAGCTGTGTTAACTACTGCTTCCTGTTGTTAGAATGCACTGCCATGGCGTATTCAATTTTATTATCTATATGTTTATGATGCTTTAATTTCTCGTCTGACCGTTTCTCTTGCTTTGCATATGATTATGCTTTGTCTTGAGCTGAGGGTCTCCCGGAAACAGCCTATCAAGGTGGAGGTAAGGTATGTGTACACTCTACCCTCCCCAGACCCACGTTGTGAGATTTCACTGGATATGTTATTGTTGTTGTTGTGTAATGATACTTATACTTTGTGTTATCATGTTTTCATGTTGTGGTGATTTGTTTTTAAAATATATAAATAACACTGCTATAAATAGTTTTTTAAAATTTTATGTTTGAAATTGGTACTTTCATAGCACTATGTTGATGAAACAACTTTTTTTCATTTTTTGTCGTTGCTATTACACTTTTCATCTTTCTCCTTTGAAATATATAAATAGTACAAACATTAGTTGAGGTAGAAAGAACTAATAGATGTGGAGATTAATGACGAAGTGTTTGAAGATTTTATTTTAAAGATTATCTAGGCTATTACGGAGTATCATTTTTTGTGTTGATACCTTTCTCATATAATAATTATAATAATTTCTTTATATTATTGGTGATTTATTTAATTTATTTGCAGAATTTTAATGAAAATTTTAGTTTTGCTTATTTTTTTAGTATTAAAATTATAAAATTGAAGATACATGAGACATATGCCCCGTAGATCCATGGGACTTACGTCCCGTGTCTCGGGGCTTACGTCTCGCCCCGTGCTGCGTAAAATGACCCGCCTCGCGCCCTGCCTCTTAAAACACTGATAAATAGATTCAGTTGCCCACAACTCTCTTGCTGCTGCCTTTAATCCATTTTTTGTGGGTATTGCTATTCTAAAATTGTCTGACGTCTATAATCAAGCAATAAATTTTCAAGTTGACTGAGCTTAAAGAACATCCCCAAGGTGGAATTTCAGAAAATACATAAACATTAGCTAAAACAATAAGAGGCTCACAGTTTTGCTGATAATGAAGTTTCTTATACAGATACTCATTACAATTTCCCTACAGATCGATCTAACAAACCTAAAGTCTACCAATGCATCTTCTTTGTCTCTCTAAGTCACTCTGAATTCACAAATATCCTTCTTAGGTGGCGAAATTTCAATGGTAATACTGTTCTATGACAATGGAGTTGTCCAACTCACCATCTGAAACTTCACTGTGTTTAAATACCAATTCAGTGCGGGCATAAGAATCTCATATTTTTCAGTAGTTTAGCAGCAACATGTTCTGCAATAGCCATACTGGAAGTCAGGCCTGGTGATTCAATCCCAAACAGGCTAACTAAACCAGATATGCCGTGAATGTCCTCTCCCTGCAAAACGTGTGTTTAAGAAACCTGATCAGGATATTTTCTATAACTTGGTAAAGAGGAAACATGTGCACTGTTAATTTTTTAGAGATTAGTAAAAATTCCATCAGTTAGACCAGATTATTTAAAGAATTATATGTGATCAGAGTAATACAATAGGGATGATATAGATCAACTCCTGAACTTAAGGGACCATTTGGGTTAATAACTCAGAATAAGTTCGATAATACCTGAACTACAAAATCAGTAGGACCTTCTTCTGGACCAGAAAGCTTTGGTCGGATGCCTGCATAACCTGGCTCCAAAGATCCATCCTTCAGACCTTCATGCACAGAATAATCACACCTAGAATATCATAAGCACATCATATCAAAGATTACAATTCTTCTGCTCCCGTTCTCTCATAATGCAAGAAGAGTAACTAGTTCAAGCTGAAGAATAAATATGGGTATTGATGGGAAAATAGAGAACTTTTAAGGGTCTAAAAGTAGAAAAGGTGCAATGTATGTTGAACAACAGATAGTAGAATTTGCTAGTTTAGGAAACATCACTGTCAAATTTATACACATAAAACTTTCTAAGAAGAATGGATATAAGTTGTTATTATCTGTGCTCAATGAGAACTTACATGTTGAGGAGGCTCGGAATATCATCAATTCTTTTTATTCATTCAACATCAGGACCAAACTTGACTTGGCCATTCAAATCCAAGGTAACATGCACTCCAAGGCCACCAACCTCGGGTATAGGACAAATCAAGTGTTTGAAAGGATGATTCAGTGTTTGACAGTGTGAAGTAGCAACCACGAGCATAACGAGAAGCAGGAATAATACCGTCCGGTAGGCCTTTCCGCTTAAGCCTGCAGAATTCACTACAAGCTTTGGAATAAGAATTAGTTCAGAGTCCAATTCAGACGTCCCGTTCCAATTTGCAATGGCATTGCTCCCGGAAACGTGAATTTGAATTTGATTTCCTTCGATATGACCACCAATAACAGCAGTATTGTAAGAGAAAGTCGTCCCGTGACTTTCAGCTTCGCCCTAAATCCATGGTATGGTCATAGTCCTGTCAATATTACATATTCAATGATTCTAAAAGGTAAACAAATAATGATAAATCGAGCTCTTCTAAGTAATGAGAAAATTTCTTTCTCAAAGTTCTAAAGAATTAGCTCTTTGAATGTTGTTAGCGAGCAGTCAATATGACATACTAATATATTTGGAGACTAAATGGTGAGAAGCAATACCACTAATGATAGCATCCAGGAATGGCTATCCATTATTCCCGAGGAAGGCGACCATAAAGCTTTAACACATTGCAATTCGGGCTCCAGTGTAGTAGCTTTATAACCCTCCATCATTCTCAGACCCTCAACCCCATTTTGAATTCCTCGAGTCATGAGAGCAGTCAACTTTGGAACATAATCCAGTAGCAACTATAAGCTTGCCTATCTGCTTGTGTGGAATTTCATGATCTTTGCAGTACTTATAGAGCAATTCTTTCCCTCTAAAACAGAAAGCTGCCTGCGATAAAATGTGAGAGTTAAAAGCAAGATTATAGCAAAAAAAAACAAGAAACCTGAATGATTAGCAGAATCAAATTCAAACTTTAAGTTCATGCTTAATCGGAAATGTTCAGACTTCTGAAACAAGATTACAGTAGAAGAATACGAGAAACTGGACTGATTAGCAGTATCAAAATCCAAATTTTCACCTTAACTGGGAATTTATAGAAAAAAAGATTTAAAGTAGAAGAAGTCAAGAAACTCAATTCATTAGCAATATCAAAATTCAAAGTCTCAGTTCAAAGGTTAATGGTGGATATTTCTAACAAAAGACCGGAAACTTGATCGATTAGCAGTATCAAAATTCAAACTTCCAGCTCATACTTAATGGGGAATGCTAAAAAACAAGATTACAGTAGAAAAGAACACAACAAACTGATTTCTTCCTATCTTTCCAAGCCTTGGTGGACAGAGTTAACCCGGTACCTGTATTGGTAGGGGTAAACCAGAAACTTCATCGATTAGCAGTATCAAGATTCAAACTTCCAGTTCATGCTTAACGGGAAAAATAATAGCTATTGTCCAACCATTGCCCGAATTTCAAGGGTGGAATTTTTCTTTTTTTGGATGAAGTTATTTCATTGTCCCGTTTTTCCCTGATGGATGAATATTATTTTTCCATTGAATGCCTCCAAGGCATATACTTTGGATAGTTTACCACGACTAGCAGACAACTTCATGCTCAATAAAATAATGGATACTGACTACGATTTGGATTGTCTCCCCGGCTCAATAGAAAGACAACCCCGTTCTAGACTTCATCAAGACGAAAAACAAGATTAAAGTAGAAAAGAAAAACAACAAACTGATTTCTTCATATATGTCTAAGCCTTGGTAGACATAGCTAATCCGGTACCTATGCTAATGCGAGGTAGCAGGTACCTAGTGGGATTACTCGAGATGCGCCCAAGCTGGCTCACACCACCGTAATTTTTTATTTTTAAAAACACAACAAACTGGATGGACTAGCAGTATAAATATTCAAACTTTAGTTACTCTTAATTGGGAATCTTTAGCAGCTAAAAGAAACAAGAAGCTCAACTAATATGCAGTATCAAATTTCAAATTTTAAGTAAATACTTAAATGGGGTATTCATAAAATTAAATTTCAGACTTCAAGTTACCCCTAATTGGGAATCTTTATCAGCTAAAAAGAAACATGAATTAGTCGAGGTGCGCCCAAGCCGGTCTGCACACCACCATTATTAAAAAAAGAACACAACAAACTGGATTAACTAGCAGTATAAAAATTCAAACTTCTAGTTACACTTAATTGGGTATCTTTATGACAAATAATACAACAACAACATACTCAGTGTAATCACACAAGCACACCTTATCTCTAACTTTGTTTACGACCAATAATCAGTATCAAAATTCGAAATTCTAGCTAAATACTTGAAAGGGTATTCATAAAAACAACAAAATTTGTATAGTAGAAATGAAAAAAAAAACAAGAACCTTGAGAGTATTAGGAGGATAATAAATGCCAGCATGAATAACTTCACTATTACGAGAACTTGTACCAGTCCCAAATATTGGTGCAGAATCCACAACCAAAACTTCTCTACCATGATTTACACTAAGCTCTTTAGCTATTGCTATGCCAACTATACCTGCCCCTATAACTAAACAATCCACTTTCTCCTTTGGAATTGATTTGTATAATGATGATGATGAAAATGGGGGTTTGCTGGAATTACTGATATTCTTGATTTTTTGGAATAATGTTTTTGTGATTGAATTTGTTAGTTTCATCATTCTTGAAAAAAGTGGAACTAATGGAGGGATCTAAGGATGATAAATCTTTCCTCTCTTATTAGGGAGTGTTTGTGTAAACTAGGGGCCGCAAAATGGGTAAAAATAGGCATATTACTCGATCTATTTAAAATGGGTTGGATATCCAATTCATTTTAAAATGGATCATTAATCCATATTATTTACTTAAAATATGAGTAATTTAATAATTAAAATAAATAAAATTCACAACTTTAGTAAAATAATTTTTTTTAAAAATAAGAAAAAATAATTTTCTTAATAACATTAGTGAAAATAAGTTCAACAAGTGTCATTTCACCAACCACGCCACGACCATCCAATCCACCCCAACCACACCACCCAACTCACTCCCAATCCCCTCCAAAAAAATTTTAAAAAAAATTAATTTGTTTTTTGATTTTCTACACCACTCACTCCCGACCCCACCCACACTCCACCACCCTCCAAAAAAAATAATTTATTCACCTCCCTCCCCCACCCCGACCCCAACGCCTCACCACCCCTCCAAAAAAAAAATCTTAAATTTTTTTTTGGATTTTCTACACCATCCACCCCCTCTACACACCGCATCCCTACCCTTCCGAATTTGCTATTTCATATATTTTATTTTACTTTTATAAAAAATTATAAAGAATGAAAATTTTGCGTGGTTAAATTTAGTATGAGATGGGGGGTTGTGGTTTGGGGGGGGGGGGGGGGAGGGGTAAGAAAAAGTATTCATATTTTATAAAAGTAAAATAAAATATATGAAGTAGAAAATATGGGAGACGGTGATGTTAGGGTGGGCTGAGTTTGGGGTGGGTGGTGGTGTGGGATAGGATGAGTGAAGATGAAGTGCATTCGAGATGGTGGTTGGGTGGGGGTGGGATTTGGTTGGGGAGTGGGTGGGGTGGGTGGTGGAAGGTGGGTGCAATTGGGTAGGAATGGTGGAGCTTAGGTGAGTATTTTTCGAAAAATATTTTATTGGAGGTCATGTCATTGGAAAACTTCAAAGTTCTATTCTTCCCGTAAATGGTTGAGGTGCAACTATGTACTAGGAATTGAATTTGTGAATAAGAAGGTAAATCAATTTTCTCCATATTAATTACATGAAGTCAACATCTTTAAAGTAACTTTAGATAATATGGATAAATATGAATATCCATATTATCCGTCGGGTTAACCTATTTTTTATCCGTATTAAATATTGGTGGATCGGGTAATTGATCCATTTTTATTTAACTCATTCATCTCGCTCATATCCGACCCCACCCGCTCGTTTGACACCCCTAGTGTAAACCATATATTTTTCTTATTTAAAATAATCTATTTTAATTTTAAAAATCGACCAAGTTTGGTTGGTTTTTTATTTTGAGATCGTATTTCATCATATTTTTAAGATCTCTCTAATGCTAAACAAAAAAGATATTTGAGCAAGGGCTAGTTTTTCAACCGAGGTCTGACCGCCTATCTTTTGTTTTGATTTTTCTTTTTTCATGAATGATTTTTCTTTAATGAAAATGACCGGAACCAAGCAACTAGTCCCCTAGGGATTGAAAAAGGAGGTTTCAACTATCAATTATTGTCTTTATGTTGAATTTCCTGGTTTTTGGCACAAAAAGCCAAGCTTAGTTGGTTTTTCGATAGGTCCTAAAGTTGGTCCAGTTTTGTGTATTTTAGTAATATTTCTAGTAATCAGTCAGTTTTAAAGACCATTCAGTTGCAATAAAAATGCTCCATTTTAACAAATTTAATGGATCAAAGTTGCTCAGAGTTATATTTAACATACTAAAATAGACTTATAAGAGATAATTTTGACTAAAATTTCTTTTTCATTTTGTGAAAAAAAGCCATTTTAGCCCAATTTTGATGAAGAATTCAACGAAAAAAAATTATATTAGGAAAATTTATCATTAATTGACTAATTTTATCGTGATTAACAAGCTACTGTAATATCTTTTTCGTTATTCAGACTTGGCATTGATAATATGAGTAAGCTTACACAAATATTAATGGACAAGAATAATATTTTGGATCTTCATACATGATAGATACTTTAGCCAACTTATAGAATTATGCCAAAGTAATAATAAAAGATGCTATGAAAAATATGAGCATTTAAAAAAAAATTGTGGTCCAAAGATATTTACATATTTGTTTTAAAAGTGTTTTGGAGATATGCGAACAAGAAGACTTACTAAACTCTTTAATGTTATATTAGAAAGTTGTCAGATGCCTCGTGAGGGGCTAAAAAGTAACCCGATTCTAATCTATAATAACAAAGAAAATATTCAAATTTGTGTACTTTTTTTTTTCCATTGTTTCCAGAGATTTTTTGGTATAAGGCTCTTCTTGAAATAGGTGGGCGAATAACCAATCCAATAAATCTTTCTGACTTAATCTCCCCTAATAGACTCCTTTTTGTAGGTGTCCCCAAGAATACCCGTCATAAGCATAAGAATAATGAAATTTTAAAAAAGGGAGATAGAACAAAGGCTTAAAGACACTACAAAATTGACAGAGAATCAATTTGGATTTATACCTACCAAACTCAATAAATGAGACTATTCTTTTTTTTTTTTTTTTTTGATAATCCAGGTTTCCAGGCTTGCGCCTGACTACTTCACTGGTATTACCCAGACGTCCTGGAGATGATGGGACCGGTCCTTCAGCACCCCACCACCAGGTAAATCGCGGGATGTGCACACATGGTCAGTGTCTGCTTGCGTCCAACGGATCAATGCTACAAGGTTGACCCCCCCACAGGCCCCATCCACAAGGCTTGGCGGAGATCGAACCCACACTGCAACATGCCCGCGCGGCTTTTAGCGCCTGGCTTTACCACGTATGTGCCCGGAGAACGATATCCGGAGGGAGAATCGAACTTGCGACCCTAAGGCCGCAAAGTTGACTCCCTGCCTGCAAGCGACCCTCTAGATATAAATGAGACTATTCTTGCTAAGATTGATGGAGGTCTATCGAGAGATCATTCTACATATGGTGTCCATATATTGATCTGAATAAATCATATGATATTATCATGAAATTTATATTAAATATATAATTAGATGTTTATAAATAAAGGATATGTATGAAGGAGTAGCACAATAGTAGTCTAGTAGAAGAAATGAGAATTTTTCAATAAGAGCAAAATGAAAGAATTTTTCAATAAGAGCATGATATATGACTTTTTAAAGTTGAAAATGAAATTTTAATAGGTGAGAGGTAAATATAACTTAAAGTAGGATCGTAGGGATATATCTGTTTTAAAAATATAACGGACTATAAATATAGCTTATTAATAGAGGAAAATATGATCTTTTCCGTTTATGATATACGATAATATTTTTTCTTCCTAATTAAGCATGTTTGGCCAAGCGGCTAAAAACTGCTTATTTTGAGAAGTGCTTACTTTTGATGAGAAGCCGTTTGTGTTTCACTAATTCATTTGAAAACTACTTTTGATAAGCAGATTATGTTTGACTAATCTTCTTAGAAAAATGCTTTTGAGTGTCAAATTACCAAACAGAACAAGTATCAATGAACGTTTACTATTAAGATTACTTTATAGAGAGAAATTATTTTAAATATCTATAGGAAATACATTAATTAAGTTCTTACTTTTATTTAATTAGGATTTTTAAAGTACATATTAAAATTTTCAATTAATATAATACATAGATAAATAAAAAAATATTAAATAGATATATTACCAACATGATGATTTAAATATACTAAAAAACATCAATCAAAACAAATTTAAAATCATTCCACAAATTAAAATTCAGCACAAAAATATAATGTAAAATAAAATAAAGCATTATTAATTAGAAATTAATGGTGTAGGGGATATACTTGGTAAGTATATATTTATGATAGAGATATTTTTATCTTAAAGAAAATAAATTTCTATTTCTACTTCTATTTAAAAGCAGTTTTACTAATTGGCTAAACACTTCAAATAATCAAAAGAAGTACTTTTAAAAAATAAGTGTTTTTGACCTCAAAACCGCTTGGCCAAACAGACTCTAAGTCTTCTCCATAGATGTCTTCACTTTCTTTTTCCTTCTGCTTTTATAAATAGATAAATAATTAAGTTCCTTCCATATCTTCATAATCTTGAACTTCCAAGTTTATTATGGCAACAGTTAATAGTAACTCATATGAAATTAGGACCACAAGCCTCTATAAGTATCCAAGGGCTTAACATTGAAATTCTTGTCACATTTTATATACACCAGTTGAGCATCACCTCACGAGGTTAGTCTAATTATTTCCTTTTGATTATCATATTTCTTCACATCAATTGTTCCTATTAGAATAATACCGTGTACATATACAGTCAAATATCTCAATAACTCATATATCGTTTGTCCAATTTTTTTTGTTATTATAGAGAACATATAACATAACATGAAAATTTAGTCGGCCGTTACGTTATAATGAAATGTTTTTATTGAGTGGTCTGACACTCTGATTGTAATAACTTTTTTTTCCAGTGATTAACTGCGGAAATGACCTCGTCGTCTGATGATAACGGTGACAGAAAGCGCACGATTTGTACGGAGTTGGATGAATTGAGACGCAATTTGAGAGAAGTTGATAAGCAAATGCGAGATGTTATAAAACGAGTCAATGCTAGAGAGTTACTACCTCTTTTCATACGTAGACGTGCTGCTTATTTGAAAAGAGAGACTGAGCTTCAAAATGAACTTGAGAATAAATATAACTTGTTTTATCATAGATACCTTTGATTTATTATCTTCCCTTGGAAGATTATAAGTATTGTTATTCTCAAATGATGGATTGTTGGGAGAAAAAGATGTTGGAAATTAGCCTTTGGCGGGAGTTGCGACCGACCAACTTTAACGGCTTAAACACTAGTGTTACGTATGTTGGAGAATCCGGTTCTTTACACATGCATGATGTACTAAGTACGTAGATAACCGTAGGGCCAAGAATCGTCAAATTTCATTGAGAAATGAAAGAGATATTGGTTCACGAAGTAAGGTGTTTGAAGCATGGAAAAGTGTGGTGTGTGATCAATTCTCCCTCATCGTTAGAAGAAGAAAGAATTGTTGTGTATATAATACTCGAAATTGGTTTGGGGTTTGGGACCCCAAGGGGTATCCCATGTGTTTAAAGGAGGAAAGACCTAGATGTGCTTCGGTTCAAGGAAAGACCACACGCGCGCCGCCGCCGCCCGCCCGTCGGGTTCACGGGCTGTGGGCTGTGGGCCTTCTGATATTATCTTTTTGTGCCAGAAGTACAGTTTGATCCCGAAGTTTCAAGATGTACGGTTCGGTCCCCGAAGTTTCAAGATATACGATTTGGTCCACGAAGTTTTTCGTAAAAGCGAGAATTTCGACGGTCCCGAACGAAACGTCCAAAGCACTCAATTCGGCCATTTATTTTGGTGAATTACACCTCCTATAATGGCCAATCCGTTGGCAATTTTCTCCATTTATGTGGTGGCTTACTACCTCCATAATGGTCATTATTTGGCCAATAATGGTGTTATGGAAGCTGATCAAATGATCCATCTTCCTCCTATATAAACACCCTTACACCATTGTTGAGGCACACTTGATATACACGAAATTACACAAAGCAAAAAGTTTCTTCCTAAATCTTCCAAGCATCATTTCGTTATTCAATATTCTTCACGGTAGCTTTTGAGTTTCCTTTGCTCAATAGTTCCATTGATGTTTTATCTTGGGAGACGAATTGTCCGGGACGTATAAAGGATACATACGGGGCAATATTGTCTTAAGGACAGAGTGCCACACTCGACTCAAAAAAACCGCTTTCAGTTTTCTTGTTCAACAAAATAGTAATTTCAGTTTTGTTGTTATATTGTAATTTTCAGTTTTATAGTTGAATTGTAAGTTCAATTCTTACATACGCAGTTACTTGTAATTTCCGTTCCTGCAATCCTTGTAAACACCAACAACTTAAGACAATATTTTTGCTTACGGAACTCGCAATAACATGGTGGAAATATGACCGATGTTGCCGCTACTGCGTCGCCTCTCGAGGCAACGTTGCCTTCCCCGCCACCGCCGCTACGGCCCAAGGCGATAACTCCGCCGCCTTCACCGCCGCTGCGGCTCCCGCTCAAGCGATGCTAACATCTGCTACCTTCCCAACTGTTGGAGCTCCACCCTCTTCATCACGCCACCATGATCACCCTGAAAAATTCATGGGATCGAATTCAAAAGATGGCGGCAAAAGATGCCGTTTTACTTAACGATTATGGGCATGGCCCGGTTCCTTACGGAAGATCCTCCACAAGTGGAGATGAAATGGACTCTTCGCCCAATGAAACGGGTGAAGGGGGCCTTGGTATCCATGTCATTAATGGCATGAAGATGGTTCGTGACGCATGGAATCATAGCGATTTCATGTGCAAGAACTATATGGCTTCGCTTGGCGGACCCTCTCTACACGGTCTATTGCACCGTTGGCACCGCCAAAGAGCTATGGGAAAAAGCGCAAAAGAAGTACAACGCACAAGATGCGGGTACTAAGAAGTTCATCGTTGGGAAATTTCTAAAATTCCAAATGGTGGACGAGAAGACGGTGATGTCCCAAGTCCAGAATTCCAAATGATTTTACATCACCTGGATTTGGAAGGACCGAAACCAAATGAGCGATTTTTGGTTGCATCGTCGATTGAAAAGTTACCTCCTTCATGGAATGAGTTTATGAGTTACTTGAAACTCAAGACAAAGGAGATGACCTTTGAAGAGCTTGTTATCAAGCGCAAATCCAGGAAGATAATAAGAAGACCTTGCCAAAGGGTAGACAACATCTTTGAGGCAAAGGCGAATCGGGCCGAGGCCAAAGGGAACTCAAGCAAGAAGCGGAAGTTCCGGAAAGACGGCAAAGCCCCCAGCGTGAGAGATGTTCGAGAGGTAATTGTCATCACTTGTGGGAAACCTGGTCATAGGATCAAGGAATGCCGCAAGCTCAAGGCGAGCAACAACGAGAAAGCCAAGTCAAAAGGCAAGGCTCAAGCAAACGTCGTCAAGGACACGCTCCGGATGACATGATCGAGGAATTATCTGCGCAGTGGTGCTAGAAGCCAACTTGGTGGAGAATCCGATGCGGTGGTGGGTGGACACGGGTGCAACAAGACACATCTGTTCCAACAAAGATGCCTTCTCCACGTACACTCCGGTCTCCGACAAAGAAGTTCGTTCACGGGCAACAACGCTTCCTCGGACGTGCTAGGGGTTGGAAAGGTGGTCTGAAGATGACTTCCGGCAAGGAACTCACTCGAAGGAAGTGATGCACGTCCCGAGATATTAGAAGAAATCTAGTTTACGGACCTTTATTGGTTAATCTTTGGTTTTAGGCTAGTGTTTGAATCAAATAAATTTGTACTCACTAAAAATGGCACATTTGTGGGGAGGGGCTTCGTCTGTGAAGGCCTCTTCAAAGTGAATGCCATGTCTCGTATTGCGTCAAGGAAATAAAGTTGAGTCTTCTTCTTATTTGCTTGAGTCTTCTAATTTATGGCATCATAGATTAGGACACGTAAACTACAAGTCTATTCAAATTTGGTAAAGATGGAGTTGTTGCCTCTATCGACATAAACCCTCAACATAAGTGTGAGGTGTGCGTAGAGGCAAAACTCACCAAGCTTCCTTTTCGATCCGTCGAAAGGAATACCGCTCCTCTAGAACTTATTCACACAGATATATGTGATTTGAAGTTTGCACAAACTAGAGGGGGGAACAAGTACTTTGTGACATTTATAGATGATAGCACAAGGTATTGTTACCTTTACTTGTTGAAAAGTAAGGATGAAGCCTTTGAAGCGTTCCGACGTTACAAAGCAGAAGTTGAGAATCAACTTAGCCTACGGATTAAATCCATTCGTAGCGATAGAGGGGGAGAATATGTAGCGCATTTTGAGGAATATTGTGCCCAAGAAGGCATTATTCATCAAACGACGGCTCCATACTCACCTCAATCAAACGGTGTGGCGGAACGTAAGAACCGCACATTAAAGGAAATGATGAATGCCTTGCTTATCAACTCCGGACTTCCCCAAAATATGTGGGGAGAAGCCGTCCTTACCGCTAATACGATTCTGAACAGAGTCCCACATAAGGGTAAGGACAAAACTCCATATGAATCATGGAAAGAAAAGAAACCCACCTACAAGTATTTTAAGGTGTGGGGTTGTCCGGCAAGGTTGAAGTACCTAAGCCAAAGCGAGTCAAGATTGGGCCTAAGACGCCAGATTGCATATTCATCGGATATGCAAATAACGATAGTGCTTATCGCTTTCTTAGTGCATAAGTCACATATTCCGGATATCCACCAGGGTACAATAATGGAATCAAGGAATGCTCTATTCTTTGAAAGTACCTTTCCTAGAAAGGAGAAAGACATAACCTCTCGCAAGCGAAGTTATGCACAAAGCTCTCAAGAACCGGGAGTCCTTGAGCGCCGGATCTAAATGGTTCGAATCTAGCGAATCTCGAGGTGGTGAACATCCGGAATCTAGTGTTCAGATTCTCGAACTTGGAGACTCCGAGAGATGGATCTAAGGCGAAGTAAAAGGGCTAGGAAGGATAAATCCTTCGGTCCGACTTTGTAGCTTATATGGTTAATGATGAACCAATGACAATTGCTCGGCGTTGTCAACTCCCGTAAGCACCGCTGCGGAAAGAAGCTATTGAGAGTGAAATAAGCTCCATTCTCGCATAACCATACTTGGGAGTTGGTTGATCTTCCTCCGGAAATAAACCGTTGGGTTGTAAATGGATACTCAAACGGAAATACAAGGCAGATGGGTCTATAGACAAGTACAAGGCCGGGTTGGTAGTCAAGGGCTATCGACGGACGAAGGCTTTGACTACTTTGACACATACTCTCCGGTATCCGGATGACATCCATACGGGTATTTATTGAAATCGCAGCTTTGCGTGACCTTGAGATACACCGGATGGATGTTAAGACGGCCTTCCTAAACGGTGATTTGGAAGAAGAAATTTATATGGACCAACCCGACAGGGGTACGTAGTTCTAGGGCAAGAGAAGAAAGTCCGTCGACTTATCAAATCTCTCCGTACGGTGAAACAAGCCCCCGAAACAATGGCACGAAAAATTTGATAGTACTCTACTATCGAAGGGGTTCGCCATTAATGAGTGTGATAAATGTGTTTACACGAAAGGTAACTCTGACTCATTTGTTATGATATGCCTGTATGTAGACGACATGTTGATCACAGGAAGCGATCTAGGGTAATCCTAGAGACTAAGAACATGTTGAAACAATGCTTCGACATGAAAGATATGGGTATCGCAGATGTCATCCTAGGGATTAAAATCTCTAAGACGTCGACGGATCTGGTCTTATCTCGGTCTCACTACATCGAGGATGTTTTGAGAAAGTTCAAGATGTTAGACAGTTCTCCGATAGCGTCACCAATGGATACAAATCAAAAGCTTGATAAAAATCTTGGTGCACCTGTATACCAGGAGCGATATGCACAGGTGATCGGTAGTTTGATGTATATCACAAACTCGCACCCGACCCGATATTGCTTATGCGTCAATAAGTTGGCTAGGTTCACTCGTAATCCAAGTGATAATCACCGGAAGGCGTTGAATCGGGTATTACAATACACGAAATACACGTTAAATTTCGGGTTGCACTATTCGAGATATCCGGTATGTACTAGAGGGGTACGTGATGCAAACTGGATATCGATATAGAGAACACCAAGTCCACCGGTGGGTATATATTTACAATTGGTGGTGGGGCGTGTCTTGGAAATCCTCTAAGCAAACTTGCATCGCCCGGTCCATGATGGAATCGGAGTTTATCGCTTTAGACAAAGCAGGACAAAAAGTTGAGTGGCTTCATGACTTCTTAGAGGATGTTCCGTGTTGGAACAAACCCGTACCTTCGGTAATGATCCACTGCGACAGTCAGTCGGCTCTAGGAAGGGCACGGAATGCTATGTACAACGGCAAGTCTCGTCATATTCGACGGAGGCATAAGACCGTTAGGCAAGCGATCACCACGGGTATAATATCCATTGATTTCATTAAGTCAAAGGATAATATAGCAGACCCATTGACAAAGGGCTTACCCAAAGATCAGATGACTTGCTGTCTAGGGGAATGGGCTTAAAACCCAAAATATAAGGACCAATACGGTGGTAACCCAACCTTACGAACCGGAGATCCCGGTAATTTGGTTCAATGGGAAAACGAAGTTGTAAAGGTTCGATTGATCGCTTCGGTGGAAGTATGAGCACTTCGGATAGTGATTTACGAAAAGAAACACTAAATCCAAAGTCGTTCCGCGATAGACGTTAAGTGCTATCTGCGGTATGGGTAAAGGTTAAGTTTTCAAAACTGTAATGATCCTCAACAAGTTGAGGTTAGGTTCTTGGGAAACTTTTAATGGTTCCTAACACTTGAGAAGTGGGGTATAGCAGGATACCTTGTAGGAGACCACCTATTTAAGTGCGAGGACAAAGCCGCCTCAAAATGAACGCACTTAAGAATCCAAGACGTTGTCCATGGCCAAAACGGACAAAACATTACGAAGAAGAGAGTAAGGGAATTTGTTGTGTTGGTATCATTGTCTTGGCTTACACTAAACACCGACGGTTCAAGACATCACGTTCACGCGCGATAAGTAAGTCCGATGGTATTCAACTATGGAAGGTTCAAAGCGAGGCTACCTCTCCTTATGCAACATCGGTCCGCCGAAATATTCTTTGAAATGAAAAGACACCATGTGAGTGCGCCAAAATCTCTTTCAAGAGGGGATTGTTGGAAATTAGCCTTTGGCGGGAGTTGCGACCGACCAACTTTAACGCTTAAACACTAGTGTTACGTATGTTGGAGAATCCGGTTCTTTACACATGCATGATGTACTAAGTACGTAGATAACCGTAGGCCAAGAATCGTCAAATTTCATTGAGAAATGAAAGAGATATTGGTTCACGAAGTAAGGTGTTTGAAGCATGGAAAAGTGTGGTGTGTGATCAATTCTCCCTCGTCGGTAGAGGAAGAAAGAATTGTTGTGTATATAATACTCGAAATTGGTTTGGGGTTTGGGACCCCAAGGGGTATCCCATGTGTTTAAAGGAGGTAAGACCTAGATGTGCTTCGGTTCAAGGAAAGACCACACGCGCGCCGCCGCCGCCCGCCCGTCGGTCCGGTTCGAGTTCCGTGTTCTCGGGTCGTGGGGCGTGGGGCGTGTTTGGGTCGTGGGCCTTCGATATTATCTTTTTGGGAGAGAAAACTTTGCCGAAGTACGGGTTTGATCCCGAAGTTTCGGATGTGCGGTTTGGACCGAAATTCTTTCGGATGTACAGTTCGGTCCACGAAGTTTCAAGATGTACGAGTTTGGTCCACGAAGTTTCAAGATATACGAGTTTGGTCCACGAAGTTTTTCGAAAAGCGAGAATTTCGACGGTCCGGAACGAAACGTCAAAGCACTCAATTCGGCCATTTATTTTGGTGAATTACACCTCCTATAATGGCCAATCCGTTGGCAATTTTCTCCATTTATGTGGTGGCTTTACTACCTCCATAATGGTCATTATTTGGCCAATAATGGCATTATGGAGCGAGTCAAACGATCCATCTTCCTCCTATATAAACACCCCTTACACCATTGTTGAGGCACACTTGATATACACGAAATTACACAAAGCGAGAAAGTTTCTTCCTAAATCTTCCAAGCATCATTTCGTTATTCAATATTCTTCACGGTAGCTTTTGAGTTTCCTTTGCTCAATAGTTCCATTCTTGTTTTATCTTGGGAGACGAATTGTCCGGGACGTATAAAGGATACATACGGGGCAATATTGTCTTAAGGATGAGTGCCACACTCGACTCGGCAAAAACCGCTTTCCAGTTTTCTTGTTCAACAAAATAGTAATTTCAGTTTTGTTGTTATATTGTAATTTTCAGTTTTATAGTTGAATTGTAAGTTCAATTCTTACATACGCAGTTACTTGTAATTTCCGTTCCTGCAATCCTTGTAAACACCAACAAAAGATGTATACACAATAGAATAAAATTATTTTTATTCTCTCTGAATTGAAATCTTACCCCTAAGTGATGTTCGTGTTAAAATATTGTATATGTTTGTTTTCTGTTTGTCCTTTATTTATTTCTCTCTTTTTCTTTGTGTTAGTATTGAAGAGAATAGCAAGTGAAATACAAGCATTAATTTAAATAGGATTACATAATCGAGGAGTTTGTTCATGTCATATTTAGTTATAGGACATGTAATCTTACCCTTTGCAATTATATATAGTATGGTTGCTACAACTAATTGTGAGCATACCGACGGACTGTTTTTTTTTATTTGAGATTACATAGATAATACGCGCTCACATAGACATGTACACACACATATTTATTCTGGATTAGAGTTGGTGATGAAGAATGTGTTAAAACAAGATAATGTTAATTATATATTATATTTTGATGGTTGAGCGACGAATGAAAAGAGAGATAACATCCCAACTTGAAATAGTTGCCATGGCGCTGCATTCATCTGAAGTTGCATTATATTGTATTTCTATTTAATCACTTGATCATAGATTTGCATATCTACTTAAAAGTGTGGCCATTTTGCTATTTGATCACTACTTGAACATAGATCTGTAGTACTTGAGAAAGATGCATAGGTTAGACTTGTTTTGGAGGCACTTTCCGTCTGACTGAATCAAATATACTCTTATAATATAGTATGATATTATTCGTTTGAAATTAAGTTCGTTCGATTTTTTTCTAAAAGGTCTCACAGCATATAGCTTTTTTCTTTTTTAGCTATCTATAATGTGAGATTTTACTCGAATATACAATAATCTTTCTGTTGAACTAATTAGTTCCATATGAGTCATCACTTTATGGGCTTATGTGTGGAGATTGATTGTGTCATCCTCGTCATTCGAGAATTTATGGCTATCAAAGCCCGCTGACTTCTATTTTGTGTATGCATCTCCAAAGCTAAAGGTAAATATAGTAAACCGGCCCGTGGACGAGCACATGTATTAAGTCGGGTCCGACGCCATCAATCCGCTATCTCTATACTCGTCTTGCTGAACCATTGTCAATTGTTGAGCTAAAACATACCAAAAATACTCGTAACAAAGTGTAATGTTGTCCATTTGGGCCAAGTACACACGGTTTTCCCCAAAAGCTCCACACTATTACATTTTCATGCACCTTATATGTAGCGTCTTTTCCTTCTTCTTTTTTTCAGCTACCAATATAAAATTTTGTTCGCACGCCTAATACTTACTATCAAATAAAATATACCCATTTCCTTAGTAATATTTATGAAGTATTAGTAGTAGTTTATTTGTAAGCAAGCAAATTAAAGCCTGTCAAAAGACAGAAGATACAATGGAAATTAAATAAAGACAACTTGTTCTTCAAATTAACATTAAAAAAAAAAAAGCACTTGAGGATCTCTTAATTATTATTAGTAGAGAAATTAAAATGTCAACAAGCAATGGTGCAATAGCACTGAAATCCAGAGCAGTCTCCACTGACAGCGCCTTCATAGAAACGGCAAACATCGCTGCAAAAATCTGGACATAGAGCTATGTGCTGGCTAGGAACTTGGCACCACTTTATTGCCTTCACCACCATATCTGTTCATCATAAGTTAAAAAGTTAACACAAACAAAATAAATGTAACAGATAATTAACCCTTCTCAACATTAGAAAATATAAAGGTCTATATTAGCAGTTGAAGTGTTGAGTTATCCGAACAAAGTCTCATATTGGTTACGGAAAAGAAAAGGAAACTACATATAAGGCATAACGTCAAGATAATCCTAATTAATGGAGCGAGGCCTTCCAGGGAAAACCGTGTAACTGGATTGACCCAAAACGAGCGATATTTATTAGACCATATTAAGAGTATATTTTTCGTTGACTTAGCCCTGTGTTGAGTCTCATATTGACGCTTTTGGGGTAGGATGACCTCTTTATACCGTCTTGAATAATTCTCATCCCATGAACTAACTTTTTAGATTGGGAGTTAGGAACAATATTCATTTTTCTCTCATAGTATCAGAGTTAGACACATCCAATTCATTGCTCCATATGTTCAGTCTTGAGCGTGGTGTGGGAGGGGAGGGGTGCTTTAGGGCGGGATGGTCTTTTCATATGGTCATGGGTACCTTATCTCATAAGCTAATTTTTGAGGTTAAATTAGACGTAATGTCCATTTCTTTATCCAGCCCAACATATATATATATATATATAAGCGGAGGCAGATGGAGCATTTCGACACAATAAGTCAAACAAATATATGTCAAAATCACTACGATATGATTTCAATGAATATCAATGATGAGCCCAATATTATTATTGGAAAAGTAGAATAAGTTCAATACAGAAAAGATTAAAGCGTACGTACCTTTGTTGGTTGCTGCAATGAGAAGTACGAAAATAGCCAAAAATAAACGGTTGTAGAATCCCATCGTGTGTATATTTTCCTCAGTTTGAGAGAGAAGCTAACCCAAGCATGATTTTTTCTCTGTTATTGAAGTGAGGATTTATAGAAGCAATTCTTCATAATATTCAAAACCCTACTGCATTTTCTATTATAAATGCATGAGATACACTAGTATTTCTTGGGCTGGGCAAAAAATTTGGAGAACCGAAAAAATCGTTTGGATCTGTTCATAACGAGAGAGTTGATTCTAGACCCCGACGTCCCATTCACTGCCACCACAAAAGGTAAATCCAATCCCTTCTCATTTTTTTCTCTCGTTTGGGATTGTAATAGAACAAATTAAATAAATGCTAGTGAAACATGACTACTATTTTATTTCAGGTAAGTTAAAATTACGTTTCATGCTATGTTTGAACCATGTTTGTCGAAATATTATGGAGAAGTTATGACTTAGGCGTTTTGTATTCACTGATGTTAAAGTCATGTTCGTTGTCTAAGTTTAAGGTCATTTTTGGCTGTGTATTATCTAAAATATGAATGATAAATGTTTGACAAAATGTTCATGAACTCTCTATTGGATGAGTTAGCTTTTAGATTTGTGGAGAGTCAGAACTTTGTGGAGTATATGAGGGTTTGTTGTCCCAAATTTGAGGTGCCTTCACGAAGAATGATTGCACACGATATTCTTCAGTTGCATCAGAATGAGAAGGCTTTGATTAAAAGAATCATGAACTCAAACCAGCAGATGATTTATATTACAACAGACACGTGGACATCAATTCAAATGAGTAGCTACATGGTAATAACTGGGCATTTTATTGACTGTGAATGGGTGTTGCATAAAAAGATACTTGCTTTTACACCAATTTCTAATCATAAAGGAGATGGTATTGAAAAGATTATAGAGAAATGTTTATTGGATTGGGGGTATTGATAGGCTATTCACAATTACTGTGGATAAGACAAGTGCTAATCAAGTTGCAATTGCTCATGTGAAGAAGAAACTAACAAATTGGAGTCCTAATGCGATGGTTTTAAATGGTGATCATATGCATGTGAGGTGTGTTGCACATATAGCGAACTTGATTGTTCAGGATGAGTTGATAGAAGTGAAGGACTCAATAGCTGTTGTTCGTAATACGGTGAAGTATGTAAGATCTTCTCCGACAAGGTTGCAAAAATTCAAGACATGTGTTGAGCGAGAGAAAATCTCATATAAGGGACTTATGGTTTTAGATGTGCCAACCAGATGGAATTCGACATACTTAATGTTGAAAAAAGCGGTGATATTTGAAAAAGCATTTGATAGGTTAGAGGAGGACGATGGCCACTACAAAAGTTGGTTTGACGAAGATAAGAATGGAAGAAAAAGGGATGGGCCACCGAATTTTGTGGATTGAGATAATGCTAAGAGGTTAGTACATTTTTTGTCAGTTTTTTATGATGTGACATTAAAATTCAGAAGCACAAAATGTGTGACTTCTAGTGATTTTTTGAATGAGTTGTGGAAAGTTTATCTTCATCTTAGCTCACTATTGGAATCTAATGATTTGTTGATGAAAAAAATTGTTAATGGCATGAGAGATAAGTTTGTGAAATATTGGGGTACTTCTTTAGAAAATGTGAACAAGCTATTAATTTTAGCAAATGTGCTTGATCCTCGGTGTAAATTTGAATTTATAAACTGGTGCTTTGAAGTATATTTGATAGTAGGAAGGTTGGTGAAATTAAAGCTGATATCAGAGAGTTGTTGTTACAGTTATTTGAAAGTTATAATGATGATGACCCAAATAGTGGTGTGGGTAGTAGTTCATATGTTCAGTTAAGTGAAGTTTGTAATAGTGGCAGCAATAGAAAAGAATCAATTGACCCTTTTCAACTGTTAAAGATGAAAGCAACTGAAAATGATGATTTTGGGGGGGAAAGAATGATGTTGAGAAATATTTGTGAGAGCGGAATCAAAGTCCTAATGATCCGAATTTTGATATTTTGAGTTGGTGGAAGATGTATTCATCTAGGTAGCCGACTTTGTCAAAGATTGCCAAAGATATTTTGGCAATTCCTATGTCTACCGTGACTTCCGAATAGGCATTTAGCATGGCGGGCGGAGGGGGGGGGGATTCTTGACCCTTTTAGGAGTACATTAACTCATAAGAATTGGTTTCACTCAACTCTTATAGGAGAACAAATTGTGCAACCAACTGAAGAAGAAACTGAATTTTATGAAGAAGTTGAATTGGGTAACAATACTATTTTTTATATATTGTTTTTAATATAATGATTATAATTTAACATTTTATTTATTATATTGACATTTTGACAAATTGTATGTAGACTTTGAGAAACTTTCAATTGTAAATAGAACAACCACAAGTAGTGGAGGACTTGACAATGGATTGATATTGACGTCATAATGGTAAAGTTCTCAAATCTACATTCTTCAAATTAGTACCTATTTTTTGGTTGTTGAAACACTATTTTTTTGCTGTTGGAACGCTGCATTTTACTACTGAAATATTAGTTTTTGCTGTTAGTATCTATCTGCATTTGACTCATAGCAATCTTAGTTTCCAGTACTCTTCTAATCATCCAGTATACTTGAGTTGTCATAGGCATAGTACTCATTTGTTGCCCTTTGGTGTGCAGATCCTCTCCCAACTCCCAAGCAACTAATGCAGATCCAACATACTGAAATTTGTTGATACTGATGTTGTTAAGTGGAATGATGATGTTTAAATTTGCTGATGTTGGAATGCTGAAATTCGCTGTATTTTGCAGAAGTGGAACAAATTTTTAAATTTATATTTTGAACTTTTAATTTATGATGTGAACTTTATATTTTGTAGTTTGGACTTTTATTTTGTGGGGATGAAAACTTTAATTTGGAGTTTTTTACATGTTTTAAGTGGAACAAATTTTTAAATTCATGTTTGGACTTTTTGGGCTTTATATTTGTTGATTATGATATACTTGAATTGAAAAAACTGATATAAACCAATACGTTCGGCGATATAAACCGATATATCTTTTTTTTAAAAAGTTTGATTCGGTTTTTTAAAATAAAAAATGAATTTTATTAGTTCATACTTTTTTAATATAAAATAGAACCGAACCGATATACGCTCACCCCTAAGTATTTCATTACTTCATTAATTAGTCAACTCTTCCTTCTATTTGTACATATATTATCATCTAGTTGTATTTTTTTAATCTGCTGATCAAAAAAGATAAAGTAAAAAGAGATTCTAAGTATTTGGCCCTCGAAATTATTACTCCTATTTAGCAATTCAAGTGGTTAATCAATACTACTAATCAAATTCAAGTAGTCAAGTGATAGATCGATCATATATATCGTGCAAACACGTGATTACATTGAGTTTGTGGGTTTCATCATCTCGAAAAAAGTGGAACTAATAGAGGGATCTGGGATCATAAATCTTTCCTCTATGTTAGTCAAAGGTTTAATTAAATTTGTGGGTGGCAAGATGGCCTGTGTTCTAGTTGTAGTTGATATTAAGGGCACTAAATTACTGATAGTCATCTATTTATGGGCTTGTACTCAATATTCAATTAATTCATTTTTTCGTTTTCATTTTTAATGAAATTAGACGATACAATTTTTATTATTTTAATATATAGTTTACATAAGAGTTACTCAATGAATTGGTTGATTGGAAATTGGGGGATAGATAGATCGATGTTACAGACAATGAAGTATTTATGTGATTTTGATTGAGCACGGACTTTTATGATGTAAAAAAAAGTTATAGATATTTGTGTGGCTATAAATTATCTCATTAAGGGTATAATGAATATTTTAAAGTTAAATTATTATTTACTAAATAAAGAAAGGTATTATTTTTTAACGGATTAAAAATAAAAGAATATCACATAAATCGAGACAGACAGAAAGAGTGTTTTTTGTGTGAAAACATTCATTTTAGCCATCGATTAGGATCACTTTAGAATTTTGAAGAGTTCAGAAAAAAGGAAAACAATATATACTAGTGAGGATTATCATTAATTGACTAGTTTTATCGTGATTAACAACGTAATAGAATATCATTTTTTTGTTATTCAGATTTGGGATCGATACCATGAGTAAACTCACACAAACATTTATGCACGAAAATAATATTTTGAATCTTCATACGCGATAGATACTTTAGCAACACTTGTAGAATTATGCCAAGTAAAAATAAAAGATGCTATGAAAAATATAAGAATTAAAAAAAGATTGTGGTTCAAAGGTGTATATAGGTTTATTTTGAAAAAGGTGCCTTGGAGAGATTGGACTAAGAAGACTTACTAAGCTATTTAATGCTATACTAGAAAGTTGTAGGATGCCCGACGTGTGACTAAAGATTTTCCTGATTCTAATTTATAAAAAAAAAGGAGATATTTAAATTTGTGTGAACTATCATGACATTATAAATCATACAATGAAACTCTAGGAAATAGAACATAGGATTAGAGACACTATAAGAGTGATAGAGAATCAATTTCGATTGATGGAGATTTATCGAGTGGAAGAAAGATCTATATATAATGTTCATTGGTCGGAATAAATCCTATGATAGATTATCTAAAAATTTATGGGTTCCAAAGAAGATAAATTTATTTTATATATATATATATATTGAAATGTTATAGATATAAAGGATAATATGTATGAAAGAGTTGTCACTAGCATGAGAACAGTAATAGGAGATACAAATCATAAATGTGGGATCGACATTGACCACGTATTTATTTACCTTCACTATAGATGAGCTAACCAATGTAATACAAGATGAAGTCTCATGTGTATATTATTTGCTAACATATTATTCTAATTAACGAAACAGACGATGGTGTCAATTAAAAACTTGAATTATGGAGAAACACTATAAAGAGTAAAGGTTTTAGATAGTGTAAAAGTAAGATTGAATATTGGAAGAAATATCTTTATTGATTATTTCATTTCAAAAGGGTAGTAAATATATTCATAATATAAGTATCATCTTAGGCTAGAATTAAGGTATTGAATGACTAAATATACATCTATCATATATAAAATATACTATGTACCAATCACAATTCTGACTAAATATTCTATCAATTCTATCACACCCCCGCAATTGAAGCGGTAGGTCGGCGTATGCTGAGACTGTCCCGAAAGTCTTCAAATAGAACCAGCGGAAGACCTTTTATAAAAATATCAGCGATCTGATAGCGTGACGGGACATGTAAGACACATACTTGTCCACGAGCAACCTTTTCGCGAACTAAGTGAATATCCAGCTCAATATGTTTAGTGCGTTGATGTTGGACCGGATTCTCTGAGAGATAAATCGCACTAACATTATCACAATAAACCAATGTCGCATTCGGAACATGACAGTGGAGCTCCAGAAGAAGGTTTTGTAGCCAACAAGATTCAGAAACCACATTTGCAACTCCCCGGTATTCTGCTTCGGCACTGGACCTAGAAAAGGTAGCTTGCCGCTTGGAGGACCAAGATATCAAGTTGTCACCGAGAAAGACACAATAACCATACGTGGAGCATCTGATATCCGGACATCCACCCCAATCTACATCTGTGTAAGAAATGAGAGTGGTTGTCGAAGACGGATATAGATGCAAGTCATGATCGAGAGTGACTTGAATATAGCGCACAATGCGCTTGAGAGCATGCATGTGATCCTCCATCGGGTTATACATGAATAGATAAATCTGTTGCACATCATAAGATATGTCGGGCCTCGTGAAAGTAAGATAATGCAGGGCTCCTGAAGGCTACGGTAATTTGATGGATCAGTATATGGTGTGCTGGAAGTAACACTCAACTTTGGTTTAATATCAACCGGAGTGGAAGACGACTTACACTAGGACATGCCAGCTCGTTCAACGATCTCTTCTGCATACTTCTTTTGAGACAAATATAAATCACATGTATGACGTGTTACAGTTATCCCCAAGAAATAACTCAAATGCCTTAGATCTTTCATAGCAAATTCTGAGATAAGAAGAGATATGACAGACTGGCGAAGAGCATCAGATGAAGCAGTTAAGTAATATCATCCATATACAGAAGGATGTAAGCTATATTATTACCCTGCCGGTATATGAAGAGACAATGATCAGACCTACTGTTAGAAAACCCAATATTAGAAACATAATCTGCAAACCTCTTGTACCATGCCCGAGGAGCTTGTTTGAGCCATAGAAGGATTTCTTCAATAAGCATACATGATTAAGATAGATGGGGTCTCTGTACCCCAAAGGCAGGTTGATACATGTACACCGTTTCATTGAGTTCTCCATGCAGGAATGTATTTTTCACATTAAGCTGATGAAGCGGTCATGCATTCAAAAGAGCCAGACTTAGTACCGTGCGGATAGTTGCTGGTTTGACCACCGGACTGAAAGTCTCACTGCAGTCCACACTAACCTGTTGAGTCTTTCCATCACCTACAAGACGGCCTTTATGCCTCTCAAATGTACCATCAGATTTTTTTATGACTAAAAATCTACATAGACCGAATCACATTAACACCAAGAGGACGATGCACCAAATCCCACGTCATATTATTAATGAGAGCATTATATTCATCATCCATAGCCATTTTCTAATTCGTTTCATTAAGGGCAGACACATAATTATGAGGTGATGGTGATCTGGTAACCTGGGTGTGAAGACCGTATTTTTTGTTTGGTTTGAGAATTCCATATTGACTATGAGTGATTGGCTGTTGGGCCGGAATTAGAGTTGGTTGGATAGAGGACGTGATATTGGGTTGATGTATAATAGGTCCAAAGGCCGAGTGTGTGGGGAATGGACTGCCCGGGAGTGGGCTTGTGCGTGTTGGGTTGCCACTGCCGAGGCTGGGCTAGCAGCCATTTGGCTCGGGTAAACAGGCCTAGTTGGATGGGTTTGGGGAGGTAACATTTTGGGTCGAGTTGCCCGAATTAATTGGGTTGGCCAAAATGGTTGGGTCTATTTGTGAAGTCAACCAGTGGACCAAATACCGGGGCATGCTATCGTCAAGAAATTCGTAAGTAGGAGGCACAAAACAATGCATTTTGGTAAATGGAAAATTTGATTCATCAAAAACTACGCGATGGCTCACAATGATTTTATTAGAAGATAAGTTGTAATATTTGTACCCATGATGGTTTGACGGATATCCCAAAAGGATACACGGAGTAAACCGGGGTTGAAGTTTATTAATAGTAGTGGAAGAAAAAAGAGGATAACATAAGCACCCGACTACCCGTAGATGAGAGTAAGATGTGTCCCTTAGGTATAAAATTTTGAGAGGGGATTGATAGGCTAATTGCTTGCTTGGAAGTATGCTGAGGAGATAAGTTGTCATTTGTAATGCATAATGCCAAAATGATGGCGGTAGAGAGGCATGGACAAGTAAGGTTCTAAAAATTGTATTAATGGTTCGGATTTTTCTTTCCGCTTTTCTATTTTGAGATGAGATATGTGGACAAGAAAGACGAAAAGATAAACCATTAGCTTTGCAAAAATCCCAAAATGGCAAATTATCAAATTCTCTACCATTATCACATTGAATGTTTTTAATGTCCCATTCAAATTGAGTGCGGATGAATGTTCTAAAGGAGAGAAATGTGGAAAAAACTTGTGACTTTTTAGACAAAGGAATGTCCACAAAAAATTAGAGTAATTACCAAACAGAAGAAGATAATATCGATGGCCCGAAGAACTCAAAACGGGAGATGTCCAAATATCACTATGGATAATATCAAAAGGCATAACACTGCATGAATTAGTTGCAACAAAAGGTAATTTAACATGTTTTTCAAGAGAACATGAACGAAAAACATGAGAATTACGAGTTCTAGTACACTAAATAAATTTATTTTGTTTAAGGGAGGAAAAAATAGGTGCTCCCGGATGACTCAAACGTTCATGCCATAAAAAATGAGCTAAAACTGCACAAGTAGATGGTAACATGGCTTGAGGTGTGGTTGTCGTGATTGAATATAGCTTGCCCCGACTATCACATCTCATTAGACGCATCCCCGTATGAAAATCCTTCACGGAAAACTCAAAAGGATCAAATTCAACTGAAATCGAATTGTCAGTAGTAAATTTTCTAACCGAAATCAAGTTTTTAATCAATTGAGAAGCATGAAGGACATTCTTTAAAGCTAATGGTGGGTTCGGGGGAGACAAGTTTGTATTACCATAACCATGAATTGGAATTGAATGACCACTTCCGATAATTATACCACGATTATTGTTCAAATTAAAATAGGATGAGAGATTACCTTGTAAGGACGTCATATGAGACGTTGCTCCGGTGTCCATGTACCAGTTTGAGTTGGGCGGATTGAGCCCAAGAGTGTGCATTGCGACCTTGATGTTAGTTGGAGTTGCTATGCCGTGTGGGCCTACTGCCACTGGTTCGGCTGTGGCCCAAGTACACTGGGCTGCTGGCCAGTGTGCCGTGGACTGGGCTTGGCCTAATTTCCCGAAGGAAAAGGGCAGGGCGGAATGGCCCAAGGCCACTGCCAGGCCTAAAGTTTCAATCCACTGCCCCACTGGGCCCGCGACTACCACGTTTGGTCGGACTGCTGCTGCTGGCTGCTGGCCGCCGCCCCTGCCTCCACCTCTACCACATCGGTGGCCGCCACCCTTTCCACCACCGCAATTTTTACCTCCATTATTGCTATTTCATCCCCTTTGACCACGGTTTGGCGGCAAATTTTCAAATTGTGAAGAGTTATCATCGGAAGGAGTGACAACCATGACGGAATTCAACACGGTGGCTATCTTTTTGATAAAACTCATTTCTTCTAGTATGAGCATAGAACGGGCTTGATAAATGACGGATGATGGTTGCTTTGGCGGATGAGTGTACCAACTCCACTATACGCTTTAGTGAGGCCGACAACCATTTGTAAAACGAGCCAATCGTTAATTACCGGCGCCCCAACGTTCTTGAGTTGGTCCGACAAAACCTTGAGTCGTTGATAATATGCGGATAACAACAACAACAACAACAACATACCTAGTGAAGTCCCACAATGTGGGGTCTGGGGAGGGTAGAGTTTATGCAGACCTTACCTCTACCTTGGTAGGTAGAGCGGCTATTTACGGAAGACCCTCGGCTCAAGACAGAGCATAAAGACAAACAAACCAGCCCATTTCCATGGAGTCAGGTGCAAGAATCATATGCAACAAATCACTCGAAATTGTGGCATAAATTCACTAGAGAACCGTCGCATCGAGGGTCAACCATAATTCATTTTCATCATCGGTTTTCGACACCTTCTCCTTGCCTTTTTCCGTCGGAATTATGTGATGGATAACCCGGTGTGACCTACAATGAATTTTGAAGAGCTCTGCTCATGTCGCATAATGGACGTTTTCCATCTTAAGAGTGATAGAGATATGAGATTTAATGTTTGAAACAACTAGGGCTGGATGAAAATTTGATTTCGGTCAGACATGGCTGACGGAAGAGGAAAGAAGTGGACGGCGACACAAAAAAGGGGGGGGGGGGGGGGGGCGACGGTGAAGGAAATTGTTTTTAGGGTTTAGGAACATTCCCTAGAATCTGATACCATGTAAGAAATATCTTCCTTGATTATTTCATTTTCAAAGGGGTAGTAAATATACTCATAATACAAACATCAGCTTACGCTAGAATTGAGGTATTGAATAATTAAATATACACCTACCATATACAAAATATACCATGTATCAATCACAATTATGACTAAATATTCTATCAAATATATACAATGTAGTCTGCACATTTAATCGACTAAAAAAAAGAGTGAAGTTCAGATAAAATTAGAGGAGATTGCGATTTTTAAACAAAAACATTCAAAAATCTCGATTCGTTAATTCAGGAAAATAAAGTGATAGATGAAAATATTATGTATAGAATCAAAGGTTTATAGTATGACAGAATCTAAAGAAAACATATCTTAATCAACCTTAGTTTATTGCTACTTTTAATTTCTGACAGAGCATCAATTTATATTCATGCCAAGTTCTTTTATGCCATCCGTTTGTTAATGTAATATATAGTACGTAATCAGAACATGTTTGTAAATTGTAATTTTATTTGTAAAAATATAGATATGATTTCTCCCTAATTTCAAATATTTATCGAATGACAACTAGTAAGTAATAAAGCTGTGGCCTAGGAAACAATAATTCCTCTAATTATATATTCTTTTATCATAAATAAGTTCTCTTATATCTAAGGTAGGGGTCTAAATGGACCGGGTTGGTTCAGATTTTTTAAATATCAAATCAAATCAATTATGCGGGTTTTAAAATGCATAAGCCAATCCAAACCAACAAAAATCGAGTTTTTCAATCTCATTTTTTCTCAAATTTTTCGGGTTGGTCGGTTTTTTTGGCTCAATGCGAAGCATCTTATAATAGTATTAGCATCTTACCCTTTTATTTCTAAATCTGTAAAATGAAAAATGAGGGGTGAATTCATTGACTCATTAAATAAAAGATTCATAACAGTTGGAACAAATAAGTATAGAACATGCATCTGATGTATAAATATAACAATCAAACAGAATGTAGTACAAACAACTTCAATAATATTTTAAAAAATGAGTTTTAGCTAGCTCTTAAACATTTACTCTAAAGGCCTATCTCTAATTGAACAAAAAGATTATAACTCAAACTTACTTTAAAAATTACACAATCAGTTGCGCCAATTCTTAAACGAATGGTGCATCATGAACGAAACTAACTAATCAATGCTCAAAGGTGATAAAGTTATAAAATATTTATAAATTATATATGTATAAAATAATTTTGAAATTATATATATAATCAGGTTAGTTTGGTCTTGGTTTGACTTTTTTTTAATTAAACCAAACCAAACCAAACTTATTATAGTCAGATTTTTTTCCTAATATTAAATTAAACCACTAATCGGATTTTTTTTTCCAATTTGATTCAATTTGTCAGTTTGATGCGGTTTGTCGATTTTATTTGTACATCCCAATATCTAAGTATGTGAATGATTATGTAGATTTATCACATCTAGATCGACGACGTATTCATATTATGTTTCTTCAGTGCAAAGTTAATGAAAAAGAATAATATAAAAAGTTTGTTGTATAATTGGTGCAAAAAACGAATTGATAATATCTAAATTGGTGATTTTCTTGTGTTTGTTCTGATTAATAATTAATAATAACATTCAATGGATTTACTTAATATAGGACCATAACTAATTATATCTTCCTAATTAATTCTATCTTCTCCATATTTGTCTTCACTCTCTTTTTCCTTCTACTTTTATAAACAAATAGATAATAAGAAAATTAAGTTCCTTCCATATCTTCCTAATCTCGAACTTCCAAGTATGGTAACAGTTTTAATAACTCATATGAAGTTAGGACACAAGCCTCTATAAATAGCCAAGGGCTTAACATTTAAATTCTTGTCACATTTTATATACTTGAACATCACCTCACTAGGGTTAGTTTAACTTCCTTTTGCTTGTTATATTTCTTAACATTAAATGTTCGATCCTATTAGAATAATATCGTGTATATATGTACTGTCAAACCTTCTCTATAACAATGTCATTTCTCAGATTTTTTTGTTGCTATAGCAAAATGATGTTATAGAGAACATGTAACATAACATAACATAACATAAACAGTCAGTCGGTCATTATGTTATAATAAAATATTATTATAGAGAGGTCTGACAGTAACAATTAATTTTTTTGTTTTTTTTCCGGTGATTAAATGCAGAAATGGCTTCGCCGTCTGATGATAACGGTGACAGGAAGCGCGTGATTTGTACAGAGTTGGAAGATTTGAGACACCACATCAGAGAAATTGATAAGCATTTGGATGAGATTATATTTCGAGGCAATATTGCTGAGTTACTTGGTATCAAACATAGACGTGCTGCTTATGTGAAAAAAGAGAAGGAGCTTCAAGATGAACTTGAGAATAATTATAACGTGTTCTATCGTAGGTACCTTTGATTTATTTTCTTCCCTTAGGAAGATTATAAGAGTTACTATTATTATTCTCAAATGATGGATTGTGTTACGTTTGAGAAAATAATATACACAAGAGACTAAATTATTTATTCTCTTGGATTGAAATCCTACACCTAATAATAACGTTCGTGTTAAAGTATATGCATGTTTTCCTTTTGTTCTTATTTATTTTGTCTTTTTCCCCCTTATGTTAGTCTTGAAAAGAATGACAAGTTCCATATGACTCATCACTTTAGGGGTTTATATATATGGAGATTAATTATGAGTCATCCTCATTATTCGAGTATTTATAATCACCAAAAGTGATTTTTTTTTGTGTATACGTTCCAAAGTTATGAGTAAAGGTAGTAAATCAACCCATAATCGAGCAAAGACACTAAGACGGGCTCCACGTCGTTATTTCACAATCTTCGTATTCATCTTGCCGAACCATTAGCCGTGACACCAATTGTTGGGCTAAAACAGCCTAAATACACTCTTAACAAGATATGATAATGTTCATTTTGGACCAAACCCACACGATTTCTAAAAAAGCCTCACACCATTAAGATTTTCATATACCTTAATTATATGTACCTTTTTTTTAGCTACGTACCAATTAACACTTTGTTCGCACGCCTAATACTTACGTCAAATAAAGTATACCATGTTCCTTAATATTTATAAAGTACTTCCCCCCTTGTCTCAATTTATGTGATAACTTTCACTTTTCGGAATTTAAATTACGTAAACTTTGACCAACATTTTAAAATATATTTTAAGAAAGGGAGTCTCACTAATTCTTTTATTGTGGATATGAATATGTAATATGTCTCCTTTTTCATCATATATTGATATGAGAAGATTGCAACTTATAATATTTTTCGTATAATTTTTGAATATTTAAATTTTAATTTTAAAATAACGAGTCTAATTCAATTTAGCTTACAAATTAATCAAATTGACTTTCAGAAAATGAAAAGTGCTACATAAATTGAGACGGGGAGTAGTAAATTCTAATTTAGCTAGATCAGCACATGACATGATTAAACTATCTTAAGCAACTTCGTCTTAATCATTTCTAATTTTGTTTGATTATAATGTATAATCACAAATTAATCATGACATTTACATTTTTGCAAAACTCATAGTGTTTACACCTTATAGGCGCAAGTTGTCATTTCAAAAGGTGTTCTCCCATCGTAAAAAGCTTCGTCTTTCCTCATTTCAACAATTTTTTTTCTTTTATTTTGTTTTCTATATAATGTGTCCTCCTATCATAAGAAGCTTTTGCCTTTCCTCATTTCACCAATTCTATTCTAATTATATATGTTCTATCTTTATATATCGGCCTATATATTTGAATTATATAATTTTGGCACTATAATCTTATCTAATAAGCGTGAGTTTGATTTCCATTACCAATACTTATCACCCGATATAATGAAAATTAACAAATTAAAAAAAAACTCAAATAGCCACTTAAAACAAAAAGTTTGATGATTAAATTTAACCGATCTTTTTTACTTGCACCATCACTTTTATGATTTAATATTAAAATGATCACTCATACATTAAAGACTATTTCAGTTATGTGATATATATATATATATATATATAAAAAAAAATTTTAATTTGAACCAATTGTATTTTAAAAATTATAGATTCATGTTTATTATTTATTATAATTTTAATAAACTTTTAGACATAAATTTATATCTCACATAAAAAATTAAAGAGTTTAATTGAACTATCATGTTATATCCGCCAGTGTATAAAGGACTAAAATGATTACTCTTTTCCTACGAGGACTAAAATAGTACAACCCCGCATACATCATGGACCATTTTGATTATTTTCTCCGACAGCTCTTAGCACTGTTCACTTCTGGTTCAGCTCCAAAACACACACACACACACACAAAACGTGAGATCTATTGATCTCATAGTGTACAGTGTCTATTTTCCATGAACAATTCTTTTTGATCTCATTCAAAACTTGTAAAATTTCCATAAATATATGAACATCATTGGAGTGAAAAAGATTGAAAATTGAGGGGGAATATGGGTGGATCATTGATTAGTTCAAGGGCATTTAATTGGAATACAGGGCAAATGATAATAATAACCCTTTTGATAATGGTGGGTTCTTTTTATACTGGTACACTTTTTGGTAATAACCCATCTCTCTATATCCCTCAAGAACAACAAAAACAAGAAGAGTTTAGTGTTGGTTCCAACATTAATTCTTCAGAGTCATCATCTGGTTAGTCTTTCTTTCTTTCTTTCTTTTTAAAGAATTGTAGGGTTTTAGTGTATTCTTTAACTTTTTAAAACTAAAATTTACTCATAGGAATTATGTCTTAAAAAAAAGTTACCCCTTTTCTTAGTAGTACTCTTTAGGTATCTGAGTAGATCATTATTCTCATGTGTATATTACTACGCGTTGCTCCATTTGTTCTATATCTTAATATTTTGCTGTCTTTTTTTCTGCAATCATGCATTGACTACATTTCTATTGAGCCGAGAGTCTACCGGTAGGGTAAGGTTTGCGTACACTATACCCTCCCCAAATCCCACTTTGTGTCATTTCACTGGGTATGTTGTTGTTGTTGTAAATGTGCTTACTTTGTGGCAAATGAGGGAAACAAACATGAGGAAGATTTGATAATTTGGGAAGTTTTGTTTTTAATAATTTGGAAGTTGTGCTTGAGGAAATTGAGTTTTTTTTCTCTTGGCTGATTTATGTAAATTTATTGTCTTTCCGAATGTAAGCTAAAAAGATTGCAACTTTTTGTTTGTTAAAAGAAATTAAAGAATGTTGGAATTGATTCCCAAAATAGAAATTATGGAGGAAGTGATTGTCAGTGTGTGATTGTAAGAGAGAATTTGAATAAGCTTTTAGTCATTTTACTGGGGAAGCTAGTTTTCAGATTAGAATTAGCTTTCGAGTGCTCTGTGTATATGATTGGTGGAGAGGTGGGGGCTTAAAACATGAAAAAGAAATCATATTGAGTTGCTTATGGGATTGGTAATGTTTGCTGCAAAAAAGTTGTTGAGTTTTCCGTCTAGGTGGGTACATTAGATGAAAAAACGATAACTTTCTTTGGTTGAAAATGATAACTAGGCATTGTTTAAGTTTGTGCTGGAGCAGGATAGAAACTCAATGGATAAAGAACGATACTTTGTGTTGTAATGTTGTTAGGTGGATTATCTGGGTAATTTGGTTGTCTCAGAAGGTTTTAGTGTAAGGGCAGTGCATCGTACTTGTATCTGTTTTGGTTTTCGTGGAGTTTGGATAAATCCAACCTTCCCTTATTGGTAAGGGATAGGCCTTGATACTTAAATCTGATATTTATGTTGTGCATGGGTAAACTTGCTTTTTATCGAGGCTTATCCTTGTGGCCATTGTTCTAATTACTATTGATTGGAGCTATAACTGTATGATTACTTAGTTAAAGCGGAGTCTTTAACCCTGTTGCAAGCACATAATTCATTGAGCAGTGCAATGGAGTATAAGTCCACTGGCTTCTCCTTTGTCGAATGGGTTTGGTAGACATTTGCACCAGTGCTTATTTGGTGGTCAATAATCGGACGATGTTCATAAGAGGGAGCCTAAATGCATGCAAATAATTTTATGTCGTAATATGTCGGCAGTAATCCCCAGCTAGGGTGGTAGATGAGCATATCATCAACCCCCCCCCCCCCCCCCCCCCCCAAACCCCAAACCAACCCAAAGGTTGATGGGGCATTTTTAGGGCTCAAGGCATCAACATGAACTTGTGATGTCCAGGGTGTGTCCTAAGAGAAATTTTAGGTATATCAGTTTCAAGCATCCCGATTTGGCGATATTGTGACCTTAGATCCAATTTAGATAATACTTATCCCATTCAATTCATCCAGCAACTTTTATAACGTGTAGTAACTTGTTCTTGACTGTGTGACTATTTAACTCTTAATCCCCACATCCTTCAGCAATCATCTTTATTTTCAACCATCACTATTTATCCTCCTTGTCAACCTTTCTACTTAAGAATTCCCTGTAGAAACTGAGAGGCATTCTGTTAGGCAGTCAACGTGTGTCCACGTGCGCTTGTGTTCTGCCTTTTCTTTTACCAATTTACTTTTCTTAAACTTGTTACTCTCATCCTTGGTGTCATTTTCCTTCTGCTAGGAAGAGCAGTTCCTAATTGGTTTGAACGTTGAGCTCTCAGAATTGACTCTCTTTTCATTGGTTGCTAGACATCTTTGTTTTACTGTCCTTTTCTATTATTGATATTTCCGATCCATATATTTTAATAATTGGATGCAGCTAGAGAACATGGGGTTCCTATTTGTATAGAAAATTGGTTTTGTCATTTGTAAGATCATATCTTACTGTAGATTCTCTACCTTCTTCTATACCTTTTGTATACGGGAGATTCCCGTTATTGATGACTTGATAAATAATAATATGCATGCAGGTATTCTAAAGTTCAGTAACAAGATTGCTCTTTCTTATCGGGTGGTACCCCTCACAATCCCTGAAACTGGGATAAATGTATGTCCTCTGAAATTTAATGAGTATATCCCCTGTCATGACATTTCTTATGTCAAAGAGTTGATGCAAAAATTAGATCTTTCAAGGAAAGAAGAGCTAGAGAGGCATTGTCCTCCACTTGACAGGCGCTTGTTTTGTTTGGTACCACCTCCAGCTGATTATAAGATACCGATAAGGTGGCCAACTAGCAGGGATTATGTATGGCGGAGTAACGTAAACCATACACGTCTTGCGGAGGTAAAAGGAGGACAGAATTGGGTACATGAGAAGGATCAGCTTTGGTGGTTTCCAGGCGGTGGAACTCATTTTAAGCATGGAGCTACAGAATATATTGAGAGGTATACGGTCTGTTTTTATTTCACTAATTGGAGTTTCAGCCTTTTGATAATTCTACTACTATCTTTTCTCTGTCGTGAACATGCAAAATGAAAATTGATTTGAAATGCATGATGGCTTCTTTATAGCAATTTAACAAACGCAATTTATGTTGTATGTTGTACTAGATGATCTATTACACTTACTAAGAATGGTGCAAATCTATCCTTAATGCTACCATTCTTTTATGTAGCTGATGTACATATTAATTCATTTATTCGATGCAGGTTAGGAAATATGACAACTGATGAAACAGGTGACTTGCGTGCAGCAGGGGTATATCAAGTGCTTGACGTTGGTTGTGGGGTTGCTAGTTTCTCTGCCTATCTTCTTCCACTAAATATAGAAACACTGTCTTTTGCTCCCAAAGATGGTCATGAAAATCAAATTCAATTTGCTTTGGAACGAGGAATTGGTGCTATGATATCTGCTATAGCTACGAAGCAGCTACCATATCCAAGTAACTCTTTTGACATGGTCCATTGTTCCAGATGTCGAGTTGATTGGCATGAAAATGGTGAGTGTTTCTTTCATTGAACATGCGGACCTTATATGCTTAAATGTAATTGCTTTACATTAAATAAGGAAACTGTATCTAATTATTTGGATTTATACATCATGTATGTTAATAATACATAAATTTGCGAATTTCAATGAACTTAATGCTGTGTTAGAATCTACAAGGCCTTAGATATCCTCCCATAATAACTTGTTCCGCCAGCTTGATCATCATGGAGCTATTAGCTTATTCTTTTTATGTCAAATAAACTTTACTCAAGACACTCGCATGACAACTAAACTGTTATAGTTGAGTTTCGAACTATGAATATGGCTCTGGTTCTACAAGGTAATTGAAGGAAATTATGTAAGGCAGTCTTTTCATTATATGCTACACATGCATGTCACGTAAATACACTATTATTGTTTTACAATGCTAAAAGTAATCTTTCATCTCGGTGTGTGTGCAGATGGTATTCTACTCAAAGAACTGAATCGCATTTTAAGACCAAATGGATATTTTGTCTACTCAGCTCCTCCTGCCTATAGAAAGGATAAGGATTTCCCGGAGATATGGGACAAATTAGTAAAGCTGACTTCTGGAATGTGCTGGAAGCTTATTGCACAGAAAGTGCAGACAGCAATATGGGTTAAGCAAGAAAATAATTCATGTCTTCAGCATAATGCTCAGGAGCAACTTGTAAACTTATGTGATTCTGAGGATGATTTGAAGCCATCATGGAAAACACCTCTGAGGAACTGTGTTACACTTAGTGACGCTTCATCTTCTATGAAGAAACTACCTCCTCGACCACAACGTCTTTCAGAGTATTCACAAAGTCTCAGTCGGATAGGTTTGTCAATTCTCTTCCTTGGTGTAGTTGTATTATAAATTGTCCTCTCTTAGTTCTCAAATAAATTGTAGTGAATATATCCCTCGTGCCCGTACACCACTGGTTTAGAAAACAGATAATCTATAGTGTTGTAAGCTTGTTTTTTCAAGAAAATCCTTTTGGATTGTCTAAGATAAGTGAAAAAATATTTGCATGATCTGGTATATGGTGGAAACTTTCACGTTGTCCAACAATGCTGTATTTGTCCGCATTTATATTGCATAGGTTTTAAAGGCTAAGCTTCGACAAAAAGTATAATCGGGTAGTTTATCGTAAAACTCGTATTCGTGCTCATGTATCTTGGTAAATAGAAGGATTAACTAACTATACGTGGTTAGCAAGAAAATTAGCTACTAGTAATTACAAGGTACTGAAAACCTCTTACGAATCTATCCTATTGACATGTATTATACAGGAAAAAGAGAACTTTTCTTTTTGATAACAAAAAAAAAACTTTATATCAGGTATATTTCAATGCAATTTTCAACTTTGAAGCTTTTTTTCTGTTTCTTTTTTTTCCCTGGCTCGAATATTTTGTTAAATTTTGGAACACCGGCAAGTTTGCATTGTCGTTCTTTTTCATTTCTCTCAAACTGTTACTGTTATTTTTTCTTTCCGCTATTAATGTCACTTCTTTTTTTTCTTTTTCTTTTTGAAACTGGTAAAGTTGTATTCCTCAGCATGTCCTTATGCTGGAGACCTCCAAAAAGTTGTTAGGAACAACCTATAGTACTTACAGAGAACCTAAAAGATCTACTAACTGTTCAGCTTCTTCTATACAATGTTCTTTACACCAAAAATAAAAAGTAGCAATGCATCTTCCTTTAACTTTCTGAATGCTGTTAACTTTGTCATCAAAACATCTTCCATTCCTCTCCCGTCCAAATTGTCCACCAGATGCATGATGGAATTAATCTCCACCATTTCTTCTGACTCTTACTGCCCCCTCTCCTAATCCATTTTCTTTAACTGGTTTCTCAACTGGTAGTGATAGTTATCTCCTCTCAAAGATCATTTCCGGCCTAAAATGCTAATATTATGCTTATAATGATAATTGAGGCTGTTGCTCTATTTGACACAGAACGAATAACACGAAGCTTTACAGAGATTGTCCTTTCATCATTTAGGAAGTCTCATATGTCTGATATGATCAAATCAATTTCTTGCAGGTATTGATCGTGAAAAATTCTTGGCAGATACAATCTATTGGCAAGATCAAGTTCGCCATTACTGGAGACTAATGAACATTGAGGAGAAAGAAATACGTAACGTAATGGACATGAGCTCTTTACTTGGCGGGTTTGCCGTTGGTTTAAATACATGGCCTGTTTGGGTAATGAATGCAGTTCCTGTAACCATGAATAACACCCTCTCTGCCGTTTATGGAAGGGGTCTTACAGGCGTTTTTCATGACTGGTAGGGTATTAATTTATTGTACCTTACACATAAGCTCTAATCTGATTTACAAGGGCCATAACAAGTACCTAATCGAATTTGTAGGTGCGAGCCATTCTCCACATATCCCCGCACTTATGATTTGTTGCATGCCAATCATCTTCTTTCTCACTATAAAAGTCGAGACGAAGGTTGTTTAGTCGAAGATATCATGCTGGAGATGGACCGTATTCTACGACCTCAGGTAAGTAGTTTCATTTCGATGTAATGCTTTGAGAGACTAAATAGTTAATCAATTGATAATTAATATATGTTCTAAAAAAAAAAAAAAAAAAAAGGAAGGGCAGCCCGGTGCACTAAGCTCCCATTATGCGCGGGGTCTAGGGAAGGGCCGGACCACAAGGGTCTATTGTACGCAGTCTTACCCTGCATTTCTGCAAGAGGTTGTGTACACGGCTTGAACCTGTGACCAGGAAGTCACATGGCAGCAACTTTACCAGTTACTCCAAGGCTCTCCTTCAATTAATATATGTTCTTATTCGTTTTAATTGTCAAATTACAATATCCTACTCAAATTTACTTATGATTTTCGTGGTTTTCCAATTGAACCAAACCTAATTGGCAAATTTTGACATCTATGTTAATGTTCTCTCTAGCAATAATAAGTAAAGGGGAAAAAGAAGCTATTTGTTATCAAGTTCTGCACTGACGGTTTCTTGACAGTTTTAATTGACATAGAGGTTGCCAACTTTTCTTTGAGCTTAGCATGTTGGACGAGAGTTTGTGTGATCATTCATATAAAATATACTTGAGAGGCGCAAAAAGATGTTCCCTTGCAAGGGGGGTTTACGAAGGACTCTTCGGATAGATGAAAATGTCACAAAATCGGAAAGTTTCTTATTGACTAATTTATGCTTAGAAAATGGACTCTCTTCCAATATATGAGATGCTACATATTTATGTCCATTTAGTGATTGTGAAATGTGAAATCCCCTGTGAATATTCATTCATGTCTCCGTCCTGAAGTTTCAACTATCGAATAAAGTTAACGTTCTCAACTGTCATGCAGGGATTTATCATTATCAGAGATGAAGAACCAATCATATCAAAAATACAAGCTCTTGCTCCGAAGTTTCTCTGGGATGTCCAACTACATTTTCTAGAGGACTATCAGAAAAAGACGGAGCCGGTCTTATTTTGCAGGAAAAAGTTTTGGGCTATTGCTTGAGGTAGTTTTGCCCGTGATTGTTAGTCGAAAGGAAAATGTTGATTTTATATCAATTTTTAGGTTTAGCTTTGCATTCCTTGAGTATGTTTTTCGCCCTAAACTAAGAAATAGAATAGTGCTCGTTTTGATAAGTATTACATACTATCTGCTGGAATATTTTCAAGGTCCCCCTTATGCAACTTCAAGAATTTCTTCTGGTTCGCTACTATCTTTTCCTTCAGCTCACGACTCACCTTGAACTGGCCAATGCAGCATGGAGGTAGAAGGCCCACGGGTCGTGAACTTCTTTTCCTGGAGAAAAAGAAATGACGGTATCTGGGGAATAAGTATATTCACTATATTCGTGTAACTTATTTGCAGAATGGTAAATTCATGTGTTTCATAGCTATTTATCAGTTTGAAGGAAAGCCAGGATGTAGTTCTTAACTTGTAATTGTACACATAAGAGAACAAATTTACTGCTGTAAAATAAACTGAGTTTTGTCATAGCTCTTCATTGTTCTGTTGTTCTTTTCTATGTTGCTCGGATTCTTCAAAACTATCGATGGCTGCGTATCAGATTTCCAAAAAATTGTGCATTTCTAAAGAAATTGACACGGGTACATCAACATTTTGGAAAGTCATGGCGACATAGGTTCTTTTTACACTGAACTTGCTCCTTCTCAATGTTTACTGAAGTGCACCTCCAAGACTCCGATACATAGTAGGATCAGTCATTGGAGTACCGACCATTGCACTAAGTTTGAATTTAGAATCAACTGGAGTGGCCATGATTTTGCAATTGTCCATCTTAGCCCTGTGCACGATCTCCTCTGCATACTTACGCTGGCAAAGAAACATACAATCAGCGGATCTAGTGACTGAGATCCCTAAAAAATAGCTCAACTTTTCCAAATTAGTTATGGCAAGTTCAGACTTGAGCCGTGCAATAATCTCATTTTTAACACAACAGTAGAGACAGTAAGAACAATGTCATCCACATATAACAATAAATAAGCAGTATCACGACCTCGATGTAAAGTAAAGAGAGGTATCACATCTGCTGCATGTAAACCCGAGACGTATAATGAACTGTGCAAAACGATCATACCATGCTCTGGGGGCCTGTTTTAAGCCATAGAGTGACTTACGGAGACGACACACATAATGTGGGGCTGCTGGGTGGACAAAACCAGGCGACTGGTGCATGTAGACAGTTTCTCGTAAATCCCCATGAAGAAATGCACTCTTCATATCTAGCTGATGAATCGGCCAATGCTTTCCCATAGCAATGCTTGGAACTATGCGGATGGTGGCCGGTTTAACAACCGGACTGAATGTCTCACCGCAATCAATGCCCTCATGCTGGTTAGTACCATTTTCCACTAGTCTTGCCTTATATCTTTCTAAGTAACACTATCCCTGAACTTGTGACGAAAAAGCCACATGCAACGAATCACATTCACCCTCTCTGGTCGAGGAACCAAGTCTCAAGTATGTTGTTTCATTAAAGCATTAAACTCCTCACAAGTGGCCGCATTCTAATTTGGGTCTAGTTTGGCTAATTTAGAGCTTTTTGGTATTGTTTGGGTGGACAGGTTAAATTGAACTTTGGGTTTGAAAATCCCGTGTTGGGCACGGGTTTCCATCCGATGTGTGGGCGCTGGCTGGGTAAGGGTATTGGTCAACTGGTTGGGTAGATTGGGTGATGACAGATTCGGGTATGGTGCATGTTGTGTTGTCGGGACTAGGTTTCTGTCGAAGGTGGTTGTCGGGTGGTGCGGAATAGTGGCGGTGTTTGGGGTTGGAGTCGAGTGAGTTTGGTCGTTGGTTGCCGGAGAACTGTGGTAGGGCGTTATGGGGATTCTCGGTATGCCAGAAAAGGAGGAGGTTTGTAGGATAGGGTACGATGTCGGTGGTGTATTAGGTTTGGTATCTACATTTTTTGGGTAGTGGTTGATGGTCGGACTGTGGTCGGCATAGTGGTGAGACTGTTGGGACGGCACAATGGATGGGACAGTGATCGGTGAGTTGGTGGAACCTGGAGGCAGAGTTGTGCTAGAGATGGAAAGACGCGGCGACAGGGGGGACGCTGGTGGCAGGGATGCCGACGGCATGTGATGTATGGTGGAAGATAGAGGCGGTGTAGTGGTGTCAGTCAGGCACAGTTCCCGAAGGTGGACATGAGAGAGAGTTGATTCATCTAAAATTCGTAATCCAGTTTTTGAAATTTTTGGATGTTGGAAAAGGGGAATTGCGTCTCGTCAAAAGTGACGTGACGCGAGATGTGAATTTGACGAGTGGATAAGTCATAGCACAAATAGCCCCTATGGTTCGACGGGAAATTTAAGAAGACACACGGAGTGGTGCGGGGAGCTAATTTGTGAGAGGCTGTGGAAGAGAGATTAGGGAAACATAGGCAAACAAATATCCGTAGGTGATCATAAGAGTCATCTAATAACACGAGATAATATTTATGACCTAGGGAGCTGGTAACGGGGGAAGTCCACAAATCAGCATGAATGATATCAAATGGAGCAAACGTAATACTAATTGAGGAATTAAACGGAAGACGGACATGTTTGCCTAATTGACAGGAAATGCAGGTCTGGGCAAGTTTCCCATTACATTGAATAAAATTATTACTTCTAAGAAAATGAAAAACAGGAGCTCCTGAGTGTCCGAGCCTATTGTGTCAAATTGACGGAGACATAGCAGCTAGGGTAGTATGTGGGCGGGAACCGCAGCGGTCGAGGATGCGAATGGATAGAGGTCCCCTGTGCTATTGCATCTCGTAAGAGGGGTCCCCGTACGTAGATCCTTCACAGTAAAACCAAAGGGATCAAAATCAACTGACACAGAATTATTACGAGTAAATTTCCTAATGAATATTAAATTTTGATGATGTGGGGGGCATGCAGGACGTTATTTAGGGAGAAGGGTGGGTGAGGTTTCGGAGTGTGAGTGTGACCATAGCCCTGAATTGGAATGCATGACCATAGCCCTGAATTGGAATGCATGATCATTGCCAACTGTAATAAATTGTGGAGACTTTAAACGAAATAATTGGGAAAGATTACATGCGGACCGGGTGAGGTGAGAGGAGGCTCCGGAGTCCATATACCAATTTTCGTTGGGCTGCTGCAAACTCATACTGCTGAATGCCTGACCCAAGTTGGTGGGGATTTGATTTAAGGACTGCTGTGGGAACTGGGTCTGCACGACGTGGGCCTAGGGATGGCAACGGATCGGATCTGGACCGGATCCTACTAGATCCAGATCCAGATCCATTTTTCATACTTGGATCCAGATCCGGATCCATCGGATCCACCGGGTCCACGGATCGGATCTGGATCTACGTGTAAATTTTTTTGGCTTGAATAATATTCTCACATGTTGAAACTTTTATGACAAAATGAAACGCAATCTGATTGAAAAAAATGATTGAGTTCATTCAATCAACCTACACAAACATGACACCATTCTTTCAAACTACTGAACAAAGTTTTAGCATCATAAGAAAATAAAGACGATTGATTTCATTAGTGATGCAAACAGGTTACAACTTTGAGCTAATTTTTGGAGGCTTTAGTGATGCTCCACTTGTAGTTCTACTGATTGACTTCATTAAACAACATAAAACAATGTCAGTCATTTATCAAAAGTCCCGGTTTTTTTGCTAATCAAACAAATGAGAGACAAATACTTAAAGCTTACCGCTAGCAAATTCAAGAAAGGGAAATTTAAAGAAGAGTGATAATTTTTTCTTTTTATAGAAATGAAAATATGGAAAACTGCAGAGAGCATATAGGTAAAAGAAATGAAACTTTAAAGACAAATTACATGGCTATGTGACTTACGCCTTATCCTGGTTCAACCCTTTACCCAATACATAACTTATGAAAAAAAATTAAGAAAATACTTATAAAATTACATTATAGGACTAGGTTATGGATATATTTAATAAAATCGGATCCACGGATCGGATCTGGACCGGATACGGATCTCAAATACAAGATCCAGATCCAGATCCGATCCGTCAGAAACGGATCCGGGTCCGATCCGGATCCGTCGGGTCCAAATTTTGAAGATCCATATCCTATAAAACGGATCTGGATCCACCGGATCCGGACCGGATCCAAGATCCATTGCCATCTCTACGTGGGCCTGATGTTGCCGGAACACTGGTGGGCGCGGAGCTGGAGCCTGGCCCAGTAACCCTTGTTGCTGAAAAGGGTACTGGGCTGGATGAAAGCTAAAAATCGTGGCCCAGTTCTGTTGTGGCTGTTGTCCTCGGCCTTTTCCGCGGCCCTTGCGCGACCCTTGCCACCCCTGCCGCCGCGGTTGGATGTTTTTCGGCAGAAGTTGTTGGTCGGCGGTGGCCTGAGGTTGTGCGGGCGTTTCAACTGCTAAAGCCTTCTGGTTATGCTCATCCTGCTTCGCACGTCGAGTCTACTCCAATAACAATTGCAAGCGTGCTTTGTTGAAGTTTGGTAGATGGTCAGCCTGTTGTATCATCGTGGCTAGGTGTCATATTCACCCTTAGGGAGGCCTGCAACTAATTGTAACACCATCTTTGTTTCGTACACGGGCGTACAAATATTGGACAGTTGGTCTGCCACCAGTTTCAACTGCTTGCACTATTTTGACATAGTAGAGAAGTTTTCAAGACGGGTGTTGTTGAACTGTTCTTCCAAGTACACCGCTCGAGTGTTCTTGTTGTCTTGAAAGATTTCTTTCAAATGTGTTCATAGATCATGGGCATTGGCACCCGTTTTCACGATTGTGTATAGTATATCCTTGGATATAGTGTCATATATCCACTGTTTGACTACGACATCGAAGCGACGTCATGTGGTGTCGTCCATATCGGGACGACGAGGGAAAGAGTCGTTTATATGATCAAGCACATGATATACACATGCATGGATACGAAATAGTTCCACTCATGACCAATATTGGCCATCTTCCTGATCAAGAATTATAGGGATAAAATTTTGATGTTGTTAACGGCGAGAGCCGGATGGAAAGATGATGAGGAGAGGGTAGTTGGTGGTTGGATGACGATTGCGTTAGAAGCGGAAGCATTGGAAGAGGTGGGAGTAGCCAAATTTTCCATTAGAATGGTGGAAATTTAGGAAGAAAGAAAAGAAGAAAAACAATGTTGTCGTCGGCCAAGAGGGGGGGGGGGCAAGGTAGGAATTTTTCTAGATTAGGGTTTTGGCACTTGATATCATGTAAGATGATATTAATCTCTCTTAGGAAGTCTTTCTCATTAATATCAATATATATAGTTTACAATATACAATCCTAATACAAGATGAAAGAAGAATCTTAATCACAATATAATAAGAATTTAATATAATAATGGATAGAAATTGTAATATTATATTTGTACACACGTTTACAATTATTGCCAAGAGTTGGTAACCATTAAATAACTGACTTGTTGCATTTATAACCGGGACACAATTAATATATATTCATGCTTTGTCTCTCAATTAATAGCCTTCTCTTTCACATCACATCATCACTAACTTCCACGACTTTATGTTGCTTTTGGAATGAAAACAAGGTGAAAATGTTCTTGGCCATTTTTTTCTTCTTCGAATTTTGATGTATTTGTGTTTGTTTATTAGTTTTTGCAACAAAAAAGAAGTTACTACATTTTTTTCAAAACTCTTACTACTAGTATATTACCATTGATATTTTCCAATTGTGGTAGTGATCTTGACCGTTTGTGCGCAATTCACTAATTTCTTGCAAACATGGATACTGAGGTAATACAACTCACCATTATTTATATATAAGCGAAGAAATTTCTTTATGTTTTTCTCTACTAGAATTTAAATGGAGAAATATGTCAGTGACGATTCATACATCTCATTTAAAACTAAGGTGTATAGCAGTTGTTATTGTAAAATTAAAGTCTCTTCTTTCATAATTTCCTCCCACATCATTAAGCGCTAGATTACATATTAAAAATTAGATAATTCCCAAAACTCTCCCTTGGAAAAGGGAAAGAAATATGTCTTCTTTTTACCTCCATAGCATAATATCCATGAAGTTAGATATCAACAATTAAGAGAGTAGTACTACTACTGTATTTTAAAACTTCCTAACAAATTGTGCCAATAGTTGCATTGCATCAGGACAAGATTTTTAAACCAAAGAAAAGAGCATTAATTATAAATGAAGCTTTTGACGTGACAAGACAACCCCATGCTTGTGGGTCATTGACCCACTCTCTTCACTCATTCACTCTCCTTGTCTCATGCAACAAACAGTAACTTCATGCTTTTTTATATTTTTAATTATAAAATTTTAAGTTATAAGAAAGAGTGAAAAATTATACCGTACAAAAATAATTTCTAAAATTATATATAGCCTATTAAATTTATTTAGAAGAATTCCAATATAAATGATAAAGGGGTTCAAAAATTAGTTTAAATCACAATAAGTTCAAGTTCTAGTATTATTTTAAATCTCCTTATATAAATTTCGGCTCGACTTACTGCAGGCCTACTTCTCCCACACCATCTCTTTGTCAGAGTTCAGCTTGCTGGCAGGGAGTCAATTTTGCGGCCTTAGGGTCGCAAGTTCGATTCTCCCCTCCGGATATCGTCCTTTTGGGGCACATACATGTGGTAAAGCCTGGGCGCTAAAAGCCGCGCGGGCATGTTGCAGTGTGGGTTCGGTCTCCGCCAAGCCTTGTGGATGGGGTCTGTGGGGGGGTCAACCTTGTAGCATTGATCCGTTGGACGCAAGCAGACACTGACCATGTGTGCACATCCCGCGATTTACCTGGTGGTGGGGTGTTGAAGGACCGGTCCCATCATCTCCAGGACGTCTGGATAATACCAGTGAAGTAGTCAGGCGCAAACCTGAAAATCTGGATTATCAAAAAAAAAATATATGTTATTGGTTTAATTTCTTCTACTCACTATATAGCAAAGAGACTGGTCCTGCTTTTTGTTTCTGGCTTTTAAGGTTACCTTTCCTCAGATCTTTTATTGGCTCTTCTTCTTTAATTAGGGGGTGAAAATGAGAGTTGCTCGTGTGCATACAGGCACATGAGTACGTACAAACAACCAGTCGTAACACTAAGTCACTGTGCTATTTTTCTTTTTCTCTGATATATCTACATCATATGTATGGGCCTTAGTAGTTAATAGTTAATACTCCCTCCGATCCAATTTAAGTATTTTAATTTGACTTGACAGAATTTAAAAATAAAGATAAATTTTTAAATTTTATAATCTTAAATTAAAGATATATTAATTTTATGGTCTTAAACTTGTATTGTAATTGAAAAACTAATTAAATATGGAAAGAGACTCTTTTCGAGACTGACAAAATGAAAAATAAGATAATTAAATTGAGAAGAAGGAAGTGATAGTTTTTTCTCACTTTAACTGCAAAAAGACATTAAAAAAAAAGTCAAAATTAAACATTTCTAATCACCACTTGCAGGCATACATAATGGTGTTTCCTGTTATCAGTTCCACAAGTACACTTCTCTTTAATAATACATACTTTAATTAATTATTTTTCTTCACCTATAATTAATTTCTATTCTTTTTCTCAACGAGGGTAATTTATTGAACGAATGAAGCATTCCACAATCAAACCTTTCTATAACACAGCTTGTGTTCTGAATACCTTTTAATTGTTATAACAAAACTTGATTGTTATAGTTAATTGCTAACTATTATAGAACAACAACAACAATAATATACCAGTGTAATCCTACAGGTGGGATCTGGCGTGGGTAGAGTGTACGCAAAATTTATGATGCTATATACGAAAGAAAGAATAAAAAAATACGGAAAAGATTATTATTATTACTATATATAAGAAGAGGATCTAAAAGTTTTGTAGTCCTCACATAAAATATTTTATCCATTTTACCTCTAATTGAAGCTTTAATTACCTTATAAGTTCTCACCCATTTTGGTAAATTTTAACAACTTTAAGGATTTTTATCAATGCCACTAAAAGTAATAATGTCATGGTAAAGGTCATAGTGGCCCCCACAAAGAACACTCATACATATTTGAGTCTTTCTTTTATGTGAAAATATTTTTAAACTTGTTTCAAATTATATTTTTACATAAAAAAGCTATTATAGACACGTAAGGAATTCATTCTGTCATTTAATTTGTATCTTAATATAAGTTTTATTATTGAATTAAAATATTATTCTTATATTATTTAGTTATTTGTCATTTATAATGCGTTGTACATGCTTGCAAACATAAGTAATTAATAAAGATTTAACTTCAGATACAATTAAGTTTTAAATTAAAAGAATTAACACAAATAACTTATATCTTTGTTAAATATTTTTAAAATATATCAAAAATGTAAATTATAGTCCTTCCGTCCAATCAAAAAATGAATCCCGAAGTACGATAATTAATTAATCTAAGTTTACATGCGCACTCTTTTAACATAAAATTACCTAATAAATGACTATATTGAAAGAGGCACTATAAAGCATTATTTTCATATATATAATCTGAAAATTTGAAGAAAAGAGGAATAGTTAAAGAAAATACAATTTGATCTCCAAAGAGTAATAATACTAAGCAATTGCAAAAAGTATATTTTCAATTCTTATAATATTAAAATATTTTGTGAAATACAGGATAGTAAATATTTTATATGATTTAGAATAAAATATTTAAGTTCAACATGAAAAAGTTATTACAATGTAGATTCCATAAAAATGTTCATTAAATTAAGAAAAAGGAAAAAAGGTTATTTTTCAACATGCATCTTTTGGAAGGAAAAAGAAACTTAAAGTAAGAACAATTTAACTTCATTGATTTTTTAATATTTTTATATGGTTTAATTTGAAAGAACATCTACAAAAGTATCTTGCAATACCAAAGCTTTTAATTAATTATATTTATTAATAAGTTAACTTTATTGATTTCATCATACAATAATATTGTAGCATTAATAATTTTGACATTAATTGAATGATGTGTTATCTTTTTTGCAAAAAAAAAAAAAGAATTTAGCTAATATGGTTCAATTCAGATTAAATAAATAAAAATTAATTTAACATATGAAAAGCTCAATTTGAATCATTGTAAGACTATAATTTCAAAAAAAATCAGTAACATAGAAATTAGAAAAGCTTTCATCTGTTTGATTTAAATTTAAAAATGTCTAATATATAAACTAAGAAAAATATTTTTCTTTAACTTTCAGATAACTTTTTGTACTTTAATATTTTAGAATACTTTAGAAAATGTCACACTGATATTACAAAATAAAGAAGTAAGAGCAGAAACAAATAAAAAAATATCCATAAATTTAATTTTTTTTTTGGTTTGGGCTCGGACTTAGCACGGGCCAAATGACATTTATAAAAGATGACTATTATAAAATTAAGGTTTGATTATATACATACATCTCTTTTCGCTATTGCTCGATGGAAAAAGTATAGATTATTCGATGTCCATTTACCGCTCAAGGATTTCTATTTACGTGCTTCGATAGTCAACCTAATCCTAAAAATCATTTGACTAGCACAAAATATCCAAGTATATAGTCCCTATATATAGCCTTGGATTAAAATAAATAGACCCTAGCAATAACATTGTAGCATTCGACCAAAAAAAAAGGTAAGGCCCCCGGTATACCTAGATAGCAAAAGAGGGAAACTTAAAATTCAACTGAAAGTCTGTCGTGTGGGTTCCAATCCTGGTGGGAGCAATTTGCTCTTTTCTGGGGTAGGACCTTGTAGGTGATATAAGTTACTATGTTCTCAAACCCTTGTCATTCAGGCACATTCTGTGATTTACTGGTAGTAATGCTAAGGGACCGGAACTACTATCTCCAGAAATAATCTGACATAAACCGGAAAAGCTGGATATATAAAAAATAAAAATAAAAAAGGTAAGGCAAGTGTAAAAGCAGTTAGGTACAGATCCTGTAAAATAGAACATCAGAAGGAAAGATAGATGAACAAGTTAAAAAGAGAGGCAAAAAGAATAAGAGACATGATAGAAAGAGACATTTTTATCATATGAACAAGTTAAATTACCCTCTTATCTTTTCCTTCAAATCAATAGCCAAAAGGGTGACTGTTGTTACTTGTTACTCTCATGCTACTCTTTTCTCAATTTCAATGTCTTAAATCTTAACTTAACTCTTAGATATTTGATATTAATTTTAAAATTAATGATTCAAAACATATCTTAAATAATTGTGTAACTATAAATAATCTTATCAATAAATGATAAATGAGCATTGCACCCCAAGTGTACTTATCCACTGGATTTGAAACGAGAATTATGACCAGCTCTGCATCTATAGAAAGAATTTCTGCTTAAAACAAGAGATCTCGGCCCTTACTTCATAAAAAAATCCTGTTTAAGAGGGTAGCACCCACTCACACTTAGGGCTGTCAATTTCACCCTAACCCGATGGTTATTCATCCACCCGACCTGATTATATGGACAAAAACTCGACAAAACACGGATTTTAATCGGGTGACGGATGGATCGGGTCGGATTCGGGTGGACATACATCCAATCCACCACCCGTTTATAAATTAGTTATTTTTTGTGTAGTTCAGTGATAACATACCCCTGACTCATGTCGTTACTAGTACTTGGTTTTATTTCCAATAGTTGTCTTTATTTTTCTAAAGTGAACGGAAATTCTTTTTCAATTTCAACATGACAATAACGATGATTCCTAGTATCAAAAATATTGTTTTTGTACTACGTTATACATAATTGACATTTTCTATGTTGAACATCACTCTATATATGACTATAACTGTTAGCAATATATTAGGTTGAGGAATATTACAATGGGATCAAGATCAAATTATAATGGTAAAGCAAGATAGTATGAAAAGCAAGATAGTATGAAAACTGAAAAATAAACCAAAAGTACCAAACTGATTGTGCTTATAATTTTCATCCGCGAAGCACCCGATTCATCCGTGGATGATGGTGGATCGGATGTGGATGAAGAAAAAATAGGATAACGGATGAGTCGGGTGGTGAATAGATGATTGGCGGGTGGAGGCGGATTGAGCTCCACCCGATCTACCTCCGATCCATTGTAATCACCTACTCACACTCCAATATATGTATACGTGTGTGAAGCACTAACAAACCAAAGGCTACGATAAAAAGACAAAATGTAGTCCAATTTTATGGGACTTTCTCTTTTGTTTTGGAAAGAATAAAAATATAAATGAAATTATTTCTAACTTTAGCATATGTCTTTTTTTCTTTAACTAGGATTGGAGGTTATAGAAAATAAATGAAAAAAGAAAGAAGAGGTTAGGCAATGAAGTGAAGTGCCAGCCATAAATGGCACGTGGAAGTCAGTGAGACTGCACAATTTGCCAAACACATCAAAGAGGAAGTACAATAGTTTAGCAGAGTGATAGAAAAATGTATCATGGGTAGTATGATTATGTGGTTAAGTTATGGGACCATCTTATATCGAGTAAAAATTTACCCACGTTCGAAATTTATATATCATTCTAATAACAATTTAAATTATATACTCACTGTTAATGTAAATGATTCTCTATAATATGTTATTTAATCATTTTATTTTTAAAATTACAACTATTTGTACATTGAAGGAAGCTTAGATGTAGATATCAGATGGATTCGGTGATCTGATAACATAAAAAAAATATTGTCAATGTGTATAACTTAAACCGTACAAATAAATACATGTTGGCGTCCCACACTCGTGAGTTAAGGGTTAGAGATAGAATATATGTAATTATTCTTGTAAATCATCTATATTAGGTTAGCCAGTATTATGTTATAATTAGTCAAAGATCTTTCTAGTTTCTAGACTTGAATTACTCATGTATCTAATGTATATTAAGTAACTCAATCAATGAGAATACTCACGGAATTGATTTCCTTCATGGTATCAGACTAGGTTTCATCTCCTCTCAGCCACCTAGTCGCCATCCCTTCTACCTCTTGCTTTCTTCCGCTCCCTTCCTCTCTGCTCGCCACCTTCAATGGTTGTCCAACCCAAATTTCATCCAGCTTTAGCAATAACCAACGTGAAATCCCTTCTTCCAATCACGTTAGATAATGACTCAAGAAAATACCACTCTTGGGCAGCCTTATTCAAAGTTCAAGCATGAGTCCATAATGTGCTTGATCACATCATCCCTCCAACAGATGAGACGGCTAAAAAGGCGGCAAATGACGCAAAAGAATCCAACCTCGATCTTTGGCATCGCCTTGATGCAACAGTGTTACAATGGATGTATGTCACCGTATCACAAGACATCCTCAATTCTATACTTGTAATAGATGACTCAGCTGAAAATTGTTGGAAAAGAATTGCGGCTATTTTCCAAGAAAACAAACACTCGAAGGTTGTCCACCTCGAAAACTAGTTCACAAACACAAATTTGGAGGATTTTCCTACAACCAATGCCTATTGGAACCACCTCAAGCTTCTAGCCGATTAATTAGTGAATGTTGATGCTCCGATCTCTAATACTCGTTTGGTCTTGAAAATGATTGCAGGACTTACCGATGTTTATGTTGGATTTGTGACACATATTCAACAGCATGATCATTTGCCGAGTTTCAAAACCGCCAAGTCCAAATTGACATTAGAAGAGTCGACAATCATACAACGAGCCGCTCGTGAATCTGGTTCGTCTCCTTCGGCTGCTCTCGTTGTGAACTCCCAACATTCTGATGATGATTACCAAAACCCCTTTCAAGGTAATCACAATAATAATCGGAATAATAATAATAATAATCCAATTGTGGCAACAAGGGAAACAACAAGAGAAATAACAAAAATTCCGGTGGGGAGGCCAGAACTCTGGCAAAGGTGGTCGCGGCGGAGGCGGTGGCTCCGGCAGCAGTGGGGGTCGTGAACAGCAGCAGCAGCAATGGTTGCCTACCAGCTTGTGGATGTATTAGCAGTAGTGGGCTCTATGGATGGTGCCTCCCGCCCTTACCCAACTTATAATTGGGCCAGGCCCAATACCTCACCCAGACCACACCAAGCTAGGCTTCTCAGACCAAGGCCTCAGCAGGTTGCTTTCACTGCATCCGCACCCAGCCCAACAGATATTGAAGATGCCCTTCACACACTCAGCCTTGCTCAACCCGACCCGTCGTGGTATATGGACACCGGGGCGACATCCCACATGACATCTACGCAAGGTAATCTCTTATCTTATATTAATTTGAGCAAAATTCATGGTATAATCGTTAGAAATGACCAATCCATTTCGATTCGTGGTTTTGGTAGTGCTAAATTATCACACCCACATCCTCCATTAGTGTTAAAAATGTGTTTCATGCCCCCAACTTAATTAAAAACTTAGTTTCAGTTAGAAGATTTATTACTGATAACCAGGTTTCGGTTAACTTTGATCCATTTAGATTTTATGTGAAGAATTTTCATATAGGGAGGCTACTAATGAGATGTGATAGTCAGGGCGAGTTATATCCCATCACCACCACCACCAAAAATCAAGTCGTTTCTCCATCCACTTTTGCAGCTTTATCATATTCTCTTTGGCATGACCGTTTAGGTCACTCGGAGCACATGTCTTAGACACCCTTAGGCGAAATAATTTGTTTGAATGTACTAAAACAAGAAACTCTAGTTTTTGTCATTCATGTCCTCTTGGTAAACATGTTAAATTACCATTTGTTGATTCTCATAACTCTACTTATGTGCCATTTGATATTTTGCATAGTGATTTGTGGACATCTCCTGTTTTGAGTTCTTCGGGTCACAAATATTATGTGCTCTATTTGGATGACTATTCAGATTTTTTATGGACCTTTCCCATCTCAAAAAATCACAAGTCTATTCAACTTTTCTTGCTTTTAGAGCCTACATCAAAACTCATTTCGAATGGGAATTAAAAAACATCAAATGTGATAATGGTAGAGAATATGATAATGGTCCCTTTCTGAGTCTTTGTGAAGCTAATGAAATTTCTTTTCGTTTTTCTTGTCCCCATACTTCATCACACAACGGAAAATCCGAAAGAAAAATCTGTTTTATTAGTAATATAGTTCGAACTTTATTAGCACATGCTTCACTACCTCCACCATTTTGGCTCCATGCATTGCAAATGACAACAAATCTTCTTAACATATTACCAACCAAAACTCTCGCATATCAATCACCACTGAAAATCCTTTACCAAAAAGACCCATCATACTCTCATTTACGAGTTTTTGGTTGCTTATGTTATCCTCTATTTTCTTCCAATACGATAAATAAGCTTCAACCTCGGTCCACACCTTATGTCTCTTTGGGCTACCCTTCAAATCATCGTGGTTACAAATGCTATGATTTATCATCAAATAAAATTATCATTAGTCGCCACATATTATTTGATAAAACACAATTCCCCTTCTCAAAGCTGCATAATCCTACTTCCACCACTTATGATTTTCTTGATAATGGCTTATCACCCTATGTGATTAATCATTTTCAAATCAATCTACTCCCCCAAAAAGTGAGTTGGCCCAACCTCCTACTTCTCTGGCCCAAACAGTAGACATCAACAACTCCCAGCACACTGCCTCCCAGCCCAACTCGTTAGGCTCTCACATCTCTCAACTCGATGTCACAGACCCAAGCCCAAAACCCGCTGCCCAGTCCAGCACTGCCAACCCACCGTTAGATTTCCCCTTTTTAAATTCTCCAACCGTGGGCCACTCTTCCCTTGGCCCAACCATAGGCCAAACACAACATCAACCCCTTCCTACCATTTTTCAGCCCACTACGAGTTCATACCTAAAGCCCGTTACAAGGAGCCAACATGGTATTTGCTTATCCGGCTAGGACAGTAGGGTCTGCTTCTCTTGGACCGTCGGTGGGTGTGGGTATGAAATCAGTTCAGAATAAAGTTTAAATCCAATAAAAATATCATCATGGCTCTGCTCACTAAAGTCACAAAATCACCATTACCTCGTAATCCAGTGTCTACACTCAAAGACCCGAATTGGAAAATGGCTATAGACGATGAATATAATGCTCTAATTAAAAATAAGATGTGGGATTTAGTACCCCGTCCACCTGACGTTAATGTTATTCGGTCTATGTGGATTTTCAGACATAAAGAAAAATCTTACGATTCTTTTGAGAGGCATAAACTCCGTCTTGTAGGTGATGGTGTAGGTCAATAGGTTGGCGTGGATTTTGGAGAAAATTTTAGCCCGGTAGTCAAATCGGCGACCATTCGCACAGTGCTTAGTCTTGCTCTCTCTAAAACTTGGCTCATTCATCAGTTGGATGTTAAAAATGCATTTTTACATGGTGAACTAAAAGAAACAGTGTACATGCATCAACCCTTGTTTTAAAGACCCGGATCGTCCTAATCATGTATGTCTTCTGAGGAAATCGTTATATGGGCTCAAGCAAGCTCCAGAGCCTGGTACAAACGGTTTGCCAATTATATTTCTTCTATTGGGTTCTCTCAAAGCATGTCTGACAACACTATTTTCATCTATCAGAAAGGTACTTATATGGCTTACATTCTTCTATATGTGGATGATATCACCCTCACTGCTTCTTCTGATACTTTTCACAAGTCTATCATGACGCTTCTCAGCTCCGAATTTGCTATGAAAAACTTGGGTCCATTAAGTTACTTCTTGGGTATCGCAGTCACTCGTCATGCAGGTAGTCTATTTTTGTCTCAGAAAAAGTATGTAGAAGAAATTATTGAACGTGTTGGCATGTCTCGTGTAAGTCTTGTCCTACTCCGGTTGATACTAAATCGAAACTCAGTGCTAAATCTAGCACTCCATATGAGGACCTCTCTCACTACCGCAGCCTTGCAGGAGCTCTACAATATCTCACATTCATGAGACCTGACATTTCTTATGCGGTACAACAAATCTGCTTATTTATGCATAATCCGATTAATGAACATATGCATGCTCTCAGGCGCATCTTGCACTATATTCAGGGTACACTTCATCATGGCCAGCATCTTTATCCTTCTTTGATAACCTCTCTGGTTTCTTATACAGATGTAGATTGGGGTGGGTGCCCAGATACCAGTAGGTCCACTTCTGGCTATTGTGTGTTTCTTGGTGATAACTTGATCTCATGATCTTCTAAACGCCAGGCCACATTGTCTCGCTCCAGTGCTGAAGTTGAATACTGTGGTGTTGCCAATGTGGTTTCTGAGTCCTGTTGGTTACGCAATCTCCTTCTGGAGCTACATTGTCCTATCCATAAGGCTACATTGGTTTACTACGATAATGTTAGTGTGATATATCTGGAAATCCAGTTCAGCATCAACGCACTATACATATCGAGATGGATATTCATTTTTTTCGCGAGAAAATTGCTCATGGATAAGTACGTGTCCTACATGTCCCCTCGCGCTATCAAATTGTCGATATCTTCACAAAATGACTTCCTTTGGTGTTATTTCAGGATTTTAGGGACAGTCTCAGCGTACGAGAACCTCTCGTTTCGACTGTGGTGTGTAAATAATATATATTAGGTTAGACAATATTCTTTTATAATTAGTCAAAGATCTTCCTAGTTTCTAGCCTTGAATTACTATGTATCTAATGTATATAAGCAACTATACTCACCGAATTGATTTCCTTCCGTTACTTAGTCTTTTTATATAGTCTTGAAAGCTAGCTTTTAATATTGAGTCAAGTCAACGTAATATTTTTTATTAATACAGTACATGCTATATGTCTTCATACTCTCCGCATTTATACCTTTTTTTTAAAGCATTTTAAAATTTAAATGTATGATTTAATGTAAATAAAATTAATGCAGATAGGTGGTTACCGTCTTATTGTGTCAGGGGCGAAAGGAATTGTCGTATATTAAAGAAGACAATTCTTTATATACATATTTCTCACTTTACCATGTCATTTAAATTATAAATTATAAATATTAAATTAATGATTTTGTAATAACGTATGCAAGTAAGTATACTTTTTCGGGGGTTGTGGTGTAAGGGGAATGATTTTTGACAGGTTTTGAGTAGGAGAGGTCACTTAATAACTGGTAAGGCAATTGTCAAATCCTTAACATGTGTATATTGTCTTGTCACATCAATGTTTGAATGAGAAGACCATAAGGTGGTTTTTTTTTCTTGAAATTCTAATTTTCAAATTTTGAGCTTTGCACGAGCGTTTTCTAGAGAAGTTTTTTTTCTTTTTTTTGTAAAACTTAATAGAAAAATTCTCCTAGTCGGGAGTAATATTTTTGGTTCACGAGTTTTTTCTTGAAAATTTCATCTATATTAAAAACCATTGCCATCCTGGTAAAGTTACACCATTAGGGTTCCTAACCAAGTTTATATTTTATGGGAAGACTCATTTTAACTTTTAAGTTGTCGTCGTGCGATTTAGTTAAGCAATAATTATAATATAGAGATTGTTAGACAATTAACGATAATGGAAAAATAGTTTAGTAGTATATGTTGATAATACAAGGATTTCCATAGCCTACTTTAAGAGATGATTATATTAGTATCATAAATTTTTATACCAGAAACCAAACACTAGCTACAAATAATGGAGAAATTAATTTTTCTTATCCCTCAAACCAATTGACCCTAAGCAAGATTTAGAGTATGAGTAATTGAGTATACAAAACATTTTTACGTTTTTTGTGGTAATTTGGAATACTGATTATCCTTTTAGAAAATAAAAAATTATGAGGAAGAAGTGGGGTTTTTAATTTTCCTTTTAGAAATAGTAGGCAAACAAAAAACCAATTACATGAAGCAATATAACGACTTTTTAATGCAACATTTACCTAATTTGTGCACTCAAGCTAGTTTTCCTTCATCTTTGGGTTTACATGGTGACTCCACTTAATCTTCTAATTTCATAAAGATTTATCATTGAGGAAGCTTTTTTGTCTATTCATTTTTAAAAAGTGTACTACAACTTTGATTATTTTTTTTGATAAATCAAATCTACACTTCTATTGATGCTTCAAGTTAGTGTACACAAAGACTAGACTAAACATAAAAGTGGTGGGAGAATTTCTTTCTTCTAAGATTTTGAGGTTCAAATGTTTTTTATAATCGCATTGTTCGAGTTACGCAACTAATTCACAAAATACATGTTATTTTCCACCAACATAATTGTCAAGTAATTCTTATCCACCAAAACTTGGATAAATAGAAAAAAATCACCTAATTTTTATCACCAATCTTTCACTGGTATTTGATTTGAAACCTCATGATTCTCGATCTACTTCATTGACCATTAGGTCACATGAACACACCCTTGAGTCCTATATATCTTGAGGTCAAAATATTATGTCAAAAAGAATGAATCATAACATATTTTTCTATACGTTTAATCATTTAATACCAAGTGATATTATCTATATGACCAACCAAATCATAGTAAATAGGACATAATCCTAATTAAAGATGTTCAACCAATACCTATTTCTTTGTTATGGCATTTTCAATAAGGCTTTACAATCTTGACAAGATATTTACCTACTTCCGTTTTTTTAATTCTTTGTTTAGATTAATATGAGTTTGGACTCGAAAGAGTTTAGTGAAAGAAGAAGACAAAGGGAAAGAGAGAAAAAAAAAAACAAGATGCGCTAAATGGGGAAATTTAGTGCATGTACTTAGACTTTTTGCTTGCTTGTAAGTGGAGTACAATAATGAAATTGTGAAGCATTTAAGTCATGTTGGAAAAAAAACATCTAAAATCCAATTAGATATTTCTAAAAAAGGAGTTAAAAATTCTTAGGTGTTGTATATATCATATATGATATTGCAATATGTCAACGTAACTATATAACATCAGTATTTCCACTAGCATATTTCAGCAATTTGTAAGCATAAATTTACTTACTAAAATATTTTAGATGATATAGGTGATAATACATATAAATAATGGGTTCAACTATCACCATCATCAGTTATTTAAAACAAATAAAAATATTTTTTACATGTTTGATCCATAAAAAATAAATAAATTTGTATGTGTTATAAGTAGTTCCACGAGGTGCTTTCTTATATGATTTTGAATAATTCTTGCCTTTAAACTTATTTTAGGGCACAAGTCAAGGTCCATTTTCTTATCGGGATGTGCGGGACGTGTCGAAAACATATTTTTTTAATTATTGAATTAATTAAATAAATAAATATTTTTTAATTGTATACATTTCTTAGATGAGATAAACTTGCTTTTTTTAACGGATTTTTCATGTTAAGTTATAATACATGTTCTTTATAATAAAGCAACTAGTAATAAAAAAATATGTGAATAAACAATGTTTTTACAGAGAAAGCAATGTTGACTTCTTTTCCAAAAAACTATGATGACTGTCCTCAATTCTAATCCATCTAATTGGTTGTCAAACCTAATATCTGCATAAATGATTCTTCCAATGTTTCCATTATAAACTTATCAGGAAAAAGCAATTAAAGATCCAAACTATCTGCAAAAAGCTAAAGGCTTTAAATTACGCAAGATTGTGTTGGATTTATCGCATGTTCAGTTCCATCCTATATAACGTACAGTTTCTCATACTTTAATTTGTCTGCAATGGCGTGTACAATTGTATTCATAGTAGCTTCTTTTATGGTGTTTCTGTCACCAAAAAAAAAAAACAATATAGCCCTTGAAGAAAAAAAACGTTAGATTCGGGTCTAATATAGATAAAATATTAGAATATCGTCTAAAAAGAGTAATCTGGTGCACTAAGTTTCTGCTATACGCAGGGTTCGGGGAAGGATCGGACCACAAGAGTCTAATACCTTGCATTTATGCAAGAGATTATTTTCACAGCTTGAACTCGTGACCTCCTGATCACATGACATCAGCTTTACCAGTTACTTTAAAACTCCCATTTATTAGAATATCGTCTGACATTTGCAGTAACTTACAAATTTCACATCGTGATCTAATATTTTCTCATATGATTTTCCATTTGCTCAGTTATATATTTAGATCGTGGCTAAAAGGTCCATAAATTATAATAGAAATATAAAGGGTCATTCTTTACTAAACAATTGTAGCAAAAAGGGATAACCGTGAAAATTTCTGCCTTGTGTGCGACTTGACGACTTCTTTACAGATTAGTGGACTCAAATCTTATACTTTGGGGTCCACCAATTTGTGAAACCAAAGGAAATCTCACGCAACATTTGTTAGTTTAATCAATGCCACTAGTTTTATATATTTATTTTAAGATTTTGCACATTCTTTAAAAAATTAATAGTCTTAATCATCAAAGAATTCGTCTCAAACAGTATCACGATTTAACATAATACAATATAAATTCATAGAAGATTTTTTAAACCTATTTACATAATATAATTTTTGTTAAAGAAATCTTAATTCACAAGGCAAATTAACGTCTTTAATTTTTGTACATTGAATCTTATATCAAATCATATTGCTAAATTTGCATGTGAATTTAGCATATTTAATGGCAAGACAAAGAAAAAAGAACAAATGGCCTTCGTCTCTTGCGTGGTTGAATTTGCCAATTTTTAGCATACACCGAATAATGTGGGCATCTTTGGATAAGAAAGGAACAAATTTGTAGGGTTTTGTTGTGTTTAAAACACATAAGTAAAACACAGCGAAAATTTAAAATTTTATTTCTTACCCCAACAATTCCATCTGGTATGATTTTATGACAATCAAATTTGTAAAGTAAACTTGAACATAACACTTACAGGTTATAAAAATCTGGAGTCTTTTACTAAAGAGTGAACACGCGATTGCTCATTTGACTGCAAGCACCTTGCTACAGTGTATTCCTCTGTCAAGAAAGTCAGGAAATCTTGACAGAAGTTTGAGAGAGTTTTATCCTAGACTATAAGTCTAGAATTGTTTAATAGAATAATTATATCATTAACAATGAGGTTAGTGCTGTATATATAGTGGATTTTAGGTCAAAACCATATTAGGGTTGGGCTCTAAGCCTGACACAAAAACCAAGTGCAGTGGGCCAGTCTGACTGGGCCCACTGCGGGGAAAGCGCCGCGTCGCATGACATTTCCTCGTTTATTTATTTAGGACATTTAATTAAATCCAAAATTTAATTAATTAAATAATTTCCATCAAATAGAAATTATCTCATAGTTATTATCAATTTAAATATCTCGATTCCAAATCGAATATTTAATATTTTCTCAATACACCCTTAGATCGAAGAGACAATCGACATAGTGTGACCCTATAGGCCTTCATATATTGACACTAATCCAATTAAGGTCCATACGGAACTTCTAGACTGCGTCGTACAACGAACTCAATATGTGAAGTACATTTACATGAATCCAGCAAACATAACCTTTATGTGAGATGATAAATTCCTTTCATTGGCGATACACTCGATCAAACTTAGGATTTGTCATGTGTCTATCCAAATGGCTTGATCACTTTATCTCATCTATATTAGTCGACAACTAGACCATATTATGAATATGTCTCTTGCATTGACCAATGACTTGGTCGACCTAATATCACTGAGAAGTTGAGTGCTCTCTCGAATATCCAATCGATGAATGAATCATATTCTTGGCTCAACTACCACCTTAGTTTACATCATAATGCACCCAACACAAGTTGTATCTTATCCTATAAGGAGTTTAAGCTTAGGACAGGGTCAAAGTACATTACTCTGTAAACAAGGTGCGTATTGACCTCAAGTCTGAGGACTTTTATCTCTCACACGCTGATAACACTCCAGACATGTATAACAAATAGTTTATCAACAGGGTATACCAATACTTTCCAAAAAATATCCATGTGTACATCACGAGTAACCATTACTCGTAGCAGGTAGACCTGTCCAAAGGTCGGGCCGGGTCAGGGTCAGGTCGGGGATTTTTTTATTTTTTAAAAAAATTGAATTTCCAAAACTGAAATTGGCATTCACCCCTACATTACCACGAAATTTTGGCGTTGAAATGTATTGTATATCGTGAGATCTGACTAAAGAAAAAGAAAATTAGAAACTGATTCGGGGAAAACACAAATTGATTGGGAAAACGGACGTTTTTCTAAAAATTGGTTGTGCCAAACCGCCTTATGGCTGTTTGACCGGCCCTGTCTCGGAACGCAAAATCAAAAAAAAATCGGGTAAAACGGACATTCGAGCGCAGAGTTATGACCATTTAAAGTTTCACCAATTTAGAACTATTTTCTCCCTACATTATGCTTCAATGTAGATTAGAGCAATACATATATTATAAAACACATGCATGATATGACTTATTAATAGCAAAAATATATATAAGTACAAAATAAAAATTAACGAAGGAAAAATAATATAAATTATATTTAAAAAATATGCGGGTCGGGGTCGGGTCGAGGTCGGGGTCGGGTCGGGCCAGTCCGAGTCAGACGGGTAAAATATTCTGACCCTGGTCGGGTCCCCGCTTTTTCGGGTCGAGTGGCTCGCGGGTCAGCTCCTGCCCTGTTTTTTTGGGTTGGGTCGGGCGGGTCCCCGACCCGATGGACAGGTCTAGTAGCAGGTGAGACATACTACATTCTCCAAGAATGTGATGCAGACCACATATCGACTTATTATCATCGATAGCCCATTCTCGATGATCATTAGTTGATGCTATTTTAGAGTTACACTCTATTATCAATATCTCACTCTATTAATGACAACTTAAACTAAAGGGATGCACATTAATGAATAATTACAAACAATCAAATAATAATTCAATAATTTCAAATGTCATAAATATATTAATTTTATTAATAATACGAATGTGTTCAAATATGTTTTATCCTTAATAATGATTGTCTCTAATATATACATACTTTCAAAATCCGCATGCTAATGTGCTTGTACTAATGTTAGGAATTTGATATGAATATGCTTCCTTTGACTCCCTAAAGTTTATAATAACTCACATGCAACCCCAAATTGGGTCATTTACTATTTTCCAATTAAGTCTAATTTGGCCCATTCATGTGGTTATGTACGAGGATTTTTCACTTTTTAAAATGAGATAATAGCACTTTTGATCCCAAGTTATTGTTAAATTCTGCTTTTGGCCCTTGTAATGTATGACTCAAACATATTTAATCTTGAGTTAATTAAAATGTGTGTTTCGCCCCTTCAATCAATTAATTCCTGCATTTGTTACATTGGTTTTGCGCCGAGGGTCTATCGGAAAAACAACTTCTTTACCCCGCAAAGGTAGAGATAAGGTATATGTATATCCTTCACTTCCTAGACCCAACTTGTGGGATTACACTGGTCATTATGTTGTTGTTGTTTGGCCCCTTCATGTAGACAAGATGTTATATGTGACTGTTTATAGAAATATATTATCGTCAATATGGAGTAACATTTCAAACTTAACATAATGCATGAGTAATTAAGCAGTAGAACGATTAATATAAAAATATAATAAATTTGTGAATATTCACCGACGAAGAGATCAAAAGTGCACAATTCAACTAACTGAAATTACTGTTGAACATCTACGAATTTGACGACAACGAACCAATAGGGGAAATCTACTCGAGCTAAGAGTAAAACAACGCAAGCAAAGAAGTGAATTGGGGAATGGTTGTTGGCTACGAAATCAACAACACCGGCAGGACGGCAATCGTGGGGGGATGAGATGGAACACATTGGGAGTGAAGTTGAGCAGAATGTTCATGCTAAGTCTACTGATAATATGGCCTCTGTATGGGATAACTTCGATATCTCAAATATTATTAATACTGGCTTCAAATTAGAGTATGTTAGTTCGAAAACAATTGGGGATCAACTAATTGTGGACATTGAGGAAGAGGATATTACGTCTTTGAATACTGGAAATATGCGGTGGTTGGTTATATGTTGAGTGCCCATCCTCCATCACGGTGATAAATGGCTTTATTTAGAGGATGTGGGGGGAAGCATGACATCAACAAAGTGGCAATGATGCAAAATGGCATTGTGATGGTTAGATTTGATAGTGTTGAAGGGAAGAATGAGCTGATACAATGGGATATATCACTTTGATAATAAACCACTGATTGTGAAAGCTTGGGATCCAGTTATGGAGTTCACCAGAGATGAACTTATTCGATTCCTATTTGGCTCAAGCTATTGGGATTGGACTTTAAATATTGAAGTGCTAAGGGGCTAAGTAAGTTTGGTAGTTTGATTGGTAAGCCACAAATGGTGGATAGAAGCAAAGAAAAGAAGGTAAGGTTAAATTTTTCTAGGTCGCTTATATAGAAGTGCAGATTCACACTCTATTACCTGAAATCATTAAGTTCAGGAATGAGAGGGGAAATATTAGGGTTTTTAATCTCCTCAACGTTCCACTCTATCATTCGGTAATACAAGACTAACGATTCTTTCTCTTCTTCTTAATATAGCAGGTTAACTGAGATGTTTTATATTTCGGTTAAGACATATAAAAACTCAATTTAAGTGAGAACTTTCTATATTTCTATTATAAGTTCGACTACATAGGAAGATTAAGATCAGTAACCTAAAACGCTACACATGCAATCGTGATACTCTCGTTCAAGATTAAACCTAAATCTAATCAACTATAGCACATTCAAATCTCCCTTTTCATATCTCGATTTGAAATCGTATAGATAATGAAAACTAAAGGATAATTAATTCTCATTCAATAAACGCAAGTTGAATAGATTTTAATAGATGAAGAAGAACATTAACAATGCATTAAATCATAATAGAGTTTCAAGTGATTAGACGGAAAATCCTAATAAAAGTAATTAGCTCATAGTCATGCTAAGAAAACTAATCAACTTAATATCCAACATTAACTGAATTAAAGTAAAGAAAAATGAAAAATAACTTGAACAATATATGTTTCTAATGGCTCCTTGTTCTCTTGTTCATTGCCTCCAAAGTGTGCTCCCAACTTCCTTTCTTTCAGAAAAAAGTTTCCCCCAATATATATCACGAAAACCCCTCAAAATGGACATTTTTGCCCTTGTTAAATTTAGGTTTCTCGCTTCCCTGGCGTCGTCAGCGCCGCGGCTCTTCAAACAAGCGCCACGACTCTAATTCACTTTTGAAGATCGTGTGCTTACTGCCAGAGGGGATCCACGACGCTAGTGTTGGGCGCTGCGGCGCTACAACACTGCAGCTCTTCAGCCTTCTTCGTCCGGAATTCGTTTAAATTGCTTTCCGAGCTTCCCAGGGCTTCTTTGACTTATTTCTTGTGGTCAGGTATACATTTTTATCCTCAATAACTGCCTATTTCCTTTCTGAATCGCTCAAAACCTGAAAACACAAAACACACGCATAATACTGTACAAAGCAACTAAAAGACAAACAAAAGACTCCCTAAAACACACTCTAAAACAGTACTAAAATCTACCTAACAAACACCCCCAAACTTACACTTTACTCGTCCTCGAGTAAAGAACTCTAGACACCCTAAAAAGAAAAACACACAAACTCTAAAAATGAATCAAGTCAGCCACAATAGATTATGCCTCGAAGATCATGAACAACATGCAATATAATCTTCAGGAACATTCTAGCCACTAATTTGCTATCTAAAATTTCAAGTCAGATATTTCTCAAATTTGCTTAAAGTTATTAATGCATATGACCACTCAACCATGATTATTGACTTAAACAAGTATTCAATATTAGTTTATGCACAATGAATTCTCACCAACAGTCCATCAGGCCAAAATTCTATAGGCTTGCTAACTTGCTACTCTCCACTAATTCAGACAACGCATGCTCAAGAATCAATAGGGCTTTTATAGGTTATGACGATAGGCTTAGGCACGGGTAGATGAAATATCATTTAGGCTCAACATTACCATAAGCATATACACCAATCAACCCACGATATATCCACGTTACAACCCAAAAGCAATCCCCAAATATTTTTTCTTTTCTTTTCGAACTACACCCCCTAACTTGTTTTTCAATGTACGTACAAGGAGAGGTAGTTTATTTCCTTTTTTTCGACTTCTTCTCAATCCTTTGCTTTTCTATTGATAGCACCCAATTTAAAATACTCATTACAAAGTACCAATCCCCCAATCATTTATGCTCATGGTAAAATTCAAGGGAATGAAAATTGTTGTAAAGGGTTTCAATTTAGGTTTCTCGCCTCCCTGACGTCGTCGGCGCCGCGGCTAATTCACTTTTGAAGATCGTGTGCTTACTGCCAGAGGGGCGCCGCGTCGCTAGTGTTGGGTGCCGCGGCGCTACAACGCCACAACTCTTCAGCTTGTTGCGCCACGGCCCTTCAGCCTTCTTCGTCTGGAATTCGTTTAAATTGCTTTCCGAGCTTCCTAGGGCTTCTTTGACTTATTTCTTGTGGCCAGGTATACATTTTTATCCTAATAACCGCCTATTTCCTTTCTGAATCGCTTAAAACCTGAAAACATAAAACGCACACATAATACTGCACAAAACAACTAAAAGACAAACAAAAGACTCCCTAAAATACACTCTAAAACAGTATTAAAATCTACCTAACAAACACCCCAAACTTACACTTGGGGTTGCCGTTGTTACCAAAGAAATGGAACAAAATGGATTGCCATCAACTCGGTATGAAGATTACAGAAAAAATCATATCAATATCTGTGAGGCACTTATTTTATGGTAGGAGATTGTAGGTTATTAATAATTCTATTATGTTCTCTCTGCATAATTTCAGGGGTGTTGTATTTATATTGCCTCAAAGTGTATTGAAGGATGTGGATAGGAAGTGTCTTCCTATAGGGGTGCAGTAAGGATACAAGGAAAGTGGCACTTGTGGCATATGCCAAAGTATGTACTCCTAAGAAGCAAGGTGGGCTTAGTGTTAGAAGCTGCAGAAAATGGAACTTGGCATATGTTGGTAAACTAGTATGGTTGTTTGTTACCAATAATGAAAACTTGTAGGTAAAATAGATACATGGATTTATATGAAACCTGGGAGGACTTCTGGAGTCATGTGGCTCCAAATGACTCTAGTTGGTATTGGAGAAAGCTGAACAAAATAAAGTTTGGAATGCAACAATGGTATAGCAATGGTGGATATACCCTTACAGCCCAGGGAAATTACTATGTTAGCAAGAGCTATCTCACCATGGTGGAAAATGATACAACTAGAAAGGAAATGGATTTGATATGGAGTAAAATGTTACAGCCTAAACGCATGTTTATCTTGTGGTTAGCTTATCAGAGGAAGCTCTTAACTAAGTATAGGATGGAAGGGATGGACATGAATAGTGAAACTGAGGAATGTGTTCTCTGTGACCAGGCTGAAATGGAATATGATGAGCATCTCTTTGTGAGGTCTGGATGATTCCAAGCAGTATGGGCTGAAGTGAATCAATGGTTTGAATTGCAGGTGCCAAGGAAAGAACCCCGGGAAGTGCTGAGTTGCATTAAAAAGCTTCACTAGTGCAGAATGAAGAAGGAAACAATAGTAGATGTGCATGGAGCAATGATCTACTTTACTTGGCAGGTTAAGAATTGGAAAATATTCAAAGATACCACTGTAAATACAAGTTTTGTAGTTAAGCAAATACAATTTATAGTAAAAGAGAGTATAGATATGTTCATAGGCTCAAGCTCAAAACAAGCTAGAAAGTGTATAGGTTTTCTTGAGACAATTTGTAACTAGTCCGTTAGGCTTGGTATTCCAAGCACCCTTTGATAAAAACTAAGAGTCTGCCAAACAGTATAGAGAACCAGATTCTCTATATGTTCCCTCAAGCAAAATAAAAAGTAAATAACACATAATATTTACGTGGAAAACTCCTTACTCAAGAGATTAAAAATTACGACCTACCAAGTAGGATTTCTAATTTCACTAACTAACCAACTTCATATTACAACCTATTGCAATCTAGGAATTAAACTATTAATCCCTCACCCCTTACAATACCTCTATTGTAAACCCTTTACAATAACTCTATTGTAAAGGTACAAATCTTGACTAACTCTAGCCAAGAACACAACCCAATAAAAGGTTGAAATTTGTCCTACTATGACACTTCTTAAAAGTAGTATAGGATTACAATAACGAATAAAAGACAAAGATTCAAAACAAACTAAAGGACTTAGACATCTTCAGTATCGGGATCTAGTCCTTCAGTTTGTAAAGGCTTTGTTTTTGGAAGCACTTGGAGAAGTTGTGGCGGCTGAATTTGCACAAGTAATTTTTGGTTTTCAAGTGTTTTCTTAAACCTTCTAACATGTTGTATATATATTGGAGAACATGTGTGAGGAGATAGGGACAATTCATCCCTTGGTTTGACCACTATCAAACTGCAGCAGAGCTGTTGTACTTTTACCAGTGAACAGTACACTTTACAACTGTAAATATTGACTGTACGATAACCAAGGGAACAAATCACAGACTAGATCCTATCCGGTTCCTCAAAAGTTTGGCAAATCATTAAAATACAAGATGACATAACTTATCAATTTCTCCCTTTTTAATGATGACAAACACATAATTGATATCCCCCCTAAGCACCAGGTTCCCAACTTGTTCCCCTTACGTATCAGTCCTATCGTTCAAGCATAACAACATGTTAATCAAGGAAACATCTTGGATTGACTCATCCTCTCTCATCTTGAACAGCTCATACTATATGGTGATGAAGTCTATTTTGGACTCATTTACTTGAGTGGTTCCTTCATGAGCCATTCAGAGAGCTTCCCAGATCTCTTTAGCAGTTACAGAAGATGAGACACGATTGTACTCATCTGGTCCAATACCACACATAAGGATTTTCTTGTCCTTGAAGTTCTTTTCTACTGCCTTTCCGTCCACATCAGTATATTCCTTTCTTATCTTTGGAGTAGTTGTAAAATCAAATAGATTTGTGTTCATAGGAACATGAGGACCACACAAATGATGTCCCACAACTTAGAATCTTCAGCCATGATGAAATCATACATCCTTGTCTTCCACCATCCATAGTACTTTCCGTTGAACCTTGGTGGTCTTGTGATAGATTGTTCTTCCTCTATGTTTGGTGTTTGGTGGAGCAGCCATGAGAGATATCCTTTTTAGGTGTTAACCCTTTACAAAGCACCTACTCTGATACCAATTGATAAAAACTAAGAGTCCACCAAATAGTATAGAGAATCAGGTTCTCTATCTGTTTCCTAAAGCAAAACAGAAAGTAAATAACATACAATATTTACGTGGAAAACTTCTTGCTCAAGGGATTAAAAACCACGACCTACCAAGAAGGATTTCCAACTTTACTAACTGAGCAACTTCAGATTACAACCTATTTCAACCTAGGAATTAAATTATTAATCTTTAACCCCTTACAATACATCTATTATAAGCCTTTTACAATAACTCTATTGCAAAGGTAACATTGACTAACTCTAGCCAAGAACACAAACCAACAAAAGATTAAAATTTGTCCTATTATGACACTTACAATAAACAACAAAAGACAAAGACTCAAAAAAAAACTAAAGGACTTAGACATCTTCAGTGTCAGAATTTGTTCCTTCAGTTTGTAAAGGCTTTGTTCTTGGAAGCACTTGGAGGAACTTGTGGCGGCTGAACTTGCATAAGTGATTTTAGGTTTTCAAGTGTTTCCTTAAACTTTGTAACATGTTGTGTGTGTATATATATATATATATATATAGCATGTGTGAGGAGATAGAGACAATTCATCCCTTGGTTTGACCACTAGAAAACTGCAGCAGAGTTGTTGTACTTCTGCATGTGAACAGTACACTTTACAGGCTGTAAATGTTGACTGTAAGATAACCAAGGGAACGGATCGCAGACCAGGTCCCAATCCGGTTCCTCGAAAGTTTGGCAATCATCGAAACACACGATGACATAACTTATCACCCTTTATGAAAGGTGGCTTAGGGATCCAGGTGCTCTTTAGGTTGTTTTTTATGTTTGTTTGTTGGTGATAATAATATTTACAGTTTATTGCCAAAAAAAAGAGACTAAAATCATAATTTATCAATAATTCATGAGGGACCAAAAATACTATTAACCCTTATAAAAGAGTTCAATATTCAACATTTTGAATAACTTTTCCCCCGAATGAATGAGAGAAAAACTCTTCTTTGAAGGTTTTGGCAAAAGCCAAGTCTTGCATTTTTTTACCTTTAGTCACCTCAACAAGTTGCTAGAGAAGTGTAGTGTTAAGTGATTATTATGATTTGCACCCACTAATTACTTTACATTTATATGGAATTCTCATCCTTTTTCCAATAACTTGGCCAACATCAAATCAATGGAGTGAAACACACAGATCTCCACCTGAATTATGTGGAATTCAATGGCTAACATGACACGATCGAATTTGACATTTTTTGTGTGGGGCCCTTTAGATTTGATTTGCGTTAAATAGAATGACAAAATCCAAAAGAGGGGGAAAAAATCTTAGTGCCATTGCTTTTTGGATACATGTAACTCGATGTATAATTATATATGACCCAATTTACTTTATCATGAGAATTTACGTGACTAACATACAATATCCAATATAAAGCTTATTGTTATGTGTGTGTACTACTACATTTTAAGCAAGGAACTCAATTATATTTTACAAGTAGTATACTACATATGGACATATTAAACATAATCTTAGATGATGCAATAGAACATAAAATGGATTGAACGAGACGCTTAAGGCCAGCCAATGCACGAAATATTTTGCATTCATTCAGGGTCGACACGGGAAAAATTGCACTTTAAATAATTGTGATGTAAACATTCTACCCTGATGCATGTATTAGTGACTAATTTCACAACTCAAACCCATAATTAGTAGTTAATTAGCTCTGTTGAATGCATAAATAACTTTTCAAGATTGATAATTAACTACCCCATCAATATTTGCCAAAGCGGACAAACAAATGTTTTAGACGGTTTGTTGTAGCAAATATCTTGTTACCATAAAGTATCCCTCCTCTGTGGTTTCTTCTTAATTATCAAAACTAAAACATACAACGAGACTTATATCTTCTCCTCTCACTTACTATAAGGACTCACGGAAGTTTTATTTGTGTCCTATATTACAAAATATTAATGTAACATGCCGCAAATTTAGCTACCGTATGAGGTACAGGTTTAGACGAACTCAATTACTTTTGTTTAGATAGAAAACTTATTAAATATATATAAATATTTAATTACGAAACCAATAGCTAAACCAAGCTATGAGTTTAGTGACAAATTTAAAAAGCATAAACTTCAAATTCAAACTCTACCTTTGATTTATGAATTATAGGCAACCTAATTCCTCATTCATGTATATGTAAGTTCAGATATAATTTCATACTTTTAGGGGTAGTTTGTTACAATGGTGGGATATCTCCGGTACCCCATGGGTTGGGATATCCCGTGGGATTAGCTTATCTCACTTTTTATATGGGATTGATAATTTCTTTATTTTAGTGTAAAAGTTATTCTGAAATTAGTTAATACCTCAAAATAAATATTGGATAAAGTTAGTTTCTTTTTTTTTCCCGGAATTATTATAAGCTCTTTCATTAATTTATAGGAAAGGAAGATTATTTCTCTATATTTGCTCATTCTTGGTTTCTACATTTGTGATTCCACTAATTTGAAGAATTAGTTATCTTTTCACTGTATATTTAACCCCTCATTTCACCTCTCAGTATCTTTTTTGGAATGGACGAAACAAGAAATAAAGGAAAAGTAAATGAAAGCCTAAATTTCGGGGGGAAAGCATATAATATGAGACCACAAAAAAGGACTACTCCATATTTTTTACTCCACAAATATATAAATACGTGAGGATAATACAAGTAATGTTGTTGGGTGTATATGAAAAGATTAGTCAAACATCAAATCGAAGGATTTCAAATCATAAGACAGTAGTGATGTGTTGTCAATCACTGCAGGTTTCTCTCTTTTGTTTTTATTTATTTTCTTCTTTAATTTCTTTCATACTGTGATCTAACCCCTCCCCCTCCACATGTTTCCATTTTCGAAATTTTAAATTAATGCATAATCATCAAATATCATTATATTCATCTAAGATAATCCAAGTTATAGCAGTACTTCATAACCCTCTTACTAGAGCAGTACTTGGTATTTCCGACAGTTTGAATACACATTTAAATAAATACACATATTTTGTACATAATCTTACACAGTTTTAAAAAAATTGTCCAGTAACAATAAACTTATTATGCTTTTAATTAAAATTATGAATTCAAGATTTAATATTCATTAAACTCTAGTAATTATATGTGTGTGTTATGTCGAAGCTCTGTACATCATGTCTAGGATCAGTGACAAATCTAGAGTACCTATGAATTTACCGATACCAAATAGCTATAATATTTTATTATAAACTCAATTATTATTATATACTGTATTACTTGAGATTTCTATTCTGGATCCAATTCTGCCTGAAATCTCAATGACTTGGGTAGGTTAAGAGTTACAAATAACTTTTTATTACAATCACCTCTCTATTGTAATTCACATGTCGGATATGAGATATTAGAGTATACGCAAATCTTATCTTATTTCGTAGAGATAGAAAGATTATTTTTGAAAGATCAACAGCTCAATAATAAGTTATAATTGCAGAAAATTTGATTAATAAGTTATATAATTGCGAATTCTTTTATCTACATTATCTATAAAAAATTATAAATCCTTGGTGATACAAACAGTAGTACAAGTTTTTTGCTGTTATTGTTGAAGGGTGTTTTAGTGAAGAGAAGTAGTCACGTGTCAGGGTAAAGACGACAGGTCAAGAAACCCTAAATAAACTCCAAGTTAGCCGCGCTTGTGGCAGTGCACGAGTCCAATCTTATGAACCCCATGTTGGGAGATTTTGCTCTACAGACTTTATAAAGCGAAGCGGGAAGTATATAACTATTACAAGTATTCGAAAGGATAAACAAAGATTCAATAGTTCAACTAGTAATCGAAAATTACAAGATAACCACAAAACTGAAATTACAATTTTGTTGAAAACGAAAAAATGGAAAGCGGTTTTGCCGAGTCGAGTGTGGCACTCTGTCCTTAAGACAATATTGCCCCGTATGTATCCTTTATACGTCCCTGGACAATTTGTCTCCCAAGATAAAACAAAGCAATGGAACCCTTGAGCAAAGGAAACTCAAGAGCTACCATGAAGAATATTGAGTAACGAAATGATGCTTGGAAGTTGTAGGAAGAAAACTGTTTTTGTTGTGTATTTTCGTGAGCTTTATGAACCGTTATTTTTCTGCTCTTTTTTTGGTGCTCAACAATGGTGTAAGGGTGTGTTTATATAGGTGAGGGAGGGGCTGAAAACTCGCACTGAAAATCGCCTCCATAATAGCCAAATAATGGCCATTATGGAGGTAGTAAAGTCACCAACATAAATGGTGAAAGACCAACTGTTTTGGCCATTATAGGAGGAGTAATTCAGCCAAAATAAATGGCTGAATTGAGAGCTTGGGCGTTTCCGCTTTGACTGTCGAAATTCCAACTTTCGAAAACTTCGGGGACCAAAGCGTACATCTTGAAACTTCGGGGACCAAACTGTACATCGAAAGAATTCTGGTCCAAACTGTACTTCTGGCAAAGTTTTCTGGCCCAAAAAGATAATATCAGAAGGCCCACAGCCCACAGCCCGTGAACCCGGAACCCGGAACCGGAACCGGACGGGCGGGCGGCGGCGGCGCGCGTGTGGTCTTTACTTGAAACCGAAGCACATCTAGGTCCTCCCTCCTTTAAACACATGGGATACCCCTTGGGGTCCCAAACCCCAAACCAATTTCGAATCTTATATACACAACAATTCTTTCTTCCTCTACCGATGAGGGAGAATTACACACAATACCACACTTTTCATGCTTCAAACACCTTACTTCGTGAACCAATATCTCTTTCATTTCTCAATGAAATTTGACGATTCTTGGCCCTACGGTTATCTACGTACTTAGTAGATCATGCATGTGTGGAGAACCGGATTCTCCAACATACGTTACACTAGTGTTTAAGCCGTTAAAGTTGGTCGGTCGCAACTCCCGCCAAAGGCAAATTTCCAACACCCCATTTACCCGGCCGACACGCTTCCCCATATGCTGCCTTACCTCATTCTTTTTTCTTATCGGGTTTGATATTCATTTTAGTAGGCTTTTGAACCTGCGATTTCATATTATTTTTATTTATACTTGAACATGTGAATTCTAAATCATCCATAAAGGTATCATTTGGAATTTTCAAGTCATAATTTCAAAATTTTTAAATGTAAAAATTAATTCATAAGTTTATATTTTATAAAAATAGATTCATAAGTTGATAGACATATTTACCAATCATGTTTGTCAACCATTTATATTAAATATTAAAAGATCTACAAGTTGGTATTATATTTATAACTGATTTACTCATATCAATAATGTGGGAAGATTATATTAAAGAGTAGTTATACTACAACTCATGTTCAATTTTTATATTATTGAAATAAAGTTTGATCAATTTATGTTTTATTTTTTAGAAAGATCTTCTAGTAGCGTATTAATTTTGTTATGAACTATGACTTGCTCATTTGGTAAAATTGTATAAGAATTGGAAAAAATTTGATGGTTTTCACAACTTGTGATTTTTTTTATGTCTATAAGAAAAAAATACAACTTAAAATTTAAAAAATTCAAATTGCATGTCCAAATAAAACTTCAACTTCAAATCTTCATGATTTCAAATCATGTCCAAACGGCTCCTTAGAGTTCGATTAATTAAAATTTAATTAAATTCTATATTCTTTTCGAGTGACATGGGAAATAATGTGTAACATATCAAGGGCCAAACAAATGTCAATGCACAATGACAAGTCAAGTACTAGGCGGCATGCAACAAGAAGTTGCAACTAGATATTTTTGGGGTGTCAAGCTGAAGAGGAAATAAGATTTTAAGTTTATGGGTCTAAATTCTAAATAAAAAATTGTTACATTCTTGATAAATTTTATAAAATTCAGAATCTACTTCAAAATACTGATATGTTGGATATGTAAAGCACGTACGGAATAGTAAATAACTATTACAATGATCGAAAGGATTACAACTACAAATTGTCAATCTCTTGATCTTGAATTTGAACTTTAAATATGGATCTTGTATTCGGAAATACAAGAACATGAACTGCTACACTTGTGGCTTGTAGATCCGCTGAGAATCTAAACAGTTAGAGTCCTTTGAGATTCAAGTTCACACCTGAAACACTTAGCAACCAATTAGATAATCACAACACCATAAATTTGAGTCGAGAGATGACTCTCTGTATTTAAGACAAGATTGCCACCGTATATAGGCTTTACGAAAGTGTGGACAATAGTCTCCCAAGATGAAACATCAAACTATCAAATGTGCAAAGCCTACACAAATGATCTCAACGAAGAACACGAATAATGAAGATTGCTAAGAGAATGATTGCTTATTAGAAAAACTGATCTCTTGGTGGTGTTGTTAACTTGTAAGTATGTTCATTTCTATTTTTTCTATATAATTGAGCCAAATGGCTCAATTAATAGGTGTGCAAGATGACCTTTCAAATGCCCCATAATGACATTCAATTGACATGTAATTGATGACATTTAACCCCCAAGTAATGCAACAACATAATGGTCCAAGTAATGGCCATTATTGGGTGGATTCAATGTCATTGAAACCACTTCAACAGCCAAATCTTTGGGATTCCGTCGAGCAGTCACTGCCAATGAAGCGTCGCGGCTCTGCCACATTAGCATCGCGGCGCTAATTCAGCCAGAAACTCACGATGCTCACTGCCAATCAAGCGTCGCGGCGCTGCAAAGGGGCATCGCGGCCCTTTTCCGACCCGTACCATCTTACACTTCGCACAATCCTTCATTCGTTTACCAACGTAGAACACTTGTTATTTAGCCAATAAATGTCCATCATTCTATAACTCAAACATTTAACTTACGTACTAGTATCTCTTTCATTAACGAAATTTATGATACTTGGCACTAAGATTGCACGTGTGTGGAAATGACATTTCCGACGTGCGGGGCCCCAATTGTTTGAGTCATAAATAATGGGATAAACTTAATTTCACGTTAGTAAATTTCCAACATGATCTACATGCTAGTCCGCCCTGATGTCGAGTGCAAGACTAGTGTTGTTGGGCGTTGTTATTGGTCTTTGTTAAGAGTTCCACATCGAAAATGAAATGGGAACATGGACTCCTTAAATGGACTTGGACAATCCTCACCCTACAAGCTAGCTTTTGGGGTTGAGTTAGGCCCAAGATCTATTTTTACATGATTTCAGAGCCATACTCATTCCAAGTCTATGTTCAACGATGTTGTGTCCCCAAATTATGTCATCCAAGCTCCAGTTAACGGGGCCTGGGCGTGCGGGGAAGTGTTAAGAATCCCACATCAGAAATGGAATGAGAATTTGGACTCCTTATATGGACTTGGACAATCCTTCCCTCATAAGCTAGTTTTTGGGGTTGAGTTAGGCTCATCGGAAATAGAACGGGAACATAGACTCTTTATATGGACTTGTACAATCCTCACCCAAAAGTTAGCTTGTAGGATGAGAATTGTCCATATAAGGAGTTCATGTTCTCATTCCACTTTCTATGTGGGACTCTTAACCGTCTTGACAACCCATAAAGCCTCTAATTATGATATATATTATTGTTGCATGCTGCCTAATGTCGTTAGACGTCAGTCTTATCCTTGATATGTCATTAAATATTAGCTTTGCACTTGAAAACGACTCAAAAAATCTTTAGTTGTGACATTATTATTGATTGTGTTAGAAACTTATATTTTAAAAGTAAAGTGCTTCCAAAGGAAAATCACTCAGCCAATTAGAGAAAGAAGTCATTTTCTTCTTTAATTTGATGAAAATAAACATTTTATGCAGAATATTTTCATAATACCCAATACACCTCTAATTATACTACACTTTCCAAGGGCCATTAAATCACAGGCGAAAACTGAAACATCTATGTACCTAACTTCTAGTAAGACTACTTTTCTGTTTCTCTAATCTTTTACTTGCACACTATCTCCAAGAAATTTCAAACATGCTTGATTAGGCAGCTGATGAATCATGAATGACCCTAGCCATACCTTAAAATCACACTATTTTTTTTTATTCAGTTTCCCGGTTTACGCCAGACTATTCCTGAAGATAGTAGTCCCGGTCCCTCAGTACTACTACCAATAAATCGCGGGATGTGCCTGAATGACAAGGGTTTGAACTTTGAACAGAACAACTGATATCACATACAAGGTCCTACTCTAGAAGAGAGCAAATTACTCCCACCAGAGTTCGAACCCACACTGCAGGCCTCCAGCTGGATTTTAAGTTCCTCTCCTTTGTCATCCAGCTATGCCCGGGGGACTAAAATCACACTATTCTTGTTCTTATAAAAGAATTTAAGTTATATACACTAATAAAACGAAATTATTTTCTATACTATCCTTTATATCGATTTGTGAGAGACGAATAAATTTTAGTTATATTACTGATAGCATATAAACTTTTTTACATTATTAGTAAATTTCAATTTCAATTTAGAGGTACCTGTAATTATTTAATATATGGCCTAACTATTTAAATATACTTTATACAGTCAATACATAAAATAAAATGACTTATTAAGGAGTTTTTGGTTGATGGATTAACTATTTATACCGAAGCTGTAATGCACATGTTCTTTGTACGAAAAATGTTATGCAAAGAATAAATTACACGATAAGATTACCAAACGCTATGAAAATATAAGTTTTATACTAAAATTATATTTGCGTATATACTTATAACTAAACGACTATATAACTTAAACCCTACCAATATTTGCTCTTCATAATTTCCTCTTTTTAAAATCCCTCAATGGCCCAAGAATAGCCAACCATATTGTCCCCCACCCCACGCAACCAAGACCCACCCACCTCACTCTTTCACAAAAATATCTAATCACACAACACAACAGAAGAAATACCATAGGTAGAGAATCTCACAACAAATGACATGTACAATTGATCAGCTTCTTCATCTTATGTAGACCTGTCCAACGGGTCGGGGATCCGCCCAAACAAATTAGGGTCAGGATCGGCTTATAGCTGATTCGCGAGCCACCCGATCCGAAAAACGGGGACCCGATCTTATGTAGGGTCGGACTAGGGTCAGAATATTTTACCCGTCTGATCCGGCCCGACCACCGACCCGCGTGTTTTATTAATATAATTTATATTATTTTTCATTCATTAATATTTATTTTGTACTTATATATATTTTTGTCATTAATATTTAAGTGATATAACACATGTTTTTATAATATATGTATTGCTCTTAAAATAAGATAAAAACAGTAGCTGATTATTAATAATATGTTTATATTATTAGTCGTTCTGTTAATATCACAAAAGCATAATGTAGGGGAGAAAAGTAGTTGTAAATTGGTGAAACTTTAAATGATCGTAACTCTACGCTCGGATGCCCGTTTTACCCGATTTGTTTTTTTATTTTGCGTATTTTTCCCAGACGGGGCCGGACAAACGCCGCAAGGAGGTTTGGCGCAGCCAATTTTTAGAAAAACGTATGTTTTCCCAATCAATTTGTGTTTTCCTCAAATCGATTTCTAATTTTCCTTTTTCTTTAGTAAACATCTCACGATACACAATAGATTTCAACGTCGAAATTTCATGATAGTGTAGTGTGAATGTTAATTTCAATTTTGGAAATTCATTTTTTTCAAAAAAAAAATTCTTCGACTCGACCCGGCACGACCCGCCAAATCTCGTTCCCCTTCCGATGGGTCAGGGCCGACCTGTGACTCGTAGGGTCAGGGTCGGGTCGGGGTCGGAAATTTAATAAAAAATAGGATCAGAATCGGGCAAACAGGAAAAAAGTCACCCGACCCGAGCTTTGGACTGGTCTAATCTTTTGATAGAAAGAAAGAACAATACAAATAAATTCATTAAATGAAGTAAAAGCCACTAAACTTTAAGCTTTACTCTCTCTCTCTCTCTTTCCTGTTAGACCTTCAATTGCACTATTATTTCAATTGTTTTCTCTTTTTGTCCACAATATGACTCCTGAAGACTCCTTAAGAACACTCTCTTTAGATTATCTCAATCTCCTCATCAACGGCCAAGCTTTTAGTGATGTTACTTTCAGTGTTGAAGGCCGTCTAGTACATGCTCACAGATGCATCTTAGCTGCAAGAAGCCTTTTCTTTCGAAAATGCTTCTGCGGGCCGGAATCGCCTTTCGGCCTGCGGACAGGCCCGTTTGGCGGCGTCGGGCTCGCATCGTCGCCGAGGGGCGCAACAGCCGGTTCACAGGTTATACCTGTGAATACGGTAGGGTACGAAGTTTTCTTGTTGATGCTTCAGTTTTTATACAGTGGACAAGTTTCTATTCTGCCACAAAAACATGAACCTAGGCCTAATTGTGGGGAAAGAAGCTGTTGGCATACACATTGCACTGCAGCCGTTGATCTTACCCTTGATACACTCTCAGCCGCTAGATCTTTTGGTGTTGAACAGCTTGCTTTGCTCACTCAGGTTCATTTGTTTTCTAGCAACTTATGTTCATATTTGTGGTTTCAAAATCTTGAAAGAGGGTAATTAATATTTTTTCATTTTTTTCCTCGTCTCCCCAGATTTTTTTTTATTGTGGATCAAAGGGATTTTTGGCCAAATTTTTTTTTTTTTTTTTTGGTATTTTTCGTCGAAGCTTGTAAATTGATCTAAGAGAAATCTAGTACTAGAAGTAGTACTTGTTTCTCTTTTTTTCCTAGGTTTCTTTTGCAGAATAACCAGATCCAATTTTTTCTGTTAATATATCCATCAAATGCAGCCTTTTTTTCTTTCCTCTTTCATCTTAATTTACCATATTTGTAAAATTTTATAGTGGAATCTTGATTATAGATGTCTCATCTAGCAAATGTTTTTTCTTGATTTCATGCAAGAATATGTTACACTTGCTTGGATTGTCCTATTTTCTTATTGTGCTCCAAACTCAAAGGTTTCCAAATTTGGTTCTTGATTTCATTGGTCTTGTCTTTCCACAGTGATGATATCAAATCTTTTTCGAAATAGTGGTGTCTACTTTCCTCTTTTGATTCCAATGAGCAACAGCAAAAGTTGGAATTAATTACTATAATATTATATACTAATGCTGAAATAATAATACCTACTCTACCTAATCACAAAATTTTACAGAACACATTGACTTACAACTTTAAATTTTTTCCAAGAATTACAAACTTCCTTTCCTTTTTTCTATTTTGATATGAAATAGGAGTAGAGATTCATATAATTGATCTTAACTTGTTTAGAACTGTGACGTTATTATTGTTGTTATTGACAATTATTTTATTAGCAGAAGCAACTAGTAAGCATGGTGGAGAAAGCTTCAATCGAGGATGTGATGAAAGTATTAATAGCTTCAAGAAAACAAGACATGCATCAACTATGGACTACTTGTTCCCATTTGGTTGCAAAATCAGGCCTTCCACCAGAAATCTTGGCCAAACACCTCCCATTGATATTGTAGCCGAAATTGAAGATCTCCGCCTCAAATCCTCCGTAGCGCGAAGATCTTTAATCCCTCATCACCACCATCACCAACACCACCAGATGACCTTGAACATCGAGGACCAGAAAATACGACGAATGAGACGAGCACTCGACTCGTCGGATGTTGAACTAGTCAAACTAATGGTAATGGGAGAAGGCCTAAATCTTGACGAATCATTAGCCTTACATTATGCGGTAGAAAATTGTAGCCGCGAAGTTGTGAAAGTGTTACTCGAGCTCGGCGCGGCCGATGTTAATTATCAGGTCGGGCCGAACGGTAAAAGCCCGCTTCACTTAGCGGCCGAAATGGTATCACCCGATATGGTTGCGGTTTTACTAGATCACCATGCTGACCCGAATGTTCAAACGATGGATGGGATCACTCCACTCGATATTCTCCGAACCCTAACTTCGGATTTTTTGTTCAAGGGTGCTATTCCGGGGCTAACTCACATTGAACCGAATAAGTTGAGACTTTGCCTCGAGCTCGTTGAATCCGCGGCTATGGTAATTTCCCGAGAGGAAGGGGAAGCGAATAATAACCCCTCTTCGGAGAACATGCATGTTCGCGAAGATCATAGTTCGAGTACGAGCAGCGGAAACAACAACAATATGGGAAACTTGAACTTGGATTCAAGAATGGTGTGTTTAAATCTTGGTGCTCATCAAATGGCATGCAAAATGACTAATAAAGGTGATCATGATTGCAGCAGTAACCACAATAATCAGAATCCATCAACAATGTATCATCATCATCATCATTCTCATGAGTATTAGTTAATTAATTACGTAGCTATTTTCTGTTTCTATTAGTATAAATACTTCTCTTTTTGCCTCTACCCCATTTTGACGATCTCTTCTTCTAGAGAGATAAATTGTCTATACTTTCATGGATTTGAGAAACACAAAAACAAAAAGGTTGATTATCAAGAAGTTAATCTCGTGGGATTTCGATATATAATTAGTCATCATTTTGAGTTGCATATATTTTACTATTATCAGCATTTTCATCTTGCTCTTCACTTCTTTTTTCTAGTACGTTTTGTAATTGTTGAAGTGTGTGACTAATAACTCATCTAAATTAGCTTAAGGTGATAGAAAGAACACAATTTTATTAATTTAATTATGTGTTCAACATGCCTCCTCATATGCAGTTTGATTCTTTTTTACAAGCGTTGTCATGTTGAACTGTATGATCTCATAAAAAACTTAATATTTCAGAGAATACATTTTTATTACTTATATTTTTGACAAGATATTAATTGTTGGTTTCTGGTTTTTTTGCGTGTGTGTGTGTTGTTTCTAGGGATTTTCAGAATGATAATGCAATGTTAATTTAACGGTGGATTTGGAATTTATTCATCTGTTGATGGGACAAGAAAATGAGATTCCAAGTTTTCTGATGGAGAGAAAGGACACAGGTCAATCTTTTCAACCCTGGCCTGTCAACTCCTATAGCTAACTTTTTTTTTTCTTTTTATGATATAGTGTGGTTATGATATGTTTCGAATTTAATATACATTATTAATATAAAAAATTATATTATTAGATCACATTTAATTGTTACACAGTAACTTAATATTATAAATGTCACATTTTAAGAAAGTTTGCTTGTGATAATATAAAAAAAGTTCATATTGTTGGTATATAGTATAACTAAATTCTATATTTTCTGATGTCATGGACAGCTTGCACCCAATAATTTTTCTAAGTTCCATCTTCATTTCTTTCACATGACAAAAATATTTATTGAGTACTACACGTTATTTAATTACACATTAATTAGATTTTGTAGAGTGGATGTTTTTGTTTTTTGTGATTGTGGGGTTACATATGTTTCTTACCATTTTTCACACTTTTTATTCTAATGAGGGAAATGAGCTGGCTCTAAAGCTTTATCATTTTTCAAAAGTTGTTTTTGCTATTGTATGAGAAATTTGAAAGGCTATAACGTACATTATTTTCTTTAAAGAATTGTATTTTATATATGAAGGATATGATTTAGCTTTAGAAAATGTGGTTGGTTGTCTTGCATCAATGCAACAGTGAGTGTGACTATTTTTCTAATTAAAGTTCTAGACTTGTCATAATTATATCTTCTCTTTTTTCTCTCTTGCTCCCTTTCTTGGGCACAAAAAATAAAATAGATAGACTAATTAAATAGAAAAGGGAGAAAGAAAGGCTTTGAGGTGAAACCCTAGCTAATCAGAATAATAACATAGGTTTAACTATCTAAGAGAGCCTTGAAGCATCATTATAGTTGTTGTCATCTAACCTATAGGTCATGTGATTGGAACCGTGAAATCAATCAATAACATTTGTGTCAGGGTAGCCACCTACATCAATACCCCATGGGAGGTGCGTCTCTTCTCCGAGCCATGCGTGAATGCAAAATACTTTGTGCATCGAGCTATTTTCATGACCGTTGTGGAACTATATATGTTGAGTGTAAAATTTTCAGTGGTCATCACTAGTTCTCTGATTAGGGTTAAAATGATCTGATCTTCAAATGAACAATTTGGAGAATTATTACTTCGACACTATTGATGATCTTCACTTGACACTTGGAGAATTATATATAAAGCATGTATATCTGATCTTTTATGCAATTCATAGTCTTTGAAATCTCAGTTTCACAAGTAGATTTTGTGGCTTCATGGAATCTATATTCATAGTGTTTTGTTATGAATATCCTGATTTTATTAATGTAATTAGCTTATATACATGATATACAATAGTCATTCTAGGCTATAATTACGGAAATCAAATATACACCTAATTAATATTAAAAGATTGTTATAATAATTAAAGATATACAAAATCACTAATTATATCAAAAGAATATACCCCGCGGTCGTAGCGGGCGGTTGACGTACGCTGAGACTGTTCCGAAAATCCTCAAACAGAACCAAGGGAAGACCTAAGATGTCAGCAATCTGATAACGTGACGGGGCATGCAAGACACGTACTTATCCACGAGCAATCTTTTCGCGAACAAAGTGAATATCCATCTCGATATGTTTAGTGCGCTAATGTTGTACTAGATTCCCCGAGATATATCGCATTAACATTATCGTAGTAGACCGGTGTAGCTTTTCGAATAGGAAAATGAAGCTCTAAGAGGAGGTTACACAACCAACAGGAATCAGACACCACATTGGCGACCCTCCGTGCTCCGCTCTTGAGAACCTCTATCTCTTTCTTCAAAGCCTCATTCTGGCGTTTAGCCGACCAAGAGACCAAGTTATCACCAAGAAACACACAATATCTAGATGTCGAACGCCTGGTATCTAGACATCCACCCCAATCAGCATTTGTCTATGAAATAAGAGTAGATACCGATGAATGATATAGGTGTAAGCCATGATCAAGAGTACCCTGAATGTAGCGCACAATGCGTTTGAGAGCGTGCATGTGTTCTTCCCTCGGATCATGCATGAAAAAACACATATGTTGCACTGCATAGGTAATATCGAGCCTCGTGAACGTGAGATATTGAAGAGCCCTCGCAATACTACGATAGTGGGAGGGATCCTCATTTGGTGTGCTAAGAGTAGCACTCAACTTCGGTTTAGTGTCAACCAGAGTAGGAGATAGGGATGGCAACGGATCGGATCTGGATCGGATCCTACTAGATCCAGATCCGATCCGTTTTTCATATTCGAATCCAGATCCGTCGGGTCCATAAAAATCATATCCAAATCCGGGTCCATCGGATCCACCGGATCTACGGATCGTATCTGGATCCACATGTAAAAAAAATTGCCTTTCTAAGAATGTAACCTTGCTAAGAAATTTTTTTGAACTGACAAACGATTTTTACTTAGCTAACAGTTTACTGTGTTTCAATTTTTCATATGAGATATTTTGTTCGTTGTCTCGTTTTGATTGTGAGCTATTAATTGAAAATATTGGACAATGACAATAGTTGTGGAAAATGCCGACTAATATTTTCACAATGCAGAACTTGCATGTGCTTGGAATCTTCACAAATGAAGTGAATATAATTTTAACTACTTGTCTATGGAGATGTTAGTCATTCACTAATATAACATTGATTTTATTATCGAAGTTACTTCTTTATTTTTTTGTTTTTGATTTAACGCGGGGATAAATTAAACATGTTTTGAGAATTAAACTTGTAAGGATGTGCTTAGCAATTTTAAGAAAATAATTATAAAATTACATTCTAGGTTATGAATATATTTAATAAAAAATGGATCCACGGGTCGGATCTGGATCTGATACGGATCTCAAATACAAGATCCAGATCCAGATCCGATCCGATCCGTCATAAACGGATCCGGGTTCGATCCGAATCTATCGGGTCCAAATTTTGAAGATCCGTATCCTATAAAACGGATTTGGATCCACCGAATCCGAACCGGGTCCAGGATCCACTGCCATCTCTAGTAGGAGATGACTTACAAGCTGACATGCCAGCTCGTTCAATGATCTCTGTTGCATACTTCTTCGGAGATAGAAATAGGTCACCTGCATTACGAGTGACAGCTATACCTAGAAAATAACTCAATGGTCCCAAGTCTTTCATAGCAAATACGGAGCTTAGAAGAGATATGATAGACTTGCGAAGTTCATCAGAGGAAGCAGTCAATATAATATCATCCACATATAACAGAATGTAGGTTATAGAAGTACCTTAACGGTAGATGAATAGAGAATGATTAGACTTGCTGTGAGAAAACTTAAGAGTAGACAAATAATCTGCAAATATTTTGTACCAGGCACGAGGAGCCTATTTTAGCCCATACAAAGATTTCTTCAGCAAGCACATATGATTAGGATGAGTGAGGTCCCTAAAACCCAAGGGCTAATGCATGTATACTGTTTCCTTGAGTTCTCCATGTAAGAACGTATTTTTCACGTTCAGTTGATGAATGAGCCATGCTTTTGAGAGAGCTAGACTGAGAACAGTACGAATAGTTACCGGTTTGACCACCGGACTAAATGTTTCTCCACAAACCACATCAACCTGTTGAGTTTTGCTATCACTTACAAGACGTCCCTTATGCCTCTCAAAACAACGATCAGATTTTTCTTTACGAGTAAAAATCCACATAGAACGAATCACATTAACACCAGGTGGACGGGGCACCAACTCCCACGTCTTATTTTTAGTAAGAGCATTATATTTATTATCCATAGTCATTTTTCAATTCGGATCACGAAGAGCAGACACAGGCAAGCCCCACGGCCACTGTCCACTGGCCCAAGGCAAGCCCCAGTCACTGCCCACTGTCCCAAGGCTGCTTCCAGGGGTGTTGTGGCCCGAACCCCTGCTAGACGCCACCGCGGCCACTACCCTTGCCACTATCGCCGACGCCGCGATTTTTGCCACTGTTGTTGCGGTTTTGACCCCTTTTGCCACCACCGTTATTACGGTTTTGACTATAATTTTCAGAGAATGATTGAGAGTCATCAGTGTCTCAGGATGTAGCCACCATCATAGCGGAATATTCTCCGGTTGTGGCTTTTTTAGCCAACCCGCTTCTTCCAATGTGAGCATGGAACGTGCTTGGTAGAACGGTGGGATAGGATTGCTTTGGCGAAGAAGAGTTCCAACCCCATTATACGCTTCGGAGAGACTCACAACCATTTGAAGAATGAGACGATCATTTGTGACCGGCACTCCGACGCTTTTGAGTTGATCCAACAATTCCTTGAGCCTTTGATAATATGCTGAGGCATTTGGAAAATCCTCCATGGTTGTGTGAGAGAATTGTTGCTCAAGGGTTGAGGCACGAGAATTTTTGTTATCTTGGAATATATCACGCAACCTATCACAAGCTTTCATTGTCGTGGCGTCGGGTTCGATAATTGTATGCAAGAGGTTCGTAGAGATGGTGGAATAAATTCATTGGAGGACAATTGCATCAAGAGTTGCCCATAACTCTATTTCATCATCGGTGGAAGGCACTTTTTCCTTGCCTTTTTCCGGTTTGACGTGTGATGGAGGACTCGATTAGATCTTGCGTGAATTTTAAAAAGTTTCGCCCACGTCGCATGTTGGACGTTCTACATTTCAAGGATGATAAGGATGTTGTTCTTGATGTGGGAGACTGCAAGAGCAGGATGAAATGCATTCTTTGTGTTAGACATAATTGAGGAAGAAAAAAAAATTAGGACGGCGGAAGAATGGTAGGGGTAAGGAAAAGTTTGGCCTAGACTTCTGATACCATGAAAGAGAATAATCTCTTCCTGATTTTATTAATGTAATTAGCTTATATACATGATATACAATAGTCATTCTAGACTATAATTACGGAAATCAAATATACACCTAACTAATATAAAAGATTGTTACAATAATTAAAGATATACAAAATCATTAATTATATTAAAAGAATATATTTGCATATATTCTATCAATATTAATCATTTAACTATAGTTTTTCTTTTATATGCCAATCTACTTTTTAATTATTTTCAGTGTTTGTAGGTGACTAATCAATATACAATCACTCAAGGAATCAATTGTATGCTGAATTTTGACATGGTGATTTGCATCTTTCTTAAGCATTTTTTGGCTAATTTAATTCATAAGGTTTTAGCCACAAGATCACAAAGGTTTAAAGATAATATGTATATATTCTAGAAATGACTCAACTTGCTATATATTTAAACCAAAATCTCAAGTGGTGGACAATGATGTTTGTTAAACAACATCCTTTAATTTGTCGGTACAAAAAGTTACTGCAAGTTCCTCTTAACATAACAAACTTCATTCCTCTTTTCTTTCAAACAATTTAGAAAGCATGTATATATTGGATATAACTTCCATTAATCGTATATATATGTGAGTAATATCAGTGAAGTTATACGGATTAATTATGTTGCAACTTTTGTTTGTCTGCTAGTTTTGTTGTGTGTATCGCAAGAATTTGTTCCCCCCTTTTTTTTAATCCAAGAGTTATGTCATTTGTCCTAATAGTGTAACAATTTCTTTACAATGTCATGAATATTTCAACATATATATTCAGTGTGATCACACAATTGGGATCTGAAAAACGTCATGAATATTCGTTATTGACAAATGACAGTTCTTTTTTTTCTTTTAACGACCAACTAGCCAAAATTGTAATTTGTTATTGAGATTTGAGGCCAAATTAATTTAAATGGTTGAGTACTTGAGCATAAAAAATCTTCTTGTTGCGTCTCTTCTTCTGTTGCTGCTGCTATCACCATCCATACACTTTATGGCTAAAGTTGAACAGAAGAGTTAGAAGAAAAAAAAACGAACTATTAGTATGAAAAAGAAATTGTGGGGTTGACCGTTTATGAATTCAGATTATTTAAGATATGACTACTAATATTAAATATTAAAGTAGTTTTTTCAAAGTATAGTCCTTTTTCTTTCTCTTTTGGGATGTGTCCTCATAAATCATGACATAACTAGTGGACGGACATGTCTGAAATGACGGGACAATGAAATTTAAAGTTTCTCAATCCATCATTGGTTCTTTTTCATCTATATTCGTTAATCCTTATTTGTTTGGTGATCATTTTTCTTTTCCAAAACAATGCTCGTTATCTATCTTAATTGATGAGCTGATCAAAAGGGAAAAAACTTTTAGTAAGGCTATCTGTGCACCCACATGTTTTCAAAAAAGTTAAGATGGTGGTTGATAATATGTTTAAATATAGTTATACTAATAATGCTATAACTAACCTCCTCCGTTTTATTTTCCTGCCGACTAATTCGCTGCTCTTTATTTAAAGCAGTATACGTAAGGACCCTTCAACTCAGATAGAGATATTGAGGAAAAGGGTTACGATTTGCAACGGCTAGTCAATATATATAAAATATTCCTCTCCAGCAGAAGAAATAGAAAAGAGAAAAAATGACTGCTTATACTGTGATCAATGATAGATTATAAACTATAAAGTACTTATACTGTGATCAATGATGCAACCATTTTCTTTTTCATTATTAATTTTGAAAAATCTATTGCATATCATTCATAATACACACCAGCTTTTCACACACGGAAGATTCAAATTCTTGAGAAAGCAAAGCAACTTTTAAGTGAATTGTCAATATATAAGGAGTAGGTGAGAATGACTGAATGAGAGAAGTCCAAATTATAGAAATTACATTGACTCGTACCAAGAGGAATCAAAAGTGAGAAACAGAATTATGTGATCATTTATTAAAGAATGACTCTGGTTATTAAACGATTTAACAATCGGGGAAAATTTAACTATGATATTTATATTTAGTTGACGTTCAAAAGCAACAGTCCATCCTACTTTAACATAAATATCATACTTACATCCTCTAACCTCTACAGGTTAACACTAAGGAAAAAGTAGATAATTTTGGACCCTATAAGGTAAAGATTAGAAGATGGTTTTGGCAGCTTTGAACTGCCAAAACCAAAACTTCATACCACACTATTCGTTTAAATTTTACATCCGGGATATCTAAACTTAGAAACTCAGACCCAGATTTATTTTGAAGTGGTTAAACCTTAAAAAATTTCGGCTAAGCTTTAAATAGAGGTCTTGAAAAGGTTAGTTGTACACTTCGCCCACATATCTCGTATTATATTTTACCTATCTCTCCCGTGAAAAAAAGATTTAACTAAACAACATTTATCAAGGTCCATAAATCCGATACATATCTTAACAACTCCATCGACTAAAAGAATATTTGACATGGACCGTAAAGCTGATACATATATAACTAGTGTTATAGCTTAACAATTCTTTAATGAGTACCTAACACTGGCCTCAAGCATACACAACGCATGATAAGCATTATTATAACAACTCCTTCAACTAAACATTCTGAACAACAATATACAGGACAAATTTCCTCTGCAAAACATTTTGCTTTGAAACAGATGTGAAGATGAAGTCGCTATCATTAAAATGAATTGATATGAAAGAGACGTAAGCCAACCGAGAAAACTGGACTACCAGTTACACAGCCTCGGAGGAAGGGAAGAGCTTCTCAATAATGTTATTTGATAGGATGTGGTTCGGGTCCAACACTTTTCGCGCTTGGTTGTATGCATCCACTGGGAATTTCTTCTTTAACCTTGCCTGCAGAGCTGCGAGTTCTTCCTTGTCCTTGGGAACCTGGAAGTAACGTAAATTAAGGGTGTATTCATGTAGGAAAATGTTTTCCAGGAAACTGAGTTTTTTTTACTTATTTTCCGGGAACAGGTAGAAGAGGATAGATCTATCTTCCCGTCAATTTCATAGTTCTTCAGAATTGCAAAACAATAAAAGGAGCTACAGCAAGCAAAGTTAGTGGAAGTAGGAGAAATCTACTCGAGTTTTTCCACAGTAATAATAAAGAATCAATATTCTGATAGTTTATCTTTTAGACATTCCCTTTCACCACCAATTTCAATATTGTTGTAGTAGGATGGAGACATTGCCCAATGAACACTTTTCCGATGGGGCTACTTGCCCCCATAATAAAGTAAAATGAAATAACAAAACCAAAGAGGAAATGATTGGTTAACAGTATCTGTATGCTCCTATATAACTGGTGGAAACAGGCATTGTGAAAAATAACTAATACCTCAATCTTCGCCCAATGTTCAAAAGCAGAATAATGATCCCACAACTGTGCTTGTGTCATATGCCTGTAGTGTAAGAACTCCTCAGTGATTTGCCTTCTCTGCCGAGCATCCATGGTTGGAAGATACATAATAATTCCAACCTAGAAACATATTGGAAGGGACATAAGTAATAGTAAAGCTATACCTCAAGAATATCAGGTCTAACAAATAATCACGGATTTGCGTGGAAGAAGAAAGAGGAGATCACTGTTTGAATACAAGGTAATCTAGTATTTAACCAAAGCTAAGTAAAAAATAGACAAATTAAAACTAAGGCACATGTAAAAGGACATGAGACCACCACCTAAGGTTTGTGTTCAGATAAACCTTATAAAACTCAATCACCCTATTTAAGATCTATTTTCAACCTGACATTTTCATCATTAATTGGCAAAGCTCATCCAAGTATCATCACCCATGGACCTAAAATCTTTTTTTTCCTGAAGAAGGTGCAGTTGGACCTTGGACTTAAATTAGTTCACAGCTCACATCATATAAGGAAATATTTGCATGCCGTTATGTGCTTGAGAATTTATCCATCTGCTAAACAAAAGGTCGGTCATGGTTTTTTCTTTACCTAAAAGCAGATAAGGAAAAAGATCCTTTTATATTTAATTTATGATTTAGTAGTTTCTTGAATTTGTGCAATATAGCATTTATGGTGAATAATTAGGCTCCAGAGTAAAGGACCTTTTTCATAAAAGCAGATCATAGATTCACATGTTAAAAAAAGATTACCCATGAGAATATATCATCATCCTCTGAGCTGTAAGCTGGACTCATTCGACTTTTGCTGCAAGCAGTCCATCTCTGTTCTATAGGTGCAGGCGCAGGTACACTTTCTTTCTCAATGAGCTGCATCACTTCCTCTATGTACTCTAGGTCTTTCATACTAGGCTTTGACAGCGTTCCTGCAGGGAAACATGTCTCTGATACCCACTGGTGACCCCCACAGTCAAAGCCTAAAATTTCATCACTCCAGCCAACTCGATATCCTTCTGATTTCCTCCAGAATTCTGCCTCAGCTTTGTTGACTTTAATTACATGCTCCTTGTTGAGAGGATCCATCGCAAGTAGTTTATCTCTCAGTTCAGTGAAAGATAGTTCATCTATTTCAGGTTCATTTGGAGAACCAGAATCAGCAACTCTGTAACAAGTGGTAAGAAATTTATTTAACAAGTAACAACAACATACCCAGTGAAATCCCACAAAGTGGGGTCTGAGGAGGATAGAGTGTACGCAGATCTTACCCCTACCTTGGGAGGTAGAGAGGTTGTTTCCGGTAGACCCTCAGCACAAGAACAAGCAATTCAAAGCGGTATGAAAAGCAAATTTATTTAACAAGTAAATTAAACTTTATATTTAAGAAATAGAAACATAGGATCTTCAGCATTTATCCAAAAATTTCCAGCCACCATCTCTTTTTATGTGGTAAAATTAGACTAGGAGTTTGAGTTTAAAATGTTTATTTATTTTGTCAATTATACAAGTAATACTGGATTACTTGTAACGTTTTGCCTATCAAACAAAATTTTTCAACTAATTTAGTATCGTTTTCCGGCATTACTTGTATTCGTCTATTAATGATGAATAAGTATAATACAAGATCACAATTTTAAGGCTGGGGTTGAAATGTTAGTCCGATAAACAAAACCTTACAAGTAAGGGTAAAAAAAGGGAGTAGCTAAATAAATGTCAAATTCTTGCAATTTATGATATTGTTCAGAATATATTTTTACTGCAAGTGTCTTAATTATTAAAATTACCTTAATTTAGTCCACAAGAGTATATTATTTCACCTATCCGCTTCAGGAAAAGGTCCAACGCAAAAAGGGGATCCTTCTCAGTATATGTAATAGCTGAAACTACATGGGAAGCTCATCCGACAACAGAACGTCGAGCAGAAATGCAAGGAAAAAGATGTTATGAAATATAGTTTTACAGGCCATTTCAATGCCACCATACCTGTACTTCTTCAACGACTCCCGATAGAGATCTTGTACATGCTGCAAGGCTTCTTCTGTAGTATATTTAGGTTTATGATTTGGTGGACCTCGCGAACTAGATATAGGATTGCATGTCACAACCACAACTGCATCAGTATATGGAATGTGCAAGTATTTGACATGCTTGTTCTCAGATAAGAATTTCCTGAAGTAATGACATGTTAGCGGCATTATTTCACAAGCGTAGGACACTAAGTAAACATGCACCATCATTAACAACAAACTGCTATAGTAACATATTTATACAGGTGCAGCAAATCAGCAGCATTAAAACTTAGAAGGTGCAGAAAACTTCAACTACACTCCAGGGTAGGCTAAAAAGTACACTTAAAGTTGATAAATCCAAGAAGGCAAGATAAACTCCATCAGAGCAAACCACTGATCAATTTCCGTTCAGACCAGGAAACACTAGACGAGATTTAACTGAGGTCCCTAGATTTTCGCAATACTGCAGTTTGAACGGGTACATTGGTTATCTACAATAACTAGCAAGTTTTTTTTATAATGGTAACATTTATATTAATATCAACAGGTATACTACACTAAAATGTGTAGTCCCCCTCAAAGGTGCTTCACTTACAAAAAGGGCTCCTATAGCTATTGTTAGTTACAAACTGCCTAAAACATTAAAGATATCTTCAGTTTGAGTTGCTAACTCCTGTTTACACCAAAAAAAAGGCCTAAGCAGTTCATTTTGAGCTTCTGGATGTTGCAGCACTTGTTCTCACAGCTTCTCTGGTTCCTTTCTGCCCATATAGACCACCAAATACATGTTGGGACAATCTTTCATCTTTCCTCCTTTTTGGATACATTTCCATATCTATTCCAGCACTCCAAAACCCCTTTAATGCTTCCTGGCATTACCCACCTAATTTTCTTTAGGTTGATAAATATTTTCCATAACTGATCTACCCATGTACAATGTAAGAAAAGATCCTGTTCACCGCAAAAATAACATCTGGGACAAAGATAAAAGCCCCTCTTCATCAGATTCTCTTGTGTCAAAACCACTTCTTTGGCCAGTAACCAGGTGAAGCAGGATACCTTATATGGAATTTTTACTTTCCATAACATCTTCCAAGGCCAACAGTCCACCTGGTTGTTACAAGAATTTAGGTTCTTGTAAGCAGATTTCACAGCGAACTTCCCGACTATCATTCTGCCATAACAAAGTGTCTTCTTCATCTGTGAAGCCATTAAATTGTGATAGGATGTTCTGAAATTCTGCTATTCTTTCTACTTCCCAGTCATTCAAAAGTCTTCTAAAACTGAGGTTCCAACCATGACCTGTCCACATATCAGCTACTGTTGCTTGTTGTTGTTGGCAAAGGTTGAAAAGATCTGGATACAACTGTTTGAGAGTACGTTGACCAATCCAATTTTCATTCCAAAATGAGACTTTCTGCCGTTTCTGACTTTGTATACCACTTTTGAAAGAAAAGTTGGCCATATGTTTATGATGGATCTGCATATGCTGCAACCATAGGGTGTAGTTACTTCCTTAGTAATCCAGTTGCCTTCCTCCCCATATCTAGATTTGATGACTTCTTTCCAGAGTTGATTATCTTATGTGGCATACCTCCAGAGCCATTTCATCAACAAGCTTTTGTTGTGTAACTTCATGTTCCTGATTCCCAGACTTCCGTCAGCCTTACTGAAAGTCAGCTCTTCCCATTTCACTAAATGGAATTTTTTCTTATCTTCACTACCTTGCCAGAAGAAATTCCTCCTTAGAGCATCAATTTTTTAATCACATTGACAGGCATGGGGAACACAGATAGCATGTATGTAGGAAGAGCATCAAGTACACTGTTAATCAAAGTTAGTCTCCCCCCTATAGACATGTATTGACTCTTCCAGTTTGTCAACCTCTTTTCACACTTCTCTAGAACTCCATTCCATATCCCTTTTGATTTACTTTTTGCCCCCAAAGGCATGCCCAGATAAATTGTTGGTAGTTCTCCCACCCTACCTCCCAGACTATCTGCCAAAGCTTGGATATTAGTTACCTCATTAACAGGATAGATGTAGCTTTTCTTCCAGTTAATGTGCAAACCTGAGACAGCTTCTAAAACAATGAAAATAACTCTCAAAATCAGGACTTGTTCTTTTGAGGCCTCGCAGAACACTAGAGTGTCGTCCGCATATTGTATTACAAGACCTTTGTAGAAGTTGTTTTATACTGGATTTTGTCTACTAGGAGATGCACCAGTCGGTGCACAATACGAGATAAATAAATTGCTTATCTATAATGGACTACAACTTTCACTATATAGTCTCATCATTTTCAGCAACTACCTACCACTTCTTATATTTATCTCTCTTTCACCTCTTCTCTTCTCCACTATTCTATTTCTCTCTCTTTGTTCATCTTTATTTTTCCATCCTCTCTCACATTCTACCCCACAAATACAGAAGATACTAATGAGATAGAGTAGCAACACTAAATCAAGTCCTACTTCAAATTCAATGCTTAATTAGGAATTATAAAACAATAACACATTAGATTCTGGCATGATAAATGGTTGGGAACAACACCCTAAAGGAGGAATTTCCAAACAACTTTTCTCTTTTCTGATGCACCCTCATGCAAGTATAGCTTAATGCTGAACAGGGAACACATAGAACATCATGTACAGAAGAAATTGCCAAGATTGGGAGAGCATGATGCAGCTGAAGGGAAAACTGGAGCAAATATCTACTAACCCCCAGGAAAGACAGATTCAAGAAGGGTTGGGAAAGGAAAATTTTCAGTCAAAATCTGCTAGTATGTACAGTAAAGTGCTAGTAGATTTATTGAAAATTGGGCCTGGAATATCACTAGAAAATCTGAAGTTCCAATGAAAGTTGGTGCATTTCACTTTGGTAGCCTTGTTGGAAGTCTGTCTTACTCATGAAAATCTAAATAGGAGAGCAGTGTTGTGCCTTCTCCACTGCCAGTTGCAAGTGACATGTGGAGCATGTTTTGGACCTTTTTGGACTGCATTGGGTGATGACATACAGCCTAAAAGATTCATATATATGCTGGGGACACCAGTAAGTAAGGAAATCCACCGGGAAGACTTGGCAGATGATTTCACCTATGATTTTATGGTGTCTATGAAGATAAAGAAACCCAAGGTGCTTTTTGGTGTCTCAACTTCTACACCCTCCCAGTCAATGTGAGGCGTTTAATGGATCTTTTTTGGTGTAAGCAGAGCAGTGTAGATAGTAAAAACACTTTTTGGATTTTATAAGCTCACCAAAACGTAAAGGCAAGTTCTATAGGGCGGTGGTTAGACCGACTATGTTGTATGGGACGGAGTGTTGGCCAGTCAAGACTTCGCACATCCAAAAGATGAAAGTTGCGGAGATGAGGATGCTAAGATGGATGTGCGGGCATACAATGAGGGATAGGATTAGAAATGATGATATCCGGGACAGAGTGGGAGTGACCTCGGTGGAGGATAAGATGCGGGAAGTGAGGTTGAGATGGTTTGATCATGTGTAGAGGAGAGACACAAATGCCCCAGTGCGGAGGTGTGAGAGGTTGGCTATGGACGGGTTCAAAAGGGGTAGAGGTAGGCCAAAGAAGTATTGGAGAGAGGTGATTAGACGGGATATGGCGCAGGTGCAACTTACTGAGGACATGACCTTAGATAGGGGATTGTGGAGGACACGCATTAAGGTAGAAGGGTAGTAGGTAGTCGAGCGTAGTCCTACTTACGCTTGCAAACTGGTAGTTGTAGTGTTATTATTGCATGCCCGCTTAGCCTATCATACTAATAGGCGCAGTATTGCTTTATTATCCCCTGTAATTTGATTTCTGCTGATGTGTCATTTAGTGTACTTTGTATAGCTTATTTACATGAGCTAGTTACTGCTTACTTTTTTTAAATGCGCTACCATGGCTTATTCGCTTTTGATACCAATATTTTCATACTGCTTTAAATTTTTCCTGACCGTTTCTCTTGATTTGCTTTTGTTGTTGCTTTGCTTGTGCTTATGCTCTATCTTGAGCCGAATGTCTCTCGGAAACAGCCGCTCTACCTACCAAAATAGAGGTAAGGTATGTGTACACTATACCCTCCCCAGACCCACGTTGTGGGATTTCACTGGGTATGTTGTTGTTGAATTATCTTTTGTTTAGAAGTGTCACATGACAATTCACAAGAGCTCTAAAGATCTTTCGCTAGATGTATACTATGATTAGTTTTTCTTATAACCGTCGCGGGGCTAGCTTGCGCGCACCTCAACTAATCATAGGGTATTTGCTACCTCCCACCAACACAGTTTTGGGTAACTCTGTCTACCGAGTTCAAGACTGATAAGAAATCACCTACTTCCTCCGTCCCAATTTATGTGGCACCATTTGACTTGGCACGGAGTTTAACAAAGAAAGGAAAACTTTTGAAATGTGTGATCCAAAACAAGTCTTATATAAATGTGTGGTTGTAAATCATCTCGTAAAGTTAATTTTTTTAAAATATAGAAATGTGACATTCTTTTGGGACAGACCAAAAAGAAAATGGTGTCACATAAATTGGGACAGAAGGAATAGTATTTTTGTTTTCACTAGGATATGAACTGAGACCTCATGATTCTCAACCCACTTCATTCATTGACACACTAGGCCACGCCCTTGGGTGTAATAGAGATGTATATTATTGTGCACTTCTTCTGGGTGCATATCAATATAGTTCACTTACTTCATCGTCAAAGCAAAAACTTAAAGCTTATAGCTCTAATTCTAAGTGGACTGAGCAACAAGAAAATCAAAAGATGGGCAAATTCAACTATCCTTGATTTTAAAAGATACTCCCAAGAATGGGAGTCTTGGAGTAACTATAAAGTTGTTGACATGTGACTTTGAGGTCACGGGTTCAAGCCGTTGAAACAGCCTCTTGCAGAAGTGCAAGGTAAGGCTGCGTACAATAGACCCTTGTGATCCGGTCTTACCCCGAACCCCGCGCATAGCTTTTACTCCATCTACTCCATTTTATGTGACGGTGTTGAATGGGCACAGAATTTAAGAAAGAAATAAAGACTTTTGAAACTTGTGGTCTAAAACAAGACATTTTTATCGCTATAAATCATCTCATAAGGGATCAAACATATCGAGGATGAGCTTTCACAAAGGCTAATAGCCAATAGTTGATGTCACCAGCCTTAACTTCTTTATCTACTTGAGTTGATGGACTAACCCCAAAAGAGAGGTCTTTCTTTATGGTTATGAAATCACTTTGATTGAAAAGTCGATGATGCTATAAGTAAATTAGCAGATGTGTCCAAAGTCCTTCACTGCACTCTAGAGAGAGGATAACATATCCTAAATAGTAGCAAGCGAAAATGGGAAGTTTAAAGTCAAATATTTCTAAGTATAGAAAGGTGTATTCTTTTTGGGACATACAATATGACACATAAAATGGGACAAAGGAAGTACTTTCTTTTCCTTTTTATGAGCAATCCTTGTTTCACAAACACACAAGCATATATCACTCGCAATAATACCGACAAAGCCCAAAATCTTTTCCATGAGATCCCTTGTGCTAGGTTTTAGGATGCTTGCAAATCACTAGCTTGGCTACATCAATATTAACAAGTAACAAGCTCTGTATAAAGAAGATCCTCTAAGAAGGTCTAACGTAACAACTATGAGAACTTCCCAAAAGGGAAAACAAATAACTAAAGAAAAAAGCGAATATTTACTTGTGATTTTTCTTGATATCTTTCAGGTTAGACAGGAAGGTATGTTCTACAAGCTCCTGCCTGTCAACACACTGAAGAGTGACTTCTGCAACCACCCCAAGTCCTCCAAGTCCACATCGAGCAAGATAAAAGAGTTCTGGATCTTTCTCTTTTGAAATTTCTATTGTTCCCTTGGCGGGGGTAACCAATTTCATGCTTATGACTTGCTCATCAATTGGAGGCAACCTGGCACCAGTTCCATGGGCACCAACCTAACAATTTGAATTCAAAGGAAGAAAAGCTTTAGAATTTTCCCAATCAATCCTCACCAAAAACATCCATCTGACAAATCAATATATAAAACTAACTGCAAGTTGGAATAATGTAGAAAACTCAAACAAGTAGTAAAAAGCAGATGCTGTCCCTTGAAACACAACATGGAATGAAAAGAACCAGCTTGAACATTTTTTATTTGATTGATTATGCAAAAGTAAGCTTTTTATCTACATAGGCAGATGTGCATCAAGAAAGTACTGTATCAGTTATACAGAGTACATCCATAAACTTCCCACAAAACTCATCATTTCACCAATTCTAGAGACTAATTTCTAGCCACCACAAAACAGTTAGTATACAGCTGAGTTATAATCTATACACAGGGACAACTTGTCCCTCAAAAGCATCTATTATTTCTCCTAACCAAATTGTTGCCACTATGCAAATATAGTATACCAGGCCTCTGAACAGTCTTTGGAAGTCTACTTGAATTGTAAACCTAGAGAAGGCTTATTATACATGTACAGGCCATAATTATAACTTCCGCACTAGCACAAATTAAGCAAGGCATATATGATAAAAACATATACCCCGGCCTCAAAAATTCTCACTCCCTCAGTCAAAGCTCAATTTTCCTAGTTTAATAGGAGATGGGAATTAAGGCAAATGTAGCAACTTGAAATAATTCAAAAAAAAAAGAGAATCGAAGAACAAGGATACACTCACTACATTGACTTCTCTATGAAATAAAAAATTGGTTTAAAGTATAAAATAGGGAAAATTGCTACTTTCTTGGTAATATTGGAATACAAATATAGCAACAACAAAAACAATCAGTCAACCACGCCTCAAAACAAGCTAGCTGGGCTTGGCTATACGAATTTTTGCTACCCATTTCGCTCCATTTGAACCCGTTTCATTCCAATATTCAATAGTTCATGTTCTCTAACCATACAAGTTTACACATTTTCTACTTCATTTCATTAAAAAAATTCATACATTTTTTACTGACACAAATTTCTAACAAGATTAAGAAGACTTTTAGCAATCATTGAACCAAATAAAAGAGTATCAACCTGACTAAAACTTAGTCCTAACTAATAAATATCACATATACAAGAGAAAATTTGGAATGGGCACACTATGTATTTTAGTTAATCTCTAAGGGGTCGTTTGGTTCGAAAACAAATTATGTTGGGATTAGTTATCCTGGTATTATTTCTTATTGATTGTTTGGTATGTTGTATTAAAAGTAACATACATTGTATAATTTCTAAAAAGAAGTAGTTTATTTACAATCCTGGGATAACTTATTCCACTTGTGGCAGGTATAAGTTATCCCAGTACTAATTTTTATTCTTGTGATAACTTATCCCGGATTAGTAACCAAACAAGGGATAAGGAATTGCTAAATTCTTACCCCAGGATTATTTTTGCTTGTCCTTCGTACCAAACGACCCCTAAGTTATCTATCCCGCGGCAGAGCTAGAACCCCTTTGGGTGCGGCCCTTGTCCGGACCCTGCTAAAGCGGGATGCTTTGTGCAACATGCTGCCTTTTTTTAATTATAAAATTAAGAACCTAGTTATTATCACTTGAAGTAGTCGCTCTAAAATCTAAAACCCATAAAGTTAGAATCTTGGCTCCGTCACTGTTAATCTAACACTACCCTTTTGTCCAATAAACAAACTACTCCACAAGAACAAATCAATCACCTGAACAATGCCACCGATTTGCTGTTCTCTTATCGACGCGAAATTCTGAAGAGTAATCCCATACTCTTTAATCGCATCGACAAGTTGCTGAACCCGAATCCCAGCTTGAACAGTAACCCTTTTCTTTTCCTTATCCACACTCAATACCTTATCCATTAACGCCAAATTCACCATCCCAGATCGGGTCAACCCGATCCCATTCGGTGACAAACCCGACCCGACGGGGCGGATCTTCTGTTTCTTATCATTCGCATCCTTAACTATCCTTTCAAGCTCTTCAATCGATTCGGGTTGCAAAAAAGTCCGGGTTTGTACTTCGTGGGTCCCACTCCAATTAGATACAGTGTGGAGATCCTCAGGTAATGGAGCGTAGCGAAATAGTTGTGCTTTTTTGTGAATTGCGTTTTCGGGGAACGGGAAGGAATAGTATGTGGCGGCACTACACCCTAAGAGGAGTAGGGTGTAGCCTATGTATTTACGGAGTTCGGATTCGGAGGAAGGTGGGCCCGGTGAAGAAGATAAAGGGCGGGGATTGAAGAGAGTGGGACCCACGAGGTGACGGTGGTGGTGGTGGTGGTGGTGGAGAAAGGATTGGAGAGAGCGTTTGGAAGTGAGAGAACGGAGCATTTGAACGGTGTCGTTTTGATGGGGTTTTGAAGAGGTTTAGTTAAGATGTGGACTGACAAGTAACGAAGAAGATGATGAAATGTGGAAGTATTATTTCTTCATGATTTTATGGCTTAGGACTAGGAATTTTGTTTTTATAAAATGGGACCATAGTCCTTGCTGGGATGAAGTTGACTCTCTTTAAAACCATCGGTGCAGCCGATGCTCCACCCCTGCTTTGAATATGGAAAAAATTTAATAGGAAAACGCTTCTATTGAATGAGCCCTATGCGATGTAAATTTTAATTAATCAGGTTCATTACGAGTATCAAATATCATATGAGAAACTAAAAAAAAAAACTTTCAAACATTTATAAGTTATTTTTTTTGGAAATGATCAAAATTTGATGATGTAACTATTAGAAATTGAGTAATTTTGTCAACAACAACATACCTAGTATAATCTCATAATATGTAGTCTGGGGAAGATAGGAGGTACGCAGACCTTACTTCGATCTTTATGGGGTAGAGAAGTTGTTTCCGATAGACCCTCGACTCAAAAAAATTGAGTAATTTTGTCCTTTGTTAAATTTTTTATTCAATATTAACTTGTTCATAGTAAGAAAAAAAATTACTTTAACCTTTTTAACTCCTAACGGATCTTCTATCTGTAGGTAATTAAATTATAAATTGTAATTAAAAGTTAATAAATTCAGATCGTTTTCTTCAAAATATTTGGACAAGCAAAACTTACTCATTCATGTTGGAATTTTGTTACTGATAAGAGCAAGTACATTTGCTATTAACAAAAAGTATGTTTGGATCAAAAATATAATTAAGTGACGAAATTAAGCAATATCGGAGAGTACATATGCAATAATGCAAATATGTACTCTTTCCGGCGACGGAATCTCATCAATTTTTATATTCAAATAAAATTTCAATTTAACTTCAAATATTAATTACAACAACATACTCAGTGAAGTCTCACAACATGGGGTCTGGGGAGGGTAGAGTGTATGCAGACCTTACCTCTATTTTGGTAGGTAGAGAGTATATTTCCGAAAGACCATCGGCTCAAGACAAATCATAAGCACAAGCAAAACAAGAGAAACGGTCAGACCGGATAACAAATTTAAATCAATATGAAAATGATGGTAACAAAAGCGAATAAGTCATGATAAAGCATTCTGAAAAAAGCAGCAGTAACTAACGCAGGTAAATAAGATAAACAAAGTACACGAAAGAACATACAGAAGCATAAATCAAATGACAAGAGACTATAAAGTAATATTGCGCCTACTAGTATGATAGGCTAAGCAGGGCTACAATAATAATAATAATAATACAACTACCAGTATGTAGGCGTAAGTAGGACTACGCTCAACTACCTACTACCCGTCTACCTTAATTCGTGTCCTCCACAACCCTCTATCTAATGTCATGTCCTCAGTAAGTTACACATGCGTCATATCCCGTCTAATCACATCTCCCCAATACTTCTTCGGCCTACCTCTACCCCTCATGTACCCGTCCATAGCCAACCTCTCACACATCCGCACTGGGGCATTTGTGCCTCTCCTTTGCACATGCCCAAACTATCTCAACCTCACTTTCTGCATCTTATCATCCACCGGGGCCACTCCCACTATGTCCCGGATATCAATATTTCTAATCTTATCCCTCATTGTATGTTCACACATCCATCTCAGCATCCTCATATCTACAACTTTCATCTTTTGAATGTACGAAATCTTGACTGGCCAACACTCCGCCCCATACAACATAGTCGGTCTAACCACCACCCTATAGAACTTGCCTTTAAGTTTTTGTGGCACTTTTTTATCGCACAAGACTCCAGATGCGAGCTTCAATTCCATCTACCCTGCACCAATACGATGTGTGTCATCGTCGTCAATCTCTCTATTTCCTTGGATAATAGACCCGAGATACTTGAAACTTATTTTCTTTGGAATGATCTGAGTACCAAGCCTCACCTCCATGCCTGTCTCATGGTCGCTCCCGTTACTGAACTTACACTCCCAGTATTCTGTCTTGGTCCTACTCAGCCTGAACCCTTTAGACTCTAGAGTCTGTCTCCAATCCTCTAGCTTATCGTTCACTCTATTGTGAGTCTCATCAATCAGGACTATGTCATCTCCGAATAACATACACCATGGCACCTCCCCTTGAATTTGTCGCGTTAGTACATCCATCACCAAGGCAAATAAGAATGGGTTAAGAGTTGATCCCTGGTGCAGCCCCATCATCACTGAAAAGTGCTCCGAGTCTCCTCCTACTGTCTGTACCCTAGTCTTGTCTCCATCATACATATCCTTCATCGCCCTAGTGTACGCCAGATGTACACCTCTAACCTCCAAACATCTTCATAGAACCTTTCTAGGGACTTTGTCATATGCCTTCTCGAGGTCGATGAAAACCATATGTAAGTTTCTATTCCTTTCCCTATACTGCTCCACTAACCTTCTAATAAGATGAATGACTTATGTAGTCGAATGCCCCGACATGAATATCCAAACTGGTTCTCAAAAATAGACACGCCTCTTCTCATCCTCATCTCCACGACCATTTTCCAAACTTTCATAGTGTGGCTTAGCAGCTTGATACCTCTATAGTTTTTGCAACTCTGGATGTCACTTTTGTTCTTGTATAAAGGAATCATTGTACTCCACCTCCATTCTTCGAGTATTCTTGTCGTCTTAAAAATGACATTAAACAACTTAGTGAGTCACTCCAAACCTGCCCTGCCTGCGCTCTTCCAAAATTAAACTGGGATCTCATTAGGCTTGGTCGCTTATCCCTGCGCATCCTGCGAACAACACCCTTAACCTCTCATCCTTAATACTTCTACAATATCCAAAATCTTGGTACCTTCCGTATTGCTCCAGATCTCCCAGCATAATGTTTTTATCTCCTTCTTCATTCAAGAGTTTATGGAAGTAAGATTGCCACCTCCGTCTAATACGTGAGTCCTCCACCAGTACTTTGCCGTCATCGTCCTTGATGAACCTCACGTGATCCAAGTCACGGGTACTCCTCTCCCTCGCCTTGGCTAGTTTGTACAACTTCTTATCCCCATTTCCCCCCTCTAATTCCACATATAGGCGTTCAAAAGCCACAGTTTTATCCGCCGTAACCGCTAGCTTTGCCTCATTCCTCGCCATCTTGTATAATTCCCTATTCGTCCACTTCTCCACCTCATCCTTGCTTTCTACCAATTTCGCATATGCCATTTTCTTTGTTTTCACCTTCTCTTGAACTTTACCATTTCACCACCAGTCTCTTCGATGCCCACAAAAGCTACCCCTTGAGACCTCTAACACTTCTCTAGCTACCTCCTGAATGAAACTGGTCATCCTGTCCCACATACCGGCCGTATCCCCACTACTCCCCCAAGCCCCCTGGTCATCAACCTCTCCCCCATATCCTTTGCACTAGCCATGGTCAAACTCCCCCATTTGATTCTCAGCATGTCATCTACAACCCTACTCTTCTTCTCCATCTTGATCTCCAAATCCATCACTAAAAGCTTATATCGGTTTGTAACATATTCAATCGGAATAACCTTGCAGTCTTTACAAAGATCGTTGTTAACCTTCCTAAGGAGCAAAACATCTATCTGAGTCTTAGCCACCGAACTACGAAAAGTCACCAAGTGCTCCCCTTTCTTCATGAACCTCGAATTGGCTATCACCATCCCAAAAGCTTTAGTGAACTCCAAAAGTGAGACGCCTCCCTCGTTCATGTCCCCGAGGCCAAAGCCTCCATGTACGTCTTCATAACCCCCGGAAGTGACCCGATATGTCCATTGAAATCTCCTCATACAAATAACTTCTCAGTGGATGGTATACCTCCCACCACCCCGTCCAAATCCTCCCAAAAGCTCATCTTCTACTCCTCGTCCAAGCCTGTCTATGGCGCGTAAACACTAATAATGTTTATAGTGAACCCTCCAACTACCAACTTAATCGCCATCATCCTGTCATTGACCCTCCTAACCTCTACCACCTGATCCATTAGCGCGATGTCTACCAAAATGCCTACCCCAATCCTATACCTCAACATACCCGAGAACTATAACTTATACCCGTCCACAGCCTTAGCCTTAGGTCCTACCCATTTGGTCTCCTTAACACAGACTATATTAATCTTCATCTTCTTAAGAATCTTAACTAGCTCTATGGACTTCCCCGTTAAAGTCCCAATGCTTTAAGACCCTATTCTCAGCCCAACATCTCCCTTACCCCACTTACCCCTCTAACCCTCGCCCTTGTCCCCGACCGATAACATGACCCTAGTCTACCATCAGTCTCCAAAGACACAAAAATGGATATAAACTAATAGACTAATCAAATGTTTACACCTAAAACAGGAACACCAAGAATGATATAACTAAAGGTAAGAAGAGTCAATGTGAGAACGTAATATACTAAGGGCAGGAATCAATATATTATGAAACAAATTTGACAACTAAGCAAAGATAAATTAGCTACAAAAAAGAAGACCAGAGAGATAAAACCCGGATATTAGGCGTAAGATCGAAGAGATAGAGCCCAGATGCCCGTCGTGACAAATATGGTCTCGACGGTCGTGTTCCGGTAGTTGATGCTTTGGATATATATCTGTTGGTACCTGCAAAAGCAAAGCAAAAAAAAAAAAAAAAAAAAAAAGGGGAAAGGGAAGAGATATAGGGAGAAAGGTCACTTGAGAACCGCCGAAATAAGTTGTCGGCGATGCAGTGACGACCGTTGTGGTGGCTGCTGGTGAGAAGTAGTGGGCGAGAGTAGATATCCCAGTCTAGTAGGTTTCCGATATGAAGCCTTGCCTTCGCCAAAAATAGTTCGGGCAGACGAAACCGTCAGTGTACTTTGCTGGAAAAGATGATACCGGAGAATACAACAGAAACAGAGGTCAAGAGAGAAAGAAAGGAATAAATGAGGAGAGATAGATGGAGAGAGAGACTATGGGCCCCTTACCTGATCGCCGAAGAGAGGTCTCGCCGGCGGAAATCAAGTGATGTAGGTTACTGTTACCGTTCACGTTCTTAGAGAGAAGGAAATCAAGTGATGTAGGTTACTGTTACCGTTCACGTTCACGTTCTTAGAGAGAAGGAGAGAGGAGAGAGGAGAGAGAGACAACTATCTTGACACAGACCTTTATCAAAAATCTTATCTTTTTCTATTTTCAGCTGAAAAATTATCAGAACTGAAAGAAAAAGCCAAACTTCAAATATTAATATTTTTTAAATATCAATCAATTCATAAATACATTATTTTTCGTGAACATCTACAAAATGGGTTTTCCCCCTCATATATGATACTCTCCGACTCAATTTATGTGGTATTATTTTCTTTTTAATATGTATAAAAAATAATTATATTTAAAAACATAAATGATATACAATAACACATTTATATAAGATTTATTTTAAATTATATATTTTAATTTTTTTTTTATTAAATTCTTTGTCAAGTGAAATGTTGACGAAAGTTTCGCCTTTGTCCCCATGCCCCCTCGCCCACACCCCACCCCTCATTCTACCAAAATTAAATAGTGAGGTGAACAGAAAATAATTGAAAAAGAGAGCAGCTGTGGTGGCACACACACAACAATACATTCAAAGGCCAGTCTCATGTTCACCACAAGCATACTACCAGTACCAGATTTTTGCTGTAGATTCTGTCTTCATGGTGAGCATTCAACTCCATATGCTTCTGTCAAGTGTAATACTTATCTTATATGGCAAATCTTGAGAAATATCTAACACCCTTTTCATTTTCCTAGATTATTACATAATAATCAACTACTGGTTCTAGTTTGATGTTCATAGTTGAAAATTAGACAACTTTCTTGAAATCAATCCTGTCTGTAGTTTCAAGAAGATATGAATACACTGTTGAAAACCCCAAATAACCTTGAATTTCTGCAACCCCTTCATGGATTTGCTGTTAAAGCTAGCAACTTTACCTCTATAAAGCCTCAGAAATTTGGTTCAAGAAAATTTAGGTAAAAGGGTTTGTGTTAAGGCTAAAAGTAGTACACTTTTGGAGCTTGTATCTGAGACAAAGAAGGAAAATCTTGATTTTGAGCTTCCTATGTATGACCCTTCAAAAGGGCTTGTTGTAGATTTAGTTGTGGTTGGTGGTGGACCTGCTGGTCTTGCTGTTGCACAACAGGTTTTGGAAGCTGGACTATCCGTTTGCTCGATTGACCCCTCCCCGAAATTGATATGGCCTAATAACTATGGTGTTTGGGTGGATGAATTTGAGGCCATGGATTTGTTGGATTGTCTTGATGCTACGTGGTCGGGTGCTGTTGTTTATGTCGATGATGATAGAATGAAAAATCTCGATAGACCTTATGGAAGGGTTAATAGAAACAGCTCAAGTCCAAAATGATGGAGAAATGCATATTGAATGGTGTTAAATTCGACCAAGCCAAAGTTATAAAGGTAATGTTAGGTTTCGCCCTGAATTTCCTACCTTATTTGGATTTCACTATAATTGTGTTTTGCTTCAAAGATATTTTCTTTGTGGAAAATGACTCTTACATATCTATCCTTTTTTGGACTTATATAAATAGAAGATTCCTTCTTTTCATACAATAACACAATAGCATCCGCAATTTAGTCATTAAAGAATATAATCTCCATTAGTTATGTTTTTTCTATATTCGTTTTTTCGATATGTAGGTCCATTGACCAAACCATATAATATTATGTTTCTTTTAGTATAGTTCTCATTTTGTCTGATTTATCATCATCCAAATTTGCAATCATTAGCTTCCACATGACACCCTGTTATTCATGAGGAAGCTAAATCTATGCTGATTTGCAATGATGGTGTGACTATTCAGGCAACAGTGGTTCTTGATGCAACTGGCTTCTCTAGATGTCTTGTGCAGTATGATAAACCGTATAATCCCGGGTATCAAGTTGCTTATGGCATATTAGCGGAAGTGGAGGAACATCCCTTTGATACAAGTAAGATGCTTTTCATGGATTGGCGAGATTCACATCTAAATAATAATATGGAGCTGAAGGAAAAAATAGAAAAATTCCAACTTTTTTATACGCCATGCCATTTTCATCAAACAGAATATTTCTCGAAGAAACATCCCTTGTAGCTCGTCCTGGTTTACGTATGGACAATATTCAAGAAAGAATGGTGGCTCGTTTAAGTCATTTGGGTATAAAAGTTAAGAGCATTGAAGAGGATGAACGATGTGTAATTCCGATGGGTGGGCCCTTTCCAGTAATACCTCAGAGAGTGGTCGGAATTGGCGGTACAGCTGGCATGGTTCATCCGTCGACGGGTTATTTGGTAGCAAGGACCTTAGCTGCAGCTCCTATCGTTGCTAAAGCAATAATTCAGTACCTTGGTTCTGAGAAGGACCAATTAGGTAATGAATTATCGACGTCTGTTTGGAAAGATTTGTGGCCAATAGAAAGGAGACGTCAAAGAGAATTCTTTTGCTTTGGTATGGATATTCTTCTGAAGCTTGATTTATCAGCTACGAGAAGGTTTTTCGATGCCTTTTTTGATCTAGAACCTCGTTATTGGCATGGGTTCTTGTCATCTTGGCTGTTTCTTCCTGAGCTTATGTTTTTCGGGCTGTCCCTTTTCTCTCACGCTTCAAATGCTTCTAGAATAGAGATTATGACAAAGGGAACTCTTCCTTTGGTAACTATGATTAACAATTTGTTAAAGGATACAGAATGACTTATCAAGAATCTGGTTCAATAATACATCAAATGTGTTAATACTTGATTTACTGCTCTCATTTTTGTTTCTTGTAATTGCCATCGTAACTATTCCCATTTCTTGCTTTTTCATTTGCCTTGTTACTCACTATTGTGCTTGCTATTTTACTTTTTGATCTCTTTTCTCTCTATTCACCGAGCTTGCGAGTACACTCGTTTAGTTAAAGCACAATCATCCTGAAGTAAGAGTTCCTGCAGGCAGAATGTTTAGTGGTCTTTAAAATTACAAGAGAAATGGAATGATGTAATAAGAAACGTTTTCCTTTCGTTATGTCTCTATATAAAGAAAAACTTGTATATTCATGTTTATATACACAAGTAAAACTGCAAGTTTGTGAAAGTGTAATTGCATTTCTAGCATGAGTTGAATGTACTGGACATCCAAAGGATGGTGTAGGAAAATACATACAACTATGTGAATAACTTCTTAAGAGTTCTGAGTTCTCTCTCTAGCCTTCTTTACCTCCCATTCTAAAGCCAAAAGTGTGCCGAAAATATAGGGAGATCCAGGATTTAAACGCGACCTTTAATGTTCATAGCACTGAACTCACTTTACTTTTGAAATTATGGGTGCAGAATCTGATATTTGTTGACATTTTGTGATACTTCACATGTATATCTATGTCCCGTGTGAAAAATACCGGGTTCGGTTAAATGTAGCTCATGCGCTACATCTGACACTGCCCGCAAAGCAATCTCATTTCTCTCCTCACTAAGAGAAAAACTGATTTTCCCTCCAATCTGCCATGAAAGATGAAACTGTCAAGCCATACTTGAAAAATCTGGATCAGTTCTTGAAAGAAGAATTTATTGTGGAATAGGTCTGCATAAATGTCAAGCAAAAGAATAACTCCTCTTTTAACTTCATTTATCCTTTCTCTTTACTTGCATTCCCAAAAAGTACATAATTTGAAATTGCTGAGGGATTGAGGTGCTTTATTTTCTTTGATTACAAAGATGATCAAGAGCTTGAGAATCCAAATGGGGACCTGATTCTCAAGCAAACACACATCACAAAGTGTTGTTGCCTAAACCAACATGGCAAGATGTTCTATTGTTGTTTGATCTTTTTGCTTTTTATGCATGTGCTTATCTCTATTTAATTAATAACAAAGCTGACATAGAAACAACATTTTTTCCCCAATAAATGTGATGTCCAGATTAGCTTGCGCGCACCTCAATTCATTTTTGGGATGTTTGCATCATCAAATACGTCTGTTTTGAAGAATTTGTAGTTAGTGGCAAGACACCATTGTACCAAGAGTATCATCCTCAGAGCTTTGTCAAAAACATTTATTAGATAGATAAGTATATAATATTTGAAAAAATAATATTTAAATATATAATAAAGCGACACTGCATGAAAATAATGTCAAATAACCTCAATTAGGAACAAGAAGTAAAGCTTTAGAACCTCTACAGAGTCGAGTTGTGATAAAAGACTGATATACTAGCTAGGGACAAGAAGTAAAGCTTTTGAACCTCTAAAGAGTCGAGTTGTGATAAAAGACCGATATACAAGCTAGTGTTGTGATAATAGACCAATACCCATGTTCAAAATATTTTGTGCTAAGTGGGGGTTAAGTATAATTGAAATATATGATACATAAAACTAGAAACAACCTCACCGAAACATTACAATCCAAGAATCAACTCGTCGTTAGTGTTGAGGGACAATTATTGTCATGTTTTCGCTTTCATCATAATTCTTGCCCCTTATGCAATGAGCAGAAAACAAAAGATTACAGAAAAAAAATAGTTGTATTTGTTGGAAATTTACTAATGTGGAATTAAGTATATCCCATTATTTATGACTCAAACAATTGGGGCCCCGCACGTCGGAAACGTCGTTTCCACACACGTGCACACGTTGTGCCAAATATCGCAAATTTCATTAGTGAAAGAGATATTGGTACGTATGTAATACGTTTGAGACATAGAATGATGGACGGTTATTGGCCAAATGACAAAGTATTCCACGTTGGTAAACGAAAGAAGAAGTGTACGAAATGTAAGATGAAATGAGTCGGAAGTCGTCGCCGAGCCGCGGCGCAGCCCCGTCAGAGCCGAGGAGCTTCAAAGGCAAAATGTTGCGACGGGAAGTTGGAAAATTCTGACCTTTGGGCTGGTTTTGGAGCATTGAATCTCTATTACTTGGCACATGAATTCAGCCATTATTTGGCTGAATGTAACCCCTCCATCAAGTGTCATTACATGGCTATTGAAGGCCATTAGTTGGCTAGTTGAAGGGTCATCTCATTACACTATAAATTGAGGCATTTGGCTCAATTGTTCACTACGCTTAGAAAATACTACAGAATTTCTGAATTCATCTTCTTCCTCTCTAGCAAGTTTACTATACTCAAAGTTCTTCAAGAGTAACACTTGAGTTTCCTTTGCTCAATTGTTAAGTTGTTGTTGTATCTTGAGAAACTATTGTCCGACAACGTAAAAGGAGATATACGGGTCAATCTTGTCTTAAAAACAGAGTGTCATCACTCGACTCAGCAAATCACACAAGGAATTTGTTTTGTTCTTGATTTCCAGTTTTGTTGTAATCTTTAGTTTATCCTTTCTAGCAATTGTAATATTTACTTACTTCCCGTTCCCATTCCCTGCAATTGTTGTATCCCACAATATTAATAATGATTATAGTGGCAATGATACAGTATCTCTAATCTTAGATCATATAACATGTATAATGATCCATACTGTGTGTGGACTACACTTTGGAAAGAATTAAAACACCCCCACATATACAAAAGCAAAGAAAAAAAAGACCAATAAAACTGGACTTCAATAACCTACACAACACCTGATGTAATATTCCAACTAATGAACTATGACAATTATCAAGAATTGACCTAACATTTTTGTATGTCTTCTTCCACAAAATTTATTTTTTATATATTTCATTTACAATTTATCTACACTGCCTTTTAGCAATATGTGGTGCAGATATCAATTTCTTCAACAAAGTTCTCAGCCTTCTAGCACCCGTTCCAGGCCTTAAAACGCCATATTTCTCACCCTGTAGATTCAAACAACCTCGTTCATCGTCATTGGAACACCATCCTCCGGCTGAGAAGTGCTGTCCGTTTCGTCTTCTGAGAAGGTCACGATCAATTTTATTAAGGACAACGTTGTTGTTCTTGAACTTCCGGGCGAACGGCCTGTTGCTTAAGACCATTCTTCTGTAATCCTTCGGACCCAGGGATCTCGGGTGTTGTCTCGGGGGGTTGTCCCAAGTAATGTAGTGAAGATCATGGTTCACTGTTGTGTTCTTGTATTCATCAGAGTTGCATATCACTGTTTGGAAATAACCCTCAGGAGATGACACAAAATTGGTGTAGTAGAGAAGTAGAGTTCTTGGAAGGTTTTCCCAGCCTATTATGCAATATTCAGCAAAGGATCTGGACAATATTGTCCAAGCTGAACCTGTAAATAGATTTTGTATTAGTAGTTGTTAACAAATTTATCTGATGAAAATAAACATGTCGAAAAATAGAGAACAACACATGTCTGCACACAATTCATCAAAAAACTGAAAGCGGGGGTACTTCTGCGTTATCGGCCTTTACTAAAATTCCGATCTTATTTCTCTCCAGGTTGACGCTATTATGTATGTAGAAAAAATCCCAATTTTCTCAAGCCCACTTGGAGACTAATGTCAGGTCTGGTTTAGAGTTTAATTTATATGCAATGACAGCATACATGAACTTTTACAATATCAAATCACCTAAAAAGATAACTAACGTAAACCTCAATAAGACGTGTGATCAGGAATCTTAAAAATAAGGTAGGTTACCTGCTATGACACATTAAAATATAGTGTGTGTCAAAATTCTTCACACCATCACTATATATAAGTTCAAGCCTTTGATTTATGCTTCACTTATATCTCCTCCCAACACAAGACACAACCCAAAAGAATGAAAAAAGAAAAGAAAAGGAAAAGAGGTAGCTGCTCTCGAGTCATGGATCTCACTACACACTATCATGATAAATGAGCTAAAGAAGATTACAATAAAGTAAAATGGAGTTTTTATCCTGAATTATCCATCAAAGAGAAAAAGAAAGAAAAAACAAATTTTGAGTCTTAAGCACACTACTAGGGTTGTGGTGGGCAGGGGCGAATTATAGTGCAAATATTGGGTCACGTGAACCATGGTCACCCGACTAAATTCAGTATATTATGTGTATAATTCTTAAAACATATCTAACATTATCTGAAGGAACTCAGGGTCAAAAGAGATTGAGCGGTGCACTGATTAAGGTGTTAGTTTTAATTCCTGAAGGTTGAGGGATCAAACAAAATCATGGCAGAGAGCGCTTCCCCCTTTAACAAACCTTACACAGTGAGAATCCGATGTAGTCGGGCCCCAACATGGGTAACAGACAAGTTCCATCAAGTTCTAGGCCTTGTTGACACTCTCATAAATTAATAAGATTAGGTGCTAATTAGATTTGAAGAAATAGAATTCTCCCATAGCACTCAGATTTTAATTGTTCAGTACTGCTAAAGAGCACAATCTAGGGACCCAAAAGAAAAGATTCTGACTTGATCTAAATGGCCCTTAAACCAAGTGCAAAGCATGTGTTATCGACATTAACATGTGCATTTTCTTGATAATGTAGCTCAAACAAAGTTTTTAAATCTTTTAATACTTTTACCCTTTGTGTTGCTTATTCTTTGCCTAATAGTACTCATTTTCTATGTCGCTCAGATTCTTAAGCTATGCATTTTGAAGGATCCGACAGGAGTGGATTCGAGAGGATCCAAGCAACGTAGTTTATTTTATGAATATCTTGTATTTCTGGTGAAAGTGTTAATCATTTATCTTTAAAAAAGAGTTGCTCCTTTTGGGGATATATGTAGTTAAACCTTTGCAAGCAAGCAAATAAAAGTAAAAGCTATTTTCCTCCTTTCCATTTTATGTATTTCTGTTAGTCTTTATATCCATATGTATTTAAATATTAACACTCCCTCAGTTTCAATTTACTTTCTTTTTTATCAGACTCAAAAAAAATGTCATTTTCGATATTTAGTAACTTTCAGTTCAAACATCCTACTACATGACTTTATTAAGATCACAAGATTCAAAGTTCATTTTGATATATTATGTATATTTTTAATTTAAGACTACAAAATTCAAAAATATCACGTGGCTAGTCAAATTAAGGTACACAAACTTAAACGGAGGGAGTAATTAGCAAAAGTACTATAGTCACTCTTTTTGTGGTGTTTTGCTGTCTTTCAAGAGTTACATCTCACATGTATGGTCGGTCACTTTTTATACTTTATAATCTCTTAGAATTTTTTGAGGCACAAATATTAAATAAAAATTAATTAAAAGAAGATAAAGGAAAATAATAACCTGTATAAAGCTTGAAAGCAGTTGGTAGACTTCTCTGCTTGACAACCCACCAAATCTCTGATTTGTTTTGACTATGAAGACCAGGATCTATTATAATTGGCTTTCCTCTCTTATTCCTAAATAAATTAACAACTTTTTTTATTGTTAAGTACTATGGAATTTCATAAATAAATTATTTAAAATTTTTGATTAATTTCCAGAAAAAAAAAAAGACTTACAGTTTCCAACCCATGTGGCTAGTGTGTTGTACAAAATTTAGATCTCTTGGTAAGTCAGAGAAGGAATGGATCAGATCTGAGACAATGAAAAAACAAAGTAAGTATAATTGAACACATTTGGGATAACTAATAGAGTTTGTATAAATAAACAAAAGTAAAGTATTTTTCTTGACCACATTTTGACAAAATGAAATGTGAAGGAATCAAGGAAGTTCTTTTTTTCCTCTTCTAAGAAACTCAAACAAACAAGGAATTGTCAATAAATAAACAATTTTTACAATTTTAAAAAAAATGTGAAGGATTAATCACTTGAATTTATTACTTTAAAACCAAATGAAGAATGATAAAACAGTATTTTCTTGACCAATAAAACAGAGATTATGAACTTAAAAACCCCACATAAAAAAATGTTTTTATTTACAAATGTCTTGGAAATTTCATTTTTTTTAAGTAAAAAATCACACAAAAAAAGAGGCACTCACTGGAAAAATTAGGGAAAAAATGTTTACTTAAACGTATTGGAAAAACTGCATTTTTTGTCAAAAACCACACACAAAAAAAAAAGGCACTCACAGGAAAAAATGTTTTTACTGATAACCCCACAGAAAAATTAGGGAAAATATCTTTTATTTACAAATATATTGGAAATATGCAATTTGTAGTCAAATATCACATAAAAATTTGCAAAAAAACAAAACAAAGAGGCCCTCACAGGAAAATTAGGAAATAATATTTTTACTTACAAATGTATTGGAAAAATTGAATCTTTTTGTCAAAAATCACACAAGAAAATTTTAAAAAATAAAATAAGAGGCACTCACCATACCATCTTGAGTAACTAAAGGATAATCAGAGGCACTAAGATTAATAAACCAATCCCATTTAGCGATCTTCAAAAGCATAGACATTGCATGAAGTGTATTGGCAAGCATAGTTGGTCCTCTATATGTTACCAAATTAGGCTTTTCCACAACCCAAACATTATTAATTTCTCCAAACACATTGTTTCCAGCTACAAATCTTGATATTTCTTGATGTTCATTTTCTGGTGCATCTAAATCTAAGTGAATTAAATAAAAATTACCAGGATGGTATAGTGAAAAAATTAATCTTTTTAGCTTTGGTACATCCCCTTTTGAAGCAGAGATTAAGTAAGCAAATTTTATAGGGTAAGTGGTAGTTGTATTTGAGATTATGAAGGTTTTTTTGGGCTTGAAAATGGTGATGGGCGAGTGGGAAAATTGGGTTGGTATGTAGATAAGAATGAAGAGAACTGAGGTTAAAATGAAAGAAAACATGAAAATCTTGATACCCATTGGAAAAGTTGAGCTAAAAGATCAAGAAAGTTTGGAACTTTGTGAAGTGAATTTGGTTCTTGATCTGCTAGATATGGAGGAAAAGAATGGGTGCATCAAATATTGGGTAATTTGGGTTGGGGTTGGGGGGAGGGGGTGGTTGGGGGATAGTTAATGGCTGTTGGTGACATGGTTAGGCTTCATACTCAGGTGTTCCATATTCGCATAGGCTCCAATTATATACAGATTTGCGTTTAATAGAGCCCATTTCTAAAAAAGCACTCACTGCTAAGAATTTTTTCATATTCATAATTCAGACTCGTGACTTCTAATTAATTAAGGAAGGAACATCATTATCTAATGCATCACACATGGACAGGCTTTAATAAATGGGTTTGGCACAATCAAATAAACTTATTGTTATGTAATCAGGAGATCATGAGTTCAAATTATGTAAATAGACTTTTACAAAAATATAAGTTAAACGTTGCCTACAACAAACCCTTATGGTCCGATCCTTTCCCAAACTCCGCACATAGCGGGAGCTTAGTGCACATGACTGCCATTTTATTTCAAAAAATTAAATTCATGGACTATGTTTATTGGTGATAGGGGCGAATGTAGGCTTTAATGTATGAGTTCATCAAAATTTAATAATTTTTACTTAAATTTTATATACGTATTAAAAAGTTTAACTAAATATGTCTAGAGATTAAATTCACAATTGAGTTGACATGTAGTTAATGGTAGTTGGTAAAGGGGTGGATATAAATTTTAATTATGAGCTCGATAAAATCTTATAATTTTAGTTAAAAATCGGCATGGTATTTAAAAATTTACTAAATGTATTCAAAAATTAAATTTAAAATCTGCTTATAAACACTTGACATTATTATATCATGAAATTTATAACATATCAAAAATATAAATTTTGAATTCGTACTAGCTAAGGAAGGTTAATTAAAGAGAGAATAGTGGCAAAAAACAAAGGAAGAGTGTAGATGAGATATTTGGTTGGTTTGTTCCTTTCTTGGAAGTAAAGTGTGGAGAAAATGAAGTGAAAAGAACTCCACTTGTCACTTTTTTCCCCCCAAGGGGTTGGGTATTAACTATTAAGTCACTTTTGCTAATGGTTCATTAGCGGTCAATTGACCAAAATTTTCCCACCTAATATTGTTATAAAATCAATCACTTTCTCCTCTTTCTACTTCATTCTCCTTGTCGTTTTTTTCCTTGTTAAGTTATTGGATTGGCTTATGATTATGTCATTTTATATGATCAATTTATTTTAAACTTTTTGCTTTTTAGTTTATTACAACAACATATTCAGTGAAATCCTACAACGTGGATTTGGAGAGGGTATAGTGTACGCAGACCTTACAGAGCGGCGGTTTCCGAGAGACCCTCGACTCAAAACAGAGCATAAGCACAAACAAAGCAAGATATGAATTTGAAAATATTTAATTCTAAATTTTATTTTATCTTTAATAAATGTTTTGATGCTTGTTATGATATATTTAAAAATACTTTTCGCAGGTGCCAACAATTTATTTCAGTGAAATATAATAGTATTTTTTATCCTTCAATTATTAATTTTTAAATTTTGATCTTTTATGATATTTTGCTAAGTGTATTTAATTTTAATTAATATATGTAATTTTAATTTCATTGCTTGTGAAATTTATAAATTTATAAAAGTTATTAACCGTTCCACCATTTAATTACTCATACGTTATCAATCTCAAAAAAATAATTACTTATATATTATATTAAGCTTGTATTAATACTCCAGATTTGAGGATAATATAGTTTTAAACATAACAAATTTCTTACATGTATGGATGACGAGGAATGAGACAAAGCTAGTAGTTACGGAGGCGAATGAATGTATGTATGTGGAATTAGAGGAAAAAGGCGGGATAAGAAGTTGTACTGACTAGCCAAAGTGAGGGATAGGAGGGCCGGGATCACGTGAGGTGCATCAAGGACGAGGACGACAAAGTACTGGTGGAGGACGCGCATATTAGGCGGAGGTGGCAGTCTTACTTCCATAAACTCTTGAACAAAAAAGAAGATAGAGACATTGTGATGGGAGATCTGGAGCAATCTGGTAGGTACCGAGATTTTGGGTATTGTGGAAACATTAAGGTTGAGGAGGTTCAGGGTGTTGTTCGCAGGATGCGCAGGGGACGAGCGACCGGGCCTGATGAGATTCCAGTTGAATTTTGAAAGAGCGTAGGCAGGGCAAGGCAGATTTGGAGTGACTGACAAAGTTGTTTAACGTCATTTTTAAGACGGCGAGAATGCCCGAAGAATGGAGGTGGAGTACAATGATTCATTTGTACAAGAACAAATGTGATATCCAGAGTTGCAACAACTATAAGGGATATCAAACTGCTAAGCCACACTATGAAAGTTTGGGAAAGAGTCGTGGAGATAATGGTGAGAAGATGCGTGTCTATCTCCGAGAACCAGTTTAGATTCATGTTGGGCCGTTCGACTACAGAAGTCATTCATCTTATTAGGAGGTTGGTGGGACAGTATAAGGAGAGGAAGAGAGACTTACATATCGTTTTCATCGACCTCGAGAAGGCATACGACAAAGCCCCTAAGGAGGTTCTATGGAGATGTTTGCGTAGGTTAGAGGTGTACCAGTGGCGTACACTAGGCGATCAATGATATGTATGATGAAGCCAAGACCGGTGTACAGACAATAGGAGGAGACTCGGAGCACTTCCTAGTGATGATGGGGTTGCATCAGAGATCAGTTCTTAGCCCATTTCTATTTGTCTTGGTGATGGATGGAGTGATGCGACAAATCTAAATGGAGGTGTCATGGTGTATGTTATTAGCCGTCGACATAATCCTGATTAATGAGATTAGCAGCGGAGCGAACGCTAAGTTGGAGGTTTGTAGACATACTCTGGAGTCTAAAGGGTTCAGGCTGAGTAGGAACAAGACAAAATACTTGTAGTGCAATTTCAGTAACGGGGGCGACTTTGAGACATACGTGGATGTGAGACTTGGTACTCAGGTCATTTCAAAGAAAGAAAGTTTCAAGTACCTCGAGTCTATTATCCAAGGGAATCGACAAATTGATGACGATGCCATACATCATATTGGGACCGGGTGGATGAAATAGAGGCTCGCATCTGGAGTCTTGTGCAATAAAAAAGTGCCACCAAAACTTAAAGGCAAGTTCTATAAAGTGGTGGTTAGACCGACTATGTTGTATGGGGCAGAGTGTTGGCCGGTCAAGACTTCGCACATCCAAAAGATAAAAGTTACGGAGATGATGATGCTAAGATGGACGTGTGGGCATGAAGGAGGGATATAATTAGAAATGATTATATCCGGGATAGAGTGGGAGTGACTTCGGTGGATGATAAGATGCGGGAAGCGATGTTGAAATGGTTCGGGCACGTGCAGAGGAGAGATATAAATGCCTCAGTGCGGAGTTATGAGAGGTTGGCTATGGACGGGTATAAAAGGGGTAGACGTAGGCCAAAGAAGTATTGGAGAGAGGTTATTAGACGTGATATGACACATGTGCAATTCACTGAGGACATGACCTTAGATAGGGGGTTATGGAAGACACATATTATGGTAAAAGTGTAGTAGCTAGTCCAACGTAGTTTTACATATGCTCACAAAGTGGTAGTTATAGTGTTATTATTGTAGGCTCGCTTAGCGTATCATACTAGTAAGCACAATATTGCTTCACAATCCACTGTCGTCTGATTTATGCTGCTGTGTATTTTATTTGTCTTATTTAACTGCATTAGTTATTGCTTATTTTTCAGAAGTCGCTATCATGACTTAATCACTTTGTTTGTCTTACTTTACTTGTGCTTGTGCTTTGTCTTGAGCCAGAGGGTCACTCGGAAACAACCGCTCTACCTACCAAGGTAGAGGTAATGTCTGCGTAAATGATGGAAAATGCCGCTTGTAAGCGTGATCTTATATCCCCTCTCTCTACTCCAAACATACGTTGTGGGATTTCACTGGATATGTTGTTGTACGGATAAAAAATACACATGTTAATTAATTAAAGATTAAATATGCTCAATAAAATATTATAAGAATCAAAATCATGATGGTCGTAATCCCTCTAACGTTAGTGTTAATTGATAAGCCAAACCCTAAACCCTTGGCCGCCGCCATGAACGACGAGGGATTCCCCGGCGAGAGATTGTTCAACCAAGGCTACTCCTACACATACAATGACGTGATCTTCCACCCTGGCTACATCGATTTCCCTACCGACGGCATTAACCTATCCACTAAGCTCAGTCGCAACATTCCTCTTTCCATCCCTTGCGTCGCTTCTCCGATGGACACCGTCACCGAAACTTCCATGGCTGTCGGCATGGCAGCGCTCGGCGGTATAGGTATCGTTCACTACAACAACACAGTTTCTCAACAAGCTTCAATTATCCATAACGCTAAATCACATCGAATTCCTTTCAATGCTGATTTACTCTTCGCTTCATCTAACGACACAATCCATTCTATCGATGAATTCGCTAATTCTCCTTGTATTTTTGTTACCGAGTCAGGAAATAATGATTCCAAAATTCTAGGGTTTGTAACAAAGTCAAATTGGGAGAAATGGAGTAATAAGGAAGCTAGAATTTCTGATTATATGAATAATTCTCCGATTACGCTGCCTTCAAGTGATAATTTTGAGGATGTAGCAGGGTTTATAGCATCTAAAAATCTGGACTTTGTACCATTAGTGAACGAAAAGGACGGGCAAATGGTTAATTTGGTTACAGCTGCTGATTTGGAGAGAATAAAATCGCTTCCTAAATTAGGTTTGCCGTCATTAGGGAAAGATGGGAAGTTTTTGGTGGGTGCAGCAGTAGGGACGAGGGAATCGGATAAAAAGAGGTTGGAGCATTTGGTGAAAGAGGGAATTAATGCTTTGGTGATTGATAGCTCGCAAGGGAACTCGTTATATCAGATTGATATGATCAAGTATGTGAAAAATACTTATCCTCATTTGGATGTGATTGGTGGCAATGTAGTTACCATGTACCAAGCTGAGAACTTGATTAAGCAGGGTGTAGATGGATTGAGGGTCGGGATGGGATCCGGGTCCATTTGTACCACTCAAGAAGTTTGTGCTGTGGGTCGCGGACAGGTGAATATCTCTTCGTTAATTCGTTATTGGATGCAGTTGTTTTTGTTCTGTTGATTGTAGTTCGTTAGTTGATTTATTTTGTTTCTTTTTCTCTTTGTATAACTGAATACGCAGATAGTCGCTATTAATAAAGACATTGATCATAAAGAAAACGATTGCAAAGGAATGAAGTGTGAAAATTATTTTTGTTACTAGCACCAGTTTGGTTTTAGATGTATATAATTGTTACCTTTCTAAAAAAAACAAGGAATTTGGATAATGGTCCCTGTTTGCATTTGGTGGACTATATAGAAAGAGAGGAATGCAAGATGTTTTGAAGACAAATGTAGCTCTTTTCACAGAATTAAGATGAACTGTATTTTGATTTTCCAATTCCGGCGTGGAGAATCTTATGTGGATGATGCATAATCCCTATTATAATTTTTTGATTCCCCTGAGTCACAAGGCACACTGTAATTATAATTTTTGTTACCAGTAGAACTTTGGTGTTAGGTGTATATAATTGTTACCTTTCTTAAAAAAAAAAAAGGAATGAAGTATGAAAGCATCCAGGGGACATGCTCGCCGGACAACTGACCATGGAACCTATTTTGATACGTAAAAGTATTTATGAAGCTTATGCTGGTCTGTTATTTTTGTAGGCAACTGCTGTTTACAAGGTATCATCAATTGCAGAGCAGCATGGTGTCCCTGTTATAGCTGATGGTGGGATTTCTAATTCTGGCCATATCGTAAAGGCATTGTCGCTTGGAGCATCAACTGTCATGATGGGAAGCTTCTTGGCTGGAAGCAATGAAGCTCCTGGCACATATGTATATCAGGTATAACGATCCTCAATGCTTTTATGCTCTGTATGCAAAAGTTCCTTCAAAGATATATCTAAGTTTCTTTAGCTGCATCTGGCGAGTGTTGACATTGTATTGCCTGGAAAATTTCCTCTCCATTTTCAGTAACCATCTGGCATGCAATTTGACTTGGCTCATGAGAAAAGCTCTTTAAAACATAGTTGTCTAATCATTTTTTTAGCAGGGAAAAAAATAACAATCATTTTAATTTTTATACGCCCTTTTTCATCCATTTTAATCATTTTTGCTTCAGTTGGTCAGAAGCACAGTTTTAGAGTCTGACTAAAATTTCGTGCCAACTTTGAGGGGCTATCTATGTAATTGGCCTTATCTTATATATATATATATATTCGATCATCTTGGCGCCTAGTGTATCTGAATTTATGTGACAAAAGTTCTGATTATCTTATCTTCAAAGCAGCTTAATTGTAAATTTTTGTAGTGTTAGATTAAAAGAACCTTGGTGATTCTATTCATATTTGCACGTGTATTCTACTCAAATGTGCCCTTGTTCTATTGTTAACTTTGGTCAATTTTTCGATGAGGATAGAATGGTGTCCGTATGAAAAAGTATCGAGGTATGGGGTCCCTGGAAGCAATGACAAAAGGGAGTGATGCAAGATACTTGGGTGATACCGCAAAACTAAAGATTGCTCAGGGTGTTGTTGGTTCAGTTGCTGATAAAGGTTCTGTTCTGAAGTTCGTTCCTTATACAATGCAAGCTGTAAAACAAGGATTCCAGGATCTAGGTGCTTCTTCCGTGCAATCTGCTCATCATCTTTTAAGATCAGGCGAATTGAGGCTAGAGGTTTGTGTCTTCTTCCTCGGATCATTGTTATATTGTTGCATGTTTGTGTCCCCCCCCCCCCCCCCCCCCCCCCCCCCGGGTATTTGAACGAACGAAAACGAATTGAAAGAGCAGAATCATCTCAACTCATGTGGTTCATGGGGATCCAACTTTTAACCTTCTTTCTGGTTCTTCAGGTTCGAACAGGAGCAGCGCAAGTTGAAGGAGGGGTTCATGGTCTCGTCGGTTATGAGAAGAAGTACTTCTGAGCAAGCTGTTATTGGATAGTAATGTACTAATGTAAGCAGTTAGTACTGATCCATAAGTTTCTTGTTGTTAAACATTAAATTATAAATTTCAGCTATGTATGGCAATTTTGGGTTCTGCATGTATCGCTCCAGATTTCTCTCTATTTATCAGACCATCCTGCCGAGAGACTCCTAGAGGAAGGCGAAGCTTTGGGCTATTGCCATATATGTCCAAAAACGTGCTGCAAATCAACCTCTTGCCAACACAATTTGCAAAATGGCAAATCAGATTTACATGAAACTTCTAAGTATGAATATAATTTTAACTCATAAGATGGATTTGAAAAACCTTCTTCCTTTACATAGTTAGTTTCAATATTATAACTTTATTTACCAGAGAATAAGAAAATATTGGTAACAAAGCTTAAATCTTTCTGTGACCTTTGGGTTGGATGTTCGTTTTGCCATGGTGGATTGGGACCAATGAAAATAATGAGGGTCTCATATCACTTTGGGTTGCCTTACAACGTGAAACTTGTGCCTTATTGCTTAAGCCGTTATAGCTTAGGCTTGATAATGGAGTTGATTTTCGTTACTCAACTATTCTCATTGTAACACAAAAGTCACTTAGCTTTATTTTGTAACTGAAAAGTCACTTAATTTTCATCTTTGTAACATAAAAGTCACTTAACTTTGTTTTGTAACTGGAAAGTCACTCAACTTTCATTTTGTAACACAAAAGTCATTCAACTCATTTTAGTCAACTTTTGATGACGTGCTATTTTTTAAGAAGTTAAATTCTTATTTAATAAAAACTCACCAATTTTTATCATTTAATGACCTGCTCTACTATCCTGACCCGCTATCCAATGAATTTATTGTAGGACTTGATGGGGATATTTAAGAACTGATCAGTAGTGTAAATTTTGTAGAGCAGAGGATTAATATAGTAATTTTGAACAAAATCACTACTTCCTGGCTCTTGCATTAACTAAGTGAATTAAAACGTTGATTATCGATGAGACATTTACTTTCCCTGCAATCACTACCAACTTCTTATGGTGTTCTTTGTAAAATTCAAGTTGCTTGTTCAAATAAATTATATTCTGAATACATCATAAATGAAAAGAATAACAAAGGTACAACTAGACTCAGTTGATTTGCCTAATATTTTGTGAATTGAATGTATAAATTTCCTTGAAGAACTGTTACTACTTGCAAATAGCTTAGCAGTAGTGTCATTGTAACCACATGAACTTGAGGCAATATTTTAAGGTCTGAGTAGGAAGGAAAATCCAGCCACGTTACCAGTAAAAAATTACTAATAAAATTTAAGTCCTTAGTGTTTTGTTATAAAAAATTGAATAGCGGATCGATTTAGTGGGGGCGGATCACCAAATGGTAAAAACGGGTGAGTTTATATTAAATAAGAATTTAATTTTTTTAAAAATATCACGTCAACAAAAGTTGACTAAAATGAGTTGAGTGATTTTTGTGTTACAAAGATGAAAATTGAGTGACTTTTCAGTTACAAAACAAAGTTAAGTGACTTTTGTGTTACCGTGTCGATAGTTGAATGAACTTTCTAATTACAAAACAAATTTAAATGACTTTTGTATTAACATGAGTGACTTTGTAAGAAATAATAATAGTAAAAGTAGACAAGAGATACTAATTAATATGGACTCATTTGAGGCATTCACTTTGTCTTTGAAATCGGAAGAGAGAGAAAGTAGGATTAGAATTGTAAACGTAAATTTCAAGTATTGCTGTTTAAAGCACAAGCCTTGTTTTCCTCAATCAACTCAATGAGAGGAACCCCTTCTTCATGGCCTCTGCCATCAACTTAGCATTTGCTCAGATTTTCCTACTTTCCTCTGAATAATACATCAAACGTTTGACAACTAACTCTATTTTCTCTCACGACACCACCAGACTTGAACAAGCCACGATACAATATTGTATGGAGTATTCATTATCCACAAAAGCTTGTACTTTATTCTTTCATATTCACTCAAACTTTTGTTTTCATAATATTGACATTATTTTACAAAATGTAGTATACACGTACAGAGAAACTAGTACTAATAATAAATGCACATACCATTTTTCATAAAAAGACTTGATGCCGTCAACAAGATGTCTCATTTTTGCACATTTTTTATAAATTATAATAAAATTTCACATAAGATTTTCTGCATATGTGACCAATATGTACACTCGTTGACTAGAAAATTGATCGCTATCTCCTATGCAAAAACTGGATTATATTCATTTGCCAAGGTTGTAATCCAAGACAAACAAATGTGATCACTGACTGCTGATATCTTGTATTGAACTGCATAAACAGTTCATTGTTGGCAATCACGCTTCTGAAAAACTTCATCTTGCCAGCAACTTCTGACCCATTTTGACTTGTGATCTCTCCTGGAAACTGTTGTCTTATAATGTGGGAGCATTTTCAGAAAGTATCATCTATCTCTTAGTGAACTCCAAAGTCATTCGGCATCACCTCTGTGCACTAGATGGGATGTTCCTCTTGGGTAATCGTATCTGCACGATAAATTTATTTAATGAATATATTAGCTTAACAATGTCAAACTATATCCAAATATGTCCTAACCTTGGACTTTGTGGTTCTCCATCATCCAAGGTTCTGCTGCTGAGGAGTAAATGTGAAACTCTCAATGGAATTAAGATCTCTATCGGAGCTTGAGTTGCTGGATGGAGATAATTCCTAAATTGAGTTCATGAAGGCAACTAGCAACATCAGTAAGGAAGAAGGAAAAGACACAAATTTAATAGGATTAATCCCAGTAATGACTCTGGATCAGATAATGTATATGCTACGTACAAGATCTTTAAGGACGTCGCAATAATAGATCCGTAACACAATTGAGATCATGGAAACTTAGATGGTCTATTTTTAGGTATTCTGTTGGTGGTTGGACCAATCACTTTAAAATAGAGGACTAATGTATTCAGAATTATATTAGCTCACATGCAACATCATGGACTAGCCATTAATCTGCATGACCATATCCAAATCATGATGCAATTGACCTATCAACAAACAGATTACATGATACTTGACTCTGCTTAGATATTTCACATGCATATGAAATGCCTACGCTACGACAATTTTATACATTCTAGGTCACTTGTCCACAAGGAATGAGCAAAGGACTGACCGACCTTTCTTGATGCTTCAGGCTCCTTTATCACCAGGCAATCACAATAAAGCAGCACCTTCAGAGAAACAAATGGTGCAAATGGAGAATATCTTAATAAGAAGCCAAAAATTCAGATGGTCCCAAAAATGCATCGCGAGATTGAATCAAACGTAAGGTGCTATGAGCCCCTTGTGGTTTCTATCGGTCCATTTCACCATGGAAAACCAAAACTTCAATTTATGGAGAAGTACAAGGAGCTACTGGCAATTCAGTTTGCTGATCAAGATAGTAATGAACCAAGACCAGAAGGGGTCTTACCATGGTGTTCGACAAATTCAGTGTCCATTCATGAGCTTTACAGAAAGGTCAAGAACATTGTGCCTAATGTAAGGGAGTGTTATGCTGATGAATTGGTCAAAGATTACAGCGACGAGGTGTTTGCAGATGATGTTCCTTGATGGATGCTTCATCCTCCAATACTTTCACTGCATTGTCACTGGCAATTATAAGGAGCTCAAAATGAAGAGCCACGATATAGCTTTCATTCGTCATGATCTTTTCTTACTTGAAAATCAATTACCATTTGAAGTCCTGCAGGTGCTAATGAGCTGTAAGTTCAAGAATAATGTAGGAATAGAGCTGATTAAAACTTTCATCTTGAGTGCACATACAAAGCCTCCTCAACCTCACGGATTCATCCAAAGTATCAAGGATTTCTTTCTTGATTTCTTTGGGGGAATTCAGGGGAAAAGTCCCAATCCTGAAAGCTATACATGTACTCAAAAAGTTATGAACTTTTTTGGAAAGATTTGTGAAGGAGAAGGGCCTTCCCTTACCAAACAAGAAAGCATGAAAAATCGGCTTCCTGCTCATCTCCTCGAGCTATTAAAAACACATCTCATAGACCCGAAGGCTTTCTCAAAAGGTGGATGCTATCTAAGGGGTGAGTGGTGCTCGTATCGTTCAGCCATGGAGTTGCAGAGAGCAGGAATCCGTTTCAGGCCTGGAAAGAGTGTCGTCTTTCAGACGTTAAGTTCAATTCCTTTCATTGCTCAGCTCTTTTAACACTTCCACCTATAACCATAGATGATTCAACCAAGTCAGAGTTCTTAAACTTGGTCGCGTATGAGGCATGCCCTGATACACCAGATGACTTTGGCGTTACATCTTATATTTGCTTCATGGAGTCACTAATTGATCGTGCTGAAGATGTGAAGGAGCTTAGATCCAAAGGTATACTTCTTAACTTTCTTGGAAGTGATCAAGAAGTGGGCGATCTCTTCAATGGGAAAGCAAGAGATGTGGTGCCTAATCCACATGCCTTTGTTGATGTGAAAAACAAAATTGAGGATCATTACAAGAACAGAGGGAAAATATGGATTGCTGAGTGGAAGAACACTCATTTTACTACCCCATGGACTGTTTTTGCATTTATTGCAGCAATTTTTGTCATTGGTTTGCAAGTCGCGGATACATCTCTAGCAAGCATCCAAACCTATTATACAGTTCATCCAAAAGGTAACAAGTAATGATAGGATTCAAAACCAGCCAGTTCTTTTCTTTTCCTGCAGGAGTTCTTGAGTGTCATGTTTGTTGAATTCATCAATGTTTTTTACCTTGTTGTTGTGACAGTGATTGATCTTTGTATTCTTGTTTATGTATTCGAACATGTTATTAGTGTTGTTTTTTATGTACTGAGTAAATTTACTACTTTGAAGCAAATGAATGGTGTTGTTTTTATGTTTTGCCAAGATCTTTAAATGACTATTCAGATAACTGATATACTCAAGACTACAGTGATTATTGGACCAATTGATTAGATTCTTTCTTAAGTGATTGATACTTCTGAATATGACTAGAGCCGTAAATATGGGCTAGGCCCGTTGGGCCTACCCAGCCCAACCCATAATTTGATAGTGTTGGGCTAAGATTTTTGGAGCACATTTAAGAACGAGGCTTTTTAACCTGACCCAAAAAAGCATGTTGGTCTGTGGGCTTGAGTGACAGTGGAATGGGCTGGCCCGTGAGCTTGATCGACGCTGGGTATAAATATCATTAACCAATAATTAAAAACATAATCTATAGCAAAAATTAAATTTAACACATGGGGCGTACGCTTTACGTCTGGAACTTACACTTTTGCGTTTAGGACTTACACCTCAAACTCTAGGGTGTGCACGCTACATATAGTTTGTAGTTTGCAAGGCAAAGTTTGCTTGCAAACTATGTCTTATCCGGTAGAATTTGCCTTAAGGTAGCAAACAAAGGCAAGCAGAGTTTGCATTCAAGTTTGCCTTCAGGCATAAGGCAAACTCTGTCTTGCGAATCCAAACTCAACCTTGGGAACTTTTTTTGATTTTTGACTGAGCAGGTGTTCGAACCCGGAACCTCGGGGTATTATTGAGCGAAGGGCAAAAAATAAAGATTCCAAATTTGAGGGGCAAAAATTAAAGACAAGTGCCTTTGAAGGGAAAACCGCACAAAAAAGATCATTTCTTACACTAAAGTATCATGAGTTTTTGCGGACAACAAAATATACAAGACTTGATAAACAAACAAACAAAACAACAACATGCCCAATAAGATCCCACACCGTGGGGCACAGACCTTACCTTCACCTTGGTAGGTAGAGCGACTGTTTTCGGGAGACCCTCGGCTCAAGACAAAGCAGAATCACAAGCAAGACAATCAAAACAAAGCAAGAGTAAACAAGAGTAAAGAATAAAGAGTAAAGAATAAAGAGTAAAGCAAGAGAAACAATCAGACTCAGATAAGGATTTAAAGAAGTATAAAGTGCATTCGAACAAAAGGGAGCAGCAGCTAACACAACTAAATAAGCTAAACAAAATACACTAAAGAACACATAACAACATAAATCAAACTACAGTGGATTATAAAGCAATAATGTGCCTATAAGTGTGATAGGCTAATCCGGCCTACAGTAATAACACTACAACTATCAATTTGTAAGCATAAGTAGGACTACGCTCGAGTACCTACTACTCTTCTACCCTAATCCGTGTCCTCCACAACCCCTTATCTAAGGTCATGTCCTCAGTAAGTTGCACCTGCGTCATATCCCGCCTAATCACCTCTCCCCAATACTTCTTCGGCCTGCCTCTACCCCTCCTGAACCTGTCCATAGCCAACCTCTCACACCTCCGCATTGGGGCATATGTGTCTCTCCTCTGCACATGTCCGAATCATCTCAACCTCGCTTCCCGCATCTTATCATCCACCGAGGCCACTCCACTTTCTCCCGGATATCATCATTTCTAATCATATCTCCCCTTGTATGCCCACACATTCCATCTCAACATCCTCATCTCCGCAACTTTCATCTTTTGTATGTGCGAAGTCTTGAGTGGCCAACACTTCGCCCCATACAACATAGTCGGTCTAACCACCAAACTTGATATGAGAGAAAAACTTTATAGAAAGTAAAATGCAAAAGAACTAGGATACCTACCATTATTTCACTTTAAGTATCAGAAAAAAAAGCCAGCTAGAAAATTAGAACTATATATTAAAGCATAGTCCCAACTTCCTTGAAGATCACAAAGTTCTTGCATCAACTGACATGAATCTTACTACCTTTGGTCCATATTGTATGTCTTTTAAAATTCTATTAACTCTTTGAAAAAGACTATTAGATGAAGCAAGGTTATAATTGCACAAAATTAGAAGTAGACATCTGGTGACATAAAACAAAATTAGAAAGATAATACATATCATATTGTTCACCAGTGTGATTACAAGATATTTGGGAAAGGGTCAACATCTCTTCATATACTATACTATACTCCCTACGTCTCAAACTACCTGTCATTTTTGTTTCTCGAGAGATGTATTTTTTCACCACAATGATATGAGAAGAATTGCAACTTATAGTTACTTTTCGTATAGTTTTCAAATGTCAAAATTTTAACTTTAAAATATTAAATTAATTTAATTAAGTTTAACTCGGAAGACTAGTCAAATTGACTCTTGAGACACAAAATGTGACCAGTATTATAGGACGGAGGGAGTATAATTTAATTTTACCCTCTGGTATATTTTGAGATGATTCATATTTCATACTATTATTATTAGCAAATCGTATCGTATATTTCCTTGACCCTAACAGTACCTGAAGTATAACTGAGGGCAATTTAAACCATAGTCAGAAATAGATGAGTAAACAATCTTGACCTTGCACTGGAGCTCCGTTAAAGTAAACAAAAAAAAGGAGACAATTTGCTAACCGGCAAGTGTACGAATGACCCGAAATATAAAGGACAATAAAATTAAGATATTTCGTACTGCAACCAACTTATACAAGCATAAGATCGCCTTTGTTAGGAAGCGCTTTATTCTCAATATGAGATTTTTCGGTGTGAATCCGAACTTAGTCAAAGAAAGAGATCTAAGGGTAGAGCTCAATGACAGACCTCAAACCAAGAGTTTGGTTAATTTTGTAACTAGTAAAACCAGCATCTGCGAAAAGTTTTTTCCATTCTTTTTTGTTCCTCTCTTTGCTACCCAAGAAAACCATCATCAGCATATCTATGAAGAGCTGTGCTTGGATTGATTCATCATCCAACTCTGGATTTTCCATCACCATGTCTATAACTATAACTTTTCCACTTCCTGTTATTGCCTTCTTGCAGTTCTTCAAAATTTTCAAACATTCTTCATCATTCCAATCATGCAAAATTGACTGCAAATTTAACATAAGTTAATTAGAGAAGTGACAAGAAATAAAGAAGAATAAGAGAAACTAGTAGTAATACAATAATTTATGGAAATTGTATATCGCCTTACCTCTACTATAGGGTCTTAGAGACAAGATTTTTATCACGAGATTCAATATCTACTATATATACATAAAAAAGAATAAATGGTAAAGTTGCTGCCGTGTGACCAGGAGGTCATGTGTTCAAGCCGTGTAAACAACTTTTTGCAGAAATGTGAGGTAAGACTGCGTACAATAGACCCTTGTAGTCCGGCCCTTCCCCGGACCCCGCGCATAGCAGGAGCTTAGTGCACCGGACTGCCTTTTTTTTATACATAAAAAAAATTGTTTGACCTTGTATATATAGTGTGATTTTTCGGCGAAAGGGGTTCAGATTAACCCTCTTCCACCCCTCTAGCTCCATTCCTAACTATAGGTGACCTTCATAATAAGGGAATTCAAAAAAAAATGTCACACTAGGAATTCAAACTTGCTACCTAAAGCAAAATTTGCACTGCCTTTGCCACTAAATTAGAAGATTTCTTTGCGTTTAAGAGATTCAGGAATTTATATTTATGCAAAAAAATTGTCGGCTGTATGAATCATCTCTAATTTAGGAATTCATGTATGGCCAGAATATATATGTCGATCATTATGAGCGATAGCGCCCTTATAGCAATAGAAAACGACCTACTTATAGCCTATCAACAGGCCAGTTAGTATGTAAGGGGTCCTCTTTGCCTAAGGGAGTCAGCCCGGCCATGTTACTCCATTTAAACTCATCTCATTAATTTCAATATTATGCAGATACAAATAAAAGCGTTTAAACATCGATCAATTGTACAAAAATTGAAGAAATAGGGGAATTATTAGGGAAAAGTCTACTGATTTACCTTGAGTAAGACTGCATTAGCAGGGGGAACTTTTTCAAACATATCCCCTGCTACAAACTCCAAGTTTTCACTTCCTTTCAAGTTAGCCACAACAGGGGGAAGATCAAGAACAATACATTTCATGTCAGGGAAATTTTTGGCTATGACCATTGCAACAGTTCCAGTCCCTCCTCCAACATCCACTAAAGATGTCAATCCTTTGAACACATCCTTAAACTCGTCGCCAATCAACACGTTCATGAAGGATCGTGAATCTCTAGCCATGTTCTCGTTAAACCAATTACCACTACTCGGATCTCTCGAAAGTTTGTCCCAGAAATAATCTCCGTATGCTGTATAAAATGCACTTGGATCCTCATTCTTGAACCAATCACCTAAACAATTCCATGCTTTAAAGAAAAATGTATCTTGATCTTCCATCGAGTTCCAGGGCCCGTTCTTCATTACATAGCAATCAGCTGGTGTAAGCGAATAATAGCCTTTATCATCATCATCAACATCAACGTCATTATCTTCATGTTTTTGTAGAATCAACAAGCCATAACGAACTAATAGTCGTGTAAGACGGTGAAAATAGGGAAATTTTGAAGGGCTAATAGGGAGGGCAGCTATGAGTTTTGATAGAGTCATTGGCTTGCCATGTTTGGTGATGGCATTAGGTATGCCTAATTGAAGTGCACATTTTAATATTACATGTTCTATGAAGAAATAGAGTTGGTTCCATGATTGTGTTTCAGCTTGAAGAAGCTCACTAGGAGTAAGGTTCTCATTATGATCAGCCATGGAAAAGTTTCAATTACTCTGGAAGAAGTTGTGAAGTTTTTTTCTTCAGAGTCGGACCAGGCCTTCTGACAAGAAGGGGAGAAAGGATGAATAGCCTGACCAGAGGAAACTATACTCGAAGAATGCGATATTGATTAACAAGTGCAAAGACTAAGAGTGGGCTTGGCTATTAGTATATACTCATTGACTGTATGGACTTTGCCGCTATGCTACTTGGACCCTTCAAAAATGACGTTGGGTGTGTATTGAATCCTCAAAAGTGGTGCATTTTTTTAAGATCCGACACGAGTGTGGCAATATTTTTGGAAAATGCGAACAACATAGTTTCCAGTACTATCTATATGCATGGAAAAAGGATTTTTAGTGGACAACTATTGCCTTAGTTTGGGGCGGAAGATGCCATTGTGCCTCCCTTTTGTTTATTTGTATTTGGAACTATTGCAAATTTTGTTCATATTATCCAAGCAGTTAAAGTCACTTGAGAGAAATTATAATATTCAAAGTGATTGGCATTAGTGGGAAGAATATTTATTTTACCCTTTTGGCTTTGGCATTTGGTTCTTCAAAATTTTATAAGATATACTAGCCGTCCGCCAGCAGCAAGAATCTTATTTCGAAGCAATCTCTTAATGTAAATTTGGACTATAAAAAGTACTCCTAATATGAGTACTTCACAGACGGCAAGTGATTGTATTTGAAGAGTTGGTTTTACAAGTGATCACTTATTTGGACAAAGAACATACGTATATCATGTAAAAAGAATTTGTACAGTCTAACATATTTTGATCGATTTCACTAGGTAAATGCCGTTTACCTGTGTTTTTCACACCCAGTGAATAACAAATATCGAAGCAAAATCTATAAAACTAGTAATTGTAAAGTGAGGCTTTACCCAAACAAGCAATTAATCACAAGAATTTGTGCCATTTGACCTGTCATTATTCTATAGAACATTCACTGGCTCCCTTAAACAAGGCAAAGAGAACAAAAAGGCAGGGAATGGAAAAGAAAGGAACCAAAATGTCTCGTTCATCTTCATTTTTTCAAAATTGAAACTCCGACTTCTGTGGCGTTCTAATGAGTAGTCAATAACCTCAGATGGTTGTTTTGGTAAAACATGATAGAGCAGTCCAAGATCAGTTTCTTCGAACCAACGATGCTACAATCCCGACAGCAATGAGTCCTATAGTAGTCACAGTAATTCCTATACCAATGACACCATCTGCATCACATAGACACAAATGAATCATATTCGATATGTTGGTATACAAAATCGAGCAAGCAAGGAAAGAAGTTTCTTGTCATTACCCTTAGTAATTCTATCTTCAATTGCCTTCTTAAGCGACAAAGCCTGTCTCCAATCCGGTGCAATCTAAAGGAAAGAAAATAACTTCTAGGAAATCTAAATAGGGTGGTAATATTCGGATTGTCTCAAATGATCGATAAAGAACAAGTTGATTTCGGGAGTTAGATATCCGAGTAGGGAATTCACAGCAAAAATGACCATTAACAGAAAAAAGATTAGGACCAAACCTCCAAACATTGACCTGTAAGCTCTCTGCTCTTTGAATATTCGCCACTTCTGTAATATCCAACAGCTAAAAGACACAGCTTTTCTCGCTGCTGTAGTGGACTACTTGAGTTGGCAAGTGAAGCTGGAAAAATAAAACCATAAAAGAAGCAAAAAAAGACTATGAATTTAAATTGCATGAATATTAAGATCTATGGAAACTAGGAGTTGAACGATGAAAATAGATAGTCGGTGGTAGTATCAGAATTCACAAGCATTTCTAAACTAGACTAGATATTCTGAAACAAGTAGAAGCACTAGAAAGTCAAATAAATTGAGAAAAAGATCTGACAAATTTCACCCTCAAGCATAGCGATCCCTCGTTGCACATCATCAGGTTGTTTAGAATGAACAAGAGCCCATGACAATCTCATAATACTCTCATTCTCTCCTTCATCAGAAGCACCTTTTGTCGCATCTGCAACTTCTCTCTCACAGCCCTATATCAATATGCATAGACACATAAGACTAAGCAAAAGCAACATAGTACAGTTATCACACCAATTTTTGTTTCTTAGTACAAGTCAATTAGTTCAACACTCAATAGAATCATTTGACTTACTAACCAGTAACTAATAGGAAGAATTATAATTGTTCCATATACAGCATTGAGTTCAATGATTAACGAAGTCCAGTAAAAGGAACTATCCAAAACCTCTACCTAGAATAAATTCAAGGTGAATCAAACTGCCGAAGTTACTGTTGTGCGCCACGAGCACATATGGGCATCCACCTTTTTATCACTCTAGAATTCAAATTTATACCTAATCACCTATGGTGCAATAAAATGTTGAGCGGCCAAATGTGTAACTGCCCCTAAAGATGGGAAACTGACATAACTAGATGCCCACCCAAAAAAATAGCCGGCAGATATGTAATATATGTATATCTTATGTATATTGGCCAGCGGATGTAAATAATTTTGGCAAGCAGCCGAATGTGTAACTGCCCCAACAAAGATCTCACTAACTTCACCTGTATAAGTGATTTCAAGCCTCGTACTCTTATATTGTATCTTGTGAGACAAAAATTAGACCAAATATGTTTTATATGTTCAGGGCTCTATGACAACTACCAAGTAAGGCCACTACTTCATGCTAATACAAGGAAAAACACCACTTGAACTGTATAATCAACAGATTAAAATGGCTAACACAAAGTATCTCCAATGCAACAATAATAGAATCTTATTCTAAATTCACTAATAAAAACAGTGTTAACCGATAGACTCTTCCTTCTCAACAACATAACCAATGTAATCCCACAAGTAGGGCCTGGGAGGGTAGGATGTACGCAGACCTTACCTCTACCTTTGTTAATAACACAATTTTCTATTGTTAATAAAAAGAACAAATCTTTCTTCAAAGTTCCTGCAACCTAAAGCAACTCTTCTTTTCTTGATAACCCTGGTGTCAGGGCTAGCTTGCCCGCACCTCAACTAATTCCACGGATACGTGCTACCTCCCACTAGCACATATACCGGATAACTCTGTTCACCTAGGCTTGGACAAATGGAAAGAAATTTACCTAGTGTTTTCTTATTACTAATACTCTTCATTCTCAAGAACAGATTCTTCTAATGTTAGTAAAAAACATAACTTTCTTCATAGTTCCAACAACCCAAAGCAACAGTTTTCTAATACAAATGGTCCAGTCATAGCAAAAGACTACCTAAGGCATGTCCAACTGCCAACTAGCATGTAGAAGGTAGAAGCCCAGTTTCAAGTTCCGCCGAACCGGGTTGCTTTTGCTCTAACAGTGTATTTGTATTAAAAGTTCATTAAATATTTACACATATTAAAATGTAGAACTCAGTTATTAGCACTTGAATTATCAGTTCCAAAATCTAGAACCCATAAAGTTGAAATCTTTGCTCCAATCACAATTACCCACTTATCAACAAAAATGATAAATAATCTCACTGTCTCAAATTATTTGTCGTGGTTAATAAAAATAGTTGTCCCAAATTATCTGCTAACTGGTTTCAAGAAAGTCAACCCATGCACCAATTGACTTCGTTTTATTATTTGTCGTTTTATAAGTTCAAGACAAGATTAATTAATTTTTTTTCTATTTTACCCTTAATAGAATTTTGTCCGGAGATAACACATTAATAGACTAAACATTTAATGAAGAGTGATTTTAACTTAGATATAAATAAGGGTAAAGTAGTAAAAAACTTCCCTAATTAATATTTCTTAAGGGTCGTGTAAAAAAAAAACAAATAATTTGAGACTTAGGGAGTACACATGATACCTCAAATTACTCAAACCCCAAAATCCCCAAACATTAAAAACATCAAATATTAATGTAAAAATCAATGCTTTAATGAAATTTTATAATAGTGGGACATTCAAGAATGCTTACAACAATGATGTCAGAAGAGCACCAAGGAAGCTGGTCCCCACCATTGATGAATGTAACAATGGGCCCAAAGAATTGGTTGATTTTGGCCTCCATTTTCGATTTTGGGGTTACAAATCGACCAATTAAGCAACCTTTGGAGTAATGGCGGAGCTTAAAGTTTATAGGTTATGCCTTATATTTGGGGAGGAAACTGATATTTGGCAAATATTTGGGGATTAAAATTCACTTTATTATTATTGGCTATAATTTTAAGCATCATGCAGGTAAAAGTGTTACTAATACTTGTTCAACCAATTATTTCAGAAAATTTTGATTGTAAGGATTTTTGTAGATTTATTGCATATTATTGTATCGACTAAATTGTTTTGGTTTCTTGGGATTTCGATTTGTTTTGTCATTTAACTATAAAATTGTTGATATACTCGTGTATTTCATTTTATTTTTATGTTTCTCACCTGGTGTCTGGCATCTACATTGAAATTCAATTAATTTGAATTTGCGATGAATAAGACTCATTTTAGGGGAAGCACTCCCTAATAGATTTTTTTTCACATTCAGGACAGGACTTGAACCCGAGATATATGATTAGTGTGTATTCATTATTGACATATTAAATAAACAAGCATTCAAACTTGGTCTCAGTTGACAAGTAATCACTTCAACTTTGAGAGTAAATACGGATACATCAACTTGTCCTCATTGTGTCTCATGGACATCCGAAGCTAACTGACACATAAATTTTAGAGGTGTCTAGATGATCATTTTGTAAGTTGGAGTGTTCAACCGATATAGGGAGGCGAGTTAAAGTGTATAAATATACATTTTCAAAGTTGAATGTTTAGTTGTCAGCTTAGGTCAAATTTAAATGCATGTTTATATATTATGCCTCCATTATTTCTATCACACTATAACAAACTCTAACATAACATCAAGAAAGTATAAAATGGTTTCTATAAAATTAAGAATAGTACGTGATATCAGTATTAGAATGTGGAGATACTAGTGTATTTCCATTCGTTATTGATTAATTATTTCCATTGATCTCACCTTGTTAAAAAATCATCAGATAGAGGGAATTGTAAATGTTTAAATTAAAGTAAAAGCTTTTAGCAAAAAGTTAACTTTGGGGCTCGGTAAACTGGCATGTCTTTTTATAAACATGTCCGGGATAAAAGGCTCAATTTTGACAAGTGCTTTTGAACTACTATTGATTTGTGCTTTAACTTTGTCCTTCATTGGTATGGTCTAAGAGTTCTCAAACAAGTTTATATTGTCTATCGCTTTAAAGTTTTGAATTGAACGATAAAATTGGTAAGTGGCAAGGTGATTGAGGTACAATCACTCCGACGTCGCGGGTTTGAATCCGTGTGGTGACAGTCTTTGCTGAAATATTGCAAGGGCTGTTCTGGGTTCGTGTTCCGTTGGTCCTCTCCCTTACAGGGCTGCCACTCGTGCATATCCCTCGATTTACATCCCACCTGGCCAAGGGGCCTCTGGTACAGGTGGGGGGTTTCGCCTTCGGGACTTTTCCTTCACAAAGATATAAAATTTTCTTTATATCTAAAGCTTTACTAAGCCAAACAATTCACTTCTGGTACAATAATGAGGTCTGGTCTTGTGGACCAGACATAATGATAAATTTCCAATGTATTGCCACTATCCCTAGGATTTCTTTATGCATCTATCTTTTTCATCTTTTCTTCTTTCTCCAGAATGATGGTAACTGTTCAGCCTTCTCTCTGTTTTCAATTTGAAAATTCATAATTTGACATGCTAAGTGTAAGGACTAAGGAATGGGGTGTTACTAAAATATCTACCGAAACTATAGGCTAAATATAGCACATAAAAATGTGACCTAGTGGTTAATAAAGTGGAGTGAAAATCACAAAATCTCAAGTTGAAATCCCAGCGAAAGCAAAAACATTGCAAGTAATTCTTCCTATTTGTTCAACTTTTGGTGAACAGAGTTATTCGACATTTGTACCGGTAAAAGGTAACAAGTACCCTATGAAACTGGATGAGGTGCAGACAAAATAAGTACCTTGTAAAATTAGTCGTGTGTGGACAAACTGGCCCCAATATCTGTGCTAATGGAAGGTAATAGGTACCCCATAAAATTAATCGAAATGTGAACAAACTAGCCCCGATTTTGTGCCGGTGGGAGATAACATATATCCTGTGAAATTAGTCTGACGTGCAGACAAGCTGTCCCGAACACGTAAGTGTCTAAACACAAATATTGTCAAGTTTCGATAGCATCAATGTATTTAACCTTTAGTTTAGTAAAGAAAAATTGACACTAGATCAGTTTTTGACCATTGTTTGATTCCCTATGTCTCAAATGTTCTTCTTATGCCAAACACTGAACATTCTAAGAATTCTGTGTGCCCTAAAGAGCATAAGAAGACAGTAAAGGATGTGAACCCTTCAACTACAACACCACTACTACTTGAATCAGTGTCACTTTTGACTTCTGACCAACTTCAACTTTTTATATATAAACACTAGCAATGCTGATCTATATAAAAATCAGACCTAAAACTAAGAAAAGAAGCTGTCGTAAAATTTATTGGTGAAAGATAACGCCCCTGTAGCAGAGAGTTAGGTGGCCATTACAACATAGACCCTGGAGCCAGATAAATATGGGAAAGCTTCAAAGCAACTCTATCATACAATTTTTTTTAATTAAAGGAAGTGTCTGGACTGATTTGCATGCACCTCGACTATTTCACCAGATACGTGCTACATACCACTAGCATAGGTACTAGATAACTTTGGCCGCCAAAGCTTAGATAAATGAGAAGAAATCACCTGGTGTTATTATATGAGAAACTCACCAAACAAATTAATTGATCTAGGTAAGACGTGGATAAAGCATTTAATTTCTTAAACATACCAAACAGAACATGTAAATATCTGCACCACGAAAAGAGAAGAAAATACCGAAGCAGAACAAAGTTGCATAGCCCTGAATATTATGGCATACTAGCTTACAGTCATCTTGTTAGAAGCAACTATCCTCATCTTGGTAGAATTTGTTTTTGCAGTTCTTTTGGACTTCACACTTAAGAATAGTATATTTTGATTCAATTTCAGTCCAAATCTTCAGGAACTGACTCAAGACATAATCGGAAAAGTTGGTCATCCTCATAGTCTTAAGACTAATAAGATGATGGTACTTCCACTCAAACAAGTAACTTATCAAGTTACAAATAGTATTTATGTAGTAATCCACAATATAATATCAACAACGCCAATATCAACAACACCGAGTTAGCATCTACATAGAGAGGTAGAAAACCAAGGATGTCAGAACAAGAATCCATGAGCTCAAAACAGTTGATACTAACTACATGCTGCAGAGAAAAAACAAACTTGTCGAATTATTTGATAATCTAGAGGAACATTTCCAAATCAAATATTTGTTTAGAACTGGGCAAGCAAAGCAAAGAAGAACATAGTGCTGGGTTTTATTACTTTTGAGTTGTTCAAAAAGACAGTGAACATTAATCTACCAGAGCTAGAGAATATGGACACTTGAAATAAGTCTACAAGAGGACACTGCACATTTCAATAACAATACATAAGTAGCAACATAAATTCATAGACCTTGAATAAAATAGTGGAAGCATGTACATGACAAATGCGGATCAATATTCACGAGCAACAACCAGGGCACCGAATCAATCCATTTTCATTACAATTAGGACACCTCCTCAACTTCCCTTCATCCTCTTCAAATATTTTACGACTCCCATTACAATTTGGGCAGGGTACAAACCTTGCATCGCCACAACTTTCACAAACAAAACCAGAACGCTTAACTGCAAACCCTTCCACAAGTTCAGCCAATTCTCCAGCCTCATGAAGTTGCTTAATCTCGTCCGCACCACCAACATACTTTCCTCCAATAAACACCTGAGGCAAACTAACCATTTTTCCTTCCAAAACGCTTTGCAATTCTTTTCTATATGAGGAATCCATAGATACATCTCTTTCGTCCACACATACCCGAAACCCTTTAAATATCATTCGCACGGTGCAGCATTCTTCATAAGTCTTCCTGATTCCTCTTAAACTAGTAAAATACAGAACAATCTTATCCTCTGTACCCTTTAAATGGAAATCATTACCGGGCAACAATGAGCTCAAGAAACCTGCATTACTCAACTCTTTCTCTGTCGAACTAACAACTTCGGGATGTATTTTATCCGCATTACCAGGCAACAATGAGCTCAATAAACTTGCCTTACTCAACTCATTCTCTATCGAACTAACAACTTCGGGATGTATTTTATCCTCATTATGGGGTAACAATGAGCTCAATAAACTTGCATCACTTGACTCCGACTCTATCGAACTAACAATTTCAGGCTTGGGACAATCTTCTGACTCTTTATACCTGAATCTTTTGGAAGACAGTGCTTGTCTATAGCTTGAAGCTACATTAGGATCCATTTTAGAAAGCAATTGTTCCTCAGACAAATGCTTCCATAACGGCTTCGAATCCGAGTGCTCAACAAACTCAAAGGTTTTTTCCAACTCACTTGTATCTAATTCACTTTGAATATCAAGACTCTTGGATTTAGACATTACCATATGGAAATCAAAGTCATCAAGCCCTTCCATGAGCTCCCAAGTGTTGATTACTGAATCAGGAGATAACGGGTCTTTTTGGTCAATCCCATTTAGGGATTTAGGGTTGGGGTTAGGGTTTGGAATTTGGGGGTCAATTAAGACAAGTGAACCATAAGTGGTGGAAGTAAGGGAAACTAAATGATTTGTATCTCCTTTTCTCATAGCAGGATGGTGAACTAAAGGAGTAGGAAGGGAAAGTGTTCTTGAAACTGGAATTGAAGATGAATCTGAGTAGGAATATGGAGATTGTTGTGAATGTGAAGAAGATGAAGAATTCCATGGATTTTGTTGATCTGTTGTTACAAAGTCATAAGAACGAGAAGCTGAGCAGCCCATTAAGGGATTAGTTGATAAAAATTGAATCTTTTGAACTAAATCAAAGTACCCACAAAAAAAATGAAATATTTGAACAGAAAACAAGAAAATTAACAGCAACCCATTAATGGATTAGTCAATAAAAATTGGATTTTTTGAACTAAATCAAAGTACCCACGAGAAAAAAATGAAATCTTTGAACAGAAAACAAGAACTTAACAGCAACCATTAGTGGATAAGTCAATAAAAATTGAATCTTTTGAACTAAATCAAAGTAACCCCAGAAAACAAGAACTTAACAGCAACCCATTAGTGGATTAGTCAATAAAAATTGGATCTTTTGAGTTAAATCAAAGTACCCAGAAGAAAAAAATCAAATCTTTGAACAGAAAACAAAAACTTAACAGAAAAAAATAAATCTTTTTAGCACAAAGCAAGAACTTAACAGGAAGAAATGATTTTTTTTCCACAGAAAACAAAGAACTTAACAGTAAAAATGGAATCTTTGAGCAGAGAACAAAAACTTAATGGACAGAACGATGTCGTTTAGCAGAAAAGCAGGAAAAAAGAAATGATTTTTTTTGGACCAAAGCAGGAAATTAAAACAGAAAAATGCAATCTTTTGACAGAGAGCAATAAATTAACAGAAACATTTAGATCTTTTGGCAGAAAACATTGAGGTGAAAAGACAGAAAAAGGAGCTTTTTTTGTGTGGGATAAAGTGGCTAGTTGTCAAAGTACAGTTGGGAAGATGACGAATTGAATAACAGAAAAGATTGGAAATAAATGCTTAACTTATGGGTAGCTTTGGGAAGTTAACGTACTACTAAGTACTAACAGCCAAACTTTCAAGTTTTTGTTTTTTTTTAGGTTTCATCCGGTGTGTGCCACATCAATTAGAGTTTTACTATATCCAAATTCGTATAGAATAGAGCCCATTTTAGAAGAAAACGCTACCTATCAATAATTTATTTATACACAAAATTTGAATCTAAAATCTCTAAATAATGAAGAGCAACCTCATTCACTCCCCCCACAAACTTGCAAGTTTCAACACTTCTCTAGCTTTCCACTAGTATTATACTATTACTATAATCATATCTATTTAAATAGCACAATAAAATTAAGGCAAATCTCATTATAACACTCATATTTTATAATAATATTTTATTATAAATGACCATTTTTTAAAATTAATTTTTCATGTTACGTTACATTATATATTTTGAGCCAAAAGTTTATCAAAAATAATCTCTCTACCTCTCAAAATAGGGGTAATGTCTCTGTACACTTTACCCTCGCCGGACCTTACTTGCGAGATTACTCTTGTTATGTTATAGTTGTTGTTGTTACATTATATGTTCTCTATAACACAATTTCGCTATACAGCTAAAAAATAACTGGATATACGATGTTATTACAAAGAGGTTTGACTGTATTTTAAAGATATCAGTAACGGTGTGATTATGGTAGAGTGGTTGATATTTTTCATCCTTAATAAGGTGTCTTAGCTCCAAAACCTGAACGTGAAGTCGTTTTGTTAGAGAGTATTTTACCCTACGATTTTGAAAATTTTCGACGCGAATCTAACTTTAATCATGATCTCAAACATAAGGTGAGAAAAAGAATATTTTAAAGATGGTAAACCATTACAGAGTATCAATAGAGAGAACATCGTGATGAAGATAGAATCCTCTCTTTAAAAAAATTAGTATTAAAAGAATATATTCTTGTTTCAATTCGTTAAGCAATCTACATATGACGAATTCAAATGCCCAATTTATTTCTTATTTTCTCTTTGAAAATCGACGTCATGTCATAAAGCGTATAAATTAATTCAAGATTTGATGATGGGTAGCCACTTATATTGGGAAAATTCTTAATAATAGCATAATGTATGAATATAATCAAGAGTGTTTTATGTTGAGAATAATGAAAAAAATGTTTGACTTCTCAAATCTTTATTTTGTTAATTTTATATAAACATCTCCTACTGCGAAATAAGCTAATTTGATGATTAACAAAAAAACAAACGTATCAGATAAAATATACTCCTTAATGTTAGCACGTTTCATTTAATCTATATACGCCTTAATGTTAGCACGTTTTATTTAATCTAAGAAAAATTTAATTATTAAATCCTTAATGTTGTCCAAGTATTGAACAACTGTCAGAAGAAAAGTATGCATTGATAAATGATTAAGCAAACTGTTGGAAATTAGCCTTTGGCGGGGAGATGCGTCCACCCATCTTTGATGAATTAAACACTTGTGTTCCGCATGTTGGAGACCTTGTCTCTTCGCACATGCATGATCTACGAAGTGAGTAGATGACCGTAGGGCCAAGAATCGTCTAATTTCGTTGAGAAATGAAAGAGATATTGGTCCACGAAGTAAGGTGTTTGAGACATGAAAATGTGGTGTGGGACAAATCTACCACATCGGTGGGAATAGGAAGAATTGCTCTCTATATAAGTCTCTAATGTGGTAAAGGGTTTGGATCCCCAAGGGGTATCCCATGTGTTTAAAGGAGGGAAGACCTAGATGTGCTTGGGTTCAAGGCTAAGCCCACCCACGCGCGCGCCGCCGCCCGTCCGGCCGGCGGGCGGGCTCGGGCTCGGGCTCCTTTCTCGATATTATCTTTTTGGTCCCCGAGAATTTCTTGAGACTTTTTCTCGTAAATATTGGATGCGTTTTGGAGCATTAACCAGCCATTATTTGGTCGATTAATTCCTCCATTAACACCCATTACTTGGGCGGTTAAGGCGACCTTTCAATGGCCATTAACACCATTACTTGGCTGTTTTAATGCCCTCCTAAATGTCCATTAACAGCCATGTTTTGGCAGTTGGACAGCCCCTTCTCTATGCTATATATTGAGCTTCATTTGGCTCAATTCGAAGCGTAAAATCGACGAAAATACGGTGGAAAACTCATTTGAAATAAGGCAAGAAACGACCGAGAAAAAGCGAACGAAAATCGGGCAAAAAAAACGGTGACCAAGCGTGACGAAAATCGATGAGCAAACCCACACATATACACAAGATATACACTACAGAGACACATTATATACACGAGAGACAAAAGAGAAGAGTATTGATAAACTCTTCCTTCCTATTCCATATCTTGACAAGTCAAGTCATATTTGTTTTCTTCGCCGAGTTCAACCTATTGGCTTTGTAGTGTTGAGATTAAAGTGTTGTTTTATCTTGGGAGACTATTGCCCGCAAACGTAAACGAGAGATTGCATATCCACCGGATCCGCAAATAACGATAGTGATGATCGCCTCTTGGCGTCAAAGAATACCGAATTCTTTGAAGATCGCTTTCCTTGAAAAAGGAAAAAGGAGTAATTGCTCAAGGTTAACAAGAACCCGCGAGGGCTCGATCGTCCGGAATCGGACATTCCGTATCTACGGGACTCGAAAGTTGCCGGCTATCCGAACTTAATATTCCGGATCCGCAGAACTCGTGGATTCTAGATGTTGAACCGAGAAGGAGCAAAGAGGGGACAAAGACTTGTTTCATACCTTCTAGCTTGTATGGTTGAGAACGAACCATGGACAATTAATAAATAATTGTCATCTCCAAAAGCGCCGCTTTGGAAAGAAGCTACAAAGAGAGAAATAGACTCTATCATATAGAACCATACTTGCGTAATGGTTGATCTTCCTCCGGAAAAGAACCTTTGGGTTGTAAGATGTGCTCCCCGTGAGTAGCTTCACATCCGGGGCCATTGCGATCTTGCGTGGCATGAATGTTGAATTAGCCTTCCCAATCGTAGAGTTGGAAGAAGAGAATCAGACTTGGTTTGCCGGACTGTTGGGCTTCTTCCTGAACTTTCATTTTGGTCCCTGAAATGTTTACATTTTGGTCCTGAAAGTTTCAGATAAAACAGGAACAATGAATCTGACCACAGAAACATTGACTCTGAAATTAGAATGCCAACAGTTGAGAGAATCAACAGTCTAAAAGTAAAAGTCATATTGAAACAAAGTCTCGATATGAAAGATATGGGTATCACAGATGACATCTTTGGAATTGGATTTCTAAGACATTTAACGGACTGGTCGATAGTTGACAGTCTCGTTGAAGCCACCAATGGATATGAATCATAGAACTGATTGGAATCATGGTGCACCCATAGACAAGGAGCGATATGCTCAGGTCACGTGTAGTTCAATGTATTGTACACACTACAACCGACCTGGTATCGTCTTACAAAGCAGATCAGTTGAACTAAAGTTCACTGATGATTTCAATACATGATCAATAGAAAGGTGTTAAGTCGGATATGACGATATCCGAATTATTCACTTATCTACGGATTATAGTATTCGGATGTCCAATGCGGTTACGAGAGAACACGTGATGCAAACCGGACATCGATATGAAGAACACCAAAGCCACAAGTAAATGTGTATGGTGGTTCTTGGAAAATCCTCTAAGCAAACTTGCATCGGCCGATTCATGATGGAATCGGGGTTTATCGCTTTATACAAAGCATGAAAGAAGTTGAGTAACTTCACGACTCTTTAGAGGACGTCCCTTATTGGGAGAAACCCGTGCCTCGGCAGCAGTTATACATCGTGGCTAGCCGGTCGGCTTCGGGAAGGACACGGATGACTCGCGCGTCGGACATATCTTTTAGGATCCGTCGGAGACATAAGACCGTATGGCGTTGATCATCACGGGTGTCACATCCTTGTTTACTAACTAAGGGACTACCCGGAGATCAAGTGTTCGCTCTGTCTAGGGGAATTGGCTTAAAACCCAAACAATACGAACCTTTGCGGTGGAAACCCAACCATACTGATTGGAGATCCCAAGAATGTGGTTCAATGGGAAAACTAAGCGGCAAAAGGTTCAGTTGAGCGCTTCGGTGGAAGCAAGAAGCAAGAAGCACTTCGGATGATGATTTCTGTACGGAAACATGAATCCAAAGCTGTTCCCGCGATAGACATTAAAGTGCTGCCTGCATGGTGGGTAAAGGTTAAGCTTCCAAACCTTTAAAAGATCCTCAAACGGTTGAGGTTAAGGTTGGGAGAACTTTTAATGATTCCTAACACTTGTGAAGTGGGGTATAGCAGGATACCTTGTAGGAGATCACCTATTTAAGTGCGAGGATGGCCGACTCAAATGAACGCACTTAAGAATCCAAGTGTGTCCATGGCCACAACGGACAGAAACGTAAGAAGGAAAATGAATAAGAAGAGTTATTGTGTTGATATCGTTGTCTTGGCTTACACTAAACACTGACGGTTCAAGACATCACGTTCACCGCGCAGTAAGTAAGTCCGATGGTATTCAACTAGGGAAGGTTCAAAGCGTAAGCTACCTCTCCTGATGCAATATCTTTTCGCTGAAAGATTGCTGAAATGTAGGCACATTGTGCGTGCGCCACAATCTCTCTTTCATAGAGGGGATTGTTGGAAATTAGCCTTTGGCGGGGAGATGCGTCCACCCATCTTTGATGAATTAAACACTTGTGTTCCGCATGTTGGAGACCTTGTCTCTTCGCACATGCATGATCTACGAAGTGAGTAGATGACCGTAGGGCCAAGAATCGTCTAATTTCGTTGAGAAATGAAAGAGATATTGGTCCACGAAGTAAGGTGTTTGAGACATGGAAATGTGGTGTGGGACAAATCTACCACATCGGTGGGAATAGGAAGAATTGCTCTCTATATAAGTCTCTAATGTGGTAAAGCGTTTGGATCCCCAAGGGGTATCCCATGTGTTTAAAGGAGGAAGACCTAGATGTGCTTGGGTTCAAGGCTAAGCCCACACGCGCGCGCCGCCGCCGCCCGTCCGTCCCGGTCCGGTCCGGTCGGTCTCGGGCTCACGGTCACGGTCACGGGTCGTGGGTCGTGGGTCGTGGCCGTGGCCGTGGGCCGGGGCCGTGGCCGTGGTCGCCGTGTCAAGCTGTGGTCCGGGGTCGTGGGTGTGGGCCTTTCGATATTATCTTTTTGGACCGAGAGAACTCTACCGGATGTACAGTTTGATCCCCGAAGTTTCATATGTACGGTTTGGACCGAATTCTTTCATATGTACAGTTTGGTCCTCGAAGTTTCAATATTTACAGTTTGGTCCCGAGAATTTCGGAGACTTTTCTCGTAAATATTGGATCTGCGTTTTGGAGCATTAACCAGCCATTATTTGGCTGATTAATTCCTCCATTAACAGCCCATTACTTGGGCGATTGGGCACTTTTCAATGGCCATTAATGACCATTACTTGGCTGTTTTAATGCCCTCCTAAATGTCCATTAACAGCCATGTTTTGGCAGTTGGACAGCCCCTTCTCTATGCTATATATTGAGCTTCATTTGGCTCAATTCAGAAGCAGAAAATCAGACGAAAATACAAAGTGAAAAGCTGGCCGAAATAAGGCAAGAAACGACCAGAAAAACTGAACGAAAATCAGGCAGAAAACAGTGACCAAACTGTGACGAAAATCAGTGAGCAAACCCACACATATACACAAGATATACACTACAGAGACACATTATATACACAGAGACAAAAGAGAAGAGTATTGATAAACTCTTCCTTCCTATTCCATATCTTCAGCAAGTCAAGTCATATTTGTTTTCTTCGCCAGGTTCAACCTATTGGCTTTGTAGTGTTGAGATTAAAGTGTTGTTTTATCTTGGGAGACTATTGCCCGCAAACGTAAACAGTAGATTGCATATCCACTGGATCTGCAAATAACAGTAGTGATGATCGCCTCTTGGCGTCAAAGAATACTGAATTCTTTGAAGATCGCTTTCCTTGAAAAAGGAAAAAGGAGTAATTGCTCAAGGTTAACAAGAACCCGCGAGGGCCTGACTGTCCGGAACTGGACATTCCGTATCTACAGGACTCGAAAGTTGCTGGCTATCCGGAACTTAATATTCCAGATCTGCAGAACTCAGGGATTCTAGATGTTGAACCGAGAAGGAGCAAAGAGGGGACAAAGACTTGTTTCATACCTTCTAGCTTGTATGGTTGAGAACGAACCATGGACAATTAATAAATAATTGTCATCTCCAAAAGCGCTGCTTTGGAAAGAAGCTACAAAGAGAGAAATAGACTCTATCATATAGAACCATACTTGCGTAATGGTTGATCTTCCTCCGGAAAAGAACCTTTGGGTTGTAAGATGTGCTCCCCTGTGAGTAGCTTCACATCCGGGGCCATTGCGATCTTGCGTGGCATGAATGTTGAATTAGCCTTCCCAATCGTAGAGTTGGAAGAAGAGAATCGGACTTGGTTTGCCGGATGTTGTTGGGCTTCTTCCCGAACTTTCATTTTGGTCCCCGAAATGTTTACATTTTGGTCCCGAAAGTTTCGGATAAAACAGAACAATGAATCGACCACGAAACATTGACTCGAAATTAGAATGCCAACGAGTTGAGAGAATCAACGGTCTAAAAGTAAAAGTCATATTGAAACAAAGTCTCGATATGAAAGATATGGGTATCACAGATGACATCTTTGGAATTGGATTTCTAAGACATTTAACGGACTGGTCGATAGTTGACAGTCTCGTTGAAGCCACCAATGGATATGAATCATAGAACTGATTGGAATCATGGTGCACCCATAGACAAGGAGCGATATGCTCAAAGTCACGTGTAGTTCAATGTATTGTACACACTACAACCGACCTGGTATCGTCTTACAAAGCAGATCAGTTGAACTAAAGTTCACTGATGATTTCAATACATGATCAATAGAAAGGTGTTAAGTCGGATATGACGATATCTGAATTATTCACTTATCTACGGATTATAGTATTTTGGATGTCCAGCGGTTCTGAGAGAACACTGTGATGCAAACTGGACATCAGATATGAAGAACACCAAAGCCACAAGTAAATGTGTATGGTGGTTCTTGGAAAATCCTCTAAGCAAACTTGCATCGGCCGATTCATGATGGAATCGGGGTTTATCGCTTTATACAAAGCATGAAAGAAGTTGAGTAACTTCACGACTCTTTAGAGGACGTCCCTTATTGGGAGAAACCCGTGCCTTCGAAAGAAGTTATACATCGTGGCTAGCCGGTCGGCTTCGGGAAGGACACGGATGACGGCGTACGGACATATCTTTTAGGATCTGTCGGAGACATAAGACCGTATGGCGAGTTGATCATCACGGGTGTCACATCCTTGTTTACTAACTAAGGGACTACCCGAAGATCAAGTGTTCGCTTGTCTAGGGGAATTGGCTTAAAACCCAAACAATACGAACCTTTGCGGTGGAAACCCAACCATACCGATTGGAGATCCCAAGAATGTGGTTCAATGGGAAAACTAAGCGGCAAAAGGTTCAGTTGAGCGCTTCGGTGGAAGCAAGAAGCAAGAAGCACTTCGGATGATGATTTACGTACGGAAACATGAATCCAAAGTTGTTCCGCGATAGACATTAAAGTGCCGCCTCGCATGGTGGGTAAAGGTTAAGCTTCCAAACCTTTAAAAGATCCTCAAACGGTTGAGGTTAAGGTTGGGAGAACTTTTAATGATTCCTAACACTTGTGAAGTGGGGTATAGCAGGATACCTTGTAGGAGATCACCTATTTAAGTGCGAGGATGGCCGACTCAAATGAACGCACTTAAGAATCCAAGTGTGTCCATGGCCACAACGGACGAGAAACGTAAGAAGGAAAATGAATAAGAAGAGTTATTGTGTTGATATCGTTGTCTTGGCTTACACTAAACACTGACGGTTCAAGACATCACGTTCACCGCGCAGTAAGTAAGTCCGATGGTATTCAACTAGGGAAGGTTCAAAGCGTAAGCTACCTCTCCTGATGCAATATCTTTTCGCTGAAAGATTGCTGAAATGTAGGCACATTGTGCGTGCGCCACAATCTCTCTTTCATAGAGGGGATTGTTGGAAATTAGCCTTTGGCGGGGAGATGCGTCCACCCATCTTTGATGAATTAAACACTTGTGTTCCGCATGTTGGAGACCTTGTCTCTTCGCACATGCATGATCTACGAAGTGAGTAGATGACCGTAGGGCCAAGAATCGTCTAATTTCGTTGAGAAATGAAAGAGATATTGGTCCACGAAGTAAGGTGTTTGAGACATGGAAATGTGGTGTGGGACAAATCTACCACATCGGTGGGAATAGGAAGAATTGCTCTCTATATAAGTCTCTAATGTGGTAAAGCGTTTGGATCCCCGGGGTATCCCGTGTGTTTAAAGGAGGGAAGACCTAGATGTGCTTGGGTTCGAGGCTAAGCCCACACGCGCGCGCCGCCGCCGCCCGTCCCGTCCGGTCCGGTCCGGTCCGGTCCGGTCTCGGGCTCGGGTCACGGGTCACGTGGGTCGTGGGTCGTGGGTCGTGGGCCGTGGCCGGGTCGTGGGCCGTGGGTCGTGGCCGTGGGCCGTGGGTCGTGGGTCGTGGCCGTGGCCGTGGGGTCGTGGGCCTTTCGATATTATCTTTTTGGACCGAGAGAACTCTACCGATGTACGAGTTTGATCCCCGAAGTTTCATATGTACGCTTTGGACCGAGAATTCTTTCATATGTACGATTTGGTCTCGAAGTTTCAATATTTACAGTTTGGTCCCTGAATTTCGGAGACTTTTTCGTAAATATTGGACTGCGTTTTGGAGCATTAACCAGCCATTATTTGGCTGATTAATTCCTCCATTAACACCCATTACTTGGCGGTTAGGCGGCCTTTCAATGGCCATTAACGGCCCATTACTTGGGCGGTTGGGCAGCCTTTCAATGGCCATTAACACCATTACTTGGCTGTTTTAATGCCCTCCTAAATGTCCATTAACAGCCATGTTTTGGCAAAGTTGGACAGCCCCTTCTCTATGCTATATATTGAGCTTCATTTGGCTCAATTCGAAGCGTAAAATCGACGAAAATACAGCCGAAAACTCGGCCGAAATAAGGCAAGAAACGACCGAAAAACTCGAACGAAAATCGGCAGAAAACAAAGTGACCAAACCGTGACGAAAATCATGAGCAAACCCACACATATACACAAGATATACACTACGAGACACATTATATACACAGAGACAAAAGAGAAGAGTATTGATAAACTCTTCCTTCCTATTCCATATCTTCAGCAAGTCAAGTCATATTTGTTTTCTTCGCCAGGCTCAACCTATTGGCTTTGTAGTGTTGAGATTAAAGTGTTGTTTTATCTTGGGAGACTATTGCCCGCAAACGTAAAAGCATATATACGGGGCAATCTTGTCTTAAGGATAGAGGGCTATCCTCGACTCAACACACAACGTTGTAACCATCCAGATTTAGTTGTTTCTTGATTTCAGGATATCAAGATTCAAGACACAACATACTTGTGGCAGTTCTCAAAGTTGGCATTGCAAGGTGATCAAGATTCAAGACACAACGCACTTGCGGCAGTTTTGAAGTTTGACCATTTATTTATCCTTTCGAACATTTGTAATAGTTATTTACATCCCGTACTGCTTTATAAAGTACGAAAGAATACCCAACAACTTAAGACAAGATTGTATAGTATTACTATTAGTGTTCGAAAGATGTCGGTCAAAAGTTGTGTGACCAAATCTGGATATGGCAATGGTTTTCTGGTAGAAGAGAGTGATGATGATGAACGTGTTCATGGTGTCACCGCTACCAAGATGGTGGGAACAAGCGCTCTCGCGAGTCCGAGGATGTCAACTCGGGACAAGAGGAGAAGATCGAAGATGTACTTCTATCTTGCAGCAGAAGGCCTGTATCTATCCCAGACAAAAGATCCGAATAATGGTAAGAAGGAACTGGACACTCAGTTTGATGAAGTGACTGGAGTGAGCCAGAATCCGAAATTGGGATAAGTAGTTTTTTCTTACTTGTCAAGAATAAAGATTAAATGATGTCTGATTAAAAATGGATTAAAGTAAGGAGGAATATGAAAATAATTTCTATTCCTTACGCTTTAAAATCAGAAGTTTAATCTTATCTTCTTTCCCGTTTAAAGATTGGATTTGTAAATGACTTAAAAAGATCCGTTCTTTTAAGTGTAATTGTTAAAGTGTGTAAAGTATGTTCGCACATACGATGGAGAAAGATCCACTAATCGTGCGAAAACGCTACCACTTTTAAGTAAGCGCCAAGAATTATCCGGGCACCAATCTTAACGGAAGGAGTCTAAAAGTTAAAGATGTAGAACCGTCATACTATTTGGCGAAGATCCTTCATAGGATGATATTGGACACTCGGTCATACAAAGCCTCCGGCGATCGGAGTGGGCCAAAATTCTTTTGATATGATGATATTTGACACTCATCATATAAAGCCTCCGGCGACCGGAGTGGGGCCGTAATTCATTTCATAGGAAAAGTAAAGGACACCTAGTGTGGTGGGCCGAGTTTCCTGTGTCTTAAATGATCTGAAGGCCTAAAGAAAGGCAGAAAAGAAATTGGACACTCAGTCTGCCAAAGCAACTGGAGTGGGCCAGAGCATCCAGATCTCATATGATCCGGTTACGCCCTAACCACGGGCAAGAGGTTGTTCATGTGAAGCAACGCCACCTCTAAAGTAGAAGGGGTTGGAGAGGTTGTCCTCAATAGGACTTCAGGGAATGAGATCACTCTAAGATGAGGTGATACATATCCCTAACTTGGTTTAAGGGACGCTGTTGGTCAAGCTGGTTTGAGACTAGTCCAACAGGTCTGTAATAACTAAGAATGGTACAGTACGTCTGTAGCCAAATGGATGATATATTTGTAATCCGTGCATCTATGCCATCATAGATTAAGACACGTTAAATAGAAAGTCATTCAAAAAGCTAGCTGAGATTGTTGCCTTCTGTCGACATAAACCCTCAAAATAAATGTGAGGTAGATGAAGAGGCAAAGTCACCTTTCCAAATTCCGTCAAGGGAATAGCGAAAGAAGTACCGCTCCTCTAGAACTTAGTCACACCTACTTGGGTGATTTAAAGTTCATACAAAATAGAGGGGGGAGACAAGTACGTTGTGATCTTCATTAATGATGGTACAACGTATGGAATCCTTTGTTTGTTAAAAAGCAAAGATGAAGTTGTTGAAGCGGATAAGCGCTACAAAGCAGAAGTTGAAAATCAACTAAGCCTACGGATTGAGAAATTCGTAGTGATAGAGGGGGAGAATGTGAAGCATCGTTCATTAAACGAATGTTCATTTCTCACCTCACCCAATGGTGTTAGCCAAAGTCGTACGCCCAATTTATGTGGGGTTGCTTGGTAAAAGTTGGAATAATGAAACAGTCAAGTTGTACCTAAGATCGTAGATTGCATATCCACCGGATCCGCAAATAACAATAGTGATGATCGCCTCTTGGCGTCAAAGAATACCGAATTCTTTGAAGATCGCTTTCCTTGAAAAAGGAAAAAGGAGTAATTGCTCAAGGTTAACAAGAACCCGCGAGGGCTCGATGTCCGGAATCGGACGTTCCGTATCTACAGGACTCGAAAGTTGCCGGCTATCCGGAACTTAATATTCCGTATCCGGAGAACTCGTGGATTCTAGATGTTGAACCGAGAAGGAGCAAAGAGGGGACAAAGACTTGTTCCATACCTTCTAGCTTGTATGGTTGAGAACGAACCATGGACAATTAATAAATAATTGTCATCTCCAAAAGCGCCGCTTTGGAAAGAAGCTACAAAGAGAGAAATAGACTCTATCATATAGAACCATACTTGCGTAATGGTTGATCTTCCTCCGGAAAAGAACCTTTGGGTTGTAAGATGTGCTCCCCGTGAGTAGCTTCACATCCAGGGCCATTGCGTCTTGCGTGGCATGAATGTTGAATTAGCCTTCCCAATCGTAGAGTTGGAAGAAGAGAATCAGACTTGGTTTGCCGGACTGTTGGGCTTCTTCCTGAACTTTCATTTTGGTCCCCGAAATGTTTACATTTTGGTCCCGAAAGTTTCAGATAAAACAGGAACAATGAATCTGACCACAGAAACATTGACTCTGAAATTAGAATGCCAACAGTTGAGAGAATCAACAGTCTAAAAGTAAAAGTCATATTGAAACAAAGTCTCGATATGAAAGATATGGGTATCACAGATGACATCTTTGGAATTGGATTTCTAAGACATTTAACGGACGGTCGATAGTTGACGAGCCTCGTTGAAGCCACCAATGGATATGAATCATAGAACTGATTGGAATCATGGTGCACCCATAGACAAGGAGCGATATGCTCAGGTCACGTGTAGTTCAATGTATTGTACACACTACAACCGACCTGGTATCGTCTTACAAAGCAGATCAGTTGAACTAAAGTTCACTGATGATTTCAATACATGATCAATAGAAAGGTGTTAAGTCGGATATGACGATATCTGAATTATTCACTTATCTACGGATTATAGTATTCTGGATGTCCAGCGGTTCTGAGAGAACACTGTGATGCAAACTGGACATCAGATATGAAGAACACCAAAGCCACAAGTAAATGTGTATGGTGGTTCTTGGAAAATCCTCTAAGCAAACTTGCATCGGCCGATTCATGATGGAATCGGGGTTTATCGCTTTATACAAAGCATGAAAGAAGTTGAGTAACTTCACGACTCTTTAGAGGACGTCCCTTATTGGGAGAAACCCGTGCCTTCAGCAGTTATACACTGTGGCTAGCCGGTCGGCTTCAGGAAGGACACGGATGACGGCGTCTGGACATATCTTTTAGGATCCGTCGGAGACATAAGACCGTATGGCAGTTGATCATCACGGGTGTCACATCCTTGTTTACTAACTAAGGGACTACCCGGAGATCAAGTGTTCTGCCTGTCTAGGGGAATTGGCTTAAAACCCAAACAATACGAACCTTTGCGGTGGAAACCCAACCATACTGATTGGAGATCCCAAGAATGTGGTTCAATGGGAAAACTAAGCGGCAAAAGGTTCAGTTGAGCGCTTCGGTGGAAGCAAGAAGCAAGAAGCACTTCGGATGATGATTTCTGTACGGAAACATGAATCCAAAGTCGTTCCGCGATAGACATTAAAGTGTCGCTCGCATGGTGGGTAAAGGTTAAGCTTCCAAACCTTTAAAAGATCCTCAAACGGTTGAGGTTAAGGTTGGGAGAACTTTTAATGATTCCTAACACTTGTGAAGTGGGGTATAGCAGATACCTTGTAGGAGATCACCTATTTAAGTGCGAGGATGGCCGACTCAAATGAACGCACTTAAGAATCCAAGTGTGTCCATGGCCACAACGGACAGAAACGTAAGAAGGAAAATGAATAAGAAGAGTTATTGTGTTGATATCGTTGTCTTGGCTTACACTAAACACTGACGGTTCAAGACATCACGTTCACCGCGCAGTAAGTAAGTCCGATGGTATTCAACTAGGGAAGGTTCAAAGCGTAAGCTACCTCTCCTGATGCAATATCTTTTCGCTGAAAGATTGCTGAAATGTAGGCACATTGTGCGTGCGCCACAATCTCTCTTTCATAGAGGGGATTGTTGGAAATTAGCCTTTGGCGGGGAGATGCGTCCACCCATCTTTGATGAATTAAACACTTGTGTTCCGCATGTTGGAGACCTTGTCTCTTCGCACATGCATGATCTACGAAGTGAGTAGATGACCGTAGGGCCAAGAATCGTCTAATTTCGTTGAGAAATGAAAGAGATATTGGTCCACGAAGTAAGGTGTTTGAGACATGGAAATGTGGTGTGGGACAAATCTACCACATCGGTGGGAATAGGAAGAATTGCTCTCTATATAAGTCTCTAATGTGGTAAAGCGTTTGGATCCCCAAGGGGTATCCCATGTGTTTAAAGGAGGGAAGACCTAGATGTGCTTGGGTTCAAGGCTAAGCCCACACGCGCGCGCCGCCGCCCGCCCGTCCGTCGTCCGGTCTCGGCCCGGTCCGGTCCGGTCCGGTCCGGCTCTCGGTCACGGTCACGGGTCACGGTCGTGGGCCGTGGGCCGTGGGCCGTGGGCCGTGGGGCCGTGGGGTCGTGGGGGCCGTGGGCGCGTGGGCCGTAATTTATGGGTGGGGCCGCGGGTCGTGGTCGTGGGCCGCGGGCCTTTCGATATTATCTTTTTGGACCAGAGAACTCTACCGATGTACGATTTGATCCCCGAAGTTTCATATGTACAAGTTTGGACCGAATTCTTTCATATGTACGGTTTGGTCCTCGAAGTTTCAATATTTACGCTTTGGTCCCTGAATTTTCGGAGACTTTTCTCGTAAATATTGGACTGCGTTTTGGAGCATTAACCAGCCATTATTTGGCGATTAATTCCTCCATTAACAGCCCATTACTTGGGCGGTTAGGTACTTTTCAATGGCCATTAATGACCATTACTTGGTGTTTTAATGCCCTCCTAAATGTCCATTAACATCCATGTTTTGGCAGTTGGACAGCCCCTTCTCTATGCTATATATTGAGCTTCATTTGGCTCAATTCGAAAAGGTAAAATCGACGAAAATACAAAGCCGAAAACTGGCTGAAATAAGGCAAGAAACGACCGTAAAAACCGAACGAAAATCAAAGTAAAACAAGTGACCAAACCGTGACGAAAATCAGTGAGCAAACCCACACATATACACAATATATACACTACAGAGACACATTATATACACAGAGACAAAAGAGAAGAGTATTGATAAACTCTTCCTTCCTATTCCATATCTTCAAAGCAAGTCAAGTCATATTTGTTTTCTTCGCCAGGCTCAACCTATTGGCTTTGTAGTGTGATTAAAGTGTTGTTTTATCTTGGGAGACTATTGCCCGCAAACGTAAAAGCATATATACGGGGCAATCTTGTCTTAAGGATAGAGGGCTATCCTCGACTCAACACACAACGTTGTAACCATCCAGATTTAGTTGTTTCTTGATTTCAGGATATCAAGATTCAAGACACAACATACTTGTGGCAGTTCTCAAAGTTGGCATTGCAAGGTGATCAAGATTCAAGACACAACGCACTTGCGGCAGTTTTGAAGTTTGACCATTTATTTATCCTTTCGAACATTTGTAATAGTTATTTACATCCCGTACTGCTTTATAAAGTACGAAAGAATACCCAACACAAACACCATTGAACTCAATTGTCAAAATTATAAGCACACGATTTCATTAATAATATTCGGTGTTTTAAAAGGTATTTTTGGGACTCGCCTCGGAACATGGCACTAGCAAAACGCCTCGAGGCTTATATGTGGGGCTTAGTTCTATAAGGCTTACACCCTAAGCGCCCGACTGTATGGCCTAAGCACGCCTAATGCCCAACGCTCGGGACTCGTCTTAAAGTTCTTGCACAAATTATGTGTCAAATTCCTTGATTAACATTATTGACCCTCGTAATTCATTAATAAATGAATGATGCTTAATAGTTTTTTCATCTATAGAAATAAGAAGAAATAAAGTAACTCAAATAACAAGTCGTGGTATTATATATTTACTATTTGAGAACACCGTGAGGATGAATATCAGCTAATATTTCTTTTAAAAATACAAAGCCAAATTTTACATCTTCACCTGTCATTGATCTTCATGTTTTGTCTATCAAAATTATCATATTTTATTAATTCGTTATTTAAAAATAATTTTATTTTTTCATGAAGAAGTGATGTTTTTAGTTATAATACTGATAAATTTTATTGATTATTTTATTTTAGGGAGGTTAATAGAGTATCATTGTAATATATTTTATGAAAGTGTGATTCTTTTTCTTGCTTGAGGTTAAGATGTTAGAGTTGGTTATATCTCTTAATAGTTTTTATATCATTGCATTATTTATACTTGTAAATGATGTTACAAGTTTTATTTTCTGCTAGTTTCTTTAATCATGTATATAATTTTTTTAAATTATGAATTTCTTTTTATAATTTTTGTGTTATTATATTATTTTATTACATTATAAATTAAAATTTTAAAGATCTTGGGGCTTACACCTCACCCCGTGCTAAGTAAAACGCTTCGCCTCACGCCCTCATCTTTTAAAACACTGATTATTATTATTATTTATCAATTAATAAACAACATTTTTCCATATCATTACGCGTAACTTCGCATAAAATAAGAGGGACGGAGTAATGAAAACTACTAAATCTATCTACATAAATTAGTATGATTGTGGATGGTTGTTTACCAGTAAATTAATACAATTGAATTTGTACACGTGGTCATGGACACATGAATTTCAAGTGACCAAAATAGCAAGATAATTAGTAATTGAGATTGATATAATTGAAAGCAAGAAGTTACAGTAGCCTGAGCGTTGGGGAAGCTTTGAGCTAGAATCCCCGAGCAAGTCGTTAATTGTAATATTGAAATGCTAAATTGAGATAGGACCTGGAAAATAGTATAAGTAGCAGATATGTAGTATAACTCCTTTTTTTTTTTATGTCTTACAATGAAATGATTAGCCCTATTTATACTTGGACTCAAAGGCACACATTCCATGAATTATGCCCATATTAATATAATATTAATGCTATGGTAATAATGGATAATAAAGGTGATCATTAGTGTTATTAATGCATGCTATGTGGGAGGTGTAAGGTCATTTTCATAACAGATGTCCGTTGGTAATTGAATACGCCATTCCGCATCTTATTTTCTGGTACCAGCGACCTTACAATGCCCCTGGTACAATGCAAGAGGTTCTGAAGACATTTGTGGTTGAATTGGATATGACTCATCCTCTTTGCCACGTGTCATGATAGAATTCGTCCTATTGAGATACAAATTTTATCCCATTCAATGGCATTTAATGATTTTAATCTAAATTGAAAAAGGTTGAAGTGCATAAATATCAAATTTTGTTGTCATTGTTTAACTTTTATCTGACTTTAACCATTTTTGCCTGAAGAGAAATTGTTTAGCCTAAAATTCAAACTTTTTTTTAAATTTTAGCCATATAAACATGCAAAAACTTTAAAAATTGAATACAAATTAAATAGCATATCTAAATAAAGTATCCCTTAACATTTTTAAATCGAAAAAAAAACACACATTCATTTACTTAATGTAAAGAATGGATCTTGGGTCTAACTCAACCCCAAAAGCTAGCTTGTAGGGTGATGATTTTTCAAGTCCATATAATGAGTCCATGCTCTCATTCCATACCGATGTGGGACGAATAACACTCCTCCGCACGCCTAGATCTTGTTAACTGAAGCATGGATAATATAATTTGGGGGCCCAATATCGGTGAACAAAGAATTGAAATGAGTCTGGCTCTGATACCATGTAAAGAATGGATCATGGGCCTAACTCAACCCAAAAGCTAGCTTTTAGTGTGAGGACTGTCCAAGTCCATATAAGAAGTCCATGTTCTCATTCCATATCCTATGTGTGACTCTTAACACTCTCCCGCACGCCTAGACCCCGTTAACTGGAGCATGGATGACATAATTTGGGGACCCAACATCGGAGAACAAAGAATTGAAATGTACATGACTCTTATACCATGTAAAGAATGGATATTGGGCCTAACTCAACTCCAAAAGCTAGCTTGTAGGGTGAGGATTGTCCAAGTCCATATAAGGAGTCCATGTTCCCATTCCATATCTGATGTGGGACTCTTAACAAAATGCACATTAAGAATTATACAATCAATTATTGTTAAGAGTCTCACATCAGATATGGAATGGGAACATGGACTCCTTATATGGACTTGGACAATCCTCACCCTACAAATTGCTTTTGGGGTTGAGTTAAACCCAAAATTCATTCTTTACATGGTATCTGAGTCAGCCCCATTCCAATTATATGTTCACCTATGTGGGACTCTTAACACTTAATTATATATATAGTACATATTATATTTCTCAACATACCATGAACGTCGGCCCGGTCTTATCCGCAAGAACTACAGTATCAAATGAACAACTAACAATAATTCTTCAAAGATCCATATATAATATACAGTAGAAACTCTATAAATTAATGTTTTTGAGACCACCAAAATTTATTAATTAAAAGAGATATTAATTAATTGATAAATTAATAATTATTAATTTATATATTAATTAATACTTTATCAATTTATAGATAAATTTATAATGAAATACCCAATTTACAAACACACTTCAATCTTCCACTTCATTATTGTTCAATGTACTATATCAAATGAAGCATCATTCAATCTCCCACTTTATTATGCTTCATGTGTTCAATGTACTACTTTATGGATATTAAAAAATATTTTCTATATAAACACAAGATCAAATCATGCTAACACAAACAATGGATGTCGAACATGTCATGAACTACCCAGAAGAAAATGTAGTTGCACAGTTGTTGACTGATGAAGAAATAATTGAGAGCGTTATGGGGACTGATAAAGGTGATGAAGATGATGATGAAAGTTCTACAGTAGAGCCCCCTTCGCGAAACGAGGCTATTAAAGCGGCAATCACATTGAATAATTTCTTGTTGAGCTATGAGAAAACAACAACAAAAGTTCTTACAATGATAAGAAAAATTAGAGATGAGATTCAATGTGACATTGATTTCAACAAAAAACAAAAGTCAATTGAGTCATTTTTTAAGAAGTCTTCATAAATCACTCATGTATTATGTAGTATATAAGCAATTATTAATTTATATTTTACATGGGGTCTATATGAGTAATAAAAATGTATAATCTTATAATTTTAGCGAATTATTAATTTAGGACGTTATCCCCGAGTCGTGACCGACCAAAAATATTATCTAAGAGAATTTATTAAATAGTCGAGTATTAATTAATAAAGTTTCTACTGTAATGTTGTAATCTATACTCGTGAAGTCCATAAAGCATATAATGGCAGCATCACTTATTTCTTTGATTTCCAAGAAAATAATCAAACCCTCTATTCTAACTCCTCATCCTTTAAGAACTCACAAACTTTCCTGAATTGATCAAGTTATTAATATGTCTATTTCTATGGCATTTTTCTATCAAAAAACTGACAAGTCATATGAACCTACACATGTATCTCAAATTCTCGAGAAATCACTGTCTAAAACACTTTCATTTTATTATCCTTATGCTGGAAGGACGAAGGATGATGGTTCGGCTGTTGATTGTAACGACATGGGAGTTGAGTTATCACACGTTCGTGTACATTGTCCCATGTCTCAAATTCTTAAACAACCTTACACTCATGCTGAACATGTTGTTTTTCCAGTATCCCAACCTTATGGCCACAATGAAGGAAATTTAGCCAAAACTCAAGTAAGTTTTTTCACTCCCCCTGTTTTATTTTATGTGTTTCAGTTGGTATATGGGCATGAATTGAGTGATATTTGAAAAAAGATATTATTTGAAGTTAAGTTGAATAAAGATATTAGAAAGTTAAAATTGCGTCTGGAAATGCATTTCGCTTGAAAAAATGTTTGAAGTTTTGTGTGGCAATCTTTTTTATTACTTGAAAACCTGGTTTTAATCTGAAGTAAAAAGGTTGACATAATGTATAATCAAATAGGTTTCTGAATAAAAAAAACTTGAAAAAAGCAAAAAAATATTATGTCCAAATGGGCCCTTAGATTGACGAGGCATGAAATTCAAACACAATAAAAAAAACTTTTGAATATTGTGATCTTAAATTAAAAATATTTGTAATGTATCAAATTATTCTTTAAAATTTGGGGTCTTAAATATGTCATCATGTGAATGTTGGAATTAAGGATTTATAAAATATAGAAAGTAATATTTTTTTAAATAGACTGATAAGGAAAGCATGACACATAAATTAAAAAAGTAGTAGTAATTTTTCTATTTAATCATATGGTATTCAAAATTCACTGACTCGACTAATTAAGATTCACCAAATTTGAGCAGGTAAGCCATTTTGATTGTGGAGGAATAGCAATTGGTGGATGCTTGTCACACAAGATTGGAGATGGTTGCACCGCAAGCAACTTCTTCAACAATTATGGACTATTTATTAGCGAATAGTTCCGAATATTCATAGTATATTGTGGGAGACTATTCGCTAATACTATTGACTCGTGATATAAGTGCAACGCCATCTCCTTACTTTGTTGGAGAATCCATATATCCCCAATATATTGATTCTTCAATTATATCAACTATCGAATCAGAAGAACCAACATATCTAGGAAAAACATTCGTGTTCCCAATTGATAAATTAAATGCTCTTAAAGCTAAAATTGCTCATGAATCAGGATTTCAAAAATCCAAGTCGCACTGAAGTTGTGAGTGCACTTCTTTACAAATGTGTTCATGTAGCTGTTGCAAGAAGAGCACTAAATTTTAGTTCATTTAAACCATCTTCATTGTTTCAAGTTGCAAATATGAAAGTACATGCTACGAAAAATGCAATTATCTCAGAAGTAGTTGATTCAATTGAAAAAGGAAATACACCCTTCCATAGCAATATAATTGACAACTTCTTTTGTACAAGTTTGATATCATATCCAATTTATAAAATAAACTTTGGTTGGGGGAGGCCAGCTAGAATGAGCTTTGCAAATGGACCCTTCAATAGGTGGGTTTTTTTGTTGGATAATCAAAGTGGAGGTGGAGTTGAAGTCATAGTCATGCTGGACGAACAAGATATGGTTATATTTGAAAGAGATTCTGAGCTTATGGAGTTTCCTATTCCAGTTCCAAATAGTTAATTAAAAGTATGTAGTATTTTATTAATCTCGTGTTGTTTTATGATCGTCTCTAATGTATGTTGTTTAAGTCCAACTTATTGTAACTGGTGCTAAATTAGTATGTTGTGTTCCTTTAGTTGTTGCTGTTAAATTTACACGTGATATACACTTGGTGTATATCACGGTTTTGTCAAGGTTTTGTAAAGGTTCAGTCCGTGATATACACGGTGATATACACACTGTGTATATCACGGTTTAGGACAAATTTTGTGTAATAATTTAGTGTAAATATTGTATTAATTAGTATGGTACACTTACCATAATTATAGGATTATTGTACTACTAGAACGTGGTTTTGGGAGTAGAATAGGAATATGATTTATATTATGGAAAATTGTAAATTGTATATATACTCTTTCATTAATAAAAATAATCAAGGAATTATTTCTTTCATGGTATCAGAAGTCTAGGTTATATTTTCTCTCCCAACTTTCCGTCAATTTTGGCCTCGGATTCCGGCGATCCCTTCTCGGTTTCCGTGCAGACTGTGGTTTTTTTCTTTCTCTTCCCAACTTTTCTTCCAAATCCATCCATCACGTCTTGTGTTGCTATTATGTCTAAGAACACGTTTCACTTTGCCCTTACTATTTCTAACATCAAGAACCGCATCCCTATTGTTCTTAAAATAGAAAACATCAAATACGCGACGTGAGCCGAACTGTTCAAAGTTCACGCACGCTCGCATCAATTCTTCCATCACATTATCCCCGCGGCTCCTGCTGATACGGAGGTGCCTAAACCCGAGGATGATCCAAAATTATGGACAAGCCTTGATGCTACCGTTCTTCAATGGATTTACTCCACTATATCTACCGACCTATTGCAAACGATTATTGAACCTGACGCTACGGCGAAATGTTACTTGGGATAAAATACGTGATATATTCCAAGATAATCAAAATTCTAGAGTTGTTCCTCTTGAGCAGGAATTCTCCCACATCAACATAGAAGATTTTCCGAACGTTTCGGCTTATTGCAAAAAGTTGAAGGAATTGGCGGAACAACTCCACAACGTTGGTGCGCCCGTTACGAATGATCATTTGGTCCAACAAATGGTTGCAGGCCTATAGTGGTGTTGGCACGCTTCTTCGTTAGAGCAGTCCTCTTTCTCAATTTTATCAGGCTCGTTCCATGCTTACGCTCGAAGAAGCCGGTTTGACAAAAAAGGCGGCTACCGGCGCTAGTCCCGTAGTCATGATGACGTCCTCCACTAATTCTTCAGGTTTTGTTGATAATTCGGGTCAAAAACGTGCTCACAGTGACGGCAAGAAAACTCGAAAAAATAATGGCAAAAATCGCGGGGGCAAACGCGGTTGTTCCGGCAGTGGGGGAGGTGTCCAGAACAATGGCGGCGGTGCACGGCAAGGTGGCAGTGGGCTGCACCCCCACTGGTCCCAGCCATGGGTCCCCTGGCAGTGGGGCTGGGCCAGTGGGCAATGGCCCAACAACCCATATTTTTACAATCCTTCGTACCATGGGCAGTGGGTTGGCCAGCCCTTCAGGCCCAACAGTTCGCACCAGCCAAATGATTTCCGACGCAGTGATGGGCCGGGGCAACAAGCAAGTGTGTTTGGGCCTCGGCCTCCGTAGGCCTATCATGTCGCGGGCCCCACTCCAACCGACATTGAAGTCGCAATTAGGGATGGCAACAGATAGGATCTGGACCGGATACTACTACATCCAGATCCAGATCCATCGGATTCACGGATCGGACCTATATCCACACGTAATTTTTTTGACTTGAATAATATTCCAACATTCAACATACAACCATTCTAGGATAGTACGATACTGAATCAACAAAACACAACAACATTCATATCTAATATTAAAGCCAATGCATTCAGTTTCCAGTAACTAGCAAACTGAAAAGTTCCAATGCATTCAATTTCCAATGCATTCATATACTGAATCAACAAAACACAACAACATTCATATCCAATGCATTCAGTTTCCAGTTTCCAATTTCAAAATTGAGATACTGAAAAGTTCTTTTTCTCATAAATAATAGATGTGTGTGCAAATATGAATTGTATCGACGCTTCAATTTGTTGCAAAAATTAGTCTTTGTTCTCTGCTCTTGTTGGATTGATAAAATCGTACACGTATTTTCTTTTCTGTTTGTGTTTGATTGTTAATATATCTTTCAAAATCCCAAAACATCAAATATTATATAAATGAAAAACTGTTAATATGGACTTCTTTCATATTAAGTATTTGCAGGACTAATTTAGAAAACTGAGTTACTCTTGATTTTAAACTTTCCTTTTCTTCTCAAGCAAATACATGCAACAAATGATATTCCATTAATTTTACTTTTACTAGCTACAATTTTCTAAAATTCACATTTCTAGCAAATTTCTTGACATTCATCAAAACTTAACTTTAACAGATGTACTCAGGACAGTCTTGATAAACCATCACAATACCAAGACTACTTAACTTTTGAATGTGTTCATACTCGAACAAAATCCTTAAACAAGAAATATGTATTAAAGAGATGCCAGAACCCAGACCAAACAACTTCGTCTAAAATAAATGGTTAACCAATCTTCTTTTAGTTATATATATATATATATATTTTTTGTGTAGATTATGAAAAAAACAGAAGTTAAAAGAGCCAAAAACAAAAATCGAACTCACCTTTCATTATGTAGGGACGACAAGTAGAGCCGACGGCTAAGGTTTGTCTTACAAAAGGAAACTAAATGAATGAGGAGGTCTTTGCCCTTTCGTTGGCTTAAAGACAGGCAGATGTGCTAGGCTTCGGTCCTTAAAGGACTTGGGCCTGACCGAGAAAAATAAAAGAAGTTATAGGTTATGGACTGGTCTTACTTATGGATGTATAAATGTATAATGTATTTAATAAAAAAAGGATACACTGGTCGGATCTGGACCGGATACGAATTTCAAAGACAAGATCTATATCCAGATCTGATCCGTCATAAATGGATCCGGGTCCGATCCGGATCCATCGGGTCCAAATTTTGAAGATCCATATCCTATAAAGCGGATCTGGATCCACCGGATTCGGACCGAGTCCGGGATCCATTGCCATCTTTAGCCGCGATGCACACACTTGGTTTAAATCCTCCAGACCCGAATTGATACTGGACACCGGTGCCACTACCCACATGACATCTGATCAAGGAACTCTTTCGTCTTATTCCAATTTGAGCAATAATCATGGCATAATTCTTGATAATGGGAATTCAATTTCAATTCGTGGTTATGGCCATAAAACTATCTCCCCCCCCCCCACCCCACCCCATCCACCTCTTGTCTTGAAAAATACCCTTCAGGCTCCTAAATTGATTTAAAATTTGGTGTATGTCCGTAAATTCACCACTGATAATTCGATTTCTGTTATTTTTTAGACCTTTTAAGTTTTCTGTGAAGGATTTCAAGGCGGAGATTCCTCTCATGAGATGTGATAGTAGGGGAGATCTTTATCCTATCACGCCCACATCCAGTCTCTCGAGTCAAGCCTTGCCATCTACTTTTGCAGCTCTTGCTCCTTCCTTGTGGCATGCATGTCTAGGTCATCCGGGGTCGTCAATTTTGTCTTCCTTAGATAAAAATAATTTCCATATATATATATATATATATATATAAGTAAATTCCTACGGGTTCACTTGACACATATATTAGAGAATAGAGTATATTTGGGCAAAATACAATTCAATCAACCAAACTATTATAGAGTGAGCTAATATCTACTGCCTGAAATATGATCTTCACAAAAAGCAAAACATGCCAAACGCCGAGAAGCTGAATCTTTAGGTCTATGTTAGTTTGTTGTGCAAAATGTTTATTGGCACTCAGCATCTGCAACACGCACTCTGTAACGTTCTGCCAAACGGTCAGCGACTCTGTTGCCGACAACACTGTCTATGAGTTCAAACTTCTTATAGCTTGCGTTCAAGATCTCCATCTGTTTTTTCGCAAGATTTTCTTCCTCCTCTAGTTGATGCTACATAGAAGAAAATGAAACTCCTCACAATAGGTTTATTTAAATGCGACATATACGAGAAACTGACAAAAATGGTCCCTTATGTTTGAGGGTAAGTTTAAAATAGTCCCTTAAGTATGCAATTAACGATTTTGATCCTTTAAGTTTTGCAAAAGTTAATACTTTTAGTTTTCGTTAAATATTTACCGAACTCAATCTGGTAGAATGACGTGAACTATGGGAAAAAAACTTAGTGGCAACTCACATTTAGAAGTACAATTTTAGTAGTTTTTGCTATTTTTGATTTATTTCTAGAATCTGGTGCAACTTTTTGAGGTATAATTTATGCTATTTTTTTTTTATCTTTTAAGTGTCTAATGCAGTTTTTTGTGTTCCATTTTTTAGGAGATGGGACTTTCTTGGTGTTCATGGTTAAATCTTTTTTTCCCACTGTACTATCAAATCTAAAGGACATAAATTGTTGAATATTTGATGGAGACTAGAAGTGTTTAACTTTTGACAAACTTAAAAGACCAAAAGTGTTGGTGTGAACAGTGCATACTTAACGGGTTATTTTGAAACCCTCAAACACAAAGGGACCATTTTTGTCAATATAACACTGAAATGAAAAAGAAAAAGTTTACCTTGAGCAAAAACTTGGCTTCTTCTGCTTGTTTCCTAACTGTATGCTTGATCTTCTTCGCCACCTCGAAATCCGGATCACTAGAATTCAACCATCGGCATACTATCTTCCTGCCAGGTTTCCTAGGACGGTCATCAAACATCTCTGCTTCAGCAGCACATGCCCTAACAGGCCTTGGCATACCACAGATCATAAACGAGGAATTGCTTATTTCAGAGACTATAAGTTTCGCCTGGTCTGGATTTTCCAGCTCAACTAATGCAGCTTGTCCAATGTTCTTCGCTTCAAGGTAGTTCGGGATAAACTTGACCTGAATGACGTTTCCAAATTGATCGAGAGCAGCTTTAACGACAGATTCAGTAGCCACAGGTGAAAGGTTGTCAATGTATATAGTACGGTTTACTTTCTTTTGAAAAGTAGCATACTCTTCACTTAGAGTTTCCATGATGAGTAAAACACCAAATTTCACCTAAACAGAAGTAATTCACAAGCATCTTTAGAAAAAGAGGTAAACCACAATTCACATAAATTTGATAGCATAACAAATTACTTGCGAAACAAATATATCTTAGTGCTAATCATGCTGCAATCAACTTATAGGTGAAACTAGGCCTGGCAAAATAGTTGAAAAACAAGTAACCATCAAATCCAACTCATTAAAATTGAGTTGGATAACTGACCATTTAAAAATGGATCAAATATGGATATTATCATATGGATATCCATATATCAAGACCCATTTACCTGCTTGTTATTTTTCATTTTTGTTTTCTGGGACAAGTTTATTTTGGCTTTTATCTTGTATTTTCACCTAACTATTCCTGAAACCATGAATAATATATCGGTTAATTCATTTTTTATCCGTGTTAAATATGGGCGAGTCGGATATGTTATCCGTTTTTGTTTAACCTATTTCGACCCGCATGTTTGCCACTCCTAGGTGAAACTAAGGGTGGCCAGTGGAACGGGTCGGCCTCATCCCCAAAAAAAAAAATTGACGGTGCCGGGACTCGAAACCGGGACGAGACCTGGATTCATCCAGTAGTTAAATGTAAAATTTGTAAAATGTAAAAATATTTATAAATTTAAAATCAGAAAAGGTCAGGGTGGAACAAGAGGTTTATTGAAACATGTACAAGGCTTTCACAAAGCTAGGTGGGATGAATACGAGGCTACAAAATAGTTGGTGCACCAATGCGCTCTCTGTCGGGACAAGGTTCCATAGTGTTCCAGACCAAGTACATGGTCAAATTAATCCGACGACGGGGAAATTGTAGGTCCTAAATACGATAAACACAGAGATAGGGAAGCAATAGCAAAATTAATTACAGTGGAGGGTTTGCCTTTTGCATTTCCTTCCTCTCCTGGTTTTATTCATTACAATAGAGAAATGTATAATCCTGATTTTAACGGTTTTCCTACCTTAACTATTAGGAGAGACGTTTTTAAATTTGCACATGAATATCAATAACATTTACGTTATGCATTATATCATTTTCCTGGCAAAGTATCATCACTTCTGATATAGGTCGTAGTACAAACGACAATGATTATTTAACTGTAACATGTCATTGGATGGATCATAATTGGTCTATGCAAAAACGTATTTTAGCATATAGATATATTGATAATAGGCACACTTAAAATTTTATTGCACAAAATATTCATGAAGTTTGCGATTATTATGGTATAACTGACAAAATAATGACAGTTACGTTAGATAATGCTTCTTCTAATAATTATGTTATGAGACTTTAAAAAGATCTATTAACTCCATCTTTTCCTAATCATTTTCATATAAAATGTGTGTGTCATATTTATAACTTAGTTGTAAAGGATGGTCTATCACTTTTTGAAGGCATTCTTAATAAAGTACAATTTGTTATAAACTTTTTTTTTAGAAGTAATAGAATACAAAGAAAAAAAGAATATAAAAACACTTGTCACGATTCCTTTTAGAAAAATTTCTGAAGAAGTAGCGACTAGGTGGAATTCTCTATATGAACAACTACTTGTTGCTTACGATTATAGAAGGCCTATAACTATATTTTTAACGCACATAATCGAAATCCAACTGATATGTTTGTAGATAATGATTGGAAATAAATTTCATAACTTATTGGATTTTAGAGAAATTTTTTCAAGCAACTAAAGTTTTTTTTGGTATATATTATCCTACTATTTCAACTATGTTATTTTATATAGCTCTAATATTTTTATTACTTAGTGAATATATGAAAAAATCATCTTATAAGGCACCTATTAAAAAAATATTTTTTTCCTATTCCCACTATTTATATTATTGGTGATGTATTAAATCCGACTATTAAAATAGACGATTGTAAAATACTTATTGAAACTATTTATGATTGTATAGCAATACTTCCACCTCCAACTCCAAAAACTCAAATGAACAACCACTTAAGGAACCAACTAAAGAAGAAGTTGTCTAGCATACACGATGAATGCAAAAAAGTATATATGCATTACCAACAAGAAAGTGCTAGCAACCAACCGGCTTCTATACCATCTTCTTCTTCTTCTTCAATACAACCTTATAAAAGACATGTTGTTTCTGCGGCTAGTATTGAAAGCCTTAGAAATAAAATGTTTAGTGGTTCCACTGCTAATCAAGTTAGCGAGTTTGATGTTTTTGCTTTACAGGGTGTCGTACCATACCAAGCAGTTTTCAATGAAAAATGACGTGAAGACTTGCTTAAATACTGGAGGAAAAATGAGAAGACATTTCCGATACTAGCAAAGATGGCCCGAGATGTGTTGAACATTCAAGCGTCATCAACAGCGTCTGAAAGCGTTTTTTTCTGCCGGAAGATTTCAATTAGGAGAGCACAGACACTCATTAGCGGGAGACAGCTTGGAGATTGCAGTTTTATTAAGAGATTGGATACAAGCAAAGCATAGAAGGTGTGGTCAACCAGAGATCAACGAAGAAAATAATTTAAACTACAACGAAATCTTATCCGAGGAAACTGGAAGCGACGTCGACCAATTTGACCAACAAATTTCAATTCCAACTGAAGAACCACAAGACATGGTGAAGAAATTAAAAAAGGTATATTTGAATATGTAATTTTTAATGGCAATTTTACTATGTGATTTGCAACTACGAAACAAAGTTGCAATTTTGAAATTGTATTAGAAAAAAATTATATTTCTATTAAATAATATAAGAGGCACAAAAACAGCCTTGGAGTGTTTTTATTACACTATCTTGTTCAATTATTTAAGTGTTTATATTCACAACTTTTTTGAAATTAAGTGTAAAAAAAAATCTCGGACCCGACCCCGCCCCGCCGGTCCCGCCGGAGGACCGGTCCCGACCATTTCCCAGTCCCGCCGGGACCCACCCCGAACCCGGCCCACTGGCCACCCAAGGTGAAACAGTGAGGTTCAGCATCATCGGAAGAAAAGAGGATTGGCAAGCACAATGATGGGTAACGTGCAGAGTTCAGATAGTGCCAACATATCTTACGGCTAGCATCAGAAAGCAAAAGCCAGTAGGTTATAACAAATGGAGCAAAGTTGAAAAAACATGAGTAGCAGGTCATAAGAAATTCTATCTCTATAGCAGTAGTAATTATTGCCGAGTTAGCAACTGATACAGCAGAGGGGGACTTGGCTGTGTCGTAGTAACTTAATGAGATGCATTTTCTGGAAGAAAGATCAAATAAGTCCTGTAACTTTTCGATATGATGGAATTCTCAGACTTAATTCTGGACATGGACTTGATAGAGACTCCATTAACAGGAGGAAAATTCATTTGGTCTGAGTGGAGAAAACACAGGGAAGTCTTACAGGCTTGAACAAATTTAATCTCAGTTAATTGGGAAGAGAAATATGCAAACACAAGGCAGTCTTCACTGCTGAAATAGATGAAAGGGGATGTCTGAAAATGGAAATATAGAAGTGTTTGGACTGCAAAAGAAGGAACCCAAGATTCCAGGAATATTGAAGACTCAACCTTGCAAGTAAGTCCAAGAAGTCGACGGATAGGATTTATCATGAAAATGCTAAAAGGAAAGCTGAGAAGAATAGGCATCAGCAAAGGACATCATATGGCAATAAGAAATCTAGAACAAGGTGATCCAGGTAAAAACAAAAACACTAGTTTTTGTACAGAATGGCAAATGCACATCGTCGCTACTACAGTATCTTCAAATTGTTCATTATTAATGGCAGAATAATTGAGGATGCAAATGAGAAAACAAATGAAATCTTTTACTTCTATCAGAATCTATTCTCTTACACTAAGCACTAGTGGCCAACAGTAGAAAATTTTCATTTTACAGGTTTACCATAAGAAGAGAAAAGTTAGCTAGAGAGTTACTAAGCAGTTACAGATGCAGTAAATTCTCGAGCAGGGGATATGTTACCAGGTCGGATGGATTCACAATGAAATTTATTTTAGAAATATTGGGCAATAGGTAAGATAAATGTTCTGAAAACCTTTTACTTCAAGAAACGAGATGAGCTTGATTGAGCATCAGATTTCCACTCCATTAGCTTAATTGGAAGTACCTATAACTGTTAGGTTAATGCCAAAGTAGTTGTCTTTGAGGTTAAAAGAAGTCAAAGACCATATTGTATCGGATGAACTGAGCATAATTTTTGTGAAAGCAAGGCAGAGAAACACTCAGATAGGAAATGAATGTCTGGATGTGGACTGAGAGAGGCAATCCTATACTAGCTTGTACACTGGATACTGAAGAAGCATGTAATCATATAAACAAGGAAAGGAGAAAGAAACAATGAATCATCTCTTATTGGAAAATGCCTAAAGCCATTATAAAGTGCTCAATTGCCTTGGGGAGCTTTGCAGAACTTTAAAAGAAAGTATAACTTAAGAACCTAACATCTTACAAGATTCATCATGATGTAGGCAAGAAATATGAACCGATCTAGATAGCTACATAAGGAAGATTTGTAAAGCTTTTGCAGCACCAACTTGGTGCTTCCAATATAGTTGTGAATGAACGACTTTACTTATCAAAACAAATCTGGCACATGTGCTATTACTAATAACATTACTAACAAAAAAGACTCCACTGTCTTTTTGTGCCTCGCGATTCAAAAGAACATTTGTACCCTTCTCAACATCCTCCTATCTGTTTCCGTAAGACTGTAACTATCTTTCTTTGGCTAACTAGGGACTTAGTTGATACAACACTTAGCTAGCACCTAACAACATTTTATACACAATTACATGATACATTGCCAATATTTTTGCTACACATTGAAATGTGCTATACCTACTTGAATAAAAATCACAAATGCCAAAGCTCAAGCATCATCCAAATTACTTTCTCTTTATTGCAACACATATTTACGTTCATCAATAACATAAAAATTGAGTCTTTACGTGGCACACCCAACATAATTTTCAAACTAACTCAATTTACACAGCAACATTTACAATGCAAAGTGGTTCTAAATGTTCAGTAACAATGAGACTGGGAATTCTAGTCACCAAGACTGAAAATTTGGAAAAAGAATTAAGAAAAATCACTTTAAGGAACCAATAATCGTGATTTCAAGAACACAGTTCAATTTCATGTGCTAAACCTATGTCTCAATTTCAAGAATCAATTTTTGCCCAACCCAAACCCACAAAACAAATTAAAAAATAAAAAGAATGAAATTTGCATAAGCATATAGCAAAAACAGCAAAAGGGGTTTCTCTATTTGGAAAAAGAATTTTAAAAATAACCCCCAATTTCAAGAATCAATTTTAGCCCCTCCCAAAACAATAAATATAAAAATAATGAAACTTGCATAAGCATATAACAAAACAGCAAAAGGGGTTTCTTGATTGTGCTTACCTTTGAAAGGTCGCCTAGATTGCTTTAGCCTCACTGGTTTTACTCTTCTACCTTCATGTGATTGTGTTACTATGGTTGTTTTATAAATTTTCAGTTAACCCTTAGAAATCTGTTTTGTTTTGTTTTGTTTTGTTTTAGCCCCCCAAAACTATCTTGAAAATTACATATTGGGCCAAATTATCATCCCTTTATAGTTGTTTCATGTTGGCCTTGAATACAAGCCAAATAAGAATAGGAGTATTGGAGATTAAACCTAATAGTGTAAATATTTTAAAATATTTTATTAAACAACACTTAAGAGACTAATTGTAAGTTTATAGCAAAAGATTTTAGAAATATAAATACATTTTGCAAAAGGAGAGTCCGAGAGTGAAAGATGAAATGAATTATAAATAGAATTTTGACAAAGTTGTGTCCTATTATTCTAGAGTAATTTCTTAATACTTTAGGTGCTTCTTAAATGATTTGTTTTGCTTTTAGATTGTAAAAAAGGGAAACCAAATATGTTTTCTAGAAAATATCTTTGTTTCCCTTTCATTGCTTAATTCGATAAATCAAGTTACTAAAAGGATATATCATCGGAAAGTTTTTCAATATTTTGTAGGCAAAAATTTATCTATATTCGATGTTTTTATCAAATGGCACTTGTTAAAAGTTTGGGTACACCCCATAGGGGTGTAGTTAGCCCAATAGCCTATTAGTTCGTTTTCTCTTAAACCCTAGCCTACAATATATAAATGAAAAAAGGGTCAAAAATATCTCTCTACTTTCATAAATTGACTATTTTTATACTCCGTTGCAAATTGTGATAAAAAAAAATAGAACAAGTTAGCAAAGTTTCTAAAAATATCTGTCATTTGACAGAAACTCTCAAATCAACCCAAATAACCCGATGAACTAATGCCCTCCTCCACTCTACCACCAACAAATTGCCGCCCTCCTCCTTCTCCCATATCTTTTGCCGCCCTCCTCCTTCTCCCATATCTTTTGCCGCCCCTCCATCGCTCCGAGTAGAAAAACTATCAAAACCCCATGGCATCTACCACCACACCAACCAGAGCCCAGCCATCACCGCATAACCACCCCATTTTCACTCACTGCTCTCTCTCGCCACCTTCACCGTACCACTTTACTCCCTCTCCCTTCCCTTCCTGAGCTCCGCAACACTATCACCCTTCCACCCAAACATCCTTCCTTCTCTAGATAACCATCGTCTCTACCAATCCATAACGCCAAGAACAAAAACCCCAGCCTCTTCATTATTCCTCACCACTGCCAGAGCAACTAGCAACAACAATCAGTCCCCACCGGCGAGCTCGATGCCGACGAGCAACAACAACAGAACCCTTTCCCCCCATCTATTCTTGTGTTTTGATTTTTTGGTGACAATGAAATCCATTATTGTTGGGGTTTAATTTGGTATGGGTCAATTTCGTTGAGTGGGTCACGGATCGGGTTAAAAGAAGGGTTGGGTGATTTTAATTGAAATCGGATTATTTGAGTTGATTTGAGAGTTTGTCAAATGAGGGATATTTTTAAAAACTTTGCTAACATGAGGGGTATTTTTGACCCCAACTTGTAACGGAAGGGGTAGATTTGAACCCAACCTGTAACATAGGGTAAAAGTAGCCAATTTATGAGAGTATAGAGGTATTTTTGACCCTTTTTCCTATATAAATATATCATATTATGAGTGTCGAAAACAACATATATTTCCACCGTAATATGATGGCTAGAATTTACAGAGAGAAAACACCCTGCATCTTCCATGATATCTAGGCGGGAGATTCCCGACGACCAATGACTCAATTCTAGGTTGTTGCAGATCCCCTTCTTCAAGGATTTCCTACAGCCAATGACTCAATAAAGGTTATTACATCTTTCCGCGAGGAGAAAGTCGTAAGTCTTCTAACAAGTACTTTTCAATAAATACAACAACATTAATTTATCATAGTTAAGTCACAAATTAGAGGAGAATATGCATAAATAACTATTGTTTAGTGATAAAGATATATGAAAATACATGTATCATATATTTATCAAATTGGCGTAAACGCAAAGTAAAAATAACGGAAAAGACTCAAATATGCCATTAAACTATTGAAAATGACTCATTGATGCCACACGTCAATAGTTTACCTCATTTATACCATCACGGTTACCAAAATGGCTTATCCATGTCATTTTTCATTCACGTCGGTTTTACAATATCAAATATGGCACGTGGCCTCCAACTAGATTATGGTTATGGTGGGCCGGGTGTATGGGTTGAATTTTTTATTAAATGTGAGATTTAAAATTGTGTTGGTTTAATTAAACGACGTGGACCTCTAATTGAAGGTCATGTGTCATATCTGATATTCTAAAACCATAGTTAATAAAAAAAAAATAGCATGGATAAGTCATTTTTGTAACGAGGATGATATAAATGAGTCAAACTATTGACAAGTAGTATAAATAAACCATTTTTTATAGTTAGATGACATATTTGTAAAGCAAAATTAAACGGAGAACTTGTACAATAATTAGATTGCTTGAGAGACAGATGGATCTCAGTGCATCGGCTTTGCTCCATCGAGAAAAGTTAGGACGGGACAAAAACTTTTTGACACTCAATATTTACATTGAATTATACGTAACATATATAATACATTAATTGGTAGGTTGTAGACACTGTTCCAAATCATATGATGCATTGGAATTCTTATTTCGCCACCTTATATTTAGTTCTAGTACTTTCGTAGCTCTGTAACTTTGTATCATCTCTTGCAATTTGGTGAGCATTAGAGTTGGAAATTTTGAACTTTACCCACCTTGTGAATTTTTCCTTTGATAACCAAAAAGTCCCTTGTGTGTTAGCTGGCTCACAAGTTTCTAAATAAAGTATCGAGCATTTTAGGCGTCTAGTCTATTAGTCTCTCTTTTTCTTAATTTATGTGACACTTTTCAAACTGCATTAACTTTGATCAACATTTTAAAATGATTTTTTCACCAAATTGATAGAAGAAAAGTTGCAACTTATAGTACTTTTCATATAGTTTTCAAATATATAAATTTTAATCTTAAACTAATGAGTTAATCTAATCGAATTTAGCTTCAAAGTTTAGTCAAATTGATTTTCGAAAAGCAAAAAGTGTCGCATAAATTGAAACGGGAAGAGTATATTATGTAAATAAATGGAAGATTCCATATAGTCTCAAGCATCCTTCGAATGAATCTTAGAGAGGGGCTAAGCTAAGCCCGGAATTTATTTATTTTCCTGCTTTCAGCTATAGCCTAGCTACCTTGTGAAATAAAACATCATAAGTAGCATCTAGAATAAAATCCAGAGTACCTAAGTAAAAAAAATCGAGTAGCTTGCAGGCAGGTCGTCATCGACATTGCACACTAGCTAGTTAGTGGGGGGTAAGAGAGTGTTGTCCTAACCACATGAATCAATACTTTCAAAAGAAACGAAAGAACTTTCACTTCACAATTCTATTTACTAGCAGTACCAGCAAACATTGAAGTCAATACAAAGGCAAAACCATGTCAATAGGTGCTAAAACCAATTTAACCAAAGAGTAAACAGTCTAAAGCACAACTTGCTTCTCTATGGACTATACCCCCCTAAACCTGATAAGATAGCATATTCGGTGTAACTGTGCAAGATGGTAATCTGAATAGTCATTCAATCACTGGCAAAATCTTCATAACTTAAGCCTTCTGATATAGTATCCATCCCGTTAATGTCTGCCAAAATGACCGGGACGGATATTAGTATTGGTATATACTAAAGCTAAAGAACTCAATGTCATTTGCCAAACAACGAACCTTGATGTTCTCCCCTACCCTGAGGATCCAAAAACTTGTTGGTATCTGTTGCAAGGAAGGCTGATCCAGAGTAGCTGTCTAGAATCTCTGTATAGAAAAGAAAGTCAAAACATATAACAATGTGAAATTGATCAAGATATTAATCCAAAAGAGAAGGAAGCGCAAACCAGAACTGTTGGTAAAATCAGCTGTTAAGTCCGACAAACTGAAGTTTCGAGGAATCTGTCCCAAGAAACCAAAGGAAGAAGTATCAGCACCCAAGGGATTCTCATTCAACGGTTGAACATTTGATTGTACATTGCTGAAAGGTGAAATATTTGGATCCCCAATTCCAGGACAAGCCTCCAGGACATTGCTCTCACCCCCATATGGGAAGTGAGAGTTGCCTGAATAACCAGCTGATTTGATCATCCCTCCATTTGGTACTTGCATCATTCCCAGGTTTACACTCTGAGACAATAGCATGTTTGGCGATGCATCAATTCTTCTTGCACGAGCAGAAACATCCATTGCAGCTTGCACATAAGATTGGACTGCTGACGCACCATTTGTGTAAACCTGAGGTAAATTGCCATTAACAGTCTGGTGCATGTTCTCAATCTTTCCATTAGGCCCAGCATGCTCTGTTGCTTGACGTGTTAAGTTCTGTAGTGCTGTGAATATGAGATAGCACATAATTACTTTTTTTTCCTTATCAGTATTTAATAGGACGAAATCGTACAAAACTTGAAGTAATATAACAGGTATACAAATGCATAAGATGTGTTTAAATTCAGAGTTGCAATATACACTCCTTCACCCTGAATCTAGACAAGATGGAAAGGCAAAACTAAAATAATAATCATAATATAAATATCATGCTTATCTTACATTTGACATGAATCTAGAAACTAAAGCAAACAAACCAAAAGGAAAACAGGAGCAGATTGTTCGTTTATCCATGACCGGTTGCTAGACAACTTTAAAGTTTACTTTTTTTATTTTTATTTTTTAGAAGTTATACCATGTATTCATCCTAAGATTCTGCTGCTACAGCTTGAAGAAATAAAATCAGGAAGAGAAATTAGGAAACTTGGCTTTGTTAAGCTAGTACTAGACTGGAGTTTGTCTTCTGGAAACAAGATAAGTAAACGTGATGTTTTCAACCAAGCACCATAATTGAACTCTCACTAGATTGTCTTTTAAAGTTCAGAAAAGACTAACAATGCCTGAATGAACTATTCTTCAGAAAACAACAAGATGATGAACAAATTTCCAAATAAGCTTCCTCATCTGTAGACAGTTTTCAAACAATCCCTAATCAAAGTGGTGAACTTGATGATAGGCTATCCCCTGCCTTTGCGCTTAGCCATATATCCCACAGGAGTTATCACAACTGAAATTTATTGTTACTAAGAAATTAACCTGCTCTATAATGTTTATCGAAAGATCTACCCTTTAATTTAGTGTAACGCTTGTTAATTAGTGGTAGAAACGTACCCAAATATACAAGGTTAATACCAAATACATGACCTCTACATGTGATGGGTTTTCTCATTTTTTTCCTTTCCATTTTTTCCTCATTGGAGGGGGGGAGCAAGATGCGGTTACCAGATAAAGTGCGGAAACAGAATATGTAGTCATGGCTTTAGCCACATGTGAGCTTAAATGGTTAAAACAGATTTTTCTACAATTGGAATGTCAAGGAGATGAATTAATAAAACTGATTTGTAAATTTAAGCTGCACCAAGTATTGCTTCACATTTTGTGTCTCACAAAAGAAGCATGTAACAGTAGATTGCCACTTTGTTAATAAACCAGGATGTATTGCCAATCATCCTTCAAATGACCAACTAACATATATCCTTAAAAATCATGTCGAGGCTCCAAAATAAATCACACCAGCAACAAATTAAAGCAAACGATATATAAGCGGCATCTTGAGGGGATTGTTTGAAATATTTGAAAGTATATATTAGTTAAAAGTTTCAGATAGTTTCTTTTTTTTCAACCAAGTTTTCTCCTATGAGTTAGTTCGCCCAACTTCAGTTAGCTCACAGGCTTGGAAATTGGGGGAGTATGGGTCCGCCCCTCTACCATGCTCACACTTAAATACTAGGCTCCTTATGTGGCAGGGTTCGAACATGTGATGTGTACCTTATCCATACATCACATGTGTGTTCCTTACTACTGAGCCACATGCATCCAGGCTAGATTAGGAAAATAGTTTGTGTATTAATTAAAAGGATTTTAAGCTCATAATATTTTTTTTGCATTTGGAGTAAGTAAATGTTAGTTAAAACCCAATATCGTGAGGGCAAGCTGAACATTCCTAAAGGTATCTTATTCACCAGTTTTTAATATTCGAATTTTGGAAATGAATCCAAAGCCTAGAAATGTACATTACCAGTAAACCCATAAATCCAAAGATCAGTGATGTTGTCATAGTAGGTTGGGAATGTATTCAGGTGATTAAAGGATATATCAACTTCACTAATTTCCGCATGGAAAACTTTGGATACATATCCAAAGTTTTTACAAAAGAAGATTTTGAGACTCTAACGTGATGATCTGGAGAAACCCAAAACTTCATTTATTGCTTCCTCCATTTCTCTCAACTACTACACAATTTCACATATCAAGATCCAGAAACTAATTTTACCATATTCACCAACTTCAACAAGTATCAACGGTCTCAAGTTGAAAACACAATCACAGAACCCAAACATAGATCCTCTTGGACACTTTTCCTGATAAAATCCTTCCCACGACTATCCCTAAGATTCACATTTTGATCTGCCACTTTAAAGCCTCAGAACATTTTCTTTCACTATCCAACCTAAAATCCTATTCGATTGTATGAAAATATAAAGCAAGGAAGGCAAAAATTGGAAAAGGGTGGTGATCTATGACGTCATTATGGAAAAGAAACACACAGGCATAATAATTATTTCCAAGAAGATCAATAGGGGAATCGTGAATTCATGTCTTACCTGGTGGAATCTGAGATCCATTAGACATGGGAATGGATCCAGTTGCATACATCTGCATTGACTCAACCTGTCTCTGAAGCAAGTCATTGAATCTCTGAATTTGATCCTTCACTGCCAACCTCAAATAATAAGCCCTGAAAAACTCCTGGTTTTCTACTTCAAGCTTTTGCCACACTGGAAAAGAGATCAAGATGTCAAATTACCTTCCAGTAGACACATGAAGCACATATATCACAACCATCAGCTACTTGAGATAAGACGGGCCAAGAATATTTTGAAACAAATACTACAAATGATTTCAACATTTTCATTTCCATTAGAAATAAGCTTAAATATTTTATTTCGGATGGTAAGGTTGCGTACAATAGACCCTTGTGGTCCGGCCCTTCCCCGGACCCCGCGCATAACTGGAGCTTAGTGCACCAGGCTGCCCTTTATTTTATTTTGGATAGATAACTAATACTTCTCTGAAATAGAAATAGGGGTAGGAATGCCTTCCATTGAAAGAGCAAATGATCTAATAATTTTCTTCCTCTTCATCATATCATCATAATAATGGTCATAACAGGTCATTTTTTTTATTTTATTTCCCCAGGTTCATTGTCTTCCAAATTAAGTACTTTATAAGAAACTTGAGAGTTCAGATAAATATGTTTCTCCGCAAAAGTCGAAAGCATAATATATTTCTTTTGAAAAGGTAACATAATTTATATATTTATCAAAACAGGCTAAATCTTAGCAAAATATAAGGAATACAATAGAAAGAGAGAGGACCCACCAAGTTCAGTGAAACCAGGCTCAATCTTTGCCTGCTGTAAGAGGGTACTAACAACTTCCTTCTGGTTCATGTAAAACTGTAGACATCTTTCTATGAGATTTTGCACCTGAAACCAAAGAAGCTCGTTGTTAGGAGAGAAAATGCAAGAAATTTTAGAATTATCAACAACAACAACATCACACCCAATGAAATCCACAAAGTGGGGTCTGGGGAGGGTAGAGTGTATGCAGACCTTACCTCTACCTTGGGAGGTAGAGAGGTTTCCGGAAGACCCTTGGCATAAGGACAAGCAAATTTTAGAATTATCAAAGAACTAATTTTGAACTCCAGGTCATTATTAGGAAGAATGAACTAAAAGATGCCAGAAGTTATCTCACCAACAAAAATTAAAAGGTTCTAATTATTGCCATGAAAACCTATTTTTTTTGTTTTTGGGATAAATCACCAGACAAACCCAATAGACTAGAACGGCAGCAACTATATCTGAAAGTCCTGACCTGACTAACAGAAAACATGGAGCTAGAAACCTACAACAGATTCACAAATAATCGACTACATCAACACATAGGATACAAAACTACCATATTTGGCCCAAGAAGCCCATTTCATTGAGAAGGTCCAGCAGAAGATCGTGATGCTGTTCTATGTGATAATTTGCGTAGAATTTAGACGAGATTTGAAATAGCAGATAGGTCTTAAAGAATATTGCAGCATTCTCCTCTATGACAATCTACAATAACCCTTCAAACAGGATAGAGAACTCCGTAGTTCCTTTTCCTCCCTTTTGATCTGTAACTCATATATCTACTGATAATTGACTTATCTTGCATAGTACTTGAACCTCTTTACTAGTCCACAAAATTAGAAACCGACAGTGAACACCTTCTAGCTGCAACTACTGATATTATAGCCATGTACATTATGAGGTTAAGATCTACTAGTTTAGAGGAAAATAAATGGAAAGAAAACGAACAGGGTCTCCTTGATTAAAAAAATTAGTGAGAGTTGTCCATTCATGTACATGGAAGGGCACAAACTTATGGTAGGAAGTCTGAATGCCACAAGTATGTCTCTGTTTCTACCCCTTTGTTAGGACCTCAAACAACATGAAATCCCCTCTTACTACTCGCCTCATTAACCTTATGTACTCAGCAACAACCAAAAAGTGGATCATCAAACACTTTCTGAATTGCAGATAATTCAGGTAATTATGGAGATCTATAAATAATCTAGATGGTATGGTTCGAATATTGACTCTAACGGTGGTGATCTGTGATATAACCTACGACCACAAGTACAGCCAACACAATCTAAATGCAAAACCTGGGAATCAAGCTAAAGTAAAGGAAAACAATTTCCAAATAACGGCGTTGCCTGCATGCTCTGCTATTTGTATTAATTGAAAGATACATTCTTGATTTTACATGTTTAGGCAACAATTCTTGGGAGATTGAAGTATCTTTTGCCTTGAAGTAACTGAAAGAGTTATAAGTACTAAGTAGCAAGAATTATATCTATAGATTGTGAAATTATCCACACAATTCAATCAAATACTTGTTCTATATGCTCAAAAAAAAAAAGTGCATGCTCTATCTCTTTCCATTTGATTCAGGGCTTATTAAATGATTCATACAGCTAAATAGGAAAGCCAACGTTATCATTGTAGCCCAATGCTTACCAGTTGTATATCTTCACGTGAGACTTTCTTAACCTCCCCACTAGACATTTTTCAATCTTCCAATGCAAAACGCTCAGCAGAAACTTGATGCAATTTCTGTTGACAAGGCCAGGTAGAGGAAAAATTCAACTCTTGCTAACAAATATAAATAACAATTGATATCACCTGATAAGATAAGGTAACTTCTAGAAAATTAGGGTGTAATTAATGCACCGCAAAAATTAACTAGTAAGAAAATACACAGTGAAGCTAGTAATACACATATGGCATCATCCAAAACCACAGCAATATCCAAAATGCATGTAAACCTACGTGTTAAGAATATTGTGAATATACTGTAATCTCAATTAGGGAGATTCATTATCAGTTAGGATCAATTAGGAAGATTCTTTGCTTGTAATTGTGTACTCTTTGAATTCCTTCTATTTTAGGATGTTGTACATCACTGTTTAAACTTCTATTAGCTTGACGGAATAATCAAGCGGAAATATTGCCCAAACGTCTTTTCTCCCCTTTTCTACATGGTACCAAACGGTGTAATTTGCTATGACATTCTCTTGATCCCAAGCTACTTAATCTATTTCTTTCCTGCACAACCAGTTGTAGAATATAGACTAAGTCTAAAGCATTGTGCACAAATTATTTTTTCGATAAGGAGCATTGCATATGAATTATATTCTCTGTAGTTTTGTGGTAGCATATGGACCTTTCTTTACTTGTTGTTGAAGAGTGTTACATAAAGCAGTGGGAGAGCTATGCAAATTTGCAAGGTGAGAAAAATGGATATTAGGGAAAAGATGCATGGAAGGCAACCCCACTATGTTTATATTGGATGAATTGCGAGAGAAAGGAATAGAGGAACATATGAAGGCATAAAGAACAATGTGGAGAGGCAAGAGCATTCTGTTGTTTCATTTGCACTTTTGGTGAAAAGAGAGGATTCCTTTGTGTATAGACAGTTAGATGAACCTTTTTAAACTACAACCTAATCCACTTATGTCCTCCGTAAAGCTTTAGATGCCATCTTGTTGCAAACTTTAATATCAAATAATAACCTTTGGCTTATTAAAGAAAAGGATTAAAAGTAGTTATAATTGGCATGTAACAATTTTTTGGAGAATGGATAACTGACATGTAACACTTTATACATGGACACCACAACCAAAGTAACAGAAGAGAGATCCCAGGAGCCTAAGGTGTTCCCTTTAGAATAGCTCAGGTGCCAAGTCGCATGAAGCTTCAGCAGACCCCAGGCAGCAACAAACACTCATTATTTACCTCGGAAATCACTCCTCCGATGTAAAAGGTTAAATCAAAGTTAGGGCCAAGTTAGGATTTTTTAGATTTTGGGAATAGGGGTTGAGAGACATGAAAAGAATCTTGAAACATGTTTTGGACTCGGCAAGAACTTATCACACTTAAAACACAGTTCTATCAATTGCTGGCTTATAAAAAAAATCCAACTCACAAATTACCATCACGTTACCAACTGACTTATAAATAGTAAAATAAAGAGAGAGAAAAGAAGTGTATAGTCTCCAAACTGAATAAAATGTGAAAAAATACGAGGAAAAGATGGTATAGGAGCAAGGGCAAAATAATGTTGGGACAGTGAAGTCTATCATGCTATGTCTACATAACTAGCATACACGTGTTTGTCCATATCAACAGAATATGATAGGCACGTTTGTATGATATGTTAAAATTAAAATAACATGCTTTTTGCTTAACTTCCCTGTAAGAGGCACGGGCGAAAATGTTAATAGAGATAACTTTACCTCGTCCTTCGGGGAAATCGGATACCAAGTTCACATCCAACAAAATGGATAATAAAGAACAAAAACTAAATCTTTCTTTTGATTGGTCAAAAATTTAATCTTTTCTTACCCTAATAAGCTGTGGTCAAGGTATAACAGGAAATTATTAGATAAGAACTCAAGTTGGCCATTACATAACTTGATGAGTAAAATTGAAGGACCATGATCCCTCTCTGTCCTACTGAGCTCCTCCAGTGTCCACTTATACTTCAAAGACACGTCTTACTCAAATATATCTTCAGAATATTTTATCAGCTTTAAAAAACTCAAATATAGCTTCATCTAGAAATGCTATCTATTTGCTTTCTGAACTGGTCTAGAAATCGTGTCTGTTTGTAGGCATGACCTCATTGCAATAATTTGTAAAACTCAGTTATGAAAGGTACTATAGATTTACTAGTACAAAAATAGCTTCCATACTTCTCTACTAGACACTACATCTTCCCGAACATTATTTCAAACCTAAAGGAACTATAGCTTCATCTACACCGATATCTCCTTGTCAATGAAAAACACTCCCTTATCATATCACAAGGTACTTATAGCATAGAAGACACACTTAATCATACAAATCTAAACTATAGCGGAAGAACTAGTAGGTGAGTTCTTCCCATCTATCCAAGTCTCGATGACCAGAGTTACCCAATACATGTACAGGTGAGAGGTAGCACGTACCCCCATGGAACTAATCATCGTACGCGCAAACTGGCCGGACACCACAGATACCAAAACATAACAAAAGGCAACACACTTAATCATAACCACCATAACTCTATGATCCATGGTCGGAGGTGACAAATACCGAGGTGCGCACAAGCCGGCCGAAACACTGCGGTTATCAATAAAAAAGAATCTATGATCCTATAAGATGCTCACATCAATATAAGGAAAACTTTTACATCCAAAAATAAAAAATAAAGAACAAAAATCAACACTTTCTTACCCTTTTCAAACATATAAACAACAACTACTCAATCCAAATCCCAAACAAGTCCAATTCAGATATAAAAATCATTCACTATGCATGTATCTCAATCTAAACCTATCTCAGTCCAACATTACAACAAAACTTAATTTTTTCCAGCATTAAAAATTCTCTACGTTTACAAATTTGTTCTATTCAGGATACACAAGGAGAATCATTAAACAAAATTGAATACTAATCAAATTTTACCTATGAAGAATGTCGACGGAGAATCCAAGTCGGAAAATCGCCGTCGCCGGTGCCGTTTGATTCTATTCACCGCTTTACGTAAAAGTTGTTCGAATAGATCACATATGGACAAATTCTTATATGAGAGTTCTCTGTGACCCCACTATTTTATTAAAATTATAAATCGACCCCGGATCCGAAATAGAAACAGTTACGACAGTTACCTATCTTTTTCAATAGTGATTTTATAATTTTAAGATTTTTCCTTTTCAACTCCCTAACTTTACAAGGTGTTGTATATTTGATACTCGGGCTTTCACATTTATGGTAATAGTCGTGTAGAAATATTTGCATAATTAGATTACTTATATGGTAAAATATTAATAAATTTACTTTGTGACTTAATAAAATGTTAACTTATTATAATCTATATCTATATCTATATCTATATTTATCTATCTATATTATTATAAAAGCATGAATATAAATATTGATTGACCAAAATATTATTTAAATATTGAACGACTTGTATACTTTTCTATAACTAAATTATCTCTTAAATGATACAATTCCATGTTGGATAAAATTGTAGTTATTTAAGATTCCATGTTGGATAAAACTGTAGCTTAAGAGGATCAAGAGTTCAATCAAATTTTAGAAGTTGTAAAAGGGTTAGTTACTTGATTTTCTTATTCATTCACGTCTGACTTGATCCGGGTAATTCCCACTTGTGTTAATAGCTCGCCATTATGGAGGTTAACTTCAATTATGCTTGGTATTAAAGATATTCTTGAGTATGTGGAAAAGATTATCGATAGGAATGTTTAACCTAAAATCTAGATTAAAGATTAACAATTGAATTTATAAAATAAGGCCACAGACAAGTAAATTATTTAATTTTAATTAACCTCTAGACGTGGTTGCCACGTCTCGGATTTATGGTCATTTAATTTTAATATTGAATTATTTTAGTCGTAACATGTTTTCTATATGGAGAAAAAAAAAAAGATAAATACTGAGAATTTCAAAAAAATATTAACTAGATATAATCTTATACTTGTAACTCATAAAATAAATATATATAATTGCAAACAATATTGTCTAGTATTTTTACTATGATTGAGAATTTGAGATTGACTAGGAATAACGTGCAATGACATATTTATAGAGACTAGTTATTATAAATTGAATGAATATAAATGTTGGTTTACGACGCCAGGTTTAACTACTATTACTACTAACATTACTATTTACTAATCCTATTCCTATTGAATTACTTCCTAGGCTCCTATCTCCTTTACTATTATTACTAACTTTACTAATTATTCAATTTTTATCGTTATTAACTAATCCTATTTCTGTTATACTACCTCCCTTACAATTACTCTTATTCCGTAGCTACTAACTAATTTTTATCCATATCATTTCTTAATCCTTTCACAGTTTTACTTCAAAACCCTAAATAAGTAAATATTAACCGTCAAGTCCTAATATTTAAAATCTTATTCACCGTGGGATTTGTTATTCGAAGGAATAACTCAATGTTTATCCAACATGAAATAATAAGTACAGAATATTAATCCTAAAATTACTACAATACTATATTAAGACCGGTCACTAAGATTGTATTGCAATAGTTATGACGTTGGATATATAAACAAAATGTGCCTTTTGAGACCTTTTTAAATACATAAGATAATTTAAGATCCAAATAATTTTACTAATCTGAGAAATTTAAATCATAAAACCTACTATTTTTTTCAAACCGATTAGGATATTATATATATTAGCAGATAAAATAAAAGAAATTCTGTATTGTACGAGATCCTATAATTAAAAAATCATTTAAAATTTTAGAGTGCAACAACAAACATCTAACTAATTTAATTGTTCATCTTCAAAGATTCGAACAATATCCAAAATTTTGATTGTAGATACAAGGTAACTACATGCAAATAGTGAACTTTTTAATATGAATTTTGTAAAACTTGATAGGGTATATACGTGCGTTGAATAATTGATCAAAATATTCTTCAAATATTAACGACTTTTATACCCTTTAATAAAATTAAATTATTCCTTCACAAAAAAAATGGAATGTGCCAAAAATAAAGGGTTTGAAACCAACTCAAGACAATAATAGAGTGTTGGATAAAATTCTAAAATGTTTACCCTAAAACAAAGGAGTTTGAATTTTGAAACGAACTCAAATAGTAAATAATAGAATTGCCTAAGACTATGTTCAGACTATTTGTAAATAACGGAATAATAATTAGTAAAAAGAAAATGGAGTTATGTAAGAAATACATAAACTTCTTAGGAGTAACCATAGGAGAAAGTAAGATTAAATTACAACCGCATATAGCTAAGAAAGCTCTAGAAATGCCAGACAAACTAGACAACACTAGAGACTTACAAAAATTCTTAGGAATTTTAAACTACGCTAGATCTTTTATTAAAGACTTAAGAAAGATAGCATGACCGTTATATTCTAAAACCGGTTCTACATGACAGAAGCATTTCAATGCTGAAGACATTAAGATAGTAAAACTCCTCAAACAACAGATTCAGAACATCCCTGATTTGAATATGCCTTTAGAGACAGACTACTTAATCATTGAAACTGATGGTAGTTTTGAAGGCTGGGGAGCAGTACTTAAAGCCAAGACAAATAAATATTGTAGCAAGACTTCAGAAAAGATTTGCGCTTACCAAAGCGGCAAGTATAAAGAAAAGGGTAATATGAGTAGTATAGACGTAGAAATTTTAGCGGTTATCTACGGACTAAATGCTTTTAGACTTTATATTCTGAATAAACCTGAAACATTAATTAGAACAGACTGCGAGGCAATAGTTAAATTCCATCAGAAAATAAATGATAAAAACAGCCGTAGACGTAGATGGTTAAATTTTTTAGACACTATATCAATCTATAACCTAGTATTTGAACATATAAAAAGTAAAGACAATAACTTAGAAGATCAGCTTAGTAGATTGAAAATTACTGCTAGCTAACAACTTTGTTTATTTGTTTAGCAGTATGAGTTCGTCGGAGCAGACTCAAAAAGACAAGGGGAAAGGCCCAGCCAAACCCCAAGACAGCTATAGACAAACAATATTGGGTAACCTGAATTTCAGGCCCATGACTGCTATTGAGACTCCCACATTAGAAAGACTTTATTTTGGTAAGAATAACTTAGTTTGTTTTCCTCAATCTAACTTAACTTTTAAAGTTTTGCCAGATTATGTCATAGACAGACAGCAGAGATGCCTGATAGACAACTTGTGGATAGCCCACAACAGAAAGGACAGTAGTCACTTCGTGGCTACATTAAATAGTACTTGTTTTTATTTTCACGAAAAGAACCTGGACAAAAGATTTAAATATTATGTTGTTGTCCATGGAAAAACAAACGGAACTTTTCAGACATGGCTTGAAGTAGTAGACTCTATAAAAGATTTCAAGACTCCTTTGTTTAAAGGCTTCAATGTATTCTCAGAAGCCCTAGACTACGCTCGAGGAACACTTGGGCCTAACTACTACCTATCACCAGCCCTGAGACAAACCCAAAACCAGACTCCTCAATACAATATACAAAAAGACACAGATAAAGTAATCTTTTGCGATCATTGTAGCACAATGACCAAAGCTTTTAAAAGACTTAACCAGACAAAAGAAGAACTCCAGAAACAAAACATACATCTTTTAGAACAAGTCACTAAATTAGAACTCCAAATCAGCTAGACTCATCTCAGACCAACTCAGAGTTCTCCATCTCAGACAAAAATGGATGAGACGGGTGTACATTCCCTTCTGAATGTTAAGAAACCTATTGTATACAACTAGTCCGGTGCAAACGGTTGTCGGTAAAGACTTATCAAATCTGTTAATGGCTGTCATTTTGCCAAAAAGTGAAGCAGAGGAAGCAAGTTCCTCAAAAACTAGACGTAAGCTCCCCCAGACACTTGCAGGATCTACATCCAGAGCAAGGAGCAGACACATAAAAAAAGGACCAAACAGAAGTATAGAACAAATAATTAAAGAGACGTTAGAAAATATTTTTAAAGAACAGATAGAAGGTCCAAGCAAAGACAAGCATGTTAATCCACTACCGACACCTCCGAAATTATCTCCAACTCCGGAATCAAGACCAGAACTTAATCAAAATACAAACGAGGTAGATCATGTATCAGAAACTAGTTCAGACGAAGAGTTCGTAGAATCCAATTATGCTCAGGATCCAAATACAGATGATGATTCAGGCATGAGCTTTGATTCTGTGGCTCTACACAATTTAGATACATGAAGAGACAGACAGAGAAAAGAACGGTGCTAAAGGCAAGATAAAAAGAAGAAAGCGACAGGCCAAAAGCAGCCGAAAGTAGCAGACAAATAAAAAGCAAAGGACAGCATCAAAGACTTTAAGAAAAAGAAGATGCCAGCAAAAGAAGACGACAAATGAAAAGAAAGAATTTTTCCAAAGTTAAAGCGACGATGGGGCCCACAGCGCACCTGGCCGAAACTTTAAAGATTCCTTTACATTTTGAAGTCCGAAGTTGAAGTCCGCAAAGCTCTATAAATATCAGACTCTAAGAAGAGAGAAAGATACACGAAAAATAGACGAAGAAACACACACACCACTCTCAAGAAAATCCTCCACCTTCTCTCTAAATGTTTGTAGTTGTAGTACACCATACCCCCCCCCCCCCTTGTATAAATTCCCTATGTAAAAACATCGTTTTGCTATTTTACTTTCCAGTAGCAGTAGCAGTTTCCGGGACTCCCGAAAGGGAAACCTCCTTACTCCTCTAGATATGTAAGTCTACTTTTCAGTAGTTTATCTCCTACCATGTATATTATGTTGTTTTGAATATTTATAAAATCTTGCCGAATGGCAAGAAATATTTGTTAATATGATGTTATTTTCATCATGAATCTTTCTATATTGTTATAATCATGAGGTTCCTAATTACTGTTGTAATCCTGATTTTATTATGCTTAGACATGGTTATCTGATGAACTTAGTATATGGTTATCTTTTAAACTCTATAATGACCTCAATGGATTAGCCTGTAAATTCCTATGTCAACGGTGGTTGATGATTGGCCTTTTGATGTCCGCTGAAGGACTGTTGTGGCCTGAAAATTGGGTGTGGCTAAAGACGACTGTCATTCTTAGGGTAAGGTTTAAAAAAAAGATAAACATTTCAAAAGAAGAGATGAATAGGCATAGTAAAGTCAAGAACGTAACAGTATTTAGAGATATGAATGACGATAAACAGTATATAAAGACTAGTGGCTGGACATAGTCCAGATTAAAAAAAAAATTATACAGGAGATAGACTTTGAATTAGATGACTTATATAGACGGAGTATAGCAGGAAGGGAGTACCGAGTAGGACTACACAACCATACTTACACCCCCTCTATTTGAATAGAATTGAAATATAACCCCCATCTATATTGGTATCAGAGCGAGAAGATTTTAGGACAATACTCGCATGACTGATTTATACTATAAAGTAAAAAGAGAACTACGTACTCTGTATCCAGAATACATAAAGTTAAATAGAACTGAGAAAAATAGTGAAAGACTATATGCTATAATAGACAAAATATCGATCTTAGAATATCAGCTAATAAGGTGTTTAAAGATTAAAAGAGAAATAAGAAAAGTAAACAGACTGTCAAATAGACCTTTATGAGAAGTTCATTTTTCGCAAGACATATTAGATACTGTGTTAGGCACATATATAGAGAAGTTAGAAGAAAAAATAAACACGTAAGAGCTCACAGAGAGTTGAAACACTTCTATACTATACTAGAAGAAAAAAGCCTAAGTCAAATAGATTTAATAAACTATTTTATACAAAACGTTAAACCTCACCTAGATCTTTTAGATTACAATAGATTTTCCGCAAGTATACAGGAAAGAATATTATTAGGTGAACTGAACGAAGAACTCTATAAAGATATACATTGGCATATACAAGGAATCCAGAGCGATATAACCCACGCAGAACGTTGGATAGAATATCAGAATTGGAAACTTAAAGGAAAAACAGCATCACTGGGATAAACACAATTGCTCACTTAAAAAATTTAGATTACTTAGATTTAAAGATAGCACCAGAAAAGAAGTATAGAATCTTAACAGATCGTAGTATTATAAAGTGTAACTTTAGCATAGGAGAACATACCTTCCATAGTGAAGAAAAGCAACTTAATACTATAGTAGATATAATAATAAATCTAAGCGAAAAGGTTAAAGAAAGCAATAAGAATTATATAGATAACTTGCAAAGACTAGAAGCCATACTTCAGAAACAAGAAAAAAAAATTAAGAAATCCGAACAAAATCTAGAATATATAAACAATTTAGTTAACACCTGCGACTTCAAAAAATTATCTACAAGACAAGACCTAGATAAAGTTTTAAAGGATAATTTAATAGGTATTGAAGTAAGAATTAGTCAAGAAAACTTAAAAATTAAAAAGGAACTTATAGAAAGACTATTAAAATTAGAAGAGTCAGTTAAAGAACTAAAACAGGCAATCCTTTCATGAGCAGAATAGCCAGTGCTCAAGAACAAGTTGCAAAGTTAATAGAAAAATCAATTCCTTTACCCGCAGACTATAAAGAATACATCCCAAGCCAAAAGGCAGACCAAGTAATTATACAGCAAAATATAGTACTAGCAACTCTAATACTAGATTTACATAGAAAAATAGATAGTGTAACTGCTCGAGTAGATAAATTAAGCGAACACTTTCTCCAATTAGCACAAGAAAGAGACACTATAATTAGAGAAAAAGAAAAAGAAAAAGAAAAACAAGCTAATCAACAAATAGACAACTTAATAGATCAATTAAATAAAATAGAATTAACCCCACAAAAAGAAAAAGCTAAAGTAGTAAGGAAACCACAAAAATGGACCTTTTTACAACTAGACAGGGAAGAGAAGAAGAAGGACCTAGGATAAGTTGTTTAGAAAATAGAATAGGAAATAATATTATTTCCAGATTATTAAACAGGAAGACACCTGAAGAAGAAAACAGACAACTTAGCAAAGTTATAAACGTAGACAGAGATATAAGTATTTTTCAGCAGAATCAACTAAATTTGCTGAACCCAAAGACTCTGTATAATGCTAGACGTTTCTCATCTACAGCACAGTTGTATAGACATTATAGGGAAGAACAGTTATCGGTATTAGGAGACACAGTAAGAAATATAAATTTGATAAATGAAGAATCTTTCAAATACATAAAGAAGACGACCAGAACTCTCATGCATATGGGATTAATGGTTATAGGGATCAAAGGCTTAACTAGAAAAAACTTAGGATGTAAAGTTTTAATAATGATATATGATGATAGATGGACAGACATAAAGAAAGCCATTATAGGTATGACAGAAATATACATGACCAATAATGGAGGAATTTTTTATTTAAGTCCAGACTTCCTAATGAACTTGTCAGAATTCGGTAGACACATTAAAATAGGAATACAGACAAAAGGCTATGAAGAAATGAGTAGCGGTAATAACTTATTACTATGTTTAGGATTCTTAGGTAAGATGACAAACGATAGTAACACAAAGTTTAAAATAAAAATAGATGATGTAGTAGAACTAATGAATACTAAGGGTATACATTTAATTAAACCTATTAAAATACAACCGGAAGAATATGCCGGATTAGAATGGAAATTAGATCACGTAAGTAGAAAAATAAAGTATTACAGCCTACCTCACATTTAGAATATACAAACCCTAAGGGAGAAACCTCTATAAGGTTTACAGACTATAATTACACTCCACAGAAGAATTGTGAAGAAGAAAGTACTATAGAAGAAGCAGAAATAACTACATTTATGAACCTAGAGATAATTCAAGAAGGTTATGAAGTAGACATCGCCATAGACACGGCAAAAGACCTGAAAAGGAAAAAACCTTGGATGTTATTTAGATGTAAGGGTTGTAAAAAAGACAATATGGAATTAGAAGAAACAATAGAACATTTTAAACTATGTGATAAGAGAACAGATAATGCAGGATATAAAAATGAACAACTTTCCAAAGAAAAGACAGAAATGTTTGAACAAATTTGGAAAGACTTCGCTTTAAATAATGACGAAGATTTAGAGACTAACTCAGAAATTAGTCAGAAAGAACTAATGGAAGCTAGCGCATCTAGCTCTAGTCCTTTCCAGAGAACTACTGGAGATCGTATTACAGTAGACACAAGTACAGGAAATGTACCCAGAAGACGCTTTTACAGAACTGCAGGAGAACCAGTAGAAAATGTTAAACCTTCAGGAAGAAGGATGCCATTGGAAGAACCTATAACCCTCCAAGAAGGGGGAAATAGAGGGAAAATTTTGAATATAGCCGCCCACGATCCACAAAGGTGGAACTCCGTAATAGATTTATGAAAAAGAATAGTGGTAGCAGACTATATCTAGAATTATGTAGAAACAGACCCTGAGACTATGTATAAATACTTAGAAACTTTCTTAGGAGAATCTACGAAGGCATTATGGGAAGCCTATAAGTCAGATTTCCCAGAAGAATTCCACCAGTTGGTATCTATGGGATCAAACCCATACAACTTCACGAATAAAGTACATACTTTAATTACAGGTGAAGATCCAAATAGCGGACTAGTAGTTTTACAAAGAAACGCCCTAATAAAACTAGAACAATTAAGTATAAGTAATTGGGTGTATATTAAGAAATTTTTAAATGACTTTTTCTACTATTGTACGATCAGCGGTAACTCGTTCGATCAAGACTTAGGAAAAAAGCTCTTCAATAAATTACCAGGAGCTTTAGGTAGAGAAATAGAAGAACGTTGGAACAAGCGTGACGGGATATTACAAAATCCTACCGCTAGATGGTCCATAGGACATAGAATCCAGCATGTAATGGAAATATTACAAGAAAAATGCACGCATTTGCAGATTCAGAAACAACTAAAACAAAATGAGTTGAATTTCTGCAAAAGTGTAATATATACTACACAGAGTTATGATAAAGACCCTACAAGAAAGAAAAGCTATAAAAGAAAAAATAAAAGATATTGTTATCAGAACTATGATAAATATAAGAAGAAAAAATACTATCTTAGAAAATCATCAGCCAGAAAGCCATACTTAGACAAAAACAAACATATAAGAAAATATAGAAATGATAGAACATACAAAAATAAATTAGAATGTTTTACCTGCGGTAGCATAGAACATCTAGCAAATACATGTCCAAAAAGAATGAATAATAATACTAGGAATTCCCAGTTAATAGAAGACTTCCAAGAAACTCTAATAAATGTAGATGAATACATGTCAGACACCGAAAGTATATACTCTATAGTAAGTATAGACACAGGAGATAATAATAAATTAGACTCTTCAGATTCGGAAGCAGACGACTTCATCAACGAAATAGGAATAGAGCAACTAGACTTGGATGAAGATTTGAATAATCTAGTAAATACTACATCAGATTGCGACCATTTATTCGAAAGAAATAAAGGTCTAGATAGTACTGCTTGTTGCATTTGCAGATGGTTCCCTAGCAGAAGTAAGCGAGCCAAGTGCAAAAAATGCTACATGGAAGGCTGTATAAACTGCCTACAGAAAGAATTAGGTATAATAATAGGTACCAAAGAAGTATTAAAGACCATTCAAGAAGACTCGACCTTAGCAGTAAGAATGATAACTCTAGAAACTAGAGTAAATGCTTTAGAAATAAGATTAGCTCAACTAGAAAAAGGAAAGCAGAAAGAGGTAGAAGAAGATCACATTTCCGAAGAAGATCAGGTAGATAGAGAATTAATTACAGAAATAGCTTCAGAATTAATGAATTCAGAAGAAAAAATGTTAATATGTAACGAAGATAAGAAATTTAGCTCTCTAAGACTACTAACAAAAGTAAAAATTAAAGACTACGAGATTACAACTCTAGCACTAGTAGATACAGGTTGTACCAGAAGTATTCTTAATAAGAAAATAGTTCCTAATCATCTAATAAAAACTCTAGATAAACCATCTTCAGCAATGGAGATGGACGGAACCCATAACTTCTATAGACATTACCTGCAAGATGCCACAATTAGTTTTATAAACACATGTGCTAAATTTTATAACCCTAGTTATAAACTTGATATGTGTTAGTAAGAGAACTAAATATAAATACAGATTTTATAATAGGATTAGATTTTTTGTTAGATAACAATGGAAGTTGTACCATTACTAGAGATGGGATAATATTCCAGAAGAATAGTACTTACACTCCTGTACAGACACAAAAGACTGAGACAAAAATAATACAAATTTCTCCTATTAATCTAAACAACAAAGATACCAGCTGCTGCACTGACTGTAGCAAAGGAGAAAAGTATTGTTGTCAGAATACACAAAAGAATCTACTACTAGAGGAAATCTTCGAAGATCAAGAAGATATGATAGAGAAGAATTATACTCTAATAGATTTAGAAACGGTGTTTTATAATTTTAAAAATGGGATAAAAACAATAGGAGTAATAAAAGATAAGATTGATCTAGATAACGTGGTAAAAATCCTAGATGAGCTAGAAATCATAGGAGAAAAACCACTTAAACACTGGAATAATAATAAGATTCTATGTGAATTAGAAATTATAAACCCAGAGTATATTATAAGAACAGCCTCTATAGAAGCAACAAACCAAGACATAGAAGACTTTAAGTTACAGATTAAAGAATTAATGGGTTTAGAAATTATAAGACGTTCTACATCTAAACATAGGTCTGCAGCCTTTATAGTTAGAAATCATTCGGAGATAGTAAGAGGAAAAGCCCGAATGGTAATCAATTATAAAAGACTAAACGACAACACCAGAAGTAACGGATATAAGCTGCCAGACAAAACAGAATTAATTAATAGAATACAAGGTAAGACTATTTTTAGCAAGTTTGATTGTAAATCAGGATATTGGCAGGTAAAAATGCATCCCGCCAGTATTGAATGGACATCATTCACTTGTCCAGAAGGACATTTTGAATGGCTGGTTATGCCATTTGGCCTGAAGACAGCTCCACCTATTTTCCAGAAGAAAATGGATGAAATTTTTGGAGACTACAAGAGATTCGTAATAGTATATGTAGACGACATCTTAGTTTTTAGCAGTAGCATGGCAGAACACTTAGGACATTTACAGACTGTGTTCAGACTATTCGTAAATAACGGAATAATAATTAGTAAAAAGAAAATGGAGTTATGTAAGAAATACATAAACTTCTTAGGAGTAACCATAAGAGAAGGTAAGATTAAATTACAACCGCATATAGCTAAGAAAGCTCTAGAAATGCCAGACAAACTAGACAACACTAAAGACTTACAAAAATTCTTAGGAATTTTAAACTACGCTAGATCTTTTATTAAAGACTTAGGAAAGATAGCAGGACCGTTATATTCTAAAACCGGTTCTACATGACTGAAGCATTTCAATGCTGAAGACATTAAGATAGTAAAACTCCTCAAACAACAGATTCAGAACATCCCTGATTTGAATATGCCTTTAGAGACAAACTACTTAATCATTGAAACTGATGGTAGTTTTGAAGGCTGGGGAGCAGGACTTAAAGCCAAGACAAATAAATATTGTAGCAAGACTTCAGAAAAGATTTGCGTTTACCAAAGCGGCAAGTATAAAGAAAAGGGTAATATGAGTAGTATAGACGTAGAAATTTTAGCGGTTATCTACGGACTAAATGCTTTTAGACTTTATATTCTGAATAAACCTGAAACATTAATTAGAACAGACTGCGAGGCAATAGTTAAATTCCATCAGAAAATAAATGATAAAAACAGCAGTAGACGTAGATGGTTAAATTTTTTAGACACTATATCAATCTATAACCTAGTATTTGAACATATAAAAGGTAAAGACAATAACTTAGTAGATTGAAAATTACTGCTAGCTAACAACTTTGTTTATTTGTTTAGCAGTATGAGTTCGTCGAAGCAGACTCAAAAAGACAAGGGGAAAGGCCCAGCCAAACCCTAAGACAGCTATAGACAAACAGTATTGGGTAACCTGAATTTCAGGCCCATGACTGCTATTGAGACTCCCACATTAGAAAGACTTTATTTTGGTAAGAATAACTTAGTTTGTTTTCCTCAATCTAACTTAACTTTTAAAGTTTTGCCAGATTATGTCATAGACAGACAGCAGAGATGCCTGATAGACAACTTGTGGATAGCCCACAACAGAAATGACAGTAGTCACTTCGTGGCTACATTAAATAGTACTTGTTTTTATTTTCACGAAAAGAACCTGGACAAAAGATTTAAATATTATGTTGTTGTCCATGAAAAACAAACGGAATTTTTCAGACATGGCTATATATATATATATATATATCAAATAATTAAAGTAACAAATTTAAGATGTATGCTTATTTATCTGTCTTAATTCGACCCTTTATTCGAGTAGTTTTTCTTCGGCAAATTGTCCGAGGCCTATGCTTTTTTGAATCCAATCGTAGATGTTATGCCAGTCATACCTCTGTTCTTTTTTCTGTTAGCCTTTGTTTGGCAAGCTGATGTAAGTTTTCGATGAGATCCTTAATAATATCCTAGGACCTGTTCTAAAAAAGTCTAGGTATTTCGAATTGTTTTGTTGACACGGATAAAGTCAAGGAAAACCTCTGAAATTATTTTAATATTGAACCCTGAATCATTCTCTTAAAGCTCATCCTCTTCATCATAAATGATCCGCTTGCCCCGAAATGACTTGGACCAATAGGACAATCTCAATTGGGCCTTTCGATACAATCAAATAGAAAGTAATGTTTTTTAATAAACACCTAAATATTTTATTCTCAACATTTTTCTATCAGTAAATGATAATAAATAAATATATGGTCACTTAATCTCTAATATAGTAATATTGGATCATCTTAGTAGCAACATATTTTTATATGGGGGAAAAGAAGAAGAAAAGTAAATATCGAAAACATCAATTTCAAAGAAGTATTAAGTAGATACAGTGCTATACTATAATAATATTTTTGTAACTTATAAATAAATGTTTATAATTATATATAATATTTTTAATATATTTTTACTATGATTGAAATTGCTTGAGAATAACGTGTAAGTGCAAATGCAAGTTCATAGAGACTAGTAGGTCAAAATACACATATATAAACAAAATATTATCATATTACCAAGTTAATTTACTAATTTAGCAGATCTTTTATATATCAAGTTATTAATTGCATAGAAATTTTGCCTATAATCGCATGTTTATACTTATACAAGAGATTTATAATTATTTTTACCAATTAACACTTATATCAAGTACCAATTTATACGCAATCCTTCCTTAGTCATGCAGATTTCCCTTTTGGAAAAATAGTCTAGTAACTTTAAACTGAAGTTTGCAATATATATAGTATACATCTTAAGCGAGTTATTTTTTATGCTAATGTTTCTACTCTAATTTCATAAATATATCGCTTGCTTCCATTAATATGCGAATGTTAACAATCGTTACAGGAATACTCTTACTCTTGTTTGTTTGCACTCTCCTCCTCCATGACTATAATATGATTATAATATGACTATAATAAACTTTATTCATAATCAAATACTGAAAAATGATTTTCCTTGCTAACATATTATCATGGAGGATATTTTCATGCAAAACAATGAAACACTTTACATTATATCAAACATCTAACTACTATGACACCAAATTATTTTAAATACAAAAGTTTTGTTTCCCCGCAAGGAGGTATAAGGAGTGATACATGGACATTCATATAATGTTATCTATTGTGAACTCTCATGATCGTTAAAAAGAAAAAATTAAACCCGATATTTGTACCACATTATAAATATTGAGTAGCAACCTTATTACACTATGTCGTAATTGAATTTAATAGAATTAAGATATTTTCTCCATTGTTTTTCCTTTTTCTTAGTTGTGGTAACTTTGTAGCTCAAAATGGAACATTGGACTTAGTTGAGCCCATAGTGACATGAAAAGTGTCAAGCCCAAAATATTATTACATAGGCAGTCACTCAGCCCCATAGCAAACAATAGTAGCATTCTGCAATAAGGTTGATCAAACAAAAGATTGAACGAAATTATGTGCGTAATATTCTGTTTGGCCAAACTTCTTTGAAAAAATATTGTATCACTCAGAAGATTGAATAGTCATCTGCTTGCAAGAGCGTTAAACGCCTAAAAGTAACGTTAGTGGAGATCGCTCACCATAATAGACGCTAATTACTTCATACTCAAATAAGCAGTCTGGTTTATGATTAAACCACACTTTAAAAATGCTACCTCATTTATATTAAAAAAAGATCATTTTTAGTTCATTTGTCTCTAGCATCAAATCATCTATAGTAGAAGAAGAGGAAAAATATGCCATTATTTTCAACCATCCAAAGCAAAACTGATCCAACCCATCAATTGCATTTTGTAAAGTTATTCAAATCTTTCTTCTTTAATGAAAAAAGGATTTTGATGTAGCTAAGCACTTTTAAACAAAGTAAACAAGGATTGGCATGAAACTTTAATAGTCAATGTTGCAAGTAAATGATATCCGGAAGTTTTTTATTTTCTTCTAAATCCGAATGCTTTAAGATTTAAATAGTAAAAAAGAAAGTGAAAATTCGTCGATAACGTGGAGAGAAGATCGCTCAGTAAAAGAAGTAAATATCTTTTCATGACAAGTGTCTATTGATTTAGATAAATAATTCGTTTTATGATTAAAACAATAGGGGCACTTTCAAGTTGTCACCTTTTTTTATTATATATAAGAAAGAAAGTATTTTCAATCTCATTTTACTCGAACAGTAGATAATCCATGAGAAGAAAAGGCAAAAAAGGGTCACTATTTTTAACCATACAAAGCAAAACTTATTCAACCTATCAATTGCTATCTTGAAAAGTTACCCAAATCTTGGAAGAAGTTTTTGAGGAAGCTAATCACTTTATACAAAGTAAACATGGATGGGCTTGAAACTTCAATAGTCAATGTTCCATTCTTCAAAGGTAGTACTAATTCATGTGAGCAATTGATATCTGAAAGTTCTTTTACATATTCCTCTTGTAAATACAGGGAAAAAGACCCCCCACAAAAAGAGAAAAAGGAAAAAAAAATTACATAAAATATCCTTCAAAGTAGTTTGCTTTCGTCTCTTACAACCTTTAACTATGTGGGAATCCTATTACTTCCTTAACTACTTTGAAGTGGAATTAATACCCCTTTTAAAATTGACTTGGCAAAAACAAAAACAAAAAAAAACTTTTTTTCGCCTTTACTTTTAAGAAATCAAATCCCTCCCGGCCCTTTATTTGCTCATATGTCTCTAATGGTGGCAATGTAGTTTTCTAGTGGTAACTGTGCCCGTAGGTGGTGGTGGAATTAGAGAGAAGAATAGAAAAAAGAGTAATATTTTTTAAAAATGACATGGCACCAAAAAAGTTAAAAAGACGTGGCAATGATGTATAAATGATGTGGCTACCACGTGTTGCTCACATGGCACACATATAATACATTTACCATCATAGAACTGGTCAAGGGGCAAGAGGGAAGCGTAATTGTTAAGGGGTAATAGGACCCATCATAGTTAAAGATCTTAAGGGCAAAAGCAGATTAGTTTGGGGCCATTTTATGTAGTTTCCCAAAAATAAAAAATATAGTACTCATCAAATTTATAATTCACCATGTGAAAATTAGCAACAGGGTCAATAATACTTCAAGCGAAGGGAAAATAAAAAGAACACTTCTATGTTAAATATTATTTGTCTATTTAAAAGAAGCAAAGACAAGATCTAGTCCCTCCTTGGATTAGGCAAAAACAAAACTGGCTGAAAATTTTCCATGTGAAATGTGTATAGACTTTCTACATGTCTTTTAATATTGTATTATCCAAGTTATGTAAGTAAGTAACTAGAAAACATTATAACAAAACCAAAAAAAGAATTAACCTAAAAATGATATCAAAGTTACATATTTGTGGAGATAAAGTAAGAAATTACTATACTATATGCATCATTAGATCAGACAGCAGTAGTAAGGCTACTGTATCTTGGTCTTGTTCTGTCTGGTGATAAATTTTCTTCCATGGCCTTTCTCTTGTTGTTATTACTATTGGCTTGTGATTTTTGCTGCTGCTGTTGTACTGTATCTGTTTCTTTTTGTGGTTGTGATGGAACAACATGTGCAATTTCTATTGATTCTTGATTTTCTTCTGTGACAATTATCTTGGTTTTCATCATATGGGGTCTAAGTTTATTAACATCTGATAATCTCACTGGCTTCAAGAAAAATTCTTCTGCCCCTTCTTCTAAGCATCTGTAAAAAAAAACAATTACACACAATTAATTAGTACTTCACATCCCATAGAAGATACAGAAAATTGGTTCATTTGTATACACAAATTATCCCGCTTATCCTTCCATGCTACTAGTCGTAGTATTACTTTTATAGTTTCTTGTCCTTCGATTTATGCTATTATTTGTTGTTTCATATTCTTTAACTATCGTATTACTTTGTGGTTGTTAATGATCTATCATGCTTTTATAGCATGTTGCCATGGTTTATTTGTTTCCGTTATTTCTTAATCATGCTGCTTCAAAATGCTTGTCCTTATGCCGAGGGTCTATCGAAAATAGTCTCTCTACCTCCCAAGGTAGTGGTATGGTCTCGTACACTCTACCCTCACTAGACACAAATATGTTGTTGTATATACAGAGAGATTAATTTAATTGTTCTGTTCTTACCTATTGATTCTTGAAGGAACATTTTCAGATGACATAATGACCACTGGTATGTTTCGCAGAGATGCAGATTCCTGTTCAGAAAACAAATCAAACTGTATTACCAAAATTGGTCCAAGAATCAAACACAAGATCTAAATACAAAGCTCAAATAAGGTCCCAAAAAGGGTAAACTAGCTATGAAGTGTATAGTTGGTCAAGAATTTCCAATCAGATTCAAGATTCATCTAAAATTTTGAAAGGTAAGGTAAAAACCCCATACCGGGAAGAACCCAATAACAACAACAACAACAACGTACCCAGTGTAATTCCACAAGTGAGGTCTAGGAGGGTAGAATGTACGCATACCTTACTAATGGGAGATAGAGAGGTTGTTTCGATAGACCCTCGGCTAAAAGAAATACGGGGAACAACCCCTTGGAGAAAAAATATCAAAATTTCCCTTTTTTGGAAGCATAAAAAGATTAAATTTTTACAACTCCACAAACAAATAGATAAGTAAACTTGTGTTCTGATAAAGATCCCATGTGGGAGAGAGCCCCCTCAGACACAAGAAGATTAAATTTTTACAATACCACAAACAACTAGAACAGTAAAATTGTGTTCTAATAAAGAACCACAAACAACTAGAACAGTAAAATTGTGTTCTAATAAAGAACCCCATATGGGGGAGAGTAAAAAGACTAGAATTTTACAATGCAATTGGGAAAATTTTCTTCTAAACTAATTTGCAAACAAATTTACCTTAATTTTCTTGAGCAAATCATAGCCAGTCATGCCAGGCATACAATAATCTGTGATAATAAGATTAATTTGTGCTTCCTGCAAATCCCAAAACAGAAAAAAAATCAGCTAAACTTACACGGAAATTCAGGAAAAAAAATGGACAGTTCATCAAAGAAAATTAATTACCTGATGGTTATCAAGAGAGACACGAGGTTGATTTGTGTGATTCTTGTCATGTTCTTGTAATCCCAAAAATTCTAAAGCTTTACTTCCAGAATCTACTGTTGTAACTGCATAAAAAAAAAAAATACCCCCAAAAATTAAAATCAATACCAAAACAAACAAACATAAATAAATTAAATGCCCTTGACCTTATCAGGCTGGAGCTATAGTTTCGCCTACGAAAAAACTCAATAACTTTAGCTCAAATCTCCTATGAATCCACTTAATAAATATGAATTAATTATCAAGAACCTAAAAAGTTGTGTTGTTTTAAACTCTCGAACCTATAAACTCAAAATACCCACAAAAATTAAAATCAAAATCAAAACCAAAAAAAAAAAAACAAAACAAAACAAAACAAAACAGCCATAAATTAAATGCCCTTGGCCTTATAAGGGCGGAGCTATAGTTTTGCCTACGAATTCATCAGAACTCAATAGTTTCGCTCAAATCTCGTATGAATCCACTTAATAAATACAAATAAATTATCAAAAACCTAAAAAGTTGCCTTTTCTAAATTTAAAACTCAACATCAACATATTCCGTGTAATTCCACAAGTGTACTCAGACCTTACCCTACCTTAAAGTAGAGAGGCTGTTCCGATAGACTCCAGACTCAAATAGAATTCAAAACTCATAAACTCAAAATTCTAGCTGGACTAATAACTTAAATGAGTTGAAATCAAGAAAGTACCTTGACAAGCAGAAGTTTTCAATAGCCTTTCAATAAGCTTCCTATCAATTACACTGTCATCAACTGCTAAAACATGAAACTGTGACTCTGTAGCTGCCATTCCCATTGCTCCAATATTTTCACAAAATAAAACCAAAAGAACAACAAAAAAAAGAACAGATCTTTATTTTTCTTTGATGGGGTTCTTGTTTTATTTTTTCCTTACTTAATAAAGAAGGTGTCTTTGTAGACAAGTAAAAAATCCAACAAAATCTCCACAACTCACAAAGCAAGATCTAACCAAATCTCTCCAAATTTCTAAGCTGATTTTCTTCTTCTTTTTTTTTTGAATGACAAGGCAAGCAATAATAATAAAAAGAATTGAAATTTGTAATCTTTTTACAAATCTAGAACATGGGGTTTGTTACTTATATTGTGTTGGTTAATGAAGATAATGATTCTTGAAATAAAAATACATACACACTATAAATATTGAATGGGAAGTAAAGTTTTTGAGGAAAAAGGGAAAGTGGGGGTCGGCAATTTTGGAAGGTGGAGGAGTGGGGGGTGAGGGGGGCGGACAAAGTGGGACCCACCAAATCCACACCAAAAGATACAGGTGATGTCAACAGTGATACCTTTTTCCTTGTGTGAAATCTTGTGTGATTACCGTATCTTGGGCAGGTGCAAACAAAGGTGTAATTTTCTAAAAACAATTTTATTAAATATTAGAATAATACATTTAATTTATAAGCACTGATAATATATTACATACAATACGATAATTACATATAAATTTCTATACTGAATATGACAGTAAATCTATTATAGTATGTTAAATTGCATTAACAATGTAAAATTTCCTTCAAATATCAGCGGGGTGGAGTGAGAATTTTCACTAAAGTGTTCAAAATATGAAAAACTAAAACACATAAAAAAATCAAGGAATTCAACATCCATTATATATAAAAAACAATTTTAATCTTATGTATACAAAATAATTTTCCGCCGACAGGAGTTTGGGTCTCTACCCGGCTCCGCCCCTGGATATCAGCAACGACAAATTCATAAGGTAACCTACAGGTTCACGAAAACTCAGCTGCTTTTGTTCAAATCATGTATTTGTATAAAAAAAATCACTAAATATCTATAGATATTTGAATGTGAACCTAATTATTATTTTATATTAATTTGAAGTCGTTACGGGAACCATAAACTTTAAATTCTGAATCTGCCGTTGACTATTCATGTATGAGTTAAATCATAGTGTTAACATCTTAAATTAATAAAAATGATTCACAATTAAGAAAAAAAGTAGATTTAAATTAACTAAACTTAGTGTGTGCATATCTTGTGGTTAAGTTTTTCAATTCGATATGTCCCCCACCATTAATATATGTTTCTTCTGATCCATTGTTATGTATGTGTAATGGTATATATTATCATCTCATTCACCATCTAATGCTCAAAATATAGTATTACCAGAAATTATTTTTAAGAGTCGGATTCAGGAGGTGAAGTTTAAGAGTTTTACAGTAATTTCAAATTAATATACGATATAATCTGTGCAAAACTATTGATTTCATGTAAATGTATAATTTATAAGCTAGGTCGGCCTGATTATTATTTTTATTTAGCATTAACGCTGCTAATTAATAATCTCATAAAGGTGAATCCTACTTCCATTGATGTTCTATATTTAAAGCATCATTGGTTAGTTGATATAGTACACTACAATTTATTAATGAGATAGCATGTGCTAAGTACATGAATTTGTAGTTTTGAACAAAGAGATTTGCTAACTTGCATTAACTCCAGTTTATTGGCCTATAAATTTTGGAGATCCATTAGTTGAGGTAGACTAGGTGGCCTAGTTTCTAGTGGAGAGATAAATAGTAAGTATAGTAGTATATCACAAATTAGCTGATATTACAGATATATCACCTTTTAATTAATTAGAGAGATTTTGGAAGATTGTGAATCCACAATCAATTCAAAATCCATGTAGTTGAGGAAAGTCCAATTCCTCACTCTTCTAATTGCTTAGAAAGGTTCACGAACCTCTTTGAATTTAGAGCTCATCGAAGATTCTTCCATGTATATTCAAGAACAAAATTATAGAATGGTCAATTGCAAAATAATAAACCTTAATTTAATGAGAGGACTAGCTTAAAACCCTTATTAACCTATTTTCAGTGCATATTTATATATGATATATGACACTATTGACTCGATATGAAACAACACAAGAAATGACTATTTGCATTGTTATAGAATTTAAATTGCATTGATCCCCATATAAAAAAATTGGATTAATTCAAGATGCTCACCACATGTTTTGCTTAAAATTATTCCACAATCCGTACGGAGCAAGTGTTGTTTATTCAGAATAACTTATTAAAATTATTAATGTTAAGAGTCTCACATCGAAAATGAAATGAGAACATGAATTATTTATATGTACTTGAACGATTCTCACCCTACAAGCTAGCTTTTGGTTTTGAGATATGCTCATGATCCATTTCTTTACATGGTATTATAGCCAAGCTCATTCAAATTATTTGTTCGTCAATGTTTGAGCCCCCAAATTATAGTGTCCACGCTCCAGTTAACAAGGTATGGGCGTGCGGGGGAGTATTAAGAGTCTCACATCAGAAATGGAATGGAAACATGGAGTCCTTATATGGACTTGGACAATCTTCACCCTACAAGCTAGCTTGTGGGGTTGAATTAGACCCATGATCCATTTCTTTACAATTAAAATAAATTTCCAAATAATTACCTAAGTATTATCAATTTTGTACGTAAATTACATAGAAATTAGAAATTGCAAAGAAAGTGGGAGATTGATGATGTATATATGTTTGTTGTTATGAGGTGGATCGACATGGATAACTTGGAACTTTCCAACAATTTGCTTGAAAATTACTACGTAAGTTCATATTTCTTCAAATTAAGATTTGGCTATCATAATTTTTAATTAATTTAATGGATATTATTCTGGGGAGTTTGACTATGGCTAGTGCACGGGAGATGGGGGAGAGGTTGATGGTCAGGGGCCTTGGAGAGTAGTGGGGATGCGATCGGTATGTGGGATAGGACGGTCAGTTGCATTCGGGAGGTAGCTAGAGAAGTGCTAGGGGTCTTGCAGGGTAGCCGTGGAGGGGATCGAGGGGACTTTTGGTGGAATGGTAAAGTTTAAGAGAAGGTGGAAGCAAAGAAAGTGTATGCGAAATTGGTAGAGAGCAATGATGAGGTGGAGAAGTTGACAAATAGGGAAATATATAAGATGGCGAGGAATGAGGCAAAACTAGCGGTTACGACAGCGAAAACAGCGGCTTTTGAACACATGTATGTGGAATTAGAGAAAAAAAATGGGGATAAGAAGTTGTACAGACTAGCCAAAGCGAGGGAGAGCAGAACTCGTGACTTGGATCACGTGATGTGCATCAAGGACGAGGACGACAAAGTACTAATGGAGGACACACTTATTAGACGGAAGTGACAATCTTACTTCCATAAATTTTTAAACGAAGAAGGAGATAAAGATATTGTGCTAGGAGATATGGAGTAATCCAGAAGGTACTGGAATTTTGGATATAGTAGAAGTATTAAGGTTAAGGGTGTTGTTCGCAGAATGCATAGGGGACGAGCAACGGGGCCTGATGAGATCCCGATTGAATTTTGGAAGAGCGTAGGCAGGGCAGGTTTGGAGTGACTGGCTGAGTTGTTTAATGTCATTTTTAAGACGACAAAAATGTCTGAAGAATGTAGGTAGAGTACAATGATTCCTCTGTACAAGAACAAATGTGACATCCAGAGTTGTAACAACTATAGGGGTATCAAGCTGCTAAATCACACTATGAAAGTTTGTAAAAGGGTCGTGGAGAGGAGGGTGAGAAGAGACATGTTTATTTCTGAGAACCAGTTTTGATTCATGTTGGGGCGTTCGACTACATAAGCTATTCATCTTATTAGGAGGTTGGTGGAGTAGTATAGAGAGAGGAATATGGATTTACATATGGTTTTCATTGACCTCGAGAAGGCATACGACAAAGTCCCTAGGGAGGTTCTATGGAGATGTTTTGAGGTTAGAGGTGTACATGTGGCGTACACTACGGCGATCAAGGATATGTATGATGGAGCCAAGACCAGGGTACGGACAGTGGGAGGAGACTTGGAGCACTTTTCAGTGATGATGGGGTTGCACCAGGGATCAGCTCTTAGCCCATAACGCTAAGATGGAGGTTTGGAGACTCTGTAGTCTAAAGGGTTCCGATTGAGTAGGACCAAGACGGAATACTTGGAGTGCAAGTTTAGTAACATGAGCGACCATGAGACAAGCGTGGAGGTGAAGCTTGATACTTAGGTCATTCTAAATAAATGAAGTTTCAAGTATCTCAGGTCTATTATCCAATGGAATAGAGAGATTGATGATGATGTCACACATCTTATTGGTGCAAGGTCGATGATATGGAGGCTCGCATCTAGAGTCTTATGCGATAAAAAGGTGCCACCAAAACTTAAAGGCAAGTTCTGGTGGTTAGACCGACTATGTTGTATGGGGCAGAGTATTGGCCAGTCAAGACTTCGCACATCCAAAAGATAAAAGTTGTGGAGATGAGGATGTTGAGATGGATGTGTGGGCATACAAGGAGGTATAAGATTAGAAATGATGATATCCGGAACAAAGTGAGAATGGCTCGGTGGAGGATAAGATGCGGGAAGCGAGGTTGAGATGGTTCGGGCATGTGCAAATGAGAGGCACAAATTTTCCAGTACGGAGGTGTGAGAGGTTGGATATGGACGGGTTCATGATGGGTAGAGGTAGGTCAAAGAAATATTGGAGAGAGGTGATTAGACGAGATATGTGGCATGTGCAACTTACTGAGGACATGACCTTAGATAGGGGTTGTAGAGGACACAAATTAGGGTAGTAGGTAGTTGAATGTAGTCCTACTTACGTTTACATACCGGTAGTTGTAGTGTTATTATTTTAGCCATGTTTAGCCTATCATACTAGTAGGCGCAGTATTGTTTTATAGTTCCATGTTCTTTGATTTCTGTTGTCGTATGTTCTTTTGTGTACTTTGTTTATCTTATTTACCTGCGTGAGTTACTACTTCTTTTTCAGAATGATTTACCATGACTTATTCGCTTTTGTTACTCCTATTTTCATACTGCTTTAAATTTCTTGTCCGGGTCTGACCGTTTCTCTTGCTTTTACTTTTGCTTGTGCTTATGCTTTTTCTTGAGCCGAATGTCTTTCGGAAACAACGTCTCTACTTGACAAGGTAGATATAAGATTTGCGTACACTCTATCCTCTTCAAATCCCAGGTTGTGAGATTTCAACGGGTATGTTGTTGTTGTTGTAATGGATACTATTCTGAGTATATGATTCTCTGATATATCTTTCCTTATTTACATATGCAGATTTGCTATATGTGGGAGAATTTGGATAAATAACCTCTTATCCACTTATTAGAATCTCTACAGCCAATATCCATGGGGTGAAAGGAAAAGTGATATACCTTCATTAGTTGATTTAACATATATAAATATAGAGTATATGATTGTATCAGCGTGCAAGAGCCAAGAGGTTCATTCATATTCTTTTTATCAAAATTTTCGAATATATATATAGAGAGATAATTGACGTTGTATTTTCTTAACTTCCTCTGTATATTTACTTCATATTTTAAAGAATCTTATGTGGGTCCCCATCTGATGTTTATATTTTTTCTACCTTGAAAATCTTTTTGCATGAGCAAATCCCTTTTCTTTCCTATGGTCAAAAGTCTTTTATCGTTGTACTATTTTTTAAGAGAAAATACATTATTACTTTTTGAATTTGGACCATACTTTCAAAAAAAAAAAAATAACTTTTGAGAGAGTTTTATTACCCCATTGAAATTAACAGCTCCTTTTACACCTATACGTAGGGATGACAACGGATCGGATTTGGACCGAATCCTACTAGATCCAGATCCAGATCTGTTTTTGATACTTGAATCCAAATCCGGATCCACGGATATGATCTGGATCCACATGTAAAAAAATTTGTCTTGCTAAGAATTTTTTTTTTGAACTGACAAAACGATTTTTACTTGGCTAACAGTTTACTGTGTTTCAATTTTGAAATGTTCATATGAGATATTTTGTTCGTTGTCTCGTTTTGATCGTGAGCTATTAATTGAAAATGTTGGATAATGACAATAGTTGTGAAAAATGCTGACTAGTATTTCCACAATGCAGAACTTGCATGTGCTTGAAATCTTCACAAATGAAGTGAATATAATTTTAACTACTTGTCTATGGATATGTTAGGCATTCACTAATATAACATAGATTTTATTATCAAAGTTACCTCTTTATTTTTTGGTTTTTGAGTTAACGCGGGGATAAATTAAACTTGCAAGGATGTGCTTAACAATTTTAAAAAAACACTTATAAAATTACATTCTAGGTTATGAATATATTTAATAAAAAATGGATCCACGGATCGGATCTGGACCGGATACGGATCTCAAATACATGATCCAGATCCAGATTCAATCCGTCAGAAATGGATCCGGGTCCAATCCGAATCCGTCGGGTCCAAATTTTGAAGATCTATATCCTATAAAACGGATCCGATCCGGATCCGATCCGGACCGGGTCCAGGATCCACGACCATCTCTACCTATATGGCATAGGGCGTGTAATTCACTCTCCTTAAGGGAGTGAGCAACAGAATAGAGACGCCGACTAATAAATTAATCAAACTCAATAATTATTTTATTTATAATTAAAAAAAAGAAAAAGAAAAGAAGAGAGATTGGTGTTAGCGGAGATGAAGGAAAAAGAAGTCCCTGAGCTTCTGAAGAGACAAAGCGAAAGAGAAAAGACAAAATGAAAAAGAGAGAGAAAAGAGTAAAGAAAATGAAAAAAGAAAAAGAAAAATAGTTAAAAGTAGATAAATGATGTGTCAAAACAAGAATGGTGCGTGATTTACCCACTCTTCTTTAAGACTGATATTGAATTTGGAAGGTTGTATTTATGTAACTTATGGAATTTGAATACACTAATTAATAGTATAATACTTTTTATTTGTATTAGTGCAATTTAATATATTGTAAAAAGTTATTAATCTTAATTTTTAAGTTGTTGGTTTCATTATTATAAGTATGTACTTTAAGTTAATTATATTTTAAATAATCTGATAATGTAACAGATTTTGAACTATTAAAGAGAAACACTCTCACATACCTTCGGGTTTTAGGAGAAGGAAAGTAAAAAGGGAGAAACAACATGAGTACTATTCTCTCCGTTTTTAGCTTATGTGATTCTATATTTTTTAAAGGAAAAAAGATTATATAGTTTGTTTCTTTTTTTATATTCGGTGTTTAATATCTATTTTAGGGTATAATTAATTTGAATTCACGTTAAAAATTCTATTTTAAAAGTGAAGTGATCTTGTTTTTTGACAAGAACACTCTATTATTCGAGTACGTACAAGGTAAATTTCACTTCAATGTAATAGTCTGCAAGTCACACATGAGAGGCAAGCTCCGTAAGACAAGCTTGATTGAGAAAGCATGCCGAGAGTTTCAAATCTAAGACTCCCCATTTGAGAGATCACATGCTCAATCAACTCAATCACCTTTTAGATGAATTAATTACTATTTGTGAACTTATTCTACGGATCACAAACACGATTTTCTAGAGAACTCACATGAAAATTGTACAACAAGTACTAAGATCATAAATAGTATATGTGTATATGCATGAAAAGATTCCATATTATATGGTACAACCTGTCTCACTTAATCCACAGTTACACACTCCAGAGATCATAAATAGGAGTACATACCTGAATGACAAAGGAGGGGAACTTAAAATACAGCTGGAGGCCTGCAGCGTAGATTCAAATTCTGGTGGGAGCAATTTGCTCTCTTCTGGGGTAGGACCTTGTAGGTGATATCAGTTGCTCTGTTCTCAAACCCTGGTCATTCAGGCACATTCCGCGATTTACTGGTAGTAGTGCTGAGGGACCGGGACTACTATTCCAGGTTTAGTCTGGCGTAAGCCGGAAAGCTGGATATAAAAAAATTTAAAATAAAAAGATCGTAAATAGGATATCCTGTCTTGCTTGGGTCCAAAATTTATTTTACCAACAGAAACATGATAGCTCTTTTATTATATAGTTTTTTTAAAAAAAATAAATAATTAATACTAACATAGTTCTTCCACTCATATATTATCAATAAAAAAGGATATCCTATTTCTTCTTCTTTACAGGAGTGTGATTCAATGAAATGGTTTCGTTTTAATGTCAATTGAAATTAAGAGACAGTAACATGTTATATGGAATTAATTTAATTCAACATTAACCTCTGCAAATAAACTAGCCGTTATTTCCAGATATGATAGGCGTTCCGAAGCTCTCAGTAATTGGTTGGAGAGCGGCTTTGCTAACAGTCATGTGGTAATAGAGATAGATAATCCGCTAGTTCATCAAGCTCCCTCGAAAGAAACATTTCAAATAATTTTTGTTTTAATTCTACTAGCTAAGAGAGTTGTTTCTACGTTTGGTTCGATGCATGGCCGTCTCAATAATTTTGGGGGGCTAAAGCCAAACTTCATAGAAGGCCCTAATTTTTTAAAGATCGTCATATACATTTTTGTTTAAATCTTATTTTTCTAGCCTTTTTAGATGCGCAATCATTAATTACTATTTTATATAATAGATTTGTTTTAACAAATTCTTTTCAATTGATAATATAGCTAATTCATTCAATCTCTCTTAAGACATTGTTGATTTAAGTAATCTTTTATCAATTTTAATTCCAAAAAACTTCTTTCAGCTGAGGCAACAATTATAGAAACTATTAACATTATTCTGTAAGCAATATATGTATTTGAAAAGAATCAAGTCTTTTTATTTATAACTTGTAAGTTACCGTTTGAGGGACCTTTTAATATTGAGAATAAGAATAGTATAAGAGAGAATGAAAAAGGTAAATATAGCTACCCAATTACCACATAAAGTTATTCCATTCTCAATTATTGAAAGGATCACCACATTAAAATGTAAAAAATATTGTACTTTCTCTTTGATTTTTTTTTTAAATTTAACAATACACATAACTTTTTTTAAAATAATATATATAGTACAAATTTTTAAAAAAAATGGGAGGCCCAAAAAATTGAGGCCTAAGCGATTGCTTTACTGGTCTTATAGTTGAGCCACCCATGGTTCGATGGAATGAAGGTCTCTTTCACCATCTTTTACTTCCGATAGACTTGCTTTTAATTTGAGTAATTATTAAGAAGACACCTTTTAAAAAGATTAGTAGGATTAGTTGGGTTGGACAACGGATTATTTACTTATAAATTAAGCAAATTAAAGACGCAAATAAATTTTTTGAGGGGACTAATCTTAAATAACGGCTTGTTTACGTTCCTTTTAGATTGATCGTTGACTAAGATCAAGTGCATTTGATATGTTCAAATTTCATAAAAAGAATCAGTTCCCCTTCTCACTTTATTTTCATTGTGGTGGAACCTTCAATTCTATTGTAATTGATAGTCATGACCATCTAATTTATAAAATATGTACATATTGTATAGATAATGTATATTTTATACTAAACACACATATATATTATAAATACACTATACATATAATATATATATATACGTTGATAGTGTATAGGTCGTGTATACTTCCATCATATTAATAAACTAGTTGGCAAAAGGATCCATTTGCGTAAGTTTCTGCTTAATTTATAAGTAAATGATCCGTTATTAATTGCCTTTCAGGGTAATTTTGAGATTAAAAGATTGACGGGTAGCGTAATGAGTAATTTATTAATGTGAAACTCACACAAATAAATATAGTTTAGGAGTTTTAAATTTGTCATATCTATAGTTTCAATATTTACAGTGATTTAACTACTTTTTTACTCGCTGTATTCATAAAATGGCTCGTTGTATTCATGTATTCAAGTCAGATGTATTCAACTCAGTTGTATTCATTTGTAGCTACTTTTACATTGTATTCAATTTATTACAAAAAAAAACATTGTATTCAACTTACTATATTTTAAATTCGATTATATTCAAATAACATAAATACAAAAAATAGATTCAGTTGTAATAGATACACTAAAATACTGAATATAAAAAAATAGATACACTAAAAATTTAACAAATACACTCAAATACTGAATATAAAAAAATAACAATTTGAATACAATCTAAAAATTTAACAAATAAACTCAAAAACTAAATACAAAAAAATAACAAATACACAATAAAATGTCGCCGAAGTTCGATCCCTCCGCCGTTGAAGGAACCAAAACGTGACCGAAAGAAGCTTAGACCGGAACGATCCCTTTGATGCCGCACTTGTCATCTAAGGGTTCCGTCGTTCCCTCCGCCGCCGCACTTGTCATCAATGCGTTGAAGGAACCAGAACGTGACCAGAAGAAGACGAAGAACTTGACCGGAACGTGATCGAAACTCCAAATCTTGAATGTAAGGTGGGTCACGAAGGAGCGGAACTCCAGATCTGGAGGCGCCGGCGGCGGAAAGCAGAGGCAGATTCTCAGTCAAGATAAAAATAATAAAAATAGAGTATTCTACTTTAATATATATATATGTAACTATGATAGGTAATTCAAATACACATTATAATTATGCTTTGTAATTTAATTAAATAATAGTTACTAAAGGTTAATATGTCCAAGAGTTAGCTACGGAGTGTAATTATTCCTTTATTAATTGGGTGGGAGCTTTTTAAAGTTATATTTAAAAAAAATACAATTGGATCTAAATATTAATTTGATAATTTTTCTATAATAGTATATAGAGTACTTGTGCTTCCCTCTAACTTTTCTTCCATAGGCAAAGACAATTAATGTCTGAGCTAGAGCCACATCGAATTATTCAGACAAGAAGGGCATTAGTTTCGTGCAAGTTGTTAATATCCAAATAACCAGCCAAATCACATACATACAATTATACCAACAAACATATTGTACTACTACTATCTATGCTTTGAAGATAAATTAATATCTCAAATCCTAAAAAAGAAAGAAAATAAAAGAAAAGAATTATCACTAGCTAGTCACTAGACAAAGCCAAACAACTAGGGCACTGTGAAGATTAATAAGTCCTTTTCCATAACTTAAAGAGGAAGTGGATGTGCACAAAAGATTTTAAATTTCTAGCACTTTTTTCTATATGGAGTGGGGTTATAAGTGAGGGTGGTGGGGAGTGGTGAACGAGTTCAATTGAAAAAATTTCGCTGAAATTATACTATACATGTACAGTATGAAAATAATATTTTCTTCAATGGTAACATTTCCAAAAGTTTGGTAATTATACCATATGTTCCTTGATTGTATTTATCAATAATGTATAATATATATAGTAGTACAAGAATATTTAAACTAGATAACTAATCAACCTAATTATAATAGGAAATATAACTCTTCCTAAAATAGAAGACTTAATTACAATTGGAATACAATTCTACCTAAAATAAGAAATATACAATTAATGAAAGAATATTTGGAAAATATTCGATTATGGTATCGAGCAATACTGAGGACGGTCCAGATGGTTGTGGGCTTTATGACCGGGCTGAATGTTTCATCACAGTCCACTCCCACATGTTGAGACATGTCATCACCTACGAGACGAGTCTTGTACCTCTCAAAAGAATCATCAAATTTCTTTTTATGTCTAAAAATTCACATAGAACAAATAATGTTAGCATCAGGTGGACGGGGTACTAGGTCCCACATCTTATTATCAATAAGAACATTATATTCATCAATCATTACAACTTTCCAATTAGGGTCGGATAAGGCATCCTTCGGAATTTGAGGGACAGGGGAAGGGACAACTGAAATTGATAGGTTAAATAACCGTTTAGGTTTATGAATTTTGTGCATGACACGAATTTCCATGGTCCGATAGCGTTTCTCAGGATGCGGGATAAGAGGGGGTGTACCGCGGGACTGCTGGGAAGATGAGGAAGGGCAGGGGTGGCGGGGACCGGGTGGTCGATGCTCGGTTTACCGAGAGGTGGCTGCGGAATCACCCTGATGCGGGCTGTTCTGGGCCACCGTCGACAGAACTGGGTGGGCAATGTGTCACGAATTGTCCGAGATGGGAGCGTGTGCCGGGGTCTGGGACGGCGGACTATGTAAATAATAACTTAGAAGAGGGTTCAGGCCATCATCTAGAAAGTCGTAGGAATGCCGATGTGGCTAGTTTAGGGAGGCAAAGGGGGAATTGAGACTCATCAAATATGACATGACGTGAAATAACAATTTTACGGCTTGACAAGTCATAGCACGTGTAACCACGATGATTGGTGGGATAACCTAGAAGCACACACGGGGAAGATCGGGGTTGGAGTTTGTGAGTGGTCGGATGAAGAGGATAACATAGACATCCAAAGTTACGCAAGTGTTGGTAGGAGGGGTTCCTACTAAACAGAACTTGAGTGGGCGACCGTTGAGCTAGAGACTTGTTTGAGATTATGTTTAGGATATATGTGGCCATGGAGAGTGCATAATGCCAGAATTGAGGGGGAATTAAGGCGTGAGCAAGTAGAGCACGAATTAGGTTGTTTATGGTTCGATTTTCCATTCGACCTTACCATTTTGGGAGGAGGTGTGAGGGCAGGAAAAATGAAAGGTAAGACAGTTATTGGAGCAAAACTCTTTGAATTGATTATTATTGAATTCCCTGTCATTGTCACATTGAAAATATTTAATGCTCTTTTCAAATTGTGTTTTTAGGAAAGCACTAAATGAGGGGAAAATGGGGTAGACCTGAGATTTATTGCCAATTGAAAAAGTCCATAGAAAGTTGGAATAATCATTCAAAAATAACACATAATATCGATGGCCAGCCGTACTTAAAATAGAGGACGTCCACAAATCACTATGTATGATATCGAAAGGTAGTAAAGTAAAATTTGTGGATGCAGAAAATTGTAATTTAACATGTTTCCCGAAAATGGAGGATTCACATATAGGAGTCCTAGAAATATGATTGCAATTAATAAAATTATTTTTCCTAAGGGAGAGCAAAACAGAATCTTCCGGATGTCCTAATCTAGAGTGCCATAATAAGGAAGACGAAAGTGCAACAAAGGTTTATGGAACTGATGCTAGATTGTTAATGGCGTTTGAAATAGGGTAGAGATCTCCGGTGTTGTCACGTCTCATTATTCGTCTACCTGTCGTACAATCCTTCACAAAAAAATCAAAATGATCAAAGTCAAGGGAAACATTATTATCATTTGTGAAACGTCGCATATATATTAGATTCTTAATGAGTTTAGGGATATGGAGGATATTTTTTAAGATTAGCGGTGGATGTGGTGGGGATAATGATGAATGACCAAAACCGCGAATGGGAATGCATTGTCCACTACCAACAATAATATTTCGATTTAAATTACTCAAATTGGAATAAGACGAGAGAGTACCTTGTGATGCCGTCATGTGATATTCCAATTTATTTTAGGTAGAATTGTATTCATATTGTAATTAGGTCTCCTATTTTAGGAGATATACAATTAATGAAAGAATATTCGGGAAATATTCTTTTAGTTATGTTTACGGGTTTGACGGAATTTAATAACTTTGATTCAAATCTTGTATTTGTATTTAACAATACGCTTAATATATGTTAATAATTTATGAACCCAATAAGCTGTTTTTTTTTCGTACTTCAGAACTCATAAACTCAAAATTGTAATTCAGAATATATATATATATATATATATATATATATGTATGAATGAATGTATGTGCGTATGTATGTGTGTATGTATGTGTGTATGTATGTGTGTATGTATGTATGTATATATGTGTGTATATATGTGTGTGTATGTATATATGTATGTATGTATGTGTGTATGTGTGTATGTACGTGTGTGTGCGAGCGCGCGTAACTTGTTGAATCTCTTTTATACATAAAAAAAATAAACTTTTGACGTAATATTCTTTAAATTCGCTTAAAGGGAATTCTTAGAAGTAATGATACAGTTATCTTCATGTGATTAGGCCTACATTACATCTTCTTAAGATACATTTTTTTTCTTAGACTTTGCATGAAGTCGAAAGATTTTTTGTTCACCAAATTATTTTTTATATTTTTTTTAATCCGCTTGTTCGAATTTTTGAATTAGTTATTGGTGGTGGGTTAGGTCTAGACCTTTCTAGGCCACTATCCCTCCATCTTTAGGATAAGGGGAGTATTATGAATAATGCAACAGATAGATTCCAGCAGATTGTGTCCACCCCTTGAGGAACCTTGCATGTTTTCTCTTCCGATTTTTCATCATCACTTTTGACCCTACCAATCCTTCATGGACATTTCCATGTTTTATGGATCCACAAAAACTAACTTATGGTCTCTTTCCTTGGGTGCATTATTACTCTACAAATAATGAGAATAATAGTCTTGATATCGCAACTAAATTAAATTAAGACTAATAAAGATTATTATGTTCCATACTCTTGGTAAAATGAAGTGTTGTCATCCGGGGTGGATCAAGAAATGCAGAAAGAGTTCTTTCAAATCTTTTTTGTCGGAAAGTTACACTAAATATATAAGATTAACTTTTTAAAAAATTTATATATGTATAGTAAATACTGAACCCCTTGATGAAAATATTGTCTTCGTCATTTAACTTGTTTTGGTTTTAAAAAATAAATGTTAGTCGTCTTTTGCCGAATGCACTTACAGAGAATTTGAGTAGTGTAACTGCACTTCCTGATCAAGTACAATCAATTCAGTGTTAATCAAGTAATTATTAAACCAAATAGATAAGCTAAATTATATATATTTTCGCGACAATATTCATATTGAAGTTCCGATTAATTGGGATTCGATCATCCGACACGTACATGTTATTAGCATCCCGCCTTTCTATTTTCTATAGACTTGTATGCTTTCTACCAGGATTGTTTTCATACTTATGGCTCAAACTCAAAATCTATAATTAATTAAGGGGAGGGATATTATTCATTTCATCGCAACTTTTTATAAGCTTGCACTTTGTTCACGAGAGAATAAGTGGAAAATCCATTTTCATTTTTCTTATTTGGTGGGGGTTGGGAGAGATTTAAAAGAATAAAGATTGTAAACAATAATCAAAAACAAAAAAAAATCTCATTTGAATAGAAAAAATCTCATTTGAAGTTCGAGCATAAAATCAGGTGCCAAGTGTGGTTAATCGGCCGACGTGATTTCCTAATCGAGAGAATAATGTCCTAAAAAAAAAAAAAAAAAAAAAAAAGGTCTAATCCTAATTAATGTAGAAAATTTCCTTGGTGCAACCCATTCAGCCTTATTGTTTCGGTTGACTTTATCAAACTCTTAAATAAGATTAGATATTTTAGGTCATTATTTTGAGATTTGACATCGATTCGATGATACAAGGTTGATGTCAACTAATTTGACATTGTTGATTTGCCTATTTTTTTTTAGTTTTAATAAACATGTCACATGCATAGTCTATAGACCGGTTAAGAACACGTATTCTAATTATAGTGATATTTAGAATTGTTGTAACTAACGCATTATATACGCGTAGAAAATCCAAAAAATGATTGTTTTTGTTGTAAATAATACGCATGCATACACACAATTAAAGCCGAACATTAGGAATTGAAATTTTCCTTTTTGTAATTGAAGCGAACAGATTTTTTTTTAAGACAAAAGCTAGGAACTTAATATTCGTTATGAGCTGTTTAAATTACCAATTGCTAAATGATTAAAATAATTTGTCATATACAACCCTACCATTGCTATTACTTTTAACACGTGTACGTGCTCCTAGCTACTTTGATATCTTGTTTGATGATGATACGCCATTAAATATTTAGACCCCGTTTGTTTTCACTTGACGAGACTCTAAATTTGGACTATTTCGATATTCCAAAGCCCTCGCTTAAAACTAAAGGATCCTTAATATCGGCACATTAAGTATATTTATTTCTTTTTTCTTTACAATCACTTATTTGCTATAAGTAAGTTCGATTCATTCATTTTTTAACAGAATTTTAGAATAATTAAGACGGTGCTCACTATTTTTTAATATACATTTTTATTTTCTCACGATCATAATAATTATCACATAACTATTACCACCAATCACTAGCGCCACGGTTCAACCATCACCGTCAGCCACTTTCACTATCTGACAATAATACCACGAACCACCTCTACCATCAACCTTGATTGCATAAATAACACAATCAACTATCATTACAAATTACTTCCACATCTAGCCATCATCACCATCAGTCTTCACTGCAATCACATAAACCATATTCATTGTAAAGCATCACCACCAGTTATGCAAATCTAGGTAGCAACATTGATATCAAGGGTGAAGGTGTGAGCTATCTTGGTTATGTAAGCTTTCAATCACCCACGAAGAGTTCAAAGTTTCATGGAAGATTCATTAAAAGAAGTTTTAAATTCTACAACATGCTCAAATGGATTTATTAGGGAAGTGATGGCAATCAAGGAGATCATCAAGAACTTTGAAGCATTCTTCCAATCACCATGAGCTTGAAGGACTTAAAGAAAACATGGAAGGAAGACTTCAAAACTATCAATATGCTCAAGTGGTTATTTTTATAATTTGATCATTTTTATAATTTGATTATTTGTGTAAGACTAGTATAAATAGTCTTTAAGTCTTTCATGTTAGGTTGGTTAGTTTTTGGGAGTATTGGGGAAAACCCTCTTATATCTCCAAGTTGAACCCTCTTAATTATCTGGGATAAGTTTTCCGTATGAGTTCAATTTCTCTTCTTCCTTGAATTATAATTATTTATTGAATACTTAATTTTACTTTTATTTAATTAATTAAATCCTTTCTAGCTTCTACTCTCTAAATCTCTATCTCTTCTCCCTATTTTCTATCTAGTATTGCTTGTGTTTCTCATATTATATCAACTAGCCACAATCATCACCTCTATCCATCATGACACAACCATTGCAGCCAACCACCTATACCAACCACGATGGCCGCCACTAACAACTACAAGTGCCACCTCGATAACTTTTAAAGAGTGTTAATTTCAACAAACAAATAGTTTTAACATCATTTAAATTTAAAAAAATTAATATTTTACGGATATAATGTTGAACTATTATTTTATAGTAATTTTTAATAAATGAAGATATACTACACACATGTAAGTGTTGGGAAATTAGGCGAACATTCTTAATTATCCAATGTTCGGAATTAAGATAAACATCTTGATATTAAAGTGGTTCCGATGCAATTTGAGCTATTAAAATGTACACGAAGTTGGTCAGATTTTCATATTATGATGAAATTAAATTTGAGTATCCAAAACTCAACTGCAATCATTTCGTCGAAACTATCCGTCAAACAACTACAGTAACTTTTAATTATGTCAAGTTTTTTGAAATTTCCACTTATTTTGAGATGAAGTAGAAGAAACGAAAAGGTATATATAGTCAATAGAACCTTCAAATTTCACAATGATAATATAGTGGATCACGTAAAGGAAATCTCATGGTCTTCAAGACTATTTTATAATCGCTAAAAAATTATATGTATCGGGGGTTTATATGTAATACTTAATTATGATTAATTAAATAATATTCACTTTATTAAATTATTTAATTATACAACAACAACAATACAATATAATCACACAAGTTGGATATGAAAATAGTAAGATGTACGTAGACTTTATACCCCAACCTTGTGGGGTGTGGGGGGGGGGGTAAAGAGACTATTTTCTATGGATCGTCGAAAATTATTTAACTATAATAAATAAAATAATTCAGTTGTAACTATCCTAATGCGGATAAGTATTGATCAGTATAATCTCCTAGGAAAATGACCTATAAATTCTTTCTAATTTTTTCACTAACCCCCACCATAGGCAGCAAATTAAAAAATAATAATAATAACAGAAGAAGAATAAGAGTAAAATAGTAATTTGTTGAATTGAAAGGGACAATAGATGGTCCCCAAGTACCAAATCTCTAATTCCAAAGAAGGATTTGGTCTTAAAAACAAATGATTCTTTTGATTTTGTTTGGAGAGGTTTTTCAAATCGAAAGATTCTTGCCGGATATTGTGGGTCACCTATGCTTTTGAAAAAAAAAGGGAAGAAAAACTTTCATAAATATTTATTCGCATTTAATATTTACATCAAATTAAATAATAATTAATTATTAAAAAATAGAACGAGACTTCATATGATTTAATAACACGGTTAAGTGATATATATATATATATAAATAAATTTGTATTCGTTATTTGATGTAAATATGAGGATTTAATAAAGATTTAATATCAACCTTGGCATTTTAAAAACTTACTCATATTTTTACCCTTTCCTTGTTTGGTTGAGGCCTTGAGGGGTGTGTGAAGTTTTTATTATTGTCTTATTTGGGCAGGGTAGTGAAATAAAAATAAAACTTAATTCCGTTTTACATATGATCACTTAATTATAGTTAGCTAATAGTTTTATCTCAATTTATGTGGTTTGACGTGAGTAAGGGGTCCTTTAATCGCTAGTTGGAATTATGCATATATTAATAATATAAAAATTAATTATGTATATTTTAATTATTCTACATTCTACCACATATAAAATAGTACATAAATTTACTCATAAGTCATACCTATTTTATTTATGTGGGGTTATAACAAACATCATACTTGATGTGCTACTTTTATACAACACAACTAAATAACTACTAAATCAGAGTATTATCTTTGCTAGTTTTAATACATGAGTAACTCTCATGCTGGTCAGCATCAAAACGAAATGTCGAGGTCGTAAGTGAAACATTTATACCTTAACCATATTAGGGAAGAAATTTGAAAAAAATAATCTCTTGATTATTCTCATTAATGAAAGAGTATATATACAATTTATAATTTTCATAATAGAAAAATTCTATTCATATTCTACTCTTAAACTCTTATTCTACTTGGACACTAACTATACAATTATGATAAGTGTACAATTCTAATAATGTAATATTTACACTAAAATATTACAACAAACAATACCAAATTAGTAGCCCAAATCGTGGGCATATACCGTGTATATTTATCACACCCCCGCAGTCGTAGCGGGTGGTCTTCGTACGCTGAGACTGTTCCTAAAATCGTCAAAAAAGACCGAGTGAAGACCCTTTGTAAAGATGTCTGCAATTTGATACCTGGAAGGGACATGACAGACGCGTACTTGTCCACGAGCGTCCTTTTCGCGAACAAAGTGAATGTCCATCTCGATATGTTTAGTGTGACGATCTTTGAACCGGATTACCAGAAAGGTAGATGTCACTAACATTATCACAATAAACCAAAGTCGCTTTTCTGAATAGGATAATGAAGCTCTAAAAGCAGATTACGTAACCAACATGATTCAAAGACCACAACATGATTCAAAGACCACATTAGCTACCCCTCGATACTCGGCCTCTGCACTGGAGCGGGATAATGTCATTTTTTTCTACCCACTTAATATTTTTATGAAATCAATAATACGAGTCATGCGTCATGTATAAATATATTCATCCAAGCCAGTTTATTGTTTTTTGCAATTTTTTTCTAACACAAATTACTACAACTACTACCATTTATGAGGTAAGGTACAACGTACATAGTAGTTATTCCGGTAAGTTCACATTAAATTATAATATTACTTCCTTACCTATAGTTGTTAGTATTATTATTATTATCGTTATTGTCATTAGTATTAAATTCTATCTTTATTTCCTTCTTTTTCTATAGAGAAGAAGACGACGACTTCGCAATATTGGTCCAGTCGTCAAAATTGGTCTTAGAATCATAAGCGGAGCCATGATTCCACGCTTTTGGGTTGAGATTCTTATTAGTTTAAGTAACTAGGTTCTAAATTAACAGTTTATATATATTCAATGAATTTTTCAAGATAAATATATTGATTTAGACTAAATGAGTTCGGCCGAACCCGCTAATCATACTAGCTCCGCCCCTGCTTAGAATGCCTAAAGTTCGGCACCTTTTCAAATAATTTTTCTTTTTACAAAAAGTTGTGTATTTAGTTATTCTTCGTACTATTGGGCCACAACTTCAACTCGTGAAGTTTCTCTTCTCATTTTTTTAATTCATTTTTTAATTTTTCTCTTAGAATATACTATATAGTGGTACCTAGCATCAACCCCCTCTCTCTCACACACTCACACATTCACACATATGCATAATAAATCATTTCAAAGTGATCTATTAATTATTAATAAGTATTTTCATGACAGTTCCGTCTATTCGTTTAATGTGAATCCAAATTGATTCATTCTGTCATAAATATTTTTATATCTCATTAATAACTGAAACTCGAAAAATTCGTTGATAATTATAATAAATTTGTAGATCAAGTCAACTAATTTATTTTAATTTAAAAATATTTCTATATGGTCTTTTCCTATTCATTTTAATTATGTCACAAGGTTGAAACTAAAAACGATATTTTTTCTCACATTTTCAATACAAAACCTTCTCGTAAAAATATTTTAACAATTTTTTTTTTATAATATTAGCATATGCTCTTCGAACTATCCTTTTTATTAGCACTTCGTACCGAAGTTATTATCTCAACAATAGTTACTTCTACCTATGATAAATTAAAATTATTACGTACAAATTTAATATAATCAATGGATTTTATACTTATTTATTTATGAATATAATATAAATTATATATTAAGTATATATATGAGAGGCAATCTTCTAATAAAACTATTTCTGTCAGATATGCAATTTGTATGCTATTATCAATTTTAAGTTAAGTTTCTTTAGCACTTTATGCTGTTTTAGTTGTACCCCATCCCATAATAATACATAATGTGCCCTTAATAAGGACTATTGGGGCACGTGTGACTGTCCCAAAAGTAGTTCCTTTGGGACAATTTCTATCAAAACACAATCTTTGGATTCACATGTGTGAATTATTAAGCAATTAAATTGACCAAACAGTGACATTTTCTAAAGTCTTAAATATTATTAAAATGGGAATCATATAGGAGTCAAAATCTATGTGAAGTCAAATATGAGAAAGTATTTTTGTATTTTTAAGCCAAAGTTTGGTATATTACCTTAATTAAGGTTCATGCATGATAATCTCTTTCCGGAAATGATACGAGTCAAAGCTTTAATTAGTTGTTCCATTTTGGTATACATATCGTTGACTTTTATGCAAAGATGAAAACCTTCATGCATGTTTCATATAGTTCCTACTTAATCCAATTTTGCTAATGAATAATTGCTAGACCTAACAGGATAGACATGTTATGGATTTAAAAGATAGGCAAGAAGAACATGTTGTGAAAGGCACAATGATTTGTTGGGAGTTTTTGCTCTATGGTACTTTATAATGCAGTACGGGAAGTATATAACTATTACAAGTATTCGAAAGGATAAACAAAGATTCAATAATTCAACTAGAAATCTGAAAATTACAATAGTTACACAAGAAAAGCTGGAAATTCAGTTTTGTAGAAGATGGAAAAATGGAAATTGTTTTTTTTTGAGTCGAGTGTAGCACTCTGTCCTTAAGACAATATTGCCCCGTATGTATCCTTTATATGTCCTGGACAATTTGTCTCCCAAGATAAAACAGCAATGGAACCCTTGAGCAAAGGAAACTCAAGAGCTACCGTGAAGAATATTGAGTAACGAAATGATGCTTGGAAGTTGTAGGAAAAAAACTATTTTCGGTTGTGTATTTTCGTGCACTATTTTTGGTGTTCTTCTTGGTCATTCTTAGTGCTCAACAATGGTGTAAGGTGGTGTTTATATAGGTGAGGGAGGGGCTGGAAAACTGCCTCCATAATAGCCAAATAATGGCCATTATGGAGGTAGTAAAGCCACCAACATAAATGGTGAAAGACCAACGGATTTGGCCATTATATGAGGAGTAATTCAGCCAAAATAAATGGCTGAATTGAGTGCTTGGCGTTTCTGCTTTTGACTGTTCAAATTCGACGTTCGAAACTTCGGGGACCAAAGCGTACATCTTGAAACTTCGGGGACCAAAGCTGTACATACGAAAGAATTCTTGTTCAAAGCTGTACATCCGAAACTTATGGGATCAAACTGTACTTCTGGCAAAGTTTTCTGGCCCAAAAAGATAATATCCCGAGAACCGGGAACTCGGAACCGGACGGGCGGCGGCGGCGCGCTTGGTCTTTCCTCGAACCGAAGCACATCTAGGTCCTCCCTCCTTTAAACACATGGGATACCCCTTGGGGTCCCAAACCCCAAACCAATTTCGAGTCTTATATACACAACAATTCTTTCTTCCTCTACCGATGAGGGAGAATTACACACAATACCACACTTTCCATGCTTCAAACACCTTACTTCGTGAACCAATATCTCTTTCATTTCTCAATGAAATTTGACGATTATTGGCCCTACGGTTATCTACGTACTTAGTAGATCATGCATGTGTGAAGAATCGAATTCTCCAATATGCATAACACTAGTGTTTAAGCCGTTAAAGTTGGTCGGTCGCAACTCCCGCCAAAGGCAAATTTCCAACATGATTAAGAAAGAACCATTGCGCCTACAATATTTTTTCCTTCGTATATCTTACTTACATCAACTAATGAAGTACAACAAAAAGCAGCTGCAACAGGAGTTGAAATGTTGAATATGCAATAACAATCCAAGATCGCATATCCAGACGAAAACTAAGTTTCACTTTTACGTTTTTTGAGCCCTATAAATTAGGAAAGAAAAAAGACTTACACATGATACTTATAACAAAGCGCAATTGATTAATACATGCAGTGACTATCAATTTATGTGTTTTCCTGGGACATTTTTGAAAAATTATCTTTCCGGAGCCTAAATTTTTTGATAATTTCTGACTAGATTCTAGAAATTCTATCTTCGTCGAGCTCAAAATCTACAAGTACCTTTTGGTGACACTAATGTTGGGTCTTTGTTAAGCTTCTGGATAATGGGTCTAGCATTCTTGGACATCCAATAAGACAGTGGATCTTTACTTGGGCTTGTTTAAGACTGGACTACATGCTGAATTGAGAAGAATTTGTTTTTGGACTATAACCGTTAAAATGGGCTTGGTTCCTGAGTCTGCCCAACCCAGTCCATTAATTGGGTGATGCTGGGCTAAGATTTTTCAGTCCCTTACAAGGCTGGGTCGAATGGTTAGCATGTTTTGACTAAGGTTGGCCAGTGGGCCAGGACAACACGTTCCCGCCACGCCCGACCCGATCCCACCCGGTCTCGGCCCGATTTTGCTGGGTAAATTAGGGGATAGAGATTGACTCTAGTCGGGTTCGAAATCGGGATGGAACAAGCTCATGTCCCGCTTATCCCCGTCCCGATCCGCACCCGGCCCCGACCCGTTTCTGCCAGAAAGTAACCGTTGCACAAACGACCATTTGCAATTCTAGCCGTTGGCAACAGCTACAAACCATCATTTTGCCCCCCAACACCCCATAAACTCCCCTACGCTATTTATTTTAACCTCTAAGTTAGTATATTTAAATATTAACCCTATTTTTCAACTATAAATACCTCATTTTCCCTTCATTTTTCTCACAAATCTTTCTACCATCTCTCTAATATATATATATCTCTCTACAAGTCTAAATTGCACACTAAATATTATATTTTATTTGCTAATTTCTATCAAAGTTCAAAATTGAGAGTGAAGTTGGCAACTAGCTTGAGGATCATCGAGCAAAGTTTCAATTTTCAACCTCGATTACACATCGACGTTTGGTACACTCGTTCCTTCTTTTATTTAAATTATTATTGTTTAATTTTAATTATCGTACTTAATTTTCTTAACTTTAATTCTTTATTTGCATAATTATAATGGAATGAGGTGGACGTTTTTCTGGTAGAGGTAGTAGGGGTAACAAGGGTAAGGGTGCATCTTCTAGTAATCCTAATTATGATAATTTCACTCATTTAGATGAAACTGAACTTTTTAATGTTGATATTAATGCAAATGCGTAAATCATTAGATCATGAGGTATATTTTGAATCTCCAACTACTGAACCAGACTATGATTTAGATAATGAATTAGAAGATAATTTAGATAACACACCCACTAGTGCAACTCCACCTCAGGCTGAAACCGGAATCTTTCTTATTCCCACTAGTATGAGAAGAGGCAAAAAAGAATGAAAATTAAAATCACCTGCATGAGATTTTTTTGAAAGGGACATTCCTAATCAACTAGCTATTTGTAAAATTTGTCGCGAAGCTTATAAATTTAAAACTGGAAAAGGTCAAGGTGGGACATGAGGTTTAATGAGACATGTGGAAAAGGATCACAAAGCAAGGTATAACCAATACTTGGCTGAAAAAGCGGGTGTGCAAATGCCTTCTGAGTCGGGACAAGGTTCACATAGTGTCCTCGACCAAGTACATGATCGAATTAACCCGATGACCGGGGGAGTTATAGCTCTGAAATATGATAAATACAAAGATCGGAAAAAATTAGCAAAATTAGTTGCTGTGAAGGGTTTGTCTTTTTCATTTCCTTCCTCTCCTGATTTTATTCATTATATTCGAAAAACATATAATCCCGCTTTTAACGATTTTCCTAAATCAACTATTATAATAGATGTTTTTAAATTTGCGCATGAATATCAACAATATTTACGTTATGCATTGTATCATTTTAAGGGTAAAGTAGCTATCACTTCTGAAATAGGCCGTAGTACTAATGGTAATGATTATTTAACTATTACATGTCATTGGATAGATCACAATTGGTCTATGCAAAAACGTGTAATATCATATAGATATATTGATGAAAGGCACACTGGAATTTTTATTTCAAGAAATATTCATGAAATTAGTGAATATTATGGAATTACTGATAAAATTATGACTATTTAATTAAATAATGCTTCTTGTAATGATTATGCTGTAAACATTTTAAGAACTCGATGGACTCCATCTTTTCCCGATATTTTTTATATTAGATATGCATGTCATATTTATAACTTAGTTGTAAATGATGACTTAACACTTTTTAGCTCTATTCTTGATAAAGTACAATTTGCTATCAACTTTATTTTTAAAGGTAATAAAATACAAAGATGCAAAGAGTTTAAAAAACCATGTCATGATTGTGAATTACCTTATAGGTAAATTTCAGAGGAAGTTGCAACTAGGTGAAATTCTTTGTATGAACAATTAGTTGTTGCTCACGAGTATAGAAGACCTTTAACTTTTGTATTTAACACCCATAATCAAAATTCTTCATATATGTTTGTAGATGATGATTGAGATAAAATTTGGGAACTTATTGTATTCTTAAAGAAATTTTTTCTAGCTACTAAGGAATTTTCTGGTATTTATTATCCTACTATTTCATCTATGTTATTTTATATAGCTATAATATTTTTGTTATTTAATGAATATAAGAAAAAATCAACTTACGCTCCAGCTATTACAAAAATGATTGTAAAATTTTAAAAACATTTTTTTCATAATCCCACTATTTATTTTATTGTTGCTATATTAAATCCTAATATTAAAGTAGACAGTTGTAATGCTTTATTGAAACGATTTATGAATGTCTAGAAATACTTGAAACATAACCAACTAAAGAACATGTTATCTCTAGCATACAAACACAATGCAAAATTATGTATATGTATTACCAAGAGAAAAGTGTAAATAATTTGTTTCTTTAAGTTTGTCAAAAATTAACATTTTTGTATCATTCAAATATTTATTGAACTCTTTCGGTTAGATATATCGAAAATAGTAGAAACTGTTCTTTTAACTATTAACTTTAAAAAAATCCCATCAAATTCTAAAATATGCAATACAAAATACTACATTGAACGATAAAAAATAGGAGAAATTACAACAATAAAAGCTTCACCAGACTTTATAAGTAAATTAAAAATAGAAAAAACTATAAAATTCGTACCTCTAAATGTGAGTTCCTACTAATTTCCTTCTTTATCATAGTGTCTCGATAAATATTTAACGGAAACTAAAAATGTTAACTTTTGACAAACTTAAAAGGCCAACATTGTAAAGTACATACTTAAGAGACTTTTTAAACATATACTCAAACATTAGGGACTATTATTGTCATTTTCTCCAAAACTCTGCTCACTCGTTGTTTTTAGATTGACATTTCCATGTTTGTAAAATAAAATCCAACTTCCCCTGTTTCTATGAATGCTAAAAATCTGATTATTAGTGCATTAGCACTTGCAATAATTGCTATAATTTTAACTTTGAGTTCCAAAAATGTTTACAGCCCACCATCAATTCCAGGGTCCAAAGACCTCTTATCGAAAGCTGAGGTAATTCAGTTGAAAGGAGCAGTTGGGCCTGAGAGTATTGCGTTTGACCCGAATGGTGAAGGCCCATATACTGGTGTTGCTGATGGTCGGATTCTTAAGTGGAAAGGAGCTTCTCAAGGTTGGGTTGATTTTGCTGTCACTTCTTCTCAAAGGTAAGGAAATCCCAAGTCCTTGTTTATTTTGCCAAATTTTGTTTAGGGTGTGTTTGGTAAAGAAACAGAAATATTGTCCAAAAGTACTTATATAATACTGCCTCCGTCCCAATTTATGTCACGTATGTCACGTAGTTTAAAAAATAAAAAGAACACTTTTGAATTTTGTGGTTTAAAATAAACTAAAGATATTTGGGTGGTTATAAAGTTTTGTTAAGCGTAAAAGTTAAAATTTAAAGTAAAATTATTGTCATATAAGGAAATGTGTTATTCTTTTGGGACTGACTAAATAGAAAAGTGTGTCATATAAATTGTGACCGAGAGAGTATAATTTAGGCAAATACTATGGGGGTTGGGGGTGGGATAGCGGCGTGGGGGTGGTGGAGGTGGGAACTAAGGGTGGGGGTGGGGGAGTATCGACGGACGGGAATAAGTGAATTGTCACTTATGAAATTTGTTTTCACTACTTACACTAAGAAAATCATTTTCCTCGTTTTTGAGGAACTTGTTTTGGAAAATAAGCAATTTCCTGATATTTGGTAAACAAGCAGAAAATACTGTCCCAAAAACATTTTTATATAATTTAGGCAAACGCTACGAGCGTTGAAGGTGGGGTAGGAGTGTGGGGGTGGTGTAGTTGGGAGCTATCTGGCGTGGGTATTGGATGGGGAGGAGTGAAATGTCACTTATGAAATTTATTTTTCCACTTCCAGAAAGTCATTTTCCTCATTTTTAAGAAACTCGTTTTTAGAAAATCAACCAAACATGGAAAAATTGAGAAATGTTTTCCTCCATACCAAATACACCTATATGTCTTATTGTATTCCTTTGAGATATATAGGTTGGTAGTTGTTAAATTCTTTAAACATGGTTTTAAATGATTAGTCTTGTTGGATATGCATGTAATTTGTGGCCAATTAAACGATCCTTAAGTTATATTCCTGTCATGCATTGTTTGGAATGAGAGGAACGCTTTGAAGGAAAAGCTACCACAGTATAACAAGCTTTGAAGTTCAAATGCCTTAGCCTCCTAGAGATTTGGTGTAAAAAAATTTATGTAGAGGAAAAGGAAAGTATGATAGAACTCTCAGAAGGGTTGTAGGTCTTGCGAGTTAACTTTCCTTTTTAAGCTCTGGACTTACTGTTTCTTATGATTAGTGTAAGTGTCAATTGTGACCGAAGTTTAAAATTGTAAACATATTTATATGGTTTTATGGGCCTCTGATTTTGGAAAGAAGTTGAAGAACCCTACTTTACTCAATTTATCTTTCTACTATGACACATGTTTTTCGTAGATGGAGTACTCCATCAAAGTTGTTTTGCTCCTTAGTTGTTGAATAAGTTTTTGTATATGAGCAGACACTTTCTTTGGTTGCAATATCTTTGCTATGCATCTTATTGATGCCATTTAATGATATCCCTTTACTTCAACAAAAAGACTTAGAAAAATAAAGATTTTGGAGTAATGGAGGTCTCGGATTCGAGGTCTGTAATGGAAAAACCTCTAGTAGGGAGTGCTCCCCCCTTTAATTGGCTGTATGCTACCCAAATCTGGATTAATCGGGCCAATAGATTCCGGATACCATATGGTTATATTGAAAAAGAACGTGTACTTTAGAAGGCTTTGCATTTTGTTCTTCACGAGGACAACTAAACAGTATATTTTAAACTCCCTCATAAATATGGTATATTTAAAATTCAGTAATTTAAATTTCGGATTAGTTCTAGTTGTGTTCTATAATACTTACCATTTATCTAACCAAACCTTCTATTTGGGTCATACTAAATAATTGAAAGGCTTCAATAGATAAGTATTTCCAGTCAATCTTTAATAAGATCCAAAATATTAAGTCATGATGTTGTAGTCATCTTTTTATTTGGCTAGTTCTTCTCTGCTGTCACCTGAGTATTCATACTGTATATAATTAATGTCATCTTTTTATTTGATGGCTAGTTCGTCTATGTTCATGTGGTATTTATTTTATTATATTCCTATAATATATGAAGAAAGATAATTTCAAGTATATAGATCCAAGGGAATAGAGAGATTGATGAAGATGTCACACATCGTATTGGTGCGGGATGGATGAAATGGAGGCTCGCATCCGGAGTCTTGTGTGATAAGAAGGTGCCACCAAAATTCAAAGGTAAGTTTTACAGAGTGGTGATTAGACCTACTATGTTGTATGAGGCGGAGTGTTGGCCAGTCAAGAACTATCACGTTCAGAAGATGAAAGTTGCGGAGATGAGGATGTTGCGATGGACGTGTGGGCATACTAGGAGAGACATGATTAAAAATGAAGATATTCGGGACAAGGTTGGGGTGGCTTCGTTAGAAGACAAGATGCGGGAAGAAAGACTTAGATGGTACGGGCATGTGAGTATGAGAGGCGCGGATGCCCCAATGCGGAGGTGTGAGAGGTTGGCTATGTATGGCTTCAAGAGAGACAGAGGTAGACCGAAGAAGTATTGGGGAGAGGTGATTAGACAGGACATGGCGCAGTTGCAGCTTACCAAGGACATGACCTTAGATAGGAGGTTGTGGAGGACACGGATTAGGGTAGAAGGTTAGTAGTTAGTAGAACGGTGTCTCGTTTTTCCTTCCTTACTAGTAGTTGTAGTATTTCTCATGTGTTTTTTTCCTTCGCTGTCTGATACTATCTATTGTTTCTTATTTTTCGTTTAGCGCATTGTTGTGTTGCTACTTTTTTCTTTTTGACATGCTTTGTATTTGCTTTTTTGTTTTGCTTTATCCTGAGCCGAGGGTTTATTGGAAACAACCTCTCTACCTCCTAAGGTAGAGGTAAGGTCTGCGTACACTCTACTCTCCCCAGACCCCACTTGTGGGAGTATACTGGGTATGTTGTTGTTGTTGTATTCCTATAATATATGAACCTTAATATGAGTATTATTGAGAGGAGAAAGCAAATAGCCTTGTCTCAGCAGGGAAGCACTGGGATTTTTTTGATGCTTCTTTATGTCTTCGAGAAGTATGACTATAACGTTCTTCCTCATTGCCCCCGAAAAGCCCATGAGATTGACTCCTTTTTACCTTTTTGGCTGTTACTTTTCAAGTGTCCAGTGTACAATGACTCTTTTCCCATTTAGCACTAGCATGATTCTAGTTAGTGGTACAATCACAATTTGAACTTTGCAATAGTGAAGCTAATATCTTTTTCGATGTATACTACTTTCTGAAATTGACAATTTCAACATTATCTAATGGAACTTGACATTCTATGATCAAGGAAGGAATGTGTGCATCCTTTTGCTCCCCATATGGAGCACATATGTGGAAGGCCGCTGGGCTTACGATTTGATACAAGAACCGGAGATCTTTACATTGCTGATGCCTACTTAGGACTTCAAGTTGTGGGGCCATCTGGCGGATTAGCTACCCCACTTGTCACAGAAGTTGAAGGCCAGCCTCTGCGCTTCACAAATGACATGGACATTGATGAGCAAGAAGATGTAATCTACTTCACAGATACCAGCACACAATTCCAGAGGAGGTAATTTATTGCCAATTCAGTATAGTGAAATTCGAATCTCTTCATGTGAAGCTAAATTGGGTATAATAGGTTGGTATATTTGTAGATTGCCTGTTGTCGTCGGTAAACCTTCAGCAAAACAGAAGTCAGTCTCGTTATTAGCTTATGAATGATATGGTGCATGTAGTAGTAGCTTTAATAGGAAGCTGAAACTTTGTCAAATCACACTTACAATATCAAAAATCATTAAATTAAAGGATTGTGTGGTTGGTGTAGTTAGGTGATTGGCCAAATTTTCAAAATCTGTTTATTTTGAAGTGCTTTTCGAAGAGAGTAGCAATTGGTGTTTGATTGATCAATTTGAAAAACACTTTTGTCAATATTAGAGCAGCAATTGCTTGTCCTAGGTTCTAAAAATGCTTATGTGAAAAAATTAGGGGTGGGCATTCGGTATTTTCAAAGTTCGGGTTTGGTAATTCGGTAATCGGTAAATCAAACTTCGGTTCGGTACGGTATTTGGTAATACCGTATTGAAATAGAAGTCAGTTGTATTATAAATTAAATACCATTCCTCCAATTATTTATGTTTTTCAATGTGGAGTCAAAGACACCTAGGAAATTAAATTAGAAAAGTCTAGTAGATAATCCAAATGCTGCTACCAAATGGATTATATAAGCACTGCACATAGCACTTGTCATACAACTCAGAAGAGAAAAGAATAACATTATTGTACAAGATTTGTCCATTGCGAAGCCTACTATCTTTCCATACATTAACATTTTTAGCAGCATACTAAAACCAACTAGCCAGCATCAACATAAAAGACAGGAACATAAGTACAAGATCATCGTATGAACCTGTTAATAGCTCATAGGGATGATTTTATAGGTACTGCAGAAGATTGGAATTCGGAACAGGTAAGGCGAGGCCATGCGTGACAGCATAAGGGACTATTGTCTAAGGACTAAGGTTTAATGTTTTGGTACTACAGAAGATAAACAAAGTACACGAAAGAACATACAACAACAGAAATCAAAGGACATGGGACTATAAAATAATACTGCGCCTACTAGTATGATAGGCTAACCAGGGCTACAATAATAACACTACAACTACCAGTATGTAAGCGTAAGTAGGACTACGCTCAACTATCTACTACCCTTCTACCTAATCCGTGTCCTCCACAACCCTTATCTAAGGTCAGGTCCTTAGTAAGTTGCACCTGCGCCATATCCCGTCTAATCACCTCTTCCCAATACTTCTTCGGCCTACCTCTACCCTCATGAACCCGTCCATAGCCAACCTCTCACACCTCCGCACTGGGACATTTGTGCCTCTCCTCTGCACATAGCTGAACCATCTCAACCTCGCTTCCCGCATCTTATCCTCCACTGAGGCCACTCCAGTCTGTCCCGGATATCATAATTTCTAATTCTATCACTCCTTGTATGCCCACACATCCATCTCAGCATCCTCATCTCCGCAACTTTCATTATTTGTATGTGTGAAGTCTTGACTGTCCAACACTCCGCCCCATACAACATAGTCGATCTAACCACCACCCTATAAAACTTTCCTTTAAGTTTTGATGACACCTTTTTATCGCACAAGACTCCAGATGCGAGCCTTCATTTCATCACCCTGCACCAATACGATGTGTGACATCGTCATCAATCTCTCTATTCTCTTGGATAATAGACCCGAGATACTTGAAGCTTCCTTTCTTTGGGATGACCTGAGTACCAAGCCCCACCTCCATGTCTGTCTCATGGTCGCTCCCGTTACTAAACTTGCACTCCAACGAGGCGGGATCGACGGGACGGACGGGGGGGGGGGAGGGGCGGGATCCGCCGATGTCCCGGCGGAAAAGGGGACCAGTCTTATCGGGGTGGGGCGGGTCGGGTCGGTATCGGGTTTTCCAAATTTTTTTTTGCACTTAATTTTAAAAAATAACATATATAAACACCTCAATAATTAAACAAGATAATGTAATAAAACATCCCAATGCTGTTTTTGTGTCTCTTATATTATTTAATAGAAATATGATTTTTTGTAATACAATTTTAAAATTGCAACTTTGTGGTGTTGAAAGTTGCAAATAACATAGTAAAATTGCAATTAAAAAAATCACATATTTATAAACACATTTTCTTGTTTCTTCACAATATCTTGTGGTTCTTCGATTGGAATTGGAATTTGTTGGTCAAATTGCTTGACGTCGCTTCCAACTCCGTCGGATAAGATTTTTTTGTAGTTTTCGTCATCTTCTTCGTTAATCTCTGGTTGACCGCACCTTCTACGCTCCGCTCGTATCCAATCTCTGAATAAAACTGCAATCTCCAAGCTGTCTCCCGCTAATAAGTGTCTGTGCTCTCCTATTTGAAATCTTCCGGCAGAAAAAACGCTTTCAGACGCTGTTGATGACGCTTGAATGTTCAACACATCTCGGCCCATCTTTGAGAGTGTTGGAAATGTATTCTTATTCTCCCTCAAGTATTTCAGCAAGTCTTCACGTCATTCTTCATTGAGAACTGCTTGATATGGTACAACACCCTGCAAAACAAAAACATCAAACTCTCTAACTTGATTAGTAGTGGTACCACTAAACATTCTATGTCTTAGGCTTTCAATACTAGCCGCAGAAACATCATGTCTTTTTTGAGGTTGTATTGAAGAAGAAGATGGTATGAAAATCGGTTTGTTGCTAGCACTTTCTTGTTGGTAATGCGTATATATTTTTTTGCATTCATCTTGTATGCTAGACAAAAAATTTCTTTAGTTGGTTCCTTAGGTGGCTGATTATTTGGATTTTTTGGAGTTTGAGGTGGAAGTACTGCTATGCAATATAAATAGTTTTAATAAGTTCTTTACAATCGTCTATTTTAATAGTTGGATTTAATACAACACCAATAATATAAATAGTGAGAATATAATTTTTTTTTCCTATTTGATAAATATATTTTTAATATGTGCCTTATAAGATGGTTTTTTCATGTATTCACTAAGTAACAAAAATATTAGAGCTATATAAAATAACATAGTTGAAATTTGGCATTGGCGCCCCCGTCTTCGTGTTAATTTGACCCTGTATTTGGTCCGAGACACTATGTGAAACTTGTCCTGACTGAGAGTGCATTGGCGCACCCAACTTTGTAGCCTCGTATTCATCCCACCTAGCTTTATGAAAACTTTGTACATGTCTTAATAAACCTCTCGTCCCACCCTGACCTTTTTCCATTTTAAATTTATAAACATTTTTACAAATTTGACATCTAACTACTTGATTCTCTTGGTCCCTATAAAAAAAATCCCATGCAACAAATTTTAATTTTCGTTGTGTGGGGCCTCATCTCATACTAGGGGGAATAGGAGGCGTTTCAGTTTCAGTTTGAGGTGCACTAGTGGGTGTGTCATCTAGATTAGTGAGTGTATCATATAGATTATCTTCTAGATTAAAGTCTGGTTGAGTTGCAAAATATATCTCATCGTCTAATGGTATATCATTAAAAAAATTAGTTTCATCTATATGAGTAATCAATCAAATCATCCTGTCTAGGAATAAGATGACTAGAAGAAGTATCCCTGCCCTTGTTACCCCTATAGAAGAAACACCCTTACCCTTACCCTTAAACATACCTCTTAATCCTTCCATTTTAATTATATTAATAAATAATTAAAGATAATGAAATTTAGTGTGATAATTAAAATAAAGTAACAATAATAATTTAAAGAATGAACGAAGGTACCAAACGCCGCTAGAAGAAGCACCCTTACCCTTACCGTTAAACATACCTCTTAATCATTTCATTTTAATTATGTTAATAAATAATTAAAGATAATGAAATTTAGTGCGATAATTAAAATAAAGTAACAATAATAATTTAAAGAAGGAACGAAGGTACCGAACGCCGACGTGTAATCGAGATTGAAAATTAAAACTTTGCTCGATGGATGTTCCTCAAGCTAGTTGCCAACTTCAGTCCCAATTTTTGAACTTTGATACAATTATACAAATGAACAAATAAAATATAATATTTAGTAGGCAATATAGACTTATAGAGAGGTAGATTGAGAGATTGTAGGAAGATTTGTGAGAAAGATGAAGAGAAAATGAAGTATTTATAGTTGGAAAATTAGGTTAAAGTGTAAATATATTTACTTAGGGGTTAAAAATAAATATTAAGGGGGTAGGGGGAGGCCAAAAATGTCCGTTGCACAACAACCAAAATATAAAATGATCATTGTGCAACGATCATTTTTTAAAAAGGGGAGGGGGCGGGCGGGCTCGGGGCGGGACGGGACGGGCCCGGTCGGGACGAGCCCAGGTCCCGTCCCGGGCTCGAGTCCTTTGCCCATTTTTTTAGGGGGGGACCGGGGCGGGGTCGGCCCACTGGCCAGCCCTAGCCTGAACCCTTTAGACTCCAGAGTCTGTCTCCAAACCTCCAGCTTAGCGTTCACTTTGCTACGAGTCTCATCAATCAGGACTATGTCATCTGCGAATAACATACACCATGACACCTCCCCTTGAATTTGTCGCGTCAGTCCATCCATTACCAAGTCAAATAAGAATGGACTAAAAGCTGATTCCTGGTGCTGCTCCATCATCACTGGAAAGTGCTCTGAGTCTCCTCCTACTATCCGTACCCTGATCTTGGCTCTATCATACATATCCTTGACCGCCCTAGTGTACGCCACAAGTACACCTCTAACCTTCAAACATCTCCATAGAACCTCCCTAGGGACTTTGTCGTATGCCTTCTCGAGGTCGATGAAAATCATATGTAAGTCTTTCTTCCTCTCTCTATACGGAATGATATTAATATCTCGTACCAAACCCGAACCCAAATATCGTAATCCTAAAATTTTACTCCCAAATACTGTACCGAATACCGAATTACCAAATATCAAATTATCGAAATTTTCGGTTCGGTTCAGTAATTCGGTTTTCGGAATTTTATGCATTGCCGTAGAAAAAAATACCTTTTCAACTTCTGAAAAACAACTTATGTTGCACTAAAAAAAACTTACTATTATTTTTCCAAAAAGCTAGGGCAAACTCAACTCTCTAGAATAGACACTTTTGGCTTCCCTTTAGGTTGGCCAAACAAGCTATTAGTCTCCACATAAAATTTGGGATTATTAATTTTTAATCTCCACATAAAACTCGGGATCATCAATTATTGAGCTTTTCTGATGTTGGTATATTTGTAGATTGCACGTAGCAACCTGCAAACATGAACTTAGAGACACGTGCAGAAACTGATTCCAAATTTTCATCTTTCATCTAGGCAATTCATTGCATCCGTCGTAAGTGGAGACAAGACAGGCCGGCTGATGAAATACGACAAATCAACCAAAGCAGTCACAGTTTTGCTACGAGGCCTTGCTTTTGCCAACGGTGTAGCATTGAGCAAAGACAAATCCTTCGTACTAGTGGCTGAAACTTCTAGCTGTCGAGTAGTAAGGTATTGGCTTAAAGGCCCTCATGCAGGAAAGCACGATACATTTGCTGATCTACCAGGATATCCAGACAACATTAGAAGAAACTCGAGAGGGGAATTCTGGGTTGCTTTGCATTCAAAAAGGTCGCTGCTTGCACAATTGGTCACATCCAATTCATGGCTCGGAAGGACATTGCTAAAACTTCCGTTCACCTTTCAGCAACTGCATTACTTGTTAGTCGGAGGGCAGCCGCATGCAACTGCAATTAAACTAAGTGAGGACGGGCAAGTTTTGGAAGTTTTAGAAGACGTCGAGAGCAAGACCTTGAAGTTTATAAGTGAAATTGAGGAGAAAAATGGGAAGTTGTGGATCGGTTCGGTGATGGTGCCTTTTCTTGGCGTTCATGAATTGTCTTAAAGTAGCAGTTGCCTAAATAGGTTTTAATATTTAACTCCATCTTTCTGGTGATAATTATGACTTCCCTAAGTAAACTGTTTGTGAATTCTCAGTTTCTTCTGTACTGGCCTGGAGTAAGTTTTAACTTTGGATTAGGATTCTGGTCTGATTCTCTTCTGTTTAGCTTATCATTTTTTTCATTCTATACATACTTGTGTTTCTTTCGCATTCCGACATTACAAAGACAAATAAGAAAATAAAGAAATGTGAACATATTGGAAGGAACCAGTTTGTTGGACAAAGGTTCTTTGAATAGTGGGTTTTTTTGTAGGCCTATTTTGCCTAAAGTTGCATCGGAATTGTACCATCGGGTTGCCGATTTTAGATGTGATATTTAGGGTCATTTGCACTTTTGCTCCTATTTTGTAATAACTTTTTTTTTTTCCGGATATAAGTTGATATTTTTATATCAAATATCTTACAAGTTATGCTCAGTGCCCTTGAAGAACTTATGTCTCGCTAGACATAAGTTCGATTTTAAAGGGAAAAAATTAAAAACAGTCCATTTGAAGGGTAACAATTAAAGACTAGCCCATTTGAAGGAAAACCTGTAATTTCTTCGATATTGAATGATGAAAATTACTATCCATATTTAATTTGCAGTATAAAGGCTTTGAGGTCTCACTTTAAATATAAAATATTTGATTATTTTAGAGATTATACCTTGATAGATCTATCATGATGCAAAATCTAAATTCATGCAACATCAGTTACGCTATTTTAAAGGATTAGAAAAGTTAAAAGAAGTATCCACTCATATGAGGAAAGTCATTTTATTATTTTGATGGAATATATTTTTATATGACTTGTTATATTGAACATCAAAAAATATATAACCTCCTTGTGGAAAAAAATTTCTAGAAGTCTTTTCTCCTCGTACCAAATACGCGCTTAGTCATGAAAAGACAAAAAAAGAAGCACATCTAAATGGAGTATGATACTAGAAGGATAATAGTCCCAAAATTAAGAGTCTGAACGTTATCAAGATGTCTGCAAAAGCTAAAAATAGTAAAATACTACGTATAATAATAACTTGCAGAGATAGAAGAAGTTTCTATATATGTATATGTATATCCTCGTGGGTTTAAAATTTTATAATTTAATTATCGTATGATTTTATGATAGTTATGATATTATCTTTTTTTAGATTACTTTAACATGTTTTATATCATATTTTATCATTATTATTTTACTTTTGTTATTTCTTTTCTCGATTAATTTAGTTTGTTTTTTTTTGAGCTAAGTGTTTATCGAAAATAATATCTCGTACCTTCTATTTTCTTCCGAATCTAATGATGAAATTACAATAGCTATGTTATTGTTGTATACATATGTGTTGCTGACTTAAAAGTAGTACAAACTTGCAGAAGGATAACACTTTAGCCCATCATCTTCTAATAATTAAATTATCATCATATATATCCACATTCTCGGGAATGCAAATATTAGAAGCTTCCTCAAAGAAAACTCCATTGTCAGCCTTAGAGCTGGCGTAATTTAAGTTCATAGTAGTATATAAAAATTGTTAAGTTGGCATACAATAATACTTCCTTTCGTTCTAATTTATGTTAATGCGTTGACTAGACATAAAATTTAAAAATAAAAAAATAATTTAAAATTTATAATTTAGAATAAACAATAAATATTATTCTAACTATAAATTATTTTACTAAAAAAAAAATATCACGTAAATTGAAACAGAAAATACCTAATATCATAACAATTTGGAGAGAATTGACTTTGTAATTTATTACAATCAATAAAAAATAACATGTGAAATCTATAAATGCAATCACAATCTTTTTAAGATCAGTTTCCTCCGTTCTAATTGTAAGTGAATATAAGAGATTATTTTCTCAACAAAACTTGATATGTTAATCTAAAAAAATGAATAATAACTTGGTATCAGAAGTAAAATTACACTAATAACAAAAAAACTAATATTTATATTTTATTTAATTTATAGATATAGTAATTAACCCTCGAGTACAAAGGTAGAAGAGAGTTTGACTTAACCGTTGAGCAAGGACAAAAATTCAACCATAGTGATTTGAGGGTGTCGAGTGAAAGGGCCCTCAAAGAATAAAAGTTACTTTAGGGATAACAGTTGATCATCTCCAAGAGCTTACGTCCACGAAAAAATGTGACATCTCAATGTTGTATTTTTGCCACCTGCGATTATAATATGTTTCAACAAGTTGGGTTGTTCGCTATTAAAGCGGTACATTTAGCTTTAATTTCTTAAAATTATTTCAGTCGAACCACGAACACCCACATATATAAAAGTAGTAGTTTTAGCAACACCTAACTTAATGGAAGCAAGAAAACTTTATTGGTATTTTTATTTATCAAGCAGAAGAACGTTCGTTGGGAATCTTGAGATAATGTTTTCACTTATATGATGAATGTAGAATTGTGTAAATCTCTTTGTTTGAAGTTTTCTCATTAATGCAATATATATAGGTGTTTATAATTGTAATCCTAATTGTATGAGAATATCTACTTTACATAATTACACTAAAGAAATAATTACATAATATATGAAGAATCTATACGTATTCTCTATCACACCCCTTAGTCGGAGCGGGAGGAGACCGTACTCTCAGACTGGATCTGAAGTCAAGGAACAATTGCCGAGAAAGTCCCTTAGTAAATATATATATGTACTGATAGGAAGAAGGAACATGTAACACCCGAACATGACCCATGACAACTTTCTCACGAACAAAATGAATGTCCATCTCAATATGTTTGGTTCGCTGATGTTGAACCGGGTTATGAGACAAGTAGACAGCAGATATGTTATCACAGTAGATAATAGATGCCTTACGTAAGGAACAATGAAGCTCTAGTAGGAGGTTTCTGAGCCAACAAATTCCTGCAACAACGTTCGCAACGCCTCTATATTCTGCTTCTGCACTCGAATAGAAAAGCGTAGCCCGCCGTTTTGCAGACCACGAGATGAGGTTGTCATCCAAAAATACATAATAATCGAAAGTAGATCGACGTGTGTCGAGACAGCCGCCCCAATCGACGTTCGTATAGGATAACAACTTGGTCGATGCAGATGGATAAAGATGTAATCCATAGTCAAGAATATCCTTAGCATACCGAATGATACATTTAAGATCGGTAAAGTGAGTCTCCCTAGGAGCATGCATGAACAAGCACACTTATTGAACATCATAAGCAATATCAGGCCTAGTGAAGGTAAGATACCGAAGTGCACCAATAAGACTCCTATAAAGAGAAGGATCAAGCACCGGATCCCCATCATTGGAGCTAAGCTTCGACTTCGAGTCGACTGGAGTAGGCATGATCTTGCAGTTTTCCATTTTAGGCATGTAAGCAATCTATTCGGCATACTTACGCTGACACAGGAACATTGCATTCTCGGATCTGATCACGGAAATCCCTAAGAAATAACTCAACCTACCATAGTCTGTCATGGTAAATTCAGATTTGAGCAAGGTAATGATCTCATTTTTCAGCACATCAGATGAGACAGTCACGACAATGTCATCCACATAGAGCAAAAGGTATGCATTGTCATTACCTCGATGAAAAATAAAAAGTGAACTATCACTTTTGCTGCACACGAACCTGATCTGCATGATGTAAGTGGCAAAGCACTCATACCAAGCCCCGGGGGCTTGTTTCAAGCCATAGAGTGACTTTTGAAGATGTAGGCATAATGAGGAGCCGATGATTGCACAAAGCGAGATGGTTGATGCATATAGATGGTTTCTTTTAAATCCCCATGTAAGAACACATTTTTCACATATCGGTCAGTTCTTTCCTATAGCAATGCTCAAAATAGTACGAAGGGTGGCTAGTTTAACCACGTGACTGAAGGTCTCACTACAATGAACTCCCTCTTATTGCCTCGTGTCATTTGCTACAAGTCTCGCCTTATGGCGTTTAAGCTCACCAATATCCTTGAATTTGTGATGATATAGCCACATACAATGAATCATATTGACCCCCTATGGTTTTAGGACAAGATCCCAAGTGTGATGCGTAGTGAGCGCATCAAATTCCTCACGCATGACCGCATTCCAATTTGGGTCAAACTTGGCTAATTTTGGGTTCTTAGGTATATGTGAGATAGTTTGAGTGGATAGGTTAAAGTGGACTTTCGGTTTGAAAATCTCGTGCTGCGCACAGGTTTCTATGCGATGCATAGGAATGAGAACTATTTGGATGAGAATTTACGGTAATATAGGGATGGGTTGTGGCTGATCTGGGCTCGGGGGATAGAGGGTTATCGGGGGCAGTGGGTGGTCGACGATGGCAGTGGGGTTGTCGATGGTGAATGTGGGCAGTGAGGCAGTTGGGTTGTCATCGGTGAAGTTGGGCAGTGACGGGAACAGTGGGCAGGGGGTGGTCGACGGGATCAGCGGGGTGGTCGACGGGTTGTGGGGCAGTGTTGGGGAAGATCATAGGGGCAGTGGTCATTGAGCCGGACTATGAGCTCCATGTATTATATTTCTAATGAGAGGGGAAGTGTCCGAATCATCAATAAAGCCATAGTCAGTGACTTGAAATTTTTGGACGTTTGCAAAAGGGAAAACGTTCTCCTCAAAAGTGACATGGCGAGAGACTGAGATTTTATTTATGAAAAAATGATAGCATAAGTACCCCCATGATTCGACGGAAAACCCAAGAAAATGTAAGGAGTGGTCCTGGGTGCTAATTTGTGAGGGGTCGTGGAGGCGAGATTAGGGCAGCATAGACAACCAAAAATCCGAAGGTGACCATAGAAGGGATCTGACGGAATAGAATTTCGGTAGGAGTTTTATTTTGAAGGGTATATGTTGGTAATATATTAAGAATGTATGCTACTATGTGTAACACGTAGACCCAAAAGGGAGGGAGAAGAGAAGCGTGAAAGAGCATGGTACAAATCATATTGTTAATGGTGCGGAAAATTCTTTCGGCTTTACCATTTTGAGGTGAGGTATGGGGGCAAGAGAATCGAAACACCATGCCATTGTCCGCACAAAATTTATGAAAAAGGGGATTGTCAAATTCACGACCATTGTCACATTGAAACGATTTTATGTCCTTCTCAAACCATGTTTTAACATATCTTCGAAATTCAAGAAAAATAGAGAAAACTTGAGACTTATATTTGAGCGGATAAATCCAAAGAAAATGAGTGAAATCATATAATAGCACCAAATAATACTTATGACCAGTTTGCTAGTAATGGGAGATGTCCATAAATCCGGATGAATGGTATCAAATGGAGAAAAAGTAACACTCAAAGATGACTTAAAAGGAAGTCTAACATGTTTCCCTAAAGGACAAGACTAACAATTTTGGGTAAATTTCTCTTTATTACATTGAGTCAAATTTTGACTTCTAAGAAAGTTAAAAACTGGTGCTCCCGGGTGCCCAAGTCTATTGTGCCAAGTTGATGGAGAGATTGCAGCTAGAGAGGTATGTGGATTGACACTTGCAGCGGAATTGGATGAGAAAGGATCTAGGTCCTCCACACTATTGCATCTCGTAAGAGTTTTTCCCGTACATAGGTCCTTCACAAAAAAACCAAAAGTGTCAAACTCAATCGATACATAATTGTCACTAGCAAATTCCTAACAGAGATTAAGTTTTTAATGATATTAGGAGCATATAGGACACTTTTAGGGAAAACAGAGGGTGAGGTGGTGGTGTTTGAGTGGTGCCATAGCCTTGAATTAGAATGCGATTGCTATTTTTGACCAAAATAAATTGAGGATTGTTCAAATTAAATAATTGAGAAAGATTACTGGAGTTACATGTGAGGTGTAATGTGGCACCCGTATCCATGTACCAGGCATTGTCGGGTTGTTGTAAATTCATAGTGTTGTAGGCATGACCCAGTTCGGTAAGGGTGAGAAGGCCGTATGGTTGTTGTTGCTATTGGGCCGCCGAGAAGTGGGCATGCTGTGTTTATCCCATCTGGCATGGGCCTTTATGAGGGCCCGCCACTGGCCAGTGCTTTGGGTCGATATCGTCTGGTAAGGGCATGTGGGGGGGAGGCTCAATTTCTGGGAATTGACCATGGCAGTGGGCCGACCCACTAAGAGGGGGTATTGGGCTTGTCCACCAGAATTAGACCGTCCTCCCCGTCCTTTTCGTTTGCTGCCACGCCCGTTGTTGCAGCCACGATCCATGCCGCCACCTCGGATACCCCGCGGAAGTTAGTTGTCTGCGGGTAGCGGTTGTCCGGCGAGTGCAGTGGTGGTCGTCGGTGCATCAACCATCAACGTCTTCTGATTATGTTCGTCCTGTTTGGCACGCTTAGTCTCCTCCAATAGTAATTATGACCGGGCCTTGTTAAAACTATGGAAGGGATCTGCTTGTTGGATCATCATCGCAAGTGTATCGTACTCACCATTTGACAAACTATTAATTAGTTGCAAAACCATCTTTGTTTCTGAAATCTGGGTGCCCACATTAGATAATTGATCTGCAACTAATTTCAATTGTTTACAATAGTCGGACATATTAGCAAAGTTCTCAAGATGGGTGTTATTAAATTGTTCCTCCAGATACACGACACATGTATGCTTGTTGTCTTGAAAGATTTCCTCTAGCCTTGTCTATAATTCGTGAGTTGGATCACCTGTCTTCATAATAGTATGAAGTAGATTCTTGGATATGGTGTCATATATCCATTGCTTAACGATTGCATCAAGCCTTTTCCATATTGTAGTGTCGACGTCGGGCGGACATGGTGTGGTGGCATCGATGTGATCAAGAATGTTGTAGACACAAGCATGTATTTGAAATAACTTAACCCACGATGAGTATTGTCCATCCTCTTGATTTAGAACCAAAGGGATAAAGTTTTTGACATTTATCACGACAAAGGCCGGATGAAAGGTGTTGGGAGATGAGGAGGGAAGATGAGGATGTGTGACGTCTTGTGTGGAGGAGGAGGATTCAGGAGAAGTCATGTGGCCGTCGGATGCAAGGAAAGAGATGAGGGGGCGATATAGGGTTAGAGCCGCCGGATGCAAGGAAATGGGGTGGGGGGCGATTTTGGGTTAGGGAGAGTATTATGGTTTGACTTCTGATATCATGTAGAATTGTGTAATTTTCCTTGTTTGGAGTCTGCTCATTAATGCAATATATATTGTTATTTACAATTGTAATCCTAATTGTATGAGAATATTTACTTTATATAATTACACTAAAATAATAATTATATAATATATGAAAAATCTATACGTATTCTCTACCAATAAAGTTAGGGTATTAATTCAGAACTATATTCTTTTTTCTTTTCGGAAAGGACTACGAATATAGCAATGCATGGCAATTTAATACGACTATGAAACAAAAAGATAGGAACATGAAGCGCATTTTCTTAATTATAATGTTCCCCTTCCGGTGTATTTTCATCTAATTTGGACACATAATTTTTTAAGCAAATCTAAAGTGAAGGGAGATTCTTTTTTCTTTTTAAATCCACTTAACGAGCTTTTGAGAATTACAATTTTAAAGGGAAAAAAAGTGTTTACTTTTCCTTTCCCTTTCCCTTTCCCTTTCCTCTCATGCCAAACATAAGATGCTAAACTTTAACGAGCTTTTTAGAATTATAATAAAGTGGAGCAAGTAATTACATGGAAATTTCGAAAGATACTTTTTAACTTTTTAAAATATTATTTATGTTAATTTACCCAATTATAGGAGAAAAGAACTTATCCAGACTTAGTACATACAACAAATTGTACAAATTTATCATGGGTAAGCGACACCAAATTGTCCTCATACTATGTCGTTGATGATTAATTGTGCGCTTAAAACTAGGGTTTAAAAGTCAAATCTTGGATCTTATCCATAATCAAATGAACCAAATACAAGGCAAGTTACTTCGTGCTATCCCTAAACATATCTTCTGTTTAGTCTATCTCTAATAAACAAGTCGTAGTATTCTTTATTACAGCATGGTTTGATAATAAATTCAACAGTGCTATTATGAAATCTCACATGATTCATGATTGTATGGTCCCTAATTAGTCATTTCTTTAATCACCTTTTTTATCCAAACTTGAGATAGACTTGCCTCCATCATATTAATATGAGAGCTACATTTCTGTTTACGAGTTTGACAAAATTTAATAATTTTAGCCCTTTGTATTTATATTAAAAATTTATTTAATATGTATAACTAATGTATTCAAACTCAATAATTAAATTCATAATTTATAAAATCAAAATCCTAACTTTACTTATGAATATTTAACTAACTATATATAATAAAAATTGTCAAAATTATCAAGATCAAGCAAGGCAATGCCATAGGGTCAATAGTACAAGCACTCGATCAGTGAGTTTTTACAAACTCTTATACGAGTAGTTGCTTCTCAATTATCTTTATCAAAATTTTCTCATACTATTTTTCTATTTTTGTGGTTAAACTTTCCGTATATTCCTTGTCAAGTACATCAATCAAATGTCCAAATCTTTAGTAACCTCAAATTTCAAGACATGTGGGGCCTAATTTGCAATTTTGTGTTTTAGGTTTCTTTTTTTTTTTTTTTTTTTTTTTTTTTTGATAATCCAGGTCTCGGGGTGGCCTTAGTACCCCCATATCGCTAGTACCTGCACAAGTGCGATACTAGGCTCCTGGAGGTGATGGGACCGGTCCTTCAAAGACCCCACCACCGGGTAAATCGCGGGATATGCACACATGGTCGGTGTGCGCTTGCGTCCAACGGATCAATGCTACAAGGTTGACCCCCCACAAGCCCCATCCCTAAAGCTTGGCGGAGACCGAACCCACATGCGCAACATGCCCGCGCGCTTTTAGCGCCCGAGGCTTTACCACATGTATGTGCTTTGGGAGGACGATATCCTTAGGGGGGAATCGAACTTGCGACCCTAAGGCCGCAAACTTGACTCCCTGCCAGCAAGCTGACCCCTTTGGATGTGTTTTAGGTTTCTTGATTCTAAGTCTTTTTGTTACATATGGTGGGTCTTGGAATCACCAGTTCCACAACATAATAGGGATGATATCTCAGCCATATATTGATTGTGTGTTGTTGAATATATGACATGACCTTTTGTCTAAGTTAGTCTTGTGGTTTTGTTTCAATCTCTGCCTTCTCCCTTTTGACATCTATTTTGAGATTAAACTTACTAGTGCATGTTATTTCTTATACATCACTTTTACAAAGTTAGTTATTAGTATATTATTTTCAATTCTTTCCCCGCTCAAAATATTGGGACGGAGCTACAAAGTTATATATAAATGTGATTTTGTTTCAACTAATATGACACGCTTTGTTTATTAGGATAGTCCTAAAAAGAATATGAGAATGACATCTTTTTATATATACTAATAGTTAACTTTAAATTATTTATTTTACTTTTGATGAGATGATTTATAACATATAAATAATTATAGCTTACTTTAGTCCATAAATTTCAAAAGTTTATTTTTTTAAATTTTATGTCTGGTCAAACATCGATACATACAAACGGAGAGATTAGATGTTATTCCCTTAGTTTTTTTTCTGTACTTATGCTTTAAAATTTATATTTTAAATCTCTTAATAAATAATTTCGACTCTGCCCCACTTCAAAATTACAAAAAAAAAAAAAGAGGAAGAAAGAGAGAAAAGGTTCTTATTTCATATATGTCATCTTACAATAATGTAATATAATAATGGGGTTAACTTTCGTGCATAATTTCCTGAGATAACAATTTTTAAATATAACTTTCTTTTTCCAATCAAACAATCTTTTGAAGTTATTGAAAACAACAGAAGTCTCTTACAAAAATCAAAGATAATTGTTTATTATGTACAAAAGAAGTATTTCTAGAACCAACCTACTTTCTTTGTCATTTTACTCCTATCTATTTATTTTATTCTGGGCCAAATTCATTATCAGCCATATGTGATCATTTAAATTTGTCATTTGAACGCCTCAAATAACGCTTGTTCCATCTAGGCACTTCAAATGGGCCTCACCTGTGTCATTTAAATCATTTTTCACAATCAACCATAGATATAAAATATGTGTAAAACACTCGCTGATGACGTGAAAAAATGACAAATTAAATTAGGACATGTAGCGTTTGATCAAATAATAGTATAAAAAATAAATTTTGACAAAAAATTAATATGTCATAAAAGAACATAAAACATGTTCTTGGTGTTCTTCACCATCTTCATATGCGTTCTTGTCCAACCACGATTTTAATTCAAAATTTCAAGAGAAACTCCTCCAAATTTGTTATAACTTCAGCTAAAGATTCCCCATGAAGACCCGAAGACAACCCCAACATTAATTTCTCATTTTTTTCACATATTAAGTAACCCATTTTAAATCTTCAAGATTTCTAAAGACCCCATTTATAGTGTTTAGACCCAATTAATTTAAAATAACCCAAAGAGATAAAATGGAATTGCTAGATTTGAAATCCAGACTGGAAGAAGAAAAGAACGAAATCAGATCGAAAATATAGAGTTTCGCCTGAAAATTATTTGAAAAAAGAAAAAGAATGAAGAAGAAGAAATAAAAAAAAGGAAAATCTTTTTTTTTGGGATTTTCACGCGTCTTATTTATGTGAAAATCACGCAAGTTGTCAAGTCATAAAAAAAATCTAAATGACACATGAGAGGCCTACCTAAAGTGCCTAAATGAAATAATGTTACTTAAAGTGTTTAAATGATAAATCTGAACGATCACACATGACTGATAATGTATTTATCCTTTATTCTTTATATATACTTCATCTAATACTTACTAAATAAACCAATGAATCAAACAAGGCGTCAAGTTCATTTGAATTAAAACTAATTTTCTTAAATTAATAAAAATAAAAATATCTATAACTTTTTTCACACATTATTAATAATATTAAATGTGAAAACAATCATTTCGAGGCCATACTTTGTCCTTTGGCTGAATGGAACAATCACTGAGATGATATGGAGTGAAACCCGTAAAAAATGGATTTTAGGCCTAACTCAACCTCAAAATCTAGCTTGTAGGGTAAGGATTGTCCAAGTCCATATAAGGAGTCCATGTTCCCATTTCATTTCCGATGTGAGACTCTTAACACTCATCCGCACGCCCAGACCTCGTTAACTGGACGTGGACAATATAATTTGGGGGCCAAACATCGGTGAACAAAGATTAGAATGGGCATGGCTCTGACACCATGTAAATAATAAATTTTGGGCCTAACTCAACCCCAAAAGCTAGCTTGTAGGGTGAGTATTGTCCAAGTTCATATAAGGAGTCCATGTTCCCATTTCATTTCCGATGTGAGACTCCTAAGAAAATCTTTAAAGATTGTGATATTCCCATCTAAGAAATATTTATCAGCACGCGATATTTATATTAAACTCATTAATTTAATCTTAATAATAAAAATATAAAATGAAAATATATCACGACAATATAATCACATTGCAATTATCCTTTAGTACTAATTACTTTATCCGATTGTAATAATGTAGTAGCAATTACAGATGAGGTTGACATGCGAGTTCGGTTCTTGATTAACGTTCTTTTACCACCTTTTTTTTTTCCTGCCGAGGGTCTTTTAGAAACACTCTTTATCTCCATGAGGTAAGGATAAGGTCTATATACACTATTCTCCTAAATTCTATTTGTGAAATTATACCGAGTATGTTATTGTTGTTACCACTAAATTTCTCTCCCGAAAAATGCAGCATACCAAAAGTGTTAGTCTTTTAGTTCTCCCAAATTTAAAATATCAAAAAAAGACGTTGCAAATGTTAGGAACGGACGACTTCTTCTAAGGCTTGAACCACTCGAAGACCATTTTAAATGGTAAATGTATATATGAAAGACATATGTATTGCATTCAATAATTTAATAATATGACAAATAAATTTTTATTGCTCTGAGTTCATCCTCTGACTAATTTAAATTCATACCGTAAACTTAAATTACATAAAATTTTAGCATGCACATCAAAAGTAAAATTATGAGAACTTGAACCCGAGATATTTGCTCTAAGATAGAAAAATATTCACTATTTCAAAACGTCTAAATAATGATACCTGTCATTTCATGCTTAATTAAATTTCTAATTCGAACTAGCAAATACTTTTTTTCCCAGTAAATGCGCTTTAGCTTTTCAAATAATCTTTAAATTAATCAAATTAATGAAATTAAACTACCTAATGCTTAGAGATGAGATCCTCATGATAAGAGTGGTGCTGGAAGAGAAGCCTGCTGACGCAGATTCAACTATATGTAACGACATTGGTCATCTGCCATGTCACTGTTCTAATTTAATCACAATAAGCACAAATTAGAATTCTCCAAAATCAAATTCGAATATAATAAAAACAAACAAATAAAATGAAACTACTTTATCGTCCAAACTATTATAAAAAAACTAAACGAGGGAAGTTAGATTGTTTTTCGTCTTAGTTCCCTGAAATGAAATCAATAAGCTTTTTGATTGATTCAGGGCGTCGCCCCCTTCAACGAATTAGAACCCATTGAGGGGCCCCCGGTAGACGCGCAGACCGAGTGAATTTTCGGCGATCCAGATGTGCCAAAGATTGAGGACTATGAGGGTACGGTGGGTTAGTGCGTATCTGTTCGGACGGATGTAGACAATGAAAAGATAAAAAGGAGCGAATGATACCAACCAACTCGACAAAGACATTCATATATGAAAAAGATAAAAAAAGACGTGTTAAGCTTGTGTTTTCCTAGCCGACTCACACACGACCGCCTTTTTTTCGATTGAAGAGTCGGACTCCCGGTTTTAAAAAAGACTTTTCATGTCATTCCCATTTAGGTCCGATTCGGATCCCTAAATTTAATTATCATATTGTAAACAATAAAATTCGCCGAGAAAATAATAATCAAGACAGAAAAATATCATAATAATCGTGGTATTTGATTTGAAATATGAGTGTTACAATCTCTATGAATCCTCTGATTCATCTTTTCGATAATAAATTCAAGGACGTTTGAGCTTGATCTTAAATTTGGTGGTCTTGATATTTGACTTGTGCTTAAATTCAAAGGCTTGAAGCTTGATCTTGAATCTTCATCTTGATCTCTAAAACTTGTAGAGAAATATTCGGGTACTTGAATGCGTGTAGAGAAATCTGCGACTTTGATCTACGAGCTCTCTGTCTTATTGTTAGAATTCTTGATCTTTTCTGAATTATGAGACACATATTTATAGTTATAGGATGGAGTTGTGATAAGGACGAACTCCTTTCGGTCAATCAGATTTAAGTTGACATGACGATATTTGATTGGTCGAAATATGTCACTTATACACATAACGTATTTTCATTGACCTTTGATTTGACTAGGCATGCTGTATCATTTTGACATGTGACATGATCCTACTCCTTCATTTGATTTGGCGTGCTACCTCATTTGACACGTGACATCAATTTGAGCCTTTAAGATAAGATGACATATTGAGCTTGACAAAGTTCGCTCGTCATTTGTAGCCCAAATCAATGGATTAGCCCAACAACATTGGACTTTAATTAAATCCATATTTATTGGACTTAAATATTTAATCTAAATATATTAGTCAACAATATTTATTTGGATTAATATATCTTGAATATAATATGAATTTCTTATGAATTTAAATTTGAAAAATTTCGTTATCCATACATATAATTAAATAAAAATATGAAAGAAAATTAATTTGGACACAATGCATGTACCAAAATAATGTTTATGACATACATCTTTGTCATCATGTTCACTCCATTTATTTAATTTTATTTGATTCTCATTAGTTGAACACAAAGCTTATCGTCTTGAATTTACGGTCAAATTTCTTTATAACATTTATCTCAATATCTTTTGACCGTTATAACAAAATGTTATTATAAAAATATATAATATAAATCACATGAAAATCGATTTCTAAGAAAAGTTGGCTGTATAGGAAAATATTGTTATACAACATGACTTATTTAGTCATTGTTTAATGGAGTAGGGAGTATTTTTATGTTTATCTAGTCAATTAAAAGTTTAAAACTACAATAAATTAAAAATAAAAATTATGCTAAATAAGTACCAAATCAAGGGCAACAACAACAACAATAACATAATTAGTGAAATCCTACAATATGAGGTCTGAAGAGGGTAGAATATACATAAACCTTAACTCTACCTTGATGGGTAGATCGACTGTTTTCGAGAGACACTCGGTTCAAGACAAAGCACAAGCACAAATAAAGTAACAAACCAAGCCAATAAATTTAAAATAAAAATTATGCTAAATAAGTACCAAACCAAGGGCAACAACAACAACAATACAATGTGAGGTCTGAAAATGATAGAATATACATAAAACTTAACTCTACCTTGATGGATAGAACGACTATTTTCGAGAGACAATCGGTTCAAGACAAAGCACAATCACAAATAAAGTAACAAACCAAGCCAATAAATTAAAAATAAAAATTATGCTAAATAAGTACCAAACCAAGGGCGTTATCCAGATTTCATTTCTTATTCCTCTTCTTGGCTTCCCGGCTTCCCCTCCACTCTGTCTCTGTTCTCCAAAACACGTAGGACACATGGAGAGTAAGCCATAAAACAAACAACATCAAATAAATTAAATAATAATTGAGTACATACATACAAATATTACATATATATAAACATCAAACGAAATTTTCATTTCTAATGGCGGCAAGAACAAGGATCGTTAGATCACTTAGTAATTTAACACACAAACCAAAGTTACAGGTTCTTGTAAATGGGCCACCTGATCGGATTCGGGCCGACCCATGTGGAATCCCAGTGTCATCATTTTCGACGGCCGCCGCTGTGTCGCCGGTGGAAGAGTCGCCGGAGATAGTAAGTGGGTCGAAGTTATTTGGGTTAGTGAAAGAGTATGAAGAATATAGAAGGGGTTTGTATGGTGGGCTTACACATAAGGCCCTCCTTGTTGATGCTGTTGGTACCCTTGTTATTCCTTCTCAGCCCATGGCTCAGGTTGGTGGATATTTATTTATTTTTTTGCATGTAATTGTTAGATTTATTGAAGATTTGTTGATTAGAGACCAACTATTTTTTCACTTTATTTGAATTTTTTGAAGTTAGAGTTGAAGATGTAGTTGTGTTTGGTTATACATTTTGCAATATTCTTGAGCCGCCCCTGATGCTGCTTTTATGGACTTATCTCTGTTTATTCTGCTTGTCCCTTTAAATTCTTTTGTCATATTGGATGATGTAGATTTACAGGCAAATTGGTGAGAAGTATGGCGTGGATTATTCTGAAGCTGAGATACTAAAAAGATACAGATGGGCTTATGAGCAACCTTGGGGTAGATCTAGGCTCAGGTATCTGGTTCCGAACCACTTTTTATCTCAACGTTTGGTGTAAATTTATATCTTAGTGACTTGTTTTTATGTCTATTTTTTTTCTTGAACCTTTGAAAAGAATACCATCAATCACTGCTAATCATTCTCTACTTAAAATCATTGTTGTTTAGTACTATTCGTTTATATCCAATATGTTATTTTGTGAAGTTCTTTTGCTGAAAGATTATGTTTCTCCTGGATGGAGAAATGATATTTGCTAATAATATACCTTTTGGATTTTACTGTTTACAAAGTAATCCGAGTGGTTTTTAAGTCATAGTAAGTTCACGTATGATACAAGGAGAATGTTGTTCTTTCTTTCACTGTTCCATTTTTTCTGCTTTGAAATGGATTATCATTTAAAACTAAGTTGAGAATTGTTTGGTATAGCGATGGAGGAGATCGAAACAAAAACTTACAGACAAAAATAATAAAAGAAAATTTTGCACAGGCTTGAGAATAAAAGATACTCTCCTTGGTCTAATATTGGCTTGTTTAAAGAAAAGGGACTAACTTCTCTTTTTCCTTGCTTTGATTGTTTTGAGGAAGTTGACTTAGCTTGCCTGCTAAAGAAATCCATATCTTTTGTTTTGGACGTTGTCTTTCTCTTGTTGATCAGATTCCGAAAGATGATTTTATACATCGTCTATGACATAATACATAACTTGTTAGAGGCAAAAGTTTATGGAACCTCACATTTTATCTTTTTTTTGATTTTGTTTTGTTATTCACTTAATATTGTTTAACAAACTTGAATAAGGTTGTTTTATAAAAGTGGAATGCAATTTTGTTAATTCTTAGAACCAAAAACATGTCTTGGTTTAGTACATAAAATATCTGGTTAAACTTGTGAACATCTGGAAAGCTATGCCCTTCAAACATTTTCTTGCTCTCATTCAACAATTGTATTTATTTATTTGACATCACAATGGTAGTCAAATGCGTCTCTACACTCATAGGCCATATAGTTTTTACATCTCAAGACGGGATGTTGATATCTAAATTGTTTGAGATCATGCAAGCTATTGTTATAATCTGTTGATGAACTTTAAATTATATTTGATTTAATGTGTTTCCACAGGAATTATTAGTGATATGGTTTTGTATGTTTCAGATATGTTAACGATGGAAGACCATTTTGGCAACACATAGTTAGTTCTTCGACTGGATGTGCTGATTCTCAGTACTTTGAGGAGCTGTATAATTACTATACTACTGAAAAGGTTGGCTCAGTTTGAGATATTGTACTATTTCTGTTGACATAAAATTGATTTATTCTTCCGGTTTAGAACAACCCATCTTCATTTATACGAATACACTTAACTTTCCTTCCGTTCGTCTTTCTTCAATAGGCTTGGCATCTTTGTGATCCAAATGCGGAGAAGGTATTCCAGGCCCTTAGAGCAGCTGGAGTAAAGTTGGCTGTAGTGTCGAATTTTGACACCCGATTGAGACCAGTGTTGAGGGCTCTGAACTGTGATCACTGGTTTGATGCCATAGCAGTTTCAGCTGAGGTAATGTGTTTGTCGTCTTTCCTTTTGCTTCCTTAGCGATCCAACAACTAATTTTCTAATTGGCTTTAACAGGTAGAAGCAGAGAAGCCTAATCCAACAATATTTTTAAAAGCTTGTGAGTTACTAAGAGTAAATCCAGATGATGCTGTTCATGTAGGCGATGATCGTAGAAATGACATTTGGGGTGCTAGAGATGCAGGTTGTGATGCCTGGCTGTGGGGCAGTGACGTTAACTCCTTCAAAGAGGTAGTTTTGCCATAACTTGACTTTATTGGTCCCCGATTCAGTATAATACTTTTCATTACTAATTTTTGACTAATTACCCTCATCTTTCGCCTGAAAATATTGCTTAACATGGTATTTCTCTCGTGCAGGTTGCTCAGAGAATAGGCGTCGAGGTCTGAAACGGAATTAGTAGATGCTTTCGATGTGTAAAAAGCCGCTTCTTGTGTAGAAATCTTCTCATAGTCCCATGTATGTATATATTCTGCTTTTGTAATCAGTATGTATGAGAGATATCACCAAGGCCTTTGTTGGTGGCAATGTTTAGAGTGTGAATAAACAGGCTGTAGAACTTTGGTTTCTCAATGCATCTTTTGTATGTCATGATAAATAGATCTATTTTGCAACTTCATTATTACCGTAGTTCCTAAAAAGAATTGGACTAATAGCGTATACAATACTTGAATTTTCGATATAGATGCTACATAATTGATTTCTCTTGGAGTTCGCTCTCAGAAATATAGACATCCTTACCCTCTACGTCAATCTCACGAGCCTCTTACACTACTAGGAATAAAGATTTTCCACGGACATTAAGTGAGAAATTTATACTATAAAACATTATTTTTTCATTTCATTACCACCGAACCAGATCACTGGTTAAACACATGGTGGGAAACAGGTTCTCATTGAAGCGCTGGGAAACTTCGTAATTTTTCCGTGTGAAAACACTACTATTTGAAGTTTCCCACCAATATTCAGTGGGAAATAGCCACTGAACATTTTTCAGTAGAAAATTAGTGGGAAAATAGATTTTTTTTTAGTAGTATTATCCGTTCTCATTGAACTATGGTGGGGAGCCTTGGAGTAACTGGTAAAGTTGTTGAGTTGCCGTCATATGACCAGGAGGTCATGAGTTCAAGCCGTGGAAACAACCTCTTGTAGAAATGTGAGGTAAGGCTGCGTACAATAGATCTTTGTGGTCCGGTCCTTTCCCGGACACCGCACATAGCGGAAGCTTAGTGCACCGGACTGCCCTTTTTATTGAACTATGGTGGGGAGCAAATCCAAGTAGAAAAACACACGTTGGACTAAGCTGTTGTTCTACCTAGTTATGCATCTTTTGTTTCCTCAATGGACCTCCAGAGGAGATAAACAAGCAATCAAATAAAAAATAGTCAATCTGATATGCAAAAAACATGTATTAACTTTGATTAAAACTTATCCAGGACGGAAATATTTGCTTTCTTTAACAAACATATTAGACATGCTATAAAATTATAGAAAATAGAAAGAAATGCACCCCCTATTTGCACTAACTAAAAGATGGGTCCATAACCAACGGCAGAGCTTGAGGGGAGAGAAGGGTGTCTCGTCCGAAAATTACACTTATATATAGTCGATGATGAACCCCTGAGTGAAAAATCCTGACCCTGACTCTGCCACTGTCCATAACCTTTAAACCTTTTTCCTCCTTTATTTTGTCATCCTCCTCAGCCTTGGCCTTGGCTTCTTCCTGTTCTTTCATCTTTGTGTTGAGAAAATCAATCAAGCCTTCAAGTGAAACATCAACTTCAACTTCCTTCATCAGTTGCTCCGCCACCTCCGCTGGTGTCACCGCCGTCTTTCCGATCAATTCCTCGATTTCTTCAAACAATTAATGTTGTCTTATACCACCAAGGTAATTAGCAGCAAGAAGCTTGAAGCCACACGGAGTACAATATGCCATGTGAATGTGCATGTCTATTCGACCTGGTCGCAACAATGCAGGGTCGAGTTTTTCTATGTGATTTGTTGTGAAAATTATAATTCTCTGATCTCCACAGCTCGACCATAAACCGTCTATGTAATTCAGTAATCCAGATAATGTTAACTGTATACAACATTAAAATATAGTAATTATCCTGTCAGCAGAGGCAGAACTAGAATTTTTCTCTAAGGATATTCAAAACATAATGAAGTAAGACATACGAAGAAACCAGTGTAATTCAAAATCCACTATATTCATAAATATAAATTTTGACCATACCAAAAAACAGGAATTAGCGAAAAATTATTAGCTAAGAGTAATTTAGTGATGGATTGACGATGAAATTCGTAGCTAGTTTCAAATTTTTTTTAATATATATATATTGGAAGTTTTTGATGAATGGAGTTAGGATGAAAGAGATATTACCTTGTTTCCTTCGTTATTTATTGAAGGAGGATTATAGGCAGCCTTTCTGTTGCCCAAATTAATTGTACAATCAATATCCTCCCCAACCAAAATAGAATTATTAGCAGTAGCCAACAGCAACTGCCGCAAATCCGAATTCTTTTTTATTTCTGTTAATTCCAAATCATATATATCAAAGTTTAAGTAATTAACCATAGCTGCAATTAAACTAGATTTCCTTAAGTCTGAGCCTTCCGTAATCAAAACATTTACTGTTTTGGATACGGATCCGAAGTTATTTATATTTAATTGTTTCGAACCGTTTGTTCTTGACAGCTTGCAAGGAACACTTACGAAAGTTAAAGAAGACAAGATATCCCTCGGAGATGATTTATTTTATTGTTGTGTTATTTTCTTTAATTCAACTTTTATGTTATTTTGTATTGTAATATTATTGTACTCGTGAAATTTATGAAATGTTTAGAATAGGTAGACTTAGAATTAATTAATATGGTAGTCTAAAACTAGAAATTCGTCGCTAGTTTAGTTATTTTAGGCTCGGTTAGTTTTAAAATCGGAAACCGCTAGTTTATCTATTTTAGGCCCGTCGCCCATATTTTCAAAACGTTAGCTTATTTTTGAATTGTTCATAATTTTCAAAACTATCGGTCACCTTTTATTCACACTATTAATCATACAAAATATAGTTTTATTTTATCCTATTCGTTATTAAAAATGACTTCTAAAATATCATTTTCTTTACATTACAAGTAAGTTGTTTTTTCTTCTTACAAAAGTCACTTTATATATATTTATAAACAATGCCATACAAATGCATATTTGTACAAAATGCATCCTTTTATTAACTACTTGCAACATTATTTTTATACTTGTAAAAAACATGGATTTTCCTTAGCATAATAATTAACCTGAGTTTGATCGGATAATCACAAGTAAGCAGATCTTAAAGCATGCCTAACCCCTTTCCTTTAGGATAATAAAGAACATTTACCTAGAATCTAATAAGTTTCGCAGACCATCAAATCGGAGTTATTTTGCAGCATTTAGTTAACATTCAGGTGCCCTAATTCACATTAGAATAATTAGGTGGCGACTCCTCAACAAAGCAAGCATTTTTATCCAATCCAGAGGGAATCGACCCATCACGTCGCGAGCTGCGGGTAAAAACGGGTGCGACATGCATAACCGATTCATTGCGAACATAGTGCACTGAAGCGAAAGAACGAGAAGGGATTGGATGATGGTTGATGACCCTGAACCAGTTTTAGGTTTCAGAAATGTGGATTTTGTGCTTCTGAGACGGAGGCGCGGCAACTCCGTGATGGAGCCCCGCGACGCCACCTAGGGTTTGCCGCGGCACCGAGGCTCCAATTTTAAAAAAAATTTGGAATAGTGAACGATGGCGAGAACTATTCGGCATGAACTGATGGCGGCGATCCTTTGTTCCCGGTGAACGATGGCGATTTCTGAAATTGCAATTTAGCCCTTGGGGCAAATTTGAAAATTTTAGAAGTTTTTTAAATTGCAATTTGGTTCCTAGAAAAGTTTTTAAAATTATCAGATTTGGTCCTTGGGGCAAATCTGTAAATTTTTGAAAAGCAGATTTGATCCCTTGGGCCAAATCTGTAATTAATTTAAAATTCTAGAAATTACAGACATGTCCCTAAAATCTGAAAATATTTTCTGAAATTTAAAATTGGATTTTCTGAATTTAAAGGGATTCAAAATTGAAATTGAAATTCTTGATGGACTAAACTGTAAATTCTGAAAATCTGGAACTTACAGAAATATCCTGAAAATCAGTTTTTAAAATCAGAAAATGTTAAGGGACTGTTTGGATTAGACTTAAATTTTAGAGTTTAGACAAGTTAACCCATTGTTATTATTAATTGTATATTATTGAATAATATACGAACTATATGCTAAATGTTTTAAATGCTTTCATTTAATAATTAACATATTGTCCGCTATAACTGTCTGGGCAGGCGGCGCCCAGTATTTGATTAAACCATCTTATATCATGCATATTGGGTTGACGGTTCCCAACTATATGTGTCATTAGTTTTGCATGATATTAAGATGTCATATTGGATATGGCGTAAAAGAGTTGATCTTGGTTAAAACCCTGAATTAAAATGTTCCCCAAAATTTTAAATACCAGTCTAAATTAAAACGCGTCGTCCATTATTATTGTTAGAGTGCAAAATCCTTTTCGGCGATATGAGTATTTATGCCAAAGCATTTGCTCTAAGTCTACGAGGACCCAGACTCTTTCATAAATGTGTTTTAAATGTAAAGGTAAACGATAAATTTTTGTGGGTATTTACATCAAAGTGTTTGCTCACAAAGGCCAAATTTACTTAGATACATAAACGCAGTCGTGTAATGGGGTTGACTTGCTTAGACAAATCTTGGCGCCAAAGTGTCGGACTAATCTAAGGATGCAAGATTAAATATAATATTCGATCAACCAAGAGTTGCAAATAAGTTTTGCAATTGGTTTAGAACATACCAAGATGTGTTATTGAAGTTATCAGCCAAAGCAAACGCGGAGATAGCATAGGCTTGGATCCTGGCCTATTATGACCTCAATTAATATAGATTTGTATTCTACCATGGAGTCGTAGAAGTATGTTAAAATAGTGGAAGCTAATTAAACAAAAGACCATGTTGATTAGACTAAACGAATGTGTATAATAGGAAATTAATTTTGAGTTTGATTTCCAATCTATCTAATTCTTCAGATTATCAAAGATGTCGAGTTTATTATTGAAAATGTTGATTGAAATGAACAAACTTACTGGACCTAACTACCTTGACTGGCTAAGAAATTTGCGAATAATGTTGAGACAAGATAAATTAGAATACGTGTTGGACAAGGTGTTCCCAACAGTCCCTGCTACAGATTCTGCTGAATATGCCTCTTTTGATAAGGATGCTTACAAAAAACACCTAGATGATGCCACTTCAACACAATGCGTAATGTTGTCTTCCATGTCTATGGAACTTTAGAGACAACATGAGAACATGAGTCCAAATGAGATGCTCGAACACTTGAAGATTCTCTATGACTCACAGTCCCAGACTATAGAACTTTTTAAGTGTAAGCTCAATGAAGGGGGCCAGGTCTCGCAATATGTGTGAAGATGATAGAGAGACTTGCTTCAATTGGAACGAAGCTGCAAAAGAATGTCGCTACCATCCTCATCCTGAACTCTCTCCCTCGTTCCTTTGAAAACTTCATAGTGAATTACAATATGAATGGAACGAAGGCGAGTCTGCTGGAGCTGCACAACATGCTCAAGACCTTTGAGTCTTCCACTTCCGAAGGCAAAGCTGTGCTCATGGTGAGCTCTACAAGCAGACCCAAGCCGAAATATTACACCGTGTGTTCTTAAGGAATTTAAGTTCCTCACTCATTGTTGTTTAAGCTTTCCGATTAATTTAATACACAGTGGAATATTTAGGCTCGGAATTAATTTAAGTTACTGTTTAATTACAGATTCTGCTTTATTGAAACTAGTTAAGAATACAGGAAGATAACATGGACAATATCGCAGATCTGCAAATCATCTAAAGTACTTTGGTACTAACAATTTTTAATTCAGCTCAAGTTTAGCTACCCACATTGATAGAACTCTAGCAGGCAATATAAATTCCATAAGACAAACCATTTAGCTAAGCTGGTCAAACTTTTGCAAAGTCAAAAATGCCTTGTCATGATACTAAACACTTTTTTTCCTCTTTCATGTCTTCTTCAGACAAACAAAAAGAGGGATTTGAGGGGGTGCAGGGTTCATTAAGAAGCAAGGAAAAACTCTGAGGCTCATAAAAGTATGAGCACACTTTTTATCAAAGCAATAGCAACGAAAAGAAACAACACACAATTTTAAGTGGGAAACTCTCAAGGGAAAGAAAACGCACGGTCAACAACTCTTATTATTCCTCAATGAAAGATGATTACAAATACAAAGAAAAACCAAGTTTATAATCGGATGTCAAAACCCCTAATCTGCGGGGCTTGCACCTGTGATAGACGAAGCAAGGGGCCACAGGCCACGGCGAGTCCATCTGTCAAAACCCCTAATCATAGAGTTCCCTAGGCTGTCCTCAAAGTATTTTCAAGCTAACTTACGGGCTACTACCGGCCCATTCGTGTTGCAGATGGACTCGCTGTGGCCTGTGGCCCCTTGCTTCGTCCATCGCAGGGGGCGGCATCGCAGGTGCAAGCCCCGCAGTCAGACCCACAAACTTAACAACAATAACATGTGTTCCTTGTTTTTGTTTCAGCTGGGAATTTCATAAATGCCTCTAAACAAACCATATTCTGATTTTATGTTAGCCAGAATCACAAAGTCTACTTAACATTCCAAGATGTTAAACATGTAGAAACAATTTTATGCATACAAAAATATAAGAAGATAGTTCTAAAAAGAGATTCATGCGTCTGCCGGGAGTCGAACCCGGGTCTATTGCTTGGAAGGCAATTATCCTAACCGTTGGACTACAAACGCTTGTTGACATGTATGGCATAATAACTTATTAAACTAAATCTAAACATACTCTTGAAATACCGTTAGTAATCGCTAACAAAGTCATCTTTAATTTCTAACACAAATAAATGCTCTTAAGGAATCATGGTTTTGAGACAGAATAAATTCAGAGTAGTAAGTTATTTTAATAAATATAGACGCAAACATGCATGTACATCTTTCTAGAATAAAGTGGTGATTTTCAGTGTTATAATGATTAGTTAGCATTTTTGATGTGTAAGATTCGACTTTCATTACCTCTCACCCGCATAAAAGAAAAAGTAATGAAAAAACACACATCACACACCTCTATTATTTGGACTGCATTTTTAGCAAAACCTTCTACCATGCCTAACTCAAACCAAGAGACTAATTGTTGGGACTTGGGGGGAATTTATGCAGTAACAATTGGCCTAAGATATAATGTAACAAACAAGAATGTGGAAAATAATATAATAGTCAATTAAGTAACGCTCACTAAATTCCTCAGAAATTATGATGAGTTATGATTTAACTTCAATATTCTTACTATTAATTATCACTTGAACTAAACTTCTAGTTTAATTTCTTAGTCAAGGGTACCATTTGTAGTTTAACCCCACCACTTAGGTAAATTTTAACATATCTTTCTGCCTAACATTGTCACACTCTTTCTTCTTCTTGTACATTATTATCTTGACTTTGTTACACACACAAAGTGGATAATTTAATAAATAAGAACAAGAAATAAAATTAGTAATACCCACTATCTTAGCCAAACAATAACAACAATAACTAAGCCCGAGTCCTAAACCCGCTATCTTTTCCATTGGTAAAAAAAATGTGAAGAAATTTTTAGTGGCAAAAAGAGAGCTTTTGTGTCATTCTCCTAACTTTCATCCCCTCTTAATTCATTTAAATAGACATCAACCAACCCGCAAGGGTAGCTAAGTTGGTGTAGCAGTAGAGCGCGGGAGCGCAAGGTCACTAGTTCGATCCCCTGCATAAATCTTCTTGGTTGAGCCTGTCACACATGGCTTGCCAAGTGTGGTTAATCGGCTGACGTGGTTTGCAGGCTATTGCGTCAGTCCGGGGTTTACCATGTGCGCATTCGAGTAGCGGTTGCGGGTTCCTTCGTCAACAAAAAATAGACATCAACCAAACACTCTTTTTCTCCCTCTTAAATCAAACCAAACTCACACATTTTATAGAAATCAGTTAGTTGACTTGTTTTTGACTTTCTTTTCTCAACAACAAAAAAAATAGTAGTGATTAGCTAGCTAGTAGAGTTTGCAAGCCAACTTTGCACCTAGCTCATAGCTATAATTATCCTGCCATTTTCCTTTATACTATTTTTTTTTCTTCCTCTTTCTCTTTGTAACCATGGAGGCCTTGAGTAGTCTAAGTTCTTACTCTATTTTATCAAAGAATATTCTACAATTGTCTAACAATCGCGCTGGAAGGTGCGCGCTAAAGAAGATCAACAGTGTGATACATTGCCAAAGTAGTACTGGCGGAAATGCAGTAAAAGCTAGTAATTTTTCTTCTGTTATAACTGAGAGATCATCGACGATAAGGACAGATAATAGCACAATTCATGAGCATTTGAGTCCAAATGATGATGGTATTGGCATTATCAAATTTCTTAGAGGCAAAACATTTCTCATTACTGGTGCAACTGGTTTCTTGGGAAAAGGTTATTTCCCTCACTGCATAAGTTTTTTTGTTAGGATTTGAGTCCCAAATTCCACTTAATCAGAAAACCGTAAATAAGCGAAGAACAAATAACACACAAGTCGATCAGCGTTCCACGCTCTGCGTAAGGTCTTCATAGTGTCGGTGATGAATTAGGCTCCACAAATCAACATTTTTGTTTTTTATCATGTCATTTTTCATTTGCAATTGATTTTCCAACACCCTTTCTGATGTATAACCAAAGTGCAGTTCTGATTGAGAATATTTTAAGGACAGTACCTGATGTGAACAAAATATTCATCTTGATCAAGGCAGAGAATAAAGAAGTTGCTATGAATAGATTGAAAAATGAAGTATGTACTAATGCTTGACCTTTCCTAACTTCTTATTTTGGTTCATTTTCCTATCTTCACATAGTTTTTTTCACGTGTTTGCACCATAGATTCTCAATGCTGACATATTCAAGAACCTCAAACAAGTCCATGGGAAATCTTACCGTACTTTCATGTTGAGTAAGTTGGTACCTGTGGTTGGAAATGTTTGTGAAACTCATCTAGGATTAGACAAAGGTTTAGCCAATGTGATTGCTAAAGAGGTTGACATAATTGTTAATTCTGCTGCTAATACTACTTTTGATGAAAGGTAATTGGAATTTCACATACTGTATCATTCTCAATCTTTTATTGTGCCTGCAGAAAGTATAACTAGTGAAGACTTTGATGAACTTGTAGGTATGATGTTGCACTTGATATAAACATCGGTGGACCTAGCCGTCTAATGAATTTTGCAAAAAAATGCCACAAGCTGAAGCTTTTCCTCCAAATATCCACAGGCAAGTAACTAGACCAGTTACGAAGAAAAAATACATGAAACATTACTCAGTCACACCTCTCTATAACAACATCGTTTGTCTCGAAATGTTTTGGCTGCTATAGAGAACATATAATATAACGTAACATGAAAGATATTCCACAGAAAACATGGTTGTTATAGTGAAATGTTGCTATAGAGGATAATTATTATAGAGAGGTTTGTATTAACAAATATTCTCCGAATATTCGCCATATATTATGTAATTATTGCATTCTTCACATCAAGCTGATGTATCGGCCAGTGCTTACCCATGGCTATACTCAGGACTGTGCGAATGGTAGCAGGTTTTACAACCGGGCTGAACGTCTCTCCACAATCAATATACCATAAATATACATGAATAATAATTACAAGAGAGGAATCCTAATTCGGTAAGGATCCTAATATACCATAAATATACATGAATAATAATTACACAATATATGGCGAATATTCTGACAATATTCGTTAATAGTTTGACTGTATAAAGCTTTGGCTAACAGATTATCAGCAGCACAGATTCATGTTAGATAATGATGTGGTCATCTATTTAGAGACCATTTACTGTATGTTTTATTATACTGCCAACAGCTTATGCTAATGGACAGCGACACGGAAGGATCATGGAAAAGCCGTTCTGTTCTGGAGACAGTAAAACAAAAGAGACTCTACTATCTGGAATTCACCAAAACTCTTTCCCTAGTTTGAATGTTGAAGATGAGATAAAACTGATCTTGGAATCTAAACAAGGTGTAGAAGATAACGTAGCCGGTCAGAAAATGAATGAACTTGGTTTGGAAAGGTATCGCGTTACATACTTCCTTCGTCATTCTTCTTAACAAACTATTTATCGACATTTTTACTAAAAGAAGAGTCATGAACTGATCAGAGCGAACAAATTTGGGTGGCAAGATACTTATGTATTTGAAAGTATATTTATTGTTGGAAATTTATTAATGTGGAATTAAGTTTATCCCATTATTTATGATTCGAACAACTGGGGCCCCGCATGTCGGAAACGTCGTTTCCACACACGTGCAATCTTAGTGTCAAGTATCGTAAATTTCGTTAATGAAAGAGATATTGGTACGTAAGTGAAGTGTTTGAGACATAGAATGATGGACGGTTATTGACTAAATAACAAGTGTTCCAAGTTGGTAAACGAATGAAGGATTGTGCGAAGTGTAAGATGGTACAGGTCGGAAAAGGACCGCGGAGCCGAGAAGGACCGCCGCGCCGGAGCGCCGTGGTGCCCCCTTGCTGAGCCGCGACGCTAATTGGCTGTTTGGCATTCTGGAGCTGCGGCGCTTCCCAGGCAGTGTTTGCTCGACGGAATCCCAAAGGTTTGACTGTTGATGTGGTTTTAATGGCATTGAATCCACCAAATAATGGTCATTACTTGGACCTTTATGTTGCTGCATTACTTGGGGGATAAATGCCATCCATTACATGTCAATTGAATGCCATTATGGGGCATTTGAAAGACCATCTTGCATACCTATAAATTGAGGCCTTTGGCTCAATTCTATAGATGAACAACAATAAACATACAAGTATACAACACCACAAAGAGATCAGTTTTCCTGATAAGCAATCCTTCTCTTAGCAATATTCATTGTTCGTATTCTTCGCTGAGGTCATTTTTGTAGGCTTTGCACATTTGATAGTTTGTTGTTTCATCTTGGGAGACTATTGTCCACACTTCCGTAAAGCTTATATACGGGGGCAATCTTATCTTAAAGACAGAGAACCATCTCTCGACTCAGCCGGTGGAGTTGTGTTTATCTAATTGGTTGCTAAGTGTTTCAGGTATTAACTTAACAGACAAAAGACTCTAACCGTTCGTATTCTCAGCGGATTTACAAGCCACAAGTGTAGCAGTTCATGTTCTTGTATTTCTGAATACAAGATCCATATTTGAAGTTCCAATTCAGGATCAAGTTATTGACAACTTCTAGTTGTAATTTTTGTTGTTTATCCTTTCGATCACTGTAATAGTTATTTACTATTCCCGTACGTGCTTTACATATCCAACATTTATATCCTAGAGACAATCTGTATTAGGACAAATGTACTTTATACACATTCGTATTATTATTAATAGAGATTAATATTTTGACATTTGCAATTATTGAATTATTAGTTTATTATTTATAATATTCTATAATATGCATCCCTAGAGGTTACGTTGTTATTAATAATGTGAGATATTAATATTATAACGTAACTCTTAAAATAGCCTCGTCTAATGATCATCAAGAATGAGATATCGATGCTATGTGATAAGTCGACATGTGGTCTGCGTCACTTCCTTAGAGGATGTAGTATGTCTTACCTGCTATGAGTAATGACTACTTGTGATGGACACATGGATACTTTGAAAGTATTGGTATACCCTGCTGATATACTGTTTGTTATACATGTCTAAAGTATGATCAGCATGTGGAAGATAAAAGTCCTTAGACTTGAGGTCAATACACACCTTGTCTACATAATAATATACTTTGATCCTGTCCTAAGCTCAAATGCCTTATAGGTTGAGTTACGGCTTGTATTGAGTACATTACGATGTGGATTAAAGGTGGTAGTTGAGCCAAGATTATAATTTATTCCTCGAATATATATTCGAGAGAACACTCAGCTTCTCATTGATATTGGGTTGACTAAGTCGTTGGCCAACACAATAGACATATCTAGAATATGGTCTTGTTGTCAACCAATATAGATAAGATATAATGATCAAGCCATTTGGATAGACACTTGGCAAATCCTAAGCTTGATCGAGTGTACCGTGAATGAAAGGATTTTATCTTACCACATAGAGGTTAAGTTTACTGGATTCATGTAAACGTATTTCACATATTGAGTTCGTCTTGCGGCGCCGTCTAGGACTTCCGCGTAGACCTTAATTTGATTAGTGTCGATATGAGAAGGCATGTAGGGTTACACTATGTCGATTGTCCTTTCGATCTAAGGATGTATTGAGAGAGTATTAAATATTCGATTTAGAATCGAGATATTTAAATGAATGATGGTTGTTTTAATTAAGTCAAAATTGAATTTTGGATTTAATTAAGAATGTGCTGAAATTTTTTAGGTCAGGCCCAAGGTCAAACCCTAATCTGGTTTGACCTAATTTTCACCTATAAATATAGACATACACTTCATTATTCATACACTTGATTTTCATATAATTATTCTAAGTCTTAGAGACTCAGAATCAAAACACTCTCTCGAACTTTTGCCGGATTTCCTAGCTTTCCAAAGGAGGAATACATTAAAGCTTGAAGCTTGCAATCGAAAGGAAATTCGCGTGCTCACCCACAGTTGATAAAGATTACAAATAATTTATGCTCCAGACCTAGGAATAGTAAAACCCCTTAGCTCAATCCGATTAAATGCCTTTTTCATTTACGATTGGAACATAGATGGAATGACTTAATACAATATTCTCAGCTTCCTCCAACAAATGACCATGGCTGCAAATGTCTATAAAACACAAAATGGTACACAAGATAAGACCATTGCAGAACTGCTCATCGTAGGATTCTCTGGTCAATTAAAAGATTGGCGAGATAATTATATCACTGATAAACAAAAGGAAGACATCATAAACTCCATCAAACTGATGAAGAAGGAATACCAATCCTTTATGAACAAGGTGAACCCCTACAAGATGCAGTGTCAACCTTGATATTCACAATCTCTTTAAACTTCATAGGAGATTCTTCGCATCTGAAGGATAAAAATGCCGAGTTACTTTCAAATCTCAAATGCAAAAACTTAGTGATTTCCAATGGTACAAGAATACTTTCTTAACCAGAGTCATGCTTAGGGAAGATTCCAACCAACCATTTTGGAAAGAGAAATTTCTGGTCGGACTACCTACCTTTTTAGAAGAAAATGTTAGAAATAAAATCAAGGAGAATTGTGGAAAACAGATAATACCCTACAGTGAGTTTACATACGGACAACTAGTCAGTATAACTCAACATGAAGGTCTAAAGATCTGCCAAGACCTAAAATTACAAAAACACCTTAAATGTGAGCTAAAAAGAACTAGGTGCGAACTAGGTACTTTTGCAAACAATTTGATACAAATTCCACAAAATCCTCTCCAAGTTATACAGGAAACTATAGCAAGACTCATAAATCTCATAAGAATACATCAAGAGGTTACAAGAAGAAGGATTTCAGGACTAACGAAGAGTATTATAAAAATCCTTATAAAAATACTCGTTATTCCAGGAATAAACCAAATCCCAAAAAGACTGATTCCAAATACAAATATATCACATGTTATAAATGCAATAAAAGGGACATACTTCGAGATACTGTAAAATGAATAAAAAATTACAAGAATTGAAATTAGACGATGATGTAACCCAAAAAATCTCAAATCTTCTAATAGATTCCTCCGATTCAAACGCCGAGTCAGAACCTCACTATTTTTCTCTATCTTCAGAAGACAATAAAGCCCTTCAAATAGATGAATTTCTCACAACCAGTTCATATGAAAAATCTGATAAGGGTAAAGGAAAACGCGTTTGTGTATTAACCAAATATCATGAATTCATGTTAGATATGGTTAAACACATAGATACCAACACCAAAAGGATTATTTGAATAAACTCCTCAAATCCTTTACAGAGGAGAAAAAAGATTATAAAAATATAATTTTGTCCAATACTTCCAAAAATATCTATGACTTAACAAATATCCTGAAGAAGGGTAAAACGATGAAAGAATCCAAAGAAACACTAGTTCTAGAACTACAAAAAGAAATAAAACAAATAAAACTAGAGATCAAGGTTCTAAAGGAAAAACAAGAACAAGATTCTCTGTTAATAAAAACAATCCTTTCAAAAGATACCTAGGAAAGTACTGAGTCCGATAATTCTGATTCTGAAGATCCAACAGAACCGGAAGAAGATTTTGCAAAACAAAATCTAGAAGAAATCTAGAAGAAATCCAAAAGAATTCCTTATTGTCTTAAGACAGATCATGTCAAAAAAATACCTAGTAAGAATAACCCTTAAATTCTCAGGCAATTTTAATATCAGAAGAATTCCACCAAAAAACTCGTGAAAAATTAGCAATAGCTAATAATACTAAATTAGAGATCAATTCCCAAATCAGTGCGTCAATTATTAATGACGGAATTACTATAGCAACATCGTTTGTTCTAGTAAAAGACATACATAATTTCGTCATCTTAGGAACACCGTTTATAATTCTTATCACCCCTTATAAGGTAGATAACGATTTCATATCTTTTGATTTCAATAAAAAGAATTTAAAATTCCATTTTTTGACAAAATCAAAAGCAAGAGACCTCAACCTGATAAAAACATATTCCTATCACCTAGAAGAATTGAGAAATAATTTTTTAGATCAGACACCCGAGTCTCCTAAAACCTATCCTATATGTTCTATCGAATTAATTAATACCTTTGCATGTTCAAATTTTTTGAAATATGATTTACAATATTTTCAAAATATTGCATAAAAAAATATTTTCTGCAAATTGATTTTTTACTTTAAAGAAAATCTCTTAACCCGTGATTTCCTCAAAAATAAGAGAGAAAACCCACAAATTCCTGATACTGGTTACAACGCAGAAATGTCCTATCATTGTCCCTTGCCCCATTGTTTGGGCTACAAGAACAAGATATCCAGGAAGGACATGCGAGAATCCGGAAAATACTGTAACCACGCGATGTGTGGAGCCTTACTCCAAAAGAGAAAGGATGAAACTTCTCTGATAAATACACCAGTTATTGCACCATAACAACAAACAAATTCTATGGCCCCCAAAAAACTCATAAACTCCACCATTTCCAAACCAACAAAAGAAGAAAAAGAAAAATTTTCTGACAAAACTCCTACCGAAAAACCCATGACATGTTATGACGCAATCATGAAAGAAGAAAACGAAAATGCAAACACTGCTGAATCTGTGCAAAAAACACCAGCAAATCCCGCACAGGAAGTAACTACTGAAAACCTTTTACAACTCCTTGCAAAATCCCCGGAATTACAGCAGGCATTGTTACAACTTCAAATTCCTAAACAAGAAATTGTTCAAAGCTCATAAGAGGATAAAACCTCAAAAAAATTTATAAAAATCGAGAAAGGAGAATCTTCAAAAACCCTCTCTCAAAATCAATTTTCAAAAACACAACTTGTGGTACCACAAGTCTCCAAAAAACATGTTTCTGGATTTTTTACAAAACTTTTTTTTCCAAAATATTGTGACTCTTGAAAAAAAGATTTTTTTTTTATCAAGACCCCTTTTTAGCATTACAAAACTATTTTGGACAAGGATGGTTTTACAAATCATGAGATATTTTTAAAACCTCATATTTTTACCAAGCTATCCTTTAAATATCAGGATCAACAACAATTATAAAAATAACTTAGATCCCTCTTACTCTATTTGCAAAATATTAGGGGTAATTGCTCCAAGCGATTAGGGGAATGAATTGTGTCAACTCCTAAACTTCCCGGATACCCATCAAAATTTCCCATTTTTTAATATTTCATTTAATTACTGGGATTACCAACAAGTTTGGTTCAATTCCTTTTTTGTTTAAAAAACCGGTCGACGCCATACTTGGCTCTTTCATTTTGATACCTCATGTATTCCATCTCAATTTCGAACATGGTGGAATTCATGGTGGGAACAATATCCACCCTTGAAATACAAAACCCCCAAGTCACCAAATCTTTCAGCCTCTTTAAATCCCTTTATATAGGGGTGGGCAAAAAACCCGGAGAACCGAAAAAACCGAACCGAATCGAAATTAGGTTAGTTTTTTTTTTTTAAAAACAAAATTTTGAAAAACCGAACCGAATAAGGATTTAGTGATTCGGTTCGGTTTTTAAATTTTGGATACGAACCGAATCGAAAAACCGAATTAATTATATATATATATATATATATATATATATATATAGGATACTACTATCTCTTGAATCATAGCCATTGAAGCCAATCTAAGAAGCTTTTACGGAAGTCGCATGCGACATGAACTTGATTAACATATCACAGAAGCATTGACATAAAATGTATGGAGAGAAAGTAGTTGTAAATTGGTGAAATTTTAAATGGTCATAACTCTGCGCTCGGATGTCCGTTTTACCCGATTTTTTTTTTTTTTTTGGATATTTTTTCGAGACGGGCCGACCCTAATTTTTACGAAAACGTCTGTTTTCCTAATCAATTTGTGTTTTCCCCCAAATCGGATTCTAATTTTCCCTTTTCTTCAGTAAACATCTCACGATACACTATAGATTTCAACGTCGAAATTTCATGGTAGTGTAGGTGTGAATGTCAATTTCAGTTTTGGAAATTCAATGTTTTTAAAAAATAAAAAATTCCCCGATCCGACCCGACCCGACCCACTAGAAAAAACCGATATAATCCGATACGTTCGGTGATATAAACCGAACATATCATTTTTTAAAAAAAAGTTGTATTCGGTTTTTTTTAAAAAAAATTGATTTTTATTTGGTTTATATTTTTCGGATACAAAAGCGAACCGAACCGATATACGCTCACCCCTACCTTTATAAACCCAGCGAGGAAAAAAAAAGATTTGTGTCACTACACCTTTTTCACACGAAATTTTATTTTGCCATGAGTATTCACATGGTTTGCGGATTATTCTGAAAATAAAATCCCAACGGTCCGACGTAGGTTCAAAATCAGATGGTGGTACAGCTTTAAAATACCAGCAAGTCTCGCACCACACAGAGTCCAGAAATGGCTAAATACGCTGAAATCCATTCAGGTACAAGTGCCACTAAAAACACCACAGGCACCGCTACAAATACCGGAGCACACCCAATTCCTTTCACAGAAATCCCAGATGTCCTCAATGCTTGCAGCAACCAAAAATCCAAAAGAAATGCAAGCAATAATTCTGAAGTTTGCACCGTCTTCATCAAAACAAAGTTCTTCAACAGAAGAAGAAGAAGAACCAGAAATTGATATATAAGACAGTCCAATTTTTGGCAACAGTGGATTCTGAAGAAAAGATTGCCTAAAGAAGACAAAATACCCGGAATAAAGTTCAGACAAAATTCTGACAAAAGAAAATCCCTAAAAAAGAGGCTTTCAAAAAAGAAATAGTAAAAGCAAAAGATTCCAGCAATAATTTGAGAAAATGCCAAAATTAATGATGTCACGGATGATGTCATTCTCCACTAAGATGAATAGTTAGATTCCTTTTTATTTATCAAAATGCCATGTAAAACTCTTATAAAATGAGACCCCCTCTCCCTTAGTTAGACAAACTTTTTCTTTCATAGATTTCAGATTCTAGAGAGAAGTGTAAGCTCACTCTAAATTACAATTCCTTCATCTAAATTCCCTCGTATAATTCACCTCATATGACCTCAAATACCTTAGCCAAAATCCCCAAAAATACCTTGGAAATTTCCAAGATAAAACTCCTTGATATAAATCTTTGTAAGTTTTAATATTTTGAATAAATATGATTATGAAAGGTGCTACCTCCTAATCTTATATATATATATATATATATATATATACCAAACTACTGCCGAGGATCTAAAGGGATAATAGACAAGGAAAAAATTGATATATAAGGGATTGAAAAATTAATAGATAATTGAAATATGCAGAAAGTAAAGTAAGATTAACTTACAAATTAATGTTCGAGTTAAGGAAACTATAGGTCGGCCTACGTAACGATCTCTAAAGCCAGAATTCTTATTTATGTTCTACCACAATTTTTTTACCTTTTCTCTCTATTTAACTTAATAAAATTCTCAAAAACCCAAAAGTCACCTCATTAATTCTAAACATTACTGCACCTGTTCGTGCTGCTAAAATCCTAAAAGTCACTCATAAAGAACTCCACGGTTACAAAACGTTTTGTATCCTGACCCTTCTCTAAAATACTTGTATTTTCCTTCTTTTTGGTCTGTTGAAAATCTCTTACTTCCTCTTTCAATCTAAGGGGTGTATTCAATTAGAATTTTAAAAGACTATTTTGAGATAAATAAGTTTTGTGGTATTCAATTAAGACTTTTAAATAATCTAAACAAGTCTTGTGATATTTAATTAAGACTATTAGTATTTTTAAAAAAGGGTATCCAAATCTAGTGGTATTCAATCAAGATTTTAAACAAGTAACAAAAAGTGTTTGGTATTCAAAAACTTGCTAAACAATCAGAATTTTGTGTGACTTTTTAGTCGAAGGTATAAATACCAAACCTTATAAAAAATCTCACCCAAACCCATAAGATTTTGTGTGATCTTTTTCCGAGTGTCAAAGAGATCGAATGGAGCTCTCTTGGGCACAAAAGAGTATTGCCTTGAATTCAAGCTGCCCTTCAAGAGAGAAGTGTTTGACATCAAGATGTTCCTCCCGGTCATTGGTCAAACTCTTGTAGAAAGAGGCATATTCCTCCTTTGTAATCTCCTCCGGTTTGCGCAACCAGATAGGTTTCTGCTTGTTAATGAGCTGTCACTCGTGAAATACTGTTGCTAATGGAGTTATGTACAACCTTCACGTGGTTTCTCATTCTTTAACATTACCACCGGCATTGGTGGTGGCGGCGGAATAAAATCCAATGGGACGGATCTAGCACAACCCCAGGTGAAGTTGAAACCGAATAGAAAAGTAAAAAAATTCATGTGGTCCTTTCAAATCTTTATAAATCTTATGATAAATTTTTTAAAATCCAAACGGAAATCCACTAGACTTAAAAAAATCTTTTAAGTCATTACATTTCTAAATAATCTTTTAAAATTCACTGGACTTATTTATCCCAAAATAATATTTTAAAATCCTAATTGAATACACCCCTAAATTCTTATTTCCCTAAAATCCTTACACTTTCCTTCTTTTAGGTTCTGTTACAAATTTCTTCCTCTTCCAATTTGTAAGTATCAAATAGCGTTTTCAAATTAACTGTTTAAATTGTTACCCAAAGATAAAAGGGGTAACGTTTTTTTCCCTAAGGCGGCGCAAAAACAGACCACAGTTTTCCTTTACCTTCAAACATAAAATGGTAATTAAACAATTTATTAAATTGCTAATAGTACTCCAGGAGGTGTTCCATTTTTTTTTGTTGATCGTAGATTAAAAACTAGAAGATACAATAGTTTATTTTATTCTCTGGGATGCAGTTCTTTCTTCTTTTTCTTGGGTTATATACCAATTTATATTTAACATACTTTAGTTTTTCATGAATTGTTCGAAGTGCAGTTTCTTTTTTAATTATTAGATCATTAATGATTTAATATTTCTCTTCTAAAAAGATTGACTAAATAATAAATATTTATTTCATTTTAGGCTCATGCCATGGCGAATTTTTAAAACTATTATAGGAGAATTTATCATCAATTATTGTGTTTGCGGATGTATTTGTCTTCTTCCGTTTTCAATGATCTACTTTTGTATTTTGCTCCATTCTCTTCTCCCATTTTCTTTTTTCACTTTTATATTCTTTTATTTATATGACGAAATTTGCTTAGTGGAAGGCTGATTCTGAATATGCTTACCCTACTTTAGAGTATTTCAAAACTATTGAGAAGAATATTAAGTTGGGATAGAATAACTCAACTTATGCCATAAATATTATTCGGTCAAGGTTAAATAAATATTTTTAAGATACTTTATATGTATCACTAAAAGTTTCACTTTTAAATGAAATTTCTAACAGAATTTGCGACTGAATAAATTTTATAGCTAAATAGAAAATTCTATCATTAATCCTATTTAGTGACGCATTAACAACGAAATTCATAATTAATTTCAATTTTTTTGAAGTGATTAGTATGTTTGATCTAATTCCAATTTATTTCCACAACAAGGTGTTATGATGCTCTTTACATTTGTTATATTCGAATTTTCTCAATTTTTTACATGAATCTACTTTTATTATTATTTTCTTAATATTTAGATAATGCTTTGTCTTGAGCCGAGGGTCTACTGGAAATAACTGCTTTACCTACCAAGGTAGAGGTAAGGTCTGTGTACACTCTACCCTCCCCAGACCCACGTTGTGTGATTTCACTGGGTATGTTGTTCTTAATATTTAGATATCAGGGGGAAATATTCCGTGAGTTATAATGAGACATTTGATTTCGCGCGCGCAATTTTTTTTATATATATATATATATATATATATATATATATATATATATATATATATATATATATATATATATAATTCATGTATAAATATAAAGAGGTTCTTACAATTTGACATTTTGTTGATGAAAGAATATACAGTCTCAGCAACTTTTTTGCTCTAAAAAAGGCTCATTGGCACTCAAATGTTTTCATTTGATATATTAAAAAATACATTTGTACTTATTTGAAAATATTACAATAACAATAACAATCATACCTTAGTTCCAAATAAATTAGGAAAATATCTAAAAATAGTAAAGTTATTTTAAAGCTAATTTACCATCCGAACAGTGTGCGGGTCATTTTATTAATAAAAAATTCATCAAAAAGAAAAGTACAAGTAAGGAGCAAGATCTTACCTAAGTAATCCAAGTGAGGATTGCCAATATGTGTAATTCTTTATAAATTGAAAATACTTTCACTATTTTCTTTTCGTTTTTTGCTTATTTAACTAAAAATATAATTTTGAGAGATTATATCGGTTTCATTCACTACTAATTTTTTTTATTTTTCCATCGAATTTTTTACTGGAAAATATCAGTGGAAAAAATCTAAATAGTAGTATTTTTATACAGAAAAATTTAGAAGTTTCCTAGCGTTTCAATGGGAACTTGTTTCCCACAATGCATTTTCCTAGTAAGCTGGTTCGGTGAAAATGAGATGAAAAAATAATATTTTATAGCACAAATTTTCCACTAAATCTCAATGAAAAAAACCTCTGTTTCTAATAGATTCTAGCTAAAAAGAATTTATTAAAATCCTACGCTGCATAACTTTGCTTCTGGTCTAATTAACAATGTACTTCATTAATATTTTTCTCTCTTTTGGGACTAGAAATAAAATATAGTGGCAGTTGACTTGTCTCAACCCTATATTTTACAGAAAAATTAAAAGATATAACTAAACAGCAGTCACAAGTTATAGAATTGTTTAGCCGAAAACTACGTGACAAAAAATAAATTCTCTTGCATAAGAGTAGGTATATTTGAAAGTTAGTGTTGCTCATTTCATTTATCATTTCTTAATATGAGAAATTGAAGTTTATTATTTTCATGTATCGAATGAGAATCTTAGCACTGCTAGTGTTTATATTTGACGTTTTCAAAATAAGATACCAAAAATTAGTCGAACTAAATCGAAATGAAAGATAAACCAAAATAATTAAGAAAACTTGAAAAAGACTAATCTAATTATACACAATATAATAACTGAAAATTCGGTGTACTATAATTGAATTTCTTGAAATAAACAGTCGAATCAAATCATTGATGACCACCCCTCCAAAACATCTTATTTTAGGAACTTCACATCTAAGTATGAGCTAAAAAACAAAATAACTTGTAGCATTTTCTTGATTCTATTTGTTATTCCATCAACTTATAGAACCTTGCATAATCTTTTAACATAAAAAAGGTATAGGTGGCATATTTAATTAATGAAACGTGATTACGCGTGACACTACTACTAATTACTCGAGTTTATATGTTAAATCTACTTGAGGCTCGTGCATGTCATGGTATTCCACACGCATTACGCATTACGCCTTACAAGTTACAAGCATTTACATTTTTCATATAAATAATTATTGTCATTTATATATTTAAATAATTAGGAAATTTTGCTCTTTCAGTCCCTCAAATATTAAAAATTCTATTTTTGGTCCCTTTATACTCTGGTTAAGCACATTTAACTTTGATTACCAAAAAACTTTCAAGTAATTGAGAGATGCACTTTTGATCCCTTTTGAATGTCGGGACTTAGCTACAACTTTGGTTACGAGTTCTGCCTTACCCTATAATTTTAATCTAAACTTTGTATTTGTACAAACTATTAATTTAAAACTTAATAACTTTAAAGGACTAGAAATCCAAACCATAAACTTCAAATTCTGGTACGTTGCACCTTTGTTAGCTGTGAATCTTCACGAATTTTATGAATTATTAAATACTAATTCATTTCATTATTGACGTGATGTTAAATTTGTTCAAATACTCCATATTTGAGAGTCAAAGAGTTCTAAAAATAATTTAATTATCACATATTTCCTCTATAAAAGGAGAAACAAGTACACATTTTTATTAATTAAAGGTTAAATGTGCTTTACCAAAAAATGTAAGGACCAGAATTTTGAATTTATCAACAATTGAAGGACCAAGTATGCAATTATCCCAAATAATTAAATATTTCTTAATTAGAGTATTATGCTGATCTGTATCCTGATGAAAGCCATTGGTATAAATTTCTCGTATATAAACATCATGTCAACATTGTCTTACATATTACTGTAAGTAATTAAAGAATAAAAGTCTTAAGTGTGTTAATTAGCAAAAATGCTAGCCATTTCTTCTTCTCCTATGTTTTCTACTACTAATAATAATTTTGGTTGGCTTTTGGAGGATCCAATAAGCCAACAAATAAATTACAATCCCACTGAAACTTCAGATAATTCAGCTAATATTGCTCTTCATTCATCATCATCATCTCAAAAAAGTCTTCAACACTCTGATTCAAATAAATTTGATCATCAAATTATTAACGGTGGTGATCATCATCAACCTGATCAGATGGTGAAGAAGCTTAATCATAATGCAAGTGAGCGTGATCGTAGAAGAAAAATCAATGGCTTATATTCTTCTCTTCGTTCTTTGCTTCCAGCTTCGGAACATACGGTATGTCTTTTCATTTTTTTGGGAGTAAAATATGATTCAAAGTAAATCAAATTGAATTATAATCAATTTTAATTTCACAAAATACGGTTTGATTAACAAATTTTCATCTTTTTTTAATCAGAATTTAGTTGGTTTTTAACAATTTAATCTGAGATTTAGGCTTATAGCTTGTTTGGTCAAACTTCAAGAATTTGTTTATTTTGGAAAATACTTTTTTGTCAGAAGTGATTTTCTAAAAAGCAGTTTTAGAGAATAACAACTTGTGTTTGACTAACCAATTTTGAAAAAAATCTTTTGTCAATATTAGAGCAAGGAATTTATGCTTTATAAGGTTTCAAAAGTAATTAATTTTTCATTTATGTTCATGAGACTAATTCAATATTCTTTATGTTCACAGAAAAAACTAAGCATTCCATCAACAATAGCAAAAATTCTCAAGTACATACCAGAGTTACAAAGTGAAGTGGAAAGCCTGATTGAGAAGAAAGAAGAAATTACATCAAGAAATATTTCCAATAAAGAAAATTCAGCTGATTTTAACAAGCAAAATAGAAGAAGAGGTGGAATTGAGAATTCTTCATTAATTATTTCAGCAAGTGAAGTAGGTGATAAAGAAATAGTGATTCAAATATCAACTTTGAAGATCAATAAAGGTTCAATTGGTGAGGCTATATCAGAATTAGAGGATGAAGGATTTGTTCTACTAAATGCATCTTCTTTTGAAACGTTTGAAGATAGGGTATTCTATACTTTGCATTTTCAGGTATTATTAAATATCCTTCTTATTCTGACCCTTGTGATATTTAATTTTAATTAGCACACAACCTTCAATTAATCGTAATGCACATATTTTTGCTCGTGAAATGCTAGATGCCACTCAACAATTCAATTTCTCGAGTTAACAATAGACTAATCAAATTGTACACGTCAAAATCTCCATATGTATTATAGTTCTTGTTCATATATCTTCGAAGTTGTTTTTGTTCTATTTTTCTTATTGGTATTTTTCCCCTTCTTTTTGGTCAACAGGTTGAAGGAACTATGGCAGTTGAAGTTGACATGTTAAGAGAGAAGCTTTTATCATATTTTGAGAATGAAGACAAGTTATTACCACAATGAGTTTATAGCTTTATTTTTACTAAAATATGATGTATTCACACTTTTCTCCTCTCTTTTTTCCATCTTTTTCCGTAGGATAGAATCAGCAACAAATGTAAATGCCTTTTAGGGACAATCTGTTACTATCAAAACTCTTTATAACTACGTTTTCTGGTTACGCTTTGGCTGCTATAGCTTGATGCTAATATAGAGAACATAACATATAATATAATATAAATATGAAAATTGGTTCCAAAAAAAACTAGAATATTATAGTAAAATGTTATTATAGAGGATGATGGCTACATAGAGGTCTAACTTTACTTTAAAATACAAATTAACCGTTGTTTCTGAAAAGCAATTTGATATAAGGAAGAACCTTCGGGAGCACTGGCAAATCTGCTAGGTTTACACTCATTAGGTCAAAAGCAATACAAGTTCTTTGCATACTCACTTCATCAAGTGCAGGTACTTTGGGGTATCTTTGGCTGAAGTGAGTCAATTGAAAGTATATGTATGTCCTAGAGATAATCTGTACTAGGACAAATGTACTTTATATACATTCATATTATTATTAATAGAGATTAATATTTTGTCATTTGTAATTATTGAACTATTAGTTGATTATTTATAATATTCTATAATATGCATCCCTAGATGTTACATTGTTATTAATAATGTGAGATATTAATATTATAACGTAACTCTTAAAATAGCCTCAACTAATGATCATCGAGAATGAGATATCGATGATATGTGATAAGTCGACATGTGGTCTGCATCACATCCTTAGAGAATGTACTATGTCTCACCTGGTACGATTTGATTTAATCTGCATGCTTAGTTGGTTTTCAACTTCTGCTTTGTAGCTTCGGAACGCTTCAAAGGCTTCATCCTTACTTTTCAACAAGTAAAGGTAACAATACTTTGTGCTATCATCAATGAATGTCACAAAGTACTTGTTCCCCCTCTAGTTTGTGCAAACTTTAGATCTCATATATCTATGTGAACAAGTTCTAGAGGAGCGGTATTCCTTTCGACGGATCGAAAAGGAATCTTTGTGAGTTTTGCCTCTACGCACACCTCACACTTATGTTGAGGGTTTACGTCGATAGACGGCAACAACTCCAACTTAACCAACCTTTGGATGGACTTATAGTTAACATGTCCTAATCTATGATGCCATAAATTAGAGGACTCAACCAAGTAAGAAGAATCTTCAATATTATTGTTTGCACGCATTACAGACATGGCGTTAACTTTGAAGAGGCATTCACAGACGAAGCCTCTTCCCACAAAAGTTCCATTCTTGGTGATTACAAATTTATTGAACTCAAATACTAGCCTAAAACCAGCATTAACCAATAAGTGACCTAAAATTAAATTCCTCATAATCTCAGGGACATGCATCACCTCCTTCAGAGTGAGCTCATTTCCAGAAGTTATCTTCAGGACTACCTTTCCTACCCCCAGCACGTTAGAGGAAGCGTTGTTACCCATGAACAACTTCTTGTCTGTAACTGTTGTATATGTGGAGAAGGCATCTTTATTGGAACAGATGTGTCTGGTAGCACCAGTGTCCATCCACCATTACATAGGATTCTCAACAAGGTTTGCTTCAAGCACCATCGCCGAGAACTCCTCAATCATGTTGTCAAGAAGCGTGTCTTTGACGACGTTAGCATGCAAAGAACTTGTATTTATCAATCATGACATATTTTTTATATGATAATCCACAATCATGATAATCCACAATCATGACATATGTTTTATATGATAATCCACAATCATGACATATTTTGCGTCTTTGTATTTTTTCTATATGATAATCCACAATCATGACATATTTTTTATACTTTGCGTCTTTGTATTTTTTTACCTTTAAAAATAAAGTTTATAGCAAATTGTATTTATCAAGAATGCTTTCAAAAAGTTTTAGGCCATCCTTTACAACTAAGTTATAAATATGACACACATCTTATATGAAAATGATCAGCAAAAGATGGAGTTAATCTAAGTTTTAAAAGTCTTATAGCATAATCATTAGAAGAATCATTATCTAATGTAATAGTCATAATTTTGTCATTTATTCCATAGTATTCACAAATTTCTTTTATATTATCTGCAATAAACCTATCAATGTGCCTATCATCTATATATCTATATGCTACAATACGTTTTTGCATATATCAATTTTGATCTATCCAATGACATGTTACCGTTAAATAATTATTATCGTTAGTACTACGACATATGTCAGAAGTGATAGCCACTTTGCCATTAAAATGATACAATGCATAACGTAAAAAGTGTTGATATTCACTTGCAAATTTAAAAACATCCCTTCTAACAATTGATCTAGGAAAATCATTAAAATCAAGATTATATATTTCCCGAGTGTAATGAATAAAATCAGGAGACGAAGAAAATGAAAAAGGCAAACCCTCCACCGCTATTAATTTTACCATATTTTTCCTATCTTTTTTTTTAATCATATTTAGGACCAAAAATTCCCCCCGTCGTCGGGTTAATTTGACCCTATACTAGGTCGGGGACACTATGGGAACCTTGTCCCGACTCAGATGGCATTGTCACACCCAATTTTTTAGCCATGTATTGATTCCACCTAGCTATGTGCTCGCCTTGTACATGTCTTAGTAAACCTCCTATCCCACCTTGACCTTTTCCGATTTTAAATTTATAAACATTTTTACAAAATTTATATCTAGCTAGTTGATTCTCTTCATCCCTGTCAAAAAAATGTCATGCATCTGATTTTAATTTTAATTTTGTGGGGCCTCAATTCATACTAGGGGGAATAAGATGCATTCCAATTTCAATTTCAAGCTGAGACTCAGTCTGAGCCTGAGGTTGATGTGCACTAGTGGGTGTGTCATCTATATTATCGTCTAAATTAAATTCTGATTCATCTACTTCATCATCTATTGGTATATCATTAAAAAAAATATTTTCATCAATATTACTGAAATCAATCAAATCATCAGGACTAAGAATAAGATTACTACAAGTACTCTTACCCTTATTACCCCTACTAGAAGAAGCTTTACCCTTACCTTTATCCGTAATCAAACATTTAAATTCTTTCATTTTAATTATACAAGTAAATAATTAAATAAAAGAAATTAAATGCGATAATTAAAATTAAGTAACAATAATAATTTAAAGAAGGAACGAAGGTACCAAACGCCGACGTGTAATCGATGTTGAAAATTGAAACTTTGCTCGATGGATGATCCTCAAGCTAGTTGCCAACTTCACTCTCAAATTTTTAACTTTGATATAATATTTAATAGTAGGAAGATTTGTAGAATTGTAGAGAGATGGTAGAAAGATTTGTAGAATTGTAGAGAGATGGTAGAAAGATTTGTGAGAAAAATGAAGAGGAAAATGAGTTATTTATAGTTGGAAAATAGGGTTAAAGTGTAAATATATTAACTTAAGGGTTAAAAATAAATATTAAGGGGGTAGGGGGTTTATGGGGTGGGGGGCAAAAATGGCCGTTATAGCCGTTGCACAACACCCAAAATCAAAATTTAGTCATTGTTGCAACAGTTATTTTTGCAAAGGGGGACGGGTCGGGGTGGGACGAACCCAGGCCCGTCCCGAGTTCGAACCCCGACAATTTTTTTTTACTTTGGGGGATCAGGCCGGGATGGGCCGGGTAGAGGGATGAACGGGTCAGGATCGGTCCGACCCGGCCCACTGGACAACCTTAGGCGAAATTGAGTAACGCTGCTGGTACTCCATACAACCATACAACGATCCGACATATTACCGCAGCCTCGCAGAGGCCTTGCAGTATCTGACTTTTACGTGACCTGATATTTCTTATACGGTTCAGCAAGTTTGTTTACACATGCATGATCCGAAGAAAGAACATATGGGGGCTCTCAAAAGAATTCTACGGTATGTTAAGGGTACTCTTCATTTCTGGTTGCATCTATGTAAGTCCTCCATCTCGAGTCTCTCCGCCTATACAGATGTGGATTGGGGTGGCTGCCCGGACACACATCATTCCACTTTCGGTTATTGTGTGTTCTTGGGAGATAATCTGATTTCATGGTCGTCAAAACGACAATCCACACTGTCTCGGTCAAGTGTTGAGGCGGAATATCGAAGGGTAGCTAATATGGTTGCTGAATCATGTTGGCTTCGTAATCTTCTGTTAGAGCGACATTGTCCGATTGAAAAGGCAATCGTGGTCTATTGTGATAATGTGAGTGCGATATACTTATCAGGTAATCCTGTCCAACATCTACGCACAAAACACATAGAAATGGATATACTATTTGTCCGAGAAAAGGTTTCCCGTTGACAAGTCTGTGTTCTTCATGTACCGTCCTGTTATCAGATTGCAGACATCTTCACAAAAGAACTTCCGCGCGTACTTTTTGATGATTTCAGGGATAATCTCAGCATACGAGAACCTTCCGCTAAGACTGCTGGGACTGTTAGATTGTTAGGGACACAATTTTTAATTATCTCCATCATATATTGTAATTAGAATTGTAATCAATTAAGATGATTGTAAGCAATTAACATCTTATATTTTAGGTAACTTAGATTAGTACTACATCCTATGAATATATATATATCTTCCTACGATTGTAATGAAATAGTCAAGGAATCAATTTCTACTATTAACCTAGTTAGCCGCTTAAAGTACTAATGCCAACAAAACGTACCTTTGAGAAATGTAATTTAGCAAGTCTTTGCTACCAAACTCCGACCTGAGTAAATGACCGTGGCTACGTCCCATCGCAATATGGCATATCTGTTGGAAATTTGCCTTTGGCGGGAGTTGCGACCGACCAACTTTAACGGCTTAAACACTAGTGTTACGCATGTTGGAGAATCCAGTTCTTCACACATGCATGATCTACTAAGTACGTAGATAACCGTAGGGCCAAGAATCGTCAAATTTCGTTGAGAAATGAAAGAGATATTGGTCCACGAAGTGAGGTGTTTGAAGCATGGAAAAGTGTGGTTTGGGATCAATTCTCCCTCATCGGTGGAGGAAGAAAGAATTGTTGTGTTTATAAGACTCAAAATTGGTTTGGGGTTTGGGACCCTAAGGGGTATCCCATGTGTTTAAAGGAGAGAGGACCTAGATGTGTTTCAGTTCGAGGAAAGCCCACACGCGCGCCGCCCGCCCCTCCCGTCCGGTCCGGTTTCGGTTCCGGGTTCTCGGGTCACGGGCTGTGGGCTGTGGGCTGTGCTTCTTCTGATATTATATTTTTGGGACAGAAAACTTTGCCAGATGTACAGTTTGATCCCAAAAGTTTTATATGTACAGTTTGGACCATAATTCTTTCATATGTACAGTTTGGTCCTTGAAGTTTCAAGATGTACAGTTTGGTCCCTGAAGTTTCCAGAAAGTCAGAATTGGGCAGAGAGATCAGAAACGCCACAACACTCAATTCAGTCATTTATTTTGGCTGAATTACTCCTCCTATAATGGCCAATCCGTTGCACATCTTCACCATTTATTTTGGTGGTATTACTACCTCGATAATGGCCATTACTTGGCCAGTAATGGCACTTATGGAGGCAGTTCTTCAGCCCCTCCTTCTACTAAATAAAGACCCCATTGTCACCATTGTTGAGCAAACTTTACACTAGACGAAAAACAGAAAACAGAATTCTTCTTCCTACAATCTTCCAAGCATCATTTCGTTACTCAAAATTCTTCACGGTAGCACTTGAGTTTCCTTTGCTCAATTGTTCCATTGTTGTTTTATCTTGGAAGACAATTGTCCAGGACGTATAAAGGATACATACGGGGCAATATTGTCTTAAAGACAAAGTGCCACACTCGACTCAGCATACACAAAACAGTTCCAGTTTCTTGTTCAACATCATTGTAATTTCAGTTTATTGTTGAATTGTAATTTCAGTTTATTGTTGAATTGTAATTTCAATTCTTGTATTACTTAGCAGTTATTTGTAATTTCCATATCCTGCACCTTTGTAACCAACAATATCTCCTCCAGCGCCCAAGGCATTTCGATGTGGAGAGTTTGGCATATCTTTGTTGCTTGTGTTGTTCTATGCTTTCCCCTAGAATGTATTTGAATTTGACATGACTGAGTCAGAGACATGTTGCTGGCAGGCTGTTCCTGTAGATATATGTCTTATCATTAACGGGGTCTAAATAGCGATTGATTACATGAGAAATTCTTGATTTGAGATGTCGCTTTTATTATGTGTTTTAGAGCTATCCAACATAAAACTTTCAATGACCATCTAACAACTCAACAATCACAGAGGTTACAATTCTTGAGATGAATTCAGAACAGGATATAAATTTGTGAAAATACATATGAAAATCAGTAAATTGTACTCACAGATCGTCAAAATCACCGATAGAGTATAGTGTGAGTCGCTTGACTGAAGTTTTCTCTCCAGCTCTTCTATATACCTCATTTTTCTTTCCTTAGATCTTGCTGACTGCCTGTTCGACCAAATCCTGTTGCACAGCATAAGCAAAAGACAGTGATGAGAGAAAATACATATGGAGATTTGTTTGAGTAACAAATTGGCTTAAATTTAAGCAGTCATATCAGTCAAATTTTAACAAATTCAAGGAGATTAGATTAAATCGGCTCTGAAGTAAAAATTATTTTCAACTGCTACAATATATTTAAGTAGTGATATTCTTCCAACTGTGTGAATTATGATGACAAACCAGCATAATTTTCCATTTAAGTCATATAAGTTTGATGGTTTCGTTTATTAATATTGCTTCATAAGCACAGATTTTGGATTACTCTTCACTCTAAATGCTTGTGCTTTTTCCTGTCTAAATGGACTTCTTTTAATAGCTGATAATCTTTTCTAAACTAAGGAATCCAGGCCATCATACTTACTAATCATCACCTTGTCGAACATTCTCTTATAACATACTGATAGTTTAGCTTTTGCTTTAATGGAGAGCCAATAATAGGAATAATTTAGTTTCTCAAACTTCCTAACTTCCAATAACTATGGAAATAATGAAAGTGATCTGATAGTTCCCAAGGTAAAAAATAAATAAAATATTTGATCAATATTGTTAACTGGAACATTATTGGTCTAGTTCTTTTGGTAACCGGAACTCTACGTAGTTAGGAGAACCGTATACCTGCTTAGATGCTGCTCTTCCTTTTAGGCAATTACCATTCAAAAATTGCAAGGGGATATGGCATTAGATTAATAGAATAAAACAAGTTTCAATAATATTAGTATTAGCATCTAATTAATTGCTGTGACTTGTCCACCAAGCTACTGAAATTCAAGAAAAACTTAAAACCACAAGTCCACATAACAACCAATTTTTTTTAGGCTGTCACTTGACTTAATGTGATGCTTTTTTCTTCGACTTTTAATAATAGATAAATTCAAGAATAATAACTTCTCTAAGACATATTCAAACTGCATTCTGGAACATTCTAAGAACCGTTTTTTTAATTTATAGTAAACTTTAAATTTATTTTATTTTTTCATTTTGTTGTCAAGTAATAGGAGAATATTTACAACATTTATAGTGTATAATTTTTTGTCAATTGGTATCTTCTAGCATACACAAATTAATAGAGAGAAGACTAATATATAAAGGAGTAAAAGAAAAGTAGATCTATATATAGCGTTCTTTCAAATTCTCAGACTAATTTGGTATCATTTCTTAAACAATGATTTTACCTATAGTCTATAGAGCAATCAAATTATTTACCTTTTTTTTATGTTAGCAGTTTAACAATATGTGGTACTAATCGAGTGTATCAGAAGTAAAGAAAAACTAATTAACATCAACAACCCCTATGAGATTGACAAGTAATAGTATTTTATTTAATTATATAATAAGAGTGAACCCTTTGGTACGACCAAGGGCAGTTCGGTAAATGTCTAACTATTTTATGAGTTCTTATTTGTTCCCTCATGTAAAGAACCGAACGTTTTCTTCTTCGAGCAGGTTCCATATTTCTTTCAGTCCTCCCCATTTTGTGTCCTCTCCGCTTCTGGGTGAGCCTTCATATCAATCGTTACTTCTGGTAAGTTTTTCCTTTTTATTTTCTTTCTTGCTGTCATCAATTTTGGATTCTGTTGAAAGTTTGTCCCTTTTAATTCTCCTACTCTTCCGCATAATTTCTTGCTACTTTTTTAACATGCATGTGAGTAACTTTATCTGATCGGTAAAGAATGAATCTTGGGTCTAACTCAACCCTAAAAACTAGCTTGTAAGGGAGAATTATCCAAGTCCATATAAGGAGTCTATGTTTGCATTCCATTTTCCGATGTGGGACTTTTAACACTCCCTGCACGTTCAGACCTAGTTAACTGGAGCGTGGACAATATAATTTGAAGGTCCAACATCGGTGAACAAAAACTTGGAATGGGACTGACTCTGATACCATGTAAGATTGTAATAATCTCTCTTAGAAGTTTTTCTTATTAATACAAAATATAAATATATGTACAATGTGGAATTCTCATACAATAGGAATCTTATATTTACTATAATTACGCAAGACTAAATATAGCTAAATATATATACACGTACACGTGTTAATATATGTGTATAATGTGGAATCCTCATATAATAGGGACTTATATTTATCATAATTACGAAGACTAAATATGACTAAATATATATAGCCGTAGACGTGCTAATATGATCTGCACATCCATGTCCGAAAGTTACATGGTGGCTAGATTACAATAACCAACATCAGCTATAGTGCTCAAGACGTAAAAGTCCTTCCTGTTGATGTTCTGTTTCAGCCTTTCAGGTACCAAACAATCATTTCATTGCTTCTATTCCCTCAGTTAAGTTCGTGGTTAGTTAAAAAGACGATGGTATGTTGGAAATTCAGAGACAGAAGTCCAAGTGCGAGCAGCGTTGACCGGCTTATGCCGTATTCAAAGGTATAAATTTCAAACTATGGAAATGTAATCCACCGGAACTTAGTTTGTTATCCTGATATGTTTCATTTTTACACAGAAGTCCAAAGGTGATTGTACCAGCTTGGGAAAAAAAGTGAGGCTTATTGAGTCTACTGCTAATAGGGCGGAAACAGAGTAAGAGTTGGGATCTGTCTACGTATACATGGAAGAGGGGCGCCAGTTCTCCTGAGCAATGACTCTGAGGTACGGGATTGAGGAAGAGTGGAACCTTTCATGGCATAACAAAGACCACGTTCCCAATTTGAAAAACTTATTTATATATGATAAGATTGTTATATTTTTAAATAGCATTCTAGCAAAGCATACTTTTGAACTCAAAGCTTATTTTAGACATTGTTGCCGGCACAATTTATTTCCTAAAGCACGGCATCCAAATGTATAGATCATATTGTAAATTTTATAACAAAAAAGGAAAAAAAATCTCCATGTAAGGCACCACGGGCATCAACCATCTAGTCCTAATACTAAATGCCACGCAGTTAATTTCTTGATCTAAGAACTTACATTTTGTCCTTTGTTAGAAACAAAATAAAATAAAATATAGAGGGCGGAAGAAAAGTTATCCATTCACAAGAAAAATTCGAATATGTTTTAAATTTGTAAATTTTTCAAGAAGTTGAATTTTTTTCCTATTTTCGTATTAAAAGAAATGTTTTAACCAAATGTGTGATAAAAACCATAGACAGAAAATGAATTAATCAATTTTCCGAAAGTTGAGTTTGCATAACTCAAAAATTGAAAGTAAACTTTCAAGAGTTACTTTCAAGAAAATTACTCCTAAATCCATTTTTTTTTTACAAAAGCATATTTTTATGTCTAAATTTATATGACACATTTTTCTAATTTATTTCAGAAAAAACTATCTTTTTATTATTATAAGCAATCTACCTTTAAGGTCCTCGTTTTATCTGAATGAATTTAGGGCTTGCTTTTTACTTTTTTATTACAAATTTTAAGTCATATTTTCGTTCTTTAAATTTATGTTCTATCAAATGGTACCACATAAATTGAAACGAAAAAAACATTATTTCCTTTGCTTTAATTTGCATAATATAATTTGACTTAACATGAAATTTCAAGAAAAAAAAATCAAACTGTTTATAATATTTCATAAATGTACCATATGTAACATTAAAAGTTTCTCATTAAAAATAAAATAAATAATTCAAAACTTAAATTAATTTCAATCCATAAAGGTTAATTACTGTTACAGACAATTTGAAACGGCTGAACAGATTAATATGAAATGAACACAAACTTGTCGGGAACTCGAAAACTTTCAAACAAACGGTGCACATTTCATGTGTCTTTTTCTTCAAATTTACCAACATACCCTCCCTCGTGTACGCTGAATCCAACCCAAAACTTTAGACATTACGCTTGTGGTTGATCAGGTGACGTGTCGGTTTGACGTTGACGCCTATTAGTTTTCTATATTGTGTATTTGAACTCAATATTTTTAATGCTATGCATAAGTTTTCTATTAAGTCAAACTTAATGAATTGATCACTATTTAAAGGTATATTTAACATCATATTGATATAAGGAATTTTTTATATAATTTTTAAATATTTAAATTATAATTTTAAAATATTAAACCACTCTAATCTCAATGACGGATTTATAATTTTCATTCAGAGGATTCGAAAAAAACAACAAAAGCTAAATATAAAAAATAATGTTGTCAATGAGAATCACACCAATGACGCTAGAGACAATTTTGAATATCCTGGACCGCTTGAGCTAACATTTTACATTTGTTCAAGATATTCAAAAGTTTATATATATATATATATACACCTTATATATATGTTAGTAATCTTTTTCTGAACACCCTTGGCACCCTTTAAATCCGTCCTTATCTGATCTAATTTAGCTTTGGAGATTAGTCAAATTGATTATTCAGAATAGAAATATGACAACCAATACGGAAAGGAATAGATATAAACCGATAAGTTTAAGACTATAATTGGTATAATGCTAAAAACAATCAAACGACTAGAATTTAAATTCGGAATCGGACACTGTTTGACTCCCCCTAGCCCTACCACCTAGACCCCACACCCCAAAATCTTCCTCCATATACTCCTCACTTTTTTCCTTTCGTCTTCCTCATTTATACCCATTCATCCCCCTAAATCTCCAACACACACACACACACACACTTCTTTTTATATATAAAGGAACATTTTGTTGAATATATATTTATATCTCAAATGAATGAAGATGATAATGTGCAGAATTGACCCATTTGATGATAAATCCATTTCTACAAATTTGATGTTGAAGAATTTGAGTTCATCAAAGGTTATTTTTGTAATGGTATTTCTAACGATTTCACTACTCGTCTTGCCGTTGGTGCTGCCACCGCTACCGCCACCGCCGCTAATGCTTCTGTTTGTTCCAGTTTTGCTTATGGTTTTGCTTGTTTTTTTAGCATTTACTCCTTCTCAATTACCCAATGTGCCCATCACTTCTATGTAAAACTTGTAAGTGTGCATGCAAATAGAACCAAAAGTAATTTTGATTTTGAGATTTTTCTTTTTAAAGCTATTAATTGTGCTTCTTTTATTACATATATGTACTAAAAAGGAGAATTTCTGAAGAATGTTCGTCAGAATGCAGACAGAAATATGATATTTTCGACAAAAAGTGCTAATGAGGATAATACTGATCTTGCTGTCTTTTCTTTTTAATGTTTTTTACTATTCTGATATTGTTCCTGCTTTAGCCGAGAGTATCAGAAACAACCTCTCTATCTGACAACTTAAGAATAACATCTGCATATTTTATAGTACCACAAGCCGTAGAAATCTTTTTGACGTATAGATCAAAGTTTGAATTCTTGTTTACACCGACATACGTACATTTCTTTTCTTTTCTTACGCAAGGAAGGTGTATTGGAATTTTGATGTTGGTGTTTAAGTTTCGATTTGGCTTTTGTATTTGTATAGTTATGAATGTCTGCAAAATGATGATATTCGAATTCTTTATTCTTAAGAGAATCCCCCACCCGAACCATTTTTAAGACCACCAAGCTCTCTCGAAGTACTGTGTTTTTTTGCACTTCCATTGGATGGACAACTGACCCGAAAATAACTTTAGCGGATGGCCTACTTATCTTGTATGATGATACTAAACTAGTTACGTTAGAATTTCCATGGTGCATTGAATATAACTAGGGAAAATTTGTTTGAATTAATTTCTTCGAAAAATATACTATAATTGGAAGGCATTGCAGTTGCTGGTGCCGTTTATCATTTTATCACTTCAGAATCAAAAGAAGAAAAATTGGCACACGCTGTTTTTAGTTTGTAATTTATACATATTCAATAAACTTTTCAGGATAATTTTGACTTAAATTACTGAGTTCGGCCAAATTTGTAACTATTACACGCTTGCTCAAACCCCTATTAGACTGTATTAGTATTAATATGCTTTTCCCCTCTTTTTTCTTTTCGCGATAAAGTTATATAAATATTATTGAGTTGTGGAGCCTAATTCATCGCCGATAGTATGAAGACCATAGGCAGAGTGTGAATCGCTGATCGACTAGGGCGCCGTTTTAGGCTTGTATTATGTTCGTCCTAGTTTTCGCTATATATAGACTAGGGCGTCGTTTTCTATCTTTGTGGGGTCGAGCAAGAGAGAAAGAGATAATTGTAAACTCAAACTCCCTATTTGATTATAGTAAATTTGCAGCGGCAAAGTGGATGTAACTCTCGCATTGAGGGTGAACCAATATAAATATGTGTGTGTTATTTGTTCTTCGCTTATTTACTGTTTTCTGATTAGGTAAGATTTTAGACTCAAATCCTAACAAATATCATAATTCATAAAAAAAATAGAAAAAATAAAATTAGCACCTTCCTTTTTTTAAAAGATTTTAGGATTAAACTCTAGCAAAAATTAGATTACAACAACAACAACATACCTAGTGATATCCACAATGTGGGGTCTGGGGAGGGTAGAGTGTATGCAGACCTTACCTCTACCTTGGTAGGTAGAGCGATTGTTTCCAAGAGACCATCGGCTCAAGACAAAGCACAAGCCCAAGCAAAGTATGACAAATAAAGTGAGTAAGTCATGGTATCAAATTATGAAAGAAAAGGCATAAAAAAGAAGCAATAACTAATGCAAGTAAATAAGACAGACAAAAGCATTATTGGTTTCTTCCGTCGTCCATTCGGGTTCAGGTTTAACATGAATGTCACCTTCCTCATCGAGCGGCAACATTGGAATAACATACCCATTGGTTATAAATCTTCATGCCCTAATACCAATTGATTTGATATGAGAACGTAGACGAATGTTCCAATATGCATAGTTTGAACCATCTAAAATGGGAAGTCTACCGATAGTCGAATTTGTTAAACGAGGGCATTAATTAGTCATCTATCAGGTTTGGAGTGAGTGCCAATTGTTGTCAATATAAGTTGAATCAAATAAACAAAAACAAAACAAAGCAGTAGATTTTATATCTCAAATCGTAGCCTTGAGGATGCCCACATAAACCAACATTTAATTAGCTATGACTAGACAGACACATGACTAACATAGACAGACACCAAATCTAGAAGTAGATTTTATATAAATTTAATTTTTTACAGTATTCTTGACAAATTTACAGCTGAACTACTATAGCTATTTCCTTTTATTTGGGATATCAACATTAACGACCCACATTCTTTATTTCTTCTTTACTGTGCAATTAATTTCTTTCTCTGTTTATTTTCTTGCATTTGTATCATTGACAATTACACACACAATTTACATGCTTTTTAAAATTCATCACAAGAGGTTCCACATACGTATGTATATTTCTGATTAGAGCTTTGAGATGAAAAACGTCTTTTGAAGATAGAGTGTTTTACCCCTAACAACATGTTTGGATGGTTGATTCACTACTATAAATATAAGTTTTTTCCAACGATATTTAGTGAAAAAATTATGCTATTAAAACATGATTTTTTTATCTCATTCTCACCGAATCAGCTCACTGAAATAACGCATGGTGGAAAACATGTTCTCATTGGAACACTGAAAAATTTCTTTAACTTTTCTGTGTGAAAACACTACTATTAGATTTTTCCCACGACATTCAGTGCAAAATAGCCACTGAATATTTTTCAATGGGAAATCCAATGGAAAAATAGAGATGTTTTAGTAGCGATTGTCTTGTATCATATTGTTTTTTTTTTAAATATAGTAATATTTATTTTGGTTGTCACTTAGCTCTTATTGTACTGTATAGTCAAATACATTATTATGTAACAATGAGAAATGTCCTTTTGTTGTTCTGATGATTAAGCGACGATCGATTTGGTGTGATTGCGTCGTAACATTATTATTTTTTCTCATATTGCCCTAATTATTTATTATTTAATAATCATATTTTGCCTTTTACCTACCCATTTTTTTTTATAGAACTTTGCCATGCTCGTAGCCTAATTTGCTTTGTAATATTCTAAATTTATTATTATGTGTGACATTATGAAACGATGAAAAACGATAAAATCTATGTAAATACATTGTATTCAAGAAAATAATATGATATAATATAATATAATATAATATAATATAATATAATATAATATAATATAATATAATATAATATAATATAATATAATATAATATAATATAATATAATATAATATAATATAATATAATATAATATAATATAATATAATATAATATAATATAATATAATATAATATAATATAATATAATAAACGATATGTGACAAGTGACAACCATCCAAACAAATTGTAGTGGACCTTTATTTGAGGCTAATCAAAATTAGTCTAGCTAGTGAGTTCGGATAACGAATTGTTTTAAAAGAAGGTATGAAACTAAATTATGAACCATAAGAGAAATGGTGGCGTGGTAGCTAGATTCATCCTACTAGAAGTGATAGAGAATATATTGTTGTTAACAATGGTGCAGGAAACGGAAATAAGTAACTGCTAAAAATTACAACACAATGAAATTACAACAAACTGGAACAGTTTTGGTATGCTGAGTCGAGTGATGACACTCTGTCTTTAAGAAAAGATTGCCCCGTATATATCCTTTCTACGTTCTGGACAATAGTCTCCCAAGATAAAACAACAACTGAACAAATGAGCAAAGTAAACTCACTTGTTACCTTGAAGAATTTTGAGTAATGAAATTATGCAAGAAAGTAGTAGGAAGAAACTGATTTCGTTTGTATGTTCTGTGTGCTCTCAACAATTGGCAAAGGGTCCATTATATAGTTGTAGGAGAGGACTTACCAACTGCCCACATAATTGTTGTTACTGGCCAAGTAATGACAATTATGGAGGTAGTAATTCAGCCAAAATAAATGGTGAATTGATGTGTAACGGATTAGACTTTAGGGAGAGTTATTCAGCCAAAATAAATGATTGAATTGAGTGCATATTAAGGCTGGTTAACGTTCCAAAAACCAACAGACAGCAAAAGCACAAGTTCTCTGCCAAATTTAACTTACCAGAAACTTCAGGGACCAAACTGTAAGTATGAAGCAATTTGGGTCCAAAAAGATAATACCAGAAGAAGCCTACGACCCGTGACCCGTGACCCAAGCCCGGACCGGAAGGGACGGGCGGGCGGCAGCGGCGCGCGTGTGGTCTTATCCTCGAACCGAAGCACATCTAGGTCCTCCCTCCTTTAAACACATGGGATACCCCTTGGGGTCCCAAACCCCAATCTAACTTTGAGACTTATAAACTAAACAAATCTTTCTTCCCCCACCGATGAGGGAGGATTGGTCTTTACCACCTTTTTCCATGCTTCAAACACCTCACTTCGTGGACCAATATCTCTTTCATATCTTTAAGAAATTTGACGATCCTTGGCCCTACGGTCATCTACTTACTTAGTAGATTATGCACGTGTGAAGAACCGGATTCTCCAACATACGGAACACTAGTGTTTAAGTCATTAAAAATGGTTGGACGCAACTCCGGCCAAAGGCAAATTTCCAACATATATTAATATTCTCCATATATTCTATAATTATTATTTTAGTATAATTATGTAAAGTAGAAATCTTTCTCCAATTAGGTTTGTAAATTGTAAACATTTATAAATATTGCATTAATGAGAATGCCTCCAACCAAGGAGAATTACACTATTCTACATGGTATCAAGAGCCAAAACCCTAACACCCTAAAATTCTTTCTTTTTTTTTCGGCCGTCACCCCCCCCCCCCCCCCCCCCACTCTCTCTTTCCGGCGGCAACCCCCACAAACCCTAAAGAATTTTCGCCGCCCCTCTCATCTCTTTCCAAACTTCCGGCGACAACATGGGTTCTCATGATTCCTCCTCCTCCACACAAGAAGCCACAAATCCCCCTCCTCCTCTCCTTTCATCAGACCTTCGTCGTTACAAATATCAAGAACTTTATCTCTTTGGTTCTTAATCAAGAGAATGGACAATACTCTTCACGGGTAGAATTATTTCAAATTCATGTTTGTGCCTACAACGTTCTTGATCACATTGAAACCATCATACCCCGTCCGTCTGACGTTGACAACACAACGTGGAAACTGCTTGATGCTATCGTCAAGCAATTGATATATGACACTGTATCCAATGATCTACTTCATACTATTATGAAGGCAGGTGCTTCGGCTCACGAACTATGGATAAGACTAGAGGAAATCTTTCAAAACAACAAACATACTCGTGCCATCTATTAAGAGGAATAAATCAATAAACATCCATCTTGAAAACTTTGTGAATATGTCAGACTATTGCAAACAATTGAAATTAGTTGCAGATCAATTAACTAATGTGGGCACAATGGTTTTACATATGAAGATGGTTTTACAGCTAATAAATGGTTTTCCAAAGGGTGAGTATGACACACTTGCGATAATAATTCAACAAGCTGGTCCCCACCCTAGTTTCAACAAGGCCCAGTCACAATTGCTTTTAGAGAAAACTAGGCATGTAAAACAGGACAAACATAATCAAAAGGCCATGGTAGTTGATGCACCGGTGACCACCACCACACCCGTCGGCCAGCCACAACACACGGACAACCAACAGCTGCGGGGCGGTCGCAGTGGCGGCAGGGGCAAAGGTCGCGGTAATGGCCGTGGTGGCAAGGGAAAATGACGTGGGGGACGGTCCAGTTCCGGCGGCCAACCACATCAAGCCTAATACTCATTTCAGTGGGCCGACCCACTGCCTTGGCCTATTTCCAAAACTTGGGCCTCGCCCCCATATTCCTACCCGAATGTCTCGGTCCAAGGAACTTCCCAATGGCAGTAGCCCAGTGTTCTGGGCCCTCTTCCACGCCAACGTCCGACATCCCATCCACAACAGGCCCACTTCTCGACGGCCCAACAGCAACCGTTCGACCTCCTTACCCCTACCGAACTGGGCTAGGCCTACAGCACCATAAATGTACAGTAGCCCGACGATGCCTGGTATATGAATACGGGCGCCACATCCCACCTCACTCGTAACTCCGGTAATCTTCCTCAACTTTTAAATTTGAACAATCCTCAATTTATTTTGGTCAGAAATTGCAATCGCATTCCAATTCAAGGCTATGGCACCACTCAAACTCCACCACCTCGCCCTCTCTTTTCCCTCCAAAACGTCCTATATTCTCCTAACATTATTAAAAACTTAATCTCTATTAGGAAATTTGCTAGTGACAATTCTATATCTATTGAGTTTGACCCTTTTATCTTTTCTATGAAGGACCTACGTACAGGGACAACTCTTACGAGATCCAATAATGTGGGGGACCTATATCCTTTCTCTTCCAATACCGCTGCAAGTGTCAATCCACATACATCTCTAGCTGTAATCTATCCTTCAACCTGGCACAATCGACTTGGGCACCCAGGAGCACCATTTTTTAACTTTCTTAGAAGTCACAATTTGATTCAATGTAATAAAGGGAAATTTACCCACAACTGCTATTCTTGTCCACTAGGAAAACATGTTAGACTTCCTTTTAAATCATCTTTGAGTGTTACTTTCTCTCTATTTGATATCACTCATGCAGATTTATGGACATCTCACATTACTAGGCCAGCCAATATGGGCCAAACAGTGGCGGGTTTCCAGTTTATTACCCGGGAAATTGGGCCCCAATTTCTCAACAACCCAAGCCCAGTTTCTCGGGTCCAGACCAGTATATGGGCCGGGGCAGCAGGCCAGTGTACTTGGGTCTCGGCTTCTGCAGACCCACCATGCAGCGGGCCCCACACAAACTGCACACACTTGGATTAAATCCACCATACCCAAATTGGTATATGGACACCGGAGCCACGACCCACATGACATCCGATCAAGGTACTCTCTCATCTTATTCAAATTTGAGCTGCCCTCGTGGCATAATTATTGGTAATGGTAGTTCAATTCCAATTCGTGGTTATGGTCATAAAACGTTGTCTCCCCCCGCCCCTATCCACCCCCTTATCTTGAAAAATACCCTTCATGCCTCCAAATTGATTAAAAATCTAATGTCTGTCTGTAAATTCACCATTGATAATTCCGTGTCTATTGAATTTGATCAGTTTGGGTTTTTTATGAAGGATTTCAAGACAGGGAGTCCTCTCATGAGGTGTGATAGTAGGGGAGATCTTTATCCTATCACGCCATGTTCCGGTCTCTCGAGTCAAACCTTGCCGTCAATTTTTGCAGCCCTTGCTCCTTCCTTGTGGCATGCTCGTCTTGGTCATCCGGGGTCGTCTATTTGGTCTTCCTTAGATAAAAATAATTATATTTCATGTAAGGGTACGCGTAGTACTCTTAATTATCAATCTTGTTCTTTAGGAAAAAATGTTAAGTTGTCATTTGTAGACTCTAATTATCATACTTTAGTGCCATTTGATATTATTCATAGCGATTTATGGACGTCTCTTGTTCTTAGTTATTTGGGTCATCGATATTATGTTCTCTTTTTGGATGATTATTCTAAGTTTTTATGGACTTTTCCGATAGCAAAAAAATCTCAAGTTTTTTTCACCTTCTTAAAATTTAGAGCATTCATTAGAACCCAATTTGACCGGAAAATAAAAAATATTCAATATGATAATGACAAAGAATATGACAATGAGGTGTTTCGGAAATTTTGTGCTAATAATGGGATCAATTTTCATTTTTTTCTTGCCCTCATATGTCTTTACAAAATGGGACAGACGAACGCAAAATTCGTACCATTAATAATATTGTCCGAATTTTATTGATTCATAAATTGCGTAGAGCACATGGAGTTTGTTTTAAGAAGTTTGACCCAAGATAGGCATGAATTTAACATGAAAATTTACAATTCCCTTATTTTAGATACTTAGATGAAAAAGCGAATGAACTTTAATCATATATGTTTGAAGTTCACACAAACTGAATGAACTTCATTCCTATAAAACTTTAAATACTACATGTCTTGTTGTTCCAAAGCAGTGATCCCAAAATCGGCTATGGGTGCACTTCGGCCCCTTTTTTCAGGTTTTGGGCTGGATTATATGGAAATGATCACAAATTTTTGCGCAGATTTTCCTTTAAAGGCACTGTTCTTTAATTTTTTCCCTTCACTTAAAAAAGTAATTGAAAATACCCCGAGGTCTCGGGGTCGAACCCCGCTCAGTTTAAAATTAAAAAAGAATTCGCAAGACAGAGTTTGAATTTCGCAAGACATAGTTTGCCTGTAAAATCTCCGAGTTTGCATTCAGGTATAAGACAAACTCTGTTTTAAGGCAACTCTGTCTAAGTTAGAGTTTGCCTTATGCCTGAAAACAAATAATGTCTTGCGAAATTCAAACTCTGTCTTGCGAATTTCTTTTTAATTTTTTACTGTGTTGGGATTCAAATTCAAAATTCAGTTTTTTTTAAGCAAAGGGCAAAAAATTAAAAAAAATCAATTTGAGGGGCAAAAATTAAAGACCATCCCAAAAGAGGGACATTTGTGGGAATTTCCCCAATGATAACGTATTTGAGTCTCTTCGTTTAACTATATAGTCTAGTCCGTTTGGACGTCCATCCAAATTAAGCAGTGGAAGATAACTAGTTGAGGCCCAATTCCCAAAATTTGAAAGCAGAGTTTACATTGTAGCCTGGACAGGTTCTTGTATGGACTTTTATTTCAAGCTGCTCTTCCTACTTATAAATAAAATGACTTTTTCTTATCCAATATCTATTTTGGGTTAGATTATCAGAATTTGCATAAAAAAAATTCATTTTAAAAATAAAACATTTACTCCTAGGAAAGACGATTTCATTTCATAGTAAAGGATTGTAAGCATTTAAGTTATGGATTCTAAGCATTTACATTTAATTAATACATTAATATAGCTCTATGAACTACCTATAAATTTGGTTGACCCTTCAATGTTTTATACACAAAAAAAAAATCTACTCAGAAATACACAAAAAAGAAATGGAAAATAAAGGGCTTCTTTTTTTTCTTCTTCTTCTTCTTCTAATCTTTTGTTATGTGAAAAATTCCAATGGTGATCAAATAGATGATATTTGCAAAAACAATCTTGATCAAAATCTATGTGAAAATTCTCTTAGAAAAGATCCAAAGGGACCTTCTGATGATTTTAAAGGGCTAGCAAGTACAATTCTCAATTTATGTTTAAATAAGGCCAAAGAAAATTTAGGTCAAGTCCAAAAATTGGCTCCCCAAAAATGCCAACAAATTTGTGTTCAACAATATAATTTTGCTATCAATACTTATATTCCTAATTCAATTAAAGAATTTGGATCTGATCAATTTACACAAGCAATTGCCTCAATTTTGCAATCTGGAGATAGAGGTCTCACTTGTGAAGATTCATGTGGTCAATCTCAATTGACTCAGAAAAATAATGAATTTGCTCACCTCGTACAAGTGTCTGCTGATGTTATAAAAACTAAATTGTAATGGATTGTGTCAAGTAGAAAGTAACATTGCTAGTGACATAAAGTGTCAAGATTTAAATTTTATGGGTCTCATATTTATTTTTAAGATTATGAGTTCAGATCTACTATTTGTTGCAATTTTTAAATATAAATTAATTTTCTACGTTCAACCTAATACTTTTGATGCAACACTAAATTTATCTGAATCCAATACTTTCAATGCGGCTATAGAGTTCGATAGGTTCAGATATAATTTTATGTGATTTGAACTCTATAGCCAATGTATTGAGAAATGAAAAAAATATTTTATCATCCACCCTTATCTAAAAATATTTTATCACCCAAATAATTATACCAAAAAAATATTTATAATGAAAACTATTTTCCAAAAGACACATGCTAAGTTTTGTGTTAGCAAAAATCTTATCGAACTAAGCATTAGCAAGATTTTAACAATATCAGCATGTTTAAGTAGAGAAAAATTAGGAGAAAGAAGAATGAGTGGAAGGAGCAAAGTGGAACAGCAAGACAAATTTCAAGGGCCATAATAAATGTTAATGTGTAGAAAATTCATCTAACACAACATGTTATGATAATCTTTCGGATTTAATTTGACCAGAAATTGTGATGGATCGCCAGAATTTTTGCAAGCATTTGTAGTTGAAATTATGGTCAAATCCTAATGATCATCAAAACTTATTGTGTAGAAATTTTAACACGTTTCCCTCAACAAATAATCCAAGTTATTCCAAATAAACTTCAAATTCCTTCAAATTTGAAAGAAATAATCCCTTGATTATTTTAATTAATGAATGGGGTATTTATACAATTTACAATCTCCAAATATGGAAATTCTATTCTTACTATACTTCTAAATCCTAATCATACTTCTACAAGAATTCTACAACTATGGTAAGTTTGTACACTAATTTAATTACAATCCTAATCCTATTTGAGCACGGTACCGTGCTATATTCTATCACACCCCGTAGTCATAGCGGGCGGTTGTCGTACGCTGAGACTGTCCCTAAAATCTTCAAATAGAATTAAGGGAAGGTCCTTCGTAAAGATGTCAGCAATTTGGTATCTGGAGAGCACATGTAAAACGTGTACTTGTCCACGAGCTACCTTTTTCGCGAACAAAGTGAATATCCATCTCGATATGTTTAGTGCGCTGATGTTGGACCGGATTGCCAGAAAGATAGACTGCAATAACATTATCACAATAGACCAAGGTAGCTTTCTGAATAGGAAAGTGTAATTCTAATAAAAGATTACGCAGCCAACATGATTCAGATACCACATTAGACACGCCTCGATACTCAGCCTCTGCATTGGATCACGATAATGTAGCATGGCGTTTTGCAGACCATGAGACCAAGTTATCCCCAAGAAACATACAATAACCAGATGTCGAGCGTCTGGTATCAAGCCAGCCACCCCAATCAGCATTTGTATATGACACAAGAGTAGAGACGGAAGAAGGATATAAATGCAATCCATAATCAAGTGTGCCCTGGATGTATCGTATAATGCGTTTGAGCGCATGCATGTGCTCAATTTGTGGGCCATGCATGAATAAACACACATACTGAACTGCATAAGTAATATCAGATCTCGTGAAAGTAAGATATTGAAGTGCCCCTGCAAGACTGCGATAATGGGTGGGATCCTCGTATGGTGTGCCTAACATAGTACTCATCTTCGGTTTGGTATCAACCGGAGTGAAAGTAGACTTATAAAATGACATACCAACTCTCTCAATAATCTCTGCAGCATACTTCCTTTGAGATAAAAATAGACCACCTGAATGACGTGTGATAGCAATGCCCAAGAAATAACTCAAGGGTCCCAAGTCTTTCATTGCAAATTCAGAACTGAGAAGTGACATGATAGACTTGCGCAGATTATCAGATGAAGCAGTCAATATAATATCATCAACATACAATAAAATGTATGCCACAGAAGTACCACGACGATATATAAATATAGAATGATCAGACCGGCTGTGAGAAAACCTAATAGTAGATACATAATTTGCAAACCTCTTATACCAAGCCCGCGAGGCCTGCTTAAGCCCATACAAGGACTTCTTTAGCACATAGATGATGAGGATTATTGGGATCTCAAAAACCCAATGGCTGATGCATATAGATTGTCTCCTTAAGATCACTGTGTAAGAAAACATTCTTTACATCCAACTGATGAATAGACCATGCTTTTGAGAGAGCCAAATTAAGAACAGTGCGAATGGTAGCCGGGTTGAACACAAAACCAACGTCTTACCACAATCCACGCCAACCTGTTGAGTTTTACCATCACCTACAAGATGGGCCTTATGCCTCTCAAAAGAACCGTCAGAATTTTTTTTACGATAAAAAATCCACATAGACCAAATAATATTAATACCAGATGGACGGGGTACTAACTCCCACGTCTTATTTTCAATAAGAGCATTATATTCGTTAGTCAACTCCAATTTCCAATTCGGGTCATGTAGTGCAGACACAGGGTTACGTGGTAGTGGGGATTTAGAGACATTAGAATTGAGATTAAAATGTTATTTTGGTTTAAAAATACCCATTTGACTACGAGTAACGTGCCCTTGACTCGAGGTAAAGTTGGGTGGATTTGGGGCAATGTGCGGGACGGTGACGGATTGGCCAGCAGGGGCGGAAGCCCAGCACCGGCTCAATCAATGTCAATAGGGGCCTTGGGACTCTCAAAATATAACTTCGTGAGGTGCGGTTCTAACTAAACCATGGAGTGAGCTGGAACACTGGAACAATACCGAGATCGATACTGGGCCGTGTTTATGGCCCACTGCGCAAAATCGGCGGAACAGTGGTAATGGGACTGTGTGGGCCAGCAGGCAGTGGGCCTACTGGCGTATTTTGGTCACGGGATAAGTCCGATAAATGGTGGATAATATATGGTGAGACCTCGTCATCTAAAAAATTATACAAACTAGGCACGAGACTACTCACTTTAACAAATGAAAATTGGGTTTCATAAAAAAAATATGGCGACTAATTATGATTTTATTAGACGAGAAACCAAAATATTTGTAACCACGATGATTAGATGGATAACCCAAAAACACACAAGCGGTAGAATGGGCTTGAAGTTTGTTAATTGTAGTTGATGAAAAAACTGTATAGCATAAACACCCAAAGACCCTAAGATGTGAATACGAAGGAGTTATTATAGAGAATTTTAAGGGGGGTGCATATGCTAACCCTTTGGTAGGAAGTACGTTAAGGAGGTAAGTAGTCATTTGTAGTGCATGATGCCAAAAGGAAGGGGGTACGGAAGCATGGGCTAATAAAGTTCGGACAATATTATTAAAGGTACGAATTTTTCGTTCGGCTTTTCCATTTTATAAGGACGTATGAGGACAAGAAAAATGAAAAACTACGCCATTAGCATCACAAAATTCCCAAAACAACTCATTATCGTATTCCTTGCCATTATCACATTGAATAATTTTAATTTTCCGTTCGAATTGGGTACAGATGAATGCTCTAAATTTTAAGAAAATGGAAAAAACTTGAGACTTTTTGGATAACGGAAAGGTCCACAAAAAATTGGAATAATCATCCAAAAATAAGACATAATGACGATGGCCCAAAGAACTTAAAACGGGAGATGTCCATAAATCACTATGAATAATGTCAAAAGGCATCAAAGTACGAGAAGTAGAAACTACAAATGATAATCGAACATGTTTTCCTAACGGACAAGAAGAACAAAGTGGAGTACTACACGTACCCTTACAAAAAATAAAATTATTCTTATGTAAACACGAAATAATAGACGATCCCGGATGACCTAAACGTGCATGCCACAAGGAAGGAGCAAGGGCGGCAAAAGTAGACGGCACGGCTTGACTCGTAGATGTGGTGGTAGTTGTGATTGGATAAAGCTCTCCCCTACTATTGCATCTCATTAGAGGTATCCCCGTTTTGAAATCCTTCACAGAAAACCCAAACTGATCAAAATTAACAGAAACCCAATTATCAGTGGTGAATTTTCGGACAGACACCAATTTTTTTAATTAAGTTAGGGGCATGAAGGGTATTTTTCAAAACTAGAAGTGGATGTGGGGGAGACAAAGTTGTATGTCCATAACCGCGAATTGAAATTGAGTTTCCAGTACCAACAATTATACCATAATTTTTGCTTAAATTTAAATAAGACGAGAGAGTACCTTGATCGGACGTCATATGAGAAGTGGCTCCGGTTTCCATAAACCAATTCGCGTCCGGGGGATTGAAGCCAAGTGTATGCATTGCAGCTTCAATATCTGTAGGTGTCAGGATCAGATTTGGGCCTGCATCATGGAAGGCATGCGGGGGCCGAGGTCCAAGCAGGCCTGCCTACTGTCCCAACCCAATACTGTAGCGCATTTCACTATTTGGGACCGAGAAACTATGCCTAGAATTTTGCTAGAACTGAGCCCAGTTTCTCGGATAAGGAGCGGGCAGAAAATAAGGGTTGTTGGGCCAATAGCCCAGCCCCACTACCAGGGGGCCCACGGCTGGGGCTAGTTGTCCAGAGGCCCACTGTTGTAGCTGCCATTATTTCGTCCTCTGCCGTCGTTACCACCGCCATTGCCACCGCTGTTTTTTCCATTATTTTTATAATTTTGACCCTTTTTGCCGCCACCGTGATTACGGTTATGGCCCGAATTTTCGGAGAATGAGTGAGGGTCATCTGACGTGGTCATCATTACGATGGAATGTGCTCTGGTGACCGCCTTTTTAGCCAAACCGGCCTCTTCTAACATAAGCATGGAACGAGCCTGATAAAATGGTGGCAGAGGATTACATTGACGAAGTAGTGTTACAACGCCATTATAAGCCTCAGAAAGTCCTGAAACCATTTGAAGAACAAGACGATTATTGGTAACGGGCGCACCAACGTTGCGGAGTTGGTCCGCCAATTCTTTCAGCCTTTTTACAATAGGTCGAGACGTTACGAAAATCTTTCATGTTGGCATGGGAAAATTCCTGCTCAAGAGTGATAGCACGAGATTTTTTGTTATCTTAAAATATATCACGCACCCTATTCCAAGTAACCATCGTCGTAGCGTCGGGTTCAATAATCGTCTCCAAGAGGTCTGTAGAGATTGTGGAAAAAATCCACTGGAGAACGGTAGCATCAAGGGTTGTCCATAACGTAGGATCATCCTCGGGGGTAGACACCTTCTCCTCGCCAGTTACCGAGGGGGTTATTTGATGGAGGACTTCTGCGAGCGTGCGTGAACTTTGAATAATTCCGCCCACGTCGCGTATTAGACGTTTTCCATCTCAAGAACAATAGGGATGTGGTTCTTGATGTTGGAAACTGTAAGGGCAGGATGAAATATGTTCTTTGATGTAGACATAATGAAAGCTCTGATACCATGAAAGAAATAACCCCTTGATTATTTTCATTAATGAATGAGGTATATATACAAGTTACAATCTCCAAATATGGTAAATTATATTCATACTATACTTCTAAATCCTAATCATACTTGTACAAGAATTCTACAACTATGGTAAGTTTGTACACTAGTTTAATTACAATCCTAATCCTATTTGAGCATGATACCGTGCTATATTCTATCAAAATTTGATATGAATCTTCTAAGGTATGTCTGAATAATTTTCAATTGTTATTCCAACTCAAACCTTCAAACATCACTAGACCACTTTGTCTCCTTCTACAAAGAAGCGTAATAATATCTAACAATGGTGCTCTTTAAATTTTGGTCTACCAAAATAAATCCACAATAATCACATATAAGCAATGAATCTTCAATGTTTTTCCAGACATATGAAGAAAATGAAGAACAAGAACAAGAACAAAAGGCAACAGAAGGAAAATGAGGAGAAATTCTAGAGAATACATAACATTAACAACAACATACCAGTATAATCCTATAAGTGGGGTCTGGGGAGGATGGTGTGTGTGCAGACCTTATACCTACCTTGAGAAATTATGGGGTTATTTTCGATAGACTCTCGGCTCAAACAAAGCATATTAAAGCCGTTTTGAAAAAATTACATTAGTATGGAAGCTATTTTGAGAATCATGGAGAAAAGAACAGTATCAACACGAAATAATACGATAACTGAAGTAAAGAAAATAACAAGTAATAATAAAATCGAACAAAAAGATAGTAGGAGAGTAACAATAATAATACTGCTAAGAAAATTAGATAACGCTCGACTACCTACTAACCTTCTACCCTAATCCTCGACCTCCATATCCTCTTATCCAAGGTCATGTCCTCGATAAGCTGCAAATGTGTCATGTCCTGTGTGAGTACATTTGTGTGTTTTCATTACTATTTTATTCCTGCAATCTATTTTAGTTGTTAATTCGTTAGTTTAGAAATCACCACTTATATTCGTTGGCCAAATAGAAATTAAAGATTAATTAATTGGTACTTGATAAATCAGTCTCTGTGGACGATATTCGGTCTTACCGAAATTTATTACAAATTGCGATACATACACTTGTGTAGTATCTAGAAATACCGCAACAGTATACCACATACTGAGAAGTTATTTGTAGGAGGGGATTTCAATGGACATATCGGGTCACTTCAGGGGGCTATGACGACGTGCATGGAGGCTTTGGCCTCGGGGACAGGAACGGGGGAGGCGTATCACTTTTGGAGTTCGCTAAAGCTTTTGGGATGGTGATAGCCAATTCGAGATTTCTGAAGAAGGAGGAGTATTTGGTGACTTTCCGTAGTTTGGTGGCTAAGACTCAGATAGACTTTTTGCTCCTTAGGAAGGTTGATAACGGTCTTTGTAAAGACTGTAAGGTTATTCCGAATGAGTGTTTGACAACCCGACATAAGCTTTTGGTGATGGATTTAGAGATCAAGATAGAGAAGAAGAAGAGGGTTGTGGATGACAGGCAAAGAATCAAATGGGGGAGTTTGACTTTGACTAGTGCACAAAAGATGGGGGAGAGGTTGATGGCTAGGGGGCTTGGGGGAATAGTGGGGATGCGACTGGTATGTGGGATATGATGGCCAGTTACATTCGAAAGGTAATTAGAGAAGTGTTAGGGGTCTCGCGGAGTATCCGTGGTGGGCATCGAGAGGACTGGTGGTGGAATGGTAAGGTTCAATAGAAAGTTAAAGCAAAGAAAGTGGCGTATCAGAAATTGGTAGAAAGCAAGAATGAGGTAGAGAAATGGACGAATAGGGAATTATATAATATGGCGAGGAAAGAGGCAAAACTAGCGGTTACGGCGGCGAAGACGGCGGCTTTTGAATGCATATATGTGGAATTAATGTAAAAAGGCGGGGATAAAAAGTTGTACATACTAGCCAAGACGAGGGAAAGGAGGACCCGTGACTAGGATCATGTGAGGTGCATCAAGTACGAGGATAACAAAGTACTTATGGAGGACGCACTTATTAGACGGAGGTGGCAGTCTTACTTTCATAAACTCTTGAACGAAGAAGGAGATAAAGACATTGTGCTGGGAGACCTGGAGCAATCCGGAAGGTATCATGATTTTAGATATTGTAGAAGTATTAAGGTTGAGGAGGTTAAGGGTGATGTTCGCAGGATGCGCATGAGACGAGCGATCGGGCCTGATGAGATCAGTTGAATTTTGGGAGAGCGCATGCAGGGCAGATTTGGAGTGGCTGACTAAGTTGTTTAATGTCATTTTTAAGACGGCAAGAATGCCCAAAGAATGGAGGTGGAGTATGATGATTCCTTTGTACAAGAACAAATATGACATCTAGAGTTGCAATAACTATAGGGGTATCAAGCTGCTAAGCTACACTATGAAAGTTTGGAAAAAGGGACGTGGAGATGAGGGTGAGAAGAGACGTGTCTATTTTTTAGAATCAGTTTGGATTCATGCCGGGGCATTCGACTACATAAGCCATTCATCTTATTAGGAGGTTGGTGGAACAGTATAAGGAGAGGAAAAGGGACCTACATATGGTTTTCATCGACCTTGAGAAGGCATACGACAAAGTCCCTAAAGAGGTTCTATGGAGATGTTTGGAGGTTAGAGGTGTACATGTGGCGTATACTAGGGTGATAAAGGATATGTATGATGGAGCTAAGACCAAGGTACGGACAGTAGGAGGAGACTCGGAGCACTTTCCAGTGATGATGGGGTTGCAACATGGATCAGCTCTAAGCCCATTCTTATTTGCTTTGGTGATGGATGGACTAACGCGACAAATTCAAGGGGATGTGTCATGGTGTATGTTATTTGCAGATGACATAGTCCTGATTGATGAGACCCGCAGTGGAGTAAACGTTAAGTTGGAGGTTTGGAGACAGACTTTGGATTCTAAAGGGTTCAGGCTGAGTAGGACCAAGACAGAATACTTGTAGTGCAAGTTCAGTAACGAGAGCGACCTTGAGACAAGTGTGGAGGTGAGGCTTGGTACTCAGGTCATTCCAAATAAAGGAAGTTTCAAGTATCTTGGGTCCATTATCCATGGGAATGGAGAGATTGATGATGATGTCACATATCATATTGGTGCAAGGTGGATGAAATGGAGGCTTACTTCTGGAGTATTGTGCAATAAAAAGGTGCCACCAAAACTTAAAGCAAGTTCTATAGGGTGGTGGTTAGACCGACTATGTTATATGGGGCGGAGTGTTGGCCAGTCAAGACTTCACACATCCAAAAGATGAAAGTTGTAGAGATGAGGATGCTGAGATGGATGTGTGGGCATACAAAGAGGGATAAGATTAGAAATGATGATATCCGGGACAGAGTGGGAGTGGCCTCGGTGGAGGATAAGATGCGAGAAGCGAGGTTGAGATGGTTTGGGCATGTGCAGAGGAGAGACACAAATGCTCCAGTGCGGAGGTGTGAGAGATTGGCTATGGACGGGTTCAGGAGGGGTAGAGGTAGGCCGAAAAAGTATTAGGGAGAGGTGATTAGATGGGATATGGCAGATGTGCAACTTACCGAGGACATGACCTTAGATAGGGGATTGTGAAGGACACGTATTAGGGTGGAAGGGTAGTAGGTAGTTGAGCGTAGTCCTACTTACGCTTACATATTGGTAGTTGTAGTGGTATTATTGTAGACATTATTATCCTATCGTACTAGTAGGCGCAATATTGCTTTATAGTCCCCTGTCGTTTGATTCCTGCTGATGTGTGTTCTTTCGTGAACTTTGTTTATCTTATCTCCATGTGTTAGTTATTGCTTCTTTTTTTCAAATTGCTTTATCATGGCTTACACTTTTGTTACCATCATTTTTATACCGCTTTAAATTTCTTGTTTGGGTATGACCGTTTCTCTTGCTTTGCTTGTGTTTATGTTGTGTCTTGAGCCGAAGGTCTTTCGAAAACAGCCGCTCTACCTACCAAGGTAGAGGTAAGGTCTGCGTACACTCTATCCTCCCCAAACCCACGTTGTGAGATTTCACTGGATATGTTGTTGTTGTTGTTAAGAGAACTTCAACAAGGAGATTTACACTATTCTATAAATGGTTAGTGTATAACTTTTAAGATTAAATTGTTTAATTTAAAATAAACGATGGCGGAAATACACTTTTCCCGAGTTTAAATTGATGCTGCACGAAGCATTTACTCTGCAACAAAACCAAGTCAGGGAGGTAAATTAAAGGTAAACTTGGAGAAATAATTTCTTATAGTGAGATCTTTGTAATAACTACTAGAAAATAGAATTTCAACTCCTAATAGGTAAAGTGAAGAACTTAGGTCCATATAATTTACTTTAGGGCGACCCCAATATTTTCGAAACCAAAATGGGACCAATTATTAGAAAAAGAAAAGAAAACTGAAAATCGAAGGAACATTTTCTGTATCAATCCAGAAGGGGACCAAATTAAAAAGCCAACAAATAATTTCAGCAGTGACAAATCTATGTGATGATTAGATATATGCATCACGTACCCTTATATTTTTCCAAGAACGTATAAACATTTTAATAAAAATATAACGAGTTAAAAGATACAAAATAATTGAAATATTATAACAAATATGCGCAGACGTCATAGTGTAGTATGTGATATTATCGTCCTGTTCAACACGTGGATTAGTTAGTAGATACAAGAATATGAAACTTCAATTAGAATTAAAAATGTCATGAATTAGTTTAAAGTATCGACTTAAAGTTAATTAGATTGATCACGCAAATGTATAGTAGTCCTTATGTTTCATTTTATACATATTTACTCTTTCCTTATTAATTCGTGTAAGAAAAAGTCACGTTCCTAACTATAATTTATCATTTTATCAATTAATAGCAAGAAGGGAAGTAAGTATTTGAACTCTATGAGTTCTAAATTCTAAGATAGCAACATCAGGGGTTAAAATTGGATTTTAAATTTAATTTGTGCACATGCTTAATAAATTTCATAATAAAAATAGAAGGTTATAATTAAAACTATTGAATTCGGCCGAGCCAGTAGGTTGACTTCCAGCTCCACTCCTGCTTAATGGAATGCCATAACAAAACTAAGATCATAAGTTTTACTAGTTCTTTTTCTTTTAAACTTTATTTCGAGTCAAATATTATTACATCGATTGAGATACAACAACTCTAATATATTCAGGGTAACAGGTGGCGTTTCAGGAGGACATAGTGTATACATATATTATTCCTATATCATAGAGATAAAGAGGTTGTTTCTGAATGACTCTCAACTCAAATAACACGTATCAATTACAACAATTGGAATGAACGGCGTAATATATAGAATGGACAAGAAGACAGTAAATCGGATTTTGTGGATCCATAAAAGATGGGTATATCCTTAAAACATAGATGGGGTCAAAGTGATGATGAAAAATAGGATGAAAAAACATGCATGGTTCCTCAATAGGTTGACACAATCTGCCCGAATCAAACTGTTGTAAAAGTGATTATACTCTTCCTTGTCCTATAAAGATGGAGGATTATTGACCTAGACAGGTTCATCCCTTCTATTTTTCTTTAATCATATGATATTCGAAATTTATGATCTGGATTTAAATTCATATTGAATAGATAAGGTAAAACGCTCTCTGATAAGAAGCTGTTTTTCATAATTCAAACTCGAGATCGTTGGTTAAAAATGAGGATTTCTAACCATCGCACCACGTTACTTCTGGGTGATGATAAAACAAGTCGGGGTGGATATACAATATAAAATGTGAATTCACGTGAAGTCTACTAGTAATATTTATAAATATTTGTCTGTATATATAGTTATTATTGTATATCAAATTGAGATTGTTGTATGAGTCTATAAACTTTAAATCTTGAATTCGCCATCACAATGCATCACTTCCCCACTTTCCCTCCAATCACACTCCTCGGGGATGATAGACAAAAGCGAATCTGCAATGTAATATGTGCATTCATGTAAATTCAATAACTTTTACCCAATCTTATATATATACATATATTAAAATCGACCAAATATTTATAAATATTTAATCATAAATTTAGTTATTATTATATATCAAATTATTCTTATTATAAAAATAATCTATAAACTTCAAATTATGAATCGTCTTTGACCACACATGTCTATCCCTTCCCCACTCTCCCTCAAGCTCACCAATCTATAGAAAAGAACCAAGTAGCAATTAAGTTAATATTTTTACTGCATGTATGTTTCATCTTTAAGTTTTTTGAAAAGGACTTGTTATTCTTCATGTACCCTAGCTGTTGTTTGGCTTGTCTAATTATGGTCTTCTTTTCTTTTCCTTTTCCCCCTTTGGCTTAGTGAAAGAAAGAATAATTTTATGCAAAGTAGTTGTATGTGTCTTTTGGTGGTCCTCAATTTGATCACAATCTTCTTGAAACTTGACTTTCCTTCTTGTCTTGAATCTTTGATATTGTTATCACATGCAGGCCTTTGCGAGGAAGGTAAGAGCTTACAATTGCTTAATTACACAATTTACTACTGTTCTATCTTAATATATGTAATATAGTTTGATTCATCATGAAGTTTAAGAAATAATAAAGATTTTTGAAATTTATAATCTTAAATTACGTAATTATAAATCATTTGATATTATATTCATGACCTTAAACATGTCATAACATTTGTGTGACTATAAGAACTTTTCATTAATAGTCAAATAAAAAATATAAAGTTGATTATTTTAAAAATAGAAGTATGTCATCGTTTTCTAAACGGACTATAAATAAAACGATTCACATAAAGTGAAAAACAAAGAGTAAGCATTAAAATTCTAGTTTAATGTAACAATCGGGTGCGAATAATTATTTTTCTATTTCAATCCTTGGGTATGTTGGATTTGTAAAGCAGTACGAGAAATAAATATTACAAGTGTTCGAAAGGATAAACAAATAGCCAATATTCAGAACTGCTGCAAGCTTGTTGAGTGTTGAATCTTGATAACCTGAAATCAAGAAACACTAAATCTGAATTGTTACAACTGTGGCTGAGTCGAGAGATGACTCTCTGTCTTTAAGACAAGATTGCCCCGTATATATGCTTTTACGTTAACGGGCAATAGTCTCCCAAGATAAAACAACAACTAATCAACACTACAAAGCAAATAAGTTGATTCTGACGAAGAAAACAAACACGAAAACAACTTGCTGAAGAATGGAAAAGGAAGGAAGAGTTTTCTGTCCACTGTTACTGCTCACGTTTTGGACTGAATTTCTGTTGTTATCTTTTTGTTTCTGTCTGTAGTAGTCTCAATAATTGAGCCAAAAGGCTTCAATATATAGTATAAGGGGAGGGACTTCTCAACTGCCAACTAATGGTAATGTGCTACATAAATGAGCTTTTAGGGAGGAGTTATGTGCAGATTAATGGGTTTTTACAAAACCAGGAAGGAACTTTCTGCCTTCCGTCGTTCCCAATTTCATCTTTCCAGAAACTTCAGGGACCAAACTGTAAATATTAAACAATTTGGGGACGGGACGGGCGGGCGGCGCGCGTGTGGCCTTAGCCTCGAACCCAAGCACACCTAGGTCCTCCCTCCTTCAAACACATGGGTTACCCCTTGGGGTCCCAAACCCTTAGCCAATTTTGAGACTTATAAAGATAACATTTCTTCATTTTCCCACCGATGTGGTAGATTTGTCCCACACCATATTTTCATGTCTCAAACACCTTACTTCGTGGACCAATATCTCTTTCATTTCTCAACTAAATTTGACGATCCTTTGCCCTACGGTCATCTACTCACTTAGTAGATTATGCACGTGTGGAGAGACAAAACCTCTAACATGCGGAACCCTGTATTTAAGTCATAATATGGGTGAATGCACCTCCCCACCGAAGACAAATTTCCAACAGGGTAGTCTTAGCAGTGTGAATCAAACAAGTTTGTAGCAGATACATATCATAGTGTGTCGAGAATCTTTTTTCTAACAACAATATTGCCTCTGCAACACATGTGGCTACTCTTATCCAAACGTGTGATTTATGTAGAGTCGGATCCAGATTTTAAGTTTATAAATTTTGAATTTTTAATATATTTTATTTATTGATTCGCGATAGATAATTTTTTGAATCTCTTAAATCGAGAGTTTATTGAAAATAACTTATCTATCTCCTAAAGTAGGGATAAAGTCTACATACATTCTATTCTTTTCAGATCTCACTTATATAATTACACCGAATATATAATTACACCGAATATATAATTATTATATTAAATAAATTTTTAATATAAATTTAAATTTAATTTAAAGTTATTAAATTATATCTTCGTAACATGTATTAATTATATATCCGCCTGGGGATTCACGGTTAGTATTACTCCTCTCCTTCGGAACAAAATGAAGGAATCAAAGTAAGATCAATATGTCTATTTTTTTGTTGTTGATATGTATATTCATGCATCAAGAAGGGCTTTAGAAGAGATATATACTATACATTCGGCTGAATACATCCATATTCATTTACACTTTTTCATCAAATTTTATTTAAACACTTGAATTATGATATATTCTAATTAAGCAGTTGAATATATGATAAAATAATGTTCTTATTAGACACTTTCAACTCATATTTTTAAAAAGTTTATGCACGTGTTAACGAGCGCCTATTACGTAAAAAGATTAATCACATAAAATATACCTCTTCCTTTAATAATACACATCAACATCAATTGAAACAATATGCATGAGGTCTTACGACTTATTGAGTTCATTCGTATAATTCAAAGGAGATAACATATTTTAAGTGATTAATTTATCTACGCAATTAACACTTGAGAACACACGCAAAAGATTTTTCAATATTTTGAGGTGGAAGCATCTAACAAGAACACTTTATCAAATGTTCAGGTACTCACCGAACATGCTATAATTTCAGTATCCAAATAAAATTCACACAAATTTAAAATCAAGGCTATCGATATATTCTACCTATATGTTTTATAATGTGTTTAGGTCTAATCACAAGAGAAATACGAACATAAGTATTGTTTAATTATCTTGTTGAAATGTTTGATTTTTCTTTAAAATGTTTTTTATAGTTAGTAATAGTGTGAAGAGTCTCACATCGGGTATGAAATGAGAATATAAACTCTTTATATGAATTTAAACAATATTCATCTTACAAACTAACTTTTGAGTTTGAATTAGGCCCAATAATTTTCCTTATTTGAAAGAATCTTTTGTGGGGGTCTTTATTTGATGTTTTTTTATTTCTCTCGTTCTTCCCTTTCTTGAAAATCTTTTTGCACGAGCATATTCTTTTCTTTGTAAACTGTAAAAGTCAACAAAATTGTCCTCGTTATCTTCTCTATCCAATTACTACAAGTTGAACAAACAAGGTGAAAATGGAGCCATATATTCACACAGATATCCACATAACCTATTAGATTTGCTTTATTATCTCATTTCTAAAAAGTCAAATTATTTTGATTGACAAAAGAAAATATTTTATGAAAAATATTTAGTAACTACGTCTCAATTCTGAGTAAGTTGAAATCGACTAGATTAATTCTCGTCTTCCGTACCTATCCAACTAAGCTCGTCTCTTTTCAAATATTTCAAAAAAATAATTTCTCTAGTACTAGTAATTTTTCACATTTTTACTAATGCATAAGTCTCTGGCTAACAAAGTCTAAAGGACTTCTAGAAAACATTTGAACTAAAGTAATCATTCTAAATATGACTAGAACTAATCCACATAAACTGTTTTTTTTATTGTGCCCTATTTTCGTTGCGTCTATGATTTTGTTGATTTTTTTTTTTGTTTTAAATCTAATTATTTGTGGTTTAGAACTAATGACTGTTTATATACTCCATGATTTATATAAAAAAAAAGTGAAACAGATAATAGACAGTGATCAAGGGGTTGTTTATCTCTTTGTCCTTCATCTGCGATGCGGAGCCACGATTTGAAGTTTATGAGTTCGAAATTTTAATTCTTTTAAATTATTGGGTTATAAATTAATAATTTATACATATTCAATACATTTCTTAACACAAATATAAGATTTGGACCAAAACTAATGGGTTCGACCGACCCCATAACTACTATTCTAGCTCCACCCCTGTTCATACGATGGCTATTGTCAAACGTAAAATAAAGAAACTTCCGAACGAATTCAAAGATACATAGGCATGATATAACGCAAGGAATAATTTAAAGAAGTCACTGGGGCATAGCTGGATGGCAAAGGAGGCGAACTTAAAATCCAGCTGAAGGCCTGCAACGTGTGTTCGAATTCTGGTGGGAGCACTTTGCTCTCTTTTGAGATAGGACCTTGTAGGTTATATAAGTTGTTCTGTTCTCAAACTCTAGTCATTCAGGCACATCCCGTGATTTACTGGTAGTAGTGTTGAGGGACCGGTACTACTATCTCCAAGAATAGTCCGGCGTAAGTCAGAAAACTGGATATCAAAAATAATAATAATAATAATAATAATAATAATTTAAAGGGAAAAAAAAATAACGTAATGTTATTCTGTTTTAAGTCAAAATTATTGGAAGATTCCATATGATCTGCCAGTCATGTGACTACAGTCATTCCATCTCATTACAACAAATACCGACTTCTTGTTTTTTTTTTTTTAAATAAAAAATAGTTATATTTGCTTTACCTTTTATGAAATGATTCAAATTTTTCATCCATTAAAAGTTAAGGTCAAATATATCATGTGGTTGAAAATCGGTCCAAATATATCTTTATTAACTAATAACACAAGCTTTCCAATAAAGACAATTTTTACAAGAGAAAATTAAACTCTCTTAAACTTTGCGAATTTAGAATTTTGAATTATGGTTAATCCGGATTTGAAATTTGTTTCTGATTTTAGTTTTACTAGCTTTCAACTAAAACTATATTCCTTCTATTTCTATTTAATTTATGTGACATTCTTTTTTTTTTTGTCTGTCCGGAAAAAAGTATCATCTTTCTATAATTAATTAGAAATAATTTAATTTTAAAACTCTTCTTTTACCCTTAATAAAAATATTTACAACCTCACATTTCAAGATTTGTTTTAAATCATAAATTTCTAAAGTTTTATTTTTAATTTTTTTTTATGTCAAGTCAAACAATGTCAGATAAATTGAGACGAAGAGAGTCTATTATGTTTACTTAAAATGCATAAAATATTTATGTGAATTTCAATAAATTACCTTTATTAAAATTTAAAACTCAAAAACTTAAAATTTTAGATCCGTAGATCCCGAAAAGTAAGATGCATGAATAAGAATAGGTCAGAAGGAACATATAGAGATGGAGGAGCACACAGGAAGCAAATCTCGAAAGAAATTGCCATGTCTCAAAGATATGGTAAGCTCACATAATTAAATTTCACACCAGGAAAAAGGCACCATTACTAACATCACCTGTATCTCTTGGTGGATTTTTGTGGGCCCCCAACCCCCCTCCCCCTCCATAACACCCAACTCCCACTTGCCTATTTCCTTTCCGATTCCCATTTTTTTTATGACATAATATTTGTTTCATTTTATAAGGATATATTTGATTGATCATGTAATATAAGATACTAGTTTGACTTATATATATATATATATATATATAGTAAGAGGAAATTAGAAAAGTCCTTTTATTTCATTTCATGTTAATGTACTTGAGTGAGTGCAGAGTTTAAGTGAGAAAAAGAATTTAGAATTAATAATTTTAAATATGTTATTACAATTCCGTGGTTACAAAATCATATTACTAAAAGCATGATTTAGTGTTAATGAAGTTTGTTGAGAATAATGAAGTTTTAGGTTCAAATTCACTAGGAGTAAAAATATTAGATAATTTCTTTCAATTGGTAGAAACTTTGATGGATAGAATTACCTGATACAATGTTGATAAAGGATAACAAGTATTCTATGGATTAATCGAAGTGCATGCAAGCTGATCTGATCACCACACTATTAAAAAAATTATGTTACTAAAGATAAAATTTAAAATTATCTTAGATTCAAATATTTGATATCGATCTTTCTTAAACAGACTAAAAAAGAATGGTGCAATGCAGTATGGAACAAGAAGTTAAAATTTTAGTTTGTATAAAAAATCACATCAAAATTTTAAAGTTGATATATGAACTTCTTGAAATTATAAAAGATATAAAACAGAATGGTGCCAAAACTTTGAAATATTCTAAAAAACAAAAGAGTTAGTATAAATTGAGTGTATATATATTTCTTTCTATTGGACTTACATACATGCAAGAAAAAACCCCAACCTCCAAGAATCATCATAGCAATATAATAAAAGCAGCCAACCCCATGTTCTAGATTTGTAATCTTTTTGTTAATTCAAATTCTCTATATATATATATATATTTCCACTTTCTATTATTTCATTTACCTTTCTTATTGCTTCTGCTCAGATCTTGATTTGTTGGAATTTATTTCTTCCAAACTCAACAAGAACAAACCCTCCATAGAAAGAACAAAAAAAAACATCTTTTTTCCCGTTCTTCTATCTATTTTGTTGTGAAAATTAAGTTTGAAGTAAATGGGAATGGCAGCTGCAGATCTACAGTTTCATGTTTTAGCTGTTGATGATAGTTTAATAGATAGAAAGCTCATTGAAAGACTCTTTAAAATCTCCTCTTGCCAAGGTAATTAATTTCTTGATTCATCTCATTTTTATTAAGTTTCATAGTTTGAATAGGTTTTATTGATATTTCGATTCAGACGAATCAGTAACTTTTATTTACACCCTGTATTTGTTGGGAGATTTGCTCTATGGTACTTTATAAAGCAGTACGGGAAGTATTTAACTATTACAAGTATTCGAAAGGATAAACAAAGATTTCAATAATTCAACATGGAATCTGAAATTACAATCGTTACATAAGTAAAAACTGGAAATTCCAGTTTTGTAGAAGACGGAAAAATGTAAATTGTTTTTGCTGAGTCGAGTGTAGCACTCTGTCCTTAAGACAATATTGCCCCGTATGTATCCTTTATACGTCCTGGACAATTTGTCTCCCAAGATAAAACAGCAATGGAACCCTTGAGCAAAGGAAACTCAAGAGCTACCGTGAAGAATATTGAGTAACGAAATGATGCTTGGAAGTTATAGGAAGAAGAAATTTCTGGTTGTGTATTTTCGTGTGTTGCCTCTACTGTTTCTGTTAGCTTCTTGTTAGTTCTCAACAATGGTGTAATGGGGTGTTTATATAGGAGAGGGAGGGGCTGTTTACTGCCTGAAAACTGCCTCCATAATAGCCAAATAATGGCCATTATGGAGGTAGTAAAGTCACCAACATAAATGGTGAAAGACCAACGGATTTGGCCATTATAGGAGGAGTAATTCAGCCAAAATAAATGGCTGAATTGAGTGCTTGGCTTTTCTGTCTTGACCGTCGAAATTCTGAACTTCAGGGACCAAACTGTACATCTTGAAACTTCAGGGACCAAACTGCACATCTGAAAGAATTCTGGGCCAAACTGTACTTCTGGCAAAGTTTTCTGGCCCAAAAAGATAATATCAGAAGACCCGTGAACCCGGAACCGGACGGGACGGGCGGGCGGCGGCGGCGCGCGTGTGGTCTTTCCTCGAACCGAAGCACATCTAGGTCCTCCCTCCTTTAAACACATGGGATACCCCTTGGGGTCCCAAACCCCAAACCAATTTCGAATCTTATATACACAACAATTCTTTCTTCCTCTACCGATGAGGGAGAATTACACACAATACCACACTTTCCATGCTTCAAACACCTTACTTCGTGAACCAATATCTCTTTCATTTCTCAATGAAATTTGACGATTCTTGGCCCTACGGTTATCTACGTACTTAGTAGATCATGCATGTGTGAAGAACCGGATTCTCCAACATACGTTACACTAGTGTTTAAGCCGTTAAAGTTGGTCGGTCGCAACTCCCGCCAAAGGCAAATTTCCAACAGTATTTATATTAGGATATCCATTAAATATACATAAAAATTTAGTTGTGAATCCTGTGACAAGTCTTAAACTTCAAATTCCGACTCCACCTCAGACTATTTTATATTGGTATTGATTTATTTTTCCTTTGTGGGCATTTTTTTGCATTTGTTATAATGGCAGTTACAACTGTGGATTCTGGAAGTAAAGCTTTGGAATTTCTTGGTTTACAACAAGAACATGATGACCAAAATAACCCAAATCAGCCTTGTGTTTCTCCTAGCAACCAACAGGTAATTAATTTATTAATTTTAAGATTTTTCTTTTTAAAAAAAAATATTTTTCTTGGACTTTCCCACTGATTTTCCTAGAAATTTTTAACAGAAAAATTAATTCTTGTTTATTGGGAATTAATTGCAGGAAGTGGAAGTTAATCTTATTATCACAGATTATTGTATGCCTGGTATGACAGGCTATGATTTGCTAAAGAAAATTAAGGTGTGTTTATTTATTTATTTTTTGGTTTTATTTTTCTGATCTTTCTTTTTGCTGCAATATTCCCCTTTTACTTTCTTTTCCAAATTCTCAGTCATTTTCCTTTCTTGGAAAATACTCGAGAACAAAATTTTCCCCATCAAGTTGCTATTGTCATTTTAAAGTTTTTTTTTCTTAAAGGGTTTCTCCCACTTGGACTTGGGGTCCTTTTCTCACATCTGAGAATCTAATTAGAAAGTATTGCATACCTATATATTGCATAAATAGATATTGAAAGGGACATGTGCCCTCTGGTTTTTGGGTATGTTGCTTGGACATATTGTCGTACCTGTGTGGGATATTCCCAAAATGCACTACTTTTAGAAAATTCCAACACGTACCCATTGACATTTTTTGAAGAATCTGAGCAACATAGATTTTCAGTTATGTTGCTCCGACTATCCAAAAATGTTGTCACACTCATCTTGAATACTCCAAAAATGCATTACTTTTGAAAATTTCAACACGTACCCATTGACGTTTTTTGAAGAATCCCAGTAACAGATTTTTAGTTACTCTTTTTGGGACCCTATTGAAATTTCATTTAGTTCTTCAATTTTGCATTCAATTTACTTATATTTTTCTCTTTCTTTTGAACAGGAATCTTCATCTCTGAGAAACATACCAGTAGTCATTATGTCATCTGAAAATGTTCCTTCAAGAATCAGTAGGTAAGAACAAACAATTAATCTCCGTGTCTATACAAATGAATCAATTTTTTTATCTTACTCTATGGGATGCTAAGTTACTTGAGCTCTCCAAAATGGCTGCCACAACGGTGTCGGATCCTCCAAAAATGCACTACTTTTGGAGTATCCGACACGTATCCATCGACATTTTTGAAGAGTCCGAGTAACATAGATGGGGATGTGAACTAATTCAATTGTGTGTATTGATTCTTACAGATGCTTAGAAGAAGGTGCAGAAGAATTCTTCTTGAAGCCAGTGAGATTATCAGATGTTAATAAACTTAGACCACATATGATGAAAACCAAATGCAAAAGCCACAAACAAGAAGAACTTGAGATAATTGTTACAGTAGAAAAACAAGAATCAATAGAAATTGCACATGTTGTTCCATCACAACCACAAAAAGAAACAGACACAGTACAACAACAACAGCAGCAATCACAAGCCAATAGTAATAATAACAAGAGAAAGGCTATGGAAGAAAATTTATCACCAGACAGAACAAGACCAAGATTCAGTAGCCTTACTACTGCTGTCTGATCTATGTGGCAAATATGTAAACTTTTTCCCCCTAATTTGAAAATTACTTCAGATAACCCCCTTTTATTTCCTTTTTTTTCAACTTTTGTTTAGTTAACAGAGTTAAGATAATGTGAGATGAATCCTAATGTAGAAATGTAGGGGAGAGATAGAGAGAAAGTCATCCATCATGGAGGACAGGCTAATGAGGGCGGGTCAAAGAGAAGGTTGACAAGCTTCTAGGCGTGTAATCTTCTGAAAAAGGCGTGTACATGACATTTTAGGTGGATCCCACATCGAAATGGGAGAGGAAAGTGAAGAGTTTTGTAAGACATAGTCACAAATTTATATGGTACACGTGCTTTTGGACTCGATGATGGTGTAGCTGAAGAGATAAATTTGTTAGGTCTATTGAGACAAAGCAGATAATATGTACCTGAGCTTGGACTGTGACTTATCTGCACATTTTTACATGGGAAAAAACTTTCATCCAGTTTTGTTTTGTTCATCTAAGAGGGGAACAGTATTGCCAATGTAGATAGAGATGTGCTGAAATTTACTTCTTGTAAATAGACAAGCATTTTTAACATAGAAGTGGCATTCTCTTCTTGTTTTCTCAATTGTTGTGAGCCTGTTGCTAATTTTAAGTGTCCCTTTAGATCATTGGTTTGTTAATAGTGTTCCAAACATAGTGAATAATCAACAACATATCTAGAATAATACTCCACCTTTTTATCCTTCTCTACTTAAAATATGCAATATTTGAATTCGTATCGTACATCTAACTCACATCTCGCATATCACACGTTGTGCTCTTATTGGGTATTGGCTACTAGATCAAATCGAGTGGATAATGGATCTACTTCTTTACCCTTCTTCATTCAAATATGCACAATTCAAATCTGTAATGTGCGTCTAACCTACACATTACACCTTATGCTCTTATCGGCCACCAGATCAAACCACTGAGGGCAAAATATTGTACTCTTTTTGTTCCCTTGTTTTTTTATTTCCCCTTTTCTTTTTGAACTACGGTAAGACACAAATGAAGCTATAGAGTTCCTTAGTTTTCAAGAATTCATGATACTTTTGATGAAAGCAGGATAGACTTTTAATTTGATGCCTTTGTTTACTTTGTTCAAAAGTTAATTTTTGCCGAATCTTCTCTTGAATGAAAGATTTTGGGTAAATTTTTCAACAGCCAATTGGTGAGTTGAATGTCTTTGCTTTTGGATAGGGGAAAATAATGCATATTCTCGTGTTGCTTTATTACTTGTGGCCTATGGGGTAAAAATTTGCCCCATGTTTACACCAGATCATAATAATTTATCATAGTTAAATTATAAATCAAAGTAAGAATGTATATTAGTTAGTTATTATTTAGTGATAAAGTCTATTTCAAGACATGTATCTTGTAATTATTAAATTGATATAAACATCGAGTTGCCTTTGGTATTCTTTGTTAAATTTCAAATACATGGAAAAAGGTATATGTAGAGAAAAAGTAAAAACTCTGAAAATCAAACTCACAATTATTATTGCTATTAAATGGAGAAAACATTATCATGGTATTTCTTATTTGGTGCACTTATGTCTTCTATTCTCCTGTTTTCTTTATTCTTTTGACAAAATATTACTAGTACTATATAGCATATCAATAAAAGTCATTAATATATGCTTGCTGATGTTATATGCCTTTAAAGTTGAAAAAAAGCAAGATATTAGTAGATTTTACAGCATGCAGAATCTGAATATTTCAACTATTTACAAATCAAATTCTCCCAATGCTTAAGATATTCATTCTAGTCTTCACACACATTATGTATAGGTGACGGAGAACTGAAAAGATCTAAAGTAAAAAATAAAATCTAATTTTAAATTGTGACATATTGATCGTTGAACAATCATTTTTGGAACAATTTCTTTACATGTTAAATTAGGTACTTTCTATGAGTCTTACGTATGACATAATTTTACTTGGCACTAAAGTAAATAATATAATTACTATGTTGTAAATTTAAACGGAAACTATTTAAGCACTTAGTGGAGGGAGTGTAAAGTGAGCTAGATTACCAAAAGATCTCAATAAGTATTGTTTAAGTACCTTACAACATTTGAGTCGTTAGTGGTATATTTGTCTAGGTATGTCAGAATTTCAAGACATTTATTCTAAGTTCGATGTATTTTTTATTGGTAAGTGAATCTTGAAAATGCTAGTGAAATGAAAAGTCCAACTAAAATTTAATGGTGAACTTACTTTTATTTTTTATTTTTGTCTATGTAAGTTTACTCCTATTGTCGGTTTCAAGTTCGAAAAAGAAAAACACGCTAGGCTAATAACATGTAAATAGAGGGTCTATTTTAGAGGAAGAGGAAGAAGTAGACAGGACAAAGACCTAACAAATTACATATAGAGATCTGTAATGGTTAATAATTTAAAGAATCGAAATGTACTGTTTATAACAGTGATATTAAAGGCTCGAGTCTTACAAGCCTACACCCCTTCTCTTCACTTAATACAAGATAATCAAAGTATTTCGATTATCCCATGCCTGCAGATCTCAATCTAACGATGACATGTTGAACCACAATGCTTATAGGAGGGAATATAAAGTCAACATACTAAAATATATTTATAAAAATAGATAAATCTAAATTAAAAAACTCGCGAGATTCATATAATATTATATATTACTACGAATAAAATACATTAAATATTTTGAGACATCTCAAAATAAAAAGAACCGCCATATTTATAAATTTAATGGAGAAGGTATTAATTTGGCAAAGGATTTTATCTAAAACCTTATTCGACCTTAAAAGAACAAAGTTCTAAAGCTCGATAATTGAAAACTACTATTTTAAAAGTGGAGGGAACTGTTTATATTTTAGATAGAATATCGGGGTTCAATTCATAGTTGAAATTTGAAAACTAAACAAGTTGGTACCTAATAGGAAATATATAAAACAAGTGGGTATTTAAAACATATCTTCTATAATAATGGGGGTTAAAAGACAACAATGATAGAAGATTCTGATCTTCTATGATCTGTTCAAACAACTTTGCAAAAGAGAAAAAGCGCGAGCGAGCGAGAGAGAGAACTGAGACGAACCAAATCTGAGCACCGGCACCGGCGACTTCAACGTTTTTTTCCGGTGAACTGATTATATTTTTAGGTAAAATTACCTAAATCTCCTTATTTTTGCGTAATTAATTTGATTTTGGTTCATTTATATTGATATAGTTAAGTTAAAGGCTTAGGATTGCTCATAGAGGTATTTTGCTTAATATCACGTCGTTAAAACTCCTTAATAGGTTTATATATTGTTATTTCTGCATAATTAACACGATTTTGGTTCATTTATATTGATGTAATTAAGTTATAGGCTTAGGATTGTTCGTATAGCTATTTTGCTTAATATTACGTCATTAAAACTCCTTATTTTGCTTTTCCTTGAAAATAGGTTTTATATTATTATTTTTCTGCGTAACTAACATGATTGTTCTTCATTTATATTGATGTAATTAAGTTAAAAGCTTAGGATTGTGCATAGAGCTATTTTGTTTAATATTATATCGCAATTAATATCATTTAATTCGTTTTTGTACGGTATTGGCAAAAATTGAACTGTTTGAAATTATTTGTGTTGTAAATTTTGCTGGAGCCAATTTTTTTCAATATTGGTGAAATTATTTTTTGAATTATCGAAATAGAAAGAAAGAAAGAAATATTAAAAATATCCGAAAATATTTGTAGCGGATAAATTTTTGTTAGTTTCGTCTCGACTCTTAAAAGCTGTATTTTGCTGTTATTTTGTTTTTGTTTTATTTTATTTTAGTGATATTTGGTAATTTTAATGTATTTAATATTGAATTTACTTTATGTTATCAGTTGATATAAGTTGTTTTGTGTATTTGTTAGCAAGAGGTGGATCAGACATTCCTTTGCCAAGCCTTGTCAACACAAATTACGTTCGAATTTTTGCTGAGTTTTTTCAGTATTGAAAGATTGAAAATGTCTGAGGGGGAGGTTAAAAAGATCTCACGTCAAGATATACAACTGGTAAGCATTGAGCTTAAATCATTAGTTTTATGCATTGCTTGTATTAAATCATTTAAATGGAGAAACATGGACGGTGGGGATCATATAGACGACCGCGACTTTTCCGGGACTGAGATGTAGTAGTAATAGTGGAATGCAATGAAAGAAAATAGAGCATGCATTTTTGTCTTTAAGCTTATAAATTAGGTATTTGATTTCACTTTAGTGCTTAGATAGAAACAGTTTTGTAGTTGCAACTCTTTCAGTTAATTCGTATTAAGTTTTTTCAATTCCTCGAGAAGTTTTGCCTAACCATGCATATCCATGAATTTGCGTCTTTTTAATTGAAAAGACTGCCAGTGTATGTAAGTGAGGCTATTATTTGAAACTTTCTTCCTTAGTTTAATGTGGATGCCTAGGTTGTGTTAGTTGTGCTTGTGGTCATTGTTTATAACCCACGCCCTTTAGGTCAGTTGTAATAAACCTACCATCTAGATCAGTTAATGATCTACATAATAACCTGAATCATCTGAATGAAAGGAAGTATCTGAAAACCCATTTTCTGGTTGTTGATAAGCACTGTGGTTAATGATGTAAGCAGCACACAGGGATTTCATGTTGTATGTGCTGGGTTTTTGGTGTCAATGGGGTTTGATCCAATGACCTTTAGGCTAGCTAATGAATGGGTAATGAAGGGACTTTGTCCCACATAGGAAGCAGAAAAGAAATTTATTGGGTACAAATACAAAAGCATTTCCACTCTTGCTTAAAGAGTTGGAAAGTACAAATACCAAAGTATTTCCACTCTAGCTTAAAGAGTTGGAAAGATGGTATGCCGTCGCGCTGTCGTCGCTCGGCTCGGCGACACACCTAAATTCCGAACAGACACCTTATATTGCCTATAAATTTATTTGATATACTGAAAACACTGAAATTCGAAATCCTCTTCCTCTCTTCTTCTGCATTGTTATCTCTTATTTCTTGAAACCGAGTAACAAATTGGAGTAGAAAGTCACAAGGATTTTAGTCTCCAAAACGGTAGTAAAAAACCACGAAGATTTTAGTCTCTCAAAAAGAGAAAATAAGATGAATACAGAAAATATTAACAATCTTAAGGAATTTAGTTTACGTTAATACCTTTTGTATTCATCTTACATTCTGTTTTTGGTAGAGACTAAAATCTTCGTCGTTTTCTACTCCCGTTTTGGAGACTAAAATCCTTGAGATTCTCTATTCTGATTTGTTACTCGGTTTGAAGATATAAACACTTCGCTATTTAATGAAATCTTTTTAAGGATACAGGAGATAACAGTAGGGAGTATCGACTTCGGACTTCCTATCATAAGTTTGTGATCCTGTAAATCCATGACTTTGATGAATGATTCTGGATATTGTTGGGATTTAGAAGAGGCCGCTTCTTTTCTTTTTCTCCCTTGGAACATATAGATTTTAGATTCACAACACACAATAGTCACAGTGCACAAGTTGTAACCGGTTAATTGTTGATTCTGTGGAATATGAAAGATGTTCAAGTAACTTATCCAAATAAAAAGAAAGATTTCAAGTAATATTTCAGCTGAAGCAACAATCAGAAGACGTGATTCCTGTTAAAAGGGTAGAAATAAAGAAATATGAAGTTTTGCTTCCTTTTTGAAGATGTAAGCGAAATTATCATAGAGAACAGTAATCTCCTTATGGAACCACCAAGTGCTAGTTAACATTTTTTCAATTTCCAAAGGAAATTTATCATAGAGAACAGTATTGCAATGTCTTGATGGACCTAGCCAATTTTCTTGTAACATTTTGTCTAATTCTTATTGGAAATGGGATTCTGAGGCCTAGCTTAGAAGTTCTCTGTGTTAGGTGCTGATGCAGTTGATACTTCCAAATGTGTTAAAGGTTTCTAATTCCGTGTTTGCAGGGTCACTGTTCATTACAATTGCAATTATGGTTGCTCTTTAGCTGTTCGTCTACCATAGGGCTTGTCTTGTTATAATTAGAAATTTGGAAACTCTTTAACTATTGTTGGTGTGGCACAAATTTTGCATCCTTAAGTTGATTCTTTACAAGTAAAGAGTAGGTCTTATACAATTATTAAGTTCTTTCTTCTTGTATAATTGCTCGCGTTGCACATGCCTTTCTCTCTTCTAATATGAGCTTCTTTGAGGTCAGGTGCAAAATCTGATAGAAAGATGTCTGCAGCTTTACATGAACCAGGAGGAAGTTGTCAGAACCCTCTTAGATCAAGCAAAAATCGAGCCTGGTTTCACCGAGCTTGGTTCGTCCTTTATCTTCCCAACATCTTGTTCCTATTTTTTGCCAGTATGAAGCTAGCAGAGTACCGTATCTATTCAGATATAATTTTGGTATTCAATGACTTGGGAGGAAGGAAATACATACAGACTGTGACCTGCTATTTACGTAACCTAGGATTCAATGACCAGGAAAAGAAAAATAAGTACGAAAGTCGTCCTGTTATCAGAATTGATCCAATGAAGAGGACAGAATTGTGATCATCCTTTTTTCTTTCAATGACTAGCACTCGTTCACCTACTTATATTTCAAAGAAGAATTAGTAACTAGAGGAACTAACTTTTAAGCTGAAGTGATGGAAATGAGATATCTGAAATTTTATTTTCTTGATTCACTTGGTCAAGCTCCCATTTCTCAAGATCTGCAAGAAACGTGTGTTATCTATATTCTCCATGTGTATCTTGCGCAAGAAATGTGTCTGACATCTAGATATGTTTTCAGTGTGGCAGAAGCTTGAAGAAGAAAACCACGAGTTTTTCAGGGCATATCATTTAAGGTTGATGGTGAAGAATCAAATAGAGAGATTTAATGATTTGCTTGAGAGACAGGTTGAGTCAATGCAGATGTTTCCAACTGGATCAATCCCCATGTCTAATGGATCTCAGATTGGGCAAAGTAAGGCATAATATCTTAGATTGACATGTTGATCTTCTTGGAGATAATTATTCTGCTGATTTTTTCTTTTCAATTGCATGGTAAAATTCTGGATGGATTCCTACCGAGCCCAACAAATTTCTTTTAAAATTTTTATTTGCTTTAACATGCTTTCTGTTAGCTTTGTCTTTGAACTGAATTGTTAGAAAACTAACTGGCTTATAGCTTCAGAATGGATAACTATGGGAAAGGTTTAAGCCATGAAAATGGCTGAGCAAAATGTGAATTTTGTGAATGGTCGTGGAGGGAGTATATTACAAATAAAAAAAAGAAGAGCACAAGAGGATCTCTCTTCTGGTTCTAAGACTCTGCTTCTAATACGAGACTCTGAATACTTGTTGAATTTGGAAATATGATGGAATTGATTGGTGGAGTTTGATATGTAAAATGGCCTAGAAATCTAATAGAAATAGTGGAAGCAAGAGATGATAATTAGGCTTTTCCTCAACATAGCATAGGCTTTTGTTTTGATGCTTTAAGATTTATTTGTATTATCAAAAACCTCTGTGTTCCTCTTATAGCCCTTATACTTCTTGAGTCCTTTCTTTCATTTAATAAAACCTACACAAACAAGAACTAGGCTCTTTAATTCATGTTTGCCTTGATCAGGGTTAGTTTATGTATTTATGCTAAGTCTAATTTTGCTAAATTGTGGACTTTATTTCAGAGAAGCGTGTGCTTCTTGCTTAAAGCCCAGTATCAGTGTTGTTTTTTTCTCTTCAATGCAAAAAATACTGCTTCTTTGGGTGGCTTTAATCCCTCAACCTCCACACAGTTATAAAAATGTGTGATGGATAAGTTTCTGAAGTTCTATAGACAAGCATAGTACTAACCTGGAGGAGAGAGATCAGAATTTTGATAAATGTTTTATAACTGGATGTGATCTTGGTAATTAATGTAATATTTAATTACCATGAAAACAAGTTTTGACAATCAAGTGGAGTATATGGTCAAGTGCAAAGGTATGAGGTAGCTTGTCATCATGTTTCAAACTTTAAATTATGAATTACAAAGAAATCTAACTAACAGATTACAAAGTGTATGAAGGGAAACTCTGTGGTTCGTCTTCTTTTCAAAAAATGATCAGTAGCAGCATTATTGATCTCCTCTTGCAGAAATGTGAGGTAAGGCTGCGTACAATAGACCCTTGTGGTCCGGCCCTTCCCCGGACCCCGCGCATAGCGGGAGCTTAGTGCACCGGGCTACCCTTTATGGATATGGTATTCGGTTGAAATTTGATGTTTACTATCATGTTGACAGGACCAATTCCATTCTGATGTTAACTGGACTATGTTAAGTGTTTCCATATTCTCTTCCTGCTTTTTTTTTTTGAGGAAGAAACAGATCCTAAATATGCATTAATCATTCTACCTCAACTTCATTTAGTAATTTTCAGGTTCATAGATTAGTTGAACTACCATTCCGTATATTCTTTATTAAATTTCCTGCTTTCGCTGTGGTTCATAGATTGTACTGCATTACATTTCGCTACGTATGTTATTTGGATTCAGCAGGAACGAAGAGATGTAAAAATTTGCATATTTTACTAATATGTTATACTCTAGACTGCCGGTGCATACCTGAAATTAAAGTCTCATGCTTAATTATGCAATCATTTCATCAGTGACTTGTTGAATAACGATGAAGATTTATATGATGACTGTTACACTTTTACAGTCCAACCGAACTCAACATGTCAAGAAAGAGATCATGCTGGACCTAATGTGAAGCCTGAGAATGTGCACCAGACTGTTAATGCCAATTTATCTCATGTATACACTAATGGTGCGTCCTCGCTCCAACCATGTATGCAAACTGCTCTTGATGTGTCTGCTCATGCATCCTCAAACATGCTATTGGTTCAGAGCTCAAATTTGGGAATGCTGCAAGGTGTGAGAGGGGGGATGATCAAGTCTGGAACTGGTTATTCAGGCAATTTACCCTTCCTGTATGGTACAGAGACGAACATCCTCGAAGCTCATCCTGGAATTACGGATCCATCTGTATCATCTTTCAGCAGTGTAGAATCAGACTCACAACCAGTAAATGAGACTGTATTGGATGCTGATACATCTTCATTTGGTTTCTTGGGGCAGATTCCTCGAAACTTTAGTTTGTCAGACTTAACAGCTGACTTTTCTAACAGCTCTGGTTCGTGCCTGCCCTCTCTTTCCGGTTAATATTTCTCTCAAGTGCGTTTCTTATCTTTGAATTTCTGTCATTTGTAGATATTTTGGACAGCTATTCTGGATCAGCCTTCCTGGCAACGGATGTTAACAATTTCTTGGATCCACAAGGTAGGAGAGAACACCAAGGTTAGTCGCGTGACATGTTAACTGGTTTCCTTAACCTGGTAAACAAGTAGTTATATCGACACCTCAAATTTTAGCAAGACAAAAGGTAGGATGCTATATCTGAAGGCTTGAGCTTCGAAGATTTTGCCAGTGATTGAGTGAACAATCAGATGGTACCATCTTGTCTTGGATTCAGAATTATCTGGTTAGGGAGTACAGTTTAGGAGTACTCCAGCCTAATGCCCTTACTGAGAAATTTGTGATTTGTTGTGTATATGTTATTAACATTGATATTTATCAATCAATACACATTCTTTGTTATACTGGTGTAGCACATATTTGAGATTTTTCTCTCTTTGTATGATTGCAATTGTTGCAGGTCCAATGGCTCCTGGACTCAGAAGGTTTTGTAAATAGGATTGCAAAAGGAAGTGCTTTGACTCCTGTTGAAGGCATTAGTTGGTCGACATTTCTGTAGTTGTGGGATAAACATGAAATAATATAAGCAAAAAGCTCTTGGAATTTGGTTTTCCTGCTTATCCTAGAAATAAAGCATTATTTTATTGTGAGTTTTTGTTAATAGGGTCGTGATGAATAAGATCTGATGTTTGTATTTATTATTATTTTTTACAAGATCATGTGTTATTTTCCTCCCCTTGAAAGCTGAGGGAAAAGATAGGATACTTCATGACTTGCATCAATTGTAAAGTATTTATATATAATTTTACCGGTCATTTGTGATATCTTTATTAGGTAGTGTGCTGGTAGAAGGTACCTGTGAATTTAATTGAGGTGCGCATAAGTTTAGCTCAAACACAAAGGTTATATAAAAAAAAACAATTGCCAGTCAATCTGGTTGAATTGTCAACCAAAGGGTGTAGAAACAACAAAATGGATAGCAACTTGCTATTAATTGATCACCTCTTCAACTCTTCAATTTTGCCCAAATATCAAACTGAGACTCCAAAGAGAAGAACAAACTTGATTACATTGGCATGAATAGCAGGATCGCTAAATATCAAGGGCATTTTGAACTAACTTGCAATATCAAATAAATCACTGAGATGAAATGACACGACAAGCAGTAAAATATAAAGTGCATTTAAGCTTGGCATCCGTTCCACGAACTTGCTTAATCTTCTAGGCAGGCCCAGTCTTGAGTGCATAGTCCAAATCATCTATCAAGTCATTGACATCTTCAATCCCAACCGAAATTCGAACTAGATCCTCAGTAAGACCTCTAGCCTCTCGTACTTCAACAGGTATGCTCGCATGGGACATGAAGCAAGGCAAGCTTATGAGTGACTTGACACTTCCTGCAAATTGAGAACCATACAAGACGTTTGGATAGCAACAAAGGAAAATGCAAAATGCAAGAACGGGAATATAATGAATGGCATCAACAGGAAAAAGAGAGAAAAGGCAAACATCATTAGGTATTGTACATTTTGATAGAAAATAGTGATCTTACTATCGGAAAAAGTAATTGAGCATAAGATGAAACTAACCAAAACTGACGGTAATGCTGAAGTATTTGGTAGCCTCAGCGACATGCTTAGAGAGTGCCAAAGAACCTGTCAGAAAACTCAGCACCGATCCTGCACCTGTGGCCTGTAAATTGATCAACATTTCAAAAACATATCTTTCAAGGGAAAGCTCCATAGCACCTTAGTTCAAATTTCCAAAAAATTCACATGTTTGAATACCTGAGAAAAGTGCAAAGATCTTCCTGGATGGTCAGGAAGACCTGCATAGTTGACCTTCTTCACTCGTGGATGGGAAGATAAAAATTCAGCAATTTTTTGTGCATTTTCCTGCAAGATATTAAAAATATTTAATAGAACCCAAACCACTCTACAACATGCACCTCCAAATGTAAATACATACCAACAGAATCTTTATGCAAATGTTATGACTGCCCAGCAACCACTTGCCAACAAAAGCAAAATAAAGGAAACAAACAAAAAAATCCTCTGATTTCAGGTTCTCAACCAAGTAATAGTCAGCAAAGATAAAAGAGACATTCCTAGTAACAGAAAATTCACCAGAAAATTGAGGTAAGAACCTCTAAAACCCTTAGTAATAGCACTTGTCCATTTTCATATCAGCAACTTGTAATGTCTTCTTTTCAAGAATTTGACAGATTTATGCCCCAAATTCTCTAAATGGAACTTTGAAATTTTCCTTTTGATAATATTCACAAGGATAATTGTCGAATAACCACCTCATCTAAAGCTTAAATTACGAGAGAGAGAGAGAGAGAGAGAGAGAGAGAGAGAGCACTTTTAGTTATATAATTGTCCTTAACACACCCCTTGGTGGGGTCAGATTCTTTCGATTTGCCAAACACATAAAATCTCTTTATACAAGGTGGCATTGAGGCTATACCTACTTTAATACCGTGCTGAATGTGAATCATCTCATCTAAAGTTCAAGCTACTAGAGGTAACACTTTTATTTATTTGATTACATCTTAACACTCCACCTTATGTCGGGCAAAATTATTTTTGGGCCAAGCACGCGAGAATTCTTTTGTGATGGATAACAACTAGACTCAAACTCTGGACCTTAGTCTATGCTGATACCAGTGTAAATTTTGTAAGCACCACATCCAAAAGCTTAATCAATTAGATCTGGGATGCTTTTATTCATTTAATTTTTGACTTAAACAAAGGCCATCAGTGTTCCCTTCTCAAGTTTTGAATTTTATGAGCTCTTCATCATTGCATCTCCTCGATGATTTGATTTGAATGTATTGTTTAGAAGCTCTTTTGAACTTATACATGCAGCACTCTTTATAAAGTTGAAGATGCAGTAGTATGCATGCCAGAGTCATGAAGATCTAGAATAATAAGATTAACGAAGGCACAGGAAGGAATATTTGTTTCTAGAAAGAGTGATGGGACAACTAACTTCACCAAAAAAATAAATAAATTAAACCTGTTGTTTTTCAACACGAAGAGCCATCGTTTTGATTCCTCTTAAACAAAGCCAACAATCGAATGGTGCTAACCCTGCACCTTCGGCATTTTGAAGGAAGTATACCTCCTTTGCCAAGCTGGTTAATAGGAAAATTTATAAGAAAATTATCAAAAGGACACTTGAGATGTTCTAAGAGAAAAAAGGCATCAGACATCATTTACATTCAATACTTTACACATATCTAACTATAGAGTTGTCAAGAAAACTAAGAAAATACAACCATAAGGTAACAATTAATAAAAATATGAAACATATACAAAATAGAGGAAAAACCTTTCTCCTCTGACAGCAAGTACACCAGCCATGAGATCACTATGACCGGATATGAACTTAGTAGCTGAATGCATCACAATATCTGCAAAAACATGGACAAGTAAACCAACATCCCGTGCTTGTTATTGAAGAGTGTTCCAGTTAGTGGAACAAAAAGTATTTGCACAATACCTGCTCCGAGCTCCAACGGATAGGACAATACTGGGGACATAATGCTGTTATCTACCAGCACAAGAGCCCCATGTGCATGAGCCATCTTGGCTATTTTCTGGAACAAATAAGAGACAAAAAAATCATTATCTTTTGAAGATCATTATATTACGATCGAGAAAATGACAAAAATGGTCCCTTAAGTATGCACTTAACAATTTTGGTCCTTTAAATTTGCCAAAAGTTTAACACTTTTAGTCTCCGTCAAATATTAATTGAACTCTCTATGTTAGATTTGACGGGAACTATGAAAGAAAAGAATATTAGCGGAAACTCACAATTAGAGGTGCAATTTTTGTAATTTCTGTTATTTTTAATATATTTCTAGAGTCTGGTGCAGCTTTTTGAGGTGTAGTTTCTGTTATTTTTTACATATTTTTAGTGTCTAGTGTAGTTCTTTTGTGTTTCATATTTAGGATTCAATGGGACTTTCTTGATGTTTATAGTTAAATCTTCTTTTTCCACTGTTTTCGTCAAATCTAACATACAGTCCGGTAAATATTTGACGGAGACTAAAATTGTTAACTTTTGACAAACTGAAAGGACCAAAACTGTTAAGTGCATCCTTAAGAGATTATTTTGAACCTACTCTCAAACATAAGGGACCATTTTTGTCATTTTCTCTATTACAATCTATCAGCTACGGTAAAAGCTGAAAAATGTACGTGCATAATCTACATATGCCTCTGTCAATTACCCACACGAATATCACAAATTTGTTGACGAGGGTTGGTTGGACTCTCCAGCCAAACAAGCTTCGTCGATGGTTTAATCACAGAAGCAACCTCATCTAAGTTAGTGCAATCCACTCGCCTGTACAAATAAGGTGACAATCAAAATTCTAACTTAATTGAAAACAAAAGTTACATCTATAAAAGAAATACCAACTTGACCACAATCCCGGCTTTTGGAACAACTTTTGACAGCAGCCGGTCAGAACCGCCATATATGTCATCCCCGGCAACAATCTCCTCACCTACAAAATCAACAAATTGAAACTATTCTTTTACAAGAAGATGTTAATCAAGTTGTTGCATAATTTATCTGATATGCACATTTTTAGTCTTTTTATGCAAATGCATATTGTGAATGATATTTAGAAGTACCAGCTCGAACAAGACGAGTTACAGCTGCCAAGGCGGCCATTCCACTGGTAAAGCAAAATGCTCGATCTGCTTTCTCAAGCTCTGCAAGAAGCCTGAAATTTTTCAAAATGCGGTAATGGTATTTGCTTAAAAATAATGTTAACAGATGAACTTTCGACTATTAGCAGTCTGCAACACAGTTTAACGTACTTTTCCAATACATCCCTTGTTGGATTTCCACTCCGTGTATAATCATATTGCCCATTTTCGGTCGCCGAAGGCTGCAGAAACAATAGGGTTAGGACATGCTTTTTGTTAGTTATGTCTATGAAGCAAAGAATTGTAAGGCTGAACTCTGTTGCTGAAGGCTGAATCGAAAAAAAACAAAAAGGATCTGATGAGACAATTGAAGCAACAAAGAAGTAAAGAATTGTGCTTCCAAAAGAGAAATGGGGGGGGGGGGGGGGGGAAATGGTTATTTAACGACGTACAAGAGGGATTCTTATATAGGAGTAATGGGTACACGAAACAAGGAAAGTCTCTTCTGATTCTTAATTATGACACAATTATCAAAATTATTCTACACAATATTCTTAACGGTTAAGCCATCCCAAGGTCTGTTGGAGGTCCTGGAATTAGTGGTTAGCTTAAAAGGCATGGCCATAATAAGTGCCCTTCCGGGTAATCCAAATGCAAATTCATTCTTCACTTGTTCAGGAATACTTTCTTCCTCGAGTTAGTTAGAGTTCTGTGACATGCTCTCTCAGTTTGATTAAGTTCATTCCCACTCTCTAGTTTTAAGGACTTGTCCTACCTCACAAACTTTAACCACTTAGCTTTATAGAGGGCGCCTCCTTCTATATTTCTAATTTGGCCCTTTTTCTTCATGAAAGATGAAGACCTAATATTACTCTTGCTCTTCTTAAATGCCCAAGGACCACTTAGCTTTATAGAGGGCGCCTCCTTCTATCTTTCTAATTTGGCCCTTTTTCTTCATGAAAGATGAAGACCATTACTCTTGCTCTTCTTAAATGCCCAAGGACCACTTAGCTTTATAGAGGGCGCCTCCTTCTATCTTTCTAATTTGGCCCTTTACTTCATGAAAGATGAAGACCATTACTCTTGCTCTTCTTAAGTGTCCAAGGAAAAGTGCACTCTCTCCTTGACTTTTTCACCTTTTCCTACAAAACCCTACTACTTATGAGGGGTCTTCCACATATACACAGTGCAATACATTTTCTTAAAAAAAAAAAAAAATACTCGCTCCTTTTCAATTTGTTGGTCTTACTTTCCTTTTTAGTTTGTTTAAAAAAGAATGTCACTTTCTATATTTAGTTACAATTTAACTTTAAACTTCCCATTTCACCCTTAATGAAATGATATAGCCACACAAATACTTATAGCTTATTTTGGACCACAAGTTTTCAAAAAGTTTTCCTTTCATTCTTAAACTCTATACCCAGTCAAACACCTTCACATAAATTGGGACGGAGGTAGTACTAGAGTTGCATTCCACTTTCAATCTTTTTCATATTATTGTGAACAGTTCAGAAAAGGTGGGTCGATGATAGTGGTGATGTGGACATTATGGGAAGAGAAGTAGAAGGCATGCTCAAGACACAATACCATGCTAAAAGTAGATAGAGAGGTACATGAAAAAGAAAAGGAGTTAAGGGAGGTTAAAACTTGTATCCTAGTTGCTTTGTTTTGGTCTTTAGTCTTTTGCATGTAATACTAACTTTCCATTCTTATCGAGTTATCGTTGTTTCACATAATAATATTTGCAAATTGCTGCATGTCTTTATCCAATATATCACACAAAACCTCCAAATATTTTGACGGTTTACATCTCAAATAAAGATAGTAGAAACAAGTAACCAAGGACCATTGATTGCAAAAATTGCACCATTAAATTCTTCCGAAAAAATTGCATTCCATTGCCGAGGTATCTTCAAACTTACTTGCTTAAAAGTAGATGTTTGATACAAGGGGGTACTTAAGGCACCATAAGGATCAAACTCGTTACCAAAGTTCATCACCATTGTTGAAACACTTGGTTCTTTTGCTTCCCTAGCCTCAACTTTAGGAGGTAGTTCCAAAGTCGCCATCTCTGCCGTCAATCAATATGTTCTATTAGCTCAAAGATTAACCAGAAGAATCTTGTTTATACTCGTCTACAAATAGATTTGGTACATACCATCCACACATTCGGCAGCAGCACTGTCAATCAAAACGGATGCACTGAGATCCATTTCTTTGTCTCTTGAGCAATTCAGTTGGAATCTCTTTTCCGTTAGAGTCCCCTTCCCATTCATGCACCTAAATGTCACTTGAAAGTTCCCAAGTAGTTTACCCTACACATTAGCACAACATTCCATCAGAAGTAGGAGTAGCAAACGGCGGGTCGGATCGAATATAGGCAGGTTGAAATGGATAACACAAAACGAATATAAAATATCTGGGCCATTCATATTAAACATGGATAAAAAATGGGTTAACTGACGGATAATATGGATATTATCCATGGTTTCACAAATAGCTAGGTGAGAACACAAGCTAAATGTAAAAATAAGCTTAGACTCCCAGAAAGCAAGAACTCGTGAAAAATAACAAGCAGACAAATGGGTATTGATGATATGGATATCCATATTATCCATCTGATATTCATTTTTTTAGTGGATAATATCTATACTTGATTCAGTTTTAAAAAGTCAGTTAACCATGTCTAATGGGTCGTATTGGATGGATACCTTTTTTATTACCATTTTGCCAGCCCTAATCAGAAGTAACACTTTTGCCACTTGTTTGGCTGCTCAACAAGTACGAGTAAAAGCAATCTATCATATTTCGTTCATCTAATTTTAGGGGAAAAGCCCAAAACATCAAGAAGATGTTGCCTTAGCTTAAACAAGAGCTTTAGTATGTCTGAAATACCAATAAAAATTGCTTTGCATTACACATTCTTTATGTTTCCCCAGGATCAAAGAAAAATTAGAAAGGCCCGACAAAGCAAAAACAATTGTGTGAAGCTCATAGAAGCACAAAGATGACAACTTTTCAATTTTTCAAGCTTAAATTGCTTTACTTCATAAATTCTTTTGTTCCAAAAAGAAAATTAGAGAGACCCAATAAGCAAAACAACTATGTGAAGCATAAGAATAATTAAAAATCCTAACTTTTTTCAATTTCTTGGTCCTAAATTGAATAAATATTACAACCCAGTTCTTGATTTCTCTATTTTTTTTTTCTCTGTGGCAATGATTTTTACACAAAAAGAAAAAAATAACACCCAAATGAAGATATAAATCATTTTGGATTACCTGAGTGTTTGGGTAGGTAGGCAGAGGGCTGAAGGGCTGCTTAAGAGACAGAGAACATGCCATTTTCTTCAGGTAAGGGCTGAAAAAATGTGATTTGCTTATGCTTACGTTTATATACTAGTGACCATAGCCCGGGCCCAATATGAACAAAAAAAAAATGTTATATATATAATAAGTATGTAGATGTTAATCATGCACTACTTTTTTGTCGAGAATACTTTGTGAAGGGAAAGTCCCGAAGGGAAAACCCACCTCTATCATAGGCCTCTTGGTCAGATGAAATGTAAATTGAGGGATATGTGCGAGTGGCAGCTCTGCAAGGGAGAGGGATATGTGCGAGTGGCAACCCTGCAAGGGAGAGGACCAACGGGACACAAACTCAGCAACAACCCTTGTAATATTTCAGCAAAGACTGTCACCACACGGATTCGAGAGGACCAACGGGACACAAACTCAGCAACAACCCTTGCAATATTTCAGCAAAGACTGTCACCACACGGATTCGAACCCGCGACGTCGGAGTGATTGTACTCCAATCACCTTGCCACTTACCAACCCTTTTATATATATTTTTATATGTAAAAAGTATGCTATTAAATGCATATAATCTAATAACGATGTGGATTATATATAAAGTGAACATTTTTACACCTGTAAATATACACATAATGATATTAAAAAAATTATAATTATATAAAAATAATTGAGTCCTTAATTTGAATATCCAAAAATAAGAAAATATATGAATCTGTTAATTTGGACATACAAATCTTAACTTATCGCTTGAACAATGGTTCATCTATTCTTAGTTTTCAATGCAAGAATGTTGAATATGTATGTCAATGCGATAATGTTATATGTTAAATCTTATTCTAAAATGTAGTGCAACTTCAAAGGAACTCCCACGTGTGATTCATCCTAATAACTATCGATTAGGTGAAAAAAGTGCCCCTACACATGAAAAAAACGATGAGAACAAATCAACTACCTATTGAAGATTAATAGCTACTTATGAATCTTGAGGTGGAACCCACACAAAGCGGAATAATAAAGTACTTCTTTGGTTCCATATTAATTTTCAACTTTTCAGCACTTGAACTCATAAATAAAAATGTATTTTTACTATATTACATTGATCTCTCTAATTAATGATATTTTAATTTTGATTACTTTAAAAAATAATTAATGTTACTTAATTTATTTTATTTTGATTTTGAAAATGGTAGGATAAATATTTATAATAATATGGATAATTAATATGAGACAGAAGGAGTAATATAAAATGTTTGGATTTGAAACAAAAAAAAAAAGAAAAGAAAATGCTTTTGACTGAATTTTGTAAATGGTTTAGGAGAAACGTGGGTCCCACGTGCAATGACATCGTCAGTCTTTAAGGCTATTAAAGGCCCACAAAGTTGAGATATTTACCAATTTATACAAATAGAATCAATGGAATAATTGTAAGTATAATTGTCCGACTCCTCCTACTCCTTCTGTTGAGAAGATAAATAAAGACAAAAGCTAGTTAGGAAGTTAGTTAAACTAGTCAAATAAGTTAGTTAAGTACTCAAGAAGTTAGTTAGATGGTTAGGAAGTTAGTAACTAGCTAACTCTAAAGAGGCTTCTTTATCTTGTAATTCATGTATATAAATGTACATAAGATCTAATACAAAAAAAAACTCTAATGAAGAAATAATGAGATACACACTACACTACATTCTTCACTACTCTTTATTCTTCGTCTACATTCTGTGATATACTGCTACTGTTACGTCTACTCTTCATTGTCTTTCTTGTCAACTCTATGTAATGAATGGTATAGAATTCAACACCTTCTCCTTTAGGATAGGATCCTCCTTCGTTAATGGCCTCACCATTTTCTAGTAGTAGTAGTTCGCGCGAGGGACTATCCTTTCTATCGCTTGCCCTTGCCTTTCACTTTCATTTGGTCTCTTTCTTCTAGAAAATAAACCCAACAAAACGCATGGAAAAGAAGCAGCCAGCTGATTGCCCCCTTCCCCTCGGCCTTTCTTCGTTGTGTGAATAAGGTCTTAGTCTGTATGGATTCAGGGTAAATTGGTCACTTCAGGTACATGGAAAAATGTAAGGAACTACATTAAATTCATTTGACATTTACTCGTTAGTTGTAAAGGTTTGTGTTGGGTCCGTGTCTGTAGCAATGTTTTTATTCTCCTGTTTCAAAAAGATTGTCTTACTTTCCTTTTTAGTCCATTTAAAAAAATGTCTCTTTCCTTTTTTGGCAATTCTTTCTTTCCAACTTTTCACATGACATATTTAAGACCACAAAATTAAATGTCATTTTTGTACGTTCATCACATCTTTAATTTAAGACCACAAGATTGAAAAGTCTTCTCTACTTTCTTAAACTTGTGACAAGTCAAAATCAGACAATCTTTTTTAAACGGAGGGAGTAACAATTTCAGCTGAATTAAAAATATCTATTAAACTACATAAATAACCTTGTTAACTCTAATTGTATTAGTGAGAATTGGAGGGCTTTTTTGTCAAATCACTTTGACCAGAAGCTCATCTATTCTCATTTATTAATAGAGTAGTAACACTCTTGGTGTAAATTATGTAGGAGTAATTGATTTTTTCTGAAATTATATTGTAATACTAACTTCAAAAGCTTTTATTGAGGAAATGAGATCTCTCGGCCTCTTACAATTTGAATACAAGAAAACGTCTTTTTCAGATATCTTATGTGTTTTTTTTCCAGATTTCTTGTGGGTAAAAAATGAAGATCTCCTATAAAAGAGTCATAAACCTAATTTTTTTTATAAAGGGCTAGATAAATTAATAAGCTTTTTAAGAATGTGTTAAATTGCCAAAAGGAAAAGGTAATCTATGTGTATAAATAGTATAGTACAAGTATTTAGATATGAGCTCTACCAAAAAGAAGTAACTATGATTAAGAAGGGACCAATCAAATTAGTGAAACTTGTTTTTTTTTTTAAATATTGAAATTGTACAATTTTACAAGTTTAGGTACTCAAAATCTGACGTTTAATTTATTGCATCTTAGACAATTTATAATTGATCATGTTGTACTAGGTTCTGATTTTAAACAAATTATACTTTCCTACTATTTTGCATTTATTTATGATCAATATATCTCTTTAATGATAAACATTTTAGCCAAATATTATATATCTAATACAATGATGTATGAATTTGTCGAACTATCTTCAATTTGTCCATTTCATTAGATCTAAATCAGGAAACAACCCGTCATTCAAATGACATCTTGAAAAATTCATTTCATTTTATGCTTTGTGAATTGTATGTGATGAGCTCAATCTCATATGTTTTTCTAGGTTTTAAATGAGAGGTCAAGTTCATAACTGCAACCCATCCTTTTTTTAAGGGTGTCTAAAGATCAATTTGAGCACACTTGTCGTTTGGTAGGAGGGATAGCATGGATGAGATTATTAGTCCCATGAAATTGAAATTATCTCATATTTGGTTGGTGGAATAACTCCTTTGATATCCCATCCAATCCCATCTACATGGATAACTTATTCCTCCTGCCAAACAAACCCTTAGAATATTCCACTAAATACTTGCTAGCTCCCTTCAACACGTGTATTAGGTAACTCTGCTCCCCAAAGCTTAAACAATAAAGCCTAATTTTTGTAACCAGTGTGAGGAGCACATAAATTAGGCTTCTAGTACAACATTCATCTTAAAATGAGCTTGAATAGGCTTGGCATAGAGCACACACAACATTTGAGCCCAGTCCAGTTCACCCCATCTATTGAGAATCAATCCAACAATATGTAGATCATTGCTAAGCTTGCAATTTCTTTTTTAAGTGACTTGGATAGAGAAGCAAAACATTAATAACAACAATTACTACGTCTCAATACCAAACAAGTTGGATTCGGCTTTAATGAGAAGCAAAACTGATTATAATTTTTTAGAAAGACCAACAACAGATGTGGAACAAAAATAAGTTCTCAAAACATGGAGAATTGAGTCCCCATGTGATCCACATAATTGCCTCAGAGCGTACTGGAACTCAAGCGACAAACCGAATATTGCATTTTTATCAGGAACATGATCCAAAGCATGAGTAGGCTCAGAGAAAGATTGACCATCAACAAAGTTAGCATACAAAACAGTTGTCAGGAACGTTAACTGCCCCGACTAAATTGAAAATGCAAGGACAACTTTTAATTCTAAGCGGGTGGTTTAAGACCTTCGCCTGGACCTGGTCATTCTTCTAGTTGAATTGGAACTATCAAGACTTTGATTACTTTTACTGCTGTTCTTAGCTCTGGATTTAGTGGCACCTGCAAATGTAAAAGCGTTAGTGCTTGTTCAATCCGTTAGAGAAACAAGTTGCAAAGGATGTAGGGCATGTAAGGAACCTCTGATGCGACTTATAGGGGATTGAACTTCATTTTCGTCAATTGCTGAATCAGTCACCTCACTGGAAGCATGAGAATTTGCTTCCGACTCAGGACATCCTGGTTCTGAAGGTGAACATTCAGTTTGCGCTTCCATCAACCATTGATGGATCAGTGACTTCAGAATCTGTTCCATGATTAAGAAAATGAATGAAGTTACAGCAAAATCAAGAGAACCAAATAAGGTATTTCGGCCCCTACCCTCGTTATATTCTCCAGCTCTCTCGCCAAATGACTTTAGAGTTCTTTTAGCAGTATCAACATCATAAAGATAACAAATTGTGAAAACCCCCATCGTATAAACTTTATATATATTTTTAAGAAATAGTAGTGAAGGATCAACTATTTATATAAGGTAGTACCACATAATGTCTCAATAACAGCTACTACCTCCTCTACATTGTTCTTAAATTCTTTTGCGGAATAAAAACATAAATTACCTGTATATAATTAAAGAGAAAAACACGAAGCTCTGGTGCCCTCCACCATAAAAATTTTCGAAATGAGAACTTTGTGAATAAAAGATGAAATAGTAATAACTGAATGAACAGGCAATAGACTTGGAGAAATTACCTTCAGTAGTTTCAGATTCATCTATTTCCTCTTCTTCATTTTTATTCACCATGATGCTCTCCAAGCTCTCTACTTTCTGTTGATGGGTTTGAGCATTTTTGGCAGTAAGTTCTTGTTCCTTCCTCTCTATGTGGAACTTATTCAGCTTTTCCTCAAACTCCTCAATGCATGATTTGAGTTCAGGTTTAGCAAACTTCTCTCCCTAATGGAAGACATTCAAACAGGGAAATAATGGTTTAACACAGTGAAATGAATTCCCAAAAACTAGTCTAAGTGATCTTGTGAAGCTACAGCAAATCTTACCTTGTTGATAATAGTTCGGAAATTTTCCATCACAGAGTCTTCAGATAAGGCATGTTCATACGTCTTAAACAACTCTATCAGCTTTCTCATGCTCTTATCAGTGTACGATAGCTGAGCAAGGCAATAGGAGATGTATTCACATAGCCTAACATCTGCATAAAAAAGGATGTTAACATGCAGAAGTTTCTTCAGTGATAATTCAAATAGCAATCAGAAGCTAATCTATCCACTAAGCTTCTAGGAAGTTATTTTCAAAAATATTTATTTTAGAGAGTTGAGTTGCTTAATCAAGTTTTTGCCCTTAAAAATGTTTTTAGTAGTAGTAGAAGTTGAAAAAAAAAAAATTCTCCGGAAGCATTTTTGGGACCAAGGCCAAGCACATATTGTTGTTCAAATTGATTAGTCAAACACAAACTGTTATTCGCCAAAAGTACTTATTTAAAAAATACATGGGCCAAAAAGACTTCTCAAAACAAGCCAATTTTAAAAATTTGGCCAAATTAACTACTCTTATACTTTGTTTCGATGGTCGTTACCCATGTTTTCATAATGTACCGTTCGTATTATATAATATTATATTGTACTGTATTAATGAATTTAATGTTTGGATAGATTGTATTGTTTGTTGTGGTTTAATAACACTTTTATTATTTGGTTTGACTTTGTGGTACTGTACATGTAAGTTTGCTAAAATATGCTTAACCTCTACTTACAAACTAATTTATATATATTAGGAGTAATCAAAATAGAGTAAAGGATAAAATAGAAACTTTAAAAAATAAGTAGGTGGCGGTGGAGGGGTGGGTGATTATGGGTGGGTGGTTGTGGGTGGTGGGGGTTAGGGGGAGTGGGTGGTGAAGGGGTGGGTGGCAGAGGGTGGGTGATGGAGGGATGAGGGTTATAATGAAAAAATGAAATAAGAAATCACGCAAAAATCATCAAATTCATGGTTATAAAAATTGGACTTTTTCATGATTATATAAATATGGAATTACAAAGGATTTACAATACCATACAACATAAGTTTAAGAATAGTGAAAATAAACATGGTATCAATGAAAATGTAAAGAATAGATATTGGGCCTAACTCAACCCCAAAAGCTAGCTTGTAGGTGAAGATTGTCCAAATCCATATAAGGAGTCCATGTTCCCATTCCATATCTTATGTGTTACTCTTAACACTCCCCGCATGCCCAGACCTTGTTAACTGAGTGTGGATAATATAATTTGGGGGCCAACATCGGTGAACAAAGAATTGGAATGAGACTGACTCTGATAACATGTAAAAAATGGATCTTGGGCCTAACTTAACCCCAAAAGCTAGCTTGTAGGGTGCGGATTGTCCAAATCCATATAAGGAGTCCACGTTCCCATTCCAATTCTATGTTCACTGATGTTGGGTCCCCAAATTATGTCATTCACGCTCCAGTTAACGGGGTCTGGGGGTGCGAGGGAGTGTTAAGAGTCCCACATCGAAAATGGAATGAGAATTTTGATTCCTTATGTGGACTTGGACAATCCTCCCCTCATGAGCTAGCTTTTGGGATTGAGTTAGGCCCAAAATCCATTCTTTACAAAAAAAAAAAACATATAATATTGAACCATGAGTAATGTGACCTTTTCACCACTAATCTATTAACGCCTCACAACCACCACATCGACCTCCAATCACCTTTGCCAACCACCACTAGCAGCCATCGCCACTGGTTATGTAGGAATTACGTTAGTAAAGTCAAGAATGAGCTTTCCTAAATAGTATATACATGTAAAAGTTTTAGTTTAAGTAAACTTTGATTTAAAAATTATTAAGAACTTTTTACAATCACCGTTTGGATAATCATTCACTTTTAAATAGTAGTATTAGCATTATTCTCGTAATTTCTTGTTCTTCAATTTCTGTTACGGCATGTATTTCCTGTGCTTCTGTTATCGTATTATTTCGATGTTATTATTGTTCCTTTTTTTCTAAATGCTATGTACTGCTTTTCTTATTAGTTGCCATATCTTCATCATTTTCATATTTCCTTTTTCAAACTGCTTTGAAATACTTTTCTTGAGTCGAGGGTCTATCGAAAACAACCTCTCTACCTCCACGACGTAGGGGTGAGGTCCGCGCACACTCTACATGTGAAATTAAATTCGGTATGTCGTTGTTACCATTGGAATAACCGTTTATTGGAGCATCATTAACTAGATGTCGTTTCTCATTGTTAGGAGTCTTTATATTTATCTTTATGTCATTTATACTTCTCTTTTAGCTTTATCCTTTAGTATAGATTAGTCTCTAGATATATAGTAAGAGTTCTCTTTTAGTTAGAATAGTCTTCTCAGGAACAACGTGTATTTAAGCTCATTCAGGCATTCAATAATATACACAGTTTTTTCATAGCTTCTGCAAGCTCTTATATGGTATCACAACCAACACAACTCTAACGAGTAAGATCCACTTTTTTTTCCTCCAAACCACTCGATGGGTACCAACGGTAACAACAACAATTTCAGAGTTGTCAATGTTGATAACACAACCGATACCAACATCATTATTCAGTTTAATCCTGCTTCCCAATTACCCATCAAACTCAGTAGTGGTCATAACTTTGCCACATGAAAAGCTCAAATTTCCATGCTTATGTATGGCTACAATATTTTCGGCCATCTCAATGGGACCACTCCGGCCTCGAGTCGCACAATCACCCTTGGCACAAACATACCTCCCAATCCTGCTTTTTTACCTTGGTTCCGCCAGGACCAACTCATTCAGAACGCCCTTATGGCCTCTGTTGAACCCACCATTGCCTCCACAGTTGTTGTGACCGACTCGGCCAAAACAGCTTGGGACGCCTTGCATACCACCTATGCAAATAGATCTCAAACCAGGGTCTTTAGCCTGCGTGATCAACTTGCCCGCATCACTAAGGACTCTCGCTCCATCACTGAATATCTTCAAACCATTCGGTCCCTCTCAGATGAGTTAGCCACTGTTGGTGCCCCTGTGTCCAAACCTGAACTCATCGTCAAAATACTCAGTGGTCTTGGCCCTGAGTTTCGTGAGATCTCTGCTGCCATTCGTGCACGTGACATAAATGTCACCTATGAAGAATTATTTGAAAAGTTACTTGACCATGAACTCTTCCTCCGTTACGAGGATGCTAAAAAATTATCCAGCCCCATCACTGCCGCAGTTGCCACAAACACCAATAATCGCAACAATCGTAACAATCGTAGGCAGAATAATAATTCCCAGCAGGGCGCCAGAATCCACGCTCCAACACTCAACCACATTGGCAGTCAAACACGAACCCAAATAATGTTGTTCGCTGCCAACTATGTAATAGGATTTGCCACAACGCAAATGTTTGCCGCTCCAAGTGACACAATCATCTTCAAGCTCACGCCAATTATGTTGCTGGATTCAATGCCTCCACCAACCCTTGGATAGTTGACTCAGGAGCCACCCACCACATCACAACGGAGCCGTACAACCTAAAACCGTACCACGGAACGAGGATGTCTCCATGGGTGATGGTAACAAGATTCCCATTTCACACAGGTTCTACTAAATTAAATGCATCAAATATTGTTTTTAAGCTAACCGGCACTCTGTGTGCCCCATCCATTAAACAAGCTTCTCTCTGTTTTCAAATTTTGTCAAAATAACCTAATGTCGATTGAATTTTTTCCCTTTGATTTTCTTGTGAAGGATCTGAAAACGCGGAAACCGTTAGTGCACGCCGGGAGATCAATGGACTATATGAGTGGTCTGTCTCACATCCCTAAGCTCACGTATCCACCACATCCACTCCTATCACTACTTGGCATCAACGATTGAGTCATCCTCACTCTAGAGTACTTAGGTTTATTTAAAATAAATTCTCGTTACCATTCCATGAGCGAGACAAATTTTCTCATTGTAATTCCTGCTTATCTAATAAAGCCCATCGTTATCCATTTACCCAATTATCTCTGTGCAGCTCTAAACTAAACCGCTTCAAATTATTTTTAGTGATTTATGGGGTCATCTCCAGTTTTATCTCTTGATAAGAAATTGTATTACTGTATCTTAATTGATAAATATACAAAATACACTTGGCTTTACACACTAAAGAATAAAAGTGAAGTTAAAGTGCTTTTTCAGAAATTCCATCCTCTGATGGAAAAACATTTTGACACCAAAATTTTGACAGGGATATCCTCAGTGTTTATTGCTCCATCTGTTATGTCTGCAGGGAATACCTGTTTCTAGTAGCATTCTATTTCCAAGCAGTTGTATTCAAACATGGGAAACTCACAAGAAATTACAAGCTAACCGAGACACAGCTACCGTAGACAGGCCCCAGTTTGCAAGTCAACGGTTCTGAGCAATAGTGTTTCCCCAACTTTTGCCTATCAAGCATTTAGAGAGAGAGAATTAACCAAACTAACTGTGTGAGAGAGACTTTACAAATTCATTGAGAGATCTCTGATGGCATATACCTCTGTTGATGACGCCTTGAATCATCTGGTCCACCTCCAGAGCACCAGGGGGCTGACTTTGTCCACAAAATCCCGTCTCCAGGAGCTTAAACTGGAGCTGGAATTCCTGAGAACTTTTCTCAGGTGGATGGTGAAACGCTGCCTGGATTACCGGAACTTGCAAGATCTCTTAAAAGAGGTTGAAAAGGTGGCCCAAAATGCAGGTAGACGCCTACAATCCGTTCGTTCCAATCAGATCGAAGATATAGCCAAAGATGTGAATAATTTGGCTCCGAAAGTACTAAAGGAAATAGCTCTCAAGCCAAAGATTGAAATTCAGATAAATGATGCCAATGCATCATCCTCTAAGCCTAATGCTCCTGTGCTGGACAAGCTGGTGATAGAATTCATCGACTCTCTAATTGAGAGTCTGAAGGATCTGATCAGCTATCAGGGACATTCCTCGTTTCCTGCGGTGGAAGAACTCGGAGCACTTGAAACTAAGCTAAGGTTCTTGAGAAACTTTCTCAATTTTGCAGCTAAGCGATGCACCGAGCATGAGAAGCTCAAAGATCTCTGCACTTATGCTGAAGCTGTAGCTCTCGAAGCTGCATGTCTTTCTTTCATCTGTTCTTCAGAACCGACAGATGAAGACATGACAAGTTCCATAAAGGACAAGCTCGCTGAACTGCTGCGGCAAATCAACCCTGCCACACCGGAGAACAGAGGGATTTATGCGAGCGTTGTCCAAGCATTGAAGCCGCTAGCAACTGAGACTCACATTTCAGACACGGAGCTAGCAGACTTCATAGAGACTCTCCAAGATCATGTGAAAGAGGTACTAAGCCACCCGCCTACATGGATGGCTTCCTTGAAGGCCAATACTGAAGCGCTCCACGAGGATCTCACGTTCCTCAGCTCTTACGTTAAGGACCCTCCCATGGGGTTCATTGAGAATGGGAAGTGGAACGACCCTATTGATGTCGCAATCAAAGATCTTCAGAGAGAGCTAGGAAGCTGGAGTTATTTTGACGCACATCCCCTGAGGCACTACACCAATCTCTTGAAATTAAAATGCCAGTTGACCCTTATTGAAGATATGTCTATTAAGGTTGGATGTTCCATCTTTTCATACTTTTATGTGGACGACATGAAGGAAGACAAGACTGCGGAAGCAAAAATGGCACTTGATGATTTAGTCGAAAAGATAAAGCAGATTAAGGGAGAGGTCCAAGTTCCTATGTTCACTTCACACTGCCTGAAGTTAATGTCTGAAGGGCAGATGACCTTGGTTTTATCAGAGCTCTCTCAATAAATCTGAAGGATTTATTCGACAGGAAGGCGGGTCCAATCACTTCCCTGAAGCGTCGTGTACAGGAAATATTTAATGACTTAAAGTTCCTAAGTTCTTTTCTGATAGACCAGGAAGAGAGGCGCCATAAGAATGAGGAACTGAAAAAAATTGCAACCAATATAATATTTGTTGCACACCGAGCCGAATATGTCATTGACTCGTTATTGGTTAGAGACCGCCCTGTATGGTACCATTTGCTTTGTCTTGCTGATATCACCAGAGGGATGAAGAGAATCACGAGGAAGGTGATGTGGTTTAATGACAAGATGGCCTCTGATGCCGAGACAGATATAGAGAGACACACCCATGATAGTAGAAACTATGCCAACAATTAAGCTTGATAGACTGGTGGTGGGGTTAAATGAGGACAGGCGGGCATTGATACGTAAACTAACTCAAGGATCAAAGGAGTTGAGTGTTATTGGAATTGTTGGCATGCCTGGAGCTGGAAAGACAACTCTTGCTAAGGCAGTCTATGAGGATCAAAGTGTTCGCTCCCACTTTGATATTCATGGGTTCGTTTCATATTTCTCCAAAATATGAGAGTCGTCAATTATTAATTGCTATTTTAAGAGATGTCAATGGACTTAATGACAAATTTGGAAGGAGCTTTTCTGATTTGTCTGAAATGCTATACAAGCGTCTGTATGGAAAGAGGTTCATCATCGTAATGGACGATGTATGGGATGCTGAAGCGTGGAATGTTTTGAGTGTGTCTATTCCAAAGGGCACTGCCACAGGAAGTAGGATTATCTTGACAACTCGTTCAGATAATGTGGCTAAGGATATTGATGTTGGCCATGGACAAAATCACATACATCATGTTCTACCTCTTGAAAGAAAATATAGTTGGGAATTACTTGAAAAGACGATATTCCAAGAAGAATCTTGTCCTCCAGAACTGAAGATAGTTGGCATGCAAATACCGAGCAAATGAATGGGCTGCCTCTTCTCATAGTTCTGATTGCTGGTGTTCTTGCTAAATCAGAGAAAACAGTTGAGCGTTGGAGAGAACTGCTGGAACATACCAGGATTGTTGAGAAGGAAGCATTCAGCATTATTGAAATGAGCTACCAGAATTTACCAGATTGTGTGAGGCCATGCTTCCTCTATTTTGGAGCATTACCACAGGATGATGAAATTCCAACAGCCAAGTTGATCAGGTTGTGGTGTGCAGAAGGATTTATACATCAGACTGCAGAAAAGAGCGTAGAGGATGTGGCAATGGATTATCTACTAATCCTAATTGAAAGAAATATTATCATGGTGACACGAAAGAGCTCAGTGGATAAGGTGAAATCGTGTAGAATCCATGACATGATACAGGAATTTTGTTCAGCTAAAGCCAAACATGAAAATGTTTATCTGCTGATGGACAGTTACAGCTAAGTCTCAACTCTGGATGGTTTTGATCGTGGTGCTGATTCTATTGACTCCAATAATCCCCAATTCCATGAAGTGTGAGCATCGTAGGCTGTTTATTTCTTCTGATTGGGATGATTATATTTCATCTAGAGTTTCTGGCCCACTTGTCCGCAGCCTGGTGCTTACTGGCAGGAGTTCAAATATTTCCATGTTTCCCTGTGATGTCTCAGCTCTGTCTCAAAACTTTAAACTTCTTAGAGTTTTGGATTTAGCATGTATTAACGTGGGCGATGCTTTTCCTGCTGGCCTGGAGAGGATGGTTCTGTTGAGGTACTTAGCGATCCGGGGAGAAATGAATTCCATCCCATCTTCAATTGGACGCCTCCAGCAATTGGAAACTTTTGTTACAATAGGATTAAGTGGAGAAATTGCAATACCGGATGCTATTTGGAACTTGACAAACTTGAGGCATTTGCATATCAACGATCGTGCTTCTTTTGGCGCCCGTGAAAACAGACGGAAAACTTCAGACAAGTTGCCAAATCTGAGAACAATGTCGACCCCATTTCTGTGTCACGGGAAAGATTCGGAGGAGATTCTTGAAAGGTTAGCAAGTCTTGAGAAACTGAAATGCATCATTTTGGAATCATGGGACTCTTATACCCAAAAGAACATGTTTCCGAGACTGGAATTCCTGCAGAATATTTACTCTCTCAAGCTATTTTACTATGGTAGAGTGCGAAAAACGTGTGAGTTTAATTTCCCTTTAAATCTCAGAAGGTTGACTCTCTCACGGTTTTGCCTTCCAGGGGATCAAATTTCAACTATTGGGGAACTTCCCAATCTTGAGTTTCTGAAATTGTTGAATAAGGCCTTTGAGGGTAGTCTATGGAAGGCGAAAGAAGAACAGTTTCGCCGTCTTAAGTTGTTGAAATTAGATGCACTAGACTTGGAGGAATGGCGCATTACTGATGATGTGTTTCCCAGCCTTGAGCGACTGGAGTTGCAGAAATGTAAGAAACTAAAGGAAATCCCCTCTATTTTAGGTGATAATCCAACACTAAAGGTGATTGAAGTGAAGTGGTGCAGCCAATCTGTTGAAAATTCAGCCCTGAGTATTCAGGAAGAAAGAGAATATATGGGAAATGACTGGTTGAAGGTCTTCATACATAAGACAGAAGACCGCGCTGCAAGTGCAAACTAATAAGAAAATGCCTAGTTGATTTCTCGTATAATAAATCCTTATGGTCCGGCTCTTCTTCGAACTTCGCGCATAGCGGGAGCTTAATGCATCAATGATGCTTCGGCGAATCGCCGCCGGAGCTCCGGCGAAACACATACCACTGCTCTCTTCATTGTCCATCTACTCCGGTGAATTTACGTCGCCGGAGAAATCAATGATGCACCTCTACCACCGCTTTCCCTCACCTTCTCTCTCTTCGTCTTCACTGCTCCGGCGATGAGCTTTTAGCTCCGATGAATTGGAGCAGCGCGAAACCACCGGCAAACTACCATTAACGGCGAACAACAGCCGACAAACAACCGGCACACATCGACCAGAAAATGAGTAGGTCGGTAAGGCCCAGATTTGATCAAAAATATACTTTATTGGCCAGATCTAACCGGAACAGTTTATTGTCTAGATCTAACGGAAAATACACTTTATTCACCTGTATTTCGAAGGAGATCTTTTTGTATACAAATGAATACAATGATTTTGAAGTGTATTTTTTAGTGTATTCATTTTTTTCTAGTGTAAAATCCAATTTTTCGTTATGTATTTTAATTCTTTATTCAGTTTTTGAGTGTATACAAATAAATATAGTGAATTTGAAGTATTTTTATAGTGTATTCATTTTTTTCTAGTGTAAAATCCAATTTTTCGCTATGTATTTTATTTCTTGTATTCAATTTTTGAGTGTATTCGTAATTTTTGTGTGTGTAAAATCCAGTGTATTAGGGTGTATTTTATTTCTTGTATTCAGTTTTTTGTTGCATTTTGTATTTAGAAGGAGATTTTCTGTTTTGAATATACTTTATTGAGTAGATTGTTACTCATTGTATACATGAATACAATGAGATCGTTTTATGAATACATGAGGTTTTTTTATGAATATAGCGAGGTTGTAGCAACTAAAAAGTAACTACGTCCTGTAAGAAACTATAGCTATAGCAAATTTAAAACCCTTAAACTATAATCATTTGTATAAGTTTCAGAACTGAACCCTTTCACAACATTATAATTTCTATAACAAAAATACCATAAAGAACTTCTTCCATTTATCAATAAATAAAACTATTTTAAAATTTTAATTAATGATTATTTTATTTGACTTTAAAGTTCATGCCCGAATTGTTCATTATTGTGGATTTAATTAAAAAGCCTAATTTTACTAGGCTAGTTCATTTGGTTGGACTTCAAATAATGAGCCCATATATTGGTCCAAGGTTCAGTAGATGTTATTTATGGAAAAAGTTCGCAAATGACTATACTTTATTTTATTTTAGGCATAGCTATACTTTTGCTAATTATATTTTGTAGCTACAGTAACATGTATTCAAATTCAGTTGTACTCCAATTTTATTGTATTTAAGTCAGATGTATTCAATTCAGATGTATTCATTTGTAGCTATTTTTACACTGTATTCAATTTATTGTATTTAAACTCAATTGTATTCCAATTCATCTGTATTTCGTTGTATTCAAGTCAGCTGTATTCAATTCAGCTGTATTCGTTTGTAGCTACTTTTACACTATATTCAATTTATTATATTTATAAACAGTTGTATTCTAACAACATAAATGCAAAAAAATATAGGAAATATTCATTTGTATTCAAATTCACTTTTTTTTGTTTGTATACAAAAAAATCACCTTCAAAATACAAGCGGAAAATACATAAAGAAACACTGAATTTTGCATTAAAAATTTAACGAATACACTCAAATATTGAATACAAGAAATAAAAATACACCCTATCTAAGATACAAGAAATACACTTCGATTTGAAAGACAAAAAAAAAAAAAAAAAAAAAAAGCTCAGATCTGACCTGCGCACCGGAAAACGACATTGAACTCCGGGGAAGCTCAGATCTGAGCCGGCACGCTAGAAAACGACATTGAACTCCGACACTGGCTAGATGATGATCAGATCTGGAGGAGGCTTCGGCTGTCGTGACAGTAGCAGATCTGGAGGCGTCGACAGTGGACAGGACGGGAGCATGGCGGTGGTAGTCGATGCTCGCAAGGGGAAGAGGGAGGAGTGGGTTTTCGCCGGAGGTAGCCGATGGCTGCGGAGAGAGAAGAAGCATCTCAAAGCCTAGTTCTGAGATTCATAGTCAAAAATAAAAATAATAAAAATTAAGTATTCTACTTTAAATATATATTGTAGCTATGATAAGTAATTCAAACACACATTATAATTATGCTTTATAATTTATTTAAATAATAATTACTATAGATAAATATCTCTTAGACGTATTCTACACCATGGTGATCTAAATTTGTGGCGCATCAAGTCAGCCACAAGAGTTAATAGAATCATGTTACATGTAAAATGACAGTAGCATATCAAGTTGAACCAAAATCCCAATAAAAGAAAATATGTACGACTGAGATGTTTTGGCTAATCACATAGAGCCTTATCATTGTTAGAAATATATACAATGTACTAAAATATTTTTAAATTTTATAAATTAAAAATTCTAAACTAAAAAGAAATGTACTACAATATTATTTTTGAATGTGACTAAAATGAAAAGTAACACAAACAAATTGATACACTCTCAGTTTGAAAAAAACTAAGTAGGCGTTTGGCCATACAATTAATTTTTTTTTTTTTAATTTTTGAAGTTAGAGTTGTGTTTGGCTATATTGTTTGCAAATAATATTTGGTCGTGGAATATATTTTTTCTTAAAAATACGAAATATGATTATACTCCCAATTTTTTAAAACTAGCAAAACCACCAAAAAAATTAATAAACATAACTAGTGCGTAAACACTGCCCATCAATCATTTTTATTACATTAAGCATGATTTCTATAGATTTTCTTTAATACGATAATAATCAAGTTTACAATTATTCACATATTCAACATGTATTGTCATTAATCACGGGCATGATTTTGTTCACTGATGCATGCGAGCTACAGAACTAAAATGACTCAGTGTGTTTCTTTTCGCATACGAGCTACTATATAGTATTACACTTCGTCAATTCTAAATATTATTACAAATATTCATTACTACTAAAAATTAACAACACTAGTAGTAATAACTAATAATTGTTCTTTAATATAATCCTTTCACATTGTGTGAACAATCTATTCCCGTCGAGCATGCATTTCTCGATCAGCTAAATTAAATGAGGTCAAATTTATTTTTTTTAAAAAGGATATAATTTGAAAAGTGAAAAACAAAAGCAAGAACCAAAAAGTTGTATTTGAAATTTTCATGGCCAAACACTAATTTTTTAAAAAGTAAAAAAGAAATGAATAATATGTGTGACCAAACGGGTCCTAAGTCTATGCTCCTTTGCTCTCAGTTAGTATAAAAAAACCTCTGCTCATATTCAAATTAAAGCTTTCATTTGTGAATGGATCGAGTACTCACTTGGCTTCACAGTTTCGAGTTTCGACACAAACAAGTAATGCTTCGAGCCTCCACAGATTCGCTCATACTCCTTTGGAATTATTAATGCAATAGCTTTCTCTGCGATTGAGCGCATTAGGTTTTTATTCTTTTTCACTCCTCTTCCTTGATTTTATTAATTAATTGATCTTCTTATTTATGTTATTATTAATATTGCATTTAAGAAATTCATAGAGGAAAAGTTAGAGATTGGGTTATTGAAATTGTTGGCACTGTAAGAGGTGTAATTGCATCGGAAAAAATGGGTTTAGTTATTTTGAGTTCTAACAATTTTAAATTAATTAGTTTTAAGTACTCCCTTAAATTCAAATAATCCATGTTTATAGTGGCCCTTGAGTTAATGTTGGTTGTTAGAGATGGAGTGGAAACATATTTAGGATCTTAATTTCTGCATATGAGTTTTGGGTCGGGTCGATTTTTTTAATTGAGTTTGTATTTATTAGATTAAAAATATCATCGTAAGTTGTATTTTCCGGTAGCTGTGATTTTTTGTGCTAGTAAGCTCAACTTTTTGCAGGGTTAGGCTGCGTCAGTGGCGGAGCCAGGAATTTGGCGAAGGGTGTGTAAATTTTCTTCTCACTTATGTTAAGAGTGTATAAAATTAAATATATATTCATAATAGCTAACATCTAAACTATATACATAGCGTATTTTTTCGGCGAAGGGTGTGCACCTGACCACCCTTCGCCTAAGGTGGCTCTGCCCATGGACGTCGTACAATAGACCCTTGTGGTTCGGTCCTTTCCAGGACCCGTGCATAGCGGGAGCTTAATGCACCGGGCTGCTCTTTTTTTAAGCTCAAAGTTTTATGACTTTTGTGTTAGAAAATATAGTTAAGTGACTTAGGTGAAAAATGTAATAGTTATGTGACATCTATGAAATTCTACCCCTCGTTTGTGTCATTTACATATCAAAGTTATTCAACTAATAACTACTAATATGTATGTCGAATCAAATGTGTTGGGTTCACTCGACATTCAGGCGGCCTATTTCTGTGTCAGAAGAAGTACGCCGAATAGATCCTTAACCGTGTAGACATGACATCTTGCAAACCATTTCACACGCCAGTAGACACCAATTCCAAGCTAGTGCTGATTCCGGCCTCCCATATTCAAACCCGACTCACTATCGTAGCCTGGCTGGGGACCTGCAGTACCTCATATTCACGAGACCTGACATATCCTATGCCGTGCAACAAATCTGCCTACACATGTACAATCCGACGGAAGCACACATGTATGCCCTCAAACGTATTTTACGATACGTTCAAGGTACACTTCACTTCGGATTACATCTATACAGGTCCTCGCTCATTGGTCTTACTGCTTATTCTAGTGCTGACTGGGGTGGATGTCCTGACACCCGACGCTCCACATCTAGTTACTGCGTTTTCCTCGAAGATAACCTATTGTCTTGGTCTTCCAAAAGGCAACCTTCACCATCCCGATCCAGTGCCGAAGCATAGTACTGCTCTGAGTCTTGTTGGATCCGTAACCTTCTACTTGAGTTTCACTTCCCGATTCAAAAGGCAACACTGGTCTACTGCGATAATATTAGTGCGATATATCTTTCCTGTAATCTCGTCTAACATCAGCGCACTACACATTGAGATGGACATTCATTTCATTCGCGAAAAAGTGGCTCGTGGTCAAGTTCGTGTCATTCATGTTCCTTCCAGATATCAGATTGCCGACATATTCACCTATGGACTTCCGCACATACTATTTGATGATTTTCAAGTCAGTCTCAGGGTTCGTGAACCTCCTATTTCGACTGCGGGTGTAATAGAATATATTCTTTCATTAATTGTATATCTCTTATTTTAGGAAGAATTGTATTCCTATTGTAATTAGGTCTCCTATTTTAGGTAGAATTATGTTTTCTATTGTAATTAGGTTGATTAGTTACATAGTTTAAATATTCTTGTACTACTATATATATGGTACATTATTGATAAATACAATTAGGGAACATATTCCTTTAGAACTGATGAACAAATAACTCGATGGTTGAGCCTAATTAAATGTGTTATAAAGACTGAGAATTTGTTAAAAGCAAGTTATACTTTAAAAATATATATAGGAGAATCATGTTTTACGTCAAACGTAAGAAGAGGATTGTCTTCTTTACTTATTTAAGGAATCATAGAAATGTTAAGAATAATATAATACTCCAAATTATGATATGTATTTCCTGGATTTGGTTTAAATGTGTCTTTTCGTGAATTCTTGCAGCCATCTAAATGTTAGTCATATTGCTTCCGATCTTTTGATTAATTAGTAAATGCTGTTGACATATTTTTAACTAAGGACCGATTTATGTATATATTGTGCGATATACATTATTTGATATACATATGATGTGAACTGACATTTGTATATATTATTTGGTATATATTATTGGGCTATTAGATGTCAAAAGTTAAAATCTGAACTATTTTGTGTCAATAATTTACCCGAATTATATTTCACGTCAATTTTCCTATATATATTTACACATACTCTCTCTTCCTTCTCTGTCACATACTCATCTAACACAAATGTGATAAATGAACGGATTGAGTGGAATTTAAAAGGATCAAATTGAACTGAATTAATGAGTCATTATCTAACTCTACCGAAGTGCAAAGATGGCTGAGTTGGATACACAATAGGTCATATCCAACTTATTGCCAACCTTGATCCATCATTTTTAATATTTCAAACTTACAATTCATGACTCCATTAATATAAAAGAGACTTTATAAATAAAATAGTGATTTGAAATGCATTATTTGTTAGACGTCTAGACCAAATGGGCATTATTATACATTTTTATTGGTTAAAATTGAGTATTTTCATTAGTCAAAATTTAGTATTTCCATGGGTCTACCTGCTGATTCAATATGGGTGAACTTGGACATACCCCAAAGTAGTCAATCATCAAAATCGCTACCGCCCAAACCCATTAAAATTTGAGCGAATTAGGTGAGTTACCTGAGTTTGGGTCATTTTTTGTCACCCATAGGCAGGGGCAAAGCTAATTAAAGTGTAGGAAGTGGGCCTGATAGAACCCAAATTTTTTTATTCAAACTCTATGTTTCTCTTAAAACTTTAATATAACATGCTTAAATAATTTGTTTTCAACCTAGTAACTCAAAATGACTAAAATCTCTATGGGCAGATGTGATATTATTGTCTTTCGGCCAAACGCCCACGATTTTCCTAGAAAATTTTATGTCATTAAAAGTATTTTTACACCTCAAACGTAGTTTTCTTTTCTTTTCAGCTAGAAATATGAAACTCTATTCGCACCTTCAACAAAAGCTCTTAATTAGTTATACACTATTGTGAGGGGAAAATTGTATCTGAGTGACTGGAGTCGTAATTCCTTGTTTAGACTAATATATCCTACGATCTTATCAAAGAGAAACCCTAATATAATTAATTTTAGTTAATGACTCAAAGCGGGAAATCTTAGTAGCTTAGTTGGTCGACTACCTGAACTTTCACCTTGTTGGTGAGGGTTTGATTCCCACCTTGTAATCCCTTCCCTTATTTCCCCTTCCCCTACGCTCAATTTCAAAAAAGAAAATAAATAAATTAATGACTCAAAGCAGATATTGAGCTTCAGCTAGTAGGTTATATAGCAGTACATGCACCAAATCTTGTGCATTGTTTTGCAATTTAAAGCTAGTCCTATTTATTTATAAAGATATTTTCATTAATTAGAGTTTATGTTAGCATTAAGAATCCATGAAACTTACATGCAAAATGATTCACCAACGCTTCCTTTACACGTTTATTTTGTCGGTTCGAGGGTAACTTTAAAAAGGCCAACAAGAGACAAAGAAGAGGATACATTTGCATAAATGAATCCATAATCAGTTTATATCAATAATAACCATTATTCGTGCAGTCACACTCCATGTTAAGACAACCAATCAGTTTTTTCATAGCCAAATCATGTAGTGAATAAAAATATTTTCTTCAGAAAGAGGGTTTGGGATTAATGTCCAAATATGGTCTCAAAGGGACTATATTATCCCCCACCTGATAGAAATATTTTCCTTGCTTGATTTCATTATTTAATCAACATTATATACAGGATTACAAGCCAAGATTATGATTGAAATTATGTTTGACCAAATCACAAGAATATACACCAAATATACATACTCTAAAGATAAAAAGATTCTTACATATTCTAATATACCCTTTTAGTCGAAACGGGAGGTTTACGTACGTTGAGACTATATCGAAAATCATCGAAGAATTGTAGCGGGAGTCCTTTAGTGAAGATATCGGCAATTTGATAGCGTGAAGGGACATGTAGGACGTGTACTTGACCACGAGCGACTTTCTCACATATGAATTGTATATCCATTTCAATGTGTTTAGTGCGTTGATGTTGAACTAGGTTGCCGGAAAGATAAATTGCATTAACATTGGATCATGATAGGGATTACTTGAAGAGATACTGAGTTTTGATTTCGTGTCCATTGGGTCTCGAAAAGTTAAATATTGTAGGAGATGATTTGCATGATAGGGGAAGACATGATTTCGTGTCCCGGCCAGCTCAATAATTTCCTCTGCATATTTATTTTGTGAAATAAATAAACCTCCTGAATATCGGGTGACAGAGATACCCAAAAAAATATAGCAAATTCAGAACCAAACTTAGACATAATGGATTGTCGAAGAGCATCTGAAGAGGCAACAATGATGATATCATTCACATAAAGAATAATATATGCCATAGTTGTGCTCCGACGGTAAATAAATAAATAATGATCCTGAATATTGTGAGAGAAACCCAATGTAGCTACATAATCAGCAAAACTCTGGTACCAAGTACGAGGGGCTTTCTTAAGCCCATATAGAGATTTCTTGAGCAAGCACACATAATCAGGGTGTTGAGGATCACACAAACCCAGAGTTTGGTACATAGAGAGGATTTCATTGAGATTTCCATGTAAAAAAACATTAGTGTCACCACAATCTATACTAGTCTGTTGTCCTGCACCATCACCTACTAGGCGGGCTTTATGCTTCTCAAATGAACCGTCAGATTTCTTTTAATGCCTGAAAATCCACAAACTTCTAATAATATTAGCATTAGATGGTCGTGGCACCAAGTCCCACGTCTTATTTTTAATAAGAGTATCGTATTCATCTTTCATAGCCATTTTCCAATTATGACCGTTTAATGCATGAATGGGATTTGTAGGCAATGGAGAAATGGAATTTTTAGTAGTAGTGTGAAGATTAATAAGTCGTCTGGGCTTAAAAATTCCATGTTGGGTTCTTTTGGTCATTTGAGGAGAATGGGGAGGATTTATATGTGGACTGGCCTGTGGGTGATTGGGTCAGTATTGGTTTAGTAGAAGGGGCTCGAGTAGGAGAGATAGGGATGGTAGTTTCCTGTTGCTGGGCCGACTCATGAGATGAAGAATGGGTGGGTATTTGCTGGACCTGTGTGGGGGTATTTGCTGGGCCTGTATTGTCCCCTAGATTAGGAGTCGGACTTTGAGATGTGGATGTAGGTTGTATAAAAGAGGGAATAAAAGATAGGCCTGCATCCAGAAACTCGTAAGTTGAGGAATTAGGAGCATGTAATTTGGAAAAAGGAAAGGTATTCTCATAAAAAAATTACATGCCTCAAAATAATTATTTTTCAACTCGATAAATCGTAACATTTATAACCTCTCTGATATGATGGATATCCCAAAAAAACACAAGGTGTTGATCTAGCTTGCAATTTATTTCTAGAAGTGGAGGGAAGTAACGGATAGCATAAACACCCAAAGACCCGAAGATGAGAATAATATGGATCTTTTTGATAGAGAATTTTCGTAGGTGTTTGATATGCAAGCTTTTTGTTGGGAAATATGTTGAGTAAATAGGTAGCCATTTGTAGTGCATGATGCTAAAATGAAGGAGGTAGAGAGGCACGAGCAAGAAGAGTTCGGGTGATATTATTTATTGTCCGAATTTTACTTCCGGCTTTTCCATTTTGGGAAGATGTATGAGGACAAGAAAATCGAAGGCTCATTCTATGTAATAAAATCGAAAGCTCATTCTATGTAATTCACAAAACTTATGAAAGGGCCCATTATTATATTCTCTCTCATTGTCACATTGAAAACACTTAATCTCCCTTTCAAATTGTATTTTGATATAAGTACGAAAAGATAGGAACATGGAATATACTTGAGATTTATTAGCAATCAGAAAAGTCCATACAAAATTCGTAAAATTATCAAGAAACAAAGCATAATAATGATGACCACCCGAACTAAGGATATGTGACGATCAAAGGTCACTATGCACAATATCAAATGGCAAAGAGGTTAATGATAACGAGTCATAAAATGGTAGTTTAACTTGTTTCCCAAGGGAACAAGAATGACAAAAAAAATTATCCCGAAATTTATTACAAACAATAAATTGTTCCGGCGAAGGGAGCTTAAAATAAAAGCTCCGAGATGTCCTAAACGACTATGCCATAATTCAGGAGATAAAGCTGCAAAGGTAGAAGGTGTTGATATTTCAAAATAAGGTCTTGTGGTTATTGGATATAGGTCACACACGCTGTCACGCCTCATTAAATGCATCCCCGTTTCTTGTCAGCAACCCCGAAAGGATCAAATTCAACAATAACATAATTATCAATGGTAGATTTCCTCACGGAAACAAGTTTTTTAATTAATTGTGGGGCATGCAAAACATTTTTTAAGGTTAAGAGAGGATGGGGTTTGGGTAACAATGCATTTCCACAACCAATAATCGGAATTGTATGGCCACTACCAACGGTAATATTATGATTATTACTCTTATTTAAATAAGACGTAAGATTAGATCCGTTTGCAGTCATGTGAGATGTAGCTCCGGCATCCATGTACCATTGATCATCCGGAGGAGCAATTGAGATAGTATGCATTGAATGTCGGTTGGTGCATATGTGGACTGGGCCGACTGGGCTGCTGCTACGTGGACCTGAGGTCTGGGCCCTAATATCGACTGGCGTGGGGCTGAATTTTGCCTCTGGCAGTGGTCTGGATTTGTTGGATATGGGAAAGGGGGTGGCCCAAGGTTGCCACAGCCCATTCCATATTGGTAGGTAGGCCTAGTTCGGATTTGGTGGAGATAAGGGTTGCTACCTTGCTGATTGTTGGTGGTGCTGCAGTTGGATGCCACGGCCATCGCCTCTGCTTTTCCCTTTGCCACCGCGATTGCTGCCTCCACCGCCTCTGCCGCCGCGATTGGTGGAGGTACGGTTGTTTTTCCAGTTTTATCGATTTCCACCCCAATTATCATCATGAGACACATGAAGAGCAAAATTGGTGGAATTTGCAAGCTTTTTCGCCCTTGCTGTTTCTTCCAAAATGAGCATAGATCGGGCTTTGTAATAAGGGGGAAGAGAGTCGCCATGACGAATTTGTGATCCAACAGTAGAATAAGCATCAGTTAGACCCGAAACAAGTTGAAGTACCAACCTTTCATTAGACACGGTTGAGCCGACGTTGGATAATTGATCCGCTAGTGACTTGAGATGTTGACAATACGAAGATGCATCTGAAATTTTTTCCATCTGAACTGCTGAGAATTCTTGTTCGAGGTAGAGAGCCTGATAATTATTGTTATCGGAGAAAATGTCCTTTAGCCGATTCCATGCAATTTCGGCCATGGAATCACGTTCAAGAATGGTATTAAGAAGGTCTTCGGAGATTGTACCGTAAATCCATTGTAAAACAATGGCGTCAATACGTGACCAAAGTTCGGGATCTGTGTCCTTAAGAGATGGGTAGGAACCTGACTTCACTGCTTTCTTCGATGGAGGAATGATATGGTCTAGAACTTTATAAGCTCTAGCATGAATCTTGAATAGTTCTGACCATGTAATGTATTGACTCTTTTCAATATCAAGAGTAACTTTGATAAAGTTGTTGATGTTAGAAACTACAAGAGCAGGACGAGGAGGAAGAAGAGGAGGAGAAGAGGTTTTTGGGTCGATGATTTGGTCACCAGACATGGTGGCAGGAGGCGGAACAGAAAGAAGACTGTGAAGAAGAAGGGTGGTCGACGACTAATTTGAGGTAAGAGGAAAAAAATAACCTAAGCTCCTGATACCATGATAGAAATATTTGCTTTGCTTGATTTCATTACTTAATCAACACCACCTCACTAGAAACCAAAAAAAAAATCCATTATTGAAAATGTTTTTTTGTACATATGTATGTCTTGAGTGCATTCAAATTATGTGTATTCATTTTTTTCGTTGCTATTGAATAGAGAACGCCTCTTTCTCGTTGATCAGTTTGTTTGCTGGAATTATCTACCTAGTAAAAAAAATTATAACTGATGGATCGATAAAAATATTGTTGGATCTTGAACGTTGGAAGATGATAAGATTTGTCTTACTCGAAACAAGGCTCAAATAAGGCAGAAATTCGAAAAAACCTCAATGAAAAGGATTTTCACTCATCACATAATAGTGTCGCATTAAAATAGTTCATTCCCTTTTAGCCCAAAACAAAAGGAGCAGCAAAGTCATTTGCACTTTGTCCCTTTTATGTGTTGGTCTTTAATTTTTTCCCTATAAATGAGCTGGTCTTTAATTTTTGCTCTTTAAAATTGAACTTATGTCTATATAGGCATAAATTACTTATCATAATATTCATAAGTTATGTAAAGAATTATGTCCCTATAACCATAAGTTTAATTTTAAAGGGCAAAAATTAAAGACCAGTCCATTTGAAGGACACACTGTGCAATACTTATCTAGTTCAAACCGGACTTTCATTAATAAATAGTTGTAATTCGACTTCATAATAGAGATTTCATTAAAGATCTCAAGTCGATAGTGAGGAGTAGGGGTGTTCATGGGTCGGTTTGGGTTGATTTTGGTATGTAGTCAGTTTTTTAATTATCAAAACCAAACTTAACCAAATATAATATATATCCATCAATTTGATTGTTGTCGGTTGGTTCGGTTTTTCGGTTTTTAAGAACTTAATGGTACTTCTGTCTTTCATTTTTTCCTATGATTAAGAAAGACTTTTTCATTCTTTTCCAACTTATAATCGGTTGTTATTATTTTTTTTATTATGGGAGCTATAATTTTCTTGGATCAAAAACAAAAATGCAGTAATCAAATTATAAAAAAAAACTACCTCTTGCTCATTAATTCTTTTCTTTAAATATAACGAAGTGGAGCAAGTTTAATTTTAAACTTTGATTCATATAAATTCTTTTAAGTTCTTAAAAGAAAGTCCGGGGTTACTTCATGGTAAAGAAATATGCCGGGAAGCTTTCAAGAAGGCGATCCAAGTATAATTCATCGTCTATGACCTTCTACGAGATCGTATGAGCATCTAAGGTTAAATGTTTATCGGAGGAATTGACTCATCGTAGTCATTCGGAGGTTAAATCAAGGTACGTAAGGCTATTTTCTTTACTCGTCGTTAGGGCACAACGTGAATGATTGTTTCTTTCATGAACTATGACTACCTAAAGTTTGTGAGTGTATTTGTATCCATGTTGTAAGTCTTGTGAGTCTTTTAAGAAATGATATATGACAACGTGCAACGGTTGGATTCAGCACGCTCTTAGAATAGGTGTTCCAATCCGAACGCCTATCCCAACACGGAGCTCAATAATACTCAAGTGTTTACTCATAGGAATCGAGTTCCAAGTCGTGAGATGGGTTTAGAGTTTCCCCTTAAGTACAACAAAGTTGATAGCATGCAAGGTATAATGAAGGAGGTTATAGAACATGCCGAAGATATATAACGCTTAAGATGGATGATAGTATGTGGTCGAGGCCTAAGAAGATATCATAAGATATAGAGTGTTATGTAATAAGAACAGATTAATAGAATCCATTTGCTCCTATCGAGTTGTAGAACGTCCTTTAAGTCAAGTCATGATAATGAAAAAAGGCACGAACCTTCATAAGATTCTAGGGGTCTATAGACTAAGCATGTAAGTTAAGAGATGTTAAGATGATACAAGCTACATACATTCCTCCCCGAGGGTGAGATGATTCTGAAAGCTAGGATATGAGTCTACCGAGTATCAAACGAGAATCTTAGAAATATAGAAGTATAAGTTCTTATGGTGTCTCTTAACAGGTACTTAAGTCGCGTAACATTCTTTATCATAAGTCCCAAAAACGATCAGTAGATATAAGAAGTAAGTTACATGTTCTCACAAGCTAAAAAGTTAAGATTCTCAGGATGTTTATTGTAGAGTATGTTAGCATGTCATATGAGAAGTCATTTGCATCGCATTGCATCACGAATCACTGCATATACATTTACAGTGCATTCAGAGCTATATTGAGTGCCTTCTGGGCTATACATTTGCCTTCGTGGCTATGCACTTCAAGGCTATTGATTATACTGTTGCCTTCGGGGCTATACAGATGTGTGCTTGCCTTCGAGGCTATGCATATTCAGTTGCCTTCGGGCTATGCATTACCACCACGAGCATTTCATATGTATAGAATTGCGTTGATATTGTGTGTTGCTCTCAGTTAGTTACTATGACTTACAGTTTCTACAGAAAGTGAAGAAAGAATCCAATGAATAGTGATCCCAAGTATTATAGTAAACCATTCGAGAATGTCACTCCACATAGCGACCCAAATAATATCATCAGAAAGACAGAAGTATAGTAAGATCTAGGATATGTTTCCATAGAAAGTCACAGAGTCCCCAGTTATGGTTTGAGTTGATTGACTTTCAGATGCTCTTTCTCAGCTTCTATTTTATTGTATATGTTTCATGTCTGCCTTACATACTCGGTACAATCTTTCTGTACCGATGTCCCTTGGTCGGGGGCGCTACATTTGTTTATGTTTACATTGCAGGTTCAGGATTATCGAGTGGCAAATGTGCATTCTAGATGGTACAAATGTTCAACGAGATGGTGTAAGCTCCATTTCTTTCTAGGAGCCGAGGCAGGTCTTGTACTTTTATGTATAGAGATTATGAGTAGATCGAGGCCTTGTCCCGACCATGTCAGTTGTAAAGTTTCAGTTATCTTAGGGGCTTCATAGAAGTCTGTGGTCAGGTTCAATCATGTATAGGATTTACATTCAGTTATACAGACATAGCAACTTATAGATCATGTTTACAAATTTACAGAAATACCCCTGCCATGTAGACGATTACAGATTCATCGCAATTATATGTAGAGTGTAGTTTGTTCTAGTTGTTACTAGGCGTGACATTATATATATAATATACCTCGTATAATTGTGTGTGAACTAAATAATATTTGTACAGGATATACTTTATCATTCCTTGGCAACTAATAAGAATGTAAAGAATGGACATTCAAAAGCATGAAATAATATTTGCAGTGTAATTAATTTCTAGTGTGAGGCTACTCTCCTTCCAAAAAGACAAAATCATCCCTTACCGACTAAACCCTCAGTTCAGGATTGCTTTCTAACATGTTACAAAGCTCTAGTCTTTGGCGGATCCGAAAAGCTTTAAATTTTTATTTTTTAATTAGTTATTTCCTATTTATTTATTTTAAATCTTTAAAAATAATTTTAATAAGTACAAGTACACACCCAAGAAAAAGGAACATGGTGTATTTTTGTTTCAACATTGTGTCCTATTAAATGCTACGATTTCAATAATATTTTGTTTGCGACAAGAACTTAAAGATGGAAATCAGGCGGTGGGATGAGGAGACAAGAAAATTATTGGTTGCAGAAGCAGTCCATGACATAAATATTTAAAATACATGTATTAATATGAAATGAAATAAAATAAAACTAAACGAGTTGACAGGCCAGTGCTGAAATGTTGGGCGTCCCTTGATCTTCATCAAACGCAAAGCAAAAAAACTTAGATTCTCTCTGTCTCTTTGTATATTTCAATTCCACCGCCAAATGCCCATTGTATTATAATCTCAACGCCCTAATTAAAAAAAAAAACAAAAAAAGAACCAAAATCCAGCAGGTGCAGAGATTGGGAAAGACGAAAAAGAAGAAGATTGAAATGAATAATAACTCACCATTTCAGTTTTATGTGTCTTATAACTTAACACAAAATTTAAAAGAAATATTACTTTTGAATCTTGAAAATATCAAAATGTCCATGGGCTATATCTTGTAATTTTAAACATGTACAAATTCAACATTTATATATATATAATTTTAACCTTAAATATACAGTAAATTTTTTGACAAATGGAATTAGGATGAACCTTTTGGGCCAAGTGGCACTGCATGTGATAAGGTGAAATAAAAGAGTTATTGTTAAATATAGAAAATCACATTCTTTTTTAAAACATACTTAAAAGGGAAAGTATATGGATCAATAACATTTTTATCTATCTTGAATAAGAGAAATGGGATATAGAGGCAAAAGATGTAGTATTAATGGTGTGGAGAAAACTAAGTACTCATGAGAATGGGCGGTACATTGATGATGAGTCAAAGCCACTTTGCCTATCCTGTTTATTGTGGCAGCTATCATGATCGCTCTCGTTCAATCTGTTGCACCCTATTTGTTGAGGAACCGAAGAAGCTGCACCGAGATTTAAATACACCATTCTCGAGTCTAAGTTCAGGTTACTTCCCATATTCGCACTGCTAGTGCTCGAACCATGATCTTCGTTGATGGATTGGAATACCGCGGTGGATGTTGGAATGTTGTTTGCATTATTTTCTTCCTCGCGAGAAATTACCATGGCTGCTGATTGAACGAGCTCGAGGCAAAGTCTTAACTTATTTGGTTCAATGTGGTTGAGTCCTGGGACAGCCCCCTTGAACAAAAAATCCGAAGTTAGGGTTCGGAGAATATCGAGTGGAGTGATCCCATCCATCGTTCTGACATTTGGATCAGCATGGTGGTCTAATAAGACTGCCACCATGTCAGGTGACACCATTTCGGCTGCAATGTGAAGTGGGGTTTTGCCAGCTGGACCGGCCGGGTAGTTCACATTGGCTGCACCGAGTTCGAGTAACGCTTTCACGACTTCCCTGCTGCAGTTCTCGACCGCGTAATGCAAGGCTATTGATTCGTCAAGATTTAGGCCTTCTCCCATTACCATAAGTTTGACTAGTTCAACGTCGGACGAGTCGAGTGCTCGTCTCATTCGTCGGATTTTTTGGTCCTCGAGCTCTGAAGCCGCATTAAGGTCGTGCTGATGGTAGTGTTGGTGGTGGTGGTGACGCGGGATTAGGGATCGTCGTGTTAGGGAGGATTTGAGGCGGATTTCTTCGATTTTCGCTACAACGTCAATAGGGAGGTGTTTGGCTAAGATTTCTGGTGGGAGGCCTGATTTTGCAACCAAATGAGAACATGTAGTCCAAAGTTGTGGCATATCTTGTTTTCTTGAAGCTATTAAAACTTTCATCACATCCTCAATTGAAGCCTTTTCTACAATGCTTGTCAATTGCTTCTGTTTAAGAGAAATGTGAACAGAATCAAATACTACTACAAAAATAACAATAACAAATACGTCTCAATCTCAAACTAGTTGAACACAATCAAATAAATGAAAAAAAAAAACAAGAAACACAAATGTCAATAATGTGATTCAATTTTCATACATTGACAAATTTAGAAAGTATATTTCTTATCAAAGACCATCAAATAATTGATATGTTTGTGCAAAATCTTGATTATATGTAGGGTAGCATCAATGAATCCATTTTTTGCTTAAAACCAAATGAGGAAAGTAGATTTGATTGGGGTGTGATCACTGTTGAAAGACATGACTACAGCAGAAATCAAGAACCAAAATTGGAAACCTTTTAAATTAAGAGAGAACCATTTCAAGAAACTCAAATCTTTTACATGAAATCAAGATACAACTAGTGAAATGACACATCTAGCAACAAGATTCCACCATATTCAAACAAAAAAACATTGGAAATAGCAACAAAAAGGCTTTATCTAGTACTACTATATGTTTAGTTATTTAAAAAAACTATACTTGGATCATATGATTCTGCAAAAGAAATCTAACGGACAGACAAGAGAGAAAGAAGTTATCCACTAGATTTATCTCCTATCAAGTTTGACCTACTCTGCTCGGACTTCCAAAAAATGTTATTGAGTTATACATTGTATTATATTTGAAGCATCTAACACGCACTCAAAGATATCTTTAAAGAGTCAGAGCTATATAAAAAACCAAACCAAACAGAAAATAATAATGAAAAAATTATGATCCCACTGTCCAAAAATAGAATCCCAGAAGATTAGAAAGGACAAAATCACCTGAGTTAGCAAAGCGAGATGTTCAACACCAAAAGATCTAGCGGCTGCGAGTGTATCAAGGGCAAGATCAACGGCTGAGGTGCAATGTGTATGCCAACAGCTTCTCTCTCCACAATTAGGCCTAGGTTCATGTTTTTGTGGTACAACTGAAACTTGTCCACTGTACAAAAACTGCAACATCAACAAGAATACCTCATACCCTACCGAGTTCACAGGTATCACCTGCAAACCACCTGTGCCCCGCGGGCTTCCAAAGCCCGCGGAGTGAAACTGGTCCGAGACGCCACCAGGCGACTCGGGCCCGCAGAAGAATTTCCTGAAGACAAGACTCCTAGCAGCTAAGATGCATCTATGAGCATGTACTAAACGACCTTCAACACTGAAAGTAACATCACTGAAAGCTTGACCGTTGATGAGGAGATTGAGATAATCTAAAGAGAGAGATTTTAAGGACTCTTCAAGAGTCATATTCTATAGTTGAAAAAATTATAGTAGAATTGAAAGGAAAAAAAAAGAGGAAATTTTGTGGCTTTAATTCAGAAGATTTTCTCTTTGTTGTTGTTTCTGCAAATAGATGATGAAAGAAGTAGACTACTATTATTATTGCCTGTGAGATTCTCTCTTAGTGATGGAGTTTATGTTTTGCTATGCGTATAGATATTTTTTTAGAGAAATGGGGTGGGGACGTCTATTATGGACGGCTGAGGTATTTAAAAAAAAAAAAAAGGAATACGGATAAAAGAAATAATACTATAATCTTTAATGAAGAGAAAGCGGAAATTAATAGTAGGAGGGGAATATATTAATCTTCATTTCTTTATATTAAAGGAGTGTGGTAAAAAAAAGAATATAGATAAAAAGAAATATAATCTTTAATTAATGAAGAGAAAGAGGAAATTAATACATGTAGAAAGGGAATAAATTAATCTTCATTTCTTACCATCAAAGGAGTGCGACAAAAAGATTGTCTTACTTATCAAATCAAGAAAGAATTAATTTTATTTTTAGATTTGCTCTTATTAAATACTATGTGATAAGATCCCAAAACATATTTAATTAGAGACAATTTAATTAAATTACTTTTTTTATTTAGGAGTTTATATTTTTTTAAGGGGTGTGCAAATTATTAGGTGGACACTCTTTTTTATTAGGAGGGAGTAATTAAAGAGATTAATGAGTTCTTTCTCGTGGAAGCGAATATATTGCACTATAATTTTTTATAAGAATTATCACAAGATAGAATAAGTTCTTGATTTTCACAACTTAAATAGCCTCATAAGATGTAGAGATTTTTTATGTAGCTACCCTAGCCGTTGTTTGTTTCCCACAAGAAACGTAAGGAAAATCTTATTTCGCCATAATGGTTTATTTTTAGGCAATCAATTAAGGTTTAAATGAAAAGTTAACTAATGAATTAATGGGTTAATTAGTATCCTTTAGAGGTAGACCCGGCAATAATATTTTTTTCAATAAATTTAAGAATATCAATATTGAGCCGTGAGAATGAAGAATTTTTTTATAGAAAGCGTCTCTTTTTTAATGGACTGTATACGGTGTGAATTTAAATTAATCGAATCAGTAAATTTGTAAATATATCAATTGATTATACAAAATATATATCTTGAATCTTGCTTAGGTTCCTTTTTATTTTTTATTTCTTATTTATTTATGGTTTTGTAGGGCGGTAGATAGCTGGGAGACGCTCATGTATGGTTGGCTTATTAAACATGCAGATCATTAGTGGGGAAGGTGTTTAAGGAAAAGATTAGACAAACAGAAAAGAGTAGCTCTTACATGTAAGGCATAGAGATACTTTAGTGATCTTGTGAGTTAAAGGTCCTTGGAAATGTACTCTTATTAAACAAAATTTACTCACTGGTAGGCTAGGTATAAGCTACTACTAGCTAGGTTGTTCATGCATTAACAGGTGATACTTTGTGAAGGGGAAAATCCGGAAGGCGAAACCTCACACCTGTACCAGAGGCCCCTTGGTCAGGTAGGATGTAAATCGAAGGATATGTGCGAGTGGCAAGCCCTGCAAGGGAGAGGACCAATGGGATACGAACCCAAAGAAATGCCCTTGCAATATTTCAAAGAAAGATCGTCACCACACGGATTCGAACCCGCGACGTCGGAGTGGTTGTACCCCAATCACCTTGCCACTTACCAACTCGCATGTGCCCCTGGGGGCCATTAACAGGTGATACTCTCTCCGGATGAGTGTCCACTCGACCATTTTCACACCCCTTAAAAAATATTAACTTTTAAGCAAAAATAGATAATTTGACTAATATGCTTCAAATTAAATAGGTGTTGAGATTTGATCACGTAACACTTAATAAGGGAAAATTTGAAAAAGTAAAATTAATTCTTTTTAAATTTAATAAGTAAACACTTTTTTAACTAAAAAAAAAAGATTAAATGGACAACTTTTTTTAATGAAGAGGGAGTACTATATTTTTATGTTGATTCTTTTTCTTTCTGTTCCGCCTTTCCTTTTGTCTACTTGTACGTAGAGCTAGGGTGATTCATGTATTTACTCTAATCTTAATTTCTCGTGTATATCTGTTCCAGTACTATATGAATTTCTTGGGTTAGTTAAATTGTTGCGTGTAATTATTTTGTTCCGTCTTATGTGAGTTTATTTTCTTTTTATTCTATCGTAAAAAATAAGTTTAACTTCATTAATGACCTAATTTTATAATCATAAAAATATCATGATATAATTAAGATTACTAGTTGCAAAAGCTTTTCTTGTTACAAAAATCGAGGTCAAATCAAACACCACCATATATGGAAAATAAAATATACAAAGTAGGAGTAATATGTTTGTATGTGTTCTGTAAATGTTCTTTTTTTGGTAATTGAATAGCGGAATTGAAAGAAAAATAGCAAAAAAAGAAGAAGAAAAGAAATGAAAATGAGGCACATGGTAAAAGATGATATAGGCTGGGTGGAAGGAGGCATATGGAGATCGTGTCGGCCGGGTCTTTGGGGGGCTTACTAGGAGTCGGGTATGGATATATATGTCTTTACACGTGATGTGGGGGGTGTGTAAAGACACTTTAAAAAAAGAAATAAAAGTGTTTTCAGAATTTCATCTAAAAGGATGATAATTTTCTTGGGGAAGAAAATGAAATATATAATCACGGAAAGTAAAGTAGTTTGTTCTCATCATTCAGAGACTATGAGTGTAATAAGATTATTCATTAACCGAAATATTACATTAAGATAATCATCTCGTGACTATTGACAACGAATTAAATCACATGATTCTATTTTTCAATCTTTCTTAAGTTTTTTAAAGATGTACATGCATGTTGATTATATCCTTAAATTTTGCAGCCTAGCACACAATTTAGCCAAGTTCTCTACTTTGTTGCTACATAAGGTTAAGTGGTATTTTGTTTTTCCTAATTGAACTGTAAATGATATTATTGCATCTTATGATTCTATAAGACCATTTATGCATTAATATCATGGGTGGGTGACTATAAGGCCAGTAAAACAATCACTTGGGGCCCCAACTTTTTGGAGGTCTTGTTTTCTTCTTAAAGGTATTTATATGTATTACTAAAAATCAAAGTGTATACACTTAAATTTGAAAAGAATTTTTTGGAGTGAAAGTACAACAACTTTAATGTGAGGATCGTTGTAATAATTAGAAAATAGAATAATTTTTAATGAATTGTTTCCTTACATAGGTAGTGTAGCTATTTTTTGCCTCATTTATATCCTAACAACTAATAGGGGTCCACATTATTATTTATATATTTACTTTTTTCATTTCTTTTTTACTATTTTTATTTTCAATATTGAAAAATCTTTCAATCGGCAACTTACCGCGGGTTACAAGCTGTCTTCTTCAAAATATCAAGCATTACAACAACCAATCATTATATTGAAGCAATGCAACACTTTTCGATATCATTATATCAACTTATCTTGCTCTATAGTTTCTTACTCTTTGATTCTGCTACTATATATTGTTTCTTATACTTCGATTATCTTATTTATCTGTGATAGTTGCATCTCCTTTTTAGACTGTTTTATCATGCCTTATTCACTTTCGTTACTTTCATTTTTATTCTGCATTGAATTGATTGTTCTTATTTGACATTTTTTTGTCATGTTTTCTCTTGAGTCGAGGGTCTTTCGAAAACTGTCTACCCAGACCCCACTTTATGGGTAAGGTCTGCATACACTCTCTCCCCAGACCCCACTTTATGAGTTTTCACTGGATATGTTATTATTGTTGTATATCAACTTATCAAATTCTTGAGCCAGTTTTATTATTCTACCTTTATTTTATACTTTTACATTGAAAATTTATCATTATTGATATTCTTACTTAGAACATCTCTCTAAAATTTGATTTTAGGCCCCTAATCTTATTGATACGATCCTCATTAATATATCAAGGTTGTTTGTTGAAAAGATGAATAGCCTACAAAAGGTAAAGCCTTTTTTACGTAATCATAAACTCGACATTTCTAATAAAAAGAAAAGCCTTGGCCTTGACTTAACGCGATACAAAACCCTTTATCGAAGAGCTTACAACCATCGATAGTGTTAAAAATAAAACATAACCAAGTTATTTGATTATATATAGCATATAGGTAGTTAGGTCAACACGATTGGTTATCCCTATCAATGAAATGAGCAATTGTATATATGCAGCGCCAGCTCCTTTACATTTCAAATCAAAATTAACTCAACAAAGGTAATAACTTGATAAACAATGGCAGCAATATATTTACTACTCTAATATTGTTGACGAAATATATATAGATTGCTAAACACTGTTTGAGCTACGGGAGTATGTTTTGCAGCATATAAATCATAAAGAATGTACCGGGAAAAAACATATATTGGTCACAATGTTTGACATAGAAAAAAAAAATCAATTTCTGATCTAAAATAAATCATATATAAATATTTGTGTAGATATAAATTATCTTATTAAGCGTAAAATTAAATTTTAAGTTAAATTATTTTTAAATATAAAAAATATTTCATTTTTTAAAACTAACTAAAATAAAAACGTATCACATCAAATTGAGATAAAAGAATAAGATAAAATTTACACTATGCTATGCTACTTTTGAAGATCTAATAAATACTTATATTTTATCTTTGTTCACCCAAAAACAAATAAGGATTAGTAATTTCAAAATAATGAAAAAATTGTTGAGATCGATCAAATTACATTAAGTGCTTTATGCTTAAATATATTTGATAACCCTAATAGTTAGGAGAAGTTGCCATTTACTTCCTATAAGAAAAACCATGCTGAACTAAGGTTGTCCAGTAGGTCGAGTCGGCTCAATCCCAACCCAGCCCGTCCAATCCCGATCCCTCAAAGTAAAAGAAAAATTATCGGGGTCGGGGTTCAAACTCGGGACGGGGCCTGGGTTTGTCCCGTCTGTCCCGATTCGATCCACCCCGTCCCGATCCCGATACGCCCCCCTCCTCCTTTGCAAAAATAACCGTTGCAACAACAGTCAAATTTTGATTTTGGTTGTTGTGCAACGGCTATAATGGCCATTTTTGACCCCCTGCCCCTTTAATATTTATTTTAACCTCTAAGTTAATATACACTTTAACCCTATTTCCCAACTATAAATAACTCATTTTCCTCTTCATTTTTCTCACAAATCTTCCTACCATCTCTCTAATCTCTCAAGTTATCTCTCTACAATTCTAGAAATCTTCCTACTATTAAATATTATATCAAAGTTAAAAAATTAAGAGTGAAGTTGGCAACTAGCTTGAAGATCATCCATCGAGCAAAGTCACAATTTTCAACCTCGATTACACGTCGACATTGGTATATGCAAAAATGTATTGTAGCATATAGATATATACATTATAGGCACACCGATAGTTTTATTGCAGATAATATTAATGAAATTTGTGAATACTATGGAATAAATGACAAAATTATGACTATTAAATTAGATAATGCTTCTTCTAATGATTATGCTATAAGACTTTTAAAACTTAGATTAAATCTATCTTTTGCTGATCATTTTCATATAAGATGTGTGTGCCATATTTATAACTTAGTTATAAAGGATGACCTAAAACTTTTTGAAAGCAGTCTTGATAAAATACAATTTGCTATAAACTTTATTTTTAAAGGTAAAAAAATATAAAGACGCAAAGAGTATAAAAAAATATGTCATGATTGTGGATTATCATATAGAAAAATTACATAAGAAGTTTCGACTTGGTGGAATTCTCTGTATGAGCAACTACTTGTTGCTTACAATTATAGACAACCTATTACTTTATTATTTAACGCCCATAATAAAAATTCAAGGGATATACTTGTAGATAATGATTGGAAAATTTTTTTAGAACTTAATGGATTTTTAGAGAAATTTTATCAAGCTACTAAAGAAATTTTCGGTATTTATTATCCTACTATTTCAAATATGTTATTTTATATAGCTCTAATATTTTTGTTACTTAATGAATATATGCAAAAACCAACTTATAAGACATCTATGAAAAAATATTTAAATTTTTTTAAAAATACTTTTTTACCACTATTTATATTGTTGGTGCGGTATTAAACCAGACTATTAAATTAGACGGTTGTAAAACACTTGTAGAAACGATTTATAATTGTGTAGAAGTACTTCCAACATACCTAACTGAAGAACCAACTGACACACCAACTAAAGAAGCAGTTACGTCTAGCATACACACCGAATGCAAAAATATATATACGTATTACCAACAGCAAAGTGCAACTAATCAATCGGCTTCTATACCATCTTCTACTACTTCGGTGCAACCTTATAAAAAACATGCGGTTTCTGCTGCTAGTATTCAAGGCCTTAGAAATAAAATGTGTAGTGGTTCAACTTCTTCACAAGTTAGCGAATTTGATGTTTATGTTTTGCAGGGTATTGTACCGTACGAATTAATTGACAATGTTGAAGGACAAGTAGACTTGCTGAAATATTGGAGGGGAATGAGAAGACATTTTCGATGCTAACAAAGATGGCCCGAGATTTGTTAAACATTCAAGCGTCATCAACATAGTCTGAAAGTGCATTTTCCGCAAGAAGATTTCAAATTGGAGAGCACAGACATTCATTGGCGGGAGACACATTGGAGATTGCAATTCTATTCAGAGACTGGATTCGTGCTGAGCGTAGTAGATGCGGCCAACCGGAGACCAATGAAGAAGAAGACTACAACTACAACAAAATCTTGTCTGAGGGAGCAGGAAGCGACGTTGAAGAATTTGACAAACAAATTCCAATTCCAACAGAAGATACTCAAGACATTATGAGGAAATTTGAAAGAGTATGGTTGAATATGTAATTTTTCTAATTGCAATTTTAGTATTTTACTATGTCATTTGCAACTTTTGAATAACACCACAAAGTTTTAATTTTGAAATTGTATTACTATGTCATATTTCTATTAAATAATATAAGAGACACAAAAATAACATTTATATATTTTTATTACACTATCTTGTTCAATTATTGAAGTGTTTGTATATAACTATATATTATTTTTTAAAATTAAGTGGCAAAATAAAAAACATGAATCCCGACCCGACCCACCTAAATCCGACCTCGTTCCGGCGGGATGTGGGACCTGACGGGACCTCCCACCGTCCCGCCAGTCCCGACTCGCCAGGCCCGCCGGCAACCTGGTCCCGACCCTCCTCCGCCCCGTTGGACACCCTTATGCTGAACTAATAATTATGTGTTCGAGCAGTCCCCCTGGGCATAGCTGGATGACAAAGGAGTTTGAGTCCTGGTGGGAGCAATTTGCTCTCTTATGGGGTAGGAAATTGAAGATAATATCAGTTGTTCTGTTCTCAAACTCTGGTCATTCAGGCACACACCGCGATTTACTGATAGCAATGCTGAGGAATCGGGATTACTATCTCCAGAAATAATTTGAAATAAATCGCGAAGCTGGATATAAAATAATAATAATAATAATAATAATAATATATGGGTTCGGGCAATGAATGGCGGGTCACTCTCAAAGAAAATAAGTGAAATAAAAACAAAAGGGAAGAAATCGGCAGTGATTGACAACATATATCACACTGTCTAATGATTTGACATCCTCCGATTTGACGTTTGAATTGTCATTTCATTACTCACCCACCCTTCCCAACACCCTCAATTACTTTTTGTAGATGTAATCAATCTCTGAATAGAAATATCATTAAAAATAGAGATAATTGATTAAAACGTTCCTAAATTATTACTACTACGTATTTATTAGTTTCATACACAAATTATATTTAGGTTAAGTTAACCCCCCCCCCCCCCTAAATTATAACTTTGAGGTGTTAATCACCTCCTGAATTATCAAATTCTTATAACTTTCCTACTTAAATTATACCTAATTTATGTTAACGAGCGAATTATAACTTTTAAGTGCTAAAATAACCTAGCTTGACAACTAGAAAAGTTTGTGTAACCACTTCCTTAAAGGCGCATGAGGGGCAAAAAAAAGTCATTAGCTTTTGCAACCGCTAATTAAACCCTAGACTAAGCATAATAGAGAAAAGGAAACAAAAAAGAAATTGAGATCATATAGATATATTCTTCAATCTCTCAAATTTATTTAAGGTTATTTTGTTCACCATACGTGATCCACACCTTTCAACTTCAAGACATGCACGATAAAAATAAAATATTTGTGGATGGTGCTCCGTAAACAAAGTCATCTTTATTAGGAAATCTTTTATCCCTTAAATGGGATGTCCCAAAATTAATTCAAATTTTAAAATGAACACCGTACATTGAGTGAGAAATAAAAAAAGCATAATTAAGAATCTATAGGCATGAAAGTCTATTTCATCATGTTTATTTCGCTGGCCTTCCCTGAACTCGGGTTTTTTTTTTTTTTGCTTTGCCTATTCTCTTTCCTATAAGAATTGAGGTCAAGTGGTTAAATTAGAAATTAAAGGAATTAAATTGTTCAAAGAATCACATTGAAAGGAGAAAATGAGCTGAGAAAAATCAAGAATGGGACCAAGTTAAACGTTGGTTCTTTCTCATTCTAATTTTCAGCTAATCCTACGGTTACATATAATTAAGTCGTATTTTATGCGAAGTAGATTGACTAGATACGAAATTTAATACCTAAATATATGCAAAAATATCAAAATTGTTCTTATAGGAATAATTAAATGAGTTACGATTAAAGTTCTATATTTTTTTCTATCTCTTCTCGTCTAGTAAAAGAATAACTTGTATATCAAATTGTTCCAAACAAATCATGTCGAATAAGGATAAAATTGAGGTGCTAGTTTTAAATAGTTAGAGTATTAAATATAAGAATATATCTTTTTTTTTTCATAAACTGATAATTAAAGAGATAGTATCACATAAAAGACATACAAAGATATAAGTTATTATATTCATTTTCGCAACCTTTACAATTTGGAGAAGACACGTTGTATTTCCGGTTAGAAGGTAGGCCATTTTTTACTTGGCTTGACCAAAAACTGAAATTTTTAAAAATAGGGTTTGACAAAAAACAAAGTCATCAGCTACTTCTTCACATTAAATTTTGCCAATATTCTTGTCTTAAATTATGATACTAGTGTTGGAAATTTGTCTTTGGCGGGAGTTGCGACCGACCAACTTTAACGGCTTAAACACTAGTGTAACGTATGTTGGAGAATCCGGTTCTTCACACATGCATGATCTACTAAGTACGTAGATAACCGTAGGGCCAAGAATCGTCAAATTTCATTGAGAAATGAAAGAGATATTGGTTCACGAAGTGAGGTGTTTGAAGCATGGAAAAGTGTGGTATTGTGTGTAATTCTCCCTCATCGGTAGAGGAAGAAAGAATTGTTGTGTATATAAGATTCGAAATTGGTTTGGGGTTTGGGACCCCAAGGGGTATCCCATGTGTTTAAAGGAGGGAGGACCTAGATGTGCTTCGGTTCGAGGAAAGACCACGCGCGCGCCGCCGCCGCCCGCCCGTTCCGGGTCCCGGGCTGTGGGATATTATCTTTTTGGGCCAGAAAACTTTGCCAGAAGTACAGTTTGATCCCGAAGTTTCGGATATACGATTTGGACCGAATTCTTTCGGATGTACGGTTTGGTCCCCGAAGTTCGAGAATTTCGACGGCCAAGACGAGAAAAGCCAAGCACTCAATTCGACCATTTATTTTGGTGAATTACTCCTCCTATAATGGCCAAATCCGTTGGTCTTCACCATTTATGTTGGTGACTTTACTACCTCCATAATGACCATTATTTGGCTATTATGGAGGCAGTTTTCAGGCAGTAAAACAGTCCATCCCTCTCCTATATAAACACTCCCTTACACCATTGTTAAGGACTAGAGTTAACAGTAAGAGAAGCAGCAAAACAGTGCACGAAAATACACAACCAAAATAGTTTTCTTCCTACAACTTCCAAGCATCATTTCGTTACTCAATATTCTTCACGGTAGTTCTTGAGTTTCCTTTGCTCAAGGGTTCCATTGCTGTTTTATCTTGGGAGACAAATTATCCAGGACATATAAAGGATACATACGGGACAATATTGTCTTAAGGACGTGAGTGCTACACTCGACTCAAAGCAAAAACAATTTACATTTTTCCGTTTTCTACAAAAGCGGAATTTCAGTTTTTTACTTGTCTAACAATTGTAATTTCAGATTCCATGTTGAATTATTGAATCTTTGTTTATCCTTTCGAATACTTGTAATAGTTATATACTTCCCGTACTGCATTATAAAGTACCATAGAGCAAAAACTCCCAACAACTAGCCGTATAACTGAATTTCATAGTACTCCATTTTCATTCTATATATGTTGATGAAGTCAAACCAGATTCAAAGGGCAAGTAGAAGAAAAGTTATCAACACTCTTAATTTGTTGGCAATTATAGCAAAGTTCACAAAGGTCTTAATTGAAATATATTAAGAATTTTTAAGTCTTCTACTCTAGTACTAAATGTCTTGTAGATGTATAATTAAATTAATCATGGTAAATGAATGAAAGTGTTTAAAGATAACACATAGTATTCATTAATTAGATTGATCCATACATTAAACTCAAATATATTCTTTCCAAAAGAGTTTGCGTTGTATGTGTCACAACTTCTAGCTGAGATCAAGTAAGAAATATAACTATAAGGGCTCCTTTAGTTAGGGAACAAGTTACTCTGAAATTAATTATCCCTCCTGGATTCAATTCCATTCTCAATGTGGGATTTCGGGACTAGTTATCCTAAAATTTTATATCCACGGGAATAAACTTATCCCAAATTTAATTTTGGAATTAATTAGCCCTTATCCGTCACACCAAACGAGCCCTAAAAGATGACAAGTTGTAAACCAAGTGGGGGCGGAATCAATTAAATTCTATTTTCTGTTATTATTATCTTCAACTATACATAAAGATTTCATGTCTTTTTTGGAATTATGGTTTCATCTTTGACCCGATCAGATTTTCTTTATAGGGGAAAAAGTGGCAAAAGAAAATTTACTGTTATTTTTTGATCTTTTACCACATGACCTAAGAAGAATATAATGATTACGACTTCAAAATCATGATTCCAAAGCTTCCTAAAATTGATTTTAGTTCTAGATTGCTAAATTTCCAAATAGGGAAAGTAATGAGTTAACTAGCAGGTAATTTTGTGTTACTCGATCCGTACAATCTATTTTGCCTTTATGAGTAATTATATATGATTAAAACATACTTTAGAATGAGAAAAGAATCTCGAAAGGAGGGGACAAACTGCAAATTTTAGAAAGTGCATACAAAAGTAGTAATGAATAACGGGACAATATATATAATGACATATAAAGTGATGCACTGATTAAGGTCCGTTTTATAAATTTTCTTGACATAATTAATCTTGATTGTTTTAAATAAGTTTTGCCTTGTTAGTCATCCGTAGAGCTAAAGGGAATTTTGGAAGCCATTCCCATTCCCACTTGTTCCGTGTTGAAATAGAACCTTAATTTATTACTTATTATTAGATTTTAGATTGTTAGATTAATTAGTGATTAGATATTAGTATTAGACGAGATTTTATGGCCATAGGAATGGGCGCATCATGACATCGTAGGATGTCTCGCCCGAATGAATTTGTTGGTATTAGAAATGTTAGAAAAAGTGAACGAAAGGAGTAATAAGAAGTGAAAAGTAGAGAGACACTTCCCAACCAGAAAGTAAAGTTCCCACCGAAAGTTATACATATATATTGAAGTATAGTTATTTTTACATTATAAAAGTTTAACTTGTGATAGTATGTTAGGTAGTGTTAATTGGATGTGCTAATGGTGTTGAAAAGATCAAAAAGCTCTTATAAGGCGTAGATATATACTTAATAGTTTGAGGTCTTTAGAAAAAAGTCAGGTGAGTTTGGTTGAAAGCGAAAAAGTATCACCCATATTAAGAGTATATTGAGCTGATTTAGCCTAATAAGTGATATCACCGCCAATGTTTTGAGGAGACAATTATGAAAATGGCATAATGACGGTGAGGGGACTCGATTTACTACCTTAGCTTACCATGAAAAAGGTAGTTTGGAGATTCACGTGCACAAAAAGAAGCTAGGTTTGGGCTTTGATGGCGATATATGATCGGTCATATGGGTGGAATATAGTAAAACTCGAAAATTAACCATGTGGATCGTGGCAATAAAGCCACGAGAAACTTAGTTTGAGGAGAAGACTAGTGAATTGTAGGGATGGTCTTGTGAAACTTATAAGTTCAAGGGAAAGATTGTTGTGCGCCTGAATAAATAGTTGAAAAAATTGAAAAGCTACATATAAGGTGTAGTGACACTTATTGATGTGAGGCCTTTTGAAAAACTATATGGACTTGACCTAAAATGAACAATATCTCATCATGTAAATAATATCTTGAGCTAGCTCAACAATTACTTTTCTATGTGAGGTCATAGCTTCATTATATAGCCATGCCTTCTCTATTTAGATTGATATTGGACCCTACAATTCAAATCTTACTAATATAACTAATTCTAAGTTATTTCAATATTTAAATACTAATCTTAAGCTAATTAGGCTCTATTACATGTTCTAGAACTTTGAACTGTCTATCATTATCATTTTTACTAGGTTAATTGTTAATGGTTACCATTAAAAATTATTTGTAATTATTTTATAACTTACCTTATTATTATATAATAAGCCGTGAACTTTGAACTTCCTTTAAATATAATAGCCTGTAAAATCAATTGGTTATAATGATTAGAACGGGTTTAGTGCCGTTGGTGATCATACTTATGTACTTTTGGGGGAATATAACCCATAAGAGTATGTTAAAGCAAAGGCCAAGCAAATTGCAAAATCCACTTTCATACCCCTTTGACTTCTTCCTTTTTTAGACAACCCTTTAATCATAACGAGTCCACAAATACTTCAATGTTTCGAGTGTCATAATTGATCAATGGCATTAATACGGTAGGAATATGTTTCTTCTCTTTCATTGATTATTAAATATAATATATATAGTGTTACATGATTACAAATTCGGTAGCACAATCCACTCTCACCTGTTTTGACCTGACATCACCTACAAGATGGGCCTTGTGCCTCTCAAAAGAACCATCAAATTTCTTTTTATGTCGAAAAGTCCACATAGAACGAATAATATTAGCATCAGGAGGACGATATACTAGATCCCACGTCTTATTTTTAATAAGAGCATTATATTCGTCAATCATTGCATTTTTCCAATTAGGATCGGACAAGACATCTTTCGGATTATGAGGGATAAGGGAAGGGGCAACCGAAATGGACAAGTTAAATAGTCATTTTGGTTTGGAAATGTCGTGCATAGCACGGGTTTCCATTGTCTGTCGGGGTGCCGCTGGAGGTGGTGGCTGAGACATGACAGCGGGACTCGGAATAGGACCGGGAGTGGGGGTGTTGACGAGATGGAGCAGTGATGTTAGGAAGAGTGGTGGTCGGCCGAGAGGCAGCGAGACGGGTTGTTCCGAGGCTTGACTGGCTAGCTGAGATGGGAGGTCGTGATGGGCTGGTTCGAGGCTCCCATTGCGAGGCTGTGTGGACTGCCCGCCTCGGGACGATAGTGGTGGGGCCGATTGCCGGTGATGGTGATGATTGATTTTGCAAGTGATGGATTAGAAGGGAATTTAGACAATCATTTAGGAAGTTGGAGGTGGAGAATTGAGTTTAGCAAAGGGGAATTGAGACTCATCGAATATGACATGCTTAGAAACGATTATTTTTCGGCTTGACAAGTCGTAACAATTGTAACCTCTAAGATTGGAGGGTAACCAAGAAAGACACGGGGATGACCGAGGTTACAACTTGTTGATTTGAGTGGAGGGGTGGAGGGGATATCATAGACTCCGAATATTCATAAATGCTTATAGGAAGGATCCCGAAAATAGAGAACTTGAGTGAGTGATTTGTGTTTGAGAAACTTGTTTGGGAGAATTTTCAAGAGATATGTTGCCATTGAGAGTGCGTAATTCCAAAAATAAGGGGATAGAGGCGTGGGCAAGGAGGGCACGAATGAAGTTGTTTATGATTCTAATTTTTCGTTCGCTTTTCCATTTTATGGAGAGGTATGTGGATAGGAAAGACAAAAAACAAGGTTGTGTTTGGCGCAGAACATTTTGAAATGTTGATTATCGAATTCTCTTCCATTGTCACATTAAAAACATTTGATAGTCTTTTCAAATTGTATCTTTATGAAAGCGCTAAAAGATGAAAAAATAGAATAGACTTAGGACTTATTACCAATGGGAAAAGTCCACACAAAGTTGGAATAATCATGAAAAAACAATACATAATATATATGCCTGGCCGTGCTTAAAATGGGAGAATTCTATAAATCACTATGTATTATATCAAATGGCATTAAAGTACAGATGGATGAAGAATAAAACATGTCTCCCAAAAAAGCAAGATTCACATACATGAGTAGTAGAGACATGTTTGCACTGAATAAATTTATTTTTGCTAAGGAAGCGTAAAATAGAATCTCCCGAATGTCATAATCTATTATGCCATAAAGAAGACGAAAGACCTGCAAAGGTTGATAGAGATGAGGCTAGATGGACGATGGTGGTGGTGATATGATAGAGGTCCCCGATGATGCCACATCTCATTATTGTCGTCTCTGTCATAAGGTCCTTCACAGAAAACCAAAAGGATGAAATTCAAGGGAAATATTATTGTCGGTTGTAAAACGACGCACAAAGATTAGATTTTTAACGAGTTTCGGGGAATGGAGGACATTATTTAAGACTAACAATAGATGAGGTGAGGAGAGGGATGATTAGTCATAACCTTGAATGAGAACGCCTTGTCCACTACCAACAATAATATTTCGATTTAAATTGCTCATATTGAAATAAGACGTGAGAGTACCTTGGGATGCCGTCATATGAGATGTGGCGCTAGTATCTATGTACTAACTGTCGTCTGGTGCATTGAGAGACATTGTGTTCATAACCGTCTCAATATCCATCGGTGCGTAGGTTGAAGGATGAAAGACTTGTGCATTGTATGCCTACTGCAGATGTGCGCCGATGATGCATGGTTGGGGCTGTCGAACCGAAGGTAGGGCCCAAGACTCGTCGAATAGGGACACGGTGGAGAAGCCCAAGATGGTGGGGGCCATGCAGCCCATGTTAGGCAACCCACAGCGGGGGCCGCTGCGACCTCTACTGCTGCGGTAGGTGGCTGGCGGCCGGTGGGGGCGTCCATCGGTCGCCGCTGCCATTGTTTCTGGTTTTGCCATCGCGAGTTCGATCGGAATTTATGAGCCACGTTTTAGATCGTTGGCTTGTCGGTGTGGCGGGGTGGAGGTCGAGCCCCTCGAGTCCGCAATTTGGCCACCGGTGGTCACGTAGGCGGCGTCGGTGGTGATTGTGGTGACCGTGACCCGCTTGGTTTTACGTGTTTCTTCAAGGATGAGTCTCGAACGACTCATAGAATGGAGGTAATGGTGTGCTTTATTGGTGGATGGTAGTGACGCCATCATATGATTCATTCAAACCCGTAATGAGTTGCATCACCAATCGTTGATTGGTGACCGGTGCACCAACGTAGGAGAGTTGATCGGCAATCATCTTAAGCACTTGGCAATAGGCTGACGCATTTGGAAAATCATCCTGCTGAATATCCTTGAATTGATTCTCCAAATACAAGGCACATTGTGTCTTGTTATCATGAAAGATACTTTCCAACCGCTCCCAAATTTATTGTGCAGTAGAGTTGATTTCAATGATTGTATGCAATAGATCGTTCGAGATTGTGCCGTAGATTCATTGTAGAACAACAACATATAAACGTGACCAAAGTTCGTCATCATATCTCTCCACGGCTTCGACAGTGGGCTTGAATTTCGGAGGAATGATGTGATCGATGATTTTGTATACACGATAATGGATCTTAAACAGTTCCGCCTAAGAGGAATACTGAACTTTTTCTATCTCAAGAGTTATGGGAATAAAATTCTTGATGTTGTTGATTGCAAGAGCATAATGAAATTTAGGTTTTTTGGCCATTGAAAATTGAGAAAGAAGAGGGGAGGAGAATTTTCGAGAATTGGAAGAAGAAGGGAGGGGGGGAGGGGGACGGCGGATGGAGGTCGGCCAAGAGGTTGGGCGACGACATGGGGAGAAAAGAAATTAGGGTTTGTCTTCTGATACCATGTAGGAATATATTCCTTGCCTTTCATTGATTATTATGTACAATATATATAGTGTTAAATGACTACAAACTAGGTAACTAAATCTTCCTAATTACAATTGGAATATAAATTTACCTAATATAAAAGATATACAAAATATGATAATATTCTAACAATGATAATATACAATATATGAAAATATTCTATCAAAGATAATGGCCTTCAAGTTCCTCTATCTCTCTTTGAGTGGAACTAATAAGATGATAGTCCAAACTAAAAAAAAAAGTAAAAAGGGGAAAAGAACTTGGCAAATGAAAATGATGCAATGATTCTGGTGTAGGGATTTTGTTAGGTAGTTGTACGCAGCGGATATTGAAAACTTGTCTCAAACCCAACAAACTTAGAACTGTTTGACTATAGGATAATTTTAAACTGTAAACATAAGACTTGAATGGTACTTACATGTTTACAATATCTGGAATCTTATCAACTGCGGGTGCGCACGCGAATGCCCTTTCGATTGCAAGCTCCAAGCTTCAATGTATTCCTCTTTTGAAAAGCTAGGAAATAAGACAGAGGATCGAGAGAGTGTTTTGATTTTAAGTCTCTAAGCCTTAGAATAATGATATGAAAATCAAGTGTAATAAATAATGAAGTGTAGGTCAATAAGAAGCTGAGTGTTCTCTCGAATATACATTCGAGGAATGAATCCTAATCTTGGCTCAACTACCACCTTTAATCCACATCGTAATGTACCCAATACAAGCCGTATCTCAACCTATAAGGCATTTGAGCTTAGGACATGATCAAAGTATATTACTATGTAGACAAGGTGTGTATTGACCTCAAGTCTAAGGACTTCTATCTTCCACACGCTGATCATACTTTAGACATGTATAACAAACAATATATCAGCAGGGTATACCAATACTTCCAAAGTATCCATGTGTCATCACGAGTAGCTATTACTCGTAGCAGGTGAAACATACTACATCCTCTAAGGATGTGATGCAGACCACATGTCGACTGATCACATATCATCGATATCCCATTCTCGATTATCATTAGTCGAGGTTATTTTAAGAGTTACGTTACAATATTAATATCTCACATTATTAATAACAACGTAACCTCTAGAGATGCATATTATAGAATATTATAAACAATCAACTAATAATTCAATAATTGCAAATGCTAAAATATTAATCTCCATTAATAATAATACGAATGTGTATAAAGTACATTTGTCCTAATACAGATTGTCTCTAGGACATACATATACTTTCAATCTCCCACTTGGCCTAGAGTCAATCTCCAACATATCTAATGCCCATATTCTCAAAATGACCATTGTGCTTGACTAAGCTTAATGGTTTAGTGAATGATTCAGCTAGATTATCGTCTGTGGGAACATAGTCTAATCTAATCTCTTCAGTCTCCACCATCTCCCGAGTATGTAGTACTTACTTGGTACATGTTTGTTTATGTTTGTTGATCTTGGTTCTCAGCCTGTGTAATCACACCAGTGTTGTCACAATAAATAGTTATTGGACAACTGGCACTCGGAACTACCCTTAGTTCATTCAGGAACTTAGAAATCGAGACAACTTCTTTACCAGCTTCCGATCCAGTAATGTACTCAGCTTCTGTTGTCGAATCAGCAGTTGTAGCTTGTTTGGAACTTTTCCAGCTCACTGCTCCACCATTGAAAATGAACGTGTACCCAGACTGAGATTTGAAGTCATCAAGATCCGTATGGAATCTAGCATCAGTATACCCAGTAGCAGTTAGCTTTTCTTCCCCACCATAGACTAATAAGTAATCTTTAGTTCATCTAAGATACTTTAGAATACTCTTGACTGCTTTCCAGTGTTCTTCCCCAGGATTCTGCTGGAATTTGCAAGTCATACTAAGTGCAAAGGCCACATCAGGCCTAGTACAGGTCATGGCATATATGATCGATTCTATAGCCGAAGCATATGGGATCCTCTTCATGCGTTCAAGTTCTATAGCATTAGAAGGACTGTCCTTCTTAAATAACTTGATGCCTTATCCCATAGACAGATCACATTTCTTAGAATTTTTCATAGAAAAACATCTAAGCACTTTGTCTATGTAGAAATTGTGACTGCCCCAACAATCTATTAGGTATATCTCTATAGATCCTAATTCCCAGAATGTAGCAGGCTTCACCTAAATCCTTCATCATGAAGGTACTGGACAACCACTCATTGACTGATTGCGGGAAAGTCTTATTGTCTCTCATTATCAATATGTCATCTACATATATAATAATGAAGGCAATACTCACATCCTTGCGATTACTATAAACACAAGGATCCTCTTTGCTTCTAACGAAATCAAATGACTTGATAGCCGTGTCAAAGCAAATGTTCCAACTCATCGAGGCTTGCTTAAGCCCATAAATGGACTTTTGTAGCTTGCATACAACATTTGGTTTGGACTCAAATGAAAAACCCTTAAGTTGTTTCATATACACCTCCTCAACTAGATTACCATTGAGGAAAGTGGTTTTGACGTCCATCTGCCAAATGTCATAGTCATAATATGCAGCTATTGCAATCAAAATCCGAATGGACTTAATCTTAGCAATAGGTGAAAAAGTTTGATCATAATCAACCCCAGACCGTTGATTAAAACCTTTAGTCACCAACCTTGCTTAATAAGTATGTACATTTCCAAATACATCGATCTTCTTCTTGAAGACCTATTTGCATCCTATGGATCTAACCCTAGCTGGCAAATCAACCAAATTCCACACTTGATTGATATACATATATTCCATCTCGGATTTCATGGATTCTTGTCATCTCTTTGAATCAATGTCCAACATTGCTTCGCTATAGATTGTAGGCTTATCGTTATCAGGAATATCTATCTCACTGTGTGTTTCTACAAGCAGATTTAGTTTTTTAAGAGGACGATGAGTCCTAGCGGACCTACGGAGTTGGTTATTTTGCAGTTCAGTGCTTGGTATGTTCTGACTGTGAGAGGGTTCTTGTGTGTTGGATAATCCACTAACTTGAGAGCTTTCAGAAATATCATTTTCATGTATTTCCTGAATGGGAGGAGGTGCAACCATTGCATCTACTCCCAAAGGCTGTGTAGGAGGATCTTGCATTTCTGCATTGTTCCTCATAACACTCCTACTGACCGAAGGGCGTACTTGAAGTACCCAATCTTCGCCAAATACTACCACTGAATTCTTGCCTTGGTCATTCGACAAGGATTCAACCTCTATGTTATCTTGCGGTTCTTGAATTTCTTCAAGTTCTATCTCTGTGCATCTATGTTCCTTGCAGACATATTCTTCTTCAAGGAAAGTTGCGTTCCTGAAAACAATGACCTCATGTTCTCTAGCAAGATAGAAGTAATATCCCTTAGTTTCCTTTGGATACCCCACGAAGTAACATTTCTCACTTTGGGATTCCAATTTGTCAGTGAACATCTTCTTAACACATGCAGGGCATCCCCAGGGTCTCATATGTTTAAAAGCTGGCTTCTTGTCACACCATATCTCATAGGGTGTCTTTTCTACTACCTTGGAAGGAACCATCTTCAGAACTTATATTGAGGTTTGTATAGCATGTCCCCAAAGGTATGTCGGTAGAGCTGAGAAGCTCATCATGGATCGAACCATATCCAATAAGGTTCGGTTTCTCCTTTCAGCAACACCATTCATATGTGGTGTTCCAGGATGTGTCCACTCTGATTGGACTCTATGTGGCTTTAAGTAATCTAGAAACTCCTTGCTCAAGTATTCACCTCTTCGATCAGATCGAAGGGTTTTGATACTTGTTGCGAGTTGTTTCTCTACTTCAGACCTGTACTCCTTGAACCTTTCGAAGGCCTCAGATTTGTGTTTCATAAGATACACATATCCATACCTTGTGAAGTCATCAGTAAAAGTAATGAAGTAAGGGAAACCTCTTTTACCTTGAGTCGAGAATGATCCACATACATCAGTATGTACCAACTCAAGCACCCCCTTGGCTCGCACACCATTCTCAGAAAGTGGCTTGTTGGTCATTTTACCTTTCAAACAGGATTCGCAGTTACCATAAGACTCCAAGTCAAATGGTTTGAGGTAGTCAAGCTTCCTCAACCTTGCTATCCTTGTTTCATTGATATGACCAAGTCTACAATGCCATAGGTAGGTAGAGTTTCTATTACTTATCTTAGCTCGTTTATTTTGTACATTGAATATTTCTCGACTACAATTTAGTATATATAATCCATCCACAAGAGGAATAGTTCCATATATAACATTATTAAAAGACAGTACTTGACTGCCATTATAAATATATAAGGAAAAACCCTCCATGTCCAAAACAGGGATAGAAATGATATTCATCGTTAACGAGGCTACATAGTAACAATCATTTAACACTAGACAATAGTCATAAGGCAAATATAATCTATAAGTTCCTACGCGCTCAGCATCCACTCGTGCTCTATTTCCAACGCGTAGATCCACCTCTCTTGGTCCAACCCTCCTGCTGTCAGTTAGCCCCTGTACATTGGTACAAATGTGTGAGCCATAAGCGGTATCCAATACCCAGGAATAAGAGTTATTTATAGACATTTATTTCAATGACGTATATACCTTTTCCACCAGAGGTAGAAGCACCTGGTGCTTTTCCTCCTCCTAGTGCAGTGCAGTCCTTCTTCCAATGGCCCTTGTTGTTACAGTTGAGGCATACATCCTTAGCCGGATTCACCTTCTTCTTCTTCTTCACACCTCCCTTAGACTTCGTAGCTGAGGGCGCAACGACTACTTTGCCCTTCTTCTTCTGCCAGTCCTTGCCTTTCGGTTTGGGCCTGCTAGAAGAGCCCGCCATGAGCACAGCTTTGCCTTTGGAACTGGAAGACTCAAAGGTCTTGAGCATGTTGTGTAGCTCTAGCAGACTCGCCTTCGTTCCATTCATATTGTAATTCACTATGAAGTTTTCAAAGGAACGAGAGAGAGTTCAGGATGAGGGTGGTAGCGACATTCTTTTGCAGCTTTGTTCCAATTGAAGCAAGTCTATCTATCAGCCCTATCATATTCAACACATGTTGTGAGACCTGACCCCTTTCATTGAGCTTACACTTAAAAAGTTCTATCAGTAACTCATATTCCATAGTCTGGGATTGTGAGTCATAGAGACTCTTCAAGTGTTCAAGCATCTCATTAGACATGGAAGACAACATCACGCACTGTGCTGAAGTGGCATCATCTAGGTGTTTTTAGGAAGCATCTTTATCAAAAGAGACATATTGAGCAGAGTCTGTCGCAGGGACTGTTGGGAACACCGTGTCCAACACGTATTCTAATTTCTCTTGTCTCAGCAATATTCGTAAATTTCTTAGCCAGTCAAGGTAGTTAGGTTCATTAAGTTTGTTCATTTCAATCAACATTTTCAATGATAAGCTCGACATCTTTGATAATATGAAGAATTCGATTGGAAATCAAACTCAAATATTATTTCCTATTAGCACATTCGTTTGACTAATTAACATGACCTTTATTTAGTTAGCTCCCACTATTTTAACATACTTCTACGACCCCATGGTAGAATACAAACCTTAATTAATTGAGGTCATAATGGGCCAAGATCCAAGCCTATGCTATCTCCGCATTTGCTTTGGCTGATAACTTCAATAACACATCTTGGTAGGTTCTAAACCAATTGCAAAACTGATTTGCAACTCTTGATTGATCAAATATTATATTCAATCTTGCGTCCTTAGATTAGTCCGACACTTTGGCGCCAAGATTTGTCTAAGCAAGTCAACCCCATTACACGACTGCATTTATGTATCTAAGTAAATTTGGCCTTTGTGAGCAAACACTTTGGTGTAAATACCCACAAAAGTTTATCGTCTACCTTTACATTTAAAACACATCTATGAAAGAGTCTGTGTCCTCGTAGACTTAGAGCAAATGCTTTGGCATAAATACTCGTATCGCTGAAAATAATTTTGCACTCTAACAATTATAATGGACAACACGTTTTAATTTAGACTTGTATTTAAAAATTTGGGAAACATTTTAGTTTCGGAATTTTAACCAAGATCAACAAAATTTTACGGCATATCCAATACGACATTTAATCATGCAATTTCTAAAAACACATTTAGTTGAGAACCATCAACCCAATAGGCATGATATAAGATAGTTTGATCAATTACTGGGTGCCGCCTACCCAGAAAGTTATAACGGACATTATGTTAATAATTAAATGTACGCATTTAAACACTTAGCATATAGTTCGTATATTATTCAATAATATAAAATTAATAATAATCATGAGTTAACTTGTTTAAACTCTAAAATTTAATTCTAATCCAAACTATCCCTTAAATATTTTCAGATTTTAAAAATTGATTTTCAGGATATTTCTGTAAATTCCAGATTTTCAAATTTACAGTTTAATCCCTCAAAAAAATTAAAATTTCAATTTTGAACCCATTTAAATTCAGAAAATCCAATTTCAATTTTCAAAAAATATTTACAGATTTCATTGACTTGTCTGTAATTTCTAGAATTTAAATTAATTACAGATTTGATTGAACAATAACCGCCATTGCCCCGCCGGAACAGTGATTGTCGCCACTGTTTATGCCGGAATAGTGTTCCGATTACTGTTCACTGTTCCAATTTTTTTTGACTGAACAATGACCTCCACTGCCCCGTCGGAACAGTGACCACCGCCACTGTTTACGCCGGAACAGTGTTCCGGTTACTGTTCACCATTTTTATGAAACGTTCGGATGAACAGCGCTGCGTCGCTCTACCATGGAGCCGCGCCGCTGCCTCTAAAAACCCTAGGTGGCGCATCGACGCTCCATCATGGAGTCGTGGCGCATCGACGCTCCATCATGGAGTCGTGGCGCCTCCTTCTCAGAATCACAAAATCTGCATTTCCGAAACCCTAAAACTAGTTCAGGGTCAGATTTGCATATTCATCTTTGTAACCCTTCACTATCAAATAATACGTTCATCGACCATCATTCAATCCCTTCTCGTTCTTCGTTTCAGTGCACTATGTTTGCAATGAATCGGTTATGCACATCGACTTAGAAGAGTTAGATTGGAATGACTTCATCGATTACATCATTGTGTAATAGTTTGGGAGACAAGGATGATGTGCTTTTAAGATATTAGGTTTTCAAGCTTTAGACGATATAAATTTCAGATATAAATAAATTTAAACCATATTATTATTAACTAATTACTTTATAATCATACAAAACAACCATGACTCTGATACCACCGTATGGATTTTGTTGGATAGTTGTACGCAGCGGATATTGAAAACTTATTTCAAACCCAACAAATGTAGAACTGTTTGACTATAGGATAATTTTAAATTGTAAACATAAGACTTGAATGGTACTTACATGTTTACAATAACTGGATTCTTTATCAACTGTGGGTGCACACGTAAATGCCCTTTCGATTGCAAGCTCCAAGCTTCAATGTATTCCTCATTTGGAAATCTAGGAAATTCAGAGGTTCAAGAGAGTTTTATTCTAGGTCTCTAAGACTTAGAATAATATATGAATAATGTGTCTAATAATGAATGAGGAGGTGCTCTATATATAGGTGAAATTAGGGCAAAATTCAAATTTTGGGTTGGGCTCAAAGACTGGTCCAAAACGAATTGCAGCAGGCCAATCTGATTTGGCTTGCTGCCCAATTAGCGTCGCGGCTCTGGCCATTGGGCGCCGCGACACCTCGCCCTTTTCACAAAATATTTTCAACACATCCTTAATTAAATCCAAAATCTAATTTTGACTTAATTAAAATAATCATTATTCATTTAAATATCTCGATTCTAAATCGAATATTTAATTTTCTCTCAACGCATCCTTAGATCTAAAGGACAATCAACATAATGTGACCCTACATGCCTTCCCATATCGACACTAATCAAATTAAGGTCTACGCGGAACTCCTAGATAGCGCTGCAAGACGAACTCAATATGTGAAGTACGTTTACATGAATCCAGTAAACTTAACCTCTATGTGGTAAGATAAAATCATTTCATTCACGATACACTCGATCAAGCTTAGGATTTGCCAAGTGTCTATCCAAATGGCTTGATCATTATATCTCATCTATATTGGTTGACAACAAGACCATATTCTAGATATGTCTATTGCATTGGCCTTCGGCTTAGTCAACCCAATATCAATGAGAAGCTGAGTGTTCTCTCGAATATACATTCGAGGAATGAATCCTAATCTTGGCTCAACTACCACCTTTAATCCACATCGTAATGTACCCAATACAAGCCGTATCTCAACCTATAAGGCATTTGAGCTTAGGACAGGATCAAAATATATTACTATGTAGACAAGGTGTGTATTGACCTCAAGTCTAAGGTCTTCTATCTTCCACACGCTGGTCATACTTTAGACATGTATAACAAACAGTATATCAGCATGGTATACCAATTCTTCCAAAGTATACATGTGTCCATCACGAGTAGCCATTACTCGTAGCAGGTGAGACATACTACATCCTCTAAGGATGTGATGCAGACCACATGTCGACTTATCACATATCATCGATATCCCATTCATGATGATCATTAGTCGAGGTTATTTTAAGAGTTACATTACATTATTAATATCTCACACTATTAATAACAATGTAACCTCTATGGGTGCATATTATAGAATATTATAAACAATCACCTAATAATTCAATAATTGCAAATGCCAAAATATTAATCTCCATTAATAATAATATGAATGTGTATAAAGTACATTTGTGCTAATACAAATTGTCTCTAGGACATACATATACTTTCATCTGGAACATCAAATTAGGTAATTGTTTTTTCCTTACTATATGGAAGGAGAAGAAACAACCTGATGCAGGAAGACAAGTCTGGCTAGCTTCTAATATCGGTTAACGTGAAATTTAAGAGTATCTTTTTGGTCCGAACTTATATATAAATATTAAAGAGTATAGTACTAAGGAGCTATTTGGACATGATTTGAAATTATGAGATGAAATCATGATAATTTGAAGTTGAAGTTTTGTTTGGACATGTAATTTAGATTTCTTAAGTTGTATTTTTTTTCTTATAGACATAAAAAACCCACAAGTTGTGAATACCATCAAAATTTTCTCAATTCTTATACAATCTTACCAAACGAGCAAGTCGTAGTTCATAACAAAATTAATACGATATTAGAAGACTTTTCTAAAAAAATACAACTTCAATTGATCAAACTTTAGTTCAATAAAATGAAAAATTGAACATGAGTTGTAGTGTAACTACTCTTTAATATAATCCCCCACATGATTGGTAAGAGTAAATTTGTTATAAATATACTACCGACTTGTAGATCTTTTAATATTTTATATAAATGGTTGGTAAACATGATTGGTAAATATATCTACCAATTTATGGATCTATTTTTATAAAATATAAACTCATGGGTCAACTTTTACATTTAAAGAAATTGAAATCATGATTTAGAATAAGATGAAATCGCATGTCCAAATGCTGATTTCATCGCATGAGATGAAATCACATGTCCAAACGCCTACTAAAAATCTAGTGGCCTTCCTTGGACCCCGTGTATGGCGAAAACTCAGTGCACCGGACTGTCCTTTTTCTTTTTAGTACTAGTTTATAAATATTTAATTATAAACCTAATTATTATAATATATTACTTAAGGTCGTTGTATAATCCATAAACTTTCATATTCGAGATCCGCTTCTAGGAAAGATGTATCATGAGACAATACTAAGTGCATTTAGGCCCTACCAAGAGCCCACATAGTAGATAAGTCCAATGACCGCTAGCTAGTTCCATTTGTTTAACAAAAAAGACTCCTTAAAGGGGAGCTAATATCAATACAATTGCACACTTCAATACATACCGTGTTTGTTAATAGGGATGGCAGGTGGGTACAATTTTACGGATTCGTACCGCATCTGTTTCAGTTGGGCGGGTATGAGTATAATTTTAGCGGGTAGTAGGCGGGTATGAATATAACTTTGGCGGGTAATAGACGGGTATGGGTAGGTGGTGGATTTACAGTTATACATGTCTCCCCGCCCGCCCCGCATCCAACCGCCCGCCTCATACCCGCTCGTCCGCCTTATACCCGCCAACTATAATTTTATTTGTACAACTTTATATTTATTTAAAGCCCAAATAATTTGGCACACATAATTTTAGCAGCACATAAGCCCAATAATAATGAATTGGCAGGTTGACAAAATGACAAATGAATTGATTACAAAATATGGCTGACGGGTACAGGCGGGTATTGGCGGGTGGCGGATATCCACTTAGGTGGTGGAACGGGTGTGGATTTAGTAATATACCCGCCTAGGCGGATATGGATGTTGAAAATGTACCCGCCACAGGTGGCGAGTAGATGACACGTATAAAATTTTCTAACGGGTACGGGTGCGAGGGAGGGGCACCCGCACCCGCCCCGCCCCGCCCCGCCCAATTGCCATCCCTATTTGTTAAGGATGCCAGAAAAGTACGAGCAACAATACGCTTTATCGGATGGCATGAACATGCAAAAAAAAAATACTAATTTGTAACGCCTCCGAGGCATCTACTCTATTAATTCGCATTCGCGCCAGATAGATTCACATAAAAGAGATGGATCTACGTTTTTACCTTCATGAGTTCACGCTCGAGATTCTACCACTGCTATGAAGTCGTCTCAATCTGCTCTGGTACCATGTTGAAGTGTGTGATCATCTCATTTAAAAGCTTAATCGGTTTCAGAGAACACATTCTTATTTACTTAATTATATTTTCAACATTTTTTACCCTTCAAAGTGAAACTTTTCAGCATAAATACAGATAAATCAAACCCTAAATTGCGATTATCAGATAATATCTAGCCTAGGATAATGTTAAATCAAATGAAAAATGTAAAAACTATTTTCCAAACATACCCTTGGGAAGGATAAAAAAAAAGAGCAACAATAAGGGGTGTTACAGAACATTGTAGGAACATGGTCCGGTCCATGATGTTGTTTGTGACAAAAGACAAACATCACATGGAATCAAATGATGAAACGTATCATAGTATTTACATTTTAGTTTAGACAGAGTATATTGGAGCTCAAAAATGAAGAATAGTCTAGCGACAAATAGGAAAAGTATCCTACCACTTTTATGACTAGTCTGTTTTGTCTTTCTGCACACTCACTTGAAGTATCACAGAAAAATGCATTAGTTAAGATTTGTGGACCAAAAATAAATATCTCCAACTTAGTGTAAACTATTGGTCATTACTCATTACCCAATAAAATATGGCATTTGTGTTGTTGGAGACACAATTCATGGGCATCCATATGAAAGAGCATTTAAAACAGAAGATTATTAAGTGGATTTCACAGTGAAAACCCAAAATATAGACAAGTGATTTAATTGAACTTATTTCTCAACTACTTAACTTATACTAGTAGTTAGCCTAGCTCCCTTTTGTTAAGAAAATTAAAAATGTCTTAGTTTATTAAGACTACAATTTTTCACACAAAATGAAGCTTATGACGAATCAAAAAAGAGATTTCTTTTTCGATTTTCTTCAATTAAAACGCATATTGATTGAGTCGTGGAACAGCTTTAGGTTTAATGATGGAATAAATTAAAGGTAGGTTTTGTGATGGATTCAGGATTTCAGGTGGTGAAGCTGATGGTAGTGTGTGGGAAATGTTTGTGTTAATCCAGATAATTAGAGATTAATATATAATAGGTAGGGAAAATGGAGTAAAACATTTCATGTAGTTAAATGTTTGGTTTTATCATACATGAGTCATTAGTACTTAAGGGCAATTTCGAACCAATATTGTAACTATGAGGATATAAAAGATCCAACTTTAACGTGGGACAACGTTAAACCATTTCACATAGTTCATAGACTAATATAAACATTTTTCGTATATTAAATCTTGAACCACATAGCGAAATCTTTAGCGTCCCACTACACAACCATAAGCGACGTGGTTGCTGGTCACTTCATTATGATACCAACTTTGATGTGACAAGACAATGCAGGTGGAAGAGGAAATGACAATTGCTAATGACATAATTTTGAGTGACCCCTCTCTCTCTCTCTCTCTCTCTCTCTCTCTCTCTCTCTCTCTCTCTCTCTCTCTGCTTCTTTGACAACGGCTATCAGAGACGTACAATGAACATTTCATCTTTCCATCTGTCTCTTTTCTATTGTACTTCACTAACTACGTAACTGAGTTTTCAGATTACTCCATGCAGTGTTTTCTTTTTATTTACTACTACAAGGAACACTAATTTGTATGGAAGATTTTTAACTGCAGTTATGGTTTAGGTAAAGAGGATAGTGGCATTAACTTCAATGTTCCACTTACAAACACTTCATGTTAATTCAATTTCTACCTTTTTTTTTTCTCTTTAACCATAGGATAATTGTAATCTATTGATTTGATTATTTTAAATTCATATCGTGTTAGTTATGAGAGATATTAGTGTCTAGATTCATAATTTTTTATAAGAAAATTCCAAAAATCAATAAATGGTATAGTATCACTTGAAACTTGAACATGTAATAGTATTTCTTTTATGTTAAGGAGATCCCAAATTTTATACATATATAAAATTTGTTTTTTATAGCTTTCCCATGTTGTTGTTGCTCTCTATCAAAGAGGACTCTTCTCCAATAATTTCAAGACTCCACCCGAGATGTCACGTTAAAAAATATATGAAATCATGTTACTATACTCTTTGATGATAAATTTTAAGTTATAAAAAGATTTTTAGGAGAGTTTGTACGAGGGATGCGCAACAAATTAATTTTTTGATGGCCGTCCATCTTAATACTATTCTCGTCTAAGTATACTTAATTTCTGAGTTATGATGAATTCCAATACGTTAGTGCTAGTCGTATTCAGAGTTTTTCTCCTTTAATTAGCTTTTATGCTATTTAGTTATACTGAATTGTCTTTTCTCTTTTATTTTTACTTATGGGCACACACAACGACCTTTTAGGCTTTTCATCAGACCTTTTTTTTGGCTTTTGATTTCTTTTGATCAGACCTTTTTTTTTGGCTTTTGATTTCTTTGTTCTTTTTGCCTCTTTTTTTTCTCTTACTATAGTCATATCCTTCACGAAGAGAATCTTAGAGTAACTGCACTTTCAGTTTCAGTACAATTTACTTTCCTTTCTCTTTTCTTGATTGAACAGGGTCCATTTACTCGCAGTATATAGGGAGTTTTAAATAAGTGAACACGTTTTTTCAAGAGAAAAAAAATCTGTAAAGAAAATTAACATGGAATAAAATAGTTCCACAATTTATCCCGGGATATTATAATTGATAGAATATGCCATGTATATTGGACTCAATATACACGGTTTTCCCTACTATGTATACCGTGTATATATTTTCCATATATACACGATTTCCCCTCTTACCATATTTGTAGAATTCATGTACATGTGTAATTATGGTAGTAGTATTGTATTAGAAAAATGTATTAGTCTTGTAATAGAAAAATGTAGATTTAATTTCCATAATTAAATATTGTATAGCATGTATATATACCTTAGACATTAATGAAAATAATCAAGAGATTATTCTTTTTCATGGTATCAGCAGTCTAAGGCAAACTTTTCCTTCTCCAAAAATTTGGAGCTTCCGCCGCCCTACTCTCGTCGATCGTCAGCCGAGACTAGCCTCCTCCCTTCAACTTTTTTTTTTTTCGAATCCCTAATTCTCCTCTTGTTCTTTCATCATGTCTACCACAAATAACACACGTTTCATCCTGCCCTTGCAATCTACAACATCAAGAACAACATCCCTATCGTTCTTGACATGAAAAATGTCCAATACGCGACATGGCATAACTATTTAAAGTTCACGCACAGTCTCATCGAGTCTTCCATCACATCATCCCCTCAGCAACAGGCAAGGAGAATGTGCCTACCACCGATGATGAAATAGAGTTGTGAACAACTCTTGATGCTACGGTACTCCAGTGAATTCCACTATCTCTACAAACCTCCTGCAAACTATTATTGAACCCGACGCCACGACAATGGACATTTTGAATAGGTTGCATGATATATTCTACGATAACACAAATTTTCGTGCCGTGACCCTTGAGCAGGAATTCTCCCACATCAACATGTAGGATTTTTCAAATGTCTTCGCCTATTGTAAGAGGCTCAAGGAGTTGGCGGATCAACTCAAGAACGTTGGCACGCCCGTCACGAATGATCATATTATTATTCAGATGGTTGCAGGCCTCTCCGAGGCTTATAATGGCGTTAGGACGCTTCTTCGTCAAAGTAATCCTCTCTCGTCATTCTACCAAACACGTTCCATGCTCACCTTAGAAGAAGCCGACTTGGCTAAAAAGGCGGAAATCAAAGCCAATTCCGCCATGATGGTGGCCACGTCCGATGACCCTCACTCATTTTCAAACAATTATAGTCAAAACCGTAACAACGGTGGCGGCAAAAAGGACCAAAATTGGAAAAATGGTGGCAAGAACCGTGGCATCGGCCGCGATAGTGGCAGTAGTGCCAGAGGATGTGGCAGTGGTGGCAATGGCGGGGACATGGTGGTAGTGGACAGCCGGCTGGGCCGCAACACCACTGGCTGCAACCTTAGACCATTGCACAGTGGTCGTGGGGCGGGGCCAGTGGGCAGTGGCCCACGCCACAGGCCAATGGGCAGTACCCCCAGCAGTCCCAAGCGACCCAACAATCACGGACTGGGTCGTGGCAGCATGCTGTCTTGCTTGGGTCTCGGCCTCAACAGGCCTTCGCTGCTGCGAGCCCAGTCCCAGTTCCGACCCCACAGATATCGAGTCAACGATGCATACACTTGGATTAAATCCTCCCGACGCAAATTGGTACATAGACACCGGAACCACTTCTCATATGACGTCTGCGCCAGGTAATCTCTCGTCTTATTTTAATTAGTGCAAAAATCGTGACATAATTATCGGTGATGGTAATTCAATTCCAATTCGGGGTTATGGTCACACCCATTTATCTGTCTAGAACCCACCTTTAGCCTTGAAAAATGTCCTTTATGCTCCTCACTTAATTAAAAATTTGATGTTTATTCGTAAATTTACAACTAATAATTGAGTTTCTGTTGACTTTGATCCTTTTAGATTTTCTGTGAATGATTTCACGACGGGATACCTCTAATGAGATGTAATAGTCGGGGAGAGATTTATCAAATTACCACCACCACCACTTCCACTATACAAGCCACATCATCAACGTTTGCCGCTCTAGCACCTTCTTTGTGGCATGCGCATTTAGGTCATCCGGGGGCGTTTGTTCTTTTCTCCTTTAAAAATAAAAATAATAACATGTATGCTTTGGAAACATGTTAAATTACCGTTTGTAGCCTCACATATATTATTCATAGTGATTTATGTACATCTCCCGTTTTGAGCTCTTTGAGCCACCGTTATTAAGTTTTATTTTTGTATCATTATTCTAATTTTTTGTGGACCTTTCTTTTATCTAAAATACCTCAAGTTTTTCTCACATTCCTAACGTTTAGAAAATTCATCCGCACCCAATTTGAACGAGAAATTAAAAACATTTAATGTGATAATGTAAGAAAATTTGATAATGGAACGTTTCAGAAATTTTGTAACACTAATGGCATATCTTTTCAGTTTTCTTGTCCTCATACGTCCTCACAAAATGGAAAAGCCAAAAGAAAAATTCATACCATTAATAATATTGTTCGCACTTTACTAACCGATGATTTATTACCACATTCTTTTTTACATTATTCATTACAAATAGCTACTCTCCCTAGCAAAGGATTAGCATCTCAATCCCACTAAAAATTCTTTATCATAAAAATCCCTCGTATTCTCATCTTATGGTGTTTGTGCTATCCACTTTTCCCGTCCACTAGAATTAACAAACTTCAAGTCCGTTCTACCGCTTTTGTATTTTTAGATTATCTGTCTAATCATCGTGGTTACAAATATTTTGATTTATCCTCTAATAAAATCATAATTAGTCGTCATGTCATTTTTTATGAAACCTAATTTTCGTTTGCTAAATTGTATAATTTCGTGTCTAATTCTTATAATTTTTTGGATGATGGGCTCTCACCTTATTTCATCCACCAGTGGGCCCAGCACTCCCATGACCCAAATATGCCAGTTGGCCACTACCTGCTGGCCCAAATGCACACTGCCTAAGTACTGTTTCTCGGCTAGCAGGCCCACTGCCTGCTGGCCCAACCACTCCCTGCCCAGGTCCTATTTTTGGCCCATTGTATATTGGCCCAATAAATTCCCCCCGATCCAATCTCTCGGCCAGCAGGCACACTGCATGCTGGCCCAATTATACAATTCGTCGGTCCAGCCCTTAGGCCAGTAGGCCCACTGCCTGCTGGCCAGTTTCAAAATGACCCGACACCATCCTAAGTTCAGTCCAATTATATTATGAGGTAAGGGCCCGTTATTCATAGACAATGGGGTATTTTTAAACCGAAACGATACTTTAATCTCAATTCTAATGTCACTAAATCACCCCTACCACATAACCCAGTGTCTGCCCTTCATGACCCGAATTGTAAAATGGTCATGGATGATGAATATAATGCTCTTATTAAAAATAAGACGTGGGATTGGTGCCCCATCCGCCTGGTGTCAATATTATTCATTCTATGTGGATTTTTACTCATAAGGAAAAATATGACAGTTGTTTTGAGAGACATAAGACCCGTATTGTAGGTGATGGCAAAACTCAACAAGTTGGTGTGGATTATGGAGAGGGATTTAGTCCAGTGGTCAAATCGGCAACCATTCACATTGTTCTCAGTGTGGCTCTTTAAAAAGCATGACACATTCATCAGCTGGATGTCAAAAATGCTTTCTTACATGATGATCTCAAGGAGACAATATACATGCATCAACCCTTGGGTTTCAGGGACCCCTATCATCCTAACCATGTATGTTTGCTGAAGAAGTCCTTATATGGTCTTAAACAGGCCCCTCGGGCTTGGTATAAAAGGTTTGCAGATTATGTGTCGACTATTTGGGTTTTCTCACAGCATGTCTGATCATTCTCTGTTCATCTATCGTCGTGGTACTTCTCTGGCATACATTCTATTATATGTGTATGATATTATATTGATTGCCTTTTCGAATAAACTGCGCAGGTCTATCATGTCTTTTCTCAGTTCAGAATTTGCTATGATAGACTTGGGGCTCTTGAGTTATTTTTTGGGTATAGTTGTGACACATCATGCAGGTGTTCTATTTTTATCACAGAGAAAGTATGCGACTGAGATTATTGTAAGAGCTGGCATGTCATCCTGTAAGTCCTCTCCTACCCCGGTTGATACAAAACTGAAGTTGAGTGCTAATTCTAGCACACCTTATGATGCCAACCAACTCGACAAAGACATTCAGATATGAAAAAGATAAAATCTGGATCCCTTACCTAAGGAATCCGAGCTACGAGGTTCCCGTTCTCAATTCTTACTTTCAGATGAATCAATAAGTTATCATAATTTTCTAATCAACCCCCTTCTGGATTGGTTTATGAGATATGAGAGAGGCCAAAATACTTTGATTTCTTATGTTTTGCAAACAAGATCATACCTTATAGCAAACATGCTAATTAAAATTGATTTATCAATATTAGAATTTAGATGATTAATACTAATTATTCAACAAATTTGATTGGTTGATACGAGTTGATTTTCTGTTACGGTAAATTGATGAAACAATAGCCGATCTAATGGTGGTTGCTCCAGTACTGCGATAGCTATAACAAAAATTGAGAAAATGTCTCCTTTTAATTGACGATTATAAAAAAAAATAAGAAAATGTTACAAAATTGATATTAACCGCATTCAATATAAGTTCAAGACACATAAGGGCTCTAACCATATTTTGACTTGTGATCAATCCGTAGATACCGATAGAAAATAAATAGACACTCAAAACAAGTACATATTTGAGAATCATCAAACAACTCCTTATCAATTTCGACTCCTTTCAATATGAACAACAATTCAACCAATTAAATTGATTAGTATATAACAAGTATGGAACAAAGAAATATATTGGTACTAGATTGATCTAACGTCGTAGTTAGAAATCGCTTCCTCAACAACTATCTTTAGAATGTCCTATCTCTCTCTTCAACGCTTTAAAACGAGTGTTAAGGCTTCTCTTAAAGCAGAAAAATAGGAGTTCTAGTAGTTTCAGCTATTCGATTAGAATGAGTGCCCCTCACTTAGCAGTCTTGCAGGGATTCTTCAGTATCTTACTTTCACGAGGCCCGATATTACTTATCCAGTGTAGCAGGTGTGTTTATTTATGCATGATCCAAGAGACGAGCACATGCATACTCTTAAACGCATTGTGCGTTACATTCAAGGCACTCTTGATTATGGTCTGCACTTATATCCATCCTCCGTATCTACTCTCGTATCTTATACCGATGTTGATTGGGGTGGATATCCAAATATCATACGTTCAACATCTTTATTGTTGTTTCTTGGTGATAACTTAGTCTCTTGATCGACTAACCGTCAAGCTACTTTATCGCGATCCAGTGCGGAGGCCGAGTATCGAGGGGTAGCCAATGTGGTGTCCGAGTCATGTTGGCTGCGTAATCTCCTATTAGAGCTTCACTTTCCTATTCAGAAAGCTACCTTGATCTATTGTGATAATGTTAGTTTGGTCTATCTCTTTGGGAATCCGGTCCAACATCAGCGCACTAAACATATCGACATGGATATTTACTTTGTTCGCGAAAAGGTAGCTCGTGGACAAGTATGTGTCTTGTGTGTTCCTTCGTGGTACCAAATTGCTGACATCTTTACTAAGGGCCTTCCCTTGGTTCTGTTTGAAGATTTTAGGGACAGTCTTAGCGTACGACAGCCGTCTGCTATGACTGCGGGGGTGTGATAGAAAATACTGTGTATATTGGACTCAATATATCACTGTTTCCCCTACTATGTATACCGTGTATATATTTCCCATTTATACACGGTTTCCCCTTACTATATTTGTAGAATTCTTGTACATGTGTAAATATGGTAGTAGTCTTGTATTAGAAAAATATATTAGTCTTGTATTAGGTAAAGATAGATTTAATTTTCATAATTAAATATTGTATATCAAGTATATATACCTTGAACATTAATAAAAATAATCAAAGAATTATTCTCTTTCAATAATTTCTTATCTCACCAACCAAATAACCCCTAAATCCATGCACATAAGTTCATAACGTAGATATATCATTTCTAGTGTAGTACTACTACTTTATGTGTCGTCCATGCATGAAGACGAGCACTTTTTTTCTTCTTATAACCCCTGATTAACCAAGCTACAATTAAGATCTAAAAAAAAAAAAAAAAAAAAAAAACAATGACAACATACTCATCATATTTCTATTTTTTTACTATGAAATTTGAAATTTAGAAAGATAGAAAATCTCTCGGCTCAGGTAACCCCATAACAAGGCCAAGAAAATAATAACCTTAAATATATAAAACTACAAAGAAAGAAAAAGTAAGCAACGTGATCTATGCATGTGGTGTAAACCAATTAGATAAGCTAAAGAGTCAAAATGTTTCAGGATTTGTAGCTGCAGTACTGGGGTAAAGACATAATGGCAGCAATAAATATGGAGTTGAATAGTCATGTCAATGAATTAAACTTACATTTGTCGTTCTCTTTTCTCTTCTAGATCTTCTCGTGAATTTGTTTTTTAACAGATATCTATTCACGTTAGCCACCATGTCAACTTATCTGTTATCTCCCATTATTACAAATAACAAATCGGATAACTATGTACCCCAAGACATGCAATTAACATACAAATAACTGTAAAAATTTAAACTTGAGATATCATAGTTCTCAACTCACTCTATTGATCATGTCGCACCACTAAATGCTTGGGGATTTTGTCATGATGCTACTGTTATACTCCCTCAATCTCAATGTGTTTCGCCTAATTTGATTGGACATGGAATTTTATCAAATGAAATTAATTTATAGGTAAAATATCTCATTAGAGGTAAAAATAAGAAGTTTAAAATGAAATTACTTCCAAATATTATATATAAATTGTTATTTTTTTGGATTGGACAGATAAAGAAATAGTGACACATATGGAACTCGAAGTTTAATTGAAAAAAAAAAATTAAAATTTGAGGTCTATAACAAGTCATTGATATTTATGTGACTCTAAATTATTTTATTAAAAGTGAAAGTTGAAAATTTAAAGCTATATTATTTTTAGCAAAAGCTTCAGTAGATTTAGGTTCATAACATTTTTAAGGTCGAGAATAATATATTTTTTCACCTTTAGAATGATAAATATAGTTGATGGGTAACTTTTTACCTTTTGAAAATTCTGGCTATGACTACGTACCTTATATGAAAATAATTTTATTTCTCAATTTGAATCAAGGAGTTACTTGGAACTAATTTTTCAGAAAAGGGATTTCAAAAGCTGAAAACAATTTGTTCTCACACGTTAACGAGAGAGAACTTTCATACTGATAAAGAAGAAGCCCACTTGTTTAATGTATGTGTTTTATTTGGCCCTTCAAATAACTGGACTTTATCAAAATTTAAAGCCTTTCACTGACAGGCTTTTGATTTTAATGAGGTTCTCAATTTGATGGAAAATTTAGAGCCATTTGCACTTTTAACCATTTAATGATCTTTAGTTGTTGTTCCTCAAGGTAAACAACCTTTTCACAGGGCATATGTTTCTATTTTCGCGTCATAATATCTCGCAAGTTATGCCCCGCGTCTTAAAGAACTTATGGGTGAGAGTTGAGAAAATAAATTCCATATGTAGCATTTCAGGTTGATTATCTCCTTCCCACCCTCATTCGGCCATCCCCAAACCCGGACCTCCACCCCCGCCCACCCCATCCTCACCATACCACTCTCATAATGTTTGTCTAGATTATACAAAAATCCGCTTGTGACAACATTTTCAGTTTACTTACCAAATATCAGAAACTAAGAAAATCACTTACTTTTTAGAAAATTATTTTCTAGAAAAATATTTTCAGTGAATTTTTTTCCCTCCATACCAAACACACCCGTAAGAAAAATGTTTTTTTTTTACATAAGACATAGCAGTCTTTCAGCTACTTTAGAATTCTCTGTCATCATGCTAATCTAGTTGCCAAGTTGAAGCAAATTAGCTAGTCCACACAAAGTGATTTTAGTTCACATATGTTTTGCAATTTGTGTTGTCAACTTGTCATCATGTTGTCCAAAAATACTTTTGTTTTCTTCAGTTTTGTCCCATATATGCATTTGCTTGCCATATTTTCTGGTGCGTGCATGAACAACGGCACAAACAAGATTTTATGTATAATTTGACCATAAATATACTTTAGATGCAAAAGGTGTACGTGCATGTATATTGTATACCAACAAACAAGACTTTCTCTTGTTTTTTTAGTTTAGAGTTAGAATATCTCTAAATACCCTAACATTTTTTGCTGAGTGAAACATCTGAATGTTAATCGGAAGACAATATACAGTAGTAGGGTTAGAGGTTTATTTAATTATGACCGCAAAAAACAAAAGTTAGTACTAATTTTTTTTTAAAATATTGCACTTTGTCCTTCAAGCTGGTCTTTAATTTTTGCCCTTACCAATCAAACTTATGCCCTAGCGGCGCGGAGCATATTCAATTAACATGACTTTTTTTACGCCCATGATAGAGGGGGCTGATGAGGACTAGTTATTGAGAAGAGCTGACAAGATTCTGAAGAAGGGGTACATGATACTTAATTAGGCGAATTTAACATTGAAATTAGAGAGGAAAATAAAGAGTTTTACAAGACATAGCACAATTTCATCACTTGGTACACTTGTTTTTGGACTCAATGATAATATAGCCCAAGAGACAAATTCGTGAGGCCTACTGGGGCAAAGCAGACAATACGTACGATGTGTTTGGGCCTTGACAACTTCTTTTGATTATTGAATTAATTAATTACAAATCAAATAATTTATACAAAATTTTTTAATGTGGATACACTTATAATTAACTTAGTATATAACTATACTTTATTTACTCCAAGTTGTGAAATAATCAGTTTATAGTCATCTGCTCATGCAGAACAAGTGACAATAACTAATACTGTACTATATAGACTAGGATTTAAGAATTTCTTTCCTTTTTCCTTTTTTGATAAAAATTTAACACTGGACTTAGTTTTATTAGAATCTCCAACTAGGCTAATGGTATATCGATATATTTTGGCATTTATAATTTTGAGACAAAGAAAAAACTTTTCATTTTCCAATTACAAATTATTTGCAAGTTTTTTATTTCAACTCTACTTCAAGATAAGCATAACTTTGTCCAATTAACATCTATGACTTCTGGGTAATTTCATAGTTGTTTACTGATGTAATTATTTTAAAATTCTTAATGCTTAATTAGTCATATATAATGTTAACAGTTTAATGCTGGACTTCCCTCTCCTAACATTGATAACTTTGCCAGCTTCTTTAACTTCATTATAAGCATACGACGAGACGACGGTATTGAATTAATATATCAGGAAAAAAACATGTCGTACATGTATATGTTTGTGTACGTGAGAGACAAATTTCCATGTAACTTAATTATTCTCCTTAATTAAAGTCCAGAAAACACACTACAACCTGACCCCCCCCCCCCCCCCACCAGCCAAAAAGTCCAGAGGCCACAGTTTGTGACTTTTTGCCTAACAAATATGTGACGTGGTGGCAGATTAAGAATTTAGATGTTATATCAATAAAAAAGAAATCAACTTTAATCTGAAATTATGATTCCAATCTCAATTGATCACCTCAAAGGGGGAATTTCAATTTTAAGTTTGTGATTTCAATTATTTTAAAAAAATATATATTTATTAAATTTGACCAATAAGTTTATATTTTACAAAAAAGACCATACTCGATTAAAAGAGATTGTTCGTACCATGTGAAAATAGTATACTAAAGAAATAGCTAATTACTATTATTATTGATTTATTGGATCAGTAAATCCTTATAGTATTTTGTGTATTTGAAAGTTTATTATTATAGCATGCAATCGAAATTATTTATTAATAAAAGGAACATTGGGATATGCAATTTAATAAGAATTGGAAAAGTTTTGATAGTTATCAGGATTTTCATGTTTATAAGAAAAAGTACAACTTTTGACATTCAAATTGAATGTCCAAATAAAATTTCAATTTTAAATCAACCTCAAACCAAATCAATAATTTTAAATTCATGTCGAACGCCTATGAACTTTGAAAGTGTATATAGTTAACTTACATAAATTGATGTTTTTAATTTTTTTAACAGATCAGATCATACTTGTTATGACAAATAATTTATTTTATTTTATACAAATCTCATATTTTATAAAAGATTACATATAAATACCTTTTCGAATTACGTGTGCATATAAGTTAAACTTATATAGGCCGATAATGGAAAACTCGATTCCGTCAAACAATGAATACATTGTTGGATCTGTCACAAAATTAAAAAAATTAATGATCCAAGGAAGTTTCATGGAATGGAAGGTGAAGAATAAAACAAGTGAAATCATAAAAAGTTAAAAATAAATAAAAATCAAACAGTAAAGTGACAGCATACCGTGGAATAATAAACACTCTTCTCCTGGGAGAAACAATCTTGGAGTTTGTTTGTCCAAACAAGAATTAATGATACTCTGTTTAATTAATTATTTATTTTATTTCTGAAAAATTGTGGTAAACTAATATTCTACTTCTCTTATGACACGCTAATTTACACAAATATCTTTTTTTTAGGTTATCATTTATTTTATCTTTATTTCAAAAGTTATATTACTATAACTCTTGAAGCTTAAAAAACATTAGAAAATCGTCTAACATCAACAAATTAAATATTGCTTTAAAGAAACAAAGGGTCGGGTAATTATGTGCACCAAGACATAAAAAGAAATAACCGTTGAAATTTAAACTTGAGACATCGTAATTTTCAACTCACTTCATTGATCACGTCTTAGTAACACCACTAAATGCTTCGAGATTTTGTCATGACGCTATTGTTAGTACTCCCTCAATCTCAATGTGTTTCACATAATGTGATTGGACATGAAATTTTATCAAATGAAATTAATTTAAAGGTAAAAATATCTCTAAAAATAAGAAGTTTAAAAATAAAATTGCTTTCAAATATATAAATGTGTTATTCTTTTCGGATTGGACAGATAAAGAAATAGTGACTCATAAATGGACCCGAACTTAAATAAAAAATGAAAGAATTTAAAATTTTTGGTTTAAAATTAGCTATTGATATTTGTGTGACTCTAAATTATTTTATTAAGAGTAAAAGTTGTAAATCTAAAGTTTAATTATTTTTAGCAAAAGTTTGAGTAGATTTAAAGTTTCATAAGATTTTAAGGTTGAGAAAGAAATACACTATTCCACCTTTTGAATGATGTCAATATAGTTTATGGTTAACTTTTTACCTTTTGAAAATTCTGGCTATGACTACCTTATATAAAAAGAATTTTATTTCTCAATTTGAATAAGGAGCTGCTTGGAACTAATTTTTCAGAGAGAACTCTCATCGTTATGAAGAAGAAGCCCACTAGTTCAATGTATATGTTTTATTTGGGCCTTCAAATAGCTGGACTTTATCAAAAAGATAATTTAAGGCCTTTCACTGACAGGCTTTTGATTTTAGGAAAATTTACATGGCATAACTAACTATTAGTACATATTTATATTTAGTAGCTATAGTTTAGATTAATTACATCCTATAGCTAAGAGTAATATGTTAAATACAATTAATAGCTATTAATAAAGATACACGGTAAAATCTCTTATCCAACCGCAACGTACGGTGGTTTCCCCCATACACCCATATTCAAATCAATTTCTCTCTTCCAACTTCAATCTTCTCCTAATTTTCCTCCATATTCCTTATGCACGATACACACACAATCATATTCTCCTAAATCATTGCAGCCCACTAATAGGTAAGTTGTTGGGTAGTTTTAGGTTATTTTACACTGTATTTCATTCATACATCTCTCTCTTAACTCTCTCTCTCTCCTTCAACGGTAAGAAGTAGGTACGTCACATTCCCCCCTTCCCTAAGGTGACCTAGGGTTTCCACCGGTGAGAACCCAAACCCCAACCTTTTTTTCCACTGTCCCCTCTAGGTCTCACCGACCTCTCCTCTGTCACCGACGACGGTCGGCTAAGGCCGATCAAATGCCAGCCAGTTTTTCCGGCCAAACTGCTTTGGGTAGTACGTTTCCGACCAAACCTGTCTCGCTTTTATCTCTTCTCTGCTTCCTTCATGTCGCTGCAGCTACTCAAGTTTTTCGGCAACTTCAGGTGGTGAGCAGTAACTTATGGAAGTGAACAGTAATTCCGGCGTTGAACAGTGATGTTCGACGGCGAACATGTTTGATTCAACTAGAGTTGGTACCTCCGGTTGCCCGTATCCATTCATGTAGTTAAATTTTTGTTCTCGTTGTATTGATTCTTGAATTTTTTATTCTTCTTGTCTTTATTTATATCATTATTGGCATTGTGGTTTTACTTGCCTCTAGATTCTTGATAACTTGTGCTTTCACTTTGATCCCTTTCGGTTTTAGGCTTCTTTGACTAGTTTATTAGTTTATATTTGCTTTAGTGACTGTTACGCCTTGTTGAATCTTGACATTACATTCTTGTACTTTGTTTTATCATTCTGGTCTGTAGAAGCCTGACTTACCTCTAGATTCTTGCTAACTTGTGCTTTAGTATTGGTTCTCGTGTGTGTTAGTGTTAACCTTTGACTAGTATTTTTTTGCTCTAGTGGCTTTGGTGAATAATGGTAGACTAGGGTCATGTTCTCGATCGGGGACGGGGGCGAGGGTTAGGGGAAAAGTGGGGTAAGAGAGATACTAGGTTGAGAATAGGGTCTTGGAACATTGGGACTCTAACGGGGAAGTCCATAGAGCTAGTTAGGATTCTTAAGAAGAGGAGGATTAATATAGCCTCTGTCCAGGAGACCAAATGGGTAGGACCTAAGGCTAAGGATGTGGATGGGTATAAATTATGGTTCTCGGGTAGGTTAAGGTATATGAATGTGGTAGGTATTTTGGTAGACAACAAGCTAAGGGATCATGTGGTAGAGGTAAGGAGGGTCAGTGACAGAATGATGGTGATTAAGTTGGTAGTTGGAGGGTTCACTATGAACATTATTAGTGTTTACGCGCCGCAGACGGGCTTGGATGATGAGGAGAAGAGGCGTTTTTGGGAGGATTTAGACGAGGTGGTGGGAGGTATACCACCAATTGAGAAGTTATTTGTATGAGGGGATTTAAATGGACATATCGGGTCACTTCCGGGGGATTATGATAACGTGTATGGAGGCTTTGGCCTCGGGGACAAGAACGGGAGAGGCATCTCACTTTTGGATTCGCTAAAGCTTTTGGGATGGTGATAGCCAATTCGTGGTTCCTGAAGAAGGAGGAGCACTTGGTGACTTTTCATAGTTCGGTGGCTAAGACTCAGATGGATTATTTGCTCCTTAGGATGGTTGACAATGATCTTTGTAAAGACTGCAAAGTTATTCTGAGTGAGTATCTTACAATCCGATATAAGCTTTTGGTGATGGATTTGGAGATCAAAATGGAGAAAAAGAGGAGGGTTGTGGATGACATACTAAAAATCAAATGGGAGAGTTTGACCATGGCTAGTGCAAAGGAGATAGATGAGAGGTTGATGGCCAGGGGGCTTGGGAGAGTAGTGGTGATGTGACCGGTATGTGGGACAGGACGGTCAGTTGCATTCAGAAGGTAGCTATAGAAGTGTTAGTGGTCTCGCGGGGTAGCCGTAGTGGGCATCGAGGGGACTGGTAAAGTTTAAGAGAAGGTGGAAGAAAAGAAAGTGGTGTGTGCTAAATTGGTAGAAAACTAGATCGAGGTGGAGAAGTGGACGACTAGGGAATTATATAAGATGGCGAGGAAGGAGGAAAAACTAGCGGTTACGGCGACTTTTGAACGCATGTATGTGGAATTAGAGGAAAAAGACGGGTATAAGAAGTTGTACAGACTAGACAAGGCAAGAGAGAGGAGGACCCGTGACTTGAATCACGTGAGGTGCATCAAGGATGAGGACAACAAAGTACCGGTAGAGGACACACATATTAGACGGAAGTGGCAGTCTTACTTCCATAAACTCTTGAACGAAGAAGGAGATAAAGACATTGTGCTGGGAGATCTGGAGCAATTCGGAAGGTACCAAGATTTTAGTTATTGTAGAAGTATTAAGGTTAAAGAGGTTAAGGGTGTTGTTCGCAGGATGCGCAAGGGACGAGCGACCGAGCCTGATGAGATCCTAGTTGAATTTTGGAAGAGCGCAGACATGACAGGTTTGAAGTGGTTGAGTGAGTTGTTTAATGCCATTTTTAAAATGGCAAGAATGCCTGAAAAATGGAGGTGGAGTACAATGATTCCTTTGTACAAGAACAAAGGTGACATCCAGAGTTGCAACAATTATAGGGGTATCAAGCAACTAAGCCACACTATGAAAGTTTGGAAAATGGTCGTGGAGATGAGGGTGAGAAGAGGCGTGTCTATTTCTGAGAACTAGTTTGGATTCATGCCGGGGCATTCGACTACAGAAGCCATTCATCTTATTAGGAGGTTGGTGGAGCAGTATAGGGAAAGGAAGAGATACTTACATATGATTTTTATCGACCTCGAGAAGCCATACGACAAAGTCCCTAGGGAGGTTCTATGGAGATGTTTGGAGGTTAGAGGTGTACATGTGGCGTATACTAGGGTGATCAAGGATATGTATGATGGATCCAAGGCCAGGGTACGGACAGTAAGAGGAGACTCGGAGCACTTCCTAGTGATGATGGGGCTGCACTAGGGATCAACTCTTAGCACATTCTTATTTACCTTGGTAATGGATGGACTGACGTGACAAATTCAATGGGAGGTGCCATGTGTATGTTATTTTCAGATGACACAGTCCTGATTGATGAGACTCACAACGGAGTGAACACTAAACTGGAGGTTTGGAGACAAACTCTGGAGTCTAAAGGGTTTAGGCTAAGTAGGATTGAGACAAAATACTTAGAGTGCAAGTTCAATAAAGGGAATGACCACGAGACATGCGTGGAGGTGAGGCTTAGTACTCAGGTCATTCCAAAAAAAGAAAGCTTCAAGTATCTCAGATTTATTATCCAAGAGAATGAAGAGATTGATGACGATGGCACATATGACATCGTATTGGTGCAGGATGGATAAAATGGAGGCTCGCATCTAGAGTCTTGTGCGATAAAAAGGTGCCACCAAAACTTAAAGGCAAGTTCTATAGGGTGGTGGTAGACCGACTATATTGTATGGGGCGGAGTGTTGGCCAGTAAAGACCTCGCATATCCAAAAGATGAAAGTTGCACAGATGAGGATGTTGAGATGGATGTGTGGGAATACAGGGAGGGATATGATTAGAAATTATGATATCCGGTATAGAGTGGGAGTGGCCTCGGTAGAGGATAATATACGGGAAGTGAGGTTGAGATGGTTCGAGCATGTGCAAAGGGAGGGACAAATGCCCCAGTGCGGAGGTGTGAGAGGTTGGCTATAGACGGGTTCAAAAGGGTAGATGTAGGCCAAAGAAGTATTGGGGAGATGTGATTAGACGGAATATAGCGCAGGTGCAACTTACTGAGGACATGACCTTAGATAGGGGGTTGTGGAGGACACAGATTATGGTAGAAAGGTAGTAGGGTAGCCCTTCTTAGCCTATCATACTAGTAGGCACAATATTATTTTATAGTCCCTTGTCCTTTGATTTCTGCTGCGGTATGTTCTTTCGTGTACTGTATTTATCTTATTTACATGTGTTAGTTACTGCTTTTTTCCATAATATTTTATCATGACTTATTAGCTTTTGTTACTCTCATTGTCATACTGCTTTAAATTTCTTGTCCGGGTCTGACTATTTCTCTTGATTTGCTTGTGCTTATGCTTTGTCTTGAGCCGAGGTTCTTTCGGAAACAACCTCTCTACTTATCAAGGTAGAGGTAAGGTCTGCATCAACTCTCTACCCTCCTCAGACCCCACATTGTGGGACTTCACTGGGTATGTTTTTGTCGTTATTCTTCAATTTCTATGATTTTAATCATCAATTTTACGTCATTATTAGGATATTCACCGAGAAGATCTTAGAATTACATGTTAATGGAGGACCGAAGTACTCCAACTAGAGTTACTAGAGGTATACTCAATTTTGAGGATGCTCCTTCTTTTGATTTGTGTATCACTCAAGACGAAATCGAAATTGCAGGCTTTATTGCTAAACTGTCTGCTATGTACCATGAATCGAACGTCGCAAAATCTCCCAAGTGAAAGGAGGTTATTCAAACTCCATCGAAATCCAAAGCCTTAGTATCAAATACAAAAAAATAGAGAAAAGTCGTCCATGTCGCTTCATCCAGTAAGCCTAAAAATAGAGATGCGAATGCATCGGGTAGTGAGCCTAAAAATAATGTTGAGGAAGAACATCCGAAATCAGTGCCGGTGAAACCACATGTACTGTAATTTCAGTCTCTCAGGCTAATACTATGTATTCATTATTATATATTTTTCAACTTCATATGAATTTTGTATGTTAGTTTTTGTAACATGAATACAATTTTTTGTTCGTGTGTATTGTGTATTTATATTTTTAACAGTGAATACATTATATTTTTAATATACATTGATTAGTGTAAACAATGCATATAGTGTATTATATATACACTATTTAATGAAATTTATGTATATAGAGTTGATTATGTTGTCCATGTGTATTGTGTATATATATTGTTAACAATGAATACATTGTATTTTGTGATATATATTAATTAGTGTAAACAATGCATATAGTGTATTATATATACACTATATAATGGAATTTATGTATACATTGTTGATTATGTTGTTCATGTATATTGTGTGTATATATTTTTATCAGTGAATACATTGTATTTTGTGATATACATTTGATTAGTGTACACGATGTATATAGTGTATTATATATACGCTATATAATGAAATTTATGTATACATTATTGATTATGTTGTTCATGTATATTGTGTAGATATATTTTTAACAGTGTCTAAGTTTTCGTTTTTTCATTGACGAGTACAAGTTCCTTTTTTATGAACTTTGTATATGCATAGAATGTATTTATATTTATTGTCTATACATCATGACTTTCTGTTCTTTAATTAACACCATCACGATTGTTGTGTTATTTATGTGTTAACACAAGGTTTGTTTAACTGTATACAGGATAAGAAATTCTTTGTGAGATATCCTCCTACGCATCATGTGCACATGAGTTTGTTACACAAATACTGACGTGTTTAAAGAACTGAAAGACACACTTACTGAATGACAATACAGATTATTTGGGGAAACTTATTTTGGTGTATTCCTCCGAATGCAGCATTGCGAAGTTCAAGCATAAATATTCTGGTACTTTATAATGAAATAGTTGACTACAAGTACTGAAGATGCTTTCTTGATGGAGATAAATGGTAGAGAATTGAGGTTTACCATTACTGAGTTTGCTACTATAACTGATTTGAAGTGTACTGGAAACATGTTCCTTATTGCATACTTCGCCAACACAGACTTTAAAATTTCTTTATCAGTGTATACATGATCTACCATGACCTCTTTGTAATTATGATCTGTAATGATGAAATATTTGACCCCTCCAAGTACAACTACAGGCTGACCAGAATTTAATGTCGATAGTGCCATTGAATCATTTGTATCCATAGCTTGTATGTCAAGCCAGTATTCGATTTGAGCTAGGTCATTTGAACAACAATTTCACCTGACGCACTGTATTCATTCACCTTATCCGTTGTACTGACACACAACAGATACATGTTGAATTGTCGATTTTCTTTATTGAGTTCAACATACACCCTGACACCCATGTCGTTGTGTATTTCCAATGGCATAGAATTATCTTCGATCATGTATTTGATATTAATTATTTTTAAACTTGTATATATTCGAACTTGATTCGCTATTGCAGCAACCAACTCCACATACGATGCATACTTTTTGAAAATAATTGCATCAATAGTGTAATTCACAAAATAATTCTAATCGTTCCAAATACCAGAGTATCGAATTAACGCCATTATGTTCGACATTTTTGTATTCGAATTCAATACTGTAAATCAGAAACTTTAAAATCATTAAAATACATGATCAACTAATCAATTTAACCAGTTAAATTTGACAAAAAAACATCAACAGTAATTAAATTCTAAGTTACATACCTGTTGAATGTTGTATATATGTTTGATCTTCGGATTATAATTGATATGACAACAGTTGAACCATATCGTTATACGTCAACAAAATCAAATTATGTTGAACCTCGTAAGAAAAAAACAGAGCTGTAATATACATTAATGAAATCGAATCACGAATGATATTGTGACAATGATGGTCGAAATTTGTTCTAATTGAATTCAAATTACGGCTACACCTAGTCACTTGGTCCACCATCCTTCCCCTCGACCCAATGTCATACCCGAGAACCAAACTACCCAACCAATGACGGACCAGCCTCGGATCATTGAAACTCGTGTCATGCATGGGATTTTTTGGCCCAAACATTATTTTAACCTACTATCCTCTGTTCAACCATCACCTCTACCAAAAAATCTCAAAGTTGCCTTATCCGATCCGAATTGGAAAGTTGTCATGTTAGACGAATTCAATGCTCTTATTACAAATAAGACGTGAGAATTGGTACCACATCCGTCTAATGTGAACATCATTCGGTCTATGTGGGTTTTTTATCATAAGAAAAATTTTGATGGTTCTTTTGCGAGATACAAAGCTCGTCTTGTTGGTGATGGCAGGTCTCAGCATGTTGGGGTAGATTGTGGTGAAACGTTCAGTCCAGTGGTTAAGCCAACAACTATCCGGACAGTTCTCAGCTTGGCTCTATCCAAATCTTGGACCATTCACCAGTTAGATGTTAAAAATGTTTTCTTGCATGACACCTTACAGGAGACAGTATACATGCATCAGCCGCTGGGTTTTCGCGATTATACCCGTCCAGATCATGTTTGTCTATTGAATAATCCTTATATTGTTTGAAACAAGCTCCTCGGGCATGGTACAACAGGTTTGCAGGATTTGTTTCCAAATTGGGATTCTCTCACAGCAAGTTTGATCAGTCATTGTTCATTTATCGAAAGGGCGCTGACATGGCATATATCCTTTTGTATGTCGATGACATTATTCTCACAATATCATCCATTTCACTTCGCTAGTCCATTATGTCCCTTCTTGCAACAGAATTTGCAATTAAGGACTTGGATCCGTTGGATTATTTTCTTGGCATTGTTGTCTCCCATTGTGCAGGTGGTCTGTTTCTCAGTCAAAAGAAGTATGCCGAAGAAATAATTGACAAAGCAGGGATGTCGTCCTGCAAACCCTTACATACTCCAGTGGATACAAAGACGAAATTATGTAATGATGTCGGAACTCCTTACAGTGATCCTACCCATTACCGTAGCCTAGCAAGGGCCTTACAGTAACTAACTTTTACCAGATCAGATATTTCCTATGCGGTTCAACAAGTTTGTTTACACATGCATGATCCGAAGGAAGAACATATGGGGGCTCTCAAGAGGATTCTGATGTATGTTAGGGGTACTCTTCATTTCAGACTTCATCTGTATAAGTCCTCCATCTCGAGTCTTTCTGCCTACACTGATGAGAATTGGGGTGGCTGCCCAGACACACTTTGTTCCACTTCCGGCTATTGTGTATTCTTGGGTGACAATCTCATTTCATGGTCATCCAAATGTCAGTCCACGCTGTCTCGGTCAAGTGCAGAGGCAGAATACCGAGGGGTGGTCAATGTTGTTGCTGAATTATGTTGGCTCCGTAAACTACTACTGGAGCTCCATTGTCCGATTGAAAGGGCAACAGTGGTCTATTATGACATGTGAGTGCGATCTACTTATCTGGCAATCTTGTTCAGCGTCAACGCACGAAACACATTGAAATGGATATCCTATTTGTCCGAGAAAAAGTTGTATGTGGTCAAGTCGTGTTCTCCATGTACCGTCCCATTATCAGATAGCTAACATCTTCACAAAAGGTCTTCCGCGCATACTTTTTGATGATTTCAGGGACAGTCTCAGCATCCGAGAACCTCCAGCTAAGACTGCAGGGGACTGTTAGAGTAATTATGGAGATATCCCATAATTACCTCTCATTTATTATAATTGATAATGTAATATATTGTAATTATTATGATTGTAATTAGTATCTTATATTTTAGGTAAGGTAGATTAGTCTTCCATTATTCAAGTATAGGATGATTGTATATATATTGTATCTTGGGGAAAATATTGATCAACGAATCATTTTCTACGGTATTTTCAGCATATTGATACAATCTTAAAGGTGTTGTGTCTAGTTGAACATACACAACTATACCAGCAATTTCTCCAAGACATAGCCACGAGATCCAGCTCCAATGTCTGCAAAAACCTAGCATAACCTTGTACTAAAATAAAGAAGAAAAAGAAGAAAGGAAATGCATATAGATTATTGACCTTCTCTTTAACACATCCATTTAGTCAGGGCCGGGGCGCAAAGTGAAATCCCCTTCGCTGAAAAATAATAATGTATATACAATAATAACAATATATCCAGTGAAATCCCACAATGTGGGTCTGGGAGGGTAGATTGTACGCAGACCTTACCTCTACCTTGGTAGGTCAAAATTATTTTTTATGTATATATAGTAAATATTGAAATGTCTTTAGCTTCTCATTGTGTTTACTTCTTTATATTTTGCATCCCATTTGAAAATTCGGACTCTGCCGATGCATTTTGGCTATACAAAACACGAACGACAGTGACCTCTAACTTCTCAGTCAATTTTGGCAACTTGTATAGCATACTGCCAAAGCAAAACTAATTGCAACTGCTCATACAAATATCCAATGGCTTACATTTGAAGAAAAAAAAGAGTAGCCCGGTGCACTAAGCTTCTGATATGCGCGGGATCCGGAGAAGGGCCGGATCTATTGTACGAGTCTTACCCTGCATTTCTGCAAGAGGTTGTTCCCACAACTTGAACCCGTGACCTCCTAGTCACATGACATCAACTTTACCACTTACTCCAAGACTCCCCAATACATTTGAAGGAAAGACATAAGATTATGGGCGATATCATGAAGCACTTCTCTTTAAAATGTTGAAATTTCATCTGATAACTTCATGAGTTGAATCCACAAATATTAGGTTCATGTTTGAAATTTGAATTTGTAACATAACACCCAAGATCAACACTAGAATAATTCGAGTAACTCGGAAACACAGTAAAGGGAGGAGAAGAAAATAAGTAAGACATAAAAGAAAAAGCGAAAATGAAATCTGCATAAATAACATAAATTATCAAAGTATTGAATTTGCATTGAACTGAGCCACTTTGAACTAATCTAAGAGTGATGACTACACTAAACAATTATTACAGATTCAGTACTTTCTCTATTTACAACCCCAATTCTGTGTGGGTTGGCTCTGACTCTCCCAGTTAAAATTTCCTAGAACCCATTTTGAAAGAAGCTCCATTAAGCATAAAAGAATCTGAGTTCCTGTCCTGTGCAAAATAATCAAAGCTAAACGAACCTCATTTCTCAATTATCAATAACCTGCTTATCAACAACTTGCTTATCGTTACCATCATCCACGGTTGAGCAATTTTCAGTAGTGTGAACAGAATCAACTTCATTTATCCTACTACGACTTCATGCTCACCATCCTCAGATACTGAGCTAATATCCATCTCCTTTTCTGGACTTTCAAGTTGCACGCACTCAGCAATTGCCTCCTGCACGGAACTATTATTTTCTGAATCAAGGCTTCTATTCGATGGGGTCAAGTCTCCTTTTCTTACCACGTTGAAGACAATACCGTAGTTAGTCCTTTCAAGCTGCAGAAGGTCACCTTCACCTACCATAATGCTTGAACTACCCGTGGGGACCCTAATACTAAAATCTCTTTGATCAAATTCGGTGTCTGAATTTCTATCTGGTGTTGTTACCCTTGGGGTCGGGGAGAACGGGTCCCGGCTACCTGCCATCTGAGGAACAATATTGTTGAGGTCAATAGTCAATCCTTTGTTCAACCGTGAACCAATTTCTAAGTTCTGGACAAAGTCAATAAACTTATCAGCAGATGTCGTCCTCATCAAAGGACCGCCTGATCTTGTCCAAGAATTGAGGTCCACATTTTCGGACTCGCTGTCACTTCCATCATGTGGGGTCCGGTGTGTGCGCCAATTTCGGGTCTCACTGCCTCCTTGATGATGCGAAGCAGCAACATCTGCAAGAAAGTCTTCAAGGGAGCCTGTTGAATTCTCTCGTGCAATGCAGTTCCAAGAAGGAATTCTTCTGGAAGCATTGAATCTGACAGTGCTTGACAAGCCATGGGAAGCAGCAGCCGCTCTCTCGGCACTTCTTTTCAGTCTACGCATGTGATTCAGAATAGCAACGCATTCATCAAGTGCAAGCTCAATTCCACAGTTTGCTTTAATGGCTGAGAGTTTTTCCCAAGTGCACCTTCTTCCTTGATTTGCTGCCTTTTGTAGCTCCAGAGTAGAAGGGTTCTGTATGATTTTTGAGTACTGTATCATAAACAAAAAATGGAAAAAATGTCAGCTGTCAAGCCAATCTGCAGTTTTCTTCGGTAGAACAACTTACTTGGAAAAAAGACAATTATTCATATGAACTTTACAGCATTTGTTTCTTATTTGGAAGAAGAGAAATTGCTAGTAGTGGAAATACCTGAGCTAGAGTGGCAGGCATTACAACAGTTACATCACCCTCCCAATCTTGAGCAAAAAGCTTTGCAATTCCTCCCAAGGGAAAACCAAGTTCTAACACCTGATGGCATCTGTGCTTTACCTCCATTTCAGTAAGTTGAGCAAGCTGCATGGTCAAATACGTTATGTTATAATGGCTCTGCTTAAATCTCTGTCTCCACAAAAACATAACAACGAAGCCAGGAGCATCCAAGGATAAGCTATGAACTAGCAATTCTTAGTTACAATTTTATAACCTCCAACAAGGTCTATAGAGTCTTAAGTGTTTGGATGTCTAAATTCTAAACCATAGAACTGAAACTGATTACACCTTATGAAGAAGTGATCAGTTGGTCCAATGGAACAAAGGCAATTTGGTTCGATAAACTTATATTATATTCAAGATTATTACTCTATATAGGTTCACAAACTCATTCCGTTACTCACTCTATTAAAGAGCATCAACAAATGAATCTTGCTTGATTATATTTTCAAAACCAATTTGAGCTGCAACCCTCTAGATGAATTTTCCAACAAAAAGATTGTTGCTTAGCAAAACCAACCACTAATGACTTGCACAAACCGTATCTCTATAAAGGAGAAAATCACATAGAGATGTCCGCACTGTTACTCAACGGTGCATGTGACAACGAAAAGAATGATTCAGCATATGATTCATTCAATTTAGTCCCTTCAGCGACTTCGGTTGAACTAAAGAGCTTAATTCAAATGTTCAAACAAGTGAAGATGATTGAAGAAGTTTAATGAGGGAATAAAACTAGCTCCTTATCAACATATGCTTGAAGTCCAACTCCTTATTACAAAATGGCAGAATAAGACTTAGATAGGCCTGAGCTATACAACGTGACCAAATAGACTATTAGAAAACTAGCTCAAGATACAACGACAACTGAAAGCATTTTAAGGTGCTCTAAAATTTTGTTTACAATGACAAAAATACATGTAATAGAGTTAGAGGAAGCACCAACATCAACTGAAAGCAAAGAGACCAAGACCACATCAAAGAAAATAAAAGTCCACATTAACATACCTTGGCAGCAAAATTGCCTCCATAAGCTCTTACAAACTCTTTGATCCTCAGTAGTGGAGCAATATGGGGATTTGCCTGGCTCACAATGAAGTGATTGACATTGAAGAGCTCCTTCAGCTGCATCATTGGCAAATCAACCTCCAAGCTACCATCCCTCCACAGACGAGAAGATGCACCAGAAATGGCATCAGGTCCCAAATGAAACGGCGGGTGATACGGAACAAGATCTCCACTTCTATCCTTTGCCATCAGTTCTTGAGCTTCGAAGAGACCCGGAAAGGCACAAGATGCGGTCACAGCACTCCATATAACAACATGAGGCGAAGTCAAGTAATTCAAGCATCTAGGTGGTTCATGTTTCCTAGGGGAGCAAACAGTAATCCCCAGAATTCTACCAGTCATGTCATAGGCTTCTTGGAATGTAAGATTATTCGTGAGATTGCGTAACAGAACCTGCAGCTGTCTGATCTCATGTACAGCACCCTGGATCATGACCCTCCTGAAAATAGTAAAAATCCCACCCAACTGATCGAAAAATTGCAACGAGTGCCAGGAGTCCTCGAAAAAACTCTGGAGCTCAGGCCAAGATCGAGTCGCAACTATCGAGCACATGATCGATCCGACACTTGAACCGGCAATTATCCGTGGCAGCAGCTTATGTTCTACAAGTGTTTTCACCACACCTACATGAAAAGCTCCTAGAGAGGCACCTCCACTTAAAAGCAAAGCCGTCCTACCAAAGGCGTGTCTGGTTTCATGCATGAAAGAGAGCTTCTCTTCCAACAGAAGCTCCTCCGAATCAGAGTCGCATACCATTCTCAACTGAGTTGAAACCTCGTCGATATACTCCTTAATAAGTCTAGGCACATGAAGCCTTCCCTTGTGAAGTTCCGAATTGCACATATTACCGAGATTCCTAACAAGGTCAGCTCTCATACAGAATATGATATCTCTTAAAGAACCCTCTTGCCTACGATGTCGAAGCTCGTTGAGTTTATTTCGAACTAATTCTTCATCATAAAGATCTGCCTCATTCATTTTAGGGGTCTCTTTATCCAACATCTTAGCAGCATGAGCCCACTCCTCATAAGTCAAGGCAGATCTCATCATGTTCCTCCAAAACTTCCTCCTATAAGCCATCTCAGCCTTGCTTTTCACATTCGTGTATCGCCTCAACAAGAAGGCGAGAAGCGTTACTAACGCTAATATCCCTTGTGGGTTGCGAGGATGCAACCACGAAATCAAAGGTGTCACATAGTATGACAATCCATTCTTAAACTTGTACAAGTAATTTACCAAGAAATGAAACAAGTGATGCCTCAACTGCGAAATCGATTTGCAGAACAAGACTCTAAAGGCGATGGTTCGACCCAATATCGTACTAGGTCCGATCGCGAAAAAGTCAATAGTAGCCTCATTACTTATATCCATCTCAATGTCAAAGGAACTAATCCTAAAGGTTGCCCAGCAAAATGTTAAGACCACCAATATACAGATTCCTAATAATCTAAGGCTCTAAGCTATACCAATAGAACAAGATTTGCACAACAAAAGGTTGTACTAGCTCAGAATATCAAAGTACACAAAAAATGAATGATACTTTGACAATAAGGGAAAACAAAGGTTATTCACAGGATTCAAGGAATCTAATTGAACCAGAAAGTAACCAAGCTAAAATATGTGCAAGAATAGAACTACTAGATCAAATAAAATACCTCTATTTAGGAAAGTCAGAGGTAATAAAGATCCAAGCTTTCTTGTGTCAGCCTTTTCCTTTGTTGTGCAATTGTGGCAATTAAGCTCAAACACCGACAAGAACAGAACTCAAATGACAATAAATCCTTACTACACCCTAAAATCAAGATTCAATTTTTTTGACACCAAGATTCAATTTTTATGCAACCCCACAAAACAAATGTTAAAAGGGGTTCTATAAATCAACAAGATAAACTAAAATTCTCAAAAAAATAAAAAATAAAAAATCAAACCTTAGGAAAAAGGAAAGAACACAAGAACAGGCTTAATGTTTGCTTTCAATATATGGCAAAAAAGAACACAGAGGGACCAATCAATAAACTTAATATATCACTGAGATGGATTTAATGGAATCATCGGGATCCGAAAATAAAAATAAAAAGTCAGAAATTTGGATCAGATGACGATATGGTGTATATATGGTTAAAATATTCGTATGATATGGAGTATCAGCTAAAGAAAGTATGGGTAGGCACGAATAGGAATATATTATTATTACTAAAATTCAATTCTATAATAGTAGTTTCAACAACTATTTGTTTATGAATTCTGCAGCAACTCGTAAGACACATAAGCATATTAAATTTAGCAGTGAATTTTCTTGAACCTAAATAATAATATTTGAAGTTGTTGTTTTCTCCTTTCTAAATGTGTGGAAATCGTTTTGATTGTGTAGAAAGGAGAAAAGGTAAAGGTAAAAAGGTTTGTTACGTTAATATAAGAGGTTGTAATTGTATTTAAATCCAAAAAGATTAAGAGAAGTTAAATAAGAGATTGTTGCTTGCAAGTAATTATATGAGGTAAAATAGGAAGGTTGGTGAAGTGATTAAGGATTTCTTTTTATGGTTCTATTTGATTTGGTTTCTATAGAAATCCCACACCACCTTGGATTGCGACGTTTTTCCGAATTCTGTGCTAACACGAAATGCTACATATTTAATTTTGTAATGTAAATGCAAAATTATTAATTAAGCTTAACAATAATGTTACTAACGACAACAATATTAATAGTTGTATCAAGAAATGACTCCTAAAAGTTTTCAATATAAATGCAAAATCGAATATGAAATCTAAATACAATAACAATATGTTTCATTTACTTCAAAAATTATCAATTAAGAGAATATATACGAACTTAGTAAATCTTGATTTATGAAAATAAAAGAATGGACTAATAGAAAAGAAATTGTATAGTTGTATCTATGTACATACTGTTGACATACAATAGTTATAGGAACGGGAAATAAGTAACTATTACAATAGAAGAAAGGATAAACAAACTATTACAATAAAACTGGAAATCAAAACCTTAACAAATTGCTTGTGAGATTCGCTGAGTCGAGTGATGACACTCTTTTTTAAGACAAGATTGCCCCGTATTTCTCCTTTTACGGTGTTGAGCAATAGTCTCCCAAGATACAACAACAACTTTAACAAGTGAGCAAAGGAAATTCAAGTGTTACTCTTGAAGAACTTTGAGTATAGTGACTTTGCAAGAGAATAAGAATATGAGCTCCGAAAATCTGTAGAATTTTCTAAGTGTTGTGTGTTTCAATTGAGCCAAAGGCCTCAATTTATAGTGTAAGTAGAAGACCCCTCAACTAGCCAACTAATGGCCTTCAATAGTCATGTAATTGCACTTGTTTGAGGGGTTACATTCAGCCAAATAATGGTTGAATTCATGTGGCAAGTAATGGAGAATCAATGCTCCAAAACCAGCCCAAACGTCAGATTTTTCCAACTTCACGTCGTACCATTCTGCCTCCGAAGCGCCGCGGCTCCGGTAGCTGACCAACCATTTTGCGCCGCGGCGCTCCGGCGTCGCGGCTCCGACGGTGTGGCGTCGCGATCCTTCATGGCTCCGCGGCGATTTCTGACTCGTTTCATTTTACACTTTGTACACTTATTCCTTCATTTATCAACGTGAAATATATTGTCATTTGGCCAATAACCGTCCATAATTCTATGTCTAAAACGTATTACATACGTACCAATATATCTTTCACTAATGAAATTTGCGATACTTGGCACTACGTGTGCACGTATGTGGAAACGACGTTTCCGACGTGCAGTTATGTCTTTTTCCTTTCTAGGAAAGGTACCTTCAAAGAATTGAGCATTCATTGATTCCATGATTGTACCCCCGTGGATATCTGGAATATCTGACTTATGCACTAAGAAGCGATAAGCACTACTGTCATTTGCATATCCGATGAATATGCAATCTACAGTCTTAGGGCCAATCTTGACTTGCTTTGGCTTGGGTACTTCAACCTTTGCCAGACAACCCCACACCTTTAAATATTTATAGGTGGGTTTCTTTCCCTTCCATGATTCATATGGAGTTTTGTCCTTACCCTTATGTGGGACTCTGTTAAGAATCGTATTAGCGGTAAGGACGGCTTTTCCCCACATGTTTTGGGGAAGACCGGAATTGATGAGCAAGGCATTCATCATTTTCATTAATGTGCGGTTCTTACGTTCCGCCACACCGTTCGATTGAGGTGGGTATGCAGCCGTCGTTTGATGAACAATGCCTGCTTGGGCACAATATTCCTCAAATGGCGCTACATATTCTCCCCATCTATCGCTACGAATGGATTTAATCTGCATGCTTAGTTGGTTCTCAACTTCTGCTTTATAACGTCGGAACACTTCAAAGGCTTCATCCTTACTTTTCAACAAGTAAAGGTAACAATACCTTGTGCTATCATCAATGAATGTCACAAAGTACTTGTTCCCCCATCTAGTTTGTGCAAACCTCAAATCACATATATCTGTGTGAATAAGTTCTAGAGGAGCAGTATTCCTTTCGACGGATAGAAAATGAAGCTTTGTGAGTTTTGCCTCTACGCACACCTCACACTTATGTTGAGGGTTTACGTCGATAGACGGCAACAACTCCAACTTTATCAACCTTTGGATGGATTTGTAGTTGACATGTCCTAATCTATGATGCCATAAATTAGAGGACTCAAGCAAGTAAGAAGAAAAGGCTTCAATATTATTGCTTGTACGTAATACAAACATGATGTTCACTTTGAAGAGGCCTTCACAGACGAATCATTTTCCCACAAACATTTCATTCTTAGTGACTACAAATTTCTTGGACTCAAACACTAGCCTAAAACCAGCATTAGCCAATAAATGACCTAAAATTAAATTTCTTCTAATCTCAGGAACATGCATCACCTCCTTCAGAGTGAGCTCCTTTCCAGAAGTCATCTTCATGACTACCTTTCCTACCCCCAGCACGTCAGAGGAAGCGTTATTGCCCATGAACAGCTTCTTGTTTGTAACCGGTGTATAAGTGGAGAAGGCATCTCTATTGGAACAGATGTGTCTTATAGCACATGTGTCCATCCACCACTGCATGGGATTCTCAACAAGGTTTGCTTCTTGCACCGCCGCTGAGAACTCTTCAATCATGTCATCCAGAACTGGTCTTTGACGACGTTAACCTGTGCATTGCCCTGAGCCTTGGCCTTCTCTTGTTGCTCAGTCTTGAGCTTGCGGTAGTCCTTGATCATGTGACCAGGTTTCCCACAGTGGTGACAGTTTCCTTTGAATTTCTCTGTTGCTTAGGTCTTGCCGTCTTTCTGGAACTTGAGCTTCTTGCTTGGGTTCCCTTTGGCCTCAGCCAAATTTGCCTTTGCCTCAGCGGGTTGTTTACCCCTAGGCAATGCCTTCTTATTATCTTCCTGAATTTGGAGTTTGATAATAAGCTCTTCAAAGGTCATCTCTTTTGTCTTGAGTTTTAAGTTACTCATAAACTCATTCCATAAAGGAGGTAACTTTCCAATCAGTGATGCAACCAAAAACTGCTCATTTGGTTTCATTCCTTCCAAATCCAGGTGATGTAGAATCATTTGAAATTCCTGAACTTGGAACATCACTGTTTTACTATCCTCCATTTGAAATTTCAGAAATTTTTCAACGATGAATTTCTTAGTACCTGCGTATCTTGTGTGTTGTACTTCTTTTGCAGCTTCTCCCACAAATCTTTGGCAGTGCCAACGGTGCAATACACTGTGTAGAGAGGGTCTGACAAACAGTTCAATATGTAATTCTTACACATGAAATTACTATGACTTTATGCATCAAGAATCATATTCATGCCATTAATGACATGGATACCTAGGCCTTCTTCACCCGTTTCAGAAGGCGAAGGGTCCATTTCATCTCCAGCTTGTGGAGGATCTTCTGTTAGGAAACATGTCATTCCCATAACAGTCAGATAGAATAACATCTTTTGTTGCCATCTCTTGAAGTTTGACCCCATAAACTTTTCAGGGCGTTCATGGTGAAATCCAGCGGGTGGAGGAACGACAACATTCCCTTGAGCGGCAGTAAAGGCGTTGGATGAACCTTGAGAAACCGGAAAGCCATTAGGAGTGCCTTGAGCAGTGGGGAAGGCAAAGGGATTGCATTGAGTAGCAGTAGCAGAATCAGAAACAATTTGATTTATGCCGGTCATCTTTCTAACTTACTTACAACAAATCTTGTCTTAAAATGTTGGGATACAATTGTTAGGAGGGAACTGGAAGTAAGTAACTATTACAATGGTAAAAAGGATAAACTAACTATTACAGTAAAACTGGAATTCAAGAACTTGTAAACCTGCTTGTGTGATTTGCTGAGTCGAGTGATGACACTATGTCTTTAAGACAAAATTGCCCTGTATATATCCTTTTACGGTGTTGAGCAATAGACTCCCAAGATACAACAACAATTTAACAAATGAGCAAAGGAAACTCAAGTGTTACTCTTGAAGAACTTTGAGTATAGTGACTTTGCTAGAGAGGAAGAATATGAAATCAGAAAATCTGAAGAATTTTCTAAGTGTTAAGTGTAGTGTGTTTCAATTGAGCCAAATGCCTCAATTTATAGTGTAAGGAGAAGACCCCTCAACTAGCCAACTAATGGCCTTCAATAGCCATGTAATGGCACTTGAATGAGGGGTTACATTCAGCCAAATAATGGTTGAATTCATGTGGCAAGTAATGGAGAATCAATGCTCCAAAACCAGCCCAAAGGTCAGATTTTTCCAACTTTCCGTCGCAGCATTCTGCCTCCGAAGCACCGCGACGCTGTGAATTAGCGCCGCGGCTCCAGTGACTGCCCAACCATTTAGCGTCGCGGCTCCGACGGCGTTGCGCCGCGGCCCTTCACGGCTCCGCGGCGATTTCCGACTCGTTTCATCTTACACTTCGTACACTTCTTCCTTCCTTTACCAACGTGGAATACTTTGTTATTTGACCAATAACCGTCCATAATTCTATGTTTCAAACGTATTACATATGCACCAATATCTCTTTCACTAATGAAATTTGCGAAACTTGGCACTACGTGTGCACGTGTGTGGAAACAATGTTTCGACGTGCGGGCCCAATTATTCGAGTCATAAATTAATGGGATATACTTAATTTCATATTTAGTAAATTTCCAACAGATTCATCTTTAGGTAAATCTAAAATAAGAATGAGCTAGTTTGATGTGATACCATGTTACAAAGATGGCCATTGGTTTACTCTTCCAATTGATGTTCTATATATGCTTTCATAAAGTCTAGTATATGCTATTATTTGTTATCATTATTTTTGTTGTTGTTGTCATTGTTATCGATATACTTATGGAAATCTTTGAGTTACCTTACCAATTTTACTTCTTGTTTTTTGGGAGGAGCGCACAAATAGCCCTTTTTAGGACTCCTATTTAAAAATTATACGAAATTAACAAAGTTTTTAAAGTTCAGTCACTTCAGAATCAACTTCCTACCTATGAACTCGCTTAACTGACTCTTTGGACTTAGACCTCGGCCCAGTTTCTAACTTCTTGATTTGTCTTAAATCATAATCTATCCTCTAGTTCTAGTGTCTTTCTATGGCCACTAACAAAAGAGATATTGCATTGTGATTACAAAACCAAAGCCTTTGTCTCATAGATGCAAAATATACAAGAACTTTTTTTTAAGGGTATTCAGTGGGGCAGGTCGGCCCAATCTCGCCCCGGCCCATCCCGATACCGCCCACGACCTCCCTTTAAAAAAAAGCGGTAGTGGGTTTCGAACTCAGGACGGGACTAGGGCGCGTCCCGCCCCAACCTGCCACCCGTCCCGCCCCGACCCGTCCTCCCCTTTGCAAAAATAGTCATTGCACAACGGCCAATTTCGACTTTGGCCGTTGGCAACGGCTAATAACAGTCATTTTGCCCCCCACCCACCCACCACATAAACCCCTACCCCCTTAATATTTATTTTTAACCTCTAAGTTAGTATATTTACACTTTAACCCTATTTCTCAACTATAAATACCTCATTTTCTCACAAATATTTCTACCATCTCTCTAATCTCTTTCTCTCTACAAAGTCTGCATTGCACACTAAATATTATATTTTATTTGCTAATTTCTATCAAAGTTCAAAAATTGGGAGTGAAGTTGGCAATTAATTTGAGGATCATCGAGCAAAGTTTCAGATTCCAACCTCGATTACACGTCGATGTTTGGTACCTTCGTTCCTTATTTAAATTATTATTGTTACTTAATTTTAATTATCGTACTTAATTTCATTATCTTTAATTATTTATTTACATAATTATAATGGAACGAAGTGGACGTTTTTCTGGTAGAGGTACTAGGGGTAATAGGGGTAAGGGTGCATCTTCTAGTAATCCTAATTACGATGATTTCCCTCATATAGATAAAACTGATTTTTTAAATGTTAATATTAATATACCATTAGATAATGAGGTATATTCTGCATCTGAACCAAACTTTAATTTAGAAAATGAATTATAAGATAATTTAGATAACACACCCTCTAGTGCACCTCCACCTCAGGCTCAGACTGAGTCTCAGATTGAAACTGAAACTGGAATGCCTCATATTCTCCCTAGTATGAATCGAGGCCAAAAATAACAAAAATTAAAATCACATGCATGGAATTTTTTTGATAGGGACATTCCTAATCAACTAGCTACATATGTAAGAAATTTCGCGAAGCTTATAAATTTAAAACTGGAAAAGGTCAAGGTGGGATGGAAGGTTTAATGAGACATGTAGAAACTCTACAAAACAAGGTATAACCAATACTTGGCTGAAAAATCGGATGTGCAAATGCCTTCTAAGTCGGGACAAGGTTCACATAGTGTCCCCGACCAAGTACAGAGCCGAATTAACCCGATGACAGGGGGAGTTATAGGTCTTAAATATGATAAATACAGAGATAGGGAAAATTTAGCAAAATTAGTTGATGTGGATGGTTTGCCTTTTTCATTTCCTTCCTCTCCTGGTTTTATTCATTAAATTCGAGAAACATATAATCCTGCTTTTAACGATTTCCTAGATCAACTGTTAGAAGAGATGTTTTTAAATTTGCACATGAATATCAACAGTATTTACGTTATGCATTATATCATTTTAATGACAAAGTGTCTATCACTTCTGATATACGTCGTAGTACAAACAATATGATTATTTAACTGTTACATGTCATTGGATATATCAGAATTGGTCTGTGCAAAAACGTATATTAGCATATAGATATATTGATGATAGGCACACTGGAGTTTTTATTTCAAAAAATATTCATGAAATTTGTGAATATTATGGAATTACCGATAAAATTATGACTATTACATTAGATAATGCTTCTTCTAATGATTATGTTGTAAGCATTTTAAAATCTCAATTTACTCCATCTTTTCCCGATATTTTTCATATTAGATTTGCATGTCGTATTTATAACTTAGTTGTAAAGGATTGCCTAAAACTTTTTAAAAACATCCTTGATAAAATACAATTTGCTATAAACTTTATTTTTAAAGGTAATAAAATGCAAAGACGCAGAGAATATAAAAAAACTTGTCATGGTTGTGGATTACCTTAAAGAAAAATTTCGGAAGAAGTTGCGACTAGGTGAAATTCTTTGTATGAACAATTACTTGTTGCTCACGAGTATAAAAGACCTATAACTTCATTAGTTAATGCCCATAATCAAAATCCAACGGATATGCTTGTAGATGATGATTGGGATAAAATTCTGAAACTTATTGTATTTTTAGAGAATTTTTTTCTAGCTACTAAGGATTTTTCTGGAATTTATTATCCTACTATTTCATCTATGTTATTTTATATAACTCTAATATTTTTGTTACTTAATGAATATATGCAAAAACCAACTTACAAGCCAGCTATTAAAAATGTTTATAAAATTAAAAAAAATACTTTTTTCATATTCTCACTATTTATTTTATTGGTGTTGTATTAAATCCTACTATTAAAGTAGACGTTGTAAAGCACTTGTTGAAACGATTTATGAAAGCTTAGAAATACTTTCAACAGACCCAACTGAAGAACCAACTAAAGAAGAAGTTATGTCTAGCATACACACTGAATGCATATATATATATATATATATATATATATATATATATATATATATATATATATATATATATTACCAAGAGCAAAGTGCAAATAATCAACCGGCTTCTGTATCATCTTCTTCTACTTCACTGCAACCTAATAAAATACATGTTGTTTCTTCTTCTAGTATTCAAGACCTTAGAAATAGAATGTATATTGGTTCAAGTTCTTCACAAATTAGCGAGTTTGATGTTTATGTTTTGAATGGTGTTGTACCGTACAAATCAATTGTCAATGAAGATGGACGTGAAAACTTGCTGAATTACTAGAGGGAGAATGAGAAGACATTTTCGACACTATCAAATATGGTCCGAGATGTGTAGAATATTCAAGCGTCATCAACCGCTTTTTCTTCTGGAAGATTTCAAATAGGAGAGCACAGACACTCATTGGTGGGAGACAGCTTCGAGATTGCAGTTTTATTCAGAGATTGGATTAGAGCGGAGCGTAGAAGGTGCGGTCAACCAGAGATCAACGAAGAAGACGACTACAACTACAATGAAATCTTATCCGAGGGAGCAGGAAGCGACGTCAAACAATTTGACCAACAACTTCCAATTTCAACAGAAGATCCTCAAGAAATTGTGAGGAAATTAGAAAGAGTATGGTTGGCTATGTAATTTTTTAATAGCAATTTTACTATGTGATTTGCAACTTTTGAACTACGAAACAAAGTTTCAATTTTGAAATTGTATTAAAAAAATCATATTTCTATTAAATAATATAAGAGGCAAAAAAACAGCTTTGGGATATTTTTATTCACTATCTTGTTCAATTATTTAAGTATTTAAATATATATTTTTAAAATTAAGTGTCTAAAAAAAATTAAAATTCCCCCAAATCCCCTACCCGACCCGACCCGTCCCCTCTTCCGGCGGGATGTGGGACTGGACCTCTTCTCGTCCCCCCTATCCCGGCCCGCCAAGTCCCGATCCTGAACCCCACCCCGTCCCCCAAATTCCATCCCGTTCCGTCCCGCCCCGACCCATTGGTCACCCCTACTTTTTTCAGGACATGATTTGATAACCTATATTGAGTTCACAAGAGAGACTGGGCCATTGTTCAATGTTTGAAACAAACATGGGCTGCATTGACCATGAAGGCCCATTGAGAATTGATAATGGGCAACTCCCAACCTTCAGGACCAGGAATCAAAATCCAACAGAACTCATCTGTTCATAATAGTAGTAAAGTTTAAATGTAGGTTAAATGTATTCTTCTTGTGAGCTTAGATAAGTAAAATTATACTAGATCAAGTTTTATCTTAGTTACTAGCTTTGTGTGACCTTTCAAGTGTAAAAGGGATAGAGTCCTTCTCTACTGTGTTGAGTCTAAAAGTTTTCTTCATTCTTGATAGGTGGTTCACACGCATTTCGTACTGAGTTTCCTCGTACCCCATTACTAACAAGATAAATTAAAAGCATGATCAAATTGAGAGTTAACAGCACAAACAAAGATAGATTTGTGAACCACAAGTATAATATTCAATTTTCATATAAATCAATAAAGTTATTTCAAATCGTTCAAGTGGACCGGTTTATTCAATCTTTTCTGAAATAAAATCTCAAAAAAGTCCCTATGTATTCCTCAAATAGTGTAAAGAAACCCGGTCTTATTGAAGATTTAAGGAGCTAAGATTATTAATAGAATATTTTTTGAATATTTTTTTATTAATTGTATATCTCTTATTTTAGGTAGAATTGTATTCCTATTATAATTATGTCTCATATTTTAGGTAGAGTTATATTTCCTATTGTAATTAAGTTAATTAGTTACCTAGGTTAAATATTCTTGTACTATTATATATATATATATATTGTACATTATTGATTAATACAATCAATGAATATATTCATTTATGGTATCAGTAGCCTAAAAATACCTCCACCGCCGCCGACCATAGCTCTCGGCCGCCACCCCATGGAATCCTAGTGTTTTTCTTCAGCCATTCTCTCTCCCTTCTCCTCCAAAATTTCATCTTCCATGGCTGACAAAACCAAATTACAGCATGCACTTGCAATAAACAACAACAAAAACTTCATCCCTATCACCCCTGAGATGGAAAATGGTCAATACTCCTCGTGGGCGGAGCTTTTTAAGATCCATTGTCTTATTTACGAAGTTATCGACCACATCATCCCACCTACACCGAAGTCCACAAACCTACCCTCGGCTTCGACTTCTGATGATGCACTCTGGTCTCGTTTGGACGCAACCGTCCTCTAGTGGATATACAACACAATCTTTATTGATCTGTTGCACACCATCATTGAGACCGATGCCACTGCCCGCCAAATATGGGAATGTTTGGAAAGTATTTTCCACGACAACAAAACTCAACGAGCGTTATACTTTAAAAATTAGTTCAAGCACGTTCATCAGGACGATTTCTCAAACGTGTCTGCATATTGTCAAGAACGCAAGATGCTTGCCGACCAACTCTCCAACGTCGGCGCACCAATCACTAATCAACGATTGGTCATGCAACTTATTGCAGGCTTGAACTAATCCTATGACGGCGTTGCCACCATCCTTCAGCAATGCGCGCCGTTACCTCCATTTTATGAGGTCCGTTCAAAGATTATTCTTGAGGAAACCCAAAAAATCAAACGCAACACCACTCAGGCCAGCATTGACAACGCCGCCCTCACCACCGCCACCATTGGGCCCTTCGCCGATGGCAGGGCCTCCAACTCCGGCAACCAGAATCGTCGGCCCGAGGACACACAGCAACCCGTATCCACCCGCAACAACCACCGAAATAGGCAGTCCGGCAAGGGCTGCGGCAGACGGAATTTCGGCAACAACGGCGGCGTGAAGGGGCAGGCCCCGCCGACAGGAAATAGCCAGCACCAACCGCGACAATGGCAGCAGCCTCCGCCGTGGGCTACCTACCCGCCATAGGGCGGTCATAACGCTACTAACCAAATTAGCGAGTTTGATATTTTTGTTTTGCAGGGTTCTGTACCGTACCAAGCAGTTCTCAATGAAGAAGGACGTGAAGACTTGTCGAAATCGGAGGGGAATGAGAAGACCTTTCCGACACTTTCAATGATGACCCGAGATGTTTTGATCATTCAAGCGTCATCAACGGCGTCTGAAAACGCTTTTTCTGCCGACGGATATCATCAAATAGGAGAGCACAGACACTCATTAGCCGGAGACAACTTGGAGATTGCAGTATTATTCAGAGATTTGATACGAGTGGAGCGGAGAAGGTGCGGTCAACCGAAGATCAACGAAGAAGACGAAAACTATAACGAAATCTTATCCGAAGGTGGTGGAAGCGACGTGGAACAATTTGACCAACAAATACCAATTCCAACAGAAGAACCACATGAAATTATCAAGAAACTAGAACAGGTTTTTTTTCAAAATGTAATTTTTAATTGCAATTTTACTATGTAATTTGCAACTTTTGAACAACACCACAAAGTTGCAATTTTGATAATTGTATTTGTATTACAAAAAAATAATGTCTATTAAATAATATAAGAGACACAAAAATAGCATTGAGATGTTTTTATTACACTATCTTATTCAATTATTGAGTTGTTTATATATGTTATTTTTTAAATTAAGTAAAATAAAATAAAATCCCGACACGACCCGATCCCGCCAAACCCGCCCCGATTCTGACGGGACCGGAATCAGGACGGGACTTCGGCGAATCCCGCATGTTCTGATCCCGCCCGACTCGTCACGTCCCGTCGACCACCTTTCGGAGGGAGTAACATCCAACTAGTAAAATGAACCAATAAACTATTCATTTAATTGGATTTTTGGTATAGCGATCTACTCAGCCATGTGCACAACGCGAATTATAGGCGAATTGAGTTGAGCAACTGGGTCCCATCGAAAATTCATTTGAATACATGTCATAACTACTCCAACAATTCTCAAGCGTTGGATTAAAAATTCTCTACTATGAACCGTTGATCATAAAACAATATGGATACACAATTATGAAAACCATAACGTGGTCCCACCAATGGGTCCCTATCAAGTCAATTATGAACACCTGTATACACGCTTTTTATAGCTTTACCGGCTGCTTGTTTTTTCTGCCTGTCTGTGGCGGGTCGATTAACACTGGCTTATAAAACCGGGTTCAATTGTGAACCGGTCATTGTCATTCATGTCATGAAATACTATGTTTATACTGTATAATTCTATCAAACTATAAATTATGGAAAAAAAAAGGAAGCAAATGTGAGACTAGATGGAATTGTGTTGTCAAAATACAGTATAATTTAGAGATTGAATTTGTCACTTAAAAATAATGAGATCATAAATAAATGAAGATGTTACTCATAGAATTAGAACCACATGAGAAAAAAAAGTATTGTTGAAATATTATATCATAGAAGATGCCTAACAAAGGGGAAAGTAAAATTTTGTACCAATTATAACCCGACAATATTATATGATGCTAAATGGTGGGGTGCCAAAGTTTCAATATATCCACAAAATGAGTATCGTAAAGATGCGAATGTTAAAATGAATATACAATCTAGTAAGATTAACAACGACCACATTTATAGGAGTGCAAGTAGCACATATTAATGATAGAATTGGATAATATCGCTTGAGATGATTTGATCATGTCCTGCATCGATCGGCAGATGCATAAATCTATAGGTAAAACTATAGTGAATGAATGTGTTAATTAATAGAGAACGAGATAAACCTAAAATTATTTCGAAAACCTACAAATTTTCAAAATCATTGCAGACTTAACAACATATAAGGTACAATGAAAATAAAAGATTCGTATAGGTGATATTTATTGATTGAGAATTAGACCGGGTATATTGTGAATTGACCGGTTCATGGAAAATTGACCGGATGTACCCGGTTGGCTACTAAAGAACCAGATAAAAAATATCTGGAAAAATTTAATTGGTAGTGCAATTTGAGTCTTCTAGAAGGTCAATCAGTGGGCTGCCTCGGTCTTATCCGAAACTCAGGTTCGGTTCCAAACCTTCTAGGCTCGATACTCCTGCCTATAAATATAAGCCTCAACTGAAGATAAAAATTCATCCGTGTACGAGATCGTTTCTGTAGCTGAACAAAAATCTTTCGAAGGTATTGTAAAAACTCCATGTAATCATCTTTTTAGCGTTTAATTTTCTAGTTTTCCTGCCTTTGATCTGTTAAAAAAATGATTTATTTGGTTGATTAGTTGTTTGCTTTTGTTTTGATGAACTATATATGCTGTTTGATTAATATATCTAGAAATTGCGATCTATTGCGGTGTGTGCGGTTTACTTTGTTGGTTTAGATAGATTTTTGTAGTCAATTTGAGTCAATATCGCGCGATTGTGTTGTTCTAGGTATTTTTTAAAATTATATATGCTGATAGATAAATATATCTAAAATTTGTGAACGATTGCGATATGTGCTGTTTGTTTAGTTGTTCCAGATGTATTTTTGTAGTCAATTTGAGTCAATAGCACGTTGAATTTATGATGAATTGGCAAAGACGATGGTTTGAGTAGATCTGCTAAGGATTATAGAGATTTTCGAGAAAACCAGGTTAATTTTATGAGTTAATCTGAAAGAATGATGGAGGAGCATGTTTGGCCGTAGAAAGATGAGATTTATGATTGTATGAATTAGGGTTGGAGTAGCAAGACAAAATTGCAGCAGAAGGCTAGTAGTTGTGGTATGAGGTACTTGGTAAGGGTGAAATTAACTGCTTCATAGAAATGCTATTTGCTGATTTTATATTGTTATGCGATTGTATCAGAAGGTTTGTGAATTGTGATGTATTCGTTTGTTGCTTATTGTCCATGTGGCTTCAATTAAGTTCCAATTTTGTGTTTTTTAGCGCAAAAAATGTATTTTTTATTCAAAATAATTGCATCTAGGGTCCAGGCTACCAAAACCTTGCATTAGCTTTGAGATTGTGACTCTGTGATTGCAATTATTGCTTAGAGTTTAGACCGGATGTTATTGAAGTTTGTTTGAAATTTTATCCATATGAGACAGATAATACGGGTTTACTAAATCTTATGTTCCTCAAGGATGTCAATTTTCCTTTTCTGTCTATTAAATTTGCATCTTTTGATAAATTTGCTCATGAACTTGGTTTATGTATTAGAATGTTGAGGTTGGAAGTTATTAGGTCAGGAAAAACTTCTATATCAATTCCGTGGATGATTTTAGTGTTCGATGGTCATATTTGGTGCGTCATACCCTAAACATGTTTTTTTTTCTCGAACAACTTCAGGTAGAAATTTTGAAAAAACATTATGGCATTAGTTTCTAGAGGAAGATCAACATTGAATCCAAATGCGCCCCTCTTCGTTCCTTCATACGTGCGCAGGGTAGAGGATTTTTCACCAGAATGGTGGAATTTGGTGACAACTTCAACATGGTTCCATGACTACTGGATGAGCCAGAATCAGGGAGAGGAATATGGTACTGGTAACGATGTTGCTGCTTTGCTTCCTGAAAATATTGATCTCGATGTTGATGAAGATATCTTGAACATGGAAGCTCAGTTTGAGGAATTTCTCCAATCATCCGAAAGTGGGCAACAAGGAATTAAGTCACCTCTCCATGGTGTCAATGGCATGCCACAATATGGTATGCACAATCTCTGCCATTCTGTCGATTCGTGTAATAACCTACAGTTAGCACAAAGATAATGTTATGTTTGCATGGTTTCTGAAGTTTTAAAGCACAACCTGTCTGAAAAAAGTGAAAGCCCTCGTCATTAGATCTTTACACTACAAAAGCTATAAGGCAGGCAGGGGATTCGTGCGTGTGCCTGATCTTAATTTTGATAATTTTGCATCTCAATGGTCATTACTGTTATTCTTAAAATGATGATTCCCTTATGAACTTTCCCCCTTGATAACAGGTTTACCGTCTGCTGCACTGATGAGAACATTGAGTTCACCAAGATCACCCATTGGGCCACCCAAATACTTTGAGAAGCCAGCCAAGATCGTGAGTCCAAAGAACAACTTCCGCAATATCCAGCAGCCTCGTTGAATTCTCTTGGTCTGCATTCAGAAAGTCAGTTGTTAGTTTGCAGCTACTCTAGACAAGCTGCAGTTTAGAAAGTCTCGAGTTTTTAGTTTTCATGTAACCTTTTGTATAGAGCAAGGTAGGTGGCACTCTTGTATCTAGCCTTGTTCATAGTCTCTCTAATATCATTTCTTTAGCTTTAACTTTGTAAACAACAGAACTGTAAAAGGGGCAAAAAAATTGTAAAAACCAGTTGAAAAAAGTGAAGAAAAGAGCAGCTTTTTAGTTTCATTTCTCCTCTTAGCCATGATGAAAATTATGGTCATTTAATTTGCTTCTTCCCTTGCTATGCTATGCTGTTTTCGTCCATAATAGAAATTAAGAGCTAAAAGTATACTTTAAGGGGCTGTGTAGCGTAATTGTGCCATTGGCCGAAGACATATCAAAGTTGCCTAGAATCTTAGTTACTAATGAGGTGATGCGTCCCTCACCCCCTTTGCGATATATAGCTTAGATATAGAGGCAAATTTAAGATTTAGTCTTGAATAGATAATACGATCTTAACAAACTAACTAAAGCTTACTCAAAATTCGCCTCCACGAGAAATTTGCAAGGTTTGGGATTTTAGGTGTTTTTGAACCATTTGGTATACTGATAGATATGGAACAATTCTACAATGCAAGTGAGAATGGAGGACTCCAACATCAAACGGTCAGACAACAACAACAACAAAAACAACAACATACCTAGTGGAATACCACAATGTGGGGGTCCGGGGAGGGTAGAGTGTCTTCACTCCTACCTTGGAAGGTATATAAGCTCTTTTCGAAAGACCCCGACTCAAGAAAAAAACATAAAAAAGTCAGTTAAGGATAAGAAATTCAAAACAGTATGAAAATGAAAATAACAAAATCGACTAAGGCATAATAAAACAGTGTGGAAAAGGAGCACTAGCTATCACATATAAAATTGGATAACCGAAGTACAAGAAATAATAGATAGTCACAGAAATCAAGGGACAAGAAACTATAAAGCAATATTGCGACTACTAGTATGAAAGAATAAGAGCGACCTTACCAGGGTACCACTTATTTGGAAATTCGAAACTTGCCGATTTTCAAGCAAAACTCAACCTACTAGCCTTGTACCCTAATCCGAGTCCTACATAACCTCCTATCTAAAGTCATGTTCTCGGTAAGCTGGAATTGCGTCATATCCTGCCTAATCACCTCTCCCCAATAACATTTGTGTCTCTCCTCTTCACATGTCCAAACCATCTCAGCCTCACTTCCCACATCTAGTCCTCCATCGAGACCACTCTCACCTTGTCCAAAATAACTTCATTCATAATCCTATCACTCCTGGTGTGCCCACACATCCAACCACACATCCATCGTAGCATTCTCATTTCTGCAACTTCATCTTTTGAACGTGAGAGATCTTAACTGACCAACACTCCGTCCCATATAACAAAGTCGATCTAACCACCACTTTGTAGAACTTGCCCTTAAGTTTTGGTGACACCTTCTTATCACACAGCAGAAGTGAGCCTCCATTTCATTTACTCTGCACCAATACAATGTGTGACATTATCGTCAATTTTCCCGTTTTCTTGTATAATAGATTCAAGTTACTTGAAACATCAAACGGCCAGAATTGGTGGAATTTTATGCCTTATCCATATATTCGCCCAAAAGATGCATTACTTCCGTGGTCAAGTTATCAACATGTAAAAGTAGAAAAGGATACACTTGACAAAAGTGTGTGTTTCATGCAACGGTCAATTCCATACCTTATCACAATGAAATAAAAGAATATTCGGATAATAAACCTTTTCCATCAATTCAAACCCTGCTAAGACGATTATTCTCAAGGGTAGATAAGCTGTGCTTTGGCCGACCTCAGCCGTTAAATTGAGATAACAAGAAGTGGGAAAAGTCAGTTCTTAGAACAAACAGTGCACTATAGAGCACGATTTTTGTTAGGGAAAAGGCTCAAATATGCTGACTATAAGAAATGACTCATTTATGTCATTCATTAATAGTTTGATTCATATATGCTACTGTCGTTACTAAATGGCTCATTCATGCCATTGCCGTTACCAAAATGGCTCATACATGCCATTTTTCATTAACACCGACATTAATAAAAAATGGTATTGTAAAACCGGCGTTGGTGAAAAATGGCATTGATGTGCTATTTTGGTAACAATGACGGCATAAATGAGTTAAACTATTGATGAGTGACATAAATGAACCATTTTCGATAGTTCTATGACATATTTGAGCCTTCTCCCTTTTTGTTATAATGTCGGATTAAGTTACGTATAATTATAGATTAAAGTAAGTGCTGTGATTTGATAATCTAAAAAATCGAGTAATAACCCTTAATAGCAAGCGCAAGTTCTGATTGTTCAATGGGAAAATCTACTATAGTGCTTACTATATAATAAAAGATGGAAAGCTTCTTTAGTGAGTTTACAGTATGATTAGGTGCATGGTCCACTTGTGTGCTGGACCAAGTCCCAGTGGATATTTTGTACTATTTGAGTCTGAATTCAGTGTACAAAGAACGTGAAAGTGATACCACACATTTTAGGATTTGATTTGTCGATCAAATTTGTATGCTAGTGCTTAGAAAGCAATTTTAAATGATTACACCTTAATAATTTGATCGCATATAAGGTTATGGTAATTAAAACGTGATCAAAAGTAGAAAGATGAATTCGATTTTCTTTTCAAAGTATTTTAATGGCAGAAATGAATCCATATCTTTATTGGATTTAAAGCTTTCCAGTTTGCACAAGAATTCTAACAGGAAAAGGGCAAAAATAAGATCAATTTGTGTTAGATGATATTAATCTCCCTTGGGGAGTCTTTCATTAATATCAAGGTATATATAGAGTACAAGATTCATCCCTTATACAATAGGAATCCTAAACCTATACAAAAAAGGAATCATAGTCTTACCATAATTATATTTACACAATATATGGAAATATTCTAATTATGGGTAGGGAATATATTGTTTCCTATATTTACACGTTTACACACCCCCTCAGTCGGAGCGGGAGGAGGCCGGACGATATCGGATCGAAGTCAAGAAATAAGCGTACGAAAAGTCCTTTGGTAAATATGTCTGCATACTGATAGGATGATGGAACATGTAACACTCTGACATGGCCTAACGCAACTTTCTCACGAACGAAGTGTAGGTCTATCTCAATATGCTTGGTTCGCTGATGTTGAACCGGATTATGAGAAAGATAGATGGCAGAGATGTTATCACAATACACAATAGATGCCTGACGCAAAGGACACTGAAGTTCTAACAGTAAATTTCTGAGCCAACAAATCTTAGCTACTACATTTGCAACACCTCTGTACTCAGCCTCGGCACTGGAGCGAGATAGAGTAGCATGTCGCTTGGCAGACCAAGAAATCAGATTATCCCCTAAGAAAACACAAAAGCCGGAGGTGGAGCGTCGCGTGTCCGGACACCCCGCCCAATCTCGCATCCGTATATGAAAGCAACCCGTCCGGTGCGAGAGGGGTATAGGTGCAAACCATAATCAAGAGTGCCCTTAATGTATCGAATGATACGCTTAAGAGCGATGAAATGAGACTCCCCGAGGGGCATGCATGAATAAGCACACCCTGCTTGAACAACATAAGTTATGTCCGGCCGGTGAATGTGAGATACCGAAGTGCACCGCAAGGCTCCTATACGAGTAGGATCGAGGCTGGAGCACCATCCATAGCACTGAGCTTAGATTTGGAATCAACTAGAGTAGGCACTCTTTGCAGTTCGCCATCTTAGCCCCGTACACAATCTCTTCTGCATACTTACGCCGACACAAGAACATATGATTGGCGGACACGGTCACTGATATCCCCAAAAAGTAACTCAACTTCCCCAAATCAGTCATTGCAAATTTGGACTTGAGCAAGACAATAATCTCATTTTTCAATCCGTCGGAGGAGGCAGTAAGAACAATATCATCCACTTTAAGTAATAAGTAAGCAAAGTGCTACTACCTCGATGAAAAATGAAAAGTGATGTATCACTCTTTGCCGCATACAAACCCAATCGCAAGATATACCGGCAAAGCGATCATACCACGCACGGGGGCCCGCCGGGCCATATAGTGACTTACGGAGACGACACACATAGTGAGGAAGCTGGCTGGATGGGTGAACCCCGGTGGGCGATGCATGTAGACCGTCTCTCTCGGATCCCCATGTAAGAATGCATTCTTCACATCAAGCTGATGGATCGACCAGTGTTTGCCTATGGCAATGCTCAAAACGGTGCGGATGGTAGCCGGTTTGACAACCGGGCTGAAGGTCTCACCACATTCAATGCCCTCCTGCTGATTTGTGCCATTAGCCATAAGACGGGCCTTATACCTCTCAAGATCCCCATTGTCTCTAAACTTGTGACGAAATAGCCACATACAACGAATGACATTCATCCCCTCAGGTCTAGGTACTAGATCCCACGTGTGCTGTTTAGTTAAAGCATTGAATTCCTCATACATAGCCGCATTCCAATTAGGGTATTGTTTGGCCAATTTTGGGTTCTTTAGAAGTGGAGAAATGGTTTGGGCAGACAAGTTGAAATGGACTTTGGGTTTGAAGATTCCATGCTTTGAACGAGTTTCCATTGGATGGGTAGGGACAGTGGGTGGCGGAGTGGTGTCTTAGACGGGGGTAAAGTCGGTTAAGGAGAAGGTGGGGGCGAAGCAGTCGGAGGCGCCGCGACTCCTGGATCGAGAGTCGCGGCGCTAAAAGGTTGACATGTTTCCCTGAAGTTTGGGGCGCGCGCGGCCCCTAAGCACAGGGCCACGGCGCTGTCGACGGTGTTTCAAAAGATTGCTCTCTGGAAATCAGGCACCGCGGCGCCTCCCATCGAGGCCGCGGTTCTGACGACGGAACAGAGGATGTGAGTTGTTCGATTATGAGGGGAGAGATGACAGACTCGTCAAGAAATGAGTAGTCCTGTTTTTGGAATTTTGGAAGATTCGAAAACGGGAATGTGGTCTCCTCGAATGTGACGTGATGAGATATGTGGATCTGACGAGTCGACAAGTCATAGCATAGATAGCCCCTATGGTTCGGCGGGAATCCTAGAAAGACACATGGAGTGGACCTAGGAGCGAGCTTGTGAGGGGCGGTGGAGCTAAGGTTGGGATAGCACAGACAACCAAAAATCCGTAAATGATCATAAGAGGGGATTCTATGGTAGAGGATTTCGGTAGGGGTCATATTGTGAAGAGTGCTAGTAGGGAGAATATTTAGAGTGTATTCTGACATTTTAGCAGCATAGACCTAGAAGGGTGGAGGGAGGGAGGCATGAATTAATAGGGTGCGAATCATATTGTTAATGGTGCGGATGATTCTTTCAGCTTTACCGTTTTGTGGTGAGGTGTGAGGGCAGGAGAAGCGAAAGACCATGCCATTATTGGTACAAAAGCGGTGAAACATAAAGTTATTGAATTCACGACCATTATCGCACTGAAATGATTTTATGCCTTTTCCAAATTGTGTTTGAATGAACTTGCGAAACTCAAGAAATTTGACAAACACTTCCGATTTAAATTTAAGAGGGTATAACCAAACGTAGTGTGAAAAATCATCAAGCAACACAAGATAGTATTTATGACCGAGAGAACTAGAGATAGGAGATGTCCATAAATCGGCATGTATGATATCAAAATGAGCAAATGTAACACTAGTAGATGATTGAAACGGAAGACGAATATATTTGCCTACAGAGCAAGAAACACAATTTTGGGCAAGTTTCCCATGACAAGCAATGAAATTGTTGCCTCTAAGAAAATTAAAAACTGGGACTTCTGGATGACCAAGCCTATTATGCCAAGTTGAAGAAGAAACGTACCGCTAGAGTGACGGGAGAGCAAGATCCGGCGGCGGAGGTGGAAGTGAATGGATAGAGATCCCCGTGCTATTGCATCTCGTAAGAGGTGTCCCCGTATGAAGATCCTTCACAGTAAAACCACAAGGGTCAAAATCCACAGAGACAGAATTATTACGAGTAAATTGGCGGACAAATATGAGGTTCTTAATCATGTGTGGGGCATATAGGGTGTTTTTGAGGAGAAGGGTGGATGAGGAGGTTGTGTGTATGAGGTACCATAACCCTTAACCGGAATGCGTTGTCCACTACCAAGCGTAACATATTGAGGATGCTTTAAACTAAGCGAGTTTAGGAATAGTACTGCAGACCGGGTGACGTGAGATGTGGCGCCGAGTCCATGTACCAAGTATTGTCGTCGTTGCATAGAGGGTGTTGAACGCCCGACCCAACTCAGTGGGTGTCGTGCCGGAGGAGGGATGCGGGACCTGACCTTGCATGAAGTGGGCCTGCTGTGGGGCTGGAGCGGAGCCTAACAAACCGGGGTAAGAATACGGATTGTATGGCTACTGGTACTGGAATGGACTTGGCACCGCGACTCTAAACTGGGGCGCCGCTGCTCTGTACTGGGGCGCCGCGGGGCTGTAGACGAACTGCTGAGGAGTCGCGGCCCAGTTGTTCTGCGATCTCTGTATTCTTTATTCTTCTTTGTTGGTTACGTTGACCGCGACCCTTGCCACGACCACGGCCTCCTCTACCACCGCGGCCCTGCCGCTGTTGGGGGTTGTCTGGTGGCGTCTGATCTTGGGGTTGTGTGTCGACAGCTAACACCTGCTGGGCGTGCTCATCCTGCTTAGCACGACGGATTTCTTCGAGCAACAATTGTGAGCGAGCTTTGTTAAAACTCGGTAGCGGATCTGCCTGTTGAATTATGGTGGCCAAAGTATCATATTCGCCCTTAGTAAGGCCATAAATCATTTGTAGCACCATTTTATCGTCAGTGACAGGCGTGCCGATGTTGGAGGGTTGATCCGCTAGAAGTTTAAGCTGCTTGCAGTACTCAGAGACATTGGAGAAGTTTTCAAGACGTGTTTTGTTGAATTGTTCTTCCAAATACACGGCACGAGTGTGCCTGTTGTCCTGAAAAATTTCCTCAAAACGATTCCACAAGTCAAGGGCTTTGGAGTCAGATTTCATGATAGTAAGGAGCAAATCCTGAGAGATACTACCATATATCCATTGTTTGACGCCGGCGTCGAGATGATGCCAGATAGAATCATCAACCTCCGTAGGGCGCGGAATAGTATCATCAATATGGTCAAGCACGTTATAGAGACATGCATGATTGCGAAAAAGTTCAACCCGGGGAGAATATCGGTTGTTTTCTTGATCAAGAATAATGGGAATATGGTTCTTGATGTTGGAAACAGTAAGGGCGGGATGAAACAGGGGTGATGACTTTGTGGTGGGATTTGTGGAGGTAGAGGCGTCAGAAAGTGTGGAAGAATCAGGGATAACCATTTAGAGAAGAGAAGAAAGGAAGAACAAAACCCGAAAAACAAGAAGAAAATCCGGGAGGGCGCGGCGTAGAGAGAGAGCGGTGGTGGTGTGGAAGAGAAAGGTTTTTAGGGTTTTGTTTATTTGGCTCTTGATACCATGTTAGATGATATTAATCTCCCTTAGGGAGTCTTTCATTAATATCAAGGTATATATAGAGTACAATATTCATCCCTTATACAATAGGAATCCTAAGCCTATACAAAAGAGGAATCCTAGTCTAACCATAATTATATTTACACAATATATGGAAATATTCTAATTATGGGTAGAAAATATATTGTTTCCTATATTTACACGTTTACAATTTGGTCTTCCCTCAATTCATTTTTACTAGTTCATGTTTGACTTGGCAGTTGGCACAACCCTTAAAAAGTAATAAATAAAATAATAATTTTACTATATTATCTTTAATTATTAGTATAAGTTATCTAAATGTTGAAAAATGATAGTAATAAAAGCAAAATAGATATAAGATGATAATTATTTATTTATTTATTTTTCAAACTAAATAAACAAACATAAATATTTATTTTTAATATAGTGGATAAGTAAAAATAAATGGAGTACAACAACAACAACAACCCAGTGAAATCCCACAACGTGGGATCTGTGGAGGGTAGAGTGTACGCAGACCTTACCTCTACCTTGGTAGGTAGAGTGACTGTTTTAGAGAGACCCTCAGCTCAAGACAAAGCATAAGCATAAGCAAAGCAAAGGCAAAGGCAAAAGCAAAAGCAAAAGCAAAAGCAAAAGCAAAAGCAAAAGCAAAAGCAAAAGCAAAAGCAAAAGCAAAAGCAAAAGCAAAAGCAAAAGCAAAAGCAAAAGCAAAAGCAAAAGCAAAAGCAAAAGCAAAAGCAAAAGCAAAAGCAAAAGCAAAAGCAAAAGCAAAAGCAAAAGCAAAAGCAAAAGCAAACCAAGAGAAACGATCAAATCCGATCGAAAAAAGTTAAAGCAGTATGAAAATGATGGTAACAAAAGCGAATACGCCATGCTAGCGCATTCTGAAAAAGTAAGCAGTAATTAGCTCAGGTAAATAAGCTCAACAAAGTACACTAAAGGACACAGATCAGGAGAAATCAAACTACAGAGGACTATAAAGTAATACTGCGCCTATTAATATGATAGGCTAAGCGGGCATACAATAATAACACCACAACTACCAGTTTGCAAGCGTAAGTAGGACTACGCTCGATTACCTACTACCCTAATCCATGTCCTCCAAAATCCCCTATCTAAGGTCATGCCCTCGTAAGTTAAGTTGCACATGTACCATATCCCGTCTAATTACCTTTCCCCAATACTTATTCGGCCTACCTCTACCCCTCCTGAACCCGTCCATAGCCAACCTCCACACTGGGACATTTGTGTCTCTCCTCTGCACATGCCCAAACCATCTCAACATTTCTTCCCTCATCTTATCCTCCATCGAGGCCACTCCTACTCTGTCCCGGATATCATCATTTCTAATCTTATCACTCTTCGTATGCCCACACATCCATCTCAACATCCTCATCTCTGTAACTTTCATATTTTGGATGTGCGAAGTCTTAACTGGCCAACACTGCCCTATACAACATAGTCGGTCTAACCACCCCCTATAGAACTTGCCTTTAAGTTTTGGTAACACATTTTTATCGCACAAGACTCCATATGTGAGCCTCTATTTCATCCACCTTGCCCCAATACGATGTGTGACATCATCATCAATCTCTCAATTTCCTTGGATAATAAACCCGAGGTACTTGAAGCTTTCTTTCTTCGGAATGACCTAAGTACCAAGCCTCACCTCCACGTCTATCTCAAGGTCGCTCCCATTACTGAACTTGCACTCCAAGTATTCTGTCTTGGTCCTACTCAGCTTGAACCCTTTAGACTCTAGAGTCTGTCTCCAAACCTCCAGCTTAGCGTTCACTCCGCTGCGAGTCTCATCAATCAGGACTAAGTCGTCTGCGAATAACATACACCATGGTACCTCCCATTGGATTTGTTGCGTCAGTCCATCCATCACTAAGGAAAATAAGAATGGGCTAAGAGCTGATCCCTGGTGCAACTCCATCATCACTAGAAAGTGCTCCGAGTCTCCTCCTACTATCCGTCCTCTGGTCTTGGCTCTATTATACATATCTAGAGATGGCAGTGGATCCTGGACCCGGTCCAGATCCGATGGATCCAGATTCATTTTATAGGATATGGATCTTTAAAATTTGGACCCGACGGATCCGGATCGGACCCGAATCCGTTTCTGACGAATTGGATCTGGATCTTGTATTTGAGATCCGTATCCGGTCCAGATCCGACTCGTGGATCCATTTTTTATTAAATATATCCATAACCTAGAATGTAATTTTATAAATATTTTTGTATTTTCTTATTTTTTTTCATAATTTCTATATTTTACATTCAGATTTGGACTTTATTTTTTAAATGGTCCATACGTTTAAGCCCATAATTCTCAAAAGACCCAATAAAAAATTAAGCAGAAACATATCTCTAACAAAAGAAACTCTACAAGCTCCAAGCCTCCAATTCTCAATGTGAATTATTTATTTATCTGTATGTTTCTTTAAATTGCTCAGATTAAATTAGATTAATATTGTTGCAACTTAAATATGGGTATTGAATGTGTGTGGTGTTCACTGTCTGTGTAGCTGTTAGTATACCTTAGCTTTGAATTTTCAGGTTAGTTTTAAGTTAATATAAATGGAAGCTTAATTAGTAGGCAGATTTATAATCAAGTATTATATGAATGATTGTTTGGCATTAGCTGTTAATGTGTTCTAATTGGACTGTCTTAGATTTTTTTTCTGACAGTTAGTCTAAGTCAAGACTTATAAGTTAGCTGCTAATTAAAGAATTTGTGGTTTACGGATCAACACTAATATTGTCTGCAAATATTCTACTGAAAAAAGACTGCCCCGAGTTCATTAATCAGGTTGTGTTTGGATATCTTTGACAGTCATATTTTTGATTCTGTGATTATTTGAGAATGAGATTATTATTCAAGGCAAAATTTTTTACATGTGGATCCAGATCCGACCCGTGGACCCGATGGATCCGGATTTGGATATGATTTTTAAGGACCCGATGGATCTGGATCCAGGTATGAAAAATGGATATGGATCTGGATCCAGGTATGAAAAATGGATATGGATCTGGATCTAGTAGGATCCGGTCCAGATCCGATCTGTTGTCATCACTATACATATCCTTGATCGCCCTAGTGTACGCCATATGTACACATCTAACCTCCAAACATCTCCAAAAAACCTCCCTGGGGACTTTGTCATATGCCTTCTCGAGGTCGATGAAAACCATATGTAAGTTCTCTTCCTCTCCCTATACTGCTCCACTAATCTCCTAATAAGATGAATAACTTTTGTGGTCGAATGCCCCAGCATAAATCCAAATTGGTTCTCGGAAATAGACACGCCTCTTCTCACCCTCATCTCTACGACCCTTTCCCAAACTTTCATAGTGTGGCTTAGCATCTTGATACCCCTATAGTTATTACAACTATGGATATCACCTTTGTTATTGTACAAAGGGATCATTGTACTCCACCTCCATTCTTCGGGCATTCTCGCAGTCTTAAAAATGACGTTAAACAACTCAGTCAGCCATTCCAAACATGTCCTGCCTGCGCTCTTCAAAAATTCAACTGGGATCTCATCAGGTCCAGTCGCTCGTCCCCTGCTCATCCTACGAACAACATCCTCAACCTTAATGCTACTACAATACCCAAAATCTCGGTACCTACCAGATTGCTCCAGATCTCCCAACACAATGTATGTATCTCCTTTTTCGTTCAAGAGTTTATGGAAGTAAGACTACCACCTTAGCCTAATATGCGCGTCCTCCACCAGTACTTTGCCGTCCTCGTCCTTGATGCACCTCACGGGCCCTCATCTCCCTCGCCTTGGCTAGTCTGTAAAACTGTCTATCCTTGTCTTTTTCCTCTAATTCCACATACATACGTTCAAAAGCCGCCGTTTTTGCCGTCGTAACCGCAAGCTTTGCCTTCTTCCTCGCCATTTTATATAGTTCCCTATTTGTCCACTTCTCCACCCCATATTTGTTTTCTACCAATTTCGCATACGTCGCTTTCTTCGCTTCCACCTTTTCTCTAATTTTACCATTCCACCACCAGTCCCATCGATGCCTACCACAGCTGTCCCTTGAGACACCAAGCACTTCCCTAGCTACCTCTCGAATGCAATTGGTCATCTTGTCCCACATACCGGTCGCATCCCCACTACTCCCTAAGCCCTCTTAGCTGTCCCTTGAGACACCAAGCACTTCCCTAGCTACCTCTCGAATGCAATTGGTCATCTTGTCCCACATACCGGTCGCATCCCCACTACTCCCCAAGCCCTCTTAGCCATCAACCTCTCCCTCATCTCATTTGCACTAGCCATGGTCAAACTCTCCCATTTGATTCTTAACCTGTCATCCACAATCCTCCTCTTCTTCTCCATATTGATCTCCAAATCCATCACCAAAAGCTTATGCCGGGTTGTAAGATACTCTATCGGAATAACCTTGCAGTTTTTACAAAGATCGTTGTCAACCTTCCTAAGGAGAAAAAAGTCTATCTGAGTCTTAGCCACCGAACTACTGAAAGTCACCAAGTGCTCCTCCTTCTTCAAGAACCTCGAATTGGCTATCACCATCCCAAAAGCTCTAGCGAACTCCAAAAGTGAGATGCCTCCCCAATTCCTTTCCCCGAGGCCAAAACCTCCATGCACGTCATTATAACCTCCCGGAAGTGACCCGATATGTCCATTGAAATCCCCTCCTACAAATAACTTCTCAGTGGGTGATATACCACCTACGACCTCGTCCAAATCCTCCCAAAAGCGCCTCTTCTCCTCCTCCTCGTCCAAGCCTGTCTGCGGCGCATAAACACTAATAATATTAATCATGAACCTTCCAACTACCAACTTAATCACCATCATCCTGTCATTGACCATCTTAACCTCTACCACCTGATCCCTTAGCTCGTTGTTTACTAAAATACCTACCCTATTCCTATACCTCGACCTACCAAGAACTATAACTTATACCCGTCCACATCCTTAGCCTTAGGTCCTACCCATTTGGTCTCCTGGACACATGCTATATTAATCCTCCTCTTTTTAAGAATCTTAACTAGCTCAATGGACTTCCCCGTTAAATTTCCAATGTTCCAAGACCATATTCTCAGCCTAGCATATCCCTTACCCTACTTACCCCCTAACCCTCGCTCCCTACCGAGAACATGATCCCAGTCTACCATCAGTTACCAAAGCCATTAAAGTAAATATAAAATAATAAACTAATCAAATGTTTACCCTAGAACAAGAAGAGATCAAAGTAAAAGCACAAGTTAACAAGAATCTAGAGGCAAGTAAAATCACTACGCAAAGAATGCTATAACTAAAGACAAGAAAGGTAAATGCAAGAATGTAAAGTCACAAATCAATACAGCGAGGCGACAAAATTTAACAAGGATAGGGACAAAGAATGGATACGGCAACCGGAGGTACAAACTCCAGTTGGATCGAACTCCAGTTGGATCGAGCCTGTTCGACGACGAGAATCACTGTTCACCGGCACCAGAAGTACTGTTCACTTGAATTTTGCACCAAAAAGTCGAGTACCTGAGTAGATCAAGGGGGAAAAGAACAAAAGAAGAGAGGAAAAGAGAGAAGAAAGGTCTCGAAACTTCTCGAAAAATAACTTAGCTAAGTAAATATGTGTTGGCTGCGGGAATCAACTTCAACTCAAAATCGCTTCGGGATCCGGCCAGATCCGATTAGATTTTGAAGGAGAAGCCAACGGTGGAACTCTATTTTAATGGCGATGTTTTAATGATGGAGCTTTATGATTTGACCTCACACATAGAAGAAATACCAGCAGGAAGCCATTGTGCTTCGTCTGCCTTTGTCTAACTTGATGAACAATTACTATTTCGAACAATTACTAGAAGATCAGTCAAGATCTGAAGCAAAAGACCAAAAAATGAATAAATATGTGATTCTTGGAGGAAGATGTACTATGAAATTTAAAGGCTAAAACAAAGTCGTTGTGCTTCATCTACCTCTCTTTCGAAAGAAAGATGATTCGGCAAAATTCAAAAAAAATATACTCTTATTAAAAAATATACTCCAGATCTGAAGCAAAAAATATACGATTATCCAAGTTCTCCTACTTTAGTTAACAAATTAATTTAATTTAAAGATTCCAAACATAAAGGTACAATGGAGACACACAAGCTCACGGGTATTGTTGTTAAAAGAAAAAGAAAAAGAAATCTTTCAGTAATCCAGAAAAATAAGTAATAATCAATCAAACAAAACAAAATTTAATGAAGAAAACCTTTAGCGATAAAATCAATTTATAGATAAAAAATTGTAAGATTGGAGCAAAAATCCAAATCAGATCAGAATAAATTGAAGTATGCCAGGAGAAAGGAGAGAAGCAGAAGTAAAAAAGGGAAGGGGTCGGAAAATATCGCCGACGTAGTAGTCCAACGATGTTACCTGGTCGCCGATCGGAATGAGTTACTTGGTCGCCGAGTCGGAGAGGGGGTGGAGATGGGGATCTGGCTTGACTGACTCTGGCTTATTACCGTTGGGGGAGAATGTACTCTTCAACCAACTAATTTGTCACTCACTCACTCCATTTATTTATTTTATTTATTTATTATCTCTCCCTTTTTTTTTTATATATTTTAATATAATATTTTAAACACATGGCGGTTTGAAAATATATTTTAGTTTATTAATGAGATCAGTAAAAACTAAAAAGTTAGTAAATATTGAAAATGTGTGAATTTATTTACAAAAAATACAAAGAAAATCAGCAAAAAAATAACAAAAGAGATATGTAAATAACACACACTAACAGGTATTTGTAGAGTCATCTTCTATAGTCGGATGCCCGGAAAATTTCCAATCAAAATTATTCAGATTACGGCAACTTTCCGGTTGTTCGCCGACCACAAACCACTCGCAGCATAACCCAGCTCCGGTAAGTACTAAAACTTTTTCCTTTGTTAGTATCATTTATTACTTGTTCTTTTATGAGCAAATTTGAATCTTATTCTTAATGATTTGGGTCTCAAATATTTTAATCTTTCAAGGAAAAGTTGTTTCATTTAGTCGAGGGTCTATTGAAAACAAACTCTCTACTTGTCAAGATAGGGTAAGGTCGGCGTGCAACCTACCTTCCTCCTCAGACCACACTTTTGTGATTACACCAGGTATGTTGTTTCAAGAAAAAAGTTGTTTCATTGAGCCAAGGGCTATCGGAAACAACCTCTCTACCTCTCAAGGTAGGGGTAAGGTCTGCTTACACTCTATCCTCCCAATGTCTCACTTGTGGGATTACACTAGGTATGTTGTTGTTGTTGTTTCAAGTAAAAGTTGGTTTTAGTGGGGTTTAATTGATTTTGATATATAAGCATGTACTCCCTAACTCTCATGGTAGGGTTAATATCTGCGTACATCCTACCATCCCCAGACCCCACTTGTGGGATTACACTATGCACGTTGTTGTTGTTGTTGTATATAGGCATGTAAAGGTAGAGTCTTTATGACTCCATAAGAATTTGATGTAGAGCAGCAGAGGAATATTCTGTCAGATGTACTATTGGTTAAAATTTGAGACCAAATAAAAGTTTTGGTTTTTTTCACAATGTAATTGCTAGAGATAAATAGTACTATCTCATGAGAGCCCAAATTATTGCAAAGACTCTATCTGTTTCGACTTCACTGCTTAAAATTCCAATGCTTTCACAACTTGCTTTACTTTAAGGGTGTGTTTGGTATGAAGGAAAATGTTTCCCGGAAAGTAAGTGTGTTTCTTACTTATTTTCTGATGTTTGGTAAGTAAGCAAAAAAATATTGTCCCGAAAGCATTTGTATATACTCTAGGCAAATACTATGGAGGATGAGGGTGGGCTAGGGGTGCATGGGTGGTGGGGATGGGGGTGGGATAGGGGTTTGTGGGTGGTGGCGATAGAGGTGGGGGTGGGGTGAGATGAGTTGGAGGATGGGGAGGAGACAATCAATGTGGAACGCTACTATGGAACTTGTTTTCCTTACTTCCAATAGCAAAGTCATTTTTGTTGTTTTTAAGGAACTTTTTTTTTATAAGGTCTTTATTTTTAAGGAACTTGTTTTCCAAAAAAATGTTTTCGTCCATACCAAACACACCCTAAAAGAAAAAAATCACTAAAATGTGATATCAAGTCAAAACTGCTGAAAGATGCTTAAAGAAACAATATTTTTTGGTTAATTGGATAGATATTATAAATACATTTATACTCGACAGAGTTTACAAGTTAAGGGTAGCGCTAGAGCTCCCTGCTAGTTCATTGATGTCTACCAAATTAGTCTCACAAGCCATATTTTCTAGAATGTCTGCTCATACTGCGTCATTTGAAAACATCGAAGGAACTATCAAAATCCTTAATCTATCAAAAAAACTTCTTATTTGCTCGCTCCTTAGCAAAAAGGTCTGCCACCCTATTTTGCTCTTGGTAGTTATGCTTGATGACTGTATTCCCCAGTCTCTGCATCAATAACCCGCATTCAGAAATAATAGAAGAGTAAGGAATGTGTCCTCGATTAATCATTTTTGTTACCTCCATAGGACCAAATTGCTAGGACATGAATGACATGCTTAAGTTTGCAATATTTATGAGGATTTGTTTTTGGTATAACTGTCTGGTATCCGGGTTCGAGCTCCTGTGAATGGAGAATCCCCCGATAGGGATTTTATTTATGAGGATTCAATGACAGGTCACATGGACATACTAAAAGGAGACAAACTTGTGTTGAGGGGTTTGAAGTTTCATGGATATCATGGGGTGAAGCAAGAAGAAAGGAAACTTGGTCAGAAGTTCTTGGTAGATGTTGATGCTTGGATGGATCTTCGAGCTGCTGGTAAATCTGACTGCTTGTCAGATAAGTTATACTGATATATACCGGTGAGTGATGTTTTCGAGTTTGTTTATTTTGCGTTTTTAAGGGTTGAAATGGAAGGAACATAAAAACTTGATTTCATAGCTTAATAAATGAAATTTTGTGAAATATCTTGAACATTTAAGTTACAGGGTTCTATCAGTCACAAGGTCAGTTTAAATAATACTCTTTTCACCAGATAGAAAATACTCTAGGTTGAACAGTTTCACCAATGCTAAATTGGAAGAGATGAATAGAACAGGACAGCTAAGACCTCAATTTTGACTTAATTGAAATATCTTCCATAACACACTGAAGCAAATTCTTGTTGCTATGTGATTTCTTGAATACTCCATCAGACATTGGAATTTTTAAGCATTGCAAAAAGTGCTTTTACTCTTCTTTCTTGAGGCCAAATTGGAATATTGCCTTGTTACACTATTATTTATCTTAGAAGAGTTTCACTTTGCAGTTAGTTGAAATGATTTTTAAGATAGGTAATGGAAGTGTCAACACCGAGTAGCAAAAATGTTGGAATCCGTGGGGTGATTATATTTGCTTTAATGGAAAGAGAAAAATAATTAACAGATTGCAGTAATTGTTAGGACATAGTATTTCCTCTTTGTGACAACCTACTGAGGCCTCCTCCAGCCAATACAGTCTTTTACATTGTCAAATTGAAATGATGTAAGAAGAAAGCAGCATTAATTTCTTCATCGAGAACTAGAAACAAGATTGGAATCATAACCTTGCTAATAACTTACAGAAATTTCTTGATTTACTTGTGCGCAAGTCATAGAACTATTTTTTCAACTAGGCCTTGTGAAGGGTCACATATTTTCTTGAGTAGATGCTAAGACAGATATATGAAGTGCCTTGCAGATGCTACGACTGGTTTGAGTTTTTACATGTTTCTTTTTACATTACACCCTTGATTTTCTATTGGAGCTGCCACACATGGACAATTGGTTCTTCTAGCACAGTTCTTTTTGTTCTTTTCTTAGGGGGAAAACTCTATAGAAGGAAAAAAAAACTTTTGCGTTTTTTATTACTACCCACCTTTTGAGAATGAGAGTTACTTCCTTCCATTGGACAGAAAATTGAGAAGGTAATTTGTGTAGAACAAGGACAAAGAAGGATTAGCCATCCCATGATCTCATTAACTGGGAAATTTTGTAGAATAAGGTAGTCACCATCATGGCCTTTTTGGAGCTTTTGCAAGTTATTTAGATTATGGATGGCAATAATGCAATTGAATATCACCTACAGAAAAAAGCGACTAACTTTTTGTATTGCCTGCTGGATCCTGATTACTCCACTAAAATCTCTTGACAGTGTGTGACAATAAGAAAAATGCAAACACTCAAAATTCTAATAGTTTTATTACTGATGTAAGGTAATTTGCCTATTGGCACTAACTGAAATCTCCTGGACAGTGTTTGCTTGAAAGTTGCAGTTGATTTTCATTTCTTACCACTTCTTGAGAAAAAACATTTCACGGATCATTTTCTAGCGACGTTCATATGCTTGTTTTGGCGAGATCATTCATTGATACTATCATTTTAATCTGTGGGATTGACAGAATAGTGGAAGAGGTTATGGAGGGGCCACCTAAGAATCTGCTAGAATCTGTGGCTCAACTCATTGCATCGATAACACTCAGCAAGTATCCCCAGGTATATGCTGTTTGTGTTCAAGTTGGGAAGCCTCATGTGGCTGTCCAAGGGCCTGTTGACTACTTGGTTGTTGAGATCACTAGATACAGAGATCTTGATTTTCAAAACTAGGACATAATGCACGCATTTGCAACTTCTGCTGTTTGACAATCATTTTCAAGGCAGTTCAATTTGATCATTTGTCATTGATGCTTAATTAAATACGTTTCAGTTCTATCCTGTTTCACACTTCTGAATTGACACATGCTGCCCAAAGAAACGGTAGCTTGGTGCACGAAGTATCCCGTGATCACAAAAGATTCAGGGAAGGGTCGCACCCTAAAGGGATGTATGTAGTGTCTATCCTGATGCAAGCATCATGGTTGATTCACAGGGAAACAACTTTATGGTTGCTCAATACAAGAATATACAAATTGAGGTATTTATAACAAAGTTCTTTTGGCTGGAAAAGAAAGTTGACAAAAGCAATTATCTTGGAATCTCTAGGTCAAGAATGTGTTACAAACGAAAGGAGGAAGTATTTAGATCCAATAAGATAGATATACAGTATTTTACTGAAGATAATGATAGCTCTTTAGAGTCAAGAAAACACTATGCCGGAGTTCTTTGAAAGCCAAATACTTGCTGCTAGAGAACACACAGAGTCTACTACTTAGACTTCCTTGTGATGATTCGATATTAATTCGAATACAACTAACAAGGCATGATAAACGGCGGATATCTATTAATTAACAAAATAAAAATTATAACTCAGCAAAATAAAAGGTTACTCTCATAACATACCCAATCAACCCACCTTTTACTTGAGGTATATATAATTTTCTTGAGATAATAATTTTTTTAATTTACTTACCAAATAAGAAAATAATTTAAAAAATTATTTATTATCGAGAAAAATATTACTGCATGCCAAACACACCCTTTTTGATACGCCTTTTTATAACAATTTATATCTGAACCGTAGCGTCAATTGTTGGAAAATGATACAGTAATCTAAATATCTGGAGAGGAAATTATATTTTTAGATAATATTCTTTTTTTTAATTACATAATGGATAAGCGATGGAGAAATGGGGAGGTGATTACGTGATGGATTCATCTCCTATTATTAGACAATAATATTCATAATTCCTTTTTTGCATAAAAAAATTAGACTACAAAGCAGCGCCAACAGTAGACCATAGAAATATAAAAACAGGAAAGTGGCACGTGCAAGAAACCCGTGTTCTTCGCGGCGGCCGGAAATCAAGAAACCTTTATCCAGTCCACCACCAGCAGTCCACTATGGCTAAAATGGCAGCTGACCCTTTTTCTGTACGGACAGAAACTAGTTCTTCTTCTTCTCCTTCGATACTTCGAAGCTCAAAGAGAGCAGTTGGTTTCAGAATTAGAGCTCATAATAATCAGCACATCGATGACAAGAACAGGTTCTACACACAACTCGGTTAGTTTCCCTTCTCTTTCTTCCTTCTTCTCATAAGTAAACAAAATGTTCCATTTTTAATAGTTTAAGTTTATAGATGAGGTGGTAGCATAATTTAGCTGAAATACTAACTTCATTATCATAGTCATTCATGTGGGAAAGATAGGTCCATATGTGAGGAAGTGTTGTAAACTTAATCTATTTAAGTAGGCGTTGGATATAGATTTGGTTGGAACTTGAAAAAAAAAGGTTTTTGAAGAGTCAAACCTGTTAATTTTGACCGTGTATACAAACAAAGAATTTCAAGTTTTTGACATAAAATTTACTCCGTACATATTTGGAAACTATTTACTCCGTACATATTTGAAAACTATGTAAGAGTACTATAAGTCACAATGATTGACAAATATGAAAAAATAATGGTCAAAGGAGAACTGGTTTGAATCTCGAAATCCGAAAGGTGCCATGAAAATTGGGACGGAGGGATTATTTGAAAGTTGAAGTTGTGTTTGGACATGCATTTTACTTGGGAAAAAGTTGGCAGCTTTCCGAGTTTTTTCACCGGAAAAACTCATCTTCGAAAACTAACCAAGCAATATTTTGATTTTTTTTTGTTGAGAAAATGAAGAAAAACTCATGTCCAAACGGGCCCTTATCAGAGCTTTTAGATAAATATCCTTGACTTAACATCTTTTAGATGAATTTGTCACCCTGTTCAACATTCTATTAGAGCTTCTGTGTTGATAGTCCTGAGGTCGACACTTGAGGGATGTGTTAAGACATAGAATAAATTAAGTAATTAATTAATAAAATGTGCTCCTCTAGCAGTTTTTTAGGTGAAGTGGTCATATCGTTAAACAGTTCTAGCACTTTTTTTTTCTTTTGTGGCAAGTGAATGTGGCATAGTCAAGTCATTTACTTTGATTTTATATCAAGGGATCTGCTTTTCTTATTGCTGGCGGTGGGTCTTTAAATTGATAATTGGTAGTGGTAAGTTGACTACGTACTTGATGTTATTGTTTTCCAAGGTTGTAGTACTGGGATGAATTCAACTACTTTGGGTTATTGATTACTTGTGCAGAGTGTTGAGGTATAAAGTTGAAGCATTACTAGTAGTGTGCAAAGATTAGTGGTTGTGAGGATGGAGACGAGGAAAGCTTAGTGCGAGAGTGAGAGTCAACTGTCAAGTAAGAAGACTAATTGAAAGAAAGCTAGAACCTTTCCAAGTGCTTAATGAACTGTGAATGGGAATGATAGGCCAAGGTTGGGAAGGAAGTGTAAAGGTGTGGCTATTAGGCATTTCAAGTGCCCTTTCCGATCGGGGAAGTGAAGGTTGGCTGAGGTGCATTTACTTGTTTCTTTCGGTATGAGGAGGTCTTCCTTAACAGTTTTTAATGCTTTTTGGATGAGTGAAGGTGGACATATTAAAGGGGAGAAACAGAAACACTGAACATATGAAAAGAATCTTGTCAAGAGGCATGTGTACATAATTAAGTTAAATCCTTAGCATATTCGTGTTCTAAGATTTCCATAAGAAAAGGTATGCAACACACTATTGTGTTTAAGCGAAGGGAACTTAAGGAATTTACCGCATCCAATTATCAAGCATGTTGTTTGAGCACGCGTTGCCACTAGATCATCCACAAAAATTATTTCTTGGGCAGAAGTTAGAGCATAGTAATACAGTCCTTTCTATGTAATGTTGAGCACAAGTTGCCCTAGGCTACTGAATCCAGTCATATTATCATCTCCATGGCAAACTGCAGTTTTCATCTATCTACAATTCAGTGCTATACAATCTTTTGTTTAGTTGAAAAATCATAAAAATCTCACTAATATCAAACCAAGCCGGCCTTTAAAAAAATTATACAACGCATCTAGTTACTACTATAAAATCTTTGCATTATAATGTGTGGACAGTAAGTAATAATCTGTTAATGGTTGGTGGTATTGATGGTTTCATGATGCAGGTACTTTTGCTTTGAAAAGGAAGATTGAAGATTTGGTACTCCGTGCTGAAATGCTGGCACCGATAGCACTAGAATTTGAAGAAGCAAGACGCCTCAAACAGGAAGAGATTATTCGTGAATATGATTTGTGGGATGATGTAGCCAAGTCAAATGAAGACCTTGTGCAATTAGTTGAGAGTGCCAAAGCCATTGATTCCCTCAAAGACCTTAGATACAAGGTGTCATTTTGTCAGCATATTTTGCCTATTTCTTTATGAAAGAAATAATCCCCTTGATTATTTTCATTGATTGAATAGATATATATACAAGTTACAAACCTTCTTCTACCATAATTCTAACTATACAATATGGTAAGTGTATATCCTAATTATGGTAAGTGTATATCCTAATCTAGGTAACAAATATACTACAATATACACACAATATACTTTCCTTAATATACAAGATTTGTCCACTGATTTTCTGCCCTCACTCCCGTGATGGGCTGCACTGGCTGCTCCCGTGATGGGCTGCCCTGGCCTCTGCCGAGAGGCCCAACAGCAGCTGGGCCTTTGCTGCACTGGGCCGTTGCTGCACTGCTGCTTGCTGACTGCTTTAGTCCATTAATATATATGTGATATACACTGCTGTATATTCAGTGTATATCACATGTATATTGCTTTGTTTAACACACCCCCGCAGTCATAGCGGACGGTTTTCTAACGCTGAGACTGTCCCTAAAATCTTCAAAGAGAACCGCTGGTAGACCCTTTGTAAAGATGTCTGCAATTTGATAACGAGACGAGACATGACATACGCGAACTTGACCTTTTGCAATCTTTTCACGGACAAAGTGAATGTCCATTTCGATATGCTTGGTGCGCTGGTGTTGAACTGGGTTACCTGAAAGGTAGATGGCACTAATGTTATCGCAATATACCAAGGTTGCCTTCTGAATGAGACAATGAAGCTCCAAAAGCAAATTACGTAGCCAACATGACTCGGAGACCACATTCGCTACCCTCGATATTCGCTCTCGCACCGGAGCGTGATAGAGTTGCTTGACGTTTTGCCGACCATGAGACCAAGTTGTTGCCAAGGAACATACAGTAGCCAGAAGTCGACCGTCTGGTGTCGGGACAACCATCCCAATCAGCATCCGTGTAAGAGACAAGTGTGGATGTAGATGAAGGATACAAGTGCAACCCATAGTCCAGTGTCCCCTGGATATACCGAATGATGCGTTTTATTGCATTTATGTGCTCAACTCTGGGATCATGCATGAATAAACACACCTGTTGAACCGCATACGTAATATCCGGTCTGGTAAAGGTAAGATCTTGGAGAGCCCTGCAAGGCCGCCATACGGGTCGGGTCCTCGTATGGTGCACCCGTCTGCGGCACTTAGTTTTGGGTTTGCATCGGCGGCGTGGAAGTGGACTTACGGGATGACATCCCGGCCCTCTCGATGATCTCGCAAACATACTTCCGTTGAGACGAGAAACAACCCACCCGAATGACGTTTGACAAAGACAATTCCCAAAAAATAACTCAAGGGCCCCAAGTCTTTCATAGCAAATTCGAACCGAGCATGGCCATGATAGACTGGCGCAAAGCATCGGAGGAGGCAGTCAAGCAACAGAATATAGGCCAATGACGGACCACAGCGGTAGATGAACAAGGAATTATCTGACCTGCTGTGAGTGAACCCTATAGTCGAAACAAAGTCAGCAAATCGTGTATACCAGGCCCGTGGAGACTGCTTAAGCCCATATAATGATTCTTCAACAAACGAGACATGATTAGGGCGGTTGGGATCCCCGAAACCCAACGGGCGATGCATATAGATGCGTTTCCTTGAGATCACCATGTAGAAAAGCATTCTTGACATCCAACTGATGAATTGGCCAAGTCTTTGAAAGAGCCAAGCTAAGCACAGTGCGAATGGTAGCCGGTTTGACCACCGGACTAAACGTTTCACCACAATCAATTCCAACCTGCTGAGTCTTACCATCACCAACCAGTCGCGCCTTATGTCGAGCAAAGGACCCATCTGAATTCTCTTTATGAGCAAAAATCCACATAGACCTGATAACATTAATACCAGATGGACGGGACACCAACTCCCACGTCTTATTAGCAATAAGAGCATTATATTCATCAGTCATAGCAATTTTCCAATTAGGGTCATTTAAAGCGGACACAAGATTGCGGGGCAAGGGGGATTTAGAGACATCCGAATGTAAATTAAAATGTCTCTTAGGTGTAAAAATACCCCGCTGACTACGAGTGACCGGTCTATGACTCGAGGAAGAATTAAGGGAATTTTGGGAGTTTCCTGGGCTCGGGACGGACTGGCCAACAGGCAGTGGGCCTACTGGCCCAAATCGGTACATACTGGATTCGGCACGGACCGGTTCGAGAGTGGGTGGACCGGCTCAATAGCCGGAACTGTTCCGGTGGGTTTGTATTGGTGGGCGTGGCGGCGTGGCGTGGCGGCGATGCGTGGGGCCAGCTGGAGGATTTTGGGTACGGGAGATGTCCGAAAAATTCCGAATAATATACGGGGATATTTGGTCATGCAAAAAATTATACGACTTAGGTTCGGGAGTATGAACTTTCGTAAATGGGAATTGAGTTTCATCAAAAATGACATGGCGATTGATTATGATTTTCTTGGAGGATAAATCAAAACACTTATAGCCACGATGATTTGATGGATAACCCAAAAACACACACGGGGTAGACCGAGCCTGAAGTTTGTGAAATTGTGGTGGATGGGAATAATGGATAACATAAGCACCCAAAAATCCGAAGATGAGAATACGAAGGGTCCTTATTATATAGGATTTTGAGGGGGGAGGAATATGTCAGACCTTTAGAAGGAAGTATGTTAAGAAGATATGTGGCAATTTGTAGAGCATGATGCCAAAAATATGGAGGTATGGAGGCATGAATTAAGAGAGTTCGGATAATGTTATTGATGGAACGAATTTTGCGTTCGGCCTTACCATTTTGTGGAGATGTATGTTACACGAAAACCTAAAATTGATCCCATTATTAGCATAGAAATCCCGAAACTCCCTATTGTCATATTCTTTCCCATTATCACATTGAATATTTTTTTATGTCTCTTTCGAATTGAGTACGAATGAACGCTCTAAATTTGATGAAGATGGAAAATACTTGAGATTTATTTGCAATCGGAAACGTCCACAAAAATCTAGTATAATCATCTAAAAAGAGAACATAATATCGATGACCCACTGAACTTAGAACAGGAGACGTCCATAAGTCACTATGAATAATGTCAAATGGCATAGAAGTATGAGAATTGGAGTCTACAAATGGTAACTTAACAATTTTTCCTAATGAACACGACTGACACATTGGAGTACGACTTGTATCCTTACAAGAAATAAAACTATTTTTATCTAAAACTGATAAAATAGACGATCCCGGATGACCCAGACGAGCATGCCACATGGAAGGAGAGATGGGCGCAAAAGCGACGGCAAGGTTTGACTTGATGGACTGAAACCAGGCATGATAGGATACAGATCCCCCCTACTATTACACCTTATGAGATGACTCCCCGTCTTGAAATCCTTCACAGAAAAACCAAAAGGATCAAATTCAACGGAAACAGAATTGTCAGTAGTGAACTTCCGGACCGACACTAAATTTTTAATCAATTTAGGAGCATGTAAAGTATTTTTCAAGAGAAGGGGTGGATTGGGGGGAGACAACGTTTTCTGACCATAACCCTGAATTGGAATAGAGTTGCCATTACCAACAATTATACCCCGAGGGGTGCTCAAATTGGAATAAGAGGAGAGAGTACCTGATTCAGAAGTCATGTGAGTAGTTGCCCCGGTGTCCATGTACTAATTTGGGTCCGGTTGAGTCAACCCCAACGTGTGCATCGCGGCCTCGATATCAGTATGAGTGGGGCCTGTTGCATGATAGGCTTGCGGAGGACGGGGCCCAAGAACTCCTGTCCGTGCTGGTGCTGGGCCGTAGCCGCTGGCGTTGGTGCTGTTGGGCCAATGACCAGTGGGCCGCCACTGCTGGGCGTTGGGCACGGGACGTTGGCCGGCCGCCCCACCGGCCACCTTGGAATTTCCTGCGTTGTAAGGACTGTTGGCCCATGACCCACTGCCCCGGCCCCACTGCCATGGGCCCCACTGCTGGGCCCGGGGGGGTGGTGGGCCACTGTTCACTGGATGGGACCCACCGCCTGCTTGCTGACCACCGGAACCGCCACTAGAACCACCGCGTTTGCCCCCGCGGTTTTTGTTATTATTCTTTCGATTATTCTTGCCGCCACCATTGTTATGGTTTTGGCCCGAATTATTAACAAAATCCGAAGGACTAGGAGAGGACGCCACCATGGCGACTTGGCTTGCTCCGGTAGCCGCCTTTTTTGCAAAACCGGCTTCTTCCAACGTAAGCATGGAGCGGGCTTGATAGAAGTCGGGAAGAGGGTTGCTTTGGCGAAGGAGAGTTCCAACCCCATTATAGGCCTCTGAAAGACCGGCAACCAACTGTAGAACTAGACGATTGTTTGTTATTGGTGCGCCAACATTACGGAGTTGATCCGCCAACTCCTTTAGTTTCTTGCAATATGCAGAAACGTTTGGAAATTCATCCATTCGAATGAGAGAGAATTCCTGCTCGAGTGTGACGACACGTGAATGTTGGTTGTCTTGGAATATGTCACGCAATCTATACCATGCAGCCATAGCCGTGGTGTCCGGCTCAATAATCGTCTGTAGAAGGTCCACTGAAATAGTGGCGTATATCCACCGAAGAACGGTAGCATCAAGTGTAATCCATAACTCAGGATCCTCCGCAGGAAGGGGTCTAGCGGGAGGAATGATGTGATGAAGAACTTGATAAGAGATAGCGTGAATTTTAAAAAACTCCGCCCACGTCGCATATTGGACGTTTTCCATCTCAAGGACAATAGGGATACTGCTCTTGATATTGGAAACTGTGAGGGCAGGGTGAAAATTGTTCTTAGACATATTGAAAGAACAAAGAGAAAGGAAATTTAAGAGAGGTGTTTGTGAGAGCGGAAGACGAATTTTGGAAGAGAAACCCGAGGAGGGGGGGGGGGGGTCTCGGCCAAAGGGAGGCAAAAGTTTGAGAGAAAACTTTTGTTTAGACCTAGTCTCTTGATACCATGAAAGAAATAATCCCCTTGATTATTTTCATTGATTGAATAGATATATATACAAGTTACAAACCTTCTTCTACCATAATTCTAACTATACAATATGGTAAGTGTATATCCTAATTATGGTAAGTGTATATCCTAATCTAGGTAATAAATATACTACAATATACACACAATATACTTTCCTTAATATACAAGATTTGTCCACTGATTTTCTGCCCTCACTCCCGTGATGGGCTGCACTGGCTGCTCCCGTGATGGGCTGCCCTGGCCTCTGCCGAGAGGCCCAACAGCAGCTGGGCCTTTGCTGCACTGGGCCGTTGCTGCACTGCTTCTTGCTGACTGCTTTAGTCCATTAATATATATGTGATATACACTGCTGTATATTCAGTGTATATCACATGTATATTGCTTTGTTTAACACTTTGACTTAAAAAGAAAAACCATTAAACTCAAGCCTGTCAGTTGATTCTATTTCATTGAGTGTGATTCTGCAGGCTGAAGAATCTAAGCTGATTACCGAGTTGGCGGGTATGGATTCTATCAATTACGAGTTTTTAAAGCAGGCTTATGCAGCTTGTGTCAATGTGAATAAGACATTAGATAAGTATGAAATGTCCAAACTTCTGAGGGAGCCATATGATATGGAGGGAGCATGCGTCACCATTGAATCGGGAAACGAGGGCGTTTACTCAGAGGTATTCACCTGTAATCTCTTGCTATCTTGCCACATATATTTACAGAGTCAATAGCAAAGACCCATATACATCTCAGGTGAAAAAAGTAGGTCAATGAGTGTTCCGAGGTATAATCATGCTATTAGGTTGGCATAAGAAGCGGAACTTTCGTGATGAGTTCCCTGTATATTTGTGTAGCTTTACTTCCATGTATCGGAGATACTATTTCTAAGACATGAAGCTGTAACTAGCACCCAAGGGAGTGGCCTAGTGGTCAATGAAGTGGGATGAGGTCTCAGGCTCAAATCCCAGCGGAGATAAAAATATTTGGTGATTTCTTCACATCTGTCTAAGCCTTGGTGGGCAGAGTTACCTGGTACATGTTGCTGGTGGGAGGTAGTAGGTATCTCGTGGAATTAGTCGAGGTGCGCGAAAGCTGGCTCGGACACACGAATATAAAAAAAAGACGAAGAGGCCGTAACCACTGGATTAAAATTAAGGTACCTTGAAATTACAGCAAGGCTCACACTGTTAAGAAATTATATTGATAGGGGATCTAATATAGATAATAGAGTATAGGATGCATATAGCTAACATTAATGATATCTTCTAGAAGAGAATGTTATATGATTTGGCTTTGTCATTGGGATTTAATGACAAGAAATGCTGTTCATTGACTAATTACACTTGTAAGGAAGTTAGAAGGCATATCTACGGTGTTCATAAGCTATTTCTGTAACTGTAAAAGATGTATTATCAGTACACTTGCCCCTTATTACTGCTCACTTATAAACTCATCTCAACCATGAAGTAAATAGTCAATCTGCGTCATAAATTCTTTTCCCAAAAAGATCTAAATTTCGACTGTGTGAAACTCATTTTACATGGAAATGATTCCAAACTTCCAAAAAGATTGTTCTTTTATGGAAAACATTGAAAATTGGTATGGAAATGGGTCGAATTTCAGAGAAGAAGTAGTTTGTAGACCTGATGCCGTCTATTTATAGTTGAGATTAGGAAGTATATGTATTATATTTTTGACTTAAAGGAAGTAGTTATATTAGACTTCTAACTATTATACTTGTCCAATTATGGTCCAGATTTGGGCAGAACAACTCACAAGAATGTATATCAAATGGGCCGAGAAACAAGGTCATGAGGCGAGGATAGTTGAGAAACAAGATTCAGAGAGTGGTGGTATTAAATATGCGATGATTGAGTTAGAATTCAAGTCAGCATATGGCTATCTTTCAGGGGAAAGAGGAATCCATTGCATGAGTGGAAGTTCTGAAAATAAATCTGATCTTTCAAAGGTATGAGCCTGTGGACAAATTTAGCTCTCCGCTCTCTCTATCAGTTGACTATTATATTATAAGATTCCAATTGTTTCCTATTTCCTCCTCAACTCTTTGAGTTATGTGTTCTATGAGAGTCATTAGGCATATCCTTGTTGGCCTCTTAAGAGGAGAAATTTTAACTATTGGGAAGACAGCAACTATAAACTTTTAAAGTATTTACCGGTTAATAAAGGATGACGATTCAACACATGTTTGTTGACCAATCATTAAGTACCTTACATTAACACAACGGTCTATCTGGCTACTGTATTTTGTTAGATGTTCATCAAAATGACAAATTTACAGGTCAATCTTAATGCAGGACGGAACTGCTGCTATTGATGTTATTCCTCTTTTTCTTGAATCATCTCCTGACCTCCAGATTGATGAAGATGATATAGAAATCACAACTTCACCTTCACTCACCATTCAGCATATTCCAACAGGATTGCAAGTCCGGTCAACAGGTAATTAATGGGTGTTTTGTGTTGAGTATCATTGTCTCTGTAGGGTGATTCATATTACTTCAATGTTTTGCACTATGATCTATTTACGGTTTCTGCATGCATTTTATATAATCTTCTCTATATATGTACGTGTATAAAGAAGATTCTATTTGATGTGTCTATGCATCTGAATATTGGCAAAGACAATTTGAACAATATCAGAACCGAAGAATTATATGTCAAGAAGCACTGTTGTTCTCTAAGGGTATGAGATATAATATGTCAGGGAAACTTCTTCTATGGTTCGTCTCCAAGTTATAGGATTGGGTACATTTTCAACAAGCAAACGAGTTAAATGTCTCTGAGGCACCCGATAGAACATAATAAGTCTATATACTACATATAAGTTGTTACTTATCATCTTAATCACGTCGACACAATATTTAAGTGTGTCACTAATGATACCGCGTTGAGTGAACTCAAAAAATTGCTTGATTAAATGTTGATAGCATTCCCGAAAGTTTTCTTGTCCTTGGGTCTTTTTTTTGTCCTTTGGTCTATTGTTTTGTCCTTTGGACTTTCAAAAGTCATACTACACATAAAAGTGATACATTACATTTCAGGCGGAGAACAAAGGTTTTGTTTCAAGATTCTGAATATTTCAATAAGTGGGGTTTTGCGTGCCACATTTTGTCTCTGGAAGATAAATGTTTATTTTCCACACAGAGTAAATCTCTTTTGCTTATCAATGTTTTTGACTCTAGCTCTTTGGCAATCTATTCTTTTTTGTCGGGCCGCTCTCTACCACGACAGTTTCTATTTGCAGGTGAAAGAAGTCCGTTTGCAAATAAGCTAAAGGCTCTGAATCGCTTAAAGGCAAAGCTTCTCTTTGTAATGAGGGAGCAAGGAGTCTCAAACTTGGCTAGCATCAGAAGTAGTGCTATCTCTAGTAGTTGGAATCAAGTGGCAAGGAGGTATGTATTTCATCCAAACAAATTGGTAGAAGATGTAAAGACGGGCGTCCAATTGACTGGCCTTATTGCTGTGTTAAATGGAAACATTGAACCATTTATTGGTGCTCACATCAATAGTAGACGACATGAAATCCCATGAACCGGATAGCTTTGCAGCAATCTCATACATAACTCCAAGCTTTGGAGTTCTTATAATGGTCAGCCTGATTTGTGCCGCTTAGACCCCTTATCGCACCATGAATAGAAAAGAAGAGAGATTTTGTGATGGAAAAGGAGCAGATAAAGGTAAAGGGTGGGAGAGAAAAAGTCACTCCATTTTGAAATGCAAGATGATGCCACTACTTTGTATGATATGTTTTTGTTAGAATTGGTTCTTCATGTTCTTAAATGTTGTATTCTTAAGTTGGAGGTAACTTTTCGATTAACTGTGCTCTACAAATCTGTAATATTTTTGCTCAAGAGTTTAATTGTAGGAGGAGAAATTTTATTCCAATTAATTTTTTTTAATCTTGTTTCATCAGCCACTGGTTTATGAAGTAGTTATGTTTCAATTCTTAATAACTTTTCTCTTGGATATGTCAAGCCATCATAGAACAAAAGAGGTTCTCTGAAATAATATACTATGGTAAAGAGCAGATTTCCAACTGCTAACACTGGGAACAATTGCAGAATAATATAAAATACTTCAATTGGTAAGTATAAAAGCCTTTGAAAACCCAAATGTCTTCTCTTGAAAGCTACTTTTTTCAACAAGAAAAATTGATAATTAATTTGATCAAGCATGAAGCTTTTGCACTATTACAAGAAAAAGGAAGTTGCACCATTCCAACTCTCAGCAGAAACATTATACAAGGCCTTTACAGTCTTACCAGGAAGTTACTTGCAAAGCAAAAACAATTTACATCAGACCTATTATTGAGTAATATCACAAGCTCACAAGGTGAACTATGGGAAAAAAGAATATGACTATCAATGAAATAAGGAGAGTAAAAAGCTCCACGAGGACAAAAACAAATCTCTTTAGCAAAACAAAGCTTCCAAATAGTCATCAACATAAGCAAGGCATGGCCAGTGATCCGTTCTAATTCGGACGAGTGTAGAAGTATCAGAAACTTCCATCTGAAAAAGGAGATGAAATCTTGGTGGAAGGAATATCAAAATCTGAATGGTGCCTAGGTTTTTCTTACTAATTTGAACAATACCCCCTCCCTCATCTTCATCATCCTTGTACTTGAGGTAAAGGGGTCCCCCAACTAAACTGGTTTCTGCGATGGTATCATCAGTGGAAGAGGAACCCAAGTTCACCTCATCCCATGCAATGTCCCTTATAACTCCTCCCTCCTTCACGAGGTTGGTTAGAGGATCACCGGTTACACATACGACAAAAGGTGCCAAGGATCGCTCTACGGCTTGGATCAAAGATGCCACAGGAACCTCAAGTAACTTCACGGAGCGAGTACCACTGATTGCTGCAACCCCTTTGCCTCCTTTGAGTACAAATGTCTCCCGCCCAGTGCTGGTTGATGCGCCACATGCTTCCCATAAAGCATTGAACAGATCCACGTAGTAACCACGTATTGCATCTTCAGGGATGTCTTCTGGAACAATAGCTTGGAGAAACATATCTTCAATTCCTACTGTAACATTATGCAGCTGTCCTATAATGATCTGACCATTGTCCGTATTCGTTTCAATGGAAACATCAACAAGACCAGGTATTGGATCCTGTGGTTCCAATTCAATTAAAACAGGGGCTTTGAAGCTATCTCCAGGAGTTTCAGAAACATCCTCCACAGGGATAATATCGAGGGAATTCGTCTGGCTAAAAGAGTAGAAACTTTTGGGGGGTTGACCTAGAAGAAAAGGAATGTGGCATGATGGAATGGAGCCGTATGGCCCAGAAGAAGAGAACTTGAGCTTAGTTGCATATAAGGCAGGAAGGGTATCGACTCCATTAGCTGGCATATTTATTCCCCAAATGCGACTAAAGGGCACTGACTCAAACCTTAAAGCACATGGTATTTTGATCTTGAGACCCGGCATGTGTCTGGAGTCAGCAATAAATGAAAAATGCTTCCTCAGGATTTCAACAATCTGCGAAATCTTTGAATCCATCACACGTAATGGCTCCGGAGGCTGATTGTGCCTACTGGCTGCAGAGATCACTGTAACATCAGTAATTTTGTCAAACTCACTTTGCTCACTTGGGGACACATTGTCCTTGATGGGTTCTATGTAACTAGGTTTTTTGGCATCAAGACCCAGAGCTGGCAGGGACAAAGACCAAGATTGTTTAACCAACAATGGCACCACACGCTCAAGATGCATGCAGGATGAAATACTCCTCGATTTCTTAGGGTCGTGAGAAATTCTAGGAGACTGAACACTGAAGAAAGAGCTGGAATGAGTAGATGGAGAAATTCCAGGAAGCTGGTCCCCACTGTTTAAAATGTCTCTTAGCTTTTTCCCAGGAACACAAATCAGCATCCGCAGGTAAATTCTGCAAAATACCACCAAATGTTAGAAACAATAGCATCCTCGAAATTTAATATGAATATTCTTCTCCATATTCATCCTGCAAATTTAATGATGAATATGCTTCCTACTGTTATGATCTTAAAAATGTGCACCTCCAAACAGAATGATGTAGGAAGGGGATTTTCTCATGGAATTACCTGGCATTGTCACGAACTTCCAGATCTGGGAAATAAAGACAAGTGAATGACAAAAGACGAGACAGCCCAACAAATAATTTGGAACTGTGGTGATGCATGATCATAGTTCGACAAATTCCAAGAACTCTATTCCCGTGACTCCAAGACCTTAATCCTGTATCTGGACCATGTTTTTCAACAAGAAATACCATGAACCTGATAAGGAGCTCTATTAACCCACTTGGTGAAACTTCATCGCTCTCAGCAATCCTTTCCAATATAGAAAAGTAAGATACCAATTTGTAGTCTATCTTGAGTTTTGGAAGCAAGTTATCATCAAATGTCTTAAGTAGGCGTTCCCCCAAAAACCGATGCTTGTGACATGTCAATAAGCGGTCAGTGAAGCCGACAATGACAGGAACTAATCCTCTATATTCAGACAAAGAGTCTATAAGTGTCCTCTGCAAAACCAAAGTCAAGCTTCAGAAACATTTAGGTAAAAAATATATGAGCATCATTTGCAAAATCAAAGTAGAGTATCAGTACTACAGCTAATTCAGGAGGAGAGGCACCATCTGTCATTCATTTCTAAACTTGTATAAGACGACAACAGATCCTAGTGGTCCGGCCCTTCCCCGGACCCCGCGCATAGCGGGAACTTAGTGCACCGGACTGCCCTTTTCTTTATAAGACGACAAACTCCAATAACACCCCTAAGATATAGCTCCCAAGATAACAAATCAACATCCAGATTTTGACAAGGAGATGGACGATTGATCGGGTGAGAAAATTAATTTGCCTCTTTCATTTAGTGTTCATTGTCGAATCGGACGGGCCCCCAACTACGGGGGAAGTCACACTTTAACTTCCTGCCTTGACCTAGGCCTCACATCGATCGTTCTGTCCACTGAACTCATCAATCAACCTTGACCTTGACTCTCACTACGTACTCCAACTCTATCTATTAATGAAGACGCTTTATCTGATGAAAGGAAGAAGACTAGGAAAGCAATCGAACATACAAGGCTCTGTAAGAGAAGAGCTAACTGGAGTACGCCCGGAACGACGAACGAGGAGTATGAGAAGAGAGTTTCGAAGGTCGGATCGGGTTGGCTGGTAAAGCTTGTGTTCCAGGTCAATAAAGACTGCAAACTAGTATTGCTAACAAGAAGCTAACAAAGCGAGGCTGCTAAAGAAGAGCTTGTTTCGGTTCCGGATACGAGAATAAGAACGGAAGTACAAGAGGACAAGAAGGAGAAGAGGCGAGTACAGTTTCACTTGCTTGGTAACCTCTTTCCCGGTCAGAGATAGGAAAGAATCCAAAGATTGCAAGGATGTTAGGCTTCGAACGCTGTTAGGACAGATAAATTGGAAAGCTAGGACGAAATAGCCTACCTTGAATACAGAATCAATTACCAGACGGACTGGCTGGCCCACTTGTACGTAATAGAATAGAAATCAAGGCAAATTCCCCTGATGGGAATGAACATAGGGATTCCCCGACGAACGAATGCAATACATGGAAGGCTTACACCTTCTTTTATCGATATTATGTTTTCCTCTATACTTCCGAATTCAAACAGATCAAGTAAAAAAGGGAAAAGAAGAAAAAGTCTAACTGTTTGTGCCTACAGAAGCACTGTGACAAAGAATGTATAACTCTTTATTTTTTTATGAAGCACCAATTGTGTCAAAGCAATGCCACAGACCTAAAGTAAAAATAGATAACAGGTTCGAAGTATTTGTACCTGCACAATGTGGTAGATTGCTGGTTCCAGAAGGATTTTATTGGAGATAGAATCATTTTCCGAGTGAGATGTTTGACCAATCAAAAACTTATGGATAGCACGGAATGCCACAGAAGTTTCCATACTAGAAGGAGGCAACCATTTAAAAGCTGATACGCAAACAAGGCCGTCTTCAAACAATTTCTCCCGAGTCATTCGCATACCACCTTTTACTCCATTGACATTATCAATCAAAACAGAACAATAGGCAAGCAAGTCAAGCTTCAATGATTTTAAAGCAAGCGGATCAAACACTGATGGATAAAAGCTCAAGCTCATATCAACGACATTCTTCCTTTTCTCAAAATCCCTCTTCAACACCAACCCTATGAATCCAACTAACCAGTGCAGCACCAACAATCGGAAAAACAAATGATGCTGAGATTCTTTTGATAACAACAAGAGTCGACTCACAATTTTCATCTCTTGCCCTTCGAAAGAATCCATATAGCTTAAATACATAACTAAATAAGCATGCCATAGCAAAGGATCATAAGTATAAAGCAACCCCGAAAACTGAACTTTCAACAAAGATGGCTGCAAATCCAACGCCACAGCAACCGGTAACACCTTATCCATGAACTCCAACAACCCCCAAGGAGTAAAATTCTGTGGACATTCAAGTAAAAACGCGACAACTCTCCTTAACTCCCTATTACTCAAATCCGATAACTCTCCCTCTATAAAGTGTCCATTTTTACCATTTTCATCAACCAAAAACCTAGGTACAGTAAATGGAACCAACATCGAAGAATTAATAAACGAAACATTAGGTTTTAATCTAACAATGCTGTAAACAACAGTTGCTAACAATAATGCATAACTTTGACTAGCATGTGTACGTTCATTTTGACATAAACTCCATAAATGTGATCCAATTTCAGATAATAAACAAGGAAATGCAATTTCCAATTCCCTTAAACATTCACAACCAATTGACCTAGTTTGTCGGTCAACGCTATGATTCGGCCGATTAATAATAGTCAACAAAAGCTCAATTAAACCTTCAAGAGGTGTAATTAAGCTAGAATCGACACAATTATATGTGTAATTAACGGAATTAATGAAAATTGAAGTGGAAGATATAAGGAACTGTTCTTTGAGCGCGAATGAAGTTGAAACGCCGTCGTTTGGTGATTGAATTACTGATCGGAGCGATTCGAGGAGACGATTGAGGAAAGTAGGTGATACGACGTCGTTTTGGTTGTGTTCTTCGAGGAAAATGAGGAGTTGGAGTTTGAGATTGTGAGGGATATCTTTACGAAGGAGTGAGGTAAGTGTGAGGTTAAAGAGAGGCAGGGCGGTGTAGTTGATGGAAGTCCATCGGAGCCGCCGTGAACCGCCGTGGTTGTAGTCGTCGATTAGGGTTTCCCATTCAATTGCCGATAAGGGTTTGAGTTCCGGTGACATTTGTTGTTATTGACCCGGCCCGAGTTCCGAGTCTTCGTAACTCGCTGATTAATGGGTCTCAGTTCTTCTCATTTTCGTTTTTGAGCTACAAGACAATGGTCCAAGGTTGGCACACGAAATTGCATTTTCATTTTTCATAAAACTCTAAACTATAATCCAAATCTCGATATCATATTTAAATTAGTTATTTATGTAGGAGTATTATTTATTTATATATTAGTTATTTCATTTCTGTGTGTTGTGCTAAATTTTATAGTTGAGTAATGTTGCATTATGTGTAGGAGAGGTAAGGGGCTAGCCTCATCGTCTCCTTTCTTCGTAGTATTATCTAGGTATTGTATAGTTCCTTACTCTTCAATGTGTTTTATTATCTGTTACTTCATATGTTTTGTTTCTTGATACTTTGCTGTATTATTTCCCCTACAATCCTGCATTGAGTACATATCTTTTGAGCCAAGGGTCTATCGGAAACAACATCTCTACCCCTAAAAAAGATAGGAGTAAGGTCTAGTACATCCTACTTGTAACATCCCGTACTTTCGGGTCACGATTTGAATCGCTAGGCGTGTGTAAATAGACTCGAGCTTTGAAAAAATTTATGTTATATCTACGTATGCTAATAAGGAGTTTAGCATATAAAAGGATAAAAACCCCGAGATAATTTTGGACGTAACAAGTGTGACGATGGGGATTAATAATAATAATTGTATATCCCCAAAGAGGTTATGAACTAGTGTCATATCACAAAATTATGACATTGAGTATATGAAAGTCTTATAAGTTATTAAGATTTAAGTGAATTGAGATCACTTAATTAATTGTGTGTATAATTGATTATTGTGGGATGGATTAATAGTTTTAATAGGGGGGCAAGTGTAAGTGGAGCATTGTACGTGTAATCCCTAAGTAGCACCTAAAATAACTAGCCTAAGATGTCTAATGTGGTGTCGTGTGTGTTAACAATTAGGCGGAATTAATTAAAATTGGTTAGTGGAAGCAGAATAATGGGGAATATTTTTGGTTTGCACGATTAGGGAGGGGGTTATATTACATTGTCATTGTGAGAACTCTTGAAGACCAAAGAGACATTCCAAGTTGGCCATATTAGTTCCAGTGAAACTCCATTTCAAAAAAAATATAACAATGCCCATTCTTGCTTCATTCCAGTAACATTTTCAATTAGGAGCAAATTGAATTTGAGAATCCATTTCGTAAACCAAAAGGAGACGTTCCCACAAGCAATTCTTAATTGCTCCGGTAGAAAATAGTTGTCGAGTTATTAAGCTTGGAATCGAGGTATGTTAAGGCAAATTATTTCTTCTTTTGGCATGTTCTATATAACGAAAAAAATAACCGTGATATTATTCCATAAATTATTCTACTCCTAGTAGTTAAGAATATTCATGTTATTGATTCTTATGTTAAAAGCATGTCTAAATATGTTCCTAAGTCCTCAATACGGAAAATATGTTGATATTCACAGTGTTAGCAGAAGGTACAAGGATATTATGTTATCCGAAAAGTTCAGAATGTTTTATTGTCATTCATGCATTATATATATATATATAACATATATTTGATCGGGTTGCACGTTCCGCAACACTAACATATATTGGATCGGGTTGCACGTTCCGCAACACTAACATATATTGGGACGAGTTGCACGATCCGCAACACTAACATATGTTGCGGAACGGGCAACCCGATCCTCATATGCATAACATTTAGGTATATGTATTAGGGCCCTCAGAGGCATTTACTGCTGGTTAGTCGTTCCTGTCGGCTATTGGTATTGTTGGCTGTTTCTTTTTCAGTTGTTGTTATATCCATGTTATGCTATTATTCATGTCTGACACACTCAGTACATCAGTCGTACTGACGTCCTTTTTGTCGGGGGACGTTGTATTTCATGCCCGCATATTCACGTAGGCAAGGAGACGATTCACGTTAGTAGGTGGCGGATTCAACGGATTTTGGAGCACTCCCCTTGTTTCAGAGCGTTGGTCTATTTTGGTACGATATATTTTTGCATGTCTATACGGGTATGGCTGGGCCCTGTCCCGACCTTTTGATGTCATATACTCTTTAGAGGCTTGTAGACGATGTCCTGTGTGGTAGTCTTGTATGACCTTGTCGGCCTTTGGGATGTATATATATAAGTTGGTTATCTGATTTTACATAGTCCTTTTTAGCTTAGTCCGCATTTAATTATGATTAGGTGTTGACTGTACGAGTGGTGGTACCCGGCGGGTGGGATCCGGGTGCCCGTCGCGGCCCTCCGGTTTGGGTCGTGACACTACTCTTTCTAGACCCCCCACTTGTTGGAATATACTTGGTATATTGTTGTTGTTGTTTGTTGTGCTAAGTTTTATACATAACAACTAAAATGCTACCAAACATAGTATTAATTAATACTACCAAACATAGTATTAATTAATATTTGTTTTTGTTGTGAACTGAATAATGCAGCGAAACTCATCTCTCCACTGGAGTTGACACCATTTCTGCTGACCAATTTCTTTGTGGAGACAAAACTAGTCTCTTCAAATGGCATATTTGAGCTAGGCTTCTTCAATCCAGGTAAGCCTTCCAACTATTATATAGGCATTTGGTACAAAAATATAAGCCCACAAACAGTTGTTTGGGTAGCAAATAGGGAAGAACCAAATCTTGATAAGTACTCTGCTGAGCTCAAAATCGTAGATGGATGCTAAATGACGTGTTTGAAATTAAAACCTCGATTTGGTCCACGAATATCAACTCCATAGTTTCGAATTCTGTTGTTGTAATAGCAGTTTTGCTTAATAATGGTGATTTGGTTTTGAGGAATTTGGTAACATCAAGTACTATTCGGCAAAGTTTTGATCACCCCACAGATACATGGTTGCCTGATGGCAAGCTTTTGTTTGATCGTCGAGAAGTAAAAAAAAGCTCTTACTTCATGGAAGAATTTAGAAGATCATGCCCCTGGATTGTTCTCTTACATCCATGAACCAAATGGTAGCAAGTCTTTTCTGAGTTGGAACGCTACACAGCAATATTGGACTAGTGGATTTTGGAATTTCTATGTCTCCGGCTTGTCACCTCAGTTGAGGAATAGCCAAATTTTCAACTATAGTTATGTTAACAATGATAGCGATGACTATGGCTTTCCCTTTTACATTATTAAAGTAAAGAAAAAAAATTAGCACGATTAACCTAACTATTATAGGGAGCATTGTAACTACTAGTATTCAGTTGTAAAAGCCTGATAATTGTGTTCTGAGCATTAGGATATATACTATATTTATGACATTTTCTTTAACCTTCAAAAGCTCTAATTCTATTTAGGAACCAATCATGCTTATTCAAGTGTTTGTGTCTCTCATAGTTGTGATGGTTTGACTTAGTAGATATTCAAGATTTGAACTTTCTGAGTTATTAATTTTACGACGACACTTCAAGGGCTAATAACTGGGTTCTCATTCCAAATTTGTACATATGTAGTGAATTTTTAACACACTTTTTTAGGATAAATCTTCTAGCACCGCTCCTGAATGGTGAGTTGGCATTGATGATGGATTTTTCCTGAATTCCTGAAAGGATTTCTGCTCCGAAATTGAATGGATGCATATTATTTGAAAACAATTTACCTTTATTCAAACAATTTATAGTCCCACAAAATATATGTGATTCATTTAATCACAAGTTTAAAAGTTTTTTTTCTTTCTTAAACTTCGTGCCCAGTTAAATGGTTTCACATAAATTGAAACAGAGGGAGTATATGTTTAAGGCCTTTTCCGTGTTGCTTCCTTTAGCTAAGGTTCATTCCTGTAATTGGTTTAAATTTCATTGAAATTCCTTTAGCTAAGGTTCATTCCTGTAATTGGTTTAAATTTCATTGAAATTCCTTTAGCTAAGGTTCATTCCATCTAACTTTTTTTTTTTTTGGAAATAAAGAAAATGGAACTTGAACCAACTAAATATCACAAGGAAATTCCGGGACTGAATGAAGTTACTAATCTTTAGTATAAGAATTAAGAATGATTTTCCTGTTAGCTATTCTGGTTCTGCTCAGCTCTAACTCATGCAATATTCAAGTTATTCAATTACATTTCAAGAAATTGTTTCAGATCTGAGTTAGAAGACGAGCTCTTCGTACTAGACTACCTACTGGAACTATTTTAGAGGAAAAATAACCCTGAGATGTCTAAAGTTACTGGCAGATAAACCATCAGCAGAGGGGGAAAAAGTTCTGAATATTAATATAGAGATAATTGTCTTATTTAAGCATGTAGGGGGGCCGTACATCACGAAAATGGTTTGCTTTCCGTTGAAGCTAGGCAACCATTATTCAACTACATATATATAAGGAAGATGGTTCTTTTTCCCGTTATATTCGTGCTTTATCTAGCTAGTTAAAACTGATTGGGTATTTTGGCTGCCTGTTTGGTGTAAAGAGTCCGAAATGTTTCTCAAGTTCAGGGCTCTTCTGATCTTCATTGAACAAAGCAAAAATGTAAGTCTCTATCGGCCTGGAAGGCCTTTTAGGACTCCCTCCTTTCACATGCCTAATCAAATTGTTGTTGTAAGTCCTTGCATTGTCAATGGAGGTCAATTGCCCTGCTCCAGCCGAAGGCCAACCACTCTCTGATACAACGATTTCCAAAGACGAGCCACCGGCCTTTTCAAGGGCCGAGTATGTGGCATCTAAGAGGGCATCAAACAGGTTTTGGTATCCTTTTCCATTATCATTCACAACAACTCCAGGTGATGTAAATAGCGCGTACTCAAGCTTAATGTCTCGATTGTTTGCTATTGCAAAATAAGGATAAATGTTGACAAGCAAAGGTGAGCGGTTGGCTACTAGGAAGCTGATGATGGGATCAATAAATCGTCGGACATCATCTCTAAATTTTCCTTTTGATGGAGGAAAAGTGTCTGTAGTAAGTCCGGTTTCAATAGCAGTGGAAACTTTAATCTGGTTCCCAAGACCAGCACCAGAAATTGCATTTTGAATGTTTCTCATGGCATTGAGCAAGAAAGGTATATATTGGGAGTTACCATTTAATGGACTGATTTCGTTTCCAACTGCTATATACCTGAACCTGACATTACCATAGTTCCTGACATTGTTTTGGACCCAGGTATTTGCATTAGCTTGGCTAGAAGCAACATTCTGAAGGTCAGTGTTTGGCACGCCTAGCATGAGTTCAATATTGGAGCCTCTGAGGGCTTGGAGAGTGGGTTGGTGAGGATCGTAGATTCTCATTCTTCGTATATTATTCCGATTGCATAGAGCCACAACATCTGCTGGAGATGGTAAACCATTCCCAATTCTTCCATAACAAACTCCTGTTTGTGCACCTGCATAGCATTTCCGTCTATTAGCTCATGAATCTATCTAGTACTAGATCAACTGGAATATCAAGACAACCAGAAAGATACGTATACAATTGAAGAGTTTAAGTTATATGCATCGTCAATATAAAGATTTTTTCACAATATCAGGTCATCGAAAAGATATCTACAAGTAAGTCTCCTTGAAATGTCGGATTGGTAATCTTGAAAATAAAATTAGGTACCTGCTACAAAAGGTAAATGTGACCTGATAGTCAAAGGTGAATCCATGATTTTAGTTCTATGGGTTCAACCTTTAAGGTTCTTAGCATTGAATCCATTATATTTTTGTGAAGTTACGAATTCATATCTACTATTTAGTACAATTCTAATAGATTCTTACACATAAATTTATACTCCGCAGGGAAAGTATTGGGTTAAGATGACCCCGCTACTCGAAAATCTGCATTCGCCCCTGCTGATTGTGTAAGAATTGTTTACACTGACGCTATACATAATTTAAACTCATAATTTTAAAAGAAAATGTATACTTAATCATGTTGCGGAACAAATTTGAAGAATAAAGAACTACATCCTCTGCAACATGAAAACATATAGGCAGGCTACATTAGTGTTTGTTATGTATATTAAAAGAGAGATGACAGACCTGTGAAATCTGAGGTAGCCAATATAAGTACCACCAGCAGAACTATGGTAACCGGAAAATGTGGTTTTGTAGAAGCCATGGCAAAGAAAGACAAATTGAGCTATGGCTGAAATAGCAGGAAAGGTTACCAATTTATAGTGAAATTTTCAGGAGGAGGACTATGTAACTTTAATTTCCACAGCCAAGTCAAGTCAATCCATGGAAAATGCAGAAACTTACAATAATGAGAGAAAATTATTAGTATTTCCATAGGTTTGAAAAGTCTGCAACCCCTAAATTTCCTTGGTGAGAGTGACTTATTAGTATGACTAGAGGAAATGTGGAACTTCTTATCAGCCTTACCATTAATTACTGCATTAACCATTGGAGAAAATTGGTAGATTTTTCTCTTAGGATTAAAGAAGAATATCTATTACTGAGTGGGCTGCAAGGTTGAAGTCTTGCACTGATCTTCAAGAGACACTAGTACTAACTTTCTTTAGGCCTTTAGCCTGGCTGTAATAATTTGACAATTCAAAGTTTTATGAAAATAGACTAGCATGTCACTTTCTAGATGCAATGGTTTACGAAGGATTTTTGCACAAGTAGTGCCGATCTTTTTTTTCCCTTCAATTTTACTTGAGCTGAGGGTCTATTGGAAACCACCTCTCTACCTCTCGGGGTAGGGGTAAGGTTTGCGTACGCTCTACCCTCCCCAGACCCCACTTGTGGGATTACAATGAGTATGTTGTTGTTGTAGTGCCGATCTATATCACAATTCAGTAAGTACACGGGATTTAGTGATCAGGAGTTCAGACGCTTTACTTACCATTCAAAGTTTCATGTTTATATTGCAATGTTTTCAAACAGTATCAGTCTATTAATAGTATATGCATTTACTGCTTTTTAGAAATACATACATGTGTGTGTATATATATGTTCGTGTATGTATATACTTTGCCTTCGGTGTCTGTTGATCCCACTTCGTTGAAGACGTAGATGGCATCATTTGGAGATTCTTGAAGAGCCCTCGAGAAAGGCAAAGTATTATTTGTAGAAGTACTTAGTCTCTAGCCATGTTTAGCATGATATTATTGACTGAAGTAATATTAAACACTAGGCACCTTGATTATATATTGAAAAGTTTCCAATAGAAATTGTAGATGTGTTAGGTCGAGTCCATGAAGGACTTGAAACTCAGATGAAGAAAACTGGAGGCAAAAACAAAATGAGGATCATCTATCTTGTTTTTCTTTTTTGTGGGGCTTAAATAAATATATAATGGTACCAAATGTAAATAAGGTTATGTAGTTAAAGAAACTGAAATTGAAAAAATAAAAAGAAGTTTAAATCTCGATATCCATCATTATATTCCATGTCTCTGCTGTCTATAAAATTCTGGACACTGGCATAACAAATTGAGCGCTCTGCTGGGGTATTTTTTCCCCCTTCGATTGTACTCCCTCCTCCGTCTTAATATATGTGACTACACACGTAGTTTAAAAAAAAATGAAAACTTTTAAAATTTGTGGTGTAAAATAAGTCATAAATATTTCGGAGGCCCTAAATAATTTCATTAAGCGTAAAATGAGAAGTTTTAAGTTAAATTATTTTTAAATATAGATTTGTATCATTTTTAGACTAAATAGGAAAATGTATCACATAAATTGGGATAAATGGAGTATAATTTTATCAAATATAAATGCAAATAAAATTAATCAAACCTTTATTGAGATACTTAAAAGTTAAATGAAACATTTGATTAAAACTCTAAATATAATGCTTTCTTGGGCTTGTAACGTTATGCTATTGTGCTAAAGCTTTTTTCAATTTCCGCTAGGATTTCTTACACAATGCATTGATTTAGCAATCAATTAATTATTGAAGACCCAATCCTAATAGGATTATGGTTTACTAATCCAATTCCTTTTGGATTCAAGACCAAATACCTATAGGATTATAGTTTGGTATTGTTTATAAAGCCTAGCCAATATGCTTTGCTTCTGGAACATTAACACAAGGAGCAACTTTCATGATGTTTAAGGAAGGTCCACATCTCTGTGTTACAGCAGATTTGCAGGATGCTTAATAGTGTTAAGAGTCCCCATCAGATATGGAATGCGAACATGGACTCCGACTTGGATAATCATCACCCTATAAGCTAGCTTTTGAGGTTGAGTTAAGCCCAAGTCCATTCTTTACATGGTTACAGAGCCAGACACGTCCCAATTCATTGTTTTCGATGTTGGGCCCCCTTTTTATATTGTCCACGCTCTAGATGTCCAGGCCTGGGCGTGAGGCGGGGTGTTGAGTTCTCTCACATCGGTGGGATAAGCGGTTCTTGGTTTCCTTATATGTTTTGGGCAATCCTCCTCCATTTAAGCTAGCTTTTAGGGTTGAGTTAGGCCCAAAATCCATTCTTCTCTAGTGTCTAGACCTGTCCACCGGGTCGGGGACTCGCCCGACCCGACCCAAAAAAATCAGGGTCAGGGTCAGTTTATAGCTGACTCACGAGCCACTCGACCCGAAAAAGCGGGGACCCGATTAGGGTCAGGGTCAGGGTCGAGCCAGGGTCAGAATATTTTACCCGTCTGACTCGGCCCGACCCCAACCCACATATTTTTTAATATAATTTATATTATTTTTCCTTCATTAATATTTATTTTGTACTTATATATATTTTTGCCATTAATAAGTGATATAATGCATGTTTTTATAATATATGTATTGCTCTAATCTACATTGAACTAGACATAAAATAAGATAAAAACGGTAGCTGATTATTAATTATATATTTATATTATTAGTCGTTTTGTTAATATCACAGAATTATAATGTAGGGAGAGAAAGTAATTGTAAATTGGTGAAACTTTAAATGATCATAACTCTGGGCTCGGATGTCCGTTTTACCCAAATTTTTTTTTGATTTTGCGTATTTTTTCGAGACAGGGCCGGTCAAATAGCCATAAGGCGATTTGGCACAACCAATTTTTTAGAAAAACATCCGTTTTTCCAATCAATTTGTGTTTTTCCCCAAATCGGTTTCTAATTTTCTTTTTCTTTAGTCAAGATCTCACGATATACAATACATTTCAACGTCAAAATTTCATGGTAATGTAGGGGTGAATGCCAATTTCAGTTTTGGAAATTCAATTTTTTTTAAAAAAATCCTCAACCCGACCCTGGCCTGCCAAAAAATTCATATGGGTCAGGGCCGACCCGTGACCCATAGGGTCCCCGAAGGGTCAGGGACAGGGTCGGAATTTAAAAAAAAAATAGGGTCAGGATCGGGCAAGCAGAAAAAAAAAAAGCCACCCGACCTGGCCCTGACACCTTTGGACAAGTCTACTGGTGTCAGAGCCAGACCCATTTCAATTATTTGTTCATCGATGTTGGGCCCCTAAATTATATTATCCACGCTCCAGTTAACAAGGTGTGGGTGTGTGGGGGAGTGTTAAGAGTCCACATCAGATATGGAATGGGAACATGGACTCCTTATATAGACTTGGACAATCTTCACTTTACAAGCTAGCTTTTGGGATTGAGTTAGACCCAAGATTCATTTTTTACGAATAGGGCTAATTTGTGTATGTTCGATATAAACCAATCCTTCGATATTGTTGGTTTTCCACTTAAAATTGAAATTATAGTAAAGCAGCGTCCTTCGTCATTAGCTTCTCCTTACTACATCTTGAAACACCAGACTGAAAAAACCTTTTGGATTCCTTACGATGATATCTTCTCAAATAATGCTCCAGACATTATATCAAAAATAATATTTTTGATGAATGTTCCTTTCTCTTTAGATTACCAGCTAAAGTGGAGATGTATAAGTTACACGTATGATGAGACCGTTGCCATACTGGAGAACCGGGATACATTGATTTCCAAGACACTGGAGTTCGCCAGGAGCATGAAGGATTGTCCATCTTTGCCTTCAGATAAAGATTGGTCTATGACTTTGAGTATTACCAAGGTCACTTATCTACCCGATAGGGAATTCATGGAGAAGTATAACAACATGGAAGCACACTATAATTTTGAGGTGTGGATAAAGACTCAAAGAGAGTTGGATTCACTGATTGTTGTGCTTCAAGCTTTGCAGAAGGAATTAAGTAGTGATCAAGAAGACGAGATTTGAAGACGGTGCATTGTCTAAGCACTCTAATTTCTTGGACATGTGTTCGATGTGTAGGGAAGAATTTTGGCACGTTCTATGGTTTCTTGTCTCAATTATTGTTCTCACGTTTACCATCAAACTTATATTCTAGAATAACTTCTAAGAAATAGGTTTTGTCTCTATTGTCTATCGGAGTTGTAGTTACGCAAATTTGTAGTATGACTTTAGAGATTTTTGCAAAACTCAGATGGAAAATTGTTAGAAATGTTTGTTTCCTTCTTTGAATAGGGGTGCATGGCTTATTTGCTTTCTCTTCTAAGTTTCTATTAAACAACCCAAGAAAAATAAGATAAAAAGGTTTTCAATGAGTAATATACTCTGAGATGCTCCTCCCCGCTGATCAAGCTTTATTCAAACGTGTAACATCATTTTCAAGAAATGAATCATGAAGTATGCAAAAACATTAGCTGTAATTTTCAATCTTACATTACAAACGAAGCAAATAATAGGGATGTAAATGGGTCAGGGGCAGGGTATGGCCTTGACCTGCTAAGATTTTGATCAGCTCAGCCCTACCCTGCTAAGCATTTTTTCAGAAGTTTGCCTTGTCCCGCCTCGTTCAGCTTTGCCCACCCTATTGAAAAGATCAGTGACGTAGGTTTCATTATAAGAGTGAAAATTTACTCATTTCAAAAAATAAGCTTTGCTCCGCCTTTCCCCTTGCCTCGCCCTGCCCCTTTAAGGTTTACTCAGTCCTGCCCAGTCAAGTCTTTCTATAACAATAATTCTCTATAACAATATTACACTATAACATTCAAGTTTTCTTTGAAACTAATTTCAATGTTATGTTATTTTCTATAACAACATTTTATTATAACAATAAAAAATATAAAAACAAATAATATTGTTATATAGAGCTTTGACTGTATTAAGGGTTGCCTATCTTGTCCGATCATCGTTCTTTCCCGTTGCCATCCCTAGCGAACAATAACCCGGGCCAGCTTTTGTTGGTACTCTATTGTACTTTATAAAGCAGTACGGAAAGTAAATAACTATTACAAGTATTCGAAAGGATAAACAAATATTCAATCTTCAGAAATTGAATCTTGTTGAACAAATAGGCCAATCTTCAAACGTGCCGCAAGCTTGTTGTGTCTTGAATCTTGATAACCTGAAATCAAGAAACAACTAAATCTGGATGGTTACAACGTTGTGTGTTGAGTCGAGTGATAGCCCTCTGTCCTTAAGACAAGATTGCCCCGTATATATGCTTTTACGTTAGCGGGCAATAGTCTCCCAAGATAAAACAACACTTTAATCTCAACGCTACAAAGCCAATAGGTTGATCCTGGCGAAGAAAACAAATATGACTCGAGTTGCTGAAGATATGGAATAGGAAGGAAGAGTTTCTCTTTACTCTTCTCTTTTGTCTCTGTATATAGTGTGTCTCTGTAGTGTATATCTTGTGTATACGTGAGGGTTTGGTCACTGTTTTTCAGCCACTGTTTTATTGAATTTCAGCCACTGTTTTGCTGAATTTCAACCGCTGTTTTGCTGAATTTTCAGCCACTGTTTTGTTGAATTTCGATCTTTTTTGTGTGTTTTTCGTGCTATATTTTTCGTTTTTAGCCTGTTGTGCAGTGTTTTCAGTCATCTGTGCAGTCCCGAATTGAGCAAAAAATAGCTCAATATATAGCATGGAGGAGGGGCTGTCCAACTGCCAAAAACAAGGTTGTAATGGCCATTAAGGGAGGCCATTAAAACAGCCAAGTAATGGTTGTTAATGGCCATTGAAAGAGGTCGCTTAATGGACATGAATGGGGTGTTAATGGAGGAGTTAATCGCCCATGCAAGTAATGGCCGATTAATGCCTCAAAAAAATAGTTCCAACGGAGGCAGAACCAACTTTCCAGAAACTCTGGGGACCAAACTGTAAATATTGAAACTTCGGGGACCAAACTCGTATATATGAAAGAATTCGAGTCCAAACTGTACATATGAAACTTCGGGATCAAACTGTATATTTGGCAGAGTTCTCTGGTCCAAAAAGATAATATCAGAAAGTCCCCACAGCCCACGACCCACGACCCGTGACCCGAGACGACCCGTGATCCGAGCCCGAGACCGGACCGGACCGGACGGGCGGCTGCGGCGCGCGTGTGGGCTTAGCCATGAACCCAAGCACATCTAGGTCTTCCCTCCTTTAACCACATGGGATACCCCTTGGGGTCCCAAACCCTTTACCAATTTGAGACACATGGGATACCCCTTAGGGTCCCAAACCCTTTACCAATTTGAGACTTATATAGAGAGCAATTCTTCCTATTCCAACTGATGTGGTAGATTTGTCCCACACCACATTTCCATGCCTCAAACACCTTACTTCGTGGACCAATATCTCTTTCATTTCTTAACGAAATTAGACGATTCTTGGCCCTACGGTCATCTACTCACTTCGTAGATCATGCATGTGCGAAGAGACAAGGTCTCCAACATGCGGAACACTAGTGTTTAATTCATTAAAGATGGGTGGACGCATCTCCCCGCCAAAGGCTAATTTCCAACAATCCCCTCTATGAAAGAGAGATTGTGGCGCACACACAAGGTGCCTACATTTCAGCAATCTTTCAGCGAAAAAATATTGCATCAGGAGAGGTAGCTTCTGCCTTGAACCTTCCCTAGTTGAATACCATCGGACTTACTTACTGCGCGGTGAACGTGATGTCTTGAACCGTCAGTGTTTAGAGTAAGCCAAGACAATGATACCAACACAACAACTCTTCTTATTCATTTTCCTTCTTACGTTTCGGTCCGTTGTGGCCATGGACACACTTGGATTCTTAAGTGCATTCATTTGAGGCGGCTATCCTCGCACTTAAATAGGTGATCTCCTACAAGGTATCCTGCTATACCCCACTTCTCAAGTGTTAGGAATCATTAAAAGTTTCCCCAACCTTAACCTCAACCGTTTGAGGATCTTTTAAAGGTTTGGAAGCTTAACCTTTACCCACCATGCAGGTAGCACTTTAATGTCTATCGCGGGAACAACTTTGGATTCATGTTTCTCTACAGAAATCATCATCCGAGGTGCTCTTGCTTCCACCGAAGCGCTCAACTGAACCTTTTGCCGCTTAGTTTTCCCATTGAATCACATTCTTGGGATCTCCAATAAGTATGGTTGGGTTTCCACCGCAAAGGTTCGTATTGTTTGGGTTTTAAGCCCATTCCCCTAGACAGGCAGAACACTTGATCTTCGAATAGTCCCTTAGTTAGTACACAAGGATGTGACACCCGTGATGATCAACTGGCATACGGTCTTATGTCTCCGACAGATCCTGACAGATATGTCCAGACGCCGTCATCCGTGTCCTTCCTAAAGCCGACCGGCTAGCCACAGTGTATAACTGCTGAAGACACGGGTTTCTCCCAATAAGGGACGTCCTCTAAGGAGTCGTGAAGTTACTCAACTTCTTTCATGCTTTGTATAAAGCGATAAACTCCGATTCCATCATGAATCGGCCGATGCAAGTTTGCTTAGAGGTTTTTCTAAGACCCATCATACACATTTACTTGTGGCTTTGATGTTCTTCAGATCTGATGTCCGGTTTGCATCATTGTGTTCTCCCGTAACATTTGGACATCCGAATACTATAGTCTGTAGATAAGCGAATAATTCAGATATCGTCATATCCGACTTAACGCCTTCTACCGATCATGTATTAAAATCATCAGTGAGCCTTAGTTCAACTGACCTGCTTTGTAGGACGATACCAGGTCGGTTGTAGTGTGTACAATACATTGAACTACACGTGACCTGAGCATATCGCTCCTTGTTTATGGGTGCACCATGATTCCAATCAGTTCTATGATTCATAACCATTGGTGGCTTCAACGAGACTGTCAACTATCGACCAATCCGTTAGATGTCTTAGAAATCCAATTCCTAAGATGTCATCTGTGATACCCATATCTTTCATATCGAGACTTTGTTTCAATATGACTTTTGATTCTCCAACTCGTTGGCTTTCTAACTTCGAGTCAATGTTTATGTGGTCGATTCATTGTTTTGTTTTATCCGAGACTTTCGGGACCAAAATATAAACATTTCAGGGACCAAAATGAAAGTTCAGGAAGAAGCCCAACAGTTCAGCAAACCAATTATGATTCTCTTCTTCCAACTCTTCGGTTGGGAAGGTTGTTTCAACATCCATGCCACGTAAGACTACAATGGCCCTGGATGTGAAGCTACTCACAGGGGAGCACATTTTACAACCCAAAGGTTCTTTTCCCGGAGGAAGATCAACCATTACGCAAGTATGGTTCTATATGATAGAATCTATTTCTTTCTTTATAGCTTATTTCCAAACCAGTGCTTTTGGAGATGACAATTCTTTGTTAATTGTCCATGGTTCGTTCTAAACCATACAAGCTAGAAGGACTGGAACAAGTCTTTGTCCCCTTCTTTGCTCCGTCTCGGTTCAACATCTAGAATCCCTGAGTTCTGTAGATCCTGAAATATTAAGTTCCGGATAGCTAGCAACTTTCGAGTCCTGTAGATACGGAACGTCTAGTTCCGGACAGTCAGGCCCTCGCGGGTTCTTGTTAACCTTGAGCAATTACTCTTTTTTCCTTTTTTTTTTCAAGGAAAGATATCTTTAAAGAATTCAACATTCTTTGACACCAAGAGGTGATAATCACTACTGTTATTTGCAGATCCAGTGGATATGCAATCTACAATCTTGGGTATGAAAACCACCTCACATCACAACATTTGTATGTGAGATCCTTTCCATGTCTCACACGGAGGGTTACCCTTATCCTTATGCGTATTTCTACTGAGAATCGCATTAGAGGTAAGGATCGCCTTGCCCCACATAATATGGGCGTACGGCTTTGCGTTTGGCTAACACCGTTGGACTGAGATGAGTAATGAACAGTCGTTTAATGAACAATGCTTCACATTCTCCCCCGCTATCACTACGAATTTTGCAATCCATAGGCATAGTTGATTTCCAACTTCTGCTTTGTAGCGCTTATCCGCTTCAACAACTTCATCTTTGTTTTTCAACAAACAAATGATTCCATACGTTGTACCATCATCAATGAAGATCACAACGTACTTGTCTCCCCCCTCTATTTTGTATAAACTTCAAATCACCCAAGTAGGTGTGACTAAGTTCTAGAGGAGCGGTGCTTCTTTCGCTATTCCCTTGACGGAATTTGGAAAGGTGATTTTGCCTCTTCATCTATCTCACATTTATTTTGAGGGTTTATGTCGACAGAAGGCAACAATCTCAACATCGTTAGCCTTTGAATGACTTGCTATTTAACGTGTCTTAATCTATGATGGCATAGATGCACTGATTACAAATATATCATTCATTTGGCTATAGACATACTGTATCATTCTTAGTTATTACAGACCTGTTGGACTAGTCTCAAACCAGCTTGACCAACAGCGTCCCTTAAACCAAGTTTGGGACATGTATCACCTCATTTTAGAGTGATCCCATTCCATGAAGTCCTATTGAGGACAACCTCTCCAACCCCTTCTACTTTAGAGGTGGCATTGCTTCACATGAACAACCTCTTGCCCGTGGTTAGGGCGTAACCGGATCATGTGTGATCTAAATACTCTGGCCCACTCCAGTTGCTTTGGCCGACTGAGTGTCCAATTTCTTTTCTGCCTTTCTTTAGGCCTTCAGATCATTTAAGACCTGGAAACTTTGGCCCACCTTACTAGGTGTCCATTACTTTTCCTATGAAATGAATTCTAGCCCCACTCTAGTCGCCCGGAGGCTTTATATGACTGAGTGTCCAATATCATCATATCAAAGGAATTTTGGCCCACTCCAGTCGCCCGGAGGCTTTGTATGACTGAGTGTCCAACATCATCCTATGAAGGATCTTCGCCAAATAGTGTGACAGACTCAACGTCTTTAGCTTTTAGTCTTCTTCCGTTATGATTGGTGCCCAGACAATTTTTGGCGCTTACTTAAGAGTGGTAACAGTTTTCGCACAGTCAGTGGATCTTTCTCCCTCGTATGTGCGAACATACTTTACACACTTTTAAGCATTACACTTAAAAGAACGGATCTTTTTAAGTCGTTTACAAAATCCAATCTTTAAACGGGAAAGAAGAAGAGATTAAACTTCTGATTTTTAAAGCGTAAGGAATATAAATTAAGATTCTTATATTCCTCCTTACTTTAATCCATTTTTAATCAGATATCATTTAATCTTTATTCTTGACAAGTAAGAAAAATACTTATCTCAATTTCAGATTCTTTGTCTGGGACAGATATAGGCCTTCTGCTGCAAGATAGAACCACATCTTCAGCCTTCTCCTCTTGTCCCAGTTGACATCCTCAGCCTCTCGTGAGCGCTTGTTCCCACCACTCTCGGGAGCGGTGACACCATGAACATGTTGAACTTCAACAATATCATCATCACTGTCTTCAAGTATAAAACCACAGCGATATCCAGATTTGGTCACACAACTTTTGACCGACATCTTTCGAACACTAATAGTAATACAATACAATCTTGTCTTAAATTGTTGGTTCTCTATTGTACTTTATAAAGCAGTACGGGAAGTAAATAACTATTACAAGTATTCGAAAGGATAAACAAATATTCAATCTTCAGAAATTGAATCTTGTTGAACAAATAGGCTAATCTTCAAACGTGCCGCAAGCTTGTTGTGTCTTGAATCTTGATAACCTGAAATCAAGAAATAACTAAATCTGAATGGTTACAACGTTGTGTGTTGAGTCGAGTGATAGCCCTCTGTCCTTAAGACAAGATTGCCCCGTATATATGCTTTTACGTTAGCGGGCAATAGTCTCCCAAGATAAAACAACACTTTAATCGCAACGCTACAAAGCCAATAGGTTGAGCCTGGCAAAGAAAACAAATATGACTCGAGTTGCTGAAGATATGGAATAGGAAGGAAGAGTTTCTCTTTACTCTTATCTTTTGGCTCTGTGTATATAGTGTCTCTGTAGTGTATATCTTGTGTATACGTGAGGGTTTGGTCACTGTTTTCAGCCATCGTTTTGCTGAATTTTCAGCTTTTTTTTGCTGAATTTCACTGTTTTTTTGTGTTTTTTCGTGCTATATTTTGAAGTTTTTTAGCTTTGTTGTGCAATGTGTTTTCGATCATCGTGTAGTCCCGAATTGAGCCAACAACAACTCAATATATATCATGGAGGAGGGGCTGTCCAACTGCCAAAAACAAGACTGTAATGGCCATTAAGGAATGCCATTAAAACAACCAAGTAATGGTTGTTAATGACCATTGAAAGAGGATGCTTAATGCCCAAGAATGGGGTGAAAAATGGAGGATTTAATCAGCCAAGTAATGGCTGATTAATGCCTCAAAAAACAGTCCAACGGTAAGGCGAGAAAGTTTTACGCGTCACCCCAAAACCAACTTTCCGAAACTCGGGGACCAAACGTAAATATTGAAACTTCAGGGACCAAACTGTATATTTCTCTGGTCCAAAAAGATAATATCAGAAGAAAGTTCGTACATTTGCACAGTTCCCACGTCCAAAAAGATAATATCGAAAGTCCCCCGAGATCGACGGCGGGACGACCCGGCCCGGCGGCGCGCGTGTGGGCTTAGCCATGAACCCAAGCACATCTAGGTCTTTCCTCCTTTAAACACATGGGATACCCCTTGGGGTCCCAAACCCTTTACCAATTTGAGACTTATATAGAGAGCAATTCTTCCTATTCCCACCGATGTGGTAGATTTGTCCCACACCACATTTCCATGCCTCAAACACCTTACTTCGTGGACCAATATCTCTTTCATTTCTTAACGAAATTAGACGATTCTTGGCCCTACGGTCATCTACTCACTTCGTAGATCATGCATGTGCGAAGAGACAAGGTCTCCAACATGCGGAACACTAGTGTTTAATTCATCAAAGATGGGTGGACGCATCTCCCCGCCAAAGGCTAATTTCTGACAGCTTTATCCATCAAACTAGCTAGAATGGTTAGCACATGCAAACTTCTATGATATGCAGAATGGAAAGCAACTTATCATCAATGCCTAAAGTCTTATAATAAGTCATTCTATTGGTGTTCTCCTATAACTTTCACGTGCATTAGTATATTATTACCTATATATATATTATGGCGTCTGATTGTTCCAAAGTTCCTAAAAATGATGAGAGAGCTCCTTAGGCTTTTATTCTTGTATGTATACAATAATGCAGATACACTATATTCTATGTATAAAGTTTCATGAGAAAGTGAAATAAAAATTCATATTATATTAAAAGTACGAAGGGTTGGTCTTAGAAACGTTGATTAAACTTTTTGCATTTTATTAAAGACTCTGCAATAGATAAAATTGTCATTTATCATTTTTCTCAAATTATTATTTAATTATATCTTATTATTTGTCTAATATTTAGAAATTGAAAATCTATTAAAATTTGGTTGTTAAACCTTACCTTATTTGAATTATGTACCTAAAATTTAGGACATAGGACTTTAAAATTGTGGGTTACAACAATTGCAGGAAACGGGAAGTAAGTAACTGCTAACTATTACAACAAACTGAAATTACAACAAACTGAAATTTCAACAAACTGAAATTACAACAAACTGAAATTACAACCACTTTGATATTTTGCTGGGTCGAGTGATGACACTCTGTCTTTAAGACAAGATTGTCCCGTATATATCCTCTTACGTTATGGACAATAGTCTCCCAAGATAAAACAACAAATTAACAAATGAGCAAAGGAAACTCAAGTGTTACTTTGAAGAACTTAGAGTAACGAAATGATGTTGGAGAGTAAGAAGAAGATTTCAAATTTTTTCTGTCTCTTGCTAGAACAATTGAGCCAAAGGCTTCAATTTATAGTGTAAGGAGGGTGAGTTCTCAACTGAGGAGCATGAAGGACATTCTTTAAAGTTAACGGTGGGTTCGGGGGAGACAAGTTTGTAGTACCATAACCACAAATTGTAATTGAATGACCATTTTCGACAATTATATCATGATTATTGCTCAAATTAAAATATGACAAGAGATTACCTTGTGAGGACGTCATATGAGACGTTGCGCCGGTGTCCATGTACCAATTTGCATTGGGCGAATTAAGCCCAAGAGTGTGCATTGCGACCTCGATGTTGGGCCGAGTTGCCACTGCCGAGTGGGCTATTTGCACTGGTTCGGCAGTGGCCTAAGAATGTCAAGCTGCTAGCTGGATTGCTGCGTCTGGGCTGCTAGCCTAGGCATGGGCCTGGCCAAATTTCCAGAGGGAAATGGGCAGGGAGGCACGACCAAAGGCCACTGCCAGGCCCACGGTGCGGTCCACTGCCCCAGTGTTGCTTGGCAGCCGCCCCTGACGCCATGTCGGTGGCTGCCATCATTGCCACCACAACAGTTTTTACCTCCATTACCGCGTTATTTCGTCCCTTTTGGCCATGGTTTGTCATCAAAATTTTAAATTGTGAAGTATTATCATCGGACGGACCGGCAACCATGGTAGAATTCGACACGGTGGCTATATTTTTGGCAAAACCCATTTCTTCTAAGATGAGCATAGAACGGGCTTGGTAAAATGGCGGAAGAGGATTACTTTGGCGGATGAGCGTACCCACTCCACTATATGCGTCGGTGAGGCCGACAACCATTTGTAAAATGAGTCGATTGTTAGTTACCGGCGCCCCGACGTTCTTGAGTTGGTCTGACAAAACCTTGAGCCGTAAACAATATGTGGATGTATTGGGAAAATCTGCCATGTCAATGGTGGAGAATTCTTGCTCAAGAGTGACAACCCGAGAATTTTTATTATCTTGGAATATGTCACGTAAGTTATCCCAAGCCTCCATTGCCACGGAGTCGGGTTCAAGGATCGTATGCAACAAATCACTCAAAATTGTTGCATAGATCCACTGGAGGACCATCGCATCAAGGGTCAATCATAATTCCTTTTCATTCTCGGATTTCGGAACCTTCTCCTTGCCTTTTTCCGACGGAATTATGTGATGGATAACCCGGTGTGATCGACAATGAATTTTAAAAAGCTCGCACATGTCACGTAATGGATGTTTTCCATCTCAAGGGTGATGGAGATATGAGATTTGATGTTGGAGATAGCTAGGGCTGAATGAAAATTTGATTTCGAGTAAGACATGGTTGTCGGAAGAGGAATGAAGTGGTCGGCGGCGCACAAGGAAGGGGGAGGCCGACGGTGAAAAGTAAAATTTAGGGTTTAGGAACTTTCCTTAGAATCTGATACCATGTAAGAAATTTTCTTCCTTGCTTATTTCATTCCAAAGTGGTAGTAAATATACACATCATACAAGCATAATCCTAGGCTAGAGTTAAGGTAATAAATCACTAAATATATACCTACAATATACAGAATATACACAATTATGACTAATTATTATTTCCTATTCTATCACCTTTTAACAAAACTTTCATAGGTAACAAAAGAGAAACATTAGGTTTAGGAATATTCACCAATTAAAATTACTTTAGGTTTAAAATTATTTTACCAATTAGTGTTACTTCCATTAATTTTCTAGAATTTTAAAACCAAAATAATCTAGATTAGAAAGGAGATGAACACTCCTATAAAAGAAGTCTGTACTCCACATTTGTAAACATTAATTCCTGATTGAGTTGATGATTGCGGAGGTAAACTTACTTGTGATTTGAGGTAATTTTTTTATACTCTTAGTTTGTTCTAGAAGTTAGAATTGATAAATGATCGTGTATTCTGGATAGACAATTGCATATTGCCAGTTGTGATTTTTGTTACTATGTCTAATATATGGTTATCAATTAAAATTGACTTATCTTATCATCGTGTTGATATTACAACTTATTATTATTATTGCTTTTACATCTCTCCTTGTACCTCCGGTCTATCGGAAATAGCGCATCTTTGCCCGTCACAAGGTAGGAGTAAGGTCTGCGTACATTTTACCCTCCTCAGATCTGACTTGGTGAAATTATATTGGTTATGTTGTTGTTGTTCTTGTAATTTAAAACTAACTTATTTATAAATAGAGTAATTTGGTATTTGGCAAAGATGAAGATTTTATGTGGGTCAAGTATATAGTATTTGTAATTATAGATATTTTATTGTATGATATAATGACATGTTATGTTAATGTATCTTGACCGATATCATTTTGTAGACGATATTCTTGCGTATGATCCTTTTTGTTGATTTGGCTATTCTGTCATGACCAAACTCTTGTAATTGACATTGATATTCCCTTTGAAAGTACAACATAATTGTCCATGTGAAAAAAATGTACAACTTCAAATACACTCCACACCTTAGCTATTGTTTGAAAGTGTGCTTTATTGACATCGAAAAATATAATCCCTTTAAAAATTAATCATCTTATAAGGGAACGTAACATACGCTAAGAACGTCGTTATAAAATGATATTATGTGAGATACGACAACATAATATGGTTGTCTCTCATCTACTAAAATATCTATAAAACAACATACCCATTTACCAATAATATATAATTAATTTAACTAAATTCACGTTGTTCGCATGTTCAGTAATTATTGAATTAAACTACTATGTTTGCGTAATAATATCCATTTTCATCATTTTGACAATTTTATTTATTTTAATGAAAAATATATTCTTCTTATATAACTTATTTATTGATTCACGCTATGTACACGTGCGACACACGTATACTTAAGACTAGTAGATGGTAATGGTACTTGAAGTCTTCAAAAAAAGACCCACGATTCTATCGAGCGTGCTAAATGGCAATATTCTTCGAAGGATCTTGTGGGGAAAGAAAACATGAGTCCAAGGGGGTGTTTGGTACAAAGAGAAATGTTTTTCGCATAGAAAATATTTTTTCGAAAATAAGTGATTCTCTTATTTTCTGGTGGTTTGCAAGTAAGCAGAAAATATTGTCCCAAGAACATTGATATCTGATATAAGCAAATACTATAGGTGGGGGCTAGTGCTGGTGGGGGTAAGGGGACGGAGATGAGACAATTAGTATACATATGATGTTATTTATGGAACTTGTTTTCCGCATGCTTTCACTAGGAAACTAACTTTTCTTACTTGTAGGAGCTTTATTTTCTGTAGAACAGTGTAATTCTCCTTGATGGAGTTCTCTTATTAATGTCATATATATATATATAGAGTATATGATCTCTATTTTATCTTAATTACATTAAATATTAATTATAGCATATATTATGAATATATATGAAATATATTCACTATCACACCCCCTCAGTCAGAGCGGAAGAGGTCGGACGCTGAAACTGAATCTGAAGTCAAGGAACAATTGCCGAGGAAACCCATTTGTGAAGATATATGTGTACTGATACGAAGAAGGAATGTGCAACACCCTAACGTGAGCCATTGCAACTTTCTCACGAACAAAGTGAATATCCATCTCAATATGTTTGGTTCGCTGATGCTGAACCGGGTTATGAGACAAGTAGACAACAAATATGTTATCACATTAAACTAAAGATGCCTTATGTATGGGACAATGAAGCTCAAGAAGGAGATTTCGGAGCCAACATAGCTCGGAAACAACGTTCGCAACGCCTTGATATTCTGTTTCTGCACTCGAATGGGAAAGTGTGGCTTGCCGCTTGGCAGACCACGATATGATGTTATCCCCCAAAAATACATAATAGCCGAACGTAGAGCGACGGGTGTCCGGACAGGATACTGCCAATCTGCATCTGTGTAGGAGAGTAATCTAGTCGGTGCTGAGGGATATAAATGAAGTCCATAGTCAAGTGTGCCCTTAACGTACCGAATGATACGCTTAAGTGCTGTAAAGTGAGGCTCCCTAGGGGCGTGCATGAACAAGCACACCTGCTGAACCGCATATGCAATATCTGGCCGAGTGAAGATGAGATACTGAAGAGCACCTGTAAGACTCCTATAAAGAGATGGATCATTGATCGGATCCCCATCATCTGCAATGAGTTTGGACTTGGAGTCGACGGAGTGGGCATGATCTTACAATTTGCCATTTTAGCCCTATAGACGATCTTCTCTGCATACTTAAGTTGACATAAGAACATAGCATGTGCAGATCTGGTCACTGATATCCCTAAAAAATAACTCAACTTACCCAAGTCGGTCATAGAATATTCAGACTTGAGTAGAGAAATGATCTCGTGCTTCAGGCCATCTGAAGAAGCTGTCAAAATAATATCATCCACAGATAACAAAAGGTAAGTTATGTTAGTACCTCTATGAAAAATGAATAATGAATGATCACTTTTGCTGCACATGAAACCGATATGTATGATGTATGTAGCAAACCATTCATACCAAGCCATGTGGACTTGTTTCAACCTATATAACAATTTACGAAGACGACAAACATGATGAGGAGCCTCCAGATGCACAAATCCTGGAGGTTGATGCATATAGACGGTTTCTTTCAAATCCCCATGTAAGAAAGCATTCTTTATATTAAGCCGATGAATAAGCCAATTCTTCCCCATAGCAATGCTCAAAACCGCGCGGATGGTAGCTGGCTTAACCATTGGGCTAAAAGTCTCACCACAATCAACAACCTTCTACTGCCCTGTGCCATTTGCCACAAGTCTGGTCTTGTAACGTTCAAAGGCACCATTATCTATGAACTTATGAAGAAATAGCCACATACAATGGATTACATTTACCCCCCAGGTTGCAGAACAAGATCCCAAGTGCGATGTGAAGTAAGCACATTAAACTCCTCTCGTATGGTCGCATTTCAATTCGGTTCAAGTTTGGCTAAGGTTGGGTTTTTAGGAATGGGTGAAATGGGTTGAGTCGGTAGGTTAAAATGAACTTTTAGTTTAAAAATCATGTGTTGTACATGAGTTTCCATGAGGTGAGTGGGGACGTTACGGGTGGGGCAGGGGGGCTGGGTGGTGACGGTAAGACTGGGAAACGGGGTCGGGATTGGGCAGTGATGATGATGGGCAGTGGGGCTGGGCAGGATGGCTGGTAGGGTCGGGTAGTGATGGGGACGGGACTGGGAAGTGGGTGGAGTCGACGGGACGGGTGGTTGGACGGCCGAAGGTTGCCGATTTTGTATTGCATTTTGGAGTAGAAGGGAGGTGTCTGAGTCATCAAGGACGTAATCAATGACTCGAAATTTTTGGATGTTGTCGAACGGGAAGACATACTACAAATCATGTTGTTAATAGTGCGGAGAATTCTTTCGACTTTACCATTTTAGGGGAAGTATAGGGGTAGGAGAAACGAAAAAACATGCCATTAGCCGCACAAAAATTATGAAAGTGAGAGTTATTGAACTCACGGCTATTATCACATTGAAACATGTTGATGTCTTTTTCAAATTATGTTTTAATCAATGTACGAAATTCAAGAAATTTGGAGTAGACTTGAGACTTAAGTTTAAGCGGATAGACCCAAAGAAAGTGAAAAAAGTCATCTAAAAATACCAAATAATATTTAAAACCAAGGTCTCGCCAGTGCCCTTTTTGGCCAAATTTGAAGTATTTGTCCAAATTTGGAATATCTGACATCCAGTTGTAAGAGGTCTCGTCAGTGCTCTTTTTGGCCAAAATTTAAAACATATTTTAATCCAAAGACGTAAATCTTGGGGTAGCTATATATGATATAAATTAAAGGGAAAAGAGCAAAAAAAAAAGTGGCCCTCATCAACTATAAGAAATAGATAAATTTGTCCTTTATTTAAATTTTGTATTTGTATTCGAATCCAACTAAATTTGAATTTGTGCCGGAAAGTCCCACATTAAAAATAAATCATTCCCTAATAAAAGTGACTTCGTATCTAGCAAGGCTCAAACCTAAAACCTCTAACTTAATTTCTTAGTTTCTTTTTCTTTTTCAAGTAAGAAGATTCTTGAACACAAGAATGATAGAAGACTCAATAAGAAAAGAAATTGAAGTCTATGCATGCAACATCCTGCTTTCTTTAGATAATAATTTCGAATATAGTCAATAAGTACTTTAAGAAAATTTTGGTATATATAGGAATTCATCGTAATTCCTACCAACAATATCAATTAATACATCATCCAATATATGAAAAGTAAGTTCTAAATAAGGTTAGAGAAAGAACCAATCTCTCTTTCATTTCTGTTCTATCTTTATTATAAATAATAAAGAAAAAGAATATTGGAAAATGCTATTAGGTCGGGTCATTCATAAGAGGTACAAATTATTTCATTAGGCGCTTATTAGTTTGTCTTCCATTTAAACTTTATTTATAAGGTATAATAAGTTTATCATTATGAGTGTTGGAAAAGATACGTTTTTTTTTCCATACTATATATGACGGCTACTGTTTGTAAATAAAAAAGGTAGTTCATCCTTATTACGAGAATTCCAGACTATTAGTGAATCAAATCGTTGTTAACTACATATCCGCTTCCGTAAATAAAAACCTGTAAGTCTCTCCTAAATTAGTATTTACAATTGAAATAAATACTACTAAGAATGTATAAACATCATTTTCAAGAAAGTGAAACCAATTAAGCAACTAGTGGGAGGAAACTAATTAGGCTAGGGTAGCCATCAACCTAAGAATGGGAAATTAACACATTTTAGTTCTCAATTAATATGTAGCTAGAACATAGAGTGACCTATAATCTTGATTCTTATTCACTTGTTCAAGAGAGCAACTTGATTTTAGGAGCTAGAATTTTAAGTTTTTGGGTTCTGGTTTCTAGAAAACACAACTTACGGATACTTGATAAATTACTTATTTATATTAAGTAGATTTTAAATATAAATATAGATTTTTAGCTAAATATACTATTTTTTTGTCGAACTTGTAAGTGGAACTGTAGCTCCGCGCATGTGAGGAGCAAAGAAAAAGATGTCTTTTTTGATCATCTTCCCGTGGAATCTGATTAACAGTCGTATCTTGTCTGATACACAATAATACATATATTTCTATTTATAGATAGGGAAAGATGAAATAAATCAAAAAGAGGGATGGCGGGCAGGGTGGGTTAGGGCAGGTAAGGACAAATCTTTAATGGGGTAGGTCAGAGAAAGATTCAAATAGGGCAGAGTAAAATAATATTTTTGAAATTAATTAATGAGTTAGAGAAGGTAGGGTAAGGTCCGAATTTACAAATGGACCGGATAAAAATAAATGACCCGCATATATTTTCTCCCAATTCCCACTTCCATGACATTACTTTAATATTTCAGAACTTTCATAGCAAAGAATTCCAAAATAGTATCATACTAAACTCAACGAACTCTGTTTCCTCTTTGAATCTGTTCGATCCAATCTTAACACCTTCTCCAATAAATCCCCCTTCAAGGTCTGTTAATTAAATATACCCTTTTGGCTTTTTCTTTTTGATTAATTGTTGAAAAATCAAATGATGTTTAATTACAATTTTGCTATTTTCATAATGTTATTGCTTGATTAGTGATTACTAACAAATGTTGTTCTTGGTAATTTTTTTTTTCAGAACTTTCAAAAAAAATATATTGAAGAACACCCTACTGATGTCAAATCCATTTTTATGTTATCCTAAGAATCATAATTCTATGTATGTTTAAAACTACTATACCTAAAGACCATACATAAGTTGTTTATTCTTCAAGAAGGTAAAATAATTTATGATGCTTCAAGATGACAAGCTCAGGACCACCACTATGCCAAAACAGTACTGTTTCATGAGCCACTCTAAAATCAAACAGCAAACTTCGTAGGGGACTCCCCATTATTAGACTCTCAAATAAGCACTAAAATCCATCAAAAAGATGTACTTATATATCTGACATTACTAGTGGATGAATGAGCTATAAAAAAAAATGTCATATTGAAGATGACACAAGATCAAACAGTACACACATCCACGTGAAGAGAAATTTAAAATTTCAAAATTTGTGGCTCCAGTAAGTTGAAAATGGTAAATACAACAGGGAGAATGAGCAAATAATTGTAGCCATGCATGCATTATGAGTCTATGGTTCATTGAACAGAATGTAAAAATAGCACTTATCACCTTCATATAGAAGTGACTGTCTATAAAGAAAATGGTGTCAGAGCTTCACCTTATTTGGAAAGATCTTTACTTGGTCCAAATCCACAGTTTTTGCAGATAAAAGTTTTTTTTTTTTTGCTCAAAATGGAAATAAGACAGTAAACTGTTAGATGATATAGTTGGTACAGTGAGAAGTACTAAATGTTAGGAAATATAGAGCGGACCCTTGATAATATCATAGCGCACAAAGAGGATAGAAGATGGAGAGAGAAGTTAAGCTCATTTCATATCATTTTAACAACTTCGCTCTTACATAATAACATTACAAAGGGGATTTATATAGATGTTAAACGATAATTCTAGATTCAGATTACTAAATGCTTTCACACTCTTACTATGAACTTGGCCTTCTTGAAAACATAATAATATACCTAGATAAATCCATGCACCTAGGTCTCCTAAAAGTCAAGGCTAACACTAAATATTGAAATGTGTGATCATCTGATCTAAAAGCTTAAGCTGTTAGATAGAACACACTTTGATTATATTCTCAACACGCCCCCTCACGTGCTGACCTGATTTTTTTTCATGGTCCAAGCACTTGTGTGTTCTATCTAACAGCTTAAGCTTTTAGATTAGATGGTCACACACTTTAATATTTGATTATATTCTCAACACTAAACATGCATCTAGTCATTCTAGAACATTCAAAATTATATTTTTAACACTCTGCCCTTAATTTTGAATTTTCATGTTCTTCATCACTTTTGATGATTTTTGCATCATTTTCGCATCCTCTTCGTTTCACCTTCCAATTTACCTTCAAAGATAATCCTTACAAAGAAATAGATTGGTGATTTGGACATAACTTTCCATATTTCACAAATTCCTGGTTATAACTTCAACATTACCGGCAATTCCTTCAAATTTGGCTCAAACTGAACAATCGCATGCTACATGCAATTCACTCTCCATTTTCTTTCAACTTTTGGCTTTTGCAAACACAAGCTCAAGGAAGATTCTCTTGTCTTCTCTTCCTATCTTGTGAAGTCCTTCAAGACTCACACCTTCTCGACATGTTACACTTTCTTCATAAAACACGTCATAATCCACTTCTCTTTGTAAATAGTCGGACTCTCAACATGTCCTCAAACCCGAAAACACCTTCAATGGAGATTGCCAAAAATCTTCACCTTTACATCTTCCAAGATCAAACCAACGCTTTGATATCACTTGTTGGAAATATAAGGCGGACCCTTCATAATATCACATCGCACAAAGAGGATGGAAGAGGGAGAGAGACGTTAAGCTCATTTCATATCATTTTAATAACTCCAATATTACATAATAACATTACAAAGGAAATTTATATTGTCACGATCCAAACGGGAGGGCCGTGACAGGCACCCGGACCACACCCGTCGGGTACCGCTAATCGTACAACCAACTTCTAATCACAATTGAATACGGACTAAGCCGAAAAAAGATTATAGAAAATCTTAACCAGAAATCCAATTTTCATATATACATACCCATACCAAGGTCGACAAGGCCACAAATGACAACTAACCACATGACACCTATCTACAAGCCTCTAAAGAATACATGACATCACAAGGACGGAACAGGACCCCGCCATATCCATATGTGTATGCAAAAATACTGTACCACGACCAGACTGCAACTCTGAAACAAATAGAGTGCTCCAATATCAGCTGAACCAGCAACCTACTAGCGTGAACCGTCACCCTCTTTAACTGAACCTGCGGGCATGAAACACATCGTCCCCCGACAAAAGGGACGTCAATACGACTGATGTACTTAGTATGTCAGACATGAACAATAGCATAACAGGGATATAACAACAACTGAAACAGGAACAACTGACCAACAATACATATCTCTGAGGGTCCTAATACATATGCCTACATGTTATGCACAATGCAGTATCCATATTCATTGGCCTCATCGGGCATTTTTCTTACCATAACAGTCTCTGTGGGCATAATATGTCTAAATGTCATGCACAATGCGGTAAATACATATATACTGGCCACACAAGGGCATCTTCCTCCCAATCATACATATATATATATATTGGCCCTTAATCAGGCATCTTCCTTCATTAAGCCACACAGGCTAGCTACACAGGTTTTATCATTATCATATCTCAACTGATCAGGTGGTCTGCGTATCCCGTTTCCCGTCCCCAATATATAGTCTCGGGTGAAACATGAATACAATGCAAATGAAAATGCATGAATCACAATAACACATCTCGTGTGACACAATTTCCTTGTACCTTCGGTTAACGCTGTAAATATTAACATATTTTCTGTATGCCTTAATAAGGACTTAGGAACATATTTAGACATGCTTTCAACATCGGAATCAGTAATATGAACATTCCTTAACTTCTAGGAGTAGAGTAATTTTTGGAGCAATATCACGGTTACGTTTCGTACATGGAACATGCCAAAAGAAAGAAATAATTTGTCTTAACATACCTCGATAAGTGGAGCAAATTAATAAAAATGAGAGTTTGACCGAGAAATTTGCAAAGCATAGCACGAGATTTAAAGAAAAGAAAAAGAAGCAAAATTTTCTCTAAGTGAGCAACGAATGGACTTATTTATTCTTCTCTTTAAGTGAATAATGTTTGCTGAACGTCTCGCTCTACACAAGGAATTCTCCAATTGCTAAAAGGAAGGGAATGAAGTTGCTGCTAGCTACCTAAGGCCTAAGCTCACTTTCCATCTAAGTAGTAGTAGAAACTATCTCTGTAAGAAACTTTATATCTAGTTGTGTAGCCCCTAATGTAGAGATAGGAGCTAGTAACTAATCATACTATTGTTACTTGTCTCCGGCGAATTCCCAAGGATAAGATAATGGCTGCCAACTCGTACCACACTCATGGCACACAACCAATCCATCTTAACAGATGTGACTTCCCCAACGTACCACCATGTCACCTAATTGACACATTGCTTTGGTCACTTACACGGTCCTTTAATTGCCGCACATTATCCCACTAAACATTGTCCCACACCAAATTAATTAATCCCATAATTAATCAATCACACACAATTAATTAATTTCGTGATCCCAATTTACTTAAGTCTTGATGAGTTATAAAATCTTCATATACTCAATGTCATAATCTGTGTGTTATGATGCTAGTCCCTGACCTCCTTGTGCACACACCAAATTTATTCCCGATCCCCCTCGTCGCACTTGTTGTGTCCAAAATATTCTGGGATTTTATCCTTTTATATACTAATCTCTTTATTAGCATATGTAAATATAACATAAATTTTTTCAACGCTCGGGTCTATTTACACGTGCCTAGCGATTTTATAAACACTTAGTGATTTAAACCGTGACCCGAAAGTACGGGATGTTACATATATAGATGCTAAAGGATAATTCTAGATTCATATTACTAAATACTTTCACACTCTTACTATGAACTTGGCCTTCTTGAAAACATAATAATATACCTAGATAAAATACATGTACCTAGGTCTCCTAAAAGTCATGGCTAACACTAAACACTAGTAATTCTAGAACATTCAAAATCATATTTCTAAAACTAAATAATAGATGTTAAATGTTAACTCAACTCGAAAAACTAGGTAGCTCATGAGGCAAATATTGTCTAAGTTCATATAAGGAGACAACCATTGAATACCTCAACTAATATTATAGGATAATCTAACACTCTCAGCCTCTTACATCCAACGCTTGATACAGTGGTTAGTGTCAATAATAGGTGTTAACTCGACCCCAAAGACTAGATAGTTCATGAGTCGAGTATTGTCCAATGCTATATAAGGAAACAACCGTCAATACCTCAACCAACATTATGGGACAATCTAACACTCTCGGTCCCTCACACCGACCGCTTGATATAGTGGGAAGTACTAATAATATGTGTTAACTCGACCCCAAAAACTAGGTAGCTCATGAGCCGAGTATTATCCAAGGCCATATAAGGAGCCAACAACTCAATACCTCAACCAATGAGGACAATCTAACACTCTCGGCCCCGCTCATCCAACGTTTAATACGGTGGAAAGTGTCAATAATAGGTGTTAACTCGACCAAAAAGACTAGATAGCTCATGAGCAAGTGTTGTGCAAGGCTATATAAGGAGACAACAATTCAACATCTCAACAACAACATACCCAGTGAAATCCCACACAATGGGATTTGAGGAGGGTAGAGTCAATACCTCAACAAATGTAGGACAATCTAATACTCTCAGCCCCACTTACCCAGCACTGAACATTTGAAAAGTGGGGCCCTATACTTGGTAAGCCAAGAATAGCGATAATTATGGCTTTGATACAATGTTAAAAATAGACATTGAGCCTAACTCAATCCCAAAATCTATATCATAGTAAGATGCAATGACAATCTAACAAAAAATGAAATTTTCCTCTTCAATCTAAAGAAAGTTGAGCCAAATCGATAGATTTTCCCAAAGCATCTATTTGCAAACAATAAAAACATGATAGTCCTTGACCAAAGTGTCCAAAATTGACAATGACATCTCAGACATACCCCTATATATTCTCTTCACCACCCTTCCATTTTCTGAACCCACTCAATTCCTCTGTATACTATCAAAGGAAAGGCAAAAGTACTAAAAAAACAAGCTTTCTTGTGTTCCCACAATCTGTTTTCTCAATACATTTATAGTAAGAATGAGCTCACCAGAGTATAAAAAAGGGCAAAGGGCAGCCCGTGCACTAAGCTCCGCTATGCGCGGGATCCGGTGAAAGGGGACCACAAGGGTCTATTATACGCAGCCTTACCTCACATTTCTGCAAGAGGTTATTTCCACGGCTTGAACCCATGACCTTCGGATCACATGACAACAACTTTATCCAGTTACTCCAAGGTTCCTTCGTGTATGTGCTCCTGAAATTGCTTATATTCATACTTTGCATTTGTTCAATCAACAAAAGTAACATCTGTTGTAATAATCATCATCATTTTGCCTCCCCTTCAAATTTCTCACTGATTAATCTATCATTGAAACAGTTAAAACTTGAAGGGTACCTTAGTTTTGAAAAATTTAATCATGCAGCTAAAGACTTTGGTAATAGATGCCACTTCCTTCCATTAGCAATTTTGTACCCAAAATCAGTTTCTGATATCTCTTCCACCATAAGACATATCTTCGAAATCGGTATTATAACATACTTAACTGTTGCTGCTAGAGGTCATGGCCATTCTCTAGAAGGCCAAGCTCAAACTTATCAAGGACTAGTGATTAATATGGAATCACTTCAAACACCGGAAATGAAATTTAAAACTATGGAACTTCCTTATGTTGATGTTTCTGCTGGAGAGCTTTGGATAAACGTTCTGCATGAAAGTTTTAAACATGGGCTTGCACCTAAATCTTGGACTGATTATCTTCACCTCACAGTTGGTGGTACTTTGTGTAATGCTGGAATCAGTGGACAAGCTTTCAAGCACGGACTGCAGATCAATAACGTCTACCAACTCGAGCTTGTCATTGGTATCTTCGTGCATAACCGTCTTAGAAGGCTTTTGGATAAGCTTATAAATCGGTCAAACTAGCTTATAAACACTTTTTGACTTATCTACACGTCTGTTGTTTTGTTGTTTGGTGTTCTCATAAATAGAATGCTTATATTGGATCATAAATATTAGAGCTTTTGAACCCCCTATTATATTTATATATGGTCCTAACCTTGCTACTCTTACTTCCACTGGCAAGAGAACAACTGCTTGTAAATAGGGATATAAACTTACTTCTTGAAGCGAGCTACTTTAACTGACAAAGGACTGGTTGAGAATATGACTTTTATGCCCGGTGGTAACTCGGATCTTATGTTCTTTAGATGCCCAACTTATCTATGTGTCCCATCTCCTCCCGAATGATCAGTTTAGGCATCCTTAGACGAAAGAGTGGTCTTTAAGGATCGGTCGTTGTGTGTCACCTTGACATCCCTCCATATTATTAGTCTAAACATATATTTTGTCCAATGCTAGTAAATAGTATTTCTTCTTGTAGGTAAAGGAGACTTGTTCAGAGGAGCAGTATGCAGACTTGTTCCATGGTGTACTAGGAGGACTAGGGAAGTTTGGTATTATTACCAGGGCAAGAATTGCTCTTGAAACAGCACCTAAGAAGGTAGTCATTGAACTCCCAAACCAAATAAGATTACTTTATGCCAAATACAAAGACGGCCCGTTAAAGTTGGCTCCAATTTTCATTTCGACGCGTCAACTAAGGTCAGTACCTATCGAACACTTCAACCTCATCCCTTATGTGACTTATCTAAGGTTGGAGTGTTCAGTAGGTGCTGGCCTTACATAGGCGGCCTCGTCAAAATTGGCTCCAAGTTTCATTTTGACACTTCAACTAAGACTAGTACCTATCAAACACTCCAACCTCATCCCTTACATGACTTATCTAAAGTTGGAGCGTTCAATATGTACTGGCCTTAGTTGAAGTGTCAAAATGAAAATGGAGACAACTTTGAGGGTCGTCTAAGTATTTGGCCATCAAAAAGAAAGAAAGCAAGCTCATTTAGCATTGATAAGATTCAGTTATTGACAGGTCAAGTGGAGTTTTGTATTCAGATTTTGCCACATTTTCCAATGATCAAGAGAACTTGATATCATCTAAGGATACATTTGATTACACTGAAGGATTTGTCATTATCAATAAAACAGGATTATTGAATAACTGGAGGTCTACTTTCAATCCTAAAGATCCACTTCTAGCTAGCAATTTCAGTTCTGAAGGCAAAGTTTTATTCTGCCTTGAAGTTGCCAAATACTTCAATCCAGAAGACACAGATAGTATTGATCAGGTGGTATGTTTTAAAATATGTATATTATTCACCTAAACAAGTCCATATATATTGACCATGTTTCCTAAAACTACTACAGGACATGGATGTCCTCTTATCAAAGTTGAATTATATCCGATCCACCTTGTTCCTATCAGAAGTCTCCTACGTGGAATTCCTCGACAGAGTGCATATTTCCGAGATAAAACTCCAAGAAAAGGGGTTGTGGGATGTTCCTCATCCATGGCTAAACATTCTAATACCAAAAAGCAGGATTCTTGAATTTGCACAAGTTTTTGGGAAGATTTTAACTGACAATAGCAATGGTCCTATACTCATCTACCCCGTCAACAAATCGAAGTACTAAAATTCTTCATACTTAATCAATCTCCTTGGACAAATAATACGCATTTTTCTAACAAGTTTCTTGTATTACCTCAGGTGGGGAAAAGGAACATCAATGGTTACTCCTGAATGTTAAATATACACGATATACATGAGTATATTATGTATACTCATGTATATTGTGTGTCTCTGTCACGGCCCATGGGTCTCGGTCACAGCCCACCCGTGGGCTTTCCTATCCTTTGTACAATTATGTAATATAATGTTTTAGTGTAATTAGTATTGTACACTTACCATAATTGTATAGTTAGTCTCCAAGTAGAATAAGGTTTTAGGAGTAGAATAGGAATATGATTCTCCTATTATGGAAATATGTAAATTGTATATATACTCTTTCAATTAATGAAAATAATCAAGGGATTATTTATTTCATGGTATCAAGAGTCTAGATTAATATTTTCTCGCACTTTCTCCCTAATATTTCCGTCCAAACCACCGAATCCGAGCCCTTCCTCGGTTTCCGTGCCCGGAAATTATTTTTCTCTTCCCAATTTTTTCTCCTCAATCCCTACTTCACGTCTTGCGTTGCTATTATGGCTAGAAACATGTTTTACCCTGCCTTTACTGTTTCTAATATCAAGAATCACATCCCTATCATTCTTGAAATAGAAAACGTCCAATACGCGACGTGGGCCGAACTGTTCAAAATACATGCACGCTCGCATCAAGTTCTCCATCATATTATCCCCGCGGCTCCTACAGATACGGAGGTGCCCAAACCAGAGGATGATCCTACGTTATGGACGACCCTTGATGCTACTGTTCTTCAGTGGATTTACTCAACTATTTCTAGCGATCTTTTGCAAACGATTATTGAACCCGACGCTACGGAGATAGAGGCATGGAATAGAGTACGTGATATATTCCAAGATAATCATAACTCTCGTGATGTTACCCTTGAGCAGGAATTTTCCCACATCCATATGGAAAATTTCCCAAACGTTTCAGCATATTGCAAAAGGTTAAAGGAATTGGCGGACAACTCCACAACGTTGGCGCGCCTGTTTCGAATGATCGTTTGGTCCTACAAATGGTTGCAGGCCTTTCAGAGGCATATAGTGGTGTTGGCACGCTTCTTCGTCAGAGCATCCCTCTTTCGCAATTTTATCAAGCTCTTTCTATGCTTACCCTCGAATAAGTCGGCTTGGCCAAAAAGGCGGATACCGGTGCTAGTCCCGTAGTCATGATGACGTCATTTACAAATTCTCCGGGTGGTGTTGATAATTCCGGCCAAAACCATACTCTCGGTGGCGGCAAAAATAGTCGGAAAAATAATGCCAAAAATCGCGGGGGCAAACACGGTGGTTCCGGAGATGGTCACGGTGGCAGTAGGTCTTGAAATAACGGCAGTGGGCCACAACCAAGCGGTTCCGGTCCCTGGCGTGGGCATGGGCTAGTGGACAGTGCCCAACAGTCCTAAGGCCCAACAGTTTCGCATTCTAGCCACTGGACTGCCCAACAGCATTTTTCCAAGCCCAATCCAGTTTGGCCCTCTCGCCCTAGTTCTGGGCCGGGACATCAACCCGGTGTACTTGGGACCAGCCCCCTCAGGCCCATTATGCAGCGGCCCCATTCCTACCGACATTGAAGCCGCGATGCACACGCTTGAAATAAATTCTTCGGACCCAAATTGGTACATAGACACCGGTGCCACTACTCACATGACGTCCAACTCATGTACTCTCTCGTCTTATTCTAATTTGAGCAACAATCGTGGTATAATTGTTGGTAATGGTAATTCAATTCCAATTTGTGGTTACGGTCATAAAACATTGTCTCCCCCCCCTATCCACCCTTTATTTTGAAAAATACCCTTCACGCTCTAAAATTGATTAAAAATTTGGGGTCTATCCGAAAATTCACCACTGATAACTCTGTGTCCATAGAATTTGATCCATTTGGTTTTTCTGTGAAGAATTTCACGACGGGGTATCCTCTCATGAGGTGTGATAGTAGGGGAGATCTTTATCCTATCACACAACATTTCGGTTTCTCGAGTCACGCATTGCCATCCACTTTTGCCGCTCTGGCTCCTTCCTTGTGGCATGCTCGTCTAGGTCATCCGGGATCGTCTATTTTGTCTTTCTTAGATAAAAATAATTTTATTTCTTGTAAGGGTGTGCGTAGTACTCCGAATTGTCAATCTTGTTCTTTAGGAAAAATAGTTAAGTTGCCATTTGTATACTTTAATTCTCATACTTTAATGCCATTTGATATTATTCATAGTGATTTATGGACGTCTCCAGTTCTTAGTTCTTTGGGTCATCAATATTATGTTCTCTTTTTTGGATGATTACTCTAAGTCAAAAAAATCTCAAGTGTTTTCCATTTTCTTAAAATTTAGAGCATTCATCAGAACTCAATTCGAACGGGACATAAAAAATATTCAATGTGATAATGGCAAAGAATATGATAATGGGGTGTTTCGGGAATTTTGTGCCAATAATTGGATCAATTTTCATTTTTCTTGTCCTCATACGTCTTCACAAAATGGGAAAGCCGAATAAAAAATTCGTACAATTAATAACATTGTCCGCACTTTATTGATTTATGCTTCTGTAGCCCCATCGTTTTGGCATCATATTCTAGAAATGACTACATATCTCCTAAACATTCTTCCTTCCAAAGGTTTGACATATTCCCCCCCTTCAAATTTTATATAATAAGATTCCTTCGTATTCACATCTTAGGATCTTTGGGTGCTTATGTTATCCGTTGTTTTCGTCCACCACAATTAACAAACTTCAGGCCCGGTCTATTCCGTGTGTGTTTTTGGAGTTTCCGTCTAATCATCGTGGTTACAAATATTTTGATTTATCCTCTAATAAAATCATCATTAGTCGCCATGTCATTTTTTATGAATCCCAAGTTTCGTTTGCTAAAGTTAGTAATCCCGTGCCGAGTTCGTATAATTTTTTGGATGATGGTATATCCCCGTATATTACTCACCATTTTTTGGACATGTCCCGCACCCTAAATTCGCCAGCGGGCCCACTGCCCGCTGGATCTACAATTCCGATTCCACCCTCATTTTCCATTCTGGATTTGGGCCAGGTTCTGCCCCAGTTCCCGCAACTGGTCCAGTTGCCAAGCCCAATCCAGATTTTGGGCCAGTCTCGGCGTCAGGCCCTATTTCAGATTCCAGATCGGGGCCAGCAGGCCCACTACTTGCCTGATGGCCGGTCATTCCCGAGTCCAAAAAATTCCCAAAATCCGCCAAATTCTTCTTCGAGTCATGGACCAATCACTCATAGTCAATGGGGTATTTTTAAGCCTAAAAGACATTTTTACATTCTAATGTGCTTAAATCACCCTTACCCCGTAATCTTGTGTCTGCCCTCAATGACCCGAATTCAAAAATTGTTATGACCGATGAATATAATGCTCTTATTGATAATAAGACGTGGGAGTTGGTGCCCCGCCCCGTCCATCTCGTATTAATATTATTATGTCTATGTAGATTTTTGCTCATAAGGACAATTCAGACGGTTCATTTGCAAGGCATAAGCCGCGGCTTGTGGGTGATGGTAAGACTCAGCAGGTTGGTGTGGATTGTGATGAGACGTTTAGTCCGGTGGTCAAGCCGGCTACCATTTGCACTGTGCTCAGCTTGGCTCTTTCGAAAGCATGACCCATTCATCAGTTAGATGTGAAGAATGCTTTCCTATATGGTGATCTCAAGGAAACAACCTATATGCATTAGTTTTTGGGGTTTAGGGATCCCAAATTTCCTCATCATGTCTGTTTGTTGAAAAAGTCCTTATATGGACTGCTGAGCGAGAGGTGCACCTAATCCACCTACTCACTCATCAATCACGGTGTTCAGCTGACTTAAGCAGTCTCCTCGGGCCTAGTATAAGAGGTTTGCCGACTATGTTTTGACTATTGGGTTCACTCACAGCACGTCGGATAATTCTTTGATTATTTATCAGTGTGGTTCTTCCTTGGATTATATACTATTATATGTGGATGATATTATCTTGACTGCCTCTTCCGATGCATTACGTCAGTCTATCATGACAATGCTCAGGTCTGAGTTTGCTATGAAAGATTTGAGGTATTTTTTGGGGATTGCTATCACTCGTCATACATGTGGGTTGTTCTTATCCCAGATGAAGTATGCAGCTGAGATCATTGAGAGGGCTGAGATGTCATCCTGTAAGTCCACTTTCACTCCAGTTGATACTAAGCCCAAGCTTGGTGCTGCGGCCGGCGCACCATACAAAGATCTAACCCGCTATCGCAGTCTTGCAGGGGCCCTTCAGTATCTTACAGTCACGAGACCGGATCTTACGTATGTCGTACAACATGTGTGTTTGTTTATGCATGATCCCAGAGTTGAGATCATGAATGCGCTCAAACACATCATTCGGTATATTCAGGGTACACTTGACTATGGCTTGCATTTATATCCTTCATCTACGTCAACACTTATCTCGTATACATATGCTGATTGGGGTGGCTGTCTGGACACCAGATGGTCTACTTCGAGATATTGTATGTTTCTTGGCAATAACTTGGTCTCATGGTCTGCGAAACGGCAGTCGACTTTGTCCCGCTCCAGTGCCAAGGCCGAGTATCGAAGGTTAGCTAATGTGGTCTCTGAATCATATTGGTTACGTAATTTATTATTAGAGCTTCATTGTCCTATTCAGAAAGCGACCTTGATTTATTGTGATAATGTTAAGTGCAATCTACCTTTCTGGTAATCCGGTTCAACACCAGCGCACTAAACATATCGAGATGGACATTCACTTTGTTCGCGAAAAGGTTGTTCGTGGTCAAGTACGCGTCTGCCATGTCCCTTCCAGGTATCAAATTGCCGACATCTTTACAAACGGTCTTCCCTCGGTCCTTTTTGAAGATTTTAGGGACAATCTCAGCGTTCGAAGACTGCCCGCTATGACTTCGGGGGTGTGTTAAATATACACAATATACATGAGTATATTATGTATACTCATGTATATTGTGTGTCTCTGTCACAGCCCATAATATACTCATGTATATTGTGTGTCTCTGTCACAACCCATGGGTCTCGGTCACAGCCCACCCATGGGCTTTCCTATCCTTTGTACAATTATGTAATATAATGTTTTAGTGTAATTAGTATTGTACACTTACCATAATTGTATAGTTAGTCTCCAAGTAGAATAAGGTTTTAGAAGTAGAATAGAAATAAGATTCTCTTATTATAGAAATATGTAAATTGTATATATACTCTTTCAATTAATGAAAATAATCAAGGATTATTTATTTCACTGAAGATGTTTTTACCTGATCGCGTTGCTATCTTCAGCTATGCCATCTTTAACAGGAAAGGATGGACTAGAATATATGCCAGATCAGAACAAAAGGATACTATATTTTTGTGAAAAAGCAGGTATTGGAATGAAACAATATTTGACAAATCACAAGACTCAGGAAGAGTGGAAAGATCATTTTGGTCCTCAATGGGAAGCATTTGCTGGGACGAAGTCCACATATGTGACCCTTTGGCTATTCTTGCTCCAGGACAGAGGATTTTCAGAAGAGCAGCAGCCTGTGAACAACAATAACTTGGTATATAGAGTTTTTAGCTTTATGATGAATGGCCATAATGCTCCATAAGGGTAATGAACAAATCTACATTTTTAAGTGGGGCGGTGCAGGTTGAAATTTTGCGGTTAGGCTCCGCCCCGCCTCATTGCCATCCCGATATTATATGTTATGAGATCTGGTTATTAGGTGAAGATTTTAGATGAACAAATGTACATTCTTAAGTGGTCGGGTAGTTTGTGGAAAATCAAGGAGATCAATATGATAGTCTTTTCTTATTACTTCTGGTCTGTCAGGTGCTAGTTCTATTTTTTATAATTAAACGGGATGCAGATTGTTTTTTATTTTTCAATAATTTCATGCAACGTACAATTTAAGCATTCTATCCATTCTTGCCAAGCCATACTATATGTTACATAGATACAGTGCATATATACCTACAACATACACAGTGCATATGTTACATGTATATATATAGGGTTCAGGGAAGTACCGGACCACGAGGGTGTGTAGTATATAAGGCTCAAGAATTTTGCCTACACCTCCTTGTCAAGTGCAATAGATCTGTTGTGAAGGCTAAGCTAGGGTGGGTGATCGACAACTTACAGAGTACCAATTGATGGAAAGGGCGCTCTAAGCAATAACAAGCAAAGATGTGTTAGAAGTGAGCCACTAAAAGGTGAATAAAAACACCAGAAATAAGGACTACCCGAGCTAATTATAAGAGGGACGAACATTTTCTGACCAAGTCCCACTGATTTTTCTTAACAATATCATGGAAATGCTACCAAACCCTATTACTTAATCATAACGACATCGTGGAAATGATGCACAGAAACAGAAAAAAATGTTGAGCCCCATTTGTTGAACTAATACTATAGCTCAAAACTGACTGGATCTTAGAGTAGACTTGTTTTGGTGGGTAGTCACTGTCAACCAATAGGTTAAAGGTTCAAGCTGGTTTGAAGAAGGTGATCCCTCTAAGGTGAGGTAGGATGGGGTTAACAATATGAAGCTTGGCTGACAATTCTATAAAACATCTACAACTGCTATACAAGATGCAAAGTGTAAGCACCATATGAACCATAATACCCAAGACAATATAGCCAAAAACAAATTTTCTCCCAGGCAAAAAGAGTATACACATACAGAGGTGCTCTACTTCCAACGGAGATACAAGATAAAGAAGAATAGTAAGAATTTAATTCACCCTGAATCTCAAATATGAAGGTTAATAAGACACGGGAGCAATGCAAAATTGACTCTGGCTTAACTTTCTCAACCAAAATTATCTAGCAGCCTGTGTTTGCGCATGTTCAAGAAGCTGGCCGACTAATTTGTAAGTACGTCCAGAAAGGGCCTTGGTGTGATCGATGAGCTGCTCATACCTGAACAAGACAATGCTCGTAACATAAGGTGTATGCTAAAATGGGTCAAAAACATATTTGCATTAAACTTTTCGATAAGGTACATCTGCGTTAAACTTACACATTTGGCTGACTTGGTTCCATTATAACTATCCCTGTCTCGGTGTCGATCTTAGCATCAAGCTTTGAGGTCCTAATAAGATTCACTATCCATCTCTCTGTCTCCTCGTGGTTCAAGTTTAGTTTCTCAGCTAGAACTCTGCCATATATAAAAAGAAAAAAAATGGTAATACACAATATTACCGCAAACTAGGGGGGTAAGGGAGGTGGAAAGGGAACCCAAATAGATCTAGAAACTGATTTTGAAGCATTAGCTACATACCCCATGTCAATGCGTTGATGAATGCGGCAGTAGGTCTCAGAGATAAAAAGACGAGCATTTTCAAGGAATTCATCTCTCAATGGAACAGAGGAAAAACTGCCCTCTTCAACTCTTTTTCCAAGGAATGGGTCATTCAATATTACCTGCATACAGAGTCCATGTTAAAAAGGAGGAAAAACAGCTGCATTTAAGAGGAAAAGCTCATACTTGGCTACGAGTATCAGAAACCTATGTTACTCGGACTCTTCAACAATGTCGATGGGGGCTTGTCGGATCCTCCAAAAGAGGATCTGACACGGGTGGAGGATCCGACACGGGTGCAGCAACATTTTTGGAGAGTCCGAGCAACTTAGTTGGAAACTAATATGTTCAAGTTCTACCAAACCTACGAATATTTGCAAGGGTCCCTCCTCTTATTTTAAACTATAAAACACAATCCTCACCTCGTAATTCATCTTAAAGCCAATTACAGTGTATGAAGTTTCTACTTCTGATATTCAAGAAATGAATCATACTATGAAGAAAAACTATCATGTGAGCACGCATCAAAACAGATAAAATAGGTGTGAAAGCTTACCTCTTCACACTCCTTCATCTTTTGCTGTGCTCCATCAAAATCATAGTTGACGTAAACACATTCCAAAAACTCTGTGATGGGATCTTTGCAAGAGTATTGCTCCTGTTGAACAACCTTAATGAAGTCCTTAAACTGAGGTCTTCTCCTCTTATTAACAATAAATGCAGCCGCCAAGTATCGCAGCAAGTGGGGAGCACTTGTTTGAATGGCATTCAAATACCTACAAGATTTCATGATTTAGAAGCTCTACTGGAAGAATTGCCAGATCATCGTAACAAAAAAAAGTAAGCCAAAAAGAAGCAGCAAAAGGAAAGCAACTATCTATAAGCAATAGTAACTAAAGTACACACGCCATACTTGTCCTGATTAAATAGGTCAATGATCTGTGTTCTGCCATTGTCATGGTTGAAGAAGATGAATAGACTCCAATGCATTAACCATATTCTATTCTGAACTTGATTCAATGGAGTCGAGAAACTCTGCAAGACAAGTGACACTCTTAGTACACTTAGAAACAAAAACTGAGCATAATTCAACTTTTCCTACTAGATATTCAACTTGTAAGATCAACTCAGACAAACAGATAGTCGACTCAACATATGCATAATATTACCTTTGAGTCGATAATTTCCTTCAAGCGGTTTAGTTCCTCAAGTGCAGTATCCCAATTCTGCATTAATATCTCTGCAGCAAGCTTTCCCCACAATGCACTGACACTCCTGTCACTGTTTGTACACAATACTTGGTACTGGTAAAGATAATCAGCAGCACCAGAGTAGTTTCCACATTCAAACTGAAATTTGGCATATTGATACAATGCCTCTATCTGGTCTGGACCAATCTGCACAGATTCATAACATCGCAAAAGCCAATTATTTAGTAGAACAAACAGTGAATATTCTTAGATCAAGAGCCAATGAGCATCACTAACGAAATAAAGAAAAAGGTATTCACAAAATTAGCTGGAGAACAACTTCTGTTAGTTAATCCCTTTCTCAAGTATCTTATATAACAGGAAGAATTAAAAAAGAAGAAACTTTATATTATGTAAACCAGACTAGATCCACGAACCTCGTATCGCTCGTGGAGCAACTGAAGATTGTGCTGCTTGTCAGCTCTCAACTCCTGGACAGCACTGGAATTCTGCAAAAAGGTAATCAATGGGGCTGCAGCTTCCTCAAGTGCTTTCAACCTTGCAACAACCACAGCTCTCCTCTCCATCATTTCTGAATAACCAAACAGTAATTATAAAGATGCATTGCAGAACTAAACATGCAAGGGAACTCATAAAATCAATTATGCTCAAACAACATTTTTTTTATAACCGAGAAACTCCCAAGGGCAAGTAGAGGGCATGCAGCAACAGCTTATCTAATCTAAGTGTACCAAGATAACTAGGCTTTAATCTCGTATATTGCATATATAAACCATAGAGCTCAAATAGAGAACACAGACAACAACGTCAAAATTAACTACCACACCAAATCAACATAATCACAAACATCAAAAAGACTGTTATAGCAAAAACGACTAAACTCCAAACAACACCAGAAGCCAAAGAGACTGTACTAGTAAACAAATACCGAAACAACTCTAAAAACGCAATAATCAAATAAGATCAAAAGGCCTAGCAGAAAACCTAAACATTTTTTTATGATGATGATTTCCGAGCTAACTAGGACCCAAGTCTACTAATCTACCAAACAGCCTACCACGATACAATCCACAATCGCAGTTACTGCATTAAAATAATTACCAATGATGGGTTTCAAATTTGAGTTCTACAGATTGTTACACCAATATCATCAAAATTACAGCCCCCCTCCCCTTAGCAAAAAAGGGCACAAGTATTAAGATCAGTTAAGGCAACAAATCAATTGGCATTCACCAATATGTGAACCCCTATAACATACATCAATATGAAGGGGAAAAGGAGATAAAAAATACTTGAACAACTTCTAGACACTATATTCATCAAAATTACAACACCACCACCCCTATAAACAAAGAACACACCCACCACCACCACCAAAAAAAAAAAGAAACCCTTTTGCTAAAAGGGTACAAGTATTAAGATTAATTGGCATTTACCAATACATGGACCCATATAAACATACATCGATAAGAAAGAACAAAGAAAAAGAGACACCTTGAGGGACATCGTCGGTATGATAAAGAGACTTATGAATATCCATAGCATAATCAACCATATTAGTATGATTAAGCAACTCAATCTTAGCCTTAAGTATATCTTCATCTGGGTACAGTTTGCTATCTTGCAAGAACTCAAGTAACGGGAACACCAAATGCCTGTCCAATTGCGGCGCTACACGTGGCGTCAAATCATACTTCGCAGCCATGATTGTTTTGTGAGCTTCAAAGGGATATAGCAACGACAAAGAAAGCTCTCCTCTTTGCAAGAACAGAGAAAGAGGGGAAGTGGATTTCTAGGGTTTTGTTTTTAACTTTCTGGGATAGATATATTGTTGAAACGCACCCTTGGGTTTCGCTTATTGTTACCTTTACCCAACTTAAATAGGCCGCATACAAATATTGAGTAATTTTATTAACCAAAATATAAATAAATGAGACAAATTAAACGCAATAATAATATATTCAGTATAATTTTATAAGTGGAGTTTAAAAATAATTAAATATACACCCACCTTATTCTTAACTTGGCAAGTAAAGAGTTTGTTTTCGATATATCATCGACTCAAATAAACCAGAAACAACATAAATTTCATACTTAATGATTTAAATGTCAATCTATTATGTCTATTTAGATTTTGTTTATGATTACTTATTTTCTTTTAATACGTCTGAATTACTCAAATTATAGTGTAAAAATTTTAGAATCGTTAATATATTCACATTAAGATTATTATGAATGACATAATTCTTTATAATTGCAGTACACAACCAGTCCGTCATTAGCTTTCAAGTTACAATCACCAACATCAACCAGCTCCCACGGCAAATTACCATCAACTGCCTTCATCATGAGTTGCTATGTCAATCACCTTGAACATGCCATTGAATACCTACTGTTAACCTCCTCCATCACCATCGATTTCCATTGCTAGCCAACGCCATCAACCATCGTACAAGCATAGATCACTATTGCACAACACGATAACGTGCAAGCTCCGTCAACCACATCTAGCCATTATCTCACAATCATCATCGCTAACGATCACCATTTTTGTTAACCTTCACAGCGGCTCATCAAAACAGCTCTACTGCACCATACAATTAAAAATATATATATATTTTTTATTGATGTAATATTTAATTATTATTTCTTAAACTATATACTTATTTGATTTGCTTGTGCATGTTTGGAAATAGACATTTTGGAAACTTTTAATTGTTGGCTAAAATCTTGTATCCTCAAGGATATTGAAGATACACATCATGTTGGATGACTCGAAAGAGTAATAGAGATAGTGGGGAGAGAGTGTACGGAAGGAAATACCCCAAAATTAAGGTATTAGATAAGATGAATAGCTAGCCAAGAATGCTGATATGACTTAAGGTTGGAATTGGGAATCATCTGGTGAACCCTAAATTTAATGAGATATGTTAATTTTGATTGCAGCTTTGGGATGACGAAGAGCCACAAGGTACAAGGTGTTACTATATGGAGAAGCATTTGAAAGAAAACTGCTTAAATAAACGTATAGTTCTTTTACTGTATAAGGGTTGTGTTATTATTTTTATATTTATATTATATAAAAATAGTTTATAATGTGCTTTTTTGGATGTCAATCTCTACATCTAGAATACTAGATTTATTATGTTAATTTGTCTATCTTTTCTGCATTTGTGTATTCCTATAACTCATGTTTTGAAGGTTGGATTTTATTGAACTTTGCAGGTATGCATTTTATAATTGGTCCGTCAAGCTTTTAACAGTCAAAAAGCATATTGCTAGCTGTATTATTGGTCAACATGGTATACTAACAGTCAAGTATAGTCATAGAATATAACGGATTTTGTGTGTAATTATTGTAGCACCTCAGTTGTTTATTTTTCAAAGAGTGGGTTAAATTGTTGTCTAATTATTCCTACTTATCTTCTTTTGCTTCTCGCAAGAGCACAAAGAAGAGAGAGGGACAATTTATGCAGGGAAAACTTCAGTTGCTTATTAATTGATATTTCGTTTCCATGATCCTGAGCTGCCTGACCAGCTTTCGATGAAACTCTTCTTATTTAAATTTTCAGTAGCTTTATATTTCTTAAATTAATTGCTATAAGAAATCTTACACCCGTTTATTAATTTGTATAATTCTAGACATTCGTAAAGCAGTTTTACCTTGTAATCTTGATTGAACTAGGGTTGCTTAAATCTATTTCCAGAGATGAGGACATTTTGAAAGATGATCGGGAGGAGGTGCAATGTTGGAGGGATTCATTTAGTGAAGCAGGCAAAATAGTATAATGCAATTTACCAAGTGGTTACAATGGGTACAAGGCTCTCTTTCTTTCCTCTGAATTTGTTTAGTAGATTAAAATAAATGTGATGGAAAAGAAAAGATTGACACTCAACAAAAACAGATCAGTGGTAGAAATGTAATGGTTGCTTATAATCAGCTAATTAAACATTGGCCTTCAACAATGTTTCCACTCCAGTATATTACTGAAACAACAAACAACAACAACCTACCATGTGGAGTATATTACTGAACCTTATGTGCAATTTATAGAAACAAGAAGTATTATACATATCTGTAGAAACCCTATCTGGCACTGTATTGGAGCTCACTCTCGTGGTATTAAAGTATCTTGTTCTGGAAGCTGCTGTAAGGAGAAAAGGGTGTTTTCATTAGTTTTAAGTTTTTGCTTCTCTATCTCTGCATCTATTATGTACCTTCTAAGCATCTGAATCTTGACCTTTTGTTGTTTTAGTTGCTGGAAATGTTTGTGAACTCAAATGTTCTCTTTTGCTTGTAACAAGATTGTAAGGATGATGAACTAGCTGTGAAACTGAATCCACTTATTTTACCTTTGATGGCTTCGATTAAGAGAAAACAGATAAGTGTCCAATGTTTGAAATATTTTGAACTAGACATAAATGCTACATAAGTATAACTCTGCGTCTCTTTCTATTGCATGCATTATCATTCATATTTTATGATGAGCTTTATTGGTGATATTCTATGGAGTTCCTTATCATTTACCGATCACGGATATTAATTTGGTGCCCATTCTTACTCAGTTCTTATACGTGCAGGATGATGAGCTAACTGTTAGGCTTTACGTCCCAAATCCTACCTAATCAGAAAACAGTAAATTAAATGAAGAACAAATAACACACACAGATTTATAGTGGTTCACCCTCAATGCGAGAGCTAGTCCACTTGCTGCTGCAGATTTTACTATATTGGAGTTTTTGAGTTTACAATTCTCTCTTTTGTCTCACAAACGGTCGCCTGTCGACAATCGACAATGCTCAAAACTCTAAAAAAAACCTCACTTGAGAAAAGCGGCGCCCTAGACTATATATAGAGAAAACTAGGGCGAACATAATACAAGCTTAAAATTCTCAAATTACCCTCCACTAATAACATTACACCGACTAATGCCAACACCTCACGATCGACTGATTCCAACCCTCTGCGTAGGGTCTTCATAGTGTCGGTAAATGAATTAGGCTCCACAACTCAACAATCTCCCACTTGAAGACTAATTTCAATCACATGTCTCCATCTGCAGCGGCGACTCCGATTCTCATCCAAGAAGTCCAACTGAAGTTGCACACAACTTCAGTTTATCATTCGACACGACCTTCGTCAGCATGTCGGTTGGATTCTGACTCTCTGAGATCTTTTCAAGCACTAACACTTCATCTTCCAAAGCTGATCGGATGAAATGATAACGAAGTTGTATGTGCTTCGTGCGAGCATGGTAAACTGGGTTCTTTGCCAAATGAATGGCACTCTGGCTATCACAATATAGCACACTCCCCTCGTGGTCCTGATCCATTCCCACAGAAAATATTGTAGCCACATCATTTCCTTCATGGCCTCCGTCACGGCAATGTACTCAGCCTCACAACTAGAGAGAGCTACTATCTTCTGCGACTTTGAAACCCAGCAAATTGCAGATCTTCCTTTGCTACCAGCCCAAGAATAGTTCTAATTGTCACCAACTTGACTACGGGAGAGAAGATCTCCGTGTAGTCAATGCCTTCTTCCTGTTGAAATTCCTTCATAACCAGCCTTGCTTTATAGCGCTTACTTCCATCGTGTTCTTCCTTTATCCGGTAGACCCATTTGTTCTGCAATGTCTTCTTCTCTTCTGGTAACTTAGCTAACTCTCATGTATGATTTGACAATAGTGAGTCCATCTCATATTTCATTGCCAGCTCCCACTTGATCGATTTGTCAACTTGCATTGCTTCTTCGCAACATTCTGGCTCCCCTCTGTCAGTGAGCAGAATGTAGTTGAGGGACGGAGAGAACCTGTGAACCGGCTTACTGATTCTGGATGATCTGCGTAATTCTGTGATCGGCGTCCGTTGATTTGTTTCAGGATCAGTATTTTCATCAACCCCGCCATCACTAGATTGTTCCTCTGCCTCAATAGTGCATGACTGTAGCTCGGCTGTCGAGAAGTCTCTCAAATCAACTATTTCGATTCCTTGTTCTTACATTCTGAACTCTCCCGCAACTTGTCCTTGTACAACACTTGTTCATTGAAGACGACATCTCTGCCTCGGATGATCTTCCGATTTTAGTCATCCCAGAATCGATAATCGAACTCGGTGTCACCATAGCCGATAAAATAACACTTCTTAGATTTCGGATCAAGTTTACTTCTAGCAATAGCATCAATATGAACATAGGATAAGCAACCAAACACTTTCAGAAAAGAAAGATTTACTTTTTTCACTCCAAGCCTCTTCTGGAATTCTGAAACCCAAAGGAACATATGGTCCTCTGTTAATTAAGAAGGTTGCGGTATTGATTGCATCTGCGCAGAATGTCTTGGGCAGTCTAGCGTGTATTCTCATGCTTGGTGCATGCTCTTTAAATGTTCGATTCATCATTTCCATTATTCCATTTTGTTGGAGCATTCCAGGAATAGTCTTCACCATCTTGATCTCATTATTAGCACAATACCATTTGAAGTCGCCATCAATGTATTCTCCACCGTTGTCGGACCTAAGGCTCTTCTACTTGAGGTTTGTCTCATTCTCGACCATGGCTTTCCACCTTTTGAAGACAGTGAACACGTTGGATTTATTTTTCATAAAATAGACCTATAGCTTTCTGGTTGAATCATCAATGAAGGACACATAGTAATGTGATCCTCCGAGTGAGGGGACATTGGTAGGTCCCCACACGTCAGTGTGCACCAATTCAAGCTTCTCGGCCTTCAATTCCCTACCTGCACTTGAAAAACTCACTCGTTTCTATTTTTTGAGAATGCAGCTTTCACACATATGATGGTCCACCGACTTCAGCTCCGGAATCATATCGTTAGTCACTAAAAACTTCATCTATTTCTCATTCATATGCCCCAGTCTGCAGTGCCACAACTTTGTCTTCTTTGTGTTGTCAACAACAACGACCGTATCACGACAATTCGTTATCATATAAAGAGTACCAGTTTTCTTACCTCGACCAACCACCATAGCGCCCTTCGTCACCTTCCAGGACTCGTTACCAAAGTTAACCTTATGTCCCTCATTATCAAGCTGACCCACTGAGATCAGATTACGCATCAGCTTCGGCACATGTCTGACCTTTGTGATATTACACATATGTCCATTTGACATCTTCAAATTAATGTCTCCAATACCAACAACGTCTAAAGACTCACCATCTTCCAAATAAAATTTGCCATGATTCCCAGCAACGTAATTCGTCATTATATCACGATGTGGAGTGGTGTGAAAAGACACTCCTGAGTCAAGCACCCAAGAGTCGATCGGGCTGTCAACAGACAACAACAACGCATCACCAATGTCTTCAATGACAGCATCGATTCCACTCCCCTTGTTGTCCTCCTTCGGTGCCCTGCAATTCTTCTTAATGTAACCGGTTTTCCACAGTTCCAACACTCAAGTGTTCGCCCAGATCTGGATTGACCCCTGCCATTTCTTGACTTCGACTTGCCTTTATTTCGGTTGTAGTTTCTGTCATAATTTCTGCCTCTGTTCCAACATTCAAAGCAGAACTTGTTGATGCTTCTCTAGAATCTATCCTACGAACCTCCTCAACAAGGATACGATCTTTAACATCGTTGAATTTCAGTTTATCACTGCCGACTGAATTACTAATCGCTGCTCTCATCGGCTCACAATTGTTCGGTAGGGACGCCTGCAAAATTAGGGCTTGCACTTCATCATCAAACTCGATTGCAACCGATGATAATTGATTAACAATAGTGTTGAATTCATTCGCGTGCATTGCAACATGAGCACCTTCTTCCATCTTTAGATGAAAGAGTTTCTTCATGAGAAATACTTTATTGTTAACGTTTTCTGCCGTACAAATAGTCTTCAATCTGCATTCTCCAAAACACAAAATTTGTACCATCGAATTTACCGATGCCGTGTGCTGAACCATCTTTGCCTCCCATTATTTTCTGAATCGCAACACAACATGTCGCTTTGATACCAGTTGTTAGGATTTGCGTATCAAATCCTACCTAATCAGAAAACAGTAAATTAAACGAAGAACAAATAACACACAGATTTATAGTGGTTCACCCTCAATGCGAAAGCTAGTCCACTTGTCGCTGCAGATTTTACTATAGTGGAGTTTTTGAGTTTACAATTCTCTCTTTTGTCTCACAACCAGTCGACTGTAATCAACTACAATCGACAACCCTCGACAACGCTCAAAACTCTCAAAAAACCTCACTTGAGAAAAGCGGCGCCCTAGATTATATATAGAGAAAACTAGGACGAATATAATACAAGCCTAAAATTTCCAAATTATCCTCCACTAATAACATTACACCGACTAATGCCAACCCCCCACGATCGGCTAATTCCAATCGGCTGATTCCAACCCTCTGCGTAGGATCTTTCATAGTGTCGGTAAATGAATTAGGCTCCACAACTAACACTAACAATATTGGATGTTTGCAAGTTTAAGCCTATTCATAAGCGCAAGTTTAATTACGAGGTAGCCTATCCCCTAACTAAGTTTAAGCCCATCTAGCAGGTTACAAAAAGATATTTAAACTTGCGATGTAAAGCTATTTAAACTGTCTTCTTCTCTTACTGGTGGCCCTTCCTTTATGTTGCAAGTGTTTTAATTTAAAGTGAAGAAGTAGCATTCAGCCATATTTGAAGAGCATCTCTAGGTTTAAGAGGAAATTGTTATTTATTCCTATCAGGCCATCTAGTTTTAAGTAAGGATAAGTTACACAACTTCATATGCTAAAATTAAAATAAACAATTATAATTATTTGAGATTCAAATTCAAAGATAGTATCTTAACAATCAAATATACATTTAAATTTAGATATTTTAATTTTAACAATATCTGTCAGGATTCAAAATTTGACTCCCAACTATATTTAACAATCAAATATACATTTAAATTTAGATATTTTAATTTTAACAATATCTTTGAAAAAATCTTTTTCTTTTCTTAAAATGTGATGGTTCTTTTACGAGCTGAATAACTTGAACCATTATAATACTGCATATCTTTATATTTTTCTCTTTAGGTAAGTAGTTAATTTGAAATTGAGATGTAATTATTGTTATATTCAATAAAAAAATCTGAGTTTTTCTAATTTGGAATATCAAAGTCAGAATAATTCTATACTATTATGTTAAGTATGAAATTGATTCGAGATATCAGATAAAGTAAATCTTAGTTTTTGTTTTCCTGTGAGTAAATGATCAGACTTTTACATTTCAAGATCTTTCACTACTTAAAAAGTCAAGTTGCCCATCAAAGGAAAATTCAACCATCCTATCTTTTGATTGTAATCTTCTTCGACTGAAGCAACCATTGAAACTGTCATTAGAGATTAAAATAGGAGTCAATTTGTTTCTTCTTTTTGTGTCTCGCATAAACTGCATAAATTATGTGAATCACTATAATTACTTGATTGAAGGGAGTCTTGTAGCAACGGTAAAGTTGTCTTCGTGTGACTTCTAGGTCATGGGTTTGAGCCGTGAAAGCAACCATCCTTGGGATGTGGCCCTTCGCCAAACCCTACTAACACGAGATGCTTTATGCATCGGACTGCCAATTACTTGGTTAGTACACTTATAGTTCCACTTGGTCAATTTATTCCGTATCCATAAAGACAATGTAAAAGTTTCCAAATCAAACCACTCAATCAAGGAACCAAATAAAAAGAACAATGGTATCCATATCCCTAAAGTGAATGGTAATGTTCTTTTCTTTTTGAGGCTGAGATGAGCTGGTGTTACTTACTGTTCAACGTTTGAGAAAAATGCTAATAGTGTATCTTACATAAACTTTGCTTATATGCTTTTCATTCCATGTTCTTTCCCCTTTTTTTTCTTATCTTTTGTTGCTTCTGTGTGGGATTATAGTAACAACGACAACAGTAAACCTCAATCACAAGCTAGTTCGAACTATTAAAATGAACTTTTCTTGTTCTTTTTGGTTTTTCCAGTTTGCGATAAATTCATTAAATGAACAGAACTCTATTACTCTGGACAGTCTTATACTGGTGACGCAATTCCAAATAAGCTTCATATGTATAAAGCACAACCATTTAACCTGCCTTTATACGATTCCTTGAGTGACTTTTAATTTGGAAAAGCTTAGTACTGCCTTTTTGTTAATCATCCTTCGATTAAATGGGATAAAAAGTTTACTTGTGAGGTAATTAAAGTGCCTTACATATCTTATGTCTGCTAAGTAAGACTTAAAATACAATTTCAATTGGTTCTTTGGCGATTGTAGAGGAAAAAACACATCATCTTATGTCATGAAACCCACCTAGCACAACATTGCTCAAACTCGTTATGGAAGTTGATACAAAATCATATACATTGAAAGAAGGACTTCTATCTATTCTTGGTGTCCAAATGTATCTCCCAATCATGTGCTCCGTAAAATCCAGATATAAACAAGAGCAAAAGTGACATAAGTAGAAGAAGTCGAGATTAACCTATATTCATTAGTAGGTAACCTTACAAAAACTCATTATTATTTTAATTTTTAGAGAGCAGTCTAAACCAATATGTTTCAATTCATCAACACATCAAAAGAAACACAGATAGAGGATTTTATTTTGATATATCCCATTAACCACTGCAAAACACACTGACTTCTACAAGAAAGTGATTTAACTTCACCCTACTCAAGATTGTATTACAAAACCAACAGAAGCAAAGCATATTTTCTAAAAAACAAATGAAATCAAAGCTGGATCATAGTAAAAACACCCGTAATTGTAAAATTCACATGCCTCTACGCGATCAGAAAAGGCAAAACGGTTAGCATGAACGACTCATAAGTGAACATAGCCGAGCCGGAATAAGCAGTATCCTTCTCCTTGAATTTCTCAGTTAGTCCCTGCAAAAAAAGGAAAAGCCCGTGTGAGAACCAACACCTTAATGAATATATAAAATGGCTGGACACAGCTCGGATGATTTATCCGAATGCCAAAATAGATGGAGAGATTGTAGCTTACCTTGACAGTGAGGCAGCACCTGAATCCAGCAAAGAAGACAGAAGCACAAAATGTTGAAATTAGTAAAAGATCGAGCAAAAGAGCAGATAAAGATATTAGAATAGCAACAAGGAAGATTTGCATTAATGCACAAACATACTCAATGAAGTTATCATATTCAATGGCCTTATTCTTTCCACCAGTTTTGTCAAACTTGGAGACCAGCAAATCCAGGATAGAAGGCGATACAGCATATCCCAGGCTAAGTAAGGCGTCCCTCAATTCAGATGAATCAATTTTTCCACTCCTATCCCTGTCAAATCTCTCAAAGATTCCCTGCATACAGGATGTTCCAATCAACTTACATAGAGAGGGAGACATTTTTTGGAGCCAAAATGAACACCACAAAGAAGTCAAAGGTAACCATGAAAAATGCTTCTTCAACTTACCCTCCACTCTTGAAGACTGTAAAAGACTGAAGTGAATTCTTTGGGACCTGATTCCAAGGAAGAAAATAGATCAACAAGTAGAAAAGGTAAATCGAAAATACCTATATACTCAACAAGATTTTTTCTGTAAGAGTATATCACCAGCTCAAATTAGATCACCATCATTAAATGATACTCTTGATTCACTTCAAGTCCAATATCGCTTGGAAATTGGAAATTGGAAATATAGAAGACAAGGAAGCAGGAAGATAATTTGAATTTTTTTCAGCTTTCGTCTTTCCTCTAGAAAGATGGCGAGGAAAGAAATAAGTCTAGAGAACATATTTTCCCATAAAATCATATTTACTACCGTATGCTGAAACTAAAACTTAAAAGTAGAATAATGTTTCTTCCATGACAACTTTCAATCCATTAACAATGTGCAGGTTCCCTAATGGCTCAACACGTTCTTTAATAGATTCTAAAAAGAGGAAATAGAAAGGAAGAGAAGGAAAAGAAAAAGAAGAGAGAAGCAGAAAGGGAAGTTGCATCACTGTTCCTTTTACAGAGAACTGATGGTGATAACTAACTTGATGCATTTCATGCAACTCTCCTACACAAATCAGTGGTTGCACCGGGTCATAATTTCCAGAAAAAAGGCCGGAAGTGCTTTAGATTCACAAAGCCTACCCTGCAATTTCTACAATTTGCCCAAGTTGGAGAAATTTTGATCTACTATGCAAAAGATCTTCCTGCTGAAAAGATGTCTTTTCTTTTTATATGGTAAACCCTACCCTGCAATTACCCCATCAAGGGACCAATATTCTCTTTTCTCACTTTCCCCCACTTCAATGATTCAAACAACGATTTCATGGTTGGAGGTAGATGGGTCCCTTCCACTAGGCCAACCTTCTGAACAGAATATATATGTCAACAAGATGACAAGATATTTTGGTTCATTTATGTCCAATTAAGAAGAAGTAAAATGGTCAGGCAATCCATGTAATTAATTCTACACGGAAACTCTTGGCACCAAGACAAGGAGTAACAGACTCGATCCATCCCACATAATTCCGGACAAGGATATAAAGATCAATGCAACAGGAATTTCAGCTTCCAGCTGACAGGGCTGTGGGTTGGTCAAACCTTGTTCTCTATGCCTGCTCACATATCTTCCTGGCCTATATATGCGTTTAGGATTGCCCCACCAATGGCACTAGCTTAATGTTTATTGAAACTACAAAGTATTAAAGAAAAATCACTTCTTTATTACAAATGGCCTTCAACCACTCCACTCAAAAACGAACCTAAGTAGGACATTCCAACATTATTTTAATAGGAGATTCTAACATCATGATAATTACCTTTTTAAATTGTATAATGCAACAACAACGACAACAACGACAACAACAACAAACCCAGTGTAATCCCACAAGTGGGGTTTGGGAAGGCTAGTATTGTGTACGTAAACCTTGCCTCTAACCTTGTGTAGGTGGAAAGACTCTTTGTGATAAACCCTCGGCTCAAATAAAGAAAAAGAAACCATTTCAAAACAGTTTTGGACACAGAAAATACGGAAGTGGAGAAGCAAATCGTATACTGCATATTATTATTAATTGCACACAATCTAACATTTTCAGCATGGAATTTATCCTCAATTCCTTCGTTTTCTATAACAACAACAACATACCCAGTGAAATCCCACAAGTTGAGTCTGGGAGGGTAGAGTATAGTCAGACCTTAGCCCTACCTCAAAAGGCAGAGAGACTGTTTCCGATAGACCCTCGGCTCAGAATAAAGCAGGTTAAATAGGATAGAGGAGCGAAGAACCTTCGGATGGCAAAAAATTGAAACATTAATCGGTTCACCCATAACATACATTGCAATTACTTCAACAAAAAGAAAATCCACACCTCTCCACCCAATTAAGCATATAAATTAAATGTAATATTCGTAAAATTACCGATTTTTCGAGTATTGGTATTGGTGAAGAGATACATAAGGAGATGAACAGTCCTCAAGCTAAAGCTCTGATTATACGAAGAAAGCGCTTTTTGAAGCTCCTTATCATCAATTAACCCACTCCCATCTTGATCCGCCATCTGAAAACACGCTATTACATTGGGATCCGTGCCAGGTGGAAAAGCGGAGGGAACTAGAGATGCAAAAGGACTACCACTCGCTCCATAAGGACCCGAAGGAGGTGGCGCGTGGTATCCACCGTAAGGAGCACATGCGTAGTTATCTTTCGGTGGTTTGTTCGGATCACCGTAAGGTGCGGAAGGTGGTGGAGCAGGGTAACCACCACCATAAGGTGCGGAAGACTGTGGTTTATTTTCTTTTGGAGGTTTATGCGGATCACCGTAAGGAGGTGCACCGGTGTCGTAGGGAGACGGAACTGGAGCATAAGGGGAGTGACTTTGCGGCCGCGGTGGTGCGCCGTAAGGTGATGATGAATGCGGTGGTGGAACACCGTAGGGTGATGATGAAGGTGGTGGTGGAGCACCGTAGGGAGAGGCGGAAGATGGCGGTGGAGCGCCGTAGGGAGAAGCGGAAGATGGTGGTGGAGCGCCGTATGGGGCGGAAGAGTACGGCTGAGATGGCGGTGGTTGGCCGTAACCGTAACCCGGAATGTTATGTGGGTAACCGGACATTTTGTTAAGCTAGAGAGAGAAATTTGTGAAATATCTTTTGTAATTAGAAAAAGAAAAAGAAAAAATGTGATTTTATAATGAGACAGCTTATATAAATAGGACTAGTAGAAAGGTCCTGGAATTGGGTATTATTTACGCGGTTGCCACTTTCTCTAGTATGTTAAGTTACCGCGGTTTTTGCAAATCCAAAAACTCAACAAAGTTTCATTTTATACAGTAAAATATTTTTCATTAAAAGCGATTTCATTTATAAAACAAAAGTTTTGAGTTCGAACTCTATAAATGTAATTGCTTTTAGTAAAGAACACTTTAAAGTAAATCTTTTCGAATTAAATTTGAATTAATCAAATCGTAAAGCAGATAAAGCATAATAAATTTACAATTAAATAAAAAAAGATAAAAGAAAAGAATGTTCAGGAATCAAATAGAGATTTATCGGTGGGGTAACCACAAACGCGTTACAGAAGGTATTAACGTAATTGTCTGCATATAGAGGGGTAGTATTAACATTAACATAGTATTGTACTTGACAGATGTAGCTATAAATTCGACTTAGACTGACGCGCATCCAAGAGGACACGTACTGCTTGAAAATTTGTACTTTTTTTTTTTTTTTTTTGGCCCCTAATAATAAGTGGAGAACTTGATATTTGTACTTTGACTTTTGTAGTTGGATCAAAGTTTAGGTGAGAGAGATAAAAGAATTAATAAACAAATAAAAAAGGAATTCCTGTAATTCAAAGATTTAGTCACGAGAATCGATCAACTTTAACTTTCCTAAATTTAATTAAACAATCGCAATCATGAATAGTGAATGTAATTGGTAGACTACTCTTATTATCGAGGAGAATTAAAAGGGATAGTTTAGGAAAATATTTAATCATTTAAATTTGTTTTATAGTGTAATGAGTTTGAGATAGTTTTGCGCACAATTACTTTTTAAAACTTTCAACCATTTGCTACTCTAAGCTTCAGAATATTTTATGATGGAAATAATGGTATAAGTTAAGAGTCGTACATTGAAAATAGAATGGAAAATGGATTACTTATATGGATTTGGACAATCTTCATCCTACAAGCTAGTTTTTGGAATTGAATTAGGCTTAAGTCCCAAATTATATTGTCCACGCTCTAGTTAACGAGATTTGGGCGTGCGAGAGTGTTAAGAGTCTCACATCGGAGATACAATGGAAACATGGACTCCTTATATGGACTTACAATCCTCACCCTTTGAGTTAGACACAAGATTCATTCTTTACAGTATCCTCAAATATAATTCATTTTTCATGCATATTATCACACGTTATATATTTTTTGTTCGGATGTTACAATAGAGGTTACATGTTGATAGAACTTACTCTAATTTTGATTCAAATCTTATATTCATATCAACAAATTCAATTAATATATATAAAAATAAGGTATCATGACCCCGTAAGCAAGAAAAAATATGATTTAGAACTCTTAAATTTAAAATTCTGAATTCGTTTCTATGAGCAAGAAAATATATATATATATATATATATGTTAACACTCAAAAGTGTTTAGCCGAATCAAGTGACAGCCGAAGGTGGAAAATGATTCTAAGTCGGAAACTGAGCGGAATCATAGCCGAATCCGTTAGTCCCTACCCCGGCTAGAAAAACATCATCGGCTATTACAGTAGTCTAGCCAAGTCATAACTCCGAGAAATGGCTGAGACCCACACATACTTGGATGCCTCGAAGACCAAGTCAAAGGACCTTCTAGAAAAGGTAGCAACCAACAACAGCCATAAGGGAGTGCCGTCGATCGTGCTAGAGGTCCAGGCGAAAAAATCTGCACCACCTCCTCATAGTTGGCTAATGGATTTAGTGGGTAGTTCGATGGCTAACATAGGGGGTCACGTTTATTTTTCTTGTACTGTAAATGTAAAATCACTTGTATAGAATAGACACACTTCAATCAATCAAAAAATTGATTTTTATTTATCTTCATTCTATCTTTATTGCTTTTATTGCACTCTAGATGTATTTATGTTTCTTACCACCTAGTTTACTCAATCACCATCTTAACGCTTTCTGGAGTAGTTGGGGAACCCATTGTTGAAAGTTAGAGTTCTGCTTCCGGCCCTAATCGCTTAGTTAAGGAATCAATTTGTCATCTGATTTCGCTAGCCGATAAAATGACAAACATTTCGAACGGTAACAAATTTGGCACGTCCAGTGGGACCATAGGTGATCTCATAGCGATGTTTGATTCTCCAGGTCAGGATCATACTTGGCGTATGCGCCTAAGGTCTGGTAAGAAAATGAACCAAGAGTCCAGTCCACATCCTAAACAGAATCCTCCCAGAAGGAACAACGAGCCACCACCTTCTTCGGGTATGCCTACATCGGTTGATACCCGTCCACTTCCTCCATCAACCCAAGCTGTGGGTGAACTTAGTCAACCTGAAGGTGCAACTGTTATGACCATGTTATTCATTAGACATCAGATTGACTTAGGCATCCACGACATTATGTACCATGTTTCCAAACAATTGACTGACATTATCAAGCCAATGGTTCATAATAAGGTTCAGCAAGCGAGAGAATTGGAAGGCAATCGACTACATCTAGGAGAAGGTTCGACTAGTTCTGTCATCTCTTCGACGAATGGCGATGTGCAACATGCAGCTGTGACTCCAGGTGTTGTTCCTCAGTCGAATATGTATCAGTCAGTACCTACTCAGGTATAATTGATAGCACACCTAGGAGCACAAGCCCAGTCACTTGGTAACCAGTTTACTGTATGGTTGCCACCAAACACTGGAGGGCAAGTTGTGCCACTCGACCAAGCGAATCAGCAGTACGGACAGATCAATATGGCTCGGAGACCAGTTCAGGTGCCCAGACACCTTGGTTTGCCGCCCGTTATGCCGTACCTTATGCAAACGGCCCTACAATACAGGCGACCAGTGTTGGCTAGCCGAATTGGCAGCCGATGGCCCCTGGCTATGACCCTTCTAGGCTATCTGGTGACGCTGTCTACAATGGAACACCATTCCAGCAGTCACAGGCGGTACCCAATCCATACCATCCAGGAAGCGCAAACTTTCTAAGAACGGCTGATATCCTGGGAGAGCAGACATGGAACACTGTTCCACCTTATCCTCAAGTTCGTCGGTTGTTCCAGGAGCTCAGGTTGCAGGCTTTTGTGGCTATGCCCAACAACAACAATGGGGATATACCCTACCTATTGGTAATGGCCATCAGATTACCTACAACTTTCAAAACCCTATTCAACAAGGTGCATAATTGAGGCCTCCAGTTCAGAACGCCTACCAACCGGTTCTAGTTGAGAATCGGCAGGGGGCGCCACAACGGATGAGCCCTGAAGCCATTGCGAATACCATGAGGAAGTACTTTGACATCCAACTGAAACACTTGGACATACCTGTTTATAGGAAGCCCTACCCCAATTGGGTAGATCGGGTAGCACCACTGCCAAGAGGCTTCAAAACGCCTGATTTTGCCACCTTCTCGGGTGATGACGGCAAATCTACCATTGAGCACATCGGTAGATTTACCGCCCAATGTGGCGAAGTTGACCAGAATGAGTATCACAAGCTGCAGTTATTCCCTATTTCTCTAACCGGAATGACATTTGCCTGGTACTTATCATTGGCCCCCAACTCCGTGCAGAGTTGGGCTGACATGAAGCATTGTTTCCATGATGTATTTTATAGGCCCCAACCTCAAGTCACTGTGACGCATTTGATGAATCTCAAGCAACAGATCGACGAGTCGACTATCGATTATATCGAGAAATTCAGAAGGAAGGTTGGGAAATGCACTATACACTTTCCTGAATCAGAATGCGCCCACATGATAATCAACAACATGCATCCACAACTAAATGAGAAATTAGTGGGATAATCTTGCTTCGGGTTAAGCCAGTTAGCCAAAAAGGTTAGCCGAATAAAGCAGTTTATCTAGGAGAAGGAGAAAAGAAAAGCTAACCGAAACCGAGGTCCCCATTTGGTATCCATTATTAAGGCAGGTGGGTCTTACTTAGAGTCAGCCGATTGCACGACAGATACAATGGTAACCGAGATCGTCAGGGGTAAGGTTTACTCTTGCCCAGCCCTGAAAGCTACGAAAGGCAAGGAGACGAGTAGGACTGATGACATGGTCGGTTACTCATTTGACATTACGAAGGCAGATCAGATCTTTTATCATCTTCTTAAAGATAAACAAATTTGGTTGCTTGATGGCCATAGGATTCCGTCTGCCGAATAACTCAAGGATAAGAAGTATTGTAAGTGGTACAATACATATAGCCACACTACTTCTAATTGTTTGGTCTTCAAGAAGGCGATTCAAAAGGGCATCAAGGAGGGCATGTTCAAGCTAGTCGATAAAAGCATAGCTGAAAATGTCGTTGATACTGACCCCTTCCCCACAGTACCGATATCTATGGTATCTTTTGTCGAGCCAGATCAATCAAAGGACGTCAAGGGGAAATAGCCGATAAAAATCATATGGGTCTCAAAGAAGCCCACTGGTAAGGAGGGGATCACCAGGACCTCTATGTTTGATCGGCTAGGCAGCTCACGTGACATCTATGAAGACATGGGCAGCCAGCCAGCTAGAATCAGTTTTCGTGGCCGCCCTTATAAACCAGAGCACATGGCTCGGGAACCTTACAAACAGTAACTGGTATTCAAAAGGGACCCAGCAGACCTCAGGAGCAAGCTTGGGGGGCAAGCATGGCTGCACAGTCGATGAGAAGCCAAGCGTGCCCCAGATAGGTGATGAACCACTACCTATTGCTAAACAAAGGGTGGCTGAGTTCAATGTGAGGGAAGACGTTTCTTCCTTGCATATCACAGTGATGGATGAAGGTTAGCTGAGATCCCGGAGGATGATTAAGCCAACTGCCAATATCGAGGAAAGAAGGATGCAATGTGCCAAAGCTTTGCGCAAAATGAAGGCCGAGTTTTGGACCAACTAGACATCCGATCTAGTTAATGTAGAGAGGCAATTGTTAACACTAAAAAATGTTTAGCCGGATCAAGTGACAATCGAAGGTGAAAAATGATTCTAAGTCGGAAACTGAGCGAAATCATAGCTGAATCTGTTAGTCCCTACCCTCGGCTAGAAAAGTATCATCGGCTATTATAGTAGTCTGGCCGAGTCATAACTCCGAGAAATGGCTGAGACCCACACATACTTGGATGCCTCGAAGACCAAGTCAAAGGACCTTCTAGAAAAGGTAGCAACCAACAACAGCCATAAGGGAGTGCCGTCGATCGTGCTGAGGTCCAGGCGAAAAAATCTGCACCACCTCCTCATAGTTGGCTAGTGGATTTAGTGGGTAGTTCGATGGCTAACATAGAGAGTCATGTTTATTTTTCTTGTACTATAAATGTAAAATCACTTGTACAGAATAGACACATTCCAATCAATAAAAAAAAATTGATTTTTACTTATCTCCATTCTATCTTTATCGTCTTTATTGTATTCTAGCTGTATTTATGTTTCTTAACACCTAGTTTACTCAATCACCATCCTAACGTTTTCGGAGTAGTTGGGGAACCCATTGCGGGAAGTTAGAGTTCTGCTTCCGGCCCTAATCACTTAGTTAAGGAATCAATATATATATATATATATATATATATATATATATAAAGGTATCTTGACCCCGTAACCATTTTTTCCAGTTATGGCGTATGTGGATTTTGTTTTCAATATTTCAGCCTTTTACGTTTGGAAAATATGGTTCCATCACTCATATATAAAAGGTATCCTGACCCCGTTTGCAAATACTTATTATGCTTTATTTTCTGATTCTCAGTGCCGGAAGGGAAAATACCTTTATCTAAGATTAAGTAGCAGTTAGAGCATTCTCTTCAAACTTTAAATTGTTGAATGTGATTTCTCTAGATGTAGAGAGTTATATGGTTGAAATACAAGATTATCTCCTTTGAGTTGAGTTCTATTATTTCACGATGATTCAAATAATCGTGGTGTCCGGATCAGCTTACGAGCAACCTCACTAATTCCATGAGATACATATCATCTCCGACCAGCAACATGTATCACTAAGTAACTCTATCCACCAATACTAGAAAAGATTTAGAAATCACCTAGTGTTTAAATCTTGTCTTTATATGGATAGGTTGGTCCAAGGTTCTGCTTGAACCCAACTAACATATTTGGTGGTAGTTTTGGTGGCCCTACACTTTACGAGAATCTATTTTATGTTTTACCAAATCAGGTAAACTTCATCCTTTGTACCTTCTTGTTTTACTTTCTAAAACATTACATTGGCTTATTAAGAGTAGCTACTAAATGTTTCTCTATTGTTAAATGCTTCCAGATCCCGTCATTAGAAAAAAAAACAGAAGGCTGGAAAATATGCTAAAAAGTAAAGGCCAAGACTAGGAGAAAAATGCATCAGTTGTCAAATCCTCTAGAAATCGATGAGTTTGCTGATATGTGGAAAGAATGATGACATCATTCGCCAAACTAGCTGCCTTTTGTTTTCGCGCAGGTACTAAGGCTAGTAAATCGCTGGATGCATCAGGACTGTTCTTTTGCTATCCTTTTTAAATCATCTTCATATTGTCTTCAATAGCAGTATGTAAGTATTACAGGGCTTAGGAATGCCCTTTATTACATGATACAGTTATTCTATTATCATATCTTTTGCATTCGAACATGGATAAGAATGAGGTAAAACCACTCATTTTAAAATAATACATCGTATAAAGATTGAAATATGGGGACAAATACAGTATCGATAGTCACAAAAGATTTGGTTAGTGAATAGAATACAATCTTGAACTATTAATATGCTACAGTTGATTGTATGAACATCATTTGCTAGTTTACCCTTTTAAGGTATAGAGCTCTATTTCCATATCTTCCTGTTTCCTTTACAAAAGAATTTGGACATCATCCTATATTCCTTTATATATCTCATATAAAACTAAAAACAAAAAATAATAGAGAGATTGCTGTCATGACCAACACTTAGCTGGCAGCTTAGAGCGAAGCAGTTGTTGCAGATCTGCCTTCCGCATAAAGGATACCCCATATATATTGTGTTGATTTGCCAAGGCCCTGAGTTGAACTAGTGACATTTTATTGATATCTGGTATACAAGGTGATGGGGTGCTAGATGACATGGGAAAAGCAACTTAGAGCGAAGCAGTTGTTGCAGATCTGCCTTCTGCATAATGGATACCCCATATATATTGTGTTGATTTTCCAAGGCCTTGAGTTGATCTAGTGGCATTTTATTGATATCTGGTATACGAGGTGATGGGTACTAGATAACACGGGAAAAGCAACTTCAGCTTGCAACTTAGAGTGAAGCAGTTGTTGCAGATCTTCCTTCCGCATAATGGATACCCCATATATATTGTGTTGATTTGCCAATTCCTTGAGTTGAACTAGTAACATTTTATTGATAACTGGTATACAAGGTGATGGGATATGTTAGGTCCGGGTATATTATGAAACAATAAAAACAAACTGAAAATAAACTAACTCGAATGCCAATTCAGTTTCTGAATGCCGATAATATCATCCGGCACATGTGATAACACTTTAGTAAAAACAGAAAACTTTAAAGAGCAATGCAGCGAAAATTTAAAGAACACAAAAGTTTAAAATTTACATAGGACGGTCAATGATCGAAAGTATTGTATATATTTATTATATACAAAAATTACAAATTCCTTTCTTTACAATTTTACAAGATGAAACGGAAAGGAATTAAATGTTGAAGTCGCAGATGACTTCTGCCTGAAAAATCTACCTAAATAGACATAGACAACTTCTCATTACAATTGCTCAATACAAAGCTAATCTAGAATCTAAACTGCAATTGTAATGTTGGACAGAATATTGTCGACACGCTCAGGCAACACTTGTGATCCAGTTTTCTGAGATGAATTCTTGAGAGCTCTCTTGATATTTTTGCAATTTGTTTCTGGATATCGATTCACTGCAATAGCCTCTCTATTTATAGTAGAGAGTCTTTCTTGAACAACTCATCGATCCGTTGTGAAGGTTGAGGGAAAGGTGGGCAACTGATGTGTTTGTTGGAGAAGATCATGGAGCAAAATCCTCTAACTCCTTGGTCTTGTTCCTCACACATAGCAACAACCTTGACTTGTTCTTCCTACATTTTTCATCATCTCTTATTTACCTTGTCAAGTCACTTTTACTTTGTAGAAATATTTCCACAAATATTACTTCATTCTGTGAAGCAAGGCAAAACTGTTTTTTCAGAAGATGTTGGTCCGAATGTTGTGACATTTGTTCCAACATTGTATACATTCAAATCAGTCCTTAAAAAGATATGTTGGTTAAAATGTCACAACACCAAACCCAACATTAACAGGATACTAGATGACATGGGAAAAGCTGTTGGTGTACTCTATTGTACTTTATAAAGCAGTACGGGAAATAATAACTATTACAAATGTTCGAAAGGATAAATAAATGGTCAATCTTCAAAACTGCCGCAAGTGTGTTGTGTCTTGAATCTTGATCACCTTGCAAAGCCAATGTTGAGAAATACCGCAAGCTTGTTGTGTCTTGAATCTTGATATCCTGAAATCAAGAAACAACTAAATCTGGATGGTTACAACGTTGTGTGTTGAGTCGAGGATAGCCCTCTATCCTTAAGACAAGATTGCCCCGTATATATGTTTTTACGTTAGCGGGCAATAGTCTCCCAAAATAAAACAACACTATAATCTCAACACTACAAAGCCAATAGGTTGAGCCTGTCGAAGAAAACAAATATGACTCGACTTGCTGAAGATATGGAAAAGGAAGGAAGAGTTTCTCTTTACTCTTCTCTTTTGTCTCTGTGTATATAGTGTGTCTCTATAGTGTATATCTTGTGTATACGTGAGGGTTTGGTCACTGTTTTTGACTGATTTTTAGCCACTGTTTTGCTGATTTTTCAGCCACTTTGGTTTCCCGATTTTTCACCCACCGTTTTGCCGATTTTCCGTGTGTTTTTGGTCCTGTTTTCAGCCTTGTTTCGGCTCAGTTTTCTGGCTGTTTTCTCCTGTTTGTCTGCTCCCGAATTAAGCCAAAAGAGGCTCAATATATAGCATGGAGGAGGGGCTGATCAACTGCCCAAACATGGCTGTTAATGGCCATTAGGAGGGCTGTAAATGACATGTTAAATGTCATTAGTGAGGCTGATTTAAGGTCTTGAAGGAGGCTGCTCAATTGCCCAAGTAATGGGCTGTTAATAAAGAGTTAATCAGCCAAGTAATGGTTGTTTAATGCTCCAAAACGCAGTCCAACGGTAGGCCCGTCACCTTCCCAAAAACTCGGGGACCAAAGCGTAAAATATTAAACTTCGGTGGACCAAAGCGTACATAAGAAACACGGGATCAAACCGTACATCTGGCAAAGTCCTCTGGTCTAAAAAGATAATATCAGAAAGTCCCCACAGTCCACAGCCCACGACCCGTGACCCGAGCCCGAGACCGGACGGGACGGGACGGGACGGGCGGGCGGCGGCGGCGCGCGTGTGGGCTTAGTCTTGAACCTAAGTACATTTAGGTCTTCCCTCCTTTAAACACATGGGATACCCCTTGGGGTCTCAAACCCTTTACCAATTAGAGACTTATATAGAGAGCAATTCTTCTTATTCCCACCGATGTGGTAGATTTGTCCCACACCACATTTCCATGTCTTAAACACCTTACTTCGTGGACCAATATCTCTTTCATTTCTCAACGAAATTTGACGATTCTTAGCCCTACGGTCATCTACTCACTTCGTAGATCATGCATGTGCGAAGAGACAAGGTCTCCAACATGCGGAACACTAGTGTTTAATTCATCAAAGATGGGTGGACGCATCTCCCCGCCAAAGGCAAATTTCCAACAATCCCCTCTATGAAAGAGAGATTGTGGCGCACGCACAAGGTGCCTACATTTCAGCAATCTTTCAGCGAAAAAGTTATTGCATCAGGAGAGGTAGCTTTCGCTTTGAACCTTCCCTAGTTGAAACCATCGGACTTACTTCTCTGCGCGGTGAACGTGATGTATTGAACCGTCAGTGTTTAGTGTAAGCCAAGACAATGATAACAACACAATAACTCTTCTTATTCATTTTCCTTCTTACGTTTTTGTCTGTTGTGGCCTTGGACACACTTGGATTCTTAAGTGCGTTCATTTGAGACGGCCATCCTCGCACTTAAATAGGTGATCTCCTACAAGGTATCCTGCTATACCCCACTTCACAAGTGTTAGGAATCATTAAAAGTTTCCCCAACCTTAACCTCAACCATTTGAGGATCGTTAAAGGTTTGGAAGCTTAACCTTTACCCACTATGCAGGTAGCACTTTAATGTCTATCGCGGGAACAGCTTTGGATTCATGTTTCCGTACAGAAATCATCATCCGAAGTGCTTCTTGCTTCCACCGAAGCGCTCAACTGAACCTTTTGCCGCTTAGTTTTCCCATTGAACCAAATTCTTGGGATCTCCAATCAGTATGGTTGGGTTTCCACCGCAAAGGTTCGTATTGTTTAGGTTTTACGCCTATTCCCCTAGACAGGCAGAACACTTGATCTTCGGATAGTCCCTTAGTTAGTAAACAAGGAAGTGACACCCGTGATGATCAGCTGCCATACGGTTTTATGTCTCCTGACAGATACGTCCAGACGCCGTCATTCGTGTCCTTCATGAAGCCGACCGGCTAGCCACAATGTATAACTGCTGAAGGCACGGGTTTCTCCCAATAAGGGACGTCCTCTAATGAGTCATGAAGTTACTCAACTTCTTTCATGCTTTGTATAAAGCGATAAACTCCGATTCCATCATGAATCGGCCGATGCAAGTTTGCTTAGAGGATTTTCTAAGACCCACCATACACATTTACTTGTGGCTTTGGTGTTCTTCAGATCTGATGTCCAGTTTGCATCACTGTGTTCTCCTAGAACCGCTGGACATCCGGAGAATACTATAATCCGTAGATAAGCGAATAATTCGATATCGTCATATCCGACTTAACGCCTTCTATTGATCATGTATTAAGATCATCAGTGAACCTTAGTTCAACTGATCTGCTTTGTAGGACGATACCAGGTCGGTTGTAGTGTGTACAATACATTGAACTACACATGACATGTGCATATCGCTCCTTGTCTATGGGTGCACCATGATTCCAATCAGTTCTATGATTCATATCCATTGGTGGCTTCAACGAGACTCGTCAACTATCGATCGATCCGTTAGATGTCTTAGAAATCCAATTCCTAAGATGTCATCCGTGATACCCATATCTTTCATATCGAGACTTTGTTTCAATATGACTTTTACTTTCAGACTGTTGATTCTCCAACTATTGGCTTTCTAACTTCAGAGTCAATGTTTCTGTGGTTAGATTCATTGTTTCTGTTTTATCTGAGACTTTCAGGACCAAAATGTAAACATTTCAGGGACCAAAATAAAAGTTCAGGAAGAAGCCCAACAGTCCAGCAAACCAACTCTGATCCTCTTCTTCCAACTCTCCGGTTGGGAAGGTTGTTTCAACATACATGCCATGTAAGACTACAATGGCCCTGGATGTGAAGCTACTCACAGGGGAGCACATTTTACAACCCAAAGGTTCTTTTCCCGGAGGAAGATCAACCATTACGCAAGTATGGTTCTATATGATAGAATCTATTTCTTTTTTTAGCTTCTTCCAAAGCAGCGCTTTTGGAGATGACAATTATTTGTTAATTGTCCATGGTTTATTCTTAACCATACAAGCTAGAAGGACTGGAACAAGTCTTTGTCCCCTTCTTTGCTCCGTCTCGGTTCAACATCTAGAATCCCACGAGTTGCGGATCCGGAATATTAAGTTGGATAGCCAAAGCAACTTTCGAGTCCTGTAGATACGGAACGTCTAGTTCCGGACAGTCAGGCCCCCGCGGGTTCTTGTTAACCTTGAGCAATTACTCCTTTTTCCTTTTTCAAGGAAAGCTATCTTCAAAGAGTTCAGCATTCTTTGACACCAAGAGGCGATCAACACTATTGTTATTTGCAGATCCAGTAGATATGCAATCTACAGTCTTAGGTACAACTTGATATGTTTCAGTATTCCAACTTTTACCAAGCCACCCCACATAATTTGGGCATACGACTTTGCGCTTGGCTAACACCGTTGGACTGAAGTGAGAAATGAACAGTCGTTTAATGAACGATGCTTCACATTCTCCCCCTCTATTGCTACGAATTTTGCAATCCATAGGCATAGTTGATTTTCAACTTCAGCTTTGTAGCGCTTATCCGCTTCAACAACTTCATCTTTGCTTTTCAACAAACAAAGGATTCCATACGTTGTACCATCATCAATGAAGATCACAACGTACTTGTCTCCCCTCTCTATTTTGTATAAACTTCAAATCACCCAATTAGGTGTGACTAAGTTCTAGAGGAGCGGTGCTTCTTTCGCCATTCCCTTGACGGAATTTGGAAAGGTGATTTTGCCTCTTCATCTACCTCACATTTATTTTGAGGGTTTATGTCGACAGAAGGCAACAATCTCAACATCGTTAGCTTTTGAATGACTTGCTATTTAACGTGTCTTAATCTATGATGGCATAGATGCACGGATTACAAATATATCATTCATTTGGCTACGACGACATCTTGTACCATTCTTAGTTATTACGAGACCTATTGGACTAGTCTCAAACTAGCTTGACCAACAGCGTCCCTTAAACCAAGTTAGGGACATGTATCACCTCATCTTAGAGTGATCTCATTCCCTGAAGTCCTATTGAGGACAACCTCTCCAACCCCTTCTACTTTAGAGGTGGCGTTGCTTCACATGAACAACCTCTTGCCCGTGGTTAGGGTGTAACCGGATCATATGTGATCGCGATACTCTGGCCCACTGCAGTTGCTTTGCAGACTGAGTGTCAAATTTCTTCACTGCCTTTCTTTAGGCCTTCAGATCATTTAAGACCTGGAAACTCTGGCCCACCTTACTAGGTGTCCATTACTTTTCCTGTGAAACGAATTCTGGCCCCACTCCACTCGCCCGGAGGCTTTATATGACTGAGTGTCCAATATCATCATATCAAAGGAATTTTGGCCCAACCAGTCACCCGGAGGCTTTGTATGACTGAGTGTCCAATATTATCCTATGAAGGATCTTCTGCTAAATAGTGTGACAGGCTCAACGTCTTTAACTTTTAGACTTCTTCCGTTATGATTGGTGCCCAGATAATTCTTGGCGCTTACTTAAGAGTGGTAACAGTTTTCGCACAGTTAGTGGATCTATCTCATCGTATGTGCGAACATACTTTACACACTTTTAATCATTACACTTAAAAGAACGGATCTTTTTAAGTCGTTTACAAAATCCAATCTTTAAACGGGAAAGAAGATGAGATTAAACTTCTGATTATTTTTTTTTAAAGCGTAAGGAATATAAATTATTTTCATATTCCTCCTACTTTAATCAATTTTTAATCAGACATCATTTAATCTTTATTCTTGACAAGTAAGAAAAACTACTTATCCTCTTTTCGGATTCTGGCTCACTTCATCAGACTGAGTGTCCATTTCCTTCTTACCATTATTCGGATCTTTTGTCTGGGACAGATATAGGCCTTCTGCTGCAAGATAGAATAACATCTTCAGTCTTCTCCTCTTGTCCCAATTGACATCCTCGAGCTCTCGAGAGCGCTTGTTCCAACCGATCTTGGTAGCGGTGACACCATGAACACGTTCATCATCATCACTCTCTTCTACCGAAAACCATTGCCATATCCGATTTGGTCACACAAACTTTTGACCGACATCTTTCGAACACTAATAGTAATACAATACAATCTTGTCTTAAGTTGTTGGTGTACTCTATTATACTTTATAAAGCAGTACGGGAAGTAATAGCTATTACAAATGTTCGAAAGGATAAATTAATGGTCAATCTTCAAAACTGCCGCAAGTGTGTTGTGTCTTGAATCTTGATCACCTTGCAAAGCCAATGTTGATAACTACCGCAAGCTTGTTGTGTCTTGAATCTTGATATCCTGAAATCAAGAAACAACTAAATCTGGATGGTTACAACGTTGTGTGTTGAGTCGAGGATAGCCCTCTATCCTTAAGACAAGATTGCCCCGTATATATCCTTTTACGTTAGCGGGCAATAGTCTCCCAAGATAAAACAACATTATAATCTCAACACTACAAAACTAATAGGTTGAGCCTGTCGAAGAAAACAAATATGACTCGACTTGCTGAAGATATGGAATAGGAAGGAAGAGTTTCTCTTTACTCTTCTCTTTTGTCTCTCGTGTATATAGTGTGTATCTATAGTGTATATCTTGTGTATACGTGAGGGTTTGGTCACTTTGTTTTTGATCGATTTTCAGCCACCGTTTTGCTTTGATTTTCTCACCACTATTTTGTCGATTTTCTCGTGTGTTTTTGGTTTGTTTTCGCCTTGTTTCGGCTCGGCTTTTCTGGCTGTTTTCTCCCCGTTTGCTGATCCCGAATTGAGCTAAAAAGAGGCTCAATATATAGCATGGAGGAGGGGCTGATCAACCGCCCAAACATGACCGTTAATGGCCATTAGGAGGGCTGTAAATGGCATGTTAAATGCCATTAGTGAGGCCGATTTAAGGTCTTGAAGGAGGCTGCTCAATTGCCCAAGTAATGGGCTGTTAATGGAGAGTTAATCAGCCAAGTAATGGTTGTTTAATGCTCCAAAACGCAGTCCAACGGTAGGCCCGTCACCTTCCCAGAAACTCTGGGGATCAAACTGTAAAATATTAAACTTCAGGGACCAAACTGTACATAAGAAACTTCTGGGATCAAATTGTACATCTGGCAAAGTCCTCTGGTCCAAAAAGATAATATCAGAAAGTCCCCACAGCCCGAGACCGGACCGGACGGGCGGCGGCGGCGCGCGCGCGGGCTTAGCCTTGAACCTAAGCACATCTAGGTCTTCCCTCCTTTAAACACATGGGATACCCCTTGGGGTCTCAAACCCTTTACCAATTAGAGACTTATATAGAGAGCAATTCTTCCTATTCCCACCGATGTGGTAGATTTGTCCCACACCACATTTCCATGCCTTAAACACCTTACTTCGTGGACCAATATCTCTTTCATTTCTCAACGAAATTTGACGATTCTTGGCCCTACGGTCATCTACTCACTTCGTAGATCATGCATGTGCGAAGAGACAAGGTCTCCAACATGCGGAACACTAGTGTTTAATTCATCAAAGATGGGTGGACGCATCTCCCCGCCAAAGGCAAATTTCCAACAAAAGCAACTTCAGCTTGCAACTTAGAGCGAAGCAGTTGTTGCAGATCTTCCTTCGGCATAATCGATACCCCATATATATTGTGTTGATTTGCCAGGGCCCTGAGTTGAACTAGTGACATTTTATTGATATCTGGTATACGAGGTGATGGGATACTAGATGGCATGGGAAAAGCAACTTCAACATTATGAAGAACATCAGAGTCACCTTCACGCTTTAACTTTTTTCGTGGCTCGCTTCTGTAATTTCTTTCAGAATTTAACAGATGTGGTCTTGTGTCCTCTATAGTACAATCAGTCTCAGTATGGACCACTTCTTGTTCCATTATTCCACATGGAGCTTTTATGCTGGCCATATTTGTATTTACCCACTGTTCTGATGTTCTTTTATCATGAATCTGAACAGCATTCACTCTTTTCTGTGTTGGTTTGCTGCTATATTCTTTGGCTTCTTGTTCTGAAACATATCTGTCCTCCAGAGTTGTTCCTGCAGGCTGTCAAGAGAACATTTTCGTCTTTTTTAAAAAAAATAAATTGAAAGGTCTAAAAAATAAGCAACTAAAGACATCATCTTAAAGTAGTTTGTGCTTTCTTTAATTGACCACTGCAACATTCAGAATATTTGCAATCTAAAAATCTGATGAGAAGGATGATGAGCAACATCTGAACTTGGAGGTTTGAAATCCATCGATCGACCTGAATAGATGGCAGGACTCATATAACTAATCCCAACTAATTGGGATTAAGGTGTAGTTGATTGAGTGATATTTTGTTTCTAATCCTCTAGGAATCTGAACTTTACCGTTTGTACTTTTAGAACTTTTAGAGACACTAAAAGTGCAAGTATTTTTACCAGCAAAGAAGCATTTGTGTTTTCAGCAAAAAATTAACTCGGGGTGTATTTAATTGAGATTTTAAAAGATTATTTATAGATAAATAAGTCTAGTGAATTTTAAAAGACTATTTATAGATAAATAAGTCTAATGAATTTTAAAAGACTATTTAGGAATGTAATGATTTAAAAGATTTTTAATTTTTTTTTTTACGATCAAGATTTTTTACGTTTGAATTTAAAAAAAATATCATAAGATTTATAAAAATTTAAAAAGAACACATAAATTTTTAAATTTTATGATGCTAACCAACCATTAATCGGATGATGAGCAATGATGATCTGTAGAAGTACTTCTTGTCATGTTTGGAAGAGAAGATAAAGATTGGATTCTCCAAGTTCTCACGGAAGCTACCCGACCGAGGAAGAGGAAATTGAAAGAATATATACAGAGAGAAGAAAGAAAACCGTAAGCAATCTTGAGAAAAAAAATTCTGTCTATAAGGGTGATTTTTTTTTTATAGGATTTGATATTTATAGCTCGCACTAAAAAGTCACACAAATTCTATTGAGAAAAAAATCTTTCGAAATTAGTAAGTTTTTTAATATCAAAAAATTTTTGTTACTTGTTTAAAATCCTGATTAAATAACACTAGATTTGGATACCCTCTTTAAAAAATCCTAATAGTTTTTAATTGAATATCACAAAACTTAATTATCTCAAAATACTATTTTAAAATCCTAATTGAATATACCCATTACTGTTTCTTGATGATTTCTCACTTGAACCAGAGATGCCAAGACTGTATTATTGGCCTGGGCAGTGAAACCTTCCTTGAATTTCAAAGTTCCGATATCCTTTGAATTGTGGTTGTCTATTGCTTCCATTTCGTAAGGACCTTCTTCGGGCAGTTTTGAACTTTGAACACCAGGTTCTGCAGGCTGTTGATTTAAAATAAAAGTTGTCAAAATAGTATGTTTGTAGGTTTAGGCTAGGATTTTCACTAAGGGAATTTAAAATATGAAGGCAAGGGGATTCAACATCTACAATATATCATAACAAATAGTTTTGATCTTGTATATATAATGTAATTTTTCAACGAAGGGGTTCGAATGTGCCCCTTAGCTCTGCCCCTGGACCAGGCACTCAGCTACCTTGAGCCACGGAAAGAAGAAGACATAACAACTTTTCTACTTTAGTATCCAACCTAAAAAGGGCATGATGGAATTCCATTTGTTCAAGGCAAAAAAATGTCTATATACAACCAACTTCATCTTTCAGTTTTGCAAAACAAATGATAGTAGTACTATTTTCTTCTGACTACAAGAACTTGACATGTTGAATACATTACATGCATTTGTTGTTTGAGCATAAGCTCCACCAACACTATGGATATAACTTATAAGTAAGCACCAAATATGTAGTATTACCCTCTGTTGCTCGGACTATCCAAATGGTGCAGCACTTGCGTCGGATCCTCAAAAAAAACTTTTGGAGGATGCGACATGCACCGGGCGACATTTTTGAAGAGTCCGTGCAACATAGGTATTATAACCTAAAGAGCATGTACTGACTAATGTCAGCGAATAAGAACATGTGACAATTTCAAAAACAAACCTGCTCATTCTCATTCTTTAAGGTCCTTAGCATACTATCCAGGTTAACAATCTTCTTATTCAATTCAGCAAAACGCATATCATCTTCACAGGCAAGTTGTCTCTGGAGCATCAGTATATCATCTTCAAGTTCAGCAATTTCTGAATCAGTATCTTTGGAACTTGCACACATGATTTCTCATTTAAAGCATCTTCCTCGATCACGTCTATGACATAGAATCGATCAAAATAGATGAGATGTGTCAAACAAAGAGAATAACAAAAGAGCTATACAGTCAAACCTCTCTATAACTGCATCGTTTGTCAGGATATCTTTTTCATTGCTATAGCAGAATGTTGAATACAGAACATATAATAAAACATAAGATGAAAAATCAGTTTCAAAAAAAGCTTGGCCGCTAATCCGTTACAATGAAATGTTGTTATTGAGAGGTCTGACCGTATATGTGAATTTTATGAACTTACCAAGCCATGGATAGTAATATGTTATACTGCCAACTGGTTGCTAGATAAGTGCTTTCATCTGTGAAGACTAAATAAGTTATCTACTTCAGCACTTGCACTACCAAAGATCTTAAAAATCCAATTTGGGTAAAAGAAAATCAAACCTGGATTTTCAGGTGGATCCCAAATAGATAAATCCATCTCCTTAAGAAAGTTCACCCTGACTTGCAGAAACAAAAATGATTTACTTCTCTGGCTTAAGAGAGTAAAAGCAAAATAGCATGCATTTCAATAATTTGTACATCTCATAAGCTGATGATTGCATCAATGCCCTCCTATTTACTAGTAAAACTAAATAAGGCCCTCTAGGTGTTTTTTATAATAATCGTGATGTCCGAGCCAGCTTACGCGCATATTGACTAATTTCACGGATGCCTACTATCTCCCACCATCATATGTACCATGTAATTTTGTGGTAATTTTAGAAATATTGGTTTCTTAAGATTCCTAAGCTCATTATTAACCTTTGCAATGACACCATTGGCCGTTGTGTATTGAACTAATGCATTTGAAGACTTAACAAAAATTCCCATATGATGATCAAGAATCAAACCATATTGCACATGATTAAGTATGGCTACAATATGTATACATGCAAATATGTATACATGCAAATATTGAATAAATAAAAGAAACGTACAAAAACCTCAGGAAATGTCTTATGCTTTAATTTTTCAAGACTCGCTCATTACACAAGTATCAAATGAGAAAATTGGAAATGCAAGCAAGCAAATCTAATTTTTTTTTGTTCTACTGTAGTAGAAATTAAAAGGGTTGCGAATAATTTATGTTAATGTTGGATTTGGTGTTGTGACATTTGACCCAACATATCCTCTGAAATATTGTTGTTGAATGCCTAAAATGTTGGGACAAATGTCACAATATTCAGACCAACATTTTTTCATAACAATTTTGTCTTACTTCACGTTAAGCAGTAACACTAAGTGGTAAAAATGACTTAGGCATGTGAATTAGGAGCTATGTAAAACGTGGGAGAAAGAGTCGAAGCTTCGGAAAGAAGTCGAGTGAAGAACAAGTCAAAGTTGTTGAGATTCCGACTCCATGATCTTCTCCAACAAACACACCAGTTGCCCACCTTTCCCTCAACCTCCTCAACAGATCGATGAGTCTTTCAAGGAAGACTCTCTACTATAAATAGAGAGGCTACAAGAGTGAACCGATATCCATAATTAACTTGCAAAAACACCAAGAGAGCTCTCGGGATTTCAACTCAGAAATTTGGATCACAAGTGTTGCTTGAGTGTGTCGACAACATTATGTCAAACATTACAATTGTTGTTTAGATTCTAGATTTGTTTTGTATGGAGCGATTGTAATGAGAGGTTGTTTATGTCTACGTAGTTAGATTTTTCAGGCATAAGTCATCTGCGACTTTAACTTTTAATTCCTTTCCATTTTATACTGTATATCTGTAAAGAAAGGAATTTGTAATTTTGTATATAATATATATATATACATCTGGTCATTGTCCATCATAAGTTATAGTTATATAATATATATAACTTATGAAAATTTTAAATCTTTGTGTTCTTTTCTTTTCCGTTGCATTTTACTCTTAAAGCATTTTTGCTCCAAAAGGTGGAATCTCCCAGCCCAAGATCAAAGTAAATATGGTGACTCTATAGGTTAATATATATAACTTTATTTATGAAAATTTTAAATTTTTGTGTTCTTTGGGGTAAACTTTTTAAAGTGATTTGGTTTTCCGTTGCATTTTACTACGCGTATGGAGGGATTTTTTAAAGCATTTTTGTTTTATCGAAGAATACCCTAATGTTGTGGGCCAAACACTTTGGATACTCTTAAAGCAGTTTTGTTTTATCGAAGTGTTGTCATCTGTGACAGACGACATTATCGCTAACATTTGGAAACAGAATTGGCATTCAATTTATTTCATCTATTGTTTTTACTTTCCGTAGCCTTTGACACCCCTAACCGTTTACAACTTGATGCACAATAACGTAAGCTAAAAATGTAACAGAAAAAAAAAACTTGAAACATTAGTTTAATTCCAAGAAAGCTAAATTAAATTGAACGTACCAAAAGAACTCTTCTACGGTTTTCGAAAACCTTAGAAGAAGAATGTCAAATTGGCAATTGCAGTTTTAAATTACTATACCAAGAAATGGTGATTATAGTGGCAGAGACTAGGGAGTTGGAGTTAAACGAGAGTGATAATGTCAAGACTCTGATAATTTGAATTAGAAGGGGTTAATTAATATAGAAAAAATATACTTTTATCCTACGTGGAAGATTCAGGGCCCACCATCCAGTTCATTGAAAGTGGATATGGACCAAAGATTTGCACAGATACAATACTTCTCGCCTCGCAGGCCGTTGTTTAAGTTTTGTCCCCGTTGACAAATTTGTACAAGTAAAATTTGTGGATAATTTAATAAATTGGAGAATGAAAATTGTACTAAAATTACTACGTGTTTTTATAACTTATGGCGACAAGGTTGCTTTGCAAATAAAACGTCAAGTACATGAGGTAATTAGGATCAGACATAATTTAAGAAGGATTTAAATAAAACACGTCAGGTTTAGGAGCTTTAGGTATTTTGCCTTCCCTTTTCTATTTACCTATCAAACATGCATGTCTGCCAATGCTTAGCTTTGCTTGAACTTGTGCCATTTCAGGACTCTATAGATACAGAGCAGGTAATGTGCTTCGAGTTGTTGAATACAAGAACAACGCGCCTCAATTCAACTTCCTATGCCAGGAAAATGTAGTCTTGAGCATTGATGTTGACAAGACTAAGGAAATTGAGCTACAAAATGCAGTAAAAAAAGAAGGAACCTTGTTAGCTCCCTTGTGCTTGATGCGGGATCGATTCTCCTTGGAGTCTTGAATGTCAAGCTTCCAGACTACTAAAATAAATTGAAATTAGCGATAGACAAATTCCGCAGCTAATCCTATTTAGCGAGGGATTATCTTTAAATTTTGTTAGCTACGAGCAATTTAACGACGAAGTTCGTAGCTAATTCCAATTCTTTGTAGTCTGTTTCTATAAATTGTGGTATTTATCTGGTGTAATCTAGCTTACACGAGCTATAGTTCTTGTTGTTTTCATGTACAAATAAAACTTGTAAACAATCCTATGCATGTTTCATATTGATAGAAATGATAGAGATGATGGAATGTTTTGCGCGGTTTATTCCATTGATTTGATCAAGTTTATATACAAGAATACAATCCAATTATAGCTGAAATTATGTTAGTTTTGCTAACTGAAATCATGCTAATCTTGCTAAATCAGATCTTCAATTATGCTAATCATAAATCAGATCTTCAATTATGCTAATCATGCTAATCTAATCATTTACATATTTACTTGATTGAATATTTACATATTCTAATAAACCCCCTTAGTCGAAACGGGAGGTTTGTGTACGTTGAGACTATCTCGAAAATTATCGAAGAGTTGCAGCGGGAGTCCTTTAGTGAAAATATCGGCAATTTTGTAGTGTGAAGGGACATGGAGGACGCGTACTTGACCTTGAGCGACTTTCTCACATACGAAATGTATATCCATTTCAATATGTTTAGTGCGTTGATGTTGAAGTGGGTTTCAGAGAGATAAACCGCACTAACATTGTCATAGTAAACCCAAGTGGCTTTTACAATTGGACAGTGAAGCTCCAGAAGTAAGTTTCGAATCCAACAGGATTCAGAGACGACATTGGCTACTCCACGGTATTCAGCCTCAGCACTTGATCTGGATAATGTAGGTTGCCTTTTTGCAGACTAAGATATCAAGTTATCTTCGAGGTAGACACAATAACCAGAAGTTGAGCATCTAGTATCCGGATATCCTCCCCCGTCTGTGTCGTGTATGATATGAGTTTGCTGATCGAAGTTGGGTAATATGGAGTCCAAATTTGAGTGTACCATGAATGTAGCGAATGATACGCTTTAATGCAGACATGTGTTGGGTTCTTGGGTCATGCATAAATAAGCAAACTTGTTGAACCGCATATGATAAATCATGTCTTGTAAATGTTAAATATTATAATGCACCTTCAAGACTACGATATTATGTGGGTCATGATAAGGATTACCGGAAGAGGAACTAAATTTTACTTTCGTGTCAACCGGTGTAGGAGATGGTTTGCAGGAGGACATAACGGCCCGCTCAATAATCTCCTCTGCATATTTCTTATGTGAAAGAAATAGACCTCCGGGATGTCGGGTGACAGAGATACCCAAAAAATAGTTGAGTGGGCCTAAATAATTCATAGCGAATTCAAATCCAAGCTTAGATATAATGGATTGTCGAAGATCCTCTGAAGAAGTAGTCAGAATTATATCATCCACATAGAGGAGAATATATGCCATATATGTGACTCGACGATAAATGAATAAAGAATGATATGAGATGAAGTGAGAGAAGCCCAATGTAGCCACATAATCTGCAAAACGCCGGTACCAAGCGCGAGGGGCTTGTTTAAGTCCATATAAGAATTTCTTAAGCAAGCATACATAATCAAGGTGTTGAAGGTCATGAAAACCCGGTGGTTGGTATATATAGACAGTTTCATTGAGATGTCCATGTAAGATTGTACTTTTGACATCAATCTGAGTGAGACACCAAGATTTTGATAATGCAATGCTAAGGAATGTCCGAATAGTAGCTAGTTTGACCACTGGACTGAATATTTCTCCGCAATCTACACCAGTTTGTTATCCTGCACCATCACCTACAAGTCTGGCTTTATGCCTCTCAAAAGACCCGTCAGATTTCTTTTTATGTCTGAAAATCCATAAACTTCGAATGATATTAGCATTAGACGATCGTGGCACCAAGTCCCACGTCTTATTTAGAATAAGAGCATCGTATTCATCTTTCATGGCCATTTTCCAATTATGATAATTTAATGCATGGATGGGATTTGTAGGCAAAAGAGAAATGGAATTTTTAGTAGTGGTGTGAAGATTGATAAGTTTTCTGGGCTTAAAAATTCCGTGTTGGGCTCTTGTTTTCATTTGAGGGGATTGATGAGGAGTTACATGTGAACTGGTTTGGGTAGTTTGTTAGGCGTTTATCGGACTGTGTGGTGAGGAATGGGTAGGGCTGGAGTGAGACAATGTGGGAGTATTGTCTATTGCGGCTGGTGCTAATTGAGCCGGAGTGGAGTCAGTTCGAATCGGAGTTTGAACGGACTCATGAATCACCTGTGAGGGAGTAGAGGTTGAGTCCCTTAGATTAGGTGTTGAACTTTGATATGCAGGTGTAGGTTGTAGAAATAATGGATTAATGAGTCTTGTATCCAGAAACTCATATGTTGCAGGTTTTTGATAATGTATTTTTTTAAAAAGGGAATGTATTCTATCAAAAATTACATGTCTTGAACTGATTATTTTCGACTCGATAAATCATAATATTTGTAACCTCTATGATTTGCAGGATATCCCAAAAAAACACAAAGTGTTGATTTTGCTTGCAATTTGTTTCCGAGAAGTGGAGGAAGTAGTGGATAGCATAAACACCCAAAGACCCGAAGATGAGAATATGATGGATTTTTTTTATAGAGAATATTCATGGGTGTTTTATATGCAAGCTTTTTGTTGGGAATTATGTTATGCAAGTAGGTAGTCATTTGTAATGCATGATGCCAAAATGAGGGGGTAAGGAGGCATGAGTAAGGAGAGTTCGGATGATATTGTTTATGTTACGAATTTTTCTTTTGGCTTTTCCATTTTGAGAAGATGTATGAGGACAAGAGAATCTAAAGCGCATTCCACGGGATTCACAAAACTTGTGAAAGGACTCATTGTTGTATTCCCTCTCATTGTCACATTGATTTTTTTTTCTTTCAAATTGTGTTGTGACATAATTATGAAAAACTATAAACATGGAATGGACTTGAGATTTATAGGCAATTGAAAAATCCACAGAAAATTTGTAAAGTCATCAAGGAAAAAATATAATATCGATGACCACCCGAACTAAGTATAGGTAATGAACAAAGATCATTGTGCACAATATAAAATGGCAAAGAGGTTAGTGGTGACGAGTCATAAAAAAGTTGTTTTACTTGTTTCCCAAGGGAACAAGAATGACAGAAAAAATCATCTCGAAATTTATTACAATCAATAAAATTGTTTCGGCGGAGAGAGCTTAAAACAAGAGCTCCCGATGTCCTAAACGACTATGCCATAGTTCAAGAGATAAAGATGCAAAAGTAGAGGGTGTGGAGCTTCCAAAATAAGGTTATGTGGTTATTGGATAGAGATCAACCATGTTGTTACACCTCATTAAATGCATCCCCGTCTGAAAATCCTTCACAGAAAATCCGAAAGGATCAAATTCAACATAAACATAATTATCAATGATAAATTTTCGCACGAAAACAAGGTTTTTGATTAATTTCGGGGCATGTAGAACATTTTTTAAGGTTAATGGTGGATGGGGTTTGGGTAATAATGCATTTCCACAACCAATAATTAGAATTGTATGGCCACTACCAACTGTAATATTACAATTATTGCTCTTATTTAAATAAGACGTAAGATTACCTCCATTTGCAGTCATGTGAGATGTAGCTCCAGTGTCCATGTACCATTGATCATCCGGAGGAGCAATTGACATAGTGTGCATAGCTTGTTGAATATCAGTTGGTGCATAAGTGGACTGGGTTGATGCAATGTGGGCTTGAGGCCTGGGGCCCAATATAGAAGGACGTTGGGCTATGTTAGGCCTTTGAAATTGAGCTTGATTTTCCGTTGGATACGGGAAAGGAACATAAGCAGCCCACGACCCATTTGGAGAATAGGCCCACGACGGATAAAAAGAGGGGTTTGGCCCATTTTAGTCCCAATTTGGAGTGATATGGCCGAGAACTTATAAGCCCTACCGTGGATTTTAAAAAGTTATGTCCATGTTATGTACTGACCATTTTCAATGTTAAGATTGACTTTGATGAAACTATTGATGTTTTACACTGTTAAAGTGGGATGGAGAGTGAGATTGAATGGGGAAGAAGATTTCGGGTCGGTTATTTGGTTTGCAACCATGGCGAGACAGTGAGGGAAAAGAACAGATTCAGACACAGAGAGAAGGCATCGGCTAGATAAGTAAATTAACCTAGGCTCTGATAACATGATAGAAATGATAGAGATGATGGAATGTTTTGCCCTGTTTATTCCATTGATTTGATCAAGTTTATATACAAGAATACAATCCAATTATAGCTGAAATTATGCTAATCTTGCTAACTGAAATCATGCTAATCTTGCTAAATCAAATCTTCAATTATGCTAATCATGCTAATCTAATTATATACATATTTACTTAGATTGAATATTTACATATTCTAATACATATAATACTGTGCAATGAAAAGAACTCTTAAAAAAGGAAAGGAATTTGAACGTACCCAAATGAAAAGGAGATGAAGTGACATATTATTGATATCTGCTAGTCTAGAAAGAAAGTTTTTCTTCATAATATTGATTTCTTTTGTGGTATATAATATTATACTCCCATTTAATTTTACCTTTTTTTGTACAGTTTTTAAAATCTATTTATAATTAATGTGAAAAGCTACATTTTGACTAGTTTGCTTCTTCTAATGGAGTACTTTTTTACTTAATTAATTTGTACTAATCTCTTTTAAAGAACTCCATTAATATTATGTGCAGAGTTTGAATCAATTAATGCATGTTCCAAAAGTCACACTTTGAAACAAAATTGAGAGTTGTGAGATATGTTAAAAGTATCTTTGAGATCTGAGTATGAAGTGTCTCTGTTAAAAATGTTTTACTTCTAATTAATGTGGGCATTACTATAAATAAAAGTTTTTTTCTACTTGTATTCAGTGAAAAAATTGTGTTATAAAATATAATTTTTCCACCTCATTCCTACCGAACCAGCTCGCTGGAAAAACGCATAGTGAGAAACAATTTTCCATTGAAACCTGGAAAACTTCCTAATTTTTTGTGTAAAATACTACTTTTAGGTTTTTTTCACCGACGTTCAGTGAAAAATAGTCATTGAATATTTTTCAGTGGGAAATAGAGATTTTTAGTAGTGAGATTTTTCCGACACAATAGAATTTAGTAGAGCTCAAATACAAATATCGGACATCAGGTGAAATTCAAAAAGAAAAAGTCAACCAGTTTTTGGGTTACGTACTGATATATTGAGAGACTCATTAATATCATTAATATGAGAATGACAAGATTTGTGACACGTTACTATATATTGAGAGACTCATTAATATCATGGAAATCAATAAAATAGGAAACTGTTTCGAGTAGTTCAGCTGAAGTTCAATATAAATGCATGACTATAATGGTAGCAGAATTGGTTAAATTTGAATTAGTGAATTACTAGGAGAATCAGGTGTGAAGGTGGAACTATCAATAAAGTTGTATTGTGATAACAAGATTGTTTTACAAATAGCATCAAATCCAACGTTTCATAATCACAAAATATATAAAATTGAGTGTCATTTCATAAGAAAAAAGTTGCAATAACGTCTGATCAAAGTCAATTATATATTGCTAACAAAGAGAGGTTGAAGATATTATGACTAAATAAAGGGTTAGAAAATTAAGCAGCTATATTTGCAGTAAATGTCCAAGTTAATATTATAGTGATAGCTGCTGTAGGAGTTGTACTTTTGATTGTGGAATAAATTTGGCTGATCACGAAATTTTGATGATCAGAGTACATTATTAATTAGCTAGGCGGTTAGAGTGTAAGTAGAATTAATTTCATAGTTGGCAATGTATAGAAATAGAAACAGTCTGTACACGTTGGAATTAATGAAGACATTTGGATTTCTCATCTCGTGTTCGGTATCTGTTTTAGAATTTGACTAATTCAGATTCACACCGAGAACTAACAAGTCTTCATGATTTTGGAGGATAAAATGTTCTCAGCAAAGGTAATTTCACGAACTCAAACTCGAAATCTTTGATTAACGATGAAATAGTACTTAGTCCACCTTAATCAAATAATAATGATATTATTTCACAAGCCTCTTTCTTAGCTCAAGGACCTAGCTAGATTCATCACTTAAAAAAAATCTTGACTTGTGAGCTTCTAATAGCACATGCAGTTTTAATCCTGCTTACAACTCAAAAGGAAGAAAAAAACTTCATTTTTGTATTTGCAATAATATACTGACTAAATATTTTAGAGATAATTTGTTTCTTATTTTTTTCAAATAGAATTTAGTAGCTAAAGTTGTATGTCTCATCTCTTTGAAACTTACCCAACTAACTCATGCCAAATCAGATTTGTAATCTGTTAAGAAGTTAAAATAGTATAGTAATCAAAACTTTTATAAACATTAAAATGTTGTCCATAAATGTAATATGTGAGGTGATTAGCTTGTAACTTTTTTTTTTCAACCTAAAAAGGTTGGCTCACTATTTAATTATTTATTGCCCTTAGACCTTCTAGAGTTAGGCTATTATCACTTAATGCATTCACTCGTTATTAAGTTATTACAAAAGATAAACATCACAAGATCAAACATTCAACAAGTATGAGAAAATTAACTTTTATGAAAGAAAATCTTGTTTTATCATAGGCCATTCAAAAATTTATGGGAAACAACTTTTTTATCTTTCAAAGTAGGGGTACTCTACCCCAAACTTCACTTATAGGATTATATTGAATATGTTATTGTTGTTGTTGAATATCAAAATTTAAAAATAATTAACACATAGTAGTGTTCGAATACTAGGATCTTTTCGAAACTTTCTATTGATAAACTTATCGTTCTATCTTGCCTTCTAACTTTGGTCTAATGATATAAAAACGCATAGTGATGTGTCGGTTAGACACACATTATGGCTTCTAGATTTGCCACGTCCAAAAGTCTGAAGTGAACAAAGATAAAAGAAAACTTATCTCTATCTACTTTAAAATTGTGCGTCACTAATCCTTACAAAAATTCAATTATAAAAAGAAAAATCATCACCCTAAATTATTGTTGCATCATCCAACGAACATGTGGCAATTGACAAGTATTCCGTATAATAACATGAAAGTTTATCACACAAAATATGTGAATTACACTTCTTTAATTGAAACCTATTACTACTGTGTACTAAAAATTTAGAATTAGACTACCTTTTCTTTCTACGTATCTTTTTTCACCTTTCAATTAATGAAATAATTATACACCTAAAAAAGTGTCGAAGAGATTGGATCACCCTATTATTGAAGAGTCGTCCGACTTCTAAGTGTCCAAATGACAAAAAGTTTTTAACTTTTATTAGAACTTTCTCTTTCTCCTAATATCTAACTACTTAATAAATTCATTAAGTGCATAACAGAACTATTTAACTCTTTTTCTTAAAAAATCTTATATATATATGTAAGTTTACAATATTAATCTCCAAAATTGGGGACTTGTGGGTAGGGATAACAACGGATCGGATCTGGATCCACATATAAATTTTTTTGCATTGAATAATATTCCCATTCTCAAATAATCACATAATAAAAAATAGGACTGTCAAAGATATCCAAACACAGCCTGATTAATGAATTCGGGGCAGTCCTTTTTCAATAGAATATTTGCAGACAATATTAATGTTGATCCGTAAACCACAAAAGCTTTAATTAGCAGCTAACTTATAAGTCTTGACTTAGACTAACTGTCAGAAAAAAATTTAAGACAGTCCAATTAGAACACATTAACAGCTAATTCCAAACAATCATTCATATAATACTTGATTACAAATCTGCCTACTGATTAAGCTTCCATTTATATTAACTTAAAACTAACCCTAATGAAAATTCAAAGCTAAGGTATACTAATAGCTACCGAACACCACACACATTCATTCCCCATATTTAAGTTGCAACAATATTAATCTAATTTAATCTGAGCAATTTAAAGAAACATACAGAGAAATAAATAATTCACATTGAGAATTGGAGGCTTGGACCTTGTAGGATTTCTTTTGTTAGAGATATGTTTTCGCTTAGTTTTTATTGGGTCTTTTGAGAATTATGTGCTTAAACGTATGGACCATTTAAAAAATAAAGTCAAATCTGAATGTAAAATGCAGAAATTATGAAATTTTTTAAGAAAATACTTATAAAATTACATTTTAAGTTATGGATATATTTAATAAAAATGAATCCACGAGTCGGATGTGGATACAGCTACAATATCCAGATCCAGATCCGATCCGTCAGAAACGAATCCGAATTCGTCGGGTTCAAATTTTAAAGATACATATTTTATAAAACGAATGTAGATTCACCGGATCCGAACCGATCCAGTATCCTGTGCCATCTCTACTTGTGGGGAACAAAAGGAGGAAGAAGAGGCACAAATACACATTTTGCTTCTCTTTCTTCCACCTTCATACATCCCCACAAAAGACTCACACTGAAAATTAAAATAAAACACACCCCATTTTCAAGAAATAAATCTTGAAATTTTTGGATTTATGATACTTTTTTTGTAGTTTCGATAAAAGGGTACCTTAAAAATCGATTCTTTTTCCAATTCTTGAAATTTTCAAGAACCAAAAATGTCAGCACAATCAGAGAAAAAAGGTTTTTTCATAGCCACACTTATAACATTTTGGTACTCCTCAAACATTGGTGTCCTTCTCTTAAACAAATTATTACTCTCAAATTATGGATTTAAATTCCCAATTTTCCTAACAATGTGTCATATGACAGCTTGTGCTGTTCTTAGCTATGTGTCAATTGTTTTCTTAAAAATTGCACCTTTTCAAAGGATTAAATCAAGGTCTCAATTCTTTAGAATTGCAACACTTAGTGTTGTATTTTGTGGGTCTGTTGTTGGTGGCAATATTTCTTTAAGGTATTTGCCTGTTTCATTTAATCAGGCTGTGGGTGCAACCACACCATTTTTTACTGCATTGTTTGCTTATTTTATGACAAGGAAACAAGAAGCTTGGGTTACTTATGGTTGCCTTGTTCCTGTTGTTACTGGGGTTATAATTGCAAGTGGGGTATGTTTGCAACTTTGTAACTTTTTTTTTGTTTGAATTAATAGTTAAATGCTTGTTGCTGCTTGTTATTATATTTGACTGATCTGGTTGTAGTTTGCTTGTGTAGAAAAAGAAGTACTGCATTTTTTATTAACGGTGTGTTTGGTATGACGGAAAATGTTTTCCATCAAAAATGTTTTCTTTGGAAAATATTTTCCAGGAAAATAAGTGAGTTTCTTACTTATTTTCTTGTGTTTGGTACGTAGTAAAAAATATTATCCTAAAAGCATTTGTATATAATCTAAGGCAAAGCTATGAGGGTGGGGGTGGAGGGTTGTTGCAGGGTGAGAGTTGGTGGGTGGTGGTGGGTGTGGGTGGGTGACGGGTGGTGGGGTTGGTGGTGAGTTGTGGGGGTGGGGGGTGGGTGGTGGAGGTTGGGGTGCGGAGGAGACAATGCGACTTGTTTTCCCTACTTTCATTAGCGAAGTCATATTTCTCATTTTTAAGGAGCTTGTTTTCCTTGAGAAAATGTTTTCCAAAAATTTTGACCAACGAACGTGAGAAAATTGGAAAATGTTTTCCTCCATACCGAACACTAAATGTCTGACCTTTTCGGGTTATTTAATTCCTTCCCTGTGAAAGTTGATTACTTTTTTTAACAATGTTAGAATTTCTTTTAGAAGTCTAGATTAACTGCTTGAGATCAGATATGAGAATTTATGGATGCTCATATTGATACATGATAACGCCACGACAATCAAAGGCAGATTTAGAATTTAAATTTGATCAGTTCAACGTTTCCTAAGTATCTACCGAGCTCATATTGATGTCCCGTGCCTACAATACTTTCCTCTCTGTGGACGATTCTTATCATTTCTGCATTTTGCAGAAGTTTTTCTTTTCTTTTCATTGGAAATATGTAATTTTTCGCGTTCTGTTTCAATTGTCACAAAAATGATCCCTTTTCTGTTTCAAATGACAGTATCTTGCTTGATGATCTTTATACTGGGGATAATCAAAGAAATTATCTTTGCGTGCCGTTTCCTCAGTGGAATTTGTTTTTTTTTGTTTTCTGTTTCCCACCCGATGTCCAATACCCGCATTGGAGCCCGACTAAATTTGGATCGCGCATTGCAGGGCCCATTTCTGGGGGCGGTGCTCCCGACAAAAAAATTTCCATTCCTAGGGGCTCGGACCCGAGACATCTGGTTAAGGGTGGATGGATCCCAACCATCATGTTGGTAGTGGAATGTGTTTTGATGACACAGATACAGGAGTCCACCTCTAGATTCTAAGCATCAATGTTTTAGTTTAAGATTTTATTTAATTTTAACCCAAAAAAAAGTGATTTTTTTCAATAAGAAAGTGATAGTTAAACTGGTATTTACATAGTCATTTTTTGTTATGCTTGAAGCTTATAAAGCCTACAAAGTCTGTCTATTGGTTGTTAAAATAAGTTGTGTTATCATGTTTAAAACATGTGATTTTCATTGACTAACAAGTTTCTTGATTGATGATAGGGTGAGCCAAGCTTTCACCTTTATGGATTTATCATGTGTATTGGTGCAACTGCTGCTAGAGCCTTTAAGTCTGTTCTTCAAGGTGTCCTTCTTTCTTCTGAAGGGTAAGTACTTTACTGTTAGGTTTAAATGATAGATTGAATGAGAAATTGAGCATTTGTCCCACATCGGTAGTGGAAAGAAAAGTGGGAGTTCCCTCTTGCTTTATAAAATAAGCATTTGTCCCACATCGGAAAAAGAAAGGAAAAGAGAGGTGTATATATTACATTACACCTTCTCCAATCACTAAAAGGGTTGAGCGGGCAAGGACCCCTCGCGCGTCGTCGTCGCTCGCTCGGCTTCGGATTTGTGATCTGATTGATTGATAATATTTTTGGACCAAATTTTCTTTAATTTTAATTATTTAATTAAATTAATTAACTTATCCAATCCTACCCGTTAGTGACCCGGATCCGCGTGTCTGACCCGCGACCCAGCCGGATCCGTGTGTCTGACCCGCGACCGGTTTCTTTCCCATATTTAAATTTACCAGTTTTTAGTGGCTGTTCAGAATGTTGCAAACCTTCAGAAACAGTACTTCCATGGCTATAAATTCGTTTGATTCCTCAGAATTTTACTTACTAATTTTCTGAACAACACAAACTTCTTCTTCTTCTGCACAAATAAATTATGTGTGATATACTGCCATTGAGTGGTTCGCCGCTACCTGAATTTGGAGTACTACTATTCTGGTAAGATAATCGTTCTATCCTGGGAGGGGATATTCCATCAACCTCGAGTACTGTGAGGGGAATAATTTCTTTAAGGACACACTTTGAACTAAGTGGGCTCGATTATATTCTGAAAAAATTATTCTTATTTTTCAACACTGCTTCTGTTTATTTTCAGTTATTATTATTTACTGGGTTTTTTTTTTGGAATACAGATAAATAACATTTACTTCCTCTAGCCATCAGCGCAAATGTAAAATATCTTTAATTGTCACGTCATCTAAAAGATAATTATATGTTACGAATTTCTAGTCTTTTAGTTTTCTCACTTCTTGGCTTTTTCCCGCTATTTTCTTCTCGGAGTTTCCTCATTTGTTATTCAACAGTGAACTTGTAAGTTGGCAAACAGTGAAACGTGATAGAAACGGCTTTTGGGGTTCCTTTACAAATTGAAAAACTTTCAAATTCGTGACCCTTCATTCGATTTATTTGTCGTTCATTTGTTTTGCTGATACATTTTACTAGTCGTTTTCTCCTTAAACCTGTTGTTATTTTTCAGGGAAAAACTGAACTCCATGAATCTCCTGCTCTACATGTCACCTATTGCTGTTCTAGTGTTATTGCCTGCTGCACTCGTTATGGAGCCCAATGTGGTAGATGTCACTATGACACTCGCGACGGAACATAGATACCTTGGCCTGCTTATTTTGGTTAATTCTGCAATGGCATATGGTGCCAATTTGTTGAACTTCTTGGTGACTAAGCATACCAGTGCATTGACACTCCAGGTTTGCGCCCTCTCTCCTTGCCTTCTTTGCCCCCTCTAAGTGGTCGGAATCCTTTCACCCTTAATCAGAAGTCTCGGATTTAATCCCGGGAATAGAGAACCATATCGTAGGTAGCATTGGCCACTATAGACCACTTCTGCATTAGCATATGCTTTTGCTTTCTAACTTGCAATTTGTCTTTAGACTTCAACACTCAAGGTCATGCCTTGTCTGGGTTGATTTCGTAAATTCCCTTTTTAGGCTACTATTTTAATTTTATCCCTATTTTTAAAAGCGTGCAAATCTAACCCTTGAGAAATTACCCTTCAGGACAACATTAGACTTGGGTCTAACACTTGCAATAATTTACAAAATTTTATACCCGGTCTAATTTTATTAAGATTTTCAATTTGATCAAAAGGAATTTTTAGATTATGGTCTAAAAGGTCTATAAGTTGCAAGAGATATAAAAAGAAGGTCATTTATCAAACATCTGCCTCAAAAAGGGACAACCGGCATTTTCTTTGCCTAGTCTTGGGTCAAGTTAAGTTAATTTTCTAAATACTTCGTTTAAACACTAGACTTTCCAAATACCATTTTTCAACTTCAAATTCAAAGGTTCAACCTTCAACCGTATATTGTCCAAACGCCTACACTTTTCATTAACGGTTCTAAAATTTTACAGTAATTTTTCACAGTAGCTGCAATGTACATTGCTTTCCCCTGTTTGAAACATCTTTTTAACTTTGTGGATCGGTGTAGGTCCTAGGCAATGCAAAAGGCGCAGTGGCTGTTGTTATCTCCATACTTATTTTCCAAAATCCAGTAACTTTTATCGGAATAGCGGGCTACACGATGACTGTGATGGGAGTTGTTGCTTATGGAGAATCCAAAAGAAGGCACAAATGAGTTCTTGTTTCATAAAGTACCATACTTTTGTTTCTTCAAGGTTTAGATGTGTGGTGGAGTTAGGAACAAATAGATTCCATTGCAATTTTGTAGCCCATATAGACAGATGAAATGGTAAAAGGGAACAAGGGTGGTTGATTTTTTTTACCATTCTTCTGTTGTATTCTTTTCAATTAAGAGGGATCTCTACATTTGTATCTGATTCTTGTGTTGTTACCATATATTAAAGTAATGTCTTCTTCCTTTTCTGTTTTCCCTTATGTTGCTGATGAATTTTTTTTTATATCTGATAGTTAGATATTTGAAATAATGTCTTCTTCCTTTTGTTTTCTCTTTCGTATAGTCTTTCAATATCTGTATTTTAATTTTAAATTATTGACTTAATTTAATCAAATTTAGCTTTAAAAATTCGTCGCTGACTTTTAAAAAAGGAAAGATGTCAAGTATTTTGGGACGGAGGGAGTAGATTCAATATGGATTTTTTATATATCCGAAACTCAATATATTGATATAATCTCACAATTTTTCCCATAACTTTGTATTTCAACAAATTATTCAAACACAAGTATAGTCAAATAGCATTGATTTGAAACATTTCCTTTTACAAAAGTATCATAAATTTACGTAAGAAACTATCTTCACGAATTGAACTCGTGACCTCTCAGCATGCCTATAACCCTTAAGAAACTATCTTCATGAATTGAACTCGTGACTTCTTGACATGCCTAAAACCCTTACCATTGTGCCAAGGCTCTCTCCTTTCTCCTTTACAAATTTACCAACAACCTTTATTATTTGGGGAAAAACTTTTAGCTGCCAATATAATCTAAAGTAGTGCTAGTTTTTATTCATTTATACAAAACTTTTTTTTTAAAAGGTACAGATTTTATTAAATGGTACCAAGATGGTACAGGAAAAGAAACAAAAACAACAGAAAAAAGAAAAGAAAAAAAAAACAAGAAACACTCTACTACACTCTTCTTCCTAGCATATCCAAAACTAAAGAGAGCATTTTCGATTTTTGTATCATTAGAAAACTGTTTTCATTGTTTGATATTATTTAGCGGGTCGCAACAGTTTTTAATTTAAAAATGAAGTGTTGTTCAAGTTTACAACAACAATAACATATCTAGTGTAATCCCATCGAATGAGGTCTGAGGAGGGTAAGATGTACGCAGACCTTACCTCTACCTTTGTTGGGCAAAGAGGTTGTTTCCGATAGACTCTCGGTTCAAAAAGAATGTAGTCAATGCAAGATTGCAACAAAAATTAATCAACAAAAATATGACAACAAAATATCCAGATATAGAATAAATGTGTAATACACACACAGGAATAATGCTCTACGTGATACCTAAATACTACTACCTAAGGAAAGGAGAAGAGGTGGAGACCTCTCACACACGTCGCGACAAAACTCAACTACCTACTAACCTTCTATCATAATCCTCGACCTCCAAATCTTCATATCTACGGTCATGACCTCAGTCAGCTGGAGTAGTGTCATGTCCTGTCTAATCACCTCCCGTCAGTTCTTCTTCGATCTATCCCTACCTCTCCTAACTCCTGCGACCGCCAATCTCTCACACCTCCTCTTTACATGCCCGAACCATCTCAATCGCGCCTCTCATCTTATCCGCCACGGAGGCCACTCCAATCTTGTCCCGTATAACTTCATTTTTTTTTTGGATAAGGTAAAAGTTAACTTCATTTCTAATCATATCTCACCTAGTATGATCACACAACCATCTGAGAATCCTCATCTCCGCCACCTGCATCTTCTGAATGTGAGTGTTCTTGACTAGCCAACATTCTGCCCCATACAACAATGTTGTTCGAGTTTATAGTTGAATAATTGATAGTGTATTCAAGAGATAATGTACCAACTATACAAGTTGAAGTTCAATAAATTGTCAAAGGAGCTTCACCAAGTTTGAAATATGAATTTGTAGTTATTTGAGTTTTGCTTTACCACTTCCGTGTCATTTCATTTTTTTTTATAACCATGGTGTTCGGGTCAGCACGCACACCTTGACTCTTCAGTGTCATTTGTCTTCTATTTTAGCTTTCCCGAGCCAAAAAAAAATGGCCACAGTTTTTCTACAACAACGTACCCAGTGTAACCCCACAAACTACTAAACAACAGAATTAGGAAAAACAATTTAGCCAAGTTCATCAGCCATCAAGATTATTCATAGCTCCAGAAAACTGGAAGAAAGAAGAAAGACCGAGTCCTAGGATGATTTAGTGTCCAAAATGTCTTCTACATTAACACTTCATAAATATTGGACAGAAGCAATTTTTAAATGCAGTGCAAGTTTATATTATTTGAAAGAAACTCGCGATACTCATTTCGTTTTCTAACTTTCCGCAAAAAGCAGAAGCAAGAAAAGGACCCAAAATAAATACACTTCAAAGATATTGGGCTATTGCCAACCAGAAATATCTCTTATACTTGAATATGTGAACTTATCATTCAACTCGTGTCCAATGTTTACATGTAATTAACTTGGACCAAAATCAGAAACCGAACCAATTCATAACAATCCTCATTACACAAAAGCTCCATACCTCGTCTGAGCTATGCATGCTTAAAGATCTTCATGCTGAGCCAGTGGAAATATATCGCAACAACAAGGATGGGAAGCGTTAACGGAACCAGAAAGCAATAGTACCTGTAACAGAAATAAAAAATCTCAACACAGGATCAAACCACTACTTATACCAACACAGAGCATTGATAATTTGGGAAAAGGTGAAGAAGCATATTTTGTAAACTAATGACACGTGAGATATTCCAGCTAAAAGCCTTGTTAGGCATTTAGCAAGATTTTTATCATAGCATGATGATTACATTAGGTTAACAACCATCACAAAATCAGAATCACATGTTGTGTGGAATCTTCATTTCCCGATAACAGTTCCAGTCATTCACCTCCATTCACACTCTTGACATAAACCATTATTATTGAGGAAGTTGAATTCAGTTACTTAAGTCTTTTGTACAACGAAAGTATAAACTTAAGATAACTCGTGTCAACTATTACCAAATTATCATGGCAGGACGTGGTAATTCTCCAGTTTCGATATTTACATTATTTTTATCAGTTTCAAAAAGAATGTAAATATCAAACTGGAGAATGACCAGTCTCATACTTCTAAATCAAATGCTTTCAGTTGGCTAATCCAACGTCGTAAATAAGTATGATGAGATGAAGCGTTTCATTTCCAAATTGATTTTTCAGCCTCCATAGTACTCTTAAAGCACAACACCTGGCTGGAAGAGATCCGCATAAGCATCTTAAATATATTCAATTTTTACTGAAACTACAACAGTTTGATGTGCATTTTTTCAACTAAGCTCAAGTATAGAGAGGTACCTTCCTGATAGAACTACTACCTCGCATCCTAAAGCAGCCAATTTTTTAAATTAGAATTAAAATAAAATATTTCATTTCGACTAGGTGTATCAGTTTCTCAGTGATTTTCTTTTTTTAATCTTTGACGAAAGTACGAATGCAGAGTTCCAAAGAGAACTTTTCAACAGAACATGACTTAAATTATCTATTCATTGTTTAAAATGTGGAGACGAGAAATTCTGTATATAGCTAAAAATTTAAAAATGTTAATGCATGGAGGTTTCGTGGAGAGGAAATTCTACTAGAGTAAGTTCTAAAGAGAACAGGACTCAAACTATTTCTCCCACCACAAACTTTTTCATTTTCAACATAAAGACTCCTTCATAATACACTAACTGAAAATTTTCTACTAAGATGATCCATCTGTGTAAGCATGCAAAGTTCTTCCTTTTATTTAAGGTTCTGGATTGGACAAGTGAAACATATCCTTGATAGCGACTGCTTAGGTAGACAAGTGATCAGACACAGTGCCACTTGAATCATGCAATTCAAATGCACTCGGAATTCAGTTTCGATGAATCATTATTCAACTAAATATGTTCATGAAAAATCAAATATTCAACTAAATGTGCTCATAACGAAAATGGAAGCTGTATAAATGTTAGTTAGAGGATGGTTAATCCACATGAATAGGAAGGGAAGAATACTAGCAAGATTTCAGTTTGTGTTTTTGTCTGCGTGTTTTGGGAAGGGGAGTTAAGGCCTTCACATCCTCCTGTACGGTGTTCCAAAATCCTCTCCCACCTTCTTCTTGTGGGTAATAACTATCCAAGGGACCAAATCAGGGCACTTAGACAAAAATATGCCAAATGCAACAACATGCAATCGAAAATACAAGTTGATGCAGCAATTGGAACTCATGAAAGTTCTGCAGAAAATGAAGACGACTAATGAACAATTGTTACCATAGGACAACCATTTCCAGAGTATCAAATCCTAAAATAGTAAAATATGGCGAACAACAAAATAACATTCATAAAGAGTGATCTAACAGTGGCATTTTATTGTTCAAAAACACTGTCTATAATTTCAATCCAACCTGGTACCAGCCATGCCCCCTCAACTCGGCAACAAGAGTTGGTTATAGAATAGCTTTTTAGTCGGCTTTCTCGTTCTTAAGGACTTTTTGGCCGGCAGGCTTTACAGAGGACTTGCCTTGCTGATAACTAGGATATTACATATATAGTTGCACTTGTCTCCACTTAGAAACTCTACGCCCCCTATAAGAGTAAGGCATGCTCTCGAAACTAGATTCACTCATTCTTGTCTCTGACGATTAACTTATTCCAGAGCGGTTTGGTGATTAGAGGTTGCTATGAGGAGATCCTTGTGCCAGTGAAGATTGCTTCCAATGATTGGGAAATCAAAAATACAAAAAGAATTGCTATATCTCCAATACTCCGGATAGGCGGAGGGATCTATGTCCATCTCCAACTTCATTTCAATCCACATCGGAAAATTTATGCTTTCTCTACTGGGAGTCATCAAAGGAGGAATGGGCTCAATTCAGTTTACATCTACATACAATGTCGTAATGTCAAGGTCGTTCTGAATCCCTAAATTTAAACTTTAATTTTATCAAATCAAACAGTATATAAGGTATGACACGGCTTCAGCTGACTGAGGACATGACCTTAAATAGAAAGATTTGGAGATCAAAGATTAGAGTAGAAGGTTAGTAGGTAGTTGAGTAATGTCTCATTTTGTGTAGGAGAGGTAGGGGCTAGCCTCATCGTCTCCTTTCTTCGTAGTATTATCTAGATATCGCATAGTTCCTTACTCTTCCAAAAAATGAACATAACACCAAAAAGTCAACTTTTTGGTGTTATGTTCATTTTTGTATTTTATTATCGGTTGCTTCATCTATTTTGTATCTTGATATTTTGCTGTATTATTCCCCTTACAGCCCTGCATTGATTACGTTTCTTTTGAGCCGAGGGTCTACCTGAAACAACTTCTCTACCCCACAAAGGTCTAGTAAGGTTTGCGTACATCCTACCCTCCCAAGACCCCACTTATGGGAATATACTGGGTATGTTGTTGTTGTAATCAGTATATAAGGTAAAACAGAGAAAAATAATCTGGATTAGGCTGAATAACAGTGTGCATTTCACTGAGCAGTATATTATTAACACCCAAAGCTAATCAAGAGAAGACTAGGCATCAGCAAATTTGTCTAAATACGTGCGCGCAAGCTAGCCCGGACACTACAATAATCAAAAAGACTTTTTTGTCAAAATACCAGAAACTGAATAATGGGAAGTCACCTGTCATTTTGAATTGCTGCAAGGATCGGGTTATCAAATGGTGGAAGTACCTTGGAGACAATAGCAACATAAACAAATACCAAAAAAGAAATGGACCCAAATGCAAGAAACGCCAACCCTTGAGCTTTTGATCCATACTTGTAAATAGAACACAACGCCATCTTTCACTATGAATATCTTGTCAATATTTTGCAAATTCACAGACTGAAAAATAGCATAATAATAATACATCAGAAAGCTGCAGCACAAATAGAGATTGCTGATTTTCGTAATTTCATAATCGACAAAGCAAAAAAAAAAAGTTGTAATTTTCATGTGATTTTCACTTATACAAGCAAAATGAGGAAGAACGACGAAAAGGGTTCAACACAAACCATGAAAATTTGGTAATTAAACAATCAAGAAAGCAAAAAGATGTAATCTTTCATGGGATTTTCACTGATACAAGCAAAATGGAGAAGAAATTCCAAAGGGTTCAACACTAACCGTGAAAATTCGGTCATTGCACAATCAAGAAAGCAAAAAGTTGTAATCTTTCATGTAATTTTCACTCATACAAGCAAAATGGGGAAGAATGGCGAAAAGGGTTTAACATAAACCGTGAAATTTTGGTCACCAAACTGCTATTTGAGGAGACCCGTATCTATTTGCTTCTCTGTTCCTTAAAAAAGCTTCGTGTTTTTTTGAATCAAACCCACAAAAAGAAACAGTGGAACAAAAATTGTGGAAATCCCAAAACTGTATATCGTTTAGAGAGCACTGTGATTAGGCGTGATTTCTTTTTGGGGCTTGGCAGCCATGGAGATTTCCTTTTGAGTAAATGACAAAGCTAGTCCCTTATCTTTTATTGCAGGTTCAAAAATTGTCCCTTAATATTAGCTGAGCAATCTTAATCCTTTAAATTTGTTAAAAATGAACACTTTTGATCTCTTTTATTTTACGTATTGTTTGGATGATCGTTACCCATGGTTTCATAATGTACAATATCATATTGTATAGTATGATATTATATTATATTATATTACATTGTATTAATAAATATAATATTTAAATAAACTATATTATTTATTATGATTTAATAATATTTTTATTGTTTGATTTGAACGTATAGTACTGTATAATAATATATAAGTTTACTAAAATATATTTATTCATTAATTATAAATTAGTTTATATATATATATATATATATATATTAATAAAATTAAGGCAAATAATAAAATAGAAACTTTAAAAGATAAGTAGGTGGGTGGTTGTGGGATGTGAGGGTGGTTGAGTGGGTGGTATGGTTGGGGTAGGGGTGGGTCTGGGTGTGATGGAGGCGGTGGGTGAGGGTATAATTAGTAATTGAAATACATAACCACATAAAATCACCAAATTTATTGTTTTAAAAATTGGAATTTTTCATGATTTGTGATCCGGTCCTTTTCCGGACCCCACGCATAGCGAGAACTTAGTGCATTGAGCTACTTTTTTTTATAACTACATAATTACAACGAATTTACATTGTCATACGACACAATTTTAAGAACAATAGAAACAAATATAATTTCATAGAAAACAATACAATAATGAATCACAGGAAACAACCATCCAAACAAGGGGTTAATGAAATTATATCACTATACAGTATAAGGAAGGGGAAGTAGATCTTTAACTTACTAATTCTAATGAAGTAGCAAACTTCTACTAATTAAAAAGCATGACAAAAATATGAGCTAAATACATTTGATCGCCATCGGATATGTTCAAATAATCATTAATCGGAGTCAAGCCACGTAAATTTAAACGGAGGGACCAGTTAACCATTAAAATCTCATTGATAGCCTTCAGCCATGTTCTAATCAACCTCTATCCTAATCAATAATTTCAAATTTATGTGCAAACGTCTGCTAGAAATAAAAGGCCCACAATTATTTATGTTCAAAATAATGCATGTATTTGACTATGCCAGACTTCTTTTTAATTACGGGGTGGCCGCCCAACAATTAAGGAAAGCAAAAAGTTTGACGCTTGTGCTTTGTTCATTTAACCATGACAGAGTAAACATAAAAATAAAATTCAACATCCTTTATGACACAACATGAAGCAGACTCAACTTATTTTATCATCCAATGATACTTAATGTACTATAACTAAAAAAGGATTGTGATGGAGCATAAGTACTCTTTTATCGGTAGTTAGAGGTTTTAAATTCGAATCCTCGATATAGAGTTGTGTTTGTTGGGAAGTGCTTTATTCTAAATGCAAGAAGATTTCAACGTGAATCAAGACATAATCGACTTTAATGCAAATATCGATCCTTGAAAATTTTTTTATCTTGTGATATGGGCAATGAAAGAGTCCATCTCTTTGCTACTGCCACCACCATCCACCACAGATTTACTCAACACCATAGCCCTTTGTCTTATCTCATCTCCTTCTTTAGAATCCATCAATCTTTTAACACATTTTTCAACCTCAATTGAACTCACCAACTCATCTCTCTTTGCCCAATCCTTCAACACTACTCCAATTTTCAACACCTCAGTTACCAAAATAGCATTTCTTGGCTGATCAGAATGCATTGGCCAAGCAACTATTGGCACTCCCATTGATATACTCTCCATACATGAATTCCACCCGCAATGACTGATGAACCCACCCGTCGACACGTGTCCCAATATTTCTAACTGTGGGGCCCAATCTCTCACTATTAGCCCTCTTTTTTCCACTCTCTCTTCATACCCTTCTGGTAACTCAACTTTTCTACTTTCCCCATTAAAAATATCACCTTTATCTGCTTCTCTCAATACCCATATGAATTTTTGCTCACTTTTCTCCAACCCAATTGCCAATTCTTTAATTTCTTCATCTGAAAGTGAAGTTGTTGTTCCGAAAGACACAAATATGACAGAATTTGGTTCTTGTTTGTCCAGCCAATCTATACATTTATGAGATTTTCTTGAATTTTTTTTGTCACATAGTTTTACTGGATTTAATGGACCAATAGCCCATTGTTTATGACTTGCACTTTTCTCTTTTGCTTGCAAATCAAGATATAATCCTTCGATTTCATAGCAAGAATTGAATAAATCACCAGAATTAACAATCTCCCGGTACTCTTTTTGTACTCTTGAGTATTCTGAAAATTCTGGCGTTATTGAATTTTTATCCCAAGTGTGAATAGCAAAAGCTGAAATGCTGCGAAAGCTATAACACTCAACATTTGGTATAGAAGGAGCATCTTGAAGAACCCAAGCTATTAAAGAATCGTAAATAACAATAACTCGTTTGTAATTTCTCGCGAGTTCTTGTAAAAGAGAAGAAATTGGATGGCGGAGATGACACGTGGCGTGAAAAGATGGCATTAATTGGGAAGGGAATTTAGTGGTGGAATTTGGGTTTGGTGGTGGAGTTTCGTAATTTGGGATTGGGAATTCGTCGAATTTGACGTTGGATTTGGAAAGTGGGTCCCATCCTTGGACACGTGTTTTAGCTTGGCGGAGGTGGACAGTGGTTCCGGCGAAGTGGAGAGGGAGGTGATAGGCGGAGATGAGGCGGGTGAGGTGGAGGAGTTGATTTAAATGGCCTTGTGCTGGTAGTGGCACCATTACTATGGCCACCTCATGATTGCTAAGTTTGGCCATTGAAGAAATTTTTGCAATGTTGGTGGTAAAAGTGCAAATTGGTAGGTTGCAATTGACAAGTTGTGCATCGGATATTTATATTATACTGAAAATTTATTCTTATGGACAAGTTGTGCATCGAATATTTATATCAGATCTACTCGACGTAAACATTATATATGGTAAAAATTAGTTGCTATTTTTTTCATTTGTTTAAGTCTTTGAAGATCAGAATCAGATACATCATGGAATTAATTAAACTGCGTAAAATTGACTTAGCATTATAATTCGTAAAAAAAAAAAAAACAATATTGTGACTCTCAATAAAGTTGTTGGACGAATTATGTCGTTTTGCAAAGTCAAGTCAATATTGTGTAGCTAACCAAATTTTACCCAAGAAAATGACTTCCACTTTTGAAATATGATACTACTAAGATTCCACCATCTGGAATATTTGTTCTCTTATTGGAAGAGAGTTTGAAATAACAATAAATTTATGTTAGTGTGATTTATAGAATATCAATTTAAATTGTATAATCAGTTATTAATGCTTACGATAATTTAAATTATCTATGTAACACCCTTGGAGTAATATACTTCATGTACCGAGTTGGTTTCCCCCTCTTATTCTAGATGTCCAAAAGTAATACTACTAATATGTTGCTCTCTCTTTAAAAAAAAGAGAAATAATTTAATTTAAAATATTTCAACCATACTAATGTTTTAACTAATTATGGTGATTTTGTAGGGTTTTGTTGGGTACAAAGCATATAAATAAGGCACAGCGGAAGTTTAAAATTTTGTTTCTTACTTACCCCAACAACATTTATGGTATGGTTATACAACAATCAAACCTGTAACATAAAGCATAAACTTACATGTTAGAATATCTGAAGTCTTTATCTACTGTAAGGGAGACACGCGGTTGCCCTTCCGATTGCAAGCTCCAAGCTCAATGTATTTCTCTATCGCAAAGCTAGGAAATCTGACAGAGGTTCGAGAGAGTTTTAATTCTAAGTCTCTAAGGCTTAGAATGATAATATGAAATTGGTGTGTGAATAATGAAAAGGATGCCTCTATTTATAGTTGAAAAATAGGTCAAAACTGGATTATGGTTTGACTTTGGGCCTAACCCAAAATTCGAGGCAGAGGCGCTGCGGCCCTAGGGTATGGGCGCGCGCGCCCAGCGTGCTTCACGCTTGTCTCGATTTATTTTCTGCGCGTTCTTAATTAAATTCAAAATCCAATTTTGACTTAATTAAAATAATCATTATTCATTTAAATATCTCGATTCTAAATCGAACATTTAATTACTCTTTCAATGCATTCTTAGATACAATCGACATAGTGTGACCCTACAGGCCTTCTCATATCGACACTAATCAAATTAAGGTCTACGCAGAACTCCTAGACGGCGCCGGAAGACGAACTCAATATGTGAAGTACATTTACGTGAATCCAGTAAACTTAACCTTTATGTGGTAAGATAGAATCCTTTCATTCACGACACACCTGATCAAGCTTAGGATTTGTCAAGTGTCTATCCAAATGGCTTAATCATTGTATCTCATCTATATTAGTTGACAACTAGACCATATTCTAAATATGTCTATTGCGTTGGCCAACGACTTAGTCAACCTAATATTAATGAGAATCCGAGTGTTCTCTCGAATATACATTCGAGGAATTAATCCTAATCTTGGCTCAACTACCTCCTTTAATCCACATTGTAATGTAACCAATACAAGTTGTATCTCAACCTATAAGGCATTTGAGCTTACGACGGGATCAAAGTACATTACTTTGTAGACAATTCGCATATTGACCTCAAGTCTAAGGACTTCTATCTCTCACACGATGATCATACTTTAGACAAGTGTAACAAACAGTGTATCAGCAGGGTATATCAATACTTCCAAAGTATCCATGTGTCCATCACGAGTAGCCATTACTCGTAGCAGGTGAGACACACTACATCCTCCAAGGATGTGGTGCAGACCACATATCGACTTATCACATATCATCGATATCCTATTCTCGATGATCATTAGTCGATGCTATTTTAAGAGTTACGTTATAATATTAATATCTCACACTATTAATAACAGTGTAACCTACATGGATGCACATTATAAAATATTACAAACGATCAATTAATAATTCAATAATTGCAAATGTCAAAATATTAATCTTCATTAATAATAATATGAATGTGTATAAAGTTCATTTATCCTAATACAGATTGTCTCTAGGACATAAATATACTTTTAGATTTTTGAGAGAGAACATGAAAGCTATGGTAAAACAAATTATTCGACACTAGTAATTAGATGGTAAAGGCTACTGAAAGAATACTATTCTAGGTTGAATATCATTCGTTAATACTTTCTTGGTCTCAAAATAATTATCATTTTTTTTAGTTTACACGCTCTTAAGAAATATTAATTAGGAGATGTAGTTGATTTACTTTACCTTTATTTATGTCTAAATTATAATCTCACTCCATTAAATATGTATTATATTTATGTGTCATCTTTATTAATGACAAAAGGTAAAATAGAAAAAAATAATTAATTATGTCTTAAACTTTAAAATAATAAATGATTTAAAATAACTATTTTTAGTAATCATGATTAATAATTTGAGACGGAAAGAGGATATCATAACCAAAAACTTCTATATTAAGAACTTTCATGATGTTTCGTGTTTCCTATTTAAGTGATGATGATTCATAAGACATGCTTTGGAAAGAAGAAAAAGTTAACACAATAAAAATTAGAAAGACAATCTAATTGGAATTTTATTCCAATAATGTGAACTTTTTACTTTTCTTGAGGAGATATAATATGGTTGGCTAGCCAAGGTTGAATGACTTTGCCAGACAAGTCATAGACATAGCATGTCAATTCTCCCTTAGGTGGTAATTAAACTTAGAGAAAATATATAAAATTCCTCTAAGTTTATCTTCTTTATTTTAGCATTTTAATTTTACGGAGGTTTACGTGCCCTCTATTCTAGTCTGAATTAAAATTACTAACCCCTCAACAGATGACGTAGAACAAGTCGTTCTGGAAGCGTGTGGAAAGCCAAACAGCACATATGATATGCCATGTGCTGATTGAATGACAATTTATTACACAACACAATAACATAACCAAAATAAAATCTCACAACGGGATGAGGATAGAATTTACGCAGAATTTATTTCTATCTTGATAGATAAAACGATTGTTTTTGAGGTTAGAGTGATAATTTTAAATTATTTATCGTTTTAAAAGTTTAAAATATAATTACCATTTTACCTGTTTCCGAGCTTTCGCAGCATTTCAGCTTTTACAATTTACTCATTTATTTGTGATGCTGCAGGGAATATTGCCTGCTAATGCTGAAAATGAATTTTTGAAAAAAAAATCATCAATGGAAGGTTGCTTTTCACCAAAATTTTCAGAATTCACTAAAGTACAAACAATATACAGGGAAATTATTAATTTTAGTGATTTATATAATTATTGCTATGAGATTGAAGGATTATATCTTGATTGGTTAGCAAAAGAAAAAAGTGCAGGTAATAAACAATGGGTTGTTGGTCCATTAAACCCAGTAAAACTATTTACAACTTCACTTTCAGATGAAGAAATTAAAGAATTTGCAATTGGGTTAGAGAAAAGTGTTTGGGAGATTTTGCTCTATGGTACTTTATAAAGCAGTACGGGAAGTATATAACTATTACAAGTATTCGAAAGGATAAACAAAGATTCAATAGTTCAACTAGTAATCCGAAAATTACAAGATAACCACAAACCGAAATTACAATTTTGTTGAAAACGAAAAAATAAGCGGTTTCTTTGAGTCGAGTGTGGCACTCTGTCCTTAAGACAATATTGCCCCGTATGTATCTTTTATACGTCCTGGACAATTTGTCTCCCAAGATAAAAAAAAGACAATGGAACCCTTGAGCAAAGGAAACTCAAGAGCTACCGTGAAGAATATTGAGTAACGAAATGATGCTTGGAAGTTGTAGGAAGAAAAGCTGGTTTTGTTGTGTATTTTCGTGAGCTTTTATGAACTGTTATTTTTCGTGCTTTGTAGTGCTCAACAATGGTGTAAGGGTGTGTTTATATAGGTGAGGGGGGGCTGAAAATCGCCTCCATAATAGCCAAATAATGGCCATTATGGAGATAATAAAGTCACCAACATAAATGGTGAAAGAACCAACGGATTTGGCCATTATAGGAGGAGTAATTCAGCCAAAATAAATGGTGAATTGAGTGCTTGACGTTTTGTTTTGACCATCGAAATTCGAACTTCGGGGACCAAACCGTACATCTTGAAACTTCGGGGACCAAAGCTCGTACATCTTGAAACTTCCGGGACCAAACAAGTACATCGAAAGAATTTCGGTTCAAAGCGTACGTACGAAACTTCGGGATCAAAGCGTACCACGGCAAAGTTTTCGGCCCAAAAAGATAATATCGAAGGCCCACGGCCCACGGCCCGTGACCGTGACCGTGACCGTGACCGTGACCGTGACCGTGACCCGTGACCCGTGACCCGTGACCCGTGAACCCGTGAACCCGTGAACCCGTGAACCCGTGAACCCGTGAACCCGTGAACCGGAACCGAACCGAAGCCGGACCGGACGGGCGGGCGGCGGCGCGCGCGTGTGGTCTTTACTTGAACCGAAGCACATCTAGGTCCTCCCTCCTTTAAACACATGGGATACCCCTTGGGGTCCCAAACCCCAAACCAATTTCAAGTATTATATACACAACAATTCTTTCTTCCTCTACCGATGTGGGAGAATTACACACGTACCACACTTTCCATGCTTCAAACACCTTACTTCGTGAACCAATATCTCTTTCATTTCTCAATGAAATTTGACGATTCTTGGCCCTACGGTTATCTACGTACTTAGTAGATCATGCATGTGTGAAGAACCGGATTCTCCAACATACGTTACACTAGTGTTTAAGCGTTAAAGTTGGTCGGTCGCAACTCCCGCCAAAGGCAAATTTCCAACAATCCCCTCTTGAAAGAGATTTTGGCGCACTCACATGGTGTCTTTTCATTTCCAAAGCAATATTTCAGCGGACCGATGTTGCATAAGGAAAGGTAGCCTCGACTTTGAACCTTCCATAGTTGAATACCATCGGACTTACTTACTGCGCGGTGAACGTGATGTCTTGAACCGTCGGTGTTTAGTGTAAGCCAAGACAACGGTACCAACACAACAAATTCCCTTACTCTCTTCTTCGTAATGTTTTGTCCGTTTTGGCCATGGACAACGTCTTGGATTCTTAAGTGCGTTCAATTTGAGGCGGCCCGTCCTCGCACTTAAATAGGTGGTCTCCTTCAAGGTATCCTGCTATACCCCACTTCACAAGTGTTAGGAACCATTAAAAGTTTCCCAAAGACCTAACCTCAACCGTTGAGGATCATTACAGAGTTTTGAAAACTTAACCTTTACCCATCTGCGAGATAGCACTTAACGTCTATCGCGGGAACGGCTTTGGATTTGGTGTTTCTTTTCGAAATCACTATCCGAAGTGCTCATGCTTCGACCGAAGCGATCAACCGAACCTTTACAACTTAGTTTTCCCATTGAACCAAATTACCGGGATCTCCAGTTCGTAAGGTTGGGTTTCCACCGTATTTGTTCGTATATTTTGGGTTTTAAGCCCATTCCCTAGACAGGCGAACACTTGACCTCTCCGGGTAGTCCCTTAGTTAGTAAATAAGGAAGTGACACCCGTGATGATCAAGCGCCATACGGTCTTATGTCTCCGACGGATCGTGACGAGATATGTCCGAGACGCCGTCATCCGTGTCCTTCCTAAAGCGACCGGCTAGCCCACGAGTGTAGAACCGTCGAAGGCACGGGTTTCTCCCAATAAGGGACGTCCTCTAATGAGTCGTGAAGTTACTCAACTTATTTCATGCTTTGTATAAAGCGATAAACTCCAATACCATCATGAATCGGTCGATGCAAGTTTGCTTAGAGGATTTTCCAAGAACCACCATACACATTTACTTGTGGCTTTGGTGTTCTTCGGATCCGATGTCCGATTTACATCACCGTGTTCTCTCGTAACATTTGGACATCCGAGAATACTATAATCCGTAGATAAGCGAATAATTCGGATATCGTCATATCCGACTTAACGCCTTCTATTGATCATGTATTAAGATCATCGGTGAACCTTAGTTCAACTAATATGTTTGTAGGACGATACCGAGTCGGTTGTAGTGTGTACAATACATTGAACTACACGTGACCCGTGCATATCACTCTTTGTCTATGGGTGCACCATGATTCCAATCGGTTCTATGATTCATATCCATTGGTGGCTTCAACGAGGCTGTCAACTATTGACCGATCCGTTAGATGTCTTAGAAATTCAATTCCTAAGAAGTCATCTCGTGATACACATATCTTTCATATCGAGACTTTGTTTCAATATGATTTTCACTCTCGACCGTTGGTTTTCCAATTGTTGGCTTTCTAACTTCGAGCCAATGTTTCGTGGTCGATTCATTGTTTCTGTTTTATCCGAGACTTTCGGGACTAAAATGTAAACATTTCGGGGACCAAAATGAAAGTTCGGGAAGAAGCCCAACAGTTCGGCAAACCAATTCGATCCTCTTCTTCCAACTCTCCAGTTTGGAAGGTGTTTCAACACCCATGCCATGTAAGATTACAATGGCCCTGGATGTGAAGCTACTCACGTGGGAGCACTTTTTACAACCCAAAGATTCTTTTCCGGAGGAAGATCAACCATTACACACGTATGGTTCCATATGATGGAATCTATTTCTCTCTTTAGCTTCTTTCCAAAACAGTGCTTTTTGGAGATGACAATTCTTTGTCAATTGTCCATGGTTCGTTCTCAACCATACAAGCTAGAAGGACTGGAACAAGTCTTTGTCCCCTCTTTGCTCCGTCTTGGTTCAACATCTAGAATCCCTGAGTTCTGCAGATCCGGAATATTAAGTTCCGGATATCCAAAGAACTTTCGAGTCTCTGTAGATACGGAACGTCTAGTTCCGGACGGTCAAAGCCCTCGCGGGTTCTTGTTAACCTTGAGCAATTACTCCTTTTTCCTATTTCAAGGAAAGTTATCTTCAATGAATTCAAAGCATTCTTTGACGCCAAGAGGCGATCAACACTATCGTTATTTGCGGATCCGGTGGATATGCAATCTACGATCTTAGGTCGAACTTGACTGTTTCGGTAGTCCATCTTTTACCAAGCTGCCCCACATAGTTTGGGCGTACGACTTTGCGCTTGGCTAACACCGTTGGACTGAAGTGAGAAATGAGCAGTCGTTTAATAAACGATGCTTCACTTTCTCCCCCTCTATCACTATGAATTTCTCAATCCGTAGGCTTAGTTGATATTCAACTTCTGCTTTGTAGCGTTTATCCGCTTCAACAACTTCATCTTTGCTTTTTAACAAACAAAGGATTCCATACGTTGTACCATCATCAATGAAGATCACAACGTACTTGTCTCCCCCCTCTATTTTGTATAAACTTCAAATCACCCAATTAGGTGTGACTAAGTTCTAGAGGAGCGGTGCTTCTTTCGCTATTCCCTTGACGAAATTTGGAAAGGTGATTTTGCCTCTTCATCTACCTCGCATTTATTTTGAGGGTTTATGTCGACAGAAGGCAACAATCTCAATATCTTTAGCTTTTGAATGACTTGCTATTTAACGTGTCTTAATCTATGATGGCATAGATGCACGGATTACAAGTATATCACTCATTTGGCTACAGACATACTGTATCATTCTTAGTTATCACAGACCTGTTGGACTAGTCTCAAACCAGGTTTGACCAACAACATCCCTTTAACCAAGTTTGGGACATGTATCACATCATCTTTGAGTGATCCCAATCCATGAAGTCCTATTGAGGACAACCTCTCCAACCCCTTTGATTTTAGAGGTGGCGTTGCTTCACATGAACAACCTCTTGCCCGTGGTTAGGGCGCAACCGGATCATATGTGATCTCGATACTCTGGCCCACTCTAGTTGCTTTGCGGACCGAGCGTCCAATTTCTTTCTTGCCTTTTCTTTAGGCCTTCGGATCATTTAAGACGGAAAGCGTGGCCCACCTTACTAGGTGTCCATTATTTTTCCTATGAAATGAATTCGGCACCACTCCCGATCGCCGGAGGCTTTATATGACTGAGTGTCCAATATCAACATATCAAAGGAATTTTGGACCACTCCAGTCGCCCGGAGGCTTTTTATGACTGAGTGTCCAATATCATCCTATGAAGGATCTTCGCCAAATAGTATGACAGGCTCAACGTCTTTAGCTTTTAGTCTTCTTCCGTTATGATTGGTGCCCAGATAATTCTTGGCGCTTACTTAAGAGTGGTAACAGTTTTCGCACAGTCAGAGGATCTTACTCCCTCGTATGTGCGAACATACTTTACACACTTTAGTAATTACACTTAAAAGAACGGATCTTCTTAAGTCGTTTACAAAATCCAATCTTTAAACGGAAAAGAAGATGAGATTAAACTTCTGATTTGTTAAAGCATAAGGAATATAAATTATTTTCATATTCCTCCTTACTTTAATCCATTTTTAATCAGACATAATTTAATCTTTATTCTTGACAAATAAGAAAAACTACTTATCAATTAATCCTTATTCTTGACAAGTGAGAAAAATACTTATCCCAATTTCGGATTCTGGCTCACTTCAGTCACTTCATCAGACTAAGTGTCCATTTCCTTCTCACCATTATTCGGATCCTTTGTCTGGGACAGATATAGGCCTTCTGCTACAAGATAGAATAACATCTTCACTCTTCTCCTCTTGTCCCGTTGACATCCTCGGGCTCTCGAGAGCGCTTGTTTCCACCGAGTCTTGGAAGCGGTGAGACCATGAACACGTTCATCATCATCACTCTCTTCTACCGAAAACCATTTCCATATCCAGATTTGGTCACACAATTTTTGACCGACATCTTTCGAATACTAATAGTAATACAATACAAATATTGTCTTAAGTTGTTGGGAGATTTTGCTCTATGGTACTTTATAAAGCGAAGACGGGAAGTATATAACTATTACAAGTATTCGAAAGGATAAACAAAGATTCAATAGTTCAACTAGTAATCCGAAAATTACAAGATAACCACAAAACCGAAATTACAATTTTGTTGAAAACGAAAAAATGGAAACTGGTTTTTTGAGTCGAGTGTGGCACTCTGTCCTTAAGACAATATTGCCCCGTATGTATCCTTTATACGTCCCTGGACAATTTGTCTCCCAAGATAAAACGAGAATGGAACCCTTGAGCAAAGGAAACTCAAGAGCTACCGTGAAGAATATTGAGTAACGAAATGATGCTTGGAAGTTGTAGGAAGAAAAGCTGGTTTTGTAGTGCTCAACAATGGTGTAAGGGTGTGTTTATATAGGTGAGGGAGGGCTGAAAATCGCCTCCATAATAGCCAAATAATGGCCATTATGGAGGTAGTAAAGTCACCAACATAAATGGTGAAAGAACCAACGGATTTGGCCATTATAGGAGGAGTAATTCAGCCAAAATAAATGGTGAATTGAGTGCTTGACGTTTCTGTTTTGACCATCGAAATTCGAACTTCGGGGACCAAACCGTACATCTTGAAACTTCGGGACCAAACAAGTACATACGAAAGAATTCTGGTTCAAAGCGTACGTCCGGCCCAAAAAGATAATATCGAGAAGGCCCACGCCCACGACCCACGCCCCACACACCCCCGCGACCCGTGAACCCGGAACCGGACCGGACGGGCGGGCGGCGGCGGCGCGCGTGTGGTCTTTACTTGAACCGAAGCACATCTAGGTCCTCCCTCCTTTAAACACATGGGATACCCCTTGGGGTCCCAAACCCCAAACCAATTTCAAGTATTATATACACAACAATTCTTTCTTCCTCTACCGATGTGGGAGAATTACACACAGTACCACACTTTCCATGCTTCAAACACCTTACTTCGTGAACCAATATCTCTTTCATTTCTCAATGAAATTTGATGATTCTTGGCCCTACGGTTATCTACGTACTTAGTAGATCATGCATGTGTGAAGAACCGGATTCTCCAACATACGTTACACTAGTGTTTAAGCCGTTAAAGTTGGTCGGTCGCAACTCCCGCCAAAGGCAAATTTCCAACAAAAAGTCAGCAAAAATTCATATGGGTACTAAGAGAAGCAGATAAATAGGTCATTTTTACGGGGAAAGTACTAGAAAAATTGAGTTACCAAAAGGATACGAAGAAAGTGTGAAAAAAAGAGGGTTAATTTTGGGACACGTGACAACAGGTAGTCATTGCGGGTGGAATTCATGTATGGAGAGTATATCAATGGGAGTGCCACTGCCAACTGATGTGTTGAAAAATGGAGTTGTGTTGAAGGAATGGGCAAAGAGAGTTCAGTTGAAGATGAAAAAAGTGTTAAGAGATTGATGGATTCTAAAGAAGGAGAGATGAGAAAAAGGGTTATGGAGTTGAGTAATTCTATTGTGGATGGTGGCAGGAGCAAGGAAATGGACTCTTTTATTGCACATATCACAAGATAATTTGTTTTTTACACTTTTCTTACTAGTTGAGTCTGTTTATGATAAGTATTAGTGAGTTTAAGTTCGATTTCTGAATATTCAGGCAGTTTGATAAGAAGAATTTTATTGCATAATTCTTTGTGAATCAGAATTGATTGAATTTGAAAAGGAGTATTCAACATCGAATGAAAAATCAATAAATATAATAGTAGTAATATTTTATTTGAACACGAAGTCATATGACAAATTTTGTTAGCTGTGTTAGTTATTGTTTTCTTTTGTTAGAATGTGCGTTATCACGGCGTATTCGATTTTATTATCAACATGTTCATACTGCTTTAATTTATTGTTTGAGTCTGACCGTTTCTCTTGTTTTTCTTTGCTTGCTTTGCTTGTGATTATGTTTTGTCTTGAGTCGTGGGTATCCCGAAAACAACCGCTCTACCTACCAAAGTGAATGTAAGATCTGCGTACACTCTACCCTTTCTAGACCCACGTTATGTAATTTCACTGGATATTTTATTATTGTAGTCATATGACAAATTATTTATCTTTGAATCTCTTATTTCCTTTCTCTGTTCCTTACGCTTTACAATTCTAGTGCTCTGAACTTATAAAGCACACAGTTCGAAACATAGGCCTTCCGCCGGCAAGACAAACACACTAATCAACCAACGTAAGGAGACAAATAATTGAAGCCAGTTTAGCTTCCCAAACACTTTAGAACATGGGTGCTGACTATCAACGGGATTCATAACAATGTTGATTGATATATCTAAATAAACTTAGTTCTTGTTTTCTAATAAGTAATTTTTTTTAAAAACAAAAACAAAAAAGAGAGCTTCAAGTTCTTAGGAAGAGCATTATGAAATAACTCACGTATGAGTCGAGCTCGAGTTTAGGTCAACACGTATATTATAGTCAATCATTAATTGCCAGCGAATCGTACTAAACAACTCATGTGCTATTCGAGAGTTAAGCTCAATAGTCATATGATGGTGAATTGTGATTGATCTAAACTTTCCACAAGCAATTTATTGCGATCGGCCCAAAATGCACATACAAATTATTAGAAGTCTACATTATATAATAATATGTTTTTACACTATCAATATAATTTAACCTATTATATTAGATCAACACTCTATTTTTAAGATAACAATATTGGTTTAATACGAAAGATTAGCTCTTATAGATCAACTCAAACTAATAAATACTACTAAATTTATCTGGTAATATGAGCAACAAAAGAATCCATATCCTTGCGACTGGACCCATTCATCACTGACTTGCTCACAGCACCACTCAACTCCGCCACTCTCCGCCGCATCTCCTCTCCTTCTGTAGAACCCATCAAATTCCTCACAGCATTTTCAATTCTCACAGCACTGACCAATTCATCCCGTTTTTCCCAATCTCTCACAACGATCCCGATCTTCAATACTTTCATTATCAATACAGTATTTCTCGGTTGATCCGAATGAATAGGCCAAGCTGCTATTGGAACTCCCATTGAAATGCTCTCGATACAAGAATTCCACCCACAATGACTCATGAATCCACCTATTGACACGTGTCCCAATATTTCCAATTGAGGGGCCCATTTTTTCTCTATAAAACCACACCCCTTTTCTTTAATTCTCTCTTCATACCCTTTTGTCAAAGGGCAATTAAATCCTTTTTCAATATTATCCCCGCCTTTTTTATCAGCTTCCCGAAGAACCCAAATGAATTTTTGCCCACTTTGTTCTAATCCAAGCGCCAACTCATTAACTTGTTCATTCGATAACGTAGTTGTAGATCCGAATGAAACATAAATCACCGAATTTGGATCTTGTTTATCAAGCCATGAAAAACATGCATGGCTTTCTTTCTTGGAAATTGAAATTCCAATTTCCACTGGATTTAATGGACCAATTGCATATTGCTTGTTCTCTCGCTGTTCTTCAAGCAAATCAATGAAAATACCTTCGATTTCTTTGCAAGAATTGTGGAGACCAACAGAATAAAAATTTCTTGATTCACGCTGTAGCTTTAGGTATTCTATAGTTTCTGAATCAAATGTGTTTTCCCTTGGAGGAAGCTCGGAAATTATATCGGCCACTGGAGATGGAAGTGGTTTTTTCGTAGTTTCACAGGCGAATGACAAAGCAGTGAAAACAGAAATAGTGTGGAAACAGTAACATTCAGTATTAGGCATTGATACTGCATCTTGAACTACCCATGACATTCCTGCAGAAGAATTCATAGAATTCAATATTTCCGGGATACCGTGTATAGCGAAAAATTAGTGCACCGGACTGTCCTTTTTAACTTTTAATAATAAAACTGCAACTACAGCTGATATCAAGCAGCTTAATTCCGACTACTTCCTCAAGAATAGGAGGCAATAAGGTCTTATTAACTTACTGGTAGAGAAGGAAGGAAAGACTCGTAACAAGAGACTTCCTATCTATCGTCATATGCGTGGTACAACAACGCTTCATAATTAGAAAAAATAGCACTGTGGAAATACATGAGAATTATACTCAAATACCCTAAATGATTTAAAAAAAATATTTCATCAGCAAAAAGGTAAGTTATTTTAGACCATTTGTGGTAGACCTATCCACCGGGTCGGGGACCGCCCGGCCCAAAAAAACCAGGGCCATGATAAGCTGACCCGCGAGCCACTCGACCCGAAAAAGCGGGGACCCGATCAGGGTCGGATCAGGGTCAGAATATTTTACCCGTCTGACCCGGTCCGACCCCGACCTGCATATTTTTTAAATATAATTTATATTATTTTTCCTTCATTAATATTCATTTTGTACTTATACATATTTTTGTCATTAATAAGTGATATAATGCATGTTTTTATAATATATGTATTGCTCTAATCTACATTGAACTCGACATAAAATAAGATAAAAACGGTAGCTGATTATTAATTATTAATTATATATTTATATTATTAGTCGTTTTGTTAATATCATGGAAAGCATAATGCCGGGAGAGAAAATAGTTGTAAATTGGTGAAACTTTAAATGGTCATAACTCTGCGCTCGGATGTCCGTTTTATCCGATTTTTTTTATTTTGCGTTTTTTTTTAGACAACGCCGGTCAAACAGCCAAAAGGCGGTTTGGCGCAGCCAATTTTTAGAAAAACATTTGTTTTTTCAATCAATTTGTGTTTTCTCCCAAATCGGTTTCTAATTTTCTTTTCCTTTAATCAAGATCTCACGATATACAATACATTTCAACGTCGAATTTTCGTGGTAATGTAGGGGTGAATGCCAATTTCAATTTTGGAAATTCAATTTTAAAAAAAAAAATCCTCAACCCGACCCTGGCCCACCAAAAAATTCCGACGAATCATGGCCGACTCATGACCCGAAGGGTTAGGACCAGGGTAGGGATTTTTAAAAAAAATAGGGTCAGGGTCGGGCAAGCAGGAAAAAAAAACCACCCGGCCCGACCCGACCTTTGGACATGTCTAATTGTGGTAAGGATACAAAAGAAATAATTCTTTGATTATTTTCATTAATTGAAGAGGTATATATACATAATATACAATATCTAACTATGGAAAATAAATTTACATTTTCCTAATACAAGACTATACGTATTCCTAATATAATATTAATATCATAATTACACTTGTACAAGAATTCTACAAAATATATGGTAACCAAATTATTTTCGGTCACTTGATATACCGTGTATACCCTCTTTCTATCACACCCCGCAGTCATAGCGGGCGGTTGTGTACGTTGAGACTGTCCCTAAAATCTTCAAACAGAACCAATGAAAGACCCTTAGTAAAGATGTCAGCAATTTGGTACCTTGAAGGGACATGCAACACACGTACTTGTCTACGAGCTACCTTTTCGCGAACAAAGTGAATATCCATCTCGATATGTTTAGTGCGCTGATATTGAACCGGATTCCAAGAGATGATAGACTGCACTAATATTATCACAGTAGACCAAGATAGCTTTCTGAATAGAAAAGTGATGCTCTAATAAAATATTACGCAACCAATATGACTCAGACACCACATTGGCTACTCCTCGATACTCGACCTCCGCACTGGATCGCGATAAAGTAGTCTGGCATTTTGCTGACCAATAGACCAAGTTATAACAAAGAAACATACAATAGTCAGATGTCGAACGTCTGGTATCTGGGCATCCACCCCAATCAGCAACTGCATAAGACACGAGAGTAGAGACGGAGGATGGATATAAATGCAATTCATAATCAAATGTGTCGTGTATGTAACGTATAATGCGTTTGAGTGCATGCATGTGCTCAATCCGCGGATCATGCATAAATAAACACACTTGCTGCACTGCATAAGTAATATCGGGTGTCTCGTGGAAGTAAGATACTGAAGAGCCCCTTTTAAGAATACGATAGTTAGTGGGGTCCTCATACGTGTGCTAGAAGTAGCACTTAGCTTCGGTTTGGTATCAACGGGAGTAGAAGAGGACTTACAAGACGACATGCCAACTCTCTCAATAATCTCAGCCGCATACTTCTTCTGCGATAAAAATAGACCACATGCATGACGAGTGACAACTATACCCAAAAAATAACTCAATGACCCCAAGTCTTTCAGAGCAAATTCTGAACTGAGAATGGATATGATAGACTTGCACAGATTATCAGACGAGACACTCAATATTATATCATCCACATATAACAATATATATGTAAGAGAAGTACCATGACAGATGAACATAGAGTGATCAGACCTATTGTAAGAGAACCTAATTGTAGACACATAATCGGCAAACCTCTTATATCAAGCCAGTGGGGCCTGCTTAAGCTCATCCAAGGACTTTTTCAGGAAACAAACATGATTAGGACAATTAGGGTCCTTAAAACCCAATGACTGGTGCATGTAAACCGTCTCCTTAGGATCACCGTGTAAGAAAGCATTTTTCACGTCCAGCTGATGAATGGGTCATGCTTTCGAGAGAGCCAGACTTAGAACAGTGTGAATGGTTGCCGGTTTGACCACAGGACTAAATGTATCTCCACAATCCATGCCAACCTGTTGAGTTTTACCATCACCTACAAGACGGGTCTCATGGGCCTCAAACAAACCGTCATAATTTTTTTTTATGAGTAAAAATGCATATAGAACAAATAATATTGATACCAGGCGGAGGGGGCACCAACTCCCACGTCTTATTTTCAATAAAAGCATTATATTCGACATCCATGGCCATTTTCCAATTCGGATCATGAAGGACAGACACCGGGTTACGTGGTAGGGGTGATTTGGTGACATTAGAATTTAGATTAAAATGTCATTTAGGTTTAAAAATACCGCGTTGGCTACGAGTAACAGGCCATTGACTCGAAATAGAAGAGGACGTGTTCTAGGTAGGTGTCGGGTCGGATAAAACTGGACCAACAGGTAATGGGCCTGCTGGCCCAATGGCAGGAGGCAGTGACGGTAAAGCTGGGCTAGCAGGCAGTAGGCGTGCTGGCCGAAACAGTGGACTCAGGAGGATGTTATTTGGGCCAGTGTGAGAAATTGGGCCAGTAGGCAGTGGGCGTGCTGGCCGAGATTCAGGGACTGGATCGGGAATATTTGGGCCAGCAAGCAGTGGGCCTGCTAGCAGATTTGAGTCATACACAGCTCAGATAAATGGTGGATAATATACGGTGAGAGCTCATCATCCAAAAAATTATACGAACTAGACACGGAATTATACAAATTAGCAAACGAAAATTGAGTTTCATAAAAAATAATATGACGACTAATTATGATTTTATTAGAGGATAAATCAAAATATTTGTAACCACGATGATTAGATGGATAACCCAAAAACACACAAGCGGTAGAACTGGCTTAAAGTTTGATAATTGTAGTAGACGGAAAAAGCGGATAGCATAAACACCGAAACATCCTAAGATGAGAATACGAGAAATCTTTATTGTAAAGAATTTTAAGTGGAGATTGATATGCTAAACCGTTGTTAGGGAGAATGTTAAGGAGGTAGGTAGTCATTGGTAATGCATGATGTCAAAAAGAATGAGGTAATGAAGCATGGGCTAGCAAGGTTTGGACAATATTATTAATGGTACAAATTTTCTTTCGGCCTTCCCATTTTGTGAGAACGTATGAGGACAAGAAAACCGAAAAGATATGTCATTAGTGTCATAAAAATCTCGAAACGGCCCATTATCATATTCCCTTCCATTATCACATTGAATGTTTTTAATGTCCCGTTCAAATTGAGTACGGATGAATGCCCTAAATTTTAAGAAGGTTGAAAAAACTTGAGACTTTTTAGATAAATGAAAGGTCCACAAAAAATTAGAATAATCATCCAGAATAAAACATAATAGTGATGGCCCAAAGAACTTAAAACGGGATATGTTCATAAATCACAATAAATAATGTCAAAACCCATCAACGTACTAGAATTAGAGGCGATCAAAAGGTAATCTAACATGTTTTCCTAATGGACAAGAAAGACAAATATGAGTACCTACGCGTACTCTTACAATTAATAAAATTATTATTGTGAAGAGAAGAAATAATAGACGATTCAGGATGATCCAAACGTGCATGCCACAAAGAAGGAGCAAGAGCGGCAAACGTTGAAGGTGTGGCTTGACTCGTGTGGTGATTGGATAAAGCTCTCCCCTACTATTACATCTCATTAGAGGTATCCCTTCTTGAAATCTTTCAAGAAAATCCAAAAAGGGTCAAAATTAACGTAAACTCAATTATCAGTTGTGAATTTACGGACATACACCAAAATTTTAATTAAGTGAGGGGCATGAAGAACTTTTTTTAAGACTAGAGGTGGATACGGGGGAGACAGATTTGTGTGACCATAACCACGAATTGGAATTGAATGATCATTACCAACAGTTATACCACGATTATTGCTCAAATTGAAATAAGACGAGAGATTACCTAGTGCAGATGTCATGTGAGAAATGGCACCGATCTCTATATACCAATTTGTGTCCGAGGGATTTAATCCAAGTGTATGTATTGCGGCCTCGATATCCGCGGGTGTCGGGATGGCTGCTTGACCCACGACAGCGAAGGCCTGCTAAGGCCGAGGCCCAAGTAGGCCAGCCTGTTGCCACAGACCAGCAGGTTGTTTGTCCTGAGAATGTTGGAAATTGGGCCGTTGATACTTCTGGAACTGAGCCCAAATTGCTGGAAAAGTTGACGGGTAGGGCATGGTAGGCCATTGGCCAGCCCTAGCCGGCCCACACGCCGGTTGGCCCAAGGTCGGCTGCGGCCGGTGGTGTGCGGCCCACCGTCCCATCGCCACCACGTCCGCCACTGCTTCGATCACCGCCACTGCCGATCACCGACGGCGGTTCTTGCCACCATTTTTTTAAATTTGACCATTTTTGCCGCCACCGTTACGATCCGAGAACGAGTGAGGTTCATCGGACGTGGTCATCATCATGATGGAATTTGCTACGGTAGTTGCCTTTTTAGCCAAGCCGGCCTCTTCTAATGTGAGCATGGAACGGGCCTGATAGAACAGTGAAAGAGTATTACTTTGACGTAGAAGTGTCCCAACGCCATTATAAGCCTCGAATAGGCCTGCAACCATCTGAAGAACAAGACGATCATTGGTAACGGGAGCACCAACGTTCTTGAGTTGATCCGCCAATTCCTTCAGCCGTTTACAATAGGCCGAGACACTCGAAAAATCTTCTATGTTGACATGGGAAAATTCATGCTCAAGAGTGACCGCACGAAAATTTTTGTTATCTTGGAATATATCACGCACCCTATTCCAAGTTTTCATCTCTGTGGCGTCGGGTTCAATAATCGTCGCAGAGTCATCATCGGTGGTAGGCTCCTTCTCCTTGCCTGTTTTTGAGGGGATGATGTGATGAATGACTCGATGAGAGCGTGCGTGAACTTTAAATAATTATGTCAACGTAGCGTATTAGACGTTTTTCATCTCAAGAACGATAGGGATGTTGTTCTTGATGTTAGAAATTGTAAGGGCAGGATGAAACGTGTTCTTTGGGGTAGACATGATGAAAGAACAAGATGAGAAGTAGGAATTTGGAAGAAAAAAAAAGTTGAAGGGGGGAGGAGGTTGGCCGACGGCCAATGGCAAGTAGGGCAACGGAGGAGGGATTTTGGAGAAGAAAAAAAATTTGTCCTAGACTACTGATACCATGAAAGAAATAATCTCTTGATTATTTTCATTAATTGAAGAGGTATATATTCATGATATATAATATCTAAATATGAAAAATAAATCTACCTTTTTCTAATACAAGACTAATACTTGTTCCTAATATAATATTAATACTATAATTACTCTTGTACAAAAATTCTATAAAATATATGGTAAGTAACCAAACTATTTTCGGCCACTTGGTATACTGTGTATACCCTCTTTCTATCAATATATGCACCATTTTTTAATGAGAGTATATCTGTTCTAAATCACAAATTGAAGGGTATATTTGTACGTTTTTCTTATAATAAATAAAGGTTAGTTGGTGAACCTAGTGATAGGAGACTATCTAGCTTGATTCGGAGAGTACTTGTTGTGCTAAATATTTTTACCGCTTAGAGGCTGAACTACTGACCCTACTTGTTCATATGGATGTTAACCCCCAAAGTATTTCCGGACCGTATGCATTACATCCATAAGTAACTTAGGGCTCGCTTGGTATGAGGGATAAGAGATAACTAATTCTAAAATAATTAATTTTGGGATAACTTGTTTCCAACCAAACTACCCTAACATAGGAATCACTTTTCAACCAAATCTTTCTATTCTGGCAATAAATAAAGGGACCGAAAAGATTATGATAAATCATACCCGAAATTGGATCTAGGTCTATTTGAGATTGATCCTTCTCTATTAAAGAGGATAAAGGTTGAATACATAATTGTCTTTACATACCTGAGTCATTAATAACCACTGTCCTTCTATATCTGCTTGAAATTTCTTGCAAAAATTCACGAATTGGGTCACGAAGTAGCAAAATGGATGTGAAGAATGAGCCTATATTCTCCCTTACTGATGTAGGAACAAAGGAAGAAGAACCAGGTACGAGATCATGAAATTGAATGGTCGGAAAATCAAGAATGTCCCAACCACATAGTCGAAATTTTGCATGTCGATTACTAGTACTAGTGCCTAGGAAAAATACAGGAAATTTATAAGATGAGATGAGACGAGAGAGATTGAGAAGGGGATTGAGATGACCTTGTTCTAAATATGGTACAATTACTATTGCTATTTGGGATGTTTCTTGATTGTTAATTTGGTCTTGTTTTTTCAGATCAATGGGGTTAGCCATTGAAGAGGTTTGAGGTTTTGGTATTTTGTGTAAGTAATGACTGATGATCACAAGTGGTTTAGTATATGTTGGATGAACACGTGATGTTGGAACTTGGAAGTACGTGTGAATGTAATTGACTGAAATACCCTAAATAATGATGTTATAATTTCATAACTTTCAAAAATCAAATTCAGTTAGTTAACTATTTTTATATCACGTGGTTGCGGTAATAAAAATATGATTCTCTTAACTTATCTAATTCAGCTCATCTAAAATTCGAATTAATTAAGCTATTTTTTTTATTTGATATGTTATATAAAGTCCGATTCAAATAAAGAAAAAAAGTTTAGATCTGAAGTTAGGTTTGATATTTAAATAAATTATGAAAAAACAAATAAAGAATGAAAAGTTCACAATAGTTGCTAGCATCAGATATAATTTGCCTCACACATAATGCAGTACAATTTTTTATCTAGCTTGATGTCAGATAGTAATATACTCAAAAGAAACAATTTGGGTTTATAGGGACCGTTACTACGAGCTTTCTGTCAGAAAATTATAATATTACGAGTTTGAATTTTAATAATTAAACATAATTGGACAATATGATTGTATCGTTCTATCAACATATTTCTTGTATATTTTCAGTTTTAGGTATGACATAATAAAGAATATTAGGGATCAATTCAAGAGATTTACCTAACTAGTACACTTCTTACTTTAATGCTATACTTTGATTTTTACAGAGTAGCTACATTTACTACCAATATTCATTCTACTAACCCGAACTTATCCAAGATTTACCATACATGAATCACCTTGATGATACACTTTAATGAGTAAAAACTTGCTACATCTACTAGCTATACAAGAGTTTAATTATCATATGCACCTTAATGACACACTTTAACAGCTATTACAAATTACTAACTACATCAGTTACCTTTATTTACTCCACTGACTAGTACACTCCTCATTTTATTGTTACACTTTGACAGGTATACATTACTACTACCTACATTCATTCCACTAACCCCAGCTTAACAAAGATTTACTATACACGAAACGCCTCAATGTGACACCACGACAACCATGAACTAGAAACATCTATTACCTATATTCCGCTCCAGTAACTCGAGCTTTTACAAGGCTTTAATTACTATGTGAAGCACCTTAATGAGTACACACTTTGAGAGCTACAAACTAGCTACATCATTTACCTTCAATCACTCCGCCAATTTACCCGAGTTTATTCAAGACTCTACCACCCGAACTAATAAGACTTGGGAAAGGAGCCTATTCCCACCATCCCCAATTACAATCCTGTAAAAATTTACTCGTACTCGATGTTTACATCGATCCAATGAATACATGATACTATACATATCTCTCTCTTATTACTAAATCGTTGTTAATTATAAACACTCTCCCTTTTATTCATGACTTGATTTTGATAAATTAATATCATTTGATGTATACATCGGGTGCAAATAAGTTTTTATACCTCCGCAACCCTCCTTAGTTTGCTCTCTGGCTTACTATATTATAATATGAGTCGTCGTGAATCATTATTTGTACTAATTTTCAATTTGCGAACAATTAACGACTCAATCCTCAATTAAACTTTCTCGTAACTTCACCCTAGAAGACTTCCATATTCAGAAGCGAGAAGATGGTGACAACTAACAAGTGAAGTGATAAATTTCATGGTTTCTTATTTTATAGTATTTATTTATTTGATGGTTTCATTTTCGACATGTGGTACAATAAAACTTAGTACTTGAAAAAAGAGATTCCCTCGACAAGGTATCTTGTTAAGTACCTAGGCAAATATTTTGTATCCCCTTTGCCTCCCCACAAAAGATTTTTATTTGATGGTTTCATTTTCGACATGGGGTACAATATAGTTGTTTTCCGGTGAAATCAGTTCTAGTCAGAAACCCAGTTAAAGATTTATTGTATAAAATTTAAAGATAAGTGGATTGTATTTGATTCAGAAAATTTCTTGGTCGAATCCGATTTAAATAATAAAAACAAGTATGTAAGGCAGAATTAGTAAGACAAAAATAATAAGCAAGTTAAGAATCAAGTAAAAATTGATGAGTAAATGTACAAATGGATCTTAAAGTATATTACTTTGAGAGTGAAATAGTGTCAGTGTTACAAAGTGAGCCAAGAGATCAAATGGATGTGATAGGAGTTTGAAAGAAATAATCCCCTTGATTATTTTCATTAATTGAAAGGCTATATATACAAGTTACATATTTCCATAATAGGAAAATCCTTTTCCTATTCTACTTCTAAATCCTTATTTTACCATAATTCTATCTATACAATTATGGTAGGTGTATAACACTAATTAAGGTAACCTTTTATACTACAATATACTATAATATATATACCATATATACACTTATTTGTTTGGTAAGATTCACCGAGAATGGGTCGCTTTGTTTAACACACCCCCGCAATCATAGCATGGCGGTTTTCGAACGCCGAGATCGTCCCTAAAATCTTCAAAGAGAACCGCCTGTAGACCCTTTGTAAAGATGTCTCGCAATTTGATAACGAGACGGGACATGACATACGCGAACTTGACCTTTTGCAACCTTTTCACGGACAAAGTGAATGTCCATTTCGATATGCTTGGTGCGCTGGTGTTGAATCGGGTTACCCGAAAGGTAGATGGCACTAATGTTATCACAATATACCAAGGTTGCCTTCGAATGGGACAATGAAGCTCCAAAAGAAAATTACGTAGCCAACATGACTCGGAGACCACATTCGCTACCCTCGATATTCGCCTCCGCACCGGAGCGTGACAGAGTTGCTTGACGTTTTGCCGACCATGAGACCAAGTTGTTGCCAAGGAACATACAAGAGCGAAGTCGACCGTCCGGGTGTCGGGACAACCACCCCAATCAAGCATCCGTGTAAGAGACAAGTGTGGATGTAGATGAAGGATATAAGTGCAAACCATAATCCAAAGTGTCCCCCGAATATACCGTATGATGCGTTTGATTGCATTCATGTGCTCAACTCGGGGTCATGCATGAATAAACACACCGTCGTCGCATATGTAATATCCGGTCCGGTAAAGGTAAGATACTGGAGGGCCCCCGCAAGATCGCGATAGCGGGTCGGGTCCTCGTATGGTGCACCCGCCGTGGCACTTAGCTTTGGGTTTGCATCAACCGGCGTGGAAGTGGATTTACAGGATGACATCCCACCCTTTCGATGATCTCAAAGCAAAGATACTTCCGTTGAGACAGAAACAACCCATCGGAATGACGTTGGACGGCAATCCCCAAAAAATAACTCAAAGGCCCTAAATCTTTCATAGCGAACTCGAATCGAGCATGGTCATGATAGACCGGCGCAAGGCATCGAAGAGGCGGTCAAGATGATATCATCCACATACAATGTAACGTAGGCCAACGAAGAACCACGACGGTAGATGAACAAGGAATTATCGACCGGGTACTGTGAGTGAACCCAATAGTGGAAACAAAGTCAGCAAACCTCGTGTACCTGTGCCCTCGGAGACTCGCTTAGGCCCATATAAGGACTTCTTCAACAAACATACATGATGAGGACGATTTGGATCCTCGAAACCCAAAGGTCGATGCATATAGACCGTTTCCTTGAGATCACCGTGTAGGAAAGCATTCTTGACATCCAACTGATGAATTGGCCACGTCTTTGACAGAGCCAAGCTAAGCACAATGCGAATAGTAGCCGGTTTGACCACCGGACTAAACGTCTCACCACAATCAATTCCAACCTGCTGAGTCTTACCATCACCAACAAGTCGTGCCTTATGCCGAGCAAATGAGCCATCTGAATTCTCCTTATGAGAAAAAATCCACATAGACCTGATAACATTAATACCATATGGACGGGGCACCAACTCTCACGTCTTATTATCAATAAGAGCATTATATTCATCAGTCATAGCAATTTTCCAATTAGGATCATTTAATGCGGACACAGGATTGCGGGGTAAGGGGGATTTAGAGACATCAGAATGTAAATTAAAATGTCTTTTAGGTGTAAAAATACCCCGCTGACTACGAGTGACCGGTCTATGACTCGAGGAAGAATTAAGGGAATTTTGGGAATTTTCTTGGCTCGGGGCAGTCTGGCCAGCAGGCAGTGGGCCTGCTGGCCCAAATCGGAAATGGTTGGACTCGCCGGACCAGCCCAGAATCGGGCTGGACCGGCCTAGTTGCTGGAACTGTTCCAGTGGCTGGAATAAGTGGCGGTCTTGTTGGGTTGGGCCGCGGCGTGGGCCCGCTGGAGGATTTTGGGTACGGGAGATGTCCGAAAAATTCCGAATACTATACGGGGATATTTGGTCATCCAAAAAATTATATGACTTAGGTTCGGGAGTATGAACTTCCGTAAATGGAAATTGAGTTTCATCGAAAATGACATGGCGATTGATTATGATTTTCTTGGAGGATAAATCAAAACACTTATAACCACGATGATTTGACGGATAACCCAAAAATACACACGGAGTAGACCGAGCCCGAAGTTTGTTAATTGTGGTGGATGGGAATAACGGATAACACAAGCACCCAAAAATCCGAAGATGAGAATAAGATGGGTTTTTATTATATAGTATTTTTAGGGGGAAGAATATGTCGACCCTTAGAAGGAATTATGTTAAGAAGATATGTGGCCATTTGTAGAGCATGATGCCAAAAATATGGAGGTATGGAGGCATGTATTAGGAGAGTTCGGACAATGTTATTTATGGAACGAATTTTGCGTTCGGCTTTCCCATTTTGTGAAGATGTATGAGGGCATGAAAAACGAAAATTTATCCCATGAGTAGCACAAAACTCTCGAAACTCCCTATTGTCATACTCTTTCCCATTATCACATTGAATATTTTTTATTTCTCTTTCGAATTGAGTACGAATGAACGCTCTAAATTTTATGAAGACGGAAAACACTTGTGATTTATTCGCAATTGGAAACGTCCACAAAAATCTAGAATAATCATCTAAAAAGAGAACATAATATCGATGACCCATTGAACTAAGAACAGGAGATGTCCATAAGTCGCTATGAATAATGTCAAATGGCATAGAAGTATGGGAATTGGAGTCTACAAATGGCAACTTAACAATTTTTCCTAATGAACAAGACTGACAAATTGGAGTACGACTTGTACCCTTACAAGAAATAAAGCTATTTTTATTTAAAGATGATAAAATAGAAGATCCCGGATGACCGCACGAGCATGCCACATGGAAGGAGAGATGGCCGAAAAAACGATGGCAAGGCGGGACTCGATGGATCGAAACCGGCATGATAGGATATAGATCCCCCTACTATCACACCTCATGAGATGACTCCCCGTCTTGAAATCCTTCACAGAGAAACCGAAAGGATCAAATTCAATGAAAATGTAATTGTCATTTGTGAATTTTCGGACGTACACTAAATTTTTAATCAATTTAGGAGCATGTAAAGTATTTTTCAAGAGGAGTGGTGGATTAGAGGAGATAATGTTTTCTCGACCATACCCTAGAATTGGAATAGAACGCCATTACCAACAATTATCCCCGAGGGGTGCTCAAATTGGAATAAGATGAGAGAGTACCCGATTCGGAAGTCATGTGAGTAGTGGCCCCGTGTCCATGTACCAATTTGGGTCCGGTTGGGACAATCCCAACGTGTGCATCGCGGCCTCGATATCGATCCGAGTGGGGCCTGCCGCATGATGGGCTTGCGGAGGACGGGGCCCAAGGACGCCATTCCGTGATGCCGCCGGGCCGTAGGTGCGGATACGCCATTCGTTGGGCCACCGGCCGGTGGGCCGCCACCGCCGGGCGTTGGGCACTCGGATGTTGGCCGGCCCCACCGGCCGCCGGCGTAAACCGCCGGAGGGGGGGGGTGCCATCGCCACCGGCCCCACCGCCGGGCCCACGGTGGTGGTGGGCCACCGTACCCCGGATGGGACCCACCTCCCGTTTGTTGATCACCGCCACCCGAACCGCCTCGTTTGCCCCCTCGTTTTTTGTTATTTTTGCGATTATTCTTGCCTCCACCATTAATATGATTTTGGCCCGAATTATTAACAAAACCCGAAGGACTAGGAGAGGATGCCACCATGACAATCGGGCTTCCTCCGTAGCCGCCTTTTTAGCCAAACCGGCTTCTTCCAACGTCGCATGGAGCGGGCTTGATGAAAGTCGGGAAGAGGGTTGCTTTGGCGAAGGAGAGTTCCAACACCATTATAGGCCTCCGAAAGACCGCAACCAATTGTAGAACTAGACGATTATTTGTCACCGGTGCCCCAACATTACGGAGTTGATCTCGCCAATTCCTTTAGTTTCTTGCAATATGCGTAAACGTTCGGAAATACATCCATTCGAACGAGAGAGAATTCTCGCTCGAGTGTGACGACACGGAATGTTGGTTGTCTTGGAATATGTCACGCAATCTATTCCATGCAAACCATAGCCGTGGTATCGGGCTCCATAATCGTCTCGTAGAAGGTCCACCGAAATAGTGGCGTATATCCACCGAAGAACGGTAGCATCAAGTGTAATCCATACCTCTCAGATCCTCGCGGGAAGGGGTCTAGCGGGAGGAATGATGTGATGAAGAACTTGATAAGAGATAGCGTGAATTTTAAACAACTCCGCCCACGTTGCATATTGAACGTTTTCCATCTCAAGGACAATAGGGACACCGAGCTTGATATTGGAAACCGTGAGTGAGGGCAGGTGAAAATTGTTCTTAGACATATTGAAAGAACAAAGAAGGAGGGGAAATTTAAGAGAGGTTTTTTTAGAGCGGAAGACGAGATATTTGGAGAGAAAACCCCGAGGGAAGGGGGGGGGGGTTCTCGGCCAAGGATACAAAAGTTTGAGAGAAGAAAACTTTTGTTTAGACCTAGTCTCTTGATACCATGAAAGAAATAATCCCCTTGATTATTTTCATTAATTGAAAGGCTATATATACAAGTTACATATTTCCATAATAGGAAAATCCTTTTCCTATTCTACTTCTAAATCCTTATTTTACCATAATTCTATCTATACAAATATGGTAGGTGTATAACACTAATTAAGGTAACCTTTTATACTACAATATACTATAATATATATACCATATATACACTTATTTGTTTGGTAAGATTCAGCCGAGAATGGGCTGCTTTGTTGTAGGGTGTCCCCGAGTCATCTGAGCCTCCGGATACACTAATTCCACCGGATGCGCTTTTTGGCTAATACAATATTACTATTAACCTAATCAAATGATCTCTCTAATTAGGGAAAAATTGATTATTGGGATTATTCTAACTCAAGATAGAAAGAGAGCGAGAGGGATTAATAAAAGTAAACTTGTCCTATGAATAAAATAAGTGAATCGCCTTCTTCATTGACATAGAAAAATCACATTACTCCCTTAGGATAAAAAATAACATTCATTTAGTCATTTGCACACCCCTTAAGAAAATACTAATTTCTAGATAAAAATAGATAATTTAACTAAAATTTTCCTATATAAATAGTTATTGAGATATGGTCATCTAACACTTAATAAGGATAAATCTGAAAAAATAAGATTAATTCTTTCTTATTTGGTAAGTGAATACTCTTTTTAAATAAAAAATAAAGATTAAGTGAACACTCTTTTTAATCCGGAAGGAATATAATAGAACTGGGGCATGACACAAATAGGAATATTAGGCATCAATTCAAGGGACACACAAAATCTTGGTTGAAAGTTCAAGAGATTCTACATAATTAGTGTGTTTTTCACTATAATGCTATATGTTAATAGTGACAAACTAGCTACGTTCAATATCCACATTCAATATAAATAGCCACTAAATATTTTTTAATCAGAAATCAATAAGAAAATAAAAATTCTTAGCAGTGTTAACCATAACTCTTTACCACCCATATCACCTTAATGCTATACTTTGATGGCTATAAATTAGCTACAGCAACTATCCACATTCACTGTACTAACTCGAGCTTATCCAAGGCTTTACCACCTAAAGCACCTCTATTTTTACACTTTAACAGCTATAAACTAGCTATATATACGATTCACGTTCATGTACAAACCCGAGCTTATCCCATGCCTTACCACCCGAATCACATCAACGTTATATTTGAAAATATGTATGTTTTAGAGACAATCATTATTAAGGACAAATGTATTTGAACACATTCGTATTATTAATAAGATTAATATTTATGGCATTTGCATTATTGAATTATTATTTGATTGTTTGTAATTATTCATTAATGTGCATCCTTGAGCTTACGTTGTTATTAATAGAGTGAGATATTAATGATAGAGCGTAACTCTAAAACGGCATCGACTAATGATCATCGAGAATGGAATATCGATGATATGTTATAAATTGACATGTGGTCTGCATCACATTCTTAGATAATGTAGTACGTCTCACATGCTACTAGTAATAGTTACTAGTGATGGACACATGGATACTTTTGGAAAGTATTGGTATACCCTGCTGATAAACTATTTGTTATACATGTCTAAAGTGTTATCAGCGTGTGGGAGTGAAGGTCATTTGACTTGAGGTCAATATGCACCTTGTTTACAGAGTAATGTACTTTGACCCTGTCCTAAGCTTAAACTACTTATAGGATAAGATACGGCTTGTGTTGGGTGCATTATGATGTAAATTAAGGTGTAGTTGAGCCAAGAATAGGATTCATTCCTCGATTGGATATTCGAGAGAGCACTCAACTTCTTAGTAATATTAGGCCGACCAAGTCATTGGCCAATGCAAGAGACATATTTAGAATATGATCTTGTTGTCGACTAATATAGATGAGATAAAGTGATCAAGCCATTTGGATAGACACATGGGAAATTCTAAGCTTGATCGAGTGTGTCGCGAATGAAATGAATTTATCATCTCACATAAAGGTTATGTTTGTTGGATTCATGTAAACGTACTTCATATATTGAGTTCGTCGTATGGCGCAGTCTAGGAGTTATGTATGGACCTTAATTGGATTAGTGTCGATATATGAAGGCCTATAGGGTCACACTATGTCGATTGTCTCTTCGATCTAAGGGTGTATTGAGAAAGTATTAAATATTCGATTTGGAATCGAGATATTTAAATTGATAATAACTATGGGATAATTTCTATTAGATGGAAATTATTTAATTAAATCAAAATTAGAGTTTGGATTTAATGTGCTGAATATATATATTAAATGAAAACGGGAAACAAAATTTTACGTAAGGCGCCTCGGCGCCGACCCGGCAGTGAGCCCAGTCAGACTGGCCCACTGCACATTTGTTTTGGGCCAGGCTTGGAGCCCAACCCTAATCCATTTTGTGACCTAAAAAATCACTATATATACAGCACTAATCTCTAGTTATTAATACACTAAGAATACCAATTCTATAAACTAATTCTAGACTTAGAGTCTATGACGAAACTCTCTCAAACCTTTACCAAGATTTCCTGGCTTTCTTAACAGAGGAATACACCATAGCATAGTGCTTGCAGTTGAAGGGACAGTCGCGTGTAATCCCTAAGTAAAGACTCCAAATTTATTAACATGTAAGTGTTCATGTTTTGTGTTATGGGTTTTGATTGTCATATAACCATACCAGAATAAATTGTTGAGGTAAGTATAACAAAATTTTAAACTTCCGATGTGCCTACTTATATGTTTTGAACCCAACAAAACCCTACAATACTTTGATCACAACTTACAACTAGTTACATTCATCAAGTACTTACTTTCACTCAAATAATTAATCCAGTAGGATTACACGGGACATGTTGTTGTTATATACAAAGTCTTACCACCCAAATCACATCATTGCTACACTTTACCAACTACAAACTAGCTACATCATCTGTCCACATTCACCATACTAACTTGAGTTTCACCAATGTTCACTACTAAACAAATCTCTATTTTCCCACTGATTTTTCACTGAAAAATGTTCAGTGGCTATTTCCCACTGAATATCAGTGAAAAAAATCTAAATAGTAGAGTTTTCACAAGGAAAAATTACGAAGTTTTCTAGCGTTTCAATAAGAACTTGTTTTCCACCATTCGTTTTTCCAGTCATCTGGTCTAGTTCGGTGGAATGAGGTAAGAAAATCATGTTCTATAGCACAAATTTCTCACTGAATGTCGGTTGAAAAAACATTTGTTTCTAGTAGTGGTTTTACCAATACCCAAATCACATCAACGTTAATTTTGACAGTTACGAACTAGCTACATCTACTACCTGCATTCTCTTTATTAACCAGAGCGTATAAGAAGTTTTACTACATAAATCACCTTATTGTCACACATTAACAGCTTCATTCACTACCCTACATACACTCAATCAATGTTACAACCTGAATCACCTTAATGTCACATTTCGACACCTACAAACTAGCTATATCCACTACTTACCTTCACTTTATTAACCAGAGCGTATACAAAGTTTTACCATCTGAATCACCTTAATATCACACTTTAATATTTACAAGTTAGCTACATCTATTATTTACATTCACTCTATTAACCAGAGAGTATACAAAGTCTTACTATCTGAATTACCTTAATGTCACACTTTAACGGCTACAAACCAGCTAACATGCATCCACATGCCCATATTCTCTCTATTTAACCCGTATTTATCCAAAACCTTTCCATCCAATCATCTCAATGCTACACTTCAACATCTACAAACAAGCTACAATAATTTAACATTTTTATAGTAACTGGATATGAAAATATATCCTCATGTCCCTTTATATCTGTCAATTTCCTTGGTATTTTTCTTGAAGTTTGTAGCATTGATGTCACCTGTGACATATTCTTTAAGCAAGTACATTTATTATGTGATAACTAACCAACCCGGTCCTACATTGAGAACTTTTAGCCTACTAATGACATGTGACTCATCCAATTGCAATATACTAAGCAAAGTTATATTTCTTCATCAAAATCAGTTATTCACATGCTATAACTTTACTTTCATAAGAAATAAAATAAAATCAAGTCACCATTATCCGCTCGAGTTTAAGTTACGTACACCATTTGCGTAAGACATTTTTACACCTTCATATCACTTTTATTTGTTGTAGTACAAATACTCATTTTAAGTGGACTTATCTATTAAGACTTAAGAGTCCCACATCGAAAATGAAATTGAAACACTGACAAAAATCCATTCTTTACAGATACCATATAAAGAATGGATCTTGAACCTAACTCAACCCCAAAAGCTAGCTTGTAGGGTGAGGATTGTCCAAGTACATATAAGGAATATATGTTCCCATTCCATTTCCGATGTGGGACTCTTAACAGTATCAGAGGCAGGCTCATTCCAATTCTTTGTTCACCGATGTTGGGCCCCAAATTATATTATCCACGCTCCAGTTAACAAGGTCTGGGCGTGCGGGAGAGTGTTAAGAGTCCCACATCGGATATGGAATGGGAACATGAACTCCTTATATGGACTTGGACAATCCTCACCCTACAAGCCAGCCTTTGGGGTTGAGTTAGGTCCAAGATCTATTCTTTACATGGCATCAGAGACAGGCCCATTCCAATTCTTTGTTCACCAATGTTGGGCTCCCAAATTATATTATCCACGCTCCAGTTAACAAGGTCTGGGCGTGCGGGGGAGTCTTAAGAGTCCCACATCGGATATGGAATGCAAACATGGACTCCTTATATGGACTTGGACAATCTTCATCATACAAGCTAGCTTTTGAGGTTGAGTTAGGCCCAAGATCCATTCTTTACATGGTATCAGAGCCAGACTCATTCTAATTCCTTGTTCACTGATTGTTGGGCCCCCAAATTATATTATTCATGCTCCAGTTAATAAGATCTGGGCGTGCGGGGGAGTGTTAAGAGTCCCACATCGAAAATGGAATGGAAACATGCACTCCTTATATGAACTTAACATTATCTATAGATATCTTTTAGGTAATCTAGTGTTAAAAAACTTATATTGACGACATGAATGAAGCTAGGGGCGAAGGGGTTCATTTCAATTCCCTTCGCTGAGAATTACATTATATATACAATGTTAAAATTATTTTTTTATGTTCGTATAATAAATATTGAATCCTATACACAATATTGAACTATACACTTCTGTTAATATTCTGATAGTAAAAGTTCTGATTTTGCCCCCTCACAGTCACGGACAGTATATAACTTAATCTCTATCCACAAATGTTGTCATCCTATTTAATATAAATCGGGGAGGAGTAAGGAGAAAGTTGGTGCCAAAATATTTTCTCATACAAATGCAAAACAACATAAGTTTAAACTAAAAATTAATTCATATAGAGTTTCTTCAATGGCTTCCAAACTCCAAATTTGCAAGAATAACCAAAAGGGTCAAAAAGTTGTTGTAGTAGTAGTCCCTTTTCCAGCACAAGACCATCTTAATCAACTTCTTCAACTCTCTTGCCTAATATCATCTTACAAGAACATACAAGTCCATTATGTCAGCACAAAAACACATAATCTTCAAGCCAAACATAGAGTTCATTGCTTTGATTCTTTTTCCAAAATTCATTTCCATGAATTTTCAACTCCAAATTTCATCTCTCCCTCTCCAAATCCAAATTCTCAAATTAAATTCCCTTCCCATCTTCAACCTTCATTTGAAGCATCATCTTATCTAAAGAAAACCTGTGAAAAAACTTCTTCAAACTCTTTCGTCGAAAAATCGGAGAGTCATTATAATAAATGACTCTTTAATGGGATCAGTAGTTCAAGATTTTGTGTCATTACCAAATGCAGAAACTTATAACGTTAAAATTACTTTTTATTTATATATAATAAATGTCAAATCCCTTAATTAAATTTCTTTTATTTTACTTCTTTATATTATGATAGTAAAAGTTTTAACTTCGCCACCCACTCCTCCATTAAATTTCCATCCCATCTTCAACCTTCATTTGTCCATACCTCGATGTTGTAAAAAATTGAGTATCAATGTGTAAAAGTTAGATTAATGGAGCAGTCCTGTTGCACAAAGTATCTCATCAGAGAAGGGACACACTCAAAGGATGAAATGTGATAGCAGGTTATTATTATTTTTATTAGTAAATAGTTTCTCACTAAATCTAATCTAATATAAGCATTAATGATGATCTCCTTCGTATAAAATTAGATTAAATCCGTTTAAGTATAAAAAGGGGAAGACATGTCCCACAGACAAGTATTCCATAGATGATGGAACAAAAACAGTACTACACTTGAAATGTCGACAAGTAAGCTGAAAATGAACAGTTGAAAAGATGGAAAGAAGAATTTAATGACCCCGTACATTGCGGAAGTTTAATACATCATACTATCATTTATTAAACAGAAAGAAGCAACTTGTTGTGTCTGGATTAAAGGTGGCCAGTGGGCCGGGTTTGGCGGGGTCGGGCGGGACGGGTGAAGGGGTCGGGGTTGGATCTGGCGGGACTTGCTCCAGTCCCGTCCCGATCCCGATCCCGTCGGAATCGGGTCGGGGTGGGGTCGGGATCGGGGCGGGTTCCGACGGGTTTTCCTTTTTTTTTTTTTTTAAATAACATATGTATAAAAAAAACTCAATAAACAAGACAAGATAGTGTAATAAAAACATTACAAGGCTATTTTTGTGCCTCTTATATTATTTAATAGACATATGATTTTTTTGTAATACAAATACAATTGTCTAAAATCTAAATTGCAACTTTGTGGTGTTGTCCAAAAGTTGCAAATTACATAATACAATTGCAATTAGAAAAATTACATTCTCAAAAAAATCTGTTCTAATTGCTTGATGATTTCCTGTGGTTCTTCGGTTGGAATTGGTATTTGTTGGTCAAATTGATCCACGTCGCTTCCACCACCTTCGGATAAGATTTCGTTGTAGTTTTCGTCTTTTTCTTCGTTGATCTCCGGTTGACCGCACCTTCTCCGCTCCGCTCGTATCCAATCTCTGAATAATACTGCAATTTCCAAGCTGTCTCCGGCTAATGAGTGTATGTGGTCTCCTATTTGATATCTGTAGGCGAGAAAAAGCACTTTCGTACGCAGTTGATGACGCTTGAATGTTCAAAACATCTCGGGCCATCAATGAAAGTGTCGAAAGGTCTTCTCATTCCCCTCCGTATTTCAAACAAGTCTTCATATCCATCTTCATTGATAACTTCTTGGTACGGTACAGTAATCCTGCAAAACAAAAATATCCAACTCACTAATTTGGTTAGTAGTAGAGGTACGGCCGCACATTCTATTTCTGAGGCTTTCAATACTAGCCGCAGAAACAACATGTCTTTTGTGAGGTTGTGTTGAAGATGAAGAAGATGGTATGGAAGCCGGTAAGTTACTAGCATTTTCTTGTTGATAAAATCTATATATTTTTTTGCATTGGTGTTCTACGCTAGACAACACTTCTTCTTTAGTTTGTTAAATAGGTGGTGGGTGATTTAGATTTTTGGGACTTGGAGGTGGTAGTACTTCTATACAATCGTAAATAGTTTCAATTAGTGATTTAGTACCGTTTATTTTAATAGTCGAATTTAATACAGAACCAATAATATAAATAGTGGGAATAGAAATAAAATATTTTTTTATTTTGACGAACATTTTTTTAATAGCTGCCATATAATTTGGTTTTTCCATATATTCACTAAGTAATAAAAATATTAGAGTTATATAAAACAACATAGTTGAAATGGTAGGATAATATATACCGAAAAATTCTTTTGTTGCTTGAAAAAATTTCTCTAAAAATACAATAAGTTCAGAAATTTTTACTCAATCACTATCTACAATCATATCCAGCTGGATTTTGATTATGAGAGTTAAAAAATAAAGTTATAGGTTTTCTATAGTCATAAGCAACAAGTAGTTGATCGTATAAAGAATTCCACCTACTGGATACTTCTTGTGGAAATTTTCTATAAGATAGTCCACAATCGTGACAAGTTTTTTTATATTATTTTCTACATTGTACTTTATTACTTTTAAAAATAAAGTTTATAGCAAATTATATTTTACTAAGAATGTCTTCAAAAAGTGATAGACCATCCTTTACAATTAAGTTATATATATGGCACGCGCATTTTATATGAAAATGATCTGAAAAAGATGGAGTTAAACTATTTTTTTTAATTGTAATTGCGTAATTGTTAGAAGAAGTGTTATCTAATGTAATAGTCATAATTTTATCGGTTATTCCGTAATAATAGCACACTTGATAAATAATATCTGCAATAAAAGTACCAGTGTGCCTATCATCTATATATCTATACGCTAAGATACGTTTTTGCATAGACCATTTATAATCTATCCAATGACAAGTTACAGTTAAATAATCATGGTCGTTAGTACTACGACCTATATCGACGTGATAGATACTTTGCCATTAAAATGATATAATGAATAACGTAAATATTGTTGATATTCATGCGCGAATTTAAATACATCTCTCTTAACCAGTTGATCTAGGAAAACCGTTAAAATCATGATTATATATATCTCTAATGTAATGAATAAAATCGGGAGATGAAGGAAATGAAAAAGGCAAACCCTCCACAACAACTAATTTTGATATTGCTTCCCTATCTCTATGTTTATTGTATTTAGGGCCTACAATCCCCCCCCCCCCCCGTCATAGGGTTAATTTGACCATGTACTTGGTCCGGGACAATATCAGTATGTGAACCTTGTCCCGATGGAGCGGGCGTTTGCGCACCCGGTTTTGAAGCCCGGTATTGGGCATACCTAGTTGGATGAGCACTTACTACGTGTCTAATTAAACCCCCGTCCCACCGTGACCTTTTCAGCTTTAAATTTTAAAATATTTTTACAAATTTTACATATAGCTACTTGATTCTCTACGTCCCTATAAAAAATGTCCATGCATCTGATTTTAATGGTCGTTTTACTGGACCTCGTCTCATACTATGGGAATATGAGGTATTGCAGTTGAAGGTGCACTAGTGGTTGTGTTGTCATCAACATTAGTGGGTATATCATCTAGATCATCGTCTAAATTAAAGTCTTCTTGAGTTCCAGAAAATAGCTCCTCGTCTAAATCTAATGATATTGTAGAAAAATGTTGAGTATCAACAAAATCATCCTATGTAGGAATAAGATGACTAGAAGAAGTACATTTGCCCTGGTTGCCCCTACTAGAAGAAGCACCCTTACCCTTACCCTTAAACATACCTCTTAATCCTTCCATTTTAATTATGATAATAAATAATTAAAGATAATAAAATTAAGTGCGCTAAATAAAATAAACAGACAATAATAATTTAATGAAGGAACGAATGTACCAAACGCCGATCGAGAGGTTGAAAATTGAAACTTTGCTCGATGGAAGATCCTCAAGCTTGTTGCCAACTTCACTCCCAATTCCCAAATGAATAAATAAAATTGAATATTTAGTAAACAATGTAGACTTGTAGAGAGATATATTGAGAGATTAGAGAGATTGTAGGAAGATTTGTGAGAAAGATGAAGAGAAAATGAATTATTTATAGTTGAAAAATTGAGTTAAAGTGTAAATATAATAACTTATGGGTTAAAAATAAATATTAAGGGGTAGGGGGAGTTGGAGGAAGGGGGGGGGGGGGGAGGGGGAGGCCTAAAATGGCTGTTGCCCAACGGCCAAAATCTAAAATGGTCGTTGGTGCAACGGTTATATTTGCAAAGGGGAGCTATCGGGTTGGGTCGGGCTAGGGGTTGGGACGGGCTAGGGGCGGGCGGGCCTGGAGCGGGCTCGGGTCTGGCGGGACGAGACATTATCCCGTCCCGAGTTCGAGTCCCACTACCATTTTTTTTTTTTTTTACGCGGGGTCGGATCGGACGGCCCACTGACCAGCCCTAGTCTGGGTAATGGTGTACACTGTACTGTCTATTTATCAGCTTAAAAAAAGTGTTTGAAGTGCTTTGTCCATATCTTCAACTCACACTGATCATTACTGATACCAGTTTTTTTGTGGAAGAAAATTCTAGTCCTTATCAGTACAAACATCAATATGATGAAACGTGGCAATATTATATTATGATACTCATCTCTAAAGGATAATAATCCTAACTTTTTATTTATTTATTATTTCAAGAAAGGTATTCGTGTTTAAATGTCAGCTCACGCCTGGTTCACTAGGTGCTATTGCAGGGTCCAACTGTAATTCTCTCAGTATTCAAGTCGTTTAGGAACAAATTTTTACAAAGAGATAAGATCATTTTATGAAAGCCCATAAACTATACTCTCTGAATAGGCGTGGGACAAAGGGCTCATAACCTCCCGTTCACTCTTCTTCACTTCATTATTTTATTGTGTTATTTCATGAGGTGAAGTATTGACTATTCAAGAACTCTCATATTTAAAAAATAAAAGTTATGAAAATGAAAATGTTGAAATGGATATGTGAGTATACTAGGAGAGATAAGAATTAAGAATGATGATATCCGGGACAAGTTTGGTGGCTCTTGTGATGGACAAGATGAGAGAAGTTAGGCCGAAATAATTCGGGCATGTTAAGAGGAGATACACAGATACCTCAGTGAGAAGGTGTGAAAGATTGGCAATGATGGGTTTAAAGATAGATAGGGATAGGTCGGAAAAGTATTGAAAGAGGTGATTAGACAGAACATGATACATCATCTACAAAGATATGACATTAAATAAGGGGAGGTCAGGGAATGGAACGATTAGTAGGTAGCTGAGCACGGTCTCACTTACTGTGGGGGTAGACATGGTGGTAGTTTGGAGTGTCATATTTGCTCTCCTTTCATATTAGCATTAATCTCGTTGTTTCTTATTATTCGATTTTTGTTACTATTTATTGTTTCTTATACTTCGGTTATCGTATTATTTACTTGTTATTGTTCCTTTTTTTTAGAATGCTATGTAAAGCTTTCCTTATTATTTGTCATAATTTCTTCATTTTCGCTTTTTTTTTCTTCTAAAACTGCTTTGGAATGCTTTCTTTTTTTAAAATTGATTTGAAATGCTTTCTTTTTTTAAAATTGATTTAAAATACTTTCCTTAAGCTGAAAATTTATCATAAACAATCTCTTAAAATTATACTGGGCATATTATTATTGTTTTCATAGACCCCCAAACCCTCCTTAGAAAGTTTGCCCCTTGTGTGATGTAGTTGCAGAGGGGTACTCTTTTGGTGTGCTTTTTCTTGGTTTATCTGCAACAGTTGAAAATCGAAAGCGTACTCTTTCCCGAAAGAGGTTAGAATAACAATGTAGCCTCATTTTCATTTCATTACTTCGTTTAGTATAGCAGTGTACTATTAAAATTCAATTTCTTTATAAATAAACCGTTTTAAAGTCTCACAAACATAAGATCGTAGTGCGAGATGTTGTGAATTAGACGCATATCATAGATTTAAACACGACCACAGACAAAACTGCACACACGAAAGCATGATATTTAAATGTAAAATCGGTCGAAGAACGAAATCATTATCCACCGACTTTGCAAGGATCTAATAGCTCACTTCCACATTTCCCTTTCGCCTACCCCTATTTAATAAATATTTTTTTTAAAAAAAAGAAGATTTATCCACTGAATGTTAAACCATGGCTTCACGGTTTCTCGGTTATCAAACAAATAGGGAAGCGAATATTGCCATGACAACCATCAAATTTTGGAGTAACAAAGGCCCCATATCATATATCAAATAAATTATTGAACTAATTAGACTATCTATATCGTGAGAAGGGAACAAAAGTGGAAACGAAAAAATCCGATTACTCGGGGTACATATTACTAGTGCCCTTATAACTTCAGTAACTGTTGTTTCTCTATTCTGGGCACTTCTTGAAGACTAAGGCCATACAGCAGAACCGTATACTGCGCACACACTAAACTGAACTTCTACACCTTCGGACTGCACAGGCTCTTACGGTCCTTCAACCGCCATGCCCTTAGGCGCGGTGGCCATACATAACATAGAAATCACACTTGGAAAGGGTGGACATTAGCTAGACCAGCGGGTGCTGTAGCGAAACTAAATCGAACTTCTAGGCCTTGGGACTGCAGAGGCTCTTAAGGTCCTTACCCTTGAGATACCATTCAGGTATTATTTTGGAAGCATGGGGATAGAGATCCTTGTATGCATTCTTGATAGTACCTTCTGCAACTGTGGTTGCAATTGAGATATCTGCATGTACAACATCAGTCAAACTACATATACAGAACTAGAATAAACACCCAATATTTATATATCTAGCATTGGAAGCCTTAAAAGTATAGCATTGTTTTCCTATGTATGCACCACATGGATTCAAAATATACTTGCCCAGACTCACAAAAAGAAGGTAAATGTCCAAACCTCGTAGGGGTTTCTTTGAATCTGTAAGCTGCGTTAGCATGTATATTATGGCTGCAGCAATAGATATAGGACTCCTCCTGCAAAATAAGGAATAAACATTTATGTTGTTATTTAATCAGCGAGAGAGGCACACAGAAGTCTGGCTAGAGATCTAAGTGATGACACCCATTTTTCCTCCTGTTTCTTTTTTGCAATCAGCTGTTTAGAGCTCCAATTTTCTCGCTAAAATGCCTCAAGGAGCCTTTGCATATCTTTCCATTAACGATACATTGTTTTAGAGGTATTGGAAAGAGGGGAAGAAGTTCAACCCCGAGTCTTGAACTCATCTGACAAAAGCCCCTACCAACTATGAAAGACCCAACAACAGTTTCCATTTATTTCAAAAACTTGTTCTCCAAAATCCAGAAGTGAATGCAATTTTTCAAATTCAAAATTAAAAGAGATTGCACTGAATGTGAAACAGAAGCATTCTCATCCCAATGCAGAAATCAACGGGTTCGGGTTTTCACCTAGAAACTTAACATTCATATCCACAGTCGACTTAGTTACTCATGTACCTTATATCAAACTCTTCAGACTTCTTGACAGTTTCTTGAACAGCTTTGATTTCTTCATGGTTCATACCAATGTTAGAACAGAAACGTCTCTGACATTCATGCATGGGTCCATGTCAGATAATACAAAAACATTCGTATGATATTGAATGCACTCGCAAAGACGAGCAGACCATAACACTTGCTCTCACTCACCAGATAGTCTCCAGCATGTATAGTCCCCATCTCCATTGATTCTCCCATCTCAACCTTCAATTGTTTCACAATGAATTCTTTTGCTCGGCCAATTTCCTTCTTTGTAGCTCCATTGGCGATTGAGCATATTTCTAGTTAACCCCCAAAGGTTCAGAGAAGTTCATACAGAGAACTAAACCATTAACCTACATAACCAGATATCATGCAATACCTTTTACAGTACGTGCTTTTCCTTCTTGTCGACAAGCAATGTAAATACAAGCAGCGACCAAGGCGTCCAGATTCCTACCTCTCGTACACTTCTGGTCTTCCAACCTTTTGTATATCTCACTTGCTCGGTCCTACAGAAGATTAAGGAAAAGATGCATGTTAAAATGGTAAGGGAAATAAGACTTGTTCTTAAATAATGAAGGAGCAAATATGTCCCAACACCATAGGGTTTGATAAGGATAAAATTAAAGATTGATTCCCATAGAAGGGATTAAAAAAGAATTACCATGATCCTTAATCTTCACCCATATGTTTCACTTCCCATATATTTACCCATTGTTATTAAAACTCAAATGTTTGACAACAGACAATAATGGTATCACATAACATGGGATAGCGAGAGTAAAACGATAGACCAAATTGCTTTGGATCCACCATTATCACACCAGCAGATAGGTCTTGCATCTTTTAATGATCTTGATACTCTTTCAGGCATATGATCCAAAATTAAGGAACTAATAGTTGCGAGGCAGAGACATGTAAAGCTACTTAATCATATTTATTGTCTAATAATTTTCAATTGTGGCATGGGAAGGGGCAATTCCAAGAGAAAAAATTAGGGCGCCTGGATCTTTTCATCCCCATGGATAATACAACAGTACAACAGAAAGTATTGCCGAGGAAGGATAGCTCCCTTCCAGAGATTCCCTATGGTTCTGGTAGCGGTGGCTGCACAGGCCGCCTAACCTTTGCAATATGATTCAAAATATCACATGCAAGATCATAGTACGCATGGGCAGAGATCATCACATTATGATGCAAAGTCATCTTCTTCAAACAAGCAGAGAACTCTAGACTAGAGGGAAGAAGGTAACAGTACGGCACCTGGAATTTTAGCAAAAGGTTTTGAAAGACTTGGATTACCCGAATAAGAATTACTGACACCTTACAAAAGTATCGTGTTCAAGGTGAAGCTCATTTAGTAAAGTGAAGATATATTCTAAGCAAACTAGTAAGAACCAGAGATTTAAAACAAGCAAGCAACAGCAAGTTGAAAATTGCCCTAGAGTTTTTCATGCAAAAAAAGAGAAACAAGAAAAATCTAACAAAACAGAAGGACACACCTTTATGGTGGAGACAAGGCTCAACCTGTAAAGAAGGAAAAAGACTATTAGTTCAGTTGATGCACACAACAATAGAACATGTTTGACTAATCCAACAATAATATCAACTTCATTCTTAATCTTAAACTTCTCAACATGTAATTCATGCAAAAGGAAAAAAACTGTCTAAGATCATTAGTCATGCTCTCACAACAATCCCAACAATATGTATATGAAACCAATATAATCACTTAGTTAGTTGTCCATATGTGGTAAGAATATAAGGCATACACAATCGTTATCTCAAACCATCAGAAGTCGAGGATAAATGAAAGAACTGGTATGATAACAGCAACCCAATCAAATTGTAATATCACATCTCATCTCACAATTCCCTCCAAAACCTAAAAAGCAGAAGCTGCTCTGTTAAGTCTTGTTTTTTTTAATCCAGCACTATGTTAAGTCTTGCTATAGTGTTCTGGTTAGAACTAAACGAAAGGAGCACTGCCCTTGGAGAATTCTATTAAAAACCAAGGTGCCACTAAGGTGGTCCATTTAACTTGGATTGTTATGCATGAAACATATCTTACACAAGTCGAAGCAAATATATGTTTGTGAAAAGCAGTGAAAGGCTTTTCTTTTGATAAGGTAAAATATGAAAAGCAGTGAAAGCCTTATATCACCTGTTTCCCATTGCTCTGTATCCTGGCAGGGTTGGTGTGTGTTTACAGATCTTTTTTGGAGTAAATTGATAAAGTCAAAGCAACCAAAAGGAGGTATCAGCTGGACAGGACAAAGGATGAATCCGCAGCTCAAAGTTCTGTGGAGCACCATCACGATATGCATAGTAAGACTAAGGAACGATATGGACGGAAGGAACTCTAAAAGTTTCGAGGGATGTCATAAAACATAGATGTTCACATTCCTCGGTGTTTTGGTGTAATATGATAAATGTGAATTATTTTTTTGACGACAAGGGCACCCGCAGCCGCTACCCTTTGGGTGCGCCACAGAATTTACCCTGTGCCTCTGTAATAGCCCGCAAACCACACAGGAGAGATAACCCGCACTAGACAAGCCCCGTGCGACGAGCTCAATCCGGAAGGCCCCCTGCTGCCGTAGACAGAGGGTTTCGAACCTGAGACCTCTATTATGGAAGCTCGTGCTCAACCAACCGAGCCACCCTAACAGGCATGATAAATGTGAATTATTGTGATTCCTTGTTGGACTCTATCGACTCCTTGCAATTTCAGCATGCTTTAATCATATACACTGCTTCAGGCAATAAAAAGGCTAACTAGGAGAATAAAAAAACTGATATTTCAGTTTCATACTTCAAATCACCCCTCTAACTACCATATTCAAGTTCATTATCAGATTCTCCTGGATTAATCCATTTCTGGTCCCAATAGTCAACATCACAGATCAATTAAGTTTAATGAACCATCATACTAGTATTTTCTTACATTTACTCAGCCTCCAATTAAAACCCCACCAGGGTTTAACCACTTAAAAGTTCAAGAAATCAAAAACCAAATAAAAGTACTCCCTACCTCCCAATTTCGCAGGACTAAATTGGACTAGCTCAATTCATATATTCACAATTAAAACTTAAATATTCCGACCTTTTACTATAAGTTGCAATTCTCCTCATACCAAAATAGTAAAAAATCATTTTTAAATGTCGGTTAAAGTTCAAGTAGTTTACCTATCAGCCATAGTAGCAATAACTTTAAAAGCCATAACGAGTGCACGTTCAGGATCCCCACCTCGATTCTGCAACCTAGCTAGAGACGAATCTCCATTACTCCCATTAGGCCCTTTAGAAATTACAGTAGAAAGACCCACATCGCCAAGTAACGGGTTAACGGGTCCACCAACACGGTTCGGGTCATGATCACCCGATTCATCAGCAAACGTACGCCACTCAGAAGTCTCATCAATTGACCTCGATTCCAATACGAGTCCACACTCCGAGCAAACTGTATCGCCGGCGGCGTGGTCGAACACCACCTCCGTGTTCCGTTTGCAGTCCGAACAGTATGAGTCGCCCATTTGACCCGACCCGACTTGAGAACGAAAATTGGGGGAAATTCGATTTGTGTTAAGGAGCTGTGAATTGAGCTAGAGAGAGAAGGATTATGGAGCTGATTTCGACCCGACCCGACTCTAGTTGAGCACGAAAATGTAAATTGAGCTAGAGATATGTATTTTATGGAGCTGATTGTGGCCCGACCGACCCGGTTCTAGTTGAGCACGAAAATTGGGGGAAATTGGATTCGGGTCTTTGTTAAGGAGCTGTGGATTGAGCTAGAGAGTGAAGGATTATGTGTTGTTTTAATGGAGCTTATTTCTACCCGAACCGACCCGATTCGAGTTGAGCACAAAATTAGGGAAATTCGATTTGTGGTTAATGAACTGTGAATAGAGCTAGAGAGAAGGATTATGTGTTGTTTCTCTCTCTAAAATATCTGTGGAACTGGAGATTGGAGAACAAAAGTGTGGTCAACTGGGTATTTATAAACCAAAAAGCTGGAGCGGGTCGGGTCGGGTGTGGGGACCACATTTCATTCATGCACAAAAAACGTGGAGAATATCTAATCTAAACCAGATGAAAGAGGGGAAACGGTGGAAAGAAAATGAAAATAGGGGAAAGAACGAACTTATTTGAAGAAAAATAAATTAACGTATTTGAGTATGAGTAAATTATTTCCTTTCTACGTTCCATTTAATCTCAAATTATTCGACTGAACACAAATTTAATGAGAAAACAGTAAATTCTACGTATAATAAATTGTTTTCCTTTTATGTTACTCCACAATTTATATTAAACTAATTGGACAAGAATTAAAAAAAACAATGACTTTTAGATATAACATACTGAGATATTCTTGATATACTTATCTCTTAAATGAATGTCAATCTCAATATCTTTTATATTTTAAAATAATTTAATTTTAACGTTATCATTTTATTCTTAATAACATGCTTTTATAATCATATAAATATCATTATATATTTAAAATCATGGGTCTTTAATTTTTATAAACCTATACGTCTACGGGGATAAGTTACGGATTATAATATCCACAATTATGTAAAGAACATAGGTCCCTATTGGCCAACCAAAGCCCATCTTTCAATTCTACTAATGGTTTTGGGCATTTGGTTTCCTCTTGTTCTCTTTTTGTTATGAGTTTGGGTTGGATTTTTCAAGTGGACTAGTGGTTTCTACTTCAGCAAATTGAGGCTTACAATTCAGTGGTACAGGTAGACTCTCTCATATAATAGTTTTACTGCATTGCTAACTTAAAAAAAAAAAATCAAACATATCTTATCTACATCTTGTTGCCATTTTCCTCTTCATATCACATTAAAATGAACTTTGAAGGAGTTGGGAAGGCAACCCATGAAAATTCAGATTTTTCACGAGTACGTTGTTTCAGAGTCTTTTGTTTAGGAGGGGCGTGCTCGACCCCCTACGTATTACACTACTAGGTGACTCGCTTGAATACCGCGTCTTTTTCTGATGTCACACTATTTTTACTATTTTACTCCACTAAGTATTCTTTTCCTTTCTTATTGCATGATTACTATGAAAAAATATAACGATTACTCTCACTCTCTTTCTTTCTGAAGGAATTGTTGGGTTCGTAAATCAAATAGTAAGCACAATGGAAGTTTAAAATTTTCTTACCCAACAACAATCATGTCATGACTTATACGATAATCATGTTGTATGTTCAAAACATGATAATAGAAAACTTACAGGTTTTCGTACGCGAGATTCAACACTAAGGTATTCACGCGATTTATTTCCTCGACTGCAAGATCTAACTCCAGTGTATCTCCTATTCAAGAAAGCTAGGAAATCTTGCTTTAGAACTGAGAAGTTATTTTTTGTAACCTGATAATTATGGGGTATGTGTTGTTTATATAGGAGTTCAGGACAAAACCTAAACAGATATAAAACAGGAAAAATGAGCCCATATTAATGTTCAGTGGACCAGCCCAGCTGATCCACTTCACATGCCCCAGTTGGACGGTCAATGTCCCAATTTTGGGCCAGTAATTTCTGGTCCAATTGTTTCTCTGGATTTGTCCGAGTACCCATATAATATATCCAACACATTTAATTAAATCCAAAATCCAATTCGACTTAATTAAATAATTTCTATCAAATAGAAATATTCCATAATTATTATAAATTAAACATCTCGATTCTCAATCGAATATTTAATAATTTCTCAATACACTCTTAGATCGAATAAACAATCGCATATAATGTGACCATATAAGCCTTCACATAACGACATTAATCTAATTAAGGTCCATACGAAACTCCTAGACTGCATCGTAAGACGAACTCAATATGTGAAGTATGTTTACATGAATCCAACAAACTTAACCTTTATACGAAACTATAAATTCATTTCATTCGCGACACATTCGATTAAGCTTAGGATTTGCCAAATATCTATCCAAATGGTTTAATCACTTTATCTCACATTTATTAGTTGACAACTAGACCATATTCTAAATATGTTTCTTGCATTGGTCAATAACTTTAGTCAATTTAATAACATTAAGAAGTTGAGTGTTGTCTCGAATCTAAGCTTAGAATTCAATACTACTAATTAAAGCCGTAATCCGGTATCTTAATTCTATCAAAATTGTCTGTTTCCGGCGTCATTTCAGGATGTATTTTTTCTCAAAATTCTACAACAATTTGTTGTCCTATTTGGAACAACTTGTACTTTTATCTTCCTCTTCCTACAGAGCTCTTTTGCTTGTGTTAATATTCAAACTTTTGAAAAAGGATCTACATATTTTTGCTCCTCCCATCCTTCTAGATACGGAGTTATCTTTGTTAGAAAATATTTTTTTCTATTTTCACTAAAAATGTCATTCTTCTTAGTTTTATGAAATTTGTTTTTTCTAAAAAAAAAAAAATTATTTTAACAAATTAAATATGAAAAATAAAATATTTTCCTCAATACCAAACACACCCAGTATTCAATACATGAAATACATGCTAACTTACGGGTTGCATTATTCGAGATATCCAGCTGTACTAGAGGGGTACAGTGATGCAAACTGGATATCTGATATAGAGAACACCAAGTCCACCAGTGGGTATGTATTTACAATTGGTGGTGGGGCTGTGTCTTGGAAATCCTCTAAGCAAACTTGCATCGCCCGATCCACGATGGAATCGGAGTTTATCGCTTTAGACAAAGCAGGAGAAGAAACTGAGTGGCTTCATGACTTCTTAGAGGATGTTCCTTGTTGGAACAAACTCGTACCTTATGTAATGATCCACTGCGACAATCAATCGGCTCTAGGAAGGGCACGAAATTCTATGTACAATGGCAAGTCTCGTCATATTCGACGGAGACATAAGACCGTTAGGCAACTGATCACCACGGGTATAATATCCATTGATTACATAAAATCAAAGGATAACATAGCTGACCCACTGACAAAAGGCTTACCCAAGGATCAGATGTTCTGCCTGACAGGGGGATGGGCTTAAAACCCAAAGTATAAGGACCAATACGGTGGTAACCCAACCTTACTGACTGGAGATCCCAGGAATTAGGTTCAATGGGAAAACTAAGCTGTAAAGGTTCAGTTGATCGCTTCGGTGGAAGCATGAGCACTTCAGATAGTGATTTCTGTTAAGAAACACCAAATCCAAAGCCATTCCCGCGATAGACAATAAGTGTTATCTGCAGTGTGGGTGAAGGTTAAGTTTCCAAAACCTTTAATGGTCCTCACCGGTTGAGATTAGGTTTGGGAAAACTTTTAATGGTTCCTAACACTTGTAAAGTGGGGTATAGCAGGATACCTTGTAGTAGTCACCTATTTAAGTGCGAGGACATGCCGCCTCAAATGAACGCACTTAAGAATCCAAGAAGTGTCCACGGCCACAATGGACAAAACATTATGAAGAACTGAGTAGGTGAAGTTGTTGTGTTGGTACCGTTGACTTGACTTACATTAAACACTAATGGTTCAAGACATCACGTTCACCGCGCAGTAAGTAAGTCCGATGGTATTCAACTATGGAAGGTTCAAAGTGTATGCTACCTATTCAGATGCAACATCGGTCCGCTAAAAGATTATGGAAAAGGCACCAAATGTGCGCGCCAAAATCTCTTTCAAGAGGGGATTGTTGGAAATTTACTAAATGTGGAATTAAGTATATCCCATTAATTTATGACTCGAACAACTGGGTCCCGCACGTCGGAAACGTCGTTTCCATACACGTGCACACGTAGTGCCAAGTATCGCAAATTTCATTAGTGAAAGAGATATTGATACGTATACATTTGAGACATAGAATTATGGACGGTTATTGGTCAAATGACAAAGTATTCCACGTTGGTAAATGAAGGAAGAAGTGTACAAAGTGTAAAATAAAACGAGTCGGAAATCGCCGCGAGCCGTGAAGGGCCGCGGCGCAAATTGGCTGGCCAATTACTGGAGCCGCGGCGCTAATTCACAGCGCCGCGGCGCTTCGAAGGCAGAAAGCTGCGACGGGAAGTTGGAAAAAATCTGACTTTTGGGCTGATTTTGGAGCATTGATTCTCCATTACTTGGCACATGAATTCAGCCATTATTTGGCTGAATGTAACCCCCCAATCAAGTGCAATTACATGGCTATTGAAGGCCATTAGTTGGCTAGTTGAGGGGTCTTCTACTTGCACTATAAATTGAGGCATTTGGCTCAATTGAAACACTACACTCAACACTTAGAAAATACTTCAGATTTTCTGACTTCATATTCTTCTTCTCTAGCAAAGTCACTATACTCAAAGTTCTTCAAGAGTAAACTTGAGTTTCCTTTGCTCATTTGTTAAGTTGTTGTTGTATCTTGAGAGACTATTGCTCAACATCGTAAAAGGAGATATACGGGGCAATCTTGTCTTAAAGACAGAGTAACATCACTCGATTCAGCAAATCACACAAGCAGTTTGTTAAGGTTTTGATTTTCAGTTTTATTGTAATAGTTTGTTTATTCTTTCTACTATTGTAATAGTTACTTATTTCTCGTTCCCTACAACAATTGTTTCCCAACAGTTTTATAGTACTAAAACTTTGTTTAACCTCACTTTTCGCCTTTCGGTGATCCCTCGAAGAATTTCAAGTAAAATTTTGAAATATGTATATTTTAACTTAACCTCTACTGCTTTTTTGTAAGTCTAATCTCATTTCAGTAACTTTAATTCTTACTGAAATATGCAAATAATACCTTTTAACTGAAAATGTAAAACTGACCAAACGATCAATTTTGTTATAATTAGTTAGTGTTGATGAAGTTGATAATTAAGAAAGGGATGTCCGTTCTTTATTGGTAAAATACAAGAGGATAAGTATTTTTAAACACTTATTATTCTACTAGATAATTTATTTTCATTTATTTAAACTTTGATAGACAAAGTTACCCAATATCTAAATTGATGAAAGATATACCTCATGGAATTAGTTGTGATGCCCGCAAGGACACCACTGTTATAAGAAAAAATTATTTTTCATTTAAATATTGTTATCCATGTATTGCTAAAATACATAGTCCTTTTTATCTTTTTTTTGTTAGAAAATACATCAAATGCATCCTAAAGTTGTCCAGATAAGTCGAATAGATCTTTTACCCCTCTACACATCAAAAGTGAAATTAGTATCATCAGATTAGTTGGAGTGTGTATTCTACTTATCCAGACAACTTTAAGTTAAGGTACATTTAATATTGTTTTCCTTCTTCTTCTTCTTTTTTTTTTTTTTAAATATAACTAGTAGTTCGTTTTCAGAACTTATTACCTTGATTAATCCAAGTTCTCAACCTATTAAAGGGGGAAAGCTCCTAGAAAGAATTTCATGAGTCAAATGTTGCATTAAGATGGATGTGTGAGCATATAATGCGGGATATAATTAGAAATAATGATATCAGAGACAGAGTGGGAGTGGTCTCAGTGGTGGATAAGATGCGAGAAGCTATGTTGAGATGGTTCGGATACGTGCAGAGGAGAGACATAAATGCCCCAGTGCGGAGGTGTGGAAGGTTGGCTATGGACGGGGTACATGAGGGGTAGAAGTAGGCTAAGGAAGTATTGAGGAGAGGTGATTAGACGGGATATGGCGCAAGTGCAACTCACTGAGGACATGACCTTAGGTAGGGGGTTATGGAGGAAACGTATTATGGTAGAAGGATAGTAGGTAGTCTAGCGTAGTCCTACCTACGCTTACAAACTTGTAGTTATAGTATTATTATTGTAGACTCGCTTAGCCCATCACATTGTCTTATAGTCCCTTGTCGTTTGATTTATACTGCTATGTATATTTTGTTTGTCTTATTTACTTGCATTAACTATTACTTCTTTTTGCTTCTTTCTTTTTCAGAATGTGTTGTCATGACTTACGCATTTTGTGTGTCTTACTTTACTTTGGCTTGTGCTTTGCCTTGACTCTTGAGCCGAGGGTATCTCGGAAACAACCACTCTCCTTACCAATGCAGAGACAATGTCTGTGTACACTCTATCTTCCTCAGAATCCACATTGTGAAATTTAACTGAGTATGTTATTGTTGTTTATGGTGGGAATTATCTTTGTTTAAGAGTCCAACGAAGAAACACAAAAACGCAGCCTCATAGGCATTAGGTACACACCTTCCTAACATAACATGTTGAGAACCAGTCTAAAGCCAGCCAGCCAAAATTCCTTTACCATTTATACACGCCTTTGACCGTGAAAAATTAAAATATACTTATGGTGATTTTGGTATGAGGGAAACGTTTTCGGAAAATATTTTTTAATTTTTTTATATTTGGTGGTTTCAAAATATTTTGAAATATATTTTTTATAAAAAAAAATATTCTTTTAAAATAAAAAAAATGACTTATCTAATTAAAGTAAGAAAAAAAATTTCATAAATGACATTTCAAGTTTATTGTGTTCACCTCACCCACCCAACACTACCAACGCCCACCTCTTGACCATCACACAACCGCCATCCCGAACTCCCATATAAAAACTCTTGAGATAATATTTTTTATCTATTTACCAAAAGCTAAAAAAAAAATAAGAAAACTATTTATTTTTCAGAAAAATATTTTTCATGAATACATTTTCCTTCGCACACCAAACACACCCTTAGTATTAACACTCGCTTATATTTTCTTCCTTCCCTTAGATTGACAGCTCCCAATATTGAAGATTCCAAATAGTACATCACCTTCCCATTCAACCTTTGAACCCCCTTCAAAACCTTTCCTCAAAGCAAACTCAAACTCCACACACCCTTTTGTTATTTATTGATTTATTCTCATTTCAAAGATTACATACATCAAAAAGTTTGTTTCATTAAAAAAAGTTACATATTTTTAAGCTATTTATGTTCAAGAAAATGGAGCAATACCATAGATACCAGCAATGGAAGAAAGGGGATGTTTGTTTAGATGAAGAGTCGCACCCCTTTGTTTTTGTTTGTGAAAAAACTGGTTACTGTAAAAGAGCAAGACTCAAGCTTTTGTTTCTTGTTCTTCTGTCTTTCATCTCTTTTAGCTTTATTTTAGTTCCTCTTTCTTCACATCTGCTCCTACTCTTTCTCTTTTATGTAAGTTTATCTCTTTCTTTCTATTTTTTCATATGTTTATAGTACTATTTTCTGTTTTGTTTCTGGTTTTCTGTTTGTTTTGTTTTGTGGGGTTTGTGCAGATTCATTTGGTTTTGATGATGAAGGGGTTGTTTCTATATCAGATGTATATGCTTCTGTTTGTTCCTTTGTATCTAATGGTTAGTACTTAGTTTATTCTTCTTCTTTACTAGGGATTTTTTATGTTGTTTTTTAGATAAACAATTTCTGGATTTTATCATATTATCACCATAGATGGTTACGGGCTCTAACCCTTTGATTGATTCTGTAGAGGAAAGCTAGTTCTTTTTTATTTTATAGCATCTAATGTAGAGGGAGCCTTGGATTAACCGTTAAAGTTGACTCCATGTGACCAGGAGGTCATGAGGTCATGAGGTCATGGTTCAAGCCATGTAAACATCCTCGTGCAGAAATGCAGTCTAAGTTTGCGTACAATAGACGTTGTGGTCCGGCCTTGCTCAGACCCCGCGCATAGCGGGAGCTTAGTGCACCGGGCTGTCCTTTTTTCTTATAGCATCTTTAAGCAAGCGTTTCGACATAAAACCTGTGATATTTGAGAAAAAATAGTATTGTAAGCCAAGTTAAAAAAGGATATTTGGAAATTAAAGTTGTGTTTGTATATGCATTTAACTTGAAAAAGGTTGAAATTTTGACGGGTGGAAAAGATTTCACTTGAAAAACTTATCTTCAAAAAAATTACAAAAAATCAATCCGATTGTATAACCAACATTGTTTTGAATCTTTTTGGGAATAGGAAAAAAGTTTCTAAGAGATGCTCTTTTTTTTTTTTTTTTTTTTTTTGTGTGTGTTGTAATCTGATCCTGTTTTAAAAGGCAGAAACAAACATGTTTTAAAGATCTGCATGGCTTTCCTTTTGCTATTAAATCCTTTTGGTTGTTGAAGTTAATCTAACAGTTAGAGTACTATATCAAGCTTTAGTGCTTCCTCTTTAGTTTTACCAACTTCTCTTTTTTAATTGTTGACATTTTTTCCCCATCAAATGCAGGATCAATTTGCTGTGATAGAAGAAGCATTCGATCATATATCTGTGTAATGAAAGGGGATGTAAGAACAAATTCTGCTAACTTCACAATTACCCTCTACAGAAACAATGGCAATGATGAGATTTTCCAACATGAAAAAGTAGGCCGTATACTCGGAAATGGGAAAAAAGTGTAATGGACACCATCGACGAATTAGACCTTGTTTCAAAGGGAGAGAATTCTGGTATTCATCATAAATGTGATGTGAAACACGACGTCCCAGCTGTCTTCTTTTCTACTGGAGGTTACACGGGTAATCTTTACCACGAATTCAACGATGGGATTTTGCCTCTTTACATCACTTCTCAGCATTTCAACAAGAAAGTTGTATTTGTTATCCTTGAGTATCATGATTGGTGGATTTCAAAATACGAGAACATACTCCCTGACCTCACGGAATATCCTATCATCGATTTTAGAGGCGATAAAAGGACTCATTGCTTCCCTGAAGCCATAGTTGGTTTAAAAATCCATGACGAGCTAACTATTAATGCTTCATTAATGGGAAGAAATAAGACCATTAGGGATTTTCGGTACATGCTAGACGAAGCTTATTTGCCTCGAATTAGAGGTTTGATCAAGAAGAGATGATTGAAGAAAAGAGGGATTTGAAGAAACCTAAAGTGGTCATAATAGCTAGAAATGATTCAAGAGCGATACTCAATGAAGATTCATTAGTTAAAATGGCAGAAAATATTGGGTTCCAAGTGGAAGTTTTGAGGCCTCAACGAACAACTGAGCTTGCAAAGATCTATCGATCTCTTAATTCGAGTGATGTTATGATTGGAGTTCATGGTGCTGCTATGACTCATTTCCTCTTCATGAGGCCCGATTCCGCTTTCATCCAAATCATTCCACTAGGAACAGATTGGGCAGCAGACACCTACTATGGCCAACCAGCAGTGAAATTAGGTCTCAAGTACATTGGTTACAAAATCCTCCCACAAGAGAGCTCTTTATATAATGAGTACGAGAAAAGTGATCCTGTTCTGATGGACCCGGACTCTGTGAACAACAGAGGATGGGAGTTCACGAAAAAGATCTACCTTGATCGTCAAAATGTGAGGTTAAACCTCCGGAGATTCCATAAAAGATTGCTTCGTGCCTATTACTATGCTATTGGAAAGAAGAATGGTCGTCTTCATCATCAAAAGCAGTAAATCTTTTCCATCTTTGTGGTTACTGGACGGGATTAATCAAAGTAGTTTTAATTCTTAGAGTTGTACATTAATATTCACAAGAAAAAGAAAGTAATTTTTTTGTAAAGATCACTTGCAACTATGTTTGTAAATCAAGTAGGGAAAACATACTCTTTCATAGATACTACTACATTCATTTTAATCTTTAAAGAAATAAATTGTGTTGCTTCTGAAATTTCTATACTGTGGTTCTTTTGCAATTTATATGTCAACGTGAACTTCTTGTGTCATGCAGAAAGATACTTCCCATAATTCATGATGTTTTTAATCTCGTCAGAGCAAAATCTTTCTGAATCTTAGACTCTTAGTGTAAGCAGTTCCGTAGTTTTTGGGAGTTGACAGCATTGTCTTACTAACTCCTTATTTATGTTGATTACTTTCGCAACAATGCTAAAGGTTCAACTGTAAACCTTTTTTGAGGCTACAAGTTATGTGGCAAGTGGAAGCTCTGGTTGTCTTCATATGCTTGATTCTTCAGGTGATATTTTTATTTTCTTGAAAATATTAAGGTCTCCAAGAATCTTAAGTAGATGTATCTTAAACTAAATACTCTCGCCTTTTGTCCTCAGTCAACTGCATGACACTTTGTTCTATTGGCTTTGAGCATAGAAAGAAGAAAAGAATCTAGTGGCCATTGTCTTTTAATATCTTGTGAACACTTTCTTAGTTTGCAGACATGGCTAACGTGTTTCTTGAGTTATATGTATAGTATCGAGTATCGGATTGAAGTGATGAGAATTAAGACAAACATCTGTTCTGTAGATATCAATGTGACTGAAGTTCAATTGACTTTAACCTGATGATTTCAAGTAATTCCATATGCCTTTGAAGTATGTGTTTATTAGGAACTTTAGCCCTCCATTTTTTTGTACTTCTGGCGAAGATTGGCTGCATCATGGTTATAATTTGATCATTCTCCCATGAAAATACTAGTCCTAGGTTGTTCTATACATCACTGCAAAGCATCTATAATTATCTCAATTGGCACTCACAGTTAGACAACTGGTCTAGTCTATGATCTAATCCACAATACACTTCTTTTAGTCAACGATATGTACCATCTTCCTAATGGGCATGATTTGAATGCACTAATAATAATGAACTCTACAATTTTGCTGCCGTGTTTTTAATGTTTCCAGTGGTGATGTTTCAGTAGGAACTGATAAATCTTGGTATATTGTTATAAGCTTGAGAGTTTCCAGGTTCAAAATTGTCTTGATCTCCAGGAAGAGTACACTCTATGTTCGTATAATTTTGTTTAAACGTTCTTCCTTCTCTCAGCATATGTGGCTTGTTCTGACGTTAAACAGATACTATGATGAGTATTACAAGTCTATTAAGCAACTTGACTTTTATGGATGACTTTTGAGTTGTGATCGAGATAACTTTAATGTTTTTTTTAGCATTTGACACTTACTGGCTCAGCTAATTCAGATTCACCCCGGGTAGAACACATTAAAGGGGGGAAATGCTCCCTAATCATGAATATTTGGAACACAAATCCGACAATGTACAGCTGGCTATGGATTAATAAAGTACTTTTATCTCCTTTTTGACAAACTTTATTTGTTTCTCTTTTCTCTCTACTTAATGCTTAATGTAGTGTAGTTGGCACCACCATGCAGTTTTTAAGAATTGTCCCAAAAGTATGGGCAAAGTTTTGGTCTACTAAAATGGAGGTGTAAACAATTGCACAGAGCAGAATATGTTAGCCTAAAAAGCTAAGCATTTACACATAAAAATGAGAAATGCAGAATTGCAGATTGCAGAACATCTCATGTTCCCCACACTGAGGTTTATGAGTTAGCATTTGAGGCACTCAACTTTTGAAATGTGGTATGACAGCTTTACTACTACTTAATAAAGTTTCTTGATAATAAAAAAATTGTTAATTATAACAGGAGGATATTTGGCTGGCAATTGGCAGAAAATACTTCCAATCTTGCTTCCAGAAATTCTTTTGCAGTTAAAGTAATTTAATCATTAGCATAGACAAAAAAAAAGGTTAGTAATTTCTTTCTCATTCGCTTAAGCTTTAGTGGAAAGAGTTATGTGATACTTGTGCTAATCCAACTCCTTTACCCGGTCAATAAACCGAATATATTACCTCTAAATAAAGATATAATCAAATAATTCTCTTTTGAAAAGAATAAAAATTTCCCAATAATTAAAGAATGTTAAAATGGATTTGGAGGGAATCTGTAGTGAATAGAATAGCCTTGACAATTGTATTTTGCTATCAAGATACCAAAAAAAAAATAATAACTTAAGCATGTACTCTATAATTCTCCATAATTAAGTAATTTTAAAATGATTTCAATTTATGTTCAAAATAAACAAGAATAGTATATTTCCATTCACAAAATGATTTAATACCATCTTTTGCATTTACGCACGTATTTCCCCCTTTTACCACCTTTTATTTACTTTTACCGGGTCAAGGACGCGACGGTGGAGTTCGAAATTTTATTCCCTACCGCCGTGAAATGGCGGAGCTGCGGCGGAGATGGAGACAACGATCGATTCAATTGACAACAACCTTCTCCCTAACATCCTCTCTCGTCTTCCAGCCTTAGCTTGTGTAAATGCCGCATGTGTTAGCCGGTCGTGGAACCTCATTATCAGTAGCCTCCTCTCTAACCCTAACCTCTCGTCTGTCATCTCTCTCAACCCTTCTATACAGGTTCTCATCTGAACTCAGTACGTTCAACACGGAGTATGCATTTATGTAGTATAAAGGTTCACTATGATTGCAAATTTGAAATAATTAAGTTTGAATATATGTATTAGCATGTTTGGCCAAGCTTTCGGGAAGCTAAAAATATTCTTCTAAAAAGTGTTTATTTTAGAAAATTGAGGTGTTTGGCCAGACTTTTAGCGTAGAAATACTTTTGGAACATTGGTCAAACATGAAGTACTACTCTAATATTAGCAAAAGTATTTTTTAAATTCATTAACAAAACACAAACTATTAGGGGTCGTTTGGTTTGAGGACAAACATGACTATCTCTATTCTAAGTAGCACCCGAGAAAGCGGATTAGTTATGCTGAGATTAGTTATACTGAGATTAACAGAGTTATGTTGGGATAGTTATTTTGGTATTATTTCTTATTGACGGTTTGGTTTGTTATATTAAAAAGGTCAAAGGTGCAAATATACCCCTTAACTTTGCGATATAGAGCAGTTAAAAAAGTGGTGCATATATACCCCATCGTTACGCAAATTGTGCAAATATACCCATGTCATTACACAAATGGTCCAAATATATCCTTTTCGTGAACATATTTTTTAAAAAAAAATTATCTAGATTATATTTTAATTAAAAAAATTGCCATGAGGCTTAGTAGACTTATTTTTTTAAAGTCATATGGTAATTTTTTTCTGATGGATCGGGTCTGGTTCGTTTAAATAAAATATCTTTGTGGATTTAAAAACAATAACAACAACAACATATCCAGTGGAATCTGGGGAGGGTAGAATGTACGCATACCTTACCTTTACCTTGGGAGGTAGAGAGGTTGTTTTCGAAAGACCCCGGCTCAAGAGAAAGCATGACAAAAAAAGGTCAGCATGAAAGTAGAGAAGCCATGACAAAGAAACACTAAATAAGCATTATGAAGGAGAGTAAGGAACAATAATTGCAGCAAACTAATATGATAATAGAAGTATAAGAAATAGCAGATAGTGACAGAGACTACAAAGATACTACTACACCTCTACCCTGGAAGGATACACGAGAAGACGCACTACTACTTACTAACTTTCTACTCTAATCTGCGACTTTCAGAACTTCCTATCTAAGGACATGTCCTCGGTAAGCTGCAACTGCGCCATGTCTTGTCTAATCAATTCTCCCCAATACTTCTTCGACCTACCTCTACCTCTCCTAGAATCAACTAAAGCCAACCTCTCACACCTCCGCACCGGGGCCTCCGTACCTCTCCTTTGTACATACCCGAACCATCTCAATCTTGCTTCACGCATCTTGTCTTCTACCAAGGCCACTCCCACATTATCTCGAATAACTTCATTGTTAATCCTATCCTTCCTAGTATGTCCACACATCCATCGCAATATCCTCATTTTCGCTACCTTCATCTTCTGGATGTGAGATTTCTTGACCGGCCAACACTCCACCCCATACAACATAGTAAGTCTAACTACCACTCTGTAGAATTTGCCTTTAAGTTTTGGTGGAACCTTCTTGTCACACAAGATTTTAAACGAATCAGTCTCAACTTGCTAGAAATAAAAATTATGACATGACTTTAAAAAAATAAGTCTACTCAAAAGAATTGAGCAGACTTTTTTTTAAAGCCACGTGACATTTTTTTATTATAAAATAAGCTAAATGATTTTTTAAAAATATTCCGTCAGTAAAAGGGTATATTTGTATAATGGCAAGGGTATATTCGCACCACTTTTTTAACGAGGGGTATATAGGTTCTATATCGCAAAGTTGAGGGGTATATCTGCACCTTTCCCTATTAAAAATAACATGCAATTGCATAATTTGTAAAAAGAAGTTGTTTGTTTACAAAAATAACCTCCACCTTATTTAGTAGGAAAAAAAATTGAGGGACCTCAGGGGTATTTTTTTGTTTTATCCCGGGAAAACTAATCCTGATACTATTATTCCACCATGGATAACTTATCGCAGGACTAGTAACCAAACAAGGGATAAGGCAGTACTAAATTTTTATCTCAGGTCTATGTATGCTTGTCCAGCTTACCAAACGACCCCTTACTCTCTAAAAGTACTTTCTCGAAAAGAATAAGTAGATTCTGCAAGCTTGACCAAACAGGCTAATGATAGGTTCAGTGCTAAGAACCTTAAAGGTCGAACTCATATAGTTTAAATCCTGGAGCCGCCTATACAAATAGTTCTTCTTTGCTTGCATTTATCTAGAATGAATGGGTTATAAATTCATTTCTGATGTATGGTGCTGTAAATGAGGCTGTTGACAAGGTTTTAGCGAGACCTATTCGACCTCAGTTTGTCATTGCTTCCATTGGTCCTTCTTTTAGCTTGCAGCAAGCTCACCAACTCGTAAGTTGTCTTCTATCTTTTAATTAATATCATATTCTTTTAAAGCAAAATCAAAGTTTTCTACATTAGAAATAAGATGTATATGCAGTTGGTGTGTGTTCTTATTTTGTAGATTACTGGAAAATTAGGCTCCAGAATTCCAACAATTACTCTAGTATCTCAAGGAATTTTTGGTCGCAATGCTGTTAGTGATGAATTTGAAGAGGTTAGTTTAGAGGCTAAGACTAAAAATAAGTTTTTTATTAAATTTGTCTGCTTTTGTTTATGAGAACTGAAGTAGACATTCTCCAGGTTCAATGGAAATTTATGGAGAATGATGAGGCTCGTCCTAATGTTGGGCATGAAAAACGGGGAGTTTTACTAACTGTTGGTTTCTTGCCAAGGCTGAAAGTCGTTTGATCCCATTGTTATCAAAACTCAGGTAACATTTTAGAAATAAGTCTGGGATATTGAGAGGATGCTGATCGTTTACTGTGGAGGTTGATTTGTCAAATTATGGAATTCAGTTTTAGAAACTTCCTACTTGGGATATGAAACAAACTATTAGTTTTGATCTAAATGGAAATTGTGCTAACTTGATTTGTAATGGGTTAAATTAATTCGGTGAGCACAAATCTCAGGAAACTCAAGCACCCATGATTGATGAACTTGTGATCAATATCAGGGAACACTCGTCCTCTGTTTCTGGTTTCGCATCACCGGTGGCCATTATGTTATTTTCTGTAAGTCGATTGTCTCATTATCTTTATTTTTATCTTTCCACCTGAAAGAAAGCAGCTATATATCTTTACACATCAAACTGATGACACCTAATGACATTTTGGATAAAGAGATAAACATAGGTTAATGCCAATGGAATCATGAGGTGCACAACACGCATGCTAATCAATTTACTGGATGGCGTTAAAAGTTGGAAACACTTTGAGGATTACCAGGCTTTCTGCTCACTATCTGTAATTCAGCTGTTTTGCTTGGATTCATTTTTAATCTCATAAAAGTCATCTACCCGTTGGTGGTAGGACCAGGAAACTGACATGAACCCGTTCTTCAAAAGTTGGGTGAGTTTTTGATTTCTAATCAATAACTTCTAGCTTTCCTTTCATGATAAAATTTGTTTTCTAACATTTACTGTTATTATAAATCACCAATGTTTTAAGACAAAAAAGGAGGCAGCGTTGTCTCCTCTTTTTTCCTTGAGAAACATTATCAAAATTCAAGTTATATTTCTGTGCATTCTTTACTTTTCGTAGATTATGCCTTTTCCCCGGAGACTGTCATTGTGGGTGAAGGAGGTTCTCAGTTCTTATACCAAGGGGGGAACCGCAATAAACCATTCTAATAGCGAAGAATACAGTTCAGCTGATGTTGCTCTTTCCTTTCTCAGGATAGAGGCAAGCCTCCTGGTATGCATTGGTTCTCAGCTGAAACTTCAAAATTGAGCTTTCAATTTTTGAACTTTTGTTTCCAAAGAGATTACTGGTTCTTTAATTAATGAAGTTAAGAATTTTAACTTCTTTTGAAAAAGGTAATGTTGATGTTTTTTTCCGACAACTATATCAACAACTATAATTGAAAGTCTGTAGATGTTTTTTCTACTTAACATTGCCTTGTTTTCTGGTTACTATCAAATTTCTGAGATACTTATTATTGCTCCAATTTTTTGGAACTTGTAAGCAGGTGTAGGGGAAACTTAAATTGATGTAATTCTATCCCCTGGCATTTCCAAAATTGGGCCTACGTACAAGGCTGTTTCTCTCAGGGAGGGACCTAGAGACAATTCTACTTGGCTCACGGCGAAAAGAGAAGCACGATACGAAAATCTTAATGGTCTAAATATGTTAATTCAGATCTATGAGGAGGTAAGATAGAACAACTTGCAATGTAAATTGTAGTCAGTTATTTAGTTCCAACTATTTAAGTAGCTAGTTGTAGAAGGAAGTAATTTACACTTGGTTTGTCCAAAATGAAAGGGAGAGGAAATGAAAGAGGAGTAGTATATTTGAACACTGCCTCATACTAATTTGTTGTCTTTCATTTCCCTTTGATATTTCCATCACAGCTAACTAGCCAAGTCTTGAAGTTGAGACAGTGGCACAGTGCTGGGAATCACTGAATCTTAGAACTCCATCTCTCTCTGACTCACACATACATAGAAGCACTGGCATTAGGCGAAAGAGCACGAGAAAAGATGGCTGGTGGGTTTAGCAAGATGCACATTTGCATATTGGTCTTAGACATATATGGATGAGCACATCTTTCCCCATGGCTAAAAATCTACCCTCTATGACTTGTATGAGTGTCTTATGATAGCTTAAGTAGTACTTGTATATAGAGGAAGAACGAAAGTTCCACGGGATTAGTGAACGGTTCTGCTACCACAGGGAGTCGAGATATATCAGCTTGCAGGATGATACTTTAGATATTGTGGTCTATTAGTATTTAAATTTGGAAAAAGTCCAAATATGAGAAATGGTTCATCCATGCCCTCTGCTAATAGTTTGGTTCAAAACTGCCTTTACCGTTACTAAACTGGCTTATATTTTACCCTTATTGACCAACAGAAAACGATCAAAGACTAATTAGTCTCTAATTGGACTGATTAGCACCAGAATTTGCCGCACGTCAAATTCATATCCCGCAGGAAAAGGAGCTATCCTCTTCCCCACCCACGAAATCCTATACCATTCCACCGTGCCAGTTGGTACAAATCAAAGTTTGAAGATCCAGACACTGTTCACGTCAATAATAATGGAGGTCAGGCGATTGCTATGGAGAACTTAAACCGTAAAAATGATTCCTCACACTCAAATACCCTACCCCAAAACACCCAAGACAAACTGACTGTCAGATCTTACAGCTTTTCTGAACCATCAGGCATCAGAACACCCTGAAAAATCCAACACCTCAAGTTCCTAAAATTTAAGCAAAGTTTAACTAGCCAAACACTCGGAAGCGACAAATTCATCAAAATGCTTCAACCACCAGAGTTATTGTTCATCGTGAATTTCAAATCCCAACCAATTTTAATACCAATTTGACAAAGAACACCCATGAACCTCCCCCCACCTACTGATAAACCAACTTTAGCAGCTTTGTTGAAGTCATTTTCAACCTCTGTGAACAACCCAGGCAAAGCATACAACAAAGAGAGAATATCCGGCAGTCATTTTCTCAAAGGAATACGCTTAGTGAATGTTGCCTGCAGATTCACATTGGTATGAAAATTCTCTAGTGGAAGATCAAGCTTGAAGATGTGAGAAGAAGTTTCATTTCCCAAACGACATTGAGTTGTAATGCCCGTAGTGGTGGATGGGGTGGTAAAAGTGGGAGGGCATGAAAAGGGGTGGTTTAATTCTAGCCACATGTTGGACACTTAATTTCTAGTGTTAATCAGTCAGATTATAGACTAATTACTAACCGTTTCCCTATTAATAGGGGCAAATATAGCCCAGTTTTGTAACGGCAATGGCAGTTGTAAGCCAAACTATTAAAGGAGCGCATGGATGAACTATTTCGCTAATTTAGGGGCAAATTTGGCCCTTTTCCTTTTGAATTTAAACATAACCACAAGTGAGACAATGTAAATTAAGGCCATAAGGACTTCATGGTAATAATTTTTTGACACTTGGTCGCTTAGAAAAGGTTTATTCAAAGTGAAGCAATGATAATATAATTATTTTGCTAATCTGGTAGGACATTCCTGAATGGTTTCGAAAATCATTCTCTATGAAGCCTAATCTGTTGGTGAAGGTACTACCTAGTTGCAGATAGTTGTCTTGTTTACTTAAACATATCTTGGGTTAAGTTTGAAAAAAAAGAGTATTTGAAGTTGAAGTTAAATTTACGCATATTTAGAACTTCAAAGTTGTCTATTTGATGCACCATACCTTGATTTTTTCAAGATTGTTTAGTTAAATAGCTTTAATTCAGTGCATATTAAAGCAATGATCATAATACTCACTTTTTCTAATTTTGCTTCCATCAGTTTGGAGGTGCGGCTGTCTATATGGGAGTTGCTAAAAGAAGAATGTGCTCTATTGGGATGGAAAGTGCAAGTTGGATATAATTGCAGGAATTCCATGAGATCTCAAGGTAATTTATAGTGCTTAGCCTTGTGTTTAGTTCAACTCGTAATTTTCATCGTCTTATTTGTTTGGGAGGTGGTCCAGTTGGATAAAGTGTAAAGCATGCTGGTAAATGTATTGTTCTTTAGAAGTTCCCATGGTTTGTGAATAGAAGCATGGAGCCATACATAGTTGAAACCAAACATTGTTAAAGGCCTATTTATGCTTTCCCTTTCCCTTCTCATTTTGTAATTTAACGTAAGATTATGCAGAGGGGATGCGGAGTATCTATATGTTGATGGTGTTGGTATCAAAAGTGGAGACTCCTTCCGATTCTACCGTGTGAGTGCTGATGTTGCACGCGATTCTTGCAACAATGAATCAAACAACTTAAGATATTTGAAGTGAAATCTTGAATACCGAAATGATGGTCATACTATTAGTGACAATGTAAATAGTAAGAAGTCAGTTTTTGGTTGTATTATGTTCTCATGCTGTGATCGTCGCCATTATATTGTCCAACCTGACATTGATAGCTCGCCGTTCATGGAGAACTTCCTGCGATTACTTTTGCTGGAACTTTTTCTGCTGGAGCAATTGCACGTGGAGACCTAAGCTCATATGGACCGGTGTCTGAAGAACAAAGCTCTCTACGCTGCTGTTTGCACGTGTGTAGCACTGTCTACCTGTTTATGTCATATACTCCTGCATTGCCATAGGCATTATAATTTACTACCGTAGTGACATCCTCTTGTGGTGGCTAAGGATCATGTTGCTGTTTTCAGTAGGCATAATTGATATGGTAGCACTGTGGTTTACTTCAACCAGCCATTAAAGCATGTTCTACTGCCAAACTTGGCTGTTTTAGTGAGATACTTTTGTTGTCACTTATATTCATGTAAATTAAGGGCCCGTTTGGACGCAATTTTTCTTTTTTGTAGCTTTTTTTGAAGGTTTTCTTAAGAACCTGTCTGGTTATACATTGTGTCAATTTTTCATTCCAAATTTGAGAAAAAAAAGTGAATTTCATGTCCAAACACAATTTCAACTCCCAAATATAATTTTCAATTCACGTTCAAACGCCTACTAATATTTGGGGGTTGTTCCAAAATTTTCTTAGAGCTAAACTTTACAATATAAACTCTGCCTTTGTCTGTCTTGTGCAAGCAAAGATTTGGTCTTTGAATGAAGACAAACTTCCTTGCATTTTTATTAAACTTTCCTTGATTTTGATCTGTTTCTTTCTCTTTGCTTAACAAAACAAGAAAGAAACTCCGCAAAACTTTCCTTCCCTTTCCACTTTCCATAGTTACCAAACACGTTATTAAGAAGCTAAAGTAAAAGGTTTTCTGACCAAAAAGGAAATTACTATTGAAAATGAAAAGCTGGCAATATTGACTCATACCAAATCTATATGATCATCTAAACATTCATTAATAGAAAAAAGAATCCATAATTGGGAAAACCCCACAAACCAAAAGTGTAAGAAGGCAAAGCCATATTAAGGTACCTTGCCACATATGGAAAATCCATTATTTTCCTTCCAAATTAGATACTCCCTTTGTTTCAATTTATGTTATGTAGTTTTACTACACAGTTTTAAAAAAAACAATAATTCTGAAAAATTATTTTATTAAGGATAAAATAGAAAGTTTGAAGTTAAATTATTTATAAATATAAAAATATATCATTCTTTTTAGGACGGTCTAAAAAGAAAAGTGCATCAATAAATTGGGACAGAGAGAATACTATTAATTCCTTTCCATTATTAAACACCCTACAAGAATTCAACCTAACCAATATATATATATATATATATATATGTATATATATATAAAAGATGAATCCATCTCACATTTGCAATCACCATTCATTGTATGTGTATAAAAAGGGAAAAGAGAAAAGAAAGGGAAATGGGAAGAGGGAAAATAGAGATGAAGAAGATTGAAAACATTAGCTGTAGGCAAGTAACATTTTCAAAACGAAGGGCAGGGCTATTCAAGAAAGCTGAGGAGTTGTCTATTCTTTGTGATGCTCAAGTTGGTGTTATTGTTTTCTCCAGCACAAATAGGCTTTATAAATTTGCTAGCTCCAAATCCAGGTATACATATGATATCTAACATCTTTGGGATCTTAATATTTTAATCATCTGTTTAACCGTAATAGTTTCTTACCCTGCCAGTGAATATTAAGGGCCCGTTCGGACATGAATCTTTTTTCCTTTGGTATACATTGGACTGATTTTCTGGAAAAAATATTGATTATGAGTTTGAACTTCGAAAAAGTCGTTTTGACCAATTTTCAAGTCAATTTTTGTTTCATTCATAGAATTTCTACTCTTTTTTTTTCAAGTTAGTTAAAATACAACTTCAACTTTCAAATATCACATGTTTTTATGTCCAAACGCCTGCTAATTACATCTCAAGTTTACATGAACTTTTTTTATATTTTTCTGTTACATTGGCCCGTTTCAACAATGTTATTAATAAAAATTCATGCCAATGAAAGATTTTGGTACTTGTTACAATTTTATTTTGGTTTTATCACGTATGTTACATTTTTCAGGGTGAGTGCAATTGCATACCACCATTTTTACATTAATAATGACATATACCTAGAGTCTAGTTTTCTCTTTATTTCTTTTTCACACTATAATCCCTCTAATGTACATGACACTATAAGGATGTGAACTAGAATTAATACTCTAAATTAAGAAAGACATGTGGTAGTAATTTTTCCTCTGATTTCAAATAAGAGGGCAGTCCGGTGCCCAAAACATCTTGCGTTAGCAGGGTCAGGAAGGGCAACACTCATCCAAAGTGTTTGGCCCAGTGGTCAATACATTAGGGTATTGCTGTCTGAGGTTCCGTGTTCGAGTCCTCTGATCAGCGAGAGTGGAACTGTGTTCCCACAAAAAAATCTCTCCATACGCGTAGGGTCAAGCGGTGTATACTAATCCGTAGAGGTGGGGTTTTCTGGGGTATGGGGCCGTAATGCTGTGGGACCAGTCACTCTTAAAAAGTTTACCCTACCACAGTTTACCCGCAAGGGTAGCTAAGTTGGTGTAGCAGTAGAGCGCGGGACCGCAAGGTCACGAGTTCGATCCCCTGCATAAACCTTCTTGGTTGAGCATGTCACACATGGCTTGCCAAGTGTGGTTAATCGGCTAACGTGGTTTGAAGGCTATTGCGTCAGTCCGGGGTTTACCATGTGCGCACTCTAGAGAGTAGCGGCTGCGGGTTCCTTCGTCAACAAAAAAGGAAGGGCAACACTCTAAGGGGTGTGATGTTGACAACCGTATCCTAATTTTTCCTTTGATTTTGATTAATATAAATAAATTCCTTTATGTTAACAACATGTTTGTGCAGCATGGAAAAAATTGTGGATAGATACAACAGTTGTCCAGATCCTTCTGATCATGCGACAGTCGAAGATGTAGCAGAGGTATTTTAACTAAGTTAATTAAGCAAACATTATAAGTATATTATTCAAATGTTTAAGTAAATAGAGTCGATGTTTCATTAGTTAGCTTGATTTTCCTTTCCATTTATTGCAGCCTGAAGTGAATGCTCTGAAAGATGAAGTTGCAAAGTTACGATTGGTTACTGGGTAAGCAATTTGATTTTTCTTATAAGATAATCACAAGTAATTAATAATCTGATAAAAATAATAATGTACATTGTACCACATACTCCGTTTTATATTATGCTGATACTGCAATTTTTTCTGATACTGTGACTTTATATAATCAAAGGAATAGTTTACCAACATGACTGAAATATACACAACATATACGCTATCAGTGCATATGTTGTGTATAGGTATGTATATATGTGTATATTTTAGTATAAGTATATACAACCTATACATGTACATATTTTGTAAACTAGTTAGCCGAAGTGTTTAGGGACGTAATAATCCCATAATTTAAATCCTTAATAAAAAAAAGTATTACAACTATGTTTAATTTTGCATGTTTTTATAGGAGGATGATGGGAAAGGAACTTGATGGCATGGACTTCAAGGAGTTGCAGCAATTAGAGCATCAACTAACTGAAGCCATTTTATCAATTAAGAATAAGAAGGTAATTAATCGATCTTCATCATTAGTCAATATTCATTATGTTTAATTATCGTTCCATCATCTTTTGAAAATTAAATATGTATAATATTTCAGGAGCAAGTACTACTGGAGCTACTTGAAAAATCAAATCTGCAGGTACACTTCTATTTAGGAACTTTTTTCTTTATCTAAATGAGTTCTTATTAACAAATTTTGGTGAATCATCCAAGATTATTACGGCTTCACTATAAGACTGAGTTTATATTAAGGGAGACAAAATGTTTTAAAAAAAACAAAACCAAATAAGAAAAGGAGACAAACACGACAGGTTAGTTTTAAAGTACGCTGATAGTGTGAAGGCAAATGTATTACTGATGATTTCTTTTCATCTGTTCAAAAAGTTATTCGATTTCTATGCTGGTGGGAAGTAGTAGGTACCTTGTATAATTTGGTGAGGTGTGCGCATATTGGCCCGATCACCATGGTTATCAGGGGAAAAAAGAGGTAGAAATGTGACATATTAGGTTAAATTACATTAATAGTGTGACGGCAAATGTATTACTAGGTGACTTCTTTTCACCTCTCCAAGTTTTGATGGACAGAGTTACTTGGTTCCTGTATTGGTAGGAGGTAGCAGGTATCTGGTGAAATTAGGTGAGGTGCCCGCAAATTGAGTCCGATTTATAAACAAAAAAAAAAAAGAGGAGACAATGCAATATGTTAGGTTAAATTACACCGATAGTTTATTCACATGGTATAGTTATATTCATAATTGAAAACTTAAATAACATAAACAAACACTTTTTTCTTTTTTGAGTTTCTTGATTGATGGTCTGATGTTTGTATTTTCATTTTATTTTATTTAAGATTGAGGAACTTAGGCGCAATTCATGTAATCACTATCCTGAAAATTCTCAAGCAACAAGGAAAATTTCTGGTGGAAGTTCAACACTAGTTTGTGATTATAATTCAGACAGAGAAGAAGATTCAGACACTTCTTTGCGCTTAGGGTAATGTTAATTTTAAAGTTTTTTTTATCCTTTAAGTGTATTTTAATCTGTTTTCCAAAGTTATTATTTCCACATCCACTTTTCATGAACGATTACTTATCGTTATCTTTTATATGATCGATCAATATTCAGGTATTAATATGTTTGTTTGTTTAATGCAGGCTATCAGTTGCTACAAGTCAGAAGAAAAAAGTACCAAAGATTGAATGCACTTCTAATGATTCTGCCTGAGTCATCGTTTTAAATTAATATTTTCATGAAATATTCTCTCACAATTAAAACCTTCTCTGTTTCTTAGCTTAGATATTTTAGCTTAAGATAGATAAAGTCAAATTCACTTTTTTCATCATAGTTATTCTTGTGTTCAAGACAATATGCAATCTATCCTCTTCATAATCCGCTAATAGAAAGTTGTAAGACTAGCACACTAATGATACGTTTTTTTTTCTCCCACGATGTTTTGTATTTACTTTGAGATCCGACTAATTCATATTTACACCCCATAAGACGATTCAAGGGGAAACGCTTTCCCAGTGCTCGAATTCGAGGCTTCTAATTATCATGTGATCCCTCATATTTTTGCTAGATTACTAAGCTATTTATTTTCACCACGGTTGTGTTTCAACATTGATCTAAACTCTCCACTTTCAACTCAAACTATGCATACACATACAAGAAAAATAAACTGTACAAATAATAAAATCGTACTATTTCAAAACCCACCAACTCTAGATCCTGGATTTGCCACAGCCTCTGGTCGGGTGCAACTTAGTAAACGGACATGAGGCAATATCTGGTTTTGATTAATTCTAAGCTTCTCTTTTTTCATAATCTTCTAAAATGACACTAGAAACAACATAATACAATACAATCAAAGCCTGCAATATATCTAATCTACACTAACCATGATAGTTCATAATCTGGTATTATGCTATTCCTCTTGTGACATTTTTGTATCTAAAATCTCATCCTATTAATGCCAATGACAAATGTCACTATTGTTACACCGACCACCAAGTCGTGAGGCTTCCCTGGGGGATGTTTTCTATTTACATTCCCCTCTTAGAAAGAGCGGTTAAAAGATCTTACCAGACAGGCGCAAGTTTAGCGAAAACCGATAATATAACATCGCCAACAAATTGGGCTAGACAGAAAATACAGCATTTCTCCGTTAGTTCTCATACCGCCTTAGGTTGAATCTGCTCAAAGTCAAAAACCTCAAACATGAGGCGTCTTACATCCGGTTTTCCATATATAGCGTAAGAGAGTCCATGAATAGCTTGTTGAACGGAAGTTGTAGCTGGATTCCTAAGCCTACGGTTATGCTCGAATGCATCCTGAACCTCCTCGCTATATATGATATAGCGATGGAGATTCTTTTCTCGCAAATATCTCCCGCAGAATTTGTTCATCACGAGGCGTCGGTGTCTCTCCTGCAACCATCTCCCGGGAGCATCAAGATGCTTCATAAGTAGCCTTTCCGCCATTACCAAATCCTGTATCACGAGAAGGAAACTATCAATTTTGCTACAACCGAAATTTGAACGAAAAATGGTTATGCTTGTCCATACTGGGCTGGTATCAGAGTCAATTCTTGATTAACAATAGTATTTTAACTAGAGAAAAGTACTACGTAATACTTTTTCCTGTCGATAAACAGAAAAATGGCTCTAAGGCATACTTTTCCTTGCCAATGAGCGTAATAATCCTAAATACACGACACAAAACAATTGGTATTTAACTTTATCGTATTTTTTTTTCAATTGCCTTGTCCATATATTTGTTATTCATGCTTATAATTATTAGTTTTGGACTACACATACATATCTGTATCATTTTCTCCAGTCACACCTTTCCTCATTAAAGCCCATGGCTTATTCAGCTTTGCGCTTAAAGCCCCAACGGAGCTTAGAGTTTTTTTTTTCTTTTCATTTTTTGCCTTTGATAACACTGCAGAAAAGTGGCTTCTTTTTCCTGTATTGAGATTGTGACCCAAACACAAACTAGAAAATGGAACAAAAGAAAGCAATGCAACCAAAGAAATCTGATTGAAACATTACAAGTACCTGGATTTTTTGGCCAAGATACTCTAGCCGCTCAAAGCAAAATCTTGGATGCTCAAATTTGTATTTTGACGGGTGCAAGAAAGCGAGCTGCAGTTTATATAGCAGAAAAATTCACAGAATAGGTCAATTAAGAGATTGCAATATACATGCTAGCTTTACAGAAAGAGACATGATACTGATATATAAACAAACACCATAGACAACGAGACTTCAAACAAAATGGAGTAAAACAATTTAAGGTCTTCAAACAGGAGGGGAACAATAATGTAAAAACGGACACAATTATGGATCAGTTAATACAAAAGAAAAAAGCCAGGTAAACAATAAAATTGGATTTGATAATTGACCACAGCAGTTGGTTAATGTTGCATGGCCGTAATAATTACAGAAGGCTAAAGAGAAACTAACACCGTAAACGTATATACAGTTTGCATTTTACTCCTTACGTCCCAATTTATGTGGCGGTGTTCGGATTTCGAGTGTCAATCAAGTTTCTTTTACCGCGATCCTTTCATATGCCTTTTAAATATTCTAAATTGTTAATTATTGTGACTTAGTAGTTTTAACGTAGCTTCCGAATATGTGAATTTTATTTCAAAAAAGTTAAAGATTCCATGTGAATTCACGGTCAAAATAAAGGATTTTGACTTTCAAAATCCAAACTATGATACATAAATTGGGACAGAGGGAGTTCTATAACTCCATATTTGTTAAATGTCTGCTAAGTCTAGAATATAAAAAACATACAAGTTTTTTTTATATGGCAATTTGCTTCCTCGGTGACTCGAACGCAAAAGAGGTAGTGATATTTACATGTTCGCAGAGATTGTTGTGTAACATTTAAACTACAGCCTGGAAGAGTAAACACCTGTAAACCAAGTCCAAGTTCGATGTTTCTGGCTTCGGTAATCTCAGGAATCCTATCATTCATTGTCAATGGGTATCCCAGTGTCTGCATAACTTGAGGTCTGCTGGTATAATCCCATACATTACCACGGAACCTATGCATGCCTGGTGGAACACACGCTCTAAAAACCCTTGGGTGTGCAAAAAGAGCGTCCTCCGGAGGCTGTCAATCATAAACACAGAAATGAATAAGGAACTTGAATTCAGATATTTTCAAGTTTGTTTGCACTGATATATTTGAGTAAGCAATTTATATTAAGGTGAATAAAAATGCATCAATATGGTTTGAACTTTGAAATCTTTAACGAGCCAGGGACGGAGGCTAGTTAAAATACTAAAGATCTGTTCTTTATAAGGTAATAGAATTTTATTAATGAACAAGCACATGTGTATAAGAAGTATACCGAAAAAGTAGAAACTTTCTACGAACAACACCCAATCTTCTATACAAATAGGAACCTCTTGGGTGCACCAAAAAGAATTGAGAGATAAGAGGTTCTTCCTCAAGTGTTATTTTAACACCACTGAGGATTGTAGGATGACACCTATTGTTTCTCTCTCTTGGGAAAAGTGCCTCACTCTCATCAATCTTCTGATAACCTCCGCCGGTGATTTTGGTTCTCAGATTCGTTCCCTAATTTATTCAAATTTATTTCCTCAATTTATCTATCTCTTCCATCATTGCTTCTTCAGAATCTCTTTCTCAAAGTATAGGTGTTTGCAAACACTATATTTGTGGTTAGGAGTAATATACCGGAAAATCCTACTTTTCAGTTGGAGTTTTTGGAGTCTTTGATGTTGTAACCACTGATGTCAACTTGATCTCTTCCATTAAACTATTAGTGATCTAAAAGATGGAGATGAAATCCATCCACTTTAGTTCCTTCAACCAAATGGTAAAAGGATAGTTTGGGTACAAAAAAAGAAAAAGTCTATATAGCATCTTTAAGCTAATTCTCATCCTGGAACCTAGGGAATCTGCATTTGTATAACAAGATATGTATTGTTAGAATAGGAATAGGATTTCATATATAGTATCCTACTGGAAAAAGAATTGTAATGTAGTGTCTATAAATAGGGCTCAGTGAAATCATGTAGATATAACAATTCAATAATATATTTTCCTCCCATAATTTCTCACATGGTATTAGAGCATAGGTGAGAAACATCGGGGAAAGAAAATTAGGTCAAGAGAGCCGCTATGCATCAAATTCCGGCGACTTCTAGATCTGATTGTTTAGTACCACTTTTCGTCAGCGTTGTGCGAAAACAAACACCACCCCGAGGTCCCCCATCCTCCGACGACCAAACCCCGGCCAACCACTCTGTCAAAGCCCCTCTCACGCGCCAGCACGCGCAGGTAAGACCTGTCTCCGGCGTAGGGCTGGCAATTTCACCCTGACCCGATGGATATCCGATCCACCCGACCCGATTATATGGACGAAAATCCAACAAAATACGGATTTTAATCGGATGACGGATCGGATTCGGGTGGACATACATCCAACCCACCACCCGACCCATCCATCCACCCGTTTATAATTTTTTTTTTTTTAATGTACAATTAAATTCTAGCGTTTCATCATTTACCCTCTCTGCCTCTCTCTCGACTAAATTAAGTTCTACAAGTGAAGTCATTGATGTTAACTCGGTAAACTAATCACATTTATTTCCTACGATAATGTTTGCTTTAATAATGTTTTGTTTTTTATATGCTTTTATTTCATTAATGGCAGGATGGAGAGGACATGGATATGTGATTTAGAAAATGAATGGATCTTAGAGGATGTGATATGAAGACGGAAGACCTGATGGATTTTAATGTTTTAGTCTATTGAGATTGTCGCTAATTGGCGGGTGGAGGCGGATTGAGCTCCACCCGATCTACCTCCGATCCATTGCCAGCCCTACTCCGGCGACGCGTCTGTTCAACACGCCGAGCGCGTGAGCTCTATTCCGGCCAGATTCTGGCGTCGATCTTTTTCCCTTGGGGTCGCCCGACAATTCCGACTCACCTGTGATACTTTTCTGAAGATTCGGGTCACTAGAACCCTAATCTGGTAACCTTTGTCAGTTTCCTGGTGAATCTGTAATTTTCAAACAGTATTTTTCATTGTTTCAGATCTGTCTCTTTGCTTTGGACCTCGGCTGGAGCTGCTACAGCCATTACCTTTATTTTCAAATTCACATTTGACTTTTCCGGCGACTGTCCTTCAGATTTCATATTCCAAGCCATTGTTCTAGTCAAATTTCGCTATGTCTTTTGAATTTGATATGTTTGACTCAAAAAATACAGGAATTGAAAATTCAAGTCCTATGATTACTTCAGAACCCTTAATAAACAACAACATACTAGTGAAATCCCATAACGTGAGGTTAATTCGAACATCCCAGTCTACAAAGAATCAACGAAAAGGCTGCTTTGGAAGATCTCGACCTAAGTGTAGTTATTGTCATAGGCTTGGACACACTCGTGAAGTATGCAGATCTCGACCTAAGTGTAGTTATTGTAATAGGTTTGGACACACTCATGAAGTATGTTAATTCTCTACATGGTCAACCACCCAAGAATACTCATATTGCTCAAACTGTCACTACAGGTAACCAACGGGTTTATTTATCCGAAGAAGAATATAATGAGTACCTTCAGTATCGAGCAAGTAAACAGATATTTCCACAAGCAGCCTCAGTCGCACAATCTAATACCGCTGGATCGTGGGTTGTAGGCTCAGGCGCTTCCGATTATATTTCTGGTGATAAATTACTTTTGTCGGATATTAATTATTCACCGTCTCTTCCCGCTATTACTTTAGCTAATGAGATCCAAACAAAAGCAAAAGGAGTTGGACAAGCTAAACTCATATCTTTGGTCACTCTAAATTTTGTTCTCTATGTCTCTGGTTGTCCTTTTAATCTTGCATCGGTCAGTCGTTTGACTCGTGTCTTAAATTGTCATACTATTTCTTGATGATTCTTTTATTATGTAGGACCGCAGTACGAGACAGACGATTGCCGTAGGTATGAATCACAAGGTCTCTACTACCTTACCTCTACTCCTAAATCCTCCATAGTAGGTCTAGTTACAGATCCTCCAGACTTAATCCATAAACGATTGGGACATCCGAGTCTGTTCAAGCTACAAAAGATGGTGTCTAGTTTGTCTAGTCAGTCAAATTAGATTGTGAGTCGTGTCAACTTGGTAAATACACTCGCACTACCTTTCCACGTAGTGCTAATAGTCGTGCAGAATCTATTTTTTCAATAGTTCATTATGATATTTGGGGTCCTAGTAGAGTCGGTTCACCTTTAGAATTTCGTTATTTTGTTAGTTTCATTGATGATTTTTCAAGATGCACTTGGTTATTCTTAATGAAAGATCGTTCTGAGTTATTCTCTATATTAAAGAGTTTTTGTGCTGAAATACAAAATCAATTTGGTGTTTCTATTCGTACTTTTTGTAGTGATAATGTCTTAGAATACAAATCCTTCCAGTTTCAACAGTTTATGACTCACCAAGAAATTATTCATCAAACATCTTGTCCGTACACCCCTCAGCAGAACGAGGTAGCAGAAAACAAAAAGGAAGAATAGACATCTCATTGAGACTACTCGCACTTTTCTCATTGAATCCCATGTTCCGCTGCGTTTTTGGGGCGATGCAGTCCTCACAGCTTGTCATTTAATTAATCGAATGCCCTCATCTTCTATTCAGAATCAAATTCCATATTCCATAATATATCATCAATCATCTCTATACTCTCTTCCTCCTTGTGTTTTTGGGAGCACATGTTTTGTGCATAACCTAGCTCCGGGGATAGTCTCTTAAATATGTCTTTCTTAGTTATTCTCGAGTTTAAAAGTGGTATCGTTGCTTCTCACCTGATCTCCGTCGATATCTTATGTCTGTCAATGTCACATTTTTTTAGTGTCAACCTTACTTTAGGTCTCCTTCTGATCATCCTGATATCTCTGAGCTCTTACATATACCTCAGGTTTTACCTACACCGACATTTGAGGAATCTACAATTACTTCTACATCTCCAGTCACAGTGTCACCACTTCTGACTTATCATCGTCGACCGTGTCCAGTATTAGGCCCAGATGATTCATGTCCTACGTCGGACCTTGCACCTACTGTGGACTTGTCTCCTTCTGATCAGTCGATTGCACTTCGGAAAGGTAAACGGTCTACTCGTAACACTATCCACATTATATCCTTTTAAATTATCATCATCTATCATCATCCCATTATGCATTTTTATCATCATTGTTCTTTGTCCCCATTCCTAATTCTACAAGTGAAGCCTTTTCTCATCCTGGATGGCGATAGACTATGATTGACGAGATGTCTGATTTACACACGAGTGGTACTTGGGAGCTAGTTCCTCTTCCTTCAGGTAAATCTATTGTTGGTTGTCGTTGGGTTTATGCAGTCAAAGTTGGTCCGGACGGTCAAGTTGACCGGCTTAAGGCTCACCTTATTGTGAAAGAGTATACACAGATATTTGGGCTTAATTACAGTGATACTTTCTCTCCCGTGGCTAAAATAGCATTTGTCTGTCTCTTTCTATCCATGGTTGATGTCCGTCATTGACCTCTTTATCAGTTGGACATTAAGAATGTTTTTCTCCATGGTGATCTTGAGAAGGAAGTTTATATAGAGCAACCACCTGGTTTTGTTGCTAAGGGGGAGTCTAATATAGTGTGTCGATTGCGCCGGTCACTTTATGGTTTAAAACAGTCTCCTCGAGCTTGATTTGGTAAATTCAGCACAATAGTTCAGAAGTTTGGCATGACTTGCAGTGAAACAGATCATTTTGTGTTTTATCGACATTCTGCTCCAGATTTGAGTATTTATTTGGTGGTTTATGTTGACGATATTGTTATAACTGACAATGATCAAGAGGGTATCACTAATTTAAAGTAACATCTCTTTCAACATTTTCAGACTAAAGATCTCGACAGACTGAAGTATTTTCTAAGTATTGAGGTTGCTCACTCCACGTCAGATATTATTATTTCGCAACGCAAGTATACCTTAGACATTCTTGAGGAGACATGAATGATGGGATGTAAACTCATTACACTCCTATGGATCCAAATGCTAAAATCCTGTCAGGTCAAGGGGAACCACTCAGTGATCCTGGAAAATATAAGCGGCTGGTTGGTAAGTTAAATTATCTCACAGTGACTAAACCTGACATTCATGTGAGTGTTGTAAGTCAGTTTATGGATTCTCCCTGTGATAGTCATTGGGATGCAGTTGTCCGCATTCTGCGATATATTAAGTTAGCTCTAGGTAAAGGGTTGTTTTTCGAAGATCGAGGCCATGAGCAGATCGGTGGATATACAGATGTTGATTATGCAGGATCACCCTCTGATAGACGTTCTACATCCGGAAATTGTGCGTTAATAGGAGGTAATTTAGTGTCCTAAAAGAGTAAGAAACAGAGTGTTGTTGCTCGATCTAGTGCTGAATTAGAATATCGAGCAATGGTTGTAGCAACTTGTGAGCTAGTTTGGGATTAAGCAGTTGCTCAGAGAATTAAAATTTAGACAAATCAGTCAAATGAAACTTGTGTGTGATAACAAAGCAGCCCTTCATATCGCATCAAATCCGGTATTTCATGAGAGGACTAAGCACATTGAGATTGACTATCACATTGTCAGGAAAAAGATTATCTCTGGAGATATTGTTACAAAATTTGTGAAGTCGAGCGATCAGCTTGTAGATATTTTCACCAAGTACCTATTCATAGCCTTAGCAGTAGCTTCATCGACTACCAAAAGGCCTACGGGTCCTCGTATTAATTACATCTGTAACAAGCTTGGTACATATGACTTGTATGCACCAGTTTGAGGGGGAGTGTTAGAATAGGAATATAATTTCATATATAGTATCCTAATGGGAAAAGGATTGTAATGTAGTGTCTATAAATAGGGCTAAGTGTAATCATGTAGATACAACAATTCAATAATATATTTTTCTCCCATAATTTCTCACATATATCACGTTATGCTCGTATGTACCAGGTACACTAGCTTCTGGCATGTGGTCCTCAACTTTTACAATGTGAATGGTACTAGTGAAGGGTAGGGCCGACAATTTCACCCTAACCCGATGGATATCCGATCCACCCGACCCGATTATATGGACGAAAATCCGATAAAACATGAATTTAATCGGGTCGGATTCGGGTGGACATACATCCAACCCACCACCCGACCCACCCATCCACCCGTTATAAATTAATTAATTTCAATTCACCCCTCTTGTAGATCTTTTAATATTTGATATAAATAATTGATAAACATGATTGCTAATTATATCTACCAATTTATGGATCTATTTTTACAAAATATAAACTTGTGGTCAACTTTTACATTTAAAATTTGAAATCTCAAATCATGCCTTTTTGGATGATTTGGAATTTCATCTCATGACATGAAATCGCATGTCCAAACGATGATTTCATCTCATAAGATGAAATTGCATGTCCAAACGCTTAATAAATGCTATTTTTAATTTGACTGAATCAGGCTAATCAAAATAACTTGAGTTAAGAAATATGAGGTGTCGCTAACTCGTCCAAATTTAAACAGATTGAACAAATTATATTTTTATCTACTAATTATACTACTCTAAGTTTGATCAAGTAAAACGTACATTGAACAACATAAGAAAGGGAAAAAACAAATGTTGATCGTTTTCACTTAAAAATATGAACTCACAGTACTAGGAGGATTGATGATATTTATTTTATCTTAACAGTTGATATAATCAAATGCTACTTTGTGGGTTTACCAGACCCTGTCATTTTCGAATTAATCCGTACAATTCTCTACTTCCAATAAAATGAACAAAGTAAAGTTCATTTTTGTGAAATTTGAACTGACATATTTATTAACTGTCATAAATTACCTACAAGACTTGAGTATTGACCAATTTTCATAAGTCTTCGTCGCTTCCATCCACGAAGCACCCAATCCACCAGATTCACCCGTGGATGATGGGTGGATCGGATATGGATTAAAAAAAAATAGGGTGGTGGATGGATTGTTGGCGGGTGGAGGCGGATTGAGCTCCACCCGATCCACCTCCGATCCATTGCCAGCCCTAGTGAAGGGACACTTTACCATTATTCTTTCTCCCTACTTCTTTTATAAGGTAATTTCATTGATTTAAAAACCACATCAAGAGAGTGCTGAAAGTTACAAACTAATGCAACAACCTAAACAGATTTCACCAATTACTCACTGTGCTTGGTTAAGTTATAGGAAATGTTAGGCCTTTTATTTCAGGGTTCTACTTTTAAAAAACAGTAGCAAAAGCATTCTCAAGAGTACAAATAGAACAATATAAAACAGAAATACGGGAAAATAGGAACTACAGAAAGATAACAATGTGATCCTGGAAGATTGAGTAAATAAATTAGACATTCATATAAGATACAAAGTTCAGATCTTGCCTTATAAGAAGCAACATCTTGCCAGCTAAGCTTTCTGCCTTCATATTCTACTGAGACATAGTCTACGTCTTCCAACTGTCTCCTCAATTTAGGCTGGCAATCTTCAGCCTCGGGGTCCATTCCAAACACTTCAAATAGGACACGATAAACTTCAGGCATCCCAAAACACAAGTATATTGCTCCAAACAAAGCCCAGAACACAGATCTGCCAAGATAATCATTGAATGAAAAACCATTATGAGAAAGTGATAGTATCTAGGCAGCTAAATAACATCACAAGAAAACAAAACCCAAGCGGATAAAACAAATCAGGACACTTAAAAGCATCATAAAACAGGTTCTACCAAAAGAGAATTGTTACATGGTAGCTATTACTATTCTAAAGCTGGGAAGACTCAAAAGTAAAATATTAATAGACCAGAATGCCCAAATAAGGTTGATGGCCTTTTTGCTCTTCAAACGCATTCTTTGAGATTAATGTACAAAGAAAGTAAAAATATTTGATAATAACTAATCGTCAAATTTTGCAAGCTAAGAGAAAAATATATAATATTTGATAATAATGTGAAATAAAGAAAGATTATAACAACTATCTAATAGCATGAAACATAAACTAATCTAAACGTACTTATGGACTAGTTATATTATAGTTCAAAGTATAACATAATCTGGCAATGCCAAAGAAATCTTCTTTGAAGAAGAATTCTCGTCTGATCATTTTTATGTCCCACTTGAAATATTCATAAAAAGTTAAAGACAGATTTCAACAACTGTTCAGTAAAATGGGAGGCCAGCAGCTGAAATTCATGAACCAGAATAACCTCTTAATACATAAATAGCTCTATGCATCCTAACCTCTTAATCGGGGCGTAAGAAGATTCAAAGGTAGATACTTTACTTTAATCACTACAATAGATCCAAACTCAATGAAGTCTACCTAGCTTTTTCAATCATTATTAATCTTTTGTCGACCCCCTTAGTATCCAGTCTTGATTGAAGTTCTTCTCTTTCTAACAGCACCACATTCTTTTCCGTGTTGTTAAATTGTTCCAATACTTCCACTCGACATACTATCATAAAACAAAGTTTAGTCATTGCCATATCCAGCACCTAAGCTCATACTTTGGTAAGAAAAAATCATACACCACGGCGTTTAGAGATTGATCATTATGTTCTTTCCTCAACTAAGAAAGGCCAAAGTACCAAGGAAAGGAATAAGAAACTATGTGCTGCTAAAGTGTAGAGCTACACACAGGGACTGCTAATAAATTGTTCAAGCACATAACATGATGAATAAAACTAACCGGATACAACTATACAGTTCCACCTAAGAAAAATGTGCAGGTACATGAAATGATGAATTAAAACCAACCAAATACAATTATACGTTATAGAGTTCAGTAACAAAGCTTATGCAAATAACCTAAGATATCGACTTACTTAACAGGCGGTTCCCGGTCCAATCTCTTCAGCTTATCCATATCATCATATGGGAAAATCAAATTCTGCAAGCTAGCATTTTTAATCCACTTAGGCATATACCTTTTCCCGATCAACGCATATACCCTTTCCCTCATTGGACCCGGAGATTCCCTAGGATACCTTTGCAAGAAAAACTCACACATAGCTAATTCAAGAACATATTCCCCTAAAAAACCCAATCTTGAATGCCCTGACCTAACATGTCTAGCATTAGTCCTCTCACATTTAGGATGCTGAAATGCTAAATACAACAAAGTATCGAATTGTTTCGCCGGATTATCATCCCCCCCATAACTTTCAGAACTCTCTAAAGGGTACCCTAAACATTGTTTAGCTTCAACTAAATACTCATCAATCCATGTTTTATCAGCATTATTAAGTCTTGAACACGGTAAACAAGAACTCAAAAGCGGAAATGATTTTAATGACAATTGTGGACTATTCAAGAATCTTTCAGTAAGCTTAACATCATCTAAAGGGGGCTTTAAAATGAATCTTTTGGGGGGTACTTTCCTTTTAGGTGATACTATTTTTTTGCGCTCTGATAATTCTTTTAACAGTCTTTGTGGACTATTTTGTGGGAGCTCTTTTGGGTCAATTGTAACTGCTAAAACATGAAATTTTGGACCAAGATTAGAACTTTTTATATGGGGTTTTAAAGAAAAGTGGGGTGATGAAGATGAAAAGGAAAGATCAAATGAGTTGGGTTTGAAAGTTGAACATAATTCCATGGTTATGTGTTATGAAAAGGGTGTAAAAATTCAAGAATCTTGAAGGAGGTTTTTGCAGGGTTTATGGTGCAGGATAGGAATAGAGAGAAGGGATAAGGTCAGATGATAGGTTGAGGTTGAAAGCTTATTTTTGGGGTTTCGGGTCGGGTTATTTGTTTTTTTACAACTTTGCATTTCAATACAAATTTCTTTGAAATTATTACTCTTCTTTCCGTGAAGTTATTACTGTTTAAACAGTGTTTCTACTAAAAAATATTCTCAATTATTTTTTAAATATTTTGAATTTAAATTATAAGCTATATTAACTTGTAGGAGTATTACTTTTCATATAATTTTCAAGTATATAAATTTTATTTTAAAAAGTCAAAGAATTGATAATCAATATTAAGTGATTTAATTTTATAATACTTCGAACAATTTCATATAAAATAGGACAGAGAGACTATTATTAAGTAAATTAGAGTTATTTAAGTTTTAAAATTTTTTCTCATTTTTTTCTTAAGTATGACACATTTGCATATTACTTTTTATGGTCGCCCCTTCTTTTAAAATGCCCATAATTTCTTTTGGAATAATAGCATTTTTGTCACTTAATTATTGATAAATTTTAATTTTGATCCTTATGATGTATGAACTTAGCACATTTAATATTCAATTAAAAGATATGTGTCTCTCCCCCCTCCCCCCCCCCCTTCATGGTTCTCTCAATCTGAGAAATCAAATTAAAAGGCTCGAATCACGAATTTCTTCGATTTTTTTTTTCAAATTCGATAAATATTAGTTGATCTTATATTTATGTAGAAATATGTTATGTTTGGACTAATTTTAGAAGTATATGACCCTCAAATATGGAGTAATAATACAGTTTATTATAACATGTGGGTTATTAACTAGTAGAACGGTTAATAATTTTGAAAACTTGTGAATATTCCCAAGTAAAAGAATCAAAAGTGCACACATTAAATAATTGAAGGTTAAATATGTTTATTTAGATATCACAAGGACAAAAACCAAAATCGATCAATAATTGAGGGACCAATAATATTATAACTCATTTCTTAGAAATTGTATTCTAAATTAAGTATTATCATGTAGTCTAATCCTAACTTAATTAGTCACGTAAATGCCGACGAGTTCATACTATTGGGGATTAAATTTAATCACACAATTCCTGCATTACGTTTGCGGTGTCTTATTTATTTTATTAAACTCTTCGTTTATAAAAAAAAATAATTGGTAACCCTTCGTTTATGATTATTTGTTACGGTAGACCATTCAAATATATCCATTTTGTTTATTCATTAGCTACGATATCTTACTTTGATTAAAATTGGTTCTTCTTCCTTTATATTAGCTATCATATATGCTTTGTCCCTGCATAAACCTTCTTGGTTGAGTCTATCACACATGGTTTGCCAAGTGTGGTTAATCACGACGTGGTTTGCGCGCTATTGCGTCGATCCGGGGGTTTCTGCGTATTGCGCATTTCGAGAAGTAGCATGTTGTGGGTTCCTTCGTCAACAAAATATATATATATATATATATATATAATATATATATATATATATATATACTCTGTCCCTTATAAATGACACATAAAATTCCCTCTCTAAACATGTCGAGAAGACAAAATTTACTTACTTGGGAAAATAATAAATTCCTTCGTTCCTTACGTGACTTATATTAAAAAAAATACGACATTAAAAATACTAAAAGGCAATACTAAAATCTTTCATAAGTTAAACTTACTGCAAAAAGAAATGTCTTAGTGAGAACAATTTTATCAGTTGTCTGAATACATTTAATAATAAGTGTAACAATCATGCATTAGCAATTCCAGTGTGCAATTTCATTGTTAATGATTTATTTTTTTTGATTTCTCATCCGGTATTTGGTATTCGTATTGCAATCCCACTACTTCTGGATCGCGCGTTGCAGGGCTCATTTTGGAGACAGCGCTCCCAACATAATTTTTTACATTCTCAAGGCTCGACGAGACTTCTGGTTAGGGTGGAGGACCCAACCATCACACCTGGTATTTCATTGTTAATGATGATCTTGATTGATTATGATTTGCCAAATGGAAGAATAATTATAATAATAAAACTAACCTAAGTAAGACTTAAAGGGACAAATACATCTTGAATTTGGCCCGATCATTTGGGAACCCACACAACCAATCTCTAATAAGTACCTTTTTTTTTTCTCCTTTTTCCTCTACTATCAAGCAGATTTTTTATAATGGTTATATCTATTATTTTATGGGATATACTTTTCTTGAAGTCCATGACGTTTTTTGCTTGAATTAAATAAAGGGTGCATGAAGATGACTAATGCTTCTGGAAAATGAGATTAATATCTGATCTCAGAGATAATGAAGGTCAATTGATTAATAATGCCCCTTAAATTGGGTTAGCTACCAATTTGATTGGTCATATCACCCAAACAATGCCTAATTGGAACCGTCCCAATGTTAATTTAAAAACTTAAAGTGAAGATCCTGATTACTTAGTTGACTTGCTATAGTAATTTAACTAATTTTGTAATTTTTGTTTAACCATCTGATATTTATTCAACAATGATTCTTTTATGAGGCACAAATAAACGAATTTATCTCGGGAGCAAAAGAACTTAACTGTGTGAAACTCTCAAAAAAAGTTCATGTACAAAGAAAGAACGAATCCTTATGGATTGTATCCAAATATATGGAAAGTGAAAGAGAATAATCCCTTGATGATTTCATTAATGTAATTAGCTTATATACACGATATACAATAGTCATCCTAGGCTATAATTACGGAAATCAAATATACACCTAACTAATACAAAAGATTACTACAATAATTAAAGATGTACAAGATCAGTAATGATATCAAAAGAATATATTTTCATATATTCTATCACACCCCCGCAATCATAGCGGGCGATTGTCATACACTGAGACTGTCCTGAAAATCTTCAAACAGAACCAAGGGAAGACCCTTAGTAAAGATGTCAGCAATCTGATAACGTGAAGGGACATGCAAGACACGTACTTGTCCACGAGCAACCTTTTCGCGAAGAAAGTGAATATCTATCTCGATATGTTTAGTGTGTTGATGTTGTACAGGATTCCCCGAGAGATATATCGCACTAACATTATCGCAATAGACCAATGTAGCTTTCCGAATAGGAAAATGAAGCTCTAAGAGGAGGTTACGCAACCAACATGACTCAGACACCACATTGGCGACCCCTCGATATTCAGCCTCTGCGCTAGAGTGCGACAAAGTAGCATGGCGTTTAGCCGACCAAGAGATCAAGTTATCACCAAGAAACACACAATATCTACATGTCAAATGCCTGATATTTGGACATCCACCCCAATCAGCATATGTATACGAAATAAAAGTAGATACCGATGAGGGATATAGGTGTAAGCCATGATCAAGAGTACCTTGAATGTAGCGCACAATGCGTTTGATAACGTGCGTGTGTTCTTTCCTCGGATCATGCATGAATAGAGAGAGCATGGCCACTTTTCTAAGATAGAGAGTTGAACTCCACCCGGAAGTTGCAGTGAGGCTACCCATCATATGACGAGCAATCCAAACACACATGTTGCACTACATAAGTAATATGGGGCCTCGTAAATGTGAGCAATTAAAAAGCCTCCGCAAGACTACGATAATGGGAGGGATCCTTATATGGTGTGCTAGAAGTAGCACTCAGCTTCGATTTAGTGTCAACCGGAGTAGGAGATGACTTACATGCTGACATGTCAGTCCGTTCAATAATCTCTGATGCATACTTCCTCTGAGATAGAAATAGACCACCTGCATGATGAGTGACAGCTATACTCAGAAAATAACTCAATGACCCCAAGTTTTTCATAGCAAATTCTGAGCTGAGAAGAGATATGATAGACTTGTGAAGTTCATCAGATGAAGTAGTCAATATAATATAATCCACATATAACAGAATATATGCCATAGAAGTACAGTGACAGTATATGAAGAGAGAATGATCAGACTTGCAGTGAGAAAATCCAAGAGTAGACACATAATCTGCAAATCTTTTGTACCATGCCCGAGGAGCCTGTTTTAGCCCATACAAAGATTTCTTCAGCAAGCACACATGCTTAGGATGAGCGGGATCCCTGAAACCCAAGGGTTGATGCATGTATACTGTTTTCTTGAGTTCTTCGTGTAAAAATACATTTTTCATGTACAATTGATGAATGGCCCATGCTTTAGATAGAGCTAGACTGAGAATAGTGCGAATAGTTGCCGATTTGACCGCCTGACTAAATATATCTCCACAATCCACGCCAACCTGTTGAGTTTTGTCATCACCTATAAGATGAGCCTTATGCCTCTCAAAACAACCATCAGATTTTTCTTTATGAGTAAAAATCCACATAGAACGAATCACATTAACACCAGGTGGACGAAGCACTAACTCCCACGTCTTATTTTCAATAAGAGCATTGTATTAATCATCCATAGCTATTTTTCAATTCAAGTCACAAAGGGCAGACACGGGATTACGTGGTTGAGGGGATTTAGTACCATTAGAGTTGAGATTAAATTATCACGTTGGTCTAAAAATACCCTATTGGCTGCGAGTAACGGGCCCTGATCCTGAAATCGAAGTGGATTGGATTTGGGTGGGAGCCGTGGGCTGGCCCAGTTCCGATGTAGTGGAATTGGGTTGGAAGGGCAGTGGGCTGCCACCCATCCTGGCCCGCCCCAGGCCCGCCAGTCCCAACCCAATCTCGGTCCCACCCCGATCCCGCCCGAAATCCCCCTTTTGCAAAAATAATTGTTGCACCAACGACCATTTTACATTTTTCCCATTGTGCAATGGCCATTTTTGGCCCCCCCCTCCCCTACCCCCTTAATATTTATTTTAACCATAAGTTATTATATTTACACTTTAACCCAATTTTTCAACTATAAATACCTGATTTTCTCTTCATCTTTCTCACAAATCTTCCTACAATCTCTCAATCTATCTCTCTACAAGTGTACATTGTCTACTAAATATTCAATTTTATTTATTCATTTGGGAGTGAAGTTGGCAACTAGCTTGAGGATCTTCCATCGAGCAAAGTTTCAATTTTCAACCTCTCGATTAAACGTCGACGTTACGTCGACGTTAGGTATATTTATTCCTTCATTAAATTATTATTGTCTATTTATTTTATTTAGCGAATTTAATTTCAGTTACTTTAATTATTTATTAGTATAATTATAAATTTATAATGGGATGATTTAAACGTATGCTTACGGGTAGGTGTCATGCTTCTTCTAGTAGGGGCAACAAGGGCAAGAGTCCTATTACTAGACATAATCATATTCCTACACATGATGATTTTGTTGATATTGAACATTTTCCTACAATACCATTAGATTTAGACGATGAACTATTTTCTGGAACTCAAGAAGACTTTAATTTAGACGATGATCTAGATGATTCACCCACTAATGTCGATGACAACACACCCACTAGTGCACCTTCAACTGAAATGCCTCCTATTACCCCTAATATGAGATGAGGTCCAGCAAAACGAACATTAAAATCAGATGCATGGATATTTTTTGATAGGAATGTAGAGAATCAAGTAGCTAGATGTAAAATTTGTAAAGATGTTTTAAAATTTAAAACTGGAAAAGGTCAAGGTGGGACGGGAGGTTTAATGAGACACGTATCAAGGTCTCATCCAGCTAGGTATGCCCAATACGAGGCTTCAAAATCGGGTGCGCAAACGTCCGCTCCATCGGGACAAGGTTCACATACTATCCCGAAACAAGTACATGGCCAAATTAACCCTATGACGGGGGAATTATAGGCCCTAAATATGATACACATAGATATGGAAGCAATAGCAAAATTAGTTGCTACGGAGGGTTTGTCTTTTTCATTTCCTTCATCTCCCGATTTTATTCATTACATTAAAGATATGTATAATCCTGCTTTTAACGGTTTTCCTAGATCAACTGTTAAGAGAGATGTATTTAAATTCGCATATGAATATCAACAGTATTTACGTTATTCATTATATTATTTTAATGGCAAATTAACTATCACTTCTTATATAGGTCGTAGTACTAACGACCATGATTATTTAACGGTAATCTGTCATTAGATAGATTATAAATGGTCTATGCAAAAATGTATCTTAGCGTAGATATATAGATGATAGGCACACTGGTACTTTTATTGCATGAAATATTTATCAAGTGTGTGATTATTACGGAATAACTGATAAAATTATGACTGTTACATTAGATAACGCTTCTTCTAACAATTACGCTATTACAATTTTAAAAAATAGTTTAACTCCATCTTTTTCAGATCATTTTCATATAAAATGTGTGTGCCATATATATAATTTAATTGTAAATGATGGTCTATCACTTTTTGAAGACATTCTTAGTAAAATACAATTTGCTATAAACTTTATTTTTAAAAATAATAGAATACAACGAAGAAAAGAATATAAAAAAACTTGTCACGATTGCCAACTACCTTATAGAAAAATTCCAGAAGAAGTACACACTACGTGGAATTCTTTATACGAGCAACTACTTGTTGCTTATGACTGTAGAAAACCTATAACTTTATTTTTTAACTTTTATAATCAAAATCCAGCTGATATGGTTGTAGATAGCTATTGGGGAGAAATTTATGAACTTATTGTATTTTTAGAGAAATTTTTTCAAGCAACAAAAGAATTTTCCGGTATATATTATCTTACTATTTCAACTATGTTGTTTTATATAGCTCTAATATTTTTATTACTTAGTGAATATATGGAAAAATCAGCTTATAAGGCAACTATTAAAAAAATGTTTATTAAAATAAAAAAATATTTTATTCCTATTCCCACTATTTATATTATTGGTGTTGTATTAAATCCGACTATTAAAATAGACGATACTAAATCACTTATTGAAACTATTTACGATTGTATACTACCACCTCCAAGTCCCAAAAATTCAAATCACCCACCACCTATTGAAGAAACTAAAGAAGAATTATTGTCTAGCTTAGAAGAAGAATGCAAAAAAGTATATAGGTTTTACCAACAAGAAAGTGCTAGCAACCTACCGGCTTCCATACCATCTTCTTCTTCTTCAACACAACCTCACAAAAGACATGTTGTTTCTGTGGCTAGTATTGAAAGCCTCAGAAATAGAATGTGCAGCTGTACCGCTACTAACCAAATTAGCGAGTTTGATATTTTTGTTTTGCAGGGTTCTGTACTGTACCAAGCAGTTCTCAATGAAGAAGGACGTGAAGACTTGCTGAAATATTGGAAGGGGAATGAGAAGACCTTTCCGACACTTTCAATAATGGCCCGAGATGTTTTGAACATTTAAGCGTCATCAACGGTGTTTGAAAGCCTAGAGGGGGAATGAGAAGACCTTTCGACACTTTTATCATATGCATGGATAAAATGACCTTTCATCTGCCATGTTCATAACCAGGAGTGGAAATGGAGGTCCAAACCAGAAGAAGCCATATAATTCTAATGATTTTTGTGACTTCTGTCATATGAAAGGTCATTTTAAGATGGATTGTTTCAAATTGCTGAAGTGTGACTTTTGTCACAAAACTGGACATACACAAGATGATTGTTATAAGATTAACGTATATCCTGAAAACTTCAAGAGTAAGGCCAAAAAGGCATATATGGTGACAAGAGGAAACTTGTCATTTAAAGATAATGGACAAGATTTTATCACAAATCTAGACATACACAAGATGACTGTTATAAGATTAATGGATATCCTGAAAACTTCAAGAGTAAGGCCAAAAAGGCATATGTGGTGACATGAGGAAACTTGTCATTTGAAAATACTGGACAAGAAGGTGGAATACAATATTATCAGCATGACATGAAACACAAGAAGAAACAACAGATTGGACTGAGCTCTGGATCAAGTTCAACTCACAGATATATCTATAGAGTTCACAGTCTGTGCGAGATTACAATCACAATAAGAGAACGTGTTCACAGCCTACAACTATAGTTTCACACAGTCAATTCACACCTAATCAGCATCAACAACTTCTCAACTTACTTAACAACAAGGGAGAGACTAGTGCTAGTGCTAACATGACAGGTAAATGTGTTTTTAATTTAGAAGTACTGTTGAAATAGATTGTGGACACAAGTGCAACTAATCATATGATTAGTGATCAGAAATACTTACATAATAAAAATTTGATAGAAGGTACAGGAAATATGCAATTACCTACAAGAGATTCAACAAGAATCTCACATGTTGGTGATTATCACTTAGGAGGAGGTGATGTTCTTAAAAATGTTTTATGTGTGCCAACTTTCAAATTTAATCTTATGTATGTGTCAAAAGTAACCAAGGAACTAAATTGCAATGTTACTTTCTTTCCAAAATATTGTGTATTTCAAGATCTCTCATTTGGGAAGGCGGGGGGGGATTGGTAATGAAGAGGAAGGATTATACATACTATGTTTGGAACACACAAAATAAGATAGAGAATTGAATAGATGTCTATCAGCTATTCAGCATGTAGATGCAGTCATCTAGCACCAGAGGTTATGTCATGTACCTATGATTGTTTTAAAGAAAATTTCATGTTTCAAGAATGATGCTGGTTTTGTTTTGAATAAATGTGAGGTGTGTCCCCTAGCTAGACATACTAGAATTTCATTTCTTGTCAGTACTAGTAGGAAAATAAGACACTTTCAATTGTTACACATGGATGTATGGGGGCCTTATAAAGTGAAAACATATAATGAAATGAGATATTTTTTTACTATTGTAGATGACTACTCCAGGCGGACTTGGATTTCTTGATGAGGTTGAAATCTGATGTAGTTACATTACTTAGAAATTTATTTGTTGAAGTTAGTACTCAATTTGAAGTGAAAATCCAAAGAGTAAGATTTGATAATGGCACTGAATTTTTTAATCATAGCTATAAAGAGTTATTTCTACAGCATGGTGTAGTGCATGAGAGTTCATGTCCACACACACCATAGCAAAATGGTATAGTGGAAATGAAGCACAAGCACATATTGGAGACATTTAGAGCCATAAAGATCCAAGCAGATTTACCATATAGGTTTTGGGGATTTTGTGTGGAAGGAGCTGTGTACATCATGAATAGAATTCCTTCTACTGTTATAGGAAATAAGTCACCTTATGAGATGTTGTATAACAAGACACCATCACTTACTCATTTAAGAGTGATATGTTGTCTATGTTTTGCAACTATTCTGACTAAACATGATAAGTTCAGTCCTAGGGCTATAAAAGTTGTTTTCCTTGGGTATGGCTCTGCACATAAAAGGTATAAACTCTATGACATGGAAAATAGAACATTCTTCATGAGCAAAGATGTGGTGTTTATGGAGACAATTTTCCTCTCAAAGGTGGAGTAGATGACAGTCTTAGTCATATTAAATCACATGAACATTTATGTTTTGATGATTTAGTCCATCAACAGAATGTCAGCATTTCACCATTGCATACCAGGTTGTCAACAAATGATGAACACAACAATCCAAATCTAGAAGTTCTGGATGCGACCCTAAGATATATGCATTCCTGTAGAAACTCAACATGAAACAATGCAGATCACATGCATGATCAGAATCACTTGGCTACAAATCTATCAGAATCTGACACTAGAAGATCTACAAGAACTAGTAGACTTCCCATTTGGTACAAGGACTATATTACTAGTAGACTCAAGTATCAAAGTTTTATGGCTAAGGCTTCTCTTGATACTGAGCCACATAACTATTCAACAACTGCAAATGACAATAGATGGGTGAAAGCAATGAAGGTTGAGATTAAAGCTTTGGAAGATAATGGAACATGGGAGTTGGTCTCACTCCCAAAAGGAAAACGGGCTATAGGATGCAGGTGGGTATACAAGATCAAATACAAAACAATTGGAGAAGTGGAGAGATATAAAGTCAGACTAGTAGCAAAGGGATACAATCAGAAGTAAGGTCTTGATTATCAAGAGACCTTTTCACAAGTGGTCAAAATGTCTATTGTAAGGTTAGTCATCTCTCTTGCAGCAGTTAAACAATGGGCAATTCATCAAATGGATGTCTACAATGCTTTCCTACAAGAAGATCTTTATGAAGAAATGTAAATGACAGTTTCAGAAGATTTTGATGTCAAAGGTAGGAAGAAACAAGTCTGTAGATTGTTGAAATCCTTGTATGGCTTGAAACAAGCATCAAGACAGTGGAATATTAAACTTACTACAACTCTGGTTTCATCTGGATTTCAGCAAAGTCACAAGGATTATTCTTTATTTACTAAACAAAAGAATGATAACATAGTAGTGGTGTTGGTATATGTTGATGATCTATTACTTACTGGAAATGATCCAGTTCTTATTTAATCCACCAAAGAGGCATTATAGCCAGCTTTTAAGATAAATGACCTAGGAGAGCTTAGGTACTTTCTTGGAATTGAATTTGCAAGGAATTCCCAAGGTATACTAATGCATCAAAGAATATGCATTGGAACTCATATCAGATATAGGACTTGTGTTAGGATTTACGTCACAAATCCTACCTAATCAGAAAAATAGTAAATAAGCGAAGAACAAATAACACACACAGATTTATAGTGGTTCACCCTCAATGCGAAAGCTACGTCCACTTTGCCGCTGCAGATTTTACTATAATGGAGTTTTGAGTTTACAATTCTCTCTTTCTCTTTTTTTTTACCACACTTCTAAAAGAAAAACGGCGCCCTAGTTTATATATAGTGAAAACTAGAGCGAACATAATACAAACCTAAAATTCCCAAAATACTCTCCACTAAATAACATTACATTATAAATCGATCAGCGTTCCACGCTCTGCGTAGGATCTTCATAGTGTCGGCGGTGAATTAGGCTCCACAACTCAACAACTCAACAACTTGCAGGTGCTAAACCTGCCTCTTCACCTATGGACATGAATAAAAAATTTACTACTGTTGAATTTGATCAACATGTTGCTTCCACACTCATATCATCAAATCCAGATTCTGCCATAGTACCAAGGCCTATACTAGTCGTCCATGATACTACTTAGTCCTCCATGATACTATCGTGTTATATAAATATACTGAGATGATATCATGGAGGACTGATTCAGTACTTCACTTAGTCCTTCATGATATATAAATATACTGTGATGATATCATGAAGGAAGAGTTTTGGGGTAATTAGTTTCGGCTGCTGGATTTAGAAGCCAAATTAGTTTAGAAGAGGCACGAAGCGGAAATTATTTTGATTTTAAGGGTATTTGGTGTTGTTTCTTCTAAATTTTATCATCTCTTGAAAGCCTATTGGGCTTCCTTAAATTGTCAATCCGGATCATTGAGAGAGGCCCAAGAAAATAACCATTACAACAAACATAGAAAACATACTGAAAAAGGGTTTAAGGAAACTTCATTTCTACCATGAACAAATGATTCAGGATTTAAGCAAAGCAAAACACAAATGGGAAGCGGAGCAGTGAAGAAAGGATGGTTAGGGCAAATGGGTTTCAACAAAAGTGGTGGAAATATCAATTGGTATCCAGGTCATATGGCTGCTGCAACTCGCGCTATTCGCCAACGCCTCAAATTATCTGATCTTGTCATTGAAGTCCGTGATGCCCGCGTATGTTGTTACTTTCCTATTTTTTTTTAATAATTATGGTGTCTGGGTTAGCTTCACGGAACAGGTACCAGGTTAGGCTAGGACAAATGAGAAAAAATCACCTACTCCCTCAGTTTCAATTTGTTTGTCTTGCTTTTATTTTTAGTCCATTTAAAAAAGAATGTCTTTTTTCTTTAATTCCTACTTTACAGCAGAGTGAAACTGAGGGGGGACTAATATTTTTATCGATTTTGAACCTATGATTCTCACAAATTGTTTTTTATTCTGTATTCACGGACACATTGGTCATTTATTTTGATGAATTTTGCTCTTTTTGGTTCAATTATTTTGTTTTGTGTGTGTAGATACCATTGTCTTCGGCGAATGAAGATTTGCAGCCGATGCTTTCTGGGAAAAGGCGTGTGATTGCGCTGAATAAGCAAGATTTGGCCAACCGCAACCTCATGCATGTATCTAATTTCTAACACTCCTCTTCATTAATGGGCGTTCAAGAATCCGTACATGAAATTTTAATGAATTTGAAAGAAATTGTATTGAGAAGTAATCTATATGGAACTTTCTGATGCGTCTATTTGTGTCAAGAGTCCTGGATATGTAACTACTCAAGACATCATCTTGCCGCCTTATGTAGAAATCATTGATAATACACAACATATAACTAGTTTAGTGGAATCAATTGATTTTTGTATTGGATTACAAATAGAGAGAAATCGTGGGTATCTTATAATAATGTCACAAAACTTTCAAGATGGAAGTTATCCTATAGATGCTTTATTCATGTCTGTTCGAAACGCGAATGAATGTAGTGAATGCTAATTCCTTTGTCAAAGTTTTGTAATTTTTGTCTTTTTGGAGCTTATAGGTAGCTTAATAGAATAGATTGATTTTGTTCAGTCTGTAATGTTGCGTTCCTTGTATGTTATGCACTATTTTTCAAGTTTTTTTTATAATTGTGGAGTTCGGGCCAGCTCGCGTACCTTGACTAATTCCACCACTACCTGCTAGTGGCGGAGCTAGGAATTCAAATAAGGGGATTTTTTTTTTTTTCAAAAAAAGTATTTTTATGCCAAGGGGATTCAACAACTTATATACATACAAAAAGAATTCATTTTTGCCTTGTTTAGTAGTATAATTTTTCAACAAATGAGTGTTTCTCTGCCTCCGCCCTTGCTGCTGGAAATTGAACCTGAGAGCTCATGGTTCTCAACTCACTTTATTGATTACTAGGCTATACCCTATAGTGCCTATTGATTCAAGTTCATTTCACCTTGATAATAGAACAATCATATTAAAAGGGGAAGATAAGCCTCCCTTTCCAAAATGAACATCTTGGTTAAATTAAATTGTCTTTATGAAGTCCAAAGATGTGCAGCATTTGCTATTTATATACTGAGGGTCTACCAAGAATAAATAGAAACTTAACAAAGAATCCTTAAGTTTGCATCTTTTGCTCATGTATGTATTAACACACGCTTGTCTATTAGTGAATGCAATAGAAATTTCTTTACCTTAGGAATACTCTTACCAGCACATGGCAAAGACAATGTAGTTACTTATCTCGTTAACAGTTTATGTTTTCTCTAACAATGTTGTTGTTGTACTTAGAATCTCAAGATTGTTAAGTCTAATGTATGCTAGCATCTGTCGTTTTACTAGTTAGCTGTCGTTTTACTAGTTAGTTCTTTCATGGAGTTGTCACTAGCGTTGAATATTTTAATGATCGCTATTAGAATGCAATTATTTTGACATTCTTTATTTTATCAACTTCAAAACTTTGGCTTGTTTGAGGGAATACTTGTTAGAAATTATATGAATCTACAACTACTTGGTATTGGCTTTTCAAATTTTAGTTGGTGAAACTTCTGTATTCATTCCATGCAGAGTTGGATTAGTTATTTCAATTCACGTAAACAAGAGTGCCTCCCAATAAATGCACACAGTAGAAGTTCTGTACATAAGGTTAGCCATCCTTTTTTCCATGCTCTTATTATGCTGATATTAATAAACATGTAAAAGATGTAGCCATAGTTACCTTTTAATTCTTTCTCGTAATAATAATAATAAATGCAGATTGCAATCAATGCATGAGATTTTCTCTTATAAGCATGCACAGCATATGTTCTACTCAACCATCTAGTAAATTAGATCTTGGATCAAGAAATTTGAATTTTTTATAGGCTGCGAGTTTGCATCTCTTCTGAGAGTTTTTAATCCAATTTCTATGATTTATATTCCAAAGCTTCTTGATCTGGTTGAGTTCAAACTGAAGGAGCTTATGACAAGGGAACCTACTCTCCTTGTCATGGTGGTGGGTGTTCCTAATGTTGGCAAATCGGCTTTAATCAACTCCATTCATCAAATTGCATTATCTCGGTTTCCAGGTGAGGCTTGTTTTTGTTGGTGATTCTTTTGGGTGCTGTTATAGGAAGCTGATAGTGGCTATGTTTTCAAGTGTACTGTCTATTGATGGTTATAATCTTAGTGCAGGAGAAGATGAAGAAGGCTAGAGTGGGGCCTTTGCCTGGTGTTACTCAAGATATTGCTGGATTCAAGGTTAGAAATATTCAACAGCATAGAGGGTCAGATTATGCACTTTCTTTTCCTGCTTATAAAAAAACAAACAAATATTCCACACTAGCTGAATAATTAATGCAGTAAATCCCTGAACATTTTTAACTTTAAAAAAGCAGAGTTGAATTACTTCTTCTATAACGGTTTCTGCAGTTATGAGGTGTGTGCAGTTCTCCAGATATCTTATTTTCAGTCTCAGTGTTTTCTGACCTCTTTTTGTCAAGGAAACCCTAGCTTTGTATAGCTCTAATACGGGAGATTATTTTGCTTAGACTTACTATTTTTTTGCAGAATGTTTAAACATCTTCACTGTGCATCTTCTGGGCTTATCAGAAGTAAAATACATGCTTGTGGCACACAAGAGTGTAACCTAGTAATCAATGAAGTGGTTGCAAACCTTGGAGACCAAGGTTCAATTCCTAACCGACACAAAAAACACTAGGTGGTTTCTTCCCATCTGCCTAAGCCTTGATGGCAGAGTTATCTAGTACTTGTGTTGGTGGGCTATAGAAGGTACCCTGTGGAATAGTCGAGGTGCATGCGAGCTGACCTGGACTCCACAATTATAAAAAAAAAACAAAAAAAAAGACATGCTTGTGGGAATCCCTAGTCTAGCAGGAAACCAGTTACCTTCTCTTGAGATTCAGATTTCAATCATATGTATAAAGTATTGTGTTGATTCAGTTAGAAAGATTGAGAAGTATTGACTTTTTAAACAACTGAAAGAAGTGGAAGACTAAATATGTGGTAACAATAGTTAATTTATTCAAAAACTTCTCGTCAACTGTTGAACTCATAGCATTCTCAGTTTCCTGAATGGTTTTTTTTTTAATTTCCTATTTCTATCTTCCCTATTTCAATAAGGGTTGTGTGATTTCACACAGGTTCTTGATTATTTTAACTTTTTTAGTGTCACCTTTTATTGGGTGTTCTTTTGTTGCTTATTTTCTTACTTCACACAGGTTCATGATTAATTTAACTTTTTAGTGTCACCTTTTATTGGGTGCTCTTTTGTTGCTTATTTTCTTACTTCACACAGGTTCATGATTATTTTAACTTTTTAGTGTCACCTTTTATTGGGTGCTCTTTTGTTGCTTATTTTCTTACTGATGCTAAAACGCTATTGCATACAGATTGCACATCGACCTAGCGTATATGTGCTGGACAGTCCAGGAGTGTTGGTTCCAAGTATTCCAGACATAGAAACCGGGTTAAAGCTGACTCTTGCAGGTATATACCTATTTGAACTGTGATTACAAAATTGTGCTTAAATTCTTTTATTCTACTGAGAATCTTGGAAAGACTAGTCGAGGAAGGCCATTTCCTAACAAATCATATTTTCCTTACTTGGAACTAATTTTGTTGCATTACTTGATAGGCATGATTATTGTCTTTTTTGGCCTGCATAATGACCTCCCTTCCCACCAGCTATATAGCTCCCAATGCACAAGTAAAGGAAACAAATGATTACACGAAGTTAGTTGTCGGTGTTTACGTTTCTCAGTATCTACATTATATAAGCTCAAGTTAGGTATAGTTGGTCCATTGGCTGTTCTAAGCTGGTCGATCTGAAGTTGTCTCACTACCCAAAAAAAGAAGTCAAGTAATGTCACTTATCAAATAGTAAAAATAAATAAAGTAAATAAGAACCTCAGGATTCTGTAATTTGCAGTAGGTGGGGGAAACAAGCTCCCATACAAAAGAGCAACGTGTTACCAAATTGAAGCAGGATCTATGACTACACCGTAGTAATTTATTCTGGTCCAATCTTAAGGTATTTCTTATTTACGTATATGCTTATGCAGGGTCGGTGAAAGATTCTGTAGTTGGTGAAGAGCGAATTGCTCAATACCTACTAGCAGTTTTAAACACTCGAGGAACTCCTCTTCAGTGGAAGCACTTGGTTGACAGGGAAACTAAGGACCTTCACCATGAGTTGGAAAAGAAACCTGAATCTATTATCAAGGATCTTCAAAACAAGGGAAAGAAGCCCATGAACAAATCTAATGCCTACCGAGTTCAGGTGAAAATGATTCTAGAGTTTGGTTTTCTTAAGAACTCTTCTGTATTTTCCCCTACCTTTTAATGTATAAAAAAAATCAATTGTGTTTTTTTTCTTTTGCTTCTCTTTTTGTTGCCATTGTTTTTATGAGGGTCCTTTGAGCGCAGGATATGGTTAGTGAAGTCCAACGCACACTTTGCAACACACTCTCGGAGTTCCGTGGTAGTTTGGAAGATGAATCTGACCTGGAGATTCTAATAGACCACCAGTTTGAAGCGTTGCAGAAGGTTCTGAAGATACCTCATAAGGCTTCTGAGGCTCGGATAATGATATCAAAGAAATTTCTTACGTTATTTAGAACAGGTAAACTAGGTCCTGTCATCCTAGACGATGTTCCTGATGCCTCTGATTCTGTATCTTGAATCATCCTTTGAACTTATCATCTGCAACTGAAAGCAAAAGTCTGTACCATATTAGTATTATCAATTTTCTTGAGTATCTCATTCCTATACCACGATCTAGTTATCAATTTTGTCTTGAATAATTCGCCCCTATATCACTAAGCTCAAGTTTATTAATCTTGTAGTAGTTGCATTTTCTTAGAAAATGGCGTTGAGCATGGCTGCAACATTTCAAGTTCAGTTGTTGTCATAAATGTCGATGGTAGTTCTTTAATTAATGTAAAGTGAAGTAAACAACTCTCTAATTTGGTAATTGACTAATTAGAAGGGAGTCTTGGAGCAACGGTAAAGTTGTCTTCATGTGACCTATAAGTCATGGGTCCGAGCCGTGGAAGCAACCACTAACCCTTGTGTTAGTGCGGCCCTTTTCCCAACCTTTGCTAACACGGGATGCTTTGTGCACCTACCCTTTTGGTGATTGACTAATTAGTGACATCTAATAACAATCTGCAAAAATACTTGGGATTTTCTCTTTAGCTCATTCCTTCATGGCATCAAAGGGATTGTGATAGACTATGAAAATGGGTCTTTATAGTTATGAAACTCCTCTTAGCTATAACTGTAACTTCTATTGAGGCGCTTTAGAGAAATTTCAATTTCACAACACATTTTTGAAGTTCAAAGTCTAGTTGGAACTGTGCGATGTTTTGTAAAGGGGTTCACACATTTCCTCCCGATGAATGTGTAGTTAAAAAGAAGAAACCCGCTCCAATCCCATGGACAAAATTTAAGGGCTACTTGTCAAAGAATGCGATCTCCATTTCCTGAGTGCTTTTTAAATTTGTGACACAGAACATTTGATGTATGACTTCTAAGTATTATTTAGCCAATACAAGGTATTGGGCTGTTATTCAATTAACCATTCTGAACAAAATTGATTGGGTACCATGCATTAGAAAAATTAAGTAAAATTTAATGAAGGGGAAAAAGGGAGTTGTACAAATAATTAACAGAAAGCCTTCACTTATTTGCTTCAATAAACTCTCTGTACTCTCTCTTCATTTTGACACCTGATACCGTCCTGCATATACACACAAAAAGTAGAATTAGCACGAGTATAAGTCGTCTGCTCATGAATTTAATGCAGAATTAGCACGAGTATAAGTCGAGCTCCTCATCAATTTAATGCTACGAGACTTTGCTCTGTCCAATTATTTTCTCTACAGGTGATTATGGCAGAAAGCAAATGCTGCAGAAATTAGGGCAGGAGATAGAAGCAAATGATAATTTGCAAGTCAAAAGTGGTTCAACCAATAATAAAGCTAAATGTAGCATAACACAGCAGAAGTCCACTGGGTTGGTTATAAAACATTTTTCACAAATTTCATGGAGATATACATAAAATTCATTCCCTAAATTATGTTTAGGTGTTCGGTTGGACATGAATATTTATACTGTCATAGTAGTGGAGAATGGAAGTGAGGTAAGGAAGCAGCATTTGATGTGAGCAATATAAACAGAGTTGTAGGTTCTTTTTTCCTCATTTGCCATGTAAGAAGTCTACGACAGCCAAAAGAGAAAGAGGATCTGATCAAAGATGATATCTTCCTAAGAAACATAAATATTAAAGCAGAAGAATCTTGAGGTAACATAAGGAAATCGATTCAGGAGAATGAAAAATAAGAGTGAAGCTGCAACAATTTGCATTTCCGATGAATTCAAGATCACAGGGCTTGAGCAACGATTAGCTAGGCTTATTTTACTTGGTGTATGGTGAAATTATGAGAGATGGAACTCGTGCAACAATGAATTAAGAGAAGATAGATATTCCTCGGACCCCGCGCATAGCGGGAGCTTAGTGCACCGGGCTGCCCTTTTTATACTTTTTGGCAAAAAAAAAAAGAAGCCAAATGTGACCAACCTGAGCATTTCCTTATTCTTGAAAAACTGTACACATGGAGTACCCATAATCCCAGCTGCCTCAGCAATCTCTGGATCTTCAGTAATATCAATTTCAACAAGGTGGACATGCTTGTCAAACTCATCTATGACCTGTTGCACAAACACAAATGAACAGGTTAGTTGTAAGCACTACAAAAGCCAGTATTCAACAGCAAAGCAGCTAATTGAATCAACTATTACTGAGTAGAAGTAAGAGAAAATGCAAGTCATTCGAAGCACAAAGCTCTTAGACAACCTTTATCAGAGGTTCTTTAAGGTTTATCTCAAGATTTGTGTATTTCTCATCGAGATCATAAGATTTCAAGTCCTCAACGTTCTTCAAAATGATAAATTATATTGAAACAGAATCTTTTAAGGCAAATTACCACATAGTACATCAATAAAGTTTGGCAAGCCCTAACACTTCACTCTTCACAAATTGGTCTCTTGTCTTGCAATAGAAATGTGATGGCTAATTGAAAGGACACGTAGAAGTTAAACATCCTCTGATAAGATTTCTTTCAAAATGAGTTGCATACCTTGCTAAGAATCGGTTTCAAGGTCCTACATGGACCACATGTTGGTGATGTATACAGTACACACATAAGCCTTGGACTCTCATGGTACAATTTCCGTAAAGCATACTGAGAAGGAAAACAGTATAAATGATTATCAGATAGGAACGCCGACTATGGTAAAGGACCAGTCAAACAAAACATCAGAAAGATCTAAGCTTCCTAGATCTCATACCTGGCCCTTGTGCTTTGCAAGTGTTATATCAAAACCTTCTTGGACATCTTTCTCGGAGAGTTCCTTCTTAACTTCTTCAGTAGGGGGCTGATGAGATAAAGAAATTCAGGAAGATCCATTAGATAATGAACTATTGGTCTTAGGCCTATTTCACAATAGCAAAAATTCGAAGGATATTTATATAGTGAAAAAAGTAGGAGATGTTAAGTTGTAAGAAGCCCCTTGCTTGGTGTTACCCGGTTTACTTCATATAATCATAACCCATAAAGTAGTACAAATACATTTATTTTTGATAAGGTAAAGAAAAAGTAGTAAAAATAGATTACTCACAATATATAATATTATCCAAAAACTCAGGACAAAACAAAAAGAGAAGATAATGCAGCACCGCCAAGCATCCATAAATTAGTCAACTATAAGAATGTATTTTTCTAGTTTTCTGTTTCCCCATAAAAAAATAAATTGACTGGGTAACTCAAATGAGAACTCTCAATGCATATCTTTGTTATTTCCGAAAGAATAACAGTTTCCTTGTCAGACCACCTTGATGGAATTCTCACTATCAAGATAAACTCATAAAGCTAAAAAAAGTTCATACGAACTCTTTCTGTCATAGACGATACAACAATCCATAAGCAATAATGTTCTAAAGGCTCCATTATATGGTTAATCACATTCAGATACAACTTCATCTGGGCCTGTAGGTAGCTCACATGAATACTCTACCACCCTACATAGGTACTCTACTCATTTTAGAAAGCATTAGATTAGATCACTAGGATACAAGCACTTGTAACAGCAAATAACTTGCAATTTTCTTTTACCAAGACTAATAACCTGAGAGCATTGAATAAAATGTAAAGATTAGATATAAGTCAAAAATGTTCTGGAGCTGGGTTAAAAACCACTTGAGAGCTATGTTACTTGGACTCTCAAAAAACGCATCCGTGTCGGACCCTCCAAAAGTGCACTACTTTTGGAGGATCTGACACGCACCCAGTGGCATTTTTGAAGAGTCCGAGCAACATAGCTTGAGAGCATGACCATATATGTGTATCAGATGACTTGTCAAGGAAATACACAGGACCGCGAAATCAGTTACTTTTAGAAGTCAGATACCTGGTGGAATTCAAGAAGAAGATTTTTGCTTGTGAGATATCTCTCCACTGATAGAGCAGCAACACATCCTGAGCCAGCTGCAGTGATCGCTTGCCTCCATTCATGATCCTACATATGGAGAAATGATTTATCCTATCATGAGTTAAGAATTCATAAAGAGAAGGTCTGAAAATTGGCATCACATTATTGGATGGCTCCCCCTCTCTCATTGCAACACCTTAAAATTAAGTTTTTTAAAACAGAAGACATCATTTTCTCATTCCACACCTGTCCCTACTAAAGAGGAACTTAATTCAGACGTTTCAATGACCAGGCTACAATTCATGCTGTTCATCCACAGCACATGATACATCTAAAGGGGCCATGCATAATTAACCTGAACTTTCTTAGTGGTACAATTACCACTTGAAGTACAAGGATAGTGAACAAAAAAAGTAGAAAAGCAGATATGAAACAAAAAATTGCTGCAAGTACCTGGACATCTCCAGCTGCAAATACACCTTCCACAGATGTGTTTGCTGTGCCCTCCTTGACCAATATGTAGCCTGAGCTATCAAGTTCAACTTGGCCTTCCAACAGTTGACTATTTGGCGAATGACCTATGCCATAAAACAAGCCTTTTGCCTCAAGCACAGATTCTTCCTGAGTATCAGCTTTTCTGATCAAAATTCCTGACATCTGGCCTTTTGGGTTGCTGACGACATCCACGGTCTCGGTGTTGAAATGCACAGTGATGTTTGGATTGTTGAAAACTCTGCATTCCCCATAATCAACCTGTTAAACAAACATTTCAGGGAGTTGAAACTCGAAATATATAGCTCATTAGTAATTCAATCCACTTCAAAGAATGAGGTGAAATAGATATGTAACAGTGTTTACAGAAATAGGTATATTGCAAGCAGAATAAAAGAGAATAGGTTGAAACTAGGGAAGAGTCAAAAGTGAAAAATTACCAGCAACAAACCAATCAAGAAACACTGAATTATTTAACAAAGCACTCATCTGGAGGATACACCTACTTTAGTTAATCACGTCATGTGACTTGCAGGTGTATGCTGAACTCAAATCATGATGATACTATAGTGGGTAGAGTACATTCACTAGTGTGTACAGCACAATAATCGAAACCTTTCAATTAGCATTTATTGCAATGCCTATGAGGAAAGCCCATATTACATACTCCCCCTGTCCCAAAAAGAATGACTCACTTTCCTTTTTAATCCGTCCCAAAAAGAATGACATATTTCCTTATTTGACAACAATTTAACTTTAAACTTTACCTTTTACGCAAAACGAGATGATCTATAACCACACAAATATCTTTGGCTTATTTTAGACCATAAGATTCAAAAGTCTTTATTTCTTAAAGTGCGTGTCAAATGAAAGTACATCACATAAATTGGGACGGAGGGAGTACTAGAAATTGTAACAAAACTATAAAAGATATAATCTTCATGACTCCCTTCATTGTGAAGTTGATATTCCAAGAACTGTCTATTGTACTTAATAAAGACAATGAAATAAAATGCGCAAGTCTAAAAGAAATGCTGAGTATTAAAGAACACAAACAAGACAGGCATGGATGTATCTCAGATTTTGGTCTTTGACAAGGTCAAGCTCACAACTATCATTGGGATCTTCTACCGAGTAATCCATATGGCAGGGCCTAGGAGAAGCTAAAGGAGATAGCTAATTTTGGAGTGTTATTCTGCTCTCACAAATGTAGTGAGAAATATGTTATAAAATGTGAATGAGCCGGGTGTGATGAAAGAAATATGGATGATGAAGTTAGGGTAACCAAGGAAAAGAAGTGAAGTGTCAGGTTGTTTCCAAAGGAGAACTGAAGGGGTCAGCAAGATACAAAAACTGAAAAAATTAAACAAGAAAAAAGAAGACAGTGACTAATTCTGACGACTAAAAGGCAATTATTATTTATCAGCACTAATTCTGACTACTAAACGGCAATTGTTATTTATCAGCGACCTTTTGACTATTTCTCTGAAAGTATGAAGTTGCAGTTGGTTTGGTTTCTTTAATGGGTTTTGTCTACATATCTCACCATTTAAGTAGGATTTTACAGCTTGGCACCGTACAAGTTGACATTGTATATAGCACACCCTCTCCCAGAGAGAGAGAGAGATTCATTATGAACCAGAAATCAATCAGAGAAATACTGCTGGTCTCGCAGGCTACTGTATCCTGAAATGCATTACTAAAAAATGTACATAAACATCAATTACCTATCTTGCATTGCTCTTGATGCTCTTAGTTGATCCTTGCGGACAAGTAGATGTACATGGCGTGCATACTTTGTTAAGTATATAGCTTCCTCTGTAGCTGTATCACCACCTCCAACAACAGCAAGGACCTGACCCTTGAAAAGTGGTGATGCTCCATCACAAATTGCACAGGCACTAATTCCTCTGCTCCAAAATTCATCTTCACGGGGTAATCCCAACCTTCTTGCATTGGCTCCTGTAGCCACAATAACGCTGTGGCACTTTACCTGAAAGATACAGAGGTGATTAGTGATCCAATTTAAGGACCCTAAAGTGGGAACCACATGCCAACCGGTGTAAGCCAACTAGAAGTCTAAAGAATCAAACTGGCAATCTGCAAGAACTAATGCATTTCAAGAACATCTCTTACAACAGATGAAACAAACGCGACCATCATCCCTTTTGTTATCATGGAGGAAATCAAAAGAGAGCTGGTACCACATATGTGGATGTACTTTTCATGACCTTCTCACGTATCAGATGAACCTCGGAGAATCGAGGGACTCTAGTAAAAAAAACAAAGCCAAAAATACTCTTTCTTTCACATATAAAAGATACAAAACCAAGCATGCTCTTACTTTCATACGTCGAAGGTACAAAGAACAAGTCAAACTCTTATATCATGGCTAAGGTGGAAGATCAAGGTTAATAGTATTGTTCTCTATAAAATGCAGTAAACTGGCCTTATAAAAAAATGCAGCAAATTGTTCTGCCATGTGAACATCTTTTAGATATCTTAAATTTAAGAGAAATGCCAAAAAACATAATACGAGTTGTGTGCTTGTATTGATTAAACCACTTCTAAATGGAAAACAGTTAAACCCATAAAGAAACTTTATGGTGTAGTTAAAATGTCTCTGTATTTTTTAAGAAGATTTTTTTTATTGGGAAGGAAAATGTTTCTGTACTAGTATCAAAAATCCAGAAAGCATGAACCTAGATACCTTCTATGGAATGCATGAAATATTTTTTATCCAAGAAAAGGAAGAATGTTGTGTCTATTTCTCTTCTTCCATTACACGTCTGAAATTCGTTTAGCTTTTTACCCCAAATGAGAAAATAATTAAGTTTAGCATCTAACTTCCTGTAATTTTCTGGGTACTTGTTTGAGAACATATTGCAAACTTGACAAAGATGTAACCAACCTTAGTGACCCTTAAAGAAGAGGAGGAAAGATTGCTTAGGTCTTGATAAATGGTGGCCATCCATATATTTTTTCCCCATCAAAGTAGTTAAAACATCAAATATCAGAAGTCGTTCTCACATGGAAGTTTAAAAGATCAAAGCTCCAATCCAGAAAAGCAAATCAGTTTGATGGGGATTAAAGATTAAAGCAGCTATAACAGAATATAGACAGAGTAACCAGCACTAAAGGGCGCATCACCTTACGTTCACTACTTTGGACAGTAAAAGGACTGTTCTTCACATCAATAAATTCCACATCTTCCTGATACAATTCAGCTCCCCATCTCTCAGCTTGTCGCCTCATCCTAGCAAAATTACGTAAATTCTCAGCATTCAAACCTTTTTTCTAGAACCAAGAAAACTTTTAATAGATGTACGAGATTAAATGCCCAAAATCTTTTCTTGTTACCTATCCATTAAGTCAGGGCCAGTTATCCCCTCTGGAAATCCAGGAAAGTTTTCTACCTCAGTTGTCGTCATCAACTGTCCTCCTGGTACACCGCCTGCTTGAAACCCCTCAAACACTACAGGCTTCAAGTTGGCCCGAGCCGCATAAATTGCTGCTGTATATCCAGCAGGACCTGATCCTATTATTACCAAGTTCTCGATACCCTGAGCTGTAAACATACAAAAACACCAGTATTCTCAAAATTATACTACCAATTGCAGATAAACTGCTGACAAGTTGACTGCTGAGATTTAAAATATGTGTCATGACAACATAGTAGCTGTATAATAGAGCCAAAAAAGAAAAGAAAAGAAAAGAAGAAGCATGAGATAAAGAAAAACTCTTCTCAAGTATCTGGACCAAAAGAACTATTTGAAGCTGCAAAATTAACTAGCATCTTCTTATACGTCAAATGCAATCTGGATGACACTTATGCTTCTTCAATTTTGACTTCACTTCAATCAACTACATACCGATCCTAATTCAGTTGCTTCGGCTATATGAATCCTCAAACGTTTACTACTTTTAAGGTGGACTTCAACTTTGACTCCAATTGACAAGAACAAAAATGCTCTAAAAATATATGATTCATTCAGAAATACACAACTTTACCTGAAGAATAAAAATGCTCTAAAAATTATACTACAATTTGTCTGCAGACAAGTTGACAGCTAGAATTAAAGTATATATTGTGAAAACATAGTAGTTGTATGATGGAGCAAGAAAATAACAAAAGCATAGATAGAGCAGCAAAATTAACCAGCATCTTCTTTTAAGTCAAATGCAATTTCGATGATACTTATGCTTCTTCAATTTTGACTTCAATTCAATCAACTACGTACAACAACAACATACCCAGTGGAATCCCACAACGTGGGAGGGTAGAGTATACGCACACCTTACCTCTACCTTGGTAGGTAGAGCGGTTGTTTTCGAAAGATCCTCGGCTCAAGATAAAACATAAGTACAAGCAAAGCAATAGAAACGGTCAGACCCGGACAAGAAATTTAAAACATTCTGAAAAAAGAAACAGTAACCAACGCAGGTAAATAAGATAAATAAAGTACAGAACACATAGCAGCAGAAATCAGATGACATGGGACAATAAAGAAATACTGCGCTTATTAGTATGACAGGCTAAGCAGGCCTACACTAATGACACTACAACTACCCGTTTGTAAGCGTAAGTAGGACTACACTCGACTACCTACTACCCTAATCCGTGTCCTCCACAACCCCCTATTTAAAGTCATGTCCTCAGCAAGTTGCACATGCGCCATATCCCGTTTAATCACTTCTCCCCAATACTTCTTCGGCCTACCTTTACCCCTCCTGAACCCGTCCATAGCCAACATCTCACACCTCCGCATTGGAACATTTCTGTCTCTCCTCCGCACATGCCCGAACCATCTCAATCTCGCTTCGCGCATCTTATCCTCCACCGAGGCCACTCCTACTCTGTCCCGAATATCATCATTTCGAATCCTATCTCTTCTTGTATGCTCACACATCCATCTCAACATCCTCATATCCGCAACTTTCATATTTTGGATGTGCGAAGTCTTTGACTGGCCAACACTCCGCCCCATACAACATAGTCGGTCTAATCACCACCCTATAGAACTTGCCTATAAGTTTTGGAGGCACCTTATTATCGCACAAGACTCCAGATGTGAGCCTCCATTTCATCAACCCTGCCCCAATACGATGTGTGACATTGTCATCAATCTCTCCATTTCCTTGGATAATAGACCCGAGGTACTTGAAGCTTCCTTTCTTTGGAATGACCTGAGTACCTAGCCTCACCTCCACGACTGTCTTATGGTCGCTCCCATTACTGAACTTGCACTCCAAGTATTCTGTCTTGGTCCTACTCAGCCTGAATCCTTTAGACTTCAGAGTCTGTTTTCAAACCTCCAGCTTAGCGTTCACTCCGCTGCGAGTCTCATAAATCAGGACTATGTCATTTGCGAATAACATACACCATAACACCTCCCCTTGAATTTGTCACGTCAGTCCATCCATCACCGAGGCAAATAAGAATGGGCTAAGAGCTGATCCCTAATGCAGTCCCATCATCACTAGAAGTGCTCCGAGTCTCCTATTGTGCGTACTCTGGCCTTGACTCCATCATATATATCCTTGATCGTCCTAGTGTACGCCACAGGTACACCTCTAACCTCCAAACATCTCCATAGAACCTTCCTAGGAACTTTGTCGTATGACTTCTCGAGGTTAATGAAAACCATATGTAAGTCTCTCTTCCTCTCCCTATACTGCTCCACCAACCTCCTAATAAGATAAATGACTTATGTGGTCGAACTCCCCGACATGAATCCAAACTGGTTCTCGAAATAGACACGCCTCTTCTCACTCTCATCTCCACGACTCTTTTTCAAACTTTTACAGTGTCGCTTAACAGCTTGATACCCCGATAATTGTTGCAACTCTGGATATCACATTTGTTCTTATACAAAGGAACCATTATATTCCACCTCCATTCTTCGAGCATTCTCACCGTCTTAAAAATGACATTGAACAACTCAGTCAGTCACTCCAAACTTGCTCTGCATGCGCTCTTCCAAAATTCAATTGGGATCTCATCAGGCCCGATTGCTCGTCCCCTACGCATCCTGCGAACAACACTCTTAACCTCATCAACCTTAATGCCTCTACAATGCCCAAAATCCCGGTACCTTCCAGATTGCTCCAGATCTCCCAGCATAATGTCTTCACCTCCTTTTTCGTTCAAGAGTTTATGGAAGTAAGACTGCCACCTCCGTCTAATATGCGTGTCCTCCACTAATACTTTACCGTCCTCGTCCTTGATGCACCTTCCGTGATCCAAGTCACGACCCCTCCTCTCGCTCGCCTTGGCTAGTCTGTACAACTTTTTATCTTCGCTTTTTTCCTCTAATTCCAACATACACACGTTCAAAAGCCGCCGTTTTCGCCGCCCTAACCGATAGTTTTGCCTCATTACTCGCCATCTTATACAATTTCATATTCATCCACTTCTCCACCTCATCCATGCTTTTACTAATTTCGCATACGTCACTTTTTTTGCTTTCACCTTCTCTTGAACTTTAACATTCCACCATCAGTCCCCTCGATGCCTACCACGGCTACTCCGCGAGACCCCTAGCACTTCTCTAGCTACCTCCCGAATGCAACTAGCCGTCCTGTCCCACATACCGGTCGCATCCCCACTACTCCCCCAAGCCCCCTTGGCCATCAATCTCCCCCCCCCCCCCCCATTTCTTTTGCACTAGCCATAGTCAAACTCCCACATTTGATTCTTAACCTGTCATCTACAACCCTCATCTTCTTCTCCATCTTGATCTCCAAATCCATCACCAAAAGCTTATGTCGGGTTGTAAGATACTCATTCAGAATAACCTTGCAGTCTTTACAAAGACCGTTGTCAACCTTCCTAAGGAGCAAAAAGTCTATCTGAATCTTAGCCACCGAGCTACGGAAAGTCACCAAGTGCTCCTCCTTTATGAACCTCAAATTGACTATCACCATCCCAAAAGCTTTAGCAAACTCCAAGAGTGAGACGCCTCCCCGTTCCTGTCCCCAAGGCCAAAGCCTCCATGCACGTCGTCATCACCCTCCGGAAGTGACCCGATATGTCCATTGAAATCCTCTCCTACAAATAACTTCTCAGTGGGTAGTATACCTCTCATCACCTCATCCAAATCCTCCCAAAAGCGCATCTTCTCCTCCTCGTCCAAGCTCGCTTGCGGCGCGTAAGCACTAATAATGTTCATAGTGGACCCTCCAACTACCAACTTAATCCTCATCATCCTGTCATTGACCCTCCTAACCTCTACCATCTGATCTCTTAGCTCATTGTCTACCAAAATGTCTACCCCATTCCTATACCTCGATCTACTCGAGAACCATAACTTATACTCATCCACATCCTTAGCCTTAGGTCCTACCCATTTGGTCTCCTGGACGCAGGCTATATTAATACTCCTCTTCTTAAGAATCTTAACTAGCTCTATGGACTTCCCCGTTAAGGTCCCGATGTTCTAAGACCCTACTCTTAGCCTAGACGCCCCCTTAACCCACTTACCCTTTAACCCTAGCCTCCGTCCCCGACCGAGAACATGACCCAAGTCTACAATCATTTATCAAAGCCACTAAAAAAACTATAAACTAATCAAGGTCACTCTAAGACGAGCAGGAACCAATACCAAAGCACAAGTTGGCAAGAATGTAAAGGCAAGTCGAACTACTACAACAAGAATGGTATGACTAACGACTAGAAGAATAAAGAAAGAATGTAAAGGCAAGATTTAATAAAGGGAAGCAGGCACAATTTAACTACAAGAATAAGGGCGAAGAATGAATAGGAGCCACCAGAGGTACCAACTCTAGGTGATAAGAACCTGTCTATCACCGGAAATCACTGTTCACTGCCGGATATTACTGATCACTACCAGGAAACACTCATGTGCGTCACCTGAACCTACCGGAAAATACTTGTTTGCCGCCAAGAATCGTTGTTCGACGATGGAATTACTATTCACCTAGGAAGTATTGTTCACTACCGGAAGTTATTATTTACCGTCGGAACATGCATACATGTGCACTCCTGACCGGAAACCTACTAAAGGGGTTTTTGGTTGCAGAGTATAGAAGACAAAAAAGTCAAAAGAGAAGAAAAGAGAGAAGAGAGGATCTGCTTCTGGCCGGAATAGCTCGCCGACGTTAGATCGGCGTACCTGGTGGGAGCCGCGGTGGTGGGCGTCGGCGATAGATAGAAAGAAAGGAAGAGGAAAGGGCAAAGAGACAAAGAGGAGAGAATGTAGAGAGAAAGAAGAGGATGGAGGGAGCAGCAGACCTTGTAGCCGACCGGAAAAAGGGTGGGTGGATGGTGTTCTTACTATTCAACGTCGAGGGGTGGGGTGGGTGTTCTTATTGTTCACAGTCAAGGGGTGGGGGGTTACATATCCTTACCGTTGGGAGAAGATGAGAGTAGAGAGAGAGAATCCAGTAGAGAGATCATGAGAAACACATGTGTAAGTATAGAAAACAGAGGAACTTATAAATTATATTTGCCGGAAAAGGAGATCGGAAGAGTTTAGTCCGAGATGGAGATTGCAGAAATTCAATCAACTACGTACCAATCCTAATTCAGTTCACTCTATTCATCAAAATTTTACTGTTTTTAAGTTGGACTTTAAACTTTGACTCCAATTGACAAAAACAAAATTGCTCCAAAAATATACTCCCTCCGTCCATTTTTACTTGTCCATATTTGACTCGGCACACTCCTTAAAGGAGCAATAAATAAAATGACAATTTTATTATATCACCCCTAATTATTACTCCATATATCATCTAAATAATTGTAATTAATCAGACATACTTTAAACGTTGTGCAACCACTAACAATTCCTTGAAGTTTCCAACTCAATAACTAATAATAAGGGCAAAATAAGTATGAATGATAAATTATCTCTTAATTTTCCAAACTGGATAAGTAAAAGTCAACATCTATTTTTAGTATATTGGACAAGTAAAAGTCTGACATCTATCTTTAGTATACTAGACAAATAAAAGTTCACATCTATTTTCAGTGTACTGGACAAGTAAAAGTTGACATCTACTTTTAGTATACTGGACAAGTAAATCAACATCTAGTTTTAGTATATTTTTAGTGTACTGGACAAGTAGAAGTCTAACATTTGTTTTTAGTATACTGGACAAGTAAGAGTCGACAACTATTTTTAATATAATGAACAAGTAAAAGTCGACATGAGTAAAAATGGACGGAGGGAGTAGTTATTGACCTGAAGAAGTAGTTTCTACCGGCTCCGCCGCTGCCGCAGCTCGAATCGAAAAAGAGGACAAACGGCTGCGAGTCAAGTGACCGTTAACTGAGTCAACTCGCCGTCGACTCGAGCCGGAGCTGATAACAAGTAAACCGGTCTGAATGGAGAGAGCGGTCGATAAAGTTGACGGAGTAGTTGCCATGGAAGTGGATGCGGGTCGGGATATGCTCCGGGTTCGGATTCCGATACCAACGGAGTTAGTAATATTGGGAGTAGTATTAGCCATTGGTTTCGGAGCATACGATATCTTCTCTTCTTCAACTGAGAGAGAAGTTTGTTCTACTCGCTCACACACACATACACGCACACACAATTTGTGTCTTTTGTTTTGGGCTTTGTGCCGTTGTGTGTGAGAGAGATCTATTCGGAATTTTATGGGGTGAGGATAGCCACTCAACGAACTATATTATTTTCTTTTCATTTTTTTTTAAAAATAAATAATTTCAAAGTTGTTTTTTTTCCTTTGAAGAAAATGTCATCCAAATGTGTGTTTGGTTAGACGAAAACTTTTTATATATATAAAAAAAAGTTTTTTGGACAACGGGAAATACTTTCTTAGAAAATGTTTTATAGTATTTATAGATAATATGCGTTTATTAATAAAAAATAGAATGAATTATATGCGATATTAATTGACGTTGAGATAGATGAAATATTAATATAAAGATGTAATTATATTGACACTATAGTTGAATTTAAAGTAATTGAGTATCTATTGAATACGTTAGGTGAGCTTAGTTATATAATTTGTAATTAAATAAATCTTGTGACATGGGATGAATGATATGTTATGTTGTTATATATAACGTTATATCTTTTTTTATAGATGATATTTTTTATGTATATTTTTTTTGTTGCTGGTGTTACCAAAATCCTTGTTGACGTTGATATTTCACCTTTAAAATGCAATATTTAGCGATAAGTTAATCCAACAGTAAATATTATTTTTTCATGTGCTTTATTTATTGTTGTCAAACAGTATGATCATACTGAAAATTTATTTTTTGATGAATTAAAAGATATCCTTCATTTTCTGGTGCCAAAAAAAGAATTTTAAGGATAAACAAACACATGCTCGAAAACATTTTGGCCCATCATTAATTATTTTTACATGTATGAAAGTTGCATAGCTGCTGTTATTGTAAAAGCAAAACACCTTCAACTGAAAGATGTTCATGCTTCTGTAAGGTTCCAACATTCTTAATATACGGATTGCCATTATATGAGAAAACATTAAACTGAAAAAGTAAGAAACACATGAAAAGTGAGATAAACGGAAAAAGAGATAATCAAATGAAGACAAGAAAAGAAGATAGAAAACAGAAGAATGAACGAAAACATAAGTCATTTGAGCAGCACAACTAATAACAACATACCCAGTGAAATCCCACAACGTGAGGTCTGAGGAGGGTAGAGTGTACGCAGACCTTACCTCTACCTTGATAGGTAAAGCGACTGTTTCCGAAAGACCCTCGGCTGAAGACAAATCATAAGCACAAGCAAAGCAAGAGAAACGGTCAGACCCAACAAGAAATTAAAGTAGTATGAAAATGATGGTTACAAAAGCGAATAAGCCATGATAGCGCATTATGAAAGAAAGAAGCAGTAACTAACGTAGGTAAATAAGATACACAAAGTACACTAAAGAACACATAATAATAGAAATCAAACGACATGGAACTATAAAGCAATATTGCGCCTATTAGTATGATAGGCTAAGCAGACCTACAATGATAACACTACAATTACCAATTTGTAAGCGTAAGTAGAACTACGCTCGACTACCTACTACCCTTCTACCCTAATCCGTATCCTCCACAACCCCTTATCTAAAATCATGTCCTCTACAAGTTGCACATGCGTCATATCCCGTCTAATCACCTCTCCCTAACTATATCAAATCTTTGTGCATCTTTCTTTTTTAGGAGATGTATTCACATCTCTCGTCAATACGATAGGTTGATTTACTTTCTTTGCCCTAGCTTGGCGAATCGATTGATCACGTATGGTGATTACGCATCTAGGTCAAATTGGAGCAAGATTTTATGAGATTCCTATCTGGTGTCAACTGATCCTTCAGTGTCTGCACCAACTAAATAGGAAGCAACATTCGAAAGACGAGAGTAGGCTCCAGGAGGATCAAAAGACTGATACCCAAGTAAAAAGTGTAGAACAATTAGTTTATAAGGATCACCGATGTATAACCATTCATCTTGATTATGAATCAAGACGAAAGGTCGGATGTACTTGTTCAGGTCAATGGTTATCTCGGCTGGGAATCAAGCCCCAACACAAAAAGACTAGCAACATTTGTCCACGGCTACAAGGGAGAAATCGAAAGGAAATTGATATCACATACCAAATTAAGTTGATTTCATGCATTCAGACATCAATGAGAAAAGAGAATGAAAATGGGGACTAAACTCTCCAGTAAACCTACAACAACAACATACCCAGTGGAGTCCCACAACGTGGGGTCTGGAGAGGGTAGAGTGTACGCAAACCTTAACTCTACCTTGATAGTTGGAGCGGTTGTTTCCGAGAGATCCTCGGCTCTCCAGTAAACCTAGTGGTACAAAATTATGATACAAGAAAGTCCATTCTCGGAATACAAATGTTAATAGTCTTAAACAAAACATAAATAATCAGCTGTAAAGGTTATTCTAGACGAGTATTTGACATCTCAGAGACCTAAATCGGAACTCCCATTTTTATTGGTGCAGGTGAAGTGTCTACAGATGCATTCTGAAGCCAGTCCTTGGCACAGATGAGGGCCTCCACGGTCTCAGGTCGCAAGGAACACCTGTAACGATCCATCTCTTTGCTAACCGTGCTAAATATAGAATCAGCTGTAACGGTTGAAATAGGGACTGACAAGATATCACGAGCCATTTTTGACAAAGTTGGGTACTTCATTCTGTTAAGCTTCCACCAACCCACAACATCAAACTCGTGAACACGAGGCAGCAAAGACTCTTCCAGATATCGATCAAGTTCAGACCTTGACTGCTGGCTCGTAGTCTCCATAATGTAGACGTCAAAATCAGTAAGTCCAAGCCCGTTACATGAGGCATTGAGGCCGCCTTGGCCATTATCCTCCTGCCTCATAGCACTGCCATTTACTTCTTCGACATAAGTTGGGGTTAGAGGCAGAGGAAGAGCCACATATTCGAGGAAGAGTTCATGAATTCCCTCCTCAACAGCCTTCACGTAGGTGGCTGCTTCTTCCCCGTAAATTTTTGAAAAACTGAATTCAACAAGTTTCGTTTTGAAGCGTGGATCCATTACTACGGCAATAGCTAACATTAAGCAACAACTTTTCCAATAATTATCAAACTTCTCTTGCATTATTTTGGTAAGGCCGCTGGTGAACGGATCTTCACTTGCTGCAGCACGAGCCAATTCCAATTGAATCTTCCACGCTTCATGGAAGAATGTGTTGGTTGTTGGAATTGTTGGTGCAGTCAGCAGATTGGCAGTGTCAAAGAAGGTTCTCAAGTAAATGCACAGAGTCTCAACTTGCTTCCAATCTTCTAATGTTGGGGCATCTTTGTAATCAGGATCTGATGTATCCAAGCATGAAAATACTTCTTTTAACTCCATTGCAGCCAACAACATCTCATATGTTGTGTTCCATTGAGTTCGGTCATCAAGGGCCAGCATCTTTGTGCTTGGCACCTGAAGCTGCTGTTTGAGCTCAATAAACTTTTCCTCATGAGATTCCGATGTTTTCACGTACTTTACGCTATCTCTAACTTTTTTAACAGTTGCATGCACAAAATTAAAAGCGTCTTGGGCAATGCTGCTTAAAGTTCGAGCAAGACAATTTCCAACCAATAATTGACCATTAAGCACAAGTGGGTTCTTGACAGAGAGTAAAGCTCTAAGATTATCAACAGCAGCATCACCCAGTGGTTGATTAATAGTGACAGAAAACAACTTCCCCTCCATACTCCAGTCAGAAAGGCAAGCGGCAACAGCATGGCTGAAAGCCGTCTCAGAATCTGGATATGGTTCCATGATGACATTGAGTATTTTCCTGTGAATCTTCCACTCACTGTCAATATACTGCCCAGTTATGAACACATAGCCCACAGTGTGGCGGGAGGACCACATATCTAGTGTTAAGCACATCCGCCCAGGCACTCCCTCAATCACCTTCTGAATGGCTTGCTTTTCTCTAAGATAAGTTGCGACACAATCTCCTTGCACGGTGTTGAAGCTCACCATATCAAAGCGAGGTTGAAGATTCTGGACAAAAGTAAGAAAGCCTGGATGCTCAACCATGTGAAGGGGATAGTCGTTCATGATAATCATCTTAGAGATTTCCTGGCGGCACTGGTCGGGATCAAAAGCAAGGTAAGGAGTAGAAGCAGTTCGATAACGTCGTTTAGGTGCAGCACCATTACTACCTCCATATACAGTCATCTTAGGAGGTGCACTATATGGGCTCAATTGATCATTCTGTTGATTACGCAGGACTACTGGACAGGTTCCTTTGGCAATATGGCGTTTCAGATGACTGGTGCCTGCTACTTTGGACCCTGTACTATATGCAAACGATTGCTTGCACTGCTTACATTGTGCCCTTCTAGTCCCAACAGCAACATTTTCAATGGTGAAGTGCTCCCAAACTATTGATTTCTTTTTCCTACGCTTACCAGGTTGTGTTTCTGAGTTGTTTGGAGGTGTTTCGACATTGTTGGGTTGTGGCTCTGCAAGAACCATCTCATTTCCTGGAATCATCTCATCCTCTGGAACCATGCCCGGGACTATCTCATTACCAAGCACCATCTCATGCTCATGCATCATCTGATGTTCATGGCCCATCTCATGTTCGTGTCCCATCTCATGTTCGTGCATCATCTCATGTTCATGGACCATCCCATGGTTCTCAGTGGGAGTTGCGGGAGAAACAGGGGTTTCTGGGGTTGCCATCCTATCTGCAGCAATACCTTCTCAAATATCTGTATAATATAATGATCAAAAAAGAAAAAGAAAATATAAATAATGTAATCAAAGAAGATGACACACGGAAAATAAATACAAGCTTTAAAGTAGCACTGTATATCTAAAGAAAACTCCGATTTATGTATTATTATTTATTATTATAGTTATTATTATTATTTTGTGATAATTTTTCAAGAAACTCAAATTCTTTTCTGTCAGAACGTCAAAACGATCGCAAATACTACAAAGTACTAGAAAAAATAATCAAATTTTACAATGAGCAAGTCAAAATTTACGAGGAATAAAAGGGACTTTTAAATCTTTTTTCTTTTGAGGTTCGAACTTAGAAGCATATCAAAATTCTAGAACCCCCTCATGAACAACAAGGATAGCAAAATAAATGTGATAAATACCTGCTTTTTAATGATGAATAACAATAAAGAAACTGAATGAAATTAAACAAGGAGATTTAATCTTCACATAAAAAATGACCATAGGATGAAGTTATCTATTATAAATGAAATTAGAATTTTTTTATATGTAATATTCTCAAACAATATATATTTTTTTAATAAGTATTATTTTATAATAAAAGAAAATATTACATATTAAAAATTTCTAATAGATAATTTCACCCTATGTTCAAATTGTTAGGCTCATCCAAGGCGTATTTACAGAAGTAGACTTGATCGTCAAGTTTGAAAAAAGCTAGTCAAGCCTGTGTCACTTTCTTACGTTAGGAGAAAGGGAGGAAATATATTTCAAAATCTTTCCTAGCTACCGGGGAAGGGGAGAGGAGAACATTAGTGACCATCAAACTATAGAACCTCACCTCAAACAAAGGCCCTCGGAAGAGCCTGAAGTAGAGAAACCTACAAATAATAGGGTAAAGTTATCTATTATAAATGAAATTAATTTTTTTTGTAATATTCCATTTTATTATAAAATAATACTTATTAAAAATATATATATTATTTGAGAATATTACATATAAAAAATTTCTAATTTCATTTATAATAGATAACTTCACCCTATGTTCATTTTTACATAAAATCTAGCATTATTATTATTATTTTGTGATTGGTAAAACTCTATCATTATCAGTACAATGTTTGGTTACTACTTCCTTTCCTCATTAAATAATACCATTAATTATGGGTAATCCATGTTTCTTTTTTTCTTTTTGAGATAAATCTATGTATTATTTTATGTAGATATAATGTCAAATAAGAATGTGAGTATTAGCAATATATAGATTAAAAATACTAAAATGACATACTAACCTTCCTCATAGCAAACAAACTTATTTTTTTCAAAAAAGTAAACACATTTTAATTAGTATACATTGTATATTACTTCCTCCATCAATTTATGTGAGAGTTGGTTTGATTGGGTGCAGAATTTTAAAAATAAAAAGGCTTTTGAAACTCATGGTCCAAAATAAAGCATAGAAATTTCTTTGGCTATAAATCACCACATTAAGAGTAAAATAAGAAGTTTTAAGTTAGAATTTTGATTTTAAATATAGAAATATGTCTTTCTTTTAGGCAAACTAAAAAGTAAAGTGACACAAATTGGACTGAAAGAGTAAAGTTTTAAAACATCAAACCAAACATTCAACCAGAAAAAAATCTTGCATAATTAATCCTTACATTTAACTCTTGCATTACTAAGAGGGTGTTTGGATTGGTTTTTTAGAATAGCTTACAAGTTAAAAGCTAAATGCCATAAATTGTTAATAACCAACTTTTGGCTTTTAACTTATTTTTGTACTTTTTAGCGTAAAAGTATGTGCTTAAAAGCACCTTTTTTTCTCAAACACCACAAAAAATAAAAAGAGCTTAAAAGCCAAAAAGTACTTAAAATAAGCCAATTCAAACACCATCTAAAAAGAAAAAAACAAAAAAAAAACAAATCTCTGCATAAGTTAACCAAACGACCCCTAAGTGCATGGTGAGGTTTCTAGCGGTAGCAGGTAGGGTTCAAAGTGGTGGGGGTGGGGTGGGGGAGTTGGCTCAAGATAGGTTAACAGTGCAACAGAAGGCCCGAAGCTTTAGCCAAACAAATGCATGAGAAATAATTCCTCATAGCTACAAGGACTGATCACTGATCCTTACCTCCATCAAGGCCTGGCCCAACTCGGCCCGAATTTCAGTACTAAGAGAACTCGAAAGCTAACATTTTGTTAGTACAAAATAAAGTAAGGGTAAAATAGACAATTTCACAAAGCATGGGCTAAAACAAGTCAAAACAAACATATACTTGCTAGATCTGACTCGTAAAAATGGATCAAACATGGGCTCACAGATAAAATCTAAACAAAGCCCACATCAAATACCCTTACGAACAATAGATCTACAAAATAAACACACCCAGAAAATTAAAAATATTCATTCTCAGAGATCTGCAATTTCAAGCCCACAACAACTTACCCATAAAAAAATTATAAAAAGTTCCTTATAAATATGTTACCAGAAATTTCAATTAAACACAAAAGAAGTTAAATTTCCAACGAACAACAAGAAAGAGAACTATCGGAGGGGTATTCGAATCTTCACCAACAAGCTGAAAATTCAGGCCAACTAAGCTACTATATTTCTACGAAAGAGAACTAACAGATATGCATATAAAACAAAGAAAGAACCAGATGTGGATGGCATATCTGAAAACGCATCATATAACAAAAATATACACAGAGAAGAAAAAATCATTCATTTTAGAGATGCAAATGAACAATCTTCACAGTAATCACACAAAAAAACACAAATAATAAAAACAAATATAAAGTTAAAATAAACACAATCGAACAATAACGGAGAAATAGAGAGAAGATGAAATTGGTATTATACCTAGCGAATTTTTTAAATTTTGAGCAAAACCTAGATCGTGAAACGCTCCCGTTTCAGTAATCGGAATCTGAGTCAACGACGTTTTTGGCCTCCACCGGCGAACTAGATCTAGGGTTTCGGTAGGAGAGAGAAAGAGAGAATTGGGCTTGAACCCGATAAAAACCTAACTGGACCTTTGTTATTGGGATTTTAAGTAAATAGATACCCCAATACCCAAAAGAACAATTAATCGTATTGGATATGAGTCCATTTACTTTTGAGTGTGTGTAAATTAAAGGTGAGCCACTGCGTGTTTTTTGGATCGTTTTTTGGTGAAGTGGCTCATTGTGTGACGGACCACAGCCCACCCTTTTTAATGTTTTAGGGTGGGTGGGTTAGGTGGGTGCAGCCCATCGGAATTTTGTATATGGGGCCTACATGACTAAGATTCTTTATATTGGGACAAGTTTGTTATTTAGCCCATTATGGTGGGGGCGAAGTTTCAATTTTGAAACAAAAGGGGAATTTCGTATGATCCAACCACTATTTGCTCAAGCCCTTCACCAAGCAAATGGACCCAACTCTTGTGTTTTTGGTTTCACATAGACTTAATGAGGTGAGACCATAAAAGAAAAAAATATATATTACCCGTTTGGCCATGAGAATTATTTATTTTAAAAAAAAATATTTTACTTGAAAATCAACATTTGGCCATGAAAAATCCAAGTTATATAGTTGTATTTGACATTTGAAAAACTCTAAAATCCCGTTTTCACTTTTTTTTTTACTTTTCACTACATTCAGACAACCACATATTATTTGCAACTACTATAACCAAACAAAACTCCATCTTCATCACTAACTTCAAAAAATCCCAAGTAAATTGAAAAGTATTTAATTTTTATGACCAAATGTCTGTTATATCTAGTAGAGATTAAGGATGTCTTGTGGTCCGGGTCGGCCCGTCCCGTCCCGATCCCCCAAAGTAAAAAAAAAATTGTCGGGGTCGGGGTTCGAACTCGGGACGGGGCCTGGGTTCGTCCCACCCTTCTCGATCCGACCCACCCCATCCCGACCCCGGCTAGTCCCGATCTCGTCCCGATCCCGACCCGGCCCCGTCCCCCTTTGCAAAAATAATTGTTGCAACAACGACCAAATTTTGATTTTGGCCGTTGTGCAACGGCTATAACGATCATTTTTAGCCCCCACCTCATAAACCCCCTACCCCCTTAATATTTATTTTTAACCCCTAAGTTAATATATTTACACTTTAACCCTATTTTCCAACTATAAATAACTCATTTTTCTCACAGATCTTCATACCATCTCTCAATTTATCTCTCTACAATTCTACAAATCTTCCTACTATTAAATATTATATCAAAGTTAAAAAAATTGAGTGTGAAGTTGACAGTTAGCTTGAGGATCATCCATCGAGCAAAGTTTCAATTTTCAACCTCGATTACACGTCGACGTTACATCGGCGTTTGGTACCTTCGTTCCTTCTTTAAATTATTATTGTTACTTAATTTCACTTATTGAATTATTTATTGTATAATTAAAATGGAAGGATTTAAACGTTTGATTACGGGTAAGGGTAATGATGCTTCTTCTAGTAGGGGTAATAAGGGTAAGGGTACTTCTTCTAGTAATCATATTCCTAGTCTCGATGATTTGATTGATTTCAGTAATATTGATGAAAATGCTTTTTTTAATGATGTATCAGTAGATGAATCAGAATTTAATTTAGACGATAATATAGAGGACACACCCACTAGTGCACCTCAACCTCATGCTCAGACTGAGTCTCAACCTGAAATTGAAATTGGAATGCCATATATCTCCATATATCTCCCTAGTATGAGTTGAGGCCCCACAAAATAAAAATTAAAATCAGATGCATGACATTCTTTTGATAGGGACGAAGAGAATCAACTAGCTAGATGTAAAATTTGTAAAATTGTTTATAAATTTAAAATCGGAAAAGGTCAAGGTGGAACGGGAGGTTTATTGAGACATGTACAAGGCGAGCACACAGCTAGGTGGAATCAATACATGGCTAAAAAATCGGGTGTGTCAATGTCATCTGAGTCGAGACAAGGTTCACATAGTGTCCTCGACCTAGTACAAGGTCAAATTAACCCGACGACGGGGGGAATTTTTGGTCCTAAATATGATAAAAACAAAGATAGGGAAAAATGACAAAATTAATTGCGGTGGAGGGTTTGCCTTTTTCATTTCCTTCCTCTCCTGGTTTTATTCATTACATTCGAATGACATATAATCATGCTTTTAATGGTTTTTCTAGATCAACTGTTAGAAGGGATGTTTTTAAATTTGCAAGTGAATATCAACAGTATTTATGTTAAGCATTATATCATTTTAGTGGCAAAGTGGCTATCACTTCTGACATAGGCTGTAGTACTAACGTTAATGATTATTTAACGGTTAGATGTCATTGGATAGATCAAAATTGATATATGCAAAAAACGTATTGTAGCATATAGATATATAGATTATAGGCACATTGGTAATTTTATTGCAGATAATATTAATGAAATTTGTGAATAATATGGAATAAATGACAAAATTATGACTATTACATTAGATAATGCTTCTTCTAATGATTATGCTATAAGACTTTTAAAACTTAGATTAACTCCATCTTTTCTTGATCATTTTCATATAAGATATGCATGCCATATTTGTAACTTAGTTGTAAAGGATGGCCTAAAACTTTTTGAAAGCATTCTTGATAAAATACAATTTGGTATAAACTTTATTTTTAAAGGTAAAAAATACAAAGACGCAAAGGGTATAAAAAAATATGTCATGATTGTGGATTATCATATAGAAAAATTGCAGAAGAAGTTTCGACTAGGTGAAATTCTCTGTATGAGCAACTACTTGTTGCTTACGATTATACACAACCTATTACTTTATTATTTAACGTTCATAATAAAAATCCAAGGGATATGCTTGTAGATAGTGATTGGGATAAAATTTTAGAACTTAATGATTTTTAGAGAAATTTTATCAAGCTACTAAAGAATTTTCCGGTATTTATTATCTTACTATTTCAAATATGTTATTTTATATAGCTCTAATATTTTTGTTACTTAATGAATATATGCAAAAACTAACTTATAAAGCAGCTATTGAAAAAATATTTAAAAAAAATTTAAAAAACTTTTTCCCTATCTCCACTATTTATATTGTTGGTGCTATATTAAATTCAATATCAAAGTAGACGGTTGTAAAACACTTGTAGAAACGCTTTATGATTGTGTAGAAGTACTTCCAACATACCTAACTGAATAACCAACGGACACACCAACTAAAGAAGCAATTACGTCTAGCATACACACCGAATGCAAAAAAATATATACTTATTACCAACAACAAAGTACAAATAATCAACCGGCTTCTGTACCATCTTCTGCTACTTCGCTGCAACCTTATAAAAAATATGTGGTTTATGCTGCTAGTATTCAAGGCCTTAGAAATAAATGTGTAGTGGTTCAACTTCTTCACAAGTTAGCGAATTTGATGTTTATGTTTTGCAGGGTGTTGTACCGTACGAATTAATTGCCAATGCTGAAGTACAAGAAGACTTGCTGAAATACTGGAGGAAGAATGACAAGACATTTCCGAAGCTAACAAAGATGGCCCGAGATGTGTTAAACATTCAAGCGTCATCAACAATGTCTGAAAGCGCCTTTTCCGTGGGAAGATTTCAAATTGGAGAGCATATACATTCATTGGCGGGAGACACATTGGAGATTGCAGTTCTATTCAGAGACTAGATTTGTGCGGAGCGTAGGAGGTGCGGCCAACCGGAGACCAACGAAGAAGAAGACTACAACTACAACGAAATATTGTCTGAGGGAGCATGAAGCGACGTTGGAGAATTTGACAAACAAATTCCAATTCCAACAGAAGATCCTCAAGACATTGTGAGGAAATTCGAAAGAGTATGGTTGACTATATAATTTTTTTAATTGCAATTTTAGTATTTTACTATGTCAATTGAAACTTTTGAAGAACATCACAAAGTTGTAATTTTGAAATTGTATTACTATGTCATATTTCTATTAAATAATATAAGAGACACAAAAAAAACCTTGGGATGCTTTTGTTACACTATTTTGTTCAATTATTGGTGTGTTTGTATATAACTATATATTACTTTTTAAAATTAAGTGGCAAAAAAAGAAATTTCGAGTCCCGACCCGACCCGCCCAACCTGACCTCGTTCTAGCGGGATGGGGGATGGGGGATGGGATGGGACGGGACCTCTCACCGGCCCGCCGAAACCCGAGTCCCGATCCTCCTCCCATCCCGCTGGGTCCCGTCCCGCCGGGACCCGCCCTGTTGGACACCCTAAGTTAGAGATCGATGATGATAGCGTGTTCAATCTTAATTTTCTATGGATCTTATATGATTTCCATAAACGGAAAATTCATAATTTTAGTTGTTGTTTAGTTGGCCTATATCTATTTGAACATCCTCAATTATCACATTTGTTTTAATAAGAATCAATACTATCTTCACCAAGGCTTTTCTGCTAGTGAAATTCAATGGGTGAATGAAAAAGTTTCCGGTAAAGAGCGCACTTGATGAAAAATTTACTCGCATTCGGTGTTTATATCAAATAAGATAATTTAACCTCAATAGTTAAAATTAAAGTAAGAATACACATCACTTAACATTGATTCAACAATAAGTGTATTAAAGATAAATGTCTTGTACTTAGGGGTCGTTTGGTATGATGGATAAGCAAAAATAGTCCCGGAATAAAATTTTAGTATCTTCTTATTTCATGTTTGGTTGGAACAAAATTTTGGAATGACTAATCTCGGGATTAATTATTCCGGAATTGTAGTGTTATTTTATCCCACATTGAGGGTGAAATAACTAATTCCGAAATAATTTATTTTCCAATGAAACGAGCCCTTAATAGTTTGATATAAATATCGAGTGCAACATTTGTTTTACCGAGAGCATTTCCTCCGCACGAAACATTGCGAGGCTATATTAATCGGGACAATATGATCAAAATATCAGATTGTGCCAAATCAAATTTCCGTACATACTTAGATTGGCAAATCAATGAGAAGAGCACCACTTGTTAGCTTAATTGGTAATTCACTTTCACTTCCATCCAATTAGTGATCCCTCTTGGAGTGGTCAGTGGGTGAAAACGGGGAAAATGCAGAAAAGTAACTGGACTTTTTGAAGACCAATTAAATCATGATTTGAATTTTCTCGAATATAGTTTCAATTCCTTCATAAGAATGTCAATGTCATTTTTATCCAAATATATACTTAAGCACTACATCTATATTATATATAAAAACACTATATATATATTTTAGAAATAGACAGAGATATAAATATTTGTATCGTGTGATCTGTTCGTATTTTATAATGGTGAGGATAACCAATCAACGAACTATAATTTTTTTTTTCATTTAAGAAAAGTTTTACGTTGTTTTTGTCCGTTGAGGAAATTGTTATTTGTCAATTATCCCTCATCAATTTAAGAAATATTAATGGGCTTATTGGTTAAATGGGCTCTCCACCTGTCAGACTAGGCTTTTGTTTTGAACTCTCCCGGTCTGGTCTATAACACTGCGACTTGGAGAGGTGGCCTGGACCTAAGAGGCATGCCAGTCGTGACCAGGTGGGCCCACAGTAACCAATGAGGTTGTTGGTTCTCAAGCAGGGTGATTATTATGTGTCAATTATCGCTCATCGGTAAAAAAAAAAATGCTAATGGATTTATAGGCTAATGCTCGTCCCTTCGGGGACATCGGATACAAAAAAATAGGCTAATGCTTTCTTAACTATCAGACTAGTCTTTCGGGTTGAGCTCTGATGTTTGGTCTATAACAGAAAATGTCATCCAAACATGTTTGTTTGGCAAGACGATTTTTTTTTGTTACTCCTATTATAGAAGAGGCAGTTCTAGCAGCTTCCCGTTGTCCTCCTTGCCGATCAGGGACAATTTTGACTTTTATTTGAAGTTAAGCTTACCTCATGCATAGGGGTGTTGTACGATATTTACTAGAAGTTGGACTCTGCTGCTTAATTGACACAAATACCAAAGATATCTCCTTTTTCGTAAGCCAACTAATGGGTAGGGCCTTTTCTTAAGTTAATTTGCCCTTATTTCTTCAATTTATTACATAAGTTATCCATGTATAGGTTGGTAAGTATATCCAACTTTTGGGACAAAAAAATTCCAAGTTTTTTATTTCAGCTGTACGTGGAAGTTGTAGGACCCATTTCTGCCAACCTCGATACCTTTCAATCTTTATATCAGTCACTCCATTTAATTTGTAGAATCATTTTCTTATTTATTAACCCCCTCAATTTATGTTTTAACATTTGACTTGACACGAAATTTATGAAAAAAAAAACTTTTGAAATATGTGATCTAAAATAAATCTTATATAAATATGTAACTTTGTAAATCATTTTATAAAATTAAATGAGTTTTAAATATAAAAATGTGACATTCGTTTTGACACAAACCAAAAAAGAAATGATGTCACATAAATTTGGACAAACGGAGTTAAGTAAATTGCAAGCTTTTATCATAATACTTTGCCTATCTACTTTCAATATTGAAAATGGACTTGTTACATCCTCAAAAGAGTGAGAAGTACATCAACGAATAAAGAAAAGTCAAGACAAGAAGAAAGTCTCTCTGATTCCTTTCGGAGAGAAATCGGTCAGGTTTACTTACGACGTCGTGTCATCTCGTATTTTGTCTAGATCTTATCAATTGTTAGATAAGATTGAAAGAAAACTCTGGAAGAGTGCTATGATCTTGTTATGGCTCTGGCGCCGAAATGCCCCTCGAGTCCTCTGGTAGGATAGAGTAATAAGACTGTAAGCGCATCTGAGCGCCTTTTTCCTGCGACAATATATGGACACTAAGGTAAGTTCCATAGCAACATGGATTAGGATGACTCTTCGGAATACTAAGCCCCGTAGGAATACTAGCAAATCCAATGTGACATGTATTAGAGGGCAATGGCTATCTTTACTCTTTAGCTTCGAGAGGAGAAGGCTTCCCCCGACTATTTATTTTATGGGAACCTCACATTCAACCTCCTCGGACATTAACATTGATCTAGTTTAGGCAAACTTTCGATCCCGGGAAAGGAAGGTAAGGTTCGTAGATTAAGAAATTCAGTATGTCAGCTCATTTAGCCCATTAACAACGACGATAACATAAGACAGGGAAGGCATATCCGAAAGTCCCCCATCTCGCTTGAGAACGATCCCCTTTTTCCCAAGCGATTCTCTTGTGTACGTGGATATCCTTACTTTCGATGCCATATTCTTATACGATGCATGCCTCATCTTTCGGATAGCGTCATTCTCTGCATCCCGGCCCTCCACCTATCCCATCCCTTCCTTCTTCTAATAACAGACAACGAAAGATGCTAGGAAAACTCTTCTTATTAAAACCTTTCTTTCTCCCAGCCTACCGCCCTCTCCAATGCTCTCTTCGCTGGTTGCTTCCCTGCTCGGTTTGATATCTTCTCCCCGTTCTCATTTCCACCGCCCCCTCTCAGCCCTTTAACACCAATCGTCCTTCTTCCCTAAATTCAGAGCTATCCATAATCTAGGTTTTTTTTAAACAAGACAAGATTTTTCGCTCCATTTTTGTATTCGTTCTTCCCTACCTATCTGACTAGGTAAGAGCTTTCTTCTTTGTGAAATTAGTTGATTAGACAACTACTATCTATAATAATATAATCGATGATACTAGACCTTCGAGCGATGTCGAAGGGTAGGTTTAGTTAATCCTAAAAGTCAAGTTATTAAGCTTTCGGTTTCCCGGAAGCTAAGAAATGGCAGAGCATTCTTTAGTTGCCGGGAGCGAGCCCCGCTTATATAAGTTGGCGGATTACCTTACCGCAACATGCTTGTCCTGCGGGTACCGCCGTGGTCATACTAAAACTCTACGACAACCAAAAGGAAGTTGATCGACCGGGAACAAGCGAGCAAAATGGGTCTATACAATTAATTTGACCGGGACATTGCGACCATAAGTCGACATGATTTAGTTCTCCCTGCATTCAAGACGAACGACACGTACCACAACCACCGGTATATGCGGTATGCGGTATGCGGGTGTCATGTTTAGGTCTAGATGGAGGTTCTCGTTCCAGTTCCAGTTCTAGTTCGCTTCGGTGATATATTGGTTATGCCCTTATATAGCCATGTGCTAACGCACAGTGCTTCTTTATAATACGTCATCAAAGGCCGTACATACTGGTCTAATTAAAATAATTTTCATTTTCCAGAAGATTTCAGCGACCGCCTTCTTAGTATCTTCCCGGGCTTTCAGCGCAGCTTGCTCAGATTCTTCGATCCTGGCCTTCTTTTCCTCTAAGTTGGTGTCTTTCCGTCTCTGAAGCTCGATATGGAGTGGATCTAACTCGGTCATTAAAGAGTCATAGTCCCGAGTGACATCACTCTGCCTCTTCTCAACGGCCGCCAATTGTTCATGGAACTTCATAATTTGGCTTTTTCAAATCCTCAACCTCGGCCTCCATCGAGTCTAGATCATTCTCTATCTTCTTACATACCGCAACGGACTCCCTGGCCTTGGTTGATTGTTGAAGGAAGGTTTGGATCTTAGAATCAATTTCTTTTTTGCTTTCCGCCGCACGCCCTACTATCATCTTAATCTCTCTTCGAGTGCCAACATCCTAGCCTTCTCCCCGCCGAGATTCCCCCCGCTCATCGGCGAAATTATTAATAGGATCCTTCGGCGCCTCCAAGCTTCTATTCCCTATGTCAATAATCGCGAAAAAGAAAGAAGTTTACTACAGGAAAAACTACATTAAAAGCTCTCTATTCCGTCTAGTTTGATATTCCGTAACCAATCCATTTCGTATGTCTTTCTAAGCGAGGGGTCGAGTTTCATTTAGGAGGACCCTAGAGTAGTCCTATGCTTCTTTCTAGCTTGGCGCATTTGCTTTCCTTGAGTTTTGGCTAGTTATCAGTTTTCCCCCTTTGTCAGCTTTCCAGTCCTAGTAGGGCTTTTTCAAACTCCCCTAGTGGCCCCTAAGGGAATCAATCGTAAGCATTCCATCTAGTCTCTTAGCTCTCCAAATAAAGTTTATGTCTTTCCTGTTGTGGAAGCATTCTCGTAGCCTTTATCTTATTCGAAAAAGGGGCAATCCCTTATTGTATATGTCCTTCTTGCTTCAGTCTAAATCTGAATGGTTTCATTTTCTTTCGGATTCGTTCAAAGCCTTCCAATAGGCCAAAGCTTTCCAGGCTGCCCATTAGCTCTCGGGGCTGTCCAGTCTCCTATTTATTTCTTTTTATTGAATTTGAGATTTTCTAAAAGGAAAAATAGTAGATTATCTCTTTTTCTAACAGATAAAAGAATCTCAAAATAAATATTCGATCGAACTGTCTTTTTTCCTTCGATCCGTGGAAAGATATACTCTGGGGTTTTAGATTGATTTATATGAAGTATGAAGGAAAGAGACCGTTTGGTCCTTGAACAGTTCTTTCAAAACAAGGGATTGATTGAGTTGTCTTATTAGGACAATTCAGGGTTCATATGCTTAGTCAGAAGGAATAATCCAATGGAGTTCATGGATTTATCTAGGTTAGCTTATTATTTAATCAATAAAGGATTTTTATATTTGAAACCCATTGGAAAGGGCAGTGCAAGAGAAATCATACAAAAATGATCGAATCTTCGGACGCCTCGAAAAAGATATGAGGTGCTCGGAAATGGTCAAAGTAGTTGAATAAGAGGATCACTATGACTATAGCCCTTGGTAAGTTTACCAAAGACGAAAATGATTTATTTGATATTATGGATGACTGGTTACGGAGGGACCGTTTCATTTTTGTAGGCTGGTCCGGTCTATTGCTCTTTCCTTATGCCTATTTTGCTGTAAGGGGTTGATTCACAGGTACAACCTTTGTAACTTCATGGTATACCCATGGATTGGCCAGTTCTTATTTGGAAGGCTGCAATTTCTTAATAGCCGTAGTTTCTACTCCTGCTAATAGTTTAGCACATTCAAAGTAAGCAACAACTCTTTTCAAGTATTCTAATAAGCGATATTTTCATCAAGCTTACTAGAATATTCGAACCTCGACAAAATGACACTTTCATCTTATTATAGCTAAATAATCACCACATGGGGAACTGCCTTTTTTAGCTTTCAATTCGCATGTTACAAATAGTCATTTTTTTTTCTGAATATCGTATCGTATATAGTGTAGTTAGTATATATAACGTACTTTTTGATTTTATTTAATTGTTTAAAGAATAATTGACTTTATTTAAAGAATAAGAGAAGCAAAAATACACATAAATAATAAGACACCTTTTAGGGGAAAAGAAGAATAAACTGAATTGAAGCAATAATTCAGTTAGTGTTCAGTGAGAAAAAATACACATAAAAAATGGGTAAGATAATTTATATATGTTAGCCCCATTGACAATGTTGAGTTCACAAAATAACTTAAAGGATTCAAAACAACTTAAAGGATTCACGAAACAACAAAACCATAAATCATGATCAATAATTTGAAACTCTTACCCTGGCGAAGGGTAAATTCTCACTCTACTTCTATGTGAAATCTCACTCTACGTTAAATTCTCAGTGAAATTCTCACTCTACGTTAAATTCTCACTCAACATCTATGTTATTAGGAAATCTTTGGTACGTTATTAGGTACAAAAATCCTAGAGAAAATTCTTAGAGCTTTCGGTGCGGGTCTAGCTCTTGCCTCGTGGAGTTTTACGGCATCGATAGAAGCACCACCCCCGAATTTCTACTTCTTTTAGTCTTTTCGTTCCTATTGATCACTTTATTTGTGATAAGAAGAAGAAATCCAAAAAATATGATTCTTTTTCTCCTTTTTGATTTCTTCCTTTGTTTGTTTTCTTGCCTTTTTCGATTGTTCATTCTGAATTCCTTTTTCTCTTTTATGGAACTGCCCGCAACTTTGATTTTTGGGATCTCATTGGCTTCGAATGAAAGTGCAAATTTGGATAGAGAATCTGGAGAAATGGAATCTTCATCAAGTTCTGAATCGCTTACTACGTTTAGAAATGTGATCGCGGCAGAGAATGAGGTAGAAATCTATGACCGTATCAAAATCCTAGAGAACCTTCAATATTATAATATACCTCCGCAGAACACTCCGGGGGACTATGCTGCACTTGTTCACTAAAATTTCGATTATGCTATTAATGTTCCTCATTTTAGAAAAATATATGATCTGAAATATTTCGACCTTTAGGTATTAGAGAGAAATGGCCTTGTCCAAGACAAACTTAGTGATTTAATGCTGTCGGAAGAGAATCTTTCGCAAATTCTGGACAAATCCCCGTATTCAAACATATGAAAGGAGGCTTATCACTTTCTTGAAGACAAGTTGAAGCTTGTTGGCGATCTGTGCCATGCTTTTCAACGACATCTTCTTGAAGAAAGTCTTCGCTTTTATATAACAGACTTGACTACCCAGGGGAAACGTTCCACAATTTATCAAGATTTTCTGACTTATTTTCAAGATTCTGATTGATTGCTTTTTTTTTTCCGGTATGCCGCTCCTCCAGCAAGGAGCGAAAAAACTAAGTTTTCTGTGGTGATTTCAGAATTTGTATCTATTTAGTGATCAACCCACCCGCTAGTTTCTTCCAATAGTTCGACCTATCCAGAAAAATTGTCGGCCTACGAATGTGGTTTCGATCATTCCGGTGATGCCAGAAGTCGTTTTGATATAAGACTTTATCTTGTTTCCATTTTATTTATTATTCACGATCCGGAAGTAACCTTTTCCTTTCCTTAGGCAATACCTCCCAACAAGATTGATCCATTTGGATCTTGGTCCATGCTGGCCTTTTTATTGATTTTCATGATTGGATCTCTCTATGAATGAAAAATAGGTGCTTCGGATCGGGAGTAACCACTAGTGATTGGGCAAAAATAAGGGGAAGGACAAAGGAAAGAGCGATGCCTACATTAAATCAATTAATTTGTCATGGTAGAGAAGAAAAATGGCGCACAAACCGTACTCGAGCTTTGGTTCAATGTCCCCAGAAGCAAGGAGTATGCCCTCGTGTTTCAACGAGAACACCGAAAAAACCTAATTCAGCTCCACGTAAGATAGCCAAAGTACGGTTGAGCAATTGACATGATATATTTGCTCACATTCCAGGCGAATGTCATAATTTGCAGGAACATTATATGGTCTTAATAAGAGGAGGTAGAGTGAAAGATTCACCAGGTGTGAAATTCCATTGTATTCGAGGAGTCAAGGATTTGCTGGGAATTCTGAATCGAAGAAGAGGCAGATCAAAATATGGTGCGGAAAAATCAAAATCGATATGAATGGAAGATGCCTCTGGAACTCTTTTTTCTCGGTAAGGATAGGTACGAAGTCACTCGACTAAAAGGAGAGGGAACAACCACAACGTTACACCCCAAAACTCTACGGAGCCCTTCCAAATGACCTAGAATATAGTCTACGTCCATCTTTCTTACTCACATGCTTTCCGTTGGTCAACAACCAACTAAAATGCTCTATACTTCTTCACTACTCGTACATGCTTGACAGAGTTAAGCTGTATTGAGGGAATCAAATTTCTACAAGATAGACAATGGACGACTTTTCTTGGCTATTATCTCTTTTATTAACCTCTGAAACAGTTCTTTATTCGCTCACTTTTCTTTTAGCACTTTGTGAGGTGTACTTCGTGCTAGAGCAAGCCGCAACCCTTGGGGGAGCCACTCCACTGGACCTCCAAAGTCTGGAGGAACTAAAACTTACAATGGCCACAGTCCTCCAACTTTCTCTAACAAACTTTGGGGAAAGCCTACCAAGGGGGCGGACTTGGGAAGAACTTGCACATGAGATCCACAACGGGTCAGAGAGCAGGGAACTCCTTATTTTTTGAATAACTAAACTGATGAAAGTTCATGTGGAAAATAGTGTAACCCAACAAGATCTTCTCATTATTATGAAGTAGAAGTTCCCCGATCGGCCTGACCCGATCTTCCCTTTCTATGACCTTTTTTAGAGTGACGAATAGAATCTAATTCATGTTCATGCTAACAGAAGAGCGGATCCAATACCAAGACGACTTCTTTTTCAGGAAGTGCAGCAAACGAGTGTATTATGAATGCAAACGAATCATATGTTGTCAATAACGTGCCATATATATTGAACCCATTACGGGTCAGCCAGACCTCATCCCTTTATTATAAGCAGTTTTAACCGCTTTCGATTCCGACCAAGATTGACTTATTATTCCTCCTCGTCCATTAGTTCAGTTCCTTAGTTCAACCAGTCCCTTCCTCAAAACCTATTTTCGCAAGTGCCACTGCTCTTATTCCATAATATGGGATTGTTGGTTTCACATATAGTCAACCCTATAACCAAGCAGGCAGGTGAGACATCAGAGAAGCTGTAGAATGGAGATTGCAATTCCATTTTTTAAACCAAACTCATCCTCAGGAGGATAGATGGGGCGATTCGGATGATATCCAATGTAGATCCAACTTTCGATTCACTCGTGGGATCCGAGCGGTCCGGGGGGGGGACCACTACGGCTCCTCTCTTCTCGAGAATCCATACATCCCTTGTCAGTGTATGTACAACTATCTCTCGAGCACAGGTTTAGGTTCAGCCTCAATGGGAAAATAAAATGGAGCACCTAACAATGCATCTTCACAGACCAAGAACTACGAGATCACCCATTTCATTCTGGGGTACGGAGGGATCGTACCATTCGAGCCATTTTTTTCTTGACTCGAAATGGGAGCATGTTTGAAAAAGGATCTTAGAGTGTCTAGGGTTGGGCCAGAAGGGTCTCTTAATGCCTTCTTTTTTCTTCTCATCGGTTATTTCACAAAGACTTGAACTTGAGAATGTTATAGCGCTGTGAAATAAGGACATTCTGATCGACCCGATTGGCTCTCGTTCTGGTTTGGCGAAAAGGTGAAAAGCACAAAATCTTTCTTCCTGGTTGGTGTACTAGGGCGAGGCGAATCCCAACCCCTTCGTTAGCTCAGGTTTCGCCTACGCAACAGTTTCACAAGATTGAAAAACCAATCCGTCTATGATTCGATTCCTTCTCTCATCGGTCTTATTCGAAGTCATAGAGCGAGCTTTTCTTTAAAGTGTAGCAGGGTTAACCCCCTTGAGAATGTCTAATTCTTCCGCATCAAGTGCTGAAATTCTATTTCTTCCTGAGTGAGTTAAGTGACTGACGATGTTGGAAGTCGTGTATGAGTGTCTGATGTACTATGTAACCGGTGGAGAACCATTGGCGAGCGGCTAAGGGCCAATTGACTTAACTGAGTTTAAATCGTAGGTCTCACATTCTATTCCGTCTGTTAGTGTATAACGATCCGTATTATGGATATTCCCTCTCGTAGTCGATTCGGTATGTGTAGTATGTACCCTAGTCCCTAAAGACATAATATTTCATTCTATTCTTGAAAGTACCACAACTCGAAATGTGCCTATTCATTCCTTCGACACCTTTTCATGGAAACCGGGGAATTTAGACAAAAATGCTTATTCCGCGATCCGGACAAAATCTATGAAACATAAGAAATCCGAGACCTTTTCACTCAGCGACAACCAAAGCTACTAGAGAAACCAGCCATCTATGACTATTAAAGTTCAGAAGAGGCTACACTCCCGTATGAGGGGATCTTAGAGGAGCATGTACTAAATAGCAGATCATTTCTCACCCATTGGAAATCAAACTCAAGTCAAGGGGTAAGGTGTAGTCAGCTTCCCCGCTCACGTTTCGGGTTGCTAAGGTCAGATTCTTGAAACAACAATCCTAGGAGGGTCGATTGATTGACCGAGATGGGAATCATTGCCTAGTCAAATAAAAGTCAAGTAGAGTAGTTACCGTTGCTTGTTTGCTCCTTCGTATAGGTTCCGTGTAGGCGTCTTTCCATACGATCAATTGAATATTGGAAATTTTGCAGAATAATATCCTATAAATATGAATTCCTTTATGGAACTACATTAGAAAAATTTTATGATATTACATTTAAAATGCTGGGTTTTTTTATATTAAAAATTAAAATTATTGTATAATTTAAGATATATGAAATCTCAAACCTATGAACCAATCTAAAAAAATTGAAAATCAAAATCGATAGTCGCACGGAGCAAGAGTTAGTTTGAATTTCATAAAAAATATTTTGTCTAAATTTGATTAACTATCTAAAACTAAGGAAGTATAATAAAAATCTGACTAACAATTAATATTCATTTTAATGCTTGGGCCCGTGCGACTTGTAAGTTGTAACTAGTATATATACAAAGAACTGTTTTTGGGACAAATACTTTTATGTGAAATAGTTTCTCTTTTCTGGTGGAAGATATAGTTTAAAATTATATAATTTAACAATTCCGAATAACCAAACAGTGGAAAATTGAATGGCATTGTAATTTGTAACATTGTTTGGTACAGAAGAAGCGAACATCACATTCTTGATGGTTATATTTCAAGTCAGATAAAGAAAACTACTTCAATAGATTACACGTTATTGACATCCAACTTTACGCGGTTTAATTATAATCGATACATTTTTTTCTTATTTTAGTTGTTTAGTTAGCTAAACATGCCTAACATTGTTTGGGGCAATCACATTGTTAGGATGATTAGGAAAATTAGCTCAATCATATCCATTGTAATTATAAATTAGTATCACGTAATTAGAATATGATTAAATAGATCTTCCCTTAATATTAGGTTTATACATTTGTATATTTATTACAAGATTGGAATGAAACAAACTCATGGAATTTACCTCCTTCATGGTATCAAGAGCCACAAAATAATTTGCCCCCTCCCCCCTACTCGACATTACCCACCCTTCCCGTTTTTTTTTCTTTCTCTTCTTTTTTCGGCTGCACCCTAAGGTTTTCCTCACAAACCCTAAACCTAAACTAAACCTAACCCTAATACTTCCTTCGGTTAAACCTAAAACCACCTTAATACCGCCCTTCCTCCCATTATTCCCTAGCCGACAACCACTTCAGGGTTAGGGTTCCTCCACCACTCACAAATTATTTTTCTTATTCTCCTACATTTATTCTAGTATTTTCGTGGGTATTTATGACCGACAAACAAAAATTACATACAGCTCTTGCCGTAAACAACGTCAAGAAATTTATTTCAATTACACTTGAGATGGAAAAAGGGCAATACTCCTCGTGGACGGAGTTATTCAAAATCCATTGCCGAGCATATGAAGTAATATACCATATCCTCCCTTCTGAGTCTTCATCGGACACCACCGGTGTTGACAAAAAGTTATGGTCTCTCTTAGATTCTATAGTCCTTCAATGGATTTACGGCGCCATCTCCAACGATCTTTTGCATACAATTTTGGAACCAGACTCTACGGCTCAACAAGCGTGGGAGCGTTTACAAAATATTTTTCAGGATAATAAACTTTCTAGGGCGGTATATCTTGAAAACCAATTCACCAACATCAAGTTTGATGATTTTCCAAACGTTTCCACCTATTGTCAAGAGTTGAAAATGCTTGCCAACCAACTATCCAATGTTGGTGCGCCGGTGACGAATCAACGGTCGGTTCTTCAATTAATTGCGGGGTTGAATGAACAATATGATATGGGTTGTTACGTTCATTCAACAAAGTAATCAGTTGCCTCCATTTTATGAGGCTCGTTCGAGATTAATTCTCGAAGAAACCCGCAAGACAAAGCAAACAACCTCGGGGGTAGCCACTGTCGGAACATCTCTCGTCTCCACCAACTCATTTTTCGCGAATTTTGCGACCAAAAATTCTGGTACGGGTGGAACTGGAAATCACAATAACAATGGTAAAAACGGGGGTCAAATCGTAACAATAACAAAGGAAAAAATAATAGTGGAAAGGAACGGGGTAGGGGCGGCGGCCAATCAGTCGGCGCCAACAACAACCACCAGCAGCAAGGGCAGTGGCAGCCGCAAGCTCAGTCCGGCGGGGCCAGTGGGGGCAGTACCCGCCTTGGGCCTAGGCACCACAATGGGTTGCCCCTCCGTGCCCATACCCCACCTCGTCGTGGGCCAAGTCATCATCTTCAAATCGATAGTCCGAAATTCTAGGTTCTCGTCCGCAAAAGCATTTGCAGCCCATGGACCATCTTCCGCAAGTTATGCTCCCACCGATATCGAACATGCCATGAACAACATGAATCTGAATGTTCCTGATAATTCGTGGTACATGGACACAGGGGCTACGTCACACATGACGACATCTCAAGGTAATCTCTCGTTATTTTAATATGAGCAGTAATAGAAATATTGTTGTCGGTAGTGGACAGGAAATTTCCAATTCGTGGTATTGGTCAAGTCAAACTTCCCCCCTCACCCACCGTTATATTTGAAAAACGTCTTACATGCACCAAAACTAATTAAAAACTTGATATATGTACGACGTTTTACAACTGACAACAATGTTTATGTGAATTTTGATTCGTTTGGATTTTCTGTGAAGGATTTTTAGACGGGGATGCCACTAATGAGATGTAATAGCATGGGGGACGTGTATCCCATCACTACCACTTCCAACAACCAAGTGACCAAACCATCAACATTTACAGCTATTTCCCCTATCGTATGACATAATCGATTGGGACACCCGAGAGCATCGGTGTTCAATACTCTTAGAAAAATAATTTGTTGCTTGTAATAAACTTTTGGACTCTTCTGTTTGTCAGGCTTGTGTGTTTGGGAAGCATGTTAAACTTCCTTTTTCATTATCTACTTCACATACGTTTATGCCATTTGATCTTATGCATTGTGATTTGTGGACTTCCCCGATTTTGAGTTCTGCGGGTCATAAATATTATATGCTTATTTTGGATGATTATTCGAATTTTCTGTGGACATTTCCCTTAGGGAAGAAGTCGCAAGTCTTCACCGTTTTTAAACAATTTAGTGCTTTTATCAAAACCCAATTTGACAAATCCATTAAATGTTTTCAATGTGATAATGAGAGGAAATTTATAAATACCCAATTTAATGATTTTTGTCACCAAATGGGATGTCTTTGCGTTTTTCATGTCCACATACATCACCTCAAAATGGGAAAGCCGAAAGAAAAATTCGAACGATTAACAATATCATTTGCACACTTCTTGTGCATTCGTCCACACCACTAATTTTTTTGGCATCATGCACTTCAAATGACCACATATCTTTTAAACATTCTTTCTAGCAAACTACTCTCCAACATATCACCTACACAATTGTTGTACCATCGTCTCCCGTCTTTTACACATTTAAGGGTTTTTGGGTATTTGTGTTATCATTTATTTCCGTCCACAACCATTAACAAACTACATACCCGTTACATTCCTTGTGTGTTTTTGGGATACCCACGAAATCATAGGGGATATAAATGTTATGATATGACGAACGAGAAAATCATTATCTCTCATCACATAGTTTTTGATGAGTCTACATTCCCGTTTGCTAATTCTCATGTGACATCCCCACTTTCATATGATTTTTTGGACGACGAAATATATCCAATTTTACATCACCATCTCCATACCCAAAATAAGATGGGACCAGCCCAAAATACTCCCCACACCGTACCGGCTCAACCACAAAATGAGATTGGGCCAATCCGTGGTAAGGAGGTCACATCCTCTTTACCGTCGACCTCAACCCAGTCCACATCTCGTGGCTGGCAGGCCCAAATGAGGGAGCCCACTGCTCCCTCACCCGTGTCCCTAATCCGGCAGCCATGCACATATTTTCAGGCCCAAAATCTTGACCCGTGTCGGCCCAGTCACCAAGCAGAAAGTCAACCATCAGCTTTGGCCCGAGATCGGACCTCCCCTCGGCCCAATAACCTACCCGACAACCCAAATCCCCAACCTCGGACCATTGAAACCCGTGCCATGCACAGGATTTTTTGACCCAAGCGTCATTTTAACCTAACATCTTCAGTCCAACCATTATCTCTCCCAAAAAATCCCAAAGCGGCCCTATCAGACCCGAATTGGAAAGCTGTCATGTTAGACGAAATTGATGCTCTTATTAAAAATAAGACGTGGAGTTAGTGGCCCGTCCATCTAATGTGAACATAATCATGTCTATGTGGGTTTTCTGTCATAAAAAGAATTCTGATGGCTCATTTGCGAGATACAAAACTCGTCTTGTTGGTGATGGCATGTCTCAGCAGGTTGACGTGGATTGTGGTGAAACATTCAATCTGGTAGTTAAGCCAACAACTATCAGGACTGTTTTTAGTCTGACACTGTCAAAGTCATGGTCCGTTCATCAGTTGGATGTCAAAAATACATTTTTACATGGCCAGCTACATGAGACAGTTTACATGCATCAACCTTTGGGTTTCCGAGATCCTACACATCAGGATTATGTTTGCCTGTTGAAAAAATCTTTATATGGTTTGAAACATGCTCTCCGGGCGTGGTATAACAGGTTTGCAGGGTTTGTATCCATATTGGATTTCTCACACAGCAAGTCCGATCAGTCCTTGTTCATTTATAAGAAGGGAAATGACATGACATATATCCTTATATATGTAGATGACATCATTCTCACGACATAATCTGCATCACTTCGTCAGTCTATTATGTCCTTCATTGCAGCAAAATTTACAATGAAGGATTTGGGTCCTTTAAATTATTTTTTAGGCATTGTTGTAACTCAATATGCAGGTGATTTGTTTCTTAGTCAAAAGAAATACGCCGAGGAGATCATTGACAAATGTCCTCCCGCAAACCATAATATACGCGAGGAGACATGTCCTCCTGCAAACCATAATATACACCGGTTGATACAAAGGCAAAATTGAGTAATTCTACAGGTACTCCATACAGTGATTCATCAGCTTTGGCCCGAGATCGGACCTCCCCTTGGCCCAATAACCTACCCGACAACCCAAATCTCCAACCTCGGACCATTGAAACCCGTGCCATGCACGGGATTTTTCGACCCAAGCATCATTTTAACCTAACATCTTCAGTCCAAACATTATCTCTCCCAAAAAATCCCAAAGCGGCCCTATCAGACCCGAATTGGAAAGCTGTCATGTTAGACGAAATTGATGCTCTTATTAAAAATAAGACGTGGGAGTTAGTGGCCCGTCCATCTAATGTGAACATAATCAGGTCTATGTGGGTTTTCTGTCATAAAAAGAATTCTGATGGCTCATTTGCGAGATACAAAACTCGTCTTGTTGGTGATGGCATGTCTCAGCAGGTTGGCGTGGATTGTGGTGAAACATTCAATCTGGTAGTTAAGCCAACAACTATCAGGACTGTTTTTAGTCTGACACTGTCAAAATCATGGTCCATTCATCGGTTGGATGTCAAAAATACATTTTTACATGGCCAGCTACATGAGACAGTTTACATGCATCAACCTTTGGGTTTCCGAGATCCTACACATCAGGATTATGTTTGCCTGTTGAAAAAATCTTTATATGGTTTGAAACAGGCTCTCCGGGCGTGGTATAACAGGTTTGCAGGGTTTGTATCCATATTGGATTTCTCACACAGCAAGTCCGATCAGTCCTTGTTCATTTATAAGAAGGGAAATGACATGACATATATCCTTATATATGTAGATGACATCATTCTCACGATATAATCTGCATCACTTCGTCAGTCTATTGTGTCCCTTATTGCAGCAAAATTTACAATGAAGGATTTGGGTCCTTTAAATTATTTTTTAGGCATTGTTGTAACTCAATATGCAGGTGATTTGTTTCTTAGTCAAAAGAAATACGCCGAGGAGATCATTGACAAAGCCGACATGTCCTCCTGCAAACCATAATATACACCGGTTGATACAAAGGCAAAATTGAGTAATTCTACAGGTACTCCATACAGTGATCCAACACATTACCGCAGTCTAGTAGGGGCATTGCAATATATTACTTTCACGAGACCTGATATCTCCTATGCGGTTCAGCAAATATGTTTACATATGCATGATCCGAAAGAAGAGCAATGGGGGCTCTCAAGCGAATTTTGCGATATGTTCAGGGTACTCTTCATTTTGGATTGCATCTGTATAAGTCCACCATTTTGAGTCTCTCATCTTATACAGATGCTGATTGGGGTGGCTGCCCGGACACCCGACGTTCCACCTCTGGTTATTGTGTGTTTTTAGGATATAACCTCATTTCATGGTCGTCAAAACTACAGTCGGCGATGTCTCGGTCAAGCGCTGAAGCCGAATACTGAGGGGTCGCCAATGTGGTTGCTGAATCATGTTGGCTGTGTAATCTCCTTTTAGGGTTCCATTGTCCGATTGAAAAAGCAATCGTGGTCTATTGTGATAATGTGAGTGCGATATACTTATCCGGTAATCCAGTCCAGCATCAACGCACAAAACACATAGAAATGGATTTATTATTTGTCCGAGAAAAGGTTGCGCGTGGACAAGTCCGTGTTCTCCATGTACCGTCCCGTTATCAGATTGCCGACATTTTCACCAAATGTCTTCCGCGCGTACTATTTGATGATTTCAGGGACAGTCTCAACATACGAGAACCTCCCGCTAAGACTGTGAGAGACTGTTAGGATGATTAGCCCAATCATCCTCAATCATATCAATTATAATTATAAATTAGTATCACATAATTTAGGATGATTAGGACATGATTATAAATTAGTATCACATAATTAGGGTATGATTAGATAAATATTCCCTTAATATTAGGCTTATACATTTGTATATATATTACAAGATTGGAATGAAATAAACTCATGGAATTTACTTCATTCACACATACCAATATGCAAACTTTTTGATGGGATCAACCAGAATTTTCTAGTTACGCAAGTTCAAAATTCAAGTATGAGCTCACTTCTCTACCCTCCTCCTAACTTAATACCACGGAAAACTGTACGCTCGACTCTTTGGAGAAATCCCTCGTGGAATTTTTTCCCGACTCTAATTGGTGCACAAGTTCAAAATTCGGAGAAGTATGAATTCGCTTCTCTACCCTCCCCCATCTTAAATACCACGGGAAAACTGCACTCTCGACTCCTTCAGAGCGGAGAAATCCCTTGTGAAATTCTGGCTTGACTCTAGTTGGTGCATAGGTTCAAAATTCCGAGAAGTGTGAGTTCTCTTCCCTCCTCCCAACTTAAATACCACAAAAACTGCATTCTCGACTCCTTCAGAGAGGAAAAATACCTCGTGAGATTCTGGCCCGAATCTAGTGGATGCATGTTTAAGATTCTGAGAAGCATGAGTTCTCTCTACTCTCCTCACAACTGAAATACCATAGGAAAACTGCACTCTCGACTCCTTCAAACCAGAGAAATCCCTCGTGGGATTCTGGCCCGACTCTAGATGCTGAGGAGGATTATGTTGGACCTATGTGATCTCGTTACAATATTCTTATTTTCACAGAGATTTCTGTTGGTGCATAGGTTCAAAATTTCGAGAAGTATGAGCACGCTTCTCTACTCTCCTCCCAACTTAAATGCCACGAGAAAACTGCACTCTTGGCTCTTGCTTCATAACCTTCTCTGAGCTAGTTTAACACGAATAAGTAGCTCAACAAACCCCTAAATATCAATGAAACACACTACACAACTATAGAAAAGACACTAATTCCATGGCATTCTATATTTCAGGTCCAAGTAACTTTACTTGCTAAACTTTGCAAGCAATAATATTGGAAAAAGAAGTAAGCATCTATGCTTCTTGAGTGAATAATGCTTTAAAAAAAACTGGTCGAAAACAGAAGCAGATAGCTACTGCATCAGTTACAATACAATATAAAGTCTGTACACACCCCTTCAATTAACAAATAGATGATACATCAGAACTAAGATACATAGGGAGGAACCAAAGAATTGACCTGACTGCTGACTTTCAACTACAGGCTTGACATTGTTCTGATAAAGCAGCAGTATAAGAGAGAACTCAAGAATTATCACTCTTCAAGCAGGCATCACAAATTGAAAAAAAAAAAACAAAAACCCAAGAACACCAAAAACCTTGGTTTCATAGAAGCAGACAGCAAAGTGCAAATACCAATCCAGTATGCACCCGTAAAAGTAGGTAGCTCCAGCATGAAACTGTGTGAAATAATGAATTGCAATATTGAGAGCACATGATACAACCTTGGTCTCGATTCAGATTCTAGAAGAGATCGACTTTCCTTTTGAGGAGATCTTGCTTCCATTTAGGCAACTTATAGAAAGTTTCTTTTGTCATTCTCAGTACGGACTGGAATTCCTCGTCAGAGAGATAAGCCTGAGAGTCCATCAATAAAAATAAGAAAAGAGGAATTCACTTTCATCAGAAATTCGGAATTTAGGCATTCAAACAACACTTGAGCACAAACCTCTCTCCTTTTGAAATCAATCCGGGTGACAGGATTTTGAGATTTAGCCTTCAGCCGTTCATAGCTAAATGTAGTCTGACTACCATCACTGCCAGTTTCATCCTGTTCTGGTTCTGGCTTCACTCCTACGTCTTCCGCATCAGTCTCTGCAGGCTCAACTGTCTCGTTCTCCTTGTGTTCTGGAACTTCTTTAGAACCTACAACCTCAGCAGTAGAAACTCCATTCCCTGTTTGTTCATAAATTTGAAAAGAAAAAAAAAAGGCATCTATGTATATCATTCTTACCAAGAATTTTTCTTCAAAGACAATTACGCAAATCAGCTTAAAAGTTGAAATTTCTAACGACTCGATGCTAGCAATGGTTTCCATCAATAATACTAACTGACAGCTAAGAGTCAGCAACTTCTTATGGTAACACGTTTAGATCAACAAATAAAGACAACAATGCATACATACATCAATTGACATATATACACATGTATGTACACACACACCTAGTGATAAACCAATAGAAGCACGATCTGATAGGAAGAGAAGGATCTGGAAATAACAGTACAATGGAAGAGCAAGAAAGATTTTTATACCAAGGGGAATAGCATCTACTGATGAACTTCTACTTAATCGGAGTGGAGAGCTGCCCTCAGGTGACTGCTTCTTTTCAGCACCAAGAACAGTAGATAAAGCAGCTATTGCAGCTGCTCTTTGAGAACCTGGACTTTTCCCTGCAGCCCTTGGTGTAGAACCGGATTTTGCGGGAGAAGATGAATTAAATGCTGAGTTCAAAGCAGCCAAAGCCGCAGCTCTTTGGGTTGCCCCACCGTGATTTGTCCCATTGGACCTTGGCTGATTCTGAAAGATAGAACAAAAGGTATATTACATGACTTTGGATAAATAATATATTATATTGCACAAATTGGTTGGCCACAAGTCGTAACAGAATTGATTTTCCACAACTAAAACTATGATAGTACAGTTCTAACATTATCCTAAAGAGAACAAGAGACAGAATACGAAGCTTGGGCAATGAACTAGGAATACCAACTGAAAAAAGTGACTAATTTCCTTGAATATGGTTCTAGTATGGACAGCTTAAGTTGGAAGAAAGCATAATACAATGACGATATGTTGGTCCCCAAAAAAATTACTAGTGTTAATCAAAGAATGCGATTAGTGGAACTCAGATGATCTGAAGCAACTATAATGGTAAAAATTTGCACAGAAGAATTAACAATTTATGCATAAATATATCTTGGTTTTGTGAAATCTAGTTACCTCTGAAGCATGACCAACCCCAAAGAGTAGCATAACCTTCTTCTGGAACGAGTTTCCATGTGCCTGTTAAAATAGTAAGTTAAGTTGAATAAGGTTTGTCACAGAATCTTTTGTCAGAACTGGAAAACATTGCAAGACAATTGATGAGACAAAAATATGGACGCCTGCAAGCAATCCAGAAGTTTGCTCAGTAATGAGGACTCAAAAGTGATCAATGACTTATTTTTGGAGTGTGTACACAACTTAGGTTTGTAGAATAATTATAAGATATGATTCATTAGCTCTGAAGCAATATTTGAAAAACTCAAATGAAAACAAATGAGAATCTTTAACAAATAAGAAAAAGGAGTTCTAATTCACAGCCCTCCTTTTGGTGCAGAACCTAACCCATTAATTATCCTGATAATAAAACCAGGAAACCACCAATAATGGATATTTTCATGTCTATCCCAAAAATAGTCCACTACTTTCTAATTCTAAAATTTCTCTGGAAAACTAGTTTAAGTGACTCCAAATGAAGCTGTTAGACAAATTTAAAAATAACAAAAAAAACTATTTCACATGCATAAAACGTGTCTGATAATTCTGAAACTACCTCCTCGAGTACTAGAAGTTACAGAGCCACCACTCACTAACAGGAATGCCCTAACAAACCAAATTCTAAGTCCTTACAAAATGGGTAAGTAAACCTTATAAATGCCAATTGGTAATATGTCTCTTGTTTGTGTTTTCCTCCATTTTAACTTTGTTTCGAACGTTTTGAATCAAACAATCACTTTTGACTATTAAATGAAGGGCAAAAGTGAAATGAGCGGGAATCCTTGCAATTCTCAATAACCTTGGTGGCTCTTAAGCAAAATTGTGGCTATGAGAGAAACAACACTTATTAACTTTTATTTTGCGCCTAAGGCTTGACAATCCAGCTTTTTTACTTTTTTCCCTTTTCAAATTTCTTTAAGAAGAAAATAATCAGTTGACGTATTACATTGGAAAAATGCTTCTCCTTATTATGTCACTTACCCACACAAATTGGATTTTCCCTTTAAAACTATACTGCTACTGCGAATTTCTATAACAAATTCCTTATGCATGTGACATGATTACATCTCTTTCTAGTCCCTGTATACCAGTAGCAAGTTACTACATATACCAAGTCTGCAGTTATTAGCTCAAGACTTTCTCTTTTCTCAATAACAATGTTTTGTTTATTACAAGTTTGGCAATGTTTCTGGTGGTTTATGCTACCAACGTCCAAGTTCGACCTTCTCTAGTTTATGCTACGTACTTGCTCTTGTACCATCTTTCAAATTCCATCCACCATCCAAAATAATATTAAAAAGCTTTAGAGAAGATCGATGTAACACTTTCATGTTATTTACAACGTCCATGAATTTCATATCAAACTACATACAAAATAGTATCAGAACTCGATAAGCGAAAGAAAGGTTTAGTCACATACAATAGCTTTTGCAGGATCCCAGGAGAAAAATGTAGTGAAGAAGCAAGGCTCATTTCCTTCCGTGACTTTATACAATGGAACATTAGGAGACAACCCTTCCAAACATGCAGCCATCTCTATGTATTTCTGTGGGACTTCAACAGTTAGTGAAGCATAATTAAGAACAGAAACGCACTTATATAGGCAACCATCTCTATGATACCGTGTATTACCTGTCCAATCTCAAAAGAACTTTGCTTTTCTTTGGGCTCTGATGACTGACCAACCCAAACAAACACTTCCGCATGTGTATCAAGTAATAAAACATCCTCGGTCAATAAATCATCTTGAGAGAAGTTGTAGATTTCTTCAATCTATCAAATGAGTAAAGCAAAAGATTAAACCATATATACAAGATGTTCATGTATTAAAAGCTTAAATTTTGTACTCTAGGACCTTACCTCAAATTTTCCTGGATATCCACAAGTTTGCATGAAAAAAGGTAGAAAAGATAGTTAGCACAGATCACTTCTTATTTACTCCCCTCCCCTCAAAAAAAGAGGTGTGTGTGTGTGTGTGTGGAAGAGAATCTAATAAAGTTGAAAGATAAACACTTCTTATTTGCAAAGGAAGTATCTGATGAAATTAAAAGATCAAGGATGCACCTTTATTAATTGAATACACACACAAGTGGGGATCTCTGGTGACCTCTGGAACTACTTTCTTGCTGGTGTAACTTTGTTTTCCTCCAAGAGCAAACCAGAAAGATGAGCTCTCTGTTCCTTCTTTAGTGTGTTTCACAGTCACTCCTGGCTGAGTTGAAAAAACCAAACCAATTGCAATCAGACAAATGCAGCATAAACTAGGACAAACAAGATATATGTTAGTTGTAGATATCTTTTTGATAATTTTGCAATAGATGACAATATGCACGTGAAGTATGTATTGTTATTAAGGAGCACACTTCTCTAGATTGTCACAAGCTAGAAAACCATATAGACTTGACTTCCTACTCATACGTCAGAATCAGATTCCTACAGAAATTTCAGGGTTTTTTGCCCACAAAAATGATGTCAGCCTTTTTGGCATGCAATATCAGCATACTCACTATAACGCTTTGCTTTTTCTTGATTACTTCAGTAAACTCATTACAAACCAACAACAGAAAGCAGTAGTTTAGGAGAGCAGATGGTGTTTGTGCAATCATTTCAAAGGTTTACCACTGTTTATTTGGAAATAGTTAAGTATAGTGGGTACTGAGTTTCACTGCCACGCTAGCTGTATAAGAAAATAGGTTGTATTTAAAGGAGTTATTTGGGTCACTGAAAGACTTGTACCACAACCTGGTTACCACAATTTGATCAAAATAGGTTCTTAAAATTTTTAATGTATTTTCTTCAATGTGTTTGATGGAAAACATATTTCACATAAGACATCAACATCTTATCATGATGAATAGCCAGATTTTGACAATGGAAAAATCACCAGTAGACCTTTCAAACACTTCCCCAAAAACAATTACTATCTATATCACAAATTCGTAACAGTTTTTTGTCAAGGAATGATAAGGGACACCCTTTCCGATTAGAGTAGGTAACCATCTTATAAATGAGTACTTGAAAGACCAGGTCCTTCTATATTTTTTATCAGTGAGCTCATGTCCTTTCAATTTGAAACAGAACAATGATAAACCACATTTTAATTAGAATGCATGTCACAAATTCTTAACAATTTTCGTCAAGGAAGGACAAAATGATCCACCCTTTCCATTTAGAGTAGGTAATCACCTTGTGCAACAGAATTTAAAAGATCAGCTCTAAGTTGAAAAGAACAATGAAAAAGAAAACACGTTCTCAAATTCAAGAGAAGTTCTCACCTTCAAGAATTCTGCAACTTTTGCTGCTAATTGCTGCTGCTCATAGGTACTCTGGTTTCCATGCCAACTAAATACTGAAGAGCCAGATTGCAGAAGAAAACACTCATTAGAGTTCAGTGAAGTTGCCACCTGACAGAGTTTAGAAAGAAAAAAATAATTAAGTAATCCAGGATTTAGATTTACTTTCATAAGTTTACAAAAGAGTACATTATAAATTGTGGCCAGAATTACTGTTGCAAGTTTAACTTGGTAAGCATTACAAAACTGAGTCATACACTAAGCCAATCAAGTTGCATGGACAACATGACTTCATACACTAAGCCAATCAAGTTGCATGGACAACATGACATGGCTCTCCATGGCAAGTCATGTACCAGTATTCGGTAATCTAGCAAATCACAAGAAGCCCATAATTTTTTTCCATTTAAGAATGACATTAGCAGCCAGGTCCTTTCTTCAAAACTTAGAAAACCAATGCATGCAACAGAGAAGCACCGACAAGAACAGTAAATAGGGAAACATATACTCTAGATGGATAGAAGATCTTCTCAGTCCCAGACTGCTAAAAATATTCATGAAATCTTAGTGGCAGCACAAAGAGAGGAAATCTAAAAGGATGAATAAGCATACAGCATCAACTTGAACTGCTTTGTTGTTATGCACAGAAGTTCCAGATAACCGAATAAGTGCCACAGAATCAGCAGTGTAGGTTTCATCATTCAGGCCTTTGTCGGCAATATAATTTTTATAGCCAGAGCTTAATCCACCCTGAGAAAATGACAAAACTTCATTATGGTTATTAAATAAATATGGCAAATTACATTCTAAAGCAGTAGCCTGCATTACACTGCATAGGAGGTACCTTAAGGACCAACATGGGCTGGAAGATTGCAACAAATTGAGGTGGCTCTTTCCCTTGATATACGCGGCCCTGGATGATGTTACACGTCATACAAAAACCTCACACAGTTTTCTAGCGAGAAAAGAGGAGTCAAGAAGTAATACCAGCACTGGTCTCCCTTTAAGTGAATTGCACATTGTACTGGTCAATTTAGCAGCCATGTTTTGGTCCTCCTGAATCCACAACGTACAATGGACTGGATAAAGCCTTCAAATTTATCATATACATGACATAAAGTAGGAAGGACTACAATGTAGACATAATTAGTCCATCAATCCCAACTTCACTTCTTTTTTGGTCCCTTCTAATTTACATTTTCTGATTTCCCTAACAGGAAAAGTTTATCAAACTCCGATCATTCAAACTAACACAAGTACCACTATAGCACTATATTACTTATCTTCCGTACATGACATTCTTATGACATAATATCTTAATTTTATGCATTTCAATTTTCAACTATTCTACTAGACATTTCTACAAAATTTTCTTTTCTAGATATGTGCTAGTCCGATGAGGTCATATTCATAGAAAGTTTAAACATATGAAACTAATTTACAAAAGAAAAAATTCTTATATGATGGTAATACATTTTCACTTTTGTTTCCTTTCTCCACCTTTTTCGCGTCTATGGAGGAGTAGGGCAAAGAAGTTTAGAAGGTTGTCCAAATAGATTCGATTCAAATACATGAAAATAAGGGTGTTTGGACCTTTGTTATTTATCATTATTTATGAGCATACAATTTTTTAGATACAACTAAAAATAAATAGAAGAGATGAATTTTCATCCCAATGTCTAAAATGGCATGTTAATTGAATTATTTGCGAAAGAAAATGTTATATGTTAATTGAATTATTAATAACAAGAAAAGATGTGGAAACCCTTATATTGCAAGGAAAATCAACATTACCTCAACGCTATCCTTTCCAATCCACCAGCACAGATAATAATCTTCTTTCCTATCATTGGGATGGTATGTGTAAAGAATGACATAGCAATCTCCACTATGAAATTTACCAATATCATCTCCGGAAACCGGGGTCTTTGCACTGCCATTGATCCGCCAAACCTAGTAAAATCATTCATTTTTAGCGAAGACCAAACAAGCAATATCAGCAGACAAATTATAATCAAAAGGATATCACAGTGACAATCAAACCTCTATTTTTCCACCTCCTTCAAGCAACGGAGGGACTTCCTCATTTACAGGAGCACTTTTGCTAGCACCTTTAACACCAAGCCCTTGTTGCTTCAGCAAAGCTGTATAAATGCAACAACGACAAAAATTAAAACTGCTTCCAACAAACAAAATATCAATTCTACAACTTTCAAACTAATCACCTGCTACTTTTCCTCTTCCCTCCTCAGCGGCGGGTGCAGACCCTGATGGCCAAGAGTCAAAGTTAGACTTGAATGAATGTGTTTCATAGCCTTGAATAAGTCTGGTTAGATGTGTTGACTTGGGTCTATTTTGACTGGAAAGATATTCCTGTCGATATATTTAGTCAATTAGTTATGAGAAATTTCAACACAAGAACTATCTGGAGTTAAAAGCTAATATTCTACCTCTGCAGCTTGAGTGGCAGCTTTCCTCTCTTCCAGTTGAGTTACACGGCCAACCCAAACAAATACCTCAGCACCACAATCCAAAAGATAGCATTTATTGTTTTCTAAGCTGGATTTTGAAAGTTCACCGTCCACGGGACTGACTTGGCCACCAGTAATGCTACAAAAAGAGGGAAAAGTTCAACTTTAGCACCAACACCAGCAAAAGGTTGAGTTAAAAATGAGACGCATATTCAATTTGCCACAAAGGTTATTCTAAAGAAGTTATGAATCACTTAAGGAACAGAAAGTTGGTGAAAATAAATTGGGTTAATTTGAGGGAGTAATGATTATATAACTACCTTAAAGACAGGATTCGACAATACCTATAAAGTTTAGCAGGTGTCTTCTCTGGAACAATATCATCTTCACTAACAACCTTTTTGCCAATTGGAGCAAAGCCACCAAAGAGCACCCAGAATGAACCGGAATCCGTCTCAGCTTGTAAATTCCCATCATCTGGGGTATGCAGTAGAAATAAGGAGCAGCCCCGCATGGATACCATAGAATATTAATAAAGTAAAGATAAGTCTGAAGTTCTTCATTAGAACCGAAACATTACATATATATCGAAAACAGATCCATATGAACTCTGTCGAAATAATAATACCGTGTAGGTGATGACATCAACCTTCCCTTGAAAATGATAAGCATTTAAAAGAGTTTGCTCCCTGTCTTAGTTAGTCAAATCTGTTCTCTGTGTGATTTTTTTTTTATTCCTTATTATAGTAGACTCAGATAACTCTAAGAAGAAGAAATACTCATTTTGTCCCCCCTTATTTTAGTAGATGTGAATCATTTGAGGCAACATAATATATAAATATAAAGCATGCAAGACCAACTAAACTTTATGCATAATATATAGGAACATCCAATCTAAATGTCCTGTTGTACTTTAACAGTCAAATATACCAAACTTGAGAATGGTTTGACCCATAATTTCTAATGCTAAAACAAACTAGGAATTGTAAAAAAAAAAATAGAAATTTGCCAAATATACATGTTTTAATTGGAAACGAACAAAATACACTAAGCGAATTTGAAGACTAAAAAAGGAATTTCAACAATAAATTCAAACTAAGACAATTAAACTGGGATAGAAGAGTATAATAAAATATGTGTTACTTGATCAAAAAGAAATGTGTTACTTGCTCACTACTTATCTATGAATTTTTCAAGCCTTGTACTTACCTACAATTGCAAAATCACATGTCCCCTCATGATACTTGTCCTTCAAGAACTGAATAACTTCTAATGCTTTGGCCCTTTCCTGGATATTGGAATTTGCACCATTGAACTGATATATCTTGTCTTTAGAGTCCAGAATGAACACATCATCATGATTTAGAGAGGACCGGGAAAATGGGACCTGATACAAATCCCAGCTTAAATATGTAATCTTCAACCAAAATCAAACAAGATTGCATATTCTTAAATGAGCTCATGCAGTAAGTTTTTATGCTTCTGTACCTGCTTCATCCTGACAACTCGTTTACTCTTGCAGACATACAACCTTGTTTCAAATTCTTCCTCTTCTGGTTTCTTGAATCCAGATGCAATACCACCTTCCAATGGTATAATGCATGGCTTAAAGTACGATAAAAATTTGTCAGATTCATAACCTTGGATTTCCCTATGCTGTACTGCTCGCCCTCCAAGAATCGCATCAAGCTCCACAGTTTTGATAGCTGCAGTTCCAGCTTCATCCTGACATGGCGTCCAAATTTTAGAAAATGGAAAAGAAAAATATAAATCTGGTTACATAGCTGCTAAGAATGGAGATGGATTTCACACCTGACTAGTATCCTTTCCAAGCCAGAAGTGTATATCATACATATAAGAACCTCCCTTGCCAGAAGTTGTCTGCAATTATAGATGAACATGTGATATGAGTAGGATTATTATCAATATACCTCAATAATATTACTATATTAGGCATGAAAGACACTTTTCTCCCACGATAAAGGAGGTACATGTAAAGCCAAAGACATTCGCATCTACGAACCTGCAAGATGATGTAAGAATCACCCGAGTAGAATTTACCACATTCGGACTTTGGCAAGGGAACTGGTTGGAAATCCTCAATTCTCCAAATTTCGGTCCCTCTAGATAGAGTTAAGTTCAAATTTAAAGTTTGAAAAGTCCTGACAGGTCACATTAAGCATTACAAAGAATTAACATAATAAGTTCAAATCTCAAGTTAAAGTTCGTGCAGCTATGTTTGGCAGTGGAAATAATGAACATAAACAGACAACTACTTTAGAAATGATCAGCAGATGTTTCTTTTGGTTTTTCCGCATGGAGTACAAGAGGTATTTTCAAGGAGAAGAAATGATGTTGAATAGGCTCATAGATTTCTTTAAGGAATTATTTTCGCTTGGGGCAAGAGGCAATTTCCAGCTGCACATGAGGACACTGTTTGTGTCTAGGGAAATTTATAACATGTATAGAGCGTAGGATTATGTTGTCATTTCTCTTTGTCTAGTGAGATAGCTTCTGTTGTGCACCCAGTGTTTTTGGTCTTCCAATTCTTGACAGGGTTTTGGCAACCCCTTGGTGCCTCGTTTAATGGTACTTCTAACTTGTCATAAAAAAGAAAATAATGAACACACTGACAGATGTCCAGAGATTGCTATTTTTTTTTCTTTTTTTGGATAAGTAAATGTATTGTTCATTAAGGATCACTAAGAAGGTCCAGAATATTCACAGCAAAAACTCAGCCTACTCTTTCTTTGTTTTTATTTTTTTTAAAAGCAGGGTGCTGAGCAAATTCCAACAGTGTTTCAACTAATCAATATCCATTTCAACCTTTTTTTTTTTTTTTTTTTTTTTAATCAGCATTACCCTTTTCAACTTTCTTCCATGTAATCAGTCGAGAACCATAATTTTGCAGCAAAGGATACATTCTCTGACCCGCACCCTGAAATGCAGGTTCTAAGGCTTTAACAGAATTAGACATGATGCAAAATCTTTCCCTCTTTCAAGGAAGAAAAAGAAACTAGATTGTTGAAGCTCCCAACTTCAGCTATTCCGATATTCTGAACACCAACTGCACAGACAAAATGGACATGAGAAAGTGTAGTGTTAAGTACAGAAAAAATTCTACATTACCATCCCAGCAACAAATTAAGAACTTCACTTAATAGAAAATATATACAGAAAATTAGACAAGTGAATCTTCACAAAAGGAAACATCTGAAGCCATGATATAGCTTATTCCAGTTCCACTTCTCTTCATACAACTCATATTCGAAGCTACCAATCGTTGTCCCCACCACTGCTTATTAACATCTTCATATATCAGCACTCAATCACATCCAATGGCAACAATAATAACAACAAAAAGAAAAATAAAGTCTCAATCCCAACTAGTTTGAGTCGGCTATATGAATCCTCGATATCCATTTGGTCCTGCTTCATTTTAATACTCAACAAGTTATCTTTTAAGACAGATTAGGGGCGCGTAAACACTAAGAGTTTTCTACATGTTCTACTAACAAACAACTCTCTAAGCACACAAAAAGATCCCAAAAATACTAGACCAAATGCAAGTGTACCAACATGACTAAGGCTTAATCAACACTACTTTGTGTTGCATATATGAATCATTTTCTTCCATTGTATTCTATTCTTTTACAGGTCCGCATAGATTTTCAAAGATCATAGGTCCTTTTAGAAATGAGGATGTTGAGATGGATGTGTGGGCTGACTAGGAGAGATATGGTCATAAATGAGGAGATTCGAGACAAGGTAAGGGTGGCCACCGTGGCAGACAAGATGCGGGAGGCGAGACTGAGATGGTTCGGACATGTTCAGAGGAGAGGCACAGATGCGCCGGTGAGTAGGTGTGAGAGACTGGCGATGGAAGGCTGGAAGAGAGGTAGAGGAAGGCCAAAGAAGTATGGGGGAGAGGTGATCAGGCAGGATATGACTAGTCTTCAGCTTACCGAGGACATGACCCTAGATAGGAAGATGTGGAGGTTGAGGATTAGGGTAGAAGGCTAGTCGTAGGATTAGTAGTACCTTCCTTTCTGTCTCGCCTGATATTATCTCCGTCATTTTCTTGTATTTTGTTTAGCATTCGCATATCTCTTATTCTTAATTTTCTATTGGTACTTGTTGTCCTTTCTGCTTTAATTTTCTTGCTATTCTAATGTTGCTTCTGTGTTACCTGAGCCGAGAGTCTATCGGAAATAGTCTCTCTACCCGTCAAGGTAGAAGCAAGGTATGCGTACACTCTACCCTCCCCAAACCCCACTTTGTGGGACTACACCGGGTATGTTGTTGATGTTGTATAGGTCCTTTTAGACAATTTTCTTTTATATGATCCGAGGTATACTTCCTTCTCTTTTAACACTTCCAATCATCACACTGTCACAGTTATCGACCGGTGCATTTGAAGTTCTACGTCGCACATGGTCAAACCATCTCAGGTGACCTTATCTCCTTTTATCCTTTATGTGTATTACTTGGTACCTTCTATCAAATATTACATTTTTTATCTTCTCTAATCTTGTATAATCACAAATTCGTCTTGATATTTGCATTTTTATGGCACTCACCTTCCGGATACAATAGCCTTGTTAAGTAAATTGCTTCTCTTTTTTCGGGTAAGTTAGTTGGTGTATTGCTTCTTCTGGTGATGGAGACTAAATACTTCCAGTGATTTTGAATCATGTGTCTAGTAGGCGTCTAAACGTTCTGGCCTTGATAGAGATCATTCATGTTGCAACAACAACACACCCAGTGTGATCCCTCCCACAAGTGGGGCGATTTATTCATGTTAACTGTCTCTTTTATTGTATTTGTTTTTACGTCTATGCAGGTCAATCCGTCACCTTGGTATTAACTGGATTACAGTAGTTCTTCTAAATTTGAGCTTCCATGAGCTCAATTCAACAGTTTACCCCAAAATCAATGCTACCCCTTACTGATTATACTTGTTATCCACGTATGACCATCAATTATAAGGACGCTGCCCTTTCACTCTCAATTTCTTCAACTTCTTAAACAGTGAAGACAGGCCTCGGATTGTGACCAATAAATTGGCAAAAAGATATATGAAATACTCTACAGTGAATACTGAATTGTCAGCAAACAAGAAAGTGCCACTCTTGCATCCTCCCACCATCTAATGAGACCTCGGTTCTAATCTCAGCTATACATTTGGTGAAACATTCCTACAGATGAAACATCTCACCTCGGATGATAAGATGCAGAACAAAATTTCTTTACTTTAAGAAACATTGGCAATTGCGTTCTGCAACTTATTACTGCAGAGTTGAGGAGCAAGAATCCGTCACTTTTCATCAACTCATAGGTATATTTTCCCAAATCCTCAAATCTTTTTTCCTCCGTGTAATACTTCCATTGTTTACAAGAAAAAAAGAGCCCACATCAGAATTGGTATAATATTAGGTGTATCATCTATAGCTCCTGGCCAAGGGGCAGCCTGATAAACCCAGAAAGGGGTTTTACTTTAAACTTCCTTGAGTAAACCAATTGAATTCCAATAAACTTGAAAGTAATAAAATATATCCTCATTTTCAGCACCTAATAACGCCATCTAAATCTCTCTGCTCATATAAGGGTTCAAGCAAGGCAAGAAACTTGTAATAATATCAGTAATATTCTATGCTTCTAAGCATTTTTATTTTTGATAACCGTGGTGTCCGTGTCAGCTTGCGCGCACTCACTAATTCCACGGGATACCGCCACCTTCCACCAGCAACAGGCACTAGTTAACTCTGTCCACCGAGACTAAAATAGATGTGAAGAAATCACTTAGTATTTTTGTTTCTGCCGGAATTTGAACCTGAGACCTCACATTTTTTAACCCACTTTATTGACCATTAGGTCACAACCTTCTAAACCATATCAACATTAGAACTCATAGTAAGCAAAAGCTGCAAAACCATATCTTTCTCGTCTAAAACGTACACCTAATAACAAATGATCTATAATGGGATTACCTAATTACCTCAGCTGCATTTGAACATTTAGCTAATCAACCATCCCACATCCATAATTAGACTCTAAAACCACAAGAAAACCTCAAAACTAGCATACAAATGAAGCACCAATTTCAAACGATTAACAAATCAAACATATTCTTCATATCAAATGAAAATGCTCAATCAATAAATACATAAACTTAGATTAAATAAGAACCCATATAATTACTCGTTGGATTAACATAACCAAGACCAATATTAACAAAAAAACACCAAAAAAATCAAAATGGGCAGAGATCAAAACGACTAATTCTATAAGAAAATTAAATTAAAAATTGAGATCTACAAGAATTCATCAAAAATGTAAAACAATCAAAATGCACCTTCGAGAGATCTCTGTGAACGATTTGAGATAGAAACAATAAACAGAGAAGAGAAGAACGAGCTGGCAAATATAAAAATGGAGGAAATTATAATTGCAGTAATGACCCTTTCGCTTTTGAGAATTGATTGCAGAAAATCTGATAATTCTTTTGCAGACACTACTTATTATATGCGCAAATGAAGAAAGAAAGTGATTTGATACGACGTGGAATAAACTTCAGAGAGAGAGAAACGGAGTTGAATGATGATTGTGTCGTTGACTTAGACATCAACAATAAAAATAAATGGCTACTTTTAATTTTGTGACTTTAAATTAAACATTTATAAAGTAGCAAAAAGTTATTTGAATTTTGTAATTACAAACTTATCGGTAGATTTGAATTGTCAAACTTATTAAATTATATATAAAAAAAATAAGACACTTAAATTTAGACGAAAAGAGTATCTCGATTTGAATTCCATGAAAAAAAATATTCTACCCGAAGTGACATTTCACGATACAAATTTCAATTAATCTGAGTCTCAAAACAAGCGGTAAACACCTAGAGAAGAAAAATAGGAAATTGTCATGAGATTGAATATTCATCTTTACCAGAAAATTTCCATCTATTGCTAAAAAGTCATTATTTTCAGTAGATTAAAGAATTTGAATATGTTGAGTCACATGTAAAAATTAGACAAAACAATATATTCTTGTGTTAGTATATATAGATAGCATCACAAGACAGATGATATGTAGTGAATAATGAACTTCTCGAATCATATTTTAAAAAACGAAAATATGTCATTATAATTGTCTCTGGATCGTTGGCGATTAAACTCAAAAGATAGTTCGAATTACATCCGGCAATCGTGCCCCTATTTTAGGTAGTCTTTCATTTTTTTCCGTCACCTAAAATGAATGACCGAAGATAATCTTGACGTTATGGGTTTGAATCTCAGAAGAGTCAACAAGAAAATAAATCTGCAAGATAAGATTTCATTAGAAAATATGTCTATTCGGCCGACGTTTTATAGAAATTATGTCTTAAGAGGCATAGGTTCTATGAAATTATGCCTCCGAAAATAACTTTGAGGTTGTGGGTTCGAATCTCAACAGAGTCAAAAAAGGAAAAAAAATCGTAAGACAAGATTTCATAAAAAATATGTCTATTCGGTTAAAGTTGTATATATATTATGCCTTAAGGGGCTGAAGGCAAAGTTTTGTTGAAAAATTAAGATTATGTCTTGTTTGGCTAGTTACATAGGGGCATAATCTCTATATAACTTTGACATAATAGGCATAATTTTTTTCCTCTCCTGGGATTGTTCTTGAATGTACTTGATTTATTTCATTTATCTGTGTAATTACTGCTTCTTTTCAGGATGCGCTATCACGACGTATTCGCGTTTGCTAGCAGCATTCTCTTACTGCTTTAAATTTTTGATCGGGTCGACTTTTTTTCTGTTGTGCTTGTCTTGAGCCAAGGGTCTCTTGGAAACAACCGCTCTACCTACCAAGGTAGAAGTAAGGTATGTGTACACTCTATCCTCTCCCAGATCGACGTTGTGGGACTACACTGAGTATGTTGTTGTTGTTTCCTCTCCTAGGATTCATTCTCTGATTTATTAAATCCTGCGAATAAAAGATATTTTGGCCCACAAATTTTTATTAAATGAGAAATAGGGACAAAAATTACAGACAAGCGAATTGAGAGCAAAAATTACAGACGAGCGAATTGAGGGCAAAAATTAAAGACAAGTCCATATGAAGGGCAATCCACACATTTTTTTTTATTATATCCATATATTAAAGAGGACTCAAGTTTATGGCACGTATTGTCGCTTTTAACCTAGGTCTCGCACGAATTTATTTTTTAGGCTACTCGAACTCCAAAAGTGCATACACCTGAACTTGAGTTATATCTTATAAAACTTTTCATTTTTCTCTTGTATTTCGATATGATATTTGTCTAAAATCATGTGCATCTCATCTTTAGAAACTTATCAACATAGAAGCATATCAATCCTTCTTGACTCGTCCTCATCCGCCCCCGTAATGGCGTCACAAGTAATTTTATTTGTAATAACAGCGTTTTAAGATAGACTTTCCCCCTAGTCTAGGAGAACAAAAATGTGAGATAAATCAATGGCAGTTGCTACATATATGGTCTAATTTTTGTGTAGTATTTTGGATTTAGGACATGAAAAGGGATAAAGACACAAATTTGGTCGGTTTGTGTCTTTTTCCCTTGTCACAATCCAAACAATCCTTTTCAGTTTTTCTTCACTCCAAATTAAAGCACTCCGCATGCTTCTTATGAGTTTTAAACCTGTTTTGTCACAAATAATAATTTATTTTAATTATCACATAAGTTTAATTCATATATGTGTAAATATTAGTTGGTCATTAGTATTTATAAAAGATGAACTTCAGTGATTAAAATATTGATGAAATAATAAAAACCTTATTTGATGAGTATTAATAAGTGGGATAATACTCATCTAACAACTTTTATATGCAAATCCCAACTTCAGAAAACTCTTTTTAAACTTCAATTTTAAAATAATGTTTTTTCTAACTTGAACCAAATATTGTTTGAAAGTTATTGTCACCTTTTTCATTGATTGCTTAAAAGACAACATAGAGTGGGCCAAAGATTTTGTACTTTACCAGTCAATCTTATACCCAATGAAACGAGGAATCAAATTACTTTGGACTGTATTCTGCCCTCCTCCTCTAGTTAGAACTTTGCCCAATATTGCAGGGGTTTCCTTCAAATGGGCTGATCAAATCGAAAAGTTCTTTTAAGAAACGAAGCTTGTGGAATATTATGATGTAAAAATATAAATTTATATCCGTAAAAAAGTTATTTGTATTAAGGGGCAAAAATTAAAGACAAGCCCATTAAAGGAACAAAAGTGCAAATGACCCATATAAAGACGACTCAAAGTTGATTTTAGTTTTCATTTTAACACCATGTTCCAACTCCAACAAAAAACAAGATATATATTGCAGCTCGAATGTATATCTTAGGGAGTATCCTCAATCAAAAAGAGAAAAAGCGGATATCATAGCGAGTAAATTCTCAACTAATTTGAGCTAGTCTATTTAATTGGACTACCAATGATGAACCTACTTTATTAAGTTCAATATAACACCTTATCATATAGATTTATATCAGTATCACTTATCAAATGACGTATCATACCAAATTAACTGAAAAGATCAATAAGATAACGTTACATGCCAAAATATCATAGCATACCAAGTCAAATAAAAAAGACAATGAGAATACATCACGTTTACAAGTGATTTATACATATAATATAGGATCTTGCTCCTAATGTGGGCTTTAAAGTTCAGATTCCACAGGCTAATGTGATCAAATTAAGCTTTGTGTTTAGTTGACAAAACCTTTGAACTAGGAAATAAATGAATACTCCTTTTCTGCCGTTAGCCACTAGCAAGTTGCAACAATCAAGACCTTCAAGTGTGATAAGAAACATGAATTTATTTCTTATTTGAACCTTTACATTTATTAAAACATCAATGGTGATGAAACTTGAAGTTGACAAACAAGTTATCCGATTTAATAAGCTAGTTTAAATTACACCTATACCTATTTTTACCTTTTATATAATACATGTTGAATTAATTTGGATTAATATTTATACATCATCAGCTGAAAATTAGGATCATGCTCCTATGGATTTTAAACAACAGAACACCATGCCACACTTTTTGATCATTGGAGGTGTATACGGTGAAAACCGATACGACACGTGGTTTAGATGTAGGAATCGAAGGAGATGATAGAATTATGCACCGGATGAAAGTTGCATCGGGGTGAGTTCAAGTACTAAATTAAGATCGGGTAGCGACCGAGCCAAGTGACGCCGGATGGAGGACCGAGGAAGCTCAGCGCGTAGCCGTTCCGGATATGGCGTCGGTCGTTACTCTTTGTTCATTAAATGACTTTTATTTAAGGAATGATTTTCGGGCGTAAATGCCTTGTATTGATAGCTATAAAAGGAGCTCAACCTTCATCTTGGAGGGACATCCCATTCTCATTTGATATTTGCACTATTTTGTTCATTGTAATCATAATCTTTAAGCTCTCATTGTTGGCTCGGAACCGAAGCAGTTAAGCTAAGGCCCGAATCAATTTTGCTGAAGGAATTCATCATGATTCACGACAATTCAAAGGCTATATTTCTTACTTGTTATTTTCATTTACTTAACTCTTATCACTTTATATAACAAATTCGGCCATGTATCCTTAAAATTACTTACAAATTCAACTATACCTTTTTTGGGGTAAACAATTTGGCATCTACCATGGGGCTAAGGATAATTGTGGTGATTTGTTCAAACTCAATTTTCACTTGTTCTTTTGAGATATTGTGAAAAATGACTGCAGAAGTGAAATCCACGTTGAGGTTATCACCACGATGACAACAACAACAGTGACAATGGTGCTAACAATATCAATAACAACAATGACATTCCGCATGTTGATCCGATAACTCGCGAGCATCAGAATAACCCCGTGATTTCACCCCAAGGATCCAGAAGGTCACATGAGAAAACACCGGACGATGTTGAGGATGACGAGATAAATTTGGCTCAAATATTTAGCACGTTGAAGGAACAACATGAGGCTATTACACAGTTGCAAAAGAAGAGCAGCGGGGTAAGTGCGGCGGATGAAACTCGTCCCGTTCGAGATAAAGGTTGGGTCCGAGAGAAATATCGAGTCGAATGAGATGACATTGGTTCGGGGGCAAATGAATCCTCGGAGGTCTTAAAAATGCTCCAAGCTTTGACTAAGCGAATATATACTAATGAAAAAAGGTTGAAACCTACAATTCACGGGATGCGACCGGACTAAAAAGCATTTAAAGCATTTGCAAGAAACATTTGACATACTCGAAAGTACAACATGAAGTCTGAATCCAAAAAAGTATGCTTAGTTTCAAATCGAGGAACCGAAATGAATAAGAGACGTCTTATTCATAAGCACGAAGTTAAATTATTAGGCTTACGAGCTAGCAAATTTGTTAAGTCCTCAACTGAGGACTGTTGTCATAAAAGCATCCGGAGCAAACATAAGTAATATTTCAAAAGCATGCTTCTAAGGCACTGGGTCAAGTGAATTTCGCCTATTCTGAAAGACACTTGAATTATCTGAAAGTTGGAATAAATGAAGCTCCAACATTCATGCCCAAAATGAATAAGAGACGTCTTATTCATAAGCAAAAAAATAAGGTCCTTATACTTAGTCATTAAATGACCCAAAACCGAAAGGAATAGCCCGATATGGAGCAAACTAAAATGTTGGTTTGTATTCAAGAATTATTTAAGTTATTTTTAAGATCGGGAGAACTCTCATCCGGGTCGACACAAATTAAGTGATGGTTTATTTAAATAGAACTTCAGAATCAGAGGGATTAGCCCGAAATGGGTTAAAACTTTACTTGGCTAAGTTATTGAAAATATGAAAGCAATAACAGATGCTGAAAGATAGAAAAAATTATGGCTAAAAGGATATTCATTTTATAAATAAGCCCGAACTGGCCATAGCAAAACATGTCAAAAGGATAAACAAAATACAAAGGCATGCAATCGTGAAGTTTAGTCAGACTCATATTCGAAGTCCTCTGGGTCATGCTCGAAACTTTCACCGTTCAACTTTCGGTAGGCTCTGAGCTCGATCTCTTTTGCCTTAGCAATCTTGTCATCAATCTCTGAGATCCCATCTCGAGCTTGTTCAAAAGTGTACCTCCGAACATTCCAAGTTATGTACTTAGTTCTCAGCACTGTCCGAGATACCTCAGCCTCCGCATCAACACAAGATTGGTCTCTTTCGACCATGGTTTGGTTAAGTTGGGCCTAAATCTCAGCATTTCTTTGTTAGAGGTTTCGAGCTATTTCTCAGCCCTTCGTTTGTCTAGGCTTGTCGGTTGGATTGATCCTGAGCAGCCTTCAGTGCAGCTTGTTCAATAGCTATTTCCGCATAAATCTTGGCAAGCTCGGTGTTAAGGCGATCTAGTTCAGCATTAAGAAAATCTTCCTTTTGAGCTTGGTAGTGCTGAACCTCTTCTTGTTCTCCAAGCTCGTGGGTGAGGACTTGGATGCCATGGTAGAATTTTCATTCTCCTCTTCCAAGATTTTGTTTTCCTCGTTAACAACCTCGAGGTCATTCACTGCCCGGAGATAGTTACCTCTAACCTGGGCTAATTCAGCTCGGGCGATAAGTAAGTCACCGACTTGCTGCAGCTGCGCTTCTCTCTGTTCGAGAAGCCCTTTGAGATGCCGGATTTATTTTTCTTGGGCGTCCAGCTGCCCCTTAAGGTCCCCATTCTCCTCCATACATCGAAGGAAGCCTTCACTGACAAGAAGGAATGACTATTAAAAATATGAGCTAGATCAAAGTTAGAATATGAAAAAAAAAAGACAAATATATAATTTGAAATGATTAAAGGAGATATATACCCGATTCGATGCATGCATGACTTCGTTAAAGAGACATTTTCATGAGATATTTCTCTTTTTTTTCTTATTAGACTCTGAGATTAGAGGCCTCGCAACCCCGATCGGTCGAGATAGGAAGTTCGTGTCCTCGGGGAAGCAGAGAGTGATAGTTCTTACAAATTTAATTGCACTTACAAATTTAATTATACCTTTTTTGGGTAAACATGATGTAACATTCAACTCCAAGTGTACGTAAAATGCTAGAATTGATAGATCGAAAAGTATGGAGCAACTAATTTTAACAGTCACAAAGTAAGCAAGATCGTCGAGGATGATGTGAGACATGAATATTTCTCCCTCTATTTTAATTTAGGTGATGGTATTTGACTGGGCATGAAGTTTAAGAAATGGAAAATGGTCAAAACACCCTTAAATTATGGAAAATTGAACAAAAATGCCCTCCGTTAATAGTTCGGTCCAAAATGTCCTTGCCGTTAATAGTTTAGTCCATAAATGCCGCTATTGTTACTTAATTGGATAAAAAAATATCATTTTCCTAATAAACATATTGTTTATTTTCCTAATTAAAACATTACTTCTAAAGAACCCTTTTCTTATTTTTTTTATTTTAAAATTCCTTTAACTAACAAAAAGCTGGGAAGTAATATTTTTTTCTTCTTAATCTCGTTTGTCAATTAAAATAGAATAATACATGTACTTTTTTAACCGATAATATAAGCCATATATATAAGATCATAGTAACTCTATCATTAATTTTTATTTAGATAGTGATAAAATTTTTATGCTTTGTCTTGAGCCGAATCCCAAAAACAACCGCTCTACCTATCAAGGTGGAAGTAAGGTCTATGTACACTCTACCCTCTAGACCCCACGGTGTGAAATTTCACTGAGTATGTTGTTGTTGCTATAATGATAAAAATCTTTTTCTTAATAAAACAGGAAATATTTTTATTCTTAATCTTTTCTGAATTGAAGTAGGATTCACATTTGCTAATATATTTCTTGGTATTAAAGTTAAAATGAAAAAGGATCAACAATAACTCCATCAAAGATATTTTATGATTTGAAACAAGGTAATAAATTTTCGTGTTTTACGATATTATGATTGATGTATCTTAACTTTAAAACTAAGGATTATATAAGAAAATGCTTATCCTACTTCAATTCAAAAAAGTCTAAGAAATAAAAATATTATTTATTTAATTAGAAAAAAAGAATATAATTTTATCGTTATCTAAATAAAAATTAATGATGGGTTACTATGATCTTGTATATATGACAAATATTATTAGTTAAAAAATTACATAGAATTATTCTATTTTAATAGATAAAAATTAAGAAGAAAAATATTACTTTTCACTATTTTACATAGCGGTGCACTAAGCTCCGCTATGCGCGGTGTCCGGGGAAGGACCGGACCTCAGGGGTCTATTGTACGCAATTTTACCCTGTATTTCTGCAAGAGGCTGGCTAATATAATATCAAATAACACACCATTTTTATACATTTTAGAAATACATGTTGGTTTAATTTAGAATATATTTCAAGTTTAACAGCTGAAAAATAGGATCGAACTTTTAAGTCTCCACACATGTGTTTATAACAAACAATATATAAGAATTAATTTGCTAGGGCCTTATTAGCAAGGCATTTGACACACTGCCTTCACTCATTATTCTCAAATTTTTAGTAATGGCCAAAAACAATAGCATTAATATTATTATTCTCATGATTATTGCTATTTTTTCTTCTACCAAGCTTTATCACATTCACCAGTTCATGATGATGATGATGAAAAAAAATGCAGATTTTTAACTCTGGCAACTTTCAGATAAATCAAATTAATCAGTTTCAAGACTGTTTATGTCTTCTTTGTAACTGTAAGTGTCCATGTTTACTTTGTGGTTGCTAGGTTGATGTATTAGTGTCTTTCTTTTTCCATGTAAGTATTTCCTTGTTCTCTTCTATGAAGAGTACTTGTTTCGAATAAATTGATGTAATGTGTAATTTGTGTTTCGTTAATTGAATTCATATATTAAATTGTTGTGTCCAAACGTACATGCAAGTATAGATCTCAGCATAATAACACTGTGCACTACTTGAAAAGTTAGAATCTCGGATAAAAATAAAGCCGGGAAATATAATGCTACATGTTTAGGAGATATATTTGAAGTGGACCAATCGCAAGGTATCCGGCCAATTTAAATTTAATTAGCAAAATTGAATTTCACATGTTTGCATCACATTGGAATAGATATATCCAATCCAGCTGCTTTTACCTTTTAAGTAATACAAGTTGATTTGGAATAAATTTCATCAGCAACGACTTAAGATAGTTTTTAAAACTAGTGTTGAACTTTAAATTTAATTTATTGTTTTTAACTAGTGACTTCAAGTTATGAGCAAGCTGACATTATATATAATAATACAATCAGTTAAGTGAGCATTAGATAACACAATAGCCTATTACAATAGACTCCCAAAGCTTCAGCCATGTCGAAAAACACCATAGTAGTTAGCGTATAACGGTAAAACACACTTCAAATAACATTTTTTTTGAGTTTCCTATTTGAACTATCAGATGTGAGAGTTTTCTACCTAAACTATCACCAACTAGTTAGCAAAACACATATCAACTATCATGTGGTGAACAAATGATAATTTAGGTGTGTTTTGCTAACTGGTGATAGTTTAGATAGAAAACTCTCACATTTGATAATTCAGATAGAAAACTAAAAAATAAGTGATACTTGATGAGCTCATGTGCTGCCATGGGAATCACGGTTACCATCTTCTGACTAGCAATAACGAATGAAAAATGATGAAGAAAAATAAAGAAAGTTGTTGGATGAATGTTTATGCCTGAATTGCCTCTGTCAATGCCCTTGTCCTTAAATGGTCAAAAATATGCCTAGCGTATTGAAAATGGTCTAAGTATCTACTTTTTCACCTATTGAACCCCAATTACCCTCATTGTTAATTTTCAGGTTAAAGATTCATAACCTAACGAATATTCAATGAGTTATAATAGTTTTATCCTTCAATAACAAGTTGCAGCAAATAAGTTTAACAATCAATATTAAAGTAGGGATCTTGCTCCTAATAAGATGGTCGGTTTTAATAATAGCATTGTAATTTATGTGGCGGGTTTGGTAAGTATTAATTCTTTCATTTCTAATTAATGGACTCCAATTCAACCCTAAAATTGAGTACCTCGCCTTTTTTAGAGAGCGTTTTTCTCCAAAATAGGATATTTCGGCGCGAATAATTTGAATTAGTCAAGCCCAAAGCAGATATCGAATTTTGGATAAAAAACAAACAAAACAAAATTAGTTTCTAATTGGCGATCACAACAAGTAATTAATGAGCATGCTGTCATTATAATATCAAATACACCAAAATTTTAAACCTTTTAAAATAATCCATATTGACCAAGTCTGGAATATATTTCAAGAGCGGCAGCAGAATAATTAGCTAGATCTTACCATATCTTAAAAAATCAGCATTAACAAACAATAAGCAGGCCCAGCCTAGCATTATATATAATCACTTGTTAGTGCCTTAATTATTAGCAAGTGACAATTATTTAACTTGACAATATTGCCTTCACCCAGTTTAAAACTTTTAGCATCAATGGCCAGGAACAGTACTATAATTATGATTACTCTCATGATTATTACTACTATTTTCTTGATCAACCCTGCTTTATCACAATATTCACCAATTACAAGCTCTTCTCATATTGATTATGAAGAATTGAAGCAGCTTAATTTGCGGGGAATGCCACGTAATCGTCGCATGTTGGTCATCTGTAAATGTGATAACTGCCTGTGTGGCTGTGTATGTGGTGCACCTCCACCTCCGTTTTTATAACCACACAAATATAATTCATGTGATATCTTCTTCTTCAGTTATGCATCAATAAAAACTAGTTGCTCCATGCATCATATAGTGCGTGTGAAAGTATTTAATAGTTGTATGTGTCTAGACGACTCTCTATATTGACACTTATAAATTCTCCGTTTGTAATGATATTTCTCCGTGTGTGTGAGAAAGTATTTAATAGTTGTTTGTGTCTACCTAGAAGCTCTATTGACACCTATAAATCCCCGTTTGTAATGTTATTTTGTATGTTATCACAATACACAATAGATGCCTGACGCAAAGGACACTAAAGTTCTAACAGTAAATTTCCGAGCCAACAAATCTCAGCTACTACATTTGCAACGCCTCTGTACTCAGCCTCGGCACTGGAGCGAGATAAGGTAGCCTGTCGCTTGGCAGACCAAGAAATCAGATTATCCCCTAAGAAAACACAAAAGCCGGAGGTGGAACGTTGCGTGTCCGAACACCCTGCCCAATCTGCATCCGTATATGAAAGCAACCTGTCTGGTGCAGAGGGGTATAGGTGCAAACCATAATCAAGAGTGCCCTTAATGTATCGAATGATACGCTTAAGAGTAGTGAAATGAGACTCACTGGGGGCATGCATGAATAAACACACCTGTTGAACAACATAAGCTATGTCTGGCCTGGTGAATGTGAGATACTGAAGTGCACCTGCAAGGCTCCTATACAGAGTAGGATCGAGACTCGAAGCACAATCCATAGCACGCGATCTTAGATACGTTTTTTGGATTATGAGTTCAGTTTTTCTATATAATTAAAATTTAAAAATGTGTTTGTTGTTTTTATCTGTTTTTCTTCCTCCTCTTCATGCCTTGTGATATTATGAAGTCAACTTCATTTTCCTACACTCGCCAGTTACTACAATATATATATATATATATAAGTAACAGCTTATTCACTGCAACTTTAATTTGCAGAAATATTAATTCGACATGCTAATAATTATGGTGTGTGCTACTTGACAAAATATTTGTACCAGAAATAAATGTCGTATATTGGAAACAAAGACTCTCTACGTCTTCTTAAAGTGTTCACGGTGTTGAAAATGTGGATAACCATCAATTTTTGCCTTAATTTACATACAACTTGCAGAAAATAAATTTGATATTCAATATGTAAAATAAGGCACGCAGCTGAGGTTCTGGGTGATGAAAAATAATATTTTACTTCTTGTAATTATATTCTTCAACAATAGTGAAGCTCGAAGTAGATAGAGGCAAGGTCACCAACTTGATCAGCAATTTTAAATTTCACGCAATGATCTCAGCTATTTAAATAATACATGTGGAATAAATCTACAATACATTTTTAAAAATATGTGGAATAAATCTACGATACATTTTAACATCGACACAGGAAATATATGATCATATCGTGCTAGCTCCTAAGATGGATGTAGAATTACCGTAGACTTTTAATTTTAATTCATTGTATCTTATTGATGACAACAAACAATGAGCAGGCTGACATCATATATAAGTATTTGTTAATGTCTTATTAAGTTTGAAACATACAGTCAAACCTCTCTATAATAAAAGTGCTTGTCCGAAAATTTCAATCTGCAATAGTAAGATATTGTTATGTATGTATACCGACATTCGATGTTTAACTCATTTAGGTGTTATGAACAAAAGTACGTAAACAATTATTTTTATGTACTTTTTATGGTATAACAACAATAATATACTTGTTAATTTTAAAATCTCAATTGATTTTTATATCTCATTAATGAAAATTTGAAAAGACTAATAAATTACTAATAAATTCATAACTAGTTATACCATACTGATAAAGAATGAAAATCCAAGGAACATATGCATTTTAATTGAAATTTAAATATTTTATTTTTATACATAATATATTTCTTACAAAATATTATTACACAATATTTGAGTATGATTATTATAGAGATGTAGTTTTACAAATAATGTACTATTATAATGAATGTCACTTGTTATAGGTAGAATGTTGTTATATAGAAGTAAAATATAACATGAAATTAGTTCCGGAGAAAATCACGTTACAACTAATGACAATTATAGAGATATTTGACTGTAATACATTCACCCAACAGTAGACTTCATTAATGGCCTAAACTAATATAGCTATTAGAGAGAATAAACTTCTTTCTTTACAAATTAGAGAGTAAGAGAGAAGAAATTAATTGTTTTTAAGGTCCTAAACTACTAATTATACATCACAAGACCTTTTGGTGACGTAATTATAAATCAATTTGCAGTTAATATCAATAGCAACAGCTGAAAATTAGGATCTTGCTCGTAAAATGGGCTTTAAAATTAGCATTGAGCTTCTAGTTTAATTTCCAATTGATGCCAACAAATAAGTATATAATGAGCAGCCTGGCATGCGTATTATATATAGTATCCCTTGTTAAATGAGCATTCAATAACACCTAGCCTTCACTCTCTAAACTTGAGCCATGTCGAAAAACACCACAGCTATTATCATGATTATTGTTTTTTGCCTCTGCCATGTCGACTCTATATCAAACGCTACACTACACTGCCAAGGAAATTTGTTGAATCACAGTTACCAGCTTCTAACTCGCAACAATAGATGCAAAAATCAAGAAAGTTGATGTGTGACCTTAATTGTTTACTTTGGTGCAACTGTATAGATTGCCCCAGTTGTACAAATCAGTGAAATTAGCTAGGTTGAGAGAAATCGAGCTTCTATAAGTATGTATTATAAAGTGATAAACATATTTCTATGTAATTCTGGAGGTAGCTTCTTCCTCAACTATAAATAAAATACAAGTTGCTCCTACCAAACCATCTCCAGAGACATTTTAGTCCTACTTCTCCAAAAATTGCTGAGTAGAATGAATATATAATTTCATTTATATTGTGTTATTTAAGCAACTTTTAGACAGATTGTATTGGTTGTGATCGTTTAATAACATTTTTCTTGTTTGGCTTGATTAATTATACTATACAAATATCACATTGGAAGCAGACATGTTGAACAAATACACCCATTTGTTACCTTTTACTACTAAATAGTACACGTTGACTTAGCTTTTGGAATACATTTCAACGGTAAAAGCTGCATTAGATTCTGTCTCCTACAAGTTGATTTTGAAAATTAAGGTTGACCTTCAAATTCAATTCACAGTTTGTAAATGATGAGAACAAACAATAAGAGCAGGCTGGCATCAAATATACTCACTTGCTATAGAGTTATTAATAAGTGAGCATTTGACATTACCTTCACCCAACATTAAACTTTATCAATGGCCAGAAACACCATAATTATTCTCATGATTATTGCTTTTTTCTTCTACCAGATTCACAACAATGGACTAATCAAACTACAACAATGGGCTGATAACACTACAAGCTCTTATGGCGATGAAGAAGAGAACATTTTCGGTCTGTGAGCTTTCAGGAGAATGTTTATCAGGATCCATGTGCTATGGGCTGCCCCAGTGAAATTTGTGGTTGCTAGCCTAGCTACAAAGGCCCGGTTAAGTTTATATGTCTATGTATTTCCATTTCCATGTAATCAGTAATAAATTCCTGTGTTCTCTTCTATGAAAAATGTATTACTCCTTCCGTCTCAATTTATGTAAAATCATTTGATTTGACATGAAATTTAAGAAAGAAAAAAAGACTTTTAAAATGTGTGCTTCAAAATAAGTTTTATATAAATGTGTGACTATAAATCATCTCATAAAGTTAAATTGTTTCTAAATATAAAAAGATGATATTATTTTTGGTACAAACCAAAAAGGAAATGGGGAAAGAGGGAGTAATTGTATTGTGTTTCATTAACTGAATTCTTTTATTGAATGACTAAAATTTGGGCCCTCTCTTCTCTTACTCTCTGCTCAAATCAACTCGAAATTCAACATAAATTTTGAAAAACTCTCAGAAATTTCAATGGAGGGCACGATTCATGCTCAGCAAACTATGTGCCGTTGAGTCCTATAAGCTTCTTGGAAAGATGAACAGCAGTGTACAGGCTACAGCAACAGAGTTTCTATTATTTACTAGCAGTGACGGAGCATGAAATTTTACTAGAGTTTAAAATATGAAAAAGTAAACACGTGAATAAATCAAGGGGTTCAACATCTACTATATATACATGTATAAACAAGGTAGTTCGGTCTAACTGTATTCAACTGAAAATCATATTCTATAAAATTCAAATATCATTCTCAAAATATTTGTCATTTTAAACTGTATTCATTTTTGTAAAATTTAGAATGTCTTTTTTCTAAAGTTTGAGTTTACTATGTAAAGTTGATCAAGTTTGAGATAATTTTTGTTATAATTATTGTTTCACACATAAATTTAGTTATCTGAAAGAATTATATGGTAAAAGTCATTAATAAAGAACCTAATACATGCACAAGATTTTGAAGAAATTAACCATAAAAGAAGTAAAATTTAGCTACATATACTATAATTAGTCTTTTAATAATTTTTGAGTTGTAAATTTATTACATTAGTATTTATGAGATGATTTAATTATAAAGAGGTATAATGATCATCAACTTAAAAGAACTATTTCTGTATTTCAGTATTTTGATATTGGGGCTTACTTCTCAGTTTCATATTACTATAAAATTTAAACTATCTTGTGTAAAACAAATAATTGATTAAATTAAATTTTAAATATTTCTGCCTTTGTGTAACTTTATTATTATTAATATGCCGAAGAATGTTTGCGGTGTTAAATAGCGAACCAAAAAGATTACCTAAATCCAAAGTAACATAGTAATTGATTTTAGAACTTAAATATAGTAAATGTCTTACATATTAATATTAAATACTATTTGAAGTAAACTTTTAATAGATTTTAAAGTCCATTAGGACTTCCTATCTAGCATAAAATAAGAAAATATTTCATAAACAAAATTTTGGTCGATCTCCAAATCCTAATAAATAGGAATCCTTAATAAATAGAAGATAACAATACCTTCTTTCTGCAACACCACACTTCAAAAGAATTTTTTGTTTGCTTCGCTCATACTATCAAGCTACTATTCTTTAAAAAATTTATAACAACAATATACCCAATATAGTCCCACAAATAGAGTCTGACGAGGTTAGTATTCGTAAAGAATTTATAATGAAAAATGGAATAGTGACTTTTATTTTTATTTTATAAAAGTGTTAAAAAGGTTTAATTAAATTTCATGCTTCTCCAAATTGGTACGGAATTAAGCCTCTCAAGTCCAAAACACTAAACAAATCAATATTGCACCATTCAATTTTTTTTTTAATCTACCGAACATTTTATTAAATATCTCCAAACAACAACTACAAAAACACAACCTCATCTAACTTACAGGCACCAAAGCAATAAAAGAACTAAGAGAATGAAAACCTCTCTATCTACCCTCCAGTATTTCCCATGCTATTCTACTGAGTATATAGTTCCTCTATCCACCTCCTATCTTTATATTTTTTCTTCCTATACAATATATCAAAAATCCTATATCTGCAATCCTGTCTAACTCTTTCGCCCACCAACTGTTGGAATTTTGTTGGGTTGTTGTACGCACCGGATATTGAAAACTTATTTCAAATTCAACAAACGTAGAACTGTTTGACTATAGGATAATTTAAAACTGTAAACATAAGACTTGAATGGTACTTACATGTTTACAATATCTGAAATCTTTATCAACTGTGGGTGCGCACGCGAATGCCCTTTCGATTGCAAGCTCCTATTGGAAATTTGCCTTTGGTGGGGAGGTGCGTCCACCCATATTTAATGAATTAAACACTAGGGTTCCGCATGTTGGAGGCTTTGTCTCTCCACACGTGCATAATCTACTAAGTGAATTGATGACAGTAGGACCAAGAATCGTCAAATTTCGTTGAGAAATGAAAGAGATATTGGTCCACGAAGTAAGGTGTTTGAGGCATGGAAATATGGTGTGGGACAACTCTACCACATCGGTGGGAAAAAGAAGAATTGCTCTCTTTATAAGTCTCATAATTGGTTAAGGGTTTGGGACCCCAAGGGGTAATCCATGTGTCTAAAAGAGGGAGTACCTAGATGTGCTTGGGTTCAAGGCTAAGCCCACACGCGCGCCGCCGCCGCCCGTCCGGTCTCGGGCTCGGGTCGTGGGAATTTCTGATATTATCTATTTGGACCCCCAAATTATTTAATATTTACAGTTTGGTCCCTGGAGTTTCTGGATTGTTGAATTTGGGAACAACGGAAGGCAGAAAGTTTCTGCCTTCCGTTGGAGTTGATTTTTGGGGGCGTTATTGTGCATTAACCAACCATTACTTGGCTGATTAACTCCCTCCATTACTTGGCTGAATTACACCCTCATTCAATGGCCATAAACAGCCATTACTTGGCAGTTTACTCCCTCATTCAATGGCCTTAAACAGCCATGTCTTGGGCAGTTGAGCATCCCCCCTTATGCTATATATTGGAGTTGTTTTGCTCAATTGTGTTAGACAAAAAATACACAAAACAGACGAGAAACACACATCATATACACAGCAAAAACGAGACAACATTTATTTACACAGAGATAAAAACAGAAGAGAAACAACACAGATTATGTCCGCAGAAACAGTGTCAAAATTAGAAACTCTTCCTTCCTTTTCCATTTCTTCAGCAAGTCGTTTCATGTTTGTTTTCTTTGTCAGACTCAACCTATTTTCTTTGTAGCATTGCTTAAAGTGTTGTTTTATCTTGGGAGACTATTGCCTGTTAACGTAAAAGCATATATACGGGGAAATCTTGTCTTAAGGACAGAGTGCCATCACTCGACTCAGCACGCAGTTGTAACCATCCAGATTTAGTGTTTCTTGATTTCAGGTTATCAAGATTCAAGACTCAACAAGCTTGCGGCAGTTCTGAACGTTGGCCTATTTGTTTATCCTTTCGAACACTTGTAATATTTATTTACTTCCCGTACTGCTTTACAATATCCAACAGCTCCAAGCTTCAATGTATTCCTCCTTTGGAAAGCTAGAAAATCCGACAGAGGTTCGAGAGAGTGTTTTGATTCTGAGTCTCTAATACTTAGAATAATGATATGAAAATCAAGTGTAATGAATAATGAAGTGTAGATCTGTATTTATAGGTGAAAAATTAGGCCAAACCGGATTAGGGTTTGACCTTGGGCCTGGTTTTTTCAGCACATTCTTAATTAAATTCAAAATCCAATTTTGACTTAATTAAAACAATCATCATTCATTTAAATATCTCGATTCTAAATTAAATATTTAATACTCTCTCAATACATCCTTAGATCGAAAGGACAATCGACATAGCGTGACCCTACATGCCTTCTCATATCAACACTAATCAAATTAAGGTCTACGCGGAACTCCTAGACGGCGCCGCAAGACGAACTCAATATGTGAAATACGTTTACATGAATTCAGTAAACTTAACCTCTATGTGGTAAGATAAAATCTTTTAATTCACGATACACTCGATCAAGCTTAGGATTTGCAAAGTGTTTATCCAAATGGCTTGATCATTATATCTCATCTATATTGGTTGACAACAAGACCATATTCTAGATATGTCTATTGTGTTGGCTAGCGACTTAGTCAACCCAATATCAATGAGAAGATGAGTGTTCTCTCGAATATACATTCGAGGAATGAATCCTAAACTTGGCTCAACTACCACCTTTAATCCACATCGTAATGTACCCAATACAAGTCGTATCTTAACCTATAAGGCATTTGAGCTTAGGACATGATCAAAGTATATTACTATGTAGACATGTATAACAAACAGTATATCAGTAGGGTATACCAATACTTCCAAAGTATCCATGTGTCCATCACGAGTAGCCATTACTCGTAGCAGGTGAGACATACTACATCCTCTAAGGATGTGATGCAGACCACATGTCGACTTATCACATATCATCGATATTCCATTCTTGATGATCATTAGTCCAGGCTATTTTAAGAGTTACATTACAATATTAATATCTCACACTATTAATAACAACGTAACCTCTAAGGATGCATATACATTCGAGGAATGAATCCTAATATTGGCTCAACTACCACCGAGTTGGTCCATTTTTTACCCGTTTTCAACCGAGTCGGACCGATTCCTAACAAATTGGACCATTTCGGATTTAACCGCAGACTCCATTTTTTTTTTCAAATAACGTATCAAAATTTGAAGAAAAAAAAATCTCTCAAGTTATAAGTTCAAAGTTCTGTCTAAGGAGGTTGGAATTTAAGTGGTCCGTCTGTGACCCTCCAGTCTTTCCTGGGAACTTGCTTAGAGAGGTGATTCGGTCTAGGAGACTGTCCGGATCTATCCCGTGTTGATAGAACCGCGATATTTTTTACAGTTTTTCCTGGGAATCATCTAGTCTGTTATCTATTTGCACTTATGGTTGATGACAGAGAACCGAGAAAGGTGCACAAGTTGATAACGAAAGTTCTAAAGGAGAACATCGTGACCTGAGAAGTTCTATCGAACCAATTGGTTCTGGAAGAAGAACCATGTTATCCAATGCAAAGTTTGAGGTGCAGAAATTCGACGGCACCAATAACTTTGGCATGTGGCAATGTGAAGTGTTAGATCTTCTTTTCCGAGAAGGAGCTGATATTGCCTTGGAAACCAGGCCAGAAGATTATTCCAATGAAGATTGGAATTATGTCAACCGTCAATCTTGTGGCACCATCCGATTATGTTTGGAAAAAGACCAGAAGTATTTTTTTCATGAAAGAAAAGTTGGCCGCAGTCCTCTGGAAGAAGCTAGAGGACAAGTACATGACAAAAAGTGTAGAGAACCGACTCTACCTGAAGAAGAAACTTTTTCATTTTCAGTTCAAGAAAGGTACCCCTATGATTGAGCATTTAGATAATTTCAATAAAATTTCGGTTGATCTCCAAAATTTAGATGTCAAAATTATTGATGAAGATAAAACGTTATTATTGCTGAATTCTTTACCTAAAAGCTATGAACATTTAACCACAACTCTGTTATATGGTAACGATGAGGTTAAATTTATAGATGTTTCTAATGCTTTGGTAAATAATGAGTACCGGAAGAAGGATCAACATGATCACAGAGACTTAACACCAGAAGCACTGATTGCAGCCAGAGGCAGGTGGAACAACAAATCCGGTGGATCGAATAATAGGGGTCGATCCAGATCCAAGTCCAGAGGAGAGTCATCAAGAAGACATCTTGCGAAAGACGAATATGTCTATTGTCACCAGAAAGGGCACTGAAAGAAAGATTGTCCCAACAAGGACAAGTCAACTGCAAATGTTGCACAGAAGGTTGATGAAGAAGAATTAACCTTCACAGTTTCATCATCAGACACGTATTCAGACAGATAGATCCTTGATTTAGGATGTTCCTGTCATATGTGTCCGAACATATATTGGTTCTCGAGTTTTGAAGAACTCGACGGTGGAGTTGTGCTTATGGGCAACGACAATGCTTGTTAGACAAAAGAGATTGGAACAGTACGACTGAAGATGCACGATGGAACAATCAGACGACTTACGAATGTGAGGTACATTCCTGATCTAAAGAAAAACCTTATTTCTTTAGGTGTTCTAAATTCTGATGGTTACAAGGTAACATTAGAAAATGGAGTCTTGAAAGTTGTACGAGGTGCATTTGTAGCGATGAAAGGTACCAGAAAGGCGAATCTATACTTCCTAGATGGGAGTACCGCTACAGGAAGAGCAACTGTCTCTAGCAGTTCTGAAGAGAAGACAATTGTTTCTTCACGCATTTGGCACATGCGCTTAGGGCATGCTGGAGAGAAGGCTTTGCAAGGCTTAGTGAAGCAAGGTCTACTGAAAGATGCCAAGACTGGAAAGTTTGATTTCTTTGAACACTGTGTACTGGGAAAGCAAACAAGGGTCAAGTTCGGTACTGATGTTCATCGCACTAAGGGAACTTTGGATTACATCCACATAGATGTATGTGGACCTTCCCAGAATGCTTCACTATGAGGTAAACGGTGGTTTGTAACATTCATTGATGATTTCTCTAGATATGTTTGGGTATACACCATGCATTACAAAGATGAAGTTTTGGATATCTTTCTTAAATGGAAGAAAATGATCGAGACTCAGACATGCAGGAAAATTAAGAGACTCAGATCTGACAATGGTGGTGAATACAACATACAAGTTTGCCAAGATGAAGGGATAATCAGGAATTTTCAGTTTCTTGTACGCCGCAACAAAATAAAATGGCCGAACGGATGAATCGTACTTTGGTTGAGAAAGTTCGTTGTATGTTATCTCAATCCAAACTGAGCAAGGCATTTTGGGCTGAGGCCTTGTCATATGCAACCCATATAATCAACAACTTCCTGCGACTGCACTAGATGGGAAGATTCCTAAAGAGGTATGGTCTGGACAATTTGTTTCTGATTATGATTCCTTACGAATATTTGGATGTCCTGCATATTTTCATGTCAGAGAGACCAAACTAGATCCTAGGGTAAAGAAAGTTGTCTTCTTAGGCTTTAGTGAAGGAGTTAAAGGATTCAGACTTTGGTGTGGTGAATCCAAGAAGACTGTCTTGAGCCGAGATGTCACATTTGACGAGCCTATTATGTTGAGACAAACAACTTCAGAGAAAGAGAATGAGAATCCGAATGCTCTTTCTAAGGTGGAGCTTGAGACACCAGAAAAACCTATTGCGATGATAGATCATGGTGAAAGTGAAGATCAAGAAGAGATCTCAGTTAAGGTGGAGGTTCCGTCAGCATCACCACCGATCAATCAGCAATCAGAATCTATTGCCACTACTCGACCGAGAAGGGAGATTAGAAAGCCTACCAGATACACAGACATGGTAGCATTCACACTTCCATTAATTGATGATGATGATGTCCCATGCACTTACAGAGAAGCCGTGCAGAGTGTTGACAAGGTGAAGTGGAAAATAGCGATGGATGAAGAGATGAAGTCTCTACACCAGAATCGGACTTGGGATTTGGTTCAAATTCCCAAAGGAAAGAAAGTTATTGGCTGCAAATGGGTCTATGCTAAGAAAGAAGGTGTACCTGGTAAAGACAACATCCGATACAAAGCCAGACTGGTAGCAAAAGGTTATGCTAAAAAAGAAGGAATAGATTACAATGAGGTATTCTCACATGTTGTTAAGCATTCATCTATTCGGACACTATTGGCTTTGGTAGCACAGTTTGATCTCGAGTTAGCTCAACTCGACGTCAAAACTGCATTTCTCCATGGAACTTTGAACGAAGAGATCTACATGTCTCAACCTGATGGATTCAAAGTTCCAGGACGTGAGAATTGGGCTTGCAAGCTAAGCAAGTCATTATATGGTTTGAAGCAGTCACCGCGACAATGGTACAAGCATTTTGATAGCTTCATCAGAGAACAGAAGTATACCCGAGTTTGACCACTGTGTGTATTTTCAGAAACTCTAAAATGGTACTTTCATTTATTTGCTCTTATATGTTGATGATATGTTGATTGCATCTAAGAGCAATGTGGAGATCAACAGATTGAAGGCTATGCTAAGTTCAGAATTTGAAGTGAAAGATCTTGGAGAAGCTAAGAAGATTCTTGGGATGGAGATCACAAGAGATAGAGTTGCAAGCACAGCCTGTCTGACACAAATTCAGTATCTGAAGAAAGTACTTCAAAGGTTTGACATCAATGAGAAGACCAAACCAGTAAGTACACCGCTTGCTCCTCATTTTCAGTTAAGTGCAATGATGTCACCCAGCACCGCCGATGAGAAGAAGCAAATTGAGCGTGTTCCATATGCAAATGCCGTTGGTGCCCTAATGTATGCAATGGTATGCACCAGACCTGATATTTCACATGTTGTTAGTATGGTGAGTCGCTACATGCACAACCCCGGTAAAGAACACTGGCAAGCAGTGATGTGGATTCTACGATACATCCATGGTACTGTGGATATTGGTTTGAAGTTTGAGAGAGACAAGACTGATGGTAAGCACCTAGTCGGATATGTGGATTCTGACTACACTGGAGATATGGATAAGCGTCGATCTACTACTGGTTATGTGTTCACAATGGCAGAAGGACTAGTATGTTGGGGATCAACATTGCAGTCAACTGTAGCTTTGTCTACTACAGAGGCAGAGTATATGGATGTAACTGAAGCATTCAAAGAAGCTATCTGACTTCTCGGGTTGACCAAGGATTTAGACATTGTTCAGAAGAACGTGGAGATTTTCTGCGACAACCAGAGTGTCATTTGTTTGGCAAAGAACCAAGTCCATCACGGTCACACAAAGCACATCAATGTTCGATTTCATTTTATTCGAGAAATCATCGATGAAGGGAATGTTATTCTTCAGAAAGTCGGGACTGCAGATAACCCTGCAGATATGTTTACAAAAGTGGTTACTGGGATCAAGTTTCAACACTGTCTAAACTTGATCAAAATCTCTCGAGCTTAGAGCGCCTAGGGCGCATTTGGAGGCAGTGTTATGAACATTTCGCCAAGGTGGAGATTATTGAATATTGACTCAAATGTCAAGCCCCTTTTGTTAAAGCCATATTTGTTGAAGCCATCTTTGTTGAAGTTGGTAGCCAAGAGTTAGGCCATCCACCATTGAAGACTTATGTGCATGTCTTCATGCATTGTACATGGAAGAGAGGGGACATTTTCTCATCTATAAATAGATGAGAAAATGTATAATCATATCATCCCAAAATAAGAAAAAGAGAGAGCTATAAGTTGGGAGAAAGAGAGAAAATACTCATTCTGTATAAGAGAGTATATGCGAGTATTGGGGAAACACTTTGGAAAACACCTGAGAGATATTATTAGTGGGAAATCTATGTCTGTACTCTGTATATTTCCTACTCTGTTTAATAATATCTACTGCCTCCCGTGTAAGTAGGCAAATTGCCGAACCATATAATTCTGTGTGTTTTGCTGTACCGTTTTAATATATCCTGTACCGTTATTTATTGGTATTTATTGCTTCCGTGCACAATATTTATCTCACTAGTAAAAAGGATTTTCGGCTGCTGCATTCCTCTATATTTACGCATATGGGATAGAGAGTGGGAGTAGAATATCAAGCAATATCTAAATCTTCACCGATCTCATTTAGTGAATACCGAGTACAGTCTGAGGCTTAAATAAAGGTACAATTCATGGAGCTGGCTAACACCTGAATTTATTTTAGGCAAGAAAGGGATGGGGACGAGGGCTTCGTTCGTACAAGAAACAGTGCAAGTATGTTGCATAACATTGGTAGACTATGGCTATGAAGTTACAACAATTCAAGGTGCTCTTAAGCAAGAAGACAGACAAAATAATCAAGGAGTTCAAATAAGGATTGACACTAGTTCTTATATCAACTGATCTTCTTGCTCGTGGATTTGACCAATCACAGGTAACTTTAGGTTTGAGGCTTTCCAGTTGGCAGCCATATATGCTATACAAATTTGTTTCTTTTGGATGTTGAACCTGTTCGTAGCAATGGTATTTGATTTTTTTCTTTCTTGATTTCTGTCTTGGTGGCTAACATTTAGAAAATCCTAAAAGCTATTACAATCTGTCTGCAGGTTAATTTGGTGGTTAATTATGATCTCCCTGTGAGACATGAGAGTCCATCAGAGCCAGATCATGAGGTATACTTGCATTGAATTGATAGAGCAGGGCGTTTTGGCCGCAAAGGTAATATGTTGCCACCTTTTTATGCATACTTCCCTGCTAGTGTCAGTCTCACTCTGCTTATTCATCACTCTGTATATCACTTACATTATTTATATATGTTTTGTTATTATGATAAAATGCTATTACAAAGTATTTATTATTAGCAAAAGAGAGTTGCATAGCGTCCGTCATAAAAGAGTGTATGTAAAGTGTTTGGTGCATTTCTCGAGCATTAAAAACTATATATGATATATAAGAAGATGAAGAAATGAACGAAATTGACTTGAACATAATAACATATCAATAATTATCATTGGATGCATATTTATCCTGAAAGTTCTGAGAACTTCGGTCTTGAAAAAGGGACTTTAGTCTTAAGAATTAATTGAAAGGTTGTAATCGTTTTAGGAGCTCACCACGATGAGATCCCCTTAAGAACACAAACATACGTGGGGGAAAAAGCACTTCAAAATATGTATTCTGAAAATTTCTAGACTCCTTTTGTTTGTATGAAAATTCTCTAGCTTTCAAACTAAAAGGACTCATTTTGTATGTACTTGCGAAGAAAACCAATGGCGACGTGAAGACAAGTATTTAATCTCTAACAATATATTCTTCTTTTTGTCTTTTCTGTTTGAGAATAAAAATATGTTCGATAATAGTTCTAGAATTCTCCGTTTAAAATTCTAGTGCTAAACATTAGTAGGATCGTAGAGACAAGACAAATCAGTGACACCCTCCATAACTGACAAGAACTGCAAAAGTCTTTTAGTGACAAGCAAAATAAATGCTGGACTTGCAAGTGTATAAATTGGTGCAAGAGTAAGGTGTTTGCCAGGTGACATGGGAGCAGCATTGGTTCCCTGTAATTGAAGATTATTGGCTATCCATGAAATAAAGAACCTTCTTAACGTGATGAACTGCAATAGATCGATATTGCAAAATAAATGCTTTCTCCTACAGTATCCAATGGTTATGGTGTCTCCTGGAACTGAAAGACTAAGCTTTAGGATCTGAAAGGGAGTGTCGAGACCACTTGACAAGATAGCAACCTAGTACTTTTCTTGTTTCATTAGGGGATGAGGAACAAAATGGATGATGCAATGCGCAAACCCTCCCTAATTGTTAAACGATGACTTGATATGTATTTGTTGCCTGTAGGAAAATAAATCAAGAGAGAACAGATAAGATGGCTTGACGAAATTAGTATCAAATTTGTGCTTATTCCTTTCATGATGGAGTATGACTGAAATGAGATGTTGTGTAGTTTATGTAATGTGGTCTAATATGACTTCCCTCTTGTGTTGAACAGGTGTCGTATTCAACTTGCTGTGCGATGACCGAGACAACATGATAATGTCAAAGATTGAGAACCATTTCAACCATCAAGTGACTGAGTCAGGCATGTATCTACTGTTTACGTTACTGCATTTTGGGCTTTGCTTTTGTTTCTGACTTTAGGATCGTACCTACGATCTTTTTTGGATTAGGTCATACGTGTATACAGCGTGCTTAGCATCTCCTTGTACGTTCATGTGCATGGCCTTCTGTACTCTAAGGCTGGAAATATAGTAGCATGATTAACTATAAGCAGGGTTGGCAATTTGTGGACTGAAATAAGTTTGAAGTATATTACCACCAGTTAATTCAAGAGATAGAAAAAACCTACCTCTTTAGAATTTCTTCACTTTGTGTGTGTGTGTGTGGGGGGGGGGGGATGGGCGGGTTGCAAATTCTCACTATAGTAAAAACTACTATTATTCCAGTATAATACAATTCCAAGTAGCTTTGTTGATCTGGGGGGAGGGGGGGGGGGGGGGTCCTATTTTTTTATGAGCCGTTGTGTCAGAACTTTCTTATGGCATCGAGTTCGGAGTTATACAAGTGCTATGTGAGAAAATATATAGTTTACTTATGAGATACGGTAAACTTCAGAGATGATTTTTCTTTACAGTAGAATGCCGACATAATTGGGCTTTTAGTGGCGGGGGAATTGGTGCATGCTACTTATATTATATGGTAGTATTAGTTCAATTTGATATTATCCGTGGGGAACATTAGACTCAAATTAATTGTTTCATGTTCATTATGCAGATTACCTCATATGAGAGCGACGAAGATTTTGAGAATGAAGAAAGCTGGCTTGCTGTAAGCTGAGTAGAATTCACTGCCTTTGTTAGTTACCGGATCTCAAGAGGTGGATGCACTCTATTGATCATATTTTATGGAGTTGTTGCCTCATTAGCCCCACGGATCTCAGGATGATCATATTTTGTTGAGTTTTTGCCTCATTAGCGCCACTTTCAAGAACTCCTTTTTTGACTGTCTACATTTCATTGAAGCGGCATCTAGCAGTAGGCTGTAAATGATGGCATGTTTTTAGTGATTTGGTCTTGTCGGGGTCTTGTTTTTCTTCCTGTCTTGATAAATTTGTTTCTATTTTTCTCCTCAACGAATTTATGTATGTAAAACATAGTACAATGGTGTTTGTACTGTTGACACAGAAGAGCCCTACGGTGCTCCTGAAGGGCAGAACTTGCTGTTATCGTTCTTCTAATTTATTGCTCTCAGGTTCACTTACCATTTTTAGTGTTACAGCAGCGGATGCTTAGCACATTGCTTTAACTTTAGTCACCCTCATTGCAAAGCTAACTGCACTAGCTCATGTTAGTATAAGTTCTTATATGATAGCCACAACAATATAAAAGCAAAGCATATGATATACTACTGATAGTTATTGTGTATGACCATCTGGACATTACCTTAATTTCTGGAAACCATTTCTGGTATATCATTTACTGCTTTAATCTTCTGGACTCTTTCCTACTAATTGTCCGATAATATTTCCTAATCTCAATCAATAGTAGGGGATCATTGTCGACCAAAGAAACTATACAAATACATCAACTGGAAACCATGCACAGACAGAAACTCCTTTTGTAGAGCAATTGTGTCTAATCATGTACACCAAATACCATGCAACATAATAGCTATAAGTCTATAACACTAGGGGTATGCCCATCTTACATAGATTTATTAATTTAGCCTGAAATAAAGTTGCAAAGAGAGCAGAGAATCAACATAATAAGTCATAGACATAAGTAGCAACTTTTATCCATTTGATCATATAGTAGATCCATTGATACAAGCAGTAACCGTAGGTGCACAAACTGAAAGAAACATTTTTTTTGAAAATGCACTGAAAGAAACATTTATAACAATCGAACTATCACACAACTAGTAGAAGAGAAACTAAGACCAAGCATCTAAATCAAGCGCAGGAGCGAATATCCTCATTCAAGACTTGACAATGTAATTTTGGCGGCTGATGGGATTCATGACCACCGGGGGACCAGCAGTGCGCGGCCATGCCTGGAACTTTTTGTCTGTCTCTTTCCACCATTCGTTGTTTGCAACGGTATGTGGGGTAGTACCTGTATAAAATGACATTAGTGCAAGTTAGCACAACCAAATTCAAAATCAAAGTAAATAGATAAATAATTTGTACTTGCCTCCAAACAGCTTCTTGTCTGCAATAGCAACATCAAAAACATATGCAACTGCAAATGATGCCGCCACCGAACCAATAATGTACTTTGTTGCCATTGTTGGACTCCAGCAACTGAAAGATAAACCTAAAACCCAGTAAGACAGCAATTTGAGTGCTTTAGGAAAGGAAAGGCCTTGGGCCCTTGAAGGACCACTTCAAAAACAAATAGAACTCATGACGATATCGAGTTGATCTCAATGCCACAAAGGAACTAGTAATAGTAGCATGGTAATAAAACAATGTCACACGGAACCTGGATCTTACAACAACATACCCAGTGAAATACCACAACGTGCGCTCTGGGCAGGGTAGAGTGTACACAGACCTTAAACTCTACCTTGGTAGGTAGAGCGGCTGTTTCGAGAGATCCTCAGCTCAAGACAGAGTATAAGCACAAGCAAAGCAAGATCAAAGCAAGATAAGACGGTCAGACCCGGTCAGAAAATAGTTAAAGCAGTATGAAAATGCTGGTATCAAAAACGAATAAGCCATGATAACGCATTCCGAGAAAGTAAGCAGTAACTAGCGCATGTAAATAAGCTAAACAAAGTACACTAAAGGACACATAGCAGCAGAAATAAAACTACAGGGGACTATGAAGCAATACTGCGCCTATTAGTAGGCTAAGCGGGCCTACAATACTAACACTACAACTACCCGTTTTCAAGAGGAACCTGGATCTTAATATCAAGATATAACTGGATGATTTTTTTAACCATTATGATCATAAGCTCTTTAATGTAGTGAAGCATTTATGTTAAAGGTTGTTGCAAGGACCACAGGAATAACTTTGAGAACTTCAGTTTGATCAGTAACCAACCTAGCATATGTTATACCACGTGAACAGACCACTAACGAGTTATATCTAGCTTACAAAATTCTCAAACGAGAAACTTTACTTTCAGTTCATAGTTTAATGCAATGTTTGGTTCAAGAAAAGGGAGGTGAACGGTAGCAGGGGTGGTAAAACAGTTGATTTACTTCTCCCGAAAAGGTATTTATGTTTCCTGTCATTAGGGCTGACAATTTCACCATAACCCGATGGATATCCGATCCACCCGACCCGATTATATGGACGAAAATCTGACAAAATATGAATTTAATCGGGTGACGGATTCGGGTGGACATACATCCAACCCACCACCTGACGCACCCATCCATCCGTTATAAATTAATTATTTTCAATCCACCCCTCTTGTAGATCTTTTAATATTTGATATAAATAATTGATAAACATGATTGCTAATTATATCTACCAATTTATGGATCTATTTTTACAAAATATAAACTTGTGGTCAACTTTTACATTTAAAATTTGAAATCTCAAATCATGCCTTTTTGGATGATTTGGAATTTCATCTCATGTCCAAACGATGATTTCATCTCATAAGATGAAATTGCATGTCTAAACGCTTAATAAATGCTAATTTTAATTTGACTGAATCAGGCTAATCAAAATAACTTGAGTTAAGAAATATGTGGGTCGCTAACTCGTTCAAATTTAAGCAGATTGAACAAATTATATTTTTATCTGCTAATTATACAATTCTAAGTTTGATCAAGTAAAACGTACATTGAACAACATAAGAAAGGGAAAAAACAAATGTTGATCGTTTCACATAAAAATATGAACTCACAGTACAAGGAGGATTGATGATATTTATTTTATCTTAACAATTGATATAATCAAATGCAACTTTGTGGGTTTACCATACTATGTCATTCTCGAATTAATCCGTACAATCCTCTACTTCCAATAAAATGAACAAAGTAAAGTTCATTTTTGTGAAATTTGAACTGACATATTTATTAACTGTCATAAATTACCTACAAGACTTGAGTATCGACCAATTTTCATAAGTCTTCGTCGCTTCCATCCGCGAGCACCCGATTCACCCGTGGATGATGGGTGGATCGGATGTGGATTAAAAAAAATAGGGTGATGGATGGGTCGGGTGATGGATGGATCATTGGCGGGTGGAGGCGGATTGAGATCCACCCGATCCACCTCCGATCCATTGTCAGGCCTACATGTCATGTCGTTTGGTACAACTGAAGGGAAGTAAGAGACATGTCTTTCCTCATTATCAGAAATAAACACGGACGAAAAGGGTTTGTGGAATTGCGTAGTCAATAGACCCTAGGCTTCTATCTATTCATATATAGTGAATATAATGAGCCTATTCACACTCGTCTAATATGGGACACATGACACTAATATTTACAAGCTATTTAACACCTATGTTGCTCTGATTATCCAAAAATGTTGTAGCACCCGAATCAGATTCTCCAAAATTGCAATATTTTTGGAGAATCACGCATGCACCCATTAACATTTCTGAAGAGTCCGAGCAACATAGTTTAACACTTCCCACCTAAATTTAAAAAGGTGTTATGTACCCATGTTATCTTACCTACCCAAGTAAGGAAAATAGCCGTTATCCCCTCCTAATACCCTTACTTTTCCACACCAACAAACGAAGTGTAAGTCAGCACCTAATATTAGAACAAAGAGTAATGGTCATTCAGAACAGTCGACTAGTACACATTTACAAGTTATTTGTAGTTCACCCTAGGAGAGCAAAGTTTAACAAAAATAAAATATTTTTTGAGAAAAATACAATTTCAAGTAGCACAAGAACCTAAATAAGAAAATTTCAAGTAGCACAACAAGACCAGCACTTTCACATTCTTTTGCCATTTCTATTGAAATGCCTTAAGAACTTTGGGTGTCCCCTCGATGCTAATATTAATGGAATTTACTTTACCTGATCAGAAAAAAAAAATGGGAGTTCATTGCTTATCATAAAGGATTCTCTCTTTTTTAGTTCAAAGGCCGTTGTTCAAGTCCAACAAAATCAAATATTTACTCAATGAAGAAAATTTTGCTTCCCGATCTATATATCCAATCAATATCAAGCTTCTGTAAGCAAGTCCAATTAGAAATATCTTCCAAAAAAACCTCCCTACGTTCACTTTTACTTGTCATGTTTCTGTTAGAGTAATTATGGAGACATCCCATAATTATCTCTCATTTATTAAAATGATAGTGTAATATATTGTAATTATTGTGATTGTAATTAGTATCTTATATTTTAGGTAAGGTAGATTAGTCTTCCATTATTCAAGCATAGGATGATTATATATATGTTATATCTTTGGAAGATTATTAATCAAGAAATTATTTTCAAGATTCATTTTTTACATGGTATCAGAGCCAGACTCATACAAATTATTTGTTCACCGATGTTGGGCCCCCAAATTATATTATCCACGCTCCAGTTAACGGGGTCTGGGCGCGCGGGGGAGTGTTAAAAGTCCTACATCGGATATGGAATGGGAACATGGACTCCTTATATGGACATGGACAATCCTCACCCTACAAACTAGCTTTTGGGGTTGAGTTCCCTATCCAAAAACCCCAATCAAAAAAATTAAGGGTTCTTCCATCCACTACCATCAAAAACACCACCCACTTCTCTTATTCTTTTGATTCTAGTGGAAACTATGGCCGAAAAACAAATTTTTCATCCCGCTCTTGCCGTTAATAACGTCAAGAACTTCATCTCTATAACCCTTGAAATGGAGAAAGGGCAATATACATCTTGGGCAGAATTGTTCAAAATCCATTGCCAAGCCTATGAGTTAATCGACCACATTATACCTTCCGAGTCATCCTAAGACGCCGGTTTGGTGGATAAAAAGCTATGGTCCCGGTTGGATACTATTGTCCTTCAATGGATTTATGGCACTATATCCAACGACCTCTTACATACCATTTTGGAGCCGAATTCTACGGCTCAACAGGCGCGGGAGCGTCTACAAAATATATTTCAGGATAACAAAGTTTCTAGAGCCGTTTATCTTGAACACCAGTTTACGAATGTTAAACTGGATGATTTTTTTCAATATCTCCTCTTATTGTCAGGAATTAAAGATGCTTGCGGACCAATTATACAATGTTGGTTCGCTCGTGACAAATTAACTGTTAGTCCTTCAGTTGATTGTCGGGTTGAATGAACAGTATGAAGGGTTGCTATGTTCATTCAACAAAGTAATCCATTGCCTCCTTTCTATGAGGCCCGTTCGAGGTTAATTCTCGAGGAAACAGGAAAGGCAAAACATGCATCTTCTGGAGCATCCACCGCCGACACTGCTATCGTCTCCACCAACTTATTTTTCACCAATTTGGAGTCCCAAAATTCTAGTTCAGGGCGCAATAATAATCGTCAAAATAATAGCAAAAACGAGGTTCAAATCGTAACAATAACAAAGGAAAAAATAATGGTGGAAAGGGACACGGACGGGGCAACGGACAACCTGCCGATGGCAGTGGCCAGTCCGGGTAGTGGCGAAAATCAGTGGGGGCAATACCCACCGTGGGCCTAGGCCCCACATTGGGCTGCCCCACCATGCCCATATCCGACAACATGCATTTGCGGCCCAAGCACCATCTTCCTTCGGATATGCACCCACGGACATTGAACAAGCCATGAACCACATGAATCTAAATATTCCATATGAGTCGTGATACATGGATACAGGGGCTACGTCACACATGACGACATCTCAAGATAATCTTTTGTCTTATTTTAATATGAGCAGTAATAAAAATATTATTGTTGGCAGTGAGCAGGAAATTCCAATTCGTGGTATTGGTCAGGTACCACTACCATCTCCGCACCCACCTTTATACTTGAAAAATGTCTTACATGCACCAAAACTGATTAAAAACTTGATCTCTGTTAGACGTTTTACAATTGACAACAATATTTCTGTGAAGGATTTTCAGACGGGGATACCGCTCATGAGATGTAATAGCACGGGGGATTTATATCCCATCACCTTTGTTTCCAACAATCGCATGGTCAAACCTTCCACCTTTGCGGCCATTTCTCCTAGTATATGGCACAATAGGTTGGGACACCCAGGAGCACCGGTTTTTAATCAATTTAGGAAGAATAATTTATTTTCTTGTAATAAACCTTTGGACTCTTCTGTTCGCCAAACCTGTGTGTTTGGTAAACATGTTAAACTTCCATTTTCTTCGTCTACTACTCATACTTTTATGTCATTTGATATTTTGCATTGTGATTTATGGACATCACCCGTTTATGTGTTGCAGGTCATAAATACTATTTGCTCATTCTTGATGATTATTTGAATTTTTTGTGGACCTTTCCCTTAGGACAAAAATCACAAACCTATAACATTTTGAAACAATTTAGTGTGTTTATCAAAATTCAGTTTGACAAATCCATTAGATGTTTTCAATGTGGCAATTGGGGGGAATTTATAAATGCCAAATTTAAGGATTTTTGTCACTAAAATGGGATGTATGTACGTATTTCATGTCCACATACCTCTTCTCAAAATGGAAAAGCCGAAAGAAAGATTAGAACTATCTACAATATGACTCACTCTATCCTTGTGCATTCGTCCACACCACCAAATTTTTGGCATCATGCCCTTCAAATGGCTATATATCTGTTAAATAATCTTCATAGTAAACTAATCTTCAATGTGTCACTCACTCAGGTATTATACCACCGTCTCCCATCAGTTACACATTTACAGATTTTTTGAATGTTTGTGTTATCCCTTGTTTCCATCCACCACAATTCACAAACTTCAGGCCCGTTCTACTCTCGTCATGTCATCTTTGATGAATCCACCTTCCCGTTTGCAACATCTCGAGCGGCACATTCACCTTCATATGATTTTCTGGACGATTGAATTCATCCAATTTTGAAGTATCATCTAAACTCTCAAAATAATAGTGTAGGGCCATCACCAAACCCGCGGCTTCACAACATGACCCAACCACAAAATGTGAATGGGCTGAACCGAGGCCATTGTCTCTCTTCCCTCGGTCTCAACCCAATCCACATTTGGTGGCAGGCCAACCCAACAAATAGAAAACCATACACCTCTACCGTCATACAAACCCCATCCCGTAACACATTGGCCCAATCCAGTGGCCATATCGATCCCACTGCCCCGGCCCAAAATCCCGCAACCACCCAACGACCACCTATTCCACCACGGATCATGGAAACCCGTGCAATGCATGGAATTTTTCGACCTAAACACCATTTTAACCTAACTACCTCAGTCCAACCATCACCAATACCAAAAAATCCCAAAGCTGCCTTATCCGACCCGAATTGGAAAAGCTGTCATGTTAGATGAATTTATTGCTCTTATTCAAAATAAGATGTTGGATTTGGTACCACGTCCATCTAATATGAACATAATTCGGTTTATGTGGGTTTTTTGCCATAAAAGAATTCTGATGGTTCTTTTGTGAGATAGAAAAGCTCGTCTTGTTGGTGATGGCAGGTCTCAGCAGGTTAGAGTAGATTGCGGTGAAACATTCAGTCCAGTAGTCAAGCTAGCAACTATCAGGACTGTTCTTAGTCTGGCACTTTGCAAATCTTGATTCATTCATCAGTTGGATGTCAAGAATGCATTTTTACATGGCCACTTGCAGGAAACGGTATACATGCATCAACCGTTGGGGTTTCGCAATCCTACCCGTCCAGATCATGTGTGCTTGTTGGGAAAATCCTTATATGGTCTGAAACAAGCTCCTAGGGCATGGTATAACAAGTTTGCAGGATTTGTTTCCAAATTGGAATTCTCTCACAACAAGTCAGATCAATCACTATTTATTTATAGGAAGGGCACTAACATGACATATATACTTCTGTATGTTGATGACATTATTCTCACAACATCCTCAACTTCACTTCGTCAGTCTATTATGTCCCTTCTTGCGGCTAAATTTGCAATGGACTTATGACCGTTGAATTATTTTCTTGGCATTGCCGTCACTCACTATGCAGGTGGTATGTTTCTTAGTCAAAAGAAATATACCGAGGAGATAATTGACAAAACAGGAATGTCTTCCTGCAAACCATCACATACTCCAGTTGACACTAAGGCGAAGTTGAGTAACACTGCAGAAATTCCATACAACGACCCTACATATTATTGTAGCCTTGCAGGTGCATTACATTATCTAACTTTTACAAGGCCTGATATTTCCTATGCGGTCCAACAAGTTTCTTTACACATGCATGATCCGAAGGAAGAACATATGGGGGCTCTCAAGAGGATTCTGCGGTATGTCAATGGTACTCTTCATTTCGGACTTCATCTGTATAAATCCTCCATCTCGAGTCTTTCTGCCTACACTGATGCGGATTGGGGTTACTGCCCAGACACACGTCGTTTCACTTCCGGCTATTGTATGTTCTTGGGAGACAATCTCATTTCATGTTCATCCAAACGTCAGTCAACACTGTCTCGGTCAAGTGCGGAGGCAGAATACCGAGGGGTAGCCAATGCTGTTGCTGAATCATGTTGGCTCCGTAATCTACTGGAGCTCCATTGTCCAATTGAAATGGCAACAATGGTCTATTGTGACAATGTGAGTGCGATCTACTTATCTGACAATCATGTTCAGCATCAACGCACGAAACACATTGAAATGGATATCTTATTTGTCTGAGAAAAAGTTGCATGTGGTCAAGTCCGTGTTCTTCATGTACCGTCCCGTTATCAGATAACTGACATCTTCATAAAAGGTCTTCCGCGCGTACTTTTTGATGATTTCAGAAACAGTCTCAGCATCCGAGAACCTCTAGTTAAGCCTGCGGGGGACTGTTAGAGTAATTACGGGGACATCCCATAATTATCTCTCATTTATTATAATTGATAGTGTAATTTATTGTAATTATTGTGATTGTAATTAGTATCTTATATTTTAGGTAAGGTAGATTAGTCTTGAGATTATTAATCAAGGAATCATTTCCTACAGTTTCACTTCTCAAGAGTCAAATGTATCTTCAGAGATAAATTGAATTAATTTAATTCAATATTTTAAAATTAAAGTTCAAATATTCGAAAACTATAAGAAAAATACTACTACTAAGTTTTAATTCTTCTCATATATATGATAAAAAATACATCCTAAAATGACCACTAAGTTTTAATTCTTCTCATATATATGATAAAAAAATACATTCTAAAATATTGATCAAAGTTCATATAATTTAACTCTCGAGAAGTGAAATGTGACGAGTAGAAGTGAGCGGAGGGAGTATTACTTACTGAAAATGTGAAAGGACAAAGAATACCAGTGAACTTTAACTAATCCAAGATACAGCAATGAATCTTCTTTCTAACTGATACAAGGAGATTAGCAATTTAAGCACAGTTAAAGTAGTGGGTGCAGTAGTATGAAAATCCTTATTCCATTTTATTTTACTCACCTCTTTTCTTAGAGTACATATATTGAGCAAGAATAAATAGTACTAAAACTAGTCTTAATAATAAAATTTAGGTGATTTAATTACAGAGATAAAGAGTAATTAGGAGCTTACCACGATGAGCTAGAGAGCAGAGAGGTGTAACTGATAATGAGTGTTGTTTGCTCGAATTCTCTAGAAATGAGAAATGACAAGTCGATAGTGTTAATGTACGACACCTTTGAGTCTTGTCTGAAGCTCTGCACTTTTTGCATTTTGCCCCTCCAACGTTTCTTTAAATATCAATCGAGTCTATTGTTTAAAGTTGAAAAAGGTATTTTAATTTTTTAAAACAAAATTAAAGGAGCAAAATGATTTTACTCCGTTGAAGAGATCTATAGCATGTCTTGGCCAAACTTCTAAAACTAATTTATTTTGAAAAATATTTTTTTAAAATGTGTCTGAGTAATTAATTTAAAAAATATTTTCGAGCAGCCATTAGTATTTGGCCAAGCTATTTTTTATGGCTTCTGCTACTCCTAGAAGCACTTATTTTCTTCCATACGCTTAAAAAATTCCTCACCTTTTTTAATAAATAAATATTTTTTGGACAAAATAAGCACTTTTGTCCTTACAAAAGCTTGACCAAACAAGCTATTAATGTGTCTTAATACATGATTATTACTTCATATATTCTAATTTACACATATTTTAGATAGAAGCTTATGGAGGACACGGATTAGAGTAGAAAGGAAGTAATTGAGTTGTCCTACTTATTCTTTCATGCTAGTAGTCATAATATTATTCTCGTAGTCTTGTCTTTCGATTTCTATTACTATTTATTGTTTTTGTACTTTGATTATCGTCCAACCTGCTTATTTCTTTCACTTCGTTATCTTATTCTCTTGCTGCTATTATTGCATATTATTATTGTTGCTTTCATTTCCATTTGAGTCGGGAGTCTATCGGAAACAACCTCTCTATCCAGCAAAAGGTAGAGGTAAGGTTTGTGTATACTCTATCCTCCCCAGTCCCCCACCTGATGGGATTATAGTATGTTATTGTTATACCATGTATTTCCTACATAATTAAAATAATATTATCCAGATATTTTTAAGAACATTTTATATAATGAAAATCCTACACAAAAGAATGTTCATCCAACTAAAAGTAATTTATGATTAATTTGAAGCAGAACAATAAACAAGCAAACTAAATTAAAAATGAGAAATAATAAAATCACATAATATTTAAAAAATTACAAATAACAAACATGTTTAAAATGCAAGAAAGTTATTACGGGTAAAATGTACTAGTATTTCTTATTAAGTGATACATGTGTTAGAAAATATTTTCTCTTTTTAAATGAACGTTGTAAATAATATAAATTTCAACAAAAAGGTCTATCCTCCTAAGTTTCATATTTTACTTGCAGTAAGGTTATTTTAGTTTACCTCATGTTCTTCAAAACCAAACATTTAACACCAACAAGCTATTCCTTTTCAAGTGAACAATGATATAGTACTCATGAGTTATGCACTTTGAAGGTGTAAATTTATATTACCTTGGTGGAGTTCCCACAAATAGTTTCCTAACTACATACTTTAACTCACCAACAAAAGAACAATGCAACAGTAATGTGCTGATCTGTTATTAACTAAAAAATCACAATAAGAAAGGCTGCAATTTCCTTCTTTACATTGACCTCCCCCCTATGCCATTGAAGTTCCTTTATGTTCCCTTTCAACATGTTCCACAAGGGACACTGGATCGCGAAAACCTTTGCTACATCTGGGACAAACATCAATTGTCAAGTTTATGACGCCGTTCTTTTCATGAACTTTCTGTACGTGACTCACGAGAGCCGTGACTGAAGAAAATCTTAGAGTGCATTGTGGGCATTCCTCAACTTGCCCCCTAGCACTCCCACTACGGTTTGTGGCATTGCTGCTTTGGCTCCTTCCACTAAATTCGCTGCCCAATTTGGCCATTCTAGCTTCAGCTGCCTTGAGGAAGGTCGTGGCCCAACTAGAGGATGACGCGGCAGGGGCTTTCTTGGGCTCGTCTTTTCTACTGCCAGTTCGAAAGTTCATAAACGGGAATGTTGCTTCTGGTTTCTTACGTCCAGGACACTTGTGATCGGGTCCAAACCGATGCTTTAAGCAATGATCAACAGTACACTCCCGACATTTGATTGTGTTGGAAAAAGTCAAGATCTCTCTGCAGCCAGGTACAGGACATTTTCTTTTCTTTGTGGCTTTTTCGTAGTTTGATGGATCACACTCCGTGTTTACATGTGATTCCCAAGTTATATTCGGGTCTTCATCAAGAATAAGGCGTACTCCTTTTGCACAGAGTGGGCAAACAACCACACTAACATCATTACTGTTCGCCTTTGGGCAGTGGTGTCTATTATAGCTCCGATGCTCTAGACAAAACACCTGCAAAGTTTTATAGCCCACATAAAGCATCTTCGAGGTTATATCTACAGTTTAAAACAAAAGAAAAGAAAGAAAAATCAACTGATCAATAGAGCACTATGAGTATAACTGTATAAGGCCAAACAAACGAAACCTAAAGGCAAATATAAACGCATAGCGTCAATAACAAAGAAAGATTGTCACATCACATTCACGATGATAAAGATAGCAGGGAGAGTTACCTCTAAAACACATTTTGGATCAGAATCTCATTTTATTTTTCAAATCTTCAGGAGACAGAAAATCTTATTCATAGAAAAGCTACTAACAATTCAAAGAAACCTGAACTCATAAACTTAAAAGTTAAAACCATATCACTGAAAATAGTGGGAAAAAGGAAACAAGGACGTCCCATTTTCAAGCAGCCCAGCTAAAATAAATCAACACTACAAATGATGTAAACATCAACTTCTTAATTTTGTTGGTTCCTTAAGCTTTGTTTATGAGACACCTAGTTTTTTTGCATATCATACCAATAAGGGCAGCCCGGTGCACTAAGTTCCCGCTATGCGCGGGGTCAGGGGAAGGGCCAGACCACACGACCTTGTGGTCCGGCCGTTCCCCGAACCCCATGCATAGCGCGAGCTTAGTGCACCGGGCTGCCCTTTTACAGCCAAATGTCTCCATTATTCAAAATTTCATGTCATACTGTATTCTACAAATAATTAGCAATCACAAGTTTGTGTGCCAAATGAGAGCAAACTTAACTTAATGACTTACAACATCAACAACAACATACCTAATAAAATCCTACAACGTGGGGTCTGGGAAGGGTAGAGTGTACGCAGACCTTAACTCTACCTTGATAGGTAGAGTAGTTGTTTACGAGAGACCCTCGGCTCAATATAGAGCATAAGCACAAGCAAAGCAATAGCAAAAGCAAAGCAAGAGAAAATCAAGAGAAACGGTCAGGAAAAATTTAAGGCAGTATGAAAATGTTGGTATCAAAAGCGAATAAGCCATGATAGCGCATTTAAAACAAGTAAGCAGTAACTAGCGCATGTAAATAAGCTATAAAAAGTACACTAAATGACACATATCAGCAGAAATTAAATTACAGGGGACTATAAAGCAATACTGCGCCTATTAGTATGATAGGCTAAGCGGGCCAACAATAATAACATTACAACTACCCGTTTGCAAGCGTAAGTAGGACTACGCTCGACTACCTACTACCCTTCTACTTAATGTGTGTCCTCCACAACCCCCTATCTAAGGTCATGTCCTCAGTAAGTTGCATATGCGACATATCCCGTCTAATCACCTCTCCCAATACTTCTTCGGCCTACCTCTATCCCTTCTGAACTCGTCCATAGCCAACCTCTCACACCTCCGCACGGGGTCATTTGTGTCTCTCCTCTGCACATGACCAAACCATCTCAACCTCGCTTCCCGCATCTTAGCCTCCACCGAGGCCACTCTCACTCTGTCTCGGATATCATCATTTCTAATTCTATCTCTCATTGTATGCCCGCACATCCATCTCAGCATCCTCATCTCCGCAACTTTCATCTTTTGTATGTGCGAAGTCTTGACTGACCAACACTCCGCCCCATACAACATAGTTGGTCTAACCACCGCCCTATAGAACTTGCCTTTAAGTTTTGGTGGCACCTTTTTGTTGCATAAGACTCCAGATGCGAGCCTTTATTTCATCCACCCTACCCCAATACGATGTGTGACATCATTATCAATCTCTTCATCCCCTTGTATAATAGACCCGAGGTACTTGAAGCTTCCTTTTTTGGAATGACCTGAGTACCAAGCTTCACCTCCACACCTGGCTCAAGGTCGCTCCCGTTACTGAACTTGCACTCCAAGTATTCTGTCTTAGTCCTATTCAACCTGAACCATTTAGGTTCCAGAGTTTGTCTCCATACCTCCAGCTTAGCGTTCACTCCGTTGCGAGTCTCATCAATCAGGACTATGTCGTCTGCGAATAACATACACCATGACACCTCCCCTTAGATTTGTCGTGTCAGTCCGTCCATCACCAAGACAAATAAAGATGGGCTAAGAGTTGATCCCTGGTGCAGCCCCATCATCACTGGAAAGTGCTCCGAGTCTCCTCCCATTGTTAGTACCCTAGTCTTGGCTCCATCATACATATCCTTGATCGCCTTAGTGTACGCTACAAGTACACCTCTAACCTCCAAACATCTCTATAGAACCTCCCTAGGAACTTTGTCGTATGCCTTATCGAGGTCGATGAAAACCATATGTAAGTCTCTTTTCCTCTCCCTATACTGCTCCACCAACCTCCTAATAAGATGAATGGCTTCCGTGGTCGAACGCCTCGACATGAATCTAAACTGGTTCTCGAAAATAGACACGTCTCTTCTCACCCTCATCTCCACGACCCTTTCCCAAACTTTCATAGTGTGGCTTAACAACTTGATACCCCTATAGTTGTTGCAACTCTGGATATCACTTTTATTCTTGTACAATGGAATCATTGTACTCCACCTCCATTCTTCGGACATTCTCGCCGTCTTAAAAATGACGTTAAACAACCCAGTCAGTCACTCCAAACCTATCATGTCTACACTCTTCCAAAATTCAACTGGATCTCGTCAGGCCTGGTCGCTCGTCCCCTACGCATCATGCGAACAACACCCTTAACTTCCTCAACCTTAATGCTTCTACAATACCCAAAAACCCAAAATCCCGATACCTACCAGATTGCTCTAGATCCCCAGCACGATATCTCTATCTCCTTTTTCATTCAAGAATCCATGGAAGTAAGACTGTCACCTCCGCCTAATATGTGTGTCCTCCACCAGTACTTTGTCATCCTCGTCTTTGATGCACCTCACGTGATCCAAGTCATGGGACCTCCTCTCCCTCGCCTTAGCTAGTATGTACAACTTCATATCCCCGCATTTCTCCTCTAGTTCCACATACAAGCGTTCAAAAGCCACCGTTTTCGCCGTCGTAACCGCAAGTTTTGCCTCATCGCCTTCTACCAATTTAGCATACGCCACTTTCTTCGCTTCCACCTTCTCTTGAACTTTACCATTCCACCATCAGTACCCTCGATGCCCACCACGGCTACCCCTCGAGACCCCAAACATTTCTCTAGCTACCTCTCGAATGCAAATGGTCGTCATGTCCCACATACCGGTTGCATCCCCACTACTCCCCAAGCCCCCTAGGCCATCAACCTTTCCCCCAACTCATTTGCACTATCCATGGTCAAACTCCCCCATTTGATTCTTAACCTGTCATCCACAACCCTCATCTTCTTCTCCATTTTTATTTCCAAATCCATCACCAAAAGCTTATGTCGGGTTGTAAGATCCTCCTTCAGGATAACCTTGCAGTCTTTACAAAGACTGTTGTAACCACCGAACTACGGAAAGTCACCAAGTGCTCCTCCTTCTTCAGGAACCTCGAATTGGCTATCACCATCCCAGAAGCTCTAGCGAACTCCAAAAGTGAGACGCCTCCCCATTCCTGTCCCCGAGGCCAAAGCCTCCATGCACGTCGTCATAACCCCGGAAGTGACCCGATATGTCCATTGAAATCCCCACCCTATAAATAGCTTCTCAGTGGGTGGTACCACCCACCACCTCGTCCAGATCCTCCCAAAAGCGCATCTTCTCCTCCTCGTCCAAGCCCACCTACGGTGCGTAAGCACTAATAATGTTCATAGTGAACCCTCCAACTACCAACTTAATCGTCATCATCCTGTCATTGACCCTCCTAACCTCTACCACCTGATCCCTTAGTTCGTTGTCTACTAAAATTTCTACCCCATTCCTATACCTCGACCTACCCGAGAACCATAACTTATATCCATCCACATCCTTAGCCTTAGGTCCTACCTATTTGGTCTCCTGGACGCAAGTTATATTAATCCTCCTCTTCTTAAGAATCTTAACTAGCTCTATGGACTTTTCCGTTAAAGTCCCAATGTTCCAAGACCCTATTCTCAGCCTAGCATTTCCCTTACTCCACTTACCTCCCCTAGCCCTCGCCCTTGTTTTGTCAAATTGCCAAGGGATAATTGCTGATAATATTTCAATGGCATTTCCTCATCAGAAAGGCTGTTTATATTATCACCTTTTATCTCCCCCTATATAATTCTAATTATAAATCCACCAAAGCATTCGTTCTCGTTAAAGGGTAGCAGACGTGGTTCTGCTCCTTCGCTGCTAGAGCTGAAGGAAAAGTAAGAACACTCTGTCATTTTCTCCCACTTGTTGAATAGTCATATACATCATCAAGATCAGATTTTTATGCTCGCAAACCCCAGGAAGAAAAAGGTACATACCTAACCAGAAACAAGAAAAATCTTTAAATACAACTTCAGACCAAGAAAATCTCGCCTTTGATTAATGGATTAACTATAGTTCAATACCAAAATAGTTGGAGTCATCTATATAAATCCCTATATTCAGCCATTTCCATTCCAATGCTCAATAATTTGACCTTTTGAGACAAACTAGTTTCTTAAATCTCAAACTTATTCCCTACAGTGACTTACAAATCAACAGCCAAACTAGGAAGACTCCAGCAAACACTGAATGCACCTAACTTGAGTGCAAAAATAACAACAAAACCTTAATCTCAACTAATTGGTCTCACCTATACCAAAAAGATTTCAACTTAGAACACTCAAGGTCATATTCTCCTCACCTACTGAATTCTCATAAAACTCATCAAGATCAAATTTTTATGCCATGCAAACCCCACGAAGAAAAGGATACATAACTAGCCAGAAACAAGAAAAATCTTTTAATACAGCTTGCGACCAAAAAAATCTCAACTTTGATTAAACACTCAGAATTTGTCTTTTAACACAAACTAAACATTCTCAAATCTCACACTTATCCCCTACGGTGAGTTACATATCTACAGCCAAACTAGAAAGACTCCTGCAAACACTGAATGCACCTAACGGCCACACAATATTTTATGATTTTTCGGAGGAATTTACAGCATCCGTCTGCTAAAGTGTAATGTGCGAGTGCAACAATAATAACTATACCTTAAACTCAACTAATTAGTATCACCTATACCGAAAAAGAGTCATCTTAGAACACTCACCTATACTGAATTCTCGTAAACGTCATCAAGATCAATCTTTTATGCTCGCAAACCCCACAAAGAAAATTGAACCTACCAAACCAAATCCAAAAAAAATAATCAAATGCAGCTTGCGACCAAAAAGATCTCAACTTTGATTAACGGATCAACTATATATATAATGATAACCATGGTGTTCGGGGCAGCTTGTGCGCACCTTGACTAATTCCACGGGGTACCCTGCTATCTCCCAATAGCACATGTACAGAATAACTCTGTCCACCAAGGCTTGTAGTGGACATATGGGGAAAAATCACCTAGTTTTTTTTTGGCTAATCTGGCATCAACTATATGAATCCTCTAAATCTATTCCACTCTACTCATCCCTTTCCATTTCAATACTCTATAATTTGTCTTATATCTCATTCTAATCCCTATAGTCACTTACAAATCTACAGCCAAACAAGAAAGCCTCCAGCAAACACTGAATGCAATGCACCTAACGAGAGTATAACAACAACAACAACACCTTAATTTCAACTAATTGGTCTCACCTATACATAAAGAAGATTTCAACTTTACTCAAATACCAAATAAGCCTTAAAACATAAAATTGACTAGTGTTAACGTAAAATTGCAACAATAAAGAGGAAGAAATAGTTGAACCTGGTGACAACAATCACAATTGAAAGGCAAGAAATCAATCTGCCTGCAATCATCTACGAAGCACTGCTTTCCAAGACTCGGGAATTCTGGCGTACCCATTTAACCGTACACGGGTCAGTTCAAAGAAACTTATCAATCAAATTCTTCAAGAAAAAAAAACAAAAATCTTTAAAGTCATAAATTATACTGATATCTAATTAACTCCCTTGATTTAAGCGAAGATTGGTAAATGGGGTATTGGGTTTCCTTCAGAAAAATCTCTGTTATATATAACGCTGGACTTGAAATCGGAATGTGACCTGACTCGTCCCGCCCCAGACCCGCCCTGACCCCGCCTCGACCCCGTCCCCGACCCCGACCCCGACACTCTTTGCAAAAATGACAGTTGTGCAACACTATTTTTGACCCAACACATAAACGCTCTCTCTTAATATTTATTTTTAACCCATAAATTTCTATATTTATACTTTAACTCAATTTTCTAATTATAAATGCCTCATTTTATCTTACAAATCTTCATATAATCTCTCTAATCTCTCAATCTATCTCTGTATAAGTCTACAATTACATTGTCTACTAAATATTTATTTTATTTGCTCATTTGTATAATTATATCAAAGTTAAAAAATTGGGACAGAAATTGTCAACTAGCTTGAGGATCATCCATCGAGCAACGTTTTAATTTTCAACATCAATTACAAGTAGACGTTATGTCAGCGTTTGATACATTCGTTCCTTCTTTAAATTATTATTGTTACTTTATTTTAATTATTACACTTAATTTTATTATCTTTAATTATTTATTAGCATAATTAAAATGTAAAGATTAAGATGTATGTTTAAAGGTAAGAATAAATGTGTTTCTTCTAGTACGGGTAACAAGAGCAGAAGTACTTCTTCTAGTCATTCTATTTCTAGACAAGATGATTTGATTGATTACACTCATATAGATGAAACTGAATTTTTAATGATATACCATTAGATGATGAGATCTATTTTGCTACATGAGATATATTCCCCCTAGTATGAGATGAGGCCCCACACAACGAAAATTAAAATCTGTTGCATGAGATTTTTTTGATAGGGACAGAGAAAATCAAGTAGTTAGATGCAGAATTTGTAAAAATATTTATAAATTTAAAATGAGAAAAGGTCAGGGTGGGACGGGAGATTTATTAAGACATGTACAAATCTTTCACAAAGCTATGTGGGATGATACGAGGCTACAAAGTCGAGTGCGCCAATGCGCTCTCAGTTGGGACAAGGTTCACATAGTATCCCGGACCAAGTACATGGTCAAATTAACCCGACGGCGGAGGAATTGCATGTCCTAAATATAATAGACATAGAGATAGAAAAGTAATAGCAAAATTAGTTGCGATAGAGAATTTGCCTTTTTCATTTCTTTACCCCCTGGGTTTATTCATTACATAAGAGATATGTATAATACTGCTTTTAATAATTTTCCTAGATCAACTGTTAGGAGAGACGTTTTTAAATTCGCACACGAATATCAACAATATTTACGTTATGCATTATATCATTTTCCTGGCAAAATATCTATCACTTCTGATATAGGCCGTAGTACTAACGGCCATGATTATTTAACTGTAACATGTTATTGGATAGATCATAATTGGTCTATGCAAAAACGTATTTTAGCCTATAGATATATTGATGATAGGCACATCGGAAATTTTATTGCAAAAAATATTCATCAAGTTTGCGATTATTTTGGTATAACTGACAAAATAATGACTATTACATTAGATAATGCTTCTTCTAATAATTATGTTGTGAGAGTTTTAAAAATTCTATTAACTAAATATTTTCCTAATCATTTTCATATAAAATGTGCGTGTCATATTTATAACTTAGTTGTAAAGGATAGTCTATCATTTTTTGAAGACATTCTTTATAAAGTACAATTTGCTATAAAATTTATTTTTAGAAGTAATAGAATACAAAGAAAAAAAAAAGAATATAAAAAAATTTGTCACGATTGTGGATTACCTTTTAAAAAAATTCATGAAGAAATAACTAGGTGAAATTCTTTATATGAACAACTACTTGTTGCTTACAATTATAGAAGACCTATAACTTTATTTTTTAACGCATATAATCGAAATCCAACTGATATGCTTATAGATATTGATAAAAAAAATTCAGAACTTATTGAATTTTTAGAGAATTTTTTTCAAGCAACTAAAGAATTTTCTAGTATATATTATCATACTATTTCAATTATGTTATTTTATATAGGTCTAATATTTTTGTTACTTAATGAATATATGGAAAAATCATCTTATAAGACACCTATTAAAAAAATATTTATCAAATTAACTTTTTTTTTTATTCCCACTATTTATATTATTGGTGTTGTATTAAATCCGACTATTAAAATAGACGGTTGTAAAACACTTATTGAAACTATTTATAATTGTATAGCAGTACTTTCACCTCCAACTCCAAAAAATCCAAATGAACAACCACCTAAGGAACAACTAAAGAAGAAGTTTTGTTTAGCATACACGATGAATGCAAAATAGTATATACGCATTACCAACAAGAAAGTGCAAGCAACCAACTGACTTCTATACCATCTTTTTCTTCTAGAATACAACATTATAAAAAATATGTTGTTTCTGCGGTTAGTATTAAAGCCTTAGAAATAGAATGTTTAGTGGTACCACTACTAATCAAGTTAGTGAGTTTGATGTTTTTGTTTTGCACGGTGTTGTACCTTATCAAGCAATTCTCAATGAAGAATGACGTGAAGACTTGCTTAAATACTGGAGGGACAATGAGAAGACATTTTCGACACTAGCAAAGATGACCCGAGATGTGTTGAACATTCAAACGTCATCAACAGCGTCTGAAAGTGCTTTTTCTGCCGAAAGATTTTAAATAGGAGAGCACAGACACTCATTAGCGGGAGATAGCTTGGAGATTGCAGTTTTTTTCTACAATGATTGGATACGAGCGGAGCGTAGAATGTGCGGTCAACCGGAGATCAACGAAGAAGACGACGAAAACTACAATGAAATCTTGTCCGACGTAGGTGGAAGTGACGTCGAGCAATTTGACCAACAAATTCCAATTCCAACCGAAGAACCACAAGACATTGTGAAGAAATTAGAAAATGTGTTTATAAATATGTGATTTTTTAATTGCAATTTTACTATATAATTTGCAACTTTCAACACCAGAAAGTTGCAATTTTGAAATTGTATTACAAAAAAAATTATATTTCTATTAAATAATATAAGAGATATAAAAATATTTGGATATTTTTATTACACTATCTTGTTCAATTATTGAAGTGTTTATATATGTTATTATTTAAAATTAAGTGCCAAAAAATTAGAAAAACCCGACCCCGCCCTGCCCCGCGAAGACTGGTCCCCTTTTCTGATGGGACCGGGAATGGGACGGGACATCGCGGATCCCGCCAGTCCCGCCTTAGGACCGGTCCCGTCCTCCCCCCAAACCCGTCTGGTCCCATCCCGCCGGGACCCCCCCCCGCCCCGTCCCGAACCCGGCCCACTGACCACCCCTAGATTATGTTAGTAGTTAGACAGAGTCACAACCTTTTATGTTTGCTTGTTGACTATATTATTTATCTTTCATACTTTGTTCAGTATTCCGCACTTTCAGTTATTTATTTAGTCAGACCTTAGATATGCATGATTAAGTTTATTTTCCGCTTTCAGTATGTTTTGATATCACATGTTAACTTAGGCAACCATTTAGTTTGCTCGGTCACATGCAGTCAGGCACCGAGTGTCGTATTACGCCCACGCCAAGATTCGAGGCGTGACACTCCTAGAGTTGCCGGAGTGCCTAACCTGATTGTTACCTCTTTCTACCATCGCCAGTGATCAACATTCTAATACTCTGAAGCACACATCAGATATGCAGAGTAGTAATTGACATATTCATTCATTCTCCACAATGGAAATCTCATGGTTCACACCTAGATCTGGTTGGAGAATAGCAAAAAATAGATCTCAAGGCTCTCAGCATATACCACTCTCAAAGTAAATACAATTATGATAAAATCCAAATAAGGTAGGAAATTCAGACAAACTCTAACAAAAAATGTCCAAATAAGGCATAGAACACGAGCACTCAAGAATCTAAACTGTGATCGAGCTGCGATCGACTCCGTTACAGGCCTGGCTTTTGACTCTGTTGTGGCGAGAATTTCGTGTATTGCTCCGTATCATGGGCCATTAAAAAAAAGAAGCAACATGATAGTGGCGCTAAGAGCATGACACTGTCTTAGGCAGCTTGCGAGTGGCAAGACTGCTAGACACAAAGGCAAGCACATTAATGTTGCGAATGGTGTCAAGGGCGGAGACTTGACAAATGAGAAAGGATGTACAAATAAATGGAGTAACAAGTAGCAGTTGACATTTCTAAGGATAACGTTATTAATCCGCATAAATACGTGCATACACTGAATCTTTCAATACGAAACCCCATTTAGGTAACTGTATGAATGCACAAATAAAAAGAGCAACAGATAGCAAGTTCCCAGGAAAAGCCATTAACAAATAAATAACAGGACAAAAATAATAGATATGTATCATGCATATTTTTAAGATCCATTCTCAAAATTTCTTTTTTATTTGGTAACTATACGAATACACAAATAAGTCGTCTTCTCAAGCTTACGAGCTATTAAATTGATATCATCGATGAAGATAATAGACGGTACATTCTTAAAAACTTCCTCAATAGCTTTTTCAGAATTCTCACTTTCTTCAACCACTTGGGTCATGAATTTTGATCCCTTAACACAAAAGAAGAATGCACCAGCCTCGTTTGCCATTGCTCGAGCTATCAACTTCTTTTCCGAAGCTTTTTTCAGAATTCTCTCACTTTCTTCAACTACTTGGTTCATCAACTCTGATCCCTTAACACAAAAGAAGAATGCACCAGCCTCGTTTGCCATTGCTCGAGCTATCAACTTCTTTTCCGACCCAGGAGGTCTATAAAGAAGAATTACTTAGGGCAATTTCTTTGGACCAACAGATTTGATGACTTCCGGAAGCCTCAGTGGAAGCTCAACAAGGACGCATATCTCAGCCATTTGCCTAATGTCTCCAAACATCTCCATAACCTAAATGTTGCTATTAGTGATATTACAATATATTCACCATATATTTGTAATTAATAGTAGTGTATAATTATGATAAAAATAGGATCCTTATTCAATTAGGATTCAACATTGTACACACGATATATATTTGTATTAATGAAGAAGACTACTCAAGGAAGATTAATACAATCTTACATGATATGAAGAGCCAAAAATCTCTCCCTACCCTAAACCCTACTTTGGCCGACGTACCCCTCCCCTCTGCCTCCCTCTTCCGGCGAAAAAACAACAGTATACCGCCCCGCATACCACTGCTCCTTCATGATATACAGTCTGCTCCTCAGTGATATAATGTCTCACCTCTACCTACAAACTTGTATACTCAAAATATACAACCCTCATCTCTCCCCTTCTTCTCAAAACCAATTTGTATACCCCTGATATACAACGATATACTCAGTACCCAGGCCCCATATTCCTTGTTTTATAGCTCGTATACATAAAGTATACATGCAATATACATCGCCCAATACACTTATGACATAAGCAACCCGGTATACTGCTGCTATACATCTGATATACGATAGTTTCTCAACCGATATTCTTTCAAAAAAATTTGGTAACCCTCATGTATTCTCCCGCTTCCGCTTCCACAACTCCCGACGTCACAAATTCTCCTCGTGGAAATTGGGCCAACAGTACGTATAATTCACAACGAGCTAGCAGGGGTCCAACAACGTTCCAGTAATAGTGGGCCAATTCGAAGTGGGCCAGCCCTTGTAGCAGCACTCCAGTGGCCAAACAACAACAGCTCAGCTGCATTCCGGAAACATTCCAACAACAGTGGGCCAATTCGAACTGGGCCTGCCCTTCCAACATCACTCCAATGGCAAAAAAATAGCACTCTCAATGGGTTAAACTAAGGCCCGGTATCCTGGAAGCCCATCCAGAGGCTCGCCAGGCAGGCCCAAGCCATCATGCCCACTACATAACGGCCCAGCAGCAGCCGTCCAGCCTCAATTCAACGGATTTGGGCCTTACTTTCGGTTCTTTAAAATTACAGCGGCCCGCTGATGCGTGGTATATGGATACGGGCGCCACGTCTCACATCACTAACATTTTTGGTAATCTTCCTCAACTGTGCAATTTAAATACTCCTCAATCTATTATGGTAAAAAATGGTCATCGCATTCTAATACAAGGTTTGGCCACACACTAACCCCACCACCGCATCCCTAATTCTCCTTAAAAACGTCTTATATGCCCCTAATATTATCAAGAACCTAATCTCTCTTTGAAAATATGCCACCGATAATTCTGTATCCATCAATTTCGACCCATTTGGTTTTTCTATAACGAACCTACGTACGGAGAAACTTCTTACAAGATGTAATAGTGATGGGGGCCTCTATCATTTCCTATTCATGCCCACTGCCCATATCACTCCTCCCACCGCTTTAGCTGCAATATCTCCATCAACGTGGCATAGTAGACTTGGTCATCCGGGAGCTCATGTTTTTATTCCTTTAGAAACCGAAATTTAATCTAATATAATAGAGGAAAACTTTCTCATAGTTGCTCCTCTTGTCATCTAGGGAAATATGTTACGTCTTCTCTAAGTATTACTTTATCTCCATTTGATATTATTCATGCGGATTTATGGACATCCCATATAACTAGCAATCTAGGCCATAAATATTATTTGGTATTTTTGGATGACTTCTCTCACTTCCTTTGGGTCTATTCGCTTAAACTCAAGTCTCAAGTGTTCTCTAAATTTCATGAATTTCGTACATTGGTTAAAACACAATTTGAAAAAGACATCAAAACATTTCAATGTGATAATAGTCGTGAGTTCAATAACTCTCTTTTTCATAATTTTTGTGCGGCTAATGGCATGATTTTTCATTTCTCCTGCCCTCATACCTCCCCTCAAAATGGTAAAGCCGAAAGAATTCTCCGCACCATTAATAATATGATTCGTACCATTCTTTTTCATGCGTCTCTCCCCTTTACCTTTTGGGTATATACATTAAAAATGATAGAACACATTCTTAACATCTTATCTACCTGTGCGATTCAAAATAGGACACCCAACGAAATTCTTTACCGTCGGACCCCTACCTATGATCACCTTTGAATTTTCGGTTGTCTTTGTTACCCAAATCTGACATCCATGGTCCCTCACAAATTAGAACATCGCTCCACTCGTGCGCCTTCCTAGGTTATCCGTCGAACCATAGGGGGTACTTATGCTATGAGTTATCTAGAGATAAAATCATAGTCTCACACCACGTCATGTTTGTTGAGTACGTTTTCCGTTTGACAACATCCAAAAATTCCGAGTCACTGATTACAGATTCCTTGATGATTCGAACACCTCACCTCTAGTCCAAAATACATTACAAAACCCACTGCATGTCGTCTCCCCGACACACTCACCCATCCTGCAAATTATTGTTTCCCCACTTCTGGTCCCGCAACATCTCGAAACAATCCGATGCCCAATTAGTGCCAACACCACCACACTACACAAACCACCACCGTCTGCCTCCCCCGCACTGTCTGCCCCCTTCCCCCACCCTAAGTACACCCAACTACCCCGCTATATACCGCCCCCTGACCCGCATTCCCCTGAAACATCCCGCCACCCACTTTTTATCCCCACACCACACTGCCAAATCTCGCCAAACTCCTCCCCACTCATTGCCATTGCCCCACGACCCGAGACCCCCCCGCCCCCGTACCCACACACCAAATGGAAACTTATGCCAAACACGAGATTTTCAAACTCAAAGTCCATTTTAACCTATCCACACAATCCATATCACCAATACCTAAAAACCCAAAACTAGCCAAATTTGACCCAAATTGGAATGCGGCCATGCGTGAGGAGTTTGATGTGCTTACCACCAGCACACGTGGATCTTGTTCGAGGCTAGAGGGGTGAATGTGATTCATTGTATGTGGATCTTTCATCATAAGTTTAGAGATAATGGTGATCTTGAATGCCACAAGGCCAGACTTGTGGCAAATGGCACATGGGAGCAAGAGGGTATTGATTGTGGTGAGACTTTCAGTCGGTGGTCAAACCGGCTACTATTCGCATTGTTCTGAGCATAGCTATAGGTAAGAACTGGCCGATTCATTAGCTTGATATGAAAAATGCGTTCTTACATGGGGATTTGAAAGAAACAATTTACATACACCAACCACCATTCTTTGTACATCCAGAGGCTCCTCATCATGTCTGCCATTTTCGGAAAGTCCCTGTATGGTTTGAGATAGGCCCCCAGGCTTGGTATGAGTGTTTTCTACTTACATTATGCAGATTGAGTTCGTATGCAGCAAATGTGACCATTCATTATTCATTTTTCATCGAGGTAGTGACATTGCATACTTGTTATTATATGTGGATGATATTGTTCTGACTGCCTCTTCTGATGTGTTGAAAAATGAGATCATTCGGCTGCTTAAATACGTATTCGCTATGACTAACTTAGGAAAGCTGAGTTACTTCTTGGGGATTTCTGTGACTAGATCTGTAGATAATATGTTTTTATGCCAACGTATGTATGCGGAAGAAATTGTATACAGGGCTAAAATGGTGAATTGCAAATCATACCTACTCCGGTTGACTCGAAGTCGAAACTCAGTGTTGTTGATGGTGATTCGGTGTCGATCCCACTCTCTATAGGAGTCTTGCAGGTGCACTTCAATATCTTACATTCACCAAACCTGACATTACATATGTTGTTCAACAGGGTTGTTTATTCATGCATGCCCCCAGAGAGCCTCACTTTACAACTCTTAAACGTATTGTTCGATACGTTAAGGACACTCTTGATTATGGATTATATCTCTATCGCTCTGCACCGACCAAGTTGATATCATACACGGACGCCGATTGGGCAGGCTGTCCAGACACGCGGCATTCCACGTCCGGCTACTGTGTGTTCTTAGGTGATAATCTTATCTCGTGGTCTGCCAAGAGGCAAGCCACACTCTCCCGATCGAGTGCAAAAGTAGAGTATAGAGGCGTTGCAAACGTTGTAGCTGAGATCTGTTGGCTCTGAAACCTCCTCCTAGGGCTTCAGTGTCCCTTACGTAAGGCTTCTATGGTTTACTGTGATAACATATCTGCGGTATACTTATCTCATAACCCGGTTCAGCATCCGAGAACCAAGCACGTTGAGATGGATATACATTTTGTTCGTGAGAAGGTTGCTATAGGTCATGTTAAGGTGTTGCATCTGCCTTCTTCGTATCAATATTCAGATATTTTCACAAAGGGCTTCCTCGGCAACTGTTCATCGACTTCAGATCCAGTCTCAGCGTCCGGCCTCCTCCCGCTCCGACTGAGGGGGTGTATTAGTGAATATTACAATATATTCACCATATATTTTGTAATTAGTAGTAGTGTATAATTATGGTAAAAATAGGATCCTTATTCAAATAGGATTCAACATTGTACACACTATATATATTTGTATTAATGAGAAAGACTATCTAAGGAAGATTAATACAATTTACGGTTACATTGAAAAAGAAATTTAAGCCTATTATAAATCATACTTCATAAACAGTTAAATATAAAGTACCAATAAACAAGCAAAAAATACAATAATGTTAGAACTGTCAGCAAGGTATCACCTACACATCAAAAATAAGAAGAGTATCATATGAACTTAAAAGTAGCAAATAGAGTAGACAAATTAGAGAAACCAACGACAGGTTAAAAAATTAATATACTAATAGGGTTACAAATAAAATCAAAAAGTTATTTAAAATTCTTAGGTTCACTGCTGCGTAAACCTAATATTCAGTGCAAATAAATTTGATACAATATATATGGATTAATGAAACTGGTGAACTTGAGTACCAAATGTTTAAAAGGAAAATAAAACTGCATGAAGTATAACAGTAGATTTAGTAGAACAATAGATGAAGCATGCCAAAAAAATAATTACAAAGACTGTGAATAGATCATTTCTCTAGATACGTTTCACTACATAGAAACTATCTGCACATTACTCACCACCTAGATTACACTCACCCCTGACTCCCAGTTATGTCCCATCTCTTTTGTTAGCCGATCTCTCTCGTAGCATTAAGTAGCTCGAGCGATTCGATGAGGCCCATCCTTCTAGAATTGCTGAGAGAAACAGACTCTTAGATCTCCTCATCAATTACAACATCTACTATATGAGGACTAGGAAGCAAATGGATCACTTGATCATAGCAGTCAACCAAGCTGAGCACTTTACAAGGGTTATTGATGAGAGCTTCGTCCCACCTCGTATTTTTGGATCCCAAAAAAACTACATAGAAACTTTCTTAATCATTATGAAAATGAACAGACTCATGTAAACCATTCTCAAACTTTCTTTTTTATATGGAGATTTAGGCCAATAAGATTTGATTTCTAACATATGAGAAGGAAAAAATTGAACATATTATCTAAAATTGACTAGAAAACACTATGCATATGCAATTAGTTAAAGGCTTAAAGCTGCACTCAAGCAAAATCTGCCTGAACCTATGCCAATCAACTAATAGACCTCCTCACATGTTATATCTAAACCTAATCACAGATGATTTGCCAAATTAGAAGAGATCGAGAAAGAGATGAACTCACATCTTAATTCACTAGACACGTGCATTCAGCTATTCCTCACCTGCTCTATTGCCATTTTCTGTCACTCAGTAGTGGATTCAAGTTGTTTATAGTGTAAGACATAAAGTTTTAACTTCACATTATAATATTATTACTATTATTTATATTAATAAAGATTAATTCAAATTAATAAGATGTGCTTGCAATCCAATCCGTTGAATGTTATTGTATAAAATTTTGTTTACCAATATGAAAATGTGGGTAGTTTAATTAAGAGTCTAAAATATTTTACTATAAGAAAATAGACATTTTTTCTTTTTTTCAACAAATTTCAATTATTATCTAAGTAAAAATAAAATCAGATTTCACTATTAATTAAAAAAAATTGGTGCCTCAAATTTTTGGGGGCCTAATGCAAAGACTTTACTAGCCTCCCGTTAAGCCAGCCCTGATCACATATCACATCTAGAATGCAATGCAAAAGTTTACCTTGAGAAGAAGGAAAACAACCCTGTGCATGCTTAACCAACTTAAATTTTACTCTCAGCTCCCTGAGCAATTCTTGGGATCTCGTTTGGGTTTTGGACCTTTTGGTCTGGTGGTGGGTCGCTGGTTGTATTTAAATGGGATACGTTTGAGATGGATAATTTTGATTTGAGTTGGGCAATTTTGGTCAGATCGCAGGAAATCGTTAATGGAGGGGGTGGGGTGTATTTGATAAGTTAGATAGTATAACATGAACAACAAATCAATACAAAGAGGTATATTTGACTGTCTTCCCTATATATTATAGATGAAAAATGTATAATATATTTGCCAATTCAATCATTGCACAAAAATGTTATCAAATAATGGCATTATAATTCATGAGAAATGCCAAAGGAATATATCATATATACAACCATAGATTACTTAATTTTGTATGTCTGTCAATCTTGTGACTAGAAACAATAATATTATTAAAACTCCAACATATAATATCCTTTCTTTATTGTGTTGTATATATTATGTACAACCTACTATACAAATCCCCTAAAAGAACATTATTACCAACACCGATACCCTATTTAAAAAATCAGTATAAATAATAATTATAGTACAAAGAGATTAACTCTCGTAAACTTTCTCCTGCAGTGCATTGTGGTGAGACTTTTTCAACATTACTGAATTGGACATTATTGCAAATAGCCTTTAAAGTTCCACTTTCCCCTACCAAATTTATATTCTGCATTACAATTCCTTCACATGGGAAGCTCTTGCTGCAATTAAAATTTATGCCCACATTTGTTGCACTTGAGCCCTTGATGTTCTGATACACCACATTTTTCACTTGAACGGCCGAATTTTGGGCCAAGTGATAAATATAAAAAATATTCAATTTATATATACTGACAATATAAATAAAAAATTATATATTATATCAGCAATATCTTTCAACATGTGACATCAAACTAACTAATGGAGTACTGTTTTTACCAAATTATTAGTTATATAGAGATTTACTTGTATTTATTGTTAGTGTATATGAACTTAAATTCATATGAAAATAAGACTATTTACCTGTTCTTTACATGGATCATCTTGATCACAATAGTTTTGGTCTATGATTATGGGGTTCTTCACTCCTAGCATTTCCACATTTTGAAATACGATGTTGCTTGCATTTCCAGATCCTCCCTATATAAACCACACATTATCTTATTATAATTTAGATGTCAACTATCTAATTAATAACTCTTCTTCCAAATCAAAATTCGCATAGCTAATTACATTATTATCCTCAGTCTCTTTTGATAGATGCTACGTATCATTTTATTTGCATTAAGAATTTCTTTTTGTTTACTGTTTTAATTTGGTCCAAATTTCTCTTAAGGTTAAAAGTTTGGTCTAACCATGACCTCATTGTTAGTGACTAAAGCAATTTCAGGCCAAAATTATAACGGTAAGGATATGGATCAATTAACAAAAAATTTAACGGAGGGTATAGACCTTTTCCAATAGTATGAGTGAAAATCTGGCAATTTTTCTATATAATATAGAAAGTTAGTATAAGGAATACCTGCCAAGTCTTGATCCTAAGTCCATTTGTAGTACCAGAAAGCTTGGCTCCCCTCACAATGATATCAGACACATGAGCTTCTGAATTTCCAGATCCTAAGCTTCCAATACTAATCGAATCAACAAAAAGAAAAAAGAAATAAAAGCAAATTACAAAAAAAAATTATAGGTATTACAAAAGAATTTCATCAACAATTATTGCATTTCCTCTAATATTAGCGAGAAATTTTAAGTTTGATTTTCGTTTCGTGTACTTTTAGTATAATCTTCAGTGCTTGTTTTGTTGAATTATAAAAGCACACTTAATTAGTTAAATTAATATGAAAAAGCTAATACTAATTTAATTAATGGCCAACCAGATTGACTAAAGGGCTGGGGTAAGTTCAATTTTAATCTTTTGAAACGGACCAAATCTAAGAAATTGGAGTACTTATTATAACTCTTCCACAACATCCCAGGATGTTTATAAAGAAAATAAAATTTTAAGAATTAGAGGCAGGGAAAAGAGGCATGGTACGTAGTTAACTCTTCACTTCCTTTGATAGAACCCATTAATAAAAATACTTAACATATTAAAGTAATGCAATTGAAAAGAAATAACCACTAAAAATGCTAGATTTTATTTTAATTTTTAAAACTTTTTTAAGAAGAGAAAATAATAAAATTTTAAATACCTTATACCATGGCCTGGACCACAAGTAATATCCGTGGCCTCCACCTTTTGAGATCCACTTTCGATGGAAATACAATCATCCCCTGGTAAAATCAATTTGTTCATAAAAGAAAGAATAAAGACAGTATTTTTTGGTAATTTATTAAAAAAATAATAAACCTGTTCCAATTGTAGAGTCAGATATTTGGATATTTTGAGTATTTGCTATATGGATTCCATCAGTGTTAGGGCTATTTTCTGAAGCAGTGATCATCAAATTTGAAGCTTCAACATTAGTGCATCTCTCAAATGAGACATGAATTTGTTGTGCATCTTTGATTTTAAGGTTCTTCACTTTCAACTTCTTGCAGTTGTAGAAGGTTAAGGCCTGTAAATTAAAACCTTTTAGTTTTAATGAGCTACAAAGTAGACAAATAATTATCCATCCTTAAAAGAAGTCTCGGTTTCGAATCCTGGAAATAGAAATTAAAAATCCTATAGGGAGCATTTTCTCCTTTTAATGGGCCTTAGCATGAATCCATATTAGCAAATACCAGAAGCGGAGCTTGGGAGCTGAAGGGGCTTCATATATATCTTGTAAATAATGGATCTTGGGTCTAACTCAACCCCAAAAGCTAGCTTGTAGGGTGAGGAATGTCCAAGTCCATTTAAGGAGTCCATATTCCCATTCCATTTCGATGTGGGACTCTTAACACTTCCACGCACACCCAGACCTTATTAACTGGAGCGTGTACAATATAATTTGGGGGCTCAACATCGATGAACAAAGAATTGGAATGAGTGGCTCTGATACCAAAAGCTAGCTTGTAGGGTGATGATTGTCCAAATCATATAAGGAGTTCATGTTCCCATTTCATTTTCGATGTGGGACTCTTAACATATCTTAACACCCTTCGCCAGAAAAGCACAATATATATATATATAAGATCATTTTTTTATGTATATATAGTAGATGTTGAATCCTTTTGGTGAAGTTTTGTTTTCGCTATTGCTGAGACACCAAGTGGAAAACTCGACAAAAAAAAAATCCAAACTACTTATATCACAATTCCAAAATCAAATGAACGTACCGTTGGTGCAATCTTGCATGGCTGCATAGGGGAGAAATAAGTAACAATCAGTACAAGGCAACTGATGATCTTCTAAACTAAAAAAAGGTTGCTTTGAAAATTAGTATAGTATTGCTCCGATTTTTCAAAAATGTTGTTGAACACGTATCTGATTCTTTAAAATTGTACTATTTTTTAAAGGATTCAACACGCACCCGTAGCATTTTCGAAGAGGTCGAAAAGCATAACATAAAATGCATGGTTAATTACCAGTGATTTATTGATTTTGCAAGAATTTTGCCACCATATTTTCCCATTGCCATTGATAATTCCTCCTCCTCCAACAACCAAGTCTTGAACATCATTAAAAAGAATCCAATGCCTTCTATCTTCACTGTAGAACGAAATATTATCATATGCTTCTAAGGATCCAAAAACCTGCATAATAATTGGGAAAATAATAAAAAAATAAACAATCAACAAACTAAATACCTATCAGAAACCCTCTTTTTAAAAAAATCATGATATAAAAAATCATAACCAATATATCTGACCTGCATTGAAATGGAAGATCTACATGGACCTGAAAATGTGATTTGTTTGAGAAGATAATTTTTGTTGTGGTGAACTACAAAGAGCACAGGTGTATTAGATGAACATGCTTCTTTCCATGCTTTCTCAAATGCCTGAAAGATTATTACACAGGATAAGAAACACTACCAAATGTACATGCATGCAACAGTGGTAAATTCTTGCAAGGAATTACAGTGTGTTTGGTACGACGGGAGTCATTTTTCAGAAAAATATTTTTTATGAATTTTTTTTAGTATTTAGTTGATGAGTGTGACATATTTTTTGGAAAATAATACACACACATATAATATAAAAATAATAATAATAACAAATTGGGGATTGTTTGAGTACTAAACATATCAACAATTATATCTAATTCTTAGTTGGAGTAAATAATATGAAGTTAAAATTAAGTCAAGGTATACTTCTACGGAAAATGATTTTCCCTCATAAGGGAGGAAAATCATTTTCTAGATTTTGCTAGAAAATGTTTTTCTTCTATAACTGAACACCAGAAAATGATTTTCTCATTAAAAATGTTATCGTGAAAAATGACTTTCGTAGTTCCAAACAGCCCCAACACTACAATAGTTAAAGTACTTACCGTAGTATCATCTGTATTACCATCACCCTTAGCTCCAAAGCTACTTACATCAATTAATGCAGACCCATTTTCAACCTCTTCAATATTATAATTGAAACCATGAATTTGATCTTGATTATCGTTGTTGCCTTCAATAAAATTGGTGTCCAAATAAGAAGGATAATCTTGAAAGTCATGACCAAGTTCTGGTTTGTTGTGAACTTGTGTGAATAAATCATCATTATTATCTACATCACACTCATGGAAATTGCTTCTACAAGTTGAAACTGATACAACCAAAATAACAATAACATGAATAGTGTGTTTTCTGTTGATCCTTTGGATGGCCATGATATATTGCTATATGTTATTGTTGGAAATTAGCCTTTGGCGGGGAGATGCGTCCACCCATCTTTGATGAATTAAACACTAGTGTTTCGCATGTTGGAGACCTTGTCTCTTCGCACATGCATGATCTACGAAGTGAGTAGATGACCGTAGGGCCAAGAATCGTCTAATTTCGTTGAGAAATGAAAGAGATATTGGTCCACGAAGTAAGGTGTTTGAGACATGGAAATGTGGTGTGGGACAAATCTACCACATCGGTGGGAATATGAAGAATTGCTCTCTATATAAGTCTCTAATGTGGTAAAGGGTTTGGATCCCCAAGGGGTATCCCATGTGTTTAAAGGAGGGAAGACCTAGATGTGCTTGGGTTCAAGGCTAAGCCCACACGCGCGCCGCCGCCGCCCGTCTCGGGTCACGGGTCGTGGGCGTGGGGGCTGTGGGCCTTTCGATATTATCTTTTTGGACCGAGAGAACTCGCCGGATGTACGGTTTGATCCCTGAAGTTTCATATGTACGAGTTTGGACCGAGAATTCTTTTATATGTACGGAGTTTGGTCCCCGAAGTTTCAATATTTACGTTTGGTCCCGGAATTTCGGAGACTTTTTCGCCTACCGTTGGGACTGTTTTTTGAGGAATTAATCAGCCATTACTTGGCTGATTAACTCCTCCATTAACGACCCATTACTTGGGCGAGTTAGGCGACCTTTCAATGGCCATTAACAGACCATTACTTGTTGTTTTAATGCCCTCCTTTAATGGCCATTAACAGCCATGTTTTGGCAGTTGGACAGCCCCTTCTCTATGCTATATATTGAGCTTCATTTGGCTCAATTCAGAGGCACAATATAGACGAAAAACAGGCCACAAAACAGACGAAAAACAGGAAGAATATAGACGAAAAACAGGCCACAAAACAGACGAAAAAGACACTGAAAAATCAGCAAACCAGTGGCTGAAAAATCAGCAAAACAGTGGCTGAAAATCAGTCAAAAACAGTGACCAAACCCTCACGTATACACAAGATATACACTACAGAGACACACTATATACACAGAGACAAAAGAGAAGAGTAAAGAGAAACTCTTCCTTCCTATTCCATATCTTCAGCAAGTCGAGTCATATTTGTTTTCTTCGACAGGCTCAACCTATTAGCTTTGTAGTGTTGAGATTAAAGTGTTGTTTTATCTTGGGAGACTATTGCCCGCTAACGTAAAAGCATATATACGGGGCAATCTTGTCTTAAGGATAGAGGGCTATCCTCGACTCAACACACAACGTTGTAACCTTTCAGATTTAGTTGTTTCTTGATTTCAGGATATCAAGATTCAAGACACAACATACTTGCGGCAGTTCTCAAAGTTGGCTTTGCAAGGTGATCAAGATTCAAGACACAACGCACTTGCGGCAGTTTTGAAGATTGACCATTTATTTATCCTTTCGAACATTTGTAATAGTTATTTACATCCCGTACTGCTTTATAAAGTACGATAGAGTACCAACAGTTATGGTGTTTAATTTTTCTATTGAAAAAGAACTGTGACAAATATTGTTATGGAGGAAAGTACGGAATCTTTTTTTGTATGAAAGTGATATAACAAAGTGATATGGGAAGGTTTGTCTATTTATAGATTTTAGGGGATTTGAATGATCACTGTTTGTTGGATCCTTTGTTCACTATGGCTATTATGGTAGTATTATTTTAATTTGGATGAGAGAGGTTTAGACGAAAGAGTTTCTTCCATAGTTTGCCGACTACTATCCTCCATATTTCCTTAAACTATAGTTTATGTTCTCTGCATTGACAATCTAAAAGACTTTTATATTATCAAGTTATGTTTTACCTGAAATATCACCATTTATACGTATGTATTAAATTAAAACACACTTCGAAGCTGATATGACCAACTATCAATTGTTTTCTTTTCTTATATGAATTATTATTTATGTATGTTTTAATATATGGATGATGATAGTCAGATAGAAAAAGGAATAACTGATAGTTTGGGTATGAAACTCGTTAAAAATTGATAGTTTGAGTATGAAACACGCGAAAAACTGATAGTTTGGATGTATTTTTTATCATTATCTCAAAATCAAATAATAATCTGATGTAACTAGTTAGATTACACCAATAATATAAAAAGTTCTTCAAATTATTGGTGCATGTATATAACTTAAACTTAATTAAGATGGAAACTTCAATAGATAAATCAATTCAATATATTACTGTCATATATTTTATGGTTATTCTTATGACTATTCGTGTTGGATAGCAGGCCAAGTTTCTGTTAAGGTGCTTTCCATGCACTGCTTTAATCATTTTAACCTCAAATTAATTACCATTAATTAATTAACTTGCGCTTTGAAGAAGCTTTAACCCCTAGTTCACTGCAATTCAATTGAATCCACTTAGTCAAAGAATATCAAACTCCATTAATATTAGTTTTCTACTTCTGACCTTGGTGAATATCTAATTGCATCTGCTCTTACCTTTATTCTATATATCTTTGTTAATGATGTCATTTTAATGTGAAATTCTCAGTAATTTAGTAAAGTGCTTATTCTTCTTTGCCTTCATGCCATGAATAACTCGATTTTTGTTTTAGTATACCAGAAGAACTTTCCTTTTATTTGTTTGTTTGTGTTTATTAGCTCTTCTTTTAAACCTTTTATTATCTTGATTGAATTATTATTTCCAACAAAATAGGAATTACCAATATAGAAGTTTGCGTGTTTTGTTACATTTAATTAGTTAATCTTCTCTAAATGGAAATCCTCTTTGCTTTAATTTTTCCTCATATGTGTATAATCTATTTCAAGAAAGAAAGAATGTGATGAATCCGCCGATGTGCTTTACGGTGAATCATTAAGGACCTAACATTATTGTTGTTAATTCTTCCTTATGGCGTAATCAATTTTGCATGCAAAGAAACTCAATTATCATGATAGTGTAATTTTCTTAATACAATTATAATATTTACAAATAAATCTTTATAATATATATATATTAGATATTGAATCCTTTTAACTTCTTTGTGTGGTTATTTTTTTATATGAACCCTTAGAAAAAAATCTGGCTCTGTAATCGCCTTATGTTATCTCTTTCTTCCTGTAATTAATTGGACACTACCGCAATGCATGGACACTAGAATTTAGTATCAAGCAAAAGCAATCAATTACTGCGAAATGACACGTTAATGATGATAGTCAAAACCTTCTTTATCTTTCAATGTAGGGATTTTGTTGGATTCAAAATACATAAATAAGGCACAATGGAAGTTTAAAATTTTGTTTCTTACTTACCCCAATAACTTTGATAATCTGGTATGGTTATACAACAATCAAAACTTGTAACATAAAACATAAAACTTACCGGTTATAGTATCTGAAATCTTTATCTACTATAGGTGCGCACGCGAATGCCCTTACGATTGCAAATTTCAAGCTTCAATGTATTTCTCTTTCGGAAAGCTAGAAATCCGGCAGAGGTTTGAGAGAGTATTTTAATTCTAAGTCTCTAAGGCTTAGAATGATAATATGAAATTAGTATGTAAATAATGAAGAGAATGCCACTATTTATAGGTGAAAATTAGGTCAAACCGGATTAGGGTTTGACCTTGGGCCTGACGCAAAAATTGAGGCAGAAACGCCGTGGCCCTAGGGTATGGGCGCCGCGGCGCTTGACGTATTCCTGCACTGTCTCGATTTATTTTATGTACATTCTTAATTAAATCCAAAATCCAATTTTAACTTAATTAAAATAATCATTATTCATTTAAATATCTCGATTCTAGATCGAATATTTAATACTCTCTCAATACATCCTTAGATTGAACGGACAATCGACATAGTGTAACCCTACATGCCTTCACATATCGACATTAATCAAATTAAGGTCTACGCGGAACTCCTAGATGGCGCCGCAAAATGAACTCAATATGTGAAGTACGTTTACACGAATCCAGTAAACTTAACCTCTATGTGGTAAGATAAAATCTTTTCATTCACGACACACCCGATCAAACTTAGGATTTGTCAAGTGTCTATTCAAATGGCTTAATCATTGTATCTCATCTATATTAGTTGACAGCTAGACTATATTCTAAATATGTCTATTGCGTTGGCCAACGACTTAGTCAACCTAATATTACTGAGAATCTGAGTGTTCTCTCGAATATACATTCGAGGAATGAATCCTAATCTTGGCTCAACTACCATCTTTAATCCGCATCGTAATGTACCCAATACAAGCCGTATCTCAACCTATAAGGCATTTGAGCTTAGGACGGGATCAAAATACATTACTTTGTAGACAAGGTGTGTATTGACCTCAAGTCTAAGGACTTCTATCTCCCACACGCTGATCATACTTTAGACAAGTATAACAAACAATATATCAGCAGGGTATACCAATACTTTCAAAGTATCCATGTGTCCATCACGAGTAGCCATTACTCGTAGAAGGTGAGACATACGACATCCTCTAAGGATGTGATGCAGACCACTTGTCGACTTATCACATATCATCGATATCTCATTCTCGATGATCATTAGTCGAGGCTATTTTAAGAGTTACGTTATAATATTAATATATCACACTATTAATAACAGCGTAACCTCCATGGATGCATATTATAAAATATTACAAACAATCAATTAATAATTCAATAATTGCAATGCCAAAATATTAATCTCCATTAATAATAATAATACGAATGTGTATAAAGTACATTTGTCCTAATACAGATTGTCTCTAGAACATAAATATATTTTCATTCCAACCTAAATGCCTTGAACTAATTATTACCATCATGTCCCTCTATATGTTTTTCTAGTAGCAGAACATCTCGAAGCTACATCTGTTATCAAGAATTGAACATCCTGCGACACGTACTAGTTTCATTTCGTGGATAGACAAAAAAATATTTTGGGGAGCAAGCAAAGATAATTGGAATAATGAATATTACAACATTTTGTGACATTGGCAAGTTAGCTAAGTGAAGGTAGTAACTTCCAGCAAGCTTAAAGTTTAAGATGTGCACATTGGAATGTTAACTTGTATATATTGAGAGAATAATTTTTTCCAACATACCACATTCTGTTTGCTTGGTAAGAGATTCGTGACGGTCTATTGAATTTAATTATGTACTAGGAGTCAACCGAAACCGGTATCTATTAGGCCTAAAATTCAATGAATGGAGCAAAACATTATTAACTTTAAGAACCAAGTTCATTCATCAATCGTCACCCTTGTCCTAAACTACCATTTTGGATAACAATTATTTATTGGGAGAATTAATGGGAGTTTGGTTCTTCATTGTTATGTAAACATCATGTTATAATACCATATATGTTAAAGAAAACGGATTTTGAGTCTAACTCAAACCCAAAAAGCAAGTTCAAGAGGTAAAAATTACACAAGATCATATAAAGGAAGGAGTCTAATTTCCTCATTCCACCGATGTTGGATTTTTTTATATGATCTTGGACAATCCTCCATCTTGAATTAGCTTTGGGGGTTGAAACGTGCGGGAAGTGTTGAGCTCCCACATCAGCTGGGAAAGATATTATTGGTCTCTTTATATGATCTTGGTCTATCTCTTGAGCTAGTTTTGAAGATTGAGTTAGTTCCAGTATCCATTTTCTTAACAATATGCTTATCTCATTATCCCAAATTTCAGCTTTTCAAACTTTAGATCTTCGGGTATGAAGTTAGGTTTTGACAAAGCGCAACTCCAAATCTTCAAGAAGACGTCGCTGTAACAGTAGATTTAATATGAAGTTTGTCAAAACTGGCCAAACTTTATACTAAAACTAAATATATTTTAAACTGGGTTGCAACAAGCGGCTACATGATTTCATTTCTTCCATTTTATGACCCTAAAACTAGTGACACGACAATATTACTCTAATTAATACTTAATCCAGACCTTGTACACAATTGGGTTCAGAAACAAAAAATTGCACGGTGCTCCTTCAAAAGGGCTGGTCTTTAGTTTGTCTTTCAAATGAAACTTATGCCTTCTGGGTCATAAATTTTTTACGAGATTCGACACAATTTATGTCGATTCTGTAAAGAACTTATGCTTCAGAAGGCATAAGTTTCATTTAAAGAGCAAAAATTAAAGACCAGTACAAAATAGGAATAAAAGTGCAAATGACCCGTTGAGAAATAGTTTTAGCCCATTTAAATCCAATGGGCGAATTCTACTAGCCCAACATATTTTTTTTGTGCGAATTTCCCTTCCTTTGAACTGGTCTTTAATTTTTTGTTCCTCAAATCATTGGTCTTTAATTTTTGCCTCTAATTCATATTTAATGAAATTTATGGGCTAAAGTACCATTTATTCACTGGTCTACGAAATCAAAGATTCTGGGTTCAAACCCCAGCAGAGTCAAAAAAAAAAAAAAAATCGCAAGACAAATTTTTCATAAAAATGCCTATTCGGCCAAAATTGCATAGAGATTATGCACTAAGGGGCATAGTTTTTATGCAACTAGTTGTACAAGGCATAATCTTAATTTTCAACAAAACTTTGCCTTAATGCATAGTTTCTATACAACTTTGACCGAATAGGCATAATTTCTAATGAAATCTTGTCTTGCGGTTTTTTTTTTTTTTTGCCTTCAGGCATAGTTACGTAGAAATTATGCCCCTTAAGGCATAATTACTATACAACTTTGACCGAATAACATAAATTCGAATCCACAACTTTGACCGAATAACATAAATTCGAATCCACAACTTTAGAGGTATTTCGGTCATTTTTTAAGGCGAAGGAAAAAAATTAAAGACCGCCAATTTGAGGGGCAAAAATTAAAGACCACCCTAAAATAGGGGCAATCGTGTGAATTGCCCGCCCAACGTTGAATCCCAAGTTGTGTACCCTTACATATTTGAATTATATAAAAGGGAAACAATACCAAATACTCCTAAAATAAAAATAAAATTGCTCATTCCATGTCCCTCCTAAACTAATTTCACTTCTTACCTAACCAATAAAAAATATTTACCCGGATATCCCCTCGCCCAAAATCCCTACTCCATTATACCATCACAATATAATTATATATCATGATAGTATCATGGATGACTAAGAGAAGGACTGAAACAATCCTCCATCATACCATCTCAATATATTTATATACCACGATGTTATAATAAAGGGATAAAGAGTCCTTATTGAAGGATTGAAGCAGTCTTCCATGATATCACGGTATATGTATATAAGATGATGACATCAAAGAGGTTTTTGTTTTTTATAGAAAAGTGTGCATTTTAAATAAATGAACATGATCCTCCATGATATCATATCAAGATATTATGACCATGTTGATATCATAATTTTGGGGGCATTTCGAATGATAGTTTTGGAGGCATGAAATTAAAGAGGTATGAGCGGGTAATTATTTTATTTTCAGGGGACATTTACGCTCTTTTCCCTATATATATTGATAATGCAAAATATTTTAGAGTTTAAATTGCACACAACATCATTATAAATAAATTTTCACACTATCAAATCATGCAAATGATATTTACAAGTAAAATTCCTTAAGATGTGAAATTTGAAATCTTGAAAATAATAGCATGTTATAACTTATAAATGACATGATCCCATAGAACTCAAACTTTTACGTATCTTATGCCAATTATAGAAATTAATTACCGGAAAAGGATTCGCCTCCTAAATTTGTGTGTATTTTACGATTCAATCTGTTGTATCTCCATGAAAGCTTTTTCCTTTGAAAGTCTCATTGCTTAATTCAGCTAACTGTTGATACACAGACTTAGATTATACCGTAAAGGTAAACACTTATATGCACTTTTACGATAAATTAATGCAATTTATTATAGTTAAATTATCTAATTAAGTAACTATCTACTCCCTTCGTCCCAATTTATGTGTCATCATTTGACTTTACACGAAATTTAAAAAAAAAAAAAAGACTTTTAAAATGTGATCCAAAACAAATCTTACATAAATGTGTGGTTGTAAATAATATGATAAAGTGAAATTAATTCTAAATATAAAAATGTGACATTCTTTTTAGAACAAATCAAAAAAAAAAAGGTGTCACTAAATTGAAAGACATGCGAGCAATTAACTATGATGGAGTGATAGATATGTATATTTCAACGGTACATTTTATAAGGTATATGGATATGCGTGTTTTAAAAGTTATGGGTGAGCGTATATCGGTTCGGTTTGGTTTTGTATAAAAAAAGTATGAACCAAATAAAATTCAATTTTATTTTAAAAAACCGAATCAAACTTTTTTAAAAAACCGATATATCGGTTTATATCGCCGAACGTATCGGTTTATATCGGATTTTTTCAATTCAAATATAAAGTCCAACACTGAAATAAAATAAACGGGTCGGGGGATTTTTTTTTTTTAAAAATTGAATTTTCAACACTGAAATTGACATTCACACCTATTAATACGAAATTTCGACGTTGAAATCTATTGTATATCGTGAGATCTTTATTAAAGAAAAGGAAAATTAGAAACCGATTTGGGGGAAAAAACAAATTGATTGGAAAACGGATGTTTTCCTAAAAATTGGCGGCGCGTCTCAAAAAAATACGCAAAATAAAAAAAACAAGTAAAACGACATCCAAGCGCATAGTTATGACCATTTAAAGTTGCATCAAATTTCCAACTACTTCTCTCCCTACATTTTATGTCAATGCTTCCGTTATATGTTAATTAAGTTAATGTTGCATTCGACTTCCATAAAAGCTTCATAGATTGACTTCAATGACTATGATTCAAGAGATAGCAGTAGCCTAAAATAAAAAATAAGATTAATTACAAATTTGCCTCGATTTTCGGTTCTGTTCATTAAAAATTCTAAAGAACTGAACCGAATTATTTAATCATGATTCGCTTTGATTTTTTAAAGAATCGTTTTTTTTAAACCGAATTCGGTTCGGTTTTTTTCGATTTGAACGGGGTTTATGCACCCCTATTAAAAGTTGTTGAAATGTACATACATTAGACTCTGCCTCCAAATTTCAAATTCTTGATTAGAGCTTCCAAATAGTGTCACTCAATTCTAGCTACCAAGTTTGTCACACACACAATATAGCAGTCTCCACTGTAAAATCAAACAAAATTTCAGGGAAAATTGGAAGAGCTGGAAGAAGTAGAAGAAAAACTCGTTTCACTCATTCAAAAATGTCCAAATTTAAGAATCCTTCATCAAATCCATGCCCATATAATCACTCATTCATTTCTTCCACCTCCAACAATCTCCTTCATTCTCTCCAAAGTTCTCACTTTTGCTGCCCTTTCACCCAATGGCAGTCTCAATTACGCCAAACGCGTCCTTACCCAAATCCCAAACCCTAGTATATTCTCTTACAATTCACTCATTAGAGGGTTTCTTGAATCTAAAGTTCAATCTAACGAACCCCTTTTGATTTTCAAGAAATTGGTGGGGAAAAATTACCCGAAAGTGAACACTTTCACTTTAGCGTTTGTTTTGAAGTCGTGTTCGATATTGGTGGCGTTTAATGAGGGGCAACAAGTGCATAAACATGTTGTGCAATCTGGGTTTGGGTTAAGCCCATTTGTTCAGACTTCGTTGTTGAATTTATATGCGAAATGTGAGGAAATTGGGTTTGCAGAGAAGGTGTTTGATGAAGTTCCTGAAAGAAATGTGGTTGCTTGGAGTGCGATGATTAGTGGGTATTCGAGACTTGGGATGGTTAATGAGTCGTTTAGTTTATTTAGGGAAATGCAGAAGACGGGTGTTTTGCCCGATAAGGTGACAATGGTGAGTGTGATTTCAGCGTGTGCTATGTCGGGGGCTTTAGATTTGGGGAGGTGGCTGCACACGTATATTGATAAGAGATCGATTGAGAATGATCTTGAGCTTAGTACCGCGCTTGTTAATATGTATGCGAAGTGTGGATACATCGAAAAGGCAATCGAAGTATTTGAAGCTATGCCCGTTAAAGATGCCAAGGCTTGGAGCTCAATGATAGTTGGCTTGGCAGTAAATGGGCTCGCGGAATATGCACTTGTGACCTTTTCCAGGATGAACAAAGCTGAGGTAATGCAATTATTTTGAACAATGCCTTAAGATGCAATTTTTCTAACAAAATCGTATAAAAGTTATCATCTTGATGCACATAAACCATTAAAAGGGGTCGTTTGGTTATTGGTTAGAGTTATGCAGGTTTAGTTACTCATGTATTAATTATTCTATCTTCTACCCTGCATAAAAATAATACTCAACTCATACATGTACTAGTTATGCGGGATTATAAACTGGTAACAAAACACCGTACTTGGTGTGCTGAATTTTTATACATAGCAACTAAAATGCTACCAAACATGGTACTAGTTATGTTAATTTTGATACATATATAATTCACTTCCTAACCAACAGCCAAATGACCCCTAGGAGTGTATGACTTTTTTTTTGGGTGCAAACGGATATATAGATAGATAGATAAACAAAAAATACAGTGTCTAACTTTCTAACTCCCCCTTCTCAACCCGTATCTTGTTCGTTCGGGAAACACGTCTTCCTATTCCATCTTTTCTCGAATCTCCTTTAACGGAAGAAATAGAAGCTTGAGAAGGAATACCAAAACCTATTTCACTCGCTTCTACAGGTAGCTCCTGGCTGCGAAATTGTTCAGCATTGTAATAAATCAATAATCTAAACTACTATTGCAAAACAGCACAGTTCTTTCAAATGTAGTTCCTAGAATGTCTGCCCAAACAGCTTCATTGGCAAACCCCGGAGGAACTACAAAAAGTTTGATACCATCAAAATGTTAGTTTCTTCGCCCCTTCTTTTTCAAGCAGATCTGCCACCCTATTTTGTTCTTATTAGGCTTGGTGTCGAATGTTTGCATAAAACTCAGATGAATTGAGTTGTAGTATCTTTTCTATTTACCATAATCTGTCATTGAATGGTGAAACTTTGATTTATTGACTGTTAGCAGCTTCTCAATAATCTTTTTTCGAATTTTCTTTCAGGTGGAACCTAACCATGTGACACTAGTTGGGGTTCTTATGGCATGTGCTCATAGTGGACTAGTTTCTGAAGGGAAAAGGTATTGGGCCAGCATGATTGAATCCGGGATCGAGCCTTCTTTAGAGAACTATGGCTGCATGGTTGATCTGCTAAGCCGTTCAAACTTAATTGATGAAGCTTATTCATTCATCGAAGCCATGCCACTCGCCCCGTGTCCAGCAATATTACGTACATTACTTGTTGGGTGCAAAAAGAACAAAATCTTGGACAAAGGCGAAATTCTCGGTCAGCATCTCATTGAATTAGAGCCCTACAATGCAGAGAACTATATCCTACTCTCTAGTCTGTATGCATCAGTATCAGACTGGGAGAAAATGCGGTATGTGAGGAAACAGATGAAAGACAAGGGTATTAAGGCTATGCCAGGATGCAGTTCCGTTGAAGTCGACGGTTTTGTCCACGAGTTTGTGATGGGTGATTGGTCACACCCTGAAGCAGAGGAGATCGTAGAGGTCCTAAAGGATATATCTAAAAGGGTATATTCGGAAGGTCATGAACCTTGGATTGCTACTATACTGCACAATGTGAGTGATGAAGAGAAAGAGATTGCTCTTTGTGAGCATAGCGAAAGGTTAGCTATTGCTTTTGGCCTTTTGAAGACGAAAGCACCAACAGTGATTAGGATAGTGAAGAACCTTAGGGTCTGTAGGGATTGTCATGAAGTGACAAAGATAATTAGTAGATTATACAACAGAGAGATAATTGTTAGGGATAGAGTTAGGTTCCACAGATTTGTAAATGGCGCTTGTTCTTGCAGAGATTTTTGGTAAATTTTATTCTATTGACAATTTATTGCAAAGTCCCTACTTTTTCTTTTGATAACTGTGGTATCCGGGCCAGCTTGTGCGCAGCTCGACTATTCCATGGGGTACCTGCTACCTCCCACCAGTACATATATTCGGTAACTCTATCCACCAAGGCTTGGATATATGCAAAGACCCCACTTCTAGAACTCTCTTATTTTTTAGTGGTTTTGGAGGGGGGAGGAGGGGTTTGAGACTTGTGATAAGAGAGTAAATCCAGGGAGTGCTTAAGGGAACTAGTAAGAGCTAAACTCATTAGTTGAAGGCTAGATAGAAGAGGACAAAATGTGTGAATGATGTTAAATCCTACATTCCAGATAGCTTAGAAAAAACTTAACTTTCCCTGAGGAGACTTAATCAACCTTGTAAATAATGGATCTTGGGCCTAACTCAAACCCAAAAGCTAGCTTGTAGGGTGAGGATTGTCTAAGTTCATATAAGGAATCCATGTTACCATTCCATTTCTGATGTGGGACTCTTTTCGGTGGGACTCTTAACAAACCTCACTTTCCCACTCTCATTTCTCTCTCAATACAAAGCTTTCTGTCACGACTCAATCCCATGGCACGTAGTGTTCGCTTTGTCCCAACAAACCTCAAGGATTTGCCCTTCAGGCTATGCCATAAGCGCGCATTCTATGTGCACTTGCGCTATGCCTTATAAAACCCTTATTTCTCTCCTCATTCCGATGTGGGATTTCACCTAAGGTGTCATGTGTACCCCACCCCTTCTAAGCTTGACAGCCTAAAAGCTGGCAGTCCTTCTCTTGACCCAGCCTCGTCGGCCCATCCTCCATCATGGTCAGCAATCCAGATTCAGTGCCAAGGTTAAAGTCTGCACCGTCAACTGAGCATTTCAGCGGGTGCTGGGAAGTGTAAACATCAAAACGACCACGTCTCCAGATCTTAAGTGAGATTGTTGCAGTTGGAAGACGGGATTTCACAAAGAGAAGTCTCCACTTCTGAGGTACTGATCAACTACACCGCTGTTGAACATATCTTGTAATCCAATTGTAGCAAAAAAGATGTTCTTTGCAATTCCCTGCAAATCAAGGAATTGTTTACTGTCTCAGTAAGATGTGTTATTTGCTTAGTAAGTTAAACACAGAAAAGGTGGTAAGCTTAATCTTTAGAAAAGCTCACCTTGAAGTAATTGAAGTTGGTAAACAGGATAGTGTGAGCCCAAGAAATGAGAAGAATGTTGGGTTGGGCTCTTCTCAAATTTAGTCCATAATGTTTTAGGGAAAACAACACTAATTATCCATTGGACTGAAATTAATTACCCACCCATGCCCACACTCAAATTATTTTCGTTTCTGCCCAGCTCAGCCCAAATTATTTACCCGACATACTTCCTCGCCCAAAACTCTTTCTCCATGATATAATCATATTATATTTATATATCGTGATGGTATTATGGAGGACTAAGAGAAGGACTGAAGCAGTCCTTCATGATACCATCTCAGTATATTTATTTACCACGATGGTACTATGAAAAATTGAGGAGTGTCTCATTGAAGGACTGAAGCTATAACATCTCAGTATATTTATATACGATGAAGGTATCATGGAGGACTAAGAGAAGAACTGAAGCAGTCTTCCATGATACCATCTCGATATATTTATATATCATGTTGGTATCATAATTTTGGAACATTTCGGATAAATAATTTTGAGTTTTTCTGAGGGTACGGAAGTAATAGGATCAGGGGCTGATAAATATTTTGCCTCCAATAGGCATGCGTTATCTTTTCTCAATGTTTTACTTTTCCAGTGAATTACAGTTAAAGACAGAGCCCATTATAATCTCTACTGATTCTGTCTTTCCACTTTCCAGCCAGAGCCCAATATGGTTACTGGTTCTTTCTCGAGGATAAAATTCATAATTAACCACTTTTCAGCTCTTCTAATTGAAAATAACTACTTATATGAAAATACCTATGACCATGGATATATTTCTGAAAGAAATAATCCCTTGATTATTTTCATTAATGAAAGAGTATATATACAATTTATAATTTTCATAATATGAAAAATCCTATTCCTATTCTACTCCCAAAATCTTATTCTAATTGTACAAGAATCCTACAATTATGGTAAGTGTACAATGCTAATTATATACAAATAATACAAAATAATTTGTTTACCAAAATAGGGATATACACGGTGTGTATACCGTGTATATCCTTGTATATTTTCACACCCCCGCAGTTATAGCGGGCGGTCTTCGTACGCTGAGACTGTCCCTAAAATCTTCAAATAGGACCGAGGGAAGACCCTTAGTGAAGATGTCTGCAATTTGATACCTGGAAGGAACATGTAGGATGCGTACTTGTCCATGAGCTACATTTTCGCGAACAAAATGGATATACATCTCAATATGTTTAGTGCGCTGGTGTTGAACCGGATTCTCAGAAAGATAAACGGCACTAATATTATCACAATATACCAAGGTAGCTTTTTGAATGGGAAAGTGAAGCTCCAAAAGAAGATTACTTAACCAACATGATTCAGAAACCACATTGGCTACCCTTCGATACTCGACCTGGGCACTGGAGCGTGATAATGTAGCTTGTCGTTTGGCAGACCACGAGACCAAGTTATCACCAAGAAACATGCAATAACCTGACCTGGAGCGTCTGATATTTGGACAACCACCCAATCAGCATCGGTATACAAGACAAGTGTAGAGGCCGATGATAGATATAGATGCAAGTCATAGTCAAGTGTCCCCTGGATGTATCTGATAATGCATTTGAGCGCATTGTGCTCCACCCTAAGATCATGCATAAACAGACACACATGTTGTACGACATACGTAATATTCAGTCGCATGAAAGTAAGATACTGTAGAGCTCCAGCAAGACTACGATAGTGAGTGAGATCCTCGTAAGGTGAGCCAGCCGCAACCCCCAGCTTGGGCTTAGTATCAACTGGAGTGGAAGTAGACTTACACGAGGACATACCAGCCATTTCAATTATCTCAGCGGCATACTTCCTTTGTGATAATAATAACCCATCTGCATGACGAGAAACAACAATCCCCAAAAAGTAACTCAAGGGCCCCAAGTCTTTCATAGCAAACTTAGAACTGAGCATGGTCATGATAGACTTGCGCAAAACATCAGTAGAGGCAGTAAAGATAATATTATCCACATATAATAGAATATAAGCCAAGGAAGTACCACGACGATATATGAACAATGAATTATCAGACCTGTTGTGAGAAAACCCAATAGTCAAAACATAGTCTGCAAATCTCTTATACCAAGCCCGTGGGGCCTTCTTAAGCTCATACAAGGACTTCTTCAATAAACAGACATGATGAGGATATTTGGGGTCTCGAAAACCCAAGGGTTGATGCATGTAAACGGTCTCCTTAAGATCATCATGTAAGAAAGCATTCTTCACATCTAACTGAAGAATGGACCATGCTTTCGAAAGAACCAGACTGAGAACAGTGCGAATGGTAGTCGGTTTGACCACCGGACTAAACGTCTCACCATAATCCACGCCAACCTGCTGAGTCTTACCATCACTTACAAGACGGTGCCTCGCAAAAGAACCATTAGAATTATCCTTATAAGTAAAAATCACATAGACCGAATAATATTAACACACCAGAAGGACGGGGTACCAACTCCCATGTCTTATTTTCAATAAGAGCATCATATTTGTCGTTCATAACTAATTTCCAATTCGGGTCATTTAATGCAGATACTGGGTTACAGGGTAGGGGCATTTAAGAACAATAGAATTTAAATTAAAATATCTTTTTGGTTTAAAAATACCCCGTTGACTATGAGTGACCGGTCTGTGACTAAGGGAGAATTGGGTGAATTTGGGGACAAAATTGGAGAGGTGACGGACTGGCCAGCAGTTAGTGGGCCTGCTGGCCCAACACTAAAAGCCGAAGTTGGAGCTAGACCGAGAGTAGAAGCAGGGGCAGAATTGGGCTGGATATTCGGCCCGATTCTTTGGACCCGTGGGAGGGTGGGCAGACGCGACAGTAATAGAGATCCAGCGGGCAATGGGCCCGGTGGCAGATTTTGGGGGGTGGGGGACAAATCCGATAAATGATGGATAATATATGGGGAAAAAATTATACGAACTAGGCCCTGGACTACTTACTTTTGCAAACAGAAATTGGATTTCATCGAAAATAACATGGCGACTAATGATGATTTTATTAGACGATAAATCAAAACACTTGTAACCACGATGATTAGATGGATAACCCAAAAAACACACAAGGGTAGAACGGGCTTGAAGTTTGTTAATTGTAGTTGACAAGAATAGTGAATAACATAAGCTACCAAAGACCCTAAGATGTGAATACGAAGGAGTCTTATTATATAAGATTTGAAGAGGGGAGGAATAAGCCAAATCTTTGGTAGGAAGTATGTTAAGAAGGTAAGTAGTCATTTGTAGAGCATGATGCCAAAAGAAAGGGGTACGGAAGCATGAACCAATAAAGTTCGGACAATATTATTAATGATACGAATTTTTCGTTCGGCTTTTCCATTTTGTGAGGAAGTATGAGGACAAGAGAAACGAAAAACTATGCCATTAGTGTCATAAAAATTCCGAAACAACCCATTATCATATTCTTTTCCATTATCACATTGAATATTTCTGATTTTCCGGTCGAATTGGGTAAAGAATGACACTTGGGATTTTTTCGCCAATGGAAAGGACCATAAACAAATAGAATAATCATCCAAAAATAGAACATAATAACGATGGCCCACAAAACTTAAAACAGGAGATGTGCATAAATCACTATGAATAATATCAAATGACATTAAAGTATGAGAAGTAGAGGCTACAAATGGTAATCTAACATGTTTTCCTAAAGGACAGGATTGACAAATTGGAGTACTACGCGTACCGTTACAAGAAATAAAATTATTTTTATGCAAGGAAGAAACAATGGATGACCCGGGGTGACTCAAACGTGCATGCCACAAGGAATGAGCTAGAGTTGCAAAAGTAGATGTCAAGGCTTGACTCGAGAGACTGGATGCGGGCGTGATAGGATAAAGATCTCTCCTACTATTACATCTCATGAGAGGTATTCCCGTCTTGAAATCCTTCACAGAAAACCCAAAAAGGATCAAAATCAACAAAACCCAATTATCGGTGGTGAATTTACGGATAGACACCAAGTTTTTAATTAAGTTAAGGGCATGAAGGACATTTTTTAAGATAAGAGGTGGATGGGGGGGAGACAAGGTTTTATGACCGTAACCACGAATTGGAATTGAGTTGCCATTATCAATAATTATGCCACGATTTTTGCTCAAATTTGAATAAGACGAGAGAGTACCTTGATTGGACGTCATGTGAGAAGTGGCGCGGTGTCCATGTACCAATTTGCGTCGGGAGGATTCAATCCAAGTGTATGCATTGCGGCTTCAATGTCGGTCGGAGTGGGGCCCGCAGCATGATGGGTCTATGGAGGCCGAGGCCCAAGCACACTTGTTTGCTGCCCCGGCCCAGCGTTGTTGCGGAAACCACTGGATCACGTCGAATTGGGTCGGAAGGAATGCTGGGCAGCCCACTGTCCAGGGGCTGGAGAAGTTGGAAAATAGGGGTCGTTAGGCCACCGGCCCAGGCCCACTGCCAGGGGGCCATGGCTGGGACCAGTTGGCCTGCGGCCCACTGCCATCGTACCGGGGCCCAATCCTACAATTATACACGGTGTGTATACCGTGTATATCACTGTTTCCCACTTGTGATAGGTTTCCATGATATACACGATATACACAAGATATTGTATATCGTGTATATCCTTGTATATTTTCAATTTTAAAGGCGGCCGAAAAGTGACCAGGATACTATTTCTACTTCTTTCTTTCCTTTTGATATATATTTAGATCAATCATTTGTCATAAAAAAAAAATTACTCCCAACTTACACAAGTAGTGGATTAGTTATAAAATCCTCTATCGTCACGAGGTATTTTTAGGTGCATACTTTACATTATTGTCACATTTGGAGCATACTTTACAAAATATCTTCATTTTTAATACTTCCTCCATTTTAAAAGTCTTTTTTCTTTTTAAATTTTATGTCCAATCAAATAGGTTTACATAAATTGAAACGGAGTACGTGAATAGAACATGTCACTTCTCAATCAACAAAGAGTGGGCCTACAAGGATGATAAAAGGAGAAAATCCTACCTGTTTCAAAATTCAGTGTACTTTTCTGAAATAGGTTGCATTGCATGTTAGCTATTTACAAATAATTCTTTAAAAACAAAAAAGGAATGGTGCTAACAATTTTGATGAATCTATTTCATCAAATGAAAGCTCAGGAAAATTATATCATTAGGAATTTTCTTAACATTTCAAGTTAATATTTTATGATCACAACGTCCCCCTTCCTACAAATTCCTCCACCGATATACTGATATACCAACTACATTTCTTTTTTTCTGTGATCTCTTTATTTGTCTTTCATCCCCTGGTATTTGAATAAGCAAGATCCCGCTCTTTCTAATTTAAAAGAAAGAGGGGTGAAGCTCTCGTTTAAAGTAGCAAAGGTCTACGCAAGGAAAAAAGTACGTTGAGGCATTCTTCCGACTTAGAACTATTTTTGCAAAACTTAGCAATTAAAGGAGGGAAAAAACCACACCCTTTTGCAACAAAAAGAAAACTAGCAATTAACCACAATATTATTTCTCGACTATGACGACTTGACTCTATTTCATGGACAAAATATCAACTTCAAATATCGACTTTCATAAAACATTAGTCACCGTGGAGATCACCAACTAGAATAAAATAAACAACAAAACAATATAAGAAAATTTAAAACATCCTTTTCATGTAATATGTTCCAATATCATGGTAAACACTTGTATCTAACTTTGTTGTAACAAACAAAATTAATGGACGCATGTCATATTCCACCCTCTTTCTCCCCCCTCACATTCACATCACTATATTTGATTTGAAATACAAAAATATATAATAACAAAAGTAAAAGTAAGTTTCTTTTATATATATATATATATATTATTGTGGTACTTGCCTAGCTCGATAATAATGGTATTTGAGCCAGTTTTTACATACTTTGATTAATTCTATGAGTACCTGTTATTTTTCACCAACACAACATCCTCAGAAATATCTAGTAGTTTTGTTTACCAAAACTTTAACATATAGAAGAAATAATTAAGTTGCTCTCCCCTGAAATTGAATGGGAGACAAAGTAAAAGTAAGCTTCTTTGATTTTTATTGAAAGTATCTTCATCATTAGTTTATCAATATTATTAGTCCTTTTGTAGGGATTGATAATGTTGATTATTACGTGTGACGTGGGCATTTTGAAAGCTAGTATTTTAATCGTGATTTGTCGTACACGTGTCCTCAATCTGACGATTAAAGGTCAATCTTATATTGATGAAATTGACGTAAGGTAACAGTTCAATATTAACCAATGAATGGACTCCACGCGTATTTGATTATGTTTTTGACTGATAACATACAACGCGTGTGTGAATTATGTATGGTCCACTACCATTACCCACTAATTAGTAATTACACTATTTTGTGGGCTCCACTCATGCAAAATATTTCTGGCCGACACTACTTTATGATATATTTTTTCTTCCAGATTTTGTAACATAAATAAAGAATCTTTATTTTTATTTTATTTTATCAAACGTCATTTAAAAAGCTTTTCAGTTCTATCGGAAAACGGATATTAATATTGTCTCTTTTTTTCTCAGTTTTTATATTGGAAAAATACCTCTGTAGTAGTACTTTAGTTTTTTCAACAATTGGAAAACTTCAAAGTTTTTTAAAGAATCTTCTTCACCATTCTTTGAAACCAAAACAAAATAGCTAGCTCTCAATTAGGTAAAATTCATAAATAATTATTTTTCAGCTTCTATAACTGAAAAACAATCACTATCATGAAATTCATATTTCTCAATGTAATGTGATTTTCCATTCCAAAAATGGTCGTCGAACGCTATTTTTAACTTGGAATTATTGAGATGTTGATCCAACAAATAGAGATTTTTGGTAAATACGAATAGCTAGGGAGTAATGTTGTGTTAATATACAACTGACTTTATCTATGACAATATGTGGAATACAAGTATAATTAAGTATAATGTTTTATAAGAGAATGATAATTATTAGAATGTTAATGTAATGTTTAAATTGTAACGATCTTGTGATTAAAAGTACTTTTTAAGCTCAGTTTGAAATTTAAATTACTAATTAAACTCAATTCATCAAGCCAATCTCATGCACCTACACCTCTTGCAACGGTATACAATTTGAATATAGAATTACAAATTCAATCTTTTTGAAAAGCTTTAATAACTAGAGAAAATGTGCATGAATATTATAGTTATTGTATATGATAGTTATTTATTATAGGGAAGAATGTGCATGAATATAGATTCCTGTATTTAGTATTTGATTTTACATGATAACTGTCTCATTGCACTCTTGGTCTTTAGTTTACCTATTGGAATAATGGAATTATATAATTAGCATACGAGGATATTATTACTTTTTACCATTTTTAAATTTTCAATTTAAAAATTCAATATAGCTACCAAGTGCGCAAACTCTGTGATTTCATTAATTTATCTTTTTTATTTCTTGCAAGAATATTATTTATTACAAAAAGAGTAAGTATATGGCGTGAAAAGTAATTTGGACATGTCCACGAGGTGAAATCTTGATTAACATGAAATTCGGGACTAAAAGTTTAGTCAAAGCGAAAATCCATTAATCATCTATATTATCTTTTCTGTTTAATAATAGTTGTGTTCAGGTCAACTTATCGGTACCTCGACAAATGTCACAAGGTATCTGTTGCTTCCACCCGCATAAAAATCGGGTAACTCTGTCTACCAAGGACTGAAATAAATGTGAAAATATCTTCTAAATATTGTATTTGCCTCCACTGAAATTTAAACTTGAGACCTTATTGTAAACGTATACAATTATAACACTACAATCCCTACCCATAATTAGAATATATCCTAAATATATTTAGTAATATATAATTATGATAAACTAGGATTCCTCTTGTATTAGGATTGTATATTGTACACTATATATATATTGATATTAATGAGAAAGACTCCCTAAAGGAGATTAATATCATCTTACACTTATAATTCTCAACCTACTACACTAATTTCATAATCATTATCATATTCATGTTTGAAGTACGCACCGTAATTCAAAGTTACGAACCTATCAATGCAATCAGGATATAAATTTATTTACTCAATTAAATCTCTTTTAAGATAATTATAAGTAAATTTCAATAATAAGTATATGAACCTGATAAATTTTGTAACTACCATTTTATATAATAGGCTAACCTACACTGATTTTGTAAAAAAAAATATATTGTTATTATATACTCAAAACTCTCGAAAGGTATTTTTTCTGAAAACTATTTACTATTAAAATAAAGAGTTTATGAACGTTTGACCAAACGAACTCCTAAATCCTCAATGAAAATATATAAGGATATACATGGTATATAATACCTTGTATATACCAGGTATATTAGGAAACATATCACAAGTAAGAGATCGTGATATACACGGTATACACAGTCATGTATATCCCATAATTGATAACATATTATTTGTATTATTTGTATATAATTAGAATTGTACACTTACCATAATTGTAGGATTTTTGTACAACTAAAATAGAGATTTTGATAATAGAATAGGAATAACATTTTCCATCTTATGAAAATTGTAAATTGTAGAATTGTTGTACAACTAGAATAAGGTTTTAGAAGTAGAATATTAATAGAATTTTCCATATTATGAAAATTGTAAATTATATATATACACTTTTATTAATAAAAATAATCAATGAAGTATTTATTTTCCTCCGTAATCCTCAATGCAAAGTAGTACCTACTACTAATTAATTTCTTGAACTCTCCTAATTCCATTAGTACTATTGCTACGTGCATGTGTGGCACGTATGATTGGTCCATCCTTAGATTTTATTTATCTTTTCCACTCATTCTTTAGTTTAATCATATCAAAAAATCAAGGTCATCTAAATCTATAATTCTTTTCCTCTTTTGACCTTAAATAATTTTGTATTTAACCCCACCACCACCTCCTCCTCCTCCCAAATTCCACTACTAGTACCACTCAATCCAAATATACACTAAAAACCAAAAATCTCAAAAGTAGAAAAATCTTAAGACATGTTTAATATCCAAAGACCTAATACCATAGCAAGTACTGGTCATGATGATCAAGAAGAAGAACAAATAAGAGACATACATGCCCTAAGCCCACCAAGACCTCCATCAAATCGTGGCCGTCGAATCGAAACGTGGGAAACAAGTAGCCATAGATCATCGTCGATTTCAGAAGTAGCATCAAGCGAGAATTTTTCAACCATGAGTCGTGAATTCAACGCTCTTGTCCTCGCTGGATCATCGATCAGCAACAACCATGGGAGCGAGAACGAGGGCAACAATAACAACAATAATAATAGCAATTTTTTGGGAAGCATCGGCGAAGATGAGCCAATAGAAGAAACAAATCCCTTAGCTATTGTACCGGATAATTATAGTAACACTTTGGATCCAATTATTATTAATCCTTCTTCTTCTTCTCCAAGAAGGATTAATAATATTTCTAGTCATGGTGAAGTTACGGTTCAAAGGGTGAAAAAAGAAGAAGTTGAATCGAAGATTAGTGCATGGCAAACTGCTAAAATTTCGAAGATTAATAATAGGTTTAAACGTGAAGATGCTGTTATTAATGGATGGGAAAGTGAAGAGGTACAAAGAGCTACTTCTTGGATGAAGAAAAATGAGGTACGTTACATCGATTTTTTGTATTTATTATTGTAAAACTCTTCTAGACGCCAGAATTCTGAGTTTATGGATCCTAAAATATAGAAAAATACAGTTTATTGAGTTTTGGATAAATTTAGTTACATATATCAAGTAAATTTTTAATGCAAATATAGAGTTTAATAAAAATTATTGGGTTTTGTTTTCTAATCTCTTTACATTGTGTATTTGAAATCTTCTTTATTTTCAATTTCTTCAGATTTAGTCAATTCTTCTTTTGCTTCAGCGAGATTTTTCGCCTATAGGAGTTTATTTGACTATATTTTTAAAATTAACTATCACCACTAAACTTAGTTTAATGTAACTTGCATCTTTTATGCGCTTAGTGGTATATACGTTAGTGTGAAGTTTGTTAATGAATCGAGATTAGAATATTTAAAAAAAAAAAACTTGATAGCAATAAATTTATACTAAAACCTGCTTATAAAATAGTATTAAGTCATATGAGATTATCATCAAGGATTGTGGTGGGATGGATAAATCCTTAATTTCACTCTTAATCAAAGTTCTTAAATCTCGGATTCGAGCTATGAGTATGAAAAAATTATAGTAGTGAACTTTATTCATCATAAATTCGGATTAATCGGGTTCCTAAACGATTACTGAACATCAAGTGAGAAATTAAAAATAATACGAGGTGGATGATGATGTGCCTATAAAATTAAATTGTTAGTGATTTACATGATTGCGAAAAATCAGGAGCACTTATATTTTCTACGATATATTGATTGTGCACATGATTGGTCCAGCTTGACATACACCACTATTTAGAGGTTCTATAGTGATTGGATATAAATGAGTCCCATAATGGTGTAACTACCCCAATTGCAAGTTGAATTAAGCACCAATTCAATTGCTTTTGGTTTGTCTAATAAGGCAAAGCACATGCCCTAAATTCCCTTGTAGGTTGGAATTCTTATAGTGAACTTAAAACACCCCATCACTTATTGTAGAAAAGTCTTAACCAAAGAATTTGAGTTATAGTATACCTTCTATACTAAGAATTTAAGTTATATCAGGCTTGTTAAAAAGTATTATTTGTGGTCGAGGTAGAGGTAGAGGCAAGGGGCGAACGGGAGGTCATGATCTCTTTTGCCTAAAAAATACATTGTGTATGTATATAAGTTGAAATTTTTTATTATGTATTATATTAGATATTGAATTTTCTTAATTTTTTCGCGTATTTTTTTATTTTCTTGAATTTCCTTGGTGAAAATTCTCTATCCGCGAACGCCACTATTAGGGCGTATTAGGTTATATAACTCGTTGTTTAGTCCATGTAGACTAAATTCATCTCAACGCAAGTAACCTGCCCATTTATTAACTCAACTCATTTCACCCATCCAAATTCAACTTAAGTCGCTTATTTAACACTCCTAGCTGACCATGTATTTGCACTTTCAATTTATTAAAGTTAAACACGTCAGAATGTAGGGATCAGATGATTGAAAGTTCAAGCGCGGACCTTATAATTCCTTTTGCTTTGGTTGGTGTAAAGATCCAGAACGTTCACTAGTTTCTTGCTATTCTTTTTATTTTTTTAATAATTCTTACTTCTTATTTTTGTTCATTAGAGGAAGCTGGAGGAGAAGAGAGCAAAAGCCCTAGAAAAGATGCAGAATGATATAGCCAAAGCACGTAGAAAAGCAGAGGAAAAAAGGGCATCAGCAGAAGGAAAGAGAGGAACAAAAGTAGCAAAAGTTCTTGAAATCTCCCATTTGATGAGAGCTGTTGGCAGAGCTCCAGCTAAACGCTCCTTCTTTTAGTTAATTAAGGGTCGTTTTTGTTAGTATTAGAAAATTACAGTTTATGTAAAATATATAATTGAAATTTAATAGTTGTATGTTAGTCTATAGGGATCCCCTTCTCTTTTTGAAATGACTGGGTACCCCTATTGGCATATAAAATTTACTAGATTCAAGACTTTCCAGGGGGAAAAAATGATTGCTAGTTTGTGGTCCGTTGTGGTTTGGTATTTCCCATGATCCCGCGCATAATGAGAATTTAGTGTACCGGGTTACTGATTGTTAGTTTGTGCTTGAAATATTTCATTGAGCAAGATGAAGTTGAATCCTTTCAAGTGATTTTTAGACTGTAGTGAGATTTTTGAGTTTTTCTTTTGCGTTTGTGGTAACACTTTTTGTACAGATTTTTTGGAAGTTAAATGTTGTTTCACGAGCTTAAGACGAAATTATGTTGAATGTAACATTCAATTTAATTAGTTTTCGATGATGCTAAAAGGCAGGGATGGAGCTAGCCTTCGAATTACAAGTACGAAAGTATCAGTAACTTTAATTTATATCATGTATTTGTGTTAAAATTTTACTTAATATGTATGAATAATTTATCAAAAATCTAATAACTTTATTGATGAATACAGAATTAACCCATAAATTCGAAATTCTAACTTCATATTTGCTAAAAAAAAAAATCTGTAATCTCTTTTGGTTTCAACTTTCAAACTATCATAAGCTCAACATTTATGAGAATTATTTCATCATGGAAATTGATTTCAATTGAACCCGGACAACATTCTCTGCTCTCTTCTAACTCTTCCTTTTAGAATTTAACTCATATACATCGATGCAAAAAAAAAAAGTTACACTATTAACTCAAAAGTTATCCAACAGTTTCTAATTTTAGTTCTTATAATATCCGACAACGTCCATTTCACTCTCAATTAACCTGTTAGATGATATTAATCTCCATTGGGGAGTCTTTCATTAATATCAATGTATATATAGAGTACAATATTCATCCCTTATACCATAGGAATCCTAAGCCTATACAAAAGAGGAATCTTAGTCTTACCATAATTATATTTACACAATATATGGAAATATTCTAATTATGAGTAGGGAATATATTGTTTCCTATATTTACACGTTTACACACCCCCTCAGTCGGAGCGGGAGGAGGCCGGACGCTGAGACTGGATCTGAAGTCAAGAAATAATTGTATGGGAAGTCCTTTGGTAAATATATCTGCATACTGATAGGATGATGGAACATGTATCACTCTGACATGGCCTAACGCAACTTTCTCACGAACGAAGTGTAGGTCTATCTCAATATGCTTGGTTCACTGATGTTGAACCGGATTATGAGAAAGATAGATGGCAGGGATGTTATCACAATACACAATAGATGCCTGACGCAAAGGACACTGAAGTTCTAACAGTAAATTTCTGAGCCAACAAATCTCAGCTACTACATTTGCAACGCCTCTGTACTCAGCCTCGGCACTGGAGCGAGATAGGGTAGCCTGTCGGTTGATGATATTGTGCTTACTGCCTCTTCTGAGTTGTTGAAAAATGAGATCATTACACTGCTCAAATCATAATTCGCTATGACTGACTTGGGGAAGTTGAGCTATTTTTTAGGGATTTTCGTGACTCGATTTGCCAAAACTATGTTTCTCCGTCAGCGCAAGTATGTAGAGGAGATTGTATACAGGGCTAAAATGGTGAATTGCAAGATCATGGCTACTCCAATTGACTCTAGATCAAAGCTTAGTGCTTTGGATGGTGATCCAGTGTCAGATCCCACTCTTTACAGGAGTCTCGCAGGTGCACTACAATATCTCACTTTCACCAGGCCTGATATTGCTTATGTTGTTCATCAGGTATGCTTATTTATGCATGCCCCCAGGGAGCCTCATTTTACTGTCCTCAAACGTATCATTTGATATGTTAAGGGCACATTTTACTATGGTTTGCATCTATATCCCTCAGTTCCGACCAGATTGTTGTCATATACGGATGCTGATTAGGCAGGTTGTCCGGACACGCGATACTCCACCTCAGGCTACTGTGTGTTCTTATGGGATAATCTTATTTCTTGGTCTGCCAAGAGGCAACCCACACTGTCACGTTCGAGTTCAGAAAAAGAATACAGAGGCGTTGCTAATGTTGTTGCTGAGATCTGTTAGCTCCGAAACCTTCTCTTGGAGCTTCAGTGTCCATTACGTATGGCTTCTTTGGTTTATTGTGATAATATATCTGTCGTATATCTATCTCATAATCCGGTTCAGCATCAACGAACCAAGCACATTGAGATGAACATCCATTTTATTCGTGAGAAGGTTGCTATTGGTCATGTCAAAGTATTACATGTGCCTTTCTCTTAGTATGCGGATATATTCACAAAAGGCCTTCCTCGACAGCTCTTCCTTGGCTTAAGATCCAGTCTTAGCGTCCGGCCTCCTCCCGCTCAGACTAAGGGGGAGTGTTAGCACGTGTACCAATGTATATTTACCATATTTTGGGTTGTATAATTATGATAGAATTGTATATTTTGTATTAATAAAAAAGGCGACCAAATAAAGATTAATATAATTCTACAGACATGTAGATAAAATTGCACAAAAAATAAAGAAGTAGCAAAGCAATAGAAGTACAGTACTCTCCGCGACTGTCATCAACTGGACATTGTTGCTTAAGTTTATGTTCTTACCCTGAAAGATTAAAATTTAAATGGGAAAAATAGAATAGTTTTTCTAAGAGGATATGATTCAGTTTAGGTTCCTTCCTGCATTCATTTCTGGTTTTTCCTTTATATAAATTCCATTCTTTTGCAAAAATGAAATACTTACTTTTATAAAGTATTCTTAAAATTATGATATATTCAAGTTTGTGTCTGGTTGTAATATTCTGTTATTAAAAATGAACTATTTCATCAATTCACTCAAATTTTCTGTACCGCCCAAAGCGCAGGTATTCACTAGTAACAACAAATAATCCCTACGATAAACAATTTCGAAAAACTCGTCCACAAATGTCACACGCTGTACATATCAAAGAAACAAAACAACACAAGATGAGAGCCTCGTGGAATGACAACTTTGTATCAATAGAATATTTAGATAAGATAGACAATAATATTTCATGAGTTGAGATATCCATGAAATTAGCTAATCCCATCAACTGTATTAGTATAAAATAATTTTCAAAACTAACTAATACTCATAACCAAACACCAAAAAAAAAATCCTATTTTATCCTAAAATTGTTATAGGTTATGTCATCAACCAAACAACTCTTAAGAATGCTAAAATGACAAAATTAACCCTAACAATAGGAGGCTGAGGGCTAGTTCATATCCAATGAGCTCTCTACCTTCTACAGTTAAGGTGGAAAAGTTCAAGCTCTATAATAGCGTAGTATCCCCTTCCCTCTTTCCTCTACAATAACAACAGTGGTCACACAAAGTATGCTCTGAGCATGTTAGGGAAATTGTTTTTGGTAGACGCTCGACTCAGAAGAAAAATATTTATTACGGAAATATATTAAATATAACAACATATAGCAAGATATATAATAAATAATCCCTCTTTCCTCTATGATGTAGGTAATTTTTTTTAAAAGCACTAATAAGAAAAAAATCAAGTTTTTTTAAGTAAACAAGTATTGTAATTTTACATATTACTTATATAGTAATTCATATGGAGTATATCATATTAAAGACCCGTCTGACCATGAAAATTATTAATTTTTTTTTTTAAATTCGCTTTATTTAAAGATCAGTATTTAGCCATTAAAATTCCAAACACAATCTAAAACTTTTTCTCACTTTCAATACATTCAATCAACTCAATATTTTTTGCAAAATTTATAACCAAACATAATTTATTTTAAACTCCAACTTCAAAATTTTTAAATTAAGCAACAATATTTGATTTTTTTGGCCAATTGCCTACTAAATATTCACAAACAAATAAATCCCTGCATTACTTTGTCTTTAAAAGCCGATGGTCTCTCGAAAACAACCACTCTATCTAACACTAATGTAGAGATAAGTCTGCGTATACTCTATCCTCCCAGATTCTACGTTGTGTAATTTTACTGAGTATGTTATTGTATTACTTTGTCTCTAAAGAGCCGTAGATTTATTGAAAATAGTTTTTTATTTCCATAAAGATAAAGGTAAAGATGTGAATACATAATTACATACTATCCTACTTAAACACCATTTTGTGGCATTACAATGATATGTTGTTGGTGTATTACTTTGTCTCAAACCAAACAGCCCCTCCCCCGGTACTAACTACAGTAGTGAGAAGGGTAGCCAAGTTGGTGTAGCAGTAGAGCGCGAGACCGCAAGGTCACGAGTTCGATCCCCGCATAAATCTTCTTATTTGAGCATGTCACACATGGTTTGTCAAGTGTGATTAATCGACTGACGTGGTTTACAGGCTATTGCGTCAGTCCGGATTTACCATGTGCGCACTCGATATATAGTAGCGGCTGTGGTTTCTTCGTAAAAAAAAAAAAAAAAATAGCAGTGAGAGAGCGCATATGAAATGGCGAAGCAGTGTACTAAAAAGGAGAAGAGAAGTTCTTCACAACTCTCTCGTTCCACTCCTTTCTCTCTCTACTTCTTGAAAAAAGCTCACTTTCTCTCTCTACTTCTTGAAAAAAGCTCACTTTCTCTCTCTATACATACATAACAATAGCTATACATAATCATCTCTGTATATATATACACACACACACAGAGACACACAAGAAAGGATGGGAGCTGATAATTTGGTGAGAACTATTTCAACTTTAATATCTAAATTTCATTGCAAAATTAGTACTTTATGTTAGTTTACATGCTTTCTTGATGGTCAGTTCTTTTTTTTTTTTGCTCTGATGTTCATCAATCTTGTTTAACCTTTTTTATTTTATATCTATGTTTATGTGGATGATTTTTAACTAAAAACATAAATGAATAAATGGTTAAGCTTGTAAATTATTGAATATTAAGTTGATTATGGTTTATGACAAGTTGATGTTCTACCCTTTGTGACCTTTTACTTATCTGTAATTTGGGGTAGTTTTTTCTTTCTTTTTTGTTCTTTTTTCGCTTTTTTGGGCGTTTTCTTTTACTTCTGATTGAAATTTTATTTGTTCTGTCACTACTGTTATATTTCTATTGTAAAGGTAAGTCTTTTTATTTTTATTTTGTTTTAAGCATCTTGTTGTCACTCTATCGGAAACAACCTCTCTACCTCCATGGTAGGTGGGTAACGTCTGCCTACCCTCTAACCTGTCCAAGCCCACCTTGTGGGACTACATTAAGTGTGTGTTGTTGTTGTTTAAGCATCTTGTTCTAATGTTTGAATGGTCCCCTTAGGTTTCCAAGAAAATGAAAATAGTGAAAACTTTCCATTATTTAATAATGATTCTTTCAATTCAGAAAAGATGTAGTTATGTGAATTTATCAATTGGTTACCTAGGACAGATTCTTCTGTTTTCTTTTTATGTGATATGTGCCTTTTCTGTTGTCTTTAGAGCCAGAAAATAGGAGTCGAAGCGCAATCCTTTTATTGTCTTCTCGCGAACATAAAGGGGCTTAGTTCCTTTTTCTCTTTTTTAGAATTAATTAATGTGAACACCATTGCTGTGTATGAATCTCTAGCATTTCATTTTGATATTAGAGCTTTAGTTGGCCCGGACACCACTGTTACCTAAAAAAAAGTACTACTACTATGTAAATTTCTTACTTGGTTACTAAGACAGATTCTTCTATTTTCTTTTTCTTTTTTTCTGTGATATGTGCCCTTTCTGTTGTCTTGAGAGTCGGAAAATAGGTGTCGAAGCTCAATCCTTTTATTGTCCTATCGCCAACCCAAAGGGGCTTAGTTCATTTTTCTCGTTATTAGAATTCTTAACGGGAAGATTATTACTGTTTATGAATCTCTAGCATTTCATTTTGTTGTTAGAGCTCTAACTAGTTGTGTCTATGTTTTGGACATAGTACTTGGCTGTACACACAAGCTGTCTAATTCATATGTCAAAAAAATCATCTAACAGCTTAAAAAATATGCTAACCTGCCAGTAAAGTGTAATCATGTGTCCACAATAAATAGATAAATACATAAAATCTAACAACTTGAATATGCTAACCGGTAATAAACTCTTTTTTTCATTGTATGAATGATTTTTACAAAGAAGACCAGCTTCCTCTCAGTGGTACTTTAGATTAGTATTACCAGATTTTTCTTCTTTCTTTATGTCTTATTTGAATGCTTTGATTTTCTTTTCTTTCAGTGGGGTTCTGAGATGAAAGTATGTGCCTAAAACCCAGATTGTATCCCACTACTCCATCAGTTTTTGTATCTGTTTGACTGCCAACATGACCGTGAATAATCCAACTGTTGAAACTGAAGATTCTTTTGTTAGCTTGCTTGAACTTGCTGCCAACAATGACATAGAGGCCTTCAAGAGATGGATTGAGCGTGACCTAGCTAGTATTCACGAGGTTGGACTGTGGTATGGGCGCCAAAAGGGATCGAAGCAAATGGTTCTTGATCATAGAACTCCTTTGATGGTTGCGGCTACATATGGCAGTATTGATTCTCTAAAGCAAATTTTATCTCTACCCGAAGTTGATGTGAATCGTTCTTGCGGCCATGATAAGAGCACTGCCCTTCACTGTGCTGCCTCTGGTGGATCTCTGAATGCTGCAGAAGCTGTCAAACTTCTCTTAGGAGCCGGTGCTGACCCACACTCTAAAGATATCAACGGTCATTTCCCTATTGATGTTATAGTTGTATCTCCTAACTTTTACCCGGTTAAATCATGCCTAGAAGACCTTCTGATGACTAGTGCTGATGAGGACTGCAAGTTGCGGGTGTCAGTGTCCACTTCAAACTCAAATTCTCCTCCACGTTCGCCTTCTCCTGGAAAAAGATCACCATCTTCTGCTTCAGACTCTTCTTCCCCAAAGAGTGCAAAGTCCAATGACCTCCCAGAAAAGAAAGAATACCCTATTGACCCCTCCTTGCCTGACATACAAAACGACATATATTCTTCAGATGAATTCAGGATGTTCTCATTTAAGATCAGACCTTGCTCTCGTGCATACTCGCATGATTGGACGGAATGTCCATTTCTCCATCCAGGCGAAAATGCTCGAAGAAGGGATCCGAGAAAATACCATTACAGCTGTGTACCTTGCCCTGAGTTTCGCAAGGGAGCTTGCCAACGTGGGGACATGTGTGAATGCGCGCATGGGGTCTTTGAGTGTTGGTTGCACCCTGCACAATATCGAACTCGGCTTTGCAAAGATGGTATAGATTGTAACAGAAGAGTTTGTTTCTTTGCCCACAAGCAGGTGGAACTAAGACCCCTTTATGTCTCTACTGGTTCTGCTGTTCCCTCACCTTGTGGCAATACCACTGTTGCTAATGCTATAGATTTTGCTGCCATGTCACCATCACCTTTCACACCTCCGATGTCACCCTCTGCTAATGGAATTTCAAGCATGGATTGGGCCCACCAACAAAACGTCCCAGCCTTGCATCTTCCTGGCAGCTTTCTTCATTCGGGTCGCTTACAACAACAACAGCTCCTAAATGAGTTTTCCTGCCTATCCCAGCGCAGCCTGAGTTCTAATTCCTTGAACCGTTCAGCTCGTCCGATGACTCTTACCCGTACAAATCTTGAGGATTATTTTTCTGCAGAGAACTCATCTCCTAGATATTCTGATCAAGCATTAGCTCAAGCCGGTTTTTCCCCTACCCACAGTTCAGCAGTTTGCAGTCCATTTCAGCAGCAGCAGCAGAGCCTGTTATCTCCCATTAATACGATTTTTTCGCCAAAAAACATTGATAATCCTCTATTGCAGAGGATGTCTCCCCGAGCAATGGAGCCAATCTCACCAAGAAATTCCCGTGTGTCAATACTAGCGCAACGTGACAGGGAGCAGCAATTTAGAAGTCTCAGCTCTCGTGATCTTGGCTGTAATATTTCTGCTATTGTTGGGTCACCTCCAGCTGATACTTGGTCAAAGTGGGGTTCAGCTACGGGAAAGCCAGACTGGGCTGTCAATACTGAGGATTTCCGTAGGCTAAGGCAATCATCATCATTCAAGCATGCTAATAATGGAGAAGAGCCTGATCTGTCATGGGTGCAATCTCTTGTCAAAGAATCACCTCCAGAAATGATGAAGGATAAATGCGTTCCTCATGTCTCTGGACTGACAGGTGCTGGTGCAGATCTTGGTGAAGGCTCTACGTCTCGTTCCCAGATTGATCGACATGATCAATTGAGTGCATGGACGGAGACAAAAAGCACTAGGTGATTTCTTAATCCAAGCATGTGCTGGTGGGAGGTAGCAGGTACTCGGTGGAATTAGTCGAGGTGCGTGCATGCTGGCCCACACCACCGTCACGAGAAAAAAAACATACTAATTCCTCATTTTACTGAGCCTTGACATCTTCAAAAAGTAAGGTTTTGGTAAATAGTAACTGCATTTTATTCTAATATTCTTGACATGTTTTCTTGTGAGCAAGACAGCTGAGAAACAACAACAAAGAAAGGAGGTTCTAAATTCGGAAGAATATTGACTTTTTCCTTTTCTTTTCTTTTCTACTTGAATTTATTATTTAAAGAACGTCGTAGAAGAATGAGCCATTGAGAAATGATTCCTAGCATAGGTGATTTTTCTCCTATGTTGTTTAATGTATATTAATTATTCAGATAAGCTTGTACCTTATTTCATTGTACTGAAATCAATGGTTGATCTTTGTGGCAATTCACCATTGACATGAAGTTACTTCATTTGAGATTTGATATCTCTTTTGATTTTGTAATCCACTTCTATGATGTGGTGGCTGTTGGAATAAATTTAGTGGTAGAAAGTGGTCTAAAGGAAAGATATAAAGACCATTTGAGTAGTTTCTAATGTAACTTGATGCTCAAAGTTATGAGAATTAGTATTCCATATAGATTTATTCCATCCTTAAATAGCACTATCTTTCTTTGTTTTTCCAACAGCATGATGTTGATATATGTAGATAAGAGTATAATGCTGGATTCTTGCTTACTCTGCATGGGAACCTAATTTTTGTTTGTCAATTGTCAGTCCCAAAATTGGATTTTGGGTTCTTGGAGGAAGGGGAAGCTTATTAGACTGAGACAGACTTAAATGGAGTGATATGAACAGTGAAAATTATATGAGTTACTTGAGTGGATTAAAAAAGAAAGAGAAAGGGGAGGATGCTATCTCTGACTAGCATCAAATTGAGATGGTGCCCTATTTTAGGAAAATGATACATCATAGGGATTTCCCTTTCAAATTCTGTAGACAGCATATAAAGAGTACTTCCTCCATTTCAATCTATAGCTCTTTCAATTTGGATGAGAGGGAATGGGCCACTAGCTTTTGTGCTTTGAATAATCTTCATCTCTTTTGCTACTTATAAATGGAAAATTAACTTAAATAGTTGCCCTCCGAAACATAGTCATAGACCCATAGATGTATATATACGTATTATTAGTGTATGTATATTGGCTAACGACTGAATATTTTTGGTCGAGCAATCAAATATGCTACAAAAAGGAGGATTGTTAAGCCTTCTAGCATAGGTGATGCCTTCCGAACAGATATAAACTTTGAGAAGACGGCCATTCTTTTTTACTGTGTGGAATAAGAGTGGGTGCCTTTCATTTATCAAGACTATGTAACTTCTCCTTGTAAATTTCAGTGTACTCAATATTTCCCATGTAACTTAAATGGAATCGCATAATCGTATAAAGATTACATATTTGAAAATACAAAAGCAAGTATAACATCACGATTAATTGTGTAATTCTCTACCTGACTCTTGTTCAGAGACATCATGTGAACTTGGACCACCAAAACCAGCCCAAATCCATGAAGAGAACACAATTTGATTCGATATGCACAGGCTGTTGAAATTACAAATTTCCATATGGTCCTAATGTTTTATTTTAATAAGAATTATCCATAAATTATAAATATATGCCTTTATGTTAAATGAAGTGGTGTATTGGCATTAAGTGGCTTTGAATCTCCATAATTTGTTTTACACAAATACTATGTAATGACCTTAGGGTCTGTTGAACATTTCTGAATTTCTAAAAGTAATTGTATGGTTGTTGTTTGGATTATTATCAACCATTTCAATTTCAAGTAGTTGTGACTCTTTTAAATTTCTTATATTTCAACATTTGTAATAAATTTCATGGAATTGGCCATTGGGTATTTCAGCAGCTATGTGGGAAAAAAGGAAATAGAAAAGGATCATAGCAAGAGTTATAGGTATAAAAGCATTTTCCAAGAAGTATCCCAAAATTCAACGTAATACTAATTTATTAGTCCTAATTATTTGACTTTGTTATGTCTCTTGTTGGTTATTAATTAGTACAGCATAATTTCCTCCACAGTTCCTCCTCTGTGATATTAGCAAATGAAAAGCTAGCCAAACGTGAGAGAAAGTCACTCAATTATGTGTCAACTATTTTACTTTCTAATAATGGATCTTTTTTGTTTTTGTTTTTTTCTGTTCAATGTCTGATGCGCATTTTTGAGCTCGACTAATTTGAATTCACGTTGAAATATCTTATTTATGGATAAAATGCTCTATACCAAATAGTCCCTTATGTATGAGGCTAATTGTATTTTGGTCTTTAATATATGCTAGATATATATTTATATATCAATCATGTAAGCAAGTTTATATTATCGATGTTAATGTATAGCCCATGAAACGGGAGCCCGTGATGGTAAAGTTATTTTCATGTGACCTATATGCATTATAGGTCACATTTTTTAACCATAAAGTCAATTATTGATGCTTGTATTATGATAGAATGCCTATATTATATTTTCGTGGAATCACTAGGTTGCCCTTTATACTTTCGTGGGATGCGGTCCTTCATCGAACCTTACGTGAACACAAAATATTTGTGCATCTAGCTACCTTTTTTCAGATAATTTAACATGTAATAGTAGGTTACTTATAATTTATAATACTTGATCAATCAATTGTTACTAAATAATATCATCTTTAGTTAATTTTAAGTGATTTGATGAAATAAATATCTTTGATACTGATGCATAAAGCTTAAACTCTCGACCATAAATGCTATTTTATAAGGTGGATACTTTTAGTGATAAATTAAAAAAAAAACTAAAACTAATAGAAAATTACACTGCCATATATATATTAACGACATATTTACCCGCACAAACTATCATTTCTGTTTATTGCCATATATTAAGGACTAAAATACATCTAGCCCAATACACTAGGGACTATTTTAGTGTTTTCACTTAATTTAACTTGTTAATTCGTTGATTTTTAAGTTAATGGTTAATTTGATCAACTTTTGAATTCTTTAATTAGATTTGATTCAGCTGGTTGCCGAAGCCTATCGGTTGAACTAGGATCCGACCCAAAGACCCGAACCCGACTTCTTTCATAAATGGTTCTTTGTTTTCACTTTGAAAGATCCGAGAAAAAATTGAACACTTGAATGGTGAACGAAGAGACACTAATACAAACTGAAGGTTCCAGAAAAATCTAATCTTTTTCTTTCTGTCTGTATTTCAAATTTATGCTTTTGTTGCAATTTGAATTATTTGGAAATTGGGGAACTTGCTGAATGTATATTGAAGGAAAAATAGGTTAACTTTTATTAGCCTATTGTCAAATTAATTTCAATTTTTTAAAGAATTATCTCTATATTTATCTCTGTTGTATGCCTATATAAATCGAAGATGCGTACTGGTTTGGTTGACTGCAAGCTCAGAATTGGAGATTTTTAAAATTTAGGGCCTGTTTAGCCATGAGAATTTTTCACCTTTTTCCGGAAATTTTATTTGAAAATCAGCTTTTAGCCGTGAAAATTCCAAATACAACTTTGAAAAACACCTTAAAACCTGTTTTCACTTTTTTCTCTTTTTGGGTGCGTTCAAACCATCAAATATTCTTTGTAAAAACTATAACCAAACAAAACTCCATCTTTAACTCCAACTTCAAAATTTCAAATAAAGTGGAAAATATTTGATTTTCATGGCCAAACGACTACTTAGAGAAGAAAAGGTTTTTAAAAAAGGTTCTTCAGTGTTTTGTGATATGGATTTTCTGAGTGACAACTGAGAAATGTTCTTTACTATGTTTATCTAAGTTCCTGTAGTTATTTAAAGCTACAACATGTGAAAGGATCCAACGTTATTTACTTTCATTCTCTGCAAAATTAAATTAATCATGTTCCTTTCTTTTGTTGTCCTAATTGATTTTTGCTTTCTTACGAGGGAGTTTTTGTTCCTTTATGGAGATTGAGAACGTATATTTTAACTTTTCTGTTTGCCGTGTCATCTTTTTCTTTGTTCAATATGTATACTTGCATGCTGGATATGACTATAATGGGTGACCGTTTTGTATCTGGCTTGAGTTAGACTGTAAAAGGATCTTATGCTACCGTTCCCGGCCATTCTATCTAGTATTTAATACTAAGTCTAGTAGAGTAGAGACAATCATATTTTATTTGCACGCGTTATGCATATGACTATAATTCAAGTGATCGTTTGGTATCTGGCTTGAGTTAGATGAGCAGAGAAGGATCTTATGCTAGTGACCGGCCCTGCTATCTATTATTTAGTACTATGACTAGTAGAGTAGAGACATTCACAATTTGTTCCTACCCTAATAATATTCCTTGATTTGTTTAAAAGTTATATCCGGTTCTCATTTCAATGGTCATACTTAGTTAAAGCACGAAATTCAGTTTGAGAAGAAAGGACTAGTACTGTAGAAGTCTGATTTAATTGGTTGAAGCATAACATCATTTTCTAGTGCTTCTTTCTATCCTTAAAGCTCATAATCACTATTAGAATATTGATGCAACTCATAGAGGTGAGTGTATAGTGAAAGAAAGGAAGCTATTAAAGAAATAGCATTGGTAGGACAAGAAGGAAACTGTGGACCCAAGATGCTGTAGTACTAAGTATGTGGAGTATCATTGTTTTTATTTTGAGTTTCCTAGTAAATGTTCAATGATCTATGCAATTTTACGTTACCAGTTTATGTTTCTGAATAGGCTTTGTTGGGGAAGCTGCCATCTAAAGAAATCAAGAGAAGTGTCTATATGCTATGTTCACGTGCTCAAGGAATTCTTTAAATATGTTTACTTGGCATAATTTGGCCTTGTTTTGAGGCCTTGAGATAAAGTTCTATAATTTTTCCTTTTGGTAAACATAAACAAAATCAATGTCATTTGGTTGTTGAGTTAATGGGTGTAAACATCTAATATATTGTTACTTTTGTCAGTATTGTGAATTCATCGCCCTCTCATCCCTTCTATCTCTATGTCAAACAGCTTTGTGAGCAAAGATAAGTAGGAGGTAGCTGGGAACTGACGTAGCGAATTTATGGTTTCTGAAGCACTGCACCAGTCTTTCATGGCTACCACGCTTGCATGACATCATCTCTGCCCTGGATTTGGGTGATTGAAGCACTGGCAAGTTTCAATGAAATTGACACATATTTACTCATCAGTATGTGTGTAGTTACAATTGTTTTATTTTGTGGAAGCTGTTGTTGAATTGTTGGCATCAGAATTTTGACGTAATAGTTCATGTTAACAGATTTGGTTAAGAGGACTCCTGAACTTTCTGATGATCTGGATAGAAATGCAAGGGAAATGGTTTCCTTGAGAATTTTAGAGAGCTTATTTGTCCGGAAAATCTCAGGTGCAAATGATGTCGCTTCAGTTCCAGGTGACAAAATTGAACTTGATCCGTCAAGGAGCTGCGAAGATGTCCTTCACCGCATATTGTTGGAGGTAATTAATTCTGTCTTTTACTTATCTAGGGTGGAGTATTTGATTCAGTTATTTGAAAGCTCTGAGCGAAGGACCCATTTACAAGGAAAATGGTCTCCTTGAGAGTTTTAAATGCTAGTGTTTTACACATGCTTAGTTGTGTATTTGCATGTAAATAATCCTAGGTGCCTGCTTCAGAATTAAAAACAGCAGCGCTGGAGATGTTGAAATGGGATGTTCGGTCATTCATTATGAAAAAAAGATCTCGCTTGCCGAAGTGTCTTTTGCAACAAGTAAGCTAGTTTTAATGATGTTTCAAATTTGAGAAGTAGGAACATATAGAAAATATTCTGTCTGATTCTCTGGGATTGCTTTATTTCTGTTTAAATACAGCTTAAAGGTGCCATTGTAAAATCCATGGATCCTCCTTTTGCGTCCTTGAAAGAGAAAAGTGGATTGGAGTTCGGGAATCACTACAGAGACGGTGTTACTGTTGATTCTGATGGCTTTAACCAGGGGCATGAAGTAGGAGGTGTGAATACCCGATGTGTTGCACCAACTGGGAACTTGGATACTTTTACCCAGGGCAACACAAGTGACCTGCAAGAAAAACAGCCTGGAAGCACTTTGGTGCCTGCTAAGAGGAGTATTAATGCCTCTACTGCTTATGAAATAGAAGTCAATGAAACTGAAGCCATATCAGAGAACAGTTCTGATCCTTGTGCAAAGGCTGCCAAGAAATTTAAGCAGGATGTTATTAGTCCCATTCAAAACACAGTTCCTGATTTGATATCGTCTCAAAGAGATGGAGTCCCAGCAGAATCATGTGGAGGAAGTCAACCTATTGTTGGAAAAAGGAACTCGGAAGATGACGCTCAAGTTGGTACCCTCGAAGCAAGTGGATTGCTGAAGGATGGTAGCGCTAAGCATGCTGCATCAAGAAGTGTTTTATGTGGCGTTGACTCTAATATCAATAATCTCTTGCCTCAAAGAGCGAGTGCAGACAAAAAGTTCCAAAATATTGGAAGTAGCAGCAATCGTTGTGCTGAACTGGGAACATCAAGTGGCTCCAAAGGTGTCCTGGAGTGTAATCTTCCACAATATTTGCGAAATGGTGAACCTTCTAAAGGAGACAAAGAGAATATAGAGCAAAGTCATGAATCTGAATTCTCTAGTGAAGATTCTTTGGCAACTGTTGATTGTACAGAGCTTAATCTTTGTGTGAAGTGTAATAAAGGGGGAAACTTATTTGTTTGTAGTTCGGATACCTGCCCTTTAGTTGTTCATGAAAGTTGCTTGGCTTCTGTACCCAACTTCGATTACAAGGGAAACTTCTATTGCCCCTTTTGTTCATATTCTCGAGCGATTTCTGAATACCTGGAAGGTAAGAAGAAGGTCTCACTTGCTAGGAAAGATTTGAATGCATTTATTGGCTTGGGAGCTGGACAACGATCAAAGAAGTCACTACCTAGGTCACAAGGAATGAAACAGCATCGATCTCGAGGGGGTAAGAATGAACAACTGTGCCGCAATGCGAATAGGAGGAATTCATTGAATGAGGTCAAAGAAGCAGAAAGTGCTCCAGCCGATTGGAGTTCTGTCGGAGCTCAAGTCATGCAAACCGGTTCACTTACTCAACCAGAGGCTTCTCTACCCCGCAATGAAAATGGGAGGAATTCATTGAATGAGGTCACAGAAGCAGGACGTGCTCCAGCCAACAGGAGTTCTGTCGGAGGTCAAGTCACGCAAGCCGGTTCACCTACTCAACCAGAGGCTTCTCTACCCCGCAATGAAAATGGGAGGAATTCATTGAATGAGGTCACAGAAGCAGGAAGTGCTCCAGCCGACAGGATTTCTATCGGAGCTCAAGTCATGCAGACCAGTTCACCTCAACCAGAAGCTTCTGTACGTGAACAATGCTTAGTAGCTGATCAACAACCTGATGAATCACCTCTTAGATGTCATAGATCAAGACGGAATCAGTCCAGAGAGGAAGAAAAATTGTGTCTTGATGCGAATAGAAACAAGAATTCTTTGGAGAAGGCTGAAGAAGCAGGAAGTTGTCCAGTCAATAGAAATATTATGAATGCCGAAGTCATGCAGATGCAACCACCTCAACCACAAGAAAGTTCTTTTATAGAAGAAAGTTCTGAAGAAGATGAGATAGGTTCCAAATACCGTGTGCAATTTAGGAATCGAGAAAAGAAGTAGTAAGTCTTATGCACTTCTCCGGTTATGCAAATCATGCGGTCACTTCATGTTTTCTTCCAAAAGTGTCATCCGTTTCCCTTGTACTTTCCAGTGTCTGCATTTTTTCCTGCATTTTTTGCTCTTGCTTTTGCTTTTGCTTTTGCTTTTGCTTTTGCTTTTGCTTTTGCTTTTGCTTTTGCTTTTGCTTTTGCTTTTGCTTTTGCTTTTGCTTTTGCTTTTGCTTGTGCTTATGCTTATGCTCTGTCTTGAGCCGAGGTTCTCTCGGAAATAGCCGCTAGGTAGAGGTAAGGTCTAGTACACTCTATCCTCCCCAGACCCCACATTGTGTGATTTCACTGGGTATGTTGTTGTTGTTGTTCCTGCCTCTTTTGCATTGAATCAAAACATTTTGTTAGTAATAATTATTATCAGGCATGTGATTGTTTTTTTCATTTTGTTATGATATCTACCTCTGATTGTTTGATGTTCATTTTCATTGTTAGAGCGAGTAGTTGGAAATTTTGTATAAAGGATGTAGTTTTTATTTGCAGTACCTTTCCTTTAAATCCTCGACTAAGGAGGAAGAAGCTCCCATGGACAAAAATAGAGGAGGAAACATTAAAGGTACATGCATATTCTTTTGTCTAAATTTTGCTTGTTTTCTGCCTCATGCTAGTTCTCTCCTTGTAAATGTGGTAAGAATGCACCCCCTTTGTTCTAATAGAAGGGAGAAGTCACCTCTTTTTCTGTGTGAGTGGTGTGTGTGTATACATATATTACTTACGAAAAAAAAGACTGTCCCGTTCTCTGGATCACAACGATAATAAGGGGTTTCTTTTTTGTTGGTTTCACTAGAGTGTTGGAGGAATTTACATGAGGCTGTACTTTTCCTTTTATGTTGCATATATTAAGGAAAAATATCAATTTTAGTGGTTTTACTTTAGTCAGTACTTTCCCCTTTGGCTATCTTTTGGTGTACTAGTCTTTGTCATTGCTTCTGCAGGAGGGATTACTACGATTCTCACATTTTCGTGATAGATGGAAGAGGATTTTGGATTTTGGATGTGATGTTTTCCTGGAAGGTCGGAAAGCCGGGGACCTCAAAGATAAGTGGAGAAACATTAGCAAAGCAACCGAGAAAGCAACGTAAAGGTTTCTTTTTCAAATGGCTTCTATAGATGTGTATAATTGTCTAATATTGTTGGCTGCTCTTTTGGAACAACATATTGTGCATAATGCAGTTACAGTTAAAATGTGGTTAAAGTCTCTCCGATGGTAGTTCTTGTTAAGCTCGAGGTCTCTCGAGCCTTCTGTTGTTGTACCTTGAGGTATCTGTTTTTTGAAGTTTTTTTTTTAAACTGGTAACTGTAGTTTTTTTTTTTTGAAGTTTTAAGGAATGAAGTAAGGTGAAGAAGCCAAATTTAGAAGTTCTCCATGTAGCTGGCAGAAAATAGTATTTCTTTGTAATCCTTTCTCTAGGCCAAGTATAGCCAGGCTTAAATGTTCTGCTTATAAATTTCTGAAGATGTAATTACTGACAGTGAATATATTTCATATATATTCACAATATATTCTGTAATTAATATTTAGTGTATTTAATGTAAAATATTTAATGTAAAATAGAGATCCTAATTCTATTAGGACTACAATTGTATACTCTCTATATATTACATTATTAAGAGAACTTCATCAAGGAGATTTACACTATTCTACATGGTATCAAGAGTCTAAAAATCCTAACCATATTCGGCCGCCCCCTGCCCCCTTTTCTTCTTCTCTTCCGACGCCAACTACTACCGGAAAGATCCAATAGACACACTGTATACGGTTGATATACACTGTCTGCCACTATATACTGCTCGTATACAGTGATATACAAAATGTATACAGTAATTTACAGCCACCTGTAAGGCGTATATGGCTGATATTTTCTTCATTCTCTTCCGACGCCAATTACTACCAAAAATAGCTGATATACACATTGTATACGGTTGATATACACTGCATGCCACTATATATTGCTCGTAAATTTTTACAGTCACCCGTAAGGCGTATACGGCTGATATACCCTCCCTGCCATCATATACCAACCTTGTATACCTCTGGTATACTACTGAAATACAGCAGGATCCGTTTTCCTTTTGTATTCCTCAAAAAAAAATTCCCTTTTGTTCTTCACATTTCCGGGTCGGGTCTGTTTTGTTTCGGGTCAGAATCCGGGTCCAAAATTAGAATTCCAAAATAACTTCTCCGAGCGAATTCGACGATTCGAACACGTCTCGGTTCGTTGCCTGAAGAAGGTCCGTAAACTCAAAATCCTCTCGGTTTTAATTTCTTTTGTATTTGTTGTACGTTTCTGCTTTAATTAATTGTGCTTTGTTTGGATTATTATCTGTTTTGGTATGTTTTAGTTTAAATTAGGTTAATTGCTATTAGATTAGATCATCAATTAAGTTATGAGATTTGTTAAGGGTGCTTATTGATACTAATTCAAGTTGGCATATTTGAATCAATCAAGGTATCTCATAATTTATTAGATTAGGTATATCTTCAACACTTGTATTGTGTTCATGTTCCACACTAAATAAAGTGCAAAAAAAATGGTCTAATACTCATTGAAAGGGATTGTGTGTAGTTATTGAGCATTTTATTGACCTTTGCTTATTTTGATTGGTTGTTCTACCTTAGTATGGTATACTAGGTTTATATTTAAAGATATTGATGTATATGCTATTGTTAGTGCTTGTTTGGTGAAGATTGTGATGTACATGATTGGTCTAGCATCTGTTGTTGCTTTTAATGCCATATTCTATGCTTGTTGGAAATGGGAGTATATGGTTATGCCTTATTTTTTCATGTGTCTGATATCACATAGCTTGCTTAGTCTAAGATCATGTTTAAATGACTTTAAAATTCTGTTTTTGCCAGTTTGTCATATACCCTTATTATGATGTGTTTCACCTGAATTTTTGAAAAAAAAAAAAAGCATATGGTATATGTTGTTTCCTTTCCTCTTATTGTGTTATGGATCTGCTTCTGCCCTGTTTTCTTACCTTCTATTTGGTTTGCTGAATTTGTGATGATATAATTCAAAAGTATATAAGGTATATGAACTTTAGTACACACCAGGTGTATATCGAAGTTGTATATCTTTGTATACTCGAGTACATCCTATTTATTCTAAATATTATATGTATATCAGCTCTTATGTATGTCTAAGTGTATCTGTGTATATGTGTCGAATTGGGCCCTATTACGCATCTGGACTGGCCTATTCTTCTTAAGTTTAGTAAATTATCATTTTGGGCCTACTCTATATTCTTTTTGCACCTGCCTACATCCTGAGTCCCAACAACATATTACTTCACGAATTATTCTTATGTATATATTTTTATGTTCCGTCTACTAATCATTTTCTTTTCTTTTGTTTACATGAAATGCATCGGGAGCAACGAAGAGTCTCGTTATGACTATTGTCAAACGAAGACCCGCATCCACGTTCATTGCATTCTCCTGCCTCGAGACTTCTAAACAAATAGAGCGGGATGACATCGTCATCCGCCCTAGTCGTTGCTTTAATTCATTAATTCCGCCATATTTTTTCATTTTTTGTTGTAACTTAATTACTCAACTTTGTGCAATCATGGGAATACTTAGAATAATTAGGCCTTGAATGGATAAATTAAAAGGGTAGTTTAAAATTGGAAATCCGTCGTTAGTTCATCTATTTTAGGCTCGTCATGCATGTTTAAAACTTTCAAAATAATTTGGTCATCCTTTATTCGCATTATTAATCATACAAATAAGGTTTTGTTTTTATTCAATTTGCGATTAAAAATGACTTCCATATAAATTACTTCTTTGCATTACAAACAATTTGCTTTTTCCTTACTATCAAAGTATCAATTGCCAAAATAGGTAATTCATGCTTTTATCCAAAAATCAACTTTACATTTATTCCATAAACAATGCCATACAAATGCATGATTCTATAAAAAAAAAAAAATTTTACATGTATTTTTATAAACAATGCCATGCATAATTTTTTTTGGATTTTATGTCGGGAACTTATGTCTCAGAATCGCAATCACTTTGTGAGACTCCTCAAAAAAAATATAAGTGGTAAAAAATCTTTACGTTGTCAAAATGCATCTTTTAATTAACTACTTGCAACATCTTTTCAATTAACCTTATACTTTTGAACATGCATTTTTTCTTAACATAATAATTAACCTAAGTTTGATCGGATAACCGTAGTTAGCGGATCTTAAAGGATGTCTAACCCCTTCTCTCTAGAATAATAAAGAACCCTTACCCATAATCTCATAGATTAGCATACCATCAATCAGAGTTCATTTTGTAGCATTTATGTTAACATTTAGGTGCCCTAATTCACCGTAGAATAATTAGGTGGCGACTCCTTAAACTTTAATTAATTTAGGAATCACCATTACGTCACAACCATGTTGGATCCCTCATCTTCGTGGTGGGGGTCAAAATTGGGTGCGACACGGCCCACTGCCCTGGCCACTGTCCGGTAACTGGGCTTGCCCTTCCTAGCAGCGTTCCAGAGGCCCAAAAATAGTAATTTTAGTGGGCTCAACCGAGGCCCGACATCTTGGGAGACCATCTAGCGGCTCGCCAGACATGCCCAAGTCGTACGAGCAACCCACAACAGGCCCAACAACTGCAACAGTGGGCCGGTCTACTGCCCTAGGCACTGTATGGTAACTAGGCCTGCCCTTCCAGCAACATTCCAAAGGCCTAAAACAACAATTTCGGTGAGCTCAATCGAGGCCCACCATCTTGGAAGCCCATCAAACGGCTCGCCAGTCAAGCCCAAGCCATCAGGCTCATTACACATCGGTCCAGCAGCCCGATGATGCATGATATATGGATACAGGCGCCACACCTTACCAACAATTCTATTAATCTTCTTCAACTGCGCAATTTAAATACTCCTCGATCTATTATGGTCGAAAATGGTCATTTCATTTCAATTCAAGGGTTTGGTCACACCCTAACTCCACCACCGCAACCCCACTACTCCCTTAAACACGTCCTATATGCCCTTAACATTATCAAGAACCTAATCTCTGTTCGAAAATTTGCCACTGATAATTTTGTATCCATTGATTTTGACCTGTTTGGTTTTTCTGTAAAGGACCTACGTACGGCGAGACTTCTTACGAGATGCAATAGTGTGGGGGACCTCTATCCTTTCATATCCACGTATGTTGCCTATGTCATTCCACCCACCGCTTTAGCTGTCATATCTCCATCAACGTGACATAGTAGACTTGGTCATCCGGGAGCTCATGTTTTTATTCTCTTAGAAACCGCAATTTAATTCAATGTAATAAAGGGAAACTTTCCCGTAGTTGCTCCTCTTGTCATCTAGGGAAACATGTTAGACTTACGTTTACATCTTCTTTAAGTATTACTTTCTCTCCCTTTGATATTATTCATGCGGATTTATGGACATCTCCTATAACTAGCAACCTAAGTCATAAATATTATTTGGTATTTTTGGATGACTTTTCTCACTTCATTTGGGTCTATCCGCTTAAACTTAAGTCTCAAGTTTATTCCAAATTCCTTGAATTTCGTACATTGGTTAAAACGCAATTTGAAAAAGACATCAAAACGTTTCAGTAACTCCCGTTTTCATAATTTTTGTGTGGCTAATGGTATGATTTTTCATTTCTCTTGCCCCCATACTTCCCCTCGAAATGGGAAAGCCGAAAGAATTCTCCGCACCATTAACAATATGATTCGTACCTTTCTTTTTCATGCGTCTCTCCCCCTACCTTTTGGGTATATACATTAAAAATGGTAGAACACATTCTTAACATCTTACCTACCCATACGATTCAAAATAGGACACCCACGAAATTATCTTCCGTCGGGTCCCTTCCTATGATCATCTTCGAATTTTTGGTTGTCTTTGTTACCCAAAACTTGCCTCAACGGCCCCTCACAAATTAGCACCTCGCTCCACTCCTTGCGTCTTCCTAGGTTTACCATCGAATTGTATGGGGTACTTGTGCTATGAGTTATCCACAGACAAAATCCTAGTCTCACGTTTGATGAGTACGTTTTCCCGTTTGCCAACATTAAAAAATTTTGAGTCACTGATTATGATTTCCTTGATGACTCGGACACCTCCCCTCTACTTCAAAACACATTATATTAGCCCAATACCAACCCGTCACCCACTGCCCTACCTATGGGACCCACTTCCACATCACCCTTCCCGTCGACCCCACCCATTTCACCAGGCCTGACCCGAACCGCCCTGTAGCCATCAACGTCACTGCCCTGCCCCATACACCCACTGGACAGCCTACTATACAAACTGCCCAGCGCACTGCCCAACCCAATACCCAAACTGCCTAGCCAGTGATGAAACAGCCCAGCCCAGTAACTCGCGACCAAGTCCGCCACTAACCAGCCCGAACCCGATCCCGCCCCCAACCCACCGTATGGTAACCCGTGCACAACACGGGATTTTTAAACCAAAAGTGTACTTTAATTTGTCCACTCAAACCATCTCCTCGCTACCTAAAAACCCTACCTTAGACAAGCTTGACTCAAATTGGAATGCGGCCATGCGTGAGAAGTTTAATACGCTTACTTCACAGCGCATTTGGGATCTTGTTATGCGACCTGAATGGGTGAATGTAATGCGGTGTATGTGGCTATTTCGTCATAAGTTCAGAGATAATGGTGCCCTTGAACGTCACAAAGCCAGACTTGTGGCAAATGGCACAGGGCAACATGAGGGTGTTGATTGTGGTGAGACTTTCAGTCTATTGGTTAAGCCAACTACCATCCGCACGATTTTGAGTATAGATATAGGGAAGAATTGTCCTATTCACCAGTTTGATGTGAAGAATGCTTTCTTACATGGGGATTTGAAAGAAATCGCTTATGCATCAACCGCCAGGATTTGTGCATCCGGAGGCTCCTCAGTATGTTTGTCGTCTTTGTAAGTCGCTATATGGGTTGAAATAAGCCCCTAGGGCCTGGTATGAGCAGTTTTCCACTTACATCATACAGATCGGCTTAGTGTGCAGCAAGAGTGATCATTCATTGTTCATTTTTCATCGAGGTACTGACACGACTTACCTCCTATTAATGTGGATGATATTGTTCTGACAGCTTCTTCAGAAGGCCTGAAGCACGAGATTATTGCTCTATTCAAGTCCGAATTTGCAATGACTGACTTGGACAAGTTGAGTTATTTTTTGGAGATATCAGTGACCAGATCCACCCATACCATGTTCTTGTGTCAGCACAAGTATGCATAGAAGATCGTCTACAGGGCTAAAATGGCAAATTGCAACATCATGCCCACTTCAGTCGACTCAAAGTCCAAACTCAGTGCGAATGACGGGGATTCGATCAGCGATCCCTCTCTTTATAGAAGTCTCGCAGGTGCTCTCCAATATCTCACATTCACTAGGCCCGATATTGCATATGCAGTTCAACATGTGTGCTTGTTCATGCACGCTCACAGGGAGCCTCACTTTACAGCTCTTAAGCGTATCATTCGGTACGTTAAGGGCACACTTGACTATGGACTTCATTTATATCCCTCTGCACAGTCTAGATTGTTATCTTACACAGATGCAGATTGGACAGGCTGTCCGGACACCCGTTGCTCTACGTCCGGCTATTGTGTATTTTTGGGGAATAATATTATATCGTGGTCTGGCAAGCGGCAAGCCACGCTTTCCCGTTCGAGTGCAGAAGCAGAATATCGAGGCGTTGCGAACATTGTTGCCGAGCTATATTGGCTCCAAATCTCCTTCTGGAGCTTGAATGCCTCACACGTAAGACATCTTTGGTTTACTGTGATAACACATATGTTGTCTGCTTGTCTCATAACCGGTTCAACATCAACGAACCAAGCATATTGAGATGGATATTCACTTTGTTCGTGAGAAGGTTGCAATGGGTCACGTTAGGGTGTTGCATGTTCCTTCTTCGTATTAATACGCAGATATCTTCACAAAGGGGCTTCCACGACAACTGTTCCTTGACTTCAGATTCAATCTCAGCGTCCGGTCTCCTCCCGCTCTGACGGGGGGGGGGGGGGTGTGATAGTGAATATATTCTATATATATTCACAATATATTATGTAATTAATATTTAGTGTAATTAATGTAAAATAAAGATCATAATTCTATTAGGACTACAATTGTATACTCTATTTATTACATTAATAAGAGAACTCTATCAAGGAGATTTACACTATTCTATAATTACAACCTTGTTTAGCAAGTCTAACCGTTTGCTTGATCCGAGGCGGAGCCAAGATTTTAAATTTATGGGTTCTAGACCATAAAATATTTTGCTTATTGAATTCTGGATAGATTATTTATACATGTCAAATAAATATAAAATCATCACTTTTTTGGAATACGGATACGGACATTGATACAATTTTATGACATTTTCAAAATTTAAGAAAATATCATTAATTAGGATTAAACAATATGAAAGGTTAAACATGAGAAATTCATTCAATTAAAGTACACTGTAATTATATGTTTGTCGTATTCGTATATATCATCTGCATTTTTTTTCCACGTACCAATTAGCTGCATGATAATACACTAAGAATGTAAAGGGGAACATAAGTCTGTATTTCTCCTTTTATTACTCTCACAGGTTTACTAATAGACATTACTACTAGTCTTCTTCAACTAGTTTCTTTTCTGTATACCATTTGTTGTCAACTTGTCGTCTATTTACTGGATGAAATGACTACCCTGCCCCTCCCTCCGCTCCCAGAGTAGTGGCAGTCAGAAATTCTAACGGGATTAAAATAAATACAATTAATGGATCGACTTAAAGCAATTTTTGAGTCATTTTTGTTACACTGGAATCTATTAAGGGGTTCAACAATTTATATATTTTCAAGACAAAATTATCTTTTCCTTATTTCCATTCTATAATTCTCTAATGAAGTAAATTCGATTAAACCCCTCTCGGATCAGGTCCTAAAGCAGATCCACAATATAATATATATAGGTTTATGTTAACTCAAAGTAATTTTTGTCAAAACTATGTATATGTATTAAAAAATTCACTAAAGATCTATAAATATTTGGTTGTGAACCCAGTTATTATAAATATAACTTGAGGTCGTTGTGCATAGTAACTCATAAACTTCAAATCCTGGATCCGCCCGCCCCGCCACCGTAAATCCGCTCCCTTTGTAGCTGTGTGTGTGCACAAATGGAGTTTGTTTTTCAGTGCGATTCAAGTTGTGTGCGTACTTATATGATTGCATGGGATAAAGATGAAGAGAAAGACTCGAGAATCAGGCTGTGAATGTCAGGAAAACATGTGAATTAGAGGCTCGTGAATGACAAAAATTTTTGTGAGGTGCTTTTTAATTACTTACTACAGCTTAGTAGTTACTCACTGGCTAGTGTTTCTTCTTCTGTGAATATCTTTGACTATGAGACAAGAGTGTTGAGTAGACCATTAATAGAGAATCCAAGGAATGTGAGGTGTCATTCTGCATTCAATTCAAAGCAATCGCTTTAGTTGAGATTAGAGTTACAATGATGGCTTTCTTCATACGAGTATAGTCTTAATTTCTTCAAAGAAATTTAAATTACATATGAGGATTATTTTAAAATAAATAAAAAAGTAACCTAAATAGCTGCCTAATCGCTTAAATTACAAAATAATCGGCGGATATATATTAGTATATGTACAATCCATGTATTATATATGTATAATCATGTATAATTAACATATAATTTATATATACTAGTAATAAAAATAAACGATACATGTATTTATGTAAATATTCCAAAAAAGGGGACACTGAAAATTGAAGTTATGACTCTCATCAATACGTCCAGATTAAAAGTACTGATCATTGGATTTAAGTTGTATTTATTGTCAGCATAATAAAGTTTTATACTATCAGTGTGGTTTAACATATTATGTTGGGAGTTTTGCTCTAAGGTACTTTATAAAGCAGTACGGGAAGTATTTAACTATTACAAGTATTCGAAAGGATAAACAGAGATTCAATAATTCAACATGAAATGTGAAAATTACAATAGTTACACAAGTAAAAACTGGAAATTCCAATTTTATAGAAGACGGAAAAATATAAATTGGTTTTTGCTGAGTCGAGTGTAGCACTCTGTCCTTAAGACAATATTGCCCCGTATGTATCCTTTATACGTCCTGGACAATTTGTCTCCCAAGATAAAACAGACAATGGAACCCTTGAGCAAAGGAAACTCAAGAGCTACCGTGAAGAATATTGAGTAACGAAATGATGCTTGGAAGTTGTAGGAAGAAAACTATTTTGGTTGTGTATTTTCGCAACCTTTGTTTTTTGCGCATCTGTTTATGTATTTTCGTGCATATGTCTTAGTGCTCAACAATGGTGTAAGGGTGTGTTTATATAGGTGAGGGAGGGGCTGAAAAGCGCCTCCATAATAGCCAAATAATGGCCATTATGGAGGTAGTAAAGTCACCAACATAAATGGTGAAAGAACCAACGGATTTGGCCATTATAGGAGGAGTAATTCAGCCAAAATAAATGGCTGAATTGAGTGCTTGACGTTTCTGTTTTGACCATCGAAATTCTGAACTTCGGGGACCAAAGCGTACATCTTGAAACTTCGGGGACCAAACTGTACATCCGAAAGAATTCGGTTCAAACTCGTACATCTAAAACTTCGGGATCAAGCGTACTTTCGGCAAATTTTTCGGCCCAAAAAGATAATATCGAAGACCCCCACACCACGCCCACGGCCACCCACGCCCACGACCCACGACCCGTGACCCGTGAACCCGTGAACCCGTGAACCCGAGAACCCGGAACCCGGAACCGGAACCCGGAACCGGAACCGGACCGGACGGGACGGGCGGGCGGCGGCGGCGCGCGTGTGGTCTTTCCTCGAACCGAAGCACATCTAGGTCCTCCCTCCTTTAAACACATGGGATACCCCTTGGGGTCCCAAACCCCAAACCAATTTCGAATCTTATATACACAACAATTCTTTCTTCCTCTACCGATGTGGGAGAATTACACACAATACCACACTTTCCATGCTTCAAACACCTTACTTCGTGAACCAATATCTCTTTCATTTCTCAATGAAATTTGACGATTCTTGGCCCTCCGGTTATCTACGTACTTAGTAGATCATGCATGTGTGAAGAACCGGATTCTCCAACATACGTTACACTAGTGTTTAAGCCGTTAAAGTTGGTCGGTCGCAACTCCCGCCAAAGGCAAATTTCCAACAATCCCCTCTTGAAAGAGATTTTGGCGCACTCACATGGTGTCTTTTCATTTCCAAGCAATATTTCGGCGGACCGATGTTGCATAAGGAGAGGTAGCCTCGGCTTTGAACCTTCCATAGTTGAATACCATCGGACTTACTTACTTGCGCGGTGAACGTGATGTCTTGAACCGTCGGTGTTTAGTGTAAGCCAAGACAACGGTACCAACACAACAAATTCCCTTACTCTCTTCTTCGTAATGTTTTGTCCGTTTTGGCCATGGACAACGTCTTGGATTCTTAAGTGCGTTCAATTTGAGGCGGCCCGTCCTCGCACTTAAATAGGTAGTCTCCTACAAGGTATCCCTGCTATACCCCACTTCACAAGTGTTAGGAACCATTAAAAGTTTCCCAAAGACCTAACCTCAACCTGTTGAGGATCATTACGAGTTTTGAAAACTTAACCTTTACCCATATCTGCAGATAGCACTTAACGTCTATCGCGGGAACGGCTTTGGATTTGGTGTTTCTTTTCGAAATCACTATCCGAAGTGCTCATGCTTCGACCGAAGCGATCAATCGAACCTTTACAACTTAGTTTTCCCATTGAACCAAATTACCGGGATCTCCGGTTCGTAAGGTTGGGTTTCCACCGTATTGGTCCGTATATTTTGGGTTTTAAGCCCATTCCCTAGACAGAGCGAGAACACTTGATCTCACGGGTAGTCCCTTAGTTTGTAAACAAGGAAGTGACACCCGTGATGATCAACCGCCATACGGTCTTATGTCTCCGACGGATCCCCGACAGATATGTCCAGACGCCGTCATCCGTGTCCTTCCTAAAGCCGACCGGCTAGCCACACGCGTGTAGAACCGCTGAAGGCACGGGTTTCTCCCAATAAGGGACGTCCTCTAATGAGTCGTGAAGTTACTCAACTTCTTTCATGCTTTGTATAAAGCGATAAACTCCGATACCATCATGAATCGGTCGATGCAAGTTTGCTTAGAGGATTTTCCAAGAACCACCATACACATTTACTTGTGGCTTTGGTGTTCTTCGGATCCGATGTCCGTTTGCATCACTTGTGTTCTCTCGAACCATTTGGACATCCGAATACTATAATCCGTAGATAAGCGAATAATTCGGATATCGTCATATCCGATTTAACGCCTTCTATTGATCATGTATTAAGATCATCGGTGAACCTTAGTTCAACCGATCTGTTTGTTGGACGATACCAGGTCGGTTGTAGTGTGTACAATACATTGAACTACACGTGACACGAGCATATCGCTCCTTGTCTATGGGTGCACCATGATTCCAATCGGTTCTATGATTCATATCTATTGGTGGCTTCAACGAGACTCGTCAACTATCGACCGATCCGTTAGATGTCTTAGAAATCCAATTCCTAAGATGTCATATGTGATACTCATATCTTTCATATCGAGACTTTGTTTCAATATGATTTTCACTCTAAGACCGTTGGTTTTCCCAATCTGTTGGCTTTCTAACTTCGAGTCAATGTTTCGTGATCGATTCATTGTTTTCGTTTTATACGAGACTTTCGGGACCAAAATGTTAACATTTCGGGGACCAAAATGAAAGTTCGGGAAGAAGCCCAACGAGTTCAGCAAACTAATTCGATCCTCTTCTTCCAACTCTCCGGTTTGGAAGGTTGTTTCAACACCCATGCCATGTAAGATTACAATGGCCCTAGATGTGAAGCTACTCACGGGGGAGCACTTTTTACAACCCAAAGGTTCTTTTCCGGAGGAAGATCAACCATTACACAAGTATGGTTCTATATATGGAATCTATTTCTCTCTTTAGCTTCTTTCCAAAGCGGCGCTTTTGGAGATAACAATTATTTGTTAATTGTCCATGGTTCGTTCTCAACCATACAAGCTAGAAGGACTGGAACAAGTCTTTTCCCCTCTTTGCTCCGTCTTGGTTCAACATCTAGAATCCACGAGTTCTGCGGATACGGAATATTAAGTTCCGGATAGACGGCAACTTTCGAGTCATGAAGATACGGAACGTCTAGTTCCGGACAAGTCGAGCCCTCGCGGGTTCTTGTTAACCTTGAGCAATTACTCCTTTTTCCTTTTCCAAGGAAAGTTATCTCCAAAGAATTCAAAGCATTCTTTGACGCCAAGAGGCGATCAACACTATTGTTATTTGCGGATCCGGTGGATATGCAATCTACGATCTTAGGTCGAACTTGACTGTTTCGGTAGCCCATCTTTTACCAAGCTACCCCTCATAATTTGGGCGTACGACTTCGCGCTTGGCTAACACCGTTAGGCGAGGTGAGAAATGAACATTCGTTTAATGAACGATGCTTCACATTCTCCCCTCTATCACTACGAATTTCTCAATCCGTAGGCTTAGTTGATTTTCAACTTCTGCTTTGTAGGCTTCAACAACTTCATCTTTGCTTTTCAATAAACAAAGGATTCCATACGTTGTACCATCATCAATGGAGATCACAACGTACTTGTCTCCCCTCTATTTTGTATAAACTTCAAATCACCCAAGTAGGTGTGACTAAGTTCTAGAGGAGCAGTGCTTCTTTCGCTATTCCCTTGACGGAATTTGGAAAGGTGATTTTGCCTCTTCATCTACCTCACATTTATTTTGAGGGTTTATGTAGAGGAAGGCAACAATCTCAACATCGTTAGCTTTTGAATGACTTGCTATTTAACGTGTCTTAATCTATGATGGCATAGACGCACGGATTACAAATATATCATTCATTTGGCTACAGACATACTGTACCATTCTTAGTTATCACAGACCTGTTGGACTAATCTCAAACCAGCTTGACCAACAGCGTCCCTTAAACTAAGTTAGGAATATGTATCACCTCATCTTTGAGTGATCCCAATCCATAAAGTCCTATTGAGGACAACCTCTCCAACCCCTTCTACTTTAGAGGTGGTGTTGCTTCACATGAACAACCTCTTACCCGTGGTTAGGGCGTAACCGGATCATATGTGATCCAGATATTCTGGCCCACTCCAGTTGCTTTGGCAGACTGAGTGTCCAATTTCTTTACTGCCTTTATTTAGGCCTTCAGATCATTAAGACCTGAAAACTCTGGCCCACCTTACTAGGTGTCCATTACTTTTCCTATGAAATGAATTCTGGCACCACTCCAGTCGCCCGGAGGCTTTATATGACTGAGTGTCCAATATCATCATATCAAAGGAATTTTGGCCCACTTCAGTCGCCCGGAGGCTTTGTATGACTGAGTGTCCAATATCATCCTAACAAAGGAATTTTGGCCCACTCTAGTCGCCCGGAGGCTTTGTATGACTGAGTGTCCAATATCATCCTATGAAGGATCTTCGTCACATAATATGACAGCTCAACGTCATTAACTTTTAGACTTCTTCCGTTATGATTGGTGCCCAGATAATTCTTGGCGCTTACTTAAGAGTGGTAAGAGTTTTCGCACAGTTAGTGGATCTTTCTCCATCGTATGTGCGAACATACTTTACACACTTTAACAATTACACTTAAAAGAACGGATCTTTTTAAGTCATTTACAATCCAATCTTTAAACGGGAAAGAAGATAAGATTAAACTTCTGATTTTAAAGCGTAAGGAATATAAATTATTTTCATATTCCTCCTTACTTTAATCCATTTTTAATCGACATCATTTAATCTTTATTCTTGACAAGTAAGAAAAACTACTTATCCCAATTTCGGATTCTTGGCTCACTTCAGTCACTTCATCAGACTGAGTGTCCATTTCCTTCTCACCATTATTCGGATCCTTTGTCTGGGATAGATACAGGCCTTCTGCTGCAAGATAGAAGTACATCTTCAGTCTTCTCCTCTTGTCCCAGTTGACATCCTCAGGCTCTCGAGAGCGCTTCTTCCCACCAGTCTTGGTAGCGGTGACACCATGAACACGTTCATCATCATCACTCTCTTCTACCAGAAAACCATTTCCATATCCAGATTTGGTCACACAATTTTTGACCGACATCTTTCGAATACTAATAGTAATACAATACAACTATTGTCTTAAGTTGTTGGGAGTTTTGCTCTAAGGTACTTTATAAAGCAGTACGGGAAGTATTTAACTATTACAAGTATTCGAAAGGATAAACAGAGATTCAATAATTCAACATGAAATGTGAAAATTACAATAGTTACACAAGTAAAAACTGGAAATTCCAATTTTATAGAAGACGGAAAAATATAAATTGGTTTTTGCTGAGTCGAGTGTAGCACTCTGTCCTTAAGACAATATTGCCCCGTATGTATCCTTTATACGTCCTGGACAATTTGTCTCCCAAGATAAAACAGCAATGGAACCCTTGAGCAAAGGAAACTCAAGAGCTACCGTGAAGAATATTGAGTAACGAAATGATGCTTGGAAGTTGTAGGAAGAAAACTATTTTGGTTGTGTATTTTCGTACCTTTTTTTCCGCATCTGTTTATGTATTTTCGTGCATATGTCTTAGTGCTCAACAATGGTGTAAGGGTGTGTTTATATAGGTGAGGGAGGGGCTGAAAACTGCCTCCATAATAGCCAAATAATGGCCATTATGGAGGTAGTAAAGTCACCAACATAAATGGTGAAAGAACCAACGGATTTGGCCATTATAGGAGGAGTAATTCAGCCAAAATAAATGGCTGAATTGAGTGCTTGACGTTTCTGTTTTGACCATCGAAATTCGAACTTCGGGGACCAAAGCGTACATCTTGAAACTTCGGGGACCAAAGCGTACATCTTGAAACTTCGGGACCAAAACAAGTACATCCGAAAGAATTCGGTTCAAGCGTACATCTGAAACTTCGGGATCAAACGTACTTCCGGCAAAGTTTTCTGGCCCAAAAAGATAATATCAGAAGACCCACAACCCGTGAGCCCGAGAACCCGGAACCGGACGGGACGGGCGGCGGCGGCGCGCGTGTGGTCTTTCCTCGAACCGAAGCACATCTAGGTCCTCCCTCCTTTAAACACATGGGATACCCCTTGGGGTCCCAAACCCCAAACCAATTTCGAATCTTATATACACAACAATTCTTTCTTCCTCTACCGATGTGGGAGAATTACACACAATACCACACTTTCCATGCTTCAAACACCTTACTTCGTGAACCAATATCTCTTTCATTTCTCAATGAAATTTGACGATTCTTGGCCCTACGGTTATCTACGTACTTAGTAGATCATGCATGTGTGAAGAACCGGATTCTCCAACATACGTTACACTAGTGTTTAAGCCGTTAAAGTTGGTCGGTCGCAACTCCCGCCAAAGGCAAATTTCCAACATATTATACTTAGCAAGTTACTGACCATTTATATTAGGTTGCTCATAATATACCTTGCAGATAATCTGATTGTGTAGCTAGATTTTTGTCAGCAGGAGCAGCAGCTATATCAGAACTAAAGAATAATGTGACTTGACATTATATTCAGAGTACATACAGTATAATACTTAGCTCAAAACGGTCACATGCATGAGCTCTTATAAGGCTTTCTACAAACGTGAAAACATTTAAATCAAAACTACAAATTCTTCCCTATACATATCCCCCGCGCCTTCCAATCTATCCCTCACACTCAATACTTACCAAAAAATATTAGGCTCTTCACTACTACCCTTCACTAAGCTAACTTCATACAACTTTCTTGTACTCATTGGCGGCATTGATAATCTAGTCTAGCGTACCGACCAGGCTTTCAGTTGGCCGGAAAGTAATCACACGAACGTCGGTTGCTTTGCCTCGCCTACTTAGCAAAAAATATATTACACTCTTCACTACCCTTGACTAAGCTAACTTCATACAATTTTCTTGTGCTCTTTGGCCTTCCAGTAAGACACTGATAATCTAGTCTAGTGTACCGAGCGGGTTTTCAGTTGGCGGAAAATAATCATACGGAAGTCGGTTGCTTTGCCTCTAGACATGGACAGCTACAAAAGAAATCCACTCAAACCATGGAAGAAGGGGCCCGCAAGAGGGAAAGGGGGCCCGCAGAACGCGTTATGCGAATACAGAGGCGTTCGACAACGAACATGGGGAAAATGGGTGGCAGAAATCAGAGAGCCTAAGAAGAGAACAAGGCTATGGTTAGGATCTTTTGCTACAGCTGAAGAAGCTGCTATGGCTTATGATGAAGCAGCAAGGAGATTATATGGACCAGATGCTTACCTTAATTTACCTCACATGAGGGCTAATTTCAATCCATTGAACAAATCACAAAAGTTCAAATGGTTCTCTTCAAGCAATAATAATTTTGTTTCATCATTTATTCCTAATAGCACTGGCTTGCTTAACCTAAGTGCTCAGCCTAATGTTCATGTAATTCATCAAAGACTTCAAGAACTCAAGAGAACAGAAGCGGCAGCATCATCTTCGAGTTCATCAGTCAGTACTGATCCCAAAAATGAAATTCAAAACTATAGTAAACAACACGACATGACAATTTCACAAGTGATCAAGGAGAGGGAAGTTGAATTCTCATCACACAACAAAGTAGTGGTTCGTGATGATCAAGCAGAGAAGCCTCAGATTGATCTGAATGAATTTCTTCAACAGATTGGAATGCTGAAAAGAGATGATCATCAGCAGCCTGATAAAAGTCAAGATTGTTTCACAGAGTCCGGAGTTTCACTAAAAGACGATAGTTTGGTTGCTAATTTATATGATGATACAACAAGTTACAATTGGGACACATTGGGTGCAATAACAGGTATAGAAGATCATGAGGCAGCAGCAGAGGCTAGTAGCTTTGTTGATGCTTACAATGTTAATGATGAGCTTATATTTCCCTCTTCAATATGGAACTTCTAAATAATTGAATGATTTTTGTAGGTCTATATGACTAACTTTGTAGTAGCTGCTTGTGTACACCAGTTAGAGGGAAAAACTTTCAAACCACACCAGGGATATCCCCTGTTCTCTAGGGGTGGAAGGGAAAGACTACATACATAATGGATTAAGAGGATATTTTCTGATGTTAGTAGAATAGGTATAGACATATTGCAATAGCTTCTTCCTTTTTTTGGTTTCTCACCTGGTGTTCGGTACTCGTATTGGGACCTTACTAAATCTGAATCCGCTCTAGGAAGTCCCAAATTCAGGGTAAAGCGTTTTCAACAAAGGCGATTTCATACCTAGGACTTGAACCCAAAACCTCTAGTTAAAGATGAAAGAGACGTAACACCCGACCCCAATCCTTATTGGTTATTGCAATAGTATTTATACGTACTAAAACTCCCCTTGACGATAATTTTTGAAAGAATTTATCTTAGACGCACTGGATCATGTAAAGAAACTTTTACATGGTCAATGTATTTTAACCGATTAATAAAGGTTATTTACTAAGATGACATGTTGCTACCGGTTATCTTAACTTGATGGTAAATATCACTGAAAATATGAGGCAATTACAAACATAGATGAAGGAATTATTATCTTCGGTCTAGTATAAAATAAATTGCCAGGTCATAGAATACCCAACAAATAGACCTTTGTTAATTGTTATTGTATTTCAAATACCAACAGTAGTTCAAAATAGAGCGCCCTCTATCACGTGTAACTCAAATTAAGTTCCATCGGAATTATGTTCATGTTCTTTGACAGTTATAATGATACTACATCCATCTCACAATGCTTTCACTATTAGCTATTAGCAAGTCAATAATATTTATTTCACTACAAAATGTCAAACCTCTAAATATCTTAACTATAAAATAAATTGATTTATGGCATCTTTATAATGTCAAGTTTAAATCATACTCTGGAAGTTTAAGAAACCAATGTCTGAATCCACACAAACATTACTTGCTTGAACCTTCATACTCTGAACCCCGCCATTCTTTTTAAACCCGAGAAAGTAACACGTTTACCAACAGAAAAATCTTATATAGATCAATAATAGGCAAAAGTGTCATCACTCATCAGGCACACAGCTCTTTTTTCAAGTGTCCTCCAAGAATAGTCAGTCACACCGCACACGTGAAGGTGACAACCTAGTGGCCTCACAGCTTTTGCAATATGAATTCAAGAATCATAGAAATGGAAGTTCATGACATGAATTAAGCGTTGACTAAGTAATATTCGCCAACGGATATTATAGGGGAGGAAAAAGAAATGGCAACTTCCAGAACTTCAATAAGTTACAGTGCTGCAGTATGCAGCAACAAGCAGCCTTGAAGCTACTATTCGAAACTCAAAAAGGCTGGTGGCATTCTTAACTGAGTTATTCCTAGGGAGGTTGAACAAAATCCAGAAAGGGGGAAGTGGGGGATGATATGTAGCTTTAAAGACAACAAATATATAATTGTTACATTAAGCAATGACATCAAATTGATAATTTCTGATGTTACTACAAGCTTAGCTAGCTAAGGTTTACCAGCAATTTGAAGAATATGATTCTGGCAATATGACAAAAAGAACAAAAATCACTTGTAGATAAGGGCGTCACGACCAGGCCCAATACCAACATAGTGGATAGGTACCCCAACAAGCTCCTCTATCCTTTCTACATACTCGCGTGCAGCCTTCGGCAAGTCAGAATACTTCCTGATGGAAGAAATATCAGTCTGCCATCCAGGCAAAACTTCATACTCCACCTACATAGATAAGAATAAAGAAAATATATAGTAGAAGTCACAATACAAGAAAGTACAAAATGTAATAAGATACAAGCAACAGGGGGATAAAGAAGATTCAATGTGCATACTGAAGGTCTTGAGATATGAACAGTAGCAGTGGGCAAAAAACCCGGAGAACAGAAAAAACCGAACCAAACCGAACCGAATTTCGTTTTTTTTTTATTAAAAAAAACCGATTTTTTGAAAAACCGAACCGAATCAGGATTTAGTGATTCGGTTCGATTTTTTAATTTTGGATACGAACCGAACCGAAAAAACCGAATTAAATATATAATTATTCTTATTTTTTATTTTAGGCTACTACTATCTCTTGAATCATAGCCATTGAAGTTAATCTATGAAGCTTTTATGGAAGTCGAATGCGGCATGAACTTGATTAACATATCACGGAAGCATTGACATAAAATGTAGGGAGAGAAAATAGTTGTAAATTGGTGAAACTTTAAATGGACATAACTCTGCGCTCGGATGTCCATTTTACCCAAATTTTTTTTTGATTTTGGGTATTTTTTCGAGACGGGGCCAGCCAATTTTTACGAAAACGTCTGTTTTCCCAATCAATGTGTTTTACCCCAAATCGGTTTCTAATTTTCCTTTTTCTTTAGTAAACATCTCACGATACACAATAGATTTCAACGTCGAAATTTCATGGTAGTGTAGGTGTGAATGTCAATTTCAATTTTGAAAATTCAATTTTTTAAAAAAAATAAAATTTCCTCGGCTCAACTCGACCTGGCCCACTAGAAAAAACCGATATAATCTGATACGTTTGGCGATATAAACCGAACATATCGGGTTTTTTTTTTTAAAGTTGTATTCGTTTTTTTTTTAAAAAAATGATTTTTATTCGGTTCATATTTTTCGGATACTAAACCGAACCGATATACACCCACCCCTAATGAACAGCCAATAGAAAAAAATCATGACGTTCGGGAGAAAAAGACAGGCGGAAAGAACAAAAAAGTACCAAAAATCAGGAAATTTCGTTTCCTTCCACCTTCCAATAAGGGTAGAGGAAATTAAACTAAAGTTAACTCCTCACTAAAAACAAAACTTTTCTGAACAAGATTTTATGCTTTTCCGCTCATCAATGCATTAATATGGCTCAATTTCCCCAAAACATTCACATGAAAGTTGGAAGTGATAATCTGGGTTTCCAAACAACACAAAATCATCACGTAAGAAGATGTTGATGTAGAAAGAAAAAAACATAAACTTACCTTTATTTGTTCAAGAAGACTGAGATCAGAAGGAAAAGAATTTAATGTTGAACCATCAGGATGCCTATAAATAACACCCAACTGAATTTCTGATAGATCTGACAGCACATCTAGTTTTGTTAGGTTTAGAGAAGCAAATCCATTTATTTGACAGCAGAATTTCAGTGCGACTAGGTCAAGCCAACCACAGCGACGTGGGCGTCCAGTAGTTGTGCCAAACTCCTGCCCAGCAAAACGAAGAAGGTCGCCACCTTTGCCCATGATTTCTGTTGGGAAAGGACCAGAACCTACTCTTGTGGTGTATGCCTTAACCTGCCGGAGAAGCATCAATTAAAAAAGCCCAATATTTGCTGCTCTATGCTTAAAATGCAATAAATGCAGACTGAGGATCGTATTTTTCTGGCTAAAAGCTGGGTGTATTGCACGTCTAGCTGATCAACAATGATAGATGTACTGCAATGTGGTTTTGGAAAGATAACACCAGTTTTTATTTCCACAATATTAGCTAGACTTTCAGATAAAATTGAAAATCATGAGAATTCTTCATTCTTTAGTATAAAAGGACAAATTCTTTTAAGAAAATAATTCAAGTTTGGCTTACCACACCAACAAGATCACCGACAACCCTGGGAGCAATACCAAGACCTGTGCAGATTCCACCAGCTGATGGACTGGATGAAGTGACAAAAGGGTATGTCCCAAAATCGATATCCAACATAGTTGCCTGACCACCTTCTACCAAAATCTTCTTTTTCTGAGATATAGCATCATTCATGAAGTGTACAGTATCTGTAATGTAGGGTTCCAACCTCTCAGCAAATTTCTTGTAGCGTTCCACTTCTTCCCTGAGCATGTCAGGGCCATACTTAAAACCTTCAAATCTTGAAGCAGCATCTGATAATAAAAGATCAAGCTTTTGGGGGAATGTGTCCATATGCCTTAAATCACTTACCCTTATGCCATTTCGAATAACCTTGCTTGAATAGCAAGGCCCAATGCCTCTCTTGGTGGTTCCAATAAAGGATTTAGCTAGCTCAGCTTCTCTAAGCCCATCTATTTCTTGGTGAAAATCAAATAACAAGTGAGCACGATCAGATACCAAGATCCTTCCTTGGCAAGAAACTCCATTAGATTCAAGACCATCAATTTCTTTAAAGAGTCCTGGTAGATGCACCACGACTCCATTACCAATAACACATACAGTTTCCTCATTGAGAATCCCTGAAGGGACAAGGTGCAGAGCAAACTTCTTTCCCTCAGAATTGTAAATAGTGTGCCCAGCATTTGCTCCCCCCTAACACCAAGAAACATTATTGAAAAAATCAGCTAGCGTAATTAACAAGTTCATCGACACCAGGCAATAAAAATGAAGTACAATGATACGATGGCAAAAACAAATACAAATAACAGGTTTAAAACAAATTGGTATAGGTAATAAATACATATAAACGATCTACAAAATATTTGATCTAAATGTTGAAATTTCATATGATAATAGGAAGAATCGAGAATCAAAAGATAGAATTAGAAACAGCTTCCTACAAAAACTATGATCTTGAGGTATCACTGTTGGGGTATGCGAACAAAGTCCCACATCGGAAGTGGAAAGAAAAAAGAACCTACATATAAGGTGTAGGATTCTCTTAATGGTGTGAGGCCTTTTGGAAAAAATCGTGCGGGCTTGGTCCAAAGCGGACAATATTACACCATGTAAGAGTGTCTTGTTTAGCCCAGCAACTGGAATTACAGCCCATGGTTCACGGGACGAGTATGAAAATGGAAGAGTGTGGCGTGGGGCCCGGCTTAGTGACTTTGCCCGTCTATTGGGCCGGTGTAGTACCTTTAACCGTATACTGAAGATTGCACACAACAAAGTAGCAGCGGACATTGGCGGCAATAAATACTTGGAGGAGGAAGTGGGTGGCACACAATTAATATTCAAATTAGCCCATAACTGGTAGTGGATTGTGGAACTTAGTTCGAGGGGGAGATTGTTGGGGTGTGCGAACAAAGTCCCACATCAAAAGTGGAAAGGAAAAAGAACCTACATATAAAGTGTAGGATTCTCTTAATGGTGTGAGGTTTTTTGGGGAAAATTGTGCGGGCTTGGCCCAAAGCGGACAATATCACACCATGTTAGAGTGTTTTGGGCTATTTTAGCCCAACAATCACTAGGCGTCATTAGGAAGCCGTCTTGTATACTAATTCACCTACTTACTGAAACTAAGTATATCTCACCGAAATTCCAAATAACGAAGCAACAACAACAACAACATACCCAGTGTAATCACACAAGTGGGGTTTGGAGAGGGTAGAGTATATGTAGACCTTACCCCTACCTCATGGAGGTAGAGAGGCTGTTTGCGAAAGACACTCGGCTCAAGTGCAGCAAATCAAAGTAGTTATGAAAAAAAACATATGGTAATGAAGAAAACATGGCAACTAATAGGAAAAGCAGTACAAAGCATTCAAAAAAAGAATAGTGTGATAACTTAAACATAACAATAGATGTCAAAAAGCAGGAAACTATATGAATAAGGCTAATACTAGTGCTCCAGACTACCACCAATCCTAATCCCACCGAAAAGCAAGACAAAGCTCAACTACCTACTAACCTTCTCCTAATCCGCGACCTTCATACCCTCATAATAACAAACCAAATACCATTATTGATATGGCATAAAATTTAATCCAAGACATTAGCTTACAATATCAGTGTTATCTATAGCCACTTATAGCAAGTTATTACTCTATTTCTAAGGTTATTAATTATATTAGGCTTGATATAGAGTATTACTACTTGTTGTAGCTCAAAAATACTCTAGGAACATAAATTCATATAAATATATACCTAACAACGAGCACCAATATTGAAATGCTTACAGTATCAGTGTTATTTAAGGTTATTATATCAGGTTTGATAAATAGAGTATTACTACTTACTTCTTGTTGTAGCTCAAAGATACTTTAGTAACATAAATTCATATAAATATACCTGACAAGTGACAACGAGCAACAATATCAAAATGCTTACAGTATCGATGTTATTTAACCGATTATAGGAAGTTATCACTCTATTTATAAGATTATCATAGCTCAAAAATACTTTATTAGGAACATAAATTCATACAAATATATACCTGACAACGAGCAACGATATCGAAATGCTTAGCTAATATATCAACGAGCTTTCCTTTTCCTTCATCGCCCCATTGGCAACCTAACACACCCGATACCTGACTCAGTGACTCAATTCGACTCCGTCCTGACTCGTTGACCGCCTTATGATCAACTACTGAGGCAATCGGCTTTGTCGAACAAACGATAGTTGAAGAATTCTTCTTCCTTTGCTGGAACTGAAGGATCCTACAGCCATTGGTCCCATTGTAACCGAGGGCCCCACTCCGGTGAGTTACCTTTGATGTTGTTGTTGCTTTGGTGATTGAGTTGGAATCGAGTCTTAGGGTTGAGATGTTCATTGTGATGGTGGTGGCGGCGGCGTGCGGCGGCGGAGATAGATGAAAGAGGAGGGAAAATGTCTTTTAAGGGTTTAGGTTCAGGAGATTGTTAGGTGGAGAGTATGGAACCAATTCAGTACGTGCGGGAATATTATATTCATACATACACTCTCATTCTTAATTATAGGTGTAGAGTTAATTTCTAGATTGAAACTAAAGTCTCTTTAATAGGACTTGTTTACATTTCTCCATCCTAATGCTGTATATGTGAAAATATTTGATTAAATACGAAATTGAAGAATGAAAGGAAATTTTTTAATTTATAATTCAAAATAAATTTAGATATTTATATCCTTATAAATCATCTAAATAACAATACTAACATACTTAATATAATTTTACAAGTGTAATCTGAAGAGAGTAATATGAACGAGGGTTCGGCTCCGCTCTATAAGTGTTTGCTCAAGTAATTATCAATGCACCTTCGGATGATTGACATGTGGACCTATAAGCATGAAAGGTTGAAATTGCTTTCTATTTTATTTTCTATTTTTGATTGTATTTTTTATTAATGGTAATGTTAAAAATTATGTTAGAGTTTTCCAAATGATTTCCTAAAATTATTAGAGTGCAAAATTTCCAAGAACTGCAAGTATAAATATAATTCCAAAAACTCTAAGTAAGATAAAATATGCATAGACGGCATTGAATTTTTATTTTATCAATTTATGACATCACATTATTGATTTTCTTATTGTAAAAAGTTATTCAAGTTCAATTCAATAAATAATTAATAAACATTAATTAAAATGTAAAATAAGAAAACAATTCGACAGCTCTAAGTACTTGGTTTTTTCTACATGGATATTATTTAATACTAACGGAGAAATAGTGACAAAGAAAAAGAAATGGCTATTCAATGCTGTCTATGCATATTTTATCTTACTTGGAGTTTTTGAAATTATATTTATACATGAATTTTTTGGAAAATTTGCACTCTAATAATTTTGGAAAATCATTTGGGAAACACTAACATAATCTTTTAAACATAATGTTAATAAACAATACAACCAAAAGCTAACTAGCTATGCGGAGGTATCCCTTCGCGGCCAGCTTCTTAGAGGGACTACGACCTTTTAGGCCGCGGAAGTTTGAGGCAATAACAGGTCTGTGATGCCCTTAGATGTTCTAGGCCGCGGAAGCGCTACACTGATGTATTCAACGAGTTTATAACCTTGGCCGACAGGCCCGGGTAATCTTTGAAATTTCATCGTGATGGGGATAGATCATTGCAATTGTTGGTCTTCAACGAGGAATTCCTAGTAAGCGCGAGTCATTAGCTCGCGTTGACTACGTCAATCTAGAGGGGTCAGCTTGCTGGCAGGGAGTCAACTTTGCGGCCTTAGGGTCGCAAGTTCGATTCTCCCCTCCGGATATCGTCCTCCGGGGCACATACATGTGGTAAAGCCTGGGCGATAAAAGCTGCGCGGGCATGTTGCAGTGTGGGTTCGGTCTCCGCCAAGCCTTGTGGATGGGGCCTGTGGGGGGGTCAACCTTGTAGCATTTATCCGTTGGACGCAAGCAGACACTGACCATGTGTGCACATCCCGCGATTTACCTGGTGGTGGGGTGCTGAAGGACCGATCCCATCATCTCCAGGACGTCTGGGTAATACCAGTGAAGTAGTTAGGCGCAAGCCTGGAAACCTGAATTATAAAAAAAAACAAAAAAATAAATAAATAGAAAATAAGGTGGAAAGCAATTCCAACATTTCACGCTAATAAGTCCACATGTCAATCATCCAAAGATGCATTGATAAATACTTGAGCAAACACTAATGGAGCAGAGCCGAACCCGATATACGAAGACCTTATTCCTACTTTAGAGAGGTTGTTTTTGAAAGATCCACGACTCAAAACTTAAATTGTTACTAAATATGAAAATGAGTCATTCTTTTTTTAAGTTGAGGAGTAATAAAATGAGATTTCCCAATACAAATATAAATTAGTCTAATCCCAAAATATATGTCAAACACAACAAGAAACTAAAAAATTGAAAAATTCGACGCAAATACGTCGAACACAAATACGTGTATATAATCGAAAAGAATATAAAGGACAACTCCCACCGTTCATTTTATAACACTACTTTGACTACCAGGGTAAAATATATAATAAAATCATTAAAATAAATAAAAATAATTAAATTAAAAATTATACTATATGTAAAGTTGTACTCTAATTTGAACGGACAAAAGATGTCGTAAAGTATAAAAAAGGAAAATACTTTTTTCAGAAAAAATTGTAAGTGAAGAATAAGTTCGCTTCCTTTTGCTGTGTGAATTATATTAGTTTCCTAAATTCTGATTCTCCTTTCAGAGGTTCTGTACTTCTGTTGGTCTTCTTATAGGAGTAGTAATTATTCTAACAAGTTCATATTTTTTCAAATACTTACAGATTTCTGATTATCGAACTTTTACAATTATTTCATGTGACATCCTCTCGCGGTGTCTCTTATATCTGTTTGTACCTTGTTGATAGAATGCAAATATGCAATCATTATGTTTATTTTTCTATTTGAATATACAAGACTAATTATATTTAATCACATGATATTGAATTACATAAGATTATAATGTAGATCAAGAGTTGTTATTGGAAACAAATCTTTATCCAATTTAAAACCAAACCAATATTTTCAATTCTACATATATATCTCTATTTTAACACCAATGATCCGACAACAATTAAATACCACAAGCATGTTATCTTTATTTTATATTTATTTATTTATATTTCCAAATATTGATAATAAAGAAAAAAATTCTATGCATGATTACAATTTACAAAGAGTGCATCCTCTTTCTAATTTGTGTTGTCATTTGCAAATTCTGCATCAGTGACGAGCAATGGAATCTATAGCTGCAATAGCACTATTTTGGCCTTCAGAGCCGCTGCTTTTATCCCTTAACTAGCAAAGTAGAAAAATTAATCAGGCTACAAATTATGTTACTACGTTAAGAAATAAGCTCTCTGTGGCACAAATTATTCAAGAAAAATGCACGGTCTAATCTGTCATCATATATAGTTGAACTTGTAACTAAGAACTAAGAAGAACCATTTCTTACCCTGTTGATATTGCGATAATGCAGAAGAAGAGAAGTACATCTGGAGAAAAGAATGGCTGCCACGGAAACAAGAGAATATCAGTAATTGTTACATGCGTGATACAACAGACAACATATTGATGAAAGAAGGTGCCGCAGACGCCTTACTATCATTAAGTTTGCTAGTAGTACTAGTGGAGTATTTCTTTTTACAGACACAGGCCGGCTGTCATTTACTGAAACCTGGAGACTCCAAAGGAAAAAGGGGTATAACCTCGGTTCCAACAGCAGTGGATATAATATGAATAAACATATAATTAGAGGCAAAGGAATGAACATATATGATGCATTTGAGAGGAATCAGGGTATAACTATGGTCTCTAAACTATGGTGTGCTCCAATAAATATAAGGACGGAATTCTATGCACAAGTTTCCATTGCATATTAAATCCCTGACCCGATAAATAGAACAAATCTTATGTGGCAACTTCAATGGAATTTTTTAAGGCTAAACATGACAACTTTCCCTATGTGCAAAACATTGGCAGACTTACACACAGTATATTACAAGTCCAATTCAACTTGACAAATCAGGTACAGGAGACTCAGATAGTGATCTTAGGTGTCTGACTAATAAATATGAAAGACAAGCAAACTGCTAACAATTGTAAATTTGTAACCATACATTCTCCGATAACTAGGATATACCACATGTGAAGATAATCTAGAACACCTTGAAATATGTATTCACAAACCTCAAAACTGATAAGCGACTCTGTCATATCTTCATTTCAGGAAGATATGTGATCTCAAGGGTTAAATAATGCTACTTAACAAGGCACGAAGAAGTGCTCAACGGATAAGCTGCACAAGAAAGGTAGAAGGCGGCAGGATCAACAATTTAGCTAAAGCTTTGGAACAGATAAAGCATCAGTTATGAGACTATAAGGAAAACAAAATGTAGAAATATTCACTAAGCAGATCAAGGACATATCTTACTTGAGCATTAAAGTCCTCATAGATCCTGAACAGTGAGCAGCATCAAAAGTGCTTTTAGTTTTTGGTGATGTACATCAGCTTCTGAATGAAGAAGCTAAGAGCAGAAGTTACAGAACCAAATAAAGGTAACTCGTTATATGTAAACTAATAATGTCTCTGTTCAACTATCATCAGCGCTGATTGCAACATTTCTCTAGCCTTTCTATCTGGTGTACATCCAGCAGATTCCATTTCACTATATATCTTGGGGACCTAACAAACAGCAACCAAATAGATCCAGATAAATGTTGCTAAATACAGGATTAGACATCAGGATATAATTTCCATGCCTTCTACAGAAGTTGAATCATTGCATCCTTTATGCATTACAACTTAACAAGTGTTTTTCAGCTAGTGACTTTATTTAGTCCCATCACATCAAGAAAAGGGCGAAAGCCAATGGCTGATGGCAATATTAGAAGCCAAACCTGATCAAACTTCTTAGCCCTCATAAAAGCCTTCATTAAAGTGCTACAAGTAATCACATCAGGAGTAATACCCTACAGAAAAAGCAGCAGCACTATCAGCAAAGTTTATGTCAGGAAATATGTCTAGGGAAATTTGGAAATTTAAAGGACTTGCCATCTCCTTTATATGTTGGTAAATTGATAGTGCCTCCATATGCCTACCAGCATTCCCAAAAGCATTGATCAACATATTTAGCATTATAAGGTTTGGTTCCATTCCATCGGCTTCCATTATTTGCAGAACCTTTACAGTCTGCTCACATAAACCCTGCACGCAAGGCAAAAATATTAAAAAGATGGAATCTCCTCAAAGCTACTTAAAGACACTATCTTGAACATAGTAATAGGAAACATTAACTACATATATAAATGAATGTAAAGAGAGACCTCGAATATAAGGAAACCAAGAGTAAAAGCCATTCCAGAAATTAAGACACAGTACTAGATGGGTAAATACTTATCCACCGGGTGTTTACACCAAACCAAACAGTTCAACTTTTACAGTATATCACTTAACCATAACAAATGTGTGTATGAAACACACATGGCTTGCATTCATTGGTTTGATCTAAACACCAAACATGTGTTGATAAGGACTTGGTTAAAGAGTGCGAGTAAGTTTCTACCATACTAGATGGAAAGTGAATGGTTTAATATCAACTCAACTACACAACATTTCCAAAGTTGTCTAATCCAAGATTAGCACTACCATTATATAAAGTGGCATATTTACAGTCATGCAGCTCCCAATATGGACATATTCACCTCCCAATGAGAGAATTTGCATCTGTAACCTAGAGGTAACTCTTTCCCTTTTGAAGAACACTTCAGGAGTCATTCCCTATACTGTCAATGCATTGCCTTATACTGTAAATGTAATTTACACCTTCCATTTTTTAATGCAACAAATAAAAGAAAAAAATGTCTCCTTCGAGAAGGAAAGAGAGAACAACTCACCTGCTGAGCATAGGCATGGGCCAGGACACAAAAGATGCCAGGTGAAAGCTGAAGACCTTCCAATTTTAGGGCATTTAAACAATATTCTGCATCCTGAAATCTCCCCTGCTGGCCATAAATGTCCACCAAGACAGTGTAAATAGCCCCGCTCTTGTGATGTCCTCTCCCTTGCATACTCTCAAGAATTTTATCACTAACATCCCACCTGCCTTGCTCCACTAAATGGGTAATAATGATAATGAAAATCTTTGGATCAGGGTATAGTCCTTGCTCTTGCATCTCATTGAACAAATCTATAGCAGTATCTAGATGCCCAAACTTGCAATGCCACCGGATCAAAGAATTCCATGTTCTAAAATCAGGTTTTATGCCTTCTTGACGCATTTTTTCAAACACTTCTAAGGCCTCTCCCAACTCACCATACTTGCCAAAAGTATCAATGATGCTATTAAAGAGGCGCTTATCCAGTGGTAGCCCCATCTCGCGGATCTCTTCCACAATACCTAGTGCTTTTTTCCACATGCCATTGTCCCTATACAATTCAATTATTTTACTATACACAAAAGAATTTAAAGGATAACTTTCTCTCTTCATTTTGGCAACAATTAACCAAGTATCTTCCAACCGCCCAGCATTGACATAATACTCAAGCAGGATCTCATAAGTTTCTTGGTTCCTCTCAACAGCCAAATCTTCGAGTAACAACAAGACCTTATCTGCTAGTGTTAAGAGGCCTTTTCTCAAGAAGCTCCTAAGTAAGGTATTGAACACCTTTATCCTTGGCCTGCAGCGACCAGACCATAACATTTCTTGAAAGATCGCATCAGCTTCCAAAGTCCTCCCAACACTTCCAAGAGCAGCGATTAGGCTGCTATAAGATACAAAACTTGGATGAAAACCCAAACCCTCCATCTGGGATAGCAACCGCATTGCCTTATCAACATCGCCTTCAGTACACAACTCACAAATAGACTCATTATACAAATCATAAGAAATCTCCTCACCATTTCTATAACAAGTCCGGTGCTCATTATTCGAGTTGTCAATGGTGGTCCCAATAAGACAATTAACTAAAAAGCCACATCTTTTAGCTCTACTTTGCAATATAAGCTGACATGACGTATGTAGCATCTTGCGTTTCACTGGATTAATAAGATGCTTCAGATAAACAGGTACAAGACCCCACACACCATGAGGACATATAGCTGGACTGGATCTAAAAAGAAGTTGTTGTCGTATCTGCATGTTTTTTTGCAAGAAATAATCTCACTGCAACAAAAAAAATAGTTAAATAGTCATTGCTACTAAAGAACTATAATTTTTAAATGAAAAGATGTAGTCTTTCTTGTTATATCCACACACAGTGGCGGAGGCCGAAAAATTACACTATTTAGCTAGGTCGAAATTTTAGTTTTATGTATATAAACTATATGTTACTCCCCTTATTTTTTATGCATGTCTAATTTTTATATTTTGACATCCATTATAAGTTTCTGGCTCCGCCACTGTCCACACATAAGGCCTAACAAACGCAAAATTCTCCAACGAAGTGATAAAGTTAGGTCAAATACGAATTACTCCCCATCAGGGCAGATTACATCATTTTCGCTTCTTCGCACTTTAGTTCGTAAATAGAGACGAACACTTCAGAAGCAAAACGAAATCTGTGGCTACAAAGCTCAAAATTGTTAACTGTAGCTATCCGTTCACACATTTTATCAAACACATCGAAGGCAAATCCATTATACAAATTTCGTACATTATACTATATCTTCTCCTTTTGCTACATTATATTAAAAAAAAAAAAACAGCGCAAAATCTGCATATTCTAGTTTCAATGCTCCAAAGTTCAACAGCAGATTTATCAAAGCAAACAAAATTCAATGATTTTTGATATCCTATTTATCAATTTCGCTAGTTTTTCCACTTTGCCGCATAAACTGATACATTCAAGTACAAAATGAGATAGCAATTTCTGTAGACACAAAATCATTGGAGAAAAGGAGATAGCAATTTCTTACAACTGGATTTCGACCGTCGAAATTGATGAACTGGAGCAAAGTTGCAGCAGAAGTTTTCAACCCGCTAAAACCAATTTGGGCCTTCGGAGTGGTTTATAGGCAATTTGCAGGAATTCCTCCTTTCGAAGTGGTTTTAATTTTTGCTCGTTAAACTGAATTTTTTAAATTTCAATCCTTCACCTCTTAGTTAAAATAATAATAATATAATGTTATTTAATGGGTCTGTAAAAGGTAAAGTATATGCAGATGTTATCTCTACCTTGGAGAAAGTACGAAGGTTATTTCTGATAGATCCTCGACACAAAGACCGGCACTTAAATCAACCTCTCAGTTAAAAAAAATCACAAAACAGAGTTTGTTGCCTTATGCCTGAAGGCTTTATCTTGCAAATTCAAATTGTCTTGCAATTTTTTTTAATTTTTTATTGAACTTGAGTTTGAATCGGAAATTCGAATACTTTTTTAAGTCAAGGGAAAAAATTAAAGCCCAACAATTTGAAGGATAAAAATTAAATACCAGTTTTTTTTTAAGGACAATCAACATAAAAAAAAATGGTGGTTTATCGAGTATTTGCCTAAAATGGATTTGATTTGAGGCCACTTTTATGTTTTGTCTCCTCTGCTTTAAGGACATTTTGCAAAATTTCCCTACCACTACACAACCGGAAGAACGAAAATTTGCACTAATTCAATTGTTCACAAAATTATTTAACAGAAAAGGATTTAAAATGCCCTTAAATTATTAAAATTGATACAAAAATGTCATTTATTTATCTTTGAGCCCCAAATACCTCTGATGTTAACCTAGTGAGTCTATTTTGCCTTTATTTTTAGCGGTCACGTTAAAATAAAATAATTAAATAATTAATTATTACGTGGTTAGATCCGATTGGCCCAAATTAAACTCTTCTCAAATTTAAAAAGATCCATCTATGACCAGTATTTTGACCCAGCCCGTGTGAGAAAATCTCTACCAACAACATGTTATCCTCTAACTTGAAGCTTCAAGCTTCATTAATGACTTCCATGGAGTTTTCTGCTTCTTTCTTCAGGTTCTAAGCTCTAATTTGATGGCTATTCATGCTGCCAACTTTAAAAATAGTATCACCTAATTGATTTAAACACCCAAATTTACAGATTTAGAAATATTAAGCAAGCTTCGAAAAGCTCCTTCAATTGCGGCTTTAGTTCACTTCCTTAATGAATTTTTTTTCAAGTATACTCAATCACGCTTGAGCTTAAGAATCATATTCCAACATAGCAAGTTCAAATCGCCAATAAATTTCAAAATTAAATTTTCAAATTGAGGCTAATGTTCATCAATGTATGTCCAAATTTTATGGAGGTTTCATGAGATTAAACAAGTTTTTTTTTTTGCAGTACTCAGCTAAATTTCAACATAAATATGCTCAATAAAAACTTAGAATCAGATTTTTTTTTTTCATTTAAACACTTAATGCAAGTTAATTTTTCCTTATTTTGTAATGAAATGGGTTAGAGTGTTTTTCAATTTGGTTTGCTAAGATTTATTTGGGGCTGGTCAGGGTTTAGTTGGTGGGTTAGGTTAAATGGATTGAAAATTAATTAGTTTTAGTTAATTATATGGCCATCCAATAAGAGGCTGCCACATAATAAATAAAATGTTCATTAAAAATAAGAGCAAATACCCAATAGGTTAATGGCAGAGGTATTTGGAGGTTCAAAGATGGAGGATATTTTTATACCACTTCTAATAATTCAATGATATTTTAGGCCCTTTAATTGTCTCTCTATCTTTATTTAGGTGATGGCGAGTAGGTCAGTGCACCAGCCAAAGACTTCTCATGTTATTTACTAATGGAGGACAGATTTTTCCGACCTCTAAGGTAGTCTGTCAAGTCATACATTCTTGATGATGTGCCGCTAACAAGGCCCACTTATTCTCCCAACACAATTCATTTAGTCGGACAAGGTAACCCGGGCCGTTCCTATACTTTTAAAGGCTCGGTGCGAGAAACAAAAGTAGACCCTTTTTTATTCACATGAAAAATTAAAATTAACTAATTAAGCAATATTAATTCGGGTATAGAATTCTGAAGATAAACATCTATTTGATACATCTTTTGGACCTTTTCCGATTAATACATCTCTTATAGGACCCTTTTCCACTAATTGATCATTCCACTTAAGATCTAAATCATTCCAATTTCTTGGATCAAAGATGTCAAGTGGAATTGATGTATTTGGTTCTTCATTCACACCATCAGATTCAGAGTGGATAATTTCATCTACATCACCATCATCATCGTCATGAGCTTCACCAACATTATCAGCATTTTTCTATGATTAAACCATCACCACCTTGATTGTCCTCAATTTCATTCACATGTTCATCCATATCATTTTCAAATGTCAAGCCTTCATGTAATTCACCACCATCATTTTGTTCTTCATTAGGTAAATTTTCAAGTGATGGATTTGTCGGCTTCACAACAAATTATCTAATGCCCCTCTTTGAGACTTGATGAACTCTTCTTCATGTCTTCTTTTTTTTTTTCGTTTTTCATGTCCAGACGGATATTTTCGTTTAGCAGGCATTTGTAGTTCTCCTATTGAAACAAAAAGACAAACCAAATTTAATGTAATCATGTAAAATACAAGTCATCCATTACATACATTACCAATAAAAGTAATGTAAAATCTAAAGCTAAACACAATTAATTTAATGTGATAAATTGATTAAATTGAAGAAGATTGTTTTGAAAGAAAAAGAAAAAGAATTTTAGGGGGAAAATCAAAAGGGTTTTGTTTTAGATTAAAAAGAATGAAACCCTAAGGAATCAAAAAATAATATAGATAAAAATCATGTTAATGGTGAAAATTCAACAAATATAACTTAAATATTCAAAAAGAAATTTAAAAAGAATCCTAAATTAAATATAATATTAAGATTTGAGAAATTTGAAACCCTAAGCAGAATGAAATAAACATTGATGCAATCAATCCATGTTAATGGTGAATTAGAACAACTAAAGCAAATCTGATTTTGTGTTTAAAAAAAAAACCTTTCATTGCTTATTGAATTTGAACAGACGACCTCTCATTAGGGAAGAACTTTTGAAGGGAGCTCTCAACCACTAGGCTACAATTCTCACTGATAAGATTTGACGCATTTTTAATACATATCTTAATATTTGAAACCAATAAAAGAAAAATGAAAATTCTGGAGCGGAGCCCCGCCGGCCGGGGCCCTGTGCGGCGGCACCGTCTCGACTGCCCAGGGACGGCTCTGAAGGTAACGAATCTAAGGGTTCCAAGGATCTAACTTAAAAGGAATGGATGAGTCTAGGCTTAATAATGAATGCCACAACTTTTGTATTTGTTCATATAACAGATCTTAATCCAATGAAATTACATGATTAAAAAAGCAGAGAAATTTGTTCAACTTCAAGCAGTTTGTGAATCAGCATTAGGTTCAGCTTCTACAAACCACTTTTTCACTCTCTGTTGAGCAATTAAAACCTGTATGTCGTCGAAATTTCTTGATTAGTTTGCTGTTCCAAGACAACAAAACCAAAGCTTAATATAACTGAAGATGATATCTACCTGTTTATCCCAATCAGTTTTCAAAGTGATTATAAGTAGCACAATTGTCTGAACTAATGTACCAAAAATCATTCCAACCAAAACACCCCAAGACATTTTCCAAAGGGAGGAAACTTTAACACAGCAAAATAGACTCTTTTCCAATGATGCTTGAATTCTTCAAAACTGTCGACGGTTGCGTTTTGGAGGATCCTGTAGAATAGTGTAGTTCTACTTGGTTGGAGAATTCTCATTAATACAATATATATAAATGTTTACAATTACAAAACCTAATTGGAGAAGGATCTCTAAATCTAATTGGAAAATGATCTCTAAACCTAATTAGACAAGGATCTCTACTTTACATAATTACACTAGAATAATAACTACATAATATATGAAGAATATTAATATATTCTCTATCACACCCCCTCAGTCAGAGCGGGAGGAGGCCGGACGTTGAGACTGGATCTGAAGTCAAGGAACAGCTGCCGAGGAAGTCCCTTAATGAATATATCTGCGTACTGATAGGAAGAGGGAACATGTAACACCCGAACATGGCCCATGGCAACCTTCTCACGAATAAAATGAATATCCATCTCAATATGTTTGGTTCGCTGATGCTGAACCGGGTTATGAGACAAGTAAACAACAGATGTGTTATCATATTAGACAAGAGATGCCTTACATAAGGGACAATGAAGCTCTAGAAGGAGGTTTCTGAGCCAACAAATTTCGGCAACAACGTTTGCAACGCCTGTATATTCTGCTTATACACTCAAACGGAAAAGCGTGGCTTGCCATTTTGCAGACCATGAGATGAGGTTATCACCCAAAAATACACAATAGCCAGAAGTAGATCGACGTGTGTCTGGACAACCGGCCCAATCTGCGTCCGTATATGATATCAGCATGATCGGTGCAGATGGATAAAGATGTACCCATAGTCAAGAGTACCCTTAACATACTGAATGATACGTTTAAGGGCAGTGAAGTGAGGCTCTCTGGGATCATGCATGAACAAACACATTTGCTGAACCGCATAGGCAATACCGGTCCTAGTGAAAGTAAGATACTGAAGTGCACCAGCGAAATTCCTATAAAGAGAAGGATCAAGCACCGGATCTCTGTCATCCGCGCTAAGCTTTGACTTTGAATCGACTGGAGTGGGCATGATTTTGCAGTTTGCCATTTTAGCCCTGTAAACAATTTCATCGGCATACTTACGCTAACATAGGAACATTGAATTCTCGGATCTAGTCATGGAAATCTCCAAGAAATAACTAAACTTATCCAAGTCTGTCATGGCAAATTCGGATTTGAGCATGGTAATGATCTTGTTTTTCAACACATCAGAGGAGGCAGTCAGGACAATATCGTCGACATAGAGCAAAAGATAGGCAGTGTCATTACCTTGATGAAAAATAAAAAGTGAGTTATCACTTTTGCTGCACATGAACCCAATATGCAAGATGTAAGTGGCAAAACGGTCATACCAAGCCATGAGGGCTTGTTTCAAGCCATAAAGTGACTTTCGAAGCCGACAGACATAGTGAGGAGCTTAATGATGCACAAAGCTAGGTGGTTGATGCGTGTATATTGTTTCTTTCAAATCCCCATGTAGGAATGCGTTTTTCACATCAAGCTGATGAATCGATCAATTCTTTCCCGTAGATATGCTCAAAATAGTGCGAATGGTGATTGGTTTAACCGTTGGACTGAATGTCTTACCACAATCAACTCCCTCTTGTTTAGTATAATAGTAGATACGACATGAGTGTTGGTGGTGGTGTGCACTAAAATTACTACTATCCGAATCATTTTTCGACGAGCCTTTTGAACTAGTATTATTATATAGCTTCTTTAATAAACGTTGATTTTCTGATCAAGTTTTAAATTACTTTTTAGTTAGATCCTTCATGTGTTTCGAATATGAAATCTCCTTCGAAACTTTAGACAAAGATTTTATAAAGATATTAGACCCTTATGATATTTCATACACATTTGATGATTGGTCAAAGGGAGAATCAATTTTTTTTTTTGTATTTTTTGATAAACCTACTTTAGATATAAATTTTATCAAGAAATCTATAAAGAAAGAGTAGCAATATTACAAAATTAGAAGACTTAAGTATCCAGTGTACTCTAATTATTGTCTATTATCCAATTTTCAAATGAGTGATTATCTCTGTAGTTTCTTGAGTTTGGATGTCTATATTGTCACATCCGATGATATGGTCTAGTGATCAATGAAATAACTTAGAATTATGAAATTTTATGTTCAAATTTCAGCTGAGGCAAAATTTCTAGGTGATCTTCTTATTTATCCAGGTTGTGGTGAGCAGAGTTACCACTTGTGATGGTGATTGGTAGCATGTTTTCCATAAAATTAATCTAGGTACGCACAAGTTGACTCAAATACTACTCTTAATAAAATAAATATGTATAATGTCATCAATTTAAAAGGGAGGTAGCTATAATGTATGCTTATGAGTTGACTCCTCTACACTACTTAATTGGATTATAATGTTACGTAATGCTACTTAATCTTACTTAACATTACTTAATCCAACTTAATGTTACTCATTAATACTTAATCATATTCTTCTTCGTCTTCTTCTTTATTAATATTTTTAATTTAATGCATGCTACTTATCATTACTTTGTGTTAATGCTAATTTAGTGTGGTTTTCCAAAGGGATATATATTATAATACAAAATAATCTTGTAGGAGTATTGTAACTCGTAATTCGAAACAAGTCTGAGGTGCTTTTATGTCCCTTCCCCTTTATTGGGTTAAAATTGTAAAGATAATACATTTTTATTTAATAAGTGGGCCCCCTGTTTTGTTATTAAATAACATACATACCGGTATATATATATATATATATATACTAGAGTGACTTCGTAGGGGCATTACTATGTAATTTTGTTAAGTTGAATGATTATTTAGGGAAATAAGTCTAGTGAAATTGTCCTTTTTTTTTACCTTTAAAAAGTAAATGTGTTATACTTTTTAAGAATGTAAGAAATCGTGCAAAACAATACAACAAATAAAAAGATTTAGAGAAAATTTCAGTGACCTCCCTTTAAATTTCGTTCGATCACACTGGATTCCTTTGTGATTTACGATACTATGCTTATCTCTTATCTTATTTTTCTTGTAACAATTCTTTTTATTTATTTATTACTAATATAAAATAATGTTGGTTACAAAGGTGCAGGAAACAGAAATTACAAGTAACTGCAAAGTAATTCAAGAACTGAAAAATTACAATTCAACAACAAAACTGAAATTACAATTATGTTGAACAAGAAAACTGAAAACTGTTTTGTGTATGCTGAGTCGAGTGTGGCACTCTGTCTTTAAGACAATATTGCCTCGTATGTATCCTTTATACGTCCTGGACAATTGTCTCCCAAGATAAAACAGCAACGGAACAATTGAGCAAAGGAAACTCAAGTGCTACCGTGAAGAATTTTGAGTAATGAAATGATGCTTGGAAGTTGTAGGAAGAACTGAAATTCTGTTTGTGTTTTTCTGGAGTTTTGTGTGTAGCTCAACAATGGTGCAATGAGTTCTTTATATAGGTGAGGGAGGGGCTGTTGAACTGCCTCCATAAGTGTCATTACTGGCCAAGTAATAGCCATTATGGAGGTAGTAATACCACCAAAATAAATGGTGAAAAAGAGCAACGGATTGGCCATTATAGGAGGAGTAATTCAGCCAAAATAAATGGTTGAATTGAGTGTTGTGGCGTTTCTGATCTCTCTGCACAAATATGACTTTCTGGAAATTTCAGGGAACAAACTGTACATCTTGAAACTTCAGGGACCAAACTGTACATATGAAAGAATATCAGAAGAAGCACAGCCCGTGACCCGTGACCCGTGACCCGAAACCGGAACCGGACCGGACGGACGGGCGGCGGCGGCGCGCGTGTGGGCTTTCCTCGAACCGAAGCACATCTAGGTCCTCCTTTAAACACATGGGATACCCTTTGGGGTCCCAAACCCCAAACCAATTTTGAGTCTTATAAACACAACAATTCTTTCTTCCTCCACCGATGAGGGAGAAATGATCTCAAGCCACACTTTTCCATGCTTCAAACACCTCACTTCGTGGACCAATAACTCTTTCATTTCTCAACGAAATTTGATGAATCTTGGCCCTACGGTTATCTACGTACTTAGTAGATCATGCATGTGTGAAGAACCGGATTCTCCAACATGCGTAACACTAGTATTTAAGCCGTTAAAGTTGGTCGGTCGCAACTCCCGCCAAAGGCAAATTTTCAACAATCCCCTCTTGAAAGATATTTTGGCGCACTCACATGGTTCCTTTTCCATTTCCAGCAATATTTAGCGGACCGATGTTGCATAAGGAGAGGTAGCTTCAGCTTTGACCCTTCCATAGTTGAATACCATCGGACTTACTTACTGCGCGGTGAACGTGTTGTCTTAAACCGTCAGTGTTTAGTGTAAGCCAAGTCAATAGTACCAACACAACAAATTCCCTTACTCTCTTCTTCGTAATGTTTTGTCCGTTTTGGCCATGGACAACTTCTTGGATTCTTAAGTGCGTTCATTTGAGGCGGCCCGTCCTCGCACTTAAATAGGTGGTCTCCTACAAGGTATCCTGCTATACCTCACTTCACAAGTGTTAGGAACCATTAAACGTTTCCCAAACCTAACCTCAACTGTTGAGGATCATTAAAGGTTTTGAAAACTTAACCTCTACCCATACCGCAGATAGCACTTAACGTCTATCGCGGGAACGACTTTGGATTTGGTGTTTCTTTACAGAAATCACTATCCGACGTGCTCATGCTTCCACTGAAGCGATCAACTGAACCTTTACAACTTAGTTTTTCCATTGAACCAAATTACCGGGATCTCCAGTTAGTAAGGCTGGGTTACCACTGTATTGGTCCTTATATTTTAGGTTTTAAGCCCATTCCCCTAGACATGCAAGCCATATGATCCTTGGGTAAACCCTTTGTCAATGGGTCTGCGATATTATCCTTTGAATTAATGTAATCAATGGATATTATACCCGTGGTGATCAGTTGCCGAACGGTCTTATGCCTCCGTCGAATATGACGAGACTTGCCGTTGTACATAGCATTCCGTGCCCTTCCTAGAGCCAACTGACTGTCGCAGTGGATCATTACCGAAGGTACGGGTTTGTTCCAACACAGAACATCCTCTAAGAAGTCATGAAGCCACTCAGCTTCTTCTCCTGCTTTGTCTAAAGCGATAAACTCCGATTCCATTATGGATCGGGCGATTTAAGTTTGCTTAGAGTATTTCCAAGGCACAGCCCCACCACCAATTGTAAATACATACCCACATGTGGACTTGGTGTTCTCTATATCAGATATCCAGTTTGCATCTTTGTACCCTCTAGTACAATTTGGATATCTCGAATAGTGTAACCCAAAATTTAACGTGTATTTCGGTATTGTAATACCCGATTCAACGCCTTCCGAGTGATTATCACTCGGATTACGGGTGAACCTAGCCAACTTATTGATTGCGCATAAGCAATATCGGGTCGTGTGCGTTTGTTATATACATCAAACTACCGATCACCTGTGCATATCACTCCTGGTATACAGGTGCACCGAGATTTTTATCAAGCTTTTGATTTGTATCCATTGGTGACTTTATCGGTGAACTGTCTAACATCTCAAATTTTCTCAAAACAGCCTTGATGTAGTGAGACTGAGATAAGACCAGTCCGTCAGACATCTTAGAGATTTTAATCCCTAAGATGACATCTGCGATACCCATATCCTTCATGTCGAAGCATTGTTTCAACATGTTCTTAGTCTCTAGGATTACCTGATGACTGCTTCCTGTGATCAACATGTCATCTACATACATGCATATCATAACAAATGAGTCAGAGTTACCTTTCGTGTAGACACGTTTATCACACTCATTAATGGCGAAACCCTTCGATAGTAGAGTACTATCAATTTTTTCGTGCCATTGCTTCGGGGCTTGTTTCAGCCCGTACAGAGATTTGACAAGTCGACAGACTTTATTCTCTTGCCCTTGAACCACATACCCTCGGGTTGGTCCATATAAATTTCTTCTTCCAAATCGCCATTTAGGAAGGCTGTCTTGACATCCATTTGGTGTATCTCAAGGTCACGCAAAGTTGCGATCGCAATGAATACCCGTATGGATGTCATCCGGGATATCGGGGAGTATGTGTCAAAGTAGTCAAAGCCTTCTGTCCGCCGATAGCCCTTGACTACCAATATGGCCTTGTACTTGTCTATACACCCATATGCTTTGTATTTCCGTTTGAGTATCCATTTACAACCCAACTGTTTATTTCTCGGAGGAAGATCAATCAACTCCCAAGTATGGTTATGCAGAATGTAGCTTATTTCACTCTCAATAGCTTCTTTCCAGAGCTGTGCTTCTGGAGTTGACAACGCCTTAGCAATTGTCATTGGTTCATCATTAACCAAATAAGCTACAAAGTCAGGACCGAAGGATTTATCCTTCTTGGCCCTTTTACTTCGCCTTAGATCCATCTCTGGAGTCTCCAAGTTTTGAGAATCTGAAACACTAGATTCCGGATGTTCAGCCACCTCGAGATTCGCTAGATCTGAACCATTCAGATCCGGGCAGTCAAGGACTCCCGGTTCTTGAGAGCTTTGTGCATAACTTCATTTGCGAGAGGTTATGTCTTTTTTCCTTTCTAGGAAAGGTATATTCAAAGAATAGAGCATTCCTTGATTCCATTATTGTACCCTGGTGGATATCTGGAATATCTGACTTATGCACTAAGAAGCGATAAGCACTACTGTTATTTGCATATCCGATGAATATACAATATACAGTCTAAGGCCCAATCTTGACCTGCTTTGGCTTGGGTACTTCAACCTTTGCCAAACAACCCCACACCTTAAAATATTTGGAGGTGGGTTTCTTTCCCTTCCATGATTCATATGGAGTTTTGTCCTTACCCTTATGTGGGACTCTGTTAAGAATCGTATTAGCGGTAAGGACGGCTTCTCCCCACATGTTTTGGGGAAGACCGGAATTGATAAGCAAGGCATTTATCATTTCCTTTAATGTGCGGTTCTTACGTTCTGTCACACCGTTTGATTGAGGTGAGTATGGAGCCGTTGTTTGATGAATAATGCCTTATTGGGCACAATATTCCTCAAATGGCGCTACATATTCTCCCCCTCTATCGCTACGAATGGATTTAATCCGTAGGCTCAGTTGGTTCTCAACTTCTGCTTTGTAACGTCGGAACACTTCAAAGGCTTCATCCTTACTCTTCAACAAGTAAAGGTAACAATACTTTGTGCTATCATCAATGAATGTCACAAAGTACTTGTTCCCCCTTTAGTTTGTGCGAACTTCAAATCACATATATCTGTGTGAATAAGTTCTAGAGGAGCGGTATTCCTTTCGACGGATCGAAAAGGAAGCTTGGTTAGTTTTGCCTCTACACACACCTCACACTTATGTTGAGGGTTTACGTCGATAGACGGCAACAACTCCATCTTTACCAGCCTTTGAATAGACTTGTAGTTAACGTGTCCTAATCTATGATGTCATAAATTAGAAGACTCAAGCAAATAAGAAGAAGGTTCAATTTTATTACTTGGACGCAATACAGACATGGCATTCACTTTGAAAAGGCCTTCACAGACGAAGCCTCTCCCACAAATGTGCCATTCATAGTGAGTACAAACCTATTGGATTCAAACACTAGCCTAAAACCAGCATTACCCCAATAAAGGTCTAGAAATTAAATTTCTTCTAATATCTGGGACGTGCATCACTTCCTTCAGAGTGAGCTCCTTGCCGGAAGTCATCTTCAGGACCACCTTTCCTACCCCCAGCACGTCGGACGAAGCGTTGTTGCCCATGAACAGCTTCTTGTCGGTGACTGGTGTGTACGTGGAGAAGGCATCTTTGTTGGAACGGATGTGTGCCGGTTGCACTGTGTCCATCCACCTTTGCATCGATTCTCAACCAAGTTGGCTTCTAGCACCACTGCAGAGAATTCCTCGATCATGTAATCCAGGAGTGTGTCCTTGACGACGTTTGCTTGCGCCTTGCCTTTAGACTTGGCTTTCTGTTGTTGCTCAGTCTTGAGCTTGTGACATTCCTTGATCCTATGACCAGGTTTCCCACAGTGGTGACAGTTACCTCTGAACATCTCCGCTGCGGGGACCTTGCCGTCTTTCTGGAACTTCCGCTTCTTGCTTGAGTTCCCTTTGGCCTCAGCCAGATTCGCCTTTGCCTCAGCAGGTTGTCTACCTCTTGGCAAGGTCTTCTTATTATCTTCCTGGATTTTCAGTTTGATAATAAGTTCTTCAAAGGTCATCTCCTTTATCTTGAGTTTTAAGTAACTCATAAACTCATTCCATGAAGGAGGTAACTTTTCAATCAGCGATGCAACCAAAAACTGCTCGTTTGGTTTCATTCCTTCCAAATCCAGGTGATGTAAAATCATTTGGAATTTCTGGACTTGGGACATCACTGTCTTACAATCCACCATTTGGAATTTTAGAAATTTTCCAACGATGAACTTCTTAGTACCCGCATCTTGTGCATTGTACTTCTTTTGCAGTTTTTCCCACAGCTCTTTGGCAGTGCCAACGGTGCAATAGACCGTGTAGAGGGGGTCTGCCAAGCAGTTCAGTATGTCATTCTTACACATGAAATCGCTATGATTCCACGCATCACGAACCATCTTCATGTCGTTAACGACATAGATACCAAGGCCCCATTCACCCATTTCAGTAGGCGAAGATCCATTTCATCTCCAGCTTGTGGAGGATCTTCCGTTAGGAACCGGGCCATGCCCATTACAGTTAAGTAGAACAACATCTTTTGCTGCCATCTCTTTAATTCTGATCCCATGAATTTTTCGGGGCGATCATGGTGGTGTGTGAGGAGAAGGTGGAGCACCAAGCGATCGGGAAGGCGGCGGAGTTACGCCTTGAACGATGGCAAACAACAACAGTGCCTTGGTCAGTAGCGGCAGTAGCGGGGAAGGCAACAACGTTTCCTTGAGAGGCAGCAGCAGCAGGATCAACATCATTCATGTTTCCAGCCATGTTACAACAATTACAGTAAGCAAATATTGTCTTAAACTTGTTGGTTACAAAGGTGCAGGAAACGGAAATTATAAGTAACTGTAAAGTAATTCAAGAACTGAAAAATTACAATTCAACAACAAAACTGAAATTACAATTATGTTGAACAAGAAAACTGGAAACTGTTTTGTGTATGCTGAGTCGAGTGTGACACTCTGTCTTTAAGACAATATAGCCCCGTATGTATCCTTTATACATCCTGGACAATTGTCTCCCAAGATAAAACATCAATAGAACAATTGAGCAAAGGAAACTCAAGTGCTACCGTGAAGAATTTTGAGTAATGAAATGATGCTTGGAAGTTGTAGGAAGAACTAAAATTCTGTTTGTGTTTTTCTGGAGTTTTGTGTGTAGCTCAACAATGGTGCAAGGGGTTCTTTATATAGGTGAGGGAGGGGCTGTTGAACTGCCTCCATAAGTGCCATTACCGGCCAAGTAATAGCCATTATGGAGGTAGTAATACCACCAAAATAAATGGTGAAAAAGAGCAACGGATTGGCCATTATAGGAGGAGTAATTCAGCCAAAATAAATGGCTGAATTGAGTGCTGTGGCAATTCTGATCTCTCTGCCCAAATTAGACTTTCTGGAAACTTCAGGGACCAAACTGTACATCTTGAAACTTCAGGGACCAAACTGTACATATGAAAGAATTCTGGTCCAAACTATACATATGAAACTCATGGGATCAAACTGTACATCTGGCAAAGTTCTCTGGCCCAAAAAGATAATATCAGAAGAAGCGCAGCCCGTGAACCCGGAACCGGACGGGCGGCGGCGACGCGTGTGTGGGCTTTCCTCGAACCGAAGCACATCTAGGTCTTCCCTCCTTTAAACACATGAGATACCTCTTGGAGCCCCAAACCCCAAACCAATTTTGAGTCTTATAAACACAACAATTCTTTCTTCCTCCACCGATGAGGGAGAATTGATCCCAAACCACACTTTTCCATGCTTCAAACACCTCACTTCGTGGACCAATAATTCTTTCATTTCTCAACGAAATTTGACGAATCTTGGCCCTACGGTTATCTACGTACTTAGTAGATCATGCATGTGTGAAGAACCGGATTCTCCAACATGCGTAACACTTGTGTTTAAGCCGTTAAAGTTGGTCGGTCGCAACTCCCGCCAAAGGCAAATTTCCAACAAATATCTACGTCATGAAAAGTTTAACCTACTAGTATTAAACTCTATTGTTGGCATAAAATTATTAAACTCTTATAGTAATTGCTTAAAATTAATTGTATGAATATCTTACATAACAAATATTTTAAAGAAAATAACCCAATTCTCTACGCCTCACTAGTTTTCTGTTCCAAGTTCATCCTCTTCGAGCAAGCTCCGATCTAGTTTTGGTTTTCCTCTTCCAAATCTCATTCTATTTTGTCGTCTCATAAAAACTCAATTACCTCAAATATCAACAAAATGTAACGTACTCAGTGAAGAGTATACAAATTGCAAACCTAAGGAGCTCACAAGGAAGAATAACCCCTGAACAGTATAACAATGGTGAGCAAGTTCGTATAGAAAAAATAGAGAGAGAAGTATTATTATCATAATCAATGAATTGTTTACAAGAATATATCTATACCCAACTAGTCGTAACTGTTTCCCATCTAACTAATTCTCCCAACTAAATGCTAATATACCCCTCACAAGTCACAACACTTGAGCCCCTCCCCTCTATATAAAATCTATATAACACAAAATATTTTGAATGATTTAATATCACTTTCTTATGTTTTTTATCTACAAATATCCTTATTGAAATCTTTCTAGTGCTTCTCATCGGCTTTTTCTTTTTCGGAGTTAATTTTTTTGTCTCCAACTTGACATTGTTTTCAGAAATCACGTGTCTTCGAAAAAAATGAAGTCATCAGTAGAATTTTTTTTTTTTTTTAACAAAATCTTTAGAGGAAAGAAATTCTCAAAAAAATCTTTATTGGAGACTCCTCGTTTTTTGGTAATATTAATTCTACACTTCTAATTTGATTTACTGAACGAAATCTACATTTGATAAAATGAATTGTAAAGGTTTTCATACTTAATCATGCATACCCCTTAAAAAATACAAACTCCCAGACAAAAAGAAGTAATTTGACTCTTAATTAAATATATTTTGGAATTTGATCAAATAGTACTTAATAGGGGCAAGTATGAAAAAAATAGATTAATTGGGGACCATAGCAATGAAGAGGACATATCAAATAGCAAAACAACTAAGTCAAAGACAAAAACAACTGTCAAACATAAGAAAAAGAAAGAAAGACGTAGCAATCCAAAGTGTTTGGCCCAGTGGCCAATACATTAGGGTATTGCTGTCTGAGGTTCCGTGTTCGAGTCCTCTGATCAACGAGAGTGGAATTGTGTTCAAAAAAATCCCTCCATACGCGTAGGGCCAAGCGGTGTATACTAATCCGTAGGGCCAGGCCGGAGGTGGGATTTTCTGGGGTATGGGGCCGTAATGCGGTGGAACCAGTCACTTTAAAAAGTTTACCCTACCACAGTTTTTCCTGGGGTGGGAGATTCCACCTTTAGGAGCAAAGAAAGAAAGACGTAGCAGAAAGGATTCAGACAGGTCTGTCTTTGTTGATGTGGAGGTACTGCATTTTGAGGTCCACTTTAGATTCGTCAATGAACCTCATATCTTGTTAGCTCAGGTAGTCTTCAATCATTTTTGTTGCTCTTCCAGTAATTACCTAAAGAGTGTCATTGAATTACCCTTTTATGTTCTTACATTATTTTCTTTAATCCCGCACTTCATTGAGAACTTCGCTATGCACTACCCACCATTTAGTTATCCTTCAGCTAGCTTATGTCGAGTAGACTCATGAGTGGATCAACTGGAACTTTAATGTGCAAATGTTATTTTCTGTCTGATCTCTATGCACTACTAGGCAAATTGTTCGCCTTGAAAATACTTTGGTCCATAATACTCTTCGTTTACTAAGTGTTCTACTACTTGGTGCTGCCGTGGCAGGTTGCCCAGAAGACTGCAAAGAAAGTGTATGTTAAGAACTCAGGTAAAATTGACCAATGCAGAATGGTCAAGTATGAAGTAACTGAAAATACTGTGATGTGGGATGAAAAACAGACAAAGAAACTGTTGGGTACTCTATTGTACTTTATAAAGCAGTACGGAAAGTAAATAAATATTACAAGTGTTCGAAAGGATGAACAATCATTCAATATTCAGAAATTGAATCTTGTTGAACAAATAGGCCAATCTTCAAAACTGCCGCAAGCTTGTTGTGTCTTGAATCTTGATAACCTGAAATCAAGAAACAACTAAATCTGGATGGTTACAACGTTGTGTGTTGAGTCGAGTGATTGCACTATGTCCTTAAGACAAGATTGCCCCGTATATATGATTTTACGTTAGCGGGCAATAGTCTCCCAAGATAAAACAACACTTTAATCTCAACGCTACAAAGCCAATAGGTTGAGCCTGATGAAGAAAACAAATACGAATCGATTTGTTGAAGATATGGAAAAGGAAGGAAGAGTTTCTGTTTTGTCTTTGTGTATATAGTGTGTCTCTGTTGTGTATATCTTGTGTATATGAGTGTCTTTACTCACTGTTTTTCAACATTGTTTTGCAGTTTTTCATGACTATTTTGTGTAGTGTTTTTCGGGTCTGTTTATGCTATTTTGTATCATTGTATGTGTTAATTTTCTGTCACGTTATTGAGCCAAAGGAGGCATCAATATATAGCATGGAGGAGGCTGCCCAACAACCACAAACAAGGCTGTTAATAGCCATTAGTGAGGGTTGTTAATAGCCATTAGTGAGGGCTGTTAATGGCCATTAGGGAGGTAGATTAATGGCAGGTTAAAGGGATGTTCATGGCCATTGAAGAAGGGCTGATTATGGAAGAGTTAATCAGCCAAGTAATGGCTGATTAATGCTCCAAAAAAATAGCATAAAGTTTCTGCCTTCCGTCGTTCCAAATTTAACTTTCCAGAAACTTTAGAGACCAAACTGTAAATATTAAGCAATTTGGGGTACAAAAAAATAATATCAGAAAGTCCCTACAGCCCACAGCCCACGACCCGTGACCGAGACCGAGACCGGGCGGGACGGGCGCGCGGCGGCGGCGCACGTGTGGGGTTAGCCTTGAACCCAAGCACATCTAGGTCCTCCCTCCTTTAAACACATGGGATACCCCTTGGAGTCACAAACCCTTAACCACTTTAGAGACTTATAAAGAGAGCAATTCTTCATTTTCCCACCGATGTGATAGATTTGTCCCACACCATATTTCCATGCCTCAAACACCTTACTTTGTGGACCAATATCTCTTTCATTTCTCAACGAAATTTGACGATTCTTGGCCCTACGATCATCTACTCACTTAGTAGATTATGCATGTGTGAAGAGACAAAGCCTCCAACATGCGGAACACTAGTGTTTAATTCATTAAAGATGGGTGGACGCATCTCCCCGCCAAAGGCAAATTTCCAACAATCCCCTCTATGAAAGAGAGATTTTGGCGCACACACAAGGTGCCTACTTTCAGCAATCTTTCAGCGAAAAGATATTGCATCAGAAGAGGTAGCTTCCGCTTTGAACCTTCCTTAGTTGAATACCACCGGATTTACTTACTGCGCGGTGAACGTGATGTCTTGAACCGTCAGTGTTTAGTGTAAGCCAAGACAATGATACCAACACAATAACTCTCCTTATTCGTTTTCATTCTTATGATTTTGTCCGTTGTGGCCGTGGACACACTTGGATTCTTAAGTGCGTTCATTTGAGGTGGACTTCCTCGTACTTAAATAGGTGATCTCCTACAAGGTATCCTGATATACCCCACTTCACAAGTGTTAGGAATCATTAAAAGTTTCCCCAACCTTAACCTCAATCGTTTGAGGATCGTTTAAAGGTTTGGAAGCTTAACCTTTACCCACCATGCAGGTAGCACTTTAATGTCTATCGCGGGAACAACTTTGGATTCATGTTTCCGTACAGAAATCATCATCCGAAGTGCTTCTTTCTTCCACCGAAGCGCTCAACTGAACCTTTTGCAGCTTAGTTTTCCCATTGAACCAAATTATTGGGATCTCCAATCAGTATGGTTGGGTTACCACCGCAATGGTTCGTATTGTTTGGGTTTTAAGCCTATTCCCTTAGACAGGCAGAACACTTGATCTCCGGGTAGTCCCTTAGTTAGTAAACAAGAAAGTGACACCCGTGATGATCAACTGCCATACAGTCTTATGTCTCCGATAGATCCTGACAGATATGTCCAGACGCCGTCATCCGTGTCCTTCCTGTAGCCGGCCGGCTAGCCACAGTGTATAACTGCTGAGGGCACGGGTTTCTCCCAATAAGGGACGTCCTCTAAGGAGTCATGAAGTTACTCAACTTCTTTCATGTTTTGTATAAAGCGATAAACTCCGATCCCATCATGAATCGGTCGATGCAAGTTTGCTTAGAGGATTTTCAAAGACCCACCATACAAATTTACTTGTGGCTTTGGTGTTCTTCAGATCTGATGTCCAGTTTGCATCGTTGTGTTCTCCCGAACCATTGGACATCCGAGAATACTATAATCGTAGATAAGCGAATAATTCAGATATCGTCATATCCGACTTAACGCCTTCTACCGATCATGTATTAAAATCATCAGTGAACCTTAGTTCAACTGATCTGCTTTATAGGCCGATACCAGGTCGGTTGTAGTGTGTACAATACATTGAAATACACGTGACCTGAGCATATCGCTCCTTGTCTATGGGTGCACCATGATTTCAATCAGTTATATGATTCATATCCATTGGTGGCTTCAACGAGACCGTCAACTATCGACCAGTCCGTTAGATGTCTTAGAAATCTTGTAGCACCCGTTTTTGACCTGCGGGCTTCGCGACGCGATGGCGTCGATTCCCTCTGGATCGGTTAAAAAATGCTTGCTTTGAGGAGTCGCCACCTAATTATTCTAAGGTGAATTAGGGCACCTGAAAGTTGACTAAAAGCTGCAAAATAACTCCAATTTTGTGGTCTATGAAACTAACGAGATTCTAGGTAAGGGTTCTTTATTATCCTAAAGGGAAGGGGTTAGGCATCCTTTAAGATCCGCTAACTTGCGGTTATCCGATCAAACTCAGGTTAATTATTATGTTAAAAAGTGCATGTTTTACAAGTATAAAAATAATGTTGCAAGTATTTAATGAAATGATGCATTTGTACAAGCATGCATTTGTATGACATTAATAAACATGTAAAGCTAAAAAAGAATATAATATGCATTTGTATGAAAATTGATAAAGATGTATGCAATGTGATTTTTATGGGCGACGAGCCTAAAAATAGGTAAACTAGCGATTTTCGATTTTAAAACTAACCGAGCCTAAAATAAATAAACTAGCGATGAATTTCCAGTTTTAGACTACCCTATTAATTAATTCTATGTCTACCTATTCTAAATATTTCAATAATTTCACGAGTACAATAATATTACAATACAAAATGAAATAAAGCTGAATTAAAGAAAGTAAAAGACAACAACAAAAATAAGTAATCTCCGAGGGGTATTTGCCTTCTTTGACTTTATCTTTGCAAGCTGTCAAGAATAAACGGTTAGAAACAATTGAATATACATAACTTCGGATCCGTATCCAAAACAATAAATGTTTTGATTACGGAGGGCTCAGACTTAAATTTTGAAAAGATCATTCCAATCACGTCGTGGCTGCGAACATATGACTCATTGGTCATTTTAGTTGCCTTGCCTACCGAACATGTTGGTCTCTCGGGTGAAAAGATTTAAGTTTCATCCTTGCCCAGAAGTTTTATTTTCCGTCTTTACAACTGTGGAGGCCTCAAAAATCGACGGATATTTTTTCATCGGCCAGTGTAGTATATTCAAATCAGTAAAATGGTGTCAAAAACAGTAAAAAGAAAAACAGAAATTGAGAAATGATATCCGAAGGGACGCGGCCTCAAATTCAATTTCATTGGCCTAAATGAAGTATTTATATAAATCAGTAAGACAATACGAGCACGGATGTTTAAATGTCAAAACAGTAAACTGAAACACAAACGGGAAAAAAAGTGCGGCCTCGAATTTAATTTCATCGGCCTAAAATGCAGTATTTAATTCAAAATAGTAAAACAGTACATATCCGTGGCACGGATGTTTAAAACAGAAAACAGAGAGGAGAGAAACGAAACGAAAAAAAGCGCGGCCTCGAATTTAATTTCATCGGCCTAAAATGCAGTATTTAATTCAAACAATAAAAACAGTAAAACAATAAAACAGCAAAAAGCGCGGCCTCGAATTTAATTTCATCGGCCTAAATGCAGTATTAGTTAAAATTATAAAACAGCAAAATACAAGATATCCGTGTATGAATATTTAAACACCAAAATAAACCAACAGTTTGCAATTAAAACGTCCGACCCGAATTCTGAATTTTGACCCGACTCGGACACTGAACAGTTATCCGGCCCGGATCTCAGAATCCAATTTTTTTGATTTTCAGAAAGCCAACAACAAAACACAAACGCAAAATCTGGAAATTTATTCGAGCCGGGTCGACCCGACCCGAAACAATGACCCGACCCGAATCGGATGTTTTTCAACCCGAATCGATTTTCTTCCAAATTACAGATAACCAACAACAAAATATAAATACACAAAAATCTAGAATTTGACCGAATCGGATGTTTTTCAACCCGAATTTGATTTTCTTTCAAATTACAGATAACCAACAACAAAAATATAAATACAAAAAAATCTGGAATTTTACCGAATCAGGTCGACCCGACCCGGGTCAGTGACCCGACCCGAATCGGATGTTTTTCAACTCGAATCGATTTTCTTCCAAATTACAGATAACTAACAACAAAATATAAATACACAAAAATCTGGAATTTGACCGAATCGGGTCGACCCGCCCCGGGTCAGTGACCCGACCCGAATCAGATGTTTTTCAACACGAATCGATTTTCTTCCAAATTACAGACAACCAACAACAAAAATATAAATACACAAAAAATCTGGAATTTGACCGAACCGGGTTGACCCGACCCGAACCGGATGCTTTTCAACCCGAATCAATTTTTTTCTCAGATAGCCAACAACAAATTATCGAATACCAAAATCTGGAAACTTACCTGACCCGATTCTGACATGGTTCTGGCCCGACCGGAACAGTGACCCTACCCGGATTGTGACCCGAGAAAGCAATATTACATAAACCGACCGAAAATAAAACCACCAAAACAGATCGGAAACCACCAACAAAACGAACTCCACCCCCCTAAAATCGAGTTTGAAATCAAAACAAAGGGGCAAAAGGTTACGGATTTTAGGGGTCGAAATCGCGAGTTTTTTTGGGGGTGTAGGTATGGGTGAAGTGATGGGTGCGGCGTCGTGGTGTTAGGGTGGTGTCGGCGTCGTGGTGTTAGGGTGGTGGTGTGTGCGGCGGCGGGTGTTAGGGGTGTGGGGGTTTGTACGGCGAGGTGACCGGGGTGTGGGGGTGTGTGCGGCGTGGTGACCGGCGACGTGGGGTCGCCGGTATGGGGTGTGGGGTCGCATCGGGGTTAGGGGGTATGGGGGTGTGCGGTTGATTTTGAAAAAAAAGGAGAGTAGGTTTTTTGTGTTGTGTTTGTTTTGTTTTTGTGGAGTGTGATAGGGTTATGAGGATAAAAATGGGGGAAATAAAGGGAAATGGGATTGGGCCGGTTCGGGTGTGGGCTTGGGGAGTTGGGCCACCGGGCTTGGGGAAATAAGGGGTGATGGGTTGGGCTTGGACGAAAAATGGGTTTTAGTTTGGGTTGGATAGAAATTATTTTGGGTTGAGTAGAAGTTGTTTTGGGGGAAATGAAATGTGTTATGGGTTTAGAATATAAAATGGTTTTATTATATATAAACAAATAAAAAGCTTTGCAAAAATTATAAATTGTAGAGATGATAAAATATAATATTTGTGAAATGCTTGATGCTTAAAAAAAAATAATATAAAATGCAATGCCGTTTTGCGAAAATAAAATAACATATAATATTAGGATAAAAGTATGATTATGATATAAAATGCAAATGACAATAAAAATGCAAATAATAATGATATATATACATATATATGCCTATATTTTAAAATTGTTTTAAAGAGTCAAAAATATTAAAAATTGCAAATAAAATCATAAAAGATGGGACAAAATTGGGTGTCAACAAATCTAATTCCTAAGATGTCATCTGTGATACCCATATCTTTCATATCGAGACTTTGTTTCAATATGACTTTCACTTTCAGACTGTTGGTTTTCCAACTGTTGGCTTTCTAACTTCAGAGTCAATGTTTCGTGGTCGATTTATTGTTTCGATTTTATACGAAACTTCCAGGACCAAAATGTAAACATTTCAGGGACCAAAATGTAAACATTTCAGGGACCAAAATGAAAGTTCAGGAAGAAGCCCAACAGTCCAGCAAACCAACTCTGATTCTCCCCTTCCAACTCTCCGGTTAGGAAGACTGTTTCAACATCCATGCCACGTAAGACTGCAATGGCCCTGGATGTTATGCTACTCACAAGGGGAGCACATTTTACAACCCAAAGGTTCTTTTCCCGGAGGAAGATCAACCATTACACAAGTATGGTTCTATATGATGGAATCTATTTCTCTCTTTAGCTTCTTTCCAAAGCAACGCTTTTGGAGATGAAAATTATTTGTCAATTGTCCATGGTTCGTTCTCAACCATACAAGCTAGAAGGACTGGAACAAGTCTTTGTCCCCTTCTTTGCTCCGTCTCGGTTCAACATCTAGAATCCCTGAGTTCTGCATATATGGAATATTAAGTTCCGGATAGTCAGCAACTTCTGAGTCCTGTAGATACGAAACGTCTAGTTCCGGACAGTCAGGCCCTCGCGGGTTCTTATTAACCTTGAGCAATTACTTCTTTTCCTTTTTTCAAGGAAAGTTATCTTCAAAGAATTCAGCATTCTTTGACACCAAGAGGCGATAAGCACTACTGTTATTTGCAGATCTAGTGGATATACAATCTACAGTCTTAGGTACGAAACCACCTCACATCACAACATTTGTATGTGAGATCCTTTCCATGTCTCACACGGAGGGTTACCCTTATCCTTATGCGTATTTCTGTTGAGAATCGCATTTGCGGTAAGGATCGTCTTGCCCCACATAATTTGGGCGTACGACTTTGCGCTTGGCTAACACCGTTAGATTGAGGTGAGTAATGAGCAGTCGTTTGATGAACGATGCTTCACATTCTCTCCCTCTATCACTACGAATTCCTCAATCCGTAGGCTTAATTGATTATCAACTTCTACTTTGTAGCGCTTATCCGTTTCAACAACTTCATATTTGTTTTTCAAGAAACAAAGGATGCAATACATTGTACCATCATCAATGAAGGTCACAAAGTACTTGTCTCCCCCCTCTATTTTGTATAAACTTCAAATCACCCAAGTAGGTGTGACTAAGTTCTAGAGGAGCGGTGCTTCTTTCGCTATTCCTTTGACGGAATTTGGAAAGGTGATTTTGCCTCTTCGCCTACCTCACATTTATTTTGAGGGTTTATGTCGACAGAAGGCAACAATCTCAACATCGTTAGCCTTTGAATGACTTGCTATTTAACGTGTCTTAATCTATGATGGCATAGATGCACGAATTACAAATATATCATTCATTTGGCTATAGACATACTGTACCATTCTTAGTTATTACAGACCTGTTGGACTAGTCTCAAACTAGCTTGACCAACAGTGTCCCTTAAACCAAGTTTGGGACATGTATCACCTCATCTTAGAGTGATCCCATTCCCTGAAGTCCTATTGAGGACAACCTCTCCAACCCCTTCTACTTTAGAGGTGGCGTTGCTTCACATGAACAACCTCTTGCCGTGGTTGGGGCGTACCAGGATCATATGTGATCGGATACTCGGCCTACTCCGGTTGCTTTGGCAGACTGAGTGTCCAATTTCTTTTCTGCCTTTCTTTAGGCCTTCAGATCATTTAAGACCTGGAAACTCTGGCCCACCTTACTAGGTGTGGATTACTTTTCCTATGAAATGAATTCTGGCCCCACTCCAGTCGCCTGGAGGATTTATATGGCTGAGTGTCCAGTATCATCATATCAAAGGAATTTTGGCCCACTCCAGTCACCGGAGGCTTTGTATGATCGAGTGTCCAATATTATCCTATCAAAGGAATTTTGGCCCACTCAAGTCGCCCGGAGGCTTTGTATGACTGAGTGTCCAATATCATCCTATGAAGGATCTTCTGCCAAATAGTGTGACAGGCTCAATGTGTTTAGCTTTTAGACTTCTTCCGTTATGATTGGTGCCCAGACAATTCTTGGCGCTTACTTAAGAGTGGTAAGAGTTTTCGCACAGTTAGTGGATCTTTCTCCATCGTATGTGCGAACATACTTTACACACTTTTAATAATTACACTTAAAAGAACGGATCTTTTTAAGTTGTTTACAAAGTTCAATCTTTAAACGGGAAAGAAGAATAGATTAAACTTCTGATTTTAAAGCGTAAGGAATATAAATTATTTCGGAAAACATTTTCATATTCCTCCTTACTTTAAGCCATTTTTAATCAGACATCATTTAATATTTATTCTTGACAAGGAAGAAAATAACTTATCCCAATTTCGGATTCTGGCCCACTTCAGTCACTTCATCAGACTGAGTGTCCATTTCCTTCTTACCATAATTCGGATCCTTTGTCTGGGACAGATTTAGGCCTTCTGCTGCAAGATAGAACCACATCTTCAGCCTTCTCCTCTTGTCCCAGTTGACGTCCTCAGCCTCTCGTGAGCGCTTGTTCCCACCACTCTTGGGAGCGGTGACACCATGAACACGTTGACCTTCGACAACATCAGTATCACTCTCTTCTACCAGAAAACCACAGCCATATCCAGATTTGGTCACACAACTTTTGACCGACATCTTTCGAACACTAATACAATCTTGTCTTAAATTGTTGGGTACTCTATTGTACTTTATAAAGCAGTACGGAAAGTAAATAAATATTACAAGTGTTCGAAAGGATGAACAAACATTCAATATTTAGAAATTGAATCTTGTTAAACAAATAGGCCGATCTTCAAAACTGCCGCAAGCTTGTTGTGTCTTGAATCTTGATAACCTGAAATCAAGAAATAATTAAATCTGGATGGTTACAACGTTGTGTGTTGAGTCGAGTGATTGCACTCTGTCCTTAAGACAAGATTGCCCCGTATATATGATTTTACGTTAGCGGGCAATAGTCTCCCAAGATAAAACAACATTTTAATCTCAACGCTACAAAGCCAATAGGTTGAGCCTGACAAAGAAAACAAATACGAATCAACTTGCTGAAGATATGGAAAAGGAAGAAAGAGTTTTTGTTTTCTCTTCTGTTTTGTCTCTGTGTATATAGTATGTCTCTGTTGTGCATATCTTGTGTATATGAGTGTCTTTACTCACTATTTTTCAACACTGTTTTGCATTTTTTCATGACTATTTTGTGTAGTGTTTTTCGGGTATGTTTGTGTTATTTTGTATCACTGTATCTGTTAATTTTCTGTCACGTTATTGAGCCAAATGAGGCATCAATATATAGCATGGAGGAGGCTGCCCAACAACCACAAACAAGGTTGTTAATAGCCATTAGTGAGGGCTGTTAATGGCCATTAGGGAGGCAGATTAATGGCAGGTTTAAGGGTTGTTCATGGCCATTGAAGAAGGGCTGATTATGGAGGAGTTAATCAGCCAAGTAATGGCTGATTAATGCTCTAAAAAAACTGCAGAAAGTTTCTACCTTCCGTCGTTCCAAATTCAACTTTCCAGAAACTTTAGGGACCAAACTGTAAATATTAAGCAATTTGGGGTCCAAAAAGATAATATCAGAAATTCCCCACAGCCCACCGATGTGTTAGATTTGTCCCACACCACATTTCCATGCCTCAAACACCTTACTTTGTAGACCAATATCTCTTTCATTTCTCAACGAAATTTGACATTCTTGGACCTACGGTTAGATTATGCATGTGTGAAGAGACAAAGCTTCCAACATGCGGAACACTAGTGTTTAATTCATTAAAGATGGGTGGACGCATCTCCCCGCCAAAGACAAATTTCCAACAGAAACAAAGCCAAGACACTGATTCTGCTTATTGGGCCCTGAAAGCAGCTGAAATAGATTTTGGTACCTTTTGGGAAATGCAAGATGACCTTGATCTTAGTCGTATATACCTATGGAGTTGAAGCAGCCCGGGCATCAATCATACGAGAGGTTAAGACTGTTTTCGGGATATATGGAGTTGAGATTGATTTTCGACATTTGAGTCTAATAGCTGATTACATGACCCATACGGGTGGATACCAGCCAATGAGCAGACATGGGAGCATATCGGAGTCTCTGTCACCGTTCCTTAATATGTCGTTTGAAACAGCTTCCAAATTCATAGTCAAAGCAGCGTCTCATGGTTTGACCGACTACTTGGAGACACCATCCTCCAGTATTTGCTTAGGGTTGCCAGTGAGGATGGTACTGGTTGTTTTGACATAATGCAGAAGCTAGATATTTCATGTATAGCCATATGATAATTATTTTTGCGAGTGTCTAAATATAATTATTATTGGTGATTATCTGTTTCTGTGCTGGAATTATTCGCCCATTCTATTGGCTTTGTCTGCTTATTTATGCTGTTACCACTATTATGAAAAAAGAGATTTAAGTTCTGCCCCCAGGGCTAAGTTCAAGTGGCGAAGTTGAGGGACTTTTGACTTAGATCACAAGTTAATGTCATATGCCATGTGTACTAAACCTAAAATTTAAGTAGAGAAGAATAGAGAGGCGGGTTCATTATATATTATTATTCTTAATATTATTATTATTATTATTCGTCTTTTAATATCACAAGCATAGTTTTACCCTAATATTCTATGTTATTTTATTTTTCACAAAATTGCATCGCATTTCTATTTTTTATTAAGCATTAAACATTTCGCAAGTATTATATTTTATTATTATCACATCGTTATGTTATTTTAAATAATTCACATCTTTTACAAAACAAAAATAATATTTTTAATGTTAAACCCCTTTTTATATTTTTTTTAAAACCCAAAACAATTTATAACCCATTTCATTTTCCCAACCCAAAACAATTTCTACCCAAAACATTCTATCAACCCCAAAGTCCATCTCCCCAAATTAACTCTTATTTTCGGCCCAAAAACCGAAGCCCAACGACCATTCCCAATACCCAAATTCATTACCCTCTATTTCCCTTATCTCCCAAGCCCAACCGGCCACCCTCAACCAAGCCCAAATCCCTAATTAAATTCCCATTGCTTTACCAAACCCATTCGGCCCAACCCCCTTCCTTATTTTCAACCAAACCATTTCCCTAACCAAAACATAACCCACAAATAAAATCCCCACCAGGCCTACCCGCGAGCCCAATCCCAATTAAAACCTCCCCAAATTCGTCCAGCCCAATCGGCTAAACCCGAGCCCAATCCCAATTAAAACCCCACATCGCCCAAACCAAATCGAAAAAAACCAACGACGCCTTCAAAACCAGGCGACCCAAACCCTTCCAAAATCCGGCGGTCCTTCGCCGGCTCCACCTCCAAACCGCCGGATAAACACCAACACCACTGCCACCATCAAGCCCTCACATCGCCAGTCCCCTTTTCCCTTTTTCTGCAAACCCCAGAGCCTTGAATAGCTCGTCCAAGGTCGAATCGACAGGCGAACCATGCATGCTGCGGTCGATCCCCAGAACACCTTCAAGGTTTCGACGGGTAATAGCATAAACCCGTACCCCTTTCATTATCATCTCAGTTTTCAAAATCTGTCAAAAAAATCGTCACTTTTCTCCTCTTTTCTTTGGATTCGAAATTCGAATTCTAGCTGTTGAAACCCCTCAAGTTTTGACTATAAATATAGCCCTTTGGGTTGTGTTTGAGGGAGGCTTTTTTGTTTGGACGAAAAACTCTCGGTTCTTCAGAAAATCGAACTAAAAATTCACCATTTCTCTTAGGCTTGCTCAGAGGCAAATATAGGCAGAAAAACCCCTCTCTCGAACAGCTTTCGATTCTCAAAAATCCCTTTTTTTACTCAGTTCTTGCTCGACACAACCGAAAAATATTCATGCCCATTTTCTGTTCAATCGCATAAACAAACTACTCCGAGCGGGTCGACGATTCGAAACAGGCCTCGGTTCGCTGCCCGGAGAAGGTCAGTAAAATACATTCCTCTCGATTTGTTTTCTGTATTTTTGTGTTTTGGTGCTAATTCTGTGCTAATTATTTATGTGGTTGTGTTTTAATGTCTAAGTGTGCTAAGTTGTTAGCCTTGTTTAATTACCTATTAAGATTTAGAAATGTTTTATTTGTATTATTAAACTTATGCAGATTATGATATGAGGCGTATGTTGTTAGTACTTGTTTAGAAGAGTTGTAATTAGTTAGATGTTTTATGTGTGATATATATAGTGTTTCTACCTGTTTGGTTCATGATTAGTATTACATTTAACACAATATGTTAAAACTGTTGTTCAGCACCTGTTCACTGAAGTTATGATGTAAATCAGTTATATTTTAGTTCACTGAAGTTATGTTGTTCAGGATAATAAAATGTTATAAAGAGCTTTGTGTGTGTATGTGTTGATTTATAGACCTTGTATTATCATGTTAGACTAAAAGAAATGTTGAAGCATGTCTATCTTGTTGAGTTTTCTTTGACTGGCTCATCCTCCTGATAAGTATTTGGTTTATTTGTTAGTTATGATATGATAGTTATCTAATTTAAGACTTATCTGACACTCATTTTGACCTTACTGTGTTTATTGGAAGTGTTAGCATGTCCAGTGAACAGTATGACCATGGTCCCATATATGTATCTTGGTCTAAGCAATTCTGAAATATCAAATAGTTAAAAGGTTTGGGACTGTGGGAGCCTGGACATACATTCCAGTGACTTGTTTACACCCTTTTTATTGGTTTAGAACTAATAATGAAGTATATGTATCTATATCAAGTTATAAATTTCAAAACAGCATGTATTAAATATGATTTGAGTTGTTGAATATCCTGTCTTTGTTATTCTAGTCTTATTTGCTCACTTTGACAGTCCTACTATGTTTTTTTTTATGCACAACTGGAATCATGTCCCTGTTAGTATAAAATAACTTATAAATTTGGATTGAGTATTGCTTGTACATATTATTGATTTGGGACAGACTTGTAGATTTATCATTTGCTAGTTTTCATTCTGAAATTGTCATTTAAATCAAACTTATCTGGATTAGTAGTAATCAATAGAATATCCCCATCATGTTAACTGTGTCATGCCTATTTCATAAAGTGTGTTGTGTGACCATCTGCATTATCCTGACAAAATATTGCCCAATTCAAGTGTATCTGTTAGGATCATTTTTATGCTTACTGTGGTACGTGCTTGCATGAATCAATATACTATACTTGTTGAATCTGGAAACTGAGCATGCTAAGTTTTCCTCCCATGTTATGCCATATCATGTTCTGAATATTGTTGACATATTGTCATCTCATCTATGCTAGCCCTTTTGTTAAACAGTAGCAAAGAGTTTAATTATTCTAAGAATGGATACATGTTGGTATGGCATGTTCTGCATAGTTCTATGTGGTTTAATATGGTTTAGTTCTTATAACTGTTTAGCATGAAATATGGGGGATGTAAATCTGAGTTGGTTAGTTGAGTACCTTATGATACATGGCTTGTTTTAGTTGTTCATTTATGATCGGATGTGTTGTGTTAGGGTCCCTAATTAACCTTGTGTGATAAAGTGTACATGTGTTAGAAAAATATGTGGTGTGAATGGCTAATATGAAGATTTATTGTGCTTTAAAGACCATATTATGCAATGCCATGTTCTGGATGTTGTTTGTATTTTGATTCTACCTATTTAAGCCTTTTGTTAAGTAAATGACAAAAAAATTATTTGCTCTATAAGTTTAGATATGTGCTGCTATGAATTGTTCACATGTCCTTCTGTGATTTAAAGGTATTATGAAGTATATCAGATTTGAATGTTCACTAGCAAGTCTAAATCTGCATAAAATGAATCTGAGGCAGCCAATAATGCAATATGTACTCCTGATTCCTGAATATTATTGACTAGGGATAAGCCAAATAGTATTGAAACATGTTTGTTCCTATTAAGATCTTGTTCTTAATTTATCATGTCCTACATATGTTTTGCTTTGATATGATGGTTTGTTGGCCTACCCCTTGTTTAATGATCATGTTAACTATGTTATGCCTAACTTAAAGTGTCATTATGCATAATAAAGCCTAAGCTGTGATTGGTATGCCTTTGGTGTTTGTGAACATGTATGTTAAAATAGGTTTCTGCAAGTAGGGTTAACTAACTTTGTCTTATTGTTTTCCTTTGTTTATTTGAACTGGTTGTACACCTGCCCCTGCCATGTTTCCCCCTTTTTTACTTGCCAGTTTGTTTATATGTTGTTGAGACCTTCATGCCTAATGTGCCTAAGTGTTACTATGTCAAGCATATGGCATGAATAGGGCCTTGTGCGTGTGCTACCTAAGCTAGTGATTTTGTATCTTTCAAGATGCTACTCTGAAATGAGCACTTGTTCATCACTTTGCCTCATATGCCTGCTGGACTGTTTATATATTTTGTCTTGCATATCTGGATGGGAGAATATCTTCATGTTAGCCTATGTCATCTCTCAAATTGTCTAGTATATGTCTCACCTTATAAGTTGTGTAAAAGACACTTGTGTTAGGGGAGTAATGGCCTGCAAATGACTATCCGACCCTTCCCATATATTTCTAAGTCTGGTTAAGCATGTTGTATTCTTTCCTGTGCCTATTTCTGCTACGGGAGGATAATGCATAAACTGGTTTCTTGTTTTGCTATTTTTCTGAACACACATAGTAATTAAACATGTCTGTTTTAAATATGTATCTGAATTAAGGGATTTTTGAAGCAAGCTAGTTAGCTTAATGTATGTGTTCATCCGTACAAGCTTCTTTTTTTAGAACATTCTATTCTGGATCTGTCCATTCAAATTTAGGATTAAGCATGCCCATGTGTTTGATCTACTGGTTATATGTATAAATTGCAGTGAGGTTCATGTGTATGTCTCCCTATTTATGCTTGGACTTTTTCTCCATCTTGTTTAGTTCACCAAGTGTTTCGTACCCGTCCGAACTAGTTGGTTTCATTTATGATATTGCTTATTCGCCTCTTATGTTCAACTCAATCATGATCATGTAGTGGCATGTTTCAATGTATACAAAGTATATAAATTTCAGTATACACAAGATGAATATCTAGGTTGTATATTCCCAAGCATATCATGTATACTTTGAATATTCGATGAATATCAACGCCTCTACATGGCGGAGTATGTATCTGACTGGAAGAGTTTGTATTTCATGTTATATGAATCCCCTATGTTTGAAATCACCCACTGTTCTACAAGTTTGAATGATAAGTCTGTGTTCCCAGTCCTTCCATCTCATGTCTTGTTTCCTGTCTTTGTTTGAGACTTTCAGAATGTATATATGTGAGTTTTTATACTTATCTTAATATGCTGGTTGAAAGCCAAGACAAGCTTCGGATGTGGTTTAGCCTTCTTCGATAGCCTGCCATGCCTATGGTTCTAGAAACCTTTTGATCTTGTTGCGGCATTGAAATTTGACGGTGGTAGCCCCCCTTTGCTTCCTTGTACTTTTAAAAGTGAAGTCTGTCTGATGAATTATTTTGCTGCATTTTGGACTCATTGTTGTTGCCTTGACAAGTCTTGCTTGGGATGTACTTTAAGGCTACCTTGTTGTTGTCATCTTGTTATTGTTTGCTATGGTTGCTTATTGCTTGCTGGCTGGATTTTGAACCCATCCTATGATGCATTATGAGAATTTTGGAGCCTTCTGTGGATATAAGAAATTGCTGTGTTTTTATCAATTCATTGCTGTCTCTTTTTGGCCATTATGCTATTGTATTTTTGGCATTATGAGTTGCTGCATTATTCTTGGTTATTTATTGCCACATTTGGCTGCTGGTTCGAAATGTTATAACTCCGAAAGGAAGCTACTACATTCATTCAGTTGCTACACTTCATCAAAAAAAAAAAAAAACAGATGCTACACTGGATTAGCTTGCTGCATTTGGGGTTGAACATGCTGCTATGTTTTGAGCTAAAACAGATGTGATATTCTGGCCAAAATATTGTTGTATTACTGAGCTTGTTTAATCTCCATTACTACCGTATCTTTGAGCACAATTGCTGCTGTTTTCTTGGCTAAAAGCCTGCTACTTTAGGCTGTTTCGGACAGCCCACTGCTTCTGCGTTTCAAGCCCACTACTGCGTTATTTTTAAACCCATTTGCTGCTGTTTCTTGGCTGAAAACAGCCGCTTTAACACTGTTTCGGACAGCCGCAATATTTCTGAAAAGTCTACTGACTTGAACAGAATAGTACACTTAGGCCGATGAAATTGAATTCGAGACCGCGCTTTTTTGTTTCTCTGTTTTATTATTTTACTGATTTGAACAAATACTACACTTAGGCCGATGAAATTGAATTCGAGGCCGCGCTTTTCGTTTCTCTGTTTTTCAGTTTACTGTTTTAAACACACATCTTACTGTTTTACTGTTTTTACTGTTTTGAACAAATACCGCGTCTGTTCGGGCACTGTTTTTTCTGTTTCAGTTCACTGCTCGATTTCAGATTACTGTTTTTCAGTTTACTGTTTTAAACATCCGTGCAACGGATATCTTACTGTTTTACTGTTTTTACTGTTTTGAACAAATACCGCGTCTGTTCGGGCACTGTTTTCTGTTTCAGTTCACTGCTCGGTTTCAGATTACTGTTTTTCAGTTTACTGTTTTAAACATCCGTGCAACGGATATCTTACTGTTTTACTGTTTTTTACTGTTTTGAACAAATACCGCGTCTGTTCGGGCACTGTTTTTTTGTTTCAGTTTGCTGCCCGGTTTCAGATTACTGTTTTACTGTTTTAAACTAAATATCGCGTCTTTTTCGGAAATTGCCTCTGTTTTTTTTTTTCTTGCTTACTGCTTACTGCCTCTCTGTTTTCTGCTTACTACTGCTGCTTACTTTTTCCAATTTAATTTTGCTGATTCGAACACGATACTACACTGGCCGATGAAAAATATCCGTTGATTTTGAGGCCTCCACAGTTGTAAAGACGGAGAATATAACTTCTGGGCAATGGTGAGACTTAAACCTTTTTATTTCATCCGAGATCAACATGTTTAGTAGGCGAGGTGACATATATTCGCAGCCACGACGTGATTATAGTGATCTTTTCTTTTTCATCCGAGAGACCAACACGTTTAGTAGTCGAGGCAATCAAAATAACCACTTAGTCATATGTTTGTAGCCACGACGTGATTGGAATGGTTTTTTCAAAATTGAAGTCTGAGCCCTCCGTGACCAAAATGATCACTGTTTTGGTTACGGATCCGAAGTTATTTGTATTTAACTGTTTCTAACCGTTTGTTTTTGATAGCTTGCAAGGAACAAAGTCAATGAAGGCAGATACTCCTCAGAATTTATCTATTTTTGTTGTTTTACTTTCTTTAATTCAGCTTTATCTCGCTCTGTATTGTAATATTATTTATCGCACTTATGTAATTAATGAAATGCTTAGAATAGGCAAACTTAAGATTAATTCATAGGTTAGTTTAAGATTTAAAAACCGCCGCTAGCTTATTTATTTGTAGGTTCGGGTAATTCAAACTTAGAAATCCTTCGATAGTTATTTATTTTATGCTCGTCATGCATGTTCAAAATTTTCTAAACAAGCTTTGATCATCTTCTGTTCACTTTATTAATTGTACAACTCAAAATGATTTCCAAAATTACCTCTTTGGCATTATAAGTAATTCATTTTCTCTTTGCTATTAATTGTCACAAATGCATACTTTTTCAACTTTACATATCATACTTGAAAACTTGTACAACATTCATCCCTTTCATTAAATATTTGCAAACATCTTTTTAAGTTTATATTTTAAAACATGCATTTTTCTTAGTACAATAATTAACCTGAATTTGACCGGATAATCGTAAGTTAGCGGATCTTAAAGGATGTCTAACCTTTGATAATAAAGAACTCTTACCTAGAATCTCACTAGTTTCGCATACCTTAGAATTGGAGTTACATTGCAGCATTTAGTTTAATATTTAGGTGTCTTAATTCACCGTAAAAAATAATTAGGTGGTGACTCCTTAATCCTTTTACCCAGGAATCACCGGACACGTCTGTGCTCCGCTTTGACTTCGAGCGGGTTAAAAACGGGCGCGACAAAGTGTACAAGAGCTCTAATATAATAAGAAATATAAGTGAACTGCTCGAAGGCTATATATTGTCTAATGAAAAAAATACATAAGTAAATAAGAAGGGTCATTTCAGGGGCCACGGATGACCAAGTAGCTCACCCTGAATGACCAAAGATGTCACCCTTCTATATCAATGACGAGGCATATAGATGGAACCAGGATCGTACTCTGCACTCAACAAAAGTGCAACAAGAGTAGTATCAGTACAACATTAGTACTGGTAAGTATCATAAGCCAACTAAGATTAGATAACGCAACAATAAGAAGTAGAAACTAACAAGTAGCATATAGAGCAAACAAGTAAGATCACGTATCATAAACAAGTCAATATCAAGAAAATCAGGTAATCAACCAACGACATATATAAGTCACTAATAGAACAATTGAGAATATAAGAATGGATGAGTGCAATGTAATGCCATAGTCACCTCTCTCACTCCACTCTCGTACACACATGCTAAGGACAAAGTCTCAAAGGCATGACCCATGGGGACCCCGAAGTCCATGTACCACTCGGGCTATCAGGCAAAACCTCAGAAGCATCAATCATTATTATCTCCGACAGAAACTTCGGAGTATCTCTGTCACTCTCAATCTCCGGCAAAGACCTCGGAGTATCTCAATTACTCACCTCACCACCATGACCATATCAGTGTAATACGTAAAGCAATGCATGATATCAATCTCAACATTCTCATCAATAATTAATCAACAAGTACAAGTCATGTTACCGTTCACATTTCAATTAATTAATATTACTTTCTTTTCATGAGATAAGTGAACTTGTATGTGACAGAAAATCAGACAAGCAATAATCATAGAATATAATACATATGGCAACAAGGCCACATAAACAACAATCATACCAAACTAGTGGAATTTTTTCACCAGCTCCATGTCCGAAGGCCTATCATGCTATCCCTGTCAATTTCTACAACTATATACGATTCTCTAATCAAAGTCTAACTCAAGTAAGTTGTAATCTACCTCGAGGTCGAGCGGGTGCCACGGACAATCAAACTTGACTTTTCCCCTTCCGAAATGCTTCCGAACGAACAAAGTCTATCAAATATATAATCTACGTTAAATTACGAGTTTAAAGACACCCATATTACTATGCTTTGAATTCAGAATCAAAAGTGAACCAAAAAGTCAAATCCGAGCCCCGAGGGAAAAATTAAAATTTTATTAAAAAATCATTTCACCCCTACCCTAAGGGTCCTGTGTCTAGAAACTTAGTCAATTTCATTCACAAATGAACTCTCAAATGATAAATTCTCATTTCTTAAGACTAGGCTCAAAATCTTCAATTACCTGAAAATCTTAACTTATGATTAAAATCTCACTTTTCACAACTAAAATACCATAAATTTGAAGGTGTACACAAAGTTAAATATCCTAATATAAATATTACATATACCCAATTTATAAAAGAAAATTAAAATTAAAACCTAAGAAAACATACTGAATGCCGAAATCGAAGCAAAATTGCTAACAGTGATCGACCTTACTAATTATGAAGGAACCATTAACCATTTTGAATAGTTTAAAATTTAATCACTCCGTCAAATACTTTATTTCCCCACTTATACTTTATATGGGTGCAAATAATATATCTATGACTAAAACATTTGCGCAAATTAAATAAATATATTAAAAAAAATTCAATCAATTAAATAATCGTAGTTAAAGGAATAGTCCAAAATTTCTATTTTCTCAACTTAGGAACTTTTGACTTCACTAATTCTTCTCCGATACTCACCGAATTACTTCGGAAAGAGTGTTTTAGGGACATTATACCTAAAAGTGCTAAACGACCAAACGAATCGTTACTTGATATATTGTCATGCTTTGTATATTAATTATTTTAGTGTTAATCAATCAATCAACTAGCTTCTTTTCAATCTCAAATTAGTGGGTCAGCTTCTTTTGCTGTCTTTATTAATTTAGGCCATATTTATCGAAACAAACAATACTAATTTTAGGAAAAATACTTATATTATAAAATAATAGTAATCATAAAGAAAAAGACAAAATGCAATTGTAATAAGCATACAAGTTAGTATTTCCAGAGAAAATAAATGCGAACAAGATGAAAAGAAAAAAGATTTCACTTGAGCGTGTTCCTGCAATAGTAAATACTAAATAAAACCAGATAAAAAGACCCTCATCATATGCTCTTTTATCATGAAAAACTTGATAAGCATGAATAGAGCTAACGAACAACAACAAAATGAGAAAGAAGAAATAATTTGTGAAAAAAAACCAAAGGTATACATAAAAGATTAAGAAGTTGGAACATCATTCAAACACAAATTCCATTTGAACTCAAATTTGAAAATCAATCAATCTAATAAGAAGTTAGGAATATGATTTGTTTTAGAAAAATTATATATACTTGAAAAGACAAGATTTTAAGATCATATTTTATCCTTATCTTATAGAGTAGTATATATAAGGATAATATAATCTCACTAGCATCAATTATAACAAATTTGTGTTGAAAGTATATATGTCCTAGATACAATCTACATTAGGGATAAAAATGTACTTGAACACATTCGTATTATTAATGAGATTAATATTTATGGCACTTGCAATTATTGAATTATTGTTTGATTGTTTGCAATTATTCATATATATGCATCCCTTGAGCTTACGTTGTCATTAATAGAGTGAGATATTAATGATAGAACGTAACTCTCAAAAATAGCCTCGACTAATGATCATCGAGAATGAGATATCGATGATATGCTATAAGTCGACATATGGTCTGCATCACATTCTTGGAGAATGTAGTATGTCTCACAGCTACGAGTAATAGTTACTCATGATGGACACATGGATACTTTGGAGAAGTATTGGTATACCCTGCGATAAACTATTTGTTATACATGTCTATAGTGTTATCGGCGTGTGGAATATAACGGTCCTTTGACTTGAGGTCAATACACACCTTGTTTACATAATGATGTACTTTGACCAATTTCTAAGCTTAAACTCCTTATGGATAAGATACATCTTGTGTTGGGTGCATCAGGATGTACATCAAGGTGGTAGTTAAGCCAAGAATAGGATTCATTCCTTGATTGAAAATTTGAGAGAGCACTCAACTTCTCAATGTTATTAGGTTGACTAAAGTCACTGGCCAGTGCAAGAGATATATTTAGAATATGGTCTAGTTGTCAACTAATAAATGCGAGATAAAGTGATTAAGTTATTTGGATAGACACTTGACAAATCTTAAGCTTAATCAAGTGTGTCGCGAATGAAAGGAATTTGTAGTTCCGCATAAAGGTTAAGTTTGATGGATTCATGTAAACGTACTTCACATATTGAGTTCGTCATACGACGCAGTCTAGGAGTTTCGTATGGACCTTAATTAGATTAATGTCGATATGTGAAGGCCTATAGGGTCACACTATTTTCTTCGATCTAAGAATGTATTGAGAAAGTATTAAATATTCGATTGCGAATCGAGATATTTAATTTATAATAATTATGGAATATTTCTATTTGATAGAAATTATTTAATTAAGTCGAATTGGATTTCAAATTTAATTAAAAGTGTTGAATATATTATATGGGTACTCGGACAAATACAGGGAAGCAATTGGGCCAGAAATTACTGGCCCAAAATGGGAGCTTGGGCGTCCACTTTGGGCGTGTGAACATTAACATGGGCTTAGGTTTTCCTGTTTTATATTTGTTTAGGTTTTGTCCTGAACTCCTATATATACAACACATACCCCATAATTATAATAAGATAGAAAATAACTTCTCAGTTCCTAAAGCAAGATTTCCTAGCTTTCTTGAGTAGAAAATACACTGGAGTTAGATCTTGCAATCGAGGAAACAAATCGCATGGATACCTTAGTGTTGAATCCCGCGTACGAAAACCTGTAAGTTTTCTTTTATCATGTTTTGAACATACAACATGATTATCGCATAAGCCATGCCAGAATTGTTGTTGGGTAAGAAATTTTAAACTTCCGCTGTGCTTACTACTTGTTTACGAACCCAACAAATCCCTTCAATGGTATCAGAGCGAGGTTGGTTTAATGATTATACGATAATCAGTAATAACGATTACGTGGGAAAATTAATTGTTTCAATTTTAAAATTAATTTTCAGAATATCAAAATCAGAAAATCAGAATATAAAAAAAAACGGGTTGAACAGTCTCCGGTGGCGGGGCCATTTCTGGCCACCACGCACCGGCAATCGGTGGTTTAAGACCACCGGTGGTGGTGGTGGTTGATGAGGCGGTCGGGAAAAGGCCGTCGACCAACTATTTTAGAAACAGCCGGCGGTGACACCTTTTTCGGCCACCACAGGCCGTGAACCGGTGATTAAAAACCACCTGTGAGTTCGGCCCGACGTGGGTTGTCGACCGGTGGTGTTTAATTTCTTCAATTTTGCCCCGAAAATGAATCCCCAAATTTGATTTGGGGTTGAATTATTTTGAGAATTTGAAATAGTCTACGGACCTATTTGCAATTAAAATTAGGGTTTTAAAATTACAAAATGGTCCCTGGGAATAGCTGAAAATATTGTAAGTTTCGGAAACAAATTAGTCCCTGAGTCCTTTTCTGGAAATTTAAAAGGTTTTAAAATCAGCAGATTTGGTCCTTGGGGCAAATATGTAAACTTCAGAAAAACAGATTTGGTCCTGGGAGGATATGTAATTAATTTTAAGTTTCTGGAAATTATAGAATGGTCCCTGATTTTTTTTTTAATTTCAGAATTCTTAAGGGACTGTTTGGATGGGCAGAAAAGTCCGAAAATTGAAAATTGAGTTTTAAATTTGGAATTTAAATGTTTTCTAAATTGAAATAAATTAATTAGCCCATGATTATTATTATTTAGCATGTTATTTGATAATATGCACTTGAATTAATTATTTTCTCCTAATTGTTTAATTGATTGTCATTTAAATAATTAGTATAGAGTCCGCATTATATATGTCTGGGTAGGCGGCGCCCAGTATTTGTTAGACCGTATTATGCATGTCTGGGTAGGCGGCGCCCAGTATTTTTCAGACCGCATGAAATCATATTTGGGTAAGCAACGCCCAATATGTGCTCTATTTGATCTAGAGCGCATAATAAAGATCTTGATAAAACCCCGATTAAAATATTCCACAATTTAATATAAGTCTGATTTGGAATCCACGCGTCGTCCGTTATAATTGAATGAGTGCAAAATTCTTTTCGGCCATAAGAGTATTTACACCCTAGTGTTTGCTCTAAGTCTACGAGGACTCAGACTTTTCATAGATGCATGTGTTTGCAGTAGCGAGTGAGAAACATTTGTGAGTATTTATGCCCTAGATGCACGATTGCAGTCGCGTAACGGGGTTGACTTACTTAGTTATGTCTTGACACCCTAGCGTCGGAATAATCTAAGGGCGTAGATCGATTGTTTAGAACAGTCGGTCAAACCAAGAGTTGCAAATTGTTTGTAATTGGTTTGGAGACCTATCAGGTTGTACTGTTGAAGTTATCAGCCCTAGCAAACGCGGAGACAGTATGAACTTGGATCTTGGCTCATTATGATCATATTTGATATGAGTCTGTATTCTTTCATGGGGTCGTAGAATATGTTAAAATAATGGAAGTTAATTAAACTAAAGTCCATGTTAATTAGTTAAAGAATGTGTTCATAGAAATTATATTTGATTTAATTTTAGTCTATCTATTTCTTCAGATTATTTAAAATGTCGAATCTGTCATTGAAATGCTTGGTTGAGACTAATAAGTTGACTGGAGCTAATTATCCGGACTGGTTATGTAATTTGCGTTTAGTACTAAGACAAGAGAAAATTGAGTATGTGTTAGACACAATTGTTCCAAAAGTTCATGATGAAAAGTCTGTCAAGTATGCTTTGTTTGACAAGGTTGCTTATCATAAGCATTTGGATGATGCTACATCGGCACAATGTGTCATGTTTTCATTTGTGACTGTAAAGTTACAGAGGCAGCATGAGAACATGGGCCCCTATGAGATGCTAGAACATTTGAGGAGTCTTTATGATTCACAGTCTCAGACTATGAAATATGAGCTGTTGAGAGACCTCTTCAAATGTAAGCTGAATGATGGGGGCCAAATGTCTGGTCATGTTCTGAAGATGATTGGATTGATAGAAAGGTTAGCTTCGATTGGAACGAAGCTGCCCCAGAATGTGTCTGTTAACCTGATTTTGAATTCGCTTCTTGGTTCATTTGATAATTTCATTGTGAACTTCAACATGAATGGAACCAAGGTGAATATTCCAGAACTTCACAATATGCTAAATATTTATGAATCTTCTACTTCAAAGGGGAATAATGTGCTCATTGTGGGCTCATCTACTAGGTTCAAACCTAAAGGTAAGAACAAGAAGGATAAGGGTAAGGTTGGTGCCAAACCCACAGTCTTGAAACCTAAAGGAGGTGTTCAGAAGAAGTCTAAGTTGTCCAGGGACGTATGCCTCAACTGCAAGCAGAAGGGGCAGTGGAAGAAAGATTGCACCGCTCTAAGAGGAGACAAGACACTAGGTGCTTCTGGACTTGCTGGTCTAGGTATGTTTGTCATTGAGATTAATATGTCTATAAGTAACTCTCAGTGCTGGGTATTGGATACAACCTGTAGCTCACACATTTGTAATAATGTGCAGTGGCTAATGGACAGCAGAAAAGTTAGACCATGGGAGGTGGACCTACGCGTTGGAAATGGAGTATGAGTTGATGCTGAGCATGTGAGAACTTATAGATTAGATTTACCTTCGGATTTTACATTAGAACTTAATAATTGTTATTTTGTTCCCTCGATTACGAGGAATATTATTTCCATTCCAATGTTAGACATTGCGGGTTTTTCCTCGTGTATTGCTAATGGAAGTTATATACTATCTTTTAATGGTATTGTTTGTGGAAATACTCCGCTTGTGAATGATTTATATAATCTCAATTGTAATCGTGAAATTCTCAATGTGCAAAATAAACGAGCTAAAATAAGTAATTCAAGAAACCCCACCTACTTAAGGCACTGTAGACTTGGTCATATCAATGAATCAAGGATAGCAAGATTGAGAAAGTTAAACTACCTTGAACCATTGACTTGGAGTCCTATGGAGACTGTGAATCTTGCTTGAGAGGAAAGATGACCAACAAACCACTTTCTGGGAAAAGTGTGCGAGCCAAAAAGGCACTTGAGTTGGTCCATACAGATGTATGTGGGCCGTTTTCCACTCAAGCTAAGGGAGGTTTTCCTTACTTCATAACTTTTACATAATATTTCACAAGGTTTAGATATGTTTATCTTATAAAGCACAAGTCCGAAGCCTTTGAGAAATTCAAGGAGTATAAGTTAGAAGTAGAGAAACAACTTGAAAAGAGTATCAAGACTATTCAATCAGATCGAGGAGGTGAATACTTGAGTAGAGAATTTCTAGATTACTTAAAACTTCATGGAGTCCAATCAGATTGGACACCTCCGGGAACACCGCAAATGAATGGCTTTGTTGAAAGGAGAAATCGAACCTTATTGGATATGGTCAGATCCATGATGAGTTTTTCAGCTCTTCCAACATACCTTTGGGGCTATGCTTTACAAAACTCAATCTATATTCTGAATAGAGTTCTTTCAAAGTCAGTAGAGAAAACGCCATATGAGATATGACATGGCAAGAAGCCCGCTCTTTCACATATGCGAGTCTGGGGCTACCCTGCATATGTAAAGAAGATGCTTACTGACAAGTTGGAATCTAAAAGTGAGAAATGTTACTTTGTGGGAGATCCTAAGGAAATGAGAGGATACTAGTTCTATCTTTCCGGAGAACATAAAGTCATTGTTTTCAGAAATGCAACTTTCCTTGAGGAAGACTGTGTCTACAAGGAACAAAGTTACAATAAGATAGAACTTGAAGAAATTCAAGAACTACAAAGCAACATAGAGGTTGAATCCTTGTCGACTGACCTAGATAAGAATTCAGTATGAGTATTTGGTGAAGGTGTGTTACTTATAGTACAACCTTCAGCCAGTGGGAGTGATGCAGAAATGCAAGATTCTCATACACAACCAATGGAAGATGATACAATGGTTGTACATCTTTCCATTCAGGAAACACAGGTAGATGATATTCCTGAAAACTCTCATAGTGGTGGAAACACACAAGAACCTTCTCATTATCAGAATAAAAGAACCACAGAAACGCAAAATAACCAACTCCGTAGGTCCACTAGGACTCATCGTCAGCCTGAAAGACTTAATCTCCTTGTTGAAAGTCAAAATGAGATAGATATTCCTGATGATGATGAGCCTACAACCTACAGTGAGGCTATGTTAGACATTGACTCGCAAAGATGGCAAAAAGCCATGAAATCTGAAATGGACTCAATGTATGCCAATCAAATTTGGAACTTGGTTGATTTGTCAATTGGGGTTAGACCCATAGCATGCAAATGAGTCTGTAAGAAGAAGATTGATGCATTTGGCAAGGTGCAAACCTGCAAGGCTAGGTTAGTAGCAAAAGGTTACAATCAGAGGCCTGGGGTCGATTATGATGAAACCTTTTCGCCAGTTGCAAAGATTAAGTCTATTCGGATTTTGCTTGCAATAGCTGCATACTATGATTATGAGATTTGGAAGATGGATGTTAAGACCGCTTTCCTCAACGCAAATCTAATTGAGGAAGTGTATATGATACAACCTGAAGGTTTTACATCAAAGTCAAAAACCAAAGCAGTATGCAAACTACAAAAGTTCATTTATGGACTTAAGCAAGCCTCAAGGAGTTGGAATATTTTCTTTGACAAAACTATCAAATCGTTTGACTTTGTCAGAAGCAATGAGGATACATGTGTTTATAGTAAACGCAAGGAAGGGAGTATTGTTTTCATTATCATATACGTAGATGATATATTAATAATGGGAAACGATAAGTCCCTTATGCAATCAGTGAAGGAATGGTTGTCCATCACCTTCATGATGAAGGACATGGGTGAATCGTGCTACATTCTTGGAATTAGAATCTACAGAGATAGACCTAATAGATTGTTAGTGTTGTCACAATCTACATACATAGACAAAGTGCTAAGACGTTTCTCAATGGAAAACTCCAAGAGAGGAAGTCTTCCTATGGGTCAATGCATCAAGTTATCTAAGAAGGATAGTCTTTCTACTGTTACAGAACTTGAACGCATGAAGAAGATCCCATATGCTTTAGCTATAGGATCAATCATGTATGTCATGACCTGCACTAGGCTAAATGTGGCCTTTGCACTTAGCATGACTTGTAAATTCTAGTAGAATCCTGGGGAAGAACACTGGAAAGCAGTCAAGAATATTCTTAAGTATCTTAGACGAACTAAAGAATATTTCTTAGTCTATGGTGGGCAAGAGAAGCTAGTCGCTACTGGGTACACTGATGCTAGCTTCCAAACAGATCTGGATGACTTCAAGTCACAGTCTGGATATGCTTTCATTTTCAATGGTGGAGCAGTAAGTTGGAAAAGTTCCAAGAAAGAAACCACAACTGATTCGACGATTGAAGCCGAGTACATTGTCGGATTGGAAGCTGGTAAAGAAATTGTCTCGATATCTGAGTTCTTAAAAGAACTAGGGGTTGTTCCAAGTGCCAGTCATCCAATAACGATATATTGTGACAACACTGGTGCGATTGCGCAAGCTAAGGAACCAAGATCAACAAACAGAAACAAACATATACAAAGGAAATACCACATACTCAGAGAGATGGTGGAATATAAAAAAATAGATCTAGACTATATTCACACAAATGATGATCTAGCTGACCCATTTACTAAACCATTAAGCTTAGATAAGCATTGTTGACACCCAATTTTGTCCCATCTTTTATGATTTTATTCGTAATTTTTGATATTTTGACACTTTTAAAATAATTTTAAAATATAGGCATATATGTGTGTATCTTCGTATTATTATTATTATTCGCATATTTTATATCATTTGCATTTTTATAATAATCATAAGTTATCCAAAAAATTCTATGATATTTATTCTCGCAAAATTGCATCGCATTTACATTTTTTATTTAAGCATTAAACATTTCGCAAATATTATATTTTTTTCACATCGTTACGCTATTTTAAATAATTCACATCTTTTACAAAAAAATATATATATATATACAAATATGTTTTAATATTAAACCCCTTTTATATTTTTCAATTCCCAACCCAATACAATTTCTACCCAACCTAAATTAAAACCCATTTTTTCGTCCAAGCCCAATCCCCAAAATAAACTCCACAACCATTTAAAAACCAATTCCCAAATCCCAAAACCCAACACCCTTAAACCAAAAACAATTTCACCAAGCCCAACCGGCCCAACCCCTTTATTTCCCTCAATTCCCACAACCCACAACCAAAGCCCACCCGCCAGGCCCGTCGGCCCCAAACCCGAACCGGTCCAGCCCAAGCCCATTTCCCCTTTGCCCTTTTAATTCCCCCAAAAAACCCTTAAACCAAAATAAAACAAAAAAAACCCAAAAAAATCTCAAACCCCCCCCCCCCCCAAATCAAAAAACCCTTCAGCCGCCGCCGCCCCCATACCCCCATCCGACCTGGGTCACCTCGCCCCCTGCCACCACCCACTCCCTGCCACCAACCCTGACACCACCACACCCCTCCCGTCACTTCGCCCACGCCCATACCCCCTAAAATCCGCTTCCAAAATTCAGAAATCTTTACCTTTAATTTGAATTTCAAACTCGATTCTTGGGGGGGAATCCACCTATAAATACCCCATGTTGTTCTTCATTTTTAGGAAGGAGATTTTCGAAAGAAGAAAAAATAGATTTTTGGAGGATTTTTCGGAAGATTATTCCATATATACATAAATATTTGTTGTGTTCTTGATTTTAAAGCATTTGCCTTCTTTGTTGTTCAAGAATCAAGCCCGAAAAGGTTTGTTCTCCCATTTTTGATTCTCTGATTTTCATCTCTAATTCGGGTCGGGTCGACCCGATTCGGGTAACATTTTCAGAATCCTTGCATTTTTCATATTCATGTATGTTGGTTATCTGGAATTGATTGAATCATTTGATGTTGGTTTGAATCACTAATCCGGGTCGGGTCGGGTCGACCCGATTTGGGTAACATTTTCAGAATCCTTGCATTTTTCATATTCATGTATGTTGGTTGTCCGGAATTGATTGAATTATTTGATGTTGGTTTGAATCTCTAGTTCGGGTCGGTTTCGACCGGTCGTGTCGACCGATTTGAATTTCTAAATTTCTTGCATTGTTGTTGTTGTTATCATTGGTTATCCGAAATTGATGAAATTATTTGAATTTGGTGTTGAAATCGATTCGAGTTTGGATCAACGATCCGGGTCGGGTCCTTCGACCGGTCGGGTCGACCCGATTTGAACATTTTCAAGAATTCTTGCATTTCATGTTCTTGTTATTGGTTATCTGAATTTGGTGTTGAAATCTGATTCAAGGTCGGGTCACTGATTCGGGTCGGGTCGACCCGACTTGGATATTTCCAGAATTTCAGAACTCGGGTCGGATACTTTAAATTGCTCACTGCTCGTTTCTTTGGCACTGTTTTATTAATATCGCATTAAGGCCGACGGAATTGAATTCGAGGCCGCGCTTTTATTTCGTTTCGCTTCTCTGTTGTTTAGTTTAACTGTTTTAAACATCCGTGCAACGGATATCTTATTGTTTTATTAAGTTTATTGTTTTAAATTTCATGCGACGGACATCATTGTTTTTGTTTTGAATAAATACCGCGTCTGTTCGGGCATTGTTTTTTGTTTCGGTTTACTCCCGTTTGATTCTTGTTTCATTGTTTAATCATTTTTTGCTTTAAACTAGACACCGCGTCATTTTCGGAAAGCGTTTTTTTTTTTTTCTCTGTTTTTCGCTCGCATCTTTATTCTTCACTTTCTCGCTTTGCTTTAATTTAATTTACTTGATTTGAACGCGATACTACATCGGCCGATGAAAAATATCCGTCGATTTTGAGGCCTCCACGGTCGTAAAGACGGAAAATATAACTTCGGGCAATGATGAAGACTTAAACCTTTTATTTCATCGAGATCAACATGTTTAGTAGGCGAGGTGAATTATATATTTCGCAGCCACGATGTGATTATAGTGATCTTTTCTATTTCACCCGAAAGACCAACACGTTTAGTAGGCGAGGCAATCAAAATAAACCACATTAGTCATATGTTTGCGCCACGACGTGATTGGAATGTTCTTTTCAAAATTTAAGTTCGAGCCCTCCGTGATCAAAACATTCACTGTTTTGAATACGGATATGAAGTTATTTGTATTTAATTGTTTCTAACCGTTTGTTCTTGATGACTTGCGGGGATTAAAGTAAATAAAGGCAGATTATTCCTCGGTGTTTATTTATTTTATTTTTTATTCACTTTTATCCCGCTTTGTATTGTAATATTATTTATCGCACTTATGTAACTATTGAAATGCTTAGAATAGGCAAACTTAGGATTAATTCATAGGGTAGTTTAAGATTTGTAACCCGTCGCTAGCTTATTTATTTGTAGGCTCGGTTAAATTCAAACTTAGAAATCCTTCGCTAGTTTATTTATTTTAGGCTCGTCACGCGTATTCAAGATTTTCAAAATAACTTTTGTCATCTTTTATTTGCTTTATTAAATCATACCGAATAAGTTTATCTTTTGTCAATTTACAATTCATTGATTCCCCAAATTTTACTTCTTTGGCATTATAAATAATTTGTTTTACTATCAATTGTCAAATACATATTTTTTCAACTCTACATGTATTTCTCTTTAAATACCATACAAATGCATATTTAAAAAATCTCTACATGTATCTTTCTTTTTAAAATGCATCATTTACTAATTATTTGCAAACATCTTTAAATCTGTTATACTTGTAAAAACATATATTTTTCTCGTAATAATTAACCTGAGTTTGACCGGATAACCGCAAGTTAGCGGATCTTAAAGAATGCCTAACCCCTTCCCTTTAGGATAATAAACAACCCTTACCTAGAATCTCGCTAGTTTCGCAGACCTTAAAATTGGAGTTACATTGCAGCATTTAATTTAAATATTTAGGTGTCCTAATTCACCATAAAAAATAATTAGGTGGCGACTCCTCAATTCTTTACCCAGGAATCACCTGAACACGTCTGTGCTCCGCTTTGACCCGAGCCAGGTCAAAATAGGGCGCGACAAGCATAATGGTCATTTCAAAAACATGGGTATTAGATACATTGGAGATTGGCTCTAGTCCAGGTGGGAGATTGAAAGTATATATGTTCTAGAGACAATCTACATTAGGGACAAAAATGTATTTGAACACATTCGTATTATTAATGAGATTAATATTTATGGCACTTGCAATTATTGAATTATTGTTTGATTATTTGCAATTATTCATATATGTGCATACCTTGAGCTTACGTTGTCATTAATAGAGTGAGATATTAATGATAGAACGTAACTCTAAAAAATAGCCTCGACTAATGATCATCGAGAATGAGATATCGATGATATGCTATAAGTCGACATATGGTCTGCATCACATTCTTGGAGAATGTAGTATGTCTCACAGCTACGAGTAATGGTTACTCATGATGGACACATGGATACTTTGGAGAAGTATTGGTATACCCTGCGATAAACTATTTGTTATACATGTCTATAGTGTTATCAGCGTGTGGAATATAACGGTCCTTTGACTTGAGGTCAATACACACCTTGTTTACATAATGATGTACTTTGACCAATTTCTAAGCTTAAACTCCTTATGGATAAGATACATCTTGTGTTGGGTGCATCAGGATGTAAATCAAGGTGGTAGTTGAGCCAAGAATAAGATTCATTCCTCGATTGGAAATTCGAGAGAACAGTCAACTTCTCAATGTTATTAGGTTGACTAAAGTCACTGCCAGTGCAAGAGATATATTTAGAATATGATCTAGTTGTCAACTAATAAATGTGAGATCAAGTGATTAAGCCATTTGGATAGACACTTGACAAATCCTAAGCTTAATCAAGTGTGTCGCGAATGAAAGGAATTTATAGTTCCGCATAAAGGTTAAGTTTGCTGAATTCATGTAAACGTACTTCACATATTGAGTTCGTCATACGACGCAGTCTAGGAGTTTCGTATGGACCTTAATTAGATTAATGTCGATATGTGAAGGCCTATAGGGTCACACTATTTTCTTCGATCTAAGAATGTATTGAGAAAGTATTAAATATTCGATTGCGAATCGAGATATTTAATTTATAATAATTATGGAATATTTCTATTTGATAGAAATTATTTAATTAAGTCGAATTGGATTTCAAATTTAATTAAAAGTGTTGAATATATTATATGGGTACTCGGACAAATACAGGGAAGCAATTGGGCCAGAAATTACTGGCCCAAAATGGGAGCTTGGGCGTCCACTTTGGGCGTGTGAACATTAACATGGGCTTAGGTTTTCCTGTTTTATATTTGTTTAGGTTTTGTCCTGAACTCCTATATATACAACACATACCCCATAATTATAATAAGATAGAAAATAACTTCTCAGTTCCTAAAGCAAGATTTCCTAGCTTTCTTGAGTAGAAAATACACTGGAGTTAGATCTTGCAATCGAGGAAACAAATCGCATGGATACCTTAGTGTTGAATCCCGCGTACGAAAACCTGTAAGTTTTCTTTTATCTTGTTTTGAACATACAACATGATTATCGCATAAGTCATGCCAGAATTGTTGTTGGGTAAGAAATTTTAAACTTCCGGTGTGCTTATTACTTGTTTACAAACCCAACAAATCTCTTCTCTTTTATCATGAAAAACTTGATAAGCATGAATAGAGCTAACGAACAACAATAAAATGAGAAAGAAGAAATAATTTGTGGAAAAAAAAAAAACAAGGTATACATAAAAGATTAAGAAGTTGGAACATCATTCAAACACAAATTCCATTTGAACTCAAATTTGAAAATCAATCAATCTAATAAGAAGTTAGGAATATGATTTGTTTTAAAAAATTATATATACTTGAAAAGACAAGATTTTAAGATCATATTTTATCCTTATGTTATGGAGTAGTATATATAAGGATAATATAATCTCACTAGCATCAATTATAACAAATTTGTCGTACTTTGTTGTCGTAATTCATATAATTTGATCATGAAATAAATTTATCCACAACTTTCATTCAAGACTTATCAATAAAAATGTTAATTTAAATGATAGAATGACGTCCAAGAAATGGAGCATGTGTCTTGCTATAAACAATTATATATACAAAAGAACAAGAATATGTAAATCCATAAGTTTTCACTTTTAAAAAAAATTATATTTCAATTCAAACTCAATTTTAATCTTTCTCATTGTTTGTTAGCACATTCTTCTTACTGACTGACATGTATATATACACACACAAATATACTTCCTATATTAAGAAAAAGAGAAAAGAAAGAAAAATATAGAGATTTAAAAAAAAGAACAAGAGATGGAGAAGAGTGAGAAGGGGAGTGTATGTGTAACTGGTGGAACAGGTTATGTAACATCTTGGTTGATAATGAGGCTCCTTCAATTTGGTTATTCTGTTAATACCACCATTAATAATAACTTGGATCCAGGTATATTTATATCTCTTCTATGAAATATTTAATTCTACCTCGTTATTTTACGGTCATTAACAAAAAAAAAAAGGGTCATTCATCCTCTTTATTGTTATTGGTAAATAAATTGTCCCGTATTTGTTGATAATACACGATAATTTACTAACGCCATGGTTATTCATAGTCCAAAAGTACAATGAAGGGTAAAATTAAGATATTAGAATAATCTTACCTCGTGGGATCTGAGGAGGGTAGAGTGTACGCAGACCTTACCTCTATCTTGATTTGGTAGGTAGAGAGACTGTTTCCGAATTGAAAAATATTTTTAGTTATGTTTGACTAATTAATTTGAAAATACCTTTAACTATATTAGAATAACAATTTGTGCTTACCGTTGTCTGTCGTCCCAAAAGTACTTATGAAAAAAAGCTATTGAAAAAAAAACAACTTATGATATTTTCCCTAAAAATCTAGTCAAAAATCTCCATTCTCTAAAATAAATATATTTTTTCCCTTAATTTTCCATGTATGAGAACTAATTGGATTGGTATGCCATGATCAGGAGGAAGTTTCTTGGAGAATTTAGCAAATGCACCCAAAAAACTTAAAATATTCCTTACAAACCCTGAAGATCCTGAAAGCTTTCATCCAGCAATTGAAGGGTGCAATGGTGTCATAATTGGTCATTCTGTTGATTTCGAGGATAAAAACGATGAGGAGGTGAAAATCCAACGATCCATCACTGCGATTTTAGGCATTTTAAAGGCGTGTTTGGACTCAGAAACAATTAAACGAGTGGTATACACTTCGAGTGATGGTACAATTGGTTTTATCGAAGGGGGTCCAGATGTAGTAGATGAAAGTTTGTGGAGTGATATAGATTTTATCAAAAAGGTGAATCCTTTAGGAGCAATTTACTGTATGAGTAAGACGTTAATAGAAAAAGAAGCTCTAAATTTTGCAGAAAAAAATGGATTGGATCTTGTGTGTGTGAATCATGCTTGGGTTTTTGGCCCTTTTGTTACTCCTCAATGCCCAATAATTGTTCTTCATAACATGGCTATGATTCTAGGTACTCCTTCAACACTTCCTTTATTATTTTTCTGTTTTAATTTTTGTTGGTGATATGAATGAGGGAATGAGAATTCATATAGCCGACTCCAACTTGTTTGCGACTGAAAGACAGTTGTTATTTAACTTATATATACCGATAGTAACAAATTACATTTGTATATCAAAAAGATAATGAAAGTTAACTATCTATAACATGTGAAATTATTAGCAACCAGATACAGGTAATTTTTATAATAAGTTAAATTGTACTGATAGTATAAAAGCTTATTTACACTTTTAGTGAATATAAGATAAGTTCATATTATCTTGAATTTGTTAAATTTATATGAAAGGTAGCTACTTATAATATGTGAATTAGTAGCCTGGAAAATAAACAAGTAACCTCTTATAGTTAGTTAAATTATACTGATAATGAAAATTGGTGAATATAAAGTAAATCCTGACTATATTTTGGATTTATATTTATATATATTAATGGTATAAAAAAAAATTACACGATCAATGTAGTCAACCGATTATAACATATTTGTCATATTACATTTATAGGTAATTGGACAGATATAGAGTATGATTCTGGCGTTATTGCACTGGTCCACGTGGATGATGTGGCTCGAGCTCACATATTTCTTTTGGAATGTCCTCAAGTTAAAGGGAGGTACATTTGTTGTAATGCAAATTTAACTCCAGATGAATTGTCTCAATTTCTAACAGCTAGATATCCTCAATACCAAATTCCAACTTTTGAGTGAGTTCTCTTGTATGATTTTTTTTATCTGTTGTTTAAAGTTTTTACACGCTCATGATCAAATACATTACTATGAGTATTTAATGTTACATACACAAGTGTAAATTATAGAGTCTTGTAATTCTATTGCAGTTGTTTGAAGGTGACAAAAGCATTCAAGTGCCCTCGCCCTTGTTCAAAGAAACTGTTGGACGCTGGTTTCAAGTACAAGTACAATCTTGAAGATATGTATGATGAAGCCATTGCTTCCCGCAAACAAGTTGGTTTACTCTAGAAACATTCTTTATTGAAAAAACATGAATTAGCCGCGGATGAATTCTGTAGCTAAAAGATAAAATCCATCATAAAAAATCTATTAGTGAAGAAGTTCGTAATTAACTTCAGATTTGTTTGTAGTGATTATTTGGGGGTGACGATGTGGCATCAATAAAATATTAGCAAGTTAAAATAAATAATGTACTTTTCGTCATTTTGTAATTTTAATATCTTAAAGTCTTCTTGTTTGATGAGTCCTTAGAATGTGTTGCATACTTCTTTTTCTATTTACTTATAGTTTTAACAAGGCGATGAGGAATTAAGGATTCAACAGAATTATGTTAACACAACAGGCAGTGAATGAGTGGATTAACAATTTGCACACTAAATGTGAATTGTGATCTCTTGATCGTTGTAGGCGCATCACTAAGTAATCCAAATCAACCCACATTACTAATTAACGATGAATAATCAATATTTTTTCATAGATACTAAACACAACATGAATCATGAATAAAATGAAAGTTGCATTAATGATAAAGATCTTTTGGAAAACTGCTAGAAAAATTGAGCATGTGGGAAGATTTGAATAAATTCTTCTTTTTTTACTCATATGGAAATAATATCCTTTAACTTAAACGATGCGATATACACTTTAGAATTAAAAAATGAAAAGGTTTACAACACTAATTCTCTCCTTAATTGTGTTTAACACACACTACTTTGATAATATTATGCGTGCTAACCTTATAGATTTTTTTTTCAAATCCCTATTTAATTAAGTTTCACGTATCAAAAATTTATTATTGTAATCATAATTATTTTATTTTATTACTGCAATTATAATTATTTTATTTTATTACTGCAATTATAATTATTTTATTTTATTTGGCCCCAACCCCTTATCTTCCCCACCTAATTTGCAACAGTCATGTCTGCACACCGTAAACTCCATTCCATTTTCCACAGTAGATAGAGCCCACCATATCACCCGATATTACCATCCGAATCTAGTGGGTAAGTTATGGGTCCATTTGAATTTAATAATTCTAATTTAGATCCCATATATTTATTTTAAAAAATTCACCGTATAAGTATAAATAATCGACCTCAAACTTAGTAAATCAATTGAATTGCGGTAGCATAATTAAATTGAACCCATAAATGTGGAGTATCATATGTTTAGAACTATAAGTTTGTTAAATATTATTGTTACGTAGAGGCGGAGCCAGAATTTGAAGCTTATGGATTCGAGATTTTAATTCTTTAAAGTTATTGATTCTGTAGTAATAATCTACGCATAATCAATGACTTCTTTTAATACAAATATAGGGTTTTGAACCAAAGTTATTGAGTTCGGCCGAATTCGTAACTGATGGGCTAGCTCCGACCTTGTTGTTACACACATGTCATGATTACAAGTAAAAATCTTTACTTCTTTTTTAAAATTTTGCGAAAATTTAAATTATATCACATAAACTATAACGGAGGATAATTTGCTGATTTGTCTTGATCAGTAGTGATCATTTTTTATTAGGATCATGCGGTTATTGCACTGGTCCACGTGGATGATGTAGCTCGAGCTCACATATTTCTTTTGGAATGTCCTCAAGTTAAAGGGAGGTACATTTGTTGTAATGCAGATTTAAATCTAGATGAATTGTCTCAATTTCTAACAGCTAGATATCCTCAATACCAAATTCCAACTTTTGAGTGAGTTCTCTCGTATGATTTTTTTTATTGTTGTTAAAAAATTTACGTGCTCATGATTAAATACGTTACTATGAGTATTTAATGTTACATACACAAGTGTAAATTATAGGGTCTTTTAATTCTATTGCATTTGTTCGAAGGTGACAAAAGCATTCAAGAGCCCTCGCATTTGTTCAAAGAAACCATTGGACGCTGGTTTCAAATACAAGTACAATCTTAAAGATATGTATGATGGAGCCATTGCTTCCTGCAAACAAGTTGGGTTACTCTAGAAACATTCTCTAATGAAAAAACAGGAATTAGCAACGATGAATTCTATAGCTAAACTATAAAATCCATCGCTAATGCTATTTAGCTATAAATTAATAAAAAAACTATTAGTGAAGAAGTTCGTAATTAAATTCAGATTTGTTTGTAGTGATTATTTGGGGATGACGATATGACATCAATAAGATATAGCAAGTTAAAATAAATAACGTACTTTTCGTCATTTTGTAATTTTAATATCTTAAAATCTTCTTGTTTGATGAGTCCGTAGAATGTGTTGCATACTTCTTTTTCTATTTACTTATAGTTTTAATAAGGCGATAAGGAATTAAGGATTCAACAGAATTATGTTAACACAAGAGGCAGTGAATGAGTGGATTAACAATTTGCACATTAAATGTGAATTGTGATCTCTTGATCACAGTAGGCGCATCACTAATTAATCCAAATTAACGATGAATAATCAATATTCTTTCATAGATACTAAACACAACATGAATCATGGATAAAATGAAAGTTGCATTGATGATAAAGATCTCTTGGAAAACGGCTAGAAAAATTGAGCATGTGAGAAGATTTGAATAAATTCTTCTTTTTTTACTCATATGGACATAATATCCTTTAACTTAAAAGATGCGATATACACTTTAGAATTAAAAAAACGAAAAGGTTTACAACACTAATTCTCTCCTTAACTGTGTTTAACACACACTACTTTGATTAAGGAGCGTGCATACTTAACCAAAATATTATGCGCGCTAACCTTATAGATTTTTTATCCAAATCCCTATTTAATTAAGTTTCACGTATCAATAATTTATTATTGTAATTATAATTATTTTTTTATTACTGTAATTATAATTATTTTATTTTATTTGGCCCCAACCCCTTGTCTTCCCCACCTAATTTGCAACAGTCATGTGTCATGTCTGCCCACCATTTCACCCGACATCACCATCCGAATCTAGTGTGTCAGTTACGGGTACATTTGAATTCAATAATTCTAGTTTAGATCCCATATATTTATTTTTAAAAAATTGACCGTATAAGCATAAATAATAGACCTCAAACTTAGTAAATCAATTGAATTGCGGTAGAATAATCAAGTTGAATCCATAAATGTGGAGTATCATATGTTTAGAACTATAAGTTTGTAATATATTATTGTTACGTAGAGTCTGAGCCAGAATTTGAAGCTTATGAATTCAAGATTTTTATTCTTTAAAGTTATTGGATTCTATAGTAATAATCTACGCACAATCAATGACTTCTTTTAAAACAAATACAGGGTTTTGGACCAAAGTTATTGAGTTCGGTTGAATTCGTAACTGATGGGCTAGCTCCAACCGTGTTGTCACACACATGTCATGATCACAAGTAAAAAATTTATTTCTTTTTCAAAATTTTGCGAAAATTAAAATTATATCACATAAATTAGAAACGAGGATAATATGCTGATTTGACTGATTTGTCTTTATCAGTAGTGATCATTTTATTAGGATCCTGTGGCCGCTAATTGCTCAAAACCACGTTAATCAGACTTGTTGCTTTGCTTTCATCTGCAAATCCAAGCAACATACGTTGACAGTGATACTTCACCCATCAAATTCAAAGAGTATTTAAAAACCATCTTATTGTTTGTTTTTAGGAATATGCAAGAGATTTGGCCCTGGTAATAATTATCAAATCATGTTTCTGTTGGAAATTTGTCTTTGGCGGGGAGATGTATCCACCCATCTTTGATGAATTAAACACTAGTATTCCGCATGTTGGAGGTTTTGTCTCTTCACACATGCATAATCTACTAAGTGAGTAGATGACCGTAGGGCCAAGAATCGTCAAATTTCGTTGAGAAATGAAAGAGATATTGGTCCACGAAGTAAGGTGTTTGAAGCATGAAAATATGGTGTGGGACAAATCTACCACATCGGTGAAAAAAGGAAGAATTGCTCTCTTTATAAGTCTCTAAAGTGGTAAAGGGTTTGGGACCCCAAGGGGTATCTCATGTGTTTAAAGGAGGGAGGACCTAGATGTGCTTGGGTTCAAGGCTAAGCCCACAAGCGAGCCGCCACCGCCCGTCCGATCGGATCTCGGTCTCGGGTCACGGGCTGAGGGCTGTGGGCTGTTTCTGATATTATCTTTTTGGACCCCAAATTGTTTAATATTTATAGTTTGGTCCCTAGAGTTTCTGAAAAGTTGATTTTGGGAAAGACGGAAGGCAGAAACTTTCTGCCTTACCGTTTGGACTATTTTTTGGAGCATTAACCAGCCATTACTTGGCTGTTAACTCCTCCATAAACAACCCTTCTTCATGACCATAAATCAGCCTCTCTAAATGGACATTAACAGCCTCTCTAATGCCATTAACAACCCTCCTAATGACTATTTACAGCCATGTTTTGGGCAGTTGAACAGCTCTCTCGTGATGCTATATATTGAGCTGTTTTGGCTCAATTGTAGAGACATATACAATGATATAAAATAGCACAAACAGACCCGAAAAACACTACACAAAGCAGTGATGAAAAACTGTAAAACAATGTTGAAAAACAGTGAGTAAAGACACTCATATACACAAGATATACACAACAGAGACACATTATATACACAGAGACAAAACAGAAGAGTAAACAGAAACACTTCCTTCCTTTTCCATATCTTCAGCAAGTCGATTCATATTTGTTTTCTTCGTCAGGCTCAACCTATTGGCTTTGTAGCGTTGAGATTAAAGTGTTGTTTTATCTTGGGAGACTATTGCCCGCTAACGTAAAAGCTTATATACGGGGCAATCTTGTCTTAAGGACAGAGGGCAATCACTCGACTCAACACACAACGTTGTAACCATCCAAATTTAGTTGTTTCTTGATTTCAGGTTATCAAGATTCAAGACACAACAAGCTTGTGACAGTTTTGAAGATTGACCATTTATTTATCCTTTCGAACACTTGTAATATTTATTTACTTCCCGTACTGCTTTATAAAGTACAATAGAGTACCAACAGTTTCTTTGTTCCATATCAGTCAACAAAGCATTGTTTTTCCTATCAGTATAATTTAACATGCTACACGAGGTTATTAGTTTTATTTTCCATGTTATCATATCATGTTTATTATAAATTGTAGTAGTATATGTTATTACAAATAATAAACCTAATAGTGTAAACGTATCATATATTATTATTAGTGTATATAACTTAAACTCGTTAGTGAGAAATTTTTGAGGAATGAAAAACATTCGTTCTGTGCCAATTGGGTGGAAGTCAATAGCTACGTACATGTGGTCAGTTGAACACCCTTTATTATAAATTTTTACTAAGTATATAGATTTTTTTTTTATTTTTTATACATATTTATTGCTCCTCTTAAGTACCTTTAGAAATTCGTTTGGCTTAGTCACTTGTTTTGTACTAGATTGAAGGTAACACCACTCTATGTGCCTCTTTCAGGCACTCCGCCTTGTAAATTACTCATCTCTTTTTCGGTGAAATCAGAGTTATATTATAGATATAGTGGCCAGTTATTAAATTTTAAATCTCATATCATACTTAATTATTATATATAGATAGTTATAATTATTTAGGTGTTAATTAGATCTCAATACATGATTTATATCTGAATGATACGTGTATTAGCACACTATGCTTAATCTGTCATGTATATATATATATATCCATTGTAAACAACCAATATACTTCAAACTACGGGTGGCGAATGGGCCTGGGCGGGCGGGCGGGCTGGGATGGGGTGGTGGGTCGGGATGCGGGGTTAGTGGGGATAGGCGGGCCGGGAAAGGCGGGACGGGGAAGAGGTCCCGTCCCGTCTCACATCCCGCCGGAAGACGGGGCGAGATTTAGGGGGACGGGGCGGGGAGGGTCGGGATCAGGATTTTTTTTAGACACTTAATTTTAAAAAATATAGTTAAACACTTCAATAATTGAACAAGATAGTGTAATAAAAACATCTCAATGATATTTTTGGATGTTTTTGGGCTTCTTATAGTATTTACTAGAAATATGATTTTTTTCGTAATACAATTTCAAAATTGCAACTTTGTTTCGGTGTTCAAAAGTTGCAAATCACACAGTAAAATTACAATTAAAAAAATTACATAGTTAATCAATTTTTTTCCTAATTTTCTCACAATGTCTTGAGAATCTTCGGTTGGAATTGGAAGTTGTTGGTCAAATTGTTCGACGTCGCTTCCTGTTCCCTTGGACAAGATTTCGATGTAGTTGTAGTCGTCTTCTTCGTTGATCTCTGGTTGACCGCACCTTCTACGCTCCGCTCGAATCCAATCTCTGAATAGAACTGCAATCTCCAAGCTGTCTTCCGCCAATGAGTGTCAGTGCTCTCCTATTTGAAATCTTCTAGCAAAAAAAACCGCTTTCAGACGCTGTTGATGACGCTTGAATGTTCAACACATCTCGGGCCATCTTTGTTAGTGTCGGAAATGTCTTCTCATTGTCCCTCCAGTATTTCAGCAAGTCTTCACGTTCTTCTTCATTGACAATTGATTCGTACGGTACAACACCTTGCAAAACATAAACATCAAACTCGCTAACTTGTGAAGAAGTGGAACTACTAAATATTCTATTTCTAAGGCTTTGAATACTAGCAGCAGATATCGCACGTCTTTTATAAGGTTGCATCGAAGTAGAAGAAGATGGTACAAAAGTCGGCTGATTATTTGCATTTTGTTGTTGGTAATACATATATACTTTTTTGCATTCAGTGTGTATGCTAGACATAACTTCTTCCTTAGTTGGTTTGTGAGTTGGTTCTTCATTTGGGTCTTTTGGACTTAGAGGTGGTAGTACTTCTATACTTTCATAAATCGTTTCAACAAGTGTTTTACAACCCTCTACTTTAATAGTCGGATTTAATACAACACCAATAATATAAATAGTGGAATAGAAAAAAAAAAATTAAATTTTATAAATATTGTTTTAATTGATGGCCTATAACTTGGTTTTTGCATATATTCATTACAACAACAACATACCCAGTAAAATCTCACAACGTGGGGGTCTGAGAAGGGTAGAGTGTACGCAGAACTTACCTCCACCTTGGTAGGTAGAGCGGCTATTTCCGGGAGACCCTCGGCTAAAAGCAAAGCATAATCACAAGCAAAGCAAGAGAAACTGTCAAACTCAGACAAGAAATTAAAGCAGTATGAACATGCTGATAATAAAAATCGAATACGACATGGTAGAGTATTCTAACAAAAGGAAGCAGTACAACTAAATAAGATAAACAAAGTTCACTAAAGAACACATAGCAGCAGAAATCAAATTACATGTGATTATAAAGCAATATTGCGCCTATAAGTCTGATAGGCTAATCGGGCCTACTGTTATAACACTATAACTATCATTTTATAAGCGTAAGTAAGACTACGCTCGACTACCTACTACCCTTCTACCTTAATATGTGTCCTCCACAACCCCCTATCTAAGGTCATGTCCTCAGTAAGTTGCACCTGCTCCATATCCTGTCTAATCACCTCTCCCCAATACTTCTTCGGCCTACCTCTACCCCTTCTGAACCCGTCCATAGTCAACCTCTTACACCTCCGTACTGGGGCATCTGTGTCTCTCCTCTGCACATGCCCGGACCATCTCAACCTCGCTTCCTGCATCTTATCCTTCACCGAGGTCACTCTCACTTTGTCCCGGATATCATCATTTCTAATCATATCTCTCCTTGTATGCCCACACATCCATCTCAGCATCCCCATCTCCGCAACTTTCATCTTTTGTATGTGTGAAGTCTTGACTGACCAACACTCCGCACCATACAACATAGTCGGTCTAACAACTACCCTATAGAACTTGCCTATAAGTTTTTTGCATATATTCATTAAGTAACAAAAATATTAGAGCTATATAAAAAAAATAGTTGAAATAGTAATATAGTAAATACCATAAAATTCTTTAGTAGCTTGAAAATTTTTCTCTAAAATCCAATAAGTTCTAAAAATTTAACCAATCATTATCTACAAGCATATCGCTTGGATTTTGATTATGAGCATTAAATAATAAAGTTATAGGTCTTCTATAATCGTAAACAACAATTAGTTGTTCATACAGAGAATTCCACCTAATCGATACTTCTTCAGGAATTTTTCTATAAGATAATCCACAATCATGACAAGTTTTTTTTTATATTCTTTATGTCTTTGTATTTCATTACCTTTAAAAATAAAGTTTATAGCAAATTGTATTTTATCAAAAATATTTTCAAAAAGTTTTAGGCTATCCTTTACAACTAAGTTATAAATATGACACACACATCTTATATGAAAATTATTAGAAAAAGATGGAGTTAATCGATTTTTTAAAAGGTTTATAGCATAATCATTAGAAACAACATTATCTACTGTAACAGTCATAATTTTATCAGTTATTCCATAATAATCACAAATTTCATGAATATTTTTTGCAATAAAAGATCTAGTGTGCCTATCATCAATATATCTATATGCTAAAATACATTTTTGTATAGATCAATAGGGGGCCTCGACTCATGCTAAAAAAATCTCATGCAGGTGATATTAATTTTCGTTCTTTGGGGCTTCGACTCATACTAGGGGGAATAGAAGGCATTCCAGTTTCAGTTTTAGGTTGAGACTCAGTCTGAGCCTGAGGTGGAGGTGCACTAGTAGGTGTGTTATCTACATTATCGTCAAAATTAAAGTCTGGTTCAGATGCAGAATATACCGCATGATCTAATGGTATATCAAAAATCAATTTCATCTATATGAGTGAAATCATCGGGACTAGGAATAGGATTACTAGAACAAAAACCCTTACCCCTATTACCCATACTAGAAGAAGCACACTTACCCTTAATTATACGTCCAAGGCGTTCCATTTATAATTATGCAAATAAATAATTAAAGATAATAAAATTAAGTACGATAATTAAAATTAAGTAACAATAATAATTTAAAGAAGGAACGAATGTATCAAACGCCGAAGTAACGTCGACGTGTAATCGAGGTTGAAAATTGAAACTTTGCTCGATGGATGATCCTCAAGCTAGTTGCCAACTTCACTCCCATTTTTTGAACTTTGATACAAATGAGCAAATAAAATATATTATTTAGTAGGCAATGTAGACTTGTAGAGAGATAGATTGAGAGATTAGAGAGATGGTAGGAAGACTTGTGAGAAAAATGAAGAGGAAAATGAGATATTTATAGTTGAGAAATAGGGGTTAAAGTATAAATATACCAACTTAGGGATTAAAAATAAATATTAAGAGGGTAGGGGGGTTTATGAGGTGGGGGAGGCAAAAATGCCGTTATAGCCGTTGCGTAACGGTCAAAATTGAAATTTAGTCGTTGTTGCAACGGTTATTTTTGCAAAGGGGGGGGGGGTGGGTCGGGACGGGGGCGGACCGGAGTGGGATCAGGATGGAGGCGGGATGGGTCAGGATTGGGCAGGACGAGCCCTAGTTCCGTCCCGAGTTTGAACCCCGATGCTGTTTTTTTATGGGGATAGAGGTAGGGCGGGGCGGGGCGGGTTTCGGGACGGGTCGGGATCGTGTCGACCCGGCCCACTGGCCAGCCTTACTTCAAACTAAAGAAAATTATACAAAAGAAAAAGAGATGGAGAAAGTGAGAAGGGGAGTGTATGTGTAACTGGTGGAACAGGTTATGTAACATCTTGGTTGATAATGAGGCTCATTCAATCTGGTTATTATGTTAATACCACCATTAATAATAACTTGGATCCAGGTATGTCTCGTTTCTACCCTGCCGTTATTAAAATAGGCTCGATTCTGTTCATTTCGAAAATTTACATATGTACAAAACTTTTATTTACATAGTATAACCCTTCATTGCATCTTGTTGCACTACTAATTTTACCTTATGTTATAATTTGGGTAATTATTCATACCCTTATTTTTAGAAATTGTCTTAATTTTCTCTCGACTCTAATTTGCAACAGTCATGTCTGTACACCATACACTCCATTCCATTTTCCATAGAGTAGATAGAGCCCACCATATCACCCGACATCACCATCCGAATCTAGTGAGTAAGTTATGGGTCCATTTGAATTCAATAATTCTAGTTTAGATTCCATATATTTATTTTAAAAAATTGACCGTATAAGCGTAAATAATAGACCTCAAACTTAGTAAATCAATTGAATTGAGGTAAAATAATTAAGTTGAACCCATAAATGTGGAGTATCATATCTTTAGAACTATAAGTTTGTAATATATTATTGTTACGTAGAGGCGGAGTCAGAATTTGAAGTTTATAGATTTGAGATTTTAATTCTTTAAAGTTATTGAGTTCTATAGTAATAATCTACGCCTAATAAATGATTTCTTTTAATACAAATACAAGGTTTTGGACCAAAGTTATTGAGTTCGGCCGAATTCGTAATTGATGGGCTAGCTCCGACTGTGTTGTCACACACATGTCATGATCACAAGTAAAAATATTTATTTATTTTTTAAAATTTTGTGAAAATTTAAATTATATCACATAAATTAGAACGGAAGATAATTTGTTGATTTGTCTTGATCAGTAGTGATCATTTTTTATTAGGATCCTGCGGCCACTAATTGCTCAAAACCACGTTAATCAGACTTATTGATTTGCTTTCATCTGCAAATCCAAGAAACATACGTTGACAGTGATACTTCACCCATCAAATTTAAAGAGTAATTAAACACCATCTTATTGTTTGTTTTTAGGAATATGCTAGACAGTGGCGGATAATGGTAAGAGCGGAGGGGAGTTGTGGCCCCCCTCAAGAAACTCAATTTTTTTTTTTATATATACTACTCACGATTTAAAAATCTTAAATCCCGTCACTTTTTCGGCGGCATCAGCGACTCACGAACTCACACTCGCAGCACGGCTCCACTCTCCCACAATCTATTTCTCTCCACTCGTCTCTCCATCTCTGGTAATACTTAACTGAAGAAGATTTATTTATTTATTTATTTGGGTCTCTTTTTCTTCTACAAAATATAAATCTTGTATGTCTTGGATGCATAGTTGCATCATAAGCAATTACAGGTTGTTTCTGTTATACATGATATGGGTTTTAATGGGTAATTCTTGATATGAGTTTCTTTTAAATCAGCAAAAGATTACAACTTTATGTTTGTTTCATCATATACGAGGCTATTTTGGGCTTATGGGAGTTGAATTAACAGATTAAGGCTTTAAAAGCCGAATTTCTCTGACTTAGTTCTGTTTTCAGATTTAGATGTTATCTTTGATAATTGATTTATGTATTTTTTAGGAGTGGTACGATGGTCAAACTTAAGAAAATTGATGCATTTTTCAAGAGGAAAGCTTCCAACAAAGATGAAAATTGTATAGATTCAACATCGACACTTGAAAAGCACCATTCCGATGATCAAACGGTTCAACTGGATGAGCAACCTTGCAAGATTCAAAAAGTCACCATGGATGAATTTGATGTCAATTGTTTAGAACGTGACCCCGGAAAGCGTCCCCAAATTTGGGAATATCCAGTGAATCGAAGAGATGAAGTTCGAAGAGCTTATCTCAATTGGGGTCCCTATCAATGTCAAGTTGAAAAGTATCCCCTCAATAGAGATAAGCATCCAAGGCAATTTTAAGCATTTTGGTTCAAAATTTTCCCTTCATGGCTAGAGTACTCACCGACTAATGATATTGCTTATTGTTTGCTTTATTACTTGTTCAGTAAAAAGTCAAGTGGGCATCCGGGAGCTGATGTCTTTACTAGAAAAGGATCTAAAGCATGGAAAAATGTCAATGCTGGAAGAGTTGTGCTTTGCTTAATCATATTGGTGAAAGTCTGTGTTCGTCTCACAATAATGCATTGAAATCTTCTCAAGACTTGTTCAATCAGTCTATGCACATCACATTAATGATTTCAAGTCTTTATAAGAACGAAGGGCAGCACTTTAATTGTAGGTACGTCTTTCCTTTTATATATTATATTTTTGTTGTGTTGATGTTATTTTGAATCTTTGATACAATTATATTTTGTTCTTATAAATTTCAATTATAATATTTTAGTTAGTAGTTACCGTTTCCCTTAATATTTTGGGTAAGTTACGCCACTGATGCTAGAGATTTGGCCCTGGTATAAATTATCAAATCATGTTTCTTTGCTACATATCAGTCAACAAAGCTTGTTTTTCCTATCAGTATAATTTAACATGCTATACGAGGTTATTAGTTTTATTTCCCATGTTATCATATCATGTTTATTATAAATTGTAGTAGTATATGTTATTACAAACAATAAACCTGATAGTGTAAACATATCATATATTATTAATTAGTGTATATAACTTAAACTCGTTAGTGAGAAACTTTTGAGAATGAAAAACATTCGATATGTGAAAATTGGGTGGAAGTCAATAGCTACGTACATGTGGTCAGTTGAACACCCTTTATAAAACATTTTACTAAGTATATAGAAAAAAAATTATTTTTTATACATATTTATTGCTCCTCCTAAGTACCTTTAGAAATTCGTTTGGCTTAGTCACTTTTTTTTTAATATTCAGCTTCTTACGACAGACTATTATTGAAAATAGTAGTCTCGGTCCTTCAACACTACTACCAGTTTGTACTAGATTGAAGGTAACGCCACTCTATGTGCCTCTTTCTGGCACTTCGCCTTGTAAATTACTCATCTCTTTTTCGGTGCAATCAAAGTTAAATTATAGATATAGTGGTCAGTTATTAAATTTTAAATCTCATATCATACTTAATTATTATATAAAGATAGTTATAATTATTTAGGTGTTAATTAGTAACATCTCAATGCATGATTAATACCTGAATGACACGTGTATTAGCACATTATTCTTAGTCTCTGTCATGTATATATATCCATTGTACACAAACAAATATACTTCAAACTAAAGAAAATTAAACAAAAGAACAAGAGATGGAGAAGAGTGAGAAGGGGAGTGTATGTGTAACTGGTGGAACAGGTTATGTAACATCTTGGTTGATAATGAGGCTCATTCAATCTGGTTATTATGTTAATACCACCATTAATAATAACTTGGATCCAGGTATGTCTCGTTTTTACCCCTGGCATTATTAAAATAGGCTTGAGTTTGTTCCATTTCGAAAATTTACATATGTACAAAACTTTTATTTACATAGTATAACCCTTCATTGCATCTTGTTGCACTACTACTTTTTCCTTATGTTATATTTTGGGTAATTATTCATACCCTTGTTTTTAGAAATTGTCTTAATTTTCTCTCGATTCTAACGGAGCGCCTACGTGGACCTGTTGAATTTCACGTATGTCAACGTACTTCAAAAGAAATTTCCAAATTTATCCCTTATTTTTTACTTCCGTTAAGTGCAAGAGCAAATAGTGACACATTTTATTAACGACAAGAGTATAAATCGCTAGTACGCAACAAAGTATAATGGAGAATAAGATTAACATATATCGCGCATTGTAGAGTACTCTTTTACCCTTTTCCCTTCTCTAAATCATTATTGTGCAATACAGAAGGAGCAAGTTTCTTGGAGAAATTACCAAATGCATCCCAAAAACTCAAAATTTTCCGCACAAATCCTGACAATCCTGAAAGTTTTCGTCCAGCAATTGAAGGGTGCAATGCTGTTATCATTGGTCATTCCGTTGATTTCGAGGATAAAAACGATGAGGAGACGAAAATCCAACGAGCCATCGCCGGAATTTTAGGCATTTTGAAGGCATGTTTGGATTCAAAAACAGTAAAACGAGTTATATACACTTCGACCGATGGTGCAGTTGTTTACGTTACTGGGGGTCAAGATGTAGTAGATGAAAGTTCGTGGAGTGATATAGACTTTATCAAAAAGTTGAATCCTTTAGGAGCTGTTTACTCAATAACTAAAACATTAATAGAAAAAGAAGTTCTAAATTTTGGAGAGAAAAATGGAGTTGATGTTGTGTGTGTGAATCATGCTTGGGTTTTTGGCCCTTTTGTTACTCCTCAATGCTCAATAATTGTTCTTCATAACATGGCTATGATTCTAGGTACTCCTTCAACACTTCCTTTATTATTTTTCTGTTTAAATTTCTGTTAGTGATATGATATGAGCTTAAATAAGAAAACGAGGATTCATATAGCCGATCTCAACTTATTTGCCACTGAAACACAGTTGTTATTTAACTTATATATACTGATAGTAACAAATTACATTTGTATATCACAACGATAATGAAAGTTAACTATCTATAACATGTGACATTATTGGCAACCTGAAAGATACAAGTAATTTTTATAACAAGTTTAATTGTACTGATATTTATTTACACTTTTAGTGAATATAAGATAAATTCATATTATTTTCAATTTGTTAAATTTATATGAAAGGTAGCTACTTATATGTGATTTAGTAGCCTGGAAAATAAACAAGTAACCTCTTATAGGTAGAGTAGTTAAATTATACTAATAATGAAAATTGGTGAATATAAAGTAAATCCTGACTATATTTTGGATTTATATTTATATATACTAACGGCCTAAAAAATTCTTTTACATGATCCATGCAGTTCAACCTATTATAACATATTTGTCACATTACATTTATAGGTAATTGGACAAATATAGAGTATGATTATGGCGTTATTTCACTGGTCCACGTGGATGATGTGGCTCGAGCTCAGATATTTCTTTTGGAATGTCCTCAAGTTAAAGGGAGGTACATTTGTTGTAATGCAAATTTAACTCCAGATGAATTGTCTCAATTTCTAACAGCTAGATATCCTCAATACCAAATTCCAACTTTTGAGTGAGTTCTCTCGTATGATTTTTTTTATCTGTTGTTTAAAGTTTTTTACACGATCATGATCAAATACATTACTATGAGTATTTAATGTTACATACACAAGTATGAATTATAGGGTCTTTTAATTTTATTGCAGTTGTTTGAAGGTGACAAAAGCATTCAAGAGCCCTCGCCTTTGTTCAAAGAAATTGTTGGACGCTGGTTTCAAATACAAGCACAATCTTAACGATATGTATGATGGAGCCATTGCTTGTTGCAAACAAGTTGGTTTACTCTAGAAACATTCTCTAATAAATAATGTACTTTTCGTCATTTTGTAATTTTAATCTTAAAATCTTCTTGTTTGATGAGTCCTTAGAATGTGTTGCATACTTCTTTTTCTATGTACTTATAGTTTTAATAAGGCGATGAGGAATTAAGGATTCTACAGAATTATGTTAACACAAGAGGCAATGAATGAGTGGATTAACAATTTGCACATTAAATGTGAATTGTGACCTCTTGATCGGTGAAGGTGCATCACTAAGTAATCCAAATCAACCTACATTACTAATTAATGATGAATAATTAATATTTTTTCATAGATAGAATAAAATGAAAGTTGCATTAATGATAACGATCTCTTGAAAACTGCTAGAATAATTGAGCATTTGAGAAGATTTGAATAAATTCTTCTTTTGTTACTCGTATGTATTAGAATGTGTACAATATTATTTAGCCATATTTAGTCTTATGTAATTATGGTAAATATAGGATCCCTATTGTATAAGGATTCCACATTGTATACCCTATATATATTTTGTATTAATGAGAAAGGCTGACCAAAGGAGATTAATACACTTCTACATCGTATCAAGAGCCAATAATCCTTCCCGACCTAAAACCTAATATTTGACCGCCATTCCCATTTTTTTCCGGCACCAAATTGCCCGTATACAACCGGTATACATCTGATATACGATGATATACTGTTGTCCATCCCTTATATTCTACAAACAACCTTGTATACACTCGATATATCAAGGATATACCGCCCTATTTCCCTCCATATCTCTTCAACATACCGTATACCCCTCGTATACAGTCAATACACGCCGATATACACCTATATACGGCTGATATACTTCTCCAGCCATTGTATACTACCCCTTATACAACTATCTTAAGAAGCTATACATCTAATATATAACCGATGCTACCCTTAATCTATACGTCTCGACCTTTTAATTTTTTTTATCCTTTCTCTCGCCTCCTCTCGGCAGACGCCATGGCAGAGATAGACCTTGGTCATGGCAGCAATCACCGCGGCAGTGGTGGCAGAAGGTCTCAGGCAACAACCCACTGCCTGGACACACCGAAGATGGGCCACATCTAGCAGGCCCACCCTCAGGCAGCCAAGCAAACTAGACAAGCCCAGTTGATAGGCTTTCACCACTCGGTCCAGCTGCTTGAGGCCCAGCAGTGGACTATCAGACATGGTGCCCAGCAGAACAGACCAGCCCAGTTGATGGGCCTCCAGCAGACGTTCCAGCTTCCTCAGGCCCAGTAGGGAGTCCAGCGTCCTCAGGCCTAATTGATTGGAGCCTAACAGTCCGCTCCAGGCCATATCCAATCCAATTTAGGCCAGGCTTTGGCTACATTGACTCCTCGGCAACCCAATAACGCGTGGTATATGGATACGAGCGCCACATCTCACCTCACTAATAATTCTAGTAATCTCACTCAACTGCAAAATTTAAATACTCCACAATTTATTATGGTCTGTAATTGTCATCAATTCCAATTTAAGGATTTGGCCACACCCTTACCCCACCACCGCATCCCCACTTCTCTATCAAAAAAGTCTTTTATGCCCCAAACATCATCAAAAATATAATTTCTGTTAGAAAATTTGCCACCATAGTTCTTTCTCAATTAACTTTGACCCGTTTGAATTTTTTGTAACGAACCTCCGTACCGAAAAACTCCTTACGAGATGCAATAGTGAGGGACCTATATCCCTTCCTACCCACATCCGCTGCTAGTGTCACTCCTCCTACCATTCTAACAGCCATATCTCCCTCAACGTGGCATAGTAGACTTGGTCATCCGGGTTCTCACGTTTTTTATTCTCTTAGAAACTGAAATTTAATCTTGTTTAACAAAGGGAACCTCTCTCATAGTTGCTCCTCTTTTCAGTTAGGGAAACACGTTAGATTACCATTTGCCACTTCTATGAGTACTACTTTCTCTCCCTTTGATATTATTCACGTTGATTTATGGACATTTCTCATAACTAGCAACTTAGGTCACAAATATTATCTGGTATTTTTGGATGATTTTTCTCACTTTCTTTGGTTCTATCTACTCAAACTCAAATCTCGAATCTTCTCCAAATTTGTTGAGTTTCGTACACTGGTCAAAACGCAATTTGAAAAAGACATAAAATTGTTTCAATGTGATAATGGTCGTGAGTTTAATAATTTCATATTTCATAAATTTTGTGCGAATAATAGCATGATCTTTCGTTTCTCGTGCCCCCTCCACCTCCCTTCAAAATGGAAAAGCCGAAAAAATTCTCCGAACCATCAATAATATGATTCGTACTCTCATTTTTCATACATCTCTCCCCCCCTACTTTTTGGGCATATGCACTAAAAATGGTAGAACACATTCTCAACAGTTTACCTACCAGTGCGATTCAAAGTAGGACACCCACCGAAATTCTCTATCGTCGGATCCCTACCTATGACCATCTTCGAATTTTCGATTGTCTATGTTACCCTAATCTGACATCCACAGCCCCCAACAAATTAACACCCAGATCTACCCCGTGCGCCTTCCTAGACTTCCCGTCAAACCATAGAGGGTACTTGTGCTATGAGCTCTCCACCGACAAAATCATAATCTCTCGCCACGTCACCTTTGTTGAGTATATTTTCCCATTTGACAATATTAAAAAATTCCGAGTCACTGATTACCAATTTCTTGAAGATTCGGACCCATCACCACTTGTCCAACAAGCACTGTCGTCAGGCTATTCTCTCTTTGTTCGGAGCGGCGGAACCGCGCCACCACCGACGGTCCGGCCCACAGTCTTCCCTTCTCGTTCTCTCAGGTCTGCCACCTCTGTTCCGGTGGCAGCCGACGTACCAACCACCACCACTGCTCCGTCAAACCCAGGTCAGGGCACTGCCACATCCGGTAGTCCTGTCGTCCCTGCCACATCTCTATCACAGTCACCGCCGTTTGCCATCCCTACCGGCAATCGGCCCGCCACTTCAGTCTCCCCACTGGTCACCGTCCCCACCATTGTGTTGCCACCACACACTCAACGCCAACCTACATCCTCACCAGCCCTAGGAAACCAACCCTGTACCACTAAAATCACACCACAGTCCCAAAAAACTGGTCCCCCACCACCGTCGTCGTACCCCACTTCATCGTCATCCGCTACTATCGATCTACCCAGATCGACAACACCACACAACCCCTTCACTGCAATCGGAAACCACCCACCCAGTCCAGATCGACAGCACCACACAACCCCTTCACTGCAATCGAAAACCACTTACCCAGTCCCGTTAGACCACCCCTATCCACCACTGTATCCAGTAACCAAAACAACCCGATCCCAAACCCCACCAGTGAACCCGACCCGACACCAAGAAAATAAACCTAACCCGCACCCTCGCACCATATGGAAACCCATGGCCAACACGGGATTTTCAAACCTAAAGTCCAATTTAACCTATCTACACAAACTATCTCTCCAATTCCCAAAACTACAAAATTATCCAAACTAGACACAAATTGGAATGCGGCCATGTGTAATGAATTTAATGCTTTAACGAAATAACACACCTGGGATTTGGTTCCTAGACCGAAGGGGGTGAATGTGATCCGATGCGTGTGGATTTTTTGTCACAAATACAGAGACAGTGGTGACCTAGAGAGGTACAAGGCATGCCTTGTGGCTAATGGCACTAATCAACAGGAGGGTATATATTGTGGTGAGACATGCAGTCCGATTGTTAAACCGGCCACCATTCGCATTGTTCTGAGTATTGCTATGCGTAACCATTGGCCTATTCATCAGCATGATGTGAAAAGTGTGTTTCTACGTGGGGATTTAAAAAAAATGTTTACATGCACCAGCCGCCTGGTTTTGTCCATCCTGCAGCCCCTCAATATGTTTGTCATCTCCGTAAGTCACTTTATGGCTTGAAACAGGCCCCTCGAGCGTGGTATGATCGATTTGCACAGTATATCATGCAGATTGGGTTTGTATGCAGCAAGTGTAATAATTCTCTATTTATTTTTCATATAGGTAGTAGCATTTTATATTTATTATTGTATCTGGATGATATTGTGCTTACTGCCTCATCTGAGTTGTTAAAAAATGAGATCATTGCATTGCTCAAAACAGAATTTGCTATGACTGACTTGGAAAAGTTGAGCTATTTTTGGGGATTTCAGTGACTAGATCTGCAGATACTATGTTTTTTTGTCAGCGTAAGTATGTAGAGGAGATTGTGTACAAGGCTAAAATGGCAAATTGCAAAATCATGTCTACTCCAGTTGACTCTAAATCATATATTAGTGCTTTGGAAGATGATCAGTGTCAGATCCCACTCTCTACCAGAGTCTTGAAGGTGCACTACAACATCTTACTTTCACCAGGCATGATATTGCTTATGTTGTTCAACATGTATGCTTATTCATGCATGCCCCTAGGGAGCCTCATTTTACTACCCTTAAACGCATCATTCGATACGTTAAGGGCACACTTGATTATGGACTGCATCTATACCCCTCATCATCGACCAGGTTGTTGTCATATACGAATGTTGATTGGGCAGGCTGTCCGGACACGCGACGATCCACCTCAGGCTATTGTGTATTCTTAGGAGATAATCTCACTTCTTGGTCTTCCAATAGACATGCCACATTATCTCGTTCGAGTGCAGAAGCAGAGTACAGAGGTGTTGCTAATGTTGTTGCTGATATATGTTGGCTCCGAAACCTTCTTTTGGAGCTTCAGTGTTCGTTGCGTAAGGCGTCTTTGGTTTATTGTGAAAACATATCCGCCATCTATCTATCTCATAATCCGGTTCAGCATCAGCGAACCAAACATATTGAGATGGACATCCACTTTTTTCGTGAGAAGGTTGTACTCGGTCATGTCAAGGTATTACATGTACCTTCTTCTTATAAGAATGCGGATATATTCACAAAAGGCCTCCCTAGACAGCTATTCCTTGACTTCAAATCCAGTCTTAGCGTCCGGCCTCCTCCAGCTCAGACTGAGGGGGTGTATTAGAATGTGTACAATATTATCTAACCATATTTAGTCTTATGTAATATGATAAATATAGGATCCCTATTGTATAAGAATTCCACATTGTATACCCTATATATATTTTGTATTAATGAGAAAGGCTCTCCAAGGGAGATTAATACACTTCTACAATATGGAAATAATATCATTTAACTTAAACGATGCGATATACACTTTAGAATTAAAAAATGAAAAGGTTTACAACACTAATTCTCCCCTTAACTGTGTTTAACACATACTACTTTGATTAAGGGGCGTGCCTACTTAACCAAAATATTATGCGCGCTAACCTTATAGATTATTTATCCAAATCCCTATTTAATTAAGTTTCACGTATCAAAAATTTATTATTGTAATTATAATTATTTTATTTTATTACGGTAGATAGAGCCCACCATATCACCCGACATCGCCATCCGAATTTGGTGCGTAAGTTATGGTCCATTTGAATTCAATAATTCTAGTTTAGATTCTATATATTTATTTTTTTAAAATTGACCGTATAAGCATAAATAATAGACCTCAAACTTAGTAAATCAATTGAATTGCGGTAGAATAATCAAGTTGAATCCATAAATGTGGAGTATCATATGTTTAGAACTATAAGTTTGTAATATATTATTCTTAGGTAGAGTCTGAGTCAGAATTTGAATTTATGGATTGAAGATTTTAATTCTTTAAAGTTATTGGGTTCTATAGTAATAATCTACGCATAATCAATGAATTCTTTTAATACAAATACAGGGTTTTGGACCAAAGTTATTGAATTCAGCCGAATTCGTAACTGATGGGCTAGCTCCGACCGTGTTGTCACACACATGTCATGATCACAAGTAAAAATCTTTATTTCTTTTTCAAAATTTTGCAAAAATTTAAATTATATCACATAAATTAAAACGGAGGATAATTTGCTGATTTGACTGATTTGTTTTGATCAGTAGTGATCATTTTATTAGGATCCTGCGGCCACAATTGCTCAAAACCACGTTAATCAGACTTGTTGATTTGCTTTCATCTGCGAATCCAAGCAACATACGTTGACACAGTGATACTTCACCCATCAAAGTTAAAGAGTAACTAAACACCATCTTATTGTTTGTTTTTAGGAATATGCTAGAGATTTGGCTCTGGTATAAATTATCAAATCATGTTTCTTTGTTACATATCAGTCAACAAAGCGTTGTTTTTCCTACCAGTATAATTTAACATGCTATATGAGGTTATTAGTTTTATTTCCCCTGCTAACATATCATGTTTATTATAAATTGTAGTAGTATATGTTATTACAAACAATAAATCTGATAGTGTAAACATATCAACAACAACATACACAGTGAAATCCCACAATAAATCTAATAGTGTAAATATATCATATATTATTAATTAGTATATATAACTCAAACTTTTGAGGAACGAAAAACATTCTATATGTGCCAATTGGGTGGAAGTCAATAGCTACGTACATGTGGTCCGTTAACCCTTTATCAAAAAAAATTACTAAGTATATAGAACAAAATTTATTATTTATACATATTTATTGCTCCTCTTAAGTACCTTTAGAAATTCGTTTGGCTTAGTCACTTGTTTTGTACTAGATTGAAGGTGACACTACTCTATGTGCCTCTTTCCGGCACTCCGCCTTGTAAATTACTCATCTCTTTTTCGGTGAAATCAGAGTTATATTATACATATGTACAAAACTTTTCTTTCTACCCTGTTTACATAGTATAACCCTTCATTGCATCTTGTTGCACTACTAATTTTACCTTATGTTATATTTTGGGTAATTATTCAAACCCTTGTTTTTAGAAATTGTCTTAATTTTCTCTCGACTCTAACGGAGCGCCTACGTGGACCTGTTGAATTCCACGTATGTCAACGTACTTCATAAGAAATTTCCAAATTTATCCCTTATTTTTTACTTCTGTTAAGTGCCCTGAGACATTTTATTAACGACAAGAGTATAAATAGCTAGCACGCAACAAAGTATAACGGAGAATAAGATTAATATAGATCGCGCATTGTAGAGTACTCTTTTACCCTTTTCCCTTCTCTAAATCATTGTTGTCCAATACAGAAGGAGCAAGTTTCTTGGAGAAATTACCAAATGCATCCCAAAAACTCAAAATTTTCCACACAGATCCTGACAATCCTGAAAGCTTTCGTCCAACAATTGAAGGGTGCAATGCTGTTATCATTGGTCATTCTGTTGATTTCGAGGATACAAACGATGAGGAGACGAAATTTTAGGCATTTTGAAGGCATGTTTGGATTCAAAAACAGTAAAACGAGTTATATACACTTCGACTGATGGTGCAGTTGGTTACGTTACTGGGGTCAAGATGTAGTAGACGAAAGTTCGTGGAGTGATACAGATTTTATCAAAAAGTTGAATCCTTTAGGAGCTGTTTACTCAATAAGTAAAACATTAATAGAAAAAGAAGTTCTAAAATTTGGAGAGAAAAATGGAGTTGATGTTGTGTGTTTGAATCATGCTTGGGTTCTTGGCCCTTTTGTTACTCCTCAATGTCCTGAAGTTGTTCGTTTCTCTATGGCTATGATTTTAGGTATGTACTCTCTATAGTAGTAGTATTTTTATTGATTTAACTCGTATATATTTTGACACACAGTAATGTAACGAACTTTCACGCTATATTAAACTTTATTTTCTAAGTTGTACCATATTAGACTTATAATTTTAATCAATTATATGTTATTGTAGACGAATTTAATCTGATTGTGTTTAAAATAGTTATAGCGTAATGCATAAAAGTTAAACTCTATATATTTATTATTGTAGGAGTTCAATAAAGCAAGTTTTCTAAATGAGATTTTAACTACTATACACATGAAGTATAAATATTCTTTGTGCTTTATCAATGTATATACGTTAAAAAATTTAGAAAATCTAATAGAACTTTTTGATTCCTCAGTCATTGATAAATTCTGATTTTAGTCCTTGTGATATATGACTCAATAAAATTAGCCTTCAATTAATTAAGGAATATGCGTGTTGCTGGTCCCTTTATGTAGGAATTAAGTTATATTTGGACTATTTTAAAAGAATGTTGCTTGCAAATAGAGTGATAGTACATGCTTAACATAAAATATGAATAATTAAAAGGCGGAAAATTAATAATCTTGGAAGTCTGTGAATATTTATAAGCAAAGGAATAAAAAATGTACATTTCAAACTAAATAATTAAAGGTTAAATGTTCCTAATCAGATATAACGATTAAAATAAATTTACTAATATATGAGGGACCAAAAATATTATTAACCCACAAAATGTTTTACATTGTAAATATATATAAGTTAACTCCTCTTTGGTTTAATTCATATCTAACTTTATTTAGCGGAATTAGACTTTGGTTATTGTATGCTTCTACTATTTCACTTGTGATATTAATTTGTAGGTAATTGGAGTAGCATAGAGTATGATTCTGGTGTTATTGCATTGGTGCACGTAGCTGATGTGGCTCGAGCTCACATATTTCTTTTGGAATGTCTTAAAGTTAAAAAGGGAGGTACATTTGTTCAAGTACAAATATAACTCCAGATGAATTGTCTCAATTTCTAAGAGCTAAGTATCCTCAATACCAAATCCCAACTATTGAGTGAGTTTCTCCTCCGATTTTATTTATCTGTCGTTTAAGATTTTGACATGCTTGTTAATTATTTATAAATATTTAATGTTACATACAAAAGTGTAAATTATTGGTTCTTTTGATTCTATTGTAGTTGTTTGATGGTGACAAAAGAATTCACGTTCCCTCAGCCTAGTTCGAAGAAACTCATGGACCATGGATTCAAATTCAAATACAATCTTGAAGATGTGTATGATGGAGCCATTGATAGTTGCATGCAAGTCGGTTCTCTCTTGAAACATTACTTGGGAATGATGACATCAATAAGATATTAATTTAGGAATAAAAGTGTCGTCTAGACATTCCTTGCTGCTCCAATTCCCCCTATACCTAGAATGTTGTCTGGGTCAAGAGTGATAATTAGTTGATATTTTCATTCGATTTTTTTTTTTCATTGTTGACATTAGCAAGACCTAATCAGATGATGTCTGCTAGATGAAAGTGAGAGCACTCTTATAGTAAATGCATACCTAAAACATCGGCTTCTAATAAATGAATGAATAGTGGTCTTTGGATTGTCATAATGTAGGTGCTTAACAAAGTAATTCAAATCTATTCACGTTACTCATGAATGAGCAAAATGAAAGTTGAATTAATGATAAAGTTTTCTGAGAAAACCTTTAATAAAAGATTATTCAATGTGAGAATATTTAAATACGAGTAATGGGCATAAAGACAAAACAGTTTAAGCTTCAATAAAAGGTACATAAGCACTCTTATTTGTGCAATATTCTTGAATGAATGGACCAAAAATGTTTGGAATATATCCTAGACACTATTTGGATCATACTTTAAATTTTTGGATTCTTAATTATTCCATTACAGTTGTTGTTCTACTTTCCTAGATTCAGATTAATTATTTAAAATAAGAATAGGAGTTGTTGATGGATAGTAACATGCTAGAACGGGGTGGTTGACTATGGTAGAATTGTATTAATCTCTTTTGGAGAGTCTTTCTCATTAATACAAAATATATATAGGTGTACAATGTGGAGTCCTTATACAACAAGAGATCATAATTCTACCATAATTACATAACACTAAATATGGTAAATATAAACATGGTACACTTGCTAATACACTCCATCAGGCGGAGCGGGAGGAGGCCGGGCGCTAAGACTGTATCTGAAATCTAGGAAGAATTGTCTAGGAAGGCCCTTTGTGAATATATCCGCATACTGATATGACGAGGGCACATGCAATACTTTGACATGACCGAGAGCAACCTTCTCACGAACAAAGTGGATGTCTATCTCAATGTGTTTGGTTCGTTGATGCTGAATCAGATTATGAGATAGATATATAGCGGATATGTTATCACAATAGACCAAAGACGCCTTACGTAATGGACATTGAAGCTCCAAAAGAAGGTTTCGGAGCCAACAGATCTCAACAACAACATTAGCAACTCCTCTGTATTCTGCTTCTTCACTCGAACAAGATAATGTGGGTTGCCTCTTGGCGGACCAAGAAATAAGATTATCTCCTAAGAACACACAGTAGCCTGAGGTGGAGCGTCGCATGTTCTAACAACCTGCCCAATCAGCATCCGTATATGACAACAACATGTTCGGTGCGGAGGGGCTATAGATGCAAACCATAATCAAGTGTGTCCTTAACATATCGAATGATACGTTTGAGGGCAGTAAAGTGAGGCTCCCTAGGGCATGCATAAATAAGCATACATGCTGAACAACATAAGCAATTTCAGGCCTGGTGAAAGTGAGGCATTGTAGTGCACCTGCAAGACTCTTGTAAATAGTGAGATCTGACACTGGATCACTATCCAAAGCACTAAGCTTTGATCTAGATTCAACCGAAGTAGCCATGATCTTGCAATTCGCCATTTTAGCTCTGTATACAATCTCCTCTGCATACTTACGCTGATAAAGAAACATAGTATCTGCACTAGTCACAGAAATCCCAAAAAAATAGCTCAACTTCCCCAAGTCAGTCATACCAAATTCTATTTTGAGTAGCGTAATGATCTCATTTTTTAACAAATCAGAGGAGGAAGTGAGTACAATATCATCAACATACAATAATAATTATGCAATGCTACTACATCTATGAAAAATAAATAGAGAATTATCACACTTGCTGCACACAAACCCAATTTGCATGATATACCGTGCAATTCAAAGCGATCATACCACGCTCTAGGCATCTGTTTCAAGCCATAGAGTGAATTATAGAGATGACATACATACTGAGAAGCTGTTGGATGGACAAAACCAGGTGGTTGATGCATATAAACCGTTTCTTTCAAATCCCCATGTAGAAACACATTTTTCACATCAAGTTGATGAATAGGCCAGTTCATGCCCATTGCTATACTCAGAACTGTGCAAATAGTAGCCGATTTAACAACCGGACTGAATGTCTCACCACAATCAATACCCTCATGTTGATTTGTGCCATTATCCACAAGTCTCGCCTTATACCTCTCTAAATCACCATTGTCTTTGTACTTGTGACAAAAAAACCACATGCATCGGATCACATTCAACCCCTCCGGTCGAGGAACCAAATCTCAAGTGTGTTATTTTGTTAAAGCATTAAACACCTCACACAAGGCCGCATTCCAATTTGGGTCAAGTTTGGCTAATTTTGGGCTTTTGAGAATTGAGGATATGATTTGTGTAGCTAGGTTAAATTGAACTTTGGGTTTGAAAATCCCGTGTTGGGCACGATTTTCCATATGGTGCGAGTGTGCTGGGGTACTTTCGGTATTTGGTGGTGGTTGCTGTTTTTGGGAGATGAACGACGGAATAGGTGGTTGCTGTTTCTAGAACAAACTAACAGAATGGGTGGGGAGTGAGGATCGGTGTCGACTACGGGGTGGGGTGTCGGGTGTGGGATTTATGGATATGACAATGGTTGTGGTGGTGATGATGATCTGGGCAGATCTGTGGTGTGTGAAGTCTGATATGGCGACAGTGGTGGGTTGGGGCAGAACTGGTATTTTGATGGGTTCTGGTTGCCGGTGATTGGAGGTGAGTCGGAGGAAGGGTATTGCATTGAAGGGTCGGCTATGGTGTGTACTGGAGGTGGAGACACAATGGTTGGGCGATGGGGGTTCCGGTGATTGTTGGTGTTGATCGTGACGGAGTGCCGACTGACAGAGGTGGTGGCAGTCGGCGATGATTAAGACTGAGGTAGAGACGGCGGTGAGACAGAGAAGTTGTGCCGACTGCCGGTGGTGGCAGTCGGAGATGGCTGCAACAGTGGTACACCAGTGGACTGATGCAGATGGCCGCCGGTAATGGTGTTTGGACAAGCGGTGAGGGGTCCAAATCTTTGAGGAATTGGTAATTAGTGACTCAAATTTTTTTAATGTCGTCAAACGGGAAAACATATTCGAGAAAGGTGACGTGGTGAGAAATTATAATTTTGTCGGTGGAGAGCTCATAGCACAAGTACCCTATGGTTTGACGGGAAACCTAAGAAGGCGCACAGAGTAGATTTGGGTGCTAATTTGTGAGGTGTCGTGGATGTCATAGTAAAGAGTGGGACATAAGGAGAGAGGAGTAATGTGGTGCACGATACTTTCACAAGAGTCAATCTAGAACTTCTAAGTTGAAGCAACGTATGTCCTAGATTGAAATTTCAAATTCTCCAAAAGTAGGATTGAAATTTCATTTCAAATCTCAAATTCTCCAAAAGTAGGATTGAAATTTCAAATCGTGATTTCAATTTTTTTTAAATGTAAAACTTGACCCATAAATTTATATTTTATAAAAAAGATCCATCATTTTATATTTTGTGAAAAAAGACTCATGCTCAACGTGAAGAGATTATTAGTACCTTGTGGAAGGATTATACATTAAAGAATAGCTAGTTACTACTATTGTTATTTTTTTAAAAGTGGATCTTTATAAAATAATGTGTGTTTAAAATTTTGTAATAGGATATAATCGCAATAATTTATTTATGAATTATGATTTGCTCATTTGGTAAGATTGTATAAAAGTTGGAAAAGTTTTGACAGTTTTCACAAATTGTGAGGTTTACATGTTTATGAGAAAAAATATAATTTAAGAAATTCAAATTAAATGTCCAAACAAAATCTTAACTTCAAAACAACATAATTTCAAATCACCATGTCCAAACGGGCCCTTAATCTATAACTTCTTTGATTGAACAAACAAAAATATATTGGGCAATTTTAACGTGAACCCAACATTTTTTGTGGGTCGCACTAAAGAGACAAAGATTGAGTCAATAATATGAGATCTTTTGTAACGACTCCAAATTTCACGATAAGAATACTGATATATTATAGTCACTAAATTCAGAATTACATAGTGAATGGAACTAATAACAACAATCGACAAGTAAAACGAAGAAGAGAACTATGGAAGGAGATAACTAGAAGGTAGATGAGAAGTTTAGATTCTTGAGAAAGGGGATGAGAGGACTGACATTTTTCCCAACAATACCCATAACCGTTCTTTCTAACTTCTAATCCCTTTTAACAATTGCTAATTGGGTTTGGATCTCAAATAAAACCCTCCAACATTTTACTCGGCCCAATAATTTCAACTGAATCAGTCTTATTTATCACTTCTAGCTCATACAGGCTTATGGATCCAACTCGGTTCACAACAATACTCCCGCTCCTCAATGAGAACCTTGTCCTCAAGATTCGACTTAAGAAATGAAAAAGAGTTGCGAACATCAAGCCACAGAGTAAGACCAGTCCAGCAAGCGCTACCATGTATCCATGAGTTACCCATTTCCTTATGTTGCAACAACTCTTTATATCGTGACTCTAAGGAAAATAGTGTCAGTGTCACACTGTAAAGCTCCATGTCCTGTGGTATGATCTTCTGCAATCTGAAAATATAAAACTTGGGGACATCATGTTGCTTGTAAGCATTAAGTCCTAAATGAATCCACCAATTGTACAACACTTTATAGTTATGTGCAACCCTTAAGAAATCCTTTCTCAAAATGGAAGCATAAGCCAGTGATTGCAATAAAGGATTCAGGAAGTAAGAATTCTTTGAATTGTTCAATCCTCTCAATGGCAACAACCAAGTTGATTTCAAGTAATTAACAAGAATCATGGGTTCCCTGGAATGGCTAAGACTATCACTATACTGTAAAGTAGAACTAATAAGATTTCTACTCGGCGAGCCATAGCAAATTGGTTTAACATGAGACATAGCCTAAAGATTGGTGTACATATCAATAAGTGATGCCAAATTATTATCTTTTTGCCAATCAATTTACCACTATCTTCCTCTTCACTCTTCACAGCAAGTATAGAGTGCGGCAAAACCCTTAAAGAACCTGTCCTTGACCTCGTTATCCAACCAAACAAAGTATCACGTCCAAGAGAATAAACCAGAATGTTACGGTTCGTATAAGCACATGTATCATATTGTACCACTGGTGCACTGAATCGCTCCAAAACATGGGTAGTAACAACATCAAAAAGACAAATCAATGAATTCTCTATAGACTCTCCAAGTAGATTGTAAGTTGCATAAGAAGTGTTGAAAGCACCATAGCTTTGAATATCAATTTCAACTCCATCGACACACCCGCAATCATACAACTTTGCGGTGAAACCTGTACGTCTTTTAGCAACTCCTTCAAACAGTTCACGTGCATTTGATGCAGTATTTAAAGGTTCATTAGCAATAGACGCACAATCTAAATCATGCTGTCCAGTGTCGAGCCAATTGTGCAGAGAACTAGCACATCCTCTCGAGTTAGATGACAAGAAATGAGGAAGATTACGTTCTTGCCCAGTATCAACCCAATTGCATTTGCGTAAGCTAAAGTCAAGGTAAGGCAACACTGGGTTTTTTTTACCCCCACGCATTTCTTCAAGAGAACTATGCAAACAAGGAATAGTGTGATGCCATAAGACACCATCAAATGGATATTCGATTGCAGCAATTCGCATACTGACATTCGACATTGCAGTACCTTGGTAAGGAAAAGGAACCAGAAAACCTGATGTATTAGGAGATTTGTTAAACAAAGCTACATCATCTCGTGGATTGTCGTCCTTGTTGTACACCTTGGCTACTGTAGTCACAGAGTGTGCACCCTCATGGGCAATAACATTTAGATCATGAATGTCAAAGCTCACTGCTGTGTGTGAAATTTTGTCGAACACCTGGTCTTCGGTAATGGAAGAAGGTTCATGTACCAAATCTGCTTCCACTGATTTTGCGGTCCCAATTTGTGTCGTCTTGAATGTAAAGAATAAATCTTGGACATGGAGTTGAGTTAGACCCAAGCATTCATTACATGGTATCAGAGCTAGACCCATTTCAATTCGTTGTCCACCGATGTTGGGCTCCCAAATTATATTATACACGCTCCAGTTAACAAGATCTGGGCGTGCGGGGAGTGTTAAGAGTCTCATATCGGATATGGAATGGGAACATGAACTCCTTATATGGACTTGAACAATTCTCATCCTGCAAGCTAGCTTTTGGGGTTGAATTAGGCCCAAAATCCATTCTTTTTTCTCAGTCTCGATTTTCGTGCAATTTCTTCCTCTCTTCCTAAATTTTCTTCAAAATCCTTCACATATTGTTTTTTCGTTATGTCTACGTCAAAGAACATGTTTCATCCTGCCCTTACAGTCTTCAACATCAACAACCACATCCCTATTGTTCTTGAGATGAAAAATATCCAACACGCGACGTGGGCGGATTTATTCAAGATTCACGCACGCTCGCAACAAGTCCTCCATTACATCATCCCCTCGATAACTGGCAAGGAGAAGGTGCCTACCCCGATGATGATCTTACGTTATGGACAACCTTTGATGCTACCGTTCTCCGTTCTCTGGTGGATTCATTGCAGAAGATTATTGAACCCGACGCTACGGCGATGGAAATTTGGAATAGGGTGCGTGATATATTCCAAGATAACAAAAATTTCCGTCCTGTCACTCTTGAGCAGAAATTTTTCCATGTCAACATGGAAGATTTTCCGAACGTCTCAGCCTATTTTATAAGGCTGAAGGAATTAACGGATCAACTCTGAAACGTTGGTGCGCCCGTTACCAATGATCGTTTTGTTCTTCAGATGGTTGCAGGCCTATTCGAGGTCTATAATGGAGTTGGGACACTGCTTCGTCAAAGTAATCATCTCCCACCATTTTATCAGGCTCGTTCCATGCTCACGTTGGAAGAGGCCGATTTAGCTAAGAAAGCGGCTACCGGAGCAAAATTCATCATGATAATGGCCACATCAGACGACCCTCACTCATTCTCCGAAAATTCAAACCACAACTGTACCAATGGTGGCGGAAAAAGGGGTCAAAATTGGAAAAATAATGGCAAAAAGTGCGAAGGCAGTCGCGGTGGTAACATCGGCGGTGATGGTGGCCGAAACAGTGGACCATAGGCCAACTGGCCGTAGCCTTGGGCCTCCTGTCCGTGGGGCAGGGCCAGTGGCCATTGGCCCAACATCCCTTATTTTCCATCGACGCCATATCCGGGAAACTGGGCCCAATTCCAGTCAGCTTCCAGGTCCAGTTTCCCGGTCCAGAATAATGCATCATGGTTTAGTGCTGGCCAGGGCAGCAGGCAAGAGCCTCAGCAGGCCTTCACTGCTGCGGGCCCAGCTCCGGTCCCGACACCTACGGATATTGAGGCCACAATGCATACACTTGGATTACATCCCCGAACGCAAATTGATACATGGACACCGGAACCACTTCTCATATGACGTCCGCACAAGGTACTCTTTTGTCTTATTTTAATAACTAACAACATAACAACAACATACCCAGTGAAATCTCACATTGTGGGTCTGGGAGGGTAGAGTGTACACAGGCCTTACCACTACCTTGGTAGGTAGAGCGGCTGTTTCCGAGAGACCATCTGCTCAAGACAAAGCATAAGCATAAGCAAATTAAGACACACAAAGTGTGTAAGACATGACATCGCATTCTGGAAAAGAAAGAAGCAATAGATAATGCAAGTAAAGCAAACAAAATACACATAGCAACATAAATCAAACGACAAGGGACTATAAGACAATATGATAAGTAAGCAAGCCTACAATAATAACACTACAACTACTAGTTTGTAAGCGTATGTAGGACTACGCTGAACTACCTACTATCCTTCTACCCTAATACGTATCTTCCATAACCCTCTATTTAAGGTCATGTCCTTAGTGAATTTCACTTGCGCCATATCCCGTCTAATCACCTCTCCACAATACTTACTCGGCCTACCTCTACCCCTCATGTACCCGTCCATAGCCAATCTTTCACACCTTCGCACTGGGGCATTTATGTCTCTCATCTGCACGTGTCCGAACCATCTCAACCTAGCTTCTCGCATCTTATCCTCCACCAAGGTCACTCCCACTTTGTCCCTGATATAATCATTTCTAATTATATCCCTCCTTGTATGCCCATACATCCATCTCAGCATCCTCATCTCCACAACTTATTTCAATAACTAATTAACCTAATTACAAAATTCTTATAATTCTACCTAAAATAAGAGATATACAATAATATAATTAATGAAAGAATATTGAAAATTATTCTATTACACCCCCGCAGTCGAAGCGGGAGGTTCTCGAACACTGATACTGGCTCAAAAATAATTAAATACTATACGCGGAAGTCCTTTGGTGAAGATGTCTAAAATTTGATATTTGGAAGGAACATGAAGGACACGAACTTGACCACGAGCCACTTTTTCGCGAGCGAAATGAATGTCCATCTCAATGTGTTTAGTGCGCTGATGTTGGACGGGATAACCGGAAAGATATATCGCACTAATATTTATCACAGTAGACCAGTGTTGCCTTTTGAATCGGGCAGTGAAGCTCAAGTAGAAGGTTACGGATCCAACAAGACTCAGAGACGACGTTGGCAACACTTTTGTATGCTGCTTCTGCACTGGAAAGGGATATTGTAGGTTGCCTTTTGAAAGACAAAGACAATAGGTTATCTCCGAGGAAAACGCAATAACCAGACGTGGAGCGTCGGGTGTCAGGACATCCACCCCAGTCAGAATAAGCAGTGAGACTAGTGAGCGAAGACTTGTATAGATGTAATCCAAAGTAAACATTGGACGTATCGTAAAATACATTTGAGGGCATGCATGTGTTCTTCCGTCGGACTGTGCATGTGCAAAAAGATTTGTTGCACGGCATAGGATATATTTGGTCTCGTGAATATGAGGTATTGCAGGGCCCCAGCCAGGCTACGATAGTGAGTCGGGTTTGAATATGAAGGGCCGGAATCAGCGCTGAGCTTGGAATTGGTGTCTATAGGCGTGTGGGAAGGTTTACAAGATTCATGCCTGCACGGTCAAGGATCTCTCCGGAATACGTCTTCTGACACAGAAATAGGCCGCCAGAATGTCAAGTGACAGAGATGCCCAAGAAATAACTCAAGGCCCCTAGATCTTTCATAGCAAACTCAGATGAAGGAAGACACATAATGGACCAGCGGAGAGCATTAGATGATGTGGTGAGGATGATGTCATCAACATATAATAATAGGTAAGCCATGTATGTACCCTTGTTGTAGATGAACAGGGAATGATCGGATCTGTTGTGTGAAAAAATGATAGAAGAGACATACTCGGCAAACCGTTGGTATCATGCTCGAGGAGACTGTTTCAGTTCATAGAGCGATTTCCGCAACAAACACATAATACAGATGAATAGGATCCCTGAAACTCATATGTTGATGCATATATACCGTTTCATGAAGGCATTATTGACATCAGGCTGATGAATGAGCCAAGACTTGGATATGGCAATGTTGAGGACGGTCCGGATGGTTGCGGGCTTTACGACCGGGCTGAACGTTTCATCACATTCCACTACCACCTGTTGAGACCTGTCATCACCTACAAGACGAGCATTGTACCTCTCAAAAGAATCATCAGATTTCTTTTTATGTCTAAAAATCCACATAGAACGAATAATGTTAGCATCAGGTGGACGGGGTACTAGGTCTCACGTCTTATTATCAATAATAACATTATATTCGTCAATCATTGCGGCTTTCCAATTAGGATCGAACAAGGCATCCTTCGGGTTACGAGGGATAGGGGAAGGGATAAATAAAACAGAAAGGTTAAACACCTATTTAGGTTTATGAATTCTGTGCATGACACTGGTTTCCATAGTCCGAGAGTCTGTCTCGGGATGCGAGACTGGAGGGCGGTTTTCCGCGGGACTGCCGGAAAGAGGAGGAAGGGTAGAAATATGAATATAATGCTCTTATTTAAAATAAGACGTGGGAGTTGGTGCCCCGTCCGACTGGTGTCAATATTATTCGATGTATGTGGATTTTTACTCATAAGAAAAATTATGACGGTTCATTTGAGAGGCATAAGGCCCGTCTTGTAAGTGATAGTAAAACTCAACAGGTTGGTGTGGATTATGGTGAGACGTTTAGTCCGGTGGTCAAACCGGCTACCATTCGCATTGTTCTCAGTCTGCTCTTTCGAAAGCATGGCCTATTCATCAGTTGGATGTGAAAAATGCTTTCTTACACAGTGATCTTAAGGAGACAGTTTACATGCATCAGCCCTTGGGTTTTAAGGACCCCAATTATCCTCACCATGTTTGTTTGTTGAAAAAGTCCTTGTATGGGCTTAAGCAGGCCCCACGAGCTTGGTATAAGAGGTTTGCAGATTATGTGTCTACGATTGGGTTTTCTCACAGCATGTCTAATCATTCTTTGTTCATTTATCGCCGTGGTACTTCTCTAGCATACATTCTGTTATATGTGGATGATATAAGTTTGATTGTCTCCTCCTTCTCAGTTCAGAATTTGCTATGAAAGACTTGGGGCCTTGAGTTATTTTTTGGGTATAGATGTCACTCGTCATGCAAATGGTCTATTTTTATCACAAAAGAATTATGCAGCTGAGATTATTGAGAGAGCTGGCATGTCATCTGGTAAGTCCTCTTCTACTGATACCAAACCGAAGTTGAGTGCTACTTCTAACACACCATACGAGGATCCCACCCATTATCGTAGTCTTGCAGGATCTCTTCAGTATCTTACTTTCACGAGACCAGATATTATTTATGCAGTGAAGATGTGTTTATTTATGCATGATCCGCAAATTGAGCACATGATTATGGATTGCATTTATATCCATCATCCGTCTCTACTCTCGTGTTGTATACAAATGCTGATTGGGGTGGATGTCCAGATACCAGACGATCGATAAATGATTGATTACAAATATTTAGGACATCTAGTTATTGTATGTTTCTTGGTGATAACTTGGTCTCTTGGTCGGCAAAACGCCAGACTACATTACCGCGATCTAGTGCGGAGGTCGAGTATCGAGGGGTAGCCAATGTGGTGTCTGAGTCATGTTGGCCTGCGTAATCTACTTTTAGAGCTTCACTTTCCTATTCAGAAAGCTACCTTGGTCTACCGTGATAATGTTAGTGCAGTCTATCTATCTGGGAATTCGATCCAACATCAGCGCACTAAACATATCGAGATGGATATTCACTTTGTTCGCGAAAAGGTAACTCGTGGACAAGTACGTGTCTTGCATGTCCGTTCAAGGTATAAATATGAAAAATCATATTCCTACTATAATACTAATATCCTAATTACACTTATACAATGATTCTACAAAATATGGTAAGTAACCTAAATATACGTAAGTTGTCCGTGAGATACACGATTTTGGTTTCTATGTAAAGAATAGATATTGGGCATAACTCAACCCCAAAAGCTAGTTTGTAGGGGGAAGATTGTCGAAGTCCATATTCCCATTCCATCTCCTATGTGGGACTCTTAATACTCCCCGCACGCTCAGACATCGATAACTAGAGCGTGAATAATATAATTTTGAGGTCCAACATCGACGAACAAAGAATTGGAATGAGTCTGACTCTAATACCATGTAAAGAATGGATCATGGGTCTAACTCAACCCCAAAAGCTAGTTTGTACGGTGATGATTGTCTAAGTCCATATAAAGAGTCCATGTTCCCATTCTATATCCTATGTGGGAATCTTAACATGACGGATCGGATTCTTTGGGTCAATATGAAAGATGGACAAATTAAAGGACCAGAAAGTTTTAATCTCAATAATACTTCCAGTAATCAATGCCAAAGGCTCTACATTCTTACACTCCACTGGCAATTTATCGAACACATGGTCCTCATCAAGCTCCCAGTGTCGTAGGCTGATTCTGGCAATTTATCGAACATATCTCTACATTCTTACACTCCACTGGCAATTTATCGAACACATGGTCCTCCATTGAGCTCCCAGTGTCGTCGGCTGATTCTGGCAATTTATCGAACATATGGTCCATATGGCCTGAATATTGATCGTCTAAAACCGAATCATTTCCAACGAGGAGGAGGTTTGTGTCAATCGAAGTATGAAACATCTCAAGATGTACCTCGGCGTTATCCACAGTACTTGGGTTTTCATCGGCCAAAGCTAAAGCAATCTCTCTCCGTGAACGACTGTAGCAGCACTAATTGGATCATCTTCTACTGTAACCGCTGAATACTTTTCCTGCATCTTCTTTAGCAAAGCAAGAATACGGTTAATATGAGTGTCCACCATAGGAGACTCTGCATAGGTTCTTTCGAAAAACTAAAATATCTTTTAAAATATTTTAAATTATTAATTATCGTGATCTATAATATTTTTTTACGTAATTTTTAAATATATAAATTTTATTTCAAAAAATTTAAAGATTTTATGTTCTAACACTATCAAAATTAGAAAGTTTAACACTCAAAAAAAACGAAAAATGTCTAATCTTTTTGGACAGAGGGAGTACTATTTTAGTTTTGTTGTCGTGATATTGGAAATTAGTCATTCAATAAAATTCCCAAAGTGCTTCACCTACAACTCGAGCTTCAGTTCACATTTTACCATTAGATTCAGAACATTGCTAAAGCACAAAACAGAGTAATAAATTCCTTTGATCTTCAATTAGTAAAAACTTTTTCTCATCATTAATAAGTCCAGAAACAATTTTCTGTTTGTTCATCCAAGTACAATTGAACAAAAATTAAGATATGCAAAAACAAAAACAAAAATCTCATTCCATAGGCATTTTTTTTGACAAAAATTGAAAAGAAAATTCAAATACTAATCAATAACACTCCACATACAAAGGCAAGAAAGAATCAATCGAATAGTAGCATTTCGATAACAATAAACCTCCAAGTCCAATCAAAACAAAGCAATTGAATCGATAGTATAGCGATTTCATTCCTAAAAATTCATAGCCTCGAGTTTTAATTCCTCAATGAAGCGAACAGAGAGACGAGCAGAGAAGTTCCGATCAAAGCACCAGAAATCGGCACGGAGAATCCTGCTCCGGCATCCGGCGACGGAGATGGAGCTAGACCGACCTCCTGTGCTGAGGCGGCGACGGCAGCGAGAACGATGGCGAGGATAAAGGCCTTAATGATGCTGCTAACTTGCGCCATTTCGATAAAATTGATAGAAGAAACTGATGAACTTTCTAGAAAATTGAATTAACAAAGAAGAAGTATGAGCTGTGTGATGGGAGATGAAGATAGAGGAGGAGGTTATTTATAGTGGGAAAATGAAGGAAGTGACAGCTGGAGGAAGAATTGATCCGTTGAACTAACAGCTCACTTGACGGCCACTGTCGGGGCATTATTATTGCTGAACCGTCTTGTCTGCCGTTAAAGAGACATTAAAAAGAATTCTCCCGTTGGGTTCATAATTGAATGGTCCCACCATTTTTGTACTTTTGCTTTTCAATCCGGTAAAAACTTAGTGATTACACTCAATTTAATTAAAATCATAAAATTACTTAAATTTAATTAAATTAATTATAAGACAAACTAAAATCGACTAAAAGTCCTAGTTTTAATAAAGAATAAAATTTAAAAGAATGTAAATTCATATTAAAATAACACTTTAAAGTTTCTAGGGTTGCCATCAATTTCATTTTTCTTTTATTGTTCCTCTTCTAGCATTCTGGTTCAAATTATTTATCATAATTATTAAAAATAGTTATTTCAATTTATTTATTATTTTAAAAGTTTAAAATATAATTAGTTATTTTTTCTCCATTTTACCTTTTTGTCATTAATAAAATGATATATAAATAAAGTAAATATTTAATAGAAATAGATTATAATTTAGACATACATAAGAACAAAGTAGGTCAAATACTCCTCCTAATTAATCAGTAATTCTTAAGAGGCGTGTAAACTAAAAAAATGATAAATAATTTGAGACGAATGGAGTATTATTTCTCACTGGAATCAAAAGGATAATTGTGAAACATGATTATTAAAACCGGAGTTCAGGTTATGAGCAATAGTCACAAGTAGATGTAGCATCTTCTCCTACTTTTTTTTCTCTTCAATAATTCTTGTTAATCTTGTAAGTAAAGAGATGCCTGGATATTAATTTTTTCACGTATTATCCAGTTTATTATTTGTTAATGTATGCCAAAAAACTTTAATCTATTGACAAAAACATGAAAGAAATTCTCTTAGACTTAAAGTTTAGTTAGTAAGCTCATTAATGTTTTTATTGTCTTTAAGAAAAAGCTGTTAAAACAAAGTAGAAGTTTTATTTTAGATTAAGCTATTAAACCTGTAACAGTGTGACTATGCAAAGCCAATTAGTGCAATTCTGTGATTTTTCATATGAGTAATCTTTTGATGTGTTACCTTTGAGGTATACAAAGGTAAGTGTTCTTTTTGTTGAAATTAAAAATGTTTATACTGAAGGGTTTTGTTGGGTTCAAAGCATATAAGTAAGTAAGGCATAGCAGAAGTTTAAAATTTTGTTTCTTACTTACCCCAACAACATTCCTGGTATGGTTATACAACAATCAAACCTGTAACATAAAGCATAAACTTACAGGTTAGAGTAACTGGAGTTTTTATCTACTATAAGGTGTACACGCGGTTGCCCTTCCGATTGCAAGCTCCAAGCTTCAATGTATTTCTCTTTCGGAAAGCTAGAAAATCCGGCAGAGGTTCGAGAGAGTTTAATTCTAAGTCTCTAAGGCTTAGAATGATAATATGAAATTGGTGTATAAATAATGAAAAGAATGCCACTATTTATAGTTGAAAAATTGGTCAAAACCGGATTAGGGTTTGACCTTGGGCCTGGCCCAAAATTCGAGGCAGAGGCGCCGCGGCCCTAGGGTATGGGCGCCACGGCGCTCGATGAATTTCTGCACTGTCTCGATTTATTTTCCGCGCATTCTTAATTAAATCCAAAATCCAATTTTGACTTAATTAAAATAATCATTATTCATTTAAATGTCTCGATTCTAAATCGAACATTTTAATTACTCTCTCAATACATCCTTAGATCGAAACGGACAATCGACATAGTGTGACCCTACATGCCCTCTCATATCGATATTAATCAAATTAAGGTCTACGCGGAACTCCTAGACAATGCCGCAAGACGAACTCAATATGTGAAGTACGTTTACGTGAATCCAATAAACTTAACCTTTATGTGGTAAGATAAAATCCTTTCATTCACGACACACCCGATCAAGCTTAGGATTTGTCAAGTGTCTATCCAAATGGCTTAATCATTGTATCTCATCTATATTAGTTGACAACTAGACCATATTCTAAATATGTCTATTGTGTTGGCCAACGACTTAGTCAACTTAATATCACTGAGAATCCGAGTATTCTCTCGAATATACATTCGAGGAATGAATCCTAATCTTGGCTCAACTACCACCTTTAATCTACATCGTAACGTACCCAATACAAGCCGTATCTCAACCTATAAGGCATTTGAGCTTAGGACGGGATCAAAGTACATTACTTTGCAGACAAGACGCGTATTGACCTCAAGTCTAAGGACTTCTATCTCCCACACGCTGATCATACTTTAGACAAGTATAACAAACAGTATATCAGCAGGGTATACCAATACTTCCAAAGTATCCATGTGTCCATCACGAGTAGCCATTACTCGTAGTAGGTGAGACATACTACATCCTCTAAGGATGTGATGCAGACCACATGTCGCCTTATCACATATCATCGATATCTCATTCTCGATGATCATTAGTCGAGGCTATTTAAGAGTTACGTTATAATATTAATATCTCACACTATTAATAACAGTGTAACCTCCAGAGATGCATATTATAGAATATTACAAACAATCAATTAATAATTCAATAATTGCAAATATCAAAATATTAATCTCTATTAATAATAATACAAATATGTATAAAATATATTTATCCTAATACAGATTGTCTCTAGAACATAAATATACCTTCATACATTCGACAGTTACATCATAAGGAAAACTTTCATCATCGCAATGGCCAGTAATGGCTTGGAAAGTGTGGCGCACAAAGAACAGCAGCGGAGAATAACAAGATTAATAAGCATTATTTATATTATTATATTTAGGATTATGTGCAAAATACATGATAATTAACTATAGTTAAGTATTAATAACTGAAGCTAAATAAAGTGACATGTGTTATTTGTTTATTATTGCAATAAAATCCGGAGGAAAAGAGGGGGGAATTAGTTCTCTGTTCTGTCTATATTTGAGTGATTGGAGTATGTTTTTTTCTAATTAAATTGTTCAATTTTGCGAAAACATACAGGTAAAAAAGTTTCTCGTTTTAAGGTATTGTGGTTGTAAAAATAATACTCCCTCCGTTCCATTAATTATATTTTTTAGCAGTCCAAAGAGAATGACATCTTTTATATTTAATAGTAATAGTATATTTTTTATTTTTTATATTTAATAAGATGATTTATAGTTATACAAATATTTTAATTTTTACCACAAAATTCAAGAGTCTTTCTTTCATTTTTTAATTTCATATTCGGTCAAATACCTTTATATAAATTGGGACGAAAGAGGTAACATTTAAAGGAGTGTAGTTCATTCAAGGTATGGTAGCAATATAGTTAAATCTGTTGGGTTCGTCATTTACAATATTGTTTGTTGAAAAGAAAAATAAGTTAAACACTTAAATTTAAGGTGTAATGATATTATTCTTGATGGAAGGAGATCTTGTGAGAAAAAAATTATATTAAGAGTAATTTTGAGCTGGATTAAATCAACAACTGATATAAGAGTCAATAATTCAAGCGAGACAAGTATAAACTTCTACTTGTCTACGACTATTTCTTGAAACAACTACTATAAGCTGGATTAAATCAACAACTACTATAAGCTGGATTAAATCAACAACTACTATAAGCTGGACATACAATAATCCAACCTAGTGTAGTTCTACGACTATTTCTTGAACTTATTGCATTTGAATGCTAATTACCTCTTAGTAGTTCGTTCCCAAAAGTATAAACTTCAATAAATCAAAGATTTAGGCTTAAATTTTTTTGAACCATAGAAATACTTAAAAGTTACTCACCTAATCTACTAAAACACTAAAATTACCATAAACAAGAATAACATTACCAAGTAGAATAATGTGTATGCACACCTTATCTTAAAAGGTGGAAAAACTGTATCTGATAATCATCCGCAAAAAAGTAGAGAAACTGTATTTGGTAGGGCTCAAACTTTGACAGAAATGACCAAAAGTTTAAAATTAACAGTACAATATAACCATCCAAAAGCAAAAGTCTAAAAAGTAAATTTCCAAATGCTTAAAAGATTTCACAGATATGAGCATTAGCTCAAAATTCTCGTGTTATTTGTTTCTCCTGTGTTTTTTATATTGGATTATAATTGTAATTTTCGGGTACAGTTATTTGTTTCGTTAAGAGAAAAACTACCCCATAGGCCATAACTATAGGTAAATGATTCCTTGATTAATATTATCCCAAAGATACAATATATATATATATATTCATCCTAGACTTGAATAATGGAAGACTAATCTACCTTACCTAAATTATAAGATACTAATTACAATCATAATAATTACAATATATTACATTATCAATTATAATAAATGAGAGGTAATTATGCGATATCCCCATAATTACTCTAACAGTCCCCCACAGTCTTAGCTGGAGGTTCTTGGTTGTTGAGACTGCCCTGAAATCATAAAAAAATAGCGCGGAAGACCTTTTGTGAAGATGTCAGCTATCTAATAACGGGACGGTACATGGAGAACACGAACTTGACCACGGGCAACTTTTTCGCGGACAAATAATATATTAATCTCAATGTGTTTCGTGCATTGATGCTGAACTGGATTGCCAGATAAGTAGATCGCACTCACATTGTCACAATATACCATTGTTGCCCTTTCAATCGGACAATGGAGCTCCAGTAGGAGATTACGGAGCCAACATGATTCAGCAACATCATTGTTGACACCCAATTTTGTCCCATCTTTTCCGATTATTTATTTGCGATTTAAAATATTTTGACACCTCAGAACAATTTTAATATATATATAAGAGTCTTTATGACACAATCAACAATTCGCTTCATTTTTAATTATAATTTACTTTTACTTAAGAAAAATAATTAAATGATCTTTTAGAGATTTATTTTTTCTCTCTGGGAGTGTTTGGTAGGAAGGACTATATTTTTCACAAAAATAAAATGTTAGTATTTTTTAAATATCTATATTAATTTAGACAAACATTATGACTGTCAAGTAAGATTGTTTATCGGACGGATCAGACGGATAATTACGCTTAATGGTTTGGCTTGTCGGATATCGACTTTCAAATGTACTAATCCGCTAGCCAACCGATAACATATCGATTGGTTCGGTATCGGATTAATAATTATCGGACGGTTATCGAGCGATGTATCGATTAATCAACAAGCTATATGCGGCTCTACCGGGAGCTCTTCGCATATTAAGAATTTAAAAATTACCATTAGACTTCTGCTTCCTTGAGCCCCTTTGAATTTGGGCACCAGTTAAAGAACTGCTAGAAAACGAGAAGTACTACTACTATTTATCAACCTATGTATAGATACTATAGAATCCTATAACTGTGGTGCTAATTTAACCAACCTTTAATATACGTTTGAGAAATTGGCAATTGGTGGTCAACTATAGAGCGAGGCCAGTAGAACAAAAGGAAGCAAAGAAGTCCAAGTGAAAAGTGGGAATTGTAAAAGTAGAAAGTCCAAATGTAACATATACGGTAGGGGTATATTTATAAATGTAATAATTCTTAACGGATTAACGGCTAAATCAATATAAAAAATGAGTAAACCGCACTCCGCACCATTAAGTCATTAACTATAAATTTTCAAACTGTTCCCATCTATTAATCTGATAACTCAATATTAATAAATCAATAAACCTATTTTACGGTTGGATGATCGGTTACAGTTCGATTTTGAACAGTCCTACTGTCAAGAGAGCGTGGATGAGGGTGGACCGGAGGCGAGGGGTGAGACATGGACGTGTAGGGGGAGACCATCACTATCGAATGTTATTTATGAAGCTTATTTTTTCTCTTTCACTAAAGAAGTCATTCTCCTGATTTTTTAAGAAACTTATTTGTTTTAAAAAAAATTACATTATGACAATCAAACATAAAAAAAACTAGAAAATCTTTTACGGCTCCACACCAAACACTCTTAGTTTAAATGAACATTTTTTTCATTGTTAGGTGGCACAGACTTGTGAATAGTGTGTATTGATGTTTGAATAGTGTACAAAAAGAAACACAAAAAGCATGCAAATTGTTAAGTTTTTACCTCATTATTTTTGTATGGTAAAACTTTATATGATAGGTAGTTTATACAGTATCAAATCGTGTAAGTAAATATTTATGGTTAAATGATTTGTTTTTGGTTTTTTTTTTTTCCTTTGCTTTGATAGTGATTTTGTTTGGTCTTCTTCTTATCTTCTGTCCATATTTCAAAACTAGCAAAAAGTTCGAGCCATTCAATCTCTCTTGATTAGCAGTCAGACAACAGTTAGTCAGTTCTTTTCTCTTATTCATGTTGAGACTGATTCTTTGATTGTCTCCCATATCAATTCTATATTAAAATAAAATAAAATTAATTATGATTAAGTGAGAAAGATGTACCGTCAAAATATGTGTCATTGATGATATGAAAAGGCACCTTCCAACTCTATTTTAACAAAATTGAACTTTATCAAAATGTAATTATAACAAAGACTAATATACAAACATTCAATTACGTACCATATTAAATCATCAAACTCTAGAATTGCAACTTGATTTTTTATTTTATCAAACGAAAGTTAAATAAAATGTGAAATCACATGCCTTCAATGAAAATATACAAGGATATACACGGTATACTTGTGTATACCGTGTATATCACGGAAACTCATGACAAGTGGGAGACCGTGATATACACGGTATACACAGCCGTGTATATCCCTATTTTGGTAACATATTATTTGTATATAATTAGCATTGTACACTTACCATAATTGTAGAATTCTTGTACAAATAGAATAGAGTTTTGGGAGTAGAATAGGAATAGGATTTTCCATATTATGGAAATTGTAAATCGTATATATACTCATTCATTAATGAAAATAATCAGTGGATTATTTCTTTCATGGTATCAGAAGTCTAGGTGCTTCTACCGATTTTCCTCTCTTCCGCTGCCTCGGTTTTCGTGTCAAATTCTCAGCAACCGTGCATCTTACCTTCTCTCTTCCCAAATTTTCTTTCAAATCCCTCGTTCACCTATTGTTCTTTCGTTATGTCTACGTCAAAGAACATGTTTCATTCTGCCCTTACTGCTTCCAACATCAAGAACCACATCTCTATTATTCTTGAGATGGTTTATGCGACGTGGGAAGAATTGTTCAAAATTCACGCAATCTCACATCAAGTCCTCCATCACATAATTCCTCCCGCAGTCCCTCCACCTGCGGGGGATCCTCAGTTATGGATCACTCTTGATGCTACCGTCCTTTAGTGGATTTACTCCACTGTTTCTACCGACCTTTTACAGACAATCATTGAACCAGATACTACGGCTATGGCTACATGGAATAGATTGTGTGATATATTCCAGGACAACCAACATTCCCGAGTTGTCACCCTTGAGCAAGAATTTTCACAAGTAAGCATGGAATATTTCCTCAATGCTTCGGCCTATTGTAAACGGCTCAAGAAATTGGCGGACCAACTCCGTAATGTTGGAGCGCCTGCTACCAATAATCGTTTTGTTCTATAAATGGTTGCAGGCCTATCTGAGGCCTATAATGGCATTGGGACTCTCTTTCGTCAAAGTAATCCACCTCCCCTTTTTTATCAAGCCCTTTCGATGCTCACGTTAGAAGAAGCCGGCTTGGAAAAAAGGCGGCTACAGGCGCCAGTTCCATGGCAATGATGACTTCATCCGATAACTCTCACGGTTTTGTTGACAATTCAGGTCAAAACCGCAACAACTGTGGCGGCAAGAAGGGTCAAAACCGTAAAAATAATGGCAAAAATCACGCGCGACCACAACAACGGCGGCCGAAATAGTGGTGGAAACGGCGGTGGGCCTCGGGGCAGTGGGCAGCAGCACAATTGGTCTCAGTAGTATGCCCCCTGGCAGTGGAACTGGGCCAGTGGCTTGTGGCCCAACAGTGGCTATTTTTCTCCCAGTCCTTACCCAAGTAACTGGGCCCAGTTCCAGCAACAGGTCAGGCCCAGTTTTTCGGGTCTAGCTTCAGGCAACGGTTTTCCTTCTACGCCGGGGCCGCAGGCCGGTTTCCTTGGGCCTCGACCACCGCAGGCATTCCAGGCAGTGGGCCCCACACCGACTCTGACAGATATTGAGGTTGTGATGCATACGCTTGGATTAAATCCTCCAGACCCTAATTGGTACATGAATATAGGCGTCACTTCTCACATGACGTCAGACCAAGGTACTCTCTCGTCTTATTCCAATTTGAGCAAAATTGTGACATTATTATTGGTAATGGCAATACAATTCCAATTCGTGGTTACGATAATACAACTTTGTCTCCCCCACATCCACATCTTGTCTTGAAAAATACCCTTCATGCCCCGAACTTAATTAAAAATTTGGTGTGTGTCCGAAAATTCACCACTGATAATTGAGTTTCTGTTAATTTTGATCCTTTTGGGTTTTCTGTGAAGGATTTCAAAACGGGAATACCTCTCATGAGATGCAATAGTAGGAGAGATCTTTATTTAATCACGCCCGCCCCAAGTTTCTCGAGTCAAGCCATGCCATCGACATTTGCAGCTCTAGCTCATTTCTTGTGGCATGCACGTTTGGGTCACCATGAGTCGTCTATTGTTTCTTCTCTGCATAAAAACAATGTTATTTCTTGTAAGGGTACGCATAGTACTCCACGTTGTCATTTCTTCCATTTAGGAAAACATGTTAGATTACCATTTGTAGCCTTTACGTCTCGTACTTTGATGTCTTTTGATATTATTCATTGCGATTTACGGACTTTTCCCGTTCTCAGGTCTGTGGGCCATCGTTATTGTGTCCTATTTTGGATGATTATTCTATTTCTTATGGACCTTTCCGTTAGCGAAATAATCACAAGTTTTTTCCACATTCTTAAAATTTAGAGCATTCATCCGGACCCAATTCGAACGGGATGGTAAGACTCAGCAGGTTGGCGTGGATTGTGGTGAGACATTTAGTCTGGTGGTCAAACCGGCTACCATTCGCACTGTTCTCAGTCTTGCTCTTTCCAAGTCATGGCCCATTCATCAGCTAGATGTGAAGAATGCTTTCTTACATGGTGATCTTAAGGAGACAGTCTACATGCATCCGCCTTGGGTTTTCGAGACCCCATGTATCCTCACCATGTATGTTTATTGAAGAAGTCCTTATATGGCCTTAAACAGGCTACACAGGCTTGGTATAAGCGATTTGCAGACTATGTATCTACTATTGGGTTTTCTCACAGCAGGTCTGATAATTCTCTGTTCATATATCGTCGTGGTGCTTCCCTGGCTTATATTCTCTTATATGTGTATGACATTATCTTGACCGCTTCTTCTGATGATTTACGCAAGTCTATCATGACACTACTCAATTCTGAGTTTGCTATGAAATACTTGGGGCCCTTGAGTTATTTCTTGGGGATTGCTGTCACTCGTCATGCAGGTGGGTTATTCTTATCACAAAGGAAGTATGCCGCTGAGATAATTGAGCGAGTTGGTATGTCCTCATGTAAGTTTACTTCCACTCCAGTTGATACTAAACCCAAGTTGGGTGTTGCAGCTGGCTCACCTTACGAGGATCCCACCCATTATCGCAATCTTGTAGGGGCTCTTTAGTAACTTACTTTCACGAGATCGGATATTATGTATGTCGTATAGCAGGTGTGTTTGCTTATGCATGATCCTAGGGTTGAGCACATGAATGCGCTCAAACGCATTATTCGATACATCCAGGGAACACTTGACTATGGTTTGCATCTATATCCATCGTCGACTTCTACACTTGTCTGGTATACAGATGCTGATTGGGGTGACTGTCCAGATACCAAACGCTCCACGTCTGGTTATTGTATGTTTCTTGCTAATAACTTGGTTTCGTGGTCTGCCAAGCGACATTCTACATTATCATGCTCCAGTGCAGAGACCGAGTATCGAGGGGTAGCCAATGTGGTGTCTGAGTCATGTTGATTACGTAATCTTCTCTTAGAACTTCATTGTCCCATTCAGAAAGCTACCTTGGTTTATTGTGATAATATTAGTGCGGTCTATATTTCTAGTAATCCGATTCAACATCAGCGCACTAAACACATCGAGATGAATATCCACTTTATTCGCAAAAAGGTAGCCCGTGGACAAGTACGCATCTGCCATGTCCCTTCTAGGTACCAAATCACAGACATCTTCACTATGGGTCTTCCCTCGGTTCTCTTTGAAGATTTTAGGGACAATCTCAGTGTACGACGACCGCCCACTATGACAGTGGGGGTGTGAAAATATACAAGGATATACACGGTATACACAACCGTGTATATCCCTATTTTGGTAACATATTTATAATTAGAATTATACAGTTACCATAATTGTAAAATTCTTGTACAGATAGAATGGGGTTTTGTGAGTAGAATAGAAATAGAATTTTCTATATTATGGAAATTGTAAATTATATATATACTCATTCATTAATAAAAATAATCAAGAGATTATTTCTTTCATTCAAGATTATCGTTACCCAAAAGTTTTTAGAAGATACCAATAACAACATTTAACTTTTCGTTACACACATTAGTTTGTAATTCTATTACTCGTATCTTTTACTTACAAAAGTATAACGAAGAATTAAAGCCAATCAACTTATTTATACAGTGTTTTAATAACAACAACAATACAAGCACATATACTACAACACAACAACATTATACAAAAAGTATAGTACAAACTCAAACATCTTCAGCAGCAATATAATATCTCTTCATAGAACGATTCAATGAAATAAAACAACCATCATAGAAAACAGCACTGAAAAACAAACCAATGCCTCAGAAACGGGAAACCCGAATCCGTCGCCCGTGTCCAATCCGGTTTCCATAGGCGGTGTTGGAGCCATTGCAATGTCTTGTGCCATAGCAGCTGATGAGAAAAATATCATAATTGTCACCATGGTTATGGCTAGCAAAAACGTCATAATTGAGTTTCCATTTTGTGCCATTTTTTGCAAACAAGATTTTTGCTTTGTAGTAATGGAATAATTGGGCTAGCAGCTGCTCGAATAATTGCTGTTTGGAATAACCACAATTTATACCTCTCTATTTGGCAAAAGAGACTAAATTTTTATTGGGAAATTAGCGAATTTGTCCCTCAACTATTGGCAATTTTTTTATTTTGGTCCTTTGATTTTGGATTAAGCACATTTAACATCTGGTTAATTTATATATTTGCACTTTTAATCCATCTGTCTATGAGTCTTCACAAATTTAAGAAATTATTGATGTGTTATGCTAAAGTCGTACTATTACTCCATATTTGAGTATAATCTAGTTCTAAATAATCTAAATATCACGTATTTTTTATTTAGATGAACCAACTCAAACTGTCTCACGACGTTCTGAACTCAGTTTACGTACCGCTTTAATGAGCGAACAACCCAACCCTTGAAACATACTACTGCCCCAGGTGGCGAAGAGCCGACATCGAGGTGCCAAACCTTCCCGTCGATGTGAGCTCTTGGGGAAGATCAACTTGTCATCCCTAGAATAACTTTTATCTATCAAACGACGAACCTTCCACTCGGTACCATCGGATCACTAAGGACAACTTTTATCCCTTCTCGACAGGTGGGTTTTGCAGTCAAGCAAATACATATTTTAGTTAATTAAATGTGTTTAGTCAAATATTATAAGGACTCAATTAGAATATATCAATAATTTGGGGATCAAAAGTGTAATTATCCCATTTTTATTTCATTTCGTTTTTCTGTTTTTTTGGGTGAAATTTAAGGTATAGTCTTTCTTGTCACGGTTTGTGCCTGTGGGGATCACAATTTGAATCTCAGGTGAGCAGTAGGCCTCCCATCTTACTGTGGGGCTCCAATGAAACCTTACATTTTAATTGTTTTGTCATTTTTGGCATCTAGCTTCTATTAACGTGACCTATTGGGTCCAATAAAAAGTTATGCTTTCTTTTTTCTACCTTCTTTTTGGATTTGACTTGGGATATTGGTGTATTAGGCGGCCAAATAAAATTATGCGAAAATGTTTATCTAAAAATATTACACTTCATATCTTTTTACACAATATTTATAAAATTTTCAATAGGTATTCACACGTTGTATTATGAAAATACACAAAATGTAAATTGTAGTATCCAAAGACACACATTATATAACTGTAGTCTGTCATTGTGTAATTTTTTATTGGGCGAATTTTATAAACGTGTACATGTAAGTACATATTTTATTTTGTCTGGTAATCATGAAATCCCCCTTTCACTTATATTCACACGATGTAATAATTTTTTTTATACTTCCCATGCAAATTTTGCCTAATTTGCTTGGAACTGAAGTGTAGTTATTGTTGTTGGTTCAGATTAATATTTTCTCTTATTGTGCAAAATTGCGTGTAATTTTGTTTTCAAATGACGTTGTAGTGTAATAGAATTGCACACTAATTCGTGTATAGAAGTTTAACTTTCTATTTTTGCCGGTTAAAACTGAACATCATGAGGAGCTGGATGCAATGACGTGGATACAACAATTGCCGTCCGATTGGGAACTTGGTGAGAAGTAAATTTCTAGTAGTCCTCGTCACAACAATAGAAATTTACACTTGAATTTCTTTCAATGATCATTTTATCTTTGTAACGCGAGAGAATAGAGAGAGTAGCATCTGTCCTCAAAAATTGACACTATTTCTATTGTTATATGTTAAAATTGAGATAGGGTCGAAAATATAGAGAGACAAGAATAATGAAAAAAATCTTTCTAGTGTTTATTCATCATCTAAACTATGTAAAAATTCCTTTAACCATTTCAACTCACAGACTGTCATTGCCATTGACCGACATTCCGCCTCTGCTGACGAGCGAGAGACGATGTGTTGCTTCTTGATTTTTCATGATACAGGTGAATTCTCGAGGGATATAAACCAACCGGTAAGTGATTTTTGAGTCAACGGACATCCGACCCAGTCCGAATCACACTATCCGTACAACTGGAGATCACAATTATTTCTCATCACAATGCCTTATCCTGGGTTCTTTTTCAAGTACCGCACCACACGGAGAGACGCATTCTAGTGTGCTTCCTTTGGTTGCTGCAGAATTGGGACAGAAGGCACGCAATACGATAACTCATGTCTCATGAAACTGAGGTATATTAGTCTACCAACCAGACGCCGGTATGGTTCTGGATCTCATAAAGTAGCTCTCTTGACCAACACCAAATCATAATTATGCTCCAAAGGAGTATTGATTGGTTTAGCTCCCAGTAAATCGGACTCAAAGATTATATCCAAGGCATATTCTCGTTGATAAAGAAACAACCCAGTTGGTCCACGTGCAACTTTAACTCCCAAAAAGTACTTCAGAGGGCCCAAATTCTTCATGTGAAACAGGTGCGGAGATAGTCTTTGAATCATTCAATGTCACTATGATCGTTTTCGGTGATAATCAAGTCATCACACAGACTAAGACGTTAAGTTGCATACCTCCCCGGTACATAATGAATAGAGAATAATTAGAGTACGATTGTTTGAACCCATATTTTATCAAAGCACTTGACAATTTCGCAAACTAACACCTTGGAGCTTGTTTCAAACCATACAAAGATTTCCGGAGTCGACATACTTGCCCTGAATTAGGAACACGAAATTCCAGTGGCAATTTCATATAAACTTCCTCCATAAAATATTATGCACATTCATCTGATGCAACTCCCAATTTCGCTCAGTCGCAATAGCCAGAAAGGTCCGAACAGTTACTACCTTAGCAACCAGAGTAAAAGTTTCATTGTAGTCAATTTCTTCTTCATGTTTATTTTTTAAGATGACCAACCGAGCTTGATATCGCTCGATTGTGCCGTCAGGATTGTACTTGATTTTGTACACACATCTACATCTGAGTGCTTTCTTATTTGGTGGCAAAGTTTCTAGTCTCCATGTTTCATTATCCTCCAACGCTTGGATCTCTTGCCGCATGGCCACTTTTCAATGTCCTTTTTTTATTGTCTCCAAAAAGGTTTTTGGTTCGGTTCTTGTGGTACTTGCTACAAGAAATCTTTGGTGTTGCGGAAAAAAATTATCACAGAATATATAGTTAGCTAAATGATAACTATATATTGCTTTTATGATGTCGGTTATGTTGCTCGGTCTTACAGCGAAGGAAAACTTAATCTCGTAGAAATCCACATCTCTAGAGATCAAATATTCGTCGTTCTCTAAGTCATACAATCTCCAATCCTTTTTTCCGTATGGGTATCTTAAGAAGACACACCTACGACTCTGACTCTCATACTTGTCCCTAGTTCTTTTTTTTGTGCGTGCGTAGCATAGTGACCCTATCACCCTTAAGTGATCATACCGGCATGCATTCCCGTACAAAATTTCATAGAAAATTTTTCCATTCAAAATTGAATACGGTATTCTATTGATCAAATATCACGTAGTCAAAACACATTCTTCCCATAATTTAATCAGAAGATGGCCCTGAAATCTCAATGCTCCTGCCACATTAAGAATATGACGTTGTTCTCTTTCATTCTACTGAGGTGTCCCTGTGCAAGATGTTTGAAACAAAATTTCATGTTCGAAGAAGTAAGTTTTCATACACGTGAACTTAATTCCGTTATCACTTCTAACTATCTTCACCCTTTTCCGAACTGCCTATCCAAAAGAGCGAAGAAATTCTTCAAGGTTTGGGACACTTCTTTCTTAACAATTAAGAGAAAGATTCACACGACTCGTGAACGATTATCCACAATAGTAAAAACATATATAGCACCACAAGAGGAAAGGATTCTATATGATCCCCATAAATCGCAATGGATCATCTCAAAAGTATCCGAAATAATATTATCACTTAAAGAAAAAACACTTCTCATTTGCTTTGCTCGTTGGCATACATCACATTCTCTATCCAATCTATCACCACTCTTCTTTAAGCCTAATGCCATGATAAACTTCGTTACTTGTGTTGAATGATGACCCAAATGTTTGTGCCAAAGATCGAACCAATCAACTGGCTTTGCCTTCATAGCCTGTATCAATGGCTCATTCCGAAAATAGTAAAGTCCACCTCAACGCTCACCCTTTTCAATCAACTTTATCTTGGTGGAGTCCAGTATAACACACATAATTCTATTAAATGTCACATCACAATTTAAATAATCAACTAGTTGTGATACATAAATTAAATTGCTTGTCAAATCCGGACCATAAAGAACAGTCTTCAACAATATCCTGTCATTCAGCCTGATTATTCCTTCTTTTGTAGCCACCGAGCTACTTCCATCTGAAAGACCAATCGGGCACTTATGAGTGTCTCGCTTATTGCTTAGTTCCTCTGGATTACTTGTCACATGATTGGTAGCTCCAGAGTCTAGGATCCAGGATGAATTTTCGGTCTTATTATTCATCTTCCCATTCGTGTTTATTCTTTGGAAATTCAACATGTGAATCATAGTCTTCCAGATTTCATCGCTCAAATTGTGAAGTCATGTCCCACCTGTGTTCACCGATCCTGTCTCCGCCTGAGTTCCTTCTTTCACAATCACGGTGTTAGCCCGATAATTGCCTCTTCCACAATCGGATCTCGGTCCACCCCTCTGTTGTTGTTGTTGTCCTCATTTTTTTTCTATGATTTTCTCATCTTTTTTTTATTTTCTAGCCACCAATCTGAATAACCAATGAGTCAAAAACATTCGTCTACAACGTGTCGGAATCTTTTGCAATGTGTGTAGAATGCACTCCGCTAGTTTCGCCTTTAGTTGTTGCATCCGCAGGCCGTTAATAATGGCGAACCACTCTCGGATGCTCGTCCATAATTCTTCTGCTTCCTCTTTATGTGTAATTGTTGAGCGTCGCGTTGGTTCTATGGTGTTGCGAATCCACGACATCAACAGTGAGTTTATAGTCCACCAATCTTTCAAGTCCGACGATCCTTCGTCCAGTTTCTTGATTGTACCATCGACGAAGTCGTACTTCTTTCTTGCTCTTAAGGCTGTCCTAATGGATCTAGCTCATTCTTCATAACCCCCCCAACTGGACTTGTGTCACCACAATTCCAGGGTTATCATTCGACGTAATGTCGTAGGGAGATATTGTTTTTCTTTGGGTTTTGTTTTCTTCACCGTCACCTGTCATTGTTTTAGGATTTTTGTGTTCTTTTTAACGTGGTTCTGATACCATGTTAAAATTGAGACCGAGACGAAAATTTAGAAAGACATGAATAATGGGAGAATTATTTCTACTTTTCATTCATCATAATGACCTCCTTATATAGAGATAAAATCCTCTTTTTTCTAATCTAATAGGGTAAATGATAACTTTATTTTAAGAGGACTACAAATCCTATATTACCATAATTACTAAATCTTACATTATCATAAATAGACCTAACCTATTCTAATATTACACGTTTTATTTTAACTACAATCTCAAATATTTTAAAAGTATTTTTAGTTATATAATATTTTGATTTTTAACACTTTTATGTAGGTTCTAAATATGTAAACTTTATTAAAACATCTAAACATTGTTATTTAAAAGGTATAATTTCAAAGACCTTCCCTCATATTCACTCTATTATTGCACTGATCTCCCTACTAGTTTACGATATTACACTTACCTCCCTTATTTTAATTTTCTTTTTTGGAAATTCCTCTTATCTATTTTTATTAATGTTAAAAACTAACATTTGACTAATTTAACCTTGGGACCACCTGAATAATATCTCAGGACTCCCCCTATACTTGCCATGTTTATCGAGGCACACCTAAATTACTTTTTGTCCTAATTACCCTCGTGAACTTGGCAGGTTGATAGCATTGACATGACAGAGAGTCTGAATACACTCTCTTTGAGATGTGAGATAGAAGAAAATAAGGCAGCTATAATAACACAATCATATCTAAGAAGCTGAAGAAATGTAAGATCTTTCTCTGTTGGTAGTTTTGGAGAGACAACCAAACAGTACAAGAATGTAGTAAATATCAGAGTAGAAATCAACTTAACAGTACATTATAATCTTCACAACTCCATCAACTGTCCTACAACAATAGAATCAAAACTAAAGGAACCTCAACCACGTCGAGCCTCTAGCAATTATTTAGTCCAACAACATGCTGATTTACGTAAAATAGGAAACACTTTCTGTGCAACATCATGACCCCTTGGACAATTTTTGTGCAGTCATGAGACTTTTTGTCAACCAGATTGCTGTCTCTCTAGACGACATTCCATCATCCCCGAATGGTTTCAGCACACCAGCAAGCTCATCGATTTTTTCCTGCTTAAGTAGTCGTGCACAAACCTCCAAAAGAGACTCTAAAGCTTCAGCTCTTTGTTGAGTGGGATTCCCCCAATCGTCTTTGTCATCCTTACCAGCTAATGCGGCTAGTGACTTGAGCTGTGAAACCTTGTCATCCAGTGCTTGAAGAGCGTCTTTCTTAGCTTGTTTGGTGTCATAAACCGTTGTTGCTTTCTTTTCTAGCTCGTCTTTATGTAGAAGTGAACCATCGCTTTCAGTTGACATGCAGTCAATAGCAAGTTCTCTACACTCACTACCATTTTCAGCTTCAGTGGCATAGAACCTTGGTTTTGCCGGCTGGGAATTTGATGAAGTGCTTTCTTCATCAAAGGATCGTGCTTTATAGTTGGATCTTCCGGAGATACATTCCACTATATATGTTTTCTCATTGTCCAGTGGACTGCTTAACACCTCAAGCTCCTTTGTTTTGCAACTTTTCCTATCACCCTCTTCGGATTGTTTAACATGCTCCGGAGAAGCATGCTCTTGTTCCTCGGACCATATTTTTGCCCTTGAACTCGAAGAGCTTGGTGTAATTGTAGTTTCCGTTTGCGAGATTGTCTCCGGTTGATCACTGTCTTGAGAGATCCTAACTGAGTAGCTTGTTGGATCAACTCTCTTAGTCTCAAGTTTGGCTTTGAACGTGTTATAATTGTCTGACAAGTTTCTTGGCTGAATGTTATCGCTTTCATTAAAGTAAAGGACAGTTCTCTTCTCTTTTAGCTTCAACTGTCTAGCGCTGCTATCTCTCGGACTGACAGATTTTCCAGGTGATGGTCTTGTTTTCTCTTTCGTGCTACTTGGGGACTTCACGGGAAGAAAGACAGACGAAGGGTTGTGACTTAAGAGGAGGTACGGTTGCAAGTGTTGATGCCTTAACAACTCGGCAGCCTATAAATTGAGGTAAAAAGGATATCAAGATGAATGATGAATATTAATTTAATAACATTTGAACATATGCAATTTCACTACTAAGAAATCAAGAATTAGTGATGGACAAATTCCGTAGCTAAAAAGCAAACTCTGTAGCTAATACTCTTTAGTGATGAATTATCATAAAATTCTATTAGCTACGAGCAATTTAGAAATGGATTGGCGACAAAGTTCGTAGCTAATTTCAGTTTTTTTGCACTCACTGTAGGTCTGTGTTCTGCAGTTTTCCTTAGCATGCTTTTTATTATCTGTTTCCTGCAAGCATTAAATCTGCTATGTCAATTGACTGATATGTTATACTTATGGTGCGATGAGAAGGAAGGTACTTACAAGGTGGAGGAGTATATAATCGGAAGTGGTGAGAACAAACCCCGGTTTATTTTCTTGATAAGTCCAGTCTTGTCCTGTTGGATCTACATCTTGTCAGTATATCATACAGAAAATATCAGGATAAAGAACGCCTCTTTATTTTTCCGTAAAAAGATAACTTTTCAAGGTAAAATCAACTTACAGCAGCTTTAAATGGTGGTTGATGTGCAGCAATCTCAAACATGCAGCATCCTAAATAAACATTAAAGTGTTATTCCAGTATTAGGGACATGATGTGAAGAGCAGGAAATACATTGCTTAATCAACTTTCATACCAAGCGACCATATATCAGATTTGTAGCCATAGGGTATACCGGCAAAGAGCTCAGGACACATGTCGTTTGGAGTGCCAGCTACCTGTTTTGAGTGAAGAGAGCTATTACATGAAACTTATTCCAAAATTAAGGATTAACTGTACAACTCGGCGTGTTTTTCTCAAATGCAAAAAGCTGGATGGGGTGGCGGTCGGAGCTTTGTAATATGATGACTACCACAATTTAATTTTATTTTGAAAATGTAACGAAAGATGACTACCAGTCTACCACAGCTTGCTAGTAAGCAAGAAGTGAATTTTGCCATTATAGAAATTCATACCGAAGCAAAGCCTTTTGCATCTTGCAATTTTGCTAATCCAAAATCACCTGTGAAAATTAAGTGAACTTGATCAAGGATAACAAAGAAGAAAAAGACGTCCCAATAAAGCAATTGGTCCGGGCATTCTTACCTAACCTGATGTCATTGTCCTTTGTGATGAATATGTTACATAACTGCATTCAAAATAGTTCACGTTAAAACATTTCGTACTAAGAAGGCTTTTCCTATTTCACCGATTACAGCAAATGTTTGTACCTTGAGGTCTCTATGATGAACACGGTTGGAATGCAGATACTCCAAAGCTAACAATAGCTGAGTCATCCATTTGCAGAGTTTCTATAGAAGCAAGAAAGAACACAAAACGAAAACACGCTATCTTTTAAGCTACCAGGAAGGCAAAGAAAAGCTTCGTAGGTATTTGAAATTGCATTTAACTACCTCTTCAGGTAAAAATGCTCCTCTAGACCTCCTTATGATCTCTGCCCTGAAAAACGTAAAAACAAAATTGGCACCATCCTCAGATTACACCAAAAAGAAATTCCATAATCATCACATACATCTCTTACTTTCAAATTCAATACCCCCTTTTCAGTGGCGCTATTACTATTTGGAGAGCAAATAGATAATTCTTTGACGGCAAATTTTTCAGACATTTTAAAAATTCTGTTAACGATAAAAAGAACTGTATATATAGTATTCTTCTCTAACCACTCACATTGCTCCGTCTTCACAATAATTGGAAACGATGCATATACAGCTCCCCTGGAAGAAAAAGAAAGTCAACTTTTCTAGGGCGCAGCTTATGTCGCAATAATTGCAACTAATAAAGGCTACTTGTAACACTTTCAGATCCTGTAACAACAGAACTGGATAGCATACCTTGTCCACCCAAGCATCTTTGTACTCCAAAATATATGGATGGCTTAATTTAGCTATCAAATTCATCTGCAACAGAAAAATAACTGTCTATCATCAGATAGAAGAATAGTTTCCAGACATATCTTGCCACCAAGTAGTAATAAATAATAAGATGAGTTGAAGATTTTGTATCTAAATGTGCTTGGGTTCGAAAGTAAGACTGAAGTAACTATTTGAGGACATAACTTCTTTCACTCGACATTTAGAGATGTATTATTATTCATATAGGGAAAATCTAAGGTACAAAGTTCTTAAAAGTCGGCACTCATATCATATGAAGTTTGAAATGCACTTAACATGGTAAAATAAAATAAAGAGATCTTAGCATCCAATATGAGCTCTGCGGGTAAGCAAAGGTTTACAATCACACTATAAGAATTTGCTGTCATTGTAAGGTCAACAGTTCTAGCTTCAACTTATGATTTTGGTTTGGATGGTCCCACATAGATATCTCACACTAGTTTACTTCTTCTCCTACTCCATCTACACGTATGAAAATTTCCATCTTTACTTCTGTATCATCCCTAATTCTGTCAGCAAGGAGTGAAATTCCAGTTATTACTCACACTGGCTCTTCCTTTCTGCTCTGTTAAGAGCAAGAAAATCTACTTATGACCCCCAAACGAAAGTTCTAAATTTCTACTTCAGTTTCAATCACGAAAAACACCCCTCCAAATGTACGAAAACATTAAATCGTGCAAATGTTAATAGCAATGGAAGAATGATGTGGCATTAGACGTTTAGACAAACAGACAAATTGAAATAGAAGACTGTCATGCAAATTAAACTACTAATCTTTGCTTAATATCGTCTCATGTTAGAAGCAACTGGAGTAGAAAACAAAGTTAGCTTGAGGAATCACATTAAGGGTGGTTAGAGAAACATTGATGAGGCTGATTAGGAGAGATGTGAAGACAAATAACTAGCCATTGAATTTGTCGGTACCATTAGACCATTAAGAAAATGGTAAAAGAAAAAAGAGATAGAATAAGATAAGTACATCAATAACAATCAGTTTATCAAATTCTTTAAGATGGAACACCTCATACAGTGTAGCTCGCTATCGAAACTAGAAAGAAAAATATTTCATTGCTGATTTGAACCACTGGATTATGTCATAGATATGGGGGATATTTTGTTGGTGGCTAAAGTTTGTGATCAACCAACTTAAAATTCAGCAACTTAGGAGAATAACGACCAAAATATAATTGGTTTTCAATTAATCATAGTACTAATTTTTCAGAGAGAAAAATTATGAGAAGCACTTGAAATGACCTCCTGATGGGCAGTGCGCTTGGACTTTTCTGTCTGTATTGCTAATGGTATCTTCTTCAGAACATACCTACAAGGAAAATCAGGACTCCATAAAATTGGATTTACATTACTTGTCTTCAAGTCAAAGTAGTCACATTTTGACAGAATGATAAATCAATATAATCTTTCTATAATACAAAAGTCAACAACTTGGATATTAATACCGACAGGTCCTGTTCTACCATGCTGTGCAACTTCACATAAGTAAGAAATAGGATCGTTAACGGTTCTATTTTCAAGTACACTACATTTTGAGTTCCTTAGTTTCTGTTCTTTGATGAACACTAATTAACGGAAACAAACTTTAAGTAGAAGAAAGATTATTGGCACAAAACAAGTTTTCCTCTATTTTATTTTCATAGATAGGACCAGCCTATATATTTGGCTGAAAAGTTTCCCATGGAAATTCCATAAATGCAAATTTTTACCAAAACATGAAACAAATACAAGGAATGGTGTTCGTAAAGCAGATGCCAAACTCAATAATTTGCAGAAATGCTTGTCAGAAACTTTGTTAGATACAAAGCAAAAATATCTAAAAATTTGTGCTCAAATTCTCAAATCCAAACTAAAGCGGAAAATTTCAGACAGAAACAAGTAATATAAGGGAAAAAAGATCTAGTACTATTAGCTTACTTCTTCTTCTCAGCTCGATGGAGAACAAGAAATGCAGTTCCAAACACTCTTCTTCCCAACTGTTCTATCACTTCATAATCATCAATCTTCGACTTGTTATCAGTATCACTCTTCTGAGTCTCCATTCTGCCCCTAAAACCAGAAATATACTGTTCAGTAAAATTGCAGCTAAAGATTTAATATTTCTGTTAATTGACCTGATTCTTGAACTCACCCAACTCAAAACTTAGGCAAACATTACACTTTACAGTAAAATTACAGTTAAAGATTCAATCTTTCTGTTAATTGAACAGGTACTTGAGCTCATCCAACTCAAAACTTAGGCAGCATTACACTCTATATTCAATCTTTCTGTTAATTGAACAAGTTTTTGAACTCACCCAACTCAAAACTTTAGCAAACATTACACTTTACAATAAAATTACAGTTAAAGATTCAATCTTTCTGCTAATTGAACTGGTTCTTGAACTCACCCAACTTAAAACTAAAGCAAATCTTTCAGTGCTAAAATTACAGTTAAAGATTCAATCTTTCTGTTACTTAAACAAGTTCTTGAACTCACCCAACTCAAAATGTAGGCAAATCTTTAAGGGTCAGCACTTAAATTCCTGCAACAACTACAAAAGCAAATCTTGACTTCAGCCCAGCAAAAGAAGAATATTTTTGGGTGTTTGAGATTGTTGAAGTATGGGCTTGAAAGAAGTGGGACAAAGCTGTACTTATATTATGATGTAAGAGCTGCAACTATCCTTAACTGTACGTGTCTTTGTGAGAGATAAAATGAGAGGGCCCGAAGAAGGAGGATCTCTAGTAGGGGCTAAGATTTAGGAAAGCAACAACACTAAAGTAAAGCCCCATTGGATTCGCCAATATCTCACATATACTGCACGTATCAAAATACTTATTGTATTTTTCATTTACACAGCCGTTAAAAAAGTATTTATAAGAATAATATTTTAACTATTTTACCTTTAATATATTTCATCATGTATTCCTCAATAAATGTTTACCCTCTTAAATATTACTAATTAATACAAGGTATAATAAAAAAAGTTATTTAATTTTATCTTAGTTAATAAAATGATAAATATTTTTAAAAAGGATGAATAAATATTTTGAGACGGATTGAGTATTAGTTTAATGGGAAGTTAAGGCACACATAAAACAAGTCTAATGAAACAAAAAAATTCGATTCTAATGCTGACATTGCTATTAACATAATGCACCAGTTCGCATTTTAACAAGAATATTATTGCTAGAGCAATTACTCCCTCTCTCTCGAATTATCAATTATGGTTATTAAAAAGATTGTATTAAATTATTTATTTTACCTTCACTAAAATTTTATTATTAATAGATGACAGATAAATTGAATAAATATTTAATAAAGAGATATTATAACTTAAACATAAATAAGGGTAAAGTAGGTCAAATATTTCTTTAAATTAATATTTCTTAAGAAGCGTGTAAAATAAAAAAATGATAGATAATTTGAGACAGATGGAGTACTTATTAGCTACTCCCGCGGTCACATATTAGTTGTCGACATTACTAAAAATATTCGTCTTCTAATACTTGTCAAGTTATAAAACCTAGATAGAATTAAGTAAAAAAAAATCTATTTTGTCCTTTACATTGATTATTTTTTGAAGTAGCTAACATTGATTAGATTGTAATTTATTGGAGAGAGATAATGATAATATAAAAAGTACAATTTTATTTATAATTTCTTAAAGAACGTGTAAAGGGGATAGTGGACAAGTAATATCGGACTGAGGGAGTACCTAATAAGTAATAACTAAATATGCCATAGTATATTAAAATACGTTAACATTGTAAAAATAACTTATATTGTTAACATATAAAATTAAAATTACTAAGGGAAAACAAGCAAACAACACAGAGAAAGATGGAGAGGCATAGTCAAGAAAAGCAACATTAGACCAGTAAACTAATATGGCAATCAAGATAGAATTATTACAAATTGGGAAATGTATGCATGAGGGAAAATATAACAAAACAAACTTTTTCCCCAAAAAAATAAAATGAATTCACTGCCTGCCCTTAATCATTTCACAAGGGGCTTGAGGGGGTGGGGGAATGGAACATTTTATTAGGTGTCACTGCCATGATGTGTTTCTTTATTTTTTTTAACTTTAGACTATCACCATCCTCAACTACTACTACTAATTTTTTTAATATTAAAAGTGCTAAAATTGGTATTATCCCATATTTAAGTGTTTCTTTATTTTTTTTAACTTTAGGCTATTTGCTGCCTATTGGCATCTAATTGACAATAATTCTCACTGAACATGTAATATTCTGGTGTGCCTGAATTGCTGTTTTAAGAAGAAAAAAGACGATTAAAGTCAAATTCCAACAACCAAAATGCTACAAGTCAAATATTTAAACCTAAAAAAAAGAGAGAAAAATCAAGAAGACAAAGCATGCACAACAAGATTATTAGCTAATAGAAATCAAATTTTGGTAACATAATTTAAAAATAATTTTTTTAAAAAAGCCACATTCTTCTGCAATTTTTTGTTGATTACAAAAAAAAAAATCAGTATTAATCCACAACAATAATTTTGACTAGTTTGCATAGCAAGGGATATATGTACTTAATTTTGTCGGTGGAATCGATTAGGCACTTTCCTTAAAAAGGTGACACTGAAATATGAAAATAAATAGGTGGATTTGTGATGCCATCTTGCTCCCTATTTGACCCACCACTTGATAACGCTAGAAAAGATACATTATTTATGACATTTTATAATAATTTAGTATATGAAATCTATCGGAACATAAAACATCCCATTTTAATAGTATTTAGAAAAATGACACATTTTAAAAGGTGTGATATAGTTAGTATACACTAATGTAAGTATTGATATTTGAAACATATCGATCGGACTTACTTGAAGTCACGCTTATTTAAGGAAAGTATCTCATCATTTTAAGAATTTAAATTAGAAATCTTTGATTAAGAATAAAATGATCACATTCAACCCTACTCACCATAGTAACTAAAAAGATGAGCCGTTAACTGTTGGGATCGGTATTCCAATTTCAAGTGAGGAATGGGCACTCCTAAATTACGTAAAATGAATACGCAATGTTTGTGGCCAAACAAAAAAAGATGAGCCTTTTCATTATAACACACACCCATTTATATACATAGTTAATAGATACCCACTACTACCACTATGCTATTAGTGGAGGATTAATTTCACATGATCTAATTATCTGCCCACTAATTAACAACTAACAACACCCACTAATTAACAATACTAAAATAATGAATTAACCTAACTACTACTACTGCCACTAATTAACAATTGCCTAATTAAAATGACTCATTAAAGCTGAAAATCCTTGACCCAATTTGGGGATTGTTTGGTTCGTTTGGGCCTCATGCTCGGCTTCTCACTTGGGCTTGGACGATAGGCTGACTGTTGGCCCACAACAATTCACTCCCCTTCAAAATGGGCCTTGTCCTCAAGGCCCATGGGATTATTAACAGGATGTTGGCTTGCAAGGTCCGAATCGGTGCTCTGCTCTTCTTCATCGATCTGTTCGAACAAATGAGGGTGAGCAGTTTCCAGAACTTCCCTCGATTATCAACGAAGAAGAAGACTACAACTACAACGAAATCTTGTCCGAGGGAACAGGAAGCGACGTCGAACAATTTGACCAACAAATTCCAATTCCAATCGAAGATCCTCAAGACATTGTGAGGAAATTAGAAAAAGTATGGTTAACTATATAATTTTTTTAATTGCAATTTTACTATGTGATTTGCAACTTTTGAATAACACCACAAAGTTGTAATTTTAAAATTGTATTACAAAAATCAATATTTCTATTAAATAATATAAGAGGCACAAAAACATTCTTGGGATGTTTGTATTACACTATCTTGTTCAATTATTGAAGTGTTTATATATATATATATATATATATATATATATATATATATATATATATATTATTTTTTAAAATTAAGTGGCAAAACAAAAATTCCAAATCCCGATCTCGACCCGACCTGTCCCGTCCCGTCCCCCCAAATCCCGGCCCCTCTTACGGCGGGATGTGGGACTGGACGGGACCTCTTCCCGTACCGCATATCCCGACCTGCTAATCCCACCGGAGCCCGCGTCCCGACCCTCCCCGTCCCGCCGGGACCCACCCCGCCCTGTGGACACCCCTATTTATTCGTATCTGTCTTAATACTTTTTAATGATTTTTAGCAACCCTTTTTGATATTATGTGTTTTAAATATAATGTGCTAGGCATTGAGCAATGGAAGAATTTGCAATGTGAGGCATAGAGTACAATGCAATGAACCAAGAGTACGATACTCCATTACACTTTTGTGTTAGGACCAAGAAATGGGAAAGTGGAGACACCTTCTAAATTAGTGGATTCTCAACATTCACCTCTCTATGTTCCTTTTCATTTTGAAGAATATTGTGCCCTTCGAACTTCTACCCAATCCATAAAGCGTGAAGTTCTTGACTTGTTTTATGAAAAATAAATTTATTTGCGCTAAGTGTTGGGATCGAAATAATTAGGACGTCATGCGAAAGCTCATAATTGCGAACATTGACGGTGATAAATCAGACGACATAAAAATTATACTAAAAGAAACATACTAATATTTAATATGATTTGGCCAATTGGCCTACATATCAAAAACTAATATAAAAGAAAGATTAAAACTATTGAGAGAATAATCTCTATCTAAACAAAATTATTTAATGACTACATTGTGGATGCTATTATGTTGTTTATGAGAAGAAATGATTTCCTATTTATAGAATTTCAAAACTTCTCCTTCAAGAAAAATGTAATTATGATAGAATCATTTTCCACAAAGAAAACCTTTTTGAAGTAAAAATAATTATGATAAAATTCAAATAAGATAGAAAATTTAGGGTAAACCTTAACACGAAGCTGACGACCTAGGAATAAAATGAAAGAAAGATGCAGAAAAAAAATGAAAAAAGAAATGCAAATTTATTTAGGAGTATGAGATAGACAAATGAGGAGTACACAATCACTGTGATTTTCAGCAATGATAGCAGATTTATAAATCGGAGAATAGTAGTGACCCATAAATTATTATAGTATGATTTGGCTCTCCTATCACAATTATGTAAAGGGAGAAAAATTTACGTATATGTAATACTACTAGAAAAATGCAAATTTCGAAGGGTAATTATGGTTGTTGCAAATGTTTCGAAGTCCTATCAATTTATCATGACTTACATATTTTTATTTTAAAATTTATTTTTTTCACCTTTTTATTTGTAGCTTTGAAATCGTGACTATCTTATATAGTTTTGAGTAATCCGACAGAACATCTACGTTGAATATAGCATGAAGTCATACCGACTTATCGTAATTTGTTTGACACACAGTTCTGAAATGTATTTCCCCCTTCTTTTTGGCATGTATCTTTGAAGTTGTGACGATCCGGTGTGATTTGTGAGTAATCCAACATGATAATTTCGTTCAATATAACATTAAGTCATATCTATTTGTCATAACTTGCAATGACACATTTTATCAGTTCTTGTCACCGCTATCACTGCCGCTCAACTTAAGAGTACTTTAATTCGATTTTTTTCATTAAACTTAAAAAGATCATTTGCGCACAAATATCAAAATTGACAGCAGCACAAAAGTATTCCAAATGAGATCATAAATTTTCACTCATTTCTCATTTTTGGAAAGTTGTTTAGTAAATATCCCTTTTTTAATTTCACATATAATTTATAGATCTTTTAGACAACGATCTAGAGTTAGATAACAATCTAATATATTTTATCAGCCCCAAAAGCTATATTGGCACAATTTTTAAAATAGGGATAAAATCTAAATGATGACCTAAAAAATGGAATTTGCGTAAACCAACCTAAGAAAACAGATTTCCCTTCAAATGCACTGGTCTTTAATTTTTGCCCCTCATATATGTAGTTTTAAATTTTTTCCCTTTGCTCCTTATTTAATAAAAATATCCAGATCTGTTTCGCAAGACATAATTTCTGTAATATTTTTATCTTCAAAAATTGAACTTTTAGCTAGTTCGGCATACATTTTGTAGGAATTAACTTATACTGCATTAATTTTGTTGAGTGTTGAAATTTTTTCCTTATCGGGCATAATTTGTTTGGGTGCTATGATACATATGCAGAAGTAAACATAAACTATGTCGAGCGAAAATATAAAGCCGTTTTTCAGATTATGTTGAGTGTTGAAAATTTTTCCTTGTTCAATATAATTTATGTGAATTTTATGATACATATGCTGAAGTTAAATACAAATAATATTCCAAAAAAATACTTGAAGAATAAAAATTAAAAATTACAAAATTGAGTGCCAAAAATTAAAGACCACCGATATAAGATCATTTGTGCGAATGAACCCCGAGAAACAGAAGAAAAAGCCCATTTGACGATTAAAACGGCTTCTGAGCCAAAATTTGAATGTGATAACACATCACGTGCTCACCATTAAACTCCCATCCCTTTTTAATTTCCAATTCAAATAATTTAATCACACGTCACGTGCTCACCATTTTAAACTTTTCATTTCTTTTTTAAAATTTTCACTTTTGGTTATAAAGAACCGCCCAAATGCATTTTGAAAATTTGCCAATGCGCCTCTCTCTCTCTCTGCTCTCTATCTCTTCTCATTTTCCACTAATACACCAAACTTTGAAGAACCCTAATACAAACCCACAAGATCTTCAAGGTAATTTTCGTTCTATTTACTTCTTTCCGATCACCGGACAATTCGCAGTTTACTATTTGATGTTCAGTTAGCTTCATTTTCCGACTAAAATGGTCTTCTGGGTCACTGGAATATTTCTTTATTTTGCATAAAAGATTCAGTCTGATATTCGAAATTGATTTATTTTGCTTTGCTTTACTTCTACCTGATCGCCAGAATATTCCCATTTTACTATTCGATGTTCAGTTAGCTACATTTTGGGGCTAAAATGGTCTTTTGGGTCACTGGAATATTTCTTTATTTTGCATATAGATTCAATATGATATATGAAATTGATGCATTTGGTATCAGTTGTATACGTTTTCACGCTAAAATGGTCATATGGGTCAATCTGATAAATGTAGTTGATGCATTTGCTATTAGTTGCATACATTTTCCGCCCAAAAGGGTCTTCTGGGTCACTTGAATTTTTCTTTATTTTGCATAATAGATTCAATCTGATACTTGAAATTAATGCATTTGCTATCAGTTAGCTACATTTTGGGGCTAAAATTGTCTTCTGGGTCACTGGATTTTTTCTTTCTTTTGCATAAAAGATTCAATCTGGTATTTGAAATTGATTTCTCAAATTGGTTCTAATGATAATTTTGATATCTGTTTTTCTTTCTGAAACTAACATTTATTTGGAAATGAAATGGGTTCAAATAGAACTGCATAGTTAGATGATACAAATCATCACTGATGTAGTTGATTGAATGGTTCAAATAGATAATATTTATTTGTTTGCTTTTTTGGTGGTTCAGTTGAATATTCTGTAAAAAATGGCGGAGGGAAGAGACAGATTAACTAGGAACGAAGACCCAATAGAAGTCTACAGTCGCCGACGGAGGTCATCAATTGGTAGAGGTAGCATTGAGATCTTCGAGGATGGATCACCAGACAGCGTTTCCACAGCTCCTATATGGACTCCGGCAGCAGCAACGGGGAGAATGGCTGGTGGTGGTCGTGCTGATATTGGAAGAATTGGTTTTGGGTCGCCAAGAAATAGGCGTGGACGAAGCTCGTATGGAACTCCGGCCAGGGTGATTGGTCGTCAGAACATTTCGCCAACAGGTCAGGGGCGAAATCTAGGGCGTCACAGTGTCCTTCCTGCTTGGTATCCAAGAACTCCTCTTCGTGATATCACTTCCATTGTCAGGGTAACTACATTTCTTGCCTATTTAAGCCTGTTTTGGACATTTGAGCTCCTTGTTCATAATCTTGATTTGCTATTCATACTTAATTTCTTATATATTTGGTCATACGAACTATACGAGTAACTGGTTCATAATGAGAGATGGATTTAGAATTTAACATTGGTTCTTAGGTTGCTTATCTTACATTTGTGTTTGTAAGTCAAAGTTATTGCCTGATAGAGTTTTGATTCAGCATGTGTAGTTCTCACTGTTTGTTTGTTTGGCGAGTATATAAGTGATCATTGTCAGGGTAGCTATTTCTTGCTTATTTAAGCCCTTTTTAGTGAATTGAGCTTCTTGGGCATAATCTTGATTTGCTATTCATACTTAATTTCTCATATATATGGTCCAACGAACTATAGGAGTAACTGGTTTATAATGAGAGATTCTTGCAAGAATGACTAGGCGTTTGGCCATAAAAAAGTGAAATTTGATAAAAAGTAGTAGTATTTAGAGAAAAGTTAATGGTACTTTGAAAATTGGAATTGTGTTTATGTTGATTATAATGGTTGCAGTAAACAGAAATAAGTAACTGCTAATTATTATAAGAAAATGAAATTACAAGAACTGAAATTTCAATAAACTGAAAACAAGAAACTGAGATTACAAACACTTTGATTTGCTGGGTCGAGTGATGACACTCTGTCTTTAATACAAGATTGCCCCGTATATATCATTTCTACGTTCTAGACAATAGTCTAGCAAGATAAAACAACAACTCAACAAATGAGCAAAGGAAATTCAAGTGTTACTTTGAAGAACTTAGAGTAATGAAATGATGCTGGAAAATAGTAGGAAGAATTCTGTTTTTTCGTTTGTGTGTAGTCTCAACAAGTGAGCCAAATGCTTCATTATATAGTGCAAGGAGGGGACTTATCAATTGCCCACATAATTGCTGTTATTGGCCAAGTAATGACAATTAGAGGTAGTAATTCAGCCAAATGAATGACTGAATTAATGTGCATAATAATGGAGGTTAACGTTCCAAAGCCAACAGCAAAAGGCACACGTTCTCTGTCCAATTTCATCTTATCTGAAACTTCAGGGACCAAAATGTAAATATGAAGCAATTTGGGTCCAAAAAGATAATATCAGAAGAAGCCCACGACTCGTGACCGGACCAGATGGGCGGCGGCGGCGCGCGTGGGCTTATCTTCGAACCAAATCACATCTAAGTCCTCATTCCTTCAAACACATGTGTTACCTTTTGGGGTCCCAAACCCTTAGCCAATTTTGAGACTTATAAACTAAACAAATCTTCCTTCCTCCACCGATGAGGGAGAATTGGTCTATACCACATTTTCATGCTTCAAACATCTTACTTCGTGGACCAATATCTCTTTCATTTCTCAACGAAATTTGACAATTTTTGGCCCTACGGTCATCTACTCACTTAGTAGATATGCACGTGTGAAGAATCAAATTCTCCAACATGCGAAATCCTAGAGTTTAAGTCATTAAAGATGGTTGGACGCAACTCCACCAAAGGCAAACCAACCGTTTATTGATTTAGAATTGAACATTGCTTGTTCTTAGGTTGCTTATCTTACATCTGTGTTTGTAAATCAACATTTGATTGCCTGATAGAGCTTGGATTCATCTAGCATTAATAGTTCTAGCAAGAGTATGTTTTGATCAATTTGGGATAATGAGAAGTTCTATTGTTGTCTTCTATCTCATTGTTTGTTTGTTTGTTTGGTGAGTATATAAGTAATCATTGTCAGGGTCAATACTTTCTTGCCTATTTAAGCTTTTTTTAGTGAATTGAGCTTCGTGGGCATAATCTTGATTTGCTATATATACTTAAACTCTCATATATTTGGTCCAACGAACTGCTGGAGCAACTGGTTTATAATGAGAGATTGTTGCAAGGATGAATTTGGGAAGAACTCTAGCTAAGGATTAAGCTAAGATAAACTACAATAAGGAAGGTAAGGGATAATTTCTTTGATTAACTCTAAAATGGTTGCACCAACAAAATATATACTAAAGAATCTTTAGTTAGCTAATGGGTCTAAAAGAAACTATTACAATAAGAATTGGGCCAAAATGCATACTTAAAGAACTAAACTTAAGGGATCTGAATGTAATTAACAAAAGTTGTGTCCTTCCGAAGATCAAGTTTCCAGCAGCTGTGTACCGTACCAATTGCACCCTGTACAACTACCCAAAGCATTAGCTCATCTCCCAATAATATAGCTCCCAAATTCATATTGCATCAGAGATGCATTTAGAATTTAAAAGTAGTGGCTGAACAGTGACTTACATTTGTGTTTGTTAGTCAACATTTGATTGCCTGATAGAGTTTGGATTCATCTAGCATTAATAGTTCTAGCAAGAGTATGTTTTGGTCATTTTGAGATAAAAGAGAAGTTCAATTCTTATCTTCTATTCCACTGTTTGTTTTTTGGTGAGTATATAAGTGATCAATAGACGGGCAAGCTGTTTACAATTTAAGCTTCTCAATTTGTTTGCAATAGCCTATGTGCATTAAGATGTCTATGCTCAATAGAGGAAGTTCCACTACTTGCAATAGCCTTTTAGGAATGTCTAGACACTCTTTATATATAAGTAACCATCATGAATAGTGTTCTGTACCCAATCTGAATTAGTGTGTTTAGACATTCCTAAAAGAATTTTTATCTTGCAGTATCTTAAACAAGTAGTACATACAAAGTGTGTTATGTGCAAAGATTAAGCTACCCTTTTTTCTGCCTATCTATATGGTAACATTTATGAGATGTTAAGAGTTTGATTGGGTTTGATAAGAGTCAAGAGATACAGAGGTGCCATTATTATTGAGCGCGGTGGGTGCAAGGCGAAAGTAGCTATATCAATATAACAATACCCCTATGACAAAGATTAAGTTATGCTCACGTATAAGAACTAGTGCAATACTTATCAATTAGTTCCACCTGATAGATTTTGTTTCTTTTTATTTTTCCCCTTTTTCAGTTTTATCTATGCATTATACTGGCCCAGATGTATCTCATTACCTCAACTGTTCAGCTACCCAACTTAAATAGACAAAATAAGACCAATCAATATCAGTAGCTGCCTAACCTTCTCCTAAGAAAGCTTGTGGCGCTGTTATGCCAGTTAAGAATCTTAAAAACCTTAGTACTGCAAAAGTGGTATGAGCTCAATTCGAGCTCACCTCTATGAGCTCTCCCAGGTTTTACTGTAAGGTAGAAACTATTTGGGATGGACTTCAATTGCGGTTGCACATTTTTGCGTATCTAGATACATGGTAGGATTTGATATTTTATTACATCTTAGCATAGCTAAATGCCCTCAAGTTAAGTTTTGCTTTATATAGTTCTAAGGGAAGTTTTGTTATCATGTAAACTGGATGAGCCTGATTGTAATTGGATCCCCTCCACAGGCCATTGAAAGAACAAGAGCACGTTTGAGAGAAAGTGAAGGCGGCGAACAACTTGAGAGTGTTATACACCAGGACCATACTGTTCTTGATCCTTCTGCTGAATCTACATCAGGGGCTCAACTTGAGCACAATATTTCTATGATCACTCCAGGTATAAAAATCAGAAGCCGCAAGTTTTATCCAAAATCTGTTGGTAAAGTGCCAAAAATATTGCTCGATATCACCAATCAGGATAGTTCTGGAGACTCTGATTGCCTCACACCACAAAGAAAGCTGCTGAACTCAATCGAAACCGTTGAGAAAGATGTGAAGGAAGAACTGCATAAATTGAAGAGGACCCCAAGTGCTAGGAAACAAGAGAGAGAAAAAAGAGTTAAAACTTTAATGTCCATGCGGTGATTTTCCATTCGATGTCCAACTCAATCAAGGTTGAGGCACACATGCTTGGTATATTGGAGGGAAGGAGAGGAGGCAGTGAAGCTGACCGAGGAGGTAAAGTGGATCATCTTCTGATGATCAAACACTTCGTCGAATTATGATATCTTTTCGATGTCTCTGTTTCCATGTTAGTAATTGGAACTAGAATGTACCTTGTGTAGGTTTTGTTGGGTTCAAAATACATAAGGCATAAAGTAAGTTTAAAATTTTTATTCTTATTTACCCCAATAATTTCTTCTGTTATGGTTATATGACAATCAAAACCTGTAACATAAAACATGAATACGGGTGGACACGCGATTCCCTTTTCGACTGCAAGCACAATGCTACGGCGTATTCCTATGTCAAGAAAGTCAGAAAATCTTGGCAAAGGTTTGAGAGAGTTTTATTTTAGACTCAGTCTAGAATTGTTTATGAAAATTGGTGTATAATAACAATGGTTTAGTATTGTATTTATAGTTACAATTAGGTCAGAAAATGTTTTAGGGTTGGGCTTAAGCTTGGCCCAAAACCCGAGGTGCAGTGGGCCAGTCCGACTGTGCTCACTGTCGGATCGGTGCCGCGGCTCAACTTGCGGGAGTTGCGGCGCCCTACGTAAAATTTTATTTCCCGTTTTCATTTAATATATATATATATTCAGCACATTAAATCCAAAATTCAATTTTGATTTAATTAAATAATTTCCATCTAATAGAAATTATCCCATAGTTATAATCAATTTAAATATCTCGATTTCAAATCGAATATTTAATACTTTCTCAATACACCCTTAGATCAAAGAGACAATTGACATAGTGTGATCCTATAGGCCTTCATATGTCAACACTAATCCAATTAAGGTCTATATGGAACTCTTAGACTGCATCATACGACGAACTCAATAAATGAAGTACGTTTACATGAATCTAGCAAACATAATCTTTATGTGAGATGATAAATTCTTTTCATTCGCGACACACTCGATCAAGCTTAGGATTTGTCATGTGTCTATCCAAATGGCTTGATCACTTTATCTCATCTATATTAGTCGATAACTAGATCATATTCTAAATATGTCTCTTGCATTGGCCAATGACTTGATTGACCTAATATCACTGAAAAGTTGAGTGCTCTCTCGAATATCCAATCGAGGAATGAATCCTATTCTTGGCTCAACTACCACCTTAATTTACATCATAATGCACCAACATAAGCCGTATCTTATCCTATGAGGAGTTTAAGCTTAGGACAGAGTCAAAGTACATTACTCTGTAAACAAGGTGCGTATTGACCTCAAGTCAAAGGACATTCATCTCCCACACGCTGATAACACTTTAGACATGTATAACAAATAGTTTATCAGCAGGGTATACCAATACTTTCCAAAAGTATCCATAAGTCCATTACTAGTAATAATTACTAGTAGCATGTGAGACATAGTACATTCTCTAAGAATGTGACGCAGACCACATGTTGACTTATAACATATCATCAATATCTCATTCTCGATGATCATTAGTCGAGGCTATTTCAGAGTTACGCTCTATCATTAATATCTCATTCCATTAATGACGAGGTAAGGTCAAGTGATACACATTAATGAATAATTATAAATAATCAAATAATAATTCAATAATCACAAATGTCATAAATATTAATCTTATTAATAATACGAATGTGTTTAAGTACATTTGTCCTTAATAATGATTGTTTCTATGACATACATACTTTCACCTTGTAGAATTGACTTTTACATCCTGCTGAAGTTTTTGTGTTTTGTTGTCATCATACGTTGGAGATATGCGTTTGAATATGTACATATGCATTTGACGTTGGTTTCATACATGGGTGCTGTTTAGTGTTTGATAAAAGGAGATGCAGTTCTATGGCTACTGTTTGTTATTTTGGAACTATACCCTTATTTAGAGGTAACCTAGTGTACTATTCTCTAGCTATGTGTGGGTTCACAAAAGAGACGCACCGTAGTGAAGTTCATTGTATGAAACTCATCTTGCATTGTTGTAAAAGATTATTTTCACGTCTTGAACTCATAACTTGATCATAGACTGACAACTTTACTGTTTCGCCAAATTCCCCTTCAACTATCCCTATCTATGCATACATTTTTAACTTGATTGGAAGCCAAGACCCCATAAGTCGAGGACGATATTGTGTTACATGCATAGAACTAGTGTCATGTGATTGATGTAAGTATTTAAAAGAAATAATCTCTTGATTATTTTCATTAATTGAAAGACTATTTATACAAGTTACATATTTTCATAATAGGAGAATTTAATTCCTATTCTATTTCTAAAACCTTATTCTATTTAGAGATGAACTATACAATTATGGTAAGAGTACAAGACTAATTAAGGTACACTACAACTATACAAAACCTTGTACACTAATGTTACCTAAAACCGTGACCATCAATATACCAAATATATCTCATGTATATTTGGTATATTTAACGGTATTCATGAAACTGGAACAACTTCATGTGTGAGAAGTCTAGTCTAAATGTAATTGCCAACTCTGGGGATCATTCATGGCTTATTGTTGAAAAAAAAGAAAGTGAAGCTGCTTAACCGTCATGAGCTTAAGTAGTGACAATTAATCTTTATGACAGACATTACCTGATAACTTGATAAAAATAATATTACATAGGTTACAACTACTTCGATAGTGTAACAATTTTTTCCATTAATCTGTCTCTTGTTAAGTTGAGGAAGACTCGCCCCGAGTCGTTAGTGCTTTCTTCACCGTAACAAGGAGAAAGATCAGAAAAAAAAGAAGAGAAAGACCCCCCCCCCTTCCATTTATATATATAGCGATCGTAAGCACATTGCCAATACTTTTATTTGGTTACATACGTTTCGTCCTAATATTCATATTCTCTCTAATCATTTTCATTTCCTCAACTTTGTCGCTTAAATAAGAAAAGGAAATTAAAGTAGCACCTTTTGAATTTTTCTACTATCTACCAACTACATCCTAATATCTTCTTCGTTTTTCACAGTTTCCTAGGTAGATGAAACTGGAAAGCGATGGATTCAAATTAAGCTATTATATTGATGGAGAACATAATTTATATGTAAAATATTTTAATAAATATTAAAATTTGAACTTAGAATTTTATACGTGCAACAATTTAATGGTAAAAACTTTAAAATATTAAAATTTAAATTTTAGATTTACCTTACCAAAAAACAATTCTAGATTTACCTATGCCTTTACATCTCTCGTCTTTTGGAATATAACTACTAATTGTATTGTTTGACTTTGTATTAGAATGTAAATACATTTAGAAATTTAGATCACCTAATCTCTTCTTAATGGCGTCAATTGTCTCCTCCATGACCATGAGTCCATGACTACTGTGAAATCATGTCATCTTGAAAAGGACAACATAACATTTTCTTGCTTATTCAATTATAACTTTGACATTGTTTTAATAATTACTATTTCCTCTAGATGGCTCATAGTTTAATAGAGTCAACTAACATGAATTTCAATTAAGAAATATCTATTTAAATTTTCATAATTTTCTTTAGGTACAGGGAAAACAAAGTAGAAGAGGGATATGATCTTTGATGGTTAGAACTCTGAAATTATGTTGAAGTGAAAGTTATAACAACAAAGGGAAAATGCCTAAATACACCCTAATATTTGCCCGGATTTGTTGTAACACATCTAACCTTTACGGTGGTCATATTACATCCTGAATATATTTTTAAAGCATTTATTTTGCATTTATCTGAAATCGAACGGAAATTCAATGCGGCACAAGCCACGACTTGATTATGAAAGAATATAGTGATTCACAAGATCAAATTTCAAGAGAATCAACTGCTTTATCCATGAAAAGAATTAAAAGTGTAGGAAAGAATTATAAAAGACTCAATTAAAAAAATCCCCTAATTCCAATTAGGAATTCATTGGGCATCTTGGATTGAATGTATTTTATTAACATTCCAGATGAAAGCAATTTCTATCGAAATCTCTCTAGTAGAAGAGGAGAAGCTCTTTTTTGTTTCGTTCGAAGAGTGAAATGACCGGACTCCTTTGTTTTTTGGCCTTTTGTTCAACACGTGTTTGAATTGTTATCTAGCTCATTTGATAAATGCCAAAAAAATTCCTTAAAAATATTTTCATAGGGGTAATAGGACCCCGTAAAGGTTATGTGTGTTACAACAAATCCGAGCAAATGTTAGGATGTATTATAAGCGTTTTCATTAACAACAAATTAAACTGCGATTCCAATACCAATAGATATTCAAATCCTTATTGAGTTTAAGTTTATTGTACTATCACTGTATACTAGAATAAGTAAGTTTTCATCGCAAGCATGATATGATAACCTGAAAAATAGAATAACCTATTATAACTAGGGTTAGTGTATATAATTTAAATCGTTATCTATATTTTATTTGTTTTCGATATATGATGAAACTTCCATCACTTCTCCTTTCCACCTATCTTGATGATTAATACCCAAATTTAAATACTAACGCAGAAATGAATTAAAATCAAAAGAAGAAGGAAAAAAACTTCTACTACTATACTATTTATCATCTATCTAGACAACACTACCAAAAGGATAGGTTAGAGTGGAACAAAAAAAGGAAATAATTTGGGGAAACATAGGGACAGAAATTAAGATAAATAAAAGGCTAATTAACTAGCTAATTAATTAAAGGTTTTTATTATTCGTGTCGATGACGTGCCAGCCAACGAGCTGAGAGCTCAAAGCCGATGGAAATAATCGCCGATTGTCAAGAAACACCTCGCGGCTTGATGAGTTGTTAAGATTTGGTGCAGCCGATGAATCGTTTGGTGCCTCAAATTATCGGCCTGTAAGAGAAAACAATCATTTGTTTCTTCATTTAATATAAAGAAATAAACCTTGGCTCTTATTAAATGATAAAAATTAGCTTCTAAGGTGAAAATATACAATACAATATAAATGATGTGGGACTCAACCCCTTTTCTCCCGCACTGAAACTAGACATCCGGAGCGTAGACAATATAAATGGTAGTCCAACATCATATTAGACAAGAATTAGGATGGGTCTTTCTAGCTTTGATCTAGTGACTAAAGAAATAAATTTTGAACCCACCTCAACCATAAAATTTACTTAACGTAAAAATTGCCAAAATCATATATGGAGTCCAAGTGCCCATCTCACGCAATGTGGGACTTCTTAATTAATACATCTTTAATTAGAGTCAATAATAATAAGTTAAACCATATACTTGACTTTGAAGGGTTGTTTATTCTCTTATTTGAGAGTATTTTGAAGGTTAGAAATAAGAAGTCATTGCTATAACTCATCCGACTTAGGAGTTATGGTTAAAGCAGGGTCTGACACTCTGAATTGTCAAGAGGTTTATGACTTATGACATCACACCAAAATGGGCCGTAGTGGACTGAAGGATCAGCTGACACCAGATAGGAAAGGGTTTCTTCTTTCAGAACCTTCTTCTCGTTCTCGCCGTCCTGGCATGTTACCTTCCATGAGCAGTTCGGGAGCCTATCATATTCTCTTTTGGTCCTACCAATCATCAAGAAATTTACATGATTCTATCTCAATTGCATATTATAAAGTTCATTTAATTTGTAATCTTCAAAGGTAAACTAGATTTTCATAAACATTTTAAACTTATGAAAGTAAAGTAATGAAGTACGAAAAGAAAATACTAGGCGATTTCAAATTTGTCAAAGCCTTGATATACAGAATTACTCGGTACTTGTGGTGATGAGGAGTAATAGGTACTCTTAAAATTAATCGAGAGATATGTGTAAACTGACCTAGACATCAGATATTATAAAAAAAAGAATACTACTAATAACTTGTAAGGTGTTCGTAATATAATATACCTGCAGGCTTCAACAGTGGATAGTTTGTTGATTGCAAGAGCCATTTGTCCCATGATATTCTCATTACCCAGTAATAATGCATCCGAGGCAATTATTGTCTCTGATAGAGACTGATTTAAAGATTGTAATCCTTGTGATAGAGCATCCTCAGCTTCTTGTATTGATTGTTGTAACCCACAAATTCCCAATAATTGGTTTTCTGTTAATGGCTCAATCTGATTGAGTATAATCTGTTCAATCAATTTAATTTCATAAAACACCAAAACAAAGATTAGCTACAGGGTCGTCTGATAAGAGAATTTTTACACTATTAATTAAGCAGAGTCTAATCAAGAATTTTAGTATATGAGTTTTGGATTCTAGAAAATGCAGCTTTATTATTGAATTCTGGATGAATTATTTATATATATATTCGGGGGATTTCTGGATACAAATACAAAATTTTGGACAAAGTTACTAAATTCGACCGAACTCATAGAATAACTCTAGCTCCACCTCTACTATATATTAAGTCGTCTACTAAGCCAAAAATTAGTTATCCAAGAAATAAAGCAGATAGCTTGTTGTACTATTAAAAAAATTGAATTAACTTACACTAACATAAGTTAAATCGATTCATAAAATACCAAACAAGATTAGCAAATCCAATTATAAGCCTCCACAACGATATCAAAATAACCATAATTAGTTAATTATAAAAACAAGTAGTGTGGTAGTTGGAGATAAAATATAAAGTACAAGAGTTTGTTTGTTTCTTGTTGTACTTAATAGGAATACCAACTAAAGTTATAAATAGATGATCTAGAAGAAAGCACGACGGATCGGATTCTTTGGGTCAATATGAAAGATGGACAAATTTAAGGACCAGAAAAGTTAGTAAGAGGCATACATAGCTTTATGGTTGAGTAGGGAAATATATCTAACAGGGTTCTATAAGGGAAAGTTTTGGGATCTCTCTCATAATATATTTGTTACACACAAGTCACACAACATCATGATAGGTTGCATTATTGATTTAACACATCTTCTATTTCTCATGATGTCCCTCCAAATGTTCACCAACTCAAAAGTAGAATTGAGAAGGAAAAAGAAAGATAAAAAAGAAGATGACGACGAAACACATGTATATCTCATGCAAACTAAGGTGTGCATATCGTACTTTAGTTACGTGTTTTTCTATAGTCATTCGGTATTGGGAATCGACTCGATTAATCCAAATTTACATTGTGTATGACCTACTTATACTAAAAGAGAAGTGATCATGAATGGTGATCTTCACTATTCTTACATGAGTATAGCTTCTATGAACTAATAGTATAAAATTATGCCTCAGTCCAAAATAAGTTTGAAATCGATTATATGAATTTTCATTTCTTCATTTACGCTCATTTCATATTATTATCATACTAAATAAAATGAAAGTGCAAAATAAGTTAAATATATATAAATAATAATTATTATTATTAAGAAAAGTTTTCTAACAAGTCTAAAATTTATTCTCATATAGCGGATATCACCTGCTCTACGTACTAGTTGTCAACTCATGATGAATCCTCATTTACAGAGAATTAACACAGTATAAAACATTTCAAATTATTAAGTCATTTAAAGGATTATTACAAGTAATTAAATCACTCATAAAAAGTGAGATTAGTGACCTATAAAATGAATCAGGTATATGTAACATGTTAAAATATATATTGATATTTTTTACACGAACAGAGTATATTGTCAAGTATACGTACATTGAGAAGTTCGGATGGACGAAAATCTCCGATCCACAAGAAGCAACGCTCAGCCGGAGACTTCCACAAGCCAGAAACCAGATGAAACACATCAGATTTGGCAATCATGCCCTTGAGGTTTATCATCTCGTCATAATGTGTCACACAATTTTCGACGTAAATACGAATTTGGTCCTCCGGCAAATGCTCCTCTAGTACTGCATTTCGAAGCTCACACATGAGTCGATGGTGTTCCTCCAGCCATCTTGCATACTCCAAGTCGAAAACTGCAGCATCTAATTAAAAGAATTCAATATATATATATATATATATACACAGATGGTATAACGAAGCAATTTTGCCGGACATATCAAGTTATATGTGTAGTATACTTTTTTCACGAAAAGTTTCACTTATTATATATTTTGGGTAATTACGTGTAACTCATCCATTTTAAGTGACCTGATAATATACAATTAAAGTATGTATGTGTTTATGGTGTATAAAGTTAAACCCCATGAGATTTAACATTTATCCACCTCACTACAAGAAGAAAGATATTTGCCAATATTTTTTGTTGTCATATGTTGGATGTTGTTGCCAAAAGTAATTTTCGCAACAACAAAAATTGTTGCATGCCGTTGCAATAAATTCTGATGTGAAAAGTTTTCGCATGGGTGTTTGCTTTTTTGTTGCCATTTATGTTTTTAAGCAACAATATATTAAATTTTTGTTTCCATTTAAGTTTTTTAGCAATAATATATTTATTGTTGCTAAAGTTTTGTTGTCAATTCTATACTTTCTTGTAGTGTACTGTAGGATAAATTTTTTTTAATTTTATTAGTGCAATTTCACCTAAGATAGCACGTCCATGTATAATGATTGATTTTCTGTATCTACCTTAAGTGATCTGATAATGCAAAAGTTCTTATTCTTATATATTAACAGTATATAAAGTTCATCTTCATGCATGTATGAAATTTAACATATATGTAAGTGAAAGAATAGTGCAAAATGAGAGCTGTAGTTCATGTTTAAATTGGAATAAAAATAGTACCTGAGCTGATATTGGCCATATTATCTTGAAAACCTTGGTTTCCTCCTAGAAGAGCATTTCCCCCAACATGAAATCCCTTCACAAATTAAGCAATTTTGTTTGTTCAAATCACATAAATATTGAAGATTAATTACCGCATATCTTGTTGGTAAAATTTTAAGAATTACAATTGAGTTGGGAATAGAAAATAAAATTACTTGAGATCTGGCCCTTTGTATTTCTTGCTCTAATTGAGTGAGCCTTATTCTACTTGACTCTAGTTGTTGTACATAAGCCTGTAAAGGAAGGAACAGCTAGAATGAAAACAAAGTTTCCATAAAAAAAAAAAATCTCAACTATGATGCCATTATTTCAACAGCTACACTAAAAACTATAGCAAAATTATAGAGTTATGATAATGAACCTTTTTCCTAAGTCTGTTTTTCCTCGCTGCCTCTCTATACTGAACAAGTCGCCTTAATATCTGCAACAAAAAAGCAAAACTAATATTGAGTTTAACTTCAATATACCATTTTTACACTATTAGTAAAATTAGTAACTTCAAAATAAGAGAACCATAACATGTTACAATACACTATTTTTATATGACGTAGGAGTACGTAGTTTGACTCAACAAGAAATTTAAGTAAGAAACAAAGGATAATTTTTGAACTTACTATATATATGTCATAATATTTGTGTGGCGATAAAAACTTCTCATTGAATTTTAGAATTAATTGTTTCAAAATATATTAATGTGGCTTTCTTTCTTTCTTTTTTTTTTTTTTTTAAAATACGATCATATATATATATATATATATATGTCCCCCACCTTGGGATCTGGTGTTGTGTGCATCTTGCTCTGGACTTGAAGTTGTACCCTTACGTGTTCCCTCTCGCTAAGACCACATTTGGAAGAAATAATTAAGGATTTCAAGGTAATTAGAAACAAAAGAAAATGAGAAATAAATAAAGGACATTAATCATTATCAAGGTGAAGTGATATAAAACCTTACTTATAAAAGTAGGTTTTGAAAATGAGAAATGATACCTTAGCTGTTTTGGGTTGTTCAGGTCCAGATGCAGCAGAAGGAACATCAGTTTTGGCAATGGACGGCTGAGATGATTTCTTGTAACCGCTTGAAACTAATCCATTATTTGCCTACCAAACAAAGAGATGACAACTCCATTTGAAGGTTAATTGAAAACCATAGTATAAGTTAACAGCAAGAATATGAAACACTTTAACGGTCTTTCTAGCTATACATGTAAACATATTTGTTGTCGTACTTAGTTCAATTTAACCGGAGGGTGTAAAAAAATATTTGAGCATATAAAGAATAATTTAAAACTCTTACTCCACTGATTCTCCGTTAAGGTTTAAGTTATACACAAAACTTTTTACATCAGTCTTGCTATAAAAAGTTATAGTACGTTGTTATCGATCAACTTAATCTGATGGTATAAATTAAATATAAGTATACCATTATTGCACAAAACTTAAAGCCTTTCTCACTTTTTTTCTCAATATACCTTAGTTGAAGATGGCTCGATGCATTAGCTGTGAGGGAAAAATGTTGAGAGTTGGTGGCCTCATCCCAGAATTATTCTCTGCAATTATATCACAATTTCAAGGGGAATCTTATCATCATCTAAAGACCCTAAAGAGGGTAAAATAATAGATGGTAATTTTATATGAAAAATAATATACAAAGATAACAAGTGAGTAGTATTAAAGCATTTGTTATAAAAAGGCGATTCATTTTGATTTTTAATATATCTATAACCATTAACCATATATCTATAACCACTAACCAATAAGAAAATCATAATCATAGAGATATTCATGTATCAAAATTATAATTAAAAACATATAGTCTAAAAATCATACCTCTAGCATAATTTTTAGATCACCGGAATATTCAACTCACTCTGGCACTGACTCCCTTTTTCTTTACTCTGAACATCAACGGGATAATTGGCCTAGGTGCTAGGAGTTACTCGACAGAATCTTTCTAAAATTCTTTTTGAGATGTGGTTTTATGGACTAATATGGTTCTAATTATAATCTTTCAAAGTGATTTCTCTGTTCTTATGATATTTTTCTTGACAAAGGTTATAGAATGAGAGAGTGTTTAGCTAGACATGGAAAATTTTCAAAGGAAGATTTTATTCAATGATTGCCTGCTTCATATGTTTACAAGAGACTCCTTATATGGCAACATTGATTCCACTTCCCTTGTTGTCCTCCTTCTTCGGTACCCTGCAATTCTTCTTGATGTGATCCGGTTTCCCACAACAACAGTTACGTGTTCGCCCGGATCTGGATTGACTCCTGCCATTCCTTGACTTCGACTTGCCCTTATTTTGGTTGTAGTTTCTATCATAATTTCTGCCTCTGTTCTCAACATTCAAAGCAGAACTTGTCGATGTTTCACTAGAATCTATCCTGGAACCTCCTTGGCAAGGATATGATCTCTAACATCGTTGAATTTCAGTTTTTCACTGCCGACAGAATTACTAACGGCTGCTCGCATCGACTCCCAACTGTTCGGTAGGGACGCCAACAAAATTAGGGCTTGCACTTCATCGTCAAACTCGACTGCAACCGATGACAGTTGATTAACAATCGTGTTGAATTCATTCACGTGCACTGCAACAAGAGCACCTTTTCATCTTTAGATGAAAGAGTTTCTTCATGGGAAATACTTTATTATTAGCTGAAGGTTTCTTATACATTTCGGACATAACCTTCATCATGCCAGCGGTGGTCTTCTCCTTCACCACGTTGTGAGCAACGTTCTTCGACAACGTCAATCGGATTACTCCAGAACCTGTCTGTCAAGGAGATTCCAATCGGCATCATTCATCTCCTCTGGCTTCGGGCTCAGAGATTGATGAAGCTTTCTGTCGTACAATAGTCTTCAATCTGCATTCTCCAGAACGCAAAATCTGTACCATCGAATTTACTGATGATGTGTGCCGAGCCATCTTCGCTTCCCATTATTTTCTGAGTCGTAACATGACCTGATGCTTTGATACCAGTTGTTAGGATTTACGTCCCAAATCCTACATAATCTGAAAAATAATAAATAGCAAAGAACAAACAACACACACAGATTTATAGTGGTTCACCCTAAATGCGAGAGCTAGTCCACTGGCCGCTGTAGATTTTACTATAATGGAGTTTTGAGTTTACAATCTCTCTTTCTCTCTCATCGGCTACACCGTCTCACGACTCGCCTTTCTCTCAAGAAAGAAACTGTTTTTGGCCGCTATATTCAACTCACTCAAAAACCTCTCTTAAGAAAGACGTCACCCTAGACTATATATAGAGAAAACTAGGACGAACATAATACAAGCCTAAGATTCTCAAGTTACCCTCCACTAATAACATTACACCGACTAACGCCAACCCCCCACGATCGGTTGATTCCAATCGGCTGATTCCAACCCTCTGTGTAGGGTCTTCATAGTGTTGGTAAATGAATTAGGCTTCACAACTCAACAATTTTCATCTATTGTTCCTTTTAGGAACAACCCTTGCTTTCATTTAATAAACAATTGTTCGTTAAATAACTTTTTTCTTATTTCTCTTATAATTTATAAAAATCAGAAGTGATAGATACTTTGCCAGGATGCATAACGTAAATATTGTTGATATTCATTTGCAAATTTAAAAATGTCTCTCCCAACAGTTGATCTAGGAAAACCGTTAAAAACAGGATTAAACATTTCTCTAATGTAATGAATAAAACTAGGAGAGGAAGGAAATGCAAAAGGCAAACCCTCTACCGCAACTAATTTTGCTATTGCTTCTCTATCTTTGTGTTTATCGTATTTAGGACCTACAATTCCCCCCGTCGTCGGGTTAATTTGACTAAGAGCGCATTGGCGCACCCGACTTTGTAGCCTCGTATTCATCCCACCTAGCTTTGTGAAAGCATTGTACATGTCTCAATAAACCTTTTGTCCCACCTTGACCTTTTTCGATTTTAAATTTATAAATATTTTTACAAAATTTACATCTAAATACTTAATTCTCTTGGTCCCTATCAAAAACATTACATGCAGCTGATTTTTTTTGTGTGTGGGGCCTCGACTCATACTAGGGGGAATAGGAGGCGTTCCAGTTTCAGTTTGAGGCTGAGACTCAGTCTGAGGTTGAGGTTGTTCAGGTACACTAGTGGGTGTGTCATCTAGATTATCGTCTAGATTAAAGTATGGTTCAGTTGCAAGATATAAATAAGATGACTAGAAGAAGTAGTCATGCCCTTGTTACCCCTACTAGAAGAAGCACCCTTACCCTTAATCATACTCTAAATACTTCTATTTTAATTATACACATAAATAATTAAAGATAATGAAATTAAGTGCGATAATTAAAATAAAGTAACAATAATAATTTAAAGAAGGAACGAAGGTACCAAACGCCAATGTAACGTGCCGTGTAATCGAGGTTAAAAATTAAAACTTTGCTCGATGGATGATCCCCAAGCTAGTTGTCAACTTAAGTCCCAATTTTTTAATTTTGATACAATTATACAAATGAGAAAATAAAATAAAATATTTAGTAGGCAATGTAAAATTGTATAGAGATAGATTGAGAGATTAGAGAGATTGTAGGAAGATTTGTGAGATAAAATGAGGTATTTATAGTTGGAAAATTGGGTTACAGTGCAAATATACTAACTTAGGTTGTTAAAAATAAATATTAAGGGGCTAGGGGTTTATGGGGTGGGGGGCCAACAATGGCGGTTGGAATCGTTGCACAACGGCCAAAATCTAAATTTGGTCGTTGTTGCAACGGTTAGTTTTGCAAAGGGGGAGGGGGGACCGGGATGAGGTTGGGGCGGGGTCAGGGCGGGTCGAAGCGGAACAGGCCCGGGCGGGACGAGCCCAGGTCCCATCCCGGCACCGTCAAATTTTTTTTAGGTGGATCGAGGCGGGGTCGGGGTCAGGGTCGGGGCCGGGCCGACCTGGCCCACTGGACAGCCTTATAGTGGACTGCCTATAAGGTTGCAATTTGACAAAAAAATCAATATCCAACACAAAACTGTCTATCAGACATGTGAGAGTTAGCTTGAGCTTTCATTCTCTGTTGAACTCTAGTTAAATGAAACTTGGCAAGTTGAATCTTGAATTCTCTCAGTAGGATTTTATCAACAGAAGGATTATCCGAGTCATCAGGAAGGTAAAGAAGATGAATGGGAGGAGGATAACCAAAGAGTAGCTCAAAAGGAGAAGTTTGGATTGCAAAATGAAAGCTGGAGTTGTGCCACCACTCAACTAAGGGTAAGAATGCAACCCAGTCAGAAGGAGAATCTGTGCAAAAACACCGAAGGTAGGTTTCTAAGCACTTGTTAAGATCCTCAGGTAGGTTGTAGAAGTTTGGACAGTAACACCTTGAGCAACTAAGAATTTCTTCCAAAAGGTGTTGAAGAATATAGGGTCTCTATCACAAGTGATGGTAGAGGAAAAACCATGGAGTTAGAATTATGATTTAGGAAGATAGGTATAAGAGACTGCAGAATAAGGATGAGAAAGGGGTATGAAAGGGCCAAACTTGGTTAGCCTATCAACCACAACCCAAATGACAGTTTTATCATGAGATTTGGATAAGCCTTCAATGAAATCCATGATAATATCAGTCCAAGGGTATCTAGGAATGGGAAGGGGTTGCAATAAGTCAAGATAAACTGATGTATCATATTTGCTCCTCTGACAAATAGAACATTTATGAATGAAGTCTTGAATGTCCTTCCTTATCCCTTTCCAATAAAAGTATGTCAAAATCTTCCTACTAGTAGTATCAATACCAGAATGCCTCCAACAGGAATAGAATGCCATAATGATATGATCCGAGTCCTCAGAGTTGCATCATTTCCAATCACCAGTTTTCCTTTTCTTCTCAACTGATTGTTAATCCAAGTAAATTGCCTATGAGGTTGAGTTGACAATGTAGTGATCAGCTATTGCAATTCAAGATCAGATTGCCAACTAGCTTCAATGGCTTGCCATACGTCAAATTGAATAGAAGACACATAAGACTCATCAACTCATCTCCTTGTAGTCTAGATAAAGAATCTGCAACCACATTTTCCTTGCCTCTTTTGTATTGAATCTCAAAGTCAAAAGGAAGCAATTTAGCTAGCCATCTGATTTGAGAATCAGTATGCAACTTCTGCTCCAAGAGATACTTCAAAGTTTTTTGGGTTGTCTTCACTATGAAATATTGGCCCAAAAGATAATGAGACCATTTAGTGACAGCAAACACCAATGCCAGCAGTTCCTTTTCATAAACTGATAGAGCAACATGTCTTGGTGCTAATCCCTTGCTCAAGAATGCAATGGGATGGTCTTGTTGCATGAGAACTGCACCAATTCCACTACCACTAGCATTTGTTTCAAGCACAAAGGGCAATGAGTAATCAGGTAAGGCTAAGACATGTGCTAAGGTGAGGGCCATCTTCAGAGCAGCAAATGCCTTGTCAGCTTCCCAGACCATACAAAAGTGTCCTCTTTGCATAAGTCATTCAAAGGTCTCCTAATATAGCCATACCCCTTAATGATCTTCCTATAATAACCAGCCAAACCCAAAAAACCTCTCAACTATTTTTAAGGTACTGGGATTAAGCCATTGTTGCACATCACAAATATTTTTATGATCAGTGTAAACACATTGAGCATTGATGTAGTGGCCTAAATACTCCACTTTGGGAACACTAAATACACATTTGGAATTCTTGGCTAACAAATGGTTCTGCAACATAATCTCAAATACTTGTTGAAGATGTACCACATGCTCATGCAAGATCAAGTTGTATATCAAAATGTCATCAAAGAATACCAAGATAAATTTTCTCAAAAGAGGTTGAAAGAGGTGATTCGTGAGTCCTTGAAATGTATAAGGTGCATCGGTTAAACCAAATGGCATGACCAAATAATCATGTGGCCCATATGAGTCTTAAAAGCAGTCTTATGAACATCTGAAGATACAATCCTAATCTGGTGATAACCAGACCTAAGATCCACTTTGGAGAATATATAAGAACCTGCTAGTTCATCAAGTAAATCATCTATAATAGGAATGGGGAACTTGTCCTTCAGAGTGCACTAGTTCAGCTCCCTATAATCCACACACAGTCTCCAAGAATCATCATTCTTACCAACCAATACTACTGGAGAAGCAAATGGACTGCTGCTATATAAGATCACATGACCTTGTTGCAGCATATCTTGTACCAACTTCTCTATGATATCTTTCTTTATAGCTGGGTACCTGTAAGGCCTTATGTTCACTGGTCTAGCCCCTGGTTCTAATGGAATCCTATGTATTAGCGAATATTCTCAGAATATTCTCCGTATATTTTGTAATAATGGTAGATGTATAATTAAGGGAACTTAGGATTCTAACTGTATTAGGAATCAACCTTTGTAAGGTAAGTTAGGATTCGTACCATATTAGGAATCAACCTTGTACAACTATATATATTGTGAATAATGAAAGGAATCCCTAAGGGAAATTATTCCATCTTTCATGGTATCAGAGCATGATATCGGAGTCTAGCAGGTGCTCTTCAGTATCTTACATTCACTAGGCATGATATTGCATATGCCGTTCAGCAGGTGTGTCTGTTCATGCACGACCCCCGAGAGTCCCATTTTGCCGCCCTCAAACGTATTATCAGATATGTTAAGGGCACACTAGACTTTGGTTTACATCTATACACCTCTGCCCCAACCAAGTTGCTAGCCTACACGGATGCAGATTGGGCAGGATGCCCCGACACACGTCGCTCCACCTCAGGGTACTGTGTATTTCTAGGGGATAATCTTATCTCATGGTCCGTCCCAAGCGGCGACCACGCTATCCCGTTCGAGTGCCGGCGAATATCGCGGAGTTGCTAATGTTGTCGCCGAGATCCGTTGGCTCCGAAATCTTCTTTTGGAGCTCCGGTGTCCATTGCGCAAGGCGTCTATAGTCTATTGTGACAACATATCGCTATCTATATGTCTCATAATCCAGTCCAACATCAGCGGACTAAGCATATTGAGATGGATATCCACTTTGTGCGAGAGAAGGTTGCCCGTGGTCAGGTCAAAATTTTACACGTGCCTTCCTCTTATCAGTATGCAGACATTTTCACAAAGGGACTACCGCGACAGCTCTTCACCGACTTCCGATCCAGCCTTAGCATTCGGCCTCCTCCCGCTCCGTCTGAGGGGGAGTATTAGCGAATATTCTCAGAATATTCTCCGTATATTTTGTAATAATGGTAGATGTATAATTAAGGTAACTTAGGATTCTAACTGTATTAGGAATCAACCTTTGTAAGGTAAGTTAGGATTCGTACCATATTAGGAATCAACCTTGTACATCTATATATATTGTGAATAATGAAAGGAATCCCTAAGGGAAATTATTCCATCTTTCACTATGATCAAAGATGCCTATATAAGGAGGTAATACAGTTGGTTCCTCAGACAGCTGCTGATACTGTATTAATAATAGTTCCAACTCTTTTGGTACTTGCACATCCTGAGGTAGGTGCAAGGCATTCAAATGACCTCCATACTGTTGCCCCTGGTTGATATGAGATACTTGTAACATAAACAACTAAAATGCTTTCCTTGATACTGGAAGGACATAATTAGCTCAATGAAATCCATGGTCACAGGACCCAAGGTCTTCATTCAAAGAGTTGTGGCGGAGCCAGGATTTTTGCTTAGGAAGTTAAAAAAATTAAAGAAAATATTGTGTATGAGATTTGAACTTACATGCTCTACATATTTTTGAACCCCCTTTACCACTAAGCTAAGCTCTTGATTTGTGTTAAAGGGGTTCACCATTTAGTATATACACATCAAACAAAAATTTGAACCCTGTAGACTCTATGTAGATTCGCCCCTACCAAAGAGCACCCAACACCAAGTCAGATTTACCTACCGGAAATACTATCAAGTGAGAGGTGTAGGTAGTACCCTGCAACATTCATGTAAAATCTTTCACCACCCTGTAGTAGCCTCTAAACTACTATTACCCAAGCTGGCATACCCCCGCCTTGGTACTGAGGACATTGCACCCCAACCTCTGTACAGAATTCGCATCTATAAAGTTGTGAGTACTACCCCTATCCAATGATATTTGTATTGGCCTCTTGTCATTATATCCTATCACATGAATAGTTTGAGCACCTTCCAATCCACTGAGAGCATAAAAAGATATCACATGAGTTTCCTTAGTTGGCCTCCATTCCTCATTTACATGTGGTATATCAGGTGTTGGTTCCAATACAATCTCTCCACCAGGTTCTTCATTTATAGGAAATTCAAGTTCCATCACATACAATTGCTTAGGTAGTACATATTTGTGCCCAGGAGCATATTTTTCATCACAAAAGAAGCATAAACCCCGTGCTCTTCTAGCTTACATATCTGCAGGTGAAATAACTCTCTTGTTCCTATTTTGAGTGTTAGGAACTGTTGAAGGTAAAGCCAACCTAGGAGGAGGCTTAGGAGAAGAACCAGAATTCTTTCATTGTGAATGTTAAAAATCAGGCCTCCTAACGTTGGCAACATTAGAAGCATTTTGACCTGATGATGGGTATCTTGCAACTCTAGCATTAGCAGCTAAGGTAGCTTCAGCTAATCTTTTCCAACTCAATTGTTTTACCAATTTACTCCTCAATCTTGTAACATAAATTATTTATTTCAACTCATATGTATATTAGTGCACAACAGTGACTAATAATATATGTCTTAGTACTCTAAAGTAGTCGGTAATATGAATGCGTTAATTGAATTATTGGAATGTTGAATTTTGTTTTCTACATGATTCAACGTGGACTCACATAGAGTAAGCATTATTATATTTTGGCATTTTATGCATATGAGTTTCTTAATTACAATTGAAGAGATGTCTCTACCAAATGAAAGAACGAAACTATTGTTGAGTTATAATGAATTAGAATAGATTTATTTTGACATTTAATCCTTTTTTAAAGTTATGGATTAGTGTTGTTTTTAAATGTTCCACAGAGACTAGATAGACTCTTTTCTAATGTATTTTATGTAGAATATGATTAACTATTTTATCATACCTTTTTTTTTACCACGTGATAGGTCAGTAAAGTGTGAGTGAAAAATATATGAAAAAAGAATTCTGAAAAGAGGTGAGACATAATTTTGATATTTAAGAAAATCCTCCATCTTAGGCCATTTTCTTAAGAATTTGTCAATAGGAGTAGCCAATAGTTTCAAACCTCAGGGTTTACAATTTTTCCCAATTATCGATTGTTTTAGACGAAATTAATCTTACTAAATTGAGGGGAAGAGTTTTTTCTACCATTGATTTCAATTTTAAAATTATAACATCGTGTACTCCTATTAGTAAACGCGTGATTTTCTTTTCCAAAAAGAAAATGCAACGAAAATTTGGAGAGAGTTTCAAATGCCAACATATCAAGATTCGACTCATATCTGTATTGAAGTTTCAGCTAATTCGGATTTACGACACGTAAGATTCATTAAAAATGGAGAATCACTCTTTCCTTAACTTTTTTCATACTCAAAAGTCAGAATTATACCCAACCCAAAACATTTAATTAAACATAAAAAAGATCATATCCATCCATCATAATTTGAAACGAAAATTTGGAAGAAATTTCAAATGTCAACATATCAAGATTCGCCATCTATCTATACTAAAATTTCGATTAATTCAAATTTACGCTGCGTAAAATTCATAAAAGGAAGAATCACTCTCTCTCATAACTTTTTAATACTCAAATCAGAATTTAAACCCGATAAATTTAATTAAAAATAAAAAAAATTATACTCATCCCAAACACAATACTTAAATCATAAGTAAATTAAAAAAAAATGAAAAAGGTAACAAAGACCCAATACGGGAAAAAAATATTCGTAAAGACGCAAGCACATAGATAGATACATATATCCATATCATCTTGTGGGGTTCGGTGAAAATAGTCAAAATACTGTAATCTCATCAGATTCACCCCTACTCCACTCACCACCCCACCTCCACTTTCATTAATATAACATAATATTCATTGAAATTTCACAATATAAAATATACAGTATACAAATAAGAAACTTTAGTTAGATAGAGCGGCTGTTTTCGGTATCAATTGAAGAACACAAGAAAACATACACTACCCCAACCCCACCTCTGCTGTCTTTTTCTATGCTTTTCTCTCTCTAACTTTACTCCTTACCTTTTCTCTCTCTATTTCTTTTGCCCTTCTTGTTGTTGTCTCTTCACTATACCATTTCACATCACTTTGATACCAAAAAGCAACCATAACATACCCTTTTGCTTTTTCTCCTTAAGGTTCCATTTCTTTACAACCTTATCACAAAAAAAATCAATCTTTCATCATCAACTAACATGAACCCTCTTAAGGTATATTCATTTCTCTTTCTAAATATATATATTTTTTATGTAGAAAAAAGTCGGTGTCTTAAATAAAAATGTTCTTGAAAATCCAAGTTTTATTCTTGCTGTTTGTTGTGCCTTAACATGTTGTACTTTTGGCATTAGAAGTTGTACTTTTCTGTTTAGGGGTAAGGTAAAATTGAGAAGGGTCTTTAAAATTGAGTTTGTTGAAGCATTTTTTATAAACTAACTTTGTTGCTCTTGTTATTTTTTGCTTTAATTTATATGGGTGTTTTCAGCTTGGTTTTCTTGATTTCATGAAACCCCAAGTTTCATTCTTGCTGTTTGTTGAGCTTTAATATGGTTGTATTTTTTTCATTAGAAGTTGTACTTTTGTTTCTCTGTGCAGGGGTAAGGTGAAAACTGAGAAGCATTTGTTATAAACTAACTTTGTTGCTCTTGTTATTTTTCTTTGATTTATATGGGGGTTTTCAGCTTAGTTTTTCTTGTTTTCTTGATGTTTTGCAGGGTGAATCAGATCTGAGGTTATGAATGATTTTTGGCAGTTTTGGGGTTACCCTTCATGAGGTTCTTTTTAAACTTTAAGTTAATTAGGGTTAAACACACTTAGACTGCGTTGTATATGAAGTATCTAGAGTATTAGTGTAGTTTTGAGTTGTTGAAAAATATTATTTAGGAGATTTGTTTTATCTAGTGGAGAAGTAGAAGGGTTTTTGAAAATGCAGAGACCACCACAAGAAGATTTTTCGCTTAAAGAGACCAAACCCCACCTTGGTGGAGGGAAGGTCACGGGCGATAAGCTTACTAGCACCTATGACTTGGTTGAGCAAATGCAGTATCTTTATGTTCGAGTGGTGAAAGCGAAAGATTTACCAGGGAAGGATCTAACGGGTAGTCTCGATCCTTATGTTGAGGTTAGGCTTGGAAACTATAGGGGTACGACTCGTCATTTCGAGAAGAAATCGAATCCTGAATGGAGTCAGGTGTTTGCTTTTTCCAAGGAACGGATTCAGGCTTCCGTACTTGAGGTGAATGTGAAAGATAAGGATGTTGTTAAGGATGATTTTGTTGGTCGCGTTATGTTTGATTTGAATGAGATCCCTAAAAGGGTCCCACCAGATAGTCCTCTTGCTCCACAGTGGTATAGGTTGGAGGACAGAAACGGTAATAAAGTTAGAGGAGAATTAATGTTGGCTGTTTGGATGGGTACTCAAGCTGATGAAGCCTTTCCGGAATCTTGGCATTCGGATGCTGCCACTGTTAGTGGTGCTGATGCTCTTGCTAATATAAGGTCTAAGGTGTACATTTCGCCAAAGCTGTGGTATCTTAGGGTTAATGTGATTGAGGCTCAGGACTTGATTCCCGGTGACAGAAGTAGGTTTCCAGAAGTTTACGTGAAGGCCATCCTCGGAAATCAGGCATTGAGAACCAGAGTTTCCATGAGCAAGACTATTAATCCCATGTGGAATGAGGATCTGATGTTTGTCGCAGCAGAGCCATTTGAGGAGCCATTGATTTTGAGTGTGGAAGATAGAGTTGCACCGAACAAGGATGAAGTACTTGGAAGATGTGCTATTCCTTTGCAGTATATTGATAGGAGGTTCGACCACAGACCTATTAACAGCAAGTGGTATAATCTTGAAAAGCATATTATGGTTGAGGGAGAAAAGAAGAAGGAAATCAAGTTTGCAAGCAGGATTCACATGAGGCTATATTTGGAAGGAGGCTACCACGTTCTGGATGAGTCAACCCACTACAGTAGTGATCTTAGACCAACTGCAAAACAGTTGTGGAAGTCCAGCATTGGTGTCCTAGAATTGGGTATTCTGAATGCTACGGGCCTTTCACCGATGAAAACAAAAGATGGGCGGGCAACAACGGATGCTTATTGTGTTGCCAAATATGGGCAGAAGTGGGTTCGGACAAGGACAATTATAGATAGCTTTGCTCCCAAGTGGAACGAGCAATACACATGGGAAGTATTTGATCCCTGCACTGTCATAACTATTGGTGTATTTGATAATTGTCATCTGCATGGAGGAGATAAACCTGGTGGGGCTAGGGACTCGAGGATCGGAAAGGTCAGGATCCGTCTTTCAACTCTCGAAACAGATCGTGTCTACACACATTCTTATCCACTTCTGGTCTTGCATCCTACTGGGGTGAAGAAGATGGGTGAAATTCACTTGGCTGTAAGATTTACTTGCTCGTCATTAATGAATATGATGCATATGTACTCTCAGCCGCTGCTACCCAAAATGCACTATATTCATCCTTTAACCGTTACTCAGTTGGACAGCTTGAGGCATCAGGCAACTCAGATTGTCTCTATGAGGTTGAGTCGTGCTGAGCCGCCTTTGAGGAAAGAGATAGTGGAGTATATGTTAGATGTCGGTTCCCACATGTGGAGTATGAGGAGAAGCAAGGCTAACTTTTTTAGGATTATGGGTGTTTTAGGTGGATTAATTGCTATCGGGAGATGGTTCGATCAAATATGCAATTGGAAAAACCCCATTACAACTGTTCTGATCCATATCTTGTTCTTGATACTTGTTCTATATCCGGAGCTTATTTTGCCTACCATTTTCCTCTATCTCTTCTTGATCGGTGTCTGGTACTACAGATGGAGGCCTAGAAATCCTCCCCACATGGATACTCGTCTTTCTTGTGCTGATAATGCTCATCCTGATGAGTTAGACGAGGAGTTTGATACTTTTCCTACTTCACGTCCTCCTGATATTGTCCGGATGAGGTATGACCGTTTGAGAAGTATTGCTGGAAGGATTCAGACTGTGGTTGGTGACTTGGCGACTCAAGGGGAGAGGCTCCAATCTTTGCTGAGCTGGAGAGACCCTAGAGCGACCGCACTGTTTGTTATTTTCTGCTTGATTGCTGCCATTGTGCTCTATGTGACACCCTTCCAAGTTGTGGCGCTCTTGACTGGATTTTCTGTGTTAAGACATCCAAGGTTCCGTCACAAACTACCATCTGCTCCACTGAATTTCTTCAGAAGACTGCCCGCGAGAACAGACTGCATGCTTTGAACCGTACCTTTGCCTTCTTTATCTTTATCATCCTATGTGTGAAAATGAGTCTGGCTTTTTTTTCCTGCACCTAGTGGTGAATGTTTAGGTCCTCTTTTTGTGTGTTAGATCTCCCTGAACTGTTAGATCTAGTAGATTTAATTACTGTTTATTAACAGTAAACAGTTCCACGGGTTCAAGCCGTGGAAACCTCTGGCAGAAATGCAAATTAAGGCTGCGTACAATAGACTCTTTTGGTCCGGCCCTTCCCCGGACCCCGCGCATAGCGGGAGCTTAGTGCACTGGGCTACCCTTTTTTTAAATTCTAGTGGATTTACTGTTTGTTTATTCTAAGTTTGTTTAAAGTTGGCTGCTTGATGCAAATCCTTATTTGATGTCTTGTGAATTCTTTCTTTTTGAACATGCTCCGTGATTAATTCAAAGCATTCTATTCAAGTTACAACTTTTTTTTATTGACATGCTGTTGGAGTGAAGGTGCATGCATTTAGAGTTCAGTTTGATTTCTTAGTAAGTTACTTAAGGATGAATCATTTTGGTGTGTTTATTTGTGTTGGAATGTTCTGTCAATGATGTCTTTACAAATGTGTTATATTAATTCTACCTTTATGTATACCATTAATGTAGAGAGGGAATAACTGTACTTTTGCATTGTATGTATAATGCAAATTGGGATTATCTAAGCTGGTGATGTTTGTCAGTTTATGAAGACAACATAAGGTGTTACGTATGTTTTTTAATAATGCTGTTGGATCTGGAAAATTAGTACACCTGCACAACCCGGTAAATGAGGTGGGATGGATAAAGGTAGAATAAGAAGAAACAAACTAAATGACAAATGACTTGAGAATCACTTGGAAAAATATTAAAAATATAAAAGAGAAGGAAATAAGAAGCTCACAAGGAAGTTGTTCTACCATGAGGTCTCGGAACTAAATTTCAGCTCCGGCAAAACATATGAGGTGATTTGTTCCTATCTACCTACTCTAAAGTTTGTAGAGTTACTCGATGCTTGTGCTGGTGGAAGATAATAGATGCTTGATAAAATAATTTAAATGTATACAAACAATAACTTGAATAGAGTGTTTGACAAAATAGTCGAAATGTGTGCAAACGGTAACTTGAATAGTGTGCTTGACAAAATAATCGAAATGTGCGCGAACGGTAACTTGAATAGAGTGCTTGATAAAATAATTGAAATCTATGCAAACGGTAACTTGAATAGAGTGCTCGACAAATAGTCGAAATGTGTGCTAATGGTAACTTGATTAGAGTGCTCGACAAAATAATTGAAATGTATGCAAATGATAACTTGAATAGAGTGCTCGATAAAATAGTTGAAATGAGCAACAAATAGTAACTTGAATTGAGTGCTTAATGTGCAACAAATGGTAACCTGAATAAAGTGTTCGACAAAATAATCAAAATGTGTGCAAATGATAACTTGAATAGAGTGGTCACTAAAATAGTCGAAATGTGGACATACGGTAATTTGAATAAAGTGCTTGCCACAATAGTCGAAATGTGTTGGTAACTTGAATAGAGTGCTCGACAAAATAATTGGAATGTGTGCAAGCGGTAACTTGAATAGTATGCTTGACAAAATAGTCGAAATGTGCGCCAACAATAACTTGAATAGAGTGCTCGACAAAATAATTGAAATGTATGCAAAACGGTAATTTGAATAGAGTGCTCGACAAAATAGTCAAAATGTGTGTAAACAATAACTTGAATTGGGTGCTCACCAAAATAGTTTAAATGTGCACCAAATGGTAATTTGAATAAAGCATTCACCAAAATAATTGAAATATGTGCAAATGGTAATTTGACTAAAATACACTCTAAAATAGTTGAAATGTGCACAAACGATAATTTGAATAAAGTGTTAGCAACAATAGTCGAAATATGCCCAAATAATAACTTGAATAGAGTGCTTGGCAGTTCGCTTAAGGGACACTGATTTATAAAAGAAAATGGAGTTGCTATACCATGTCAAGTTTACAGATACAAAGTTCAACTGTGACCCTATTTTTTCCATACCTTTCCTTTTAATGGTGATGCACGATAGGATTTTGTGGTAGTCGTCTATTGGAATTATAGTGCACTTAAATATTTAATTTTGTAAACTAAATTGATGTTTATTTCGTATTGTTTCAAATAGTATCAACTACTGTACGTATAATATTTTTTTTTTGTAAATCAATATCGGCAACATTTCAAGTTTCAAAGCTACTGAACTGTATCTTTTGTCCTCCCAAGGAAACTTTATGGTTTCAATAATCTCCTCTCTTACACACCACCCTATATAAGTACAACATAAATTAATCGGCTGACGTGGTTTGCAGGCTATTGCATCAGTCCGGGGTTTACCATGTGCGCACTCGAGAGAGTAGCGGCTGTGGGTTCCTTCGTCAACAAAAAAAAAACATAAATTACTTATAATTTTCCTTTGTATAGACTTTCTTTGAATTATATCTTAATCTTGATGATTGTTCGCTTCTCTCTCTTTTTAAAATTGATATATGTAAATGATAACTCTAGTGATGAGAGGCAAATAAGTTGGCGGTCTATTTTCATTTATATTAGTCGAAAGAGTTACATGACACCTATATTAACTGGGGAATATATATATTTGAGTAGAGTAATCGAGATTCAACAAGCTTATCCGGAGACCACCCTCATTTAAGTAAAAGAGGAAAAAAAGTATACCTTGCATAATTTCATTTATGGTATGCATTAAAATGGAGAGAACCATCTTTTGTACCATTAAAAGTTGTGATGGGATAAATAGGATACTTCTATCCTGAATCAAATTCAAGAAAAAAACTTGATAGGAGCGATTTGCCCTCTAACCCTTATGCGACGCAAATCGAATTAGTCGGAAGCCTCAGACTAAACAAATACTCGACACCGGATGAAAAATTAGAAAAAATCATTGAGTTCTTGTATAACATATTTTTAAGGGTCCCTCCTGATTTGTCCTAAACCGTGTATTTGTGTTGTAAATTTCACTAAATATACAATTTAAAATTTAAGATTAAACTTTTAAATTTTTACTCCATCTATATCCTCTATCTTCTCTTCTAGTTGTATTCAATATTGTTCCTACTCTCTCTATACAGTACATTAGTTTATTGTTGATTAATCCTTAATGGAGATTATAAAACATTAAACAATCTGAACGGACAGGTACATGGCAGTTAAAGAACATGTTCAACAATTTTATTCAACAATCATATTCAATTTAGCGAGTGGATTCTCCGTACCAGCAATAATCTCTCCATCAATTATTATGTAACTAATACTTTCTATTAGTGAATATTATAATCCATATTGTAATTATTAGTGATGTATAATTATGGTAGAAATGGGATTTTTATTGTATCAGGATTCCACATTGTACACACTTTATATATTTGTATTAATGAGAAAGACTCCTCACGGGGGACTAATACAATTCTACATGGTATCAGAGCCTTGTATACCCCTGGTATACTGCTGATATATATCCCTCCCTCCGTCCATATCTCTCCAACATATCGTATACCCATTGTATATAGCCTATACATGCCGATATACACTATGTATATGGCTGATATACCATCCCTCCCACTATATACTATTTGTATACAGCCTCCCTAAGCCGTTATACACCTTGTATATGGTGTGTCTGCCTCATATACGTCTCGTATATGTCCCAAACCATTGTTTTCTCTCTCCTACCCGATCTCCGGCAACCACCATAGTCGGAAACCACCACGGATATAGGCGTGGACGAGAGGTGCGGCGGCGGCGGCGGGCGAGCGGCTGGGGTGGGCTTCCGGCCGAGCCCAGCAGCTCCCAGACAGAGCCCAGCAGCTGTGGCCACCAGACATAGCCCAGAAGCTGCAACCCAAGTCCTAGCCACAGTGCAGCTCGACCAACTGTTTGACCAAGGACATCCAGCCCACCAGCCTTCTGCCCAACAACGACCCAGTAGTCTGGGTTCCCATCCGACGGCCCACAGAAGTCAGGCCCAATTTCTTGGGGCCCACTTCTCTACTCTGGGCATTTCCCAATCCAGTTTGGGCCAAGCTTTCGACACAATGACTTCTCGGAAGCCCGATAATGCGTAGTTTATGAATACAGACGCCACGTCTCACCTCACCAACAATTCTGGTAATCTTCCTCAAATGCGTAATTTAAATACTCTGCAATCTATTATGGTCGGAAACTGTCATATCATTCCAATTCAAGGGTTTGGCCACACACTAACCCCACCACCGCATCCCCACTTCTCCCTTTAAAACGTCCTATATGCCCCAAACATTATCAAGAACCTAATATCCGTTAGAAAATTTACCATCGATAATTTTGTTTCAATTAATTTTGACCCATTTGGATTTTCTGTAATGGACCTCCATACCGGGAAACTCCTTACGAGGTGCAATAGTGAGGGGGACCTCTATACTTTCCTGTCCACGTCCGGTACCAGTGTCTCCCCTCCCACATCTCTAGCTGCCCTCGTCACTCCTCCCACAGTTTTAACAACAATATCTCCCTCAACGTGGCACAGTAGACTTGGTCATCTGGGTTCTCGCATTTTTTATTCTCTTAGAAATCGAAATTTAATCCAATGTAATAAAGAGAACATTTCACATAGTTGCTCCTCGTGTCATCTAGGGAAACACGTTAGACTACCATTTAAGCCTTTTATGAGTATTACTTTCTCTCATTTTGATATTATTCATGCAGATTTATGGACTTCTCCCATAACTAGCAACTTAGGCCACAAATATTATCTGGTATTCTTGAACGATTTCTCTCACTTCCTTTGGGTCTATCCCCTCAAACTCAAATCTCAAGTGTTCTCCAAATTCATTGAATTTCGTACACTGGTTAAAACGCAATTTGAAAAAGACATAAAAACGTTTCAATATGATAATTGTCGTGAGTTCAATAATTCCCTATTTCATAAATTTTGTGCGGCTAATGGCATGATCTTTTGTTTTTCGTGACCCCATACCTCCCCTCAAAATGGTAAAGCTGAAAGAATTCTCCGCACCATTAATAATATGATTTGTACCCTCCTTTTTCATGTGTCTCTCCCCCTCTACTTTTTGGGTAAATGCATTAAAAATGGTAGAACACATTCTCAATATTTTACCAACCCGTGCGATTCAAAATAGGACACCCACCGAAATTCTCTACCTACGGACCCCTACCTATGACCATCTTAGAATTTTTAATTATCTGTGTTACCCTAATCTAACATCCACGGCCCCCACAAATTGGCACTCAGATCTACTCCGTGCGCCTTTCTAAGCTTCCCATCGAACCATAGGGATAATTGTGCTATGAACTATCCACCGACAAAATCATAATCCCACGCCACGTCACTTTTGTCGAGTATGTTTTCCCGTTTGACAACATTCAGAAATTCTGAGTCACTGATTACAAATTTATTGATGATTCGGACACATCACCGCTTGTTCACCAAGCTCTATGTCATCCTACCACTGTTCCGACAGCAGTCATCATTCTGTCACCACCACCACCCGCCACTACCACTATCGACGGTCTCCTATCACCGGTGTCAGTCCGTACCACCACTACAACCACTGTTCCATCGCCACCGCTGTCACTGTCAGCACTCTGTCATGCCGTTCACCGGCAGAGACGACGGAGCCCATCATCGTCTCTTCCACCCGCCGGCTACTCGGGTCGCCAAACCCAGTGTCACCCTCGCATATCCTCAACTCTCTAGTCGACCACCTGAACCCATACACCACCCCTCAACGACCCCATCAAATCAACCCAACACTATCACCGTCGCCTGAACCAGAATCGACACTGACCCTTCCCCAACCTATCGACCTAAATCGATACTCCACCACACTCAACCAGTCACCAGTGTCGAGCCTAAATATCCCTGTCATTATTACAGAACCGCCGACCCAAACCCAGACCACATCACCTGACCCGCCACCAACCCAGTCTGCACTCCTCCAAAATACTCGTATTGCCTCCTCCCCCCACATACCTTATGGAAACCCGTACACAACACGGAATTTTCAAACCCAAAGTCTAATTTAACCTATCCACACAAACCATATCCCCAATTCCCAAAAAACCAAAATTAGCCAAATTAGATCCAAATTGGAATGCCCATGTGCGAGGAATTTAATGTTTTAACGAAACAACACACTTGGGATTTGGTTCCTAGACCGGATGGGGTGAATGTGATCCGATGCATGTGGCTTTTTCATCACAAATATAGAGACAATGGTGATCTTCAGAGATATAAGGTGAAACTTGTGGCTAATGGCACTAATCAGTAAGAGGGCATCGATTGTGGTAAGACGTTCAGTCCGGTTGTTAAATCGGATACCATTCGCACAGTTCTGATTATTGCTATGGGTACGCATTAGCCGATTCATCAGCTTGATGTGAAAAATATGTTTCTACATGGGGATTTGAAATAAACTGTTTACATGCACCAGCCGCCTGGTTTTGTCCATCCAGCAACTCCTCAGTATGTATGACGTCTTCGTAAGTCACTTTATGATTTGAAACAGGTCCCTAGAGCGTGGTATGATCGCTTTGCACAGTACATTATGCATATTGAGTTTGTATGCATCAAATGTGATAATTCTCATTTATTTTTCATCGTGGTAGTAACGTTGCTTATTTGTTGTTATATATGGATGGCATTGTGCTTACTGCCTCTTCGGATCTGTTGAAGACTAAGATCGTTGCATTTCTTAAAACTGAATTTGCTATGAGTGACTTGGGAAAGTTGAGTTATTTCTTGGGGATATCAGTGACTAGAACTGTCGATTCTATGTTTTTGTGTCAGCGTAAGTATGTAGAGGAGATTGTGTATAGGGCTAAGATGGCAAATCACAAGATCATGTCCACTCCAGTTGACTCTAAATCTAACCTTAGTGTTGTTGATGGTGATCCAGTGTCAGACCCCACTCTTTATAGTAGTCTTGCAGATGCACTTCAATAACTTACTTTCACCAGGCCTGACATTGCTTATGATGTTCAGCAGATATGTTTATTCATGCATGCTCCTAGAAAGCCTCATTTTATTGCTCTTAAACGTATCATTCGATACGTTAACGACACCCTTGATTATGGATTGCATCTATACTCATCAGCGCCAACCAGGTTATTATCATATACGGATGCTGACTGAGCAAGCTATTCGGACACGCGACGCTCCACCTCAGGCTAATGTGTGTTCTTAGGGGATAATCTCATTTCTTGGTTTGCCAAGAGGCAAGCCACCCTATTCCGTTCGAGTGTAGAAACAGAGTATAGAGGCGTTGCAAATGTTGTTGCTGAGATCCGCTGGCTCCGAAACCTTCTTTTGGAGCTCTAGTGTCCCTTGCGTAAGGCGTCTTTGGTGTACTATGATAACATATCCGCTATATATTTATCTCATAATCCGGTTCAGCATCAGCGAACCAGACATATTGAGATGGATATACATTCGTTTGTAAGAAGGTTGCTCCCGGTCATGTCAATGTGTTGAATGTGCCTTCTTCGTATCAGTATGTGTATATATTACCAAAGGACTTCCTAGACAGCTTTTCCTAGACTTCAGATCCAGTCTTAGCGTCCGGCCTCCTCCCGCATCGACTGAGGGGGTGTATTGGTGAATATTATAATCCATATTGTAATTATTAGTGATATATAATTATGGTAGAAATAGGATTCCTATAGTATTAGAATTTCATATTGTACACACTATATATATTTGCATTAATGAAAAAGAATCAATATTAATACAATTCTACACTTCCATCTCTCCATCAATTATGTAACTAATACTTCTTTAATATCAGATTTTTTATAAGATGAAAACTACTAATTGTGTATAGATCAAAGTAGTTCTTGCATAGTAGATTTAAATTTGACAAAGTATTTTTGGAAAAGTTATACTTAATGATAAGTAATCAATCTCATTAACTCATTGTAACGTTTTTTTTTTCCTTTTTACAACAACTTATTTGATTTGAATAGGTACACTAATCTTCCAGATCCAACATCATACAAAGCACACAACACAGGGTTGCAGGAATCTCTATATTATTTTGTAATCGAGTTGACAAACATATATCACCAACTATAATAATGCCAACTTGCATTATACTACAATACTAAACAGTTATTCCTCGTTACATTAATATCTTGACATTCTCAATACCAAATCTAGTAAAATTAATGAGAATTTAGATATATTAACATGCCATTTACATAAATTTTCCCATTTACTTGTCCATATCAAGAGAGAGACAGTCCATTTTTCTTGTTTTACCCTTAATATTAAGTACTAATTCCCGAAATCATTTCCCCAGATTTTTTGAAATACTACTCAAATGTAGGGTTGGGCATAAATTAACGAAACCCAAAATTTCGGTAATTTGATATTTGGTACGGTATTCGGGAGAAAAATTTAAGAATTACGGGATTCGAGTATGGGTTTGGTACGAGATATCAATATTGTTCGGTATTTGGGAAATCCCGAATACCAAATTATTTATTGAATACAATTCTTCCCCTAATTATAACCCATATTCCATATATCTAATACTTAACATGCCCATCAAATATCAATCAATAATAGTTAAATTTGAATGTCTCTTCAGATACTTATAATTCCCTTATTATGTGTTAATGGTATTGTATAAAGAAGTTAAAGAATAGCCTCTAATGGACTAGGAAAATCTTGAGTACGCCGATTGTTTGAATGGACAGTGAGTGAATGAGTTTGGAAGTTATATGCCTATTTATACAACGTTGTCACGATTGCTTGAATGACTCATTATTCTTGCATTGTTCTGCGTGAACATGATTTATTAATAATTTGATTTTTGTTAGGTATATTAATTTAACTTCTTATTTATGAAGAAGCGTATCTAAACAATATTACCGAATATCATACCGAATCGAAGTTTGATCTATCGATTACCGAATTAGCGAATCGAACTATTTTGGTTTGATATTTGGTAACTACTTTCAATTACCGATTATCAAACCCGAACTTTCAAAATATCGAACCAAATACCGAATGCCCACCCCTATTCATATGCACTTCGTTTATTATTTTCGTAAAGGAATTAAATGCAAAGTTTATTTTGGACAAGTAAAAATGAACGGCGGGAGTAATAATATTACACTTCATAACAAGCAACAAATTTATGAGACATGAATAGAGAAATACACTGATTAATCATGAAGAAAGTTCAGAAAGAAATAAACAGAAGATTACTAATACTAATATGGATTTTCATCTAGCAGCCAACTTTCAACAGAATTGAATAAATAAACAACAAATTCAGTAGATCTAACAGTTTCAGCACAGCTCATAGCATGCAGTCAGTTCTGGCAGGCAATCTTCTGAAGAAATTCAGCGGAGCAGATGGTAGCTTATGGCGAAATCGCGGATGTCTTGACACATAAAATCCAGTCACGAGAGCTACGACTTGAAAGGGCGTGACATAGAGCGCAACGGCAGCAATCAAGCAGAAAATAACAAAAAGAGCGGTTGCTCTAGGTTCCCTCCAGCTTAGCAAAAACTGCAGCCTCTCCCCTTGAGTAGCCATGTCACCAACCACAGTCTGAATCCTTCCTGCAATACTTCGCAATCGGTCATACCTCATCCGAATATAGAACAAGTATCAAGAACAAGATATGGATCAGAACAGTTGTAATGGGGTTTTTCCAATTGCATATTTGATCGAACCATCTCCCGATAGCAATTAATCCACCTAAAACACCCATAATCCTAAAAAAGTTAGCCTTGCTTCTCCTCATACTCCACATGTAGGAACCTACATCTAACATATACTCCACTATCTCTTTCCTCAAAGGCGGCTCAGCACAACTCAACCTCATAGAGAATCTGAGTTGCCTGATGCCTCAAGCTGTCCAACTGAGTAACGGTTAAAGGATGAATATAGTGCATTTTGGGTAGCAGCGGCTGAGAGTACATATGCATCATATTCATTAATGACGAGCAAGTAAATCTCACAGCCAAGTGAATTTCACCCATCTTCTTCACCCCAGTAGGATGCAAGACCAGAAGTGGATAAGAATGTGTGTAGACACGATCTGTTTCGAGAGTTGAAAGACGGATCCTGACCTTTCCGATCCTCGAGTCCCTAGCCCCACCAGGTTTATCTCCTCCATGCAGATGACAATTATCAAATACACCAATAGTTATGACAGTGCAGGGATCAAATACTTCCCATGTGTATTGCTCGTTCCACTTGGGAGAAAAGCTATCTATAATTGTCCTTGTCCGAACCCACTTCTGCCCATATTTGGCAACACAATAAGCATCCGTTGTTGCCCGCCCATCTTTTGTTTTCATCGGTGAAAGGCCCGTAGCATTCAGAATACCCAATTCTAGGACACCAATGCTGGACTTCCACAACTGTTTTGCAGTTGGTCTAAGATCACTACTGTAGTGGGTTGACTCATCCAGAACGTGGTAGCCTCCTTCCAAATATAGCCTCGTGTGAATCCTGCTTGCAAACTTGATTTCCTTCTTCTTTTCTCCCTCAACCATTATATGCTTTTCAAGATTATACCACTTGCTGTTAATAGGTCTGTGGTCGAACCTCCTATCAATATACTGCAAAGGAATAGCACATCTTCCGAGTACTTCATCCTTGTTCGGTGCAACTCTATCTTCCACACTCAAAATTAATGGCTCCTCAAATGGCTCTGCTGCGACAAACATCAGATCCTCATTCCATATGGTATAAAATAGTCTTGCTCATGGAAACTCTGGTTCTCAATGCCTGATTTCCGAGGATGGCCTTCACGTAAACTTCTGGAAACCTACTTCTGTCACCGGAAATCAAGTCCTGAGCCTCAATCACATTAACCCTAAGATACCACAGCTTTGGCGAAATGTACACCTTAGACCTTATATTAGCAAGAGCATCAGCACCACTAACAGTGGCAGCATCCGAATGCCAAGATTCCGGAAAGGCTTCATCAGCTTGAGTACCCATCCAAACAGCCAACATTAATTCTCCTCTAACTTTATTACCGTTTCTGTCCTCCAACCTATACCACTATGGAGCAAGAGGACTATCTGGTGGGACCCTTTTAGGGATCTCATTCAAATCAAACATAACGCGACCAACAAAATCATCCTTAACAACATCCTTATCTTTCACATTCACCTCAAGTACGAGAGCCTGAATCCGATCCTTGGAAAAGGCAAACACCTGACTCCATTCAGGACTCGATTTCTTCTCAAAATGGCGAGTTGTACCCCTATAGTTTCCAAGCCTAACTTCAACATAAGGATCAAGACTACCCGTTAGATCCTTCCCTGGTAAATCTTTCGCTTTCACCACCCGGACATAAAGATACTGCATTTGCTCAACCAAGTCATAGGTGCTAGTAAGCTTATCACCCGTGACCTTCCCTCCACCAAGGTGGGGTTTGGTCTCTTTGAGTGAAAAATCTTCTTGTGATGGTCTCTGCATTTTCTTTTCTTTTTTTGTTTTTTAAATCCAGAACCCTTCAACTTCAACAAATCTCAGCAGAGACAACAACTCAAACTACTATAATGAGAACTCTTCTAATACAACAGTCTTAAGCTAAGCCAAAAAGATGAAACCAAGAAAAGCTTAACTACTACTATGTTTTACCCTAGATCTTTGTAGGTTAAAGTACTTTAAGGGTTAAAAGAAAGGGGAAAAGAACCTCATGAACCACGAGAAAAATGACAAAAAGATTCACAAATCTGATTCATCTGAATGCTTGAACCCTGCATAGCATCAAAAATCAAGAAAAAGGAGTTGAGAAACTTAAAAAAACAAAGGCAAAATAACAATATATAGCAACAAAAAGAAGTTTAACTCAAACAAAAAAGACCCTTCTCACTTTCTCACAAAAAGATAGAACTTTTAATGCAGAAAAATAGAACCACATTACAGTTTAACAAATACCATGTATGTAACACCAGTCAAGCATTGTACAAAATCCAAAAACAACAATTTTCAAAGGCTCATTATATTAGAAAAAAAGATCTTTATATGAAAGACAAAGAATATACTGAGTGGGTTCATGGATGATGAAAAGATGGAACCCTGAGGAGAAAAAAAAAGGGGGGGGTTTGTTTTCTCTTGGTGTGATGTATCAAAATTATATATTTAGCATTACGTAATTATAGTATAACTATGATCACTTTAAAAGTATCACATCGAATATGGAATGCGAACATGGACTTGGACAATCATTATCCTAAAAACTAGCTTTTGAGGTTAAGTTAGGCCCAAGATCCATTCTTTACATGGTATCAGAATCATGCACATTCTAATTCTTTGTTCACCGATGTTAGGCCTCCAAATTATATTATACACGCTCCAGTTAACAAAGTATGGGCGTGCGGGAAGTGTTAAGAGTATCACATCGGATATGGAATGGAAACATGGACTCCTTATATGGAGTTGGACAATCATCACCCTAAAAGCTAGCTTTTGGGGTTGAGTTAGGTCCAAGATCCATTCTTTACATATTAGCATGTGTGTACCACTATTGTATTTAACATATTTAGGGTTATGTAATTATGGTAGAACTAGGATCCCTGTTGTATAGAGATTTCACATTGTACACCTATATATATTTTATATTAATGAGAAAGGCTCCCTAAGGGAGATTAATACAATCTTACATGGTATCAGAGCCAGACTCATTTCAATTATTTGTTCACCGATGTTGAGGCCCCAAATTATATTATTCACGCTCCAGTTAACAAGGTATGGGCGTGCGGGGAGTGTTAAGAGTCCCACATCGAATATGGAATGGGAACATGGACTCCTTATATGGACTTGGACAATCCTCACCCTACAAGCTAGCTTTTAGGGTTGAGTTAAGCCCAAGATCCATTCTTACGTGGTATCAGAGGTCAAAACCTAAACCCTATTTCTCTTCTTCCTCGGAACCAGCGCATGTTCTCTTCTTTGTTCCCGAGAACAGACTAATTCGCTGCTGTCAATTCTTGATAGCAACAATTTTGGTCGCTTTTTCGCCTGGTTGTTTCTCTTTCCTTTACCCTTTTGTCATAAGACAAAAGTTGTTTGACAACTTTCCCTGCTTTGTTTCTTCTGAGAACAATTTCTCTTCTGCGTCCAACTTTTCTCCTTTTTATTAGCTTTTTTCCCTTAACCGAAAATAATTAAAATTTGTCTTTTACCTGAGAACACAAGTAAATGGCTTCCTTGACCCGCTAACAGCCTGATAATGCGTGATATATGGATACGGGTGCCACGCCTCATCTCACCAACAATTCAGGCAATCTTCCTCAACTGCGCTAGTTACCAACTCCACAATCTATTATGGTCGGAAGCAGTCATCGCATTCCAATTCAAGAATTTGGCCACACTCTTACCCCACCCACCACTGCATCCACACGTCTCTCTTAAAAACATCTTTTATGCCCCAAACATCATCAAAAATCTAATTCTGTCTCAATTAATTTTGACTCGTTTGGATTTTCTGTACCGGGAAACTCTTTACGAGATGCAATAGTGAGGGGGACCTATATATGTTCCTACCCACATCTGCTGCTAGTGTCACCCCTCCCACCGTTTTAACAACCATATCTCCCTTTATGTGGCATTGTAGACTTGGTCATACGGGGTCTCACATTTTTTATTCTCTTAAAAATCGAAATCTAATCCAATGTAACAAAGGGAATCTTTCTCATAGTTGCTCCTCGTGTCAGTTAGGGAAACACGTTAGATTACCATTTACGACTTCTATGAGTACTACTTTCTCTCCCTTTGATATTATTCATGCTGATGTATGGACATATCCCATAACCAGCAACTTAGGCCAGAAATACTATCTTATGTTTTTGGATGATTTCTCTCACTTTCTTTGGGTCTATCCACTCAAACTCAAATCTCAAGTGTTCTCCAAATTTGTTGAGTTTCGTACACTGATTAAAACGCAATTTGAAAAAGACATAAAATCATTTCAATGTGATAATGGTCTTGAGTTTAATAATTCATTCTTTCATAAATTTTTGCAACTAATGACATGATTTTTCGTTTCTCATGCCCCCATACCTCATCTCAAAATGGAAAAGCTGAAAGAATTCTCCGAACCATTAATAATATGATTCGTACCCTTCTTTTTCATGCGTCTCTCCCCTCTAATTTTTGGGTATATGCTTTAAAATGGCAGAAAACATTCTCAACATTTTACCAACCCGTGCGATTCAAAATAGGACACCCACTGAAATTCTCTATCGTTGGATCCCCACCTATGACCACCTTAGAATTTTCGATTTTCTGTGTTACCCTAATCTGACATCCACGGCCGCCCACAAATTGGCACCCAGATCTACTCTGTGCGCCTTCCTAGGATTCCGTCAAACTATAGGGGATACTTGTGCTATGAGCTCCCCACCGACAAAATCATAATTTCTCGCCACGTCACTTTTGTTGAGTATGTTTTTCCGTTTGACAACATTAAAAAATTCCGAGTCACAGATTACAAATTCCTCGAAGATTCGGACCCATCACTGCTTGTCCAATAAGCATTCCGTCAGACAGCCATTGTTCCGGCGGCGACAAGCACACAAACACCCACCACTGGCGGTCTAGATGAGTCAAACATCTCCCCGGTCATCCTTACTGACCTCTGCCACACTGCCACCAACTCATCCCCGTCTCCGCCAATCACCACTGCCTTCTCCGACAGTCAGACATATCCAGTCAGCTCGCCGCCGAATGCCTCCATCACCGGCATTCGGCTCCCTGTGTCTCTGTCATAGTCCGACACTGCAAACCCTATCCACCGGCACCCGCCATCAATGACCAATGTGTCGTCATCGCCCAACGCCGCAATTTCAGTCATCCAAAACTCCCCCGAAACAGTACCCACTCACACCTGCAACTCGACCCCTACCAACCCAACACCGTCAACAGCCCAGACGTTGTCGACACCACACCCACCGTCTCTACCCAGATCATGGATCTCTCATACCCGCCATCGTTCCCTGCTACCACTGACCCAATACCCGAATCTACCACCCAACCATCAGAGAACCTGACCACGTCGTTGCCTCCAGTAACCCGGACCCAGCCCCTCACCATATTCCCCAACCTACCCATGCCCCCACGCACCGTATGAAAATCCGTGCCCAACACTGGATTTTCAAAACCAAAGTCTAGTTCAATCTAACCACACAAACCATATCTCCAATACCCAAAAACCCAAAATTAGCCAAACTAGACCTGAATTGGGATGCGGTCATGCGTGAAGAATTTAATGCTTTAACAAAATAACATACTTGGAATTTGGTTCTTAGACCGGACGGGGTGAATATGATTCGTTGCATGTGGATTTTTTGCCACAAATATAGAGACAATGGTGACTTAGAGAGGTACAAGGTAAGATTTGTGGCTAATGGCACTAATCAACATGAGGGTATAGATTGTGGTGAGACATTCAGTCCGGTTGTCAAACCGGCCACCATTCGTGCATAGACTGAAGCTGCACATGAATCAGCAACTTTTGAATCAAAGCGCTTTTCCCTTGGTTCTATTAGTTCAAACTACCTTGGGCTATGTAAACCCAGGTTAACTAAAAAAAAAGTTCAGTCATTTGCCGAGGTTTTCTATCTATCTATCGTTGCAGTTCTGAGTATTGTTATGGGTAAGAACTGGTCTATTCATCAGCTTGATGTATAAAATGTATTTCTACACGTGGATTTGAAATAAACGGTTTATATGCATCAACTGCCTGGTTTTATCCATCCAGTAGCCCCTCAGTATGTATGTCGTCTCCGTAAGTCACTTTATGGCTTGAAACAGGCCCCTAGAGCGTGGTATGATCGTTTTGCACAATATATCATGCATATTAGGTTTTTGTGCAGCAAATGTGATAATTCTCTATTTATTTTTCATAGAGGTAGTAGCATTGCGTACTTATTATTGTATGTTGATGATATTGTGCTCACTGCCTCCTCTGATTTGTTGAAAAATGAGATCATTACGCTGCTCAAAACAGAATTTGCTATGACTAACTTGGAAAAGTTGAGCTATTTTTTCGGGATTTATGTGACTAGATCTGCATATACTATGTTTCTGTGTCAACATAAGTATGCAGAGGAGATTGTATACAGGTCTAAAATGGCGAATTGCAAGATCATGGCTACTCCAGTTGACTCTAGATCAAAGCGTAGTGTTTTGGCTAGTGATCCAGTGTCAGATCCCACTATTTACTAGAGTCTTGCAGGTGCACTACAATACCTCACTTTCACCAGACATGATGTTGTTCAGCAAGTATGCTTATTTATGCATGCCCCCAGGGAGCCTCACTTTACTACCCTCAAACGTATCATTCGATATGTTAAGGGCACATTTGATTATGGTTTGCATCTATACCCTCTGCACCGAACAAGTTGTTGTCATATACGAATGCTGATTGGGCAGGTTGTCCGGACACGCTATGCTCCACCTCAGGCTACTGTGTGTTCTTAGGAGACAATCTTATTTCTTGGTCCGCCAAGAGGCAACCCACATTATCCCGTTCAAGTGCAGAAGCAGAATACAGAGGCGTTGCTAATGTTGTCGCTGAGATTTGTTGGCTCCGAAACCGTCTTTTAGAGCTTCAGTGTCCATTACGTAAGACTTCTTTGGTTTATGGTGATAATATATCTGTCTCATAATCCGGTTCAGCATCAGCGAACCAAACACATTGAGATGGACATCCACTTTGTTCGTGAGAAGGTTGCTCCCGATCATGTCAGGGTATTGCATGTGCCTTCTTCATATCAGTATGCAGATATATTCACCAAGGACCTTCCTAGACAGCTATTCCTCGACTTCAGATTCAGTCTTAGCATCCGGCCTCCTCCCACTCCGATTGAAAGGGTGTATTAACACGTGTGTACCATTATTGTACTTATCATATTTAGGGTTATGTAATTATGGTAGAACTAAGATCTCTGTTATATAGGGATTACACATTGTACACATATATATATTTTGTATTAATGTGAAAGGCTTCATAAAGGAGATTAATACAATCTTACAAAAATAACGGAGAATGTAGCATATTGACTGATGAGGTCTAGAAAGGGAAGAAAAAGTACTTCTTTCCTTCACTTTTACTCGTTTGAACTTTGCATATTGCAACAAATAATAAATAAAATGTATGATTTTTTAATCAAGTTGAAAAATAATTAAAATGAGTATTTAATATTAAAGGTAAAATAAAAAATATATTTTCTTAATATGCGAAAAATAAAACAAATAAGAGTAAAATTTTATTTTTATAATAATTGACAAGTACAAAAAAGTGAACGGAGAAAGTACAAAGACTCAACCCGGGGGGGGGGGGGGGGAAGCAAAAACAGTAAAATTAAAGAGAGGAAAATGAAAGAGAAAGACAGAGCGGGTGGTACAACTTCCTTTTCCCGTGTGTTTCAGCCTTTCACGGTGGTGGCCTGGAGGGTGGTTGTGTGTTGATTTTTTTTTTTTAATTGTGGGTGAATATTTGTTATTACTATTTGTGTGGATTTTTCTTTTCTTTATTTGTTTCTACAATAAGAATTATTCACTTTTTTGAGAATTTTTTTTATTTTTTTCAGAGATAAAGTCATTCTTTTTTTTTTGTTGACGAAGGAACCCGCAACCGCTATTTTCTCGAGTGCGCACAGGATAAACCTCGGACTGACGCAATAGCCTGCAAATCACATCAGCCGATTAACCACACTTGTCAAGTCATGTGTGACAGGCTCAACTAAGAAGGTTTATGCAGGGGATCGAACTCGTGATCTTGCAGTCCCGCGCTCTACTGCTACACCAACTTGGCTACCTTGCGGGTGAGATAAAGTCATTCTGTTTTGACACACTGTGGGTAAGAGAGGTAGGAGGCTAGCATGTTCAGTAGTATTTAGGTTTCGCGTAGATTCATACTTGTATGTGTATATTGTTGTGAGTTGCCTCTTTAATTTGTATCGTTATATCTTATTGTCTTATTTTTTTTGAATTTCTATATTTACTATATTTTTTAGTCGAGAGTCTATTGGAAACAACTTCTATATCCCATAAAGGTAGAGTTAGGGTCTACGTACATTCTAATCTCTTACCTCACTTATAAAATTATAGTGGGTATGTTGTTATTGTTATTGTTATAGTGTTTGGTCATGAAAATTTCAAATACAACTTGAAATTGTATTTTTATTATCATCTCGTATGAGATCGAATGTATAGTAAGAATACATAAACTAACAGTACATGTATTAAATGATTAAATGACAAAAATAACCGTTTATGTATTTTATTTAAAAAGTAAAAGCATATTTTAAAATTATAACTATTTACTAATAGTTAATCTAACAAATCAAATATTCAGTAATGAATAAAAATTCTTACATTCATAATTTTTGTACTATTGATTCCTACATTACTCAATTCTCGCATTACTAGTTTCCAGTTCCACTACTAACACTTCTATATTAGTAGAATACATACATCGTTAATTCCTACGTGAATTTCTTCATAATCAAACGATAAGAGGCTATCAGCGAAAATACATTTCATCCTTAAACTTGCATTGAAAATTAACTTTAGCAATTAAACTTTATCATCAATTGCTAAAGTGAGTTTTCGGTGCAAGTTTAGGGAGGTAAATAATTGCCAGTAAAATTTAATTGCTAAACTGAGTTTTCGGTGCAAGTTTAGGGATAAAAATATGTATTTTGCTTCATCTAAACTTTGTATGCTACTATGGGCAATTGGGCATTGTGTACCTTCCTCAATTTGTTTATTTCGCCAAAAAAATAAGATTTTTTATAAAGCTCACACGGGGAGTCCCGACAAAATTCTCCACCTAATTTTAAAAATTATTTGCGAGTCATGATGAATTGGTACTATTTTTATCTTAACTATCTTATTACATTATTTTGCGTATACTCTACCATCCTTAGACCCCACCCGTGAGAATAAACTAGATATGTTATTGTTGTTATTATATTATTCACAAGTCATGCCAAATTGATATTAATTGGTAGTTTGGTACTATCATCGTTCTGCATATCTTGTTCAGTTGTTCGCAAATCGTGTTAGATTGTATAATTTTGTGCTATTTTCTTTATGAACATTTAAATTATTCACAAATTATACCAGGTTAACATGACTTTGAACTATCTTCCTTTACCCATCTTATTAAATCGTTTACAAATCATGCCAAGATATTATTATTTGCCTATTCAACATAGTTTTTTTCTTTTTTGAGTTTACAATTTCGATTTCAATCAAATTGTCCCAAATATGTTTCAAACACCGACACTAATAACCCCCGTCACCTACTTAGTCAAACGACACCAATTCAAGAAGATCACTTTATCTTCTTCAACACTTTCCAATGATCAAAGATGAAGTTTTGAAATTCTTCAAGCAAATCACTAAATAAGAGTTTCAACACAAGATTCAACCACAAACAATCAACACTCAAACTATTTTAATAATAATCAATCATCATTTTCTAATTCTTTTCAAAAGTTAATTTAACTAAATTTTGAAGAATAATTCAATTAGATTAACTTATTATTACAAATTACAAATTACAAATTTAGATAACTATACGAAAAATAATACAAGTTGCAATTTTTTAATATAAATATGATGAAAAATATATTTTAAAATATTAATCAAAATTTACATAATTTGAGTTTCAAAAAATAAAAGCCGTCAAATAAATTAAGATAAATGGAGTAATTAAAATGTATAAAATAAAAGAAACATAGTTTTCCTACATATGCAAAAAATATACGGTACTCTCTCCATCCCAATTTAGTAAGTTTTTCAATTCAAATATCATACATGATAAGTTTAAAATCACAAGATTTAAAAGACTACACACATATTTAATTTAAGATCACAAGATTTAAAAGTCTTCATTTATTTCTTAAACTTCGTGTCAAATCAAACTAAGATACTAGAGATCGTTTTGTCGGAGGGATTGACCCATTCAAAAGAAGCTGGCCGCTTTGACTTTGATTAGCCAATCGAGTGCGGAGGGTGCTGTGCTCCTCTTCATTTGTTCCCGTTAACGACCACAAAGCCCAACACTGAGATTATCCCATGTAGATGAGATTGAATGGGATAAGCTTATCCCACCCTCTATTGGATACTTATCCCACTTTTTTTCATATAAATGGAATTAGATGAAATACTAAAGAAGCTACCCACCAACCAAATATAAAAATAATTTCAATGCCATAAAATCAATAATTCGATCTCATCCTATCTCGTAAATCCCTAAAATGGGACGGAGGGAGTTTAAAGGAAATAAATGAGTAACAACCAGTTTAGGAGACTTCCAAAACAACTGGTTGAAGAAGCGTTCACGGTTCACTTATGATCACCGGGCCGGGTCAGTCTGGATCGAGCCCGTAAGCTCACACAAACCGAGCTTTCGACCATGAGCGCCCAATTATTCCTCATTCTATTTGATCCATCTCAGGTCTCAGCTCTCTAAGCTCACTCATTTCACTCACAAAAACCATGCCGGAACCAGACGAACAACCACCACCGCCATCAACGCCGTCATCCACCACCACCACCACCACCGCTCCTCCAATTTACATACATCCACGAAGAGAGCCATTCGAACACGGACTTCTTCCTATCCCTAAACTTATCTTCACCGATGGATCCCAAACACTTATATCAATTCGCAATAAGCTCTTAGCGCTATCCTCTACGTCGTCGTATCGAGCTAATTCAGAAGCAATTGCTGAATCACTTCAGATCTCAAATGAAAATGCTCGACTTGTTAGTGAAACAATCGCATCCGTTCTTCACAATGATTCTGATCCAATCGTAACAGTTAATTCATCGGAGATCCGATCAGTTGGAGTTAATGTGTTTGATTTGATGCTTTTTTTGTATATTCAGAGTTATAAAAGGTTGCTTCCTAAAGGACATAAGGATTCCGCTGCAGTAGCTGATGTTTGGCCTTCTACTTCGGCTTTCGATGGATTCATATCCGCTCTTTCACCGTTGCAGGTGTGTGTTTTGTGAATTTGATTCAGTTGTATGATTCTGTATATTCAAATTGGAAAATCGACAATACTTTGGACAGTGATTGTGTAAAGTGAATGTATTTATTTGCTCCTGTATTTGAGGGGAGCCTTTGAGTAACTGGTGAATGTATTTATTTGCTCCTGTATTTGAGGGAGCATTTGAGTAAACGGTAAAGTTGGTGCCATATGACCAGTAGGTCATGCGTTCAAGCCGCGTAAACAGCCTGTTGCAGAAATGTGAGTTAAGGCTGCATACAATAGATTCACACCGGGCTGTCCTTTTTATTTTAGTGTTTGCATGTTTAGGTTTTAGGTAATAATGTCGTTAATAGTTTCACAAGCATTATCAAACTAATAGTGCAGAGTATGATGAGAATTTAGGTGAAACTCTTAGGTGATAATGTGGTTAATAGTTTGATAATGCTTTTGATAATAGGTGATTGTACATACTTTTTGACATTGTTAAAATTGAAACTCTGATTAGTAAAAGTTTTGTATTTTGTGATTTGATTCCGTTGTATGATTCTGTATATTCAAATTGGGAAGTCGACATTACTTTGGACATTGATTGTGTAAAGTGAATGGATTTATTTGCTTCTGTATTTTAGTGTTTGCATGCTTAGGTTTTAGGTAATAATGCCGTTAATAGTTTCACAAGCATTATCAAACTAATAGTGCAGAGTATGATGAGAATTTAGGTGAAACTCTTAGGTGATAATGTGGTTAATAGTTTGATAATGCTTTTGATAATAGGTGATTGTACATACTTTTTGACATTGTTAAAAAAATTGAAACTCTGATCAGTAAAAGTTTTGTATTTTGTGATTTGATTCCGTTGTATGATTCTGTATATTCAAATTGGGAAGTTGACATTACTTTGGACATTGATTGTGTAAAGTGAATTGATTTATTTGCTTCTGTATTTTAGTGTTTGCATGCTTAGGTTTTAGGTAATAATGCCGTTAATAGTTTCACAGGCATTATCAAACTAATAGTGCAGAGTATGATGAGAATTTAGGTGAAACTTTTAGGTGATAATGAGGTTAATAGTTTGATAATGCTTTTGATAATAGGTGATTGTACATACTTTTTGACATTGTTAAAAAAAATTGGAACTCTGATCAGTAAAAGTTTTGTATTTTGTGATTTGATTCCGTTGTATGATTCTATATATTCAAACTGGAAAGGCGACATTACTTTGGACAGTCATTGTGTAAAGTGAATGGATTTATTTGGCTTCTGTGTTATTTTTGTATTTTAGTGTTTGCATGTTTAGGTTTTAGGTAATAATGCCGTTAAACAGGCATCATCAAACTAATAGTGCCGAGTATGATGAGAATTTAGGTGAAACTTTTAGGTGATAATGTGGTTAATAGTTTGATAATGCTTTTGATAATAGGTGATTGTACATACTTTTTGACATTGTTAAAAAAAATTGGAACTCTGATCGGTAAAAGTTTTGTATTTTGTGATTTGATTCCGTTGTATGATTCTGTATATTCAAACTGGAAAGTAGACATTACTTTGGACAGTGATTGTGTAAAGTGAATGGATTTATTTGGCTACTGTGTTATTTTTGTATTTTAGTGTTTGCATGTTTAGGTTTGAGGTAATAACGGTTACTAATTTTGATAATGCTTTTGAATTACAGAACTGTATAGTCAGATATCTTGTTACTTTTTTTTTTCTCTTTTGCAGTTTAATTAGTTATTAGATAGTAGATACTCTATTGTTCTTAAAGATGCTTTCTTTAATAGGTTTTAAATGTGTAATGTAGCTGGAATTGGTTTACCTGGTTGAGTTAGGATTTAAGAATGAAGCTTTTATGCTTGGTGTCAACTTCAGTTGTATAAATTTGTGTGCTTTTGATTCTTCACCCCTGATAAAGGTTGCTTTATCAGGAAAAGGTATTGTATTGGTTCATTATTCCTTGGTGACAGTAACTTTGAAGCTATGCAATAACGTATGCTCGTAATGATTGAATTGCCTCCCATGCTCCTCAGATGTTTTACTTGAGTAGTTTCAGGAGGCATGGTGAATAACTGATACCAAAGTCTTGTTCATTTATGTGATAAAACCACTGTTTCTTCTTCAGCTACCTTCAATTCTGACCAGCATGCTGCGAAGTTTTATTTAATTTTTTAAATTGAAACTCTTGACTGATAAAGAAAAGTTTTTGGTGTTACTGGTTCAGCATATTTTTCACAGGTTATGGTCTGTCGAAATCAAGAATTAACTATTTGTAGCTGATAATTATTTGCAGTTTTCACAATTTCACTGAGCATGCATTTTAAATTTCAATTAACTATTTGTAGCTGACAATTATTTGCAGTTTTTCACAATTTCACTGAGCATGCATTATTTGTTGCTGTTTATGGATTATAATTTAGTTTTTCCTAATGTTCTTTTGTAATGTATTAAGCAAAAGCTTTGTTTTGATATTGCAGCTTGTGCGCAGCAATAGTCGTCGGTTTATGCCATCACAGTCTGATGAAGAGGCTCATCAATTATCCTATTTACAGAAGCACTTGGGCAACATTTTGTCTCTTTTGGCAGAGTCAGTGGAGGGGGATAGTGAAGAATCACTGGTTTGTGAATTTTATACTTTGGGTTATAATACCATATTTGTCGTTCTATATGCTTAGGATAGTTGCCTATCAAATTTGACTAAATCTGATTCATCTGACTTCACAAGCATGCTACTCAATTTTATTCTTTTTTGCAAATAAAATTTTATTCACACAAAACGTACTAAGATAGTGCACAAGAAACTGAAACGTCTAATGCAAGAACACTTGTTGCTTGACGAATGACGATGCCTATTGAGAGACCCTTACTGCTCTATTCATCTCTATATGCATCCATTTTGTGCCCTTGTTTGTATTCATACAGTATTGGCTTAAAGGTATGCTGAAAAGCTAATAGTTTACTTGACTCATAGGTTTTGTCTATGGAGAAATTAGAGCATCTTGGCTTCCTAGTCTATTTTGGTGAAAAGGGATCTGAAAGAATCCCATTCAGTCAGAATGCCCCATTTTTTGCCAATTCAGATCCAGAGATGCCTGCTGTTCCTGTTCCTGCAGCTCAAGTACATGACTGGCTTCTCGAAAATATAGTCTCCGCTTTGACACGAATTACTGAGAGGGCTTCAGCAAAGGAAAATGGACCAACCAATGCCTCTGATCAGGATGTGCCAATGGCTGATGTCTCTGCAAGTGCAGTGAATAGTTCGCCAAGTCCTAGAGGACCAAGTTTCATTGAAGGAATTTCTAAATCGTCATATGTAAGGCTGCCAAATGATATTAAGGGCTCCTCTGCAAAGGTACGTTTCAACTTTATGTTGTGTGTTATTCTTTTCCTGGGAAATATAAGTGAATGATTCATTTTAGGATACTATGGAGCTTTTGTTGGTTATGCCATCTAAAGTTAATAATTGAAGTCAATATTTTTAATAAATTAAAATAAAATAATAGGAGTCAATATGGTAAGATTTTAAAGTGACGAATGTTATTTGTAAGTGGTAAGATTTTAAAGTTATCAGCAAGGAGCATTTATCACATTGCATCATCTTTAGTGAAACCTTGTCTTTTGCATAATTCGTTGAAGAGGATAAGTTTTATGATTTTTTTTTTTATTGTTGCCTTTGTATTGTGTGTGTTTTGTCTCTGATCTATCAATACTAGGTTCAGAAAATCTCTTGAACTCCGGGAGTTTCTTTTATTTATTTACTGACAACTTTAAAGCAGAATCACACTTGTGCCCAAGGAGAGTCGAGGATTCTAGAAATTTGTCCATCATGGTTTAGATGAGTTCTCAAGAGCGTTTAAGACTAGGATTAAGGAGCATTTCAGAAGAATCTGAAAATGAAAGGAAGCAATACCGGATAGTTGGTCGGAATAAGGCTTCTCTTAGTATCTAATTGGAAGCTAGTCTTGTCTGGAAGGACGCGCCCATTACTTGCAACTGGTTGACCAGTTGGAGTTAACCTTTTCGGTAGCATGCTGAGATGTTTATGTCTTTGAATATTCTAATATCTCAACTTCCAAAAGCTTGTCAAGTCCTTAAAAGTTGGTCAATGCATATTTTGGATTAAGCATGAAATGATTTTGCACTGTTAGAATTTAGGTTTTATTTTAGAAGTGGTTAAATGAATGTGATTTCTTCTTTCGCTATATCTTTATTTATGTCGAATCCCAACAAATTCTTGGCCGGACAGAGTTAAATTTGGGGAGACAAACTCTCGACATGATTCTTGATATTGAATCCTTTTTCTTTTTTTGGCAGGTTATCAATTGTCATGAATCAGTCATTTATATTTTGGCTCCTTTGAAATATGCAACAGTGTATGGGTGCTCTGATGCAACTATTGTCCTGGGAGCTGTTGGCAAGGTAGGTAATAACCTTTAGGAAGATTTTATTTATTTCTTCTCAAGCGCCGTTTAGTAGTGAAATTATAGAAATTCTAGTAGGATGTAAAGTTAATTCTAAATTATCTGTAACTTATTGTAAATGTCTCATGTACTATATATGAATGAAATGTGTTCTTATTTGATTGCTTCTCAAAAATTAGCCCGCACTGTACCTTAGTATGAGATTTTGCTGTTTAGCAATTCCAAGGCACAATCTAAGTTAAAGGTTCTTATTTGGCCAAAAGCCATCTTCGACAAAGTATATAACTTAGCATTTTCACATTATTCATCTCATGTACTCGGCGATGAAGATATGCAGGCTTCTAATTTCTTATGCATATTTTGGTCAGAACTTGAAAATCTGAATAGTAAGGAGATGGAGATACAATATCATTTGTAGGGATGTTCAGTGCCATTAAAGTTTGAGCTTATCAGAGATTTGAGCTTATTCTTATCTAAAATTATCTAAGATTTGATCCTGTTGAAGCTGTTTGGTTTGAAAAATTCACTTGAGCACTGCTGGCATCAGCTACCATTTATGTAAGCATTTTGAACTTTGTGATTCTGGCTTGTGTTTAGACATTTCTTCATGTTACTTGGCAACCTAAAGACAAGTTACTTGTTATTAAAACGATGTTGTCCCAAAAGGAGCTGAATGATTACATAGGATTTGTTGAATTGTCCCACATCAGTGGGATGTGTGTTTCTTGGTCTCTTGGGAAATCCTCACCTCATCAACAAGCTTTTGGGGTTGAGTTAGGTCCAAGATCCATTCATGCTATCAGAGCTACACCCATCCCAATTCTTGGTTCCCGGCGTTAGGCCCCCATACCATGCTCCGGTTTGCAGGTCTGGGCGTGCGAGGGGGTGTTGAATTGTCCCACATCGGTGGGATGTGACTTTCTTGGTCTTCTTTATGATTTTGGGCAATCCTCACCTCATGAGCTAGCTTTTGGAGTTGGGTTAGACCCAAGATCCATTCTTTTATCAAGATTCATATAGCCGACTCTATTTTATCTAGAATTGTGGAATATTTGGTGGAATGATTGATATTGATATTCTTCTATAGCTAAGACTTAAAAAATGGTGACCAATACTTGCATGCAATCCGAAGATGAAAAAGGAGGAGATTTATGCTTTATGAAACTGATGTTTGTTGCTTTCTACTACCAGTAAAATACTATCTATGATTTCAAAGGCTGGTGATATAAAAAGTAGAGAGTTACTCAAGCAATTATTTTATTTACATCAGGCTTTAACACACAACACATAAGCTACAGGTTTCCACTAGTTTTGTGTTAATTGATCCATTTTGCAAATGCTTTACCATTGTCTCTTTGATCCTGTTAATTAGTTATTTGATTTGACCTTTAATTGTATAATGTCTGTTACAGGCTGTCAGAGTTGAGCACTGTGAACGTGTACACGTGATTGCGGCAGCAAAACGTATTTGTATTGCCAACTGTCGTGAATGTGTATTCTTCTTGGGAGTAAACCAAACACCACTTCTTGTTGGTGATAACCATAAATTACAGGTCTTTCATTTTTGTGCTGCTGCTAAAAAATCAACCTACTCCAGGGTTATCCAAAATCCTTATTTGAAACATACATGCATGGTTTGCTGTGATCATTCTGCATCAAATGTCATTGCAAACCTCTGTGGCATTGAAAGTGAAATTATTCACTCAGCTGTTAGCTTTTCTTTAATTTTCATTGATCTTACGCTGCCACAAACGGAATCCAATTAAACTAGGAGTTGTAAGTATTGGCAGTCCTCACCTTGGGGCTAAATGCAAGAGAATAAGTATATTGTTGCAAATATGGGATTTCCCAGTGGAAGATTTTTAATGAACCATACGTTACTTTGTTGAGTCATTGAGTTTATTATTTAAGTGGGAAGCATGAAACCATTGTGTGTGCATATCTCTATCACATGTCAAATACATGTCTTTGGAACTTAATGAGACCATGCATGACTTTTAGATGATGTGATTTTCCTTTTAGATTTCATTAGCTCCCTCTCAATAGCTTAACAGCTTTGAGTTTTTACTATAGGTTTCAACTCCCAGATCTCATTCGTTTTTTTTTTCCAGTTCTGGAGTTATCTATTTTCTTTGCAACTTTCTTGCATCTTCTTGATGCCTTTTTAATACAACCTCTTACTTCATCAAAAAAAAAAATGAGACCATGCATGACTTTGTTAAGTAATCTGTTTTTGTTATGTAAGCTGGAATCATGAAAACGTTGCAAGGGGAATGTCCCTATCAGGCTATCACATGCTAAATACATGTTGGACAGGCCAAGTTGGATGGATCATGGATGTTTTGTAGGCCGACACACTTATCTTTTCAAATCCCTTCATTTAATACACGCAATGAAGATAAGGGTGTGCTAAGTTTGTAGGATGGAGAGTTTCAATGCAATTGAGAAGTTTGAAATACTTAGTGAACTTTAGTTTGTGGTCAATTTCAATGTCATGATTGAGCGTTAAAGATGTAAACTCCGAGCTTTTGGACTCTTAGTGTGCTTTTTTTTGTGTGTGATAAATGGGATTGTTGGTGTAGTTTATCTCACTTAATTGGCTTGCATATTCTTTTCCAGTGGCTATATGATTTGTATCCATCATTTAATTTATGCTGTGAAATACCTTGTGCGTCTTAGAAGTAGTGCATTCTCTTTGTGGTAGTGTTTATTTTGTCAAGATTGCCAGCTACTTTGTGGCTTTATTTTCTCCTAAGAATAGTCTGTCAATTATGAACTAGATGTTTTGCTAAGCTGACTAGGGCTTGGTAATCTATTTATTATATAATATTAGTCGGATATAAATTGAAGGTATTCTGCATTTTCTACAAGTACTAGCATTTTCTTGATTCTATCATGCTGATTAGACAGTGTATTTCTTGATGTTCAACTTATTATTCTGGGAATTTTTTGTTGACTTCCCCCCTCCATTTTGATGATTTTCAGGTAGCTCCATACAATACGTTTTACCCGCTACTGGAGGAACACCTGAATGAAGTTGGTATTGACCCAATCATCAACAGATGGGATGCACCTGTAGCTCTTGGTGTTGTTGACCCACATGATTCACTGTCACATCCTGCTGGTGTGTTGGATGTTCAAACTGAGTCTGCTAGTCCTGTGGACCCCGATCAGTTCACTAACTTTTTGGTATGTCTACAAAAGTAGCAACAAGGACCTCAAGAGTTTTAATTTATCAATTGACTAAGTACCCATTTCTTTTCCAAATGTCTTCAATTCTGGTTAACGTGTATAGCTGATAACAAATCAGGTGGTAAAATAATTCCTTTTCCTCACTGGATTTCTTTTAAATGCTAATATGCACGTTTCCAATGGTCACAGATTCCAAACTGGTTTGAGGGGCAGCAATCTGGGTCCACGAAAGATAATCCTTTCCCTTTACCGGATGCTTATTTGGCTTCCCAGGAGAGAAATGTGCGTTAAAATACCAACTTGAACTTTTTGTATTATTTCACATCACATTTGTGTGCACAATATGATTATTCATCTTCCCTTTATGTAGTATAGCCCGATACATGTTCTAGTCTTTTGGTTGAATCGTCAAACTTTTGGAAAACCATAATTCATACTTTTTGACCCTTTCAGCACAAGAACTTCGAAGAGACTAAGCATATTTTGAAGGACAACGAACTTGACGAGAGCCGGAAGCGGGAAGTAGCAACTGCTCTCCATGTGTGCTTTAAAGACTGGTTATATGGTAATGATGGCAGTTTATATATCTTTTTCGATGTTCATGCCTGAACCTTTTGTTCTCACCCCCTGTTCTGCCAATATTTGACAGCTTCAGGAAATATACGGCAACTATACTGTCTTCAAGGCGAATAGTGTTCCACACGATGTTTCAGCAAGTGTAGTAAGGTTGGTATTGGTAACTCTCCCCTTCCGTTGTAGATTTCAGTGTCAATCCGCCACACATTCCTCCCTGCCAGTTTTGTTGGTGGTGAAAGCAGCTGAGAGTTTGATGCTATCGCAATATTGCCCTTGCAGCTTACAGACATCTTACCGTCTTGAACTTTTTGCAGTTTATAACCAGAATGCTTCATGACTTGAACCATGTTACTTTTTTTCGAAACTGAACTGTCCTGTACTAATATATTTCAGTTTCCCTTTTTTCTTCATTTTGTCTTACTAGGTTCTGAACTTTTAGCCGAGGATTAATCTGTTGTTATTTATTTGTTTTGTTTGGGTTCCTGTATACAAATAAGAGATGCAGAAGACCATGCGGGGGAAATTAGAGAACACTTTACTTGTTTTAACTTTTAGTTTAGAAGAATCCAGTATTTTGTAAAATTGGTGATTGGTTTTGCCTTGCAGCTAAAAACTCTTTGACAAGCGAGCGGAGCTACAAATTCTGTTTATGGGTTCGGCAGAACCCAGTAGCTTTGGCCCAATTCTGTATTTGTAGTTTTGTGTTTATAACTCCTTTCAGAACTTAGTAAGCTGTTAACACTTAAGACGTTGCATGCATTATGTTATTTATCACCCAAGAGCCTAGCAAAAAGGTTGAACATGGGAGCAACATTAGTAAAATGAAGCGCGAACATGAAATTTTATTGTGTTATTTAATGATTTTTCTTCCCAACTTGTCGAGTTTCTTTTGACTTGCAACGTTGCATTGAGAACAATTGCCCAGTTCATAAAAGGTACTAGGCATTATCACATTATAGAAGATCCAACACTAGTATACATTTTTGCAAATCAAAATTTCAAGGTATTTCATTAACAAATACCACTTCTTCTTCCCTGATTAGGCATTTGGAACTGTTAGCAGTTGAGGATGAATTTTAAGCTTTTTATAAGTGGAAATCCGATTAACAAATCCTCTTTCGTATCTCCGCCTTTCCCTTCTAGTCATGGTCACTATTTTGTTCTCACCACTATAGACCCCTCCGTTGAGGCTTCTGTTTTTCACCTTTATCAGCTCTATCTCCTGTACTGAATCTCCTACAACTCTGTCCTCCCCTTTTGTGCAGTAAGATTTTCTCCACGACGTGTTTTGACTCTTACCTTCGCTTAATCTAGAAGGAAAAACTTATTTCTTTCTTTTATAAATGGAGCTTGTACCTGAATTTAGACAAAAGCGATTCTGCAATTCTTTTGTAGCAACCATCCATTTGTAATCAGAAACTTAAAAGCCAAGGAACATCATTTTGTGGAAAGTCATATCAACCATGGGACAATATCCGACATATGTTCCGTTTACTGATAAAACTCAATGAAAATTCACATGTCGTGATAGAAACAGAACAAATGGCAGAGTATGTTTTACTTGTATCATCCTTTCTGATCAGATGAAAAGAACAACAACACTAATCAAAGAATGGTATGGGTTCACGGGATTCTAATAACTTTTGTTATATCTTGTATATAGATGGAGATATTTACTAACTACTTAACTGTGAACTCAGTTATTATTATACGATAATTTAAGATTACTCTAAAACACAAACTTCAAATCCTGACTCAAATCGACTTGAAAATATAAACCTTTTAAGGACATAAAGGATCAATCATACATCATCCCAACCAAAGAATGATATGTCTGTCTGTAATATTGCCTCCTTTTAGACTAACAACGTTATATCTTTCTGAGCATTCATACAAACAAAAGACAAGGCATTTGTTCCTTTGGTAACGTAGAACATGATTAATTCCAAATTCAGTATATCTACAAAAAAAAATTGAAATCATATTACGAGATTGTGTAATTTATCCTATTTATTTCCTTCGGAGCTCGATGCTCTGACAGATGACACAACGGTCTAAGATATCGTCGCAAGAGGTATTGTGGCCCAATAATGAAATAATTGGGTGGAATTTTATGCAAATAACCGATCTGATTCGTCCTATACTTTTTCTAGTCATAAATGTGGATTATATATTAGCTATAAAGTTATACACATATTATACATGAATTATACATATATTATGCATTTTCCTGCTATTTTTAATTTAGTAATTAAGTGAGCAGCTATTATGTTTATTCTTCATACTTATCTTTCTAAGGCCCGTTATTAATATCCATCTTGAATTATCGAAATTTTAGTATGATTACTTACCAAAAACTAACAGGAAATGAAAAATAAAAAGATATGCATAACTATAAATCATTTTATCCTTTATAAGATACGTAGTAAATATATAGTTTGAAAATAAAAAGTAAAGCTGGTGTTCCTGTCCCAAAGCTTTACTATATCGTCCTAAAGTTCTTTTTGCTTACTTTAGAGTTTAGACATCTTAAAATTAAATATAAAACGTGAGGTCCAATCCTCAACATTTTGCATTACATGCTGAATTGCTGATGACAAGTTAGTTAGCAAATTATATACTTCCTCCCTCCTAATTTATGTGACGCCGTTTTTTTTACTCTATCTCAAAAAGAATGTCATCTTTCTATATTTAGAAACAATTTAACTTTATTGAATAATTTATAGTCACACAAATATCTAATATTTGTTTTGGACCACAAATTTCAAAAGCATTCCTTTCTTTTTTAAACTCCGTGTTATGCCACATAAATTGAAACGGAAAGAGTAGTTACTTAGAGTTTTGGTGACGACTAGTTAATAGGACTTACAAAACTATTAATTCGACAGTAGGTGCCATGGCCTTGTTGAAAGGGAGAAGATCACATCTACTAAAAGACAAACCTTTTTTTTGTTTTGTCTCACCTAATGTTCTGTAGCGTCAGTGGTAAAATTGGCTTTGTGTGACCTATAAGTAGGGATGCCAACGGATTAGATCTGGACCGGATCCTACTAGATCCAGATTCATTTTTCATACCTGGATCCAGATCCGGATCCATATCCATCGAGTCCATAAAAATCATATCCAAATCCAGATCCACAGATCAGATCTATATCCACATGTAAAAAAATTTGTTTGGAATAATATTCCCACCTGTTGAAATTTTTTTGACAAAATGAAATACAATCTGATTGAAAAAATGATAGTTCATTCAATCAACCTACACAAACATGACACCATTCTTCCAAAATATTGAACGAAGTTTTAACATCACAAGAAAATAAAGACGATGAAGCAAAGTAAGTAAATAACATCATAGAAAATGCTACAATTACAGAGGTCTTGAAATTAAAGTCTACAACAATGTTCTTTAAAATGTCAGCAACGTCTTCTATAACCTTCTACCAACTTGATAAACTAGTCTTCGAAGTCACTAGTTTCAATGTCATCAACATCCTAAAATAACAAAGAAACAATCATTTTAAAAAGAGATAACTAAAAAAATTCATCTCAATAAATATTTATGATTAAACATATCATTTACCATATCAATACACTCAACTACTTCCCATTCTTCTTCAGAATCTTCAGTAAATGTCGAACAAGCATGTGTGCCCTCCAAAGTACCTTTATTTGAAAGAAATTGAAAAATAAATAGAAGGTTCATGTTAGAAAAAAAATTAATATTAACGTATATGAGAATAATCAATACATAAATAATAGATACCTTTAATGTCTTCGATCATCCAATTTTGCAAGCACATTAATGACTCCATGGTTTTAGAGCGAAGCCTAGAACGATGAGAACTAATCACCCTTCCACCCATGCTAAATCTAAAACTAAAATACAGAAATTATGAAAAAATTTAAGAAAACACTTATAAAATTACATTCTAGGTTATGGATATATTTAATAAAAAATGGATCCACGGATCGGATACGGATTTCAAATACAAGATCCAGATTCGATCCGTCAGAAATGGATTCGGATCCGATCCAAATCCGTCGGGTCCAAATTTTGAAGATCCATATCCTATAAAATGGATCTGGATCCACCGGGTCCAGAATCCACTGCCATCCCTACTATAAGTCACGAATTTGAGATGTGGAATCACTAATACTTGCGTCAAAAGCAGGCTTCTACATCACACCCCTTGAGGTGCGATCCTTCCCCAGACCCTGCATAAACTCTGAATGGTTCGTGCACTGCTGCCCTTTTTTCGCATTTGGCATCCCGTACGCGCTTTGAAGCTCAACTTATCCAGACTCATGCCAGAAAGTTCCACTTTGGAAGTAAAGGGCTTTCCCACCAAAATGTGATTTCACTCTCAGATTCAAACCAAAGACTTCTACTTACCACCCCATCCCACCACTACCATTGGTGCTAAAAGCATACCTTCGTAAAAGATATGCCCATTCATGAATGAGTGTCTTTATTGGTGAGTCCAGTAATTCTTTGGTATTAAACCAGCTATCGATACTTAAAACATCTTAAACATCTTGAAAACCATTTCTTCTTTAAAAAAAAAAACTATTAAAAATGGTACGAGACAACATAAACAGGCCAACTAATTAAATTCCCTTTGGCTTCTCTCGAGTACACCAAGTACAGTTGAACAAATCAAAATAGTATAAGCTAGTATACTGCATTAAACATATAAGCTGCAATCTGCATTGTGTCTTCAAATTTAGATCATGATGCATTCATTTTCCTCTATGTTCCAACCTCAAATTACTTTCTTCCAATTTTACAAAATCATCACACAAAAAATCACATCTTAGTAGAAAGGAGTCATATTTCAAGAGTGTAAGATAAACACAATATCACTTGTCCCACGATATTTGTTCCTCTAAACAATTTTGAGTGTATATATACTGAGAAGAACCTTAAATTCACAAGTTCAAGCGCTTCCATGTATGGTATAAACCAAATCAAGATCCCATCATTCTAAGTAGGCAAAAACCAGAGAAGTGCTAAGACAAAATATCAGATTGACTCGTTTAGGGAAAAAGTATTTCCAGTTTTAAACGAATATATAAAAGTTTCACGGGATTAAATCAGTCAAAAAAAAAACAAAGGAGAGTATCATACCGACTCTAACCTCCAATGAGCACGTCCCCTCGGTTCAGCATGCATAGCAACATTGAGTCTTCATCTAGCTTCATTATTCATCTCAGTCAGTCAATAGGAGTTGTTCCTTTGACATTTGCAGTTACTAACTGAGAGCTCCCTTCGATTAATAGAGATTCAAAACCAAAGAAGGACATCATACATATAAAATCAAAGGCGACAAAGATTAGAGTACACTGGCAAATATGGTTGAATTTTCCATGACATGTGCTTAATACCGGAAATTGCTAACGTGATTAGCAGCAGCAGCACACTGAAGAATACTACATTTGCCACAGAAATCCACACAAAATTCAGTTCTTCTGAAAGTTTTAGCTAAATTAAAAAAAAAAACAAGAAAAGATAACAAGGGGCAAAATAAAAAAACACATATAAATCAGCACAGAATCAGTCCTCAATAGCAAAGAGAGATGTTCATCTGCACTCTACACCAACTTCAGCAGCTCGTCTAGGCTTGTTTTTCCTTCTACTTCCTTTTTGTCTAAATCCAACTGACTTTATTAAGTCATTAGAGTTAGTTTTGGTCCCAACACCATTTTCCATTTTTACTGAATCTACTACTTCCTTGACTTGTGAAGTTCTCTTCCTCTTCTTTCCATTCACAGCAGCTTGGCTCTTAACATCTTTATTGAAGACGGAACCTTTTGTATTCTCACTGACATTTTCTTCGTCTTCTACTTTCACTGCTTCTTCTTCTTCTTCTTCATCCTTTGATGGCTTCTGAGGTCTTCCCCTTCTTCGGACTTGTACCTTCTCTTGTTCACCACTTCCGAGATCCTCACGAACAGATTGCTTCTTTACTTTTCCTCTGCCCATCGTATAAAGCTGGAATTCTTCTGGTGAAAACTTCAATAAATATTAAATCTCTGAGGCCTTAAACTAGCATGTGGCACTCCACTAAAAATTGAAAACTCCTATATATTACATAAAATGAGCGGATTAGAAAGAACCTCACAATTTTAAAGGATCAAAACATATCAAACAGTAACATAAACAGTGAAGATAAAAATGTTATCTTTGATTGAAGTCTATCATCAGAATTCAAACTGAAATCGAAAATATACAAACAAAAAGTAAAGAACCTTTCTTCACAAACAAACAAAACTATATCTTCCCACTAGACCATAGTTCAAACCAGGACAAGAAATACAGAGAATCATTCAAAGGAAACACTTCATCAATTATACAAATACTAGACCTTAAACAAACTAAATCCAGTGGAACAAAAAAACAAGATCCTTGAAGAGAAGTTCAAAACACAACTTTCCCATATCTAACATTCATCAGACAAGAATAAAAACAAAACAACATACTTTAAGCCATATCTATAAAAAGCAAATCAAGAACATCAACAACACGAAATAGAAACACACAGTAGCTTTTACATTCAAACTCAAACAGGATGACAAAAGTTTTAATGGAACTTTTCAGTACAATAAATCATAAAGATTCAATCTTTCCACTAACCTCAGAAAGAATCTATATCAAGAACTGTTGGAAATTAGCCTTTGGCGGGAGTTGCGACCGACCAACTTTAACGGCTTAAACACTAGTGTTACGTATGTTGGAGAATCCGGTTCTTCACACATGCATGATCTACTAAGTACGTAGATAACCGTAGGGCCAAGAATCGTCAAATTTCATTGAGAAATGAAAGAGATATTGGTCCATGAAGTAAGGTGTTTGAAGCATGGAAAGTGTGGTATTGTGTTCAATTCTCACTCATCGGTAGAGGAAGAAAGAATGGTTGTGTATATAAGACTCGAAATTGGTTTGGGGTTTGGGACCCCAAGGGGTATCCCATGTGTTTAAAGGAGGGAGGACCTAGTTGTGCTTCGGTTCGAGGAAAGACCACACGCGCGCCGCCGCCGCCCGCCCGGTTCCGGGTTCACGGGTTCACGGGTTCACGGGTTCACGGGTCTTCTGATATTATCTTTTTGGGCCAGAGAACTTTGCCAGAAGTACAGTTTGATCCCAGAAGTTTCAGATGCACAGTTTGGACCAGAATTCTTTCAGATGTACAGTTTGGTCCCTGAAGTTTTCAGAATTGGTGGCTTTACTACCTCCATAATGGCCATTATTTGGCTGTTATGGAGGCAGTTTTCAGTCCCTCCCTCACCTATATAAACACTCCCTTACACCACTGTTGAGGACTAACACTTACATATACACGAAAAATACAGAAGCATAAACAAGCAGAAAACTCTTCTTCCTACAACTTCCAAGTATCATTTCGTTACTCAATATTCTTCACGGTAGCATTTGAGTTTCCTTTGCTCAATTGTTCCATTGCTGTTTTATCTTGGGAGACAAATTGTCCAGGACGTATAAAGGATACATACGGGGCAATATTGTCTTAAGGACAGAGTGCCACACTCGACTCAGCAAAAACAGTTTCCAGTTTTTTCTTGTTCAACAATTGTAATTTCAGATTTCAGATTTCTAATTGAATTATTGAATCTTTGTTTATCCTTTCGAATACTTGTAATAGTAATATACTTCCCGTACTGCATTATAAAGTACAATAGAGAAAGAACTCCAACAACTTAAGACAATATTGTATTGTATTACTATTAGTGTTCGAAAGATGTCGGTCAAAAGTTGTGTGACCAAATCTGGATATGGCAATGGTTTTCTGGTAGAAGAGAGTGACGATGATGAACGTGTTCATGGTGTCACCGCTACCAAGACTGGTGGGAACAAGCACTCTCGAGAGCCTGAGGATGTCAACTGGGGCAAGAGGAGAAGACTGAAGATGTTATTCTATCTTGCAGCAGAAGGCCTATATCTGTCCCAGACAAAAGATCCGAATAATGGTGAGAAGGAAATGGACACTCAGTCTGATGAAGTGAATGAAGTGAGCCAGAATCCGAAATTGGGATAAGTATTTTTCTTACTTGTCAAGAATAAAGATTAAATGATGTCTGATTAAAAATGGATTAAAGTAAGGAGGAATATGAAAATAATTTATATTCCTTACGCTTTAAAAATCAGAAGTTTAATCTCCTCTTCTTTTCCGTTTAAAGATTGGATTTTGTAAACGACTTTAAAAAAATCCGTTCTTTTAAGTGTAATTATTAAAAGTGCGTAAAGTATGTTCGCACATACGAGTGAGAAAGATCCACTGACTGTGCGAAAACTGTTACCACTCTTAAGTAAGCGCCAAGAATTATCTGGGCACCAATCATAACGGAAGAAGTCTAAAAGCTAAAGACGTCGAGCCTGTCATATTATTTGGCAGAAGATCCTTCATAGGATGATATTGGACACTCAGTCATACAAAGCCTCCGGGCGACTGGAGTGGGCCAAAATTTCTCTTAAGTAAGCGCCAAGAATTATCTGGGCACCAATCATAACGAAAGAAGTCTAAAAGCTAAAGACGTTGAGCCTGTCATATTATTTGGCAGAAGATCCTTCATAGGATGATATTGGACACTCAATCATACAAAGCTTCCGGGCGACTGGAGTTGGCCAAAATCTCTTTGATATGATGATATTGGACACTCAGTCATATAAAACCTCCGGGCGACTGGAGTGGGGCCAGAATTCATTTCATAGGAAAAGTAATGGACACCGAGTAAGGTGGGCCAGAGTTTCCAGGTCTTAAATGATCCGAAGGCCTAAAGAAAGCGAAAAGAAATTGGACACTCGCGCAAAGCAACCGGAGTGGGCCAGAGTATCTAGATCACATATGATCCGGTTACGCCCTAACCACGGGCAAGAGGTTGTTCATGTGAAGCAACGCCACCTCTAAAGTAGAAGGGGTTGGAGAGGTTGTCCTCAATAGGACTTCATGGATTGGGATCACTCTAAGATGAGGTGATACATATCCCAAACTTGGTTTAAGGGACGCTGTTGGTCAAGCTGGTTTGAGACTAGTCCAACAGGTCTATAATAACTAAGAATGGTACAGTACGTCTGTAGCTAAATGAATGATATATTTGTAATCCGTGCATCTATGTCATCATAGATTAAGACACGTTAATTATCAAGTCATTCAAAAGCTAATGATGTTGAGATTGTTGCCTTCTGTCGACATAAACCCTCAAAATAAATGTGAGGTAGGCGAAGAGGCAAAATCACCTTTCCAAATTCCGTCAAAGGGAATAGCGAAAGAAGCACCGCTCCTTTAGAACTTAGTCACACCTACATAGGTGATTTGAAGTTTATACAAAATAGAGGGGGGAGACAAGTACGTTGTGATCTTCATTGATGATGGTACAACGTATAATATCCTTTGTTTGTTGAAAAGCAAAGATGAAGTTGTTGAAGCGGATAAGCGCTACAAAGCAGAAGTTGAAAATCAACTAAGCCTACGGATTGAGAAATTCGTAGTGATAGAGGGGGAGAATGTGAAGCATCGTTCATTAAACGACTGTTCATTTCCCACTTCAGTCCAACGGTGTTAGCCAAGCACAAAGTCGTACGCCCAAATTATGTGGGGTAGCTTGGTAAAAGATGGACTACCGAAACATGTCAAGTTCGACCTAAGACTGTAGATTGCATATCCACTGGATCTACAAATAACAGTAGTGTTGATCGCCTCTTGGCGTCAAAGAATGCTGAATTCTTTGGAGATAAATTTCCTTGGAAAAGGAAAAAGGAGTAATTGCTCAAGGTTAACAAGAACCCGCGAGGGCCTGACTGTCCGGAACTAGACGTTCCGTATCTTCAGGACTCGAAAGTTGCTGGCTATCCGGAACTTATTATTCCAGATCTGCAGAACTCAGGGATTCTAGATATTGAACCAAGACGGAGCAAAGAGGGGACAAAGACTTGTTCCAGTCCTTCTAGCTTGTATGGTTGAGAACGAACCATGGACAATTAACAAATAATTGTTATCTCCAAAAGCGCTGCTTTGGAAAGAAGCTAAAGAGAGAAATAGATTCCATATATAGAACCATACTTGTGTAATGGTTAATCTTCCTCCGGGAAATGAACCTTTGGGTTGTAAAATGTGCTCCCTGTGAGTAGCTTAACATCCAGAGCCATTGTAGTCTTGCGTGGCATGGATGTTGAACTAGCCTTCCCAACCGGAGAGTTGGAAGAAGAGAATCGAGTTGGTTTTCGGACTCGTTGGGCTTCTTCCCGAACTTTCATTTTGGTCCCCGAAATGTTTACATTTTGATCCCGAAAGTTTCGGATAAAACAGAAACAATGAATCGACCACGAAACATTGGCTCTGAAGTTAGAAAGCCAACAGTTGGAAAACCAACGGTCTGAGAGTGAAAATCATATTGAAACAAAGTCTAGATATGAAAGATATGAGTATCACAGATGACATCTTAGGAATTGAATTTCTAAGACATCTAACGGATCGGTCAATAGTTGACAAGTCTCGTTGAAGCCACCAATGGATATGAATCATAGAAGCGATTGGAATCATGGTGCACCCATAGACAAGGAGCGATATGCTCGGTCACGTGTAGTTCAATGTATTGTACACACTACAACCGACCTGGTATCGTCCTACAAACAGATCGATTGAACTAAGGTTCACCGATGATCTTAATACATGATCAATAGAAGGCGTTAAGTCGAATATGACGATATCGAATTATTCGCTTATCTACGGATTATAGTATTCTCGGATGTCCGGCGGTTCGGGAGAACACGGTGATGCAAACTGGACATCAGATCTGAAGAACACCAAAGTCACAAGTATATGTGTATGGTGGGTCTTGGAAAATCCTCTAAACAAACTTGCATCGGCCGATTCATGATGAAATCGGAGTTTATCACTTTATACAAAGCATGAAAGAAGTTGAGTAACTTCACAGCTCCTTAGAGGACGTCCCTTATTGGGAGAAACCCGTGCCTTCAGCAGTTATTCACTGTGGCTAGCCGGTCGGCTTCGAAAGGACACGGATGACGGCGTCTGGACATATCTGTCAGGATCTGTCGGAGACATAAGACCGTATGGCAAGTTGATCATCACGGGTGTCACTTCCTTATTTACTAACTAAAGGACTACCTGGAGATCAAGTGTTCGCCTGTCTAGGGGAATGGGCTTAAAACCCAAAATATACGGACCAATACAGTGGTAACCCAACCTTACTAACTGGAGATCCCAATAATTTGGTTCAATGGGAAAACTAAGTTGTAAAGGTTCAGTTGATCGCTTCAGGGGAAGCATGAGCACTTTGGATAGTGATTTCTGAAAAGAAACACCAAATCCAAAGTCATTCCCGCGATAGACGTTAAGTGCTATCTGCAGTATGGGTAAAGGTTAAGTTTTTCAAAACCTGTAATTATCCTCAACAGTTGAGGTTAGGTTTTTTGGAAAACTTTTAATGGTTCCTAACACTTGTGAAGTGGGGTATAGCAGGATACCTTGTAGGAGACCACCTATTTAAGTGCGAGGACGGGCCGCCTCAAATGAACGCACTTAAGAATCCAAGACGTTGTCCATGGCCAAAACGGACAAAACATTACGAAGAAGAGAGTAAGGGAATTTGTTGTGTTGGTATCATTGACTTGGCTTACACTAAACACTGACGGTTCAAGACATCACGTTCACCGCGCAGTAAGTCCGATGGTATTCAACTATGGAAGGTTCAAAGCTGAAGCTACCTCTCCTTATGCAACATCGGTCCGTGAAATATTCTTTGGAAATGAAAAGACACCATGTTAGTGCGCCAAAATCTCTTTCAAGAGGGGATTGTTGGAAATTAGCCTTTGGCGGGAGTTGCGACCGACCAACTTTAACGGCTTAAACACTAGTGTTACGTATGTTGGAGAATCCGGTTCTTCACACATGCATGATCTACTAAGTACGTAGATAATCGTAGGGCCAAGAATCGTCAAATTTCATTGAGAAATGAAAGAGATATTGGTCCACGAAGTAAGGTGTTTGAAGCATGGAAAGTGTGGTATTGTGTTCAATTCTCACTCATCGGTAGAGGAAGAAAGAATGGTTGTGTATATAAGACTCGAAATTGGTTTGGGGTTTGGGACCCCAAGGGGTATCCCATGTGTTTAAAGGAGGGAGGACCTAGTTGTGCTTCGGTTCGAGGAAACACCACACGCGCGCCATCGCAGCCCGCCCGTCCCGTCCGGTCCTGTTCTGGTTCCGAGTTCCGGGTTCTCGGGTTCACGGGTCGTGGGCTGTGGGTCTTCTGATATTATCTTTGTGGGCCAGAGAACTTTGCCAGAAGTACGGTTTGATCCCGAAGTTTCGGATGCACGCAGTTTGGACCGAATTCTTTCGGATGTACGGTTTGGTCCCCGAAGTTTTCGTAAAGTCGAATTTGGACGGTCAAAGCGAAACGCTAAGCACTCAATTCGGCCATTTATTTTGGCCGGAATTACTCCTCCTATAATGGCCAATCCGTTGGTCTTTCACCATTTATGTTGGTGGCTTTACTACCTCCATAATGGCCATTATTTGGCTGTTATGGAGGCAGTTTTCAGTCCCTCCCTCACCTATATAAACACCCCCTTACACCATTGTTGAGGACTAACACTTGCATATACACGAAAAATACAAAAGCATAAACAAGCAGAAAACTCTTCTTCCTACAACTTCCAAGCATCATTTCGTTACTCAATATTCTTCACGGTAGCATTTGAGTTTCCTTTGCTCAATTGTTCCATTGCTGTTTTATCTTGGGAGACAAATTGTCCAGGACGTATAAAGGATACATACGGGGCAATATTGTCTTAAGGACAGAGTGCCACACTCGACTCAGCAAAAACAGTTTCCAGTTTTTTCTTCTTCAACAATTGTAATTTCAGATTTCTAGTTGAATTATTGAATCTTTGTTTATCCTTTCGAATACTTGTAATAGTAATATACTTCCCGTACTGCATTATAAAGTACAATAGAGAAAGAACTCCAACAAGAACATCAACAACACAAGAGAGAAACATACAGTAGCTTTCACATTCAAACTCAAACAAGAAGACAGATATTGAAACTTTCCAGTACAAAAAATCATAAAGATTCAATCTTTCGATAACCCCAGAAAGAATCTATATCAAGAACATCAAAAACACAAGAGAGAAACATACAGTAGCATTTACATTCAAACTCAAACAAGAAGACAAATACTGAAACTTTTCAGTACAATAAATCATAAAGATTCAATCTTTATACTAACCCCAGAAAGAATCTATATCAAGAATATCAACAACACAAGAGAGACACATACAGTAGCTTTAATATTCAAACTCAAATAATATGAAAAAAAATAACTAATGGAACTTTTTCAGTACGATAAATCATAAAGATTCAACCTTTCGACTAACCCCAGAAAGAATCTATATCAAGAACATCAAAAATACAAGAGAGAAACATACAGTAGCTTTTACATTCAAACTCACACAGGATGAAAATTTTAAATGAAACTTTTAAGTACAATAAATCATAAAGATTCAATATTTAGACTAACCCCAGAAATAATCTATCATTAAATTATTTTTAATGATGCTTTTGGGAATTGAAACATTAAAAACATACCCAAAGAGGCGGACTTTTCAAGAATCAGCCACTATTTTGCATCTTTAAGCAAAACCCCATTTCTCAAAATCTAATAAAACTAATCAAAAAACAAAGGGAAAATTTTAATACTCTGATGGGTTATTTTTGTATGGAAGTAGAGAAGCTAAATATTAGTATTTATTAGTGATGAAATGAAACAAAAAAAAAATTGGTGAGAAGGAAAATAAAGGGAACAAAACAGATCAAAATGAAAAGTTTAACATGTGAGTTGAGTTTTGAGGAGTATGAATCTCTGCCATCAGAGGTTGAGTGCTGTGATAATAAGCTAAAGGCAGAAAGAAGACTAAAGAGATGAAAGAAAAGAAGAAAAATGGGACAATAGTTGTAGTAGTCTACAAATTGTTGAAGGGATATTTTATTTATCTCAATGGGCTGTTTGGGAAATTAGGGTAAAATATTTTTAAAAAAAATACTCGTACTTATAGGAATTGAGAGTTACTAATAGGAAAAATAAAAGAAAATGATAGAATATATGAATCACCATTTGAAGAACATACCATCATTCATGATCGGTGCTCCGAGTTTTTGAGTTAATCCGACAATTCCTTGAGCCTTTGACAATATGCGGAGGCATTCAGAAAATACTCCATAGTTGTATGAGAGAATTCTTGCTCAAGGGTTACGGCACGAGAAGTTTTGTTATCAACCTATTCCAAGCTTTCATTATCATGGCATCGGGTTTGATAATTGTATGCAAGAGGTCCGTAGAGATGGTGGAATAAATCCACTGGAGGACCGTAGCATCAAGAGTTATCCATAACTCCATTTCATCATTGGTGGAAGGCATCTTCTCCTTGCCTTTTTCCGATTTGACAATGTGATGACCTTGCGTGAATTTTAAAAAGTTCTGCCCACGTCGCATATTGGACGTTTTCAATTTCAATGATGATAGGGATGTTGTTCTTGATGTTGTAGATTGCAAGAGCAGGATGAAAGGTATTATTTGTGTTAGACATGACTGAGGGGAGAGAAAAAAATGGGCGGCGGAAGGGATGTAGCCAAGTAGGGCATGACGGAAGTGTAGTGAGGAGGGATGAGAGGAAAATTTATCTTAGACTGCTGATATCATGAAAGAGAATAATCCCTTGATGATTTCATTAGTTTAATTAGGTTATATACACGATATACAATAGTCATTCTAGGTTATAATTACAAAAATTAAATATACACCTAACTAATACAAAAAATTACTACAATAATTAAAGATACAAAAGATCACTAATGATATCATTAGAATATATTTATCAAAAAATAACATATATATTTCAAATAGGAAAATATTGAATTTATAAGCTTGAACAAGGGGAAGGGGAGTGGTTGTTGATGTTGAACAAAAATTACTAAAGCTCACGTGAACATATAACCAACACAACATATCTGCATCGAATTGTTCTATGTGAATTTTTTAGGAGATTTTTTTTTATCTAACATGTTTCAGGAAAGCATGACAAAGGGAAAGCTCCGCAACATGGCTAGCGATTGTCCCGCAGTCTCACTGTTCCATCAATCCATTGCTTCAGATTTGGTGAATGTCATCCTTGAATGAGTCTGTCTGAGGGACTAAGTTTTGTTATCTCGGGGAATGCCCCACATGAGATTATTTTCTTTTAGTTTCGAATTTCTCATTCTATATCTGAAACTTCCATTGAGTCTAGATAGAAATTGTGTTTGCACGAGTATGGGCTCGCGCGTTCATTAAAGAAATACAAAGATGGAGCTAACATGATTATATTATTTTCACACTTAGATACATGCTTAATTTAGAAGGAAAAGATTTTTAATAGTTCACCTGGGAAGGGATAGTTGCCCAGGTGTCATCACGCCCTAAGGGAAGACTTGAGATAAGTCGGGGCGCGACAACATTAGACTAAGATAGCTTTATGAATAGGAAAGTGAAGCTATAATAAAAGATTTCGCAGCCAACATAACTCCGACACCACATTGGCTACTCCTCGATACTCGGCCTCCGCACTGGATCACGATAAAGTAGCCTGGCGTTTGCCGACCAAGAGACCAAGTTATCACCGAGAAACATATAATAACTAGATGTTGAACGGCTGGTTTATGGACATCCACCCCAATCAACATCTGCATACGACACGAGATTAGAGACATATGATGGATATTAATGCAATTTATAATCAAGTGTGCCGTGTATGTATCGTATAATGCATTTAAGCGTATACATGTCCTCAATCCGCGGATCATGCATAAACAAACACATTTTCTGTACTGCATAAGTAATATATGATCTCGTGAAAGTAAGATACTAAAGAGCCCCTGCAAGACTACGATAGTGGGTGGGATTCTCATATAGTGTGCTAGAAGTACCACTCTGCTTCAGTTTGGTATCAACCGAAGTAGAAAAGGACTTGCAAGACGACATGTCAGCTCTCTCAATTATCTCAGTCGCATACTTCTTCTGTGATAAAAATAGAACACATGCATGACGAGTGACAGTTATACAAAAAAAATAACTCAAAGGCCCCAAGTCTTTCATAGAAAATTCTGAACTGAGAAGGGATATGATAGACTTGCGCAAGCTATCAGAGGAGACAGTCAAAATTATATCATTCACATATAACAGAATGTATGCTAGAGAAGTACCATGATGATAGATGAACAAAGAATGATCAGACTTGTTGTGAGAAAACCCAATAGTAGACACATAATCGACAAACCTCTTATACCAAGCACGTGGGGCCTGCTTAAGCCCATACAAGGACTTCTTCAGGAAACAGATATGGTGAGGATAATTAGGGTCCTTAAAACCCAAGGGTTGATGCATGTACACTGTCTCCTTAAGATCACCATGTAAGAAATAATTTTTCACATCCAGCTGATAAATGTGCTATGCTTTCGAGAGAGCCAGACTAAGCACATTGTGAATGATTACCGGTTTGACCACCGAATTAAATGTCTCTCCACAATTCACACCAACCTGTTATGTTTTACCATCACATACAAGACGGGCCTTATGCCTCTCAAAAGAACTGTCATAGTTTTTTTTATGAGTAAAATCCACATAGAATGAATAATATTGACGCCAGACGGACGGGGCACCAACTCCTACGTCTTATTTTTAATAAGAACATTATATTCGTCATCCATATCCATTTTCCAATTCGGATCATGAAGGACAGACATTAAGTTACGTGGTAGGGGTGATTTAGTGACATTAGAATTAAGATTAAAATGTCATTTTGGTTTTAAAATACCATGTTGGCTACGAATAACGGACCCTTGACTCGAAATAGAATTGGACGGGATTTGGCTAACTCTCGGGTTGGCAGTGGTCTCGCCAGCGTGCCTGCTGGCCCAATAAAGTGTGGTTGAAAAACTGGAAGGGGGGAGTTGGGCCAGCAGGTAGTGGGCCTACTGGCTGAGATTCAGTGACTGGACTGGGAAAATTTAGGCCTGCTGGCGGATTTAGGTCACGGGACATCTCAGATAAACGATGGATAATATATGGTGAGAGCCCATCATTCAAAAAATTATACGAACTAGACACATAACTATACAATTTAGCAAATGGGAATTGAGTTTCATTAAAAAATAACATTGCGACTAATTATGATTTTGTTAGAAGATAAATCAAAATATTTGTAACCACGATGATTAGACGGATAACCCAAAAACACACAAGCGGTAGAACAGGCTTGAAGTTTGTTAATTGTAGTAGACGGGAAAAATGGATAGCATAAACACACAAACACCCTAAGATGAGAATACGAGGGATCTTTATTGTAAAGAATTTTAAGTGGAGATTGATATACTAAGCCTTTGTTAGAGAGTATGCTAAAGAGGTAGGTAACCATTTGTAATACACGATGCCAAAAAGACGGAGGTAAGGAAGCATGGGCTAGTAAGGTACAGACAATATTATTAATGATACGAATTTTCTTTCGGCCTTCCCATTTTGGGAGGACGTATGAGGACATGAAAACCGAAAAGATATGCCATGAGTGTCACAAAATTCCCAAAATGGCCCATTATCATATTCCTGACTATTATCACATTGAATGTTTTTAATTTTCCGTTCAAATTGGGTACGGATGAAAGCTCTAAATTTTAAGATTGTGGAAAAACTTGAGATTTTTTAGCAAAAGGGAAAGTCCACAAAAAATTAGAATAATCATCGAAAAATAAAACATAATAACGATGGCCCAAAAAGAACTCAAAACGGGAGATGTCCATAAATCACTATGAATAATGTCAAAAGGCATCGACGTACTAGAATTAGAAGCTACAAAAGGTAATCTAACATGTTTTCCTAATGGACAAGAAGGACATATTGGAGTACTATGCGTAACAATCAATAAAATTATTATTTTTACAAAGAAGAAATAATAGATGACCCCGGATGACCCAAACGTGCATGCCACAAAAAAGGAGCAAGAGCGGCAAACGTTGAAGGTGTGGCTTGACTCGTGGAAATGACGGTGGTGGTGATTGGATAAAGCTCTCCCATACTATTACATCTCCTTAGAGGTATCCCTGTCTTGAAATCATTCAATGAAAATCCAAAAGGGTCAAAATTAACAGAGACTCAATTATAAGTTGTGAACTTTCAAACAGACACTAGATTTTTAATTAAGTGAGGGGCATGAAGAATATTTTTTTAAGACTAGAGGTAGATGCGGGGAAGACAAATTTGTGTGACCATAACCACAAATTAGAATTGAATGACCATTACCAATAGTTATACCATGATTGTTGCTCAAATTGAAATAAGACGAGAGATTACCTGGTGCAGGTGTCATGTGAGACGTGGCACAGATGTCCACATACCAATTTGCATTTGGGGGATTTAAGACAAGTGTATGCATCGCGACCTCAATATCTGTGGGCGTCAGAACTGCCATTGGGCCCGTAGCAGTGAAGGATTGCTAAGGTCGAGGCCTAAGCAGGCCAACCTGCTACTACGACCCATCTGGTTGTGGTCTTGCATTCTGGAACTGGACTGAAAATTTGGGCCTGGAAGGATTCTGGAACCGGCCCAAGGAGTTGGAATAGTCGATGGGTAAGGCGAGTTGGGCCATTGGCCACTGGCCCAGCCTCACGGCCAGTTGGCCAAAGGCTGTAGCCAATGGTTCTGCGGCCCAGCCGGTAGCCGCCTTTTTAGCCAAGCCTGCCTCTTCTAAAGCGAGCATTGAACGGGCCTGGTAGAACGGTTGGAGAGGATTACTTTGACGAAGAAGCGTCCCAACGCCATTATAGGCCTCTGATATGCCTACAACCATCTGAAGAACCAAACGATCATTGGTGACAGGCGCACCAACGTTTTTTAGTTGATCTGTCAATTCCTTCAGCCTTTTACAATAGGTTGAGACATTCGGAAAATCTTCCATGTTGACATGGGAAAATTCCTACTCAAGAGTGACAGCACGGGAATTTTTGTTATCTTAAAAAATATAACGCACCTGATTCCAAGTTTCCATCATTGTGGCGTCGGGTTCAATAATCGTCTGCAAGAGGTCTGTAGAGATAATGGAATAAATCCACTGGAGAACGGTAACATCAAGGGTTATTCATAACGCAAGGTCATCCTCGGGGGTAGGCACCTTCTCCTTGCCTGTCACCGAGGGGATGATGTGATGAATGACTTGATGCGAGCGTGCGTGAACCTTAAATAATTCTGCCCACGTCGTGTATTGGACGTTTTCCATCTCAATAACAATAGGCATGTGGTTCTTGATGTTGGAGATTGTAAGGGCAGGATGAAACGTGTTCTTTGAGGTATACATAATGAAAGAACAAGAGTAGAATTAGGGATTCAAAGAAAAAAAATTGGGAAGAAAAACCGAAGGGTGGCCGTCGGTCAGAGAGGACTGCAGAATTGTGGGGAGAAGGAAAATATTTGCCCTAGACTTCTGATACCATGAAAGTATATAATCCCTTGATTATTTTTATTAATGAAGAGGTTTATATATACAAATATATAATTCCTAAATATGGAAAATAACTCTACATTTTCCCACTATAATTCTAATGGTTTTTCCTAATACAAGACTAATACCAAAATTACACTTTGTACAAGGATTCTACAAATATGATAAAATAATATACAACAACCGACATATGATATACACGGTTTGTCCGTGTATATCATCCTTTATCACTTGCCTTATTTGAGCTAATGTTGTAGTCGGGCCGGACAAACCAGACAACAACAATAGTGTTATGATTCGGGTGAATAAGGTGTGATGCCTAATTCATCATTGGATAGAAGAGGTAGATTGAAGGGGAACCTTGGAGCAAGGTAATGTTATCTCCGTTTGACCTATAGAACCAGGTTACGGATTCGAATCGTGGAAGCAACCACTAATGTTTGCATTAGTGTAAGTTATCTACATCATACCTTTTGGGGGGGGGGGGGGGCCTTCCATGGTTCCCCAGACCTAGCTAACGCAGGATGCTTTGTGCACCGAGCAACTCTTTTTTATAGAAGATGTAGATTTGGATAGTCTATAAGTGGTTCACAACCCTGTGAGCTAACTTTCGAAGTTAGGCGTGTCCAACATAGAGTCGTATCACAATCAACCATGCCAACGTTGTAGTCGGATCATGCAAGTCACACCACAACGCGATGAGGGGGAGGGAGGATGGGGGAGCTTCAATTGAAGCGGGGATGGAACTCCTTATATAGAGTTAGAAAGCATCAATTCTCATAATGAAGCTTAGGCCAATGGGGTAGGGTGCAACCCCTCAATTTTTGACCCCGACCTAAACAAGTGATCTTTTAACCCACATTTTGAGAAGTTCTATTAGATTATTAGTAGCAATTGACAACCTTTTCTTCTTTTACTTCACATAGTTTTTCGTTTCTTCAAGCAACTTTTATTTTACTTCAAGCTCCTGAATTTCCTTATTATAGTAAGATGTATGTGCTTTTGTGTGTCTACTAACAGAAACAATTAAATGCATGACAATAAATTTTGTACATATGTGAAAATGCACTCTACAAGTTACACCTTTGATAATGGGGACAAATCCTTGTCCTTTCTCAGTGATCAACATGAAGGTAAGTGCAAAAGTATGTGATCAAAAGAGCAATGGAGTCTTTTAATATCTTGTCAAAAATTAATTTTGCTTCAGCTTATTAGTGATAGAATTAAACATGAAGTCATCATACAAAATGTGACGCTAAAAGACAGAAATCTACCAAATAGCCAAGGCAAAAATTGAATATTTGGGAACTATACACCTACTTACCAAAAACAAAGTGACACCTTATTTGATTCCTTTCATTTCATTACATTTTACCTATGCAGCCAAGAGAATCATTGACATATACTAGTTTGATAAGTAATAAACAAAATAATTCAGCATAACTTTTATCTATAACTTTGTACTGTATTTTACATTTGTTACAAGTTCTGTTTAGGCCAATTAGCCCAAAAGGGGCCAGTTCTTGATTTTGTTGCAGGAACTAATTCCTACTTAAAACCTCTTTGATGATTTCTGATGCATATGCTTTTATGGAAAAAAAACCTAAATTTGATGTAGTTACAATGGCACCTAACTTGTGTTGGACGTATTATCGGAGTCATCTACAACCAAAATTTCTACACCAGGAGATGAAATGTTTGAATTTCGCGTCTCCAACAGACTCCTGTTCGTCCTTTTTTGTTGATCAAATATCATCTTCAGTTTTTTCACTTGTTCTTCGATCCTCATTTGTAACGCTCGCTGAGTCTGTATAACAACATGAAGAGAACAGAAATCAGAAAGATTGGTTGGACAGGTTCTTTTGTTCTGGCAAAGTATAATATTTTGTTAAGTATGTTAGAATGGCTAACATACCTCAAGTTGCTCATGAAGACACCTTTGGACTTCTAGTTGCATTTCAGTGCTTCCTTGATTTCTATTCCACTGCACACAACTTGGATATCAGATTTGTTTTCGAATGAAAATGATATCCAAGTTGTGTGCAGTGGAATAGAAATCAAGGAAGCACTGAAAATGCAACTAGAAGTCCAAACTCATGAAGACACCTTTGGACTTCTAGTTGCATTTTCAGTGCTTCCTTGATTTCTATTCCACTGCACACAACTTGGATATCAGATTTGTTTTCGAATGAAAATGATTGACAAATTTAAAAAGAGTATAGCAAAACAGATAAACGTTTTGCTTTCGAAATCTGTCACAGCATCCGGGCTGTTTCTCTTTTCAGATTTTCCTGCAGATTCTGGATGCTTTGCGTTGCGATATTTCTGGGGAAAAGGGGAAATACAGTCAGACCACTCTATAACAATCATTCTCTATAACAACATTTCACTATAATGACCAAGTTTTCTTTGGAACATATTTCCATGTTATGTTATATTATATGTTCTCTATAACAACATTTTACTATAGCAGTCAAAAAACATAAAGACAAACGACGTTGTTATACAAAGAGAAAAACATTTGCTTCAGTATTCATAATATGAAATGGACTTGTGAAACAAAGTTCTTTCTTATGGAATGACAAGTACATGCAAATGGCTTTTAACATGATCAAGAGTTAAGCTTTCTGAGTCCATCAGATTTAATATTTGCTTCGGCGTAGCCTCTGACAGATGAACGGAATCATAGTCAACAACAAAGATGATCACATGTAGAGAACCAAAGAAATCAAAGAAGTTTGAAATTACTTACTGTTGGATATGTAAAGCAGGGAAGTAAATAAATATTACAAGTGTTCGAAAGGATAAACAAATAGGCAATTCAGAACTGTCGCAAGCTTGTTGAGTCTTGAATCTTGATAACCTGAAATCAAGAAACACTAAATCTGGATTGTTACAACTGTGGTTGAGTCGAGAGATGACTCTCTGTCTTTAAGACAAGATTGCCCCGTATATATGCTTTTACGTTAACAGACAATAGTCTCCCAAGATAAAACAACAACTAATCAACACTACAAAGCAAATAGGTTGATTCTGACGAAGAAAACAAAACATGAAGCGACTTGCTGAAGAATAGAAAAGAAAGGAAGAGTTTTCTGTTTTTGTCCACTGTTTCTGCTCACGTTTTGGACAGAATTTGTGTTGTGCTCTCTTCTGTTTGTCTCTGTGTTGTATATCTTGTAGTCTCAACAATTGAGCCAAAAGGCTCCAATAAATAGCATAAGGGGAGGGACTTCTCAACTGCCAAGTAATGGTTATTTATGGCCATTAGTGAGGGAGTTAATCAGCCAAGTAATGGCTGATTTAATGTGCAACATAAATGAGCTTTTAGGGAGGAGATTAAGTGCAAATTAATGGATGCCAAGTAATGGCTGTTTTTGGCCATTAGTGAGAGAGTTAATCAACCAAGTAATGGCTGATTTAATGTACAACATAAATGAGCTTTTAGGGAGGAGATTAAGTGCAGATTAATGGAGTTTTAACGCTCCAAAATCAACCCAAACGGTAGGGGTCCAAAGAGATAATATTATAAGAAGCCCAAGGCCCGTGACCCGAGCCTGGACCAGACGGGCGGGCGGCGCGCGTGTGGACTTAGCCTTGAACCCAAGCACATCTAGGTCCTCCCTCCTTCAAACACATGGATTACCCCTTGGGGTCCCAAACCCTTAGCCAATTTTGAAACTTATAAAGAGAACAATTCTTCCTTTTCCCACCGATGTGGTAGATTTGTCTCACACCATATTTTCATGCCTCAAACACCTTACTTCGTGGACCAATATCTCTTTCATTTCTCAACGAAATTTGACAATCCTTGGCCCTACGGTCATCTACTCACTTAGTAGATTATGCACGTGTGAAGAGACAAAGCCTCCAACATGCGGAACCCTAGTGTTTAAGTCATTAAATATGGGTGGCCGCACCTCCCCACCAAAGGCAAATTTCCAACACTTACCGTCAACACCTCCAAATCGATTTACGCATTCAAGAAATCAATCATGTAGATCTTCACTCCATCTGATTCTTGTCTTACTAGGCTTATGAGATACTCCAGAAGATGTGGAGTTTATGACAAGTGAAGGACTCGTGGATTCTTGCCTCATATTTACCAATTGAAAGCAACAAAAATCATTAGAGAGATGTGGGACAAAAATATAAGAAGACTCATCAGAATGGTATGTACTTTTTGAGATAAAGACGACTTTGTAAGTACTCACACAGTAATCTTGATTTCCATCGAAAGGCAATGAAGGGTGCCCCCGATATGAAGTATCTAATTCTCCCAGAAACTCATTTTTCAGATGCAGCATCCTCTCTTTCTCTGATTCTGATACATTGGAAAAAGGACTCAAGTGCGTGATGAATGATGGCATAGAAATATTGTGTTGAAAATCTGGCTCAGATTGTGCTGTTGAATCAGCCAAGAATTCATTTTTACATTGTTGAGGATCATATGATGACATTTGAAGATCATAATTCTTGATCAATTGTGAAGTATGATCTTGATTAAGATCATAATTATTGGTCAATTGGGAAGTATTGTCTTGATTATCATACTGTGTCAACCCGAGGCAACGTTCTGTCGCGAAAAATGCTGAAGAAGGAGAACCAATATAGCTGATTATTGTACTTGGAGATGAACTACCAATAGGCCAACAAGTTTCTTCTGCAGAATTATTAGCAGCTGCCTGAAAATTACAAAATCCCATGTATGATGAATATTGTTGTTGATCAACTAAATTTTGAGCTGAACTTTTGGGGAATTCTAAAGTATAATCACTTGAAAAATCATTGCCCCGAGTATTAATAAACCTCTGGATACTCATTTCCACATGATCAAGAATCTGCAATATCAAATCAAGAACCAAAGGTATATTTTTTCTTGAATTTTTTCAAGATTCAAAGGAGAGGTAAAGGAGTATATGAATTGAAAATTTCTTGTCTTAATGAATCCCCATAAGGTTAAAAGAATATGCGGCATCAAGAAAACAACAACAACATACCCAGTGAAATCACACAACGTGGGGTCTGGGGAGAGTAGATTGTACGCCTACCTTACCTCTATCTTGGTAGGTAGAGCGGTTGTTTCCGAGAGACCCTCAGCTCAAGACAAAGCCTAAGCACAAGCAAAGCAGGAGAAACGGTCGGACCCGGACAAGAAATTTAAAGCAGTATAAAAATGCTGATATCAAAAGTGAATAAGCAATGCTAGCGCATTCTGAGAAAAGAAGCAGTAACTAACACAGGTAAATAGGATAAACAAAGTACACTAAATAACACATATCAACAGAAATCAAACGACACTATAAAGCAATACTACTCCTACTAGTGTGATAGGATAATAGCACTACAACTACCAGTTTGTAAGTATAAGTAGGACTACGCTCGACTAGCTACTACCATTCTACCCTAATCTATGTCCTCAACAACCCCCTATCTAAGGTCATGTCCTCAGTAAGTTGTACCTGCGTCATATCCACATCTCCCCAATACTTCTTCGGCCTACCTCTACCCCTCCTGAACTCGTCCATAGCCAACCTCTCACACCTCCGCACTGGGGCATTTGTGTCTCTCCTCTACACATGCCCGAACCATCTCAACCTCGCTTCCTGCATTTTTTCCTCTACCGAGGCCACTCTCACTCTGTCCCGGATATCATTATTTCTAATCATATCCCTCCTTGTATGCCCACACATCCATCTCAACATCCTCATCTCCGCAACTTTCATCCTTTGGATATGCGAAGTCTTGACTAGCCAACACTCCGCCCTATACAACATAGTCGGTCTAACCACCGACCTATAGAACTTGCCTTTAAGTTTTGGTGGTACCTTTTTATCGCATAAAACTCCATATGCGAGCCTCCATTTCATCCACCCTGCCCCAATACGATGTGTGACATCGTCATCAATCTCTCCATCAATAGATGCCTTATAAGTTATTTTTTTGCATATATTCATTAAGTAACAAAAATATTAGTGCTATATAAAATAACATATTTGAAATAATAAGATAATAAATACCAGAAAATTCTTTAGTAGCTTAGTAAAATTTCTCTAAAAATCCATTAAGTTCTAAAAAAAATTCTCAATCATTATCTACAAACATATCCCTTGGATTTTTAGTATGGACGTTAAATAATAAGGTAATAGGTTGTTTATAATCGTAAGCAACAAGTAGTTGCTCATACAAAGAATTCAATGTAGTAGAAACTTCTTCTGGAATATTTCTATAAGATAATCCACAATCATGACTTATTTTTTTATACTCTTTGCGTCTTTGTATTTTTTTCCCTTTAAAAATAATGTTTATAACAATTTGTATTTTATCAAGAATGTTTTCAAAAAGTTTTAGGCCATCTTTTACAACTAAGTTATAAATATGACACACACATCTTATATGAAATAAATCAGGAAAAGATGGAGCTAATCTAAGTTTTAAAAGTTTTATAGCATAATCATTAGAAGAAGCATTATCTAATGTAATAGTCATAGTTTTATTAATTATTCCATAGTAATCACAAAATTCATGAATATTTTCTGCAATAAAACTACTAGTGTGCCTATCGTCAATATAATATGTTAAAATATGTTTTTGCATAGACCAATTTTGATCTATCCAATGACATGTTACCGTTAAATAATCATTACCGTTAGTACTACGGCCTATGTCAGAAGTAATGGCCACTTTGTCACTAAAATGATACAATGCATAACGTAAATATTGTTGATATTCACTTGCAAATTTTAAAACATCCCTTCTAACTGTTGATCTAAGAAAACCATTAAAAGCAGGATTATATGTTTCTCGAATGTAATGAATAAAATCAGGAGAGGAAGAAAATGAAAAAGGCAAACCCTCCACCGCAATTAATTTTGCCATATTTTCCCTATCTTTGTTTTTATCATATTTAGGACAAAAATTCCCCCCGTCGTCGGGTTAATTTGATCATGTACTAGGTCGGGGACACTATCTGAACCTTGTCACGACTCAGATGACATTGGCACACCCAATCTTTTAGCCTTGTATTGATTCCACCTAGTTGTGTGCTCGTCTTGTACATGTCTCAATAAACCTCCCGTCCCTCATTGACCTTTTCCGGTTTTAAATTTATAAACATTTTTACAGATTTTACATCTAGCTAGTTGATTCTTTTCGTCTCTATCAAAAAAATGCCATGCGTCTTATTAAAATTTTTGTTTTGTGGGGCCTCGATTCATACTAGGGGGAATAAGAGACATTCCAATTTCAGTTTCAGGCTGAGACTCAGTCTGAGACTGAGATTGAGGTGCACTAGTGGGTATGTCATCTATATTATCGTCTAAATTAAAGTCTGGTTCATCTACTTCATCACCTAATGGTATATCATTAAAAAAAGCAGTTTCATCAATATGACTGAAATCAATCAAATCATCGGGACTAGGAATATGACTACTAGAAGAAGTACACTTACCCTTGTTACCCCTATTAGAAGAAGCACCCTTACCATTACCCCTAATCATACGTTTCAATCCTTCCATTTTAATTATACAAATAAATAATTAAAGTAAATAAAATTAAGTGTGATAATTAAAATTAAGTAATAATTATAATTTAAAGAAGGAACGAAGGTACCAAACGCCGACGTAACGTCGACGTGTAATCGAAATTGAAAATTGAAACTTTGCTCAATGGATGATCCTCAAGCTAGTTGTCAACTTCACTCTCAATTTTTTTAACTTTGATATAATATTTAATAGTAGGAAGATTTGTAGAATTGTAGAGAGATAAATTGAGAAATTAGAGAGATGGTATGAAGATTTGTGAGAAAAATGAAGAGGAAAATGAGTTATTTATAGTTGAGAAATATGGTTAAAGTATAAATATATTAACTTAGGGGTTAAAAAAAAGATTAAGGGGTACGGGGGGTTTATGGGATGAGGAGCCAAAAATGACCGCTATAGCCGTTGCACAACGGCCAAAATTGAAATTTGGCCGTTGTTGCAACGGTTATTTTTGCAAAGGGGAACGGGTCGGGATGGGGCGGGTCGGGGCTGGATCGGGACGAACCCAGGCCCCGTCCCGAGTTCGAACCCGGACCCCGACAATTTTTATTTTTTATTTTGGGGGATTGGGATGGGGCGGGACGGGTAGCGGGCTGGGATGGGTCGGGATGGGGCGGGACGGGTAGCGGGTTGGGACGGGTCGGGATCGGGCTGACCCGACCCACTGGACAGCGATACTTTAAGCTAAAGGTCTATCGGAAACAATCTCTCTACCTCCAAGGTAAGGGTAAGGTCTGCGTACACTCTATCCTTCTCAAACCACATTTGTGGGATTATATTGGGTATGTTGTTTTTGTTGTTGAAATTCAATGAAGAATAGGCCCACCCCTTTATTTGGCAGAGTTCGAGCTCATGACGTGCGTCTAACCCACACACTGGTCCTCACTAGACTAAAGCCACGAGACGGGGCAGATAGACTAAAAAGAACTCATAACATGCCGTTAATCCACACATCATGCGCTTAGTTTTTACAACTAGGCCAAAGCCGTAGGCTGATGAACTGAAATATATTAGCATATCATAAGAGTCATAATAGCAAATACTCCAAAATGGCATGATAAAGGAAATGTTAGTTATCCAGTAAGTAACTAAGAACCGGCACTTGAACTTATAAATATAGCAGTATACATTTAAACCAACACTTTCCCTCCATGCTCTGATTCAAAATTTGATGAATAAAGAGCCTCACTATTGCAAATTTCGAACTCACAACGTGAGTCCAATCCATAAGTCTGCGCTCACTAGACAAAAGCCACAAGACGAGGTAGATAGACTAAAAAATCTCATGATTGCGCTCTTATCACAGCGGATTCTGTAAAAGCGGATTCGACTCCCTCCATCCATCACATCTATCGTCGGTTTTGATTGAGCAACTAGGTATTGCACCTTCACATTTCCGCCAGGCTCCCTCTAGACCAAAGCACTCGACTTATGAACTGAAAATGTATTATAACAGTCATAATAGCAAATAGTACTCTAAATTCTAAAATGCCATGATAAACGAAATGTATTCATCCAATAAGTTACCAAAAAACCAGTACTTGAACTTCAAAATATAGCAATATTTGAGTACTACATTTTAACTCACTTTCCCTCCATAAACAACAACAAAAAATCTAAACAGGAACATAATAGGATTTAAAAGAACAATCTGAAATAATCAACAGTTTTAAACATAAAGCAATTTTGACTAATTTAAGCCTTCTTCAAGTCATCATTGACATTCCCTTCTATTGGTTTCCCATTCGACGATTTCTTATCGGAATTGCTCCTCCGATCACCTCTTCCGCCAACGGAATATTTAGAGCCGCTCTTTTCTGCCCCGCCATCAAATCCATTTGTCGGAAAATTAAACTGTCTTGAAGCTATTTCAGATCTTAAATCATTCAAAGCATTTCTCAACAATCCATTTTCAGTTTGTATTGTCTCCAGCAGCTGCTTCACATCCAAACACGCTTGTGCCTTGTCAGCATTTCCAGTCTTCCCTTTCTTCGAATCATCTTTCGCCACATGTTCAATACCGATCTTATTCATCACCAGCAGTGGACATTGTCTGAACGAAATCCCCGCCGGCGACGGGAAGTTGCTCTTCCCCAGTATAACAGTATCTGAATCCTCCGCCGCCTGAGGGACCGCCGGAAACCTAAGTCCCCACCGGAAATTCACCACCGCACGGTTTCTCACCGGAAACGAAGTCCGAGCACTAACCACCGCGCCCGAGAACAAGTTATCTACAGCTCCGGCTACGGCAGATTCTGCCGGCAAACCACCGCCGAGAAAATCCGTTTTCAAAATTGCCGCCGGCGTCTCGAAATTCGAGCCCAAACTCTTCGTGAGTGTGGAAGATGAGTGCGATTTCTTCACACAAAAATCACCGAAATGGGGCTTAAAGTGAATGAAGAAACTAGGGTTTTGATTGCCAACCAAATTGAATTCAGCACTCATAGTAAACGGGCTAGATACGGGTGACCCGAAATGCCCAATACCCGTTTTGAACACAAAACTAAACGGGTTAATCGAATCATTTGGATGGTAAGCGACTTTAAAAGTGGGCCCGGATTCAAATAAAGTTCCGAGACTCAGAGATAACTCCTTCGATTCGCCGGCAATAATTCCTGATTGGAACGGAAACTTCAATATGCTTAGAGGAACTTTAGCTCTCACTAATGGCCTTTGTTCTTCACGAAATTTGATTGAAGCTTTCATTTTTTTTATAATATGAGAAATACCCAATTTAATATGAGGGGAAAGGAAAAAAATCCAATTCTTGGATTTGGATTTGAAATTGTTGAGAAATTAAGGGTTTATATAGTTGGATCTTGAAGAAGAAGAGGGTTTAAGGTTTTGTTAAGGAGAAACGGAGATTTCGTTGAAGTGAGCTGGCAATTGGATTGGATGCAGTATTGGGTCTGAAAAGAGTGAATGTGTTTTTTGGCTTATTTGGTTGTATATTACAAGATTACCCCTAATCGAATCATCAATAAATATATTATATTTAAAGCAAATTAATAAGGACTATTCTTTAAAATTTGAATCTCCTACTAATCTTTACATACGGGAGAATAAATGGTTCTATATACAAAGTTCAAACATAACCTAGTAACTTCAATCTAGATTTTATATTTATTGAAAAATTTATTAAATATATATGTATAATAAGTTGTGAGAACCCAGTAGTATAAATGGATTAGAGGTTCCGTAGCAAGTGAAGGATCACAAGATCCCATAAATTTTAAAATTTGAATTCACTTTTAATATTAAGAACTTCACTAAACATATCGCTATAATAAGTTGTGAATTAAACTCATTAGCATAAATGAATAAGGGGATATGTGGCAGGTGACGAGTTGAAATTTCATACTACTTAAAATTATAAATTCGTCTATATTTTTACAGTGATATATAAATCTTTAACTAGATTAAAGAACATCAAGCATATAATATAATTACTGATTATGTTTACGTTTATTGTAAAACTACTTAACTGTTGGAACTTTACTGTGTGAACTACTGATGTATAAACAAAAGGACAAAAATGTTGTCGATGGCTTTTTAGGAATTTAGCAAATATCTGTGGATTTGGATTGGTATAAGTAGGATTTTAGAGGGAAAATGGCAAAGCTGTTTTTGAAATTCAAATTTTGTATTTGTTGCTACTTAGGAAATTTGTGGACACCATCTGTATTTGTTTGGATGCTGATATGATATCAACTTAAATTTGAATTAAAAATATCTCAGCATTTATAATTTGACTTCTTAAATAATTAGGTAACTGATTAAAACTGAAGTCACGATTGGAGACAAATTTGAAAAATAATTGAAATTGCATTTGAAGTTCAAACTTAATGTTTTAAATATTTTGTGATTTACATTACGTTCACATTTTACTTGTTCAAATATTTAATTAATTACCAGGAAAAAACATTAATTAATTGCTTCCACGCCTAATCATTCATCGTTCTAGTAGCTTTTGAGTTTTGTCGAACATGAGTTTTAACACTTAGAGGCCGTTTGGCTATATGGATTAGGGGTTATTCTAATATAAAATTTAGAATTAAATTTATCCAGCATTTGATTGTGACATGTGAATATTCGCTGAAATTAGGATATCATAAAATATTCTATCTCATAGAAAGGCTGAGATCATCCATTATGATATAATCCAGTATTGTAATAATTTTGGGATAATCTTATCTTTTACTAAATAAAGCTTGACGCCTTTTCCTTAGAACACTCTTATGATCTTATCATTAAAGTTGTGGCGGATTGATAAATATTATTTCATTCTTAATCGGAGGCCTCGAATTTAGACATCCCAATGGAGTTATATTTGGTATGAAAAGATTTACCCCTATGTGAGGTTTTCTAGTGTGAATTCAAATATATCGGATCCCAAAATGAATATACACCGAGTGAGAAATTAAATAAAAAGTATTGGCACTGTTTCTTTTTATGCGAACCTATTTGATGGGGGTAGGAAGCATATTAAACAATAACAACATACCCAGTGAAATCTCACAATATGGGGTCTGCGGAGGATAGAATATACACAAACTTTATCTCTACCTTAGAAGGTAGAACGACTTTTTCATGGTATTTATGCGGCTATAAAAATCAAGACATAAGTGTAAAATAGAATGTTTAAAATTAATTGCTTTTAAACATAGAAACATGTTAGTCTTGTTAAAAAAAGTGGCATATATATATTTTTCATCTGACATCTACTTTTAGAGGATATATGTTGTTTATCCCACTAACTTCTTCGAGAACTCTTGTTTAAAATTGTATCAAAGATTTAATTTATTTTTGGTTTTGAAACAATCCGATTCATATTTGTAGTTGACATAATTTATATTTTAATATATATATATACATATATATATATATATATATATATATATATGTGTGTGTGAATTTGAATTTGAATTTTTTTGATCATATTGATCACTAATTGATCACAAATGAATTGATTACAAATTATAACAAATGAATTGTTATAATTGTTGTTATCATGAAGATATTATTACTGTTACTATCATGAAGATATTATCATTGTTATTATCATGAACTCTATATGCTTAGTATATGGTTATCCTTTGAACTCTGCAATAACCTCCATGGATTAGCTTATAAATTCCTATGTTAACGGTGGTTAACTAATGGCCGTTTAATGTCTGCTGAAGGACGATGTTGGCCTGAAAAATTGGGTGTCGCTAAAGACGACTGTTATTGTTTGGGTAAGGTTTGAAGGAAGAGATGAACAGTATAGAGATTTCATGAGACGAACAATATAAAATTTTCAAGATGAACAGTATAAATTTTTTGTGATTGGACAGAGTCCAGAGTTAAAAATAAATAAATTATATTACCAAGGAGATAGACTTAATTCGGATATATGACGAACATAAAAGGAATTATAACAGGAAGGGAGTAACGAGTAGGACTACACAACCTATATCTCACCCCTTTATTGAAACATTTTTATATATATGTATATGTGTGTGAATTTGAATTTGAATTTTTGGGATCATGTTGATCACTAATTGATCACAAATGAATTGATTACAAAATATGGCAAGCGGATACATGCGGGTATTGGCAGGTATTGGCGGGTGACGGATATCCACTTGGGTGGTGGAGCGGGTGTGGATTTAGGAATATACCCACCTAGACGGGTATGGATGTTGAAAATTGTACCAGCCACGGGTGGCGGGTATAAATTTTCTGGCGGGTACGGGTGCGGAGGAGGGGGTACCCGCACCCGCCCCGCCCAATTGCCATCCCTAGGGCGAACCAACAATTTTCACTGGATTTTGGATGTATTTTTTTGTCGATTGTCACTTTTTAAGACATCTATTTAGTAATTGATTTTTTTTCTTACAATTTTTGAACCTTTTAGATCAGGTCAAAGACTATTTGAGCAAATTGAATTTTTTATGAGAAAATGTTAGATCTCGGGATAAAATATTGTTAACTATTGGATACGTTAGACGACAATCTAATAATTTATCAGTAAAATTGAGCCCTATATAAGCAAACAAACTGAGTTAAACATTGTCGGAAAAATGCCTAAAATACACTCCAACCTTTGTCCGGATTTGTTGTAACACACCTAACCTTTACGGGGTCTTGTTACCCCCTAATATATTTTAAAGCATTTTTTTAGCATTTATTGAGTGAGATTGATAACAGTTCGAATACGTGCTGAAAAAAAGTCCAAAAAACAACGAAGTCCGATCATTTTCAGGCCATTTCACTATTCGAACAAAACAAAATATTAGAATTCTCTCATACACTTTTAATTATTTTCATGGAGAAAACAATTGATTCTCTTAGAATTTGATCTTGTGAATCACTATATTCTTTAATAATCGAGTTTTGGCTTGTGTCGCGTTGAATTTTGATTCGACTTTTTCAGATAAATGTCAAAGAAATGCTCTAAAAATATATTCAGGGACGTAATAGGACAACTGTAAATGTTAGGTGTGCTACAGTAAATCCCGACAAAAATTAAAGTGTATTTTAGACATTTTTCGGATTCTGAAAGGATAATTTCGAGGAGCTATATCCACCCATCTTTAATAGAGGTAAAATCTATAATCCCAAAAGAAAAAGATTTGCTTAAATCAACCACTTAGGACTTCTACACATTATGGGCCTATTACGGGTATTGTCTATTATTAACCATTTCTTTGCGGATTGTCCCTCAAACGCACCAGTCTTTAATTTTGTCCTTCATATTTGTGGGCTTTAATGTTCGTTCTTGCTATTTATTTTATGAAAATATTTAGGTTTACTTCGTAAGGCATGATCTTTATATTTTTTTTTTAAAACTGAATTTTTTACCTCGCGCGACATAAATTACGTAGAAATTAAGTTATGTGGCGAAGTTTTATAGTATTTTTTAAAATTATGTTGAGTGTTGAAAATTATGCATTATCCGACATAGTTTAGTTGGATGTTATGATACATATGTTGAAATTAAACGCTAATAATGCCTAGTGAAATCTGAAATTATATTTTTTTTCATATTATGTTGAGTGTTGACAGTTATGCCTTATCCGGCATAATCTGTGAGTTGTGTATGATACATATGTCGAAGATTAACACTAATTATGTCGAGCAAAATTCTAATTATGGCGCGCTAAAAATAATAACGGAAAAAAAATAAAAATCTCAAATTTCAAGGGCAAAATGACCCGTTATTAACTCACACATGTCAAAAAAGCCCAAAGGGAAAAGAGCCCTAAAAAGAGAGAGTCTATAAACCACGAGTGACGTGTGCTCTCACATCACAGCACGTGACTTTTCCTTGCCAAATATTTTCAGAAAATCTCGCGCGGAATCCAAATTCACACTCTTAACCAAATTAAAACCCCAATTTACAAATCCATAAAACCTCATATACACCGCCCTGCCCCCCCTAGTTCACTAAAATCCCTAGTTCTATAGTTTCGGGTTTCCGGTTTTGGCCCGTTAATTTTTATTTCTTCATAATTCTTGTTGGTTTAGGTAGATTTTGGGCTCTATTTAGCTTATAAGTAATCAATTTTGTGTAGTAATTTTTGTTTACTTGATTTGTGAGATAAGGTTAAGCTATGGACTTCCGGAAGAGGACGAGAAACGATGCTGGTGCTAACGTCAATGGCGGTGCTAAGAAATATAAGCCAGGTTTATACATTATAGTTTCGTATAGCTTCCGTTGATATATTTTTGGTTGTTGAATTCATGCTTGTTTGTGTTGTTTCTTAGCTTGTTTAGTATGCTTTTGTTATTGGAAATATTTATAAGGATTCATTACACGTCTCGTGTTAGGTTCTTCGTGTATGTTTTTTGGTTAGATTCAGGGTGGTTATCTGGTACATATGTGGGTACCATGGCACGTCCTTTGAACTTATATTGGTACAATTGATAGGATTTACTCTCAAGGAGAAAAAAAAATAGAATTTCTATTTTACGAGGAAAAACTCAGTTTTACTAATATATACTCCCTTTGTTTCAATTTGTTTGGCTTGATCAGAGTACCATGATCAAGCTAGCTAATGTTCCGTGTGAATCCGCACATAGAATCTTCATTTTAAAAAAAATTAAATTAATTATTTAGAAACTATATAAAAAGTACTATAAGTCACAATAGTTAACAATTCAAGATATTTAGACTATATTTGAAAAAAATACGGTCAAAGAAAATATCCTTTGACTGTCCAAATAGTAACTAAGACAAACAAATTGAAGCGGAGTGAGTAACATGGAGCGAGTGGAATATAATGTAGAACTTTCTGTCAGATTCTATTTACCCAAAAAGATATCAGATTTTGTAGTTTAACTCATCCGGGCTGAAGGAACAGCTCAATGAATGTTCTGTTATTCTAATAAAGGGTTGTACATTATAGTATGTAACTTAGTTATCCTTGCTTCTCCGATGGGAATGACATATCTTCTCAAAACATACATGTGTAGCGGCTGATGGAGAATGTAAACATCAATTCTGCTAAATCCAACAGTTTTGATATTCTGATGAGTTCAAGAGTAAAAACGTTAATGTTGAACCCATCAAATTTGGATATGCCTATGTACTTATTACTCCAGATGGAAAAAGATACTGAATTTATGATGCAATATAGCTACCAATGCCTACCATTGCTTCTCTGATAATATGGACTTGAGAAGATTTGGTGAACCTCTCTTATAATTGTTTAGCTTCTTTCTAAGTTTTCAACAACTACAATTTAGTTGTATTGTACTGGTAATAAGAAATATGATACCCGTCTAATTTTCACCTATCATTAATTTTAAGAGCAAGATTTCTAACTGGGATAAATAATTAATTTGGTTCAACAGAAATGGACTCCTTATCAAGTGGTATAGGCAGCAAATCGAAGCCATGCACGAAGTTTTTCAGGTTCAAATCTTTGTCTACCTAATGAACTTTAATTTACTATGGACTTTAAGTTAATGTCAATTGCAACATTTATAATTGCTAATATTTCCACTATGACACAAGCTGAAAAGATGTAGGTTTATGCTTGTCAGCTTGTGAGGCTGTCAAAAGCTTAAATTGCCGCTGAAGCTTAATGACTATTTAATTTTTTGTTAACAATTTTTGTTGAGATAAATATTTCCAGCTATAATGCACTTTGGCGGAATGAGAAATGGTTTATAATAAGCCAACAATCTTCTTAATCTCTACCCAATTTATACTGTAATGGGGTGTTATCAGCCTTTCAGTTATGCATTTGAAAACAGGTATGTGGCCCCACTTTCATTTACTTAGATGTACTTTCAGGGGCGAGCCAAGTGGGAACAAGGGGGTTCATACGACTAGTTTCTTCGTAGGAAAATTACACTATATATTTAAGATTGAGATATTTTTATGTATATATAGACATAGTAGATGTTGAATCCCCTTAGCTTCTTTGTTAGTTCAGTTCTTCATATTTTGAACCTCGTAGTGAAAATTTTGGCTCCGCCACTGTGTACTATAATGTTACTATAAGTTATTTTTAACCGTCTAAAGAGGATAGTTAACAATTTAATGGCTTCACATGTATTATTCTTCTTATACCAAGTCTGGCAGTAAGTGAAGTTAATGTTGAAAAACAGTTTAGCTGGTCTTCCAGTAAGTGAATTATTGGTAAACTTTTAAGTGGCAGAATGATACTCAGAGGTATCTGTGAGGTCCAATTTTACTTCTTTATTTGATGTGCTTCTTCAGTGTACCCTGTATTCTTTTGTAGTTCTGGGACTAACTTTCTACATGTGATATTGCTGTCATTTTTGGTGCTAATGAATACTCCTATAAAGGTTTATAAGATAGTTTAGTTATATTGTTTAAAGAATGAATAGGTTATACTTGTTGGTTGCTATCCTATATTCTGAGTTGTTTGATTGACAAGCAAAAATTATCTTAATGGATAATGGAAGTTCTTATTCAGTTTTGGCACTGTATCTGAGAATTTAATCAGGATGCAAATACTGTATCTGAACACCGGTTCCTTTTATGGATGCAGTGCCTATGATTTGTATATTTGACTTATGTATTTGTACAATGCTCTTCTTAATGGACAAGTTTTTTTTTTGATAATGATCTCATTATTCTTATTTCCTGTTCTGTGTTGGTCTGACTGGGTATCTTATTTTGTTTTCCACATAGTGGGCAAAGTAAACAGGTTCTCTTCCTATTCCTGGAAGTTGGAACTTAGGACTCTAGGACTCATAGACCCCTACTTTCTTCATATCTGTCTTGTTTGTGTATATTGTTTTCCTGGAATCATAATTGTTAAACCTGTCACTTAACCGCTGGGCAAGAGGAGACCTGAGTTGGGCTTGCTGTGAAAGGCACTTTTGCTTTGTGGTTGGGGAAGTATTGCAGATGAAATACTTTGTTGTAGTATCCTAATCCAGTTGTCTGGAATTGTAATTGCCTTCCATCTGCTGTGCCTGCATTACCTGTTCTGTCTAGTTGAGATGGGAGATTTGGTTTTTGAATGGTTTGAAGTTTATGTTTGATTTTTTTGGTTGCAGCACTGCTGGCTGCCCCTTTGGTGAGAGCTGCCATTTCCTTCATTACGTCCCTGGTGGCTATAATGCGGTGGCACAGATGATGAAATTGGCACCTGCTCCATCATTGAGAAATGCTGCAGCACCCCCCAACTCCAATGGAAATGCTCCTGCTGTGAAAACCAAACTTTGCAACAAATTCAGCACGGCAGAGGGTTGCAAATTTGGAGACAAATGCAATTTTGCCCATGGGGAGTGGGAAATTGGAAAGCCTATCGCGCCTTCACAGGAGGATCCACGTGCAATGGGGTTTGGATCTATGCCAGGTCGTTTTGGTGGGCGGATGGAGCCTGCTGTTTCAGGTCCTGCTGCTAGCTTTGGTACAACGGCCACTGCAAAGATCAGCGTAGACGCTTCCCTTGCTGGACCCATCATTGGAAAGAGTGGAGTGAACTCTAAGCAGATTTGTAGGCAGACAGGAGCCAAGCTGGCAATCCGGGATCATGAAACAGATGCAAATCTCCGAAACATAGAGTTAGAGGGCACGTTTGAACAAATTTCTCAGGCTAGTGCCATGGTAAGGGACTTGATCAACAGCCTTGGTCCAGTAGGTGGTGGCCCTGGAAGAGCACATGCAAATCCTGGTGGCGCCGCTCCTCCAAGGAGCAACTACAAGACAAAGTTGTGTGAGAATTTTGCCAAAGGGTCTTGCACTTTTGGAGACAGGTGCCACTTTGCCCATGGTGCTGCTGAATTGCAGAAAACAGGGGTGTGACTTTAGTAGTCTGCTTCACTTTTTGTAGTACCTAGCTTTTTATCTGGCCCAGTTGTGTGATTCATTGTATTATTCTCAATTTTGGGCACTGGCAACTTTGTGGGAGAAGTAGAACTGAGTTTTATTTAGTATTCAGGCTTGGTTTTGACATTTTATAAAAGCAGAGGTTCTAGTTGCAGTAATGCATGTTTGTGTTAGAAGCGTATTTCTCTGATATCCTTTTATCCATTTGGTATTCTTTTTGAGCTCGCTGATTTGATATGGTAACTCCTAGTATGTTTTCAACTGGCGTGGGTAAAAGAGAAGGAAACGATTGGTGCCTATATAAAGAGTGGAAGTAATGCATGTAATGAGGTGCCCTCTGTCACGTAGCCAAAGTTAGAATCCATTCATTTAAACTGCCTTTCACTTTTGAGTTCTCTAAGAAGTTTTTCCCAGAATGTAGGACAAGATTAACTCAGCAAATGCATGAACAAAATAGATTTCTTGTTTTAAGACGAGATAGAAATTACTCATTAGTAAGTCGATATTATTTTTCGGTTTGCTGTCACCATTTGCGCATTGTAGTGCGTAAAAACTTGAATCAAACAAGAAAAATCATTTAACCTGAAAAATTGTTGATGGAAACTGTGTCCTGGACCTCCTAGAGTGGCCTTGGGCCTGATTAAACTTTTGGGCTTTTCTGTATGGACAATATAAGTAATCAAAAGCTTCCCCATCATTTTTTGCGCGGATTTCCCTTCAAAAGTCGTTAATTTTTGCCGTTCATATTCGTGATCCTTAATATTTGCTTTTACTGTTTATTTTATGAAAACATTCAGATCTATTTCGCAAGACAATCTCTATAATATTTTTCTCTTCGAAAACTAAAATTTTACTTTGCGTGGCATAAATTATGTAGAAATTAAGTTATGCGACATAGTTTTACAGTAATTTTTTAGATTATGTTGAATGTTGGAAATTATGCCTTATCCGACATAGTTTGTGTGGATATTATGATACATATGTTGAAGTTAAATGATAATTATGCCGTCGAAATTTGAAATTATGTATTTTTTCATATTATGTTGAGTGTTGAAAATTATGCCTTATCCGACATAGTTTGTGTGGATGTTATGATACATATGTTGAAGTTAAATGCTAATTATGCCGTCGAAATTTGAAATTATGTATTTTTTCATATTATGTCGAGGGTTGAAAATTATACCTTATCCGACATAGTTTGTGTGGATGTTATGATACATATATTAAAATTAAACGCTAATTATACCGCCTCAAAAAATAATAAAGAATAAAAATTAAAAAACACAAATTTAAAGGGTAAAAATTAAAGACCACCCGCAATAGAAAAAAAGGAAAAACAAAGAGCAAGTGTTTTTCAAGTAGAACCAGTCAACCAAGTCGCAAAAATATTATTCCAGCTAAGCAGCAATCGTGCACCCCAACGGCCGGTCATGGATGACACGTCACAAATAAATTTAAACATTTCATTTTGCTGGCTCCCGCTTGGGGAACGCAACTGATTTGCCACGTGGAGTCACAACATGTGTGGGGCTCACAAGTGGGCCGGCACACGAGGCTCGAGTTTCGTAATCCAGTATGACGTTCGGCGAGATTTAGGTGGGTCTCAGCTGGGCCCAATGTTTGAAACAGTGAAGATACGCTTATATTACACGTGCAGATCGAACGGTTATTATCTTTTTTGCTACGGACGATCTTCACCGTTTATACACAAATCTTGCAATTCTGTACCTCTACCGTTCAAGTAGGTGATACATATAACAAACTAAACAAATTGCTCAATTTTAATAATTAGTACTCCTTATTAGCCATTCCATCCTATTTTATGTAATTGTGTTTGAGTTAACAAGAAATTTAAGTAATTACAGAATATTTTTGATATGTAAGCTGAATATATATATATAAAGTATCAAATCTATCTTTTTAAACGTCTTTCGTTCTTTTGTCTCCTTACAAAAGAATGAGTTTATATTACTTCATATCAAGTTAATCAGAACAAATCTTGTCATGCATTAAGGTAAAATGGAGATGATAAGGTTAAATAGTTTTCAAAAAGATAAAATGTGTCAATTTTTTTAATAGACTAAAAATGAAAGTCTATCACATAAAATGAGATAAATATGGAGTACTATCTATAGATTCAACCAAATTTCTCTTGACTATTTTTTTTTCTATATTATATATTGCTTAAACATAAAAGGGTATTTTGTACGCGAGTAACCAATATTAATACTTTAAAAATTGCAGATTATCAACGTATATTCCTATTTAATTTTAAGTTATGGTACCTTTATGTGTGATTTTTAGCACCTTATGGTTGATTTAAAGTTCAGATAACATATATAGCTTTGTTTCCCTACTTCCAGTCAAAGTCACTTTCATTTATTTTGATAGTAATTATGAAATAGGAAGCAAGCTGGAGTGAAAAGGATTGTCAAACGGCGTTAAATACTCCTAAGTGTTTTATATACACAGAAAGAATACTTTCAGTTTTTCCACAATAAATCCAAACATAATATAAAGTTCATTCTCAACTTTTCAAAAGAAACAAAATTATCCAGGAAGGATTTGACTGTTTCCAATTTAGTAATGTCTTCATCCGTTTCAATTTATGAACTTAGTTTGATTGGATACATAGTTTAAGAAAAAAAAAAAGACTTTTGGATGTTAAGCATGTCATAATATTTGTGTAGATATAAAAGCTTGTCATTAAGGATTAAATAAGAAGTTCAAATTAAAGTGGTTTCAATTTTTTTTTAAAAAAGGCCATTTTTTTAGAATGGACTGAAAAAATATGTCCACATAAATTGAAAGGATGGGAGTGTAAAATTAGTAAGTGAACAGCAAGATAGTTGGAGATTATGATTGTTAGAATTATTCTGATAGTTCCATCAGTTACTAGTGATTATTACTTTCCAATGCAACCGGCAATATGGAATAAATGAATTCCATTGGATCACAAACTGGTAAACAGAAAAACAATTGATTATTTTTTTATTTTATACTGAGTCTGGTGAATCTGAGATTATAAACTTATTACAACTAATTTTAGTGCTATCATAATTTTAAGGTACTGTTAGGATCTTTTTCATTTCTTGAGACTTAAGAAAGTAGTCATTTTAAATTGCATGTTGGAATATTAATTTTAGGTTATTGGAAACATGTTGAGCAATCAGCAGTGGTGATTTTCTTAATGATGAAATGATATTTTTCCATTGTATCCTTAACTGTTTACTATGAGCCACTATATATAGGACCTTCACCCTATAATTACATTCCATTATTCTCTTTTATAGCTAATTCCATTGACTCATTTACAGCTATGCATTTCTAAAATAGGAGAGAATCATCCAAGGAATTACACCTAGAATTACTGCTAATATCATGGTAATTCAACACTCCCCTCAAGTTGGTGCATAGATGTCACATATGCCCAACTTGTTCAAAAACTTTAAGAAAACTCGTTTTGATACAACTTTGGTAAGAATGTCAGCCAATTGGTCTTCTGATCGAATCACCGGTAGTTCCAAAATCTTGTCCTCCAATTTTTCTTTGATGAAGAATCTGTCAACTTCAACATGTTTTGTTCGATCATGGTGAACAGGATTATAAGCCATGTCACGAGCTGACTTATTATCACAATATAACTGGATTGGTTTCTTTGGTGGATACCCCAAATCTTCTAGAAGAAGCTTTAGCCATAACCCTTCACAAATTCCAAGCGCCATTCCCCTGAGTTCAGCTTCTCCACTTGAGCGAGCAACAACATTTTGCTTCTTGCTTCTCCATGTGACCAGATTGCCTCCTACAAAGGTGAAGTACCCTGAAGTGGATCGCATATCGTTCCTGTCCCAGCCCAATCAGCATCAGTGTATACATCTATGGTTTGTTCCACTGTATTTTTAGAGAACAGAATTCCTTTTCCTGAAGCAGACTTGAAATATCTCAAAATGCGCATAACTGCATTCATGTGTTGTTCCCCAGGATTATGCATGAACTGACTGACAATGCTTAATGCATATGCAAGATCTGGTTTTGTGTGTGCTAAATACATCAACTTGCCAACAAGTTTCTGGTATCTCCCCTTGTCAACTGGAACCTGATCACTCTTGATGCATAATTTCAAGCCTTCTTCAACAGGTGTATCAATTGGTTGACATGCTGACATTCCTGTTTCTTGGAGCAGGTTTAGGACATACTTTCTTTGGGATAAGTTAATGCCTTTATTTGATCGTGACACTTCTATCCTAAGAAAATATTTCAAAGTACCTAGATCTTTCATTTCAAATTCCTTAGCCAAGTATCCTTGTAAAGCTTTTCTTTCCTCTGGATCATCTCATGTGACCACCATGTCATCTACATAAATGATAAGGACAGTGATCTTTCCTTGTTGCTTCTTCATAAACAAAGTATGGTCTGAGTTGCTTTGCTGATATCCAAAGGCTTTGATGGCCTTTGTAAATCGTCCAAACCAAGCTATTGGAGATTGTTTTAGCCCATACAATGATTTCTTTAATCTGCAAACCTTCTGATTATGTTTTTCTGGCGTCATGCATCCCGGTGGTAGATCCATATAAACTTCTTCATACAATTCTCCATGCAAAAATGTATTTTTTACATCAAATTGTTGTAGAGGCCAATCTAGATTTGTGGCAAGAGATAAAAGGACTCGCACTGTGTTGATCTTGGCCACAGGTGCAAATGTCGCTGTATAATCGACCCCATAGGTTTAAGTGTACCCTTTAGCCACCAATCTCGCTTTAAAGCGTTCAATTGTGCCATCAACATTGTATTTGACAGTGTAGATCCATCAACAACCAACTGGTTTCTTCCCCGGTGGAAGGTCAACAAGATCCCATGTTTCATTTTTTTGTAGAGATTTTATCTCCTCGTTCATAGCTGCTTTCCATCTGGGATCAGTTAAGGCTTCCTGCACGCTGTTATGAATAGATGTAGCAAATAATTGATTCATGAAAGACATATTTGATTCTGACAAGCGATGGTTGGAAACATAATGGCTCATAGGATATTTGACTTAACTAGATAATTCAGGTTCATATGTGAGTTTAGGGATACCTCTGGTGTGATGTGAGGGTAGTTGTCTCTTGTGTGTCTCAGGAACATCTTCAGTAAGAGATTGGTGTGGTATGTCAAATGGGGTTGGGACTATATCCTCAGTTTCTGGCCGAGATGGAGATATGCTTCTTTCTTCAGGTATTGGGTGCTCATCAACACTTTGATCCAATTCACACATTTCCTGATTTTGATCAGTTTGTGTGTTATCACCATTTTGTTCTAATATCTCCATTTGCTGATTGTGACCACTTTGTGTGTCATCACCACTTTGATCCAATGTTATACCACTTGAATCCAAGTTGACAACATCTTGGTTTTCATTTTCATCATAGTTGAGAGTCTGAATTTCCTTCTGTTACTCCCCCTGAAATTCAGGTTCGGGAAAGTACATAATGTTTTCATGGAAAACGACATCCATTGTGACAAATAATCGATTATTTGGAGGATGGTAACACCTGTAGCCTTTCTGATGTGTGGCATACTCTACAAAAATACACCGTAATGTTTGAGGAGTTAATTTTGTACGTTGATGTTTATGGAGATGGACAAAAACTACACATCCAAAGACACGAGGGGTTAAATTGGGAACTGGTGGGGCAAGCACTGCTTCGGTTAGTGTTTGGAATGGTGTTTTGAAATCAAGGGCACTTGAGGGTACTCGATTAATCAAATAAGCTGCAGATGTGTCGCAACTGCTTTTGACCGCCCCGTTCCGCGAGGAAGGAGGGGATTCGACGCGTTCGCGATGTATTGGGTGTTTCCTGAATTAATTAAGGGGTTAAAGAGTCGCCACCTAATTATTCTACGGTGAATTAGGGTACCTAAATGTTAATAAAAATGTTGCAACATGAACTCCGATTAATGGTCTGCGAAACTATGAGATTCTGGGTAAGGGTTCTTTTTTATCCTAAAGGGAATGGTTTACACATCCTTTAAGATCCACTAACTTGCGGTTATCCGGTCAAACTCAGGTTAATTATTATGCTTAAAAAATGCATGTTTAAAAATATAAAGTTAAAATGATGTTGCGAGTAGTTAATAAAATGATGCATTTTTGATAATGTAAAGATTTTTACCACTTATATATTTGAAGAGTTTCGCAAAGGTGATTGCAGTTTTGAGAAATAAATTCCGACATAAAAATCCGAAAAGTATCCATGACATCTTTTATACAAATACATGTAAAATTGATTTTTTTAGAGAAAAGCATGCATTTGTATGTCATTGTTTATAAAATACATGTAAAGTTAATTTTTGGATAAAAGTATGCATTTGTATGAAAGTTGATAAAATACATGCAAAGTTATTTTTTTGAATAAAAGATATGCATTTGGATGACATTGTTTATAAAAAATATATATTTTTGGCAATTGATAGTAAAGGGGGAAAGTAAATTATTTGTAATGCAAAGGTAGTGATTTTTGGAAGTCATTTTTTATAGTGAATCGGATAAAAACAAAACTCATTTATATGGTTAATAATGCGAATAAAGGATGACCAAATTATTTCGAAAGTTTAAACATGCATGACGAACCTAAAAAAAATAAACTAGCAGCGAATTTCCAATTTTAAACTACCCGAGCCTAAAATAAATAGACTAGCGATGAGTTTCCAATTTTAAACTACCTTATTAATTTACGATTCGAGACCTAATTATTCTAAGTGTTCTGATGACCACACAAAATTAAATAATTAAATTAAACCCGAAAAAAATAAAATGGGCAGTATTTAAAGAATTAAAAGCAGTGACCAGGGCGGATGACAATATCATCCCGCCCTATTTGTTTTGAAGTCCTGAGGCCGGAGAATGTAAGGAACGTGAATGCGGGTCTTCGTTTTGACAATAACTATGATGAGTCTCATAACGAGACTCTTCATTGCTCCCGATGCGTTTCATGTAAATGAAAGAAAAGAAAAGGATGAGTAGACGGAACATGAAATATGTACATAAGAAAAAATGTAAGTAAATAATTTATGAAGAGTAATATGTCGTTGAGCCTCAGGTTTGATACACAAAACAGCTCAACAATGACTCACATAGATAGCAGCAGGTCAGAAATATACAACAAGCATATTCAGTCTCAAAACTTGAATATAAATAAGCAAGCTGGACATGCTAACATGTGAAGGTACTAAGACACATATAATAACTGACTATCATGTTTCAGTGATTTCAGAATTCATACACAAACAGAAAAGACAAGTCTAGTAGCACATATGTTTAGTAGGTATGCAAATAAGAATCATGTCTACTAAGGACTAATAACATATTCCATTTTCTAATTATACATTTCTATGGACATGCTAACAGGTCTTCAAAAATAAAGTTTGACTCATACTACTCTTACATCACAAAGGACAAATAAACAACTCATATAACACATGTAGTTAGGATCATTTACCATAATTCTTCTATCAAACATGCTAGAAACTCAAAATTAATCATGCTTTTCTATTTAGATAGATATTGAAGTATTGTTTGGATCACACAACTCTAGACATAGCATATTGAATATGATCAGTCATTCAAGAGTCCTAGAGATATTTAACTAAACATAGTTCCCCCCAAAACAAGTATTTGCTCATGTGATTGGCACCATATTTAACAAATCAGATAACTTTCACATGGAGTGGAATTGCGGTGAGTGATCTTAAACTTCTAGCATACCTCATGCATCAAATTATTGTTGAGGTTGGCTCTGTTATCTGTTATAATCGACTCAGGGATTCCAAATCGGCAAATGATGTTATTGCGGACAAAGTCAACTACCACCTTCTTCGTCACTGACTTGTGGGACGATGTTTCTACCCACTTTGTGAAGTAGTCAATTACCACTAGAATGAATCTGTGTCCATTGACGCGATAGGTTTAATAGGACCAATGACATCCATGTCCCAAACTGCAAATGGCCAAGGAGAACTCGTCACATTGAGCTCGTTAGGAGGCACCCGGATTAAGTCGCCATGTATCTGACACTGATGGCACTTTTGCACAAACAATCTATTTCCATGGTCATCCAAAAATACCCTGCTCGCAGAATCTTCTTTGCTAAAGTAAAACCATTCATGTGAGGCCCACACGTGCCTCCGTGTATCTCTTCAACTAACCTGCTTGCCTCCTGGGCATCAACACATCTCAACAAACCTAGATCCAGAGTCCTCCGATAAAGGACTTCTCCGTTTAGGAAGAAATGGTTTGCTAACCTCCGAAGTGTCTTCTTTTGAGTGCCGGTTATGCCTTCTGAATATTCGCCTGCTTTGAGATACCTCTTAATGTCGTGGTACTAGGGCTTTCCATCCAGTTTTTCATCTATGTGGCAACAATAGGCTGGTTCATCCAACAAGTTCACCTTGATAGGATCAATGTAATTCTTATCCGGATGTTGAATCATGGAGGACAGAGTTGCCAAAGCATCAGGGAATTCATTTTGAGTTCGTGGGATATGCTTGAATTCAATCTCGCTGAACCTTTTGCACAATTCTTTCATGCAATGCAGGTAAGGAAGTATCTTCACGTTATTGGTGGCCCATTCGCATTGTACCTGATGAATCAACAAGTCTGAATCACTGATAACCGATAATCAGCGGCCATTCTAAGTCCGAGTATACAAGCTTCGTATTCGGCCATATTGTTGGTACATGGGAATCTTAGCTTCGCCGAGATTGGGTAGTGCTGACTTGACTCTGAAATCAAGGCTGCTCCGATACTAACTCTTTTGAAGTTTGCAGTTCCGTCAAAGAAAATTCTCTAACCTGGGTATTCTTCTGAGATATCTTCTCCAACAAACAATACCTTATCGTCCGGAAAATAAGTCCGGAGAGGCATGTATTCTTCATCTACGGGATTTTCAGCAAGATGATCAGCTAGCGCTTGTCCTTTGATAGCCTTTTGGGTGACATATATGATGTCGAACTCACTTAGCAAGATTTGTCATTTTGCTAGCTTCCCAGTAGGCATGGGCTTCTGAAAATGTATTTGAGTAGGTCCATTCTTGAGATGAGATAAGTGGTATATACAGACAGATAATGTCTAAACTTTTGTGCAACCCAAGTCAAGGCACAACAAGTGCGTTCCAGCAAAGTATATCGAGCTTCATAAGACGTGAACTTCTTGCTCAAGTAGTATATAACTTGCTCATTCTTTCATGTTTCATCGTGCTGTCCCAACACGCATCCAAATGCATTTTTTAACACAGACATATATAATAACAAAGGCCTTATGGGTTCTGGAGGCACCAAAACAGGCGGATTAGACAGATATTCCTTGATTCTATCAAAAGCTTGCTGGCAATCTGCTGTCCACCTGGTAGCAGCGTCTTTCTTCAATAGCTTGAATATTGGCTCACATATCACTGTTGATTGGGCTATGAACCTGCTGATGTAATTGAGACGACCGAGAAAACTCATCACGTCCTTTCGACTCTTTGGAAGAGGCAATTCTTGAATAACTTTTATCTTCGAGGGGTCCAATTCAATGCCCCTTCTACTCACGATGAAACTTAACAGCTTCCCAACAGGGACACCAAATGCACACTTTGCAGGGTTTAACTTCAGATTGTACTGCCTCAGCCGGTCAAAGAATTTCTTCAAATATGTCAAGTGATCTGAAGTCCTTCGCGACTTGATAATAACGTCATCCACGTAGACCTCGATTTTCTTATAGATCATATCATGAAAAATAATAGTCATGGCTCTCATATAAGGATAACTTCTCTCTTTCAGTAATGTGCATCTCCATAATCTGAGACCACACATCATAGTTTGATTTTGTAAGAGCGAGTCCTGCATTGAACACACTTTCAGACTGAACAACTACGGGAACCAGATTTTATTTCCAAAGATTCACTATTTTTTCACTAATTGTTTCACTATTCTTGTCAGACATTTTATCTTATTGAATGATAACAAAAATATTGACCAGAAAAGAAAAAAATAACAAGTTTGATCAAAGATATATATATATATATATATAATAGTGATAATATAATGATATCACCACTTTGGATATGATGGTAGTGGCTGAAGCGTGACAACAGAGGACCACGCCATGTGTAATTCTGAAGAGCTCTCTTTGATCAAGAATTTTTTTTGATCAATTTTAGAATGACTCTGATACCATCTTAATGATGAAATGATATTTTTTCATTGTATCCTTAACTGTTTACAATGAGCCACTATATATAGGATGTTCACCCTATAATTACATCCCATTATTCTCTTTTACAACTAATTTCATTGACTCATTTACAACTATGCATTTCTAAAATAGGAGAGGATCTCCCAAGGAATTACACCTAGAATTACTGCTAATATCATGGTAATTCAACAGATTTTAATATCTTGGGTCACTCAATTATAGGAAATAAAGACATATATAATTGTATGTACTAAGATATTTAGAGATTATGTCTGAATCTGAGAAACAGACATATCCTTACAAAAGAACCACACTTGTAATGCAGGCCATGACCTTTTGTTTTCTTGTAACAAAACCATGTAAAAGTTCATGTTATCTAGTGATTGGAATCACCTACTTATACATTTCCTTTTTATGTTACCAATTACTCAGTGGCGTACGCTAATTTTCTTATAAACAGTGTTAATTTCTAAAAAAGCAAACGAATAAATCACTATAATAACAAGTGCCATTTATTCTTTTATATATATACTATTGAAATGTGTGACCATTTCATCTAAAATCCTAAGTTGCTAGAGAGAGCACACCTTTTAATACTTAATTATATATTTTCAACATACATAATATTTTCAATTTGAATCTATCTATTACCTCTAAGAAATAAATATTTGGGATCAGTCTTCTGGTTTAAATCTTACTACGCACTAGTTAAGATTACCTAGTCAATGTTGTGTTAAACTAAGCTTGTGATGGATGAGCGTTAATAATGCTTCCATCTGTTAAATTATATATTGTATAATGCTTTTCTATTTTTCTGAACTAGATCAAACTTATCCAAATCCATCCTTAATAAACGAAAACAAAAAGAGATGTATATATGATCAAAGTCATTTTCCCCAAAATTTGGAGAAAAGATAATAAAGGATTTTCTTAAGGCTCCATATGCCAAGTGGTGGAAGCCATTTATTTGAGATTTCATTCAACAAGTTGGTCACTATGTTTTTGTACTAATCATAGAAGAACTTAGACGAATTTTTGTATTAATCTATATTAGATTTGTGATAAATAAAAGGGCCATTCTAGTAATTTCAAGCAAGGATCTCTCTTTGGTATACAACATTATAGTCCATGATCACATGTACCATCAAAGATTGTGATGAAGTGATAAATACTCTTCTATTCTTAAATCTCGAATTTAAGTCTTGAATATAAAGTAATCTTTTGTAAAAAGCACTTTACCCCAAAATCAAACTTCGCAACGTGTCTGAATTTATCGAGCCTTAAAGTGGATATCAAACACTGGATATATAATAATACAAACAAGAGAATCCTTGGGGACCATTGAGTTCTATTCTTTATTGACTCTCTCTCCCTTTGTACTATGTCAGAAAAGGGTTCATCCAATCCTTGCCTCAAACGTACAGCTTGTTTTTCTTTTTAAACTCTCCTCGTCCAACACTTCAATAAAAAAAAAACTTTTTAAAATTTTCTTCCTTCCACTATATATATAAACCTCACTTCCTTCTATTTCAATCATATTCAACATCTCATTATTCCTCTTCCTTTTTCCCTTCACCTCTCTACAAAATTGCAATAAAAATGATGTCCAACATAGAAGCTGGTGGAGCAATAACACACAAACAAAACCATATTTCAAGAACAAGTCCATCAACACCTCTAAGGATGAACAAGAATTCACAAAATATATCCAAATTGAAACCAAAAATTCACATAATTCACATATTTGCACCTGAGATCATCAAGACGGACGTGGCAAATTTTCGAGAACTTGTTCAAAGACTCACAGGGAAACCATCAGAGATAAAAAAGAACAACAACAATATCAAGAAAATATCAAGAATTAGTACTAGTAAAAAGTTAGTTCCCAACAAATTGGAGCTAATTAGGAGTGGATTTAATTATCCTTCAGAGTTAATGAGAGAAAGGATTAAAGGAGAAGAAGAAGATATATGGAGGAATGCAAATTATGGAGGAGGGTTTTTAAGTGGTTTTCAAGAATTTGATGGTTTCATGCAAGAGTTTAATCAACTTCCGTTTCTCCCTTTGGATGCTAATACTATTAATCATTTGGATGCTTATGGAGAAGCTCCACTAGCTTGATTAATTATCAACCGTAACTGATACTTGAATTACTATGAAGAAGTTATTCTAATCGGATTGAAATCGTGAGGCAGTTCGATTTTCTAGACCTATCTGGTGCCCTGAATAGTTAATTAGCTTGAGAGATGAATTTGATTTATTGGTTTTAGCCTAATGAGTAGTATTTGTTTAATTTTCTATGTATTTTTTGTTCCATTGGGTTTTTAGAGTTTAACTTAATTAGTCTTCTTGGTTAAGCCAATTCTTGATCATTATTCCATTTTCTTTTTCTGGCTAATTAATTAAGTGTTGACTTACGGATCTTCAATTATATTAAGTTTAAGAGCTCTTTGTTGTATATATGCAAGAATGTTACACTTTATTTTAGCTACTGGTTGTAGCCTTTATTTTTCCTTGATTCTGATTGAGATGTGCAAAAGATTTATTGCCCTTTACCATTTTATGAGTATATTCCTTTTTGCGTATGATATTGTCACTCTCTTTGACATTATCCACTAATTCGGAACTCAATTTAAAAGTCATATTTTTATCGGGACGTTTTCTAACTAGGAACAGTCTTGATTTTAATTCCTGTGTTGAGAAAATGCTACTATTACCCAGTGTGCTCCATTTGGATACATTTCATTGCTGTTGAATAGGAGTTTCTGTTTTGTTGTTATTGTTGTCTATTAGATGCTTTACTCAAATCACCAAGTTTTTTGTTTCTTCCATGTGGGCCTTTTCTTGTAAGTATATGAAGTATGATCTTACCTTAACAAGGATCTGCAATTTGGCAAACCAACAAAATAAACGTTAGAAAAGGATATTATTTTTATTATAAGTTTCAACATTTCTTTGCATAACTAATGCTCCATCCGTTTTATTTTATGTGTTAATTTAACTGAACACAAAGTTTAAAATCATAAAGAAGATTTTTAAATTTTGTGGTCTTAAACTAAAGATGTGCGTAACATAAAAAATATCATTTGAATATTGTGATTTTAAATACGTCATGTTATTTCTGTAAGCATCTTACGGGTAAAACGAGAATATTTGAAATTTAAAATATACTAATTATAAAAATGTGACAGTCTTTTTCTTAATATTTTTTAATTTAAAAAAACACCTAGTTCCAATGCTCTAGGTGATTATTTTAATATGATAAATATGGGTGTACTATGATAGAGGAGAGCTACACCATACCTCACTATGTATGTGCATGGAGAAGCAACGTAAGTTAAAATGCTAATTTTATGTATGGTCATTAAACTTTATTCACTGTAAGTAAAAATTACACAACTATCTTTTAATGCCACATTGATAATATATTGATATTGAACTACATTTGACTGGTTACGGCATGAAGTATGTTACTAGTTACTAATTTATGTTGCAATATCTCTCTATGCATGATTTTGCAACATTATAGACATTTATTGTAAAGAGTAATTAGAAGTGAAAACAATTATGTAGCTGGAGTGAAAGGATGGTCAAATAGTATTCGGCACAAGTACGTATGTACGTACAACAAAATCCTCCTTAATCTTACTATTCCATCCGTCCTAATTTATATGATGTAGTTTGACTGAGCACATAGTTTAAGAAATAAATGAAGACTTTTGAATTTTGTGGTCTAAAACAAATCAAAGATATTTATGTGGTTATAAATCATCTCATTAATCGTAAAAAAGTAAAGTGTAAAATTAAATTATTGTCAAATAAAAAAATATGTAATTCTTTTTTGAACTGACTAAAAAGGAAAGTGTGTTATATAAATCATGTAAAAATACATTTAAAAGTTCACTTTAACTTTGCAAAAGAAACAAAATTTGCTAAAAGAAGTGACTGTTTCCAAATTATTAGTATTAATTAGAAAGTGAACAGCTAGCAAGATAGTTGGAGATTATGATTGTTCGGATTCTGATAGCTCTATCAATTAAGTACTTATTACTTAGTAATGATTAGATATCACAATGCAAACGGCAATGGGATTCCATCGAATACTTCAATTGCAAACTGACAAACAAATAATAACAAAAAGAAAATCAATTCAGTTTTTTTTTTTTGTTTATTTATGACTGATGAAAACTGAGATTATGTTAAGTATATGGAATTCTAATTATGTCCTGTTAGGAGTTATTTTTTTCTCGCGAAAGTACGTATGTATGTTATGAGGATAATGTTTACTGTTTTATTGGAAGTTGTATTATTTTATATTATTGGAATTTGGGAGGAATTTAAGTCATCGGTAGCTGCAAGCCTGCAACTTTAATACCACATTGTCTTACAAGAAATTTACTTACTGTGTTAATCGTTTTCAAAACTTAGTTTAGTTTAAATTATCCGAACAATGAAGTGTTAAGCTGGGTTTGACGATCAAGTTGGCAACTATGAATGTATACTAACCCGAGTGAAGAATTAAAAGTAATTTCGATATTAATATCATTTAACTTCTGATAAATGGCAGGGTCATTCTTGTAATTGTAACTGGGGATCTCTCTTGATATACAGCTTATTAATAACTCCAACATATAATATATGACAATAATTGAGGGACATCGATTTTATGACTTATTATAAATGTTATTTTAGTTTTATGACCCTTTTCGATTAGAGGAGATTGGTAAATAAAATATAGAAAATCTTTGTATATTCAAATTGTTAGCAGTAATAAGATCAGATCATTTCTCTTATAAAATTAGGTCATCCAATTAATCTTTGGCTCAACGGGGGAGATTTGGTTTTGTAGTCATTATAAATTCTTAGTTATATGAGAATTTGATTTTAATTGCCTATGGAGAAGAAACCAACTCTCGTAACACTAACATCATTCTATTTGTTACTAACATCAACCGCTCCTTCCATGTAACCTAAAATCAATATAAATGAAAGATACCATAAACGCGGGGCCAGACAGCTCTTAACAAGGCGGGACAGGACAATTTTTTTTGAAAAGTGTTAAACCGGACAGGGCGGGTCAAAATTTTAGCAGCGTAACCTGCCCTATTGCCATCCCTAATAATACCAACTCTCGTAACATCATTCTATTTGTTACTAACATCAACAGCTCCTTCCATGTCAAGTTGACTCCAAGCTGATGAGATAAGTGCAAATATTTTGCAACAAATTTAACTTATTACTCCTTCTGTTCCAATTTATGTGAGACCATTTTCTTTTTGGTCTGTCCCAAAAAGAATATAGAAACAATTTAACTTTATGAAATTGATTTATAACCACACATTTATATAAGACTTGCTTTGGACCACATATTTATATAAGACTTGCTTTGGACCACACATTTCAAAAGTCTTCATTTTTTTCTTAAACTTTGTGTCGATTCAAATGATGTCACATAAATCGAGACAGAGAGAATATACTCTATACTAACAATGTGAAGTTTTTTACACCATCAGTGCATGTGACCTACCTTATTTTCGAGGTTTCTAGTTCCACTCATCATGGAGAATTACCTTTATTTACCTTTTAGATAGCCTGATACAAAACTTTCTATGTATTGTCAATTTATACAAGTTGAAACTTTTTTACAATTCCTTTATTGATGGATGACCTCCTGTTCGATGCTCATCACCGTGAGGTTTATCTATACAATACTTGCTGGAAGAGAAAAAAGGTAGGTAGGATGATGATACTGATGTATAACGTTAAATAGACGCTAAATACAGCTATGAAGTGATGAGAGAAATGACCCGGTTCTTTCGGAGAAGTTGAGCTCCTCATTTCTCTCAGCTCTCATAATCAGATATTGGCTCTGGATCAGGGGCTGGATCCAACCTTGTTAGAACCTCGGGTTCTCCGGCCGTGTTCCTAACTATCTGTTTTCAAACATGAAACAACCAACATCAGAAATTAATATGAACTTTTTGGTTCAATGCATTAGCATAAGCATTGCACACAATTGCAGTAAATGTAATACTTTATTCACACGTACTGCAGATTCACAAGCGAACATTCAACTGCATAAATCGGACCAAGTATTCCTAATATCTGGTCAGTTTTACATTATAAAAGTACTCAGTTATCAATTTAGTGAAAAAAGCTGAGTTATTAATTTTGCAAGACCAATGATTGTGGCTCTGTTTTGCCATTTTATGAAGGATTGCTGCATTTTCCACTAATGGGAGTGTAAGCCAGGGGCGGACCCACAAATAGTATTCTGGGTGCTCGAGCACCCATTGACCCTGATGTGAACTAGATATTATTTATATAGAAATTTCTGCAAAATGACTATATAGAGTTCAGTAGCACTCACTGATCAAAAGATGCAGTGGGTGCTTTGGTTGGAATCCTGACTTGAAGGCGCGTTGCTGGAGGGAGCGCAACAGTTTGATTCCCAGCAGATGCAATTTTTTATAGAGATTCAGTCATTTTTTCATATTTATTCTTGCTAGTTTTTCTCTTTTTATCTCCCATACAGATGTACCCTTTCTATTGGCTCCTCTATTAGTTTGCTTACATTTCACTTGAATCTTACTGAGTTTTCCTTTTTTACACCAATACATATTTTTCTTCTCTTTTTTTATTTTTTTAAAAATCTTTTTTATCTTTTTTCGTTTAATTATCGGAAAAGGGCCAAAAATGCCTTGGACCATCTCAAAAGGTTTAGATATACCATTCATCCACCTATTTTCTAAAAATACCCCTCCACTATCTTTTTGGCTCATTTTGCCTTTAAAACTAACAGATCTTTTATTTATTTATTTTTTAATTATTTTTAATTTTGTTTTTCTTATCTTTTTCTTTTTAAAGTGACAATTGAGGCCCAAATCTGTCTTATGCTCAAGTATAATTTTTTACATTATTATTTATTACGTGTCATATTCCTATTTTTGGCCCGTTTCCCTGTCGTTATTAACTTTTTTTTTTTTTTTTTTTTACGTATTCCCATTAACTTTAGTTAAAGGAAGTCAGCACCCACTACCTCAAAATCCTAGGTCTGCGACTGGTGTAAGCAACAAATAGAACTAATTAAAAAGGACTTACCAGGATCTCTTCATCAAGGTAAGAAATCATAATAAGCCTTTGAAATGCCTCGCCTGTAAAAAGTAACTATTAGATATGGCTAAAATAGTAGCACAAATATAAATTAAGGAAAGGTTAAGCACGTCGGAATTTTAAGATGCCAAGATAGAGTTTGCTAAGTAGTTGAAAAGAACTGAACAATCAGGAAGAGAGTCATCTGACTGGAAGCAAGTATATTACACATAAATGCAGAAATGAAGTAAAGAGCTCAAGCTTCCAGGAAAAAATGGGACAGATTCAGCGAGATGAGGTGGCAAAAAATTCAAAATATAAATTACCCTTATTATATGTTCATTAAAAAAGAAAAACATCAATCTAATATGTTCATAGGCTTAAATATGTTTGTGAATAGTGCATTATTACACTTATTTAGCTCTCTTATCAAGATACACTACCTTAGTCTAAATGGCTGAGTTTGTCCATAGTTGATGACAATGATCAAATCAGAAAGAGATAGTAAGTGCTTACCAAGAGGAATTTTCAGCCCACGGGACACAGTGTCTCTGATGGGAACAGGAAGTTGTTGAAGAGTGTTAGCAGCCTGATCCAAAGCACCCCTTAGTTGCTCAGGCACGGTATCCTCTTTTACCTTCGGAGTTTCAAATATCCCTTCAATGTATTCCTCTTTCATTCGAAGAGGCCCCTCAATAGAAAACTTGCTGGAGAGAACAAGTTTATTTTCGATCTGCATTCCACCATCATTATATTTACTTCAGCCAAAATTCATGATCAGGATATATGCAACTACTTTTTCATGATCACCAGAACTAATAAAATTTACAATGCAGAACCTTGAGGCCTTGACTAGGTTGAGCCGAATTGGACTAACTTGCTTAGGCCAATCAGCACTAAGCTAATTTTTCTTAATTTTGTATTAGAGCTAAGCTTTGAGTGTCAGGCTAACTGACAATTAACATTTAGGCTCAGAATCAGTGTGAACCAAGGTAAACTAAACCCTATTTAAATTTGCTAAACTAGAAAAACTTATTTAGTAATTTAATATGTTCATGTGCCCCAGCCAGCAGTCAATTATCTCCCATGGTCTGCATTATAGTTGAGGCAAAATAGTTATCCCTAGCAGTCAATGATACAACTCGTTATAAAACGAAAAGTTTGCCATAGTATTACATTACACGAAGCACTGATTACCAATGAAATGTGAAGCAAAGGAAGGGAAAAAACAAGAATGCATGCTAGCATCCAGTTCTAGCACTGGATTGACTAAGAAAGTACAACCAAACTCTGTTGGTATTCTTTTCCTTCCACCTTTTTTTTTTTTTTTTTGGAATAAGGCCCTTCCACCTTCTAATTAGTACAGAGATATTTTTATTTGACCATAGTATATGTTCTGCATATGAAATGTATTCACATAGATGAATTACCGAATTCAGTAATTTCACATGCGCAATGGCAGTCCCATAGCCATTTCTGATTAGCAGATCTAATTTTGATAAATTCACCAATGTTGGAGGAATTCTCCTGCAATAGCACAATATTTACACATTAGCAGCTATTTAAATCAAGCTGAACTTGCTCAAAATCCAAGATCAGCTTTCACATTTTCGATGTTGAGCTATCAGTTCAATCAGAGTGAAAGCCAAAAAAAGTAAACCTAGCTGGAACCAGGTACCAAATAGGGAGTATATTGAAACCAACTGGCTTCAAGAGAGGAAGATATGCTATCAGAGTGCTTCACTAAGAAATTATACATCTTGTTCACAGCTGGACTCTCTTCACTTTAGCAAAGTGAAGATACGCTACCAGAGTGCTTCACTTCTTTGAAGGCTGTGTTTTTTTTTTTGCATTGAGTATTTCCTTTTTCTATCTTTTTCGTCTTTTGAGTTCCTTAAAGATGGGCTCTGTTCTCATAAAAGTAACGTTGTTTTTATCTAATTTCCATTTTCAACCAACTTTCTGGAAAAAAATTTAACCCATGCAAAGCTTTACAGTAACATTTCTCAAAGTCAAGTACCTTTATCTGGTTACTTTAGATGAGTTGAGTAACTGATTCTAGCAGGAAGGCGCTCATCAACTTTCCACTAGGAAGCCAAAGCTCCACCAAAGCTAAAGCTAAATTCCGCTGTATCTTGCCGTTTTTCATCCCAATACTTAAATAGTTTCCCTTTGGGGCAAACTTAGGTCCTTGAAACTAAGAATTCTTAAAACCTCACGGTACGCTACACTCTCTTACAACCTCTTAATCAAACTGAAAGGGCTCCTCTCAGATTGATGATTTAAAAAAAGATTTTCCTATTAAATTGTTAATCCTCACTGAAAAGCCTCTGTAGTACTCCAGCGAAATTTCCAAAAGTTTCAAGCAAACTTGGCACTTGCGAAGAAGGGTTAAGTGTAAACTAAAACAAAGTAAGTAGCTTCTGTATTTGATTTTTACTTTGATAAAGTAAAGTACAGCTTCCGTATTAATATAGGTACACATTTTTATCTATTAACATAAAAACTCATTGTTTTCAATTTCTAGATATCCCCTCTATCCTTCACCGCTTAAATACCAGACTTGTAACACCAGCCAAGATTCACACTCGTGTTGTCCGCCTACAAAACATCGGGGTCAGTGGCGGATTCAGGATTTTTACACAGGGGGTGCGAAAAAAAAACAAAAACTAAATATAAAAAGTAATGTTGTCCTTGAGAATCGAACCTAGGATGCTAGAGACAATTTGGAACATCCTGAACCACTTGAGCTAACCTTTGGCATTTGTTTAGGGGGTTCAAAAGTTAGTATATGTACATAAACACAGAAAATCTGTCACTGTAATTTTTTGTCAAAGGTGTTCGGTAAAGAACTTTACTGCCGGAGAGAAGTGTATGATTTCATTAATATGAATGTGTATTAATACAAGAGAGCAACAACAAATAAGGAAAGAATCAACTAATAAAGAATTGTGATCTTCTCCTAATCATAATAGAAACTAAATCACTGATTGAGATACTAAGAGATACTAAGATATGGAAGATCAATCAGGATATCCTAATATCAATCAAGAGATATCACTAATATGCCCCCGCAAGATGGTAGATCAGTCAGATATACCAATCTTGGACCGTAGTGCTTCAAATGAAGCTTTTGGAAGCGGCTTGGTAAGAAGATCAACCAGCTGGTCTCGGGATGAAACGTGAGAAACATGCAGGAGGCCTTGTTGACAGAGATTTCAAACAAAATAATAGTCAATCTCGATGTGCTTCATTTTGGAATGAAAAACAGGTTTAGCACACACACAGGTCGCGCCAAGATTGTCGCAATAGATAACTGGCGGTTCCTTGAGAAAGAGAGATAACTCCTGAAGCAAATTACGAACCCAACAAATTTCAACAGTAGCTGAAGCAGTAGCGCGATATTCAGCTTTTGTGGACGAGCGATCTTCACGATTACCTGTCCAGTCTGAGTCGGAGTAGGCGTGCAGATTTAGCGACTTGCCTTTGCGAAGAAACAGACCATTAGCAGATGTGCCAGCAAGATTGCGAAGAACTCGTTTGACCATAGCCCAATGTGTAGTCGTTGGAGCACTTGTAAACTGAGACAATTTGCTTACAACAAAGGCAACATCTGGTGTGGTAAGTGAAGATATTGTAAACTTCCAACTATAGCCTGATATTCTTTAGGATCCTCAAGTAAAGAGCCATCACTACTTATGGGACATGATCAGCTTGCCATTGGCGTGCGCATGGGATTAGCTTTAACCATGTTGGCTCTGTCTAAAATCTCATAAATATATTTTTGCTGACTCAAGAAAATGCCAAAAGGTGAGCGAATAACTTCAGTACCCAAGAATAAATGCAAATCACCAAGATCTTTAATAGAGAAACGATTAGCAAGACACCCAATAAAATCTTCCACCGACTTTTGATGATTACCCGTGATAATTCAATCATCAACATAGACAATGAGATAGAGCATAACTCCAGATTTGGCATATATAAATAAGAAGTTATCCGACTGAGTGGCAAAATCCATATGAAATAAGATAGGATTTGAGTTCCTCATACCATGCTCGCGGAGCCTGTTTAAGCCCATAAATTGCTTTGTGAAGCCGACACACATGAGTGGGATATGTCTCATTCACAAAACCAGGAGGTTGAGACATATAAACTTCTTCAGTTAGAGTCCCGTGCAAGAAAGCATTGTTAACATCTAATTGACGAAGTGGCCAATCAAATGAAGCAGTCAGTGAGAAAATAACACGTACTGTGGTATGGTTTGCTACCGGCGAATATGTTTCACAAAAATCAACACCTGGACGCTGCAAGAAATCTTTAGCAACAAGTCGACCTTTATAGCAGCTAATACTTCCATCAGAATTGTATTTAACATGAAAAACCCACTTAGACCCGACGGGTTTGGCTTGAGTATTTGCTAGTACAAGAGATCATGTGCCTTGACCCTTGAGAGCCGATAATTTGTCATTCATGGCAGCACGCCATTTAGGATCTTTTAATGCTTGGCTAACACTCCAAGGCTCAACAGGTTGGGGTATTGAACTTGAAGAAACAGAGGACCTAGTAGGTTTGGGCTTAGACAAGGTTTTGATTTTGGTATTTGAGGAAGTGGCTTGCAATTTAGAAGGTTGTGCAGCAGTGGATGATTCGGCTTTAGAAGATAGAGTAGCATTGAGACAAAGTCTTTGAATTGGCTTACTAATATTGTTTTTGGAACGGGTAACCATGGGATGATTTGATATAGGGGCAGAAGAAGGAATGGAGGAAGTGGAAGGGGTTGGTACTGATAAAGAGGATGAGGAAGCAGAGGTAGAAGAAATGGCAGACGTACCTGGAAAAGATGCGATGTAGTTCTCATGCTCGTCTGATGAAGAGCGATTGATGGTGGCGGCCTCATGAAAGGTATTTTCTGAATCTGATGTAGGTGTAACTTGAGAGGAGTTACCAGATGGATTTGATGTAAAAGGAATGGTATAATGAGAGGGAACCCATATATCAACAATGTTAGACTCAGGTCGATTGGCCTTAATTTCCATAGATGAGTATGGAAAATGATGCTCCGCAAAGTCCACGTGCCTGGAGACATACAACCTAGATTTCACAGGATCAAAACAAAGATAAGCACTTTGATTCTGTGAGTAGCCAAGAAAGACACATGGGCTGGAACGAGGTTGTAATTTATTTTGATTATAAGGCCTTAACCATGGGTAACACAAACAACCAAAGACCCAAAGCTTGGTATAGTTTGGTAGTTTGCCATACAGTCGAAAATAGAGAGACTGATTCTCTAAAATTTGGTGGGTAAGCGATTAATCAAGTAGGCTGCGGTAGTAAAGGCATAGGACCAAAATTTTAGAGGGAGACTAGCATTATGCAATAGGGTGATACTTGTTTCAACAATATGGCAATGGCGACGTTCGGCAGTTGCATTGTGTTCAGGAGTATGTGGAGGAGTGAGAAGGTGAGAAATCCCATTGTCTTCAAAGAAGGACCCAAGATGGATTAATTCACCACCATTGTCAGAATAAAAGGAGACGATGGGCTTTTGAAAGAGCTTTTCTACAACTTTCTTAAATTTGGGAAATATGATGGATACATTAGATTTTCGTTTTATGGGAAAGAACCAGATATATTTCGTATAATGATAAAAAAATATTAAATAATATTGAAAACCATCTATTGAAATTTCTGGCTAAGGACCCCAAACATCCGAATAAATGTATTCCAAAGGAGCACTGCTCTTTATTGTAGAGTTGTAGAAAGGAAACTTATGCATTTTACTGCTCTTCATATTGCTTAGAGACTCTCTAAGACTCATGATACGGGCACGCGATGGCTTAGCATAGGTTGCTGCCAGATTTTGCCAGAGAGCATAGGAAGACTTAGCATCAATGACAAAGGGAACAATATCGATAGAGAGGCAACGATGGCACTCCGGATGAGATGGTCTTGTCGTTGATGAAAAGGCGTGCTTGTTGAATTTGGTGGTTGTTCAATAAAGTGGAGAAAATCATATGCAGTGAGGGTGGTTCCCCACTGGTATTTCCATGACTGGTAGTTTGTATTGTTGAGCTTTAGAGGTGCTTGAGCAACAACGTTGATATTGATCATGGTGAGAATTGTGGGAGAATTTGGTATGGGTTATGTTGTTTGGGAGGTAGATACAGGAGTGGTTGAGGTGTTCTCAGTTGAGAAATTAGTTGGAGCCATTGTTGTCAGCAGCGAGAAAACACAAAAGGCCAGAAAAAAAATGCAACTTTACTGTATTAGAATAATTATGGATTATATTTATTCTCCATTAATCATGATATTGTAATTAGTAGTATAATCAATTAGTCATCAATTAGGAGGATTGTAAGTAATTAGCATTTTATATTTTAGGAAAACTTAGATTAGTACTAGAACCTATGATTGTATATATTTCCTAACATTGGAATGAAATAAGCAAGGAATCAATTTCCTACATATTGCTGGAGAGAAGTGTATGATTTCATTAATATGAATGTGTATTTATACAAGAGAGCAACATCAAATAAGGGAAGAATCAACTAATAAAGAATTGTGATCTCCTAATCATAATAGAAACTAAATCACTGATTGAGATACTAAGATATGGAAGATCAATCAGGATATCCTAATATCAACCAAGAGATATCACTAATATTCAGGTGAACACCCTGGCCCCACTAAATCCGCCCCTATCTGGGGTTGTAATACCTTTGCAGTTGAACCAAAGATCTGAGGGCAATATAGGTACATGATAGCACTGCATGATATTTAGCATAAGTGGATGCAATCCACCAAAAGGAAAATAGAAAACTTGCCCAAATAAAAGCCTGGTAGCCAAGAACACTGGGCTTGCAGTTCCAAACCACTCAAAATTCCATAGACCTTCCAAATAGGGAGACCTGGATAACAGAAAACACAAGTAAATAACTTATCAAGAAGCATGACCAATGAAATTTGTCAGTCAGATATTAAACACCTTACGTTGTGGGTCGAGGTGTCGGATTAAGTCTCTCAAGGGCAATGATCCTCTCGTTCACATCAATGCGATGTACATCTGTTGTCCTCCCAGTGACCACTGCCTCAAAACCTCCAGCATCTTTCAACTATTGTAGAAAAACAAACACAATGCTCAAGGGACTAATACTAAGTATTACCTATATAAGAATGATATTAATAACATTTGGCGAGTCAACCACAACAACACACCCAGTGTGATCACACGAGTGGGTATGGGGAGGGTGGTATGAATAAAATATCATAAGTGCATTTGTACATAATTTGTTTTGTTTTTTGTATAAAAGTAAACTAGTTTATAAATGGCTGACTATATCACCGCGCCAATAAATTTTATTTAGACACACGAATTATGACATATTCCAAGTGACTCACAGCAAGAAGCAGAGATTTTTTAGCAGAAAGTCTTTCCATTTCTTTAGCAAAAGGGGAAGAAGAACCTCTTCCTTCTACTGCCGTTTGCTCAACCATGGCCCTGCAAACCCTCAATTTCTTCTTCCACACACTTCCGTAATTTTTTTGGAAAATTGTGATAGAAAGTGAACAACAAGGGAGTGTAAACGACGACGTATAGAGCAAACGCCGGGATGAAAATGGTGGTGCCAAGTTTTGAATTAACATCGCCATTAAAAATGGACTGAAAGATAGTGAATTTGGTTGAAATTAAAATAAATAGTTTTCAAGAATGGAAAAATCACTCTCAAGCTAGAATTCCAGAAATTTCTTCCATTTTTTTCTGTTATTTTTTTAAACTGAAATTCCTCACCCACATCTTATTTTAGTACTAGTTTTTTTTGTGACAGGTCATTTTTTACTAATAAGCGTAAATATCAAATTCACATTTAAATTGTGTACACAAAATAAATAAATAAATTAAGCAAGAGTTTCAACTATGGCTATTGAAGAAAATAAAAGATCGAATAAAGCGAAAATTAATCCAAATTGATGTAAAAATGAACATGTATATTTAACTTGGTTTAGTTTGGATTCCAATATGTAAAAAAAACATAATGTTTTGTTTGGTATTTAACAAAAGATTTAAGTTATATACATTGGTATATCTGAATATATATTCTACCTTCTCCAGATCTTACTTATAAAATTACACTAAATATGTTATTGTTCATTGACCAACCGTTAAAGAAATTTTATGTCAATTTAATTTGTTATAACAAGTTACTCTTTTATTTTTCAGATTATCATATCAAAATTGCTATAAACTTGTTATAAATTATTGTAAGTGAACTAAACCTGATGGTTTGAATTTATAAAAACAGAAAACTTATTAACGAACAATTCACGTAACTTAAATTCTTAAACGAAAAGGCTGAAGCAAACCACAACATATATACCATTATGTATATATACAATTGACTGGACTGGATTGCCACAGATGAAGAAGATGATGGTCCATCTGGATTTGATGTTGTTGACAATGTGGTAATGGATTTTCTTGAAGAATTGGAAACGAAAGAGATGACAGAAATAGCTTTGGGCTTCCTTTATCTTTAAGAAACAAGCCAGTTGAACAGCCCAGGACTTGGATAGCTATTCTTTCAAAACAATTGCCAATTTTCAACAACGGTTTTGAAAGAATAACCACCTTCGTCTTTAAATAGAGATCTCAGGTTTGAACTTTGACAATAGAGATAACCATCAAATGTTGATGTAGAAGGGTAAATATTTCTTCGTCTTTAAATAGAGATCTCATGTTTAAGCTTTGAGAATAGAAATAATCACCAAATGTTGATGTAGAAGGGTAAATATTCCTTCGTCTTTAAATAGAGATTTCAGGTTTGAGCTTTGACAATAGAGATAACCACCAAATGTTGAGGTAGAAGGGTAAATACTCCTTCGTCTTTAAATAGTGATCTCAGGTTTGAGCTTTGACAATAGAGATAACCACTAAATGTTGATGTAGAAGGGTAAATATTTTTTCGTCTTTAAATAGAGATCTCATGTTTGAGCTTTGAGAATAGAGATAATCACCAAATGTTGATGTAGAAGGATAAATATTCATTCATCTTTAAATAGAGATCTTATGTTTGAGCTTTGAGAATAGAGTCTCATACTCATGTTCATAGAAAATGTGTTATCTCATAGCGAGACTTCCCTAGGGGCTAGGAGTGTGCATACTTGGGTAAATATTGAATTACTGTGCCGAAATCGAAATCATCGACACTTCGATTCCAAATTTAATGTTAAATATACCATCCATATATATTATATTATATAGATAATAGTTTAATTAATTCTAAATATAAATTAATAAAAGGCTTAAAATCCTTCAGACTAAAGCTTTTGTGCATATATAATCATATACAATGTAGTGAACAAAGTACGCTGACTATACATTTCTTAAACTATAAAATCAAAGAAATCTCAAGCATGAAGGGGAAGAAAAACAAACAAATGACAACAGTGAGATAATTGTCCGAGTTATAGAGATAAATTAATTAAAGATTAATAGAACCCAGCTTAATCATCACTTTGGACACTTACATTGATGGTTAGCATAAAAATTAGGCAAAATATATAAATTGCATCCTAAATTACACTTGAAATATCGTGTTCACACTCCAACTAACCAGTCGATCTATTAGCTCCCTAACCTCGTTCGATGTGATATTATTACCATCCTAGAAGGTGAAACCCAGTCTTACAACAAGCAAGTGTTTTGCACGCGTCGCCACATCAGCGCCACGTCAAAAGCCTACTAAATTCTTAATTCTTTACTCTATTTTTTTCTTTCACAATTTTTTCTTTTATTAATCATATATTTTCACATTACAATAACAACAATATAGGTGTGGGAGAGTAGAGTTTACACAGAACTTTTAACTCTACCTTAATTCTTAATATTTTCACATTAATTAACCTATTAAAATTAAAATTCCCTAAATAAGTGTGATGGACTCACGGCGTAACAATCCGCCCCAAACTTTTCACACCAGCTGAGAGTCGTCGTCTTCAAAGTTAATTTCAGAACCGTTAGAGAAATCAGGGTTTGAGCCGTTGGAAGTTGGCGTTTGAACCCACATCCTTACCTACTGAACAGTTGAAAATGAAAATTTGAGGCCGCGATTAGGGATGATAGTGGAGAAATTAGTACAGAACTATCAGATAAAGTGTGTATAAGGCAGAGGAATTTGCAGGCATGAACAGAGTTATGTCCGAAGGTATGACCAGAAGAGACAATTATTAGGCCATCCATGAGAGACCCAGAAATTAGAAAAGGTGGGTGGTACTTTAATGGAGATTTATGGAAGGAAATTCTCCATCTTTGCTTGCCAGTCCCCATTGATGGAGTTGAAAAAAACCTGAAATTTTGTGTTATAGGATTTTGATGTTAGATGTTTTAGTGAATATTATAACGTTGAGAGAAATTATGAACTTTCCTATAGAAGTCATCATCTTTTCCACTCCTTTCAATTTTCTTCCTTAAAATTCCTCTTTCAAAATTTCAAGGGAGAATTCTAGAGATGCTTCCATGGGGGACGAAGTGGAGAAACATGGGACGACAATTGCTGGTGCTGAAGAACCCAAAAAGAAGGAAAAGGGAAAAAGTGTTAAAGAAAGTGGGGCATTACATTGAATTCGCACTTTCCAATACGAACTTCGCATTTGGATCTAATGTTACAGTGACATATTCAGGGCCAGATTTGAAGGCTTAGTTACGTGTTCACATGCATCATGTAGGTTTTGCAAACCTTGTATGTATGTTTGTGTTGGAAATTAGCCTTTGTCGGGGAGATGCGTCCACCCATCTTTGATGAATTAAACACTAGTGTTCCGTATGTTGGAGACCTTGTCTCTTTACACATGCATGATCTACGAAGTGAGTAGATGACCGTAGGGCCAAGAATCGTCTAATTCCGTTGAGAAATGAAAGAGATATTGGTCCGAGAAGTAAGGTGTTTAAGGCATGTAAATGTGGTGTGGGACAAATCTACCACATCGGTGGGAATAGGAAGAATTGCTCTCTATATATGTCTCAAATTGGTAAAGGGTTTGGGATCCCATGTGTTTAAAGGAGGGAAGACCTAGATGTGCTTGGGTTCAAGGCTAAGCCCACACGCGCGCGCGCCGCCCGCCCGTCCGTCCGGTTCGGTTCCGGCTCTCGGCTCTCGGGCTCACGGGCTCACGGTCGCGGGTCGTGGGCCTTTCGATATTATCTTTTTGGACCAGAGAACTCGCCAAATGTACGGTTTGATCCCCGAAGTTTCATATGTACGGTTTGGACCGAATTCTTTCATATGTACGATTTGGTCCCCGAAGTTTCAATATTTACAGTTTGGTCCCCGAGTTTCGGATATTTTTTTCGCCTACCGTTGGATGTTTTCCGGAGCATTAAACAACCATTATTTGGTGATTAATTCCTCCATTAATGACCCATTACTTGGGCAATGAGCGACCTCTTTCAATGGCTTTAATAGCCATTACTTGACTGTTTTAATGGCCTCCCTTAATGGCCATTACAGCCTTGTTTTTGGCAGTTGGACAGCCCCTCTTGCATGCTATATATTGAGCTTCATTTGGCTCAAAAAGAAGCCGGAAACAAGCTGAAAACAGACACCAAAAATAGTTGAAAACAGCGTAAAACCAACTGGAAAAACAAAAACAAAGGATCGAAATTCAGCGAAAATCAGTGCAATTTTCGACTGAAAAACAGTGACTAAACCCTCACGTATACACAAGATATACACTACAGAGACACACTATATAAACAGAGACAAAAGAGAAGAGTAGAGAGAAACTCTTCCTTCCTATTCCATATCTTCAGCAAGTCGAGTCATATTTGTTTTCTTCGACAGGCTCAACCTATTGGCTTTGTAGTGTTGAGATTAAAGTGTTGTTTTATCTTGGGAGACTATTGCCCGCTAACGTAAAAGCATATATACGGGGCAATCTTGTCTTAAGGATAGAGGGCTATCCTCGACTCAACACACAACGTTGTAACCATCCAGATTTAGTTATTTCTTGATTTCAGGATATCAAGATTCAAGACACAACAAGCTTGCGGCAGTTCTCAAAGTTGGCTTTGCAAGGTGATCAAGATTCAAGACACAACGCACTTGCGGCAGTTTTGAAGTTTGACCATTTATTTATCCTTTCGAACATTTGTAATAGTTATTTACATCCCGTACTGCTTTATAAAGTACGATAGAGTACCTACAACTTAAGACAAGATTTGTATAGTATTACTATTAGTGTTCGAAAGATGTCGGTCTTCTGGTAGAAGAAAGTGATGATGATGAACGTGTTCATGGTGTCACCGCTACCAAGACTGGTGGGAACAAGCGCTCACGAGAGCCTGAGGATGTCAACCGGGACAAGAGGAGAAGATCGAAGATGTTATTCTATCTTGTAGCAGAAGGCCTATATCGTCCCGGACAAAAGAACCGAATAATGGTGAGAAGGAAATGGACACTCGGTCTAATGAAGTGACTGAAGTGAGCCAGAATCCGAAATTGGGATAAGTATTTTTCTTACTTGTCAAGAATAAAGATTAAATGATAAGTATTTTTCTTACTTGTCAAAAATAAAGATTAAATGATGTCGATTAAAAATGGATTAAAGTAAGGAGGAATATGAAAATAATTTATATTCCTTACGCTTTAACAAATCGAAGTTTAATCTCATCTTCTTTTCCGTTTAAAAATTGGATTTTTTAAACGACTTAAAAAGATCCGTTCTTTTAAGTGTAATTATTAAAAGTGTGTAAAGTATGTTCGCACATACGAGTGAGAAAGATCCAACCGATCGTGCGAAAATTGTTACCACTCTTAAGTAAGCGCCAAGAATTATCCGGGCACCAATCATAACGGAAGAAGTCTAAAAGTTAATGACGTTGAGCTGTCATATTATTTGGCGAGAAGATCCTTCATCGGATGATATTGGACACTCGGTCATACAAAGCCTCCGGCGATCGGAGTGGGCCAAAATTCCTTTGATATGATGATATTGGACACTCGGTCATATAAAGCCTCCGGCGACCTGGAGTGATGCCGTAATTCATTTCATAGGAAAATTAATGGACACCTAGTGTGGTGGGCCGAGTTTCCGTGTCTTAATGATCCGAAGGCCTAAAGAAAGGCAAGAAAGAAATTGGACACTCGCCTACTAAAGCAACCGGAGTGGGGGCAGTATCTAGATCATATATGATCCGGTTACGCCCTAACCACGGGCAAGAGGTTGTTCATGTGAAGCAACGCCACCTCTAAAATCAAAGGGGGTGGAGAGGTTGTCCTCAATAGGACTTCAAGGAATGGATCACTCTAAAAAGAGGTGATACATGTTCCCAAACTTGGTTTAAGGGACGTTGTTGGTCATTTGGTTTGAGACTAGTCCAACAGTCTATAATAACTAAGAATGGTACAAGTATGTCCGTAGCCAAATGAATGATATATTTGTAATCCGTGCATCTATGCCATCATAGATTAAGACACGTTAAATAGCAAGTCATTCAAAAGCTAACGATGTTGAGATTGTTGCCTTCGTCGACATAAACCCTCAAAATGAATGTGAGGTAGACGAAGAGGCAAAATCACCTTTCCAAATTCCGTCCAGGGAATAGCGAAAGAAGTACCGCTCCTCTAGAACTTAGTCACACCTACTTGGGTGATTTGAAGTTGATACAAAATAGAGGGGGGAGACAAGTACGTTGTGACCTTCATTGATGATGGTACAACGTATGGAATCCTTTGTTTGTTGAAAAACAAAGATGAAGTTGTTGAAGCGGATAAGCGCTACAAAGCAGAAGTTGAAAATCAACTAAGCCTATGGATTGAGAAATTTGTAGTGATAGAGGGGGAGAATGTGAAGCATCGTTCATTAAACGAATGTTCATTTCTCACCTCAGTCCAACGGTGTTAGCCAAAGTCGTACGCCCAATTTATGTGGGGTTGCTTGGTAAAAGTTGGAATAATGAAACAGTCAAGTTGTACCTAAGATCGTAGATTGCATATCCACCGGATCCGCAAATAACAAGATAGTGATGATCGCCTCTTGGCGTCAAAGAATACTGAATTCTTTGAAGATCGCTTTCCTTGAAAAAGGAAAAAGGGAGTAATTGCTCAAGGTTAACAAGAACCCGCGAGGGCCTGAATGTCCGGAACTGGACGTTCCGTATCTACAGGACTCGAAAGTTGCTGGCTATCCGGAACTTAATATTCCAGATCTGCAGAACTCAGGGATTCTAGATGTTGAACCGAGAAGGAGCAAAGAGGGGACAAAGACTTGTTCCATACCTTCTAGCTTGTATGGTTGAGAACGAACCATGGACAATTAATAAATAATTGTCATCTCCAAAAGCGCTGCTTTGGAAAGAAGCTACAAAGAGAGAAATAGACTCTATCATATAGAACCATACTTGCGTAATGGTTGATCTTCCTCCGGGAAAAGAACCTTTGGGTTGTAAAATGTGTTCCACTGTGAGTAGCTTCACATCCAGGGCCATTGTAGTTTACGTGGCATAGATGTTGAAACAGCCTTCCCAACCGGAGAGTTGGAAGAAAAGAATCGAGTTGATTTCGGATCGTGTTGGGCTTCTTCCCGAACTTTCATTTTGGTCCCCGAAATGTTTACATTTTGGTCCCGAAAGTTTCGGATAAAAAAACGAAACAATGAATCGACCACGAAACATTGACTCGAAGTTAGAAAGCCAACAGTTGGAGAATCAACAGTCTGAAAGTAAAAATCATATTGAAACAAAGTCTCGATATGAAAAATATGGGTATCACAGATGACATCTTAGGAATTGGATTTCTAAGACATCTAACGGACTGGTCGATAGTTGACAGTCTCGTTGAAGCCACCAATGGATATGAATCATAGAACTGATTGGAATCATGGTGCACCCATAGACAAGGAGCGATATGCTCAAAGTCACGTGTAGTTCAATGTATTGTACACACTACAACCGACACTCCGGTATCGGTCTACAAAGCAGATTAGTTGAACTAAGGTTCACTGATGATTTCAATACATGATCGGTAAAAAGCGATAAGTCGGATATGACGATATCTGAATTATTCGCTTATCTACGGATTATAGTATTCTGGATGTCCAGCGGTTCTAGGAGGACACAGTGATGCAAACTGGACATCAGATCTGAAGAACACCAAAGCCACACGCAAATGTGTATGGTGGGTCTTGGAAAATCCTCTAAGCAAACTTGCATCGGCCGATTCATGATGGAATCGGAGTTTATCGCTTTATACAAAGCATGAAAGAGGTTGAGTAACTTCACGGCTCCTTAGAGGACGTCCCTTATTGGGAGAAACCCGTGCCTTCAGCAGTTCTACACTGTGGCTAGCCGGTCGGCTTCAGGAAGGACACGGATGACGGCGTCGGACATATCGTCGGGATCCGTCGGAGACATAAGACCGTATGGCGGTTGATCATCACGGGTGTCACATCCTTGTTTACTAACTAAGGGACTACCCGGAGATCAAGTGTTCTGCCTGTGTAGGGGAATTGGCTTAAAACCCAAACGATAAGAACCTTTGCGGTGGAAACCCAACCATACTGATTGGAGATCCCAAGAATGTGGTTCAATGGGAAAACTAAGCGGCAAAAGGTTCAGTTGAGCGCTTCGGTGGAAGCAAGAGCACCTCGGATGATGATTTCGTACGGAAACATGAATCCAAAGTCGTTCCCGCGATAGACATTAAAGTGTCGCTCGCATGGTGGGTAAAGGTTAAGCTTCCAAACCTTTTAAAAGATCCTCAAACGGTTGAGGTTAAGGTTGTGGAACATTTAATGATTCCTAACACTTGTGAAGTGGGGTATATAGCGGGATACCTTGTAGGAGATCACCTATTTAAGTGCGAGGATGGCCGCCTCAAATGAACGCACTTAAGAATCCAAGTGTGTCCATGGCCACAACGGACGAAACGTAAGAAGGAAAATGAATAAGAAGAGTTATTGTGTTGATATCGTTGTCTTGGCTTACACTAAACACCGACGGTTCAAGACATCACGTTCACCGCGCAAAGAAGTAAGTCCGATGGTATTCAACTAGGGAAGGTTCAAAGCGTAAGCCACCTCTCCCGATGCAATATCTTTTCGCCGAAAGATTCTTGAAATGTAGGCACCTTGTATGTGCGCCACAATCTCTCTTTCATAGAGGGGATTGTTGGAAATTAGCCTTTGTCGGGGAGATGCGTCCACCCATCTTTGATGAATTAAACACTAGTGTTCCGTATGTTGGAGACCTTGTCTCTTTACACATGCATGATCTACGAAGTGAGTAGATGACCGTAGGGCCAAGAATCGTCTAATTCCGTTGAGAAATGAAAGAGATATTGGTCCGCGAAGTAAGGTGTTTAAGGCATGGAAATGTGGTGTGGGACAAATCTACCACATCGGTGGGAATAGGAAGAATTGCTCTCTATATATGTCTCAAATTGGTAAAGGGTTTGGGACCCCAAGGGGTATCCCATGTGTTTAAAGGAGGGAAAACCTAGATGTGCTTGGGTTCAAGGCTAAGCCCACACGCGCGCCGCCGCCGCCCGCCCGTCCCGTCCGGTTCCGAGCTCCGGGCTCCGGGCTCTCGGGCTCTCGGGTTCACGGGTTCACGGGTTCACGGGTTCACGGGTTCACGGGTCGTCGGGCGCGTGGTCGTGGGGGCGTGGGCGTGGGCCTTTCGATATTATCTTTTTGGACCGAGAGAACTCGTCAAATGTACGATTTGATCCCCGAAGTTTCATATGTACAGTTTGGACCGAATTCTTTCATATGTACGATTTGGTCCCCGAAGTTTCAATATTTACGTTTGGTCCCCGAGTTTCGGATATTTTTTTACGCCTACCGTTGGACTGTTTTACGGAGCATTAAACAACCATTATTTGGTGATTAATTCCTCCATTAATGACCCATTACTTGCAAGCGAGTGAGCGACCTCTTTCAATGGCCTTAATAGCCATTACTTGGTCGTTTTAATGGCCTCCCTTAATGGCCATTACTGCCTTGTTTTTGGCGAGTTGGACAGCCCCTCTTGCATGCTATATATTGAGCTTCATTTGGCTCAAAACAGAGCTGAAACAAGTGAAAACGAGACACCAAAAATAGTTGAAAACAGTGGAAAACCAACCCGGAAAAATAGAAAAAATGATCGAAATTCGGCGAAAATCGGTGCAATTTTCGACCGAAAAACGGTGACTAAACCCTCACGTATACACAAGATATACACTACGAGACACACTATATAAACGAGAGACAAAAGAGAAGAGTAGAGAGAAACTCTTCCTTCCTATTCCATATCTTCAACAAGTCGAGTCATATTTGTTTTCTTCGACAGGCTCAACCTATTGGCTTTGTAGTGTTGAGATTAAAGTGTTGTTTTATCTTGGGAGACTATTGCCCGCTAACGTAAAAGCATATATACGGGGCAATCTTGTCTTAAGGATAGAGGGCTATCCTCGACTCAACACACAACGTTGTAACCATCCAGATTTAGTTGTTTCTTGATTTCAGGACATCAAGATTCAAGACACAACAAGCTTGCGGCAGTTCTCAAAGTTGGTTTTGCAAGGTGATCAAGATTCAAGACACAACGCACTTGCGGCAGTTTTGAAGTTTGACCATTTATTTATCCTTTCGAACATTTGTAATAGTTATTTACATCCCGTACTGCTTTATAAAGTACGATAGAGTACCAACAGTTTGTGTGCACGTACTGTTGTTAAATCAGGTCAAATACTTTTGAAATGGGTGGAGTAATACAAAATATAGCCAGAAGGGGTTTTACCTTTACAATATTTCTGAATGTATGGCTCTATCTATTCATTAAAAAAAGAAGAAAAAGTTCTGATTCTCGGGTAAATATATATGTATATATCAGGAAGGATTAAGTATTTGGAACCATATATACTTGGGAACTTGTTGGGTCCCCATAAAAAATGTAAGTTTGCAATGTTTGCCTATCACTATTACATGCCACAATTTCCCATGTGAAAACAGTTCCTGCGATGTCTGCTCAAAATGCTTCATTTATAAACACCGGAGGAACTGCCAGCAACTTTATCTTGCCAAAAAATTCCCTCTAGCTCCTTCCTTGGCAAGCAGATCTGCTACTCTATTCTACGTATGGCTAATTTTTGGACATCCCAATTGCTGCATCAATAACCTGCATTCATGAAGAATAGGGTCATAAATAGGAGAACCTTGTTTTAACATTGTAATTACCTATAGAGTCAGTGTGCACTTCTAGTGATAATATTTTTTGGTCCAAAGCTAAAGTTAGCCCTGCATCAAAGCTGTTAGTTCAGCAAGTGTGTTAGTGGCATGATGAGAGCCTTCCATGAAACCTGCAACCCAATCTCCTCTATTGTTTCTGATCACTCTCCCCCAATTACACAAATCCTTAGATTCCCAATGGCTGAGTCATCAGTGTTCAGGCTGAAAGTACCTCTGTTAGGGGGGGTTCCATTTGAGATTTACAACAACAGTTGGCCTCTCAAATCGACCAGTAACTATAGTGTGTAAAGTTCCCAAGGCTTTTGCAATGGTGTTAGAGGTGGAGGCAATGTCTCTTTTGTTATTAAAGATATTGTTGTTTTTAGCAAGCCAAATGTGCCAGAAGCAGAAAGGGAGGAGGGATTCCCATTTCATGTTGCCATTGAACTACTGGTGGTGAATGGTCTCCCAAGTTATTTGCCAAGTGTTGCTATTAAATTGGAGGCCAGATTTACAACTCTCATTCTCACACTTTTGGATGATGTTGTGCCAGTAAAGCTGGGGATTGAGGCATTCAAAGAAGATGTAGTTGATGTTCTCTAGAGGTGAACTGCATGAGGAACAGTTTGAGTTCACATTTAAGACAATGTTATGGAGATATGCGTTGGTGGGTAGTCTACCATGGAATAACAGCCAGAAGAAAGTTTTATTCTATTTTGCACTTTTAGTTTCCAAATCCAGCTAACACAGTTTGTATTGGTGCTGGTATTTGGATTGGCATTGTGGTTGATGGCCTGATAAGTAGTACTGGTAGAAAAATGTCATTTGAGGTGGCTCCCCAAATCATTTTGTCCTCTTTAACAGGGGTGGTGGGGATGAAAGTATTTCTAAGGATATTCATAATCTCATTAGGGATAGGGAGGGAGATATGAGTAGTGTCCCAAATGCCATTAGTAAGAATGGAATCTGGTGATGGATTTATCATTAGGAGTTAGAGGGCCTTGAATCATGTTTTGGATGGCGCTATGGTGGGGGATCCGGTTATCAGTAATGAATTTAACTCTGTTCCCCTTACGAATAATTCATTTGGCTTGCTGCATTCAAGTTTTTCAACCTTGGATGATGCATTTCCAAATGTTAGACATACTTTTTTGGAATATGGTTTCAATTACAGTGCTTGGCAATAAGAATTTTGGCCCAGAAAGAGTTTAGTTTATGGAAAAGTCTCCAGACTAGCCCACAGTGAAGGGCCTTGTTCTTAATCTCTGCGTTTTGGACCCCAGGCCTCCATGATTCTTGCTTTTGTAATAGTATCCCACCAAATCATATGCATTTTGTTTTTTCATTAGTGGTTCTTCAGATGAAGTTTCTCTGAATTTGATTGATGATTTTCAGGATTTTGGTGGGAAGCTTGGTATACTGCATTACATGGGTAGGAATGCTGCTCAAGAAAGCTTTAGCAAGACAGTTATTCCAGTCATGTTAAGAAATTTGATTTTCCATCTAGCCAGCTGAGTGTGCATGTTGTCAATAATGAATTGAAAATCACTGAGTGGGCCTCTGGTGAAAGATTGGGAATCCAAGAGATTTCCCAAAGTTGTTACCAGGATGGATAAACAGCAGAGTGGAGAGCTCAGTGATTTGATCAGGCTTGTAGTTTGCTGAAAAGAAGACCTTAAATTCATTATAATTGATTTTTTGGCCCGAATCATGATTAAAAAGTCAAGGATAGAGATGATGGATTGACAATTCTTCTTGTTGGCTCTAGTAAACAAGGTTAAGTCATCAGCAAAGAAAAGATGGAATATTTTTGGTCCAGCTCTGCTAATGTTTATAGGAAACCACGCTTTACTAAGGATAGTCATGTCAATCATCCTAGACAACCTTTTTATGCAAATGATGAAGAGGTAAGGGAGATAAGGTCACCTTGTCTAATGCCTCTAGAGGGCTGAAAGTAGTCAGTTTTCTTACCATTTACAAGGATAGATATGGATGAAGTGCTAACACAAGACGTGATCAGCTGAATAAGATTATTGGGGAAGTTGAAAGCTAGAAGAGAGCTCTTAATAAAAGATCATTCTATTCTATCAAAGGCTTTCTCAAAATCAATTTTAAGGATCATATTAGCATTTTTTCCTCTCATCTTCTTGAAATGGTTAACATACTCTTGAACAATAATGGCATCATCAGAGGCTCTTCTATTAGACAAGAAACTGGCATGGTTTAGGCCAATTATGTGTTGTATAATTGGCTTAATCCTGTTAATAATGATTTTGGTGACCACCTTGTATGTGGTGTTGCATAGGCCAATAAGTCTGAAGTTCTTGATCATGGTAGCATTAGGGTATTTTGGGATGAAACAAACCAGAGTGGAGTTCATTTTAGGGGTTCATTTTACTAGTACTGAAAATAGTGTGACAAATATTTTTGAAAAAAAAGGGTGCAAGCCATCAGGACCAAGAGCTTTAAAGGGCTTGAAAGAAAAGACAGCTTGCTTGATTTCACTGTCCCTCAGGGGAGCTGTTAGGGTAATCTGCTGGTCCAAGGTGATGATGTTGGCTTGGTCAGTGTTTTTCTCTATTGCATGAGAGGAAGAATGGAAGGAGGTGTAGAGATCCTTAAAGAAGGAGAAAATAATTTATTTGATCTCTTCCTGGTCATGGAACCAGTTGTCTACCTCATTTTTTATGAAAAAAATCATATTCCATCTTCTATTTAGAGTGGAGGTGTGGAAAAAATTAGTGTTAGCATCTCCATCTGTTAACCAATTTACTCTAGATTTGAGCTTTCAGAAATCTTCTTTATTTTTAGGATGGCATCATATTCAATAAGAAGCTCATTTTCTAGGCTCAGGAGGAAGGAGCTACGCTGGTAATAATCAGAGTTTTGAATGCCTTGGATTCTAGCAATCAGTCTTTTTTTCTTATGGAAAATGTCACCAAAGGTTGTTTTGTTCCAATTTGTGGCAATGGTTTGAAAGAGCTTGGTGGCATTTATAAGGTCATTGTCGGGATGGAAAGAGTCTTGGACAATAGTGTGGAAAGAAGGATGGCCACACTATAGTCTCAAATCTGAAAGGAGTATTACTTCTGTTTCTAATATCAGTAGCCAACTTAACTAGGAGGGGGAAATAATCAGAGTGGGTTTTAGGGAGATGAGTAACACTAGCTTTAGGGTATTTAGCAATCCAACTATCATTTGCAAAACACCTATCTAACCTTTCTAGGATAAGGTCCTGTCTGTTCTTATACCTCTTATTCGTCCAGGTGTATTTACTGCCCTTGAAGCCTAGGTCTATTAGTTTCCAAAGGTTAATACAGTTTCAAAATAGGTCACTTCTGTTGGTACTGATACTTCTACCCCCAAATTTATCCTTAGATTTAAGGACTTCATTAAAATCTCCTCTAACAAACCAATTACCATTAAAAGAGCTAGCAATATTAATCAGACTATCCCAAAGCAGTTTTCTATCATGCAGAGAATTACTAGCATAAATAGCTGAAAAAACCCAAGAGTTAGAAGCAGGAAGTACCTTCACCATGACATGTATTTCTTGAGGAGTTGTGCAAACTTCCTCAATTTTGAGAATGTCATCTTTCCACGTGATGACAATGCCCCCAGATTGGCCAATGACAGAGAACTGGATATGAAATTCAAACTTAAGCTCATCAGTTAGGTGCTTATGGTCAGTCATTCTAGTTTCAAGCAGAACAAGCATGGAAGGCTTGTGTAGTGTGACTATGTCAGTATAGTGGCATCGAAACTCAGCACTATTCCCCCCTAACATTCTATAGGATGTAATTCATTACAACTGCTGGATGATGTGCTCTGTACTCCCCTGAAGAGGTGTCATGGATCCTAATGGCCCCAGAAAGGGGGTTAATGTGACTATTGGCTTCTCTATCCCCGGACCCTTCTGAGTTCCTATTCTTAACCCACATTTGAACAAGTTCTTTGGGCAAAGTGCTATAAGGACCTCGCTGAGTTGATCTGAGAATTCTATCACTCTCATGGTATCTAGCCACATTGAATCCGCTTTGTAAGGTTGGCGTTTCATCACTGGCATTTCCTTTCCCACATTGGTCCCCTTTAAAATTTCTAGAGCTTGATTTATGCCATTTCCTATAATTTCCAAAGGTGTTTCTTTTAGGATCGGTGGAGGTGAACTCATAGTGCCCCCCATTCGAGGGTTCTTTCGAGGGTGAAAAATTGGGTTCAATGTTGGGTCATTGGCTGTTTGATTTGGGAAGAAAGGAATTGACAGCATTGCTTGCTGCATGAGTGAGTTGAGCAGTTGAGGATCGAGAGGATTGGTTGATGGGTTCGCTTGTAGGATCGTCGACAGCCATAGTTGATGGCCGAAGGTCGATAATCCTTGGTTCAGAGCTGCTGTGGTGATTCTTGCCGAATAGGCTGGGTTCTGGATTATGAGATTGATAGGTTGACTGCCGATGTTGAAGTTGTACGAGAGGGTTTGGACTTGTAGAGCTACCTCCAGCTACGACACCGGAACATGGTTTGGGCTTAGTGGTTCCATCACCAGAGTCAATGGTGGTGAGAGGGGGTGGAGGTTGAGTAGTTGCTCATTTTCGCAGCTTAGAAGTGGTCGGTGGTCGGTGTCATTGTGATTTTTGGAGATAGTAAGCCTTCTTAGTGGAGATGATGGGTTTTCAAGATGTTTAGGATGAGATCCATCGATTTGTGCATCATTGAGGCATGCTTTGGTAATTAATAAGGGATTAGAGGATGTGCATGTGTCAATTTTCAATAGCTTACCCAGTTTCCTTTCCACCTTTACCAATCAACATTATCGTAGAATTCTGTGGGTAATTGAGGTTGCCGAATCCATATTGCAGTGCTAGTTAAAGTAACTTCCTCTGGGACAAAGTTTGGTTCCCATTTTCTTATGGATATAAAATTCCCGGCGATGAACCAGGGCCCTTCGTGGAGGGATTTAACCCAATTTTTTGTCCACTTTGCATCGATTTTCGAGCCTCTCTCCTCGGTTTTCGTGCCCGGTTGGTGTCTTCTCTCTTCCCAAAATTTTCTTCTCAATCCCTACATCACGTCTTGCGTTGCTATTATGGCTAAGAACACATTTCACCCTGCCCTTACTGTTTCTAACATCAATAATCACATCTCTATCATTCTTGAAATAGAAAACGTCCAATACGCGACGTGGGCCGAACAGTTCAAAGTTCACGCACGCTTGCATCAAGTCCCCCATCACATTATCCCCTCGGCTCCTGCGGATACGAGGGTGCCTAAACCCGAGGATGATCTTAAGTTGTGGACGACCCTTGATGCTACCGTTCTTTAGTGGATTTACTCCACTATCTCTGCCGACCTGTTGCAAACGATTATCGAACCAGATGCTACGACGATGGATGCTTGGAATAGAGTGCGTGATATATTCCAAGATAATCAAAATTCTCGTGTTGTTACCCTTGAGCAGGAATTCTCCCACGTCAATATGGAAGATTTCCATAACGTTTCAGCATACTGCAAAAGGTTGAAATAATTGTGGGACCAACTCCGCAACGTTGGTGCGTCTGTCACCAACGATTGTCTTGTCTTTCAAATGGTTGCAGGCCTATCTGAGGCCTTAGTGGCGTCGGTATGCTTCTTCGTCTGAGCAGTCCTCTTCCGCAGTTTTATCAGGCCCGTTCCATGCTCACGCTCGAAGAAACATGCTTGGCTAAGAAAGTGGCCACTGGGCCCCTTCGATCGTCATGGTGACCGAGTCCAACTTTTCTTCCTCCGTCTCCAATAATTTCGGCCAAAACCGTAACAACGGTGGCGGCAAAAAATGTTAGAATCACAAAAATAATGGTCAAAATCGTGGTAGAATTCGAGGTGGCAATAACGGGGGTGGCAATAACGGGGGTGGCAATGGGCTGCAAGCCAATTGGCCACAGCCCTGGGGCCCATAGTCGTGGAACTGGGCCAGTGGCCCTGGGCAAAACAACCCCTATTTTTCGTTGTCGCAACATTACCCGGGAACATGGGCCTAAATTCCCCACAACAACATGCCCAATTTCTCGTGTCAGCAGTGGTACCCGAGAGGCAGTTCTAGGTCGGGGCAGCAAGCGGGTGTGCTTGGGTCTCGGCCTCCGCAGGCCCACCATGCAACAGGCCCCACCTCTACCGACATTGAAGCCGCGATGCACACGCTTGGATTAAATCATCCCGACACAAATTGGTACATGGACACCGGAGCCACTACTCATATGACGTCCGACCAAGGTACTCTCTCGTCTTATTCCAATTTGAGCAACAATCGTGACATAATTATTGGTAATGACAATTCAATTTCAATTCGTGATTACAGTCTTATGACTTTGTCTCCCCCCGATCCACCTCTTATCTTGAAAAATGTCCTTCATGCCCCTACCTTAATTAAAAATTTGGTGTATGTCCGTAAATTCACCACTGATAATTGGATTTCTGTTAATTTTGATCCTTTTGGGTTTTCTGTGAAGAATTTCAAGATGGGGATTCCTCTCATGAGATGTGATAGTAGGGGAGATCTTTATCCTATCATACCCACATCCGGTCTCTCGAGTCAAGTCTTGTCATTTACTTTTGCAGCTCTCGCTCCTTATGACATGCACGTTTGGGTCACCCTGGGTTGTCTATTATTTCTTCCTTATATAAAAATAATTTTACTTCTTGTAAGGGTACGCGTAGTACTCCAATTTGTCAATATTGTCCTCTAGGAAAATTTGTTAGATTACCGTTTGTAGACTCTAATTCTCGTACTTTAATGCCATTTGATATTATTCATAGCGATTTATGGACATCTCATGTTCTCAGTTCTTTGGGCCATCGTTATTATGTTCTATTTTTTTTATGATTATTCTAATTTTTTATGGACTTTTCCGTTAGCGAAAAAATCTCAAGTGTTTTCCACTTTTTTAAAAATTTAGAGCATTCATCTGTACCCACTTCTAACGGAAAATGAAAAATATTCAATGTGATAATAACAAAGAATATGATAATGGGTTGTTTCGGGATTTTTGTGGTACTAATGGAATAAACTTTTGTTTCTCTTGTCCTCATACGTCCTCACAAAATGGGGTACTCACAAAATGGGAAAGCCGAACGCAAAATTCGTACCATTAATAATATTGTCATAACTTTATTGGTCCATGCTTCCGTACCCCCTTCCTTTTGGCATCATGCTCTACAAATGGCTACATATCTTCTTAACATACTTCCTACCAAATGTTTGACATATTCATCACATCTTCAAATCTTATATAATAAGACTCATTCGTATTCACATCTTAGGATCGTTGGGTGCTTATGTTATCCACTATTTCCGTTCACCACAATTAACAAACTTCAGGCCTGCTCTACCCCTTGTGTGTTTTTGGGTTATCCGTCTAATCATCGTGGTTACAAATATTTTGATTTATCATCTAATAAAATTATCATTAGTCGCCATGTTTTTTTTTATGAAACCCAATTTCCATTTGCTAACGTGAGTAGTCCCGTGTCTAGTTCGTATAGCCGTCTCTACGTATATTATCCACCATCTTTCGGACTTATCCCGCACCCACATTCTGCCAGTGGGCCCACTGTCCGTTGGACCTCCTGCCACTATTTCGGATCCAGCAACTGGAAATATTCATGCCACTGTTTCGAGTCCTCATCCCAGTTTTAACATCTCGAGCCCAACAACTGGGCCAAATTTTCAGCCCAGTTCTGCCCCTGCTTGTGCTAGCGGCCCAGCTCCTGTTTTGGTATCCAGTATAGGGCCAGCAGGCCCACTGCCTGCTGGCCCGTCCGTCACCCTTCCGCCTTTGTCCCAAAATCCACCCAATTATCCCCCAAGTCACATACCGGACACTCGTAGTCAACGGGGTATTTTTAAACCAAAAAGACATTTTAATTTAAATTCTAATATTTTTAAATCCCCCTACCCCGTAACCCAGTGTCTGCATTAAATGACCCGAATTGAAAGTTGGCTATGACCGACGAATATGATGCTCTTATTGCAAATAAGACGTGGGAGTTGGTACCCCGTCCGTCTGGTGTTAATATTATTCGGTCTATGTGGATTTTTACTCATAAGGGTAATTCTGACAGTTCTTTTGCGAGGCATAAGACTCGTCTTGTAGGTGATGTTAAAACTCAGCAGGTTGGCGTGGATTGTGGTGAGACGTTTAGTCCGGTGGTCAAACCGGCTACCATTCGCACTGTTCTCAGTCTGGCTCTTTCCAAAGCATGGCCCATTCATATGTTAGATGTGAAAAATGCTTTCTTACATGGTGATCTTAAGGAGAACGTTTACAAGTATCAACCCTTGGGTTTTCGAGACCCCAAATATCCTCATCATGTCTGTTTATTGAAGAAGTCCTTGTATGGGATTAAGCAGGCCCCACGGGCTTGGTATAAGAGATTTGGAGACTATGTTTCGTCTATTGGGTTTTCGCACAGCATGTCTGATAATTCATTGTTCATATATCATCGTGGTTCTTCCCTTGCTTATATTCTATTATATGTGGATGATATTATTTTGACCGCCTCTACTGATGCTTTGCGCTAGTCTATCATGACTATGCTGAGTTCTGAGTTTGCTATGAAAGACTTGGGGCCCTTGAGTTACTTTTTGGGGATTGCTGTTTCTCGTCATGCATGTGGGTTATTCTTATCACAATGAAAGTATGCCGCTGAGATAATTGAAAGGGCTGGTATGTCCTCTACGCCAGTTGACACTAAACCCAAGCTAGGTGCTACGACCGACGTCCCATACGAGGACCCCACCCACTATCGTAATCTTGCTGGGGCGCTTCAGTAACTCACTTTTACGCGATCGGATATTACGTATGTCGTGCAGCATGTATGTTTGTTTATGCATGATCCTCGGATTGAGCACGTGAATGCGCTCAAACGCATTATCCGCTACATACAAGACACTCTTGATTATGGCTTACATCTATATCCTTCGTCGGTTTCTCAACTTGTTCTTACACAGATGCTGATTGGGGTGGTTGTTCGGACACCAGACGCTCTACGTCTGGTTATTGTATGTTTCTTGGTGATAACTTTGTCTCATGGTCTGCCAAACGACAAGCTACCTTATCACGCTCTAGTGCAGAAGCCGAGTATCGAGGGGTGACCAATGTGGTTTTTGAATCATGTTGGCTCCGTAATCTCCTCTTAGAGCTTCACTTTTCCGTTCACAAAGCTACTTTGGTTTATTGTTATAATGTCAGTGTTGTCTACCTTTCTGGAAATTCGGTTCAACATCAGCGCACTAAACATATTGAGATGGATATACATTTTGTTCGCGAAAAGGTAGCTCGTGGACAAGTACACGCCCTACATGTCCCTCCAGGTATCAAATTGCAGACATTTTTACCAAAGGTCTTCCATCGGTTCTATTTGAAGATTTTAGGGACAGTCTCAGCGTACGAAGACCGTCCGCTATGACTGCAGGGTGTGATAAAACCCGTGATATACATAGGTTTGTATACCATGTATATCATGGTTTCACAAGGCAATTTACCTATTGTGAAACCGTGATATACACGGTATACATACTGGTGTATGTCACAGTTTTGTGCCTTATTTAGTGTAAGGTTTTGTGCCTTATTTAGTGTGCAATAGCATCATTTGTCTCTTGAGAATCTTGAGGAATCATGGGTTTTTTTCCATAGAATTTATTGTACAGGGTTTTCTTTACTAGTAGAATAGATTTGGACTGTGATTTTCTTCTATTTCATTTCCGATGGATCTGGTGGTACTATAGTAGATGGAGGGTCATTTGGGTGCTTGATCTCATTCTCTCTCTAGATGAGTGGGTAAAAGTGCCCTTATATATGTTCTATCAAAAGTGTTCTTTAAAGGGCAAATCTGAAAGTGACAACCATATAAAGATTCATTTTCTCACATGAATTGTCTATAACTTTTGGTTTTTTAATTTAATTTTTCCCCACGACCATATAGCTAGATGGATATTAATTTTTTTCTTCAGAAATCTTTTTATTTTCTTCACGGATATATTATGCTTTTGAAATCCAGCTTTCAACATTATTGCTCAATAAAGGATAATCATTATTTGTGTAATTTGTTCATGAATAGTTAATAAGTCAGATCACAAAAAGGACGTGAGAAATAATATCATCTTTTCTTCCAAGTCTTTTATTTTCTGTTAGAAGCAAGTTTTGCTGGCTTGGTCCTCCAAACTAATTGACTTTGAATATAAAACTTCTTGGTGTAGTCTGTTAAATTTAGATCAGGTAGATATAAGATGGATATTACTTATGGATGGAATATGTATAGATATATAAGAAAATTTTAAAAATATATACTATATAATAAAATTATAATCATTCAAATACTATTGATATTAAATCTCAAATTAGTCTTTTATCAAACATTAAAATCAATGTTGTTCGAGAAGTTTGAAGTTATGTTGATAAGGAGTACATTAATTTAATTTCTCAAACGTGTTAGACATTATGTTGGAAATTAGCCTTTGGCGGAAGTTGCGACCGACCAACTTTAACGGCTTAAACACTAGTGTTACGTATGTTGGAGAATCCGATTCTTCACACATGCATGATCTACTAAGTACGTAGATAACCGTAGGGCCAAGAATCGTCAAATTTCATTGAGAAATGAAAGAGATATTGGTCCACGAAGTAAGGTGTTTGAAGCATGGAAAGTGTGGTATTGTGTTCAATTCTCCCTCATCGGTAGAGGAAGAAAGAATTGTTGTGTATATAAGACTCGAAATTGGTTTGGGGTTTGGGACCCCAAGGGGTATCCCATGTGTTTAAAGGAGGGAGGACCTAGATGTGCTTCGGTTCAAGGAAAGACCACACGCGCGCCGCCGCCGCCCGCCCGTCCGGTCACGGGCCTTCTGATATTATCTTTTTGGACCAGAGAACTTTGCCAGAAGTACAGTTTGATCCCAGAAGTTTCAGATGTACAATTTGGACCAGAATTCTTTTAGATGTACAGTTTGGTCCCTGAAGTTTCAAGATATACAGTTTGGTCCCTGAAGTTTCCAGAAAGTCAGAAGAGAACAGAAACGCCAAGCACTCAATTCAGCCATTTATTTTGGCTGAATTACTCCTCCTATAAATGGCCAATCCGTTGGTCTTTCACCATTTATGTTGGTGACTTTACTACCTCCATAATGACCATTATTTGGTTGTTATGGAGGCAGTTTTTCAGTCCCTCCCTCACCTATATAAACACCCCCTTACACCATTGTTGACTATCAAGAACAGTACACGAAAATACACAAGCAGAAATCTCTTCTTCCTACAACTTCCAAGCATCATTCCGTTACTCAATATTCTTCACGGTATCACTTGAGTTTCCTTTTCTCAAGTGTTCCATTGCTGTTTTATCTTGGGAGACAAATTGTCCAGGACGTATAAAGGATACATACGGGGCAATATTGTCTTAAGGACAGAGTGCCACACTCGACTCAGCAAAAACAGTTTCCACTTTTTCTTGTGATTCTATTGTAATTTTCAGATTTCTAGCTGAATTATTGAATATTTGTTTATCCTTTCGAATATTTGTAATAGGTATATACTTCTCGTACTGCTTTATAAAGTACCATAGACAAAAGATAACCAACACATTATATTTAGCAGGATAGAGATCTCTAGCTAGCTACTCATAAGTGATGATCGAGACTTGATTGTGAGCACATTGGCACAAAAAAATTAACTTTTTTTTGATATATGGAAAAAAATTTATAATCTTTCATAAACGACACAACTTAAACCTAGCAAGAGGTAGAAAGACGAGTCGCTAATATCGAAATATTGAGAAATTTTGCTTGGCAAACTTACGGATACTAAATTTAACCCATAAAAATATAACGTGGGTTATTGTATCCAGACATGCACAGATGTAATTATAGACTATATAAATATTGATTAATTTGTTAATTTAATGTGAGTGGACAAACACCCCACACGTGAGGAAAAGAGGCCGACATGATCTCTTGGGAGATGGTAGGGAATAGTTCTTTGCTGGCAAGGGTCTACCTACCTATTTTGAGTAGGAGCATTCATCCTTCTTTCATCACCTAATCATAAAAGCGAATTCAGAATTTAAATTTAATAAATATTTAATTTATTAGTATGAGTTTAAATTTAATATTTGTTAAATTTGAATAATATTTTACATATATTATGTGTTGTTGCTACCGTTTTTTTCTCCATATGTTCACTGTTATTTCTTTTCATACTTGATTATATTATACTTTACTTGAGCTGAGTATTAAAAACAACCTCTCTAACTTTACAAAGTAGGGGTATGATTGAGTACACAAGAAAGGGGAGTAGAAAAATCTTTTTTTCTTGCATCGAAACGAAAGAGCAATGATTTTTTATCTTGTTTGTTAAAAAATTTTAGTCTAGATTTCATCTTTTTCCAGATGTATACACACCACCCTTCCTTGACCTCAGTTATAAATTATATTAGGTATGTTGCTGTTGTTATCGTATATTCATATCCTTCCATGGGTCCAAATAAACTTGTAGCATGAGGGCCATATACGTCTTTGGTGATCAATATCTGTATTGGACCGTGACAAATATGAATTTGTGCTACATAAGATTATTAAAGGAGAAAAAGCTCTTCATTTATACTTAGAGCTTGAATCCGAATTTTCTTAATTTAGGATTTAGGGCACATTAATCTTAACATGATCCTTAGTGGTAGGAGCATTCCCTTGCTGATTCCTTTTCCTAATCGTCCCCCACAACGTGTCATTATTATCCTCACCTACCCCACGATGGTACTGACAGTTAAAATCACGAGACTCTAGAAAAAATAATTAAAATATATATTATAAAAAAAATGTTTGGGACCTCCTTCACATGTCAAATTTGCCCTTTTGTCAACACAGCTTTGGACAATTATGTACCATGCGTTTTTTTTCTTAATTTTGACACCAATGTCTAATAAGAAAGTCATAAGGACACAATCCAATTCTTGCTACAATATAGAAGGCTATGTTTGTACATAATTTTGTCTCAATGTTTATCACCTTAATTATTTTTTCCTTTAGAGTATTAGTGATAACATCAATAATAACTTTTATTAGAGTGTATATAAGTCAATTTGGTTTGACTTTTAAAATTTATAAACCAGATCAAACCAATAAATCGGTGTTCTTGATCTTGTTTCTTTTCATTTTTTTGTATTTGATTCGATTGTTTAATATTATTTTTTCGATAAGTTCTCCATAATATAAAACATGTAACTAGTGCTTCCAAATTTTTTTCCCTGTCCTAGTAAGATACAATAATTATATGACACATTTTAATTTTATGTGACTACTTTAAATTGACATAAAATTTAAGAAATAAGCAAACACTTTTGAAATTTGTGGCCTTAAATATATATTATAACATTCATGAGACTATATAAACTTCTCATTAAAGATAAATAAAAAACCTACAACTAATTGTTTTTAAACATAGAAATACGTTATTTTTTTTTAACAAATTACTAAAAATTGTATCAAAACGGAACAGAAAGAGAAACACATTTGGACGAGTTTAAAATTCAAAAAATTAATCATTAAATAAGATTAGAGATTGGTTTTGAAGTTAAATAAAAATGATAGGGGTAACACTGTCCTAACAAGAAAATATCAAGGAAAAAGTCAGACAGCTATATCCACCATGAATATGATGCTGTCATGAGGTCCACTCACTTGTTGATATAATGATAACCAACGAACTTCTCCTCTAACAGAAATTGAATATTTGAGCCTCATTTTAAGCTCAATGAAATTCATTTCCTGAACACTTAACATACAAACAATTCCCCCTTTCTAAAACAAGAACTAGGGAGCAATATTAGCTCATCAGCAACAATACTATATTGGGAAATCCATTAAAGGTATAAACTTTATTATTGAATCTTCTCATGCTCAATACATGTTTGTGGATATTCCTCAATAAAGATTGATACTTTGGAGAAATTTTTTTGTGGGTGTCATCTCTTTGGATTGATCATTTAATTTGGTAGTGTATGTGATTTTAAAATCTTTCTCATTTTCCATCAATGTTTGTGGGTATGTCCTAATAAAGATTGATAATTTGGAGAATTTTTTTTGTGGGTGTGCTCTCTTTGGATTGATCATTGATTTGGTAGTGTATGTGATTTTGAAATCTTTCTCATTGTCAATCAATATAATGTTTGTGGATATTCCTAATAAAGATTGATAATCTGGAGAATTTTTTTGTGGGTGTCCTCTCTTTTGGCTTGATCTTTGGTAATGTATGTGATTTTGGAATCTTTCTCATTCTCAATCAATGTTTGTGGATATTTCCCAATAAAGATTTGATAATTTGGAGAAAGAATTTTGTGGGTGTCATCTTTTTGGATTGATTGTTTAGTTTGGTAATGTATGTAATTTTAAAATCTTTCTCATTCTCAATCAATGTTTGTGGATATATCCTAATAAAGATTGATACTTTGGAGAAATTTTTTTATGGGTGTCATCTCTTTGGATTGATCATTTAATTTGGTAGTGTATGTGATTTTAAAATCTTTCTCATTGTCAATCAATGTTTGTGGATAGTTCCTAATAAAGATTGATAATTTGGAGATTTCTTTTGTGGCTGTCAGCTATTTGGATTGATCATTGATTTGGTAGTACATGTGATTTTTTTATCTTTCTTGTTTGTTGATTTGTTGAAATGGTAGTGTATTTTCCATTTGAGCGAAATGTTAAAAGCTAGATGTTATTTTGTTTAATTACTCCACCTTTTAGTTTGGTTTTTCTTTTTCATTCTTTTGCTAGATCTAATCCCTTTCAATCTGTTCTTTTATCTTCTCTATCTCGTTGCTATGTTGCTTGGAGTCTTCAAAAATGTCGACCGGTGTGTGTTGGATCCTCCACAAGTAGTGCAATTTTGGAGGATCTAACATGGGTGTAGCAATATTTTTAGAGAGTCCTAGCAACATAGTGTACCATGCTAAGAAATCTATTCTTTGAGAATTGTACAATTGATTAAGCAAGCACCTCAATTGGCAATTCTGTTGGTTTTTATTATTCAAATGAAAGTATTTTCACAAAAAAAGTATCTAGAATTAATGGAAAGGGCCTGATTGACGTTGGATATGTACGCATCTCATTGGCTTACAAATATATATATATATATATATATATATATATGGTGATTATATAAGATGATTATATGAGATAGTTTTTAAAGCCTTTCATAATCCCAGCGATGAGCGTTAAGTTGTGACATATGTGAATTTATTTACTTAATTAGCCACAGAACTTTTGCAATTATTCTGATCAGATACATATCATATGATTTGATGCCATATTTGTCTAATTATTCTTAATTATTGTGGTCTGTTTTTCTTTTTAGTAACATAAATATGGCATTTTTTTCTTTCTCCAGAACACATAAAAGATGGCAGAAGGTGAGGATATCCAGCCTCTTGTCTGTGATAATGGAACAGGAATGGTCAAGGTAACTATGATATTTCACTGGATTCTCCCGAAATTTTGGTCACGTAAAGACGGCATTGGTCTTATTTGATCTGAAATACTGACTGTTAATCCTGTCTTGAAATTGTTAGGCTGGATTTGCTGGAGATGATGCTCCGAGAGCTGTTTTCCCTAGCATTGTGGGACGCCCTCGTCACACTGGTGTAATGGTTGGCATGGGCCAGAAAGATGCCTATGTTGGTGATGAGGCCCAATCCAAAAGGGGTATTTTGACTTTGAAGTATCCAATTGAACACGGAATTGTTAGCAACTGGGATGACATGGAGAAGATTTGGCATCATACCTTTTACAACGAACTTCGTGTGGCTCCAGAAGAGCACCCAGTTCTCCTCACAGAAGCTCCTCTTAACCCAAAAGCCAATCGAGAAAAGATGACTCAAATCATGTTTGAGACCTTCAACACCCCTGCCATGTATGTTGCCATTCAGGCCGTTCTTTCCCTCTACGCCAGTGGACGTACAACTGGTAAGCTTTGTCTTCGCTCAACCACTAATAATTTTTTTTTGTGGAATTCTTGAAATCCAACTGCTCAACTGAAGTATGAGACTGATTATTGGTTCCTGTTTGTTAGTTAGAGAACAGAATTAGTGAAGATAAATTATGAAAAGGAACTATTTTTACCATTTTCTCAAGTTAGTTGTGTTCCAGTGTTCATCAAGTTAAAACCACCTAAAGAACGTAAGCTGGTCTAATTATGGACTGTGCTTTTTGATGCAAGGAATTGTGCTGGACTCTGGAGATGGTGTCAGCCACACAGTTCCCATCTACGAAGGTTACGCCCTCCCACATGCAATCCTGCGTATTGATCTGGCAGGGCGTGATCTCACAGATCACCTCATGAAGATTCTCACAGAACGAGGCTACTCTTTCACTACCACAGCCGAGCGGGAAATTGTTAGGGATGTGAAGGAGAAGTTGGCTTACATTGCTCTTGACTATGAACAAGAGATTGAAACAGCAAAGACCAGCTCATCCGTGGAGAAGAGCTATGAGCTTCCTGATGGACAGGTCATCACCATCGGTGCTGAGCGATTCCGTTGCCCGGAAGTGCTGTTCCAACCATCAATGATCGGAATGGAAGCTGCTGGTATTCATGAAACCACATACAATTCCATCATGAAGTGCGACGTGGATATCAGGAAGGATCTGTATGGAAATATCGTCCTCAGTGGTGGTACCACAATGTTCCCCGGCATTGCTGATAGGATGAGCAAGGAAATTACGGCATTAGCTCCAAGTAGCATGAAGATCAAGGTTGTTGCCCCGCCTGAGAGGAAGTACAGTGTCTGGATCGGAGGATCTATTTTGGCCTCCCTCAGCACATTCCAGCAGGTACGCAAACTCTACAGGAACATCTATTTATTTTTAACTTTTAGTCTGCTTCATTTCAAAGTTGCACATCTTAAAGCTTATTCACTATCTAAATAAGTACTAGTAGATTACTTTAAGCATAAAAAACAATTTGCTTTGGTCACTTTACTATGGTTGAGAATGTATATTATTTGAGAGCAAACGCTGACCAGAACTTTCTATGCAAATGCTGAGCTCTTTCAACTAAATGAGATTTACATATGTCAAGGGTGACGCAAGAAATTTACTTATGAGATTTCTTTTTTTCGTGAGAACAGATGTGGATAGCTAAGGCAGAGTACGATGAATCTGGACCTTCAATCGTTCACAGGAAATGCTTCTAAATACAGCACGCCGAGAAACAGAAAACTGAAGAAATATACAGACTTGCATTTCAAGAGCAGTGTCGATTGGTTGCATATAATATGCTTCTCATTTGTATTTCCTTTTGATTTATTTTTGTTTCTATCCCTTTGTCTGAGTCAATCTCAAATATTTGGTCATTGGTATTAAAAAAAAAAAAGCAGTTCATGTTAAAGTCAATTTGTCATTAATATTTTTATGTAGAAGAGTTGGATGTCAAAGATGATGTTGCGATTTGGACTATGGATAAAGAGCTTGTTGATTCATTTTATATATTCTCTTGGTCTCAATTTTTATGTACCCAAAATAAGAAACATCCTTCATTTCCCCTTCTCCATGACCCATGTCTACTTTAAGTTACGGTATAATTCCTTGAAGTTAGCAATCTATACGAAGACTTCCACTTATATCTGATTCTTGAAGCAATTTAGTGAAATTTGCCAATTGTATCCATACAGGGAATGAATAATTCTTCACAGAACTTTCACTTATATCTGATTCTTGAAGCAATTTAGTGAAATTTGCCAATTGTATCCATACAGGGAATGACTAATTCCTCACAGAAAAAGGGCAGACCGGTGCACAAAGCATCCCGCGTTAGCAGGGTCCGGGGAAGGGCCGCACCCCAAGGGGTGTGATGTAGACATGCTAACCTAATGCAAGCATTAGTGGCTGTTTCCACAACTCGAACCCGTGACTTATATGTCACACTAATTCCTCACAAGATAGGCATAATTTTACCTCCATCTGAACAAAAGGCATAACTCTACCTAACAGCTTGATGAGTTTTGTCATTTTCCATTTAAAAGTTACCAACCAAATCAATTACGTCTTAATGCCAAACTATATTTGGATTGTGTTAATAAATGTAGTTGGCTATTTATAATTTTTCAGAACATGAAGAAGTAAAACCTTCCTGTATGTATAGATTGTGACTGTAAATCAACAATAGATATATCACTTTGCCATTCTATTAAGTTTAATGAGCAAAAATGTCAAGTGAATAAAAGAATCGTACAAAGGAGTCGATCAATAACCAATAAAACAATCTCTAGGAACTTAAGATAAAATTCTCTATAGACTATGTTGGTGTGATGGCAAAACTGAAGATCTACAAATTGGACAAGTTTTCTTCCCCCTCATCAGCCATTGTTCGATGCAACCTGCATGAAACTCATGCCTGCATTCAAGAGTGCCAATTGTCTCATCATTCTCATATTCACATTGGCAAATAACACACATTTTTTCTCCATCGTCAGTACCACAATGAATTCTTGTTTTCATCAAATTTTCTATGATCTCCTCGTTGTCGCCTTCCATATCGGCCAAAAGATCAAGCAATGCTGTATAATCAAGTGTCTGCCCACTGAGATGGCTACCGATGTTCATGCCATAAAGGTCTCGTATTGTGTCTAACATCTGATTCCAATAAGTTGTGTCAGATACATCATCATTGGATTCACTTTCAGTTGTGTCATAGAGATCATTAATGAGTTCACTTTCAGTTGTGACATAGAGATCATTAATGAATTCACCTGTTGGCTGACTATACCCATCATCCCACGAGTATGGATCATTGATGTGATCAAACGAACTTTGTCCATTATATGTATGTCCAGGACCAGTAAAAGAAGAGTTGTGATCACCAATGTTTTCTGAAACATAGTGATAACTTGCTGGAGCTTGATGGTAACCTAGATGGTGTTGGGCTAGTTGCGAAAGATGATGACTTTGTAAATTTGTACTCACGATAAAAGGAAACTGATCAGTTGCGATATAGACATGATCATCAATGTATTCACTTGTCGGCTGATAATAATAATTATAATTCGTTGTTGCAACATAGCCATTCCACAAGTATGGATCTCCAATGTGATCAAACGAACTCTGTCCATAATACATATGATCAGGACAAGTAAAAACAGAGTTATGATGCAAATTAGGTGGAGCAAATCGGTTACTAGTGTTTCTTGAAACATAGTTATAATTTGCGGGAGCTTGATAATAGCCAAGATGATTCTGGGCTAGTTGCCAAAAGTGACGACTTTGCGAATTCATACTCATGATAACACAAAAGAGGGGGACAAACAATGTAGTATTTCTAATTAACTAGTCCAAGTGAGCAATTTTTCTAGAGAGCAAAGATGATTTTGATAAATTCAGTAGTATGAGCAATGTATATATATATAGATTCCTAAGCGGCGTTCACATAATCCTTTTGTTACTAGGACTAGGATTTAATATTTCCTAAACTAGAACAGATCTTATAGTTGAAGGAAATCTTCAAGGAAAATTTCATAGATGCACCTACTTATGGATTTTTTTTTAATTCACCAAAGTCACTTCACTATATTTTCTACCACAAAAATCATACAATTTTTACCCGTAAATGATTTTCCTGAATTAAATTAGTCAACCTAATAACAACACCAAATATCATATACTAAGTGAGTAGTCACATTAAAAAGTCTCTGAGTCATTGCTTTAATAAAACTAGTATTCGTACCCGCGCGATCAAAAATATTAAATTATTATTATTAGTACACAACTTGCTTTACTAATATTAAAATGCTTTTTAATATTTAAGTGCTAAATATGGATAAGTATGATTAGCTTTAAGTCAAAATTTAACCCTTTATTTTCAGTTAAAAATTAATGTACCAATTATAAAATCTGATAAAATCATCAACATTATTTATTATATATATCGATAATCAGTCCCTTTGTGGGATTTTATTTATTTCTCCAATCAAATCCACCAAAATAGTTGAGTACATATTAGTACCCGCGCAATGCACAATGAATTTAAAGAAAATTAGCAAATTTATCTATAAATCATAATATTACAAAATATTTTCAATCCACATTATTACGCACAATATGCAATTAAATTTGAGTTATCCCTTATTTTCTATTAATTGTAAGATTTAATTAGTTTTACTATTGAAAATTCATAAAATGAGAAATTCAATTATATTTTCATATGTTATTGGAAATTTATCATTGTTCAATATTCTTTTATTCTATTGTTGGAATTATTTCACCCGTAAATAAATTAGTCAACCTAATAACAGTACCAAATAGCATATACTGAGTGAGTAGTCACATTAAAAAATCTCTGAGGTCATTGGTCTAATAAAATTAACAATTTGATTGATATTCACTAATATTATTTCACATAAGTTTAAGATACGTAAACAAATGCACTAACAACACCTTTTGTACGAAGTATAACCAAATATTTCAATTGATAAAATATTGAAGAGTTTTAAGATCACATTATCAACATCATATTTCTCTTGGGCTTAATGAATGGGAAAAACTAGAGATTCATCCATGTAAGATCAAAAGAAAAACAACAACCAATTTTTTTAAAACGTTACTTCTTTTTAGAAATAAGTAGAAAATTGGAATTTAAAGATCATCTGATTCAAGAATAAGTTATATATAAATAAAAGTAATATAATAGTTGACTACAGGTCATAACCCTTTGTTGTCGAAATGTATGGTTCATTATTAGAATCTGAATATATCATGCATAATATTGAATTTTCTAGATTCTAAATTATAGAAAGTTTGTTTCCAATTTTATCATTAACTATATAGAAAACAATACATAAAAATGTTCTAAGAAAGTTGATATCATCTGTAAATATGAATTATCATTGATCATATAATTACATTAAACTCATTTAATACAGAAATTTTGTTTTTGTTAGATTAAATAAAAACGAGTAAAAAAGTAATATACCCGTCGAAAGTCTATTTTTTTTGGCGGATGCTATTTTGTGTTAGTAGGGTGAATTTTTTTATTTTTATATTAAAAATAGAATTAAATGAATTTGATGAAAAAATAATGACTTAATTACGATGTATGTTAGATAGGATAACAATGCTGCTAAAATTGACCCGCCTTTTTAAATATTACAAAAGATGATCCACCCTTCTCTCTGCTCTCTCTCTATGCGTCCCCTCTCTCTCTGCCTCCTCTCTCTACCGTCGTCTCCTCACAAACATCGTCGCGCCGTCCGGAATTGAATTTTATCCACAAGCCACAACTAGTTGACTTACTTTTCCGATCATTCATTTAGAAGGAAATCATTGTCACCCAATCCAGACAAATTCAAATCCTATTTCAACACCTGCAATTCTAAATCTATCAAAAAATACAGTTATAAAAGTCGACTATACGAATCCAATCGAATAACTTAAATTGAGAAAAAGAAGAGCTCGATTAACTCCAATTTTTTTTAGAATCCATTCAACACAATTGAAGAAACGGAAGGCATAACTGAAACTGGAGAGAGAAATAACTTAGAAAATAGAGAGATAAATTGAAGCAGATGCTCTTAGAACCAAAGCAGGTTAAGTGAAAATTCAGAATGATTGTGCGGGTAGAAAATGGGATCCTTGAAGATCTAGCTGGTGATGGAGCGCAAATGACGGAGATGAAATTATCGGCGGTGGAAAAGTCGCCGGTGGAGAAACCGATAGGTGTAGGGTAGTGAGTGTATAATAATGTATAATATCGTATAATAGTGTATATGGGTGTATACATACCTCTTATACACTATTATATATTTTTTATACACTCACATACATAATGTATATGTCTTATATAAATGTGCATTTCTTATTTAAAATCAATCCAGACCTATATTTTATACCTACTATATATAATATTGTATAATTATATATACATGCGTATTTTAATGTATGATATTGTATAATTATATTTTTAATATATAAATCTACGCATTATACACTTTCATACACATATATATATGATATACCGGTATTTTATATATAAGTGTACAACATTGTATAAAACTGTTTTTAAGCTATATTTTTTCAATGTAAATTTTGGGCTACATTTTTACAATGTAAGTCAACCAAGTGTATATTTATGACATTTCCCCAAAAATAATCATAATTAACTGACCGTCTATGAAATTTACGCAACAAATATACTAGCCTGAGTCTTACTACAGTTTTCCCGGACAAATAATATTTTATCAGTCTCAATTCATGTGACATCATTTGACTAGATACGGAGATTAAAAAAAAGGAAGATTTTTAAAATATTATTTGTCCGGGAAATCAGTCTCAATTTATGTGACATCATTTGACTAGACACGGAGATTAAAAAAAAGGAAGATTTTTAAAATTTATGCTCCAAAACAGGTGTTAGATATTAATATGACTGTAAATCATATCATAAAGTTAAATTATTTTTAAATATAGATATTTTTTGGGATAGACCAGTGTAAAAGAACAATCTAATCAATACCCTTCTTTTTGTTCAGTTCATTTGTGCTTATTTACTCGTTAGTTGTTCTTTTGGCCGGCACTAATAGACCATTTAAGGTGGAAATAACGAATCTTTGGTCTTTTATACGTAGTTGTTTTTTCCATTGAATTCATTGACACCATTAACTTAAAGATGGCCTGCTCTAATCGACCATGAATTTCTTATTTTCTTCATGCTTGTTAATTAGTAGAGGTTTATTACCTCGTTAGGATTAGTAAGGTAAGGCCTATCCCCCTTGTCCTTATTCTTATTGAGGATTTTTATATTTTTAATAAAAGGTCTGTCTAGTGGTATAAATTCGCCAAAAAAAAAGTGTATGATATCACCATACAAATGTTTTCGCTTTCTTGTAGGTGTCATCATTGTCCTTATTGTTCATATGAACTTGATTCGTGAGCTTCTAGTTCAATGAGATTTGATTTCTTCCCATATGTCAAGGTGGACAGAGTTAACCAATAACTGTGCTGGCGGGAGATAGCACGTACCTTGGGAAATTAGTCGATGTGCATGCAAGTTGTGTTTTCAGTTGAATTCATTTGGGTTGCTCTTGGACCTTGGTAGATCTCTTTTAAGATAGAAAACCCGAATCTTTGGTCTATAAGAAGTTGTTTTTTTGTTGAATTCATTGACACCTTTAACTGAAAGATAATTTACTATTTATTTGCTGGCCTGTCATTTGGTATGATTGCTCTACATTTTTTCAATTTTATGTTTTGCACTAGTACTATGCCAGGCAGATGCTGAAATAAACAATGGACGTAGCAGGCATGAACTATTAACATATTATGTTAGTCAATTTTGAAACATTTCCATTTGAATTCCTTTATTAAGTTGACATAAATGCATACACAAATGATAAATATTGGAGTATAATTTTGGCATCAAATGCTCAAATATGTCATCGAACTATCGAAAATGACTAATTTATGTCACTCATCAATAATTTGGCTCATTTATCCATCGTCGTTATCAAAATGACTCATCCATGCCATTTTTCATTAACGACGGTTTTACATGACAACTTTTCATTAACATTGGCGTTAATGAAAAATGGCATGGATGAGCCATTTTGGTAACGACAATGGCATAAATGAGCAAACGTCAATGACATAAATAACCCAAACTATTAACAAGTGGTATAAATGAACACTTTCTGATAGTTCGATGACATATTTGAGCTTTTTCCCTTTCTGTTATTCCAACTTTGTGGTTCTGCTTCAAAACAAACACCTTGAGAGTAAGCTTGTGTAACAAAATAAAGAAAAAGCACTTCCACTCCTAAAAATAGAGAAGCTGTTGCCCAAAATGAAGCCGAACGAGGGTGGAGAAGAATTTGGTGTTGCAAATTATTTAAAATGCAGGAAAACACTCTGAACAAGCAACCCCCACAACCACATGTTGGGCTTTAAAGCATTAAACACTAAAATATGGGCTTTAAAGATGAAGTGTGAATTGGAAAATGGAGGGAAACAAACTTGGAGAGAAATGAAATTTTGAAAAAGTAACTTTTTCAAGTATCTTTCTCCCACATTGGTGGTGGAAAGGAACATTTACGTGCTTTTATGTAGAATCACATCTTCTAGCTAGTAAAGAGTTGAGAAGAAAAACTTCTCTCGCGTTATCGTCGTTGCTCGGCTTCGCATTTGGTCAAATGATTTGATTGATGATCTTTTTGGACCAAATTTATTTTTTATTTTCGTTATTTAATTTCCTTTCCTGACATTAATTAACGCAGTATTTTTTTTAAAAAAAATCGTGGAATAATTAATTATTTCCTAGCGATCATTTACAAATTGAAAATTCGTGACCAAACAAAAGGTCACCTTCTTCACCAACAGGTGCCTTTGCATCTGTTCAATGGCCATATAAAAAATTTCAGAGGCTTCGCCTCAAACACACACGGCAGTCACGACAATAAAAACTCTCTGAAAAAAATCAGACATTTCCTCCCCTCTTCTGTGCATCATTTTCAAAGAGAAAATCAGTAAGTGTCATGCGATTTACTACCGTTTGTTGAGTTCGTTGAAGTTCTGCAATTTCAATTGCCAGTATTGCAGAATAGAGTTTCTTTCTATCATGAGAATAATTAATCCACACCTTGGTCAATTGTGAGGGGATTAAATTCTTTAAGAAAACACAGTTTTCCGTGGGCTCGAAAGTACATTTTTATTCTTTACATTTTCTGATTTACAGTATATAATCTGAATACAGAGACAACACCACATACACAAAAAGGAACGAACACTAAAAGAAAAAAGGGACATTCTTGCCTAACATATGTGAATTTACAAGTACCTTTTGCCTCCTAAAGAGTCAGCTGCTTTGACAAAGCACTTACGTTTGAGGAATAGTTTTTGTGAACCTTGTTATCTGCCACTTGGTTTGTTGTTGTTGTTATCTGCCACTGAGAACCGTAATTGGTGTAACTTGGCCTTCCTGGAGAGAGTCACCGGCAACTTCACTGGACGACGGAGCCCTGGCTGGCCATACAAATGCAGGTTTCTCAGTAGGAATATTTGGCAGAACTGATTCCCCTATAAGAATCTGCAAAGCAGTTTTCATACTTGGCCTTTCATAAGGATTTGGATGGCAACAAGCCAATCCTAATATTAACACACATTCAGCTTGTTCTTCATCAAACTCTCTATCCAATTTAACATCTATTGCATCAATGATCCTTCCAATCTTATACATGTCCCATACACATTCAATAACTCTGTTACTATAAGTATTCTCCTCGTATTGTTTTCCAGGTTTTCGACCACAAGCAACTTCAAGAATCAGCACTCCGAATGCAAAGACGTCTGTTTCAACTGTGGCTCGACCTATATGGAAACTCTCTGGTGCCATATAGCCTATTGTTCCAGCAATCTCTTTCGTCGAATGGTGAGTTTTTCCATTCGCTTGAACTGTCCTAGCTAATCCGAAATCTCCCAACCGAGCATTGAGTTCTGAGTCGAGCATGATGTTGCTGGCTTTTATGTCTCTGTGAAGTATTCTTTTCTGACAGCCATTATGCAGATAATCCAGTGCTTGAGCTATGCCACAGATGATCCCATGCCTTATTTCCCAATTCAGACTCAATCCTTCGCTTATTTCTCCTTTTTCTTTGTGAAATATCAACTTGTCTAAGCTCCCCTTTGGCATGAACTCATATACAACAAGATGTTCATTGCTTTCATAGCACCATCCTATCAATTTGACAAGGTTCTTGTGGTGGAGATTGCCAATTGTTGTGACTTCTGCTATGAGATCTTTTGCATCTTGACTTGAATCTTTAAAGAATCTCTTCACAGCCACCTCTTTATGATCAGCTAACAAAAATCCTTTGAAGACTACTCCACATCCTCCTCTTCCAAGAATATTCTTGGGATCAAAGTTCCCTGTTGCTCTTTTCAAGTCCTTCAGCTGGAATCTCTGAGGTGCAGTAGCTGAACTTTGTATCTGCCTCTCTATATTCTCATCTTGGTTTAACACTTGCATCCTCTTCTTTTTTCTCCTCCAGGTGAAATATATGCAAACCCCCCCTAAAAACATAACCAGAATCGATATTATTGGTATCAAGATCCACAACCATAATAGGCTAACTTTATGATGATTCCCAATTTCTGTGCTTGTAAAATTCCATGCCTTTATGCAGTTCAACTGATTATATATCCCAGTTGAGGCTGAAAATCCCACGTAAACATCCTCGGGGAGATAACTAGAAAGATCAAGAGGCATGGAAATGATGGGATTTCTCTCATTGTCCCCCGCTTGATTACTCATGAACGTATAAACCTTCAAGATCTTGGATTCTCCATCATACCGGACACTTGCTGTAACATCAATAGCTCGTGAAAGATTAACACCGTGATCAATTAAAGAAACTTGCTTGACAGAGTTGATGCTGTTTATGTCAATGGCAACATGATTATCATCAAGATCATCAAGGTAACTTTTCCTTGTGTCAAATTCAACTGCAAATATGTTGCTTGAAGAAGATCCATTAGTACTTGAATTCACAATTCCAAGCCATTGTCCATCACTATTATCTGGGATAGAGTTAAGACCACTTTCTTTAGTCAATATGAAAGCCAATCCTTCACCCGATGGGACACTTTCAGGTCTGATATTGATCACGAACGTGGAATTAAACGACGCTGTGATGTTTTTCTTTTGATTCCATAGATTCAAAGGCTGTGAATACCATATTCTTCCAGACAAATTTCTGATGGAAGTACCACGAGCATCACCAGTTACTTGGATAGCATTAAAGGCTATGTAGGAATGATCGGTAGTGATGAAATCATTTTCGTTTTGTTTTATGAAATTTTGGTAGCTGAAACTCAGACAATCCACTCTAAGAACCAAAAATACTTCCAAGAGAAATATGAAAATGAATAAAAGATATTTAATCTTGCCTAGATAATACATATCAATATATAATAAAAGCTACTAGTATAATTTTTTGGGCTCAAAAGGAGGAATGTGGTAGATTTGTTGTAAAAATTTGGACTTCAAAATCTCTGTGGAAAAATGAATTAAGAAGGAAATGATGAACTCTCAGTTGAAACAAAGGAGGTGAATGTTTCTCCATTTATGGAGAAAGTTTCTAAGTGATTTGAACAAAATGTTCGACTTGAATTAAGAAGCAATTTCCAAGGTGTTTCCACTAATTTCTTAATATTCTTTTAAGCTTGTTCTCATAGTGCCTTGTTTGTCAAAGTAAGTAACATTCTTCTAGAAATTGGAAGAATTTCTGTACATATTGTTCTCTCCCTTTGCATTAAATGTGATGGTATTATAAACCAAGAAATTGGAAGAATGTACTTCTAGATGAAATTTTTGTTCCTGCAACCAAAACTCGCACCTAGTGTTTGCAACCAAAACTTGCAAATGTATGCAATACATGTGTCTTGCATTTGAACGTTTATCATCATGATTAAGTAATATGTATATATTTTCACTTTAACGATCAATGACTATAGTTTATTAGTATCACTCCCACTCCATAGGTGTGAGTTCGATTCTCATTATCCCGTTCCAATCCCCCAATTCAAAGGAAAAAGTTTCACTTTTATTTTTGATCCCCTTATAATTAATTGCCTAGTTTAGCATAAATACCGAGTGCAAATAAATATTTTTTTCCTAACCAAAAGGGTCGACTTGACAAGGGTTGAGTTCTGATATTTGAGTTATTAGCTTGAGAAAAGTCTAACTAGAGGATTTCGTCATATTATATAAACTAGTCATGAAGACTAACGCTTTTTTAAGTATATCTTATGTCAATACTGGGACAAGGCTCCACGTTTTCTGGTATTACTTGTAAGATTCGATAGTTTAATTACTAGTGCCTGTTAAAATACTTTACGGACAGATCTTAGTAATAAACTATAAACTAAACTCACCTCTGATCAGTCATCAGAGGTTAAGTAGACTTTGTGTTCTTTTATTCTATTTTATTTTGGTTAAAAATCTTATTATATTGAATTAGGCACTAATCTCCTTTTGTCATGAAAATGACACATATTCCTTCTCAACGGTAGAATCAGTCGCCAATAGCTAAAAGTTAAAAGACAAAAATAATCTTGAATCAGAGTTTGAGAACCACACATTAAACTTTTAAAACATTATCGGAAACCTCCAATAACTTTTGTTAAAAAGGAACTTTAATAATATTGTCAACTTGTAATAAGGATACTGAAATTGTAGAGATTCTTCATGTACTAAGAGGTACATGCACAAGATGCTGAAATTTTGGAACATAGGACTATATTGACTTGCCACAGGCATATTACTTGGAAAATCTGGTAGCATCTATCATATTTCTACTGCATTTACAGTGAAATTTGTCTCGGTTTGCCTCTGAACCGAGCTTGCAAGAGATAGGTGTCCGCAGTGTTTAAACCAAACTATATGACAACATATATTGTTCTTATTCGTTCTTTACCATGTTGGAAAAGACTTAACTCGGGCAGCTGAATCAAGTTTGTTTCTTTTCAAGCTGGCTATTGAGGAACTCGAGCACTGATAGCCGCTGCAAGCAGACACAGGACTAGATCAGTTTTGCCGGATAAAAAATACACCACTGAAGTATAAGATAAATTAAAAGGAGGACAGATGATTATTACCCGTTGTTCAAGACTAACTTCTTCAGGATTTAGTTTGAGGGATTGCAATAATTTTATGCCTTCTTGAAATCCTTCAACTGCAGCATCCTCATCCCCAATATTTCGATCAATATCAGCAACTTTTACTAAGGAAATGGCCACATCGACTATCTGGGGAAGAGATTTGGTAAATATGGAAGAGAGTTATTTATGAAGCAGGAGAGGACAATGCTTTGAGTTTAAATGAAAGAAAAACGAGGAGGGCTGGGCTGACCAAAGAACGTGAAAATCAACATGCATGCATAAGTCGCTCAAAGCTGCTTTTTTTTTTTTTGGGGGGGGGGGGGGGGGGGGGGGGGGGGGGTAGTGGATGTACAAGTTGCCTAAAATTCAGCTTAATTTAATTTGAAAAAAAAGAAGATCTAAAACATATACAGCAGAACAGGTTTTCTCCATACGAGCATGCCAGCATTATGTATATGGACTGTGGTCCAAGTCCAAAAATAGCAAATTCTGAAAGGTCCTTTCAGGCATACAGATCAAGAAATAAGGCTTTAAGGCAACAAAAACAAATTGATAACCGAAAAATCCATAGAGGGCCAGTTGCCCATGGTTCGAAACTGGGGGGATAATGGCCAATGTCTCTACCCTTTTCCACTTAAATACCATGCTTTTGTCTACTGCATCACGGTTCGAACCCATGACGTGCGTGTAGCCGCACAAAGCTTTAGGCAAGATTAGGGATGACAAAATGGGTAATCACGGTTAAAAGGTTGATCCATCACCCCTCAGTACCAGAAACCATCAGCAACATCTTATCCATGGATATATGTTCAAATAAATGAGGGTAAAAGGTGGAATTCATCAGCAGAAAAACACAAGATGAAAAATTAGAAAAAGAAAACGAGTAAGAACAAAAAAAGAAGAAACATGTTTCCATGTGCCACATGGTCCAGGCAAGGAAATGATTAATTGTTTGGTATCAAGATGCCACATGCCACAAGTTCTTTGACAGGACTGTTGCCATAAATTTATTATTTATATAGACCTTGTGGTCCGGCCCTTCCACGGACCCCGCACATAGCGGGAGCTTAGTGCACCGGACTTTTTTTTTCTTCCAAATAATAGCAATGTGGATAGTGATGTTCATCAGATTAGAAAATGTACACTAACCTGAGATGGCACAGACTGTTGCTTGATGGCATTGCGGCGAACATCCAACGCCTGAAAATAATGTGATCTTGCAGCTTGGAGATCTCCATCATAGTATTTAAGATCTCCAATTTTATTTAGCGAAACAGAAAGTGTATGTGTGATCTGCAAAGATTTCTAAGGGATTAAGGAAAGCACACTCATATGTAAGGGTGGCCAGTGGGCCAGGTTGGCCCGGTCCTGCCCCGACCCCGATATGTAAAAAAAAAAATTCTTTTACGGTAACGGGACTGGAACCAGGACGGGACATGGTCTCGTCCCGCTCGAACCCGGTCCGCCCCAATCCCGCCAGCCCGCCCTGATCCCTCTCCTTTGCACAAAATAACCGTTGCACCAACGGTCATTTTATATTTTGACCGTTGTGCAACGGCCATTTTTGGCCTCCCCCAACCCCCCTTATCCCCTTAATATTTATTTTTAACCCCTAAGTTATTATATTTACACTTTAACCCAATTTTCCAACTATAAAAAACTCATTTTCTCTTCATCTTTCTCACAAATCTTCCTACAATCTTTCTAATCTCTCAATCTATCTCTCTACAAGTCTACATTGTGTACTAAAAAATCAATTTTATTTATTCATTTGGGAGTGAAGTTGACAACTAGCTTGAGGATCTTCCATCGAGCAAAGTTTCAATTTTCAACCTCTCGATTATACGTCGGTATTACGTCGGCGTTTGGTACATTCGTTCCTTCATTAAATTATTATTGTTTCTTTATTTTATTTAGCGCACTTAATTTCATTATCTTTAACTATTTATTAGCATAATTAAAATGAAAGGAATTACATGTATGTTTAAGGGTAAGGGTAAGACTTCTTCTAGTAGGGGTAACAAGGGCCGGGGTACTTCTTCTAGTCATCCTATTCCTAGACAAGATCCTATTCCTACACAGGATGATTTTGTTGATACTGAACATTTTCCTCCAATACCATTAGATTTAGACGAGGAGATATTTTCTGGAACTCAACAAGACTTTAATTTAGAATATGATCTAGATGACACACCGACTAATCTAGATGACACACCCACTAGTGCACCTCCAACTGGAATGCCTCCTATTTCCCCTAGTATGAGACGAGATCCAGCAAAACAACCATTAAAATCATATGCATGGAAATTTTTTGATAGGGACATAGACAATCAAGTAGCTATATGTATAATTTGTAAAAATGTTTTTAAATTTAAAACTGGAAAAGTTCAGGGTGGGACGAGGGGTTTAATGAGACACATAGAAAGGGATCACCCAGCTAGGTTTGCCCAATACAAGGCTGAAAAATCGGGTGCGCAAACGACCTCTCCATCGGAACAAGGTTCACATACTGTCACGGACCAAGTACATGAACAAATTAACCCCACGACGGGGGGAATTGTAGGCCATAATTACAATAAACATAGAGATAGGGAAGCAATAGCAAAATTAGTTGTTGTGGAGGGTTTGCCTTTTTCATCTCCTTCATCTCCTGATTTTATTCATTACATTAGAGAAATGTATAATCCTGCTTTTACCGGTTTTTCTAGATCAATTGTTAAGAGAGATGTATTTAAATTTGCACATGAATATCAACAATACTTACGTTATTCATTATATCATTTTAATGACAAAGTGGCTATCACTTCTGATATAGGCCGTAGTACTAACGGTCATGATTATTTAACGGTAACCTGTCATTGGATAGATTATAAATGGTCTATGCAAAAACGTATCTTAGCGTATAGATATATAGATGATAGGCACACTGATACTTTTCTTGCAGAAAATATTTATCAAGTGTGCGATTATTACGGAATAACTGATAAAATTATGACTATTACATTAGATAACGCTTCTTCTAATAATTATGCTATTACAATTTTAAAAAATAGTTTAACTCCATCTTTTTCAAATCATTTTCATATAAAATATGTGTGCCATATATATAACTTAGTTGTAAAGGATGGTCTATCACTTTTTGAAGACATTCTTAGTAAAATACAATTTGCTATAAACTTTATTTTTAAAAATAATAGAATACAACGAAAAAAAGATTATAAAAAATTTGTCACGATTGCCAACTACCTTATAGAAAAATTCCCGAAGAAGTACCCACTAGGTGAAATTCTTTGTACGAGCAACTACTTGTTGCTTATGACTATAGAAGACCTATAACTTTATTTTTTAACGCCCATAATCAAAATCCAACTAGAACATGTGTTTTTCAAAATGTAATTTCTTTAATTGCAATTTTACTATGTCATTTGCAACTTTTGAACAACACAGTTGCAATTTTGACAAGTGTATTTGTATTACAAAAAAATCATATTTCTAGTAAACAATATAAGAGGCACAAAAACAGTATTGGGATGTTTTTATTACACTATCTTGTTCAATTATTGAGTTGTTTATATATATGTTATTTTTTAAAATTAAGTGCAAAAAAAAAAAAGAAAGGAAAATCCCGATCCCGGCCCGCTAGGACCGCTACCCTTTTCCGACGGAACTGGAACCGGGACGGGACAGCGGCGAATCCCGCCAGTCCCGCCGTGTACCGATCATGCCCTGCCCCGCCCCGCCCCGTCCCATCCCTTTGGCCACCCCTACTCATATGTGAACAGATATGTATTATATCATCATAGATTATGACAAAATCCAATATGAACGTATAATACATGTGTGTGTCTGATATCAGTAATAGTTACCTCGAGATCATCTTTGGGTACTTCCAAAAGGAAATTCACACTCTCTTCAAAGTAAGTGACTGCAGACACAGCATCTCCTGTAGCTCGACTATAAGTATAGCTCAAGTTATTTCTTTTAACAAACTAAATTTCCAAAACTTCGGTAATCACTCTAAAGATCTTTTAATGACACACCTGCAATCACCAAGCATACCAAGAACTGCTCCAAGCTGGGAGCACAACTCTGATGTATTCCCCATTCTCTGGAGCTGTTCTCGGATGTCATCTGCACACATAGTAAATCTTGATTTCGCACTATCGATATTATTGGCGCGAAAAGCCTGCAAATTAAGCCAAAAGTTAGTGAAAACCATGAAAGTAATTTTACTAGCTAACCTTGACTAGTAGATTTTTGCTAAACATACCCGCATGGCTTGTTGAACCAGGAAATCTCCCCGCTCCAAAGATGCGTCCTCGTATATAACAGTTTTCTTCTCCTCTATGTCTTCTTGCTCATTATTAGCTTGAGACCTCTTAATCCTTGCATGCCCTTCAATAAAGCGATCAACAACATCCTGAAGATTCATGTCGGCCTCAATCTTTTCAATATCAGCACCACATAATGGACAGTCCTTAAAGCGGGAGATACATGCCCTGTTTACCAAAAAGATGTACTACTTACAAATGTCCAGAGGAATCTTTTTCTTTTCCCTTTTCTTGCTTTAAAATATCATAAAAAAGTAAACGATATACACTTACTTGCAGAATACATGTGTACAGGGCACACATCTGCTGCAATCATAAAGAAGTGCCTGACAAATCATGCAGCTAAACGGACCCAGTTTAACTGTTTGAGAATCATATCCAAAGGGGCACTTAGGCGACACAGTTACAGATTCTCCAGAATCTTGTTTAGGCTTGCTCTCCTGGACGTCCTGTTGTTTATTTTGGTTTTCACAAGGTTTCTTAGGAGTCGAATCATATCCAAAGGGGCACTTAGGTGTAACAGTTGCAGCTTCTCCAGGCTCTTGTTTAGGCTTGCTCTCCTCGATAGCCTGTTGTTTATTTTGGTCGTCACAAGGTTTCTTAAGAGTCGAATCATATCCAAAGGGGCACTTAGGTGATACAGTTGCAGATTCTGTGGACTCTTGTTTAGGCTTGCTCTCCTGGACAGCCTGTTGTTTATTTTCGTCATAAGGTTTATTAAGAGTTGCATCATATCCAAAGGGGCACTTAGATAACACAGCTGCAGCTTCTCCAGACTCTTGTTTCTTAAGAGTTGAATCATCAGGTCTGGAAGCGCCAGCAAAAGGGCAAACCGAAGTCATCTTGATAAATTCCCTGTAAAGGGTGTACAAAGTTATTCATATCTTTTTGCAAAAAAACAGAAGATCACAGACCAGACAACTACCGAAAAGCCACAAATCCAGCAGTTTGACAAAGAAAGTGGCCATGCTTCGTTCAACAAAATGTTGCAAGAAACAGGAACTGTGATGACTTAAGAGCAGAATTCTAACCAAGAACTAGCTATTGCCTTTTATTCTGTTTCAGTATACATAATATAGTTAACACGTAAAAGCACATAAATTATTTAAAAGCTTCTTCTAGCTTCAACAATGCAGACTCAATACCATAGTAAAAGAATTTCAAAAGGAAAGGAGTGTCACCACACATCGACATTTCTTATGTAAAATCCTCAATAGAGATCAACAAATCTCTACCCTCATTCACCTATAATTCTCATAATACCTAAAAAGTCCATCTTTTTCCTGTTTGAAGGAGTTATCTATTTTAATTTTGCTTCTTCTCCTTGTCAACAAGGAAAAAAGGCTCTACTTTGCTAAACAAACAAAATAATCTAAAGATAATGGTCAAAAACACACTGAATTATCACTTTTTTGCGAGTTTCCTACCTGAACTATCAGTTGTTTGCGTTTCCTACCTAAACTATCACCAACTATTTATCAAAACACACCTTGAAATTAATGAGTCAGCTGACATGTGGACAAAATTTTATGGACAAATTAAGCTATCAAGCGCCTTTTGGCTATTGTATTCAAACACTTGGTCTAGTCAGCCAGATGATAGTTTAGATAGAAAACGCAAACACATGTTAAATCAGGTAGGAAATTCGCATGAAAGTGATACTTAAGGTGTATTTTTTACCATTATCTCAATAATCTAATTGCAGATCAAATTTGAAGTGATATAGGATGTCAAAAGAGTTGTCATTATTAACTTAAATTTGGATCACATACTGTGACAATTATCCTAAAATTCCACAGAAATGGTTGCTGGGTTTCATAACGGGTCATTTTCAGCTAAAAAATGGATCATCTAGGGCAATAAAAAGAAGCAAAATCAGATTTTTTTTTTACCTCGAGGGTTTGCGTTGGCCGAAAATTTGAAGCAATCGATTAAATCAGTTGATTTATGTGCCCCAAAATTATGGGTGAGATTAGATTTCAATTCCCATAATAGAAAGAGAAAGAGTCTGCGCGAATTTCTGATTAAAAATAAAAAAACTGAGGGTTCTGTTTATTCTATTTTCCCCTTTTTTCTATTTTGGAATTCCATTAATTGTGAACCAGGTTTTACATTCAGTTTCTTTTTTTTATTTTATTTTATTTTTTTATACAAAGGACTTTCTGGAGAATCACAACTCAGATTGGAAGGTGCAGTGTAAATTAAAATGGCACACTGACATATTTTTAGTACTACCACCCACTTTATTTGTATACCTGGGCATGGAAATATTTTGGTAGTGCTATATGATTTATTTGACGTGAATTCGAATATAATTGAGTTTTAATGTGAGTATCAGATACTGAATGAGAAATTAATAAAAAAATAAAACTTTATTTGTATACAATTTTTTTGTCTTTAACAAGGTGTCTAATATTCATTTTAGAATTCAATTAATTTCAATTTTGTATCTAAATGTCTTACTTAAAAATGAAGTGTCATCGAATCTTAATTTAGAATGGAGGAGTATTGCTCCATCACAACATTTGATGGTCACTTTTATTACAATTATAAAATTGCTCGTCTAATTTGAACTTTTATATTTTCCGGCTTATTTGGTAATCATCTCTTAGAAAATTAATAGTTTACTCTTTCCATTCTATTTTATATAATATTGGTATTGATCATGAAGTATCAGAGATTTTTTTTGATACATAAGTCAAATATAGTATAATACACAACCTATCTACTTTTCAACGTGTTAAATTAATTTCTGGAGTACATTCTTCACTCATTCATGTACTAGTTATGGTTCCCTCTTTGGGTTACATCACTAAACATATATCTTTCACTTTTTCTCAGTCAATAATTGAAAGAAATAATCCTCTTGATTATTTTCATTAATTGAATATGTATTTATACAAGTTACAAAATCGAAAAATCCTATTCCTATTCTATTCCTAAAATCTTATTCTACCATAATTCTAACTATACAATTATGGTAAGTGTATAATCCTAATTTAGGTAACAAATACACTACAATATACATCAAATATATATACCATATATACAAGATTGGTACAAGATACCAATCCCGTGATGGGCTCCGATATCTCAGCCTTTGCTGGGCGTCGCGTGTTAGGCCTTTGTCCATCAATGCCCGTGATATACATTCTTGTATATTGGGTGTATACCGAATGATGCGTTTGATTGCATTCATGTGCTCAACTCTGGGATCATGCATGAATAAACACACCTGCTGAACATCATACGTAATATCTGGTCTGGTAAAGGTAAGATACTGGAGGGCCCCTGCAAGACTGCGATAGCGGGTCGGGTCCTCGTATGGTGCACCTGCCGCGGCACTAAGCTTGGGTTTTGCATTGACTGGAGTGGAAGTGGACTTACAGGATGACATCCCAGCCCTCTCTATGATCTCAGCAGCATACTTTCGTTGAGACAAAAACAAACCATCTGAGTGACGTTTGACGGCAATCTCCAAAAAGTAACTCAAGGGCCCTAAGTCTTTCATAGCAAACTCAGAGCTGAGCATGGCCATGATAGACTGGCGTAATGCATCGGAAGAGGCAGTTAAAATGATATCATCCACATACAACAGAATGTAGGCCAAGGACGAACCATGACGGTAGATGAACAAGAAATTATCAGACCTGTTGTGAGTGAACCCAATCGTCGAAACAAAGTCAGCAAACCTCGTATACCAGGCCCGTGGAGACTGCTTAAGCCCATATAAGGACTTCTTCAATAAACAAACATGATGAGGACGGTCGGGATCCCTGAAACCCAACGGTTGATGCATATAAACTGTTTCTTTGAGGTCACCATGTAGGAAAGCATTCTTGACATCCAACTGATGAATAGGCCAAGTCTTTGAAAGAGCCAAGCTAAGCACAGTGCGAATAGTAGCTTGCTTGACCACCGGACTAAACGTCTCCCCACAATCTATCCCAACCTGTTGAGTCTTACCATCACCCACAAGCCGCGCCTTATGTCGAGTAAATGAACCATCTGAATTCTCCTTATGAGCAAAAATCCATATAGACCTGATAGCGTTAATACCATATAGACAGGGCACCAACTCCCACGTCTTATTATCAATAAGAGCATTATATTCATCAGTCATAGCAATTTTCCAATTAGGGTCATTTAAGGCGGACATAGGATTACGGGGCAAGGGGGATTTAGAGACATCAGAATGTAAATTAAAATGTCTTTTAGGTGTAAAAATACCCCGATGACTACGAGTGACCGGTCTATGACTCGAGGAAGAATTGAGTGAATTTTGGGAATTTGCTGGGCTCGGGACGGACTGGCTAGTAGGCAGTGGGCCTGCTGGCCCAAATCGGTAACCTGGAGCATCCATCGGACCGGTTCAGGTGGGCCGGACCGGCCCAATTGTCGGGATCGATCCAAGAATCGGAACGTGGGACGGTACAGTGGGGCCAGCGGGCAGTGGGCCCGCTGGAGAGTTTTGGGTGCGGGAGATGTCCGAAAAATGCCGAATAATATACGGGGATATTTAGTCATCCAAAAAATTATACGACCTAGGCTCGGGAGTATGAACTTTCGTAAAAGGAAATTGGATTTCATAAAAAATGACATGGCGATTAATTATGATTTTCTTGGAGGATAAATCAAAGCATTTATAACCACGATGATTAGACAGATAACCTAAAAATACACACGGTAGACCGAGCCTGAAGTTTGTTAATTGTGGTGGATGAGAATAACGGATAACACAAGCACCCAAAAATTCGAAGATGAGAATAAGAAGGGTTCTTATTATATAGGATTTGGAGGTGGAAAGAATATGTCAGACCTTTGGACGGAATTATGTTAAGGAGATATGTTGCCATTTGCAGAGCATGATGCCAAAAATACGGGGGTACGGAAGCATGAAGTAAGAGAGTGCGGACAATGTTATTTATGGAACGAATTTTGTGTTCGGATTTTCCATTTTGAGAAGATGTATGAGGACACGAAAAATGAAAATTGATCCCATTATTATCACAGAACTCCCGAAACACCCTATTGTCATGCTCTTTCCCATTATCACACTGAATATTTTTTATTTCTCTTTCGAATTGTGTTCTAATGAATGCTCTAAATTTTATGAAGACAAAAAACACTTGAGATTTATTGGCAATTGGAAACGTCCACAAAAATTTAGAATAATCATCCAAAAACAGAACATAATATCGATGACCTAACGAACTTAGAACAAGAGACGTCCATAGGTCGCTATGAATAATATCAAATGGCTGTGAAGTATGAGAATTTGAGTCCACAAATGGCAACTTACCAATTTTTCCTAACGAACAAGATTGACAAATTTGAGTACGACTCGTACCCTTATAAGAAATAAAGCTATTTTTATCTAAAACTGATAAAATAGAAGATCTCGGATGACCAAGGCAAGCATGCCACACGGAAGGAGAAATGGCTGCAAAAGCTGACGGCAAGGCTTGACTCGATGGACTGAAATCGTGCATGATAGGATAAAGATCCCCCCTACTATCACACCTCATGAGATGACTCCCCGTCTTGAAATCCTTCACAGAGAAACCAAAAGGATCAAATTCAACAGAAACGGAATTGTTAGTGGTGAACTTTCGGACAGACACTAAATTTTTAATCAATTTGGGGGCATGTAAAGTATTTTTCAAGATAAGGGGTGGATTGGGGGGAGAATGTTTTTTGACCATAACCCTGAATTGGAATAGAGTTGTCATTACCAACAATTATACCCCGAGGGGTGCTCAAATTGGAATAAGATGAGAGAGTACCTGAATCGAAAGTCATGTGAATAGTGGCACCGGTGTCCATATACCAATTTGGGTCCGGTTGAGTCAACCCCAATGTGTGCATCGCGGCCTCGATATCGGTCTGAGTGGGGCCTGCTGCGTGGTGGGCTTGCGGAGGTCGGGGCCCAAGTATTCTAGGACGGGACTGAACTGGGCCGTAGCCGCCGGAACCGGCGCCGCCGGGCCACCGGTCGGTGGGCCGCCACCGCCGGCCGTTCTTTGGGCTCGAAAGGTTGGCCAGCCCACTGGCTGCTGGGATTGACTGGGTAGTAGGGGCTGCTGGCCTATGGCCCACTGCCCCAGCCCCACTGCTGGGACCGGGGGCGATGGGCCACTGTTCACTGGACGGGGCCCACTGCCTGCTTGCTGACCACCGGAACCGCCGCGTTTGCCCCCGCGGTTTTTGTTATTATTCTTACGATTATTTTTGCCTCTACCATGAGTATGGTTTTGGCCCGAATTCTCAACAAAACCCGAAGAACTTGGGGAGGACGCCATCATGACGACGGGGCTTGCTCCGGTAGCCGCCTTTTTTGCCAAACCGGCTTCTTCCAAAGTAAGCATGGAGCGGGCTTGATAAAAGGCGGGAAGCGGGTTGTTTTGACAAAGGAGAGTTCCAATACCATTATAGGCCTCCGAAAGGCCAGCAACCAATTGTAGAATCAAGTGATTATTTGTTACAGGCGCGCCAACATTACAGAGTTGATCCGCCAACTCCTTGAGTTTCTTGCAATATACAGAGACGTTTGGAAATTCTTCCATTCGAACGAGAGAGAATTCTTGCTCGAGTGTGACGACACGTGAATGTTGGTTATCTTGGAATATGTCACGCAATCTATTCCAGGTAGCCATAGCCGTGGTATCCGGCTCAATAATCGTTTGTAAAAGGTCAACCGAAATAGTGGAATAGATCCACTGGAGAATGGTAGTATCAAGAGTAATCCATAACTGAGGATCCTCCGCGGGAAGAGGTGTAGCGGGAGGAATTATGTGATGGATAACTTGATGGGAGATAACGTGAATTTTAAACAACTCCGCCCACGTCGCATATTAGACGTTTTCCATCTCAAGCACAATAGGGATACTGTTCTTGACGTTAGAAACCATGAGGGCAGGATGATAATTGTTCTTAGACATATTGAAAGAACAACGAAGGAGGGGAAATTTTGGAATAGTAAGAGAGATTTTGAGAGCGGAAGACAAATTTTGGAAGAGAAAACCCGAGGGGGGGGGGGTCGGCCGAATAGTGTACAAAATTTTGGGAGAGAAAATTTTGTTAGACCTAGTCTCTTGATACCATGAAAGAAATAATCCCCTTGATTATTTTCATTAATTGAATAGGTATTTATACAAGTTACAAAATAGGAGAATCCTATTCCTATTCTATTCCTAAAATCTTATTCTACCATAATTCTAACTATACAATTATGGTAAGTGTATAATCCTAATTTAGGTAACAAATACACTACAATATACATCAAATATATATACCATATATACAAGATTGGTACAAGATACCAATCCCGTGATGGGCTCCGATATCTCAGCCTTTGCTGGGCGTCGCGTGTGCGTCGCGTGTTGGGCCTTTGTCCATCAATGCCCGTGATATACATTCTTGTATATTGGGTGTATATCACGGGTATATTTCCTTATTTAACAATAATATTTTATCTTATTAAGTTTTTCTTTAATGAAATAAAACAATGTTAGATCCCTCTTCCAATTATTCCGATCTAACTCACCTATTAATTAGAGATCTATCCATGAATGGCATATCTAGTAACAGAACTTCAGATAATGATGACTCATCTATATATTCTCAACAGAGGAGAGTTTATTCCAATATATATCGAGTTACAAACTATGGTATAAAAAGGATGATTAAAAAACAGAGATAAACATGGTATAATGCAAAAAAGAAAAAAAAGGAATAAAGGAGATATATAAGAATGCGGTTATATTAGTAATACACGGATCATTAAGAACACTAAAATGGCATATTTTTATTTTATTTAAAATGTAAACACATACTTTGTTTTACTACGTTGTAATTTTTTTTAATAAATAGATTCAAATAGAAGAAATTACAAAAATTGCACTTTCAAATATTAGTTCAAGTTAAATATTTTTGCACAAGTCTTGTTTAAATATGAGAGAGTTGATCTGATGTGAGACTTTTAACACTCTCTCAACATTGACAAACAAATAATTGAAATAGGTCTGACTCTGATACCATGTATAGAATGAATCTTGAGTCTAACTTAACCCTAAAAGCTAGCTTGTAGGGTAAGTATTGTCCAAGTCCATATAAAGGGTCCATGTTCCCATTCCATTTTCAATATGAGACTCTTAACATTTAGTACTCCGCTAACTAGGGTAAAAACACACTTCTATACCTAAGAGCTGAAGAAAAAAAACTACTGTACTTAGCCTGTGAATTAGTGGGTGGGTGGAATATCATGGGAATTGAAAGGCCAACAAAAATAAAGGTCCCATTTGGGCAAACAATTCTTTGCTCAAATATGGGTTAAGTCATCAATTCATGCAAGCTAATAAGCTTATCTAGCCCCCATTATTTTACCACCTTTTGTTTTCATGTTAATATATGGGGTCCATATTCGCAAATTCCCAGCCAATAGATTATAGATCCTTCAATTCCTTGTATTGTGGTGGGAATTCTTTTAGATACCATCATCTTACCTGCTATCCAGAAAGGCAATTATTTGGTTGCTTGCAGCTAGCAAATTTGCACCACCAGCAACAACATAGCTAGACTTATTTTTAGTGTATTTTAAAAGTGGAAATACTCAAAAAACAATTTTTATACCTTCCATTCAAACATTACTCCTATAATATGTTTGTACGATGAAGCAAGCATTAATTGAAAAAATTTGGAGGAAGAACGACTAGAGTGTATCCAAACCTTATACATGATTAGCATTTAGTAACATTTTTAGGAACTTGTAACCTTTTCTATTTATAACACATACATCTTTTGAATATTATTATGTTATTTTAAAAGTCTTTTTCTCATTGATACAGAGTGCACGAGCAATGCGCATATTCAAAGACTAATTTCACCATATGTAAATGTGTATCTTTTAATTATCGACTCTGTAAAAATATTATCGCATACAATTATATAAATTTTTCTAATTCTTCATTTGATGATTGATTCGACCTCTGATAAAAAAGATATACCTTGGTTATATTTCATCTCTCCAACAAATTTAGTAATGAACACAACACATAGCTAAACTCTCATTAAAACCAGACATTTGGTGGTCGTTGACTCACAGAAATAGGGGACATCTTAGAATAATGACGAGAATAGTATACGATAAGTACTAGTAGTATATGGTAGGCTAGAAATCTCGATTAATTGGTTTCGTAAAACTTGGATTTTTAGCTAGCTAACTCGTAACTCTGACTAGTAGTATATACTAGTCTCTTATGACTCTCATATCGTCGTCGAATGTAATGTGTTTTTCTTGCTTTTTGTTTTTGTTATTTTCTCTTTCTTTTTTGGTATATAGATGTTTATATACCAGCAATCCAACATCTATAATATTAATCGATTAGCCCTCCTATTATATATGAGGTAATATGTACTCTAATTTCAAAGGTATTTATTAGCGAATATTCTCAATATACTCCCTATATATTGTGTAATTATGAGTGTTATATGTTGGAAATTTGCCTTTGGCGGGGAGATGCGTCCACCCATCTTTGATGAATTAAACACTAGTGTTCCGCATGTTGGAGACCTTGTCTCTTCGCACATGCATGATCTACGAAGTGAGTAGATGACCGTAGGGCCAAGAATCGTCAAATTTCGTTGAGAAATGAAAGAGATATTGATCCACGAAGTAAGGTGTTTAAGGCATGGAAATGTGGTGTGGGACAAATCTACCACATCGGTGGGAATAGAAAGAATTGCTCTCTATATAAGTCTCTAATGTGGTAAAGGTTTTGGATCCCCAAGGGGTATCCCATGTGTTTAAAGGAGGGAAGACCTAGATGTGCTTAGGTTCAAGACTAAGCTCACACGCGCGCCGCCGCCGCCCGTCCGGTCTCGGGCTGTGGGCTGTGGGGACTTTCTGATATTATCTTTTTGGACCAGAGGACTTTGCCAGATGTACAGTTTGATCCCAGAAGTTTCTTATGTACAGTTTGGTCCCTGAAGTTTAATATTTTACAGTTTGGTCCCCAGAGTTTCTGGGAAGGTGACGGAAGGCAGAAAACTCGTTGGACTGCGTTTTGGAGCATTAAACAGCCATTACTTGGCTGATTAACTCTCCATTAACAACCCATTACTTGGGCAATTGAGCAGCCTCCTTCAAGACCTTAAATCAGCCTCACTAATGGCATTTAACATGCCATTTACAGCCCTCCTAATGACCATTAACAGCCATGTTTGGGCAGTTGATCAGCCCCTCCTCCATGCTATATATTGAGTCTCTTTTGGCTCAATTCGTGAGCAGAAAACTAGCCAGAAACAAGCTGAGAACAGACCAAAAACACACTGAAAAATCAGCAAAACAGTGGCTGAAAAATCAGCAAAATAGTGGCTGAAAAATCAGCAAACCAGTGGCTGAAAAATCAGCAAAACAGTGGCTGAAAATCAGTCAAAAACAGTGACCAAACCCTCACGTATACACAAGATATACACTATAGAGACACACTATATACACAGAGACAAAAGAGAAGAGTAAAGAGAAACTCTTCCTTCCTATTCCATATCTTCACAAGTCGAGTCATATCTATTTTCTTCGACCAGGCTCAACCTATTGGCTTTGTAGTGTTGAGATTATAGTGTTGTTTTATCTTGGGAGACTATTGCCCGCTAACGTAAAAGCATATATACGGGGCAATCTTGTCTTAAGGGTAGAGGGTTATCCTCGACTCAACACACAACGTTGTAACAATCCAGATTTAGTTGTTTCTTGATTTCAGGATATCAAGATTCAAGACACAACAAGCTTGCGGCAGTTCTCAACATTGGCTTTGCAAGGTGATCAAGATTCAAGACACAACACACTTGCGGCAGTTTTGAAGATTGACCATTTATTTATCCTTTCGAACATTTGTAATAGTTATTACTTCCCGTACTGCTTTATAAAGTACAATAGAGAAAACCAACAATTAAGACAAGATTGTATTGTAATACTATTAGTGTTCGAAAGATGTCGGTCAAAGTTGTGTGACCAAATCTGGATATGGCAATGGTTTTCTGGTAGAAAAGAGTGATGATGATGAACGTGTTCATGGCGTCACCGCTACCAAGACTGGTGGGAACAAGCGCTCTCGAAAGCCTGAGGATGTCAACTGGGACAAGAGGAGAAGACTGAAGATGTTCTTCTATCTTGCAGCAGAAGGCCTATATCTGTCCCAGACAAAAGATCTGAATAATGGTAAGAAGGAAATGGACACTCAGTCTGATGAAGTGACTGAAGTGAGCCAGAATCCGAAATTGGGATAAGTATTTTTCTTACTTGTCAAGAATAAAGATTAAATGATGTCTGATTAAAAATGGATTAAAGTAAGGAGGAATATGAAAATAATTTATATTCCTTGCGCTTTAAAAATCAGAAGTTTAATCTCTTCTTCTTTCCCGTTTAAAGATTGGATTTTGTAAACGACTTAAAAAGATCCGTTCTTTTAAGTGTAATGATTAAAAGTGTGTAAAGTATGTTCGCACTTACGATAGAGAGAGATCCACTAACTGTGCAAAAACTGTTACCACTCTCAAGTAAGCGCCAAGAATTATCTGGGCACCAATCATAACGGAAGAAGTCTAAAAGTTAAAGACGTTGAGCCTGTCACACTATTTAGCAGAAGATCCTTCATAGGATGATACTGGACACTCAGTCATATAAAGCCTCCGGGCGACTAGAGTGGGCCAAAATTCCTTTGATATGATGATATTGGACACTCAGTCATATAAAGCCTCCGGGCGACTGGAGTGGGGCCAGAATTCATTTCATAGAAAAGTAATGGACACCTAGTAAGGTGGGCCAGAGTTTCTAGGTCTTAAATGATCTGAAGGCCTAAAGAAAGGCGGAAAAGAAATTGGACACTCAGTCTGCCAAAGCAACTACAGTGGGCCAGAGTATCCAGATCACATATGATCCGGTTACGCCCTAACCACGGGCAAAAGGTTGTTCATGTGAAGCAACGCCACCTCTAAAGTAGAAGGGGTTGGAGAGGTTGTCCTCAATAAGGGCTTCATAGAATGAGATCACTCTAAGATGAGGTGATACATATCCCAAACTTGGTTTAAGGGACGTTGTTGGTCAAGCTGGTTTGAGACTAGTCCAACAGGTTTGTAATAACTAAGAATAGTGCAGTACGTCTGTAGCTAAATGAATGATATATTTGTAATCCATGCATCTATGGCATCATAGATTAAGACACGTTAAATAGCAAGTCATTCAAAAGCTAACGATGTTGAGATTGTTGCCTTCTGTCGACATAAACCCTCAGAATAAATGAGAGGTAGGAGAAGAGGCAAAATCACCTTTCCAAATTCCGTCAAAGGGAATAGCGAAAGAAGCACCGCTCCTCTAGAACTTAGTCACACCTACTTGGGTGATTTGAAGTTTATACAAAATAGAGGGGGGAGACAAGTACGTTGTGATCTTCATTAATGATGGTACAACGTATGGAATCCTTTGTTTGTTAAAAAGCAAAGATGAAGTTGTTGAAGCGGATAAGTGCTACAAAGCAGAAGTTGGAAATCAACTAAGCCTATGGATTGCGAAATTCGTAGTGATAGAGGGGGAGAATGTGAAGCATCGTTCATTAAACGACTGTTCATTTCTCACTTCAGTCCAACGGTGTTAGCCAAGCGCAAAGTCGTACGCCCAAATTATATAGGCTGGCTTGGTAAAAGTTGGAATACTGAAACAGGTCAAATTGTACCTAACACTGTAGATTGCATATCCACCTTTGGATCCGCAAATAACGGTAGTGTTGATCGCCTCTTGGCATCAAATAATGCTGAATTCTTTTAAGATAGCTTTCCTTGAAAAAGGAAAAAGGAGTAATTGCTCAAGGTTAACAAGAACCCGCGAGGGCCTGACTGTCCGGAGCTAGACGTTCCGTATTTACAGGACTCGAAAGTTGCTGGCTATTCAGAACTTAATATTTCAGATCTGCAGAACTCAGGGATTCTAGATGTTGAACCGAGACGGAGCAAAGAAGGGGACAAAGACTTGTTCCAGTCCTTCTAGCTTGTATGGTTAAGAATGAACCATGAACAATTAACAAATAATTGTCATCTCCAAAACCGCTGCTTTGGAAAGAAGCTAAAGAAAGAAATATATTCCATCATATAGAACCATACTTGTGTAATGGTTGATCTTCCTCCGGGAAAAGAACCTTTGGGTTGTACAAGTGCTCCCCTGCGAGTAGCTTAACATCCTGGGCCATTGCAGTCTTGCGTGGCATGGATGTTGAAACAGCCTTCCCAACCGGAGAGTTGGAAGAAGAGTATCAGACTTGGTTTGTCGGACTGTTGGGCTTCTTCCTGAACTTTCATTTTGGTCCCTGAAATGTTTACATTTTGGTCTTGAAAGTTTCAGATAAAACAGAAACAATGAATCTGACCACAGAAACATTGACTCTGAAGTTAGAAAGCCAACAGTTGGAGAATCAATAGTCTGAAAGTAAAAGTCATATTGACACAAAGTCTCGACATGAAAGATATGGGTATCACAGATGACATCTTAGGAATTGGATTTCTAAGACATCTAACGGACTGGTCGATAGTTAACAGTCTCGTTGAAGCCACCAATGGATATGAATCATAGAACTGATTGGAATCATGGTGCACCCATAGACAAGGAGCGATATGCACAGGTCATGTGTAGTTCAATGTATTTTACACACTACAACAGACCTGGTATCAGCCTACAAACAGATCAGTTGAACTCAGGTTCACTGATGATCTTAATACATGATCAATAGAAGGCGTTAAGTCGGATATGACGATATACGAATTATTCGCTTATCTACGGATTATAGAATTCTGGATGTCCAGCAGTTCTGGGAGAATACAGTGATGCAAACTGGACATCAGATCTGAAGAACACCAAAGCCACAAGTAAATGTGTATGGTGGGTCTTGGAAAATCCTCTAAGCAAACTTGCATCGATCGATTCATGATGGTATGGGAGTTTATCACTTTATACAAAGCATGAAAGAAGTTGAGTAACTTCACGACTCATTAGAGGACGTCCCTTATTGGGAGAAACCCGTGCCTTCAACAGTTATACATTGTGGCTAGCCGGTCGGCTTCAGGAAGGACACGGATGACGGCGTCTAGACATATCTGTCAGGATCTGTCGGAGATATAAGACCGTAAGGCAGTTGATCATCACGGGTGTCACTACCATATTTACTAATTAAGGAATTACCCAAAGATCAAGTGTTTTTCCTGTCTAGGAGAATGGGTTGAAAACCCAAACAATACGAACCTTTGCGGTGGAAACCCAACCATACTGATTGGAGATCCCAAGAATTTGGTTCAATGGGAAAACTAAGCGGCAAAAGGTTCAGTTGAGCGCTTCGGTGGAAGCAAGAAGCACTTCGGACGATGATTTCTGTACGAAAATATGAATCCAAAGCTGTTCCCGCGATAAACATTAAAGTGCTACCTGCATGGTGGGTAAAGGTTAAGCTTCCAAACCTTTAACGATCCTCAAATGGTTGAGGTTAAGGTTGGGGAAACTTTTAATGATTCCTAACACTTGTGAAGTGGGTTATAGCAGGATACCTTGTAGGAGATCACCTATTTAAGTGCGAGGATGGCCGTCTCAAATGAACGCACTTAAGAATCCAAGTGTGTCCAAGGCCACAACGGACAAAAACGTAAGAATGAAAACGAATAAGAAGAGTTATTGTGTTGTTATCATTGGCTTGGCTTACACTAAACACTGACGGTTCAAGACATCACGTTCACCGCGCAGTAAGTAAGTCCGATGGTTTCAACTAGGGAAGGTTCAAAGCGAAAGCTACCTCTCCTGATGCAATATCTTTTCGCTGAAAGATTGCTAAAATATAGGCACCTTGTGCGTGCGACACAATCTCTCTTTCATAGAGGGGATTGTTGGAAATTTGCCTTTGGCGGGGAGATGCGTCCACCCATCTTTGATGAATTAAACACTAGTGTTCCGCATGTTGGAGACCTTGTCTCTTCGCACATACATGATCTACGAAGTGAGTAGATGACCGTAGGGCCAAGAATCGTCAAATTTCGTTGAGAAATGAAAGAGATATTGGTCCACGAAGTAAGGTGTTTAAGGCATGGAAATGTGGTGTGGGACAAATCTACCACATCGGTGGGAATAGGAAGAATTGCTCTCTATATAAGTATCTAATGTGGTAAAGGGTTTGGATCCCCAAGGGGTATCCCATGTGTTTAAAGGAGGGAAGACCTAGATGTACTTAGGTTCAAGGCTAAGCCCACACGCGCGCCGCCGCCGCCCGCCCGTCCGGTCCGGTCTCGGGTCGTGGGCTGTGGGGACTTTCTGATATTATCTTTTTGGACCAGAGGACTTTGCCAGATGTACATTTTGATCCCAGAAGTTTCTTATGTACAGTTTGGTCCCTGAAGTTTAATATTTTACAGTTTGGTCCCCAGAGTTTCTGGGAAGGTGACGGAAGGCAGAAAACTTTTTGCCTTCCATTGGACTGCGTTTTGGAGCATTAAACAGTCATTACTTGGCTGATTAACTCTCCATTAACAGCCCATTACTTGGGCAATTGAGCAGCCTCCTTCAAGACCTTAAATCAACCTCACTAATGGCATTTAACATGCCATTTACAGCCCTCCTAATGGACATTAACAGCGATGTTTGGGCAGATGATCAGCCCCTCCTCCATGCTATATATTGAGCCTCTTTTGGCTCAATTCGTGAGCAGAAAACTAGCCAGAAACAAGCTGAGAACAGACCAAAAACACACTGAAAAATCAGCAAAACAGTGGCTGAAAAATCAGCAAACCAGTGGCTGAAAAATCAGCAAAACAGTGGCTGAAAATCAGTCAAAAACAGTGACCAAACCCTCACGTATACACAAGATATACACTATAGAGATACACTATATACACAGAGACAAAAGAGAAGAGTAAAGAAAAACTCTTTCTTCCTATTCCATATCTTCAGCAAGTCGAGTCATATTTGTTTTCTTCGACAGGCTCAACCTATTGGCTTTGTAGTGTTGAGATTATAGTGTTGTTTTATCTTGGGAGACTATTGTCCGCTAATGTAAAAGCATATATACGGGGCAATCTTGTCTTAAGGATAGAGGGCTATCCTCGACTCAACACACAACGTTGTAACCATCCAGATTTAGTTGTTTCTTGATTTCAGAATATCAAGATTCAAGACACAACAAGCTTGCGGCAGTTCTCAACATTGGCTTTGCAAGGTGATCAAGATTCAAGACACAACACACTTGCGACAGTTTTGAAGATTGACCATTTATTTATCCTTTCGAACATTTGTAATAGTTATTACTTCCCGTATTGCTTTATAAAGTACAATAGAGAAAACCAACATTATATATTTATTGTTTATATTAGGATCCTTACTGTATTGTGATTCCACCTTGTACACACTATATATATTCTGTAATGATGAGAAGACTTCCCAAGAGAAATTATTACAATCTTACATGGTATCAGAGTCAAACCCTAAGTCTTCTCTTCTATTGCCCCCCCCCCCCCAAAACCACTCTTTGGCCGAGAAGACATTTTTTATTTTTCTTTGTTCTTCCCTGTCTTCTTTCTCCTACTTCCATAAAACTAATCCACTATAATGACTCCTCCCACAACCCCCACATCAGCTTCAACCTCTGTTCATCCAGCCCACACCGTCACAGTCGTGTTAATGGAAGAGGATGGAGATATTGTCAACAAACCCTTGTGGGATATTCATTGTGTGAGCATCATTTGGGTAAAGGAAGACTTAGAAGTATGAATAGTGTTCGAAATTCAACGAATAAGAAGAAAAAAGAGGAGAAATCTTTGCCAAATGATCATGAATATTGTGGTGTTGATGAAGATGTTGAGTAAGTCTTTAATGGTGACAATGAAGAAAATGAAAAAGCTTGGAATGGTGAAAGCTAGATCTCTGAGCAGCCTGCTCGGTCAAACGGACAATGCAGTTGCAGCGTTGGATGATAATAAGAAAGAGTAGCGAATGAACACAATCAAGTATCATTTCATGTACGATCTCAGACTGCTATATTGCTCATATCTTTCAAAAATATTGTTGTATACTCTTCAAGACTTCTCGAGACTGAGCTAAGGAAGTTTGCTCATATAATATGTTCTTTAATTTGGATGAATTTTGTCCATTTGTTTTTCTTCTTTAATTTTTTTTTCTACTCTTTTTGAAGTTATTCTTCTTGAGTTTAGCTTAAAGATTGAATTACGCTTGCGACAAGCTAGCAACCACATTTGTGATTCCTTAGTGTTGTTAACATAATAATAATGTTAATAATAATAACTTTATCAACGGCCCATATTAGGGTCAATTTGATTTGTGGACGAATTCCACTCAACTTCTTGAAGTACTATATTGTCTATTTTGACACTTCAAAGACAAGAGTATTATATAACTATTCATTAATTAATCTATAACAATCTTTAGTTTTATGTAACTTTTGAACAAAAAAATCAGGTGCGTATTATGTACAGACTTTTATTAGTATAATCTCGAAGTCTTGACGATGATTTACTCGATTATGATCAGTACAAATAATAGATTTTAAACGTAATAATTTAAACAGGATATGATTGAGCTCCGATTTGAAAATTATAAAGTTTAAATTTTAAATCCGTCTCTATCTATATTCTTATGTTGACTTCCGAGGCTAGATAACTTGTTAATTTAATTACTTGAAATCGTTTAGCAATGGAAGAGCATATCCTAAGTTATTAATTTGAACCAAGTTTAGAATTGGATGTAATTTCGAAGCAGTAATGGACAAATGCATAGTACACAACAATGTTACAACAACAACAACATACCATTTAAATCCATAAAGTGGAGTCTGGGGAGGGTAAGCGCACACAAATCTTACCCTACCTTGGGAGGTAGAGAGACCGTTTTCGGTAGACCCTCGGCACAAGAACAGACAACTCAAATCAGTGCAAACAAGTTATGGCAAAATACTACAAAAAAAAAATGATAAAACTAACTGCAAAAAAGGAGGACAGCAACAGTATTGTCGTTTTAAAATTGTGTCACATTTAAAACGATCAGTAGGAAAATCAACACACGCTTCTCCTATATATGTATTTTTAGGCTAATTAAGTTACGTAATATAAACTATCACTATAGTTAATTGGTAGTAACAGGTAACTTATCATCTTTTTTAGTTTATCAAACCCACCTGGCTTCCAAATAACCTAACACTGTAAAAAAGAATCTTTATATTGTAGGTGTATAAAAATTAAAGTGATCTTTTCAAGGTAGGCCGATATTATATAAATGATTTACCTCCATATGGACAACTAAAAACATCTGTTTTCTCAGAATATTTGTCATCCCGTTATAAAAAATTATGCTTGTGTTTTCTCAAACCACTATATATAGTTGCATATCATGTCCCACAATTAAAACTTCATTTTTTTTGTCTCCGCCTACCTTGGAAGGAAATGAGGATGAGACTTTCTTGCAGGGTTTCAACTTAAACATTGATCAGAGTAAGGAAAATTACTTAAGTGTCTCGTTTGTAATGACAATGGCATAACATGCATATTCAATATGTAGTTACCAAGGTTCGTAGCTGGACTAAGTATATTATTAATATTCAATTACCTGAGATTAGTAGTTTGTTGGGTCATATTTTCAAAATTTGCTACTAATTTTGGAGAAATAGTTAGTATTTGGCTAATTAATTTGAAAAATATTTTTGCACATATTAGAGCTTCAAATTATGCTTGACCAAGGTTCCAAAAGTGCTTTAGGGAAATAACTGCTACTATTTTCAGCTATTGCTACTGCTACTGCTACAAAATATTATTTTTATTTAAAAGCTTGATCGAACAACTCAACTCTTTAAAATAAGCACGTTTGATTTTATAGAAGCTTAACCAAATAGTCTATAGATCTCTCCATCTCCTTCGTCCATACTTGAAACTGCCTCAGAAGCAAAGAGAGGCAAAATAATCGAATTCATGGAGATCTTGGCCTTTGATGAAGATGAACTGATATACCGGCATTCTCTTCCAACTCCGTAATGGTTGCTTGTTGACCAACGGAAAGCATGGGAGAAAGATGACGAAAAAAAAAATTAAACTCGCGCATGAAAGGCACATGTGTTGCATATCTAAATAGTATTTCATTCAAATAATAGGAGCATATTAATGTGAACATGAGGACATCGCGAATGCATGGGAATAGTCGATATCATGGAGTTGGGACACTCGGCCTACTCCCCCAATAGCAATTACTAAACCACGAACAGGGCGATCGTGGAGTTGGGCCACTCAGCCTACTTCGGCGATAACAATGACCAGACTGCAAAAGCAGAGATATCTCGTGATCACTTCAAATTTTAAATCCGCCTTTGTATATCCCTAACATAGGAAATTGACATTTTCTTGTTTGGAAGTCTTGAGTCGTCCATTAGCATTTGGTAACCAGCTTCTTTTGTTTTGGGCCGTTGCTTCATACTCGGAATGGGCTCGATTACTTCTATAGTTGGATAAAATAGGCTGGGTCATTTGCACTTTTGGCCCTATTTTGTGCTAGTCTTTAATTTTTGTCTTTTCGCCGGGAATAAGTTTATATTTTTTCATCATAATATCCCACAAGTTATGCCCCGCGTTCTTAAAGAAATTATGCTTACTAGACATAAATTTGATTTTGAAGAGTAAAAATTAAAGACCATCTCATTTGAAGGGAAAACCCTACAATTTAGGTCCTCTATATATGGACCCTCTCTGACATAACGCAGTAGATGTAGAGGTTAGTGTAGAGCCCAACAAACAAAAGGCCCAAATTTAGGATCTAAGAAGTCCAACATTACTCCACCTCTACTCTACTTCTTTGGCCCAAGATTTGTAGCCCAATACCATGACAGATGCTAGTGTATATTATATTCTACAAGAAATATACAATTGATAATAGTTCATTTCATGGTTTTATGCATAATCAGACACCCAGTTCTAACTTACTCTGCGAAAATTTCTTTTATGCAATAGTAATATTGAAAGCCGAGACCAACTTATTTGAGATTGAGTCATAGTTGTAATAATAATAGTAATATCAACTGGAAGAGCAAAAAGTTAGTAATGCTAGTTGTTCAACTTTAGGTGTTATTAACATAGTTTTTAGGGAGATCTGCAAAACCCAATTAATTTTTACACTCCAACACAGTATCACGAAGAAGTAAACAAAAGGGACAATAACATTTTTAGTTCCTTAGTTATCGTTAATTATGATTTTGGTCCTCATAATATATTATTTGGTACATTTAACCTTCAAGTAATAAAAACGTTTGTTTCTTATCCCTTTATGTATGAAATAGGCATATATATAGTGTTTAGCAAGATATCATGGACCAAATTCAAAATTTATCAACAACTGAGGGACTAAAACTATTATTTTCCCGTAATAAAATAAAAAAATTAATCAAATAAAACTGCAAATTTTTTTGAAGAATCGGACTCCATATATCCCCTTTTGCCATCTTGGATCATTATCTTGTCCAGAGGCTGATTAATTAAAGCCATTAATGATGTCCATTTTCTTCTTGTGTTTTGGGCTTATTTGTCCCTATTATTCTAATGATGATGTCTATAAATTTTATACTAGCATGAAATAAATAAATAAATAAATACATAAATATATATATATATAAATATATATATATATATATATATACACACTCCCTATGTCTCAATTTATATGACACACTTTCCTTTTTATTCAGTAAAAAAAAAAGACATTTTCTTATTTGACAACAAGTTAACTTTAAACTTTACCTTTTATGTTTAGTGAAATAATCACACAAATATTTTTGGCTTGTTAGACCACAAGATTCAAAAGTCTTCTTTTATTTTATATACTCCGTACTCAGTCAAACTATGTCATATACATTGAGATGGAGAAAGTATATATATAATCTAAATCTAAAGTGAAAATGACCTTTTGCTCATAAAAAAAATCATGATTGAGTAGACCACACGAGGAAAGGCGTAAACTTAAAGCAAAAATTGGTCAAACATTTCTCATCATTGCCTCTATTTGAAGAAAAAAGGAAAAAGAATGATTCGTCTTAAGTAATGGCATAAGTTGTTTTCAATCATGCACCCACAATCTAAATGATTGTAGTGTTTTTTCATGCATCAATTATTACAAGAATTGATCATGTAGGCCATGTTTGTTTGATCAAACTTATGTAAAATTATAGTCCATTTGAAATCTTGAAAATACTAAGTTGCTTGATTTGGGATTTGATTGAATGATGACCATTCAAATTGCCAATCAACTTAAGGGGCCGTTTGCTTACAACAATTTGGAGTTATTCCTCTATAAAATTTGAGATTAAATTTGTCCAGATTAGTTATGGTTATTAACTAAAATCAGGATAAAATAGATACAAAATCATAGGACTGTCTATGTCATATATATAGAAGTTGGAATTATCTATCCAGGTTATATAATATGAAGATTATAATCTTGGGATTACTTTCGTTCTAAACCAAATAATCCTCAAATTGCTAATTCCGAAACCAAAATCTTATTAAGCGCCGTCTCTAATTTAATCCCAAAATTAAAATTCTTTGTCCTTCAAACCAAACGATACCTAAGGTATTCTTCCAAGTCCTTTGAGTAAATTAGTGTCCCTTTTGTTTTATCTCTTATAAGTTCAATGGTGGGACTACTTGAAGGGAAAATGAAAGCAGTAGTGACAAAGAGTCGAAGACACTCATTACTAAGGAGTGTCATTCGATACTATTTGACAACAAAAATTCTTTACATATGTGTATAAATAATATGTAATTCTTTAAAAATTATAATATGTCGTCATTGCTTTAAAAAATATAGTAAAAATAAGAATTTATGACAGAAAGTAAAACCTTATATTACCACAATGTCAAGCTTAGACTCATAAAATGAAGTGTAACTTGTGTAAAATTCTGCGAACATTTATTAAAGCTAAGAAAATGGGCACCTTAAATTGGATTGAGATCAAACTCTAGTTCAAACTATTTTTTTTTATCTAACTAGAATTTACTACATTAGTATCAATGACCTCAATTGTTGCAATTGTGCTCGGATATTTCTTTTTAACTTTGATCTATCTCTCAGTCCAAGACTTGTATATAAAACCATGATTTGTAATTTGCATGAGCAAAATACATTTATGACTTATGAGTATAGCTTATGAGTTATGATGACAATTCTTCCGTGATAACAAAGTTTACAAGTCGATTAAATACTTCATTAAATTAAAATATATATTACAATATTCAAATATGCGTATCTTTTCAGTATAAGATTCTCGTGAAAATAAAATATTTAACTATCAGGGATCGTTTGGCATGTGGGATATGGATAATAATTTCGGATAAAATTTGAGATTAACTTTATCCTATGTTCGGTTTGAGGAATTAGCTAATTCGGGATTATTTTATCCCACAATTTATACAAAAATAGTGGGATTACTATCCCATATAGAAGATGGGATAAAGTAATCTCATGGCATATCTTTGCTTATCCCATCCTGCATGTCAAACGACCCCTAAGAATAGGATGGAGAGGATTCTTTCACCCTTAATAGGAGATTTTGAATTTAATTCCCGGGTATAGAAAATATTTTGACAAGAAGCATTTTCTTTTTAATGAGTCTTACATGGTATGGATACAAATTATTAGAAGCACCTAAATAAAGAAAAAAAATTGAAGTGATGAAAGTTTTGTCTGAAACATGTTTATAGTAAAATCCCCACTTTCATGCCTACTAGTTTTTTACCATTTTACTATGTTTTCTTTTTCTATTTTGCTTTCTGTGGTCAGAAATGGTCAATCATTCTTTCACTACTTTAATCATACATCTCAATTCTATAATCATGCTTTATGGCATGATTCCAAGAGTGAGAAAAATCCACTTTATATGCATGAAGAATAAAGTTTATAGAAAGAGGTATTATGTTTATATCAAAATATGTTCTAGAATGATTTTCCCTTTTACCCCCTTTTTTCTTCCTTCATCATATTCAACCCTAATATCTGAGTTTATGATTTGACCGCTCACCTCAAAGCCAATATTTAAATATAATTTCCTTTTCTTTTGGATTTATAAATGGTTAAATCCAAATATTAACAGATAAATGACTAATTAACTATTTCGGGACAAAATTATTATATTAGTACTAACGATTTCAAATTTTGTAAAAGTAAATATTGTTCTACTATTATGAGGGTTTGATTCAAGGGTTATGCCGATATATAGAGCTTTAGTCGTTAGTAATTTGTAATGAGCTTAAGTTATATACATCGTGTTTATATAAAAAATTATACTATGATCATTTACCTAATTAGGTGACGTTCATTTGATGTGTTTGAGTTTGGAGTTTTGCAGAAAGTGTTTGTTTGCGCTTATTTTGAATAAAAAGTTATACTATTTTTATAAATATTTCTAAACTAGGTTTTTCAAATCTTTCAAAAGCGGGAAAACTCCAGTAATTTTTTTGAGTTTTTGAAAGAATTGAATAATAAGTTTGAAATTTTCTTGTAAAATCTAGCTCAAACAAACACTTTTGGCAGAAAAATTCAACAAATAGAGTTTGCTCATTTTAAAACTCCAAAATTTCACCCACATACCTATATTTGACTTTAGTAAATTGACCAAGTCAAATGAAATATGATGAAACTAAAAACATAATGCATGTGGTAAATTCAATGGCGGGACCAAAGGAGTGAAAGGAGTTTGATTCGATTTTTTTGGGTAGAAAATTATATGGTGTATATATATGATTAAAATATTTTTTTATATATATATAATATATGATGAAATTTTGATAAAAATTCAGCTTTTGTCACTGATCGGTAATGTATTGTAATAATTGTTAAAGGATGCATCACTGTGATCATCATTCAACTATTTCAAATTTGTTGATCATTATCAACTGTATTGCAATTTTTTGAGGGCCTTTTGTCTCTTCATTTGCCAACATTTAAACAGCATCCCAAGTTTAAAAAAAGTGAGATATATATGAGAGGGGCAACTAGCATAGGCATGTGATGATGGACTTAATGATGGTAATATTCATAATGATTAGATAAGGGAATTAGAAGAGCATGACAATTAATTAATCATATTGTCTCTCAAGGAAAATACAAGATCCTTCTTCTATTCCATTATAAAGAGGTGGCTGTCTTTTCTATAATAAGCACAACAACATCACTTTTTTCAACTTGTTAAAAGTCTTGAAGGGCTACTATTTATCATTACTATTACATTAATCAATTGCATATCACTAATTTTAACAATAATGTTGACAATTATACATGCTAACCTAATCTTCCTAGTTATATAATTCAAATAAAGGTTGTTTTGATTTTGTCTATATTACCCTAAATCTTATTTACTTTCTTTCATTTTCATCATTTAGAGTTAACTGAGATAGACTCAATAATCCAATAAAGATCAGTCTAATCCTTCCCTAACTAATGGCTACTTAATAAGTTGTTTATCATATGATACAAATTTTACCGAATCATTTTGCTCATCACTTTTTTTTTTGGGTCAAGAGTAATGTCCTTTTAATTCAAAAGAGATAAATTCATTGAGGTTAAACCTTGAGAAAATGTCTAACAGATCCTGCATTAAAGATTTTTTTTGAAGAACGTTTTTGAAAAGGGGTTAAGAAGAAAACTTGAAATAACGGTTCTCTTTCAATACTTCTCCCGTCCGTCTAATTTTTCATAGAAATAGCGGTCATTGGTTTATTTCTCGGCTATGTCTTTAGAAAAAAATCACTGTTCTTTTCATAATAAAAATCTAAAATGTATAGTGAATATTCTCGAGTTTTACTTGTAAAATTTGAAATTCATTTTTCCAATTATAAATATTGAAAGTTAGCTATGTGTGAATTTTACTGGTTCTTTTCTTAATCTATGATTGATGTTTGTTATTTGCCTCCTTATTTTTTTTATATCCAGCTTCCCGACTTACCCACCAGGGTTCGAACCCATGCTGCTGGCCTCTAACTGGATTTAAAGTTCCCCTCATTTGCCATCCAGCTATGCCCGGGGACTACATCCTTATTTGTTGGACATAAAATGCATTTAGTTCTGATGCACAGGTCTGAAACTGAGTGACAATAAAACAAAGAATAATCAGATCATTCCACTACAAATACAGATGGATTCAGCACATGAGTTTTGAAGTTTTTATATATATATATATATATATATATATATATATATATATATATATATATATTATAATGAATTTTTTAATTAATATATAAAATTTGAATCAAATTTACTGTAATCATTATATTAGTCATATACTCATATTATTATAAAAATCTTGAATAATATTGTGCTTAATATTGCAAACTAGGAAGCTTTGGACCAGTCCTATGGTGCTAACAAGCCATCAAATCACAAACATGCATGATCATAGATCAAATGGAAAGATGTAATATATAAAGCTTGCTTCAGTGACTTACACCTGCATTTAGATATTTCTCAGAAGAATATAATTTCAAAGAAGGTGACAAAAGATTTGAAAGGGTTATGATGACGGAATTTGATTTTGGCCATAACAGTGCATAAACATCCTAGCTAGGAGTTTGTTGCTTTGTCTCTTCAACTCTGCAAAATTCACTTGGAGGTTGTTTGGTAAGGTGTATAACAGTATAAGTATAGTATTGACTATTGAGTAGGGTGTATTAGTATTAATCATGAAATCAGTAATTGAGATTAGTTATTTATGTTGTCATTATTTTTTATCAAATGTTTGGTTGGTCGTATTAAATGAATAGAGTGTATTAAAACAGGATTAGTACTGAATAGGGTGCATTATTGTTATTACCATGGTTTACTATATATAAAAATAGTATTGAATGAAATAGATTGAAAACACTACCAAATAAGAGAAAAAGATTAAATAATACCGAAGCTTGGTACTCTATTGTACATTATAAAGCAGTACGGAAAGTAAATAACTATTACAAGTGTTCTAAAGGGTGAACAAATATTCAATATTCAGAAATTGAAACTTGTTGAACAAATAGGCCAATCTTCAAAACTGCCGCAAGCTTGTTGTGTCTTGAATCTTGATAACCTGAAATCAAGAAACAACTAAATCTGGATGGTTACAACATTGTGTGTTGAGTCGAGGGATTGCCCTCTGTCCTTAAGACAAGATTGCCCCGTATATATGCTTTTACGTTAGCGGGCAATAGTCTCTCAAGATAAAACAACACTTTAATCTCAACGCTACAAAGTCAATAGGTTGAGCCTGGCGAAGAAAACAAATATGAATCGACTTGCTGAAGATATGGAATAGGAAGGAAGAGTTTCTCTTTACTCTTCTCTTTTGTCTCTGTGTATATAGTGTCTCTGTAGTGTATATCTTGTGTATATGAGAGGGTTTGGTCACTGTTTTTCACACAGTTTTACTCACTGTTTTGTGCTATTTTCGTGACTGGTTTTCAGTCTATTTTTCATGTTTTTCCAGTGTGTATTCAGTCATCTGTGCAGTCACGAATTGAGCTAACAACAACTCAATATATAGCATAGAAGAGGGGCTGTCCAATTGCCAAAAACAAGGCTGTAATGGCCATTAAGGGAGGCCAAGTAATGGTTGTTAATGACCATTGAAAGAGGCTGCCCAAGAATGGGCTGTTAATGCTCCAATTGTACATTTGGCAGAGTTCTCTGGTCCAAAAAGATAATATAACCCGTGACCCGAACCTGGACGGGCGACGGCGGCGTGCGTGTGGGCTTAGCCATGAACCCAAGCACATCTAGGTCTTCCCTCCTTTAAACACATGGGATACCACTTGGGGTCCCAAACCCTTTACCAATTAGAGACTTATATAGAGAGCAATTCTTCCTATTCCTACCGATTTGGTAGATTTGTCCCACACCACATTTCCATGCCTCAAACAACTTACTTCGTGGACCAATATCTCTTTCATTTCTCAACGAAATTTGACGATTCTTGGCCCTACGGTCATCTACTCACTTCGTAGATCATGCATGTGCGAAGAGACAAGGTCTCCAACATGCGGAACACTAGTGTTTAATTCATCAAAGATGGGTGGACGCATCTCCCCGCCAAAGGCAAATTTCCAACATTATTTTCTCTACCAAACGACCCCTTAGCCCAAATCTCCTCCACTCATCTAAAAAGATTCATTCCCCAAAATGGCCAACCAATATATTTCTTTAAATCTCAAACCTTCTGATTGATTTGATCATCTCCTTGTAATAAAGTAGCATATTCCAACAATAGTTTATAGGGGAGTTGAACGCTCACAGTTTTACCATTTAGGCACCAAAAGAATGAACTATAAGTTGAATCTTGAACTCATCCTCCAAGACCCCTAATTTTTCAGTCTAATTTTGATATGTGATTTGCCTGTGGCAAGTTTCATGATCGAACCCTCTTCGAGTTCAAGTGCTAATAATTCATGAGTTATTAAAGTTTTTAGTTAAATTATATTCAAATATAAAAGAGATTATTCGATTTAAAACAAAATAGAAAGAAAATAATATCATCGTAAATTAGAATGAAAAAATGACTAACATATCTGCGATCCAAAACATAATGACATAATATGGTACAAATAGGCAATGCTTTTACTTTTATTTCTGTGTTGGAGTATCAATCTAAAACCTAAATTTTAATATGAGAAACTAGTACTCAAATGTTTTAACCTTTTTTTTTAATTCTTCTTCTTATTCTTCTCTTTTGATAGGTTGCCTAGTACCAATGGGTATTAGATAATGATGGATAGCAAGAGAGTAAAGATTTTAAAATTTTCTTATTCAACATCTGATAATTGTATTAAAGTTCAAATTAATTTAAAATTTGCATCGTATACGACCTATCAAAAAAAGTACTCTCTATTAAAATTTTCTTTATACTCTATAGCTTGAATCCGAGATTGATTTTATCTATTCCATTACAATTCTAAGTAGTAGAGATTAAAGATCTAGTATACAAATGATTACTAGTAAGGAATTTGTCTGCTGTGGATGATGCAGCTATCCCCATCACAACTCTCAATATGGGCCACATCTTAAATATTTCAGTACATAAAAATTATTTCTACCCTTTGTTATGTATGTCATCTCTAGGTGTAAATTTTTCTTTACCTAATTATTGCATGCGTCACTCACGTGACAAGCCCTTCTCCATTTAATTTCGTATTTCTGTTTTTCTTTTACATTTTTTGTTTTGAATTACCACATTGAAAATCATTGAGGAAAAGATTTCACTAATCATGAGAATCTCTCATTATTGTTCTTTCTATTATTGCATTTTCTTCCCCCTTTTTTGACCTCTAGACATTTTCATTCAAATGAAACACTAAGATTATTATATGATTAATCAATCACAATACATTTTATTTTCTGTGTTCGAGTATTTTTCTCAAATTATATATGACCTTAGGTAATGATTAATTTTAAATTGCTAATTACATCTAAAAACAATTAGGTGTGAAGTTCTTAATGTAACATAAATTGTTAGCATTGCATAACTATAATAATATAAACACCCCCCCCCCCCCTTCCCCTAGGCCTTATCTACTCTTTTTCTTTTCTTTTTTTCTTATAAAACAACTACTCTCAATAGAATTAATAAGACATAGCAATTAACTTATTGGAATAAAGGGAGGCGCCTCCCTATTCTTTTGCCCTCTTATAGGGGGCAAATTAAAAAGCCTCTCATGAAAATCTGAATTAAAAGTTAATTTCATGAACTAACTTGCACTTTTGCTTAAATTGCGGCCAGAAATCTGACTGTTGAGCTAGTCAGCTACATTATAAGTTTGGCGTAATTTTTTTCTTTTTCTTATGATCTACAACTATCTGAAGTTTGCAATACTGAAGTTTTACTGAGTTTAATCTCAACTTAACCCTGGTTTAGTACTATAACTATCTCTGACTGTTTAACTCAATAATAATCGAATTTGAATTAAACTCAACTTAGCTCGAATCAGCGTATATGTTCAATATCTAAGCAATAGGTATCTATGTTGCTTGGATTCTTACAAAATGTCGTCACTTTCGTGTTGGATCTTCCGTAAAATTAAAATATGTTTTGGCGAATCCAACACAAATGCAGTGATAATTGGAGGATCCTAGCAACATAAATAGGCACGAAGCTTGATCAAAACCAACTCACTAATATATCGAATTTGAATTAAACTCAACTCAGCTCGACTGAATGTGTACATCTAAGCAATAGACATTTATATTGCTCAAGTTCTTAAACAATGTTGTTTCATCTATGCTGGATTCTCTACAAAATATATTGTTTGGAGGATTCGACATGGATATAACGACATTTTGAAGGATATGAGCAACATAGATTGACACAAGACTCACTACAAGAAAGTATAGAATTTCCAACAAAACTTTAGCAATAATAAAAATATTGTTGTTAAAAAACATAAATGGCGATAAAAATTTAATATATTGTTGCTAAAAAACGCAAATGGCAACGAAAAAACAACCTGTTGTTGCGAAAACTTTTTCATGAGAGGTTATTACAATGGCATGCAACATTTTTTGTTATTGCGAAAAGTAATTTTGGCAACAACATCCAATACATTAAAATAAAAAATATTATTTGCAAATGATTTTGTTGTTGTAGTGGCTTGACCAAACCAGTATTAGAGACAAATCATATATCATCCACCCTTATCATTGTCAAAATGTTGTGATCTACCCAATTTAGGAGACCATTAGTTTTTTTTTCTCTTTTCAATTGCCCCCTCTTTTTTTTGTATGGGGAAGGGAAAAGGTGGTCAAGGAGGAGCTAGCATGGAAAATACGAATTCAACATAACTTAATAATTCTGGTCAATTATATATATATATATGGTCAAGGAGGAGCTAGCATGGAAAATACAAATTCAACATAACTTAATAATTCTGGTCAATTATATATATATATATGGTCAATGAGGAGCTAGCATGGAAAATACGAATTCAACATAACTTAATAATTACGGTCAATATATATATATATATATATATATATATATATATATATATATATATATATATATATATATATATATATATATAAATCTTGAGAAGTTTGCTATATATATATATATAGCATATCCGGTGTAATTTTATAAGTGGAATTTGGGGAAGATAGAGTCTAAGTACACCTTATTCATACCTCGTAAAGATAGAGAGACTATTTTCGAGAGACCCTCGGCTCAAGTAGTGACGTTATATATTTTACAACAACAACAACAACAACATACCCAGTGAAATCCCACACCGTGGGGTCTGGGGAGGGTAGAGTGTATACAGACCTTACCTCCACCTTGGTAGGTAGAACGGTTGTTTCCGGGAGACCCTCGGCTCAAGAAAAAGCATAATCACAAGCAAGGCAATCAAAACAAAGCAAGAGTAAAGAGTAAAGCAAGAGAAACGGTCAGACTCATATAAGAAATTAAAGCAGTATAAAGTGCATTCGAACAAAAGGGAGCAGTAGCTAACACAACTAAATAAGCTAAACAAAATACACTAAATAACATATAACAGCAGAAATCAAACTATAGTGGATTATAAAGCAATAATGTGTCTATAAGTGTGATAGGCTAATCAGGTCTACAGTAATAACACTACAACTATCAATTTGTAAGCATAAGTAGGACTACGCTCGAGTACATACTACTCTTCTACCCTAATATGTGTCCTCCACAACCCCATATCTAAGGTCATGTCCTCAGTAAGTTGCACATGCGTCATATCCCGTCTAATCATCTCTCCTCAATACTTCTTTGGCCTACTTCTACCTCTCCTAAACCCGTCCATAACCAACCTCACACACCTCCGCACTGGGGCATCTGTGTCTCTCCTCTGCACATGCCCGAACCATCTCAATCTCGCTTCCCGCATCTTATCATCCACCGAGGCCACTCTCACTTTCTCCAGATATCATCATTTCTAATCATATCTCTCTTTGTATGCCCACACATCCATCTCAACATCCTCATCTCCTCAACTTTCATCTTTTGTATGTGCAAAGTCTTGAGTGGCCAACACTCCGCCCCATACAACATAGTCGGTCTAACCACCACCCTATAGAAATTGCCTTTAAGTTTTGGTGGCACCTTTTTGTCGCACAAGACGTTATATATTTTAATATCTATAAAATTTAAATTTTGAATTTCTCGGGCTAGTTTGGATAGATATCCCATGTCACATTTATAATTTTTTCCCTCCCCACTTCCTTTCCAGTAATTCCATCTATATATAGTTCCATTTAGATGTGAAATACTTATCATTCTTATCATTAAAGTCTGCATGAGTTCAATAATTGCAAGGATCCCAAAAGCATGACAAACCTGACCTATATTCCTGGCCATGTGTATTTGTTTTTTAATTATAGGTAACAAATAGTATAGTAAGGGACCCTTCTTCAAATAATCAATCAGCCCAACCCCATGCGTTTTGTGGACCACCCCACCCCCCTTCTTTAAAATCCCCCACATTTTCTCGTTTCTCAATTAAAATCCAATCAAAATTTTGCCCAAGGTGTTATGGACCACTTATTTTTTACTGTATTTTTTACCCCTAAAAATATTATCATATTTAACCAACACCAAGCGTGGAACCAGAAGAAAGCGATATTTACAAATTATGTCTGAGTTAAATTAGAGATGAACGTCTTCTTTCATTTCTCAACCATTAAGTAAGACAAAGCTCATGAACTTATTATTTTAGGTAGGAATAAGCCGATAGAACTACCTTTTTGCATCTCCATATTCTCCTCATGTGGCGACATGATGGTGAAAAAAGAAAAGAGAGGATAAGATTTCTCTTGCTTTTGGCATAGCGGGTCTCAAAGAGGAGGTTCGCACGACGGGCTATTAGCTCAATAGTAAAGTACGTTCCAGAAAATTGTGTCGTTATGCCTGGACTATGAAGGCTCTCAGCTATATGAATAGTTCAATATGCTCATCGACGCCTGACTCTGAAATATGAATCATCCAAGTCATATTAACGTTACTAAATATATAACACATATATTTTCTCAATATTTACATGAATTCAGTAAATACGCAATAGGCATTTGCACATAAACGGCTAGTTAATTGTGACTCCATTATAACATCATTGGATTCCAGAAGATAACGAATTGTATTTTTTTTAAGCTAATTAAACGTCAAGTGGGCTTTAATCATTTGAGTCGTCATAATTGGAAAGTAATAGGAATGTTTAACAAAACTTCTGGAAAGTTTAATCTATCATTTTCTTCCTTTAGAAAGTTTTTATTTTTATTTATTGGAATAGCAAAACGTGGTCCATTTGTCTGGTGAATAAAACATATGGTCGGGCAGAGGGTCAATTTATGGTCTTAATTCCGTGTTAAATCCGACCAAACTTTTAATTACCTTTTTAATGTTAGTAACACACTCCGCTCATCCCTCTTTCTTGCCATTTGTAAGCTATTTTCCTGGAAATTCACACCCTTATTGCATGCATTGAATCATTCATTAGAAAAGAATGGTTATAAATACACCCGTATGGTAAATGTTCATTCAAATATAAAGTTTTCTGAAAATCTTGTAATTAGATAAGCTTACAATCAAATAAGCTTGAAATTATATAAGCTTTCAATCAAGCAAACAACTTGCAAGTAGGTCAAGCAGACAGCTTGACGGTAACTTCTGAAAAGCCTTGCAGTAGCTTTCTAAAAAGCCTCGCAGTAACTTTTTTTCTTTTATAAATAGAAAACAATTTAGTTTATTTATACCTCAAATAAAAATTGAATACTATATCAAATTTTCTCTCTATACTTATTTCTAGTATATTTACTTTATAGTCTTTCTTTCCTAACAAGAAAGATATAACTAAATTATTTTTCTTTTGCTAACACAACTACACAACAAGATATGGTTCCTCCATAACAAATTATTTTGCATTCTCCCTCAGCGGCGAAGTTAAATTTTTTTACTGAAAAGTTTTAAAATTTAAAGAAATAAATTACCAATCTATGCAGAAATTCTCCCACGAAGGGGTATCAACTAACACCCTTCCCCCAAACTCAATTTTCTTTTTATTTCTACAACGTTATCTTTTCCATAGTTTTTTTTTGTATAAAATATCACTGTAAAAGAACTTTTATCTATATCCAGCTTAAAAATATTACACGTAAATGCGTGAATAAGGTAAACGAGACTCAAAGTTTCATATTTCGTTTTCGAAAGAAGCTCCAAGAAAATTCATTTTTTTCTAATTCTGTTTTTTGTTACTGTTTTGACATTTATTTAGTTTCCAATGATTTCTTTTTCTTGATTTAGACGATCTTGATAAAATTGCAAATCAATTAAATCACGGAAATAATTAACGGCGAACAACTATAGATGTTACGTTTAGAGATTCGAACAATGATGGTTTTGGCCTTTAATGATTGATCTTGGCCCCTGCATATATTTTCAGCGTGATTAATTAATATTTACTGCTTATGCAAAATCGATATTAACAACGCGAATTATATTTATTTGTTGGTTTAATCAAGTCATATAATCAGTTGTTTTTTATGATGTTGGTAGCCGTATAAGTAGATTGAATTTAGGTTTTATAAGGAGCGTTTTATCCTCCAAGTGAGATTTTCCCTTGCGAATTTTGATTAATCAGTCTCCACATATATTTATAAGTTATAATGTTATTCATATACACTTGATAAAGAAATGCATCTGGAAATATTTTTATTTGTCAACTCTGTTAGTTATACCTGTGATATACATGGATTTGTATACCATGTACATCACCGTTTCACAAGGTAAATTACCATATGTGAAACCGTGGTATACACGGTATACAAACCGTGTATATCACGGTTTTTGGTAAGTTTAATTAGTGTAAAATATTGTATTAAATTAGTATTGTACACTTACCATAATTATAGGATTCTTGTACAACTAGAATAGGGTTTTGGGAGTAGAATAGGAATAGGATTTTCCAATTATGGAAAATTGTAAATTGTATATATACTCTTTCATTAATGAAAATAATCAAGAGATTATTTCTTTCATGGTATCAGAAGTCTAGGTCGCAAATTATCTCCCAAATTTTTCGTCCACTTTTTGCATCAAGTTTCGAGCCTCTCTTCTCAGTTTTCCTGCCCGGTGGTACCTCATCTCTTCCCAATTTTTTTCTTCCCAATCCCTACATCACGTCTTGCGTTGCGATTATGGCTAAGAACACATTTCACCCTGCCCTTACTGTTTCTAACATCAAGAATCACATCCCTATCATTCTTAATATAGAAAACGTCCAATACGCAACGTGGGTCGAACTGTTCAAAGTTCACGCACGATCGCATCAAGTCCTTCATCACATTATCCCCGCGGCGCCTGCGGATACGGAGGTGCCCAAACCCGAGGATGATCCTAAGTTATGGAAAACCCTTGATGCTACCGTTCTTCAGTGGATTTACTCCACTATTTCTACTGACCTGTTGCAAATGATTATCGAACCCGACGCTACGGCGATGGATGCATGGAATGGAGTACGTGATATATTCCAAGATAATTAAAATTCTCGTGATGTTACCCTTGAGCAGGAATTCTCCCACGTCAATATGGAAGACTTCCCCAACGTCTCAACATACCGCAAAAGGTTGAAAGAATTGGCGGACCAACTCCGCAACGTTGGTGCGCCAGTTACCAACGATCGTCTTGTCCTTCAGATGATTGCAGGTCTATTTGAGGCCTATAGTGGCATCGGTACGCTTCTTCGACAGAGCAGTCCTCTTCTGTAGTTTTATTAGGCCCGTTTCATGCTCACGCTCGAAGAAGCAGGCTTGGCTAAGAAAGCGGCCATTAGGGGCCCTTCTGCCGTCATGGTGACCAATTCCTCCTTTTCTACACCGGTCTCCAATAATTACGGCAAAAATCATTACACTGGTGGTGAAAAAAAGGGTCACAATCGCAAAAATAATGGAAAAAATTATGGCGGCAACCGATGTGGCAACAACGGGGTGGAAATGGGCCCGGGGTAGTGGGCCGCAAGTCAACTGGCCACAGCCCTAGGGCCCATGGCCGTGGAACTGGGCCAGTGGGCCTGGGCCCAATAACCCTTATTTTCCGTCATATGGTGCCAACCCGAACTGGGTCCACTTTTCGCCATCAAGCAGGCCCAGTTATTCAGGTCCACAGTGGAACCCGAGAGGCACTTATGGGCCTGGGCAGCAAGCAGGCGTGCTTGGGCCTCGGCTCCACCAGGCCCACCATGCAGCGGGGCCCACCCCTACCGACATTGAAGCCGTGATACACACTCTTGGATTAAATCCCCAAGACCCGAATTGGTACATGGACACCGGTGCCACTACCCACATGACGTCCGATCAAGGTACTCTATCGTCTTATTCCAATTTGAGCAACAATCGTGACATTATTATTGGTAATGGTAATTCAATTCCAGTTCGTGGTTACGGTCGTAAAACTTTATCTCCCCCTCATCCACCTCTTGTCTTGTAAAAATCTCTTCATGCCCCTCACTTAATTAAAAATTTGGTGTATGTCCGTAAATTCACCACTGATAATTGAGTTTTTGTTAATTTTGATCCTTTTGGGGTTTCTGTGAAGGATTTCAAAACGGGGATTCCTCTCATGAGATATGATAGTAGGGGAGATCTTTATCCTATCACGCCCACATCTGGTCTCTCATGTCATGCCTTGCCATCTACTTTTGCAGCTCTCGCTCCTTCCTTATGACATGCACGTTTGGGTCACCCTGGGTCGTCTATTGTTTCTTCCTTACATAAAAGCAATTTTATTTCTTGTAAGGGTACGCATAATACTCCAATTTGTCAATCTTGTCCACTATAAAAACTTGTTAGATTGCTGTTTGTAGACTCTCCTTCTCATACTTTAATGCTATTTGATATTATTCATAGCAACTTATGGACATCTCCAGTTTTAAGTTCTGTGGGCCATCGTTATTATGTTCTATTTTTGGATGATTATTCTAATTTTTTATGGACTTTTCCGTTAGCGAAAAAATCTCAAGTTTTTCCCACCTTTTTAAAATTTAGAACATTCATCCGTACCCAATTCGAACGAGAATTTTGTGCAAATAATGGCATTGTTTTTTATTTTTCTTGTCCTCATACGTCTTCACAAAATGGGAAAGCCGAACGAAAAATTCGTACCATTAATAATATTGTCCGAACTCTAATGGTTCATGCTTCCGTACCCCCCTTCTTTTTGGCATCATGCTCTACAAATGACTACTTATCTTCTTAACATACTTTCTACCAAAGGTTTGACATATTCCTCCCATCTCCAAATCTTATATAATAAGACTCATTCGTATTCACATCCTAGGGTCTTTGTGTGCTTATGTTATTCGCTCTTTCCGTCAACTACAATTAACAAACTTCAAGCCCGTTCTACTCCTTGTGTGTTTTTGGGTTATCACTCTTTTAATCGTGGTTACAAGTGTTTTGATTTGTCGTATAATAAAATCATCATTAGTCGCCATGTTAATTTCGATTAAACTCAATTTCCGTTTGCAAAGGTCAATAGTCTCGGGCCTAGTTCGTATAATTTTTAGATGACGATGTCTCCCCATATATTATCCACCATTTATCAGACATGTCCCGCACCCAAAATCCACCAGCGGGCCCACTGCCCGTTGGTCCACCAGCAGGCCCACTGCCCGCTGGTCCACCAATACCGTCGCGATCTAGCCTACAAGTTATTGGGCCAAGAATCGGGGCCGCCTATCCAGCCCAGTTCTGCCCTAGTTTTTGTTTCCGATGTCAGTCCCAGTTCCAGTATTAGGCCAGCAGGCCCACTACCTGCTGGCCAGTCCGTCACATGTCCTGATATTTCCCAACATTCACCCAGTTCTCCCCCGAGTCACCGACCGGTCACTCGTAGTCAATGGGATATTTTTAAACCGAAAAGATATTTTAAATTAAATTCTAATGTTCTTAAATCTCCTCTACCCCGTAACCTAGTGTCCGCCTTAAATGACCCGAATTGAAAATTGGCTATGATCGACGAATACGATGCTCTTATTGTAAATAAGACGTGGGAGTTGGTACCCCGTCCTTCTAGTGTTATTATTATTCGGTCTATGTGAATTTTTACTCATAAGGATAATTCTTACGGCTCTTTTGCAAGGCATAAGGCTCGTCTTGTAGGTGATGGTAAGACTCAACAGGTTGGCGTGAATTGTGGTGAGACGTTTAGTCTGGTGGTCAAATCGACTACTATTCGCATTGTTCTCAGTCTAACTCTTTTGAAAGCTTGGCCCATCCATCAGTTAGATGTGAAGAATATTTTCTTACATGGTGATCTTAAAGAGACCGTTTACATGCATCAGCCCTTGGGTTTTCGAGACCCCAAATATCCTCATCATGTCTGTTTATTGAAGAAGTCCTTGTATAGGCTTAAGAAGACCCCACGGGCTTGGTATAAGTGGTTTGCAGACTATGTTTCATCTATTGGGTTTTCACACAGTATGTCTGATAATTCATTGTTCATATATCGTCGTGGTCCTTCCCTTGCTTATATATTATTATATGTTGATGATCCTTCCCTGGATTATATACTATTATATGTTAATGATATTATCTTGACTGCCTCTTCTGATGCTTTGCTAAAGTCTATCATAACAATGCTCAGTTTTGAGTTTGTTATTAAAAACTTGGAGTCCTTGAGTTATTTTTTGGGGATTTTGTCTCTCGTCATGAAGGTGGGTTGTTCTTATCACAACGAAAGTATGCTGCTGAGATCATTGAGCGAGCTAGTATGTCCTCTTGCAAGTCTACTTTCACTCCTATTGATACTAAGCCCAAGTTGGGTGCTGCGACTGGCTCACCGTACGAGGATCCGACTCGCTATCGCAGTCTTACAGAGGCTCTATAGTATCTTACTTTTATGAGACCAGATATTACGTATGTCGTACAACAGGTGTGCTTGTTTATGCATGATCCTAGGGTTGAGCACATGAATGCGCTCAAACGCATTTTTCGATACATCCAGGGGACACTTGACTATGGCTTACATTTATATCATTCATCGACATCTACACTTGTCTCGTATACTGATGTTGATTGGGGTGGTTGTCCAGATACCAGACGTTCCACGTCCGGCTATTGTATGTTTCTTGGTAATAACTTGGTCTCATGGTCTACGAAGCGTCAGTCTACATTGTCTCGCTCTAGTGCAGAGGCCGAGTATCGAGGGGTAGCCAATGTGGTCTCTGAATCCTGTTGGTTACGTAATCTTCTTTTAGAGCTTCATTGTCCTATTTAGAAAGCTACATTTGTTTATTGTGATAATATTAATGTCATCTACCTGTCTGGTAATCCGGTTCAACACCAACGCATTAAACACATCGAGATGGATATTCACTTTGTTCGCGAAAAGGTAGCTCGTGGTCAAGTACGCGTCTGTCATGTCCCTTCCATGTATCAAATTGCAGACATCTTTACCAAAGGTCTTCCGTCAGTGCTCTTTGAAGATTTTAGGGACAATCTCAGTGTACGAAGACCGCCCGCTATGATGGCGGGGGGGGGGTGCTAGTTATACCCGTGATATACATGGGTTTGTATACCATGTATATCACGATTTCACAAGGTAAATTACCATATATGAAACTGTGGTATACACAGTATACAAACCCGTGTATATCACGGTTTTTGGTAAGTTTAATTAGTGTAAATATTGTATTAAATTAGTATTGTATACTTACCATAATTATAGAATTCTTGTATAACTAGAATAGGGTTTTGAGAGTAGAATAGGAATAGAATTTTCCTATTATGGAAAATTGTCAATTGTATATATACTCTTTCATTAATGAAAATAATGAAGGGATTGTTTCTTTTAAACTCACTAATTACTTTAATTTTAGAAAAGCAAAATATACTAAATATGTTTTGATAGAAGGAAGTTATATTAGGAATAATATTAAAGTCAAACAGGCAACTAAAAGAATTTTTAAGACGCATTTTTGGACTTTCACATGCTTTCACTAGCCTGGACCTCATTTCAAAATCACACTTTTCATAATTGTATTCTGATTTTTACAAAAGCAACGCGGTCCATAAAATTAGATAATATCCTTTAAATAAACATGCAAAAAATTCTACATATAATTTGATAATGAGAAATAAAACGTGTAAATGGATTACAATTACTCTCTCCGTTTCAAGATGTTTGTCTGATTTTTACTTGACACGAAATTTAAAAAAGTAAAAAAGAATTTTAAATTTTGTGTTCTTAAATTAAATATATAAAAGTATACCAAAATGTCCTTTTATCTTGTAGTCTTAAACATTGTCACGTGAAAAGTTGAAATTAAAAAGTTGACAAAAAAAGGAAAGAAGTAAATATTTTGAAACGGACCAAAAAAAAAAGTAAAACAAATATTTTAAAACCGATGAAATAATATTTACCGGCATAGCTATCACGACTCATATTAGGGTCTTAATCGGCATGTAATAAATGAACTCACCCAACTAAACAAATCATCTCAACTTATTGTTAAGTGAATCATTCACTTAACTAAACCGCACACAATCATAAATCACAATTAATAGCCTTAAATCTTAAACGTCCAAGCACTCAATAGAAGCGAGAATGACACAAACCTCCCTCATGATTTAAGATATTACAATTATCTTCTTTATTTTTATTTCTTTGTAACGATTCTTTTAAATTAATTATTATTAATATAAAAAATTATGTTTGGACCAAATCGCCCATCGAGAGACCAACCAAAAAACCTCTGTTCTTGATCCCTCAAAAGCCTTCAACGGCAAGAGAAAGCATTAGCTAGGATCCTCGATACTGTTTTACAAAACAAATATTGTGGGTCTTTAAACTTTTTGTCCTGACTTCTGATTTACATGTATTATGTTTTGCAAGGATATTTTCAAGATAAGAGTTGCCAAAATAACAGCCAGTAGTTATATTTAGAAAAAGACACTATACTTAAAAAAAAAAAGAAGAAGAGCAATCCGGTATACCAAGCTTCCACTATGCGCGGGGCTCGGGGAAGGACTGGACCGGACCGCAAGGATATATATGTTATAATATTCAAAAGTGGATTTCAGTTAATTTATGGGTTTAAGTCTGAAGCAAAGTTAGAATTTTAAATTTATTGATTCTGAATTAACATGGGATACGTAATCCGATTAGTTAATGGATTCATAATTACATGTGTATACATATTTAATAAAAATTTCAATACAAATATAGGATCTAAATAAAATCAATTGGATTTTCATCCTAGCCCATACCTAATACAACAATTTTGTCCCGGTTCATGTAAACTCCATAACTTTTGCTCGAATTATATGTGTAATAAGAAATTCATTAAATATTTAACTGTAAGTTTAATTAGGAGTAATTATAGTAACTTAGGATATATTAGAAATTGTCCAGTATTTCCTACCTTAATTGGATTCTACCATAATTGTATTTTACTTCAAATATGATTTCTTGGTGGAAACAGTTTTCTTTGTAGAAAATGACTCTACCATATTAATCATTTTCGTGGGAGAGAAGTTTTGGACTTCTATAAATAGGAGATACTTCCTTCTTATACACAACACAATAGCATCCACATTGTACTCGTTTTGAGAGTTTCGTTTAAGGATCATTTTTTCTCTCAATAGGTTTTATGCTTTTTATATTAGTTTTTCCAATATGTACACTTGACCAAATCATATTAAGCATTAGGCTTTTTTTTAATATAGTGTATGTGTCATCTTATTTATCGTCTTTCAAAATTTGCAATTATTAGCTTCCGCATGACGCCCCAATTATTTGGATCCCAACAAGTGGTATTTGAGTCAATGGTTCAAAGCTAATGGTTCAACAAGGTTGAAGATAGGTTTAAGACAGATTTATATCAAGTTACATCTTATTGACGATAATAAAGTTTTCCTATCAAATAAGAAAAAAAAAGTCTGAGTTACTACATTTGGAGAAAAAGTTTCAACCATATTTTTAAAAATTCTGTTGCTACATCTTTAAAACTAAAACCCATTTTTAACCCTGCAAAGGACTTCAATACTTTTAACCTGCAAGGGCTCCAATACTTTTTAATCCGAAAGGGCTCCAAAAACTTTTAATCCGAAAGGGCTTCAATACTATTAACCCGGAAGTGCTCCATTTTTTTAAACATGTCAAATAGCAGCGATGAAGATTATATGAAGATGGAGAATCAATATTATTTTGCTAGAAAATTTAGGCCAAGGGGAGATTTGTTAGAATTGTCCTGAATTTTCTACCTTATTTGGATTATACCATATATATTTTACTTCAAATAGCATTTCTTAGTAAAACGATTTTCTTTGTAGAAAATGATTCTACCATATTTATCATTTTCTTGGAGGAGAAACTTTGGACTTCTATAAATAGAAGATTCTTTCTTCTCATATACAACACAATAACATCCACAATGTAGTCGTTTTGAGAGTTTTGTTTAGGGAGAGATTTTTTCTCTCAATATGTTTTATGTTTTTTATACTAGTTTTCCCAATATGTCGGTCTCTTGACCAAATCATATTAAATATTAGGCTTATTTTAATATAGTTTGTGTCGTCTGATTTATCGTCTTTCAAAATTTATAATTATTAATTTTCGTATGACGCACCGATTATTTCAATGCCAAAAAAATATATATAAATTTAAATACTAAACCTACCCCTATTAATAATAATAGTGCGTTGAGGACTATGTATTTTAGGATTGAGACACTCTTTCTCACGAGTGTCATACTCATAATGAATATACCGCTGTATATTTATGACGTTTCACGTGCACTCTTAATTTAACTAGCAGTTCTTTTATCCTAAAATATTTGTCGTATTATGCTTTTTAAAAGTCAAATTATATAATTTTGACCAACAATTTAAGTAATATTTTTTCATCATATTAATATGAGAACAACTTATAGTACTTCTCGTGTAGTTTTTGAATATCTAATTCTACTTTTAAAATATTGAATTAATTTAATCTAATTTAGCTTTGAATTTTAGTCAAATTGACTGTTAAAAAGAAAAATATGACAAGTATTTTGGGATGGGTGGAGTATTTGTCAGTCAATTTTACTTTTTTTTTAAAAAAAAAATTAACATTTTTTATCTCAATATATGTGGCACATTTTTCTTTTTAATCTATTTAAAAAATCATGTCACCTTTTTTACATCGGCAAATAACAACTTTAAAATTCTTATTTAACCTTTTCTAAAATGATTTATAGTCACACGAATATCAAAATCTTATTTAGATCAGTAAATTTTAGAATTCTTTCTTAAATATATATCTAACTATATAGTGTTGAATAAGCTGGGACACTGAAATAAACGAAAAATAATACTCCCTACGTTTCATTTTAAATTGTCGCTTGAGCATAAAAAAAATTATTCTAAAATAAGTGTCAAGTTAATAATTATTTACAACTATATCCTTAATATTAAAGAAATGAAATAGTTCTTTTTAATATTGTTTCATTATTAAAAAGCATTTTATAAATAGGTGTAATTTGGTAAACTATATCTTACACTTAATTATTTTTCTGGGCGTAAAAAAGCTATAAAGCGACAAATAAAATGATAGGGAAAAATTAATTTTGAAGAACCTTTTGAGGTTTTCTTCCTTTTATAGTACACCTAGTAGAAATAGTATTAAAAAAAGGATTGGACAATGCCCTTCTTTTAAATAGATCCTAAAGTCCTCTATTCTTCTCTCTTCTTCAACTCAACTATTTCCCTATTTTCCATTCCAAAAGTTTCCTTTGTTTCTTTCTTTTCAATATGGAGTTAGCTTTGAGCTTAGGAGGGGATACCCCAAAACCAATATTGTTTCTTGAAAAATCATCATCTTCTAATCCTTGTAGCAAAGATGTAGGGTTTTGCATGGATTTAGGAAAGTGTAGTGAAGAATTATATGAAGTTGGGAGAAGAAAAAGATCAAGAAATCATCATGAAATTATAAGTAAAGGGTCATCAACAGATCATCCATCACTTCAACTTGATCTCCTCCCTTTTTTCCCTCTTTCTAGGAACACTAATTCTTCACAACTTTGCTTCCCTTGGCTCTCTCAAAATTGTGAGTATATATATCTCTTCACCCTATGATTTTTCTTTCTTTCTTTCTTTCTTGTTTTTGTTTTTTCTTTGTATTGAAAATGGAGCAGAGCTAGACTTTTAGTTACAGTTCGTCAAAATCCAATATGTTTGGCCAAAATACTGTATATGTGTTGAAAAATATACTGTAAAAATAAAAGCTGCCTTTTCGACCTTTTGAAATTCATAAACTCAAAATTCTACATCTGATCAAAAGTAATCTTTTTGCTCCGTCACATAAATTATAGACACTGATGATATAATGAACTTTTCACACTTCCGATATAATTTAACTTGCTATAGGTACTAGCAGAATTATTTGTGACCCGATTATGTAGATAATATTTAAACTATCACTAAGTAGAACTTAAACTCTTGCCCCATGGATTTAGAAAATGTTTATGCTTATAGCATTTTATTACTTGTTTTGTGGATCAAACATATTTCTTATATTCTCTTTAAGGTTTTGTTGGCGGAATATTGGTGCTTGTTATTGTTAGAAATTTGTCAGAGAAAGGAAGAGAAAAAACTTTAAAGTAAATATTGAAGAAAAAAAAAAAGCTTGATCTATATAGCACACTTTCTTGAAAAATTGATTGCGATGATTTTGAAAATACAACAAGCATGTATATCACTTTTCGCGAATTTTATACCCAAACTATCAAATGTTTCTTTTTCCTACTTGAACTATCAGTATAAATTATAAAAAGGGAACAACGGTTAGTTGAGACGTGAAACTCGCGAAAAATTAATAGTTCAAGTGGTTTATTGACCATTAACAGTATTAACTTTCCATATTATGAACTATTCAACAGTAGCTTCTGAACCGGGTTTAACACATGGACCGGCCGGCGGAAAGGCAATATTGGACATGAACCGGCGGCAGTTAGTGGTGGAGGAGGCGGAGGAAGGGGCGGCGCTATCATCTCCGAACAGCGAAATATCAAGTTTTCAAATGAACTTTCCAATATATAGAAATGGAAATTTAAATGGGAAGAGAGATCACTCTGAGAATTATAATTCTTCATCAAGAGCTAGTGATGAAGAAGATGCTTCAGCTAGAAAAAAACTTAGACTTACAAAAGAACAGTCTGCTTTTCTTGAAGAAAGTTTCAAAGAACACAACACTCTCAATACAGTAAGTCAAACTTTATAATCATTTATTTTCAAAGTTGTGGTACTACTATTTTGATCATTCACGATCTTGACTTTTAGATTATAGATACTACTATAGCTCTTATGCACCGACGGTGTAATTAAAGCGATACACTATGAGTTTAGAGAGGTAGAGTTAAAATTTGAAATTTTATAACTTATTTGAAATTATTAGATTCTAAATTAATAATTAATTTTTAAAACAAATACAGAATTTTAACTATTAGTTCGGCCAAGCCCGTAACTTAAACTCTACCTCCTCCGCCCCGATCAAGTTACCTAAAAGTAGTTACAGGTCAACTTTAATTAATAATTTGGAGAACAAAACAAGTTATTATTTGCTACAACAAGTTAATTTACAAGATAGTAGCGTGAAACTTTTTTATACTATTAGTGTATATAAGTTGAATCCTGAAAATCATGATGTTAATTATGTATACAGTAATATTAATACAATATGTGTCTAGGTGTTATTCGATGTTATCTTAAATTTCTTTTTCCAGTATTGTTGTGAAATGTGAAAAATTATAATTGCAGAAACAGAAGCTTGCTCTAGCAAAGCAGTTAAATCTTCGTCCAAGACAAGTGGAAGTGTGGTTCCAAAATAGAAGAGCAAGGTAAGCATTATACTCTCATACAGTCATACTCATAGCATTATATGATTTCAGTAAATGATATTAGTAAACATTGATCATTTGGGCCATTAACTATTTGAAAAGTTCAAGTTATGCATACAGTTGAAATGCATAAATATGGTAATTATAGATAAGTCTGAAAGTATTACTCCTCCGGCTTCAATTTATGTTTAATATGTTTTTAAAAAATATTATCTTTCTACATTTAAAAATAATTTAACTTTAAAATTTATATTTGTTCTTAATGAAATGATTTATAGTCACACAAATATGTAAGTATTGTTGTACACCACAAGAACTGATCTACTATCGCATAGTTAAAGAATACTAATAGTGTAAAAAGTCTTTGATTTATTGTCTGTGTATCCAACTCAGATCAATATGCTTAAAATTGGCAGGACAAAATTGAAGCAGACAGAGGTAGATTGTGAGTATTTAAAGAAATGTTGTGAGACACTGACAGAAGAAAATAAGAGGCTGCAGAAAGAGCTTCAAGAATTAAGAGCTTTAAAATCTTATCAACCTTTTTACATGCAACTTCCTGCCACCACTCTCACTATGTGTCCTTCTTGTGAGCGCGTCGCTACCACCACCACCACCAGCTCTGCCGCCACCACTACTGCCACCGTGACACCCGGCGCTGCCGCCTCTAACACGGTGGCGCTTCATAATAATCACAAGTTGATCAGCTTAATGACAAAATGAGTGTGCATATATTTAGGATTTTGACTTAGGTGTTTTTTGCTTGTTATTTTTTATAAACTAAAGATTCCTTTGTGTTTCTTTGTTTTCTTTTATCTTATAGTAAACTATACTTTGTCATGGTGAGTTTAGAACTAGTTAGGCAAGTGGCAACAAGTTTGGGAGGAATTTAGAGGTTTCAATTAAGAGAAAAAACCAATATTTATTGCTCTAAATTCATGTTTGAGAAGAAGGAAATAAGTTATTTATATATACCATCTAGGAAGGGACTCTAGACGCGAGGCATAACTGAAATGAAATTTTTATCTTTCATCTTTAAAAGTAAAAGAAATATAGTACCAAAGTTGAAAAAAAATAGGAAATAAATGTGAGAGTGTCTCTATAATTAGTCTTATTCTTATTGTGCGCCTTATAGGCGCATTTGGATCCACGAAGGCAATCGCTCGAATGTTCCCCTAATTTAACCTTTGAATAAATCGGAGAATGTCACGTATTTCCAACACTCATGGAATGCTTAAGAAACACTTTAAAACGATATACTAGTTCGAAAAGTAATTAGACTGAAATAATTGGTTAATTTTCTGGGAAAATAAGGTAGATTTTAAAATAAAATTCTTGTTTATCCTATGCCAGAAACTATTCATGAGGGGAAATAAATGCTATAGCAAGGAGAATAATTTTCCAAATATCCCCTTGATAACCAATTGAACTGTCAAGCGGACAAAATATATAAACTGAGAATAATGGCTCTATGAGGTACAGGGAACATATTCACAGAGATCAGAATAAAATCAGTAAAGTTTTCCCCTCTAAGCCATTAATGATAAATTTAGAGTACAGTACGTATAACAACTTAGTATTTATTATTACTTCACAAGTTATTGCTTTCCATCATAAATGTGACATCAACCTTAAGCTCCTGTTTGAAATCATGGAAATGTGGACACTTATTAGTTATTACACCCACCAAAGATAAAAAGAAGATAATGATACATGGTAGGAGCATGTTGTGTCTGGTGTGTGTGTATATGGTAAAGTATTTAAGTTCCATATGTTAGACGGTGTATAAAAAATACTATTACTACTGTAGTTTAGTTTTTGATAAAAAAAATTTGTCAAATTATCAATTACCAGTAAAATTCATTGTAGAGATTACTATATACGATTTTGTTTGGTCTTTCTCTTTCCTTCGGCCCATGTTTCAAAGCTAGCAAAAAGTTTGAACCTTCGAGATCTCTTTTGAACGGCGGTCTATTGAACTATAGCTCCCCGAGATGAACTAAACAGAGAAGAGGAGAGGAAGGGAAAGCCACTTAACTCGTTGGAAAGGTGTGCATATAGTACATAAAAGATCTAATTGTATAAATATTTTTTACACTTCCCAATAAAAAACTTTAAACTCTGTAAAAATCTGAAAGCTTTAGTTGAAATGATGCTCAGTATGGTGTATGGAGTAAAGTCAACTTTTTGTTGCACTCTGGAAGTTAAGAATAAAGTTTCAGAGCCAGAGTATGGATGAAGGGAGTCTTGGCGTAACTGAAAAAGTTATTGTCATGTGAATAGGAAATTATGAGTTTAAGTCGTGGAAACAGTCTTTTGCAAAAATGTAAGATAAGACTGCAAACAATAGACCTTGTGGTCTGGGCCTTCCTCAACCTCCGCGTATAACGGAAGTTTAATGCACCGACTGTCTTTTAACCATAGAGTCTGGTATATGCTTCACAAAGACAAGTTTTCCTAATAATGAAGTCTAACAAAAGGGTGGGGGAAATCACAGCCTTTTATTTTGGTTTTTATCAAATAATTACTTTGAGATTTGACTAATCTAGACTTCTTAAAGTTCAAACCTCATGTCCGAATTTGAACTGCATTCAAACTTAATTCAATCAGATCTGAAAGTTTGAAATTTAACACACATCAGAAGTTAAATTCTGAAGCCGCTAAAATTTAAATTATTTATAGCTTCTACTATTCTCCACGGGCTGAATGCTCCAGAAAACAAACGAATGTGGTGGCGGTGCAACAACATAATGTTATACCAAAAAACAACATCATGAGAATACAAGGGTAAATACTTACCTACACCGGTACACCAAATTAATAAATATATGACATGTGTTTAAATATATACAACTATCACTTAACTATAATTAATTAATGTATACATTCACTTTATTAAATCACTTAATTATGAAAAATTTAATAGTTTGATGTAAATAACTGATAGTAAATATTTACCGAATACAAGGCCTTAATGGCAACAACTCAAACTGTGACAGTGGTTGAAATGGGCCTAACCAGAGCTTCCTATCAAATTATCCTATATATTGGTAGGATCAATAATCTTCAGCCTGTAGGTGAGATCCAACATATAAACCTATATATAGGCTCCACCAATTAACAGTTTTGTGGCCCATTACATTTTGCGTGTTATCATCAATACTTGGGCTGATACGCAAATGCTCCAACTCCCAATTTAGATTTTGTACTCATTCTTAAAAGTTATACAAATATGGTCCTTAACAAGTTACTCTTCCGGACAACTTTAAATTAGCGTTTAATATTTGCTCATATATTTTTCAACCTTATAGATAAAATATTAGACTATCATTTAACGTTTGCATTAACTTACAAATTTTTAAATTGTGTTTTGTCATAAACTTTTCAATTATCTCAAAAAGATTTTTTAGATCATGGTCTAAAAGATCTATAGATTGCAAGAAAAATAGAATCATTTATTAAATACCTGTCTCAGAAATCGACAACTTATGGAAATTTTAAGCAATAATTGCTCCACTTATGGCACTTTCCTTTCTTGCTTTATGTATTTACATTGGAAGGATGATTTTGAAAGGTGAAGCAATACTTTTGAAACTATAATATTCTAACAATTCCCGGACAACTTTTTTTTACATCCCATTTTAGAGTATCAATAATGTTTTCACACTTCCCCTCTAGCGTGACTCGAACCCTGGATATACCGGTACCAACTGAGCAAGCCTCACTTGTCAATTTCTAGACAACTTATGCATAATTTGTGAAGCTTTTCAGCACCGTCCAGTGGAAAGTGTGAAAAAAAGTAGTAAGATCCAACAAAGAATCCAAAAACTTGAATCAGAAGCTCCATGTTTTTGAATCACTTGTCAGTATCTTGCTCCATCTTAGTACCACCCGTGACTTAGACGCAACAATTATAGTCCTACTACATGCTTTGTTTTTGTTTTTGTTTTTTATATTTACCGGTATATTAATTCTGCTAGTTAGTGGTATAATTTGCTTGAGAATATCAAAAACTTGAATGGATCAATGAATCTTTAAAACTTATTTAAGCATCTGATGTGATTTATTTGGAATGCTAAAAATAGTTGGTTTTTTAGCTGTGAAAAGTGGGATGCATTTAATATTGCGTCGAAAGCTTTATTTGATTAACATGAATAAGATTAGCTTAGTTCTCTCATCTCTGCTAACATAATACATTTGTGATTGTGAAGAAACTAATCTTTCTCTAAGATGATTTTGTTTTACCGATGGAAGTGTAGAAAGAGTGAAGGAAATAAAATACTGAAGGAATAATATAAGCACAAAGTGAAAGACTCAATAATGACTATATGGAATAAATTAATCAAAGTAGAGAAAGGAAGTATGAGGCTTTACTCAATAACTCAAAACTCTTGAATTTTACTATAATGAAAATATGTGACAGATCACCCTATTTATAATACTAAAAATTAAAATAAATTAGGACTAGAAAATCATATTTCAATATGAATCGGATAAATAAATCCTAACTAGACGTGAATTAATTAAACTAAATCCTAAATAACTTAGGTTTCCTACTCTTGGTTTATTTCCTACATAGCCTCCCTTAAACCAAGATCTTCAAACTTGACCATGTCTAGCTTCTTTTTCAACTTTATGAACAACTCCATTTTTAGTGGCTTTGTGAAAACATCAGCAACTTGTACTTCACAACTATCTCCTTATCTTGAATCAAATCACTAATGAAGTAAAATTTAATGTCAATATGTTTGTTGCGGCCGTGAAAAACTGAATTCTTTGTTAACTCAATAGCAGACTTGCTATCACACAATTTTTTTGTAGGACTATCTTGCTTGTGTTGAAGAAAGCCAAGCATCCTTCTTAACCATAATGCTTGCGTAGCACTACTTGTTGCAGCCATGTACTCTGCTTCAGCTGTTGACAAAGCAACAACTTGTTGCTTTTTTTAAGACCAAGAAAATACACCAGACCCTAAATAGAATGCATACCCAGAAGTACTTTTTCTTTGCATCATATCACCAGCCCAATCATTGTCTGTAAATCCAACAAGACTACTATCATTAGTCTTTGAATAAAATATACCATCAGAGTGCATACCTTGAATATATCTCAAAATTCTCTTAGTTGCCTGCAAGTGCGATTGACGTGTCAAAGTGCTAAGATCTTAAGTGGCCTCAAGAACCGTTTTCTTTGTGTGAAATTCCATATTCAAGGACCACAATATTTTTTCAATTTTAACTTGGTTTAATGTTTCTACAGTAGTCATCATATCATTGAAAATACTAGTAACTCTTGTAAAGAATTCTTTAACATACACTGTTGGTTTCATTTGGGCCAACTCGTACTGTCTTCTAAGCTCTTGCAATTTGACTTTCTTTACGTCTGCGGAACCTCGATGTGACTTCACCAAATTGTCCAAGCCTCCTTTGCTGACTTTGCATGTAAGAATTTGTTGTATACATGTAATTCGACCTTGCTGTCAAGGTAAAAGCATGTCTTATAATCCAATTGTCTATTTTTCTCCAATTGTGTAGCTGCTTCACCAGTCAATGTTGTGCCTTCTGAGGTTTCCACGCATCATTTATCAATTATGGGCCATAGTCACAACATTGAGAAAATTCTTCATCTGTTGAAACCAACTCTCAAAATTATGTTTGCCATCAATCAAATGAGACAATTTGATAAATATGAAACATCCATATTCTTTTATATGTGTCGGAACTCACATGAGGCTTTGATCGAATTTCACAGGCACTGATATCTATTTGAAGAAAATAAAATACTCGAATAAATAATATAAGCAGAAGTAAAAGACTCAACAATAATTATATGGAAGAAATTAATCAAACCATAGAGAGGAGGTAAAAGCATGCCTCTTTGCTGACTTTGCATGTAAGAATTTGTTGTATACATGCAATTCAATCTTGTTGTCAAGGTAAAAGCATGTCTTATAATCCAATTGTCTATTTTTCTACAGTTGTGTAGCTGTTTCATCAGTCAATGTTGTGTCTTCTGGGGTTTTCACAAATCCTTTATAAATTATGGGCCATAGTCCAACAACATTGAGAAAAATTATTCATCTATTGAAACCAACTCTCAAAATTATGTTTGCCATCAATCACAAAAATGAGACAATTTGATAAATATGAAACATCCATATTCTTTTATATGTGTCGGAACTCACACGAGGCTTTGATCGAATTTCACAGGCTCTTATACCTATTTGAAGAAAATAAAATACTCGAAGGAATAATATAAGCACAAGTGAAAGACTCAACAATAACTATATGGAAGAAATTAATCAAATCATAGAGAGGAGGTATGGTGCTTTACTCAATAACACAAATTTTTTTAATCTTACAATATTGAAAAGATGTGACAGAGCACCTCTATTTATAATACTAAAAACTAAAATAAATTAAGACTAAAAAATCCTATTCAAATATAAACAACAACAACAATAATATACCCAGTGAAATCCCACAATATAGGGTCTGGGAATAGAGTGTACGCAGACCTTACATCTATCTTGATAGATAGAACGAATGTTTCCGAAAGACTCTATTTAAATATAAATTGGATAAATAAATTCTAACTAGACATGAATTAAATAAATTAAATCTTAAACAACTTAGATTTTCTACTCTTGATTTATCCTACAAAGAGACAGGAAAGACAAATGTTGATGTAGGGGCAGTTGATGTAGTTCGTTCCTCTTTTAATAGAAGGAATAAAAATAGGTGGTCACCTATTAAGTACTATATAAATAATTTGTATGTTATCATTGCCGCATAACTAGCATGTAAATGAAACGACTCCTTAGTCGGGATTAGACCTGTCCAAGCTCGGATCGGGCTGGATTAAGTAACTTTTTTTGGCTTGCCTGTCCTGGCCAGATCCTGACCCTATTTTTTTTAATTTTTCGACCCTGACCCTGATCCTTCGGGGACCCTACGGGTCACGGGTCGGTCCTGACCCGCTCTACAAAATAATTTTTAAATTTTTTTATTAAAATAACAGTCGTCTAACTTTAATGTTTATCACACAAAATCACTTTTTTATATCTTTTATCACATAAAAGGCATTTAACTTTAAAATTTATTACTTATTTTTTAAGATATTAATGAAATTTACTATACAAATGAACATATTAGTAACGGAAAAATAGTCAAATCATATTAGTAACGGAAAAATAGTCAAATCATATTAGTAACGAAAAAATTCTTCTTCGTTTGTCCCTTCACCTATATTTGTTATCAAAATTATTAATTATAATCTTTTAAGTGCACAAATTGGGAGTAAAATGTATAAACAATTCATAGAATTTCGTAATAAAGTATCTGTTAAACTCATATTTGTATTTCATTGTCACTTTGCAAAGAAAAATAATAATATATTGGGATTAAACCAAAGAGAATTTAGATACATTTCAGTTTACTACATAGACATAGTATGATCAAAATTTTGACTCTAAAATCACAATCACCTTTAAAAATATACATTAAATAAATATTAATAAAATAAAAAATAATATGAACGGGTCGATGTCGAATCACTGGTCAGGTCGGGCGGGCCGAGTTAGACGGGTAAAAAAATTTGATTCTGGCCCAACCCTGACCCTGATCGGGTCCCCGCTTTTTCAGGCCAGATGGCTCACGGGTCAAATATAAGCTGACGCTGACCCTAATTTTTTCGGATCGGACAGGGGCCGAGCGGTCTCCAACCCGATGGACAGGTCTAGCCGGGATAGTTCAACAACATGCTGAACACCGACATTACAACATAGAAAACATATAATTCTCATCTCAAACAAAGAAGTGAAAACTTGAAAACTCAATAGTCAAAACATCCCATGTGAAGTACATGAAAAGGGACTAAAGTATAAAAGTAATCCAATAGTAGTCCTTCATCACAGGTTAGTTGTCCACATTACTATAAATATTTATCCTAAATTATTTATTTATTTATAATATCAAGATAAAATTAATTAATTTTTTTCTACTTTGCCGTTATTATTTATTATTTTTTAAAATAACCAATATTTATTAGAATGCAATTAATTAAAAAGAGATAAAAATAATGTAGTAAAAATGCAATTTTATTTATGAATTTTTAAAGAACGTGTAAAAAAAGTAGACAAATAATATGGGACGGAGAGAGTACATAATTATTTTCCTAGGTTTTAGACGCGACACGCAAGCTCTCATCAAAAGCATCAAAAGATTAGCGTCACAATCAACATCAATTTTGAACCCAATTAAGAATATGTTTATGTTTAAAAAGGTTGAACATATACATCTTTGACAACATAGAATAATGTATAAAGAAGAACATTATTATGCGTAACATGATCTAAAAGAACAATAAGTACCATACCTTAAATTATTCAAAAATCAATATTATAAACTATTGAGAATTTACACTTTCCAAGCCCTCAGACTTGAAAACACTTTATGGCATGAGAGAATTATAATTAAACATCAAAATTCTTTTTTTTCAAGGGAAAATTCAACTCTCTCTTCCTCTCATATATAATTTACTCTTTCTTTGTTCTATTTCCTCTACATAGAAATATAATTTCGAGAACAAAGGCAAAAAACAAAGAAAAAAAAAGCCAGCACATATTTTTGTATAGGCTTAACTAATTATTTCTATGTCCATCTGACTCCTTATATATGTGTGTTTGTAAACTCTATGTTGCTCTATCTCTTCAAAAAATGCCACTGCACCCGTGTCAGATCATCCAGAAATAAATTATTTTTGAAGGATCAGCTACGCACTCGTCATCATTTTTAAAAAGTCCGCGCAACATTTATTTTACCTATGACTTTTTCTCTTGTTGTTTTTGGCGTAGTCGTACCAAAAGTTCAGCATATAACAGCTCATTCCAAGCATCAGGTACACCCGGAAGACACCAATGGCTACAATCTTGATACCTCCATTGTGATCTCCTCTCCTTGTCTGTCAAATTCGGTTTCCTATATATTGATGGATGTCCGTCTTTTCTATAGTCCGACATTCTTGTGATATTGAGATAGGAGACTTGAGTTTTCATTCCTTTGAAGACGTTTTCTAATATCGCCATCTTGGATGGATACGGGGTCAAATATGTGTCGTTCTTTATTGGCTCTGTTTCACTGTCGCATGCCCCGCCAGAATTCCATTGTCCGCCACTGTCGGAGGACATAAAATTTAGGGCAAGTTACACATTTGGCCGGACGGCAAAAAATAATTATATTCGCTAGCCTATGTATATATATTTGTTAGCTATGGACGGTTATTTATGTCAATTTCTCTAAAATGTAATCTAAGTGGTGATGAAAACAATGCCACATGCTAGTAATAAAGACCAATTAGAAGGTTATAATTGTTGTTTACATTAATCAATTAGCCGTGAAGTGATAATAATAAACTAGTCCTTATTTTAAAACTACACAATAAAGAGCTAGCTAGAGATAGGGCTATCGACAAGTTAATTAATGCGATTTGATTTTGAATTTCCCGTTATTACCTGAAATGAGAAGCAGAATAACCTCTGAAGAGAACAAATGTCTTCTTGGGATTTATATGGGCATCGACCCATCTTCCCCATGTTGTTAATGCTCGTGAAAAGGCCTCGAGAACATTTAGTTCATTGTGTACATGGCTTCCTTCTTGATAATAGTCCTTCCTGAAAATACAGCATTGTTTAATGTTAAAGTTAACTAAGCATAAATGACTTGGTTATGTATGTCGAAAAACACAAACAAATTACCCTATGGAAGTTTTCTCGTGAGTCCACCAGTGACCGGTGTTGAAGACTAATATATCTGCATCTTTATACTTATCAGCAGACTCTCCGATCAAATCAAGTCGAAGTGTTTCCTTCTTCCCTCCTTTTTTATCTGCAACTTCCCATTGTTGAACCAAGAAAGGAGACACAAAGAACTCCACTCTGCAATTATACTCCTGAAATTTTTACGGAAGCAAAAATTAAGAATAAAAACATCGACGAGAATTCTGATACTAGAAATGAATCCGGCTTACATCAGATACTTACTTCGAATATAAATGAATATGAAGCTTCTGTTCTGAAATGGTGTCTTCCGAATTCTTCATAAACCTTCTTCTGATTTTTGACGGAGTTTCTAAGAATACAAATAATGGATTCCCACATGTTCCTATTGAGAGAATCGCCAACGAATACTAGTCTCCTTCCTCTTAATAGTTCCAGCATATGAGTGGCATTCAATCTGATAATAAGCTCCAAAACTCAATTATTAGAACAATTAAACATTGAATGTTGCTGCAGCTGATTTATATCAAAGATTATTAATCCCCTATATCAAGAAACAATGCCACATATACCCTATGAAGATCTGAATATACATTACATAATAAACATTACATAATTGATGAAAGAGATCAACTTTATTAAAATGAAAGGGGGTCATGTTCATTGACAGACTAAATCAAATTTACATATACCAGAAAATATATGCTAGAAACCAAAAATATACATATATATAAGCAGCACAGGATCTTTGAAGTCACATTTTTGCAGTTTAATTATCAATCACTCTGATTAATTAACTTTTTTTTGTGCAAGAAAATCAAAATTACACTGATTAGAAATGTGAAAAACAAGAACATTTAAGGGCACATAGATTTGCATAATTTACCTGGGAAGACTACATGCCTTGGGTTTCCATTTCATCTTCAAGTAACCAGTATCAGGCCTATCATTAAGAAAACAATTGAATTGTTCATCAATAAGAGAACAAGAACCAGGTTTATACAAAGGGTAAGATTCATCTGTCACCCAATTCCCATCAAAGAAATCACAATTCAACAAAGACTTAATCAAATCCTCAACCCCTTTCTTTGCCAACACATCCAAATTTGTCCCATTTATCCCCTTCTTCACAAAAGAAGAAGTAAAATTGTTCTTCATCTCCTTCTCTATAGTTCCCTTTTCTCCAACCCCATTACCACTTTTTACCCCATAAGAGGACTTTGGTGCTGAACTTTGCTTAGGACCCTCAATTGTGCTGTGATTTGCTTTCAAGATTCCAACTTTAACATCAAAATCTTTGCTTTGAGTCTGATTAACAGTTTCTGCAGACTTATGACCCTCAATTTTGCTCTCATTTGCCTTCAAGATTCCAACTTTACCATCAAAATCTTTACTCAGAGTCTGATTTATAGTTCCTGGAGACTTAGGACCCTCAATTGTGCTCTGACTTGCCTTAAATATTCCAACTTTATCATCAACATCTTTACTTTGAGTCTGATTAACAGTCACTGGAGACTTAGGAACCTGAATTGTGCTGTGATTTGGCTTCAAGATTCCAACTTTATCATCAAAATCTCTACTTTCAGTCTGATTAACAGTCACTGGAGACTTATGAGCCTGAATTGTGCTGTGATTTGCCTTCAAGATTCCAACTTTATCATCAAAATCATTACTTTGAGTCTCATTCTTCACAACTGATGACTCTTTACCACTCAACACAGAAGAATCTGTAGGCCTAGTTACATTTAAGGGCTTTTCCAGGACTCCAACTTTATCATGAGACTCGTGATTTTGAGTATGATTTTGGCCAATTTGTGGCTTTTTATCCAAATGGGGTTGTTCAAATTTGTTATTTGAAGGTCTTGGAACATTAGAACCAAGATTCTGGACTTGAATTGAAGATTTTGGAAAAAGGTTGGACCAAATTGAAGAGAACTGAGATCTATAAGGACCATTTTCTACTTTGTTTAAAGAAAAAATGTTAGTGAACCATGGTGAAGAAGGGTTATTAGAAGGACTAAAAGCCAAGAAAGTAGTAACAACAATGAAAACAAACACAAAACCATATGCACAAGCAACAGTTCTTTTAGTTTTGACAACTGAAAAGTGTGTTTTCAAGTATGTAATTAATGTTCCACCATTGATAGGTGCATATTTTGATGTTTCTGCCATTGCTTTGTGCTAGCAAGATTATTTTTTTTTGTAAATTAAATAGGAAAAATGTTGAAGAGGAAGAGTGATTGATTTGAGTTGTAGAGATAACAAATGAGGAGGAAATTAAATCATAATGGGAGAGAGAAATTTGAGATTTGGAAGTATTTGTGTGTGGTATGGACTCTTTAATGTTGTGTTTCCAGGTGAGACAAAGAGTGAGTGAAGTGAGAGTTATAACACCAGTGTAACGGAAAAACACTCATCAAATTTAAACTAGAGTTTGAAATTATTATCTTAATTAGTAAATACTTATTTCATTTAATATATTACCTATCATCATGGATTGTGGTAGAAAAATATAACTATATTCTTAATACAGGTTTCGAGTTCGAGTTATCTAAGTAGTAGAAATGTAATAGCTAAGTTTGTTAAATACTTAAACTTTCACTTTGTTTGTGAGAATTTAATCTCACATTGTAATTCTCTATCCCCATTCTCTTACCCCCTATCTCTACCCCTACCCCTAAGTAATTTATTTTTTTTAAAAAAAACAGATTAAGAAAAGTCCTAATAGGAGTCATTTTTTCCTTTAATAAATGTGATACAATACGAATTTGAATTAGTTGAACTCTAAAACAAATGTCAGATAAAACTAATTTTTGTTGTAGCACTTACCCCTTTAAATTTTGGCTTATAACACGACCTCGAACTAATGAAACTAAAAAATATATTAGCAAAGGCAACTTGGTCAAATTATAACCCTTTTACATTAATAATTAATAGACTAAAAGAACTGTTACAAAAATATTTAAATAATAAAGCTAAATATAATATCATAAACTACAAAATAGGTTAGTGTAACTAATCGAAATCTGAATGAAAGTCTCTAAAATTATCTCTAATAATAATATTAATACATTATTACATTGACAAAGTTAAACAAGAAGTTTGACCATTAAATCATAATTTTATCCGTTGTGGAGTAAAGAAGGACAAATCTTGAACTAAAATGTATCCATACAAAACAAAGATAAAAATTAATGAATGAATCTTTTGGATTTAGTTGTTAACTTTTATGTTAAGTGAAAACTTAATGAGATGTTTTTACATGTCAAATTCAGGAATATAATTTCACACAAACTTCGTGTTGGTCAAAGTGAAAAGACCGGAAAAGTAAAAGGTTACGAACTATGTTAATGTTGTGTTGACACTTTGAGTAAAATGCACTTGGTTTTGAGATTATTAGCAGGAATGCCACTGCCGGTGCCGCCGGCTACCATCAGAGAGAATTTCGGAGACAAACTCCAAATCACTAACAACTAGATCAAGATAACATTAATTAATTAAATTAAATAAAGTCCGAATCACGAAATGCTTCCACGTGTACATGTGTGTGCAGCTCTGGCTTACTGTGCGACCTTTTTTATTTGGAATTTGGAATTAATGTTTTTCTTCTTTTAAGTATTATACATTCTGGAAGACATTTATTTGAAGATTTGTATTTGATAGATCTACTCCCTCCATTTCAATCTATATGGCTTAATAGTTTTACTAGGCAAAGTATTTATGAAGGAAGAAATATTACTTTAGCTATGACATAATATTTATGTGATTATAAAATTTATATCTAGAATTTAGAATTTTAATTCATAACATTTATGTGACTCTAAATTTTATTATTACTAATAAGGATTTTTTTTTTTAAAGAAGGGAGTAATAACTACTCTCATGTCCCAATTTATATGACACACTTTTCTTGTTTTAGATCATAAAATTTAAAAATCTTTTATTATTTTTTAAATTTTGTGCTCAATCATATTATGTCTTGTAAATTGATACGCGAAGTAATAAAGATATAAATTAAATTGAGTTTACTTGTACAAGATCTGCACTAATCATTTGAGGACTTCTAAGTCAAAATCATTAAAGCTTAATTAGGCATGTGTACCACAACTAGACTATGGGGACAGTTGATTGACTGATTCGTACCATCAGCTATGGACAGCTATCTTCGTTTACATAATGAAATTGAATCTAAATATGAGATGGGATTCATCTTTCAAGACAATATTTATGAAATGAACTTAAATTTTATATACTATCAATCAATTCCTGATCATTATCAACAGTGAGTTTTAGGTAAATTATTATGCATCTTGTTTCCGACTATCTTGTATTTCTGCACTTTCCAACATAAAATTGATTACAGGACAAGTTAATTTTAAATTCGTGCCAAAACTTAACAAAGACAAAGCTTAAAATACTTTTTGGACGTGCCATATGATTTGTCTCTTATGCGTTAGAGCGTTCATCCGATCCGTTATGTGGTTATGAGACGAATGATGACTTCATACATATAGATCAGTAAATAGCGGAGATTTTTAACCTCCACAAATTACACTTTTAATCTTCGTAAATTATCTTCTTCTTTTTTTAAGTGAGAGTTGATGGTCCTCCCCTTTAGTAACAGCTAATAACATAAATGTGATTCGTTATTATAACTAGTTGATGAGTGATCCATCAAAAGCTTGAATCTCCTAATATCTTCATAAAATTACAGACATTTGAAAAATAGAGAGTGCTTATTAAGTTAGTAAAGAAAAAAATATTTCCGTCCCAAAAAATAGAAGATGATAAGGCGATACCTCGTAGACAGGTACAAAACAATATTAAAAGCTTGAATCTACTAGTGTTATATGTCCGTGCAAGTTGAAAAGGTTGACTTACTTCGAAGAAGTTGACCAATTTTCATCAACTTTAGTTTAAACAATACTAACGCGGGAGTATATTATTATTTCAGAAAAAGAATAAACACGTTTCACTAATTTTTTTTGATGAAACCTAAATCTCAGCCAAAGAATGATTTTGGCATTGAAATTTCAAATGAGATAAGATTTTCTCGGTTTTTTTTGAGTTAATAAATGAGGATCGCAAGAGAAATGATTTTTAATTTATGACAAGTCTAATCATGCATATATACATAATATACAATCATATTTCTAAGTTTTAATTACAAAAATTAAATATTCACCTAACTAATATAAAATATTATTACAATAATTATAAATATATAAAATTACTAATTATATCAACAAAAAAAAATATTCTATCAATTGATTAACATACGTGATCAGATATTGCATGCTAGGAAAAAATGATTTTCAAATACCCCCACCATTGTTTTTATAATAACAATAACAAAAGTAGGACCGAGGAGCCAGCTGATCTCGTTCAAAGTCTTACATCAATCCACCTAATTTTCCTCCACCGACTAACAAAATTCGATTGAATTTTTAGAAAACGCAAGAAAAAAAAAATGAAAAAAAAATGACTCAAAAGAAATTCAGATATATCATATATATTTTCTCTCAAAATAAAAAGATAACGAATAAAAAAAAAAAAAACGCGTGCACGGCCTTTTTAGAGGTGTCAACCAAGGCATTGTTGGGTTTTATAAATGGGTGTGTATTGGAAATGAATTATTGCACATTTTCATGAAAAATGTGTCACACCTCTTCACTTCTTTACTGTGTAGACTAAAAATAATGGTCTTTTCTTAGACTTTTTTATTACGAAAAATTCTGCAATGTTTCTTCTTTCTGCATGATACTTTTTGCACAGAACAGTAAAATTCTAAGAGGGATCGGCCGATTGTTTGTGTTCGCTGCATACCAATATTTGAGGTACCGCTATATCAGTGACGGTAATCCATTTTATCCTAGAAAAAAATAATTCATAACATTGGATAATTGAGGACTAAATTCCTTAAAGACACAGTGTGAATTCAGTGGGCTCGAGTTTGTTCATCGTTATTTTTGCTACTTCTTTATTTCTGTTTTTATTTGATTTCTATTGAAAGAATGTATTTTTCGAATACAGAAAGATAACAAGCTTAAGGAAACTTAATTTTTTTTATGTTGTATTCCATTAATCTACTAGAAAGTAGAAACTTACTCTTTTGATAAAGATGAAAGTATTTTTTTCAGAGATAATAATATACTCTTTTCAGAAAGGGAAAAAAGGGTACTCTTTTTAGAAATAAAAAGTACTCTTTTAAGAGAAAAAATAGTACTCTTTTTGGAGACTAAAACTTTTGTAATTTTCTACTCCACAGTTTGGAGATTAAAATCTACGTAATTTTCTACTCAAATTACTATTCGAATTAAAGAATATAAAAACTTTACCGATTTAGTAACGTTCGTTGGTTGTTTATTCCGTTCGAAGAAGATTAAAACTTCACCATTTTTAAGATATTCAGTTTGAAGACATTAAAACTTTCCCATTTTATTCTCTGACTAAGAAAACAGGTAGATAATAATCAAAAATTTATTTTGATTGACGGCATCAAACAAAATTGTTCGATCATGGAACAAGTTTCTTCATTGTTTTATATGACGTTGGTGTGACGAGTCCCATCATCGAATTAATTTTATGACACCAACAAATTATGTTGATGACACTGGTTTAATCACCAACTGATTGTGTCGTTTGATAAAAGGATGTCAAGCGTGTACTTTTTATTTTATTTGGGTATCACATTTTTTCATGATTAATCTAACTATTAAAGTGAGCAATTGACATGGAGTGATCCTGCAAACTATTCATATGTTTACTACATATTTGGAGGGAGTACTACTCTTTACCTAAGAGAAAAGTAAAGAGAATGAGAGTCATGTGGGCTCTTCCGATTATACATTCAAGGGTTTGGAAATTGAGGATCAGTTAATTGTGAATAAGGGGTCTTCATGGTAAGCATTTTAAATTTGTTGAATCTCCAAATATTGTTGATAAATATGATAGAAGTATTAAATATCACACTAGGAGTAAATCCTTTTTTGTGTGTGAAGACTTGTTATGAAAAGCCGTTGTTAATTGGTCTAATCAATTTTTTGTTTTCAAAAGGCACGTATATATATTTATATAGAAGTGCAGATTAATTTGAGAAAGAGGGAAAAAATCTTTTATCAGGTTTGGGGAATTCATCGTCCCAATGGTTCAGAGTTCGTGCAAACGGGGCATAAGTCACAGAAATATGTGTGTTTACTTCAAGGATGAATCGGTTTAAAAAGAGGCAATAAATTCATATTTGAATATCTTTACTCTGCTTATCCTTTAATCTTCTACTCTTTATGATTTATGAAATTAGAGGGTATACAATTATTAGTTGATGATCTCAAAATATATTCAATTTACATGTCATAAAATTAATTAGTTGGTTTATAACGTGATAACATGCACGAAATATGTGGAATAATATTTTGAAGATAGAATCAGGCTTACAAATTATAATAATACATGAAAGTTATTCTTGAGATCATGAAAAAATATGTGTATATTATTTTGGGTGAAAAGTTAGATGAATTTTCCTGTAGATTGTTCCACTTTGAAAAGCCTTTTGTAAAATAAATTATTTTGTTTTTAGGTGTATGCCAAAATTTTAAAATATGTCCAGAACTATTTGTTAAGGAAGAAGAAAGAAATATTTTCTTGGATTCTTAGTCAGTCACTATCTTTGAGGTTAAATGTCTACATATATAGTACTTCGTAACATTTAAAGAGAGTGATCGGTGATGAACGAGAGTTGAATCTGTCTGACAAGCTTGAAGGACAATTAAAAGTGAAATGAACAATAGACATTTTTGTTCCATACTTATGTTAAGGCTAATTCATTTATCATCTCTATTAAGTATATTGATAGTGGATAATATTTTTTATCCGTTTCAAATGTGTCTCATGTGAAGGGTATTTTTACCATGTAAAATGGAAAAATATCATGAATTTTTTAGCAAAATTTAATGACTTTCTAACAAGTTTCTGCCCTACTTTTATCAGGGTAATATAATAGTTTTCTTGAAACTATTTGATAAAATATAAAGGTTGAATCTTAATTGAGAGAAACATAAAAAAATGGCAAGATGTCTTTAGTAATTGATTTCATTGTTACAATTTGACAAGATATTTTGAACATTTGATATTAGAGAACTCTTTCTCGTCATTCTTGTATATCATCTAACAAATGAAATCAATCATGGGATAAAAACACTTCAAAGGAATTGCTAAAACCACAAGCCGCGTTTGGCAACAAGAGAACTGTCTTGTGTCATATCATTGCAGGATAATTGGAGTGGCCTGACGAAACTAATAGTTGATTTTGTGATGCTTTGCACAAAAATATTTGACACCAGTTAAGAATGATTGCTTAGCATGAAATTTCGCGAATAAGATTCTAACGTCAAAATGCTTGAGAGCATTTTTTATTATATGTTGACTTAGGATCATTAATGTGCATTTTAATTTAATGTTGTGGAGAGAAACTCTTTATCTGCCTTTAAATTTGAGTTGCCCAAGAACACGGTACTTAAAATATTTGAAATGTGGGAGCTTTCTGGCTTATGATAAAGTCAACATTAGACTTAGTGTTTAATTTGGAACAATAAGAGATATGAAAACTAATGTCATTCTTGTATTACGCCAAACCAAACAAAATTCTTGATGGATATTTGATCTGGTGATTGTTGGTTTAACTAGTATATGAAACTACTAAATTGATAATTGTTAATATACTTGTTTAGAAGAGTTATGTTATGGTGTATCACAAAAAATGTCATGACTTTTCATGAAAAGATGTATGGATGCTGGTGAAAGGCTACCCGTTGTTTATTGGTCGATGATTATGACGATCAATTAATTATTAATAATAATGAATGCCTTGTTAATAAGTTTTGTTTATCTTAGAACTAGTGGGGGAGCTATCCTTATGGCTAGCCGAATACTCAATCGAGTGCCTATAGAAAAATACAATTTATTCCATATGAAAAATGAAAAGAAAGAAAACCTAACTTGGATAAAGTGTAAGTTCCTAAACCCAAAAGGGTAAAAATAGGATCTAAAACTTTTGATTGTGTTTTCGTAGGATATTCCACCAATAGTAAAGGATATCGGTTTCTGGTTCACAAATTAGAAAATTTCGATAGATTCAGAAAATGTTGATTTATTGACATTATTCTATTATGTCAACCCCACGATATATGTCTTTGGTGTTATTGATATGGTAGCGCTTGGTGGTATTGATATGGTAGTTAGTGAAATCTTCACATAACTCGTTCTGTCTTGATAAGGACTAGTGGATCAAACTACTAATTTGATGTAGCTGATCATATGTCTTTCGTTATACGACATGTTCATTAATTTCGTGAACGGTTGTCACTTGAAAAGTTGTGACTTTTCATGATAAAATGTGTTTGTTGAAAGACAACTCTTTTAAAAGACAAGACAGTTCATTGAACGTATACGTTTATTAATTTATAAATCGAAGAACCAATTAATGATAATGATAAAAATCGACTAGCTTAGATTTTCACATCGATGAATGTGTTATTTGTTGGATATTTGAAGAGTAGATTTATAAGAAGTGGAATGGTTGAATATATATATATAGTTAAAAGGTTGTGGCCACAACTGATGTCAACCATCCACGGGTACCATGATGTCACTTTATGTATAGTCAGCGGTCTGCAATATATCCTATTTTATAAGTTTGGTTTTGCATTATAATAAATATCCTGCGATTATTGAGAGGTATGATGATGCAAATTGGATTGTCGGGTCAACCGAAATAAAATCTACAAGTGGATATGTTGTGACCATTGTGGAGGACCAATGTCTTGAAAATCGTCCAAACAAACTTATATCGCCCGCTCCACAAGAGAGTCTAATTTCATAGCTATAGACCTGATCAGTGAAGAAGTTGAATAGCTCCAGAATTTCTTGAAAGATATTCCATTCTAGCCCAAATCGTTGACACCAATATGCATACATTGCGATAGCCAAACGATAATAGGTAGGGCAGGGAGCGTTATGTATAACGGTAAATCTCGTCACATACGACAAAGATACAATACCGTTAGACAATTATTTTCTAATGGAGTTATCACTATTGACTACGTAAAGTCAAGAGATAACGTGTCAGATCCACTTACAAAAGGCCTAGCTAGAGAGGTAGTTGATAGATCATCAGAAGGAATGAGACTGTGGCCGAGGACAAGTCATCATGGCGGTAACTCTACCTAGAAGACGGGACATCCTAAGATATAGGTTTCAAGGAGATCAAATAAAGTTATGAATGATGGTTCAACATTGTCAAAATAATTTTTTGGTCCATTCTCGTGATGAGACAATGTTCAGTACCAAGGATAAGTCATTAAAGTTTTTAATGATTACTAAGTTTGATACAAGGTATATCAAATAGTGTATCTACGGGATGACACGTTTAGGAATCACATATGTAAGTGTGAAGTGTTAGCCGCTTCAAGGAGAATTATGTAAGGTCAATTCTATACACACTTATCAAATCAAGCGGTTTTCATGGCTGAAACGAACACAACAATGAGAACCAAAGATGGTTAAAAGGTTATTGTGTGACATATGTTGTCTAGATCTACACTAAAGCTCGACAGTTTCAAAAATATCAAATCTATCGATTGACCGAATATATCCGATATGAGTTCACTACAGAAAGTTTTAATGGAAAACCTACTTATCCAGATGTGAGTAATCTTTACAAGCAAATCACATAATTTTTCATGCATGTTTCCATCATATAGTCATTCTCCATTCATGTAGGAGATTGTTGGGTTTTATGAATGAGTGAATGTAAAATGAACTATTGCACCTTTTCATGAAAAAGGTGTCACACCTATTCACTCCTTTACTTTGTAGACTATAAATATTGGTCTTTCCTCCGATTTTTTCATTACAAAAAATTCTGCAATTTCTCTTTTTTCTGCATAATATTTTCTGCACAAAATAGTAAAGTTCTAAGTGGGATTCAGCCGATTCTTTGTGTTCGCACACACCGGCGTTTGAGGTATTGCTATACCGGTGACGATAATATGTTCTATCCTAGGAGGAAATAATCCATAACCTTGGATACTTGGGGGATTAAGTTCCTTAAAAACACACTATGAATGCAATGGGCTCGGATTTGTTCATCGTTATTTTTGCTACTTCTCTATTTCTGGTAATACTTGGTTTCTGTTGGAAGAATATATTTTTAGAATACAGAAATATAACAGGCATAGACTGAATTACCAGCTACCGTGTGAGTCCCTTTTCACTTTTATCTTCGTACTAGTGGGAAGAGCACCGAGAATACTGTGTAATGGTTATAACGATGCAGTTGCAAAATCATAAATTTCAATAAAAATGTCGTATAAGGGTACTTTTAAGGTATATAGTAAACTTTAATTTATGTGCAATTTTTTGATGAGGGGCATCGATCACCCTTAGCTTCGGCATATATAACTATGCCCCTACAACCATAAGCTTAAAACAGTAACTAAGTAGTAGATGTATATATAGGGGTGGAAGGAGGTTCATAGTCTAGCAGCGAAGCTAGCATTTCGGTTACGGGTTCGGTCAAATTCACTAGTTTTAATCCAAATTCTATATTTATATTAAATTTTTTTATTTAATATGTACAAATTATTAATTAAAATTAAAAAAAAAAACTAGAATCATGAACCCATAAATTTTAAATCATAATTCCTTCTATGATTCATACTCCTTTCATTCGACAAATTCACATTATATATACAGGGTTAATTTATATATATATAGAGATCATGAAAATTCTGCCTCCATCGACGCCAAAGGTTACATTATTTTCTTTTCTGTTCTGACTGAAGGTGTGGGAAGACAGGAAAGTGAGAGTAAAGGTTATCGGAGGGTCGCAGCAAAGCAGAGCTTGTAATTGAAATACAAAAAGGAAATGATCAAAAGTTCATATAGCTTGGCAATACTATATGAAAGAAATAATCCCTTGATTATTTTTATTAATAAATGAGTATATATACAATTTACAAATTTCATAATATGGAAAATTCTATTCCTATTCTACTACCAAAATCATATTCTATTTGTACAAGAATTCTACAATTATGATAAGTGTACAATGCTAATTAAATACAAATAATATGTTACCAAAAATACTCCAAACCGTGATATACTTGACATGTATATCACAAACTATTTTATCTTGTGTTTTAGTGATATACACGGTATACACAAGGCATTCTACATGCCGTGTATATCACGGTATACTTTCACACCCCACAGTCATAGCGGGCGGTCGTCGTACGCTGAGATTGTCCCTAAAATCTTCAAACAAAACCGAGGGAAGACCCTTAGTGAAGATGTCTGCAATTAGGTATCTAGAAGGGACATGTAAGACACGTACTTGTCCACGAGCTACCTTTTCTCGAACGAAGTGGATATCCATTTCGATATGTTTAGTGTGTTGATGTTGAACAGGATTACCAAAAAGATAGACATCACTAATATTATCACAATAAACTAAGGTAGCTTTTTGAATAGGACAATGAAGCTTTAAGAGAAGATTACTTAACCAACACGATTCAGATACCACATTGGCTACCCTTCGATACTCGGCCTCTGCACTGGAGCGTGATAATGTAGACTGACACTTTACAGACCATGAGACCAAGTTATCACCAAGAAACATACAATAACCAGACGTGGAGCGTCTGGTATCTAGACAGCCACCCCAATCGGCATCTGTATACGAGACAAATGTTGAGGCCGTCGAAGGATATAGATGCAAGCCATAGTCAAGTGTTCCCTGGTGTATCGGATAATGCATTTGAGCGTATTCATGTTCTCAACCCTAGGATCATGCATAAACAAACACACATGTTGTACGACATACGTAATATATGGTCTAGTAAAAGTAAGATACTGAAGAGCTCCATCAAGACTGCGATAGTGGGTAGGATCCTCGTAAGGTGAGCCAACCACAACACCCAGCTTGAGTTTAGTATCAACTAGAGTGAAGGTAGACTTACATGATGACATATCAGCTCGCTCAATTATCTCAGCGGCATACTTTTGTTGGGATAAGAATAACCTACTGGCATGACGAGTGACATCAATCCCAAGAAGTAACTCAAGGGCCCAAGTCCTTCATAGCAAACTCAGAACTGAGTAGTGTCATGATAGACTTGCGTAAATCATCAGAAGAAATAGTCAAGATAATATCATCCACATATAATAAAATCTATGCCAAGGAAGTAACACGCCGATATATGAACAGAGAACTATCAGACCTGTTGTGAGAAAATCGAATAGTTGACACATAGTCTGCAAATCGCTTATGCCAAGCCCGGGGCCCCTACTTGAGCCCATACAAGGACTTCTTCAATAAACAGACTTGATTAGGATATTTGGGGTGTCAAAAACCCAATGGCTGATGCATGTAGACTGTCTCCTTAAGATCACCATGTAAGAAAGCATTCTTGACATCTAGCTAATGAATGAGTCATGCCTTTGAAAGAGCCAGACTGAGAACAGTGTGAATGGTAGCCGGTTTGACCACCGGACTAAAAGTCTCACCACAGTCCACGCCAACCTGTTGAGTGTTACTATCACCTACAAGACGAGCCTTATGTCTCGCAAAAGAATCATCAGAATTATCTTTATGAGTAAAAATACACATAGATCGAATAATATTAATGCTAGAAGGACGGGGTACCAACTCTCATGTCTTATTTTCAATAAGAGCATTATATTCATCGTGTATAGCCAATTTCCAATTTGGGTCAATTAATGCAGACATTGGGTTACGGGGTAGTGGGGATTGAAGAACATTAGAATTAAGATTAAAATGTCTTTTTGGTTTAAAAATACACGTTGACTACGAGTAACAGGTCGGTGACTCGGGGGAGAATTGGGTGGATTTTGGGAAAAATTCGGATGGGGGATGGACTGGCCAGCAGGCCCACCCCAACATTGGAATCTGGACCTGGAACTGGAACAGAAACATAGGCAGAATTGGGCTGGATGAGTGGCCTAGTTGCTAGACCTGGGACTGGATGGGCTGTGGGTGTTGGCGGGCTAGCAGACAGTGGGCCTGCTGGCGTTCCGGGGGTACTGGATTGACCCAATAAGTGGTGCATAATGTACGGTGAGACTTCGTCATCTAAAAAATTATACGAACTAGGCACGAGACTACTCACTTTAGCAAACGAAAATTGAGTTTCATAAAAAATAACATGGCGGCTAATTATAATTTTATTAGACGATAAATCAAAACATTTGTAACCACGATGATTAGATGGATAACCCAAAAACATACGAGCGGTAGAATGAGCTTGAAGTTTGTTAAGTGTAGTTGACGGAAATAGTGGATAACATAAACACCCAAAGACCCTAAGCTGTGAATACGAAGAATTCTTATTATAGAGGATTTGAAGATATCAATCCTTTGGTATGAAGTATGTTAAGGAGATAAGTAGTCATTTGTATAGCATGATGCCAAAAGGAAGAGGGTACAGAAGCATGGACCAATAACGTTCGGACAATATTATTAATGGTACGAATTGTTCGTTCGGCTTTCCCATTTTGTGAGGATGTATGAGGACAAGAAAAATGAAAAACTATGTCATTAGCATCACAAAATTCCCGAAACAACCCATTATCATATTCTTTGCCATTATCACACTGAATACTTTTGAATTTTCCGTTCGAATTGGGTACGGATGAATGCTCTAAATTTTAAGAATGTGGAAAAATATGAGATTTCTTTGCTAACGGAAAGACCCATAAAAAATTAGAATAATCATCCAAAAATAGAACATAATAACGATGGCCCATAGAACTTAGAACGGGAGAAGTCCATAAATCTCTATGTATAATGTCAAACGGCATCAAAGTACGAGAAGTAGAGGCTACAAATGGTAATCTAATATGTTTTCCTAACGGACATGAATGACAAATTGGAGTACTAAAAGTACCCTTACAAAAAATAAAATTGATTTTATGCAAGGAAGAAACAATAAACGATCCATGGTGACTAAAATGTGCATGCCACAAGGAAGGAGCTAGAGCTGCAAATGTCGATGGCATGGCTTGACTCGAGAAACTGAAGGCGGCGGTCGTGATTGGATAAAGGTCCCATACTATTGCATCTCATGAGAGGTATCCCCGTTTTGAAATCCTTCACAAAAAACCCAAAATGATCAAAATTAATAGAAATCCAATTATCAGTGATGAATTTTCGGACATATACCAAACTTTTAATTAAGTTAGGGGCATGAAGGGTATTTTTCAAGACAAGAGGTGGATGTGGAGGAGACAGTTGTATTACTGTAACCACGAATTGGAATTGTATTGCCATTACCAACAATAATGCCATGATTATTGCTTAAATTTGAATAAGACGAGAGAGTACATTGGTCGGACGTCATGTAAGAAGTGACGTCGGTGTCCATGTACCAATTTACGTCTCGAGGATTTAATCCAAGTGTATGCATGGCGGCCTCAATATCGGTGGGTGTCGGCATCAGATTCGGGCCCACAACATTGAAAGCTTGCTGGGGCCGAGGCCCAAGCACACCGTACTGCTGGCCCGACCTGGAAGGCTGCTGGTAAGAACCCGAGTAATTGGGTCTATTATGGGGCTGGACCGGGGCCCAAGGTGACTGGAAATAATTAGAAAGAGGGCAGGAAGCGGGACTGGGCCACTGGTCCAGGCCCACTGCTAAGGGGCCCAAGGCTGGGACCAGGCGACCTGGGCCCCAGAACCCCGAGGCCCACCCCCGATGTGTTTACTGTTCCCACCGGTGTTGCCACTGTTCTGGCCGCCACGATTATTGCCATTATTTTTACGGTTTTGACCCTTCTTGCCACCACCGTTATTGCGGTTTTGGCCCGAATTATCAACAAACTCGTGAGAGTTATTGGATGGAGTCATCATCTCCACGAAATTGGTGCCAATAGCCGCCTTTTTTTTCAAACCAGCTTCTTCTAACGTGAGCATCGAACGGGCTTGATAAAAAGGGAGAAGCGAATTACTTTGATGGAGGAGAGTCCCAACGCCATTATATGCCTTAAATAGTCCTGCAACCATTTATTGCACAAGACGATTATTGGTAACAAGCGCTCCAACGTTACGGAGTTGGTCCGCCAATTCCTTGAGTCGTTTACAATAGGCTGAAACATTCGGAAAATCTTCAATGCAGACTTGTAAAAAATCTTGCTCAAGGGTGACAACTCGGGAATGTTGGTTATCCTGGAATATATCATGCAATCTATTCCAGGTAGCCATAGCCGTAGTGTCTGGTTCAATGATCGTTTGTAAAAGGTCGATAGAAATAGTGGAGTAAATGCACTTAAGGACGGTAACATCAAGAGTGATCCATAACTAAGGATCCTCCGCGGGTGTAGGGACATCGGGAGGAATTATGTGATGGAGGACTTGATGTTAGATTGCGTGAATTTTGAACAACTCTGCCCACGTCGCATATTGGATGTTTTCCATCTCAAGAACAATCGGGATGTGATTCTTGATGTTAGAAACAATAAGGGAAGGATGAAATAAATTCTTTGACGTCGACATAACGAAAGAACAAAAGGATTTAGAGGAAAATTTGGGAAGAGAGGAAGTAAGATTGGCACGGAATCCAAGAAAATACGCGAATTCTGAGGCATCGGAAGAGAGGAAAAATCAAGAAGTAAATTTAGACCTAGACTTCTGATACCATGAAAGAAATAATCCTTTGATTATTTTCATTAATGAATGAGTATATATACAATTTACAAATTCCATAATATGAAAAATCTTATTCCTATTCTACTCCCAAAACCCTATTATATTTGTACAAGAATTCTACAATTATGGTAAGTGTACAATGCTAATTAAATACAAATAATATGTTATAAAAAATACTCCAAACCGTGATATACTTGGCATGTATATCACGGATTGTTTTGTCTTGTGTTTCCGTGATATACACGATATACACAAGGTATTGTATATGTCGTGTATATCAAGGTATACTTTCAAAAATTGAGGACATGTTCCCCTCTCCTTCTCCATCTTTGTCTTGTTTATAAAATATATTCCTTTAGCCGTTTTTTTTTTGTATCAATGACAATAATAATAGGCATCAGTTTGCAAATCTAGAGAAGTACATTCTAAATGTGAAAGGATGAATGGGTGACGATGGAATTTGAAAGGCAAAACGTGGCTTAGAAAATATAACTCTATAAGAGAAGTAGGACAATACAAGCGTCGCTTTGGCCGAGTGGTTAAGGCGTGTGCCTGCTAAGTACATGGGGTTTCCCCGCGAGAGTTCGAATCTCTCAGGCGACGTTACCTTTTTTTTTTTGTGCCATTGTCTTAAATCGTAGCTATCTGCTGATATACGCAGGATTTGAGGATACAGTTTTGCTCTTTAGGCAGCTGAATGAGGATTTGATACTCCTTTCTCCTTTATAATAGTGATGTGTTAAACCAATTTGTACACCTTTCAATTAATTTTATAAAACACCTGCCTAAGTTTATAACAAGTAATTCTATTTATCAAAATTTAATCATTCTCAATCCACTTTATTAAATCACTAAACTTAACCATTCTCGATCCACTTTATTTTACCACAAGACCGCTATAACTTGAAGTAGTTTTTATATGTGCAATTGAACATATTTAAAATTCAAGCAGAAGTCTTTTTCTAAGGCCAACATCCATTTTTTTTTAAATAACTACAATTTGTAACTATTGTAAAACCCCAATTGACAAGTTCTTTCCACCCAGCCTATGATTCTGTGTTATGGTTCTCCTCAAAGTTGCCCTCCCATTTTCCATTTCTTTCACCAATTAATGCTAATATTAATCCAATGAAGAAACCCCATCGCCATAAAAACCATTCAATATACAATATCGCTGTCCAAAAAATTGCCACCAAAACCAAAGCTTCATCATCATAAACACCAAACATTAAAGTAAAAAACAAGCACAGATCAAAAGATTCAAAACCCAACTCAGAATCTCAAGAAAACCTCCTAATCCATCAAATTAACACTACCCTTATAGCTTTTTTGAATAAAAATCCAATCTTGACCCAAATTTTTTACCAAATTGATGCACTTGATCTTGCCCCTAGTTTGCTTGGCAAGTTCCTTAGAAGAGATGATGTTTTTCTTCAAATAACTGAGGTTAATGTTATTAGCATTCTCTATTTAGTATGTTTGATCTGCTTGGGTATTTGATTAATGGGGTTGTTGTTGTTGTGAATTGTTTGATAGGTGGAAGCGTATAGGCCAAATGATTCAGCTTGTCATGGTAGATTTGGGAAAACAGCTAGGACTGCTCCTGTTGTAAGATTTTGAAAACTGATATTTTTGAGTCATTTGCTTTACGTTAGTGGTGAATGCTCACACTAAAAAAAAACAGAAATTAGCTATGGACAAGTTCTGTAGCCAAACAGCAAAATCTGTTGCTAATTCTGTTTAGCGATGGATTATCAAAACAAATTGTTAGCTACGAGCAATATAATGACGAAGTTCGTTACTAATTCTAGTGTTGTTTTTAAATTAGTGACAGGGAAGAAGTTTGTGTTTAGTTATTAGTTGCAAACATAAGTAATAAAAAATGTGCCAACTCTGTAAAAGCTTAAGCTTTTAGATGAGTGGTTTACTCAAGTTTAATTTTTTTCCTTTTTTGTTTATTTTATAATCTAAAATTTATGCAAGATAATAGATGGGATATGTTAGTACTTGTTCAGCAATTATTGTTCGGGGGGGGGGGGGGGGGGGAGGTGGCGGAAAAGTACACTGTATATACAAGGTCCAACTTTTATGTATATATAGTAGATGGTGAATTCTATTGGTTTATTGGTGTGTTTATTTCTTTATATTTTGAATTCCCTTTGTGAAAATACTGGCTTTGCCCCCTCATTACGTCAGAGTTGAAGATATGACGTGCAATGTCGACTGTCTGTCATGAAACATAATGATATTGCTGTCGCTTATACCAAAGAAAATGTTATTGCTGCCATATGCTAGATATTGGTTTACTTAAACTATATGAAGGTTAACACATTGTTTAATTCAAACTTGTAACTAGATGTTGGTACAAGTCTTCAAATTTTCCAGAGAAGGCAGGGTTAGTTGCTTATAAGAATAAGTTAGATTATTTTACAGTGTGATATAGGGTGTGTTCGGTATGAAGGAAAATGTCTTCCAGGAAAATAAGTGGGTTCTTACTTATTTTCTTATGTTCGGTATGTAAGCAAAAAATATTTTCCTGAAAGTATTTGTATATAATCTATACAAATACTATGGGAGGTGGGGGTTAGGGGTGTGGGGTGGTGGGGATTGGGATGAAGATGAGGTGTGTTAGAGGGTGGGGAGGACAAAATCAATGTGCAATGCCATTTGTAGAATTGTTTTCTCTACTTTCACTAGAGAAGTCAATTTCCTCATTTTTAAGGAACTTGTTTTCCAGAAAATATTTCCAAAAACTTTTGGCCAACCGGAGATGGGAAAATTGGTGCATTACCAAACACATCCATGATGATATCAATCTCAAAGATTTGGTTGTGTGAAGAAAACATTTAAAATCTTATGTAATTTTCTAGCTCTACGTCTGAACTCTAAAATATAAAAACGATCCTTGAGTTGGACATATCCTTTGGTGAGCATCGTCAGTGGCTTTCTGGTGTATTACTTTTGTTGGAAATTATCCTTTGGCGGGAGTTGCGACCGACCAACTTTGACGGCTTAAACACTAGTGTTACGTATGTTGGAGAATCCGGTTCTTCACACATGCATGATCTACTAAGTACATAGATAACCGTAGGGCCAAGAATCGTCAAATTTCATTGAGAAATGAAAGAGATATTGGTCCACGAAGTAAGGTGTTTGAAGCATGGAAAGTGTGATATTGTGTTCAATTCTCCCTCATCGGTAGAGGAAGAAAGAATTGTTGTGTATATAAGACTCGAAATTGGTTTGGGGTTTGGGACCCCAAGGGGTATCCCATGTGTTTAAAGGAGGGAGGACCTAGATGTGCTTCGGTTCAAGGAAAGACCATACGCGCGCCGCCGCCCGCCCTTCCGGTCCGGTTCCGGGTTCACGGGCTGTGGGCTGTGGGTCTTCTGATATTATCTTTTTGGGCCAGAGAACTTTGCCAGAAGTACAGTTTGATCCCGAAGTTTTCGGATGTACGGTTCGGACCAGAATTCTTTCAGATGTACAGTTTGGTCCCTGAAGTTTCAAGATGTACAGTTTGGTCCCTGAAGTTTTCCAGAACGTCAGAATTTGGATAGTCAAAGCAGAAACGCCAAACACTCAATTCAGCCATTTATTTTGGCTGAATTACTCCTCCTATAATGGCCAAATCCGTTGGTCTTTCACCATTTATGTTGGTGACTTTACTACCTCCATAATGGCCATTATTTGGCTGTTATGGAGGCAGTTTTCAGCACCTCCCTCACCTATATAAACACCCCCTTACACCATTGTTGAGAACTACAAAGAACAGTTCATACAACACACGAAAATACACAACCAAAACAGTTTTCTTCCTACAACTTCCGAGCATTATTTCGTTACTCAATATTCTTTACGGTAGCATTTGAGTTTCCTTTGCTCAAGTGTTCCATTGCTGTTTTATCTTGGGAGACAAATTGTCCAGGACGTATAAAGGATACATACGGGGCAATATTGTCTTAAGGACAGAGTGCCACACTCGACTCAGCAAAAACAGTTTTCATTTTTCCGTCTTCAACAAAATTGTAATTTCAGTTTTGTGGTTCTATTGTAATTTTCAGATTTCGAGTTGAATAATTGAATCTTTGTTTATCCTTTCGAATACTTGTAATAGTAATATAATTTTCGTACTGCTTTATAAAGTACCATAGAGCAAAATCTCCCAACAACTTAAGACAATATTGTATTGTATTACTATTAGTGTTCGAAAGATGTCGGTCAAAAGTTGTGTGACCAAATCTGGATATGGCAATGGTTTTACGGTAGAAGAGAGTGATGATGATGAACGTGTTCATGGTGTCACCGCTACCAAGACCGGTGGAAACAAGCGCTCTCGAGAGCTCGAGGATGTCAAATCGGGACAAGAGGAGAAGATCGAAGATGTTATTCTATCTTGCACAGAAGGCCTATATCTGTCCCAGACAAAAGATCCGAATAATGGTGAGAAGGAAATGGACACTCAGTCGATGAAGTGAACTGAAGTGAGCCAGAATCCGAAATTGGGATAAGTAGTTTTTCTTACTTGTCAAGAATAAAGATTAAATGATGTCTGATTAAAAATTGATTAAAGTAAGGAGGAATATGAAAATAATTTATATTCCTTACGCTTTAAAAATCAGAAGTTTAATCTCATCTTCTTTCCCGTTTAAAGATTGGATTTTGTAAACGACTTAAAAAGATCCGTTCTTTTAAGTGTATTGATTAAAAGTGTGTAAAGTATGTTCGCACATACGATGGAGAGAGATCCACTAACTGTGCGAAAACTGTTACCACTCTTAAGTAAGCGCCAAGAATTATCTGGGCACCAATCATAACGGAAGAAGTCTAAAAGCTAAAGACGTTGAGCCTGTCATATTATTTGGCAGAAGATCCTTCATAGGATGATATTTGACACTCAGTCATACAAAGCCTCCGGGCGACTGGAGTGGGCCAAAATTTCTCTTAAGTAAGCGCCAAGAATTATCTAGGCACCAATCATAACGGAAGAAGTCTAAAAGCTAAAGACGTTGAGCCTGTCATATTATTTGGCAGAAGATCCTTCATAGGATGATATTAGACACTCAGTCATACAAAGCCTCCGGGCGACTGGAGTTGGCCAATATTTCTTTGATATGATGATATTGGACACTCAATCATATAAAGCCTCCGGGCGACTAGAGTTGGGCCAGAATTCATTTCATTGGAAAAGTAATGGACACCGAGTAAGGTGGGCCAGAGTTTTCAGGTCTGAAATGATCTGAAGGCCTAAAGAAAGGCAGAAAAGAAATTGGACACTCAGTCTGCAAAGCAACTGCAGTGGGCCAGAATATCCAGATCACATATGATCCGGTTACGCCCTAACCACGGGCAAAAGGTTGTTCATGTGAAGCAACGCCACCTCTAAAGTAGAAGGGGTTGGAGAGGTTGTCCTCAATAGGACTTCAAGGAATGAGATCACTCTAAGATGAGGTGATACATGTCCCAAACTTGGTTAAGGGACGCTGTTGGTCAAGCTGGTTTGAGACTAGTCCAACAGGTCTGTAATAACTAAGAATGGTACAATATGTCTATAGCCAAATGAATGATATATTTGTAATCCGTGCATCTATGCCATCATAGATTAAGACACGTTAAATAGCAAGTCATTCAAAAGCTAACGATGTTGAGATTGTTGCCTTCTGTCGACATAAACCCTCAAAATAAATGTGAGGTAGATGAAGAGGCAAAATCACCTTTCCAAATTTCGTCAAGGGAATAGCGAAAGAAGCACCGCTCCTCTAGAACTTAGTCACACCTACTTGGGTGATTTAAAGTTCATACAAAATAGAGGGGGGAGACAAGTACGTTGTGATCTTAATTGATGATGGTACAACGTATGGAATCTTTTGTTTATTGAAAAGCAAAGATGAAGTTGTTGAAGCGGATAAGCGCTACAAAGCAGAAGTTGAAAATCAACTAAGCCTACGGATTGAGAAATTCGTAGTGATAGAGGGGGAGAATGTGAAGCATCGTTCATTAAACGACTGCTCATTACTCACCTCAGTCTAACGGTGTTAGCCAAGCGCAAACCCGTACGCCTAAATTATGTAGGGCAAGGCGATCCTTACCGCTAATGCGATTCTCAACAGAACTCCGCATAAGGATAAGGATAACTCTCCGTGTGAGATATGGAAAGGATCTCACATACAAAAGTTGTGATGTGGGGTGGCTTGGTAGAAGTTGGACTACCGAAACAGGTCAAGTTCGACCTAAGACTGTAGATTGTATATCCACTGGATCTGGAAATAACAGTAGTACTTATCGCCTCTTGGCGTCAAAGAATGCTGAATTCTTATAAGATAACTTTTCTTGAAAAAGGAAAAAGCAGTAATTGCTCAAGGTTAACAAGAACCCGCGAGGGCTCGTTGTCCGAACTAGACGTTCCGTATATACGAGACTCGAAAGTTGCCGGCTATCCGAACTTAATATTCCGGATCGCGAGAACTCGGAGATTCTAGATGTTGAACCAAGACGGAGCAAAGAGGGGACAAAGACTTGTTCCAGTCCTTCTAGCTTGTATGGTTAAGAACGAACCATGGACAATTAACAAATAATTGGTATCTCCAAAAGCGCTGCTTTGGAAAGAAGCTAAAGAGAGAAATATATTCCATCATATAGAACCATACTTGTGTAATGGTTGATCTTCCTCCGGGAAAAGAACCTTTGGGTTATAAAATGTGCTCCCCGTGAGTAACTTAACATCTAGGGCCATTGCATCTTGCGTGGCATGGATGTTGAAACAGCCTTCCCAACCGGAGAGTTGGAAGAAGAGGATCAGAATTGGTTTGCTGAACTGTTGGGCTTCTTCCCGAACTTTCATTTTGGTCCCCGAAATGTTTACATTTTGGTCCTGAAAGTTTCAGATAAAACAGGAATAATGAATCTGACCACAGAAACATTGGCTTTGAAGTTAGAAAGCCAACAGTTGGAAAACCAACGGTCTGAAAGTAAAAGTCATATTGAAACAAAGTCTCGATATGAAAGATATGGGTATCACAGATGACATCTTAGGAATTGGATTTCTAAGACATCTAACGGACTGATCGATAGTTGACAGTCTCGTTGAAGCCATCAATGGATATGAATCATAGAACTGATTGGAATCATGGTTCACCTATAGACAAGGAGCGATATGCTCAGGTCACATGTAGTTCAAAGTATTATACATACTACAACCGACCTGGTATCGTCCTACAAACAGATCAGTTGAACTAAGGTTCACTGATGATCTTAATACATGATCAATAGAAGGCGTTAAGTCGGATATGACGATATCCGAATTATTCGCTTATCTACGGATTATAGTATTACGGATGTCCAACGGTTCGGGAGAACACGGTGATGCAAACCGGACATCGATCTGAAGAACACCAAAGCCACAAGTAAATGTGTATGGTGGGTCCTGGAAAATCCTCTAAGCAAACTTGCATCGACCGATTCATGATGGGATCGGAGTTTATCGCTTTATAAAAAGCATGAAAGAAGTTGAGTAACTTCACGACTCCTTAGAGGACGTCCCTTATTGGGAGAAACCCGTGCCTTCAGCAGTTATACACTGTGGCCAGCCGAACGGCTTTAGGAAGGACACGGATGACGGCGTCTGGACATATCCGTCGGATCCGTCATGAGACATAAGACCGTATGGCGAGTTGATCATCACGGGTGTCACTTCCTTGTTTACTAACTAAGGGACTACCCGGAGATCAAGTGTTCTCGCTTTGTCTAGGGGAATGGGCTTAAAACCCAAAATATACGGACCAATACGGTGGAAACCCAACCTTACGAACTGGAGATCCCGGTAATTTGGTTCAATGGGAAAACTAAGTTGTAAAGGTTCGTTGATCGCTTCGGTGGAAGCATGAGCACTTCGGCTAGTGATTTCGAAAAGAAACACCAAATCCAAAACCGTTCGCGCGATAGACGTTAAGTGCTATCTGCAGTGTGGGTAAAGGTTAAGTTTTCAAAACCTGTAATGCTCCTCAACAGTTGAGGTTAGGTTTTTGGGAAACTTTTAATGGTTCCTAACACTTGTGAAGTGGGGTATAGCAGGATACCTTGTAGGAGACCACCTATTTAAGTGCGAGGACGGGCCACCTCAAAATGAACGCACTTAAGAATCCAAGACGTTGTCCATGGCCAAAACGGACAAAACATTACGAAGAAGAGAGTAAGGGAATTTGTTGTGTTGGTATCATTGACTTGGCTTATACTAAACACTGACGGTTCAAGACATCACGTTCACCGCGCGTTAAAGAAGTAAGTCCGATGGTATTTAACTATGGAAGGTTCAAAGTGAAGCTACCTCTCCTTATGCAACATCGGTCCGCTGAAATATTGCTGGAAATGAAAAGACACCATGTGAGTGCGCCAAAATCTCTTTCAAGAGGGGATTGTTGGAAATTAGCCTTTGGCGGGAGTTGCGACCGACCAACTTTGACGGCTTAAACACTAGTGTTACGTATGTTGGAGAATCCGGTTCTTTACACATGCATGATCTACTAAGTACGTAGATAACCGTAGGGCCAAGAATCGTCAAATTTCATTGAGAAATGAAAGAGATATTGGTCCACGAAGTAAGGTGTTTGAAGCATGAAAAGTGTAGTATTGTGTTCAATTCTCCCTCATTGGTATAGGAAGAAAGAATTGTTGTGTATATAAGACTCGAAATTGGTTTGGGGTTTGGGACCCCAAGGGGTATCCCATGTGTTTAAAGGAGGGAGGACCTAGATGTGCTTCGGTTCAAGGAAAGACCACGCGCGCGCCCACGCCCGTCCGGTCCGGTTCCGGGTTCCGGGTTCACGGGTTCACGGGCTCACGGGCTGTGGGCTGTGGGTCTTCTGATATTATCTTTTTGGGCCAGAGAACTTTGCCGAAGTAAGTACGTTTGATCCCAAAAGTTTTCGGATGTACAGTTCGGACCAGAATTCTTTCAGATGTACAGTTTGGTCCCTGAAGTTTCAAGATGTACAGTTTGGTCCCTGAAGTTTTCCAGAACGTCAGAATTTGGACAGTCAAAGCAGAAACGCCAAGCACTCAATTCCGCCATTTATTTTGGCTGAATTACTCCTCCTATAATGGCCAAATCCGTTGGTCTTTCACCATTTATGTTGGTGACTTTACTACCTCCATAATAGCCATTATATGGCTGTTATGGAGGCAGTTTTCAGCACCTCCCTCACCTCAATAAACACCCCCTTACACCATTGTTGAGAACTACAAAGAACAGTTCATACAACACACGAAAATACACAACCAAAACAGTTTTCTTCCTACAACTTCCGAGCATTATTTCGTTACTCAATATTCTTCACGGTAGCATTTGAGTTTCCTTTGCTCAAGTGTTCCATTGCTGTTTTATCTTGGGAGACAAATTGTCCAGGACGTATAAATGATACATACGGGGCAATATTGTCTTAAGGACAGAGTGCCACACTCGACTCAGCAAAAACAGTTTCCATTTTTCCGTCTTCAACAAAATTGTAATTTCAGTTTTGTGGTTCTATTGTAATTTTCAGATTTCGAGTTGAATAATTGAATCTTTGTTTATCCTTTCGAATACTTGTAATAGTAATATAATTTCCGTACTGCTTTATAAAATACCATAGAGCAAAATCTCCCAACAACTTTTTGGAGCCCTATGAAGCATTTCAAGGTGCTCTTTGTAACTGAACTATTGTTCATTTCTTAGTAGCATTGTGCTATGACATCGCTTAGCATGGTGTATGTTATAGAGCATAGTGTCTTCTAGATTTTCTAATGATTTGTGATTGATAGTTTGGTCCTGGTGGTCATGCGTATGTCTACCTCTGCTACGGTCTCCACATGATGCTCAATGTTGTAGCAGACAAGGAAGGAGCTGGAGCAGCTGTATTGATTCGTTCCTGCGCTCCCATCAGTGGTAAATTGAATTACATACTCCTACTTTTCACATTTTCTAATTTGCTCTCCGCTGCAGTTTAATATGTTCTATGTAAGCTCTTTAGTCAGACTGCAAGTCAAAGTATGCACTTTACGAAGTACTCCACTTTCTCTTAGTGATCTCTGAAGCAACATTTCCATTTTGACCAATTTAGATTTGTTGTATTAGTGCACCTCAGATGGTAGTATAGGTGTAGCTGACATACATCCATCGAAATGTTACCAGAGCAGCTTTAGTTCTTGTCTAGTTCTTTTAAAATATAACTACAACTTGACTGTTGTAATTGACATCATCAACCAATATCAGGATAGTCAGAGCTATGGCCAGGGAAGAAAAGCACCAGTATAACTGTTTGAATAACCTGAGTACACCTTGATATTCCTGGAATGATCGTTTGTAAGTAATCTAGAATTATGATTCGTGCATTGGAGTTCGCATGCTTGCATGATAAATGGACCTTGTGGAAAAGGGGGAAAATGCTTGCATGATAAATGGGAAGCAAGGTTATGTAGACACATGTTGGAATTGAAGTACACTGGCCCACTTATGATAATCTTTTCTCTCAAGTCCTTCATTGTTGGGCTAGTATGTATAACAAACAAAGCCGAAATGCTATTTAGAGTTCTCTTTCAATAATTATGGAATAAACTCTACAGGTTTGGGTACTATTCAGCAGCGTCGGAGTTTAAAAACTGAGAAGCCTATTCTTCTTGCAGGTCCTGGAGAGGTAATTTATGACCTTTGTTGGGTATAGGACTAAGTTGCTTGTTTAACGTCATTGTATTGATCAAGCCTTTCTGAAGATTCCCAAAGGTTTATTTGCTTTACATGATTTAGATCCCATGTGATTTTGTTTGCTTCAATGACGCTAATCTCTAGGTATATACTACTCTCTTTTTTTTCCAGGAATCTTTGGAAGCATCTTTATGTATGATAAATTAAAACAAGTGTATCAAGTACAGTTATGATTTTCTAGAGTTATGCGGCATATGTCGTGGGTACTAAAACATTGTGCCTAAACATGAAACATCTCTAGGTCCTAGGGTCTTTTATCTGACAATTTGTTCCTTGTTCTTAGATGGATTTCATATTTGGGGCGTTCTGACATTATAAGCTTCCATTGGATTCCTTTTACGTGGACTCACTAGATAACAGTTGTTTTCACTGGCTTGGAGTTATTTGACTTTCAAATGATACTTTGGGATATCTGACGTTTTGCTAAATCATGTTCAACAGTAAAATTCATCAATCATCTAAAGGTATAATTTGCCGATCCTTTCTATGGTGGCTATGTGATTAAGTTGTGGTGATCAATGTGCTGTACAATGAATTGTAAACTGAACACATCTGTTGGCAATTCCAATTTAAGTATGCTCTAGACTTAGACTAAGAACTTACGTATGTCAAATCCTCTGTACAATCAACAGCTTTCCTGAAAATTAGAGTTGATTAAGTATAAAGTTCAAATGCAACCTTAAGAAAATGCTTATTTCACTCAGATACTACTTGAATGGTAATCCAGGATTTGAAATTTTGAATGGGACCTATGCAGAAAGAATTTCAAAATGACATCTTGTAGATAGTAACATTAGTATCTGGTAGAAGCATTTGAAAGTATTTGTCCATCATATCCCTGCTATATCACCTCAAGACAATTGTTGTGATCACTTGAATACGGTTTAGACCGCTTTGCCATGCTTTATTTAGTATTTTGCCTTGGCTTCTTTACTTCTATTACTTTTTTTGCTGATTGCTTTGGTTTGCTTTTTTGGAGCCGAGGGTCTATCGGAAACAACCTCTCTACCTCTCATGGTAGGGGTAAGGTCTGCGTACACTCTACCTTCCCCAGACACCACTTATGTGATTACACTGGGTACATTGTTGTTGTTGTATGATTTCCCGTCAACACAACCTTCCTTTTACATGATAATTGGGGTCATTTTGTAGGTTGGTCAGGCATTAGGACTATCAACAGAATGGTCTGCACACGCTCTATACACTGCCGGTAAGCATTCTCTGGCTCAAATTTTTCAAATTGTAGCAACTAAATGAATCTCCCGTGTGCTCTGCATCTGACAGGCAGTTTAGAACTCTTAGATGGGCCAGAACCAGAACATATACTTGTTGGTCCAAGAGTTGGTATAGAGTATGCTTCGCCAGAGCATGTTAATGCATTGTGGAGATTTGCAATATCCGGTTATTCATGGATCACTGCCCCTAAAAAGACTCTCAGACCTCTTTAGCACATCAAAGGGCGCCATGAATCCGCCTTCCCTCCCCCCACCAAAAGTGTACCAGATTTATAGTCCATTCTCCCGGTTTACCCCATTTTTTGTGTATATCTTGGTTGACTCCGCATATATCCCAATCATGTTCTTGGTTATGTGGCATGCAAATATGCCACATTGTGTTGGATTATCTTTCCTAATTCGCAACTCGATTTCATAACAATCACAGTTCATACAGGCTAAAGTCTTTCTTTAGCTTTTACTTAGGAGCTACTGAAATCTCTTTGGGAGTATACTCACAGGATATTTATTCATCATTCATTTTATTCAATATTTATATGTATGCAATTAGGTAAAGTTCACAACTCACCACTTTTCTGTCCCCGTAATTGAAAAGTAGCCACTATTATGGAGTTTCAAATCCTAGGGATGAACTGACCGTGGTTATTTTTCAAAAATAGGGATGAAAAGTGGACAGTAGAAGATATTTCATCTTTTATCAAACTGTCGTATTTATGGAGTCCCGCAGATTGATTTTGAGGCTATATTTATGCGTATATTGTAAGAGTAAATCTGATCCACTTTGATTTAATTAAGACAAGTGGCAGATCAGTTGCGATAAAAATATTAATTGGAAACTAAAAAAAAATAAAAATAGAGGTCCGTTAGCCCCAAAGGGCAATTTTGAGCCACTTTGGTAACGATGGATAGATTCGGGATCAACTTGTAACGGATGGTAAAATTGTCCAATTTCGCATATTCCAAGGGTAGTTTTGACTCTTTTGGGAAGAATCAATGAGGAACAACTTACAGAAGACAACAAGAATTGCTTATGTAAGATACTAACGATATCGATAAGGTTTTATTTTCTTTCCTTTTTCTCTTCTTTTTATTTTTGTGGTGTGCTGCTCTCAGAATATTAAGTGTTTGCTTGTTCTGTTTTGAGTTTATAACATGAAAGAATTGGTTTGGTTGATTGCAAGAAAGATGCTTCTTGATGACAAAATAAAACTGACATATTTTGTTGTTGTCCTTTTCGTTGATTTCATCTAAAAGTACTGAAAATATTAGATTAAGTAAAAAAGAAAAAGGAGGTCCTAATGATTGCTGGTTGGGCTATAAATTCATTAAATTGCCTGTGTGTGGATATATTATGTCTTTATATGACAATTTCATTATTATAGTTTGGTGGTGTCCCAATAAGTATGGAGTTTCTTGATTTGTCAAATAATGTACTTACTATTTAGTTTTAAAAGGAACATAAGCAAAAAGCAAAAAACTCACTAGAAATTTACTTATGAGCAGATATTTCTATTCAAACACATAATTATTTAATATAAAATTAATTATCTTTAATCAACTAACTCAAAAGGGATTTTAAATTTTAATTTACTAGCTCTCCATTATTCTCATCACAGTCAAACTTGGAGAAAGAATACGCCTATTTCAAAAGTGACTAGTAATTAATCCCTCTTAGTGGTCGAGTCGCATAGATCGAACTGACCACCCTTTGTTAAGAGTTCCACATTGGAAATGGAATGGAACATGGACTCCTTATATAAATTTAGACAATTCTCATCCTACAAGTTAGTTTTTGGGGTTGAGTTAAGCCCAAGATTCATTTTTGCGTGGTATCAGAGCCAGACCCATTTAAATTCTTTGTTCGTCGATGTTGGGCCCCCAAATTATATTGTTCACGCTTCAGTTAACGAGGTCTGGGCGTGCAGTTAACGACGATCTAAAGTATTCAAATTCCAAATGTATGTCTTATACAGATTAATGCAACTACATGATTTTCTACTTGTATTATTTTTGGAGTGTGTGTTTGGTGGTTTGTCGTTTCTTTGAGTTAACAAATATGTTGAAAAGCTCATTTCTAATTATCTAATTTGCGTGGTGTATTATTTGAAAGAATCTATTTGGTTTAAATTAGTTCAAAGTTGTACCTACCTCATCTACCCAAAAAGGAAAAAAACTAGAGGGAATCTGAAAGATTATATAGAGAGCTAATAAAAGAATAGCAGACTAAGTCCCCACTCAATAATTAGTGGTCTATTTTTTCTTTTTGAATTTGTCTTTTCCACTACCAATGGAAGAAATAAATCTATATAGGTGATATGTTGTGATTTTCGTTAGATAACTATTTAGTAAATGACTCATTTATATATTTTTTTATAATTTATGGGCTTTTTGGACCAACTGTAAAGATCCTTTTTGAGTAATTGAATTTTTTACGAGAAAATGTTAAAAGACGATCTAAAGTATTATAAATTATGCAAACACTAGACGGCAATCTATTGTTTTGTTTGTAAGGTCAAACAATGTATGAGCAAACATTAGACCTGAGCCTAATATCGTTCGGAAGCATAATTTCTCAAGGACTATATTTACATAATTATTAAAAAATTAGGATAAAATCTAAATGGTATCTTAAAAAAGGGAAAATTTGCATAAATTAACTGACGATACTTATTAGTTGAGTATATATTTTAGTCATGTTAGCACTTTTGCTTTACGTCTTGTGCTTTTGTAGGAGTTGTTTAGTAGTTTATTATTAAGACTCATATAGCCGATTTTGACTTGTTCGAAGCTGAGGCGTAATTATTGCTGCTATAGTTGTTGTTTTTTTTCACTATAAACTAAGGATGTCCAGTGGGCTGGGTCGGCCCGATCCCCGCCCAGCCCGTCCCGATCCCCCCAAAAAAATCGGTGTCAGGGTTCGAACTCGGGACGGGACCTGGGCTGTTCCCGCCCGTCCTGATCCCGATCCGAGCTGCCCCAACTTGACCCTGTCCCGCCCCATCCCGACCCCATCCCGCCCCGCCTCCGCTAACCCCCTCCCCCTTTGCAAAAATAGTCGTTGCAATGGTTGTGCAACGGCTATAACGACCATTTTTGCCCCCCACTCCATAAACCCCCCTACCCCCTTAATATTTATTTTTAACCCTTAAATTAATAAATTTACACTTTAACCATATTTCTCAACTGTAAATAACTCATTTTTCTCACAAATCTTCCTACCATCTCTCTAATCTCTCAATTTATCTCTCTACAATTCTACATTGCCTACTAAATATTATATTTTTTTGCTCATTTATATCAAAGTTAAAAAATTGCGAGTGAAGTGGGCAACTAGCTTGAGGATCATCCATCGAACAAAGTCAACATCGATTACACGTCGACGTTTGGTACCTTCTTTAAATTATTATTGTTACTTAATTTTAATTATCGTATTTAATTTCACTTACTTTAATTATTTATTTGCATAATTATAATGGAACGCTTTTGACATATGATTAAGGGTAATGGTAAGGGTGTTTCTTCTAGTAGAGATAACAAGGGTAAGAGTACTTCTTCTAGTAATCATATTCCTAGTCCCGATGATTTGATTGATTTCACTCATATAGATGAAACTGCTTTTTTTAATGATATACCATTAGATGATGAGGTATATTCTGCATCTGAACCAGACTTTAATTTTGACGATAATGTAGATGACACACCCACTAGTGCACCTCAACCTTAACCTCAAACTGAGTCTCAGCCTCAAACTGAAATTGAAATGTCTCATGTTCCCCCTAGTATGAATTGAGGCCCCACACAATGAAAATTAAAATCATTTGCATGAGATTTTTTTGATATGGACCAAGAGAATCAAGTAGTTAGATGAAAAATTTGTAAAAATATTTATAAATTTAAAATCGAAAAAGGTCAAGGTAGGACGAGAGGTTTATTGAGACGTGTACAAGGCGAGCACACAACTAGGTGAAATCAATACCAGACTAAAAAATCGGGTGTCCAAGTACATGGTCAAATTAACCCGACGACGAGGGGATTTTTTGGTCCTAAATATGATAAAAACAAAGATAGGGAAAATATGACAAAATTAGTTGCGGTAGAGGGTTTGCCCTTTTCATTTCCTTCCTCTCTTGATTTTATTAATTACATTCGATAAACATATAATCCTGCTTTTAATGGTTTTTCTGGATTAACTGTTAGAAGGGATGTTTTTAAATTTGCAAGTAAATATCAACAATATTTACGTTATGCATTGTATCATTTTAATGGCAAAGTGGCTATCACTTCTGACATAAGTCGTAGTACTAACGGTAATGATTATTTAACGGTAACATGTCATTGGATAGATCAAAATTGGTCTATGCAAAAATGTATTTTAACATATAGATATATTGATGATAGGCACACTGAAAGTTGTATTGCACAAAATATTAATGAAATTTGTGATTATTATGGAATAATTTATAAAATTATGACTATTACATTAGATAATGCTACTTCTAATGATTATGCTATAAGACTTTTAAAAGTTTGATTAACTCTATATTTTTCTAATCATTTTCATATAAGACGTGCGTGCCATATTTATAACTTAGTTGTAAAGGATGGCCTAAAACTTTTTGAAAACATTCTTGATAAAATACAATTTGCTATAAATTTTATTTTTAAAGGTAAAAAAATACAAAGACGCAAAGAGTATAAAAAAAATTGTCACGATTGTGGATTACCTTATAGAAAAATTCCGGAAGAAGTAGTGACTATGTAGAATTCTCTATACGAATAACTATTTGTTGCTTACGATTATAGAAACCTATAACTTTATTATTTAACGTCTATAATAAAAATCCAAGGGATATGTTGTAGATAATGATTGAGAATTTTTTTAGAACTTAATTGATTTTTAGAGAAATTTATTCAAGCTACTAAAGAATTTTCCGAAGTTTATTATCCTATTATTTCAACTATGTTATTTTATATAGCTCTAATATTTTTGTTACTTAATGAATATATGGAAAAACAAACTTATAAGACATCTATTGAAAAATGTTTAGAAAATTAAAAAAAAATACTTTTTCCTATTTCCACTATTTATATTATTGGTGATGTATTAAATCCGACTATTAAAGTAGACGGTTGTAAAACACTTGTAGAAACGATTTATGATTGTATAGAAGTACTAACAATAGACCCAACTGAAGAACCAACTAAAGAAGAAGTTACGTCTAGCATATACACTGAACACAAAAAAGTATATATGTATTACTAACAACAAAGTGCAAATAATCAACCGGCTTCGGTACCATCTTCTACTACTTCGCTGCAACCTATAAAAAACATGCGGTTTCTGCTTCTAGAATTCAAGGCCTTAGAAATAAAATGTTTAGTGGTTCAACCTCTTCACAAGTTAGCGAATTCGATGTTTATGTTTTGCAGGGTGTTGTACCGTACGAATTAATTGTCAATGATGAAGGACACGAAGACTTGCTGAAATACTGGAGGGACAATGAGAGGACATTTCCGACACTTGCAAAGATGACTCGAGATGTGTTAGAACATTCAAGCGCCATCAACGTCTGGAAGCGCTTTTTCCGCGGGAAAATTTCAAATAGAAGAGCATAGACATTCATTGGCGGGAGATACATTGGAGATTGCAGTTCTATTCAGAGATTGGATTCGAGCGGAGCGTAGAAGGTGCGGTCAACCGGATATCAATGAAGAAGAAGACTACAACTACAACGAAATCTTGTCCGAGGGAACATGAAGCGACGTCGAACAATTTGACCAATAACTTTCAATTCCAACCGAAGATCCTCAAGACATTGTGAGGAAATTAGAAAAAGTATGGTTAACTATGTAATTATTTTAATTGCAATTTTATTATGTTTGCAACTTTTGAACAACACCACAAAGTTACAATTTTGAAATTGTATTGCAAAAAAAATCATATTTCTATTAAATAATATAAGAGACACAAAAACAGTCTTGAGATATTTTTATTACACTATTTTGTTTAATTATTGAAGTGTTTATATATATTATTTTTTAAATTAAGTGCCAAAAAAAAACACCCGATCCCGACCCCACCTCGTCCCGTCCCCCAACACCGGTCCCCTTTTCAGACGGGATGTGGGACGGGACATCTGCCTGTCCCTCTAATCCCGGCCCTCCTATCCGGCCGGAGACCCGATCCCGACCCTTCCCCGTCCCGCCGGGACACGCCCCGGCCCACTGGCCACCCATACTATAAACTAAGTCAAATTGAGTATCTGGACTTCTGCCAGTATATATGGTCTTTCTTTGCGTAATATTAACGTTGTTTCCTCTCTTTGATTTTCTAGTCTTTAAGTGTTTCTACAAAGACCAGAGACTTAGACTAATCAAGTCAGCCACTTACAGTATTAATTCTTGGTTATTTAAGTTGTGCAAACAGAAGTATATCAATTAAGTTTACAAATATGGCTCCTGGAGGTGGTGTTAGTTGCAAGGAACTTGTAGAATCATGGCCAAATTTTACAAGATTTGACACAACAAAGACAGAACTAGAGAAAAGTATAACACATATTGGTGAAAAGCTTCAAAAGTCTTCAATCCATGGTGTTCATGAGTTGCTTGAGTGCCCAGTCTGCAAAAAGTCCATGTATCCTCCGTTTTACCAGGTTTCTCCTCCTTCTATGGTTGTTCACATATAGGAATTGACTGCCTATGTTGCTCGTGCTCTTCAAATATATTGTCGGGTTCTCCAAATGCTATGTATGTTTGAAGGATCCGACACGGGTGTGATAACATTTTACAGGATCCGAAAAACGTAGCTAGCTATTAAACTCTTTATATTGTCATTCTTTTTAACGGTGGTGGTGTTCGGGCCAGATTGCGCACATCTTAAATGTTACCCAGAGTGCTTGTTACCTCCCACCAGCCAGGGGCGGAGGCAGAGGGTGCAAAACCCCTTCGTTGAAATATCATACTCTATAATAGGGCAAAAATGAATATTTTGCATATATACAAGTTGTTGGATCCCCTTCGCATACGATTTTCTTTTAATCCTCTTATTTGAATTCTTGGCTTCGCATAAGTTGTTGAATCCTCACGTAGAGCATTATTCCTATGTGTGTATCACCCATTTATTTTATATTTGGATATTTTGTTGTCATATTTTTATTGATTAATTTTTCTTGCAATCTTGCATTGACTACATTCTTTTTGAGCCGATGATCTATCGGAAACAAACTCTTTGCCCCACAAAGGTAGATGTAATGTCTGCGTACATCCTACCCTCCCCAAACCCCACTCCGTTGGATTACACTGGATATATTGTTGTTGCCACTGCCACTCACACATGTATCGAGCAACTCTACCCACCAAGTTTAGGCAGATTGGAAAATTGAAAAAATCACCTAGCAATTTTTGTCGCTGCTAGTTTTTTAACTCTGGTTTCCCATGGTTTCGCCTATTTCATTCACCACGAGGCCACACCCTCGGTTGCTCAAACTCTTTATGTCATCATATGGTCATCCTAAAATGAAGTAGTGCATCAAATTGCTAGAAACCTATGAATAGCTTTATTTGCAAGAAATATAATTATGTCACATCGCTGTTAACTAAGCACTTGTATTCTTTATTTGAATCTTTTTATCTCATAATCTGTTTACATAATCGATGTAGTGTCCAAATGGTCATACACTATGCACCAACTGCAAGACTGGAGGACATAATTGCTGCCCTACATGCCAAGTTGAACTTGGAAATATAAGGTGCTTAGCCTTGGAGAAAGAGTCACTAGAATTGTCCTGCAAACATCAAAATCTTGGCTGTCACAGAATATTACCGTACTATCGAAAGCTCAAACACGAGCAACGTTGCAAATTTCGACCTTACCATTGTCCTTACGCTGGATCAGAATGTTCATTAAAAGGGGATATTCCAGCACTCATGTTGCATCTCAAGGAGGATCACAAAGTTGATATGCATAGAGGGTGCACGTTCAATCATCGATATGTTAAATCGAATGCACAAGAAGTTGAGAATGCAATATGGATACTCACGGTAAGTCATTTGCTGCTTTTAACAACTAATTTTGCTCATAAAATTCTGTTTAGTGATGAACAAAATGCTAGTTACTTGATAAGGGATATTTTGTATTTTGCATTCCGGCTCAAACAGAGTGTTTTGTTTTTTGCCCAATTTTTTTATTAAACGTTTTGTTAAGAGTCCCACATCGGATATGGAATAGTAACATAAACTCCTTATATGGACTTGGACAATACTCACCCTACAAGCTAGCTTTTGGGGTTGAGAAAGGCTCAAGATCCATTTTTTACATGGTATCAGAGCCAGACCCATTCAAATTCTTTGTCCACCGATGTTGGACCACCAAATTATATTATCCACGCTCCAGTTAATAAGGTCTGGACGTGCGGAGGAGTGTTAAGAGTCCTATGGAATGAGAATATGGACTCCTTATATGGACTTGGACAATCTTCAACCTACAAGTTAGCTTTTGGGTTGAGTTACGCCCAAGATCCATTCTTTACACGTTTGTCTTCGTGTTTAAAAAAAATAAACGTTAAATTTCAGGAGGCTCAGTGCTTAAACTCGTCTCCATGTTCCTCGAATTGATCTCTTAGTTGTTGAGATTTGAGAGGGTTTCCCAAAAGCTGTATAAAAGGCAGTTCGGAAATGGAAGCTGAACTTTCATTTTGTTCTACCCAAAAATGCCTTTCATTTTTTAGCACACTTTTAAGGAACTAGAAAAAAATTTGGAATTTTTTTGTGCCATAAACAAGCTCGGACACTCAAGAAATCTGTTGGACAGACGGATTTACATCTCTTATATTATGGCTCACGAATTGCACAATTGACATATTTCAATCGATGCAGGTTTTCGACTGTTTTGAGAAACAATTCGTCTTGCACTTTGAGGCGTTTTTACTAGGTATGACACCGGTTTACATGACATTTTTACGTTTTATGGGCGACAACAATGAGGCCAAAATGTTCAACTATAGTCTAGAAGTTGGTGGTTTTGGCCGTAAGTTGACATGGCAAGGTGTTCCTAGGAGTATCCGAGACAGCCATAGAAAAGTTCGTGAATGTCAAGATGGACTCATTATTCCAAGAAGCTTAGCAATTTTCTTCTCTGGTGGGAATGGGGAAGAGCTTACGTTGAAGGTCATAGGTCGTATATGGAAAGAGCACTCGACTAGTTAGCAGTGCCTATGCAATTGTACAGTGTCGACTTTTCAGAAGCTCTGGAGTATATCATAGTTTTCCTTTTTGGATATGTTGTATACATCAGCCTCAGGATCACTTATGAAGATAACGGTGTGTTTGGTATCGAGGAAAATATTTCCTTGATACCAAACACATTACGCAATCAACATGTAAGTTGGAAGTCATACTCCACTCTAATGTAAAAGATAATGTACTAATTTGAATAAATAATGTTGACTTATTTCTTGATCCAGCTTGGGTGATTATTATCAATTCCTTCAAGTGATTACTAAAAAAACTTCATTCTGACCTTGCATTTCTGTCTAAAAGTTAATTTTTTCAGCAAAGTTCTCTGAGCAATAATTTTGCAAGCATATGGAATGAGTTATTTACAAGAACTTATAATATCAAATTATCAAACAATAGTTCTCTTAATGAAAGAAATGGTTAGCCCTTTTCCCTCCCCTGATGTAATTTAAAGAAAAACTATGAGCCTTGGTTGTCTTGTAACTAGTGATACCTCAATCCGAGTGGCATATGCAGTCAGACCTCTCTAAACAGTCATTTTTTATAATAACATTTTACTATAACGGTCAAGTTTTCTTTGGAATGGATTATCATTTTATGTTATATTAAATTAATATTCTATACTAGCATTTCACCATAGTAGTAAAAAAATATATGGACAAATGAAGTCATAGAGAGATTTGAGTGAGTGTATATTTATCTGTTGTAAAAAGGTAGCCCGGTGAACTAAGCTTCCACCATGCGTGAGATCCGGGGAAGGGTCGGACCACAAGGGTCTACTGTATGCAGCCTACCCTATATTTTTACAAGAGGTTATTTCCACGACTTGATCCCGTGAACTCCTGGTCACATGGCTATATAAATATTTGTTGTAGTTGACTAGAAAAAAAAAAATCAAAGGGCAAAAGTTAAGTGCATATAATTGAAAATACACGGACGTGCAAAGTGAAGGGAGTCACGTACTAATAATTTAATTAGTACTTAGAAATGAGTTGGTTTTAGCGGTTTAAATAGCCATGGGACTTTCCCGTTTAAAACAGAAAAAATATCCATTCTTTTGCACAAAGAAAAAGAAAAGAAGAGAAAATTAGCAAAGCAAAAACAAGAAATCAAAGAGAAATGCAGCCATGAAGCACTCCCTTAATTCTCTGATTTTCAATCCTTAATCTCCTTAATTTCTGTTTTCCCCCTTTTCCATTATAGATTGCTCTTCTTTTCCCTAAGATTTTTGGTACGTAACATCTCTCATATTTAGCAATATAATATTATGTTCATTGAGCTGCAATCATGTGCAAGAGCGGAGGCATAGGGGTGCAATGGGGTTCAATTCTTCATTGAAAATTGTACTACCTAGCTAAATAGGGTGAAAACGATTTATTTTTGTATATATATAAGTTGTTGAATACTTTTGATATAAGATTTTTTTCCTTAATCTCCTTGTTTAAATTTCTGGCTCCGCCACTCATCATGTTGCGAGTTAATTCCACAAGAGTCATCTAATATAAACATGTTTGTTCAAAGTGATAAAGCACAATAATAATGTCCTTCTCATTTTCATAGTTCTGAATTTCTAGTGCTTAATTCTTTTTCATGATTGTCCCTTGTGTGTTCTTGGTTTTTGCTTCATAAGTTATTGTTCCTTTATCTCTTTTTTTTCGTGTTTGAAAGTGCATTTTAATTAATATCTTCTAATTTTTTCCTAGGGAATTTGTTGTGAAGCATATAAAAAACAATTTCATAGGTGCACATTGGAATTTATATGGATTGATTGATAAAAGCAGCATTGGAAGAGAGATTGAGCCTTCCATAATTGAACAACAATGTCGTGTTGTGGAGGTGGAGAAGAGGACGTTTATAGCGGTGGTCCGCCATCTAATCAAAATACAGCCCCTCCTAAAGCCGGCAATCCCTACGGTGGTGGTACGCCCCTACTTAGAAAACAAATTTTACTTGTATTCGGTGTTTATTTCAAATCAATAAGTACAAAGACATGTGTCATGTATATACACTTTTATATGTGTGTTGTATATAAACTGTAATCATTTAACCTTGTTTAAGTTATATGTATTCTCATATTGTTTGTAAACACCGGATAGTGGATACTGGTAAGTATTTTTTGCGCTCCTACCTCTCTTTTCATATACTTGAAAGAGTCATCTTAGCTATAGCTTTATAATTTTGGGATCAAACTGCTTATATTAAGCTAGAGCATTACTTTTGAAAAAAAAAGTGAAAGTTAGAGCATCACATTATTTTTGCGGGGAAGTTGCACAATTAGTCGCTCGGCCAAAAATATTGATAACCGCTAGCCAATATACACTACTTTGCATATATTATACATCTGTTCGGCTATTTTTTTGGCGGGAGGGTATTTAAGTTAGTTTCCTTTGTTTTTATGCAAGTTTGTTCCTTACCTACATGAACTTTGTGATATCATGCATTTCACATATCTTAGGTTGGAACTAAGACCTAATAATGTTTAGTTCATTTGCAAACTCTCTCTATTTTGCTCTATTATGTAACATTTGGCTAACTCATGAAAGAAGCAAAACTAGTTGTATTTTGTATATTAAAACTAGCTTTTTTGGGTATTGTAGTCAGCGATAGAGCAGAGCCAAGGGGTGGTGCAAGAGGTGGAGCTCCTCAGAAAGTTTTACCAATCGAGATACCGGTTGTGCCCTTGGATGAGCTAAATAAATTGACTGGTAACTTTGGTCAGAAAGCTTTGATCGGAGAGGGATCTTATGGACGCGTATTTTTTGCTAAATTAAGCGATGGCCAGCAAGCAGCGATCAAAAAGTTGGATACTAGTTCTTCAGCAGAACCAGATTCCGACTTTACAGCCCAGGTGAATTTCCTAACAATGACACTTCTCTCTTGATTTATGGCAAGGACCAGTGATGAAGCCGGAATTTTCAATAAGGGTGTTAAATTTTTGTATATATGTACAGGATGTAAAGTTTGACCCATACACGGTACAAATTTTAGATATTTAGTAGTATAGTTTTCTGATGAAGGGTGTTCAGTCCATGAAATTTGAGTTTTGTTTGCCTATGCAGTTATCCATGGTTTCAAGACTTAAGCATGATCATTTTGTGACTCTTATGGGGTACTGTCTACAAGCAAACAATCGGATCTTGATATATGAATTTGCAGCTATGGGATCTTTACATGATGTATTACACGGTATGTCAAATCAAACTGTATAAATTACTTTTATGAATTCTGAGCTTCACTAATACTAACACGTGAAGGCCTCAAGGATTTGATACAAAAAGATGTCAAATGTATGCAAGATTAGTTGCAGCAATTTAGTTGATTGTTGGATTTTTTTGTTTTAGGTAGAAAAGGTGTCCAAGGCGCGGAGCCTGGTCCAGTTCTTACTTGGAATCAGAGAGTTAAAATTGCTTGTGGTGCAGCAAAAGGCCTCGAATATTTACACGAGAAAATTCAGCCACCTATTGTTCACCGTGATGTTAGATCCAGCAATGTACTACTCTTTGATGATTTTACAGCAAAGATTGCTGATTTCAACTTGACAAACCAGTCTTCCGACACTGCAGCTCGTCTGCATTCCACTAGAGTTTTGGGCACATTTGGTTACCATGCTCCAGAGTAAACCCTGCATCCTAAGTTCTAAAATTACTCGTCGTTATAGTAAATGTTAACACAAAAAGAAATTTAGCATTGACAAGAACCACGATAATGATATAAAACGCTTGCTACAAGCCGTAGATAATTAATATAAAGACTGTATATTTGCGCAGGTATGCGATGACAGGACAGATAACACAGAAAAGCGATGTCTATAGTTTCGGGGTTGTTCTTCTTGAACTCCTGACAGGAAGAAAGCCAGTAGATCATACAATGCCCAAAGGGCAACAGAGTCTTGTCACATGGGTAAGTTCTTTTCTTACCTATTTCTTGTTAATTCTATTCATATCATCAGTTTACTGATTTATACTTGAATTTTCTGCAGGCAACTCCAAGATTGAGTGAAGACAAAGTGAAGCAGTGTGTTGATCCAAAGCTAAATAATGACTATCCTGCAAAAGCAGTTGCTAAGGTTTTTTACTGATCTTTGCTAGTGGTATTTTGTAAAGGATTTAACTTATTTATACTAGCACTGTAGTTTTTTTTGACACCATCAGTATATTTTAACCGGTTATTACATGATTAGGCTTACTCTAGGTCTGTTACCTGTTGATGTAAGTCATCTTAACCTGGCGGTATAAAAAAATTGCACAATATCAATGTAGTACAGTATAGTAGCACTCTCTGCTAGCTTTTACTTCATGTTATATTCCTCTATCTGTTGTCACATTTTATGGCTTTTGTGTATATTTTCTGTCAGATGGCAGCTGTTGCAGCACTTTGTGTTCAATATGAGGCAGATTTTCGGCCAAATATGACGATAGTCGTCAAGGCACTGCAACCACTTCAAAATGCAAAACCAGCAGGACCTGAGTCTAATACATAGGCCTTGTCTGCTTTTGAAATCAGCAGAACTAATGCTTTGCAGTCTTAACAAGTCTATGATCCAAATTATGCATGGTTGATGTTCTCCTATCCTCAAAGAAAGGATATTCTTATGGTACTAATAGTAGCAGAAGCATTACGGTTATGCACTCTGAATCCAATCTGCTTCTGATAGAAGACTTGATAAAGTATGAGATTTTTGTGATATGATACTGGCCATGAATACCAGCAATTTTACCTTTCATGAATTTGAACGTTGAGAGCCCTATATCTATATGATTCAAATGTATCACTTCTTTATTTTACAAGAATTCTTCAACCCATTTATATCAAAATGGAAACTAAGGAAAAAGAATGTACACAAACTAGATTGTAAGTTGATCAATGAAGTTAAATGTCCTAGTTATGAAAATAATAACCAACAGGAAGCGGCTTAAATGTTAGTATTTCTTTCGTTAGAACACTGATAATTTCCCTATGTCAAGAAACTTGGACATTTTCAAATTGTCAAAGGCCTTGGATGAAATCCCGAGGTTGAGTCCTCCTAAACAAGATTGAACGATCATTGATTAATATTGTGTTTGAGGAGCACAAATGATGTGAATCTTACGAAGAGATTGCTTTGTGGCTAACATGAAGCTAACACAGTGTCAGCAATGTTTGAGATGGAACACGACTTGAGCAAGAAAATAGAGTTTGTCACCTTAATAAAGGGGACAACACCCAATTAACACAAATACACGTCTTAAAAAGATTCCACATAACTTAGCTGCTGAAGTTTAAGGTTTCGTGAGACATTTAATCAGGCTGCAAAATCATACACATTTGGTTATATTCTCCTCATTAGCATTTCAAATGAACAGCTAAGGCAACGCTTATGTAATTCAAATTAGTTCAAAAGCAGAACTGAAAACTCATAAATCAGTATAGAATCAAGCAGTAACAGATAATTCCGACTTCCATTTGGAGTAACAAGTTCAATGAAGGCCTCAACTGATATTGTAATCAAAATTTAGAAATAAAATGCGGAGTCTGAGGTGACAGCAAAAAACTAATCCTGTCTTTCAATTTCATAAAAGTACATGAACAGAGTAAAATCAATAGCCTCCCTTCAAATCATTGACCACATCATATGGAATGGGGGTAACCGTCTCCAACGTAGCACCTCCAACCATGAATCCTGGTTTGGGTCCTGCGGGTTGCCTTTTCGTGCTGACGACCTCACCTCTGGCTTTGGCCTCAGCCTTTAGCTGGTCATTTCTCTTGATCCTCTCTCTGACTTCTTCGGTGCATCTGGAAGCCTGAACATGTTCAATCCTCACATGGATCCTCTTTTTTAAGATTTTGTTACGAACCTGAGATACAGAACAAGCAAGAAAAAAGTTAAATAGGCACGCAGTGCATTAGTGTAAGAGAACCAAAATAACAAGGTCATAAGGATAACAAATATCCAAGACCAACTCTCAACACCATCAGACTTTCACATATAGATAAACTTGAAGCTACATGGAGGAAAAGAAGAAACAAGCTATTGAATATCTGACAAATAAGCTAGAAAAGAGATGCACTGCATATTCATCATTTCAACTAAGAACCATTAGCACGTCTTTTAATATTTCAGTAACATACTGAAAGCTCAATTAAGTAGGAAATACGAAGCCTTCATGTTTCAAGACCTAATGAAACGTGTATATGTTAATAATTTAATCTGTTCATTGATAACTTTTTTACCAGTTCATAAACTTCTATACTATTCCATTCCAAAGAACCTTTTACTCTATGAGTTTATAAACTTTTCCTTTACTATTCCATTTCAAAGAAACTTTTTACTCTTGAAATTCATAGACTTCTCCTTCAGTATTTCATTTCAAATGTTTTTACTCTATGACTATTTAAAAAGGGAAAATGTAATTTCTTCAATACGAATGAATCAGAAAACCTTACTTCAGCTATTAAAAAATGCAATTCAATAATTGTTATCCTTGTAGCATTCTACAAAAACAACTCAGCTTTAGGTTAATGTGCACTTTTACACAGCTCCATTTATGGATTTTACTTGGAAAAAAGAAATGTCTTTCACTTCAAGGCCCTGAAAGCTCTTAATTCTATATTTAATTCCTCTAAGAAAGAAAAGCATATGCAGGAATCACTCTAATTTGTGCTCACAAATGCATACTTCAAACTTTTTTGTCCAAATTCCATATCCAACCATTACTAATAACAACAACAACAACATAACCAGTGTAGTCCCACAAGTGGGGTGTACACAGACCTTACATCTTAACTTTGAAGGATAGAGAGGTTGTTTCCGATAGACCCTTAGCCCAAAAGGAACGTCAGTACTAATAGCTTTCAAAATAACAAATATACATGCAAATCCATCAATCATATATGTTACAGTATACAACAAGGAAACCATATCTCCATATACAAACATTCAATGCCTACTTTAAGCTACAAATCAAAATTCAATTGAAGAGTAAACGAGCTAAAACATTCAATTTAGCATAAAACCTGCTGAAAATATCAGGTACGACAATTTTATAAATTGGATAATAGCACTTTTAGTCCCTCAATTATTGGTAAATTCTAATTGTGGCCCTTGTAATATCTTGCTAAGCACATTTGACCTTCAAATAACTAAAATGTTAATTTATGGTACCTATGTGTAGGAAACATGGTATATTTCGATTATTTTTAGAAATATGGAGTAGCAATACAAGATATAAAACGAGGGAGCAAAAGTGTGCAATACGAGTTTGAGTAGTTAATATTTCTGGTAAATTTGTAAAATTAACAAGCAAAGGGAGCAAAAGTGAACATTCCAATAAAACGAGGGACCAAAAATGCTATTATTAAAAGATAAAGAGTATGAGAGAGAGAGAAGAGAGAGAGAGAGAGAGAGAGAGAGAGTGGACCTGTTTGTTAACTTCGACACCAACGGCACGTTTGGTAATGTTCCAAACACGACCAGTACGGCCATGATAGAACTTATGTGGCATTCCTTTATGAACAGCACCATTCACTTTGATATCAACATAGTCACCAATTTTGAAGATCCTAAGGTAGGTTGAAAGGTGGATTGTACCTTTCTTTCTGAATGCACGTGAGAATGAATCTCTAGTACGTGACCTCAATCCATGTCCGGCCGGCATTTTTCTACTGTGTCACTGTGTGTGCGGTGTAGAGAACAACTGAAACCCTAGTAGGTAAATTGAAGAGATGGAATGTATATAGAGGGTTTAGGGCTTTGGATGGGTTGGTCTGGATTCTTTATGGGCTTTATTTGTTTGGACGATGAATTCACTAATTGGGCTTCATCTGATTGGGTCTGTGTGAAATGGGGTTCCCTCAAAACTTTCAGGTTGATATACGCAAATGTCCCTTTTTTATGCCGTTATTTAAATTTTATTCCTATTTAATGAGTAAATATAGGGGGAAATTATAGCTAAATACCATTCAGCCATCTAATTTACAAAATATGTACAGAGTTTATAGGTAATGTTATTCTAAATATACAAATACTATACACAGGGGCGAATTTATGTATAAAAAATAGGTCACGTGAACTCATGGTCACCCAACTAAACTAGTTATATTATGTGTATAAGTCTTAAAATATATCTAATGTTAACGGAAGGAATCCATATTCAAATGAGACTAAGTAGTGCACTGGTTAAGCACTTGGTTTAGTTCCTTAAGGTTGTGGGATGAAACCCAATTTGCTATACTTTTATGTCTTTTTTTTGTGTGTATTTAATTCCTAAAACACGTCTTGAAATTATGAATTCGCCTCTGACTATACATACCTATACACAATATATAGAATGAAGTATATACTTTATACTAAATATACATATACTATACATACATATACACAACATACTTATACTAAATATACATATACTATACATATCCATACACAACATATGCAATTGAAGTGTACATGTAGTGTATACTTTAACCATGTTAGTAAACTAGTTGGCCAAAGGTTATATATGTAAGTTTTCCTTATATAACCCTAAAAATTACTCTTCTGGATAATATTTGACTCGAGTATAATATTTACTTATATATTACTCAATTTACGGACAAAACATCAGACTGTCATTTAACACTTCTAATAACCTACAAGATTTTAGACTGTGATCTAATATTTCTCATAAGATTTTCAATATGCTCGGAGATCTTTAAATTGTGATCTAAATGATCTAAAAAAAGAGAAATAAAAATAGTCATTTATCTATTGTTCGAAGAAGAGACAAATTTCACCAACTTTCATTTGGGCTTCATGAGTTATATTGCTAATCTCATCCATTTTAATTATTTAAGTTACATTTTTACAGTAAATTTAGAATTGTAGCAAATAGCAGCTGCACGCCTACTACATGCACCCACAGTAAACTTTTAACATTTAAACGCTATTTAAACTCTCTCTATATGTGTTCTTGTTTTTTTTTTTCTTTTTTGGTTGTCAGTGGTCTAAATCCAAATTTCAAATTATTGGTGCCCTTTTTATCATCTTCTCAACATAGTTGTATGTCCTTGTATGTATTTCAATTTTCAATGTTCTCACTTTTTTGCATTTGCTAGTGGACCCATTGGTTAATTGGGATTGTTATGGTAAATACACTGTACTTAATGTTATAATATACTCCCTCCGGATAAAAAAAAAGTGTCCACTTAGTCATTTACATACTTCTTAAGAAAATACTAACTCGTAGACAAAAATAGAAATTTGACTAAAATGCTCCTAATTAAATAGACATTGAGATTTGATCATCTAACACTTAATAAAGACAAATATATAAAAGTAAGGTTAATTTTTTCTTGATTTGATAAGTAGACACTCTTTGTTATCAAAAAAATAAATACTAAGTGAATATTTTTTTTTATCCCGAGGGAGTAACAAAAAATTCTTGTCTAGAATGGCGTAACATATAATATATTTACATTGTTTATTAGTTCAGATAAAAAGGGAAGATTGCAATAGGTCGATGATAATGTAGAAATAATTTAACAATGATGAATCGTCTGAATACTGAAAACCCCTAAATAGAGTATTATAGATACAGAGCATTTATACAACTGATTTTAGCTATTTGGAATTGGCAAAAATGTAATGGAACTTTATTCTTTAGTTAATTTACCTTGCGCCTGTATACATTTTACCTTTCTATAGAGTATAAAACTTTCCAATTCTGTCCATTTTACATGACATATATTACTCCACTATCTTTTTTACTCTATCTCAAAAAAAAATGTTACTGTATATTTCTTCTTTTGAAAACTATTTAATCATAGTATTCCCATTTATTGGGACTCTTTCAATATAAAATTCATTCTTTTTTTTTTTTTATAAGAAATGATAAAATGAAAAGACATTTGAAACTCTCACCACTCATTTAAAAGGATAATATTGATGTTTTTCATATACTTAGAGCACGTCTAGATTAGTTGATTGTAAATTAAATAGCTGATAAGTTTTAAGTGCTCAAACTGATTTTATAAATAAATAGTTACGTGTTTGAAGAAAATAATAAAACTGAAAATGGACAATTATTGATGTATTTGGTAAAGAAAAAAATGGTTGATAACATGTTCTTTTGTTAAAATGACTAAAACTTCCTCAAAGTTCTACCAAAAATTATAAATTTAAAAGTATTTTTGTAAAGAAAAGAAACGATCGGCATGGGGTGAAAAGGAATTTCAGAATATTGATTTTGGAAAGGTATTTTGAGAATTAGAAAAGATATTAAGGATTTTTTATATATATAATTTACGCCTTAAGGAGGCGTGGCCTTTTATTTCATCAACAAATAGATGTACAAAGTATTAAGGATAAAATTAATAATATTCCTAAAAGACTTGGTCAAACTAAAAATGCTTATAAGGTGAAAAATTATAAGTTGAGGATGACCAACTCATGATTGATTTTGGCTTGTAAGTACTTTCAATATTTACCAAATATGTAGATAAGCTAAAAAAATAAATATTTAATTATAAACTAGTTTGACCAGCTTATAATTTTAGTTAAATTAAATACTCTCTTAATTTACATGTCAAAAGTTTTCTTTAATTTCTTAAACATCGTAAAACACCTTAATCTAAAGTGAGACGGAGGGAGTAGTACTAGTTTAAAATTTCTACCTCGGCATAAATTGAAAAAGAGAGGTAACAAAAAGTGCTGGTCCAAAGCATGGACTGCAGTCTGCAGATGGTGGATTGAGAGAGAAGTGGCATTATTTCATGTACATGCATTGATTGTATTGAAAGCAAATATGTAGGTACAATGTCTACAAATAATGTTCACTTTCATCAATGCTAGCTTGTCCTAAATCTCAATCAATGCTAGCTTTATCCTTGTTGTTTTCCTTTTCATACCTTTAATCAATTGCAGGTCTAAAGTAGTGTTCCATTTATCTCCACCCAATAGAGTATAGCCCGAAAGAGGACTTCTCCAGTGTGGATCGAAAAGGTCTCGCGAAGCCGGTGACCGGGAGCCTAATATATAGAAGCAACATTTACAGAGACTACAGCCTACAATTTAACTTGTTCTCGTGATTTTATATATTCAGCCAATTAATTTATCATTTTGCTCCAAGATTGCAACGAATCAGTACCTCGAAAACACACATGTGTACTTGAATATGCTTTATCATAAACAATGGCCAGACATTCTTAAAAAACACAGAGTCTCAAAAGAAGCAGATGCGTGGGCTATAAACTAGTACTCCGTCCGTCCCAATCAATGCGACACTGTTTGACTAAGCACAAAATTTAAGAAAGAAAAAAGGACTTTTGATGTGACCAGTCTAAAACAAACCTTAGACATTTGAATGACTTTTTATTAAGAGTAAAAAGAGAGAATTTGAAAGTTAAGTTGATTCTAATTATAAAAATAGCATATTCTTTTTTAGACAGAATAAAAAAGAAAGTGTGCCACATAAATTGGGACAGAGAAAATATCATGTATGAAGTTGGGATAAATTCTGGAATCTGTTAAGCAATGTAACAGTAGCAGTAGTGGTAGTTGAATGTTTATGAGTTGTATACAACTATCATATCAGTGAGTTAGTTTTTAGAATCAGTTTGTTAGTTAGAAGATATTTTGGGACTGAATTAGTTTGCTAAAAGTTGGTTATATATATATATATATATATATATATATATATATATATATATATATACTCTCTTGTACAGATCATTCATTCAATCAAAAGATATTTTCATCTTTACACATCAGTTCCTCTTGTTCATGAACATTTCTCTCTTCCAATTCGATCAGATCCTTCTAAATCTGTTTAGTTTTCATGTTTAATTGATAGATCATCATGGTATCAGAGCTATACTGAATGAATCTAGGAGTTTATTCACAAAATTAGTGAAGAAATTGAGAGATTCATCTTGTTTTCTATCTGAAATATCGAAGTAACAATGACGACGAGAATTGATCACAATCATCCTCTTTACTTATCAGCTACTGATGTACCAGGAGCGGTTAAAATCGAGATTCATCTTGTAGGCATGGAAAATTATACGCTATGGAGTCGTGCGATGCAGTTGAACCTTTTGATGAAGAACAAGTTGGGATTTATCGATGGAAGCATCAAAAGGGATGATTTCACAACTGAACCAGAGAAGAAACAGTGGGATCGATGTAATGCAATCATCATCTCATGAATTATGAGCAATGTAAGTAAGAAATTGATCAGTGGTATTATATTTCAATCAAATGCGAATATAGTGTGGGAAGACCTAAGGAACGATTTGATAAAGTGAACTTGTCACAAATCTATCATCTTCACAAAGAGATAGTAACATTAACTCAAGGTGTTTCCCTTGTTTCTGTATATTATTCGAATCTAAAGGATCTACGGGATGAGTTTGACTCAATCATTCCACCTCCATCATGTGAGTGCGAAAATCAAAGGATTACACTGAAAGCATGCTTAGGTAGAAATTAGTCAAATTACTGTAATTTCTCATGGAATTAAATGACAACTATGCACAAGCAATGAGCCAAATCCTCATGAGGAGCCCCTCACCTAATGTCAATCACTGCTATGCAATGGTACTCCAGGATGAAATTCAAAAGGCATTGAGTGAGGAACATTACAAGTCTGGTGAGTATATTGATCCTACCGCTTTATTCACCAACAGAACTTGTGTAAATAGACTGGGAGGACTGGAGGAAATGGACCATTTCAAAGACAAAAGAGAGAGTTGTATTATGACTATTATGATATGAGAGGTCATAGCAGAGATCAATGTTACAAACTGAAGATGCGTACTTATTATAATATGAAAGGACATACCAGGGATGATTTCTACAAATTGTTGGGATACCTTGTAGATTTTAAAGGTAAGAAGAATGTGAATATAACAACTACAACTCTTGGATCACATGTGCAGGGTACATGTACTAGTTCCATGCAAGCTACTCCATTTTTCACAACAGATCAATACAATCAAATACTGTATCTTTTGAGCAAACATGTGACTAGTGAGTCAAGTGCAAATATAGCAGGTATTTTTGCTGCTACTTCCCGTTGTAATATTGCAAGTACTTGTGCAAAATGGATAGTATATAGTGATGCTACCAATCATATGGTGAGTAACAAGGCCTTACTCAATCATGGTTTGACAGTGAACAATCCAGGCAATGTTCAGTTACCTACTGATGATTCAGCAGCGATGTAGTGCAGAATATTTTGTGTGTTCCAACTTTTAAGTTCAATCTTTTATATGTGTCAAAACTGACTAGAGAATTGAATTATTGTGCTCTGTTCTTTCCTGATTTCTTCATTTTCCAAGATCTCCTCACTGGGAGAGTGAATGATATTGGTGAAGTAGTGGATGGTTTGTATGTTCTGAGATCACAGAAGTATGGAAGAATAAAGTCCTTGGCAGTTGAAAGAATTAATAATATTGCATTATGACATAAGAGACTAGGGCATGTCCCCATGGGTGTTATTAGGAAAATGAACATGTTTGATGATAAAAGTAATTTTTTACTACAAAGTTGTGATGTATGTCCATTGGCAAGACAAGTTAGAATGTCATTTCATGTTAGTCATAGCAGAAGTACTAATTGTTTTGATTTAGTTCATTTGAATGTATGGGGACCTTACAAGACTGCCACACATAATAAAATAAAAAAAAATCTCACTTTGATTGATGACTATTCTAGATGGACTTGGGTATTTCTAATGCATCTCAAGTCAGATGTCTCCACTTTATTGAAAATTTTCATTCTCATGATTAGAACACAATTTGGTTTGCAGATCAAGATGTTTAGATCAGATATTTGAGGAGAGTTTCTTAACACACATTGTGATGAGTTGTTTAAGGCTCATGGAATAATTCACCAAAGTTCTTGTCCACATACACCTCAATAAAATGGTGTAGTGAAAAGAAAGCATAGACACATACTGAAAACTGCTATTGCTATTAGATTTCAAGATCACTTGCCAATAAGGTTATGAGGTGAGTGTATATTGAGTGTTGTGCACATTATTAATAGAGTTCCTTCCACAGCTTTGCAGAATAAGTCACTATTTGAGGTGTTATTTTAGAAGCAGCCTGATATATCCTACATGAGGGTAATTGGATATCTATGTTATGCAACAAACATACTCAAATCTGATAAATTTGAGCCAGGACAATTAAATCAGTCTTAATGGGATATGGTACCACACAAAAGAGATATAAACTTTATGATATTGAGCACAAAATATTCTTAGTAGAGATGTTATATTCACCGAACATGTTTTCCCTTTTCAGTCTGACATGCAAAATTATGCTATAGATAATGAGTTTGAAGCTCAAGTTAGTTTCAGCTCTGAAACTATTCCATCTTCCACAGTCTTAGATGACTCAGAGCAACTACTTAAAGATTAACATGAACATATAAAGGCAAATGGTGATCAACATGCACTTGTAGTCATTGAAGCAAATGCACCTCATCCTATTCAAGAAACAACCTCATCTCCACCTGTTGATAGAAGGGGGTCAGGAATAACCTGCAGACCCACAGTTTGGCAAAAAAACTTTATTATCAAAGAAAAGACCAAGTCTGTGTCAAATTGCCTATACTCTATTTCAGACAACCTTGATTATAGATGTCTTTCTGCATCTTATCAGTGTTGTACCACAAATTCATCTATTGATACTGAACCTCAAACATAAAAGCAGGTTGTGCTGGATTGTAGATGGGTTCAAGCCATGAAAGGAGAAATTAATGCATTGGAAGATAATAAGACTTGGGATATAGTACCATTGCCCATTGGGTATTTAAGATCAAGTATAAAGCTAATAGAGAAGTGAAAAGATTCAAGACTTGGTTGGTAGCTAAAGAATACAATCAGAGGGAAGATTTAGATTATTAGGAAACCTTCTCACCAGTAGTGAAGATGGTGACAGTAAGAACTATTATATCACTTGTTGCTACTAGAGGTTGGAAAATTCAATAGATGAATGTCTATAATGCATTTCTTCAAGGTGATCTCACTGAGAAAGTGTATATGTAATTTCCACAAGGCGTTGATTATGTTAGTAAAGGGTGGAATCAAGTGTGCAGGTTGCTTAAGTCCCTATATGGACTTAAACAAGCTTCTAGACAGTGGAATCTAAAGCTTACCACTGCCTTAATTGCAGCAGGTTTCCAACAAAGTCATCTTGACCATTCTTTACTAACTAGGAAATTTGATGACGATATTGTCATAGTCCTAATCTATGTGGATGATCTATTGGTTACTGGGAGTAGTGTGCAGCTAATTGAAGAATAAAAACAAGTGCTAAAAGACAACTTTAAGATCAAGGATTTAGGAGACCTCAGATATTTCTTAGGCATTGAATTTGCTAGAAACACAGAGAGGATACTCATGCACTAGAGGAAGTATGCATTGGAACTTCTATCAGATTTAGGATTGAGTGATGCTAAACCATCTCCTACACTAATTTATCTTAATCACAAGTTGACTACAGTTGAATATGACAAACACAAAAAAAAACAGCTGTTTTTAAGGAGAAAAGCTCAAAGGAGAATCATCTGATTCAATATTAGCAGATCCTAGTGAATATCAATTATTAATTGGAAGGCTGCTTTATCTCATAATTACTAAGCCAGATATATCTTTTGATGTATAGAGTTTGAGCCACTTTATGCATGCCCCTAAAGTATCTCATATGGAGGCTGCTACCAGGGTAGTGAAGTATGTCAAACAATCACCTGGTATGGGCATTTTTTTGAGTGCTCATGGAAGTGATACACTTCATGCTTATTGTGATGCTGACTGGGTATCATGTGTCAACACCAGGAGATCTATCACAAGTTACATGATCAAGTTTGGAGATTCTTTGATCTCTTGGAGATCCAAGAAACAATCTATTATTTCCAGAAGCTCAGCTGAAGCTTAGTATAGAAGTCTTTCTTCCACAGTTGCTGAAATTGTATGGATCATTGGACTTTATAAAGATCTAGATGTGAACTTAACTCTGCATGTTGTATTGCATTGTTATAGCAAAACGGCAATTCAGATTGCTGATAATCCAATGTTATATCAGGGCACTAAACACATTGACATTGAATGTCATTCCATTAGGGAAAAGGTGTTGGTTGGTCTTGTGCAAAGTAAGTACCTTCCTACTGAAGAACAACATGCTGACTTGCTTACCAAAGGCCTTGGTCGATCACAACATATCTAACTATTGTCCAAGCTAAAGATAAAGAACATCTTAATACCACCTAGCTTGAAGGGGGCTGTTAAGCAATGTAATAGTAGCAGTAGTGATAGTTGAAATATAAATGAGTTGTATACAACTGTCATATCAGAGAGTTAGTTGTCAGAATCAGTTTGTTAGTTATAAGATATTTTGGGACTGAGTTAGTTTGTCAGAAGTCGGTTAGATTCATTAATTAGAGGTATATATATATATATATATATATATATAATCTCTTGTACAAATTATTCATTCAATCAAAAGATATTTTCATTTTTGCACATCAGTTCTTCTTATTCATGAACATTTCTCACTTCCAATTTGATCAGATCCTTCTAGATCTATTTAGTTTTCATGTTTAATTGATAATTCAATACATTTTTTGTATTGACATTAAGAAGAAACGAAAAAGAAAAATTAGAATGAGTGCATAGACTTTCAGTAGTGGTCTTTTTCTTTGCTTTCTAAAATTTCTGGAAGAAGGCATTATACTAATTAGAAGAGCAGTGGTGGTCTTGATGGTGGTTTAATTTTAAAATGGACTCATTTGGTGAAAAAAGTCTGCGCAACAAATTTGTACCTTAAAAAGAAAGAATTTAAGCATATTCATTATCGGTATAAGAAATTTTTATGCTACCAAGTAACCTATCTGTAAATATCCTTTGATTATTGAGTACTGACCGTGTATATAACTTAATCTCAAAAAGAATCATTCCAAAACTTTAATGGTGGAATTACTCAGTTATTTATGATGATTGAAGATAACACTAAAGGAATATGTTTCTTGATTGTATTCATCAATAATGTACAATATATATAGTAGTACAAGAATATTTAAACTAGCTAACTAATCAATCTAATTATAATAGGAAATATAATTCTACCTAAAATAGGATACCTAATTACAATAGGAATGCAATTCTACCTAAAATAAGAGATATACAATTAATAAAAGAATATTTGAGAAATATTCTATTACACCCCCGCAGTCGAAGCGGGAGGTTCACAAACACTGAGACTGACTCGAAAATCATCAAATAGTATGCGCAGAAGTCCTTTGGTGAAGATGTCAGCAATTTGATATCTGGAAGGAACATGAAGGACATGAACTTGACCACAAGCCATTTTTTCGCGAATGAAATGAATGTCCATCTCAATGTGTTTAGTGCGCTGATGTTGGACGGAATTATCGGAAAGATATATCGCACTAATATTATCGTAGTAGACCAGTGTTGCCTTTTGAATCGGGCAGTGAAGCTCAAGTAGAAGGTTACGGATCCAACAAGACTTAGAGATGATGTTGGCGACACCTATGTACTCTGCTTCGGCAGTGGATCGGGATAGTGTAGGTTTCCTTTTGAAAGACCAAGACAATAGGTTATCTCCGAGAAAAATGCAGTAACCAGTCATGGAGCGTCGGGTGTCAGGACATCCACCTTTTTCATCTCAAGGGTGATATGGATGAAGTTTTTGATGTTGTTTACTGCAAGTGCAGGATGAAATTTGGTTTTGTCAGCCATGTAAGATGAAATTTAGGAGGCGAAGGGAGAGATAATGACTTAAAAAAAACACTATTGTATCATGGGGGTGGCGGCCGAGAGCTATGGTCGGCGGCGGTGGAGGTATTTTTAGGCTACTGATACCATAAAAGAATATGTTCCTTGATTGTATTCATCAATAATGTATAATATATATAGTAGTACAAAAATATTTAAACTAGGTAACTAATCAACATAATTACAATAGTAAATATCATTCTACCTAAAATAGGATACCTAATTACAATAGGAATACAATTCTACATAAAATAAGAGATATACAATTAATGAAAGAATATTCGAAAAATATTCTATTAAACACATAATTGCAATGTACAAACTCATCCATGAACACTACGTACTATATATTATAAAAATAATTATAACTACTAGCTTGGATTGTCTTTAATTACAAGCGTAAATCTAAACTCACATGATCTTGATGAACTCCTTCCTTCAGTTCATACCCAAATCGACTTACAGAAATCGAGCTATTGGTCTTCTTGAAATGTCCATTAACATACACTGGCGGAGCAAAATTAGAAGGAGGAGAATAAGAATTATGACGAACATGAGCTGCAGGTACTCGCCATAACGCTAATGGACTACCATTAACTCTACTAGTTTGTTGAGAATAATGGCTTCCAGTATTAACATAACTTCCATAAAAGGCGCTACTAGTAGTAGTACTGTTCAACGGTGAATTAAAATAAGTGCCATACTGAAATTTTGCATACTGAGCTCTTTTGGCGTGCTGACGTTCTCTTTTGTGCGCGTTTTGATGGCCTCCTAGTGCTTGTGAAGTCGGGAAATTCCTGCAACAATACTGACATTCAAATTTTCTGTTATGAGTTTCGTCATTTTCTTCGATATTTTTACTGTCTTTTGATTCTTCATGACCAGCAATACCTAATTCTTTGCCAAAAAGCCTAATGGCCGCGGCCTTTTCTTTTGTTGGTGTTGGCCTAATAAAGGGCAGTTGGGAGAAGGACTCAACCTTCATGAAATCTTGAGTTTCTCTATCAGTCCTCTCCATGAATTTTTGTGTTATTTTCAATATAAAAGAGGAGATAAATGCAAAAGGGATTAAGAGAATGGTGAAGCAGAAGGACAGAAGTATATATGTTTGTCTATATTTTTGGGGTGGGACTTATGATATATATGAAGTCCAAGGGTATTAATTTGAATCTGACTTCTCAATACATTAAATTTGTATGTGCATGGTAACCAGACAATGCCAATATAAAAAATCTTGGTGTATCTTGGAAAAATCTAAGTCTATAATTAATATTGATGTTAGGGTACTTTGTGAATGGAAGGCGGGTACTTTGTGAATGGAAGGCTGGCATCGATAGTAGATGAGAAAAGAATGATGTATAATGATCAGGGCAGCTAAATGGTATTTGTACTCCCTTCATTCCATTTTATCTGGCCTTCAAGTATTTTCCTTTCTATTTGTTCGTTTTAGCAAATCAAAAGTATCATTAACTAACTACATAAAGTAATATTTGTCAAACTTAAATTTCCAAAGCATAATTAATAAGGATAATTTAGTAAATAAACCCTAATAAATTACTTCTTAAAGGATGTCAAGTCAACAACAAAGGCCAAATTATATGGAACGGAGGGAGTAGTCTAAAGCAATATATATATATATATATATATATATATATTAAAAGACTCTTTACTTCGTAAAATTCATAGAATAAAGACACCAAAAGAAACTCATAGGATTTTTGTCTGGTGATGAGCGCGATACGTAATGCGTGGGTTAGACGCATGTCATTGTTTTGAACTGTCTCGTAGATAAAAGCATGATATAAAGTGGAGAAGGGTAGAGAGACATCTCTATTATCCACTAATTTTCGAATCTCGTGCCAACTGATTTCTCGGTTAAAAAATATGGGACATAAACGAAAACCTATTTCATGATGTTATTGTACAGAATGAATCTTGGAGCTAACTCAACCCCAAAAGCTAACTTGTAGGGTGAATATTGTCCAAGTCTGTATAAGGAGTCCATGTTCCCATTTCATATCCGATGTGAGACTCTTAACACTCTCCCGCATGCCTAGACCTTGTTAATTAGAACGTGGATAACATAATTTGGGGGCCCAACATCGGTGAACAAAGAATTGGAATGAGTCTGATTCTGATACCATGTAAAGAATGGATCTTGGGTCTAACTCAACCCCAAAAGCTAGCTTGTAGGGTGAAGATTGTCCAAGTCCATATAAGAAATCCATGTTTCCATTCCATATCCGATGTGGGACTCTTAACAATTATGAATCAAATATAACAAATTGATATAGCTAATGAATTCACAGAAACAGAGTTGAAATTAGAAAGTAAAATCGTTGAAAACATGGAAAAAATGACTGTACATAGAGGAGGAAAAATTAGTATTAATTGAAGAGAAATGTAAATATAATATTTAATTTAATGAGAGAGAAAATTTGTTGTTATTTACTAAATCATCTATAAAATATACGTAATACTTAATAATAATTACTTAAATTATATGTTATACATCATAATAATACTTCGTATTTTAGGGTCTTTAATATTTGGTGGCCTTAGACAATGACTTCATTTATCTTACCTTTCAGCACCCTTACATATAACGTATAGGAATACTCTTAGCAAATTTGAACGCTAATTCTACAAATAGTTCTTTGAGTTTGGTATTTGTCAATTTAATTGAAACTAGTACGCCTTTAACTCTCTTTATCCATTTCAAACGATTATTTTTTCTTAGGACCAAACTTGGGTTGAATTAATTATCCAAATAGGATCACCACCTAATTGTTTAAACAAGAAACATGCATATCTCTCTTGTGGGTCTATATGTAGCAGGACCAGGTACTCATAGTTGTTGATACTTCTTTATTACTATTGTCTACTTTCCTGTGTTGTTTTCGCCATCATTAATCAGCAAGTTGCATGGTCCCATAAATGTAAAAATACACTACTAGAAATATAAGTTTTTCTTACCGATATTCAATGAGAAATTTATATTATAAAACATGAAATTTTTTCCTTATTCTCATTGAAAAAACGCATGGTGGAAAACATGCTTCCATTGAAAAGCCGGGAAACTTCCTAACTTTTTTATGTGAAAATACTACTATTTAAGTTTTTTCCCCACTGATATTCAGTGGAAATAGACACTAAATATTTTTCAGTAGGAAATTTCATTGGGAAAGTAGTGACTTTTAATAGGACTATATAGGCTAGCTACATGATATTTTTCATCTCAAGAATAATGCAACAAAATAAGCACACTATATTATTCCATCTCTGATGTAACCGATAATATGATGAATATAGACCGGCAAGTGCAACTGCCAGATTTTTCCTTTTTGGCTGCAAAATTCTCAGAATTCCAGCAAATATCAAATTCGGAGATTACTCAATTTGTGTGCTCAACTTTCTTTGTCTGCCTTTATATATACATATCATATTGTGCATATGCATATGATGAATAGGTTGTATACATATATCTTGAATTGGAAAATCATTTATCCCTTACCTTCCAAATTAAAGGTACAAAGTTGTGTTCGTTAGGAATGTCTTAGACTCTTGAAGCTAAAGGGTAACTTTTTTTAATCATCTCGTATTAAACCTACTAGCCCCACTAATTCATATTTGCAGTGCGTAGGACGCGTTTATAGGGGAAGTACTTCCCACTAGAAATTTCTTTATTTTCCGTGCTCGAACCTAAAAAATTCAATTTATGGTGGGGAGGGATTCAAGGGAGGAGCTAGGGGGACCAGGCGCAAGGTGTTCATTCGAATTCAGTTTGTCAGAAAATTACACTGAACATATAAAATTAATTTTTTTGATGTGTATATATGTTAATTATTGAATCGCCTTACCTTCTTCATGGATTATTCTTTATATTTTGAATTCCCTCTCTGAAAAATCTATACTTAAAGGTAGTTGCAAATTAAGGACCATCACATGAATTATGTTCCCTCGTGTACTTCATGTCACTGCTAAAGTGGTCCTTTCTTCTTTGATTAATTTAGATGTTGACCTAAGAGACTATATACACATACGGTAGATGATTTTTAATTCATTTCCCGACCCCGCCCTGAATATATTTGTACAATTCTAGTTGAAAAGTTGACTTTTATAATCAAACTAATTTATAGTATGTTTGGTCAAGTTTTAAAAATTTATTATTTTTTAAAAATATTTTTTTGTCATAAGTCTTTTTTGTAAAATTAGTTTTGAAAAGTAGCCGTTTGTGTTTGACAATCAGTTTGAAAACACTTTAATCAATATTAGAGCAACAATTTGTATTTAATTAAGATCCAAAAATACTTCTGAAAAAAGCTACTTTTACCTGGAAAACATCTTCTGTAATTACTCAAAACACTTAATTTTCCCTAATAGTTTGACAAACACATCAACTTTCTACAATATATTTATTAATTTTAAAAAATAAGTATTTTTGGCTCCCCTAAATTTTGGCCGAACAACGCTTTCAAAAACCTTCCCATTTTTGTGTAAATGGCATAAAAATGTAAACTTAATTAATAAATTGCACATTGTAAATGATTTTTGAATATTAAAGAGTATATGTAAATGTATATATATGTACTTATGTTTCTATAAAACATAGGTTTATCTCTAACATTTGGCTATGATAATTTTTCATTTTTTCTGAATATTTTTTCACTTTATTTGAAAATTAGCATTTGATCATGAAAATTCTGTTGGAAATTAGCCTTTGGCGGGAGTTGCGACCGACCAACTTTAACGGCTTAAACACTAGTATTACGTATGTTGGAGAATCCGGTTCTTCACACATGCATGATCTACTAAGTACGTAGATAACCGTAGGGCCAAGAATCGTCAAATTTCATTGAGAAATGAAAGAGATATTGGTCCACGAAGTAAGGTGTTTGAAGCATGGAAAGTGTGGTATTGTGTTCAATTCTCCCTCATCGGTAGAGGAAGAAAGAATTGTTGTGTATATAAGACTCGAAATTGGTTTGGGGTTTGGGACTCCAAGGGGTATACCATGTGTTTAAAGGAGGGAGGACCTAGATGTGCTTCGGTTCAAGGAAAGACCACACGCGCGCCGCCGCCGCCCGTCCCGTCGGGCTCCGGGCTCCCATCGGGCTCCGGGCCTTCTGATATTATCTTTTTGGACCAGAGAACTTTACCAGAAGTACAGTTTGATCCCAGAAGTTTCACATGTACAGTTTGGACCAAAATTCTTTCAGATGTACAGTTTGGTCCCTGAAGTTTCCAGAAAGTCAGAATTGGGGAGAAGAGAACAGAAACGCCAAGCACTCAATTCAGCCATTTTTTTTGGCTGAATTACTCCTCCTATAATGGCCAATCCGTTGGTCTTTCACCATTTATGTTGGTGACTTTACTACCTCCCTAATGGCCATTATTTGGCTATTATGGAGGCAGTTTTTCAGTCCCCTCCCTCACCTATATAAACACCCCCTTACACCATTGTTGAGAAATATATATGATACACGAAAATACAGAAACATACACAAGCAAAAACAGTTCTTCCTACAACTTCCAAGCATCATTTCGTTACTTAATATTCTTCACGGTAGCTCTTGAGTTTCCTTTGCTCAAGTGTTCCATTGCTGTTTTATCTTGGGAGACAAATTGTCCAGGACGTATAAAGGATACATACGGGGCAATATTGTCTAGAGTGCCACACTCGACTTAGCAATAACAAAACAGTTTCGACTTTTTCTCGTTCTACAATTGTAATTTCAGATTTCTAGTTGAATTATTGAATCTTTGTTTATCCTTTCGAATACTTGTAATAGTGATATACTTCCCGTACTGCTTTATAAAGTACAATAGAGACAAAAAACTCCCAACAAATTCCAAATACAATTTGGAAACACCTACTAAAATAATATTATTTTCACACTTTCAATATATCCAAACAATCAAATATTCTTTGAAAACGCTATAACCAAACCCAAACTACATCTTCTATTTTTTAGGAGAAGTGGGAGGGACCATTATATATGATGCTGCCAACACATTGCGTATGAAGAAAAGTAGCAAGTCCCACAAAGTGCAACGACTTCAACTTCTCTCTCATTCTTTTTTTTTTTTTTTTTTTTTGATAATCAGGGTTTTGCGTCATACGCCGACTACTTCACTGGTATTACCCAGACGTCCTGGAGGTAATAGGACCGGTCCTTCAACACTATTACCAGGTAAATCGCGGGATGTGCTCCGGTGACCAGTTTTTCTGGGAGCGTACAACTGATCAATGAGATAAGGTCAAATTCCCCAACATGCAGAGTTTCTTCGTGCTTGCGGGGAATCGAACTCACGCTGTCCCATGCCAGAGCGCCTTATAGCGCCCAGGCTTTGCCACTGGACTATGCCCCGGAGGACGAAACTGTGGTAGGGTAAACTTTTTAAAGTGACTGGTCCCACCGCATTACGGCCCCATACCCCATAAAACCCCACCTCCGGCCTGGCCCTACGGATTAGTATACACCGCTTGACCCTACGCGTATGAAGGGATTTTTTGGGGAACACAGTTCCACTCTCGCTGATCAGAGGACTCAAACACGGAACCTCAAACAGCAATACCCTAATATATTGACCACTGGGCCAAACACTTTGGATTCTCTCTCATTCTTTTTTGGGTTCTATCTGTATTTGTGGGGCTAGTTTAGACTTTAGAGTTAATAGCAAATGTATAAACTGCCAAGAATACAGAAAATGATTGTTGAGGCAGTAAAAACAGGTGCTTTATTTGGAAAATATATTATGCAAAGGATAATTTGGACCTTTGAATTCAATAAAGTGAAAGGAAATTTTTTCCAGACCTAGAAATTTTCTTCTGCATCAAAATCTGTGTCTCTCTTTTACTTTTTATCTTTTTATTTTCTTTGGCTGTTTGCATTACTGCTAGTTTTTCTGGTAAAAGTGAAATTATTTTAGTTTTAGGCGTTTGGCCATGAAAATTAAATATTTTTCATTTTATTTAAAATTTTGAAGTTGAAGTTGAAGATAGATTTATGTTTGGTTATAGTTTTTGCAAAGAATATTTGGTTATTTGAATGTATTGAAAGTGAAAAAAAATGAAAACAATATTTTAGTAGGTGTTTCCAAATTGTATTTGGAATTTTCATGATCAAATGCTAATTTTTAAATAAATTGAAAAAATATTATGAAAAAGTGAAAAATTATCATAGCCAAATGTTAGAGAAAAAACTATGTTTTATAGAAACATAAGTACATATATATACATTTACATATACTCTTTAATATTCAAAAATCATATACAATGTGCAATTTATTAATTAAGGTTACATTTTATACCATTTGCACAAAAATGGGAAGGTTTTTGAAAGCGTTGTTCGGCCAAAATCTAGGGGAGCCAAAAATACTTATTTTTTAAAATTAATAAATATATTGTAGAAAGTTGATGTGTTTGTCAAATTATTAGGGAAAACTAAGTGTTTTGAGTAATTACTGAAGATATTTTCCAGGTAAAAGTAGTTTTTTTCAGAAGTACTTTTGGACCTTAATCAAACACAATTTATTGCTCTAATATTGATTAAAATGTTTTCAAACTGATTTTCAAACACAAACGGCTACTTTTCAAAATTAATTTTACAAAAAAGACAAAAAAATATTAGACAAAAATGGAAAAAGACAGTTGGACTTCTCTATTAGTAGCTATCCTTAACAACATTCATTAAAATAGGTAAGTATTCTTTGTACTCAACTTTTTGTCACATTTTACTTCGTGATAGCAAATTTTACTTATAATAATAACATCCATCATTATATATAAAAGTACATCCTTTGAAAAATTACCTCAGTTTTACTCAAATCTTTATGTATTGTATTTATTATTTTATAATAACAAAACAATAATACATTGATTACAATATATGTTATTCAAGATAACTTCAAAAGATTTTGCAAATTTCAAGAGGGTTCGGTAACGTCCAAAGCTCGTGAATTTGAATATCTTTTGAGATCTTAAACTTAAATGATTTTTCTTATCTTTTAGGAGTACAAAAAAATGATTTTTCAAGTAATTGGTGTCTAATATAGTTAAATAAGATCTATGTCAAATGTTATTATAATTATATAACAATCAATCGCTATTGCAAGTAAAATGAAAAAGTTTAGAATAAATGAGATTGTTATAGAGAGATTTAAGTGTAATTGAGGCAACTTGCTACCACATGTAATATATATAACTTGAATCCATTATTATACTGATTTTGTTGTATTTCTTTTACTTCACTTCCTCCACATATTGAACTCTTGACTTGTTCTACACAATAAGGTGGAGGGTCCCTTGATGGTCATGGCTAATAAAATCGAATTGGAGGTTCTTAATGATAGGTGACAAAAGTACAATATGATTGAAGCCAAAGCTATAAATAAGACAGCTAATTCTGGTAACAAAAAATACAATCTTTTAATATAGTCTTCACTTGTAGTACCCTTTGTTTAATGCATGAGAATTCTTTTCTTTGCTAATCATATCATATTCTTTTCAGTTGTTGAATGTTTAAGGTGTCTTTATCCTTGTTCATTAATCATAGTAGGCAAATGAGTGTTTGATTTTTTTTACTTCACTAAATTCTTGACTGTTTAAGAAGATTAATTTATTGGATAACTTTAAAGACTCATGTTATGTCAATTATGTGAAAGTTAGGATTATTTTATATATAGAACCATTAACACCTTCCAATTGCAACCTTCTACATAAGGGAGGAACTAGGGGCTCAAGGGGTTCATTCGAATACGATTCATTGAAAAGTCAGCATTGATATATAAGATTAAAATTATTTTATATATATATAATAGATGTTGAATTCCCTTGACTTCTTCTTGTATTTACTTATGTACATTTTTATATTTTTTGTTTTCCCCATTGATACAGCAAAGTTCCACAGACTTCCTTCAATTTATCTTGTATCGCATGAGTTTTCTCTTCACTGATTAATGTGGCATGTAATTTAAGTTAAATACATTTTTACACAATCAATATACCTTAATATGTGATAGCCAATAGTAGGTTACTTATCATTGTTACCAAACTACTAATTAATGCTTATTAAAGAGACTTATCTCTAATTAACTAAAATGATTAAATTGTATATACATTTTTTACATTCTCAATTCATAGAACTTAAACTCATTTGGTATTTGATTGGTGCCTTAGGACCATATATGTAACTTTTTTGCAGAAATTCAGGAGGTGCTGATTGCCCAACTAGAGAACCTGAGGAGAAGGATCAAATCAGCTAATCATATAATCAGCTTAGCCAGGAGGTGCTGATTGCTTAGCCATAAGGATCAAATCATTTGAATATTGAACATTGGCCTAGTGAAACTGCTTTTCTAATATTTATTATATAATCAGCTAATATTTATTATATAATCAGCTAATCATAATCCAATGAGACTGATCATTGGTTTTGTTGCTGTGTCTCCTACACAAAAAATAGAACATTAAGGTAAAACAAAAGAATCATTAAGAAGTGGTTAAGTTTGCAAATCTGAACATTTAGAGCCAGAAATTCTAGAAGGGTGTGATGTTATTCAAGAATTGTTTATAGGAATAACTCAACATATATATATATATATATATATATATATATATTGTCATTTAGTTAGAAAAGGCAGCATTTAGATTTAGCAAATGATAAGCATGTTGTTAGGATGTCTTAATTTGTATTCAGTAAGTTCATTACTCATATTAAGGGTGGCAAGATGGGTAAAAATATGGTTATTACCTGATAGAATACCGTGTATATCCCTATGATATACACGATTTTGACTAGTCTTGTACCATAAATAGAAGTTGTAAATTATGTTGTATAATTACCATAATTGTAGAATTCTTGTACAAGTAGAACTAGGATATTAGAAGTTTAGTAGGAATAGAACTTTTCATATTTGGAGATTATAACTTGTATATATATATATTCATTCAATAAGAATAATCAAGGGATTAATTCTTTCATGGTATCAGAAGTCTAGGTCTAGACTATCTCCATTCCCAATTTTCTTCCGCTACTCTCGGCTCAAATTCCGGGAACCCTTCTCGGTTTCCGGCCGACTTCTTCCTCCTCCCTTCCCAAATTTTCTTCCTAATCCCTAATTCTTTGGTTATTTCCAATTACGTAAATCAATAGTTCAAACCGTTCTTTAGTTATGTCTACGTCAAAGAACCTGTTTCATCCAGCCCTTACAGTTTCCAACATCAGGAACCACATTCCTGTTGTTCTTGAGATGAAAACATCCAATACGCAGCATGGGCAAAATTATTCAAAATTCACGCACGTTCGCATCAATTCCTCCATCACATAATTCTGCCGACACCTGGCACAGAGGAGGTGCCTAACCCCGAGGAAAATCCTACATTATGAACGACACTTGATGCTACCGTTCTCCAGTGGATTTATTCCACTATTTCTACCGACCTCCTACAAACGATCATTGAGGCCGACACTACATCAATGGAAACTTGGAATAGGGTGCGTGATATATTCCAAGATAACAAGAATTCATGTGCTGCTACCCTCGAGCGGGAATTTTCACATGTCTACATGGTAGATTTTCCTAACGTTTCGGCCTATTGTAAAAGGCTGAAGGAATTGGCCGACCAACTCCGCAACGTTGGTGCACCAGTTACCAATGATCGTCTTGTTCTCCAAATGATTGCAGGCATGTCTGAGGCCTATAACGGCGTTGGCACACTACTTCGTCAAAGTAACCCTCTACCACCCTTTTATCAGGCCCGTTCCATGCTCGCGTTAGAAGAAGCCGGGTTAGCTAAAAAGGCTGCTACAGGTGCAAATTCCGTCGCCATGATGACCACATCAGATGACCCTCACTCATTCTCTGAGAATTCTGGCCAACACCGCAACAACGGTGGTGGCAAAAAGGGTCAAAATCGTAAAAATAATGGCAAAAACGGCAGTGGAAATCGCGGTGGTAACAGAGGTGGCCTAAATAATAGTGCAGCGGCAGTGGGCCGTAGGCCAACTGGTCCCAGCCGTGGGCCCTCTAGCAGTGGAACTGGGCCAGTGGCCCAACAATCCCTATTTTCCTCCCAGCCCTTACCTGGGTAACTGGGCCCAATTCCAGCAATAAGCCAGACCCAGTTTCTCGGGTCCAAATACCAACAGCATATTCACTTTTGGGCCTGGGCAGCAGGCAGGTTTGCTTGGGCCTCGGCAGACGTTCTAGGTAGTGGGCCTCATACCAACTTCGACAGTTATTGAGGCAGCAATGCACACGCTTGGATTAAATCCTTCAGACGTGAATTGGTATATGGATACCGGAGCCACTTCTCACATGACGTCTGACCAATGTACTCTCTCGTCTTATTTTAATTTTAGCAAAAAATCGTGGTATTATTGTTGGTAATGGCAATTCAATTCCAATTCGCAGTTATGGACATACAACTTTGTCTTCCCCACATCCACCTCTAGTTTTAAAAAATATCATTCATGCCCCTAACTTAATTAAAAGTTTGGTGTCTGTCCGAAAATTCACCATTGATAATTGAGTTTCTGTTAATTTTGATCCATTTGGGTTTTCTGTAAAGGATTTCAAAACAGGGATACCTTTAATGAGATGCAATAGTAGGGGAGAACTTTATCCTATCACAAATACCACCACTTCCGCGAGTCAAGCCATACCGTCTACTTTTGCCGCCCTTTCTCCTTCTTTGTGGCATGCCCGTTTGGGTCATCCGGGATCGTATATTATTTCTTCATTGCATAAAAATAATTTTATTTCTTGTAAGGGTACGCGTAGTACTCCACTTTGTCCTTGTCCGTTAGGGAAACATGTTAAATTATCATTTATAGCCTCTACTTCTAGTACTTTGATGACGTTTGACATTATTCGTAGTGATTTATGGACATCCCCCGCGTTAAGTTCTATGGGCCATCGTTATTATATCATATTTTTGGATGATTATTCTATTTTTTTGTGGACCTTTCCTTTATCGAAAAAGTCTCATGTTTTTTTCCACATTCTTAAAATTTAGAGCATTCATCCGTACCCAATTCAAACGGGAAATAAAAAGTATTCAATGTGATAATGGCAAGGAATATGATAATGGGTTGTTTCGGGAATTTTGTGATGCTAATGGCATAGTTTTTCATTTTTCTTGTCCTCATACGTCCTCACAAAATGGAAAAGCTGAAGGAAAAATTCATACCATTAATAATATTGTCCGAACTTTATTAGGCAATGCTTATGTACCCCCTTCTTTTTGGCATCATGCACTACAAATGGCTACTTACCTCCTTAACGTACTTCCTACAAAAGGATTAGCATCTAAATCTCCCCTTAAAGTTCTCTATAATAAGGATCATTCGAATTCTCATCTTAGGGTCTTTGGGTGTTTATGCTATCCACTTTTTCCGTCAATTACAATTAACAAACTTCAGGCTCATTCTACCGCTTGTGTATTTTTGGGTTATCCGTATAATCATCGTGGTTACAAATATTTTGATTTATCATCTAATAAAATTATAATTAGTCGTCATGTTATTTTTGATGAAACCCAATTTTCTTTTACTAAAGTGAGTAGTCCCGTGCCAAGTTCATATAATTTTTAGATGACGAGGTCTCACCATATATTATCCACTATTTTTCCGACTTGTCCCGTGACCAAACTACGCTAGCAGACCCACTGCCTGCTGGCCCACAGTCTACCGCAACCACTGTTCTGCCCAGTGGGCCGATGACACGATCCAGGACTGATCTCGGTACTATTCTAGTGTTTCAGCCTAATCCCGAGCTTGTTACTGTTCCTGTTCCAGTTATTGGGCCAACATGCCCACTGCCTGCTGGCCAGTCCGTTCCCGTTCCACACATTGCCCAAAATCCATCCAATTCCTCCTCTAGTCAAGGGCCCGTTACTCATAGTCAAAGAGGTATTTTTAAATAAAAATGGTATTTTAATCTCAATTCTAATGTCCTTAAATCCGCCCTCCCGCGTAACCCTGTGTCCGCATTAAATGACCTGAATCAGAAATTGGCTATGACTGATGAATATAATGCTCTTATTAAAAATAAGATGTGGGAGTTGGTGCCCCGCCCTTCTGGTGTTAATATTATTCGGTTTATGTGGATTTTTATTCATAAAGAAAATTCTGCAGAGGCATAAGGCTCGTCTTATAGGTGATGGTAAAACTCAACAAGTTGGTGTGGATTGTGGTGAAATGTTTAGTCCGGTGGTCAAACCAGCTACTATTCGTACTGTTCTCAGTTTAGCTCTCTCAAAAGCATGACCCATTCATCAGTTGGATGTGAAAAATATCTTTTTACACGGTGATCTTAAGGAGACAGTTTATATGGATCATCCCTTGGGTTTTCGAGATCCCAATCATCCTCATCATGTCTGTTTGCTGAAGAAGTCCTTGTATGGACTTAAGCAGGCCCCATAGGCTTGGTATAAAAGGTTTGCAGATTATGTATCTTCTATTGGTTTTTCTCACATCTGGTCTGATCATTCTATCTTTATATATCGTCGTGGTACTTATCTGGCATACATTTGATTGTAAGTCCATGATATTATATTGACTGCTTCGTCTGATAATCTGCGCAAGCCTATCATGACACTTCTCAGTTCCGAATTTGCTATGAAAGACTTGGGGCCCTTGAGTTATTTCTTGGAGATTGTTGTCACTCGTCATTCAGGTGGTCTATTTTTATCACAAAGAAAGTATGCCGCTGAGATCATTGAAAGAGCTGGTATGTCATCGTGTAAATCTACTTCTACTCTGGTTGATACTAACCCGAAGTTGAGTGCTACATTTGGCACTAAGTTCTATGATCTCACCCACTATCGCAGCCTTGCAGGGGCACTTCAGTATCTTACCTTCACAAGGCCCGATATTACTTATGCAGTTCAACACGTGTGTTTGTTTATGTATGATCCACGAATTGAGCATATGATGCGCTCAAACACATTATACGATACATCCAGGGCACACTTAATTATGGCCTGCATTTGTATCCTACGTCTGTTTCTACACTTGTGTCTTATACAGATGCTGATTGTGGTGGTTATCCTGATACCAGACGCTCGAATTCTAGTTATTGTATGTTTTTTTTGGGATAACTTGGTCTCATGGTCTGCAAAACGACAAGCTACATTATCAAGATCCAGTTCAGAGGCCGAGTATCGAGGCGTGGCGAATGTGGTGTCAGAATCATGTTGGCTGCGTAATGTTTTGTAGAACTACACTTTCCTATTCAGAAAGCTACCTTGGTCTACTGTGATAATGTTAGTGAAGTTTATCTTTCTGGCAATCCGGTCCAACATCAACGCACTAAACATATCTAGATGGATATTCACTTTGTTAGCGAAAAGGTAGCTCGTAGACAAGTACGCGTCTTACATGTGGCCTCGCGATACAAAATTGCTGACATCTTTACGAAGGGCCTTCCCTCGGTTTTATTTGAAGATTGTAGGGACAGTCTCAGCGTACGACAACCGCCCTCTATGACTGCGGGGGTATGATAGAATAACTTAATGAGTAAAATGGATAAAACTCACACTTTAGTAAAAACAAGATACTTAAAAATGAGGAAAAATGAGTTCCCTAATGTTATTAGGATAACAAGTCTCACAAGTAGCATTTCACCAACCACCCCACTATCACTCAACCCACCCCCAACCATCCCACCCCACACCCCCACCACCACCCAACTCACCCCCCACCCACACCCCACCACCCTCCAAAAAATTATTTTTTCTTTTAAAAAAGTTTTTCATTTGGTTTTTTACACCTCTCCACCCTACGAATCCCCCCCTCCCAAGTTCTTATTTTGATTTTCTACACCATCCACCCAACCCCCTCCCCCTCCCCCCGCATCCTACCTCGTTCTGAATATTCTACTTCATATATTTAATTTTATTTTTATAAAAATTTATAAAAAATGAGATATTTGCGTGGTTAAATTTGGTGTGAAATGGGTGGTGGATTGTGGTTTTGGGGGGGGGGGGGGGAGGGGGGTAAGAAAAATTCCTCATTTTTTATAAAAGTAAAATAAATATATGAAATAGAAAATTTGGGAGTGGGTGGGTGTGTGTGTGTGGGGGGGGGGGGGGGGGGGGGTTGAGTGGAGTGGTGGTGTGGGGTGGGGTAGGGTGAGGTTGGGGTGGGTGGCGGTTGCGTGTAGCGGTAGTGTGGGGTGGGTGGTGGTGTGGGATAGAGGTACTAGGGATTGAATTTGTGGACAAGAAGGTAAATTAATCTTTTTCATATTAGCTATATGAAACCAATATCTTTAAAGTAACTTTGGATAATATGGATAATATGAATATCCATATTATCCGTTCGGTTAACCCATTTTTTATCCGTATTAAATATGAACGGGTCGGGTAATTGATCCACTTTTGTCTAACCCATTTTCGACCCGTCCATATCCGACTCGACCCGCATGTTTGTCACCCCTAACTCACATAAGCATTTGGATTTGGAAGAAACCTGTGCATCTGCTCTCACTATCTAGTTTCCTGAACTTCTTCAGTAAATCCGGAGGACAAGCTTAACTGCAGTGGCTGTCAACATGATTGCAAACAGCCAAGCCAATTGCTCTCATGTCAAGTTTTTCCGGCCAAATCCATAGGCAGTCACCAGTGATCGTTCAGATTTATCACTTGAACATCTCAACTAACGCTTATTTCATCTAGACACTTCACATAGGCTTCCATTATGCCATTTAGACACTTTTTGCTTACTTGGCAACTTATATGATTTTCACATAATAAATGCGCGTGAAAAGCCCAAAAAACATATTTTTCTTCTCTTTTTTATTTCTTCTTCTTCATTCTTTTTCTCTACATCACCATTGTTGCCGCCGATATTTCTACCAAAAAAAAAAACAAAAATTACACTTTTCATTCAACTTCATTCTCTTGATCTCCCTCTCATTAAAAAGAGAAGAAAAAAAAATCAAAAGAGCTCATGAAAAAAAATCAGATCCAGGTTTCAAATAATTTTTCGGCAAAACTCCATTATTTTTTATTTGGGTTTCGTTCTTTTTTTTTTTTCAATATGAGTTTCAGATCCGGCAACTCCATTTTGTCTCTTTAGATTATTTCGAATTAATTGGGTCTAAACACTATTAATGAGGTCTTTAGAAAGCTTGAAGGTTTAAAATGAGTTAATTTAATGAAAATTTTGAGAAATTAATTTTTGGGTTGTCTTTGGGTCTTCGTGGGGAATATTTAATTGAAGTTATAACAAGTTTGAAAGAGCTCCTCTTGAAATTTTAAATTAAAATCATGGTTGGAACAATAACACACATGAAGATGGTGAAGAACACAAAGAACATGATTTCCAGATGTTTGTCATTTTAATAATAATTTCTACATGTCCTAATTTAATTATCATTTTGTCACGTCATCGGCGAGTGTGCTACACACATTTTACATATTTGGTTGATTGTGCAAAATGGTTTAAATGGCACAGCAGAGGCCCACCTAAAGTGACTAGATAAAACAAGTGTTAATTGAGATGTTCAAGTGAATAATCTGAACCACCACAGATGTTCATCTTTTATCAATTGTTCTACAGCCTACACTAATACATCATTATATGTCAGTAGTGGCGAATCCATGATTTTCACTAAAAAGGTTTGAAAAATAAAAATGTAGTGTTTGGGATTTAAACTTGGAACCTGAAGGTGAATTTTGAACCCCTAAATCACTGAGCCAACCATAGTCTTGTGTTCAGGTGTTCAAAATATATATATATATATATATATATATATATATATTAGACCTGTCCAAAGCTCGGGTCGGGCCAGGTCAAGTGGCTTTTTTTTTCTTCTTGCCCGACCTTGACCCTGTTTTATATTTTAATTTTCAGACCCTGGCCCTGACCATTCGGGGAACCTACGGGTCACGGGTCGGCCCTGACCCGCTCTACAAAACAAAATAAAATAGTAAGCAAACACTGCAATTCTACCCAATCCGTTATCCGATATAATTTGTCACAAATTAAAAATTACAACAAACAGAAGAATGAAATAATTAAAAATTACACCAAAAAGAACTGAAGTAGATTCCACACTTTTAGCTGAGTCGAATACCAACCAGGAGCGTATTTCCACACTTTTAGCTGTAAATCCATAAACAAATAAGAGGCAAGTACAAACCAATATCACGATAATTCATCAACATCATCATCATCATCATCATCATCACTAGATTTTTCTTCGTTTGTCCCTTCACCTATATAAGTAAAAAATAAATATTAATAAAATAAAAAATAATATAAATTATATTAAAAAGTCATACGGGTCAGGGTTAGTGATCGGGCCAGGTCGTGCGGGTAAAAAGTTCTGACCCTGGCCCGACCCTACATATGAACGGGTCCCCGCTTTTCGGGTCAAATGGCTCACGAGTTAGATATAAGCTGACCTTGGCCCTAGTTTTTCGGGTCGGGCCGGGCCGGGTCAGGGGGTCCCTGGCCCGATGAACATGTCTAATAAATATACATAAAAAATAAAAATATTACCTTATATAACAGTGTAATTCTTTGCCGAAGGGGTTCAGGTGAACACCCTCCCATCCTCCTGATTCGCCCCTGTATGTCTGTATAAGTTGTACACTATTAAACAATAACTTTAATTAATATTGAGCCTACATATTACACTGTGTGTTCTTAAGGAATTTAAGTTCCTCACTCATTGTTGTTTAAGCTTTCCGATTAATTTAATACACGTGGAATATTTAGGCTCGGAATTAGTTTAAGTTACTGTTTAATTACAGATTCTGATTTATTGAAACTAGTTAAGAATACAGGAAGATAACATGGACAATATCGCAGATCTGCAAATCATCTAAAGTACTTTGGTACTAACAATTTTTTATTCAGCTCAAGTTTAGCTACCCACATTGATAGAACTCTAGCAGGCAATATAAATTCCATAAGACAGAAACCATTTAGCTAAGCTGGTCAAACATTTGCAAAGTCAATAATGCCTTGTCATGATACTAAACACTTTTTTTCCTCTTTCATGTCTTCTTCAGACAAACAAAAAGAGGGATTTGAGGGGGTGGCAGGGTTCATTAAGAAGCAAGGAAAAACTCTTGAGGCTCATAAAAGTATGAGCACACTTTTTATCAAAGCAATAACAACGAAAAGAAAGAACACACAATTTTAAGTGGGAAACTCTCGAGGGAAAGAAAACGCACGGTCAGGAACTCTTATTATTGCTCAATGAAAGATGATTACGAATACAAAGAAAAGCCAAGTTTATAATCGGCTGTCAAAACCCCTAATCTGCGGGGCTTGCAACTGCGATAGACGAAGCAAGGGGCCACAGGCCACGGCGAGTCCATCTGTCAAAACCCCTAATCCTAGAGTTCCCTAGGCTGTCCTCAAAGTATTTTCAAGCTAACTTACGGGCTACTACCGGCCCATTCGTGCTGCAAATGGACTCGCTGTGGTCTGTGGCCCCTTGCTTCGTCCATCGCAGGGGGCGGCATCGCAGATGCATGCCCCGCAGTCAGACCCACAAACTTAACAACAGTGACATCCGGGATAGGTTATGTGTTCCTTGTTTTTGTTTAAGCTGGGAATTTCATAAATGCCTCTAAACAAACCATATTCTGATTTTATGTTAGCCAGAATCACTAAGTCTACTTAACATTCTAAGATGTTAGACATGTAGAAACAATTTTATGCATACAAAAATATAAGAAGATAGTTCTAAAAAGAGATTCATGCGTCTGCCGGGAGTCGAACCCGGGTCTATTGCTTGGAAGGCAATTATCCTAACCGTTGGACTACAGACGCTTGTTGACATGAATGGCATAATAAGTTATTAAACTAAATCTAAACATACTCTTGAAATACCATTAGTAATCGCTAACAAAGTCATCTTTAATTTCCAACACAAATAAATGCTCTTAAGGAATCATGGTTTTGAGACAGAATAAATTCAGAGTAGTAAGTTATTTTAATAAATATAGACGCAAAGATGCATATACATCTTTCTAGAATAAAGTGGTGATTTTAAGTGTTATAATGATTAGTTAGCATTTTTATCCGTAAGATTCGACTTTCATTACCTCTCATCCGCATAAAAGAAAAAGTAATGAAAAAACACACTCACACACCTCTATTATTGGGACTTGGGGGGAATTTAGGCAGTAACAATTGGCCTAAGATATAATGTAACAAACAAGTATGTGGAAAATAATATAATAGTCAATTAAGTAATGCTCACTAAATTCCTCAGAAATTATGATGAGTTATGACTTAACTTCAATATTCTTACTATTAATTATCACTTGAACTAAACTTCTAGTTTAATTTCTTAGTCAAGGGTACCATTTGTAGTTTAACCCCACCACTTAGGTAAATTTTAACATATCTTTCTGCCTAACATTGTCACACTCTTTCTTCTTCTTGTACATTATTATCTTGACTTTGTTACACACACAAAGTGGATAATTTAATAAATAAGAACAAGAAATAAAATTAGTAATACCCACTATCTTAGCCAAACAATAACAACAATAACTAAGCCCGAGTCCTAAACCCGATATCTTTGCCATTGGTAAAAAAAATGTGAAGAAATTTTAGTGGCAAAAAGAGAGCTTTTGTGTCATTCTCCTAACTTTCATCTCCTCTTAATTCCCTTAAATAGACATCAACCAAACACTCTTTTTCTCCCTCTTAAATCAAACCAAACTCACACATTTTATAGAAATCAGTTAGTTGACTTGTTTTTGACTTTCTTTTCTCAACAACAAAAAAATAGTAGTGATTAGCTAGCTAGTAGAGTTTGCAAGCCAACTTTGCACCTAGCTCATAGCTATAATTATCCTGCCATTTTCCTTTATACTTTTTTTTTCTTTCTCTTTCTCTTTGTAACCATGGAGGCCTTGAGTAGTCTAAGTTCTTACTCTATTTTATCAAAGAATATTCTACAATTGTCTAACAATCGCGCTGGAAGGTGCGCGCTAAAGAAGATCAACAGTGTGATACATTGCCAAAGTAGTACTGGCGGAAATGCAGTAAAAGCTAGTAATTTTTCTTCTGTTATAACTGAGAGATCATCGACGATAAGGACAGATAATAGCACAATTCATGAGCATTTGAGTCCAAATGATGATGGTATTGGCATTATCAAATTTCTTAGAGGCAAAACATTTCTCATTACTGGTGCAACTGGTTTCTTGGGAAAAGGTTATTTCCCTCACTGCATAAGTTTTTTTTGTTAGGATTTGAGTCTCAAATCCGACCTAATCAGAAAACAGTAAATAAGCGAAGAACAAATAACACACAGGTCGATCAGCGTTACACGCTCTGTGTAAGGTCTTCATAATGTCGGCGATGAATTAGGCTCCACAACTCAACATTTTTGTTTTTTATCATGTCATTTTTCATTTGCAATTGATTTTCCAACACCCTTTCTGATGTATAACCAAAGTGCAGTTCTGATTGAGAAGATTTTAAGGACAGTACCTGATGTGAACAAAATATTCATCTTCATCAAGGCAGAAAATAAAGAAGTTGCTATGAATAGATTGGAAAATGAAGTATGTACTAATGCTTGACCTTTCCTAACTTCTTATTTTGGTTCATTTTCCTATCTTCACATAGTTTTTTTCACGTGTTTGCACCATAGATTCTCAATGCTGACATATTCAATAACCTCAAACAAGTCCATGGGAAATCTTACCGTACTTTCATGTTGAGTAAGTTGGTACCTGTGGTTGGAAATGTTTGTGAAACTCATCTAGGATTAGACAAAGGTTTAGCCAATGTGATTGCTAAAGAGGTCGACATAATTGTTAATTCTGCTGCTAATACTACTTTTGATGAAAGGTAATTGGAATTTCACATACTGTATCATTCTCAATCTTTTATTGTGCCTGCAGAAAGTATAACTAGTGAAGACTTTGATGAACTTGTAGGTATGATGTTGCACTTGATATAAACACCGGTGGACCTAGCCGTCTAATGAATTTTGCAAAAAAATGCCACAAGCTGAAACTTTTCCTCCAAATATCCACAGGCAAGTAACTAGACCGGTTACCAAGAAAAAATACATGAAACATTACTCAGTCACACCTCTCTATAACAACATCGTTTGTCTCGAAATGTTTTGGCTGCTATAGAGAACATATAATATAACATAACATCAAAAATAGTCCACAGAAAACATGGTTGTTATAGTGAAATGTTGCTATAGAGGATGATTGTTATAGAGAGGTTTGTATTAACGAATATTCTCCGAATATTCGCCATATATTGTGTAATTATTGCATTCTTCACATCAAGCTGATGTGTCGGCCAGTGCTTACCTATGGCTATACTCAGGACTGTGCGAATGGTAGCCGGTTTTACAACCGGGCTGAACGTCTCACCACAATCAATATACCATAAATATACATGTATAATAATTACAAGAGAGGAATCCTAATTCGGTAAGGATCCTAATATACCATAAATATACATGAATAATAATTACACAATATATGGCGAATATTCAGAGAATATTCGTTAATAGTTTGACTGTATAAAGCTTTGACTAACAGATTATCAGCAGCACAGATTCATGTTAGATAATGATGTGGTCATCTATTTAGAGACCATTTACTGTATGTTTTATTATACTGCCAACAGCTTATGTTAATGGACAGCGACACGGAAGGATCATGGAAAAGCCGTTCTGTTCTGGAGACAGTAAAACAAAAGAGACTACTCTCTGGAATTCACCAAAACTCTTTCCCTAGTTTGAATGTTGAAGATGAGATAAAACTGATCTTGGAATCTAAACAAGGTGTAGAAGATAACGTAGCCCGTCAGAAAATGAATGAACTTGGTTTGGAAAGGTATCGCGTTACATACTTCCTTCGTCATTCTTCTTAACAAACTATTTATCGACATTTTTACTAAAAGAAGAGTCATGAACTGATCAGAGTGAACAAATTTGGGTCGCAAGATACTTACGTATTCACCAAAGCTATGGGAGAGATGATGATCGATAACATGAGAATAGATATACCAGTAGTAATAATTCGACCAAGTGTTATAGAGAGCACCTATAGAGAACCATTCAGTGGATGGATGGAAGGAAACAGGTAATTATACTCTCAAAACATAAAAGAATTCCATTACCTCAGATTGATTTATCTCTGAATAACTTCGGTCTTCCCTTCCAGGATGATGGATCCAATTATTCTCCACTATGGCAAAGGACAGCTCACCGGTTTCCTTGTAGATCCCAACGGTGTTCTAGACGTGGTAAGTTTTTTCACAAAGTTAACCAGTGATCTAATGTTGCTGCAGATGAATCTTACTTTTGCACCGGGGTACTGACTGATCTGCATTGTTTGTTCTTAACAAAAGAAACTTAGAGAAATAACAGAGGAATGCGAAGAGAAATATACTGGCTATGCAGTTTACAGGAACTGTTTTATTTAGCTTTGCATTTATAGTTCTTGCAGTAACAAAAAACACAGTTAAAAAGAATGATCATAATCCTAGCTTAGAATTTCTTCACAGAATCATATCTTCAACTAACGTCGGAATATCTGGCTAAAATAAAGTTACTGCAGTCGAAAAGAATAATTCTAACAAACATAAACCTCTTTCCGCTTAGGTTCCAGCTGACATGGTCGTGAACGCGACTTTGGCAGCGATTGCAAAGCATGGGGCAGCAGGAAAACCGGGCAGTAACGTTTACCATGTTGCTTATTCTGTTGTAAATCCATTAATCTTCAAGGACCTGGCCACGTTGCTCTTCGATCACTTCAATTCTTCGCCATATATTGATTCCAAGGGAAGACCGATTCATGTTCCCAGAATGAAGCTGTTCAGCTCCATGGACGACCTATCTTTCCACCTCTGGCAAGATGCAATTAACAGAAGTGGGCTAACAGATACAGCTGATCCTAACGGAAAGTTGTCAAGGAAACTCGAGAATATCTGCAGAAAATCAGTGGAACAAGCAAAATACTTGGCACATATTTATGAACCATACACTTTTTATGGAGGAAGGTAAGGGTTTGTTTATTCTCCTCGCTATCTGCCTCATCGTCCTATTTTGAATTTCTGTGACTTATAGCTTGTTTGGCCAAGCTTTCAAAATCTGTTTATTTTGAAAAGTGATTTTCGAAGAAGTATGTTTGGAGAATAACAATTTGTGTTTGGCTAATCAACTTGAAAAACACTTTCTCCAATATTAGAGTAATACTTTGTGCTTGGCTAATGTTTCAAAAGTGCTTATGAGAAAAAATATTTTTTTAGCTTCTGAAAAACAACTTTCACTACTACTCAAAAGCACTTACTTTTTCCTAAAAGCTTGGCCAAACAACTCAACTTTCTAAAATCAACACTTTTATCTTCCCAGAAGCTTGCACAATCAGGATATTAATATAGTGAAAATTTGGCAGATTTTGTAGGGTTTTGTTGGGTTCAAAATACATAAGTAGGCACAGCGGAAGTTTAAAATTTTGTTCTACTTACCCCAACAATTTCTTCTGGTATGGTTATATGACAATCAAAACCTGTAACATAAAACATGAACACTTACATGTTGTATTATCTGGAGTCTTTACTTAGGGAGTACACACGAATGTCCCTTCGACTGCAAGCACTATGCTATAGTGTATTCCTCTGTCAAGAAAGTCAGGAAATCTTAGCAGAGGTTTGAGAGAGTTTCATCCTAGACTCTAAGTCTAGAATTAGTTTTAGGATTGGTATTCTTAGTATATTAATAACTAGAAATTAGTGTTGTATATATAGTAATTTTTAGGTCACACAATGGATTAGGGTTGTGCTCCAAGTCTGGCCAAAACCGAGGTGCAGTGGGCCAGTCTGACTGGGCTAACTGCCGGGTCGGCGCCGCGGCGCCTTACGTCAAACGATGTTTTCCATTTTTCGTTTAACATATATATTCAGCACATTAAATCCAAAATCCAATTTTGATTTAATTAAATAATTTCCATCTAATAGAAATTATCTCATAGTTATTATCAATTTAAATATCTCGATTCCAAATAGAAATATTTAATACTTTCTCAATACACCCTTAGATCGAAGAGACAATCGACATAGTGTGACCCTATAGGTCTTCATATATCGATACTAATCCAATTAAGGTCCATACGGAACTCCTAGACTGCGCCGTACGACGAACTCAATATATGAAGTACGTTTACATGAATCCAGCAAACATAACATTTATGTGAGATGATAAATTCCTTTCATTCGCAACACACTCGATCAAGCTTAGGATTTACCATGTGTCTATCCAAATGGCTTGATCACTTTATCTCATCTATATTAGTCGACAACTAGACCATATTCTAAATATGTCTCTTGCATTGGCCAATGACTTGGTCGACCTAATATCACTGAGAAGTTGAGTGCTCTCTCGAATATCCAATCGAAGAATGAATCCTATTCTTGGCTCAATTACCACATTAATTTACATCATAATGTACCCAACACAAGCCGTGTCTTATCCTATAAGGAGTTTAAGCTTAGGACAGGGTCAAAGTACATTACTTTGTAAACAAGGTGTGTATTGACCTCAAGTCAAAGGACATTTATATCTCACACGTTGATAACACTCTAGACATGTCTAACAAATAGTTTATCAGCAGGGTATACCGATACTTTTCAAAAGTATCCATGTGTCCATCACTAGTAACCATTACTAGTAGCAGGTGAGACATACTACATTCTCTAAGAATGTGATGCAGACCACATGTCGACTTATAACATATCATCGATATCCCATTCTCGATGATCATTAGTCGAGGCCGTTTTAGAGTTACGCTCTATCATTAATATCTCACTCTATTAATGACAACGCAAGCTCAAGGGATGCACATTAATGAATAATTACAAACAATCAAATAATAATTCAATAATTGCAAATGTCATAAATATTAATCTTATTAATAATACGAATGTGTTCAAGTACATTTGTCCCTAATAATGATTGTCTCTAGGACATAAATACTTTCATATTTGACAACAACAATACTCAGAGGTTGATGAAATGCATGTCTAAAGATGAGATATGGCAATTTGGTTTTGATTTGGAGAATATAGATTGGAAAGATTACATATCCAACGTCCACATTCCGGGGCTAAGGAAACATGTCATGAAAGGAAGAGGGTTATACAGTTCATCCTCAGTACTGTAATCTGCTTATTAGTTCCAGTATCTATATTGTAACAACATTGAAATATAAATCAAATGTTGTTTGGGGTTCTTCTGCATGTAAGGCAAAAAGATCTGCGCAGGATAGACTATACTTTTGAACTTAACAAGTATTGGTAAGGACTAAGGAGGAAGATTATCATGAACTTAATCTTTATGCGGCTTCTGAAATCTACATTAACAAATATATTAGTAATATACGTTAATTTGAAAGAAACTGTTTACATGCACCAGCCGCCTGACTTTGTCCATCCAACAACCCCTCAGTATGTATACTGTCTCCGTAAGTCACTTTATGGTTTGAAACAAGCCCCTAGAGCGTGGTATGATCGCTTTGCACAGTACATTATGCGGATTGGATTTGTATGCATCAAGTGTGATAATTCTCTATTTATTTTTCATAGAGGTAGTAGCATTGCTTATTTGTTGTTATAGGTGGCTGACATTGTGCTTACTAGCTCCTCTGATTTGTTGAAAAATGAGATTATTGCATTGCAAAAAACTGAATTTGCTATGACCGACTTGGGAAAGTTGAGTTACTTTTTGGGAATACCAGTGACTAGGTCTGTAGATACTATATTTTTGTGTCAGCGCAAGTATACAGATGAGATAGTATACAGGGCTAAAATGGCGAACTGCAAGATAATGTCCACTCCGGTTGACTCTAAATCAAAGCTTAGTGTTGATGATGGTGATCCAATGTCCGATCCTACCCTTTACAGGAGTCTTGCAGGTGCACTACAATATCTTACTTTCACTAGGCCCGATGTTGCTTATGTTGTTCAGCAGGTATGCTTATTTATGCATGCCCCCAGGGAGCCTCATTTTACTACTCTTAAGCGTATCATTCTGTACGTTAAGGGCACACTTGATTATGGATTACATCTATACCCCTCAGCGCCGACCAGGTTGTTATCATATACAGATGCTGATTGGGCAGTATTAACGAGTATAGCGTGTACAACTAAATATAGTCCATATATTTAGTAATATTTAGTGTTGTATAATTATGGCAGATATATGAATCATATTGTATTAGAATTTCACATTGTACACACTATATATATTTGTATTAATGAGAAAGACTTCCCAAGAGAGATTAATACAATATTACATGATATCAGCAGCCAAAACCTAAAACCTTTTTTTTCTACCTGCAGCCCCCCTTGGTTTAATCAAATCGCAGACTGATTCTTTTTCTGAAGCAACAATTTTCTGTCTGCCTCCCATTCTTGAAAGAAACAATTGTTTCTGCCTCACACTCTCAAAAGAAATAATTATATACCAAAACTTGTTCCTGTTTTTTTCACTCCATTACCTAAGAACCGACGCAATTGGCTTCCTTTTCAAATAAACTGTCAGAAACCAAAAGTCTTTGTCTGTTTCTTTATTTATTGACATGAAATTTTTTTGTCTGTTTGTGTCTGCTTTTTGTTTTCTCGTGTCAGAAGCACATAACCCTTGTCTGCTATGGCTTCCTTGACTCCTCCAGTTCTGGCCTTCAATTTTGCGCCCAACCTCAGGAAGCCCAGCAATCCGCTCCAGGCCGTCCCCAATCCAATTTGGGCCAGGCATTCATCACATTAACTCCTCTGCAGCCTGATAATGCGTGGTATATGGATACGGGCGCCACTTCTCACCTCACCAACAACTCTGGTAATCTTCTACAACTGCAAAATTTAAATACTCCACAATCTATTATGGTTGAAAGTGGTTAGCGCATTCCGATTTAAGGGTTTGGCCACACACCAATCCCACCACCGCATCCCCACTTCTCCCTAAATAACGCCCTCTATGCCCCAAATATTATCAAGAACCTAATCTCCGTTAGAAAATTTACCACAGATAATTTTGTATCAATTAATCTTGACCCATTTGGGTTTTCTGTAACGGACCTACGTACCGAAAAACTCTTTACGAGATGCAATAGTAAGGGGGACCTCTATCATTTTCTATCCACGCCCGCTGCTAGTGTCACCCCTCCCACATATCTAACTACCCATGTCTCTCCCCCACCGCTTTAGCAATAATCTCTCCATCAACCTGGCACAATAGACTTGGACACCTAGGAGCTCTTGTGTTTAATTTTCTTCGATACAATAATTTAATTCGTTGCAATAATGGAAAACTTTCCCAACGGTGCTTTCTTTGTCCTTTAGGCAAACATGTTCGTCTTCCGTTTCAATCGTCTTCAAGTGTTACATTTTCTCCCTTTGACATCATTCATGCAGATTTATGAACATCTCTCATCACTAGCTCATTGAGTCATAAGTTTTATATAGTTTTATTAGATGATTGTTCTCACTTTATTTGGATTTACCCACTTAAATTTAAGTCTGAGGTTTTTGCCAGGTTTCTCAAATTTCGTGTCTATATCAAAATACAATTTAAAAAAGTTATAAAATTGTTTCAATGTGATAATGGAAGTGAATTTAATAATTCCGCCTTTCAAAATTTTTGCACTGATAATTGCATGGTTCTTCGTTTTTCTGTCCCCACACCTCCCCCCAAAATAGCAAAGCCGAACGAATCATTATCACCATAAAAAACATGGTTCGTACTATTCTCTTTCATGTTTCTCTTCCACCCTCCTTTTGGGTGTATGCTGTCAAAATGACTGAATATATTATTAATATTTTGCCTACCCACATCCTCTAAAATCGGACACTCACCGAAATATTATTTCATCGAATCCCCTCGTATGATCATCTACCCCATAGCTCCTCATAAACTGGCACCTCGCACCACCCCATGTGTCTTCTTAGGTTTTCCGTCCAATCATAGGGGATATCTATGTTATGACTTGTCTTCCCGTAAATTCATCTATCTCGTCATGTCACGTTTAATGGAGCAATCTTTCCGTTTGAAAACATCCAAAATTTCTGAAACACATATTACAATTTTCTAGACGAGTCCAAAATGCCCCCTATTGTCAGCAACTTACTCCGCCGTGACGCATCAGTTCTGTCACGGCCTACTGCCACTGATGTATCACCATCACAGTCTGCCACCGACATCTCTGCCCAGTCCCCCTTTCTTTCGCTGGCAACCCTCCGCCCTAGCATCGCCTCCCTACACTCTGGCCGACCAACCCGACACACGACACACGACAGTCGATCTGACTAACCCCGGTCACCATCGATTGAAACCTCCGAGGTTGGCAATCGATTAGAGCCGTCTCTATCGCATCCTGCCACAGTTCCTCCTAGCCACCGACACTGCAACCAAACACCGTTGTGTCTCCACCACCCAACGCCGTCATTCCAGAAATCTCACCCCTCCCCGCAACAGTTCTTGTTTCCAGCACCCCTCACGTCCCTGTACTCAGACCTAGAACAACACACTATCAACGTCACCAGACGATCTGTCCAAATTTACGATCCCTCTCAACCCTGCTCGATCACCTGACACCGCTGGGCATCCTCCAGAACCCATCGCCCAAATCTAGACCCCACCCGATGTCGTCACTACCTCCCCTACCCCTGGCATGACTCCCCACAATATTTCACAACCCACCCTGTCCCCACACACCGTATGGAAACTCGTGCACAACACGGGATTTTCAAGCCCAAAGTCTATTTTAACCTATCTACACAAACCATCTCTCCAATTTCCAAAAGCCCAAAATTAGCCAAATAATACCCCAATTGGAATGCGGTCATGCGTGAGGAATTTAATGCTTTAACGAAACAACACACTTGGATTTGGTTCCTAGACTGGAGGGGGTCAATGTGATCCGATGCATGCGGCTTTTTCATCACAAATTCAAAGACAATGGTGACCTAGAGAGATATAAGGTGAGACTTGTGGCTAATGGTACTAATCAGCAGGAGGGCATTGAATGTGGTGAGACATTTAACCCAATTGTTAAACCGACTACTATTCACACAGTTTGAGTATTGCTATGGGCAACCATTGACTGCTTCATTAGCTTGATGTGAAGAATGCATTTTTACATAGGGACTTGAAATAAATTGTTTACATGCACCAGCTGCCAGGTTTTGTCCATCATACAGCCCCTCATTATGTATGTCGTATTCGTAAGTCACTTTATGGTTTAAAACAAGCCCCTCGGGTGTGGTATGATCGCTTTGCACAGTACATTATGCAAATTGGATTCGTATGCAGCAAATATGATAATTCTCTATTTATTTTTCATCGAGGTAGTAACATTGCTTATTTATTGTTATATGTGGATGACATTGTGCTTACTACCTCCTTTGATTTGTTGATAAATGAGATCATTGCATTGCTTAAAATTGAATTTTCTATGATTAACTTGGGGAAGTTAAGCTATTTTTTAGGGATCAGTGACTCGTTCTGCAGATATTATATTTTTGTGTCAGCGCAAGTATGCGGAGGAGATAGTGTACAGGGCTAAAATGGAGAACTGCAAGATCATGTCCACTCCGGTTGACTCTAAATCAAAGCTTAGTATTATTGATGGTGATCCAGTGTCCTATCCCACTCTCTACATGAGCCTGGCAGGTGCATTACAGTATCTTACTTTCACCAGGCCTGCCATTTCTTATGTCGTTCAGCAGTTGTGCTTATTTATGCATGCCCCTAGGGAGCCTCATTTTACTGCCCTTAAGTGTATCATTCGATACGTTAATGGCACATTTGATTATGGATTACACTTATACCCCTCAACACCGACCAGATTGTTATCATATACGGATGCTGATTGGGCAGGCTGTCCGGACATGCGACGCTCCACCTCTGGCTACTGTGTGTTCTCAGGGGCTAACCTCATTTCATGGTTTGCCAATTGGCAAGCCACCTTATCCCGTTCGAGTGCAGAAGCAGAGTATGGGGGCGTTGCAAATGTTGTTGCTGAGATATGTTGGCCTCAAAACCTTCTTTTAGAGCTTCAGTGTCTCTTGCGTAAGGCGTCTTTGCTTTACTGTGATAACATATCCGCCATATATTTATCTCATAATCTGGTTCAGCATCAGCGAACCAAGCACATTGAGATGGATATACACTTTGTTCGTGAGAAGGTTGCTCTCGGTCATGTTAGGGCGTTGCATGTGCCTTCTTCGTATCAGTATGCAGATATCTTCACGAAAGGTCTTCTTAGACAACTATTCCTCGACTTCAGATCCTGTTTTAGCATCTGGCCTTCTCCCACTCCGACTGAGGTGGTGTATTAACGTGTATAACATGTACAACTAAATATAGTCCATATATTTAGTAATATTTAGTGTTGTATAATTATGACAGATATAGAATCCCTATGGTATTAGGATTCCACATTGTACACACTATATATATTTGTATTAATGAGAAAGACTCCCCAAGGGAGATTAATACAATCTTATAGGCAGGCTGTCCGGACACGCGACGCTCCACCTCCGGCTACTGTGTGTTCTTAGGGAATAATCTCATATCTTGGTCTGCCAAGAGGCAAGCCACATTATCCCGTTCAAGTGCAGAAGCAGAATATAGAGGCGTTGCAAATGTTTTTGTTGAGATCTGCTGGCTCCGAAACCTTCTTTTGGAGCTTCAGTGTCCCTTGCGTAAGGCGTCTTTTGTTTACTGTGATAACATATCCGCCATTTATTTATCTCATAATCCGGTTCAACATCAGCGAACCAAACACATTGAGATGGATATACACTTTGTTCGTGAGATGGTTGCTATCGGTCATGTTAAGGTGTTGCATGTGCATCCAGTCTTAGCATCCGGCCTCCTCCCGCTCCGACTGAGGGGGTGTATTAACGTATATTACTAATAATATACTCCATATATTTTGTAATATTTAGTGTTGTATAATTATGGTAGAAATAAGATCCATATTGTACTAGGATTCCACATTGTACACACTAAATATATTATATTAATGAGAAAGACTCCCCAAAGGAGATTAATACAATTCTACAATACATTCATGTAGAAATGCAACAGTGAACAGAAGGAAGTTAATACGGAAATTTAGAACCAAGGGAAAGATCCATGAAGATGGTAATCATCAATAACAAGCAATCAATAGCAATACATATCTGCGTAGTTGAAGAATGGGCTAGTTAAGGATATGCACAAATAGATAACATAATTTTCTGGTTTCCTAGAGCAATATTGCAACAAGAGATGACTTCAAGCAGCACTGTATAACTGCATACTTTCAAGCAATATACTGCCTTACTCCATATGATCTACTTTCTTTTCATATGATTTACTTCATTAGTTACACTATTAACTAACATTATATATCTGCAGCAGAATTTAAAAACTGTCAATAAAACTACAGTGATCATCTCTTATTGATAAGTAAGGCTATAAACTAAATTGATAATCTAAAGATGCCAAGAATCAAAGTTCTAACTGATAAGGCAATGTCATGTACGTTAAGGTTGTGAACAAGTTAATAATTCAAGAGTCCATTCTAACAAATTGCCTGAACACAAACTTTATGACTATTTTGCTTAGACTCACCAAAAATGATGCCTCGCGCGTGTCGGATTCTCCAAAAAATTGGACACACTGACACACCCGGCGGCATGTTTTAAGAATCCGAGCAGCATAATTTATGATACATTCATTAGCTAACAGACTTGTTAACTGATAAGTTAAAAAAGAGAAAAGTTACATTTATACAGTTACCCGTATAATCACAGAAGGCCATCAAAAGGGTCATCTGCTTTGCCAATTTGCAATGCCCACTCTGTAACATAAATAGACTACAACAACATAAATAGACTCAATTCACTAAATTGGACCCTTAAGAGCAAGCTTCACAATTATCACTTATTATATACAAATGTACCCTTTTCTTTTATGTCCATAGTATTTGAGACAGCTTGTGTGTATCTCGACTAATTCTATGGATATCTGCTACCTCCCACCAGCATAAGTATCTCTGCCCACCAAGGCTTACTCAAACCCATTAAATTAGAAAATGAAACATTGATCACAAACTATGTCCAAAACAACAAGAATTTATAGAGTAAGCCTTGCATTCTGAGTTTGTGTACATAATTGATTAAATAATATCTTGAAAACGTGCTTTAAGTCAGAAACATTAGAATAAATAGAATATGTTGAGTATTCTGTCAACAAGCGTTTGTAGTCCAACGGTTAGGATAATTGCCTTCCAAGCAATAGACCCGGGTTCGACTCCCGGCAGACGCATCTCGTTTTAGAGCAAATATATTTTTATGCATCCTCAAATAGTTGAATTTGTTGCATATATATACACCAAAAAAGGATCGCTAGTTAATTCTGTATATTGTATAGGTTAGTATTACTTTTGATAATAGTGCACTAGTTTCTCATTTGTATTGATGTAATCTCAAGTCGACGTTGTGGTAGAGTGCAAGATTATCTGTATAAGTTAAATTTAGCTGAAATATAATTATGAAACAACTAGCAACGATTTTTTTGGCTGATTGGGACTTCATATATCACTACTTTATGTTGTCCTTAGAGGTTAAAACTACAAGAGAGTTTGGTACCTTTTCTACAAAAAATTATCTAGTTAAAATCCAAAACAGGAGGATCCATTTGAACATCCTTGCCTGCCACTTTTATACTATTCCAATATTCCCTTCACATAAATTATAGACGCCAGAGTTTCTAATCAGTTATATACACGACACTAATTTTTAATACCTACGATATATTTTTATGCATCCTCAAATAATTGAATTTGTTGCATATATATACACCAAAAAAGGATCGCTAGTTAATTCTGTATATTGTATAGGTTAGTATTACTTTTGATAATAGTGCACTAGTTTCTCATTTGTATTGATGTAATCTCAAGTCGACGTTGTGGTAGAGTGCAAGATTATCTGTATAAGTTAAATTTAGCTGAAATATAATTATGAAACAACTAGCAACGATTTTTTTGGCTGATTGGGACTTCATATATCACTACTTTATGTTGTCCTTAGAGGTTAAAACTACAAGAGAGATTGGTACCTTTTCTACAAAAAATTATCTAGTTAAAATCCAAAACAGGAGGATCCATTTGAACATCCTTGCCTGCCACTTTTATACTATTCCAATATTCCCTTCACATAAATTATAGACGTCAGAGTTTCTAATCAGTTATATACACGACACTAATTTTTAATACCTACGATAATTTAAAAGATCGATGTATAAGAATTTGTTATGACATAAACAAAGTTTAAAAAAACTTCATTTAAAGTACATTATAGACGCCAAATTTCAATTTCAGATGATGCACAGCAGCACAAATGACAGAAAGATAATATAATTTCAGAGATTTTGGAGAAGTGGCTGTAAGAAAGTGCATGGTTTGTCCTTCAAATGGGTTGATCTTTAATTTTTTTCCCCTTCAAAATCGAACTTATACCTAGGGGGCATAAGTTCATTAAGAGATCCGGTATAATTTGAGGGATATTATGCTGAAAAAATATAAATTTATGCCCCGTAAAAAAGTTTTTTGTCTTGAGGGACAAAAATTAAGGACCAGCACAAAATAGGGTCAGAGTGCAAATGATTGAGCTGGATCTGGCCCCAGACCAATATTGATTCTACCTGGCCCACCTATGTTGAGCTGGATCTGCATTTCCAAGACACTGATGCTCGAAGAGACATGGCCCATGTCATTTTTAGCCCAATAGAATGTGTGCATTGGGCTATTTTTACATCTAATTGTAGGTTACATTTATTTAATAGGCATAAATAATTTATTCAAAATTCAATAAGTTGGCTTTTGTATAATCCAGAACCTATAAATTAAATTAATTAAAGTCGCTTTGGTGCGACATCCAATAGTATCTTCGTCTATCATATTGTTATAGAAAATGGTCAAATTCCACGAACGAAATCATTTTAATAAAACATGTTACATCACTTGATCATATTGTAAGTAATCATAAAGTTGAAAAAAGTTGCTTATACATTTTTTTAAGCTTTAGGTAACAAAGTAAAAAACATCATGATGTAAATATGCTACCACTAAAACTGGTGACACAACCGTATAACTTAATCCGATCATTTAGTTTTGACTGTTCAAAAAATGTGTCCTATTTTGTTACCATTTGCATTTAACAAGCAATTCAACTTTTGGCTGCTTTTATCAGTCACTTAAACAAGACATTTTTAACTTCTACAAGGGCTATTTGTTCTTTGGATGACCTTGAAGATGCACATTAATATTACCAAATATTAATTGAAGAAAACGAGGTCAAATCATGTGGGTAGCAACGTACTAAGTTGTTTAGTTCACGAATTAGCTAGGTCCATGGATTATATATAGAACGTTGTGATACCAAAGTCTCTAGCATTAGCTTAGTTTAGTTTAAACATCTTTAGAATCAAATTTATTAGGTATATATTCTTACTAGAGTAAAACGTTAACGTTGCACCTAGATTATGCTAAATGGAACAATTTTGATTAGCCATCCATTGAAAAACTGTATGGGGCGGAGCTAGAATTTCGACTGCGGGTTTTGGAGAATCCAGTAGTTTTGGCTAGTAAACTGCTATTTTTAAAATTCAAAATCAATAAACTCAAAATTCTAGCTTCGTCTCTGCTCGTTCCTATCCCTCCATTGTAAAAGTGGCTCGAGTTCACTCTAGTATCTGGTTTCTACCCTTACCGTTATCACGGTGGTTCAAGTTCATCCTTATGCGCTAACAACAATAGTTAAGGGCAAATTTAGATCATTTACAAAGTTTAAGGATTCCAAGGAAAAGGATGGTAATATGCCACCTTCATATTCAGAGGTCGTTAATGACAATGACCAGGAAGATACAGATTCATATGAACAAAATAATAACAAAGAAGTTATACTTCTTTTAGAAAAGAAAGACCTTCAATGGAAGGATGAACCTTGGCAAATTTTGCAGAGGTATCTGGATATGGTATCATATACCATCCCTACTTACAAGTCCAGAATGAATTGTGAGATCATACTCTCCTCAACCGGATCAGTTGAATACAACACTTTTATCCAGCTAATACAAGAAAAGTTTATAACTTTTCTAAAATTATTATAAAGAAGATATTTTCTCCAGATGAATGGGGATTGAGCACGCTCAAGGAAAGTGAGTATCTCCATCCTGAGCAGAAAGTCCAGGTAAAATTCAATTACTAGGACTACATTGATAGCTTTAATAAAGCTCTATTATATGAGAATCCTAATAGGAAACACTCATGGTTCATAAAAGTTTGTGCAAATGTTTATAAACAGCACATCTCAAATTAATTTTATTAGTGGTGGATTAATTATGGTCCATCAATTACTATATTACCACGACCATTTAAAAGTTTATATACTGAATGGCTTGAGGTGTCTCCCAAAGTAATAGAATGGGAAAATGATACCAGACTCATAGACGGTATCGCTAATTTACATTTCTTTATTGAATTCTCTATACCATGGATCATGAAATGGTCTGTTGAAGTGGGTTATACCCAACAAAATATATCATGTCTTCAGAGAACATTTTATACAAGGTTCTGGAAGAAGCTTCTTCAGAAAACAAAAGAAGGCACAATACACAGTCAAGAATTAATAGACCAAATCACTACCATCATAGCTCATTATAAAGAGTTAAAACAGTTAAAAGAACAACAAGAGGATCATAGTCCCTTCAAACATATTACAAGAAAACTCTAGATTAAAAAAGGAGTTATTTCAAAAGTAAAATTATAGCCTCCTACATGACTGAAGTAAGCAAAGATCTCATGAAGAATTTGGAAGAGGAATTTTCTTCAGATACATCAATGGCTTCCGGTCATACAAGGGAAGAGGACGGAGAAGATAATATCTCGGGTGAAAAATCTCAGTTACCCTATGATGAAAATTTTGATATTGAGGAATACCTCAAGAAATTCCAGGACAAGATGGAAGAATCTTCCACCTCCACAAAATTCAAGGGAAAGGAGAAAGTTTAAATCAAACAGACCCAACAACATTATCGGCTGACGATAAGGAATCTGCTTTATAAAAAGTAAAATGCATTATTAGACTACTTTAATAAAGTAAAGCGCATTATTGTACTATTTGGGCCCCATGTATTTTGGCCCCTTTCTATTTTTTCTTATTCGGCCACATGTTGTGAGCCTTATTACTTTTTGCTTTTTATTTTTCTTTCCGACTACATGTAGTGGACCCCAATGTCGGCCACGTTTTGATCGTTTATTTGGTTTTTTAGAATTGATCCGCTATAAAATGATCTTTCATTTTTACTTAGAGGCGGGCATCAGAACGCCAACCCCCCTCTCTCTCTCTCTCGCTCTTGTAAAATAATCTCTCTTAAATAAAGTTTGAAGTTTATTGTACATCTTCCTCTCTACTGAGCACAACCTACATGCTTCGGTAATTTCTTTCTTTTGTTTTTTTTTTTATATATTCTCTGATTTAGCCTAAATGATAGGCTAAATACCTTGTGTTGAACTATGTCACATTAGACTATTGGCTATTATGGAAAAATGCTTTAATTAGCAAAAAATCATGTGAGAAGGTACTTAGGTCGGACAGAGGATGACCCATGCGAAATGTCTGAAGCTCAGGCTGATGGTCCTGCTTTAGCCCACTGAGCCGAGGTGGCGCTAGGGCGTTTTTTGGATCTGTTTTGAGTTAAGACATTTTTTGGATCTGTTTTGAGTTAAGGCATTTTTTGGATCTGTTTTGAGTTAATACAGCCTCTATGCCAGGGTTTATCGACCCGCTAAATGTTCCTCTGGTAGTGCCCTCTATGTGATCACTTCCGCCGAATTTGGTATCAGAGCCATGATACACACGTAGGAATATGTGATATATGTTCAACACATTTTTCAAGATGAATATCATTAAGAACAAAAATACTGTTAAAAACAGTAAAAACGAAGAGTATGATATACTTCAACACTTAGATCTATAAGTGGATTATTCCAAAGATCCAACCCAGGTTAATATATCAAATGCTTACTTTTGAAAATTAGGATTTAAACAAGTAGTTAAAACTACTGAAGAGACCATCATTGTTGATAGCGATCATGCTACCTTTAAATTATTAAATGACAGTGATATTGCCTCTTATAGGGAAACTCATATATTCATGCATATTGGGTTAGTACAAGTTGCATTTAAGCCCCTTACATTAAGAGGCTTACCTGAAAGCTTTATAGCAGCTTTAAGAGATGGCAGGAACCAGAACAGGAAAAAATCCTCCATAGGGACTGTTCAAACCAATCTAGCATATGATCATGTATATTTTAATGCATACCCTAACTTGCAGGTATCCTTGTAAGATGAGAATTATCTGAACGCTTTAATATTAAGTGTGAAATTACATGGGTATGATTATATGCCTGGAACTGAGGTTATATGTATTTGTTATAGGATTTATTTCAAACCTTTATATACTATGAATCCTATGTGTAAAATTATGAATTTTAAAAATGATACTATTTTAATAGAAACTAATTTTGGTAAATCCAAGATTATAATCATAAGACCTATCAAGTGGGATGAAATTAATTTTCCCAAAGAATGGGTCATAGAAGGGGTTTCTCCTCCTCAAAATGATTTTAATTCAGATATTACTAAAACTGAGCAGACCCCAGATGGGACTATCAAGTTAAAATTTTCTGAACCAACATACTAGACAAATGATCTTAGATCCAGATCTATTAGGTCTGATTTTTCAAATCTTTCTTATATATCGTCAGTCGATTATATTGTTATATCTCCATCACGAGCTTCTACTTCTCGTATCAGAGAAAGTGGAGATTTTATTAATTCTCGTATTAGAGAAATTGATGATAATAGAATTGATAAAATCATACTTGGTAGAGATAATATTGCCAATGGTGTCAAAGACGACCCAGAGATAACTGAGTCAGACATGGATTTTCCTACTTTTAATGGATCAAACTCCAAAAATTGATTTTAGTCGGAGATCACTCGAGGGAAAAATGATAATTGACGAGTTCTTTAAACCCAGATGGGAATCGTTTAAAAAATGGGTTTTCGAAGCTTTTTATAAGGAAGACAGAACACAAGAAAAGTTTTGCATAGATTTTTCTGAAGCAAATTAGATTATATCTTTTGTTCCTTGGTTTATGGCCAAATATGTTGGAGATTATATCTCTGTTTTAGAAAGGGAATATAAATTGACAAGTGGGAAAATTGTTAATACTGTTTTCCCCCATAACAACATTTTCAAATCGAAAGGGATAATAAAGTACTTAATTTTGCAGCTTTTTCAAAACTATTGGAAAATGAGACTTTACAAATTACTATAAGCATATTAGTATTATGCTAAACAAAATAATTATACAAATATTTATATGAATATATTAGGGAACAAATTGTTCTTTTACATGATAGAGTAGAAAATTTGATTTCAGAAATTAGAAAATTACATTATCCTACTAGAAATTAGAAAATTACATTCTCAGAGCTTAAGATTGTGGAGGTAGAAGACAAATTAAGCTCTGAGATTTCTTGCTTAAGATTATCAATCTCGTTTTCTAAGTCTCTAGGAGTACTTATTGTACCTTTTTGTCTCATCTATCTCTTTAGTTTAGACATAGTATATGCATTTGATTTTTCTATAATTTGTCTTCCATGTGAAGTTTCCGGGACGTCCTGGACCTGATCTATAATCTTAGATCTCATCACTGGATCTTTGATAATTTTTAATAACTCCATAAGGTTATTACCATTTAGAACATTAACATTCATGTCCTTAAATTAGGAAAAATATTATAAAACTCATCGCCTTCCTTGTTGGTATTACTGGAACAAGGTTGCCCTAACTGACAAGGCATGCAATCCTCCTCTGTATAAGAAGAGATATATTTTTTATTATTATGAACTTTGATTTCCTCATCTGAGGATGAATTCTTTGCTGCATCTGATTCTGAACTTGAATCTTCCGGCTCGGAATTCAATAATAGTTTGGATAATGTATCTTTCAGATCTTCATCAATATTAAGAGCTTTGATATTTTCATTAACTTTGCAGTCCTTATAATAATGACATGTCCTGCCACATTTCCAGCAGGCTTTTGGATTTTTTGATTTTACATAATTTTTTTGGGTCTTGAATTCCCGCTTTCTTCTTGCCTTTTTTTCCAGGCGTTTCGATTTCCATTCTTGGAAATTCTTTTCGTTTTTATTTTTGCGCCTATGAGGATCTTTGGACTTTGGTAACTCTATTCCAAATTGTCTGCAATATTCACTCAATTGTTGTCTTTCATTAAGACTTTGTCTTTTGATCTGCTGATTCAACTTGATCTCATTACATAAGGCTAAACCTTCTTGGATACATGTCCCTATTAACTTCCCATAGGTATAATTATCATAATTAATATTGGTTCCTCCCTGCCTTAGAGCTTTCCTCACTCTTTCAGCAAAAAGGCTGGGTAATCCGTCTATAAATTTGGATTTCCAATGAGAGTGGATACACTCTGGTAATTCCATAACCCTACTAAGGAATACATCCTTGTACCACCTAATGAGGTAAGAGTTTTGCATCTTCAGTTTTGGAGCAGTCCTAATATTTTCACTGTCATCTGTCCATCTTTCAGTGAAATGTTCTATAATATTGATGCCTAATGCGTAGACAACATTCTCTTGCGGTTCTGTTCCTGAATTAACTTTAACAGCAATAATAATACTATTATGTTGATTTTTGGTTAAATAATTGTCCTACCAACCTTTCAATTGGCCAGTAAACCCTGATATAATCATTTCTGAAACAGTCTTATCTGATTTTTTATTAACTTTGCAGATCATATTGTACATAAGCATTCTATGAACTACTATATAAATCTGCCTTTTAGTATTCCCGTCTATGTTCCATTCATAGATTTTTTTTCCCATTATAACTGTTGTTATCAACAATCTCCTGTTCCTGGAATAAAATATCATGAGAAGTAGGTCTAGGATAGTAGTACATCCTTTGGACTGGTTTCCTAGCATACTTTTCTAGGTTATTGATTTCATCTGATACCTTCTGCCTATAATCATCTCCAAAAAGATCAAAATTATAATCATCCCCTCCTTCACCCGTTAAAGGACTAATCTTTAATCCCTTAAATTTATCTTCAAGTGATTGCTCAAGTTCTGAATACGCTTTTAACTTGAAGTCTTTGATTTCTGGGGGAGGTTGCACACTAGGAGTGGCGACAGTTGTATGAAAACTAGTAGGAGAATGTAATTTTCTAATTTCTGAATGTAAAAGAACAATTTGTTCCCCTAATATATTCATATAAACGTTTATATAATTATTCTGTTTAGCATAATATTAATATGCTTAGTAGTAATTTGTAAAGTCTCATTTTCCAATAATTTTGAAAAAACTACAAAATTAAGTGCTTTATCATCCTTTTCGATTTGAAAAGGTTTATGTGGGGGTAAAACAATATTAACAATTTCCCCACTTGTCAATTTATATTCCCTTTCTAAAATAGATATATAATCTCCAACATATTTGGTCATAAACCAAGGAACAAAAGATATAATCATATTTGCTTCAGAAAGATCTTTGAAAAACTCTTCTTGAAGGAATGTTCTGTCTTCCTTATCAAAAGCTTGAAAAAACCCATTTTTAAACGGTTCCCATCTGAGTTTAAATAACTCGTCACTTATCATTTTTCTCGCTGGTGATCCCCGACTAAAATTAATTTTTGAAGTTTGATCCATTAAACAGTAGGAAAATCCATGTATGACTCAGTTATCTCTGGGTCGTCTTTGACACAATTGACAATATTATCTCTACCAAGTATGATTTTATCAATTCTATTATCATCAATTTCTCTAATACGAGAATTAATAATGAAGGGGACTATGGAATAAAAAAACAAAATGAAATAAACTCGAATGTCAATTCTGTTTCCGGATGTCAGCAATTATGTCGTCCGACACCAGTAACAACACTTTAGCAAAACAGAAAACGTTGAAGAGTAAATGCAGCGGAAATTTAAAGAATACAAAGGTTTTAAATAGCCCCCTTATGATGGTCTATGACCAAATGTATTGTATATATATTATATACAAATATCCAAATTTCTTTCTTTACAGATTATAAGATAAAATAGAAAGGAATTAAAAGTTGAAGTCGCAAATGACTTCTGCTTGAAATATCTAACTAAGTATACATAGACAACCTCTCCATACAAAACTAATCTAGAATCTAAACAGCAATTGTAATGTTGGACAGAATGTTGTCAACGCACGCATGCAACACTGGTGATCCAAATTTCTGAGATGAAATCACGAGAGCTCTCTTGGTATTTTTACTTTCTAATTATGGATATTGATTCTCTGTAGTAGCCTCTCTATTTATAGTAGAGAGTCTTCCTTGAAAAGCTCATCGATCAGTTGTGGAGGTTGAGGGAAAGGTGGACTGCTGGTGGAATTGGTTGGAGAAGATCATGGAGTAATTATCTCAACAGTTTTGGCTTGATCCTCACGATAAGCAACAACTTTTGACTTAGTCCTCACTCATTTTTTACCAGCTCCTTTTTACCTTGCCAAGTCATTTTTACCTCATAGTAATATTTACACAAATATTACTGCATCACGTGAAGTAAGACAAAAATCTGTTCAGAAAATATTGGTCTGAATGTTGTGCAACATTTGTCCCAACATACTTACACATTCATATCAATACTTGAGGAGATATGTTGGGTCAAATGTCACAACACCAAATCCAACATTAACAAATAAAATACTCACTTTCTCTGATACGAGAAGTAAAAGCTCGTGATGGGGATATAACAATATAATCGACTGACGATATATAAGAAAGATTTGAAAAATCAGACATAATAGATCTGGATCTAAGATCATTTGTCAAGTATGTTGGTTCAGAAAATTTTAACTTGACAGTCTCATCTGGGGTCTGCTCAATTTCAGTAATATCTTAATTAAAATCATTTTGAGGAAGAGCAACTCCTTCTATGACCCATTCTTTGGGAAAATCAATTTCATCCCACTTGATAGGTCTTTTGGTTATAATATTGGATTTACCAAAATTAGTTTCTATTAAAATAGTATCATTTTTAAAATTCATAATTTTACACATAGGATTCATAGTATGTAAAGGTTTGAAATAACTCCTATAACAAATACATATAACCTCAGTTCCAGACATATAATCATACCCATGTAATTTCACACTTAATATTAAAGCGTTCAGAGAATTCTCATCTTGCAAGGATACCTGCAAGTTAGGTATGCATTAAAATATACATGACCATATGCTAGACTGGTTTGAACAGTCCCTATAAAGGATTTTTTCCAATTCTGATTCCTGTCATATCTCAAAGCTGCTATAAAGCTTTCAGGTAAGCCTCTTAATGTAAGGGGCTTAAATACAACTTGTACTAACCCAATATGCATGAATCTATGAGTTTTTTTTATAAGGGAAAATATCATTGTCATTTAATAATTTAAAGGTAGTATGATCGCTATCAACAATGATGGTCTCTTCAGTAGTTTTAACTAGACAACTTTTTTAAAGGAAAAAAAAGCAGCTTGTTATAGTAATTTCTATAGATTGTGGACCATTTGTAACCCACTAAAATTTAGATTTACAAGTTACGACAGAAGATATAACGGAATATGTTAAATTGGAGCATGTCACGTGACATTATACTAACTCTATATGGAAAACTTATCCATTATTGGACTCAAAATGGATTTCAAATTAAACTTAAATGGCTGTAACGAAGTGGATATGGACCATTACCATCATACAATCATGACTCATCCTTTATAATAATATTTTATCGTAACAATTAAGTTTATTTTGAAATCGATATATCTTTTTCCTTATTCTAGACAGTCTGATGTATTAGCTTTCTAAACTTGTATTCGGATAGATTCACTTGTACAAGTTTTTGGGAATGACTTCGATTTAGAATAATTTCTAGAATAACAACACAAAAATTAAAATACTTAGAAAGTTTTATGAAAACTCAAATATATTTCATATACCTTTCGCACCGTCTTTCACTATGTATCAATGATTTTATATATACATAGCTTTAATTATGACTAACACCTGTAGTGTTGAAAATTAGTGCACTTTTGGCAGGCAATTGAAGGTAAAGTAAATTCCCGGAAGAATGTTCAAGTAATTTCTTGAGACTAGAAATATAAATGTGGAAAAAAATACTCTTATTAAATTTAATTTGAAAAAATGCATATAGGACACGCCCTTATTCAGGAGTCCAGAATAAATAAATAAGGAAAATTTCGTCATTAACTGGATTCGTAAAAAATCTACAGAATTATCTTGTTCACTCAATTTCTTGAACACTTTTTTTTTTATAAACGAACATACTTATAGTAGTTTAAATTATATAAAACTTATTAAATATAGTTCTAATCTTGTATTCCTATTTCCTGTTGAAATTAGAAACCAACAATATTATATCTTCTATGTCAACTTACAATTTGAATAGTACAAATAATGCAAAATATTTCGGTATTTTGTCTACAAATTTTATGCACTATCTTTTACTGATCTTATGTGAAAAATGTCATATAACTAAAATAACATCAGTAATGTACTACAATATCAAATCTACCTAGCAATAGAGACTAATTAAGTTCGATAATTCGAAGAGTACGTTATTAATGTTACTGACTTTTCTTGAGCAGTTCAAAAAGGACTTGTTATTTTCAAGTCTATGGCTAAATATTTTCCGCTTTAGTCAGTTTAACCAAGTCTATGGGTTAATATTTTCTAATTTAATTCTTTTCCTTTTTCTTTTTCTTGTCGCTATCAATTTTCACTACTAAAAGATCCTATTTTCCACTGAATTTCTCACTAAAAAATGTTCAGTGGTTATTTCTCACTGAATGTCGGTGGAAAAACTTAAATAGTAGTGTTTTCACACGAAAAAATTAGGAAGTTTCCCAGCATCTTAGTGGGAACCTGTTTTCTCAGTGAGTTGGGTTGGTGGGAATGAAGTGGAAAAATTATATTCTATAGCATAAATTTTTCACTGAATATCGCTATATCAGTGAGAGAAGCATTTATTTTTAGTATTGTTTTTCTTTTAAAATTTGTCTATTTGTCAAGTAGTGTGTCTCATTCTTTTTCTATGATCATGGTTTCTAGGGAAGGGGAGAATGAGCTTAATTTGCTTGTCAATTTATGTTAAGATTTTTTTTTATTCTTTTGGGTGATGTTACAAGTGACATTTTCTACATAACACAATTAGCAAAATACAACTTACAATTATTCAGAAAGTAACAACACTGTTGCAGAATGATTTCATCACTCGTTCTGCATCATTTATCCTTCCTTAAAAACTTCCTTGTCCTCAAGGAAGAAAGCTAGAAATCTGATCTTCATAACGTGATAATCTTCCCATGTAGATTGCTCTTGAGGCATGTACTTTCAATGGACAAGATTCCCCCCCCCCCCCCCCCGGCTTTGTTCCCCTTTTTGATCGTTCTTCTTTCCAATATAGCTTGAGGTTTACTAGCCAAATCCACTACTGGAGGGTGAGTGATGTTTTCTGGTACTTCATGACACAATTTCAACTGAGATACATGGAATGTGGGATGAATGGCAACATGGGGAGGAAGAAGGAACTTGTATGCTACTGGCCCTACCTTCTGAATGGTCTGATATGGTTCATAAAACTTAGCTAACAGCTTGTTAAAGGCTGACTAGAGAAAGTGAGCTGTCTATAAGGCTGAATTTTGAGATAAGTCCAATATCCTACCTGAAGTTGTCTGCCACTTCTGTCTTTGTTAGCCAAAGATTGCATCTTTTATTGTGCCCTTTGTAGATGGAACTTAAGCAATTGAGACATGAACTCCCTTGCCACCAAACTTCTATATACTCTTCATCTGCTGCATCTCCAGTCATATAAGGAAGGTGAATTGGAGGTGGTTGGCCATACAAAGCCTCATATGGGGTAGTCTGAATGGCAGAATGGAAAGTGGTATTATACCACCATTCTGCTAATAAGGGCAAATACAAAGACCAATCTGATTGACTGTCTGAACAATAACACGTGAGATAAGTCTCCAAGGTCCTATTCAACACTTCAGTTTGCTCATCCGATTGAGGGTGATAGGTTGTAGAAGTACTAAGTGTGACCCCACGTGCTGAGAAAAGCTCTTGCCAAAACTTACTTATGAAAATAGGGTCCCTGTCACTCACAATATTCTCAGGCATTCCATGAAATTTATACACATGATCCAAGAAACCCTGAACCATTGATGCAGCAGTATATGGATGACTAAGAGCCATAAAATGCCCATTCTTAGTCAATCTGTCCACAACTACCAGAATAGTAGTTTTTCCCTTTGACTTAGGTAGGCCATCAATAAAATTCATGCTGATACTGGACCAAATGGTATCAGGAATTGCAAATGGTTGAAGCAATCCTAGTGAAGCAGATGCATCATATTTGCTCCTCTGACATATTGAGCGGCTTCTAATGTAACTATTAATATCTTCTCTCAACTTTTTCCAGTAGAATAAAGCTGACACCCTCCTGTAAGTGTTCTCTACACCGGAATGACCTCCATTAAGATTGTTATGCCATAGTTGCAGTATATCTTATTTGAGTTGATTATCATTAACTACCACCAACCTTCCATATCTCATCAATTGGTCATTAATGTAAGTGAACCCTTTCAAGTTCTCTTCCAGATCCTGAATCTTGGTAATGAGATCTACTAGATCAGGATCAATGCTCTAGCTTGATTGAATCCTCTGAAATAATGCAGTACCTGCAGGAATAACAGAGATTAAGAATAAACTAGCATCAGGTAGCCATGATAATGAGTCAGTAGCCTTGTTTTCTTTTCCCTTCTTGTATTCTATGATTCTATCACAAAATCAAACTGCATCGACTTGGCTATCTATTTCATCTGTGCTCATGTATGCAACTTCTGATCCAACAAGAACTTAAGGGCCTTCTGATCTGTCCTCACCGCAAAACTTCTGCCTAGCAAATACTGCGCCCACTTGGTAACTGCTAGTACTAATGCTAGCAGTTCTTTGTCATAAACTGATAAACCTTGGAGCTTTGGTGATAACCCCTTGCTAAGATAAGCTAAAGGATGCCCCCCTGCATCAGCACAACTCTAACTCCCAGATCACAAATCAGTTTCAACTACAAACTGTTGAGAGTTGTTTGGTAAGCTCAAAACTGGTGCACTGATCAAAGCATTTTTCAGTTTATTGAAGGTTGTAGTTGCCTTCTCACTCCGTATGAACCCCTCCTTCTTCAATAGGTTAGTTAGAGTCTTACTAATCATACCATATCCTCTCATAAACCTTTTGTAATAACCTGCTAATCCCAAGAACCTCCTTAATTCCTTCACAGAAGTAGAATTGGCCAATCTTGTACAACCATAATCTTCTTTGGATCAGTTGCCACACCTTTTGCAGATATAATATGGCCCAAGTATTCCATATTTATAGAACCAAAAGAGCATTTTGCCTTTCTCACCAACAGCTTGTGTTGAATCAACAAGTTAAAGGTAATGATCCGATGTTGCAAATGCTCTTCCAAGCTCTTGTTGTATACCAATATGTCATCAAAGAATACCAGGATAAATTTCCTAAGGTGATTTTTGAACACATGGTTCATGAGGCCTTGAAAGCTGGATGGTGCATTAGTGAGGTCGAATGACATCACCAAATACTCATAGTGGCCTGAGTGAGTTTTAAAAGCTGTCTTCTGGATGTCATCCTTGGTCATCCTAATTTGATGATATCCTGACCTCAAATCCAATTTAGTAAAGATTTGTGAGCCTCCAAGTTCATCCAGCAACTCCTCAATGATTGGAATTGAAAATTTGTCTTTAATTGTCAACTTGTTGAGAGCCCTATAATCAACACATAATCTCCAAAATTCATCTTTCTTTCCTACTAGTACCACTAATGATGCGTAAGGGCTGCAACTAGGCTGTATGATTCCTTGGTCAAGCATCTCTTGTACCAACTGTTCAATAATATCCTTTTGTCTAGAAGAATATCTATAGGGTCTTGCACTTGCTGGATTACAAACTTGCTGCAAAGGAATTCTATGATCAAATGTAGCTCTAGAGGGTGGTAATTGCTTTGGATTCCTAAAGAACAGTGGGAATTCATCAGTAATAGACTGTATTTGTGGATGAACTACTTCCATTTCATCACGAGGAAGTTCATCGGGTGATAGTACCCGATCATAAACAGTTGTCCACCATTCTGTGCCATCTTTCCCAAACGTTTAGCACTCACCAATCTTGTCTCCTCCTTGATACCCTTAAGATCCACCTTTGACCTTTGCACATGAATCCCATAGTCAACTTTTGAAAGTTCATCTGAATGTCACCTAAGTGTAGTAACCATTGCACCTCTAGGATCACCTCACATGATCTTAGTGGTAATAGCAAGAAATTATCCACAAAAGTGACCCCTTGCATCATCCCGAGTAAGATCGTTACATACTTCAGCATTTTGCTTGTTACCCCTTCTGCTACATTAATGGATTGAGACTTTACTGATTGAATATCCAAGCCAAGCTGCTTAGCTAACTCTTCATCTATGAAATTGAGAGTGCTTTCAGGATCTATCAATATGTTCAAGGGGTCTGTGCTCACTATACCCAACCACCCTCAATGTGTGAAAGCCAGGAACACCATTTAAAGCATGAATAGTAATCTCACACTTTTTTCCTTGAACTTCCTCTTCTACTACCATCACTTCCTATCCTTCTAGATTATCATTCACTACAGGTTCTTCCTCCTCACAAACTTCTAACTAATACAACTGTTTAGTAGTTTGACACTTCTGACCTGGAACAAATTTCTCATCAGAAAAGAAACAGAGTCCCTTAAGCCTATTCTCACTCATTTTTGCTAGAGTAAGCCTTTTGGTGTTACTTCTGTTTAAATTAATAGAGTGGATTACTATCTTTTCTGCTAAATGATCCCCTTGAACTTCCTCCATAAGACCCTCATTTGGTTTGATCTTGACCACCACTATACAGGGATGTCTTAGTCATTCTAAACTGAGCATTGACCTGAGATTAAGTGTTTCTTGCTAATTGATAAGCTTGAGGCAAGGAGTAAGGTATGTGGTTTTTAACTGTGAACCCTATCTCTGGTTTTAATTCAGTGATAAAGGCACTAATATCATACTCAGGAAGAAGAACCAGCCTAGTCATTATCCTATCAAATCCCTTCTGATAATCCTCACTTGTCCAGTTTGTTTTACCAATTTAAGCTCAGCCATCGGATCTGAATATTCAGATCCAAACCTATCCATAAGAGCATACACATATTCCTCCTAAGATGGATAAGGTAAATGTGATCTACTCCTTATTTAGGTTGAATGCGACTCAATAGTTATATTATCAAAGTGTATGGAAGCTACTTTTACCCTTTGGCTATAAGCTACTTCATCCAAAGAAAAGAATTGTTCAACCTTTCATAGCCAAGCCCTCAAGTTAGTGCCTTTGAACCTGGGAAATTCCATCTTGGTCATCCTAGACATGGTTGAACCTCCATGAATTGTACTGGTAGATTTGAGTTGCTACTGGTTGTTGAATCCCAGTAGTGTTACCTCCTCCATGTGCTCCTACTGATGTTAGGCCAGCTTGGGTTACATTTGTAACTGGAATGTTGTTGTGTTGGCTATCTCCTTGAAATAGAAAGGGTGGATTTGCACCAAAACCCATAGCATAATAGCTGGTGAGAACTGAGGCAGGCCTCCTGAAACATTTTAAGCCCAAGCCATTGGATTGTCAGAAGGGGTTCAACACTTTTTTCTTTATCATATCCTCTAACCTCATCAATGGATTCTTTTAATTTTACAAACGACTTTTCATGTTGATTTTTCAACTGAGCTTGCCTAACAGTGATGTTAGCTATCTTCACTGTCATCCTCTCGAACATGGATTTAAGCTCATTCAAATCAACAGCCATTTTTATCACCTACAGAGCTCAACAAAAATGCTCTGATACCAAATATTGCAGCATGAATAAACAGTAACTCAAAAACAGAGAAATGAAGAAGAAAGCTAATATTAAGATAAATACGGTTTAGGGTATATTTTAATTCATAGAAAACAGCTGAATGCCGGAACATTACAATATATATTACTCCCAAAACCCTAGATGACGCGTGACAAAAGTATAAGGCTCGCACTAATTCGTAACAGAATCTCACAAGAACGAAAAGTGGACACCTGAGTAAATAACTGCACTAAATGCTTAATAAGATAACTTGAAATTAAAACATAAAGGAATAAAGTGTAACTCAATAAATGAGAAGTTAACCGACTCAGTACTACTGTGTAAGCTATGAGCACAACTTTTCTAAGCTTTAATTCATTTCAGCCACTTCTTCCTGACTCGTTCTGCATCAAACGTCGCCCCCACAACAGTAATAGCAGTGTATATGTGATTGATTTTAAATCATAGTTGTCACAATAGTGAAATCTTATTATTAAGCAAACATTCTAAAATATAACATACATCATGTATAATAAAATTAACTAGTCAAACGGTATAACATTGAGGGCTATTATTGTTTTATTTTTATTTTAATGAAACAAATTTAAATTGTACCACTACAATATATACATGCGGTCATTTCATATATTTTTTTAGCAAGTTGCCAAAATACTCTGATAGATGATTTTTGAAATCTCTCTCTTATCGTTTTGAATACTTGTAGATGACTCAGAAATATTTCAAAATAGTTGAAGTGTGAAGTCTCTCAATTTAATTATAAATACTACTAGTTAGAAGATTCGTGGATTTTCTTTATTTCCGTGTGGATCTTTTCATCATCTATTAACCCTAAAGAGGGTAGGAATCTAGATGGTAATTTATTTAAGTTATTAATAAAGTCTATCAAATAACAAAGATGTAGCATGAAAGCGGTTATTATTAACTTAAAATTCATTTTTAAAATAAAAGTTTATAATCTTCAATCAATATTAACATCATAATTGCAGAGACTAGCACTTATCACGATTATAATTAAAAACACATAGTCTAAAAATCATACCTCTTAGCAGAATTTCAGATCACTAAAAATCATACCTCTTAGCAGAATTTCAGATCACCGGAATGCTCACCCACCCTGGCACTTGACTCCCTTTTTCTTCACTGAATTCGACGGGATAAATGGCCTAGGTTCTAGGAGACTCAACAGATATCTTCTAAAATTCTTTTTAAGATGCAGGTTTATAGACTAATATGGTTCTAAGTATAAACTTTCAAAGTATTTTTCTCTGGTATTATAATATTTTTCTTGGTATTGATTACAGACTAAGAGGGGGTTTAGCTAGACATTGAAGTTTTTTCAAAGAAATATTTTTATTGCAGATTTCGAATATCTCAAATGATTACAATGAGGTTCTTTATATAGATAACATCGGCTAGTAAATCAGCTACCTGGTTTCATGGTTGCCTCTTACATTATTACAAAATGACAATGCGTAAAAAGTCTAAAAGTAAATAGTATTTTTCTTCAAAAGTATATAAAGTAAATAGGAGTTTGTCTCCTATAATTTTCAGATTTTTCTTCAAAGTTTTGTCTTTTTGTAGCTTTGTCAAGTTTGTCATCTTTTCTTTGATTCTTTGTGGGTCCGGCGGCTTTTGCTGCTACCTTTTACAAGTGTTTTCCACTGATTTGTTGTCTCCATCTGTGTCATCTTCTTTTATGATATTTCTTGTTTCTTGATTATTTCATTTTTCTTGTTTTTGCTGAATGATAATAATATGGTGGTAATATATGGTAATATATGAGCTTTCTGTAGTTAGATTACATTGGGTCATATTAAAGTATTACATTGTGACTTGCTGTAGTTAAACTACATTGGGTCGTTTCATGCAAAAGGGTTAGAGGATCATTTTTTTAATAGTATGGGTAGTATTGGTAACATTTTTATTACTGATTACATGCATTTTTCTCTAACCTATTAAAAGTTGATATTGCTCCATAGTCTCTTTGGTGTGTCTATGTTTCATGTTCATGATCCGATCGTGCATGTTAGTAAGTTCCATAGTGTCTTGGGATAATACATCATTATTATAGTACATGGTAATAATTTCTTCAACTTCTCCATCTTTGGTTGTTCCAATTATGCTGGCCTTCCTAGCCTTCAACATATATTATATCTTTGATTTCAAAGTTAACAGTCCAATAGCTCTTTTGACACTTAGTCATTCTTGAAATTTTTTCAATGTACATGGTATCTTCATCATCACCACTGATATTACTGTTTTTTCCAGTTTTAAATAGTTGACATATTACAATGGGTTTTCCGCTTAGATCTGTTGAAGCATCAAATAATTGTATTCCATATATACATTTTTCAAAAGATTTGAGCAGATTCTATTATAACACTAGGTAGTTTAGAAATATTATAAAAAGTATCATCTACTATAATTTTGTCAATAAAATCATAAGTAAATAATTTTGATACTATATCAGGGTTAGCATTTTCACTACATAAAATTCTCGGATATTTGCTAATTTTTGCACTGCGTAAAATATGTGAGTTAGACTTGTAATCATAAAATTTGTTTATTTGTTCATAAGCGGTAATATATTTAGGTGCATGTTTTAATTTATCACTCATTGTCACAGTTGTTGATTTTTGGGAAGATGAGGCTGTTATGGAAGGTGGTATAGTGGATGGCATGGTTGCAAGCTTGGATGTAAAAGCTTTTGGGAGTGTAAGAATGTTTGGTTTTTCTGTAGTAGATTGAGAGGATTTTAAGGCTTGTAGTTTTTGAAAGTCTCAGAAAGCTTCAGTAAGCTGGTTTACCAGATGTGTATTTTCTTGTAATGATTCCATGGTTTTGTTTCATGACTTCTACAACCTTCGTAATATATTCTTCAAAATTGTTACTAGTGATTGACATCGTTGTACCCGCTAAGAAAATCAGCTAAAATATTCTTAGTTCCAGAGATATTTTTAACAATAAAATCATAACAACAAAAGAATGATTGTCATTTTCTTCTTTTATTTAATTCTGGTAAAGAATCTATTTTATTAGTAATAAAAGCTCTTACTTGGGAGTTACAGTTCTAACAATGAATTTCACTGGTAATAGGTGATAGTGAAATATTTTTATTCCAAATTTTACAGCTAATAGTTCTTTTTCATTGATATGATAATTTTTCTCATTTGGCTTCCATGTTCCACCTCCATATCCACAAATTAGTGGTCTCTCTCTATCTATATCATTTTTATCATAAGCTATGAGGACTGCTCCCCATCCTATATCACTAGCATCAGTAAAAAGTTCTAGTTGATCTTGTTTCGTTGGTATTCCATGTTTTGGCAATGCTTTTACTTTTCCCTTAATTTCGTTTATAGTTTTAGTATGTTCTTCCTTCCATTCGAATGTTATATTTTTTCTAGTTAATTCTTGCAATGGTTTTCTTAAGAGTGGTAAATCTTTTATATGGTCTGAAGCATAGTTTACTACTCCTAGAAATTGTTGTACTTCTTTCTTGGTTTCCAATTTATCTTTAAAATTCTTTATCTTTGTCACTGAAGAAGAAATCATGTAACGAAGGGGATTCTTATTTGTACAAATGGTACTTCGAGCTTGGAATGAGCATGAAGAGATTAACGATACTTCTTTATCTTTTGAGTTGTTCTGCCGGATCGGTCGCTCAAGATCTTTGGTCTTTATCCGAACCCGATGAAAAAAATGGGATCACTTCTTATGGACTCGTTGAGAATGATTCTGATCTAGTTCATGGCCTATTAGAAGTAGTATGTTCTTGCAATTGTAATCTTTTTTATCTATAATGTACCCTAAATATTCGATACTATTTTTGAAGATTTCAGATTTCTTTTCAGATAACAATATTTCATGTTGTCTTACAGTTTTTATAAATTCTTCTAGATGTTTTATATGGTTTTCTAAATCATCACCATATATTAATATGTCATCAACATATACTATACAAAATTCTGTTAATTTTCTGAACACTTGGTCCATTCTTTTTTGAAATATTTGTGATGCATTTTTTTAATCCAAAGGGTAGTACATTCCATTCATAGTGTCCTTGATGGGCACTAAATGTTGTTAAAGGTTTTGATTCATTTGTTAATTTTATTTACCAAAATCCCCTTTTGCAATCAAATTTACTAAATTTATTTCCTAATCTATTAATAAGGTTCCTTTTGTATGATAAAAAATAGTCATCAAATATTATCTTTTTATTTAATTCTCTATAATCAATTACCATTCTAGTCTTTCATCTTTTTTGTTCACTATGTTTTCTTACTAAAAAGGTTGAGCTACTATGTGGACTTTTACTTTCTTGTATCATTTTTAATTCTAATAATTCTTTTATCTGAGTTTCAAACTTTTTTTGATATGTTGGGCTATATCTAGTAGGTTTAGATCTAATTGTATCGTTGGGATTTATTAATTTGATCTCAGCATATATTTTTTCTTTTTCCCTTAGTTGTATTGGATTTTTCCAAAATTCGTTTTCAATATATTGAGATATTTTTCTTTTAATAGTTGTAGGTTATTATTCCTATCTGATCTTATGTTACACAATCGTAATGTTTGTGTTAATGTTTGGTTTGCTGTTGTGACATTCTGCCCAACATATCGTTTTAAGTACTAATTTGAATTTAAGAAATGTTGGAACAAATGTCACAACATTCGGACCAACATTTTATGAAAAACAGTTTTGTCTTACTTCACGGAATGAAGCAATATTCGTGGACATATTACTATGAAATAAAAGTGACTTGGCAAGGTAAATAGGAGCTGATGAAAAACGTGGGAAGAACAAGTCAAAGTCGTTGCTATGCTTGAGGAACAAGTCCAAAAAGTTAGAGGATTTTGCTTCATGATCTTCTCCAACAAACCATATCAGCTGCCCACCTTTCCCTCAACCTCCACAACCAATCGATGAGTTTTTCAAGGAAGACTCTCTACTATAAATAGAGAGGATGCCGAAGTGAATCGATATCCAAAATCAGAAATCAAAAATACCAAGAGAGCTCTCGGGAATTAAGCCCAGAAAACTGGATCACACGTGTTGCCTGAGCGTGTCGACAACATTCTGTTCAACATTACAATTGTTGCTTAGATTCTAGATATGTTATGTATTGAAGCAATTGTAATGAGAAGTTGTCTATGTCTATTTAGGTAGATTTTTCAGGCAGAAGTCATCTGCGACTTCACCATTTTTAATTCCTTTTTGTTGTACTTTGTAAAATTGTAAATGAAAGTCAGAGCATCAGAGGGAGGGACTCGGAGCGAGAAGGACAGTGTAACCATCTTATTATTAGTTAATCATAATAAGTGGAAAAGAGAGGGAATTTATTCAATTGTATATAATATATACAATACTTTTGGTCATTGACCATCATAAGTTATATGTTGATATAACTTATGAAAATTTAAAATATTTGTGTTCTTTATATTTCCGTTGCTTTTTACTCTTCAAAGGTTTTTTATTTTACTACCGTGTTGTCACTGTTGTTGTCAAACAACATTAGTCCTGACATTCGAAAACAGAATTGGCATTCAAAGTTGATTTAGTTTATTTGCATTTTATTTATTGTTTCATAGCTCCCCGGGACCCAACAAGTGATATCAGAGTCAACACTTAACACAATAAGTGTTTGGTCATGTTATTTAAAAGCTATGAATCCGGCAAATCCAACTATTGGTAGACTTCCCATTTTAGATGGTTCAAACTATGCCTATTGGAAGATTCACCTATGTTCTCATATCAAATCAATTGATGTTAGGGCATGGAGATCTATAACCAATGGGTATGTTGTTCCAATGTTGCCGCCGGATGAGGAAGGTGGCATTCTTGTTAAACCTGAATTCGAATGGACGGCGGAAGAAACCAATAATGCTAGCTTTAACGAAAATGCCTCAAATGCAATTTTTGGATGGCTTGATCTTTATATGTTCAAACTCATACAAAACTGCTCTACATCTAAAGACGCGTGGGATACTTTACAAACTCATTGTGAAGGTAGCTCAAGTGTTCGTCTGACAAAGCTACGCATGCTCGTGAGTAGATATGAACGTTTAAGGATCGAAGAATCGGAGGACATCAAATCCTATTTTGAAAAGTTGATTGACATCTCTAATGAATGTCAAGTGCTTGGTGCTCCTTTAACCAACACTCAACTTGTGGAAAAAGCACTCTGTTCACTTCCTAAAAAGTTTAATATAAAGATTTGTGCGATTGAAGAAGCTCACAATCTTTCTACAATGGACCTTCATACCTTAATGAGCATTCTCAAAACCTATGAGATGAATATTAAGAATCAAAGGGAATTGTACAAGAACAATAACGTAGCACTTCAAGTCTAATCCTTGGAAAATCAAATCGAAAAAAAGGATGAGAACCTTGAAGAAGTTGGTGATGGTGCAAATGTTGCTCTCCTCACTTGAAAATTCAATTCGATGGTGAGGAAGTTCAACAATGATCGAAATAAGTTCAAATCCAAAGAGCATCAGAACCAAGGCTTCAATCAAAAGTCCACTAAATCTCTTCTGATAGTACAAAAAGGAAATCAACTAAAGAGAACCAACTCTGATAGTACCAAATTTGATCCCAAACAACTTGAATCTGTGCAATGTCATGCATGCTCAGGCTGGGGTCATTATGCTAATGAATGTGCAAATACCTTGAGAAAATTTGGTAAGAGTTTATGGGTTTCTCTTAGTGACGACGAAAGAGAATAGGAAGGAGATCAAGAAGTCGAATCACAAGCAATGATGGCTACTATTATTGAACAGTCACTGTCGGACGATGAAAATGTCATCAACAGTGTTGTCCCAAATGTCACAACATTTACATCAACATCAGTAACGACATCCACATTCCCAACAACATCCGAGAGGTATGAATTCTTTAACTATTTTGATGTAAATTGCTTTAATTGTTTTATTAGTGAGACTGATTGTGAGGATCAAGTTTACTCCAAAGATGATATGATTATGAAATTACAAAATCTTTGTAAAGACTTAATCTTAGAATCCAAGCAACTTGACACAAAATTAAAAAATTTAACTCGTGAGAATGCAGATTTAAAAGGCACAATAACCCAATTAGATGTTGCACTTAGCAAAAAGGACATTGAATTTGGTAAGATAAGTGCAAAATTGGATCTAGCCGAAGCAACCTTCCGTAAGCTCAACATCGGAACTTCAAAATTGAATGAGATACTCAACCTTAGTAAACCTTCACAAGCAGGTATTGGATACGAAAACTCTCTTAAAACAATAAGATCAAGTATCCTTGATAAAAATGAGAAAATAAGCTTTGTAAAAGAAAAAGGGATAAAGAATAGTTTCTCATATAGGTCAAGAAAAATGAAGTTTGTATGCCATTACTGTAAATTCCCTGGACACTTAAGACCATACTGTTTCAAACTTCGAAATTCAGTGAGCAAAATGTTGCCCAAAAAGTTGTCTAACATACTTGATAACAATAAAGGCAACATTTCTGAACCACAAAGTAGGAAATATTTTAAGAGAGTCTGAGTTCCTAAAAAGGATATTGCTTGTAATGTTTCCATAACTACATTAAGAACTAACATTCCAGGTTCTTGGTACCTAGATAGTGGATGTTCTCGCCACATGACATGTACAAAGGAGTTTTAAGGGACTATGAGTCATTCAATAGAGGGAACGTGACTAGTGAAGGTAACAGTAAAGGCAAAATAATTGGAAAGGGGATCTTGAATGTTCCTGGATTTCCAACCCTAAGAAATGTCTTACATATTGAGGGTTTAATGGCAAATCTGATCAGTATAAGTCAATTATGTGATGACAATCTTGAGGTAAAGTTTAATAAGAATGCCTGTGAAGTTACGAATGAAGCTAATGAATGTGTCATGACAAGTACTAGAACATGTGATAATTGCTATCATGTTGCAAGACAAGAAACTTGCAATAATGCCAAGATCAATGACACAACAATATGGCATCAAAAGTTGGGGCATGTCAACTACCGCAATTTGGAAAAATTGGTCTCATATGAAGCGGTTAGAGGCTTACCCAATCTTAGCCATAAAGGTAAAACTGTCTGTGAAGATTGTTTAAAAGGTATGCAAACCCGTGTTTTCCATAATGTTGTTCAAAATGACGGACAACATTCAGGTGCGTCTCACTGCATTCAATTATTGCACATGGATCTTATGGGTCCAATTGAGGTAGACAGTTTAGGAGGCATGAGGTATTCCTATGTGATTGTAGATGATTTTTCTAGATATTCATGGATATATTTCTTGAAAGAAAAATCACAAACTTTTGACATGTTTAAAATTTTGCACTCTAGAATTAGGAACTTGTTATATTCTCTTATTTTTCGGATTAGATCCGACTATGGAAAAGAATTTGAAAATAGCTCCTTCACAAAATTTTGTGAGAAGAAGGGAATTTTCCATGAGTTTTCTGCTCCCAAAACTCCTCAACAGAATGGGGTAGCAAAAAGGAAGAATAGAACATTGCAAGAAATGGCTAGAGTTATGCTTAGTTCTAAAAAATTGTCAAAACATTTTTGGGCTGAAACCTTAAATACTGCTTGTCACATCACTAATAGAGTCTATTTAAGGCATGGAACAAAGATGACACCGTATGAGATTATAAATGGAAAGAAACTCAACTTGCGTTACTTTCATGTTTTTGGGTGTATTTGTTACATTTTAAATAATAGAGATCATTTGGCAAAGTTTGACACTAAGAGTGACAAAGGAAATTTTGTTGGCTATTCACAAAATAGTCATGATCACCGAGTATACAATTTGAGGACAAAAACTGTACAAGAGTCTGTAAATGTTATTTTTGATGATTTTCCTGCTCCTACAGGAAATACAACTGAAAATAACACTATAGTTTTAGTGGAAAATGTACAGACTGCTGAAGAATCAGATGTTGCCCCAAATGTTGCCACACCTAAAGCAATATCTGAATCTGAACCAGAGATCACAGAGGGTGCGGATGAGGAGTCAAATGTTGAATGCTAGATCAAGTTCGAAGGGAGCCCTCATCAAGAATTATGAAGAATCACCCAACATGTAAGGTGATAGGGGAAGTTTTTTAGGGAACTAGAACAAGAGGGAAAGAACCACTCAATTACAGAGACATGGTAAGGTATGTGTGTATGTCTACCATATACCAAAAGATTAGTCTTTCTTGTTTAATATCTACTTTAGAACCAAAAAATATTTTAGAAGCACTTAAAGATGATTTTTGGATTCAAGCAATGCAAGAAGAGCTTGAACAATTCTCTCGAAATGAAGTCTGGGACTATGTATCTACGTCCAAGTAATACAAATGTAATTGGAACTAAGTGGATTTTTAAAAATAAATCAGACGAATCGGGAACCATTGTTAGAAACAAAGCTCGTCTAGTTGCACAAGGCTATACTCAGGTTGAAGGAATCGATTATGACGAAACCTTTGCACCTGTGGCTAGAATTGAATCAATTAGACTTCTACTTGCGATTGCTTGCTTTCTAAAAATTATTTTACACCAAATGGATGTAAAAGGTGCATTCTTAAATGGTTATCTATATAAGGAAGTATATGTTGAACAACCAAAAGGATTTGAAGATCCTTACCATTCACACTATGTATACGAGCTCAAAAAGGCTTTGTATGGGTTGAAACAAGCCCCTCGTGCATGGTATGGTAATCTAACTAACTTCTTCCTTGAATTTAGTTTTAACCATGGTGAAGTTGATCGTACTTTATTCATTAAACGTCACGGTGTAGATATTATTATTACTCAAATCTATGTAGATGACATAGTCTTTGGTTCAACCTCACAGTCTTATCTAAAGTCATTTGTTGAATCTATGTCATCAACTTTTGAAATGAGCATGATTGGAGAACTAACTTTTTTCTTAGGCTTGTAGATTAAGCAAAGTGAAGATGAAATCTTCATCTCCCAGAGAAAATATGCCAAGAATCTAATTAAGAGATTTGGGTTGGAAAATGCTAAACAGATGAAAACTCCAATGGGATCATCACAGAAGATATGTAAGGATAATGTTGGTGAAAATGTCGATCCAACATTGTATCGATCTATGATAGGTAGCCTTCTATATCTTACTGCTAGTCGCCCAGATACATGTTTAGTGTTTGTTTTTGTGCTCGATTCCAAGATTGTCCCAAAATTTCCCACTTAAATGTCGTAAAACGTATCATTAGATATGTTGTCGGCACATGTGAGTTGGGAATTTGGTATTCCAAAGAGACTAATCCTAATTTAATATGGTATAGTGACTCGGATTGGGCTGGTGATGTGGATGATAGAAAGAGTACAATTGGATGATGTTTTTATCTTGGAAATAATCTTGTTTCTTGGTATAGTCGTAAACAAAACTGTGTTTCACTTTCAACTGTTGAATCTGAATATGTAGCAGCTGGAAGTTGTTGCTCACAATTAATATGGCTACGACACATGTTAGACGACTATGGTTTTTAACATCTTAGTTTTGTACTGTGATAATTTGAGTGCTATAAATATTTCCAAAAATCCAGTTCAACACTCACGTACAAAACATATTGATATTAGACATCACTTTTTAAGAGATTTAGTCGAGAAACAGCTAGTTCAAATTGAACATGTTGACACTCTTCATCAACTAGCTGACATTTTTACAAAAGCTTTGGACCATGAGAGATTTCCAGTTTGAAGAAATTTCTTGGTCTTTGTAATATCTAAAAAGGCATTTTTGGTGAATGTCGACTGAAACGTTCTCTAACATTTCGGGTGACATTTACCTGTGATATATCATTGACTGATTATTGTTGTTGTATGGTGCATAATATTTGATCACACAAGCATGATCCATCACTAAGAATGTATTTTTAATGTGATATCGTTCTCTGCGATGATATTACATATCATAAAAAGGGAGTATCAAATAAGGCAAAGCCTTTACAAATATTTGGCAACTGTGAAAAATGGGCAAAGCCCTTGAAATGGTATCGTTCATATTCTATAGGAGTATCAAGTGCTTCAAAAGAATCTTAAGAATACTAAACAAGTATTCCTATTTTTGACATGAAAAACTTTTGTATGTATTTTGAGGATTAGATCAAGGACACGATGGGAAAATGTTACATTGGTCCAGTGGTCAAACTCATAAAATACGTATAAAACATGTCTTAATTTGTTGCCAAAAAAAAATCTAGTGGGATCAAAATACTTGTGTCGTCCAAAATGTTGCCAACATTGCTGCTAACATTTTTCAGAATGTGATATCTGTTGGGATATGGATCATAACTGATTTCAGAAAAATTAGATTTTTCCTCCCTATTTTTATGCCATGTTTTGATTGGAATTCAAACTTTAAAAGGATAAGATTAAATTTCAAATAAGATGTTTATTGTTTTATCCCAAAATTTTAGGTGTAAGTTATTGAATAAATATCAAACATCTAAAATTAAGGACTTCTTAGTATTTTAAAAGGCTTGCCAAGAGTATAAATATTCACTACATTTGTTTTCTACCATTCTAGATTTTTCATAATACTAAAAAAAGAAGAGAAAAATCACATCACAACCTCGCTAAAACCCCTACCTAACTGATGGAACCTTCATCTCTTCAAACCCCATTGTCTTGCAAAAATCCTAAACCCTCAAAATTCTCTCAAAACTCACCGATGGAAACCTCTCCAATGTCAACACCTATGTCGACCAACACACCCAGCAACATTCCCATGAGTACCAGTCCTACTCAACAACCAGGCATGCCTTCTTCTTCACACCTGCCTGAAAACAGGTGTACTGCCATAGTTCTCAGAGGTGATGAGGAACCTCTTGATATAAGTTACCCCGGGGATGACAATAATCTCATAGATGTAGATGCTACATCAGATTATTTGACCCTAGGTAAAACACCAAATGAGTGTGTGGGCTATATTTGGTGTTGGGTTTGACAATACCGTGTTGGCTTCGGGTAGTGGATAGGTTGATTGAGTTTTGGGCCGAGGAGATAACAATGTTTGGCATGACAGAGGATGCTGGGCCTCGACCCAAGTCACTGCCAGAAGGCTGGACAGTGACATTGGGCTGGGAAATCACTAAAGGCCTAGAAGGTAGGAGATTCAGAGCACTGGGCCTTGGGACTAGAGGTCCAGTCCGCTGGAATGTATTTTCCTGCGGCTGGGCCACTGTTTCGGGGACCAGTTGGCCCAAATCGGCCTGGTTACCTGAAACAGTGGCCTCGGGATAGTTAAAAAATTGGGTTAAGTACGGGGGTAAGAAAATCATAGGTGTGGGGTCTATACATGTGTATTTTGGTAAATGGGAAATTCGTTTCATCAAAAATTACATGACGACTTATAATTATTTTATTTGAAGATAAGTCGTAACATTTGTAACCTCAATGATTAGATGGATATCCCAAGAACACACACGGAGTCGACCGTGGTTGTAGTTTAGTGATGGTAGTTGACGGAAAAAGAAGATAGCATAAGCACCTGAATACCCTAAATGGGAGTAAGAAGGGTCCCGTAGGTATATGATTTTTAGTGGAGCTTGGTAGGACAAGTTCTTTTGATGGAGTATGTTTAATAAATATGTGGTCATTTGTATTGCATGGTGCCAAAATGAGGAGGGAAGTGTGGCATGGGCAAGGGATGTGCGGATAATATTGTTGATGGTTCGTATTTTGCATTCCGTCTTCCCATTCTGGGAGGATGTGTGGGGACATGAAAGGTGGGAGTTTAAACCATGAGAATTGCATAGATCCCAAAAATGCCTATTGTCAAACTCTCTACCATTATCACATTGAATATTCTTGATTTCCCGTTCAAATTGATTTTTGATGAAAGCTATAACTTTTAGAAAAGTGGAGAAAACTTGTGATTTTTTAGACAAGGGAAATGTCCACAAAAAGTTCGAGTAATCATCTAATAGAAGCAAGTAATATCTATGGCCTGAAGAACTCAAAACGGGGAAGTCCAAATATCACAGTGAATATTATCAAATGGCATAAGAGTGCATGAACTAGAGGAAATAAATAGCAATTTAACTTGTTTACCAAGTGGGTATAAATGACATTTATTTAATGTTTTGGATTGAGTACATGAAATAAACTTATTTTGCTTAAGGGATGCTAAGACGGGTGCCCCCGGATGACCCAACCGTTCATGCCATAAAGAAGAGGTTACTCCTGCAAAAGAAAATGGTAACTTGGACTATTGAATAGGTGACGTTATTGGATAGAGCTCGCCTTGGCTATCACATCTCATGAGAAGGCTCCCCGTCTGAAAATCCTTCACAGAAAATCTAAAAGGGTCAAAAACAACAGACACCCAATTGTCAGTAGTAAACTTTCTAACATACACCAAGTTTTTGATTAATTGTGGAGCATGAAGGACATTTTTTTAAAGCTAGTGGTGGCTTTGGTGGTGGCAAATTAGTAGAACCATAACCAAGAATTGGAATAGAATGTCAAATTAGTAGAACCATAACTCTGGAGTCCATGTACCAATTTGCATCGGGTGGATTGAATCCAAGAGTGTACATGGCGGACTCAATGTCGCTTGGGCTAGCCATCGTCGGATGAGCCTCCTGCCACTGGTTCGGCAATGGCCCATTACTGCCTAGACCGTGAGATGCATTGCTGGAAACTGTTCTGGGCCTAAAACTGCCTTGGCCAGCAGTGGGCAGTCCATTTGGACAAAAATTGGGCCTAGCCCAGTTCCTAGTTGGGTAGGGGCATGGCGGCACTGCCCACGACCATTGCCATGCCCACTGGGCTGGTCCGCCGCGGGGCTGCCACTGCTGATGCCCACCTGTGTTCTGCTTGTCGAAATTTCCGCCACCGCCATCGAAATTTCGGTGGCCTCCATTTTTATTATTTCCGCGATTCCCACCTCAATTTTTATTACTATTTTTTTCCTTTTTTGTCCCCGATTTTGTTGTGTGGGTTCAAAATGTATAGTACCGTCATTTGTGGGAGTAGCAATCATGGCGGAATTAGAAACGGTGGCGGCCTTTTTGGCGAAGCCCGCCTCTTCAAGTATAAGCATCGAACATGCTTGATAAAACAAAGGGAGAGGGTTGCTTTATCGGATGAGTGTCCCCACACCATTATAGGCGTCGATAAGGCCGACAATCATTTGCAAAACCAAGCGACTGTTGGTAACCGGTGAACCAACATTTTTAAGTTGATCCGACAAGACTTTAAGGAGTTGCCAATATGCCGACGCATTTGGAAAATCCGACATATCAATGGTGGAGAATTCTTGTTCTAACGTAACGGCGCGAGAATTTTTGTTGTCTTGAAAAATGTCCCGCAACCGATTCCAAGCCTCCATGGCTGTAGAATCCGGTTCCATTATTGTGTGTAACAAGTCTGAAGAGATTGTTGCGTAAATCCAAGATAGAACTCTGGCATCAAGAGTTTCCCAGAGTTCTTTGTCATCATCAGTCTTCAACTCCTTTCCTTTGCCTTTCTCCGGTGGGATTATACGATGAATCACCCGGTGAGAACGACAATAAATTTTAAACAGTTCATCCCAAGTTGCATAGTGGACATTTTCCATCTCCAGGGTGATGGAAACGTGTATTTTAATGTTTGAAACGGTAAGGGCTGGATGAAAATTATTTTTGGAGTCAGATATGGTTTATTGGAATACACAAAGTTGGACAAAAAAATATATGAAGAACAATAATGGAGATGAAAAAAAAATCATTGGGGGGGGGGGAGCCGATTTCTTGGAGGTAATTTTGTTAGGGTAGGATCTCTTTCTAAGCTCTTGATACCATGTAATAATTATGGAATATTTTTTTCAATATTCATCTTCCACAAATGTGGTAAATATACTACTATTACAAGCTAATGAAAGGAGAGTATCATGCTAATCTAATATCCTAAGTCAATGCTAGAGGATATGATGAAGAGAGTATCATGCTAGTCTAATCTCCCAAGTTAATGCTAGAGGATATGAGTATCATCTACCATATACATGAGATGCTACAGTATAATTACTAATTACAATAATAATTATTAAGTATTCTATCAATAACTAATAATATATTCTTAATTATATTCTTCTTCAAGTAACATGGAGAAACTTCTTGTTCTTGAAGAAACAATTGTATTCTTATACAGTCTTACCTTTGTTAATTCAATCCCCAATTTGTTCAAAGTCAACGTCCAAATATATCTTCTAAGAAGAAGAAAAAAGATACATGAATTGCTAGTTATACTTTTCCTTTTTTTTTCTTTTTGTTTTTTGCATATAGTTAAAAATAAAAGGTAGCTTTTGAATTATCCTAATTTAAGGAAAATAAAAAACTAACCTCGACCTATTTCTCCAGTTTTTCAATGTTATTTTTTAAGAACAGATCAATTAGAACACTCTATAATCTGTCTATTTGTAAGTTTAATTTGTTGGTGGTGTTGTAGTTGTTTATATCATTTCAAATATTTTCTAATTCGGTTTAAAAGAATAAGAAAAACTATTTAGCACAATTATATTATTCTTAATTACCGTTTAGTACTTTGTTTAACATATTTCAGGTGGATAGCTACGTTGACATTCTTTTAATACTTAAATAATTAGTTGACATAATTTTGTCAGATTAGAAGCAACATTTTGCATATGATCCCATGTTCATTTCCTCCGGATTAAAAGGCAAAGTTCGAGGAAGCTTTAATTTATTAACCACTTGGATTTTGAGTGCTATTGTACCCAATTCACTTTAATTAGGTACGCCAACTAACTACACTTGATTAATATAGTACTCTTGACCTCTTAAATTAATGTATATGCAGGTGTTTGGTTGGGCACGAAGTTTAACAGAAAAATAAAAGAATTTTAAAATTTGTGATCTAAAATAGATCATAAAAAAAATGTCACATAAATTGAGATGAATGAAGTATTTGATATGCTTTATATCCTTTTAAAATACAGAACTAGAATCCTAAGTTTATGAGATCTGGATTTTAGAAAGAACAGTTTAAAATAAATTATTAATACATATTAAGTGAATTTTTAAATATAAATATAGGTTTAGTGCTAAAATTACTAGATTCTGTTGACTAAGGAGAACTATAACTCTCCCTATGATCCTTTTGTATTGGTCCTTCACAAGAAATCGTGAAACTTTAACGAGGAATGAAAGTATGAAAAACCAATAAAAAGAATATAAATTCTCTTCTTCAAGATCCATCTAAGTTGGAATTTCAATTTTCAATTTTTAACGACGCAATTGGTAATAAAATTCAATGATTCATTTGCATTCAACAAGTTCACGCATGAAAATTTTAAAATTAACGATGACAAAAGTAATGATTACTTCAATCGGAAAAAATAGGGTGACCTTTTATTCAAACCAACAAAAGTACTTCATCTTACGTACGAAGAAATTGCTGGAGATTATTGAAAGAAAAATAATAGAGTGAGAATGCACAATTCGATAAAACATGTTACTCAAAAAATTTATTAATTGGATATGAATCTGGAGTTGATCCACATGGGGGCCAGAATCTAATTACCTTCACCGAAAAAACTGATGCAATAAATACAATACGCACGATATTTGAAAGTTATAAATATAAACGTGAAGATATATGTAGGGTGGGCCTGAATATATCTAATGCTTGGGACCTAAAATGAATTAATCATAGGTACATCTTATAGGAGTGACATAAATTAAATTTAATTGGACGCTAAGCATGAAATGCTCTATAAAAGTATCGTTTCATGAAATATATGGGACCATTGAAAAGATATATGTAGATTAGTCATGCATCTAAAATTAATAGACTTCACCAAAATGGCAACAGGGCCCGTAGTTGGCTTCTTTGGTTCATAATTACTAGTCTTTAATTGCATGACCTCGTTAAAATTACAAAAATAAAATATACCAAAAAATGATCGTTCACATATCAATAATAACGATGTTACCCATATTTTAATTCGACTTCTCTCTAATTCGAACCTTTAGTCACACGTCTTAATTAATGAAGTTGACAAAAAAATACAACAAGTTGAATTTTTTACGTCAAAATTAGAGATTTTTACGTTTTGCAATTTGCACTCTTAACGTATGTTCTTTTTTATAATTTACAACCAATTTTATGCTTGTAACATTTCTCGAGAAGGGACATTTCTTCTAATTAAATCTCTATTTCAAGAAGAAATTAAATAGAGGTCGAAATCTCTCTTTTGAAAACCTCTTTTTATTGGGTTCGTGGTCCTTATAGCAATATTAGATAGGAATGGCTAGCAGAATCGGAGCATGGGAAGTGAGGAGAAAATAAAAAGAGAAAGGACAAAAAAGAAGACGGGAGGACTATGGGTTCAGATAATATTAGATATATTTTAAGAATTATTATACACATAATATATCGAATTTAGTCGGGTGACTATGAGTTCACGTGACCCAATTTTCGCACATAAATTCGCCCCTGGTAATAAGTTCCTGGTTCTAAACCTGGCGATGAGTTTTATCATTCTTTCTGTAAAGAATGGATCTTGGGCCTAACTCTTGTGGGTGAAGATTGTCCAAGTCCATTTAAGGAGTCCATATTCCCATTCCATATTCGATGTGGGACTCTTAACACTCCCTATAAGGAGTTCATGTTCCCATTCCATATCCGATGTGGGACTCTTAACACTCCCCGCACGCTCAAACCTTGATAACTGGAGCGTGGATAATATAATTTGGGGGCCCAATATCGGTGAACAAAGAATTAGAATGAGACTGACTCTGATACCATCTAAAGAATAGATCTTTGGCCTAACTCAACCCCAAAAGTTAGCTTGTAGGGTGAGGATTGTCTAAGTTCATATAAGGAGTTCATATTCCCATTTCATATCCGATGTGGGACTCTTAACACTTTTATTTTTTTATCTCGGGGAAATTGCTATTAAGTGTATCATATTCTGTCAAAAAATAAACCTATTCAAACTTGCTTGACTTCCGATGTCTGGCGTAGAGCCTTGGGGAAAGAGGCGCTCGCACAATAGTGCAACTAGGAAATATATATATATATATATATAGGTTCATTTTCACACTGAAACTTAAATGATACCTATCCATAAGGTATGTTCTGATTCAATTAAACTTAGCTTTTTTCGTACTGAAACGGACCGATACTCTCATCTCGATCTTATCTATTCTTCTTTTCCTCAAAGAGAACGAGTCTTCTTCATTTTAAGGTCCTTAAAATGAAAAGGACAGAAATAAAATTGTCAGCAAAAAAAAAAAGTGTGTTGTCAGAGCCTTAGATGTACAGTGTGGCAATTGGCAAAAGTTTTGGGACAAAAATGAAAGAGGAAATTAATTGAAGAAAATGACATATGCACTAATGCACAGCAATCTAATTAGCTTCATGACTTCCCCTGGCTGTTATTTGCACTTTACTGACTATTTACTAGGTCTCTTGATGATTTCAAAAGTAAAAAACCGTCTATCCAATAGAAGCAAAAAGACGAATTTTATTTGTCTATTAATTTGAAGTACTAAAATTTCAATGACATTAAGTATAGTAACGATCAAAAGAAAGAAAATATATAGCTTCGTATTTCTCTCATTGACTGACTGACTTATACTAAGAAACTTCACACATAATAACCAGTGCAATTTGCTCATTTTTTTAAAGAAAAGATTTCATAAATAGAGTTTAAAGCATAATTACGAAATGTAGCTACAATTTGCATATTTACGAAACGTAATTATAGTTACTGTATCAGGCGACGGATATCAGCTGTATCATTTGGGTATCAAGTGAGTATCAGTTGTATCATGCGGGTATCAAGCGAGTATCAGTTGTATCAGACATATATCAGTTATATCAATGCATACTGTATCAGCTGAAATCACGCAAAAGATGTTTGTATCAACGCGTAGTGTATCAGCGCATACATGTACGTGTATGTATTGTGTATTTGCTACAACCCCAAAATGTAGTTATGCTTTCTAATTTTTTAAAACTAGAGTTATGTATCGTAAATAAAGTCTAAATATTTGGCAATATCACATCAAGTTCATGCATGTCCCGTTCACTTTGGCCTAGGCCCGTATGAATTTATCTTTCGGGCTATGTCACATTGAATTTTAAAAGCTCAAATACAATGCGAACTTAAGTTATGCACATGTCTTATAGCTCTACACTTTCTTTTTTCATTTTAATGTGAGATTTCTCTAAGGTGTCATGTGCACCTCGTCTCAAAATCTTATGAGTTTAGAAGTCTTTCAATCCCGCTTGTCTCCCCCTATTAGTACGCCCTACGTTAGGGTCGTCACACTTATAATAGGAGAAATATTGATTTAACTTCCGACCAAATCATATGTACCTTATTCTAATTATTTGATACTAGTAATCGTATGTCTCACTATTTATGTGTCACTATTGTCTATTAAGTACGATCTTATACACAATCCTTTCAAGTGGTGTTTTTTATAATTAAATCTAATGTTTGAAATTGAAACTTAGTTGATTAATCTGTGATATATATTGAGTGTTCGAGCCGCTCTTTATAAAGCTTTAGATACTTCAAGCTTAAGGTCGTTATAGACCATTATCTTTCTATCGTCTATTATCCTTTTACACAATTTTTAAATTTTAATATACTTTGTTAAAACAACTTGACCATATATTTATTTATGACTCCACAAAGACTCATAAGTAGGGCTGTCCAATGGGTCGGGTTCGGGGCGGGTCCCGGACCGTCCCGGCGGGGCTGGGAAATGGTCAGGACCGATCCTCCGGCGGGACAGGAAAATGTCCCATCCCGCCGGAAAAGGGGACCGGTATTGGCGGGGCGGGGTCGGGTCCGGGATTCTTTTTTTTTTTACACTTAAATTCAAAAAAAGCTGTGAATATAAACACTTAAATAATTGAACAAGATATTGTAATAAAAACATCCCAATGCTGCTTTTGTACCTCTTATATTATTTAATAGAAATATGATTTTTTTGTAATACCATTTCAAAATTGCAACTTTATGGTGTTGTTCAAAAGTTGCAAATCACGTAGTAAAATTGTAATTAAAAAAATTACATAGTTAAAAAACACCTTTTCTAATTTCTACACAATGTCTTGTGGTTCTTCGGTTGGAATTGAAATTTGTTGGCCAAATTGGTCGACGTCGCTTCCAGTTCCCTCAGACAAGATTTCGTTGTATTTGTCATCGTCTTCTTCGTTGATCTTTGGTTGACCGCACCTTCTATGCTCCGCTCGTATCTAATCTCTGAATAGAACTGTAATCTTCAAGCTGTCTCCCGCTAATGAGTGTATGTGCTCTCCTATTTGAAATCTTCCGACAGAAAAAGCGCTTTCAGACGTTGTTGATGATGCTTGAATGTTCAATATATCTCGGGCCATTTTTGCTAGTATCATAAATGTCTTCTCATTTTCCCTCCAGTATTTAAGCAAGTCTTCATGTCCTTCTTCATTGAGAACTGCTTGGTATGGTACAACACCCTGCAAAACAAAAACATCAAACTCGCTAACTTGATTAGAAATGGAACCACTAAACATTCTATTTCTAAGGCTTTCAATATTAGCTGCAGAAACAACATGTATTTTATAAGGTTGTATTGAAGAAGAAGAAGATGATATAGAACCTGGTTAGTTACCGGCACTTTCTTGTTGGTAATGCATATATTTTTTTTTGCATTCATCGTGTATGCTAGACAAAACTTCTTCTTTAGTTGGTTCCTTAGGTGGTTGTTCATTTGGGTTTTAGAGTTGGAGGTGGAAGTACTGTTATACAATCATTCAATAAGTGTTTTACAATCGTCTATTTAATAGTCGGATTTAATACAGCACCAATAATATAAATAGTGGTAATAGGAAAAAAATTAATTTGATAAATATTTTTTTAATAGGTGACTTATAAGATGATTTTTCCATATATTCACTAAGTAACAAAAATAGTAGAGCTATATAAACTAACATAGTTGAAATAGTATGATAATATATACCATAAAATTCTTTAGTTGCTTGAAAAAATTCTCTAAAAATCCAATAAATTCTGAAATTTTTTTCCAATCATTATCTACAAGCATATCAGTTGGATTCGATTATGGACGTTAAAAATAAAGTTATAGGTCTTCTATAATCGTAAGCAACAAGTAGTTGTTCATATGGAGAATTCCACCTAGTCACTACTTCTTCATGAATTTTTCTAAAAGGTAATCCACAATCGTTACAAGTTTTTTTATATTCTTTTTTTCTTTGTATTTTATTACTTCTAAAAATAAAGTTTATAGCAAATTGTACTTTATTAAGAATGTCTTCAAAAAGTGATAGACCATCCTTTACAACTAAGTTATAAATATGACACACACATTTTATATGAAAATGATTAGGAAAAAAAGATGGAGTTAATAGATCTTTTAAAAGTCTAACAGCATAATTATTAGAATAAGCATTATCTAACGTAATAGTCATAATTTTGTCAGTTATACCATAATAATCGCAAACTTCATGAATATTTTGTGCAATAAAAGTTCTAGTGTACCTATCATCAATATATCTATATGCTAAAATATGGTTTTGCATAGATCAATTATGATCTATCCAATGACATGTTATAGTTAAATAATCATTGTCGTTAGTACTACGGCCTATGTCAGAAGTGATAGCCACTTTGCCATTAAAATGATATAATGCATAGCGTAATTATTGCTGATATTCATGCGCAAATTTAAAAACATCTCTTCTAACAGTTGATCTAGAAAACCTGTTAAAAGCAGGATTATATGCTTCTCGAATGTAATGAACAAAACCAGGAGAGGAAGGAAATGCAAAAGGCAAACCCTCCACCGCAACTAATTTTGCTATTGATTCCCCATCTCTGTATTTATCGTATTTAGGACCTACAATTCCCCCCGTTGTCAGGTTAATTTGACTATGTACTTGGTCCATGACACTATGTGAATCTTGTCCTGACTGAGAGCGCATTGGCGCACCCGACTTTGTAGCCTCGTATTCATCCCACCTAGCTTTGTGAAAGCCTTGTACATGTCTCAATAAACCTCCCGTTCCACCCTGATCTTTTCCGATTTTAAATTTATAAACATTTTTACAAATTTTACATCTAACTACTTGATTCTTTTGGTCCCTATCAAAAAAATCTCATGCAACTGATTTTAATTTTCGTTGTGTGGGGCCTCGACTCATACTATAGGGAATAGTAGGCGTTCCAGTTTCAGTTTGAGGCTGAGACTCAGTCTGAGGTTGAGGTTGTTGAAGTGCACTAGTGGGTGTGTCATCTAGACTAAAGTCTGGCTCAGTTGCAGAATATATTTCATCATCTAATGGTATATCATTAAAAATATCCGTTTCATCTACATGATCCTAACTAGGAATAGGATGACTAGAAGAAGTACCCCTGCCCTTGTTACCCCTACTAGAAGAAGCACCCTTACCCTTAATCATACGTATAATTCCTTCCATTTTAATTATGCAAATAAATAATTAAAGATAATGAAATTAAGTGCAATAATTAAAATAAAGTAACAATAATAATTTAAAGAAGGAACGAAGGTACCAAACGCCGACATAACGTCGACGTGTAATCGAGATTGAAAATTAAAACTTTGCTCGATGAATGATCCTCAAGCTAGTTGCCAATTTCAGTCCCAAATTTTAAACTTTGATACAATTATACAAATGAGCAAATAAAATAAAATATTTAGTAGGCAATATAGACTTGTAGAGAGATAGATTGAGAGATTAGAGAGATTGTAGGAAGATTTGTGAGATAGAATGAAGAGAAAATTAGGTATTTATAGTTGAAAAATTGGGTTAAAGTGTAAATATACTAACTTATAAGTTAAAAATAAATATTAAGGGGATAGGGGGGTTTATGGGGTGGGGGGGCAAAAATGGTCGTTGGAACTTTTGCACAACGGCCAAAATCTAAATTTGGTCGTTGTTGCAACGACTAGTTTTGCAAAGGGGGGTCGGGACGGGGCGGGGCAAGTCTGGGGAGGGTCAAAGCGGGACGGGCCTGGGCGGGACGAGTCCAGGTCCCGTCCCGGTTTCAAATCCCGACACCTTAAAAATTTAGGGAGATCAGGGCGGGGCCGGGTCAGGATCGGGTCGACCCGGCCCACTGGACATCCTTACTCATAAGTCCCGACCCGGCCTGGTCCACTGAACAGCCTTACTCATAAGTATCTCTTTTTCTTTTTTCGTCGGATAACCTTTATTTCATCTTTTTTTTCCCCTTGATTTTCTTTTAAGCTAAGATCAAGTTGTCAATGGGAAAGACTCACTTGTACGATACTTACATCAATTTATATTAAGTTATCATAGTTAGGAGTAATAAATTTGAAATAATAGTGTGTATTAGTCACTTATATTTTAATAATTACAACATAGACACATGTCGCATATTCAAAATTGAAACAATAATGTGTATTAGTTACTTATATTTGAGTAGTTAATTACAGTAAAGACATATATCGCATATTCATCAGATTGATGTGTGCTTTACGTGTATACAATTTTTAAAAATTAATGGACTAGACCCTTCACCCTTAATCAAAGGCCTTGAATGAAGCTTTGAGAATTAAAAAAAATAATAATGCTTTCTTTTATTGGATCCTATATAGTACTCCCCAGTCTCTCCCAAAATATTTATCATTTTATAAAATTAAAATGAAATTAATTAATTATGTTATTTTGCCGTCAAGGGATCTTGAAAGTAACTAATGTGATTACGTAGCATAGAAGTTATAAATTTGAAGAGTTCAAACAGTGATTATTGGTGAGTATAAAATTGTTCAAAACCAATAAGATTAGCACAATCTCATTCTTAAATAAAGCGTCTATTTGTTTACTAAAGATAAAATAGTAAAAATATTTTTATTTATGATTGTTTAAAGAGCATGTAAAAAAAATACGATAACTAATACGAGATGAAGTGAGTATTCATTTGAATTAATCAAGGAAACCTTGGTATGCACAAGACAAACATATGACCCAGTCGATCGATAAATGTGTGTTACAAACCGTATGCTTAACATGTGCAAGTCAAATATGCTGCGATTGTTGTCTGCACAGTATTTGACAACCCACAAGTTAGCTAATGACGAAATGCTCTGGATTCTAGGAGGATTATAACGAGGAGGACGACAAACCCGCTCAAAGCAGTAAGTATGGAACATGTTCGGGTTATAAGAAGTTTTAAAAAACAACCAAGTACTTGACTTGTTGCGAAGACTACAAAAATGGAGCAACTTTCCAAGTCATATCCGTAATTCAACAACAAAGCAAATCAACTGGCCATTGTTCACGTTACAACCAAACATGTCACTATCTTATCCTCCTCCTCCTCCTCCTCAATGTGGGGTCCTTCTTTATAGTAAATCTTTTCGTTACCATCAATTGTTTAACTAATTAATAATACAAATTTTAAAATTTAGTACAAGGAGAAGAATGTAGGCCATTACCCAATTTGCATAAAACTTTAAAATATATTTTATAAAAATACAATAGCATTGTGATGGTCTTATCTTGTAGCAAAAGCAAACAAGATAGAAATTTCGTAAAAAAAAAAAAGTAGCACATGGGGTTTCATAATTAGGGAATATTACTTCTGTAAAATAAAGAGGATTTGACGTAATATTAACTATTCGGCTAACTAAAATATCAAGCAACCAAACTTGTTATCTTGGCGTTTCCAATGGCGTTTGAAAGTTGAAACTAAAATTAATGGTGACTTTGGTAGGGAGACAAATATTTTTGAAATTTTAATGATTGATTGTACAAAAAAAAATGACTTTTCTCATGAAAACAGAAAAATAAATTTCATATTAATTGTCTCTTCATAACCCACGCAATTCTAGTCCCTACCACCTCCCTCTCCCCCTCCCCCCCTCTCCGACGACACCCACCCATCCTACTTTCCACTTTCATAGCGTTCTTTTAACTAAATTATATATAAATCCTCTTCAAATAATATTTTTTATTATTTATAGGAGCTAGTATACGGAAATTTCCTCTTTCTATATCTTTATGAATGTATAGGAGCATATACAATAATGAATTTGCATATTCGATAGATCTCAGTGGTTCGAGATCAAATTCGAACACTTTCCCATAAAAGTAATAAATGTTCAAACTAATAACACTTGCACATATTACCGATAGACTATTTGTTATGTCAAATTATAATGTTCCTAATAGAAATTGACCTTAATGATTCAATTTGCAAGTTGAACTTCATCTTATTGCAAGTTGTATAGTGTTTCTCCATTGTTAAGAGTCGTACATCGAAAATGAAATATGGATTTCTTATATGGACTTGGACAATCTTCACCTTACAAGCTAATTTTTGGGGTTGAGTTAGACCCAAAATTTATTAGTTACATGGTATCAAAGCCAGACACATTCCAATTCTTTGTTCACCGATGTTGGGCTCCAAATTATATTATTCACGCTCAAGTTAAGGAGGTTTGGGCGTGCGGTGGAGTGTTAAGAGTCCCACATCGAAAATGGAATGGGAACATGGACTCCTTATATGGACTTGGACAATCATCACCCTACAAGCTAGCTTTTGGGGTTGAGTTAGACCCAAGATCCATTTTTTACCCAAAAGCTAGCTTGTAGGGTGAGGACTGTCCAAGTCCATATAAGGAGTCCATATTCTCATTCCATTTCCGATATGGGACTCTTACCATTCAGGCTTGTATTATGTTCGCCCTAATTTTCTCTATATATATTCTAGGGCGCCGTTTTCTTTTTCATTGCGTGTCTGTGACAAGAAAAAGAGAGAATTGTAAAACCACAAACTCCCTATTCTGATTATAGTGAAATCTGCAGCGCCAAAGTGGACGTAGCTCTCGCATTGAGGGTGAACCACTGTAAATCTGTGTGTGTTATTTTATTCTTCGCTTATTTATCGTTTTCTGATTAGGTAGGATTTGAGACTCAAATCCAAGCATATTGTTTAAACAAAAGATAGGATAGTTGACTAAGTCTATTTTTATAATTTTAAAAAACAAGCTAATGTTTCCAGAACGTTTTTGTAAATTTAATCTATTAATCAAAAGTTTGTAAAATTGTACATTCAGTAACAATAATTAATCTCCCTAGATGATATTGTTTACTATATTTGATCTAAGAGCCAACGGTCAAAAATATTTATTTAGACCAAATTTTACTATTAGAGGTCATATTCTGTCTTATCAATTATTAATAAGTGAAATATACATAGTAAGGTGTTATCTTAAAAGTAAATGTTTGTACTAATTCACATATTATTACAATTTACAAAAGAATAGTGAATGCGAAGTTAACGTTACTTTCACATTTAACCAAAAGACCTTTAATAACCTTTTTCGTCATGGATTATATAGGGGCGGAGATAAGGAAGATGATTTATTTGAATTTCTTTCATCCGAAAATCATACTATATACATAAAATGAAGATTATGTTTTATGTGTATGTCATAAATATTAAATTTTTAATATTTTTTGTATATATGATGCTCGATTAATTTCAAAATATTATTTTATTTTAGGGTAAGTTTATATAAATAAACTAAAAGAATTATGCGACGTGATAAATATTTAGATTGTATTTACGAGACGTACATAGCTATAGATTTTAAAAAATATGAAATATAGCTAATGTATTTACGAAACGTGGATATCAGTGTAGATACAATATGTGTTGATACATCTCTTTCGAGCGATTTCAGCTGATATTGTATGCGCTGATACAACTGATACCCGCCTAATACAATTGATACCCGTCTGATACAACTCTTTCGGTGATACAACTGATATCCGCCTGATACAATAACTATAGCTACATTTCATAATATGCAAACTGCATCTACATTTCATAGTTACATTCTAAATAAAAAAAAAAGGGGGGGGGGGGGGGGGGGGGCAGAACTGTTAAATTAGACATTAGGATTAACTCACACCCCAAAAGCTAGCTCAAATGGATGAGAATTGTCCAATTCTTATAAGGAGTCTGGGGATCTCAACTCTCACCGATGTAGTACATTTCTCTTCACCCCCCTCACGCTCAGATTCGGACATTATTTTTATCCGAAGTCTCCTGACCGGTCTGGAGCATGCACATTTATGGACCGGAGGCATTTTTACGTCCCATCAGTCAAGAATCGGTATGTTGGTCAGGGGGCATTCTGTCCTCCCTTTTTCCGATCGGGCCTGAACCTGGCTCTGATACCATGTTAAAATCGAGACATAGACGATAATTTAAAGAGATAAGAATAATGAGAATAATAAGATCCTCCATTTTCTAGTCTAATAGGGTAAAGGGTAATCATATTTAATAGGACTATAAATTATATATTATCATAATTATCAAATTTATATGGTATTAGATCGAATGATAACTCACCATCCAAAAATTAACGAAAGGAAGATTGCTCAAATATTATAAGGAGGAGCTCAGAGATGCCATCCCTCTGTACATTTCTCTTCGAGAACCCATAGATTAAGCAGTATTGTGGGCCTCATAAAAAAACTGAGAACATGAAAACAGGAAACCATTCGCTGAGGATAAGTTCGTTGTTTTTGTGAATGGATAAACAATCACAGAATATGGAAACCCTATCCATTCAAAGCTTTTAACTATATGATGATTAATGATTAATTATTAATTATTAAATCATCAATTTGTCAAGTCACCTTCAAAAAATCGAGGAACACACTGTATCCAATCACAGACCACTTGTGCTAATTTTTAAGGAGGCCTTTCTAAAAATAAATAAAATAAAGTATCTCATATTTAAAATTTATTAATTCAATTTATTCAGATTTTACACGAGTATAACTCATTTAAAGGTAAAAATTATACTTTTATTCAAAAGTTGCCAATATTTGAAAATTATTCAAGAGCAGCTACTTTTGATGCGCAAATAACATGAAAAGTTGTGAATTTTTAACTTAAAACAATCATGAATTTGAAACTTGAAAAGGTGAAATTTTATGATTGTATCATGGATTTCGTCTAAAGTACTTAGTACTGTGATTGGAATTTTACCTTTTTAAAGTTCAAAATTTATGATAATATTGACTATTTTCCAGTGACCTGTGAATCAGTAGCTATTTTATCAACTACAAGTTCGAAATTACTTATTTTTAATTTATTTTACTACATTTAAGAAGGAAGGTCTTTTTAATTTCTCCATTCTTTCATAATTTCAAATCGAGATTTCCAATTAAAAAATAAATCCATTTATCCTGCCATACCACCCGATAATTACTGTCTTTTAATTCTTTTTTCTTCTTTTTTCTAAAGACAAGGTGGGACCATGTGGGCCATAGATTCTCTTGTGGATACAGAGAAGCTGACTAGGAAGTATGAATTTGAGTTATTACTCGTATCATAGTTTATCTGCCACGTGGCAGGCGTGTGGGGTAACTGATGAATTATTTATCTCTCGTAACAATAACAATATATAGAGTAATTTCATCGGAGTCGGAAAAGATATATGCAAATCTTAATCCTAATTTTTAGAGATATAGAATTTTTTTTAGTAGATCCTTGGCTTGAGTAAAACATTTTAATAGTTTTAAAAAAGAAAATACGGAATTAAAAATAATAATAACGAATAAGTGTGATATGCAAAATAGTTTATAGCATTCACAAAAATGAAACAATAATAATAATAAAATAATGTGGTGACCGAAACACAAAAATATACATAATGACCATAAACAAAGAACAAGTCCTCCGGGGCATAGTCCAGTGGCAAAGTCCGGGCGCTATAAGACGCTCTGGCATGGGACAGCGTGGGTTCGATTCGCAAGCACGAAAAACTGCGCATGTTGGGGAATTTGACCTTATCTCATTGATCAGTTGTACGCTCCCAGAAAAACTGGCCACCGGAGCACATTCCGCGATTTACCTGGTAATAGTGTTGAAGGACCGGTCCTATTACCTCCCGGGACGTGCGGGTAATACTGGAGTGAAGTAGTCGTAAGAAGCGCAAACCCTGGATTATAAAAAAAAAAAAAAAAAAAAAAAAAACAAAGAAACTACGAGTCCACCGCTTTTCAAATTTTAAATATTTTCATCACATCAATAGTGGGCCTGCTTATTTATAAGAAAACTCCACCTCTTATACCTTTTCTCCAAATGGCCACTCAATTCGTACTTTGTACTTTTGTTAGTGTCTTTTTTTTTTTTTTTGATAATCCAGGGTTTCCAGGCTTGCGCATGACTACTTCACTGGTATTATCCAGACGTCCTGAAGGTAATAGCACCGGTCCTTCAACAACTATCACTAGGTAAATCGCGGGATGTGCTCCGGTGGCCAATTTTCTGGGAGCGTACAACTGATCAATGAGACAAGGTCAAATTCCCCAACATGCAGAATTTCTTCGTGCTTGCGGGGAATCGAACCCACGATGTCCCATGCCAGAGCGCCTTATAGCGCCCAGGCTTTGCCACTGGACTATGCCCCGGAGGACAAAACTAAGGTAGGGTAAACTTTTTAAAGTGACTGGTCCCACCGCATTGCGGCCCCATACCTCAGAAAACCCCACCTCCGGCCTGGCCCTACGGATTAGTATACACCGCTTGGCCCTACGCGTATGGAGGGATTTTTTGGGGGAACACGGTTCCACTCTCGCCGATCGAGAGGACTCGAACACGGAACCTCGACATCAATACCCTAATGTATGGCCCCTTTGGGCCAAACACTTTGGATTAAAGCGTGGTAGGGTAAACTTTTTAAAGTGGACCGGTCCCACCGCATTACGGCCCCATACCCCGAAAACCCCACCTCCGGCCGGCCCTACGGATTAGTATACACCGCTTGGCCCTACGCGTATGGAGGGATTTTTTGGGGGAACACAGTTCCACTCTCGCTGATCAAAGGACTCGAACTCGGAACCTCAGACAGCAATACCCTAATGTATTGGCCACTGGGCCAAACACTTTGGATGTGTCTTTCTTTCTTTTGTATGTATGTATTAGCGAGATTCTTTTCTCTGTTATATTCTTCTAAATACATTTAGGTTATGCTAATATGCGCTCAACCTAATCCTTGTTGAGAAAAAAGTAGTAGTTAGCACACAAATTCATTTAGTGTGAGTTTGTTAGAGTTAGTTATCTTAAGTAGATAATTTTCTTTTTCTTTCTATCATTTCGTTACTATAAATATGAGATCATTTTTACATTGTAATAGTTAGACAAAATATATGAGAAAAGCTTCCACAAACATTCTCTTCTTCTCCGATACACCACATTGTTCTTATTTAGACAACTTGGAATTATACATCAGAGTTCCTATCTATATACTCCACAACAAAATGGAGCAGTGGAGATGAGGCACAGACACATATTGGAAATTGCCAGAGCTATCAAATTTCAAAGTCACTTACCAGCAGGGTTTTTGGGAGACTGTGTAGAGGCAACAGTGTATGTGATTAACATGATTTCTTCTGTGGTGATAGGGAATGTATCACCTTATGAGAAGTTGTTTAAGAAAACACCTTATTTGTCTCATATGAAGGTTATAGGATGTATGTGCTATGTCATTAACTTGGTCAAGAAGGACAAGTTTGATGTTAGAGTCATCAAGTCGGTATTTCTTGGCTATGCCTCTAGGCAAAAAGGGATATAAATTACTAGATCTGATTAACAAAACTATCTTTATGAGTAGAGATGTATCATTTTATGAAGAAATATTTCCTTTGGGACAGTACATGCAGTGTGATATTGAGTCACATCTCTCAGACATTAACAAAAAATACTTTCCTACTCTTGAGGGACATGTTGATGATATAATAGATGGTAGTATGCATGAACATGTTGTAGCTGAAGATCATATTGAGCCAGAAGGAACAAGGGTATCAACTGCTGATGAAGTCATGACAGGTACAAGGGAATCAGTTCCTGATGGAGATGGTGATGAAATAAATATTGATACTAATCCTCATCTATCTGAGGTTGTATTATCGCCACAAGACATGCCCATCAATCAGTCACCTTTGGAGATAAAAAGTCTATCAGGAACAAGAGACCTCCTACCTGGATGAAAGATTTCATTCAGCCTACAACTGATTCGAGGAGTATGCAGACATGCTTTTATCCATTGTCTGATACAGTTAGCTATGCTGGGCTATCTATGTCTTTTCAAAGTTTTATAGCTAATATTTTAGAAGAATATGAACCAAAGTCATATTTTGAGGCAGCAAAAGAAAAGAGATGGATGGAAGCCATGAAGGCTGAAATTCAGGCTTTAGAAGATAATAAAACTTGGGAGATAGTTGAATTACCAAGTAATAAAAAGGAAATAGGCTGCAAGTGGGTATACAAGATTAAATACAAGGCAACATGTGAAGTTGAAAGGTCTAAAGCAAGGTTAGTAGCAAAAGGATACAACAGAAAGAAGGGATAGATTATCAGGACACTTTTTCACCAGCAGTGAAGATGGTAACTGTGAGATCAGTAATTTCAGTTGTTGCTGCAAAGGGTTGGATTGTACATCAGATGGATGTGTTCAATGCATTTCTGCAAGGAGACCTTAATAAGGAGGTTTATATGAGTTTGCCTCAGGGCTTTGCACATGAGCAGGGGAAGGTATGCAGGCTGCTTAAGTCATTGTATGGGATGAAGCAAGCCTCAAGGCAGTGGAACATTAAGTTGACTACTGCCTTAATATCTTTTGGTTTTACACAAAGTCATTTGGACTATTCACTTATCAGAAAGAGGGATAAGGATAAAATAGTTATAGTTCTTATCTATGTAGATGATCTACTCATAACTAGAAATGATGAGAATCTCATTAGAGAAACTAAAATTACATTGCAAAAACATTTCAAAATTAAATATCTGGAAAAGTTGAGATATTTTTTGGGTTTTGAATTTGCCAGAAACAAAAGAGGTATTGTAATGCACCAGAGAAAGTATTCACTTGAACTGATAGCTGATATGGGCTTGACAAGAGCCAAACCAGTTGGATCACCAATGGAGTTAAATGTCAAGTTAACTTCTGTTGTTTATGATAGACAGATGAATGATGTTGCAGCTACAAATGGTACTGGGAATATGATCAGTGATCCTTTATTGGATGACCTTGCTGGTTATCAGAGACTAACTGAGAGGCTTATGTATTTGACCAACACCAGGCCAGATATAGCTTTTTCTATTCAGTGTTTGAGTCAACTCATGCAAGCACCTAAGGTCTCACACATGATGACAGTTAATAGGGTGGTTAGATATATCAAACAAGTACCAGGTTTAGGCATTTTTATGCTTGCATGAGATTCTGACATTATGTTTGCATATAGTGATGCTGATTGGGCATCTTGCCCCAACATCAGGAAGTTTGTCATAGGGTATTTTGTGTTCTTTGGTTCTTCTCTTATCTCTTGGAAGTCTAAAAAACAACCAACAATATCCAAGAGCTCAGTAGAAGCTGAGTATAGGAGTTTGGCTTCTGTTGTGGCAGAAGTGGTATGGATTTCTGGTTTATTTGCTGAATTGTATGTGCATTTGAAGTTGCCTATTCCTTAGTATTGTGATAGCAAATCTTCTATCCATATTGCTTTTAACCCAGTGTTCCATGAACGTACAAAACACATAGATATTAATTGCTACTTCATCCGGGAGAAGGTGCAACAAGGCTTGGTTTCTACTTTGTATGTAGCTACTACCGAGCAGCCTGCAGATATACTGACTAAAGGATTAACTCTAGGACATCATTCATATTTGTTATCCAAGCTAGGTCTGAAAAACTTGTTCTCGGCACCTAGCTTGCAGGGGGGTGTTGAGACAAAAGCAGTAGGCAGTAGCACACAAAGTCATTTAGTGTGAGTTTGTTAGAGTTAGTTATAAAGTTGTTAAAGTTAGTTATGTTAAGTAGATAATTTTCTTTTTCTTTCTACCATTCCATTACTATGAATATGGGGTCATTTTTACATTGTAATAGTTGGACAAAATATATGAGAAAAACTTCCACAAACACTCTCTTCTTCTTCTTCTCCGATACACCACATTGTTCTCGAGCATGAACTGGATTGCACATGCAGTCCAGAATTAGTTCAGATCGTGATAATTAACAACCCTAATATCCATATGTTCTCTTTTTGCATGCCTGCATGACCCACAATAATTGTTGATTTGATATCATCACAAACACTTGTCTGTTTCATTCTATACGATAGTTTTCTTTGGTAGATAATTGTACTTCTGATCCTTCAGATTTTAATAAATTTTATTGTTATAATATGTAATTAAGTATATTTTTTTGTTAATATTTTAATCTATTTATATGAGAAATACGTTATATTTTGAATAATTTTAATAATAAATATAAAATAACAATATAAATTTAACATAGCACAATGACAATTAAATGATTTAGCACTTATTAGTTCGTTAAATTTGTGAAGATTGACAACTAGATGAAGTAAAAGTGTGTGTATCAATTATTATAATAATACAAATTTAACATAACAAGTCGATAATTAAAAAAATATTTTCTTCTATTTAAATTGTTAATTTTATACCTAATCTGAACTCAGAAGTGTCACTTTTCGTTAATGTTTCATTTCGTGGACAAATGTATTCAATTTCAATCCAAACCGTTTAGAAAAAGCAAGACATATATAATTTGCTTGTATGTAAAAGAGGAATCTTTAGCATGCAATTGAAATCATCAATACCTTTTTATGGAAAAATCACAAGTTAAATGATTCAATCATTTAGTCGGAACATCAACAAATTTGAAGTAGCACAATCATGACATTGAACAATTTGAATTGTCCAACTGTAAGCATGAATCTTGAAGTTTGACAAATATATAACAATGTTTTAATATGTTTCTTAAAATTTTAAAATTTGTTGCCATCTGTGATATTATTTAACGATAGTTCTCTAACCGTCATGTTATGTTATTTTTCTTTTTATATTTTTAACTACATGTGAATTTTCAAATTAGACGACGGTATATATTTTAAAATTTTCAATTTGATATTTTTGCTATACGATTTCTTACACTTTTATGTCAAAAAAAATATTAATTGAATTCACTATGGTTCAATTTTCTCTTTTTGGCTATACTTTTCATTCAATTTTGATTTATTCAGTTCAATAATCCAATTTTTTATCGAGTTAACACACATATTTCAGACGCACTAACAAGTTCATTTTCAAAGCTTGAATGTTAATTCTTAGGTTATGTTATAAATAATTTGATGTATTAATTTCTTAACTAGCACTAGACATATTCATTAGTTGTGTGCTTACTTTTGTTAAAGGAGAAAAAGGAAAAGGAAAAGGAAAAGAAGAATCAATACTTCATTTTTAGGGGACAAAGGTAAGGAAAATTCAAATCACTAATTAAAAGATACTTCCTTTTATTTTAATTGTCTATCGTGTTTCTATTTCACATATCCTTAAAAACAGTAATTTGAGGGATTCTAAACTTATTTTATCCGTATTTATCCTTTTAAGATATAATTTGTTATTAAATATTTATTTAATAAGATATTTATCATTTTCAAAAACAATTACTATTAAAAATAAATAAAATAATTGAAATAATCATTTTTTAAAATTCAGGATAGCTAATTTGAAACGGAGAGAGTAGAAAAATATAAAATTCATCATCTCGAATTGACTAATTAATATCTATGAGCATCTGATCTCATGGATTTTTTATCATAAGGGTGGCCGCATTTTATGCTAACGTCGGTATCAAGCTGCCTAATCGATGATCGCCACGTGTAATAATCTTAGTGCATCAACCATAAGATATCATGTAACAGTCAGTTTCTCACTCTCTTCTTCTCTTACTATAAATAACAACGTAAAATCCCCAAATTTCTGCATCACTTCATCTTTCTATCTTCAATCAACACACACACAAAAAAAACTTCTAGAAATAAATCCAAAAAAACAAAGAATGAACCAAGATGAGTTCACTGAGTTACTTCCGGGTCTACCCGAAGAAATTGCCTTAGAGTGCTTGACCCGATTGCACTATTCAACTCACCGAGTTGCTTCTCGTGTTTGCCGGAAATGGCTTCGACTTTTACAAAGCAAAGCATTTTATTACCATAGGAAAAAAACGGGTTATACCCATAAAGCTGCTTGTTTAGTCCAAGCACTACCTGCTCCAACGGATTCTAAACCCGTTGGACAACCAAGATACGCGATCTCGGTTTTCGATTTGGTAACCCGGAATTGGGATCGGGTCGACCCGGTCCCAAAGTACCCGGACGGGTTACCGATGTTCTGTCAAATTGGGACAACAGAGGGGAAGCTTATTGTTATGGGTGGATGGAACCCGGCGAGCTGGGATCCGATTAAGGATGTTTTTGTTTACGATTTCATGACTCGCGAGTGGACTCAGTGCAAGGATATGCCGGAAGCTCGATCGTTTTTCGCGATGGGAGCTTCCAGAGGGAATGTTTTCATCGCGGGCGGCCACGATGAAAGCAAAAACGCTTTGAATTCCGCGTGGGTTTTTAATATCGTGAGCAACGAGTGGACCGAGTTGCCTCAGATGAGCGAGGAGCGAGACGAGTGTGAAGGAGTTATAATCGGGTCGGGGTTTTGGGTCGTAAGCGGGTATGACACGGAAACCCAAGGCCGATTTAAAAGTAGTGCTGAATTATATGAACTCAGTACAGGTGAGTGGAAACGAGTTGAGAATGCATGGGGATCAAGTCAATGCCCTAGAGCATGTGTAGGGGTGGGCAAAAATGGAAATTTAACATGTTGGGCTGAATCCGACCCGAATGTTAAAGTCGGAGCATGTGGTGTGGACCTCGGTGATCGGACCTTGGTTACCGGATCGGCCTATCAAGGTGCCCCGCATGGGTTCTTTTTAGTGGAAAATGACAACAAACAAGGGCAAAACAGTAAATTGACAAAAATTGATGTTCCTGACGAGTTTTCAGGATTTGTGCAATCTGGTTGCTGTGTGGAGATCTGAAATTTTGGATAATATTATTGTAAGTATATATGTAAATAAAAATTTCCTTCTATTTTGAGCTTTTATAGTAGCTCTGAGCTTTTAAGCATAGTAGTTTTTAATGTAAAACTATGTTTGGAGTATTGGTACAAAGTATATAGTTAAATTTAGAAGCAATATAGTAGCTAGTAGTATAATTTTCTTTTGTATGTAATGTAACTCCTTAAAAAAAAAAGTCAATTTGAGTAATGGTGATTTTCTTATTGAAATTCGAACTTGTGATGCTGCACTTTGAATTATTACCCATAGTCTTTATAATAAAATTTTCCATTCGAACTAAGATAATAATAACAAGTTGCAACTTTTGTCAGTAGATATTACGTTGGATGAGTATGCATATTTTAATTTGTAAATAAGGTTAAATCTTTTGGTTTTTTGTGTAATTCACAGAAAGTGTAGTGGAATATCATCTTCTTCTTCTTTTGGAATGAAGTACAAAAGCTACTTGTCTAAACCGTTAGTGACTTAAAAGATTGTTCTGCTAGACTTTTAAAATTTAGTTATTTTGGAAAGTACTTTTTCGTAAAATAATATTTGAAAAAGTATTTTGGGAAGTAACGTTGTTAGTACTAGCCTACTAATATTGCTTTTAAATCTTACTTTCATAAATTTTTAAACGAAAAAGGAGATGAAGACATTGTGCTGGGAGATCTGGAGCGATCTAGTAGGTATCGGAATATTGGGTATTGTAGAAGTATTAAGATTGAGGAGGTTAAGGGTGTTGTTCGCAAGATGCGCGAGGGACGAGCAATCGGGCTTAATGAAATCCTAGTTGAATTTTGGAAGAGCGCATGCAGGGCAGGCTTGGAGTGGCTGACTGAGTTGTTGAACGTCATTTTTAAGGCGGCGAGAATGCCCGAAGAATGGAAAGTGGAGTACAATGGTTCCTTTGTACAAGAACAAAGGTGATATCCAGAGTTGCAATAACTATAGGGGTATCAAGCTGCTGAGCGACACTATGAAAGTTTAGAAAAAAGTCGTGGAGATAGGGTGAGAAGAGGCGTGTCTATTTTCGAGAACCAGTTTGGACTCATGTCGGGAAGTTCGACTACAGAAGTCATTCGTCTTATAAGGAGGTTAGTGGAGCTGTATAGGGAGAGGAAGAGAGACTTACATATGGTTTTCACCGACATCGAGAATGCATACGATATGTATGATGGAGCCAAGACTAGGGTACAGACAATGGGAGGAGTCTCAGAGCAATTTTCTGTGACAATGGGGCTGCACCATGGATTAGCTCTTAGCCCTTTCTTATTTACTTTGGTGATGGATGGACTGACGCGATGAATCCAATGGGAGGTGTCATGGTGTATGTTATTCGCAGATGACATAGTTCTGATTGATGAGACTCGCAGCGGGGTGAACGCTAAGCTGGAGGTTTGGAAACAGACTCTAGAGTCTAAAGGGTTCAGGCTGAGTAGGACCAAGACAGATACTTGGAGTGCAATTTCAGCAATGGGAGTAACTGTGAGACAGGCGTGGAGGTGAGGCTTGAGACTCAAGTCATTCCGAATAAAGGAAGCTTCAAGTACCTCGGGTCGATTATCTAAGGAAATGGAGAGATCGATAACGATATCACACATCGTATTAGGGCAGGGTGGATGAAATGGAGACTTGCATCTGGAGTCTTGTGCGACAAAAAGGTGCCATCAAAACTGAAAGACAAGTTTTATAGGACGGTGGCTAGATCGATTATGTTGTATGTGGCGGAGTATTGGCCAGTCAAATTGTCGCACACTTAAAGGATGAGAATGGCAAATATGAAGATGCTGAGATGGATGTGTGGGCATACAAGGAGGGATATGATTAGAAATGATGATATCCGGGGCCGAGTGGGAGTGACCTCGGTGGAGGATAAGATGCGAGAAATGAGGTTGAGATGATTTGGACATGTGCGGAGGAGAGACACAAATGCCCCAGTGCGGAGGTATGAGAGGTTGACTATGGACGGGTTCAGGAGGGGTAGAGGTAGGCCGAAGAAATATTGGGGAGAGGTAATTAGACGGGATATGGAGCAGGAGCAACTTACTGAGGACATGACCTTAGATAGGAGGTTGTGAAGGACACAAATTAGAGTAGAGAGGTAGTAGGTAGTCGAGCGTAGTCCTACTTACGCCTACAAACGGGTAGCTGTAGTGTTGTTACTGTAGGCCCGCTTAGCGTATCATAAAAATAGGTGTAGTATTGCTTTATAGCCTTCTGTAGTTTTATTTCTATTGGTATGTGTTCTTTAATGTATTTTGTTTATCTCATTTATCTGTGTTAGTTACTGCTTCCTCTTTCTTCTTTTCTTTTCCTTTTCAGGATGCGCTATTATGACGTATTCGCGTTTGCTGCCAACATTTTTATACTGCTTTAAATTTTTAATTTTAATTTTTTAAATTTTTTTTTACCGGGGCTAATTGTTTTTTCCTGCTTTGCTTGTCCTGAGCCGAGTGTCTCTCGGAAACAACCGCTCTACCTACCAAGGTAGAGATAAGGTCTGCGTACACTCTATCATCCGCAGATCCCACGTTATGAAATGACACTGGGTATGTTATTGTTGTTAGATTTTGTCCCATTGTCAATTTAGTTGTCCTTTTCCTTCTTGTTGACAACGACATTTAGGGTGTCAATAGTTTATTCAAAATTGATCGAATTGAATGGATTGGCTATTAATTCTTTTAAAATAAAATTGCAAATATAGATATAAATCTATAATCGTATTGATTAAATATAGTAAATGTTTAGTTTTATAAAGGATGTCGATTATTTTTGCACTCGTCAAGATAGTTTCACCCTTGAACCTAAAATATTAAGGAATAAAAAAAGTATACATCTATAAAGTATTATATATACAACAACAATAACAACACTAAGTGAAAATCTTACAACGTGGGATCTGAGGAGGGTTTGATTAGAGATAGCAGTGGATTCTGGACCCGGTCCGGATTCGGTGGATCCAGATCCGTTTTATAGGATATGAATCTTCAAAATTTGGACCCGACGGATCCGGATCGGACCCGGATCCATTTATGACGGATCGGATTTGGATCTCGATCTTGTATTTGAGATCCGTATCCGGTCCAGATCCGACCCGTGGATCCGTTTTTTATTAAATATATTCATAACTTAGAATGTAATTTTATAAGTATTTTCTTAAAATTGTTAAGCACATTCTTGCAAGTTTAATTCTCAAAACAAGTTTAATTTATCCTCGCGTTAATTCAAAAACCAAAAAATAAAGAGGTAACTTCGATAATAAAATCAATGTTATATTAGTGAAGACTAACATCTCCATAAACAAGTAGTTAAAATTATATTCACTTAATTTGTGAAAATACCAAGCACATGCAAATTTTGCATTGTGGAAATACTAGTCAACATTTTTCACAACTAATGTCATTGTCCAACATTTTCAATTAATAGCTCACAATCAAAACGAGACAACAAACAAAATATCTCATATGAACATTTCAAAATTGAAACACAGTAAACTATTAGCTAAGTAAAAATCATTTGTCAGTTCAAAAAAAAATCTTAGCAAGGTTACATTCTTAGCAAGACAAAAAATTTTACATGTGGATCCAGATCCGATCCGTGGATCTGGATTTGGATCTGATTTTTATGGACCCGATGGATCTGGATCCGGATATGGATTCAGGTATGAAAAACGAATCCGAATCTGGATCTGGATCTAGTAGGATCCGGTCCAGATCCGATCCGTTGACATCCCTAGGTTTGACTCTTGAACTTAAAATATACTGAATCAAAAAAAAATATACATCTATAAAGTATTATATATACAACAACAACAATTACAACACCCAGTAAAAAATTTACAATGTGGAGTCTGGGGAGGATAGAGTGTACGCAAACCTTACTTCTACCTTGAGAGGTATCGTGACTGTTTCTGAAACACCTTCGGCTCGAGACAAAACCTAAGCATAAAAAAACGGTCCGACTCAGGCCTTGGGTAGATTCAAATGCAAATAGCTATGAGTAGCTTCCAATTCAACTCTAGTTTTGTATCCAAGAGCGCTTTTGGACATTTCTCTGGATATATTTTCATTTATCATTATTTGATTACAATTTTTTTTCATCATTTGATGTTCGTTATTTATATTATAGCCTGATTAATTCGAATTCACGCATCGTAAGATATGTTCTCTAATAGAGTTATTTTTTATCCATAAATTCAAACCCGAAACCTCTAGTTATTCAATTATAATTTTTTACTTTGCACAATATATACAAACTACTCATAATTTAGCACCTGACACAAACGCATAATACTAAAATTTTAATAAATGCACCCATTGAATTCTCTAAAGTTGATCCAGACCAAATAACCTATTTTTGTCGGGGAAAAGATATAAATGCCAACGCCACGTACTTATAAAATTGGCTATAGCCAAATTGGAGGCCCCTCATGATATATAGTATTAGGTAGTAATAAACAATTTGGCCATTGCAGTGAGAGAAGTGGATAAGAACAATGAGCTGTAAATGTTTTCTTATGAAAGACAATTTGGATATATATCCAAAAATGCCCCCTCATAGAATCAAGAGCTATTTTTTTTAAAATCAATTTGGTAAGAAAAGTAAAAGAAAATGTCGGCCATTGTTGGACTACTTGTAAATTTCAGAAATTCTTCAAAAACAATCGTTCCTCTGTTCCCTCCAAACAAAGCATATTCTACAATTTTCTATATTCAAAATCAGTTTATTCGATTAATTTAAATTTATGTTGAATCGACTCAGTAAATAAGCGTTTCCTTATTGACTTTTTAATTTTAGTGACTCGTATTTAGTATCTTTAATTGAGATAAAAATTATTCTTTCACCACATTTTTTGATGATCAAACTATGTATATTAGTCATACTCCTTTTACTTTTCTATGGGTATGGTCACTAAAATGAGATTGTTGTTACATTAAATCGAATATTTTCATTTGTATCTAATACTAACACGTAAATAAGAGGAAGAATGAGCATCAACATACATCGTACTTCATGCTACAATGTTTATTAGAAAATAAAGTGAGTAATTGATTAAAATCTATGAAGTAATTAATTCTAGCAGAAAAAAAAAGAATATGAGATTTCTTTCGTATTGATTCAAGTATCATTGGATAAGCAGAATTATTTGGTGCACAAGCTGATTAGAAGTAGTATGTATCCAATTGTAAATATATATATGCAAGAATAGGCCTAGACAATACTATTACATGAGCAAACTATAATGTTTATGTAATTTGAATTTGAAAATCAAATGTTTTACTTAAATAATCGAAATAACGTCAGCAACAATAAAATGTCTTGCAGTTGTCTTCTGTATTTTGTAGATATCATATACTCCTAGTAGTTAAAGTTTAATGTTTGATTTTACCAAAAAACAAAAGATCAATGTTTGATCGTACATCTTTAAATTTGCTGACTCGTTTACAACATATGGTATGGTTGTCTTGTACTTTTCCCTTCCCACAAATGAATTCGTACTTGAGAGAACATATGAATTCGTACCTGAGAGAATAACTAATTAATTTTCAATATACATTTAGATATCAAATATGCCTTTCTAAATAAAATTAGTGTTACCGGTGGTGGTGGACGTAGAGTTCAACTTATGAGTTATATTAGCGAATATTTTTCGAATATTCACAGTATATTTTATAATTATGATATGTGTATATTTAAGGTAACCTAAGATTCTTATTGTATTAGGAATCAACTTCTGTACAACTATATATATTGTGATTAATGAACGAAATCCCTAAGGGAAATTATTCCAATCTTACATGGTATCAAGAGTCAAACCCTAATCCCTACTCTTTTTTCTTCCAAGCCGCCGACCACCACCCAAATTCTCTTCTCCCTTCCTCTCGGCCGACGGCAACACCATTGCCATCATGTCTCGCCCTACTTCTCTCACCAAGTCCGGTTCTTCCACTGGCACTTTTGACAACCCCCCTCAACGTTCATCGTCTTCTTTTCATCCGACATTCGCCGTTACTAACATCAAGAATTTTATCCCTATAATTCTTGACCAAGAAGACTGTCAATATTCCATGTGGATATAACTATTCTATATTCATGATCGGTGGGACGAGGAACAGAATCATCAATATGCTAGATCATATTGATGATTCTGTACCTCGTCCCACCGATGTTGCAGACTCGACATGGTGTTGCCTTGACGCCATCGTCAAACAGTGGATATACGGCACCATCTCAAAGGATTTGTTGTGTACTATCATGAAAACAGGTGCTACGGCACGTGAACTCGGGTACGGTTAGAAGAAATTTTTCAAGATAATAAAAATACTCGGCCGTGTATTTGGAAGAGCAATTTAACAATACGCGTCTCGAGAATTTTACCAACATGTCCGAATATTGTAAACAACTGAAACTCATAGCCAACCAACTTTCCAACGTAGGGACATCTGTTTCAGAAACCAAGATGGTACTTCAACTAGTTACTGGTTTACCGAAATGTGAATATGATACACTTGTGACAATGATTCAACAGGCCGATCCACTACCAAGTTTCAACAAGGCGCGTTCACAACTTTTGTTGGAAGAGAGCCGTCGTACTAAACAAGAGGAGCACAATCAGAAGGCATTAGCCATTGAAAGTACGGCACCACCGACGGCCAACACCACCGCCAGACCACCAGCAACAGCAGTCCCGCAGCGGCGGACGTGGCGGTAGAGGCTGTGGTAGCAACAACAAAGGGAAGGATCGCGCCAAGGGCCAAAAGAACCAACAGTCAGGCCCAACCCATGCTCCCTATTTTCAGTGGGCTGGACAGCCCTCTTGGCCCAATACCGAGAACTGGGCCTCGCCTGCATGCTCCTACCCAACATCATGGGCCCAATTCCATCGAGGTTGGCAGTCAGGCCTCTTAGGCTCCGCCCCAGCCAACCGGCAGGCCCACCAGCCCACACAACAGGCCCATCTGGTTACCGCCCATCAACACCCGCAAGTCAGCAGCCTGGCCCCTACTGATTTGGGCCAGGCATTCAACACCGTGAACCTTCAACAGCCCGACGATAATTGGTACATGGACACCAGAGCCACATCTCACCTCACCCGGTCGTCAAGTAATTTATCTCAAATGTTTCGATTAAAGTGTCCTCAATTTATAATTGTTGGCAATGGTCACCGCATTCCAATTGAAGGTTACGGTAACACACATACCAAACATCCCCATCCGCCTTTCTCTCTAAATCACGTCATTTACACCCCTAACATCATTAAAAACTTAATCTCTGTTAGAAAATTCACTCGCAATAATTTTGTGTCTGTCGAATTTAACCTTTTTGGTTTTTCTGTGAAGGATATCAATACGGGGAAAATTATTACGCGCTGCAATAGTGTGGGAGACCTCTACCCCCTCACTCAATCTTCCATTGTCAGACCGCAATCACCTCTATCCCTTGTTGCTATCTCTTTGTCAACTTGGCACAACAGACTCGGACACCCCGGAGACCCTATTTTTAATTTTCTTAGGACTACTAAGCGTATTCAATATAATAATGAGAAACTTTTCCAACACTGTTTTTCTTGCCCGCTTGGCAAGTATACTCGTCTTCCATTTATGTCATCCAACACTGTTACTTTTTCTCCATTTGATATTGTTCATGCTGATTTGTGGACATCTCCGGTTGTCAGTTCTTTGAGTCACAAATTTTATCTAGTATTCTTAGATGATTTTTCACATTTTGTCTGGATTACCCAATGAAATTCAAATCTGAAGTCTTTGCCAAGTTCCTCGAATTTCAAATATTCATTAAAACACAGTTTGAAAAATCTATAAAATCTTTCCAATGTGATAATAGACATGAATTTAATAATTCGGCATTTCACAATTTCTGCTCTAAACAAGGCATGGTTTTCCGTTTTTCCTGTCCCTATACTTCCTCTCAAAATGAAAAGGCTGAACGAATTATACGTACCATCAATAACATGGTTCGCACCCTTTTGTTTCATGCCTATCTTCCACCGCCTTTTTGGATCTATGCTGTTAAAATGGTAGAATCCCTTCTTAATATTTTACACACTAACACTCTTCAAAACAAAACCCCCACCGAAATTTTATACCGTAGGATCCCGTCCTATGACCAATTCAGAATTTTCGGTTGCCTATGCTACCCCAATCTAGCCTCCATTGCCCCTCACAAATTAGCACCACGAACTACGCCTTGTGTCTTCGTTGGTCTCGCATCTAATCATAGGGGTTACCTGTGCTATGACCTATCCACCCGTGAAATCGTCATCTCCCGCCACGTCACATTTGACGAGACATATTTTCCATTTTCGAATCTTCAGAAATTTAAAACCACGGACTACACATTTCTTGATGAGACAAATCTGTCCCCACTAGTCAAATCACTGTTCCGACTCCAATCTACTATTCTCGAGTCCCCATCGTCGGCTCTGGTGGTCCCATCTCCACCTTTGACCATCACCAACGACACCCTTGCACCACAGAGGTCCTCGCCACCTAGTCCCATGATCACACAACTACCTCCACACCAATCACTCGAGAGGTCGTCCCGAAACCCCCTAGCTAACACATCGCCGCTCCACACTCCAATCGATAACCTACACCCATTAACAACACCTGAACTGTCAAGCTCCACTAATCCACCAACACCGATACCAAACCAATACCCCAACCAGTCTCCACAAACCCCCATCACCGGCAACACCCACTATCCGAAATCAGATTCTGACCCCATAAACCAGAAGCCACTAAATCCACCCAATACAAACCATACACCACTACCTACCCATCGTATGGAAACTCGTGCTCAACACGGGATTTTCAAACCCAAGGTTCACTTTAACCTCTCCACACAAACCATATCACTCATTCCAAAAAATCCAAAACTAGCCAAATTAGACCCTAATTGGAATGCGACCATGTGCGAAGAATTTAATGTCTTAACAAAGCAAAACACTTGGGATTTGGTACCTAGACCGGACGGCGTGAATGTTATTCGGTGCATGTCGCTATTTCGTCACAAGTTCAGAGACAATGATGACTTGGAGCGGTATGAGGCAAGACTGGTTGCTAATGGCACTAATCAGCAGGAGAGAATTGATTGTGGTGAGACATTCAGTCCGATTGTTAAAACCGGCTACTATTCGTACTGTTCTCAGCATTGCTATGAGCAAGCATTGACCGATTCATCAGCTTGATGTGAAGAATGTATTTCTTCATGGGGATTTGAAAGAAACTATGTATATGCATCAGCCACCTGACTTTGATCATCCTGCAGTCCCTCAGTATGTATGTCATCTCAGAAAGTCCCTATATGGCTTGAAATAGGCACCCCGCACTTAGTATGATCGCTTTTCCAGGTATATTGTGCAGATCGGGTTTATATGTAGCAGGTGTGATAATTCTCTCTTCACTTTTCATCATGGTAGCAACACTGCTTATTTGCTATTATATGTGGATGACATTGTTCTTACTGCCTCCTCTGACGGTTTGAAGAATAAAATCATTGCTCTACTTAAAATTGAATTTGTTTTGACTGATTTGGGCAAGCTGAGTTATTTCTTGGGTATATCTGTCACCAGATCTGCAGCTACTATGTTCCTGAGTCAGCGTAAATATGCGGAAGAGATAGTGTACAGGGCTAAGATAACAAATTGTAAAATTATGCCAACTCCGGTTGACTCAAAATCCAAGCTTAGTGCCAATGATGGTGCGCCAGTTTCTGATCCCACCCTATATCGGAGTCTTGCAGGTGCCCTTCAGTATCTTACATTCATTAGACCTGACATTGCATATGTCGTTCAGCATGTGTCTCTATTTATGCATGCCCCACAAGAATCCCATTTTGTTGCCCTCAAGCGTATTATCTGATACATTAAGGGCACACTTGACTTTGGACTACATCTCTACCCTTCTGCTCCAACCAAATTGTTCTCCTACACGGATGCAGACTGGGCAGGGTGCCCGGACACACGTCGCTCCACCTCGGGCTACTGTGTATTTCTAGGGGATAATCTTATTTCATGGTCCGCCAAGCGACAAGCGACACTATCCCATTCGAGTGCTGAAGTAGAGTATCGCGGAGTTGCTAATGTAATTGCTGAGATCTGTTGACTCTGAAATCTTTTTTGGAGCTCCAGTGTCCACTTCGCAAGGCGTCTATAGTTTACTATGACAACATATCTGCCATATATTTATCTCACAATCCTGTCCAACATCAGTGGACCAAATATATCGAGATGAATATTCACTTTGTACGTGAGAAGGTCGCTCTTGGTCAGGTCAAAATATTGCATGTGCCTTCCTCATATCAGTATGCCGATATTTTCACAAAAAGACTAACGCGACAGCTATTCTCCGACTTTAGATCCATCCTTAGCGTCCGACCTCCTCCCGCTCCGATTGAGGGGAAGTATTAGCGAATATTCACAGTATATTTTGTAATTATGATAGGTGTATACTTAAGGTAACCTAGGATTCTTATTGTATTAGGAATCAACCTCTGTACAACTATATATATTGTGATTAATGAAAGGAATCCCTAAGGGAAATTATTCCAATCTTACAAGTTCATTTATAATTAATAGTTTCGGCTCGAACCTTATGTATGAGTTAGAAAATTTACTAAATTATTTAGTTAAAATTTATCATGTTAAAGATTCGAGCTAAATATATTTCGTCATCCTCAGCATCATCCAGTTTTTTCTCACGTGACCTTCTAGATCCCTGGGGTGAAATCACGGGGTTATTTCAATGCTCGTCAGTTATTGGATCAATTGGCGGAACACCGTTGTTGTTATTGATATTGTTAGCACCATTGTCACCGTTCTTGTTTTCATCATGGTTGCTAACCTCAACGTGAATTTCACTAGCCATTCTGCAAGTACTTGACCTGTTTTCACAACATCTCAAAAGAACAAGTGAAATTTGAGTTTGAACAAACCACCATAATTATCCTTAGCCTCACGGTGGGCACCAAACTATTTACCCAAAAAAGGTACAATGGAATTTATAAGTGTTTTTAAGGATACGTGGACGAATTTGTTATATAAAGTGATAAGCGATTAGCAGTAAATAAGTAAATGAAAATAACAAGTAAGAAATATAGCCTGAATTGCCGTGAACCAAGATGAATTCCTTCAGCAAAATTGATCCGGGCCTTAGCTTAACTGCTTCGATTCCGAGCCAACAATGAGAGATTAAAGATTATGATTACAAGGCATTTATAGCTATCAATACAAAGCATTTACATCTGAGAATCATTCCTTAACTAGATATAATTAAATGAGAATAACAGTCACTTAATGAACAAAGAGTAACGACTGGTGCCATATCCGGAACGGGTACGCGCTGAGCTTCCCCGGTCCTCCATCCGGCTTCACTTGGCTCAGTTGCTATCCGGTCTTGATTTTGTACTCGGACTCACCTCGATGCAACTTTCATCCGGTGCATAATTATGTCATCTCCTTCTATTCCCACATCTAAACCAAGTCACGTGTCAGGTCGGTTTTCACCGTATACATGAATATTATTATGTGAATTTAATTTTCAACAATGATTTCAGTCCTCAGTGACCTGCCAAAAGTGCATTGATTTTCAACACTAATTACAGATATAAAATATAGATTGAGTCCGATATAATGGATTTAACATATTCCGTTATATATTTTGTTTTAAATCTAAATTTAAGTAGTGGGATACAAATGGTCCACAATCTAAAGAGCTATAATAAGTTCCTTTATTTTTTAAATAAGTTGCTTAGCTACTAACTAAAAATTAAAATTTGCATATACTAATTAAGAAGACATAGTTTTAGTTGATGAGACTCGCAGCGGAGTGAACGCTAAGTTGGAGGTTTGGAGACAGACTCTGGAGTCAAAAGGGTTCAGGCCGAGTAGGACCAAGACAGAATACTTGGAGTGCAAGTTCAGTAACGGAAGCAACCATGAGATAGGCGTGGAGGTGAGGCTTGGTACTCAGGTCATTCCAAAGAAAGAAAGCTTCAAGTATCTCGGGTCTATTATCCAAGGGAATGGAGAGATTGATGACGATGTCATATATCGTATTGGTGTAGGGTGGATGAAATGGAGGGTCGCATCTAGAGTCTTATACGATAAAAAAGTGTCATCAAAACTTAAAGGCAAGTTCTATAGGGTGGTGGTTAGACCGACTATGTTGTATGGGGCGGAGTGTTGGCCAGTCAAGTCTTTGCACATCCAAAAGATAAAAGTTGCGGAGATGAGGATGCTTAGATGGATGTGTGGAAATACAATGAGGGATAGAATTAGAAATGATGATATCCGGGACAGAGTGAAAGTGGCCTCGGTGGAGGATAAGATGCGGGAAGTCAGGTTGAGATGGTTCGGACATGTGCAGATGAGAGGCACAAATGTCCCAGTGCGGAGGTGTGAGAGTTTTGCTATGGACGGGTTCGTGAGGGGTAGAGGTAGGCCGAAGAAGTATTGGAGAGAGGTGATTAGACGGGATATGGCGCAGGTAAAACTTAATGAGGACATGACTTTAGATAGGGGGTTGTGGAGGACACGGATTAGGGTAGAAGGGTAGTAGGTAGTTGAGTGTAGTCCTACTTACGCTTACATACTGGTAGTTGTAGTGTTATTATGGTAGCCCTGCTTAGCCTATCATACTAGTAGGCACAGTATTGTTTTATAGTCCCTGTCCTTTGATTTCTGCTGATGTATGTTCTTTCGTGTACTTTGTTTATCTTATTTACCTGCATTAGTTACTGCTTCTTTTTTCATAATGCTTTATCATGGCTTATTCGCTTTTGTTACTCTCATTTTCATACTACTTTAAATTTCTTGTCCGAGTCTGACCGTTTCTCTTGCTTTGCTTGTGCTTATGCTTTGTCTTGAGCCGAAGATCTTTCGGAAACAACCTCTCTACTTAACAAGGCAGAGGTATACAGGGTAAAAAATCCCCAAGACTATGAGAAATGAAATAACTTTTCCTTCATTAAAAGCGTGTCTCACTCTTACCTTTGTGTCTCATTTTTACCTTCGTTGTTATCTAAGTGGCTCGAGTTTGTCTTTATAGGCTAATGGCAGGAGCTAAAGAGCAAATGTAGACTATTCGCAAAGTTCAACACAAATTCGACCCTTTTTTCACTAGCGGCATAAAGAAAAAAAAAGATTTCACAAGTTCAATTTAAATGGATGTACTCCAACATGTATTTATCATCTTTTATAATTTATTCGTACTTAGTAATGCTTAATTATCTTCAGTTAGATTGAAATGACCCGTTTGTAAAAAGATCTCGAGCAAAAGAGAACAAGGGTGGAATTCGCTCTTGAACTTTGCAAATGCTCTAAATTTGCCCTTTAGTTGCTATGGTTAGCCCATAAGGGCAAACTCAAGCCACTTTGATAATGACAGAGGTATAAACGAGACACTTTTTAATGATGACAAACTTATTCCATTCGCATAATATAGGGATAGTTTTAATTTTGATCCTTTACCATAGTTAGATAATACCTAATGCAGTTGAATCTAAGGTTTTTAAGCTAAACTAAGCTAATTATAAATTCATAGCTATCATTTATAATAAAACTGTCACGTGTTATAATAACTTCATACCTAGCTACTTCGTGAACCAAACAACTTAGTACCTCATAATTCTTCAATTAATTTTGTGTAATACTGATGTGCATCTTCAAAATCATCCAAAGAACAAAGAGCTCTTGTAAAATTAAAAATATTCTTGTTTAAGTGACTGATAAAAGCATCCAAAAGTTAGATTGCTTGTTAAATGCAAATGGTAACAAAACGGACTCATTTTTTGAAGAGTGAAATAACTAATTAAACGATTGGATTAAGATACATGGCTGTGTCACCAATTTACTGGCATTTTTAAAATTGTGCTTACGCTTTTGCATTTATTTATCTCATAACTTGAGAAATAGATCATTCGACAAAGAATATATGATTTTTTATTTAGTGATAGCAGATGATATTTTGTTTACTTCGTTATCTAATTAAAGCAACAAAAAATGAAAAAGTAGTTTTTTTTTCAACTTTATGATTACTTACTATATGATAGATTACTATTGAGCCAAAGGGAATCACCACATAATTATATATGATCAAGTGATGTAACAAGTTCTAATAAAACGATTTCTTTCGTGGAATTTGACCATTTCCTCTATAACAATATGATAAACGAATATATATGATATTGGATGTCGTATAGCAAATACTACGTGAAGGATATACTTACTTTGCCTCAAGTATGTAAGACAAAAGAAACTCTTAAAATTTAGGTAGGATATATGGATAACTGAAAGAAATAATCTGTTGATTGTTTTCATTAATTGAAAGAGTATATATACAATTTACATATTTCCATAATAGGAGAATCATATTCCTATTCTACTCCTAAAACTTTATTCTACTTTGACACTAATTATACAATTATGGTAATACAAATATTATGGTAAGTGTACAATACTAATTACACCACAACATTACCTAAACTAGGAGACTAAAACCTTACCTAAGCTATACACCATATACACGGTCAACTCAACCAAACCGAGAGCCAATATACATAATATACACATGTATATTGTGTGTATATTATGTATATTTAACAATAACACCTTAAACTTGTCAGTAAATTTTATTTAGATACTCAAATTACAGTCTCTTTCAATTGAAAACCTAAACACATGATTGAGTGTTCATATTAGACACTTTCTATTCAAAATTTTGAAAAAGCTTTTGTGTGTATTCTCATGCTCTAATTACGTAGACACGTTAACAACTTCAAATAAGTCACCTCATTTAATTATACGCGTTAACCTCAATTAACCGTTAAACTTGTATGTTTCAATTGAATTCTTAGCAATCTGTTTTTGTTGGATATGGCAAGTCTCCCTAGTGTACATTATATGCATGTACTTAAAGTGTAATTAAAGGCCATCAAAATACACCCAACTGCTAACCACACAATTTGAATCAGTCAATTGTCAGCATTTTAAATTTAATAAGTCTTATCATGTCCTCGATATAATGTATGATCATTTATTCGTTTTAGGTACGTGAAAAGCCTTGCATTTCAATTCCATTCCCACTCATGCAACTCCTTGTTTCAGTTTATATCACTAACAAAAGGGATCATATATGTCCCCTCCTACATGACGTAGAACGAGCCAATTAAATCGTGGTGCATGTTTATTTTTTCTTTGGCCCACCTTAATTATTTTATAAATAAATACAAACCGACAGATAATTGTTGGTGCAAGGACAGCAATACGCAGTTGGCATATACGTGTTGCTCAAAGGACATAATCATATGCTTGTAGGCAAGCCTTAATGATTTTTTCCCATTGGTTGTAATTAATATTTCTTTCGGTTCCAAACATTATTTTCAAATTCACCCTTCTCTAATTAGTGAAAAGATAAATGACATTATAACAAATAATCTTACAAATAAAGGTATTAAATATCTTTCTTAAAGAGCTTACGAAAACCTAGAAAAAAAAACAATTAACATGAACTGGAGGAATGTTTACACTTCACATGAATTTAGCGTTACTCGGTTCTATACTGCGTGCTGTCATTTCAGCCAAAAATGATTAGAAATCTAAACATACAGCATCAAAGACAATTTGAAAGTACCATTTGTTACTCCAGAGTACAACTTATAAAAACAGTGTTGAATGGGTGAAAAAGATGAAAGATAAAAAGAGACATTTGCGCGATAAGGTATGCGGAAAAAAGGTCTAAACTCTCAACAAGAATACTGTGGTAGGGATATATTTACAATTTACTGAAGCTACTGCAGCACATCATTTACAGTAAAGACTCACGAACCCCCCCCCCCCCCCCCCCCCCCCCCCCTCTTTCCAGCAGGGAAACAAAGTCGTTGTACATAAACTCAAAAAACTCTGTGTACAGACCATGGTCATGGAAGAGGCGCCCTGCAAAGTTATTTCTGAACCACACCAAACCCCCCACCCACCCCAACACCAAAACAAAAGCAGAATAGCCTCGCTTGTAGACAATTTTCGATTCAGCTCCAAACATATTTTGGCAATCACAGATCACCTTGCTTACAAAAATATGAACAGATGGCCTTGGCACTGACAATAGTCTGGAGCAAGGCTGCAAGGCCACTTGATTTGGCAGTCAATCAAAGACCATGTTAACGGCTCTCAAAGCATCAGGACAAAGATAAACTTGATATTCAGTTCAGGGCATAATGAACACGTTCTAGCAGCCGCACAACCTGATTAACAGTAATTGGAGAAGGGGATTGCTTTGAATTGAACATAATTGTGTTTTGTGCGCCAAGAGGCAATGCTAATACAGCTTCTTGTTGCACACTGGTAAGCTCCAAGAACTGAGCAAGCATATCACCATCCAGAGCTTTAGGTGCCTTAGCCTGTAATTAAAAATGGCCAAAGACGCCACAAGAATGATGAGTGACAGTTTCAGGCGGATTTATAAACAGCAATATAGAAAACATGGCTCTCTAGTTTCTGCTTGCAAACCCAAATCTCGCTGTCAAGGAAAACAAGAACTATAGAGAGCAGGACTCTGGTCACATGTTCCTCTGTTCACATTTCTTTTTTTTTTTTCCAGTGTGATATGGTAAACCCTACCCCAGCAAACCCCCTGACTTAGCAGTCAACAATGGCCCTTTCCCACTTAATTCCCTTGATGGTTTAGCCCCCACCCAGCACATGGTAGGAGGTGTGTTGTCCTTTCCACTAGGCTATCATTCCCATTGTCCTTGTTCATGTTCTTACTGGGACATTCTATTTTAGCTCCTTTGACATGAGCACAATGAGTAGTAGCATGTGAATTGTGGCCCTATACTTTAACAAAACAAAAAACTTTAAATAGCCAAAGGCTATAGACTCATTGCTGCTCTTAATTCTTTCTTAAGAGTGAGATATTGCAATCTGACATATTGCATCTTATCTAATGATAATTCATTTTCATAAAACATCATCGGGGTTGACTAGAAACTTCACCTTGTGAGACAGGAATTAAATAATAAGTTAAGAACTTTAAAACAAATCATAACATCAACAACCACTACTAGGCCTCAATCTCTAGCAAGTCGGGATCGGGTATATGAATCCTCATTGACCATGTTATTCCAAAACATTATATAAAATAAAAATAAGAAACATGAAAAGTACTAGAAGTTCTTACCATACTCCCACGACAGCGATATTCAGTATGGTCGTTTCCCAATATAGGAGCAGTCAGTGGATGGATGACAAGCCTAGCCTGTACTGCTTCTAAAAGATCATATTCCTCCCTATGAGAAAATAAATCTCTTCAGAGTTACTTCAACAGTAATTTTTTGCGGAGAAAATAGATAAAGCCAATTGAAAATACTACATTTTGGCATCCACTTAAAAATCCTTCAAACATTGATCCATGTTACAAATTATTATTTTTTAATAACATATTAGCATCTCCCTTTTATGGATATATAAGTGTAACAATACACTCCAGAAACTACTTATGACCACTTCCCTTCCTATTTTCCAATCCATGTTTCCTTTCCCATTTCTGCAGGATAACAAGGAGTGGGGTAAGAAAAGAGACACCAGATACAGTACTTAGAGAGACTAAAAACTCCTAAAATACTGCAAAGCAGGAAGATCCAACTCGGGATGCCCTATACTAGCAATTCAATACAATAGTTGAATTCAATCAGTTCGAATCTCACAAACAAGAACCAAGAGAAGTTCCAAAACTGGCATTCTAATGCTTCAGTAGAGCCAACATGCTGGGACAAGCTATAAATGCAAATATTAACTATTTAACATCTCAATGAAGAGAATTAGCTGAATGATCTGAGGAGCTAAAGCAACCACCTAAATGTTATTATCCGATGATAATCATATTTTAAGTTAGCAGCTCACATACTAGACTGACTAAAAGACTAAAAGATGCATGAGAAATAGAAGGTACAGAGACGAAGAATCACCAAAGCACATCCGATGAAGATGAACACTAAATTTTTCAGGTGACATGAACAGTAAATTTGACAGGATGTTGTAAGATACCTAGTAAGAGGAATGAAAATAATTATGCTCCCTAAAAGCGTACTAGCCATGATACTATGTTGTGATATGTCACCGACATTGCTGGCAACTTGACATCCCCTAAGTGCATCATCTGCTGGAAGTTTATAGGAGAATGACCCCTGCAACAAGATAACGTTTCTCAAATCAGTTGAAGCTGCAACCAAAATAAAGTCATGGAAATGATGCTGCAGCATTTTTTGCCAAATCATCAAAGTTCATATCCCATTCCATCAAACTGTTAACAATCTGTGGGATACTCATAGCAGCTTTCAGAATGACTACATTAAATCATTTACGATTTCGTAAGCCAATATCACTAATATTCTCTCTTTTTTAAAGCGAAGGTGCTCGAGTATTGATTTAATTTAACTTAAGAATACATATGTAAACAATTAAATTCATATTCGAAGTAGTATAAGAATTATCTGAATTAAAGTTGAATACTGTTAAGTTAAATATATAATACAAAATACAATTTTTAAATTAAAAAAAAAGTAAATAAACAAATTAATCAGACAATTTGCTATAGATGGACAGAGTAGAAAAGATTGTCCTCTCCATCTCTTCAAGCACCAAATTCAGAACCGAGGAGATTGTTCATGTTTGTCTAATCAGAACCTAACACACGTCAGCACTGAGCACCATATTTGTTCTTTCTCAGCTCGGGGCATCATCTAAGAGAATACATAAATGTCAAAATAGAGGATTCTGTAACTGTTCAGTGGTTTGTGACCTTGCCATGCAGTAAAGGTGATTTGTATTTTCAGATCCCTTGAAGTATGAAATATCAGCTAACATCGAATTTTCTGGTCTATCACAAATTCCGTGTGTTCACGCCTGTGTTGGGTTACTCATCTTCTATATATCATATGATATCCATTATATCTACTTTCTAGATCACAAATACCATAAATGTCCATCTTGGCATCCAATCATTATCTCCTATATGAAAGTGCTCCTGCTTTCCGATAACAAGTATTATATATGGTTTGTTTTATATCGTTTATACTACTTCATAAGAACAAACAAGATTCATTGGAAGGTGCATTATAGGGCTTAAAAATTATGCCTACCTTTCGAATTCTTATAGCTATCTCGCCCATGTAGAATGAACAAGTTAGAGCTAGATTGCGTTCTGGACTAGAATTATCTGCAAAACAAGGCAATATTTTCAAAAAAAAAGAAGAAAGTAAATGAGCTAAATTAAAAACAGTTAGTAGACGAAGAAAAGTATGAGAAACAAGATGCTGAGGATGTGTCATAAGAATCTCAGCTAGTAAAAATAACAGAACAGGTAGCATAAACCATTAAATATGTACAGAGATCCTGATCTTTCTTTTCCTATGCAGTTGTATCCTAGAAATCGGATTTTACATAGATACAGTAAATTGAATTTACCTTCCAAGTGATTCAAACATGATAAAATGGCTAGACTCCCCTTTCGATCTGAAACAGCAGCTGTTTCTCCATCCATAAGAGTGCAATCAGCAACTAACCTCTGGACAGGGTCACAGAAAATTTGCTCTAGTTTTCTTGCATCCTGATCACAAGACAGAAGAAAATAGCTTGTAAGGCAACAAAGTTTCCAAATCTACCAATGCAAGGTGGTAATTTCTACAACAACATACCCAATGAAATCTCACAAGTGGGATCTGGGGAGGGTAGGATGTACGCAGACCTTACCCCTACCTTTGTGGGGTAGAGAGGTTGTTTCCGATAGACCCTTGGCTCAAAAGAATTGTAATAAAAGCAGGATAGAAAAGAAAATAACGACAGCAAAATAGCAAGATAAACAAAGGAAACGAACAAGTAGTAGTAAAATTGACGAGTAAGATACTATGTGAATACAAGGTAAGACTACTAAATAAGGAGGAGGAGAGGAGACTAGCTCCCTGCCTCTGCCTCGTAAAAGTACTACAACACAAAGCTACCTACTACCCTTCTACCCTAATCCTCGACCTCAAAACCGTCCTATCTAGGGTCACGTCCCTAGTAAGCTAAAGATGTGTCATGTCCTGTCTAATCAAATCCCCCCTGTTCTTCTTTGGACTACCTCTAGCTCTCCTAAAACCTGCTATAGCCAAGGTGTTAATATCTAGTATAAGTATTTTCATGTCCCCTGCAAACTACAACCTAGAAAGAGGAATTCCAGATTTCCAGTAACATAATGGAAATATAAACAACCAATGCCCAAGAAAACACGAACAACCCAAGAAAATGGAGGTTTCTAAAGTAAAATCAACTCTAGCTACTCACCTCTTGATACGAATAAAAGAGGACGCCATCACGACAATCACCAACAGCAATTCTAGTGAAGTGTGCAGTAAGAGTCATGATCATGAACCGTGTTCTCCCTACTGCTAAACGTCTGACTCTTTGGGAATTATCATTTGGAAAACCACAAACATAAAACTGCGGGGAGAATGAAAAAAGAAGCAACATATTTTAGTAAGGGGTAACACTAACTTTGCAAGAAAGTCCACAGGTGAGATTTGCTTCAACTTACACAATTACCCGCAGAGGCCAAGAAAAAACGATCAAGATACGGGCAGACTGCAAGCACCATTCCAGGCCAAGTGGTTGAATAACCTAATCTTAAGTGCCATGCTTCACTTTCCTCAAGTTTAATCCCGTCACAGCTGTTATCGTCGGGACTGCTACAGAGACTACTGCTAGAGAGCTGTTCAGCGGCATATCCACCAATCTCACGGAAAGGTGAAGTCCGTTGAGAAGATGATCCAGCCCTCGATGAAAATGCAATTGATCCACTATCTGAGTTTTGCATTTGCTCGAGGCAAAGAACTATTAGACGGCCCTTTGTACTGTCAAAAGTTATCTTTATTAAAACTAAATAAAAAACATGCAATTCATGTATACACTTCAGACAAACAAAGATTTACCTAGAAAAGATACATTATTGGGAAAGGAAAAAATCAAAAACAATAAGCGTATTGTAGATTCATGGAGGTAAAATGCACTAACCTTTCAGCTTCACCACTAGGCATTATAGCTGGACCAGAAGAGAGACTAGTTCCAACAACAAGAACTTGTTCGTTTCCGGCTTTTACCAACTCCATGCATTTTCCTATCTCCCCAGGCTCAAACTTAAAGGATGACAACACCGATCCACTGAGAGGATCTATGCAACAGACATCAGATGAACATAAATCATCACTGAGATCAGTCCTTAACACAAGCAACAACCTGCTGTCACTATGATATAGAACCTTTCGAGGAGTGCCACCAAAATGAAACTTCTGCACATTAAGCCGTTTACTAGGCACCATTTCCACCTGAAACAAAAAAAAAAAGATGGTCATTTTGTCTGACTATGAAAGGTGTACAAGGACCAAGATCAATATATACAACTACATACACTCGACCTACTTTCTTTAGTTTTCTTTCTTTATTTTCTTTCTTTTTTTGGGGATTTGGAGTGGGGGTGTGGGGTTGGAGGTGAGGTAGAGAAGTCAAGCAAACAGGATCACTGGCGACGTGAATAAAGTGATATTGAAGCCATCGACCTGATATGAGGGCAGCAAGAAGCCATCATATGGCTTGTAGTCGCCTATCCAACATATAATATGTAAATTACAAGTGCAACTAGGGAGGTGAGATATTAATGTTGAGCTTTGTTATCAAAAGATTGTGGAAATTTTTCTTACCAAATGAAGACTGTTTTCAGCAACAAAGATAATTCCCTTGGGACATTCAGTTGAACAGACTGGTGTAACATGTGTGGAGGGTGGAAAAGATATTGAAGTATACGAGAGGCTATGCCTTGCAGTTTGCAATAGCCAGGGCCTATCGCTTAGAGCGATCACATCAGCATCGAGAGAATCATTCAATGGAATCAAAAAAACAGGAGTGATGCCAATCCGACGAACTGCAACTAACTGCAGATAAACAGGAAAATCCTTTGTCTTATCCAATAAACTGGACACTTGCATAGGTTGAGTTCTAAAATTCTGAGATGCAAAAATTGAGGAACTAGTGCAATTAGCCATACAAGAATTGTCAAAAGTTTGAAGGCCAGGCGAGACTAGTGAGGAAACTGTCGAGATAGAAGGCCACTCAAATCTGAGTAGCATACCATTCCTCAATCCTGAAAGAACATAAAGCCGATCGACAAGTACAAGTCTTACGTCTTGAGGGATGCAGCCACTTATGGTTGTTCCAAGAGTGTTTGTTAAGGTTATAGACCCTACAGCAAGAACACTCACGCCCTTATCAGAAGTAAATGATAGAACTTCTACAGAAGGCTTATGTGTACCAATAACGAAGGTGTTACTGATGTACAATCCGGCTGGAAGAGAATCCAGATGAACTCCATTTGTATTACTAGTTCTAGAGATAAAAGATGTTTGCTCAAGCCGTCTTTGGGGGATGGAGATGCAGGAGAGTTCATCTTGCAATTTCACATGTTGCATCTGGTATATTTCATTATGATGGGCTGATATGGTCCTGATGCCAAGAATGAATAAGAAACATGGACTGGAAGTTGCAACAACTATCAAATTAGGCCCAACAGCTCCCAGGCTTATTGTCATATTATCAGGGGACCACGAGGTGAAAGTTGGTGACGACGAATCAATACCATCTGGATGTGCAGCAGTAATAGGTACACACAGTCTCACAGCAGTCTGGTGGATTTGCACCAGCAGACCATCGCCCACAAGACCGCATGCCAACGTGCAAACATCAGGTTGGAAACCCATGAAGTCGGTTACATCAGAAAAGCTCACACCAACAGATAGCACCCTAGTCTCTTCAACGAAAGACAGTACAAGGAAAGAATGATAAGAATCAGCAAGTTTCATTTTAACTGTCCAAGTTCCAGTAATACCCTGGTAAATGGGAGCAGTTTTCAACAATTTTTCTACGCTGATGCCACTACGTATAACTCGTAAAGATCCTTCAGGTGCCATCCCACAGCACGCAAACATTTGATCATGTTTCTCATTATGGTAATCCACAACCGACATATCCAATATTGGCGCGATATTTTGGATTGGACTTCTATAAACAAGTCTTCCCTCTTCAAATTTTAACACCATGCCGTCACCCATCTCAACAATAACTGCCAAAAATCCACCTCTCACCCACAAAAGTGCCTTGGCTGGTAGAGTCTTGTAAAGACAATCAGACATAGATATTTTCACGTCATCAGAATCAAATAGAAATTCAATCAGGAAAAGCTCTCCAGAATCAGCACAAAATATCATCCTAGGATTCTTCACATTTTCAGGATCCCAACTCCATGAGCAGGCGAAATTTGAACCCGGCTTTACATTGCTATCATCATCGATGTTCATTGGGTCATTTTTATTCAAGTCACTGAGCTCAAGCAATGCAGATGCAGCAACACTATGCATACCTTCTTCGTCAATAATATCGGGAATTCTAACAGTCTCTTCTACAAAATTCTGCTCCTCAACTGAAGGAGGTGTAAAATTCAAACTTATTCGATAAGGAAAACAAGGGTTATTAGGATCTCTAAAGTCCATCACAATAGCATCCCCAGCACGAAATACTAACATGAGTCCATAAGAATGAGGAACTTCTACGATATGATGTGCAAGTGGTCCAGGTTCAGAATACTGATATATTACATGGAGTGAATGCTGCTTCATATTCCACTCTATCAACATGAGCTCACTCCTATATGATCTCCTCCTGCAGGGCCAATTTGAAACATCATATCGATAATAGCAAACCAGAAATTATAAGATGACGATTTGTTATATGCAACTATAAAAGAAAAGAACCCACTTTGCATCACAAAGCCATTTTAACAATTTGAATCTGAAAATTACTTATGATTGCAAACTTCAACCATCAATCCTACCTATTGAGAAGAATGGCCAATACAGGATTGTAATCCTTATTTGGTTGACAAACATCTTTTGAGATAAAGCACATGCTCCATATAGTACCACAGAAACTGGTGAAACCACTGGCAGTCTCGATCTTCCCTTGATTGTCATTGGGACAAAAGATTCTCTAGTATCATTATTTAAAGAGCATCAGTAGAATAAAACATAGCTATTCAAGCGATTAAGTTGCATACATATCTAGAAGGAAACTTATGCACAATATTAACCTTGTCAAGTATATCACTGCCAGCTGAAGCAGAGCGGGAGAAAAGAGCCAATCTGTCTTCATATGCACTAGCAGCAATGAAACAGCCACTGCAAAGAGCAGAGTGAGAAATCACCAACATGGACATCTAGAATCTCTAAGTAGTAGCCTAAGGTGACTGATTTCAATTGTGCCAACCACCTAATTGTTTACATCGGTCCATCAACAATATAACTTACCTGGAATCAATGGCTAACATCCTTCCAATTTGATCCCTAGGATTTCCAGAAGATGAAAGTTGAACATGTGTTACAGCGAAAAACCTATGTGAACAATGCAAAGGTAAGCCGTTGATGAAAAAGATGATTGTCTTGGCTAAATTAAGATTAAAAAAAGTAACTGCTCCCTTTATGTGTAAAAAAAATATAACAAAGATACAATTGAAAAATAATTAACCTGTGCATTCCATTGCAAAATCTGAGAACTGACAGCTTCCCTGAATCCGAAATAACAACCAAGAGATCTTTGCCCAGAAGCTATTTAAAAGAAAAAGTGAAAGCAAAAGGCTATAAGTATAAAATCTTAGAAATGAAGGATTAGTCGGAAGAAACAATCTAAACACCTGTGGGCTTCCAGCACGAAACTTCTCATTCCAGGGCAGGACAGCTATATCTTTTATTATGCCAAATACAGGCTGCTCACAAATAGATTGCACAATTCCATCTTCATCTATAATCACCAACTCTATAGATGTTTCCTACATCAAAATAAGTTGTCATTTCACACACTGAAACTTGCTAATTAAACCTGCAACCAAGTAGCTAACATTCAACAGCAAGTTGAAGCCCATATGCAAGGAGTCTAATCTGATAAACAATTAAGCACACAGCACACCTGTGCTATATAAGCATAGGACACTATAATTCATGCATCTAAATAGGCTTTCCTCTTAGTTCTACACATCTCATTTTGACTTCAGAACTGGTGTTCGTGAGAGGTGAAAATGTAATTCTAATGGCTTCATCTGGAACAACTATAGGAAGGATTGAAGAAAGAAAACAAGTATTGCAACTGAAAATTTTCAACATGCCATTTTCTAAATATTGCTCGTCAAAGCTGGTTGTTAGCAGTAATGCTTATCCTTTTCAAGAACCTTGATTTTACTTGTTACTATCGATGATGAACCAAAGAAACAGAAACTTAGTGGTCACTGCTAAAACTGGAATATAAGTACTACGGTGTTTGGAAAAAATTTCTTAATGATCATGGTCTAATTAAATATTCATCTTGTACTTGGTGATTCTAAGGTTTCCATCAATGCAGATGGGGTTACCACAATTTATCTGTAATTGAAGACGAAGAACCAAAAAGAAACAGAAACTTAGTGGTATTTGCTAAAGCAGTAGCTGGTTACTGTCGCTGGTATTTCGTTTCTTTGGTTAACCGAAACACCGGGACCCTCAAACCGAATACTGAAGTTTTAGAAAAAATAGAATCGAGACGGGACCGAATTCGGTCCGGATTTTCGATCTTTTGGTATTTGTGCCCACCCCTAATAAGAAGTTTAGCCTTCAAGTAAAAGAATATAGAATTTGGTACTTCTGTAATCAAGTTGATCTGGAAATATTGGGTTTTCTGTAGTAACAAACAGTTCTTGCAAGAACTCACAGTTTATGCATTTGTGCAACATCAACAACTTATGGAGTATGGTTAGAGCCACAGATTTAGTACATCATTCTAGAGAATCTGAAATCTAGTAGAAGCACATGCAGCACAATTTCTCGCCATAATAATCAGAGATACTTTGATGAGATTAGTATGACATATTTCAACTAGTAAATTTGTTTGAAGAGATGACGAAGCTGATCTCTACCACAAGCTTAGCTATAATATTTTGTTCTGATCTCTGTACTTTACTTTACTTTAATTTCTTTAACCCTTATCTGGCCTTTTTGTCATGTTTTCTCTTGAGCCGAGGGTCTTTCGGAAACAGCCTCTCTACTCCCAAGGTAGAGGTAAGGATTACACTGGGTATGTTGTTGTTGTTGTTGTTGTTGTTGGCCTAGGAATCCCAAAGTAAGTAACATGTTAAATTTGTTCTCTTCTAATCTCTGGATGAAACTGCCATTTCAAACAAATGGACTCCTATGTTTCTGCCCGGGCGTAGGTATTTAATACAACCTCAAGATAGACATGAAAAAGAAGAAGGTAAAAGCATCCAATAGGAGATTCAATCTAGAAGCCAGATTCGTCAACGCCTCCTAAGATTCAGACACACAAGTAGAAGCAGGGTAAAAGGGTTGGCTGGTCGCTAAATATTATGAGAACTTCTACAACATAGAATTCTAAAACGTAACTACAATAATGTAATTAATTAAACTACTAAAAAATATACCCCATGTGAGCTTTTCTGCTTTTCCAATTGTGCGTTACAGGAGAGCCCTTTTTTTAATTAAGTAATGATATGTAGGCAAGCATTATTAATTGATTGTCAACAATTTTGAGATGAAAACAAGCAAAAAGTACTATACTGAAAGTTGGTCAGCATGATCAGATAATAAAGGGATGAAAAATACAAGTAGAACATCTCCCGTCAAATATATTTCTTCAACCTCCCACCACCACCCCACCGCTCCCAAAAAAAGGTTTTTTAGCAAGTGAAAAAGAAGTAATAGATAAGGCAAACTGCTTGTTCTGTTAATTCAATAGCCTTTTCCATTGCTTTTCAAAATGAAACTCTATTCTTTAATTGTCCAGCTATAAATTCTGAACGAATATTAGGGTTTGCATAAGGTTTTGCAATTCTTGTGACAGCAACATTCAAATCCAGCTTGGTTATTGATGAGTAAATAGATCTCACACATTATTCAAGGTTTTGATTGCAAGTGCAACCTATAGATAATTTGCATTCCCCCTCCCCATTCACCAAGAGCGAAAACAAAGTTTATATAACCATCATGCAATTATCTGGTCTTACCTGATATGAATACATAAGCAGAAGTGTCATATCTCAAGAAATATATAGCCCGTTTACGCTCTGCCGCAACTAAGACATTTTATGGTCAGTATACTGCTATTCAGACAATTTGGAACCAGACTTCCATCCACCGGTACTAATTCTCTAAACAACGAAAGTTCAATTTGCATTTGATTCAAGGCGCAGTTTATACTCCAGAAGAACTTAAGCCTCCAATATGCACTGGGGTCAGGTTAAAGTCAGGGGATTAGATCAGTTCAATATGACCTTGATCTTGTAGATTTCTCTTCCTATTACTGGAATCGGCTGGTGATGGCTGGTGGGTAAGGGATTTCAGTATGCAGTTACCAAACTGGAAGCTCCTCTAGTTACTAAAGGAAGTGAGTCGGCTGTTGAGAAAGGTAGATAGACTTTCTTAGTGTTAAAACATTTTGAGTTAGTTCTTTATTTCGGAAAATGCTGATTTCTAATAGGATCATACTGAGAGTAAGCCAGTTTTATTTTTGGACAAAATCACTTGACCGACAAACTTTTTCATCAAGCGAAGGAGACAAAATCCTAAAGAGAAAGCTTTTGGTATTATTGAAAATCAGGGGAGCTTAGTGAGATTGCCAACCTTGAGGTAGGTCTCTATGATAGAATTTTGACAAATCGGCACAACAGAATAAAAGGATAGCCGGTGCAGCAAGCTCCTGTCATGAGCGGGGTTCGGGAAAGGACCAGACCACATTGGTCTATTTCTGCAAGAGGTTATTTCCGCGATTTGAAAAAAAAGGGTACTTCTTCTAGAGCTTGAATTTGTATGTGAAAAGAAGAAAGTCACAGCATGTTATTACAAGATTTCCTACACAAACTTAAATTGTATTTCTTTTGTCTTGAAACTGTGAGAATACAACCTTCTACATACAGCTATTCTATTTCTTCCCTCTAAATTATCCCACAAAATAACTGGATCGTGGTTGAATTTGTATTAACATACAAATAATCATGACACTTTTCTCGAATAGATACAAACCTGGTCATAAGACACCAATGCTTTCAAACATCAAAAGGAGAAGTCTCTCACAGAGAGATTTGTAGGATTCCTAAAACGGGAATAATGGTGCAGCATTCCCGGTTACTGACCATTGGTGCAACACACTTGCTTTAAATAGAATACAAGGTGGAAAAGACTACGGAAAGAGCGACGGCAAGTCGAGAACCCCAAAAATAGTTGCATGAGCATATAAAAGAAAAATGTGCTATTTTCAAGATAAAAATGATCAATCAACTATGATCAATCACAGAATAATCGTTCTTTTACTTAAGTTAATCCATATCTAGAGACAGGGCATACGTGGAAGCCTAACCTACTCAACAACAACATACCCCAGTGTAATCCCACAAGTGGGGTGGGTAGTGTACGCATACCTTACCCCTATCATGGAGGTAGAGAGGTTGTTTCCGATATACCCCTAACCTGCTCCTCTTTGGAATAATCATCCTCATTCCATTACACAATATATCTTCTATTTCTGTTACCACCGGTGTTTCTTGTGCTTCGGTTATCGCATTATTTCGTTGTTGTTACTACTTTCATTATTTCCATATTCCCTTTTCAAACTGTTGTGAAATGCTTTACTTAAGCCGAGGGTCTACCGGAAACAACCTTCACCTCCCTAAGGTAGGGTTGATATCTGCGTACACTCTAACCTCCCCCATTTTATGGGATTATACTAGGTATGTTGTTGTCGTTGTTGTATTCCATTACACAATAATTTCAAATATACTAGTCATCATTCAAATTATATTTAAATATACCAATCTAAATGATAAGGCTGCGTACAATAGACCATGTGGTCCGGACCCCGCACATAGCAGGAGCTTAGTGCACCGAGCTGCCATTTTTTACTAATCTAAACGATTCATGTTGGAAAAATAAATTCAAAGTTGTAAGAAACCAAAATTGGTTAGGATTTGGTTTAATTCATGTCTAGTTAGAATTTATATTCAAATTTATATAGGAATAGGTTTTTCTGTTTTGAGCTAAAGTAGGTTCCATACTATTATGAATAGGTGTGCTGCTAGCTATTTTCACTGTGTATAGATCGCATAGAGAACTCACATATTTATGAGTTTATGAACAAAATATTTTCCTTCAATTCGTAAGAGATCCTATCCAGATTAAGCAATCCATTGTTACGCCTTTTAAGTCTGCTAAAATTTTCAATAATACATAGTAGTAGTTATTAGCGAGTCCGCCATATGTTTAATTACATCAATTTTGCTCTGTATAGTCGAAGGAAAAGACACACATATTGAAATTCACATACAAGTACAACTAATCTACAAACGAAGTTAAAAGCGTTGCTTACCTTGCCAAAAACGACGTCGTATGAAGTAGAAGACCGAATACGGCCATAAACAACTTGCAAAACAACACTTCCTCTAAGAACAGTTTTAGCCAAATAACAAGCGCCACCACGTGAAGTAGCTGATCGCGACTTGCTGCTACAATCGGCAGACGATGATTCCTCGGAAACCGCCATTAACACACCGCGATTCGATTCAGTGAAAATTAGGATTTATTGCGTTGAATTGGAGTGAATGTATAAGTTTTTAGGGTAAAAGAAGACAAGGTTTGTTAACAACTAGTGTAGTTACCAGTCATTCATCCATTCCACATTTCCATGTGGCTTTTGCAGGAGGGACCAAATGGAGACATCTTTAGATTTTGTTACAATAATCTAATTACTCCTCCTTTTCTAAATCAATTAATCAGTCTATAGATAAAAGTATTTATTTTTATGTAATTTTTAATTGTTGAAATTATAATTTGTTTTCATTTATCACTTCACTAGTTAATAAACAAGTTAAACGTTTATAATTGTATTCATTTTAAAATTGCGTTATATTAAGTGGCAAAAATTACTACTTATTTTTTCAAAGGGAAAGATCCCAATATAACTTTTAATATTTGTGATGTGTCTGTATTTGACCCATTAATATGTTTTATAACAAACAATTTTTCGCTCTGAGGAAATTAATCTACACAGAGGTAGCGTAGGGATATATTTGAACATTTATCTATAATTATTGATTAAGTTTACCTTGTGCACACACAAAAATAGCGATTGTGAGTTCCTTTACTATCAAAAGAAATTATTGATTAGGAGTATAATTGGACATTCCAACTGTTTAAGTGCATGTTTCAAATAATTTCAAAGGATATATACAAACTAATTTGATAGTAAAAACTTGCTCGCACGGAATGTTTATCATAAAATTAATAAATACAATGTGCATATCTTGCATACAAATTTATCACTTAACCATTATTATAATTTAATGTCAAGGATGAAGAAAAAAATTGGAAGTTTGATTGAGACGCAACACGTGCTCTCAAGCTTATAATTGAAATTCTAATTAATTAATTATAAATATAAAACTAATAATATATTTATTTATTTAATTAATATGAATCTGGATTTGACCCACATGAGTGACACGGTCCAATTTCCTTCAAGCCAAACAGTGGATCGAGCCTAGGGCAGAACTCCCTCTCTTGACTTGCAAAATATGATAGAATCAGAAGTCATAAGGGGCGCCGAAGCTAGTGCTTTGATTACAAATTTGGTTGGCCTAGTAATTTTCATCTAAAATCTTGTATTTGTATAAAAATAAAACCATTGAATAGGTATAGAATATTAATGTGGAACCTAATAAGTTCAAAAGACTAGTATCCCGAATCAATAAATTTCACATTCTGACTTTACCTCGGTGTAGCTTTTCCGTTATTCACTCTTTCTTAATTTAATTGATCATATAGTATGTATGAGAACAAAATTATTTTGTCCCATCATATTAGTTCTTAATCATTTTCTACCATTGATGTGATTGAAATGATGAGCGCCAATATACAAAGTGTTGGTACTCTATTGTACTTTATAAAGCAGTACGGGAAGTAAATAACTATTACAAGTGTTTGAAAGGATAAATAAATGGTCAATCTTCAAAACTGCCGCAAGTTTGTTATGTCTTCAATCTTGATAACCTGAAATCAAGAAACAACTAAATCTGGATGGTTACAACATTGTGTGTTGAGCTGAGTGATTGCACTCTGTCCTTAAGACAAGATTGCCCCGTATATATGCTTTTACGTTAGCTGGCAATAGTCTCCCAAGATAAAACAACACTTTAATCTCAACACTACAAAGCCAATAGGTTGAGTCTGACGAAGAAAACAAATATGAATCGACTTGTTGAAGAAATGAAAAAGGAAGGAAGAGTTTCTGTTTTCTCTTCTGTTTTGTCTCTGTGTATATAGTGTGTCTCTGTTGTGTATATCTCATGTATATCACACTGTATTTCGTCACTGTTTTTGGGTATTTCCGTGTGTTTTTCTTCACTATTTTGCAGTGTTTTTCGTCACTGTTTTGCAGTGTTTTCTTCACTGTTTGTGCTGCTATTTTCGTGTATATTTCTGTCACGTTTTTTTAGCCAAATGAGGCATCAATATATAGCATGGAGGAGGGACTCCTCAACTACCACAAACATGACTGTAAATAGTCATTAGGAGGGCTGTTAATGGCCATTAGGGAGTGTAAACGTGTAAATATATTCCCTACCCATAATTAGAATATTTTCATATATTGTGTAAATATAATTATGGTAAGACTAGGATTCCTCTTTTATATAGGCTTAGGATTCCTCTTTTGTATAGGCTTAGGATTCCTATTGTATAAGGGATGAATATTGTACTCTATATATACCTTGATATTAATGAAAGACTCCTCAAGGGAGATTAATATCATCTTACATGGTATCAAGAGCCAAATAAACAAAACCCTAAAAACCTTTCTCTTCCACAGTTGTCGGCTGCCTCTCCTACGCCGCGGCCCTCCCGGATTTTCTTCTTGTTTTTCGGGTTTTGTTCTTCCTTTCTTCTCTTCTCTAAATGGCTATCCCTGATTCTTACACACTTTCGACGCCTCTACCTCCACAAATCCCACCACAAAGTCATCACCCCCGTTTCATCCCGCCCTTCATCGTTTCCAACATCAAGAACCATATTCCCATTATTCTTGATCAAGAAAACAACCGTATTCTCCCCGGGTTGAACTTTTCGCAATCATGCATGTCTCTATAACGTGCTTGACCATATTGATGACACTATTCCGCGCCTACGGAGGTTGATGATTCTATCGGCACCGTCTCGACGCCGGCGTCAAACAATGGATATATGGTAGTATCTCTCAGGATTTGCTCCTTACTATCATGAAATCTGACTCCACAGCCCTTGACTTGTGGAATCGTTTAGAGGAAATTTTTCAGGACAACAAGCACACTCGTGCCGTGTATTTGGAAGAACAATTCAACAAAACACGTCTTGAAAACTTCTCCAATGTCTCTGAGTACTGCAAGCAGCTTAAACTTCTAGCGGATCAACTCTCCAACATCGGCACGCCTGTCAATGACGATAAAATGGTGCTATAAATGATTTCTGGCCTTACTAAGGGCGAATATGATACTTTGGCCACCATTATTCAACAGGCAGATCCGCTACCGAGTTTTAACAAAGCTCGCTCACAATTGTTGCTCGAAGAAACCCGTCGTGCTAAGCAGGATGAGCACGCCCAGCAGGTGTTAGCTGTCGACACGCAACCTCAAGATCAGACGCCACCAGACAACTCCCAACAGCGGCAGGGCCACGGCGGCAAAGGTGGAAAAGGCCGCGGCGGTAGAGGAGGCCGTGGTCGTGGAAAGGGTCGCGGTCAACAGAACCAACAGCGACAAGAACAAGAACAGAGATCGCGAGAATAAGCCGGGCTGCGGCTCCTCGGCGGTTCGTCTACGGCGCGCGGCGCCCCGATTCGAGCCGCGACGCCAAGTCCATTCCAAGCACCCGGCACCATACAATCCGTATTCTTACCCCGGTTTGCTAGGCCCCGCTCCCGCCCCACAACAGCCCACTTCATGCAAGGTCGGGTCCCCGACCCTCCTCCGGCATGACACCCACCGAGTTGGGTCGGGCGTTCAAAGCACCCTCTCTATGCAAATGACGACGACAATACTTGGTACATGGACTCAAGCGCCACATCTCACGTCACCCCCGATCTGCGGTACTATTCCTAAAGCTGTTTCATGTAAAGCATCCTCAATATGTTACAGTTGGTAGTGGACAACGCATTCCAGTTAAGGGTTATGGTACCTCATACACACAACCTCCTCATCCACCCTTCTCCCTCAAAAACACCCTATATGCCCCACACATGATTAAGAACCTCATATCCGTCCGCCAATTTACTCGTAATAATTCGTCTCTCGTGGATTTTGACCCTTTTGGTTTTACTGTAAAAGATCTTCATACGGGAACACCTCTTACGAGATGCAATAGCACGGGGGATCTCTATCCATTCACTTCTACCTCCGCTGCCAGATCTTGCTCTCCCGTCACTCTAGCGGCTGTTTCTTCTTCAACCTGGCATAATAGGCTTGGTCATCCAGGAGTCCCAGTTTTTAATTTTCTTAGAGGCAACAATTTCATTGCTTGTAATGGGAAACTTGCCCAAAATTGTGTTTCTTGCTCTTTAGGCAAACATATTCGTTTTCCGTTCAAATCATCTACTAGTGTTACATTTGCTCATTTTGATAATATACATGCCGATTTATGGACATCTCCTATCACTAGTTCTCTCGGTCATAAATACTATCTTGTGTTGCTTGATGATTTTTCACACTACGTTTGGTTATACCCTCTTAAATTTAAATCGGAAGTGTTTGTCAAATTTCTTGAGTTTCGCAAGTTCATTCAAACACAATTTGGAAAAGGCATAAAATCATTTCAGTGCAATAATGGTCGTGAATTCAATAACTCTATGTTCCACCGTTTTTGTACCAATAATGGCATGGTCTTTCGCTTCTCCTGCCCTCACACCTCACCACAAAACGGTAAAGCTGAAAGAATCATCCGCACCATTAACAATATGATTCGCACCCTATTGATTCATGCCTCCCTCCCTCCACCCTTCTGGGTCTATGCTGCTAAAATGTCAGAATACACTCTAAATATTCTCCCTACTAGCACTCTTCACAATATGACCCCTACCGAAATCCTCTACCATAGAATCCCCTCTTATGATCATCTACGAATTTTTGGTTGTCTGTGCTATCCCAACCTTAGCTCTACCGCCCCTCACAAGCTCGCTCCTAGGTCCACTCCATGTATCTTTCTAGGATTCCCGCCGAACCATAGGGGCTATCTATGCTATGACTTGTCGACTCGTCAGATCCACATATCTCATCACGTCACATTCGACGAGACCACATTCCCATTTTTGAATCTTCTAAAATTCCAAAAATAGGACTACTCATTTCTTGACGAGTCTGCCATCTCTCCCCTCATAATCGAACAACTCACATCCTCTGTTCCGTCGTCAGAGCCGCGGAGCCCAAACTTCAGAGAAGCCTGTCAACCTTCTAGCACCGTGACTCTCGATCCAGGAGCCGCGGCACCTCCGACGGCTTCGCCCCCACCCTCTCCTTATCCGACTTTACCCCCCGTCTCAGACACCACTCCGCCACCCACTGTCCCTACCCATCCAATGGAAACTCGTTCAAAGCATGGAATCTTCAAACCCAAAGTCCATTTCAACTTGTCTGCCCAAACCATCTCTCCACTTCCAAAGAACCCAAAATTGGCCAAACAAGACCCTAATTGGAATGCGGCTATGTATGAGGAATTCAATGCTTTAACTAAACAACACACGTGGGATCTAGTACCTAGACCTGAGGGGGTGAATGTCATTCGTTGTATGTGGCTATTTCGTCACAAGTTCGAGACAATGGGGATCTTGAGAGGTATAAGGCCCGTCTTGTGGCTAATGGCACAAATCGGCAGGAGGGCATTGATTGTAGTGAGACCTTCACCGGTTGTCAAACCGGCTACCATCCGCACAGTTTTGAGCATAGCCATGGGCAAACACCGGCCGATCCATCGACTTGATGTGAAGAATGCATTCTTACATGGGGATCCGAGAGAGACAGTCTACATGCATCGCCACCGGGGTTCACCCATCCGGCAGTTCCTCACTATGTGTGCCGTCTCCGTAAGTCACTATATGGCCTCGAAGCAGCCCCCGTGCGTGGTATGATCGCTTTGCCGGTATATCTTGCAGATTGGGTTTGTATGCAGCAAGAGTGATACATCACTTTTCATTTTTCATCGAGGTAGTAGCACGACTTACTTATTACTTTACGTGGATGATATTGTTCTTACCGCCTCTTCCGACGGATTGAAAAATGAGATTATTGCCTTGCTCAAGTCCGAATTTGCAATGACCGATTTGGGAAAGCCGAGTTACTTTTGGGGATATCGGTGACCGTGTCCGCCAATCATATGTTCTTGTGTCGGCGTAAGTATGCGAGAAGAGATTGTGTACGGGGCTAAGATGGCGAAGCGCAAAGAGGTGCCTACTCCGGTTGATTCCAAATCTAAGCTCGGTGCTATGGATGGTGCTCCAGTCCCGATCCTACTCGTATATGACCCTTGCGGGTGCACTTCGTATCTCACATTCACCGGAGCCGGACATAGCTTATCTTTGTTCGGCGGGTGTGCTTATTCATGCATGCCCCCAGAGAGTCTCATTTCATCGCTCTTAAGCGTATCATTCGATACATTAAGGGCACTCTTGATTATGATTTGCACCTATACCCCTCTCGCACCGGACGGAGTTGCTTTCATATACGGATGCGAGATTGGGCGGGGTGTCCGGACACGCGACGCTCCACCTCCGGCTTTTGTGTTTTCTTAGGGGATAATCGATTTCTTGGTCGCGCAAGTGACAGGCTACCCTATCTCGCTCCAAAGATCCGAGGCCGAGTACGAGAGGCGTTGCAAATGTAGTAGGCGAGATTTGTTGGCTCAGAAATTTACTGTTAGAACTTCAGTGTCCTTTGCGTCAGGCATCTATTGTGTATTGTGATAACATCTCTGCCATCTATCTTTCTCATAATCCGGTTCAACATCAGCGAACCAAGCATATTGAGATAGACCTACACTTCGTTCGTGAGAAAGTTGCGTTAGGCCATGTCAGAGTGTTACATGTTCCATCATCCTATCAGTATGCAGACATATTTACCAAAGGACTTCCCAGACAGTTATTTCTTGACTTCAGAGCCAGTCTCAGCGTCCGGCCTCCTCCCGCTCCGACTGAGGGGGTGTGTAAACGTGTAAATATATTCCCTACCCATAATTAGAATATTTTCATATATTGTGTAAATATTATTATGGTAAGACTAGGATTCCTCTTTTGTATAGGCTTAGGATTTCTCTTTTGTATAGGCTTAGGATTCCTCTTTTGTATAGGTTTAGGATTCCTATTGTATAAGGGATGAATATTGTACTCTATGTATACCTTGATATTAATGAAAGACTCCTCAAGGGAGATTAATATCATCTTACAGGGAGGCTGAAAAATGACAGGTTTAATGCCATTAGTGAGGTTGATTTATGGTCATGAAGGATGGCTGTTTATGGAGTAGTTAACAGCCAAGTAATGGCTGGTTAATTCTCCAAAAAATAGTCCAAACGGTAGGCAGAAAGTTTCTGCCTTCCGTCTTTCCCAAAATCAACTTTCCAGAAACTCTAGGGACCAAACTGTAAATATTAATCAATTTGGGGTCCAAAAAGATAATATCAGAAAGTCCCCACAGCCCGAGACCGGACGGGCGGCGGCGGCGCGCGTGTGGGCTTAGCCTTGAACCCAAGCACATCTAGGTCCTCCCTCCTTTAAACACATGGGATACCCCTTGGGGTCCCAAACCCTTTACCACTTTAGAAACTTATAAAGAGAGCAATTCTTCATTTTCCTACCGATGTGGTAGATTTGTCCCACACCATATTTCCATGCCTCAAACACCTTACTTTGTGGACCAATATCTCTTTCATTTCTCAACAAAATTTGACGATTCTTGGCCTTACGGTCATCTACTCACTTTGTAGATTATGCATGCGAGAAGAGAAAGCCTCCAACATGCGGAACACTAGTGTTTAATTCATTAAATATGGGTGGACGCAACTCCCCGCCAAAGGCAAATTTCCAACCCAAAGAACTTTAAAAAATATACTATAATTTTCTGTAAAAAAACTCGATTAGCGAAAATTAATGTTCGTAGGGCCAAAGCCAAAAGGAGGATGATATACTTTATTCACGAGAGAATGAATATATACTTCACTCATTGAGAATCCAAAAAACAAAAAAGAACTATATACCTTGTTCTTTCCTTTCTTCATTGTCGTGTGATTTTAGCGCAAAAAAAATAATAGTTATATAATTATTTTTGAAATTTACCCCGCCTTTTATATCAAAATCATAGAATTCATTCCAGCCAAAATTAATGATGCAGCTTTATATCTTAAATCGAATGCATGACAATACTGAACCGACAAAATATTGCATCTGCTACATCGATCCCACGTCTAACGTTGCTACTATGACTTAACATTTGAAATTTTTGAATAACTTCTGCGTACGGAAAAGGTAGTAATTCATTTTTAAGAAAAAAGTATTTGCCGTTATCGATGACTAGAAAAAGCAAAGAAGATGAGATGTCTACAAATTTCATAAGTTCGTGCCGGTGGAATATGGAAATTGCACCATGCACTGTATACTATCAGTCAACTTTTCGATTACACATATGGTAATAATAAAGCTCATCTCACACGAGTGTAATTGCCGGTGACTAGCGTCTGCGCCGTCATTTCCCATGTATTATATTGAGTAATAATTCAAATTTGCATCTTAAAAACCTCACTCTAATTAGTCCAAATTATAATGCAAAAACTTAAATACCGTTATTTTTAGTATTATTATTACTCCCTTGGTCCTAATTTATAATTTTATAGTGACACATTTTTTTTTAGTCAATTTCAAAGAAATGATACATTTTTCTTATTTAACAATAATTTAATTTTAAACTTTATCTTTTACGCGAGATCATTTATAGCCACACAAGTATTCTTGACTTGTTTTAGACTATAAAATTCAAAAGTCTTCCTCTATTTTTTAAATTTCGTGTCCAATCAAATTATATCATATAAATTGAGACGGTGAGTATTAACTATTAGCCATTGGAACACTTATTTGTGGGAGACGCAGGAGACTAGTCCCCTCTGCTCATCCTTTACTTATTTAGGAGTAGTTAGTATTCTAATAGTATCTTATTTTTAAATTTTATTACTGCATGTTGTTGTTTTTGTTCCTTTGCTCATCTTGATATGCCGTTGTCGTCATTTCCTTTTAATCTTGCTTCGATTTTTACTTTTTTTTTAGTCAAGAGTCTATCAAAAATAAATTTTCTACAAAGTTAGATGTAAGATTTGCGTACATATTATCATTTTCAAACCCTACTTGTAGTATCAATTTTTTATTGGTGTTGTTGTTGTTTTGTATTAGCCATTGAAAGGGAAAGGACTGTCATGTGTTAATTGACTCGAGCTAATTTTTAGCATTATGTTAAATCTAATATTTGTTTCTTATCACGGTATCTCAATTCATGATTTATTTGATGTTGAGCCCATTCCAAATGTTCAGTCTTAAACGCAGATTAAAAGTAAATAACATATTAACTTAATCTTCTCGCGATTTAAATTTTATACACTAATGAAATAATTTTTTATTTATATAAACATGTCACTTAATAGATAATTACATGTATATCTCTTGATATATATTATTTGGTAATCTTGTAAACTTAACTAAAATGTTGTTACAATTAAAATTCACATAGTATAAAAATATGTTTACTCTATCAATGTACATAACCTCAACTAATGTGTCACATATTAGTCTGAAACTTCCTTATGTAGTCAAGAAGAACGACACCTCGTTGTAAAGTATCTAATCTATTACACTCACTGCATTCTCTCTCCTTGTCCTATAAATATGGTTTTAATTGTTGGACTGATTAGCAAAGGACAGTCAACGTATATACATTTTGATTTTTCAATACAAATTGTAGTGTGTCTGTTTACTGTGAGCACAGAGATAGAGAGACAAATGGCCATTGTTTTTCCTTAGTTTTGTTTAGCCCAAAATTCTTTCAATCCTTCAAAGCACCATATTTTACGGTCTCTCTCAAATTGGTCTTCATTTCTCAACCAAAATTTTTCTTTCTCTTTCTGTTTTTTTTTCTTGTGTTCTATTCATCCCCATTGCTTCACAAGATTCAAGATTTTTCTTTGAAGTTGAACATTTTTGTATTAGAAAAGATAAATCTTTTGGACCCTTTTCATGTCTTGTTCTATTATGATACGTGTTGCTTAATTTATCATTCTTATAGGTAGGTAAAACGTTGTAATCCCCTCTTAATGCATTTCTTGATTTATTGTGAATTGTGATGTTTGTTACTCAATTTGTCATTTTCATAGGTATTGGTTGGTAAATTTATGTACCCTTTTTCTGTCTTTCTTGTTTTATTGTGAAAATATTGCATTTTTGGCTTTGCATTTTGTTGTTTTATTGTGAATTGTGATATGTGTTACATTGTTTGTCATTTTCATAGGTATTGGTTGGTAAATATGTGTACCCTTTTCCTGTCTTTCTTGCTTTATTGTGAAAAGATTGCATTTTTAGCATTGCATTTTGTTGTTCTGACCATTTGATGGAATAGTATCATCTATACATTTTTCTTGATGCATGGTTTTATCATGTTCAATCTTTTATTCCTGTAGTGGATGTTCTGTTATCTTAAACTGTCACATTCCTTGAGAAAACACATATTCTCCATCATTCATGGTGTTCTGCATCTTTTTTTAATGATAGTGGTGCTCGGGCCAACTTGCACACTTGGACTATTTTATCGGGTACCTGTTGCCTCGACATGAAATTCATCATTCTGTTTGTTTATTTTGCAGAAAGGGGAGTATTGTGTCTATGTGGCCTGGTTGAGGTTTAGTGTTAATTTCTGATTATGCTTTGGATTAAACGATCAACGCCATATGAAGAAAGTGGTTATCTGTCCAAATGGATCTCAAACTTTTGCTTTTGAGATGTAATTTCTTGCCATAAAAAAATTATTTGGAGATAATTTTGTGGTTATCTGTTGAAATGGATCTCAAAATCTTGCTTTTCGGACGTTGTAGTTTCTTGCCATGAAATTTTATTTGGGGAAAAATAATGTTGGATCAAGTTATTGAGGCATTCATATTGAATACAATCTTGCAAGCCAAAATTCAAAACCTTTTTCTGTCTCAAACAGTGAAAAGAACCGCCTAGCATATTGTTGTTCAACTGTGATTAGTTTATTCTTTTTCTTTCTTTAATTTCACCTACAATGAGGAGGTTGACATAACATATCTATTGTAGTTTTTCTGATATACCAAGTACATAGAGTAGTAGCGTATATTTTTATTCATCATAAGTGTTATCACCTGAAAAGCATTGATGAAATTAATATCTGATGACATTGTCTTTACTTTGCAGAGGTAATTTAGTTATAATTTCTTCAGGGGAATTTCTATCTGAGTAGGACATCCTATAATTTTTTTGACTGGGAGATGGGAATAACTTATTCATGTCCGTTTGCCAATTTTGACGATTCAGATACTAGGTTCGAATCTTATTTAGTGAGAACACTGAGTTTTGGAAGTGATGGTACTACGCGGTCTGCGTTACCGCCTATTAATTTGAAAGACCAAAATCCTCAGCAGTCAAAAATGCAAAAGTCTTACAGTTCTGGAAAAATGATACTTGAAGGAACCCTTAGCTATAAAAGGAGGGAATTAGAGGCCAAGATTGGACTAAAGTCTCCTGGATTCGATAAGGAGGATAAGACAATGAGTCGATCAGACAGCCTTACGAGCAGTGAAGAAATATCTGAAAAAACGCATAGCATACCTAACGAAAATACTAATATGATACCGTTAGTATATGAGAAACAAAGAGATGAAGCTGCAGTAAAGATGCAGAAAACGTACAAAAGTTTTCGTACTCGAAGACGACTAGCAGATTGTGCCATTCTGGTCGAGCAGAGATGGTATAGTAGTTTATCACAGAGCCGTGTCATGATATTTATTGACTTAATGCATATTCTATTTGTTCCTAATTTTGAGTGTAATTTACAGGTGGAAGGTATTAGATTCCGTCGAACTCAAGCACAGTTCTATATCGTTCTTTGACATTCCGAAACCCGAAACTGCTTTTTCTCGTTGGTCAAGAGCTTTAACCAGAGCTGCTAAGGTATAGATTGATTTTACTATTTACAAAATCCAATTAATCTCTTTTTTTTCTCTGGTTAAGTTGTGGTATTTAGGACTTTATCTGTGTTGATAGGTGGGTAAAGGTTTGTCGAAAGATGAGAAGGCCTGTAAGCTTGCTTTACAGCATTGGCTTGAAGCAGTAAGTACCTTTTCCCGCAATAACAATGTCATGAGTTCTCATTTTTGTGAGATTTTCATTGATTTACTTTCGTAATTGTGTGAAAACAGATTGATCCTCGACATCGCTATGGTCATAATCTTCAATTTTATTACACCAAGTGGCTCCAAGCTGACAGTAAACAACCTTTCTTCTATTGGTGAGATTTTCTTGAATCAACAAGTAATTCAAACAAGCAAATTCAATATAATTTCTACTTCACTAAATTAGACGTTTTCCCCCTCGAGTTCTATAGGTTGGACATAGGTGAAGGTAAAGAAGTAAATCTTGAGAAGTGCCCTAGATCAAAACTTCATCAGCAATGTATCAAGTATCTTGGTCCGGTGAGTTTTGTCTTCTTTCTGTAGGGTATAAAGGTTATCATGTGACAAAAAAGGTGTTCAAATCTTTGTTTGTTTATCTGTTTATGATATTTATTCAAGGGTCCGCTAACCAATTCTCTAGTCTCAGTTTTGAAAAGCGTAACCAAAAAATAAGTTGTGCATAATGGACGTTAGAGACTCGTGATGGTTCAACTAATGTCTTTTAGTTTAATTAGTATTTACACTTCTAAGGAGATTATATATATTTAGCTGCACGAAAAAGAAAAGTCAAGAATAAATGTTTAATGCAACTGACCGGTTATAAATAATTACAGGTAGAGAGAGAGGCATATGAAGTTGTAATTGTGGGTGGAAAATTCATCTACAAGCAGAGCGGGAGGCTTCTTGATACGAGAGGAGGACCAGAAGAAGTCAAGTGGATCTTTGTGCTAAGCGTGTCGAAGGACTTGTACATTGGGATGAAGCAAAAAGGAACTTTTCAGCATTCAAGTTTCTTAGCTGGTGGAGCCACATTAGCTGCGGGCAGATTAGTGATAGAAGATGGTATTCTAAAGGTAACAGATCGAGTAAAATGTCATAATTTTGCCAAACCCGCAACAAGTTTTTTCTTAAATCTGGTTTTAATGAATCTTAACCTTTTTGCATAATCTAGGCTGTCTGGCCACACAGTGGACATTATCTCCCAACAAGAGAGAATTTTGAAGAATTTATGACATATCTTGAGCAACACAACATTGATGTCACTATAATTCAGGTAGGACACAACACTTCTTTTCGTCCCATCCCCCCTGACTAAATACATCATTTCTCTTAAATGATCAAAACTTAAAAAGTATAAGCAAAGACACACTTTATAGTTACAATAGAAGTTTTGCTTTCAAATGTAGTTAGTGTTTGGACTGGCGCAAGAGCTTTTTGTGCAAGAGAAGCATCCGTCAAGCTAAATAGAAAGTCTTCATGTAAATAACAACTCGGTGTCAACACTTATCGTGTTACCTATCTAAGTGGATAAATTAGTCGTGGCTTAACTTGTTAAGTTTACTCGTTGTTTTGCAGAAATCCCCGAGTGATGGGGAGGATGCACCCTTTCTTAGGAAGGATGGTGGTTTTGGCCTTCGTAACAGCTTATCTGCACCAGATTTTAGCCAACCCAATGAAGAGAGCAAAGCCAAATGCTCAGATACGGGGAACAAGACTGATTCTACTACAAAATATTGCAAGGATGCAGAAAATTCAATTCCTTTGTCAAGGCGACCCCAAGGATTAAGACCCAAAATTGTAGTCGAAATTCCACTAAGGGAAGACATGTTTGAGTTATTCACTAAGGACAACACAGAGCCTTCGGATACTCCAGTAGATGGATATGAAACAGCGGAAGAATATTTATCAGATACAGAACTTTCGGTTTCAAAGCAGAATTTATTTGACGATGAAGATGAAGAAGACTATGAAGAAACTATCCCCACGGAAAAGATAATGAAGAGAATAGACACACATAGGAGAACAAAGTCATTCCAGTTAGCTCATCAATTATCTTGTAGATGGACAACGGGAGCTGGACCTCGGATCGGATGTATGAGGGACTATCCAGCAGAACTCCAATTTCGTGTTATGGAAGAGGTGTATTTTTCTCCGAGAACTACATCTCTAACACCACCGAAATCTGCTCGACCTCATACTCCTACCATCTTTTCTATAGAAGCATCTTAAGGCAAAAGACGTGATGGTTCTGAATCGGCGGTTTTTTCAATCAGCCCCACTAGTAGAAGAGATGCAAAAATATTGCGATTAGTAGTTAGGAGAAACTAAATCATTCTTACAATACTTTTTTGCTTTTTGTTCCTGAAGTAGGAAATCTTCTGCAGTTCTTTTAATCGAATCTTTTAATCGAAAAGTAGCAGCTTTATCATCATTATCTTTTTTTTTCTTCTTCATCATTTTTACAAACTCCTATATAGATTTGTAAAGCACCACATTCATTCTTTACCACCACTTTTTGTAGATATACAGAAAAAAAGATCAAATGAAGTCTGCCAAAGTTCTTTATCAGTCAGAATTCTTCTCTCTTCCTCTCTAGTGTTCATCTAATTACTTAGTTCTCTGTTTCACCTTTAAGAATTCTAGAGACTCAGGAACATTTGAATATCTTGATTCAAATACTCTTATGTACAAAGTGTGGAGATTGCAAATATTGAGACAAAATGGAGCTAGGTTGCTGCTGATTCCAGTTCTCATTTATGTTGTTCGGACTCTCCAAAAATATTGCCGAACCCCTGTTGGATTCTCCAATTATACACTACTTTTGGAGGATCCAACACGCATGCGACGACATCTTTGAAGAGTCCGAGCAATATAGATTCTAATTATGTCAGAACAAGGAGAGTATAGATCAATCTGAGGCAAACAGAATCTGTACATACTCATGCAACATTCTTATTTGATAGCACATGAAAACACTCGCCATTTAATTATTTTGACTCTGTAATTTTTCTAGGATGTGAGATTACACTGGGTATGTTGTTGTTCTTGTTGTAATTTTTCTAGGATGTATTAATTAAATCTATACTATGGAGAGCTTGTTTTCTGCTAAAATTGCAAAATTAGATATTTGATAATTGTTATTTCCATCCTTTGGAACAATGGTATAGTTGCTCCTCTAGCATATCAAATGAAACTTTTAAACTGAGAACAATGGGAGTGGACTCCCAAAACCGAGCTTTAAGTCAAATGCACTGCAATATAAAGATTTTCTTAAACTAGTATAGTTAAACAAGTATAGCTATTATCAGTGTTGTTTAACCTAATTGCCGGTCACTTACCATTTTTATCAAGTTACCAACCAATGTGTTTCATAAAAATCTACTTGTACATTATAAATGAGTTGATGGTATAAATAATTTTTACATTGTCAATGCATAAAACTTTTAAACTCATTTGTAATCTTCATACCATTTTGTTTTAGGAGGCTGACTGTTGTTTAAAGAATGGTTGAAAATTGCAAATTATTTAATATTTAACCACCTCATAATCAAATTGAGACCCGCAAGTAAAAATCTCGAGTTTACAATTTCAAATTTCAGATATACAGATCTGAAGTTGGCATAACCATTGAAACTTGGCATTACCACCTCACCAGCATGAACTTTTTACGCAAAAAGGATTCAACAATTCCATAAAAGAAATTCTTATCAGATTTTAAAATGTTATACAGTATCTTTATGATAGTTTCCAAACGTGAGGCATACTTCTTGATTGCGGCTAGCATGGCTGCATAATCCTTTATAGAAACGTGATAAACTTATCAAAGGTGATCAGTGAGAAGCTCTTTGTGAGAACACACATTGACATCTTGAAAAATAGATGAAAGTTATTCATGGTGAAAGTAAGTGTTTTTGTGTGAAGTTCCCGTTTTCAGGCTAAAGTTTAAATACTTACTCCAAAAAGAAACACTTTTTTGCGCGGACTTCCCTTCGAAGGCACATGTCTTTAATTTTTGCCACTTCGCTTAAAAAAGTGGTTGAAAATAGCCCGAAGTTTCGAGTTCGAACCCCGCTCAGTAAAAAAATTGAAAAAGAATTTGTAAGACAAAGTTCAGATTTCGCAAGACATAGTTTGCCTGTATTTGCCTTCAGACATAAGGCAAACTCTATCTAGAGGTAAAGTTTGTCTTATGCCTGAAGGCAAAGTTCGCATTTTTTTTTTTAACTGAACTGGGGTTTGAACCCAAAATCTAGTATATTTTAGGCAAATGACAAAAATTAAAGATTTCCAATTTGAGGGACAAAAACTAATGACCATCACCGAAAGAGGAACATTTCCCAAAAGAACTGACTAGGGCTTAAATAGGAATGCTCAAAGATCCAAAGAAAGAAACATATGGACATTGGCCCAAGCCCAATTTATTGTAGCGGGCCGGATTGGATGATAAACCCTAAATCCCTAAATTGCTGGTATAAATAAAAATCAAAACCAACCTTCTTTCACCCTCAAAGCATTTTGAGTACTCCGCCGCTAACTCTACTCTTCTCCTCTCCAGCGAATTCAGCTCTTATTTCGACACAATCAAAGTGTATGTTTCTCCTTATCCCTTTCGTTTTTGCAATAAATTTTACTGTTAAAACAAGTATTTTAGGTGAATTAGATTATAATGCTGTTTTTGCTTAAATTTGTGTTGTTGGTCTTTGCCTGCTTTCATGTAATAATGGCTCTAAGTTGTGATTGTCTACTAATGTTCAATATTTTTTGGGAATCTAATGGTTGATTATAGTCTCAGTCATTCAATGGTAGATGCACCATAGGTTAAATTTGTTTTCCACGTTGATGCTATGAACTTGCTTATATCTATACTTGGGTTATTTCAATATGTTTTCATCTATGTTTTTGGTTTTGCTCATATGGGGCATTAGATTTACTTATTTATAGACAGATATGCGCACTTAACGCTTGTAGTGGAGTAGACTTCTTCATGAGAATATTTTATTTGGACTGTTATTGGATGTTGCCTATGTTGTTAATAATGCATAAAATTATTAGATATTGTCTGGTTTTCGCAATGGGTTTATGAGAGAATTGTGAATTTGTGCATGTAAGTGGACTGTCGAGGACTCGAGGTTATGAGTGATGTCTTTAAGATGTGAAGAAACAGGATATCGAAATTAAAATTGATTTTGATATGTAAAAGAGTGTTGGTGAATCGAAAAAGACTGTTACACAAACTTGTATTTTTTGCCTTTTTTATAACTAAAAAATCATTCTGGAGTAGACCTTTTAGGCCAACCACATACGTCAACCACATACGTCAAAACTCAGGGATGATGGTCTCGCCCCTCTACCCTTTTACACTTAAATACCTGAGTTAGTTCCCTTTGGTGTTGGGTTCGAATTTGTGACCTAGGACACAGGTTCCTCAACCTTTGCCAATTGAGCTAACCCCTGGTGGCTTTGTTGTTGTTGTTTCCTTTAAAAACAACTTTGTTGTATCATGAAGGATCCACACAAAATGCCACCACTCTCGTAAGAACTAGTTTTTTGTGTATTATGTAAGAATCCAATACCCACGTAGGTGTGCTAAGACTGTCTAAATCCACGTTGGCTGTAGCATAGTTACAAGTTAAGAAGTTCAACTGAAAGCAAGATTTTTCATGCCAAGTTAATATACCAACTAACTTATCATACGAATACAAGTAAACAGCTGTATGAGAAGCAAGGTATAACACCATAGCTTTATTTCCTTTTCTAATATTCAGTTGTTGGGTTTTATTTTGTGAATGAATTCTAAGTTCAGATGAACTGAGAAGGGCTTTGGGTTGCAAATAGGGGAGAGCTTCTGAATTATAGCTCTGAAATTCCTACAGGTTTTCTGTGGGGTGCCCTGCAAATCTAATGCCTTAAACAGCATAAATGGCATCATAGTACGGATTTGTTGCAGTTCTAAGTGGTGTTTGCTTCTGAAAGTGATTTTTTGTTCCTCTTTTATTGAGCCAATTTTTGTTTTTCAGAACTATTCACTTAAGAGACATTGGTTCACAAATTCGCCTCCAAAAGCCATTACATTTTTTTTTAAATTGACTGTTCCTGCTAAAAAAAAACAACAAGAAGTAAACAGCCGGTCAAAAGCAAAGAACAATCTTCTGTACTTCCATAAAAACCTCAAGTTTAGTTGAATGCTTTTTATTTGGGAGAGCATGTCCAGGAAAATGTTGCAGAAGCCACGCTACTTGCTTTGTTGTCCTTTTTTTCACTCATATTGTCTCTTTGAACTGGAAAATGTTTGTCTCCAATAGCATCAAATGCTTTAGCAGTTACAGATTTTGGAAATCCTTTCTATCCAAACGTTAAAGTTATGTGCTACTCACTTTTGTTCTGATGTCCACGTTTTCTTTACTGCATATAGTCTGCGTCTTTGAACTAGATATGGTGCAGTAACATCATATACTTTAACAGTTGCAAATATTGCAACACTTTTTTTACTATTGAACACGAAATCTACTAATAAAATTGTGTACTTTTTTGTTGTTTTCTGCTGTTGCTTCATTAAACCGTTGTGTCATTTCCTCCAACCATCACTTACAAATATATTCTGCATTTGCAGAATGGAGTCTGCAACCAAGCATGCTATTGTGGTGAAAGTCATGGGTCGTACCGGATCCAGAGGACAGGTGACTCAGGTGAGAGTCAAGTTTCTTGATGACCAGAACCGGTTTATCATGAGAAACGTCAAGGGACCAGTCAGAGAGGGAGATGTTCTCACTCTTTTGGAGTCAGAGAGGGAAGCCAGGAGGTTGCGCTGAGCAATTAATCGTGGAGATGGTTTTGTTTACCTTGATGCTGTGATAACGATTGTTTAGTATTTTCCAATATTAAATGTTTGGTTTTGTTTTCCGGACTAGTTTTAAGTGTGTATTAGCATATATCTAGAATGGTTTGGTGATGTTATTAACTGTGAGGATTGAGTAATTTTCTGTCTATTGCAAGTTATTGTTGGAAAAATGTTATGATGTCTTGCTATCTCCTTCAACCCAAAGTTTTCAACATTCTTTACCTTCGAAGGCAATAAATCTTTTGAGTGTTTGTAGACAATGAATCTTATGTTAGTATCAAGTGAAAAGATAATATGGAGTAGTCTGTATAGTGCATTCTACTTTTAGACCAGATCATGTTCGAGAAGTAAGATTTGCCTGTAATTTTGAATTAGTTTAGTGCTTTTAAGTAACAAACTGAAGATTAATAAGAAATATATATGATGGAAACAGGGTAATAAACTAATAGTGTACACCCTCTATTTAAAAATGTTTGTCTTACTTTCTTTTTTCGTTCATTTTGAAAATAATGTCTCTTTTCTTTTTCGACAACTTTTTAATTTCAACTTTTCACCTGACATATTTAAAATCACAAGATTAAAAAATATTTTTATATATTCTAGATATCTTTAGTTTAAGACCACAAAATTCAAAAGTTTTTTTTACTTTATTAAATTCCGTGCGACGCGCGTCGAAAAATCAAATAAACATTTTGAAAGGGAGGAAGTAATTGTTTAGTCTAAAACAAAATAACATTGATAACTAAATAAAAATATCTCATTGTGGATTGAAAATTAAATTAGATCTATTACTACTACAATTGTAAAAGTGAAACAAGAAGGTTGCAAATAGCAAAGACTGTAGATTGATTATAGTATATATATTCCAATCAATATTTTTTTGGCAGTGCCCAGAAGTTTTCAATTTTTATCCCTGCTTGGTAATTACAATGTTATATTAACCTTTTCTCTTTGTTAACAGAAGAAAAAACAAAAAGGTGAAGGATTTAGGCAATTATTTGGAGCGATTCGGCCGAATTTATTAACTTTGATTTAAATAATGTATTTGTATAAAAATATCCACTGAACAATATAAAAATTAATTTCAGAATTTAATTACTGATATATGATATTGTAATCCTAGAATTTAGAATTCATAAATTTAAATTCTGACTTGCTAAAATTGGTACGCTAACAAATTACAAATAAGTAAATGATACAACAGAACATATACCATCAAACGTTTAACCTAGTGAAAACATAGTACAAGTTTAAGTAGGCGTTTGATTTGGTTGAAACTTGAGAAAAATAATATTTTTTGTAGTTAAAGTTGAAATTGTGTTTTCACGTGCATTTCACTTTAAAAAGAATTTCAGTTTGTGAGCAGAAAAAAAATTAGGAATATTTACTTGCCATAGCTATCTCTAAGAGACATTTATTAATAATAATTACTATCTAATTTATTTATATTTCATAGCTATAGTGATTTTCTAATTTATATATAATAGCTATACCAAATACAATTAAACCTTTTTATAATGGCAGCGTTTTTTCAAAAAAATTTATGACTACTATAGTGAGGTGCCGTTATTTATGTTTATTGATATTTGATGTTTAGATCCTATTTAACTGCTATAAACAAAAGTATGCTAAACAATTATTTTTTGTACTTTTTATGTTATAAATGAAAACAATATACTTGTTAATTTTAAAATTTCATTTGATTTTCATATCTCGTTAATTAAAAATAAAAAAGACTAATAAATGCATAACTAGTTGTACCATATCAATATTTTTTTTATGAGCTCCCAGGAAAGAGATCAAAAAATTAAATTCTAAGAAACATATGCATTTAAAATTAATTGAAAATTTAAATATTTCAAATTTGACGTAAGAATTCTACAATTGAAGTTGATTCGTAAATTTCAGTCTTAGTTATAGTATAACGCTTGAATTGATGAAATAGTTGACTCTTCTATCTCACCCCAAGTAGAAGTAGGTTGAGGCTCTTCATCAACAATTTTGTTACCACCTTCTGCATCCATTGTCTCTTGTTCTTCCACTCCAATCACTTGTGCAGATGAGATTTGGGTTATAAGTGATGACACACTACCAACATCCTCAACAAATTCAATTTTTTTATTATTTTTATACATACAATATTTCTGACAAAATATTATTATGCTATATTTGAATATTGATGTTATAGAGTGGTAATTTTATCAAGAGTGTACGCTATAATGAATGTGACAAAGCCTCAGTGAGGGCTATAGACCCCTTTTTTTTTTTTACTATTACTATATTAACAATTGCCAAAAAGCCTTCACCCACAAAAAACATTAGCCCCCAACATTTTTCTACTCTTAAATTATCCAAGCCCAATAAAATTACAAAAGGAAATTCATAAGCCCAACGAAAGGAAAAAAGTACTAGTCTATGAATACACAACAAAGTCAGCGTATGTGTTGATTAAAAAATAGCGCTTCCTTTCTCTATTAAAATAAAAAAACACTTTGTCTTCTTCAAGGTTTCACGCTCGAGACCAACTTAGAAATTGGCGATTCTTCTTCAGTTCTTCCGGTTCTTTTCTTGTGATCTTCAAGACTTTGATTTTAGCTACTCATCTTTATTTAGTACATGTAAGATTTTTCCATCATCTATTCAATTTCATTATAATAGTTCTTTTTTGTGAACCCTAATTAGTGTAAATTTATTATTATTTCAATTAATTAGTGTTTGATAAATGATCATATAGTTTTGGATTATTGTAGAACATTATTGTTGTGGATTTAAAGATTGTATTGATGGAGAAATTTCTTAAAAGAAAGTCTGCAATAGTTGATTCTTCTAAATCAAATGCTCAAAAGAGACATTCAAATGTTGAAATTGACTTTGACAATCTCCCGGCAGATCCTGGAAAGCGACTAACAATATGGAGTTAAGATGTTAATCATAGAGATAGAGTAAGACAGGCTTATCTATTAAAAGGGTCGTTTCAACCTAGAAACCACAACTTTCCATGGAGCCAACCAGATGATAAAATTCAAAAAAGGAGGTTTGTTGAAACTTGGTTTGACAAATATCCAGATTGGTTGGAGTATAGCATAACGGAAGATAGAGCATATTGTCTTTACATCTATCTTTTTAGGACTCAAAATAATCAAGGTGGGGCAGATTCATTTGTCGGAGTTGGGTTCAATAATTGGAAAAAGAAGGAGAGATTTGATGTTCATGTTGGAGGACATACCAGTTTTCATAATCAATCAAAAAAGAAATGTCAAGATCTAATTAATCAAAACTTTACAAGAAGTGTTTCTACTCTATTTACTCATAAAGCAAATAAAGAGAGAACCAACTACCGTATTCGGTTGAATGCAACTATTACATCTGTGCGTTTATGTTTGAATCAAGTACTATCATTTCGAGGTAGAGATGAATCTGGGATGTCGAGAAATAAGGGCAACTATCTTGAAGTTTTTCATTTGCATGTTGATAATAATGAGCAAATAAAGAATGCCTCATTTGAAAATGCTCCTCTAACTTTACAATTAGTTTCATATAATATTCAGAAAGATATTTGTAAAGCTTTTGCTGCTGAAACTACTTCTGTGATCATCAAAGATATCGGTGATAAATTTTTTACAATCTTGGTTGATGAGTCACGTGATGCATCAATGAATGAGCAAATGGCAATTTGTTTAAGATATGTGAACAATGAGGGATGGATAATTGAACGTTTTCTTGGTATAAAACATGTTCCAAATACAACTGCAGCTTTACTCAAGGAGACTGTTGAAAGATTACTCTCTGAGAACTGAAGAAAAGACTAACAATACCTATTTTCGCATCGAGTGCTTTTATGGTGTTTTGGACAAACAACTTACGGAGTTAAATAGCCGATTTTCTGTGACAAATGTTGAATTGCTTCTTTTTGTTAGGTGTCTTAATCCTAGCAATTCATTCTTTGCTTTCAACAAGGAAAGTCTTGTCAAGTTTGCTCGATTGTATCATCGGGAGTTTTCTTCACATGATCTAGAGTTACTTGATAATCAACTTGAGACTTATATTATTGATATGTGTAGTAGCATTGAGTTTTCAGAAATTGTTGGCATTGGAGATCTTGCAAAGAAGATGGTGGAAATAAAAAGACACAGAATCTATCCTTTGGTTTACATGCTTCTTAACCTAGCATTAACTTTGCCAGTTGCTACTACAAGTGTAGAAAGAGTATTTTCTGCTATGAGCATCATCAAAGATCGACTGCGAAATTGAATATCGGACGATTGGCTTAATGATTTATTAGTACCTTATATTGAGAACGAAATTTTGTATGAGATCAGGAACGAAGCCGTTATGCAACTGTTTCAAACTATGAAATCTCGTCGAGAAAAATTATAATTATATTTTCATTATTCTTGAAAGATTTGTATTTATGTTATTTAGAATTTAAATTATTACCTACTTTTTAAAATTTGTATAATATAGTACTAGTTCCCACAGAAAAAATTGGCTGACGTCGTCCCTCATGTCATTACAGTTATAGGTAGAAATAGTTATAGAAACGTAAAATATAACATCAAAAATTAGGTCCGGAGAAAAAATTAAGCTGCTATAATAAAATATTATTATAATGAATGATAATTATATTTTTTTTTTTACAATACATAAAATTATTTCATTGTATCAAACTTCAGTCCAACAACCCATCCTCAAAATCATTCTTAAACCCTTTTACTAAACCCTGCTCCAGTTTCTTCCTTGTCCGACAATAACATGGTATTGTTCCGGAAAAAGAAAAGTGTAGAAACATGGCACCGAGATCCTAAAGCAAAAAAGTTTCTAAGGGAAAAAACAAAGATTTTATCTCGAACGGCGACGGAAAATCGATGGTTGAAGACGACGTTCCCGACTTCCCTAGAGGTACTCAAACACCTTTCTTTTCATCTTTCCAAAAGTTGGTCACACCCACATTTGATTGTATTAAGATTTGACTGTAAACATCATTTTTTCAGTATATTTATATACAATGTATTTTTGGAGTGTATTCTTTATTTTCTTAATGTATATATTATTTAATAAGGCCGCATTTGTATGGTGTTCGGTGGAGTTGTTGTAGATCTGTATGGATATAGTGTATTTTTTTTAGTAAATACAGTGTATATTTAAAATGATATGAATGTAATCTTCATTTATTTGAGTGTAAATACATTCAAATACTGTTCGAATAATTTAACTTTGCGATGCCAATGACGATCTTGATGATCGTAGCTCGAATACATTCAAATACAACCAAAACAAAAGTATATATATATATATATATATATACACACACACACTAAAATATACAGTTCCATCGTGTATTTAAATGCACTGGAATACAATCAAATACACGTGACATCAGATAAGGTTGGATACAACTGAACACTGTATTCAAATACACTCAAATACATGCGAATGACCTAAGTGTAGCTACGAATCGTAAATAAGTAAAAGATAGCTACTATTCGTCAAGAGGTCCTAAAATATAGTTATTTATGTAAGTCTTGAAAAACCGATCAAAATCACTTTTTCAAACAAAAAAAGCTCATCTTTAAAAACTAACCCAAAAATCATTTCAAGTTCGAGCATCAATAGTATTTTTCCTGAATGGTAAAAATTATCGAATTAGAATATCTTAGGCCATGTCTTTCTCCTAGGTCTCATGTTCTTTTAATATAGAATCAAAATAGGAGAAAAATAGCTAAAATTGAGGCCTTTTAGATAATCCAAATAAAACAAAGTTTGATCAAGATTGAGTTGATTTAGAGAGATTTTTTTTCGGTGGGAGTTTGGAGGGGGCCGTATTTGAATTAATCAATTACAACAACAACAACATACCCGTAGAGTGTAAGCAGACCTTATCTCTACCTTGGTAGGTAGAGCGGTTGTTTCCGAGAGACCCTCATCTAAAGACAGAGCATAAGCACAAGTAAAGCAACAACAAAAGCAAAGCAAGAGTAAAGCAAGAGTAAAGCAAGAGAAATGGTCATACCATGTCAGAAAAAATTTAAAGCAGTATGAAAATGCTGGTATCAAAAGCGAATAAGCCATGATAGCACATTCCGAAAAAGTAAGCAGTAACTAACGCAGGTAAATAAGCTAAACAAAGTACACTAAAAATGCATAGCAATAGAAACCAAACTACAGGGGACTATAAAGAAATACTGCATCTATTAGTATGATAGGCTAAGCGGGCTTACAATACTACCACTACAACTACCAGTTTGCAAGCGTAAGTAGCACTACACTCGACTACCTACTACTCTTCTACCATAATCTGTATCCTCCACAACCCCTATCTAAGGTCATGTCCTCAGTAAGTTGCACATACGCCATATCCCGTCTAATCACCTCTCCCTAATACTTCTTCGGCCTACCTCTACCCCTCATGAACCCGTCCATAGCCAACCTTCGCACTGGGGCATTTGTGTATCTCATTTGCACATGCCCAAACCATCTCAACCTCGTTTCCCGCATCTTATCCTCCATCGCGACCACTCTCACTCTGTCCCGGATATCATTATTTCTAATCATATCCCTCCTTGTATGCCCGCACATCCATCTCAGCATCCTTATCTCTTCAACTTTCATCTTTTGGATGTGCGAAGTCGCCCTATAGAACATGCCTTTAAGTTTTGGTGGCACCTTTTTGTCGCATAAGACTCCAGATGTGAGCCTCCATTTCTTCCACCCTGCCCCAATACGATGTGTGACATCGTCATCAATCTCTCCATCCATTTGGATAATAGATCTGAGGTACTTGAAGTTTCCTTTCTTTGGAATGAACTGAGTACCAAGCCTCACCTCCACACCTATCTCAAGGTCGTTCTCGTTACTGAACTTGCACTCCAATTATTCTGTCTTGGTCCTACTCAACCTGAACCCTTTAGATTCCAAAGTATGTCTCCAAACCTCCAACTTAGCATTTACTCCGCTGCGAGTCTCATCAATCAGGACTATGTCGTCTGCGAATAACATGCACCATGGCACCTCCCATTGGATTTATCGCGTCAGTCCATCCATCACCAAGGCAAATAAGAATGGGCTAAGAGCTAATCCTTGGTGCAGCCCCATCATCACTGAAAAGTGCTCCGAGTCTCCTCCCACTATCCGTACCCTGGTCTTGGCTCCATCATACGTATCATTGATCGCCCTAGTGTACGCCATATGTACACCTCTAACCTCCAACCATCTCCATAGAACCTCCCTAGGAACTTTGTCGTATGCCTTCTCGAGGTCGATGAAAACCATATGTAAGTCTCTCTTCCTCTCCCTATACTGCTCCACCAACCTCCTAATAAGATGAATGACTTCTGTGGTCGAACGCCTCGGCATAAATTCAAACTGGTTCTCGAAAATAGACACGCCTCTTCCAACCTCATCTCCACGACCCTTTCCCAAACTTTTATAGTGTGGCTTAGCAGCTTGATACCCTTATAGTTGTTGCAACTCTGGATATCACATTTGTTCTTGTAAAACATGATCATTGTACTCCACCTCCATTCTTTGGGAATTCTCGTCGTCTTAAAAATAACGTTAAACAACTCAGGCAGCCACTCCAAACCTGCCCTATTTGCCCTTTTCCAAAATTCAACTGGGATCTCATCAGGCCCGATCGCTTGTCCCCTGGGCATCCTGCGAACGACACCCTTAACCTCCTCAACCTTAATGCTTCTACAATACCCAAAATCCCGATACCTACCAGATTGCTCCAGATCTCCCAGCACAATGACTCTATCTCCTTTTTCGCTCAAGAGTTTATGAAAGTAAAACTGCCACCTCCGCCTAATATATGCGTCCTCCACCAGTACTTTTTCATCCTCGTCCTTAATGTACCTCACGTGATCCAAGTCATGGGCCCTCCTCTCCCTCATCTTGGCTAGTCTGTAAAACTTTCTATCCTCGCCTTTCTCCTCTAATTCCACATACAGGCGTTCAAAAGCCATCATTTTCGTTGTCGTAACTGCGAGCTTTGCCTCTTTCCTCGCCATCTTATACAGTTCCGTATTCATCTACTTCTTCACCTTATTCTTTCTTTCTACCAATTTTGCATACGCCGCTTTTTTCGCTTCCACCTTCTCTTGAATTTTACCATTCCACCACCAGTCCCCTCGATGCTTACCACAACTACCCCTCGAGACCCCAAGCACTTCTCTCGCTACCTCTCGAATGCAACTGGCCGTCCTGTCCCACATACCGGTCGCATCCCCACTACTCCCCCCAAGCCCCCTTGGCCATCAAGCTCTCCCTCATCTCTATGGTCAAACTCCCCCATTTGATTCTTAACCTATCATCCACAATCCTCCTCTTCTTCTCCATCTTGATCTCCAAATCCATCACCAAAAGCTTATGTCAGGTTGTAAGATACTCCCTCGGAATAATCTTGCAGTCTTTACAAAGACTGTTGTCAACCTTTCTAAGGAGCAAAAAGTCTATCTGAGTCTTAGCCACTGAACTACGAAAAGTCACCAAGTGCTCCTCCTTCTTCAGGAATTTCGAACTGAATATCATCATCATTAATTAAGAGTTAATGATGGAACCAAATTAATTAGACAATATAATCGTGCAAGTTGCTCTTGTTTCTTCACCAAAAAGAATCTCATTTTTGTCACATTCAAAGATTCTATCGATCCTTTTGCCGAAGAAAGCCAAATTTACACTTTTTGCTGTCAATATATATTACAATTTCAAACGTAGTCCTTTTGTCCCTCACCTCAAAATTCAAGGACTAAAGTGGAATATTCTCTTGAATTATTCTTAAATCTTCTTTAGCAAAATCCTTAAGGCGATTATAATTAATAAGAGAAGATTAAACATCTCTTTCAAGTGTTGTCATTCCAAGATTTTTAATTTAGATGAACTACAATTATACATACTCGGAAATATGCCCCTTTGGAATTAGCTATCATAAATATTTTGTCAAAAATGCCAAATTTTCACTTTTGCTCGTGCTTCAATATGAATTTTTGTAACGTCCCTTGATGAGCTAATATCAAAGGGGCATATTTCTAGTTTGTACAATAATGGCCAACTAAATTAAAAATCTTGGAATGGTAACACTTGAAAATGATGTTTAATCTGTTCTTGTAAATTATAATCGCCATAAGTATTTAGCTAAAGAAGATTTAAGAATAATTCGAGAGAATTTTCCACTTTAGTCCTTGAATTTTGCGGTGAGGTCAAAAGAGGTACCTTTGAAATTGTAGTAATAATAGATTAATAACAGCAAAAAGTGCAAAATTGGCGTTTCTTTGCAAAAGATTGATGGAATCTTTGAATGTAACAAAAAGGTGATTTTTTTGGTGATGAAACAGGGGAAGCCTGCACGATTATATTGTCTAATTAATTTAGTTCCATCATTATCTGTTAGTTAATTTAGACAAATAATTAATTAAATCTAATCCAACCTCCACCATAAAAAAGAAGAAAATAATTCTCTCTAAATCAAAGTAATCGTGAAACTTTATAATTAGATTATCTAGATGACCTCAATTTCACCTTTATACTCTTAGCTACTTTCTTTTTCTCTTATTTTGACCTTGGATTAAAGCACATGAGACCTAGGAGAAAGGCATGTCGTTAAGTTACTTTGCTCCTTCATTAAATCCAACTGTGTTAATGTAAAAAGAGTTTAAGTTACATATATTTTTTATATTGACGGTCACCTAAAGTATCTATATGCATTTTAAAAATGCATCTCATCGAAAATAAGACAAGTTATTTGCTATCACAAGTAAAAGTAAAGACATCATGACGGTGTAGATTTTTCTTGATAGACATTGGTATACACACGGTATACCACATGGACCGAAAATTAATATACCATGTACCATGTTTGTAGAATTCTTGTACACGTATAATTATGGTATTAGTATTATAGTAGAAAAAGTTATTAGTCTTGTATTATGAAAAGATAGATTTATTTTTAATATTTAGATATTGTATATTTGTATATATACCTCTTCATTAATGAAAATAATCAAGGGATTATTCTCTTTCATGGTATCAGAAGTCTAAGGCAAAATTTTCTTCTCCCAAATACACTTCCGCCGCCGACTAGCACCATCGGATTCCGTGAACCCGACACCTCTTTCTTCCAAAATTTCTTCCAAAAAATCCCTAATTCTCCTCTTATTCTTTCCTCATGTCTTCCTCAAAGAACACGTTTCATCCTGCCCTTACAGTCTCCAACATCAAGAACCACATCCCTATCGTTCTTGAGATGTAAAACGTCCAATACGCGACGTGAGCAAAATTATTTAAAGTTCACGCACGCTCGCATCAAGTCCTTCATCACATCATCCCCTCGGTAACAGACAAAGAGAAGGTGCCTCCGCCGAGGATGACCATGCGTTATGGATAACTCTTGATGCTACAGTTCTCTAGTGGATTTATTCCACTATCTCTACGGACCTCTTGCAGCCGATTATTGAGCCCGGCGCCACGGTGATGGAAACTTGGAATAGGGTGCGTGATATATTCCAAGATAACAAAAATTCTCGTGTTGTCACTCTTGAGCAGGAATTTTTCCATGTCAACATAGAGGATTTTCCGAATATCTCAGCCTATTATAAAAGGCTGAAGGAATTGGCGGATCAACTCAAGAACGTTGGTGCTCCCGTTACCAATGATCGTCTTGTTTTTCAGATGGTTGCAGGCCTATCCGATGCTTATAATGGCGTTGGGACACTTCTTCGTCAAAGTAATCATATTCCATTATTCTACCAGGCCCGTTCCATGCTCACATTAGAAGAGGCCGGCTTGGCTAAAAAGACAGTTACCAGAGCTAATTCCGTCATGATGATGGCCACATCCGATAACCCTCACTCGTTCTCGGATAATTCTGGGGCTCTTCAGTATCTTACCTTCACGAGACCAGATATTACTTATGCAGTCCAGCAGGTGTGTTTATTTATGCATGATCCGAGGGTTGAGCACATGCATGCGCTCAAACGCATTATACGATACATACATGACACACTTGATTATGGTTTGCATTTATATCCATCATCCGTCTCTACTCTCGTGTCTTATACAGATGCTGATTGGGGTGGATGTCCAGATATCAGGCGTTCGACCTCTGGTTATTGTATCTTTCTTGGTGATAACTTGGTTTCTTGGTCAGCAAAATGCCAGGCTACTTTATCGCGATCCAGTGCGGAGGCCGATATCGAAGGGTAGCCAATGTGGTGTCTGAGTCATGTTGGCTGCGTAATATTCTATTAGAGCTACACTTTTCTTTTCAGAAAGCTACCTTGGTCTATTGTGGTAATGTTAGTGCAGTCTATCTCTCTGGAAATTCGGCTCAACATCAGCGCACTAAACATATCGAGATGAATATTCACTTTGTTCGCGAAAAGATAGCTCGTGGATAAGTACATGTCTTGCATGTCCCGTCACGGTACCAAATTGCTGACATCTTTACTAAAGGTCTTCCCTTGGTTCTGTTTGAAGATTTTAGGGAGAGTCTCAGCGTACGACAACCGCCCGCTATGACTGCATGGGTGTGATAGACAGTGGTATACACACGGTATACCACATGGACCAAAAATTAATATACCATGTACCATGTACCATGTTTGTAGAATTCTTGTACAAGTGTAATTATGGTATTAGTATTATAGTAGAAAAATGTATTAGTCTTGTATTAGAAAAATGTAGATTTATTTTTCATATTTAGATATCGTCTATTGTATATATACCTCTTCATTAATGAAAATAATCAAGAGATTATGCTCTTTCATTTCTTATATTGACGATGTATGTAACTTAAACCCTTCAGGTATTTGTAATTTATTAGCGCACCATAGTCCATTAGCTAACTAATTGCCTAAAATCGTAACACCTTTTGTTTTTATTTTGTTACAAATAAATTATAGGTTATTAAAACATAGTAAATAAGCAGGAATAAAAATTGAAAACTTATGAGCATTAACAAAAAATATTGATTGGAATCTAATATCATCAATTTACAGTTTTGCTATTCGTAACCTTCTTGTCTTTATCACCCACTTTAAAAATTGTAGTAATAACATATTATAATGCCCATCAAAAGTGAAAATATGGCGTTTTTGGCAAAATGATTATGATGGCTAATAATACAATTATGGCTCAACTAAATTTAAAAACTAGGGATGACAACACTTGAAAAAGATGTTTAATCTTCTCTTCTAAATTATAAATTATGATTGCCTTAAGTATTTAGCTAAAGAAGATTTACGAATAATTCAAGGGAATATACCATTTTAGTCCTCCAATTTTGAGGTGAGGAACAAAAAAGTCTTTCATTAGTAATTGTTATAGCTTATGATTTCCAAGCAAAAGTGCAAATTTGGCATTTTTTTGGCAAAATGATTGATGGAATCTTTGAATGTAACAAAAATGAGATTTTTTTTTTTGGTGATGAAACAAGAGCAGCTTGCACGATTATATTGTCTAATTAATTTAGTTCCATCATCATCTCTTAATTAATTATATAAAAATGACTAATTCTAATACGATTCCCCTCCAACCCCCACCACACACGCACGCAAAATAATTCTCTCTAACTCAACTTAATCTTGGTGTATGTTCTATTGTATCGTTTAGGTATTTGTAATTTATTAGCGCACCATTAGCTAACTAATTGCCTAAAATATTAAAATATCTGTTTTCTTTTGTTACAGAAAAAAAGAAGAAGAAGAGATTATTGTAACATTGTAAACAAGCAGGGAAAATTTTTGAGCATTACCAAAAAAATTTGATTGGAATCTACTTATCAGTTCCCAGACTTGCTATTTACTACCTTCGTGTTTTTATCATCCACTTTAAATTATACAAAAAAAAAAAGATTACGATTGCCCAGAAAAGTGAAAATTTGGCATTTTTTGGCGAAAGGTTGATGGAATTTAATAGAATATTTCTCAATATTCTTTCATTAATTGTATTAATTGTATATCTCCTATTTTAGGTAAAATTATAATACTTTGTAATTAGGTTAATTAGTTACCTAGTTTGTATCAAAGTAAATATTCTTGTAACCTTATATATATTGTAAATCATTCATTAATAAATATCAAGGAACATATTCCTTTATTGTATCAGTAGTCAAAAACTACAAACTCTACCGTAGCCGCCGATGCACCTTCTCGGCCGCCACCTTTTTTCCACGTCGGCACCTAGCCCACGTCGGAACCCTAGCCGCCGACCTCTCTCGGCCGCCCACCCTCTTTTTCCCACGACGGAACCCTAGTTTTTCTGGTTATTCTCCCTCCCTCTTCCTCCTAAATGTCCTCTTCCATGGATGACAAAACCAAATTCAATCCGACACTTGTCGTAAACAACAATAAAAACTTCATCCATGTGACTCTTGAGATGGAAAAGGGTTAAATACTTTTCGTGGGTGGAGCATTTTAAGATCCATTGTCGTATTTACGAAGTTATCGACCACATTATCCCTCCCATGCCGAAGTCCACAGACGTACCATCGGCTTCGACTTTAACCGTTCTCCAGTGGATATACGACACGATATCTAATGATTTGTTGCACACCATCATTGAGGCCGATGCTACTGCCCGCCAAACATGGGAATGTTTGGACAGTATTTTCGACGACAACAAAACTCAACGAGCGTTATACCTTGAAAATCAGTTTAAGGATGTTCAACAGGACGATTTCCCAAACGTGTCTACCTATTGTCAAGAACTCAAGATGTTTGCCGACCAACTCTCCAATGTCGGCGCACCAATCACTAATCATCGATTGGTCATGCAACTTATTGCAGGTTTGAACGAATCCTATGACGGTGTTGCCACCATCCTTCAGCAATGCATGCCGTTACCTCCGTTTTATGTGGCCCGTTCGAAGCTCAACCTTGAGGAAACCCAAAAAATCAAGCGCAGCACTACTCGGGCCAACATAGCCGATGCCGCCCTCACCACCACCATCGGAGGGCAGGGCCTCCCGATCCGGCAACCAGAACTGTTAGCCAGAGGACCCGCAACAGTCCGCTTTCTCCCATAACAACCACCGGAGTAGGCAGTCCGGCAAGGGCCTCTGAGGAACAAATCTCGGCAACAACGATGGCATGAAGGGGTAGTCCCCGCCAGCCAGAAACAGCCAGAAACGATCGCGACAGTGGTAGCAGCCTCCGCCATGGACTGCCTACCCGCCGTGGGCCGCGTAGGCCCCACCGTCATGAGTCTCCCCTGTTTTCCCATATACGACATCCTCTTGGAGTCCACCTCAGAACCGCCAGGCCCAACCTGACATACTTGGCCCACGTCCACAACAGGCCTACACAGCACATGCCTACATAGCACGCCCCCCCCCCCCCGCCATCGACTTATGCACCGACTGACATTGAGGCATCTATGAGCACAATGCCACTCAACACTCCAGATGAAAAATGGTATATGGACACATGCGCCACATCTCACATAACGGCATCACAAGGTACTCTCTTGTCTTATTCCAATTTGAGTAATTTAAATCAAAATATTATTGTTGGTAGTGGTCATGGAATTCACGTGGTTATGGTCATTCCTCTCCATCCCCACCACATCCACCACTAATCTTAAAAAAATGTCCTTCATGCCCCTAAATTCATTAAGAATCTAATCTCCGTGTGACATATCATAACTAACAATTGGGTTTCCCTTGACTTTGATCCTTTTGGTTTTACTGTAAAGGATTTTTGGACAGGGAGACGAATAATGAGATGTGACAGCACCGGATATCTCTACCATATTTCAAACGCCGTCAACAGTCCAGCCTCAGTTCCCTCAACCTTTGCTACTCTTTCGTCTTCTAGATTAGGACATCCGGGAGACTTTGTTTTATGCTCCCCTGGGAAAAATAATTTTATTAATTGCAACCGTATTTCTAGGACTCCTATATGTGAATCTTGTGTTTTTGGAAAACATGTCAAATTACCATTTTCTGCATCCACAAATTATACTTTAATGCCTTTTGATATCATACATAGTGATTTGTAGACATCCCCTATTTTGAGTACGGTTAGTCATCAATATTATGTGTTGTTTTGAACGATTATTCCAACTTTCTATGGACTTTTCCAATTGGAAATAAATCCTAAGTCTACCCCATTTTTCTTCATTTAGTGCTTTTGTAAAAACACAATTTGAAAAGAGCATTAATTGTTTTCAATGACATGGAATTCGATAATAACCAATTCAAACAGTTTTGCTCCAAAAATGGTCTTACCTTTCATTTTTCCTACCGTCACACATCCTTCTAAAATGGTAAAGCCGAACGGAAAATCCGAACCATAAACAACCTCATTCGTGCCCTACTTGCTCACGCCTCAATTCCCCCTCAATTATGGCATTACGCACTCTCCATGGCCACATATCTCCTAAATATAATCCCAAACAAGTCTCTAGCTCAACGGTCGCCCACCTAAGTTCTGTTTCGTAAGAACCCCTCCTACCAACACTTGTGTATTTTTGGATGTATTTGTTACCCTCTCCATCCGACCACTCACAAACTCAAACCCATGTCTTCCCCGTATGTATTTCTAGGTTACCTTGCCAATCATCGTGGTTACTCGTGCTATGACTTGTCGAGCCGTAAAATTATTATTTCACGTCATGCCCTATCTGATGAGTCTCAATTCCCCTTTGCCTCTCTACACTCTTCACCTCGACATTCGTACGACTTCCTAGATGATGGCCTAAACCCTCTTCTAATTCACCATTTACATAGTCCTCCATCCCAGACCTCGACACCCGCCACCACTTCGGCCAGTCCGGGACTAGCTGCCCACCCGGTTCTGTCGATGGTGGCCCGGAATAGCCTGCCTCAGGGTGATTCCACAGCCACCTCTCGGCAAACCGAGGTTCGGCCAGCCAGTACCGTCACCCCTGCCCTTCCTCCTCTTCCCAGCAGTCCCGCGGCAAACCCCCCACCCATCCCGCATCCCAAAACACACTCTCGAACTATGGAAACCTGTGCCATGCATAAAATTCATAAACCTAAATGGCTATTTAACCTTTCCATTTCAGTTGTCCCTTCCCTTGTCCCTCGTAACTGGAAGGATGCCTTATCTGACCCTAATTGGAAAGCAACAATGATTGACGAATATAATGCTCTTATTGATAATAAGACGTGGGACCTAGTACCCCGTCCACCTGATGCTAACATTATTCGTTCTATGTGGATTTTTACACATAAAAATAAATCTAATGGTTCTTTTGAGAGGTACAAGGCTCATTTTGTAGGTGATGGTAGGTCTCAACAGGTAGGAGTGGACTGGGATGAAACGTTCAGCCCGATCGTAAAGCCCGCAACTATCCAGACCGTCCTCAATATTTTCATATCCAAGTCTTGGCCCATTCATCAGCTTGATGTCAAGAATGTCTTCTTACATGGGGATCTTCATGAAATGGTATATATGCATCAGCCTATGGGTTTCAGGGATCCTATTCATCCGGATTATGTGTGTATGTTGCGGAAATCGCTCTATAGACTGAAACAGGCTCCCCGAGCATGGTACCAGCGGTTCACCAATTATGTTTTCTCTATCGGTTTTTCACACAGCAGATCCGATCATTCCCTGTTCATCTACAACAAGGGTATATACATGGCTTACCTATTATTATATGTTGATGATATCATCCTCACCACACCATCTGATGTTCTCCGACGATCCATTATGTCTCTTCTTTCATCTAAGTTTGTTATGAATGATCAGGACCCTCTGAGTTATTTCTTGGGCATCTCTGTCACGCGACATTCTGGAGGCCTATTTCTATGTTAGAAGAAGTACGCCGAAGAGATCATTGACCGTGCAGGCATGACATCTTGCAAACCATCCCGCACACCTATAGACACCAATTCCAAGCTCAGTGTTGATTCCGACCCTTCATACTTAGACCTGACTCACTATCACAGCCTGGTTGGGGCCCTACAGTACCTCACATTCACGAGACCAGACATATCCAATACCATGCAACAAATCTGCTTGCACATGCACAGTCCGACGGAAGCACACATGCATGCCCTCAAATGTATTTTATGATTCGTCCAAGGTACACTTCACTTCGGGTTACATCTATACAGGTCTTCACTCACTGGTCTCACTGCTTATTCTGATGCTGACTGGGGTGGATGTCCTGACACCTGACGCTCCACGTCTGGTTATTGCATTTTCCCTCGGAGATAGCCTATTATCTTGGTCTTCCAAAAGGCAACTTACACTATCTAGATCCAGTGCAGAAGCAGAATACAGATGTGTTGTTAACGTCGTCTCTGAGTCTTGTTGGATCCGTAACCTTCTACTTGAGCTTCACTGCCCTATTTAAAAGGCAACACTGGTCTATTGCGATAATATTAGTGTGATATATCTTTCCGGCAATCCCGTCCAACATCATCGCACTAAACACATTGAGATAGACATTCATTTCGTTCGAGAAAAAGTGGCCCGTGATTAAGTTCGTGTCCTTCATGTTCCTTTCAGATATCAGATTGCCGACATCTTCACCAATGGACTTCCGCGCATACTATTTGATGATTTTTGAGCCAGTATCGGTGTTCGAGAACGTCACGCTTCGACTGCGGGAGTGTAATAGAATATTTCCCAATATTCTTTTATTTATTATATTAATTGTATATCTCCTATTTTATGTAGAATTATAATCCTTTTGTAATTAGGTTAATTAGTTACTTAGATTATATCAAATTAAATATTCTTATAACCTTATATATATTATAAATCATTCATCAATAAAATCAAGAAACATATTCTTTAGAATCTTTGAATGTAATAAAATGAGAATTTTTCTTGGTGATGAAACAAGAAAATATTTTTCTAATTTGGTTCACTTGTCATCTCTTCGTTGATCAATTAAATATAATGTACACCCCCATCCCCCCTCCCAAAAAAAAAAGATGTCCCCGAGTCATAGCTGGATGGCAAATGAGATGAACTTAAAATCCAGTTGGAGGCCTGTAGCGTGGGTTCGAATCCTTGTGGGAGCACTTTGCTCTCTTCTGGGTAGAGATGGCAGTGGATCCTGGACCCGGTGGATCCAGATCCATTTTATAGGATACGGATCTTCAAAATTTGGACCCGACTGATCCGGATCGGATCCGAATTCATTTCTGACGGATCGGATATGGATATGGATCTTGTATTTGAGATCCGTATCTGGTCCAGATCCGATCCGTGGATCCATTTTTTATTAAATATATTCATAACCTAGAATGTAATTTTATAAGTATTTTCTTAAAATTGCTAAGCACATCCTTGCAAGTTTAATTCTCAAAACTAGTTTAATTTATCCACGCGTTAACTCAAAAACCAAAAAATAAAGAGGTAACTTCGATAATAAAATCAATGTTATATTAGTGAATGACTAACATCTCCATAGACAAGTAGTTAAAATTATATTCACTTCATTTGTGAAGATTCCAAGCACATGCAAATTCTGCATTGTGGAAATACTAGTCAGCATTTTCTGCAACTATTGTCATTGTCCAACATTTTCAATTAATAGCTCACAATCAAGACTAGACAACGAACAAAATATCTCATATGAACATTTCAAAATTGAAACACAGTAAACTGTTAGCTAAGTAAAAATCATTTGTCAGTTCAAAAAAAAAAAATCTTAGCAAGGCAATTTTTTTTACATGTGGATCCGATGGATTCAGATTTGGATCTGATTTTTATGGACCCGACGGATCTGGATTCAAGTATGAAAAACGGATATGGATCTAGTAGGATCCGATCCAGATTCGATCCGTTGCCATCCCTACTTCTGGGATATGACATTATAGGTGATATCAATTGCTCTGTTCTCAAACCTTGGTCATTCAGGCACATCCCGCGATTTACTAGTAGTAGTGTTGAGGGACCGGTACTACTATCTCTAGAAATAGTCTGGCGTAAGCCAGGAGGCAGGATATATATATATATATATATATATATATATAAAAAAAAGGAATAAGAAGAGTGCTCTCTAATGCATCTTAATTTTGAATCCTTCGTTATTATGAATTATTTATTATCAGAAAGCTAGATTTTGCTTCCAAGCAGCAGGAACAAATGCGGTAAAGACTTATTCACACTCAGTTGTGAGTTAGATCTATTCCAATTTTTTGTAATTTGATTTATAATTCATGTTGAGCCTAATGGAACTTCAAAAACTAATCCAAAAAGTTAAAATTCTTCAAGATCATAAATTAGAAATTAATCCGATCACTAACCGACGCGAGAGACTCAACCGTCAACACTTTTGAATGAAAAATCAACTCAACCATTGGGAAACAGTAAAAACATTGTAAAATACACTCAAATGCTGATTAAAATTTCAGGAGGAAAAGGTCTACCAAATATAGAGGACTGAGTCAACTTTGAATATTAAAATCTTTTTCCATTTGGAGATAAAAAAAGAATCAGAATATATCACCTACTACAAAACAAACACAACAAAACAACAGCAAACTTTTGAAAATCGTAGGTATATCAGAACATAGTATATATAAACAGCAAAAACATCAAAGACATGTAAACAACTTTCTCAAAAGTCCTACTACTACTTATTTCTCCTTTCACTTCTTTTTTTCTCTCAAAATTTGGTTCAATGGAAATTAACTTCCAAAAACAGCACCAAACAGAACCAATTTCAACAAACAAAGTAACCAAATCAAAGGGGAGAAAAAGAAGCAAAGGGTCTAACAATTTTGTTGGTGTAAGACAAAGGACATCAGGAAAATGGGTAGCTGAGATTAAAGACACAACAAAAAAGATAAGAATGTGGCTTGGAACTTATGAAGCTGCAGAGGAAGCTGCTCGTGCTTACGATCAAGCTGCTGTTCTTCTTCGTGGACCAAACACACGAACCAACTTTCTTACTACTCGTGTTTCTCAAGATTCCCCTCTTGCTTCCCGGATTAAAAATCTCATCAACAGCAAGAAAATCGCGAAGCAAAAAAGCCTTGAGTACTTAGCTGATTCCACAAGCAGTAGTACTACTAGTTTAAACATCACGAATTCTTCTAGTCCAATTTCTAATGAGAATGAACACATGAGCTATCTTTATGATAAAGTACTTTCTTGTGATCAAGAAAGTCAACTATGTGATAGTAACTCTTTTCAAAGTGTGACTACTAGTCCAATTAGTAGTTGTGATGATATACTTTCTAGTGAGTATGCACAAAGGAACAATCTTGATGAAACAATACTTTCTATTGATCAAGAAAGTCAACTGTTTGATGATAGTAACACATACAAGCCCGATTTAGATATTGTCACATCATCATCTTCTTCTTGTTTTTCGTCTGAATTAGTATCGTGGGATTTTGAACAAGGCTTCGAATTTGCTCAAGAATTGTTAGATATTCCTACCAAGACGGAGATGGGATTTTCAGAATTTGAGGTAATGAAAGTGGAAAGACAAATATCAGCATCACTTTATGCAGTGAATGGTGTTCAAGATTACATGGAGATTATTCGTGATCCTTATGAGTCTCTTTGGGATTATCCCCTTTCGTGTACTTTATAATCTTAAAATTTTCAAGGGCCATTGTTATTGTTATCTATTGTTTTCTTATTTTATTTTTATTTTGGCAGATGTAGTTTAGAAACTGATTGCCAAGAGCTAAAAACAAGAAGAAAATTTGAGAGACAGAATGTGTTTTGTCTGATACAGAATGAGTAAATTATGTTAAATAAGCATATCTCTTTATTGTTGGTCCAAGCAATTTTGCTTAGGAGCAAAACCTAAAGTTATCTCTTGGTTTCTTATTTTATTCTCATTTTGGTAAATGTAAACTATGTAATTTTGAACTGATTGACAAGAGCTATAAACAAGGAGAAAAAGAAATCTGAGAATTTATTAGCATTGACTTTCAAAAGCAGGGAGTAAAAGCCTTTTCTATAAATAGAAAAAGGAGGGCTAAGAGTGGAAGCTACTCTTTTTTCAATAAATTATCAGAGCCAGGTTTCGATCCTGGGACCTGTGGGTTATGGGCCCACCACGCTTCCGCTGCGCCACTCTGATTTGTTAGTATTTTTTTGCATATTGATATATACTTTATGTTATACAATTCATCAAGTTAAATAAAATTGTTAATATAAAATAACAATCTTTTAATATTTTTAGAAGTAGCAGTTTTAATAACACTTATAACATATTCTTTTTAAAATAAAATCCCAACAATTTAAGAATTAATCTTCTCTTTCTCTCCCCTCTTAAATATAATATTTAAGAATTGATCCCTTCTTTCTCTCCCCTCTTAAATATAAAATTTAGGAATTAATTTCCTCTTTCTCCCCCTCTTAAATAGAAAAATTTAAAAATTAATCTCCTCTTTTTCTCTCCTCTTAAATATAGTTTCTACCTCTCTTCTTTTAACCTTATAGCCGCCAATCACCAACCCCTACTGCTTCACATTTAATATAGGTATATAATTCAAAATTTATTTCTAGTTCTAAGATAAGCATGACTTTTTAGTTTTTTCTCATTGGAGTTCCTTTTCACTATATATCTTTACAATTTTTTTAGATATGTCAAATATACGTATAATATTTTCCCATATATTTTAAGTATATTATAGTATTATACTATGACTATATATATATATAGTATACCAATATGAATTGTATAAATAAAATATAATACATATAATTAAGCAAAATAATTACACATACTATTTTAAATAACAACAACAACATATCCAGTGAAATTCCACAACGTGGGGTCTGAGGAGGGTAGAGTGTACGCAGACCTTACCTCTACCTTGGTAGGTAGAGCGGCTGTTTCCGAGAGACCCTCGGCTCAAGACAAAACATAAGCACAAACAAAGCAAAAGCAAACGGTCAGACCTGGTCAAAAAAATTTAAAACAGTATGAAAATGTTGGTATCAAAGCGAATACTCCATGATACGCATTCTGAAAAAGTGAGCAGTAACTAGCACGAGTAAATAAGCTAAACAAAGTACACTAGAGAACACATAGCAGCATAAATCAAACTACTGGGACCATAAAGCAATACTGCGCCTATTACTATGATAGGCTAAGCAGACCTACAATAATAACACTATAACTACCATTTTTCAAGCGTAAGTAGGACTACTCTCGACTACCTATTACCCTTATACCCTAATCCGTGTCCTCCACAACCCTCTATCTAAGGTCATGTCCTCAGTAAGTTGCACCTACTACATATCATGTCTAATCACCTCTCCCCAATACTTCTTCGGCCTACCTCTACCCCTCCTGAACGCGTCTATAGCCAACCTCTCACACATCTGCACTGGGCCATTTGTGTCTCTCTTGAACCCATACATACTATTTTAAATATGTCCAATATATTTAATATGTATATGATTTATCACATGCATTACTGAAATAGAAAAATATACAAGCACAATAATCCAATCTGTAATATGTTAATATAATATTTTTAATATCCACATTGAAATTTCAAAAAGAAAACGAATAAAAGACTGTTAATAAAAAATGAAAATAAGAAACAAAGACACTAGAAAAAAAAAAAGACAAAAGAAAATTCGAATTAAAAGAAAATAAAAACAAAAGACATTAAAAGAGAGAGAGAAAACTAATCTTGGCAAGATAGCCGTTTCTAGCGTTCTTTTAGGGCTTAATTAGTTGGGAACGAAAGGGGATTTATTTTGGATAGGTATGGCTACATTTGATATATTAATTCTTATGCTGATGTGTTTTTTAATATTGTGTAGTTATGTAAAGTCCTCTATATACTTCTGAAATCTCCCCTACTATGATGTACATCTACTGGAGTACTATATCGGCAGTAAAAAACCATATCCGGTGTTTACCCCAACTCATAATAATTTATCAGGTTAATTAAGGTGTAAACGTGTATTAATTAATTATAGTTTCATAGTAAGAGTAGTATGTGAAAACACATCTTGTGTATTTATATTGTTAGTGTAAACACCACGTTGCTTCCACATTATTACGATATGATAAGAATTTCTTAATCATTCTTGAAAATGAAGACAGTATCGTCAAAGACAGTTTCAATTTCCCACCTTTTATAGATTTTTGCAAAAAATTACAACCTCTTTTCTTGGTGTCCGATTGAAAAACAGTTTTAAACTTTTCTACAAAATTTTGAAGTAACGCCACCTTTGTTGTGCAACGCCAGTGGTAGAAAACAATGTCGCAAATGCAAAATGTAATATGGAACTATTTTGCAATCATCTGTACTAGTAGTATGCAGCTAATATTGCTACTTTAAAAGTGCTGGTGACTAGCATAACATATTACTGGGAATAATTCAATTGTCAATTATACTTGAGCTAATACTGCTAGTTTAAACTGGTGGTACTGGTAACTGGTAACAAACTACTGGCAATAACCCATTTGTCAATAGAGTTGAGTGCATACACTTTAGAAGAACTACAGACATTAAAGAGATCAGAGTGTTTGGTAATCCGAGATTTCACCACGATTGTTAGCTCGTATTCCATGGTCAAGGTCAACCATTTTTGCCATGAAAATCACTTGACCAAACACCAACCGAACTATGCAAACTCTCTTCTGAAAGTTTAACAGCGAAATAAGAGTTTAGCAACTATTTATGATCTTATCCAAGTATTGCGGTATGATGAGTTGTCGTGCAAGGAAGCATCATGAGCTTTGTATTCCATGACATAGCCACTAGGAAGCTTCAAGTGTCGCTTGATTGAATCTTTCAATGCCATCACAGCCTAGCAAAACAAAGATAATGTGAGCATATTTACTTGTTTATATGGAACGTGGTGTGGATTAAGGGATTATAATTAGCATACCTGCTGATCTGACGCATTACGATTCCACACACTCAATATGTCTTCATTGAATCGAATGCTTAGAACTGCACCACATATGTTGTCACCATAATCGAGTCGATCACCTACCAAAGCCAGAACCTAGACAAGAAATCCATCACAATTTCACAAGTTCAAAGGAACTCCAACGTTAGCAAACAACCAGTGACCTTGATGTTATGACTTATGAGCATGATACACATCAGTGGGAGGCAATTGCAGATATGATATTAACTCCATTTTCTTAGGGGGAATGCCCATCAAAGTGTCTTACTACTCGGGACTTCAAGTGTCGCCTAGGTGTTGCTAAACACAAAAGTGTGTTCCTATCTTTCCTTCTTTTTTATTTTGTTTTTTGTGATAATTCCACGGGTATCTGCTACCTCCCACTAGCACAAGCACCGGGTAACTTAGTCCACCAAAACTTGGACAGATCAGAAGAAATCACCTATATTTGCCAAAATTTGCATCTGGAAGTCACATCGATGCCGAATAAACGATTTTACTTTTTGAGGATGAAGGGAGAATTTTATTTACAACATTCGGATGTGATGCAGTGATGAATGTGCTCTTAACATATCATTCTCTTATCCTCCGAAATGAAAATAATGATACAGAAAGTATCATAACTCACCCTCTGACAAAGCTTGGGAAACAAAAGTGATCATACGGGTAGTCTGACTAATCATTTTGGAAGAGTTTACGATATTAATGCTTAACTTGTCTAATGAAATTTACCAATTAATGCTGACCCCAACTGATGTAGGACTGAGGAGTTGATTGATTAGTTTAGTTTTGATCATTAGATATCAGGAAACAAAGCTTCAATCCTACCTTCCAACATCTGTTTGAGTAAATTACGATAAGCATTTATTTACTCCAAGATGAAAATATCTTCAAACTGGCTCAACTTTTTGGTTAGATACTCAGAATCTAAGGCAGCATGAAAATTCCAGCAACATCAATAGGACAACAGATTAGAGGATACTGATGTTAAAGTCTGGTCAGAAAAGTCAATTCAGCTTCTAGTGCTCTTCCTTCTTTTTTCCTTTATATGGTAGACCTCCACATGGATAAACAGTAGCTTATCCAACTTCCCCTTTGGTGACCCCCCCTCTTTCCGTTATTAAGTTATAACTAGGAAAGAGAGGTGCATGATCTCGCTAATTACTTCTGAATAAATTCAGAAATTATATGTAAGAACCATAGCATTTCGCAGTTCACTGGTAAATCAATTTTGATTCTCTATTAACCCCCCGGTCCCCCCCCCCCCCCCCCCTCCTCACGATTGGAGATAGAGGGTTCTTTTCACTATACTATCCCTCTCTAGTTAGCTTCTAGCGCTTACTTATGGGAATCCATACCTATAAGAGATTGTTTCTTAAGGGGTATCTCAGCATTCTTTGCATAAAAAGGAATTAGAAATTTCCTCTCTGTTCTGGTATTCATTTTTTATACTGTCTGAAGCTTACAATCTTAATTTCGTCATGGCTACCCATACATAGAGCTAAAAATTTGTTTCTGCACATAATGGGTTTATAGCCATAAAAGTCTATTTAAGTTGACAGAAAAAAAAATCACTGAGGCAGCTTGCTTACCAGGTCCTCCCAAAAACGTCCCGAGACAGCCTTTTTAAAACGAATTATCCACTTCCCACCATTGCAATTAGCAGCATCCTTCATAGACAAATATAATCAGGAAATAAACTCGGGTAAGAGATATACATAGTTAAGGACTTCAACGAAATTGAGGACGCAGCAAAGAAATAGTTTGCATGAGCACCAAAACTGACCTCCCATAATGGAAGAATACCCTCCTTGAAAAGATGCAAATCAGTTGGGCTGGGCAATGTTGATGGACGAGCCAAGTGGCAGTAGCAAACCCAAAAACCTTCAACCTAAGGATGACGTACACATCATACATTGATAAGGCAGTCAAAATAACCAATCAACAAAATGGCCAGAAATAAATTGACTTACAGTACAAAAATCAACAATTTTCTTTATATTATCCTCGTACGATGTTTGTGTCCGAACCCCAGGTGTCCGGCGAGTGTACCAGAAAACAAACTTGTTCTGATCATGACAATGAAGCAAAGTGAGTACCAGAAGCACAATTCATAAAAGAAGGAAAAGAAAGCAAAAGATGAGAAGTGAACATGGCTAGAAAATAATACTGTGCATATGGAACAAAGAAGTCACGTCCCTAGCATATTTATTTTTATAAAGAGAAGGAAAGCAGAGCATGATAATATGCTCGAAGCATGTTCCTAGTCATCATATGTGCATGCTCCTAAATTTGTGCATTTATAAAACCTTCCTGGCCTGACTGGCACTTAGAATAATGAACATATTTGTTTTTGCCATTTCCAAATAAGAAATGCAGAAATTTGGAGGCATGTCACAAATTTGACAACCGTGGGATTGTTTAAGAAATAGTAGGTAGGTACAAATAAGACGGAGAAGACATGCAAGAGTATTGAATCACTGGATCCTACAAGATTATCAGCACTCTGGACTTTCAGGAAGTAAGCATCAATTGTATTGGTATATGATGCCTAAAGTTTGTTACTTCGTACTCATGTTCCTAGCTCCAATTCCCGAAGCTATTGTATTTACCAAATCTTTGGAGTATATTATGTACAAAGGTAAGATCTTGATGCAGAATTCTCTCAGAAGCACTATGTCCAATCCTTATCACCCCAGGTCATTGACTTATTTGTGCATATGTTTATACCTTATGTTGTATTTCCTCTCTCTAATATGAAGTGGCTTACTGATAGTTACTATGTTGCATATTTAGTTATCTCTCTAGTTCAAAAAGCATACGGACAAATTCATTACCTTGCATTAATGTAATGGGGGCCTATAACTCATACCTTCAATTGACTTGTTTGTTAGCTTAAAATAACTTTTTTATTTACAACAGTAGTGTCCATGATAACTTATGTGCACCGGGACTATTCCACCGGGTACCTACTAAATAATACTCCATCCATCCCAATTTATATGATGTGGTTTAACTGGACACGAAATTTATGAAATAAAAGAAAACTTTTGAAACTTGTGGTCTAAAATAAGTCAAAGATATTTGTGTGGTTATAAATCATATCGTTAAGCGAAAAAAAAAGGTAAAATTTAAAGTTAAATTGTTGCTAAATAAGAAATGTGTCAGTTTTTTTGGGACGGCTAAAAAGGATAGCGTGTCATATAAATTAGAGAGAATATCATTCTTCAATAAAAGTAGAACTTTCAGGAAAGCAATCACACACTATAGAGTTCAGCCTCATTGCATCAACAACCTAACAGAACAATGAGTATGAATAAAAGCACAAATTTGAACTTGATGAACCTAAAAATTAGATAAAATAAATAGCAAACATTTTTTGAGAAATAGTCCACAAATTGCATCAAACCTAACAAAATAACGAGTACAACAAAAGCATACAAATTTAAACTCGATAAACCTAAAACCTAAATATATATATATATATATATATATATATATAACACAATAGAGAACAGTTACAGGAAATAGCTGTAAATTGCATAAAAAAACCTAAGAAAACATATGAACAAAAGCATGTACATTTGAACTTGATGAACTAACACGAAAGCAGTCACACAGTATAGAGTTCAGCTCCAAGTGCATAAAAATCTATCAGAACAATGAGTATTAACAAAAGCATACAATTTTTTTTATAAGGGAACAAAAGCATACAAATTTGAACTTGATGAACCTAAAATAACTAAAAATAAAATAAAAATATTTTGCAGAAATAGCACAAAATAAAGTAAGTAAAAGCAAATGAAACCTTGAGAGGATATAAACCTAAGGAAACATATAAACCTAAAATTAACGAAATAACCAAAATATTTTGTAGAAATAGCACAAAAATTAAACAAGTGAAAGAAAAATGAAACCTTGAGAGGATGCAACCCAGCCTTTAGGTCAACGGCGATGCGTTCGCGATCCTCGACGGCTATTAAAGGATCGATAGTTAGGGATTGAGTGTTGTTCGTGTTCTTGTTATCTAATTCTCTCTTCTCCGGTGTCGCTTCCATTTAATTCCGGCGAATCTCCGGCGACAACAACTCTGTTTGTGTGTATACTCCTTTAGACTAGAATTGCAAGGAGTGTTTTAAGTAAAATATCTCATTCCGCCATTAGTTAAATGCAGACAGTTTTATTCTCAGGTCAATAAATAAGAAATTGTTGGAAATTTGTGGAGGTGGTACACTCATATTCAATGAATCACACGTGCATAATCTATTAAGTTGTCAAATTTTATTGAGAAATGAAAGAGATATTGGTACACGAAGTAAGATGTTTGAGTCATCAAAATATGGTATTGGACAAATCTACCACATCGGTGGAAAAAAGAAAATTACTCTTTTTATAAGTTTCAAAATTGGCAAAGAGTTTGGGACTCAAGTAACCCATATGTTTGAAGGAGGGAGGATCTAGATGTGCTTGGGTTCAAGGCTAAGCCCACACGCGCGTCGCCGCCCGCCCGCCCCATCCGATCCGGGCTCGGGTCGTGGGTCGTGGGCTTCTTCTGATAGACCGCCAAATTATTTAATATTTACAATTTGGTCCCTGAAATTTCTGAAAAGATGAAATTGGGAACGACGGAAGACAGAAAGTTTCTGCCTACCGTTTGGGTTGATTTTTGGAGCGTTATTGCACATTAACCAGTCATTACTTGGCTGATTAACTCCCTCCTTCAATAGCCATAAACATCCATTTTTCTTGGAGTCTCCCCTTATGCTATATATTGATGTCTTTTGGGTCAATTGTGTGTGACAGAAAATGAGACAACAACATATAAAAACAGAGACAAACAGAAGAGAGAAACAACACACATTCTGTCAAAAAATGTGAGCAGAAACAGTGTCAAAACATAAACTCTTCCTTCCTTTTCCATTCTTCAGCAAGTCGTTTCGTGTTTGTTTTCTTCGTCAGAATCAACCTATTTGCTTTGTAGTGTTGATTAGTTGTTGTTTTATCTTGCGAGACTATTGCCCGTTAACGTAAAAACATATATACGGGGCAATCTTGTCTTAAAGACAGAGAGCCATCTCTCGACTCAGCCACTGTTGTAACAATCCAGATTTAGTGTTTCTTGATTTCAGGTTATCAAGATTCAAGACTCAACAACCTTGTGGCAGTTCTGAATATTGACTTGTTTGTTTATCCGTTCGAACACTTGTAATATTTATTTACTTCCCGTACTGCTTTACATATCCAACAAAAATAACTTTCTTAGTACGAAGTAAAGCAGTGAAAGAGCCAATAATAACAAGAAGATGATTGACTCAAACACTACTCATCACCGAAAATAACATGCAATTTCACAAGTGGAGTCTGGTAGGAGGTATGCACACCTTATTTCCACTTTGTGGGTAGAAGATGATTGACTCGAAAACTACATCAACAACAATAACATATTCAACTTTCCTTCAATTAGGTAGAAATTACTTGCTAAATGGTCCAATTCCATACCCATATTGACATTGAACTAATGAGAATGACTATGCAATAATCCAATTAATAATGGAAAGAAATATCTAGTAAGCCCAACTTTTATGTATCACACTTGATAAGCTTCCACCTATCTACAATTGACTCCATATCACCATCATAAACTAAAGAGGTTTCAATATTCACTCTCCAAATAACAAGAAGACATCCTCCATATTGATTGCCTTCTCTGAATCAAAATCCCACATTACTCTCCATCAAAGCCACCCTTCTTTGACTTTTCATGTCCAAAAGAATCACAACAACTTCACCACACTCAATGGAGTGATCTAGTGGTCGTAAGTTGAAAATCATAAAATTTCATGTTCAAATCCCACCAAAAGAAAAAAGATTAAAACTTAGTTTTAGTAGTGGCAAAAGTTGCTTTTCAGAACGTGACTAAAATAACTTTTTTTCCAAAAGCACTTCTTGAATCTGTACCAAGCACAAATTGATGTTGTAATATTGATAAAAGTGTTTTTTCCAAATTGATTAGCCAAAACACAAACTAAGTTGATTTCTACCCATATGTCGATGTTAGAGTTATTCGATATATGTGCTGGTGGAAGATAATAAGTACATGTGAAATTAATCGAGGTGCACACAAACTGGCCCGACACCATAATTATAAAAAGAATAAGAATTCCAAACTATTTAACCCCTTCTGCTCTAACTCCTCTGCTTTCATTCACTACAAAAAAATGGATCTTCAAGACTGGGAACTTCTTCCTGATAATGGACTTCTTGAAGTACTACATGATGATGGAGGCAAGTTCTTGTCTAGGGAGTATGCTTCTGATTCCAAGAAAGTGCCAAATCAACTAGTAATTCCACTTCCAATTCAAATGAATCCAAGTATACAAGTCCCAAGAAGATGATGAGGTTATTAAAGAAGTTATCACTAAGGTTCCAGTTGAGGTAAACATGTTACCACCTAAATATTCTTCAAAAGGTCGAATTATGTGTTCATCTCAGGTAAAAGTTTAAAATGATTTTTTGTTTCATAAAGTCATCTCACATGTGGGCTGATTATTTTTCATGAGTCGTGATCATCTCATCTGAAAGTTTAAACTGTTAAAGAAAACGCTACTTTAGTTACTTAATTATATTGTATCTCAACATGGAGGGACTATGGTGCAAGATGAGGAGGACAAAGTGTCACAAGTTTTCTTCAAGAAAATGAAGGAGACTGAATTTGAAAACATGAAACTGGATTCACCCAAGTTCAGTAACAAGACTAATTATGTGTCTCAAATTGATTAAATGAATTTCTCCTTTGAGGATAAAGTTGAAGTCTTGGAGGTTGAAAAGGAGTGTGATCAAGAAAAGGGATATTAATGAAGAGAATAATAATGGTGGAATTAACATATGGAACTGGAGATTGACTGGAGTTGGTGCTATTAGTTCTTTTGGGGTTGGAGCTGTTGCTGCTGCTGCAACAATTTGCATCTTCATTGGGAATCACCAAAATAGAAACAGCATAAGCAGAACCAGAAGCTTAAGTTCCAATTTTCTGCTTTGAATTCTTTTCCATTAGTCTCGTCTCGTGTGACCTATAGGTCACGGGTTCGAGCCGTGGAAGCAGCCACTAATGCTTACATTAGGTTAGGTTATCTACATCACTACATCACACCCCTTGGAGTGCGCCCCTTTCCCGGACCCTGCTAACGCGGGATGCTTTGTGCATCGGGCTACTCTTTTTTTATTGATGAAAGACCAACTAAAGTACTAGATCATTACTGGTTTGTCTACCAATTACCAAAGACGGAGATAATTGAAGGTGATAGAATATATGCAAATATATTTTTTTGGTATAATTAGTGATTTTGTATATCTGTAATTATTGTAGCAATATTTTATATTAGTTAGGTGAATATTTAATTTTCGTAATTATAGCCTAGGATGACTATTGTATATCATGTATATAAGCTAATTACATTAATGAAATCATCAAGTGATTATTCTCTTCTATGATATCAGAAGTCTAGGGCACATTTTTCCTAAAACCTAAACCTTCCGCTGCCGACCTTCTTCCTCGGCAACCCTAACTTCCGCCACCGTTCTCCGCCGGTGAATCCCTCCCGTCGCTAAAAAATTCTCCTTTCTTCCTCAATCATGTCTAACACAAAGAACACCTTCCATCATGCTCTTGCAGTCTCCAACATCAAGAACAACATCCATATCGTCCTTGAAATGGAGAACGTCCAATATGCGACGTGGGCGGAACTTTTTAAAATTCACGCAAGGTCTCATAGAGTCCTCCATCACATCGTCAAATCGGAAAAAGGCAAGGACAAGGTGCCTTCCACCGATGATGAAATAGAGTTGTGGGCAACTCTGGATGCTACGGTCCTCCAATGGATTTAATCCACCATCTCTAAGGACCTCTTGCATACAATTATCGAACCCGATGCCACGACAATGGAAGCTTGGAATAAGTTGCGTGATATATTCCAAGATAACAAAAATTATCGTGTCGTAACCCTTGAGCAAGAATTCTCTCACACCACTATGGAGGATTTTCCGAATGCCTCTGTCTATTGTCAGCGGCTCAAGGAGTTATTGGATCAACTTAAGAACGTTGGAGCGCCGGTCATGAATGACCGTCTCATTTTTCAAATGGTTGCGGACCTCTCAGAAGCGTATAATGGGGTTGGAACTCTGCTTCACCAAAGCAATCCTATCACATGGTTCTACCAAGCACGTTCCATGCTCACCCTAAAAGAAGCGGAGTTGGCTAAAAAGGCCGCAACCGGAGCCCATTCCGCCATGATGGTGGCCACGTCTCGAGACACCGATGAATCTCAATCATTCTCCAAATATTATGGTCAAAACTGTAAAAACGGGGATGGAAAAAAAGGCCAAAACTGCGACGGCGGTCGCGGTGGTGGTAAGGGTGGTGGCGGTAGTGGCGGACGTGGTGACGGCAATGGTAGCCAGTAGGGGCCGGGAAACAGCACCCCTAGCAGCAGGTCTGGGCCAGTGGGCAGTGGCCCATGCCGCCTTTCCTGTACCATTCACAAAACTGGGCCAGGCCTAGTGGACGGCAGCAGACACCCCATATTGGGCCTCGACATTCTTCGGCCTGGCAGCAGCCTGGCCATCTTAGGCCTCGACCACAACAGACTTTCGATGTTGCGGGCCCAATAATCTCTTCGACCCATACGGATATCGAGGCGACAATGCATACACTTGTGCTAAATCCTACGAATACAAATTGGTACATGGACACCGGTGCTACTTTTCATATGACATCCGCGCAAAGTAATCTCTCGTCTTATTTCAATTTGAGAAAAAAATCATGGCATAATTGTTTTAATGGTCATTCAATTCCAATTCGTGGTTATGGTCACACAAATTTGTCTCCTCCAAACTCGCCTTTAGCCTTGAAAAATATCCTTCATGCTCCTCAATTAATTAAAAATTTGGTATCTGTTCTAAAATTTACACTTGATAACTCGGTTTCTGTTGAATTTGATCCATTTGGATTTTATGTGAAAGATTTCTGGAAGGGGACACATCTAATGAGATGTGATAGTCGGGGCGAGCTCTATCCCATCACCACCACCAAACAAGCCACACCGTCAATGTTTTCCGCTTTAGCACCTTCCTTATGTCATGCACGTTTGGGTCATCCGGGAGCGTCTGTTTCTTCCTCCCTTAAAAACAATAAATTTATTGAGTGTAATAAAGCTCATAGTGATAATGTTTGTCCTTCTTGTCCGCTTGGGAAACATGTTAAATTATCTTTTGTTGCCTCAAATGCTAGGTACTATGTTGTCATTTGATATTATTCATAGTGATCTTTGGACGTATCCCGTTTTGAGCTCTTCGGGCCACCGTTATTATGTTTTGTTGTTAGATAATTATTCTAATTTTTTGTGGACATTTCCATTATCTAAAAAGTCTCAGGTTTATTCCACATTTCTATCATTTAAAGCATTCATTCGTACTTAATTTGAACGAGAAATTAAGAACATTCAATGTGATAATGGAAGGGAATTTGATAATGGGTCATTTAGAGATTTTTTTAAGGTTAATGGTATATCTTTTCGATTTTCATGTCCACATATGTCTTCACAAAATTGGAAAGTCGAGAGAAAAATTTGCACCATTAATAATATTGTTCGTACATTACTAGCACATGCATCGTTACCGCTTTCATTTTGGCATCATGCATTACAAATGACAACTTACCTTCTTAAGATACTCCCTAACAAAGTATTAGCATACCAATCTCCACTCAAAATTAGTTATCAAAAAGACCATTCGTATTCTCATCTTAGAGTGTTTGAGTGTTTATGATATCCTCTATTTCCCTCCACTACCATAAACAAACTTCAAGCCCGCTCTACCGCTTGTGTATTTTTGGGCTACCCGTCTAATCATCGTGGTTATAAATGTTATGATTTATTCTCTAATAAAATCATCATTAGTCATCATGTCATTTTTGATGAAACCTAATTTATGTTTGCTAAGTTGTATAATTCCGCATCCAATTCTTATAATTTTTTGAATGTTGAACTCTCACCGTATGTGGTCTACCATTTGGTCCAGCCCACACCTTGGTATCTGGACCAACAGACACCGACATGCCCACTTCCTACTAGCCCAAACATCTCTCGTCCTCAAATTCTGCCAGCAGGCCCACTGCTTATTGGCCCAAGTCCCTCCGTCCCTAAGCTTCTGCCAGTAGGCCCAAATCCATCCAACCCGCAGCTTCTGCCAGCAGGCCCACTGCCTGCTGGCCCAACCCAGTCCAACCATCACCTAGCCCAGGTCCTCCCAACTCGAATCCAGTCTAACACCACAACATCCGATCTGGGCCAGCCCACTACTTCCACTCATATCCAGCCCACTTCTATTCCGGGATAAGGTCCCGTTACTCATAGCCAATGGGGGTATTTTTAGACCAAAGCGACATTTTAATCTTCACTCTAATGGCACTAAATCTACCCTACCACGTAACTCCGTATCTGCCCTTCGTGACCCGAATTGGAAAATGGTTATGAATGATGAATATAATGCTCTTATTGAAAATAAGACGTGGGAGTTGGTGCCCCATCCGATTGGTGTTAATGTGATTCGTTCTATGTGGATTTTTACTCATAAGGAAAATTTTGATGGTTGTTTTGAGAGGCATAAGGCCCGTCTTGTAGGTGATGGCAAAACTCAACAGGTTGACGTGGATTGTGGAGAAACATTTAGTCCAGTGGTCAAACCGGCAACTATTCGCATTGTTCTCAGTTTAGCTCTCTCAAAAGCATGGCCTATTCATCAACTGAACGTGAAAAATGCATTCTTGCACATCGAACTCAAGAAAACTGTATATATGCATCAACCCTTGGGTTTCAGGGACCTCGATCATCCTAATCATGTGTGCTTGCTGAACGGGCTCCTCGAGCATGGTACAAAAGATTTGCCTATTATGTGTCTACTCTTGGGTTTTCTCACAACAGGTCTGATCATTCTCTGTTCATCTACCGCCATGGTACTTCTATGGCCTACATTTTGTTATATGTGGATGATATTATATTGACTGCTTTCTATGATCAGCTTTGCAAGTCTATCATATCTCTTCTCAGATCCGAATTTGCTATGAAAGACTTGAGACCGTTGAGTTATTTTTTGGGTATAACTGTCACTCGTCATGCAGGTGGTCTATTTCTTTCTCAGAGGAAGTATGTCGTATAGATCATTGAACGAGCTGCCTGTAAGTCCTCTCCTACTCCGGATGACACTAAACCGAAGTTGAGTGCTACTTCTAGCACACCTTATGAGGATCCCTCCCATTATCGTAGTCTTGTGGGGGCTCTTCAATATCTCACGTTTGTGAGGCCCGATATTACTTATATAGTGCAACATGTGTGTTTATTCATGCATGATCCGAGGAAAGTACATATGCACGCTCTCAAACGCATTGTGTGCTACATTCAGGACGCTCTTGATCATGATTTACACCTATATCCATCCTCGGTATCTACTCTCATTTCTTATACAGATGCTGATTGGGGTGGATGTCCAGACACCAGGCGTTCGACCTCTGGTTATTGTATGTTTCTTAGTGATAACTTGATCTCTTGATCGGCTAAATGTCAGGCTACTTTATCGCGCTCTTGCGCGGAGGTCGAGTATCGAGGGGTCGCCAATGTGGTGTCTGAGTCCTATTGGTTGCGTAACCTCCTCTTGGAGCTTCATTTTCCTATTCGGAAAGCTACATTGGTCTACTGCGATAATGTAAGTGCGATATCTCTCTCAGGGAATCTTGTCCAATATCAGCACACTAAACATATCGAGATGGATATTCACTTTGTTCGCGAAAAGGTTGCGCGTGGACAAGTACGTGTCTTGCATGTCCCTTCATGGTATTAAATTGTTGACATCTTTGCTAAGGGCCTTCTCTTAGTTCTGTTTGAAGATTTTAGGAACAGTCTCAGCGTACGACAACCGCCCGCTACGACTGCAGGGGTGTGATAGAATATATGCAAATATATTCTTTTGGTATAATTAGTGATTTTGTATATTTGTGATTATTGTAGCAATATTTTTATATTAGTTAGGTTAATATTTAATTTTCGTAATTATAGCCTAGGATGACTATTGTATATCATGTATATAAGCTAATTACATTAATGAGATCATCAAGGGATTATTCTCTTTCAGGAGGAATTCTTTTCATGTACATAACTTATCTTTGGTACGGGGAGGGGAAGGGGTATTCTTCTCGAATTCAAGAAGACTTCTCATATTTAGAATCTTTCTGCAGTGTGCTTCGTTTATTATTCTGTCGTACATTTTTTTTAACACAAGATAGATCAGCAATGCCCGAGTGGGTGTGGAGAAGGAAAACTATACAATGTAAATAGGACAAAAATGATTTTCCCCCATATATATATATAAGTTGTTGAATCTCCTTGGCGTAAGAATCTTTTTATTTTTTTTAAATAATAAGAATCTTTTTATTTTTTTTAAATAATAAGAAACTTTTTTTAAAAAAAATAATAAGAATCTTTTTATTTTTTTAAATAATAAGAATTTTTTTATTTCAAATCTCCTTATTTGAATTTCTGGTTCCACCCCTGCCTAACAAAAATGAGAAACGACCAAATGAGAAGATGAGGTGCCTCGGGCACACCCATTTAGAAAGAAGGGTTGAAGGTTTTGGGTTTGTAGCTTTGGTAAGGTGTGGAGGGTGGGCCACCAGAAATATTCTTGAAGCTCTCACCTTAACAATAAGTCGAGAGTTGTCAATCAAACCCACACCTATTATGTCGAAGACTCCATTGATACCATTAAATTATAAGCGTTGGTGGTAATTGAAGGAAGATAAATTCACCCTTCTGTGTGAGATCCATAACTAGTCAAATCAGTAGCGTAGTCACATATAGTGAACGGTGGTTAGATGAACATCTTTTATCAGAAAATGATACTACGTATATAGGTGAAAAACTACTTTCTTATATATGTTAAATTTTGAAAACTGTTAACTCACTGAGTCAAACTATAGCTCTTTGGATTGGTCGTTAGAAAAATCTCCAATTATCGTTCATTTTGATATGCCTCTCTGAATGTGTTTCACCTCACTGAACTAACAAAGTGTTCATGTCGAACTGCAGAAAATCAAGCAAGTGGTTCAGCATCCTGCTGCAACAAAATTGAATGAAGCAATTTGTGGAGTAAGAGGATCAGCTCCTATAACCAAGAAACGCATCACAGACGTTGAGGTGCTTACTATTCCGCTCCTTAGAGCATATTCAAGACTGTTGTTTATCAGTCTCCTGAATCGTTTTAACGTTTCATTAGCAATGGTGGATTCAACAATGAGTACAATTGCAGGCTCAACAGAACTTACTACCTCGATATCGAACCTTATATGCATGTGAAATAATTTATAAGTGTAGGTAAAGTTAGATCTCAACTTAGAACTCACGACGTCTAAATTGTAGATCCGAGTATCTAAACATAGGATCACTATACATGTGTATATACCGGATTCCAATTACTATGAGTTTGTAATAAGATCACTTGTTAATTTCCATGCTGTTCTATTTTGTTCCCAGATTTGGAAAAGACTAAAATCACATACAATCTTGTGTAGTACTCCCTCCCTTCCATTTTACATAACAATATTTGTCTGGATATGAAGTTTAAACAAGGAAAAAGACTTCTAAAATTTATTATCTTAAACATGCTACTACAGATGGAGTTTATGTTCTGTGCTACATTATAAAACTCTCACACTGACAAACCATACACAGCAAATTAAAGGATCAAATCTACATGAACCATAAACTAAATCATTTCATTGACAACAAACAGCCAAAAGTTGAGTCTTTAACCAATTTAGATATCATAACCCATCAAGAAAATATATTCCCGTATGGGAACTACAAGAAAACCACAATAAACAATCAAAAATCACATATTCTTCCGTAAGAGAAAAATGGAGGATTACAGACACAGTACATTTGAGCATGTACGGCAGAGCTATAATATTAGGTACGGATTCAGACGAATCCAATAATTTTTGCTTACCTGTATTAAGAAATTCATTAACTATGAATAACATTTTATTGCAAATCCATTAACAAAAACGAGCTATGGTTTGGTGGCAAGTCCAGTATGGATAAACTTCAAATCCTGCCTCCGCCTACTCTTCCTTGATCCATCCTACGACATAGTGTGGAAATCTCGATCCGAGCAAAAGTCGGATGTGTCTGAAAACTCGAGTCGTAAATGAATTCGAGTACCATTCTGATCGCCTCTTTCATTATCCTTTCTACGGGTAGAACTATTGTGAACATCTAAACTTCGACCCTTATTTCTTTCTTCATATTGTAAAGGCTAGCATTGGGTGTGAATCTTGAACATCTAATACAGAACCAGAGAGAAATGGATTAGGCAAAGAAAGTCCAAAGACACAGACTGAATCAACGAATCTGTTGAAAAGGGAAACAGAAAAGAAGATAAAGAACTTGATCACTCCTCAATCTTTCTGGATTACTGCAACCAATGAATTGCCAAGAATCTGCAGATAAATTCGCCACACCAACCGCTAGTAGACTGTTAAAAACCATTTTTTTTCTTTGTATGTTCTTTCTCTGTCTTTCTCTTTTGTTGCAAATCTTTGTTGGATTCTTGCTTTTGTGTACTGTCAATGGAGTTTATCTACTTTTTCAACTTTATGATATTGGTTGTCTTATCCTTTAGAGTAGATTAATGGATTTAATTATTTATTAGCATTTTGGAATTTGGAGGCCAAGTGGACGGTTAGTGCCATTTACTTTTGGCATTTCTTTTTTGACAGCATTTAGCATGTCATTCTTTATTTTTTTTTATGATTATAACGCCAATAAAGTACTAAGAGCCAGTACATGTGTGACTAATCTTGGTAGTTGTTATCGTTTCACATCAGTAAAAGAAAAACTACACTACTATGCAGTAGTGAGCTTTCATTTGAAAAAAGTGGAGCTTAGACGCGGATATAGAATTTTAAGTTTATGGATAGGTAGCTTATTGGGTTCTGCATAAATTATTTATACATATTAAGTTGATTCACAATATAAATATAGGCCTTAGCTAAAGTTACTGAGTTTTGTCGAACCCATAACTAAAACTCTAGCTCCGCCCTGGAGATACATTTTACAAGTTCAAATGTCAAGCAGGGACCAGTCTTTGACCTTGCCTTTACAGAAAATGATGTCAATATACTATCATATATGTGACACCATTACTGAATGTGTGACATGACATATTATCAGTCTATTTCCAGTATCATATCCACGGTTAGCTCATTCATCCTAGTTACAGTTCTAGCTTTATATCAAGGTCTCATGATCGATAAAGTATAGCATCAAGAACATCACGAACATTGCTGCTCGCACAAGCAAAAATATCAGTTCACTTCCGAGATGGGTGAAAAATAATCATCAAAGAGAATTAAGATAAGCAAGCTGCTTAATTCCAACTAAATCACTGGTTCAGATCCTCAGCATGAAATTCTTTTGTTAAGATAAAATTCAACAATATTATCTTCTTTGTGGCATAGCTTCTCCAGAAAAACATGAAATAAAGAGACTCTGTCATTCAACATTATCTTCAAGAAAGTGGCAAAATGATAGGTAGCATGAGTCATATTAAGGTTTCTATACAAGTATTAGCAGAACAGACATAATGAGCATCAAAGAACCCCAACTTTAGTAGGGTTTATATGATAATATTCCCCTCTGAAGTTTGCGCGAAAACTAACAAAAACATCTTTTGCATGAAATTCGAATTCTGAAGCTAAATAATGTCACAGTAAACAGATGAGATTGAGACGGCGACGGTGCATAACTAACTCTGCAGCATATAGTTGTATCATATCTAACATCCTATAGACCTAGACACCAGAGGAACATATATGTACCATCTCAAACTGATCATGTGGAATAGCACGTATAATAGTTGAAACAGATGGAGAGAACCAGACATTTTCGGTAATTCCATCTGCTGAGTCTTTTCGTGTTATCTGCAGCAAGCACGGTCACTAAGCTTCTAAAAAGCCTCTGTCCTCCATGTAAGAGACTACTTGCTCAGTCATCTCATTTGGTGTAGGAATTACTCCATCTTTTAGTTGTATTTCAATCTAACCAGAGAAGCAAAAGTTTGGAACAAAAGTTATTACGAGAAGAATAGAAGGGAATTAACAACTTCTTGATAGCTTAGCAGCAGCAGAAGTAATATAATACATACCTCACAATTCAAAGGTGGTTCATAAGGATCATCTATTCCAGTAAAACCTACAAATAAGGTGCTTAAAATTCCATAAGATTTGAAGTACATTACAGTGATAAAAGTCAAAGATATCATTATGCTGCCGATTAAGCAAGCCAAATTATGAATGATACTATCCTGAAGCTAAAACACACCTTTGATTTTACCCTCACGAGCTAACTTGTAGAGGCCTTTTGGATCTCTTCCTTCACACAGTTGTAAAGGCATATTCATAAAAACCTTGAAAGTTGCAAGAAAATGAACGTTAGATAATACAAAAGATTTTGACAATAAATCAATGAACATGAGACTCGCCTCAATAAACTTTTTATCTGGCAATAGTGCACGGCAAGCATCACGATCCTTTCTATAAGGAGATATCAAACTTGCAATGCAAATTAATCCAGCATCTGCAAAGAGCTTTGCAACTTCCCCTGAACAAGTTCAAAGGTAGTACAGAATCAGGAACTACAAATATTTACCAAACTGAAATATATCCAGAGTAATTTAAATTTTATCCACAAGAAACTAAAAAGTTCCGCTCAACCAGGATAGCATTGAAGTTATCCAGAAAACCACGCAATTCCCATAAGGTTAAAGATATTCCCACCAGTGGCGGAGCAGATAGGAATTCTAACAAGGGGATTCAAAGAAAATGCAAAAATGTTATATCTAGATTCTGGAAGCTTCCCTTATGTTAAGGGGATTCAACAGTTTATATATGTCGAAAAAAAATTACTTTTACACTACTCGCACATTATAATTTTTGGACGAAAGGGACTCATATGAGAACTCCCTTGTTACCTGAAAGTTCCGCCATTGATTCCAATTTTATTACTACCTTTATACAGTGGACATGAATGGAAGAATGGAACCCATCACTTTTTTTCATCTTTTCTTTGTTTCATTGTTCCTAACCTCCCTCCTCTTCCCAAGTGTTTGTTGGAAATTTGCCTTTGGTGGGGAGGTGCGTCCACCCATATTTAATGACTTAAACACTAGGGTTCCGCATGTTGGAGGCTCTATCTCTTCACACGTGCATAATCTACTAAATGAGTAGATGACCGTAGGGCCAAGAATCGTCAAATTTCGTTGAGAAATGAAAGAGATATTGGTCCACGAAGTAAGGTGTTTGAGGCATGAAAATATGGTATTGGACAAATCTACCACATCGGTGGGAAAAAGAAGAATTGTTCTCTTTATAAGTCTCAAAATTAGCTAAGGGTTTGGGACCCCAAGGGGTAACCCATGTGTTTGAAGGAGGGAGGACCTAGATGTGCTTGGGTTCAAGGCTAAGTCCACACGCGCGCCACCGCCGCCCGCCCGGGCTCGGGTCACGGGTCGTGGGACTTGGGCTTCTTCTGATATTATCTCTTTGGACCCCAAATTGCTTAATATTTACAGTTTGGTCCCTAGAGTTTCTGGAATTGGGAACGACGGAGGCAGAAACTTTCTGCCTACCGTTTGAGTTGATTTTTGGAGCGTTAAAACTCCATTAATCCGCACCTTAACTCCTCCCTAACAGCTCATTTATGTTGCTCATTAAATCAGCCATTACTTGGCTGATTAACTCCCTCACTAATGGCCATAAACTGCCATTACTTGGCAGTTAAGGAGTCCCTCCCCTTATGCTATATATTGGAGCCTATTGGCTCAATTGTTGTGACTGAAAACGAGACTACAACAGTAGATACAACACAGAGAAAACAGAAGAGAGTACAACACAGATTCTGTCCAACAACGTGAGCAGAAACAGTGGTCAAAAACAGAAAACTCTTCCTTCCTTTTCCATTCTTCAACAAGTCGTTTCGTGTTTGTTTTCTTCGTCAGAATCAACCTATTTGCTTTGTAGTGTTGATTAGTTGATGTTTTATCTTGGGAGAATGTTGCCCGTTAACGTAAAAGCATATATACGGGGTAATCTTGTCTTAAAGACAGAGAGCCATCTGTCGACTCAGCCACAGTTGTAACAATCTAGATTTAGTGTTTCTTGATTTTAGGTTATCAAGATTCAACATTCAACAAGCTTGCGACAGTTCTGAATATTGGCTATTTGTTTATCCTTTCGAACACTTGTAATATTTATTTACTTCCCGTATTGCTTTACATATCCAACAGTGTTTACAAGTCATTTGTGCGCTTAAAGTTTGAAATAAGAAATTTTGGAGAGGTTGAAGAGTATTTTACTGGGTATGTTGTTGTTGTTGTTGAAGAGTATTTTAAAGTTCATCTACAGAGTCATACTGACACAGATATGCAACATAATGTTTGCTCACGTGGTCTTCAAGCATCTCAAAATCTCACCGATAGACAATTTATTAAACTCATGGTTGTTGTACTTGGATAAAAGTGGCTCTGGAACCGACGAGTTTCTCTCTCTCCTCCCCCCACAGCTCTCACCTCTAACAGTAACAAGCCATCTTCCCATCGCCGACGGTACCATCCCGGAGACCAAGTAACTCACTCCGGCCGGCGACCAGGTAACACCGCCGAACGACTACGCCGGCGACTTATTTAGGCATATTCTTTTCTTTACCTTGGTTTCTCTTCACTTTTCCTCCTCTTTTTCCACTCTTCACTTTTCCTCCTCTTCTTCCACTCTTCTCTATTTCTCTCTTCTTTGACTAAGCAGATCCGGCGTCGACGAGAACAACAACACCGGCGGTGAACAGTGTCGGTTAACAGTACCCCGACAGTGAATAAGCCAAATCTCCATCCCCACCACCCTACCCCGACGGTAACTACCCTAGTGACATCAGGTAACGCCGTCGGCGACTTGTCCGGCATCCCTCTTTTTTACCTCTGCTTCTCTTCCCTTTTCCTCATTTTCTTCTACTCTTCTCTGTTTTTCTTTTTACTGAGCTGATCCGTTGCCGGCGAGAATAGTGATTCTGTCTGTGAATAGTGTCGGTGAACAGTGTCATCTGTACCCCAGGTTCTATCACTCCTGCTTTGCCATTTATCTGGTATTTGTCATTTCTGTGTAGTAATCATAGCTACCTTGTTCGGATATCCCCAATTACTATTAGGTTGAAATAATTTAATTTCTTTAAGTATCTGCTTTGATGGGTCTTGCTATGTTGTTTCCCGCTTTGATATTTGTTACCTTTTCATTTAGTATATTACGCTCTTACATTTACTCTTCTTGCCTTTAGTTATAGCATTCTTGGCGTTCCTGTTTTAGGTGAAAACTTTAGACTAGCCTATTAGTTTATATCCGTTGTAGTGGCTTTGGTGAATGATGGTAGACTAGGGTCATGTTCTCAGTCGGGAACGGGGGCGAGGGTTAGAGGGGGGTAAGTGGGGTAAGGGAGATGCTAGGTTGAGAATAGGGTCTTGGAAGATTGGGACTTTAACGGGGAAGTCCATAGAGCTAGTTGAGATTCCTAAGAAGAGGAGGATTAATATAGCCTGTGTCTAGGAGACTAAATGGGTAGCACCTAAGGCTAAGGATGTAGACGGGTATAGGTTATGGTTCTCGGGTAGGTCGAAGTATAGGAATGGGGTAGGTATTTTGGTAGACAACGAGCTAAGCGATCAAGTAGTAGAGGTGAGGAGGGTCAATGACAAGATGATGGCGATTAAGTTGGTATTTGGAGGGTTAACTATGAACATTATTAGTGCTTATGCGCCGCAGACGGGCTTGGGTGTGGAGGAGAAGAGACGCTTTTGGGAGGATTTGGACGAAGTGGTGGGAGGTATACCATCCACTGAGAAGTTATTTGTAGGAGGAGATTTTAATGGACATATCGGGTCACTTCCGGAGGGTTACGACGATGTGCATGAAGGCTTTGGACTCTGGGACAGGAATGGGGGAGGCATCTCACTTTTGGAGTTCGCTAGAACTTGTAGGATGGTCATAGCCAATTCGAGGTTCCTGAAGAGGGAGGAACACTTGGTGACTTTCAGTAGTTCGGTGGCTAAGACTCAGATAGACTTTTTACTTCTTAGGAAGGTTGACAAAGGTCTTTGTAAAGATTGCAAGGTTATCCGAGGGAGGATCTTACAATCCGACATAAGCTTTTGGTGATGGATTTGGAGATCAAGATGGAGAAGAAGAAGAGGGTTGTGGATGACAGGTTAAGAATCAAATGGGGGAGTTTGACCATGGCTAGTGCAAAGGAGATGGGGGAGAGGTTGATGGCCAAGGGGGCTTGGGGGAGTAATTGGTATGCGACCAATATGTGGGACAGGACGGCCAGTTGCATTAGGGAGGTAGATAAAGAAGTGCTAGGGGCCTCGCGGGGTAACCATGGTGGGCACCGAGTAGACTGGTGGTGGAATGGTAAAGTTCAAGTGAAGGTGGAAGCGAAGAAAATGACGTATGCGAAATTGGTAGAAAGCAAGGATGAGGTGGAGAAGTGGACGAACAGGAAATTATATAAGATGGCGAGGAAAGAGGAAAAGTTAACAGTTACGGCGGCAAAAACGACGACTTTTGAACGTCTGTATGCGGAGTTAGAGGAGAAAGGCGGGGATAAGAAGTTGTACAGACTAGCCAAGGCAAGGGAGAGGAGGGCCCGTGACTTAGATCGCGTGAGGTGCATAAAGGACGAGGACAACAAAGTATTGGTGGAGGATGCGCATATTAGGCGGCCTCTTGAACGAAAAAAGAGATGGTGACATTGTGCTGGGAGATCTGGAGCATTCTGGTAGGCACCGGGATTTCGGGTATTGTAGACGCATTAATGTTGAAGAAGTTAAGGGTGTTGTTCGCAGGATGCGCAGGGGACGAGAGACCGGGCTTGATGAGATCCTAGTCGAATTTTGGAAGAGCGCAGGCAGGGCAGGTTTGGAGTGACCGACTGAGTTGTTTAACGTTATTTTTAAGACGGCAAGAATGCCTGAAGAATGGAGGTGGTGTACAATGATTCCCTTGTACAAAAACAAAGGTGATGTCCAGAGTTGCAATAACTATAGGGGTATCAAGCTGTTGAGCCACACTATGAAAGTTTGGGAAAGGATCGTGGAGATGAGGGTGAGGAGAGGCGTGTCCATTTTCGAGAACCAATTTGGATTTATGCCGGGGCGTTCGACTACTGAAGTCATTCATCTTATTAGGAGGTTGGTGGAGCAGTATAGGGAGAGGAAGAAAGACTTGCATATGGTTTTCATCGACCTCGAGAAGGCATACGACAAAGTCCCTAGGGAGTATCTATGGGGATGTTTGGAGGTTAGAGGTGTACATGTGACGTACACTAGGGCGATCAAGGATATGTATGATGGAGCCAAGACTAGGGTACGGACAGTAGGAGGAGACTCGGAGCACTTCCCAATGATGATTGGACTGCACCAGGGATCAGCTCTTAGCCCATTCCTATTTGCCTTGGTGATGGACGAACTAACGCGACAAATCCAAAAGGAGGTGCCATGGTGTATGTTATTCGCAGACGACATAGTCATGATTGATGAAACTCGCAGCGGAGTGAACACCAAGCTAGAGGTTTGAAGACAGACTCTGGAGTCTAAAGGGTTTAGGTTTAGTAGGACCAAGACATAATATTTGAAGTGCAAGTTCAGCAACGGGAGTGACCCTGAAACAGGCGTGGAGGTGAGGCTTGGTACTCAGGTCATTCCAAAGAAAGGAAGCTTCAAGTACCTCGGATCTATTATCCAAGGGAATGGAGAGATTGATGACGATGTCACACATCATATTGGGCAGGGTGGATGAAATGGAGGCTCGCATCTGGAGTCTTGTGCAACAAAAAGGCTCCACCAAAACTTAAAGGCAAGTTTTATAGGGTGGTGGTTAAACCGACTATGTTATATGGGGCGGGGTGTTGGTCAGTCAAGACTTCGCACATCCAAAAGATGAAAGTTGCGAAGATGAGGATGTTGAGATGGATATGTGGGCATACAAGGAGAGATAGGATTAGAAATGAAGATATCCGGAAAACAGTGGGAGTGGACTCGGTGGAGGATAATATGCGGGAAGCGAGGTTAAGATGGTTTGAGTATGTGCAGAGGAGAGACACAGATGCCCAGTGCGGAGGTGTGAGAGGTTGGCTTTGGACGAGTTCAGGAGGGGTAGAGGTAGGCCGAAGAAGTATTGGGGAGATGTGATTAGACGGAATATGGCGCAGGTGCAACTTATTGAGGACATGACCTTAGATAGAGGGTTGTGCAGGACACGAATTAGGGTAGAATGGTAGTAGGTAGTCGAGCGTAGTCCTACTTACGCTTACAAAATGATAGTTCCGCTTAGCCTATCATACTAGTAGGCGCAGTATTGCTTTATAGTCCCCTGTAGTTTGATTTCTGTTGCTATGTGTTCTTTAGTGAACTTTGTTTATCTTATTTATCTATGTTAGCTATTGCTTCCTTTTGTCAGAATGCGCTACCATGGAGTATTCGATTTTGTCATCAGCATGTTCATACTGCTTTAATTTCTTGTCTGGATCTGACCGTTTCTATTGCTTGGCTTTGCTTGTTTTGCGTGTGATTATGCGTTGTCTTGAGCCGAGGGTCTTCCGGAAACAGCCGCTCTACCTACCAAGGTAGAGGTAAGGTCTGCGTATACTCTACCCTCCCCAGACCCCACGTTGTGGGATTTCACTGGGTATATTGTTGTTGTTGTTGTTGTATGGTTGTTGTACTTATTTTGCACAAGTAAACTTACCAGTCCTACGTATATTCTCAGTCCGGCTTTCTGGTGAGAACCCGAGATTCTTGTTCAGACCATGCCTAAGGTTGTCACCATCAAGAACGTACGAAAGCTTACCCCTCGACTGCAATTCTCTACCTAGGGAACATGCAAGTGTGCTTTTTCCTGCACAAATTCAGATAAAATCTTGAAAAACAACGACAAACATATGTTGCAAAAATAACAAAATATACGAACTCGGGACAACTTTATAATAGACAAATAATAAGCAACAGCATATTAACATCAACCTGATCCACTGAGACCCGTGATCCATACAACACATCCTTGTTGGTTAAGCAGCTTTTCCCTTTCCGCCTTCCCGACTGGATTTTCATGCCAGAATATGTTTGCAGGATTACCCACAGTAGACATCAAGAAATCGAACCCTTTTTCCTTTCCTAGTTACACACCGACATATAGAAGTTAATAAGAGCACCACGCTAGGTCCATCGAGCAGTTAACCAGTTGATGTACTAAACCAGTATTTTCATTTACCAATTACTTCAACACAGATAAAAAGATCACCCCTTTTCTTCTGATCTTTGCAGCCTAGTTCATAGATGAAGAAATACCACTCAAAATTAACCTAAAAATGTTATGATCAAATAGGGAGTAAAATTAGTGCCGTCCCTTCTTTTTTTTTTTTTGGAAAAACATTTACAAATCAAGTTAATGGCATAAGAACATAATTATGATGCTGCAAAAGCTGACATTACAAGATAGTCTAAACATTTTCATCATCCATGATAAATTAGGATGTAAAATATTTTAATTACGATAAAAGAGAAGGGAAAAGAAGATAGGGCCTTGTTGAATATACTGATTATGGCTTCCAAAGAATAGAATGAAGAAATTTGTTCTCATTTAAACCTCAGTAAATGAAAGCCTACATTGCAATACCAGTGTTGTGTTTAAACCACTTGATAAGCCCTATGCTACGCAATAACAAGACCCAATAATTGAATACAACGCGAGTTAGAAATACTAAATTATTATCTAGATAGGTACCACCTATTCAAAATTTCAAAAGCTATTGCCGTTTATTTCTTCATACCAATTTCTTATACCATATCTGATGAAGGGAATTTCAGTATAGCTTATTTTAAGGCTCTTTTCTGTTACCATGTTCACAAACAAAAGATAAATGTATCAATCAAATGTAGCTAACTTTTTATTTCTAAGGGTGAGTTTGGTAACAACAAATAACAACATATCCAGTGTAATCCCACAAGTGGGGTCTGGGGAGGATAGAGTGTACGCTGACCTTACCCCTATCTTGGGAGGTAGAGAGGTTGTTTCCAATAGACCCTCGGCTTACAATGAAGCAATAACAAAGCAGGTCCAATAGGAAACAATAATTACAACAAAATAGTATGCTAAGCGAAGAATAAAAGACAGTAAATAATAACAGAAATCGAAGGACAAGAAACTTCTAAGTAGGGATGACAACGGATCGGATCTGAACTGGATCCTACTAGATCCAGATCCGGATCCAGATCCATCGGGTCCATAAAAATCATATGCAAATCCAGATCCATCGGATCCACCGGGTCCACGGATCGGATCGGATCTGGATCCACATGTAAAAACAAATCATGTCAACACCTTAATCTATTTTACTTAGAACCAGAATTTATATCCATCACATGAAGCAACTTTGAATTAGCTATTTTAAGACTAAAAACCATTGACCTAAGAGGTGTAGCATAGACTAACATATTAACCTCAAATCATCCTACTTGACTTGATCAAAGCGAAATTCAGTCACATAAACATTTAACTCGGAGACAAAGGCAGTACCAAATCAAACTTGATTTATTGAGCTTATTTAGTCTAAACAGGATGTGCACATGACTTAGATGAACTGCATGTATAAGATAGGTTATGCAAATGATTTATAGTAGATTTGATTGACTACAAAAAGGGCTCAAACATGCTATTTAGTCTTAACCACAAATAATGATCATTACTACTCCCTACAACATTTTGTATCTATGTGAATAAATAAATGTTACATAGCTTAAGTTCAAGCAAGATGAACACATTCTAATCTAATCCATTAACCAACTAACATAGTTAAGATCATAATATAAATTTAATGTATGATGAACTCATCCTAATTCTAAACCGAACATGATCCTGGGTCCTTTATGGACTTGGGCCTGGCCGAGAAAACAAAAGGAAGACCAAAATTTATTCTAAGTTATGGATATATTTAATAAAAGCGGATACACGGGTCGGATCTGGACTGGATACGGATCTCAAATACAAGATCCAGATCCAAATCCGATCCGTCAGAAACGGATCCGGATCCGTCGGGTCCAAATTTTGAAGATCCATATCCTATAAAACGGATCTGGATCCACCGGATCCGGACCGGGTCCAGGATCCACTGCCATCTCTACTTCTAAGGGTGTGTTTTGTATGGAGTAAAATATTTTTCAAATGTTCTTTAAAAATGAGAAAACTGATATCCCTGTTAGAAGTAGGGAAAACAAGTTTTATAAGTGTCATTTCACTCCTACCCTTCCTCCAACACACCCCATCTCACCTCCCCCCCAATAGCTACACCACCCTTACACTCTGACTCCACCCCACGCCCACCTCACCCCCATATTATTTGCCTAGATTATATATAAATATTTTTGGGATAATATTTTCAGCTTACTTACAAAACGCCAGAATATAAGAAAATCACTTCTTTTCCTGGATTTTTTTTCAAAATAATATTTTCCATAAAAAGCATTTTCCTTGGTATCAAATACATCCTAAATCTCTATTCCCCAATAAAAGCACAAAAGCTCACCCCATCAGTCAAATGGGAGATCTTCAGAACTCTAAGAAGAAAATGGAATCTCATTCTCTTGGTATTTCCTTCAAGGATAAGACATATGTTCAAAACAACAAATGCCCATCATATTCAAGAATCCAAAATTTCCAATACAAATTGAAACAGTACTACCAAGAAACCATCATTTGAACACAATTTACAATTTGGACAAATGCAATAGACAAGTAAAACAAGAATGCAAATTTATACTACCCCTCATCAAGAAAACAAAAAATATGATGATTTACCTGTGCAAGAAGAGCTGATTAAAGGAATATTTTGAGCTGTTAAAGAGCAGAAAAATGTGAACTTGGAATTGGGAGTTGTTTTTTTCCTCTTTGAAATTTATGAATATGAAAACTGTAGAAAACAGAGCACTGCTCAACATGATTAGCTGATTAGGAAATTGGTAGTAATAATATAGTTAAGAGACGTTGCTTTCACTCCATCAAGTCCGCACTCCGTCAGCAACGGCCACCGTCACACTGCCTAAAAGTTGGGAATACACAAATATATGATAATTCAGATAGAAAATTCGTAAAAGAGTATATTTTAAATGTGTTTTTTCTTATTTATTTATTTTAATTAAAAATTGCGAATTTGAGTAAACTTTTATTGGCCATAAATGCTTTTTGGTTTAATGGATCTTATGTTGTGTAAATTTAAATTAATTTGATCAAAAGGAATACTGACATCGAACAGGAAATCAAAACAAAAATATTCAACTGAATTTGTTAATATTGTCTTAAGAGATAGATTAATTTTGTCCTTAAATTAGAAAATATAATGTTTTTCCTAACATATACATGTCCGGATAATTCAAAATTGAAGCAAATGAATATCCAATCTCATCCTAGACTGACCAATAAATCTACTATTATTATTTTATATATTGTATTAGATAAATATTATATTTATAAAATACGATTTACTTTTAAAATATCTTGATGGTAAAATAATTACGTGAGACGCAAAATTTCGTGCTTAAATTTATGTTTCTCATTCAAATGACTTTAAAATATAAATCACTTGACTTTTATTGGAGAATTTGTGGGCCAGTAAAGTTATGCATTCCAATTTTCAGTGAACAATAAAACAATTTTTTATTAGAAATACTAAATATGATATAATAATAACCCTTGTGGAAGACTTAATCTTGATTTTGCATATTGGTCGGTGTCTTTATTGTATTCACGATACCCTATTATTGTCACAAACAGCTCAAACTGTAATTGTTTGGGGACAAAAAACATTGGTTACAGAGGTGGCAGATTGCCCTATTATTGTCACAAACAGCTCAAACTGTAATTGTTTGGGGACATCCCGAGAAGTTATACTTACTCGTATTCAAAAAGAGTATCCATTTAACCTTTATTTTTTGAGACAAAGAAAGTGTTTACTTACTAAATTTAAAAAAAATTAACTTTATTTTTTCAGATTTGCTCTTATTAAGTGTTAGGTGACCAAATCCAATACTTATTTAATTAGATGCATTTTAGTCAAATTATCTATTTTTATCTAAAATTAATATTTTCTTAAGGGGTGTTCAAATGACTAAGCGGACATTTTTTTTGGTATAATATATAGTATTGTTTGGGGTGCAAAATAAATACACCTAGGAAGCAATTCAAGTTAGAATTTCAAAGTTCTTTTTCCTTCTCAAAAGCTAGAGTTTTTTTTGTTTTTCATCGGGTATCCGATACACACATTGGAGCCCGAAAGAATATACATGTTAACGTGTATATGGACATGTAAATTGTATATTTACTTACCATAATTATTAGAATTCTTGTACATATATAATTAGGGTAGTAGTCTAGTATTAGGAAAATGTAGATTTATTTTTCATAATTATATATTGTATATCATGTATATAAACCTTTTCATTAAAGAAAATAATCAGGGTATTATTCTCTTTCATGGTATCATAAGTCTAGGGCAAACTTTTCCTTCTCCGAAATTTTGCTTCCGACGCCCTAACTCCTTCTTCGGCCGTCGGCCGTCCGTACTCCCCGTCCCTTCAAAAAAAATTTCGAATCCCTAATTCTCTTCTTGTTTTTTCATCATGTCTACCACAAAGAATACATTTCATCCTGCCCTTTCGGTCTCCAATATCAAGAACAACATCCATATTGTTCTTGAGATGGAAAACGTCCAATACGCGACGTGGCAGAACTATTTAAAATTCACGCACGATCTAATACGCGACGTGGCGGTAGCCGCGACGGTGGCAGTGGCGGAGGACGTGGTGGCAATGGCCAGCCGGCTGGGCCGCAGAACCACTGGTCGCAGTCGTGGGCCAGTGCACATTGGCCGTAGGGCTGGTCCAGTGGGCAGTGGCCCACGCCACAATTTCCAGGCTTTCCAGGAATGATTTGGGCTAGGACCAACGACCTCCAACAGTTCCAGCAGACACAACAGTCACAGACTGGGCCCTCGCAGCAGGCTGGCCTACTTGGGCCTCGGCCACAACAGTCCGTCGTTGCTGCGGGCCCAGCACCAGCCCCGACTCCCGCGGATATCGAGGCAGTGATGCATATATTTGGATTAAATCCTCTGGATGCAAATTAGTACATGGACATCGGTGCTACTTCTCACATGACGTTCACATAAGGTAATCTCTCGTCTTATTTCAATTTGAGCAATAATTGTGGCATCATTGTTGGTAATGGTAATTCAATTACAATTCGTGGTTATGATCACACAAATTTATCTCCCCCGAACCCACCTTTAGCTTTGAAAAATGTCCTTCGTGCTCCTCACTTAATTAAAAATTTGGTGTATGTTCGTAAATTTACAACTGATAATTGAGTTTCTGCTGACTTTGACCATTTTGGATTTTCTGTGAATGATTTTACGATAGGGATACCTCTAATGAGATGTAATAGTCTGGGCGAGCTTTATCCCATCACCACCACTAACACTAATCAAGCAACATCATCGACGCTTGCCGTTTTAGCACCTTCCTTGTGGCATGCACATTTGGCTCATCCGGGAGCATCTATTCTTTTCTCTTAAAAATAATAATTTTATTGAGTGTATTAGTACATGTAGTACTAATGTTTGTCCTTCTTGTCCGCTTGGGAAACATGTTAGATTACCGTTTGTAGCATCTAATTCTAGTACTTTAATGCTATTTAATATTATTCATAGTGATTTATGGACATCTCCCGTTTTGAATTCTGTGGGCCACCGTTATTATGTGTTATTTTTGGATGATTATTCTAATTTTTTGTGGACCTTTCCGTTGTCTAAAAAGTCTTAAGTTTATTCCACATTCCTATCTTTTAGAGCATTCATCCGTACCTAATTTGAACGGAAAATTAAAAACATTCAATGTGATAATGGAAGGGAATTTGATAATGGGTCGTTTAGGGAATTTTGTAGTGTTAATGGTATATCTTTTCGGTTTTCTTGCCCTCATATGTCCTTCCAAAATGGAAAAGCCGGGAGAAAAATAAGCACAATTAATAATATTGTTCGGATATTACTCGCCCGTGCTTCATTACCACCTTCATTTTGGCCTCATGCATTACAAATGGCTACTTACCTTCTTAACATACTCCCGAGAAAAGGACTAGCATACCAATCTTCACTCCAAATTCTTTATCGTAAGGATCCTTCGTATTCTCTTCTTAGGGTATTTGGGTGTTTATGCTATCCTCTCTTCCCATCCACTACAATTAACAAACTTCAAGTCCGTTCTACCGCTTGTATGTTTTTGGGTTATCCGTCTAATCATCGTGGTTACAAATATTTTGATTTATCTTCTAATAAAATCATAATTAGTTGTCATGTCATTTTTTTATGAAAGTCAATTTATGTTTACTAAATTGTATAATTCCGTGTCTAGTTCTTATAATTTTTTGGATGATGAGCTCTCACCATATATCATCCACCATTTGGCCCAGCATTCCCGTGACCCAATTCTGCCAGCAGGCCCACTGCCTACTGGCCCAAATGTCTCCTGTTCGGATCCAGTTTCTCGGCCAGCAGGCCCATTGCCTGCTGGCCCAGTAATTTTCCCTCCCGGTCTAGCGTCTCGGCCAGTAGGGCCACTGCCTACTGGCCCAGTTTCTACGTCATCCGTCAGTCCAGTCCATCGGTCAGTAGACCCACTTCCTGTTGGCCAATCCCGTGACATCCCTACACCGACCCATGTCTGGCCCACTTCTATTCCAAGTCAAGGGACCGTTACTCGTAGCCAACGGGGTATTTTTAAACCAAAAAGACATTTTAATCTCAATTCTAATATCACTAAATCACCTCTACCATGCAATCCATCGTCTGCCCTTCATCACTAAAATTGGAAAATGGTCATGGATGATGAATATAATGCTCTTATTGTAAATAAGACGTAGGAGTTGGTGCCTCGTTCGCCTGGTGTCAATGTTATTCGTTCTATGTGGATTTTTACTCATAAGGAAAAATCTGATGGTTATTTTGAAAGGTATAAGGCTCGTCTTGTAGGTGATGGCAAAACTCAACAGGTTGGAGTAGATTGTGGAGAGACATTTAATCCGATGATCAAACTGTTGAAGTAAGAGGGGAAACGACAGGTGGATTAGTTGGCGCAGTTAGAGGGAAGCACGTGAACCCATAGGAATAGGACCCTTCTTCTTTGCAAAAAAGCTTCTGAATTATCATCATATCAGTAGTCGCAGAAAGCAAATCTTGGTATTGACTTATTGAAAATATCAAAGAGATAATGCAGAAACGGAACAAAGAAAATCTTGACTCTAATCTACTAAAGACTGAACCCATCAAGCGAACAAGTCGTTAAGGCTTCCACAGACCGAGGCTTATAGCAAAAGGAAAGACGATTATATCCAATGCAGAAAGAGTACTTCAAGATCCATTATGTGTCTAAGGACTTTTGTTCTTCTTGGCATCTGTTATTTTGGCACAAATCTTTTTAGTTCTTAAAAAGAAACAATTCGAGAAGGTTCAAGCGCATTTTATTTAATGATAAGGTTATTAATCAACAAAGAAAAATGAAAATTCTTAAAATATGAGATCGATTCAGAAGCACTTATTTATTAGTTTCAAATATAGCAGACATAATTCCATTGGAGGCAATCATTCGCACTATTCTCAGTTTGGCTCTCTCGAAAGCATGGCCTATTCATCAATTGGATGTGAAAAATACGTTCTTACACAGTGACCTCAAGGAAACAGTATACATGCATCAACCCTTGGGTTTCAGGGACCCCGATCATCCTCACCATATCTGTTTGCTGAAGAAGTCATTGTATGGGCTAAAACAGGCCCCTCGGACTTGGTACAAAAGGTTTACAGATTATGTATCTATTATTGGGTTTTCTCACAGAATGTCTGATCATTCTTTGTTTATCTATCGTCGTGGTACTTCTCTGACATACATTCTGTTATATGTGGATGATATTATACTGATTGCCTCTTCAGATAAACTGCGCGAGTCTATCATGTCTCTTCTTACTTCCAAATTTGCTATGAAAGGCTTGGGGCCTTTGAGTTATTTTTTGGGTATAGCTGTAACTCGTCATGCAGGTGGTCTATTTCTATACCAGAGAAAATATGCAGCTGATATTATTGAGCAAGTTGGCATGTTATTCGGTAAGTCATCTCCTACTCCGGTTGACACCAAATCGAAGTTGAGTGCTAATTCTAGCACACCTTATGAGGATCCCTCCCACTATCACAGTCTTACGGGGGCTCTTCAGTATCTTACATTCATGAGGCTCGATATTACTTATGCAGTGCAACAGGTGTGCTTATTTATTCATGATTCGAGGGACGAACACATACATGCTCTCAAACGCATTATGCGTTACATTCAGGGTACTATTGATTATAGTTTGCACTTATATCCATCCTCCGTATATACTCTCATGTCATATACAGATGCTGATTGAGGTAGATGCCCGAATATCAAACGATCGACATCTGGTTATTGTATGTTTCTTGGTGATAACTTGGTCAGCTAAACGCCAGGCTACTTTATCGCGATCATGTTGCGAAGATCGAGTATTGAGGGGTAGCCAATGTGGTGTCTGAGTCCTGTTGCGTAATATCTTATTAGAACTTCACTTTCCTATTCAGAAAGCTACCTTGGTCTACTGCGATAATGTTAGTGCGGTCTATCTCTCTGGGAATTCGGTCCAACATCAGCGCACTAAATATATCGAGATGGATATTCACTTTGTTCGAGAAAAGATAGCTCGTGGACAAGTACGTGGCATGCATGTCCCTTCACGGTACCAAATTGCTGGCATCTTTACTAAGGGTTTTCCTTTAGTTCAGTTTGAAGATTTTAGGGACAATCTCAGCGTACGACAACCGTCCGCTATGACTTCGGGGGTGTGAAAGAATATATACGGAAACTTGTATATTGGCCGTGTATATGGCCATGTAAATTGTATATTTACTTACCATAATTATTAGAATTCTTGTACATGTATAATTAGGGTAGTAATCTTGTATTAGGAAAATGTAGATTTATTTTCCATAATTACATATTGTATATCATGTATATGAAATTTTTCATTAATAAAAATAATCAGGGGATTATTCTCTTTCAAAGCCCAACTAATTCGGATTCTCGCCACGCAGTGGGAGAAGTTCGCTACCTACTATAAAAATTTTCATATACAAAGCTTGAAACTGAGATATATAGTAAGCTAGGGTTGATTTCTAGTGGTACTCACTCCTCACAATGCTACACATTGGAATTCTCAGCAACTTTAATATTTTTTCTAATGTAACTGAATAAAAATAAGGTTGTCACTCTTTTTCACACACCCAAAATATATAAACATTTGCCACTGGATTTGGAAAAAACAAGTTCAATATGTTTTTCTTTTATCTTTTTCATATAGACCTTGCGGTTTGGCCCTTCTCCGGACTCCGCGCATGTGGGAGCTTAGTGCACCGGACTGCCCAACTGTGTTTATCAAGTTGGTTGAAAATCAAAATTTCATCGTTCACATGCTAGTATATATCTCTCTATGCGCATCATTTTGTTTGTGAATGAGGTACCTAATTACAAATTAATTATTCTACAGAAATACTAGTTAGTTATTAAATTGGGAATGCAACCTTTTATAGAATTGTTAACATGCTAATTATAATGAATAAATTCATTAAATAAGATGGAATAAATCAAAAGATATGATGAAATCCTTCAATAAATAATGCTTCTTAACTTTGTTCCGGCCCGAGTTTAATACTCCTACAAAATGGGCTACTTAAGCTGGGGATTGACTGATAAATGTTCAGGCCCAAGTTAGCTCAATCAGTGTAGATGGGGGACCATTCAGGCCCAAGTTAGCTCAATCAGTTAAGATGAACACAGAATTATTATAGGGCTTTTTTCACATTTGGTCACTCGGTCAAAAATAACTATAAATATAATATTTAATTATTTTGGTGAGCGACTATATAGTATAACATATATATTTTAAAATTTTGGATCAGTAATATCGGACAAGAACTTCTTACGATTAGACGTCAATTACATCGCATACATAAGCCAGACTTTTTCTAATTGTTTTCATCTTATTAATTTCTATCTATCACGAATGAGTTCAAACCCAATAATTTTACTCCGATCCTGTATTTATATTTTAAAAAATTATAAATATTTAATGACGAACATTTCTTAACTTCCAACTAATTAATCTGAACTTGTCCCTTTTAACACTAACTGCAAAAAAAAATAAAAAAATAAAAAAATAAAAAAGACTTCACATAAAAATTACACCACATTTATTTTATCGTTCTATCATAAGATTTTCTCAATATTCTGATTTCTGAGACGACAGTTATATATAATATATATACCAGTATCAAGTAGAGGTAAGGACTGCAGTAGGGGCGTGCATAATTTGGATAATTTCGAAATTCGAATATTTTGGACTTATATTATAGAATTTCAGGTTTTTTTTTTGTTTTTTTTTATTTTGGATCGAATTTTGGAATTAGAACTTCGAATTTTTGGATATCCGAAAATCGAATTTCTTATACCTTATGTTTAGACTATCCCACTATCCATTAATATACCAATGCATTACTTAAGTCAAATATACACTACTCATTACATATCAACCCCTACATTAAAAAAATTACTAAGTTCAATATGTTTGAATTTGTTAATTTTAAAGATGACTACTTTTTAGATTTTTCTTTTTGTTTTCATTGTCAGTATATATTTGTTAACACTTAAAAATACTTTTAAGTGCTTAGCTGAATCAAGTGACAGCCGAAGGTGGAAACCTCAAAATGAGCAGGCAATAGAATTCTAAGTTGATAATCGAACTGACTCGTAGCCGAATCTATTAGTCCTAGCCCCCGGCTAGAAAAGCTTCATCGGCTATTACGATAGCCTGGCCGAGTCATAGTTCCGAGGAACGACTGAGACCCACACATATTTGGACGCCTCAAAGACCAAGTCAAAGAATCTTCTAGACTCCAAGAAACTGTAACAACCAACAACAGTTAGAAGGAAGTGTCATTAATCGTGCAAGAGGAAAACAATGAGTAAAAAACGGCACCACCTCCTCATAGTTGGTTAGTGGATTTAGTGGGTAATTTAATGGCTAACATAGGGGGACCGCATTTTATTTTTCTTGTACTATAAATATAGGATCATTTGTACAGAATAAACGACAACCAATCAATCAAACAACCGATTTTACATATCTTCATTTTATCTTTATCGCCTTTACTGCACTCTAGTTGTATTTGTGTTTCTTACCACTTAGTTTACTCCATCACCGTCCTAACGCTTTCTAGAGTAGTTGGGGAACCCATCGTTGGAAGTTAGAGTTTCGCTTCCAACCGAAATCGCTTAGTTAGGGAATCAATTTGTCATCCGATTTCGTAAGCCGATTGATGGCATACATTTCGGACGGGAACAATATTCTATGTATGAGATGATTTTACTAAATTAGACTTGTTCATTCACAAACTAGTACTACTTCTATTGCATCATTTGCAATGATTTTATTACTTGTATCAGTACTTTATTTATATGATTGTGATAGCAATGACGAACTATATATTAAGGTAATTTGATATAAATATTTTATTTGATTGTTCATTTTGTAAGGAGAAGTAGAAGCAATTCAACTTATAAGCCGAATCGAAAATCCGAATTATCCAAAACCAAACTTAAAAAATTCAATCCAATCCAATCCAATCCAAACGTATTTGAATCAGATTCGAATTACATGTTGCAAAATTCAAAAACTGAAATTATAATCCGAAATATGCTATACCCGATTCAAACCAACTGATAAATATGTCTAGATTACGTACACTATCCTCTCCAGCTTTTACTTTTTTACATCTTACGGGTTATGTTGTTATTGTATCTAGTAGTTATATTATATATATAAAGATTGGTTGCTAGATATTGCAACTAGGACTGTCCAATAATATTTGATTTTATTCATGCATGGAATGCAGAGTTTTCTAGTCGTTTTCTACCTTATTTCTCTGTATCTGTTGGGGACATGATATAATTCATTATTTGCTGAGTTGTTCTTGTTTTGACTTATTCGACTCCTCTTTTTGTATATACATAAAAAAGATGTATAAATTTAGGTTGCATTTGGATTAGAAAACAATTAGTATTTGGCCTTGTTAGAGTTCTAATGCATCGCATCTGGACACTTTAACTAAACTTTCTATTTTATTAATTATAAGAACAGTATTGGTTACAGTTTCAGGTAAATTCAGTAATTTTTACAAACAATTATATATATACATTAAGAAAATTATTAATCATCCGTAGATATTTAATTAAGAATTCAATTATTATTATATACTCCCTCCATTTTAATTTAGATGTCTTATTTTCTTTTTTAATTTATAGAAATTTATTAACTTCAATTCCTAAATTCACTCAACCTTTTGTCTAGTGACTGATGGAGAACATTGGATTCATATGAATCCATCATTCTCAACAGAAAATATAGAAATATATATAAACAATCACTAAAATTTTATAATTTATCAGTGGCAACTCATCAAATATCGAAAAAGACAAAATGTATAAATGATGTCAAGTATTATGAAATTATTGCAGCAGAAACTTAGGCTATGACCCCTACCATTTGGTAAGACTACTAAAATGCTAGTATGAGCTTAGGTATAGAATTGACATTACATTAAATACTATATGTAGTAACTATTAATGGGGATTTAGTTGTTTCGGAGGACTTCTAATCTCCATCCTTAAATTATTTTTGTTTTAGTATTTTGCTTCTATTTAAGTTAATTCTTTTGTCAATCTTCAATATTCTTAAGCATCAAGTTACAAATGGTGATTTTTATTTATCTTTTGTCATAATATTTGAGTTTGTGTTTAGTGTATAATACATAGGAAAATATAAAACTAAAAATGCAATGCACCAAATTTTAGCTAAAATTTTACTTTTATACTAATATGGTCTTGTTGTCGGCTAAGGAAATCGAAGAAAATCTCGTACCCATACTCTTGTCTGTTAGATGGTGGACCTCATTCCCTCACTTTTTCTTTATATTGAATAAATGGTTTAATTCAATAGATATCATATCTGAATTTGGTCATGGTAACAACCTCTACCAGAAGTACATAATCCAGAGACAAATAGTCTTGGATCCAGAATTTAAAGGCAGTGAAGGCACCAGTAAAAAAGAAATTAAGGTATTGCTAGAATTAGGACAGTACCTGGATCATCTAACACAAGCATAATTTAAACAATGGACTTGACCATTGCCCCTAACCAACCTTTGTATATATGGTTGACTAATTAAATATATATTCGTCCTTTAAAGTATATATATATATATATATATATTGATTTTTTTAAGATTACCGGGGTTCACTGACCCCTAACTTCCACATAGGTCTGCATAGGGTGGCGGAGCCACATAGATTAAAGTGTGATTAATTGAACATTTTTTATCAAAAAATTATCATATATACACAAAAAATTATTACTACGTGTATAAGTCAAAAATTGCTTTTACTATATAATCTTTAACCCTTAACGAAATTCCTAATTTGACCATGGTGTACAATAAAAACTTAATATGATCCGATTCTGTAAAACAACTTTACACTTTATCTTGACTTGTAACACTTGTGCTAAACATTATTTATGCCTATCAGCCTATGTACCTAATTAAAATTGGAGAAAGGAAAAAAGTTATATAAGCAATTAGTAGGAAGAAGATTAATGTTCCCTTTTATCCATTAGTGTTAAACATCGATATCAGACAAAAGTGACTATTTTAATATGATGAACATGAAAACCCCTTTAATCCAAAAACATATCACATTGAATATTGAATTAATTAACAACCTCTCATAATTAAAGTGGCACAGACATGATTAGGACACCAAGTGTTTGATACAAGCTTTGTTAGATGTGGGTTAAATTTATGCTTAAATTAAGTTTCATGTCGGAAGTGAATTTAGTTTTCAATCAAACTTTATTATAGCTTGCTTATCACCAAACAGTTGTAGCAAGTGGCGGATGTAGAGTTCATTATCGGGGTCATCTGAATCTAGCAATTTTTATATGAAATATAAATTTATATCTAAAATTATTAAATTATAGCAAATAGTAAATTTAAACTCATACTTTTAAAAAAATTAATAAATTTAATGCTTCAAATCTTAAATATTATTAAATTCATAAAACTTAAAATTTGGATTAGCCAACCAACAAGAAGCTACAATCATTATTACTTATTAGAGTGAAAAACGCCATCAACAAGCTAGGATCATTATAAGAGAGAAAACATTGTTGATGATACAATATTAAACAAATATATAGACTCAGACAAGAATTTAGAATTTAAAGTTTATGAATTTCAACAGTAGTACCAGGAAGAGTTAGAAGGTTACATACATGTTCGGTCAAAATTAATAATTTTTGTTCAAACCCTATATATATTTGTATTAAGGTATCAATTAATTAAATATATACAAAAATAAAATTTAAAACTCAATTACCAACATTTTATGTCGCTATTCTAAAATTTAGAACCCATAAAGTTCACATTCTTCATTTTGTCAATAACCTCAAGTTAATATCCAATAATAGTTAGATTCACGATTAAATATTTATAATATTTAGTAGACTGGTTAATGCATATATGCAAAATCTAAATATAGGTTGAGGTGAACCAATAACTTATAAGCTAATTCCACCCTACTTATAATTGAAAGTGAACTCCAGTATGTGATGGAATGAATCATGGTTATGAGATATTTTTATCATCTAGAGCTCTCAAGTTCAAGCCATAAGAATGAAGAATTTTTTTTTTTTTTTTTTAGGAAACACGGATATTATATATATTAAATAGAAACTACATACTACATAACTACAGGATTACTTCTGGTGAGTAACCTGTTAAAACATACTGTACTTACTAGCAACACAGTCTTTCTTCTTCCTAGAATTACTGTCACTTAGGACATTAAGGTTACCATAGCCAGCTTGGATATTATAGCTTATTACATTCATATGCTTAACAAAACAACTTGATCCCATACGACCACTTTCTAGTTTTTCTTCAATGATGTAGGGAAGCCGCACTTGATAATTAAGTCACTTTATTATATATGGACTGCTTGAGAGCTTCCTTAGCTAGTAGATGAGCTACTTCATTCCCTTGACGAAAGTTATGCCTCAACAATGGGACCTTCAACTGGAGCATTAACAACCTGTAATCAGCAATGATTTGTGCATAAGTTTGATTTTTTTCAGTGAGGGAGCCTTAAAGTAACTGATAAAGTTGTTATTATGTGATCAGGAGGTCACAGGTTTAAGCCGTGTAAACAACCTCATGTAGAAATGCAAGGTAAGGTTGCATAAAATAAATCTTTGTGGTCCGGCCCTTGCCCGGACCCCGCGTATAGCGGGAGCTTAATGCGCCGGGCTGCCCTTTCATTTTTTTCAGTGATATACTTTATTACCTCTGTTGAGTCTGTTTCAACTTCTAATGGATAGAGCCTGTGTGTGTTTGCCATCTCCATTCCTTTAGAGCCAAGAATTCAGCATGTAAGGCAGTAAAGGCTTTTCCACTGTTTTGAAAGCCTACTATCCAATTTCATTGACTCTTTCGAATGAGACCCTAGTAAGAGAATGTTTTTCTCTTCAATGGATCTCATACCGTGCCAATTTGGATTAATGGAACATAAGTGACACAAATTTGGATAAATTAATGGTTCAATAATACCATATGCAGAATGATTATACAATCAAACCTTTTCTAGAGCAACCATCCTCTATAACAATATTTTGCTGTTATAATCATATTTTATACGGAATCAATCTTTCATCTTATATTAAATTATATATTTTTTATAAAAATATTTTGCTATAACAATCAAAATATATCGAAACAAAGAATGTTATTATAAATATAAAGTGGTTTGATTGGATTTTTCGTGTTTAGTTACTCTTTAACTTTTTAAAAATCTTTTCATTTGCTGGTTGAGAATTTGTTTGGTCTTTAAGCTAATCTCTACCTACTGCTTAATAATTGGTGGTGTCCCCACTTGGCCCAACATAAAAAATCTTCCTTGATTTGCTCTTCACAATAATGTGTGGCTCTTTTGATTTTATGTTATGTTCAACGCATCTCTTGTCTGAAATTGGACTGTCGGTGATCCTAATTACCCTTTACAACCATTTGGAATTAAATTATATATTAATAATAATTAAAAAAATTAAACTATCAATGCATGTTTAACTTGTTATAATACTTTAATTATTAATTTTAATATGTTACCAATTACTTATCTTAAAACTTTGTTTGTAATTTTTATAATAATCGTGTGTAATGTTAGAGTTGAGGGCTATAATGGGTGTGATGTTAACACTAGCTTAGTGTAGATATCATAAGTTATTTGATTGAACAAATAAATTCAATAGTCAATAGGTCACCAATCAAACTGAAATGTTAAACCAATGAATTCAAATATTAATAATATAACAATTGTTCAAAATAAAATAAATAGTGTAAAACACTTTACTACATTGATAAATGCTAAAGTGAGAGTTTTAGGCTATCTAATTACATAATAGGTTATTTACCCAAATAAATTACATAATAGGTGATATATTAACACTTATTGTGGAGTTCATGAGTAAATGAATTTGCATTTTCACTTGTCATTAAACTTGTATAAGTTAATTAAAAGATCGAATTTTACAAGTCTTCGTGAACTAACGAGTAACATATAAATTCTAAATAGATTCCTTTCAGTTATGATATGGAAAATTACCAGTATTGAAATGACAAGTTGTTGACCGCATTAAATCAATGACCAAGAGTGGCATGCCTTTTTTTTTTTGTTTCCCGCGATGGTGTTTGCTTATTCGCTCTCTATATTTGACTAATTTGAATTTGTACTGCAAGTAGTGGCAAAACAAGAAAATTCATCAAATTTATTTAAAATTTAATATATATATATAAAAAATATTTTTTGACTAATATATAATATAATTATCTGTATATATAATATAAAGACCACACTTCGATTTATATGGCTCTGTCATTGAAAGAAGAAATTCTCCCTATTATAGAATTTTTTCATTTTCAGGATTTAAATTTAATTTGAAATCTCTAATTATGGCTAAAAGTGACATAGATCTAGCTAGCTATACCTATTCTACGTGAAACAAATTACTATAATAAACTTGAGTCGATGGTCTTTTGGAAACAACATCTCTACCTCCACAAGGTAAGGTAAAGTAAGGTCTGCATACACTCTATCATACTCACACCCCACGTATGGGATTACGGTGGGCATGTTGTTATTGTTATTGTAAATTGTAGTAGCAATAACAATAAAACAACACAATAGTATATTTCTATTTAACTTTCAATTATGAAGACATAATCTTATAATTTAGGCCTAACCCATCATCAGCCACCTGTGGTCGTTCAGATTTGTAACTTGAACACCTCAAGTAACGTTTGTTTCATCTAGACACTTCAGGTGGGCCTCCGATGCGTCATTTAAATATTTTTCTTTGACTTGGCAGGTTGCGTGATTTTCACAAAAATAAGGTGCGTGAAAAGCCCAAAAACAGATTTATTATTATTATTAGTTATTTCTTCTTCTTTTTCATTCTTTTTCTTTTTCAAATAATTTTCCGGCGAAACTCCATTATTTTCGATATGACTTTTTTTTTTGGCGATATGGGTTTCAGATCTAGCCCATTTTGTCTCTTTGAATTATTTGGTTCATAATTGGGTCTAAACACCATTAATGGGGTCTTTAGAAAGCTTGAATGTTTAAAATTGGTTACTTGATTTGATGAAAATTTTGAGAAATTAATGTTGGGGTTATCTTTGGGTCTTCATGGGGAATCTTTAGCTGAAGTTATAAAAAATTTGGAGGAGTTTCTCTTGAAATTTTGGATTAAAATTGTGGTTGGTACAAAAACACATATGAAGATGGTGAAGAACACCGAAAACATGCTTTCTTTTCTTTTTTGAAATATTACTTTTTTCTTAAAATTTATTTTTATATTATTATTTGATCAAACGCCACATGTCCCAATTTAATTTGTCAATTTTCCACGTCATCGACGAGTGTATTACACATATTTTACATATTTAGATGATTGTGCAAAAATGATTTAAATGGCACAATAGAGGCCCACCTAAAATATCTAGATGAAACAAGCGTTATTTAAGGTATTCAAGTGATATATCTGAATGACCATAGATGACTGGCGATGAATTTAACTTATAATTTATCGTGTAGAGGAGTAACATAAGAAATTTCACATGATATGCATGCAAAGTACAAATGAGGTCCCCTACCATTCTTACATGTTGTACTATTTGGGTAAGTACAATGTAATGTAAAAACCAATACCAACTGGTGAATGAATTGAAATTGTAATATTGTATTAATCTCCTTTGGATAGCATTTCTCATTAATACATATATATATATATATATATATATATATATATATATATATATATAATGTGGAATCCATATATAACAGGGATCATAGTTCTACAATAATTACATAACCCTAAATATGGTAAATACAATAGTGGTACACACATGCTAATACACCCCTCAGTCGGAGCGGAAAGAGGCCGGATGCTAAGACTGGATTTGAAGTCGAGGAATAACTGTCTAGGAAGACCCTTGGTGAATATATCTGAATACTGATATGAAGAAGGCATATGCAATACCCTGACATGACCGAGAGCAACCTTCTCACGAACAAAGTGGATGTCTATCTCAATGTGCTTGGTTAGTTGTTACAGAGACCTGGTTGTGGGTGAGCAGTGTCGGGACAGGGCATCTTGTTTGGTGACGGTGACGATGGGTTCGGTGGGGTCGATGAACTGGGATAAGAGCTGGGGTGTGGGGGGTGTTGTTGGGTAGGATGTTGGCGGTGGTTAGGGCTCAAGTGTCGGTGAGTTAGTGGGTTAGTAGTGGTCTGGGTACTGGGGTAGGTACGGTTAGGGATTTTGGTGACAGGTAGTGTGTCGGTGTTGGGTTGTGTTCGAGGAAAGACTACTGCCGATGGTGGTGACACGGTGGTCATTGGTTTGTTTTATCGGTGGGTGTTCTGGATGGTATTCGGATTTGAGACTGAGGTTGTGGGCTGATTGTCGGGGGGATGGCAAACGACGATGACTGTGATGGAGATGTGGCAGGGACGACGGGACTACCGGAGATGGTAGTGTCCTGACTTGGGTTTGACGGAGCGGTGGTGGTGGCTGGTACGTCGACTGCCGCCGAAATGGAGGTGGCAGACCTGAGAGGACGAGAAGGGGAGACTGTGGCTGGACTACCGGTGGCGACAGTTGGTGTGTCCGCCGCCGCCGAAACAGTAGTAGCCTACCGGAGTTCTTGTTGGACAAGATAGGTCCGAATCTTCGAGGAATTGGTAATCAGTGACTCGAAATTTTTTAATGTTGTCAAACGAGAAAACATACTCAACAAATGTGACGTAGCGAGAGATTATGATTTTATTGGTAGAGAGCTCATAGCACAAGTACCCCCTATGGTTTGACGGAAAGCCTAGGAAGGCACACGGGGTAGATCTGGGTGCCAATTTGTGGGGGGGTCGTGGATGTCAGATTAGGGTAACACAGACAATCGAAAATTCAAAGATGATCATAGGTAGGGATCCGACGGTAGAGAATTTCGGTGGGTGTTCTATTTTGAATCGCACGGGTGGGTAAAATATCGAGAATGTGTTCTACCATTTTTAGTGCATACACCCAAAAAGTAGGGGGGAGAGACGCATGAAAAATGAGAGTACGAATCATATTATTGATGGTTCGGAGAATTCTTTCGGCTTTTTCATTTTGAGGGGGAGGTGTGAGAGCACGAGAAACTAACGATCATGCCATTATCCGCACAAAATTTATGAAATAGGGAATTATTAAATTCAAGACCATTATCACATTGAAACGATTTTATGTTTTTTTTCAAATTGTGTTTTAACCAGTGTGCGAAACTCAACAAATTTGGAGAACACTTGATATTTGAGTGGATAGACCCAAAGAAAGTGAGAGAAATCATCTAAAAACACTAGATAATATTTGTGGCCTAAGTTGCTAGTTATGGGAGATGTCCATAAATCAGAGTGAATAATGTCAAAGGGAGAGAAATAGTACTCATAGACGTCGTAAATGGTAGTCTAACATGTTTCCCTAACTGACAAGAGGAGCAACTATGAGACAAGTTCCCTTTGTTACAGTGTATTAAATTTCGTTGTCTAAGAGAATCAAAGATGTGAGAACCCGGATGACCAAGTCTGCTATGCCACGTAGAGGGAGATATGGTAGTTAAAATGGTGTGAGGAGTGACACTAGCAGCGGATGTGGGTAGAAAAAGATATAGGTCCCCCTCACTGTTGCATCTCGTAAGGAGCTTCCCGGTACGTAGGTCCATTACAGAAAATCCAAACGGGTCAAAGTTGATAAAACCTTATTCTACTTGGATTACATTTATGGTAATACAATTATTATGATAAGTGTACAATACTAATTACATTACAATATTACCTAAACTAAGAGACTAAATATATACTTTATATATGGTAATTGCAAGGGAGAAACCGAGACAATATACACATGTATATTGTGTATATTTAACAAAAGCAAACAGCAAAACCAAGAAAAAATTTGGGGGGGGGGGGGGTCATGGCGGCAGCACCTTTTAGGTTTTCTAGGTTTACAGTGTTTTGGCTTCTGATACCATGTAAGATTGTATTAATTTTTTTTATATATGTGTGTGTGTTCAATGTGGAATCCCTATACAACAGGGATCCTAGTTCTACCATAATTACATAACCCTAAATATGATAAATACAATAGTGGTACACACGTGCTAATAGAAATGACCCCAAACATCCTCCATTTCGTGCGGCTTTCACTTTCTCATGAGTCAATAACTCAAAAAATATTTTCATGTTCGAGCTCTCAAAATAGAAAAATTTATAGTAAAACAAGTTTTCTTTTATAGATAGTGACAGAGTCAGAATTCGTTAGAGGTGTTCAGGGTTTTATATATATATACACACACATGTATAAAGAACAATTTTGACTTACATACACAATATAATTTTCTATATAAACAATAAAAAAACTTAAGAAAGAATGTTCAACTAACCGCCCTTCACTCCATGTGATTACGATACTGCTTATAGGACCTATGTAACACGAATCTGGATTAAGTCAATAGGTCCCTTGTTAGAGCATTCATTTACGTAATGCTCCATTTAATCCTTTTTTTAATTTTTACTTTTTGGAAATATATATCACGAAATCCAAATGATGAGACAAAAAATGCATATCAGAGTATTACACATTGGTGAAAAGTCAATATTGTATATTAATTATATTGTATGTATATAGGTTAAAAGTTATGTACATAGATTGAAACGTTGATCAGTAGAATATTCTTTGTCTGAAATTACATTTAGTCATGCGATTTCATCTCATCAGATGAAATCAACGTTTGGACATGCGAATTCATATCATGGGATAAAATCTCAAATCATCCAAAAATGCATGATTTGAAATTCCAAATCATGATTTCAAAATTTTAAAAGTAAAAGTTGACCCATAAGTTTATATTTTGTAAAAAAATTCATAAGTTGATAGATATATTTCTCAATCATGTTTATTAAATATTAAAAGATCTACAAGTTGGTAGTATATTTATAACATATTTACTCTTACCAACTATGTGAGGATTATATTAAAGAGTAGTTACACTACAACTCATGTTCAATTTTTCATTTTTGTTGAATTAAAGTTTGATCAATTGATGTTGTATTTTTTTAGAAATGTCTTCTAGTATCGTATTAATTTTGTTATGAATTATGACTTGTTCATTTGATAAGATTGTATAAGAATTGAGAATATTTTGATGATTTTCACAATTTATGTCTATAAAAATACAAATTGAGAAAATTCAAACTGCATGTCCAAACAAAACTTTAACTTCAAATCATCATGATTTCAAATAATATACAAACGACTCCATCTATACAAAAAATTATACTGTGTTGGGCAAAAATACTTTTTATACATAATCTTAAAAAAATTTAACGAAATTCCTTACTTTGCCACTATATATGAACATAATAGATGATAAACATGTAAACTCACAAATCTTAGTCAATACTCGTTCATGCATTAGTTGACTTTCATGAAGTGGACACATCACAAACTATCCTTACTTATTAGGGTACGCAGAAATTTGTTTGTCAAATTGGTTAGTACTCTTAGCTGTAACTTGGAGGACCCCTACACGTACTATTAATTTTGAATCTACCAAACAAAAAAAAACATATTTTTGGTAAGAAAAGTAATACTAATGAAAATGACAGAACAGGGCCTATAGAATATCTTGAATATCAATGTTCATTAATTACTGGGGTCTTATTAATTTATATCTGTGCAGGTGAGAAAAAGGTCCTTATGCATTTATGAACTCATGATTTTCATGTCCTTTGACCTTGATTAATTTTATTTTTACTTAGTTAGGTGTGCAACTTAATTGAGTAAATTATCGAGAGAGAAAAAGAACAAATAATAAAGAACTACAAACGGCAATATCATAGGAGAACATAAAACAGTATGAATATATATGAATTCAGAATTTAATTTTTAATCCTTCCGTCTCAAATTATTTATCGTGGTTACTAAAAATAGTTATCTCAAATTATTTATCGTTTTAGAAGTTCATTGCATGATTAATTATTTTTTTTCCATTTACCCTATGTTATTAATGAAGATGTCACAAAAATAGAGTAAACATTTAAGGGAGAGAGATTATAACTTAGACATAAATAAAGGTAAAGTAGGTCAAATATCCTTTCTACTTAATATTTTTTAAAGGGCGTGTAAACTAAAAAACGACAAATAATTTGAGAAGGAGGGAATATGATTTTGAGTTCGAAATTCTACCCAACTTATTTAATTTACTGAATTGGAACTCAATTCTCTTATACTTACTGAAAAATTTAATGTATATAAAACCAGAATCAAATTGACAAAGTTCGGATGAATTCTTAAAGTAACACTCAACATATCCAGTTCCCCTCCATTAATATATTCTCGGCCAAAAACAAACGAGATATGAACTCCATTTAGGCTAATCAAGGCCTGGTTTGACCCTGTAATCTCCCTGGTCAAGGGCGAAAACTTAGAAGTGAATCATTCAGTGATGAAATTGTTAGATTGTATTAATCTCCCTTCGGGAGCCTTTCTCATTAATACAAATATATATAGTGTATACAAGGTGAATTATTAATACAATAAGAATTTTGTATCTACCATAATTGTACAACACTAAATATTACAAAATATATACTGAATATTTTATAATATTGCTAATACACCCCCCTCAATCGGAGCGAGAGGAGGCTGGACGCTGATACTGGATCTGAAGTCGAGGAATAGCTATCTAGGAAGGCCTTTCGTGAAGATATCTTCATACTGGTACGAAGAAGGCACATGCAACACCTTAACATGACCGATAGCAACCTTCTCACGAACAAAGTGTATATCCATCTCAATGTGCTTGGTTCGCTGATGCTGAACCGGATTATGAGATAAATAAATGGCGGAGATGTTGTCACAGTAAACCAAAGACGTCTTACTCAAAGGACACTGGATCTCCAAAAGAAGGTTTCGGAGTTAGCAGATCTGAGCAAAAACATTAGCAACGCCTCTATATTCTGCTTCTGCACTCGAGCGAGATAGGGTGGCTTGCCTCTTGGCACACCAGGAAATGAGATTATCCCCTAAGAACACACAGTAGCCAGAAGTGGATCATCGCGTGTTCGGACAGCCTGCCCAATCTGCATCCGTATATGATAGTAACCTGGTCGGTGCAGAGGGGTATAGATGCAATCCATAATAAAGTGTGCCCTTAACATGTCGAATGATACGCTTAAGAGCAGTAAAGTGAGGCTCCCTAGGGGCATGCATGAATAAGCACACATACTGAACAACATAAGCAATATTAGGCCTGGTGAACGTAAGATATTATAGTGCACCTGCAAGACTCCTGTAAAGTGTGGGACCGAACACTGGATTACCATCAATAACACTGAGCTTTGATTTAGAATCAACCGGAGTGAACATTATCTTGTAGTTTGCCATCTTAGCCATGTACACTATTTTCTCTGCATACTTACGCTGACACAAAAATATAGAGTTTGCAGATCTAGTCAATGATATCCCCAAAAAATAGCTCAACTTCCCCAAGTCAGTCATGGAAAATTCAGTTTTAAGCAATGCAATGATCTCATTTTTAACCAAATCATAGGAGGCAATAAGCACAATGTCATCCACATATAACAATAAATAAGCGATGCTACTACCTCGATAAAAAATGAAGAGAGAATTATCACACTTGATACATACAAACTCAATCCGCATAATGCAATGTGAAAAGCGATCATACCACGATCTAGGGGTCTGTTTCAAGCAATAAAATGACTTATGGAGACGACATACATACTGAGGGGCTGCTGGATAGACAAAACCAGGCGACTGGTGCATGTAAACAGTTTCTTTCAAATCCCCATGTAGAAACACATTATTCACATCAAGTTGATGAATCGGCCAATGCTTGCCCATAACTATACTCAGGATTGTGCGAATGGTAGTCGGTTTGACAACTGGACTGAACGTCTCACCATAATCATGACCCTCATGTTGATTAGTGCCATTAGTCGCAAGTCTCGCCTTATACCTCTCTAGATCACCATCGTCTCTGTATTTGTGATGAAAAATCCACATGCAAGGGATCACATTCACCCCCTCTGGTCTAGGAACTAAATCCCACGTGTGCTATTTCATTAATGCATTAAATTTCTCACATATGGCCGCATTCCAATTAGGGTCTAGTTTGGCTAATTTTGGACCTTTAGGAATTGGGAAATGGTTTGTGTTGATAAGTTAAACTGGACTTTGGGCTTGAAAATCCCATGTTGGGCACGAGTTTCCATTGAGTGCGGGGAGCAGTGGGTGGATGGGTATTTTGTTGTGTTACTGGTTTCGGGTCACTGGATGGGTGGGTGGTGTCGGGTTGTTGACTGTTGCAGTCGATGAAACAGGGAAGTGAGTGAGTTATGGCAGGGATTGTCAATGGGTTTGGTGGATGCGAAGATAGATTGGGTAGGATCGACGATATGGGTAGATCGATGCAGTGCGGGGTAGGTGATGTCAGGTATGGTGTCGGTGGTGGGTTCGGATTGTAGCGGTGGTGTGTCAGTGTGGTAGTGGATGTCCCGGTACTGGGAGTTGTACGAATCGGAGTTCCGATGACATGTAGGGTTTTGATAGAAGGGTGAGTGACTGGGTTATCGGCTATAGTAGTTATTGGAGGTGGCGACACAGGTTGTGGTGGTTGAGGGTTCCTATTGGTGGTAGGATTGTTGACCGGTGGTGATACAGAGACTTGGGCCCGATTGCAGGTGGAGGTGGAAATCAGCGATGATGGTGTCTGAGATGAAGGTGGTGACACAGACGCAGAGATGATGTCGGTGGTGGCAGCGGTATGTGACAGTGACGATGTTACAGTGGCGGACCCTGGGAGAGGTAGAGCAATAGTACATGGCAGTGGTGAAACAATATTGTCACGTCGGAGGAGAGAGCTGGCAATGGGGGAGAGATCTGACTCATCGAGAAACTTGTAATCCGTGTTTTGGAATTTTTTGATATTAAAAAACGGGAAGATCGTCTAGTCGAAAGTGACGTGACGAGAGACGTAGATTTTACGAGTAGACAAGTCATAGCACATATAGCCCCTATGATTTGGCGAAAAACCTACGAAGACATAGGAAGCAGTGCGGGGTGCTAATTTATGGGGAGCAGTGGAGGCAAGATTTGGGTAGCACAGGCAACCGAAAATTCTAAGGTGGTCATAGGACGGGATCCGATGGTAGAGAATTTCGGTGGGGTTTTTGTTGTAAAGAGTACTGGTAGGTAAAATATTAAGGATATAGGCTACCATTTTGACTGCATAGACCCAGAATGACGGGCGAAAGAGGCATGAAAAAAAGGGTACGAACCATGTTGTTGATGGTACGGATGATCCGTTCAGCTTTTCCATTTTGGGGTGAGGTATGGGGACATGAGAAATGGAAGACCGTGCCATTCTTGGTGCAAAAATTATGAAACGAGGAATTATTAAACTCATGACCGTTGTCACATTGGAATGATTTAATGGATTTTTCAAATTGTGTTTTGATAAAGTTACGAAACTCAATAAACTTGGTAAGAAATTTAGACTTGAATTTTATAGGGTAAATCCAGAGAAAGTGAGAAAAGTCATCTAATAACACAAGATAGAATTTATGACCAGTGAACTAATAATAGAATGTGTCCATAAATAGGCATGAACAATATCAAACGGAGAAAACGTAACACTTAAGGAAGACTGAAAAGAGAGGCGAACGTGTTTGCCTAAAGGGCAAGAAAAATAGGATTGGGAAGATTTTTCACTAGGACAACGAATTAAATTATTATTCCGGAGAAAATTAAAAACATGAGCCCCTGGATGTCCAAGAATATTACGCCAGGTTGACGGAGAGATTGTTGCGAAAGCGGTGGAAGGAGAGACTTGAGCATTCAGAGATGTGGGAGGGGTGACACTGGTAGTAGGAATGGATAGAAAAGGATATAGGTCCCCCCCACTATTGCATATCGTAAGGAGTTTCCCGGTACATAGGTCTGTTTCGGAAAATCCAAACGGGTCAAAATTGATTAGGTTCTTGATAATATTTGGGGGCATAGATGACGTTATTTAGGGAGAAGTGGGGATGCAGTGGTGGGGTTAATGTGTGGCCAAACCCTTGAATTGGAATGCGATGACCGCTTCCAACCATAATAGATTGTGGAGTATTTAAACTTCGCAGTTGAGGAAGATTACCAGAATTGTTGGTGAGGTGAGACGTGACGCCTGTATCCATATACCACGCATTATCGGGCTGTCGAGAAGTCAATGTGATGAAAGTCGGGCCCAAATTAGATTGGAAGAGGCTTGGAGCGGACTAGTAGACTGCCATGAAAATATTTATATATTATGATTTTTTTCTGGGTAAAGGACAAAAAATAAAGAAGAATAAAAAAATATAATATGCTTTCTTCTGAGAGAAAACAAAAAGAAGAGAATTTTTGTTTAGAGGAAAAGAAAGCAGCCAGAAATAAGTAGGGCTGGCCAGTGGGCCGGGACAGCCCGACCTCGACCCGAGCCCGTCCCGAGCCCGCACCGGTCCCGCCCCGACCCCGCCAAAAAAAAAAATAAAATTACGGGGGCGGGACTCGAACTCGGGACGGGACGAGGTCTCGTCCCGCGAGACCCGAGCCCGCCCCGAGCCCGCCCCGACCCCGACCCCGCCCCGACCCCGACCCCGCCCTTTGCAAAAATGGCCGTTGCACCAACGACCATTTTAGATTATGGCCGTTGGCCAACGGCCATTTTAGCCCCCCCCCCTCCCCCTACCCCTTAATATTTATTTTTAACCTATAAGTTATTATATTTACACTTTAACCCAATTTTTCAACTATAAATAACTCATTTTCTCTTCATCTTTCTCACAAATCTTCCTACAATCTCTCTAATTTCTCAATATATCTCTCTACAATTCTACATTGTTTGCTAAATATTCAATTTTATTTATTCATTTGGGAATTGGTAATGAAGTTGGCAACTAGCTTGAGGATCTTCCATCGAGCAAAGTTTCAATTTTCAACCTCTCGATTACACGTCGACGTTACGTCGGCGTTTGGTACATTCGTTCCTTCATTAAATTATTATTGTCTGTTTATTTAGTTTAGATCACTTAATTTTATTGTCTTTAATTATTTATTTATTATCATAATTAAAATGGAAGGATTAAAAGGTATGTTTAAGGGTAAAGGTAAGGGTGCTTCTTCTAGTAGGGGCAACCTGTGGCAAGGGTACTTCTTCTAGTCATCTTATTCCTACACGGGATGATTTTGTTGATACTCAACATTTTCCTACAATACCATTAGATTTCGACCAGGAGCTATTTTCTGAAACTCAAGAAGACTTTAATTTAGACGATGATCTAGATGATATACCCACTAATGTTGATGACAACACACCCACTAGTGCACCTTCAACTGAAATACCTCCTATTCCCCCTAGTATGAGACGAGGTCCAGCAAAACGACCATTAAAATAAGATGCATGGACATTTTTTGATAGGGACATAGAGAATCAAGTAGCCATATGTAAAATTTGTAAAAATGTTTTAAAATTTAAAAGCGGAAAAGGTCACGGTGGGACGGGGGTTTAATTAGACACGTAGTAAGTGCTCATCCGCCTAGGTATGCCCAATACCAGGCTTCAAAACCGGGTGCGCAAACGCCGCTCCATCGGGACAAGGTTCACATACCGATATCGTCCGGACCAAGTGTGGTCAAATTAACCCTATGACGGGGGGAATTGTAGGCTCTAAATACAATAAACATAGAGATAGGGAAGCAATATCAAAATTAGTTCTTTGTGGAGGGTTTGCCTTTTTCATTTCCTTCATCTCCGGTTTTATTCATTACATTAGAGATATATATAATCCTCGCTTTTAACGGTTTTCCTAGATCAACTGTTAAGAGAGATGTATTTAAATTCGCGCATGAATATCAACAATATTTACGTTTTTCATTATATCATTTTAATGGCAAAGTATCCATCACGTCTGATATAGGTCGTAGTACTAACGGCCATGATTATTTAACTGTAACTTGTCATTGGATAGATTATAAATGGTCTATGCAAAAACGTATTTTAGCGTATAGATATATAGATGATAGGCACACTGGTACTTTTATTGCAGAAAATATTTATCAAGTGTGCGATTATTACGTAATTACCGATAAAATTATGACTATTACATTAGATAACGCTTCTAGTAACAATCCGACACTTTCAATGATGGCTCGAGATGTTTTGAACATTCAAGCGTCGTCAACTGCGTCTGAAAGCGCTTTTTCTGCAGGCAGATATCAAATAGGAGACCACAGACACTCATTAGCCGGAGATGACTTGGAAATTGCAAGTATTATTCAGAGATTGGATACGAGCGGAGCGGAGAAGGTGCGGTCAACCGGAGATCAACGAAGAAGATGATGAAAACTACAACGAAATCTTAACCGAAGGTAGTGGAAGCGACGTGGATCAATTTGACCAACAAATACCAATTCCAACCGTAGAACCACATGAAATCATCAAGCAATTAGAACAGGTTTTTTTGAGAATGTAATTTTTTTAATTGTAATTTTATTATGTAATTTGTAACTTTTGGACAACACCACAAAGTTGCAATTTAGATTTTAGACAATTGTATTTGTATTACAAAAAAATCATATGTCTATTAAATAATATAAGAGGCACAAAAACAGCATTGGGATGTTTTTATTACACTATCTTGTTTTGTTTATTGAGTTTTTTTTATACATATGTTATTTTAAAAAAAAAAAAAACCCGCCGTATCCCGACCTGAGCCCGAGCCCGCCCCGAGCCCGCCCCGACCCGAGCCCGACGGGATCGGGATAGGGACGGGACTTGCTCCAGTCCCGCCAGAGCCCGCCAGACCCGACCCCCGCCCCTTCTCCCGTCCCGCCCCGACCCCGCCCCTTCTCCCGTCCCGCCCCGACCCCGACACCGCCAGACCCGGCCCGCCAGACCCAAGCCCGGCCCACTGGCCACTCCTAGAAATAAGCAACGAAAGTAGGAATCAGAGAGAGGGGAAAACTTTCTGTTCCTCGGGCAGAACAACAACTTAAACAAAAGTTAGCTGCCGTGTTTTTTGGGTGAAGAGAAAAAAAAAAGAACAAGGCAGCACTATGCTTTTTCGGGACAGATAGCAGAGGCTACGGGTGAAGGAAAAAATAGAGTTTAGGTTTTGGCCTCTGATATAATGTAAAGAATGGATCTTGGACTTAACTCAACCCCAAAAGCTAGCTTGTAGGGTGAGGATTGTCCAAGTCTATAACGAGTCCATGTTCCCATTCCATATTCGATGTGGGACTCTTAACACTCCCCGCACGCTCAGACCTTGTTAACTGGAGCGTGAATAATATAATTTGGGGGCCCAACAATCGGTGAATAAAGAATCGGAATGGACCTGACTCTGATACCATGTTAGATTGTATTAATCTCCGTTGAAGAGTCTTTCTCATTAATACAAATATACAGTGTATACAAGGTGGAATCCTAATACAATAAGGATCTTGTATTGTACAATATTAAATATTACAAAATATATATTGAATATTTTATAATATTGCTAATAGAAATATTCATGAAACAGCAGGCTTCGTCCAAGTGATGAGATGTTCAGGAACAAGGCGACTTGTTTATTTTTCCTTTTTACTTTTATCTTTAACTAATAAAAGAGAGAAAAATATTGACAAGGAAACAAAGAAAAGATCCAGGAATGTTAAGGTGTAACTAACCACGGCCCACGACAACTTCACAAGTCCCTACCTTTCGATTTTGCATTGATAGTTACGTTTTTTTCCTCCTCGATCGGTTCATTCTATGGTAAATCGCGATGGTTGGTTTAATCCATCCCAATATAATATTGTTCGTTTTAGACATAGGTTTATATGACTTTAAAATGCGTTACTACAATCTAAAATTTGTTTCCTTTTATACACAACATCTCCCTCACCGGTCTTAGCGTCTTTAAGGAGGTTTGCTCCACAATAATCTAAAAAATGTAGGATACGTTCGCCTAACCTTAGCGTCCTTACGGTCTCCCACCATCGCCTAAAATTGCATGCATGTGAAGTGGCTTTAATACTCCCATTTTTGTCACAACCTAAGCTCACATCATGTATTGTCCACGTATTGTTCCTTGAGCAATGTCATCATTGAATCTAAAAGTGTGCACATACCACGTATACTTATGATATATGTCTTATAAAAATTTTCATTTTGCTCTCACATTTCAAAGTAGGATATGACCTAAAGTATCATGTGCGCCTTCTATCAGCCCTTCTATTTGATTCTTCTTCATTGGCCCGCGATATGTCATGAGCACTCAAATTGCATGCTCCAAGTAAGGGTTATACAATGAAATTGATAGGATACTTCAATTCTTAATTATAAATTTCAAGTCTAAGAACGAATAATGTTTTCGTAGAGAGCATATTAGATCTTTAAACTTAAAAAAGAGGGATAATTACGAACATCATAATGTAATTAAACTTAATAAAAAGGATAATTACTAAAACTTGTGTCATGCATGCTCAATCCATATGAAGTAACACTCTACATCTACCCTTATTGTAGACTTGTAGTAAAGAACCATTTATATGGAACTATGGAAGTAGGTAAGCACGTAAGAAAGTTCAGAACACCAGAGACAACATCATTATTTGCCCCCTACCATTTGAGATCTTTAAGAGATATATATTGATGTCATATACCATGCATAGACACAAATCATGAATTTAAGTATTGACAGAAGAATTTAAGTTCTTTTGTACTGATTATGTAAATATTTTTTACAATTTATTTATTAAGTAATTATTAAACAACAGAGCTTACATTTAAACAAGTGTATCTCTTACTTCTCACAAAATCTAATACAAGTTGAAGTCCGAATTAAAATATTAGGAAAAACTTAAACTGGAGACATGACCCAATCTTTAAGTTGGGAATCTAAAGCCTTTAATCTTGAGTTAATTAATCTAAGTTAAACATGCTGTCACGTTACGTAATCGATCTAGTTCTATGAAATGTGATTAGTTGGACCAATGAAATGTAAGAATTTTGAACACCGGTTAAACATTGACAGCTAGTATAAAAGATAATTATAGATAATTGTATATAAAGGTTAAAATTAGTAACCTAAGAAATAAAATATAATTTTCTATAATAATTTAAAATAGGATTTAAGTTAGATATGTTAACAAACTGAATTTTATACTATTAATTAATCAATTATAACAAGTAACTTCCATTTATTCTAAGCATTCAAAGGGTGTGATTTAGTGTTCAATAAAATAGTGTGAATTATATGATGTCTCAAGTTTAAATCTGAGCAGAGTAGAAAGTACTTGGTGATTTCATCTCATCTATTCAAATTTTGATGAATATACATAATTGTTTTTCTCATCTATCCACGCTTTGATGAACAAATTTATCTGATTCTTGTTGGATATGTAAAGCAGTACGGGAAGTAAATAAATATTACAAGTGTTCGAAAGGATAAACAAACAAGCCAATATTCAGAACTGCCGCAAGGTTGTTGAGTCTTGAATCTTGATAACCTGAAATCAAGAAATACTAAATATGGATTGTTACAACTGTGGCTGAGTCGAGAGATGACTCTCTGTCTTTAAGACAAGATTGCCCCGTATATATGCTTTTATGTTAACGAGCAATAGTCTCCCAAGATAAAACAACAACTAATCAACACTACAAAGCAAATAGGTTGATTCTGACGAAGAAAACAAACACGAAACGACTTGCTGAAGAATGGAAAAGGAAGGAAGAGTTTTATGTTTGTCCACACGTTTCTGCTGCTCACATTTTTTGACAGAATTTCAGTTGTTCTCTTTCTGTTTGTCTCTGTGTATATATCTTGTGTCTCGTTTCTGTCACACACAATTGAGCCAAAAGGTTCCAATATATAGCATAAGGGGAGGGACTCCTCAACTGCCAAGTAATGGCAGTTTATGGCCATTAGTGAGGGAGTTAATCAGCCAAGTAATGGTTGATTTAATGAGCAACATAAAGGGGTTGTTAGGGAGCTTTCCAGAAACTCCAGGGACCAAACTGTAAATATTAAGTAATTTGGGGTCCAAAGAGATAATATCAGAAGAAGTCCAAGCCCAAGACCCGAGCCCGAGCGGCGGCGGCGCACGTGTGGGCTTAGCCTCGAACCCAAGCACACCTAGGTCCTCCCTCCTTCAAACACATGGGTTACCCCTTGGGGTCCCAAACCCTTAGCCAATTTTGAGACTTATAAAGAGAACAATTCTTCATTTTCCCACCAATGTGGTAGATTTGTCCCACACCATATTTCCATGCCTCAAACACCTTACTTCGTGGACCAATATCTCTTTCATTTCTCAACGAAATTTGATGATTCTTGGCCCTATGGTCATGTACTCACTTAGTAGATTATGCACGTGTGAAGAGACAAAGCCTCCAACATGCGGAACCCTAATGTTTAATTCATTAAATATAGGTGGACGCACCTCCCCACCAAAAATAAATTTCCAACAATTCTTGCATCGGTAGAGATAGTAGATATAATTAGAAGTACACGCAAATAATGTAACTGACTTATCTGATTCTTGCATCGGTGGAGAAAGTAGATATAATTAGAAGTACACGCAAATAATGTATAGAATTTGAGAATTAGCATATGAGCCTGCATGGAGTGACTTATTTTAAGTTCTTTTAATTTAAAATAGTTTTTAAGCACTTTTATAGTATTTGAGTAAGATAAAAAATATTTTTAAATATTTATATTTAAGTTAAAATAATAAAAATACGCCTTCAGTTATAATCTCATCCAAACAAGCTCTGTATCCGCTAAGTTAGTCGAAGTATGCACATGTTAAGGGTGTATTTGGTACGAAGAAAAAACATAACTAACCAAATATGAAAAAATTGAGGCTAACCAAACACCTCTAAATGTGTACTTTTACAATATCAATGTATAGAACATACATTCATTCAATTATAATGATAATCTAAAAAAATATATACCCCCTCGCCCACCCCCACCCTCACCACTCCTCAACCCGCACCCCGCCAAAGGAAAAACACCCTGCGGCCTGCGGTTTCATTCCTCTACATCTCTGTGTGTGTGTTATATCTATATATATACACTTGTCAACCTGTTCTTTTCATCAATTCAACATTCCTCTCCTCTAACCATTCATTTTTTCTATTAAAAAAAAATCCCACCAAAAGAAAAATTACAAATCGAACACAAAAATGGCAGCTGCAATTTCTACCATGTCAATGATCGACTCCAACAACATGGAAGTTGACAAACTAACTTGCGAAATCTTCTCCATTCTCGAAAACAAGTTCCTCTTTGGTTACGAAAATGACACAAAACTTTCTCTTACAAGCAAAAACACCCCTAATTTTTCAAACAAAAATGTCGGCCCCGGAAAAGTAAGAATTCTCTCAATTGACGGCAGTGGGTCCACCAATGGCATCCTCGCCGCAAAATCTTTAGCCCATTTAGAAGAAACCCTTTGTTTAAATACCGGAAATAGCACCACCCACATTGCCGATTTCTTCGATGTTGTCGCCGGCTGCGGCGCAGGCGGTATCCTCGCCGGACTTCTCTTCACACGTGGTAAAGATGGGTCCCCACTATTCACTGCAAATGAAGCTCTTAAGTTCCTTGTTAAAAATGGCCGGAAAATTTCTTCAAATGGAGTTTTCCGGCGATTTTTCCGGTCACCGACGAAGGTGTTTGACCAAGTCTTCGGTGAGTTGACTTTAAAAGAAACTGTAAAAACGGTTTTAATCCCATGTTATGATCTAACGACAGGATCACCGTTTTTATTCTCACGTGCTGATGCGTTGGAAATAGACGGTTGTGATTTTAAGTTGGTTGATGTATGTGGGGCGACAGTGGCTAATCGTGCGGTGGAAGTGAAATCAGTTGATGGAAGAAGAAAGATCACAGCCGTTGGTGGTGGGGTTGCTATGAATAATCCAACGGCTGCGGCTATCACTCATGTACTTAATAATAAACAAGAATTTCCATTTGCTAATGGAGTTGAAGATTTGTTAGTAGTTTCTTTAGGAAATGGTGAATCGGATTCCGGTGACGGAAATGTGACGTCATCGCCTGAAGCGCTTGTTAAGATTGCCGGAGATGGAGCTGCCGACATGGTAAGTGGTTCATACAAAAATATTTTTAATTAAAAAAATGTGATAATAATTGCTTTCATTAAAATAGTTCCGAATTAGTGAAGTTGGTACTTACTACTTTGGAATTAATGAGTTTTATTATTAAAAAAAGGTTTTTTCTTTTGCATGGGACCTTGAATTTATTTAGTGGCTATAAAGGAATTACAAGTCTTACATATTAATGGTTCACAAAATCTTTTGATTAAATTGTGTACCTAACTATATATCAACTAAGTAGTTTATTAGGAACTTTAATTTGGAATGTTAGGTGAGTGTTTGCATTAAATATGAACTTCTAACGTGAAAAGAAGTGTGGATAATCCAGACTGTGTAAATATTTCTTATACCATCTGACAGTTTAAGTAATATATACACATCAATAGATGATTAACCTATTATAATAGGTCAGTTACCAGTTACCAGTTACCAGTTACCAGTTACTAAAGATTACCAAAATAATGCTAGTATTAAATATGGGTGTCCAACAGGACGGGCCGGGACGGGACAGGGAGGGTCGGGACTCGGTTTCCGGCGGGTCGGGCTAGGCAGGACAGTGGGAGGTCCCGTCCTGTTCCACATCCCGCCGGAACGGGGGAGGGTCGGGTCGGGACTCGGGATTTTTTTTTGGCCACTTAAATTAAAAAAATAATATATAGTTATATACAAACACTTCAATAATTGAACATGATAGTGTAATAAAAACATCTAAAGGCTGTTTTTGTGTCTCTTATATTATTTAATAGAAATATGACATAGTAATACAATTTCAAAATTACAACTTTGTGGTGTTGTTCAAAAGTTTTCAATGACATAGTAAAATACTAAAATTGCAATTAAAATAATTACATATTGAACCATACTCTTTCGAATTTCCTCACAATGTCTTGAAGATCTTCTGTTGGAATTGGAATTTGTTTGTCAAATTCTTCAACGTTGCTTCCTGCTCCATCGGACAAGATTTCGTTGTAGTTGTAGTCTTCTTCTTCGTTGGTCTCAGTTGGCCGCACCTCCTACACTCCGCACGAATCCAGTCTCTGAATAGAGCTGCAATCTCCAATGTGTCTCCCGCCAATGAATGTATGTGCTCTCCAATTTGAAATCTTCTTGCGGAAAAGGCGCTTTCAGACGCTGTTGATGACGCTTGAATGTTTAACACATCTCGGGCCATCTTTGTTAGCATCGGAAATATCTTCTCATTCTCCCTCCAGTATTTCAGCAAGTCTTCTTGTCCTTCAGCATTGACAATTGATTCGTACGGTACAATACCCTACAAAACATAAACATTAAATTCGCTAACTTGTAAAGAAGTTGAACCACTACACATTTTATTTCTAAGGCCTTGAATACTAGCAGCATAAACCACATGTTTTTTATAAGGTTGCAGCGAAGTAGTAGAAGATGGTACAGAAGCCGGTTGATTATTTGCACTTTTTTGTTGGTAATACGTATATATTTTTTTGCATTCGGTGTGTATGCTAGACGTAATTGCTTCTTTAGTTGGTGTGTCAGTTGGTTCTTCAGTTAGGTCTGTTGGAAGTACTTCTACACAATCATAAATCGTTTCTACGAGTGTTTTACAACCGTCTACTTTAATAGTTGGATTTAATACAGCACCAACAATATAAATAGTGGGGATAGGAAAAAAGTATTTTTTAAAATATTTTTTCAATAGCTGCCTTATAAGTTGATTTTTGCGTATATTCATTAAGTAACAAAAATATTAGAGCTATATAAAATAACATATTTGAAATAGTAGGATAATAAATACCGGAAAATTCTTTAGTAGCTTGATAAAATTTCTCTAAAAATCCATTAAGTTCTAAAATTTTATCCCAGTCACTATCTACAAGCATATCCCTTGGATTTTTATTATGGCCGTTAAATAATAAAGTAATAGGTTGTCTATAATCATAAGCAACAAGTAGTTGCTAATACAGAGAATTCCACCTAGTCGAAACTTCTTCTAGAATTTTTCTATATGATAATCCACAATCATGACATATTTTTTTATACTTTGCATCTTTGTATTTTTTTACCTTTAAAAAAAAGTTTATAGCAAATTGTATTTTATCAAGAATGCTTTCAAAAAGTTTTAGGTCATCCTTTACAACTAAGTTATAAATATGACACGCACATCTTATAGGAAAATGATCATGAAAAGATGGAGTTACTCTTAGTTTTGTCATTTATTCCATAATTTTGTCATTTATTCCATAGTATTCACAAATTTCATTAATATTATCTGCAATAAAACTACCAATGTGCCTATCATCTATATATCTATATGCTACAATACGTTTTTGCATAGACTAATTTTGATCTATCCAATGACATGTGACCGTTAAATAATCATTACCGTTAGTACTATGGCCTATGTCAGAAGTGATAGTTACTTTACCATTAAAATGATACAGTGCATAACGTAAATACTATTGATATTCACTTGTAAATTTAAAAACATCAATTCCAGTTCCAGTTTCAGGTTGAGACTCAGTCTGAGCCTGAGGTTGATGTGCACTAGTCGGTGTGTCATCTATATTATCGTCTAAATTAAATTCTGATTCATCTACTTCATCATCTACTGGTATATCATTAAAAAAAGCATTTTTGTCAATATTACTGAAATCAATCAAATCATCGGGATTAGGAATAAGATTACTAGAAGTACCTTACCTTTATTACCTCTACTAGAAGAAGCACACTTACCATTACCCGTAATCAAATGTTTAAATCCTTCCATTTTAGTTATACAAGTAAATAATTAAATAAAATAAATTACGTGCGATAATTAAAATTAAGTAACAATAATAATTTAAAGAAGGAACGAAAGTACCAAACGCCGACGTAACGTCGACGTGTAATCGAGGTTGAAAATTGAAACTTTGCTCGATGGATGATCCTCAAGCTAGTTGTCAACTTCACTCTCAATTTTTAACTTTGATATAATATTTAATAGTAGGAAGATTTGTAGAATTGTAGAGAGATAAATTGAGAGATTAGAGAGATGGTAGGAATATTTGTGAGAACAATGAAGAGGAAAATGAGTTATTTATAGTTGAAAAATAGGGTTAAAGTGTAAATATATTAACTTAGGGGTTAAAAATAAATATTAAGGGGGTAGGGGGGAAAATGGTCGTTATAGCCGTTGCACAACGGTCAAAATTGAAATTTGGTCGTTGTTGCAACGGTTATTTTTGCAAAGGGGGAGGGGGATGGGTCGGGATCGGGACGGGGTCGGTATGGGGCGGGCCGGGTCGGGATGGGCAGGACGAACCCAGGCCCCGTCCCGAGTTCGAAGCCCGACCCCGATAATTTTTTTTTACTTTGGGGGATTGGGACGGGTAGCCGGCCGGCCGGGTCGGGATCGGGCCGACCCGGCCCACTGGACAGCCTTAGTATTAAATAAAGTTGACTGCAATTATACCTTTTACCCCTTCTCCGAGCTTTGGTTAGGGAGGAAGGAACCAAGTAAACAACTGTTTTGTTATATGATAACTCATGATGTTCATATTGATCTATGTTATGCTTCTCTAACACAACATTAGATAGACCTCATGCAATATTTCTTCCAACTCTACAATATCTTTTGTTTCATTTCTTATGGAACAATCACAATCACTTTTTTTAATAATGGATCTATTATCAGAAATTCAATGCATAATCTCACATTTGATGTGTATTCCTGAGTAATCTCATTTTTAATCACGATTGTATAAATATTATTTAGATCATCAGCTTACAAAGACTAATGTTTCTTTGTTACCTACAAATGCAGGTTGATCAAGCTGTATCAATGGCATTTGGAGAATTAAGGAACAGTAACTATGTTCGAGTACAAGGAAATGAAATTGTTGGGAAAAAACAACACATGATAAAAGATGAAAGAATGAGAAAATCAGTGGCCATTGCTGAGGAAATGCTAAGGCAGAGAAATGTAGAATCAACATTATTTCAAGGGAAAAAGTTGGTGGAAGAAACAAATTTGGATAAATTGGAAATATTTGCAGGTGAATTAATCAAAGAACAAGAAATGAGGAAAACTAGCATATTACCACCAGTTGTTTTGAAACAATCATCATCATCTCCTAGGACATCATCTGCGACAACCTTATCGACTATCTCGTCGTGTTAATAAAATAATAAGAAATATCATATGCATCATGATCACATATCAGCTCGATTTTAATTCAGATTAGTAAGATATGGCAAGACGAGTTAAGTTAACTCGTTGAATCAAGGCTGAATTATGGGTTTGAACTTCGAAGCCACTCGTGATGAATAATTTCACACATCCGAGTTTGCGCTTAAGTTTTCAGTTTATTTTTATAATTTTAGGTTGATTTTTGTAGTAAAATGTAGATTTAAATTATGAACCTTGATGAATGTGTGTATGTTATTTTGCTGCTAATATTAGTAATGGATTGTGTACCAAAAAAAAATGAGAAGCACTTGGTATAAATGGTATGCTTACCAACGCTAGTTGCGCTATAACTTTAATTCCCTTTGTTCTAAATAAAAATAATACGGTATAATCTTACATGATTTAGTGTTTTATATTCGAATAAGGAGGATCTTATCGATTGGAAGGAGTTTCATTTTTTTTCTATAAAAAGCTTTACAACATTTATATAAATGGGGGGGGGGGGGGGGGGGTTGAAGGAAGCATTGTGTATGCCAAAGTTATAAAATTTGAAGCACCGTTCATCTTATTTATTGAGCTTATGTTAGTATATTCTAAATTTACTGACCCCACTACAGTTCAATATGGTTCTACTTTGATCTAATAATAAAGCTACTCAAGGTTCCATGGTTATCATTCACAAAAAATGCTTCAAGGAATATATTGTAGATGTGCTTACGAACTAATTGTTCACACACTTCTTACTCGCCGTACCTAGCTTGTATTGTTAGTCATTGTTCACCCATCACATGTGAATGGGTGAATTTCTTGTAATTGGTATTGTCGTGCATGCATTCACTTTTAGGGTAATAGATCATGGTCAAACTACTTTTAGGGTAATAGATCGTGATCAAACTACTCAATAAACGATGTAACGTCAAATTCATTTTTATCAAATTAGCATAACATTTTGGATTGGAATTTTTATCGAAACAACTATAAGAGTTGTTGTGATGTGACAAGAAGATCACTGGTTAATTCAAGCCATAAAAACGGTCTTGAATCCAAAAACAACCTCTTGCACCAGGCATGCAAGATAAGGTTACGTACAATAGACCAATGAGGTCCAACCACTCATGACAGGAGACTCTGAGCTGCCCTTTTTTGACATTTCCACGCAATTAAAGCATGTTTTATGAAAGATGGTTGAAAGATAGAATAATTTCCCTTAGGGATTCCTTTCATTATTCACAATATATATAACTGTACAAAGGTTGATTCCTAATATGGTACGAATCCTAACTTACCTTAACTGGTTGATTCCTAATACAATTAGAATCCTAGGTTACCTTAAATATACAACTATCATAATTACAAAATATACGGTGAATATTCGTTAATACTCCCCCTCAGACGGAGCAGGAGGAGGCCGAATGCTAAGGCTGGATCGGAAGTCGGTGAAGAGCTGTCGCGGTAGTCCCTTTGTGAAAATGTCTGCATACTGATAAGAGGAAGGCACATGTAAAATATTGACCTGACCACGGGCAACCTTCTCTCGCACAAAGTGGATATCCATCTCAACCTTAGTCCGCTGATGTTGGATTGGATTATAAGACATATAGATAGCAGATATATTGTCACAATAGACTATAGACGCCTTGCGTAATGGACACTGGAGCTCCAAAAGAAGGTTTCGGAGCCAACATATCTCATTGACGACATTAACAACTCCGCGATATTCTACTTCAGCACTCGAACGGGATAGCGTGGCCTGCCGCTTGACGGACAATGAGATAAGATTATCCCCAAGAAATACACAGTACCCTGAGGTAGAGCGACGAGTGTCGGGGAATCCTGCCCAATCTGCATCCGTGTAGGCTAGCAACTTGGTTGGGGCAGAGGGGTATAGATGTAATCCAAAGTCTAGTGTGCCCTTAACGTATCTGATAATACGTTTGAGGGCGGCAAAGTGGGACTCTCTGGGGTCATCCATAAACAGACAGACCTGCTGAACGACATATGCAATATCAGGCCTAGTGAATGTAAGATACCGAAGAGCACCTGCAAGACTCTGTTATAGAGTGGGATCAGAAACTGGCGCACCGTCAGTGGCACTAAGCTTGGATTTTGAGTCCACCGGGGTTGGCATAATTTTACAATTTGCCATCTTGGCCATGTACACTATCTCTTCTGCATACTTACGCTGACACAGGAACATGGTGGCTGCAGATCTGGTCACCGATATACCCGAAAAATAACTCAGTTTGCCCAAGTCAGTCATAGCAAATTCAGTTTTGAGTAGAGCAATGATTTCATTCTTCAAACCGTCAGACGATGCAGTAAGAACGATGCCATCGACATATAGTAGCAAATATGCAGTGCTACTACCTCGGTGAAAAGTGAAGAGAAAGTTATCACACCTGCTACATAGAAAACCAATCTGTAGAAGATACTTGGCAAAACGATCATACCAAGCGCGGGGTGCCTGTTTCAATCCATATAATGATTTCCTGAGATGACATACAAATTGCGGAACTGCCGGATGAACAAAGTCAGGGGGCTGATGCATGCACACAGTTTCTTTCAAATCCCCATGAAGAAATGCATTCTTGACATCTAGCTGATGAATCGGCCAATGCATGCCCATAGCAATACTTAGAACTGTCTGAATAATTCGGTTTAACAACCGGACTGAATGTCTCACCACAATCAATACCCTCCTGCTGATTAGTGCCATTAGCAACCATTCTTGCCTTATACCTCTCGAAGTCACCACTGTCTCTGAACTTGTGACGAAATAACCACATACACCGGATAACATTCACATCATCTAGTCTAGGTACCAATCCCAAGTGTTCTACTTGGTTAAAGCGTTAAACTCCTCGCACATGGCCGTATTCCAATTAGGGTCCAGTTTTGCTAGTTTTGGATTTTTTGGAATGGGTTTGTGTGGAGAGGTTGAAGTGAACCTTGGGTTTAAAGATCTCTTGTTGTGCACGAGTCTCCATGCGGTGAGAGGGCAGCAATGGAGGGTTTGGACTGGGGGTTGCAGGGCTGCTGTGTCGGGATTGGGAGGCAGCAGTGCTGCCGGATTTGGAGACTGCATGGTCAATGTTTCAGGGCTGATAGGCAGCAGTGCTGCCGGAGTGGGTGGCTGCAGGTTTACGACTGTTGGAAGCAGTGATGCTGTGGTTGCAGGAGACATGACAGGAGGCAGTGAGGGTGTTGGTAAGGTGCTGGACAGTGGCGAGGACAGGACACGGTGGTCTGTCTGGACAGTGGACTGCTGTTGGTATAGATTTTACATGACCGGGGACAGACTTGGTTCATCGAGAAAGAAGTAATCGGTGGTCTGAAATTTTTCGGAGATTGGAAAAAGGAAAGGCTGTCTCGTAAAAGGTGACGTGACGGAAGACGAAGATTTTGAAATTAGCAATGTCATAGCACAAGTAGCCCCGATGATTAGGAGATAGACCAAGGAAGACACATGGCAGAGTGTGAGGGGCAAGTTTGTGAGGTGCAGTGGAGGCTATGTTGGGGTAGCATAAACATCCAAAAACACGTAGGTGATCATATGATAGTAGCCTACGGTATAAGATTTCGGTAGGGGTCTTGTTTTGGAGTATGCTAGTTGGTAAAATATTAAGAAGGGATTCTACCATTTTGACAGTATAGACCCAGAAAGGTGGTGGTATACATGCATGAAACAGAAGTGTGCGAACCATGTTATTGATGTTACGTATAATTCGTTCAGCTTTTCCGTTTTGGGAAGAAGTATAGGGACAAGAAAAATGGAAAACCATGCCTTGTTTAGAACAGAAGTTGTGAAATGTTGAGTTATTAAATTCTCGTCCATTATCACATTAGAATGATTTGATGGATTTTTCAAATTGTGTTTTAATGAATTTTTGAAACTCGAGAAATTTTGCAAAAACTTCAGATTTGAATTTCAGTGGGTAAATCCTGACAAAGTGTGAAAAATCATCCAAGAATACTAGATAGAATTTATGACCCAAAGAGCTAACAATCGGAGATGTCCACAAATCAGCATGAACAATATCAAAGGGAGAAAAAGTAACACTGTTTGATGACATAAATGGAAGATGAGTATGTTTGCCTAGTGGACAAGAAAAACAGTGTTGGGCAATTTTCCATTATTACATTGAATACGCTTGGAAGTCCTAAGAAAAGTAAAAACTGGGTCTCCGGGGTGTCCGAGTCTGTTGTGCCAAGTTGAGGGAGAGATCGCCGCAAGGGATAGAGGTGCTTGCGGTCTGACAGCGGAAGATTGAGTGAATGGGTAGAGATCTCCCACACTATTGCAGCGTGTAAGAATTTTTCCCGTATTGAGTTCCTTCATAGAAAAACCAAAAGGGTCAAATTCGACAGACACAGAATTATTGCTAGTGAATTTTCTAACAGAGATTAAGTTTTTAATGATGTTAGGTGTGTATAGGATGTGGTTTAGGGAGAAAGGTGGGTGTGGATGTTTGGTGTGTGTGTTATCGTAATCTTCAATTGGAATGCGATGACCATTGCCGACAGTAATAAATTGAGGACACTTTAACCGACATAGTTGAGATAGGTTACCTGACGATCGGGTGAGGTGAGATATGGCTCCGGTGTCCATGTACCAATTATCGTCGGGCTGTTGAAGATTCACAGTGGTGTAGGCCTGGCCCAAATCAGTCGGGGCCAAGCTGCTGCTGCTGCGGTGCTACTACTACTGCGGTTGCTCTCCTTCTTTGGACCGAAATCGGTGGGCTCGCTGCTGCTGGTGGTGGGCTGTCTGGTCGGTGGCCAGGGGGCAGGGCCCAAGAGGCTGTCGACCAAGGCTGCTGCGGAACCGGGGCCCTACAGTCGGGTACGGGCATGCAGGCGAGGCTCAGTTCTGCTGGTTGGGCCACTGCTGCTGCTGGTTCCAGAGTTGTTGTTGTCTAGTGTTTGGCGGTTGCGTTGGCCCTTTCCGTGGCCCTTGCCTTTGTTGTTGCGACCTCTACCGCCACGACCTCTGCTGCCACGACCTCCGCCACTGACCTGATGTTGCTGCTGCTGTTGGTGAACATGCGGCGGTGGCGGGGTGGTATTGGTTGCCGGTGGTGCCATCCTGTCAACGGCTAACGCCTTTTGATTATGTTCCTCCTGTTTGGCTCATCGGGTTTCTTCCAACAATAATTGTGACCGTGCCTTGGTGAAACTTGGTAGTGGGTCGGCCTGTTGAATCATTGTTGCAAGAGTATCGTATTCACCTTTCGGTAAACCCGCAACTAATTGGAGTACCATCTTGGTTTCAGAAACAGATGTCCCGACGTTGGAAAGTTGGTCGGCTATGAGTTTTAGTTGTTTGCAATATTCGGACATGTTGTTGAAATTCTCGAGACACATATTGTTGAATTGCTCCTCCAAATACACAGCCCGAGTATTTTTGTTGTCCTGAAATATTTCTTCCAATCGTACCCAAAGGTCACGTGTCGTAGCACCTGTTTTCATGATAGTACACAATAAGTCTTTTGAGATGGTGTCGTATATCCACTGTTTGACGATGGCGTCAAGGCGACGCCATGTTGATTCGGCAATATCGGTGGGACGAGGAACGGAGTCATCAATATGGTCGAGCACGTTGTATGCACATGCATGAATATAGAATAGTTCTATCCACATGGAATATTGACAGTCTTCTTGGTCAAAAATTATAGGGATAAAATTCTTGATATTTGTAACGGCGAACGCCGGGTGAAAAGAAGACGATGAAAGTTGAGAGGGGTTGTCAAAAGTGCCAGTGGAGGAACCGGAATTCGTGGGGGACGACATGGTGGCTGTTGTTTTCGGCCGAGGAAAAAAACAAGAAACACATAATCTGTTTTTGGCCGAGAAAACTGTTTCCGGCCGAGGGAAAAAAAAACAAGAAAAAATATATGTTTTGGCCGAGAAAGAGAAGGAGAAGGGAGAAGAGTAGGGTTTAGGTTTTAGGCTCTTTATACCATGAAAGATAGAATAATTTCTCTTAGGGATTTCTTTCATTATTCACAATATATATAGATGTACAAAGGTTGATTCCTAATATGGTACGAATCCTAACTTAACTTCACTGGTTGATTCCTAATACAATTAGAATCCTAGGTTACCTTAAATATACAACTATCATAATTACAAAATATACGGTGAATATTCGTTAATAATGGTACATCTTTCTTTTTTTTAAATCCCACAAAAGTTGCCTAATTGGTCCAAACTAATATTAATACAACTACTGAAACTGAACAGTGGGTAAAAGAGGATGTCTGAGACTACCAGATAGATTATGGTAAAAATAAACCCTTCCAATTTTAAAGGTACAAATATTTTCAGCAATCAACCATTTCTTAGCCTTAATTGCCAAAACAAAAATACTTTTGTCATCGGCGCAATCGCTGTTACTACCCAGCATGAAGCAGCCACAATTAGCTCAGCAACTTCTTGACTCTTTTTACTTTTCCGATTACACAGAGTAGATACAACAAAACAAAGATTTTACATGAAAAATCATGACTCACTTGGGAGGCAATCCAACAAAACCAGCTGAATTCATCCCTCCAGATCTCTTCAAAGATAAACGACTACGATCATCATCGACAACTCAGCAGTTGATGTCAGCAGACAGTTCGACCGTATCAGATTGATGCTATGTAAAGATTTTTGGACCATTTTTCCTGCAAAATGAAATGCAAGCAATATTAAAACTGATAAAGGAAAGAATGAAAAAAGTACACGCATAGGGTTCAGGGGTGGGGTTAATATCATCTTACATGGTATCAGAGCATGCCAAAGGTCATGGGATCGAACCTCACCGCCACCCATTATCAAAAAGAATTTTCACGTGCTTGGACCATGAAAAAAAATCAGGCCAGTACGTGAGGGCCGTGTTGAGAATATAATCAAATATTAAAAGTGTGTTCTATCTAACAGCTTAAGCTTTTAGATCAGATGATCGCACACTTCAATAGGGAGCACTAGGTAGGTGGGGTGGAGATAATGAACTTGGAAGGTCACTTATGGAACTTGTTTTCCCTACTTCCATTAGGAAAGTCATTTTTCTCATTTTTAAAGAATTCATTTTTTCTAAAGAAATGTTTTTCAAAATATTTTGACCAACCAAACATGAAAAATTTGGAAAACATTTTCTCCATACCAAACACACCCTTAAGGAAAATCGAGGCAAACAGGAAACATGCAAGGTTACGTAAAAGTCTAGTCACCTTTACATGGGTACTTGGGAAGGCAGATGTCCGCAAAGTCTCTTGAGTCTCATCAATCATTTTACGTCTTGGTATGCTTAATATGAAAGCTGCTTGATCAGCAGTGGCAGCCATAGAAGTTATTCTATAACCACTTTCCCACCGTCGATGTATTCCTTCACTTGGGTAAAGGAAGTCGAGCTCCACAACCTACAAAAGTCATCTGCTTTAAGACACTAACTTTTTAAGGAATGAAAAAAATAGCAGTAAAGTGACAACTGAATGAAAATTACTTCACCTGTTCCGAGTATCCAAAGCATTTCGGAACATCACAACACCCCAGCGACTGCCAGCAGTAGTCATGGATGTTAAATGGAAACCTTCTTTCCATTTTTTGTTTATCCATTTAAAAGGAAAAGATTCACTAACTTTGTAAGGATGTTGCGTATAAGGAGTTCCTGATCAATCAAGTGTTGGAAACTTACTAATGTGGAATTAAGTATATCCCATTATTTATGACTCAAACAATTGGGGCCCTGTACGTCGGAAATGTTGTTTTCACACACGTGCACACGTAGTGTCAAGTATCGCAAATTTCATTAGTGAAAGAGATTTTGGTACGTATGTAATACCTTTGAGACATAGAATGATGGACGGTTATTGGCCAAATGACAAAGTATTCCACGTTGGTAAACGAAGGAAGAAGTGTAAGATGAAACGAGGCGCTAATTGGGTCTTCAGCCACTGGAGCCGCGGTGCTAATTCGCAGAGTCACGGCGCTTCAGAGGCAGAATGCTGCGACGGGAAGTTGGAAAGTTCTGACCTTTGAGCTGATTTTGGAGCATTGAATCTCCATTACTTGGCACATGAATTCAACCATTATTTGACTGAATGTAACCCCTCCATCAAGTGCCATTACATGGCTATTGAAGGCCATTAGTTGGCTAGTTGAAGGGTCATCTCATTACACTATAAATTGAGGCATTTGGCTCAATTGTTAACAACACTTAGAAAATACTACAGAATTTCTGAAATTCGTCTTCTTCCTCTCTAACAAGTTTACTATACTCAAAGTTCTTCAAGAGTAACACTTGAGTTTCCTTTGCTCAATTGTTAAGTTGTTGTTGTATCTTGGGAGACTATTGCCCGACAACGTAAAATGAGATATACGGGGCAATCTAGTCTTAAAGACAGAGTGTCATCACTCGACTCAGCAAATCACACAAGAAGTTTGTTTCATTCTTGATTTCCAGTTTTTGTTGTAATCTTTAGTTTATCCTTTCTAGCAATTGTAATATTTACTTACTTCACATTCCCTGCAAGTGTTGTATCCCACAATTTTAAGACAAGATTTGTTGTAAGTACTTAGAAAAATGAATGGAAGAGAACAACTTGCTTCTGATTCTGCTGCTACTACTATTCAAGGCAACCCCTCTGCCTTCCCCACTGCTCAAGGCACACCGAATGCATTTTCGGTTGCTCAAGGCTCAAACAACGCCTTTTCTGCTGCTTAAGGGAACGCTCTAGTTCCTCTACCCGCTGGATTCCATCATGAACGCCCAGAAAAGTTCATGGGCTCCAATTTCAAGAGATGGCAAAATAAGATGCTTTTTTATCTAACTGTTATGGGAATGACTCATTTCTTAACAGAAGATCCTCCACAAGCTGGAGATGAAATGGACCCTTCGCCTACTGAAACAGCTGAAGGGGGCCAAGGTATCCATGTCATTAATGGCATGAAGATGGTTCTTGATGCATGGAGTCATAGTGATTTCATGTGTAAGAACTATATTTTGAACTGTTTGTCAGACCCTCTCTACACGGTGTATTGCATCGTTGGCACCGCCAAAGAGTTATGGGAGAAGCTGCAAAAGAAGTACAACGCACAAGATGCAGGTACTAAGAAATTCATCATTGAGAAATTCTTGAAATTTCAAATGGTGGATAGTAAAACAGTGATGTCCCAAGTCCAGGAATTCCAAATGATTCTACATCACCTGCATTTGGAAGGTATGAAACCAAATGAGCATTTTTTGGTTGCATCACTGATTAAAAAGTTACCTCCCTCGTGGAATGAGTTTATTAGTTACTTAAAACTCAAGACAAAGAAGATGACCTTTGAAGAACTTATTATCAAACTCCAGATTCAGGAAGATAATAAGAAGTCCTTGCCTAGGGGTAAACAACCCACTGATGCAAAGGCAAATCTGGCTGAGGCCAAAGGGAACCCAAGCAAGAAGTGCAAGTTTCAGAAAGACGGCAAGACCCAAGCAGCAGAGAAGTTCAAAGGAAACTGTCACCACTATGGAAAATCTGGTCATAAAATCAAGGACTGCCGCAAGCTCAAGACTGAGCAACAAGAGAAGGCTAAGGCTAAGGTCAAGGCACATGTTAACGTCGTCAAAGACAGGTTTCTGGACGACATGATTGAGGAGTTTTCAGCGGTGGTGCTTGAAACAAACCTTGTTGAGAATCCTATGCAATGGTGGATGGACACAGGTGCTACAAGACACATCTGTTCTAATAGATATGCCTTCTCCACTTACACACCAGTTACTAACAAGAAGTTGTTCATGGGTAACAACGCTTTCTCTGACGTGTTGGGGGTAGGAAAGGTAGTCCTGAAGATGACTTCTGAAAAGGAGCTCACTTTGAAGGAGGTAATGCATGTTCCTGAGATTAGGAGAAATTTAATTTCAGGTCATTTATTGGTTAATGCTGGTTTTAGGCTAGTGTTTGAGTCTAATAAATTTGTAATCACCAAGAATGGAACGTTTGTGGGAAGGGGCTTCGTCTGTGAAGGCCTCTTCAAAGTTAATGCCATGTTTGTACTACGTGCAAGCAATAATATTGAAGTTTCTTCTTACTTGCTTGAGTCTTCTAATTTATGACATCATAGATTAGGACATGTTAACTACAAGTCCATCCAAACGTTGGTAAAGTTGGAGTTATTTCCGTCTATCGACGTAAACCCTCAACATAAGTGTGAGGTGTGCGTAGAGAAAAAACTCACAAAGCTTCTTTTTTGATCCGTCGAAAGGAATACCGCTCCTCTAGAACTTATTCACACAGATATATATGATTTGAAGTTTGCACAAACTAAAGGGCAGAACAAGTACTTTGTGACATTCATTAATGATAGCACAAGGTATTGTTACCTTTAATTGTTGAAAAGTAAAGATGAAGCCTTTGAAGCGTTCCGACGTTACAAATCAGAAGTTGAGAACCAACTAAACATGCGGATTAAATCCGTTCGTAGTGATAGAGGGGGAGAATACGTAGCGCCATTTGAGGAATATTGTGCCCAATCAAGTATTGTTCATCAAACGACGGCTCCATACTCACCTCAGTCGAACGGTGTGGCGGAACGAAAGAATCACACATTGAATGAAATGATGAATGCCTTGCTTATCAATTCCGGTCTTCCCCAAAACATATGGGGAGAAGATGTCTTTACCGCTAATACGATTCTTAACAGAGTCCCACATAAGGGTAAGGACAAAACTCCATATGAATTATGGAAGGGAAAGAAACCCACCTATAAATATTTAAAGGTGTGGGGTTGTTTGGCAAAGGTTGAAGTACCCAAGCCAAAGCAGGTCAAGATTGGGCCTAAGACTGTAGATTGCATTTTTCAGACATGCAAATAACATTAGTGCTTATCGATTCTTAGTGCATAAGTCAGATATTCAAGATATTCAAGATATCCACGGGGGTACAATCATGGAATCAAGGAATGCTCAATTCTTTGAAGATACCTTTCCTAGAAAGGAAAAAGACATAACATCTCGCAAACAAAGTTATGAACAAAGCTCTCAGGAACCGGGAGTCGTTGACTGCCCGGATCTAGATGGTTCAGATCTAGTGGACTTCGAAGTGGTTGAATATCCGGAATCTAGTGTTCCAGATTCTCAGAACTTGGAGACTCCAAGAGATGGAACCAAGGCGAAGTAAAAGGGCCAGGAAGGATAAATCCTTCGGTCCTGACTTTGTAGCTTATATGGTTGATGATGAACCAAGGACAATAGCTGAAGCATTATCAACTCCAGAGGCACCGCTCTGGAAAGAAGCTATTGAGAGTGAAATAGACTCCATCCTGCATAACCATACTTGGGAGTTGGTTGATCTTCCTCCGAAAAATAAAATGTTGGGTTGTAAGTGGATACTCAAACGGAAGTATAAAGCAGATGGGTCTATAGATAAGTACAAGGCTAGGTTGGTAGTCAAGGGCTATCGACAGAAGGAAGGCCTTGATTATTTTGACACGTACTCCCCGGTGTCTAGGATGACGTCCATACGAGTATTCATCGCGATCGTAGCGTTGCGTGACCTTGAGATACATCAAATGGATGTCAAGACAGCCTTCCTAAATGGTGATTTGGAAGAAGAAATTTATATGGAACAACCCGAGGGGTATGTGGTTTCAGGGCAAGAGAAGAAAGTATGTCGGCTTGTCAAATCTCTGTACGGGCTGAAACAAGCTCTGAAACAATGGCACGAAAAATTTGATAGTACTCTACTATCGAAGGGTTTCTCCATTAATGAGTGTGACAAATGTGTCTACATGAAAGGTAATTCTGACTCGTTCGTCATGATATGTCTGTACGTAGATGACATGTTGATCACATGGAGCAGTCCTAGCTTGATTCTAGAGACTAAGAACATGTTGAAACAATGTTTCAACATGAAGGATATGGGTATCACATATGTCATCTTAGGGATAAAGATCTCTAAGACGTCTGAAGGACTGGTCTTATCTCAGTCTCACTACATCGAAGATGTGTTGAGAAAGTTTGAGATGTTTGACAGTTCGCCTATGAAGTCACCAATGGATAGAAACCAAAAGCTTGATAAAAATTGTGGTGCACCCGTATGCCAGGAGCAATATGCACAGGTGATTAGTAGTTTGATGTACATAACAAACTGCACCCGACCAGATATTGCTTATGCAGTCAACAAGTTGGCTAGGTTTACCCGTAATCTGAGTAATGATCATTGGAAGGCGTTAAATCGGGTACTACGATACCTAAAATACACACTAACCTACGGGTTGCACTATTCGAGATATCCAGCTGTACTAGAGGGGTACAGTGATGCAAACTGGATATCTGACACAGAGAACACCAAGTCCACCAGTGGGTATGTATTTACAATTGGTGGTGGTCTTGCGGTGGTGGCTGGGTTGAGGTGGCCGCTGGTGGTGTCATGTCGTTAACGGCTAATGCCTTGTGATTGTGCTCCTGTTGTTTATCACGGTGGGTCTCTTCCAACAAAAGTTGTGAACGTGCTTTATTGAATCTTGGTAGGGGGTCGGCCTGTTGAATCATTGTTGCAAGTGTATCATATTCACCTTTCGGTAAACCCGCAACTAGTTGAAGTACCATTTTGGTCTCTGAAACAGATGTCCCTACATTGGAAAGTTGGTCGGTTATAAGTTTCAGTTGTTTGCAGTATTCGGACATGTTAAAATTTTCGAGACGCGTATTATTAAACTGCTCTTCCAAATACACGGCCCGAATATTTTTATTATCCTGAAAAATTTCTTCTAATTGTACCCAAAGTTCACATGCCGTAGCACCTGTTTTCATGATAGTACACAACAAGTCTTTAGAGATTGTGTCGTAGATCCATTGTTTGACGATGGCGTCAAGGCGACGCCAGGTCGAGTCTGCACCATCGGTTGGACGAGGAACATAATCATCAATATGGTCGAGCACATTGTATGCATATGCATGAATATAGAACAGTTATATCCACATGGAATATTGACAGTCTTCTTGGTCAAGAATGATAGGGATAAAATTCTTGATGTTAGTAACGGCGAATGCCGGATGAAAAGAAGACGATGAAAATTGATTGGGGTTGTCAAGTGTGCCAGTGGAAGAACCGGAATTGGTGGGGGAAGCAAGGTGATACATGGCGGCAAATTATTGTCGTCGGCCGAGAGGGAAAAAAGGTTTGGGGAGGCGTCGGCCGAGAGGGAGAAAAGAGAACAGTAGGGATTAGGGTTTGGCTCTTGATACCATATAAGATTGGAATAATTTCCCTTAGGGAATCCTTTCATTAATCACAATATATATAGTTGTACATATGTTGATTCATAATACAATAAGAATCCTAACTTACCTTAAATGGTTGATTCCTAATACAATAAGAATCTTAAGTTACCTTAAATATACATCTATCATAATTCCAAATATACTGTGAATATTCGAAATATTCGCTAATAATATATTCCACTTAGACCATCCAACTGAAACTCCTACCACCTGAACCTGTAACACCATTTTTACTATGCCACTTGAACACAAAATTAATATACAACCAACAACACAATGTGCGTGCAATTCACATGCCAAATTAACAAATAGAACGGAGAAACGTAAATTTGAGAATCCCCTCTCTTCCCCACTTTTTCCCTCTCTAAAATTTTCAAGAATAGTGACCTCCACCATCATACTTATTGCAGCCATTAGGATTTCTTTATAGATCATTTTTATACGTTTTTTCTGTGTTATGAAATGGAGGTGGGTAGAGATGGCAATGGATCCTGGACCCTTGAGGTGGGAGTGTAACTAAGGTATCTTAGAGGTCTATGGTGAGGTGAAGTGCTCGATTTTTTCCATTTATTGCCGGAAAAGTGGAGATGGCACGAATTTCAATTCCTTCTAATAAGTTTAAAAATAGCAACCCCACTTTTCTTTTTTGCTTTTGTTTACTTTTTAAGATTGTCGAGACTGCATGCCTTATGTGCTGCTTTTTTATTTGTGTTTAACAGTTGATTTCATGAATGATATACCTAATTATAAGTATCTTTTATGTGTATAGTTTTGAAGTAATTGTATGCAAACTCAGTGGAACTCCAAAGCTTTGTTGTATTTTGGGTGAAGTTGAAATGCTATGAAATTATCATTCAACAGAGGGGAATGGGATTGGGATTGGGATGAAGAAGATGGCCCTTCCTTTTCTCTTTTAGATATTCTTTTCTTTTTTGATCATCCATTTATAGTGACATATTTCTAAGTTGAAAAAAAAATCATAATTTGAAATTATTCACGCACTCCAGAGCAAGTGTAATGCACGCACTGGCTCACCTCAACAAATTGTGTCCAAGTGGCTGAGTAAAAATAGTGTTGGAGGATTCAGAGGTAAGAGTATCATTTGAAGAATCTAAGTAGAATACACGACCAAGTTACAAGGTCGGTCAATGACTTAGGCCTTTAATCTTCTTCGAAATTAGTAGACGAGACCATATTCTTACGTCATTATTATCTTTTTCTATCCATATCCTTGATTCAGAAAGTGGCAAACAGACATGCTGTTATATAACAGGTGCTGGATTTTGAGGCATTAGAAATTCAAAATTTAATTACTACAGAAATCCTATAAAATGTTGCACAGACTCTGGCATTTGGCGTAACATAATCAAATCAAGAAAGATCACACACAAGTGACAAAGAATTTCCAGTAACAAAGATATATTTTATGACTAACAAAACCAACTACAAAGCAGTTAATAAAACCAGAATGCATTTGTATGAAACAAGCCGCCAATGACTTGCTCATGAGATTATAAGATGATCTAAGTTTCCTGTATCTGAATTTGTGTGGAACTTGTAATAACAATTACAATGTGAGAAAATGGTATCATAATTTCAAAAAACTAGGCATTCGTGACTATCGATATCATCTAAAGATCAGCTCTCCCTGGATATATGGGGAATGGAATGACATCCCGAATGTTTTCTATGCCGGTGGCAAAGAGAATCATTCGCTCAAAGCCTAAACCGAAACCACAGTGTTTAACAGTACCATAGCGCCTCAGGTCAAGATACCACTCATATGGCTCTAGTGGAAGATCCATCGCCAGTATCCTGCAATTAAAAGATGGCAAATTCTCATCAAAATTCTTTCATTTATTCATTGTTTGTTATTACCCTACAACATACCTAGTGAAATCCCACAACGGGGTCTGGGAAGGGTAGAGTGTATGCAGAACTTACCTCTCTACCTTGGTAAGTAGAGCGGCTGTTTCCGGGAGACCCTCGGCTCAAGACAACGCATAATCACACGCAAAGCAAAGCCAAGCAATAAAAACGGTCAGATTCAGACAAAAAATTAAAGCAGTATGAACATGTTGATATGTGTTCTTTAGTGTACTTTGTTCATCTTATTTATCTACGTTAACTATTGCTTCCTTTTGTCAGAATGCGCTACCCTGGAGTACCTAAGTTAATTAATTCATGTTCAACTTACAAACAAACAGTAATTAAACTCTAGATTTTAATCACCAAGTATAGGAACCAGATAATATATATAAAGGAAAGATTGGATAATATGAAAAGTTAAAATTAGATTTATTTTAAATAAAAATATAATTTTTTTGTGAGATGAACTAAAGAGAAAGTATGACATATAAGCTAAGACGACAGAATATAAAATATGAAAAGTTTATCAAATTGAAGTGAAATAATTATTAACGTTTAAACATCGATAACTATTTTACTATTTTAATTTGTGAGTAAATTTCATTTAGACACACTTGTTCTGATTGAGCATCTCAACACATGCTAAAGTGCCTCTATAAGACACTTCCAATTCAATTTTTGAAAAACGTATGTGCATGTTCTCAAAATTGATTGCATAAATAAGTTAATCACTCAAAATATGTCACATCATTTAATTTGTATATTAGCCTCAACAAGCCATAGAACTCGGACATGTTTCAATTGAGACAGATGTGTATGATAAAAAGAGATGACATGTTTTATAAGATTAACTTATATATGTAATGGACGTTTGAGACACAGATAATAATTTAAATATTCAGGTATTCAATTGGAATAGATAATAATTTAAATGCCTAAATAAAATTAATTGATAAGTTTAAACTATCTATGTATTCTGACAAATATTAAAGACGTCTATGTTTGGTACCTTGTGGTTAATTCTTTTTTAAAAATAATTTGCATTTATAATAATTGTCTTTAGTACACCACTTTATCCCCCGAAGACTCTGGTTTCACCTTAATGTGGAAAATTTAGACAAAATCTTTTCTTAGTTTTAATTTTCATTATATGAAACAAATGAATAATTAGATTCTTGATTATTGAGTGGACGAAAATAATCTCAATAATGTAAATTGGATGACGAATTTGTTTTTTTACACGAGTTTGTTTCCCCCCCCCCCCCCCCCCCCCCCCTCTGTAAATCAACAAATCATTGACGACTGCGATTTGGAATACTTTTTCCCTTTTTCTCCTCTGTTATTTTTTTCTTTTGAATTATTTATCAAATCCGTGTAGACCACGTCAAATACTTGTCAAAATTAAATCCTTTTTCTCTGAAGAAGACTACTGCACAATTATTCAAATGTTCATTGAATTTTACTTGTCAAACACAATTTAGAATCTTTGAATGTGTATCTTTCTATATATAAAAAAAGACCATTGTAGCATCATGACTTCAAAATTTTAGACCTCAAACTACTTCATATATGTAATATGGATACTTCTATCAATGGTTATGATGGAATGAATAGAATTCAACATATAATATTTATACATAAAACTAAAAGTTTTACCTAACTAAACTGAGTAATTTTCCGGCAAAACAGTGTCAATTGACACCCCTTAGCAAAATTTTGGCTCCGCCAGCGGTACAGACTTTACTCTAATTTTGTGGGGGTAAAGAAGTTGTTTCCAATATACTCAAGTTAGGATTCTAGTGTGATGGATAAAAATCCACATAGGTAGCGCTTCCCCCTTTAACGGATCTTACGTGACGAGAATCCAGATTAGCCAACACTGAAGGAAGAAAACATTCTGTCTATTAAAGAAGTTTGACTACCATATTATAGTACAACACACTTCAATCTCCCAATATACCTTGAGCTCAAGGAAAGGAAGAAACTGAAGTTACAACAAAAGCAAAAGCCAGCGTTCAACTGTTAATATTCAGTCTACTGTACGGCAGTATTCTTTTAATAAATTCATCAGGAAGGCTTCTTCTCAGATGCTATGTAACTGAGAAAAGGAAATCCGAATGGTCGAACCACCAAGGGATGTAGCATGTTTGCACACCAGTGCCTCAGTTGCTTGCTCCTCATTTTGAAAAAGAACAAGAGCCTGCCTCTTCCCATTCATTTCAAAAAGCTTTGTGTTCACGATGGGACCATGCTCCTCCAAATGATCCACTATCTCTTCTTCCGTCACGTCCTGGGGCAGGGTTGAGAGGTGGATCATCTTGGTAGGGGAGCAACAATACCGGTAGTTTTTGGCAGCATTCCGGAAAAAACGATTGAGATTTGAGTTCGAGTAGTCGTGTGTCTCTGGTCCAGTAGTAATATTTGGGTGCTTTGAATAGTTGACTTCCAACCGCTGCCCAAATAGCATGGCACCCTATATCCAAAATATACCAGGAGAAATTAACAAAGATGCACAGTAATAACAAAGAAAGATGCTTGAATGAAGCAAAAGATATGCATGGATCCTATGTTGTAGATTTATATAATGAGGCATTGGAAGATAAGTACATTCCAAACTCGATGAACATAAATCTACTAACCATCTTTTACTAAGGTACAACTCATGTCATCCGGTGACTCACTGAAAATTCAAGAATTTACACTTAAGTGCAAATGCAAAGGATATGACACTTTAGAAGTCAAGCTAGGAAAGAAAGGAGGGAAGACTGCAAGGTTGTTAAGAAACACAATATTTGTTTGATAACAGGGAGCGTTTAGTAGTCTGATTCATGATGTGAAGTACAATTGTTTTAGGTACTTTTTTATTCGTTGGAGTCATCAACCTCGTGCTTTTTGATTAAGTGTGTTTTTCTCTTGATCTGATAGGGAACATCCCTCATAGACAAAAGTTAGAGAAACATGACTATAGAGAGAGCAACCAGATGAAGTAAATCTTATTTATCTGATAACGAGCATCCCCGTAAACGCAAAGTAGATGAAACATGACTATACAACTATAACCAATCATCTATGCTAATTTAACTTACAATTTTAGGTTGTTTCCATTTTTTAACTGTGTAAAGCTTTCCTTATCCAAAAAAGGAGAACTGTGTTATTTGGATGGCAGGAAATTAGATGGACACACAATGAAGATGGGCAGTTCTCAGTGAATAAAGTGTTCAAAAGGACCCTATTAGAGATGGCAGGAAATCCCAAGGGTCCATGGAAAGCTTCTTGGAAAAGTATGGCACCAACTAAGGTGAAATGTTTTACATGGCTAGTGGTGAAGAAAGCATGCCTGACCCATGAGGCACTTCAGGAGAGGAAAATTCAGATAGATGTCCTTCATGTATGGAGGCAGCAGAAACAAATAGTCACTTGTTCCTTCATTGTAAGGTGACTGCACAAGTTTGGCCACTCTTTATCTGTTTGGCCAGGGAGGAATGGACAATGTCAGAGCATACTGCAGATTTACTAAGCTGCTGGATAAGAAGAGGTGGGAGTAAAGAGTCAAAAAGAGTGGTGGAGAACAGTACCAGACTGTATTTGGTGGAACATATGGAAGGAGAGAAATGAAAGAATTTTTACGCAGATCTAGCTCCATACAAAAGATCAAATGGAAATGTATCACAACTTGATGTTTTTGGTGTAAAGACCAATGTATAGAAGATGAAGTACAGATACTGGACTTCCTAGGAGTTTTGTAATTAATATTCTCCTTGTAAGCTCTTTCCTTTTGGAGGTGGCCAGCATGGCCAGCATATCCTTGATGCTGAGGAATACAAGTTACCAGTTTAAAAAAAAACTGTGTTAAGCTTATGTGGCAGCAACTTAGTGCTAAGTTTACAGTTGAATAAGATACTTGTAAAAAAACTATTTTGATAGATGGGGAGAACTTTTTTTACCCCGAATTGTATCTAGGTTGCTGCTGACACCATAATGAGGCAGAACAAACAAAATCCAAAAAGAAAAAAAAAGTAAAGAAATATGGATTCAAATTGAATACCACAATTCAGACCTTCAAAAAGTGCACAGCAAGCTCTGCCTGGAAGCCATCACCCATCTGAACCAGAGCATGATCTGGTTTATTCCGTAGAAGTTTAATTCTGGCAATGTTTCCGTAAATGGAGAACAGATTAAAAAGCTTGTCCTCGTCTATTCTCTGTAACACGGGAAACCAATCAGTAAGGAAAACATCAAGATACGTGAAGATGAACCTTAGAATTTAATTAAACAGGAAAACAATTGGTATTCAAAGAACAAGAAAAGAACTGATGAAAAATATGGTAATAATGAAAAAGGGAATCTTACATCTGGATTTAAATTAGATACAAGAATAGTACACCTGTCATTCGTCCCGCTTATGCCAGGGGGCAAACCGCCAGGAAAGGCAGCTGCAATGGCTGCAGCATTTCCCATCTATTCAAATGATAGAAAAGACAAACCAACTTAGAGCTTTAAGGAAATTTGTGTGTAAACACGACAAAGCCAGAGCGAAATAGTGTCGGGAAAAGAAGTGGTTAGTGTAGCTTAAGAAGCAACAACTACAGCTGCACGCCTGCACCGCCTGGATCTGATTGCACAGAGAGAGATTACCAAGATATTAAAATACTTCAAATTTGATGAGAGATGCACACCTGAGGAAATACAACTGGACAAAACAAAGGGAGAAAACAGTTAAGAACACTAAACCAGGAAAGTTTCACAATCACCATAATAAAATAGTGTTAACTTAAGCACCTCCACGAGGCCCAGAACCTTGCAAGGAGTACATGCCTCCTGCATCTCCATATCCCTGCTGTTACACAATGACAAAACTTGAACTTAGTCCATATTGGGAAACTCTTATGCCTACTAAAAACAGAAATAGAAACAATGGAAACTACTTGAGGAGATTTTCCCTTCTGCTCTGATGGTAGATTTGGGTTGGTGAAGTCCCTGCACATATAGATATGCACAACATGAATATTTCATAACAAATGAAGAGAAAAGCTTCTTTCGATATGTATAAGAGGGAAAGAGAGAAAGCAATGAACGAGTTACCTTGAGCGTTCATTATTATAGTTCACTTGCAATTCGTCCAGGCTGAATCACAAAATAAGCCATGGTGAACATACCCATCATAGCAAATAAGAGGGAAAAATGCAAACATGTCCATTCAGACACAAAAAACAGAACAACATTAAAGGGATTTAAAACCTTACTTGGAGAATTGTATGTCAAGCTGACAGCAGCCATCATATATATTACGCCCCTATTAAAAAAATTGTAAGCACTAAGCTTCACTGTCTAAGATAAATAAAACAGCACAAAATAATTGTCTCATGACAAGACACCTCTATGCATCACAAAGCATACCTGGAGAGAGTTCCTAGCAGAAACAGCACTCTGGAGTAACTGGTATTGAATTAAAACTTGAAAACCTACAAAGTTCATAGCAAATATCAGAAGCAGTAAAAGATTATGCAGATATGGCACAAAGACTGCAAGTTTCATAATTAGAGTTTCAAATATGCTCAACAAACAATTGAAGCAAGAAGCTAACTAGTTACATCCAAAATTAGAATCATATAACATAACAAAGAAACGTCAGTGTTATGAAAAGCGAAAAGCGCAAAAATGCTCTAAGATCAGTTGGGACTTTAAGCGCAAAGAGCAAATAAAGCCCATTAATGATAAAAGGTGCAATGGTGCAAAAATACAAATATACACTCCATGTTTAGACCAAGACTAATAACAATAAGCATGAATAACAAATATATGGACAAAGAAATTGTAAAACATTACGATAAAGTGAAATATCACATATCTAGTGTCACCTCTTCAAGAGAGGCTCATTGGCAAGGAAAAGTATGTCTTAGAGCCTTGATGATGACACTAAAGCGCACATAAAGCAAGGCGAAGCGCTCAACATGTTTTGAGCCTCGCTTTTGGGCTTAAGCGCGCCTTTGACAACACTGAGAAGTGCGAGAGACTTCCATCCATGATCAAATTTCTAGCCAGTCTTTAATACAGAATGAGAAACAAATTAAGAAGAAATTAGAACATAGAGAGAGAACTTGAAGGTGCTGACCAGCCGACTTCTGAAATGTCACGATCTTCTCAACAATTCCATGAGGTGAAAAAACTTGATGCAGCACGTCCACAGTCATAGGATATAGCACATGGTGTATTGAAACTAAGAGAATTCGATTAGGCTGAGAGTCCAGAGATCCAACAGCAGAGCAGCATAGAGACAGAAGAGAGAGAAGAGAAGAGAATGAATAGATGAAGAAAAGGAGAAGGAACTATTGCAACAATATTTCATCTCAACAAGCAGAAAAGAAGCATAAAGATAGACCAGAAAAGCATGTGAAAAGCAAGAAAATACATGAAAAGTTAAAAAATATTGACTTCTACGTAACAACCGGTGCCTTATTTCCTTTTGATATGGTTTTGAGTCATTTCAAGCACAAATGATGCCCCACATCTTTGCCTTTAGAGAAGAGTTATGAATAGGGCCTTAACTGCTCATTAGGTACAAACTGAGATGAGCACTAATGCTGGCTCTCATTGCTTTATGATAGTCACAGACTCACAGTACATAAATGACTGTAAAGGATCTTGGGGAGATACCGAAAATGGTGTGGCTAAGTAAGACGGGGTAATTGTTCTCTTTAACCCTTAATCAGAGGAGGAGCTACCCTTCAATAACCTGTTTTCTCTCTCAAGTTATCGAGAAGACCATAGTTTCCTGGACAATGAGACACAATCTTTCCAAAACATAGACTCTGTTTTTTTCAATGAAAAAGATCGGTTTCTGGCAAACAAGATAACTCAAATCCACGATCAATCTGGAACAATGCGATCATCTATAATTCCATTCTGCTTGTGTTTCTATTCCCCTAAAAGTCATACCTTTTGAGCACCTCCAATCGCATTAAAAGAGTTTTAGTGTCAGAAATTGTGAAAGAGGACAATCAGTTAAGACCTTAGATCTATAACAATCGTCAGGCGCAGAAGTGGTGCCAGGTAGGCAAACATCTAAAAGGTCAATTCATCTTTCTCCATTCAGTGCGATCACAAAATCTCAAATTTTCTCTTGACGTCTCCATAATATGTCTATACACTAGTTTCAGAACCATGTTCATCCACTTGTAATGAATTTGAGATAGCATTATTCACTCATTTGAATACATATAACCACACAATTTCGGAGGCTCCATTTATAACGAGTGAAATCATTTATTACCCTATAGGCTTCACATAGTTATCTACCTAACAAGGAATTGGAAGTGAACTGTGTACTTATTATTAGTGCTCATGTACATCAAGTAAATAATAGAAATAACTCTTTCAAGCATGTAACGGAAATCATAAAGCGAGTAGGGCTAAAAGCAAACAGCAAATTATTGAAAAGTTTTCTAGTTTAAAGTCAACCAGGGTGGAGATTTATGACTATGTCACCCAGGGACACCATTAATATTGAGAGTTCAATGTAAGTGATGCACAAAGCCACCTCTTATAAAACAAAGAAATCACTGACCTCATCTCCTTGCCCTTGGGAATTCTGATCCATGGTTGTCAATTCTTGATGAGATGAAAATTGTACATAAACGTTTCTCCCCCTATGGGCAAGCAAAATGAGCCACTAATGAACAAAAAGATGTAGCAAAGTGTAGCCTCTTGAAAGCTTAGCAAACATAGTAATTTGAAAAGCTACATACATATCTTTAGGGTTGTCAAATGGGTGGGTTGGGCTGAATTTGGGTAGGTCAAAATGGGTTGAGTTAATAAATGGGCGGGTTATAACCCAACCCGCCTAATTCTTTAAAAAAGGGCAGTCTGGTGCACTAAGCTCCCGCTATGTGTGGGGTTTGTGGAATGGCCGGACCACAAGGGTCTATTGTACGCAGTCTTACCCTGCATTTCTACATGAGGTCCATGGCTTGAACCCGTGACCTCCTGATCAAATGGCAGCAACTTTACCAGTTACTCCAAGGCTCTCCTTCCAAATTCTTACTAAGTTTTAATTTATTTATTTCAGCGTTTTATAAAGCGATAAGCGGAAAAGGGGGACGAGGGATCGCTTCACCGAAGCGTGAAGCGAAGCGTGAAGCGAAGCGCGCGCTTTTTCCAATTGAAGCGCAATTTAATATAAAAAAAATTGCATAGATAAATAACCAAGAACTCAATAGAAGTAACATACTAAGCAAATCTTTCAATTCTTAAATTAAAAAGTAAATAATAGATACTAAAACTAGATAGACAATAATAAAAAAGGCAATGAAAAGAAGAGAAGACGAGAAGAAAATCAAAAAAAGAGGAGAAGAGAAGAAGAGAAGAGGAATAGAAAACAGAGGTGGAAAAAATCGGAAAAAGAGGAGATGAGAAGAGAAAATAGAAGATGAAGATAAGAGAAGAAGAAGAAGAACAGAACTTACCTTGAAACCCTAGAATTGGAGGAGAAGAAAAGCAGCAAAGAAGATGTGTAAGTTTGTAGAATTTGTTTTAAAATCAGACCTAAAACTAACCCTTATTTCAATTAAATTTCCAAAAATCTCACGTTTTCGCAAAAGCAATGCTTCACACCTCGCCTCGCTTCTGCTGAAGCGAGCGCTTTTCTGATATCGCCTCACTTCAAGGAACAAAAGCGCTGACCTGTCGCCTCGCCTCGCTTCACGCTTTAAGCGCTGAAGCGAGTGCTTTTAATAACACTGCTTTATTTGTTCTTTTATGATTTTTAAGTACCTAATAAAAAGAAATCTTTATTATGGCTATATATAACATATCAAACAAAAAAATGTCTTTCAAAAAACATTTTGACAAGATTTCTCATGGGTTAATTTCGGCTACAAATCATCCCAACAAAATGGGTTGGGTTAAAATGGGCTGAGCTAATAAATGGGCGGGTCATACTTTCATGGGCTAATGTTTCCACCCCTACATATCTCCAATTGGATATACAAGTTTTATATTACAAGGTACCTTATGCTGGGCTGCACATTTGAATAGAATTGTAGCGCATTTACAGCTGTAGAAACGTCTTGCATTTGCAAGAGTGCCTGTACTTCCATAAGATATAATTATTACGAAACAGCAACTTACTAGAATCATTCTGCCAATCAAAATAAATGTATAAAAGAAGCACCTGATTTTTTGCCCTAAGCATTACAAGTTTGGTAATGACTCCAAAGGGCTGAAATAGCTGAAGCAGGTCATTCTGAAAAAACAATACAGCAATCATTGCATACATATAACATCACTTTCTAGCTTGTTACAATAGAGTGGAAAAGAGAACTAATAGTAGAAAGAAATACAAGTGAATGCTAGAGGACGGATTTGCTGCTCCACTCAGGTTTAAATATTTACTACCTCAAAGTACAAAGTGTTCCCATCTTTCAAACTGTGTTAACACTAACACCACATAAAAGCGGCATAATGCTAACTGCCTCTCTTTTGGAAATTCAAGTGAGGTGGGAAATCAAATACTGAGAAGCTAAAAAACAAACATAAGGAATGACATATAAACACTTCGCAAACTTTCTACTTTCAATGACAGGTGCTAGAATAATCTCTTCAAATAAAATGATCATTCCGGGAATTCTGGACGGCAGTTCTAAAGAATGGGATGATAGCACGTTGTGTGCTGCCCGTTTTAATCAGTTATCACAAACTCTCCTATCCTTTTTTTAGTCTTAATTGTGGGAATTCGTTTTGTATATAGTTCATGCATGCACATCAGGTGCTCGGAACTTTTTTAGTTAATTACATGACCTCAATCTTGGAAGTAGCACAACACAATAAGTAGACTGCTAGAAGCACTCTGCTTTCAATGGAGCAGCCATGAGACAAAAGAAGCTTAGAGAATAACCAAACATAGTAAAGCAAAATAATTCTAGTTTACACATTCTGGGAGCTCACAAATCACACATTTAACTCAGTAGAACAAATGCCTACCTAAGAGATAAAGAGAACGAAATAGCAAGTGGGAGAGGGGGAGAGAAATAATCAGTACACAATCCTGATATCTACCTCTGAGATCTCATGACCCACGTTGAACGAAATAGCAAGTGGGAGAGGGGGAGAGAGAGGGGAGAGAAATAATCAGTACACAATCCTGATATCTACCTCTGAGATCTCATGACCCACGTTGCGAACATGAATGACCTTCGATGGCTCAGTCATCTTTTACCTGAGTCATAAAAACAATGAATGGCAATGAAATAAATAGACCCCTTAAACGCATGCCAAAGTCACATTATGCCGAATAACAATTAAGCACGTGCAAGATCTGTTGCTCGGACCCTTCAAATTCCTTTCCACACCCGTGTCGATCCGGTGTGGGTGTGGGACAGGGATCCACACCATATTTGGTCAACTTAACTTGGGTACTTTGACTAAACCTATGGCCGAGAAGTATATGTTGATTGGGAATTCGGTTCGAATTTAGGTTTATGTCATACACATAAACGGCAGCCCGGTGCACTAAGCTCCCGCTATGCGGGGTCCGGGGAAGGGTCAAACCACAATGGTCTATGTCATACACATATTCACATAAAGTACTGCAACAGTATACGAGATAACTTATGAATAAAATATTAAGTGTTTACAAAGAATTTAATTATACTAGCTTTAATTTAGTAACTTCAATTAATTGTTGAAATATAAACTTATATATATCGTAATATGCATTTATTCGTTGTATCTTAACACTGTACCGATACTCCTATAATAACTGTGAATCCTAAGATTAAGAAAATACTACTATTTTATCAATTTATAATTATGTAATAGTCATTTCTCATTTAACCTATTAACAATAATGGATTTAGATCACCTTGATAATCAAAATACAAGTTATTTTTCAACAATCTTAAATAATTAACTGTCATATATATTATTTTTATATATTTATTAGTCGTATCCAAACACCCTTATCCGCACTCGGATCCGTACCCCCAAATCCTAAAATTTATGTTATTCAAAATCCAACCTCTACATCAGCACCTTATCCAAAAAAAAAAACCTACATCAGCACCTCTATCAGATACCACGCCCGAGTGCGAGCAACATAGCATGCAAGACAAGAATTTAGTCACAGTGGAAAAGGGGCTTAAAAAAAATATTAGACCTATGAGAATTCAGAGTGAAAGAATATATTAGGTCATTTTGACAACAAATATCACTTCAAGTTAAGTCAACCACAAGTAAGAACACTACCTTCTACTGGCAAAACTAAACCTTTGTATCTCATTTTGTTAGTAATGGAAAATCAACAAGTAAGAAAGAAGGTAAATATACAAGAAATTCAGCTATTACAGAAAAATAGTGAAGCTATGGATGTTAGTAAAAGAGTACACGTGACATGTTTACTGCCATTTTCATCCAACTCCTGTAGCCTAAACAGGGTATTAAGACATTTACATTGTTACCAAACCTTCTAATTTCTTTAGAAGAAACATGGAAAGAATCCGAATCATGTGTAGCACTAATTACGTATCTTAAATAACAAACATGTATAAGTTGACAATTTTTTTCATATCCAAATAACTAAATGCAACTGCAACATACATTGCACTAGTCAGTCACACTAGTAACTCAAATACTTTCCTAAACCCAAAGATATCTCGTTCATGCCATACATCCACCATACGGGCATGAACTTGCCCACGGCGGACTGTTTTCCTTTTTGGTTAATACGGTAAACCCCCACCCCACCCCCACCCACCCCACCACCACCAAAACCCCTTTCTAGGAGTAAGCAAAAACTTTTGGTCCCCTGGCGATTCAAAAGTAAAAATACCATTTTTAAAGAACTTTCTCTAAGATGATTCATCTCTTTTTAGGGTACATTATATGGTGCACCGTCAGGCTTAGACCATCTATAGAACACTGTGATTTCCTCTGCTTCCTAAGTAGAGCAGAACGTATACATAGATTCACCGTCCAATAGCTGAAACAACTTCCAAACTACTGAACATCCACTAGAAACTGCAATAATCATCAGAACCGAACTTATGGAAGAAGAGTAATTGGTACTGAACACCATGTATAAAACATCTCTCTCTCCTGCAGTATACCCGCGTAGAAACAGGGAGCAGAAAAGGTAGGTCTTTTCGAGAGCTTATTACAACAACAACAACATACCCGGTGTATGCAGACCTTACCCCTACTTTTGTGAGGTAGAGAGGCTATTTCCAATAGATCCTCAGCTCAAAAGATTTTGAGAGCTTATTGATGCGTATTTCTTTGAGGTTCGAGAGCTGTACGAACAAATGCTTAATTCGATCACTTTTCACTAGCCTTGGTGAGTTATTTGATAGGTATGATCTGTGTGCTAAGCTAGCATCAAGCATTTTCTACTTCAACAACTTATCATTTTCTTTTCTTTTTTCTTTTAGATGATCACAAACGAACTGAAGCCTTAAACTCCACCGTAAATTGCTGATTAAAAAGTTTTAAGCTATTAACAAAGCTCTTAGCCCTTAGAACAAAACCAAAACATCAAATTCTAACAGTACCGAATTGTTTTTTATATCAAAGTTAACCATTTTTTATGACACAAGTTAGTGATTCTATTTCTCCAACACTTTTACAACCTGAGTTTAATTCAATAACAACTCAAGAATAGCACGTAATAGCGAATCAAACATCTATTAAAGGAACTGAATTAAAATCTGACCTTCAGAAACAGAGAGAAAGAGAACTAGGGTTTGAGTGACGATATGAAGTTTTCCAGTTTCTTTTTTAAAGCTCTTTTTGCTATGTCTAGATTGACATAACTGCCCCCTGGGAACAGAAATACAGTAAGATAGTCCCATTATCTTTGAACTTAGACATAGCAATATTTTTAATTGGTATGTTTTGGCGAAAAGTAGATACGACATAACAAATTTAGTGTTTCACTGATATTTCAACTAACATGTCAAATTCAACCTGATTCTATTTCTATTCTTTATATTGAATTTTAATGGTAACAAATTATAAGCGAGTTTCATAAAAAAGTAAACATCAACATTCACACGCTTTCTTTCGGTCTCACACCTTCATTCTTGCTTTTATGTACATATTGAAATCTCATATTCTATTTTTATGGGTGATATGCATCTTTTTATTCTATGTCAATCTATCAATATATTGAGTAAATCATTGACAGTAGTTCCATGAGAATTGAAAAGGAGTGAACCTCAGTGATTTTAATGCTCGAACCAACAACAATATACATTTTAATGCTCGAACCAACAACAATATACTCAATTATCTGGAGATGGGTAGAAAATACACAGATCTTACATAGATAGAGAGACCGTTTCCGTTAGACCATTGACACAAAAACAAACAATTGAAGCAATATGAAAAATTATGGCAAAATAATGTAAAAAGCATGATAAAGATGTTTTAAAAAATCTAAATCCATGGTATGAAATAAGTCGATAAAGTATAACTTCAATTTCAAAAAATCATCGATAAATACGCTCTATGTGACATGATAACACAGTAAATAAATGAGATTCAATGTCATAAAAGTTTTCTTATTTTTTTGTCATAATATTAAGTGTAAATAAGCTTAAGTAACTCAAAAAGATATTGGGTAGGAAAATTTATGAAAATGCCATGAATACTAGTTTTGGAGAAGATTATTAGAGAAATCCTCAGTATTAATTAATAACTCATTAAACCTTAAATCGCAAAGCCATTTCGACACACTTTAATTTTTCACACGTAAGATAATTCTACAATAAAATTAACTTATAATAGAAGATTGTTAAATAATAAAGCAATTTATGATAAAATAAGTTGAACATTCTATACAAATAAATTGCAAAGTAAATCTCACCACACAAAGCTATTGAGTACGCCAAACTACAGACACAATAAATCAAGTGTAATCTCATAGGATTATGACTGAAAGTGCACCATTTTAGCAAAGAATGTTGGACTATTAATGTAACATGTAAAAGAAAGAGGGTTATTTTAACCATAAGTCCAAAGATAGTGGGACTATTTTGGCTTTTTTAACCACTATGGGGGCATATTAGACAATTCAGACAGAGATGAGGACATTTTAGGTTTCAGAAAAACTATATAAGATGATATCGGGTTCGGTTTAACCCTCAAACTACTTGATCTTATCTGAGCAGTGGGCGGCGGCGACGGAAAATATGACTGGTTGTGTTACCGCCCTAATTATTTAGGGTTTATGGCGGCGCCGTTACCTCTTTTCCCTGCTTTACTGTGATAAAGACTGTCCGCCATCTGAGCCTATCGATAAATCGGGGAGATGAGGGTTTGAGCGGACACAAAAGTATTCATAGGCAGATTCAGATTTCGAAAAAGTTTTTATTTTTATGTGATATATGCTCGAGTTGGTGCATTTTTATTGATTTATTATATAAGCATCTGCATTTAAGTTTTCTTGTTTCGAATTATTGAAGAACATAGACAGTTTCACACTAATAGATTTTATAAGTTTAGAGGCAGATCCAGATTTTTCATCCGCATAGCGGAAGCTTAGTGCACCGGGCTGCCCTTTTAGAGGTAGATCCAGATTTCAGAAAAGTTCTTATTTTTATGTGTTGTTTGCTCTAGTTCGTGCATTTTTCTAGATTTATTTATTGTATTAGTATTTGTATTTAAGTATTCTTGTTTCAAAGTATTGAAGAATATAGACAGTTTCAAGTATAATAGATTTTATAACTTCAGAGGTAGATCCAGATTACAAAGAAGTTATTTTTATGTGCTATTTGCTTTAGTTCATGCATTTTTCTTAATTCAGTGTAAAAGATTTGTCTTTTAAGTGTTCTTGTTTCAATAATAACATATACAGTTTTATTCTAACAGATTTTCTAATTCAGTGGTTGATCCAGATTTAAAAAAAAGTTTTCTTTTTAATGTGCTATTTTCTTGAGTTCATGCATTTTTATTGATTTATTGTTCAAGTATTTGCATTCAAGTTTTCTTGTTTTGAATTATTGAAGAACATATATAATTTCGTTCTAATAGATGTTCTAAGATCAGAAGCAGATCCAGATTTTAAGAAAATTTTTATTTTTATGTGCTATTTGCTCGAGTTAGATTGGTAACACATTGAAAATGGTTTTGTGTCTCTCGGAAACCGCTGCCCTAAACATTGAAAATGGTTTTGTGTCTCTCGGAAACCGCTGCCCTACCTACTGAGTTTAAGTTAAGTTTTGTGTATACTTTACTCTTTCCCGGACACGTTGTGGATTTCCCTGTTTGTTGTTGTATGTACTTGTGGTTTTGTTTGGAGCTAGTGGTTGCATCTCTTTAAAGTTTAAACTGCTCTATGTTTAATTTGCTCTGGTAGAAGAAGAAATACTATGATTCATATACAGAGGCGTCTTAACCATTAGGCCATTGCCTTAGGCCACTATTTGGGGCTCATTTTTTTCTATGTATATATTCTTCCGTTTCCATTTATATAATATAGTTTGATGTGTCAGTGAGTTTAAGAAATAAATGAAAGATTTTTGAATTTTGTGTTTTAAAATAAGTTAAATATATTTCTATAGTTATAGATCATTTCTTTAATCATGTATAAAGTTAAATTGCTACCAAATAAAAAAATTTGTCATTTTTTTATATTAATTAAAAAAGAAATTGTATTATATAAATTGGAACATAGGTATTATGTATATTAATTTCAACTTTGATTTTTTTAAAAGTGCTATTTGGGGGCCTGCTTTTTACTAATATTTTCAAAGATTTGACTGTACTAAAAAAAGGTATCAACTTTCATTAATGATTCAATCCCTTACTGTATATAGATTATGATAGATAATTTTTCATTAATGGCAATAAGTAGTAATTAATATATAAAGAAAATATTACTTTTATCATTAGTGTAATTTAATCTTACTTTTCTCCTTTCTCCTGAACTCACTGATTAAAGAACAGCTCCTAGCGTTTTGTTTTCTCAAGTTTCAAGATCAAGTAATCAAGTTTTTAGCATTACATCAATTATATTGGAGTTTGATATCATATTATCTACCTCTTGAGCAGGTTCTATTGTTATATTCATTTATCATTTTTTAAACTGAAATTTGTGTCTAATATTGTTATTTCATATATATATATATATATATATATACTTTTTAATAATTTATTAGAATTTAATTAGGTCAAATAGAAATTTAATTCTGCTCCTCAAAGCTTAAAAATAAAAAGAAGAAAAAGAGAAACTTTAATACAATCTCAAAAATGAGCTCTTGATAAATATTTAGTGAGCAATAAAAATCTTAACTATGAAAATAGGGTAGCACATTCTGTCGAAATAATACGCATAGAATATAATACTCTAATTGATATTTTTTATTATATTATTCTTTTCCAAATCTATATTAATCCTATAGAATAATGTTAATAGTTCTTGTAATCATTGCTTCATCGTAAAAAAGTTTTTAAAAATTAAAATTTATAAAATCAACCACTTATGAAGAAAGACTAAGCGTATAAGGCCTCACCTAGATCTGCATTAAATCAGTTTACTTCATATTGATGCCACATTAACTGGAATCCTTTGTCTTTAGATGATTAGTGATAGAGTTGCTTCTTACTTTTGAGCACCTCTTAATTTTATATGGGGATGTTCCTGTTTTGGAAGCTATATAGGTACTTTTTCCAGTTTTAAACAGCGTGATAAGTACATAATTGTACAAACTAGGGGTGAGACCCGGATCCTATCCGGACCCTACCCAATAAAAGATCGATTCTTAAATTTATTATCCGAAACCTATCTGTAAATAAAAAAACACAGATTAAGCAATAATTTTTTAGCCTATGAGAATCAAAGAGAGTTCTAAAATAATTTCATTCAGTAGTTTTTTAGTCTGCAATCGGAATTTTTAGTACCCTTATAAGAAGTTTTAGAAAACTTATTCATTGTAGAAAAGCTAATTCTGTAACCAAAACCTAAAATTGCAAGCCAAATTTGACACTTAATTAATTGAACGTGTTGACTTTAAAATAAATTTGAAAATATCTGAATTAAACTTATTTTCGTGTCCATAAGCTCTTCGATACAAAAGAAAAGCTTTATTATACTAGTAAATCCCTAAATTTCATCTTCACAACTACAAAAATATACACAAATTTTAAAAATAGATTTACATTTCAAATCAAAAAGTAATACAAATTGAAGATGAGTATCGCCTGAAATAGAACAGAAGCATAGGATATTAAAAAGAAACTGAAGAGTTAGATATGAACCCATATGCATTTTAGGAACGACGTGAACACAACCAAGGGAGAAAAAGAGGCAAAGGTGAAGCTTCAACGACGACAACGATGAAAGTACCTGAGAGAAAGCTTCAACAACGACGACGATGAAGCTCGGTGGTGTAGCTAAAACGCCATTGTTATTGAGAGAGTTTTTGTTGTTTTCTCTTAGGGTACAAAGAGCATTCTAGAATAAAGGGGTGAAAAGGCTGAAATATTTGCGTCTTGGGTGGGAAAAATCAATGTGCAGGCGTGCAACAAACAATTTTGGAGAAGGTTAAAAGTAGTCCAAATGTTTCTCAAAAAAGTAAAAATATTTAATATTTTATAGGTTTCGGGTCCGGGTACCCTGTCTCTATTTGCCGAAACCGGAACCAGACCCGACATTGAACGGTTTCTAATTTTACTACCCGGACCCTACCCGTTATTATAATATATCTACCCGGAACCTACCCGTTAGTATCGGTTCCGGTCAGGTATCTCGGTACCTTGTACCCGTGCTCACCCCTAGTACAAACTAAAAGAATATGTTCCTTCATTTTATTGATATATGATTTATAATATATATAAGGTTACACGAATATTTACTTTGATACAAATTAGGTAATTAATTAATCTAATTATAAAATTATTATAATTTTACTTAAAATAGAAAATATATTAATATAATTAAAAAGGGCAGCCCGGTGCACTAAGCTCCCGCTACGCGAAGGGTTCGAGGAAGGACCGGACCATAAGGGTCTATTGTACGCAACCTTACCTCACATTTCTGCAAGAGGCTGTTTTCACGACTTAAACTCACGACATTCTGGTCACATGGCAGTAATTTTATCAGTTACTCCAAGGCTCCCCTTTACAATTAATACAATTAATGAAAGAATATTGAGAAATATTCCATTACACCCCCGCAGTCGAAGCGGGAGGTTCTCGAACACTGAGACTGGCTCGAAAATCATCAAATAGTATGCGCGAAAGTCTTTTGGTGAAGATGTCGGCAATTTGATATCTGGAAGGAACATAAACGACATGAACTTGACCACGAGCCACTTTTTCGCGAACGAAATGAATGTCCATCTCAATGTGTTTAGTTCGCTGATGTTGGATGAGGTTGCCGGAAAAATATATCGCACTAATATTATCACAGTAGACCATTGTTGTCTTTTGAATCGGGCAGTGAAGTTCAAGTAGAAGGTTACGTATCCAACAAGACTCAGAGACGACGTTGGCAACACCTCTATATTCTGCTTCTGCACTGGATCGGGATAGTGTATGTTACCTTTTGGAAGACCAAGACAATAGGTAATCTCTAAGGAAAATGCAATAACCAAACGTAGAGCGTCGGGTGTCAGGACATCCAACAGTCAGCATCAGAATAAACAGTGAGATCAGTGAGCGAAGATCTATATAGATGTAATTCGAAGTTAAGTGTACCTTGGACGTATCGTAAAATACGTTTGAGGAAATGCATGTGTGTTTTCGTCAGATTGTGTATGTGTAGGCAGATTTATTGCACGACATAGGATATGTCAGGTCTCGTGAATGTGAGGTACTGCAGGGCCCAATCAGGCTACGATAGTGAGTCAGGTTTGAATATGGGGGGTCGGAATCAACGCTTAGCTTGGAATTGGTGTCTACTGCCGTGTGAGATGGTTTGCAAGATGTCATGCCTGCACGATCAAGGATCTCTTCGACATACTTTTTCTGACACAGAAATAGTCCGCCAGAATGTCGAGTGACAGAGATGCCCAAGAAATAACTCAAGGGGCCCAGATCCTTCATAGCAAACTCAGAGTAAATGAGAGACATAATGGACCGGCAAAGAGCATCAGATGATGTGGTGGTGATGATGTCATCAACATATTATAATAGGTACGCCATGTTTGTACCCTTGTTGTAGATGAACATGAAATGATCGGATATGTTGTGTGAAAAACTGATAGATGAGACATAGTCGGTGAACCGCTGGTGCCATGCTCGAAGAGCATGTTTCAGTCCACAGAGCAATTTTCGCAACTGACACATAATCTAGATGAATAGGATCCCTGAAACTCATAGGTTGATGCATATATATCGTTTCATGAAGATCCTAATGTAAGAAGACATTCTTGATATCAAACTGATGAATGGGCCAAGACTTGGATATGGCAATGCTGAGGACGGTCCGGATGGTTGCGAGCTTTACGACCGGGCTGAACGTTTCATCACAGTCCACTCCCACATGTTGAGACCTGTCATCACCGAAAAAACAAGCCTTGTACCTCTTAAAAGAACCATCAGATTTCTTTTTATGTCTAAAAATTCACATAGAACGAATAATGTTAGCATCAGGTGGACGGGGTACTAGGTCCCATGTCTTATTATCAATAAGAGCATTATATTCGTCAATCATTGCAACTTTTCAATTAGGGTCGGACAAGGCATCCTTCGGGTTACGATGGACAGGGGAATGGACAACTGAAACTGAAAGGTTAAACAACCATTTAGGTTTATGAATTCTGTGTATGGCACGAGTTTTCATGATCCAAGAGTGTGTCTCGAGATGTGGAATGGGAGGGGGGTTTACCGCGGGACTACTGGGAAGATGAGGAAGGACATGGGTGACGGTACTTGCTGCCGAACCTCGATTTGCCGAGAGGTGGTTGCGGAATCACCCTGAGGCGGGCTGTTCCGGGCCACCGTCGGCAAATCCGGGTGGGCAGCTAGTCTCGGACTGGCCGATGTGGTGGCGGGTGCCGGGGTCTGGGACGGCAGACTATGTAAATGGTGAATTAGAAGATGTTTTAGGCCATCATTTAGGAAGTCATAGGAATGTCGAGGTGGCGAGTGTAGAGAGGCAAATAGGAATTGAGACTCATCAAATAACACATGACGTGAAATAAAAATTTTACGACTCGACAAGTCATAGCACGAGTAACCACGATGATTGGCAGGGTAACCTAGAAACACACATGGAAAAGATCATGGTTGGAGTTTGTGAGTGGTCGGATAAAGATGGTAACAAAGACATCCAAAAATACGCAAGCGTTAGTAGGAGATGTTCCTGCGAAACAGAACTTGGGTGGGCGACCGTTGAGCTAGAGACTTGTTTGGGATTATGTTTAGGAGATAGGTGGCCATGGAGAATGTGTAGTGCCAGAATTGAAGGGGAATTGAAGCGTGAGCAAGTAGGGCATACATGAGGTTGTTTATGGTTCGTATTTTCCGTTCGGCTTTACCATTTTGGGAGGATGTATGAGGGCAGGAAAAACGAAAGGTAAGACCATTTTCGGAGCAAAACTGTTTGAATTGGTTATTATCGAATTCCCTGCCATTGTCACATTGAAAATATTTAATGCTCTTTTTTTAAATTATATTTTTACAAAAGCACTAAATGAAGAAAAAATAGGGTAGACCTGAGATTTATTTCCAATTGGAAAAATCAATAGAAAGTTGGAATAATCATCCAAAAAAAACACATAATATCGATGGTAAGCCGTACTCAAAATAGGGAATGTCCACAAATCATTATGTATGATATCAAAAGGCATTAAAGTACAATTTGTGGATGCAAAAAATGTAATTTGACATGTTTTCAAAAAACGCAAGATTCACATATAAGAGTCCAAGAAATATGGTTGCAATTAATAAAATTATTTTTTCTAAGGGAGCATTAAACAAAGTCTCTCGGATGTCCTAATCTAGAATGTCATAAGAAAGACGAAAGAGCAGCAAAGATTGAGGGAACTGAGGCTGGATTATTGACGACATTTGAAATAAGGTAGAGATATTCGGTGTTGTCACATCTCATTATTCGTCTCCCTGTCGTAAAATCCTTTACAGTAAAATCAAAAGGATCAAGGGAAACCCAATTGTCAGTTGTGAAACGTCGCACGAAGATTAGATTCTTAATGAATTTATGGGCATGAAGGATATTTTTTAAGATTAGTGGTGGATGTGGTGGGGATAGGGAGGAATGACCATCACCACGGATGGGAATCCCTTTTCCACTACCAACAATAATATTCTGATTTAAATTACTCAAATTGGAATAAGACGAGAGAGTACTTTGTGATGCTGTCATGTGAGATGTGGCTCTTGTGTCCATATACCAATTTTCATTTAGAGTGTTGAGTGACATTGTGCTCATAGCTGCCTCAATGGCAGTGGGTGCATAAGTCGATGGCGGGGCATGTGCTGTGTAGGGCTGTTGTGGACGTGGGCCAAGTATGTCAGGTTGGGCCTGTCGGTTATGAGGTGGAGTCCACGAGGATGTCATATACGGGCAAGGAGGGGAGACCCATGACGGTGGGGCCCACGATGGGTAGGTAGCCAATGACAGAGGCTGATGCCACTGCCGCAGTCATTGTTGGTTGTTTTCGGCCAGCGGGGACTGCCCCTTCAGGCCGCCATTGTTGCCGAAATTTCTTCCGCCATGGCCCTTGCCAGACTGCCTGCTCCGGCAGTTATTACGGGAGGAAGCGGTCTGTTGCGGATCCTCTAGCTGATGGTTCTGGTTGTCGGATCAAGAGACCCTGCCGTCGGCGAAGGGCCCGACGGTGGTGGTGAGGGCGACATCGACAATGCTGGCCCGAGTGATTCTGCGCTTGATTTTTTGGGTTTCCTCAAAGACGAGCTTCGAATGGGCCTCATAAAACAGAGGTAACGACGTTCATTGCTGAAGTATGGTGGCAACGCCGTTATAAGATTCGTTCAAACCTGTAATAAGTTGCATGCCCAATCGCTGATTAGTGACTGGTGCGCCGACGCTGGAGAGTTGGTGGCAAGCATCTTGAGCTCTTGACAATAGGCAGACACGTTTGGGAAATCGCCCTGATGAACGTCCTTCAACTGAATTTCAAGGTATAACGCTCGTTGAGTTTTGTTGTCGTGAAAAATACTGTACAAATATTCTCACGTTTGGTGGGCAGTGGCATCGGTCTCAATGATGGTGTGCAACAAATCATTAGATATTGTGTCATATATCCACTAGAGGACGGCTGCGTCCAAATGAGACCAAAGTGCATCATCAGAAGTCGAAGCAGATGATATGTCTGTGGACTTCAGCGTGGAGGGATGATGTGGTCGATAACTTCGTAAACACGACAATGGATCTTAAAAAGATCCGCCACGAGGAGTATTGATCCTTTTCCATCTCAAGAGTCACATGGATGAAGTTTTAAATATTGTTTACGGCAAGTGTCGGATGTAATTTAGTTTTGTCAGCCATGGAAGAGGAAATTTAGGAGGAAGAGGGAGGGAGAATGACCGGAAAAACTAGGGTTCCGTCGTGGGGAAAAGAGGGGGTGGCCGAGAGAGGTCGGCGGCTAGGGTTCCGACGTGGAAAAAAGGGTGGCGGCCGAGAAGGTGTATCGGCGGCTAGGGTAGGGTTTGTAGTTTTAGGCTATTGATACCATAAAGAAATATATTCCTTGATTTTATTGATGAATGATTTACAATACATATATAAGGTTATAAGAATATTTACTTTGATACAAACTACGTAACTAATTAACCTAATTACAAATGAATTATAATTCTACCTAAAATAGGAAATATATAATTAATTAAGAATATTGAGACAAACTTATGCCATTTATGTGTTGTTATGTTAATTTGTGTCTTAGATGTATCACCTTCAATTTTGTACAACACTTAACATGATTTAATGATATGAAAGATGGCAACTTCAGTCTTAATACATCTACATATATTGGACAGCTCTTGGACATCTAAGTTTAGGACAGCTCTAGGACATCAATTTGTTACAGCATTTAACGTGATTTAATGCATATTAGAGAGTCTACATTTTGTATGATTTTTCTTCAGACGAGGGTCTTTCAGAAATAGTCTCTCTACTTATCAAGATAGAAGTAAGGTCTGCGTACACTCTACTCTTCCCAGACACCACGTTGTGGGACTTCACTGAGTATGTTGTTGTTAGGGTCCAGCTTACCAATACAAATTACATCTCTATACAGGAAGTGGATTGGGCACAGTTGCTATTATATGTCTCTCTGAATAGTACTTTTTTTTTTTTACAATCTCTGATGGGCTGCTGATATATTGTAGCATTTAATACACATTTGTAGTTGTTGAAGTTCTGCAATGAAGATGTTATTTTTATGAGAGATATAATTTTATATTGGGCAATACTCTTACTTGCTGGTCATTGAACCTTTTGGCAATTTTGTCAAGGTTGTTTGTATAGAAACGCTAGCTATTTTTCTAGGACCTTTTCCCTTCCAAGGTTTCCAGTTTCTGAGACAGGATGAAAATGGGGCTCTCGCGTCTGATTAGCTAGTTGGTGAGGCAATAGCTTACCAAGGCGATGATCGGTAGCTGGTCCGAGAGGATGATCAGCCACACTGGGACTGAGACACGGCCCAGACTCCTACGGGAGGCAGCAGTGGGGAATTTTCCGCAATGGGCGAAAGCCTGACGGAGCAATGCCGCGTGGAGGTAGAAGGCCCACGGGTCGTGAACTTCTTTTCCCGGAGAAGAAGCAATGACGGTATATGGGGAATAAGCATCGGCTAACTCTGTGCCAGCAGCCGCGGTAATACAGAGGATGCAAGCGTTATCCGGAATGATTGGGAGTAAGACCTTTAAAGAAAACTGTTGAGAAAATAGTAAATCTACTCAATTAAAATCGAAGCGTACCTTTTAGGCCTTTGTGTGTCTTGTACTCATTCATTCATCGTTTGCATTAAATCAACAAATGCCAGACATGTGCAATTTATAAACATTATATGCTGCTTAAACATTGTTAAGTGATGTATATTCTCACTTCAATTCTTGATTCTTAAGGTTAAATAGTTCGGTTTGTACAAGTATCTGTGGCAGATTTCCTTGACAATTACTGTGTGCGCACCAAAAACTCTTTCTAACTCTAATATTTGCCTTGTTAGATATTGAATTTGTAACAAATGTTTCAAAAAAGGAAAATAAAAGGGCAGGGTTGTAACTCAGAAGAGTAAACAAATTGAGACTTTTAACTGTAAATTTCAGACTTGATACTCTCTTTCTCAGTTAACTAGTAAAACATATCAATAGGAATTGCATTCTTTTCACCTTATCCCTAGTAAAAAAGAAAGGGGAAAGCAAGAATGCCAGTCTCTTGCTCCAGCTCATTAAAAAGCCAGATACCAGATAAAATATATAGAACAACTAAATACAGTATAGTACACACAACATTATGTACATCAAAAGAAACACAAGATAGCTATAGGTAATGTCACTTCTATAACACAATTTACTGGTGATTCTCAAAATTATCCACGCTAAGTGGCAAAAACTTACTTAGAATGCCCCATATTAGTTGTATTTGGACACTCATGTTTTTATATAGTCTTGAGAGATCCAACCTCATGAGCTAGCTTTTAAGGTTGAATTAAGTACAATGTCCATTTTCTTAACATGATATCAGAGCTAGTTCCATCCATTCACCCAATGTTGGACCACCATTGGTGGAGGGAGTGGAGTTGTCTCCTTCTATGGTCTCGAGTGATTTTCACTTCATGAGCTGGCTTTTGGCTTTTGGAGTTGAATGAGGCCAAAGTCTATTTTCTTAGCAAACTTCACTCATCGAGTTGTTTTTGGCCTTATGTGTAGTTGATCCGAGAGGAAGAGGAAGGGGAAGGGGAAGCGGTAAAGGGGGATAGGTATTTGGATGAGATGAAGATGTACTGCTTGTTTTCATCACCATATCTTCTTGTAAGGCAACAACAGGTACTGGTTCTTCTGTTTTTGGTGTGTAAGCAAAAGAGAGATCCTTGTTAGCTGCTAGTGCAAGTAGCTCTTTCTCCTCAAGCCCTTTAACTGGCCCAAGGCTGCAACAATCAGCGCCATACTTTGTCAATGCATCTTTGAATTTTTTGATCTGCTTCAGAATATCGCGGTTAGTGTTAGAATACCATTCCAAAAGAGGATTTTCATTTTATCACCAAAGGAACCAGTAATAAGATGCATTGATTTCGTATAACGTTGAGAAAAATCAAAATTCTCATAAATCACATATTGGCAAAGAAGCAAGCGCCATTATATACCACCAGCAAAAGAATGCATTCATCAGCTGTTGAATATAAAATCTTTTAGTCATCAAAACCGAAGATTAATTTCAAAGGGTGATTATGCAGAAAAAGCAAATGCAGATTTTAGATTACACAACTATGATCCAATAACCAATCTAAATATTTTACATGCATCCGACGAATGACATGGAAGAAAAGCATTACTAGCTAAGCAGAAAGCTCAGGAAAGTGCATAGGTTGCTGTATTAGAAGAAAAACTGAAGCAGATAAAGGTGGATAGAAAACTAACCGTGGCATTGGTACAGCTAAAGCTACAAAGACGACCTTCAGCCCCTCTATAGAAACGGAAAAATGGGAGAACATGTACGTTCAGTGAGTAACACATTGACTTGAGCTCCTCATAGTTCACATGCAAAAACTGCACATCCGGATTCATCTCCGCTAACTGACATATCTGCATATTCCAATTTTACCAAGACTAAGGTCATTGATCCTATCTTACTGAAACAGACATATTTCAATTTACAAATACACACACACATTTAACAAACAGTTTAGATAACAAGAATCTATTACCTTTGGATGAAGGGCTTTGCAGCCTCCACAGCCAGGGGAAAAGAAATCAACGACGACTAGTTTGTCTCCGGCGCTTAAAAGGGAGTCAACAAAGTCTTGGGCACCCGTCACCTCTTTCATGTTAGGTTGAAGGCCTTTCTCCCACCATTTTGGTGCTTTCTTGATTCCAATGCTCATCTGTTTTATGCATATGTAGCGCGAGATGAAAAGGTAGAACTGTTTTATATTCTAAAATATCAAGCCTGCCAAATTTTAAAAAGAAAAGGATCATATGGTGATCCAACTTATGCAAACAACAACTTAGCCGCTCAGCCAAAACAATTACACATGAAATGCATCGCCCAAAATGGCCATTCATGCTAAACTATTCAATATTATAAAATGGGCAATTACACATTTGGCCGCTCAGCCAAAACAATCTACATCCGCTAGCCTATATATACACACACACACATACATCTGCCTGCTTTTTTTTTTTGGATGGACGACTATTTGTGTCAATTTCCCTATTATTAGAAATCCTCTTTCATTTGAATTACCAAAGTTGTTTCTGGTAATTCAGATAAGGGACTAATTAAGTAATTAGTTTCATCATATCGTATAGGGTGAGGATTGTCCAAGTCCATGAGCGTGAATAATATAATTTGAGGACCCAACATCGGTGAACAAAGAAATAGGATGAGTTTGGGTCTGATACCGTGTAAAGAATAGATCTTGAGCCTAACTCAACCCAAAAGCTAGCTTGTATGGTGATTATTGTCCAAGTCCATATAAGGAGTACATATTCTCATTCCATATCTGATGTGTTACTTTTAACAATATCACTTGACTGTTATTATTTATGCACACTGATTTTCTTCTAAAATAACCACTAATCCTGAACAATGAAACTAATTAGTAAACAAAATTAATTAAAACGAGTGAAATAATATTAACCAATCACGCGCTAAATTTGGACAGAAAATCTCTGCCCCAAACTAGATATCTTCAACACAAAATTATGGCGAAAAAAAATTAAATTTTTACATTCTTATGTACTGATAGTTCCAAAATATCCGCAAATACAAAAGAAAATCCACATAATTAACTTGTACTTTGGTGATTAATACAACCGTTAGTTACCAAAAAAGAAATCCACATAAGAAAACCTGTATTATTGAAACTATAGGGAATCAACCACATATGCGTTGGCCATAATAACACGTACTGTATGTAAAAGCTACTCAACCCATAGAAAATCTAAAAAAACCTGTGCACTGGCAACTGCTGATCTGGAATTTCTTCTATTGAACTTAGAAAAACTTAAGTATCCTCTTTGAGAAATATTACCACCAAAAAAATCATTACTTGCTGATAATGAAAACCCAAATGAATCCAGATTTTTAAATTTCATAGGAAAAGCACAAACCCCATGTTGATTATAATTGTGATGATGATAAATACCACCAAAACTAAAAGTTGATGGGGAAAATACAACATTTTTCACCAAATTTGCCATGTTTTTTTTTGTCTATACCCCCTTATAGTTCCTGAGTTTTTTGAATTTGAGAAGTTTTAAATTGGACTTAAGATTGGAAATTGGGGATATAAAAAGGGTTGTTTATTTTTCTTCAATGGAAAGGAAAGTAAAGGGTACAAATGAAGGAAGAAGAAATTAAAAGGTTTGAAAAATGGCACAAATAAATTGTAACAGGTGGTCAAGATTAAGGTACTTGTTGACCTTTTTGTACAACTGTATTAACTTATTCCTTGGATGTCAGAGAACTTAAATCTGCGATAACGTGTCCAATGTTGGACCAAATAGGAATGGAAAAATATATTTGGATAATATTATTGGATATACTGTTGTGAGGAGTCGACATAGTTTGGGCACAAATTATAAAAACAAATCAAATTAACCGTTTGTTTTTCGTCTTGAATGTGAAATAAGAATGCGTTAATTAGTATATGTTATATATTATTCCATCTTTCTCAATTTATGTGACATCATTTCTTTTTTAGTTTGTCCTAAAAAAATATCATATTTCTATATTTAGAAATAATTTAATTTTATAAATTGATTTACGGACACACATTTATATAAGACTTGTTTTGAACCATACATTTTAAAAGTCTTCCTTTCTTTCTTAAACTCGAATCAAAATGATGTCACATAAACTAGAACAGGGGTAGTAATAGATAATGTATCAAATTAAACATTCAACGAACAATAACTTTGGTATCATAGTGTATTACTATTTCATGCATAGTTAATTATTACATTATTTATCCCTGCATAACTTACTCCAAACCAAATGACCCTTATGGTGTCTTCGATACGAAGGAAAATATTTTCGATACGTAAGAAAAATATTATCATAAAAATATATGTATATAACTTAGATAAATATTATAGGAGGTGGAGCTAGGATAGGGTGTGGGGTAGTGAGAATGGGGGCTACAATGATGGGTGAAGATGAGTCGAGTTGGAGGTGGGGGATAAAATTAACGTAGGATGTTACTAGTGAAACTTGTTTTCTTACTTATATTAGAGTTTTCCTAAAAAAAAATAAAAAAATTAAGAATTGTTCACCGAAACTTATAGTGTGATGTGTATATGAAACAATTGAGATTCTTTTACTCTTAAATGTTGTGAGTTTGAATATTGCGAGTGAAGAGAATTTGGTAGTGGATTTTCATCTCCTAATGTTTATTGTATGAGTGTTGAAACTTCATATACTTGAATACTTGAAGGAGAACAAAATATATGGTTACCACAGCAAGAAACAAAAAGATATACTCCTGGTTAAAAAAAAAATGACTCAGTTTTCTTTTTAGTTCGTCTAAAAAAGAATTATATATTTTTTTATTTGATAATAATTTAATTTTAAACTTTATTTTTTACACAAAATCAAAGGTCATAAGATTCAAAAGTATTTCTTTATTTTTTTTAAATGCGTGACAAATGAAATTACATAACATAAATTGGGACCGAGGGAATAATAAAAATTGTGTATGAATCTATGACAGAGAGGAGTACACGTGAATGTCACATGCTAGATCGCGTGGCACCATAAACAAGGAATGAGGTCGAGTTTTTCTGTTACTTAGTACTTACCGACCTGGAAAATTGGATAATTTGGAGGGCCTACAAGGCTACAAACTCGTATAAATTGGGGAAATAGGATATTAGTAGAAAAAAAATGAAAATCATTAATTTAAGAAACTTTGTGGGGCAAAATCAAAATTTATGTTGCCCATGAGATACAAGGAAATTCTTTTATGTGCATTAAATATTTAAATCAAATTAATAGATGCATGATAGGTATGTTTATCAATAGAAGCTTCTGGAACAAATCTATCATAGCCCGTTTGGCCATGTTTATTTTTCTTTAAAAGTATTTATTTTTAAAAATTAAGGTGTTTGGCCAAGTTTTTGGGAGAAAATAACTGTTTTTTGTGGAATAGCATAATCAATTTTTCAGAAGCTAAAAAAATATTTTTTCCCTAGAAGCACTTTGTTGAAAAACACTTTTGAAAAAAATACAATTAAAACACTTTTTAAACGTTTGGCCAAATATTAATTGCTTCTCAAAAGTATTTTTAAAATTAATTTTTCAAACACAAACTGCTAAAGTACTTTTTGTTGGTTACAAAGGTGCAGGAAACAGAAATTACAAGTAACTGCTAAGTAATAGAAAACTGAAATTACAATTCAACAACAAACTGAAATTACAATTATGTTGAACAAGAAAACTGGAATTGTTTTGTGTATGCTGAGTCGAGTGTTGCACTCTGTCGTTAAGACAATATTGCCCCGTATGTATCATTTATACGTCCTGGACAATTGTCTCCCAAGATAAAACAACAATGGAACAATTGAGCAAAGGAAACTCAAGTGCTACCGTGAAGAATTTTGAATAATGAAATGATGTTTGGAAGTTGAAGGAAGAACTGAAATCTGTTTCTGTTTATCTATTTTCGTGTACCTCAACAATGGTGACAAGGGGTCTTTATCTAGTAGAAGGAGGGGCTGATGAACTTCCTTCATAAGTGTCATTACTGGCCAAGTAATGACCATTATGGAGGTAGTAATACCATCAAAATAAATGGTGAAGATGTGCAACGGATTGACCATTTAGGAGGAGTAATTCAGCCAAAATAAATGGCTGAATTGAGTGTTGTTGACGTTTCTGATCTCTCTGCCCAATTCTGACTTTCTTGAAACTGCAGGGATCAAACTGTACATCTGGCAAAGTTCTCTGGTCCAAAAAGATAATATCAGAAGAAGCACAGCCCGTGAGCCCAACCCACAGCCCATGAGCCCTTGAAAGAATTCAGAAGAAGCACAGTCCGTGAGCACAGCCCACAACCCATGAGCCCTTGAAAGAATTCTAGTTCAAACTGTACATCTGAAACTTCAGGGATCAAACTGTACATTTGACAAAGTTCTCTGATCCAAAAAGATAATATCAGAAGAAGCACAGCCGACCCGCGACCCGCGACCCGGAACTCGGAACCCGGAATCGGAACCGGACCGGACGGGCGGGCGGCGACGCACGTGTGGGCTTTCCTCGAACCGAAGCATATCTAGGTCCTCCCTCCTTTAAACACATGAGATACCCCTTGGGGTCCCAAACCCCAAACCAATTTTGGGTCTTATAAACAAAATAATTTTTTTTTCATCCACCGATGAGGGAGAATTGATCTCATACCACACTTTCCCATGCTTCAAACACCTCACTTCGTGGACCAATATCTCTTTCATTTCTCAATGAAATTTGACGATTCTTGGCCCTACGGTTATCTACGTACTTAGTAAATCATGCACGTGAGAAGAACCAGATTCTCCAACATGCGTAACACTAGTTTTTAAGCCGTTAAAGTTGGTCGGACGCAACTCCTGCCAAAGGCAAATTTCCTACAATCCCCTCTTGAAAGAGATTTTGGCGCACTCACATAGTGCCTTTTTCATTTCCAGCAATATTTTCAGCGCACTGATGTTGCATAAGGAGAGGTAGCTTCAGCTTTGAACCTTCCATAGTTAAATACCATCGGACTTACTTACTGCGCGGTGAACGTGATGTCTTGAACCGTCAGTGTTTAGTTTAAGCCAAGTCAACAGTACCAACACAACAAATTCCCTTACTCTCTTCTTCGTAATGTTTTGTCCGTTTTGTCCATGGACAACTTCTTGAATTCTTAAGTGCGTTCATTTGAGGCGGCCTGTCCTCGCACTTAAATAGGTGGTCTCCTACAAGTTATCCTGCTATACCCCACTTCACAAGTGTTAGGAACCATTAAAAGTTTCCCAAAACCTAACCTCAACTGTTGAGGATCATTAAATGTTTTGAAAACTTAACCTTTACCCATACTGCAGATAGCACTTAACGCCTATCGCGGGAACGACTTTGGATTTGGTGTTTCTTTACAGAAATCACTATCCGAAGTGCTCATGCTTCCACCGAAGCGATCAACTGAACCTTTACAGCTTAATTTTCCCATTGAACCAAATTACTAGGGTCTCCAGTTAGTAAGGTTGGGTTACCACTGTATTGGTCCTTATATTTTGGGTTTTAAGCCCATTTCCCTAGACAGGCAAGACATCTGATCCTTGGGTAAGCCCTTTGTCAATGGGTCTGCTATATTATCCTTTGACTTAATGTAATCTATGGATAGTATATGTGTGGTGATCAGTTGCCTAACGGTTTTATGCCTCTGTCGAATATGACGAGACTTGCCGTTGTACATAGCATTCCGTGCCCTTCCTAGAGCCGACTGACTGTCGCAGTGGATCATTACCGAAGGTACGGGTTTGTTCCAACACGGAACATCCTCTAAAAAGTCATGAAGCCACTCAGCCTCTTCTCCTGCTTTGTCTAAAGCGATAAACTCTGATTCCATTGTGGATCGGGCGATGCAAGTTTGCTTAGAGGATTTCCAAGACACAACCTCACCACCAATTGTAAATACATACCCACTGGTGGACTTGGTGTTCTCTATATCAGATATCCAGTTTGCATTACTATACCCCTCTAGTACAGCTGGATATCTCGAGTAGTGTAACTCGAAATTTAACGTGTATTTCAGGTATTGTAATACCCGATTCAATGCCTTCCAGTGATTATCACTCGGATTACGAGTGAACCTAGCCAACTTATTGACTGCATAAGCAATATCAGGTCGGGTGCAGTTTGTTATATACATTAAACTACCGATCACCTGTGCATATCACTCATGGTATACAGGTGCACCAAGATTTTTATCAAGCTTTTGATTTGTATCCATTGGTGAATTTATCGGTGAACTGTCTAACATCTCGAAGTTTCTCAACACATCCTCAATGTAGTGAGACTGAGATAAGACCAGTCTGTCAGACGTCTTAGAGATTTTAATCCCTAAGATGACATCTGTGATACCCATATCCTTCATGTCGAAGCTTGTTTCAACATGTTCTTAGTCTCTAGGATTACCCTAGGACTGCTTCCTGTGATCAACATGTCGTCTACATACATGCATATCATAATAAATGAGTCAGAGTTACCTTTCGTGTAGACACATTTATCACACTCATTAATGGTGAAACCCTTCGATAGTAGAGTACTATCAAATTTTTCGTGCCATTGCTTTGGGGCTTGTTTCAGCCCATACAGAGATTTGACAAGTCGACAGACTTTCTTCTCTTGCCCTTGAACCACATACCCCTCGGGTTGGTCCATATAAATTTCTTCTTCCAAATCACCGTTTAGGAAGGCTGTCTTGACATCCATTTGATGTATCTCAAGGTCACGCAAAGCTGCGATCACAATGAATACCCGTATAGAGGTCATCCGGGATAGCGGGGAGTATGTGTCAAAGCCTTCTGTCTGGCGATAGCCCTTGACTACCAACCTGGCCTTGTACTTGTCTATAGACCCATCTGCTTTGTATTTCCATTTGAGTATCCATTTACAACCCAACGGTTTATTTTCCGGAGGAAGATCAACCAACTCCCATGTATGGTTATGCAGAATGGAGCCTATTTCACTCTCAATAGCTTCTTTCCAGAGAGGTGCTTCTGGAGTTGACAACGCCTTAGCAATTGTCCTTGGTTCATCATTAACCATATAAGCTACAAAGTCAGGATCGAAGGATTTATCCTTCCTGGCCCTTTTACTCCGCCTTAGATCCATCTCTAGAGTCTCCAAGTTATGAGAATCTGGAACACTAGATTCCGGATGTTCAGCCACCTCGAGATTCGCTAGATCTGAACCATCTAGATGTGGGCAGTTAAGGACTCCCAGTTTTTGAGAGCTTTGTGCATAACTTCGTTTGTGAAAGGTTATGTCTTTTTCCTTTCTAGGAAAGGTGTCTTCAAAGAATAGAACATTCCTTAATTCCATGATTGTACCCTGGTGGATATCTGGAATATCTGACTTATGCACTAAGAAGCGATAAGCACTACTGTTATTTGCATATCCAATGAATATGCAATCTACAGTCTTAGGCCCAATCTTGACCTGCTTTGGCTTGGGTACTTCAACCTTTGCCAAACAACCCCACACCTTAAAATATTTGTAGGTGAGTTTCTTTCCCTTCCATGATTCATATGGAGTTTTGTCCTTACCCTTATGTGGGACTCTGTTAAGAATCGTATTAGCGGTAAGGACGGCTTCTCCCCACATATTTTGGGGAAGACCAGAATTGATAAGCAAGGCATTCATCATTTCTTTTAATGATCGGTTCTTACGTTCCGCCACACCGTTTGATTGAGGTGAGTATGGAGCCGTCTTTTGATGAATAATGCCTTCTTGGGCACATTATTCCTCAAATGGCTCTACATATTCTCCCCCTCTATCGCTATGAATGGATTTAATCTGTAGGCTTAGTTGGTTCTCAACTTATGCTTTGTAACGTCGGAACGCTTCAAAGCCTTCATCCTTACTTTTCAACAAGTAAAGGCAACAATACCTTGTGCTATCATCAATGAATGTCACAAAGTACTTGTTCCCCCCTCTAGTTTGTGCGAACTTCAAATCACATATATCTGTATGAATAAGTTCTAGATGAGTGGTATTCCTTTCGACGGATCGAAAAGAAAGCTTGGTAAGTTTTTCCTCTACGCACACCTCGCACTTATGTTTAGGGTTTACGTCGATAGACGGCAACAACTCCATCTTTACCAGCCTTTGGATAGACTTGTAGTTAACGTGTCTTAATCTATGATGCCATAAATTAGAAGACTCAAGCAAATAAGAAGAAGGTTCAACTTTATTACTTAGACGCAATACAAACATGGAATTCACTTTGAAGAGGCCTTCACAGACGAAGCCTCTCCCCACAAATGTGTCATTCTTAGTGAGTACAAACTTATTGGATTCAAACACTAGCCTAAAACCAGCATTAACCAATAAAGGTCCAGAAATTAAATTTCTTCTAATCTCTGGGACGTGCATCACTTCCTTCAGAGTGAGCTCCTTACCGGAAGTCATCTTCAGGACCACCTTTCCTACCCCCAGTACGTCAGAGGAAGCGTTGTTGTCCATGAACAGCTTTTTGTCGGTGACCGGTGTGTACGTGGGGAAGGCATCTTTGTTGGAACAGATGTGTCTAGTAGCACATGTGTCCATCCACCACTGCATCGGATTCTCAACCAAGTTGGCTTCTAGCACCACTGCAGAGAATTCCTCAATCATGTCATCTAGGAGCGTGTCCTTGACGACGTTAGCATGCGCCTTGCCTTTAGACTTGGCTTTCTGTTGTTGCTCGGTCTTGAACTTGCGACATTCCTTGATCCTATGACCAGGTTTCCCACAGTGGTGACAGTTACCTCTGAACATCTCCACTGCGTGGGCTTTGCCGTCTTTCTGGAACTTCCGCTTCTTGCTTGAGTTCCCTTTGGCCTCAGCTAGATTCGCCTTCGCCTCAGCAGGTTGTCTACCCCTTGGCAATGTCTTCTTATTATCTTCCTGGATTTGGAGTTTGATAATAAGCTCTTCAAAGGTCATCTCATTTGTCTTGAGTTTTAAGTAACTCATAAACTCATTCCATGAAGGAGGTAACTTTTCAATCAGCGATGCAACCAAAAACTGCTCGTTTGGTTTCATTCCTTCCAAATCCAGGTGATGTAAAATCATTTGGAATTCCTGGACTTGGGACATCACTGTCTTACTATCCATCATTTGGAATTTTAGAAATTTCCCAACGATGAACTTCTTAGTACCCACATCTTGTGCGTTGTACTTCTTTTGCAGTTTTTCCCACAGCTCTTTAGCAGTGCCAACGGTGCAATAGACCGTGTAGAGAGGGTCTGCCAAGCAGTTCAGTAAGTAATTCTTACACATGAAATCGCTATGATTCCACGCATCAAGAACCATCTTCATGCCGTTAACGACATGGATACCAAGCCCCCTTCACCCGTTTCAGCAGGCGAAGAGTCCATTTCATCTCCAGCTTGTGGAGGATCTTCCGTTAGGAACCGGGCCATGCCCATAGCAGTTAAGTAGAACAACATCTTTTGCTGCCATCTCTTAAATTCTGATCCCATAAATTTTTCAGGGCGATCATGGTGGTGTGATGCAGAAGGTGGAGCACCAACAGTCGGGAAGGCAGGAGAGTTGCTGCCTTGAACAGTAGCGGCAACAGCAGTGAAGGCAGCAGAGTTGCTGCCTTGGCCAGTAGCGGCAGTACCGGGGAAGGCATCAACGTTGCCTCGAGAGATAGCAACAGTAGCAGCAGCATCGGTCATATTTCCAGCCATGTTGCAGCAGTTACAGTAAGCAAATATTGTCTTAAACTTGTTGGTTACAAAGGTGCAAGAAACGAAAATTACAAGTAACTGCTAAGTAATAGAAAACTGAAATTACAATTCAACAACAAATTGAAATTACAATTATGTTGAACAAGAAAACTGGAACTGTTTTGTGTATGCTGAGTCGAGTGTTGCACTCTGTCTTTAAGACAATATTGCCCTGTATGTATCCTTTATACGTCCTGGACAATTGTCTCCTAAGATAAAATAACAATGGAACAATTGAGCAAAGGAAACTCAAGTGCTACCGTGAAGAATTTCGAGTAATGAAATGATGCTTGGAAGTTGAAGGAAGAACTGAAATCTGTTTCTGTTTATCTATTTTCGTGTACCTCAACAATGGTGACAAGGGGGTCTTTATATAGTAGAAGGAGGGGCTGATGAACTGCCTCCATAAGTGCCATTACTGGCCAAGTAATGACCATTATGGAGGTAGTAATACCACCAAAATAAATGGTGAAGATGTGCAACAGATTGGTCATTTAGGAGGAGTAATTCAGCCAAAATAAATGGCTGAATTGAGTGTTATTGACGTTTCTGATCTCTCTGCCCAATTCTGACTTTCTTGAAACTTCAGGGATCAAACTGTACATCTGGCAAAGTTCTCTGGTCCAAAAAGATAATATCAGAAGAAGCACAGCCCGTGAGCCCGGAACCGGACGGGACGGGCGGCGGCGCGCGTGTGGGTTTTCCTCGAACCGAAGCACATCTAGGTCATCCCTCCTTTAAACACATGGGATACCCCTTGGGGTCCCAAACCCCAAATCAATTTTGAGTCTTATAAACAAAATAATTTTTCTTCCTCCACCGATGAGGGAGAATTGATCTCATACCACACTTTTCCATGCTTTAAACACCTCACTTCGTGGACCAATATCTCTTTCATTTCTCAACGAAATTTGACGATTCTTGGCCCTACGGTTATCTACGTACTTAGTAGATCATGCACGTGTGAAGAATCAGATTCTCCAACATGCGTAACATTAGTGTTTAAGCCGTTAAAGTAGGTCGGACGCAACTCCCGCCAAAGACAAATTTCCAACACTTTTTTGAAAAGCACTTTAAGAAAAATATTTTTCAAAATAAGCAAAATTTTAGAAGTTTGGCAGAAAGAAAAAGGAAAAAAAGAAGTGAAAAGTCGTTAACAAAAAGAACAGCTTTGATTGTAAAAAAATCATGTGGTTCATTGCTAAAAATTAGTTTTTTGGGGTTTCTTGAAAATGGAGTTTTATGTGGTTTCAATCTTCTTTCTTTACATGGATTTTTCATTTCCTTGTTCTATAGTTGATTAGTGATGTACTTTATTTTACTTCTATTGATGATTTATTCTTTTGTGGTAATTCTTTAATTTTTATGAGTGTGTATTTAACTAAAAACCCGTGTTATTGAATTCTTATACTGCTTCTGCTAAAATAATAATATGTTTGAGATAACTTGTATTGCAACACACAAGTAATGAGCTTTAAATATGATTAGTATTAAAAACCCTTATTTGTCTTCTTGACATCACTGTATGTTAAAGATATTCATTCTAACCTTTAATAGATATAGAAATGACTAGGGGATGATTGTCTTCCCTATTTAAGAAAATAATGCACTTCACCTAAGTGATTTAGTTGCTTACTCGATCATTTAGTTCTTTAGGTTTACGGATAATCCTACTTTTCAATGACAATCAAATGAGAAAAACGTCAGGCGGATAATGATTATTAAACAAACAAAATTTGTTACTGAACACCGCAACCAAGTGTGTTTTTCCTACATGATTGAAATGGGAAAGAACAACATTCATGTCTATACTAGCTGCGTTTTGATCTTAAAGGTAATAATTCTATATACTTAGATCAATTTGAATATAGTAAAGACTCCTTCATCTGAAAAGAGTAAGAGTCAAGAGCCTGGCTATACATCTTTAATTGCAATATGAAAATATCCAATGCTTACAATGATTTTTTTTGTGTGTTTTTGAAATGATTATTTTCTAGTGAATATTTTTTTTAAAAAATCATTGCATAAGGGGTAGGGGAAATGAGAAGGGGATTACAACGTGGGATTCGAACCCGCACCAACAAGGTGAAAGTTCAGATAATCAACCAACTTACCATAATTGTAGAATTCTTGTACAAATAGAATAGGGTTTTGAGAGTAGAATAAGAATATGATTTTCCATATTATGAAAATTATAAATTGTATATATACTCATTCATTAATGAAAATAATGAAGATATTATTTCTTTATCAAACACTTGTTTTGAATTATACCTAGTATATTCCATTTTTAATCCAATAAATCAAACAAAGAACTAATACTAAATAATCCAAGGATTATTTAGTCCCATGATTATAGTCCCAGGACTATAATTCCGGGATAACTTTGTCCTAGAACCAAACGACCCCTAAAAATGGTTTGGCAACAACCTCGTGAAACCTGAAAAGCTGGGCAAAACCCTAAAAAATGCATGGGGTGTTAAATGGGTAGGTTGAACTAAATTTAAACGGATCAAATTTTCTTGAGTAATAAATGAACGGGTCGTTAATCCGTCCAAAGGTTACATTGGCTGAAATGAGTTGCGTCAAAATGGACTAAATAATGGGTCATAATTCAACCCATCCAACTCTTACCAAATTTTAATTCATTTATTTGTTTTTTTTAATAATATGGTTAATTACCTAATAAATTTTCTTTTTATTTATCAGGATTAAATATAACATTTCGATAAGAAAAATATTTTAAATATTTTGACATGTTTGTCATGTAATCATACGTTTCAGCTCAATATGAATTGAATTTGGACGGATCAAAATGAGTTAAGTTAATAAATAAACGAGTCATATAATACGCTTAAACTTGAACAAATTGCATGGATTATTGCTTTCATAGATTAATTTTGTCATCTGCAATTATCAATGTGGAAGAATCTGAAAGCTGCAACATTGTGGTAGATTTGATGCATTTAAACTTGTTGGAAAATTATGTTATAGAGTGAACATTGAGATTGCCACATCAAATGAAGCGATGCTAAAAATATGACCACAAGATAAAAGAGTTACACAACCAATGTATAAACCATGACTATATTATTAGAAAACTCATTTCACGTAGTTTGGTACCTATCAAAGATTGTAGAGAACCTTGCTATCTTCTTTATTTTTGTGGCTTTTTAAGTATTAGGATAATTGTAGTTAACCATCTTTTGTAGAGAACCTCTGGGGTAGGACAATCATAATTGGGATAACCAACTTGGGTGTGAGAGTGGTAATCGTCTTGCATTGCCGGAAGACTTGAACTTAGAGAATTTGTTCCTCTTCTTCCAGCACAACTTATCCTTGATTCGTAATTTGGTGGTGATAGCGGAAGTAAAGAGAATAGAACTTTGTGATTCGGACCTTGCGCATAGCAGAAACTTAATACACTGAGCTGTCCTTTATAGTGGAAGTAGAGAAAAATACACTTTTTCATAGGATGATAGAAACTGGAAAGGTTCTTGCTAATGTGGTCGGGGTTGGAGAACATGGGCATAGCTAGGTGATGGTGGCTAAAGGTTCACCCGAACCTCCATTCGACGAAAAATTACCATGTATATATAAGATTAAAATTATTTCTTATGTATATGTAATATATATTAAATCCTTCTTGGCTTCTTCATTTGTTTACTCCTTTATATTTTTGAACCATTAGTAAAAATTATGACTTCACCACTATTGGAGAAGAGGGAATACATTTTGACACCCGGGGAAAGAAATTTATCATTGGTGTTAGAGCCCCAAACTTTTGAAATGCGTGATCTAAAATAAGTTATAAATATTTGTGTAATCATAAATCATCTCACTAAGAGTATAATGTTAAGTTTAAAGTTAAATTGTTACGAAATTTAAAAATGTATCATTCTTTTTGGAATTAGCTTAAAAAGAAAGAAGATTTCATAAATTAAGACAGAGAGTAATAATTAGTGAATTTGTTTGTAAATATAAAAAAAAATATTTAACAAAAAAATGTAAATTTTCTTTAGGTAAGATACATGAAATAAATATCATGTACATGCATACAAAATTTAATTCTATAAATTGAATCGACTAAAATTGCTCAGTGGTTTTACCCAATAGAATTCTTTTGTTTTACTTCATTAACACTAAAAGGAAAAAAAGAAATTTGTACTCGTCTCCTACCAGTCTCAGTTTTCTAGTAGATTTGATTTCAATTATTAATTATAGACTTAAATGCCCTTAAATATGATAAGAGAAAAAGAACAAAGATAATCATGGATTTTTGGGCAAAATGAAAGGTGAAAAAAGGGAAATGTAAAGGGGGAGAACAACAAATTGGATATAATTGAAGAAAAAGGCCAAAAATAAATTGACTTAAGAATTAAAGTCACCTTACCTTCTTGTTTACCATAATTATTTATTATAATACTATATGAATTATGAAATATGAAATATGAAATAGATAGATGTAGATATTTATTTAAATACCAAATGAAGACGAAATTGGGTAGGATAGAGTCATAGAGACGGCGTCATAACCAACGGAGAAAATACTTATAATAATAATTTTCACGTAATAAAATAAAAAAAAAGTCATCTCTCCTCCTCATTCTTCATCTATTGGCTTCCCAAATTGCTCTAAAATTTCGAAACCCTAGCCTTTTCTCTCTTCATCGATATAGCTATATACGTATATAATATACATAATAGTTAGGGTATTATTGTAAATTGAAAGAATCGAGGGGGATCTGAGGGTTTCCCTGGATCTGTTCTGGGAATTTTGGTAAGTTTTTCGAATTTTTCGTTTCATGTTGTTTATTTTGGTTATTTTATGATCGAATTGAAATTTGATCTCTGTTTTAATATTTTGTTATGTTAATTAGTGGTTCTGTGGTAGTTATGGCATTGACGAAATTATTTAGTTTTTTTATTGTTGTAATATTATTGGGTTATTGACTCGTTGTATTAGTCTTTTTGTTTGGTTATATTGTTGATGAAATCTTAGGAAAATCAGGTAAATGAGTTGTTTTTGTCATGTAATTTAGGGGTTTTGGTAGTTTAGGGTGTTGACGATTTTTTTATAGTTTTTTGTGGGTAATATTATTGAGTTTATTGACTTGTTGTATTAGACTTTGGTTATATTGTTGATGAAATCTTAGGATAATAAGGTAAAGGAGTTTCTTAAGCTAGAGTAATTGGAAAAATCTAGGCATGTTTATACCAAAATTGATATATAATTTAGGGGTTTGGTAGTTAGGGCATTGACGAAAGTCTTAGGTTTTTTCTTTTGCTGTAATATTGTTATTGGGTTATTGACTTGTTGTATCAGACTTTTGTTTTGGTTATGTTGCTGATGAAATCTTAGGAAAATCAGGTAAATGAGTCGCTTAAGCGGGCATATTTGGAAAAGTCTAGCCCTGTTTATAGGTGTTGCTGCCAGGATAAAGGAAGGTAGTTAAGCCCCCAGGGTTTTGGTGTAGTGGTGAGAGGGCAACAAATGATGTGTGGGTTAGGCCTAAAAGCCTGTTGTTTAAGTAGAGAAGGGTGCACGCAAGAGCGTGGCCTAGTGGTCAATAAAATGGGTTGAGAACCATGAGGTCTTATGTTCAAATCCCAACAGAGATAAAAACCTAGCCTTGGTAGATAGAGTTACCTGGTACCGTGGGAGGTGGTAGATATCCCGTGAAATTCGTCAAGGTGCGCTCAAGCTGGTTCGGACACTATGGTTCTCAAAAAAATAAGTGGAGAAGGGTAGAGGGGTGCACCATTGGTCTTCAGAGATTTCTCGGTTAAAAAATAAGAATCAATAAATAGAGGAAGGTAGTCAACATCAAATACTATTATTATGCCTCAAATCCCAAATCAGGTGGGGTGGATTATGTGAATCCTCTATATCCATTTGGCACCTGTTGAGCCCGTTTCATCGAAGCTGCCCTCCTCCATTAAAAAAAAGAAGAGAAAAAAAACTAGTTGGTGAAGTTGACTTGTAGATTTCCATCTTTTTGTTTGTGGATAATTGTTTTTGTGGATTTTAATACATGTATCTTTCAACTTATTCTAGAGGAGCTAGTTTCTGGATAATCTTATGTAGATAGGAATTCGAAGTGAACTTGAGACTAGGGTTTTGGGGGCTTGCACCTGGATGTCGTAGGCTTTCAGCTAATATATGGATATTTTAGCATTGTGGTTGGTACTCGTGGAAGATTTATCATTTTTTCTACCTTTTGAAGATTACATTAATCTCAGTGGGTACATGAATGGTCTGTTATGGGCGTCTAAATATCAGTGTTAGCTTGCTAACAGTTAATCTGCCTGTACATTATCTATATTAAGAAGAAAAACCAATTCTTAACAATTTTGATACCCTTTCTGCAATGTGCATTCACCTAGATTTGCTTCCAAGCTCTATTCTTGTTTGTGCAATGTATCCTTCTTTGATGTGGAAATGATCGCATTTCTATTTTTCCTCTTTTGTTTTCATATTTTCCCTTTTGGATATCTGATTGTGCTATGGTGCTGCAGACTGAATAGCTTGATGAAAAATGGCCATTCAGATGGATAACAGTTTAGAACATTCGTCACGGGAACACGTTCAGCGGCTTTTCAACCAGGTCTTGCTTTATCGCCTCATTGCTTTACCATATGAATTATGGATATCTAGAATGATTTTTCATCACAATAACCATATAATGAGTATATTACCGCCCCACATATATAGTTTATTTTAAAAACCTTTATTGACCACGGGATTCAGCCAATTGTCTTGATCGTGGAATATCATTGAGAAATAGGAATCTGGGTTATCAAAGGATTTCCTACGATTATTTCTAGTAAGGAATGAGTCAATCATCCACTTTGGTATCTTATTGAACAAAAATGTGATATTGTTCCTCCGTTGATCAAGAAAAAAAGCGCAGCACCAATAAATCCATGAGAGATTATTTTTAAAAGGGCTCCATTAAGTCCCGTATCGGTTAGAGAACTAATTCCTATAATTATGAAACCCATATGAGAGACAGAGGAATAGGCTATTCTTTTTCAGTCAAGTGTCTGAACGCCCCTTGTCTCTAGGCTTTCTTCTACCCTTGTGCATAAGGACAGAAAAAACAAATTCTTTAGATTATTTTCTTATTAACCTATTGCTGTATGTACAGTTGCATTGAGTTGTATTCATTTAATGCTTAGAGATAGTAATACATATCTGCTTGTTTGGAACATGTAACTGACGCATTTCACTGATTTTGTTAAGAATGTGGAGTTGGAGAACAAGCGTAGAAAAGCAGCACAAGCTAGAGTTCCTTCTGACCCAAACACATGGCAACAAATGCGTGAAAATTATGAAGGTATCATCCTTGAGGATCATGTTTTTTCTGAACAACATGAAATAGAGTATGCCTTGTGGCAGTTGCATTATAGAAGAATTGAGGAACTGCGTGCACGCTTCAATGCTGCAATAACTTCAAATGGATCAACCACTTCTCAGACTGGGAAAGGTCCGCCTCGCCATGGGCCAGATAGCATCACAAAGATCCGTACGCAGTTCAAGACTTTTCTCTCAGAAGCAACTGGCTTTTATCATGATTTGATGGTGAAAATCAGGGCAAAGTATGGCCTGCCATTAGGAGGTTTCTCTGATGATCCAGGGAATCAGATTCCTTCTTCTAATGATGTTAATAAATCTATTGAGGTGAAGAAAGGCTTGATATCCTGCCATCGTTGTTTGATTTATCTGGGTGATCTTGCTCGGTACAGAGGCTTATATGGTGAGGGTGATTCTAAAGCTCGTGACCTTGCAGCAGCATCAAGTTATTACCTGCAAGCTTCTTCACTGTGGCCGTCAAGCGGCAATCCTCATCATCAGGTATATTTTTTTTGGTTTTGTTCTGAATGATCATTGAGAAATCTTTACTTATCGTTTGTGTGTGTGTGTGTGGGGGGGGGGGGGGTTAGAGATGAGAAAAAAATCGTTGATTAATCTTTCTATGCAACAGTTGGTATCTTATTGTTTATATTTACAAAAATTGCTGATTGTGTTGTTTTCTCAGCTTGCAATAGTGGCTTCCTACTCCAGTGATGAGTTGGTGGCAATCTATCGGTATTTTCGTAGTCTTGCAGTAGAGAATCCTTTTACAACTGCAAGGGACAACCTGATCATTGCATTTGAGAAGGTAAACAACTTATTGAGTTGTTGCATTAAGAACCTCTTCATTTTTGCATCAGATCTTTGAAATCTCTTCCCCCCCCCCCCCCCCTCTTCTGTTCTCTCTCCTTGACGTTTGTTATGTTGGAAAAAAAATTTACCGAGACATTGCAATAGTTTTGGTTAGAGCAAAGCCCAAAATGGCATAGCCAAATAATTATTTTTCCAATTATGGATCTTTCGCCATGGAATGAATCAATGAACTAAGGATGTTTCCAACCTCAGATGGTCAATCTACTGTTGAGAAAGACTCATTCTTGATAGAGGTGATGATAAAGTAAAAGAAAATTGATCCAACCTGAATTTGTTAAGTCAGTCGATGAACTTTTCAGTGTGATTTAATTATGCGACATTTTTGGCTTCCAGTTTTTCTATTCTCGTCTTACCAGTGTACTATGATCATCTGTTCCCACAATTAGAAGGCAACACTCCCCATCTTTGATTTTGGTGCGCTATGTTCCTTCTTATTTTGATCGGGTCATGTATTATTTGCTTCCTAATTCAAGTCTCAACAATGCTGTAATTTTAAAAACCATGAAATAGAAAAGAAAGGAAAAAGAGGAATAGGAAAAGGAGAAGATTCCTGCGAAAAGCAACCGGACAAGTATGCCAACATTTGTTCCTGTTAATGTTGACAATTTTGCGTCATGTGTGGAGAACCATTTTTACCTTAATTTTAGAAAAAAATGCATGCCAATATTTGTGTGTAAAGCGCGCATGCCTATAAATGAAGCCCTATTATTGTTAGTGTTATCATCATCATTAATTGTTATATGCTTAATCTATAGAGGTTTGATTTATTTTTATGAAGATAACTTATATTAGTCAATTTTCTGCTTGCGTTGGTTCTGCGGTTGCTTATGTTTTTCCCTTTTCCTTTGTCCTTTTTCCTGATGTGTACTAAGTAGCTTCATCATGCTTCTTGTGGCATGGAAGAGTAATTACTTTACCAATCAAACTTTGAAGAGTTTACTTGTTAGTTAATCTTTTGAGAGTGAGTCCACGGTTTGGTAAATAAAAAGAAGTATGAATTATTATTTAGAAAAAAGAATGATATGAAACATAGGTGCAGCTTATGTTAAACAATATCATTGTGAACTTTTTTTAAAAGCAAAATAGGCACCTAAATACCATTTGTAGGAAGTTCTCGAGATCTTGTAGTGGTACTCTGATTTCCATCTTTCAGTTGCTGCGAGTGTGGAACTTCAATTTCCATCTGATTTTGGTTGGTCATGGAGTGTTCAAGATGTGATCTAGTATATATTGTTCAAGTGTTCAAGTTCTGCCCAAAAGACTCTTTCATGTTGAAGTTTTCTGGACATTTTTTCTTACTGTTTGGACGGTTTCTGTTGTTGCAATGGCATTGTGGATGATCTTAGTGTTAATTGACTTCTCTGTTATGGCAGAATCGTCAGTGTTACTCCCAGCTGCCAGGGGATGCTAAGGCTTTGTCTGTCAAGGCAGCTCCTTCACGACCAACTGGTAAAGGACGAGGTAAATCTGAAATGAGGCAGTCTCTGAAAGATGATAAGGTTGTAGCAAGTTTACCAAAGGAAAAAGCTTCAGGTATATCTGAAATCTTCAAAACCTTCAGCACAGGTTTCATTCGGTTGAATGGTATTCTCTTCACGCGCACTAGGTATGTTCCTGTCTAATGAATATATGCTATTTGGCGATAACATAACTAAGTAATGACACTAACTTCTTATCATCTTTACTCAGCTTGGAGACTTTTGAAGAAGTGCTATCGCTGGTTAAGACTGATCTGCTTGAGCTTCTCTCTTCTGGGTCTGATGAGAAGTATAGTTTTGGTTCAGATGCTGCCGACTGCAGACTGGCAATTGTCAGGCTCGTGGCTATCTTAATATTCACCATCCATAATGTGATTAAGGAAAGTGATAATCAGTCATATGCTGAGATTCTACAGAGATCAGTTCTCCTACAGAAGGCATTTACTGCTGCTTTTGAGTTCATGGGTCATGTGGTTGAGAGATGTATCCAATTAAATGATCCCTCGTCAAGCTTCTTATTGCCTGGTATTTTGGTTTTTGTAGAGTGGTTGGCGTGCCATCAGGATATTGCACTTAGTAATGAATCAGAGGAAAAACAATCAAGGGCTAGATCTATTTTCTGGAAGAACTGCATCACTTTCTTTAATAAGCTATTGTCGACTGGGTCTAAGTTTGTCGATGAAGATGAAACTTGCTTTTTCAGTATGAGCAGGTATGATGTAGGTGAGAGTGGTAATCGCCTTGCATTGCGAGAAGACTTTGAACTTAGAGGATTTGTTCCTCTTCTTCCAGCACAGCTTATCCTTGACTTCTCAAGGAAACATTCTTTTGGTGGTGATGGTGGGAGTAAAGAGAAGAAGGCACGTCTTCAGAGGATGATAGCAGTTGGAAAGGCTCTTGCTAATGTGGTCCGGGTTGGAGAAGAGGGAATATATTTTGACGCCAGGGGAAAGAAATTTATCATTGGTGTTGAGCCCCAAACTTCTGATGATTATCAACTTAATGGCTCCATGGAAGTTACCAATTTAAGTGGTATTGGACTGGAAAGTCCAGATGCTGGACAGTTGACTGTGGGAGATCCGCTGCCAAAGCAGCAATTGTATGTGGAATGCGAGGAAGAAGACGAAGTTATCGTTTTTAAGCCACCAGTGATGGAAAAAGCGAATGGCATCTCTTCAAATACAATGACTTCAGCGGTTCCTGTATCTGATATTAGTGCTGTCAATGCTCCTTCTGGTACTAGCATGGCGTTTGTTGATACATGTTGTGAGATGGGGCCATTTCCATCTGCACTTGATGGATTGAAGTTGCAGAATGCTTGGAGTACTACAAGGCTGCCAACAAGCATTTCTCATACCAATACGCAATATATGCAGCCAATCCAACCAAGTACTTCAATGTGGTCTGTAGAGCAAGGTGCTGTTATGAATGGATTGGGGGGCTTGAACTTGATGGGGAATGGGCTAAAGACAGAAGCTGAGTTTCTAAATCATCCAGAAATGGTGCCACCTGCAGCATATTCAGTTCCTTTACCCCAGTCTGTGAAATTCAGCACTGCAAATAATATTCACTTCCAGGTTCCAGAGGCTGCTAGGTCATCTACCTTCAGTTCACTTACATCCTCAGTAGCTGGTTCCGATAGCTTGTCAATGAAATCTTCACCAGTTATCTCGACAGCAATGAAGAAAAATCCAGTGAGCCGACCTGTTAGGCATCTGGGTCCACCTCCAGGGTTTGGTTCTGTTGCTTCCAAAGTAGATGACTCTTCATCTGCCTTGACCTTAAAGAACGAAAACAACCCCATCCCTCGTATGGATGATTATAGCTGGTTGAATGGATATCAGTTACCTTCAACTCATCAGAGCATTGGTTACAATAACTCGGACAATCATTCAGCACAAACGTATCACTCTGTGAGCAACAGTAGCTTAGTCGGGATTAGCTTTCCTTTCCCTGGAAAACAAGTGTCCTCTCTGCACATGCAGTCAGATCTCCAGAAAGCAAATCAACAATCTGTTGCACTGCCTCAGCAGTATCAAGGACAGTCCCTGTGGCAAGATCGTTTCTTTGTGTGACATGGATAGGGAGACTAGATGGTGAAATGCATCTTGCTTGTTCTTTTTAATCATAAAGTTACTTGAAACGAATTAGAGTGTTCTTCAGTGTACCACAATATACATTCTCTCAGTTGTGTTTCCAATGCTGTACAGGTTAACAATTACTGGGGAGAATGACCACTAGCCTGTGTTACGAAGTTCAACCATCATATTGCAGTGTGGTCAAGGTTATTGTTTTTGTTGCAGCATGGATGGTCTTGGATTGTTGCAGGCACTCGCTGTTGAGCAGGTATTGCCCGCTGCCTTCTCTCCTTGTTTCTCTCCCGCTTCTGACAACTGTTTGACCTGGTGAATATTATTCTTAGTCCAGATTCCAGAACAATCATATACTAGAATGGATAAGACAGAGTCCTCCAGCTAACTTTCCATACTCACGAAGAAGTTCCAGCTATCAATTAGCTGCATGTCCTGAATGATTAGGAAGTATGGGCGGTCACACATAAGCTAATGGCTCCATTCCCCCCCCCCCCCCCCCTCTCTCTCTCTGTCTCCCCTTTTCATTTTTCTTTTCTTTATATTAAGCGGGAAATACCCAGACAAGCAGGAGATTGATTCTTTCTGGACAGATCTCTGTTGGAAACCTCCCCCTCCCCTTTCCTTTCTTCTATGAGACTATGACTATGTATTTATTATATGACCTACTCAACACCATGACTCGGTGGTCTGATACTGGCCCGGTTTCTGGTAGCAGTTTTTTGTTATTCCTCTGGGATTGTGGGTAATGAAGAGTTAGATCCGGATGCCTGTATTTCTTTCCTTCTGAACTTGGAGGAATTGGGAACAAAATAGTAGGGCTTCCATTAATATGCGTTACCTGTCTTATTTTTAACTGCCTAATTCCAACGTAATGCTGCTCAGACTTTTTCCTTCCTTCTGAATGCCTCAAGGTTATCAATGTTAATTTACTGGAAGATTATTGATGTTAAATCTCATGTGCTTACAAATGTTGTAATTTCTCTACTATCATCTTATCTACAGTCGTGGGTTTTGGTGCAGCTTGTGCCGAGCTATTCAAACTGGTTGAGTAGAGACCGAGGTCAGTAGTTGCAGGAATTTGGGAGCTTTGAAATTAAGAACCTTGTCTTGGTTTGATTGATAATTGTGTGGCCGAGGGATCAGAATTTGGTGGATAGCTGGTTGGAGCAGAAGCAACAGTAAATCTACCTGGTTTATTAATGATCTCGACAAATAGAGTTCTCCTACATGTCATTATGAGCAACTTTCTACAATACACGTTTAAGGTAGATATCTTGGCAGTTCCGTATCTGCCTGTGAAGTTCCGAGAGTATTCTGCTTAAGATCATGAAGAAGGATTTGTTATCGTTGGAGTACTTTGTGGATGTTAGTTGGAAATAAGTATAGCATTTTGCTATCTCAACCTTTTACGTTTGATGGTATTTGTCCTAGTAGTGACAATTATCCTGTTATGTTTGTTCTGTTGGACCAGTGATGCGATTGTTCCTGTTACAGTTTCTGTGGTTGGATTATTAATAATGTGTTTTGTCATTTTGATGCTGGTAATCCGTTGAAGCATAACTTGTTTTGGTGTGACAGTGTCTGGTAAATCTTTGCTATTACAAATATCATTACCCTTTATATTTCTTATACCTAGAATATCAAAAGGAAATAGAGGGTCTACATTTCCATTTTCAACAATTGTTAGAAGGGAATGGACATGAGGCTTCATATAACTGACTTTACCCAAACGACCCCTGCTGTGCAGAAAGAAATACACACACAGTGGATTCATATAACTGACTTCAGCTAGTTTGAAGATTGAATCCTAGTTGATAAATGTTATATCAGACAAACCAACGAAAATATCTCTAAACTGTAAAACAAAAGAATGTTTCAAAGGAACTTCATCAACTTTTGCGTGTTATTTGCACTTTTTACTTTGAATATGTGGGGCGCAAGAAGGAAACAAGCAAATTTTTTGGATGAATGTGATCAGTATTCAACTCTGAATATGGATGATTAAGTGAAGTTATCATACTTATATAGTTATATGGAAACAATTCTAACTCTCTTTAGGCCAAACTTAGAGGGAAAATGTGGTATAAATTTTTTCTTTTTTTGTAAGATGAACTTTTTTTGGGACGAAATTTGTAAGAGAAACTTTGATCATTGCAAGTAAATAGAGGTACCTAAATCAGAAAGGAAATATAATCACAGCTTGCTGCTAATTGGCGAATAATCATTCTCTACGGTATTCTTGTTCACAGTTCATTGAAGAATAAGAACAAAAACACACCAGGTTGTGGTGAAATGGATAAGATCCCTCTACTCTGGCCAGAGGTTTTGGGTTTGGGAATACGAGACGCAAATCTGCTTATCGGGGATCCTAATGCAGACACCGGCTAGGAAATCAAAAAAAGAAAAAGAACGAAAACAAAATTTGTTCATGAACCACACTGAAACAAAAGAACACAGAAGGTTAAAGGGGGTTAATTGGCAATTGGAACAAAATCTGTTCATGAACCAATCCCTCCTTTTACAACTTTTTCTATACAATTTCTATCAAAATTAGTGTATCTATAATGATAAAAAGAACTTCAAAATGCGTTGAGAGAAAAATTCAATGAAGCCTCAGTTCTTCTAAGCTTCAACAGCAAAATTTGTTGGAGTCCTTCACAAGCATTTCTCCTAGCAGCTTGAAGTCCTCCCATCAATTTTCTTTGTTTTAAAACAGCAGAATAACAAGTTTGATATTCCTTATTAATTGTCCTCTACAAAAACTTTGAATATATAATCGCGAAAACGCCTAGAGTATGCCATTGGATCAACAGCCGAGATCGAGTTTGGATCACATTGTATAGACTTATATGCATGCTCAAGCTTTTTGGTAATGTCATAGTCTTGAAGTATGTCGATTATCCCGAAAAACAATGTCACATCGTACAACTCCCCTGTTGGTTCTCCTACTAGCTGAAAATCCAAGTCATTTTTCCTGAATGTCCTTTCAACTCTTGCAGGCATGTTTACTCCTAAACTTGTGCTAGTCAACCTGCATTACTCAAGCATAAAATAAGTTGCACTTTGATAATGAAAAGTAGTAAAAAAGCAATGCAAATCTTAATGCGACGATACAATTATTTGATAATATTTAACTTATATACATTGGAAGTGTAAACAATTTATACACTATCATTGTATATTAACACGTTATCTGCTGTAATTTTTAGGTTACTGATCCCATTTATTATGGACAATTACTTATAGTTATCTCTTATGTTGTCCTGAAAGCATAAAAAATCTTCATGCTATTGATGTGTAGAAGTTGAACTCATTTGATATTGGTGTACGATTAAGATCAAGAAACCGACCTTAAAATAAGTTTATCTTAAGTATGTGTTTCAGTAAGCAATAAGTTGAAGTAGGAGCCATGCAGAAGTACTAAAAGCCTATGTTTCTCGTACTCTCCAAAAATGATGTCGTATCCGTGTCGATACTTGGAAAATGCACTACTTTTGGAGGATCCAACACGCACTCCGCACATTTTTGAAGAGTCTGAGGAACATAGATTAAAGCTATTCACGTTTCACCGGTTAACAGCTTGTTATAAGCTAATTTGAAGGTCATAAAAGGGCACTAAAAGCTATGCCAATGAACACTTGAAATAGTTATATTCAGCTAATTCTAAATCCTAACCCGATTTCCACGTGAAGACTAAATGTCTAGTTTACTTTTTGAGAAGATCGCGGACTTGGCAGATGAAAAACTTACCCTGCAGCATTAAGAAGTACTAGATCCACATCCGATCGAGAAAACCGATGAACTGGTTCAACTTCCGTGGTTCCATTTTCTGCAAACATTAGAAAAAAATGATGATTTCTTATTTTCTTATTATAAAGTTTGAGCCTTGTTTACGAGGAAAGTTAATTAGCAGGTGCACTAAAAGCTAGAAAATAATTTCTGCAATGATTGACAAATGTAGTCAATCCCAACTTGTTTGGGAGTGAGGCGTAAGATTATCAGATTATCACTAACCGATAGGCGTCTTACAGCCAGAAGGAGTTTGATATCCAGTAGCATTTCCTTCCCTAAAATGAACACCAACTAAAAGACTATAATCCATCACTCTTTCCTGTTCCAACAACTCACAATCCCTATCAACTTGCCTGCAAAATCAAACAAATATTCGAGCCATAGGTGGATTCAGGATTTAAACTTAATAATTCAAGGTTTTGAGTTATTTGAAATTGTGGTATAAGCCAAAAGTGGTGGAGTTCAATGAACACGTAATAAAAACTATAAGTCCCCTCCTGATTAGAGCTTATTGGTATTGATATTCAAAGTTGAATAGTAAGGAATTCACGCGAGGAAACAAATTTTACCTCAGGAATTCTTCAAACCACGACTTTTGTAACCTGAATATGAAGTTGAGATCAAGGTCTTTAAGAGTAGTCGTTGTATCAATTTCTGATTCTGGCTTATCTGTGATCCTGCCAAAAGTTGATCCTTTTAAGTCGAACCGTCTATGAATAGTGTAATTGGTGCAGAAGAGATTCCCAATGATCACGAAGCGGACCTAATTAAACCATTGAACGGATTAAAACATTTTATGGTGAATAATTGCTTATGTACTAAATAACTTAACTAGTGTTTAATTCCAATGTAAATATACCTTCTTTTGAGCTGGTCCATTTAGCTTAAGGCAATGCAAGCCATAGTACCTAGTCACAAGGGTGTTCTCGAAAGCACGAAAATGATTGTAATAGGCATTGAGCATCCTTAGAAGTACCTAATGACCATTCATTGACAGGAAAACTCAGAAGGAACCATGTAGTTTGAAGACTGAAGAAACAATAACTTCATTGCAGGGTTCAAAACTATGTTGCTCGGACTCTTTAAATATAGTCGGGTGCATGTTGGATCCTCCAAAAGTAATGCACTTTTGGAGTATCCGACACAGGTGCAACAACATTTTTGAAGAGTCCGGGCAACATAGGTTCTAAATATGCCTCATACATAATGATTTCTTGGACTCTGAGTGTGTGAGAAAAAAATGACACATATATAAAGAGTGAACCGATTAACTCTTCTAGATTCACTTGTAACGGCTCAAGATTGTCCGTTCTGACCCAACCTTGGGCTATGTTGCTCAGGCTCTTCAAAAATATTGTTGAGTGCTTGTTGGATTTTCCAAAAATAGTGCATTTTTTAAGGATCCGACACGGGTGCGAAAACAGTTTTGGAGAGCCCGAGCAACATAGACCTTGGGGTCTCACAGTTTTGTCTCCTTGGGCTTTAATCAAAAGGTTCATCGACAGTTGAATCTAGAACTTGTCCTTTTATGGCCTATAACTTTCCCTCGTATTCCGAGGTAGGATTTGCCTAAAGTAAGTTTCACGAAAAAACTCCCTTTTGAGTTCAACCGCTAACAGTCCGTTGGTGCCACAACTTTGAAGTTTGAACCATATTCCATTGCAATTCAGCACATATATTATGGTAAGGGTTTAAACATCTCACCTTTACTTCTGCCTTTTTCATTGTCTTGATCATATATCTATCATCATTTGTCAAGTAGAAGAAGCTTCCACTTTTTCCGGGAGAGCTTAGCTCCCTAAGGGGGCCACAAATAGACAACATATACTCCGTTGCATCCACCTTGAACAACGTCCTCAAAGCCCTGGACAATATCATATCGAACAAAACGTTTAATTACATAAAAGTATACTAAGAAAAGAAGTTGACAACATTGCATAGTGAGGCATTACCTAAAAACTTTTGGGCAATAATCTTTCCATCTGAACTCACAAGACTGATGACGTGGCGTATGCTTGGATCCTTCAGGTGGAAATCTTGTCCAGTACTTCTCTTTCGGATCAAAAGCCGATGGCTCGAGATCAAGTGTTGGAGTAGGGCCAAGCTTTTGTACTGTATGCCTATATGGTTATTCACATTACAAGGTACCATAAACAAACAAAAAAGTACTCTTCTCAGCCTAGAAAATGTGCAAGATGACAGAAAGCTTACATGTTTTCAATAAGTTATATACACTAACGGTATAAAGAATATTTTCACTATCAGTATAATTCGGCCTTTTATAGCAGGCATTCACCATTTTTTCTAGCTTATATACTAATAAATGCTCATTATGTAAAGTTACCTACTAGTGCGGTTGAAGTGATCTATTGTGCAAAATGCAATCAAACCTCTCTATAACGGCGTCATTTGTCTAGATATTTTTCAGTTGGTATAGCGAGATGCTATTATAGCGAACATATAATATAACATAATATGAAAGCCGGTTCTAAAGAAAACTTGGCCGTTATAGTCAAATGTTGTTATTGGGAATGACTGTTATTGAGAGATCTGACTGTATATTTTTATCTGGTCAGTACATATACAGAACTCAAAAGTCTTTCAAAAATAGGCAAAAGGTACTAAAAGGTATAAAGAAACTAGAACTGTAAAAAAGGGCAGCCCGGTGCACAAAGTATCCTGCGTTCACGCATGGTCGGGTGGACACCCCGAGGGGGTGTGATACAGGCAGCCTACCCTGATGCAACCATCAGTGGCTGATTCCACAGTTAGAACCCCCGACCTAAACCGTTGCTCCAGGGCTCCCATTCAAAGAAACTAGAACTCTACATGAAGAAAATTTAGCTACCTGATTCCCAACTGCAAATTGAGCATAAGCTCATAATTCTTATGCCCTTTAGAAATTGTGATTCCTTGTCTTTTGACAATCTTAGGAATCCTAATAGGGCTCCCTCCTTTATATCCATCAGCTTCCTGTAAAGTAACCATCGCGTCCATATCTGAACAAGAAATACTTGTAGTAGTAGTTGTTGTTCCAACTCCATCTGATAACTGCATTCTACTAAGCTCACTATCTACTGAACCGTCTATCGACATCATCCTCGTCCTATTACCGACGTTGTTATTATTATCCACATTCTTCGATATCCTCACCGCGAGTTTCTTCTGTGAAGGCAATACCGAAACTTTATCATTTGGTGAAATAGTACATCCCATCAAATCAACATTGAAAACTTGTTGAGGATCCCATTCGAAATTCCCCCTTTCTAATAATGACTCAGACGGATAAAAAGTTCCATTCAGTTCATCTGGATCTCTACTCCAATTCCCAACATAGTAACTCCCATCAGCCCAATAAAATGTACCTTTTCCTTTAGGCAATCCATCTTCCCAATTCCCTTCATACATTTTTCCATTAGTCCAATACAATTTCCCATTACCACAAATTGCACCATTTTGCCATTCACCAACATAATAATTCCCATTTTTCCAAGTATACTTACCATTTTTTTCTTGTAATCCTCTACACCATTCCCCATCATAACAATCACCATTTGCATATTCTTTAACACCATGTCCATGTTTCAAATCCATTAACCAAGAACCTCTAAATGTATCACCATTTGGTGCTGTATATGTACCTTCACCATCCATATAACCATTCTTGAAATTTCCTTCATACATAGCACCAGAAGGCCAACTAAATATACCTATCCCCATCATTTTACCTTTATGCCAATCACCTACATACATACATCCATCTGTCCACCAATATTTACCTTGTCCTTGAGGTACATTATCAACCCAATATCCAGTATAATAATCACCATTAGGAAGAAATTTTTCTGATTGATATATTTCACCATTCATTGGGCCTTCATCATAATTTTCTTGTTGATGATCTTCTATTAATGCTTTTTCTTTGTTGTTATTATTAAGCTCTGCTTCATCAACTTGTGTTGTTGGTCCATATGTCCCAAAAATTGTGTGGGCTCTTTTTCTGGCTACCAATTGTGTTTTTCTAACAGTTGCTTCCAATGCCTTCATGATAATAATAACAATAATAATCACTTTTCTTGATTTTTGGGATCAAGATGAATATTTTTTCAACATGGATTTCATCATTGAACAATATTTTTAAAATGGGATTCTAGTGAAAAAGACAACAAGATTGTCTTTTTTTTGGTTGAAAAATTATGGATCAAACTAGCTATGGTAAAAAATTGCTGAGAGATAGAAATTGAATCACATTGTTTTACTTTCTTGATCCATTAACTGTCTGATTCTCCTTCTCTCTCCTCCTTACGTGTGATGTAATGAAGGAGACAACTAACAGAAACCAACAACATATGTAATATTTGTCCATTTTTTTCCAACTTATTTTTAAATATAATTAAATTTTCATTTTATTTCATTTTTTTTAAATACAATTGTCACAGCTCAAGGGGGTGCTAGCACTTGAACTCGAGAGGGGATTCGCTGTGACAGTTGCCTTAGGTAAATCTCTCGTCGGAATGAGCAGAGAAAGTTAAAAGATCATATAAGGGCCAATTCAGAATTCTAATGTTGAGGCGTCGTTTGGGTTAAAGCACAAGGACATAAATCCATGATCCCTATAAGCTTTAAGGTGACCTAAAAGGATGTCGCGGATAATACCTTAACAGTTGAACCTTGGCCGTTACACATGTTATTAGAGCCTGATGCCCCTTCAGTATGATGGTGGGGAAAATCTCAGCAATGAAGCTGAGATAGGCATGATAGAGGGGGGATCAACCACGACGGGTCTCAAAGAAGGATTGACATGCTTCTAGGATAGCAAGCCTCCGAAGAAAAGGTGCACATGACACCTTAGACGAATTTCACATCAGATTATGAAAGAAAAGCGAAAAGCTTTATAAAACGTAGCACAAATTCACATGATATACATGTTATTAGGCTCGATCATAAGGTAACACTAGAGATAAATCCGTAAAATTTATTAAAGCACAATGGACAATACAAATCATAAGCTTGGATCATGACACTATGAAAGTATACTGAAGTCCTCTGTGGACGTAAATATATGGAAGTGTTGTGGACAAAGCGAGGCCTAAGTATAATTAATTACAGTGTACAGCAAGCAATTATCCAGGGAATGCAGATAGTTATTGCAGATTTGATACCATATATACTAAAAAAAGTTATCTGTATATCCAGAGAAGAAAGTAATTTCACAAAATAATTGCTACTAAATACCGAAAAAGAGTTTTATCATGAAAGTATCTTATGCCATAGTTAAAAATATCATTTGAGATGATCTGACCACATACTACATCGGTCTTCAAATGCACTAACTATAATTTGTTGAAATTCATGTAGACCTAACAAAAAAATGGTACATTGAAAAAAAAGATTTGTATGTGCAAATTTCCACAAATGATTTGAATAAGCATTCCTCAGAGAAGGAATGTCGGATGAGACACTATTTGGCCTTCTTTCAGGAGTTGTAGTAGTGAGTGAAAGAGCTGATGCGGCATGATCGTGATTATAAGCGTCCTATTTAGTTTAGGTATTTAGGGACTAGGCCTGTTGAGTAGCTTCATCGACTACCAAAAGGCCGGAGCAGGATCCGAAGCGGTGTCTATTTCATCATACCAGTTTCATTTCAGAGCATACGACCAACAACCAACGTAAGATGTTTCTGAATTGTGGTCAGAAGCTAGATCTGTATTGTATTGTATAGGAGATTGTACAACCGACGTTCTCTCTTTTTGAATGTTGGTCAAAAAGAAAAAACGAAAATCAAGAAAATCTTTTTTGGAGAAAATTCTGCATTACTGGGAAGAGGAAGAAGCAGATAGGACAAAGGCCTTCTCTTTCCGTCCGCTCTTCCGACGGGAGCGAATTGCATGTTAATTTATTGAGATTAAATTTTACATGTTATCCCTCTGTATCAAAAAGAATGTCCACTTATCCTTATTTTTTAATTCAAAAAGAGTGTTTACTTACCAAATTAAAAAAAAAATTTATTCTTTCAGATTTGTCCTTATTAAGTGTTAGGTGATCAAATTACAATACCTATTTAGTTATTTAAGCCATGTGTAAATGATTAAATGAACATTATTTTTTGATCCGGAGGGAATAGTAAATAAAAATATTGTACGGAGTATTAAAAATAAAAATAGGACACATCCCGTGATTTACTGGTAGTAATGATGAGGGATCGGTATTACTGTCTCCGATAATAGTTTGTTGTAAGCGGGGAAACTGTATATCAAAAAAAATTAAAAAATAAAAACAGGTATACTACTACTCTATAGCAAAATAAATACTGTACGTAAAAAAGAATTGGCTGACTGACCACCTCAGACTCCCATGTTGCTCCGATTTATGTGCTTCTTTTATTTAACAGCATTTTTCTCTCTCGTTAACCCCCCATTGTTTCTCATTTTCCTCAAAAATTATATTGACAAAAACAAGAAAATGGGGACAACCCTATTTGCTATTTATGAAGGTTGAATCTTTACAATGCACAAGGGATAAATACCATTCAGTTTTGATAATTCTTGCATACAAATATGATTGAAGGGTTTGTGTATCATTGGATTTAGCAGCTTTAGATATTATTTTTGTAAATATATTTGACTATATAAATGTCTGAATTGGTTGCCTGGACGGGTCGGCATCAACAGAGATATGAACAAGGTTATCGACTCATTGCTGGGTAATTATCTTTTCTTTATGTAATTTTCTATCTTGTTTGGATTTAGTTCGGCTTTTGCTCATTTGGGTTATGTTTGGTTTTGGGTATTTTGATTTTCTGAGTTTTCTGTTCATGAATTTGTGCTTGGTGTGGTTGGGGGTTTGGCTTGTCTGGAGAATTATGTTCATAAGCAATTTATTTTCTTTTTTTTTTAGTTTTCTATATCTAAATTGGTCTTTATCTATTATGGAATAATTGATGAAGAAGGGTTCCTTTTCTTAGTGTTTCCTTTGATTGCATTTGTTTGAAGGTTGGGTTTGTGCAATTTGTTTTAAGTAAAAGGGCAATTTTTAAGCTTTCTGTAGACTAATACAGTTTAGTATCTTCAAAAAGTTGAAGTCTTTTGTAAAGAAAAGTTGTCAAGACATGTGGGAATAGGGTGGCATTGTTCTCTTCGAGTTGATTATTCGAAAAGAAGTAAAATTTGAGGAGGTAAATGAAGAAGAATTCGACTCTTGGAAAGTTGGAGTAGGAATCAGTCTATTTTTTTATGGTTTTGGTGTTACAATTTTAGTCCTTCGGAAACAGCCTCTCTACCTCCACGAGGTAGGGGTAAGGCCTGCGTACACTCTACCCTCACCAGACTCCACTTGTGGGATTACACTTGGTATGTTGTTGTTGGTGTTCCAATTCCACATAAGATATGATGAGCATACGATGAAATTTGGAGGCATTCTGTGAAATCATATAAGCTTAAGACATATCAAAATTGGGGTTATTGGGTTGAAATAATATCTATATCCCACTATATCGGCTTGGAAATTCTCTTGAAGGAAGCTCTCCTTATCCTTCCCATAACACTTACTCTATATCTCCAAGTTTCCATTCTTATTCTGTTTAATGTTTCCTTCGAGATGGAGTCATAGCTCATAAGCCATGACATAAACATTAGTAAAGTACAAAAAACATGTAGTGAATCTCTCTTTATCCATCAGAGGAATGGAAAGATAGGAGAGCTACTTGACAGTGAACAAAGAATTCATTCATCCTATCACCATAAAAGAACTAGTACTATTACTTAACCGAACGGTCGTGTGATGGGATTATGTTTCAGCTGGAAAAAATGTGAGAAAGAAAAGGACCGATGAATTGATGACTTTGAGGATTGCTTCCGTTTCTTAGTCAATGTGAATGCACCTTGTTTGTTCTAGAGTTTGGCTAAAGAGATTAGCATTTATGGATTCCTTCTTTGTTACCGGGGTCGAATAGTAATTTGACCCTTTTTCCTAATAAAACTGAATAGGTTAAAAGGGAAAGAAATGTAATGAACCATTTTATAATTAACTAAACTATATGGGCTAATTAATTTATAGTTGGTTCTCCCTTTTTTCTTTCCGGGCATTACACATGAACTAAACCTTATGTTACTATTTGTTGTTTCTTGTATTTTTATTATTGTATTATTTTGTGGTGGTTACGACTCCTTTTTCAACCAGCTTTATTCTGTTGTCTATAGTATTTTGCCATGGCTTTTTTATCGTATTATTTTATGTTGTGGATTGCTTGTTCTTGAGCCGTGGGTCTACCGAAAACAACTTCTCTACCTTCCAAGGTAGGGGTAAGATCTGCGTACACACTACACTCTACCCTCCCCGGACCCCACTTTGTGGGATTTCACTGGGTATGTTGTTGTACACATGAACTAAACCAGATAGTTATATGAGTGAAAGGAAACGACTTCTAAATTTGCAGTAAAAAGGTTGCGTGATAGACTTCTTGATCTTCTCTCTAATTCTTTTTTTTTTCTTTTTCTTTTTGTTCTGGTTTTTGTTTTTTTGGTTATTAGCAGCTCCGTGATATTGGGAAATAAGATTTTAGTTGATTCTTTTTGCTCATGTTTATTTTGCCTTAGAGCTGACAAGATGCCTATGGGTGCTAATAAATTGACATTTTCTGTCTTTGTATATACAGGGAGGGTGGGAAAATGATGAAACAGTTAAAGAGGCAGCTGTGCGTGAAGCCATAGAGGAGGCTGGAGTTCGTGGGAATTTAGTGGTGAGATTATCCTATCCTCCTCATTTATTCTGTAGTAATTGGATACACAAATATGTTATTCACTGTCGCATGGAGGTTTCCTCATGCTTTAGTGGGAAAAAAAGACTCGTGCTTTAGTTGCTAGATGTATTTGCATGTTAAATAGACCACATTAGCAAAAAACAACATTTTCTCTGCCTTTGAACTTTGGATGTGCTCGTGTCTTTTTGTTACTTGATCGTCTTTACTTTCGGAAACAGCCTCTCTACCTGCCAAGGCAGGGGTAAGGCCTCAGTACATCTACCCTCCCCAGACCCCACTTGCGGGATTACACTGGGTATGTTGTTGTACTTCTCTCTGCGCAGAATGATCTTTATTATTAATGGACTGAGTTTTTGACAAGAATTTTTATGATACTTCTTCCGACCGCTCCTTTTAAGCATCATGATGTGATAAAACTTCAATATATTTATCTCTTCCAAATGAAAGTAACTGTATTAATCATCTGTAAGAAAAATAATAGAACTGCAAGAGGGGTATGAATGTGATGCAGTATTAGCATTTACGGAGGCTGAACTTCTTTTATAAAAGAGTCAAAGCTTAAGTTCATTAATTGGTCCAATTACAGTAATATTAAGTTTGTTATACTCACTGAGTAGAGAAATGTGCTTGTCTTAGTTTAAATTGTCTTGTCATAAAACTTTTAGGTAATCCTCTTTTGATAGTTAAACTTTTTGTTTCAAAAAACTTACATACTATAGAATTTTTTGGTCATCGTAACTGTAGGCTGTTATAGTAAAATTTTCAGTAATATCTTATAGTAATAAGTTTTTACATGTTACTTATATAAGTAGTGTTCCTCTATTCCAATGTATATGACAGTCTTTCCACATTGGGACGTCCCGAAATGTTTTACACCATTCCATAGATACTCTTATCCTCTAGAACTTTTTATTTTCGAGAATATAAGTTCATTTTAAGTTTTAAATTTTAGATTTTCATGCTATCAAGCTAACTTCTCAACCATTACGTTAATATTATCCTTTTTAAGCAAGGAAAAAAAAGAGAAAAATATTGCTATAATGGATGAGAAAACATCAGGTTGTTGCATATTAAGCAGTATTCAGCCCCTGGTATCTTCTTCAAGGGTGCTATTCCCAATTTTTCATCAATATTGATTCATGTAATCTTAGTAATCTTTATTTATGTTGTCCCTCTACATGTTCGCCAAAAGATATAGGGAAACTAGTATGATGTATAGTGCATTCCCCTTTTCTACAGACAAGGTTGTTTAGTTTTCTTGCCCTGATTATCGCACCGAGTTCCGGAACAGTTCATTCTTTACCATGGAGTGATAATATGAAGTCCCGTAGGATGGGGCCAAAGGCGAATCCAGGATTTGAAGTTTATGAGTTCCTACAACGACCTCAAGTAATATACAATAATAATTGGGTTGACAGTTAATATTTATTGATATTTAGTGGATTGCTTAATACTAAACAGTATCTTGGCAAAAACTATTGGGTTCACATGAAGCCACATGTTATCTTGTGGATCCGCCCCTAGTTGAGGCGTATGTAACAGTTACATTATTTCCTTGTCTTTTGTTATTGATGTACCCATCGGATTTATATTTCTTCTTTTTCAGCATTTTTTGGGATACTACACCTTTAAAAGAAAAACACTTCAAGACGAGTTCAGTCCAGAAGGTCTATGTAGAGCTGCCATGTTTGCTTTGTTTGTGAAGGAAGAGCTCTGAGTGCTGGCCAGAACAAAGCCATCGGAAAAGAAGTTGTTGACAATTCCCGAGGCAATTGAATGTTGCCGGCACCCATGGATGAGAAAGGCCCTTGAGGAAGGATTTTTGAAGTGGCATGAAGGTGGTATGGTAAGCACAATAACGACGATCGATGATGACTAGTTTTAATTTTCTCTTTACACCTCCCTGACCAACACTGGAACTTTTTAGAACTGTGAAGCTGGATCTGATGCCAATTATAAATCTGCAAAAGAGTCATGTTGTTTTAGATATTGGACCATATTTTGATGATTTACTATCCTTTCCAAATGACTGAAGGAGAATCAGAAAGAAAAGTAACAAGAAATTTATCCCCATTTTCATCATTTTCTATTGCTAGCTACACTTTTAGTTATACAAGTAATGGACTAACCAAATTTTAGTTAGATTAACAGATGATGCTTTTCTCAGTAACTGTGATTTCATTGTGTATACTTCATCTCTTGGATGAAGTAATAATGACACCCGCAAGGGTGACTCAGTTGGTTGAGCATGGGGCTTCCATAATGGAGGTCTCAGGTTCGAAACCTCCTTCCTACGAAAGCCAAGGGATTTGCCTTCTGGTCGAGCTCGTCGCACGACACTTGCCTAGTGCGGGTTATCTCTCCAGTGTGGTTTGCAGGCTATTGAATAGGAGCGGGGTTTACCCGGTGCGCACCCGAAAGGTAGCGGCTGCGAGCTCCCTTGTCGTAAAAAATGAAGTAATGATGACATGCACATTACACTCCAGACTAGTAGAATAAGCAAGAAAGTTGAAACTAATAACTTTTTTCTTATTTTGAAATTTCATTTCCATTTCCATTTTAATACTAGCATATCAGAAAATATTTGTTCTGTATTTCATGTTATCTCGCTGGATGAGCATACAGTTCCTTAATAAAAAGGCAGTCCGGTACACTAAGCTCCCGCTATGCGCGGGGTCCGGGAAAGGTCAGACCACAAGGGTCTATTGTACACAGCCTTACCTTGCATTTCTGCAAGAGACTGTTTCCACGGCTTGAACCCGTGACCTTCAGGTCACATGACAGCAATTTTACCAGTTACTCCAAGACTTCCCTTCAACTAAGATTTTTATATTATCGTGTTAAGAGAGAAGGGGGATTTTTACACTACACAACAATCCAACAAAACCCAAAATAATCTAAGTGAAAAGTTGTGTTAGATTTTTAGTAGCAGTCGGCGACCCTTTCCTTTTTCACTTCACATAGCTTTTCACTCTTTTCCCTCATAGCGGAATTATAGGTTTTATTACCTACAAATGGAACATTACTCTAATGATCTAATCTATAATTTTTACAAATTTTAGTTAGTATGTAGTGTATAATTAATAAATATAATTGTATAATTTTAGAGTATGATTACAAATTATTACGACTAGGGGTGAAAAATATTTAACTAGTTGCTTAAAAATGTTAAACATCGCGAGAACAGAATTGTTTCTAAAAGTAACAACAAAAGTTAGATGAACATCAATTTCCCTTCTTCCTTGGCCAAAAAGAAATCCAGAAGTCAGATTAGAATTGCTTTTTAATTTTAAACTTTTGGTCAATTATAAAATACTACTCCTAAGTCCTATCAAACAGTATATCTTTTGACCGTTGGTCCATTGTCTACATTTATCATGCTTATACATGGGAATGTCGGAACTAAAGGACTTCACACATTTTTCGGATGATTTAAGGACTTGTCAAAAAAAAAAGTTTTTTGCCTTTACAATTTACATTGAAGTTCTATACTTTTTATTCTTCAAGTAATATCCCGACATATTCAGTATTTAAACTTGAAAAAGTTATATTTAAGTTATATTCTTATTACATAACTCATTGTACTTAGTGGGTTTTCACACTCGCTGCCTAAATGCATCTGCTATTGATAAGAGGCAACTGATACTATTTCCGACTTAAGAAAAATGACGACCAGAACACAAAACCAACACATTTTTCGGAGTAAACATGAAAATTAATTTACGAATATTTATAATTGATTTTGTCAACATAAGTATTGATAATTCCATTTAATTTGAGGCGGAAGAAGTACTAGTAATAGTTAGCATAACTGTTTTAAATATAATACTTTTTTTTTTGTTGGTTAAAACAGATATTTCATTAATACTAAGGTGTTACATGTGTCATAGTAGTAGCTGATACAAGGTCGATTACATTGCTAATGTTACCATACTTAGCTAGTGCTTTATACATAGTTGTAGATACTGAGCCTAGTCTATCTGCTTCCATACTCGGAGGCTGCAACAGAGGAGCTTGGTTCATGGTTATTTGCTTGGCCAAAACATCTGAGACATTATTACCTTCTCTGAAACTCTGTTGGACCACTGAATTCCCCAACTTCTTCAATAGGGACCGGCATAAGTGAATAGAGGCTGAATAAGTAGGGTGAGTGATTATTTCGTATAATATCTATCAATTTTGTGGAGTCAGTTTCCACTATAACAGACATTAGTTGATGTTGCAGGACTAACTGGAATCCCTCCTGCAGAGCATATAGTTCTGCAAATAGATGATTATGAGCAGTTGTTTTTTTCTTGAAAAGCTAATGATCCAGTTCCCATTTATATCTTGGACTATACACCTCTTATACCTCCATGGTGATTTTCCTGTGCATGAGCTCCATCTGTATTCAATTTGTAGTGGCCCTGAGGGGGAGGAGTCCATTTAACAGTTGCTTGTTTTTTCAAACAAGTGTTGCTAGAATAGTGGGAAGTATGATGAAATTCCATGGCTTTGTTGATTTAATACTTATTTCTATTATTAGTCATATATTTGAAAATTTGATGGTAGTTACTGTCACACCCCAACTTTTGGGACCACAGCCGGCACCCGGTGCCTAAAGGCCGGAGCGTACCACGTCTCATCCGTACCTTAGATACACATGTACTTGGGCCAACAAGGCCTCGGAGTAACATAAGACAAACAAGACGTAATAACCTGTAGAAGCAGAAGAGTCCAAACATATATATATATATATATATATATATATACCGAGAAGGCCGACAAGGCCACAATGCATATCATCTAACTAACAGGAAGGCCGGCAAGGCCATACATGACTTATGTATACAGGACAACAGTCTACAAGCCTCAAGGGAGTACATGAACATCATCAGGTCGGGACAGGCCCCGGCCATACCCATAACTATGTATATAAAATCATACCTACTCCAAGTAGCACCTCCAGAACAAGTGGAAAGCTCTGACACCACCGTTGAGCTGTCTATCTGACATGCGGGCATGAAACATAACGCCCCAGCAAGGGACGTCAGTACGAATAATGTACTAAATATGTAAGGCAAGAAATGTAAATGAATACAGAAGTATAAATAAGGATGGGGAAGAAACAACATGTAACTCAAAAGTGTCAATGTGGACTGCACATAAATGAGATATAATCATGTATATAACGTTGTAGGCCTATGTGGGCAATATCCTCTATATAATATATCATGTATATAACGACGTATGCCTCTGTGGGCAATATCCTCTATATAGTATATCGCGTATATAACGCCGTAGGCCTCTTTGGCAATATCCTCTATATAGTATATCACATATATAACGTTGTAGGCCTCTGTGGGCAATATCCTCAATACCATAACCAACTGATTAGTGGTACCATACCTGTATAGATTGCGTATATAACATCATAGGCCTCTGTGGGCAACATAGATACATAATACATACATATACATGAGAACCGTCCAAATAACATGGAATACTCTTTGAGCCTGTTGGAGTGACGTAAGGTTGTTACACCTCTGACTATCCTTATGCGGATAACATATCATTTTACTTTTCCATATGAATCAATAAGAAGAAATAAAACAGACAATTTCTAGCTTTCGGGAAACCAACAAAGAACCATACTACGTCAATATAGGAGAAATGCTAAAAGTGCGAAAAGTACTCACGGCAAGGGACAAACAAGAATCATGAAATCACTTTCAAGAGTAAAGAATCAACATGTTATCAATGGCCAAGAGTAGAACTTGCTTTTGCGGACATTCGATACATGTCATTAGTCATAAGATCATGCCGAAAAAGAAAGAAAAGGTAAGCCTTACATACATGTTGCTTGTTCAACAACTCAAGATCTCAACTCAAGTAGTCCTTAATCTACCAACAACAATGACGTTATTGTCAAACTACGTACGATTCCTTTTCCGTATATCGAAAGTGAAACTTATTCTATAGCTAAATAAGTTGATTTGACTTATTCTTAGGTGGGTCCCAAAAGGATTGTCTGCGCAATATCGCGAAAATACAAATATCTCTCTATTTTGATGTCGTATCGACGAACGATTTAATGTGTTGGAAACTAGACTCATAGGCCTTCAATTTAGTGAGTGATCATCCCGTAATACCAAGTATATTGGGAGAAAAGCTCAGTGACATTACACCCAAATTTCAGTAAAACTAGACTTGTCCAAACCTCGGGTCGGACCGGGTCAGGTGGCTTTTTTCTGCTTGCCCGACCCTGACCCTATTTTTTTTAAATTTTCCGACCGTGGACCTGACCCTTCGGGGACCCTACGGGTCACGGGTCGTCCCTGACTCGGGGGATTTTTTTTTTAAATTAAATTTCCAAGACTGAAATTGACATTCACACCTACATTACCACTAAATTTCGACGTTAAAATGTATTGTATATCGTGAGATTTTTACTAAAGAAAAGGGAAAATTTAAAACCGATTTGGGGGAAAACACAAATTGATTGGGAAAACGGATGTTTTCGTAAAAATTGGCGGCACCTTTCGGCTGTTTGACTGACCGCATCTCTAAAAAATATGCAATCGGGTAAAACGGACATCCGAGTTATGACTATTTAAAGTTGCACCAATTTACAACTACTTTCTCTCCCTACATTTTATCTGTTAATTAAGTTCATGCCGCATTCGACTTTCATAAAAGCTTCATAAAATAAATATACCTTAAATAAGCATAATAAAATAAACATTAATAAAATAATATACCTTTAAAAATATACCTTAAATAAACATTAATACAATAAAAATAATATGAACGGGTCGGGTCGGGCAGGGCCGGGTCAGACGGGTAAAAATTTCTGACCCTGACCCGACCTTCCCTGATCGAGTCTCCGCTTTTTCGGATCAGGTGGCTCACGGGTCAGAAATAAGTTGATCCTGGCCCTGGTTTTTTCGGGTCGGGTCGGGCGGGTCCCCGACCTGATGAACAGGTCTAAGTAAAACTATGAATGTAACTTGCCACAACTTTTGCCGACTTTTGTTCTACAACTTGTTTGACTTCAAACAAATATTATATGATGCAATTACCTTAAAACAAGACCTCCTTAGAATATTAAGCACTCCTAGTTTCACCCCGAAAGTATAAGTTATAACCCATCACGATACTTCCTTAATACTTATTTTAACCTATCATTATCTTTGTAAAGGTCCTTAACCTCTCCAGCTCATATTAGTTCACTCACGACACAATCTAGCATTAAAGTATGGAGTGCAACAGTAATTTGAATGTTGCCTTTCTAAAATAACCAATTACTAATATTTAGATAAAATTTATCATTGTAAAGTGGAAATCACCTGTCAAAGTCGTCAGATGTGAAAAAGAAAGGGAATAAATCACTAAATAATAGGTTATTGGCTAGTACTCCTAATCACCCCGATTTAAATTTGTAGGTTTAACCTTTAAGGTTTCTAATAATAATTTATTATACTTTTAAAAATAAAGTTTGGAATATAATATCTATTAAAATAATAGTGAACTTTTTTCATATAAATTTGTTCTCACGGAAAATTACCGACTTCAAATGAACACATCAAAAAATTGTATCTGCCACTGGTCTTAATAAATTTTGTTATACTGCTAATAATTTAATTAACGTATAATACAAGAATGAAAATCACGAAGCACCAAAATAATTGGCTAGTGATAAATATGGTTTGATGCTTATGATTTAATTAACGTATCTCGGAGAAAGTTGTTTTTTTAATTATTGAACGAAAATAGTATAGTAGTATTAAAATAGTAAATTACTTTGTGTTGGAAAGTACAGAATGATATATTTTGTTCGGAAGCATCTAGCTTCCTTGGCAGAGGATACTAACATTTGTCAATATTGACTAAGTAGCCCATATAGTTTAGTTAATTATAAAATGGTTCACTAAATTTCTTTCTCTTTTAACCTATTCAGTTTTATTATGAAAAAGGGTCAAATTACTATTGGGCTATTCGAAATTTAGCAAGTTTACCCTCCTTTGAGTTTCGGTCTAGTATTACTAATGTTGTTTTTGTTCTTGACTCATAATGAAGTTTCAACTTGAAGATAGTTTTATACTAGTAAAAAAATTGAAAGGTAAATTTTAACATTTTTCCGCATAATTTGAACACGTATATTTATTTACTTCATATTGGAGCTCTGTAAATGACAATGATAAATATGTGATAATTTGCTAAATTGGAAGCATATAAATATATTTAAGTAGCCCATATAGTTTAGTTAATTATAAAATTATCGTCTTGAGCCGAGGGTCTCTCGAAAACAGTCGCTCTACCTACCAAGGTAGAGGTAAGGTCTGCGTACACTCTATCCTCACCAGAACCCCACGTTGTGGGATTTCACTGAATATGTTATTGTTGTTGTGATTATAAAATTGTCCATTGCATTTCTCTCTTTTAACATATTCAGTTTATTATGAAAAAGGGTCAAATTACTATTGTGCTATTCGAAATTTAGCAAGTCCTCCTTTGAGTTCCGGTCTAATATTACTAATGTTGTTTTTGTTCTTGACTCATAGTGGAGTTTCAACTTGAGGATAGTTTTGTACCATAGTAAAAGATTGAAAGATAAATTGACCTTTTTTCCACATAATTTGGACACCTATATCTATTTACTTCACATTGGAGCTCTGTAAATGACAAGGACAAATACGCGATAATTTGCTAAACTAAAAGCATACAAAAAGATTTAACTAGCCCATATAGTTTAGTTAATTATAAAATGGTTCATTACATTTCTTTCTCTTTTAACCTATTCAATTTTATTAGGAAAAAGGGTCAAATTACTATTGTGCTCGAAATTTAGCAAGTTTACCCTCCTTTGAGTTTCGGATAATATTACTAATGTTGTTTTTGTTCTTGACTCATAATGGAGTTTCAACTTGAAGATAGTTTTATACTGTAGTAAAAAAATGAAAGGTAAATTTTGACCTTTTTTCGGCATAATTTGGAGTGTGTATCTATTTGACAAGGACAAATACGCGATAATTTGCTAAATTGAAAGCATACAAAAAGATTTAAGTAGCCCATATAGTTTAGTTAATTATAAAATGGTTCGTTACATTTCTTTCTCTTTTAACGTATTCAGTTTTATTAGGAAAAGGGGTCAAATTACTATTGTGCTATTCAAAATCTAGCAAGTTTATCCTAGTTTCGGTTTAATATTACTAATGTTATTTTTGTTCTTGACTCATAATGGAGTTTCAACTTGAAGATAGTTTTATACTGTAGTAAAAAATTGAAAGGTAAATTTTGACCTTTTTTCTGCATAATTTGGCGTGTGTATCTATTTACTTCTCATTGGAGCTTTGTAAATGACAAGGACAAAAACGCGATAATTTGCTAAATTGAAAGCATACAAAAAGATTTAAGTAGCCCATATAGTTTAGTTAATTATAAAATGGTTCATTACATTTCTTTCTCTTTTAACCTATTCAGCTTTATTAGGAAAAAGGGTCAAATTACTATTCGACCCCTGTAACAAAGAAGGAATCCATAAATGCTATTCAAAATCTAGCAAGTTTATCCTCCTTTGAGTTTCGGTTTAATATTACTAATGTTGTTTTTGTTCTTGACTCATAATGGAGTTTCAACTTGAAGATAGTTTTATATTGTAGTAAAAAAATTGAAAGGTAAATTTTGACCTTTTTTCGGCATAATTTGGAGTGTGTATCTATTTACTTCACATTGGAGCTTTGTAAATGACAAGGACAAAAACGCGATAATCTGCTAAATTGAAAGCATATAAATAGATTTTAAAAAATTATAATGAATGCTCATATTCAGAAAATGAATGTAGCGGAAATGAGAATGCTTAGATGGATGTGTGGACATACTCGAAGGGATATGATTAAGAACGAAGTTAAACTGGACAAGGTGGAATTGGCCTCAATGGCAGACAAGATGAGAGAAGCTAAGATGTTTCAGACATGTGAAGATGGGTGCGAGGAGGTGCGAGAGATTGACTGTAGCAAAAACTAAGAGGAGCAGAGGTAGGCCGAAAAAAACTGAGGGAGGTAATTAGATAGGACATGATACAAGTTCAGCTGACTGAGGACATGCCCTTAATTAGATAAGAAGACATGAAGGAATTAGGGTGGAAGGTTAGTAGGTAGATCAATGTTGTCACACTCTTTGTGAGAGGGAGGGGACTAGTCTCCTCCACTCCTTTGTTCTTTTTAGTAGTAATTCAATTATCACATAGTTCATATCTCGTTATGTGTATTACTACCCGTTGCACATTTAATTTGTATGTCTCTACTCTTACAAGTCTGCGTCAGTTATTTTTTTTTTGAGCATAGAATTTATCCGAAATAACATCTCAATCTTATAAATATAAGTCTGTGTATATTTTACTCTTCTCAAATTCACTCGTGGGATCAAACTGGATTTGATGTTTGCGGTAAAGTTGAGTAATTTTAGAAAAGTATTTTTGCTAAGAGGTAACCAATAGTCAATAATCTTTTACTTTTATTTTGCGTGTGAACAAGACCTCTTTTCTAACAAGGCCTTTCACATCAAGACATGTAGGGTACTGGTTTTGGTCAACTTAACCAAATTCTGACTATTTTGAGAAACATTTGTTAACAATTATTAAAAAGCCAACTATTATTACATGTTTGACTATGATGCTTTAATCATTACTAATTCATTTATGGATTTTTCAACAAACTTTACATGTGTTGTTTGTATATTCCAAAGTTCCAACCACTTTTTTTTAATAGTACTATCCACATCTACTAAAGGTCATCTACCGATGATTAGTCTATAGGTCTTGTACAATTAGCGCAAACGGTGCAAACTAGGTATAATGCCTGTCCTAATTAAATAATTAATGAGATTAATGACTTACGATGTTGGCTGAATTTTGAGCTACTAGAGCTTGTGTTATATTTTTTTTTTTTTTTTGATAATCCAGGTCTCGGGGTGGCCTTAGTACCCCCATATCGCTAGTACTGCACAAGTACTGGTACTAGGCTCCCTGGAGGTGATGGGACCGGTCCTTCAAAGACCCCACCACCAGGTAAATCGCGGGATATGCACACATGGTCAGTGTCTGCTTGCGTCCAACGGATCAATGCTACAAGGTTGACCCCCCCACAAGCCCCATCCCTAAAGCTTGGCGGAGACCGAACCCACACCGCAACATGCCCGCGCGGCTTTTAGCGCCCAGGCTTTACCACATGTATGTGCCCCGGAGGACGATATACTTAGGGGGGAATCGAACTTGCGACCCTAAGGCCGCAAACTTGACTCCCTGCCAACAAGCTGACCCCTTTGGAGGTGAGCTTGTGTTATATTAGTAGATATATTCTTCACATACATCTGATACAGTGAGATGATTAAAAAACTTCTACTCTTCAATAGTGTTTCAATTTAAAGTAATAGAGATTTTTTCGACATAAAATACTTTACTCTCTTCAACATGCCTATTAAAGTGAATTAAAATTAATTCGGATACCGAGTAACGCCAAAAAAAGAAAGAAGACATAGGTGATAGATGAATCAAACACACTATATTAATATTTGGCTATGTCATCAAATGGGTTTTTAGGTAGTGAATGTAAACACATACTCGTATTTTTTTTACTAGAATTTTATGTTACTTTTAAACTTTGTTAAACTTAGTCTATTAGAGAATACAATGTATTCAACTAACAATGAATCGGAGGACATTTTTCCTCCCGACTAAAAATTGTTTAGCTTGGCTCTGATATTTTTCAGGATGGAGTCATGTAAACAAATAAAAGATCCAAAATTTACTCCTTAACTGTCTAATGGTGTATATATATCCTTTGATTTTTTTTTGGCGTGTCCCTAACAATTGAAAAGGTCTAGATATACAAAAAGATCTAGATATACCCTGATAATTTTTTACCTTATCAGTAAAAGTAGACTAACTTTTTTCACTATGAAAAATCATTAATTGGAGGGACATATTTATCATAAAAGATAATGATGCAAACTTTCACGAACCCAATAATAAACGGAGGACAAATATAAGACGAATTATAAACATTAGAGGTAAATTCGAACATTTTCCTATTTTAGAATTAACGTTTAAAGGCTACTCCTTCAAACAAAGGGATGCAAGTGAAAAACAAATTGAATGATGTATTAAAGTGCAATTTTCAAGACTTCTCGATTAGAATCTGAAATTAAATTATTGTTACATAAGTGCGCTAAATAATTTAAGAATATTAAAATATTCCACATTTGTACAAATATCAAAATGTTGCGATAGTGATCTCGGTGGCTTTGAAAATTGACACCAATAAATAAATAAAATTCACTTGAAAATGACGTGGGGGCTAGCGTAATTTGGAATGATCTATACGTCACGTCTGTCTTCTTCCTCTCTATTTCCATCGTTCTTCGTGGTCATATATATATAATATTACAAAATATTATAATCTACCCGTTTCAATTTATATAATATTTTCTTTTTAATTAATAAAAAATATTTAAAATAAAATATTTCATAGTTTATGTGACATCTTTTTTTAATGCTCCTAAAATGAATATCACATTTGTTATCTGATAACTATTTAATAACATTATCTCTATTTTACTTTTGTTAGGTCCCCTTATTTTAAAGATGAGATTATCGAAAAAAATCAACATATGGAATTAAAATAAAAGTAATTTGGTAAACATAATAAAATATTCTCTTATTTTTTAAATTTTGTGTCACATTAAATAATATCACATAAATTAAAATAATAACTTGAAATTTCTCATTTCATTTATAGCCACATTTCTTAATGCTTTATTTTAAAGAACCAATTTTAAAATTTACTTTTATTTCTTATATTTCGTGTCAAGTAAAATCACGGTTATTATAATATAAATATTTGGGTCCATTGAATATTGTGCAGGAAAAAAGTCTTGATTTAGAAAATTCTACATGAAAATTGTTTACTTACAAGTTCTTCAACCAGTTCAACTTTGCTAAACTAGTTTTTATACCAAGTTGGGTATTGGAAATTTATATTTTCTTGATTTTTTTGGGGGTCAATTTTAGCTTTTGGGTATTACTCAATTTAATGAAAAAGTAGTTGGTTTTATTACTAAAGTTTTGACCTTTTTCGTGTTTTTATGTATGCACAGCTGTATCTTTTTTTGTCTTTAGGTTTTCTTGATTTCAATGTATAATTTTGTCTGATTTGTGTTAAGGGTGGATATAGAGAGTTTGTATTAAAGTTGTTTTGATCTTTATATAGGACTTAGTTGAAGTCATTAAGCGGTTGGGTTGGGAGGTATTTGGTTTTAAGTCAACTTTGATAGTTGTGGTGCTTCATATATTAGAGAAGGGGTTTGTAGTTTGTGTGTGTGTAAACCGAGGTTGATGATGTTGGTTCATGACTAGTACAGCTGTGAAGGTTGGTACAGAAGGCAATAGGAGTGGTACTTCTGGGATGCCAAGTTTCATTTCTCAGATACCAGTTTCAAATCACATGTATATCTCTCAACTCCCTTTTTATTTATGAATTTTTAGTTCATTTTTTGCAAGTATTGAATTTGTTTCAGTATATATGAGATGGGGATTACTGTTTATTCTCATTTTTATATTGAAGGATTCAAGTTTTGGAATTGCTGTTATAGGTACTAGGCTATACAAATTTCAATTTATTCATGTAAATAGTAACATAGAATTCATCTATAATAGAATTCTTGATTGGAGAAGTGACTCCATGAGTTTTAGGATGGCCTCTCTTTTTTTATTCAATAAGGTTCTGATAGTGGCGGAGGAAGGATTTTCACCGAGGAGTTCAAAAGATAACTTTTACCTTTTATATACTATGTGATTTTCCGGAAAAGGGCATTCGAATGAACCCCTTTTCGTCCCTCTAGCTCCTCCCCTACCCGCCGAGGCAGAGCTATGATTTGAAGTTTATGAGTTCTGAATTCAAGTCGTTTTTAAGCTAGTGGATTCTAAATTAATAATTACTGATTTTGGCTGAACCCGTAGCTCACACTTTAGCTCCGCGTCTGCCTGACTGTCCATTCCATGGTTTAGGTAAATCAGCTATTTCTACTTATACTTCACTAGTCCCTAGAAACAAGGGAAATAAAAGAAGAGGAAAGAATAGTGGCCGGTGCACTTAGCTCCCTCTATGCACGGGGTCCGGGGAAGGGCCGGACCACAAGGTCTATTGTACGCAACCCTACCTTGCATTTCTGCAAGAGGTTGTTTTCACGGCTTGAACTTGTGACTTCCTGGTCATATGGCATCAACTTTACCCGTTACTCCAAGGTTCCCCAAGAAGAGGAAAGAATTTTCAACCATTTTCATAGTCAAGTTGTTTCCAGAGTTCCTGCGGAATAATTACGATGTTAGTGTGAATCTAGAATAGCTATATGTCATTGCTAATATGCTGTATATGAAGGTGATATCTCGAATAATCTTTTCCTGTTTAATAATATGTTTGGGCTGTAATTTTGGATTTCAGGGGAACAGAAGGGAACAATTCAAATACTTCTCAAATGTCTGAGTTTGGGGTGCTTGAGCAATATCTTGGATTCCGTATTGGAGATGGTGCTAATGTTAATAGAAGTATGTATTTTGAAGACTAATCCTGATCTTTCCTATCTGTCATCTGATTAAAGAGTCTTGGTATGTTTGAGTGTTCTTTAAATTACAGACTTACAGTAGGAACTGAGTATGTTTTTTCTTTATGTAATAGATATACTACTATAACTCTTATTTAACATTGTCCAAACAGGATGACCCAATTCAAGATAAATCAAATATTTTGGACAATGAACTTTAGTCTTCCTAATTCAAATTAGCTATCTCAATATCAGAAAACAATTGTTTACTTCATATACTATGCACTCGAATATATTTTCCACAACCTATAGATATCAACTTAGGAATATTACTTTTCTGGGTATGAATTGTACCTTCTTTATATGGTCTTCGAAAACTCTCAGCTAATGAGTTACTTTCTCGTCCCAATTTATGTGGCACCGTTTGACTAGGCACAAAGTTTAGAAAGAAAGGAATACTTTTGAAATTTGTGGTCGAAAACAAACCTCAGACATTTGTGTTGCTATAAATCATTTTCATTAAGAGTAAAACTAACATTTTAAAGTTGAATTGTTCTAATTATAGAAAGGTGACATTCTTTCCGAACAGACTAAAAAGAGGAGGGAGTATTTTTTGGGTAGAGGTATGCCAAGGTCCATTTTTCTTAACATAGTATGATGCAAAACCCTATTGTTAAATTACCCAATGTTGGACCCTCATGTTATGTCATCCATATATCTCTATATAATCTTGAACAACTCTAGTTAACGTTTGGAATTGAGTTAAGTTCAAAGTCCCACTTATCTCACTCTATTTAGACCTACAAGGGTAGAAAAGCAAAGAGAAGTCCTATTGCCATGATCAGTCTCTTCAGCTTATCTAAAAGGTTGGCAATTGTTTCCAGCTATACCCTTAATATTACTAAGAATGCAAGTTCTGTGAAGAAATTAAAAATCAATCTACTTTTATTAAATAGAAGTAACTTAGTAAATTATACCTTGTATTTATTGTTTTCTTAATGGATATGAAAAAGAGCTAAAGCGACGCTTAAAATGAGACGGAGAGAGTAACAGATTAGCGATATCTCTGTAGCTAATTCCTATTTCAACTACCCAAAGATAATTTGCATGGAAAGTAAAACTTGCTCATACGATCATTGGTAATGGTTGTTTACAACGAGAGAGCCCAAATGCTCACTAAAAACACTAGGAAGGTTGAATTTGGCACTAATGAACAAATGAGAACGGGTTATGTCAAAAAATGTGTGCAAGACATGTGATCATTTTTCATACAAAAGCAGCGGGGTTAAGAGAATATTCTGTTTTGCTTGTTTTAAAATTTTGGGTTTAGTTTTATTAGTGCAAAAATTGGTTCAAAAGCACGGACTTCATAAAATAAGTACCAGATAGTCATATGCACAATTTGCATTTGTATTTGTTGAGCTTGATTTCAACTGTAGGAGAAATGCTGGATTTACCGAAAAAGTACTTGTCTTTCTTTTCTATTTTTTCGTTATACATGAACCACAATTATCCAGGAATTTGTCTCACTAATGTGAAGACTGACCATTTCCTGTGCGGTATGATTTATAAATATGTTTGTGTTGTCTTTTTGTTGGTTTAGGTCCTCTATTTAATTCAACATCTGCTACTAATCCAACAGTGGGTTTTGATGTCTCTGGAACCATCAATAGGGTAATTATGGCATTATTTTCTCCCCATTTCTTCCTAAAGAGAAGTAGGAACTGTTCATCTGATAGGCGTTTAGCCAATTTTTATATCTTTGTTTTTTTCTGTTGAGCTTGCAGAATTTAGCTCCTTCAAATACAAGTTTGTCTACTGCTGCTCCGGGATCTCAGGCTATACAATTGCAATCAAACCTAATTGCTGCATCTGGCACTCATCCTGAGAATTGGGGAGAGTCCAACATGGCAGATTCTGGTTCTCGCACTGATACTTCAACTGACATGGATGGAGATGATAGAAACCAACGGGTAATTTACTCTACTTGTCTCGGTTTCATCACTTCTCCCAAGGTAGGGGTAAAGTCTGCCTACACTCTACCCTCCCCAGACCCCACTTGTGGGACTACACTGGGTATGTTGTTGTTGTTGTCTCGGTTTCATCACTTGGCCTCTCATAGTCCATTTCTCTTTGGCCTGTAAAGACCTGCCATCTCTTGGAATCAATGTTGATTTGACTAAGAATAAAACTTAACTTTTCATACTTTAATATTTGTCACCACTGTCAATCTAGTAGATAAATCAAATGCTAGATCTTGAACTTTGCAACCCGTCAAATATATAAAATGGGACGGAGAGTGTATTTTTGAATTATTATTCCAAAATAATATTTATCTTGTTTTGTACTGAAATGGAGAAGTGGAATAGATACAGATGATTTATGTTAACGAATCACAAACTAGCTGGTATTGAGCAATAATTGGTTGATTGTCTAGGTTTCATTACTTCAATTTCATACTTGAGTCTTTGGGTCACAAATATGTAATTACGCGAACTGAAGAGTTTGTACATGTAACAGAAAATTTCTCAAGTAACAGGACAATTATTTTTAATGTTTGTGGACCTTTTAGTTTCAATAATTGTTATTGCAAGCGGAAATTTCTGTACTTTTAAAGTATGATATTTGTCATTATCTGGTGTGTTTTTACATTTCAGTACGTATGAAGATTCTTTTCTATTATGCAGATTGAGACAGGTCAATCCAGGGCTATTGCAGCTTCTGATTCCAGTGACAAATCAAAAGAAAAAGTCTTGTATCAAAAGGTCCGTTTTCTACTATTTATAGCCCGTTTGGCCAAGCTTTTGGGAAGCCAAAAGTGCTTTTATTTCAAAAGTGCTTATTTTAGAAAATTGAGGTGTTTGGCCAAGCTTTTAGGGAAACATAAGTGCTTTTGAGTAGTAGCAAATACTGTTTGTCAGAAGCTAAAAAAAGTAGTTTTTCCCCAAAAGCACTTTAGAACATTGGTCTAGCAATAAGTACTGCTCTAATATTGGCTAAAGTGCTTTTCAAATTAATTAGCTAAACACAAACTGCTACTCTCCAAAAGTACTTTTTCAACAAGCACTTTTGACAAAAAGCACTTTCTTGTCGAAAAAGCACTTTTCAAAATAAGCAGATTTTGGAAGTTTGGCCAAAAAAGGTATTAGTCTTCGAAGAGGAGAACTCATGTTCGTTTCTGATATTCTTTTTGCTTATTTATCACTACTTCCAGACATTACGGAGACTCGCCCAAAACCGTGAAGCTGCTAGAAAAAGTAGATTGAGGAAAAAAGTAAACCTTTCTTCTCTCATTCTCCTCCTTTTGTTTTCCTGGTTTCCCCCATTGATATGTGTAATTTAAGCCTGTATCTTGTCTTTGAATGACTAATTCAGTACTTGGTTATGCTGTAGGCATATGTTCAACAGCTGGAGAATAGCCGGCTGAAGCTATCGCAATTGGAGCAGGACCTTCAGCGAGCACGTCAACAGGTATTGGCTTCTTCCTTTTCACGTGCTTTCGGGAGGACAATCCGAGGAGGTTCAACAATATTTTCTTATTTTGGCGTTCTTGTCCAACTGAAGGGGAAGTACATTTCAAACATGGGAGATCAATCAAACGGAATGGGTGCCAATGGTATGCCTTTTTCTTGTCGTTGAACTTGTGCCCCCTAGCTTTTTCATTTCAACAAACAAGAAAATTGCTGGGCTTTCTTCTAGACTGTTGAGGATGTATCACTTCTTGTTACTAAATTGAGCTTGGAGTGGGTTGTTATTTCAGGAGAATAGTTCGTCTCTCGTATGTTGTGTGTTGCGTGGCTGTGTTTAGGAAGCAAATAAGACTGAAGTAATGTGTTTTTTCTACTTGAAGAACATTCTAGGACTTCAGTTTTCTTGGTTTTTTCCTGCTTAACTGGACTAAGTTAAGGAGATACCTTGTGAAATCCTTCTGCATGTCGATACGCTGTGGATGGCATTAAATTTGAATTTGAGGAACAAAGTAAACTGCAGCTTCCGATAGGTCCTCAATGAAGCTTTGACCCCTATATCAAAAGTTGTGAAGCTTTGGGCTGTGCATGGTCTTGCTCAATGTTCATAATTCTCACACTTATGATGGTTGCTATGATAAGGATAATGAATGAGTCAGTTGCTACTTTATGCATTCAGTTTAGTACATGACTTTGTCGTATTAGGCTGGCTTATTTTGATAAGATAATGTTCGACCCCTTATTTAGGGCTGGCAAAATGGTTAAAAAAACAAATAACCATCCAATCTGACCCATTAGACACGGGTCAGATAACTGGCTTTTTAAAAAGTATATCCATGTTCAGTTTCAAACAAAATATATCCATATTATCCACTAAAAAAATGGATATCCCAATGGATAATATGGATAATCATATTACCAATACCCACTTGTCTACTTGTTATTTTCATGAGTTCTTCCTTTCTGGGAGTCTAAGCTTATTTTGGCTTTTAGCTTGTATTCTCATCTGACTATTCTTGAAACCATGGTTATCCGTGTTAAAAATGTGCGGGTCGGATACTTTGTCCATTTTCAACCCCCCCCCATATCCAAACCGCATGTTTGCCGCGCCCCCGCCTACCCTTATCTAGTTTCTGAATGCACTTTCCAAAAAATTGTTTCTCGTGCTAAGATAACCTTTCAGATTCTGTTGTTCTGTAGGTCCCTTAGCATTTGATGCAGAATATAGTCGATGGTTAGAAGAACACAAGAAACACATCAATGAGTTAAGGACAGCTGTCAATTCACATGCAAGTGACCCTGAACTGCGAAGTATTGTGAATAATGTCACTGCGCAATTCGATGAAGTCTTTAGGGTGAAGGGAAATGCAGCCAAGGCGGACGTATTCCATGTCTTGTCAGGGATGTGGAAAACCCCTGCCGAGAGGTGTTTTATGTGGATTGGTGGCTTCCGCCCATCGGAACTTCTTAAGGTGACCTCTTCTTGCTCTCACATCCGTGTATTTCTGCATCTGTTCTTCTGCATTTCCCATCTAGACTTTTCCTGTTTAGGATTATGAAAAGCTGTTAATACTTTTTGATCATGTATGAAAAGGTCATATTATTAGGACCAATAAGTTCTTTGTAGTATGTGGAACTTCATTGATTTATGTTTGTGAAAATCTGCCTAGCTCGGTCTTTTTTTTATTTTTCCGATTTTTGGTGCAAAAAAATTTGATCGAGCTTGGTCAGTTTTATTGAATTTTTTTAAAATCAAACCGATCGACTCGGTCGGGCCGAAAGTCGATTGTCGTGTTTTTAGTATTGTTTTTTGGTAGTCACCATTAGCTTTTAAGTCTATTCTGTTAGTTGGATGAAAAGTGCTCCTCCTTAGCAAACTTAAAGGGACTTAAGATGCTCAAGGTTATATTTGAAGGACCGAAATAGACCTACACCTATAGATAAGAGACAGTTTTGGCTAAAAACTCTAGATAATACTCTTTGCAAAATTGAATAAATCACAATTCTATAGTACTTATTATTAAGTTTAAAATGCTAGTTTTAAGTCGTATGCGAGTTTCTTTATAACCAATTATTATGTGTTATTTTAGTATTTATTCTCATTTTTTGTGAAATGATTTCTTTTGTAATGCAGCTTCTAGTCAATCAGTTAGAGCCTCTGACGGAGCAACAGTTAGCTGGCATTTACAACTTGCAGCAGTCATCCCATCAAGCGGAAGATGCTCTTTCACAAGGTATGGAACAGTTGCAGCAATCTTTGGCAGAGACATTAGCTAATGGATCTCCAGCTCCTGAAGGGTCATCAGGTGATGTAGCTAATTACATGGGTCAAATGGCTATGGCTATGGGGAAATTAGGGACTCTTGAAGGTTTTCTCCGACAGGTAACTCTTACTGCTGCTGCCTATTCTTTGTTTAGATTGTTTAATTGATGGATATGCGACAAATGCTTGTTTACTTGTTTGAACATGTGGAAGACGGGGCCAAGCAAATGTTACTCTGGAGGTCTTGCAACTGCAACAGCATGTACCCGTGGAAACTCTAGAATACATCTTGTTTCTATTGGTCTTTGAACTATAACATCTCTGGGTACCTCGTTCTTTTATGTCCTTTAACGAGGTCATCAAATAAGCCAAGATATATTTTGCCAACGTTCTAAAATTAATGATTGGCCTTTTGTAGTAACACCATGTTCAGAGGTTTTATTAGTTTTATTTCGTCTCTGGAGGCGAAGTACGTGAAGCTAAAAGTCGTTGTATCTTTCTGGCAATTTTTAACAGGCGGACAACCTGCGTCAACAGACATTCCAACAAATGCATCTCATATTGACAACCAGACAATCGGCCCGTGCTCTTCTTGCAATAAACGAATATTTCTCACGTCTTCAAGCTCTCAGCTCTCTTTGGCTCGCCAGACCACGAGAGCAATAAGCGCGACATAACATTGGAGTATTCTGCTGAAACACTGGCCACTATATGAGATGCAGCCAGCTAAGTTTCTACATGTAAAGTGGTACTGTATGTGCTTGTGGAAGTGCAACATTTGTTTTTCTCTCTAGGTTTTAGAAATATTACTTTGTTACATAGGAACCAATAATGTAACCTGTGTTTTTAGCTTTACAAGGAAAAAGTTTAGTTAGGATTTTAAGCTACAGAAATGTAAGAGATATTTAGAAAGTTTATGCTTAAACAAATTATAGCTTGTGAGTTGTGACCTGCAAAGTTTCTCTCCTGATGTTGGAAATATACAAGCATTTCATCATTTTCCCTTCTCTATTTATGCAAGAAATGTGGGTGTTCTTCTTTAATCTAGAAGTTTTTATAGCTTAAAGGACATACTATATCATAATTATCATCATATAAATAGTTTCTCGAGTCGAGGGTCTATCGAAAACAGTCTCTCTACTTTCAAGGTCCAAAGGTAGGGGTAATGTCTGCGTTCACTCTACCCTCTCTAGACCCACTTTGTGAGTTTCATTGGGTATGTTGTTGTTGTATCTTGTAAGATAAATTTTTATTTCGGAATTATTATGTAATCATATTTTTGTTATTTCTCCTCCATAAATAGACAAATTCGCAATTTTTTCCTACTTTGTTTGATTTGTACGGATTTAATAGACAACTTTCAAAGTCGAAAATAATTATTTTATAATTGAAGAAATGAAAAATTCATATAATTAAAAATCAAAAGCACCAACTTACTTCTGATGAGCGTGATGATATTTTTCTTTTTCTTCGTATTTATATACTCCTTGATTCTGAGTTAAATGCCACATTCTAGTTTTCAAGGTCAAGTTTATCCATTTTGAAGATTTAAAACATGTAGGTTATATCTCGTTTGTTGATAAAAAGTGTAACACGTAACTCTAAGATATTGTAGATACGAATATTCCAATAAAAATACTATCAAAAGTGAGTTAGTCAAATTTACAAACTCTTGCAATTATTAGTAGAAATATATAGAAGAAAAAAAGATTACTCTATTATAGATTTAGTGTAGCACACTCGTCAGTTCCATCCCACATCGGCATATAAGAGAAGAATGGAGCAAACACAGTAGTATAAGTAATGGGCTGAGCACACAGTACAACATACTTACCTGGACGGGGTCAATGGGCGATCAATAAGGCCCATGGCCTAGGCTGGTGACCTCCATTGCACTTTGGAGGGGTGCCTGACTAAGGTCGGCCCAAGTGGTCGATCCTACGTCATAATTTGTGGCAGTGGGGGCCTGCGTTCGCGCGGCCCCCACCCAATCTAAGTTTAAATTTTGTCGGGCGAATGGTTGTGAATGAAGTGTTCTAAATTTTTCTTACAGCGAGTTTTTTCGGCCCAATGAGCAGTGGATGTGTATTGATTGGATCCTACCTATACTTTCAAACAGTGGACCTTAATTAATTTTGTTTCAGATTAATTTATATTACCTTGTGAACTTCTCGTTATATTTGCAATGAAAGTGCATTGTCTTTTGTTAACTGGCCTGGGTTAATATATTTTTCACAATACTAACTAGGCGTTTGGACATGCATGATTTGGAACAAATTTTTTAAATGTAAAAATTGATCCATAAATTTATATTTCATAAATTAATAGATATATTTATCAATCATGTTTGCTAATCATTTATATCAAATATTAAAAGATCTGCAAGTTAGTAATATATTTACAACAAGTTACTCTTACTAATCAATTGGAAGGATTATATTAAAGAGTAGTTACACTACAATTTATGTTCAATTTTCATTTTATTGAACTAAAATTTGATTAATTGATTTTGTATTTATAAGAAAAGGCTTCTAGTGACGTATTAATTTTGTAATGAACTATGACTTGTTCATGTGGTAAGATTGTATAAGAATTAAAGAAAATTATAATGATTCACATAACTTGTGGTTTTTTTTATGTCTATAAAGAAAAAATACAACTTAATAAATTCAAATTGCATGTTCAAACAAAACTTCGACTTCACATTATCATGATTTCATCTCATTATTTCAAATCATGTCTAAACGGCTCCTAAGAAAAACTTAAATTTCCAGTTTCTAAAAGCGCAAGCAATTCAAAATGGTTTTACACCCTTTAAAATGATTTGGAGATGCTAGAGATCCAAATTTCACGATAAATGTTCTAATACCGATGAGATATGGACAGGGATTTTCTAAATTTTTTTATAAGCTCAACCAAAATTTACTCTTGTAAAAGAAGCAATAACACGTTAGAAGAGAACTAATCTAAAATACAGGTGTAGAAAATAAGTAAAAGTCCGAATCTAGTAGTAGTATGTCTTCTCTATCAATATTCTGTTAAAAATAATTGGAATAAATATGAAATTTGTATAATTAGTGGATAAATCCGAATTAGATGTGATTTTTCATCATTTGCTGATTGAAATGAGATTAAAATAACCTTCAATTATTATAAATTCCGTTTACCTTTTAATTGAAGGAAACAATAGCTTTTCACATTTTGAAGAAGGTAAAGAACTCGTTAAGCTAACGTTTTCCATGATTTCCCATATTTGAAATACTCCCCCGTCCCAATTTATATGATGTAGTTTTACTGGGCACGAAGTTTAAGAAATAAATGAAGACTTTTAAATCTTGTGGTCTAAAATAAGTCAAAGATATGCGTGTGATTATAGATCATCTCGTTAAGTGTAAAAGATAAATTTAAAATTAAATTGTTACCAAATAAAAAGAGTGTATCATATAAATTGGAGCAAAGAGAGTATTTTAGAATTATGCTTGAACCACCTAAAACTATTTCAACTTTTACCTTTTTCCTTTAGTTCACAAAAACAAAAATTGATGAAATATTTTCAATAATTAGACAGAAACTCGTGAGAAATATCAAAAAATATTTATAGAACATTGACATATGACTACTGTCATGACATTATTTCAGGTATTACTTTACGCAAAGCATTTTGAAATTGTTAATTTTATAATATTTATGCAATAGACTTTAGCTGGATACGAAATTTAAAAAACAAATAATTTTAAAATTTATAATTTAAATACATGTAAATTGAGAAATTTAGAATTAAATTGTTTTCACACGCATGATGTCTTTTTCTGATACAAAATAAAAAAGAAATTACATCACAAATGGGTAAAAGGAATAGTATTGAGTATATTCTTTTCCCCTTAAAGAAAACACTTTTCATAAAGGTTCTTCTTCCCAATGAAAATTTACAAATTACAATTAGGTGCTTAGCTTATAAAGTCTTGTTGCCTTAATAAGTTCTTCTAGTGATTAAATAGTGAATATAGCAGACATGGAAGCATTCATCTATGGTGAAATTTGTTGGATATAAAGTATTACGGGAAGTAAATAAATATTACAAGTGTTCGAAAAGATAAACAAACAACCAAGATTATAATTGCCGAAAGCTTCTTGAGTCTTGAATCATGATAACCTGAAATCAAGAAACACTAAATTTGGATTGTTACAATTGTAAGTGAGTCGAGAGATGACTCTATGTATTTAAGACAAGATTGCTCCATATATATGTTTTTACGTTAGAGGGCAATAGTCTCCCAAGATAAAACAGCAACTAATCAACACTACAAAGTAAATAGGTTGATTCTGACGAAGAAAACAAACATGAAACGACTTGTTGAAGAATGAAAAATTTAGAGGAAAAGGAAGAGTTTCTGCTCTTGTTCATGACTTGTGTTGTCTTTTTTTTTTTCCTTCACTCAAAATTAGAGTAAGGTTTTCTCTTTATAGTGTTTAGGAGGAGGAGAGGTATTAAGAGGTTGTTTAAGTTTTGTAATAAGTGCAAAACGTTTCAGATGGTTAAACAACATTTTTTGAAACTCCAGGGACCAAACTATAAATACTAAGAAATTTGGGGTCCAAAAAAATAATATTAGAAGAAGCCGCGACCCGAGCCCGGACCGGACGGACGGTGGTGCGCGTGTGGGGCTAGCCTTGAACTCAAGCACACCTAGGTCCTCCTTCCTTCAAACACATGAGTTATCCTTGGGGTCCCAAACCTTTATCTATTTTTTAGGCTTATAAAAAGAACAATTCTTTATTTTCCATCAACGTGAGAGATTTGTCCCACACTATATTTTCATGGCTCAAACACATTACTTAGTGGACCAATATCTCTTTCTTTTCTTAACTAAATTTGACGATATTTGGCCCTACCGTCATCTACTCACTTAGTAAATTATGCACGTGTTAAGAACCAAAGACAGACATGCGGAACTCGAGTGTTTAAGTCATTAAAGATGGGTGGATGCAACCAGGCAAATTTCCAATAAAATTTGCAGAAGGGCTTTAGCTCAGCTTCAATTAACAAAAATGAAGAACACCAAGAACATAAACAAGTAAAAAAAAAGATCGAAGAGTATGTTAGATTGCCATCAGACCATCCCAGCACCCATGATTGGGACTGAGAACGGTCATCTGCAGCACCATGAACGCAGAAGGCCATGGGTGCTGTTAATCACGGTCTGGTCCTTCAACCAAACTTGATTTCCTGTCTCCTTTGAACTCAAGGATACAGTGGTACGAGCCTATTGAACAGATCCTGTTCAAGTAAGGTCGTGTCCTATCTTTTCACTTCCTTCACTTAAGTATCCTTTATCAGCACAGTGTTTTACCCATGTGGGACGAGGAGCATCTATACGCACGACAAGAAAAAGTGAGAATGTTTGCTTGGTTGGTATTCCTTACACATGCTAGTATTTTGAAATGAAAGCTGACTGTTTGTGATAGAATTTTATTTCTTTTGATGTTCTTTCAGTTAAATGATGAGATGAAGAAAATGAAGGAGCAGGTTTTTTTTTTAAAAAAGACAGAAGCTCTTCTTGAAATCTAGGTACTTGTCTAAACTACTGTTACTACTCGGTTATCTTTTACTCCATCCGTACATAATTTATTTGAAGGTTGACCAGTTTAATAGTCAAACAAATTTTTTTACTTAATTTGAAACATAGATTCTTTGAATATTTTATAATAAAATTTACATATTTGAAAACTACATAAAAAGTACTATAAGTCTGCATAATAATAATAATTCACAATAAATAAAAAGAATTGGAGAAAAAATCGTAGTGAAGGAAAGAGTTATTTGACTCCGAAACTGGCAAACCTTCAAATAATTTGGGAGAGGGAATACCTTTTTTCTAGTTTCTACTATTGACACGATAACATATTACTCTTTATGAGATAAGAGGAATTCAGTGTGATAGTCAACAACAATAACATACCCAGTGAAATTCCACAACGTGAGGTCTGAGAGGGTAGAGTGTACGCAGGACCTTACTTCTACTTTATTAGGTAGAGAGGTTGTTTCTGTAAGACCTCGGTTCAAGAAATTCATTGTGATAGTTACCAAATTAAAGAAGGAAAGCTTTGGAGTAACTGATAAAGTTGATGCCATGTGACCAGGAGGTCATAGGTTCAAGCCGTGGAAACAACCTCTGACAGAAATGTAAGGTAAGACTGCGTACAATAGATCATTGTGGTTCGGCCCTTCCCCGGATCCCGCGCATAACAGGAGCTTAGTGCACCGTGATGTTTTTTTTTTTTAATGATGGCTTTATATTATAAAAGTTCCGTGGATGTTTGAAAATTAGGACTAAGAAAATAAATAATTATTATTTGAAGTATCCCCAAAATCTAAATAAATGTAGATGAGCATTTGAGTTAGGGCTTAAGGGTAGAAAATGTGGTAATTGGTAACTATTACTCCTTTTCAAGGTCACATTCTGCTTTTCAAGGTCAAGTTGAACTATTTGAAGATTAGAAACATGTAGATTATAATATCTTGTTTTGTTAATAAAAAGTGTAACACGTAACTCTAAGAGATTGTAGATACAAATTTTCCAAAATAAAATATCAAAAGTAAATTCATTAAATTTACTAGCACTTCCAATTATTAGCAGAAGAAACATATATAGTACTTGATCAATATTAAAAGAAAAATCAAAGATACAATCTATTAAAAGAAAGTTTTAGTGGTAGAACACTCGTCAGTTCCATCCCACATTGGCATCTGAGAGAGAAGCGGAGCAAATGCAGTAGTATAATTAACGGGCTGAGCACACAGGACAACATACTTACCTGGACGGGATCGAAGGGCGATCAAAAAGGCCCATGTCCTAGGCTGGTGATCTCCATTGCACTTTGGAGGGATGCCCGCCTAAGGTCGGCCCAAGTGGTCGAGCCTACGTCATAATTTGTGGCAGTGGGGTCCTGCGTTCGCGCGGCCCTTACCCAATTCCAAGTCCAAAATTTTCTGTTCCATTAGGAGTTGTTGTAGTTTTATAATATTTTGATCTCAGCCCAAAAGTGTTTCATGGTTTATCTGCTATCTATACCAGATAAGTTAACTAACTGTGTTTTACATATATCGTTGTGTGTAGGGCTGCTGTTCATTTTGGTTTATCTGATCAGATCTGAAATTTCGGATTGGTAAAATTATCATCCGAATAAATTCGAAAATTGGATATCTGAAATTTTTGGATCGGATAATCGGATATCTGAAATTTTCATATTGAATATAATATATGCAATGAAGTTCTTAAACTTTTGATATATTATAGTAGTTAATTTGCGTCAATGCCGTATTTTTTTCTTCCACCAAACACCTTCACTTTGTAACATCACCTAACAATAACTCTAAACATGGTATGGAAGTTCAATCCTCCGATCATATTATTATTTGTAAATATTTACACAATTAGATAACTTATTAATTGGTTGTATATGAACTCTTGATAAGCTTAAACTGGTAAAAAATGACAATTAACCTGCTATCACATGTTAAAATTTATTAATAGTATAAAATAATCTTTGCAATGGCGGTATATTTTATTTAAATCCTATTTTAATTTATCTTAAAATCCCACACAATGGTTGGAGTAGCGAGTAAAGATAATTATAGTCAGCATATTGCTATCGTTAAGCGTCCACCCGCATCAAGAATTTCTACCAAGTTATACGATATGAAAAAGATTATGCACTGTCTTAAAATATCATTGTTTACATTGCCATTGACATAAAGTCAAGCTCCTTCACTTACTACTTTTTTTTTTTAAGGAAAATGGATAGTGAAGACGTGGAGGAAATGAAGTTTTGTTTCCTTTTGAATCGATTGATTTCTAAAATTTCTTTGTATACTATAATACTTAGTTGAAAGATTGCATCATTTACTTCGGATCTACTCCAATCTCCTTATCTACTGTAATATTTAAAGTAATTGTATAATTAGTAACAATATTAAGGTTTGTCAGAAGAAGAACTTGATTCTTTCCCTTTGTTTTTTGATGAAGGTATGGAAGAAACATAATAATCAAACAAATGAAAACCGAAAAGCACAAACGCAGCCTAACTATTAGGGAAGAAAAAATAAAAAAATCGGATATTTCAGATATCCGAAAGTAAAGAAATTGTGATTCGTATCAGATCCGATTTTTTTGGATATCCGAAACTCAAAAAAGTGGATCGGATATTCAATTTTTTGGATCGGATCGCGGATAGGATCGATCGGATCGGATTATTATGAACATCCCTAGTTGTGTGTCTGTATAAATTTCAAACTATTTGTGAAAAATATTTATTGAATTATAAAATAATTTGGGATTTTGGCCCGATTAGAAAGACTGGCTAGGCCTTGATTCAGACCAATTTTATAGTTGTTCAAATAACTAAGGGGTGGGCAAAAAATACGAAAAAACTGAAAAAATAATTTCTGAAAAATCGAACCGAATCAGGATTTAGTAATTCGGTTCGGTTTTTAAATTTTTGATACGAACCGAACCGAAAAATCGAATTAAATATGTAATTAATCTTATTTTTTATTTTAGGCTACTACTATCTCTTGAATCATAGCCATTGAAGCCAATCTATGAAGCTTTTATGGAAGTCGAATGCGGTATGAACTTGATTAACATATCACGGAAGCATTGACATAAAATGTAGGGAGAGAAAGTAGTTGTAAATTGGTAAAACTTTAAATGGTCATAACTCTGCGCTCGGATGTCCGTTTTACCCGATTTGTTTTTTGATTTTGCGTATTTTTCGAGACGGGGCCGGGCAAACAGCCATAAGGCAGTTTGGAGCCGCCAACTTTTACGAAAACGTCCATTTTTCCAATCAATTTGTATTTTCCCCCAAATCGGTTTCTAATTTTTCTTTTTCTTTAGTAAATATTTCACGATACACAATAGATTTCAACGTCGAAATTTCGTGGTAATGTAGGTGTGAATGCCAATTTCAGTGTTGGAAATTCTATTTTTTAAAAAACCCCGACCCACTAGAAAAACCGATATAATCCGATACGTTCGGCGATATAAACCGAACATATTTTTTTTTTAAAAAGTTGGATCCGGTTTTTTTTTAAAAACCGATTTTTATTCGGTTCATATTTTTCGGATACAAAACCGATATGAACCGATATACGCCCACCCCTACAAATAACGACATATTTACATCCATACTGAATACAACTTCCTCATTGCTGGAATTTGCTTCTCATCTTTCCTTGGACGAAAGCTAACTTGTGAGTTTCCTGTCTCAGTTACCAAAATCCTTCTAATAAATAACAGGGCGATTTCATTTTCTATTCATCTCAAATCCTTGGATTTGATTTCATTTTATCTAACCTCCTATTTGGATGGTTGTTTCCCGGGGTTCATTATTGTATTGTATTTTATGAAATCATATTTGTTTCAATTGTTCTTAAAATTATGTTGTATGTTGTTATAATTCCGTGGTTATATAATCATGTAAAAGTTCAATTTTTATAATCACGAATTTGATGATTTTTACGTGGTTACGTATTTTATTTCCTCGTTATACCCCACCCCACACCCAAACTCACCCCCTACCCCACCCTCTGCTACCCATCCAATCCCACAACCACCCACCACCCGATCGCCACCTACTTATTTTTTAAATTTTCTATTCTCTTTTACCTTAGTTTTATTAATATATATAAACTAGTTTGTAACTAAGGGTTAAGAGTATCTTATTGAACTTATATGTTATTATATAGTATCATATAGTCAAACTAAACAATAAAATGTTATCAAACCACAACAAACAACACAGTCTATCCAAACATTATATTTATTAACACAGTACAATATAGGGCTGGCCAGTGGGCCGGGCTCGGGTACGCGGGCGGGTCCGGCGGTGTCGGGGTCGGGGCGGGACGGCGAAGGGGCGGGGTCGGGTCGGCGGGGCCGGAGCAAGTCCCGTCCGATCCCGTCCCGTCGGGCTCGGGTCGGGGCGGGGTCGGGGCGGGGTCGGGCTCGGGTCGGGATATGGCGGGTTTTTTTTTTTTTTTTTTTTAAAAAAAAAAAAAAAAAATAACATATGTATAAAAAAAACTCAATAAACAAAACAAGATAGTGTAATAAAAACATCCCAAGGAAATTTGTTTTTGTACCTCTTATATTATTTAATAGACATATGATTTTTTTGTAATACAAATACAATTGTCTAAAATCTAAATTGCAACTTTGTGGTGTTGTCCAAAAGTTACAAATTACATAATAAAATTACAATTAAAAAAATTACATTCTCAAAAAAACCTGTTCTAATTGCTTGATGATTTCATGTGGTTCTTCGGTTGGAATTGGTATTTGTTGGTCAAATTGATCCACGTCGCTTTCACTACCTTCGGTTAAGATTTCGTTGTAGTTTTCATCATCTTCTTCGTTGATCTCCGGTTGACCGCACCTTCTCCGCTCCGCTCGTATCCAATCTCTCGAATAATACCGCAATTTCCAAGTGTCTCCGGCTAATGAGTGTCGTGGTCTCCTATTTGATATCTGCTGCAGAAAAAGCGCTTTCGAGATTTAGGTTGACGACGCTTGAATGTTCAAAACATCTCGAGCCATCATTGAAAGTGTCGGAAAGATCTTCTCATTCCCCTCCAAAGTATTTCGACAAGTCTTCATGTCCATCTTCATTGATAACTTCTTGATACGGTATGAGAACCCCGCAAAACAAAAATATCCAACTCGCTAATTTGGTTAGTAGTAGAGGTACGGCCGCACATTCTATTTCGAGGCTTTCAATACTAGCCGCGAAACAACATGTCTTTTGTGAGGTTGTGTTGAAGATGAAGAAGATGGTATGGAAGGAAGTAAGTTACTAGCATTTTCTTGTTGATAAAATCTATATATATTTTTGCATTGGTGTTCTACGCTAGACAATACTTCTTCTTTAGTTTGTTCAATAGGTGGTGGGTGATTTAGATTTTTGGGACTTGGAGGTGGTAGTACTTCTATACAATCGTAAATAGTTTCAATTAGTGATTTTGTACCGTCTATTTTAATAGTAGGATTTAATACTGAGAACCAATAATATAAATAGAGGGAATAGGAATAAAATATTTTTTTATTTTGAGAAACATTTTTTTAATAAATTTGCCTTATAATTTGGTTTTTCCATATATTCACTAAGTAATAAAAATATTAGAGTTATATAAAATAACATAGTTGAAATAGTAGGATAATATATACCGGAAAATTCTTTTGTTGCTTGAAAAAATTTCTCTAAAAATACAATAAGTTCGGAAATTTTTTCCCAATCACTATCTAAAATCATATCAGTGGCTTTTTATTATGAGAGTTAAAAAATAAAGTTATAGGTAATTTATAGTCATAAGCAACAAGTAGTTGCTCGTATAAAGAATTCCACCTAGTGGATACTTCTTGTGGAATTTTTCTAAAAGGTAGTTGGCAATCATGACAAATTTTTTTATATTCTTTTCTACGTTGTACTTTATTACTTTTAAAAATAAAGTTTATAGCAAATTGTATTTTACTAAGAATGTCTTCAAAAAGTGATAGACCATCCTTTACAATTAAGTTATATATATGGCACGCGCATTTTATATGAAAATGGTCCGGAAAAGACGGAGTTAAACTATTTTTTAAAATTGTAATGGCGTAATTGTTACTAGAAGCGTTATCTAATGTAATAGTCATAATTTTATCGGTATTTCCGTAATAATCGCACACTTGATAAATATTTTACGCAATAAAAGTACCGGTGTGCCTATCATCTATATATCTATACGCTAAAATACGTTTTTGCATAGACCATTTATAATCTATCCAATGACAAGTTACGAGTTAAATAATCATGGCCGTTAGTACTACGACCTATATCGACGTGATGGATACTTTGCCATTAAAATGATATAATGAAAAACGTAAATATTGTTGATATTCATGCGCGAATTTAAATACATCTCTCTTAACGGTTGATCTAGGAAAACCGTTAAAAGCAGGATTATATATATCTCTAATGTAATGAATAAAACCGGGAGATGAAGGAAATGAAAAAGGCAAACCCTCCACAAACAACTAATTTTGATATTGCTTCCCTATCTCTATGTTTATTGTATTTAGAGCCTACAATTCCCCCGGTCATAGGGTTAATTTGACCCTGTACTTGGTCGGGACGATATCGATATGTGAACCTTGTCCCGATGGAGCGGGCGTTTGCGCACCCGGTTTTGAAGCTCGGTATTGGGCATACCTATTTGGATGAGCACTTACTACGTGTCTAATTAAACCCCCGTCCCACCGTGACCTTTTCCAGTTTTAAATTTTAAAACATTTTTACAAATTTTACATATGGCTACTTGATTCTCTACGTCCCTATCAAAAAATGTCCATGCATCTCGATTTTAATGGTCGTTTTCTTTGGACCTCGTCTCATACTAGGGGGAATAGGAGGTATTTCGGTTGAAGGTGCACTAGTGGGTGTGTTGTCATCAACATTAGTGGGTATATCATCTAGATCATCGTCTAAATTAAAGTCTTCTTGAGTTCCGTAGAAAATAGCTCCAGGTCTAAATCTAATGGTATTGTAGGAAAATGTTGAGTATCAACAAAATCATCATGTGTAGGAATAAGATGACTAGAAGAAGTACCCTTGCCCTGGTTGCCCCTACTAGAAGAAGCACCCTTACCCTTACCCTTAAACATACCTTTTAATCCTTCCATTTTAATTATGATAATAAATAAATAATTAAAGACAATAAAATTAAGTGATCTAAACTAAATAAACGGAGACAATAATAATTTAATGAAGGAACGAATGTACCAAACGCGACGTAACGTCGACGTGTAATCGAGAGGTTGAAAATTAAAACTTTGCTCGATGGAAGATCCTCAAGCTAGTTGCCAACTTCACTACCAATTCCCAAATGAATAAATAAAATTGAATATTTAGCAAACAATGTAGAATTGTAGAGAGATATATTGAGAAATTAGAGAGATTGTAGGAAGATTTGTGAGAAAGATGAAGAGAAAATGAGTTATTTATAGTTGAAAAATTGGGTTAAAGTGTAAATATAATAACTTATGGGTTAAAAATAAATATTAAGGGGTAGGGGGTTGGGGGGGGGGGGGCTAAAATGGCCGTTGCCAACGGCCATAATCTAAAATGGCCGTTGGTGCAACGGCCATTTTTGCAAAGGGCGAGGGCGGGGTCGGGGTCGGGGCGGGCTCGGGTCTCGCGGGCCTGGGGCGGGCTCGGGTCTCGCGGGACGAGACATCGTCCCGTCCCGAGTTCGAGTCCCGCCCCGTAATTTTTTTTTTTTTTTTTTTTTTTTTGGCGGGGTCGGGGCGGGACCGGGGCGGGCTCGGGACGGGGTCGGGCTGTCCCGGCCCACTGACCAGCCCTAGTACAATACAATATGATACTATACAATAGATACTGTACATTATGAAACCATGGATAACAACCATCCAAACAGAGTGTAATATGTGGTTTCTTCCTTCTACTTTTCGTTTTGAAGGTTTATTTTGACTATTAGTCTGAAATGTAATATCTCAAAAACCTTAATCTACGGGACATTGGAGTTTCTCAAAAATAAATAAAAATGAAGTGTAAGAATTTTATTTGGAAGTAAAAGACAGAGACAATTCCGGGTGATTGTACTAGTGTAAGTGCAGCATATCGATCAGCACCAACAGTTCAGGTTCTTTGTTTTGTGTTAAGTTGCTTAATTCTATGAGGCTTCTCCTCCTTGAATTTGAGTGTGGTTTTTAGAATGTTAGAATGTCAAATAGATATAGCGTCTCACATTGGAAGAAAGTGTTGTAGGCATCTATAGAAGCTTTTATGTACCCATCTCTTCACTTATTTTTGTTAAAAATGAGCTTAATCAAGTATCTGATTACTATTTTTGATCTACGATATTACTCACTCCAGATCAAAATGGACAGTTATTATTGGAATTTCTTGTTGACTCTCTGTAAAATACTCGTTTGGCCGAGGGCTTCTAAAGTGCTGATAAATAACCAACCCACAATGAATAGGGAAGATATAGTAATGCTATGAATGACCTGTTATTAATCTGTATTCCAAAAAACCAGTAAACAATAATAATTGAAAAATGAACAGAATCAGTGTTGGAAAAATAAAAGTATTTTTCAGAATATAATCGAGCCCACTTAGTTCAAAGTGTGTCCTTAAGGAAATTATTCCCCTCACAGTACTCGAGGTTGATGGAATATCCCCTCCCAGGATAGAACGATTATCTTACCAGAATAGTAGTACTCCAAATTCCGGTAGCGGCGAACCACTCAACAACAGTATATCACACAGAATTTGTTTATGCAGAAGAAGAAGAAGTTTGTGTTGTTCAGAAAATTCGTAAGTAATATTCTGAGGAATCAAACGAATTTATAGCCATGGAAGTATCTTGTTTCGAAGGTTTGCAACCTTTACGAACAAAGAAGCGAAAATGGTGGGAAATTTAAATAAGGAAAAGAAATCGGGTCGCGGGTCAGACACGCGGATCCGGCCGGGTCGCGGGTCAGACACGCGGATCCGGCCGGGTCGCGGGTCACTAACGGGTAGGATTGGATAAGTTAATTAATTAATAATGATTAATTAAATAATTAAAAATTAAAGAAAATTTGGTCCAAAAAGATTATCAATCAATCAGATCATTTGACCGAATCTGAATTCGAGCCGAGCGAGCGACGACAACGGCGCGAGGGGTCCTTGCCCCCTCAACCCTTTTACTGACAAGAAGGAGTAATTCTACTTATAAGTAGAAGAACTTTTCTTTCCACTACCGATGTGGGACAAATGCTTATTTTATAAAGCAAGAGGGAACTCCCACTTTTCTTTCCACTACCGATGTGGGACAACTCCCACTTTTCTTTCCACTACCGATGTGGGACAACTCCCACTTTTCTTTCCAATCATTTCCCATTCACCAATATCAATACCCAACAATCCCCCACATGAATGGGGAATGACTATAATATAAAAGAATGCGCGGACAAGTGTGATATACAAGCGAGAATTGACTGCATCTGGATAAGTAGGTTTCCATTTGAACTTTCCGTAGTGAACTTATATCGGATATACTCGATCAATCGGTAGATTTGATATCTTTGAACCGTCGAACTTTGTTGTATACCTAGACAACATAAGTCACACAATCAACCCTCAAACGTTTATGGTTCTCACGGTTGTGTTCGTTGCAGCCATGAACACCTCCTGGTTTCATGAGTGTGTAGAGAATGGGCCTTTACTGTCATTCCCCTTTAAAGCGGCTTAGACTTAACACTCACATAGGTGATTTCTAAACATGTGGTCCTATAGCCAAATTATATGGTCATACACTGCCAGATTTAGATAATCATTAAAGAACCTTAATGCTTTATTAACTCATTAACAAGCCATAAGGTTTTATCCTTATTTCTGAACATTGTCTTCATCCGAGAATGGGTTGAGTTATTTGACAATGTTGAACCGTCAGTCACAACTTTGTTTGATCTCCTTGAACCTAGCTCTTGGGATCTCCAGTCCGCTAGGTAGAGTTACCGCCATGATGACTTGTCCTCGGCCTTAACCCCATTCCCATTGATGATCTACTAACTCCCTCTCTAGATAAGCCTTTTGTAAGCGGATCCGGCCACGTTATCTCTTGACTTTACATAGTCAATCGTGATAACGCCACTAGAGAGGAGTTGTCTAACGGTATTATGTCTTCGTCGTATGTGACGAGATTTTCCGTTGTACATTACGCTTCCCGCCCTACCTATTCTTCGCTTGACTCGTCACAATGTAAACATATAGGAGCCAAAGGTTTGGGCGAGAATGGAATATCTTCTAAGAAATTCGGAGCCATTCGGCTTCTTCACCGGCCTTGTCTAAAGCTATAAATTCGATTCCATTGTAGAGCGGGCGATGCATGTCTGTTTTTATGATTTCCAAGACACTGACCCACCCCCAATTGTGAAAACATAACCACTCGTGGATTTAACTTCAAATGATCCGGTGATCCAATTTGCATCACTATATCCTTCGATCACGGCGGAATATTTGTTATAATGCAAAGCATAGTCTTGGGTGTGTTTTAAATACCCCAAGACTCATTTCATTGCCATCCAATGAGTTTGATTGGGATTACTCGTGAATCGACTCACTTGCGATAGCACATGCTATATCGGTCGTGTACAATTCATAATATACATCAAACTTCCCAAAACTCGTGCATAGTCCAATTGTGAGTCACTTTCACCTTTATTCTTTTGAAGTGCAAAACTTACATCAATTGGAGTCTTTGCAACATTGAAATTTAAATACTTAAACTTGTCAAGTACTCTTTCAATATAATGAGCTGCGATAATGCTAGACCTTGTGGAGTTTTATGAATTACGATACCTAAGATCAAATCGGCAACTCCTAAGTCCTTCATATCAAATTTGCTAGCCAAAGATACGGTTCGTAGCATTTATATCGGTAATATCTCTACTCATTATCAACATGTCATCAACATATAAACAAACAATGACTTCATGATTTGGAGTATTTTTAATGTAAACACATTTGTCACACTCATTAATCTTAAATCCATTTGCCAACATTGTTTGGTCAAATTTCGCATGCCATTGTTTGGGTGCTTGTTTAAGTCCATAAAGTGACTTAACAAGTTTGCACACTTTCCTTTCTTTACCGGGAACCACAAAACCCTCGGGTTGTTCCATGTAAATTTCTTCCTCCAATTCTCCATTTAAGAAAGTTTGTCTTGACATCCATTTGATGGATCTCAAGACCATATACGGCCGCCGATGCCACTAACACCCGAATACATGTTATTCTTGTTACCGGAGTATGTGTCAAAGTAATCAAGGCCTTCTTTTTGTCTATAACCTTTGACCACAAGTCTTGCCTTATATTTGTCAATAGTGCCATCACTTTCATTTTCCTTTTAAAAATCCATTTTGATCCTAAAGGTTTATTTCCGGGAGGAAGATCAACCAATTCCCATGTATGATTGTTCAAAATTGATTCAATCTCACTATTGACCGCCTCTTTCCAAAATGTTGAATCGAAGAAGACATCATTTGCTTTAAATGTTTGAGACTCATTTTCAAGCAAGAATGTCACAAAATCTGGTCCAAAGGAAGTAGATGTCCTTTGACGTTTGCTACGCCTTGCATCCTTTTTACTTGGTGTATTTTCCTTTGGTTCTTCCCGCGGTCGTTTAGATCTTTCACTTGACGACTCACATTCGGTTTTATACGGATAAATGTTTTCAAAGAATTCAGCATTATCGATTCAATTACCGTATTAACATGTATTTCGGGATTGTCCGATTTGTGAATCAAAAACCGACAAGCTTTGCTGTTTGTAGCATAGCCAATAAAAACACAATCCACTGTTTTTGGTCTGATTTTTACCCTTTTGGGCAAAAGAACTTGGACCTTTGCTAAACACCCCCACACTTTGAAATATTTCAAGTTGGGTTTTCTTCCTTTCCATAGTTCATATGGAATAGATTGTGTTTTCTTTGTGGGGCACCTGTTGAGTATTCGATTAATTTGTAAGGATAGTTCCCCCCACAAGTTTTGCGGTAAACCGGAACTTATTAGTAAGGCATTCATCATTTCCTTTAATGTTCGATATTTCCTTTCCTCAATTCCATTTGATTGTGGTGTGTAAGGGGCCGTATTTGATGAATAATTCCATATTCTAAACATATCTCTGCAAAAGGAGATTCGTACTCTCCACCCCTATCACTTCTAATCATTTTTATCTTTTTATTCAATTAATTTTCCACTTCATTTTTGTATTGCTTAAATGCATCAATTGTTTCATCCTTACTATTAAGCAAATACACATAACAATATCGAGTGCAATCGTCAATAAAAGTTATAAAATACTTTTTCCCACCGCGAGATGGTATTGACTTCATATCACATATATCTGTGTGAATTAAGTCTAAAGGATTTGAATTCATATCAATAGACTTATATGGATGTTTAACAAACTTAGATTCAACACAGATTTCACATTTAGATTTATTACACTCGAATTTAGGCAATACTTCTAAATTAATCAATTTTCGCAAGGTTTTGTAGTTGACATGTCCTAAACGAACATGCCATAAATCATTTGACTCCAATAAGTAAGACGAAGTGAATTCTTATTAATACCGTCAACAACCATTACATTGAGTTTGAAAAGGCCCTCGGTGAGGTAGCCCTTTCCTATGAACAAATCATTCTTACTTATTACAATTTTCTCACTAACCAACACACACTTAAACCCGTTTTTGACGAGTAGTCCATTTGAAACTAAATTCTTTCGAATTGTTGGAACGTGCATAACATTGTTGAGAGTCGGGACCTTGCGGAAGTCATCTTCGAAGTATCTTCCCATATCCTTCAACCTTGGTCATTGCAGTATTTCCCATAAACAAGTACCTCTTCGGGTCCGGCGGGAGCATAGGTTGCAAATCTTTGCTTTTGTAGCGCAAACATGTCGAGTGGCACCAGAATCAAGCCACCACTCCTTTGGGTTTCCAACCAAATTGCACTCCGATAGCATTGCACACAGATCATCCATATCATCATTCTTTTCCACCATATTGGCTTGTCCTTTTCCCTTGTTCTTTTTCGGGAGACGACAATATGGGGCTTTGTGGCCAACTTTCCCACAATTAAAGCAGTTGCCCTTGAACTTTTTCTTGTTGGAATCCTTCTCCTTTCCGAAGGCCTCTTCCTTTTCTTGTTCTTTTTCAGAGCAGCATCTTCAACGATGTTTGCCCCTTCAATTGGTGAAGTCTTACGGTACCTCTTCTCATCGGTTTTGTTATCTTCCTCGATCTTGAGACGAATCACAAGATCTTCCAACTTCATTTCCTTTCTTTTGTGCTTAAGATAATTCTTGAAATCTTTCCATGAGGGCGGCAACTTCTCAATCATTGCGGCCACTTGGAATGCTTCATTTACTACCATACCTTCTTGCAATAAGGTCATGGAAGATAAGTTGAAGCTCTTGAACTTGGGTTCCAACGGTTTTTCCATCCACCATTTTGTAGTCTAGGAATTTGGCAACCACAAACTTCTTCAAGCAAGCATCTTCGTTTTGTACTTCTTTTCAAGTGCACTCCATAGTTCTTTGGAGGTCTCTACCGCACCTTGTAGACGTTGTACAAGTTATCTTCTAAGGCACTCAAAATGTAGCCTTTGCACAAAAAATCACTGTGTCCAAGCCTCGGTAACCATGAACTTTTGGTTGTCGTGCATGTCGGCGGCGAGCACGGGAGGGTCCTCACTGGTGAACTTTTGCATACCAAGGGTGGTAAGCCAAAAGAACATTCTTTGTTGCCATCCTTTAAAGTTGGCACCGGTGAACTTCGCAGTTTCTCGCCGGTGGCACACGGCGGTACGGGTTGTAGGAGTAAGCTATTTGGTGCAAGAATTGCGAGAGGTAGTTCCGGTCTCAATTGCCATTATTCGTTTGTCACTGTGACAAACTGTTTTAGTTAATAAAACCAGAATAGCAATTCAATCACAGACTTAAACGATGAAGATTTTATTTCTTCAAATTGCAGTATAATTATGAAACTTTAGTATTCCAACGAAGTTTTTATATCTTCGAGTCAGAATACTAATATTCATATGGAGTAGAAAACTGCACAAGTTTTAATCTCCAAACCAGAATACAACAACGATGAAGTTTTTATGTTCTTCAAATCGTTGTACAAGTATGAACTTTAATATTCCAACGAAGTTTTTATGTCTTCAAGTCAGAATATGAAATTTCACACGGAGTAGAAAACCACACAGGTTTTAGTCTCCAAAACAAAATACAGATAATCTAAAAATATAATTTCCTTAAGATTGTTATTAATCCGTATTCCAAAAAACCAGTAAACAATAATAATTGAAAAATGAACAGAATCAGTGTTGGAAAAATAAAAGTATTTTTCAGAATATAATCGAGCCCACTTAGTTCAAAGTGTGTCCTTAAGGAAATTATTCCCCTCACAGTACTCGAGGTTGATGGAATATCCCCTCCCAGGATAGAACGATTATCTTACCAGAATAGTAGTACTCCAAATTTCGATAGCGGCGAACCACTCAACAACAGTATATCACACAGAATTTGTTTATCCAGAAGAAGAAGAAGTTTGTATTGTTCAGAAAATTCGTAAGTAATATTCTGAGGAATCAAACGAATTTATAGCCATGGAAGTACTGTTTCTGAAGGTTTGCAACCTTTCTGAACAGCCACTGAAAATGGTGGGAAATTTAAATAAGGAAAAGAAATCGGGTCGCGGGTCAGACACGCGGATCCGGCCGGGTCGCGGGTCACTAACGGGTAGGATTGGATAAGTTAATTAATTAATAATGATTAATTAAATAATTAAAAATTAAAGAAAATTTGGTCCAAAAAGATTATCAATCAATCAGATCATTTGACCGAATCCGAATCCGAGCCGAGCGAGCGACGACAACGGCGCGAGGGGTCCTTGCCCCCTCAACCCTTTTACTGACAAGAAGGAGTAATTCTACTTATAAGTAGAAGAACTTTTCTTTCCACTACCGATGTGGGACAAATGCTTATTTTATAAAGCAAGATGGAACTCCCACTTTTCTTTCCACTACCGATGTGGGACAACTCCCACTTTTCTTTCCAATCATTTCCCATTCACCAATATCAATAACCAACATGACCCAATATAGAAAACTGGTAATAATATCAACAAACGAACTTTCTCACGAGCTTCCAGACATGCTGAATTCCACATATTCTTGTACAGTCAAAGAAGACCGATTTCGTAAAAAAATGAGACCAGTAAATGACAATTCACTGAAATTGCATCTTTGTGGGATCGTCAATATTGTACCGAGGGCGCCGTGAGAGTACACTGAATCAGTATAACTGTACTTCTCCTTGACACAACAAGACAATTTGATTCCTTAACTAAGCGATTTGGGCCGGAAGCGGAACTCTAACTTCCACCAATGGGTTCCCCAACTACTCCAGAATGCGTTAGGATGGTGATTGATTAAACTAAGTGGTAAGAAACATAAAGACAACTAGAGTACAATAAAGACGATAAAGGTAGAATGAAGATATGTAAAAATCAATTTTTTGATTGATTGTGTTGTCTCATTATGTACAAGTGATTTTACATTTTATAGTACAAGAAAAATAAACGTGACCCCCTATGTTAGCCATCGAACTACCCACAAAATCCACTAGCCAACTATGAGGAGGTGGTGCCGATTTTTTCACATGGACCTCTAGCACGATCGACGGCACTCCTTTCAGGATGTTGTTGGTTGCTACCTTTTCTAGAAGGTCCTTTGATTTGGTTTTCGAGGCGTCCGAGTATGTGTGGGTCTCAGCCGTTCCTCGGAATTATGACTCGGCCAGATTACTATAATATCCGATGATGCTTTTCTAGCCGAGGGTAAGGACTAACGGATTCGGTTATGATTCCGCTCAGTTACCGATTTAGAATCCTTTTCCTTGTATCCCTATAGAGTTGAAAAATTATTCTTCCTTTCAAAATTCAATGGCTACTCCACAACTTTAATGTACATCCATGCAATTCGTAAATTAATGTTTTAATGTCTACAACTCTATCTTATTCACATAGAGGTTATTCTATACCAAAATAGTTCAACGGGATGCCCACAGAGCTCCAGCAAATAATCGATTGTGCTTCTAATTTATGGATTAGTTTGTAGATCAACTGGTAACCCAGATTGCAAAGATCTCTGAAATGAATGGTCGATGCCGAGAGTGAGGGAAAGTTCCCGTGATCTGATCGAGTCGAAGCGGATCGATAAGTAGAACCGAAGATCTACCAAAGGAATGTAGTCAACCATACCGAGAAAAAGAACAAAGTTAGTGTTCAATGAGATCGAGATAGCTGCGTCGCGAGAGGAAGGCGGGACGCCGAATACAGTCTTTCTTTGGTTCTAGCGCTTACACCTGTGAGTTGGCAAAATATTATATTATGCTTATATTGCATGTTTTAATCTGTCGGAAATAGGGCTATAGTGACATATCTATACTCTTTAGTCTTTAATCCCATAGAACTATTTTTTATCCCACATTTAATGTTCAAAGTTCTCACCAAAAAATTAGATTTATAAAATCATAAAATCTTTAGAAAATTAAACATTTACTCTTGTGACGTGGATGCCCATTCTTTTCTTGGGGTTATATATAAATTACTTCTTAATACTATATTAAGTTTGTTTTAGGAGGGAACTTTATAAAATTAGGGGTAAGAGAAGTGGGCTGATCACAGTACTATTCTCCTTATGTCCTTCATCAAGGTGCGGAGGTAAAAGTCCGACTACGAATTTTAGTCGATTTCAATTTTTTTTTGCTCAAATAATGAATTTTTGTTAAAAAGTCTATTAAATATATATGGTTATTAACACTTAAAGTTATTATTCTAAATTTCAGAATTCATAAAATTGATCCAGATAGATTTCATTCAAGAGTGCCACCGCCTCGGGAATAAATAAGAAAATAAATGCTAATTTTCAATTCAGTGAATAAACCAAAAATAAGAAGAAACCTTTCTCGTCTCTAGGCTTCACCCCAAAAAAAAATGGTGGGAGTCAATATACAACACTAGAAACATCTAATGGTGGGTATTAGTATGCGAGGGTCAAGATCGATCAATTTTCGGCTCGAATTGTAAGATAAATTACTTAGTATTTTAAAAATAAGCTTACATTCCTAATAGCTAAACCAAAAGATAATTCAAATCACAATATTGAATTGTATTAGGATAATTATAGTGTCATAACTCCGAAGCGAAAAATAGGTTGTGATTTTAAGTAAGCTGATAAATATAACTAGGTAGTTAATTATTCTCTTTCTTTACCAAGTAAGCTGGTAAATATAACTAGGTAGTTAATTATTCTCTTTCTTTACCAAGCTGCATCTTGATAATACTTTAAGTTAAAATTGGTTGAATTTATATATACATTTTAAATCACAAAGAAATAATTAAAATTATAAAAAACTTAACATCAATATAATAATTAAAAAATAACTTAACGTCCATGTAATTAACACTTTTCTTAATAACTTGATCATTTATCTAAGTCTTTTGGCAAAAACATTAAACAATTTATTTATACTTTACAAAAAAGAAATTAGTTAGTTTTAAATTTATCACATGTTTTATTGCTTGACGTTTTACATATTATCTTTGTTAATAAGTAAACGAGGGTTTTCCAACAAACTTGTTTGTTTTTTACTTGCAAAAAATTGATCTGGGTGAAGAAGAATAATCCTTTCTAATTCAAATCGGGCAACGACCCGAAGTGTGTGACAAGTCAAACTGCTACAATAGCTCGTTGTTATCAAAGCAAAATTGATCTTCGTTGTAGGTAAATAGCAAGGGAAAAAAATGAACCTCGGCCCATCTGGTTTCAGTAAGTCTTAATTCCCATATCAATTTCTATTTATATGCAGTTTTTGATGCGTGAAATAATTGATTTCTAATTGTATTTTCACTTTGATGTTGTAATTTTTGATATAGACAATGCACCAGTTACAAGGGTATTGGTAATTGCATGTACCCTTTTTACCATCATATTTGGTGTTCGTGGCCGTGCAAATCAGCTTGGATGGTCTTATCAGGTACTTTTACTTTTTGGGATCAATTTATTTTGTAGATTTGTGTATTTAGATACTGATGGACCAATTATCACTTTTTAATTATTATGATGTTACTTTTTTGGTTCACCAATTAGGTCTTATTTTTCCATGTGTATAAACAACAACAACATAACCAGTGTAATAGCATGCAGTGGGGTCTGGAGAGGGTAATATGTACGCAAAACTTAACTCCTTTGTAGGGTAGGGAGGCTTATTAATCCCCGTGTATATTTTATTGAAAGGGGCTAATTATTGAGTTCCCGAGCTGAGGTCTATTGGAAACGGCCTCTCTACCTTCCAAGGTAGGGGTAAAGTCTGGGTACACTCAACCCTCCCTAGACTCCACTTGTGGGTACTGGATATGTTGTTGTTGTTTGGCTAATTATTGAGTTGAATTAGGTTAGAGGATTTCTAGAAGTTATTGTTGCTATTACTCCATATTATTATTGTTGTCTTTGCATCTTTTCTTTAGCCAAGCATCTATCGGAAACAACCTCCCTATCTTCACAAGATAGGGGTAAGGTCTGCGTACTCTCTACCCTCCCCAGACCACACCTGGTGGGATTATACTGGGTATGTTGTTGTTGCTTTATAGAACTGTGAAAAGAAGAATATAAAGATTGGATTTTTAGTGCATAGTGACCCATTATTGTTTGCCTTTTCTATTTTTAGATTCAAATATATGAGATGGAAATGAACACAATAGCCTATACCCACATCTTACTTTGTTTAGATACTGATGGAACAATTTTCACCTTTTGATTAATTACGATGTTGCTCTTGACCCTTTGTCCTATAGCTATGAATCAGGTCTTTTTTTTTTTTTTTTTTTTTTTGTGTATATTTTCTTGAATGGGCTAATTATTGAGTTGAATTATGTTTGAGGGTTTGTAGAACTTTGAAAAGAAGAATATAACGATTGGATCTTTAGTGCATAGTGACCCATTATCTTTTCTTTTCCTTTAATATCTCTAGATTCAAACCGTAGTAACTCTCAAATACAACAACAACAACATACCCAGTGTAATCCCACAAATGGGGCTGGGAGGGTGGAGTGTACACCGACCTTACCCCTACCTTGGGAGGTAGAGATGCTGTTTCCAATAGAAAAAAAAGAGAGGTTGTTTCCAATAGACCCTCGGCTCAAAGAAAGCAAACAAAAGCAATCCGGAAAAATAAATAACTGAAGGAACAACATATAATAACATAAATCAGTCTGAAAAAAGGTAGCAACCCTCAAATATGAGATGGAAACGAACACAACTATAGCCTAGGGCTGCCCAACGGGTCGGGGCGGGTCGGGGCGGGTCCCGTCAGGACCCGGCAAGACGGGGGAGAGGTCCCGTCCCATCCCACATCCCACCGGAATGGGGTCGGGTCGGGACTCAGGATTTTTTTTGCCACTTAATTTATAAAAACAATATATACAAACACTTCAATAATTGAACAAGATTCAACCAAAAGTTGCATATGACATAGTAAAATTGTAATTAAAAAAATTACATATTCAATCATACTTTTTCTAATTTCCTCACAATGTCTTGATGATCTTCTTGTTGGAATTTGAATTTGTTTGTCAAATTCTTCAACGTCGCTTCCTGCTCCCTCGGACAAGATTTCGTTGTAGTTGTAGTCTTCTTCTTCGTTAGTCTCCGGTTGACAGCACCTTCTATACTCCACACGAATTCAGTATCTGAATAGAACTGTAATCTCCAACGTGTCTCCCGCCAATGAATGTTTGTGCTCTCTTATTTAAAATCTTTCCGCCGAAAAAGCGTTTTCAGACGCTGTTGATGACGCTTGAATGTTCAAACACATATCAGACCATCTTTGTTAGTGTCTGAAATGTATTCTCATTTTGCCTCCAGTATTTCAGCAAGTCTTCTTGTCCTTCATCATTGACAATTAATTTGTACGGTACAACACCCTGCAAAACATAAACATCAAATTCGCTGACTTGTGAAGAAGTTGAACTAGTACACATTTTATTTCTAAGACCTTGAATACTAGTAGCAGAAACCGCATGTTTTTTACAAGGGTGCAGCGAAGTAGTAGAAGATGGTACAGAACCCGATTGATTATTTGCACTTTGTTGTTGGTAATACATATATACTTGTTTGCATTCGGTGTGTATGCTAGACGTAACTTCTTCTTTAGTTGGTTTGTGAGTTGGTTCTTCAGTTAGGCCTGTTGGAAGTACTTCTATACAATCATAAATCGTTTCTACAAGTGTTTTACAACCGTCTACTTTAATAGTTTGATTTAATACATCACCAACAATATAAATAGTGGAGATAAGATTTTTTTTTTTTTAACTTTTTAGACATTTTTTCAATAAATGCCTTATAAGTTGTTTTTTGCATATATTCATTAAGTAACAAAAATATTAGAGCTATATAAAATAACATAGTTGAAATAGTAGGATAATAAATACCGGAAAATTCTTTAGTAGCTTGATAAAATTTCTCTAAAAATCCATTTAGTTCTAAAATTTTATCTCAATCATTATCTACAAGCATATTCCTTGGATTTTTATTATGGGCATTAAATAATAAAGTAATAGGTTGTCTATAATCGTAAGCAACAAATATTTGCTCATACAGAGAATTCCACCTAGTCGAAACTTTTTCTGAAATTTTTCTATAAGGTAATTCACAATCATGACATATTTTTTTATACTCTTTGCGTTTTTGTATTTTTTTACCTTTAAAAATAAAGTTTATAGAAAATTGTATTTTATCAAAGAATGTTTTCAAAAAGTTTTAGGCCACCTTTACAACTAAATTATAAATATGATACGCACATCTTATATGAAAATGATAAGGAAAAGATGGAGTTAATCTAAGTTTTAAAAGTTTTATAGCATAATCATTAGAAAAAGCATTATCTACTGTAATAATCATAATTTTATTAATTATTCCATAGTAATCACAAATTTCATGAATATTTTATGCAATAGAACTTATAGTGTGCCTATCATCTATATATCTATATGCTAAAATACGTTTTTGCATAGACCAATTTTGATCTATCTAATGACATGTTACCGTTAAATAATCATTACCATTGTTTCTCGAATGTAATGAATAAAATCAGGAGAGAAATGAAATGAAAAAGACAAACCCTCCACCGCAATTAATTTTGCTATATTTTCCCTATCTTTGTTTTTATCATATTTAGGACAAAAAATTCCCTCGTCGTCGGGTCAATTTGACCATGTACTAGGTCAGGGACACTATGTGAACCTTGTCCCGACTCAGATGGCATTTGCACACCCGATTTTTTAGCCACGTATTGATTCTACCTAACTGTGTGCTCGCCTTGTACATGTCTCATTAAACCTCCCGTCCCACCTTGACCTTTTTCGGTTTTAAATTTATAAGCATTTTTACAAATTTTAGATCTAGCTAGTTGATTCTCTTCGTCCCTATAAAAAAATGTCATGTATCTGATTTTAATTTTCGTTTTGTGAGGCCTTGATTCATACTACGGGGAATAAGAGGCATTCCAGTTTCAGTTTCAGGCTGAGACTGATTTCAGTCTCAGCCTGAGGTTGAGGTGCACTAGTGGGTGTGTCATCTATATTATCGTGTAAATTAAAGTCTGGTTCATTTATTTCATCATCTAATGGTATATCCTTAAAAAAAGCAGTTTCATCAATATGACTGAAATAAATCAAATCATCGGGACTAGGAATAGGATTACTAGAAGAAGTACCCTTACCCTTGTTACCCCTACTAGAAGAAGCACCCTTACCCTACCCGTAATCATACGTTTCAATCATTCCATTTTAATTATAGAAATAAATAAATAATTAAAGTAAATGAAATTAAGTGCAATAATTAAAATTAAGTAACAATAATAATATAAAGAAGGAACGAAGGTACCAAACGCCGACGTAACGTTGACGTGTAATCGATGTTGAAAATTGAAACTTTGCTCAATGGATGATCCTCAAGCTAGTTGCCAACTTCACTCCCAATTTTTTAACTTTGATATAATATTTAATACTAATAGTAGGAAGACTTGTAGAAAGATAAATTGAGAGATTAGAGAGATGGTAGGAAGATGTGTGTGAAAAATGAAGAGAAAAATGAGTTATTTATAGTTGAGAAATAGGGTTAAAGTGTAAATATATTAACTTAGTTGTTAAAAATAAATATTAAGGGGCAGAGGGGGTTTATTGGGTTGGGGGTGGGGTGGGGGGGGGGGCAAAATTTGCCGTTATAGTCGTTGCACAACGGCCAAAATCGAAATTTGGCCGTTGTTGCAACAATTATTTTTGCAAAGGGGGAGGGGGACGGGATAGGGGCGGGGCGGGGTCGGGACGGGTTGACCCGGCCCACTGGACAGCCCTACTATAGCCTAGACCGACATGTTGCCTTATTAATGCATATATGTAATTGGTCTTGGGGAGATTCCATATATTTGTGTTTGAAATGATAATGCCTTTTTTAAGTTTGTTCTTCTGTGAATGAAAGTGGTTCACTTAGTTTGACTCTTGTCCAATTATAAGCGTAGAGGCTGCTAAGATTAGTTGTTAAGGTGTATGCTTACCTTTTTTCCCCGAGGGGAAGGGAAGAGAGGTAGAATAATTTTGTGGTTACTCATTTTTTTATGTTTCTTATTGATTTTGATATGCTTTACTTGAGCCGAGGGTCTATCGGAAACAACCTCTCTACCTTCATAGGGTAGGGTTAGGGCTGCGTACACATCGCCCTCCCAGACCCACTCGTGATTACACTGGGTATGTTGTTGTACTCATTATATATGTCTAAGAGCATAAACATACATCCTGTTTTCTCATCGTGTCAAGCATGCCTATGTAATGGCTACATTCCTGCATCATTTTCCATTTATCAATATTTTGCATTTTGAAGCTATGATAAAATAGGCTATCTTCTATACCTATCGAACATGAGATGGGTTTGTCACTCCATGAAGCTACTTAACAGCTTTCTTCCTTGTCTGTAAACCTGGATAAAATTAAATGGTTTGTTTATGAGCTTGGAACCACATAAACTCCTTAGACAAACTCCACAATAAACAATGACTAAGAACAATTAGCAGACACAACTAGCTAATCTTGAATCCACGTGAACTACGTCACTTTTATCATGAGTACAGGTTTTTCTATGGATCTAACAAGCTCACATTCAATTTGTAGTAGTCTTTTGGTGTATTTTGAAGAATCCTAATGAAGTGGTGATACCAATGTCATATCCACTTGAAAAGAGTCCATGTAACATTGATATTGAGTGGTTTTATTCGTACCATGTACTGTAGTGTTAATGCAACCAGATTCATTTTTGATTATGACATCATCAAGCTATTTTAGCCAATAGTAATGCAGACTGTATAGGGTTCCTAATACAAGTGGAGGTTTAATAGGCCTAATATTCTTACCAAGCACCCATAATCCAATAGCAATACAAGATTGTAAATGGTCTTCTCCTTGTTTACTACCAAACCTTTGAATCTGAAGGGATATGAGCTCTGTCACTTAAAAGGTAAAGACATAACTTGTTTGTAACAACAAGGGATATACCACACAATTCCTAATGGGTTTAGAAGCACCCAACTCCATCTGTGTGTTTCAGAAACTTAAGAAGAATAGGATCTTATTTGTCCTAATAATATAAATTTTCATTTTATAGCTCAGCTGTTATGAGTTTTGGAACTTAATATATGTGTTTTCGTCTCATAGCTAAATCCGTTCTGAGTTTCGGAAATTCATAAAATATAGGGTTCATATACAATTTTGTTTTATAAAGGATTTGTTCTCTTTTACTGTCTGTTTAGGTATGATCTCACTGTTTCAGTAGGATTCCCTGTAATAATATAGTAGAGCTGCTGATTGATGTATTTTTTTCGCTTGTGCCAGGATATCTTCCAGAAGCTTCAAATCTGGAAGCTGATCATATCTGCTTTTACCTTTTCATCTACCCCTGAACTAGTATTTGGACTATATCTGCTGTACTACTTCCGTGTCTTTGAGAGGCAAATCGGTTCGAACAAATATTCTGTAAGTGCTTATTGGGGTACTTTTTTTGGATAAGTTATTGGGGCAACTTCAACTTGCTTAATAAACTAATGGACAAATAATAAAAGCAGCAGGTGTTAAATCAACTAATAGGCAAACAATAAAACCCACAGTAGATACTGTTTTCCTTCTCTCTTCTACCTGTTTTTTGCCTTCTTTTTCTGCATTGTAGTTTACTTTTCTACCTCGTGTTCTGCAGGTTTTCTTGCTGTTCTCTTTTGTAGTCTCTTTATTGCTTGAGGCTCTTGCTCTACAACTCATTAAAGGTATTGGTCATTTCTTATCATCAGATATGATATTTCTTTTGAATCTTCTCAGCCTTTCTAGAAGTGATCGTGCTTAGAAATCTATAGATAGAAAGATTTGAGAGTTTATTACTGGGTTCTTCACCTTAGCGCTTATCTAATAAACTCTCACTCATTTGCAAGAACTAATAACTGAAAGCAGTATCAGAACAATGAGGCTGGATCATACAAAAAAATTAAATGAGGTGGATAACATAGAGAATGGGCTCTTTAGGCTCCTAACTGCTGGAAGTGGGGCATGAGATGGGGCTAATATGGGATATAAGAAATAGTGATGTTTTGTCCTAATTAAAAAAAGAAAAGAAATAGTGATGTTTGGAGGTTGTACAGATATGAGAAAGTACAGAAACTGAGAGAAAAGATAAGAGGCAGGGGGAGCAGGAAAGGATAAAAAAGAAATCACAGAATACATACAAGGATAATCTGCAGAACCAAGTAGGACGGGCTTGGAGGGAAGACTCTCCAGCAGCCCTTTCAATGATTCTTGTGAGCAAATTTTTAGCTCTCTTTTTCTTCTAAAGACTCTTGACTTGCTGTCCAAGTCTCCCAACGCATTTACCAAGGCTCTTAGCTTGTTACATATGGCTTGCTGCCCAAGTTACAACCGAGATATTTGACCTCTAACTTTGCTTTGAATTTCTGTGGCTACATGCTGCTTAGGGTAAAATTTTGCTCATGGACTGGATATCCTCTTTGAGGTCGGATAGACTATCATATATCTCACATGAGATGGATTATTGCTCGTGGATTATGTTCTAACACAAAAGTAAGGGGATTAATCAGATGCTTGGGTGATATTATGTAAGATATACGGTTAATAGTATTGTGAGATATTGGGATATCGGATGAGTTTGATCAATTTGCATTAGTAACTTTATATTCATAGAGAAGCAAAGGTCGAGACTAATAGCAGAAGTTCCAGAAGCATTAGAATTAAATGTGATACTGCAAGTTACTAGAGATAGTGGTGAAAACTCACAGAACTTCATGTGAAGTCAACAAATTAATAGACAAACAGAAAAAAATCGGAACATTGAGAGAATATGCAATTACGATTAGTGACCAGTTCCTGCATCTTTACATTAGCGAGAAGGTCATATCATTATTGTTTAATAGTATCTTATATTGATTAGTCAAATGAAAGTCAAAATCCATAATGAGTAAGAGAAGCAGCTGGTAAAGGGCTAACTCCAACTGTTCGTTGTGTATAAGATTGATCATCCTTTCGAAAGAATTAGTGCTTATTTTATCAACCCTCAATCATCTCTGGCTTCTAATGCCAAAGAAAATAGAATAGTGAAGCGTCCTTCTAATGCCATATAATATCCTACAAGAAAATGGAAAAGTGAAGCGTCTGATCCTGATAGAATTAGAGTTTGGGACAAATCATTATGTTTCTATTTGAAAGGTTTAGAGGCTTTGGACCGTACTTGTGCTCCTTCAGATTGTGTAGTATTAAGTATCTTGTTATGAATATGGTTTTATCCGTAAAAGAACCTTTTTTTGATAATTTTGTAAAAGAGCCTTTCCGAAGTTACCTTGTTACAAAGCACGAGGTTAGCTAGTACTTTGTCTAGGGAAATGTTAGAACCTTGTATACTAGTAGGTGTTTTGAGTCAATTCTAGACTTATTTGGTGCAGTTTTTAAAGTCATTCAGCTGGCTAGTTAGTGTACCATCAGAACCTGCTCCGAATTTAGAGAGCTGGCTACAAAGTTGGTCTTTGAGAAGTATGATGTGCATAATTGAGAGCAACATGAAGGAGTAGTAGTTGACAATAACAGCTGCAAATTAGAAATCTAAAGTTTCTTGGTGCCAAATCTTCGTTCAGCATTTGATTTATACTGCATCTTTCACCTCAAGTTTGCAGGAAAGAGGTGCTTGAGATGATGCTATACCAAAATAATCAACTTAGTTTGATCCTTCATTTTTTTTTTTTTGGGTGAAAGACCGTTTCTGGTTTACATTCTTCCAGTTTCGCTCGTAGTTTCCATTAGTATAGATAATTTTAATGCAATTTCTGTTTTACTTTGGCAAAAATATTACTGCATGAGGCCTTCTTATCGCTATTCTTGAATTGGAAAAACAGGTTCCTTAGCCATTGATATAGTCTGATTTTTTCATTTTCAGATCCGTCCTTGAGTATCCTGTCTGGGCCCTATGGACTAATTTTTTCTTCCTTTGTGCCCTTTTATCTCGACATTCCCATTTCTACCCGGTTCCACGTACTTAGCCTCCACTTCTCTGACAAGACTTTTATTTATTTAGCTGGTCTCCAGGTATTTTATACCTTTATCACGTCTTCTAATAAAATATTGTCCCTAGATTGAGTTTCTTCTCATCAGTATTTACTGGATATTTTATCTTGCAGCTTCTTTTCTCATCCTGGAAAAGATCTATTATACCCGGGCTCTGTGGAATAATTGCAGGTTGCTTGTATCGTTTGAACATTTTCCGTATTAGGAGAGTGAAGGTTTGCCCTGTTCTTGTTCTTCAAAACTTATGTATTAAAGTTTCTACTGAGTTAGCATTTTCTGAAAATAGTCACTATAATCTCTTGGTATTAGGTACTTATGTGATACTTATCACTCCTCGTTATTATATGCCTGGAGAAATTGACTTAGTCTTGCATGCACATATGTAGAATTTTGCTGCTATTCAATATCATTGCTTTTTCTGTACTTGAATTTCAATTTTCATGTAGTTGGGACATCCACCTTCTATCTGAGTTGATGGGAATAACCCTTATTCTAACTTCTGAATAACTACAAAGAATATTTAGGCACCATTTCTCACCAAGTGCTCAGATCTAAATGTGTCTTATAGGCTGAATGCTATTGCTGGAAGGCAAAGCTAATGCTTCCACTTGTTTTTTTTTTTAATCTTGACAGCTCCCTTCATTCTTTCGTGTGGGAGGTAATAATGCAATATAGGAACAAGTAGATAAGCTTCATAGAAGTAGAGTGTAGAATTGCCAACTGATTTTATGGTTTTGATATGGACGTTCTTCAAATGATTTCTTTCTTGAGATGCTAATGTCGGACCTTTTATCAGACACGATTTGCCATGATGTTTTATTAAGAAGCTGACTTACATCAGTTTTCTTTCTTTCAGTTCCCAGAATTTATTACATCCTTCTTTGCACGACTTTCTTTGCCATCGATTGGTAACATGCCACCGCCTGCAGCACCAGCAAGAAACGCTCCAGGAAATGTACCAATCTTTGCAGGTCGCCAAATGGAGGCAAGTATTGTTTTTTGATGCGTTGGTTTAGTTAATGATATAGCTGTTAACTCTTTTGATGTTTTTAGAGAAAGCCACGTGGGTCTCAGTGTCAGGCTAGTTGCTTGATTTCAGTTGTTGCCTTGGAGTGTAAAAACTGCTTTGTGTGACTCTGTCAGTCATCTAAAACACATATCTTCCTTGGCTTGTCTGCCCTGAAAAGGACCAGTATTACTCCAATTGGATAGAATATAAAGCACTTAATGGTCCAAATAAGATATCCCTTCATGGTTATTAGAGATGGAGATGTTCAAACGTACCCAATTCTGAAGGGGAAATAGTTACTATTATTAACCATCAATATCTCACGTCCTCTCCCTGGGTCATTTTTAATCTACAACTTTTAGATTCTCTTCATTTCCTTACGTCAAACATAAGTGAGAATACTTTACCTTTACTGACCCCCCCAAAAAGAGAGGACAGAATACTGGAGCTTTTCTATATGCCTTGGCTTCAAGTGAAAGTACTTGTTTTAAGAACAACCTCTTGCTTCTCCTAGTACAGCAGCTAAAACCATGTTTTCCATATTCCTTCACTTCCTACATTTTTTTGCAATCCTACATCATTGAGCTTCCTGGCAACTTTACTATTCTATTATGACTGATATGTGTTATCATCAGGGGCGAATTTACATGCTAATTTTGGGGCACGTGAACCCATGGTCTCTCGGTAAAACTAGGTATTTTATGTATATATTTCTTAAAATTGGTATAATATTAACTGCTGGCACCCATGCTACAAGAAGGCTAAATGGTGCACTTGGTTGAAAGTTCAGTTATTTACCTAGAGGTCTAGGGATCAAATCCCACTTAAGACATTTTTTCCTTCTTTTTTTTTAGTGGTGCACCCATTCTATAGAAATCCTAGATTCGCGTCTGGTGGTCGTCATCCTCCATGCAATGGAAATGATACAAGTTCAGTTCGTCCCGAAGGCCTACTTTCCATGGTAACTTTCGGATGAGTATGATCCATAGAATCTCAGAAGTTTCAAGATCTCTTATTTATTCCATATATGTGAGTGAAATGATTAAGGGGAAAAGAGGAGACAAAGAAAGAGGAATAAATAATCCAAATACGTGAGTGAAGTGATTAAGAGGGGAAAAAAGAAGAATAATTAATGAAGTTACGGAAATGTGGTATCTACTGCAAAGTTACCATTTCTGATGTTCAGATTGAGAGTATGGTAATGATTAAACATTGCTTGTCCTCTCCATGTCTACTTGAAAATTTTGAGCCTTATTTCAGCCACAACGTCCAGATGGCTAATGCAAGTGATTGAACAAAATGATGCTGTTTGCACTCTGGAATCTTGCTTATTATGTAAAGTGTTTTGTCAGTTAAGTTTAGCTTTCACATTTTTCACTTATGTCGTTGAATTTCACATTCAATCTGGACCAATGGAATTGAGAGGTCACTTTGGTCAAAATATGAGTGAATTGATGGGCCATATTCATCACCAATGAGTTGATTCTTGGTATGTTCTGATGGAAAAACCAACTTCAGTCACATCTAAAGCTTCTATGGTCCTTTTTGAAAGATTATGAACGCTCTAACATGAAAGTTTATGAACGCTCTAACATTCTCCTGCATATTTCAGGGGAATTACCCAGCTCCAGTTTCATCCACCCCAGAGCCACCAGAAGACGCTATTGCTATGCTGGTGTCGATGGGCTTTGATAGGAACTCGGCAAGGCAGGCACTCATCCATTCAAGGAATGATATTAATATAGCCACAAACGTCCTTCTTGAGTCACAATCGCACTAAGATGGGACTTGCAGCAGTTCCGGGAGGCGTTCACAATTTGGTATTTTCTGGAAAAAGTTGGATTTACATTCTCGTCCAATCTTTCAAGGTGCTCTCCGGTTTTTGTTTCTCTGTTTCTTTAGCATTTCATGTACTTGTCTCATTCCAAAACCACCCTAATTGATTATGATCCCTGGATCAGCATATACAGGGTTGTTCAAATGCATCATTTTAGAGATTAGGTTATGTATAGTTGCAGTGATGAGCTCTTACTGGTATTCTGGTGATTGTAAATCTGACCAAATTACTCAGTCCTATAGGTTGAAAATAGTTTTTTGCTTTTTCGAAATCCTGAATTATCCTCTTTTTTTCTTCTGATTGGAGCCTGAAGGTTAATTGGTTATTTATTCGTCATCTTGGTGATGGCTTGTATTTAGTAGAAATTGATGGCAAACACTTAACTGTTGGGCAACAATCTTTCTAAAAGGATTCCAATTTTTCCTGGGAATTTAATTGAATTAAATTTCTGTTCTAGATGAAATATCAAAAGTCGAAGGTATCCTGTAAATCTTTATGCTACATGTAGACGTGATATAGTTCAACAAATCTGTGTCACATGCAACAATGTATCGGAATGGTTAAACAAATTCTATCAGCAACTAACATTATCTAGAATAAAAAAGTTCTAAGTATCGACTTAATCATATATAAAAATGTGTTCGGGGAGGATGTTGGACCATTTAGGTCATTATTAAAGAGACCAACAGGTAGCGGCTGCGGGTTCCCTTGTCAACAAAGGCATTATGTCTGTTGATTTTGATTCGATATTAGAAGTATATTGATTTTCCCCTAATAACCTAAATCATGTACCCTAAGGGTGGCTAGTGCATTAAAATCATAAACATAACGCACCTGTACCCTAAAGGTGGCTAGTGCATTAAAATCATAAACATAACGCACCTTCTTTTCCTGTTAGAGATTTTCCACTAGGAGACAACTGATATGACATGAATGGCATCAGTATCTAACATATCCTTCATGATTGATATGTATAACAACACCCACTGGTGTGGCCTAGTGTTTAATGAAGTGAGTTGAGAACCATGAGAAGGCCTACACTAGTTGATTTCTTCCCATCTGCTCATGCCCAAGCTTTGATGGACAGTGTAATCCGGTACCTGTGTTGATGGGAGATAGCAGGTACCCAGTGGAATTAGTCCAGGTGCGCTTAAGTTGGCCTGAACACCGTGGTTATTAAAAAAATGATTGATGTGTATAACTCCCTACCAGATTCCCAGATCCTATCTTCCCTGTTCAGCCATATAACATTGACACTTTTGCTTGCTGATACTCATGTAGGGCTCCAAATATTGATTGGAAACTGACCAACTCAATTATGAGTCCATGCATCTCTTTCTTTCCTTCTCAGATCTGGCTTTTTATATAAAGGGTACAATCACTAATTAATGGCTATTTGAAATAACACATTGTTTTGTTATTTGTTTTAACTCAACAACAACAACAAACTCAATGTGATCCCACAACTGGGGTCTTGGGAGGGTAGGATGTATGCAGACCTTACGGACCTTTGTGAGGTAGAGAGGTGTGAGGTAGAGGGGTTGTTTTCGATAGGCCCTCGGCTCAAAAGAATTTGTTTTAACTCGACGCTTGATAATTGATTTGTCTTTTCTGATTTATATTTGTAGTGAAAGATGTACGTAAATTAGTTAAATTGAACTCAGAAGATTCGAATTTCGGGTTGGCCCAACCTATGCCCACCCCAAATCTTATTAGTCAAAGATGCTAGCTGCAATCAAAAGACAGACTTTTTGACGGTTTCTCCAGGTTTATCGGTTCGATTTGGTTTGAAGTTTCATTTCATTAGATATAAGTCCATTTAAGGGGGAAAGCTTCTTACTAGAAATTTATCCCATATCCAGCGCTCGAACTATGACTCTGTAATTAAGGATTGAGGGACTCAATCCGAGACAACTAATAATATGACATAAATGGAACCATATCTAAGCATCTAACCTATCCACTATGACTGGTAAGTACAACTGCCTGCAAGATTTTCACATCCTTATCTTCATCTACCATTGGGGTCTTAGCTAGCTAACATTGACACTTGTGCTTAGCAACTCAAGTAGGGGTCCAAGATTGTGATTTTGAAAATGCCTAACTCAAGTATGAGGCCATGCCTTTCTCTATAAAATGTAAAGTTGAAAGATATATATATGTATAATATTTACCATATAGTAATGTGCATAGCACAAGTGGTCCAGGGTAATATATGAATGCAATGCAAATGAGAATGCATGAATGACAATAACACACCCTGGCCCAATATCCTTGTACCTTTGGCTAACACTGTGAATATCAACTTCTTTTCTGTATGCCTCAATGAGGACTTAGAAATGTACTTAAATAGGTTTTCAACATAAGAGTCAATAACATGATCATTCTTAACTACTAAGAGTAGAGTAATTTATGTAGCAACACGATGGTTACATTCCGCACATAGAATTATGCCGAAAGGAGGAAAGAGCCTTGCATACCTTGTTACCGAATTTATCTAAGTTCCGCGGGTCTTTGTAAGCTCTCTGAACGATTATCTACATCACACAGATGATTTAAATCATAATCGAATTAAAATACTAAAAACAGATTCTTTGAGACATTCTAGCGAACACCTTGTACGCGTAGAACCTATATTCCTTCTATATTGAAACCTATGCATGTAGAGAAACACCCAACCCTCTTAATCCTTATTTTTACTGCTACAATCTCCAAAACAGTACAATAATTTCACATGCAACCTCCAATTTCGTACAAACAGTCCCAACAGTACCCAACCAACCAACTTTTCCGACAATTACTTTAGAAACTAGTGGCAAGAATCATGCTCTACAATTGTATAAACTTAGAAACAAGAAGAATTACCTCTTCTAGGTGTAATGACGGCGGCGTCGGACAACCCTTTACCCGAACCAGGTTTCGACGAGCAGAAATAGGAGCCCAAAATCAACTTGGGTTAGAGCTTCTCTGAAACTCAAGGTTTTGCTTGACTTCCGAGTGTTCAAGCTTGTTTCAAGGATTCAATTTTTCGGGAACTGAGGTCCAAAACGCCATGGATTTCCCCCTTTTTGGTGGTACGAAAGCTTACGAAAAATCCCCCAATTTGGTCAAAAATTTCAGAGGGTTATCAATGGAGACTTACCCCTTCTGATGGAAATGTATCAATTACTTCTCCAAGAACAAATTTCTACAGAAGCTTTGAGAAGGTGAAGGCTTTAATGCAGAGAAGGGGTGAATGGCTTGGAGACTTGTGAGTCTGCCACCGATCGTGTATAAGGCGTAGTCACTTGAGCCAAGTGTTATAACGCTCCACGTAATATCCCACTATGTTTTGTCCCCAAGTATAATTAATTAATCCCATAATTAATTAATTATACACACAATTAAATTCTCGATCTCAAATCACTTACATCCCAGCGACTTATAAAACCTTCTTATACTTAATGTCATAATTCCTGTAATATGACACTAGTCTATAACCTTTGTGGGGATGTAAAATTATTATTATTACTTCCCGTCATCGCACTTATTAAATTCCAAATATTATTACGGGACCACGTCCTTTTACATACTAACTTTCTTATTAGCATATGCAAGTTTTCGGAGTCCGGTCTACTTGCCTACGTTTATGCGTTCGAACATTACCCGAGAGTACGAGGTGTTACATTTATAGCAAATTGTATTTTATCAAGAATGCTTTCAAAAAGTTTTAGGCCATCATTTACAACTAAATTATAAATATGACACGCACATCTTATATGAAAATGATCAGAAAAACATGGAGTTAATCGAACTTTTAAAAGTCTTATAACATAATCATTAGAAGTAACATTATCTAATGTAATAGTCATAATTTTATCATTTATTCCATAATAATCATAAATTTCATTAATATTTTCTACAATAAAACTTCTAGTGTGCCTATCATCAATATATCTATATGTTAAAATACGTTTTTGCATAGACCAATTTTGATCTATCCAATGTCATATTACCGTTAAATAATCATTACCTTTAGTACTACGGCCTATGTCAGAAGTGATAGCTACTTTGCCATTAAAATGATACAATGCATAACGTAAATATTGTTGATATTCACTTACAAATTTAAAAACATCCCTTCTAACAGTTGATCTAGAAAAATCATTAAAAGCAGGATTATATGTTTCTCGAATGTAATGAATAAAACCAGGAGAGAAAGGAAATGAAAAAGGCAAACCCTCCACCGCAACTAATTTTTTCCATATTTTCCCTATCTTTAATTTTATCATATTTAGGACCAAAAATTCCTCCCATCGTCAGGTTAATTTGATCCTGTACTTGGTCGGAGACACTATGTGAACCTGGTCCCGACTCAGATGACATTTACACACCCGATTTTTTTTAGCCTGGTATTCATTCCACCTAGCTGTGTGCTCACCTTGTACATGTCTCAATAAACCTCCTGTCCCACCTTGATCTTTTCCGATTTTAAATTTATGAACATTTTTACAAATTTTACATCTAGCTAGATGATTCTCTTGGTCCCTCTAAAAAAATACCATGCATCTGATTTTAATTTTTATTGTGTGGGGTCTCGACTCATGCTAGGGGGAATAGGAGGCATTCCAGTTTCAGTTTAAGACTCGGTCTGAGCCTGAGGTTGAGGTGCACTAGTGGGTGTGTCATCTAGATTATCGTCTAAATTAAAGTTTGGTTCATCTATCGCATCATCTAATTGTATATCATTAAAAAAGCAGTTTCATCTATATGAGTGAAATCAATAAAATCATCGGGACTAGGAATACGATTACTAGAAGAAGTACCCCTGCCCTTGTTACCCGTAATAGAAGAAGCACCCTTACCCTTAAACATATCTTTTAATCCTTCCATTTTAATTATGCAAATAAATAATTAAAGATAATAAAATTAAGTGTGATAATTAAAATAAAGTAACAATAATAATTTAAAGAAGGAACAAAGGTACCAAACGTCGATGTAACGTCGACATGTAATCGAGGTTGAAAATTGAAACTTTACTCGATGGATGATCCTTAAGCTAGTTGCCAACTTCACTCTCAATTTTTTAACTTTGATATAAATGAGCAAAAAATATATAATATTTATTAGGCAATGTAGAATTGTAGAGAGATAAATTGAGAGATTAGAGAGATTGTAGGAAGATTTGTGAAAAAATGAAGAGGAAAATGAGGTATTTATAGTTGAGAAATAGGGTTAAAGTGTAAATATATTAACTTAGGGGTTAAAAATAAATATTAAGGGGGTAGGGGGTTTATGGGGTGGGTGGGGAGCAAAAATGACCGTTATAACCGTTGCACAACGACCAAAATCAAAATTTGATCGTTGTTGCAATGGTTATTTTTGCAAAGGGAGAGGGGGGTTGGCGGGGCGGGGCGGGACGAGACGGGACGTGGCGGGACGGGGTCGGAATGAGGCGGGTCGGATCGGGACGATCCCAAGCCCCATCCCGAGTTCGAACCCCGATACCGACAATTTTTTTTTATGGGGGATCGGGGCGAGGCGGGTCGGGTCGGGATCGGGCTAACCCAGCCCACTGGAAACCCTAGTTTAAAGTATCATTTTTATTGGAAGGTAAGATTAGGGTTGAGATGAATTATTTATGACAAGAATATTCTGTGTTATAAAATCATCTTGGCCTGAATGTATGAAGTAATGCATGTGACATATGTATAAAAATATAGAAAGCTTAAATCACTTAAGGAAATAATAGAAAAGCAAAATGTAAAGTTGAGATGGGGATAAGAAGCAAGAGACGAGATGGAAGTTCAGACATAGATGAATTTCAGTTATTTTCTCATGAACTTCATATATATATATTTATAGCTGAAGTTATTCTATTTTCTTGAACTTCAGTAAGACTTTTTGCCCATCGAGTACTTTTAATAATGTATTGGCATAGGCGCCCCCTCTCCTTTTCGAAATCCATAACCAAATACATTTGCCTGAATTTCAACAATATGTGACTGAACTCAATTAGTTTTGACTGAACTTCAACCATTTTTATTTGAATTTCAAGTAGAATGTTTGAATTTCTGTCATATATACCTTCAGAAATCGCATATATGAAGTTATTTCAAAGTAGATAATCATACAAATTCATTTAAGAAGCGTGTACATATTAAATGACAATGCCCAAATAAAATTCATGACCCAAATTTTTACGTAAAACTTACACAAATGACTACACTTTGATTTTTTTAGGCATAACTATACTTTTGATAATTACACTTCGTAGCTACAGTAAAGCGTATTCAAAATTCGGTGTATTCCAATTTTCGATGTATTTAAGTCAGATGCATTCAACTCACTCAGTTGTATTCATTTATAACTACTTTTACAATGTATTCAATTTATTATATTTAAAATCGGTTGTATTCAAAAACCATAAATGCAAAAAAATATTGTATTCAATTTATTTTATTTGAATTCGATTGTATTCAAACAACATAAATTACAAAAAAATATATGGATATTCAACTGTATTCAAAATTTATTGTATTCATTTGTATATGTATTCAATTTATTATATTTAAAAATTCGTTGTATTCGAACAACATAAATGCAAAAAAAAAAAAACACTATATTCAACTTATTGTATTTAAATTCTATTGTATTTAAACAACATAAATACAAAAAAATACATGGATATTCAGCTATATTCAAAATTTATTGTATTCATTTGTATACAAAAATATCACTTTCGAAATACGGGCGAAAAATATATAAAAAACACTATATTTTACACTAAGAAAATAATGAATACACTCAAATACAAATACACTCGGATCAAGAAATAAAATACACTCCAATCAGTTGGTTCGCCGGAGTTCAATGTGATTTTCCAGCGCCAGCTAGATCTGAGCCACCGTTTAAATCTGAAAAAATTACACTCTGGCGCCGTCCAGATCTGAGAAAATACACTCCAACAACAATGATACCAACTCCGGCAGCCATATCTGAAAAAATACGCTTCGGTAACAATGATATATGTCAATGAACGGCGCTGGCGGCGGCCCGTGGTAGTCCCTCGCCGGAGATGAACTTTTCTCCAGCAATGACCTACTCATTTCCTCTGCCATTTCACTTTCTTAAATATATGTCATTAGAGAATCTGGTTACATATATTTTGTATGCATAGAGGCAAGAATCAAGATTATATAAGTAAAGGACTTGAAAAATACACGGACAAGGTCGCCGAAGCTCCGATAGTGGGGCAACGGCAGAGGGAGGGACGGAGAGAGAGAGGTGATGGATAAGAGAGGAGTGATGAGTGAGGGATAAATACAAGTCTTGTCCCTAATGTATTTTAATATAGCTATGAATGGTAATTTACAAAATTATTGTAGCTATTAAATATAATAAAATTAAAGTATAGTTATTATCAATAATTACTTCTTAGAGGTAGCTATGAAAATAATTATTCCAATTTTTACTGTCACACAAGCAGCAATTTGGCCTAGGAGAAGCAATAAGGCCAGAAGGCTGATTTGTGGTCCAACTAGTGGGCTTGTAAAAGGGATAGGGGTTAGCAACTAGCAAGATTAAGTTATGAATTTATGCTTCTCATCTCCTTCACTCCTTCAGTATTTTCTTATATTTCCACAGTTTGATCTCCTAAGCTTTCCTTGCAATCTTTACTTTGAGTATTTAATCAAAGGCAAGAGCCGAGCTAGAAGGTCATATATCTACGAGCTTGGGCAGGATCTAAAAGCTTTAGTCTAAACCCTGTATATTAAGAAAATTGACTGAATTATTTAAAACTCAGTTACTAAGTCTTAATATTGTTATCTCAGATTTACAATTCATAAAATTGAAATCTAAGTTCGTGTTTTTTGAGTGGGTAAGAGTTCACTACATTATCGCAAAATCTATTTTACTAAAGCGTATGATATCAATTCTCGAGGTGGAGCCGTACTCAATACCTTATCAATCTCTATGAAATTCCAAATGTTTTTTTAAAATTTAAATCACGATCTTATTATCATTTCATTGTGAAATACACTTTGAGGAAGGTGGACATAGCCTATCCTTCCATTACAAGATGCTATTCTAATTTCAAAACAAAAAGATATTTCATCCCAAATTAGTTGTCATATTTTATTTTTCGATAGTTAAACTATGAAAATTTTGACCAACAATGTAAAATGTATTTTTTCATCAAATGAACATGAAAAAATTTACGTTTTGTAATACTTTACGTATAATTTTTAATAATTATAAAATATTAAATTAATCTAATTCAATTTAATGCGAATACATACAACTAAATTGGGACAGAGTAACAAGTGAGTAGTTCATAGTGGCTCAAAAACCAAGAAACTCCAAATATATACATGCCTAGATCGTTTGACGTACATTATGATCAGATCCTATCTTTGGAACTAATAAGAATAATATATAGTAATATCTTTTTCTTGAATTGCATGTATTATGTGGACCACTAACAAGAGGACTAAACGAGGGGAAAAGGTACATATGGAGCCAATGAATTGAAAGCCCCAAAACGTGCATGATTGATGATTCACAAGTGAACTAGCATATAAGTACTGTAGAATGATATTGAAATCACTCCTAGTGCTGATAAATGAATGAAGTAAAAAACAGGTTAAATAAAAATGGAAAAATAAATAAATTGATCCGTCCATATTCAATAATATGGATAAAAAGTGAGTTAAGACGATAATATGAGCACCCATATTATCCCTGACTTGTTGTATAAGTTATAACTATCCGCCTAACTTCCCTCTAGTTTATCAATGACATGTGCCTTCTTTATGCACTTCGGATGCGGAATCAGAATTTCAGCTTAGTGAGTTATGATCAATTTTATAATAACGACTTCAAATGATAATAATTGAATTCTAAATTTATTATGTAACTATTTTAACACATACACTATTTAAGCAAAATTTAATGAGCTCAATCGAACCCATATTTGAAACTTCTACCTCTGCCCCTGAGACCTGAGTACCTTCTATAGGTTAATATCAAATGGGGAATACGGAAGTCTGGAGACAATGGAAGTTTCAGGGGAATGAATTTGGGTATAAAAGAAAGTGTTTTGGTGGGTTATCCGTAGTTTATTCATGTTTTAAGCGGATAATATATATGGATTGAACCCATATTCGACCCACTTTTAGCAAATTTGCTTTTAATTGAGCGGGTTGAGGAATATCTTAAATTTTTATTCATTTTTCCAACACTACCTTCTCTTTGGTCTCAGAAATGTCTAAGTAAATAAATGAAGAGTGTTGTGGGCTAAATAGGTCAGCGAATTTCGGACACAGAATAACGGAAGAAAGAAAATAGGAGAAACATTAGACGTTTACTTTGTCAGTGTCAAAGAGGTTTAATTTGAGTATTTGCAAATTTAGCAAGTTGGTACCTCATCTACCAAAGCTATATGACTAAAATCAAGACAAGATCATTTTGTACCTAATTGACGGAAAAAAGTAAGAAGTGAAGTGTACATCTTGTATCATGTTCGGAACATTTAAACATTTGAATTGGAAAGAGAACAATTTTATTCCACATACATATATAAGACATAAATAAATGTTGTTGTATTTCTAACACATACACATAGTCAACGCAGTGAAAAACTAAATCGGAACATATCTTCAGCCATAGTTGTTCAAGTGTCGTCGGAATCGCCTTTGATCTAGCACCCACTTGTTACCCTGAAAAGAATAGTGAAATTCTAGAGTCTTCTAGCCTATGCCTCTCACAAAGAGTATGCAAGATTGATGGAGTCACATGCATATTTATAGGTAGGCTAGGGACTCTTAGACAAATACTTTAACTCCAGGGGCTTTTTCATAAAATATGATTACCCTAGGGATTACTAATAAAATGTTTCCTCCCATCAAGAAAACTTCCGGATATGCATAACCAAAATAATATTATCTACTATAACTATTATTTACTTGGACCACATAGTAAATAATCTGTTACCATAATTTGTGGACCACATTAAATGTCCCATTAAAGAGACGTTATTCTTACATTCTCCCACTTGGCCCACATATGATAATCAAATAACTATTTGAGTGATAATCATGGCCATAAATTTTATTCACTCGATTAAACTGTTATGCAACAATCACTTCAACTAGAACACATTACTACACGAATCATGGCGGTCATGCTCTTAGTCAAACACTTCCTTCCATGTATTATGATGTATAATATATTCTAACAAAGTGTTCAACAACTTTATGAATAAACTTAATATAAGTCATTAAGAGTCTAACTTTATTGATCGAATGATCACAACATAATACATGAAAACCAAAATGTGTATTGTCATGTATAATAAAGAAACGATAGTGTCTAGACAAAGTGTTAGAGAATAAAGCAAGACTTAAAATGAGTTACTAAGACCCATACATGTTACATGATCCTTGAAAACGTTAGTTGGTAAACCCTTAGTCATAGGATCATCAATCATCAAAGTAGTACTAACATGTTCAAAACTCACATCTTGCTTCTTGACAGTCTCTAACCATGAAATACTTTATGTCGATATGTTTACTTCAGTTGTCACTTTTATTATTCTTTGAAAAGAATACTGTAGCTGAATTATCATAAAAGATTCTGAATGGCCTTACAAGAGAATCAACAACTCTAAGGCCCGAAAATGAAATTCTCAACCATAACGCATGTGATGTAGTTTCATAACATGATATAAATTCATCTTTCATTGTGGATGTTTCAACAATGATTTGCTTAACACTCGTCCAAGATACAACACCTCCAGCAAGAAGGAAAAATGTATCTAGAAGTAGATTTACCAGAGTCTTTGCATCTACCCAAATCAGAGTCTAAATATCTAATGACCTCAAATGAGTCAGAATATCTATATGCGAGCTTAACATCCTTGGTTTCTTGCAAATATCTCTAAACCCTTTTACCAACTTTCTAATGATCGCATTCTATAGACATTGATTCAATGAGAATCTATCACTTTTATGATGGGTGTTGCTATAGGTGAATAATTCTTTATTCCAAATCTTTTCAGAATTATTTCAATGTAGGCCCTTTGAGATTGTCCAATTAATCTTTGAGATCTATCTCTGTGAATCTCTATGCCAATGACATAGAAAGCTTCACCCATATCCTTCATCTCAAAATTATGAATAAGAAATTGTTTCATCTCATGCAAAAATCACAAATCACTGCTAGCAAGTAAAATATCATACACATATAGGACTAGAGAAATATATTTGTTTCCACATATTTTAAGGTATGTACACTGATCAATGATGTTCTCCATAAATCCAAATGAAGAAAAAACATTATGGAATTTAATATACTATTGGAGGAAAACCTGTTTTAGTCCATAAATGAATTTATTCAACTTGCAAACAAGGTAACTTTTATCCTTATCACAAAATCTTTCAGGATGACACATGTACACCTCCTCTTCAAGATCCCAATTCAAGAAAATCATTTTCACATCCATTTGATGTAGCTCTAAATTAAAATGAGCTAGAAATGCCATGATTATTCTTAATAAATACTTCTTTGAAACTTGAGAGAATATTTCATGATAATCAATGTCTTATTTTTTTAGTAAAATCCTTGGCTACAAACCCGGCTTTATATCATTCAATATTACTAGATGAATCTCTTTTGATTTTGTAAACCCATTTGAATCCTATAATAGAGACTCTTTCTGGTAATTCAACGAGATTCCATACTTTATTCTTGGCCATATATTCCAACTCTTATTTCATAGCATCATACCAAAGTGTGGAGTTGTCTTCACTCATGACTTGTGAAAAGGAACATGGATCATCTTTTAGTCCAATATCATGATCAGACTCTTGAAGGTATATAACATAATCATTAGAAATTACTGTTTTAAGAACTCTTGAGGATTTTCTTAAGACCCACTGGTTCAGACACTTTTTCAATGGGTTCAGGTAAAACGAGTTGATCTTCATGTGACTCCTCATGTGGTGGTCGCTCCTCATGTGGTGGTGGCTCTTGAACTTGTTGCTCTTTAGACAATTCATGAGAATTTGTCTGAACATCATTTAAGTTCCCAGTATATAAAGGTACCATAGGTGGTTCCCTTATTTCTTTCAATTCTACCACTTGAGTCAAACAACTCCCACTTACCTCATGTTTCTCAAGATGAGTCTTGAGCTCTAGTTAGATTTGTGTGTGTAGTTCCGGCTGGCTAGGAGTGGTATATGAACTTCGCGGGTCCCTCATGAGTGTGCAGATCATAATAAAATATTGACGTTTTGTATACCAGGTTGAGAAAAGTATCTTGCATATGTATTGCATTCATATCATACATATGTATGCCATTTTATTGATAAACTATGATTGGACTTGTATTTGAGGTGATTGTTGATAACTTGACTGGATTCTGGATTTGAAGAACTATACATGCTAATTGATACTTGAATCATTGTTGATACTCTATGAACATGAAGTGGGTTATGTGATTTACTTGGATTATTGAAATGCTAGTATAGGATTACTTGGTGTCAACATGATATTTATCTCTGATTATGTATCTTCCATTGTTGTCGGTCTATGATGTCTATGGGGGTATGTTGTGTACTCATGCTATACTTGCTGCATTTTTTTGGATGAAGATTCAGTACCTTCCACCTCCGCAGCACCACGTGCCCGAGTTCGATTAGTGGATCTCCAGCATTCAAGGTGAGGACGCTATCTCCAGCATACCCTTGAGTGTTATCTCTATTTTAGTCTTTTGTTGCATTTGAGAGACATGATAGACTTTCTTAGACTATTTATGTTGGTTTTGGCATGCATGCCTATTCAAACTTGTATAAGAATTATTAGTGCTCTTGTATTTACAAACTAGATCATTGGAGGATGTTTTGGTGTATCAGACTTATTCCTTCTTCCGCATTTATATTATGAGACAACTTATATAGAATTTGCTATCTTCCACTTTTATTTATATCATGTCTTGTGAATGATTGAGAATGGTTCGCCTACATAGTGGAATTATGTAGGTGCCACCACGATCCCTGAAAAGGGGTCGTGACAAAGTTGGTATTAGAGCCCTAGGTTAAACGGTCTTAAATATTAGAGCAATGTCTAGTAGAGTCTTGCAGATCGATGTGAAGACATCCGTACTTATCTTCTAGAGGCTATGGGACATTTAGGAAATTTCAGTTTCTTTATTCCTTTCGTGCTAAGTTGAATCAAATTGGTATGTGACCTTTATTTATATTTTCTCACAGATAATGAGGGCTATTGTTGATGCGGGGAGGGAACATACACCAGCACCGACTTCGGTGGTGCGCGATCGCAGTAGAGGTCATGCTTGGGGCCGAGGTAGAGCTAGAGCGACAACACCAACTCAGGGCGGGGCACATAGAGCCGGTTAGACTCGTGCTAGATCTATTTCCCTTGATCCGCTTATTGAGCCTCAAGATGATATGCTAGAGGAGGAGATGGGGCCAGCCCATGATCAGTCTGGATTTATTGCGACTTCATTTCTACAGGACATATTGGTCAGGTTATTGAGTGTTCTTGATGGTTTTGCTCAGATAGGCATATATCCTACTACTTTGGGTAGTTCTCAGACCCATGTGGGAGAGGGGCAGACTTATACCCTTGAGTTTCGTACTCCCAAGGTTCAGCCAGTGACTATGTCAGCACCTTATATTGATGAGGTTCATGCTTCAAAGTTTGGTCCCTGGCTTATTGGAGGGACAACTATGACCCACGATAAATGGAAGATTTGGGAGGACTTTTCGAATATGAAGCCTCCAGTATTTTATGGACAAACTGAGGAAGATGTGTATGAGTTCATCGTGAGCAGCCATGAGAGGTTGCATACTCTAGGTATTGTCGAGTCTCATGGAGTTAGTTTTATGGACCTTCAGCTTTTAGGGGACGCGAAATCGTGGTGGAGGGTGTATGTTGATTGCTTACCCGCGGGGTCTCTTAGAGAAGGTGAAGATAATTAAGGATAAGCTTCTAGCAGCTTAGAGCAGGTATAAGGAGTATGCGGACTGAAAGGTCCGTGATTTGGAGTTCATGGTTGGTGATAGAGTTCTTTTGAAGGTCTTACCCATGAAGGGCGTGATGAGGTTCGGCGAGAGAAGGAAGTTGAGTCCGAGGTATATTGAACCTTTTGAGATTCTTCAGAGAGTTGTAAGAGTGGCATATGAGTTGGCTCTGCCATAAGATCTTTCAAGCGTTCATCTAGTTTTCCATATATCTATGCTGAATAAGTATTATGTATTGCTCGATCAGGATTTGGAGTTTGAGGAGAAGCATATGGCTGTTGGAGCGGGCCAAATCCTCGCTGGGGCGGTGTCACTTAACACCTCATCCTAGTGCCACGGCAAACATGACTCCGCGGAAGCGGACTCACCCTTGCGGACAAAATCTCTGCCACAATGGAAACTCACTATCTCCCAAACTTCCATTTCGGCAAGCCAGCCTCTCGCCGAGGCGGGCATGCTGAAGTGGACACTGGTGCCGCCGCGACGGACACAAGATACCTGTAGTGGAAAAATCAGCCAAATCTCCTATCCAACACCCAAAATACTCTTGCGACTCCCAGGACACAAACCAGACATGCTCGTCTAAGGAAAACAGTGCTACGAACTCGCTCATCCCTCATATTTCCCATTTAACCAAGCTAAGATATACTTTTTTAAAGAATCATTTAGGAGAAATCAAAATCCAAACTTTATAAATAAGACCACAAAACACATCTAATTGCCTCGGGAAGCAAACCAATGACTCGACTAAGTCATAATGACCCTCTAGAACTACTAGAAGCGACGGAACCCAGAAACCTACCCATCTAGCCAAAATTCAACTTTGATTCAAACTATCTAACTCTAAGTTTCTAGTTTTTGGATATTTCATCCGAAATGCATATAAATGGACCTCGGGATCCATGCCACCCATTCCCGCGCATCACAAACCCCACACAGAGTCTACGAGAAGGGTCAAACAAGCAAATAAGAGTTTTTAGCTAAAATCAACCCTCAGTTAATTACTTTCGGTATTATGTCTTGTTCATTACTTCTGGTACATTCCCTCTATTCATTTCTCTCCATTAGAGGACGAACATTGTTTTAATTGGTATCTGATGTAACGATCCATTTGGTCGATTTTATCTAAAGACTCTTATTTGCTTGTTTGACCCTTCCCATAAACTTTGTGTGGGGTTTTTGATATGCGGGGATAGGTGGCACGGATCCCGAGGTCTATTCATATGCATTTCAAATGAAAAACCCAAAAATTAGAAACTTAGAGTTGGATAGTTTGACTCAAAGTTGACTTTTGGCTAGATAGATTCGTTTATGGGTTCTATCACTTCCGATAGTCCAGAGGGTCGTCTATGACTTAGTCGAGTCATTGGTTCACTTCCCGAGGTAATCACATATATTTTGTGGTCTTATTTGTAAAGTTTGGATTTTGATTTCTCCCAAACAATTCTTTAGAAAAGTATGCCTTAGCTCGGTTACATGGGAAATCTGACGGTACAAGCGAGTTCGTAGCACTGTTTACTATAGACGAGTATGTATGGTTTGTGTCCTGGGGGTCTCGGGAGTGTTTCCGATGTTGGATAAGAGATTTGATTGATTTTTCCACTTCGGGTATCTGGTGTTCGCCGTGGTGGCACCAATGTCTGCTACGGCGTTCCTATCTTGGCGAGACGTTGGCTCGCTAAAGTGAAAGTTTGGGAAATAGTGGGTTTCTACCGTGGCAGAGGTTTTGTCTGCATGGGCAAGTCCGTTGCCTTAGAGAAGTTCACCGTGGCGCTGGGATGAGGTATCAAGTGACATCGCCCCAGTGAGGATTTGGTCCGCCGTAGCGAGTTCGCTTTAGCAGAGTCAATTCTGCCGAGGCATAAGTACTGTATCAGATGTCCTATAAAATCTTTAGATTAGAATTCTTTTTCCAAAATAGAAAACCTCGAAACTAGAGCTGTCATGAGAGCAATTTCAGAGGTTAGGGGCAATTTCATCCTTGGGGTAAGTGATTCTTCCTTTATTGATTAAGTTTATGATTTTAAGTTCTTTATTAATAGTAATATAGTATGAATATAAGTTGGGGAAGATGAGTTATGCATGTTTGAGAGATTAATAGAGTTATGTTATTGATCAATGAAGGTCTATAAAATAGTTTACTTGTATTATTTTGAATTAGTGAAGGATATTGTTAGATGATCATGTTTTAAGACTTAATTTGGTTGTACAAGCTTATTTCAATAGGGAAAAAATTCTAGAGTTTCAAATTGGAGTTTTCTAATTATTGTCCAATAGAGGGTTCAAATATGTATAGATTTCCAATTAACTTAAAAAGTGACTACTTAGTATGTGTTCTTAGTAATTGTGTATTAAAGTTCGAGTCCTGTAGCGTGGGCCCGGGATGGGTATTTAAAGTCTTGTTTTATGTTGTATTAGCCTTATATTAATAATATAATATGCATGATTAGACTTCAATTATCACGAGGCGCAAAGGAAGGACAAGACTATCATCGAGGTTTGATCGTGTAGCGCTCCTGATCGGCCCAGAGGTAAGCTTCGGTTTAGTTTTTTCAAGACTTCGATGAAGTACGTAATTAGTAGTAAATATTGAGGGGGTATTGGGTGTGTTTGAGGGTATCACTCAGCCGGTTGTGATGAACGTAAACGTGTTGTTGAATCGTGAAATCATTTGACATGTTATCTCTATATTTGATTGCATCTTATTATATCATGATATCTTGTCTTGTATTATCATTTGCATTCATACACTCATGGTTCTATGATATTGGTAAGAGAGTGGTATGGATATGATGTGGGTCCAAAATGCCAAAAAGGTAAGAATATTCTGGGATTATGGCAGATTGAGATAATATTGATATGCGGGAAGCGGAGTTGCACGGCTGCAACATGACGAGGCTTGAAGATGAGTCTTAAGCTCTAGTCAGATTTGTGTATGGAATTTCGACTGTCTAGGAGCGATATATGAACTTCACGGGTCCCCTATAAGTGTACGAATCATAATAAAATCTTGACGTACTGTATACCAGGTTGAGAAAGATACCTTATATATGCATTACATTCATATCATACGTACTCATGTCATTTCTTTGATAAACTGTGATTGGACTTGTATTTGAGGTGGTTGTTGATAACTTGATTGGATTCTGGAATTGAAGAATTATACATGCTACTTGATACTTGAATCATTGTTGATACTCTATGAACATTAAGTGGGTTATGTGATTTACTCGGATTATTGAACTGCTAGTATATGATTACTTGGTGTCAACTTGATATTTATTCTGATTATGTATCTTCCGTTATTGTCGGCCTATGATGTCTACGGGGGTACGTTGTGTACTCATGCTACACTTGATGTATTTTTTTTGGATGAAGATTCAATACCTTCCACCTCCTTAGCACCACGTGGCCGAGTTCGATTAGTGGATCTCCAACATTCAAGGTGAGGATGCTATCTCGAGCATACCCTTGAGTGTTATCTCTATTTCAGTTTTTGTTGCATTTGAGAGACACGATAGACTTTCTTAGACTATTTATGTTGGTTTTGGCATGCATGCCTATTCAAACTTGTATAAGAATTATTAGTGCTCTTGTATTTACAAACTAGATCATTGGAGGATGTTTTGGAGTATCAGACTTATTCCTTCTTCCGCATTTATATTATGAGACAACTTATATAGAATTTGCTATCTTCCACTTTTATTTATATCATGTCTTGTGAATGATTGAGAGTGGTTCACCTACCTGTTGGATTATGTATGTGCCACCACGATCCCTGAAAAGGGGTCATGACAGGTAGGAAAAGGTCCACAAATATTTGTATGTATATCTTAAGCAATTGAGAACTCATTTTTGCACATTTAGTAGATTTGTTGGTCTGCTTACCCTTTATGCAATCCACACAAGTCCCAAAATCAGAAAAATCAATAGCTCCTAGAACTTCTTCATTGACCAACCTTTTGATTATTTCAATAGAGATATGTCCCAGTCTCTTGTGCCAAATACTTGATGAGTTCTCATTGATAATACATTGCTTAGTGTCAACTTCTTTATCATGCAGAGTTAAAACATTACATTCAATCGTAGGGTCTAGCTCAAATTTAAATAATCTTCCATTCAAATTTCCAAAATCATAACTTTATTATCTTTCAAAAGTTTCATTGAAGAATAATGAAAATTGAAATCATAACCAACAATTGATAGTCTTGAAAGAGAAATTAAATTTCTAGAATACGATGGAACATAAAAAAATTCTAAATTTAATTGAAAATCATCTTTCAAAATGAGCCTATAAGTCCCCACGCCTTCCACATTTGATGGCATCCCATTGCCAGAATAAACCTTTTGTTCACTTTCCATTGGCTTTCTTAGAGTTAGAAAACCCTGCATGATTTTGGCAATATGAGTTGTGGAACCAGAATCGATCCACCATGTATTATCAAAAACTTCAGTAAAATTAGATTCATAACATACAAAGGTAAAATTACTTTTCTTCTCAAGCCATTTCTTGTATTTCAAACAATTTTTCTTCCAGTGTCCCTTCTTTTTGCAGAAACGACAAACTTCTTTATCAGTAGTGCCTTTTCTTCTTCATGGGAACACTTTTTCCCTTCTTCACATTTCTCTTATCATCAATCACCGAATTAACACTTTCAGGTATCTCATGATTCAACCTCTCATCTTCTTGAACACACATGGTCATGAATTCATTAATTGACCATTTATCTTTATGTGTGTTATAAGATATTTTGAATGGATTATATTCCGCAGGAAGAGAGTTGAAAATAAAATGCACAAAAATGGTGCAGACATATCAACTTCAAGGGACTTGAGTTTAGCAGCAATGTCTCTCATCTCCATAATGTGCTCACGCACTGTACGACTTCTATCAAAGGTCATACTTGAGAGCCTCTTCATAAGAGTGCTCGTCAGCGCCTTGTCAGAGTTTACAAATTGTTCTTCAATTGTCTTAATCTAAACTTTGACCTTATCGCTAATAGGGATGGAGCCCCCTAATGCTTTGGATTATATGAGTCTTTATGAGCATAAAGCTCAAGCAATTGGATCGTTCCCACCGCTCACAATAAGCCCTGTCCTCTGGCGTACTTGATTTCGTAGGTTTAGGTGGTTCTTCCACACGGAGGGCCAGATCCAAGTCCGAGCACCCTAAAGTTCCATTTAGTAAAGTTGTCACCAGACAACATCGGAATTCGAGCATTCTCGTTAAAGATAGCATTAGGAAAAGTTGTGTAAACTACAAAACAAGGATGCACACATAAGCTATGAAGCACAAACCATCAAAAGTGAATCGCGTAAATACTGATTCTAAGTAAATTCAAGACCTTCATGTGGGCAGAGGTTGCAACACATGCACATAATTTTACTTAACTTTATTAGACTAGTAAACCAAAGTAAAATTAGAAAACAATTTGTACCTGTGGACATAGGATAATTTTTAAACTAAAAGGTTTACTATCTCGTTTCAATTAATCTCACCAAAATAGTTACCTCCCTATGGGGTCGGGTTACCATTTTAATGAGATAGCTGAACTAAACAGATGTCGTTATAATTCTTAATCACTATATTTTATGTAATTAAAAAATTTCTTTTATATCAAGTACTCAAGATGCTGTGGCTAGTCCTAAGCACAAGATACAAAGAAAACTAAAAAAACGACATCTCATAAAATCAACTTTAAACTAAATGTTGATTATTCAAAATGGGCATGCAGGAGTATATAAGCAGAATGCCTTGTAGGCCCAAAACAGAAGGTAATTCTCATAATTCAATGAGAATATTATAAGACGATTTTTGAATAGGAGCAGAACTATTTATAAACAATTAGATATGCCTGGAAGTAACATGGTTTCTCAAATACTTATCTAGACACATATTTTCATCATGTCTAAAATATAATTAAGCAATTGAATAAGTCTCCAAGAATCTGAAATATCCAACACTACCAACCTGTTGTCTCTTACCCTTTGCAACAATTAATTACTATAGAACCATACAACAAGAGAAAAGGAAGTAAATTAGCACATAACGGTATCGGTAAACCTGAATATAAATTTTAGACCTTTTGCTAGATCAAAAGTTAATCGATTTTATTTACTTTAAACCTATATAGGAATTAAGATGTAACCACATAATCCCTCTGTCTCAATTTATATGATACACTTTCTTTTTTAATCAGTCCAAAAAAGAATGACACATTTCCTTATTTCGCAACAATTTAACTTTAAACTTTACCTTTTACGCTTAACGAGATGATCTATAACCACACAAATATTTTTGAATTGTTTTAAACCACAAGATCCAAAAGTCTTAATTTATTTTTTAAACTTTGTGTCTAGTTAAATTGCATATAAATTGGGACGGAGGGAGTATAAAACAGATATTGAATTTCACACAAGTCCATAGCTTTAGCACTGGTTCATATTAAAAGTTCTAGTTAGAGACATAATTAGTAGAGAACTTCAATAAACCAAACTTGAATATTGACAAGCACATAAAATTCGATCACAGAATTCATAAGGTAATTTACAAAATTTATAATTGACCAGTCCTTAATACATTCTATTGAAATAGAATTCTCGGATTTGTTCCAAAATCTTCGCCGTAACAAGATATTAACCAACACAGCAAAGACCAACAATAAACCACAAAGAGCAGACTTCCACAATTGTCGGTTCGTACTACTTTAGATCTATTTAATTAGAGTTGAACACTGAATAACAGGGATTGAAAGATGGCTCTTGATACCACATGTTGTATTTCTAACACATACGCAGAGCCAACACAGCGGAAAATCAAATCAGAACATACCTTAGTCATAGTTATTCAAGTATCATCGGAATCGCCTTTGATCTAGCACTTGTTACCTTTGAAAAGAATAGTGAAACTCTAGAGTCTTCTAACGTATGTCTATCACAAAGAGTATGTTGGACTAATGGAGTCACAAGCATATTTATAGATAGTCTAGGGATCTCTTAGCCAAATACTTTAACCCTAGGGGCTTTTTCATAAAATATGATTACCCTAGAGATTACTAATACAATGTTTCCTCCCATCAAGGAAACTTATGCATGACCAAAAAAATATTATCTACTATAATTATTATTTACTTGGAAGACAAGATAAATAATCTGTTACCATAAGATGTGAGCTTTATTAAATGTCTCATTAAAGAGACGTTATTCTTACAAATGTACTAAACCCTTTTGAGAACCTTAACCATCAGGCCATTTTTCACTTGCATGATAATAGAAGTAGCAGGAGAAATATTTTCTGGTTCCACTAATTGGATATTGTAATTGTGTATGATGGTGGCTGCCGCTATTTTCATCTGAATGAATGCCATTTCTTTTCCTAAACAAGTCCTTGGACCCGCATTAAATGCTGGGAATTTGAAAGACGGCTCATGTTTGATCCCTCCTCGTTCTGAAATCCATCTCTCTGGCTTGAATTCTAAACAATCTTTTCCCCATAACGTCTCCATTCTCCCCATTGTGTAGAATGGCAGAATTATTCTTGTTTTTGGACTAACACGGTGACCGGTCGGAAGGATGTCATGACCAAGTGGGTATTTGTTCTCTAAAGAAACTGATGGGAAGAACCTAAGAGTTTCAAGCAAAGCACCATGTAGATAGATCAATTTTCTTGATTCTTCTTTGTTGAAAAACTTGAGGTTTTCATCTTCTTTTACATGCAATTGTTGTCGGATCTCTTCTCTAATCTTTGTCTCTACCGCTGGATTTTCAGCTAAGAGCCAAAAAAACCAAGTGAGAGCTGCACTTGTAGTGTCCCTCCCAGCAAACATCAAATTCAAGAAAGTGTCCCTTAGAAATGTTTGCAAAGTACCCAAATCTCCATCTTTCCATTGATTGTACATTTTGATATAGGCCGTTAAAAACGCTAATTCCTCGTCTTTGATTGTACTTTTGTGCATCAACTCTTCTTGCGTCCGCGAAATGCAAGGATATATGAATTGATCAAAAGCCTCCCATGCTTGAATGAGCTTCTTCTCTTTACCAATTCGAAGCCATTTTTGCAATTTCCATAGACATTCTGGCGTTATGTATCTGTATAGAAGTGCATCAAAGGCATCACCAGACGCCTTTTCATATGGCAAATAAGGTAAGTCAATGGACAAGCTTCGTGGATCATGATCAAGTAACAATTTGGTGATAGAATCAAAAGTGAATCTTTGCAAAACATCTTGCAAATCCAATGTTTTGCCTTGTTCAGCAAAAGCATCAAGAATTGGTCGAAGCCCTTTTTCGACAATGTCCCACATGGTCCTTTCTAACAAAGTTTGGAACTTTGCATGGCCCATTATGGACATGGTGGTCTTCCTATGAAGCTCCCATAATTCATGATCAACATTGAATATCCCATTTCCAAAAATCTCGAACATTTTATGAAATTCGGGTCCTTTTGGATAGTTTGGGAAGTTTTTACTAAAGATATGGTGGATATTTGCAGGATCACAAGTGAAAAACATGTCCAAATTGACAAAACTAGGACCTTTGAACTCATAAGTGCCACCATATTCTATAAGAAGTTGAGTCATATATTCATGGATACGATGAAGATTCACGACAACCGCCGGCAACTCCCCAAGGATTGGCCAATTTGTTGGTGCTGATGTTTTTGTCCTTCTATATATGATGAACCAAATTAAATAAGTAACAAAAGGAATTACCAAGAAAATAAGAGAATATTCAAGGAAATCCATTGAGAGTTGGAGTTCTTTTTTCCTTTTCAAGCTAGGTTTGGTTTTGCTAGTACTTTTAGTGTAGATGAATTCTTTAAAACCATCTAGGCTTTTTATATATGTGTGAAACATTTAGGCCATAACTTTCAAGGGCCCCTATATTTAAAGAACATATGACAATTCGAGGAGATAGACGATGAATGATTGTACACACGTTGCTTAAAAGGATTGGACAACTTAGTTTAGGAGTGACCATTTCAATTGACTTTAAACAATTTCATCCCATTTTTTGTTGGTTACTCAATAATTGGTCCAACTAACTTTCAAGATAAGCATCGTGCTTATTGGATGTTCAAGATTTCTTTAGGATAAAATGAATAGATAATATCATCTTCCAAGAGAAATATGAACCATAAAGACACTGAATTTAAGAAAATGGTGGAAAAATACTCGTCAGGAAGAGCTTTCCCATTTGACAAGCAAGATGAGTATATAGAAGTAGATGTAGTTGCTTGTGGAAATAAGTCTACCCTGCAAAGGGGCTTCTCGCTTAGTCCCACTTTTTTTTTTTTAATTTTTTGGTTTTCAAACCAATGTTTGGTATCCGCATTGAAGCCCGACTAAATCTTAGATGCACCGGAAACTGAAGTCTCACATTGAGGGGTAAATTGCTCTCTAACAAATGCAATTCTGTACCCATCAGGATTCATATCTGAAACCTCTAATTAAAGATGAAGGACTGAAGGAGTACTTACCACTCAGTCACAATCCTCGTAGGTTCATTCTTCATCGACTCTTATTCCCACTTTCAAATGAGGTGATCTGATGTGAAGTACATAACTTGTTGTCACTTTGATGGGAAAATATTCCAATATGTGGCTAGTATGCGCTCTGAATTTTTCAAGCTTCAAATTTAGAGGACTTCACATCTAGCTGAAGAAAGGGAAATTAATTATTAGGAAACGATCATTAACATACAATAAGTTGATTGAGCATCCTCATGTGCATAGTAGCAACCAGCCAACCCTAGATTAAAAGTATATGAGTATACAAGACTTAAAAATTTATTGATCTGCTATTAATCGTACCGGTAAGTAATTAAAAGATATATGCCAGATGATTATGAAATTAAGAAATAGTAACAAACACATCTTTCCTTTCTGGATTTCTCATAGCCAAGAGATATTGTTTAGGTCCTTAATGACAAAATTAGACACAAGAAGTTAAGCATGACTAGTAATAATAGTATTGGCATTTTCGTACCTAATTGTAACCCTACATGAGTTGTCATGGATTGCTATCTCTCAATTATATGATCAAACAGATGGCGGCATTAATGCCAATTAATTTCTTTTCTTTTCTCTGGAAAGCCACTTACGAAAATGTTTTCATTACTTATGATAATATTATTAATTCTATAGCAATTGGTAAGTTGTCATGTGTCGAATAGTCGAAGTATAAAATTAACCCATATTATTAATAATCATTTCTAGATTATTCACTTAAACTGACATGTGTCGAACAGTCACATAACATAACATACTCAGTGTAGTCTCACAAATTAGCGTCTGAGAAGGGTAGAGTGTACGCAAACCTTATCCCTTCTTCGTAACGATAATAGGTTGTTTATGAAAAATCATCGGCTCTAGTAACGCATAGCAAAATAGTTTTAAAAAGATAATATATAACAGTAAAGGAGACATAACAAATAAGAGAAATAATTACATAGCATACAAAATTAAACCCCATAATTTAATATACTTTTTTCCCCATTTTGAAAAGAAAAAAGATTTTTTTGCCATTTTCCAACAAAAAAGATCCTGTTTGTCGTTTTCCAACACTACATTGAAGTCTCACATGTGCCAAGCTGTCTTGTACTTTGAAATTAGGGAGTGAGATTTTTATAAAAAGTTTTGAGAATTTTGTAATTTATCAAAGATTCTTAATAATTTCCAAAATAGAAAAGAAAAGAAATTTTTGACATTTTCCAAAAATTCAGTGAAGCCTCACATGTGCCACGTGAACAGTAAGCTGTTTTGTACGTTGACGGAGTGAGATTAAAAAAAAATGCATTTGACGATTTTATAAGTTATTAAAGATTCTTAATAACCATTCATTTGCAGATCATGCATGAAACTTCACAACATGTGTTAATATTAATATAATATTTATCCTATTTTATATGACGATATTGTTTACATTGATTAGAAAAAAAAATTTAAAACTTTTAACACATTAGCAAATTATGAAAGTTGTCTTTATTACAAATAATTATTAAATGAGAAGTGGTTTTGCTTGTGCTTTCATATTTATATCTAAAAAAATTGTGCTTCACAAGATTGAGAGCAAGAATGTAGATATATTATTTTTTCTCACAAGGAAGAAAAAAGGGATGATGGAATTATTACGAGAATCATATATGAATACGATAAATACTTTTCCGTATTAGATATTTACATTAAATTAATTTAATTTATTATAATTAAGTAATTTTATAAAGTAAAAATATATATTCACTAATCATAATTAAATGATGATTATTTATATTTAAACACATAACACACATTTATTTCTTTGGGTAAACACTCGTAAACACATACAACAAGCAATGGAAGTACATAGAAATATAGATTTCTTTTAAGACAGAAATGTAGATATGGATTGACATATTGCTTATCACATTATAATTAATTAATAAGTTACTCATGGAAAGCACATATCAAAAACATTGGTACCTATAGATGTAAAAGCATTGAGTAACAATGAACTAGGTATTAGTGACTAGTGCTAATTTAGCCTGGCCATTTCTATAAGAGATGTAAATATACCTATTGATATATTTGGTTATATGTCTTTTTCATGCAACCTGGTGATTAGGGATGTCAACGGATCGGATCTGAACCGGATCCTACTAGATTCAGATCCAGATCCGTTTTTCATACCTGAATTCAGATTCGGATCCAGATCCGTTGGGTCCATAAAAATCATATCCAAATCCGGATCCATCGGATCCACCGGGTTCACGGATCGGATCTGGATCCACATGTAAAAATTTTTGCCTTGCTAACAATTTTTTTTTGAACTGACAAACGATTTTTACTTAGCTAACAGTTTACCGTGTTTCAATTTTGAAACGTTCATATGAGATATTTTGTTCGTTGTCTCGTTTTGATTGTGAGCTATTAATTAAAAATATTAGACAATGACAATAGTTGTGGAAAATGCTGACTAGTATTTCCACAATGCAGAACTTGCATGTGATTGGAATCTTCACAAATGAAGTGAATATAATTTTAACTACTTGTCTATGGAGATGTTAGTCATTCACTAATATAACATTGATTTTATTATCGAAGTTACCTCTTTATTTTTTGGTTTTTGAGTTAACGCGGGGATACATTAAACTTGTTTTGAGAATTAAACTTGCAAGGATGTGCTTAGCAATTTTAAGAAAATACTTATAAAATTACATTCTAGGTTATGAATATATTTAATTAAAAACGGATCCACGGGTCGGATCTGGACCAGATACGGATCTCAAATACAAGATCCAGATCCAGATCCGATCCATCAGAAATGGATCCGGGTCCGATCCGGATCCGTCGGGTCCAAATTTTGAAGATCCATATCCTATAAAACGGATCTGGATCCACCGGATCTGGACCGGGTCCAGGATTAACTGCCATCTCTACTGGTGATCAACTAACCTTACTTATGAAAATACTTACTAACTGATTTTGTACCGATAGAAGTAATTAATTAGGCACGAGTGACTATCTAGTACTCTAGCTACTATCATTAAATATTAGTCATTCACGAAAGGAGAATATTTATATATTAGTAAATACTTACTTGCATAGAATGTTTAAGTTAAATTAATTTAATCTACTATGGTTAAATGATTTAACATAGTGATTCACTTGGAGGAATTGGAGGCCTGATCCGAGATCATAAGGGTCAATGGATTGTAGGTTTTAATCATAAATGTTATGCTAACTCATATCTACATGTAGAATTGTTAGCACTGGAGAAGGGTTTACACATGGCTTTCCCCTTTGACAAGCAAGATGAGTATAAAAAAGTAGATGTAGTTGCTTGTAGAAATAAGTCTACCCTGCAAAGGGGCTTCTCGCTTATTACCACTTTCTTTTTTAAAATTTTTTGTTTTCAAATCGATGTATGGTATTCGCATTGAAGCCCAACTAAATCTTAAATACATCGGGAACTGAAGTCTCACATTGAGGGGTGAAGCGCTCTCTAACAAAGATAACTATGTATCAATCAGGATTCATATCTGAAACCTCTAATTAAGGATGAAGCACTCAAGTACTTATCACTTCGTCACAATCCTGGTAGGTTCATTCTTCATTGACTCTTATTCCCACTTTCAAATGAGGCGATCTGATGTGAAGTACATAAATTGTTGTCACTCTGATGGGGTTCATTCTTCATTGACTCTTATTCCCACTTTCAAATGAGGCGATCTGATGTGAAGTACATAAATTGTTGTCACTCTGATGGGAAAATATTCCAATCTAATGGGAGTAACATATACTATCATTAAGAAAAGTATAAGATTGTACTTAGACTCTCAACTAACTATAGACCAAATTGCACGATTTTCCCTTCAAGTGGGCTGGCTCTGGTCTTTAACTTTTGCCTTTTGGTAATCGAATTTATGTCTAGTGGGACATAAAAATTTTAAGTGCAAAAATTATGCGGGGAATAATTTATGAGATATTATAATGCAAAAATATAAACTTATGATCCGCGGAAAATGATTTGTTATGAGGAGCAAATATTAAAGACCAGCACAAAATAGGGAAAAGGTGTCAATCGCCCCTAACTATATAGGACCGTTATACAAAAAGTCGACCGAATTCACTTTACTTTTTCTAGCTAGTATATATAAATTATATGGTGTTTATATATGATTATACACATATTATACAGGAATTATACATATATTATATATTCGTTGGTTATTTTAGTTTAAGCGATTGAGTAAGTGGTTATTTAGATGAATTCTTCTATATTATCTATTTCATTTTTTTTGTGTGGATTTCCCTTCGTACGAGCTGGTCTTTAATTTTTGTCCCTCAATTCGCATGTCTTTAATTTTTGCCCTTAGTCCTAGCCCTTACTTCTCATTTAATGAAAGTTTGTGGACCAAAGTACCCTTATTCGCAGGGGAGATCCTGGGCTCGATCTTCAGCAGAATAAAAAATAATAATTTCGCAAGGCATAGGTTTCTATGAACCTGTGCCTATTCGCTATGTAGTTACATAGAGACTATGCCTTAAGGTATAGTTATGTAGAATAACTTAATTTCTGCATAACTATACCTGACAATGCATATTCTATAGAACTCTGCCTTAAGGCATAATTTCCATGTAGTTAGATAGAAAATGTGTCTTAAGGCATAGTTCCGCAGAATAACTTAATTTCTACAAAAATATGCCTTAAGACATAGTTTCTATGTAATTTTGCGTGAATAAACATAGTTTCTTTGAAACCTTTGCCTTGCGAAATTATTTTCTTTTTTTTACTCTGCCGAATTCGAACCCAGAGCCCAAATTTCTTTTTTCATTTTTGCAATGTCATGAGTATTTTCAGTCATTTTAAAGTAGCGAAGAGCAAAAATTAAAGACCAATAATTTGAGGGGCAAAAATTAAAGACCACCCCGCAATAGGGCATTAATGGGGATCTTTTGGTTTCTGGTGAGTTTATGTGTTTGGGTTTAGAGACTGACGGGCTTAGGAGTTTCTAGTGGGTCTGGGTGATCTGGTTTTAAGTTGGGTTTTTGTCTCTGTTAGGCTTAAAACATTGGGCTTAAGGAAGTTGGGCCGACAGTTTGGTTTTGGGATGAGATTGCGATTGGTGGGAGGCTAGTCCCTTTTATTTTAGGGAGATATATGTGAGAAGATGTATCATTTAGTGTACTTTATTTAGCTTATTTACCTGCGTTAGTTACTGTTTATTTTTTTGAAATGCATTATCATGACTTATTTGTTTTTGATACCAACATTTTCATACTGCTTTAATTTTTTTCTGACCGGGTCTGACCGTTTCTCTTGCTTTGCTCTTACTTTGCTTTTGTTGTTGCTTTGCTTGCTCTGTCTTGAGCCGAGGGTCTCTCGGAAACAACCGTTCTACCTACCAAGGTAGAGGTAAGATCTGCGTACACTCTACCCTCCCCAAACCTTACGTTGTGGGATTTCACTGAGTATGTTATTGTTGTATATGTGAGAAGACCCCTAATTACCAAAAAAAATGAGATTATGACACTTGCAAATGTAGTAACAAAATTTTCATATTCTTTCTAAATTTTCACATGTAAAAAATGGATATTGGGCATAACTCAACCCCAAAAGCTAATTTGTATGGTGAGGATTGCCCAAGTCCATATAAGGAGTCCATGTTCCCATTCCATATCCGATGTGGGACTCTTAACACTCCCCCGCACGCCCAGACCTTGTTAACTGGAGCGTGGATAATATAATTTGGGGGCCCAATATCGGTGAACAAATAATTGGAATGGATCTGGCTCTAGTACCATGTAATGAATGGATCTTTGGCATAACTCAACCCCCAAAGCTAGCTTGTAGGATGAGGATTGTCCAAGTCCATGTTCCCATTCCATATCCGATGTGGAACTCTTAACACTCTCCCGCACGCCCATACTTTGTTAACTGGAGCGTGGATAATATAATTTGGGGGCCCAACATCGGTGAACAAAGAATTGGAATTAATCTGGCTCTAATACCATGTAATGAATGGATGTTGAGCCCAACTCAACCCAAAAGCTAGCTTGTAGGGTGAGGATTATCCAAGTCCATATAAGGAGTCCATGTTCTCATTCCATATCCGATGTGAGACTCTTAACAGTCTCCCGCACGCCTCAGACCTTGTTAATCGGAGCGTGGATAATATTATTTGGGGGCCAACATCGGTGAACAAAGAATTGGAATGGATCTGACTCTGATACCATGTAATGAATGGATTTTGGGCCCAAAATCCATTCTTTACGTCACAAAATCTAATTCGAGATTACAATTTGATTTGGGAGCTATAGCGGGTGAAAACTTCAGATTTCCTACTGTTGTGGGTACTTCGCTTTTCAAATCTTAGGTTGAAGAAAAATTCAAAGTGCGGAATCACTGTTTGTTGTCGGGAACTTGTTTTGAAGCTACTTTTAGAGTTGAAAACATGAATATCTTGTTTCGGTTATTAAAACGTGAAGATCTAGTCTTAACCACCATTGACAAAACTTTGAAGTTTCAAAGCTGAAATTCGAGTTTCGGAACAAGAATTATAATTGGCTGGTGTTGTTCCAAAAAAATTGGTAACATTTTGAAGTGTTATACTCCAAAAGAAGAAGTATTAAACTGTTTAGAAAAAGATCAAAAGTAAAGAAAGGCAAGCAAAGAAGAATACGCTAAATAGTAATTAAGTATTAAATAGCTTCTTACGAAAAAAAAATTGATCTGTGAAAATTTAACTAAATGACTGGTAACAATCATTGCTGAAGATTAACACTACGTACGCCAAAAAGTTTTGCTACATTAAGCAAATTAGATAATTTGAAATCTGAAAACCTAAAAGATAAGAGTATTCAATAGATAGTTGATTATTAACAATTAATGATTTATAGATTGTTTTGTAAAGCTTATGAGAAGTTAAAAGTGTTTTGTTTTTGTAGAAAAAATATTTATTTTTTGAAGAGTTAACTGTTAAGGTGTTTGATCAAGTTTTTAAGAAAAAAATAAGTGTTTTAAGTAGTAGCAAAAGCTGTTTTAAACTAGCTTTTCTCCATTAGCATCGTTAAAACATAAGTCAGGTACATATTACTGTTCTAGTATTGTAAAAGTGGAAATAGCACTTCTAACAAAAATACATTTTTAAAAGTAAATAGTGGTTTTCATCCTTGTGTTATGCCTAATTGCATGTTTGGTCCCTATAATATTTCATTCGACACATTTAAACTTTAAATAATCAAATTAAATAAATGATTATAGTTCTATTACAAATAAAAACTTAGCCAAACAATCTATTAATACATACTTTACCCCTCAAATTGTAAAGATTACCTTTCCCTATACACACCTAAAATACGCTAATGATTTATTACACAGCCTCAACTTATCAAAGTTGAGTTTAATTAAATTGTGTGACCACTTTAAACGAATGTGTGTATAACACGCACCAACACGTGTCCGAAACATGTCATGAACTAAAAAGAAAGAAAACATTTTGGTCAAGTAGTTCGACCAAATTTTCTGTCCGAAAGAAATAATCCCTTTATTATTTTCATTAATTGAAAGATTATTTATACAAGTTATATAATTCTTATTCTACTCCTAAAACCTTATTCTACTTGGATTACATTTATGGCAATACAATAATTATAGTAAGTGTACAATACTAATTATATTACAATATTGCCTAAACTAGGAGACTAAATATTACCTCTCATATACACTAATTACGGTAATGGGGAGAAAACCTAGAGGATCAATATACACATACCATGAAAGAAATAATCCCTTGATTATTTTCATTAATTGAAAGACTATTTATACAAGTTACATAATAGGAGAATCATATTCCTATTCTACTCCTAAAACCTTACTCTACTTGGATTACATTTACGGTAATACAATAATTATAGTAAGTGTACAATACTAATTATATTACAATATTGTCTAAACTAGGAGACTAAACATTACCTAATTCATATACACTAATTACGATAATGGGGAGAAAACCGAGAGGATCAATACACACAATATACACATGTATATTGTGTATATCTAACACTGTCCTTTTTCATCCTCATTTATTTACACCTATGGAATATCGAGCCTATGTTAACTTTTGATTAATTCTCAAATTTATAGACGTGGACTCTTAACACCTTTTCCCACGCTCAAGACAATAGGTATTAGCATGAATAATATAAGATGGGGTTCAATATCAGATAAATAATACTTTGTAAATTGAGATAATTTTGATTTTGATATCATCATAAAATAAATGAATATGAAAGTTACTCAAAATTATATAAGGAGATCAGTTTTCATCACCTTCACTAATGTTGGATTTAACAACTACATACACAGAGGACTAAATTAAATATTTAGGGCATGAGCAATATAAGATGAGAGTTCAATATAAACAATGAATTATAATTAGTCTGATTATGATAACATGATTAAATAAATAAATTTCAATCCTAACTCATTCCCAAATACGTATAGTTCATGCATGAAGTAAGAATTGCCGGAACGTTACCATATAAATCAATTTTCCTCATTGATATGGACTCTACAATTAATAAATGGAAGTGAAATAATCACAAGGTAAGTCGAAACTCAAAGTGATTGCAACTTTTTCGAAACTTAAACAATTTGGATGAAATTTCTCTAGTGTTGTGTTTGTTTTTACTTTTATTTTTGTAAGTAGTACACTACAATATATACTTTATACCAAATAAAAAGTCAATGTAGATGCCCGAAGTAGGAGCTTTTGAATTTCTGTAGTGTTAGATTTTTTTCAAGTGTTACTACATTTTATCACTACTCTCTCATTACATAAGTTATGTATTTTAACTTTTTTTACAAATATAATTATATTAGAAAATTAAACCTCAAGGAACACATGCACAATGCCCGAAATGCGAATATGTTATCATTTTATTTTGTGGTACCTTAAGAAAAAATTGAAAAATATAAAATCTTTCTTAAACGACATAGCTTAAATCTGCTGCAGCTTTTCATATAAACAAATCCTTAGTGTGTTTATGCCCTTCAGTAGCTAGAAAATCGGCCCTCCTTTCAAATATAAATGTTTGATAGTGGCCGTATTAAATTCCTAACAAATATTTACAATCTTTAAGAATAGCTATCAAAGGTAGATATATATTATATGTACTCATTAATAAGTTTGATAGCTATTAAGGGGTCGTTCTGAATTCTTTGTATCCCTTTCTTTTGCTAAATTTTTATTTTTATTTTTTTTACACTCGAAAAAGCTAAAAAATAACAGTCTTTCAAAAGTAATATCGCTTAAGTCGGTGAGGAAAAGAAACTTCATACCCTTGAGTGCACTCCCCTAAATTATTAAATTTTCATTGTGTTTGTGCCCTTCATTTGCCAGGAAATCGGCACATTGATTCGCTCTCTCCAAATACGTTCAATCGAGGTCTTGTTGCGCCGATATTTAATAAAAATCTATAGTCTTCAATAATAACTAGCTCTGAGAGGATCGGATGATATCGTATGTCCTCATCCTTAATGAGCTTGACAGTGATTAGGTATTCTGTTTCCACTTCAATTTCTTGGTATCTCATTAATTTAGGCACGATAAACCCTTTTTTTATGCTCCATAATTTTATAATGAGGCTTGTCGTAGATTTTACCTTACCTGAGTATTCCATCAATTATTTTTCAGCTATAAAGATCCATCTAAAAACGGCATTACCAGCTTGTGTTTGACACTATCATCAGTGTTCAACTTTATTTTTCCTTCACATGGGAGAAATCAAGCACTTATTTTTTTTGCTAAAGTTATGTCATAACGATTGCAAATGTATAGTGTGTTTGTTCTACTTCTTACCGTTTCTTATATCGTTATGTTAGTATTTATTCTATGTTTTACCTAGAAATGCAAAGCAAAACAAATACGTACAGAAAATAAATAGGGAAGAAGAATTGATTTTCGCCGCCGCTCCTATATCTATCATCTAACATACTACGTGCCACCGCCGCCCTACACACATTCGCCTTCCATCCGAAATTTTAGTAGGCTTTGGACATAAAAAAGAAAGTAGTACTCCAATACTTGAAACAAATTCAAAAAAATTTAAAAAGATAACTAGAAAGTTGAAATTGTGTTTAGATACCCTACCTCCCAAGGTTGGGGTAAGTTCTGCGTGCACAATATCTTCTTCAGACCACACTCGTGGATTATTTTGGGTATGTTGTTGTTGTCGTAAATTGTGTTTAGATAGTGTTTTACTCGCCACGAAATTTAGAAAAGAAAGAAAGACTTTGGTTATTGTAATCTAAAATATATCATAGATATTTATGGGCTATAAATCATATTCATGAAGGGTAAGTGGTCATTTTAAAGTTAAATTACAAAATATAAAAATGTGTTATTTGTTTTGTTACTGATAAAAAACATAAAGAATGTCATATAATTTGAAGAGGAGGGAGTAGAAGTTTGTGACTGAAAAGAATTTTACTTAAAGAATAAATTTAAATTAAATTTTCAAACTTGAGACTCATTTTCAAAAAATTCTAAAAATTGGTCCCAATTTATTGTCAGCACTATGGTGGAGTGATAAATACCCATTCATTCTTAATAAGAGATTTCGGATTCGAGGTCTCTGGGTATGGAGTTGCCTTTGTTAGGGACCGCTTCACCCCAATGTAAAACTTCTCGGTCCGAATTCAGATACAATCAAGCCCAATGCGAATACCGAACACAAAATGCAAAACTTTGAAAACTTCTTTTTGAGAAAAAGAACAAATATTCATGTCGAAATGGCTCCTCCCGTACTATATATAAAACCCCATTTTAACCGAGATTTGCATTCAAGGGCTTTACTATTCAGAAAACTATACAAAAGAGCTCCTCCACAAAAAATCCTACACACATCCGAGGAGCCACCGCTTCATATTTGGCTATTTGCTCATGGTATTTCTCTAAAACTTTGTCTGATATAAACATTCTGTTTCTACTGCATCATATTTCTTCATTGTGCTTTTTTTTTTTTAACAATGAATTTTGTCTTTCCTTGAATGTTCATCAAACGAGCAAGGAATAAGGAACAGACAGATTCTTTTGATTTGATTTATGAGTTTAAGTTATATGCAGAAATTTTAAGCTATCAAGTCATGATATTTACATGTTATAGTCACTAACTTGTCTTATTTTTAAATTTACAAATCTTGCATTTTAAAAAAGTTTAATTACCCGTAGATATTTTCTGGATGACCTGATAAGATAAAAAGTTTTGTACGTTAATGATGTATATAACATGAATTCATGATTATGTGTGTGTGTGAGAGAGAATATAAGGTGTTAAATAAATTTTCTTTAGTTCTTCTTGCCCTTTTGTTTTACTAGGTAAGTTAATGATTTGTCTTTTGAATAGGACGTTTTTGGTGTTTGTATGGATACACATATTGGGTTTATTCATTTTTTTTGAAATCTAATGATAGAAAAAAAGATTTTCTAAGGGTGTTACCTAATTAGCTGCAAAGAATTAAGGTGAAATTATGAAAACAAATATTTAAATCTCAATAGATGTATATAGTATTAGGTGAATTCTTATTAAACTTTGATGAGTAAAAGTTATTCATTCTTATATTAACGATCATTTACAGGAGCAACAATGTTTTTCAAAGAGTCCTATAATTCTGTCTTCATGTTGTAATTGTTATTTCATTTTTTAAGAAAAAAAGTTACAAGTCCTTAATTTTCTCTCTATCATCTACCTTTTCCATTTAGTTTATTGAAATTAATAAAAGTATTTTTCTAATGCGTGTCTTAATTTTGTGCAGACACTATAAGAACAAAGCTAGTGTAAAGAATGAATCTTGGGCCTAACTCAACCCCGAAATCTAGCTTGTAGGGTGAGGATTGTCCAAGTCCATATAAGGAGTCCATGTAAGACTCTTAACACTCCCCCGCACGCCATATAAGGAGTTCATGTTCCCATTTCATATTCGATGTGGGACTCTTAACACTCCCCCGCACACCCAGATCTTGTTAACTGGAGCGTGAATAATATAATTTGGGGGCTCAACATTGGTACAAAGAATTGGAATGGGCCTGACTCTGATACCATATAAAAATGGATCTTGGGCCTAACTCAACCCCAAAAGATAGCTTATAGGGTGAGGATTGTCCAAGTCCATATAAGAAGTCCATGTTCCCATTCCATATTCGATGTGGGACTCTTAACAGCTAGCTTGAAAAATTAAAGTAACTTGGACCACAAAGGATGTTCTTGAGTACTCCTTTCCCTTGATAATCTTGTGTTTCACTTATTGGTACTTCAAAAATAAATCAACAAAGAGTTCAGCCCCAGCAAATCGGCCACTCGTTGGAATGTTGCCTGGATTTGTTCACAATGCACATCGAATCCATGAATTTTTCACTGACATTCTCTTAGAAACTAGTAGCAATTTTCAGTTCCATGGTCCTGTTTTTGCCAACATGAACATGTTATTCACTGAGCGATCCAGCAAATATCCATCATATCCTTAGTAGAAATTTCTCAAACTATCCAAAGGGACCCGAGTTTCGCAAAATATTCGATATATTAGGAAATGGGATCTTCAATGTTGATTATGAGTTATGGGAAATTCATAGGAAAATCACCATGTCCTTAATGAACCATGCTAAGTTCCAAGTTTTGTTACAAAGGAACGTGTGGGACACTATCGATAAAGGTCTCGTACCAATTCTTGAAGCTTTTGCAGAACGAGGCACGATGTTTGATTTGCAAGACATTTTTCAGAGATTCACATTTGATGCTATCAGCAAATTGTTACTTGATCATGATCCGAAAAGTTTATCTGTAAATTTACTCCATGTACCATGTGAAAAGGCGTTCAACGACATGGTGGATGCACTTTTGTATAGACATGTCTTACCAGAAAGCTACTGGAAATTGCAAAAATGGCTTCGAATTGGTAAAGAGAAGAATCTTTATTAAAGAATGGGAGGCTTTCGATCAATTTATATATCCTGCGATTTCACCGAAATATGAAAAACTCATGAAAAGTAACATCAATGATGAGGATCATGACCTTGACTTATTCACTGACTATGTTAAAGCATACGATCAATGTACGAATGGAGATACTGATAATAATGCGAGTAATGTACAAGAATTTCTAAGAGACACTTTCTTGAATTTGATGTTTGCTGGTAAAGACACCACAAGCACCGATAGAACATACACAGTATATTCTTCTAATATTATTAAATATCTTGTACATTTGTAATTATGGTAGTAGTCTTGTATTAGTAAAATATATATTTGATTTTTGTAATTATAGGCTAGGTTTACTATTGTATATCATGTATATAAATCATTTACATTAATGAAAACAATCAAGGGATTATTCTCTTTTATGGTAGCAGCAGTCTAGGGCAAACTTTTTCTTCTCCAAAAATATCCTCCTTCCGCAGCCCTACTCGAAACCCTAAGTCTCGGTCTTGGCCGACGGCCGTCCACCAACATCCCTTCTTTTTTTTTTCGAATCCCTAATTCTCCTCTTGTTCTTCCATCATGTCTACTACAAAGAATACCTTTCATCCTGCTCTTGCAGTCTCCAATATCAAGAACAACATCTCTATCGTTCTTGAGATGGAAAACGTCTAATATGCGACGTTGGCAGAACTTTTTAAAATTCACGCAAGGTCTAATACAATCCTCCATCACATTGTCACACCGGCAAAAGGCAAGGAGAATGTGCCTTCCACAGATGATGAAATTGAGTTGTGGGCAACTCTTGATGCTACGGTCCTCAATGGATCTATTCCACCATCTCTACGGACCTCTTACAGATGATTATCGAACCCAACGCCAAGGCAATGAAAGCTTGGAATAGGTTGCGTGATATATTTCAAGATAACAAAAATTCTCGTGTCGTAACCCTTGAGCAGGAATTTTCTCACATAAATATGGAGGATTTTCCGAATGCCTCCGCCTATTGTCAAAGACTCAAGGAGTTGTCGAATCAACTCAAGAACGTCGGTCCGCCCGTCACAAAGGATCGTCTCATTCTTCAGATGGTTGCAGGCCTCTACGAGGCGTATAATGGCGTTGTAACTCTTCTTCGTCAAGAAATCCTCTCTCACCGTTCTACCAAGCACGTTCCATGCTCACCTTAGAAGAAGCAGGATTGGTTAAAAAGGCAGCAATCGGAGCCAATTCTTCCATGATGGTGGCCACGTCACGCGACACCGATGACCCTCATTCCTTCTTAAAAAATTCTAGCAAAAACCATAATAATGGTGGCGGCAAAAAGGGTCAAAATCAGAAAAATGGTGGCAAAAACCGCGGCGGTGACGATAGCAGCCGCGGTGGCAGAAGTGGCCAGCAGTGGTCTAGGCCGCAACACCACTGACCGCAGCCTTGGGCTAGTGGACAGTGGTCGTGGGGCTGGTCCAGTGGGCAATGGCCCACTCCACCTTATTTGGCTCCTCAATTTTGGGCCATGCCCAATAGCAACAAGCAGCAGGTATCGAGGCAGAACCACGCATGGCAGCAGCCTGGCCTGCTTAGGCCTCAGCCTCAGCAGGCCTTCGCTGCTGTGGGCCCAGCAGCAGCCCCGACCCACACAAATATCAAGGCAGTGTTGCACTTGGATTAAATCCTCTGCATGTAAATTGGTACATGGACATCAGTGCTACTTCTCACATGGCATCCGCACCAGGTAATCTCTCGTCTTATTTCAATTTGAGCAAATATCGTGGTATAATTGTTGGTAATGGTAATTCAATTCCAATTTGTGGTTATGGTCACACAAATTTATCTCCTCCGAACCCACCTTTAGCCTTGAAAAATGTCCTTCATGCTCCTTAATTAATTAAAAATTTGGTGTATGTTCGGAAATTTACAACTGATAACTGGATTTCTGTTGACTTTGACCCTTTTGGATTTTCTGTGAAGGATTTCTCGACGGGGATACCTCTAATGAGATGTGATAGTCGGGGCGAGCTCTATCCTATCACCACCACCACTACCACTGAACAAGCCACACCGTCAACGTTTGCCGCTTTACACCTTCCTTATGGCATGCACGGTTGGGTCATCCGGGAGCGTTTGTTATTTCCTCTCTTAAAAATAATAATTTTATTGAGTGTAATGGTACACGTAATACTAATGTTTGTCCTTCTTGTACGCTTGGGAAACATGTTAAATTACCGTTTGTTGCTCCAATTCTAGTACTTTGTTGCCATTTGATATTATTCATAGTGATTTATGGACATCTTCCGTTTTAAGGTCTTTGGGCCACCATTATTATGTGTTATTTTTGGATGATTATTCTATTTTTTTGTGGACCTTTCCGTTATCTAAAAAGTCTCAAGTTTATTCCACATTCCTATCACTTAGAGCATTCATCCGTACCCAATTTGAACGGAAAATTAAGAACATTGAAATTTGATAATGGGTCGTTTAGGAAATTTGTAAGGTTAATGGTATATCTTTTCGGTTTTCTTATCCACATACGCCCTCACAAAATGGGAAAACCGAAAGAAAAAATCGCATCATTAATAATATTGTTCAGACTTTACTAGCCCATGTTTCATTACCACCTTCATTTTGGCATCATGCATTACAAATGACTACTTACCTTCTTAACATACTCCCTAACAAAGGATTAGCATACCAATCTCTCCTAAAAATTCCTTATCACAAAGACCCTTCGTATTCTCATATTTGGGTGTTTATGCTATCCTCTCTTCCCAACCACTACAATAAACAAACTTCAAGTCCGCTCTACCGTTTGTGTGTTTTTGGGTTATCAGTCCAATCATCGTGGTTACAAGTGTTATGACTTATCTTCTAATAAGAACATAATTAGTCATCGTGTCATTTTTGTTGAAATCTAATTTCCGTTTTCTAATTTACATAGTCTCGTGTCCACGTCTTATTCTTTTTTGGATGATGGGCTCTCCCCGTATGTGGTTTGCCACTTGGTTCAGCCCACATATCGACCCCTGGACCCACAGACACTGGCAGGCCGACTACCTGCCGGCCTAACATGCTCTCGTCCCCCAAATCTGCTAGCTGGCCCACTGCCTGCTGGCCCAAACTCCCTCCATGATCCCGATCTGCCAGTATGCCCACTGCCTGCTAGCCCAATTACCGCGCCTATGCCCCTTCAGCCAGCAGGCCCACTGCCTACTAGCCCAATCTGTGACCCCCCTCTCGGTTCAGTCAGTTCCGATATCACTACACCGACCTAGGTCCAGCCCACTTCTATTCTGAGTCAAGGGCCCGTTACTCTTAGACAATAGGGTATTTTTTGACCAAAATAATATTTTAATCTCAACTCTAATGTCACTAAATCACCCCTACCACGTAACCCTGTGTCTGCCATTCGTGACCCGAATTGAAAATTGGTCATGGATGATGAATATAATGCTCTTATTGGAAATAATACGTGGGAGTTGGTGCCCCGTCTGCCTGGTGTCAATGTGATTCATTCTATGTGGAGTTTTACTCATAAGGAAAAATTTGATGGTTGTTTTGAGAGGCATAAGGCCCGTCTTATAGGTGATAGAAAAAATCAACAGGTTGGCATGGATTATGGAGAGAAATTTAGTTCGGTGGTTAAACCGACAACTATTCGCACTGTTCTCAGTCTGTCTTTCTCAAAAGCATGGCCTATTCATCAGTTGGACGTGAAAAATATGTTCTTACACGATGAACTCAAGGAAACTGTATACATGCATCAGCCCTTGGGTTTCAGGGACCTCGATCATCCAAACCATGTGTGCTTGCTGAGGAAGTCCTTATATGGGCTCAAGTAGGCTCATCGGGCCTGGTATAAAAGGTTTGCAGATTATGTGTCTACTCTTGGGTTTTCTCATAGCAAGTCTGATCATTCTTTGTTCATCTACAATCGTGGTTCTTCTCTGGCATACATCATTTTATATGTGGATGATATTAAAATAGACTACTTCTTCTAATAAACTGTGCAAGTCTATCATAACTCTTCTCAGCTCCGAATTTGCTATGAAAGACTTAGGACCTTTGAGTTATTTTTTGGGTATCATTGAAACTCGTCATGCATGTGGTCTATTTTTATCCCAGATGAAGTATGCAACAGAGATTATTGAACGGGTTGTCATATCATCTTGTAAGTCATCTCCTACTCCGGTTGACACGAAACCGAAGCTGAGTGCTAATTCTAGCACACCTTACGAGGATCCCTCCCATTATCGTAGTCTGGTGGGGGATCTTCAGTATCTTAGTATGGTCCCTTTGGGATATGATATCCATTTTCTCACAAAATATGTTACATGGTTGCTGCTTTATCCCTGATTTTTCTGAATCATTCATGCTAGTAACTTTTCATCCATTGAAGCTTGATTCAAGATTTTTGCAACAAAGGATTAGTAACATTATATGAAGAGAAGATGATCTTGACTAGGAGCACTAATGTTAATATTGTGTGTATGAATATTGTATGATATGTGTATGAAACTGTATTTATTCAATGTTTTTAATGTGTATTTATTGCTCATCAACATCTATCATCTTATATGCCCCGATGATAATTGTTCATGATTTTTAAAGTCCTCAAATCTAAATGATTCAGCGCTTTTCAAGCTTAGAGACTTTTGTGATGTCCACGCATGCTTGTTAAATGATAGAATTTATTCGCAATGTCAAGCAACTTTCAATGTCGTTGGCACTGTTATAATAAATAAGTATGAAGATCCAAAAACAATATACACACCGAAGGATATAGCTAGGGATATGAAACAACATAGTTTAACCATGACCTACATGTAATAATGTATGAATTCAAGTACGTTGAATTCAGGAGATTAGTTTTTTATCTTTTTTAAAAAAGTTGATAACTGATTGTATTTTTTGTGTATAATTTATGTATGGAAATAGGTAGTGTACTACCGCTTGCATGTGCCATAGTTGATTTCGAAAATGATTCATCTTGGACATGATTTTTTGAGCGGTTCAAGTATGCTTTTGGTGAGAGAAAATATGTGTTTTGTATCGGATAGGCATGATAGTATATGGTATGCGAGTGCAACAGTGTACCCCGGGCTGCCTCATTATGCATGTATTTGATATTTGTGGAATAATTTACTTTAAAATGTCATAATAATGAAGAGCATGTAAGAAAATTATACTTTGAAATGGCTAAAGCATACACCCATCAAGAGTTTAATCAATACATGGGGAGGGTAGCCAAAATAGATAAGAAATTGAGTGGATATTTGTTGGAAAGTGATTTTCATAGATGGTCTCGAATACATGCAACAGTAAAAAGAACATGGACACTGACTTCGAACATAGTTGAATCAATAAACAATGCTATTGTGAGAGCTAAGGAACTGTCGGTGGTAAAATTACTGAATTTCATGAGGCAATTGATTGAAATATGAAATGAAAAATATAGTGAGGAAGCAAAAAATACATTCACAGATCTTACCGAAAAGTATCAAGAAAATATCAAGAAAATATCAAGGATAATTGGGTATTAGCATGCCGTATGACTGTAAGATTATCTTTTTGTTGACTTATCTCCTTTTTTGTCATATGTATAAAAATTGTATAATATATATATATATATATATATATTGTATTTTTACTATGTAATATCTGAATTACTTATACGAATATAATTTTAATTGCATGTACGAGCTTCCACTGAATTTCTACATACAATGACTGATGGTGTTAAGAGGTTCAGAGTGTGTCTTCAAGCTAGGACGTGTAGTTGTGAAAGATTTCAACTGGATGAGATACCTTGTGTGCATGCTATGGTTGTTATAGTGTATAGGCACCAACATGGAGAGGACTATTCTTCGAACTACTACATCAATAAGAATTTTTGAGATGCATATGCAATTCAGGTTGAGCCTCTTCTATGCGAAAGTACATGGATATACCAATTAATGTAAGGGAAGATATTGTGTTGCAACCAGATTACAAAAGACCACCAGAAAACCCAACTACCAAAAGAATGAAACCATTCTACGAGGGAAAATTCAAGAAATCAACAATGACGTGTAGCAAATGTGATATAGAAGGGCACAATAAGAAGACCTGTAGCAATATTCCATAGAAAAAATAATAGTCGACAATGTTATGATATGTTTTTCTTAGTGAGAGTAGAGGAAAACAGAGATAATACTCAAGAAACTTATTACTTGAGTATAATTTTAATAAATGATAATATTGAAATTTGACTATCAACACTATGTTTTTGGTTTTTGTTGGATATAATAAAATCTTATATTTTCTCTGCAAAGTGTATGATTAGTGTATGAATACTATATGAAGTCAAGTATATCGAGTCCAGAAAATCTTATATTTTCTCTGCAAATTGTATGATTAGTGTATGAATATTGTATGAAGCCAAGTATATCGTTGGGTGTGTATTTTTGGAGGATCCGATATAAGTGCGGCAACATTTTTGAAGGGTTTGAGCAACATAGGTAGTATATGCTTCAAGTTTTAGATTTTGGAAAATGAGGTGAGACTTAGTTGCAATTTTTTTAATGGTCATGTTGATTCTTTTGAGCTACTGTAACTTGTTATGACTTTGTTTGTATGGCTCTATGATGTGGATAATATGCCAAATCTTGAATTTAATGACTTCTGATGAATGTCAGTCTTCAGTTCTAAGCTCTATGATGTGGATAATATGCCAAGACATCACGTTCACCGCGCAGTAAGTCCGATGATATTTAACTATGGAAAGTTCAAAGCTGAAGCTACCTCTCCTTATGCAACATCGGTCCACTGAAATATTGCTGGAAATGAAAAGGCACCATGTGAGTGCGCCAAAATCTCTTTCAAGAGGGGATTGTTGGAAATTTGTCTTTGGCGGGAGTTGCGTCCGACCAACTTTAACGGCTTAAACACTAGTGTTCCGCATGTTGGAGAATCCGGTTCTTCACACGTGCATAATCTACTAAGTAAGTAGATGACCGTAGGGCCAAGGATCGTCAAATTTCGTTGAGAAATGAAAGAGATATTGGTCCACGAAGTGAGGTGTTTGAAGCATGGAAAAGTGTGGTATTGAGATCAATTATCCCTCATCGGTGGGGAAGAAAGAATTGTTTTGTTTATAAGTCTCAAGGTTGACTTAGGGTTTGGGACCCCAAGGGGTATCTCATGTATTTAAAGGATGGATGACCTAGATGTGCTTCGGTTCGAGGAAAGCCCACACGCGCGCCGCCGCCGCCCGTCCGGTCACGAGTCACGGGCTGTGCTTCTTATGATATTATCTTTTTGGATCAGCATTGTTTCATATGTACAGTTTGGTCCCTGAAGTTTCAAGAAAGTCAAATTCGGCAGAGAACTTTGCTATATGTACAATTTGGTCCCTGAAGTTTCAAGAAAGTCAAATTGGGCAGATTTCTGGAACGTCAACCAGCACTCAATTCAATCATTTATTTTGGTGAATTACTACCTCCATAATTGCCATTACTTGGCCAGTAACATTTAATTATGTGGGCAGTTGGTAAACCTCTACTTCAACTATATAAAGGACCCTTTGCACCATTGTTGAGCTACACACAAAAACAGAAACGAAATCAGTTCTTCCTACTACCTTCCAGCATCATTTCATTATTCAAAATTCTTCACGGTAGCACTTGAGTTTCCTTTGCTCATTTGTTCATTTGCTGTTTTATCTTGGGAGACAATTGTCCAGGACGTAGAAATGATACATACGGGACAATATTGTCCTAAAGACAGAATGCAAACACTCGACTCAGCATACCAAAAATTATTCCAGTTTATTGTTCAAGTTTATTGTAATTCCAGTTTATTGTTCAAGTTTATTGTAATTCCAGTTTATTGTTCAAGTTAATTGTAATTTCAGTTTCTTGTAATACTTAGCAGTTACTTATTTTCGTTTCCTGCATCATTGTAACCAACAGTCCTAAAATCATGCAGCCATAATTTAAGGCACGTTTAGGACTCTTTTTTGTGTGGAAGTTATCAGTTTTTTATGTTAACTATTTAAATTAAAAATTAAATTTTAATTAAACTAATGTATACGGATTTGAATTAGAAACCTTTATTCACGTTTCCACTGACATACTGCAATTTAAGAGTCCTATTTTTTCTCAATATCAAGTCAGTTGCCATGTCTTATGTGACAATTATCAATACGACATTATGAAGGAAATCTTTTTGATATCATCTATTAATCTTATCTTTATAGTTTTGAAGAAAATTTTCTCGATTCGACATGATTTTGACCTTATACTCTAGCTTATTGGAGAAAAAAAGAAGAATTATCTTTCTCTAAAAAAATGTTGGCCTTATCTAAATTAAATGTTCTATCAAGTATCAAATACTGTATCTTTTTTATCAGGGATCCTGAACTCATACCTAGGGGTAGTGATGCTACTCCTCTTGAGGTCAGAGCTACAAGGATCCTCATGGATTTGCTTCTTGCATCGCTGTAGGTGATACCATCATATTGAAGGTCAATTAAATAATATATGAAAATATCAATAAAAATTTAATAATAAAATAATTTCAATTAATAGAATAAGTTATCAATAATAATTTAAAAAAATTATTTCCAAGTTATTAAAATTTTATATTCATTGTCTTATATTAAAAGGGGAGCAATGGCAAGAATATTAAGTCACATGGCAATGTAATCCCTTTGTATGTTCATAATTAGATTTTGTGATGTTTTCATGACGAACTGTTTAATTTGTTGATAATACTATCCGTATCATGCTTGAATTAGTTGCAGGTGATGATTAATTTAGACGAAGATTGATTTTTTGTGTACCCTTGATGTAGTGAAGAGATTAATTAGATGACAATTTTCAGAAGCTAGTAATTTATCCCTTAATAAAGGGTGAGGGTGATAGATAAGGTGTTGAGAGGGGATGTTATTATTTTGTTTTGAAAATCAATAATTTTGTTAGAGAACGTTTCACTTTCAAAGCATCTAACTCTAAGTTGTATATTATCTTGATTTGGACCTATGAACTGAAAGTTTAAAAAGCTAAAAAGTAACCCTTTAAGCCGATTGAAAGAATTCCACCATAACGTATAGCTAAGCTTAGCTGTTATCTAGTCTTTGATGATAAAAATTGGCATATGCTCGATTATTATAATATTAATTTACTATGCTTAAGTTGTAAATTAAGATAGTGTGTATTTATAAAAATGCATATGAAAACATGTGTCATATTTATTAAATTGACATAAACAAAAGTATTGATATAAATAAAAGTGCGGATAAATTTTTATTTTCTTTGATTTCATTATTTTTTTCTGGGATACATTACATAGAAAGTAAAATTACAATTATAATTTTGTTAAAATTATTAAATTTAATCTGCTCAAACAAATAAGATAAGATTTTATCATAATTAATTTACTTTGATATAAAATCACACATCGCACAAGTACATACACTAGTATAAGGGCAGCACGGTACACTAAGCTTTCACTATACAACTTTAATTAATTTACTTTGATATAAAATCGCGCATAGTGTAAATAGATACACTAATATCAAATGTAAATATGACTAATTAAAATATACGTAAAGACAGAAAAAATGGTTGTTTGTCACAAAGTAACTTTTGTCAGGCTACTGCTTAAAGGTTGCTGGAAATGGATGGAATTAGGTTAGTGGGTTGGTGATTTTTTGTTGTTTGATTTAGACTTTAGAATAAAAATATTATGGATGGGGTCCAACGGAGAAGTTGGGTTCCACTTGTTGGACTTTTGTTTGTAAAATTTTCATCCGCAATCCATCTTAGACAAATATTTAGTAAATGATCTAAAACTATTTTATTTAATAAATTAAAAAATTAATGAAAAAATATTACATCATGATATAAATATTATAACTTATTACAAATATTAAATGAAGGCAGTGCCCAACCACATTTGGCCCACCTTAGTCCCCCTCATTTTCTATTGTTTATAATTAGAACTAAGCTAAAGTTTGGCCATAGATTCTTAATAAAAAAAATTAAAGAACTTGATTTGGTGAATTTTTTCAAATTTTAAAGATGTGTTTGGTCATAGTTTTTCAAAATATATTTATTTTTTATTAAAAAATAATATAAAATATGATTTATACCCAAAAGTTCTAAAAACTATCAAGAATACCTAACCATACAAAATAAACATACTTGCTAATTAATTTTGTTATTGGATTTGATTTCTGTACTCTTATTTTACTAATTTTATAATTTTCTTGTTGAATCCATCTCAATTTGTGTAATTTTGTTGTTGAATTGCACTATTTTCTGCATTTCAATTTGTGCAAATGTGAGACGTCTTTGGATATGAAGACTCAATAATTAGTTGTTGGATATTACAAACAGTGACATAACTTTTGGGATTAAAACAATAGTGATTGCTTAGGAGATAGCTTCATGCCTTCAAATAATTATAACGTTTTGAAGTATTCTTGATTAGTGGAGAAAATATGGTAGATACGGATTAGCTGGATCATAAATAGATGAAGGTTCTTTTACAAAATACAAAAAATTGGGGTAATTTTAATTTTTTTTATAAAGGCCATGGATATATCTTGGCCCAAAATACAAGTTTGAGTCAGAATTTGAGATTTGAAGATTTGTTTTTAAAATCTATCAAAATCTTATGATCAAATAAAAATTTTAAAAACTATTTTGAAAATATGCTCCCAAAATCTATGATCAAATGGGAGCTAAAACAAGACGCGGAAGAAGTCTTTTGAAGCATCTATTCAAAAAGATTTGTCAACCAATGAACATCCAAGGGGATTCTAAATTGTCATTTAGATATTTTATTTTTCAATCGTCATTTAGATTAGCCAATAGCCATTTTGGACATTTACTCCCATGAAGTACGTAAAATAAATCAAAAGATAGACTTCGTCTTCGAAGTCCATGCGTTTAGCATTAGCAGCCATGCGAATAATATTCTCGTAGTTTTCTTTCATCCATTTAAGAAAATGATTTGAGTTTTATCAACTTAATGGTGCAATAATTTCTATAAATATAGTGTAATTTGACCGCGACCAAAATATATTGAATAATAATTAACAAATAAAAGTATTTGATATAATTATTTTATGAGAGAATAATACTTTTGGTCCTTAGGTTATTTATAAATTTTAATCTCGTTCCTTGTAATACATCACTCATCACATTTAATCTTTAATTTATTAAAAGGGTGCATTTGGGCCCTTTAAGAATGCTAATAATTGAGTGCAATTTTAAAGTAACATAAGGGCAATTAAAACTACGGAACAATTAACGAATATGAAAATTTGTGAATATTCATAAATAAATAGATCAAAAGACAAATTCAAATTTACTTACTCATATATAACAAAGAATAAAATTCAAAAGTAATAACTAAAGGACCAAAATGCTGCTACCCCTTATTTTATTGTAGTTGGGATTTAAATGACTTAATTATACAAATATTCTTTAAACCATCAATCGATATATTTCATATGGATTAAAAACAATGTTCACTTAGTCATTTGCACACCTTTTAAGAAAATACTAACTTCTAGATAAAAATACATAATTTGATAAAAATACTCCTAATTAAATATGTATTGAAATTTAGTCACCTAACACTTAATAAGAACAAATTTGAAATACGATTAATTCTTTCTTAATTTAATAAGTTTTTGACTCAAAAAATAAAGTCTAAATGGACACTCCTTTTAATCCGAAGGAGTGTAAGAACATTCTCTATATTTATTAATTGAGAGTCAACGTAATTAATGTTCTAGGGAAGCACAAGAAGACAATAAATTTGCTATTCAAAGAAAATATAAAAATATTGGTAAATTGATGACGGGTCACTCTCTCCTCCTCTCGTTCACAACATGTGCGATGTGCGGTGAAACATGTGTTCATATAAAATATAATTTTTCGTAAATAATATGTTACATTGGGAGAAGGTAATCGAGATGTTGATATCCTAAAACTATTTTGGATTCATGTCGGGATGCTCAATCACATAAACTATTTATCTTGTTAGGAGATTGGTGAAGCAATATAGGGACAAAAAGAGAGACCTTAACATGTTGTTCATTGATTTAGAGAAGATATATGATAAAGTCCATCGAGAGGCCATTTGGAGATGTTTGGAGTTTAAAGGTGTGTTCGTGACCTACATTAGGGCGATTAAGGACATATACAAGAGTGTCAAGACTCGGGTTAGGACAGTAGTAGGTGATTCTGAACACTTTCCGATAGTGATGGAGTTACATCAGGGATCAGCCCCTAGCCCTTTTCGATTTGCCTTAATGATGAACAAATTGACATGACATATTCAAGAGGAGGTGTCGTGGCAGACGATATAATTCTGATTGACGAGACGCATAGTGGGGTTAACGATAGATTGGAAATTTGATAATACAAAACATACCTTTAAATCTTGATCGACAATGTTTTGTTTAAGAATGAATATTGGTTGGCACTAGGCATATGTTGGAAATTCCGGTTGGAGAAGCAAACAATAATACTTCTTTGATGATAAAAATGTTTAGATCTTTCCGAGTATTAATTTATAAATTGCCTAAAAAGGAAAATTCTTGATGTGCTAATCATACCAAATACAAAATTATCTGTAAGCATGAGTTAATTATTCGTATGCCTCTTTAAGAGTGACCTTCGTGAGATTATTCTTTATATATTTTATAGTTTAATTTATATAATAAATTAAACATATACTACATTCATCCGTAAATGTAGGTCAATTAATTGAATAACGTTAAATTTTTATATATACTTTATCATATTTCTCTTTATTTATCATCATTCAATATTTATTTTATTATTTTTTATATGATAATTGATTATTTCAATCATATCAAGATTTGGTTTTGGTTGTTGTGAGTGGGTGGGGCCGTGATGTGGGGTGGGTGAGAAGGAACAAAAAGTAAGGGAAGCGAAAATGAAAGGAAAGGTTGGGGAAATAGGGGTAGGGGAAGAAAGAAGGGAAAATGAAACAACAGAGAAAGAAGGATTATTTTTTAATCATTACATTATATCCCCCCTCATATTTTTTAAGGAAAAAAAACTTAAATATATTATATAAAAATATTTACATACTCTTAGCAGGTAAATATAATTAACATTCAAATGTCAGATAAAGTGTTATATGAGATTGCTACATATTAGGAGATCATCCGTACATCAAGTGAATAATAACCATTAATATTATCTTCCTATTTTTTAGCTCATAAAATATTTTCTATAACTGATTTTAATACGTTCATTTTCCTTTTCTACCTCTTTCCAAGTCTGGTTTCATTATTTGTTCATTGTGGAAGAATAAAATTATAGTTTTGACTCAATACGGTGGGGGAATGGCTAGTATTATAAAATTATTATATATAAAATATCATTCGTATAATTTTGTTACACCTTATATAATATATTTTATATTTCTCATATAATTATACTATACATTGTATAAAACTTATATACCTCATACAATTTTATTATACCTTGTATAATAAATTTTATATACTTATAATAATTTTTTGTGTGAATTAAATAATATTTATATATGCAGTTATGCCTCATACAATAATTATCTTTCGGATGCGTTCTTTTGAAATGTATTTATTGGTTTTATTTTTAAACATTTTTTTAAAATTAATGAGTGTATTACGTAATGTTAGTCTTGTGTAAATTCTCAAAAACTCACACCAACCAGAAAAAATGAAAATGAACGAGAGATGAGTAGTAGCAGATGGGGTGTATTGGTTGAAGAAGAGAAAGAAGGGAAAAAGATGTAGATTTTTATCTTAAAGAAGAGAGATAGTTATACATAAAGAGGGGTTCTATCCTTTAAAGAAGAGAGATAAATGATAGTAATACAAAATAAGCAATTGAATTCCAAATTTAAGCGGATTTGTTTTTCATATTAATAAAATTTGCTATTTTTGAAGGACTTTCAAAGTTGTGCTAATTATGTGCCTAAATTCTAAATCTTGACCTATAGTGTAATTTTATCTATTTTATACTCTTTTTTATATAATGAATTGCTCATGTAATTACATTTATGTATAAGTTAATTAACCACGTTAAATTTCTATTTATGCTTTATTATATTTGTCTTTCATTTGACGTTCAATATTTACTTCCTCTGTCCATTTTTACTTATCATATATTGACTTAACATGCTTATTAATGAGTTAAAAATAGGATGAAAAAATTATCATATTACCCCTAATTATTACTAATTACCTAATGATTGAAATCAATTGAAGCTAGCAAAAAAATGTGCAGCCAACTAATTAAATAGTGAATTCCAATAATTCACACATTTCCAATAAAAAGTTAGTTTTGGAGCCAAAATTTTCATATTAAGTCAAGTTTCACTAGTATCATTCCAAAGTGTTGAAAAAAGGAATTGAAATTTTTGACTTATTAATACTAAGGATAAAATTTAAAAAAATGGTAAACTATCTGTTGATTTTCTAAAATGAACAAGTAAAATTGGACAACTATTTTAGTACAGTGGATAACTAAAATTGAATGAAGGGAGTGATTTTTTAACTTTTATATAATAACTGGTTATTTCGATCATAATTCATATTAAATGTTCGAGGTGGGGGTCAGTGGAGGAGGGGGGGGGGGGTGTGTGTGTGTGACAAAAGAAGGTGGGTGACAAAAAGAAAGGGAAGGGAAAAGAAAAGGAAATGTTGGCGAAATAAGGGGAGGGGAAGAAAATTAGAAAGAAGGGAAAATGAAAGAAAAGGGGAGGAAGTAGCTAAAATGAATTTATTGTTTACTCTCTGGTTCATAATACGTGTAACTTTTTTCTTTTTATTTTAGTTTAAAATAAATTTTTATTTATATAATTAAAAGAAATTAATTTTATTTTTTTAGATTTGTATCATATCCCAATGTATCAAATTAATACTAATAGACAACTTTTAGTTACGATTAATTTAGTTAAGATATCTATTTTTTTAGAAACTGTAGTATTTTTTAAAAGAATATATTAAAGGTTTAGTGAACACTTGTTTTAATCAAAGGGAGTATACGTTACCGCGTCATTTATATTATTTTTAATTTTAGTTTATCAGCGTTAACTAACACGCACTTTGACCACATTAGTTATACTATTGTTGTATATAACCATGGTCAACATCAATAATTGTTTAGTCAGGTATAGGTCGTTAAATGAGAAAACCGTAAACCGAGGGGCACCTTCATAGTTCATACTCAAAATAAAGGGGTAATATTGTCATTTAATTGTTCTAACAATCACAGTATTCTTTTTTATTTGGTTTACACCCACGTATTTGAATTTGGTCCAATTAAATTTGAATCGCGTATAAAAAAATTCCATATTAAGAGTATTTTGCTCCTTAATAAAGACGATTTTATATTCAATTAGGTTTAAAATCTAGTAAACTTCAAACCCATACTCTAATTAAGAATGAATGAACACTTATTATAACTCTTATGATTTACAACTTGTTTGGATGATTGTTGCACTTAGCTTCATAATCTATCGTATAATATTAAAATATTTTGTTTTGGTGAAAAAATGTTTGAGTAAATTGTATCTTTTCTGTCGTCACATAATGTTACACATCAATAATCTGAAAAATAAACTTATAATATTATTAAAAAAAATAACACACAGAGTAAAGTTATCATAAAAGGTAGATTAACGAATACAATAATTTTTTTAGATAATAAATAATGATAAAATAAGAAAATAAAAGATAATGATGCGATTTCATTAAATCAATTATCTTTTATCGTTATTAATGAATTTAATGATACGATACTATGAAAGTGGAGTGAAAATAGGTAACAACCATCCAAACAAATTCATACTCAAATTGGAGGGGGTAATATTGTCATTTAATTGTTTAAACAACCATATTCAATGTACACTTCACTGTCTTTATATCATCCAAGTGTTATAATAGCTTCAGTATTCACAGCGAACCGAAAGAAGAATTAATGGAGAACCATACTAAAGCGGTGAGCCAGCTGGAGCCATGGCGAGAACTCCCCGGAAAAGTGGTGATGGTCACCGGAGCTTCGTCGGGAATTGGCCGAGAATTCTGTCTCGATTTATCTAAAGCCGGTTGTAGAATCATCGCCGCTGCTCGCCGTATCGATCGATTGAAATCTCTCTGCGATGAGATCAACGGCTCGAATTCGAACGAATCGATAAGTTCGATTCCGGAACTGCGAGCCGTAGCGATTGAGCTTGACGTTAGCGCGAATGGTGCTGTCATTGAAGCCGCCGTACAGAAAGCTTGGGACGCCTTTGGACGTATTGATGCTTTGGTAAATAACGCCGGTGTTCGAGGTGAGATTGATAATTTTGTCGAATTTTCCTTCATTATTTTACGGTGTCGTTTTGGATATTTGATTGCATGTTATTAGAAGAAACCACGAAAATTAAATATGCAATTGCCGGTGTTAGACTTTAGAGGTGAGATTGATAATTTGTCGAATTTTACTTTAGCATTTTACGGTGTCGTTTTGAATTTTTGATGGCATGATATTCGAATAAACCACGAAATTCACAATTGAGTATTCAATCCTCGGTGTTAGAGGTGATATTGATAATTCTCGAATTTGCTTATGCTTTCTCTTGAGCTGACGATCTTTCAAAAATAGCCTCCCTATCTTGGTACCAAGATAGGGGCAAGTTCTTCTAACAATCTACCCTCCCTAGATCCTACTTTGTGGGGGGGGGTTTCACTGGGTATGTTGTTGTAACTTTGGAAAACAATGAATCTCACAATTGAGTAGTTAACCGTGAATTTTTTTATGTTGAACTACGTGATTAACACTAAATAAATTATTTATACGATCAAACTTCAATTTTTTGCACAAATTTTAGTTAATTTAAAATGTCATTGTTAAGGAATCATATGGACAAATTATGGAATAAAGTTTATTTTTTTGACAGAATAGTTTGTGGAAGAACCACTTTTTCAAAAAATTTATTTTCAAAACTCTTTGTACAAAAACTTCTTCAAGAAGAAAAATACTTAAATAAGCCGTTTTTGTGAAAAGATTTTTGCAGGATTTTAAAAAAAATCCATGGACAAGTGCCTAAATATTTTAAAGTTTATTTTGTGTATATTATAATAATTTTCCATAAATTATATAGATGAATTATAGAGGAGACATAATGGAGCAGAAGATAATATAAAAAATAAGCCAACTTGTATTTTTTGGTGGATAGTGCTTTTTATTGCAGAGGTGAATGGTAGACAGATGGAAAAAGAAAAATGATGTAACTAACATTCCAATATGTATGTGAACTTTCTCCATGATTAATATTATGAGTCGCTATCAGCCTTAATTAATGAGTTAATGAATAGCTATTTGGGCAAACATCAAAAGTTAATTGAATACTAAGTTCTAATTTAAGAAATTCTTCTTTCGAGCTTGTCAATGGAAGGTGTTACTGTTTTTCATGATTCCTAATGCTGCTGCTGGTGCACTTTTGATGTTTTTAAAAGGTCGCGATGTCCACTTGATTTCTACCAGAGCAGTTCTTTTTTTTTTTTTTTTGGGGGGGGGGGGGGGGAGCACTGGCTCATAGTATTAACTCCAGGCAATAAATCTGAAAATTAGAGCTGATTATGGTACAACTACGTGCGTACTGAAATCCGATTTCATTTATAAATCATGTCGACTTTTCAAAGTGTACTGGTGTGAATCGGGAGTGATTCAGAATATGTAAAAGAGCTTTCTTACCTTTTAGTAATTGCCTTTGTGCGAGGTCTAATCTGTCGGTTGTATCTTATAGGCAGTGTGCACTCTCCACTGGATTTGTCAGAAGAGGAATGGGATAAGATCTACAAAACAAACCTAAGAGGGGCATGGTTGGTGACCAAATATGTTTGTATACATATGCGTGCTGCTAATCAAGGAGGATCTGTTATTAATATATCTTCTATTGCTGGTCTTAATCGTGGGCAATTACCAGGGGGTCTTGCTTATGCTTCTTCAAAGGATGCTCTTAACAACATCACAAAGGTAGTGTCTTAGTTTTTCTATGCTGTGTTCCTCTTGGGATTTAAAATTTAAGCTAGCTTCATTGACATGGCATACAATTATACGAAGACAAGCATTCATGAGTTTTATAAGCTAATCAGTCTCTTTGTCAGCTTGAAGCAGACAAATTCCATACTTGATATCTCATGTTTCTGACTTTGGTAGCTCCTTGAATAAAGATGGGAAAGAAGGAACGTAAATTCATATATAAACTTATTAGTGAATGCATTTAAATGTGCGGAAACATATGAATATACATACACATATTTGATGTACAAAATGTTTCGACATATTTAGAACAAGTGTAGTGCAGTAACACTAAGGAAGAGTGACTCTACGATAGTTGCCACACAATTTTCTGGTGAACATGAGCTAGAGCCAGAATTTTGGATCTGATCATGGTAAATATGGAGGCATTAAGCCCATCAATGAGAAACCTAAGCAGATACCATTTCTAATTGTCTCACATGAAAGTTTTCACTACCTTTTTAAACTTCATATATGTGATGCTTCACACACTTTAGTCATTTGGATGTGATTCTTTTATATTGGGCTTTGTAGCTTATGCTTCATAGATATTACTTGTGGCCTCGTCGCATATACCTAGTGGCTGTTAGTGGTAGACAACATAAGCAAGATGGTTTCCCTTTCCGAAATGTACTCGAAAGTCATTCTCATGAGGTCTCATCCATTTAACTTTTCTTAAAATTTCCTGCCCTGCAGTCTGTTGCAGGTCAAGTGTATAGTAATGCACACTAGTAAAACTTTTGTATGTTATCTTCTCTCTATGATTTACAACCTCATTAATCTTTGTATTCTTCAAATGTGACAGATGATGGCCCTCGAATTAGGAAAATATAAGATCAGAGTGAACTCAATATCACCGGGACTTTTCAAATCTGAGATAACAGAGGGCCTAGTAAAAAAGGATTGGATTCACAATATTGCATTGAGAACCATTCCTTTGAGAACACATGGAACATCAAATCCTGCTTTGACTTCAGTAGTACGATATTTAATCCATGATTCCTCAGAATACGTTTCAGGCAACATGTTTATAGTAGATGCTGGAGCTACTTTACCAGGTGTCCCAATTTTCTCATCCCTCTAGTTATAGAGGAAATTGAATTTGTTCTCTTTGCGTATACACGATCCGCAGGTTTAAAAATAGGTACAGAATAGGTAAAGAACACAGTGCTTCCAACAATTTATCTGTTGTTTAATTTGTGAAGGAAAAAGCAGCTTGAATTTGGTTGAAGTTTGAACAAGTTCTTGTCTTGCCTAAAGAAATTTTATGTTTTGGTTTGAGATGTTTAAGGTAAAGAATGCCTTTTTTTCTTCTTCATGGAATTGTTCTTTGTATAGCTCCATCATGAAATTGTATTATTAATTGAATTCAGTTAATTCCAATGAAGTGAAAATTGTTTCTTTGAAGTAACAGTTACTGTTAAGAGTTCCACATCGGATATGGAATGGAAACATGGACTCCTTATATGGATTTGGATAATCCTAACCCTACAAGCTAGTTTTTGAGGTTGGGTTAGGTCCAAGATTCATTCTTTACCGTTACTATGTGTCAAAGAATTCTTTGTTCCCCTTCATTCAGAAAAGCAGCTTGTTGATGTGCTGCAAACCGAGTACATATTTTTTCAATTCATTCCTTATAATTCAAATTCATGCAGAATAAAGTTAATTAGTCGTTTGTTTACACCATCTCAATGAATAAATGACATGCGCCTTATAGGCATTATAATCACCTACTTGTGCTTAATTAATACATATTTTTACTTAAATTTTATTACTTATTTAAGGTAAACTATTGTAGGTTAGTGTAAACAAAGTCAGAGTAAGTTTTTTATTTTCCGATGCACCATGCTCAAATAGTTATGACCTCGACAAGTCTATTCTTTTCATCTTTGTTCACTAAAGAGTTACACTTACACAGACGGAACTCTATTACTCTACCATTTTAATTTGGGATAGGTGTGATAACTACCAGTTAATAGCACTAAATCATGACACTTAAAATAGTTAAATCATGACATAAGATTAATCAGAAATTTCATTTGGCGTGAAAAAAACAGAATTGGTTCCGTAACCAAATGAAAGTTGTCGATGCAAAACCAAAAAATTGAATTACTTCCAATAAAAGATCATATTACCCAAATAGGAGTATAAATATTGGAGGATCAGGATACCGAAATAGTCCCTTTTCTCTATATTAAAAAAACTAAAATTCAAACAGGTGCCTTGGGAAAATATTATTTTATTAACTTAAATTGGGCATAGCAAAGCATTAGGGAATATCTTAACACTGTAGGCCAAATTAAGGAGGAGAAATGATTTATTTTTCTAAGTCAAATGAAAATGAGGACCAAAGTTGTCTTTTTCTCTTTTTGGTAAAATTGTTGTTTAGTGATGGACATGAATAACATAATTTGAAGGAAGTCTAGACAAATTTTGAATCGAATTCAAAAAATTTCAATTTCGTCTCAGTGATTGATCGGTACTAGTTGATTTTGCTCGAACAATTTTAACTACTTTTACCTCTTTATATACCAATCGAAAATAGTCAACGTTATGTTTTTTTTTCTGCTTACTAAAATTCTTCTTAAAATCCATAATTTCTTTTGTTTTTCAAATAATTTTCATTAAAGTAGGGACATTTAAAATATTAATCTCTCTAATACCTTTATGTGTTCGTGATGTATGTGTTATATTATGAAAAAAAGGAAGTATGTTAAGGAGCCGTTTGGACACGATTTGAAATCATGAGATGAAATCATGATAATTTGAAGTTGGAGTTTTGTTTGGACATGCAATTTGAATTTCTTAAGTTGTATTTTTTTTCTTATAGACATAAAAACTCATAAGTTATAAAAATAATTAAAACTTTCTTAATTCTTGTACAATCTTACTAAACAAACAAGTCATAGTTTATAACAAAATTAATATGCTACTATAAGGCCTTTTAAAAAAATATAACATCAATTGATCAAACTTTAGTTCAATAAAATTAAAAATTAAACATGAGTTGTAGTGTAACTACTCTTTAATATAACCCCATATAGTTGGTAAGAGTAGATTTGTTATAAATATACTATCAACTCGTAGATCTTTTAATATTTGATATAAATGATTGATAAATATATCTACCAACTTATGGATCCATTTTTACAAAATACAAACTTATGAGTCAAGTTTTATTATTTAAAAATTTGGAATTATAATTTGGAATCCCAGATCATGCATTTTTAGATGATTTGGGATTTCATCTCATGAGATGAAATCTGTTGAAGAAAAATATACCATATCAGTGACGGATGAGAACCCTGAGCTCCTTATAAGGCTTGAACAATCCTACTTCCTTTGAGTTATCTTTTGGGGTGTGAGTTAGATCCAAGACTTAATTTGACAAAATCATGAGATGAAATCGCATGTTCAAACGCTGATTTCATCTCACATGTCCAAACGCCTATTAAATCTCTCTTCTGTTGATAAGTATATTCATATCAATAATTTTTTAAAATATTCGTAGAGAGCGCTTGGTCTTATGCGGCGCGAATACCGGATACTGAATGAAAACCCAAACAAAAAAACGTTAGCTTCCTAAAACTTTTGTGGGATAACATATGATACAAGAAAGTGGGTGAATTTAGTACATTCAGAACTATAGAGGCAACTTTATCACATGAATGAAGACATATTAGGTTATTTCGAAATAAACGTTTCTTAAAACAGGAAGAAATGTTAAATTTTCGAACTCTAGGACCCAAAACGATATTACTATATCCTTCATCGTTTCTCCCACATCGAGCACAGAAAGAACTCTGCAGCACAATAAAATCCATAGCGAAGTAGCATGGTTCGTCCCTTCGGGGACATCCGATAAAATTGGAACGATACAGAGAAGATTAGCATGGCCCCTGCGCAAGGATGACACGCACAAATTGAGAAATGGTCCAAATTTTTTTTGCCGATCCTCCGCCACCGGTGATGCTCCGGTCACAATTTTTTTGTGCCGGCGATGCTCTCCTACGAGATTTCTTAAGGTTCTTGTTCTATTTAGATCTCACTCGTATTTAATTTCATGTGTCCCCAAAATTTAGCTGACGGCGATATGCATATTACTGTGCCCTAGTTTTGATCATTTAGTTCTTTTAATCATGATGTTATTGTGAAAATTCACTCGTGTTAGATCTGAAACATTTATTAATATGAGCACTTAAGGTATATTAACCCAAAAAAAGAGTTTGCTTCTGGTATGATACTTGTTTGGATGGTTGTTACCTATTGTATTGTATGTGTTGTTAGTTTAAATAAGATATACTGTATTTTATTGTATCCTATTGCTAAGTAACGATGATTTGGTGTGATCGCATCATTAGCTTTTTTCTTCTTCTCATTTTTATCTTTGTGCTTTGTCTTGAGCTGAGGTCTCTCGGAAACAGTCGCTCTACCTTGGTAGGTAGAGCAGAGCTAAGTTCTGCATACACTATACCCTCTTCAGACCTCACACTGTGTGATTTCACTGGGTATGTTGTTGTTGTTGTTGTTTTATCTTTGATATTATCTAATAATTTTATTTTATTCTTTACCTTACTTTTTAGAATAGCTCTACCCCACATCCTACTTTTCTTGTAGGTTTATGTGATGTGTCGCAGTATGTAAAGACGAAAAACGATACAATTTGCCCAAACGTGGTATTCATTAACAATACAGTACAATACAATATGACACATAACAATATGTAACAACCATCCAAACAAAGTTCAGAGTGAATAAAATGGAAGCACAGAGGTACAAAAGTATAGCATTTTGAAGTCAATTATTAAAGCCTTTTCTCTTTTTGTCATGGAAGCTAGGGGAAATTTGTCTGTTCAGCTTGTCCTCTCTGTGTTTTAGTGCTCTTATTCCATCTGTTGTTATAATGTTATCGATGGCTCTTGATGAATTGCTGGTAGCCTTAATGGTTGAAGATTCATTTGTCTCTCGCTACCATGATATCTATTTCATGTCTATATTCTACACAATTCTGCATTATGAATTTATTGTTCTTGATGCTTGTATTGAACTATTTTTGAACTGGACATGTAGATGGTCGAACAAGTAACAGTGAATGCTCGAGTGAAATTTCATCTAAATTGGTCTGCTTGATAAACAGGGTTGGAAAATGGTAATGATCATGAAAGGTGCAATCTTTAAAGCCATGATGAATTATGCCCATTGACTATGAAAATTTTTAGGGAGAAAATTGTTGATATTTCTTTATATTCTTGGAAGTATTTGATCTGTCATCCAAGTAAATTGTTCAGATGGATAAAAGGCTTCTACGGCAATTTTAGTTGTGTCACTTCTTTCTTTGCAGCTAAATGAACCATATAATCATGAGATGAATGAACCTTCTTATTCATGTATGATCTGCCCACTATTGGGCAGCTTGAAGCAATGTTCTTACATAATTGTAAACTATGTGACAAACCGGAAAACATTTTATGGGTCTTTTGGGTGGTGGACAGGATATGGTGAAATTTAAGATAACTGGTGACTGGACGGTGAGGGGAGTGTGTTATTTCTTCTTGGAGAAATGGTAAGTTACTTTTATTGCTCCAGCACTAAGAATGTGCTATAGAGAACTGTACATATAGAGCAAAAAGAAAAGAAGTATATCCCGTATCTAGTCTGGGGATTGTTAATGAGAAGATTGTGGATGGGATTGTCAATTGTGATACTTGTCATATATTTGGTTTTTGGTGGTATTAAGCATGGATTTAATTTTTGTTATAAAAAATTGACCTTTGCCAAAATGTGTAATATAACCTATAATAACTAGTCAAAGTTATATTACATCATAAAAGAATTAACAAGTAGGCATGAATGGTATCACTCATTCTTTCCCCTGGGGGATAAACTTATCCTATGAATGGGGAACTCTAATACAATTTCAAGTCCAAATCGCACACGCCAAAAAAATAATCCAAACACTTGATTATCTTTGCTAAACTTTCTTCAAACCTTCTCTGAACTTTTTGTCATGTTTTCTCTTGAACCGAGGGTCTTTCGGAAACAACCTCCCTACCTCCCAAGGTAGGGGTAAGGTCTGTGTACACTCTACCCTTTCCAGACCCCACCTTGTGGGATTACACAAGGTATGTTGTTGTTGTTGTTGTACTTGATTATCTTTGTCTCTCATTATGGAACCCTCAATCCACTAACCAAACGATCCATATAGATTAGAGTTGCTTGCTTGCTATTCAGAATCTATAATTTTTATAGATTCATCATTCTTACTATCTTTAATCTACTTCCATATTGAGGCACTTTTTGTGCATTGGATTTTCTCCATCTTTCTATACTTTTTAAGTTGAGGAAACACGTCCAAATTGTTTGTACATTCCTTGTGAATTTTCTCTCTGCAATGAAGAAACTACGAATGCTAATTTGCAGCTATTCTAAGTCAAGCATGTAATGAAGTATCTATGTTCTAAGCTACTGTACTAGTGTGCGTGATGTTCAATTAGCTTTTTCTCAACTTTTTTTCCTCATCGAGTAACCTTCGTGTCATATATAAGCACTGTTTCCCCCTTTATTAACAATGGTATTTCCTTGCAGTGAATAATAAAATATTTTTCAATATTCTTTCATTCTTGTAACCTTATATATATTGTAAATCATTCATTAATAAAATCAAGGAACATATTTCTTTATGGTATCAGTAGTCTAAAACTACAAATCCTACCCTAGCCGCCGATACACCTTCTCGGCTGCCACATTTTTTTCCACGTCGTCACCTAGCCCACGTCGGAACCCTAGCCGCCGACCTCTCTCGGCCGCCCCCTCTTTTCCTCACGACGGAACCCTAGTTTTTCGGCCATTCTCCCTCCCTCTTCCTCTTAAATTTCCTCTTCCATGGCTGACAAAACCAATACTCCTCGTGGGCGGAGCTTTTTAAGATCCATTGTCGTGTTTACAAAGTTATCGACCACATCATCCCTCCCACGTCGAAGTCCACATACGTACCATCAACTTCGACTTCTGATGATGCACTCTGGTCTCATTTGGACTCATTCGCCCTTTAGTGGATATACGTCACGATATCTGATGATCTGTTGCACACCATCATTGAGACGGATGCCATTGCCCGCCAAACGTGGGAACGTTTGGACAATATTTTCCACGACAACAAAACTCAATGAGCGTTATACCTTGAAAATTAGTTCAAGGACGTTCATCAGGACGATTTCTTAAACGTGTCTGCCTATTGTCAAGAACTCAAGATGCTTGCCGATCAACTCTCCAGCGTCGGCGCACCAGTCACTAATCAGCGATTGGTCATGCAACTCATTGTAGGTTTGAACGAATCCTATGAAGGCCTTGCCATCATCCTTCAGCAATGCACGTTGTTACCTCCGTTTTATGAGGCCTGTTCGAAGCTCATCCTTCAGAAAACCCAGAAAATCAAGCGCAGCACCACTCGGGCCAGCATTGCCGACGCCACCCTCACCATCACTGTCGGGCCCTTCGTCGATAGTAGGGCCTCCCGATCCGGCAACCAAAACCGTCGGCTAGAAGACCCGCAACAGTCCACTTCCTCCCGTAACAACCGCCAGAGAAGGCAGTCCGGCAAGGGCCGTGGCGGCGTGAAGGGGCAGTCCCGCCGACTGGAAACAGTCAGCAACAACCGCGAGAGTGGAAGCAGCCTCCGTCGTGGGCCGCTTGGGCCCCACCGTCATGGGCCTCCCTTCCTTGCCATATACGACATCCCCGTGGACTCCACCTCAGAATCGACATGCCCAACATGACATACTTGGCCCACGTCCACAACAGGCCTACACAACACAGGCTCCCCCCATCGACTTATACACCGACTGACATTGAGGCAGCTGTAAGCACAATGTCACTCAACACTCCAGACGAAAATTGGTATATGGATACAGGCGCCACATGACGGCATCACAATGTACTCTTTCATCTTATTCCAATTTGAGTAATTTAAATCGGAATATTATTGTTGGTAGTGGACAAGGCATTCCCATTCGTGGTTATGGTCATTCCTTCCTATCCCCACCACATTCATAACTAATCTTAAAAGATGTCCTCCATGCCCCTAAACTCATTAAGAATCTAATCTCCGTGCGACGTTTCACAACTGATAATTGAGTTTCTCTTGACTTCGATCCTTTTGGTTTTACTATAAAGGATTTTACGACAGAGAGACGAATAATGAGATGTGACAGCACCGGAGATCTCTACCCTATTTCAAACGCCGTCAACAATCCAGCCTCATTCCCTCAACCTTTGCTTCTCTTTCATCTTTCTTATGACATTCTAGATTAGGACATCCGGGAGGTTCTGATTTACGCTCCCTTAATAAAAATAATTTTATTAGTTGCAACCGTATTTCTATAACTCCTATATGTGAATCTTGCATTTTTGGGAAACATGTCAAATTACTATTTTCTGCATCCACAAATTGTACTTTAATGCCTTTCGATATCCTACATAGTGATTTGTGGACATCTCCTATTTTGAGTACGACTGGCCTATGTGTTGTTTTTGGACGATTATTCAAACTTTCTATGGACTTTTTCAATTGGAAATAAATCCAAGGTCTACTCCATTTTTTCTTCATTTAGTGCTTTCGTAAAAATATAATTTGAAAAGAACATTAAATGTTTTCAATGTGACAATGACAGGGAATTCGATAATAACCAATTCAAATAATTTTTCTCCAAAAACGGTCTTACCTTTCTTTTTTTCTGCCCTCACACATTCTCCCTAAAATGGTAAAGCTGAATGGAAAATCCGAACCATACACCTCATTCGTGCCCTACTTGCTCACGCTTCAATTCCCCCTCAATTCTGGCATTACGCACTCTATATGGCCACCTATCTCCTAAACATAATCCCAAACAAGTCTCTAGCTCAACGGTTGCCCACCCAAGTTCTGTTTCGTAGTAACCCCTCCTACCAAAACTTGCGTATTTTTGGATGTCTTTGTTATCCTCTTCATTCGACCACTCACAAACTCCAACCCTGGTCTTCCCCGTGTGTGTTTCCCGTTTATCCTGCCAATCATCGTGGTTACTCGTGCTATGACTTGTCGAGCCGTAAATTTTTTATTTCACGTCATGTCCTATTTGATGAGTCTCAATTTCCCTTTGCCTTTTGCCTCTCTATACTCACCACCTCGACATTCCTATGACTTCATAGATGATGGCCCCTCTTCTAATTCACCATTTACATAGTCTGTCGTCCCAGACCCCGGCACCCTTCATCACCTCGACCAGTCCGGGACTAGCTACCCACTCGGTTCTGCCGACGGTGGCCCGGAACAGCCCGCCTAAGGGTGATTCCGCAGCCACCTTTCGGCAAACCGAGGTTCGGCCAACCAGGACCGTCACCCCTGCCCTTCCTCCTGTTCCCGGCAGTATCGCGGCAAACCCCCCTCCTGTCCCATGTCCCGAGACACTCTCGGACCATGGAAACCCGTGACATGCACATAATTCATAAACCTAAATGATTGTTTAACCTTTCCGTTTCAGTTGTCCCTTCTCATGTCCCTCGTAACCCGAAGGATGTCTTGTTCGACCCTAATTGGAAAGCCGCAATGATTGACGAATATAATGCGCTTATTGATAATGAGACGTGTGACCTAGTACCCCATCCACCTGATGCTAACATTATTTGTTCTATGTGGATTTTTAGACATAAAAAGAAATTTGATGATTTTTTTGAGAGGTACAAGGTTTGTCTTGTACGTGATGGCATGTCTCAATATATGGGAATGTACTGTGATGAAACGTTTAGGAAATTCACCATAATATATTCGATATATTAGGAATTGGGATCTCCAATGTTGATTATGAGTTATGGGAAATTCATACGTCCAAGGTACACTTCACTTCGGATTACATCTATACAGGTCTTCGCTCACTGATTTCACTGCCTATTCTGATGCTGATTGGGGTGGATGTCCCAACACCCGATGCTCCACGTTTGGTTATTGCGTTTTTCCTCGGAGATAACCTATTATCTTGGTCTTCCAAAAAGCAACCTACACTATCCCGATCTAGTGCAGAAGCAGAATACAGAGGTGTTGCCAACGTCGTCTCTGAGTCTTGTTGGATCCGTAACCTTCTACTTAAGCTTCACTGCCCGATTCAAAAGGCAACACTGGTCTACTGCGATAATATTAGTGTGATATATCTTTCCGGCAATCCCGTCCAACATCAGCGCACTAAACACATTGAGATGGATATTCATTTCGTTCGCGAAAAAGTGGCTCGTGGTCAAGTTTGTGTCCTTCATGTTCCTTTCAGATATCAGATTGACGACATCTTCACCAAATGACTTCTGCGCATACTATTTGATGATTTTCGAGCCAGTCTCAGTGTTCGAGAACCTCCCGTTTCGAATGCGGAGGTGTAATAGAATATTTCTCAATATTCTTTCATTAATTGTATATCTCCTATTTTAGGTAGAATTATAATCCTTTTGTAATTGGATTAATTAGTTACCTAGTTTGTATCAAAGTAAATATTCTTGTAACCTTATATATATTGTAAATCATTTCATCAATAAAATTAAGGAACATATTCCTTTAGTGAGGACATTGAAGGGGGAGCCTTCCTATAGTAAAGATGGAAAAAGGGACTATTATGGAGGTCCTAGGGTTGTTCAAAGAAGACATGGTTCTTTTGTATGCTTAATTGTTAGTATAGCACATATCGGATTGTGAAGGATGTTAAGACAAGGTACTGTGCCGTTTGTTGATGTTTTCTGATCTTAGAGTGTTTTGTCAATTGCTTTACCCTTTTTTTTATCAGTGGAATTGGTTACCTAAGTTGTGCGAAAGGTAGAGATATGATTCTTTTCTGAAGTCCTTGGCATTTAAATTCCCTGACTTTCCACAAATGATGCCTTTCTCCTAGTAGTAATGTGGCAGCATCAATAGTTATGCAGTTTGTGGATCTAACCTTGCTTCCTAGAAGATAGTGGAAGTTGGTTCGATAGATGGACTGCAAAATGGGAAGACAGCTGTACCTAATGAAGTGAATTCTGAACTTATAAAAAAACTGACAAAATTGCATGTCCCTGCGATGCAGCCTGTTGTCTAAGCTATTAGTTTTGTATATCGAAAACGGGTACCACAGGTACATGACTTTTGTGTGTCCTATTAGCATCATCAACGTGGAAACAACCTCTTGCAGAAATGTGAGGTAAGGCTGCGTACAATAAACTCTTGTGGTCCGGCCCTTCCCCGGACCCCGCGCATAGCGGGAGTTTAGTGCACCGGGCTGCCCCTTTTTTTTTTAATAGCATCATCAACAATTTATTGTTTATTGAGTTATCCTAGAAAGCATTTGTAATGCAGTATGATGTTTTTCCCCTTGCACATCTTGCGTTTATCCTTCTGTTATATCTGTGTTAACACTAGAATGTCTAAATGGCTAATATCATGTGACATATATGTTAATGATTTGATCTGACAGAAAGGTGGTTTAACTGTGATGCTCTTAATTCTTAAATTTTGTCTTTACCGAGTCATGAAGTCAATTGGAGGAGACTTCTTTTATCGCATCTCAGGTTTTGCTAGACACCTAATTGAATTGTTTAACGTGGAATATAAGCATTATGTTTTCTCTGATACTTAAATGATATGGTACAAAATATTTGTCGATTAATTACCAGAAGTATTTTTCTTGGCAGATTCACAGGGGATTCCTCTGGATCTGGATATTGTCCATATGCTCAGGTGCCTCTGGAGATGTGACTACTTAGCACGTTGGTCCCATGCTCAACAGACTAGAATGAAGACAAATGTGGATCTCAAAAAGCTTACATTGGCTGGAGACTTATCTACAATCATTTTGGGTCGACCTTCTGGTTCTCTGTGTGTCATTTTCTAGTGCTCTGAGCAATTGGTACTGCCTAAAGATCATGTTATGTCTGATGCCTTTGGCATGTCTATATTGTTTTTCAATCCTGACATGAAATCTCTTATTGTACGATAAACATGCCCATGTGTTGGCATGCATGCCCAACCGAGGACTACACAAACCCTGCGAGTTGGCATGCAGAGTTGGGGGAGGACTTAGAACAACAATCATATATAATGAATGTTATGTAGAAGATAGAGTAACCTTCGAGTAGCAGGTACCCGTGGAATTAGTCGAGTTGTGCGAAAGCTATCCCGTACACCACAATTATTATAACAAAAGAATCATAGTGATGCATGGGTTGGTTATTTGTAGGACGATAGCTTAATGGCAAGGTGAAAGGCAATAAATCTTTATGGGAGAAACTCATTTGTTACTGTTCTTTGAAATGAACTTGTTTGAATTTCAATTGCTTACTACGAGTCAATGGACCGTTAGCCGATATTCGAATTATGACAATTAGGTAGTAGAATTAATGTTACTTAAGTCTTGGTACAAACTGACTTTAGGTATAATGCTACTGCATGTAGTATTCATCATAATTGCTGAACACAAGCCATTGCTTTATCCACTGCAGCATGTTGTAGGACCTCACGATAATATGTTGCAACATAATGTTTTGTCAGCTCTTGGGGGTTAATTTCACGAGGCATTTTACATGTTCTTCAAACATGTCTGAACTGCTACAAACATTTGTTTCCTGCTGAGGAAGTATACAAGTATGGGTAGTTGTACATACAAGAGTCTGTTTATGGCTCTTATCTTCTGAATGTGTACAGTTTCTTCACAGGACATTAATGACCTCTGGGCATTTATTTCCTTCTCAGAGTGCACTGAGGAGATGTCGACTCTTGGGATGTTTGGGTCATAGAATTTTATTTTCTGGTAAATTTGTGAATATTTTTTTGTTTTCACTTACAGAAAGGTAATGGGTGCAGCACTGGAAAAAAAGGAAAAAAAAATGAAATGAGAGTTGATCCCTAGTCTTCTAGATAAATAACTCAACATTCAATTAAGTGCATCATTTAGCCTTCTTGTAGCATGCTGCCAACAGATAATATTATATCATTTTTTTTTTAAAAAATATATAAAATACCTTGTTTTACGGAGAGATCATGGGTTCACATGCCCCATTTTTAGCCTATAAAATCGCCCAGATGCGGAGGGTCTATTGGATACAACCTCTCTACCTCACAAAGGTAGGTGTAAGGTCCGTAAATCCCACTCTCCTCAGACCCTACTTGTGTGATTACACTTTGTATGTTGTACCTATAGAAAGGTAATGATAGTTTTATTTTTCAACTTCTTGTCTACGTGCTTTAAAATTTATAAATTTACGAAGCCAACTTCCATAAACTTGATGGAACATGTTATACTCCCTCCGTCCCAAAATACTCGTGACGTTTTGCTTCTCAAAAGTCAAACTACAACTAATTCTTAAAGGCTCAAAATACCGATGCTAAAATTCTTTCTTTTTAGCCTCACCCTTCTCAAAAGGATCATAGTGATTCTATGCTAACCTTCATGTGACTAGAACTCTTGACCTACTGCTGCCGTACTAGTTGGGTTTGTTAGTACCGTTCAACTTTGGTTGATGGAATGAGATGTAATCTCTTTATGAGGTGCTGAATGCCTCATATCTTGGGCTAACTTCATGTTATTTACGCTCCAATTATCTATTTTTTAACGTGCGAGCGTTATAGACTATCCCACATTCGTTGATGAAATATATTATAATATCTTTTTATGGTTTGATCAATTCTCACCCCGAGCTAACTTTTGAAATCTGATTTGAGCTCAATATCTATTTTTTTTCACAATATGATCACTCTTAACTCCTGACCTACTTGTTGAAAATAAGTGTTTAAGTCGAGTGATCTACCACTAATATATCCAACAACAATGCTTTAGTCCAGGCAAGATTGCTATATAAATTTTCATTGTTCCTTTAAGTTCAACTCATGTATACGCAAGTTATGTTCAACTTTAATGTGTATTTTTAGTATTTTTTTCTTCTTCGTCCATCTCTATCCAAACAAAACCAAATTAATCTAAAACAGTCACATTCTGTTCTCACAACATGTAAAGTGGTGGGCTTCAACGCCATGAAGGCAAGGGTAGTAGAAGATAAGGATGTGACAAATACATAGAACCAAAAGCAAATTGAGTAGAAAACAATAACTCCTATAAGGAGTGCCGTAAAGCAAGAGGATATCAATATTTTTCATCTTACTTTTCCCCACTGTTTGTTTCCTCTTTTTTTTTTTGTGGTGAAAATGAAAGAAAAAAGTTCATTTTCTCATTTGTTGCAGACCTATGTACAGACCTTGTATCCGATGCTTTACTAAATTGGGAATAAAGCATCTGTAAACTTGGAGTGGTCCTCTCTCATGCAGCTATTTTTAATGTGTTTTGGTAGATAGGATCGAACTAGAAGGTGGCATACGCTTCCGCCGAATTCAATAGATTTAGTCTTAAATTTTTTTCTAAATATGTATAAAAATTAAATTCATAGTCCATTTATTAACGCCTAATGTCCTATCCTAAAATTTAGAACACACAATATTCAATTTCTGGCTCCGCCTATATTGGTAGAATAATCTTGACAAACGAGAAATCTCCGAAAACCACGGGCACGTCATTTTTGTTATCCCTTCTCCACTTAATTATTAGATTTTCGTCAATGCAGAGTTTTAACCCGTAAAATCCGCCCAACACATACATCACGTGTTGTGCATTTGTCACTGGACCAAAGACCTGAGATTTCTTGAATTGTTTTGACAGAGTATCTTGATTTGTTTTGAGAACACCAAATACAAGCGAAATAATCTATTGTAATTGCAAGAACATAAATGACAGAAAAATTTCATATAAGATCTTGAGTAAAAAATAAAATGCATATATTTATTTTCCGATATTTGGTAAAAAATCACAAAACAACTTATAACAACCAACCGTAATTGATAGAGACTATCAGTTTTTTACATATGAAACATGAGGGACTAAATACATTAAATAGATTGAAAAACATGCTATCTGGCGAAATGATGGATATTCGTGTGATCAAATTATTTCCTTTTTAAGTCTTCCTTAATTTAGTCTCTCCTGAAAATATTCATTTGTCTTTTTTTTCCAGTTTTGGTGATAATCGAATTAGGTCTGTTACACATTTTGTGTACTTTATTTCATTCTTGGGGTGGGGGTGGGAGGGGTGAGGAATGAATTTTAATTATGTAATGTTTGAACTTTAAATGGTACAATAGCGTTACTATTGGCTAGACAACTATAACTTCATGGTGAGATCAGCATGATATTAGTTAAGTCAAGATTATAATGTTGAATAATCATTATATTGTGGTCACCTCCCACATTATACCATTTTGACATCTAACAGCAAAGAATTTTAATAATGATATCGTCCCCCTCTCCTAAGTTTTTTTTTAACAAACATGCAAGTTACTCAAATAATCTTTTTAGTACAAAGTAAATCAAGTGATAGGCCACCACAGAAATCATCTTCGATAGTACTAATATACCTTTCCTACTTACTCTTAATAATCCTTTTTTTTTCTTGAGATGGTAAAATTCTCCGAGAGTTGATTTTAAGGAGAAAATACGGCTTCTAATGGAATTTTAAAAAAATAATAATAGAATACACAGAAGGATGTAACATAACTATTAGCGAATATTCTCATAATATTCTCCGTATATTTTGTAATAATGGTAGATGTATAATTAAGGTAACTTAGAATTCTAACTGTATTAGGAATCAACCTTTGTAAGGTAAGTTAGGATTCGTACCATATTAGGAATCAACCTTGTACAGCTATATATATTGTGAATAATGAAAGGAATCCCGAAGGGAAATTATTCCATCTTTCATGGTATCAAGAGCCTAAAACCTAAATCCCTCCTCTTCCTTATTCTTGGCCGAAATTAGCAATTTTTTTTTCGATTTCGCGAGAAAAAAAAAAAATTCGCTTTCTTCCTCTCTTTCTCGGCCAAACCGGAAAATTCCCTTCCCTCGGCGGGCGGCAACCATGTCTTCCCCCCAAATTCCGGTTCATCCACCGGCACAATTGACAACCCCTCTCAACGTGCGGTATCTTCTTTTCATCCGGCATTCGCCGTTAACAACATCAAGAATTTTATCCCTATAATTCTTGACCAAGAAAGACTGTCAATATTCCATGTGGATGGAACTATTCTACATTCATGCATGTGCATACAACGTGCTCGATCATATTGACGAATCGCTCCTCGTCCCACCGATGTTACGGACTCAATCGGCGTCGTCTTGACGCCATCGTCAAACAATGGATCTACGGCACCATCTCCAAAGACGTGGTGCACTATCATGAAAACAGGTGCTACGGCACGTGAACTTTGGGTCCGGCTAGAAGAAATCTTTCGGGACAATAAAAATACTCGGCCGTATATTTGGAAGAGCAATTCAATAATACCCGCCTCGAGAATTTTAACAACATGTCCGAATATTGTAAGCAATGAAACTCATAACCGATCAACTATCCAACGTCGGGACTTGTTTCGAAACCAAGATGGTGCTTCAACTTGTTGCGGGTTTACCAAAAGGTGAATATGACACACTCGCAACAATGATTCAACAAGCCGACCCTCTCCCAAGTTTCAACAAGGCACGTTCACAACTATTATTGGAAGAAACTAGACGTGCTAAACAAGAGGAACATAATCAAAAGGCGTTAGCCGTTGACGGGATGGCAACACTGCGACCAAGCAGCAGTTAGCGATTCCGGAAGCAGCGAAGCAGTGGTGGAGGTCGTGGCGGCGAGAGGTCGCAACAACAAAGGCAAGGGCCGCGGAAAGGGCCAACGCACCTAGTGGACCGGACAGCGACGGCCAACCATCGGACAAGACAGCGGCGGCACTGCGGCGGTGGCCCAACCGGCAGAACCGGGCCTCGCCGCATGCCCGTACCCGACCGTAGGGGCCCGGTTCAGCGGCCTTGGTCGGCGGCCTCTTGGGCCATGCCCCAACCACCGAGCGAGCCCACGGCAAGAAGAAGAATAAAGCCGACCGATGGCGGTCCCGGCGAAGCGGCTACGGCGGCCCACTGCGCAATCCAAGAAGAAAAGACAGATGCGGCGCGAAGCACTGCAGCGGCCAGCACACGGCCCCGACCGATTTGGGCCAGGCATACACCACCGTGAACCTTCAACGGCCCGACGAAAATTGGTACATGGACACCGGAGCCACATCTCACCTCACCCCGGTCGTCGGGTAACATATCTCAACTACGTCGGCTAAAGTGTCCTCAATTTATTAATGTCAGCAATGGTCATCGCATTCCAATTGAAGGTTACGGTAACAGACACACCAAACATCCACACCCACCTTTCTCCCGAAACCACGTCCTATACACACCTAACATCATTAAAAACTTAATCTCTGTTAGAAAATTCACTAGCAATAATTACGTAATGCGTCGAATTTGACCCTTTTGGCTTTTCTTCGTGAAGGAACTCAATACGGGGAAAATTCTTACACGCTGCAATAGTGTGGGAGATCTCTACCCATTCACTCAATCTTCCGCTGACAGACCGCAAGCACCTCTATCCCTTGCGGCGATCTCTCCCTCAACTTGGCACAACAAACTCGGACATCCCGGAGACCCAGTTTTTACTTTTCTTAGGACTTCTAAGCGTATTCAATGTAATAATGGGAAAATTGCCCAACACTGTTTTTCTTGTCCACTAGGCAAACATACTCGTCTTCCCTTTATGTCATCAAACAGTGTTACTTTTTCTCCATTTGATATTGTTCATGCTGATTTGTGGACATCTCCGATTGCTAGCTCTTTGGGTCATAAATTCTATCTAGTATTCTTGGATGATTTTCACATTTTGTCTGGATTTACCCACTGAAATTCAAATCTGAAGTTTTTGCAAAATTCCTCGAGTTTCAAAAATTCATTAAGACACAATTTCAAAAACCTATTAAATCATTCCAATGTGATAATGGACGTGAATTTCATAACTCAACATTTCACAATTTCTGTTCTAAACAAGGCATGATTTTCCATTTTTCTTGTCCCTATACTTCTTCCCAAAACGGAAAGGCTGAAAGAATTATACGTACCATCAATAACATGGTCCGCACACTTTCGTTTCATGCACTGCCTACCACCGCCTTTTTGGGTCTATCTTTGTCAAAATGGTAGAATCCCTTCTAAATATTTTACCAACTAGCACACTCCAAAACAAAACTCCTACAGAAATCTTATACCGTAGGCAGCCATTATATGATCACCTACGTATTTTTGGATGCTTATGCTACCCCAACATAGCCTCCACTGCACCCCACAAACTTGCCCCTCGCACTCTTCCATGTGTCTTCCTTGGTCTATCTCCTAATCATCGGGGCTACTTGTGCTATGACATTGCTACTCGCAAAATCATCGTCTCCCGTCACGTCACCTTTGACGAGACAACCTTTCCTTTTTCAAATCTCCAAAAATTTTAGACCACCGATTACATCTTTCTCGATGAACCAAGTCCGCCCCCGGTCATCCAAAATCTATACCAACAAGCGGCCACCTGTTCCGACGGTCCCACCGTCGGCACCACCCCCATGACTCCACTGCTCACCCCTACGACCCCCGGTCGAGTCACTGCGCCACGGCGGCGACACGCTTCCCACCGGTCCCGAACCGGTGGACCAAAGAACCTCACAACCCCCGACCCACCACCACCGCCCTCACATCGCATGGAGACTCGTGCACAACACGGGATCTTCAAACCCAAGGTTCAATTGAATCTCTCCACACAAACCTTATCACCCATTCCAAAAAATCCAAAACTAGCAAAAGCGGACCCAAATTGGAATGCGGCCATGTGCGAGGAATTTAACGCTTTAACCAAGCGAGAACACTTGGGATTTGGTACCTAGACCATTTGGTGTGAATGTTATCCGGTGTATGTGGCTATTTCATCACAAGTTCAAAGACAAGTGGTGACTTAGAGAGGTATAAGGCAAGACTAGTTGCCAATGGCACTAATCGGCGGAGGAGGGTATTGATTGTGGTGAGACATTCGATCCGGTTGTTAAACCGGCCACTATTCGGACTATTCTCGGTATTGCTATAGGCATGCATTGGCCGATTCATCGACTTGATGTCAAAAATGCGTTTCTTCATGGGGATTTGAAAGAGGCGTGTACATGCGGCGGACCTCCGGCTTTGTTCATCCAGCGACTCCGCGGTTGTGTGTCGTCTCGGGAAATCATTGTATGGATTGAAACAGGCACCCCGCGCTTGGTATGATCGGTTCGCCGGGTATCTTCTGCAGATTGGTTTTGTATGTAGCGGGTGTGATACATCTCTCTTCACGCTTCACCGAGGTAGCGACCTTTGCATATTTGCTATTATATGTCGATGGCATTGTTCTTCTTGCCTCATCTACGAAGGGTTGAAGAATGAAATCATTGCTCTACTCAAAACCGAATTTGCTATCACCGACTTGGGCAAGCTAAGTTATTTTTTGGGTATATCGGTGACAAGATCTGCGGCCACTATGTTCTGTGTCGGCGTAAGTATGCGAGAAGAGATAGTGTACGGGGCCAAGATGGCAAATTGTAAAATTATGCCAACTCCGGTGGACTCAAAATCCAAGCTTAGTGCTAATGACGGTGCACCAGTTTCTGATCCCACTCTATATCGGAGTCTAGCAGGTGCTCTTCAGTATCTTACATTCACTAGGCACGATATTGCATATGCCGTTCAGCAGCGGTGTGTCTGTTCATGCACGACCCCGAGAGTCCCATTTTGCCGCCCTCAAACGTATTATCGGATATGTTAAGGGCACACTAGACTTTGGTTTACATCTATACACCTCTGCCCCAACCAAGTTGCTAGCCTACACGGATGCAGATTGGGCAGGATGCCCCGACACACGTCGCTCCACCTCGAGTCTTGTGTATTTCTAGGGGATAATCTTATCTCATGGTCCGCCAAGCGGCGAGGCCACGCTATCCCGTTCGAGTCTTTGAAGCGAGAATATCGCGGAGTTGCTAATGTTGTCGCCGAGATCCGTTGGCTCCGAAATCTTCTTTTGGAGCTCCAGTATCCATTGCGCAAGGCGTCTATAGTCTATTGTGACAACATATCTGCTATCTATATGTCTCATAATCCAGTCCAACATCAGCGGACTAAGCATATTGAGATGGATATCCACTTTGTGCGAGAGAAGGTTGCCGTGGTCGGTCAAAATTTTACACGTGCCTTCCTCTTATCGGTATGCGGACATTTTCACAAAGGGACTACCGCGACAGCTCTTCACCGACTTCCGATCCAGCCTTAGCATTCGGCCTCCTCCCGCTCCGTCTGAGGGGGAGTATTAGCGAATATTCTCAGAATATTCTCCGTATATTTTGTAATAATGGTAGATGTATAATTAAGGTAACTTAGGATTCTAACTGTATTAGGAATCAACCTTTGTAAGGTAAGTTAGGATTCGTACCATATTAGGAATCAACCTTGTACAGCTATATATATTGTGAATAATGAAAGGAATCCCGAAGGGAAATTATTCCATCTTTCAATAACAGTTAATAAAGTGGATGAAAAAGGTACTAGGGTTCGAATTTCAGTTAGAGACACCGAATGCTTAATAATTTTTTCTCATTTGCCTATACATATATTAATTAGAAGTAACAGACATCCAGTGAAATAACCGAATAAAAATAATTGTCTTGTATACGACCATTATAAAAAAAATTGTACTACAAAAAAGAAGCACAAAAGACAGATTGTTAAAGTTATTACTTATTAGGGTACATCTCATCTAAAATATCAATTTTTTGCCATTCTGAAAATGTTCTACATATTATTTTACGAGGGAAAGTGTAATTTACATTTCGAAGTTTTTTCCATCTAGTGTGCACTTAATTCCAAATTTTATGTCTGAAGCAAATGCTGAAAATTTAAGATGGTAGTTTGGAACATCCAAGAGGACAGTTAATCCACATTCTTTTTCCTTTGTAAAGAGGAATGAGAAAGAAATTAGACCTATAACTTCACTACAGTTTGCCTAACTTATTCATTGCTCAAGTTAATTAAAACCTATTTAAACTGCGGGTTAAGTGTCTACTACTCGACTTTAAATAACTATAGTTAGAACGATTCATCCAATAACTTAATGACTTACTTGAATCATCTAAGAGGTAAGGCCTCATCTGATCGACCCTATAATGAAATGGACATGTGAAAATTCTTTATATAACTATACCACTTGAAAGCTGAAATGACATCGTAGCTATTCATAAGGTTAGCCAGAAAATAAAACACAATACAAAAGGATAGCTCGGTGCACAAAGTATCCCGTGTTAGCAGGGTCCAGGAAAGAACCGCACCCCAAGAAGTGTGATGTAGACAGTTTAACCTAATACAAGCATTAGAGGTTGCTTCCACGCCTAGAACCCGAAGACAACTTTAACGTTGCTCCAAGGCTCCCATTCAAAAAAGTAATCATTATGAAAAAAACTTATAAATACAAATCATACTGTTCAAAAAGAAAATCAATCTAAATGATCAGAATAAATTGTATGGACTTGGAACGTGAAGTTACACCTATTTAAAAATCCTGTTTGAGGTCTATAGCGTGGGTTCGAACTCCGATGGAAGCAATTTGCTCTCTTTTGAGGTAGTATTTTGTAGGTGATATCAGTTGCTCTGTTCTCAAACCCTGGTTATTCAGGCACATCCCGCGATTTATTGATAGTAGTGCTGAGGGACCGAGACTACTATTTCCAGGAATAGTCTAGCGTCTGGATATCAAAGAAAAATTGAACCACTCAATTTGGTGTAAGGGCTTTAGTTTCTAATGTGTTGAAGAGCAATAAATGTTCATTGTCTTACACTTTGCAGAGGAAATTAAATATGAACTTTCAGATGTTTCCGGTACAAAAATCTTGTGACACGAAATTGTAGTTGTTTTCAAAATAATTAACGTTTTTGGAAAATTTGAAAAATAATTATTTTACAACCAATAGAGTGTTAATTAAGTGAAATATTAAAGTGAAAGGTAAGAGATAGTTTAGTTAGATACTCTTTATTATGAAATACTATTTTAAAATATATTAAAATAAACTCTGAAAGATACCCCATCCGTCTCAAAATTAGTATCGTTTTTAGCTCTTTTTACGTTCAAAATAACAACAACAATAACAATAACACACCCAGTGTAGCCCCACAAGTGAGATCTGGGGAGGGTTGAGTGTACACAGACCTTACCCCTACCTTGAGAGGTAGAATGTTGTTTCCGATAGACCATCGGCTCAAGATAAAGCAAAAACAAAGTAGATCAACAAGGAAAAGAAACAGTAACTACAACAAATCAGTGTGTCAAGCGAAAAACAAGCGATAATAGATAGTAACACAGTTCATTAAAAAATAGCAAGATATTTATTTACTAAGTTGACCCTATTTATTATTCTCTTCGGATCAAAAAGAGTGTCCACTTAGTCATTTGGTCACCCCTTAAGAACACACTAACTTCTATGCCAAAATAGATAATTTGACTAAAATGCCCCTAATTAAATAGATATTGGAATTGGTCATCTAACATTTAATAAGGACAAATATGGAAAAGTAAAATTAATTATTTTCTTAATTTGATAAGTGTACACTCTTTTTAACTCAAAAAATAAAGATTAAGTGGACACTCTTTTTTATTCGGAGGAAATACTATAATTTTTTTTTGAGAATTAAGCATTATTAAAAAGAAATAATTGTTAAATACTTATAAGGGTATAATTGAAAATAATTACTCATAACTACTACTATTATTTTGAATTTTTAAAGCAATAATTATTTTGATATATTTTTTTAATCGCTAAAACTACATTTATTTGGGACGGAAAGAGTAACAAAATGGACCAAAGGCAAAAGTAATATAGAAAGAAGGATAAATAGCATAGTAGTTAGAGCCAAACGGTAATATAGTGCCTGTCTCAATCATTATTACGTATTACTTCCATCCCAAAAAAATTGATTTACATCACACAAATATCTAAGATTAATTTTGCATCATATATTTTAAAAGTTTCTTTTTAATTTTATGACAAATTATGATTAGGCTAATCTTTTTGAGATGGGGAGAGTAATATATAATTTACCTTTAAAATAATTTTTCTTTCTATAAAAAAAGACAAAACAAAAAGGTAAAAGAGCAGAATTGCAGAAAATTTATTACCTTCACTGATTTTTAGCCGAAAGTGAACCCCACCAATTTATAAGGCAGGCCTAATTGGGTCACCGTGGGTCCTTAGCTATTCAAATTGTTACAGAAATTTATGTTTCTGCATAAGTGCCCTTGTTTTCATCTTAGCTTGCACACTCCACACTTATTTTAACTTTTACCTTTTTTCTTTTTCTTTTAAAGGATAGAGAAACAAAAGAAAAGAAAAGAAACGCATGCAATGTTTCTAGAGGTGAATTTAAAATTTGTTAATGAGATCGTTTATTCAAAACATGGTTATTTTAGAATTATAACCATGGCTATAATCTGGGAATTATAATCATAGTTTTAATTAGGATTATCTATCCCCTTCTATATGGGCTAGATAATCCCAAGATTATGGTACAAATTTATCCTGATTTTAGCTAATAACGTCAGCGAAACACATGATAGATTTTAGGATAATGACTTCAAGTTTAGCAAATGAGCTATGAGTTTAATTTTTGTATATATATTTAGTATATTTCTTAACACATACACATGATTTGAGCTAAAGTTATTTAGTTACGTCCAGAGAACTCATATGTTAAAGCTTACCTCCAGTGACGGAGTCAGGTTTTCACCAAGGAGGTTCAAAATATAAAAAAATAAATATATAAAAAAATCAAAGGGAGTTCAACATCTATTATATATGTATAAAAATAATTTTAACCTTACATATATATAGTGTAATTTTACGCCGAACCTGCTTACCTCCACCCTTGTGGTCTCTTCCCCAAATCCAAACCCCAAACGCGAATGATATTCGAAAGCTAATTAAGATCGTATTATCAGGTCATCTTAATATCACTACTAGTTTATATGATTACTCATAATAAGTAAAAGAAATAAAAATAAATAAAAGCAAAAGCTACCGTTGATGGTATCTTCTACCGTGTGAAAGAGAATAATCTTTTGATTATTTTCATTAATGAATAGGTCTATGTATATACAATTTACAATCTCTAAATATGAAAAATCATATTCCTACTGTATTATTAATATCATAATTACACTTGTACAAGAATTCTACAAATTATAGTAAGTAACCTAAATATTGTTGGTTTGGTATACTGTGTATATACACGACCGCAGGGTCATCCTCGGGGTAGTCACCTTCTCCTTGCATATTGCCGGGATGATGTGATGAAGGACTTGATGCGAGCGTGCGTGAACTTTAAATAATTCCGCCCACGTCGCGTATTTGATGTTTTCCATCTCAAGAACAATAGAGATGCGGTTCTTGATGTTGGAGACTATAAGGGCAGGATGAAACGTGTTCTTTGAGGTAGACATACTGAAAGAACAAGAAGAGAATTTAGGGATTTGGAAGAAAAATTTGGGAAGAAAAGAAGAAAGCTGGCCATTGGCCAAAACACAGTTTCCGAGAGGGTTGCGGAATGCGGGGAGAAGAAAAATATTTGCCCTAGACTTCTGATACCATGAAAGAGAATAATCCCTTGATTATTTTCATTAATGAAGAGGTCTATATATACAATTTACAATCTCTAAATATGGAAAATCATATTTCTACTATACTACTAATATCATAATTACATTTGTACAAGAATTTTACAAATTATGGTAAGTAACATAAATATTGTTGGTTTGGTATACCGTGTATATACACGGGTTCTGTCATATTGTCATGCACACGTATTCACGTTTGAACTATGATGCTAACAATGATAAGAGTTATACTAATTGATGCAAATTAAGTACTTTTTCAAGTATAATGATCCTTTGCATAAGGGAAAAAACTACTATAAAATACTCAGTTGATTATTCTTGTTTTAAACTATACCCCACATTATAGTATAATTGTTCCCTAACGAGATGGATATCTTTTGGAAGTATGTGAATCTATACATTTTTGTTTTTTAGTACTAAATTTGGAAGTATGAATAATCTAAAATAAACTTAGTAAAAATTCCATTGCTTGTATGAATAATCTAAAATAAACGAAATCTCATCATGAGATGAGAGGCAACAATTCTCATATACAATAATATCAAGATTTCAACAATATTCATATACAAAAATTCAAGATTTCTTGAAACATTCCTATGAAGCCAATGTACTTAGCTTCAAAGACCATATATCAAAATGAAAATTAAAAAAAGAACATCGAAAAGTTTTAAATTTTTTTGAATAAGAGAGATCAAACTCATATTTTTTTTCTTTTTCTTCTCTTCTACTTACTTATCTGTTGTGTAGAGGATTTGGACCAGTGCGAACTTTCCTCTTATCATCACCAAAAATCTCATCCATATTTGGAATATTATTTTTTCCTCTTGGGAAGAATCCTCCTCTGTTGTGAGATTTAACAACTCTCTTTATAGATGAAGAATAATCACCTTTGAATCTGTAAAACTTGCCATTATTTCCAATATTTGCACCACAAAATGGAGCTTTGAAATGCAAAAGTCCCATAAGAAGAAGAGATAAAAAAGCCAAAGAAGTCAACATTTTCTTGCTAAAACCACAAGTCATGGCTCATGGGGTTTTCAAGAAAATATGAAATATTGAAGCTTATGGGCTACTAAATAATTAATAGGAGAAAGAAGAAGAAAAAAAATAGAAAAGAGGTTAATTTTTCTGCATAAATTTTGCTGCCTTGTATGTAAAATCTTGGTTTTTGTGAATTTTTTCAGTAGTAGGAGAAGAGAAGTGGAAGTGCTATGAAGTATGAGCTTTTTTCACTTGCCAATTTCAGAGCCAAATTTTGCTCTCTCTAAACATGGCCAGCCACAAACAAATGAAAAGAAAAGAAGAACCCCTTTTAGGTGTTTGATAAAGGGGGGAGGGAAAAAGAAGAAAGATACTGAAAAAAAAAAATTGAGCTGACTTATTAGGAAAAAAAAGGGGTCACTATGCTACTCACTTACACTTCAATTCTCTAAAAATCTTGGGTCATGTGAGAACAATCATTTGCTTGTTTAATTTTTTTGTGTGTATTTGTTTCTTTTTATTTGGGAGCTTGGTTGGGAAAGAGTTGAAAAGGAAAGGTTATTGCCTAATGGTAAGTAGAATGTCTTTCATGCTTCAAAAGTCTATACAATTCCATATATATATTTCACAGAAAGTTAGTCCAGAATGGCATTTACTTTTTGCTCAAATTCCAAAAGTTGTTACTCTCTTGGTCTCAAATTATCTGTTAATTTTTATTTATACGCTTCTTAAAAAATATTAATTAAGAAAGATATTTGATTTATTTTATTTTTATTTATGTCTAAGTTATAATCTCTCCTCATTAAATGTTTACTTTTATTTATTTGTCATCTTCATTAACGATAAAATCCTACTAAGAATAAAGTGGAGAAAAAATAATTAATTATGTCTTAAACTTCTAAAATGAAAAATAATTTAAGATAATTATTTTAATAATCACAACAAATAACCTGAGACGGAGGGAGTATTATATAAAAGTAACTTGGCATTTAAGCTGGATGTTTGTAAATTGCCATATTAGAGACAACAAATTGCCTTGACTTGGAAAAGAAAGACACTTAAGGGTGTGTTTGGTATGCAGTAAAAATATTTTTCGGAAAATGTTTTTCAATTTTCTCATGTTTGTTGGTAAAAATATTTTGAAAAATATTTTCTATAGGAAAACAAGTTCCTTAAAAATGAGAAAATGATTTTCCTGATGGAAGTAGGAAAAACAAATTTCAAAAGTGAAATTCTAAGTTCATTGTCTACTACTCACTCGCCCAACCCCAACCACCACTCCTTGACCACCCCACCTCCCACCACCCCAGAATCCCTACTCCCTACCCCTTCCCACCCCATAGTATTTTGCTAGATTACTTATAAAAGAACTTAGAATAATATTTTTTACTTACTTACCAAACACTAGAAAATAAGTAAGAGACCCACTTATTTTTCAAAAAAAAACATTTTTCATCAAACCAAACACACCCTAAATTCTACCACCTACTCTAAGTTAGAGTTGAGTTATATCTATCAGTATAGTTCTCTTGAAGGTTTTTGTTGGATTGTTGTACGCAGCGAATATTGAAAACTTGTTTCAAACCCAACAAACGTAGAACTGTTTGACTATAGGATAATTTTAACTGTAAACATAAGACTTGAATGGTACTTACATGTTTACAATATCTGGAATCTTTATCAACTGTGGGTGCGCACGCGAATTCCCTTTCGATTGCAAGCTCCAAGCTTCAATGTATTCCTCCTTTTGGAAAGCTAGGAAATCCGGCAGAGGTTCGAGAGAGTGTTTTGATTCTGAGTCTCTAAGACTTAGAATAATGATATGAAAATCAAGTGTATTAAATAATGAAGTGTAGGTCTTAATTTATAGGTGAAAAATTAGGTCAAACCGGATTAGGGTTTGACCTTAGGCATGGCCTAAAATTCGAGACAGATGGCGCTGCAGCCCTATGGTGTGGGCGCCGCGGCGCTGACGTGGCCCTACATTGTCTCGTTTTATTTTTCGCACATTCTTATCCAAAATCCAATTTTGACTTAATTAAAACAATCATTATTCATTTAAATATCTCGATTCTAAATCGAATATTTAATACTCTCTCAATACATCCTTAGATCGAAAAGACAATCGACATAGTGTGACCCTACAAGCCTTCACATATCGACATTAATCAAATTAAGGTCTACGCAGAACTCCTAGACGGCGCCGCAAGACGAATTCAATATGTGAAGTACGTTTACACGAATTCAGTAAACTTAACCTCTATGTGGTAAGATAAAATCATTCCATTCACGACACACCCGATCAAGCTTAGGGTTTGTCAAATGTCTATCCAAATGGCTTAATCATTGTATCTCATCTATATTAGTTGACAACTATACCATATTCTAAATATGTCTATTGCGTTGGCCAACGACTTAGTCAACCTAAACTCATTGAGAAGCTGAGTGTTCTCTCGAATATACATTCGAGGAATGAATCCTAATCTTGGCTCAACTACCACCTTTAATCCACATCATAATGTACCCAATACAAGCCGTATCTCAACCTATAAGGCATTTGAGCTTAGGACAGGATCAAAATATATTACCTTGTAGACAAGGTGTGCATTAACCTCAAGTCTAAGGATTTCTATCTCCCACACGCTGATCATACTTTAGACAAGTATAACAAACAATATATCAGCAGGGTATACCAATACTTCTAAAGTATCCATGTGTCCATCACGAGTCGTCATTACTCGTAGTAGGTGAGACATACTACATCCTTTAAGGATGTGATGCAGACCACATGTTGACTTATCACATATCATCGATATCCCATTCTTGATGATCATTACTCGAGGCTATTTTAAGTGTTACGTTATAATATTAATATCTCACATTACTAATAACAACGTAACCTCTAGGGATGCATATTATAGAATATTATAAACAATCAACTAATAATTCAATAATTGCAAATGCTAAAACATTAATCTTCATTAATAATAATACGAATGTGTATAAAGTACATTTTTCCTAATACAGATTGTCTCTAAGACATACATATAATTTCAATCTCCCACTTGGCCTAGAGCCAATCTCCAACATAACTAATGCCCATATTCTCAAAATGACCATTATGCTTGACTAATCTTAATGGTTTAGTGAATGGATCAGCTAGATTATCGTCTGTGGGAACACAGTCTAATATAATCTCTTCAATCTCCACCATCTCCCTAAGTATGTGGTACTTCCTTGGTACATGCTTGTTTATATTTATTGATCTTGGTTCCTTAGCCTGTGCAATCGCACCAGTGTTGTCACAATAAATAGTTATTGGACAACTGGCACTCGGAACTACCCTTAGTTCCTTCAGGAATTCAGAAATTGCGACAACTTCTTTACCAGCTTCCGATCCCAGCAATGTACTCAGCTTCGTTGTCGAATCAGCAGTTGTAGCTTGTTTGGAACTTTTCCAGCTCACTACTCCACCATTGAAAATGAACGTGTACCCAGACTGAGATTTGAAGTCATTAAGATCTATCTGGAAGCTAGTATCAGTGTACCCAGTAACAACTAGTTTTTCTTCCCCCCATAGACTAAGAAATAATCTTTAGTTCATCTAAGATACTTAAGAATACTCTTGACTGCTTTCCAATGTTCTTCCCCAGGATTCTGCTGGAATTTGTAAGTCATACTAAGTGCAAAGGCCACATCTGGCCTAGTACAGGTCATGGCATATATGATCGATCCTATAGCCGAAGCATATGAGATCCTCTTCATGCATTCAAGTTCTATAGCATTAGAATGACTGTCCTTCTTAGATAACTTGATGCCTTGTCCCATAGGTAGACCGCCTTTCTTGGAATTTTCCATAGAAAAACATCTAAGCACTTTGTCTATATAGATTGACTGTGATAGGCCCAACAATCTATTAGGTCTATCTCTACAGATCCTAATTCCAAGAATGCAACAGGGTTCACCTAAATTCTTCATCATGAAGGTACTGGACAACCACTCCTTGACTGACTGTATGGGAGTCTTATTATCTCCCATTATCAATATGTCATCCACATATATAATAATAAAGGAAATACTCTCATCCTTGCGTTTACTATAAACACAGGGATCCTCTTTGCTTCTGACGAAATCAAATGACTTGATAGCCTTGTCAAAGCAAATGTTCCAACTCATCGAGGCTTGCTTAAGCCCATAAATGGACTTTTGTAGCTTACATACAACATTTGGTTTGGACTCAAGCGAAAAACCCTCAGGTTGTTTCATATACACCTCCTCAACTAGATTACCATTGAGGAACGCGATTTTGACGTCCATCTGCCAAATGTCATAGTCATAATATGCAGCTATTGCAAGTAAAATTCGAATGGACTTAATCTTAACAACATGTGAAAAGGTTTCATCATAATCAACCCCAGGCCATTGATTATGACCTTTAGCCACCAACCTTGCTTTATAAGTCTGTACATTTCCAAATGCCGATCTTCTTTTTGAAGACCCATTTGCATCCTATGGATTTAACACCAGCTGACAAATCAACCAAGTTCCACACTTGATTGATGTACATAGATTCCATCTCGGATTTCATGGCTTCTTGCCATATCTTCGAATCAATGTCCAACATTGCTTCACTATAGGTTGTAGGCTCATAATTATCGGGAATATCTATCTCACTGTGTGTTTCCACAAGTAGATTTAATTTTTTAGGAGGACGATGAGTCCTAGTGGTCCTACGGAGTTGATTGTTTTGCAGTTCAGTGCTTGGTATGTTCTAAATGTTAGAGGGTTCTTGTATGTTGGATAATCTACTAACTTGAGAGCTTTCAGGAATATCATTTTCATGTATTTCCTGAATGGGATGAGGTGCAACCATTTCATCTACTCCCAAATGAAGTGTAGAAGGATCTTGCATTTCTGCATTGTTCCTCGTAACACTCCCACTGGCCGAAGGGCGTACTTGAAGTACCCAATCTTCGCCAAATACTCCCACTGAATTCTTGCCTTGGTCATTCGACAAGGATTCAACATCTATGTTATCTTGCGGTTCTTGAATTTCTTCAAGTTATATCTCTGTGCAACTATGTTCCTTGTAGACATATTCTTCTTCAAGGAAAGTTGCATTCCTGAAAACAATGGCCTTACGTTCTCCAGGAATATAGAAGTAGTATCCATTAGTTTCCTTTGGATACCCCATGAAGTAACATTTCTCACTTTTGGATTCCAACTTGTCAGTGAGCATCTTCTTAACATATGCAGGGCACCCCCAGGGTCTCATATGTTTAAGTGCTGGCTTCTTGCCACACCATATCTCATAGGGTGTCTTTTCTACTAACTTGTATGGAACCTTGTTCAGAACATATATTGAGGTTTGTATAGCATGTCCCCAAAAGTATGTCGGTAGAGCTGAGAAGCTCATCATGGATCAAACCATATACAATAAGGTTCGGTTTCTCCTTTCGGCAACACCATTCATCTGTGGTGTTCCAGGAGGTGTCCACTCTGATTAGAATCCATGTAGCTTTAAGTAATCTAGAAAATCCTTGCACAAGTATTCACCTCCTCGATCCGATTGAAGGGTCTTGATACTTGTTGCAAGTTGTTTCTCTACTTCCGACTTGTACTCTTTGAACTTCTCAAAAGCCTCGGATTTATGTCTCATAAGATACACATATCCATACCTTATGAAGTCGTCAGTAAAAGTGATGAAGTATGGAAAACCTCATTTAGCTTGAGTCAAAAATGGCCCACATACATCAGTATGGACTAACTCAAGCACCTCCTTGGCTCGGACACCTTTCCCAAAAAGTGGCTTATTGGTCATCTTTCCTCTCAAGCAAGATTCGTAGTTACCATAAGACTCCAAGTCAAATGGTTTGAGGTAGTCTAACTTCCTCAACCTTGCTATTCTTGATTCATTGATATGACCAAGTCTGCAATGCCATAGGTAGGTAGAGTTTCTATTATTTATCTTAGCTCGTTTATTTTGTACATTCAATATTTCTCGACTACAGTTTAGTGTATATAATCCATCCATAAGAGGAGTAGTTCCATAAATAACATTATCAAAAGATAGTACTTGACTGCCATTATAAATATATGAGGAAAACCTCTTCATGTCCAAAACAGGGATATAAATGATATTCCTCGTTAACGAGGGTACATAGTAACAATTATTTAACACTAGACAATAGCCAGAAGGCAAATTTAGTCTATAAGTTCCTACGCGCTCAGCATCCACTCGTGCTCCATTTTCAATGCGTAGGTCCACCTCTCTTGGTCCAACCTTCCTGCTATCAGTTAGCCCCTGCACATTGGTACAAATGTGTGAGCCACAAGCGGTATCCAATACCTAGGAATGAGAGTTATTTATAGACATATTTATTTCAATGACGTACATACCTTGTCCACTAGAGGTAGAAGCACCTGGTGCTTTTCCTCCTCCTGGTGCAGTGCAATCCTTCTTCCAATGCCCCTTCTTGTTGCAGTTGAGGCATATATCCTTAGCCGGATTCACCTTATTCCTCTTCACACCTCCCTTAGGCTTCATAGCTAAGGGCACAACGACTGCTTTGCCCTTCTTCTTCTGCCATTCCTTACCTTTCGGCTTGGGTCGGCTAATAGAGCTCACCATGAGCACAACTTTGCCTTTGGAAGTGGAAGACTCAAATGTCTTGAGCATGTTGTGCAGCTCCGGAAGACTCGCCTTCGTTTCATTCATTTGTTAATTCACTATGATGTTTTCAAAGGAACGAGGGAGAAAGTTCAGGATGAGGGTGGTAGCGACATTCTTTTGCAACTTCGTTCCAGTTGAAGCAAGTCTCTCTATAATCCCTATTATCTTCAACACATGTTGCGAGACCTGACCCCCTTCATTGAGCTTACACTTAAAAAGTTCTACCAGTAACTCATATTCCATAGTGTGGGATTGTGAGTGATAGAGACTCTTCAAGTGTTCGAGCATCTCATTGGAACCCATGTTCTCATGTTGTCTCTAAAGTTCCATAGACATGGAAGACAACATCACGCATTGTGCTGAAGTGGCATCATCTAGGTGTTTTTGGTAAGCATCCTTATCAAAAGAGGCATATTCAGCAGAGTCTGTCGCAGGGACTGTTAGAACACCGTGTCCAACACGTATTCTAATTTCTCTTGTCTCAGCACTATTCACAAATTTCTTAGCCAGTCAAGGTAGTTAGGCACAGTAAGTTTGTTCATTTCAATCAACATTTTCAATGATAAGCTCGACATCTTTGATAATCTGAAGAATTAGATAGACTGAAAATCAAACTCAAAATTTATTTCCTATTATACACATTTGTTTAGGCTAATCAACATGTTCTTTTGTTTAATTAGCTCCCACTATTTTAACATACTTCTACGACCCCATGATAGAATACAGACCTATATTAATTAAGGTCATAATGGGCCAAGATCCAAGCATATTCTATCTCCGCGTTTGCTTTGACTGATAACTTTAATAACACATTTTGGTAGGTTCTAAACCAATTGCAAAACTTATTTGCAACTCTTGGTTGATCAAATATTATATTTAATCTTGCGTCCTTAGATTAATTCGACACTTTGGCGCCAAGATTTGTCTAAACAAGTCAACCCAATTACACGACCGTGTTTATGTATCTAAGTAAATTTGGCCTTTGTGAGCAAACACTTTGGTGTAAATACCCACAAAAGTTTATCGTTTACCTTTACATTTAAAACACATCTATGAAAGAGTAGGTGTCCTCGTAGACTTAGAGCAAATGCTTTGGCATAAATACTCGTATCGCCGAAAAGGATTTTGCACTCTAACAATTATAATGGACGACGCATTTTAATTTATACTTGTATTTAAAATTTTGGGGAACATTTTAATTCATGGTTTTAATCAAGATCAACTCTTTTACGCCATATCCAATATAACATCTTAATATCATGCAAAAGTAATGACACATATAGTTAGGAACCGTCAACCCAATAGGCATGATATAAGATGGCTTAATCAAATACTGGGCGCCGCCTACCCAGACAGTTATAGTAGACACTATGCTAATTATTAAATGAAAGCATTTAAACACTTAGCATATAGTTCGTATATTATTCAATAATATACAATTAATAATAATCATGGGTTAACTTGTCTAAACTCTAAAATTTAAGTATAATCTAAACAGTCCCTTAAACATTTTTTGATTTTAAAAACTAATTTTTAGGATATTTCTGTAAGTTCCAGATTTTCAGAATTTACAGTTTAGTCCCTCAAGAATTTAAAATTTCAATTTTGAACCCCTTTAAATTCAGAAAATCCAATTTTAATTTATAGAAAATATTTTCAGATTTCAAGTACCTGTATGTAATTTCCAGAATTTTAAATTAATTACAGATTTGTCCCAAGCTTTTCTGAAATTTACAGATTTTTGCCAAGGACCAAATATGATATTTTAAAAACTTTTCCAGGGACCAAATTGCAATTCTAGAAACTTCTAAAAATTTTAGATTTTCTCTAAGGGCTAAATTGTAATTTCGAAAACCGCCACTGTCCCGCTGGAACAGTGATTGTCGCCACTGATCACTGTTCCAAAAAAATAATAATATATATATACATATATATATTTTAAATTAGAGCCTGCCGGAACAGTGACTGCCGTCATTGTTCACGTCGGAACAGTGTTCGGTTGATGTTCATTGTTCCGAAATGTTTTTTTTAAAATTGGAGCTTCGGTGCCGCGGTAACCCTAGGTGGCGCCGCGACGCTCCATCGTGGAGTTGCGGCGCCTCCGCCTCAGAAGCACAAAATCTGCATTTCCGAAATCCTAAAACTGGTTCAGGATCAGTTTTGCAGATTCCTCTTTGTTACCCTTCACTATCAAACAACACGTTCATCGATCATCATCCAATCCCTTCTCGTTCTTCGCTTTAGTGCACCATGTTCGCAATGAACCGGTTACTCACATTGACTTAGAAGAGTTAGATCGGAATGACTTCCTCGATTACATCATTGTTTAATAGTTTGGGAGACAAGGATGATGTGCTTAGGTTTTCAAGCTTTAAATGACATAAATTTCAGATTTAAACAAATTCTAACCCATATTATTATTAACTAATTACCTTATAATCATACAAAACAGCCCTGACTCTTGATACCACTGAAGGTTTTTGTTGGGTTGTTGTACGGAGCGAATATTGAAAACTTGTTTCAAACCCAACAAATGTAGAACTGTTTGACTATAGGATAATTTTAAACTGTAAACATAAGACTTGAATGGTACTTACATGTTTACAATAACTGAAATCTTTATCAACTGTGGGTGCACACGCGAATGCCCTTTCGATTGCAAGCTCCAAGCTTAAATGTATTCCTCATTTTGGAAAGCTAGGAAATTCGGCAGAGGTTCGAGAGAGTGTTTTGATTCTGAGTCTCTAAGACTTAGAATAATGATATGAAAATCAAGTGTATTGAATAATGAAGTGTAGGTCTGAATTTATAGGTGAAAAATTAGGTCAAACTGGATTAGGGTTTGACCTTGGGCCTTGCCCAAAATTCGAGACAGATGGCGCCATGGACCTATGGTGTGGGCGCCGCGGCGCTGACGTGGCCCTACAATGTCTCATTTTATTTTCCGCACATTCTTATCCAAAATCCAATTTTGACTTAATTAAAACAATCATTATTCATTTAAATATCTCGATTCTAAATCGAATATTTAATACTCTCTCAATACATCCTTAGATTGAAAAGACAATCGACATACTGTGACCCTACATGCCTTCAAATATCGACATTAATCAAATTAAGGTCTACGCGGAACTCCTAGGCGGCGCCGCAAGACGAACTCAATATGTGAAGTACGTTTACACGAATTCAGTAAACTTAACCTCTATGTGGTGAGATAAAATCATTTCATTCACGACACACCCGATCAAGCTTAGAATTTGTCAAGTGTCTATCCAAATGGCTTAATCATTGTATCTCATCTATATTAGTTGACAGCTATACCATATTCTAAATATGTCTATTGCGTTGGCCAACGACTTAGTCAACCTAATATCATTGAGAAGCTGAGTGTTCTCTCGAATATAAATTCGAGGAATGAATCTTAATCTTGGCTCAACTACCACCTTTAATCCACATCGTAATGTACCAATACAAACCTATAAGGTATTTGAGCTTAGAACAGGATCAAAGTATATTACTTTGTAGACAAGGTGCGCATTGACCTCAAGTCTAAGGACTTCTATCTCCCACACGCTGATCATACTTTAGACAAGTATAACAAACAATATATCAGCAGGGTATACCAATACTTCCAAAGTATCCATGTGTCCATCACGAGTAGCCATTACTCGTAGAAGGTGAGACATACTACATCCTCTAAGGATGTGATGCAGACCACATGTCGACTTATCACATATCATAGATATCTCATTCTCGATGATCATTAGTCAAGGCTATTTTAAGAGTTACGTTATAATATTAATATCTCACATTATTAATAACAACGTAACCTCTAGGGATGCATATTATAGAATAATATAAACAATCAATTAATAATTCAATAATTGCAAATGCCAAAATATTAATCTCCATTAATAATAATACGAATGTGTATAAAGTACATTTATCCTAATACAGATTGTGTCTAGGATATACATATACTTGCACTCTTGTCATAATAAGATAAGTTAATTAGTATCAATTACTAATATATATTATAAAAATATACTTGTAATTATCTTGAAAATAATTCAATTATGTAAATATCTTTTATAGTATTAGTGCATATAGCTTATATCTTGTTAATATACAAAATCTTTGTTTTCTTTTGTTGGTATAATATGATATTGTTGTCTCAGCTAATCCATCTTCAAGTAGCATATGGACCATTAAAAAGAGAAACACTTTCGATCGATATCTTCTCCATTTCTAAAGCAACAACTAGATACCTTTAATTAAAGGTATATTATCATTCCGTCCCACGACAGCCCGGGAAAGTACGTAATTGTGTAACATATATGACTTCCTTCTTTTATTATTCATTTTAACTTGTGAGTGGTAGTTCTTGAAATTTGTGTTATCCTTTGTCGTAGCTTATATGAAACTCTTTTCATTTTGTGAAATTTTAAGATATTTGACACCATACAAATAATTTATTACTTCCTCTGTTATTTTTATTAGACACTATCAATAATTGCAAAGTTAAATTATTTTCTGTCTATTTATTTTTAAAAATAATTATAAAGAATATTGTTGATTTATAGTATTTTAATGTATTTTATAAATAAAGGTTATTTTAAAGCTATTTAACAAAATAGAAAGATGAAAAATAAAGACTGTTTTTGTCCTTTATGTGTTTTATTCCCTAAAGCTAAGCCCTCATATGTATAAGAATAAAATTAATAATAATTAGATAGTTAACCATCCTCTAAAGAAGTTTCTCAATGATTTTTAACGCTAAGAAGGAATCTCTATATGCTTTTTAAAAGTTTGTTGTTTCTTCATATTGAACCAAAAATATATTGGAGGGTGCACAACAACATAGTTAATAGTATGCATATATTGACTTTCTTGCTTTAGATCATTTCTCTAAATAAAAATGAAAGCTTAAAGGGCAATCAATTAGTCAAAAATGATGATGGAAATAGTGTAAAAAACACAAAGTCATAGTAATAATTACATTAGTTGTCCATATAGTTCTAATCAATTTGACACTGGCCTGCCTCCTTATGATCCTATATTTTAGATGCAGAAATGTTCTCATTATTATAGAAGATTATACATTTAAACTCTGAATTGTGACCTTTCCACTTAATTATTTTGCCAGCTGAAGAGCATTTCAGAATTAACCACCATCTTCCCTAGTTTAATTAAGTGCTACCCATCTAATTAAACTGGCCATGTAATCTTTTTTTAATTATTATTATTATTATTTTCTTTACTAGACAAAGTTATTATTGCTAACGCTACAAGAGCTAATTAAAAAAAACTTATAATATGCAATTGATCATTTTTTTTCCCCTTTAGGAGTTGAGCATGGAGGGGTTGATTATATAAAGTTTGAGTTGATTGGACTTCATGATATTATTGTGTTGCAAGTCTAGTTTATTTAATTTGGAGAAAAAATCCACAATTTCTTATATTCTTTTATTTATATCAGTTATATATATAAGTTGTTTCAACAAAATAGGGATAAGACACTATTATCTCCTGAACTATACCCGAAGTTGCTACGACACATCTTACTTTTGTGGGGGTCCTATTACCCCCCTAAACTTTTTTTTTGTAATTCCTTACACCTTTATTGCTGACGTGGAGCATTGCGTGAGAACACATCCTTCAAACGCGTGAGAACTTAAAACAAAGGCTCTAACTTATACAAAATGACCACGTGTTAGTTCAAAACTGATTTTCAAGAGTTCTTCATCCTCATTTTATCACCCATTTTCAAGAGCTCAAAATCTAATTTTTAGTGTCAAAATTCAGCTAAATCTGAACCAATCAAGCTCAAATTTCAACTACAACTTCACAACAACATCATCACCATACCCCAGTAATCAATATGGTCAACAATCAAGAATTTTGACAAATCCATTTTTTTATTCTTCAAGCTTTTTCAAGGTTCAACAATGGTGGATTCGAAATTCTTTTTTCATATTTCGAATCTCATCAACAACAAAGGATTTAGAATGAATTTAGCACTTGAATCTCAACTTTAAAACTTCAACAACATTTGAATATGCTCAACGCCTCTAATAATTTTTCTAGTTCATACAAAAATAATTGTCCTTTTCATTTTTCTAAATACAAAATAATATTTCCATTTCATTTCGGAATTAAGAAGAAAAAAAAATAGATTTAAAAAAAATAAAAGACTACGAAATTACACGTGACAGCGCGTGTATTTCACCGCCTGCCAAATATTTGGTTCTCTATGCCACGTCAGCACTTAGGCTGACATTATTACATTTTTAAGAAGTCTAGGGGAATAATAGGACCCCCGCAAAGATAAAATGTATCATAGCAACTTCGGGTATAGTTCAGGGATAATAGTATCTTATCGTAACAAAATAAGGGCTAAGTAGCATTGAGTGTATATATATATATATAAGTAGCATTGAGTGCAAATGAACAACATTATATATATATATATATATATATATATATATATATATATATTCCCCTCCTCTGCGCTATTCATTGGGCATCACTACTAAAAAAAAGTGAATTTCGACAGATGTTTTGACAAGAACATTGTTAGAAATATGATTTTTATTATAGAAGATTTGTTAGAAACGTTTCCAACACACCATTTTTTGATGAATTTCATCTAAATTACATTTTTAGTCGTGAAAAATAGGAAGGAGAAAATATGTCAAGGGTTGTACATTTTGTTTCTTCTGAAAAGTTATCTAAGTAGTGATTTCTTTATTATTTTTCCGTGTCCGATATCTATAATATTGAGATTCCGATTAATTCAGATTCACATAACATAAGAGTCTTACAGTAATACTCGTTAAAATGAAAAATTTCATACAAGTTTTTTCATAACGAAGAGTATTGAGACCTATGATAAATGATGGTGGTTAATTAAATGATGAAATTAGATATGCATTAATCATAATTTATTTTTTTCACAAAAGAAGGTGATTTTTTCAAAATCTTTTGTGTTAATATGGCTCATCATTTGCATGAAGACTACGGCAATTAAGTTTTCTTGTGTTTTTTGGGTGGGCCAATAAGGTAAGATGTAAAAACCAGAATGTATGTCGTGATTACTTTCTTAGAAGAAATGATGTTGTCTCTTTTTCTTTTTCTTTTTATTATGCTTTGTGGTAAGAAATAACAGTACGTGAAAGTTAGATGACTCGTTACTTTTTATGATTTTTATAGTATTTTTTTTTTAACTTGATGTCCAAAAAAGTGGCCCTAAAATTCCAAGACCAAATTAGTATAAGCATCAAAATGTTGCTTGAAAAAAAATCTTTTCTTTCTTTGGTTTATCTTTTTTTTTCTTTTATTTCGATTGACAGCTTGCTTTAATCAACCACCAGCGTTTAATGGCAATTTTATTACAACGAAAGATCAGGGGAAAAGGGCTATCGATTTAATGTATATTCCATTTAGTAGGACAGAGAAAAAGTAATAGGTCACGTCCCTTTTTAAATAAATAGAAAATTATATTAAACATGAGCTAAAAATATGTGCTAATAGCACAAAGGAATTACACAATTAGGTCACTTATAAGATAATTAAAAATAATTTTTTATGATAATATGTAATTGATAACCTGATGATTAGTTAAATGGCTAATACTTTTTTTTTTAATTTATTTTATTATATAGGAGTAGGAGAAGGGAAAAAGAAGGAGGGGATTACAAGGTAGGAAATCGAACTCTCACCAACAAAGTGAGTGCTCAGGTAGCCAACCAACTAACCTACTAAGATTCCCCGATGGCTAATACTTAAATCCGTTTGATAAATGTATCTTTTGCGTGCAAATTTTCAGAATCCTTCTAACTTAGACAGCGAGTACAAAAATAATTTATAAATGTAGAAATGGAGAGCTCGAGATAGCAACAATGGAGGAGCGGTTATAGAGAGAGAAAGTGGTGTAGCATTGTGAAGAAGAAGATGGAAAACATTTTCTTTCATATTTTGAGCTTACAACTGTACCGTACTATATATACATGTGTACTTAATTATAACTAACATCATAACGAACAATGTACAAGCATTAACAGCACACTAATAATGTACAATTAGTTCTAACTTTATCTCTATATTCTACACTCCCCTCAAGTTGGGTGGTGGAACATATTAATCATCCCCAACTTGCACAATAGAAAATCATGCTGATTCTTGCCACCTTTTGTCAATATGTCTGCAGTCTGATCCTTTCCTTGCTATTTATATGTGCTGTTTATATGAAGCCTTGTTTGTATGAAACCTTGTTGTATCTTTTCTCTAATGAAATGACAGCCAATTTTTATATGCTTTGTCCTCTCATGATACATAGAATTTGAAGCTATTTGCAGTGCTGCTTTAGTGGACACTCAGTCTAACACAACGACTGAAGTGGGCCAAGATATCCAGGTCATAAATGCTCTGAAGTTAACACTCGATGCCTGGAATCATAGTGATTTCATGTGCAAAAACTGCATTCTAAACGGTCTGTCGGATACACTCTATATCGTGCATTGCACCGTGAAGACGGCAAAAGAGTTGTGGGAGAAACTCGAGAAAAAGTACAACGCACAGGATGCTGGTACTAAAAAGTTCATCGTTGGAAAGTTTCTGAAATTTCAAATGGTGGATGGTAAATCAGTGATGTCCCAAATCCAAGAATTTCAAATGATTCTTCATCATATGGATTGGAAGGAATGAAGCCAAACGAGCAATTTCTGGTTGCGTCTTTTATTGAGAAATTTCCTCCCTCGTGGAACGAGTTCATGAGTTATCTCAAACTAAAGACAAAGAAAATGGGGTTTGAAGATCTTATTGTCAAATTGCAAATACAAGAGAACAATAAAAGGGATATATCTAAGATAAAGCAGCCTATGGAGGCAAAGGCGAATCTGGTTGATTCGAAGGGAAACACTAACAAAAAACGCAAGTACCAGGGATACGGCAAAAGCCAAATGATGGAGAAGTTCAAAGAAAACTGCCATCACTGTGGAAAGCCTGGTCATATGATCAAAGAGTGCTGCAAACTGAAGCGAGAGCAGAAGGAAAAGGCCAAGAACAAAGGCAAGGCCAAGGTTAGCGTTGTACAAGACGAGGGTGGTCCTTCGAACCTTGACGACATGATTGTGAATTTCTCGACTGTAGTGCTGAAGGCAAATTTGGTGGAGAATCCAAGGAAATGGTGTATAGACATGGGTGCAACCCGTTACATCTACTCTGACAAGAGTGCATTATTTTCTTACGCCCCAATCAAGGGTAAAAAGTTGTTTATGGGCAACGACGCTACCTCTGAAGTGCAAGGGGTTGGAAATGTTGTCCTCAAAATGACTTTAGGCAAAGAGCTTACTCTGAAGGAAGTGATGCACGTCCCTGACATCGGCAAGAACTTGGTTTCAGGGCCACTGTTGGTCAAGGCTATCTTTAGACTAGTTTTTGAGTCCAACAAATTTGTAATAACTAAGAATGGTATATTTGTAGGAATGGGCTTCGCGTGTGATGGCCTCTTCAAAATGAATACTATGTATGTAGTCCGTTCATATAATGAAATAAAGCCTTCTACTTACTTGCTTGAATCCTCTAATTGATGGCATCATAGATTAGGACACGTTAACTACAAATTCATTCAAAAGTTAGTAAAGTTGGAATTGTTGCCTTCCTTCGACATAAACCCTCAACATAAATGTGAAGTGTGCGTAGAGGCAAAATTAACCAAATCATCTTTCCATTCAGTCAAAATAAACACCGTTCCTCTAGAACTTATTCACACCGACATATGTGATTTAAAGTTTGTGCAAACTAGAGGGGGGAGCAAGTATTTTGTGACTTTCATTGATGATAGTACAAGGTATTGTTATGTTTACTTATTGAAAAGTAAAGATGAAGCGTTTGAAGCATTTAAATGTTACAAAGCAAAAGTTGAAAATCAACTAAACCTACGGATTAAGGCAATTCGTAGTGATAGAGGGGGAGAATACGTAGCTCAGTTTGAAGAATACTGTGCTCAATTCGGCATTGTTCATCAAACGACCGCTCCTTACTCGCCTCAGTCTAACGGTATTGCCGAGCGCAAAAACCGTACGTAAAAGGAAATGATGAATGATTTACTTATCAATTCCGGTTTAGCCCAAAACATGTGGGGCGAAGCGATTCTTACCGCTAATACAATTCTCAATAGAGTTTCGCATAAGCGTAAGGATAAAACTCCATATGAATCATGGAAATGAAAGAAACTCACTTACAAATATTTGAATGTGTGGGGTTGTTTGGCAAAGATCGAAGTACCTAAACCAAAACAGGTCAAAATTGGACATAAGACTGTAGATTACATATTCATCGGATATGCAAATAACAGTAGTGCTTATCGCTTCTTAGTGTATAAGTCGGAGATACCTGATATCCACGAGGGTACAATCATAGAATCAAAGAATGCTGAATTCTTTGAACAGATCTTTCCTCGAAAGGAAAAAGAAATAATTTCGCAAAAACGAAGTTATGAACAAAATGCTCAAAATCAACAAGACCCTGAATTTTTTATTATCCGGAACTAGACGTTCCAGATCTATAGGACTCGGAAGTTACTGATTATTCGGAACTTAATGTTCATGATCTACATAACTTAGGGGTTCTAAATCTTTGGTCCGAATTTTCTAACCTATATGGTTGAAAATGAAGCAAGGACAATTAAGGAAGCATTGTCAACTCTAGAAGCACCACTTTGGAAAGAAGCTATAGAAAGCGAAATAGATTCCATCATGCAGAACCATACTTGGGAAATGGTTGACCTTCCTTCGGGAAGCGAATCTTTGGGTTGCAAGTGGATACTCAAAAGAAAGTACAAAGCAGATGGAACTATTGACAAGTATAAGGCCAAATTAGTACTCAAAGGCTACAGACAAAAGGAAGGCCTTGATTACTTTGACACATACTCCCCTGTGTCTAGATTAACGTCCATAAGGGTATTCATAGCCATAACAACTTTGCATGACCTTGAGATACATCAAATGGATGTTAAGACAGCCTTCCTAAATGGAGAGTTGGATGAGGAAATATACATGGAACAACCCGAGGGGTATGTGATTCCAGGACAAGAAAAGAAAGTATGTCGACTTGTTAAGTCTCTGTACGGACTCAAATAAGCCCCGAAACAATGGCATGAAAAGTTTGACAATACTTTATTATCAAAAGGTTTCTCCATAACTGAATGTGAAAAATGTATCTATATAAAATGGAACTCTGACTCATTTGTCATGATATGTCTTTACGTAGATGACATGCTCATCACTGGAGTAGTATAAACTTGATCCTGGAAACCAAGAATATGTTGAAACAATGTTTCGACATGAAGGATATGGGTATTGCAGATGTAATCTTAGGAATTAAGATTTCTAAACCATCTGACGGACTGGTCTTATCTCAATCTCATTACATTGAAGATGTTTTAAGAAAATTTGATGTATTTGACAGTTCCTCTATGAAGTCACCAATGGATATGAATCATAGAATTGATAAGAATCGTGGTGCACCCGTATCCCAAGAGCGATATGCACATGTCATTGGTAGTTTGATGTACATTACAGACTGCACCCGATATCGCTTATCCAATTAATAAGTTGGCTAGGTTTACTCATAATCCTGGAAATGATCACTGAAAGTCGTTAAATCGGATACTACGATATCCGAAATATTCGTTGACTTACGGATTACATTATTCAAGATATCCAGCCGTATTGGAAGGATACATTGATGCAAACTGGATATCGGACATAAAGTACACCAAAATCCACCAGTGGGTATGTTTTCACAATTGGTGGTGGGGTTGTGTCTTGGAAGTCCTCTAAGCAAACATGCATCGCCAGATCCACGATGGAATTGGAGTTTATTGCTTTGGATAAAGTAGGAGAAGAAGCAGAATAACTTCACGACTTCTTACAGGATATCCCTTGTTGGGATAAACTCGTATCTTTGGTGATGATTCACTGTGACAGCCAATCGGCTTTAGGAAGGGCACGAAACAGTATGTACAACGGCAAGTCTAGACATATTCGTCGGAGATATAAGACCGTTAGGCAGTTGATCACCACGAGTGGGGTATAGCATGATACCTTATAGGAGATCACCTATTTAAGTGTGAAGACAGACCGCTTCAATTGTATGCACTTAAGAATTCAAGAGTTGTCCATGGCCACAACGGACAAAACTATAAGAAGAAATGAATAAGTGGAGTTATTATGTTGATATCATTGTCTTGGTATACACTAAATATTGACGGTTCAAGACATTACGTTCACTGCGCAATAAGTAAATCCGATGGTAATCGACTAAGGAAGGTTCAAAGCTGAAAGCTACCTTTCCTGATACAATATCTTTCTGCTGAAAGATTGTTGAACATTGGCACCCTGTGTGCACCAATTCTCTTTCAAGAGGGGATTGTTGGAAATTTAACTATATGGGATTGAGTTTTTCCCGTCTCTAGTGTATTAAACACATGGACCCCGCATATCGAAAACATCATTTCTTCGCACATGCCTAATCTGCTAAATGAGTAGATGATATTAGTGTCAAGTATTGTCAAATTTCGTTAAAAAATGAAAGAGATATTGGTACACAAAGTAAGGTGTTTTGAGACATGAATAGATGGATTGTTTTGGCCAAATAACAAATATTCCACATAGGTATAAGATGGAAGGATTGAACACTATATAAACTCTAGTTTTGAGTAAGGGTTTGGGACCCCAAGGGGTAACCCATGTGTTAAGAAGAGGGAGGACCTAGGTGAGCTTAGGTTCGGGCTAAGCCCCACACGCGCGCCGCCATCGCCCGCCCGTCCGCTCGGGCTCGGGCTCGGGCTATGGGCTGTCTTTCAGAATTTTCTTTTTGGTCCCTGAAATGTTTCTTATTTATATTTTGGTCTTGAAAGTTTTGGAGATAACCAAACGTTGCAACGACTCTGAAAAGTTCAACTAATCTGACTTTAACAGTCAGAAACGCTCTCCTCTTTCCTATAAATTAAACCCTTATGTTCAGTTTTAAAAGAGGAAAAGAAAAAGAGAATACAGAAACACACAGATCCTCTCCTCTTCAGCAATCTATTTTATATTCATTTTCTTCGCTAGAATCAACCTTACTTGCTTTGTATTGTTGATTATTGTTGTTTTATCTTGGGAGACTATTGTCCGTAAAAGCATATATATATGGGAAAATTTTGTCTTAAAGACAGAGAGTCATCTCTCGACTCAACTTTTGTTCTGTTTAACTTTTATGACATCATTTATACCTACAACTTTTAGTATTACTTAGCGTCTAAACAAACAATCTAAATTCAAACGTGTTAATTTTAACAAAAGAAAATGAAATCGTAGTGTCTGATTAGTTATGACAAGCTATAACGAATATCAAAAGCAGAAGGGATTGCCCATATGATAAACTACTAGCACATGCTTAGATCATAACAACACTCTGCCATAGCAGCTACAACAAGAAGTAGAAGAAGATAATGATATATGTTTCATGCAAAGGAGTACGACAACAACAACATACCCAGTAAAATCTCACAATCTAGGGTCTGAAAATATTTCATACAAAAAACGATTAAGATAAATGAAAAAGTGGGATGATATGGCTAATTAGCCGGTTATATAATTAGTTCATGAATTAATATATTCATGTTATATGAATGAACACTTATGCAATCATGCATGTACCTTATAATGATCTTTATTATCTAGGCAATAATCTAAGGAGGAATACATGACGCATATTGATAATCATAACATCAAGGCAATAGAGCAGAAGGCACCACTTGGATGCGTGAACATTGATACTATTTTAATACTCTGGTAGATATTCCTGGTATCACTATTAATTAAACATATGTATTTAAGGTAATAGCTCTTTCATATACTATAATTAGGATGTTAATTGAGAAAAAAAGGTAGAATAATCAATTGAACAGTCACATTGTTTTTAAGAGCAATGAATAGTCACTTATATGTACATGAATAATTAGTTGAACATACCGATCTTTTTAATATATATTAATTAGTCACTTTTTGTTAGTTTGTATGGAGTAAGAAGGAAGAAAGGAGAACTCCGATTATATGTACAAACACGTACAAACACACACCACTTAATTAACTAAAAGGCAAAAGGCATATATATCTTGAGTTGATGAGATCTTAAATAAATACCTAAAATTAAAAGAATACAACTGCATCATGCTGTGTAATCACTTGCAAACAAGGATACTTCTATATTTCTAATACAACGTGCGACTAAAATGTCAATTACATTTCCAAATGATCACTTATATTGAATCATCATTTACATGCATACATCAAACATCGACCAAGCTTTTCGATTCCAATTTCCACCTCACAAACCCTAAGGCCGGCCATAAAATGAGATCCAATATATAAACGACTTTTCTAAGAAACATAACATGTGTGTGTGAGAGAGAGGGGGGAGAGACTCTAATCATTTTTATTAGTTTGTTCCTTTTTCTCCATTTAAGAAACATTATCTTTTGAGTTTAGGAGGAACATTTGAGCTAAAGTATAGTTGTTTATGTGTTATTTATAGGTCATATATTTGAGTCGTGAAATCAGTTATTGATGCTTCGTCACAATAAGCTACCACATCATACTCCTTTGGGTGCGATCCTAATTTATGTCCCTGCGTGAATGAGGGATGCTGCATCACGGGCTGCCTTATTTTTAAATCTTTCAAATTTGAGTACTATGCACTAATACTGTAAAAAATATTTACCAATCAGATCACTTAAAAGAGATCATATCGCAGACAACTCTATTCAATATAACAATTTATTAGTAACTTAGAATAAATTAATGGTAAACGATCTACATGTTATAACAACTTAAATTGCAGTGATGATATAAAAATTATTACAATATCAATGTATATAACTTAAATTAAATCTTTATATTTGGAGACCGTGTCAACTTTATAAAAGTAATAATACAAGACATTTCCGTATTTTTTTCCTTTAAATTTTCCTTTTTCCCCTCTTAAAGCACAGACCTAAAAAATTTCTTTTTGGTGTTTATAATAATAATAGTGGCAACAGCTTTAAATTTGCATTTTAGCAAAAGATGGGAGTCCAGTGGGGAAGAAGATTGTCGTTATGAGTACAGGCTTCATCTTGAGAACAAAGAATACAAATATTGATCAACAAGCAAAACCTTATACATATAGCTAGGGTTTTCATTAATTCTCCCTTTTCTTATGTTGTCATCATTAATTTTCACTTTTGCCTTTCACTTTTCCCATTGTTTTCTTCATTCACATCGATTTGGTCAAAGTTATGGGGAGAACATCATTGGAATATCAACAACTATATTTATATTACTCCCTGATCCGCTTTAAATAAATACTCTCTCCATCTGTCGCAATTTTTATTTATACGTCTCTTAATAAAACATTTATAAGAATAGCATCGTGACTATTTTACCCTCTTGAAATATTTTACCCTCAATAAATATTTACTCTATCAAGAATGAAAACCTCTTAAATATTACTAATTAATACAAAAGTAAAATGGGAAAAAACTACTTAATTTTATATTGTTCAAATAAAACGACAAGTATTTTGGGACAGAGGGAGTAGTGTTTTTACCTTTCCATTCAGTTTCAAAATAAGTGGTGTTTCACAAAATCAAGAAATCGTTAATTTTTTTCTTCCAAATTTATCCTTATTTAAACAAGTGAAGTTTTACATAATCAAGAAACTATTAAAGAGCTACTTCATTCTCAAGGAATTTAATTAAGGATCAGTTAGTAAAATACTTCTTACTTTCTAAGATTGAGTAGTTTTCTTAAGGGTTTATGATCACATATATATATATATATATATATATATACCATCCTTATTAGTGACTAATCATTTCTATATAGAGCTTATTTGACTAGTCTTTGCTAAATGCATAGTGTTCAATTTTAGTTATACCTTCCTAATTTCTTTAAAGTATATGTTTTGGACTAAAGAAAGGGAGATTGAAGAAAAGATATCATGAAAATTGAACACATTAAAGAAAAGAAGGATAATTACTAGTTATAGTAAATAACTATTACTCTAAAAATAACTATATCTCAATCTCCAATTAGTTGAGTGGGCTAAATATCTCTTCTTCTCGTGCGAGGAGTTAATTATCGAACTCAAGAATTTAGCTGACTATAAAGTTAGGGTTAGTCTCTTTTTCTGATGCCCTATTCTGTTAAACAAGGGTCAAACTGATAAATATTCGAAGTGAAATAAAAGTATGATTAATTTATCTCAAATAAAATGTAAGGAAGGGCACACAATTTAAGTGGAACTTAGAAAATTCATGTTTTTCAAAGTTCATTTTGGTCTTTAAAGGTTAAAAGAAAATAATTAAGTTGAAATAAAGAACTATATATACGTCTAAATGTTTGATACAATTATTTTGTATACAGTTTTCACAGTAGATAATTCAAATTCGTTGTACTATTCAAAATTTAAATTGTTTTACTTAGAATGATTTGGCGATCATCGGAGGTGCGAATAAGTCACATATTGAAATATAGTTGAAAAGAAAAAGAAAGAAAGCTATAGTAGGATTACTCTTAATAGTGTGAGACATTTTGAATTTATTTTTTAGATTTGATCCAGTAGCACAACATACTAAGAGTATCTTTCAATTATTTTAGTCCATCAACTAGTCAAACTATTGGTTTGGTGAGACATGTATGGAATTGGCGAAGTGATGAAGGGAGGCACGACTTACTGTCTTTGCCCATCTACAAGCCGGTTTATTAACTTTATCAGTAGTTTTGGAGACGCATACACACAAAAAAGAAGCCTATTGACTTTGGTGCCAATAAATAGTCGTATGATACAGGTGAGACACATTTAATCTCTAGATAAGCCCAAGAAATGACGGGTCATGACTTAGTTCGAGCAGAGCATGTAAATAAAGTCGTACACTGGCAAGTAAAAAGGGAAAAAAACTCCAAATGGTATAAGTGTTGGATATAATTGTTGGAATTAAAGTAGTACGAAAAGTAAATAAATATTACAAGTGTTCGAAAGGATAAACAAACAACCAAAGATTATAATTGTCGCAAACTTGTTGAGTCTTGAATCTTGATAACCTGAAATCAAGAAACACTAAATCTGGATTGTTACAACTGTGGCTGAGTCGAGAGATGACTCTCTGTCTTTAAGACAAGATTGCCCCCTATATATGCTTTTACGTTAGCGGGCAGTAGTCTCCCAAGATAAACAACAACTAATCAACACTACAAAGCAAATAGGTTGATTCTGACAAAGAAAACAAACATGAAACGACTTGCTGAAGAATGGAAAATTTAGAGGAAAAGGAAGAGTTTCTGTTCTTTTCTTTCTCTCCATTGTTTCTGTCTGCTCTTGTTCTCTTTTTTGTGTTCTTTTCTCCTTCCTCAAATCTATTTTAGGTCGCAATAAATAGTGTTTAGGAGGAGGAGATGTGTTAAGAGGTCCTTTAAGAGGTGTAGTCATGGCCAAAAACGTTTTGTAGTAAGTGCAAAACATTTCAGATGGTTAATGCCATAAAACTGTTGGCTTTCTGGCTGCTGGCAGCATTCCTGAAACTCCAGGGACCAAATTGTAAACACAAAACAGTTTGGTGTCCAAAAGATAATATCAGAAGCAACCTAGAAGCCCGAAGCCAGCGACCCGAGCCCGGACCGACGGGCTGCGGCGCGTGTGGGGCTAGTCTCGAACCCAAGAACACCTACATCCTCCCTCTTTCAAACACATGGGTTACCCCTTAGGGTCTCAACCCCTTATCCATTTTTTAGGCTTATAAAAAGAATAATTCTTCTTTTTCCCACCGATGCGGTATATTTGTCCCACACCATATTTTCATGCCTCAAACACCTTACTTAGTGGACCAATATCTCTTTCATTTCTTAACGAAATTTGACGATCCTTGGCCCTACGGTCATCTACTCACTTAGTAGATTATGCACGTGTGAAGAACCAAAGACTCCAACATGTGAAACCCGAGTGTTTAAGTCATTAAAGATGGGTAGACGCAACCCCCATCAAAGAAAAATTTCCAACAATCCCCTCTTGAAAGAGAATTGGTGCACACAGGGTGCCAAACTTCAGCAATCTTTCAACAGAAAGATATTGAATCATGAGAGGTAGCTTCCACTTTGAACCTTCCCTAGCTGAATACCACCAGACTTACTTACTGTGCGGTGAACATGATGTCTTGAACCGTCAGTGTTTAGTGTAAGCTAAGACAATGATACCAACACAATAACTCCCCTTATTCTTTTTCATTCTTATTGTTCCGTCCGTTGTGGCCGTGGAAACATTTGGATTCTTAAATGCATTCATTTGAGGCGATCTGTCCTCGCACTTAAATAGGTGATCTCCTACAAGGTATCCTGCTATACCCCACTTCACATGTGTTAGGAATCATTAAAAGTTTCACTAACCTTAACCTCAACCGTTTGAGGATCGTTAAAGGTTTGGAAAGTTTAACCTTTACCCACCATGCAGGTAGCACTTTAATGTCTATCGCTGGAATGACTTTGGATTCATGTTTCTTTACAGAAATCATCATCTGAAGTGCTCTTGCTTCCACCGAAGCGCTCAACTAAACCTTTTGCAGCTTAGTTTTCCCATTAAACCAAATTCATGGGATCACCAGTCAGTATGATTGGGATACCACTGCAAAGGTTCGTATTGTTTGGGTTTTAAGCCCATTCCCCTAGACAGACAGAATTCTTGATCTTTGGGTAGTCCCTTAGTTAAAAGGTCCTCTATATCCTTGGATTAGTAATCAAGAAAGTGACACCCGTAATGATCAACTGCTATACAGTCTTATGTCTCCGACAGATATGTCCAGACACCGTCATCCGTGACCTTCCTAAAGCCGACCGGCTAGCCACAATGTATAATTACCGAAGGCACGGGTTTCTCCTAAGAAGAGACGTCGTCGTGAAGTTACTCAACTTCTTCTCATGCTTTGTTTAAAGCGATTAACTGCGATTCCATCATGAATTGGCCGATGCAAGTTTGCTTATTGGATTTTCCAAGACACACCATACACATTCACTTGTGGCTTTGGTGTTCTTCATGTCCGATGTCCAGTTTGCATCACTGTGTTCTCCCAGAACAGCTGGACATCCAGAATACCATAATCCATAGTTAAGAGAATATTTCAGATATCGTCATATCTGATTTAACGCCTTCTATCGATCATTTCCAAAATCACGAGTGAACCTTAGTTCAACTGATCTACTTTGTAAGCCGATACCAGGTCGATTGTAGTTGTAAAATACATTGAACTACATGTGACATGCGCATATCGCTCCTGGTATATTGGTTCACCATGATTCCAATCAATTCTATGATTCATATCCATTGGTGGCTTCAACGAGACTGTCAACTACCTCACAAATGAGTTTGGAATTAGACCAGTTCGTTAGATGTCTTAGAAATCCCAATTCCTAAGATGCCATCTGTGATTTTCATATCGAGACCTTTGTTTCAATATGACTTTCACTTTCAGACTGTTGGTTTTCTAACTGTTGGCTTTCTAACTTCAGAGTCAATGTTTCTGTTGTCAGATTCGTTGTTTTTGTTTCACCTTAAACTTCCAGGACCAAAATATAAACATTTCAGGGATCAAAATGTAAACATTTCAGGGACCAAAAAGAAAGTTCAGGAAGAAGCCCAACAGTCCAATCAAACCAACTCTGATCCTCCCCTTCCAACTCTCCGGTTAGGAAGGTTGTCTCAACATCCATGTCACGCAAGACTGCAATGGTCCTGATGTTAAGTTATTCTAAGGGGAGCACATGTCCAAGTAGTCGAGGAATTATACTCGTCATTAGATCCATCTACTTTGTACTCAGTTTAAGTATCCACTTTTACAATCCAAAGGTTTTTTTTCCGGAGGAAGGTCAACTATTACACAAGTATGGTTCTATCTGATGGAATCTATTTCTCTCTCTGTAGCTTCTTTCTAAAGCAGCGCTTATGTAGATGACAATTCTTTGTTGATTGTCCATAGTTCATTTTTAACCATACAAGCTAGAAGACCTGGAACAAGTCTTTGTCCCCTCTTTGCTCCGTCTTGGTTCAATATCTAGAATTCTTGAGTTCTGTAGATCTGGAACGTCTAGTTCCGGACAATCAGGCACTCACGGGTTCTTGTTAACCTCGAGCAATTACTTCTTTTTCCTTCTCAAGGAAGGTTTTCTTCAAAGAATTCAGTATTCTTTGACACCAAGAGGCGATAAGCACTACTGTTATTTGCAGATCCAGTGGATATGCAATCTACAGTCTTAGGTCCAACTTGACTTGTTTCGGTATTCCAACTTCCACCATGACACCCCACATCACAACATGTTGTAGGTGGGATCCTTTCAATGTTTCACATGGAGGGTTATCTCTTCTGAGAATCACATTAGCGGAAAGGATTGCCTTGCCCCACATATTTTGGGCGTACGACTTTGCTCTTGGCTAACACCGTTAGACTGAGGTGAGTAAAGAGCAGTCATTTGATAAATGATGCTTCACATTCTCCCCCTCTATCACTACGAATTCCTCAATCCGTAGGCTTAGTTAATTTTTAACTTCTGCTTTGTAGCGTTTATCCGCTTCAACAACTTCATCTTTGCTTTTCAACAAACAAAGCATGCAATACGTTGTACCATCGTCAATGAAGGTCACAAAGTACTTGTCTCCCCCCCCCTCTATTTTGTACAAACTTCAAATCACCCATGTATGTGTGACTAAGTTCTAGAGGAGCGGTGCTTCTTTCGCTATTCCTTTGATGGAATGGAAAGGTGATTTTGCCTCTTCACCCACCTCACATTCATTTTGAGGGTTTTTGTCGACATAAGGTAACAATCTCAACTTCGTTAGCTTTTGAATGACTTTCTATTTAACGTGTCTTAATCTATGATGGCATAGATGCACGAATTGCAAATATATCATTCATTTGGCGACAGACATACTGTACAATTCTTAGTTATTACAGACCTGTTTGACTAGTCTCAAACCAGCTTGACCAACAACGTCCCTGAAACCAAGTTTGGGACATGTATCACTTTCTTTTAGAGTGATCCCATTCCCTAAAGTCCCTTTTAAGGACAACCTCTCCAACCCCTTCTACTTTAGAGGTGACATTGCTTCACATGAACAACATCTTGCCCGTGGTTAGGGCGTAACCGGATCATATGCGATCTGAATACTCTGGCCCACTCCAGTAGCTTTGACAGACTGAGTGTCCAATTTTTTTTTGCCTTTCTTTTGGCCTTCAGATCATTTAAGACCTGGAAACTCTGGCCCACCTCACTAGGTGTCTATTACTTATCTGCCATTCTTTTGTCCTTCAGATCTTTTAAGACCTGAAAATTCTGGCCCACTCCAGTCGCCCGTAGGATTTGTACGACTGAGTGTCCAATATCATCCTATCAAATGAAGGATCTTCTGTCAGATAGTGTGACAGGTTCAACGTCTTAAGATAAGCCATTATCTTTTAGTCTTCTTCCCTTGAGATTGGTGCCCAGACAATTCCTGACACTTGCTTAAGTGTAATAACAGTTTTTGCACAGTCAGTGGATCTTTCTCCCTCGTATGTGCGAACATACTTTACACATTTTTAATAATTACACCCAAAAGAACGTATCTTCTAAGTTTTGTTTTCCAATATCCAATCTTTAACTGGGAAGAAATGTGAGATAAAACTTCTGATTTTAAAGTGTAAGGCATATATAATTTTTCCTGGAAAGCATTTTCATATTCCTAGTCTTACTTTAAGTCCTTTTAATCAGACACCATTTAATCTCATTTTTTACAAGGAAGAAAAATAACTTAACCCAATTTCGGATTCTAGCCCACTTCAGTCACTTCGTCGGACTGAGTGTCCATTTCCTCCTTACCATAATTTGGATCATTTGTCTAGGACATATATAGGCCCTCTGCTACATGATAGAACAACATCTTCGACCTTCTCCTCTTGTCCCAGTTGACATCCTCAACCTCTCGTAGGCGCTTGTTCCCGCCACTCTCGGGAGCGGTGACACCATCAACACCTTGACCGTCAACATCATAATCAGAATTGTCTTCTTCCAAAAAACCAAAATCATAGCCAGATTTGGTCACACAACTATTGACTGATATCTTTCGAACACTAATACAATCTTATCTTAAAATTGTTGGATATAATTGTTGGAATCAAAGCAGGACGAGAAGTAAATAAATATTACAAGTGTTCGAAAGGATAAACAAATAGTCAAGATTATAATTGCCGCAAGTTTGTTGAGTCTTGAATTTTGATAACCTGAAATCAAGAAACACAAAATATGGATTGTTACAACTGTGGATGAGTCGAGAGATGACTCTCTGTCTTTAAGACAAGATTGCCCCGTATATATGTTTTTACGTTAGCGGGCAATAGTCTCTCAAGATAAAAACAACAACTAATCAACACTACAAAGCAAATAGGTTTATTCTGACAAAGAAAACAAACATGAAACGACTTGCTGAAGAATGGAAAATTTAGAGGAAAAGGAAGAGTTTCTGTATTTTTCTTTCTCTCCATTGTTTTTGTCTGCTCTTGTTCTCTTTTTCTGTGTTCTTTTCTCCTTCCTCAAATCTGTTTCAGGTCTCAATATACAGTATTTAGGATGAGGAGAGGTGTTAAGAGGTCCTTGAAGAGGTGTAGTCATGGTCAAAAATGTTTTGTAGTAAGTGCAAAACATTTCAGATAGTTAATGCCATAAAACTGTTGGTTTTCTGGCTGCTGGCAGCATTCCTGAAACTCTAGGGACCAAACTGTAAACACAAAATAGTTTGGGGTCCAAAAGATAATATCAGAAGCGCAGAAGCACGAAGCCCGCGACCCAAGCCCGGACGGGACGGGTGGGTGGCTGCGGCGCGCGCGTGGGGCTAGTCTCGAACCCAAGCACACTTAGGTCTTCCCTCCTTCAAACACACGGGTTACCCCTTGGGGTCCCAAACCTTTATCCATTTTTAGACTTATAAAAAGAACAATTCTTCTTTTTCCCACCGATGTAGTAGATTTGTCCCACACCATATTTTCATGTCTCAAACACCTTACTTAGTGGACCAATATCTCTTTCATTTCTTAACGAAATTTGACGATCATTGGCCCTACGGTCATCTACTCACTTAGTAGATTATGCACGTGTGAAGAACCAAAGACTCCAACATGCGGAACTCGAGTGTTTAAGTCATTAAAGATGGGTAGACGCAACCCCCATCAAAGGCAAATTTCCAACAATCCCCTCTTGAAAGAGAATTGGTGCACAGAGGGTGCCAAACTTCATCAATCTTTCAGCGGAAAGATATTGAATCAGGAGACGTAGCTTCCACTTTGAACCTTCCCTAGCTGAATACCACCGGACTTACTTACTGTGCGGTGAACGTGATTTCTTGAATCGTCAGTATTTAGTGTAAGCCAAGACAATGATACCAACACAATAACTCCCCTTATTCATTTTCATTCTTATTGTTCCGTCCGTTGTGGCCGTGGACACACTTGGATTCTTAAGTGCGTTCATTTGAGGCGGCATGTCCTCACACTTAAATAGGTGATCTCCTACAAGGTATCCTGCTATACCCCACTTCACAAGTGTTAGGAATCATTAAAAGTTTACCCAACCTTAACCTCAGAAGCAGCCTAGAAGCCCGCAGCCCGCGACCCGAGCCTGGACCGGACGGGACGGACGGGCGGCACGCGTGTGGGGCTAGCCTCGAACCCAAGCACACCTAGGTCCTCCCTCCTTCAAACACATGGGTTACCCCTTGGGGTCCCAATCCCTTATCCATTTTTTAGGCTTATAAAAAGAACAATTCTTCATTTTTCCCACCGATGTGGTAGATTTGTCCCCCACCATATTTTCATGTCTCAAACACCTTACTTAGTGGACCAATGTCTCTTTCATTTCTAAATGAAATTTGACGATCCTTGGTCCTACGGTCATCCTCACTTTGTAGATTATGCACGTGTGAAGAACCAAAGACTCCAACATGCGGAACCCGAGTGTTTAAGTCATTAAAGATGGGTAGACGCAACCCCCCATCAAAGGCAAATTTCCAATAATAAGTCTTTTTTTAAAAATCATGCGAGTCTGACCGAAAGCGAATAATATCCTTTCATATTAAAAGTTTTGAAATAGTTTTGCCCAACAACGAGGAAGTAGCATTTGAAAGGATGTGATATGATACTGTTGAATGTTGCTTGCCAAGTCTCACAAACATTCCCCAAAACAAAAGTAGAGAGGTGGGAGGTGGGCCTTAGAATGATCTGGAGCCCATTTCTTATAAGGTGGGATAATTGCTTCTCTAAGGTGGTGTTCTTTCCATCCAGCCCAAATAAAGGTATTATCATTGAGACCATAATTCACTTCCGAGTACATGCCACGTGTACATATAAGGTCTCATTTGTCTACCCTTATATTTGTTTATATATGTTCCTATTAGCAAATATTCTCCGAATATTCACAATACATCTATCATAATTTCCTTTCATTATTCACAATATATATAGTTGAACAGAGGCTGATTCATAATACACTACGAATCCTAACTTACCATAAATGGTTGATTCCTAATACAATAACAATTCTAAATTACCTTAAATATACATCTATCATAATTACAAAATATACTGTGAATATTCGGAAAATATTCGCTAATAGTTCCACTCTTGACTTTTCTCTTTGTTTTAGAGGAGCGTGCGCGGTATTGATGAATTATTCTTTTATAACATGTGCGTGGGTTGTATAAAAGGTCATAATATATACGTGGTATCATGTCGAATTCATGTGTGACCAATATATCAGGCAACATTCATAAATAGTCAGTGCTAACAACGGATAAAGCTCACAAACACATCACTTTTTAGCCTCATAATTGAAAAATAGTCATTATAATAGTGTTTCAAACTCTACTGGTAAATTCCAAGACATTGTCATGGAATTTTAAAAAAAAATCCATGACAATGCTATTTTACAATTACAACACTGAAACTGGTTAGTCCGTGCTATTACAACTCATAAATATGCTATGCAAACCAAATGTTTGCCAAAGTTCTACGGTTTCAGGATTCCTCATAGGTTAATTTCCCGTAGGCCTGTCATGGACTCATGGGCTTATTTAGCCTGTCCAACATATCCATCAAAATAAGGCCTAGTAAGTTTTCACTATGGGCCGGGCTGGACAGAGAAAGTGACCACTATCAATAGTGGTTATCCTAGGAAAATAGTAGTAGGAATGGCACCAAGTAGCCATTTGTGATGGCACTGTTTAAAATATATTCAATTTTTAAGAATTATTTAAAATTTAGCCTAATGTTGGCAAAATCAATTCTGCTCTGCTGCTCCTCCCCTTATTCTTTTGTGACTTGTAAATAACAAAATCAGACATTAATAATACACAAGGGATACATTTTGGTGTTTCTTTGATTCTTTCCATGTATATGTAATATGCTAAACAACAAACCTTATTAGTTTTAAAAAAACTAAACCACTTCTTAAGAAAGCAATTATTTTGATCAAAATGAGAAATCAATTCGAACTATTCAAACGCCAAATACAACCATGTACAAAGCATATCTTTGTTAACTTTGAAACACCATTGACTTCCCCCATTAGACTCTCTACCAACACAAGAAAATGTTGAAAAGAACTTCCTTGACAAACTAATCATCAACTGCAGTAACAACTTCTAATATCTGCAAAAATAGTTATCAAATTACAAGTAACCGTTGCTACGCAATTTACATTTAAGCTCCAAACGTTGATCTTTAGACCTCCCTATTTGGTATTTCAGACAACATTTTCTTAGAAGGATAGCCTTGGAGCAACGGTAAAGTCGTCTCTGTGTGACTTATAGGTCACAGGTTCGACCCGGGGAATCCGTCACTAATGCTTGCATCAAATTAGACTACCTACATTACACTCCCTCGTCAGGTGACCTTTTCTCAAGCGTGAACGCATGATGTTTCGTGCTGACATCGCCTTTACCTGTTAGGAAGAGGAAGAAGAACAAGTTGATTGAGTGAATTCAGTTACTTTAGTAACGTCTATGATGACAAGAAACTGTATGTTCATATATAACAATGTACTTCCTCCATTTTTCACTAGGCACGGAATTTGAAAGGGCAAGGATTGCGTTTGAAACTTGTTGTCTTATGTCATGACATTTTTGTGGCCATTTTTGCCCCCCTACCCCATAATATTTATTTTTAACCTCTAAGTTAGTATATTTACACTTTAACCCTATTTCTCAACTATAAATACCTCATTTTCATCTTCACTTTTCTCACAAATCTTCCTACCATCTCTCTAGTCTCTCAATTTATCTATCTACAATTTTACATTGCCTACTAAATATTATAATTTTTTTGCTCATTTATATCAAAGTTCAAAAATTAGGAGTGAAGTTGGCAACTAGCTTGAGGATCATCCATCGAGCAAAGTTTCAATTTTCAACCTCAATTACAAGTCTACATTACGTCGGCGTTTGGTACCTTCATTCCTTCTTTAAATTATTATTGTTACTTAATTTTAATTATCGCACTTATTTTCATTTACTTTAATTATTTATTTGCATAATTATAATGGAACGCTTTGGAAGTACGATTAAGGGTAAATGTAAGGGTGTTTCTTCTAGTAGGGGTAACAAAGGTAAGGGTACTTCTTCTAGTAATCATATTCCTAGTCCCGATGATTTGATTGATTTCACTCATATAGATGAAACTATTTTTTAATGATATACCATTAGATGATGATGTATATTCTGCATCTGAACCAGACTTTAATTTTGATGATAATGACACACCCACTAGTGCACCTCAACCTCAAGCTCAGACTGAGTCTCAGCCTCAAACGGAAACGGGAATGTCTCCTATTCCCCCTAGTATAAGTCGAGGCCCCACACAGCGAAAATTAAAATCAGCTGCATGGAATTTTTTTGATAGGGACCAAGAGAATTAAATAGTTAGATGTAAATTTGTCAAAATATTTATAAATTTAAAACCGGAAAAGGTCAAGGTGGGAAGGGAGGTTTACTGAGACATGTACAAGGCGAGCACACAGCTAGGTGGAATCAATACCAGGCTAAAAAATCGGGTGTGCCAATGCCATCTGAGTCGGGACAAGGTTCACATAGTGTCCCCGACCAAGTACAGGGTCAAATTAACCCGACGACGGGGGGAATTTTTGTACTAAATATGATAAAAATAAAGATAGGAAAAATATGGCAAAATTAGTTGCGGTGGAGGATTTGCCTTTTTCATTTCCTTCCTCTCCTAGTTTTATTCATTACATTCAAGAAACATATAATCCTTTTTTTAACGATTTTCCTAGATCAATTGTTAGAAGAGATGTTTTTAAATTTGCGCATGAATATCAGCATTATTTACGTTATGCATTGTATCATTTTAATGGCAAAGTGGCTATCACTTCTGACATAGGCCGTAGTACAAACGGTAATGATTATTTAACTGTAACATGTCATTGGATAGATCATAATTGGTCTATGCAAAAACGTATTTTAGCATATAAATATATTGATGATAGGCACACTGAAACTTTTATTGCACAAAATATTCATGAAATTTGTAACTATTATGGAATAATTGATAAAATTATGACTATTACATTAGATAATGCTACTTCTAATGATTATGCTATAAGACTTAAAAGTTCAATTAACTCCATATTTTCCTAATCATTTTCATATAAGATGTGTGTGTCATATTTATAACTTAGTTGTAAAGGATGGCCTAAAACTTTTTGAAACATTCTTGATAAAATACAATTTGCTATAAACTTTATTTTTAAAAGTAAAAAAATACAAAGACGCAAAGAGTATAAAAAAACTTGTCACGATTGTGGATTACCTTATAGAAAAATTCTTAAAGAAGTAGCGACTAGATAGAATTCTCTATATGAACAACTACTTGTTGCTTACGATTATAGAAGATGAATTTTTTTTTTAGAACTTATTAGATTTTTAGAGAATTTTTTTCAAGCTACTAAAGAATTTTCTGGTATTTATTATCATACTATTTCAACTATGTTATTTTATATAGCTCTAATATTTTTGTTACTTAATGAATATATGAAAAATTAACTTATAAGGCATCTATTGAAAAAATGTTTTAAAAAAATACTTTTTTTCTATTCCACTATTTATATTATTGATGTTGTATTAAATCCAACTATTAAAGTAGACGGTGGTAAAACACTTGTTGAAACGATTTATGATTGTATAGCAGTACTTCCACCTCCAAGTCCAAATGAAGAACCAACTCACGAACCAACTAAAGAAGAAGTTACGTCTAGCATACACACTAAATACAAAAAAAATATATATGTATTACCAACAACAAAGTGCAAATAATCAACCGGCTTCTGTACCATCTTCTACTACTTCATTGCAACCTTATAAAAAACATGCGATTTCTGCTGCTAGTAGTCAAGGCCTTAGAAATAAAATGTTTAGTGGTTCAACTTCTTCACACGTTAGAGAATTTGATGTTTATGTTTTGCAGGGTATTGTACCGTAGGAATTAATTGTCAATGATGAAGGACATGAAGACTTGTTGAAATACTGTAGGGAGAATGAGAAGACATTTCCGACTCTATCAAAGATAGCCCGAGATGTGTTGAACATTCAAGCGTCATCAACAGCGTCTAAAAGCGCTTTTTCTGCGGGAAGATTTCAAATAGGAGAGCACAGATATTCATTGGCGGGAGACACATTGGAGATTGTAATTCCATTCAGAGATTGGATTCGAGCGGAGCGTAGAAGGTGCGGTCAATTGGAGATCAACGAAAAAGAAGACTACAACTATAACGAAATCTTTTCCGAGGGAACAGGAAGCGACGTCGAACAATTTGACCAACAACTTCCAATTCCAACCGAAGATCCTCAAGACATTGTGAGGAAATTAGAAAAAGTATGGTTAACTATGTAGTTTTTTTAATTACAATTTTACTATGTGATTTGCAACTTTTGAACAACACCACAAAGTTGCAATTTTGAAATTGTATTACAAAAAAAAAAATCATATATAATATAAGAGGCACAAAAACAGCATTGAGATGTTTTTATTACACTATCTTATTCAATTATTGAAGTGTTTATATATATAATTTTTTAAAAATTAAGTGTCTAAAAAAAAACCGAAAACCCCATACCGACCTGACCCCGCCCCGTCCCCCCTTCACCGGTCTCCTTTTTCGGCGGGGTATGGGACGGGACGGGACATCTGCCTGTCCCGCTTATCCCGCCGGAGCCCCGGTCCCAACCCTTCCCCCGTCCTGCCGGGACCCGCTCCGATCCACTGGCCACCCCTACTTTACAGTAGAGCCGTCAATATGGGCTAGGCCCATTGTGTCGGCCCAACCTGTGATTTGATAGGATTGGGCTAAGATTTTTGAAGCCCATTTAAGAACGAGGCTTTTTAGCCCAATCCAAAAAAGACTGCTTGCCCGTGAGCTTGAGCGACATTGGGTTGAGCCGGCCCGTGGCCTTGAACTACGTTGGGTATAAATATCATTACACCAATAATAAAAAAACACGATCTATTACAAAAATACTTTTAAAACAACAAACATTAAAGTTAAAGCCCGGGCCATACACTTTAATACCCGGAGCTTACGCTTTTGCTCCCAGTCCTTATGCTTCAAACTCTAGAGCGTACGCCCTATGTATCTACGTCTTTCATTTGAGCCTGGAACGTGTTTGGTATGCCCGGCCCCAGAACTCGCCCCAAAAACGTCTTTAAAAATATTGTTTAAGACTTGGTTAACAAGTAGTAATACCATGTGATATTGTCTTGTGAATATTTATGTTAGCATTTTTTAATTAAGAAAATTATCAAAAATATTTTAAAAAGGAGGGGTGGCCCGGGCAAGCCCGCAGCCCACATAGTGATAGGTTGGGCTGGCTGTTTTAACTCCCGTAAAAAAGATGTGTCAGCCTGGCTTGGCCCGTCAAATTCCAAAGCACGCGTGGGCTAGCCCCGATGGACTGGGCATCCTGTTTTGACAACTCTACTTTACAGGAATCTTGGTCCTGCAGATTTATTTATGTTACCTCTTAAACAAAGTAAATGGAAATGTTCTGACCGATTAGGAAACTACCGCTGAACTTGTAAGCCTTCAAACTTCAAGGAACTTGTAGGTCGTGATGACAATCTACTTAGTTCAACCATATCAATCAATAGATTTTGCTAGCAATAGCTAAGGATGTAACCTCAAAAGTAGAAAAGGGATAGACAAAACAAAAAGATGCAGATGACCTTTCTGCAACTGCACAAAATACAGGTTTCCAACAAAAATATGCCTGATTAACCACAAAACTTAATGCGAAAGACAAGAAGATAGTACTTTCATCTAGCCGTTTCCACTTTTAACCGATAGAGAGATTCAACGGAAAGAGTTTGTAACTCAATAATCTGATCATCATTAGCAGTAAAATTACTTTCTGGGAAGAAATTATAAAGGTTTGGAAGGTTCTCAATTCTTTTGAACTGTAAACTAGGGAATTCCATGTCCTCAATTCCCTTGCAGAACGCTTTGAGCACTGGTAAATCCACAAGCCTTAAGATTTTTAATTTGGAGAACTCAATCTTGTCAGCCGCAACATCATTTCCTATTCAATCCTCTGAAAAGACTTCTTCCATCATCTGGCAATCGCAGATTCTAAGTTCTTCAAGGTGTGACAAACCTTTAGCCACTGAAATTGGAAAGAGATTCTTTAATCTAAGACATCTGTTTGTGGATATTGATCTGAGGTTCGCAAGTGAACCATTTGTACATATTGACAAACTCCTTAGGCAATCTAGTAAATCAAGCTTCTGCTGTTTCAGTTTACTGAAGGATCCGGCTGGCAAAGGACCACGACAGATATCTTGTAAACTGTTAAGGTCAACAATATTCAGCAACTCCAAAACTGGGAAAACACCAGCTCCCAGCGCAATGCAACTTCTTGTGATTACGAGAAATTCCAGGATATCACAGTTATTGATCTGCAATACCTTTACATGCTGAAAAGCCTCCGGAATCAACTCTTTCAATGCATTCTTTGAACCTTCTCCAACTAAATCTAGATATTCCGTGCCTCTTAATGTTGACTGAATCCAATCAGCCAACGGAGCCATTGTCGGTAGGAAAAGATACATAGCTCGCTGGAATCGTTTTTCGACATTGTTGGGCAGGACATCTCGTATCGATATAGCATATTTTGTTAGCTTTGAGGAACGAAGCATGTTTCTTGGAATAGCCTTAGCGTCGGCTATTTGAATCTCTAAAGTACTCAAGTTTGATAACGCTTCCAGCTCACAAACTGAAGCATTACTTCTTTCTTTTCCTTCTTCCTCAACTGCCCATTGAAAACTGAAGTTGCAACCCATATATAGTTCTTCCAAGCGAACTAGGCCTGATATTACATTTGGCGCAATTTCTCTAAGATCGCTACAACTTGACTTATCCAACAACCTCAACTTTTTCAGTTTTTCAATCTGTGCTGGTAATACCTTAATATCAGAGCCACGGAAACTAAGAATTTCAAGGTTCACTAGATCACCAATCACGGATACATCTTTGAGTAAGAAACTATAAAGATGCATTGCTCAAAGGTTCTTAACAAATCCTAGAGATGGTGGTAGAAATAGCATATCCATGTGACAGATATCCAATACTTTGAGCGCTCTCTTTCCTTCAAAAAACTGTCTGGTACTGAGATCTGCGGCTTGTCACATTCTAATTGCAAAAGATCAAGTTTAGTGAAAGTCAATCCACTTGGAAGTGAAGACATTTCCTTTGAAATCACAGAAATGCATGTATAGTGCTCGTAGGAGTCTTCAATCGGCCAGTCTTTGAGGTTGACACTGTGGCTTATCATAAAGGCATGCTTATCCTGGGATGCGATAGATATTGCAACGTCACGAACAAGATCATGCATTTTGACATATGATGCTTTATAACCCTCGATAAGCAAGAAACGATCTTTAAGTATCTCGACTAAAGTATACGCTCGGTTTCTTGCTTCCACCAAATTCTGGATCCCACCAAACATACGTAGCCCCATTCCATATCTAATCACGTCTTCAATGGGAATATTAAAATCTTCTTGGAATAAAGAACAAAGTAGAAAGAGAGACCTGGCTTCAGCGCTTTCAATCCGATCATAGCTCAGCTCTAGTGGTCGATATACATCAGCAAGCAGTCCAGGTATGTTATCAGGCAGAGCTCTTCTCAGTTGTAGAAGGGCATCCTCCCACAAAGGCTTGTGCTTATTTTGCAGTGCCCTTCCAACCGTTACAAGGGCAATCGGCAGACCTTTGCATTCATTGGACACATCTCTTGCTATAGGACGTAAATCGGGAGCTTCAATAGAGTTTCCAGCTTGCCCTCTGAAAAGAACCCAGGCTTCTTCTTCATTTAAGACTTCAACTGTTGGGATTTTTTCAGCTCTTGTTGCAGTACAGACATCACGGACTCTGGATGTTAGCACGATTTTGCACCCTTCATGTGAAGTCCCATAAGGGATTCCAAGTTCCTCAAGATCAAGCCTGGACCAGACATCATCTAGAATGACAAGAATCTTATTAACATGCATTAATCTAGTACATAAACGAGACGTCCTAGCTGATAAACTTTCCTCTTCTAACTTCAGACCCAATAACTCGGAAATTTCACCTTGAATCTTTCTTAAATCCGGTTGTTGACTAACAACCACCATGACAACCTCGTCGAACATTTTTTCTCCTCTCACCCTCTTAGCAATTGTTTTCACCATTGTGGTCTTCCCAACTCCCCCCATGCCACATATTCCTATTATGCTGGCATTTTTATCTTTTAATGCTTCCATTATATCCTGTTCTGTTGATTTTCTGGATTTAAATTCCATGTAAATTCCAGTGCCAAGAAAAAAGTCCATCCCTAGTAAAGGTGCTAGACCACACAAAGTAAGATAACCATTGCCTTCATTTTGCAGTTGTATGACAAGTTTTGTTGTCTTCTTGTCTCTCCTGCTCAGCACAAAGCACGACTTCACATTGGGACACCGTCCATTCAAACACCGATTTTCAATATTCTGAATCTTTGGCTTCATATTGTTAACCTCTACCAGCCATGCCTAGACATCAGGAGCGATCTCTTGTAAGTTATGACGAGCCAAATCAACCGAACGCTGCACCCCATTGCTCATAGCCTCTAGTCTCTCTGATTGTTGTCGAAGGTCCTTAACATTCTTTTTGTAGCAAAAGAAATATCCGAACTGTCAGACAATTGGCTGGATCAAGTATGAGGCAACTGCTCCCACAATAGCAGAACCAAATTCTGTGCCCATGTGAACTTTCTTTCTTTTATAGTTTCTTAAGGTCTTATCTTTCTTTTCTTGAAAGCAAATGATAAGTGGCTTATTAACAGGAAAAAACAGAATACAAGAAACTCTACAAGCTTTGGAGAAAAACAATCAAGTATACAATTTACAGAGAAACTGTAAATTAATCTACAAGGAACAAAGAGGGTCCCAAAACAGATTTAGAGCAGCAGAGGCAAGTTTTGGTGTCAAGAAAAATAGAACCTTGAATGATTATATGGTCTAAACTTAGCAGCAATATAGGGCCTTCCTTGAATTAAGACAAGAAAATATGTTATCTTTTTCTCTCTTTTTTTTGGGATAGGAATACCCAATAAAAAGATGCTATAAGTTGGTTCATTGGATAAAATAATAGTTCTATGTTTTCTGGATACTGAACTTTTAATACTTACTTCCATTCCCACTTGGTTCTCCCTCTACCATTTACTAGACATTGGGTGGCCAATGGGAGAGCAAAGACTCAAGAAGAAACCGCGTTATCCAAGTCTCCAAGACTCAATAAACTAGAAATGAAAAGGAGAAGTAAACAAGAAAAGTATGCGAAAGCTACCAGCTAATTGAGGACGAAAACAAGGTAATCATTTTTCCTTTTCCCCCTTTTTTGCTTAGCTACTCCTGACCCTGACCATCTGAACCAGACAAAACATAGAAAATGGTTTTATCTACTACCATGGCTCATACACCTTTTACGTTATGCAAACATGGTTATTAAATTTGGTGTGCAGATATAGTTGGTACCTGTGTTGGTGGGAGATAACAAATATCCACTGAAATAGTCCAGAGATGCGCGTAAGCTGACCCATCTACTACTGTTATAAACAAAGTCATATTACTATGTATGCAAACTCCAGAACCATCGTTGTCTTTCATATGGACCACTTTCATATAAGATAAAATCCTGTCGCATTATAAAAATTGACTGCATAACCTCTCTACAACACTCACTTGTGCTCACAGTTCTTTACATTATTTCTACTAGGTGTACTGTCAAATGTTGTGATTTCCAAAAGAAATTACAATGTTACTACTGCTAAGACTATTTGCAGATGCAGCTGTATAGTATAGATAAACTAAATGAAAAAGACTACCAACCACTGATATTATAACTAAAATGCAACATAGAGATAATTAAAAAAATACTTATTGATGAAAGAAGAATGTTACTGACTCTTTCAAATTTCAATAGTAATAGATTAAGAAGAAAGGAATGCCCAATCAAACATTATTGTTTGTTATTATCAATAACTAAAGAAAGACTTCCTAAAAGTCCTCTCTTGTATCAAAAGAAAAGAATATCCAAATAAAATTTAGCCAAGAAAGTTCCAAAATGTCTCTATCTCCATAACAAGAAACAACTAAGAAAAGAAAATTCCCCCACCCCACAAAAAGGAAGTTTCTTTATCAATAATTTAAAGGATGAATCAATCATTATAAAGTAATTATACTATTATTAACAATTCCACGAGCCATTCTTGTCTGCTAAGCCTTTCAATCTGAATGACACGTTACTTCTCTGAAATTTACACAAATACAAATTGACAAAAGAGAAAATAAAGAGGCTAGACAAAAACTTACACTAAAGAAGGTTGTTCAACGTGTCATTGAATTGTACATACTGAACTTGCTAGGAAAAGAGCCTAGTTATAAAATTTGAAGCTGCTGTCAAAACTGGTGCAACAGTTGGTAGATATAGGGAAAAGGCCAAAAATTCCCAAACTCATGCAAAATATAGCAATTATACTCATTTGCCACAAAAATATCCTTATGTTAGTCAAGTGAAATAAGAAAAGAAAAAGACGTAGCAAGTTAGGTTTGATCCCTTAAATTAAAGAATTAAACTTAATACTTAATCAGTGCAACAATGTCTCATTTAATTATGATTCCTTCAATTAATATTAGATATTTTTAAAGAATTATACATATAATATAACAAGCTTAGTCGAGTGACTATGGGTTCACGTAACCCATTTTTTCTGCATAAATTCACCCCTGATTGTACATAGCAATTATACCTTCTATTTTATTTTTTGCACAAAAAAGTTCTTAGTCAAGTAGAACAGATATGCCCTTCTCCACTAACAAACTTCACAATATAGGTAAATTAGCATAAAAAACTTTATTTGCTAAGTTGAAAATCCACATTGTAAGAAGATAATTTCAACAACAATATAACATAAAATAATGATTCCAGTAACAATATAACACAATTAAGAATGGGTGAATTCCAACTATTTCACCACTTTTTGATGTTCAAAATTATGATTCTTAAAAATTGTGCATAACTTTTTAAAAGGAACTTAAAAAGAATTCAGTAAAATTAGGACTGTTTTCTAGAAAAATATACTGTGAACAAAAGTGTGTTCTATTGTCAATAACATATTTATGGAATGGAACCTAGTACCAAATGAAGAGTTTTTCCTTGGGAAAACAGACCTGGACTACCACTTACTTTGGGCAAGATTGATTTGTGGGCCTTAAGAATCAGCCCAGTATTTTCTGAAGCTAGATAGATCAGGCGTTTGTTGGTATATAAAGATGGGCTTTCTAGGCAGCCCAGTGTTTGAAACTTGGTGGGCTAAAATGCATTTTTACCAGCTGATTTACGCAAATGACTCTTTTTAGGGGTTATGTTCACAAATGGCCTCCATATATGTGGTTTTAATTTTTTTGACTCCGCTTAACAATTTTTTTAAAAAGTAACCTCTGCTTCAGAAACTTCGCTAGGCAAAGCTTTTATTGCCCTTCGGACATAAGTTGTAGACATAAATTAGTTTAATGAATCTGATCAATTGACGAATAGGCAAGAGTTAGAACTTATGCCTAATAGCCAACAAAGGAAAGCTTTTGTTACCATAAGGCATAACTTGAGTCCAGGATATTTCAAGACAGTGAACTGTTCATTTGACTACAAGTTCTGTCTTATATACAAAAGTTAGAATTTATGCTTGATGGGCAACAAAAATTGTTTAAAGGGGACAAAATTTCAACACTGGAACGCTTCTGGGGACGCCACGCGTCATTTCCTATTTTTTTTTAAGTCAACGTCGTGATTTTGTCCTTATTTTTAAAAGTAGTGCAAACATAGTTTTTGAATTTTTTTTCCTTTCGGATAACGTTAGATTTGGACCTAATAATTACTCATTTTTCTCAATCTAACAGAAAGAATATTAAACTGTCGTCTAACGTTTGAAACAATTTAAAATTTTAAATCGTGGCTTGACGTGTTCACCTTGCCCACCTCACCCCGCCCGCATACACCTATCCTGCTCTACTTAAGTTTTTTTATGCATAGCATTTAGAGAAATTGGTACAATAAATAATTTTAAATATTATACCTTGTTAACTCTTGAACGAAAAAGGAGATGGAGACATTGTGCTGGGAGATCTGGAGCATTCTGGTAGGCACGGGGATTTTAGGTATTGTATGAGCATTGAGGTTGAGGAGGTTATGGGTGTTATTCACAGGATGCGAAGGGGACGAGCGACCGGGCCTGATGAGATTCCAAGTGAAATTTTGGAGGAGCGCAGGCATGGCAGGTTTGGAGTGGTTGAGTGAGTTGTTTAACGTAATTTTTAAGACGATGAGAATGCCCGAAGAACGGAGGTGGAGAGGTGATATCCAGAGTTGCAACAACTATAGGGGTATCAAGCTGCTAAGCCACACAATGAAAGTGTGGGAAAGGGTCGTGGAGATGAGGGTGAGAAGATGTGCGTCTATTTTTTAGAACCAGTTTGGTTTCATGTCGGGGCGTTCGACAACAGAATTCATCCATCTTATTAGGAGGTTGGAAGAGAAGTATAGAGAGAGGAATAAAGACTTACATATGGTTTTCATCGACCTCGAGAAGGCATACGATAAAGTCCCTAGGGAGGTTCTATGGAGATGTTTGGAGGTTAGATGTGTACATGTGGCGTACACTAGGGCGATCAAGGATATGTATGATGGAGCCAAGACTAGAGTATGGACAATATGAGAAGACTCGGAGCACTTCCCAGTGATGATGGGGCTGCACCAGGGATCAACACTTAGCCTATTCCTATTTTCCTTGGTAATGGACGGACTGACGCGACAAATCTAAGGGGAGGTACCATGGTGTATGTTATTTGTCAGACGACATAGTCCTGATTGATGAGACTCGCAGTAGAGTGAACGCCAAGCTAGAGGTTTGGAGACAAACTTTGGAGTCTAAAGGGTTCAAGTTGAGTAGGACCAAGACAGAATATTTGTAGTGCAAGTTCAACATCGGGAGTGACCCTGAGATAGGCGTGGAGGTAAGGCTTGGTACTCAGGTCATTCCAAATAAAGGAAGCTTCAAGTACCTAGGGTTTATTATCCAAAGGAATTGAGAGATTGATGACGATGTCACACATCGTATTGGGGGAGGGTGGATGAAATGGAGGCTCGCATCTGGAATCTTGTGCGATAAAAAAATGCCTTCAAAACTTAAAGGCAAGTTATATATGGTGGTGGTTAGACCGACTATGTTGTATGGGGCAGAGTGTTAGCCAGTCAAGACTTCACACATATAAAAGATGAAAGTTGTGGAGATGATGATGCTGAGATGGATGTGTGGGCATACAAGGAGAGATATTATTAGAAATGATGATATTCGGGAGAAAGTGAGAGTGGCCTCGGTGGATGATAAAATGTGGGAAGCGAGTTTGAGATGGTCCAGGCATGTGCAGAGGAGAGACACAGATGCCCTAGTGTAAAGGTATGAAAGGTTGGCTATGAGCGGGTTCAGGAGGGGTAGAGGTAGGCCGAAGAAGTATTGGGGAGAGGTGATTAGATGAGATATGACGCATGTGCAACTTACTGAGGACATGGCCTTAGTTAGGGGGTTGTGGAGGACACGAATTAGGGTAGAAGAGTAGTAGGTACTCGAGCGTAATCCTACTTATGCTTACAAATTGATAGTTATAGTGTTATTATTGTAGGCCCAATTAGCCTATCACACTTATAGACACATTATTGCTTTATAATCCACTGTAGTTTGATTTCTGTTGCTATGTGTTCTTTAGTGTATTTTGTTTATCTTATTTAGTTGTGTTAGTTACTGCTCCCTTTTGTTCGAATGCACTTTATACTGCTTTAATTCCTTATCTGAGTTGATCGTTTCTCTTGCTTTACTCTTGCTTTGTTTTGATTGCCTTGATTGTGATTATGATTTGTCTTGAGCCGAGGGTCTCCCGGAAATAACCGCTCTGGAGGTAAGGTCTGTGTACACTCTACCCGACCCCACGGTGTGGGATTTCACTGGGTATGTTGTTGTTGTTGTCCTACCTCATCTTATTTTTAATTTTCAAGATGATAAAAATGGAACGGATCAGAAATTTACCTGGTTTAGCGCAAGAGGCTAGGTTGCTCAAGCACCCATCACTTGTTATTCAAATATTGTGTTTTTATAAGAAATTAGTAATAACATACAAATATATTGGTTGAACATAAATTTCCGAAATTAACAACTTTAGATTAAAGGAAGCTGCATACATGACTTAAAAATCTTAGGTTAGCCACTTAAGGGATTAATTTGTAGTGTTAAACCTCCAACTTCTTTATGTTAACAATACACCATCATGTTCTAACTTTTAATTATCCATAAATACTAGTCCGTGTAGTCATTGATGGATAAATTGTCCATAAAAAGTGACATGTCCAAGTCACATGCTAAATATAATGCTACATTATCCAAAACACTTGTGTGAAACTGCAACCATGTGTCAACATGCTGCTTTTCTTGGTTATTAATTAGGTATTGATAGCTATATATAAGTATGACTTTCAACAATGAAAAAAATTGGAATTGAAAGACCTAGGCTGTGTTTGGTAGGAAGGAAAATATTTTCAATTTTTTTTAATGTTTGGGTAGTAAACTTTTTGTCTTAGGAAAAGAAGTTAATCCCTTAACTATAAAAAAAAAATAACTTCCCTGGTAAGAGTAGAAAAACAAGTTTCATGCTGATTGTCTCCGTCAGGCCACCTCAAACAGTCCACCACCCCCGCACCGACCTCTCACACCCCTATATCTCTATCACCACCAACCCACCCCCTACTCCCCTCACCCACAGACATACCCACACCGCTCATCTCCTCCACCCCACCCACCCTACCTTCACACCCTCACAATATTCGCCTAATTATACTATATAAATTCTCCTGGTATGATTTTTTATACTTATCAAACACCATCAAATAAGTAAGAAATTATTTATTTTTTCAAGAAAATATTTTTCTTCGCACCAAACACACCCGTAATGACAAAGATCAAAAGTCAAGCATCACATTTCACTACGTAAAATCGTTTAGAATCTTCAAGCTGTGCCTTTGAGTATTTAGTTATGACCATTTCTTTACACAAAATTAAATCCACTTTATACATAGAATTATACTAGCATAAAAAAGTAGTTATATCTTATCCAAGATTATGTTCTAAAGAATTGTCTTTGTACGTCATGAAGGAATCATTTTACCTTCAAAGATCATTGACCACTTGACAACATTATCTGTATATCTTCTTTTTCGCATCTGGATTTGCCTTTTGCCGGCCATTTTCTTAATTAGAATAGGAAAAGAATTTCAAACATTCTAATGAAAAATGCTTAAGTGAAAAATTTGAGACATTATTATATTAGTAGAAGAAGAATATTTAATTTCAAAGACAAAATATATTTTTCTGTAGAAAGCACATCCAACCATTCGTGTGTACTATATCACCAAATTGAAATTGAATTTATAATAATATCAATAACAATAACAATAACATACCCAGTGTAATCCCACAAGTGGGGTCTGAAAATGTAGAGTGTACGCAGACATTACCCCTACATCATAGAGATAAAGAGATTATTTTCGAAAGATCATGATCACCTCGAGTAAAGCAGTTCACGACAGTTTGAAAAAAAAAAGGGAATACGAAAATGACAACAGTAACCATAACAAATAAATGAGAAATGGGAAGCAGTATATATAACAATGTAAATAGTTTTATAATATCAGGTTAATAAACATATTGCAGTAATTTAAATTGTCTACCTTATTTGTCATTTATTACGGATGACTACCTGTATGTAATTATCTTTTAATCATTAGTAACTTGTTATTTAATTTTTTTATTATTATCAATGTATATAAATTAATGTTATTAAAATGGTATCTAGTAAAGCATATGTCTGATGTATCGATATGCCTGATGAATCTATCTCCTTATCGTTTGGAACATTTGATGACCAATAAAAAGATCCTTCTATTCCTTTCTCCCTGTTGTTTCAACCACTAGAATATTGATTTATAAAAAAGTATCTCCTTTTTAATTTATATTCATAAATTCCTTCCTAGTTGCAGCTTAACTAATTAGTACTAGTTAAACGAATTGGTCTCGTCTGATTTGAGATATTATGTACAGACTCAAAAATGCGTGACAAATAAATGGTATCCTACTCGATCAACTATGTTGATCAATAGGATTTATCGTATATTCAACAGTAAAAATAATTTTTTGCACAAGGGCTTCCTTCCGGGATACTCAATAAGAATTTTACCTAATGATATTCAACTATGGTGTCGAAGATAACTTGTCTTATTGTTCGAGCTATTGATTTCACTCCTTATGGGTTAATACGTTTAATTATCTTCAAGTGATCTAATAGTGTAGGAAAATTTTATATAGTAAAGTGTAAAGAACCTAAACTTTATTCAAATATCTAAGAAGGTTTTCTATGTTAATTGTTATGAACGATACATATGAACGTAAATGTATTCACGTTCTTAGTTGACTGCATGTGAAAAATACTAATATATGCATAAATATAAGGAAATTTAACCTGTGAGCAAAACAAACAGAGTTACAAGTGGGGAAACTATCTAAGAAATTTAATATAGATTGTGATCATGTTGAAGGAATTTCAGATATATCATAGATTCCATTAACCCCAGAGCTTTGCTGTATATCATATATCACCAACATATATAGGTTCCAACTTATAAAATATGCCCTGAATATATCAGAATATGAAAGGCAGCACCTCAAGTGTCAAAACCCTAAGCAAGTTGTCTAAATTTAAGGGGGAAATTAGTTAACTCTCTTTAAGTTAGTTAACTTTAAAGAGATTAATTATCAGAGCACAATTAAAGAACTATATTTACATGATATATAGAATTTTCAATTTCAGTTTTCCCTTGCAAGAGCTTCTCTAGTTGATAATGAGCAGCAGATTAAAAAAAAAGTAGGATATATAAATTGAAATAATGGGAGTATAACTGCCAGGTTTCCAAATCAGTAAATAGATTCAATAATTTGGATGATTTCAAAATCTAGAAAACCAAAGTAGGTCGAGACAGGCCAAAGAAAGTATTTTCAGGATATGTAATGTCATAAAGTAACTTCTAACTTTCCTTTAAAAGTGAAAAAAGAAAAAAGAAAGAACCTTTCATTTAAAAGTTGCTTCTTTTAGAAAAACTTCTAACTTCGTTGCGAAGTACACTGAAAAGAAAATAAAAATTATAAAAATATAGCAATCGGATGCACTAAGTCTCTGTTATGCACAAATTCGGAGAAGAATTGGATCAAAATATGTCTAGTTTTATGCAATCTTTTCTTGCATTATTGTGAGAGGTTGTTTCAACGTTGTAAACTTTACTAAATACAAGAAGTAAAAGTAGAAATATGGGCAGATGTAGATTTAATTATAGTTTTCATCACTTAGTAGTTTTGACTTTCATCCCGACTTAGTAGTTTTAACTCGGTTTTTGTATATGTGTTAAAAATTTATTAAAGAAGTTCAAATAATTAATTTTGATCCCAGTAGATCACAGGAGTTGTGGTATATTCCGAAATTCAAACTCATAAAGTTTAAATTCTGAAACCGCGTCTAAATATTAAACGTTTGTTACGTTACAATCTGATTCCTACTGATTCAATTAGAGTTTTACTTATATCTTCCTAATAAAACTTAAAGAGAAGTATTCGAGTAATTAAGAATATTAGTCAGAGAAGCATGAAGAACTCAACGAAAAGAACGTAGTTGACAGATTCCAAACAAGTGGAATAAGTTATCTTTAATTAAGATATATGCTTACGCTTAAACCAATCATATATGCAGAACAATGTAATGTTAACTATATGTGGGCCATTAATTAACTATTCTTTAGCCAGATTCTTTTTGGAAGTGCTCGAATATTTAGAGCTCTTTTTCAGCTCTATTCAGAGACGAATAGAGAATTTCAATAGAATGGGTTCACCTTCTAATTAAATAAGAAAAATGGATATTTAAAAAAAAAAAAAAAGTAGCAAGTGGATTCAACCACTCAATCTCAAGGGTTAGGACCAACACTTGAGCCAATACACCACTCAAGCACTTTTGATCATGAATGCCTTCAAATAATACTAGATATATTTTAAGAATTATACTTATAAAATATCAAATTTAGTCGGATGATTATGGGTTCACATGATCCATTTTTTACACATGCGTCCCTGACTTTATTTGAACCATAGTCAAGAATGTCACTGCAAAAAATAAAAAGAAATTAGCGAGAATAATTTATGTTGTTAAATAAGAAATATTCATCACTAATCCTATTTAACGATGAGATATTAGAAATGCATATCAGTTACAAGCTACATACTTAATAGCAACAGATTAGAGACCAATTCCATAATAATCTTATTTTCTTAGTGGTTGTTCTCTGAATAATTAGGTTACAACATATTACTAGTCAGAAATCACCTAAAAGGTGATTAGTACTGAAGGAAATAAATTCTCCATATCAATTTTGTTCTAACCTAATAATATAGATTTATGTAGAAATCCAAATTTTCTGATACTTTTAATTTTAGTAGGCTCAATTCTTGAGTCGTCCCATCTTAATTAATATTCTTTCACTCGTGTGATTTAGATTTCTCGTCATTACTTAATTTGTTTTACATTATTGTAGAATAGTGAGATAGATTTATATTCAGGTTGTCTTTCATGTTACATTGATTATCATCTTTTAAATAGTACAAATATCTAGAGAGTTATTTCTACATATGATTATTACATGATTTTTTAATGAAAATATTGAAAATTAATCGAATCATACTAATACGGAAGAGAAATCGAGATGATTGAAATAGTTTCGAAAGTCTAATTATAATTATATAAAATAAAATAACTAAAAAATTAATATAGTATACATTTTATAAAATAACCTGCTGACCCGAACCATCTCCTCCCTTGCCCACCCCATTAATCTTGCTTCGGATTTAGACTCTTAAGTATCACATTTACTTGCAAAAGAAAGAAAAAGAAACAAGGTCTCACGGGGCATAGCTGGATGGCAAAGGAGGGGAACTTAAAATATAGCTGGAGGCCTGCAGCGTGGGTTCGAACCCTGGTGGTAGAAATTTGCTCTCTTCTGAGGTTGGACTTTGTAGGTGATATCAGTTGCTCTGTTCTCAAACTCTGGTCATTTAGGCACATCTCACGATTTACTGGTAGTGGTGCTGAGGAACCGGGACTACCATCTCCAGGAATAGTATGACGCAAACGGAAAGCTAGATATCAAAAAAAAAAAAATCAAAAGATATTCGCCAACTTGCTCCAACTGAATGACCTTCATCCTCCAGCATATAAGCAGCTAAAAATGCTCTTAACCCATATCCTTGACTTAGCTCATTCATATAAATTTCCCTTCTACTTCTTCTTCTTCAATTCATTATTAAACACTGATTAAATCCTCTCTTTTTATTTATTAAATGGCCTCAAATTGGACAACAAAGCAAAACAAGAAGTTCGAGGAGGCATTGGTTATGTACGACAAGGACAAGAGTGGTGATAAATGGCATAACATAGCCAAATATGTTGGTGGAAAATCTGTTGAGGAAGTTAGAAGGCATTATGATCTTCTTGTGAAGGATATTACCCAAATTGAAAATGGTCAAGTCCCTTTGCCTAATTATAGGACTGCTTCAGAAACCAATGCTAGAGGATATGCTACTGAACAGAGGTACTATATATTATTATAAAGTTATAATACACAGTCAAATCTCTTTATAACTATATTATTTGTACGGATTTTTTTTTTTTGATAACATTTAAAATTGATTTTAAAGAAAACTTGGATGTTATAGAGCATTGTGTAAAGAATAGATTTTGAGTCTAACTCAACCCCAAAAGCTAGCTTGTAGGGTGAAGATTGTTCAAGTCTATATAAAGAGTCCATGTTCCCATTCCATATCTGATGTTAGACTCTTAACACTCCTCTGCACGCCCAGACCTTGTCAACTGGAGCGTGGATCCATATCCGATGTGGGACTCTTAACACTCCCCCGCACACCCAGACCTTGTTAACTAGAGCGTAGATAATATAATTTGGGGGCCCAACATTGGTTAACAAAGAATTGGAATGGGTCTGGCTCTGATACCATGTAAATAATGGATTTTGGGTCTAACTCAACCCCAAAAGCTAGCTTGTAGGGTGAGAATTGTCCAAGTCCGTATAAGAAGTCCATGTTCTCATTCCATATCTGATGTGGGACTCTTAACAATTGTTATAGAGGATAACTATTATAGAGATATTTGACCGTACGTCGTTAGTGTAAGAATATTTTTGTATTATCGTGTCATTTTTATCTATTATAATAAGTAATATGTCTTATTTGAAGAATATATTAAAAAGGATTACATGTAGATATATATCATTTGACTATTCTCTAAGGTCAAGCATTAAGCTAACAAGATTCTTAATATTTAAATTATTTCTTAAGGGTCTAATTAGATAGTGTAAAGAATTTTTGCATTGCTAGTGTTTCATTTAACTTGTTGCAGAAGGTTTTTCTGTCTTAGTCTTTATCCAGGTTATATATATATAGAGAGAGTAATTCCATTCACTATGAACAATAGGTATCAATAATTATTTTTAAGTGACCTGATAATATTAGTTCTTTTACATTGTAAGTATAAAGGAATTAAATTCTCTGTGCACTGGCAATGTACCATTCATATATCATCACGTTAAGATAACGTAAGGAAACTGACTATAGTTATCTTGATTTGATAACCCAAAAGTACAGTAAATAACTTGATATAACTGGTTAAAGACATTGATAGTGGAACAATATTAACGTTGTATATATACAATTTAAATTCTATATTATACTTACGAAAGATCATCATATATTTTCAAACTTTAGGTCTTTCATATGAATTCTTGAAAACATGCGTGCTCACAGACTACTGAAAATTAAATTTACGTAACACGTATTCGATGGATAATCATATTAGCACACATATTATAATGTATATATAATTGTTAAATACTCCTAGAAAGATTATCTTAATTCATGATTAAGCTAACTGAAAACCACATTAAATGGAGTCCAACTTGATTAATTTAAATCGCATGATTATCTTAGCATCCAACCACCTCAAGAAGACAATCTCTTACTACACACTAATTTCAGGACAATTATTAACACTTAATTTTTACGTGAATATATTTCTTCAAATTTCTTTTGTTTTTATTCTTTTAAGTGAGTTGCATATCCTTAAAGGATGACGATTTAGACATCCACATGAAAAAAGTTCTCTTTTATATTCACCTTTGGCTTGAAATAAAAGCTAACTTCTATCTCTTGACAATTGAAAGCAATAAACATCGTTGTATAATCTTTTTGGACTACTATATAAACTGATCATGTAAATGAATTTAGACTATCGATGTATTTTAACTTTTTTGCCTCATTTTTAAATTATTACTCTCATTATAGATAATTATTTATAGTTATTTTTAAACGATTTAATAATCTGAAAATTCTTGTACACAAGTTGTGTGTGACTAACATATTTGACGTTGACATGATCCTTTAAGGTGATCTCATATTCGATAATCAAAGGTTGCTATAGCTTTTGAATATGCTGTTTTTCCCTACTACTGGTTAGAACTAGTTATCATAACAACTTATTAAGTAAAGAGAGGATTAAGATTAATTTACTTCAAATACAGTGGGCTAATACCTGTGTTATAAAGATTCCTCATTTTGATCGACACTTAGGGTGTACGTTTGGCATGTGGAAAATCCATTAAAATGATTTCTGTCGAGAATATGTGATTTTTTTATGTTTGTAAGTAAACAAAAAATATTGTCCCAAGAATATTTATATATAACCAAGACAAACATTAATGAATGGAGGTTTGGGGGGGGGGGGGGGGGGAAGTCATTTTTCTGAAATGAGTTTTTTTAAGAAAAATATTTTTCAAAACATTTTGATCAATCAAATGTGAGAAAATTAAAAATATTTTCCTCTATAAGAAATACGCCCTTAATGTTAAGCAGATATCGTAGATAGAGTGTGAAAGTTAATTTAATTAATGAGTCCTTCATTTTAAGCATAGATATATGCATACGGAAAGTTCAGTTTGTATAGATATTATAAATTCTAAACCTATATTTGAAAAAGAACTCAATATTTTTAACTCCATTAAGTCTAAATCCAGAATCTATTTCAACTGGGTATAATTAAGGAACATGTCAAAGACATACTTTTTTTAAAAAAAATTGATGATATTTTCTGTTGCATGCAAGAGTTCGTGTTAATTTTTTTAATTTGATTATTCATTCTTCTGGCAGGCTTTTGAAGAATCTAAAGCTACAGTGAGCTGAAACTTGGACTAATAGTCAGCAGTCAACGCCACATATCCAAATTATCTGTATAAAATTCCAAAAATCGGGGTCCCTCATTGTAAATTCATGTTTAAGTGCTTCTTATCTACTGTATTAATTAAATTGTTGTCCAATTTATAGATAATGAAATGTGTACGTAACTTCAGCTACGTACCTTTTGTTTCTGCTTAAGCTATCAGCTTATGAGACATAAATTGAGATTTTCTAGCGTTAATTGTTACTTCCAGCGGGAATTTTATATTTAATTATACAACTTGGCATACAATAATAGATATTTGTGAATGGAAATTAGAAGTATGAAGAAAAACAAATTTTCAAATCTTTTTAGCTTATTCCAATAAGTAATATAAAACAAATAATATATATGAATAATGAAACTGTATAGTTGAAAAGTATTTGATGCATAAGAAGTAAATATTTTGTATACCTCCAAAAGATTAGTATTTAATTTGGACATTTTATGGTACGAATAAGCAAAACATGAATGGTATACTTACGAAGACAAATATGGAAGGGTGATTTGCAGGAACGACCCTTATAAGGGGAAATCTTGAACTCTAGCCTCGTTTAAAAAAAAAAAAAAAAAAAAAAAAAAAAAAAAAAAACCTCCGTAGTTCATTGGACATAAGTTGTGGCGTAAAATTAGTTTGCCTATAAGGCAAGAGTTCGGGATGTTTCAATAACTCAGACACAGTGACCCTGTTCAATTGGCAACAAGTTCGTACTCATGGACAAAAAAAAAATTGCGGCATAAAATTAGTTTGCCTATAAGGCAGGAGTTCGGGATGTTCCAATAACTCAGGAATAGTGAACTATGTTTAATTGGCAACAAGTTCGTACTCATGGACAAAAATTGCATATGTTTCTCAATTGCTTACAAGTCAATACAACTAAAATTCCTGCCCAATAAGCAACACATTACTGTTAAAGTATATCACGTCCATAGTAGTTTAGGTAATATTATTTGGGTATAATTAGTATTATACACTTATCATAATTATATTACTATAATTGTATAATTAGTGTCCAAGTAGAATAAGGTTTTAGGAGTAGAATATCAATATGATTTTTCTATTATGGAAATATGTAAATTGTATATATACTCTTTCAATTAATGAAAATAATCGAGAGGTTATTTCTTTCAATTACATTATTCATGTTTATCACTTCTTGAAGTTTTCTAATATTTGGCCTCATAGGCAAAACAAACTTATGCACACACTCCAACTAGCTAGAGATCCTTTTCAAAATATTTTGTTAAATGGGACCAGAAGTTCAAGACCATCTAATAACTATTTCGGCAACTTTTCAAAATGGAAGACGAAGGTCTCTAAAGTAAATTATTTAAGGGAACAAAAAAGAGAATTTATAAACACGACTGGACGCTCTATTTAGTGGTGGATTTAACTTATAGCATATATTAATAGCATAAAAAGATTATATATTATTATTTTTGTATTTTAATGTGTTGTAGGTTGTTGTAGAAGTATGATAAATAAAGAAGGGTACTATGTATTAACTATAAATTGGAAGGCTAAATGTAATTAGTTACAAGCTTAGTAGTTAATGATAGGATTAGTTAGTTAGTTAGCTTGATCTCAAACTAAGCATGTATATATATTCTACGTAAGGCTGGCCAGTGGGCCGGGTCGGCCTGGTCCCACCCCGACCCTGACATTTTTTAAAAAAATATTTTGCAGTATCGGTTCTCGAACCGGGACGGGACATGGTCTCCTCCCGACCCGCCCCAGTCCCGCCATGCCCGACCCGATCCCGGTCCCGCACCCGATCCCGGTCCCGGTCCCGCCCCCGATCCCGCCCGAAACCCCCTTTTGCACAAATAGTTGTTGCACCAACGATCATTTTACATTTTGGTTGTTGTGCAACGGCCATTTTTTCCCTCCCGTCCTACCCCCTTAATATTTATTTTTAACCCATAAGTTATTATATTTACACTTTAATCCAATTTTTCAACTATAAATACCTCATTTTTCCTTCGTCTTTCTCACAAATCTTCCTACAATCTCTCTCAATCTATCTCTCTACAAGTCTACATTGTCTACTAAATATCGAATTTTATTCATTCATTTGGGAGTGAAGTTGGCAACTAGCTTGAGGATCTTCCATCGAGCAAAGTTTTAATTTTCAACCTCTCAATTACACGTCGACGCTACGTTGGCGTTTGGTACATTCGTTCCTTCATTAAATTATTATTGTTTGTTTATTTTATTTAGCGCACTTAATTTCATTTACTTTAATTATTTATTAGTATAATTATAAATTTATAATGGAATGATTTAAACGTATGCTTACGGGTAGGGGTCAGGCTTCTTCTAGTAGGGGAAAGGGCAAGAGTACTTCTTCTAGTCATCCTATTTCTAGACAGAATCCTATTCTACACAGGATGATTTTGTTGATACTGAACATTTTCCTATAAAATCATTAGATTTAGACAAGGAGAGATTTTCTGGAACTCAAGAAGACTTTAATTTAGACGATGATCTAGATAATACACCCACTAATGTAGATGACAACACACCCACTAGTGCACCTTCAACTGAAATGCCTCCTATTCCCCCTAGTTTGAGACGAGGTCCAGCAAAACGACCATTAAAATCAGATGCATGGACATTTTTTGATAGGGACGTAGAGAATCAAGTAGCTAGATGTAAAATTTGTAAAGATGTTTTAAAATTTAAAACTAGAAAAGGTCACGGTGGGACGGGGGGTTTAATGAGACACGTAGCAAGAGCTCATCCAGCTAGGTATGTCCAATACGAGGCTTCAAAACCGGGTGCGCAAACACCCGCTCCATTGGGACAAGATTCACATAATGTCCCGGACCAAGTACATGGTCAAATTAACCCCACGACGGGGGGAATTGTAGGCCCTGATTACAATAAACATAGAGATAGAGAAGCAATAGCAAAATTAGTTGTTGTGGAGGGTTTGCCTTTTTCATTTCCTTCATCTCCTGGTTTTATATATTACATTAGAGAAATGTATAATACTGCTTTTAACGATTTTCCTAGATCAACTGTTAAGAGAGATGTATTTAAATTTGCACATGAATATCAACAGTATTTACGTTATTCATTATATCATTTTAATGGCAAAGTGGCTTTCACTTCTGATATAGGCCGTAGTACTAACGGCCATGATTATTTAACGGTAACCTGTCATTGGATAGATTATAAATGGTCTATGCAAAGACGTATCTTAGCGTATAGATATATAGATGATAGGCACACTGATACTTTTATTGCAGAAAATATTTATCAAGTGTGCGATTATTACGGAATAACTGATAAAATTATGACTATTACATTAGATAACGCTTCTTCTAACAATTATACTATTACAATTTTAAAAAATAGTTTAACTCCATCTTTTCCAGATTATTTTCATATAAAATGTGTGTGCCATATATATAACTTAGTTGTAAAGGATGGTCTATCATTTTTGAAGACATTCTTAGTAAAATACAATGTGCTATAAACTTTATTTTTAAAAATAACAGAATACAATGAAAAAAAGAATATAAAAAAACTTGTCACACTTGCCAACTACCTTATAGAAAAATTTCAGAAGAAGTACCCACTAGGTGAAATTCTTTATTCGAGCAACTACTTGTTTATGACTATAGAAAACCTATAACTTTATTTTTTAACTCTCATAATCAAAATCCAGCTGATATGGTTGTAGATAGCGATTGGGTAAAAATTTTCGAACTTATTGTATTTCTAGATAAAAAATTTCAAGCAACAAAAGATTTTTTGGTATATATTATCCTACTATTTCAACTACGTTGTTTTATATAGCTCTAATATTTTACTACTTCATGAATATATGGATAAACTAGTTTATAAGGCAGCTATTAAAAAAATATTTATCAAAATTAAAAAAAAATTATTCTTATTCCCACTATTTATATTATTGGTGTTGTATTAAATCCGACTATTAAAATAGACGGTACTAAATTACTTATTGAAACTATTTATGATTGTATAACAGTACTACCACCTCCAAGTCCCAAAAATCCAAATCACCCACCGTCTATTGAACAAACTAAAGAAGAAGTGTTGTCTAGCATAGAAGGCGAATGCAAAAAAGTATATAGGTTTTACCAACAAGAAAGTGCTAGCAACCTGCCGGCTTCCATACCATATACTTCTTCTTCAACACAACCTCACAAAACATGTTGTTTCTGCAGCTAGTATTGAAAGCCTCATAAATAGAATGTGCGGCCGTAACGCTACTAACCAAATTAGCGAGTTTGATATTTTTGTTTTGCAGGGTTCTGTACCGTACCAAGCAGTTCTCAATGAAGAAGGACGTGAAGACTTGCTTGAAATGTTGAGGGGGAATGAGAAGACCTTTCCGACACTTTCAATGATGGCCCGAGATGTTTTGAACATTCAAGCGTCATCAACGACGTCTGAAAGCGCTTTTTCCGCCGGCAGATATCAAATAGGAGAGCACAGACACTCATTAGCCGGAGACAGCTTGGAGATTGCAGTATTATTCAGAGATTGGATACGAGCGGAGCGAAAAATGTGCGGTCAACTGGAGATCAACGAAGAAGAAGATGAAAACTACAACGACATCTTATTTGAAGGTGGTGGAAGCGACGTGGAGCAATTTGACCAACAAATACCAATTCCAACCGAAGAACCACAAGAAATTATCAAGAAACTAGAACATGTTTTTTTCAAAATGTAATTTTTTTTAATTGCAATTTTACTATGTAATTTGCAACTTTTGAACAACACCACAAAGTTGCAATTTTGACAATTGCATTTGTATTACAAAAAAATCACATGTCTATTAAATAATATGAGGCACAAAAACAGCCTTAGTATGTTTTTATTAAACTACATTATTTAATTATTGAGTTTTTTTATATATATGTTATTTTTTAAATTAAGTGCATAAAAAAACCGCCACGACCCGATCCAGATCCCGATTCCGACGGGACGGGACTTCGGCGAATCCCGCCTGTCCCGCCCTGACCCGATCCCGCCCCTTTCACCCATCCCGAACCCGGCCCACTGGCCACCCCTAATTCTACCTCATACATTGTGTAAGGCAGTTGAATGAATGCCGATATATAATAAATCTCTCTACAATTTTGGATGCTCTTCTTCTTCATTCCTTCATCTTGATCTTAATCATTTTCTTACTCAAGAACAATGCAGTGGCATTGATTCAATCACAATAAATAACATGGTATCAGAGCGATCAACACGATATAATAGTTGATTCGATTCAATTTCAGTCAAATTCCGCGATTGATAACTCTCTTTGAAAACCTTCAAAATCTTGAAGCTCGTAACAATGGCGATAGAAGGAAACTTGAATAACAACGTCACCAGTACTCAGAATAACAATAACAACTCACAAACCGATCAAGGAATCAGATCTTTACAACATGCAATTGGAAATCAATGGTTTGAAATTAAATATAATCATCCTTTGTACTTATCCCCGGCGGATCAAAGTGGAATACAAATTATTTCATTTCAGTTGACCGGAGTGGAAAACTATTCAATTTGGTATCGATCCATGTGAATTACTCTGTTAAGAAGGAATAAAATTGGGCTAGTCGATGGATAATGCAGTAAGGACAAGTTCCCTGAAGCTCTGTGGAATAGATAGGAAAGAGTAAATTTGATTGTATTGTCCTGAATTATGAGATCAGTTGAAAAAGAAATGTTAGGTGGAATCATGTATGTAACAAGTGCTCAATTGGTTTGGGAAGATCTGTACGAGAGATTCAATAAGATTGATGGTTCAAGAACCTTCAATGTGCACAAAAAATTTGCTACCCTTACACAAGATACAACGTATGTATCTGCTTACTTCTCTAAACTAAAGAACTCATGGGAAGAATTTGACGCTTTGATTCCAATACCTAGTTGTAATTGTGAGAAATATAAGGAGTTTGTAATTCATTTACAAAAGTTAAAACTGTTTCAATTCTTAATGGGGTTGAATAAGAGTAATAATCAGGCTAGAAATCATATCCTATTGATGTGTCCTATGCCTACTTTGAACTAAGTATATGCTATGGTAACTAGTGATGAAGGACAAAAATCCATTGTTGCAACCCCAGGGTTATTATGGCCTAATCCTGCTTTCAGGAGAAACATAGATGTGGCCATGTTTACTAGGTGTAATACTGGTAATCAGAAGTATAAAAGGAACTTTAATCAGTCACAAAATCAATCACATAGTTTGTATTGTGAATTGTGCAAAATGAGAAATTATTCAACTGAGAAATACTTCAAGATAGTGGGGTATCCTCAAGATTATAGACCAAAGAAAAAGACCTACAACTCAGGGTCAGAAAACAACTATAGACAGTCTACAAACAATTACAAGGGTAACAATACTGGAAGGTCAACTGCTTATAATGTGATAGTTGAAAGTGAAGGCCAAATCAGGCTACACATAGTAGTAATATATCAACCCAACACATGAAGAGTGGTGCAGAAGGAAATCATCATCATGGAATACAGTTAGAGCCCTCTGAATTCTCAAGAAATCAGTATGAGTAAATTGTGAGTCTACTCAAAGACAAAGGGGATAATGACATTGCATTCTCAGCTGTTGTTGCAGGTATAAACACTGCTTTACTTGCTTCTAAAACTATTGATACTGCATTATTTGTTTCAAAAAATTTAAGAGATGGGATTATTGATACTGGAACTACAAACCATATGGTAGCTGACAAAAGCTTACTAGATGAACACAATGTTACACAAACTAGTGAACCTGAGAAAGTATTTCTTCCTAATGAAGATGTGTCTATGGTAACTCATACAATATCTAGCACTATATCTGATAGAATTACTATTAAAATGTGTTTGACATACCTCAATTTCAGTTCAATATTATGTCAGTATACTAGATAACAAGAGAATTAGGTTGTTCAGTCAATTTTTTCTAATTTCTGTGTATTTCAGGATCTCGACACTGGGAAGGTGAAGGAGATTGGTAAGCTGAAAAATAAATTTTATTTCTTAGTGAATCAGACATATAACAAGAACAGGAGGATTGCTTTAATTGCTGGGAATACTAAAAAAGATAACACTAGCTGGAAGAGTACAACTGATATAGCCTTGTGGCACAAAAGACTGGGGCACATGTCTGCAGTTTCTATGAATAAAGTGCTAGATAGAAGCCTAGATACTATTGAAAAAAGGATTGATAGATGTACTGTTTGCCCTTGTGCAAAACAGACTAGACAAAATTTTCTATTAGTGTTATTAAAACTATTGCATCTTTTGAACTTGTGCATATGAATATTTGGGGTCCATATAAAAATATTACATATGATGAAAACATATATTTCTTAACTGTGGTTGATGACTTTACTAAAATGACATGGTTATTTCTGCATAAATTAAAATCTGACATATGTGTGATTATTCAATATTTTGTTAACTATGTTAGGACTCAGTTTGCCATATCTATTAAATATATTAGATCAGATAATTGGACTGAGTTCATGAACTCAACATGTGATACATTATTTCAAAATATGGGAATTATACATCAGACTAGTTGTGCATCTATCCCTTAGCAGAATGGTGTTGCTAAGAGGAAACACAGGCACATATTAGAGGTCACGTTGGTTCTAAGATTTCAAGAAAAGATTTCTATTAAATTCTGGGGATTATGTGTTCAAGCTGCAGTCTATTTGAAAAATAGCATGCCCAGTAATCTTCTTCAAAATAAATCTGCTAATGAGAAACTGTACAATAAACCTCCTATGCTTAGTCATCTAAGAGTTATAAGATGTTTGTGTTTTGCAAAAAATATTCAAGAACATGATAAGCTCATGTCTAGGTCCAGAGTTGTTGCACTTATGGGTTAATCATCAACACAAAAGGGTTATATCCTTTATGACTTGCACGCTAAAATAATATTTGTGAGCAGAAATGTACAATTTAAGAAAGATGTATTTCCTTTTGATATTATGTTAACTAATCCTTTTAGTTTGTTTTCTGATAAGGTAAATTTTGAGGTGTACATGTATGACACTGAGTTTTCACCACTACAACCATCTCAACAAACTACCTCATGTCCAAATATCTTACCAAATGACATTGAAAGACATGTTGAAGAAGAAATATTTTATATAACTACACAATCTAAACCTATACAATCTATACTTACACCACATATACAACATGTACCAGTACCACCTATACAACCTGTACCACCATCACCTGTTATAATGCCTGCTCCATCAGAGAGAAAATCAGGTAGACACAAAAATCCACCTATTTGAATGAAAGATTTTGTGTCTCTAAACATACATCATGATCTCTCATATCCTATTTCTCACAACATATCCTACAAGAATATCACATCTTATCAAGCCTACATTGTTGCCTCATCAAATATTACAGAACCAAGAACTTATGCAGAGGCCATTCAAGACCTAGATGGGTGGAGGCCATGAAAAATGAGATAGAAGACTTGGAAAGTAATCACAAATGGGATACTGTCAAGCTGCCTAAAGGTAAAATTTCTATAGGATGTAAGTGGATTTACAAAATAAAGTATAAAGCAATAGGAGAAATTTAAAGATTCAAAGCTAGACTAGTAGCCAAAGGCTACAGTAAAAAAAAATGGGATTGATTACCAAAAAATATTCTCCCATGTGATAAAAATGAAAACAATCAGAACTATTTTGGCTATGGTTGTTATAAATAAATGTCATGTGCATCAAATAGATGTCTATAATGTCTTCTTACAAGGTGACTTATATGATAAAATTTACATGAAAATGGCCCAAGGAGTCATGGGGAGATAAGAGTGTGTGTACTCATTAAATCCTTGTATGGGCTTAAACAAGCCAAGACAATGGAATGCAAAGCTGACTGAGGCTCTTGTAAGGGCACAGTTCAAGCAAATTCAATATGATCACTCATTGTTTATCAAAAATCCGGAAAAGGCATCACTATAGTATTGACTTATGCTGATGACATGTTAATAACTGGAAGCAGTTTGCAATTGATCAAGGAAACCAAAGAGACTCTTCAGAAAGCTTTCAAAACAAAGGATCATGGTGAACTTAGATTCTTCCTTAGCATTGAGTTTGCCAGATCAGACAAAGGTATCTTGATGCATCAAAGAAAATATGTTTTAGAATTGATTTCTGAAACAGGTTTAGCAGCAGCCAAACTAGTTATAACACCTATTGATACAAATGTTAAGCTTACTACTAAGGAGTATGATGAGCATATAAAGGTAATACAATAAGCAGACAGTGACAAGCAAGTAAAAAGTGGCAAAAATATGGTTCAGGACAAACTGGCAGACCAAGGACTATATCAAAGGATCATTGGCAAGCTTTTACACCTTACAATGACAAGGTCAGCCATATCATATAGTGTACAAACACTAAGTCAGTTCATATAATAACCTAAACAGTCTCACATGGAGGCTGCTATCAGAATTATAAGATACTTGAAGAAACAGCCTGGACAAGGCATACTTCTATCAAGCAAAAGTAATCAAGAGCTAACTGCATTTTGTGATGCATATTAGGCTTCATGTCCCATATCTAGAAGATCAGTAACATGTTACCTTGTAAAGCTAGGTGACTCACTAATCACTTGGAAATTAAAAAAACAAACAATTGTATCAAGGAGCTCAGCAGAATCAGAATATAGGAGCATTGCTTCAACAATTTCTGAAACTATTTGATTACTTGGACTGTTAAAAGAGCTGGGAATAAATCATCAAAAGCCAGTTGATATTCATAGTGACAGTAAGGTTGCTATACAGATTGCAGCCAATCATGAAAGAACTAAACACAATGAGATAGATTGTCATTTTATAAGAGAAAAAATACTTCAAGGAATGGTGGCAACAAAGTACATTTTAACCTTGGAACAACCTGATGACATTTTGACAAAAGGACTTATAAGAGCGCAACATGAATATTTGAGCTCCAAGCTAGGTATGTTGAATATCTTTGAAGTACCCCATACCTAGACTGAGGGAGAGGGTAGAAGTATGATAAATAAAGAAGGGTAGAAGTGCCATTTCTGTACTATGTATTAACTATAAATCGGAAGTCTAAATAGTGTTAGTTATAAGCTTAGTAGTTAATGATAGAATTAGTTAGTTAGTTTGTTTGATCTCAAACTAATCATATATATATTCTACATCATACATTGTGTAAGGTAATTAAGGTAATTGAATGAATACCAATAAATAATAATTCTCTCTCTACAATTTTGGATGTTCTTCTTCTTCATTCCTTCATCTTGATCTTAATCATCTTCTTACTCAAGAACAATGCAGTGACATCGATTCACTCACAATAAATTAGGTTGTAAACTACCTTATTTTCCTAGTTATTAATCTTATTTCTTGTGCACCGTCAAGTACTCTTACCTTAATAAGGCCAAGCAAAGTATATATAATATACTTGACGAACGAAAGATTACTTTTGTTCTCCTCTTTTTGTAAAGAAAAAAAAAATCAGATTGCACAATTTCCTCCCTTTCTTAGTCTTTTTTAGGCTGTTGCAGCACGCAAACGAACAACTGATAAAAGTCTTTAACAAAAGTGAAGACTATTTATACACACACGCAAAGACAGCACAAAATTGAAGAAAGTATACATATATCTCTTAATGAAACACTTTTGATGGTATATTGGAAAAACAAATTAAATAAAGAGCTTAAAATTATCGTTTATAAGCAACATAGTATTTCAGGAATTAAAAAAAATAATAAGAATAAAATCGTAAAAGATTTGGTCAAATGTGCTTATAAGCTGTAAAATATAAGTTGGAGGTGCTCAACTTATGACTTATGATTCATTTTGACTTATAAGTACTTCTACTATATACCAAACGCGTAGATAAGTTAAATGTATTTATAAGCTAGTTTGACCAGTTTATAAGCTTAGTCAAACACCCTCATACTCCATATCCTTAAGTGCATTAGTATTACTCCATTAAAGCCTTTTCATAGTTGTGTCGATCCATTTGCCAGAAAATATAATCGACACACTGCTTTGCATCCCTCCAGATGTGTCTAATCATGGTATTGTTGGCCTAAAGCAAATATATACAATCTTCAATAATAGGTTTAAGCAAATGATATTGTACGTACTCTTCATAGATAAGTGTAAAATTGTATTAATCTCCCTTGGAGAGCCTTTCTCATTAATACAATATATATAGGTGTACAATATTGAATCCTTCTATAATAAGGATCTCAATTCTACCATAATTATACAATACAAAATATGGTAAACTATTTACTTATACACGTGCTAATACACCCCCTCAAGCGGGAGGAGGCCGGACGCTAAGACTGGATCTGAAGTCAAGGAAGAGCTGTCTAGGAAAGCCTTTTATGAATATATCCGCATACTGATAAGTGGAAGGTGCATGTAATACTTTGACATGACCTAGAGCAACCTTCTCACGCACAAAGTGGATGTCCGTCTCAATATACTTGGTTCGCTGATGTTGAACTGGATTATGAGATAGATAGATGGCAGATATGTTATCACAGTAAACCAAAGACGCCTTATGTAAGGGACATTGCAGCTCCAAAAGAAGATTATGTAGCCAACAAATCTCAGCAACAACATTAGCAATGCCTCTATACTCTACTTCTGCACTCGAATGGGATAAGATGGCATGTCTCTTGGCAAACCAAGAAATGAAATTATCCCGTAAGAACACACAGTAGCCGAAAGTGGAGCGTCACATCTGGACATCCCGCCCAATCAACATCCGTATATGATAACAATTTAGTTGGTGCTGAGGAGTATAGATGTAATTCATAATCAAGTGTGCCCTTAACATATCGAATGATACGTTTAAGGGCAGTAAAATGAGGCTTCATGGGGGAATGCATGAATAAGCATACCTGCTGAATAACATAAGCGGTATCAGGTCTGGTGAAGGTAAGATACCGAAGTGCACCTACAAGACTCCTGTAAAAAGTGGGATCGGACACTGGTTACCATCAACAACACTAAGCTTTGATTTAGAGTCAACCGGAGTGGACATGATCTTGTAGTTTGCCATTTTAGCCCTGTACACTATCTCCTCTGCATACTTGCGTTGACATAAAAATATAGTATTTGCTGAACGAGTCATTGATATCCCCAAAAAATAGCTCAACTTCCCCAAGTCAGTCATAGCAAATTCGGTTTTAAATAGTGCAATAATCTTATTTTTCAACATAGCAGAGGAGGCAGTGAGCACGGTGTCATCCACATATAACAATAAATAAGCAATGCTACCACCTTGATGAAAAGTAAAGAGAGAATTATCACACTTGCTACATACGAACCCAATTTGCATAATGTACTGTGCAAAGCGATCATACCACGCTCTCGAGGGACCTGTTTCAAGCCATAAAGTGACTTACGAAGACGACATACATGATGAGGAGCTGCAGGATGAACGAAAGCAGGCGCCTGGTGCATATAAACAGTGTCTTTCAGATCATCATGCAGAAATACATTTTTCACATCAAGCTGATGAATAGGCCAATGCTTACCCATATCAATACTCAGAACTGTGCGAATGGTAGACGGTTTCACAACTGGACTGAACGTCTCGCCACAATCAATACCCTCATGCCGATTAGTGTCATTGGCCACAAGTCTAGCCGTATACCTTTCTAAGTCACCACTGTCTCTGTATTTGTGACGAAAAATCCACATGCATCTAATCACATTCACCCCATTCGGTCGAGGAACCAAATCTCAAGTGTGTTGTTTTGTTAAAGCATAAACTCCTCACATATGGCCGCATTCCAATTTGGGTCTAGTTTGGCTAATTTTGGGTTTTAGGGAATCGGGGAAATAGTTTGTGTAGATAGGTTAAATTGGACTTTGGGTTTGAAAATTTCGTGTTGGGCACAAGTTTCCATATGGTGCGGGGGGCAGTGTGGGTGTTTGGGCTGGTTACCAGGTCTGGATCACAGTGCGGGAGTGGGTCCAGGTACGGGTGTGGTGTGTCGATTTGGTTGTTGGGTAAGGCTGTGGGTCAGTTAGTGTCTAGGTTCGACGAAGGGTAGTGTGAAGATACCGATCTGGGCAGATTGATGTGGGGTGAGACAGAGGATGTGAGGTATGATGTTGGTGGGGGTTGGAACGGTTGGGTTGGGTCGATGTTTTAAGAGTTGTGGTATGGTGTGGGTTTCCAGTGGCTTAGGGGCTTGCGGGGTTGTCATGGGATGGTAGAGGTGACACATTGAAAGGGACGACGACTGGTGGTGAAACCGAGATGGTGGGCTGATTACCGGTGTTGGCAGACGATGGTATTTGTGATGGAGAACATGATGGTGACGGGGAGGCAGATATGCGGTCGATGGCGGTGGTTGTAGGTGGCAGAACCTTAGAAAGGCGGTCGGCGGTGTCGGTAGTGGCTAGCAGATGTGGTGTTTGGGTGGTAGACTGACATAGTTTGCTGAGAATGACGGGGGAGATATCGGACTCGTCAAGAAAGGTATAGTCTATTTTTCAGAATTTTTGAATATTCAAAAAAAGGAAGTGGTCTCGTCAAACGTGACGTGACGAAAGACATGGATTTGACGAGTGGACATGTCATAGCAGAGATAGCCCCTATGATTAGAAGGGAAGCCTACAAAGACACACGGTATGGTTCGAAGTGCTAATTTGTGAGGGGCGGTGGAGGCAAGATTAGGGAAACACAGGCAACCGAATATCCTTAGGTGGTCATAAGAAGGGATCCGACGGTAAATAATTTCGGTTGTGGTCATATTATGAAGGATGCTAATAGGTAAAATATTTAGAATGTATTCTACCATTTTGACTGCATAGACCCAGAAGGATGGAGGAAGGGAGGCATGAAACAGTAAAGTACGAACCATGTTATTTATGGTGCGGATGATTCGTTCTGCTTTACCATTTTGAGGCGATGTGTGAGGACATGAGAAATAAAAAACCATGCCATTGTTTCTACAGAATCGGTGAAACATGGAATTATTGAATTCACGACCATTATCACACTGAAAGGATTTAATGTATTTTTCAAACTGTGTTTTGATAAAGGTACGAAACTCAAGAAATTTGGCAAACACTTCTGATTTAAATTTGAGTGGGTAGATCCAAATATAATGAGAAAAATCATCTAACAAGACAAGATAATGTTTATGACCCAAAGAACCAGAGATAGGAGATGTCCACAAATCAGCATGAATAATATCAAAAGGAGAAAACGTAACACTTGAAGATGATTTAAAAGGAAGACGAACATGTTTTCCTAATGAACAAGAAACACAGTGCTGGGCAAGTGTCCCATTATTACATGTAATAACATTATTGCCTCTAAGAAAATTAAAAACTGGGGCTCCTGAGTGGCCAAGCCTATTATGCCAAGTTGACGGAGAGATAGCGGCTAGAGAAACGGGGGAGCATGAGCTGGCAGAGGAGGTGGATGGAAATGGATAGAGATCCTTCGTGTTATTGCATCTCGTAAGAGGTGTTCCCGTACGAAGATCCTTCACAGTAAAACCAAAAGGGTCAAAGTCAACAGAGACAGAATTATTACGAGTAAATTTTTGGACAGAAATTAAGTTCTTAATGATGTTCGGAGCATACGGGACATTATTAAGAGAAAAGGGTGGGTGAGGTGGTTGTGTCTAGGTGGTACAATAACCCTATATTGGAATGTGGTGACCATTGCCAACAGTAATGTATTGGGGAGACTTTAAACAGAATAGGTGGGAGAGATTACCTGCAGACCGGGTGAGGTGAGATGTGGCTCCTGAATCCATGTACCAATTTTCATCGGGCTGCTACAAATTTAGACTGCTGAAGGCCTGACCCGAGTCAGTGGGGGCTAGACCAGGAGGTTGCATCAGGACTGCGGCATGGACGACATGGGCCTGATGGTGAGGCGCCTGGACAGAGGGCTTGTACCCAGGAAGTGGGCCCAGTACGCCAGGCCGCTGGTACTGGAACTGGGCCTAAGCAATCCCAGGGTATGAGGCCCAGTTTCCACGCTGCTAAAAAGAAGTTGGGCCTGTCCAATGCTGATACTGCTGGGGTTGGAAATTGGGCTGCTGGCTGTGGGCCCCTTTCTCGCGCCCTTTACCACCTTTTCCACCACTGCGACCCTTGCCGCTGCTGTGGTTCCGCGACTGGGTTGGGTCCGGCAGTGGCGCCTGGCCAGCGGTAGTGGTGCTCTGCGGAGGCGTTTCAATTGTGAATGCCTTTTGGTTGTGCTCGTCCTGTTTAGCACGTCGGATTTCCTTCAAAATAATTTGGAGAGCGCCTTGTTGAAACTCGGTAGTGGGTCGGCTTGTTGAATCATAGTGGCGAGAGTATTATATTCTCCTTTTGGTAAACCCGCAACAAGTTGTAGGACCATCTTAGTGGCAGAAACGGGTGTCCCCATGTTGGATAATTGGTCTGCAACTAGTTTCAATTGTCTGCAATATTCGAACATGTTGGAAAAAAATTTGAGACGTGTATTATTGAATTATTCCTCAAAATACAATGGTCGAGTATTTTTGTTGTCCTGAAAAGTTTCTTCCAATCGAATCCATAATTCACGAGTCGAGGCACCTGTTTTCATAATAGCGTGGAGAAGGTCTTTAGATATGGTGACATAGATCCACTGTTTGACCATAGTGTCGAGACGACGCCATGTCGAGTCTGCAATTTCTAGAGGGCGAGGGATATAGTCATCGATATGATCAAGTACGTTACACACACAGGCATGGATACTGAATAGTTCAACCCACGAAGAGTACCGACCGTCTTCTTGATCAAGAATTAGAGGGATGAAATTCTTTATGTTCGTGACGGTAAAAGCAGGGTGGAAGAAGGAGGTGGAGGAGGGAGGGGGGTTATTATTGACGACTATGGAGGATGCGGAAGCTTTGGGAGAGGTGGGGAAGAGACATGGTGGCCACGTAAAGTGAAAAAAGATTTCGAAAAGGGGAGGGGCTGCTGCCCGTGGGGTGGGGGGGCTGGCAAGAAAGAAAATTAGATGATTTTAGGGTTAGGCTCTTGATACCCCATGTAAGATTGTATCAATCTCCCTTGGGGAACATTTCTCATTAATACAATATATATAGGTGTACAATATTGAATCCTTCTATAATAAGGATCTCAATTCTACCATAATTATACAATACAAAATATGGTAAAATATTAACTTATACACGGGCTAATAATAAGCTCTTGATAGTAACTAAACCATCTGTTTCACTTCTACAACTTCATAATTCATTTGGTTTGCTGACATTTATGAAACATTGAAGTCAAAAAATGATTTTAATATTTCAGGTCTAGCACATAAATAGGTTTTAACTCAATAACTTAACATTATTTCATTTTCAGATTGTCTCGTGTGAGCTACAACGTAACCTACATCGTATGTGTACCATATTAGTTAACAGATCTAAACGATTTATATTTAATTTGATACATAAAGAATGTAAGTAAATGAAGATAAAACAAATCTTCTAGTATTAAACAAAAAAATATTAAAACCTAAAAAATGATTTTATTTGGTTTTGTTTGATTTGTATATTTAGCAAACCGACCTATATATGTTTTTGTTTTGTTTTAAGTAAAATCTAGCTAGCTAAATTGAACCGGGAGAACCCCTACTTAATTACATATATTCTAAATACTGTAGTTATTGAGGCTTTTACTTAATTTTTCTAAGTCAAAAATAGAAAATAAAACGTGGGACTTGAAAGTATAAAAACAATATGACAATTCATAGCAAAATCAAGTAATTCTTTTTTATACTGATATATAGGGCCTGTTTGCGAATTACTGTGATAGCTTTTCAAAGTGTAAGTCTTTATTAAAATGCTTTAAAAATAAGTAGTACTTTTATAACTTTAAATCAAGTGTTTGTTATCATTATTTCTAAACATTCTTCCACCCTTTAATTTATTTATTTACTTAGCTCAACCAATAATGTTAGGCAAAAAACCGTTTGTTCGTTATTAGTATAGTTTAATCTTTTATAGCATGTCACTCTCTTTTTGCTTTATGAACTCATACTACTATAAACAGTTAGTTTTTTTTTCTTATATGGTGTCCAGTATTTATATTGAGGTCCGACTAAATTTAGATTCGCTTCGGGAAGTTCCACATTGGGAGGCAAAGTACTCCCTAACAAAGGCGACTCTATGCTCAGAAAGACGTTGTTGAAGAAAGATATACCACATCGGTAACAAATGAGAACCCTGAGCTCCTTATGAAGCTTGGGCAATCCTCATTCCTTTGAGCTAGATTTTGGGGTGTGAATTAGGCTCAAGGCCTAATTTGACAGGAAATTAGCGATGAAAGAGTACTTGTCACTCTAATTTTTGTATATAGATTTAGGGGCAAATTTACATATAAATTACGGGGCACGTGAACCCATGATCTTGTCGTAAAATTAAATGTTTTATGTACATATTTTCTAAAATCGATTCCCTCTATCCCATATTAGTTGTCCACATTAGTAAAATATTCGTCTCAAAATACTTATTAATTTACAAAACCAAGATAGAATTAATTAAATTTTTTCTATTTTGTATTTAGTTATTAATTGTTTTTTAAAGTAACTGACATTGATTAAAGTGTAATTTAATGGAGAGATAAGGATAATGTAATAAAAGCACATTTTTATTTATAATTTTTAAAAGGTGTATAAAGAAAAAAATAGACAAGTAATATAAAACGGAGAGAGTATAATATTAGCTGAATAGTGTACTTGATTGAATGATGAGTTATTTATTTCGAGAATTAAGAATTAATTCCTACTGCTATTTTTTTTTCCTTGTTTTTCTTAAGTGATGCACTCGTTTACTAAAAATTCTAAAATTTTCAGTGTATAGATTGATAATAGTATAATTTTTTGTCTGTGAAGCTTGGGTTTTCCTGACAGGTTTTATAACACATGTCACCACCTCCAATCTAGTTTGTTTCCCAAAATTTGGTAGTCCCCAAAACAAACTTTCTTGCAAGAATTAATTTCTGTACTCGTGTTTCTGTTGAACAAGAAATTACTAGAAATAAATAAAGACTTCCCCAAAAAAGAATAGTTTGAAAAAGTAAGTAAAACAAAAAGGTCAACAAAGGCATTTTAAAAAGGAGTCTTGAGTACATGAATGAAAAGATAAATTGGTTATGGCATTTTTATATAATATATAGTGTGTGTTAGCATGTGGAAGTACTTGATTAATAAATAGGGAGGATATTGCAGGGAAGTTAGGGGATGAATATAAACTTGTGGGGTCAAAATACCATATTCAATCTCATACAAAAGTCAATAAATGCGTCTGGAGTCTGGACTTTAGAAAAATTTTATCATTTTATTTGTTTACTCTTTTGAAGTAACATGATTCAATGTTTTCATTCAAGAGTCCAGTCAATCTCAACAAAGAACGTAAATCAGAGGCGAAATCAGAATTTTTATTTATAAGATTTAAAAATATAAAAAAATAAATATATGAAGAATTCAACATATATTATATGTACATTACATATATCATATAAATTTTCACCGAAAGGATTTCAAATGAACCCCTCAGTCCTTTACTAACCCCGCCCCTGCATACAAGTAACATTATTTGTGATATTTCAAAATTAGAAAAGAAAAAAAGCATATGTATAACTACTATAAAGTTGTTTCCGTTATATTCTACTGAAATTAGATTATACAGAGATGAATTTATCATATTACGTAACATTTAAATTAGTATATAACTGCTTTAAGATTTTTTTAATAAGGATTTTCAATTTTAAATTAAATTCTTTTCTTAGAAATACTTTCTTTGCGTGTATTACTTGTGAAGTTTAAAACTTAACTATCATTTAGTGGTTTCAAATATATCCTGATTGTTTTGAGCTAGTAGAGTGTTAATTAAGTGAGATGTTTAAGCTTTAAAAAGTAGTTTTATACTTCTATAGACTACAATTTTTTTTAAAGGATGTAGAAAAATATTAAAAGACATAATATAAACCGGATAGAATAATATAAAATTAAATTGCACATACCATGTGTCCCATCATTTGGTGTTTGCTTATCCACCATTTTCCAAAGCAACAACCAAATCTCTACAAGATGTGTCCCTACCTAAAATCTTCCAACCCCACTTGCTTTACCTGATAACAAGGGTATTCAAAGCCCTTACCAATCTAACAATCAACAAAATCTTTCCCACTTTTATAGAGGGAAAGAAAAAAGGAATACCTTTACATAAATCCTTATCCAAAACCAATAAAGTCAACGGCATAACCGGTGTAATCTCATTAGTGGAGTCGGGAGAGGGTAGAGTGTACACAGACCTTACATCTACCTTGCAAGGTAGAGATGTTTCCGATAGACACTCGGCAAAGTTAACAAACATCATAGGCATAAATTAAAAACTATACCAATTGTCAAAAATAACCAGAATGTAACCATCATTTTATAACTCTAATCAACGTTTCAATGTTCTGATCCAAAATGAAAATGCACTTATTCTGTGCAAATTTACAGTCGGGGAATTTCTATGAAAGCATATGGTTAATGCTCAAAAGATGGTACATCCAAAACGGTCGATATTATGTCCTTCCTAGAGATAAAAAAAAAAATTAGACCAAAACGCGCAAACCCTGTACTTTAGGTCCAAGAAAATGTTTATCTAAGCATAATGCAACTCCGATGCCTCTCCCCATTTGAGAGTGGTCTCTCTGTTGAGGGTCAATTAGAATGATATCCTCTGTTTCCACAGCAAGTTGAGAATTTACTCAGCTAGGTGGAAGAAACTAGAAATCTTATTGAGACAGTCGGTTGAAATCAATTCAGCGACGTCCATTCGCCCAATGCCTATTATTGTTGCTCGGTCTCATATGAGGATTCTTAAGGCCAACAACTTGGTTTGGGCCCTTCTTCGGGATATCATGCAACTCCATAACCTGTATTGTCCGCTGCCTCTTGGCTGAGGGACAATTATAAAATATATTCAGATCACAATCACAGTCATGAATCAATTGATTTCAATGTTTTCATAAGAAACCAAACACGAATTATATATATAGGGAAAGCAACACATCTGTCCGCTCGTCAAAAATAATTAGAACCAATTGCCATATTTACAAAATATATCCACTAGTTAGGTATAAAATATGTATATCATATGTATATATACATTAATATACATTTATCAGCTATTATTTTGATAGGCGGGCTATACAATGTAAAAATCCCTAAATTATATCCAGTAAAGTTGAAAGTATCCATAAAGATTAAAGAGTAGAGGACCAACCGTTTTCAGCTTCTTGGTACCGTTCCTGGAGCTTTCTCTTTGTAGCCTCGAGTTTGACTTGAACTGCATCCTCATCTGAGCGTCTAAGTTTCTATATGATGAAATTATGCACATTTAGATAGGGATCGGAACTTTACATGAATCACAAGATAACTTCCTTTTAGATACTCACGTTTTGTTGAGACGGCAAGGGCCTCTTCTGAATTGTGCTTTTATCAGATTTCTGCTGAAAGTTCGTCTCATTAATCTTGAGCTTCTGTTCCAAGGCTGGTTTTATCGGTCTTCCAGGCCCAGATACACCTCCAGATGGCTTATTTGGTTTGACAACTGTTGTTTGCTTCTTGATTACTGCTTCCTGTTTCTTTTGTTGTTCAACTTTCCTCTCTTTGGGAGCAGCATCGAAACTGTTTCGAGGCTTATCCAGCGATGGCTTTCTGCCATTTCCACGGTTCTCATTGAATTCCCCACTGTTTCGAGGATCTGAAATAAAATCCCCAATCAGAATAATTTATAATGGGGAATTCGAATAAAGAACCGAATAGCATAGGTATATTGAAAGAATATGGACACAAATTCTACTCACTTCCATCATCATCCATGCCATCAAAGAACTTCATTGGTCACAAACAACAAAGAGAAAAATAAGTCAGTCGCAGCCCCCAAAAAGCAAAATAATTAATTATTTTCTAGAAGAGAGTAAGTTGTTCATACTTGCGACAACTCAATTCCAGTGGTCTGAGCAGAAAAAAAAGCTAAGTCGTCTAAAGGCGGGGAAGGAAGTCCTTCCTCCTCTTGATCAACTACAGACGCTTTCATAGACTCTGGAGTGCTTTCGTTACCTTTAATCAAGTAACAAATCAGTTCAAACTTCAGTTCAGAATTGCAAATGAAAACATAGAGAATTAAGTTTTTTTGGGGCAAGTTACACATTTGACCGGTCGGCCAAAAATAATTATATTCGCTAGCCCAATTTACAAGAAATATACATTTGCTGGCTATTATTTTGAAGGGAGCAAGAGAAACTCTAAAATAATTACCTGTAAAGGCTGCAGTAGCATTCACCCATTCATCCACCAAGACCTTCCAATCCCTGTGATCCATTGAAAATTCGATCAATAATAAGCTACAAACATGTCAAACTTAAAGCAACTCTATTGAAACAGACGGGGTTCCCAGACAGTAAATCAGCAAGTTGCACAGATCAACAAGAAGTGATACAAAAGAGAAAAACTAGAGCTCAAAGTGCACTGAATGAATAAAGCAATGACCATCATTACTATGCGTTGATAATTAAGCTATCGTGTAATCAGCATTTATATGGTCAAGATTTACAACAATTAAAGAAAAACTGCAAGCATTGAAAAGTAATTATAGCTCAAGACTACAATCGACAAAGCAAGCTGTCAGAGCCACCAATATGGCAAGTTAGTTCGACTTGAAGACAAAAGTTCAAACCTCTGCGAAAATCAACAAATTTAGTAACCTTAAGGATATCCCATATCAGAAAACTAGAACCACGTTGTGTGTTCATATTTTTGATGATTTTACAGTTATTTCAGAAATAAGCCAATAACGAAAGAGTTCCTTACTCAATCAGTGTCCGGGATAGATGCCGAGTATCCTTTGAGTTGTGCTTTCTCAGAGAATTAACTGATTTTCCAATCTCTGTGGCCTGATATAGAAACAATTCATTACGCCCAAACGAAAACACGAAATGAGATTAAAGAATCAAAACTGCAAAATGGCGGATGAAATTCTGGAAGTGGCAAAAGATCAAATTACCTTCAAAGTCTCCACAGACAAAGCCATTAATTGAAGCCTTCTTAAGCACTCAAATAACTCTCCGGACTGTCGAAAAGAACAATCAATCAAAACCAGATTATTAAAGAAAGCCCAAAACTAATTCCCTCAACCAAGCAAGTGAAATTGCAAAAGATAGAAATCAAACATCAAGTTTAAAAGCAGCTGCACACAAATATAGCAAAAACAATTCAAATGGAGTACTGATCACAAGTTAATAGAGATGAAAACCATAAAGGTTTCCAGTTATAGACACTAGTACAGAAAACAGAATCGCCATCAACTTCAACATAAAAGTCACCATTGTTATGTCAGACAACACTAAAAGTTCTGACATCTAACAACATTTAAGCTCAATTATCAAAGATTCTTCTTCCTGGTGTCTAACAATCCTATAAAAGGAACTTTAAAAGCTACTTATAGACAAGAGTCCACATGTTGAGTAAACAAATCCAAATACTGCAAAAATAATTCAAGTGGAGTACTGATCACAAGTTAATAGAGATAAAAAGCATAAAGGTTTCCAATTATAGACACCAGTACAGAAAATAGGACATCAAATTCAACCACAAAAATCACCATTTATGTCGGACAACACCATAAATTCTTGAACACTAACAACATTTAAGTTCAATTATCAAAGATTCTTCCTGATCAACCCCAAAAGAAAAGAAACTTCAAATTCATATAGACAAAGTCCAATTATCGACTAAACAAATACAAATACAGCAAAAATACTTTAAATGAATAGTATAATTAGAAGTTATACTAATAGAGATTCACCTCAGCTTGGCTATTATCAATGATATCCTTGATCCTCATAACCTCTCCAAAAGTTTGTGTTTCTTCCTCAATCTCCTCAGTTAATGCCTCAGCTTCACCATAACTATAATTGCTAACTTGATTAACATTCAATTCACCATGATGATCTATACTACTATTAGCTTTGCTCTCTTTACTAACACCAAACTCATTCTTAGTCTTATTTTTTTCTTCATCATTAGCGACAATTGGTAAAGCTAATTCAACTTTTTCACAACCAAAACACATAGTGAATTTACAAGTAAATAGCATTTCAGCAATTCTATCTCTTCTCAATTTGAACTCCTTTGGACAATCAACCGCCGCAACCATAACAGCATGCTCAATTATATCAAATATATCCGAATTTGCTGTCCGAAAATAGTTCCTCCATTTATCAAGACTCTTTGCCATAACTGAAGAAAAAAATCAACTCAGATCGCAAAATCAAATTTCTATCAATAACCAGTTATCCAAATTCGATCTTTATCCGACTTTGATCATACCCACAATTGAAAAAGCAATAAATTCTACTCAGAAACAAGGTTTTTCAGCAATTAAACCTCTGATTTTCCAATCAGTTCTGGTAACTTAAAAATAAAAATCAGTTTCTTTTACCGATGATCGGAAACTTCATAATCAGTATACCAGAATCTCAGTTCTGAATTTTTTAAAGGCAATCAGATGAAATTTTTTGAGATAAATTGCTGTTAGGGGAAAATTCACATGCTCAAAAACTCTAAACCCAAAAAACAAAAAACAAAAAACAAAAAAAAGCTGAAAATTGATGAAGATTTTGGTGAGATATAGAGAACAGAAAATATTCGCGGCAAATCAATGGATAAATCTAGAGAAAATTATGCCGATTGAAAGAAAAAAAATTCAGAGTAGAAGAATATATGTTAAAATGTATGAGAGATATTATCTCTCTTTCTCTATCTATATTTTTTCTACCTTATTTTCTCTTTGAAAATGAGCAAGAAAAAGTATTGTTTTCTGACTTTCTCCTTGTTGGGTTTTGTGGGGGGGGTGGGGGTGGGGGTAGGGGTAGGGGTAGGGTGGAGAGGGACAGGTGATCACCACATATGGAGGAGAGTCAATTATTTTTTTTATATCCAACGGTTTACGTTAGACTATTTTTGAAGATATTAATTTTGATCTCTCAGGATTAATACCAGTAAATCGTAGAAAATCTTGCAAATTGCTTCTACCAAAGTTCGCATCCACACTACAGACCTCCAGTTGAATTTTAAGTTACGTCTGTTGACATCCCGCTATAAAAACCTCAAGGAAGTGATTTCTATCTTTACTTTGAAGTGTTTCCTTTTTTTTCTTTTTGGAAGGAGTAAGTAGTTGAAGAGATTTTAATTAGTTACTTTGCTTAATCATAATATTACAAATTTGTAATTTAGTGATATGGTTATCGTTATCTGATTCTATTATTCAGTTAGGTTTCTTTTATTTTAATTAGTGATATTATAAATTGACTCTTAAAATTAATTAGTCGCGGAACGAGTGACGTTTTTTTTCTGAAAAAGTGTTGTCCATTATCGTTTTATCTAGCTTAATTTTTTTTTCTTGTTAACGTTGATTGTTTTAGTCTTGTCGTATTCTTACTGTTATGTTGAATTTTCTTACAATACGCTGTTATATGATATTTGTATTTCAATGACGAGATTATTTTTATCTTAATATTATTCATTTAGAAAGGCGTTTATTATTAAATAAGCACTAGCCAATACTATTATTATTACAACAACAACATACTCGGTCAATGCTATTATTGTTATTATTCAAAATAAAATAATTAAACATGTTAAAAGAAATTAAATGTAATATCATGAGGTGAATTTAAAATTCGCATTGTCTTGTTAATAAAGAGTTCCCATGCGCTCCCTGAAATTGGTATCTTAAATTAGATATACTAGGGATGTGTTTGGTACGGATAAAAATATTTTTAATTTTCTTATGTTTTGCTAGTCAAAGTATTGTAAAAAATAATTTTATAAGAAAATAAGTTATCTAAAAATTTTAAAAAAGATGTCTTCCCCTAGTGGGAGTAGAAAAACAAATCATATAAGGTAAGTGGTATCTCATTTTGATGGTCTCCGTCGCACTCCCAACACTCAATCTCATACCTAGTCACCACTCCCCACCTCCCATTGTATTTATTTAAATTATATATAGTTAATATTTTTGAAATAATATTCTATACCTATTTATCAAACGCCTGAAAAAAAAATTAAAGGTTATTTATATTCGAGGAAAACTTTTTCCGTGGAATATTTTCATACCAAAGACACCCTAGTTTTCTTAGATGAATGATGGATAAACACACGGTACGTTAATAGTTATGACTACTTAATATGATCACAAGTAAGAAAAATGTGGTCATATCCTTATTCCTTCATTAACTAACATTAGGAATAACTACAAAAGATATTATCAAATTATAATTTCCATTTTAACTAGGTTTTAATTACTTTGATCGGTTAAGAAGTGAACAATTCTTTGAGAAACCATTGACCTTGAAATATCTCTTGGCCTAGCAATAAGGCACCATACGACATTATCATTATATACTAATAATACTTAACCTAAATATACCTCCAACTTACTATTAGATAACCTTAGTGGTTATTCTCAAGTTTTAGAAAGTACCTCATCTAACCCCTTAATTAAGTTGTTAGAGAGAGCATATTATTTACTTAAGCTAAATACATGTTTTTTCTTATATATAAAAAGTGATGGATAGACATAATTAAACACATAATGTTAAATATACATATGATATACAATATATCATATGTATATTGGTTGGTCTCGGTTTGCTGTACGTATGGAGGACGAATTGAACATATTAGTTTAGGTAATATTTGGATGTAATTAGTACTGTATACTTACCATAATTGTATTATCATAATTGTATAGTTTGTGTCCAAGTAGAATAAGGTTTTAGGAGTAGAATATGAATAGAATTTTCCTATTATGAAAAGATGTAAATTGTATATGTACTCTTTCAATTAATGAAAATAATAAAGGGATTATTTCTTTCACATAATCTATGTATATTATGATATCATATCAAAGTATATTATCATTGTCTCATCGAAAAAGTTAAATTGTTAGGGGAAGTCCATATTTATTTAATTAAGCATAAAGGGTCAAAATGTCCCTAAACTATATATGCGAAATGGAACAATTCTACTCCCGATCAGTTAATAATTGTCTTGATCATACTCATGTTGTTATCAAAGTGATGAGCTAATTAACGGCAATAACTGAAGGGTAAATTTAGATCATTTGCAAAATTTAAGGGTAAATTTAAAGTTATTTCTCAAACTTTACTTTTTCTTTCTATATTATCATTCTGATATTTTCCTCTGTTATTTTTTCCCCTTTTTATCCCCTAGTTTCTTTGTTTCTATTCTTCTTTTATTTGTCCTTTTTAATATCAAGGTTTTTTTTATCTAACACAAGTTCCTAAACCTTGTTACGTGTGAACTGAACATGCCCAAAACAGTGGCAAATAGTTGTTGCCAATAAATTACTCAAGTCAACTCATATTCAATAGGACATTTTAGTGATCAAGAAATCAAAATTATAATTATAATCCACGCGTTTGAGTTATGATAACTTTATGGACACTATTGTTCAGTTTTTTAAATTTCTATAAATAAACTATGTGAAGGAAAAAAAAAACAGGGTAAGTTTTGATTTTGCTAAAAAGTTATACTACGTAAAAATATAATTAGGGGTGGATATAGACGTTAAAATATTGGTTCATTTAAAAAGTAGTTCTGGTTAGGAATATGTCACACAGCTCAAGTCCATTGCTTGTATCGTTTATTTTGCTCAACAAACCTTAAGAGTTTGTTCGTTGTGCTATATTAATTATCATCAAATCTAAAAGCGTCCGTATATATAAATTTGTGTTATAATTTATAAAAAATCATTTTTTTCTCTCATTCTGGTGTGAGATTCACCTGAGTTGTCAGGTGTATCTCTTCTTCATCAGCCTAGAAGTTTGTCAGTTATTTCTTTTTCCCGTCCTCGTGCTCGCCTTTGTCGTGATCGTCACAAAATTTGTTTGTGTTAAACAAAATTAAATTAAGATGAATAATTAATTTCAAATCCAGTAATTAATCAAATAAGTTGTGGTTGAATTTCACTCCAACTTATAAAATTTAAATTCTTAATCTTGTCTAGACTAATAATATATTTAGTGTAATCGTTGGCGGTGACTAAACTTTTACCTAACAAAGATGCGGCCACAAGTACATGTGTGATATGGCTCTTGTATTCAGTTGTCACGGATAGAATGAGAATTTTGCAATACATGTTTCCTCGTGTGAATAATTTGAGTTTAAATTTTGTGCATTGTTTACGTATAAATTTATTTATATCATTATGTTAAATTCACTTATAATAATATATAAATTATTTTTCATAATACGATATGGTAATATAAAATAAGGAAAATAATCTAGTATAATTGAGTTAAATTGATCTGCTGATATAAAAAGTTTTATAATATCAGTAGTGGATAATATTTAAATCCGTAAGTTTATCCTTCATAGTTTGATTTGTAAGGAAAGTAATTAATTGCACGCATAATACTTGAAATCCTGCCATATTTCCTACAAAAGAAAATGAAAGTAACGATTACTTGAAGTAATGAAACTAACATCTTGCTATATATTAAAAGGATCAAGATAATCTCAAAATCATTGCACATTTTAAATATTTAATAATAGGAAAACTTGTAGCTTATGATTCATTGGTTTGTAATAGCACATTAACTTGCCATCTACTTCATATATATATATATATATAGTTATGTAATACACGCTTTAATAAGTTATTGATTAGTTTTATTTGAGCACCAATTAAACAAACAAATTCCTAATTTTAGTTGCTAAATTAAATATTAATTGTTTTAGCCAGATAAATCATATAATTACGTCACTATCATAAAACATACACTATATATGAGCTACAGACTCCAGTTTAGATGATGCATGTTAGAATTTGTCAATACTCATATATTACTTTAGTAGTACTTTAATTATGTAGGAAAAATATATAAAAGATTACCCACCAAATTATTAAATCTGATAGACTACTTGAAGATATATTACCTTGAATCCGCATTAGGTTTTCAAATAAACTTAGCAATATTAATCTTATTTATGTGCAATAATTTATGATACTTTTACACTGTCAAGTTAAAATAACATATAATGTAACTCTTAATAATAATCCTTACTTTTTTTTACAATAACCCTAGTTGGATAATATAAAAAGTAATTATTCGTTATAGCGAATTATACTGATCACATTGCAATGTATAAGTTAAATCCTTAATCTAAGCTATCTCAAACCTAATATTGCAAAACCAATTGTAGTATTCCTACATGTCATTTCATATATTGTTTTCTCACTATACAATTTCTACTGTTATATTATCTTTCTGTCTTGAGTTGTACATAGTTCGTTTGGTAATATAAAAAAGTATTATCAGATTTAGAAGTTTCTCTTGCTTGTTACGAAATTTAAGAAAGTAAAGAAACTTCTAAATCTAATAATGTTTTTTTTTATATAATTAGGGTATTTATATTACCAATCGAACTATGTACAACTCAAGACAAAAAGATAATATAACCGTAGAGATTGTATAGTGAGACAACAATATATGAAAGCAACAATAACAAAAAGAAAAAAACATATAATTATACGTGTAAACTCTCAAAGGAAAAAAAAACTCGCGGTCATTCACCAATTCTTATTATTTCTTAATGAAAGATGATACTAATTATAACGGAAAAGCAAAATTTATATAGACGATGAAAACTCCTAATCTTAAAATAATTAGAGTGTCCTCCTAATCCTTGATTCGTCCATCGCAGGAGGTTGTCGTCCCTTAATTACAACCCCTAAATCAAACCCACAAACTTAACAAGAAGGCCCAATCTCCAATCAGCAACTAGCACCTCTTAAGTCAACATTCAACTCAAAAGTGCGCATCTTATACTACTAGTTCTAGGACACTATCCTTTAATTAGGGTTAAAAGTTCAAACTATTAGGTCGTTTGGTATTATATATTAGAGAAAATAATGTGTGCATTAGCTTTGTGTATTATTAATATTTTGTTTGGTATTCTTTTTCAATCTATATATAATTAATATAAGCATTAGCTATGCATATTATTTGATATTATCCTATGCATAACTAATATCTAGACGGTATTAGAAATGCAATAGGTTTTAATGTATGCATAAGCATGATTAAAGACACAATTGCTCATGAAGTCTCTCACATAATATAGTATGAAAGGTATTTTTGTAAACAACCAATTATTTTTAGAAATTATACAATTGATGTTATTTCTAATACACCAAACGATGGATAAAAAATAATCTCTGCATAACTAATATCAGCAATATTAAAACATATTATTCAATATTATTCTTATACACTCAACCAAACGACCCCTTAATTTAATCTCCTTGCTAGTTGTGGCTTCATGTTTCCTCTATGGAATACTTCTGGTACCATCAGTTTGATATGATGATAGTAAAGTCTTTATTTTGCTTGCTCATAAAAGCTCTTTAATTTCTCTCCTGCCAAACATAGTACTCCGTACATATATTCAGTTAATCAGAAAGGACAAGTCTGACTTGTTCATGAGCAGCCAATCACAATATAAAAAGTACTTAGAAATAGATGTACCGTAATAATTGCATGTTAATCTTTTCCAGTAAACCTTTGGGCATTCACCTTTTAGCTTCTTATAAAACATGTTTATGCTAAAAAATAGGGGTATATATATGTTAAAATGTCTCTTGCATTTTATAATTTCAAATTTTATTGTATCTTAATTTATACCACACTCTTTTCTTTTTAATTAGATCGTAAAAGAATATATTATTTCTAATCTTAATAACAATTTAATTTAAATTCTTTATTTATCTTATTGAGATAATTTGTAATTACACCAATATCTAAAATTTGTTTTATAACATAAATTTGAATGAAGGCAGTACTAAATATTTAAAGTGACTAAAAAAGGTAAAACACGTAAACCGTAAGAGATAAAAGTAATAACTTTCACGTGCTATACAAGTGAATCTAGTGACAATAATTTGAGCCAGTTAGCAAACATCACGTTTTTTTTGCTTTAAAAATACGTTCTTATTAAAGTGTCAATATTATCGTAATGTTAATTTGTATTTTAAAGTTAAAAATGTACTAGTACAGCACCTTGAATAGTGATGTGATGACTCATCTGATCCCATCTCAAACAACCTCTTATGAACTACCTGCACTGACGCGTAAGAATATAATTCACTGCCACGTGTCAGTGAAAATTCTTTTAGCGATGATCCGGGCTTAGGGGTGGACATAAAATCCGTCGAACTGAAAAAACCAAACCGAATCGACAGTTCGGTTCAGTTTTTATTTGGTTTTTAAAAAAAATTGGTTCATGAAAAAATCGAACCGAATCAGAATTAAATGATTCGGTTCGGTTTGGTTCTTTTGTATTTTTGATGAACCGAATCGAAAACCGGGGCAAATATGTAATTAATTTTATTTTTTATTTTAGGCTACTGCTATCTCTTGAATCATAGTCATTGAAGCCAATCTATGAAGCTTTTATGGAAGTCGAATGCGGCATGAACTTAATTAACATATTAAGGAAGGATTGGCATAAAATGTAGGAGAGAAAGTAGTTGTAAATATGTGTAACTTTAAATGATCATAACTCTGCGTTCGGATGTCCGTTTTACCCGTAAGGCGGTTTGGCGCCGCCAATTTTTAAGAAAACGTCTGTTTTCCCAATCAATTTGTGTTTTCCCTCAAATCTGTTTCTAATTTTCCCTTTTCATTAGTAAACATCTCACGATATACAATACATTTCAACATCGAAATTCCGTGGTAATGTAGGTGTGTATGTCAATTTCAGTGTTGGAAATTCAATTTTAAAAAAACATCTCTCGACCCGACCCATTTTATTTCAGTGTTGGACTTTTGTGGGGATGTAAACTTTGATTTGGAATTTTTTACATGTTTTAAGAATATATGTGATGCATACTTTATGTTTTTGGACTTTATATTTGATGCGAAAAAACCGATATAAATCGAAACGTTCAGCGATATAAACCGATATATCGGTTTTTAAAAAAAAATTGATTCGGTTTTTATTTTAAAAAACTGAATTTTATTCGGTTCATAGTTTTTTGATACAAAACATAACCGAACCGATATACGCCCACCCCTATCCACGCTTTCCCAGTGCGTTACACGTTTATTATATGGTTGACTTTATTTTGTCTTCTTTTGCTTTATTTTGTCTTCTTTTGACGGTATGAACTTTGTTCAATAATAGTATATATGTTATAAAATAAAGACTATAAAGTAAATACACTATAGATAAGTATATAGAAAGAGATTGATATATTATTCAACTTCAAATTGGTATCCAAATAAGTAAATGAACCTCTTATTTATAGGAAAAATTGCTTGGTGCTAAAGTTACCTTAGTGGCCAAGTAAACTTGGTTGCCAAGGCTACTTAATCGACATTCATATAAAGTATTTACAACACTCCCTTTCAATGTTTATTAATTAGATGATGTGTCTCGTTAAAAAATTTATTAGGAAAAATCAGGTGGAAGAAAGTCCTAGTGAATGAAAAGAGTACACATATCTAGTAATACGTTTTGAGAGAGCTGCCTCATTAAAAATCTTGCCAAGAAAATCCAATGGGACAAAATCTTGGCTAAGGAAAAAAGAGTACAACGCGTATTCTACTCCCCTGATGAAGACCACGATTCAAATGTCGGATTCTTCGCATTCCAATCTTGGATACCATCTTTTCAAAAGTTGAAGTTGACAATGATTTGATCAATAAATCTACAGGACTGTCACTTGAACGAATTAGCTACACATTAATATCACCATTCTTCAGGAGATCATGTGTGAAGAATAATTTTGGTGAAATATGTTTCGTTCTATCTCCTTTAATGAAGCCTTCTTTTAATTGAGCTATGCATGCAACATTGTCTTCATATACTGTGGGCATATGAGTATCACACTTCAGGCCACATCTTTTCCTGATGAAATGTATCTCTAATTTTAACCACACACATTCTCTACTTGCTTAAAGAATAGCTATTATCTCAGCATGATTCGAAGAAGTAGCAACAATGGACTACTTTGTAGATCGCCATGATATAACAATACCTCCGCATGTAAACAGATAGCCCGTTTGAGATCAAAATTTGTGTGGGTCAGATAAATAACCTACATCTGCATAACCAACAAGATTTACACTATCTTTGTTAGCATAAAACAGACTCATATCGATAGTTTTTTTAGATATCGCAATATATGTTTAATTCTGTTTCGTTCCAATGCTTCCATGTAGGAGAATAACTATATCTTGCTAGTAAATTAACAGAAAATGTTATGTCAGGTCTTGTAGAATTAGCAAGATACATAAGTGCACCAGTAGCACTAAGATATGGTACTTGAGGACTGAGAAGCTCTTCATTTTCTTCTTGAGGTCAGAACAGGTCTTTACTCACTTCAAGTGAGCGAACAACCATTGGAGTACTTAAAGGATGTGCATTGTCCATGTAAAATAGTTTTTAAACTTTCTCAGTATAGGCAGATTGATGAATAAAGATCTCATTTTTTAAATGTTCAATTTGCAGATCAAGACAAAGTTTTGTCTTTGCAAGATCTTTCATTTCAAATTCTTTCTTGAGATATTCAATTGCCTTTTGGAGCTCTTCTGAAGTCCCAATGAGATTTATGTCATCAACATAAACAACAAGTATAATAAACTCTGATATTATTTTCTTAATAAAAACACATGGACAAATGACATTATTTATATAACCTTCGTTTATCAAGTACTCATTAAGACGATTATACCATATGCGTCCTGATTATTTTAGACCATATAATGATCGTTGTAATCTGATTGAGTACGTTTCCCAAAATTTTGAACTATATGCTTCAGGCATCTTTAGTCCTTCTGGGATTTTCATTATCAAGTGATCCATAAAGGTAAGTTGTAACCACATCCAAAAGATGTATTCAAGGTTTTCATGTACAACTAAACTGATGAGATATCGAAATGTTATTGCATTCATAATGGGTGAATATATTTCTTCATTGTTGACACCGGTCTTTGAGAGAATCCTTGTGTAACAAAGTATGCCTTGTATCTCACAATTTCATTTCTCTTATTCCTTTTTCGCACAAAGACTCATTTATGGCCAACTGATTTTACAACATCAAGCGTTTGGACTACCGGTCTAAAAACGTCGCGTTTAGAAAGTGAATTCAATTCTTATTGAATCACCTCTTGTCATTTTGGTCAATCACATTTTTATCGACATTCTTCGATGGATAGAGGTTCTTGATCCTCACTATCTTTCATAATATTCATTGCAACATTATATGCAAAAAATATTATCCACCATAATTTTTGATCGATTAAAATTTATTCCATCACCAGTAGAACTTAATGATAGTTCTTTACTCACATGAGTCTCGAGTTCACTAATATCTTCAGGAATATCAGGATTAATCATATTATGATTCTCTTTATGAGATTCTTTTATAATGCCATCTTGACCATTACATTTTTTTCTAGGATTTCTATCCTTTGAACCTAATGGTCTATCACGCTTTAGGTGTGTATGAGATTCAGTAGCTATGGCACTAGTAGATGGTCCTGTTGGGACATCAATTCGAATAGGCACATTCAGCAGGGATATGTGACTTAGCTATTCTTTTAAAATCAGTAAATGCGTCTGACATCTGATTTACTATTTTCTGCAAGTGAATGATCTTCTGGATCTCATGTTCACATATAGAGACACATGAATCAAAATGAAATAGTGATGAAAATTTCCACGCTATTTCTCTTTTAATTTATTTCCTCTCTCCCCCTAATTGTGGAAAAATCATTTCATCAAATTGACAATCTGCAAATTGAGATGTGAATAAATCTCTTGTTAATGGTTCAATGTAGCGAATAATAGAGGGTGATTCAAATCCAACATATATTCCTAACCTTCTTTGGGGGCCCATCTTAGTGCATTGTGGTGGTGCAACCGACACATATACAACACAGTCAAAGATTTTGAGATGAGCAATATTTGGTTCATAACCAAATATTAATTGTGATGGAGAATATTTATTATAATGAGTCGGTCTGAGACGAATAAGCGATGCTGCATGTAAGATAGCATGGCCCAAGACGATAGTGGGCAAACGTGTTTTCACAAGTAGTGGTCTTGCTATCAATTGCAAGCGCTTAATAAATGATTCAGCAAGATAATTTTGAGTATGAATATGAGCGACAAGATGTTCAACTTTTATCCCAACTAATAAAAAATAATCATCAAAATCTTGAGATGTAAATTCTCCAGCATTATCGATGTGTATAACCTTAATGGGATGATCAAGGAATTGTGCCCTTAAACGTATTATTTGTGTCAATAGTTTCACAAATGTCAGGTTGCTAGATGATAGAAGGCACACATGAGACCATCTTGAAGATATCTAAATGACCCATATGATGGGTGAATAGGTCCACACATAACTCCATTTATACACTCTAGGAAGGCAGGGGAATCAAGGCTGACTTTCATTGGCGATGGTCTTGTTATGAATTTTTCTTGACAACAAGCAGATGAAAATTCAGCACTTTCAAGAATCTTCAGGTTCGTGAGTGGATGCCCATTTGAATATTCAATGATTCGTCTCATTATTATTGATTCAGGATGACCTATTCGGTCATGCCAAAGCACAAAAGCACTTGAATTATTAAACTTCTGATTTATGATTAAGTGTGCTTTAATTGTACTAATTTCTGCATAACACAAGCGAGAAGATAAAGTTGGTAATTTCTCCAAGATGTATTTCTGGTCAGAGACATACTTGGTAATACTAAGATATTCAATATTTATTTCATTTAATGTCTCAACATGATACCCATTTCGACGGATATCTTTGAAACTCAACAAGTTTCTTGGGTATTTAGAAGAGAACACTACATCTTCTATAATAAATTTTGTCTCCTTAGGCAAAAATATAGTAGCTCTTCTGGAGCCTTCAATCAATTTTGAATTGCCAGAAATTGTACTAACATTTTCCTTTTTCTTAAGAAAGTGAGAAAAGTATTTTTCATCTTTGAATGTGGCATGCGTTATTCCACTACCAATCACACAAATATCTTTATGGAGCATAAAAAAAGGATTACTTAACAAAGGAAATTGATACAAAAATTTAGAAGTGAAAATAAATTATCTATTCACCAAGAAGACATACAATGTCACCTGGTGAGGGCTAATAAATATTTATTGAGAGGCAACAAATGACTATCATTTCTTTCACATATTTGCAATGGGGGAGGCAAAATAAGCTATCTTTTGGTGATAGATTTTGAAAATTTATCTTGAAAAAATTTTCAAGACCAGTTTTTGAGGTTTTGAGATTTTCACTCACAAAAATTTAAATTTTCTCAAGTAAAAGACATTTTCAAACGCAACTTCAAATTCCAAAATCCACAACTTCATAAATTCAAGTTTTCAAATTTTAAGTTTTAACTTCAAGATCTATGATCAAACGGGAGCTAATATGTCAGTTTTAGTTTTCTAGCGAACAACTACGTAAACATAAAAAGGAATTGTTATCTGGGAAAATACGCTAAAAATATGATTTTCCTTGTTAATTTAAGCTAGCTTACCTAATGCTTTGGTAATATTTGTCTAGAGAAAAAGTCAAAGTCATAGTATTCGTCAATAGAAAAAGTAAAAGACGTTATTTTGACCGACAATAATAAGAGGTAAACATTCAAGTTTTTAGTTGGGAAGTAAATAATGTGTACTGAATGAAGTTGTTTTTGAACTTCACTTTTAAATTATCTAGTGCTAGTACTATCTACTATCACGTAGGTTTTTGTAAGGAAATTAATTAGGTCATTAAAGGTCACAGATGGAGTTTTGTTGCATTTAGGTATGCCTCAAAAATCCAAAAAGAAAAAAAAAACGATTTTCAGTCCCTGAGGTGTTATTGCGATTTGGGTCCATTATTGTTCAACTATGCGTATTTAACAATTGTTAAATTACTTAATCTAAATGTACAATATTGATCCTTAAAACTAACGACAATTAAATATTTAACAAAATTATTATTTAAGAAAAACATAAAAATAAAGATTAAGAAAAGCGGAAAATGAAAGAAGAGATTTCGTCTAACCACTCAAGCGGTCGATGCGTTCCTTACAACCTCTCTCACTGACGGAAGATATTCAACACTTTTGATTTCTTGAAGTGGATCGAAGGATTTACTTGGTACCGTCTAAAAGTGTAGTAACATCCATTGATTTCTACTATCTTTGTCCGGAGAGGGGTGATGGTGGTGGACATGATTTCAAGAAGATGGATGCAAAATTATGAATAGGTGAATCCATAATTTAAATTTGACGGTCTCTTTTTCTGTTTGTAATCTAATTTCATTATGTATTTGAAGTTCCATTGATTCAAAGGATCAAAATTAAAAGTTTAGATTAACTAATGGTTGAATGTGCATAGGTGAATGATATATGGACCAAATTGGAATAACGTAATAATTTGAGGACCATAATAGCTATTTTCTTAAAATCAAAATGTTAGGCTATTCAAAGAACTAAATTAGAATTTGTGTGCAGAAGAGCAAATCATTGAACGTACTCTATTTTTTCTTTATTTATTATTCTTCTATTCGAGAAGATACACGCATGTTATAAATTTTACATAAATTCCCAATTAATAAGTTCTAGCACAATAAACTTTTTGTTTTATTCAGATTTCTTAGCTCATAATTTACAAATACAACACAACAGAAGTCACAATTTCATTTCACGGTTGGTTTTGTATATCTCTCATTATCTGTTCTAAATGTTTCTCTCTAACATGGGGAAATAACTTTAATTATTTTGAATTAAAAAACATTACAATTGATATGACAGATATATAGAGTAAATATATTTTTTTAGGTGTTTCCAAACAACTAGTAATAATATTCGTGCTATGCACAGGCCCAACTACAAGATAATGTTATTCCAAACTTTTAAATTTGTCTTTTTTGGTGTATTTCATAATTAAAACTTCTTCATTATTAATTTAGGTTTTCCATATTTACAAAAATATTTCAATACTATCGGATATCTTTACTAAAATGTATATGGAGTTCTACATTCTTAGTAATTAATACAAACTCACTCACCTAAAGTTGATTTAAAAGAGGTTAAGCTTGCCAAAATTTAAAAACTCCGGCTATATCCTAAACGGAGGTCTTATAATCGGCTATATGTGCATTTTTACATGTTATACGTTTAGTTGTTCCTTCTTCATTTTACATTTCATTAATTTATACCATCGTTTAAGTTGTTCTACTTTGTTTTTATTTTTATAATACCTAATTAGAGTATAGTTTTATAGTACCTGAAATGTTCTTCTTGTTATATATAAAAGAATTCACTGGACATAATAATTTTTTGCATAAAAACAGCTAAAATATTTTGGTCAACCTAATGGAAATTATATTTGTTGGGTAAAGGAAAGTCAACTTTATCCTGAAAAATATTGAAGTCTAGTCTAAGGTAGCTAGTGCCTATTAATTCAATTGTTGTATGAGGAATATGGTCAACAGTGGAAGGCTTTCAAGAAAAATGATTATTTATTTGGTGGTTAATGTAATGCTTTCAAATCTTTTTTTTTTATATCCAGCTTTTCGGCTTACGCCAAACTATTCCTGGAGGTAATAGTCCCGGTCCATCAACACTACTATCTGTAAATCACGGGATATGCCTGAATGATCAGGGTTTGAGAACAGAGCAACTGATAACATCTACAATGTCTTACCCCAGAAGAGAGCAAATTGCTCTCTCCAGGGTTCGAACCCACGCTGCAGGCCTCCAGCTGAATTTTAAGTTCCCCTCCTTTGTCATCCAGCCATGTCTGGGGGGACAAGAAAATCTCAGCCCACATTATTCACAGGAAAACCCAAGAAAATTTTACTAAAATAAATTGAAAGTACACTTGATATTAGTCAACTACTCCACTTGTTTTTTTGTCAAACTCAACATCCTAATGCCAGCTGGTATTTGACCAAATACACTTCCTCTCTCCCCCCCCCCCCCCCCGTCTTTTGTTATCTTCTTATAAACTTTCAATCATAATGAATGAAATTCATTTAAAAAAAAGTGAAATAACAAGTTTTCCTTCGATACTAAATTGTCAGCATATTTCTCTTTTTGATGATCGATTTCGTCAATTTTAAACTAGAATCGTGTGCTTATTAATTTGTCTATGAAAGTAAATTCTAAAATGCATAACAAGTAATAACCTTTTCTACACCCGACAACTATATATACTTTAATCAAATATAAGTAAATTTGACTCTAAAGAGGCGTATTCATCTATTTTTACTCGATAATGTATGAAATAAGATTTTTTAAAACTTTTTTTTAAAAAAAATATCTAAACTAACATTTAAATTTAATGGGTTCAAGCTTTAAGATTGTTAACACTGAATTCTTGTATTGTTAAAATTATTAATTCAGAGGGTATAATTTTTGTTGAGATTTTAGAAGATGTTTTATATGTTTATCTATATTTCATGTAGAAAATTATGGGTTCGGATGAATCCATAGCCAAAAGACTACCTCCGCCTCTGACCGTGACTGAAATACAATATAACTTGCTGGAAAATATAGGAACTAAGTGAAAAGGACTGAAATTTTCCAAAGAAGAAAACTAGAAAGAAATAAATGGGCTAAGCATACGAATCACATTAGGCTATAAACTACTAAAGCCTGACCAAACCATCATCAGATTGATCTAAAATTCTAAATTGAGCCCATTGGATACACATTCATTTCCAATTGCACTGAAATAATACTCCATTCATTTTGTTTCAAATCAAATGTTTTGCTTGATTCTCAATGGGCCTATTAATCTAATAAATTGTTTGGAAAATGGTCAAAATTACATTCAAATTATCCAAAATAGATCACATATACTCTCCGTTTGTTTTTTTATCAAATGAGCCCTCGCCGTTACATAAAGGGACCACTTTTTCCCTCCTTATTAACGGACAACCATAAATGCGGACTAAATAGTCCCACGTGGAAAACATTGTCCACATGGCTGTCCACCTATGCATCCGACGCGGCTAAAAACCCCTTCCCTTAAAATCTTAAGGGATCTGGGAAAAATAAATGGATAAAATCTTGAGAATGCACATGGCTGTCCACCTATGCTCGTGGGCTCTAGATGTCTGAAATAATTCGTGGAGGGTCTTGCTTTTGTTTCATCTATGGAATGCTTGGGAATGGCCGGAAACTGATGAAACTGCGGTGATTGGTTCATGTATGACACCGCCAAAAAAATTAATGAATGTAACGAGGGCTTAAAGAGAATTTTATCAGAAAATTCTAAAATTAGGATTTTAATTTGGATTAGAAAGCATAAATTTTATGGGAAGTGTTTTTTAGCCCCGTCAGATGCCTTGGTGGATACCCATGTGAAAACAAATTTCTAAGGCTCATTTGATATAAAAAACAAACGGAGGATATATGTAATCTATTTTGGATAGTTAGAAGATAATTTTGGCCCTTTTTCGTAAATTGTTTTAATCTTCCACTTGATCGATGTCTCATGTCCAGTCCCTCTTGAAAGCCCATTTAAACAGGCAAGAACTAATTTGAAACTTGTAATATAGTTTGATTTAATATGGAGATTAAGAAAAAAATGATTTTTTAAAAAAAAATTATAGTCTTAAATATGTTATCTGTGATTATAATTTTTTCTAAACTTGTAATTTTAAACATGACATAAAATTTGCACGGTTATAAAAGGTTTGACATTCAAAATAAAATGATAAGTTTAGTTTTAAATTATAAATGAGTCATTTTCTTTAACAAACTAGAGAAAAAATAGTTACATAAATCAAAACGAAGGGAATATAATATGTCATCAATCATTATAGGTAAGAGAGTTGGGAATTTGGATTAATCCATGAATTAGCAACACCTAACGAGTAACGACATCCACCCAAAACATTAAAACTTTTATCCAAATTTATACAAGCAAAGATACAAGTCTTTGACATGTCACAAACGAACTTGTACCATCATACTTATTATATATTCTAGTAATAAATATAAATTTTCGATCATCAACCCAAGAATAAATTCCAGTAAAATTTCATTTATGTGGGACACTTAAGACGGAAGCATTCATCATAATTTTTTTTTTGCCGACAGACAGAGTCGGGAGCTACAACGTCATTGTCCACCAATTAATTAGGAGATCATATCAATTACTCCAAAAAATGCAGTGCTAACTAAGTTTACCACTTGATATGCTCTCTCCAATTAGTAAGAATATGGAACATAACTTGCAAAATCATTGTGACACCCTAGTCAAATTTCGCATCAACAAAAAAGTGAAGAAAGTTTAGATATATAAAGAGACAAACTTTAGACCATAGTGACATGTTGTGAAGTCATGTGGGTATAATAGATCCAAAATAGACAATAGTACTAGTGGAATAAATTGTTACATATAGTATCAGAACCGGCTGCATGCAGTATTAGGCAATTGTGGGGCAAACTTTAATACTCAACTGAGTTTAGGTGAATCCCACTATTTAAGATGATGCAGATGGGGCAAACCTCAAAGTGGTTGTATGTGACACTACATAAAAAATACGGGGAAAATGTTGGGTATATTAACAAAAAAGTCTTAGAACCTAGTGATGCAAGTTAAAGTCATATGTCTCCTGCAGAAGCTAACTTTCATTCAGGTATTACATTTTGTTTGATAAAAAAAAATGATAAAGCGAAGTAAAAGAGTCTTAGCAAGTTAGTAAAGCAACTGAATTCTGAATCTTTAATGGCTTACTAGTCATAACAACTGAATACTTTAGGTGCCTGAACAAAAGCATGATTGATTGACAAAGAGACACATACTCAGGCAAACATAACTAGCCTATTTATTACTTGCTCCTAAACCCATGCTTCTTCAAGACAACTAAACAAAGAGTACCTAGACAAAATCCCTTCACCTCACCAATCAACATCCAACTAAGCATAGCTTTTGTAATAACGATAGCGTTTGACCCAGTTTGTGTTGTCGCCTCACTAGCACAAATATGAGTAACTCTATCCTTCAAGGTTTAGACAGACAAGAAGTAATCACCTAACATTTTGTCGTTGGCTGAGATTGGAATCCTGATTTCTGCCATATCCTTATGTGCCTAAGATCCAAATAATTTGACTACAAGGAGAAAAATGATCTGGTTCCACTTGTTCTGCTATGACAATGACAACGAATGTGCAAAAAGGTAGGAACATCACAATATGGATCTTCATGAAAGCTGCTGATTGCACATGGAATCTTATCTTCAAGCACAAGGTGAAGCACGCAATGCGGTTAATAAGATCAGCAAAACCATGTTGGCGCCTCACCTGGCAAGGGGACTGAGAGCACCTGACCATCAATAATGCAACTTTTACCAATACCAGTACTCGAACCATAAATAACATAACCGCACTTGCTTGACAAGCCAATTCGAATATCGAAAGATATCTTGACTTTTTGAGAAATTCTAGATCGAAAACAAATATAAACGGGAAAGATGGAAATAAACTAGTAATCACAACACGAAAATGGATGAAAGGTACTAAACTTATAATGGGCATAATGGAGAACATTAACCAGGAAATGTAAATGATATAAATATTTAAGCAGAAATAGGTAACAGTACTACAACATGACACCCAAGCTCCTCACTCACCAGCATTCACTCCTGATAAACTACATGAGCCCAAAACTAGCTGGACTTCACAGTAAAGTGTACACAAATATGGAACATACAAGAAAAAGAAATGCTCAAAACCCAGGGAGATCAGAAACATATTACAACATATAATAAAATGTGTTTCTTCAGTTCTCTTCATTCACATCATACTCCTCATCCTCATATTCACCTTCTTCATCAGCACTGGCATCCTGATATTGCTGATACTCAGACACAAGATCGTTCATGTTGCTTTCAGCTTCTGTGAACTCCATTTCATCCATTCCTTCCCCGGTGTACCAATGCAAGAAAGCCTTTCTCCTGAACATAGCAGTAAACTGCTCGCTCACCCTCCTAAACATTTCCTGAATGGAAGTTGAGTTTCCAATGAAGGTGGATGCCATTGAGAGACCTCTGGGCGGGATGTCACAGACACTGGATTTCACATTGTTTGGAATCCATTCAACAAAATAGGAAGAATTCTTGTTCTGAACATTAATCATCTGCTCATCAACTTCCTTAGTGCTCATTTTACCCCTGAACATGGCTGAGGCTGTAAGGTAACGACCATGACGTGGATCAGCAGCACACATCATGTTCTTGGCATCCCACATTTGCTGGGTCAGCTCTGGGACTGTAAGTGCACGGTAATGCTGTGAACCACGAGAAGTGAGAGGAGCAAATCCAACCATGAAGAAGTGTAAACGTGGGAAGGGGATCAGGTTAACAGCAAGCTTCCGAAGATCAGAGTTTAATTGACCCGGGAACCTGAGGCAGCAAGTGACCCCACTCATTGTAGCAGAAATCAAGTGGTTCAAATCACCAACTGCAACATAATGTAAAATCTTATTTAGCAGGTGTAAGAAACTATGAGCAGAAACCTATCACAATCTCTAAAAGGTTGGGAAAAATAAAGGAAATAAGCAACCATCCTAAAACTAGAGTAGTTTGATTAAATTTGAGTCCGAAACAACTTTATATGTGATGTTTTAAGTAATATAAGGACTAACTGAACGGTGAACTAATTAAATTTTGATAACCATATTGACTACCATAACATTACAATTAATTAAAAGGAAAAGGCTTAAGAATGTTTATGAGACAAGAAATGATCTACACTACACCAGCAGATAAATCCGGATTTTCAATTTTATCAATTTACAAAACCATGCAGAATAAACCAAGGCTAAGTAATAGCTTAAGACTTACACATGCATGCACATGTTTGTTGGGGAAAATATTTTGTGTCTGTATCTGATTATGCTTGTTGGTTACAGCTCAAAACTTAACTGACACAACATACAGACACCAGGAGATGGCCAAATCACCAGCTTACCTACCTTATTATAGAGAATAAAATAAATAGCAGGGACCATGACTTATAAATGAACTGTCCCTGTGATAGCAGGACCACAGATAAAGGAAATTTAGGGTTCTAAAGAATTTCAATAGTTTTCGCTCCAGCAAGTACTCATACAACATGAATCATTTATTACTGATAGAACCTAGAGATTAGCTAACAGCCTACCTAAAGGGTACATTTAGAGAGCCACTTTATAACCAGATATTACTTTTGAAGGCTGCATTTTCACCAGTTTAAAAGGGTGAAAACAAAAGTTCAATCTAAGCATTGATAATCAAAGCACATAGGCAAAAAGTAATAATCAATTTGGATAACATTTACTCACAGCTGGGTGTGGTAAGCTTGAGAGTCCTGAAACAGATGTCATATAAAGCTTCATTGTCAAGCACCATACACTCATCAGCATTTTCAACAAGCTGATGCACTGAAAGGGTAGCATTATATGGCTCAACCACTGTATCTGAAACCTTTGGCGAAGGGAACACAGAGAACGTGAGCATCATGCGGTCAGGGTATTCCTCCCTGATTTTGGAGATCAACAAGGTTCCCATTCCAGAACCTGTTCCTCCACCAAGTGAGTGGCACACTTGGAAACCTGCATAATGTAGAAAATTATCAATAACACTAACAACATCACCCATATTAAGCACGGTTATAATGCCAACTAAAAATTCCAAGAAATAAAACTAAAATCCATGAATTTACCTTGAAGACAGTCACAATTCTCAGCCTCCTTCCTGACAACATCAAGAACAGAATCAATAAGCTCTGCTCCCTCAGTGTAATGACCCTTAGCCCAATTGTTTCCAGCACCAGACTGACCAAAAACAAAGTTGTCAGGCCTAAATATCTGGCCATAAGGACCAGTTCTCACACTGTCCATTGTGCCAGGCTCGAGATCCATGAGCACTGCACGGGGAACAAACCTCCCACATGAAGCTTCATTGTAATACACATTAACACGTTCCAGTTGCAGATCTGAAGTTCCAACATATCGTCCAGTTGGATCAATTCCATGTTCATCACATACAACTTCCCAGAACTTTGACCCGATCTGGTTTCCACATTGTCCACCTTGGATGTGAAGGATTTCTCTCATCTTTTCTGAAATTAATTAACAAGATGTTCTAAGTTCTTCTCTTATATTAAAACCCACTATAGAAAGTATGAGATTCATGTTCACAATCAAATACATCCGATTTCATAAAGTGGATCACTATGACATTTACCTATTGAAACATAAACATCAGTAGATAAAGCTTAGTGTTTGAAGCAATTTGTACGTTTAAATGACATCCATATCATTACCAAATGTCGATCCAAACTAACATTATATCAAAATCAAGGACATTATTCATGTTCATGTTCACAATCAAATACATCTGATTTTCACGAAATTTTAAGAATTACAAAATGGATCACACGACGACATTTACCTATAAACTTCAGATAAAGCTTAGTGCTTGAAACAATTTGTGCGTTTAAAAAGCATCAATATCATTAACAAATGTTGATCCAAACTAACATTCTCTACTGAATCAAGGTCATTATTCACTCCTATCGATACAAAGCACATTTTCCACAGATCTCAACAAATCGACTAGCCACAATAGCAAAAATACAACAAATCTATGACATGCGATCTAACAAACAGTAAATTCTCAGATCTAGAAGTAAGTGAAACATAGAAAACTCGTTTGATCTAAATATTCAAGTACAAAATATTGCATAAACAAATCAAAATCAATTAAATGAATAAAAAAATCACTATAAAACCTTATAGATCTAAAAATTAACATATGCAGAAGATTTTCACAAAGTAGACAAGGAAAATGAGACAAAAAATCACTTTCAGATCAAAATCATTGATACAATTTCCAAATGTTGATCCAAACTAATATTTCCATAGAATGAAGGAAATCACTCATAGCAATATCTATTACAAAGCACATTTTCCACAGATCTCAACAAATTAACTAGACAAATTACATTCTAAGCAAAAATACAGCAAAATCTCAAATCAATTTCTGATCAAAATCATTAATCACAGTAAAAAACATCAAAATTAGAAATGCAAATAAAAAAATCATAGATCTGCGAAATATAAGAATATCACTAATCACAGTGGAATATATAAATTCACTCGATCTAAAAATTGAAGTTGATATTATAAAAACAAATCAAAATCAATGAAATGAACCAAAAAATCATAATAAAATAGTTTTAATGAGACAAAGAAAATCATTTATCACAGTAAACATCATCAAAATTACAAATGTAATTCAAATAATCATAGACGTGCGATATGTAAACGGAAAGTATACCTCCTAAATCGGGAAGAGATTTGAAAATTGATTTCGAGTGAAGTGGAACTACTCACTCGATCGAGAGAGTAGTAGAATAGAGAGTGTGAGTGTGGGCGTGAGGGAAGTGAAGCCTAATAGAGAATTTTATATGAGCAAGAGGGAAAGATCAACGGCTATAATTTATTCCCTCCTATTATATCTGGACCCCTTTGATGGAGGAATGGACGGTTATGATGAGATCTAAAATGGGGTGAGATTTGATTTATAGGTAACAATATAGTTGGAGATATTTATACGGTTAGGTGATAACTTGATTTGCCGTTTTGCATGACTCTATTTTCTTATTAATTTATGTTAAATAGGAGTAATATATTTGTATGTTTGAAATAATTCATTAAACTCTATTTTATTTTTGTATTTAATGATATATAAAATATCATGATACGTTTAAAAATTATAACTATAACAACATACCAAATAAAATGAATAATGGATCTGGAGAGGGTGATGTGTACGTTGGCTCACCCCTATCTTGTGAAGGTAAATAAATTGTTTTTGATAGACGTTTGATTCAAGTAAAACATATGAAAACAAGTATGAAAAGATAATACAACAGAGAATAATAGTAGCAACAACGAATCTGTGTCCTCCACAATCTCCCGTATAAGGTCATGTCCTCAATAAGTTGCAACTGTGTCATGTCATATCTAATCACCTCTCCCAAATACTTCTTCCGCTTACCTCTACTTCTTCTAAAGTCATTCATAGCCAACCGCTCGCATCTCCGCACCGAGGCATCCACGTATCTCCTTTTCACATGCCCAAGCAATCTCAGTCTTGTTTCTCACATCTTGTCCTCCATCAAGGTCACTCTCACCTTGTTCCGAATATCTTCATTTCTAACCTAATATTTCCACACATCCATCACAACATCGTCACTTCTAAACGTGAGAGTTCTTGATTGACCAATACTCCGCTCTTGTAAGAAATCCACTAAATATAATAATTTATTTATAACACAATAAGCAATTTTTAAAATATAATTCATAACATATAAACTCAAATTATTTATTATTTATTATTTATGAATCCACCCCTAATGATATCACTTTTGTTTTCTTCACATGATATGTTTGAAAAGAAAATTAGTAACGTATTATAAGGATAGATGGATACTCCTCACTTGTTAAATCTCTATTGGTCCGATATTCACGAGAGAGTAATGAGTGAAGGGAACATGGTATTAAGCAAAGAACAAATAAGTCCTAAGAAAACCATAAACGGAGGTCACATGAATTTAGATCGTTTGCATGTGGTGTGCCTTGGACCTCGTAACACTTATCTTCTCTTATATTTTGGGACACTATATAAGAAGAAGAAAAACTCTCATAATCCATACTTACATCAAATTCTAGTAAATTTATAATGATTAAATAATAATAATAATAATAATAATAAAATAAAAATAAAAATGTGTACTAATCGATCATGAATGATGGATGTTGTTTTTATTGTCAAAAAAATATTATAGAGAGATGATTATAACATATAGAACTAGTTTTGAAAGAAAACGTGCTCGTTATAACTAGTGACATGTTATTATAAATGGTGATTGTATAGGTTACATATACAGTAACATCCAATTTTATTCCAGAAAGGAAAACACATTGTGAAGTATTGGAACATAGAAAAACATGTAAGGACTTAATGTTTTGGGAAGAAAGAGAGAAAATAGTATAGTTTTAGTAACTTAATTATTAGTATCGGAAATAATTTTGTCACAATGTTTATTATGGCATGCAGAGATCGTGACTTAAAATTTGTGTTTTTCTTATAAAGAAAAGTATTTGTGAAGTTTTAAACAGAATTAGTATAAATATTATTGTTTGAAAGTGATCATTCGTTTTTGTACCAGTAAAAAAGATGATAACTGTATCTTTTAAACTTGCTTCCAACCCACTTGTACTTCAATAAATAATGATTAAGTTGAATGATTGAGAATATTGCTTCACCTAATTAATTAAAGTACAGATTTGGATGTCACAACCACCAGTCCACCACCTGAAAGGAAGGTGATATTGGAAGCAATTATATTCTTTTGAAGTGTAGTTATATAATTACATTTCCGAAATAGTCAGTGAAGAATTCAAATAAAGGTGCACATGGCCAATATTATCGAGGGGGAACCTTATTTGTCTGTGAAAAATAAACGTATATTTCAGAACTCTCTTCAACTCCATTTAGATGTAATTATGAATTTTCAAACTGATTAAAGAACATTTTATTGTGCGGATTGCCCCTCAAACACACTTGTCTTTAATTTTTGTCCTTCATATATGTGATCTTTAATTTTTGTCACTATTATTTATTTTATGAAAATATCCAGGTTTACTTCGCAAGGCATAATCTCTATAATATTTTTCTTTTTTCGAAAACTGAATTTTTGTCTCGCGTGGCATAAATTATGTAGAAATTAAGTTATGCAGCATAGTTTTATTATAATTTTAAGTTATGTTGAGTGTTGGAAATTATGTCTTATCCGGCATAGTTTGCGTGGATGTTATAATGCATATGTTGAAATTAAACGCTAATTATGCCCACCGAAATCTGAAATTATATTTTTTAAATATTATATTGAGTGTTGACAGTTATGCCTTATCCGGCATAAGCTATGGATTGTGTATGATACATATGACGAAGATAAACACTAATTATGTCGAGCGAAATTCAAATTATGCGACGCCAAAAATAATAAAAGACAAAAATTTAAAAACTCAAATTTGAAGGGAAAAAATTTAAGACCACCCAAAAATATGGACATTTGTGCTAATGACCCATTAAAGAAAGAACATGGTGTGCCAAGGAACTGGACTTGATTTTATAAGCAAATGTCTGAAGAATCCAATTCAAAGCCCAGCCTACAATGAAGGAAACAAGGCTTCATTTTGGATGATTTACAAGGTGACTAATAGGTAAGTGGTGTTTGACCTCGTTTTCCCCATGACACACATTTTAATGGACATTAGGTGTAACTTCTTGGTTCATTTCTCTTGATGGGCTCAATTTATTTGCGAGGTAAAAATAAACAAATAGCCATTTTTCATCCCATGTAATTGAAAAATAGTTAGGTCATGAAGTTTCAAATTCCATTTGTGAAACTCCATAACAATTAAGTACTACTACTTTTAAGTTTTAATTGCAAAGCTAAAAAGTGGCCAATAAACACTATTTTGTGATAAAATAAAGACTATAAAGAAAATACACCAGAGACAAATATATAGAGAGAGACTGATATATTATTTAACTTTGAACTTAATAGAGATTTCGTTCTATATTTCACATATCTTACAAAGTAAATAACCTCCTATTTATAATAGGAAGATAACTAGGTGACCAAGTAACCAAACCAACTCTAAGGCTCACACTAAGGCTTAGAGTTGCACGATATGCAAGATACAACCCCCATAATATTCGTGCATAACCAAACTTGCACGATATGCAAGATACAACCCCCATCACTCTAAGGCTCACACTTATTCAACCCCCGTACCATGACATCCCAAGAACTTTTATCCCTCTATTTCGCAAAGATACATGTCATGTGAGTGTTGATAGGGGTCATTCATCTACTGAGAGAGAGAGAGAGAGAGAGATCAAAAACCTTCTCTGTTTGATCATTGGACTGCCACTAACTTCAACGATTATGTCTTTGTTCAGTATAGTAAGCCAAAGCTAGAAAAGCAAGGACTCATAATTGTTTACTGCCAATAGACTCCCCGTTTCAAACATAATGACTTAATCTGTTTCATGGATATAAGATGAAGGATGTAATTAGCTGATCCTCATATGACATGTGTCTTTTAGGAAGAACAAATAAACTTCGTAGAAAAATTATTGAACTAAGGATAACAAAGAGGAGATATCAAATATTCAATTCTTCATACTTCTTTCCACCAGCTTTTTTCAGTAAGACAGAGTTAAGAAGTAAAATCTAAAATCGGAACAAACCTAATTCCTCTCTCTGCTTCAGTTTCTCTTCTTTCTGATAGGCAGTCTTCAGCCTTTTTACATATATATCCTGCACAAATATACGGAAAGTAACAGTGCCACATATTAACAATGCACTTACATATTGGTAGGAAAGACAGAAGATTAATGGTAGCTGATTTCTAATCTATGTTACAATAAGTCCCATAACATGGCTGTAATGTTAAGCACACAATAGACCGAATATGAGTATTTGACAATATTTCTATGAAGATAAAAAGAGGAAGCCTTCCAGAAAATTCCATTGCCTCAAGCACATAGTTACTATTCAAAAGAACTTACTTACATCATAATAATTCAATCATATGACAACAATGCAATGATATATTCACATAGTAATGTATCCATTTTGAGGCTAAATTGTGATGCTCAAATATGGATTTAGACAGCACAGTAGATTTTAACCTCGCAAGTTTACTGATGGGCCACCATATAGTAAACAAACAACAAATATGTTCATATAAGACACAGAAAATGAACCTAAAAACATGAAATGAGAAGCTATCACACAAAATCAAGCTATAAAGATTAATAGACAAAGTTAAGAAAAGTACCAAGAGAAAGGTGGCAGAATTAGAGGAGCAAACTGCAATCTATCTACCTATTTAGCATTTACAACCTTCTGCCCTGAATATGTAAAAGGAACATCTGACAATCATAGTGAAGATCTTTAAGTTCTATATTCAAGACTCATCTTCTGGACTATGCACTATGGTTAAACGAATAGTAGAACTGGATAAAGAACTTAGTTACAGAAACTGGGTGCTGATCAATTTATACTTGGTATTGTCATTTCACAAGCATTCCAGCCAAATATACCGGCTAAAGGTATTCGTCGACGACTCAGTTCAATACATTTTTGCAACTTCTAGAATGTATTGAAGCACGTGTGAGAAAATCATGCATAGAGAATTCAGATTATCACTTGCGTTTCTCGATGAGTCTTTCGAGAACACATCCAACTTCAGATACCGAGTCGTGACTTTGATACATGACTGAAATATTTTTTACTGCTTGTATCAATTTACAAGTTTTGATAATATACACCACATTAGTAATATGGTTTACTCATCACAAAGGCAAACGACTTTTTTTACTCGAGAATTTCTAAGCATTGAAATAGCAATATGCTTCAAAGATACAGCTTAACTTTGCTCTGTCTTACATAATTAGGTAATTTTGGCTTAAATTAAAGAACTGCACTGAGTGAAAAATATTAGTAGATATACCTAAACAACATTATGTCAGGGAAGAAAATAACATGCCTGAAGGCCTAAAAAGTGGGTTGGCATCTCTGTAGTGTTGGACAGAAGGTTCGTGGGATTCAGTACACGAGTCTAGGGTTTAGAATTAGATTTGGGAATTATTTTGTAGAAATTTGTGTTCCGGCAGAGGAGACGGCAAGGATATAGCGGAATAAGCTAGCGAGAAAATCAACTGTGGGCATAAAATCCGTTACAACCGAAAAAATCGAACCGCCAGTTCGGTTATGTTTTTATTCATTTTTAAAAAAAAAAAACCGGTTCACGAAAAAATCGAACCGAATCAGGATTAAATGATTTGGTTCGGTTCTTGCGTATTTTTGATGAACCGAACCGAAAAACGGGGGAAAACATGTAATTAATCTTATTTTTTATTTTAGGCTACCGCTATCTTTTGAATCATAGTCATTGAAGTCAATCTATGAAGCTTTTATGGAAGTTGAATGCGGCATGAACTTAATTAACATATCACGGAAGCATTGACATAAAATGTAGGGAGAAAGTAGTTGTAAATTGGTGCAACGTTAAATGGTCATAACTCTGCGCTCGGATGTCCGTTTTATCCAAAAAAAAAATATTTTGCGTATTTTTTCGAGACGAGGCGCCGCCAATTTGTACGAAAACGTCAGTTTTCCCAATCAATTTGTGTTTTCCCCCAAATCGGATTCTAATTTTCTTTTTTCTTTAGTAAACATCTCACGGTATACAATACATTTCAACGTCGAAATTTCGTGGTAATATAGGTGTGAATGTCAATTTCAATGTTGGAAATTCAATTTTTTTAAAAAAATCCCCCGACCTGACCCCTTTTTGGACTTTATATTTGAATTGAAAAAACCGATATAAACCGATATATCGATCTTTTTTTAAACAAAGTTTGATTCGATTTTTTTTTTTAAAAAAACGAATTTTATTTGGTTCATATTTTTTTGATACAAAATCGAACTTAACCGATATACGCCCACCCCTGTTACATTAGGAGAGAGATACACATGTTTATTCACCAATAAGTTAGTCCCACACTTATAGTACAATTTGTACTGCTTTTTGTATAACATTTTAGTGTTGTGTTGGTACACTCGTTGTTGGCTTCTAATATATAGTAAAGAGAACTACAACAACAACATACCCAGTTTGTTCTCACAAGTGTGGTCTGAGAAGAGTAGGATATACGTAAACCTTATCTCTATCTTAGGGGTTAAAAATAAATATTAAGGAGGTATGGGAGGGGGGGCAAAAATGGTCGTTGGAACCGTTGCATAACGACCAAAATCTAAATTTGGTCGTTGTTGCAACGACTAGTTTGCAAAGGGGGAGAGAGGGATCGAGATTGGGATCGGGACGGTATCGGGGCGGGTCAAAGCGGGACGGCCCCAGGCGGAACGAGCCCAGGTCCAATCCCGATTTCGAGTCCCGACACCGTTAAATTTTTTTTTAGGGGAATCGGGCGGGGTCAAGCCGGGTCGGGGTCGGGATCGGGCCCACCTGGCCCACTGGACAACCTTACCCTCAACATCTCTACTGTATCTAACAACTAAATATTATGCAGTTGCAATGACTTATTCCAGTTCATCAATTTGACAAGTTCCCTAGTTATTTCATTTTTGATGGTCTCGTCTTTATTCCATTAACTCAATCATTCCTTCACGAGTATGGAAAAGACTGGTATAATATCTCACCCCGTAGGAGTCGGTTGTGTGAACGAGCACCTCGGGGACTACGTAAAAAACCTGGCGAACAATTCATCATCCTTTCACAGGTATCTAGAGTTTCTTATCCTTTTGTCAAATGGATAACTTAAATAATTTATCTCTTATAAAAATAGAAAAACTAAAAACTAAAAAGAAGCCATGAAGTTCCACCATAATTTCACATGCTAAATACATGCTGAAACATAATAACGTAACCTTACACATAGAGTCGAACTCTGTTTTTGGTACTTTTCTTAAATTTTTCTTTGCAACATAATAACATAACCTTGTACAAAGAGACGGAGCTCTCTGTTCCTTTAAGATTGTACTCACAAAGCGACGTACCATATGATGCTAATGTGACCTTTTGCAGTTAACTAGGTGTTGATGGATGATGTTAATGCTGGTTATCAGCACCTTGCCGAGTCACAGGTAAAGTGCTCGTTTCTTCTATTACTTCGTTCTCTTCTTAAAAAAGATAGCATAATGGCTCCTTTGAATCATTTTATGCTAAGAGTCCCACATCGGATATGGAATGAGAACATGGACTCCTTATATAGACTTGGGCAATCCTCACCCTACAACCTATCTTTTGGGGTTGAGTTAGGCGCAAAATCCATTCTTACATGGTATCAGAGCCATCACATGGCGTAGATCGAAAGGGATCCAGTCACATGCAGTGATGAGTTCAAGAGACCCGTGTCTGCAATCGAAGAAGTTAAACATCGAAAACCTGTACTAAATCGTATTTTGAATATAAATACTGCTATCGTACATGCAATTGAAGTTTGAGGACTCATAAATTCGACAACAATGGAAGCAATTGGAGAAGATATGGTTAATATAGTTTGCGACGACAACAGTGAATATCCATCACAATCATCCATTGTACCTATTTCCATCTGATGCACCAGGTTCACTATCGGTTGGAATAATGCTAACAGGTGTGGATAATTACACTCTATGGAGTAGGGCAATGAAATTGACTCTACTAGGAAAGAATAAAATAGGATTTATAGATGGCACAGTAAAGAGAGAAGCATTCAATGGTGAATTAGCCAGACTTTGGGATAGGTGCAATGCCATTGTGGTGTCATGGTTGATGGGAAATGTGAGCAAAAAATTGCTGACTGGAATGTTGTTCAATTTAGACTTGTATATGATATGGGAGGATTTGAAGGATAGGTTTGATAAGATTAACAGTTCGAGCCTTCAAGGGTATTCCAGTTGCATAAGGAGATAGTCACATTGAGACAAGAAACTTTATCAGTATCAATGTACTATTCCAAGCTTAAGGATCTTTGGGATGAGTGTGATTCAATTATACCACCACATTCTTGTTGTCCTAAGTCCAAAGAATTTGTAGATAATTTACAATATCAAAGGATGTTACAATTTCTAATGAGACTTAATGACAATTATGGCCAAACTAGGAGCCAAGTGATAATGATGCAGCAAGTGCCAAACCTAAATCAAGTTTATGCAATGATTAACCAAGAGAAAAACCAGAGAATGATACAGGATACAATAGAACCATCAACCATGTTTACAACCAAACATAGAAGTGGAAGACCTAGGCAAAAGAAACCATATAATCCTAATGCAATATGTGACTTTTGTCATGGCAGATGGCACTTGAAAATGGACTGTTTTAAACTAATGAAGTGTGACTTCTATCACAAAACTGGACATATACAAGAGGATTGTTGCAAACTTAATTGGTATCCTGAGAATTTTAAAGGAAAAGATGTTGCTTCTAAGAAGGCAAACATAGTGACAGGGGGAAGTTTGCAGTTTGAAGACACTGGACAAGGAAATAAAGTCCAAAGTTACCAACATATACAGAATTTGCAGTTTGGGAAGAATATATAACAACATCATGGAACAATATCAATGCCACACTCACAGGTGTACAACCACCAACATGAATCACATTTTGTACCTGGATACAACACATATCAGTATCAACACGACACATATATGAATGCTGGTCAGTTTACCCCCAACCAACACCAGCAGCTTCTCAACATGCTTAATAACAAAGATACAATTGGAGAGACCAATGCTAAGGCAAACATGGCAGGTGTATCTAATTTTAATATAAAAGAAGTGTTAAAATGGATTGTGGATACATGTGCAACCAATCACATGATTGGTAACCAGAAATACTTACAAAATAAAAATATGATAGAAGATGCATGAAAGGTGAAAATGCACAAGATATTCAGCCAAAATTACACACATTGGTGACTACAATAGAGAAGGAGGTGATGTCCTTAAGAATGTCTTGTGTCTACCAACATTCAAGTTTAATCTGATGTTTGTTTCTAAGGTGACAAGAGAACTGAATTATAGTGTTACATTTTTTCCCAAATGTTGTGTATTTCAGGATCTCTCATCTGGGAAGGTGAGAGCGATTGGTAATGAGAAAGAAGGGATGAACATACTATGTCTATATATATTAAATAAAGTAGGAGAGATGACTAAGTGCTTGGCAGCAACTCAATATGTTGATGCAGTCATATGGTATCACAAGTTGTGTCATGTGCCATGCATGTTCTGAAGAAGATCCCATGTTTCAAGAATGATAATTTTTTTATTTTGGATAATTGTGAAGTGTGTCCTTTAGCTAGACAAACTAGAAAATATTTTCCTAATAGTACTAGTAGGAAGACAGGACCATTTCAATTGTTACATATGGATGTATGTGGACCTTACAAAGTTGAGACATATAATGGAATGAGGTATTTTATGACTGTAGTGGATGACTATTCTAGATGAACTTGGATTTTTTTAATGATACTGAAATCAGATGTAGTCACACTGCTTAAAAATTTATATGCTAAAGTGCATACTCAATTTGATATGAAAATTAAAAGAGTAAGGTCAGACAATGGTACAGAGTTCTTTAATCACAATTGTAAGGAGTTGTTTCAACTGCATGGTGTAGTGCATGAGAGTTCCTGTCCACATACACCACAACAAAATGGTGTTTTGGAAAGGAAGAACAGACACACACTTGAAACAGCTAGAGCAATAAAAAATTAGGCTAATTTGCGAGACATGTTTTGGGGCTTCTGTGTGGAAGGTGTTGTATATGTAATGAATAGAATACCTTCTTCTGTTATAGGGAACAAATCGCCTTATGAACTGCTATATAATGAAATACCATCACTTTCTCATATAAGAGTGATAGGATACTTGTGTTTTGCTACTACTCTGATAAGGCAGGGCAAGTTTGGCCCTAGAGTTGTGAGAATCATTCTTCTTGGATATGGTTCTGCACAAAAAAGATACAAACTGTATGATATGAAAAATAGAACATTTTTCATGAGCAGGGATGTAGTGTTCATGGAGACAATCTTTCCTTTCAAAAATGATACAGATGATAGATTTGGGCTTATAAGATCACATGAGCATTTCAGTTTTGATGATCTGGTTTATCCACAAAATATAGGAGTTGTATGCAGCAATCCAGACATGCAAAATACATATGCAAGCTCAGAAAATGAGAGTGTCCCTGCTGCAATAGATAGTCCAAGTCAACAGCCTGCAGAGCTACTGAATGGAACAACAACATCATCTGACACTGATGTTAGAAAATGTGCAAGAACCAGTAGACCCCTTATATGGCAGAAAGATTATGTTACTAAGCATGGTTCTAGCAACTGTTTGTATTCCATATATGATGGATTAAACTACACAGGATTATCATCCATATATCAAAATTTTGTAGCACAAGTCTCTGTTGACACTGAACCATATAACTATTCAGAGGCTGCAACAGACCATAGATGGGTTGAAGCAATGGAGGTTGAGATTCATGCACTGGAGGATAACAAAACATGGGAGTTAGTATAACTTCTAAAAGGGAAAAAGGCCATTGGATGTAGGTGGGTGTACAAAATAAAGTACAAAGCAACATGAGAAGTGGAGAGATTCAAAGCTAGATTGGTTCCCAAATGATACAACAAAAGGAAGATCTTGACTATTAAGAAACATTCTCACTTATGGTCAAAATGACCACTGTGAGATCAGTTATATCCATTGCAGGAGCTAAACAATAGACAGTTCATCAGATTGATGTATTTAATGCCTTCTTACAAGGAGATCTCTATGAAGAAGTGTATATGACACTGCATGAGGGTTTCAATACTATTGGGGGACATAAACAAGTCTGTAAATTGTTAAAATCTCTATATGGCTTGAAACAGGCCTCAATACAATGGAATATTAAACTCACCTTAGTATTAACTTTATATGGCTTTATTCAGAGTCACAGAGACTATTCTTTGTTTACTAAGCAACACTAGGATAAGTTAGTTGTGGTGCTTGTGTATGTAGATGACTTGCTCATTACTGAAAATGATTCCAATCTTATTCAGGCCACCAAAGAGGCACTTCAGTCAGCATTCAAAATTAAAGATCTGGGAGAACTTAGATATTTTCTTGGGATAAAGTTTTCAAGAAGTTCTCAAGGTATTCTTATGCATCAAAGAAAATATGCTTTGGAGCTTATATCTGACATGGGGTTAGCATGTGGTAAGAGTGCTTCCTCACCTATGAAAATGAACCTGAAACTCACAACAATGACATATGATCAACATATAGCTTCACAGTACACTTCAGAAACTGCAGCATCCTCTTAGACACCTGACTTGCCACTAGCAGATCCCAACATTTATAGGAGGCTGATTGGGAGATTATTATATCTCACAAATACCAGACCTGCTATAGCATTTGATGTACAATGCTTGAGTTGGTTTATGCAAGTTCCTAAAACTTCACATTTGGAAGCTGGCATGGGACTGGTCAGATACATTAAGCAAGCACCATGATCAGGCATTCTTATGTCCAGTTCTAGCAATCCTCAACTTCATGTGTTTTGTGATGCCGATTGGGGGTCATGTGTCAATAACAGGAGATCTATTACTGGGTATATGGTAATGTTTGGGCATTCACATGTATCCTGGAAGTCTAAGAAGCAAGTGATTGTTTCAAGGAGCTCAGCAGAGGCTGAATATAGAGCCATGGCAGCCTCAGTTGCAGGAGTACTGGCTTACTGGTTTGTACAAGGAACTTGGCATACATGTTTAGCTGCCAGTTTCTGTTTTTACTGACAACAAATCTGCACTTCAGATTGCTGAATTGTGAGAGGGTAATTGTTTTGGATTATGACTTGGCAAGAATAACCACATTGCGTATATTGAAACGCCATAAAATACCTCATGTCATGTCTAGAGACCTTACTGATGATCAAGATGCAGTTGAACTTCAGTCAGCTTGCTCAACCTAATTTTTGTATTTCAAGCAAATCTCTCTGTGATGACATCATTTTTCTGAATATTTTTTTCTTATAGCAAATGTTGTTATAGAGAAACAAATCTCCTAGTTTTTGTTTACTTAACTGCAAGTAACTGCTCTACCGAGAATTGGGATATAACCTGTAAGTTTTATAAGATATTCTCTAACTTTAGAAGTTGTAGTGGATGAAATTGTTATTCCTGGATACATGTATTCTCTTTTGGTTGCTAATATACAGGTAGGAGTCTTGCCTAATCACATAACACCATGAGTGGAATAATTTAAGAAAATAAATATAACATAACATGAAAATCGACTTAAAAAAAACTTGATTGTTATAGTGAAATTTTATTATAGAAAGGTCTAATTGTACTCTCTTCTTGACTACTCATTCCACAATTTGCTATTCGTATATCTTTGTGCTTTATCAAAATAGTGTATTCTTATTTACATTAGTCCGTACTTGTATTGAAAAAAAAATTGAGAACTATTTTACTTTTTTTTTTTTTAATTATTGTTATTATTATTATTTTTTTGTTGACGAAGGAACCCGCAGCCGCTACTCTCTCGAGTGCGCACAGGGTAAACCCCGGACTGACGCAATAGCCTGCAAACCACGTCAGCCGATTAACCACACTTGGCAAGCCATGCGTGACAGGCTCAACCAAGAAGGTTTATGCAGGGGATCAAACTCGTGACCTTGCGGTCCCGCGCTCTACTGCTACACCAACTTGGCTACCCTTGCGGGCAACTATTTTACTTATTGATTTGGATAAAAGGGGGAGGAATGGAAATCACAAATTCAACTTTTATTACTCCTCTACGGCTGTTCATTTTCGGTTTATGTTGAGGAATATCAAATCAATTAAGTTGATTTTTCAAAATATAATCAATTAAATTGGGGTTTTCATTGGTTTGATTTTGTCAATTTTTTCTTTAATATGTGATATATACTGCCAGACACATATTCTATTGATTATTTTCTAGCATAATACTACTAAGCTAATTACTTTTTAAGAAAAGAAGATGGTATATATGTAATCGAGTTATATATGCAGTTAAACTGCATGGATTGTCCAAGAATTTAGCTAATTCCTCCCTTTATTTTTACTTGTCCTGTATAATAAAAATAGTTGTTCGTTTTTACTTGTCCAGTTTGGAAAATCAAGAGATAAGTTCACCATCTCATACCTATTTTACCTTATTATTAATTATTGAGTTGGAAAGTTCAAAAAAAATTTAGTAGTTGCACACCTTTTCAAGTATGTTTTATTAACTCCTTAAGTGGTGTGCCAATGGGGTGATGTAAAATTTTAATTTTATTTATGGCTCCTTAAAGGGTGTGTCAAGTCAATATATGACAAGTAAAAATGGACGAAGCAGTATTTTTAAAGAATTTAATAAAAAAATTTAGGGGTGCGTTTTCCGACAGTCGAATTGATAGAAAATTTTGTTTAGATTTTTTATTTTTGGATTCAATAATACAATCCAAAAAAGTTCGGATTGGATGAATTTTTTAAGTTCAATTTCAAATTTCTTAGTTTAGTTAATTCAGATTTTAGATTTCGAGCCTATACGTTGGGTTTCTTCTTCTAACAAAAATGAACATTCAAATAATTGATTCATGTAAAATTGTCTTAATAATTTCTCGTTCCTACCATAATCATCCAAATAAAATATCCATGCAAACAATGAAACCATTATAAGAAAAATTCTAGCAAAAAAATAAATTAATTAAGACATGAAAATTAACAAGTCCAAGTATAATAAAATCATAAAAAGTATTCCGACAACCAAGAAAAATAAAAAAGCAGTCATCTTTGAGAATTAATAAGTACAAATAAGCCATGTCCAAATAGATCATTTTATTAATAGTTCATATTCAAGGGTATCAATATTTGTAGACCCTATACGATTTGAACGACAATTAATATGAGTTCTAAAGGACGATCAATAGCGCAGGTCCTCAAATGAAAATGAAACAACACAACCACATTCATGACTCTCAATTTGCACAATCTATTAGCTTAATAGAATATATTGATTGATTTTGTATGGTATTAAACTTAATATTAAGTATAGGGGCGTAAATGATTCGCTTGGTTCTATTTTTATCAAAACTAATTATTACCCACGACAAATATAAAAGGCAGCTTGGTGCATAAAATGTCTCTGTTAATAAGGTCCGAAAAATGTAAAACATCACATTACTCTATTATAATCCCTCCGTCCCATATTACTTGTCCACTTTTCAGTTTATACGCTCTTTAAGAACTCATCAACAAAAATATATTTTTACTATATTACCTTTATCTATCTTCAATTAATTACACTCTAATCAATATTAGTTACTCTAAAAAATAATTAATGTTAAGGGCAAAGTAGGAAAAATTTAATTAATTCTATCTTATTTTATAAATGAACAAGTATTTTGGGACGAATATTTATAGTAATGTGGACAACTAATATTGGGCGAAGGGACTATATTTTGTGTGTCCATAAATCATTGCATAAAGGTAAACTGTTTCAAATATAGAAAGATGTCATTCTTTTTTGCACGGACTAATAATAAAACAGGTTCACATAAATTGAAACGGAGGAAGTATCTTACAAGTACTTGAAATTTAGTAGGCGTTTGACCATGCGATATGAAATCACGATTGCATGTTTTGATTTCAAATCAGTGTTTATTTATGCAATTTGTACAAAAATTCAACTTCAACTTCAACTTCATATCATGATTTCAAATCCCAAATTTTCCAAAAAGGTGTGATTTAGGATTCCAAATCATGATTTTAATTTTTTTTTAAATGTAAAACTTGACCCATAAGTTTATATTTTGTAAAAAAAGATCCATAAATAGATAGATATATTTACCAACCATGTTTATCAATCATTTATATCAAATATTAAAAGATCTGCAGCAGCAGCAACAACAACAACAACAACATACCCGGTGAAATTTCACAACGTGGGGTCTAGGGAGGGTAGAGTGTACGCAAACCTTACCTCTACCTTGGTAGGTAGATCGGCTGTTTCTGAGAGACTCTCGGCTCAAGACAAAGCACAAGCACAAGCAAAGTAAGACAAACAAAGCGACTAAGTCATGATAGCAACTTCTGAAAAAGAAGCAATAACTAATGCAGGTAAATAAGACAAACAAAATACACATAGCAACATAAATCAGACAACAATGGACTATAAAGCAATACTGTGCCTACTAGTATGATAGGCTAAACGAGCCTACAATAATAACACTACAACTACCAGTTTGTAAGCGTAAGTGGGACTACGCTGGACTACCTACTACCCTAATTTGTGTCCTCCATAACCCCATATCTAAGGTCATGTCCTCAGTGAGTTGCACCCGCACCATATCCCGTCTAATCACATCTCCCCGTTACTTCTTCGGCTTACCTCTACCCCTCATGTACCCGTTCGTAGCCAACCTCTCACACCTCCGCACTGGAGCATTTGTGTCTCTCCTCTGTACGTGCCCGAACCATCTCAACCTCGCTTCCCACATCTTATCCTCCACCGAGGTCACTCCCAATCTGTCCCGAATATCATCATTTCTAATTATATCCCTCCTTGTATGCCCATACATCCATCCATCCTCATCTCCGTAACTTTCATCTTGGGTGTGCGAAGTCTTGACCGGCCAACACTCCCCCCATACAGCATAGTCGGTCTAACCACTACCCTATAGAACTTTCCTTTAAGTTTCTGTGGCATATTTTTATCGCACAAGACTCCAGATGCGAGCCTCTATTTCATCCACCATGCCCCAATACGTTATGTGACATCGTCATCAATCTCTCCATTCATTTGGATAATAGACCCAAGGTACTTGAAGCTTCCTTTCTTTGGAATAACATGAGTAACAAGCCTCCCATCCACGCCTATCTGAAGGTCGCTCCCATTACTGAACTTGCACTCCAAGTATTCTGTCTTGGTCTTCTCAGCCTGAACCCTTTAAACTCCAGAGTATGTCTCCAAACCTCCAGCTTAGCGTTCACTCCACTGCGAGTCTCATCAATCAGGACTATGTCGTCTGCGAATAACATACACCATGACACCTCTCCTTGAATTTGTCGCGTCAGTCCATCCATCACCAAGGCAAATAAGAATGGGCTAAGAGTTGATCCCTAGTGCAACCCCATCATCACTGGGAAGTGCTTCCTGTCTCTTTCTACTGTCTGTACCCTGGTCTTGGCTCCATCATACATATCGTTGATTGCCCTAGTGTACGCCACATGTACACCTCTAACCTCCAAACATCTCTATAGAACCTTCCTAAGGACTTTGTCGTATGCCTTCTCAAGGTCGATGAGAACCATATGTAAGTCTCTCTTCCTCTCCGTATACTGCTCCACCAACCTCCTAATAAGATGAATGACTTTGGTAGTCGAATGCCCCGGCATGAATGCAAACTAGTTCTCCGAGATAGACACGTCTTTTCTCACCCTCATCTTCACGACGTTTCCCAAACTTTCATAGTGTGGCTTAGCAGTTTGATACCCCTATAATTGTTGCAACTCTGGATATCTGCAAGTTGGTAGTATATTAGGAGATTGTCTATACCATGTGAGAGGATTTTATTAAAAAATAGTTACACTACAACTCATGTTTAATTTCTTTTTTATTGAACTAAAGTTCGATCAATTATTATTTTTATTTTCTTTTCATTGTAATTATTTTTAGTACTAGCTTAGAACAAGAAAGTAGGGGATACTAGCTCTAGAGTCTAAAAGAGCTAGCTGTGTATACATGTTCACTTGGTTAAATAAAATTTTACTTTGATCAAAAAAATTAATTTTGTATTTTTAGAAAAGCCTTCTAATAGCGTATTGATTTTGTTATGTCTATGGAAAAAAATATAACTTAAGAATTTCATATTGCATGTCCAAACAAAACTTTAACTTCAAATCATGATGATTTCATGTCCAAACGGCTCCTTAGTGTAACGGTAGAACACGTTGTCGTAGCCTTCCCATCTGTCGCAGTATTAATAATCTCATCGATTAATTAAATTAAGATAATTATTTAATACTATCAAACTCAACGGCTAGTCTTAGTGGAATTTAGGGAAAACACAATAAACACCGTAGATCTGTTCTCTCATCTAACGGCTAGTATTTTCCAAAAAAATAAGACCGTTAGAAGAGAAGCGATAGCTTCAAAAAGGGGTCTTTCTTCTTCAGTGTATCAAAATTCATAGTTTCTCAAAGGCTTTCAGAGAGAAAAGGGTAAGTGGGGAAGCTAAGATTGGGTAATTTTAGGGAGACCCAAGTCGATAAATTCGTCGTTCTTTTCGTGGGGTTCAGAGTTTTTGTGTGATTTCTCTGCAATGGCTACAAGAAACGTTCTTCAACAACAAAACAGAGGTAATTATTCTCTTTTCTTTATTTCATTTTAGGTTTTTTGTTAGCATGTTTCTTCATACCCAAATCCCATTTTGGGTTTAAATTTGATCTGATCTTGAGGGGTTTCTCTGAAAGTAAATTTGAACAAGGAAAAATATACTAGTCTTTGATTACTACCTTTTATTAGGTCTGTTTTGCTATCTACTTGCCGTTTACCTAAAGTAAATTTGAACATGGAAAAAGGATGGGATGGTGTTTTTTCTTTAGAGTGATTGAACTAATTGAAACTTTGTGCATTATACTTCAAAGAATAATTTGATCCAGTGTTTATCCATATAGAGTAGATATGAATATTGTAATAATGATTGTATTTTGAAAGATTGCACCTTTCTCAATTGACATTAATGAAATACATTAATTCTATAGACCTATGTAGGGATGGCAGGTGGGTATAATTTTCCGGATTCCGCACCACACCCGCCCCAGTGGGTATAACTTTGGCGGGTATGAGTATTGAAAATGTACCCGTCACGGGTAGGCGGGTAGGTAGTGGATTTGCAGTCATAACCGCCTACCCGCCCGCCCCAAGCCCAAAATATTAGCAGCCCATAAGTCACGCCAAGTCTCTCATTCTCCAACAAAACTCAAAACCCTACGCCTCTTCAGTCCTTCACGCCTTCATGCCTCCCTCTCTCATTCTTGACGTCTCTGCCTTTTTCTTTAAAGGAGATGCTGATCGGGAAATATTGAAAAATATTGTTGTCTTTGCTTTGTGCTTAGGGTTGTTTTGGTGAGGTCAATTTTTGTGCATTTGTTAAGTTTTACCTATTGGGTTTGTGGAGTTCAACTGAAAAAGTAGAAAAACTTTAGCTTATATAGCTGAAATAATATCTGGGTTTTGTCTACATTTGTAATATACAGCTATTTGGGTGGATAATTTTTGGGTTTTCTTGGAAATTTTATTTTCTTGATTCTTTGTTGTGCAAGGGGGAAGAGGTGAAAAAAATGGGTAATTTTGATGGTGACAAAATCCAGAATTCTCCTCCCTCTCTCCCAAAGAAAATGAGATCGTGACAGTATTGAATCTTGACTCAAAATTTTGGGATAATTTTTAGAATTTGAATTTTTGGGATCATGTTGATCACTAATTGATCACAAATGAATTGATTACAAAATATGGCAGGCGGGTACAGGTAGGTATTGGCGGGTGACGAATATCCACTTGGGTGGTGGAGCGGGTGTAGATTTAGGCGGGTATGGATGTTGAAAATTGTACCCGCCATGGCGGGTAGGTGGTGGGTATAAAATTTTCTGGCGGGTACGGGTGTGGGGAGGGGGTACCCGCACCCGCCCCGCCCAATTGCCATCCCTAGACCTATGGGCATATCTATCAGAAAAATCACAATTTTACCACTAAATTATACCCGCTACAATCCATTTATAGTATATATGATGCACCTATTTTTGTGAACGGTCTCTTGTAAACTTTAGTGATACAAATCTTAAACTTTTGGTATATTTATATGTTAGGAGGGAACTTCTATGAATTGGTCACACACATATAAGTATTGATGAAACTGATAGAAGAAATATTTTCCTTGATGTATTCTTCCATAAAGAGGAAAACATATACACAATATACAATTCAATGAGAAGAGGAAATCAAGCCTCTAATCTTCCTAATCAATATCAATCCCTAAGAATCTTCCTAATCAATAATCTCTAATAATCTTCCTAATCAATAATCATAATTATCATTTTACTACTTACCATACATAAAATGCTACTACATTAATAATAATATAATAATATTCTAACACTCCCCCGCAGTCGAAGCTGCAGGGCAGCGAATGCTGAGACTGTCCCTAAAATCTTCAAATAGTATCAGCGGAAGTCCTTTTGTGAAACATGTAACACTCACACTTGTCCGCAAGCCACCTTCTCACGAACAAAATGGATATCTAACTTAATATGTTTAGTGCGTTGATGATTGATTGGGTTCCCTGAGAGATAGATTCACTAACATTATCACAGTATACTAGTGTTGCTGTTAGAATTGGGCAATGAAGCTCAAGTAACAAATTTCTAATCCAATATGATTTAGACACAACATTGGCAACATCACTGTATTCTGCTTCAGCACTTGAGCGTGATATTGTGGCTTGTCTTTTTGAGGACCATGAGATTAAATTGTCACCGAGGAAGATACAATAACCGGAGGTGGAGCGTCTGGTGTTCGGACAGCCTGCCTAGTCTGTATCTGTGTAAGTGACAAGTTTGAAAACGGAGGATGGGTATAGATGTAATCCATACTCCAGAGTGTCCTGAATATATTGCACAATGCGTTTTAGAGCATCCATCGGATTATGCATGAATAAACACACTTGTTGCATTGCATAAGTAATATCCGGCTTGGTGAATGTGAGATACTGCAAAGCTCCTGCTAGGCTGCAGTATAATGTTGGATTGGCAAATAGTTTGCTTGAGGTGGCACTCAATTTAGACTTAGTGTCTACCGGAGTTGCCGAAGGTTTGTAAAAAGACATTCCAGCTCGTTCCACAATCTCAGATGCATACTTCTTCTGGGAGAGAAATAATCCACCTGCATGTCGTGTCACAGGAATTCCTAGAAAGTAGTGTAGTGGATCAATATCTTTCATAGCAAATTCAGAACTAAGTTGTGACATGATACTCTTGCGAAGAGAGTCTGATGATGCTGTTAGTATAATATCATCCACATATAAAAGAAGATAAGCAATATTATTACCCTGACGATAAATAAACAAAAAATTATTGAAACGGTTGTGAGAAAAACCAATGTGTGACACAAAGTCTGCAAACCGCTTATACCATGCCCTGGGGGCCTGCTTTAGTCCATATAATGATTTGTTGAGCAAACACACATGATTGTGATGTTTGGGATCTCTGTATCCCAACGGTTGGTGCATGATATAATGATTTGTTGAGCAAACACACATGATTGGGATGTTTGGGGGATCTCTGTATCCCAACGGTTGGTGCATGTATACAGTTTCATTGAGGTGTCCATGAAGGAAGGCGTTTTTGACATCCCATTGATGAAGAGGCATCCTTTTTAGAGCGACAGGCTTAGAACTATTCTGATAGTTGCCGGTTTGACCACTAGACTGAACATCTTCCCGCAATCTACACCAACCCGATGTGTCTTCCTATCACCTACAAGACGGGTATGCCGCTCAAAAGTTCCATCAGATTTTTTCTTATGGCACAAGCTTAGAACTATTCTGATAGTTGCCGGTTTGACCACTAGACTGAACATCTTCCCGCAATCTACACCAACCCGATGTGTCTTCCTATCACCTACAAGACGGGTATGCCGCTCAAAAGTTCCATCAGATTTTTTCTTATGGCAGAAAATCCACATAGACCGAATTATATTAGCATTAGATGAACGAGGTACTAAATCCCACGTCCTAATATTAATTAGAGCATGATATTCATCATCCATGGCCATTTTCCAATTTGGGTCCTTTAAAGCAGACACTAGGTTACGAGGCAAATGTGATTTCGAGACTTGGGTCAGGATTGGGCCTGGAGCCGAGAGGTGGCCTAAGCCAGTGGACTGGGCGCCATTGGCCAAAAGAGGGGAATTTGGGATTGGGCCCTGAGCCGAGAGTTGGCCCAAGTTTCCCCGTGGGTTGTGGCATTGAGTGTTGGTGACCAGGCCCAAGAACCGAAGGCCCAAGCTGCTGTGCTGAATTGTCACGCGGCTGGGCCATCGTTCTTTGGTCCAGTGGGCCCAAACTCGAATTTCCGACACAACCCGTGGGTACCGAGCTGTGGAAAAAATGTGTTAGATATCATCATCCAAAAAATCATGGGTATGAGTCCCGGTTTCATGTATAAAGGCAAAGGGAAAAACTGTTTCATCAAAAATTACATGACGACTTATAATTATTCTTTTTGAAGAAATGTCGTAGCATTTGTACCCACGATGATTAGTAGGATATCCCAAGAAGACACATGGAGTAGACCGGGTTAGAGTTTTGTGATTGTGGTGGATGGAAAGAGGGGGTAGCAAAGGCAACCAAACACTCTTAAATGAAGATAGGAGGGCTCTCGTAAATAAAACACTTTTAGTGGAGCTTGGTATGGTAGGACATGTTTTTATGAGGAACTATATTCAACATGTAAGTGGCCTTAATCAAATAGAAAACCATGGGACCCACCGTAGCCCGCCTTATAAAAAGCTGCAAACAGCTATTGAGAAGAAAGATTTGGAACTGGTCTTTGAAAGAATCAAAGAAAGGAAACCCTAGTAGTGGTAAATCTCATCTTTTATAAAGCGACATTCTATCAACAATGGAATTATGAAACTTTCTCCCCGAGCTGCGGAACTAACAAGTCTATTAGAAAGTCGAATTAGCAACTTTTACACGAATTTTCAAGTGGATGAAATCGGTAACAACAACAAAAGTCCATACCAGAATTTCATTACCTTATTCCTTAAACCCTAAAACGGAGACATTGGTACAACATGAGGCAAAGGCAACCAAACACTCTTAAATGAAGCACTTTTAGTGGAGCTCGGTAAGACATGTTTTTATGAGGAACTATATTCAACATGTAAGTGGCCTTAATCAAATAGAGAACCATGGGACCCACCGTAGCCCGCCTTATAAAAAGTTGTTTGCAGCTATTGAGAAGAAAGATTTGGAAGTGGTCTTTGAAAGAATCAAAAAAAGGAAAGCCTGGTACTGGTAGTGGTCTAGCTTATCTTTTCTAAAGCGACATTCTATCAACAATGGAATTATGGAACTTTCTCCCCGAGCTGCGGAACTAACAAGTCTATTATTAGAAAGTCGAATTAGCAACTTTTACACGAATTTTCAAGTGGATGAAATCGGTAACAACAACAAAAGTCCATACCGGAATTTCATTACTTTATTCCTTAAACCCTAAAACGGAGATATTGGTACAACAGGAGGCTCGAGAGACCTCAAGCGTAATATACGCTACCATCGGAGAGACTTTAGCCACATCAACACCCGAATGAGGCGATCAAGAAAGTTGTGAGCCTCGTAGTACCCGCATACGACAGCTCTGTGGAGCTTTTCTGGGGGTAGGGAAGCATGAGCAAGAGATGTTCTAACAATAGTGTTTATGGTTCTAATTTTGCGTTCCGCCTTGCCATTTTGTGATGAAGTGTGAGGACAAGACAAACGAAAATTTAGACCATTTGTTTTGAAAAAATCCCGGAACTGATTATTGTCAAATTCCCTCCCATTGTCACATTGAATACTTTTAATCTCCCGTTCAAATTGAGTTCAGATGAACGCTCTAAATGTGAGAAAAGTGGAAAACACTTGAATACTTTTAATCTCCCGTTCGGATGAATGCTCTAAATGTGAGAAAAGTGAAAAACACTTGTAATTTTTTTGACAAAGGGAATGTCCACATGGGTAAATAATATTTATAACCAGAAGAACTCAACACAGGTGATGTCCAAATATCACAATGTAAAATGTCAAATGGCATAAGAGTGCACGAAGTAGAAGAAATAAATGACAATTTAACATGTTTACCAAGTGCACAAGCATGACACTTATTTAGAGTCCGTGTTTGGGTACAAGATATCCCAAATGTTTGTGTCATAAAGATGGTGCCAAGGCTGCAAAAGTATATGGAAACTTGGACTGTTGATTTGGTAAACTAATCGGATAGAGCCCTTGCTATCACATCTCATGAGAAGCTTCCCCGTATGAAAGCCATACCCTTTTATTAGAATTGAATGGCCATTTCCGACAATTATACCATTATCATTGCTTAAATTAAAATAGAATGAGAGATTACCTTGGGAACGACGTCGCTCCGGAGTCCATATAGACCAATTTGAATCCAGTGGATTGAGTCCAAGGGTGTGCATAGCGGGCTCAATGTCCGTGGGTTGGGCCACTGCTAAGTGGGCCTCCTGCCACTAGGTCAACAATGGCCCATTAGCCACTGAATTGCCCCTGGAATTTCCTGTCTGCCTTGGCAAAAAACTGGGAGGCCCAGATTATTGAGATTGGTGCTGGCCCAGTTTCCCGTTGGGAATGGATCGGGCGACAGACCCCACGGCCCCGCCGTGCCGGTGGCTGTCCCCCGCCATTGTCGCCTTTGTTGTCCCCCGGAGTTGGTTTTGCCGCCCTGTCCACCGCCGCCACCAGAATTTTTATTTCCACAATTTTTGTTATTTCGGTTTATTACCATTCCGGTTTTTATTACCCATTTCGTCCTTTTTGTCCTCGGTTTTGTTGTTCAAAATTCATGGAATTATTATTGGTGGCAACAAAACTCGAATTCGAAACCGCATCCTTTTTCGCAAACCCCGCCTCCTCAAGAATTAAATGGAACGTGCTTGATAGAAAAGAGGTAGTGGATTGCTTTGACGGATGAGCGTTCCCACACCACTATAGGCATCGGTAAGCCCCGCAACCAATTGTAGAACTAATCGGTTGTTGGTGACGGGTGAGCGAACATTTTTAAGTTGGTCTGATAAAATCTTCAGGCGTTGACACTATGCCGACGCATTTGGGAAATCCGTCATATCTATGGTGGAGAATTCTTGTTCCAATGTGACGGCGCGGGAATTTTTATTATCTTGAAAAATGTCCCACAATCGATCCCAAGTCTCCTTTGCAGTGGAATCTGGTTCCATTATTGTGCAACAAATCTGAAGAGATTGTTGCGCAAATCCATCCAAGAACTGTGTGGCATCAACAGTTTCCCACAATTCCAAGTCATCACTGTGAGAGCAACAAATGATTCCTTCCCTTTGCTATTTGCCGGCGGGATTATGTGATGAATAACCCGAGCAACATATTTTGAATAGTTTTGCCCATGTTGCGTAGTGAACATTCTCTATCTCAAGAGTGATTGAAACATATGTTTTTATGTTTGAAACGGGAAAACAAAAGTGAAGAACAATAATGGAGTAAAAAAAAAAACAAAAAAATATTGATAATTTTCGGCCAAGAAAGGTGTTGGACAAAAAAAAAAAGAAGAGAAAAAATATTTTTGGATCTTTCCTTATGCTCTTGATACCATGATAGACGAAATATTTTCCTTGATGTATTCTTCCCATAAAGGGGAAAATATATACACAATATACAATTCAATGAGAAGAGGAAATCAAGCCTCTAATCTTCATCAAGCCTCTAATCTTCCTAATCAATAAACTAATTATCATTTTACTACTTACCATACATAAAATGCTACCACATTAATAATAATATAATAATATTCTAACAGAAACAATTTTTGCTATACTTTTTTATGTTATATAATACTAAACAAGACTCTGTAATACGAAACAAAATATTTTTTGCATTGGTCAGGGGAGGCAGCAGTTCCTGGAGCAATTAAGCAGAAGAATATGGCAGCAGCACAAGGGAGAAACAACCGAAAGGCGCTTGGTGATATCGGGAATATGGTAACTGTTCATGGTGGGGTCGAGGGGGTAAAGCCGCTTCCTAATGTATCTCGACCCATAACGAGGAGCTTTTGTGCACAATTGCTCGCTAACGCACAAGCAGCAGCTGAAAATCAGAAGGTATATGACTTAAAAACTCATAATTTTGTCATAGTATTTTCAGTACTTTTTATCAAACTTGTTGAAGTTATACTAATAAAGGGGTTGTTGGTTTTCTGTTTATTTGCAGAAATCTGTGGTTGTTAATGTGGATATTGCTAACGGGGGTTTACCGGTTAAAGCTGCAGCAGCAAGAAAACCAGCTAAGAAAAAAGCAGCCACTGCAAAACCAAAGCCTGAGGTGATTGAAATTAGTCCTGATACTGTAGAACAAGTGAAAGAAAACAAGCAAAAGAAGAAGGCAGTTGAGGATTCTTCAATGAAGAAAGCAGCAACTCTTACTTCAACTCTCACTGCTAGGAGTAAGGTGGACATTTAATCCTCCATCAATCATATTGTCATGTTTTCACAAATAGCCGGTCGAATAACTGTTTACTTTTCCTTGCCAATATACATACACATACATACATACATTATACATCCACCGGGCACCGCCTATTTTTAGTTTAAGCCGACACGTGGACGGGTTATTTAGGTTAATTCTTCATTTATATTATTTGTTGATCCAATTATGAAATGTGGAGTCTAATTTTTCTTTTGTTTTCTAAAGGCTGCCTGTGGACTGAGTCATAAACCAAAGGTCCAGATTGTGGACATTGATGCTTCAGATGTGAATAATGAGTTTGCAGTGCTGGAATATGTTGAGGATATATACACTTTTTATAAGATAGCTGAGGTACCTGATTAATTTACATTATCTTTTTTGTTCACAAAACTTGATAACAATACTAACTATGGTTACTATTTTTTTCTATTACCTAGAATGAGAGCAGAATTCATGACTATATGGATTCACAGCCTGAGATAAATGAAAGGATGCGAGCTATTCTGATTGACTGGCTAATTGAAGTACATCAAAAGTTTGAGCTAAATCAAGAGACTCTTTACCTCACCATCAACATTGTTGATCGTTACCTTGCTGTGACGACTACATCAAGGACAGAATTGCAGTTAGTTGGCATTAGTGCCATGCTCATTGCCTCCAAATATGAAGAAATTTGGGCACCTGAGGTACACATTCTCAGTTACATCAAGTCCAATTATGTTACTTTACCATACCAACTATGCAAGTTACTTTCCTATTTTTCAAGTTGCTAACAACCAAATTCGATGTACTTTTTTCAGGTGAATGACTTTGTGTGCATATCAGACAGAGCTTACTCTCATCAACAGGTTCTGTCAATGGAAAAAAGAATTCTTGGCCAATTGGAGTGGTACTTAACGGTACCAACGCCTTATGTGTTCCTCGTTCGCTTCATCAAAGCTGCTGTTTCTGATGCACAAATGAATGATGTCACTGTCTTGAATTCTTGCAATGTGACCTCAATGGAAAACATGGTTTGTTTCTTGGCTGAATTGGGGTTGATGAATTATGCTACCAATATCTACTGCCCCTCAGTGATTGCTGCCTCAGCAGTCTATGTTGCTCGACACACGTTGCATTGGAGTCCGTTTTGGAACGAGACACTGAAACTGCATACTGGTTTCTCAGAGTCTCAGCTACTGTGAGTAACAATAAAATTTAGCTAAACTTCCTGTTGCTTTTATACATTTTATACAAAACTAGCCAACATACAAAAAAAATAGGTTTTGTAAAGTATATATTTTATACTATATATACATATAAATGCATAACTAACACCCATAATTAGTTTCAGCGACGGGCCAAAAATATAAAAAATCGCTAATATTTTTCTATACTTGTTTTTGTAACAGAGGTTGTGCTAAGTTGTTGGTTAGCTATCACGTGGAGGCACCAGAGCACAAGCTAAAGGTGATATACAAGAAGTATTCAAGTTCTCTTAGAGGTGCTGCTGCACTGAATCCTCCAGCCAAATCCCTGTTGGCTAGTTCTGAATTTTGTTGATTGATATTCTCTTCTTTTTTCTAGTTTCTGCAAAACAATGTACTGAGATTTTTACTTTTAAACTCTCTGATTTGGATCTGTTGCCCGAAAGAAAGGAATAATTTCAATTCCGTGGTTTGGAAACAAACATAAATGATCAATATATGTTTGATGTTATCTGATTCAAATATAAGTCTTAGACTTTTAATTAATTATTATCATTACATGTTTTTGTTGGTTCTCTATTGTACTTTATAAAGCAGTACGGGAAGTAATAACTATTACAAATGTTCGAAAGGATAGATAAATGGTCAATCTTCAAAACTGCCACATGTGTGTTGTGTCTTGAATCTTGATCACCTTGTAAAGCCAATGTTGAGAACTGCCGCAAGTTTGTTGTGTCTTGAATCTTGATATCCTGAAATCAAGAAACAACTAAATCTGGATGGTTACAACGTTGTGTGTTGAGTCGAGGATAGCCCTCTATCCTTAAAACAAGATTGCCCCATATATATGCTTTTACGTTAGCGGGCAATAGTCTCCCAAGATAAAACAACACTATAATCTCAACACTACAAAGCCAATAGGTTGAGCCTGTCGAAGAAAACAAATATGACTCGACTTGCTGAAGATATGGAATAGGAAGGAAGAGTTTGTCAATGCTCTTCTCTTTTGTCTCTGTGTATATAGTGTCTCTGTAGTGTATATCTTGTGTATACGTGAGGGTTTGGTCACTGTTTTTCAGTCACTGTTTCGTGCTATTTTTCTCACTGAAAATGCACTGTTTCGTGACTGTTTTTTTTCGGTTTTTCCGGTCTTTGAATTGATGTCTGTTTTTCGTGTTTTTGCTGCCTGTTTTTGGTCTGTTCTTGCCCGATTTCAGCCAGTTTTCAGCCTGTTGTGCAGTCCAGAATTGAGCCAACAACTACTCAATATATAGCATGCAAGAGGGGCTGTCCAACTGCCACAAACAAGGCTGTAATGGCCCTTAAAGGAGGGCTGTAATGGCAGGTTTTAATGCCATGAATGAGGTGAATAAGGTCATGAAGGAGGTTGCTCAATTGCCCAACTAATGGGCTGTTAATAGAGGAGTTAATCAGCCAAGTAATGTCTGATTAATGCCTCAAAAACAGTCCCAACGGTAGGCTTTCTGCCTTCCGTCACCTTCCCAGAAACCCTGGGGATCAAGCTGTAAATATTAAAACTTCAGGGATCAAACTGTACATCTGGCAGAGTTCTCTGGTCCAAAAAGATAATATCAGAAAGTCCCCACAGCCCATGACCCGTGACACGAAACCCGAGCCCGAGACCGGACCGGACGGGCGGGCGGCAGCGGCGCGCGTGTGGGCTTAGCCATGAACCCAAGCACATCTAGGTCCTCCCTCCTTTAAACACATGAGATACCCCTTGGGGTCCCAAACCCTTTACCAATTTGAGACATATATAGAGAGTAATTCTTCCTATTCCCACCGATGCGGTAGATTTGTCCCACACCACATTTCCATGTCTTAAACACCTTACTTTGTGGACCAATATCTCTTTCATTTCTCAACGAAATTAGACAATTCTTGGCCCTACGGTCATCTACTCACTTCGTAGATCATGCATGTGCGAAGAGACAAGGTCTCCAACATGCGGAACACTAGTGTTTAATTCATCAAAGATGGGTGGACGCATCTCCCCGCCAAAGGCAAATTTCCAACAGTTTCGTCAAGTTTTGGTTGCAAACTTGCAATATAAATCAAATTATTCATACTTTCAAAAGAGATACAAGAGATATTATCAGATCTGTGAAATGCATAGTAGATTCATAGGAAGGCAAATGAGTAGTTTACATTTTGCAAGAAGACCACCAGCATTCTTTGGCTCGACCCCAGTGACAGGTTGTATATGGATCGCTGGAAATTGTGTTGGTTACAAGTAGCAGGAAACGGGAATTACAAATAACTACTCAAACGTACAAGAACTGAAAATATAATTCAACAACGAAAAATGAAATTACAATTGTTGAAGAAGAGAAAACTGGAAACTATTTTTGCTGAGTCGAGTGTGGCACTCTGTCTTTAAGACAATATTGCCCCGTATGTATCATTTATACGTCCTGGACAATTTATCTCCCAAGATAAAACAGCAATGGAACACTTGAGCAAAGGAAACTCAAGAGCTATCGTGAAGAATATTGAGCAATGAAATGATGCAAGGAAGTTGTAGGAAGAAACTTTTTTGCTTGTGTATTTTCGTGTATTGTAAGTGTGTCTCAACAATGGTGCAAGGGGTGTTTATATAGGTGAGGGATGAGTTGTTTAACTGCCTCCATAACAGCCATTATTGGCCAAATAATGGCCATTATGGAGGGTAGTAAAGCCACCAAAATAAATGGTGGAAGACACCAACGGATTGGCCATTATGGGTGGAGTAATTCAGCCAAAATAAATGGCTGAATTGAGTGCTTGGCGTTTCTGCTTTTGACTGTCCAAATTCTGACTTTCTGGAAATTTCAGGGACCAAACTGTACATCTTGAAACTTCAGGGACCAAACTGTACATATGAAAGAATTCTGGTCCAAACTGTACTTCTGACAAACTTCTGGTCCAAACTGTACTTCTGGCAAAGTTCTCTGGCCCAAAAAGATAACACCCCGTGACCGGACCGGACGGGCGGGCGGCGGCGGCGCGCGTGTGGGCTTTCCTCGAACTGAAGCACATCTAGGTCCTCCCTCCTTTAAACACATGGGATACCCCTTGGGGTCCCAAACCCCAAACCAATTTTGAGTCTTATATACACAACAATTCTTTCTTTCTCTACCGATGAGGGAGAATTGAACACAACACCACACTTTCCATGCTTCAAACACCTCACTTCGTAGACCAATATCTCTTTCATTTCTCAATGAAATTTGATGATTCTTGGCCCTACGGTTATCTACGTACTTAGTAGATCATGCACGTTTGAAGAACCGGATTCTCCAACATACGTAACACTAGTGTTTAAGCCGTTAAAGTTGGTCGGTCGCAACTCCCGCCAAAGACAAATTTCCAACAAATTGTAGATTACCTTGTCCCACCGTACAAAACCATCTTAATCAACCTTCTATCATTTACTTGACCTTACCCCTTAAACTTGTCAGGAGAAACTCGAATTAAGTTTTGTTTCAATTGAACACCTTAAATCTTTTGCGTGTATTTTCATTCGTTAATTAGGTAGTTAAGTTAATCACATAAAATATGTCTCTTCTTTAATTATATGCATTTGACTCAATAAGCCATAAACCCATATCATTTTCTACTTGAGGTTGAGTATAATTAAAGAAGATGACATATTTTATGTGATTACTTCAATTTTAGAATTTTTTTGCGTGCTCTTATGGATGTGCTTGGGACAATCTGGGCAGTGAGACGTTATGGGCCAGCAAGTAGTGGGTCTGCTGGCGGGTCGTGGTCATTGGATCCGCCCATTAAGTGGTGCATAATGTACGGAGAGATGTCGTCATCCAAAAAATTATACGAACTAGGCACGGACTACTCACTTTAGCAAACGGAAATTGAGTTTCATAAAAAATAACATGGTGACTAATTATGATTTTATTAGATAATAAATCAAAATATTTGTAACCACGATGATTAGATGTAGGGATGACAGGTGGATATAATTTTGCGGATTCCGCACCGCACCCGCCGCAGTTGGGGCGGGTATGGGTATTGAAAATGTACCCGCCACGGGTGGCGGGTAGGAGGTGGATTTGTAGTTATATCCGCCTCATACCCACCCCGCATCCAACCGCCCGCCTACCCACCCCATAAGCCCAGTAAGTAATAGTTGTAACTTGTAGTAGTCCGTAAGCCCATAATACTCACTGCCAATAATACTCACTTACATCGTTACACGTCCGTAAGCCCAATGCCGATAATACTCACTTACACCGTTACACGCCCATAAGTCCAGTTAAAACCCTACTCACTTACACTTCCTATTCAACAGCCTTCACTAGTTCACCCTTCTCTTGAGTCTTCATGCCTCTCGGCTCACTCTCTCGTTCACAAGCAGTCTTCGGTATACACGCGCCGTCTCTCCTCCCTCTCTCGTTCTCCGTCACGCCACCATCAGCCTTCCATTAGGGTCTATTCGTTCTACGTTACTTAACCTCCTTTGAGAGCTTAAGGTATAATCCATATAGCCTAAATTATATATTTTCTTCAAGTGTCTTGTGTCGATTTTGTGTTTTTTCTTGTTACAAAAAGGTCAATGCTACTTTATTTTGAGTGTTTTGGTTAAAAAATTATGGGGTTTGTGTTTTTTCTGTTGAAAGTTAATGGGATTTACTGGAATATGATTTTCAGCAAATTTTGGTATTTTCTTGAACTATTTTGTGTAGATGTTATGTGCTCTTGAAGTATTTTGTGTAGACTTTGTGTTTTCCTAATTAATGGTGCCCTAGTTTGACTGTTTTTGGTCGAAAATATATGGTGGTTTTGTGTTTTTTTGGCTGTGTCCGATGAAAGTTGATGGTTTTTTTGTTGAAATATGGATTTCTTCTATTAAAACCCACAAACTGAGGAAGACAAAGAACATGAGAAAAGAAAATAGTGGATTTTCATTGTTGGAATATTTAGTAATTTTTTGTTGATTTCTTGGCTTGCATGTGTACTATGTTGATGCATTTTCAACTATTTTGTATTTTTTCTGCTTATGAAAGAGTCAACGTTGCTTTAATTTGAGTGATTTTTGTCAAAAGTTCTGTTTTTCTTGTTGTTTCTGATAAAAGTTTATTGGTTTTTGCTGAAATATGAGTTTTCTATTGTTAAGAAAATGAGAAAGAAAATAAATAGGATAGGATTTCTCAAAGAATAGTGTAATTTTAGAATTGGATGTTGAGTTTAATATTCTGCCTGAAATATACCCGCCTAGGCGGGTATTGGCGGGTGGTGGATCGAGTGTTGATTTAGGAATATACCCGCCTAGGCGGCTATTGGCAGGTGGTGGATCGGGTGTTGATTTAGGAATATGCCCGCCTAGGAGGGTATGTATGTTGAATTTGTACCCGCCACCCGTGGCGGGTATGGATGTTGAATGGCGGGTATAAAATTTTCTGACGGGTACAGGTGCGGGGAAGAGGGTACCCGCACCCGCCCCGTCCAAATTGTCATCCCTAATTAGATGGATAACCAAAAAATACACAAGCGGTAGAACGGGCTTGAAGTTTGTTAATAGTAGTTGACGGAAAAAGTAGATAGCATAAACACCCAAATACCCTAAGATGTGAATACGAATGATTCTTATTATAGAGGACTTTAAGAGTAGACGCATATGCCAACCCTTTGGTAGGAAGTATGTTAAGAAGATAGCTAGCCATTTGTAGAGCATGATGCCAAAAGGAAGGGGGTATGGAAGCATGGACCAATAAAGTTCGGACAATATTATTAATGGTACGAATTTTCCGTTCGACTTTTCCATTTTGTGAGGACGTATGAAGACAAGAGAAATGAAAAACTATGCCATTAGTTTCACAAAATTCCTGAAACAACCCATTATCATATTCTTTGCCATTATCACATTGAATATTTCTTATGTCCCGTTCGAATTGGGTACGGATGAATGCTCGAAAATTTAAGAATGTTGAAAAAACTTGAGATTTTTCTCTAACGGAAAGGTCCATAAAAATAGAATAATCATCCAAAAATAGAACATAATAACGATGGCCCACAGAACTTAAAACGGAAGATGTCCATAAATCGCTATGAATAATATCAAATAGCATTAAAGTATGAGAAGTAGAGACTACAAATGGTAATCTAACATATTTTCCTAAAGGATAGGAATGACAAATTGGAGTACTATGCGTACCCTTACAAGAAATAAAATTATTTTTATGCAAGGAAGAAACAACAGACGACCCAAGGTGACCCAAACGTGCATGCCATAAGGAAGGAGCTAGAGCTGCAAAAGTAAATGGCAAGGCTTGACTCGAGAGACTGGATGCGGACGTGATTGGATAAAGATCTCCCCTACTATTACATCTCATGAGAGGTATCCCCGTCTTGAAATCCTTCATAGAAAACCCAAAAGGATCAAAATTAACCGAAATCAATTATTAGTGGTGAATTTATGGACAAACACCAAATTTTTAATTAAGTTAGGGGCATGAAGGGAATTTTTCAAGACAAAAGGTGGAGGGGGGAAGACAAGGTTGCATGACCATAACCACGAATTAGAATTGAGTTGTCATTACCAATAATTATGCCAGTATTTTTGCTCAAATTGGAATAAGACGAGAGAGTACCTTGGTCGGAAGTCACGTGAGAAGTGGCGCCGGTGTCCATGTACCAATTCGCGTCTGGAGGATTCAATCTAAGTGTATGCATGACAGTCTCAATATATGTAGGTGTCGGGATTGGATTAGGGTCCGTCGCATGGAAAGCCTGCGGGGGCTGAGGCCCAAGCAGGCCTCCTTGTTGTCCAGACCCAGCACTGTTTCGGAACCCACTGGACTGATGTGAATAATTTGGCCTGAAAGGTTGCTGGGCTGCCCACTGTCCAGGGAAAGTTGAGGCTGGAAAATAGGGGTTGTTGGGCCACTAGCCACTGGCCCAGCCCCACTGCCATATGGCCTATGGCTGGGACCAGTTGGCCTGCGGCCCACTGCCACCGTGTCGAGGCCTGTTACCACTGTTTTGGCCTCCCCCACCACCGACGGTACCACCACGATTGCCATCGCGATTTTTGCCATTATTTTTATGATTCTTCTTGCCTCCACCGTGAGTACGGTTTTGGCCCGAATTATCAACAAAACATTGAGAATTATCGGATGAAGTCATCATCACCACGGGACTGGCGCCGATAGCTGCCTTTTTGGCCAATCCAGTTTCTTCTAACGTGAGCATCGAACGGGCTTGATAAAAAGGTGGAAGTGGATTACTTTGACGGAGGAGAGTCCCAACGCCATTATAGTCCTGCAACCATTTGTAGAACAAGACGATTATTGGTAACAGGCGCTCCAACATTACTGAGTTTGGTCCGTCAATTCCTTGAGCCATTTACAATAAGCTGAAATATTCGGGAAATCTTCCATGCTGACTTGTGAGAATTCCTACTCAAGTGTGACAACTCGGGAATGTTGGTTATCCTGGAATATATCACGTAATCTATTTAATGTAGCCATAGCCGTAGTGTCTGGCTCAATCGTCTGTAAAAGGTCGATAGAAATGGTGGAATAAATCCACTGAAGGACGGTAACATCAAGAGTAATCCATAACTGAGGATCCTTCGCGGGAGTAGGGGTAGCGGGAGGAATTATGTGATGGAGGACTTGATGTGAGATTGCGTGAATTTTGAACAACTCTGCCCACGTCGCATACCGGACGTTTTTCATCTCAAGAACAATAAGGATGTGGTTCTTGATGTTGGAAACAGTAAGGGCAGGATGAAATATGTTCTTAGACATAACGAAAGAACAAAAAGTGAAGCAGGGATTTGGACTAATTTGGGAAGATAGGAGAAAAGAAGGGCACAAAAACCGAGACATTGGCTCGGAAACCAAGAGCTGCAGAAAAAAAAAGGGAGAGGTATGAAAACCTAGACTTATGATACCATGAAATAAATAATCTCTTGATTATTTTCATTAATGAATCAGTATATATACAATTTACATTTTCCATAATATGGAAAATCCTATTCCTATTCTACTCCCAAAACCCTATTCTGTAAATACAAGAATTCTACAATTATGATAAGTGTACAATGCTAATTAAATACAAATACTATGTTGCCAAATATACTCCAAACCGTGATATACTTCGCATGTATATCACGGACTGATTTGCCTTGTATGTCCGTGATATACACGGTATACACAAGACATATATTTGCCGTGTATATCGTGTATACCACGGTATACTTTCAGTCATTTCGTTAACATTTGGTAAACGGAAAAAGAAGATAATAGCAACAACAAAAATTATAATAATGATGATGATCATTTTTTTTTTACCCCTCTCCATGAGCCCCCACCTTTCTGCTTCCTTAGTGACTCGTACTCACAATCTTAGGATTGGAAGTGGATGATGTTTACTGCTTACCACCTTAGCAACCCCTCTTGTTAATGATGATAATTACACTATTATTAATTATTAATAATCTTCAATTAAAACTGATATGTAAATAGACTACAAAGCTCCCTTTAATGGATATAATCATATAAACATAATAAATAAGCAAATTAGAATATCCAATGTAGATTCAAATGGAGATAGTACACATTACACTCACACTTGTGAGTGTGAACCACACACGCTTAAACGCTTGGTTTTAATTGATTGCAAAGTGTATTCCACTATCTTGCTCTAAAAAAGAAGACGCATTACATCTTATATATGGCATTAATTAATTTGCTTCTCAATATATATGTTGCATTGTCTCATTTCTTCTCCTTAGGAAAAACACAAATCTCCTCTAAAGACTTTTGAGTTTTTTCCTCCCTTATTTCATTTCATCAACTCATTATACTCATTTGAAGATTTAGCTGAAGAAAACAAATATGGAGGGGGAATGTAGTTGCAGTTTTTACCAAAGGGCAAAGCCTTATATAGCTATGATTTCTTTGCAATTTGGGTATGCAGGCATGAATATTATTACCAAAGTTTCACTTAATAGGGGCATGAGTCACTATGTTCTTGTTGCTTATAGAAATGCCTTTGCTACTGCGGTTATTGCTCCCTTTGCTCTTCTTCTTGAAAGGTAAAAATTACACATACTAAACTGATCGTATACAGTCAGTATATATAAGTTAAATCCTAAAAATAACGCAAGGAAGCTTCTATCAATCTTGAAAAGAAGTAGCAAAAGATTCTGAAGCTTTTTTTTTTGTTTACAGAAAAATTAGGCCAAAGATGACACTAATGATGTTCTTGCAAATATTTGCATTGGGTCTTCTGGGGTGAGTCTCTCTCTCCCTCCTATATTCTATATACTAAATATTAATCTTGTTTTTTCTTTAAAAAAACATTTTGCATATATTGGAAAAGTGAAAAAAATATTTAATTATTTCAATATAAACAGGCCAGTAATTGATCAAAATTTTTACTATGCTGGGCTCAAATTGACTTCTCCAACTATTTCATGTTCCATGAGCAACATGCTTCCTGCTTTGACATTTGTCATGGAATTCCTCTGCAGGTACATATATTTTTCAACATTATTTTTAATTCATAATGATGACGTTTGAGTCAACTTAACCTTTTTCAACTTTTGGTCTATTAATGAGGAATGTTTTTCTTCTAGGATGGAGAAAGTGGACATAAAGAAGACTAGATGCCAAGCAAAGGTGTTAGGAACCATAGTAACAGCTGCTGGAGCCTTGTTAATGACATTGTACAAAGGCCATGTTGTTAATTTGTTATGGTCAAATCACATAAATGCTAATGTCCCTGAAGTTACTAGTGGAGCTTATGATAAAGACTGGCTAAAAGGTTCAATTCTCCTCATTTTTGCCACTCTTGCTTGGGCTTCTTTCTTTATTGTTCAGGTATGTAACACACTAATACTACCTACTTTCTTTTTTCTCATTTTTGTTACCAAAATGGTGGTTAATTAAGAGTAATTTTAATTTTTGTTACACAGGCTATTACAATGAGGAAATACACAGCTCAACTTTCACTAACTGCACTTGTTTGCTTCATTGGAACCTTACAATCAACTGCTGTAACATTTGTAATGGAGCACAAAACTTCTGTTTGGACTATTGGTTTTGACATGAACCTTCTCGCTGCTGCCTATGCTGTAAGTTCCCTTCCTTTCTTTTGTTACGATTTGAGTCTCAAATCTTACCTAATCAGAAAACAGTTAATAAGCGAAGAACAAATAACACACACAGATTTATAGTGGTTCACCCTCAATGCGAGAGCTACGTCCACTTTGCCGCTGCAGATTTTACTATAATCAAATAGGGAGTTTGAGTTTACAATTCTCTCTTTCTCTCTGGCTACGTCCACTTTGCCGCTACAGATTTTACTATAATCAGTGTTCCACACTTTGCGTAGGGTCTTCATAGTGTCGGCGGTGAATTAGGCTCCACAACTCAACATCTTTCTTCGCCATGCCCTTCGCCCTCGCCATAGGTGCAGCGGCGGAGCCAGAATTTTCACTTAGAGAACTCAAAATATAAAGAAATAAACGCACGAAGAAGCTAAGAGAGAATTTGATAAAAAATAATTTTGATCTTCTATGTATGGTGTAATCTTCTGAACCCCTTGTGGCCCCTAGCTTCGCGTCTGCATAGGTGGATTCAATTTACATTCAACTGAATTCAGTATTTTTCAACATGAAATATATTATATATATGATAATTGATGAATGACCAAGATTTTGTTTTACAAAATTTCAGGGAATTGTGTCATCAAGCATAGCATACTATGTACAAGGTCAAGTAATGGAGAAAAAAGGACCTGTTTTTGTGACAGCTTTTAGTCCACTGATGATGATCATTGTTGCCATCATGGGCTCTTTCATTCTTGCTGAAAAAATCTGTATTGGAGAGTAATTTCAATAATTCTCAACATTTTATCTTTTCTATTTTTTTCCTTCTTAATTTATAGACTAAGCTTTATATTTTTATTCTTTTGGAACAGAATTCTTGGTGCAGTGCTAATAGTGGCAGGGCTATACTCTGTTTTATGGGGAAAATACAAGGAGTACAAAGAAAAAGAAATTGAGGACTCAATAATTACAAGAAATAATCAAATGATGATTATTATAGCAAATAATGAAGAAACTAATGATATAGAAATGCAAAAAACTGAAGAAAAAAGAATGTCATCAGCACCAGAATCTGTGGTTATCAGTTTTCCCTTGCCACAGCCTCCAATGTCGGCTAGAGAAGCACCAAAGGCTCTTGATTTAAATTAAATTAGAAGGAAAAATATGTGTAGAGCAATTTTGATATTACAAATATATGTTTAGAGCAATTTACTCTTTTTGACCTTATAAGAATTGTATAAAATAACTAATGTTCCTCTAATTTCTCCTCCTTGGTCATCAACATCTACTTGATCTCCCTTTGTGTTTTTTTGTATTTTTATTTTCTGGTTGAGTACCGTCTTTTTTTAATATAAAGATGAAAGATTATTGAAAGTTATGACATTGATATCCACGTTATCCATTAATAAAGGTTATAATTATGTTGACATATTGACAACATACTTGCACTGTTGCACATAATTATATACTCCCTCCCTAACAAAACTTACCCGCATTGATATTTATATCTATTCAATGTATGCGTGATATGTGCTTGAATTTACATGACTATCATTTAATCATGATTAATTAAAATTATTTTTATTTTATTAAATTACTTAATTATGATAAATTATGCTAATTTAGTGTAATCACACTATACAAATAAGTATTTACCCTCCTATTCTAAAATAAGTATAGTTTTTTCCTAATAAAAGATTAATTTAAATTAATTTTCGAAGCTAAGTTGAATAGATGGACTCAATTATTCCTAGCCAATTATTGTACATTTCCCACTAGGTATTCCAAGCCAATTATTAATGTTATCTTCCGCCAAACATGCTTTTGAAAATGAACTATATATCATTATCATCTGAAGGAAATAAAAATACTCAAAAGAATAATATTTACACAAGTGAAAGATTCAACAATGATTATATAGAAGAAATTTATCAAGCTAAAAGGAAGAGGTATGAAGTTTTAATCAATAACTCAAAACTCTTGAATCTCACTATAATGAAAATACATGACAAAGCACTCCTATTTATAATACAAAAACCAAAATAGACTAAGACTAGAAAATCATATTCCACTATGGAGTGGATACCACTTTGAAGAGAAATATTTTATTTATAAATTGAAAAGATCTCTACAATTCTCCTCAATTATCTCTAGTTCTCTCTTGTTATTATTATCATTTCTCTGTTGATAGAAAAAAATTACCTCTATCACGACCTCAAAAATTACCTTTACCACCTCATCATTTACCTCTGAAATTGTGGCCTCTTTAATTTGTTTCAGCCAGATTTGATGTTTCTTCTTTTTCTTTAGGGTTATTCACCTTTGCTTGCAACGCCTCATCAACAGTTTCATTTGATTGTTGATACAGAGACATCTCATACTCACCAGTTCATCTTCTAAATCATCAAGTGTCAAAGTGCTAAGATCTTTAATGGCCTCAAGAACCGTCTTTTTTGTGTGAAATTTCATACTCAAGGACCGCAATATTTTTTCAACAATTTTTACTTGGTTTAATGCTTCTCCATTAGTCATCATATCGTTGACGATACTAGTAACTTTTGTAAAGAATTCTTTGACAGACTTTGTTGGTTTCATTTGGGCCAACTCGTACTATCTTCTAAGCTCTTGCAATTTGACTTTTCTTACGTCTGCGGAACCTCGATGTGAATTTACCAAAATTGTCCAAGCCTCCTTTGCTGACTTTGGATGTAAAAATTTGTTGTATACGTGCAATTCGACCTTGCTATCAAGGTAAAAGCGTGCCTTATAATCCAATTGTCTATTTTTCTCCAATTGCGTAGCTGCTTCACCAGTCAATGTTGTGCCTTCTGAGATTTTCACGAACTCTTTATCAATTATGGGTCATCGTCCAACAACATTGAAAAAAATCTTCAACCAACACTCAAAATTATTTTTGCCATCAAACACAAAAATGAGACAATTTGGTAAATATGGAACATCCATATTCTTTTATATGTGTCAGAACTCACACGAGGCTTTGATCTGATCTCACAAGCTCTGATACCAATTTGAAGAAAATAAAAATATTCAAAGAAATAATATTTGCACAAGTGAAAGACCCAACAATGACTATATAGAAGAAATTTATCAAACCAGAAAGAAGAGCTAGGAGACTTTACTCAATAACTCAAAACTCGTGAATCTCACTACAATGAAAATATGTAACAGAGCACCCATATTTAAAATCTAAAAATCAAAATAGACTAGGATTAGAAAATCTTATTCCAATATGAATTAAATAAATAAATCCTAACTAGATATGAATTAAATAAATTAAATCCTAGACAACTTAGATTTCCTACTCTTGATTTATTTCCTACATCATCTTTCATATAGACAGATCACGTGCGTACTTTGTGTTATTAATCTGTATTCCAAAAAACTAGTAAACAATAATAATTGAAAAATGAACATAATCAGTGTTGGAAAAATAAAAATATTTTTCAGAATATAATCGAGCCCACTTAGTTCAAAGTGTGTCCTTAAGGAAATTATTCCCCTCACAGTACTCGAGGTTGATGGAATATCCCCTCCCAGGATAGAACGATTATCTTACAAGAATAGTAGTACTCCAAATTCCGGTAGCGGCGAACCACTCAACAGTAGTATATCACACAAAATTTGTTTATGCAGAAGAAGAAGAAGTTTGTGTTGTTCAGAAAATTCGTAAGTAAAATTCTGAGGAATCAAACGAATTTATAGCCATGGAAGTAATGTTTCTGAAGGTTTGCAACCTTTCTGAACAGCCACTGAAAATTGGTGGGAAATTTAAATATGAAAAGAAACCAGGTCGCGGGTCAGACACGCGGATCCGGCCGGGTCGCGGGTCAGGGTCACTAACGGGTAGGATTGGATAAGTTAATTAATTTAATTAAATAATAATTAATTAAATAATTAAAAATTAAAGAAAATTTGGTCCAAAAAGATTATCAATCAATCAGATCATTTGAACAAATCCAAATCCAAATCCGAAGCCGAAGCCGAAGCCGAGCCGAGCTGAGCCTAAGCCGAGCCGAGCGACGACGATGGCGCGAGGGGTCCTTGCCCCCTCAACCCTTTTACTGACAAGAAGGAGTAATTATACTTATAAGTAGAAGAACTTTTCTTTCCACTACCGATGTGGGACAAATGCTTATTTTATAAAGCAAGAGGGAACTCCCACTTTTCTTTCCACTACCGATGTGGGACAACTCCCACTTTTCTTTCCAATCATTTCTCATTCACCAATATCAATACCCAACAATCCCCCACATGAATGGGGAATGGCTATAATATAAAAGAATGCGCGGACACGTGTGATATACAAGCGAGAATTGACTGCATCTGGATAAGTAGGTTTCCCTTTGAACTTTCCGTAGTGAACTTATATCGGGTATACTCGATCAATCGGTAGATTTGATATCTTTGAACCGTCGAACTTTGTTGTACACCTAGACAACATAAGTCACACAATCAACCCTCAACCATTTATGGTTCTCACGGTTGTGTTCGTTTCAGCCATGAACACCTCCTGGTTTCATGAGTGTGTAGAGAATGGGCCTTTACTGTCATTCCCCTTTAAAGCGGCTTACACTTAATACTCACATAGGTTATTTCTAAACATGTGGTCCTATAGCCACATTATACGGTCATACACTGCGCGGATTTAGATAATCATTAAAGAACCTTAATGCTTTATTAACTCATTAACAAGCCATAAGGTTTTATCCTTATTTCGAACATTGTCTTCATCCGAGAATGGGTTGAGTTATTTGACAATGTTGAACCGTCGATCACAACTTTGTTTGATCTCCTTGAACCTAGCTCTTGGGATCTCCGGTCGCTAGGTAGAGTTACCGCCATGATGACTTGTCCTCGGCCTTAACCCCATTCCCATTGATGATCTACTAACTCTCTCTCTAGATAATCCTTTTGTAAGCGGATCCGCTACGTTATCTCTTGACTTTACATAGTCAATCGTGATAACGCCACTAGAGAGGAGTTGTCTAACGGTATTGTGTCTTCGTCGTATGTGACGAGATTTTCCGTTGTACATTACACTCCCCGCCTTACCTATTCTTTGCTTGTCGTCACAATGTATACATATAGGAGCCAAAGGTTTGGGCCGAATGGAATATCTTCTAAGAAATTCCGGAGCCATTCGACTTCTTCTTCACCGGCCTTGTCTAAAGCTATAAATTCAGATTCCATTGTAGAGCGGGCGATGCATGTCTGTTTTGATGATTTTCAAGACTCTGACCCACCCCCAATTGTGAAAACATAACCACTCGTGGATTTAACTTCAAATGATCCGGTGATCCAATTTGCATCACTATATCCTTCGATCACGGTGGGATATTTGTTATAATGCAAAGCATAGTCTTGGGTGTGTTTTAAATACCCCAAGACTCGTTTCATTGCCATCCAATGAGTTTGATTGGGATTACTCGTGAATCGACTCAAACTTGCGATAGCACATGCTATATCTGGTCGTGTACAATTCATAATATACATCAAACTTCCCAAAACTCGTGCATAGTCCAATTGTGAGTCACTTTCACCTTTATTCTTTTGAAGTGCAAAACTTACATCAATTGGAGTCTTTGCAACATTGAAATTTAAATACTTAAACTTGTCAAGTACTCTTTCAATATAATGAGACTGCGATAATGCTAGACCTTGTGGAGTTTTATGAATTCTGATAACTAAGATCAAATCAAAGCAACTCCTAAGTCCTTCATATCAAATTTGCTAGCCAAAGATACCCTTCGTAGCATTTATATCGGTAATATCTCTACTCATTATCAACATGTCATCAACATATAAACAAACAATGACTTCATGATTTGGAGTATTTTTAATGTAAACACATTTGTCACACTCATTAATCTTAAATCCATTTGCCAACATTGTTTGGTCAAATTTCGCATGCCATTGTTTGGGTGGTTGTTTAAGTCCATAAAGTGACTTAACAAGTTTGCACACTTTCCTTTCTTTACCAGGAACCACAAAACCCTCAGGTTGTTCCATGTAAATTTCTTCCTCCAATTCTCCATTTAAGAAAGCTGTCTTGACATCCATTTGATGGATCTCAAGACCATATACGTCCGCCAGTGCCACTAACACCCGAATAGATGTTATTCTTGTTACCGGCGAGTATGTGTCAAAGTAATCAAGGCCTTCTTTTTGTCTATAACCTTTGACCACAAGTCTTGCCTTATATTTGTCAATAGTGCCATCAACTTTCATTTTCCTTTTAAAAATCCATTTTGATCCTAAAGGTTTATTTCCAGGAGGAAGATCAACCAATTCCCATGTATGATTGTTCAAAATTGATTCAATCTCACTATTGACCGCCTCTTTCCAAAATCTTTGAATCGAGAAGAAGACATCGCTGCTTTAAATGTTTGAGGCTCATTTTCAAGCAAGAATGTCACAAAATCTGGTCCAAAGGAAGTAGATGTCCTTTGACGTTTGCTACGCCTTGCATCCTTTTTACTTGGTGTATTTTCCTTTGATTCTTCCCGCGGTCGTTTAGATCTTTCACTTGACGACTCACACTCAGTTTTATACGGATAAATGTTTTCAAAGAATTCAGCATTATCGATTCAATTACCGTGTTAACATGAATTCGGGATTGTCGATTTGTGAACCAAAAACCGACAAGCTTTGATGTTTGTAGCATAGCCAATAAAAACACAATCCACAGTTTTTGGTCCGATTTTTACCCTTTTGGGCAAAGGAACTTGGACCTTTGCTAAACACCCCCACACTTTGAAATATTTCAAGTTGGATTTTCTTCCTTTCCATAGTTCATATGGAATAGATTGTGTTTTCTTTGTGGGGCACCCCTGTTGAGTATTCGGTTATTTGTAAGGATAGCTTCCCCCACAAGCTTTGCGGTAAACAGAACTTATTAGTAAAGCATTCATCATTTCCTTTAATGTTCGGTTTTTCCTTTCCGCAATTCCATTTGATTGTGGTGTGTAAGGGGCAGTAGTTTGATGAATAATTCCATATTCTAAACATATCTCTGCAAAAGGAGATTCGTACTCTCCACCCCTATCACTTCTAATCATTTTTATCTTTTTATTCAATTGATTTTCCACTTCATTTTTGTATTGCTTAAATGCATCAATTGCTTCATCCTTACTATTAAACAAATACACATAACAATATCGAGTGCAATCGTCAATAAAAGTTATAAAATACTTTTTCCCACCGCGAGATGGTATTGACTTCATATCACATATATCTGTGTGAATTAAGTCTAAAGGATTTGAATTCCTATCAATAGACTTATATGGATGTTTAACAAACTTAGATTCAACACGGATTTCACATTTAGATTTATTACACTCGAATTTAGGCAATACTTCTAAATTAATCAATTTTCGCAAGGTTTTGTAGTTGATATGTCTTAAACGAACATGCCATAAATCATTTGACTCCAATAAGTAAGACGAAGCTGAATTCTTATTAATACTGTCAACAACCATTACATTGAGTTTGAAAAGGCCCTCGGTGAGGTAGCCCTTTCCTATGAACAAATCATTCTTACTTATTACAATTTTCTCACTAACCAACACACACTTAAACCCGTTTTTGACGATTAGTCCGGCTGAAACTAAATTCTTCCGAATTTTGGAACGTGCATAACATTGTTGAGAGTCGGGACCTTGCGGAAGTCATCTTCGAAGTATCTTCCCATATCCTTCAACCTTGGCTGTTGCGGTATTTCCCATAAACGGTACCTCTTCGGGTCAGTGGGAGCATAGGTTGCAAATGCTTCTTTTGTAGCGCAAACATGTCGAGTGGCACCGAATCAAGCCACCACTCCTTTGGGTTTCCAACCAAATTGCACACCGATAGCATTGCACACGGATCATCCATATCATCATTCTTTTCCACCATATTGGCTTGTCCTTTTCCCTTGTTCTTTTTCGGGAGACGACAATCGGGGCTTTGTGGCCGACTTTCCCACAATTAAAGCGGTTGCCCTTGAACTTTTTCTTGTTGGAATCCTTCTCCTTTCCCGAGAAGGCCTCTTCCTTTTCTTGTTCTTTTTCGTAGCAAAGCATCTTCAACGATGTTTGCCCCTTCAATTGGTGAAGTCTTACGGTACCTCTTCTCGGCGGTTTTGTTATCTTCCTCGATCTTGAGACGAATCACAAGATCTTCCAACTTCATTTCCTTTCTTTTGTGCTTAAGATAATTCTTGAAATCTTTCCATGAGGGCGGCAACTTCTCAATCATTGCGGCCACTTGGAATGCTTCATTTACTACCATACCTTCAAAGAATAAGGTCATGGAAGATAAGTTGAAGCTCTTGAACTTGGGTTCCAACGGTTTTTCCATCCACTATTTTGTAGTCTAGGAATTTGGCAACCACAAACTTCTTCAAGCAAGCATCTTCGATTTTGTACTTCTTTTCAACCGCACTCCATAGTTCTTTGGAGGTCTCTACTGCACTTGTAGACGTTGTACAAGTCATCTTCTAAGGCACTCAAAATGTAGCCTTTGCACAAAAAAAAGCCTGTTTCCAAGCCTCGGTAACCATGAACTTTTGGTTGTCGGGCATGTCGGCGGCGAGCACGGGAGGGTCCGGCTGGTGAACTTTTGCATACCAAGGGTGGTAAGCCAAAAGAACATTCTTTGTCGCCATCCTTTAAAGTTGGCACCGGTGAACTTCGCGAGTTTCTCGGCCGGTGGCACGGCGGTACGAGTTGTAGGAGTAAGCTGCTTTGGTGCGGTAATTGCGAGAGGTAGTTCCGGTCTCAATTACCATTATTCGTTTGTCTTTGTCAAATCGACAAACTGTTTTAGTTAATAAAACCAAAATAGCAATTCAATCACAGACTTAAACGATGAAGATTTTATTTCTTCAAATTGCAGTATAATTATGAAACTTTAGTATTCCAACGAAGTTTTTATATCTTCGAGTCAGAATACTCATATTCATATGGAGTAGAAAAGCGCACAAGTTTTAATCTCCAAACGAGAATACAAACAACGATGAAGTTTTTATGTTCTTCAAATCGTTGTACAAGTATGAACTTTAATATTCCAACGAAGTTTTTATGTCTTCAAGTCGAATATGAAATTTCACACGGAGTAGAAAACCACACGAGGTTTTAGTCTCCAAAACAAAATACGATTAATCTAAAAATATAATTTCCTTAAGATTGTTATTAATACGTATTCCAAAAAACTAGTAAACAATAATAATTGAAAAATGAACAGAATCGGTGTTGGAAAAATAAAAATATTTTTCGAGAATATAATCGAGCCCACTTAGTTCAAAGTGTGTCCTTAAGGAAATTATTCCCCTCACAAGGTACTCGAGGTTGATGGAATATCCCCTCCCGGGATAGAACGATTATCTTACCGAATAGTAGTACTCCAAATTTCGGTAGCGGCGAACCACTCAACAGCAGTATATCACACAGAATTTATTTATGCAGAAGAAGAAGAAGTTTGTGTTGTTCAGAAAATTCGTAAGTAAAATTCTGAGGAATCAAACGAATTTATAGCCATGGAAGTATTGTTTCTGAAGGTTTGCAACCTTTCTGAACAACCACTGAAAATTGGTGGGAAATTTAAATATGAAAAGAAACCGGGTCGCGGGTCAGACACGCGGATCCGGCCGGGTCGTGGGTCAGACACGCGGATCCGGCCGGGTCGCGGGTCAGGGTCACTAACGGGTAGGATTGGATAAGTTAATTAATTTAATTAAATAATAATTAATTAAATAATTAAAAATTAAAGAAAATTTGGTCCAAAAAGATTATCAATCAAATCATTTGACCGAAGCCGAAGCCGAAGCGACGACGACGGCGCGAGGGGTCCTTGCCCCCTCAACCCTTTTACCGACAAGAAGGAGTAATTCTACTTATAAGTAGAAGAACTTTTCTTTTCACTACCGATGTGGGACAAATGCTTATTTTATAAAGCAAGAGGGAACTCCCACTTTTCTTTCCACTACCGATGTGGGACAACTCCCACTTTTCTTTCCAATCATTTCCCATTCACCAATATCAATACCCAACACTTTGTGCATCTATATAAAGTAAAATTGCGATTCGTGTTTCAATTGATTATGATTAGGTAAGTGTTAGGTTGACAAAGAACTCATTAATAATGGATCTTAATCTACTGGGTTTGCATGAACTTGGAAAAGTTTAGTGTTTCTGTTTTTCTTTTTTGGTTTAATGTCGTAAAAATTACTTTCTCCGTCCTAATTTATATGATGTAATTTGTCTCGATACGAAGTTTAAGAAATAAAACAAAAATTTTGAATCTTGTGGTCTAAAACAAGTCAAAGATATTTGTGTGGTTATATATCATCTCGTTAAGCGTAAAATATAAAGTTTAAAATTAAATTATTATTAAATAAGAAAATGTGTCATTATTTTTAAAAATAACTAAAAAAAGTGTATCATATAAATTGGAACAGGGAAAGTAGCTCATATGGTCAGCTTTCTAGACGGCTTGTTAATATTTGGCCGACATTTGAAATGTACTTAAAATAGTTATTTTTCAGGACGGAAATAAAATTTAAAGAAAACATCTCTAGCTAAAACATAGGAAAACTTCAGTAAATGGCGCTAGAGTGCAAAGTTTTGATAAGTGGAACTCCGACACATAATGTAATGCATTTTGAATTTCAAGAGTTCTAAATGTGCAATTTAAACTTTAGGAATTTTTTCTTGAGTTTGAACTATAGTATTTCAAATTATACCGTCTTAGAGTTCGAGAAAGAGATAACTCAAACTCCCTGAATTTTTCCTTGAATTTGAACGGCACCATTCAAAGTCTAGGAATTTTTTCGAACTCCAGTACAGCTTTTTCCCTGTTTTAGCTCGAAGTTTTTATTCAACTATAATGTTCACATTTAAACTTAGAATAATTTTGAAACGTTGGCTAAAGCTTAATTAATAGTCCAAAAGGTGGCTAGCAACTAAAAATCAGGAATTAGCGACAAATAATTTTGTAGCTAAATAAAAAAAATTATGGCTAATTCTATTTAGCAACGCATCAATAATAGATTATTAAAAAAAAATTGTTAGCTACGAGCGATTTAACAACGAATTAACGACGAAATTCAGATATTCACTATGAGAGATTTTAGTTCCTCTACTAAATTATGAGAAAGATATAAGTATTGCTAACTCAATTTTAAAACTTAAAGATTGTTCAAAATGAAAGGAGATCAAATCTCCATCCCATGACAACGTGGAACAACTCAACAAAATTAGAGGATACCATCACTGCTACAAAATAGGAATTAATAATGGAGAAATTGTATAGTTAAACAGTAAAATTCGTCATTAATCTTATTTAGAGATGGATTATCACAAAAATCTTTTAACTACGAGCAAATTAGCGATGAAGTTCATAGCTAAATTTTTTTAGTGTATTATCATGATTCGAACACTAGCACTCCATTTAAGAGCAAAAAAATCTTGATCATTTGACCACAACCTCGGTGATGTTTTTGTTAAATCAATGGTGAAAGAAACTTGATAGACCAATTATATATATATTTATCAAGTAGTAAGAAAACAATACACTAATACTTATATAGTAATAAATGTACAATTAGAACAGAACTGACCCACACTTCGATGAGAATCAACCCGGAGCCTGGTATAATCTCACAAGTTTGAATTGAGCAATTTCTTTATATTAGGGTAGGGCCGTCTCAAACATTTTGGGGTCTTGTTCTAATTCGTAAAAGTGGGCCCTTAATATAAGTAAATATACGATTTCAATAATTAGATTGGGCTAAGACCTCCAGAGACCTGCAAATTATGGGTCTTTACAGTAAATTCTGGCTAATACTACTTAATAAAAAATGAAAAAAGGGCCCCTAAAATTTTTCATTTTTCAGGGGGCCTGTGCGGTAACACAGCTCGCACGGGCCCAAAGACGCCCCTGTTAGGGGTGTTGATACGATTCTAAAGCCACTCAAAAACTAGTTTTATTACTAGTTGGGATAGTGTATTATTCAGGTTCGATCGTGTTTAATTGAGTTTTCATTGTTTGTATCCAAAAGTAAAATAGAAAATCTCCTTCTCTTTCTTTTCTTTTTGTAATTTTTTCTTATTACATAGGGGTGAGGAAGAGAAAATGGGAAGGGGATTACATAGGAAGAATCGAACCCTCACAGAAAAGTTCAGATAATCAACCAACTAAACTACTAAGAAAAGAATTCAAGAAGTTTCTTTGTTATAATAATACAATATATAAACGGTGTATTTACATAAGTGAGGTATTCAAAAAGAAATAAAAAGAGATAGAAAGAGAAATGGTTGATGGCGTAGAGATAAAAAGAGGAAGATAATGATAGTCGTAGTTTTGCTTTGAAAGTTTATACATCAATTATGGACGGTGAATTATTTATGCTACGAATAAACAATGACTAAGATCTCACTCCTAATTACTATACTAGTATATAATACTTCTACAGTTAAAAGAATGAAGAGCTGGACTTAGTTTTGATTTTGAACTTCAAGTGGGCAAGTAGAAGCAACTGGTTGGCTTTTATGGTTGCTATAACCTTTTATCTTACCATAAAAATAATGTATTTCTCCTACTTGCATATCATGCTCTCCTAATAATTAAAAATCTTGCTGCCAAAGGTGGCAAGAATCGTGCTTTCATGACCATTCTGATTTATTATTATAGGATTCGGTACACTAGTGCTGGTAATTTGTACACCCACAACCGAATTTAGGATTTAAAGTTTTATGGGTTTAATTTTTAAGATTTTTAGTACGAAAGCATTATATTCTTAAAGTTATGAATTCATATATACTGGAGTACAATTTTAGTGAATTTTAACACAAATTTATGTTTTACGTCAAAAATATTATTGAAGTCCCACATCGGAGGGATTAGAGGTCTTTGGGTTCCTTATATGTTCTTGGACAATTCTCTCCTTGTGAGCTAACTTTTGGGGTATCAGAGTTAGGTCCATCCCAATTCAATGTTGGGGGCCCGTCTCATATTGTCCACACTCCTACCAGACTCATCCCAATTCATTGTTTCCGATGTTGAGTCCACCCTCTCATATTGTTCATGCTCTAAATGTCTAGTTCTGGGCGTATAGGGGGGGGGGGGGGGGATCGGAGTCCCACATCGGTGGGATTATAGGTACGTGCTCTCCTTGTATGATCTTAGTGTTGAGCTGTGGAGCCTAATTCACCGCCGACACTATGAAGACCCTACGCAGAGTGTGGAACGCTGATCGACCTGCTAAACTCAAAACTCTATTATAGTAAAATCTGCAGCGCAAAGTGGACGTAGCTCTCGCATTGAGGGTGAACCGCTATAAATATGTGTGTGTTATTTGTTCTTCGCTTATTTACTGTTTTTCTGATTAGGTGGGATTTGGGACGTAAATCCTAACACTTAGACAATCATTCCCTCATGAGTTAACTTTTGGAGTTGAATTAGGATCAAGATTCATTTTTTTTTATCAAATATAGGGTTCAGATGAACCCGATACTCTAAAGTTGCATCTATCTCTATGTACGTTAGCTATATGTAGCTTTGAATGGTGATGCGATAATATTCAGAAATTATAGTCTTTGTATATGTTGTTCAAGTCGATTAGAAGGTGTAGAAGTAGTTAAAATTGAGTAATGCTTATTTCAATTTATGATGTATTTACTTCTTCTTTATGTAGAGAACCGACAAATTGACATCTAAAGTAAGCAACATCACTGAAACCATTTGACACACGATTGAATTGGTGTCTGGTGATACTGCCTTTTGACTGAAAAAAGGTCTTTAAAAAGTAGCCACGTACTTTGTTGAGAAAGAAATAACCACTACCTCTAAAGATATGAAAACTTAACTAAACAGCTACTACTCAAATTTTACCACTTTTTCTGAGTTCAACCTCTATAAGAAAGTGAAAGATGGAATATGTTCCAGTTGTGCATCATTTCAATATTAACATTAATTAAATTGATCCATTATTTTCCCAAAAACAAAAGCTTCTTCAAACTACGTAATCAATCAGAGCAACACTTCAAAGAAAAAATAGAATACAATGAAAGATAAAGGAGTTTGTTGAAGCGTGGCGAGCATCTCATCTAAAAGTTTAATATGTTAGAGAGAGCATACATTGATTTCTTTAATTATTTCTTTCAATATGTCTCCTCACATATGCTTTAATTATTTTTGATGGGTCAAAAACGTGAATTTTTTTTATAATGTTTAACGGCGAAACTTGAACTCAGAGCCTCTACTTGCTTTTGTATCATGTTAAAGTGTGTGACAGCCTTATTAAAAATTTTAACTTGTTCAAAAGAGTACACCTTTATTTATTGATTATTTCTTTCATTGAAAAGAAATAAACAAAAGAGAAAACGAAATCCTACATAACAAAACGTCTTGTTATTGGGAAAAACTCTTCTTCTAGCTATGTATCACTATTTTGTTCCAAACTCTCAAAAAGTATATTAATTATTAAGTTGGATCTTCTTAAAAAGACACATAATTGGTCATGCATGGCGCACGTATGTACTAGAAAAGAAGGATTTCCCATCTTCTCAAGATTCCTATGAGACAGCTATTTTTAAAAAAAAAGATTACCAATAAAATTTTAACTTCCTAAATTTTCAAAAAAAAATTAGAAAAAATAATAATATTATGATCTATGTAACATCTTCGATTAAAGGCCAGTCAATTAATACCCTTAATAAAGGAGGGCCCCTTGTGCGCAGCGTGGTACTGGTCTAACCTTTGAAATCAATTGAGTCACCGTGATTTACCTCATTCACAGACCTATCGGACCGGGGTGTGGGGGCTTTTGGGGTGGGAGTTCCACCTTTTTTGGAGAATTAATACCCCTTTTTTCCATTCTCTTGGGCAATCAATGAGTTCTCTTGCATGATTAATGATAAAATATATATATATATATATATTAATTAGTTCAAAAGTGAACATCATTATGCTTTTGAAAAAAATATTTAAAAAGTGAATTACTTTGAGAAACACTTTAATTTTTTAACTAGATGCATGGTTATCGTATATTTAAAAAAATAATTACACAAAAAGTTTGTGAAGAAAAAGTACAAAGGAGACATATGATTGAACTAAATGTCCATCCTTTGGTTTGTTAACTTTGATCAAAAAAGTTTTTGATGAGTAATCTATAAATATTTCAACCTTTCGGTACCCAAAAACATTTACAAAAAGCAAAAGGGTTTACTCAAGGGACGGAGAATAAACGTTTTCTAATTGTCCATTTCTGTATTAAAAAAATTATATTCACAAATGAAAGAAACAATCCAACTTTTATTGTTTTGGATGTTTATATAAAAGCGTTTTGGCTTATTACCAGCTTAAGTGTCTATATATTGATTATACTGTGATAATATTGTTGAGTTAGTTGTTGTGTAGTGTATAAATTCAATTTTTTTAAACTGACTTCGTTCCCTTTTATTTTTCAGCATACTTAAAAATTATTAATTAAGTATTAGTTTTGCTAAGTTGGGGTCTAACCGTTTTTCTTGTTCTACATGTACTTAGGTTTTTGTTTTGAGCCGAGGGTCTCTCGGAAACAATCGCTCTACCTCTCAAGATAAAGGTAAGGTCTGCGTACTCCCTACCCTCCTCAGACCCCACGTTGTGGGATTTTCACTGGGTGTAATTGTTGTCGTTGTTTGCTAAGTTACTGTTAGTGTGAAAACGATAAAAACACAGTAATTAACGCGGTTCGGATCGATGTGATCCTAGTCCAAGGAGAACGGTCGGCACTTTATTATTATCAAGGGGGGAAAGTAAGTTACAAGATGGAATACACTTAGGTTCTAATTTTTGTACATCTTAATAAACTCTAGATAACTTGTATATATACTACTAGGTCTAAGTCTTTCCTAGAAAGGATCTAAATTTCAATAACACTTGAAAACTAACGAAGAAAAAAAAATCTTTTATTTCTTTCCGTTGTTTAGTAGGAATTGGCTTGAATATCTTCTCAACTTCACAATCTCCATCTTGAAATGAATTTCGATCTTCCATATGAACGTCATTCAGTCCAATATCTCTAAGCCTACGTGAGATAACTCCGTGTAGGTAACAAAAGACTAACCGTAACCTTGTACATACTAGTAGTTTTACCTTGCCCTGCCGTTTTCCATCTTGACACATCAGTTGATGTGAACTTCTGCCAAATTCATACAATGAGTGAACTTGACAAGAGGAACTACCTTGTCAATATATCTGTTGTATTATCCTTTGTGTCAACCTTCAAGACCTTAATTGTGCCTTGTTCAATAACATCACGAATAAAATGGAATCTAATATCAATGTATTTGATGCGATCATGAAATCTCTGATTTTTTATCAAGTGAATAGCACTCTGGCTATCACATTTTAGGGTTGGTTCCTATTGAACCCTACTCAATTCTGACACCAAGTCTTTCAACCATATAGCCTCATTTACTGCTTCTACTGCTGCCATATATTTAGCTTTTGTTGTGGACAAAACAACTATAGATTGGAGAGTTGCCTTCAGCGTCGACGATAAAAACTTTAATACTCCAAATGAGGCATGGTCAAGTAAACCGTATGATTACTCGTACTTAAGAATCTTTGGATGTCCCACATATTATCATGTAAGTGATGGAAAACTAGAACCTAGAGCTCGTAAAAGTTTATTTGTGGGATATGCTAAAGGGGTAAAAGAATATATAATATGAAGTTTAGATCCTCTTAAGTTTGTAATCAGTAGAGATGTTACTTTTGATGAAACCTCTATGTTTGATATTGAAAATTCTTCTATTGAGTTTGCATAACAAAAGGAAGTGAAGCAACATTGCTCCATTCTTACAACAGTTCGGTGGAGGAAAATGTGAAACTCACTGAAGAGGAGGATCAAGTGACTCAGGTGGAGTCAGATAATGAAAAAGCTCACACAATAGTACCTGAAGCTGAACCATACACTATATCTACTAGAAGGGACAAGCAAACTCTGAAGCCTAATTCAAAATATTATCCTCAGCCTTCGCAAGCTAATCTTATGGTCTATGCATTAGCTATTACCGAGGAGGAAATAAGGAATCTGGAACCCTCAAGTTATATAGAAGCCACTATGTATGGTGAAGCTGATCAATGACGTTTAGCCATGATCGAAGAGATGTAGTCTCTACACAAGAATCATACATGGGATTTGATGAGTCTACCAAAGGAGAAGAGAATTGTTGGTTGCAAATGGGTCTTCAGGAAAAAAAGATGACATTCTGAGTATAGAAGATGCTAGATACAAAGCGAGATTGGTTGCTAAGGGCTTTTGTCAAAATGAGGGAATCGACTATAATGAGATTTTCTCAGTAGTCGTGAAGCATAACTCAATTCGTTTGTTACTAGCTTTGGTTGCCCATTATGACTTCAAGATTCATCAGTTGATGTCAAGACTGCATTCTTACATGGTGAACTTGAAGAGGTGATCTTCATGAATCAGTCTGAGGGTTTCCTTATTGAAGGAAAAAATACCAGATTTGTCAATTGAAGAAATCTTTGTATGGTTTGAAACAATCCCTACGACAGTGGTATAAGAGATTTCATGCGTTCAAGATTACTAAAGGTTTCTCGAGAAGTGCATTTGATAGCTGCGTGTATCACATGATGGTGTATGGTAATTCGAATATATATTTATTGTTATATATTGTTGATATGCTTATTGCTGCTAATATTATGACCAAGATAAACGATTTAAAGAAACTGCTAAGTAATGAGTTTGACATGAAAGATTTAGGTGAAGTTAAGAAAATCCTTGGAATGGAGATTCACGGGAAGAACAGTGCGGTACATCTTTCATAGAAGAAATATATTGAGAAGGTACTTCAAAGGTTTGGCATGGATAAATGTAAACCTGTTACTTTACCATTAGCACAACATTTAAGACTTTCTTCTTTGATGACACCGCAATCAAAGGAAGATGTGAAGTATATGTCAAAAGTTTCTTATTCTAGTGCAGTTGGTAGAGTTATGTAATCTATGATTTGCACTGAACTTGATATTGCTCAAGCAGTGAGTGTGGTAAGTTAATTCATGTCTAATCCGGGTAAGACACATTAGAAATCAATTAAGTGGATATTGAGGTATTCCACAAGGTTCTTCGAATGTTGGTCTAACTTTTTGTAGGATGAGAAATGAAGGCTTCTTGGCCCTTGGTTATGTGGATTCTGACTTTGCATGTGATCTTGATAGAAGGAGATCACCAACGGGCTATATCTTTACTCTTACAGGTAGTGCCATAAGCTGATTAACAACTTAACAAGCAGTATTTACTGCTTCCGTCCAGAACTCCTTAGGCACATTGGCATTAGAGAGCATACATCGTGCTTTCTCAAGAAGAGTGTGATTCATCCTTTCAGCTACTCTATTCTGTTGTGGTGTATGCCTAACAGTTATATGTCTCAATACACCATAAATCTTGCATAAATTATCAAACTATTCATTGCAAAACTCCAAGTAATTATCTGTTCGAAGACACTTAATCTTTCTGCCATACTGATTTTCAACTAATGTCTTCCAGTTTTTGAAATTCTCAAAGACATCATTTTTAGCCTTTAAGAAGTATACCAAACCTTGCATGAAAAATCATCAATAAAGGTAAGAAGATACCTTTTTCCACCATTGGATGGAACCTGAGATGGACCCCATATATCTGAATGAATGTAGTTAAGTACCCCTTTGATTTTGTGATTGCCCGTGCTAAAGCTGACATGTTTCTGCTTTCCAAGGACACAATGCTCACAAAAATCAAGTGTATTAAGCTTTTCACCTTTCAAAAGGTTTCGGCTACTCAAAATTGCTAACCCCCTCTCGCTCATGTGACCTAATCTCGTATGCCACATATTAGCCTTGTCATCATCTAATAATTATGAGGTTGAAGCATTCACAATACCTAAAATGGTGCTATCCATAAGTACATAATTACTACTCTCAAGTTTGGCCTTTAACATGACCAGAGAACCCTTGATCACCTTGCAAATTCCACCTTCACCCACATACTTGTATCCGAGCTTATCAAGTGTACCAAGAGAGATCAAATTATTTTCATAGCAGGAACATGTCGAACATTAGATAATATTCTTATGATGTCATCATGACACCGTTTACGGGCAAAACCAATTCCTGTTATTTCACATACTGCATCATTTCCCATAAGTACAGTCCCGCTCGTCTGCTCGTAGCTAGTAAATCAATCTTTTCTGAAGCACATGTGAAAAATACAAGCTGAATCTAAAATCCACTTATTTGTCTGAATGTCATCTGTTGAAGTAGTTAGCACATAATCTTCTCCAGATGTCTGAGCTATCTGAACCGTAGATGCACTGGCTGTTGTTTTATCAGTCTTTCTATTCGGGAAATCCCTCTCAAAGTGACCCTTTTGATGACAACCCCAACATTCAACATCCTTCTTACTCACCCTTTTCCTATACTTTGACCTAGCTACTGATTTGCCTCTCCATCTTTATCTCGAGCGACCTCTAACCATCAAACTCTCACCATGGTCCTCTTTATCACCATTGTTGATATTGTTTCTTAATTCATCTTAATTTAATGCATGTCTCACCATCTGTAATGTGACTACCTCCTTATTGTACATAATTGAATTAACTACATCATTGTATGTTGATGATAATGAAAACAGTATAGTGCACACTAGTTCTTTATCTCCCACTTTAATATCAGTATGAGTAAGATCCATAGCCAATTTATTAAAAGTATCAAGATAATCCTGTAAAGTTGTACTTGTCTTCATCTTGAAGGTGTGTAAACACTTCCCTAACAACATTCTAGTTGTTACTGATTTCTTCCACAAACTCGCAGCCATTTTCTCGGTACTGACTTCACATAACACGTTGTCTGATAAGGATAATTGAATTGCACTAAACACATCTATCTCAATTTCTGCTTCTCGGTCTCTGTCATTTTTTCGGGATACGAGTCATCCAAAGCATATACTGATCCTTCTCTCCGTAATAACGACATGATCTTGATCTTTCAAATGTTGAAGTTATTACTTCGCCCATCAAAATTCGTTACCTCAAACTTCATAGATGCAGTAGTCTCCTCGTCTCCTAGATCTCACGACCTGTAGGCTCTGATACCAATTGTTAGTGCGGAAACGATAAAAACACAGTAATTAACGTGGTTCAAATCGATGTGATCCTAGTCCACAGAGAACAACCAACACTTTATTATTATCAAGGGAGAAAGTAAGTTACAAGATGAAATACACTTAGGTTCTAATTTCTGTACATCTTAATAAACCCTAGTCTTTCATAGAAATGATCTAAATCCCAATAACACTCGAAAACCAATAAAGAAAAAAATTTCCTTTTATTTCTTTCCGCTTTTGAGTAGGAATTGTCTTGAATATCTTCTCTAACTTCACAATTACCTATATTTACTATACTTTGGAATTAAATATTTGACCACTAGGACTCTACTAAATTGGTAGTATAACACTTTAAAGATTTATAGTTGCATTTTAAGCTTGTCTTATATGGATTTTATCAGTATTATTGCAGGTCCATAGTATTTAGTAAAGCCATCAATCATTTAAATTGAACATCTATAAATATATTGTATTGATTTTCCTACCTCGTTGACCAAGGAAAGTGAGGACACTTCCCATTGTTTACGTACTATTCTATAAAAAAGAATAAAAAGGTTAGCAATTTAATTCCTAATTATAGTAGGAAAACATATTATGGGATGTATGGTTGAATAATAATTCAAGGCATAAAGTGTGTATGAGACGTTCTTAGAGCGTACTAGACACACAATTAGCATGTTATAAAACATACAAATGAGACAGAATACCTAGGTCTACTCTATCGAGACTAGCTTCATTTGATTTAGGCTAGTTAACTTGCAACCTATTTCGGTTACCACTAATTATCTCATAAGACAAGTTGTAACGAGTTTTAATTTTACCTTTTAAATTTGTATTGTGATACTACAAAAGGACAGAAAACTATATATCGTATGGTACAATATTCAACGAAATATTGTATAAAGTATATGAGTAGTAAGCCCATTTCAAAATCAGTGTAAATATTCTGTTATTTCCAGAGCATGTTGTAGCAGAGTCGAGACAACAAGGGTTTCTTTCCCCTACGGGGTGGAGCGACAAAAGTTTATTTGAGAAATATTCAAGAGAGGATCTTGGCGAGACAAGTTGTTTATCAAATGAAAGTGCAATGATGTATGTAGTTGAAGCATCTTAATAGGGCGGTAGATTTGCATTGTTCCTACAGGACATGATTAATTTGATCAAACACTCACCATCTATTTTCATTATTTCAAACTTTTTGACAACATGAAAATTAAATTAAAATCAAAAGCTCTGTCCTCTGCTCTTAGTACATAAAAAACTTCATAATGTAACAGGCAAATGTCTAACAAGATCGACCCTTTAATGACATCACTGATAGAACATTGTTGTAATAAATTCAATATAACATTATGACAATATCATCAAAAGTAAATCGAACCCTCTCGTAACGATGGACAATCTTTTTCCCTCAACGAATCATGTATTAGAAAAATATATGTTGCAGAGACTGATATAGCCAATCATTCATATTTTTAACACTGTACCAATTTCACCTGAGGAAAAGACAAAACCCAAAAGAGAAACTCGACACATAAGAAGTGGGAATGCTTTTGGCAACCATAGCCACCATGCATGTTGCCCAATTGATGAATGCTAAAAGTTATAGTGGAAGCAAATGTCCCCCAAATATAGCAATATGAAAAAGAATGAATAAATAAACAGTTTTTTTATACTTACGAAGTATATATTAAAAAAACTATACTATTAGGTTTAAAAGATAATTATTCTTAACAAGTGAGATTAATTATCTGAAAAATAAGTTAAAATATATTATAGTATAAAAATAATTTACACTGATAGGATAGTATATATCAAAATAGTGGAGAAAAAGAAAGGTAGAATCAATAGGTGTTCGTACCTCTTGTAAATTTGCCTTGAAAAATTACAAACATTGACTGCCCAAAGGATCGATCACCTTTTATCTTTTTTTTCATTTTTCTATAGGGTGTATGGGCATGTCATCTGAGATTTAATATCGTGCTTTTTCAAATATTTCTACAATAATTTCGAGATTTATCTAAAAAATAATTGAACTGAGTGATTGTTTCTCGGAAGCAGCTATTGAGATATAGATTGGCCTGAGCTTCTCTTGACATGCATTTGTTGTCGATCATAATTAAAAGCTAAAAAGAATAAGTAGGAGTTCGTTCTAGATAAATCTTTGCTCCTCTCTATAAACATGATCGAATTTCACAATACAAATGCCAAAATTAGAAGAAGAATGACGGAAAGGGGAAAAAAGGAATTGGAACCCTCCAAAAAACTAAAGGAAAAGAAAATAAAAGATCAGAAAAATAACCTATGGTCAATTGTCACATTTGATTTCATCATCTAAGAAACCTAGTCAAAAGATGAAAGTGCACGCAATGTTTCATCATGTAACCATGTCGATCGATGCCTCACCTGCACAATACATGTGTAGTGTAATCTCGATCGCACATTCAACATGACATTCAAACTTATGTGATTACCGGAATAAGGGGTACTCAAACGTGTTGCATATGAAATATACACATACACCTCAACAACAAAATCGGGTCGCAAAGTGGAAAGAGACATTTTCCACATTGGTGGGTGATGATTTATTTGATCTCCTTATATGGTTGTGCAATGCTAGCCGCATGAGCTAACTCTTCATGTTGAGTTAGGCGCAATTAAGGTTCAATTCTTCACATGGTACTATTCACTACAAGAAAGCATAGAATTGGCAACAAAACTTTAGCAACAATAAATATATTGTTGCTAAAAAAATGTAAATGTCAATAAAAATTTAATATATTGTTGCTAAATTAAAAAATAAAAATGACAACAAAAAAAATAACTTCTTGTTGCAAAAACTTGTCGCATCGGAGGTTATTGCAACGGCATACAACAATTTTTATTGTTGCAAAAAGTACTTTTGGCATCAACATCCAACATATGGCAACAAAAATGTTGTTGATAAAAGTCTTTCTTCTTGTAGTGAATAGAGTCAGGTCTATCCTAATTCATGAATTACCTAATGTTGGGTCTCAATTTTATATTGTTCATGCTCTAGACGTCCACTCCTGGTGTGTATGGAGGGAGGAGGGTTGTCAGATATATCCCACATCAGTGGGTGATGGTCTATATTATCTCCTTATATGATCTTGAGCAATCATCCCCATATGAGCTAACTCTTAGTACTCCGTTAGTTCCAAGGTTCATTTCCTAATACTTAGTTATTTATATTTAGAATGATGTACATATAAATAAGCTTTAATTTCTTTCAAATTTTAAGTAGAATAAAACAAAATGTTGTTATATTTGAGAATATTTTGATACACATTTAAGTCACTTTCTTGGAATATATCTATCATTGGAGGGTATGGATTATGAATATAATTTCCCATGGACTAAACAAAGAAAGCAATTTGTCATTTAAAAATTTTGTGGTGTTTTTCACTTTCACGTTGCCCTTCTACTTGCCCACCATGGAAGCACTAGTTCACCATATTGGCAACATGATGCTTTTAATTAAGCTAGGAATATTATTAGAAGTTATACACCAATCTCTAATCAATTAGTCTAATTAACAAGGAATTGATCACTAAAGCTAGTCCATTTTTCGATTTAGGACCACTGATTATATGTTTCGTCACACTTTCCTTTTTTGAGTAACCAAAACAGTTCAAAATATTTATGTACTCCATATAAAATAAAGGCTATTAATAGGGAAAAGTACTATTTAGGCAGAATCTGCAGTAGCATTAATTAGAATAAATTGTTCTTAAAGTATCATCACCATGTTAAATGTCTTTTTTTAGTAAAAAAAAATAATATACAATATCTAATTATGGAAAATAAATCTATCTTTTCCTAATACAAGACTACTATCATAATTACACTTGTACAATAATTCTACAAATATGGTAAAATATATATATATATAATAAGGACATGTGATATACACGGTTTTGGCCGTGTATATTTCGTAGTCTTTCACACCCCCGCAATCATAGCAGGCGGTTGTCGTACGCTGAGACTGTCCCTAAAATCTTCAAACAGGACTAAGGGAAGTACCACGATGATAGATGAACAGAGAATGATCAGACCTGCTGTGAGAAAATCCAATGGTAGACACATAATCTGCAAACCTCTTATACCAAGCCCGTGGGGCCTGTTTAAGTCCATACAAGGACTTTTTGAGCAAACAGACATGACTAGGATGATCAGGATGATGCATGTATACTGTCTCCTTTAGATCACCGTGTAAGAAGGCATTTTTCACATTCAGCTGATGAATGGGCCATACATTTGAGAGAGCCAGACTGAGAATAGTGCGAATGGTGGCCGATTTGACCACTGGACTAAATGTCTCTCCACAATCCACGCCAACCTGTTGAGTTTTGCCATCACCTACAAGACAGACCTTATGCCTCTCAAAACAACCATCAGATTTTTTCTTATGAGTAAAAATCCACATAGAACGAATAACATTGACACCAGGCGGACGGGGCACCAACTCCCACGTCTTATTTTCAATAAGAGCATTATATGCATCATCCGTGGTCATTTTCCAATTCGGGTCATAAAGGGCAGACACTAGGGTTACTTGGTAGGGTGATTTAGTGACATTAGAATTAAGATTAAAATATCATTTTGGTTTTAAAATTTCCAATTGGCTACGAGTAACGGGCCCTTGACTCAAATTAGAAGTGGACTGGACTCGGGATGGTGTCGGGTTGTCTCGAGACTGGCCAACAGGCAGTGGGCATGCTGGCGATGAACTGGACCGATGGATTGTGGCATTGGGCCAGCATGCAGTGGGCTTGATGGCCGAGAGACTGGACCGGGATCGGGTGGAAATATTACTAGGCAGTGGGCATGCTAGCCGAGAACCTGAAATTGGACTGGGAGGACACAGTATTGGGCCAACAGGCAATGGGCCTGCTGGCCGAGAAGCTCGAACTATACCGATACCATTTGGGTCAGCATGCAGTGGGTCTGCTGGAAGAATTGGATCACAGGAAGGTTGGGCCCACTATTGGAGAATATACTGTGAGAGCCCATCATCCAAAAAATTATAAGAACTAGACACAAAATTATACAATTTAGCAAACGGAAATTGGGTTTCATCAAAAATAACATAACGACTAATTATGATTTTATTAGAGGATAAATCAAAATATTTGTAACCAAGATGATTAGACGGATAACCCAAAAACATACAAGCGGTAGAACGGGCTTGAAGTTTGTTAATTGTAGTGGACGAGAAAAGTGGATAGCAAAAACACTCTAAGATGAGAATATGAAGGATCTTTATGAAAAGATTTTTTAGTGGAGATTGATATGCTAATCCTTTGCTAGGGAGTATGTTAAGGAGGTACGTAGCCATTTGTAATGTATGATGCGAAAAAAAGGTGGTAATGAAGCATGGGCTAGTAAAGTTCGAACAATAGTATTAATGGTACGGATTTTCCTTTCGGCTTTCCCATTTTGTGAGGACGTATGAGGACAAGAAAAATGAAAAGATATACCATTAGTATTACAAAATTCCCAAATTGGCCTACTATCAAATTTTCTTCCATTATCACATTGAATGTTTTTAATTTTCCATTCAAATTGGGTATTTATGAATGCTCTAAACGTTAGGAATGTGGAAAAAATTTGATACTTTTTAGATAAAGGAAAGGTCCACAAAAAATAGAATAATCATCCAAAAATAACACATGAAAAATGGTGGCCCAACGAGCTCAAAACGGGAGATGTCCGCAAATCACTATGAATAATATCAAATGGCAACAAAGTACTAGAATTTGAGGCTACAAACGGTAATTTAATATGTTTTCCAAGCGGACAAGAAGGACAAATATTAGTACTACGCGTATTATTACATTCAATAAAATTATTATTTTTAAAAGAGGAAATAACAGACGCCCCGGATGACCCAAACTCGCATGCCACAAGGAAGTTGCTAGAGTGGTAAACGTTGACGGAGTAGCTTGAGTAGTGGAAGTGGTGGTGGTGAATGGATAAAGCTCTCCCCGACTATTATATCTCACTATAGGTATCCCCGTCGTGAAATCCTTCACAGAAAATCCAAAAGAGTCAAAGTCAACAGATAATTATTAGTTGTAAATTTTCGAATAGACACCAAATTTTTAATTAAGTGAGGAGCATGAAGGACATTTTTCAAAGCTAAAGGTGGGTTCGGGGGAGATAAAATTGTGTGACCATAACCACGAATTGGAATTGAATTACCATTACCAATAATTATGTCACGATTTTTTCTCAAATTGAAAAAAAGATGAGAGATTACCTGGCGCGGACATTATATGAGAAGTGGCTCGGGTGTCCATGTACCAATTTGCTTCAGGAGGATTTAACCCAAGTATATGCATCGTTGCCTCGATATCCGTGGGGTCGAAACTGACGTTGGGACCGCAGCAGCGAAGGCCTGCTAAGGCCGAGGCCTAGCGAGCCACGCGCGCCGATTCTTGCTCGCGGCCCGGCGATGCGCCGCGGTTGTGTAGAGTTGGGCCTGGCCCAATTTACTGGAGTTGGGCAGGGCGGCATGGGCCACTGCCCATTGGCCCACGACATGGCTCAGGGCCACTGGCCAGTGGCCCAAGCCTACTGCCATGGGTTCAGTGGCCCGGTGCCCTGCCTCCCACCACCACCTGCTTATTTTCCACCACTGTTGTTGCCGACATTTTTCTGCCATTTTTTCGATTTTAACCCTTTTTGCCGCCACTGTTGTTATGATTTTGGCTACAATTGTCCGAGAATGAGTGAGGGTCATCGGACGTGGCTATCATCATGGCAGAATTGGCTCTGGTTGTCGCCTTTTTAGCCAACCCGGCTTCTTCTAAAGTGAGCATGAAACGTGCTTGGTAGAACGGATTGAGAGGATTGCTTTGACGAAGAAGATTTCCAACGCCATTATAAGTCGCGGATAGGCCTGCAACCATTTGAAGAACAAGACGATCATTCGTGATGGGCGCACCAACATTCTTGAGTTGATCCGACAAGTCCTTGAGCCTTCTACAATAGGCTGAGACATTCAAAAAATCTTCCATGTTAATGTGAGAGAATTCCTGCTCAAGGGTCACGACACAGGAATTTTTGTTATCCTGGAATATATCACGCAATGTATTCTAAGTGTTCATGGTTGTGGCGTCGGGTTAAATAATAGTGTGCAAGAGGTCCGCAGAGATAGTGGAATAAATCCACTGGAGTACCGTAGCATCAAGAGTTTCCCACAACTCTATTTCATCATCGGTAGGTAGGCACATTCTCATTACCTGTTGTCGAGTGAATGATGTGATGAAGGACTCGATGAGACCGTGTGTGAACTTTAAATAGTTATGCCCACGTCGCGTATTGGATGTTTTCCATCTCAAGAACTATAGGTATGTTGTTCTTGATGTTGGAGACTGCAAAGGCAGGATGAAATGTGTTCTTTGTGGTAGACATGATGAAAGAACAAGAGGAGAATGAGGGATTTGGAAGAAAAATTGAAAAGACGTCGACGGTAGGTGATCGACGGCCGACGAGTTACGGCGGCGGAAGGGAGAAGTTTTTAGAGAAGGAAAGAAATTGCCCTAGACTGATGATATCATGAAAGAAATAATCTCTTGATTATTTTCATTAATGAAGAGGTATATATAATAATATACAATATCTAATTCTGAAAAATAAATCTATCTTTTCCTAATACAAGACTAATACATTTTCCTAGTACAAGACTACTACCATAATTACACTTGTACAAGAATTCTACAAATATGGTAAAATATATATAAAATGAGGACATGTGATATACACGGTTTTGGCCATGTATATTTCATAGTCTTTCATTTAGCTTAACCATCACGTAACTTTCGTCTAGTAGTTGGGAGCGGAGCCATAATAAAAGTTAGAGATTCTATAGATCTCAGTAGCTTTGACTCAAATCCTATATTTTTATTGACAAATACAATTAATATGTATAAATTATGCACCCGAACCAAGTAATCAGAACGAGTTGTATTTCAACATCTATAAACTAAAATCGTGAATCCGCCTCAGTCTCACAACAAATTTAAATAGAAAAGTTTACAATTTTCACTCAAGCTAGCTTGAGACCTTAGTATACCACGATATGGTATTATATGTGATTGGAGTATTATTTATAACAAACTTAAAAGGATTTTGCTGTTAATCAAATATTTAATGATTGATGCAAGTGGATTAAGTGCTTAATCTTTAATTAAGCAATTGTATCATCAAACACTTAGGTTGATGTAAGGCTGGCCAGTGGGTCGGGTCGGCCCGGTCCCGCCCCGAACCTGACTTTTTTTTAAAAAAATTGTGGTATCGGGACTCGAACCGGGACGGGACATGGTCTCGTCCCGACCCATCCCGGCCCACCCCAATCCCGCCAGGCCCGTTCCGGTCCTGCCCCGATCCCACCCGAAGCCCCTTTTTGCAAAATAGTCGTTGCACCAACGACCATTTTACATTTTGGCCATTGTGCAACGACCATTTTTATCCTCCCCCCTACCCCTTAATATTTATTTTTAACTCATAAGTTATTATATTTACACTTTAACCCAATTTCGCAACTATAAATACCTCATTTTCTCTTCATTTTTCTCATACAATCTCTCAATTTATCTCTCTACAAGTCTACATTGTCTACTAAATATTCAATTTTATTTATCCATTTGGGAGTGAAGTTGGCAACTAGCTTGAGGATATTCCATCGAGCAAAGTTTCAATTTTCAACCCCTCGATTATTTGGTACATTCGCTCATTCATTAAATTGTCTGTTTATTTTATTTAGCGCACTTAATTTCGTTTACTTTAATTATTTATTAGTATAAGTATAAATTTATAATGGAAGGATTTAAACGTATGCTTATGGGTAGGGGTCATGCTTCTTCTAGTAGGGGCAACAAGGGCAAGAGTCCTATTTCTAGACAAAATCTTATTCCTACACATGATGATTTTGTTGATACTGAACATTTTCCTACAATACCATTAGATTTAGGCGATGAGCTATTTTCTGGAACTAAAGAAGACTTTAATTTAGATGATGATCTAGATGATACACCCACTAATGTAGATGACAACACACCCACTAATGTAGATGACAACACACCCACTAGTGCACATTCAACTGAAATGCCTCATATTCCCCCTAATATGAGACGAGGTCCAGCAAAACGAACATTAAAATCAAATGCATGAACATTTTTTTGATAGGGACGTAGAGAATCAAGTAGCTAGATATAAAATTTGTAAAGATGTTTTAAAATTTTAAACTGGAAAAGGTCATGGTGGGACGGAGGGTTTAATGAGACACGTGGCAAGGGCTCATCCAGCTAGATATACCCAATACGAGGCTTCAAAACCGGGTGCGCAAACTTCCGCTCCATCGGGACAAGGTTCACATACTGTTCTGGACCAAGTACATGGTCAAATTAACCCTATGACGGGGGGAATTGTAGGCCCTAAATACGATAAACATGGAGATAGGGAAGCAATAGAAAAATTAGTTGTTGTGGAGGGTTTGCCTTTTTCATTTCCTTCATCTCCCGGTTTTATTCATTACATTAGAGATATGTATAATCCTGTTTTTAACGGTTTTTCTAGATCAACTGTTAAGAGAGATGTATTTAAATTCGCACATGAATATCAACAGTATTTACGTTATTCATTATATCATTTTAATGGAAAAGTGGCTATCACTTCTGATATAGATCGTAGTACTAACGGCCATGATTATTTAACGGTAACCTGTCATTGGATAGATTATAAATGGTCTATGCAAAAACGTATCTTAGCGTATAGATATATAGATGATAGTCACACTGGTACTTTTATTGCAGAAAATATTTATCAAGTGTGCGATTATTACGGAATAACTGATAAAATTTTGACTATTACATTAGATAATGCTTCTTCTAACAATTACGCTATTACAATTTTAAAAAATAGTTTAACTCCATCTTTTTCAGATCATTTTCATATAAAATGTGTGTGCCATATATATAACTTAATTGTAAAGGATAGTCTATCACTTTTTGAAGACATTCTTAGTAATATATAATTTGCTATAAACTTTATTTTTAAAAATAATATAATACAACGAAGAAAAGAATATTAAAAAACTTGTCATGATTGCCAACTACCTTATAGAAAAATTTCAGAAGAAGTACTCACTAGGTGGAATTCTTTATACGAGCAACTACTTGTTGCTTATGACTATAGAAAACCTATAACTTTATTTTCTAACACTCATAATCAAAATTCAGCTGATATGGTTGTAGATAGCGATTGGGGAAAAATTTCCAAACTTATTGTATTTTTAGAGAAATTTTTTCAAGCAACAAAAGAATTTTCCGGTATATAGTATCCTACTATTTCAACTATGTTGTTTTGTATAGCTCTAATATTTTTACTGCTTAATGAATATATGGATAAACCAGCTTATAAGACGGCTATTAAAAAAATTATCAAAACAAAAAAATATTTTATTCCTATTCCCACTATTTATATTATTGGTGTTGTATTAAATCCGACTATTAAAATAGACTATACTAAATCACTTATTGAAACTATTTACGATTGTATAGCAGTACTACCACCTCCAAGTCCCAAAAATCCAAATCACCCACCACCTATTGAACAAACTAAAGAAGAAGTATTGTCTAGCGTAGAAGACAAATGCAAAAAAAATATATAGGTTTTACCAACAAGAAAGTGCTAGCAACCTACCGGTTTCCATACCATCTTCTTCTTCTTCAACACAACTTCACAAAAGACATGTTGTTTCTGCGGCTAGTATTTAAAGCCTCAGAAATAGAATGTGCGGCGGTCGTACCGCTACTAACCAAATTAGCGAGTTTGATATTTTTGTTTTGCAGGGTTCTGTACCGTACCAAGCAGTTCTCAATGAAGAAGGACGTGAAGACTTGTTGAAATACTGGAGGGGGAATGAGAAGACATTTCCGACACTTTCAATGATGGCCCGAGATGTTTTGAACATTCAAGCGTAATCAACGGCGTCTGAAAGCGCTTTTTCTGCCGTCAGATATCAAATAGGAGAGCACAGACACTCATTAGCCGGAGACAGCTTGGAGATTGTAGTATTATTCAGAGATTGGATACGAGCGGAGCGGAGAAGGCGCGGTCAATCGGAGATCAACAAAGAAGAAGATGAAAACTACAACGAAATCTTATCCGAAAGTGGTGGAAGCGACGTGGATCAATTTGACCAACAAATACCAATTCCAACCGAAGAACCACGGGAAATTATCAAGAAACTAGAGAGCACAGACACTCATTAGCCGGAGACAGCTTGGAGATTGTAGTATTATTCAGAGATTGGATACGAGCGGAGCGGAGAAGGCGCGGTCAATCGGAGATCAACAAAGAAGAAGATGAAAACTACAACGAAATCTTATCCGAAAGTGGTGGAAGCGACGTGGATCAATTTGACCAACAAATACCAATTCCAACCGAAGAACCACGGGAAATTATCAAGAAACTAGAACAGGTTTTTTTTCAAAATGTAATTTTTTTTAATTGCAATTTTACTATGTAATTTGCAACTTTTGAACAACACCACAATGTTGCAATTTTGACAATTGTATTTGTATTACAAAAAAAATCATGTCTATTAAATAATATAAGAGGCACAAAAACAGCATTGGGATGTTTTTATTATACTATCTTGTTTAATTATTGAGTTTTTTATATATATGTTATTTTTTAAATTAAGTGCAAAAAATAAAAGTAACTGCCCCGGATCCCGATCCCGCCCGACCCGATTCCGACGGGACGGGACTTCGGCAAATCCCGCATATCCCGATCCCACCCCGACCCGATCCCGCCAAACCCGACCCGACAGTCCCGAGCCCGGCCCACTGGCCACACTTAGGTTGAAGTATCATCAGTTGTGTCCACCTATGTAATCACGAAAAGACAATAACATCATTAAGTTGATAATTACGTAATTGATAAACAGTTCCTTATGAGATCAATGATGCTTTTTTGTTTGTGGATATCCACTAATTAATTGCATCAGCAATCCTAAAGATCCACAAACATGGGAAGTAGTCTGACGGAAGAAAACTAGGAAATCTCAAGTTATTAAAGGCAAAAAGTTATATGTTTCCTTAATCTTGAAAACTTGCTGAAATTGGTTTGTCCAAAATATCACAAAGACTTGTAACAAGTTCAAAATCATGGAATTCGTCTATTGTCAATCTGTCATTTTTACATTTTTTTCACCCGATATTTGATATTCGTTTTGGAATTCTGACTAATTTGACATAGTCAATAATTATATATATTCACCTTTAATTTCATTTAGAAAAGTGCAAATCCATGGTTGAAAGGTGTGGTAGAATGATAAATGTTTATTCACAACCAGCCAAATGTCGGGTCGAGCTTTAAGGATGAAACTTTTTACCATAAAAATTCGAATTAATCGAACCAATGATCGATGGAATACCGAATGCTTGAAGACAAAGTGCTCGAATTCAAAAGAATATTACATAACCACGAAAAAATATTTGAAATCGATTCATAAATTAAACATTAATCACTAGCTATAGGTGGTTTTACTTTGATAAACAATACATGAAATAATATTCTCAGTGACTGACTTTCTTCATCAAAGATGAATTAGCATTTGTGGCCACAAAAGTTACAAATATGCCACAAAATAAATTTTAGGTAGGTCGCTACCGCCGCTGGTGACATATATTAAACACTTTTAGTGGCGACTATAGTAGTCTCCACAGATGATCGTCGTAAACCTTATTTTCTACAGTGAATGAGATGATAAATATAATAAAGTATAAGGGAAGTTACACATATGGCTGTTCAATCAAAAATATTTACTGTCGCTAGTCTATATATATATATATATATATATATATATATATATCGGGTTTTTTGGACGAACGGTTATTTCAGTTAATTCCCCAAAAATTATCCCTTCGTCACAATTTATGTGTGTATGTTTGACCGGGAGTTAAGTTTAAGAAAGAAAGAAATACTCTCGAAATTTATGCTCTAAATTAAACAAGTCATAGACATTTCTGTGATCATAAGTCATTTCATTAAACAAATATAAAATATTAAAGTTAAATTATTTCTAAATATAATAAAATAACATTTCTTTTTAATATACGAAAAGGAAAATATGCCACAAAAATTGGGACGGAGAAAGTAACAAATTTTTAAGGCGTAGAGTTGTTTTTTATTCTGCAATAACTTCATCATTTAAGTTTCGCATTAATCAAGTTATAATAGAATCTCATGCTTGTGTACACAAAACCACATACGTAGTACTTAATATATATAATCAGAACAAAGAACAAGATGCACAGAAAAGGTGGATCCAACAAATGGATAAAGTTAAATAAAATCTCGATATTCTGATTATGTTAGGCGATAAATTGGAAAGTTGTGACGGTGTGATTCTTGAAGGAATAAAATTAAGGTAAGAGAATTTCAATATACGTTGAAATTCTAATCCAACATATAGCAATAATCCCACTAGCTATTGCTATATTCCTAAACATTTCTTTTTTCCCAAGTGTAATCAGTTCCAGTATGTTGGGTGCTGAGGGATCCCCCACCAAGTGGTCATTTTCTTTATATATATATATATATATATTCTTTAAATATCAGTCTGAAAATTTTATTTTATTTTCGCTAAATAGATACTATATGCAGTACTTTTTGGATTAACTCGTGATACGTCATACGTACGTACTTTAAGAATTAAGTCATAGAGAACAAATATACAAATTACAATATAGTGTCAAGATTATGGAATATTTGGCCTTTGCTTTTCATGCTCTCCACATAAGAAATGCTATCCCACCCAACAAAGACTCAATGGATCGAGCAGAAATTTTTAATTAATTGATTTCTTGGAAGAGGTTCATTCAAATCATATTCGGAGAAAATTATATTATATATATAATTTTAATATACGTAGTTAATGTTGGATCCTTTCAGCGTATTACATATTTTACTTCTTTATATTTTAAATATTCTTAGTGAAAATTGATTTGATTCCATTCCTCTCCCGGCCTATATATATGTACAACATATATATATATATATATATATATATATATATATAAAATAAATTTAGATATAGATTATTTCAGCTCTTACTCTCTCCATTCCATAGCGTCTAAAACATCCTGAGGTGCATAACTACGTACCATAACTTAGAGATTAGGATGAATATTTAACACAATAGATAGTAGCAACTATAGTCTATAAGATAGTAATAGTTAGATGTTTGGAAGGATAAGTTATTATTTTATTTTTTATATTTTATTTTAAAGGATAAGATACTCAAAACGAGTCATTATAGGCACACTAATTATTAGCGAATATTCTCAGAATATTCTCCGTATATTTTGTAATAATGGTAGATGAAAAAAAAATCTGCTTTCTTCCTCTCTTTCTCGGCCAAACCAGAAAATTCCCTTCCCTCGGCAGGCGGCAACCATGTCTTCCCCCCCAAATTCTGGTTCATCCACTGGCACAATTGACAACCCCTCTCAACGTTCAGTATCTTCTTTTCACCCGACATTCGCCGTTAACAACATCAAGAATTTTATCCCTATAATTTTTGACCAAGAAGACTGTCAATATTCCATGTGGATGGAACTATTCTACATTCACGCATGTGCATACAACGTGCTCGGTCATATTGACGAATCTGCTCCTCGTCCCACCGATGTTACAGACTCAATCTGGCGTCGTCTTGACGCCATCGTCAAACAATGGATCTACGGCACCATCTCCAAAGACCTGTTGTGCACTATCATGAAAACAGGTGCTACGGCACGTGAACTCTGGGTCCGGCTAGAAGAAATCTTTCAGGACAATAAAAATACTCGGGCCGTATATTTGAAAGAGAATGTGTACATGCATCAGCCTCCTGGCTTTGTTCATCCGGCAGCTCCGCAGTTTGTGTGTCGTCTCAGGAAATCATTGTATGGATTGAAACAGGCACCCCGCGTTTGGTATGATCGGTTCGCCAGGTATCTTCTGCAGATTGGTTTTGTATGTAGCAGGTGTGATACATCTCTCTTCACGCTTCACCGAGGTAGCAGCACTGCATATTTGCTATTATATGTCGATGACATTGTTCTTACTGCCTCATCTGACGGGTTGAAGAATGAAATCATTGCTCTACTCAAAACTGAATTTGCTATGACTGACTTGGGTAAGCTAAGTTATTTTTTGGGTATATCGGTGACAAGATCTGCAGCCACTATGTTCCCGTGTCGGCGTAAGTATGCAGAAGAGATAGTGTACGGGGCCAAGATGGCAAATTGTAAAATTATGCCAACTCCGGTGGACTCAAAATCCAAGCTTAGTGCTAATGACGGTGCGCCGTTTCGATCCCACTCTATATCGGAGTCTAGCAGGTGCTCTTCGCATATCTTACATTCACTAGGCACGATATTGCATATGCCGTTCAAACGGTGTGTGTCTGTTCATGCACGACCCTCGAGAGTCCCATTTTTCCGCCCTCAAACGTATTATCAGATATGTTAAGGGCACACTAGACTTTGGTTTACATCTATACACCTCTGCCCCAACCAAGTTGCTAGCCTACACGGATGCAGATTGGGGGGATGCCCCGACACACGTCGCTTCACCTCAGGGTACTGTGTATTTCTAGGGGATAATCTTATCTCATGGTCCGCCAAGCGGCAGGCCACGCTATCCCGTTCGAGTGCTGAAGTAGAATATCGCGGAGTTGCTAATGTTGTCGCTGAGATCTGTTGGCTCCGAAATCTTCTTTTGGAGCTCCAGTGTCCATTGCGCAAGGCGTCTATAGTCTATTGTGATAACATATCGCTATCTATATGTCTCATAATCCGGTCCAACATCGGCGGACTAAGCATATTGAGATGGATATCCACTTTGTGCGAGAGAAGGTTGCCCGTGGTCGTGTCAAAATTTTACACGTGCCTTCCTCTTATCGTATGCGAGACATTTTCACAAAGGGACTACCGCGACGCTCTTCACGGACTTTCGATCCGGCCTTAGCATTCGGCCTCCTCCCGCTCCGTCCGAGGGGGGAGTATTAGCGAATATTCTCGAATATTCTCCGTATATTTTGTAATAATGGTAGATGTATAATTAAGGTAACTTAGGATTCTAAGCGTATTAGGAATCAACCTTTGTAAGGTAAGTTAGGATTCGTACCATATTAGGAATCAACCTTGTACAGCTATATATATTGTGAATAATGAAAGGAATCCCTAAGGGAAATTATTCCATCTTTCACTAATGAGTAGCGTGCATCACCAATTAATTTGATTCTCTAACGCCTTGCTAAAATATTTATAGTAACTCTATTTATTCGATTATTCCGACGTATGACGTCAATTTTCCGATGAATCACTGGCGCCGTGATGCTGCATATCTGAGTGACGATAGCCTCTAGGGTCCCACAATAAAGGTGGACCCCACCACCAACATTCTTGGAGTGTAGCATCTGTAGGGTTTTGTTGGTTTCAAAACACATAAGTAAGGCACTGCGGAAGTTTAAAATTTTTGTTTCTTACTTACCCCTAACAACATTTCTGGTATGGTTATACAACAATTAAACTTGTAACAGAAAGCATAAACTTACAAGTTTGAATATCTGGAGTCTTTTCTACTATAAGGTGCACATGCGGTTGCCCTTCCGATTGCAAGCTCCCAGCTTCAATGTATTTCTCTTTCGGAAAGCTAGGAAATCCGGCAGAGGTTCGAGAAAGTATTTGATTCTAAGTCTCTAAGGCTTAGAATGATTTTTAGAAAATTGGTGTGTGAATAATGAATAGAATGCCTCTATTTATAGTTGAAAAATAGGTCAAAACTGGATTAAGGTTTGACCTTGGGCCTGGCCCAAAATTCGAGGCAGAGGCACCGCGGCCCTAGGGTATGGACATCGCGGCACTCGACGTGCTCCTGCACTGCGTCGCGGCCCTAGGGTATGGACGTCGCGGCGCTCGAAGTGCTCCTGCACTGTCTCGATTTATTTTCCGTGCATTCTTAGTTAAATCTAAAATCCAATTTTGACTTAATTAAAATAATCATTATTCATTTAAATATCTCGATTCCAAATCGAACATTTAATTACTCTCTCAATACATCCTTAGATCGAAAAGACAATCGACATAGTGTGACCCTACAGGCCTTCTCATATCGACATTAATCAAATTAAGGTCTACGCGGAACTCCTATACAGCGCCGGAAGACGAACTCAATATGTGAAATATGTTTACATGAATCCAGTAAACTTAACCTTTATGTGGTAAGATAAAATTCTTTCATTCACGACACACCCGATCAAGCTTAGGATTTGTCAAGTGTCTATCCAAATGGCTTAATCATTGTATCTCATCTATATTAGTTGACAACTAGACCATATTCTAAATACGTCTATTGCGTTGGCCAACGACTTAGTCAACCTAATATCACTGAGAATCCGTGTGTTCTCTCGAATATACATTCGAGGAATGAATCCTAATCTTAGCTCATCTACCACCTTTAATCCACATCGTAATGTACCCAATACAAGCCGTTTGCATAATTAGTCTATAAATTAGTGACATGAACCTTACATCTCTTTTAATGGATAGGAGTCTATAACATACAAAAACAAATCAGAATATTCAATTAGATTCAATTTTAGTGCAAAATGCTCTCACATGTGAGTATAAGATTCTCATACGCTTGAAACTCTTACGTAATATATTCTTACTTTCATAATTCTTCCATTTGGATAATAGAGACCTCCTTAGCCTTTTAGCCCTTTGCCTTTGCACATGTTGACTATAAATATGTTGCATGTCTCATTTCTTTTCCCTAGGAAAAACACAAATTCTCCTCTTAATAGTGTTTTCCTCTCTTCTCTTAAACACTTCAAGATTTAAAAAAACAGAGGAAAATGGATGGAAAAGGAGAATGTGACTGCAGTTTTTTTCAAAGGGCAAAGCCATATATAGCAATGATATCTTTGCAATTTGGGTATGCAGGCATGAATATTATTACCAAAGTTTCACTTAATAGGGGCATGAGTCACTATGTTCTTGTTGCTTATAGAAATGCTTTTGCTACTGCAGTTATTGCTCCCTTTGCTCTTCTTCTTGAAAGGTAAAATTACTCTCAAAAAGAAAATATCAATATAGTTTAACTTGTGATAGCAAGTTGATTACTCTCTTTTTTTACTATCGGTGCATAATACTTAAACTTACTTGTTGACAGAAAAATCAGGCCAAAGATGTCACTAATGATGTTCTTGCAAATATTCGTATTAGGTCTTCTTGGGTGAGTCACTTTAATATGTTTTTTTTACACATATATTTGAAAATGTTGAAATTCTTATTTAGTCAATTTAATTAAAACAGGCCAGTGATTGATCAAAATTTTTACTATGCTGGACTCAAATTCACTTCTCCAACTTTTTCATGTGCCATGAGCAACATGCTTCCTGCTATGACATTTGTCATGGCAGTCATCTGCAGGTAGATATGTTATTCATGTATTTTTTTTAAAACGGTGATGTTCGGATCAATTATTTTTTGAAACTAATTATGAATGTTTTTTTTTTAGGATGGAGAAAGTGGACATAAAGAAAATTAGATGTCAAGCAAAGGTGTTGGGAACTATAGTAACTGTGACTGGCGCCATGTTAATGACATTATACAAAGGCCATGTTGTTAATTTGATTTGGTCAAATCACATAAATTCTAATGTCCCTGACGTAAGTGGATCCTCTCATAAAGACTGGCTAAAAGGTTCAATTCTCCTCATTTTTGCCACTCTTGCTTGGGCTTCTTTCTTCATTCTTCAGGTATGTAACACACCAATACCACTTAATTTCACTTTTCAAGAATTTAATTCCAAGAAAAAAATTGTTCCTTTTTTTTGTTTTCGAAATGTTGATTATTTGATATTTGTTGCAGAGAATCACAATGAGGAAATACACAACTCAACTTTCGTTAACCGCGCTCGTTTGTTTCATGGGAACGGTGCAATCGATCGTTGTAACATTTGTAATGGAACACAAAACTTCGGTTTGGACTATCGGTTTTGACATGAACCTTTTAGCTGCTGCCTATGCTGTAAGTTTTTTTCCTTAATTGTATCTTAATGTCACCCCCTTCTCCAACAATTAAGAAATGAGTAATTTTGTCTTTTATTAATATAATTTCAGGGAATTGTATCATCAAGTATAGCATATTATGTTTTGTGACTGCTTTTAGTCCCTTGATGATGATTATTGTTGCTATCATGGGATCTTTCATTCTTGCTGAAAAAATCTATATTGGAGGGTAACTTTAATTCCAATTTCTCTCAACATTTTATATCTGTTTTTTTTTTCTCTCAATTTATAAACTAAATCTTTAATTATTACCTTTTTTTTGTTTCAGAATTCTTGGTGCGGTGCTAATAGTGGCAGGGCTATACTCTGTTATATGGGGAAAATACAAGGAATACAAAGAAAAGGAAATTGAGGAGTCAATAATTCTTGAATCGATGAAGGGAATTAATGGAAAAAATATTGAAAATAATGGAGAAATTAATGATATAGAAATGCAGAAAAATGATGTAAACAAAATCATTCCAGTAGTATCCATTAGTGTTCCAAAAGCTTAATTTTTGGTTTAGGAATTAATTAGAAGCAAAAAGAAAAGAACAGAAGAAAGAAGGGCATTTTTGCCTTTTACATTTTAACTTTTTCCTGTTCTATTTTTTTTTTTTTGGAAGTAATTCGAGTTTTTTTTCAAATCTTTTAGGTCGCTGATAAATTAGTAAAGGTTTTATGTAACTTTTACGTGTAATCTAAATATATATATATATATATATATTCTTAGACAATATTGAAATATAGCATGGCAATGTTCCTCATTTTTACGTACCTCAATGATTATCAAAAATCTTTCATATATGTTGTAAATTTATTACTCGCATCTGATTCATATCGCACTCAGTTAGTGGCTGACTCTATGATTTTATGTCGACAATATAACAATTTCTTTTTTAAGCAAACCTTAACATGATTGTCTCGGCATTGGAATTATCTGAACGGAAAACAAATATTGAAATAAAGTTGGCAATGGAAGCTCGTCATAGATCAGTCGAGTAGAAGTAGAGGATTTTTGGCCCGAGAGAGAAGGGAGAAAGATAACCCAATTTTTCTTCTTTTAATTTGTTTATTTTAGCTTTCGTTCTTTTATTTATCGAGGTCTTTTTTAAGTGATTCTTAGTTATGAGTCTTAACTTAATACATTCACCACAACTTCGCCTACACACATTTTTTTCTTCGCGTAATAACTAGTATTTTATTCAGCTCGAGGGCTTTGGTCTAGTAATAATTAATAGTACAGTTTGGAATGTGTGGATTAGGTGCATGTTGCCGGTTTGAATCCTCTAGCAAATAAAAGCTTGGTATTAATTTAATTGAAAATGGATACAGAAGCAGATTCATTATCCACCAAATTGTACGCTACTGATGTTCGGGGACCCAATATCCACCCAACCCCAAACGGTGTGCATGTGGCACTCAAGGGTTTCTCGATTATAAAAAAAACTAATATTTTATTCAGATTTCAGTCTCGAGGAATATATATATATATATATATATATATATATATATATATATATATATATATATATATATATATATGAGAAAACATTTCAAAACAAATAGAGTTATTGTGCATTTATGACTTTAAACTAGTTGTTTCTTCATGTAGATGGATGAAAGTAATTAAAAGGAGTTCAGCTAATAATAAGTTTTTGTACTTCCAGGGCCCTCAAATGGAAGTTAGGACTTTCGGGGTCACAAATTCTTTATGAGATTCACACAAGTCGTGTCGGATCTTATAAAGAATAATGCCTTAGAAGGCATAACTTTCATTTGAGAGGGAAAATTAAAGACCAGCCCATTTGAAGGACAAGCCGTGCAAATAGATTGTGTCGGATCCCATAAAGAACTTATGTCCGAAAGGTATAATTTTCATTTTGAGAAACAAAAATTAAAGACCAGTATTTGACCCAAATTTTACGAAAGGGAGCACGAGACAGCCTAAGGTCCACTTTTTAGTGGTTGGGCTTGGCCATCGGTTTTCTTCTTAAGTTGGACCAAAGCTCCAAATATGCAAAATACTATGAAAATACAAAGTCGATTAGTTTCAAAAATTAAACAACTTAATCCTTCTACATATTTAAAATTATACAATTCATAATTATGAAAAACAGAACCAGACCTCACTTGTGGTTGTTGTAATTATGTAAAACAGAAAAGGTACTTAAAGGGATTATAGAGGAAAAATCACTATGCTCAATCACTATGAATTCCAAGCAAGCTTCATATATTTTTGTCTGAAGTTTGAAACGGCTACTGTCAAGTTAAATTTCCGATAAAAATGTCTGAATTGCAAATTATCTTCAGACTCGTGCATATAAATACAACTTTTAAGTAATTACATTTGTAAAATTTTGTGAATTTCGGTTATGTCTTAAATGAGGTCATGAAATCGAGACTATCTGTGCACTTTCCCCTTGTGCATCGGTAATCCCTTACAATTTATGTAATTTCCAAGAGAAAAATAATTGCAAATGGTGTGTTTAATATCATAGAAAATGTTTCTAATATTTGAAATGTGAAAAATATTTTACTAGAAAAGTGTTCTTCACAAAAAAAAATCTGTGGTTAGTGAACTGAAGTCAACTTTTTAAAAATTTGTCTTCAAAAGTTTTGAAGTTCCAACCAGTTTTTAAACTCACAAAATTTTAAATTTTTTAAAATAAAATACATATTCAAACACAATTTCAAATTCCAAAAATCACAACTTCAAAAACTTAAATTTTCAAACGAAAGCTAAATACTTAACTAATTAACTTATTCCAAAACACAATCAACATATCTTATTATAAACCTTGCATGATCCGACTAAATATATATATTCTAATTTTATACGCAGGATTGCCGAGACTTGTATTCATCCTCTCTAATCAAGGTGAAAGGAATATATGTGACAAAAGGACATTGATAACAATCTTAACGTTGCAAAAGGATCTTTAATATAAAAAGCAAAAGTTAGTTCACACTCACTCCGATCCCACAAACCCCCAGCTCAACTCTCTCTAATCCCTAAAATGGACAACCCAAACTCCGATCAAGCTCCGGCAACTCCGGAGCCGGGAAATTCAAAATCCGGCGAAGACACTTCACCTTCAACTACCACAGAAAGTTGTGAAGCAAAGCCCGATAAAGAAGATCCAGATATCTTACGTCAATCTAAGAGAAGAAAAAACTGTCCAAGTGCTTTAGATAAATTCGATTCAGTTAATTTAGGTTCGAATTTAGGGTTTTCTTTTTCGTTTGACTCGAAATTCGGATCCGGTTGTTCAACTCCCGAAGTTACCCCCAAATTCGGATCGTTTAATCGGGTTAAACCCGTTTCGAGTAAAGATCCGAAATCTGAAGAAAGTGTACTAAAAGAAGATGATGATGAAGAAAAATCTGATGTTATTTTGTTGAGTTCAGTTGATGGGATTAGAACTGTGGATTAAAATGGATTGGAATTACAGAGTGAATTGACTGAATTACCCCTGTACCGGTCTGGAACTGCTCATCGGAATGTCCTCGCCGGCGACGGGATTGGTGGAGGGGGGGGGGGGGGGGGGTGGAGAATGAGATCACCAAATGTGGTTATATTTGTAAACACGGAAACCAAGAGTTATTTTTGTTGTAATTTTTGTGTATCAATAATAATGGTATCAAATGAGTTGCTGTTTTTTAATTCTTTTTATTCGTTTCATGATAATATATTTTTTTGATTATTTATTCGTGTTTAATGATAGATTAATCTTTTCTAAACTTTATTAGTGGGAATTAATTCCCTTTTTATGCTTTTAATGTACTTCGAAGTAGGAGCATGTTGTTATATTCAAATTATATTTGTAGTTTGACGAGGATAACTAAGCTGATACGTCGGAGTTGACAGTTGGTATAACAGGTGGCAGTTGGCAAGGAACTTGATCCCCCTAAAAAAAAAGGGGGGAAGCCGCAGTCAAACTTTGGGGCAACATTCAGATACTTTAAGATTTTTATATATCGCGTCCAAGATCAGAATAAGTTTGTCGGCGGACTATCATGGAAATGATTGTTTCCATAATAAGCAAGTATAACTAAAGTTTGATTACGAAACTATTGTTAGTTAGCACGTTGATTTTAATTATTAGCAGTAGGGATGTACATGGATCGAGTTGGTTCGAATTTTTCAAATATCAAATCAATTGTTTCGAATTTTTAAATTTATAAATTAAATCAAACTAACAAAAGTAGGGTTTTCAATATTGATTTTTTTTTTAGTTTTTCGGATATATCGGTTTTTTCGGAGTTTTTTTCCATTCGATGTGAAGCATTTTACAATAGCATTTTCTTGATCAAAAATAAGTTTTTTGGCTCTTTTTCTCTAGATCTGTCCCATTTTTGCTTTGTTGGTTATGAACAAGAAGCTTCTTTTTTCAAGTCAAATATACTTGTAACAACACCAAAGTGTTTCTAGCTTTCAAGTTTTAACTATAGCAGTGAAAGTGAAATTTTTTATGAGAATAAAATTAGGTTTTACATGCTTTTTTATCCCAATTTGAGACGCTACAACATTTTACGCAACCTAGCCTTGCGAGTGTACATTTCCCTTAAAACATCTAACTCACATATGTTTGCTGCTCAATGTAATCCAACCCTACAATACTATAATCATGGGTAACTTGACCTTCCACAGAAAATAGAACATATTCTTTGTCCGATAATTAAATCATAATCTCAGAGCTAAACGATGATCAATAATATATGTATAAAATAATAATAAAAATTGTATAAACATAACCGGATCAGTTTGATCTCGATTTGACTTTTATCAGTTAAAATCAAACCAAGCCTATTGTGATCGGATTTTCTTTTTCATTACCAAATCAAATCAACTATTGACTTTTTTTTCAATTTGGTTTGATTCGTCGGTTTGATGCGGTTTGACGATTTTCTTTGACACCCTTAATTAGCAGGTCATTGAGACATATAGTGTAAAGTTTACCGCAGATTACGGTAATGATGTTTTAACAAAATGATTTTAATTAATTATTTATTAATCAACAATGTTAAAGTAAATATTATTTTGTTAGCCTATCAAGATCAATTTTTTCTCACATAATCATCAAAGGAGGATTATGAATATCTTGTTGGAAATTTGCCTTTGGCGGGGAGATGCGTCCACCCCATCTTTGATGAATTAAACACTAGTGTTCCGCATGTTGGAGACCTTGTCTCTTTACACATACATGATCTACGAAGTGAGTAGATGACCGTAGGGCCAAGAATTGTCAAATTTCGTTGAGAACTGAAAGAGATATTGGTCCACGAAGTAAGGTGTTTAAGGCATGGAAATGTGGTGTGGGACAAATCTACCACATCGGTGGGAATAGGAAGAATTGCTCTCTATATATGTCTCAAATTGGTAAAGGGTTTGGGACCCCAAGGAGTATCCCATGTGTTTAAAGGAGGGAGGACCTAGATGTGGTTGGGTTCATGGCTAAGCCCACACGCGCGCCGCCGCCCGTCCGGTCCGGTCTCGGTTTCGGTTTTGGGCTGTGGAGACTTTCTGATATTATCTTTTTGGACCAGAGAACTCTCCCAGATGTACAGTTTGATCCCTGGAGTTTCATATGTACAGTTTGGTCCCTGAAGTTTCAATATTTACAATTTTGTCCCCAGAGTTTCTGGAGACTTTCTGCCTACTGTTGGACTGCATTTTGGAGCATTAACCAGCCATTACTTGGCTGATTAACTCTCCATTAACAGCCCATTACTTGGGCAATTGAGCGACCTCATTCATGGCCATAAACCACCCATAAATCGGCCCTCTAATGTCATTTGCCCCTCACTAATGGCTATTTACAGCCTTGTTTGTGGCTGTTGGGCAGCCTCCTGCTTGCTATATATTGAGGCCTCTTTTGGCTCAATAAAGTGGTTGCAAAAAGAAAAAGAAAAACAGTCAGCAATATAGCACAGAAAACACACGAAAATAGCAGCAAATTTCAGTCACAAAAGAGCACAAAACGGTGGCCAAAAATCGCTCAAAACAAAGTGGTAAAAATCGGTGCAATTCGTGGATCGAAAAATAGTGACCAAACCCTCACATATACACAAGATATACACTACAGAAACACACTATATACACAGAGACAAAAGAGAAGAGTAAAGAGAAACTCTTCCTTCCTATTCCATATCTTCAGCAAGTCGAGTCATATTTGTTTTCTTCGCCAGGCTCAACCTATTAGCTTTGTAGCGTTGAGATTAAAGTGTTGTTTTATCTTGGGAGACTATTGCCCGCTAACGTAAAAGCATATATACGGAGCAATCTTGTCTTAAGGACAGAGGGCAATTCCTCGACTCAACACACAACGTTGTAACCATCCAGATTTAGTTGTTTCTTGATTTCAGGATATCAAGATTCAAGACACAACAAGCTTGCAGCAGTTCTCAACATTGGCCTTGCAAGGTTATCAAGATTCAAGACACAACAAGCTTGCGGCAGTTTTGAAGATTGACATCTATCCTTTCGAACATTTGTAATAGTTTTTACTTCCCGTACTGCTCTATAAAGTACCATAGAGTACCAACATATCTGAATAATCAAAATGATCTATCAAAATTGTGGAGTGAGAATCCCCATAGTCCTCGAGTTATGTGTTATTTATCATTCCTATTTTTTTATGTCAACGTTGGTGATCGGAGATAACTCTCTTCAATGAAATAGGCCTTAAAATGCATAATTCTGCACGTGCGGATGTTTCGTTATCATGTTTGGTGACAAATTTGTGATTGATATTCCATAGTACAAGCTACACGTGTGCACGTCAAACCAACACATATACAACAACTAAAAACCTACCAGAAATCGATGTTTGTACTTACGGATATTTACATCTAATCAATTATATTAAATTTAGTAGTTAAAAAATAAAAAGAGAATATACACAATAAAATCATGAAGGTGATGAATATGTACATATATCAGATTAGGCGCGTAACTTTATATCAAGCTTGCATCTATAGTGTACAAGTTGAGAGATATTCCCCTCTATTATATCCTCGTAAAAAACTTTCATCACTACCATTGATCCCCAATAAAGTTCTAATCTAGAAGATAGATATAAACCACTGTTAAAAGTAGTGAGTTAAATTTGAACATGTTTTTTTTTGGAAATATTATACGCTTGCGTCCATCTCTTTATCTCCGCTAATGGTAAGGAAATACGAAAAAAAATTGCTAACGATAAAAATATGAATGCATTAAAGTATAACAATGAATAAAATTAAATAATTTTGGATAGTAAATGATTCCGACTATGTTGTATGGGGTGGAGTGTTGACCAGTCAAGACTTCGCACATTCAAAAGATGAAAGTTGCGGAGATGAGGATGTTGAGTGAAAGAGAATAATCCCTTGATTATTTTCATTAATGAAAGGTTTATATACATGATATACAATATGTAATTATAGAAAATAAATCTACATTTTCCTAATACAAGACTACTACCTTTTTCTAATACAAGATTATTATCATAATTATACATGTACAAGAATTCTAATAATGATGGTAAGTAAATATACAAATTTACATGGGTCATGTACGTCCGATTTACAAGACTATCGTGTATAGTCTTTCACTGAGATGGATGTGTGGGAATACAAGGAGGGATAAGATTAGAAATGATGATATCCGGGACAGAGTGAGAGTAGCCTCGGTGGAGGATAAGATGCGGAAATCGAGGTTGAGATGGTTCAGGCATGTGCAGATGAGAGACACAAATGCCCCAGTGCGGAGGTGTGAGAGGTTGGCTATAGACGGGTTCATGAGGGGTAGAGGTAGGCCGAAGAAGTATTGGGGAGAGGTGATTAGACGGGATATGGCGCATGTGCAACTTACTGAGGACATGACCTTAGATAAGAGGTTGTGGAGGACACGGATTAGGGTAAAATGGTAGTAGGTAGTTAAGCGTAGTCCTACTTACGCTTACATACTGGTAGTTGTAGTGTTATTATTGTATGATTGTTTAGCCTATCATACTAGTAAGCGTAGTATTGCTTTATAGTCCCTTGTCGTTTGATTTCTGCTGCTATGTGTTCTTTAGTGTACTTTGTTTATCCTGTTTATTTTATTTACCTGCGTTAGTTACTGCTTTCTTTTTCAGAATGCTCTATCATGGCTTACTCGCTTTTGTTACCATCATTTTTATACTGCTTTAAATTTCTTGTCTGAGTTTGACCGTTTCTCTTTCTTTGCTTGTGCTTATGCTTTGTCTTGAGCCGAGATTCTTTCGAAAACAACCGCTCTACCTATCAAGGTAGAAGTAAGGTTTGCGTACAATCTACCCTCCCCATGCCCCCACGTTGTGAGATTTCACTGGGTATGCTGTTGTTGTTGGATAGTAAATGAACAAATCTAAATATTTTCCATATAGTATATACTAGCTTTTGCTATGCCATTCAGAAGTTACGATATAAAAATACAACATCAAGTAATTAGCGCCATACCCTAACGATACAACAAGATACAAAATTCCCAGTGAAATCCCACAACGTGAGGTCTGAGAAGGGTAGAGTGTACGCAAACCTTACCTCTACCTTGGTAGGTAGAGCGGTTGTTTCCGAAAGACCCTAGTCTCTAGCGTCATACCCTAACGAAGTCTCAAAAATAATTCCTTAATTTGCTGAATTTTTTTCCTAATTTGCGACCTAGAGAATGAAGGTTACTGCTTTGGTTGCAAACTTTTGCCCTTAGCAATCAAATTTATGCTTTGGTTGCAAATTTTTGCCCTTGGCAATCGAATTTATCCCTAGCAGCGCATAAGTTATTTAAGGGCGCGGGACATAAGTTGTGGATATGATGATGTGAACATATAAATTTATGCCAACTAAAAAAGTCATTTGTTATGAGGGGAAAAATTAAAGACTACCGCAAAATAGGGACAAAGTGCACATGACCCAACATACAGAGTACATAGTGGGAAAACTTAAACATTTTTTTGCGCGGATTTCCCTTCAAAGACACTGATCTTTAATTTTTTTTCCCCTCAAATTTGGAATCTTTAATTTTTTTTTCCCTTCACTTAAAAAAATCCCAAGATTCCGGGTTCAAACCCCTGCCTTAAGGTAGAGTTTGCTACCTTAAGGCAAACTCTGTCTTTCAAGCATTATTTGCAGGTAAACTCTACCTTACGATTTTTTTAAAATTTTTGACTGAGCGAACGTTCGAGCCCGAAATCCACAAATTTTAGGCGAAGAACAAAAATTAAAGATTTCAAATTTGAGGGGCAAAAATTAAAGATCACCTAGAAATAAGGACATTCCTGCGAATTGCCCAAACTGAAACTTGAGATGAAATCTTGACCCAATGAGGTGTTAACCCAATATAAGAAAGCCCATATACTGAGCCCCAATTTCAGTCCATAAACAAACGAAGATATTGGGCCATGTTGCACTGATTGGGCTAGACCCGTTTTGACCTAAGAAAATTTTGAGCAGGCTGAGTTCTGATGACATATTGACATGTTTATAAATAACTTAGATTTGTTTTGATCTGTCCAAATTGAAGGGAGTTGACGCATGATATTGGTGAAGAAGATGGTAGATGAGTTGGTATTTATTTCCAAGAGATAAGCACTTTCAATTTCTCTCCTAGATATAGGGTCACGCCACTAGGACACACGATGTATTCCGTCTTAATATTGGATGGTTCATTCGGGTGATATCATGAGGAAAAAAAAAACCACACTCGATGTTAATATCAATTTATATTAGTTGACTATAGTTAGCAAGAAGGGGAGCACTGACGTAATTGAGAAGTTGTTTTCATATGACCAGGAGGTCACGAGTTCGAGTTGTTGAAACAACTTCTTGCAGAAACGCAGGATAAGATTGTGTACAATATACCATTGTGGTCCGACCCTTACCCGGACCCTGCGCAAGCGAAAGCTTAGTGCAGCGGGTTGCCCTTTGGCCAATTTTGCCCTGATCCGCCCTGTCGTGCCCCTTTTACTATTTTTTCAAATTTTTACCCTATCTTGTCCCGCCCTGTTTATACTCTTTTTCATTTTCCTATATCCCCGCCCAGTGGGAATCTAGTAAACTCCAATCTCTGGACTATAGTACTATTCAGTAATACTATACTACTATAATACTATTCAGTAATAGTGGCGGTGGCAGGATTTTCGGGGTTTAAAATATGAAGAAGAGGGGAGATGAGAGGGAGTGGGGGGCACAAAGGGTAAAACTAACTTTAACCCGCTATTTGAACTCGCTTTGTCATGCCCCACTTATCATTTTTTTCTCACTTTTGCCCTGCTACATCTAGCGTACTTAAAATTTCTTGTGTTTTCCCTGTCACTTTGAGCATTTTACTTTCTTTTAAGCTTTTTGATATTATTTTTTTCTATCAAGTGTCCTTTCAATCATATATTACTTTGAAAATCGTCAAGGTTCTTGAAAGAGGTGTAAGGACTAAATTACTAATAGTATAATACATATTCAATACTGAATAAAAAATAACATAACAAAAGTGTTCAATAAATGATGATGTGATAATCGATAAGATTAACTACTCAATATAATTTGAATAGAAATTTCATTATAGAGCACAAGTAGTTAGGACTAACCCCAAAGAGCTAGCAGAAATTAGTTTTCTAAGTTAGTTAGGACTAAAGTCTAAATGTGATCCATTAATTAAAAGATGAAGGATTATTAATGTTCCACCTCAAATAATAGGGACTATTTCAAGTGGAAGTACAAATTTAAAGGACCATTTTGGGTCTTTTCTCGATCAAAGTACAACTAAAAGTATACAAAGCTAAAAATCAGTAAAACACTACAGAGCGAGGGAAACCTATATGTGTTCTATTATTTGAAAGATGAAGAATTATTAATGATCCGCCTCAAATAATAGGGACTATTTCAAGTGGAAGTACAAATTTGAAGGACCATTTTGGGTCTTTTCTCGATCAAAGTACAACTAAAAGTATACAAAGCTAAAAATCAGTAAAACACTACAGAGCGAGGGAAACCTATATGTGTTCTATTATTTGAAAGATGAAGAATTATTAATGATCCGCCTCAAATAATAGGGACTATTTCAAGTGGAAGTACAAATTTGAAGGACCATTTTGGGTCTTTTCTCGATCAAAGTACAACTAAAAGTATACAAAGCTAAAAATCAGTAAAACACTACAGAGCGAGGGAAACCTATATGTGCTCCATTATTTGAAAGATGAAGGATTATTAATGATCCACCTCAAATAATAGGGACTATTTCAAGTGGAAGTACAAATTTAAAGGACCATTTTGGGTCTTTTCTCGATCAAAGTACAACTAAAAGTATACAAAGCTAAAAATCAGTAAAACACTACAGAGCGAGGGAAACCTATATGTGCTCCATTATTTGAAAGATGAAGGATTATTAATGATCCACCTCAAATAATAAGGACTATTTCAAGTGGAAGTACAAATTTAAAGGACCATTTTGGGTCTTCTCTCGATCAAAGTATAGCTAAGAGTATGGGGATGGTTTGGTGGGTGGTGGGGCGGGTATGGGTATGAAAAGTGCTACCCGCCATGGGTGGTGGGACGGGTGTGGGGGTGGATTTTAGGTGGCAGGTACGGGTATGGGGTACCCTTCCCCGCCCCGTTGACATCCCTACTATGCACCCACCAAAAGGACCCACACACATAGATCCTGGCATTCTGTCATCTTTCAACTCATCTTAGTATAATCCAAAGAGTGTATAAATCTTTTAAGAAAAATATTATACAAGTTATCCAAAATGTATATACTACTAGTTTCAACATCTTACTAGTTCGGTTAGCTGGTTACAATGAATTTTCGCCGTATTAGTAACAAGGCCGGCTCTAGGGTCAAGCGAGCAAAGCGCCCTCTTTATGCCCCGGAAAAATTTAGGCCCCAAAATTATATTACATTAATTATATATTGTTTTTATTTTTGGTAATTATTATGATAGAAAAAAGTTATTGTTACTAACTGTTAACGAAGAATGAATGCCATGAGGCATCAACAGTTGAGTGATTTCTATTGATACACTCTTTAAATTATGTCCTTCTATTAGTTTAGTGGATTAAAATTGCCTAAAAATTGTCCAACTGCTTTTAAAGATAAAATGTTACCAAACTTAAAGAACAATCAACAATCTAAAAAAAAAACATCTGATGCGCATAATCCAATGCGAGTTTCTTTATCCTCTCTAAAAAATTATCTAAAATTTATCCGTACTGTCGTTTTATCTAAAATAATCCAATGCGAGTTTCTTGAGTTTTGAATAATGCAACATCTTTCTGTTATCTTCTTTTACCCTAAAATTTTCACTTATTAATTTTTATTCTTCAAAACATAAGTCATTTTTGGTATTTATAAGAATTTAAACACATCAATCGAAAATATAAATTTGATTATTCAAAACTCAAGAAATGTTTTTTAAAAAAATTAGTTATATATGTTGCATTATAAAAAGCTAGAAAATAAGTTTCAAATGAATTTAAAGCCTCTTATTAAAGTTTGGCTTTAGACCACAAAAATTATTGAGCCGTCCTGATTAGTAAGGTTTCGATTCCTCAACTAATAATTTCCTTTCCCTGCGGATAATAATTAAAAAAAAAAAACTACTTTCTTTCATGGGACTTTCCTGATTCCCTAACTCAACGTTTTGATTTCCTATCTAACATCCTAATTGTTCTTAACAAGAACCTCACTCTTGACTAAAGTTCAATTAATTGCAGTAATTGTTCTACCTTCCTCAGATTTTACTTTATGAAATTACACTGGATATGTTATTGTTGTAACTCACTTTAGATTTGTCACATCACATGTTTACATGCCATTCAAAAGAAGGCTAATTGAAGATGGAGGGAAATTTTTGTTTTAGTATTCCCAATTGTGGATATAGTATATCAAAATCACAGAGTAGCCACATGAGTTATCATGATCATAGCCCAAGTTTGTCCCCTACAAGCCAAAAATGTTGATACACCAAATCTAGATATAAAAAGAAAAAGGGCCAATGTACTAAAATAAAATATGAGTGACACTTTCGCCAATTTGAAACCAACCAACAAGTCATTATATTCCATCAGTCGATGTTGAAGATAAACAAAATATTTTCTTCGAATAGTGACAATGTGGATTTGCTTTTTATATGACAAAGTCAAGCTGTCATCATTTTTATTGTATTATAAAAATAAATTAAATAAAAATAAAAGCAATTTTGAACTAAAGATGAGAATATTATTTGTTAACGCGATGAGACTCAAAACACAAACTCTTTGCCTGCTCTAGTACAAAGCATATAACCAGTACTAAGGGGTTGTTTGGTTCCAAACAAATTTATCCAATGATTAATAATCCCTAGGTTATTATCCCACATTCAAAATATCCTAATCCCTAGAACCAAACGACCCCTAAAAGTTTACACTACTAAAGAGGATACACTTCTATCTAATACTTGATGATTCATAAACCATATTTTTTGTTGCAAGAACAAGTAAATCAGACCAACATAGTACTAAGTGAATGATAGAAGAAATTAAGTTTTGTTCATAACTGATGGGCTTAGAAGTTTCTTATTTCCTTTTACTTTTTTTGTTGATAACAAAGAGGGATGCAACACGAGGATTTTCCAGAAGGTCACTCATCCTAGTACTACTCTCTCCTAAACACACTTAACTTTGGAGTTTTGACAGGCTCAGAAGATATTAGAAACAAAAAGGCATTGTTATACATTTGTTGGTTGCTTTTTTTTTTTTACCTCTTTACACTTATGCAAAGAGGTATCATATAACAGTGGTAATGCATGTCATTACAGGTCTGTCACCTCTGTGACTTAAACCTGAAAATGCATCGCGGTACTGAATCTTCGATACAGTATTTACAAGCACAAACAACCACATATATTCATTTGGGTGCGTGGGATGCCCTTTTGGCATTGTTCCCACTTCGTAAAGCTCCTCAATTTAGTTACCCTTGGCCTGGATGAAACAATACGTGGAACTCATTTTCATACTGGAGGCAGATTTCAGCGACCAGAGGGGGAAAATCCTGCATTCTGCTGCTATAAACGTAGTGCAAGAAGTAGAAACAGCGGGAGTGCCCACAAGTTTGATGAAAAGATTCCTGTAGAAGCTGCACATGGAATACAACAGATTATCATTTATTATGAAGAGTAAAAACATAGAACAATTGAGTGTCCAGGTATGTTTCTTACTCAGGTAGTAAGAACCATAATTGGACATACAGTCACAACTCTCTATAACAGTCATCCTCTATAACATCCATGTTTTTTTTTGGAACCGATCTTACATGTTATATTATGTTATATTATAACAACATTTTCTTATATTATATGTTCTCTGTAACAAAATCTCGCTATAGCTGCCAAAAACTATCGGAACAAACGACGCTATAAAGAGGTTTGACTGTCATTCTTTGTTGTTCGGACTCTTCAAAAATGTTGCCGCACCCATGTCGGATCCTCCAATGCACTACTTTTGGAGGATCCGACTTTGAAGAGTCTGAGTAACATATTGTAAAATAGAAGAGTTCCACTAACTTTAATTCCCCATCCCTTTCCCGGCTGAAAGAAAGGTAGAGAACATTGGCAACTGATGAATGATTGCTTAACATGCCTTTAGAGCTCATTAGCATTTCTGTGTAAAACAAACAGAAAAATGTCCGAATCTACTTACATGAAGATGTCATGTTTGAAACTGAAGGTGTTCTGTGCGGAGGCTCTGCAACTGAAGGCGTCCTAGGAGGAGGCTGAGCATGAGCATACACTACAGAGGGCAATGGGCTTGATGACACGGGAATTTTATGCGGGTTAGGAGTTGGAGCATGTGTGTGTTTCTGTGGAGATGGAGCAATGTGAGGTACAGGGACTGGTGCTCGAACAGGTGGCGCACGCACAGGAGGATGACTATTTGCCTTCCTTGGGTATCTCCCGAAATGACAAGGAGGTTGGGCCTTGTGATGTTTGTGAGTTGTACGTACAGGGGCAGGCACTGGTGCAGATGCTGGCACGGGTGACGATACTGGTGAATCTTTCCCACTAACTGATCCACCTTTCTCAGCCTTCGGAGAAGGTGAAATTGCGGGAGCAACATTTGAACCTTGATGGGGGTGGCGGCTATGGTGGTGATGGTGGCGGCCATGGTGGTGGTAAGGTTGAGGGGCTGGAGATGGTGAAGGACTACCGCCATTACCACCAAGAGAATGTTGTAAAATAGAAGACAGACTAACTTGTTTAACCCTCCCAAATACGGTGTTATTCAGGCCAAGGTTTTTAGAATTAGAACCAATTGTCTGAGCCAACTGCTTCAACCTGGAATTGGAAGGAATCCCAACTGCTAAAAAAACTTGACACTGAATAATAGTGGGAGGATCCACCGTTGAGCCCCTTGTATTAGTCAACTTGATATATAAGTTCTGCATCCAGAAGAGAAGCGAGATATATCAAATAACAAGCAAACAGTAAACATAAATGCTTTTAATTTACAAATAGAAATAAACATACTATGCAAGCAGCCAGCACAATTAGAAACCATGAAATTCTCTACCATGACCAAGGGACCAATGTTTCCACAAGTATTGTCAATACTATGGTACGTAAAACACGAAAATAAATAAATATATATATACACACACACACACATATGGGCAACATGTTAATGCATGAGCGTTTGTGTGCTAAATAAGGTAGGTGCAAACACCGCGCATCTTTTGCACATCAAAACAGAACGGCGAAAGATGGAATTTTTGAACCATAATGATGGTTATCTCAGCAGCTTTTATTGACAACAATCTTGTTACAAAATCATAATTTGCAGAAGCCGGTCAAATCCTAGAACTTAAAACGCAGACCATTTTCAATGCCCTGGAGTTATCTGTCACAAACTTTAGGAAGTACACATAGTAAAAGACATTACCACTTTCAACAAGTGACATTCATTTACAAGGACGTTTGACTTTCGAGTTCCTAAATAGTTTTTTTTTGTTTTCCACCTGGGGTCCGACTAAATCCGGATTCGCGCCGGGAAGTCCCACATTGGGGGGTAAACCGCTCCCTAACAAAGGCGACTCCATACCCCACAGGACTCGAACCCTTAGACCTCTGGTTAAGTATGAAGGAGTACTTACCACTCCACCACAACCCTTGTGGGTAAGTTCATAAATAGTTATTCCATCTGTAAATGCCGTCAAATTAACCTACCGGGGAGAATATTATCTTTGGTAGTTGATACCTCCTATTATCACCTTCTTAATAGTCATGACTTCATACATGCAAGGAGAAACATTCAACTTCAGGCTATAACTATAGAAAAATACAGATAGTTGAAGCTACTATTTGTCATTTTCCATTTATATAATTCCTTTGAATAAAAAAAGGCAGAAAGTTATTACTACACAGTCAACTATACAAGTAAACAAGAAAAGAAGAGTTGTAGGCGTCGTGTAGCAAGAACAATAAGTCAAAAAGCATGAATTGCTTAATCTCATCATTATGAATTGTATCAACGACCAACATCAGAGGAAAGCAAAGGATATACAGGTCAATGCACCTAACAGCAATCATATTCACGTACCTCATATGATGCAAGATGTACCCCTGATTTCAGCTGGCTTGTTAGTTCATCAAATTTATCTTGAATTTCATCGATAGAGGAGTTCAATGTGAAATTGAATTGGATCTGCACATTTTGCATAAGGAATACACTTTGTTTAGGGATCACTGTAATCCCTCCTCTGAGTTTCAGCACATCGAAAGAAAAAGGATCCCCAAACAAAGATGGCGTCAGGCGCAGAAATGACTGGTGAGTAATTACAGTTTCAAGATCAGATCTGACTAAACTCAGAGCAGTTGGAGAGATCCTCGTATTTTTCAAATCAGAATCAACCGCAAAGACAACCCTTGTTATGTTTGATTCAGCTATATTTTCAAATGATATTATCTCCACCTGTAATAAGCGTAAATCTGTAAGAAAAGGAACGAATAGCACGAAAGCAGTTAATCTAAGAGAGGAAAGAAGGAAAAACATAGAAACTATATTCGACATACTTTAGTGTTCGAAACACTTATTTCATCAAAAATATCATCCTCAAGTTGCACAGTATATTCCTCCATCAAAGAAGCTGGCTTCTCAAGCATGAAACTGGCTACTATGTCATGACCTGGAAAGCCCCAGACACAAACTTAGTGACATATCAATAGGTGAAAGTATATCCACATGTGCAAAAGAAGTACTTCAATCAGCTATGTTTTAAATATATTAGTATAGGATATTAAGTTTATTATAACAGAATACCGGAGAAAGAAATGAAGTGTCTCAAAGTAAAGCTTGCATTGCGTGTTATAACCACGTGTCCATTAACATTCGAAACCCCTTGCTTCTGGGTCACACCCAAGGGATATTCTACTCTATGCCCTCGCGTAAATCCATTAATCACATCTCAATTCTACTAGCATGAGTTGCTTGTGACATAGCTGGTAAAATTAATACTCGTAGAAAGAAAGCAATGGTAAAAATTAACAAGTCGTTGATTCAAATCTGCAGAAGAGAGCAATTAGATGCTTATTTAATTAGTCTTATATATGAATAGGAACTAATGTGCTTTCTCTCTTTGATATGTATAGTAAGATTTGTTTATTACATATTGTTATTGGGTGGATTGCTAGGTGAGCCACTGACTGATGAAACGAAGATAATCACTAATGATGAGACGTTAAATTGCTATTAAATGAACTAAATGGACCACCAGAAGCTCCTCCACTAACAAGGACAGAAAACACATACACTAACTTAGCTAAGTGTCAGTTATCAAACTATCCAGACATTGCATGTTTAGGATTGTGGATCTACTGGTCCCAGTAATTTACGAATTTATAATCAATGTCTAGCCTACATAGGAGATGGGAAAAACAAATTGTCACATGCCACATGGCACCCCTTTTAAATCCAGTTGGACAATTATCGTTATAATAGAGTGGGATGTCCTAAAGAAAAAGAATACAAACAAAAGCGGATCACTGAGGTATCCTTAATTGCTCAACCATCATGAAAGTCCTGAACTATGGAGCTGTTTCTTGAACATTGTGCATCTGGGATAGGCATGTTAACATCGGAAAATGTCTAATAACATAAAAAGAAAAAGTAAAACTTGCTTGAACAGTTGGAGTTTTCCTTGCAAGTGAACAACACTAATGGTATGGGGTCATAATACAAGGGTCTCGCGATTAACTAAAACATCTTATATGCTCAACTACCACAAGGGTCAAATGTCAAAATAACGTATGGCAACTCAAGTTCTTAACAAACTTTCTACCCAACTGAAGTATGACTAAGTGTAACAAGAAGAAACATAACGAAAACCACCAAAAATAAAAAGGAACGAGAAAAAACAACAACAACATACCCGGTGTAATCCCACGAGTGGGGTCTGGGGAGGGTAGGATGTATGCAGACCTTACATCTACCTTTGTGGGGTAGAGAGGCTCAAAAGAAACATGGTCAATGCAGAGTGCAGAAAAGGCAGCAGAATGTCAAGACATAAAACAAATAGCGCAACACATAGTAATATACACAGAAGGATAATGATTTACGAATGAGAAAAAACAGAAGGGAAATTGTTTTCCATAATAATTACTTCAGTAAGCCCGATTGTGTTAACTTTGAAACTCAACATATCCATATGACCAGTTTCATCATTTAGTTTTGATCTTTGACCCTGATCGATTATGTATACCTAGATAGCTAGAAGACATAAACAATTATTTTATACGGTTATTACTCTACACCAATCGAGAGAAAGAAAAGGGTATGTTTTCTTTAGGTGCAACAGATGAGCAAAAGAAGGCAATACAACAAACAGAAAATTTTGCTTAATGATTTGATGTAAATTATATACAAAATTACAAAATAGGAGATTACCTAAAAAGTATTCTAACATGAGCTTTTTAATACCAGACCTATAAGTCATCAGAGCCTATGTCAATTCATAACAATAATTTCCACCGGATAAAGAAAATGACAAACATATAAATCAGCACCATCCACTACTTAATGCCCAGAAAAACGCATTCTATGTCTTACGTATATCAAATTATAATAACAACCTCAAATAGTAAAAAATCACTTTATTTTACAAAATTAGAAGAAACCCATAAACCAAAAACACCAATCATTTAAGAAAATCAGCTAAACCACAAGATTACTCAAACCCACCCCAAAAAGAATAATTAGGGTCTCAAAAAAAAACAAATTGGGAACTCATAGATACCAATTCTAACACAATAAACTACACAAGAACATCTGATACAACAATGTTGACACTAAAAAAACTAAAAAAGGGTACCTCAAAATAGTGAAAAATTCACTTCATTCTACAAAATTAGAACAAACCCATAATCAGATTAAACCACGAGATCACACAAACCCACCCAAAAAAGGTAGTAACTTAGATCTCAAAAAAAAAAAACATCGGGTAACCAATAATACCAATTCTAACACAATAAACTACAATGTTGACAATAAAAAAACAAAAGCGGCAAAAGGGTACCTCTAAATAGTGAAAAATTCACTTAATTTTACAAAATTAGAAGAAACCCATAATCAGATTAAACCACAAGATTACACAAACCCACCCAAAAAGGGTAATTAAGATCTCAAAAAAAAAATGGGGAACCTATAATTACCAATTCTAACACAATAAACTACAATGTTGACACTAAAAAACCCAAAAGCAAAAAAGGGGTAATTACCTCTAAATAGTGATAGTTCACTTCATTTTGCAATATTAGAAGAACCCCGTAATCAGATTAAACCAGAAGATTACACAAACACACCCAAAAAGGGTAATTAAGATATCAGAAAAAACAAATTGGGGAACACATAATTACCAATTCTAACACAATAAACTACAATGTTGATACTAAAAATGCAAAATCTCAAAAAGGGTACCTCTAAATAGTGAAAAAATCACTTAATTTTACAAAATTGGAAGAAACCCATAATCAGATTAAACCACAAGATTACACAAACCCACCCAAAAAGGGTAATTAAGATCTCAAGAAACCCAATTTGGGAACCCATAATTACCAATTCTAACACAATAAACTACAAAGATCTGCTACAACATTTTTTTAATCAGGTCGTATTTTAAATTAGTGGCCTAAAGCTAAATTTTAACATAAAATTCTCTTTCATTTTTCCTACTAACAAACAATGTTAACACTAAAAAAACACAAAAGCTCAAAAGGGTAATTACCTCTAAATTTGGGGTCTAGATTTTACAAAATTAGCAGAAACCCATAAATCATGACCACCAGTTCATTTAAGCAAATCAGATTAAACCCCAAAAAGGGTAATTAAGATCTCAAAAACCCAAATTGGGGAACCAATAATTACCAATTCTAACACAATAAACTACAATATTAACACTAAAAAAAGACACAAAAGCTCGAAAAGGGTAAATAATTACCTCTAAATTTGGGGTCTAGATCTAGATCCCCAAGATCTCCATTATGAAGAATGGGCAACAAGAAAACAGCACTGAGCATTACAGCAGCACCAAATAGCAAAGCAAGTACACATCTAAACTTAACCCACTTACTTAATCTCCCACAACTATTAGTATTCTCTACATTTTGGTCTGTGTTATTTGCACCTACTGATGAATTGGGTAGTTGGTTTTCTTCCTCTACTTTGCCCATTATTGAGAAAAATAATAGTAATGTGGGTTTTTGTTAATCTCCATTTGTGGTGTGGTGTAGTGAGAGAAATTCCATTGCTATTTGATTCTTGTTTATGCTTTCAGTCTCTTTTTTCACTTTTTTTTGTGTTGCTGTGAGTGTGTTCGAGAAAAAGAGAGAAACTTCCTTTCAATTTCAAAGAGTGGTAGTAATATGTGTACTCCACTTCTTTTCTCCTACTTAATTTAGTCAATATGGGTAAAAATTGTTGGAACAAATTATATGGATAAATTTTTTTTTTAAGTCGAAGCTCTTTCAGAAATAATTTATATACCCAATAAAAATAGAGATAAGTTCTAGAACATTTTATCCTCCGCATACTTCACTTATGCGAACACCGAATATGTTATCGTAGTTATTGTAAATTAAAGTAAGAATATAGAGAAAATATCCAAAATAGTCCCTTCTATTTGGTCCAAGCTCAAACAACAACGTGCTCATTGTAATTTCACAAATATATTATATTAATTGACTTAATATAAATATCAAATTTAGATATATTTTTACCGGCAGTAGGTTAAGTTTGTTGGGAGTTTTGCTCTATGGTACTTTATAAAGCAGTACGGGAAGTATATAACTATTACAAGTATTCGAAAGGATAAATAAAGATTTAATAATTCAACATGGAATCTGAAATTACAATCGTTACACAAGTAAAAACTGGAAATTTCAGTTTTGTAGAAGACGGAAAAATGTAAACTGTTTTTTCTTTGAGTCGAGTGTAGCACTCTGTCCTTAAGACAATATTGCCCCGTATGTATCCTTTATACGTCCCTGGACAATTTGTCTCCCAAGATAAAAAACAATGGAACCCTTGAGCAAAGGAAACTCAAGAGCTACCGTGAAGAATATTGAGTAACGAAATGATGCTTGGAAGTTGTAGGAAGAAAACTATTTTGGTTGTGTATTTTCGTGCACCTTTGTTTTCTTGCCTCTCTTTGGTCATTCTTTTTGTGCTCAACAATGGTGTAAGGGGGTGTTTATATAGGTGAGGGAGGGGCTGAAAAATCGCTGAAAAACTCGCCTCCATAATAGCCAAATAATGGCCATTATGGAGGTAGTAAAGTCACCAACATAAATGGTGAAAGACCAACGGATTTGGCCATTATAGGAGGAGTAATTCAGCCAAAATAAATGGCTGAATTGAGTGCTTGGCTTTTCTGTCTTGACCGTCGAAATTTCGAACTTCGGGGACCAAAGCGTACATCTTGAAACTTCGGGGACCAAACTCGCACATCCGAAAGAATTCGGTCCAAAGCGTATATCCGAAACACGGGATCAAACCGTACTTCTGGCAAAGTTTTCTGGCCCAAAAAGATAATATCAGAAGACCCACAGCCCACAGCCCACGACCCGTGAACCCGTGAACCCGTGAACCCGTGAACCCGTGAACCCGTGAACCCGTGAACCCGAGAACCCGTGAACCCGGAACCCGGAACCCGGAACCCGGAACCCGGAACTCGGAACTCGGAACTCGGAACCGGAACCGGACCGGACGGGCGGGCGGCGGCGGCGCGCGTGTGGTCTTTCCTCGAACCGAAGCACATCTAGGTCCTCCCTCCTTTAAACACATGGGATACCCTTTGGGGTCCCAAACCCCAAACCAATTTCGAATGTTATATACACAACAATTCTTTCTTCCTCTACCGATGAGGGAGAATTACACACAATACCACACTTTCCATGCTTCAAACACCTTACTTCGTGAACCAATATCTCTTTCATTTCTCAATGAAATTTGACGATTCTTGGCCCTACGGTTATCTACGTACTTAGTAGATCATGCATGTGTGAAGAACCGGATTCTCCAACATACGTTACACTAGTGTTTAAGCCGTTAAAGTTGGTCGGTCGCAACTCCCGCCAAAGGCAAATTTCCAACAATCCCCTCTTGAAAGAGATTTTGGCGCACTCACATGGTGTCTTTTCATTTCCAAAGCAATATTTCGGCGGACCGATGTTGCATAAGGAGAGGTAGCCTCGGCTTTGAACCTTCCATAGTTGAATACCATCGGACTTACTTACTTTGCACGGTGAACGTGATGTCTTGAACCGTCGGTGTTTAGTGTAAGCCAAGACAACGGTACCAACACAACAAATTCCCTTACTCTCTTCTTCGTAATGTTTTGTCCGTTTTGGCCATGGACAACGTCTTGGATTCTTAAGTGCGTTCAATTTGAGGCGGCCCGTCCTCGCACTTAAATAGGTGGTCTCCTACAAGGTATCCTGCTATACCCCACTTCACAAGTGTTAGGAACCATTAAAAGTTTCCCAAAGACCTAACCTCAAGCGTTGAGGATCATTACGAGTTTTGAAAACTTAACCTTTACCCATATCTGCGAGATAGCACTTAACGTCTATCGCGGGAACGGCTTTGGATTTGGTGTTTCTTTTCGAAATCACTATCCGAAGTGCTCATGCTTCCACCGAAGCGATCAACCGAACCTTTACAACATAGTTTTCCCATTGAACCAAATTACCGGGATCTCCGGTTCGTAAGGTTGGGTTTCCATTTGTATTGGTCCGTATATTTTGGGTTTTAAGCCCATTCCCCTATACAGGGCGAACGCTTGATCTCTCGGGTAGTCCCTTAGTTTGTAAACAAGGAAGTGACACCCGTGATGATCAACTCGCCATACGGTCTTATGTCTCCGACGGATCCCGACAGATATGTCCGTACGCCGTCATCCGTGTCCTTCCTAAAGCCGATCGGCTAGCCACGTGTATAAGCTGCTAAAGGCATGGGTTTCTCCCAATAAGGGACGTCCTCTAATGAGTCGTGAAGTTACTCAACTTCTTTCATGCTTTGTATAAAGCGATAAACGCCGATACCATCATGAATCGGTCGATGCAAGTTTGCTTAGAGGATTTTCCAAGAACCACCATACACATTTACTTGTGGCTTTGGTGTTCTTCGGATCGATGTCCGGTTTGCATCTTGTGTTCTCTCGTAACCATTTGGACATCCGAATACTATAATCCGTAGATAAGCGAATAATTCGGATATCGTCATATCCGACTTAACGCCTTCTATTGATCATGTATTAAGATCATCGGTGAACCTTAGCTCAACCGATCTGTTTGTTGGACGATACCGGGTCGGTTGTAGTGTGTACAATACATTGAACTACACGTGACCCGAGCATATCGCTCCTTGTCTATGGGTGCACCATGATTCCAATCGGTTCTATGGTTCATATCTATTGGTGGCTTCAACGAGACCGTCAACTATCGACCGTCCGTTAGATATCTTAGAAATCCAATTCCTAAGATGTCATCGTGATACTCATATCTTTCATATCGAGACTTTGTTTCAATATGATTTTCACTCTAAGACCGTTGGTTTTCCCAATCTGTTGGCTTTCTAACTTCGAGTCAATGTTTCGTGATCGATTCATTGTTTCTGTTTTATACGAGACTTTCGGGACCAAAATGTTAACATTTCGGGGACCAAAATGAAAGTTCGGAAGAAGCCCAACAGTTCTCAGCAAACCAATTCGATCCTCTTCTTCCAACTCTCCGATTGGGGAGGTCGTTTCAACACCCATGCCATGTAAGATTACAATGGCCCTGGATGTGAAGCTACTCACAGGGGAGCACTTTTTACAACCCAAAGGTTCTTTTCCGGAGGAAGATTAACCATTACACAAGTATGGTTCTATATATAGAATCTATTTCTCCCTTTAGCTTCTTTCCAAAGCGGCGTTTTTGGAGATAACAATTATTTGTTAATTGTTCATGGTTCATTATTAACCATACAAGCTAGAAGGACTGGAACAAGTCTTTGTCCCCTTCTTTGCTCTGTCTCGGTTCAACATCTAGAATCCCCGAGTTCTGCATACGGAATATTAAGTTCCGGACAGCCAAAGAACTTTCGAGTCTGTAGATACGGAACGTCTAGTTCCGGACGGATCGAGCCCTCGCGGGTTCTTGTTAACCTTGAGCAATTACTCCTTTTTCCTTTTCCAAGGAAAGTTATCTCCAAAGAATTCGCATTCTTTGACGCGAAGAGGCGATGAACACTCTCGTTATTTGCATATCCGGTGAATATGCAATCTACGAGTCTTAGGTATGAAACCACCCCACATCACAACATTTGTATGTGAGATCCTTTCCATGTATCACACGGAGGGTTACCCTTATCCTTATGCGGAGTTCTATTGAGAATCGCATTAGCGGTAAGGATCGACGTGCCCCACATAATTTGGGCGTACGGCTTAGCGCTTGGCTAACACCGTTAGGCGAGGTGAGAAATGAGCGATCGTTTAATAAACGATGCTTCACTTTCTCCCCCTCTATCACTACGAATTTCTCAATCCGTAGGCTTAGTTGATTTTCAACTTCTGTTTTGTAGCGCTTATCCGCTTCAACAACTTCATCTTTGCTTTTCAATAAACAAAGGATACAATACGTTGTACCATTATCAATAAATGTCATAACGTACTTGTCTCCCCCCTCTATTTTGTATAAACTTCAAATCACCCAAGTAGGTGTGACTAAGTTCTAGAGGAGCAGTGCTTCTTTCGCTATTCCCTTGACGGAATTTGGAAAGGTGATTTTGCCTCTTCATCTACCTCGCATTTATTTGAGGATTTATGTCGAAGAAGGCAACAATCTCAACATCGTTAGCTTTTGAATGACTTACTATTTAACGTGTCTTAATCTATGATGGCATAGACGCACGGATTACAAATATATCATTCATTTGGCTACGACATCTTTTGTACCATTCTTAGTTATCACGGCACTGTTGGACTAGTCTCAAACCAGGTTTGACCAACGGCGTCCCTTAACCAAGTTTGGAATATGTATCACCTCATCTTAGAGTGATCACAATCCATGAAGTCCTATTGAGGACAACCTCTCCAACCCCTTCTACTTTAGAGGTGGCGTTGCTTCACATGAACAACCTCTTGCCCGTGGTTAGGGCGTAACCGGATCATATGTGATCTAGATACTCTGGCCTACTCCAGTTGCTTTGGCAGAGGTCGAGTGTCCAATTTCTTTCTTGCCTTTCTTTAGGCCTTCGGATCATTCGGGAGACACGGAAACTCGGCCCACCTTACTAGGTGTCCATTGCTTTTCCTATGAAATGAATTTTGGCCCCACTCCAGTCGCCCGGAGGCTTTATATGACTGAGTGTCCAATATCATCATATCAAAGAAATTTTGGCCCACTCCAGTCGCCCGGAGGCTTTGTATGACTGAGTGTCAAATATCATCCTATCAAAGGAATTTTGGCCCACTCCAGTCGCCCGGAGGCTTTATGTGACTGAGTGTCCAATATCATCCTATGAAGGATCTTCTGCCAAATAGTATGACAGGTTCAACGTCTTTAGCTTTTAGACTCCTTTCGTTAAGATTGGTGCTCAGATAATTCTTGGCGCTTACTTAAGAGTGGTAACAGTTTTTGCACAGTCATTGGATCTTACTCCCTCGTATGTGCGAACATATTTTACACACTTTAGTAATTACACTTAAAAGAACGGATCTTCTTAAGTCGTTTACAAAATCCAATCTTTAAACGGAAAAGAAGATGAGATTAAACTTCTGATTTGTTAAAGCATAAGGAATATAAATTATTTTCATATTCCTCCTTACTTTAATCCATTTTTAATCAGACATAATTTAATCTTTATTCTTGACAAGTAAGAAAAATACTTATCATTTAATCCTTATTCTTGACAAGTAAGAAAAATACTTATCCCAATTTCGGATTCTGGCTCACTTCAGTCACTTCATCGACCGAGTGTCCATTTCCTTCTCACCATTATTCGGATCCTTTGTCCGGGACGAGATATAGGCCTTCGCTACAAGATAGAATAACATCTTCACTCTTCTCCTCTTGTCCCAGTTGACATCCTCAGGCTCTCGAGAGCGTTTGTTTCCACCAGTCTTGGTGGCGGTGACACCATGAACACGTTCATCATCATCACTCTCTTCTACCAAAAAACCATTGCCATATCCAGATTTGGTCACACAACTTTTGACCGACATCTTTCGAACACTAATAGTAATACAATACAAATATTGTCTTAAGTTGTTGGGAGTTTTGCTCTATGGTACTTTATAAAGCAGTACGGGAAGTATATAACTATTACAAGTATTCGAAAGGATAAACAAAGATTTAATAATTCAACATGGAATCTGAAATTACAATCGTTACACGAGTAAAAACTGGAAATTCCAGTTTTGTAGAAGACGGAAAAATGTAAACTGTTTTTGCTGAGTCGAGTGTAGCACTCTGTCCTTAAGACAATATTGCCCCGTATGTATCCTTTATACGTCCTTGACAATTTGTCTCCCAAGATAAAACAGCAATGGAACCCTTGAGCAAAGGAAACTCAAGAGCTACCGTGAAGAATATTGAGTAACGAAATGATGCTTGGAAGTTGTAGGAAGAAAACTATTTTGGTTGTGTATTTTCGTGCACTGTTTTGCTGCCTCTCTTTGGTCATTCTTTTTGTGCTCAACAATGGTGTAAGGGGGTGTTTATATAGGTGAGGGAGGGGCTGAAAAACTGCCTGAAAACTGCCTCCATAATAGCCAAATAATGGCCATTATGGAGGTAGTAAAGTCACCAACATAAATGGTGAAAGACCAACGGATTTGGCCATTATAGGAGGAGTAATTCAGCCAAAATAAATGGCTGAATTGAGTGCTTGGCTTTTTATCTTGACCGTCGAAATTCGAACTTGAAACGAAATTCGAACTTCGGGGACCAAAGCGCACATCCGAAAGAATTCGGTCCAAATCGTATATATCCGAAAGCGTACTTACGGCAAAGTTTTCGGCCCAAAAAGATAATATCGAAGACCCACGACCCCACCCCGTGACCCGTGACCCGTGACCCGTGACCCGTGACCCGTGACCGTGACCGTGACCGAACCGGACCGAGCCGGACGGGCGGGCGGCGCGCGCGCGTGTGGTCTTTCCTCGAACCGAAGCACATCTAGGTCCTCCCTCCTTTAAACACATGGGATACCCCTTGGGGTCCCAAACCCCAAACCAATTTCGAATCTTATATACACAACAATTCTTTCTTCCTCTACCGATGAGGGAGAATTACACACAATACCACACTTTCCATGCTTCAAACACCTTACTTCGTGAACCAATATCTCTTTCATTTCTCAATGAAATTTGACGATTCTTGGCCCTACGGTTATCTACGTACTTAGTAGATCATGCATGTGTGAAGAACCGGATTCTCCAACATACGTTATACTAGTGTTTAAGCCGTTAAAGTTGGTCGGTCGCAACTTCCGCCAAAGGCAAATTTCCAACAAAGTTTGCTTATATTATGCTTCTTATTAATTATAAAAGAATTATTAAGATTAGATTGAAAAGTAGGTTTCACATAGAAAGTAGTAATATATTAAACTTTAAATTATTACTCATTTCATTTCATTTTATATGATTTTATTTAAGAAAGTAGAAAAAAATTGAGTACATATTAGATTATCATAAGTTTACTATTTTAAACGTATCATGATATTTATATGAATCCGAAAATATGTTATCAAGTGTAAAGTAAGAAGTTAAATTTAAATTTTTAAATGTAGAATTGTGTTATTTTTTAAAAATGAATCAAAATAAAAAGGAAAGTGTAACACCCCGTACTTCTCAACGTGCGTACGATTAAGTTAAAGTCGACAAGGCTATTTGAATGTGGAAGAATAAGATTATAATTGATGCCTAAGGATCCAAGTTTATGTAGAACATAGTCTGGGTTAATTCATAATTGGGACGTGACATATAGTCATAAACAATGAAAAAAAAAGTTTAACTTAAGAAATTTATGGAAGTAGTTTACTTTTAGGGGTAGGATAAATTTGGAATAGTGGAGTAACTTTAGCAATTAATTAAGGATGAAAAAACTTACTCGTACTTGAATTATACCGATCTAATAAATATATAATGTACGTCTCTACGTACACTCTCACCAATAAATTATAGTTAATTAATAAATATTTTATTTTTAATTATATTATAATTTAATCGTCATGAATTAATATGAGTTAATATAAATATCTAATGCGGGGTAAATTTTCACATTAATTAAGTGATGTTTTAGTAGAGAGAAAAAACTTTTGTTGTTTTGCTAGAACGGCGTTTTATTAAGTTTTAAGTTGTTGTTTATTGCTTTTTCGGTTGGTATTTTGGATTTTGTAATAAAGTCACATATGCAAACGAAAGGTTGAACTTCAACACGTTTTTTGTCAACTTGGTCCCTTGTCTTGTCAATAATATGGTAGTTAAATTTTTCTAACAAAATAATAGATTAACTTCAAAAAGTTTTTGAATTAACTCAATTGATCACTTAATTCAGAAACTTAGACCCTATTTGGACATGATTTGAAATCATGATATGAAATTGTGATTTAAAATAAGGATAATTTAAAGTTAAAGTTTTGTTTGGACATGCAATTTAAATTTCTTAAGTTCTATTTTTTCTCATAAATATAAAAATTCTACAAGTTGTGAAATCATCAAAATTTCTTCAATTCTTATACAATCATACCAAATGAGCAAATTTTAGTTCATAACAAAGTTAATACGCTATTAGAAAACCTTTCTAAAAAAATACATACTCTATTGATCGAACTTTAGTTTTATAAAAAGAAAAATTGAACATGAATTGTAAAAGTAAATTTAGTTGGTAAATGATTGATAAAAGTAAGTTTTGTTATAATTATACTACCAACTTGCGGATCTTTTTTTATATTTGATATAAATGGTTGGTTAATATATCTACCAACTTATGCTTTTTTTTTTACAAAATATAAACTTATAGGTCAAGTTTTACATTTTAAAAATTTTGAAATCATGATTTGAAATCTCAAATCATGCCTTGTTGGAGAATTTGGGATTTGAAATCATGATATGAAGTTGAAGTTGAAATTTTGTGCAACAAGAACATACCTAGTGTAATCACACAACTGGGGTCTGGGGATGATAGGTTGTACGCAGACCTACCTTAGGAGGTAAAGAGGTTGTTTCCGATAGACCTTTGGCTAAGAATAAGTCAATAAAGCAATAACAATAAAGCAATTGAACAATAACAAAGCAGGTAAGTAGGAAAAGGGAATAGTAAACAGAAACATCTTAGTAGCTAAAGGAAGGGAAATCAACCGAGACCCCGCTAGTAGCGGCGAGCGAGAGCGGATTGAGGGTTTGAAGAAAAACAAAGACGAAGCTTCGTTCCTCTCCTTTTAGGCGAGCTACTTCGTTCATCAACGGTGGAAATGGAGAGCAGGCTCGAAATATAATAGCTTGAACCGCTTAGGCCCAGGAGTCTCATTCATTCGTTTATGGGAGTGACTCTCTGTTCACATTCTCCACCGGGTCATCAAGTCTACAACAAAATAATATGTTACGCTAAGAATGAGAGACAGTAAATACTAGGGCTGGCCAGTGGGCCGGGACAGCCCGACCCCGACCCGAGCCCGCCCCGGTCCCGCCCCGACCCCGCCAAAAAAAAAATAAAAATTACGGGGGCGGGACTCGAACTCGGGACGGGACGATGTCTCGTCCCGCGAGACCCGAGCCCGCCCCAGGCCCGCGAGACCCGACCCCGCCCCAGGCCCGCGAGACCCGACCCCGCCCCGACCCCGCCCCGACCCCGACCCCGACCCCGCCCCTTTGCAAAAATGACCGTTGCACCAACGGCCATTTTAGCCCCCCCCCTCCCCCAACCCCCTACCCCTTAATATTTATTTTTAACCCATAAGTTATTATATTTACACTTTAACCCAATTTTTCAACTATAAATAACTCATTTTCTCTTTATCTTTCTCACAAATCTTCCTACAATCTCTCTAATTTCTCAATATATCTCTCTACAAGTCTACATTGTTTTCTAAATATTCAATTTTATTTATTCATTTGGGAATTGGTAGTGAAGTTGGCAACTAGCTTGAGGATCTTCCATCGAGCAAAGTTTCAATTTTCAACCTCTCGATTACACGTCGACGTTACGTCGGCGTTTGGTACATTCGTTCCTTCATTAAATTATTATTGTCTGTTTATTTAGTTTAGATCACTTAATTTTATTGTCTTTAATTATTTATTTATTTATTTATTATCATAATTAAAATGGAAGCATTAAAAGGTATGTTTAAGGGTAAGGGTGCTTCTTCTAGTAGGGGCAACCAGGGCAAGGGTACTTCTTCTAGTCATCTTATTCCTACACAGGATGATTTTGTTGATACTCAACATTTTCCTACAATACCATTAGATTTAGACCATGAGCTATTTTACGGAACTCAAGAAGACTTTAATTTAGACGATGATCTAGATGATATACCCACTAATGTTGATGACAACACACCCACTAGTGCACCTTCAATTTGAAATACCTCCTATTCCCCCTAGTATGAGACGAGGTCCAGCAAAACGACCATTAAAATCAGATGCATGGACATTTTTTGATAAGGACGTAGAGAATCAAGTAGCCATATGTAAAATTTGTAAAAATGTTTTAAAATTTAAAAGCGGAAAAGGTCACGGTGGGACGGGGGGTTTAATTAGACACGTAGTAAGTGCTCATCCAGCTAGGTATGCCCAATACCAGGCTTCAAAACCGGGTGCGCAAACGTCCGCTCCATCGGGACAAGGTTCACATATTGATACTGTCCCGGACCAAGTACAGGGTCAAATTAACCCTATGACGGGGGGAATTGTAGGCTCTAAATACAATAAACATAGAGATAGGGAAGCAATATCAAAATTAGTTGTTGTGGAGGGTTTGCCTTTTTCATTTCCTTCATCTCCCGGTTTTATTCATTACATTAGAGATATGTATAATCCTGTTTTTAACGGTTTTTCTAGATCAACTGTTAAGAGAGATGTATTTAAATTCGCACATGAATATCAACAGTATTTACGTTATTCATTATATCATTTTAATGGAAAAGTGGCTATCACTTCTGATATAGATCGTAGTACTAACGGCCATGATTATTTAACGGTAACCTGTCATTGGATAGATTATAAATGGTCTATGCAAAAACGTATCTTAGCGTATAGATATATAGATGATAGTCACACTGGTACTTTTATTGCAGAAAATATTTATCAAGTGTGCGATTATTACGGAATTACCGATAAAATTATGACTATTACATTAGATAACGCTTCTAATAACAATTACGCAATTACAATTTTAAAAAATAGTTTAACTCCTTCTTTTCCAGACCATTTTCATATAAAATGTGCGTGCCATATATATAACTTAATTGTAAAGGATGGTCTATCACTTTTTGAAGACATTCTTAGTAAAATACAATTTGCTATAAACTTTATTTTTAAAAGTAATAAAGTACAACGTAGAAAAAAATATAAAAAAATTTGTCATGATTGTGGACTACCTTTTAGAAAAATTCCACAAGAAGTATCCACTAGGTGGAATTCTTTATACGAGCAACTACTTGTTGCTTATGACTATAAATTACCTATAACTTTATTTTTTAACTCTCATAATAAAAAGCCGGTGATATGATTTTAGATAGTGATTGGGAAAAAATCTCCGAACTTATTGTATTTTTAGAGAAATTTTTTCAAGCAACAAAAGAATTTTCCGGTATATATTATCCTACTATTTCAACTATGTTATTTTATATAACTCTAATATTTTTATTACTTAGTGAATATATGGAAAAACCAAACTTATAAGGCGACTATTAAAAAAATGTTTCTCAAAATAAAAAAATATTTTATTCCTATTCCCTCTATTTATATTATTGGTTTCGTATTAAATCCTACTATTAAAATAGACGGTACTAAATCACTAATTGAAACTATTTACGATTGTATAGAAGTACTACCACCTCCAAGTCCCAAAAATCTAAATCACCCACCACCTATTGAACAAACTAAAGAAGAAGTATTGTCTAGCGTAGAACACCAATGCAAAAATATATATAGATTTTATCAACAAAAAATGCTAGTAACTTACCAAACTTCCATACCATCTTCTTCATCTTCAATACAACCTCACAAAAGACATCTTTGTTTCTGCGGCTAGTATTGAAAGCCTCGAAATAGAATGTGCGGTCGTACCTCTACTACTAACCAAATTAGCGAGTTGGATATTTTTGTTTTACGGGGTTCGTACCGTATCAAGAAGTTATCAATGAAGATGGACATGAAGACTTCTTTGAAAATCTTTGGAGGGGAATGAGAAGACCTTTCCGACACTTTCATTGATGGCTCGAGATGTTTTGAACATTCAAGCGTCGTCAAGCTGCGTACGAAAGCGCTTTTTACGCGAGCGAGATATCAAATAGGAGACCACGAGACACTCATTAGCGGAGACGGCTTGGAAATTGCGTATTATTCGAGAGATTGGATACGAGCGGAGCGGAGAAGGTGCGGTCAACCGGAGATCAACGAAGAAGATGATGAAAACTACAACGAAATCTTAACCGAAGGTAGTGGAAGCGACGTGGATCAATTTGACCAACAAATACCAATTCCAACCGAAGAACCACATGAAATCATCAAGCAATTAGAACAGGTTTTTTTGAGAATGTAATTTTTTTAATTGTAATTTTATTATGTAATTTGTAACTTTTGGACAACACCACAAAGTTGCAATTTAGATTTTAGACAATTGTATTTGTATTACAAAAAAATCATATGTCTATTAAATAATATAAGAGGCACAAAAACTGCCTTGAGATGTTTTTATTACACTATCTTATTTTGTTTATTGAGTTTTTTTTATACATATGTTATTTTTAAAAAAAAAAATGAAAACCCGCCGTATCCCGCCCCGAGCCCGACCCCGCCCCGAGCCCGCCACGACCCGAGCCCGACGGGATCGGTATCAGGACGGGACTTGCTCCAGTCCCGCCAGACCCGACCCCGCCCCTTCTCCCGTCCCGCCCCGACCCCGACCCCGCCAGACCGGCCCGCCAGACCCGAGCCCGGCCCACTGGCCACTCTTAGTAAATACTAATAAAAATCAAAGGACAATAAACTATAGAAGAAAGACTATAACAACTATTATGGAAGGATAAGCGCGACAACACTCTACTACCTACTACCTACTACCTACTATTGTACTATCCTACTTCGTTTCCTCCACAACCTCGTATCTAAGGTCATGTCCTCGATAAGATACAACTGCGTCATGTCATGTCATGTCTATGCACCTTTCCTCAATACTTCTTCGGCCTACCTCTACCTCTCCTGAAGTCATCCATAGCCAACCTCTACACTGGGCATCCGCACATCTCCTTTTCACATGACCGAACCATCTCAGCCTTATTTCCCGCATCTTGTCCTCCATCGAGACCACTCCTATCTTATTCTATATATCTTCATTTCTAATCATATCTCTCTTAGTATGCTCACTCATCCACCGCAGCATCCTTATTTGCGCAAGTTTCATCTTCTGAACATGAGATTTCTTGAGTGGCCAACACTTTGGCACATACAACATAGTAGATCTAACCACCATTCTGTAGTGTTAAATAAGGCAATATACACACAATATACAAGTGTATATTGCCTTATTAAGAGGCCACGAAATCAGCCCATACTTGCCATATTGGGCATCTCGGTTTTACAGATTTTGGTACATAAAATATTGTATATTTAAAAAATATATGTGTAGTATATTGTAATGTATTTGTTACCTAAAGTAGGTTTATACACTACCATAATTGTAGAGTTAGAATTATGGTAGAATAAGGTTTTAGGAATAGAATAGGAATAGGATTCTCCTATTTTGTAACTTGTATATATATCTATTCAATCAATGAAAATAATCAAGGGAATTATTTCTTTCATGGTATCAAGAGACTAGGTCTAAACAAAAGTTTTTCTCTCAACTTTTGTCCTCCCTTTGACCGAGACAACCCCCCCCCCCCTTCCTCGGGTTTTCTCTTCCAAAATTCGTCTTTCGCTCTCACAAACACCTCTCTTAAATTTCCCTTTCTTCTTTGTTCTTTCAATATATCTAAGAACAATTATCACCCTGCCCTCACATTTCCCAATATCAAAAGCAGTATCCCCTATTGTCCTTGAGATGGAAAACGTCCAATATGCGACGTGGGCGGAGTTGTTTAAAATTCACGCTATCTCTTATCAAGTTCTTCATCACATCATTCCTCCCGCTAGACCCCTTCCTGCGGAGGATCCTGAGTTATGGATTACACTTGATGCTACCGTTCTCCGGTGGATCTATGCCACTATTTCGGTGGACCTTCTTCAGACGATTATTGAGCCAGATACCACGGCTATGGCCGCATAGAATAGATTGCGTGACATATTCCAAGACAACCAACATTCACGTGTTGTCACACTCGAGCAAGAATTCTCTCTCGTTCGAATGGACGAATTTTCGAACGTTTCTGCATATTGCAAGAAACTAAAGGAGTTGGCGGATCAACTCCGTAATGTTGGCGCACCAATAACAAATAATCGTCTAGTTCTACAGTTGGTTGCCGGACTTTCGGAGGCCTATAATGGTGTTGGAACTCTCCTTCGCCAAAGCAACCCTCTTCCCGACTTCTATCAAGCCCGCTCCATGCTTACGTTGGAAGAAGCCGGTTTGGCTAAAAAGGCGGCTACCGGAGCAAGCCCAGTCGTCATGGTGGCATCCTCTCCTTGTTCTTCGGGTTTTGTGAATAATTCGGGCCAAAACCATAATAATAGTGGCGGCAAGAATAATCGCAAAAATAATAACAAAAACTGCGGGGGCAAACGTTGCGGTTCTGGTGGCGGTTCCGGTGGTCAACAAGCAGGCGGTGGGTCCCATCCAGGGTACAGTGGCCCACCACCCCCCCTGGGCCCAGCAGTGGGACCCATGGCAATGGAACCCGTACCATCCAGCAGCAGTTTCCAGCGGCCAGTGGGCTGGCCAACAGTCCAGGCCCAATACCCAGCAATGGCGGCCCACTGGCCAATGGCCCAGCAGCGGTAGCAACAGCAGCTACGGCCCAGCTACATCACGGACAGGAGTTCTTAGGCCCCGACCTCCGCAAGCCCATCATGCAGCAGGCCCCACTCAAACCGATATCGAGGCCGCAATGCACACACTGGGGTTATCTCAACCGGACCCAAATTGGTATATAGACACCGGTGCCACTACTCACATGACTTCCGAATCAGGTACTCTCTCATCTTATTCCAATTTGAGCACCCATCGGGGGATAATTGTTGGTAATGGCAGTTCTATTCCAATTCTAGGGTATGGTCAGAAAACATTGTATCCCCCCAATCCACCACTCCTCTTAAAAAATACCTTACATGCTCCTAAATTGATTAAAAATTTAGTGTCTGTCCGAAAGTTCACAAATGACAATTCTGTTTCTGTTGAATTTGATCCTTTCGGTTTCTCTGTGAAGGATTTCAAGACGGGGAGCCATCTCATGAGGTGTGATAGTAGGGGGGATCTGTATCCTATCATGCCTGGTTTCAGTCCATCGAGTCAAGCCTTGCCATCAGCCTTTGCAGCCATCTCTCCTTCCATGTGGCATGCTCGTCTGGGTCATCCGGGATCTTCTATTTTATCAGTTTTAGATAAAAATAGCTTTATTTCATGTAAGGGTACGAGTCGTACTCCACTTTGTCAGTCTTGTTCATTAGGGAAAATTGTTAAGTTGCCATTTGTTGACTCCAATTCTCATACGTCAATGCCATTTGATATTATTCATAGCGACTTATAGACGTCTCCTATTCTTAGTTCATTGGGTCATCGATATTATGTTCTCTTTTTAGATGATTATTCTAGATTCTTGTGGACGTTTCCCATTGCGAATAAATCACAAGTGTTTTCCATCTTCATCCAATTTAGAGCGTTCATTCGTACTCAATTCGACAGAGAAATAAAAAATATTCAATGTGATAATGGGAAAGAGTATGACAATAGGGAGTTTCGGGAATTTTGTGCTAATAATGGGATAAATTTTCGTTTTTTATGTCCTCATACATCTTCACAAAATGGGAAAGCCGAACGCAAAATTCGTTCCATAAATAACATTGTCCAAACTCTCTTAATTCATGCCTCCATACCTCCATACCTCCATATTTTTGGCATCATACTCTACAAATGGCCACATATCTTCTTAACATAATTCCTTCTAAAGGTCTGACATATTCTTCCCCCCTAAAAATCCTATATAATAAGAACCCGTCTTATTCTTATCTTCGGATTTTTGGGTGCTTGTGTTATCCGTTATTCCCATCAACCACAATTAACAAACTTCAGGCTCGGTCTACCCCATGTGTATTTTTGGGTTATCCGTCGAATCATCGTGGGTATAAGTGTTTTGATTTATCCTCCAAGAAAATCATAATAAATCACCATGTCATTTTTTATGAAACCCAATTCCCTTTTACGAAAGTTCATACTCCCGAGCCTAAGTCGTATATTTTTTTGGATGACCAAATATCCCCGTATATTATTCGGAATTTTTCGGACATCTCCCGCACCCAAAATCCTCCAGCGGGCCCACTACCCGCTGGACCCACGTCCGCCACGCCCGGTAGCATTCCGGCCACCGGAGCAGTTCCGGCAATTGGGCCGGTCCCCCCGGTCTGGAACCGGTCCGACGACAAGTCCATTATTTATCGATTTGGGCCGGCAGGGCCCACCGCCCGCCGCGTCCGTCCCGAGCCCGAGAAAATTCCCAAAATTCCCTCAATTCTTCCTCGAGTCATAGACCGGTCACTCGAAGTCAGCGGGGTATTTTTACACCTAAAAGACATTTTAATTTACATTCTGATGTCTCTAAATCCCCCTTGCCCCACAATCATGTGTCCGCATTAAATTACCCTAATTGGAAAATTGCTATGACTGATGAATATAATGCTCTTATTGATAATAAGACGTGGGAGTTGATGCCCCGTCCATATGGTATTAATGTTATCAGGTCTATGTGGATTTTTGCTCATAAGGAGAATTCAGATGGGTCCTTTAATCGACATAAGGCGCGACTTGTTGGTGATGGTAAGACTCAGCAGGTTGGAATAGATTGTGGTGAGACGTTTAGTCTGGTGGTCAAACCGGCTACTATTCGCATTGTGCTTAGCTTGGCTCTTTCAAAGACTTGGTCAATTCATCAGTTGGATGTCAAGAATGTTTTCCTACACGGTGATCTCAAGGAAACAGTCTATATGCATCAGCCTTTGGGTTTCAGGGATCCAAACCGTCCTCATCATGTATGTTTGTTGAAGAAGTCCTTATATGGGCTTAAGCAGTCTCCAAGGGCCTGGTACACGAGGTTTGCTGACTTTGTTTCAACTATTGGGTTCACTCACAAGCAGGTCAGATAATTCCTTGTTCATCTACCGCCGTGGTTCGTCTTTGGCCTACATTCTGTTGTATGTGGATGATATCATCTTGACTGCCTCTTCCGATGCCTTGCGCCAGTCTATCATGACCATGCTCAGTTCTGAGTTTGCTATGAAAGACTTAGGGCCTTTGAGTTATTTTTTAGGGATTGCCGTCAAGCGTCATTCATGTGACTTGTTTTTGTCTCAACGAAAGTATGCTGCTGAGATCATAGAGAGGGCTGGGATGTCATCGTGTAAGTCCACTTACACGCCAGTTGATGCAAACCCCAAGCTAAGTGCCGCAGCAGGGGCACCATACGAGGACCCGACCCGCTATCGCAGTCTTGCAGGGGCACTCCAGTATCTTACATTTACCAGACCGGATATTACGTATGCGGTTCAGCAGGTGTGTTTATTCATGCATGATCCCAGAGTTGAACACATGAATGCAATCAAATGCATCATTCGGTATATTCAGGGGACACTGGACTATGGATTGCATTTGTATCCTTCATCTACATCCACACTTGTCTCGTACACGGATGCTGATTGGGGTGGTTGTCCCGATACCAGACGGTATACTTCTGGCTACTGTATGTTCCTTGGCAACAACTTGGTCTCCTGGTCGGCAAAGCGTCAGACAACTCTATCACGCTCAAGTGCAGAGGCAGAATATCGAGGGGTAGCGAATGTGGTCTCCGAATCATGTTGGCTACGTAATTTGCTTTTGGAGCTTCATTGTCCCATTCAGAAGGCAACCTTGGTATATTGCGATAACATTAGTGCCATCTACCTTTCAGATAACCCAGTTCAACACCAATATACTAAGTATATCGAAATGGACATTCACTTTGTCCGTGAAAAGGTTGCAAAGGGTCAAGTTCGCGTATGCCATGTCCCGTCGCGTTATCAAATTGCAGACATCTTTATAAAGGGTCTACCAGCGGTTCTCTTTGAAGACTTTAGGGACAGTCTCAGCGTTCGAAGACCGCCCGCTATGACTGCGGGGTTGTGTTAAATAAGGCAATATACACACAATATACAAGTGTATATTGCCTTATTAAGAGGCCACGAAATCAGCCCATACTTGCCATATTGGGCATCTCGGTTTTACATATTTTGGTACATAAAATATTGTATATTTGGAAAATATATGTATAGTATATTGTAATGTATTTATTACCTAAAGTAGGTTTATACACTACCATAATTGTAGAGTTAGAATTATGGTAGAATAAGGTTTTAGGAATAGAATAGGAATAGGATTCTCCTATTTTGTAACTTGTATATATATCTATTCAATCAATGAAAATAATCAAGGGGATTATTTCTTTCATGTAGAACTTGCCTTTGAGTTTTGGTGGCACCTTCTTATCACGCAAGACTCCGGATGTGAGCCTCCACTTCATCCACCCCGCACCAATACGAAGTGTGACATCATTATCAATCTCTCCATTACCTTAGATAATAGACCCAAGATACTTTTAAAAAAAAATTCTTTTGGATGACATGTGTGTCAAACCTTACTTTCGCATTTGTCTCCCGCGTCACAACACTGAACTTACATTTCAAGTATTTTATCTTTGTTCTACTCAACCTGAACCGTTTAGACTCCGGGGTCTGTCTCCAACCTCCAGCTTATCGTTAACTCCACATCTGGTCTCGTCAAGCAACACTATGTCATTTGTAAATAACATACACCATGGGATGTCTCTTTGAATATGTCACGTCAAAACATCCATCACTAAGGCGAAATTGAAATTTTGTGCAAATTTCATAAACAAATGCTGATTTGAAATCAAAATATGAAATTATGGTCAACTGCCTACGTATTTTGAACATTAATTGGCTAAATATAACAAATCATTTGTATAGACTAATATTAATATGAAGCTTAATTCTTGTTTTTTGTTTTTAAAGGAAATAACATTATATTATATTATAGTTGAAGTATAGTTGATTAAGTGATGATTTACTTTAATATAGTATTAAACCTTGCGATGATGTAAGGAATACATAGTTCATTTTCTTAATTACTTCCATTAACAAAAAAATTCATTCTAAAAATGGATTAGAAATCTACTTCTTCATTCACTTCCTTCTATGGAATTCAATCACATAGAAAGAAGACAGCTCTTGATTACTATAATATGGTAAACTAAATAGTTTTTCACCCGGTAACTGGTTTGTCATGGCTGATATCCATGTTAGGGTTCAATTAAATTTGAATTCGCACCGTAAAATTACATTTTCAGAGCTCAAACCCGAATCTTATGATTAAAAATGAAGGAATATTTCACCATTACCGTCATTGGTTATATGGTAAGTCTTTCTGCATTAAATCAACTTATATATATATATATATATTAGTACTTTTAAAATTCTACCTTAACTGGTAAATAAAGTGACACTAGGTAAGGCAATTTATTTACTTTTAAAAAAATGAACTTTCTTGTTCTCAACTTCATCTAAAGAATAAATATTAAATGGTAAGCAATCTCCACTAGTGGTTATTACTTATTTGTTAATCTTGTTATATATTTTATTTCAATTTCGAAGAGGACGCTCAACCAAACAAAAACTTCTCGTTGATTTGGATATAAAGCCTAACCTATTTCTAGGTGAACCAATAAAACAGAAAACATAGCATATGTATTAATTAATTAAATAAGTATGATACTTTATTATATTTATTCAATTACTATTATTTATTGAGTTAGTCTCTTACAGAAATGCAAGGTAAGGTTGCATACAATAGACCCTAGTTGTCCGGTCGTGCACTGGGCTGCCCTTTTTACTATTATTTATTGAGTTTGAAATATAAAAGATTTAAAACCAACCAACTGTCCACATTTGCTAACTGTAAAAATGAACTAGGGGATATTATCAATATTTTCTCTAGTTCTCTTTTACTATCTCTTGTAAATGTACTTTTAAACAATATTGCTAACCTTTTTAGAATATAGGATAAGATAATGTTTGTGAATTGTAACTACAAAGGAAGTTGGGTGAAAAATATAGTGTCCCTTAAACTTTAAACTTTATACAATGTTTCTCTCTTATATGCCAAGCAAAGCACGTTTTGTTCTTTTTAATTTTCACTTAGAATGATTTATCCATAATTTAATTAATGACATAATTTAAATTATGATATAGACTTACTAAAATGTAAATTTGATAAGTTCTTTTACAAAATTCTTATACCGCTAAAGAGCCCGGTGCACTAAACTCCCGCTATGTCCGGGGTCTCGGGAAAGGCCGGACCACAAAAGTCTATTGTACGCAGTCTTATCTCACATTTTTGCAAGAGGTTGTTTCCACGGCTTGAACCCATGACCTCCTGATCACATGACAACTACTTTACCGGTTACTCCAAGGCTCTCCTTCAAAATTGTTATACCGCTATTTCTAATAAATATTATTTTAATATTACCCACATTAAGCATTCGAATTCCTCCCTCGATTCCTTTTTAACTTTTATAGTAGATCTTTAAGTTTTAATTGTCGGTAAGAAAATTACTTATACGAGTAATTTTGTTATTTCACTTTAAATCTTTTTATTCGGTTGCTTAAAATTTTGGAGGACACGGATTAGAGTAAAAGGCTAGTTAGGTATTGAGTGTTGTCTCGCTTATCCTTCCATACTAATAGTCGTAGTATTACTATTGTAGTTTCTTGTTATCTGAAACTGTTACTATTTAATGTTTCTTGTACTTCGATCATAGTCTTAGTTTTTTTGTAGTTACTGTCTGCTTTTAATAATACTTTATCATGTTTTTCTTAGTATTTTGTCATGGTTTCTTCACTCCCGTCGCTTTTTCTTCTAAGTGCTTTGAAAGTTTTTACTTGGCCGAACGTCTATCGAAAACAACATCTCTACCTTCCAAGGTAGGAGTAAGATTTACGTACACTCCGCCCTCCCAGATTCTACTTATGGAATTACACTGAGTATGTTGTTGTTGTTGGTTACTTGGAATTCTTTTTATTATTCAAACTTATTAACTAAAAACTCACAAATGATCTCATTTTTAGGTTTACATAATATAATTGTGACAACTACTTTTTTTTGTTAACAAAAACGAAAGGTTAGAGACATGCAATAAATAATAAAACGGATTGAAGCACAATCAACATAACGAGCCAATCTCGGGCACAAAGGTTCTCACAAAGTTATGTTGTATTGTGGGGTACACCGCACGCACCCGTGACCAAATTCAATTTCTGCACATATAATGCCCAAATGTTACTTTCAACACTTCATGTCTATGCCTTCTTTAAGGGTGTGTTTGGTATGAAAAATATTTCCTAGAAAATGTTTTCTTGAAAAACAAGTGAGTTTCTTTCTTTTTTTCTAGTGTTGGTAAGTAAACAAAAAGATATTATCTCAAGAGCATTTATTTGTAATCTAGTAAAACACTATGAGGTGGGATGGGGTGAACAGTAGGGGGTTCATGGGTGGATGGTCAAGAGGTTAGGGTTGGGGGCATTGGATGGATAGGAAGGAGAGAATGAACGTGAAATGTCACTTATGAAACTTGTTTTCCCTACCTTCATTGGAGAAGTTATTTTTCTCATTTTTAAGGAACTTTTTTTTTCTTAGAGAAAATGTTTTCCAAAATATTTTGATCAACCACACATAAGAAAATATTTCCTGAACATGTTTTCCTCGCGAAACACATCCTAATTGTTGTTTTTTATCACCAGAAAAAAAAAGTTTTATTTTTCTCTAGATTTACTTCTTTTGTTAATTTATTTATAAATTGTTTTGTTTGGATATAAAAATAAGGACGCTACAATCTCAATTAAATTGAGATTGACTATGTGAATTTCCGATAAAAAAACATTTCACCAGATTTTGGGCATAGGATGATTATCATTTGAGATACAATGTCTATCGAATCGGCTTTACAATTCAGTTTTGCATGCTAGATTTCCAATGCCTTGGCAATTTAACAAAACTTGGCTATATAAAAAAGAAAATGACGTCCAAGAATTCTTACCATTTGTCTTATCAACTAGGTATTGCACCCTGGCTTGAAGTGGTGGAAGGCGACGAAGTAAAATAAAAATCTCAAAAAATGGTCAAATTTACTGCCTCTGTTATATTATCAGTTCAAAAATGTCTCATAATTACATGAATGGTTCAAATACACTCTTCTTCCGTTAGGGCTATCCAAGACGGACATCCAATCTTATGGGTAATGATATTTTGAAGAACAAGTGAAGGACAGGTGTAAAATGGGTTGGGGTGTTAATGTGGCACCCACATGGCATCCAACTCATCAAAATATCAGTGACACATAAGATTAGACATCCACCTTGTATAGCCCTAACAAAAGAGCGATATATTTAAATCAATTAGGTAATGGTGGGGTATTTTTAAACCAATAGTATAACAAAGTAAAATTGATCTTTTCGCATAGTAGAGGAGCAAATTTGACCCTTTTTCCTTAATAGAAATTAGGAAAATAGATATAACACCAGAAGTATTAGCCCAAGATTATCCAATTGTGGTTCAAAATCTATCTATGTCCAAGATTGTCCTATTGTAGTTAAAAATCAAACTCAGAGATTTCGATCAGTAAAGGCATGAGCCCAACACAGATACACCAATCCAACATGTATAACACTTGGTAAAGAAGTGATGTTAATAGATAAACATCTATAGAGAGGGCATATATAGGTCGTAATGCCGGAGGAATCATTACCGCAAGGCATAGAGAGGGAGGTCATAAGCATCTATACCCGTCATAGTTACAACGATGCTACTAGTACTTAGCAATTCAGTTAAAGGATGGAATTTGAAACCTGGATAACATTTTATGCTTGCAAAAGAAAACAAGTCAGACTGGTCGTACATCCAAAAGACTACACAAGTACGAGCATTACATAATCAAAAGAATTGCTTTGATCATAGATATGATCACCACCCTCCGCTGCCACCAGACTTTTTACCACCACCCCAGCCAGAATCCTCTGACTGACCACCGGTATCCTGTCCCCAGCCGCTGCCACCAGGACTAGCACCCCAACCACCTCCGTCTCCGCTACCACCTCCAGCACCACTTCCACCACCACCCCAAGTGTCCCTAGCAGGTGAATTTTGGACTTCACCCCAACCTCCTCCTCCACCTTCCTTGGAACTCCACTTTTGAGAGCCATAATCTGAATCTTGTCCGTCATTATCATTATTTCCTCTACCACGTCCCCGACCACGTCCGCGTCCACGACCACGACCACCACCACCAAAGGGCCTGGGCGGCAATCCACTTTGATCATCCTGATTGCTTCGACTTCTATAATCATTTCTACCTGCAAAACCAAAAGTGCCCATTAACAAGCAGTATGTGTCTTCCTCACCTTTTAACAACCTCAATATTAACTGTATATTACAGAGCAACAGTAGACTGAGTTCCAATGGAATGAAGCACATTCTAGACATACGCAGCCTACACGGTAGGATAAGCACTAATGTTCTCTCAGTCACAACAGGATGCTATCTAAACCTGCACTCAGTTGAGGGACCAACCGACGGTGAGGTTTTTAAGAAAAAAAGGTCAAATACCATGCCCGGGAAGTAGGACAAGTAGTTGAGACAATTCTCGCCTGCAAGAGAGACCACCAACCACTCCCCAAAACACTTTTTAGGGAAAAGGAGAACAGAAGGGGCACCACAACTTGAAGATACGGGCCAATCAATGCTGGAAGGAGGTACATAAAATAAGGGCAACTCCTAGCTGCAAACCAACCCGATTTTATCTCGAAAAGAACCAAAAAAAAGAGGTATCAAAAGAGGAGACACCAGTTAGACAACTCATTAAAGTTGGTTTAGCGCATTTAGAACATGATGAAGATTGAAGAGCTCATGTAACTATGAGGAGAGAGAGAATACAGAGGGGCAGCTTTTACCTGGTCCAGAAGACCTATCTCTGTCCCCAGATCGACCACCTCTTCGACCACTATCATTGGATGAACCACCCCACCCGCCACCAAATCCTGATGAGCCCCCACTTGCAGGGCTGCGCATAGGCACCATTGCTGCAACTGATCGTATTGATGGTCCAGAGTCATGGGGATCATTAATATGTCTTTGAAAATATGCCACAAGGCGATCAATTTCTTCAAACATCCGCTTGCGGAATTTAAATCCTTTCGGGTACAGACCAACATACTCATGGTGTGGGTTGGAACTCCGTATATAAGTCAAAATGAATGTTCCAGGGTGTTCATGAGAAATACCAAAGCTATAGACAATCCTCGTAGGGTACTCAGATTTCTCAATTTTTAAAAGTTCATCAACTTCTGCCTTTGATCCTTTCCTAAACTTGCGGTAATTCAGCATTGTCTTCAAATGAGCTACTAATGGATCTACATACCGATCCATTACCTGAAATAAACACAACATAAAACCAGTGATTCTGTGTTTCCAAGAAAAAAAATAACATATCCGAGAAAGGAAGGGGAGCCTTGGAGTAATTGGTAAAGTTGTTGCCATGTGACCGGGTCTCGGGTTCAAGCCGTGGAAACAGCCTCTTGCAGAAATGCAAGGTAAGACTGCGTACAATAGACCCTTGTGGTCCGGCCCTTTACCGGACCCCGCACATAGTGGGAGCTTAGTGCACCGGGCTGCCCTTTTAAACATATCAGAGAAAGCCATCGCCAACTAAATACCAACAACCATAATGCTTCGGAGCAATTAATACTTCTTTGAGTATGAAAGGAAGCAGCAAATAAAATTAAATTTTCCAAACAGCTCTAACTATAAAAAAAAAAAAAAAGGGCAGCCCGGTGCACTAAGCTCCCGCTATGCGCGGGGTCCGGGGAAGGACCGGACCACAAGGGTCTGTTGTACGCAACCTTACCTTGCATTTCTGAAAACAACTCTAACTATATTAAGAAAAAAAGGTCACGCAAATCCAGGTCCTTTACTCATCAAATTTGACCTCTCCTGCCCAATGTATCTGTCCCACTATTTTTGCGCAAGGAGTGTAAAGAAAGAGATCTGGAGAAGAGGACTGTTCACAGAGAGAGAGAGAGAGATACAAATCCTATTTCCTTTCTATAATGACATTAATGCAAGCTATTGATACCCGTGTTCTAGTTCTACTTTCAGAGAGCATCAACCATTATCTTAAGGATTTCTATTTCTTACTTATTTATTTGTTTGTTTGTTTATTTTTTGCTTTATTCAACTCTTTTCACCAGTTGGATGACCTGTGAAGATAGCTGGTTGCTAATGACCTATGAAGATAGCTGAACACTTTAATTTATATTGACTACGGGGGAACATATGTTCCCTATTCCCTGCAATCCTCCCCCTCCCACAAAACCAAAGGAAAAAAGATACAAAAAAATAGATCAGGAACAACTCTTATTAATATAAAATAACTGGATAGGTAGCCAAAGTACCTCATCTAAATCCTCAAAAGTATCCTCTCCTATTTTCAGTGTTTTTCCGATACGGAGCAAGCTTGTTATGTCCTTATGTTCCTTTCCACCTTCCACAATATCCTTGTGAGCATAAACTACATCGTACACTTTGAGAGTTAAAGTCAAATACGATGGTCCACGTGAGCTGGGACGTACAATACTTTCACCTGGTTCCTTGTCCGACAGGAACTGCACAAAGTATGAAGAAAGTATCAACATAAGCTTAGGCATCAATGTAAAGACAGTTATTTATTGTTTGTCATAAAAGAAAAGACGCTTATTTCTTGTTATTGCAGTGTCACAACATTAGAGCTATGAACAAAATTTGAATACACTATCTGTGAATATATTCAATAACATACCTCCATTGCTTCATCTGCCGTTATATTTTTGAATCGAGGATGAACTATCATCCTTGGCTTGAAATGCTTCTTTGCAAGCTCCTTTTCTTTACGAGCTTTGTCCTTTTCATTCGTTAAACTACTGCGGTCTTCATGGTAGTATGGATCCAAGTTATGATTATTCTGATACCTATTATTTCTCATATCATTCTCTTTACAACTCAGGAAAACCTGGTACCTATTTTTTTGGATTGACTTGATTCTGCAAGTTAAGATATCGCCCTCACGCATTTTTTCAGTCAAATCATTGACATCTCTCCAATCATCTGAAGAATCTTCCTTGGTAAGAATGCCAGTCAATCCACACTCGAGAGCACAGATAGCTTTCTGTGGTTGAACCCGGCGAACTGTCGCCTGCACGATTCTTCCCTCGGAAAGCGTCTCCTCAGACTCACCAGAAATCATATAGAACTCTTCATCCTGGCTTGGCTCCACATACGGTCTACGCCAATCTTGAAACCCTTGCATCAGCTCCAACTTTATACCATTAAGTGTTTCCCTTTTATTTAAACGGCTCTTCTCCATAGCATATTCATAAGTTTTAACCGACCTCAACAGATGTGGCTTCTCTTTAACATGCTCTATTGCCATTTCAAGCACTTCATCGTCATCATTATCTTCTTCACCCATATCTTTAAGATAAATATCTTTTGCCAACTCCTGTGCAAGACTATAGGATTCTGGGTGGATCCTTGTATCATCCAACAAGTCAATATATGTATTGCTATTTGCAGTGTATCCACTGCGCCGTACTCGCAAGAAGCCAACCGCATTGACAAATACCTTTTTACCAAGATGATGTTCAGTTAAGAGATCCTTCCTAGTGAAGATTGTCTGTTGTCTTACCAAGGATCTTTGAAGAGATGCTGCCTTTCTGGGACCTAGCCCTGAAATAAATTGCAGCGGGGCAAACAGCCAATCATGACTTATAGCCAAATTAAGATCAACACCCACCTGGTTAGTTACATCCACCATAACCTGTTCAACCATATCGTACTTCTCGTCTGGTGCGAGAAAGCTCTCTAAAGTATTCAGCTTCCAAGATAAAACTTCCCTCCCTGGTCCACATAATGTCGCTACCATTGCTAAAGGATTTTGAAGATAACGACCTAATGCCACAGCCCGCCTCACAATACCTAAAACCCTGGAATGGATAAGTACAGCTAAATCCTAACAGTTGTATATAAGCTCACAGGAGAATGGTTACCTGACTGCGTAGGAAGCTGGTCAGCAGAAATGCGGGAATTCTCATAGAGATGCGGAAGGGATTCGTCTCCATATATTATGTTCAGATTATCCATCTCATGACCAACATCTCTTGGATTATCCTCCACCATCTTGAAAATAATCTGAATCGCATAAACAGTCAAGAGATACTTTAGTCACCGCAATAAAGAAATGCTGATAAAAAGATCTGTTTATAATATGCCTGAAATAGGTGGTACATATCCTTTACCAGAATACTGCTAGTTTATCCCTAATCACATTTGCTACCAATCAAATAAAATTCATGGCTGCATACCTCGTAAATATCCTCCTTAAGCCGTGTACAAGACAGATTTACAGCTCCCAGCACCACAACGTGTGGTTGGTGGTCCATCATGAATTTTAACAGTCTCTGCTGGTCATTTTTCTTCCGCTGCTCATCATTAACATTCTGGCCACGAAGGCTGAGAGATCCAGCATACAGGATATCCAAAACCTCTCCTGACGAATCCAACATCACAAAAGTGGTTGCTGGCTTTCCATGGCCCCAACAGCAAGCCATAACCCTGGGCGCAGGCTCTTCATCGGAGCCAAGATCATTTTCTCTGCGTTGATACGGTGCCACTGACACTTTACTCCACAAAACATTTCCATATTCCATAAGCAGCCAGTTCTTTGCTTTACTTGTTAGCAAGGATCTTGCTTCCTTTTCCATCGAAGGCAGAAGAAAATTGAAAAATGCATCCTCAAGTATTAACTTTCTCTGTTCATTCCATAACTGGGCAGATTTACTCACACCGTCACTGAGATAATGATCTCTCGACTCAGTAATCAGCTGGTTAAGATCAACTTCGGGCAGCTTGATAGTAACTTGGAGGAGTTTCTCCTCTTCAGCCTTCTGTATGAGAAGCCACTGTGCATCCTCAAATGTGGAGAGAGGTTTATCCCGCAACCACTTGACTCCAGCAAATTGATGGAAGGTATCAATCATCGCATTCCCATCAGGAGTAGGACTCGTTGATACTACGGCGTTGGTCATATAGGTCGTACGCACCTGTTTCCGGACACTTGGTTCACAGCTTATCTCTACTGCTGCCTAAAATTGATCATTGAGAGTTAGCTATTACAGTCACAAATGGCAACGAAATTGTTGCAAAGTAAGTTTTACATAAATGTCCTCATACCATGTGTCTAGCGCCTTTAAGCACAGCTTGTGGTGTTTCAAACATTGCGCAGGTGAAGTTAGATGCCATCTCCTCTGGTGTTTCCCTAGCATCCTCCAGTTCATCCACCTGCAAGAAAAATCCACAGCTCCACGGTCATCTCCTAGTTCCAACTAGTACAGATGTTATCCACATCCCTCTTTGCAACTAAGAGATGAACTTCAAAAAGAATTACCCCTACCCTGTAACATGAACGGGGAAAGGAGGGAACAACCCAGCTACTTGGAGAATGTTTGAGGGTTGAAATATAATTCTCGGCATTCTGTGATTAAAAGGTCTAATGTCTTAACTAGGTTCGACACATTAGTATTCTATCCTTTTGCGAATTGGATGCATGTCAATGTGGGAGAGATTGCATTTTTAAATAAACATGGGTCATCATTTAGTATTGTCAACAAGCAGATCGAGAGTTCAGAAGTAATGATGTTCTAAAAATGAGTTCACATGTATAGGTGCAACAGTGATTCCCCGATCAAGGCAATAGTTATCATGAAAGCAAATTTATTTTTTTAACATTCGGCAGATTCAGAACATATAAGAGAACACTTACAATCTTTTCTCGAGTCATCTGAAAACCAAGTTGCTCGGCGCTATATCCCAACTTGCTCGCCACTTCCCATAAGCCGGCTTTGCTGCAAATACTGTATTGTGATTTCCTCTTTGGCCTCTTATATTGTCCTTCATCCACACCAACCTCTCCAGGTGGGAAGTGCAAATTAAATTTTGAATCCACATCGTCAACCTCTCTTTCAGACTCGGCCGCCTGGAGTGATTTCGTAATTGATTCAAAGAGCTGCTGATTCAACTTTAGACGTGTTTCATCATACACCCTACGGGACTCTTCTTGAAAACGCTTCTTATAGTACAACTCAAGCGCAGACTTCCGCTTCTGAAGGAGGAGCCACTTTCTGTCTAAATCTTGTATTGCCCAAAGCACCTGCAGCATAATATCTTTCAATATTCATTTCATATTCCCAAGGTTCTAGACATGGGGACAATCCATAATACTTTGAGAACAAGTCTCACCTTATGCCATCTTACTGCAGGTTTTTTGTCAGAATTATCAGGGCCATCATCTCTAGTTTCATCCCCTTCTGGATCCTTTAATAAGCTCATGCATTCCTCCTTCCGGTACATGGCAATGAATGGGACCTAATAACAAAGCAAAAATTTGCAGAGTTCCACATGTCATGCATAGATAAGATCAAATCCTAGTTAAGGTTTAGAACTCACATCAAACTTCTGCACATGCATCAAATCCAGAAATCTCATAATGTCATCTTTATCTATTGGCAGCTCATTCACTTCTTCAGTTGTCCCACTATCTTTCTTCTTAAAAAGAGGCACAACGCCAGCAGCAAGCTGATTGTAGATCCAGTTACTCTCTTCCACACTAATGGCTTCAGGTGGCACAGGACCAGTGCTTTCCTCAGATATCTACAAAGAATTAACATGAGATTCTACTGTTAAGAAAGTAGCATAGTAAACCAGAAAAACAACAAAACCTACCCAGACAAGAAAACTAAGATATAAACATCAATCACAAAGAAAAATGTCAGTGTTGCACCTGCATTCTTTCGGGGACATCTATTTTTCGAATGTGCTCATCCTTTTCAGTCATATACTTCTCAGCTAGAATAGTAGGATCAAATTCATCTTCAAGTCTCCTTTCACCCCATTCACCGGACTCATCGAGCATGCCCGATTTTGCCCGATCTTGTTTTCGACGCATTAAATATTCGTCAACATCACCAAATATGTCATGGGCTTCCTGGAGAGCAGAGGATGAAACTCCTGGTGCCTGCCTGGACTTCTTTTTGTTCACCTTCTTCCTTCTGCATCACAAATTAAGAGGTAAGCAACTAAGAGGGGGCCAAAAAACAATGTGAGATAAATCTGAAAGCTATATAAAACATCAATATGAATCCAACAGCCCCCGTATATCTCAAATGTTATACCTAATAGGAGCACCATGTTCATCAACTTCTTCTTCATCAACAATAAAGTCGGCCATTTCATCTTCCTCACCAATGTCAGCATCCTCGTCTTCCTCCAGCCTTTCTTCCTCCTCAGCAATATCCTCAAGTGGTGGCCCTGGAAATATCCCGGAGAGTCCAGTTAACAACATGAGAAAGACCCAACATAGAAGACAATTAAAATGATGTTCACCTTCATCATCACCAAATAAGCTATGCTCGAGCTTCTGCTCAGCTGTACGCCCTCGCCTCCCAGTTTCGTCAAACTCCTCCTCATAAAAACCAGAACGCTCATCCTCCATATCCCTCTGAGCTTTTTTTAGCCGCTTGAACTTTTTGCTCTCCTAATTGGCCAGGGTGAAAATCAGAAAGTCGTAAACAGTAACTGACAAAATCAGCACCCCACATACAAAATGCATATATGTGTTTGCTTTCGTGTTTATATTCAGTAAGCAAATATCACAACTCACAAGTTTTGGACGAGGCACAGCAATATTGCTTTCCTGGAGAAGTTCATAATCATCTTCATCAAGCACGTAATTCCTCTCCGACTCCCTAAAACAGCAATATATAAGCAACCAACAACAACAACAACTAGGCTTCAGTCCCAAACAAGTTGGGGTAGGCTACATGAATCCTCATCTCTTCATTTAAGCTCATATAAGTCAACCATACACGAAAAAAATAATGCAAAATATCGAAAAAGACAGTCACCTTTTCTTCCTTTTCTTCTTCTTTTGCCTCTCCTCATCACTGTCAGCTCTATCTTCTTCATCCTCCTCCTCTTCCTCATCTACATCATCTACTATAAACCCATCTTTCTCATATTCATCCTGACCTTCTGCCCAAATAAAAGCACCAGAATACCCAATTACAACATATACATATAAGCATCGAAACCTTTAAAAAACAACTAGCAGAGCTTTTCAAAGCAAGAGAATACAACCAAATTTCTATCATAAAGGCTTCCCTACATTTTCCTCCTTATTATAAACCATCTAAAATAGGAATTTCTGCCAGAACCATGCAGTATTAGTGGATCTTGTAGCTCAAATCACAGGATAACAGGCTATAACATTATGATCACTACCTGCTATGGAAGAAAAAAGGGCAAAAACTATCAATCTTCAGGATAAAATGCTAAAATGCCCAAAAAAAACACCAGAATACCCAATCACAACAAATACATATAAGCATCGAACCTTTAAAAAAACAACTAGCAGAGCTTTTCAAAGCAAGAGAATACAACCAAATTTATATCATCTTATTCCATAAATGCTTCCCTACATTTTCATCCTTAAAATCAACTATCTAAACTAGGAATTTCTGCCAGGACCATGCATTATTAGTGGATCTTGTAGCTCTAATAACAGGCTATAACATTATGAGCACTAACTACTATGGAAGAAAAAAGGGCAAAAACTATCAATCTTCAGGATAAAATGCTAAAATGCCCAAATAAAAGCACCAGAATACCCAATCACTACAAATACATATAAGCATGGAAATCTTTAAAAAAACAACTAGCAGAGCTTTTCAAAGCAAGAGAATACAACCAAATTTACACCATAAACAACAACAACAGCATACCTAGTGTAATCACACAAGTGGGATCGGGGGAGGGTAGAGTGTACGCAGACCTTACACCTACCTTGGGAGGTAGAAAAGTTGTTTCTGATAGACCCTCACCTCAAAATAAAGCAACAACAAAAGCACAAATTTAGAATTTTTCCATGGCTTCGTTACTGCTGTTATTTCTTTTTCCTGACTTATGTGGTCTGGTTTGCTTTTCTTTGAGCCGAGGGTCTGTCAGAAACAGCCTCTCTACCTCCCAAGATTGGGTTAAGGTCTGCTTACCCTCTATCCTCCCAGACCCCACCTTGTGGGATTAAACTGGGTATGTTGTTATTGTAAAAGCACAAATTTACATCATCTTATTCCATAAAGGCTTCTGCCAGAACCATCCATTATTAGTGCATCTTGTAGCTCTAATAACAGGGCTAACAGGCTATAACATTATATGAAGACTAACTGCTATGGAAGAAAAAGGGCAAAAACTATCAACCTTCAGAACAATATGCTAAAAATATATATATCAAAGATTCAACCATATTAAATTAGGGCAAATAAATAACCTTCTTCTTCTTCGTCCTCATCCTCGTCCTCGCGCTCATCGACTGCGTCTCCATCAACTGGCTCTTCATCCCCATCCCTCTCCTCTTCCTCAATTCCAACTTCATCTACACACAAAATTTAATTTTAAAATTATTTAAAAATTATACATACATGCATTTAACTACTAATATTTTCATCTAATATTAGAAGCATAAAAAATCAACCTTCGTCATCGGAGATCACGTTTTTTCCAGCCATTTTTTGTTAGAAATGCGACGACGGTAACTTTTAGGGCACAATGAAAACCCTAGGTTAATTTCACACACTATCGCACACAGAACTACGTGTAAATTGAAACCCAGAATCCCTAGGTTCTTCGATTTCCACTCATGATACTCAACAGCAAAAAGTGTGTGTATATATATATATATCGCGTGGGGAGAGAGTACGGCGTCCGTCGCAGTGGCAAATGGCGATGCAAGGGGCAGATGTTTGAGTGTAATTATTCACATTTCTTTTTTAAGCTAATTGGGAATCGATTAATAATGCTCTTAAGAGCTTATTTGGATGGATTTATTTTAAATGTTTTTAAGCTAAAAATAGCTTATAGGTATTTTTGTGGGGTTTGAGTAAAATAAAAAAATATTTTTAAATATTTATTTTTAAGCTAAAATAATAATAATAAGTCAAAAATCGTAAGCTCATCCATAAAAGTAAACTTGTCCATCGGGTCGGTGACCCGCCCGACCCTAAAAAACCAGGGTCAGGGTCAGCTTAAATATGACTTGTGAGCCACCTGACCTGAAAAAATGGAACCCGATCATATGTAGGGTCGGGCCAGGGTCAGATTTTTTTAGCCGATCCCGACCCGCGTGTCTTTTTAATATAATTTATATTATTTTTTATTTTATGAATATTTATTTTTTACTTATATAGTGAAAGGACAAACGAAGAAAAATCTAGTGATGATGATGATGATGACGATGATGATGCTTATGATGTTGCTGATGAATTATCATGATGTTGGTTTGTACTTGACTCTTGTTTGTTTATGAATTTACAGCTAAAAGTGTGGAATCTGCTTCAATTCTTTTTAGTGTAATTTTTAATGATTTCATGCTTCTGTTTGTTCTGTTGTAATTTTTAATTGGTGACAAAACAGATTTGGTAGAATTGCAGTGTTTGCTTACTGTTTTATTTTTTTATAAGCGGGTCAGGGCCGACCCGTAGGTCCCCAAAGGGTCAAGGCCAGGGTCTGAAAATTAAAAAAAATCAAGGTCAGGTCAGGGTCGGGCAAGCAGAAAAAAAAGCCACCTGACCCGGCCCGACGCGAGCTTTGGATAGGTCTACATAAAAGTATGAGAGAGTTTCTGGACAGTTGGTTAACTCTGATAAAAGCTGCTTTTTAACTTGTCCAAAAATTTGTGCCTATAAGATAAACATACTGAAAAAATATATTGGTTTCATGGGTAAAGAGTTCTCATTCACTTACTTTGGGTGCCTACTTTGACAGTAAGGTGACTAAAGTCTTTAAAAGATTGAATGGTTGGCAAGGAAACATGTTGTCCATCGGTGGTAGACATGTGCTTATCAAAAGTGTGATTCAAGCCCTTCCTACATATATTCCCACTGTCATTAACCCCACCTCACCCCAAAGAACCTTTGAACTCATTGAAAAACATATTTAAAACTTCTTTTGAGTTCTGAAAATGGTAAAAACAAGTATCATTGGTGTGTTTGGGATAAACTTTGTTACCCTAAAGATGAAGCTGGTATTGATATCTTAAAGGCAAAGTACTGATATATCAAATACTTTAGCAGTTAAGAGATTGTGGAGATTCATAACAATGGCTCTCTGTGGACTGATATCTTAAAGGCAAAGTATTGCATCAGGAAACATCATGTTGCTAAGAAGTGGGCCCCTGATGATTCTCAAGCCTGAAAATTGTTGGTTACAATGGTGCAGGAAACGGAAATAAATAACTGCTAAGTATTACAACAAACTGAAATTACAATAAACTTGAAGAAGAAACTGGAACAGTTTTTGGTATGCTGAGTCGAGTGATGACACTCTGTCTTTAAGACAAGATTGTCTCATATGTATCATTTCTACGTCCTGGACAATTGTCTCCCAAGATAAAACAGCAAATGAACAATTGAGCAAAAGAAACTCAAGTGATACCTTGAAGAATTTTGAGTAATGAAATGATGCTGGAAGATAGTAGGAAGAATCTGATTCGTTTGTATGTTTCTGTGTGTCTCAACAATTGTGCAAAGGCTCATTTATACAATTCAAGGAGAGGACTTACCAACTGCCCACATAATTGTTGTTACTGGCCAAGTAATGGCAATTATGGAGGTAGTAATTCACCAAAATAAATGGTGAATTGATGTGCATATTAAGGTTGGTTGACGTTCCAGAAACCAACAACAAAGTTCTTTGCCCAACTTTGACTTTCTTGAAACTTCAGGGACCAAACTGCAAATATGAAACAATTCTTGTCCAAAAAGATGATATCAGAAGAAGCACAGCCCGTGACCCGTGACTGGACGGGCGGGCGGGCGGCGCGCGCGTGGGCTTATCCTCGAACCGAAGCACATCTAGGTCATCCCTCCTTTAAACACATGGGATACCCCTTGGAGTTCCAAACCCCAAGCCAACTTTGAGACTTATAAACTAAACAAATCTTTCTTCCCCCACCGATGAGAGAGAATTGGTCTAAATACTACACTTTTCCCCACTTCAAACACCTCACTTCGTGGACCAATATCTCTTTCATTTCTCAACGAAATTTGACGATCCTTGGCCCTACGGTCATCTACTTACTTAGTAGATTATGCACGTGCCTTGGGCAGCAGCGGTGAAGGCAGCAGAGTTGCTGCCTTGATTGGCAGTTGCAGCGGCAGCGGCATCAACATTGTTTCCAGTCATGTTGCAGCAGTTATAGTAAGCAAAATATTGTCTTAAACTTGTTGGTTACAATGGTGCAGGAAACGAAAATAAGTAACTGCTAAGTATTACAACAAACTGAAATTACAATAAACTTGAAGAAGAAATTGGAACAGTTTTTGGTATGCTGAGTCGAGTGATGACACTCTGTCTTTAAGACAAGATTGCCCCGTATGTATCATTTCTACGTCATAGACAATTGTCTCCCAAGATAAAACAGCAAATGAACAATTGAGCAAATGAAACTCAAGTGCTACCTTGAAGAATTTTGAGTAATGAAATGATGTTGGAAGATAGTAGGAAGAATCTGATTCGTTTGTATGTTTCTGTGTGTCTCAACAATTGTGCAAAGGCTCCTTTATATAGTTCAAGAAGAGAACTTACCAACTGCCCACATAATTGTTGTTACTGGCCAAGTAATGACAATTATGGAGGTAGTAATTCACCAAAATAAATGGTGTGGTTGACGTTCCATAAACCAACAGCAAAGTTCTCTGCCCATTTTTGACTTTCTTGAAACTTCAGGGACAAAACTGTAAATATGAAACAATTCTGGTCCAAAAAGATGATATCAGAAGAAGCACAGCCCACGACCGGACGAGACGGGCGAGTGGCGGCGGCGCGCGTATGGGCTTATCCTCGAACCGAAGCACATCTAGGTCCTTCATCCTTTAAACACATGGGATACCCCTTGGGGTTCCAAACCCCAAGCCAACTTTGAGACTTATAAACTAAACAAATCTTTCTTCCCCCACCGATGAGGGAGAATTGGTCTAAATACAACACTTTTCCACGCTTCAAACACCTCACTTCGTGGACCAATATCTCTTTCATTTCTCAACGAAATTTGATGATCCTTGGTCCTACGGTCATCTACTTACTTAGTAGATTATGCAGGTGTGAAGAATCGGATTCTCCAACATGCGGAACACTAGTGTTTAAGCCATTAAAGTTGGTTGGACGCAACTCCCACCAAAGGCAAATTTCCAACAATCCCCTCTTGAAAGAGATTTTGGCGCACTCACATGGTGCATTTTTCCTTTCCAGCAATATTTCAAGCGACCGATGTTGCATAAGGAGAGGTAGCTTCGGCTTTGAACCTTCCATAGTTAATACCATCGGACTTACTTACTGCGCAGTGAACTAGATGTCTTGAACCGTCAGTGTTTAGTGTAAGCCAAGTCAATAGTACCAACACAACAAATTCCCTTACTCTCTTCTTCGTAATGTTTTGTCCATTGTGGTCGTGGACAACATCTTGGTTCTTAAGTGCGTTCATTTGAGGCGGCATGTCCTCACACTTAAATAGGCGGTCTCCTACAAGGTATCCTGCTATACCCCACTTCACAAGTGTTAGAAACCATTTAAAGTTTCCCCAAACCTAACCTCAAATGTTGAGGATCATTAAAGGTTTTGAAAACTTAACCTTTACCCACACTGGAGATAGCACTTAAGGTCTATCGCGGGAACGACTTTGGATTTGGTGTTTCTTTACATAAATCACTATCCGAAGTGCTCATGCTTCCACTGAAGCGATCAACTGAACCTTTACAACTTAGTTTTCTCTTTGAACCAAATTATTGGGATCTCCAGTTAGTAAGGTTGGGTTACCACCGTATTGGTCCTTATACTTTGGGTTTTAAGCCCATTTCCTTAGATATGCAGAATATTTGATCCTTGGGTAAGCCCTTTGTCAGCGGGTCTGCTATATTATCCTTTGACTTTATGTAATCAATGGATATTATACCCGTGGTGATCAGCTACCTAACGGTCTTATGCCTCCGTCGAATATGACGAGACTTGCCGTTGTACATAGCATTTCGTGCCTTTCCTAGAGCCGACTAGCTGTTGCAGTGAATCATTACTGAAGGTACTGGTTTGTTCCAACACGGAACATTCTCTAAGAAGTCATGAAGCCACTCAGCTTCTTCTCATGCTTTGTCTAAAGCGATAAACTCTTATTCCATTGTGGATCGAGCGATGCAAGTTTGCTTAGAGGATTTCCAAGACACAGCCCCACCACCAATTGTAAATACATACCCACTGGTGGACTTGGTGTTCTCTATATCAGATATCCAGTTTGTATCACTGTACCCCTCTAGTACATCTGGATATCTCGAATAATGTAACCTAAAAGTTAACGTGTATTTAAGGTATTGTAATACTCGATTCAACGCCTTCCAGTGATCATCACTCGGATTACGGGTAAACCTAGCCAACTTATTGACTGCATAAGCAATATCAGGTCGGGTGCAGTTTGTTATATACATCAAACTACCGATCACATGTGCATATCGCTCCTGGTATACGGGTGCACCAAGATTTATATCAAGCTTTTGATTTGTATCCATTGGTGACTTTATCGGTGAACTATCAAACATCTCGAACTTTCTCAAAACATCCTCGATGTAGTGAGACTGAGATAAGTCCAGTCCGTCAGACGTCTTAGAGATTTTTATCACTAAGATGACATATGCGATACCCATATCATTCATGTTGAAGCATTATTTCAACATGTTCTTAGTCTCTAGGATTACCCTAGGACTGCTTCATGTGATCAATATGTCATCTATGTATAGGCATATCATGACGAATGAGTCAGAGTTACCTTTCGTGTAGACATATTTATCACACTCATTAATGGCGAAACCCTTCGATAGTAGAGTACTATCAAATTTTTCGTGTCATTGCTTCGGGGCTTGTTTCAACCCGTACAGAGATTTGACAAGCCGACAGACTTTCTTCTCTTGCCCTTGAACCACATACCCCTCGGGTTGGTCCATATAAATTTCTTCTTCCAAATCACCATTTAGGAACGCTGTCTTGACATACATTTGATGTATCTCAAGGTCACGCAAAGCTGCGATCGCAATGAATACCCGTATGAATGTCATCCGAGAAACCGGGGAGTGCGTGTCAAAGTAGTCAAGACCTTCTTTCTGCCGATAGCCCTTGACTACCAGCCTGGCCTTGTACTTGTCTATAGACTCATCTGCTTTATATTTTCGTTTGAGTATCCATTTACAACCCAACAGTTTATTTTCCGGAGGAAGATCAACCAACTCCCAAGTATGGTTATGCAGAATGAAGCATATTTCACTCTCAATAGCTTATTTCCAGAGCGGTGCTTCTGGAGCTGACAACGCTTTAGCAATCGTCCTTGGTTCATCATTAACCATATAAGCTACAAAGTCAGGACCGGAGAATTTATCCTTCCTAGCCCTTTTACTTCGCCTTAGTTCCATATTTGGAGTCTCCAAGTCCTGAGAATCTGGAACACTAGATTCCGGATATTCAGCCACCTCGTGATCCGCTAGATCTGAACCATCTAGATCCGGGTCGTCAATGACTCCCGGTTCTTGAGAGCTTCGTTCATAACTTCGTTTGCGAGAGGTTATGTCTTTTTCCTTTCTAGGAAAGGTACCTTCAAAAAATTGAGCATTCCTTGATTCCATGATTGTACCCTGGTGGATATTTGGAATATCTGACTTATGCACTAAGAAGCGATAAGCACTACTGTTATTTGCATATCCGATGAATATGCAATCTACATTCTTAGGCCCAATATTGACCTGTTTTGGCTTGTGTACTTCAACCTTAGCCAAACAACCCCACACTTTAAAATATTTGTAGGTGGGTTTCTTTCCTTTCATTGATTCATATGGAGTTTTGTCCTTACCCTTGTGTGGGTTAAGAATCGTATTAGCGGTAAGGACGATTTCTCCCCACATGTTTTGGGGAAGACCGAAATTGATGAGCAAGGCATTCATCATTTCCTTCTATGTGCGGTTCTTACGTTCCGCCACACCGTTCGATTGAGGTGAGTATGGAGCCCTCGTTTGATGAACAATGCCTTCTTGGGCACAATATTCCTCAAATGGCGCTACATATTCTCCCCCTCTATCGCTACGAATGGATTTAATCCGCATGCTTAGTTGGTTCTCAACTTATGCTTTGTAACGTCGGAACGCTTCAAAGGCTCCATCCTTACTTTTCAACAAGTAAAGGTAACAATACCTTGTGCTAACATCAATGAATGTTACAAAGTACTTGTTCCCCCTCTAGTTTGAACGAACTGCAAATCACATATATCTGTTCGAATAAGTTCTAGAGGAGCGGTATTCCTTTCGACGGATCGAAAAGGAAGCGTGGTGAGTTTTGCCTCTACGCACACCTCACATTTATGTTGAGGGCTTACGTCGATAGACGGCAACAACTCCATCTTTACCAGCCTTTGAATAGACTTGTAGTTAACATGTCCTAATCTATGATGCCATAAATTAGAAGACTCAAGCAAATAAGAAGAAGGTTCAACTTTATTTCCTTGACGCAATATAGACATGACATTCACTTTGAAGAGGCCTTCACAGACGAAGCCTCTCCCCACAAAAGTGCCATTCTTAGTGAGTACAAACTTATTGGATTCAAACACTAGCCTAAAACCATCATTAACCAATAAAGGTCCTGAAATTAAATTTCTTCTAATCTCAGGGATATGCATCACTTCCTTCAGAGTGAGCTCTTTTCCGGAAGTCATCTTCAGGACCACCCTTCCTAACCCCAACACGTCAGAGAAAGCGTTGTTGCCCATGAACAACTTCTTGTTGGTGACCGGTGTGTACGTGGAGAAGGCATCTCTGTTGGAACAGATGTGTCTGGTAGCACCTGTGTCCATCCACCACTGCCTCGGAATCTCGATCAGGTTTGCTTCAAACACCACTGCCGAGAACTCCTCAATCATGTCATCCAGGAGCGTGTCCTTGACGATGTTAGCATGCTTCTTGCCTTTAACCTTGGCTTTCTGTTGTTGCTCAGTCTTGAGCTTGCGGCATTCCTTGATCTTATGATCGGGTTTCATACAGTGGTGACAGTTACCTTTGAACATCTCCGCCGCGTGGGCCTTGCCGTCTTTCTAGAACTTCTGCTTCTTTCTTGGGTTCCCTTTGGCCTCAGCCAGATTTGCCTTTGCCTCAGCAGGTTGTTTACCCCTAGGCAAGGCCTTCTTATTATCTTCCTGAATTTGGAGTTTGATAATAAGCTCTTCAAAGGTCATCTCCTTTGTCTTGAGTTTTAAGTAACTCATAAACTCATTCCACGAAAGAGGTAACTTTTCAATCAGCGATGCAACCAAAAACTGCTCATTTGGTTTCATTCCTTCAAAATCCAGGTGATGTAGAATCATTTGGAATTCCTGGACGTGGGACATCACTGTCTTACTATCCACAATTTGGAATTTTAGAAATTTTCCAACGATGAACTTCTTAGTACATGCATCTTGTGCGTTGTACTTCTTTTGCAGTTTTTCCCACAGCTCTTTGGCAGTGCCAACAGTGCAATAGACCGTGTAGAGAGGGTCTGCCAAACCGTTCAATATGTAGTTCTTACACATGAAATCGCTATGATTCCATGCATCAAGAACCATCTTCATGCCATTAATGACATGGATACCAAGGCCCCCTTCACCCGTTTCAGAAGGCGAAGGGTCCATTTCATCTCCAGCCTGTGAAGGATCTTCCGTTAGGAACCGGGCCATGCCCATAACAGTTAAGTAGAACAACATGTTCTGATGCCATCTCTTAAAGTTTGAGCCCATGAATTTTTCAGGGCGTTCATGGTGGAATGCGGAGAGTGGAGCAGGAAAGGCAGCGGACGTGCCTTGGGCAGCAGCGGTGAAGGCGCGAGTTCTTTGCGCTTGAACGATTCTTTGCCTTGATTGGCAGTTGCAGCGGCAACGGCATCAACAGTGTTTCCAGTCATGTTGCAGCAGTTACTGTAAGCAAAATCTTGTCTTAAACTTGTTGGTTACAATGGTGCATGAAACGGAAATAAGTAACTGATAAGTATTACAACAAACTGAAATTACAATAAACTTGAAGAAGAAACTGGAATAGTTTTTGGTATGCTGAGTCGAGTGATGACACTCTGTCTTTAAGACAAGATTGCCCCGTATGTATCATTTCTACGTCCTGGACAATTGTCTCCCAAGATAAAACAACAAATGAACAATTGAGCAAAGGAAACTCAAGTGCTACCTTGAAGAATTTTGAGTAATGAAATGTGCTGGAAGATAGTAGGAAGAATCTGATTCGTTTGTATGTTTCTGTGTGTCTCAACAATTGTGCAAAGGCTCCTTTATATAGTTCAAGGAGAGAACTTACCAACTTCCCACATAATTGCTGTTACTGGCCAAGTAATGGCAATTATGGAGGTAGTAATTCACCAAAATAAATGGTGAATTGATGTGCATATTAAGGCTGGTTGACGTTCCAGAAACCAACAATAAAGTTCTTTGCCCAACTTTGACTTTCTTGAAACTTCAGGGATCAAACTGCAAATATGAAACAATTCTTGTCCAAAAAGACAATATCAGAAGAAGCACAGCCCGTGACCCGTGACCGGACGGGCGCGCAGCGCGCGTGTGGGCTTATCCTCGAACCGAAGCACATCTAGGTCCTCCCTCCTTTAAACACATGGGATACCCCTTGGGGTTCCAAACCCCAAGCCAACTTTGAGACTTATAAACTAAACAAATCTTTCTTCCCCCACCGATGAGGGAGAATTGGTCTAAATAGTAAATACTACACTTTTCCACGCTTCAAACACCTCACTTCGTGGACCAATATCTCTTTCATTTCTCAACGAAATTTGACGATCCTTGGTCCTACGGTCATCTACTTACTTAGTAGATTATGTACGTGTGAAAAATCGGATTCTCCAACATGCGGAACACTAGTGTTTAAGCCATTAAAGTTGGTTGGACGCAACAACCGCCAAAGGCAAATTTCCAACAAAAACATCTTTTATGGGCAAGAAACAAAAGTGAAAAATGTATCAACAGAAAAATCAACTCTGGAGACTGTAACTTTTGGTGGGATGACTGGACAGGAAGGTGTCCTTTAGCTCATATCTGTCCTGATCATTTGATAGGAAATAGGCAAAAGAGTAAGGTGAAAGATTTCATGACCAACAACAGGTGGAACATTCAGAAACTATACAATACCATACCTGACCAGATTGCTCTATTTATAAGCTCTATTGGAATTGGAGATGTAAACTTCAAGGACTATGCAGTATGAAAGGTCATTGATAATGGGCAGTTCTCTAACAAATCTGTCTGGACTGTTATCACAAGACATAAACAAAGAACACATTTGATTGATAAAATTTGACACAATGCTGTCACACTTACGATCACCTTCCTTACTTGGAGATTATTACACAACAAGTTATCTTTCAAAGAGGTTGTGGCCAAATTTGATATACAAGGTTTCAAATATTGAATTTGTTGTACCTCACCATAAGATAAAATACCTCAACACAGCTTTGTTGAAGGTAAGATTGCACACCACCCGTGGAACAGAATTGGAGCTCCTCTAGGCTTTAAATATCATAATATACCAATCAGAGGACTACTTGAAGAATGGTGAAAGAGTAAATCTAAGAATAAGGTACACGAATTCACTACTTATATTGCTCCATTGATGATACTATGGTCTATGGGAAATATGGAAGGCTTGGAGTTCATGCAGATATGGGGAACAAAAGAATTTTAATCCATATAAAATGGAACTACAAATTATTTGAAACATGAAAGCTGCTATAACAGTTGCATATCCCAGCATCAAATTGGAAGGAAGTTGGCTGAATTCTTGTGACATGATTGAAAAACTGAGTCCAGTGGTTAAATGCATTCTTGTCTGCTGGAAAAAAATCAGAAAAAGATGGTTCAAACTCAACACTGATGATAGTTTTATGGAGAATTCTAATAGGGCTAGCATAGATGGCATTCTTAGAAATGAGGAAGGGGATATGATTATGGCTATATTTCTGTAGATTGTGAAATTCATAATATGACAGAAATTCTGGCTGCTGAACATGGTATTAGGTGGTGCATGAATCGTGAATTTGAGAATGTGCAAGTTGATACGGACTCTCAAATTATTGCTAAATATTGATCAACAAGGGGACAAACAATTTGAAGCTTAAACAGATCATCAAAAACATCACAGGTCTTGTTAACAATGCCACGGTGCAAGTTACACATTGCTTTAGAAAAGGCTAATATGGTGGCTGACTTCTTTGCCAAGATGGCTTCAACTATTAGAAGGAGAACCTTAAATCTTTCTCAAATAGACCTAAGAAGAGAAGTAAATGGACTAATTCTACTGGATAAGCAATAACTTCCTACTTTTAGGAGAAGATTTGAAAAATGTAACTTCTATGTAAGCTAGGATTATTCTGTAATTAGCTTGGGAGGATTCTGATTTTGTTGGCTATCTCCTCCCCTTTAGATTGTTTTATTCGATCTTTTTTGTAGACTAGAGGCAAGGTTCCATGTCCCCCTCCCGTCATTGTAAGTTATTTTTACTTATATATTACATTGTAGGGGAGAAGCCAAATTTCCCGCACCATAGGCTCACAACCTATAGATGATGACTTAATATATATATATATATATATATATATATATATATATATATATATATATATATATATATATATATATATATATATATATATAACAAGCCAATCCAAACGGGCTCTAAATAGTTTATTCCAAATCCCACTAAAATCGAATTCGCGCCACGACTTTGGTGCGGGAGGGTGAAAGTATGTATGTCCTAGAGACAATCTATATTAGGGACAAAAATGTACTTGAACACATTCGTATTATTAATGAGATTAATATTTATGGCATTTGCAATTATTGAATTATTGTTTGATTGTTTGCAATTATTCATATATGTGCATCCCTTTAGCTTACGTTGTCATTAATAGAGTGAGATATTAATGATAGAACGTAACTCTCAAAATAGCCTCGACTAATGATCATCGAGAATGGGATATCGATGATATGCTATAAGTCGATATATGGTCTGCATCACATTCTTGGCGAATGTAGAATGTCTCACAACTACAAGTAATGGTTACTCGTGATGGACACATGGATACTTTGGAGAAGTATTGGTATACCCTGCCGATAAACTATTTGTTATACATGTCTATAGTGTTGTCGGCGTGTGGAATATAAAGGTCCTTTAACTTGAGGTCAATACGCACCTTGTTTACATAATGATGTACTTTGACCAAGTTCTAAGCTTAAACTCCTTCTGGATAAGATACGGCTTGTGTTGGGTGCATCAAGATGTAGATCAAGGTGGTAGTTGAGCCAATAATAGAATTCATTCCTCGATTGGAAATTCGAGAGAGCACTCAACTTCTCAATGTTATTAGGTTGACTAAAGTCATTGAAGCCATTTAGATAGACACTGGCAAATCCTAAGCTTAATCGAGTGTGTCGCGAATGAAAGGAATTTATAGTTCTGCATAAAGGTTAAGTTTATTGGAGTTCCGCATAAAGGTTAAGTTTGCTGGATTCATGTAAACGTACTTCACATATTGAGTTCGTCATACGACGCAGTCTAAGAGTTTCGTATGGACCTTAATTAGATTAATGTCGATATGTGAATGTCTATAAGGTCACACTATATGCGATTGTTTCTTCGATCTAAGAGTGTATTGAGAAAGTATTAATTATTCGATTGAGAATCGAGATATTTAATTTATAATAATTATGAAATATTTATATTTGATATAAATTATTTAATTAAGTGGAATTGGATTTCAGATTTAATTAAATGTGTTGTATTTATTATATAGGTACTCGGACAAATACATGTAATCAATTGGGCCAGAAAAATACTGGCCCAAAATGGGAGCTTAGACGTCCACTTTGGGCGTGTGAAGTGAACCAACCCAGCTGGTCCACTAAACATTAACATGGGCCCAGGTTTTCCTGTTTTATATCTGTTTAGGTTTTGTCCTGAACTCCTATATATACAACACATACCCCATAATTATAGGTAGATAGAAGATAACTTCTCAATTTCTAAAGCAAGATTTCATAGCTTTCTTGAGTAGGAAATACAATGGAGTTATATCTTGCAATCGAGGAAACAAATCGCATGGATACCTTAGTGTTGAATCCCGCGTACGAAAACCTGTAAGTTTTTTTTTTATATCACGTTTTGAACATACAACATGATTATTGCAGAAGCCATGTCAGGATTGTTGTTGGGTAAGAAATTTTAAACTTCCGTTGTGCTTACTACTTGTTTACGAACTCAACAAATCCCTACAAAGGTATCAGAGCTCAGACTGATTTAATGATTATACGATAATCAGTAATAACAATTACGTGGGAAAATTAATTGTTTCGAAGTTGGAATTCATTCTAGTGCGCACCAAATTTGTTCACACCCAGAGAGTCACAAATTAATCTTTCAAAAAAAGTAGCCAGCAGTAGAAAGGGAAGATCTAAAATGAACAATGAAGAAAAAACAAAACGAAAGATCTAAAAGTCTTGATGACCAAAAACACAACAAAAAAACTAGATAGATTGGTAGAGGGCATTTGACACGCCAACAACGATTATTAGTCACACACATAATATCCAAGAAGACGTCTTGAAGACACACATCTATACCAATATATATATATATATATATATATATACATACATACTTCGCCTAATTACTAATTGTGATTTTCCTTATTATGAATGAAAGATTTACAAAGGCTGACTTAGAATAACACCACATCTGCTATAAAAAGCATAAAAATAGAAAATTGCCTAAAAATTCAAATTACAACAGTTCAAATTAATAAATTTACGTGCATATAAAATTGTACTCCATAAGAGAATATTTACTTCTTCTTTGGCAAGGAAGAAAAAGTAGAGAAAACTTAGAAGAAGCGAACAAAGATAAAGTAGATGTCCATTGCCTTTTAAGTTGTGATTATTTTTCAAATACGTTGCAAATGTGTTTATATCACAAACAAAAAAAGATTAAAAATAGCTTCTAACGTATTGAAAATTACTTAAAATTTTCATCATTCTACCTATAGGATCATAGTTGCCCTTAGTATTATTTTTCGGGTTAAAACTGTCCATCATTCAATCTATTGGACTACAATTATCCTTTACAGTTAAAAACACCCATCATTTTAAACTAAATTATGAGATGACATACGTGGTGCTTTACTTAAATTAATATAATTGATTTTGAGTATTATTAAATCATACACGTAAATTCCCTGACCAATTCAAATTTATTAACTCGATAATTGTGGGACTGGATTTTCAAAATTCATCACTATTAAAGGATGAATAAGTTAAGTTGGACGATAGTTGGAGATTGAGTTGAATTTTAAACTCAAAAATTTATTGCGGGATCAATTTGATGTTTTTGGACTGGGATTTTGAGGTACTTATGATTTCAAAACATCATTTATATGAGGAACCCAACAAGAAATTCCAATTATAACCATTGAGTTTTCCCAAACTCTTAAATTGTTACATAAATTAGATATAACTCTTTAGTACTTGTTTTCATTTGTAGTTTGTTGATTACTCAACTCGATGGATTCTAGCCTAGTAAAATCGACTCCATCATTGTTAAACTAAAACGGCTTCTAGTTATTTTAGGTTAATTTGCCATCTAAAATCCACTAAGACAATTACTCATACAGTTTTGCTCTTACTATTTTCATGAAGCTAGATGGGTCGGGTTACTTATGGTTGAGGCCATCTGGACTCATCTCATAATTTATTTTTAAAATAGGTATTTATAACCCAAAAGTTAACTTGAAAAGCAATTTGAATAACTGAACCAAGGAACATTTTTAACCAAAAAAATTTAAAGTTAAAGAACTATGATGATCTAATGGTGGAAGAATGACAAACATAAGTATTTTCAATATGTTAGGGATATTTTTAACACTTATTCGTATTCCAAAAAAAATTAAGGAGTTATTTGGACATGATTTGAAATCATGATGATTTGAAGTTGAAGTTTTGTTTGGACATACAATTTGGATTTTTTAAGTTATATTTTTTTTATAGACATAAAAACCCCACAATTTGTGAAAGCCATCAAAACTTTCCAAATTCTTATACAATCTTACCAAATGAGCAAATCATAATTTATAACAAAATTAATACGCTACTAGAAGACCTTTCTAAAAAATATAACACCAATTGATCACACTTTATTTCAAGGCCAAACTCATCGTCAGCCACATGTGGTCGTCCATATTTGTCACTTGAGCATCTCAAGTAACAGTTGTTCCATCTAGACACTTCAGGTGGACCTCCGTTGTGCCATTTAGACACTTTTTACTGATTTGACAATTTGAGTGATTTTTCACAGAAAACAGGCGTGTGAAAAGCTCAAAAACAGATTTTTCTTTTCTTTTTGTTTCTTCTTCTTCTTCTTCTTTTTTTTCTCTACAAAAAAAAGGGGAATCAAATCCAGGTTTCAAATAATTTTTCGTTGAAACTCCATTATTTTCTATCTGGATTTCATTTTTTTCCTTTTTTTTTCGATTTGGATTTCAGAACTATCAACTCCATTTTGTCTCTTTGGATTACTTTGAATTAATTTGGTCTAAATATCATTAATGAGATCTTTAAAAAGTTTGAAGGTTTAAAATGAGTTACTTGATTTGATGAAAATTTTGAGAAATTAATATTGGGGTTGTCTCCGGGTCTTCGTGTGGAATCTTTAGCTAAAGTTATAACAAATTTAGAGAAGTTTCTCTTAAAATTTTGGATTAAAATTGTGGCTGGAACGAGAACACATATGAAGACGGTGAAGAACACCAAAAACATGATTTTCATATATTTTTTCATTTTGTCATTTTATTAATGATTTCCACATGTCCTAATTTGATTTGTTATTTTGCCACGTCATTGACAAGTATGTTACACACATTTTACATATTTGAATGGTTGTGCAAAGATAGTTTAAATGACACAACGAAGACTCACCTAAAGTGTCTAGATGGAACAAGCGTTACTTGAGGTGTTTAAGTGACGAATCTGGACGACCACATGTGGCTGACGATGGGTTTGACCCTATTTCAATAAAATGGAAAATTGAACACGAGGTTGTAATGTAATTACTCTTTAATATAATAATACCACATAGTTGGTAAGAGTAAATTTGTTATAAATATACTATCAACTTGTAGATATTTTAATATTTGATATAAATGGTTGGTAAACATGTTTGGTAAATATGTCTGCCAACTTATAAACTATTTTTATAAAATATAAACTTATGAATCAATTATTACATTTAAAAAAATTATAATCATGATTTGAAATCCTAAATCATGCATTTTTAGATGATTTAAGATATCTGATATGAAATCGCATGTCCAAACGCAAGTGGATAGGGATGAAAATCATTAAAAAAGAAACTCCAAGTCGGGCCGGGCCATTGGAGATTTGGGCATAGGTTTAGGAGTGGTACGGGGTTGGGCTAAGTGTCCATAAAGGCTGCTCTTCGCCGTTTTAGGGTTTTAGAATAATCTCACAAATTCTCTCAGCCATGACTGCTCAATCGCAAGAAGAACTCCTCGCCGCTCATCTCGAACAACAAAAAATTGAAGTAATTCTCATAAAATCATACATATATGTATATTATAAATATTTCACAGATATATGGACGCTAAGTACTGATTTTATTTTAATCTTATTGCTTAGTTAGAGTTGTTTTTGGTGTTCACGATATTAATAGTTTGGAAGATTCGTTTATTGCTCGAGATTTATCTTGTGTTTCTTAATATTTCATTTGTTATACTTAAAAATGCTTGTGTTGACACTGTCTAGGTCAAGTGACAGACGAATTAGTAAGATAAATCTTACAGTGTGACTTGGAAGAAAGGAATAAGACTTATTGCCCATAATTTATCCTATAGAAAATCTAGTAACAAGAAGATTTAATTGGAAACATCGACTCTTGTTTGAATAAACACCGCCTATTTTAGTTTACATTCAAACCAAAGTAAACCAAGCCTATGCGGTCACGACATCTTGTTGATATTGATTGAGGAGTTTGATGGAGTTTAGCTGTCTCTGTTCAATAGAGCCATAGGCATTTCATCCCCGGGTTGTTTGGGAATAGAGGATGTGGGTTTCAACTACCTGCCTTGACTCCGGTCTTGAAAATAACTTTTTTGAGCAAGATACGGGCTTTAGAAGCAGGGATTTTAAAATTTTGAGCAAAGATCTGTAATATACTTGTTCGTGTTTGTAATGATATTTTTGTAGTAAAAGTTTGAAGATTGAGGCTATTCGTAGGGTCTTGTCTGTTTGCAAATTGAAAAAATAGAGATATGTGAAATAGGCTAGTGATTCCCTGATTTCCTTCCAACATTTTGAATGATCAATTGATTGAACACAACTTTTTTACATTTATATTGGTATACTAAGGATTCATCATGAATTGGCGAGTTTCACTCTCGCTCAGCCTACCTCAACCCATCTCTTTTATCTTGGCTTGAGACCTATGTTGCTTGGACTCTTCAAAAAATTTGACTACTCTTACTCTAGCTGAGGGTAAGAGTCTTTTAGGGACCGGTAATGTGGGCAAGCTCACACAAGCTGACCCCAACTTGTCTGGGACTGAGGTGTAATAGTTGCTGTTGTTATGTACTGGTATATTGAATTAGCTTTCTGGTTGTTACAATTGCATTGAGAGGCTAATTAACTGTTCAGAAATAGGGAAAGTGATAGAGATTTGGAAACAACTACTAATTGCTTGTCCACCATGGAGACAATAAAAGGTGTTCTTAAGTGAAAGTTTGAATCTTTGTTATCAAGAAAATCAAAAGTTTGAATCTTTGTTATCAAGAAAATCAAAAGTTTGAATCTTTCGAGGCTACTACCGCAATCAGCAGGATGATAAAATTTATGAACAGAAGTGTAAAGAAAGAAGGAAAATGGACAAAATTAAGCTTTGTTGGTCCACGTGTGGATGCTAAAAGTTATCAACGTTAAGTGTATTCTTAATGCTTGTCATAAAAGCAGCTTCTCTCAAGAGAGAACTGGTCATTTTGCTCTTGTTTAAGCTTATATAGTTTTTTAATCAATTCTCTTTTAGTCTGAGGAACCAATCATCGAGGATGAAGAAGATGATGACGACGACGATGATGATGATGAGAAAGATGATGATGACGCTGAAGGTAAGTGTACATCCATAATTTACAATTCTGAGTCCTGTTTTGGTTTCTTATTATTCTGCCAGTTCATATAAGAATGGTATCATTCAACTTATCAGTGCCAGCTGTGTCGGAGAAGTCCTTTAGAAAGGGATCTCATCTGTCACCGTTTCACAAAAGAATTTCTTATATATGTGTGAGAGAATATCTTTCTGATAGGACTATAACTTGAAAATAACTTGGAAGTACATATCAATATGAGACACGAAGTAAAGCCTTAAAACCAACATAATCCTAGACCCTAACCCATGTGGAGTTATGATAATAGACCGAAACTGCTTGCATAAAATCCTGCGTAAGTCTCTCTCTTAAGTGCCATTTTCTACTTCTACTTAATTTTAGTATTCCCTCCTTGATTTAGTGAGACTCACTTTGATAGGTACAGGGATTAAGGAGTTGGTTTTATGTATTTTTTCCTGACTATGAAAGTCTTATTTTCAGTGTTTGTAAAGTTTGTCTGATTGGATAGGTCATGGTAGGCTTTAAATTGTTTACCAAACTGTACTTCCTGAAGGTGTGAATACTTGTAATTTTTATTACTATTTTTGTAAGTTTGTCAACATTTTAGTTTATTCTTAATGTGTGAAATGTCTCACATAAAATGCAATAGAGGTAGTGTTGATGTTTGCAATTGTTTGGCACGTTGAGTTGTAGATTTGTAGTTACTCGTACCTATTCCGTGCCTTTGATTTTCTAGAGCTTGTTTTTGTTCTAATTCCTGTAAGTTAAGTATATACATTTATATATCAAACAAGGAATTATTCATGTTTTTTTAGTTTCTCTGTTTCTGATTAGTTCCAGTCAGGCATTGATTTAGATTGTGTTAGATGGATATGGCATCCCGTCTGGGACAACAAATCCATTGAACCTTTCCGTTCCAATCAGCAGACATGAAATAATTTATCTGTCGCCTAAAATAGATCACATTTTGAATTGAGATACAGCCTGATATTGTTGCCTTCCAATTCAGCCGATAATTAAAAGGTTTGTTTTACTGACAATTTATCTTTCCGAGATGATGTGAACTTATCTGCCTTCTAACCCCTCTATATCTGGATGTAAGTGATTTGAAATTCATACATTTCCATACTAGTGTTATTTTTCCACAGATAAAGTCATGCAACATTTCAAAAACTATGTAACTGTAACAAATTTCAATTAAATCCTTTTTAGGTGTCAATTGAGATACTCATATGTTATTTACATACTGATAATACAAAAGTTTTAAATTTTATTGAATATACACTTGTGTTAGATCATAAGTTACAATTTCAGAGGACGGAAATATCCAACATAAATGGGTGAATGCACGTATTAGAAGATTGTGGCCCCAAAGGGGTGCCTCCCTGTACCAAAAGCTTACCACAAAATATGGACAAGCTAAACCCATAAAAAAAGAATGTATCAGAAAATAACAGAAATCATCGTGTTCGCCTGAAAGCATTCGTGTAGTTCATAAACCCATAAAAAAGAGAATGCATCAGAAACTAACATAAGTCATCGTGATGTAGTTCATATAGCCATAAAAAAGAGAATGTATCAGAAACTAACAGAAGTCATCGTGTTCGCCTGAAAACAGTCCTGTACATAAAAAGGGTTCTCAAGAACCAAGATTTAATTTGGAAGTTGCATTTGGTCCACATTGGACAGTTGCTTCTTCCCTGGTTATTGTGGCAATATTTAAATGCTTATTGTTCTGTGCAGAACTCGGAGATGGTAGTGGCAGGTCGAAGCAGAGCAGGAGTGAGAAGAAGAGTCGAAAAGCTATGCTAAAGCTAGGAATGAAGCCAATCTCTGGGGTCAGCCGTGTAACTGTCAAGAAGAGCAAAAACGTGAGTTGACTTTTTCATTGTTTTCTCTTAAATCTATTTCAGTTGCTTAGGTCGTAGTGAATAACTTTCTTCTGATTCTTTGTTTTTATTTTTTTCAGATACTGTTTGTCATCTCAAAACCAGATGTTTTCAAGAGCCCAAATTCAGACACATATGTCATATTTGGTGAAGCAAAGATTGAGGACTTGAGCTCACAATTGCAGAGTCAAGCTGCCGAGCAGTTTAAGGCTCCTAATCTGAGCAATGTTATATCAAAGCCAGAGCCATCGACTGTGGCTCAGGATGACGAGGATGTTGATGAGACCGGCGTAGAACCAAAGGATATTGAGTTGGTTATGACTCAAGCAGGAGTTTCCAGAGCCAAAGCTGTCAAAGCTCTCAAGGCTGCGGATGGTGATATTGTCTCTGCTATCATGGAGCTTACAAACTAGGATGCTTTCCGAATCTCTTGAGCAATGCTTTCTTTTAAAATATTGAGGTGTCGTGAGTTTTTAAGGTTTTTTTTTGAGTTGCTGCTCCTTTTTATCTGCGTGTCTGTCCTGTTCATCTTACCATCTGTCTGTCGTTGTATACCAGATTGGATTGTTATGTAAGAGGGAAGGTAATCTTGTCTCTATTAGTCTTCCTGCTTCCAGTCCAAGGGAAAGAGGGGTAACATCCAACAGCAACAGGTCTTGCACCTTCTCGTTACCTTTACCACTCAAAATTGCAGCTTGTACAGCAGCACAAGTCTCAACCTATTATAATGAGCTGAGGCATGCTTAGCCTTTCTGTTTTTGTGTCTCCATATTTTGAGGTACTTGAAATAGTTCGGGCAACAAGCGTGGGAAATTGAGAAAGAGCTGAAATTTGATTTTCCCTCACATAGCTTCACGTTAAGCATTTAGTAATGGGTCCAAACAATTCATAGACTAATGATTTTCCTCTATTATGTTGGGGGAGTACAGGAAGAGGAAGTGATGAGAAAATCGAATTAGTAACCACGTCACTTGGTTTACCCATTGCCTAGTACCGTTCACTAGTCCAAACAACTTGGCTTCATCCCAAATTATCCAACTTGGTTCTATGCTTTTGAACAGAAAGTTCATGAATCATTCAAACAAGGTTTAGGAGGGGATTTTTTTTTATTAATAGTGAAGTTGTCTCTGTGTGATTTATGGGTTATGAATTCGAGTAGTTGAATCAACTATTGATGCTTGTGTCAAGATTGACTGCCTACATTATACCACCTTTTTTCAAGTCCATTAAAGATGTTATAACTTATAAGTCAACCGGAGTTCATATTTAAAGGGATAGGGAGTGGCCCTAAATCTTTGTATCTTAGAGGATCCCATATAAGAAGTGACGATGGATATGATAATAAGGCTGTTTTTAGATATCACATTAGTAGCAATTCCAGATCAACACTTGAATATGTATATAGAAGCTGCAATATAGATGTCTATGACTTGTTTTAAATCACAAGTTTCAAAAATTTTACTTTGTTAAATTATGTGCAGTAATCAAAGTGCATCACAAAATTTGGGAGGTAGAAAGTAACATTTAAATGAAAGCATTATCTGATTGAGATGCTAAAACATCCATCAAAGATTCAAAGCGACTTTAATTTAAGTTTTAACATTTTCCTAAATCTCTAATAATTCATCAAGGCCTAAAGTTGTTAGTACATGAATCCAATATTTTGACTTATATTTTCTAGTTTTGTAATATAAGTCAGTCCAATATCAATCCATGTTCATCTTTCTTCCACTGTTCTTACAAACCAAAATATCAGAATCTAAAATATTAGTTTCCCTTCCATTATGTTCTATACACTTTTATTTGCTATTCCAAACAATTAATGAGTCTCTATGCGGGGAGGAAATGATAAAAGAGAAAATCATATTATCCTTCCTATTTCCTTCTTTCATGCTTTCTACCCAAGCACAACCAAGAAAATGTGAAACAAAAAACAAAAACACAAGAAAAAGTATCTCTTCATTTTAATCTATGTGAATTTATTTGACTAGACACAAAGTTTAAATAGATTTTTTTTAATATTTGTCATTTAAACGTGTCATAATATTTGTTTCATCTTAAACATGTCATATATTCGCGTAACTACAACAGATCGTCATAAAGTATAAAATGAGAGTATATTATTCTTTTTCAAATAAATTGAAAAGGAAATAAATCCAATAAACTAAATCGTAGGATAAATTTTATAATCTTTTTATTTGTTCGTATGATATCCACTTTGGGACCTCAAGTAATTCGGATTTGGCATTGCATAAGATCTAATTAAAATGAATAATGCTTTATATCAAAATTAATATCATTCTCAAATTTCGTCAAATCTCGAACACGAAATTTCTGATTATGGATGAATGATCATTCGTGGTTCATTTTCCTCTTGTCACTTTACTTTTAATAGGAAGGACTATACAGAATTGTATCACCACACAAAACATAAATTATAGCATCATGCTGTAATAAGCATGACATCATGATTGACAAGTAAAAACTGCCAAACAGGTCATTTAATAATTGGATGGTGATTGAAAATTGAACAAAGGACACGTCATTGCTATTCTAACAGACAACTCCAAGTGGGCCTCAAGTCATAACTTAAGTCAACAAACAGCCCAAATTTGTTTCTTTCCCAACCATAATGCCACGTAAATAATTTACCCATTTGTGTTACCAAAGATCCTTTTTTGCCTCAAAGGTTAAAACTGAAGAAAAGATGAATAAAAGAAGAAAAAAATATATAATATTAAGACACCAATAAGCGACCATTCAAGTTTATTAGAACTCAAACGACTTGAATATTTGTTTTTGTCGAGGGTGGAACCAAATTTGTAGTTTATGAATTCTTAATACGGTCACAAATTAGTATATACTATAATAATAATTGGCTCTACAATCAAAGATTTATAGATAATTAGTGAATTTATTTTTAATTTATAAATATAAGATCTAACAAAAATGAATGAGTTACCGTAAATCCGAAAGTTGTGCTCTAAACCCACCATTAATTTCTCTACATCTATTTTTTCACAAATAATTGTTCAAGACTAATTATTTTAAATGTCTCTTCAAGAAATAATAGTTATGCAAAAATACTTATTCCGAAAATGCAAACTTAGGAGGAAATTTTATGTCCAAAGTGATGTTTTAACGATGAAGTTAAATACTGTTAAATATACAATACACACACAATATACATGTGTATATTGTCTCGGATTTGCTCCGATAAAAGGCTCTCAGTTTTAGCTGTTTTAGGTAATATAATTTATGGTAAATATTTAGTATCCTAGTTTAGATAATGTTGTAATATAATTAGTAGTGTATTACCATAATTAGTGTATTACCATAAATGTATAGAATAAGATTTTAGGAATATAATAGGAATATGATTCTCCTATTTTGTAACTTGTTTATATAGCCTTTCAAGTAATGAAAGAAATAAATTCCGTACCCCCATATTTTTGACATCATGCTCTTCAAATGGCTACATATCTCCTTAACATAATTCCGTCCAAAGGTCTGATATATTCTTCTCCCCTTCAAATTTTATATAATAAAATTTCTTCTTATTCACATCTTTGGGTTTTTGGGTGTTTGTGTGTTTGTGTTATCCGTTATTCCCGTCCACCACAATTAACAAACTTCAGGCCCGATCGACTCCGTGTGTGTTTTTGAATTTTCCATCTAATCATCGTGGCTACAAATGTTTTGATTTATCATCTAATAAAATCATCATTAATCGCCATGTCATTTTTTATGAATTCCAATTTCCATTTACTAAAAATCAAACTCCTGTGCCTAGTTCGTATAATTTTTTGGATGAACAAATATCCCCGTTTATTACTCACCATTTTTCGGACATCTCCCGCACCCAAAACTCTCCAGCGGGCCCACTGCCCGCTAGTCCCACTGACCCGTCACAGTCCCCTCTGCCCAGTTTGGTCACTGGCCAGTTTCAGCAATTGGGCCAGCCCAGCCCAATACTGGAACTGGTCCAGTTTCCGATTCAGTAACTGTTACGACATCCCGAGTTGGGCCAACAGGCAGTCCGTCCCGAGCCCAGCAAATTCCCAAAATCCACTCAATTCTTTCTGGAGTCATAGGCCGGTCACTCGTAGTCAGCGGGGTATTTTACACCAAAAAGACATTTTAATTTACATTCTAATGTCTCTAAATCCCCCTTGCCCCGTAATCCTGTGTCTGCCTTAAACGACCCGAATTGGAAAATTGCTATGACTGATGAATATAATGCTCTTATTGATAATAAGACGTGGGAGTTGGTGCTCCGTCCTTCTGATATTAATGTTATCAGGTCTATGTGGATTTTTTCTCATAAGGAGAATTCAGATGGTTCATTTGCTCGACATAAGGCGCGACTTGTGGGTGATGGTAAGACTCAGCAGGTTGGTACAGATTGTGGGGAGACATTTAGTCCGGTGGTCAAGCCGGCTACCATTCGCACGGTGCTTAGCTTGGCTCTTCCGAAGGCATGGCCTATTCATCAGTTGGATGTCAAGAATGCTTTCCTACATGGTGATCTCAAGGAAACAATATATATGCATCAGCCGTTGGGATTCAGGGATCTCAACCATCCTCATCTTGTTTGTTTGTTGAAGAAGTCCTTATATGGGCTTAAGCAATCTCTCCGGGCCTGGTATACAAGGTTTGCTGACTATGTTTCGACTATTGGGTTCACTCACAGCAGGTCAGATAATTCCTTGTTCATCTACCGGCGTGGTTCGTCCTTGGCCTACATTTTGTTGTATGTGGATGATATCATTTTGACGGCCTCTTCCGATGCCTTACGCCAGTCTATCATGACCATGCTCAGCTCTGAGTTTGCTATGAAAGACTTAAGTCCCATGAGTTACTTTCTGGGGATTGTCGTCAAGTGTCATTCCGATGGATTGTTCTTGTCTCAACGAAAGTATGCAGCCGAGATCATCGAAAGAGATGGGATGTCATCCTGTAAGTCCATTTCCACTCCAGTTGATACTAAGCCCAAGCTTGGTGCCGCAGCCGATGTCCCTTACGAGGATCCAACCCGCTATCACAGTCTTGCAGGGGCCCTTCAGTATCTTACCTTTACCAGACCGGATATTACGTATGCTGTCCAGCAGGTGTGTTTATTCATGCATGATCCCAGAATTGAGCACATGAATGCTCTCAAACGCATCATTCGATATAGTCAGGGTACACTGGACTATGGTTTGCATTTGTATTCTTCATCAACATCCACACTTGTCTTATACACAGATGCTGATTGGGGTGGGTGTCCAGTCACCAGACGGTCTACGTCTGGCTACCGTATGTTCCTTGGCAACAACTTGGTCTCCTGGTCTGCGAAGCGTCATGCGACTCTATCCCGCTCAAGTGCTGAGGCTGAATATCAAGTGGTCGCCAATGTGGTCTCAGAATCATGTTGGTTACGTAATTTGCTTTTAGAGCTTCATTGTCCAATTCAAAAGGCAATCTTGGTTTATTTTGATAATATTAGTGCCATTTACCTTTCTGGTAATCCGGTTCAGCACCAACGCACTAAACATATCGAGATGAACATTCACTTTGTCCGTGAAAAGGTTGCTCGGGGTGAGGTACACGTCTGTCACGTCCCGTCGAGATATCAGATTGAAGACATCTTTACAATGGGTCTTCCCTCGGTCCTTTTTGAAGATTTTAGGGATAGTCTCAGCGTTCGAAGACCACCCGCTATGACTGCGGGGTGTGTGTTAAATATACAATATACACACAATAGACATGTGTATATTGTGTGTATATTGTCTCGGATTTGCTCCCATAAAAGGCTCTCGGTTTTAGCTGTTTTAGGTAATATAATTTATGGTAAATATTTAGTATCCTAGTTTAGGTAATGTTGTAATATAATTAGTAGTGTATTACCATAATTAGTGTATTACCATAAATGTATAGAATAAGGTTTTAAGAATATAATATGATTCTCCTATTTTGTAACTTGTATATATAGCCTTTCAAGTAATGAAAATAATAAAAAGGATTATTTCTTTCAAATACAAATCGTAAGCTTAAGGGACGGATTGAATCAAAATTCAAATATTTTCTAATTTTGCCATATTTTAAAAAGAAGAATTAATCTAAATAGTCGGTCATCCAATCATCTAAATTAAAAATAATCAATAATATATAAATATTAATCGGGGTATAATCTATATATATCAATTAAAGAAAGTAAATGATAAATCTGACGGACTATTTATATAAAAATATAGGAGTAGTTTTAAGAGAGACAAGTCAATTCAAAGAAGAAAGGACAATACGATCAACTACAACAACTTTTATTTGACTATTTGATTTATTGAAATCTTCGAATAAATTTGACATTTAGTACATCAACCAAGATGGCCGGTTAGTGCACTGGGCTGCCTTTTAATCAAGATGGCCGGTTAGGTGGTCATCAACTTCTTTGCAAAACTTGTTCCATTTGTTTCAAATACCTATCAATTTCAAATAAATGTTGATTATGAGATTAGTTGGGTGTTAGTGAAAATCGAAAATAGAATGTTATTTCTAGTTTTAGTATTTTGATTTATGAAGTTATAATGATGATTATAATGTGGGGATTAGATAATACAAGGAGGATTTAGTGATAAACTTTTATTAGGGGTAATAGATATTTGGTTCATTGGATAAAAAAAAGCGCTAATAATATAAAACATGTGTTTTATTTAACCTTGTTCTTCAATCTTCATATATGAAGATCTTTCTAGCAACACTCTTTCTTTACTCTTTCTAGCAATCCTTTTTGCTTTGTCAGGTGGTGACTATTAGACAAATCAAATTTAATAATACACAAGTGAAGATTTCGCTCCGACGGCATATCCAAAGAACACAGATCTGGAACAACAACAATTTCGCTATTTTTGTCAAATTACCTTCACTATTTTGGGTCTCTTTGTTGATGTTTTGTTGTTGACCCACGGAGCTTCGGCTCGAGTTGTTGGTGAAAACTCAAGTGAATAGTACTTTCGGTGTCGGTGAACAATAATTTTCACCGAGGAACATGTTCGATTCAACTGGAGTTGGTATTTCTGGTTGCCCGTATTCATTCTTTGTCCTTATCCTTGTTGTTAAATTTTGCCATTTCGCAGTATTGATTCGTGACTTTACGTTCTTGCATTTACCTTTCTTGTCTCTAGTTATAGCATTCTTGGCATAGTGGTTTTAATTGCCTCTAGATTCTTGTTAACTTGTGATTTCACTTTGATCCCTTAATGTTTTAGGGTAAATGTTTGATTAGTTTATTATTTTATATTTACTTTAGTGGCTTTGGTAACTGATGGTAGACTAGGGTCATGTTCCCGGTCAAGGACGGTTGCGAGGGTTAGGGGGGGGGGAGTAACTGAGGTAAGGGAGATGCTAGACTGAGAATAAGGTCTTGGAATATTGAGACTTTAACGGTGAAGTCCATAGAGCTAGTTAAGATTCTTAAGAAGGGGGAGATTAATATAGCATGTGTCCAGGAGACCAAATGGGTAAGACATAATGCTAAGGATGTGGATGGGTTTAAGTTATGATTCTCGGGTAGGTCGAGATATATGAATAAGGTAGACATCTTAGTAGATAGCAAGCAAGAGATCATGTGTTAGAAATTAGAAGGGTCAATGACAGGATAATGACAATTAAGTTGATAATTGGAGGGTTCACTATGAACATTATTAGTGCTTACGCGCCGTAGGCGGGATTGGACGAGGAGGAGAAGAGGCACTTTTGGGAGGATTTGGAAGAGATGTTATTTGTATGATGGGATTTCAATGGACATATCGGGTCACTTCCGGGGGTTATGGCGATGTGCATGGAGGTTTTGGCCTCGGGGACAGGAATGGGTGAGGCGTCTCACTTTTGGAGTTCGCTAGAGCTCTTGGAATGGTGATAGCCAATTCGAGGTTCCTGAAAAATGAGGAGCACTTGGTGACTTTCCATAGTTCGGTGGCTAAGACTCATATAGACTTTCTGTTCCTTAGGAAGGTTGACAACGGTCTTTGTAAAGACTGTAAGGTTATTCCAAGAGAGTATCTTACAACCCAACATAAGCTATTGGTGATGGATTTGGAGATCAAGATGGAGAAGAAGATGATGGTTGTAGATGACAGGTTAAAAATCAAATGGGGGAGTTTGATCATGTCTAGTGCAAAAGTGATGGGGGAGAGGTTGATGGCTAATGGGGATTGGGGGAGTAGTGGGGATGCGACAGGTATGTGGGACATGATGACCAGCTGCATTTGAGAGGTATCTAGAGAAGTGCTTAGGGTCTCGCGGGGTAACTATGGTGGGCATCGAGGGGGACTGGTGGTGGAATAGTAAAGTTCAAGAGAAAGTGGAAGCGAATAAAACGACGTATGCGAAATTGGTATAAAGTAAGGATAAGGTAGATAAATGGACGAATAGGAAACTGTTTTTATAAGATGGCGAGGAATGAGGCAAAGCTTGCGGTTACGGCGGCAAAAACACATGGGAACAAGTTTATTTTCGAAGTATTTTTCCTTTTCAATATATTTCTATTGGAGCTTCCCTTATTCATTTTATCGAACATAATGATGCGAATCGAGCTTTCATGAGTTCTAATATGCTCAATTCAAACATGGGTCTGATTCACACTCCATGTTCTGTGAAAGATTTATCATCCGGAAAGAGGAAAAAACTGAGTCTTTGTCTAAGGAAATGCGTTGATAAAGGGCGACGACTTTTGAACGCCCGTATGTGGAACTAGAGAAAAAAAGGCAAGGATAAGAAATTGTACATACTAGCCAAAGCGAGGGAGAGGAGGGCCCGTGACTTGGATCACGTGAGATGCATCAAGGACAAGGACGCCAAAGTATTGGTGGAGGACGCGCATATTAGGCGGAGGTGGCAGTCTTACTTCCATGAACTCTTGAATGAAAAATGAGATAGAGACATTGTGCTGGAAGATATGGAGCAATCCGGTAGGTATCAGGATTTTAGCTATTTTAGAAACATTAAGGTTGAAGAAGTCAAGGGTGCTGTTCGCAGGATGCGTAGGGGACGAGCGATCGGGCCTAATGAGATTCCAGTTGAATTTTGGAAGAGAGCATGCATGGCATGTTTGGAGTGGCTGACTGAGTTGTTTAACATCATTTTTAAGACGGCGAGAATGTTCGAAGAATGGAGGTGGAGTACAATGATCCCTTTGTACAAGAACAAAAGTGATATCCAGAGTTGCAACAACTATAGGGGTATCAAACTGCTAAGCCACACTATCAATGTTTTGAAAAGGGTCGTGGAGATGAGGGTGAGAAGAGGCGTGTCTATTTCCGAGAACCAGTTTGGATTCATGGCGGGGCGTTCGACTACAAAAGTCATTCATCTTATTAGGAGGTTGGTGGAGCAGTATAGGGAGAGGAAAATAGACTTACATATGGTGTTCATCGACCTCGAGAAGACATACAAGAAAGTCCTTAGAGAGGTTCTATGGAGATGTTTGGAGGTTAGAGGTGTACATGTGGCGTACACTAGGGTGATCAAGGATATGTATGATGGAGCCAAGATTATGGTATGTACAATAGGAAGATTAGGGTATGTACAATAGGAAAAGACTCGGAGCACTTCCCAGTGATGATGGGGCTGCATCAGGGATCAGGTCTTAGTCCATTCTTATTTGCCTTGGTGATGGATGAACTGACTCGCTAAATCCAAGGGGATGTGCCATGGTGTATGTTATTCGCAGACGATATAGTCCTGATTGATGAGACTCGTAGCGGAGTGAACGTCAAGCTGGAGGTTTGGAGACAGACTCTGGAGTCTAAAGGGTTCAAGTTGAGTAGGACCAAGACAAAATATTTGGAGTGCAAGTTCAGCAACGGGAGCGGCCCTGAGACAGGCGTGGAGGTTAGGCATGGTATTCAGGTCATTCTGAAGAAAGGAAGCTTCAAATACCTAGGGTCTATTATCCAAGGAAATGGAGAGATTGATAACGATGTCACGCATCGTATTAGGGCAGGGTGGATGAAAATGAGGCTCGCATATGAGTCTTGTGCGATAAAAAGGTACCACAAAAACTTAAAAGTAAGTTTTATAGGGTGGTGGTTAGACCGACTATATTATATGGGGTGTAGTGTTGGCCGATCAATACTTCGCACATCCAAAAGATGAAAGTTGCGGAGATGAGGATGCTGAGATGGATGTGTGGGCATACAAGGAGGGATATGATTATAAATTATGATATCCGGGACAGAGTGGGAGCGGCCTCAGTGGATGATAAGATGTGGAAAGCGAGATTGAGATAGTTTAGGCATGTGCAGAGGAGATACAGAAATGCCCCAATTCGGAGTTGTGAGCGGTTGGCTATGGACGGGTTTAGAGGGGTAGAGGTAGGCCGAATAAGTATTGGGGAGAGGTGATTAGACGGGATATGACGCATGTGCAACTTACTGAGGACATGACCTTAGATAGGGGGTTGTGGAGGACACGGATTAGGTTAGAAGGATAATAGGTAGTCGAGCGTAGTCCTACTTACGCTTGCAAACTGGTAGTTGTAATATTTTTATTGTAGGCCCGCTTTGCCTATCATACTAATAGGTGCAGTATTGCTTTATATTATCATGTAGTTTGATTTCTGCTGTTATGTGTTCTTTAGTGTACTTTGCTTAGCTAATTTATCTGCGCTAGTTACTGCTTACTTTTTCAGAATGCGCTATCATGACTTATTGGCTTTTGATATCATCATTTTTTTTACCGGGTCTGACCGTTTCTCTTGCTTTGCTTTGCTTGTGCTTATGCTTTATCTCGAGCTCTCGGGCCTCACGTTGTAGAGGTAAGGACAATTTGTCATTTATTGTTTTATCCCAAGATGACTAATCCTTTCTCCGAAACTTGTCCTCTTGGGTTTTAAACCAAAAGACTTCTCAACGTTTGATTCTTTGATCTTGTCTCATAATACAGTCGCTAACTTTCTCCTTTCATTTTGATATTAAATTTATTTATGATAATTTAATAATGAACCTCTTTCAAGTTCAATCGCCAACCGTTTGGATCGGTAGAATACCTTAGCTTAGCTTGAAGATGTCAACAATACTTCATGCCTATGTCACTTCCATTTGTATTTATTTTAACTTTTTTTCTTATTAGTCTTGGAGGAGGCCAAGTCTAACATTAAAGACAATATACTTCAATTTTCAATTTGCAAATAATTAATAAACAATTAATTATTCTAATAAAAGAATATGCCAAAAGATCTCATAATCTATAGACCCCAAGTCAGCCTTGGTATGCAAACAAACCTAACAAGTCAGAATATTGTTTCTGTCTCTCCATGCAGTAACCTTTTGACTAAGGTAAACATTTGCAGTATAATTCTTGTTTAATAATCTTTTAAAATCCTGCAATAACATATTAATAATAAAAAATTAAAAACAATTACTTCCCAAATCAAGAACAAGAATGTTTAGAAATGGACCAAGAGTTGATTATTTAAATCCTTTCCCTCTTAATTAAAATTCTCGAATTCTAGTTTTGAAAACAAAAAACCTCTATTGGAAGTACTTTTCCTCTCTTAGTTGGCATGCCCAACATGTGGGGCATAGCTAGAATACGGTGTATGAGTCGGCAAAACTTAACAATATTATCCAAATTATGTACTTGTCTAAAAAAATTCATATATGTACAAATTCTTAATTTAGAATCAGTAACTTAAATAGATTAAAATTTAGAACCTCTACGCTTCAAATTCAAACTTCGACTCTGCCATGACATGATCTCAAATTAGTCGGGCTAGTGAGAATATCGAATATTTAAACAAAAATCTAAGAAAAGAACGTTAGAATTGGAAATTTCAGTTTTCTTAAAATTCTCCAATTAAGGAATGATTCGAGGAAATTCTATTTTATGTGACTTGGTGGTTATAGCTCCGTGACCAAGTCTAACAATAAAGACAATATACATGTACCATGCATGACTGAATGACAAAAGAGGAGAACTTAAAATTCAGCTAGAGGCCTGCAACATGAGTTCGAACCCTGGTGGGAGTAATTTGCTCTCTTCTGGGGTAGGACCTTGTAGGTGATATCAGTTGCTATGTTCTCAAACCTTGATCATTCATGCACATCCCACGATTTATTGGTAGTAGTGCTAAGAGACCGGAACTACTATCTTTCAGAATAATCTGGCGTAAGCGCCGGATATAAAAAAAAGAAGACAATATACATAAACTTCAATTGCAAATACTTCAATATACAACTCATTGTTCTAATTAAAGATGAGTTGATGACACAAACAAAGACCCCACGAGATAACATGCATAATATATAAATATATCTTCGTGAACTCTAGACCCAAAGTCAACCTAATCTAATTGTGTCATAGTGTTATTATTTAACTTTTTTTCACATGACTTGGGTAAACGATTGCAGCTATAGTTCTTGTTTTAATTCTCCAAGAACATTAAAAAAGATTTTAAAAATGGAGGCATCCTAAATCAAGAACAATTAACATTATTTTCTAAACAAGATGCAAGGACATAGTTGCAAATATTATTTTATAAGAAACATAAATAAATGATTTTATAGATAAGATCATCAGCAGATGGGCTTAACACCTTGTCTCATCTTACTCTAAAACTGTCTTCAATATGTTGATAATTAATACAAGTGGAGCAACTTTAGTGTACTTTTTTGTAATCAACTTATTACTACTTGTTTTCAAGATTTTGAGTTTCAAAAATTCATTTGTGTTCGAGTTTTTCTTTTCTTTTTGGGTTCTCATTTAGTGTCCAATATTGCTGATAGAAAACGTTTGTTCAACCATATGCGACACAAAAATTGGGAAAGGCATTTACACTGATAATGAAAAATTGAAAACTAAAGAAACATATCATAATAGAGTACATAAATAATAAACCAACCAATACACATTCCCTTTCTTTAACCCAAAATTAATCAAAGAAAATATCATCTTCTAATGATTCATTTCGACATCAGAAACAGTGTATCCCCAAAAAGACAACTATGAACAGATCTGATTTTCCCATTTTACCCCTCCCCCTAACTACAAAAGTGAAATTACAAGAAAGTCCCTAATAGTACAATTACTATACTACATTAGGATTACATTCCTGATTCAAGGGTAGGAAAGCCAGAAAAAGAGTCAAAACAGTAGCCACCGTCAACAACCACCGCAGACGGCGGATGTGCGGCGGCGACACTCCCCATCACCGCCTGTGGTGGATGCATAAAAGATGAAGTGGGGTCCAGTAAAAAAGCTGACGTGTCAAGAGTAGGCAAACAGCTAACCGGCTGCACCCGGTCAACCGGTCGTCTCGGCTCCGGCTTCAAAACAAAACCAACCGGCATGTGTCCGTTTCCGCCAATCCTCGCACCGGTCACCTGCTGTACCATCTGCCGGAAACTATCCACGTCAGCCGTTATGTACGTCGTCGACGCGCGCTTCGAGGCGCGTGGCTTACGCTTCACGATCTTTTTCTTGCTCACTCCACCACCGTTGCTCCGCCGCTTCGACACAACGGTCTCATTTTCCGACCCACCGGAAACCGTCGGACCAGATGCACTTGGGGTCTGAAAAAACGGCGATGACGTCATTTCTACCGAAGGTATGACGTCACCGGAAAATGATTTTTGTAGCACTTTTGTTAAGGTATCGGTTTCTTTAGCGAACATATCGGGAAACCAAGATTCATTAAATGTAGAACGAAAACCCCATTGCTCCATTGTCATCAAATTATCATAAGATGCCATTGTTACTGAAAAAGATTCTTTTTTCACTACAAATGCTAAGAATTTAAATAAAATGACTTTTTTTAAGCTCAAAATAATTGTTTATATCATAATTTTAGAGGAAAATGAAGTTTGAAAAATACCCAACAAGTTGTTTTAAGGATTAGAGATGAAAAGACTGATAAAATTAGGGTTTTCTCAAGATTTAATGAAACAAACTATTTTTAAGCTCAAAAATGATTGTTTATAACATATTTTTAGAGGAAAATGAAGTTTGAAAAATACCCAGAAGTTGTTTTAAGGATTAGAGATGAAAAGATTGAAGAAATATGATTTTTTTAATCAAAATATATGAAACTGACTGTTTTTAAGCTCAAAATGATTAACTTATAAGAAAATTGAAGTTTGAAAAAGACCCAAAATTAGTTGGGGAGATTGTTTTGAAGAGAGATGGGGAGATTGTTTTGAGGTGTTTAGAGAGGAGAATGTGTGAAGAAAATAGGGAATAAATAGGGAGGAATAAGGAAACCGCGTTTTATGGGGACACGCGTCAGCAGGTATGTACGGACAGCAATGACTCAATACAGACTAAAAAATTAGAGTAATGGTTTAAAAATTAGTATTAGTAGTAGAATTTTGTTTCGACTGTATAGACTATAGAGTGATCTTTTTCCTCTTTTCTATTTTATTAGTATTTGAATTCACAAATAATTTAAGAAAAAAACAATAAATTAAAATTCATGGCCTAGTCTAGACCATATGACTGCCTAGGATCTATTGAAACCGTCTTTATAACTATAAAGATTCTACATCCACCCTATTCAGATTTTACTTTTGAAACTATATTGAATATATATTGTTATTGTTATTGTTGTTGTTGATCATTTAGAACATATTGTAAAATTTGTATAAAACTTTTGAAGTTTATAACCTTCAAATCTTATAAGTCAATGTGATTACAAAAAGAATCTCATTAAGGTAAAACGTAAAATATGAAATTAATTATTTTTAGATTTAGAAGTGTGTGATTTTTTTTTTTTGTAGAAAAGACTAACGAAAAATTCACATAAATTGACATAGAAAAAGTAATGCAATACTATATAATTTTACCATCAAGAAAATATGATAGGATAAAATATAATCTTTATTCTTAACTATAAATTTTGCATTCGAGCTTGAAAATATAGAAAATCTTAGTAGAATGGTGTATTGGGTAGAACCGCTCCCGGAAGTATTGGTGTACACAAGAAGCTTGACAGTTCCGGAAACCCCAGTAGCTTCAAATGATCTTTACAACTGTCCTCCACTCCAACAACTCATGTCACATCAGCCCTCCTAAATCAGAGTGTCGCGACGCATGTGCACACAGGGCTCTCACGTCGTCATAACTTTGGAGGGGCATGATAGTCTAAGTTTTGTCCTATATATGCAAGACTTAGAAGAGAAGGAAGACACATTGTATTCTCTCTAAGCTCACACTTGTAACCTAAATATCTCTCTCAAACAAATATACCATTCGCAGCTCTTGTTCTTGTTCGATTCACAACTTATTTTTTAGATCTAACTCATTTATTCATCTTAATTGCTTATTTTCATATTTTATTTGTATTTTAATCTTGCATATCCGGAACCTAGCTAGCAACTTCGAACTCGTTTAAGAGGGTTTTCGGATCGGATACAACCTACTTATTTTTAAACTTTTGAATACAATTTTTTAACTGTATTTTTTTTTAGAATTATTTTGATCGGAAAATAAATGATTTCTCTTTTTAATAAATCAGTCGGGTCAGTTGATTCGGGATAGCTAGATGTTGATACCAAAAAAGAAGGTGTTGGGAGATTTTTGCTCTATGGTACTTTATAATGCAGTACGAGAAGTATATTACTATTACAAGTATTCGAAAGGATAAACAAAGATTGAATAATTCAACTAGAAATCTGAAAATTACAATGGTTACACAAGAAAACTGGAAATTCCAGTTTTGTAGAAGAAGGAAAAATGGAAATTGTTTTTGCTGAGTCGAGTGTAGCACTCTGTCCTTAAGACAATATTGCCCCGTATGTATCCTTTATACGTCCTGGACAATTTGTCTCCCAAGATAAAACAACAATGGAACCCTTGAGCAAAGGAAACTCAAGAGCTACCGTGAAGAATATTGAGTAACGAAATGATGCTTGGAAGTTGTAGGAAGAAAACTGTTTTCGGTTGTGTATTTTCGTGCACTATTTTTGGTGTTCTCCTTGGTCATTCTTAGTGCTCAACAATGGTGTAAGGGGGTGTTTATATAGGTGAGGGAGGGGCTGGAAAAACGCCTCCATAATAGCCAAATAATGGCCATTATGGAGGTAGTAAAGCCACCAACATAAATGGTGAAAGACCAACGGATTTGGCCATTATAGGAGGAGTAATTCGCCAAAATAAATGGTGAATTGAGTGCTTGGCGTTTCGCTTTTGTTGTCCAAATTCGACGTTTCGGAAACTTCGGGGACCAAACCGTACATCTTGAAACTTCAGGGACCAAACAAGCGTACATCCGAAAGAATTCGGTCCAAATCGTACATCCGAAACTTCGGGATCAAACCGTACTTCCGGCAAAGTTTTCGGCCCAAAAAGATAATATCGGAAGACCACGGCACGTGACCGCGACCCGTGACCGGAACTCGGACCGGACGGGCGGGCGGCGGCGGCGCGCGTGTGGTCTTTCCTCGAACCGAAGCACATCTAGGTCCTCCCTCCTTTAAACACATGGGATACCCCTTGGGGTCCCAAACCCCAAACCAATTTCGAGTCTTATATATACAACAATTCTTTCTTCCTCTACCGATGAGGGAGAATTACACACAATACCACACTTTTCATGCTTCAAACACCTTACTTCGTGAACCAATATCTCTTTCATTTCTCAATGAAATTTGACGATTCTTGGCCCTACGGTTATCTACGTACTTAGTAGAGCATGCATGTGTGAAGAACCGAATTCTCCAATATGCGTAACACTAGTGTTTAAGCCGTTAAAGTTGATTGATCGCAACTCCCGCCAAAGACAAATTTCCAACAGAAGGTACTACTACATTATTGCAAGCAACTTCAATTACTCATATCGTCTTGCCATATGATACTCTTTAGGTACTATTTCCATTATTCTTAAATTTTAAATTTTCTTAAATGTAAATTTTGAACATAAATTTTGTTTTAACAAATTAGCTTCTTTTGATATATTTCTAATTGACGAATAAAAATATAAAGTTGGATCAATACCTAAAACTTTGCATTAAATATCTTGTAAGATGAAAGAGGACAAGTTTTGTACCATGACAACGATTTATCTTCTTTTTTTTGGGCAAATTTCCTTCAAAGGCAATGATCTTTAATTTTTATCTCTCAAATTTAGAATCTTTAATTTTTGCTCTTCGCTTTAAAATACCTCGAGGTTCTGGGTTAGAATCCCCCTCGGTCAAAATTTAAAAAAAAATTGCAAGGTTGAATTAAAAAATCTTTAACTTTGGAATTAGGATGGATATTCTTGATAGTTTTTAAAACTTACGAGTATAAGTCATATTTCATATTTTTTTCTAAAAAAATGAAATATATTTTGAAAAACTATGACCAAACACGTTTTCAAAATTTAAAATATTTTACCCAGATCAAAAAAATTAAATATTTTTTGAGAATCTATGGCTAAATGCTAGCTTAGAAGATCCAAAATGGGTAATATTGGTTTAGTGGGTTCCTAGTTTATGACGGTGGATGCGTGTGCTTTAGAAGCCGACGCGTTAAACGCGACTCCCAACTCGGCTACATGTGTTAGTTCGCACTTTTTGACGCACGGCTTTAGGATGTTTGCCGCTTTCTTTTTTAGTTTCCAAATTTCGAATATAATACTATACTTAACAAATTAAAATAATAATTCTGCGTCTAAATATTTAAGTTGCAGTCCAACATTGCTAAATGCACATGCAACTAAGTAATGTAGAAAATTTAACTAGAAGTTGTTTGGTCTCCATACAGAATTGAGATTAATTTATATAATGTTTCATTAAAGCTATTTTTTCATAATAATAACAACATACACAATATAATTTACAAGTTACGGGTCTGCGGGTACACAGTGTTTCTAACCTTGTGGAGATAAAAAGACTCCATTGCTATTTTTGTTTCCTTAAAAATGATATTTCAAAGTTTACACAATATAATTCTCATTTGATCTTTCAAAGTTTACACAAAAACAAATTAAGTTTCTTTTCTGAATTTCCGTATAACCGTTTAATATTTGCCTTTTCAAACTTGACACAGATGCCACCTTTTTCAGTAACTTAAACAGTTAAACTCTCTGTATAATTAATTACTTTCTACATTACAATCAGAAAACTATTAATTCCAAAAGAATCAGAAAACTGTTGATTCATTTTTTAAGATAAAATTTCAGTATTATTAATTGAAAATCAAGAAAATATTTTCAAATCAAGTAGAAACGAGATGATGAGTAGCCAATAGGGGGGACACGTCGTCTAAAGATGCTACCTAATCTCACTTTTATCTTTTGCTCTCACGTGGGCCGGGTGGGCCATTAGGCCCACATACAATAGATAAGTGGGCCTAATCATCTGATATTTTACTCATTTTTTTCTGCTACTCCTTCGAAAAATTCTATTTTGAATCGAGAGTCTAGGAAACAACATTCATATCTCATAAAAATAAGGATATAGTCTCTACCTATAGTTTAGTTTCCTCAAATCTCATTTGTGAAATTACACTGAATATGTCATTATTATTTGTTAAATAAAATAAAAAAAAAATAAAGTTAACTTATTTATAAATATAAAAATATAACATATCTTTCAACCATTAATCAGAAATCTCAAATTTAATTTCTAAAAATTTATTACATTTAATAGAGAGTGGTTTACCTCTAGGAATAAAGTTGTTAAACTTAAATTTAAATTAATCTGCGTCCAACACAAATACGAAACAACAATAAAAATAAAAAATATAAAAAGAATTAAGACAAGGCCAACTCACTAAACGGTTAATTATCAAAAGTGTGAACACTCAAATAGGAGAGGGCGCAAGCAATGACGGCAGACGGAGAAGCAATCAGTGAGTTAACATGACGTAAGATAACATGTGGCTTGCTATGGAAAATATTCTTTTTGTTTATAAACGATCATGATATTTAAAATTTATTGATCCGACTAATTTTATTAACATCAAGAACGTCCACAATAAGCGTTCCTTCATCCTTTTACGGTACTAAAACTCGATATCTTTAATTAATTATGATAAAAGCTCAATTATCACAGTCCTTTACTGTATAGAAAATTATTACTTTCAAGCAGTATTTATACGTGGTCAAATAATATTTTAATGTTAAGGATACATATTCAAATGAAATCAGATATTACTTTTATACTTTCTCTGTTTCAATTTTTTATATTAAACTTCCCGACTTACGCCAGAATATTCACCCCAGAAGAGAGCAAAGTGATCCTATCAGGGTTCGAACCCACACTGCAGGCATCCAGCTGAATTTTAAGTTCCCAAACCTTTGTCATTCAGCTATGTCCCGGGGATTTAGATAGCACTATTTCTATTAATGTGAAAATAATTCATTTTTAAACTATTGATAACTATCTGCTTTTATAATTAGAAAAATATCAACAAATTTCAAAACATCTTTTTTTCCTCTTAAACATTTTACCTATTAAGTTGTCGTCACATGAATGCAAATGAAAAAAGAATGATTAAGTATAAAAATGTTATATTTATAAACTTTATATAAACAACAAATATAACTACATTTATGATGCATTTGTTTTCATTAAGATTAAGACATCTGAATCTGAATGACCATCTAGATGATTAAGATGTTATCTCTACGTCTGAATATTACATAATTAAGACTATCTGTTTTTATATATCTGAAAACTACGTAAGACATACTATACGTCACAATAATTAACAATTTAAAAGACACATAAAAAGATTACAATCAAAGCTAGTAATAAACATAATTTAAAACAAAGAGCTTTGAACTATCTTCAACACCAGTGATGTTGAAACTTTGTAATCCACGAGCAAATTTGAACCTTCATATTCCACTAAAATTCTTCTCTAAACTCAAATTTCAAAGACGAACGAGAAGAAACTGATATAATTTTATTTTTTCAGTTCCCAAAATCTATCCAACTATCTACTCTCATTAACAGATACATCATTTTTGACGTCATAACTCAATAAAAGATCATCACTGTCAATCATTGTTGTTTTTCATGTATTGATGTTTGGTAATTTTTCTGGCAATAAATCTCGACTATTTTTTCTTTAAGTCAATTGAGGAGTGATGATTGGAAAGAGCAAGCAATATAGATAGTTGGATATATATTTCTATCGCAACTCATGTGACATACTTTTCTTGTTTATTGTGCTAAAAAGAATGTTATATTTTCTTATTTAGAAAAATAATAATATATATTTACTTTTAATTAAATAATTTTAAATATTTAAGATTTATTTTAGGTTACAAGTTTGAATAATTCTTAATTTTTTTTGCTCATTCAAATATCGCAATTTAAATTGACCGGTAAAATAATTGATTTTTGATGGCTATGATAGTTATAGTGAAAGCTCCTTATTTGTATTCCCATTGATGAGACAATTCTTGCTCCCCAAGGTTAAGACCTGGGCTAGCCTTTGGTCCCACTTTTAATTAGTTTCTTAATTTTGATAAACAAGGAATGGAACATGTAATTTAAATGAATTAGAGATAAAATTATCACCGTGATCACAAATTCAAATATCAAGCAAGACCTTTTTCTTTAATTAATTAAATTTAATTCACCTTTTAAAATTTTATTTATCGCAAATTAGTTCGTTCTGCACCGCTAATAATCTCAAACTCAAAGGGACAAATTTATCAAACATAGAAATGAAAAATATAGAATTATCACATCTTTTATCGGATCAATTCTCGTTAAATTAAGAACTTGATAGAATTACAGTTATCAGATATTTGTGAAGGTTGATTAAATAAATAAGTGACGTGAACCATAATTCACACACAAGCCGTCAGGTCACACGACAACATATAACATCTAACATAAAAATACACACTTTTTATTTTCAATCTCGTCGTATTAAATTTTACATAAGATTCTATTTGAGAATACTATTAAGTATAAAATTATTTTAGGACTTAATTAATTACTTAGTTATATGTTGTTATCACCGCAAAATCTTGTCAAATCCATCCAAAACATAAAAAAGTTTAACTTATATTTCATACAAACTAAAAAACAATTTAGACAGCTAATGCGTAATGAGAGTAAATTGTGTATCACACATTCAGTCAATGTATGATATTAGAATTCTAGTGGGTCATTCATTCACTTGACAATTGTTCAAAAGAGAAAAAAAATAAAAAAGTAAACTCTAGCAGACCCCCAAATATTATTTTTAAATCTCAAATTCCAAATTTTCCATCAAGCTGAAAATAACTTACCATATCTCTTAAAGCCACATTGCCACGTCATTGACAGATGACAATGTTGCTTTCTATTTCTTTGTTTTCAAGGATACGATCTCATCTAATTAGCATTAGATAAACACGGGAAATTTGCACAAATAGGCTCTTTTAATGTCATTGTTTAAAGGAAAAAGTTACAAATATATCTCACAACTTTGCGATACAGAGCAGATATACTTTTTATTAAAAAATGGTGCATATATACCAATGTCGTTACATAAATGATGCAAATATACCTTTTTGTTGATGGAATATTTTTAATAAATCATTTAAATTTTTTTTTTAATTAAAAAATTCATGTGACTTTAAAAAAAGTCTACCCATTCTTTTAGTAGACTTTTTTTTAAAACCACGTGATTTTTTTGTGGTGAGTTGGGTCTGGTGTGTTTAAAAAAATTAGACTTATTTTTTTAAACGAATCAGACCCGACCACCAACAGAAAAAAATTATCATGTGGCCCTAAGAAAATAAGTCTACTAAAAAATAGGTATGTTTATTTTTTAAAAGTCTCGTGTCATTTTTTTAATTAAGAAAATAAGTTAATTTTTTTTTAAATATGTCTGCGAAAAGGATATATTTGCACCATTTGCGTAATGACAGGGGTATATTTGTACCATTTGTGCAATGTCATGAGTTATATGCACAACTTTTTTAACGACGGATCTATCTGCTCCATATCACAAAGTTGAAGGACACATTTGACCTTGTTTAAAATTTGACCTTATTAAAAAAATTATGAAAATAGATTTTTGGCTAATATTATATTGTGAAATTCTGATGAATCACCAGAATTTTAAATTGATGAGTTAAATTTGTCTTGTCACTAAACCCATCAGGATTTCTTGATATATTCACATTGATGGGCAAACCTTGTCATGCCAAAACTCTGACGGAGCATGATGACTTGTAGCTTAATTTTGATGGATCTTCAGATTTTTTTTTACGATAAATTATAACAGATCTTTAGAATTGCCGATATATATTAGGGATAGCCATAACTTGCTGAATAATAATCAATATGGTTTTAATTTTAGTTATATGGTCAGAATTTATTTGAAAAAAGGAGGAGGAGGAAGAAGGAATAATGAAGTTAAACTTTGAAGAGGAATGAAACATGAAATTAAACTAAATATTCATAATATGTCACCATCAACTAGTTTTCTTAATCAATGGTAGGGGCCAATATAATAAACCTTTCAAGAAACTAAAGTGGGCCCTTGAGTCCCTTTAATGCAAACCAGCCCCAAACCAAACGTAGTCCAACTTAGTATTGGCCCACAAATTTTTCTTGTTAATTTTTTCGGGAAAAGGAAAATTCTCTTTTGGACCCACCCAAATAGGGGGGACTCCATCTTTTTAAGTTTTAAATATTATTTTTGAAAAGAAATAAATAATGAAAAAGATAATTCTCTCTGCTATGAAGTTTCCAGTGACTTGTCAAAATTATTTGAATTTAAATATCTCGTGGTATGCAATAAATTGCTAAAAAGACATATTATGCAGGACTTTTACTTTATTTTTTGTGGGGTTAAGGACTAGATGGTGACATATTCATGAAAAATAATAATGATTTGATGGTAATTTGTTGTAACTATTGACTTGAGTTATTACCTATGATAGGAATTATTATAAAATTAATGAAACCCTTGATTTCCACTATTTAAATATCATCTTAGGAGGTGTGTAAAGTTTTCTCCCTTTGTAAATCCTAGTCGATATCTCTTTGAAAAAAAATTACTTTTTTCTAATAATAGTCGGTTATAATGGTATTTTTATAAGTTATAAGTGGGCGAAGTGCACGAATACTTGGATTTTGACGCTGCTATTTAATTTATTCCCGCTTTTTAAAAAATTACACGTATAACTTGGGACAACTTCAAAAATATGGTATTTGAAGTTAGTCTTGACAAAGATTTGTTGGAAATTTGCCTTTGGCGGAGAGATGCGTCCACCCATCTTTGATGAATTAAACACTAGTGTTCCGCATGTTGGAGACTTTGTCTCTTCGCACATGCATGATCTACGAAGTGAGTAAATGACCGTAGGGCCAAGAATCGTCAAATTTCGTTGAGAAATGAAAGAGATATTGGTCCACGAAGTAAGGTGTTTGAGGCATGAAAATGTGATGTGGACAAATCTACCGCATCGGTGTGAATAGGAAGAATTGCTCTCTATATAAGTCTCTAATGTGGTAAAGGGTTTGGGACCCTAAGGGGTATCCCATGTGTTTAAAGGAGGGAGGACCTAGATGTGCTTACGTTCAAGGCTAAGCCCACACGCGCGCCACCCGTCCGGTCCGGTCCGGTCTCGGTCACGGGTCACGATAGACGAGAGAACTTTTCCAGATGTACAATTTGGTCCCTAGAGTTTAATATTTTACAGTTTGGTCCCCAGAGTTTCTGAAAAGTTGGTTTTGGGGTGACGGAAGGCAGAAAACTTTCTGCCCTACCGTTGGACTATTTTCAGGAGCTTTAACTAGCCATTATTTGGCTGATTAACTCCTCCATTATCACCCTCATTCATGTCCATAATTCAGCCCCTCTTGATGACCATTAACTACCATTACTTGGTTGTTTAATGCCTTCCTAATGGCCATTAACAGTCATGTTTTGGGCAGTTGTACAGCCCCTCATCCATGCTATATATTGAGTCTCTTTTCGCTCAATTCAGTGGCTGGAAAAAGCACGGGAAAACAGACAGAAATTCAGTACAAAAGAGCACGAAAACAGTGGCCAAAAACTGCTCGAAACAAATGGATCGAATTTCAGTGAAAAACAGTGACCAAACCCTCACATATACACAAGATATACACAACAGAGACACACTATATACACAGAGGCAAAACAGAAGAGAAGATAGAAACTCTTCCTTCCTTTTCCATATCTTCAGCAAGTCAATTCATATTTGTTTTATTCGGCAGGCTCAACCTATTGGCTTTGTAGCGTTGAGATTAAAGTGTTGTTTTATCTTGGGAGACTATTGCTCGCTAACGTAAAAGCATATATACGGGGCAATCTTGTCTTAAGGACATAGGTCAATTCCTCGACTCAACACACAACGTTGTAACCATCCAGATTTAGTTGTTTCTTGATTTCAGGTTATCAAGATTCAGACACAACAAGCTTGCGGCAGTTTGAAGATTGGCCTATTTCTTCAACAAGATTCAATTTCTGAATATTTAATAGTTGTTTATCCTATCGAATACTTGTAATAGTTATTTACTTCTCGTACTGCTTTATAAAGTACAATAGAGTACCAACAATTTAAGACATGATTGTATTGTATTACTATTAGTGTTTGAAAGATGTCGGTCAAAAGTTGTGTGACAAAATCTGAATATGGCAATGGTTTTCTGGTAGAAGAGAGTGATGATGATGAACGTGTTCATGGTGTCACCGCTACCAAGACTGGTGGGACAAGCGCTCTCGAGAGCCTGATGATGTCAACTGGGACAAGAGGAGAAGGCTGAAGATGTGGTTCTATCTTGCAGCAGAAAGCCTATATCTGTCCCAGACAAAAGATCCGAATAATGGTAAGAAGGAAATGGACACTCAGTTTGATGAAGTGACTGAAGTGGGCCAGAATCCGAAATTGGGATAAGTAGTTTTTCTTACTTGTCAAGAATAAAGATTAAATGATGTCTGATTAAAAATGAATTAAAGTAAGGAGGAATATGAAAATAATTTATATTCCTTACGCTTTAAAATCAGAAGTTTAATCTCATCTTCATTTCCGTTTAAAGACTGGATTTTGTAAACGACTTAAAAGATCCGTTCTTTTAAGTGTAATTATTAAAGTATGTAAAATATGTTCGCACATACGAGGGACAAAGATCCACTAACTGTGCGAACACTGTTACCACTCTTAAGTAAGCGCCAATAATTATCTGGGCACCAATCTTAACGGAAGGAGTCTAAAAGCTAAAGACGTTGAACCTGTCATACTATTTGGCAGAAGATACTTCATAGGATGATATTAGACACTCAGTCATACAAAGCCTCCGGGCGACTGGAGTGGGCCAAAATTCTTTTGATATGATGATATTGGACACTCAGTCATATAAAGTCTCCAAGATCGGAGTGGGGCCAGAATTTATTTCATAGGAAAAGTAATGGACACCTAGTATGGTGGGCCAGAGTTTCCAGGTCTTAAATGATCTGAAGGCCTAAAGAAAGGCAGTGAAGAAATTGGACACTCAGTCTGTCAAAACAACTGGAGTGGGCCAGAGTATCGCGATCACATATGATCTGGTTATGCCCTAACCACGGGCAAGAGGTTGTTCATGTGAAGCAACGCCACCTCAAAAATCAAAGGGGCTGGAGATGTTGTCCTCAATGGGACTTCAGGAAATCGGATCACTCTAAGATGAGGTGATACATGTCCCAAACTTGGTTAAGGGACGTTGTTGGTCAAGCTGGTTTGAGACTAGTCCAACAAGTGTGTAATAACTAAGAATGGTACAGTATGTCTGTAGCCAAATGAATGATATATTTGTAATCCGTGCATCTATGCCATCATAGATTAAGACACGTTAAATAGCAAGTCATTCAAAAGCTAACGATGTTGAGATTGTTGCCTTCTGTCGACATAAACCCTCAAAATAAATGTGAGGTAGACGAAGAGGCAAAATCACCTTTCCAAATTCCGTCAAAGAAATAGCGAAAGAAGCACCGCTCCTCTAGAACTTAGTCACACCTTTATGGGTGATTTAAAAGTTATACAAAATAGAGGGGGGAGCCAAGTACTTTGTGACCTTGATTGATGATGGTATAACGTATGTAATCCTTTGTTTGTTGAAAAGCAAATATGAAGCTATTGAAGCGGATAAGCGCTACAAAGCAGAAGTTGGAAATCAACTAAGCCTATGGATTGCGAAATTGTAGTGATAGAGGGGGAGAATGTGAAGCATTGTTCATTAAAACGATTGTTCATTTCTCACCTCAGTCCAACGGTGTTAGCCAAGCGCAAAGTCGTACGCCCAAATTATGTGGGGTGGCTTAGTAAAAGTTGGAATACCGAAACAGGTCAAGTTCGACCTAAGACTGTAGATTGCATATCCACTGGATCTGCAAATAACAGTAGTGTTTATCGCTTTTTGGCGTCAAAGAATGTTGAATTCTTTGAAGATAACTTTCCTCGAAAAAAGGAAAAAGGAGTAATTGCTCAAGGTTAACAAGAACCCGCGAGGGCCTGACTGTCCGGAACTAGACGTTCCGTATCTACAAGACTCGAAAGTTGCTGGCTATCCGGAACTTAATATTCCAGATCTGCAGAACTCAGGAATTCTAGATGTTGAACTGAGACGGAGCAAAGAGGGGACAAAGACTTGTTCCAGTCCTTCTAGCTTGTATGGTTGAGAACGAACCATGGACAATTGACAAATAATTGTCATCTCCAGAAGCGCTGCTTTGGAAAGAAGCTAAAGAGATAAATAGATTCCATCATATAGAACCATACTTGCGTAATTATTGATCTTCCTCCGGGAAAAGAACCTTTGGGTTGTGAAAAAGGATACTCAAAAGTGAGTACAAAGTAGATGGATCTAGCGTCGAGTATAAGGCCTCGACTACTTGTACAAGTGCTCCCCTGTGAGTAGCTTAACATCCTTGGTCATTGCAGTCTTGCGTGGCATGGATGTTGACACAACCTTCCCAACTGGAGAGTTGGAAGAAGAGAATCAGAGTTGGTTTGCTGGACTGTTGGGCTTCTTCCTGAACTTTCATTTTGGTCCCTGAAATGTTTACATTTTGGTCCTGAAAGTTTCAGATAAAATAGAAATAATGAATCGACTACATAAACATTGACTCGAAGTTAGAAAGCCAACAATTGGAGAATCAAACAATTCGAAAGTAAAAGTCATATTGAAACAAAGTCTCGATATGAAAGATATGGGTATCACAGATGACATCTTAGGAATTAGATTTCTAAGACATCTAACGGATGGTCGATAGTTGACGATCGTTGAAGCCACCAATGGATATGAATCATAGAACTGATTGGAATCATGGTGCACCCATAGACAAGGAGCGATATGTACATGTCATGTGTAGTTCAATGTATTGTACACACTACAACCGACCTGGTATCGTCCTACAAACAGATCAGTTGAACTAAGGTTCACTGATGATCTTAATACATGATCAATAGAAGACGTTAAGTCGGATATGGCGATATCTGAATTATTCGCTTATCTACGGATTATAGTATTCGGATGTCCAGCGGTTCGGGAGAACACAGTGATGCAAAATGGACATCAGATCTGAAGAACACCAAAGTCACAAGTAAATGTGTATGGTGGGTCTTGGAAAATCCTCTAAGCAAACTTGCATCGATCGATTGATGATGGGATCAGAGTTTATCGCTTTATACAAAGTATGAAATAAGTTGAGTAACTTCATGACTCATTAGAGGACGTCCCTTATTGGGAGAAACCCGTGCCTTCAGCAGTTATACACTGTGGCTAGCCGATCGGCTTCAGGAAGGACACAGATGACGGCGTCTGGACATATCTGTCAGGATCTGTCGGAGACATAAGACCGTATGGCAGTTGATCATCACGGGTATCACTTCTTTGTTTACTAACTAAGGGACTATCCGGAGATCAAGTGTTCTGCATGTCTAGGGGAATGAGCTTAAAACCCAAACAATACGAACCTTTGCGGTGGAAACCCAACCATACTGATTGGAGATCCCAAGAATTTGGTTCAATGGGAAAACTAAGCGGCAAAAGGTTTAGTTGAGCGCTTCGGTGGAAGCAAGAAGCACTTCGGATGATGATTTCTGTACGAAAACATGAATCCAAAGCTGTTCCCGCGATAGATATTAAAGTGCTACCTGCATGGTGGGTAAAGGTTAAGCTTCCAAACCTTTAACCAATCCTCAAACGGTTGAGGTTAAGGTTGGGGAAACTTTTAATGATTCCTAACACTTGTGAAGTGGGGTATAGCAAGATACCTTGTAGGAGATCACCTATTAAAGTGCGAGGATGGCCGCCTCAAATGAACGCACTTAAGAATCCAAGTGTGTCCACGGCCATAACGGACAAAAACGTAAGAAGGAAAACGAATAAGAAGAGTTATTGTGTTGATATCATTGTCTTGGCTTACACTAAACACTGACGGTTCAAGACATCACGTTCACCGCTCAGTAAGTAAGTCCGATGGTATTCAACTAGGGAAGGTTCAAGGAGAAAGCTACCTCTCATGATGCAATATCTTTTCGCTGAAAGATTACTGAAATGTAGGCACCTTGTGCGTGTGCCACAATCTCTCTTTCATAGAGAGGAATGTTAGAAATTTGCCTTTGGCGGGGAGATGCGTCCATCCATCTTTGATGAATTAAACACTAGTGTTCCGCATGTTGGAGACTTTGTCTCTTTGCATATGCATGATCTACGAAGTGAATAGATGACCGTAGGGCCAAGAATCGTCAAATTTCGTTGAGAAATGAAAGAAATATTGGTCCACGAAGTAAGGTGTTTGAGACATGGAAATGTGGTGTGGGACAAATCTACCACATCGGTGGGAATAAGAAGAATTGCTCTCTATATAAGTCTCTAATGTGGTAAAGGGTTTGGGACCCCAAGGGGTATCCCATGTGTTTAAAGGAGGGAGGACCTAGATGTGCTTACGTTCAAGGCTAAGCCCACACGCGCGTCGCCGCGCGCCCGTCCCGTCCGGTCTCGGTCTCGGGTAGTGCCTAATAGCCATTAACAGCCATGTTTTGGGCAGTTGTATAGCCCCTCCTCCATGCTATATATTGAGTCTCTTTTGGCTCAATTTTAGTAGCTGGAAAAAGCACGGGAAAACAGACAGAAATTCAGCACAAAAGAGCACGAAAACAGTGGCCAAAAACTGCTCGAAACAGTGACTGAATTTCAGTGAAAATAGTGACCAAACCCTCACATATACACAATATATACACAACAGAGACACACTATATACACAGAGACAAAACAGAAGAGAAGATAGAAACTCTTCCTTCATTTTCCATATCTTCAGCAAGTCAATTCATATTTGTTTTATTCGGCAGGCTCAACCTATTGGCTTTGTAGCGTTGAGATTAAAGTGTTGTTTTATCTTGTGAGACTATTGCCCGCTAACGTAAAAGCATATATACGGGGCAATCTTGTCTTAAGGACAGAGGGCAATTCCTCGACTCAACACACAACGTTGTAACCATCCAGATTTAGTTGTTTCATGATTTCAGGTTATCAAGATTCAAGACTGTTACACCTCGTAAGATTAAGATGATAATTAAGAACGTCATTAAGGAAGTAAGATTCGGATATTGAATATAAGGAACGCTTACGTATGTTAATACGGGAAATTAGTGTATAAACAGATGTTATCCCGGAATAGTTTTTCTTTAGTGCTATACACGTGACGACGAGAATTAATCCTAGTAGTTGAATTTATTCCAATGGAGTTATGGAATAGTATTGTATTATAAAATTATGACATTGAGGATACGAGGCTTTATGAAATTCTCGGGAATTAAAAGAAGTGGGTTTGAGATTTATTAATTGAAGAACTTGGGGGCCAAAGTGAAAAAAAGAAAATTCAGATTTTTTTTATAACCTACACTCTTCATCTTTCATCTTTTTCATTCCAAACTTAACACAAACTCTCCTCTCCTCCCCATACCCTAGCCGAGAACCCCCCAACCCCATAGCCAAATTTGAGGTTTTTATCTTCTCTTCCTAGACTACATTTTCACCAAAAATTAGAAGCAAAACAACACCAAAAACAGTGGCAAAACAGCCACTGCTTGGCCGAAAATCTGCCCAGAAATTTGAGTTTTTTGGGATGAAATTTTGGAAGAAAAACGTGTAGGGATGATGGCTTAACATTGTAGAACACTTGCATGTCAATTGGAGTTGAAGAAGTGAACAAAAAAGAGGAGAAAATTACAAAACATTGGGGATTTTCGGACAAACAGTGGGCAGAAAATTGCGGACTGTTTTGGACAAATTTGAGGTATAAAATTTCTTCTTTCTATGATATAATTGGAATGCATGTTGTTAGAATTAAGGTAATGAATTTGTGTTAAGGAAAAATTGGAATTTAAACATTGCATGTGACAATTTTGAGCTAGTTGCCAATTTGGGATAGATTTTGGTGTTGTTGGATTCGTTGGTTATTGTTGTTATTATTATCACTAATTGCATGATGAAATTGAAAGGAAACATTGAGATTTAGTTGGAATTAGTTATATGGAAGTATTGAAATCCGAAATTGAATTATAGGAATTAAGATAAGAGTTATGGAATTATGACATGTTGTGGCGAAGAACTTGCATGAAATTTTTGGACATGTTGTGATGTATATGGACTATTTTAGGGACTGTTTTGTGGTGTTATAATTCTAAAAATTTAGTCACCATTATGCATGTTTAAGTGTGGTAATTGCTAAGGTAAGTCCTAAAGGAATAAGGGTGTAGAAAGGCATAGAAAGACTTCACATTCTACCCTCGTTGTTGTTGGAACATGGACTGTTTTGTGGGCTGTTTTTAAGGTGGATTAAGAGGCTAAATTTACATGAGAAGTGGGTGTGTAAATTCCCTTTATTGTTGTTTTGGTTGTGCCCTTAATTGGTGCTTGTTTATTGATGTTATTAGCCTCGTTTGGAAGTTGTGGAAACATGTATAAACATGGGAAGTGCTGTCCGAATTTTTATAGAATAAGAAGTCGTTATTCGATATAAAGTATGCTAGTGATCATAGAATTGACGAACGTATTACCATTATTATAGGTTGAAGTTCTAAACCGAGACGTACTCTAATATAAAGTTGATTAGTTCGTCTAAGAGGTATGTGAACTATTCCTTCTTTCTTTTGTATGATTTTTATTTAATGAAGGTACGCCGGACATACTTGATTCTTATACAGTTTAATTCCTAAAGAGGATTGTTATGAGAAGTGCCTATGATTTTCAGCAAAGAGTTTATTATGACATTATTACAATGATTTTATTGAGAGTCAGATGATAATTTTTACTTACATATGGTTACTCATGATATCTACTCGTGCTAAGTGTTACTACTTCACCTCACCGAGTCCCGGGCCGGGTTACGTTCGTGCACAACCTTGCATTTTTCACCGAGACCCTCACTAGAGGGCCGGGTTACGTAGGATGGATCCATAGATGAGATATGACTTTACCAAGTCCCAGTATGGGCCAGGTTATGATATGATTCCACCGAGTCCCGCACTAGTGGGCCGAGTTATGTTACAGATATATATATATATATATATGTATATGGACAGACACTCATGTTTTCTTGACTTGACTCTCATTTTTATAAGGCAACTGACTTCTATTTATGGCACAGTTGGATTTGAATCCTGATTTTTTATACTGATCTCTTGTTATCCATTGGCTACTTATGATCTCATTTGCAGTATTTCACGTTTACATACTCAGTACATTATTTCGTACTGACTCCCCTTTCTTCGGGGGGCTGCGTTCATGCCCGCAGGTATAGGTGCTCAGTTTGGTGATCCTCCGGTTTAGGTTCATGCGCAGCTGTTTGGGAAGCTCCTTTGATCCAGAGCTTTACCATTTTTGTACGGAACCCTATCTTTTTTATTTATGTATATTTAGGGGCACGACGGGACCCTGTCCCGTTATATGTCGTTATCCTTCTTGTAGAGGTCTGTAGACGCGATTGTGGGTTGCAGACCGGTGTAAGGGTCGAAACTGTTTCGGTCGGCCCATATTATTGTACTATATGTTGGGGGTGTTCCCGTGTATATGTGATATTATTTATTGGCAGCCTTGTCGGCTTGCCTGTTATATTGTGTTGGCTAGTTGTGACTCCTCAGGAGGCATGTACATTCGGGGGTAAAGGCAGCCTTGTCGACTTGCCTACCCTAGCATATGTTGGTATTGCAGCGTTATGCTGTCGGATTTCAGACTCATTAAGTGTTAGTTGGATTATGTGTGACATGTTAGTATAATGACGTCATTAGGGCGGTTAGTCGCGGCCCGTCGGGTCGGGTCGTGACAAAGACACAACAAGCTTGCGGCAGTTTGAAGATTGGCCTATTTCTTCAACAAGATTCAATTTCTGAATATTGAATAGTTGTTTATCCTATCGAATACTTGTAATAGTTATTTACATCCCGTATTGCTTTATAAAGTACAATAGAGTACCAACAAGATTCACTCATTTTTACCTGAACTTCAGCTTCATATAACTTAAATTCAATTATTTTTGCCTTACTCAATCACTTTTGTTTGAATTTTAGTGGCTGAATTCAGGCAAAAATGGCTGAAGTCCAACTATTTTTGCTTGAATTTCAGACAGAAATGCATGAACTTCATAGATATGTAACTTCAGACATTTTAGCTAAAGTTTGATTTTGTCAAAGCCTAACTTCATATACTACATATTTGAAGTGAGAATATACGCCAATTTTTTTTAAAATGAGTACAAATTAAATGACGGTATCAAAATAGGCCGCCCCATAAAATTTTAACGTTATAAGTAGGATTCAAAAACCGGTTTATTTGATAGATTAATGGGTTAATTAATAACCGTAGGAATAAACTCGACCCAATAACAATTTTCCACCACATAGATATAGATTAGAAAATATCTTATAAATAAAAATCGAACAGGAAAAGATAGATAAAAATGACTATAATTTACTTATCAAGATATCTGATTAAAAACCATAGTGGTCAATTGAAACTTAAATTTTAGCATTTTGATGCTTTCACCCTGTCGGTAAAGAATGGATCTTGGGCCTAATTCAACCCCAAAAGCTAGCTTGTAGGGTGAGAATTATCTAAGTTCCATATAAGGAGTCCATGTTCTAATTCCATATCCGATGTGGGACTCTTAACACTCCCCCGCATGTCCAGACGTTGTTAACTGGAGCGTGATATAATTTAGGGGCCTAACATCGGTGAACAAAGAATTGGAATGGGTCTGACTCTGATACCATGTAAAGAATGGATTTTGGGCCTAACTCAACCCCAAAAGCTAGCTTGTAGGGTGAAGATTGTCCAAGTCCATATAAGGAATCCATGTTTCCATTTATATATGATGTGTGACTATGTCAAATAACTGAGCCATAAAAGCTGTCGTGATCCATTGCCCAATCATGCTCATTAATCTTACATATAAATCACGTTAATTTTCTTTATATCATTCCAGTTTTATTCGATATTGCTAGAGGACGTATAAGTAATCATGTTGTCAGAGTCCTCTCATGCAGCGGATGTGGCTGCTTCTCTTTTAACCTGATGTTTCGGTTATGAGTTTTGGGTATGAATTTTTTTTTAGTAAGGAGCGTTTTCCCTAAATTGGTTCTATGAGGCACGAATCAAGATATAGTCGGGCTCCGATACAGATATAGGACATCGAGTGGAAACCAAAAATAAAGAAGACAAAGTCCTCTCCTACTTTATTATCTATTTTATTTTAAAAAATTAACATTAGGAAAGCAGAAAGTGACTATGCATTGTTGTACGTTGTCAAATTCTTTACTTTTTTTAATGATCAAAGCTTTAAAGTCATCCTGGTATTTTCTCAAGTATAAATAAACACAATAAGATAAATACTTTAGTTACAGTCCTAGTCAATGAGTCAGATTGATCTTCCATTAATGCTTCATTTTCATGGAAATTGAAGCCTCTTGTTTCATTTGTGTGTCTTGTAAACGATTTAAAGTCAAACTCAATTCTCTGTGGCTTACATTGGTCTTCTCCAGACAGATTAATGTCTTGAGAAAATATTTTAAGATGTTTTATTTCTCATTTTGTATTTGTTAGCAACTTACTAGTGTTGATAGGTACAAGGAATTTAATGTCTATTTGAATTATTGAAAATTATATTGTAACTATTATTTTTTTAATAAAATTTCATAAATTCGGGACTTGAGAATGCAACAAAAAACAGGAAGACTCAACTGTCTCCCGAAAAGAGATGTAATTATGTTGAAAAGAATATTAGTTCGCTTACAAACCTATCGGGTAGAATTAAATATATAACAGGAGCACCCAATATTATAATTATCAATGATCAACACGAAGAATAAGCAAAAATTATTGGTTTTGTTTATTTTCCGACACTAAAATTCTGATTTGATATTTATATCAATATAAATATACTTAATTAATCTCAACACTAAAAATAAAATCCGGCCCTACAATTATGACTTTACAAACGCGATACTGAAAGAGAATAATTTCTTGATTATTTTTCTTAATGTAAAATGTATATATACATGATATACAATATTTAATTATGAAAATTAAATCTACATTTTCCGATACAATACTACTATCATAATTGAAAGAATATACGTGTGAATACCGTATATATTCATAGTTGGATTCTTGTACATGTGTAATTATGGTCATAGTCTTGTATTAGGAAAATATAGATTTAATTTCCATAATTAAATATTGTATATCATGTATATATATATATCTTTTACATTAAGGAAAATAATCAAGAGATTATTCTCTTTCATGGTATCAGAGGTCTAGGGCAATATTTTTCTTCTCCAAATTTTCTCACCTTCCGCCGCCCTAACCCTACCCGTGGTAGCCGACGGCCAACCCTACTCCCTCCCTTCAATTTTTTTCTTCTTCCAAACCCTAATTCTCTTCTTGTTTTGTCATCATGTCTACCACAAATAACACATTTCATCATGCACTTGCATTCTCCAATATCAAGAACAACATCCCTATTGTTCTTGAGATGGAAAACGTCCAATACGCGACATGGGCAGAACTGTTTAAAATTCATGCACGGTCTAATAGAGTCCTCCATCACATCGTCCCACCGGCAAAAGGCAAGGAGAAGGTGCCTACCACAAATGATGAAATTGAGTTGTGGGAAACTCTCGATGCGACGGTCCTTCAATGGATCTATTCCACCATCTTTACGGAACTCTTACAGACAATTATCGAACCCGATGCTACGGCAACGAAAGCTTGAAATAGGTTGCATGATATATTTCAAGACAACAAAAATTCTCAAGCCGTGACCCTTGAGCATGAATTCTCTCACATAAATATGGAGGATTTTTCGAATGCCTCGGCTTATTGTCAAAGGCTCAAGGAGTTGTCGGATCAACTCAAGAACGTTGGTGCGCCTATCGCTAATGATTGTCTTGTTCTTCAAATTGTTGCTTCCGAGGCCTATAATGGCGTTAGAATTCTTTTTCATCAAAGAAATCCTCTTTTGTCGTTCTACCAAGCACGTTCCATGCTCACCTTAGAAGAAGTCGGCTTGGCTAAAAATGCGGATACCGGAGCCAATTTTGCCATGATGGTGGCCACATCACGCGACACCGACGACTCTCACTCCTTTCCGAAAATTCTAGCCAAAACCGTAACAATGGAGGCAACAAAAAGGGCCAAATTTGAAAAAATGGTGGCAAAAACTTTGGTGACGGCGGTGGTGGTGGTAACCGCGGTGGCGGTGGTGGTGGAAGTGGCGAAGGACGGGGTGGAAACGGCCAGCAAACTGGGTCGCAACACCACTGGCCGCAGCCTTGGGCCAGTGCACATTAGCCGTGGGGCTGGGCCAGTGGGCAGTGGCCCAGTCCACCGTATCCAGCAGGCGGTCCAGGTCCATCAAATTATTGGGCCAGGCCCAACGACTTTCAACAACCTAAGGCTCGGTAGAATGGGCCCTGGCAGCAGCCTGGCTTGCTTGGGCCTCGGCCATAACATGCCTTCACTGCTGCGGGCCCTACAACAACCTCGAGTCCCACAGATATCGAGGCAGTGATGCACACACTTGGATTAAATCCTCCTGATGCAAATTGGTACATGGACACCGGTTCCACTTCTCATATGACATCCACGCTAGGTAATCTCTCATCTTATTTTAATTTGAGCAAAGATCGTGACATTATTGTTGGTAATGGTAATTCAATTCCAATATGTGGTTATGGTCACACAAATTTATCTCCCCCGAACTCACCTTTAGCATTGAAAAATGTCCTTTATTCTCCTCAATTAATTAAAAATTTAGTGTATGTTCGAAAATTTACAATTGATAACTGGGTTTCTGTTGACTTTGACCCTTTTGGATTTTCTGTGAAGGATTTCACGACGGGGATACCTATAATGATATGTAATATTCGGGGTGACCTCTATCCCATCACCAAATCCATCACCATCACTAATCAAGACACACCTTCAACATTTGCCTCTTTAGACCGTCCTTATGACATGCGTGTTTGGGTCATCCGGGAGCATCTGTTCTTTCTTCTCTTAAAAATAATAATTTTATTGAGTGTAATAGTATGCGTAGTACTAATATGTGTCTTTCATGTCCGCTTGGGAAACATGTTAAATTACCGTTTGTTGCCTCCAATTCTAGTACTTTGTTGCCATTTGATATTATTCATAGTGATTTGTAGACATCTCCCATTTTGAGCTCTTTGGGACACCGTTATTATGTGTTATATTTGAATGATTATTCTAATTTTTTGTGGACTTTTCCGTTATTTAAAAAGTCTCAAGTTTATTCCATATTCCTACCATTTAGAGCATTCATCCGTACCCAATTTGAATGGGAAATTAAAAAGATCCAATTTGATAATAGAAGGGAATTTGATAATGGGCCATTTAGAGAATTTTGTAACATTAATGGTATATCTTTCTGATTTTTTTGTCCACATACATCCTTACAAAATGGGAAAATCGAGCGAAAAATACGCACCATTAATAATATTGTTCGAACATTACTCGCTCATGCTTCATTACCACCTTCATTTTGGCATCATGCACTACAAATGACCACTTACCTTCTTAACATACTCCCTAGCAAAGGATTAGCATACCAATCTCCATTCAAAATTCTTTATCACAAAGATCTATCCTATTATCATCTTAGGGTGTTTGTGTGTTTATGATATCCTCTATTTCCCTCCACTACAATAAACAAACTACACACCCGCTCTACCGCTTGTGTGTTTTTGGGTTATCCGTCTAATCATCGTGGTTATAACTGTTACGATTTATCCTCTCATAAAATCATCATTAGTCGCCATATAATTTTGTATGAAACCCGTTTGCTAAGTTGCATAATTCCGTGTCTAATTATTATAATTTTCTGGATGATGGGCTCTCACCGTATGTGGTCCACCATTTGGTTTGGCCCCCATCTCGAGATCTGGACCAGCAGACACCGGCTGGCCCAGTGCCCACTGGCCCAGTCACTTCCAGTGCTCAAATCTAGCCAACATGCCCACTGTATGCTGGCCCATACTCCTTACATCTTACGAGTCTGCCAGCATGCCCACTGCCTGCTGGCCCATCCAGTCCGTCACTTGGTCCAGCATCTTGGCTAGCAGGCCCACTGCCTACTAGCCCACCTCCCAACCCGAGCATGCACCTCCCAAATCGGGCCAATTTCGATGTCCACACACCGACCTAGGTCTGGCCCACTTCTATTCCGAGTCAAGGGCCCGTTACTCGTAGTCTATATGGTATTTTTAGATCAAAATGCCATTTTAATCTCAATTCGAATGTCACTAAATCACCCCTACCACGTAACCCCGTGTCTGCACTTCGTGACCTGAATTGGAAAATAGCCATGGATGATTAATGTAATGCTCTTATTGAAAATAAGACGTGGGAGTTGATGCCCCGTCCGCCTGGTGTCAATGTGATTCGTTCTATGTGAATTTTTACTTATAAGGAAAAGTATGTTGGTTGTTTTGAGAGGCACAAAGCTCGTCTTGTAGGTGATATAAAAACTCAAAAGGTTGGCATGGATTGTGGCGAGACATTTAGTCCGGTGGTAAAACTGACAACCATTCGCACAGTATCAATCTGGCTCTCTCGAAAGCATGGTCCATTCATCAGCTGGATGTGAAAAATACTTTCTTACACGGTGATCTCAAGGAAAACGTATACATGCATCAGCCCTTGGATTTCAAGGATCCCGATCATCCTAACCATGTCTGTTTGCTGAAGAAATCCTTGTATGGGCTAAAACAGACCCATCGGGCCTGGTATAAAAGGTTTATAAATTATGTGTCTACTATTGGATTTTCTCACAACATGTCTGATCATTCTTTGTTCATTTATCGTCGTGGTACTTCTCTGGCATATATTCTGTTATATGTGAATGATATTATATTGACTGCCTCTTTTGATAAACTGCGCAAGTCTATCATGTCTCTTCTCAGCTCCGAATTTGCTATGAATGATTTGGGGCTTTTGAGTTATTTCTTGGGTATAGTTTTAACTCGTCATGCAGATGGTCTATTTTTATCTAGAGGAAGTATGCGGCTGAGATTATTGAGCGGACTGATATGTCATCCTGTAAGTCATCTCCTACTCTGGTTGACACCAAACCGAAGCTGAGTGCTAATTCTAGCACACCCTACGATGATCCCTCATATTATCGTAGTCTTGCAGGGGCTCTTCAGTATCTTACATTCACGAGGCCCGATATTACTTATGCAGTGTAGCAGGTGTGTTTATTTATGCATGATCCGATGGAAGAACGTATGCACGCTCTCAAACGCGTTGTGTGTTACATTCAGGGCACTCTTGATTATGGTTTGCACTTATATCCATCATTCGTATATACTCTCATGTCTTATACAAATGCTGATTGGGGTGTATGTCCAGATACAAGACGCTCGACATCTTATTATTGTATGTTTCTAGGTGATAACTTGGTCTCATGGTCGGCTAAACGTCAGGCTACTTTATCGTGATCCAGGGCGGAGGTCGAGTATCGAGGGGTAGCCAATATGGTGTCTAAGTCATGTTGGCTGCGTAATCTCCTATTAGAGCTTCACTTTCCTATTCAGAAAGCTACCTTGGTCTACTGTGATAGTATTAGTGTGGTGTATCTCTCTGGGAATTCGGTCCAACATCAGCACACAAAACATATCGAGATAGATATTAACTTTGTTTGCGAAAAGGTAGCTCGTTGACAAGTACGTGTCTTGCATGTCCCTTCAAGGTACCAAATTGCTGACATCTTTACTAAGGGTCTTCTCTTAGTTTTGTTTGAAGATTTTACGGACAGTCTCAACGTACGACAACCGCCCGCTATGACTGCGGGGGTGTGAAAAAATATACGTGTGAATACTGTATATCCCGTGTATATTAATAGTAGAATTCTTGTACATGTAATTATGATAGTAATATTGTATTAGGAAAAGATAAATTTAATTTTTATAATTAAATATTATATAATGTATATATATCTTTGTTTTTTTCTTTTCGCGTGTAAAAGTTAACTAAGCGTGCAAAATTATATCCAATTAGATTCTCCTTTGCTTTTTCTTTAAACTTTTTTTGCTTTGGGATTGGTGAAACTCTATAGTAATAATGATACGTTTTAATAGAACAATGATTACATGAATCTTTATAACATGATTCAATGAGAACACAAAACAAAAAAAGTTCTTATCACTAACGTTTAAATGCTTCATTTTCTTCCTTCTTATTTTGTATCTACCTTTCTTCCTATAATTTTTTTCAGTGTGCATTTTGATCTATTAGAAAATGTTATTTACTTATAGACTTATGAATGAATTATGATAGACAAGAGGGGTAATAGCACTTTCTAATGCTTCAGTTGTGGATAAAATTTTAATTTTGATTCTTATAATATATGACCACACATTTAACCTTCAATAAATTAAAATATTTATTTATGATCTCATGCAGGAAATATATTATATTATAATTATTTTTAGAAATATATCATCCTCAAATCTGAAGTAATACTACAATCCTAATATAATACATAAGTAATTTAATAGTGAAACGATTAATACTTCAAGATATTTGTGACTATTTACAAGCAAATGGATCAAAATGCATGTTACAAATATTAATGATTAACTGTGTTTATTTAGATATCAAGAAGGACTAAGATTAAAATTTAAAATACCCGATGGACCAAAATGCTATTAATGCTGAAGCAATCTATTGTTTTAGATCACTTTCATCAAATAGTATAAAAAAATGTACTGTTAATGCGTATAAGAAACTCTTTAATCGCACCTTAAATTATCTAGAAGGAAGCAAAGGAAAAGGTTTCTAAACAAAAGAAGAAGAAAAAAGAAGTTTTGGATAAAAAGAGACAAATATGATTGCTCAAGGTATCGTTTGTCTCAAGAAAAGCATAAAGTGCTAAAGAAATGTCCCAAGAAGAATCTCGATCTCACTTTTTATTCCCCAACTTTAAACTTTTGGATTTATGATGTAAATTACGAGGGATTTTTTTTTTTTAATGATTTTCCCCCAATAGTTAATGAGAATAAGACCATGCTTATTTCGACCTATTTCTTCCTAAGAGTCCATTTGGCCATGAAAATTGTGAAATTTGAAAAAAGTAATTATTGTTTTTAAAAGAATATATTCTCTTAATTTTATTCATTAATAATGTACAATATTGAATTTAGGGAGGCAAAAGGAAATTGAGACTCATCAAATAGGACATGACGTGAAATAATAATTTTACGGCTCGATAAGTCATAGCACAAGTAACCACGATGATTGGCGGGGTAACCCAGAAACACACACGGCGAAGACCGGGGTTGGAGTTTGTGAGTGGTTGGATGGAGAGGATAACAGAGACATCCAAAGATACGCAAGTGTTGGTAGGAGGGTTACCTACGAAACAGAACTTGAGTGGGCGACCGTTGAGCTAGAGACTTGTTTGAGATTATGTTTAGGAGATAAGTGGCCATGGAGAGTGCGTAATGCCAGAATTGAGGGGGAATTGAGGCGTGAGCAAGTAGGACATGAATTAGGTTTTTATGGTTCGAATTTTCCGTTCGGCTTTACCATTTTGGGAGGAGGTGTGAGGGCAAGAAAATGAAAGGTAAGACCATTTTTGGAGCAAAAAAGTTTGAATTGATTATTATTGAATCCCCGCCATTGTTACATTGAAAACATTTAATGCTCTTTTCAAATTGTGTTTTTATGAAAGCACTAAATGAAGAAAAAATGGAATAAACCCGTGATTTATTGCCAATTGGAAAAGTCCATAGAAAGTTGAAAAATTGTCCAAAAACAACATATAATATCGATGGTCAGCTATACTTAAAATAGGGGACGTCCACAAATCACTATGTATGATATCGACAAGCAGTAAAGTATAATTTGTGGATGCAGAAAATGATAATTTAACGTGTTTCCCAAAAATGCAAGATTCACATAAGAAGTCCTAGAAGTACGGTTGTAATTAATAAAATTATTTGTCCTATGGGAGCGTAAAACAGAATCTCCCGGATGTCCTAATCTAGAATGCCATAAGGAAAACGAAAGAGCAGCAAAAGTTGATGAACTGATTTGGATTGTTGACGGCATTTGAAATAGGGTAGAGATCTCCGGTGCCGTCACATCTCATTATTCGTCTCCCTGTTGTAAAATTCTTCACAGAAAAACTAAAAGGATCAAAATCAAGGAAAACATTATTATCAGTTGTGAAACGTCGCACATAGATTAGATTCTTAATGAGTTAACGGGCATGAAGGACATTTTTTTAAGATTAGTGGTGGGGATAAGGATGAATGACCAAAATCGCAAATGGGAATGTCTTGTCCACTACCAATAATAATATTCCAATTTAAATTACTCAAATTGGAATAAGACGAGAGAGTACATTGTGATGCCGTTATGTGAGATGTGGCGCCTGTGTACGTATATCGATTTTCGTCTGGAGTGTTGAGTGACAATGTGTTCATAGTTGCCTCAATGTCAGTCAATGCATAGGTTGAGGGCGGGGGGGGGGAGGGGGGGCCGTGTTGTGTAGGACCTGTTGTGGACGTGGGCCGAGTATGCCAGGGTGGGCCTGTCGGTTCTGAGGTGGAGTCCACGAGGATGTCGGATACACAAGAAGGAGAGCCCCATGATGGTGGGGCACATGCGACCCACGGCGGGTAGGCAACCCACGACGGAGGCTGCTGCCACTGCCGCGATCGCTGCTGGTTGTTTCATGCCAGCGGGGAATGCCCCTTCCCGCCACCGTTGTTGCCGGAATAACGTCTGACACGGGCATTGCCGGACTACCTGCTCTGGTTGTTGTTGCGGGTAGATGCGGGCTGCTGCGGGTCCTTAGGCCGGTGGTTCTGGTTGCCAGAGTTGGAGGCCCTACCATCGGCGGAGGGCATAACGATGGTGGTGAGGGCAGCATCGGCAATGTTGGCCTGAGTGGTGCTGCGCTTGATTTTCCTAGTTTTCTCAAGAATAAGCTTTGAACGGGCCTCATAAAACGGAGGTAACGACGTGCATTGGTGAAGCATATGGTGGCAACGCCGTCATAGGATTCGTTCAAGCTTGCAATAAGTTGCATGACCAATCGATGATTAGTGACTGTTGCACCGACGTTGGAGAGTTGGTCAACAAACATCTTGTGTTCTTGACATTATGCAAAGACGTTTGGGAAATCGTCCTGATGAACATCCTTGAACTGATTTTCAAGGTATAACGCTTATTGAGTTTTGTTGTCGTGGAAAATACTTTTCAAACATTCCCACGTTTGGCGGGCAGTGGCATCGGTCTCAATGATGGTGTGCAATAGATCATTAGAGATCGTGTCGTATATCCACTGGAGGACGGTTGCGTCCAAATGAGACCAGAGTGCATCATCAGAAGTCGAAGCCGAGCGTAGGTCTGTGGATTTCGGTGTAGGAGGGATGATGTGGTTGATAACTTCGTAAATACGATAATGGATCTTAAAAAGCTCCGCCCACGAGGAGTATTGACCATTTTCCATCTCAAGAGTCACAGTGATGAAGTTTTTAATGTTGTTGACTGCAAAGTAGGATGAAATTTGGTTTTGTCAGCCATGGAAGAGGAAATTTAGGAGGAAGAGAGAGGGAGAATGACCGGAAAAACTAGGGTTCCGTCATGGGGAAAAAGTGGCAGCCGAAAGACGAAGTTGGCGGCTAGGGTTCTGACGTGGGAAGGGTGGCGGCCGAGAAAAGAGGTCGGCACCTAGGGTGAGATATTTAGGGTTAGGCTTCTGATACCATAAAATAATATGTTCCCTTGATTTTATTAATTTATAATGTACAATATATATAGTTGTACAAAAATATCTAAACTAGGTAACTAATCAACCTAATTACAATAGGAAATATAATTCTACCTAAAATAGGAGACCTAATTACAATAAGAATACAATTCTACTTAAAATAAGAGATATACAATTAATGAAAGAATTCGGGAAATATTCTATTATTTTCAAAGTGAAAAATGGTATATTTGGAGATTGGAGTAGTGTTTAGTCATGAATATAAATTGGAGTTGTTTTTGATTTTTTGTGAGTGTTTTGAAGTGAAAAAAACTGAAATTAACTTTTTGGTGCCAGAACATGATTTTCGGAATTCAAATCTGAAATAATATAAATATATTTAAGGCCAAAACGGCCACTAATTCTTTTTTGCTCCCGTAAAATGAAAGTCCTCTTAAATAGGGAAATTCTAACTCATCTATATTGTTAGAAAGGTCAAAGCAAGTTCGAGAATTTAGCATTTCAAAATTCAAAGTATCAGTTAACTTTTTCAAATTTCATCTTAATTGTTTTTTTTTTTTACCAACAAGTCCATTGTTAAAATTTGGGTGTGTGCAGACCTTGAATTTTAATTAAGAAAATGTTATGTTTTAGAGGATAAATGATTTGTGCCTTTGGATTAGTTATTTCTTTTAATCCCTCAAGTATCAATTTCAAAAAAATTGAAATGAAAGAAAGTTTGGCCTAATCTAAACGTTATAGGAAAGTTTCATGACATTATATGTTGTTAGATAAAAATGTTATTTTAATAGTTTTTCCAATAAACTGAACGAGGTGTTTAATTTTAATTGGTTCACTAGTTCGATGGATGACCCGCAAAGCCTAATAAGTAGATTTATGCATTTGATGTTTATAACTAAACCCAAAGAGTTGAAAATTAGAGTGATACTAATATAACTATGACTAACGATAAAAGTTTATATACACAACACATATTTTGTATTAATTAATTTGATGTAAATATCTTAGGCAAATAATATTTTTCACGAGTGCTCTTGTTACAGTAACTACAACGAATTAGAAAAAGACTAAGTTGGAGAATGAAAATCAAAAGCTATATGGGTTGCACCAACCAACAGTAATTTCAATCGATATCAACTGGAAAAAATTAAGTGGAATGACCTGCTTTTGAGCCGGCAATCAAAGTTTAGCTATCGTTTTAAATATAATTAAAAAGTATCCACTTTCTAATCCTTGTTGAAATTAACGTTGAGATACAATATGTTGAAAATCTCTTCCAAATACTCGAATAATATTACATGGTTTCTTGAGGCATATTCGTAAAATAGGAGCTGGACAAACATACCCCTAACTAATATACGGAGTTGGACTTCAAAACTTTGACAAGTGGAACTAAAGCACAATGTGGAGTATATTGTTGTTATTGTCCCAACCGCGATTTTTGTATAGAAAAGCTCAAGAAAATTGACGTACAACTACTTCGAAAAAAACATCAACTTTGCGTATTTTTTCTTGGTTTTCCACACGGTGCCCGATACCTGCGTTGGAGCTCGACTAGATCCGGATTCGTGTCGAGATATCCCACATTGGGTGGGTAAAGAGGGCAAGGGGTAAAACGCTCCCTAACAAAAGACCATCAAGTCGAGTGTTGAAACAATCGGTCACATTAGCGGAAAAATTCAACATGACCAGCAATATCCCTGCACAACATCTTTGCCTCACCTGCCAACTTCAAGCTTCTTGAAATCACAAGTCCGGTTTTTTTGTGTGTTGATGTTGGTTTGTAGGCTATGTCACCTTCCTCATTTCCCATTAAAAGAGCTTCTCTAGCAGGAACCACATTTTCCCACCAAAATTCCCACAAAACTCCATGCATTAACTCCCAGTAACACCGCTCTCGGTAGACACGGAATATCGTGCTTCCGTTTGGTGTCCAACAATACACATCGACCCAATCTCTATCCATGATTTCCATTTGCCCCTGCATCTGAGGCATGTAGTAGAATGGCATAGTTGACCATGGAAGCCCCTGTTCCGGATTTCCTTTGTTGTATGGGCATTTCACTTCTAGGATCCTGCCACCTGGCAAACTTCCAAGAAGACCATCCGGGAGGCACCAACCCAACACAAACGCTCATCCGAATGAGATGCGAACCCGAGTGAGCTCACATCTCGGTCAGTGATGCTTTTATAGCGCTCTATGGCTACTGCTTCCATGAGAACACGCCAATCCATAGCAGACCTGCTAAGAGATGGTAGTAATTGGACATCCGGAGCAAATACCTTCTCATGCCAGAGCTCGTTTCGACGATTCCCTTTCCAGAACCCCAAAGCAGTGCTGAAGGTGCTTGTAGTCAATTTGTCCTTGCGAAGGGCAAACCATGTTGGAAATTAGCCTTTGGCGGGAGTTGCGACCGACCAACTTTAACGGCTTAAACACTAGTGTTACGTATGTTGGAGAATTCGATTCTTCACACATGCTTGATCTACTAAGTACGTAGATAACCGTAGGGCCAAGAATCGTCAAATTTCATTGAGAAATGAAAGAGATATTGGTTCACGAAGTGAGGTGTTTGAAGCATGGAAAGTGTGGTATTGTGTTCAATTCTCCCTCATCGGTAGAGGAAGAAAGAATTGTTGTGTATATAAGACTCGAAATTGGTTTGGGGTTTGGGACCCCAAGGGGTATCCCATGTGTTTAAAGGAGGGAGGACCTAGATGTGCTTCGGTTCGAGGAAAGACCACACGCGCGCCGCCGCCGCCCGCCCGGTCCGGTTCCGGTTCTGAGTTCCGGGTTCCGGGTCGTGGGTCGTGGGTCGTGGGTCGTGGGCCAGAAAACTTTGCCAGAAGTACAGTTTGATCCCAGAAGTTTCGGATGTACAGTTTGGACCAGAATTCTTTCAGATGTACAGTTTGGTCCCTGAAGTTTCCAGAAATTCAGAATTTCGGCAGAAACGTCCAGCACTTAATTCAGCCATTTATTTTGGTTGAATTACACCTCCTATAATGGCCAATCCGTTGGTATTTCTCTCCTTTAATTTGGTGGCTTTACTACCTCCATAATGGTCATTATTTGGCCAATAATGGTCATATGGAGGCAACAAACAAATTCCATCCTCACCTATATAAACACCCCTTACACCATTGTTGAGGCACACTTGATATACACGAAAATATACAACCAGAAATCAGTTCTTCCTATAACTTCCAAGCATCATTTCATTATTCAATATTCTTCACGGTAGATCTTGAGTTTCCATTGCTCAATTGTTCCATTGCAGTTTTATCTTGGGAGACGAATTGTCCGGGACGTATAAATGATACATACGGGGCAATATTGTCTTAAGGGAAGAGTGCCACACTCGACTCAAAGAAAAATCAAAGCAGTTTCCTCTTCTTGTTCAACAAATATTGTAATTTCAGCTTTGTTGTTATATTCTAATTTTCAGTTTTTTCTAGTTGAATTGTAATTTCAATTCTTACATAAGCGTTTATTTGTAATTTCCGTTTCTGCAAATCCTTGTAACCCAACATCTTAAGACAATATTTTGCTTACGGTGAATCGCAATAACATGGCTGGAAATATGACCGATGTTGCTCGCATCGCTGCCGCTCTCGAGGCAACGTTGATGCCTTCCCCGCCACCGCCGCATCGGCCAAGGCAAGAACTCCGCCGCCTTCACCGCTACCGTGCGGCTCCTGTTCAAGGCGCAACACCGCCGCCTTCCCGATCGTTGGAGCTCCACCCTCTTCTTCACACCACCATGATCTCCCCGAAAAATTCATGGGATCGAATTCAAACGATGGCAAAGAAAAGATGCTATTTTACTTAATGAGTTATGGGCATGGCCCGGTTCCTTACGGAAGATCCTCCATAAGTCGGAGATGAAATGGACTCTTCGCCTAATGAAACGGGTGAAGGGGCCTTGGTATCCATGTCATTAATGGCATGAAGATGGTTCGTGATGCATGGAATCATAGCGATTTCATGTGCAAGAACTATATATCGAATCGCTTGCGACCCTCTCTACACGGTCTATTGCACCGTTGGCACCGCCAAAGAGTCGTGAGAAAATCGCAAAAGAAGTACAACGCACAAGATGCGGGTACTAAGAAGTTCATCGTTGGGAAATTTCTAAAATTCCAAATGGTGGACAAGAAGACGTTGATGTCCCAAGTCCGGAATTCCAAATGATTTTACATCACCTGGATTTGGAAGGATCGAAACCAAATGAGCAAGCTTTTTGGTTGCATCGCCGATTGAAAAGTTACCTCCTTCATGGAATGAGTTTATGAGTTACTTGAAACTCAAGACAAAGGAGATGACCTTTGGAGAGCTTGTTATCAAACCGCAAATCTAGGAAGATAATAAGAAGACCTTGCCAAAGGGTAGACAACATGCCGAGGCAAAGGCAAACTGGCCGAGGCCAAAGGGAAAACAAGCAACAAGCGGAAGTTCCACAAAGACGCAAAGCCCCCGCGGCGGAGACGTTCGAGGTAACTCGTCATCACCGTGGGAAACCCGGTCATAGGATCAAGGAATGCCGCAAGCTCAAGACTCGAGCAACAATAGAAAGCCAAGTCGAAAGGCAAGGCTCAAGCTAACGTCGTCAAGGACACGCTCCCGGATGACATGATTGAGGATCTCTCGCCGTGGTGCTAGAAGCCAACTTGGTTGAGAATCCGATGCAGTGGTGGGTGGACACAGGTGCAACAAGACACATCTGTTCCAACAAAGATGCCTTCTCCACGTACACTCCGGTCTCCGACAAGAAGTCGTTCATGGGCAACAACGCTTCCTCGGACGTGCTAGGGGTTGGAAAGGTGGTCCTGAAGATGACTTCCGGCAAGGAACTCACTCTGAAGGAAGTGATGCACGTCCCAGAGATTAGAAGAAATCTAGTTTCTGGACCTTTATTGGTTAATGCTGGTTTTAGGCTAGTGTTTGAATCAAATAAGTTTGTACTCACTAAAAATGGCACATTTGTGGGGAGGGGCTTCGTCTGTGAAGGCCTCTTCAAAGTGAATGACATGTCTGTATTGCGTCAAGGAAATAAAGTTGAACCTTCTTCTTATTTGCTTGAGTCCTCTAATTTATGGTATCATAGATTAGGACACGTTAACTACAAGTCTATTCAAAGGCTGGTAAAGATGGAGTTGTTGCCGTCTATCGACGTAAACCCTCAACATAAGTGTGAGGTGTGCGTAGAGGCAAAACTCACCAAGCTTCCTTTTCGATCCGTCGAAAGGAATACCGCTCCTCTAGAACTTATTCACACAAATATATGTGATTTGAAGTTTGCACAAACTAGAGGGGGGAACAAGTACTTTGTGACTTTCATTGACGATAGCACAAGGTATTGTTACCTTTACTTGTTAAGAAGTAAGGATAAAGCCTTTGAAGCGTTCCGATGTTACAAAGCAGAAGTTGAGAACCAACTGAGCCTACTGATTAAATCCATTCGTAGCGATAGAGGGGGAGAATATGTAGCGCCTTTTGAGGAATACTGTGCCCAAGAAGGCATTATTCATCAAACGACGGCCCCATACTCACCTCAATCAAACGGTGTGGCGGAACGTAAGAACCGCACATTAAAGGAAATTATGAATGCCTTGCTTATCAATTCCGGACTTCCCCAAAACATGTGGGGAGAAGCCGTCCTTACCGCTAATACGATTCTTAACAGAGTCCCACATAAGGGTAAGGACAAAACTCCATATGAATCATGAAAAGGAAAGAAACCCACCTACAAGTATTTTAAGGTGTGGGGTTGTCCGGCAAAGGTTGAAGTACCTAAGCCAAAGCAGTCAAGATTGGGCCTAAGATCGTAGATTGCATATTCATCGGATATGCAAATAACAGTAGTGCTTATTGCTTCTTAGTGCATAAGTCAGATATTCCAGATATCCACCAGGCTACAATAATGGAATCAAGGAATGCTCTATTATTTGAAAGTACCTTTCCTAGAAAGGAGAAAGACATAATCTCTCGCAAATGAAGTTATGCACAAAGCTCTCAAGAACCGGGAGTCCTTGACTGCCCGGATCTAAATGGTTTAGATCTAGCGAATCTCGAGGTGGCTGAACATCCGGAATCTAGTGTTCCTGATTCTCAGAACTTGGAGACTCCAGAGATGGATCTAAGGCGAAGTAAAAGGGCGAGGAAGGATACATCCTTCGGTCCTGACTTTGTAGCTTATATGGTTAGTGATGAACCAATGACAATTGCTCAGGCGTTGTCAACTCCAGAAGCACCGCTCTGGAAAGAAGCTATTGAGAGTGAAATAAGCTCCATTCTGCATAACCATACTTGGGAGTTGGTTGATCTTCCTCCGGGAAATAAACCGTTGGGTTGTAAATGGATACTCAAACGGAAATACAAGGCAGATGGGTCTATAGTCAAGTACAAGGCCAGGTTGGTAGTCAAGGGCTATCGACGTACGTAAGGCTTTGACTACTTTGACACATACTCTCTCCGTATCCCGGATGACATCCATACGGGTATTTATTACGATCGGAGCTTTGCGTGACCTTGAGATACACCAGATGGATGTTAAGACAGCCTTTCTAAACGGTGATTTGGAAGAAGAAATTTATATGGACCAACCCGAGGGGTACGTGGTTTAAGGGCAAGAGAAGAAAGTCCGTCGACTTATCAAATCTCCGTACGGCTGAAACAAGCCCCGAAGCAATGGCACGAAAAATTTGATTGTACTCTACTATCGAAGGGGTTCGCCATTAATGAGTGTGATAAATGTGTTTACACGAAAGGTAACTCTGACTCATTTGTTATGATATGCCTGTATGTAGACGACATGTTGATCACGTGGAAGCGATCCTAGGGTAATCCTAGAGACTAAGAACATGTTGAAACAATGCTTCGACATGAAAGATATGGGTATCGCAGATGTCATCCTAGGAATTAAAATCTCTAAGACGTCCGACGGACCGGTCTTATCTCGGTCTCACTACATCGAGGATGTTTTGAGAAAGTTCAAGATGTTAGACAGTTCTCCGATAGCGTCACCAATGGATACAAATCAAAAGCTTGATAAAAATCTTGGTGCACTGTATACCGGGAGCGATATGCACAGGTGATCGGTAGTTTGATGTATATCACAAACCGCACCCGACCCGATATTGCTTATGCATCAATAAGTTGGCTAGGTTCACCCGTAATCCAAGTGATAATCACCGGAAGGCGTTGAATCGGGTATTACAATACCGAAATACACGTTAAATTTCGGGTTGCACTATTCGAGATATCAAATTGTACTAGAGGGGTACAGTGATGCAAACCGGATATCCGATATAGAGAACACCAAGTCCACCAAATGGGTATATATTTACAATTGGTGGTGGGGGCTGTGTCTTGGAAATCCTCTAAGCAAACTTGCATCGCCCGATCCACGATGGAATCGGAGTTTATCGCTTTAGACAAAGCAGAAGAAGGCCGAGTGGCTTCATGACTTCTTAGAGGATGTTCCGTGTTGGAACAAACCGTGCACCTTCGGTAATGATCCGCTGCGACGGTCGGTCGGCTCTAGGAAGGGCACGGAATGCTATGTACAATGGCAAGTCTCGTCATATTCGACGGAGGCATAAGATCGTTAGGCAATCGATCACCACGGGTATAATATCCATTGATTACATTAAGTCAAAGGATAATATAGCAGTACCCATTGACAAAGGGCTTACCCAAAGATCGGATGGCTTGCTGTCTAGGGGGAATGGGCTTAAAACCCAAAATATAAGGACCAATACGGTGGTAACCCAACCTTATATTTTGGGTTTTAAGCCCATTCCCCTAGACAGCAAGCCATCCGATCTTTGGGTAAGCCCTTTGTCAACGGGTCTCGCTATATTATCCTTTGACTTAATGTAATCAATGAATATTATACCCGTGGTGATCGTTATTGCCTAACTGCCTTATGCCTCCGTCGAATATGACGAGACTTGCCGTTGTACATAGCATTCCGTGCCCTTCCTAGAGCCGATCGACTGCAATGGATCATTACCGAAGGTACGGTTTGTTCCAACACGAACATCCTCTAAGAAGTCAGCGAAGCCACTCGGCCTTCTTCTCCCGCTTTGTCTAAAGCGATAAACTCCGATTCCATCGTGGATCGGGCGATGCAAGTTTGCTTAGAGGATTTCCAAGACACAGCCCCACACCTTACTTCAGAATTTCGACGGTCAGAACAGAAACGCCAAACACTCAATTCAGCCATTTATTTTGGCTGAATTACTCCTCCTATAATGGCCACATCCGTTGGTCTTTCACCATTTATGTTGGTGACTTTACTACCTCCATAATGGTCATTATTTGGCTATTATTGAGGCAGTTTTTCAATCCCCTCCCTCACCTATATAAACACCCTCTTACACCATTGTTGAGCAAGAGATATGACTACGTATAACAGTTCATACAACACACGAAATTTTTTTGGTATACTCTATTGTACTTTATAAAGCAGTACGGGAAGTAATAACTATTACAAATGTTCGAAAGGATAAATAAATGGTCAATCTTCAAAACTGCCGCAAGTGTGTTGTGTCTTGAATCTTGATCACCTTACAAAGCCAATGTTGAGAACTGCCGCAAATTTATTGTGTCTTGAATCTTGATATCCTGAAATCAAGAGACAACTAAATCTGGATGGTTACAACGTTGTGTGTTGAGTCGAGGATAGCCCTCTATCCTTAGGACAAGATTGCCCCGTATATATGCTTTTACGTTAGCGGGCAATAGTCTCCCTAGATAAAACAACACTATAATCTCAACGCTACAAAGCTAATAGGTTGAGCCTGGCGAAGAAAACAAATATGACTCGACTTGCTGAAGATATGGAATAGGAAGGAAGAGTTTCTCTTTACTCTTCTCTTTTGTCTCTGTGTATATAGTGTGTCTCTATAGTGTATATCTTGTGTATACGTGAGGGTTTGGTCACTGTTTTTGACTGATTTTCAGCCACTGTTTTGTTGATTTTCTGTGTGTTTTTCGTCTGTTTTCAGCTTGTTTCTAGCTACTGTTTTAAGCCAAAGGAGGCTCAATATATAGCATGAGGAGGGGCTGCCCAACAGCCACAAACAAAGCTGTAATGGCCCTTAAAGGAGGGCTGTAATGGTAGGTTTTAATGCCATGAATGAGGTGAATAAGGTCATGAAGGAGGTTGTTCAATTGCCCAACTAATGGGCTGTTAATAGAGGAGTTAATCAGCCAAGTAATGGCTGATTAATGCCTCAAAAAACAGTCCCAACGGTAGGCTTTCTGCCTTCCGTCACCTTCCCGTAAACTCGGGGACCAAACTCGTAAATATTGAAACTTCGGGGACCAAATCGTACATATGAAAGAATTCGGTCCAAACCGTACATATGAAACTTCGGGGATCAAACCGTACATCCGCGAGTTCTCTCGGTCTAAAAAGATAATATCAGAAAGTGCCCACAACCCACAGTCGTCAGCCCACAGACCCACAGACCCACAGACCCACGACCTGTGACCCGTGACCCGAGAACCCGGAACCCGAAACCGGACCGGCCGAGCGGCGGCGCGCGTGGGGGCTTAGCCTTGAACCCAAGCACACCTAGGTCTTCCCTCCTTTAAACACATGGGATACCCCTTGGGGTCCCAAACCCTTTACCAATTTGAGACATATATAGAGAGCAATTCTTCCTATTCCCACCGATGTGGTAGATTTGTCCCACACCACATTTCCATGTCTTAAACACCTTACTTCGTGGACCAATATCTCTTTCATTTCTCAACGAAATTTGACGATTTTTGGCCCTACGGTCATCTACTCACTTCGTAGATCATGCATGTGCGAAGAGACAAGGTCTCCAACATGCGAAACACTAGTGTTTAATTCATCAAAGATGGGTGGACGCATCTCCCCGCCAAAGGCAAATTTCTAATAATCCCCTCTATGAAAGAGAGATTGTGGCGCACGCACAAGGTGCCTACATTTCAGCAATCTTTCAGCGAAAAGATATTGCATCAGGAGCGGTAGCTTTCGCTTTGAACCTTCCTTAGTTGAATACCATCGGACTTACTTACTGCGAGGTGAACGTGATGTTTTGAACCGTTAGTGTTTAGTGTAAGCCAAGATAATGATACCAACACAATAATTCTTCTTATTCATTTTCCTTCTTACGTTTCTGTCCGTTGTGGCCATGGACACACTTGGATTCTTAAGTGCGTTCATTTGAGGCGGCCATCCTCGCACTTAAATAGATGATCTCCTATAAGGTATCCTGCTATACCCCACTTCACAAGTGTTAGGAATCATTAAAAGTTTCCCCAACCTTAACGTCAACCGTTTTGAGGATCATTAAAGGTTTGGAAGCTTAACCTTTACCCCCCATGCAGGTAGCACTTTTATGTCTATCGCGGGAACAACTTTGGAATCATGTTTCCGTACAGAAATCATCATCCGAAGTGTTTCTTGCTTCCACCGAAGCGCTCAACTGAACCTTTTGCCACTTAGTTTTCCCATTGAACCACATTCTTGGGATCTCCAATCAGTATGGTTGGGTTACCACCGCAAAGGTTCATATTGTTTGGGTTTTCAACCCATTCCCTAGACAGGCAGAACACTTGATCTTCGGATAATCCCTTAGTTAGTAAATAAGGTAGTGACACCCGTGATGATCAACTGTCATACGGTCTTATGTCTCATGACAGATCCTGACAGATATGTCCACACGCCGTTATCCGTGTCCTTCCTGAAGCCGACCGGCTAGCCACAGTGTAGAACTGCTGAAGGCATGGATTTCTCCCAATAAGGGACATCCTCTAAGGAGCCGTGAAGTTACTCAACTTCTTTCATGCTTTGAATAAAGTGATAAAATCCGATTCCATCATGAATCGGCCGATGCAAGTTTGCTTAGAGGATTTTCCAAGAATCACCATACACATTTACTTGTGGCTTTGGTGTTCTTCAGATCTGATGTCCAGTTTGCATCACTGTGTTCTCTCAGAACCACTGGACATCCAGATTACTATAATCTGTAGAGAAGCGAATAATTTAGATATCGTCATATCCGACTTAACGCCTTCTATTGATCATGTATTGAAATCATCAGTGAACCTTAGTTTAATTGATCTATTTTGTAGGCCGATACCAGGTCGGTTGTAGTGTGTACAATACATTGAACTACACGTGACCTGAGCGTATCGCTCCTTGTCTATGGGTGTGTTGACACCCAATTTTGTCCCATCTTTTATGATTTTATTCGTAATTTTTAATATTTCGACACTTTTAAAATAATTTTAAAATATAGGCATATATGTGTATATCCTCGTATTATTATTATTATTATTCGCATATTTTATGTCATTTGCATTTTTATCACAATCACATGTTTTATCCAAAAAATTCTATGTTATTTTATTCTCGCAAAATTGCATCGCATTTTTTTTTATTATTTTAAGCATTAAACATTTCGCAAATATTATATTTTATTATTATCACGTCGTTATGTTATTTTAAATAATTCACATCTTTTACAATATATATATATATATATATAATATCTTTTAAATATTAAACCCCTTTTATATTTTTTCAATTCCTAACCCAATACAATTTCTACCCAACCTAAACTAAAACCCATTTTTTCGTCCAAGCCCAATCCCCAAATTAAATTCCCACAAGCCCAATCCCAAAATAAACTCCCAAGCCCATTCCCTTATTTCACCCTTCCAACCGGACCAGCCCAACTCCCCAATTAAATTCCCACCAACCCAAATCGCCCCAGGCCCAATCGGCCGACCCGTCGGCCCAAACCTCTCCCCCTTTTAATAACCCAATACCCGTCGGCCCAAGCCCACTCACCCGACCCGTCGCCCCCACCCCAAACCCATTCCCCCTCTTTTAATCCCCCAAACAAATAAAAATCCCAAAAAAAAATCAAAACCCTAAACTAAACCCTACCCCCCCAAGTCGCCGCACACCCTACACCCCGGCCCCCGACGCCGCACCCTACACCCCTACCGTCCGTCACTTCGCCACCGCCACCACCCTACCCCCGACACCGCCGAACGCATGCCCCAAGAACACGCCCCAAAAATTAGATTTTGTTCCCCCTTTATTTTGAAATTTGAATTCGTTTTAAGGGGGGTATGAGGGGTTGGAGCGTTGGGGTGAGTACCTATAAATACCCCTTGTTGTTCTTCATTTTTGGAGGAGATTTTTGCGGGGATAAAAACAGATTTTCGAAGGATTTTTCGGAAGACTATTCCATATATACATAAAATATTTGTTGTGTTCTAGATTTTGAATCATTCGCTTTCTTTGTTGTTCAAGATACAAGTCCGAAATAGGCCCAAGATTCGAAAGAAAGGAGGTGAGTTTTGTTCTTGAACTTGAGTCCGAAAATCTGTTTGCATTTTTGTTGTTCTTCATCGATTTCGGGTCGGGTCGACCCGGTTTGGGTATTATTTTTAGAATTCTTGCATGCTCATATTCTGTATGTTGGTTATCCGAATTTGGTGAATATTTAATTTCGGGTTGAGTTTTCGATTCGGGTCGGGTCATCGACCGGTCGGGTCGACCGGTTTGAGTACCATTTCCGAATTCTTGCATTTCATATTTATGTATGTTGGTTATCGAAATTGATGAAATCGATTGATTCCGGTTGAACATGTGATTCGGGTCGGTTATCGCCGGTCGGGTCGACCGGTTTGAATTCCCAAATTTCTTGCATTTCATGTCTTGTATATTGGTTATCTAAAAAATGAAAAAAAAATCTGATTCGGGTTGGCATCGATTCGTGTCGGGTCACCGGCCGGATTGGGTCGACCTTGTTTTGGCGTATTTCAGATTATGGCATTTTTCATATCTGTTTGCTAGTTATCTAAAAAATCTGGATTTCGATTTTCATTCGGTCATTGCTCATGATCCGGTCGGATTTTTCCATAAATACCTCTTAATCTGTTCGGTTGCCCAAAGCATTTCGAGAATTTGGTTCGGATACTTTAATTGCTCACCGCTCGTTTCTTTTTAGCACCTTTTTATTGTTTTATTAATATTGCATCTAGGCCGATGAAATTGAAATCGAGGCCGCATGTTGTTCATTTTCTCGTTTTGGTATTAATTCTCTGTTTTTTCGCTTTAATCGTTTTAATCATCCGTGCAACGGATATCTTCTTGTTTTATTAATTTATCGTTTTAAATATCCTTGCAACGGATATCATCATTTCATCGTTTTCTTGTTTTGAATAAATACCGCGTCTTTTCGGGCATCTTTGCTTTCTATTTCGACTCACTTTGCTCGGTTCAAAATTCTTTGTTCTCTTGTTTTTTTTGATTTCATGTTTTAAACTAGATACCGCGTCATTTTCGGAAACTTTTTTCTACCTCTCGTTTTTGCTTATGCGCTTCTTCGCATCGCTATCGCTACCGCATCGCTCGCTATCGCTATCGCATCGCGCTATCCGCTACCGCTGCGCTATCGCTATCGCTATCGCTATCGATCGCTATCTTGCATCGCTTTAAACATCCATGCAACGGATATTTAATGTTTTCTTGTTTTAAACTAAACACCGCGTCTTTTTCGGAATTTGTGTCTCTGTTTTTTTCGCTTTCGATTCGCTCTCGCTTCTTGTTTTGTGCCTTGTTTTTAAATTTTCTTTGATTTGAACACGATACTACACTCGGCCGATGAAAAATATCCGTCGATTTTGAGGCCTCCACGCTTGCAAAGACGGAAATATAACTTCGGGCAATGATGAAGACTTAAACCTTTTATTTCATCCGAGATCAACATGTTTAGTAGGCGAGGTGAATTATATATTCGCAGCCACGATGTGATTATAGTGATCTTTTCTATTTCACCCGAGAGACCAACACGTTTAGTAGGCGAGGCAATCAAAATAAACCACATTAGTCATATGTTTGCAGCCACGACGTGATTGGAATGTTCTTTTCAAAATTTAAGTCTGAGCCCTCCGTGATCAAAACATTCACTGTTTTGAATACGGATATGAAGTTATTTGTATTTAACTGTTTCTAACCGTTTGTTCTTGACAGCTTGCAGGGATTAAAGTAAATAAAGACAAATGTTCCGCGGAGTTATCTATTTCGTTTACTTTCTTTTATTCAGCTTTTACCCCGCTCTGTATTGTAATATTATTTATCGCACTTATGTAACTATTGAAATGCTTAGAATAGGCAAACTTAGGATTAATTCATAGGGTAGTTTAAGATTTGAAACCCGTCGCTAGCTTATTTATTTGTAGGCTCGGTTAAATTCAAACTTAGAAATCCTTCGCTAGTTTATTTATTTTAGGCTCGTCACGCGTATTCAAGATTTTCAAAACAACTTTTGTCATCTTTTATTTGCTTTATTAAATCATACCGAATAAGTTTATCTTTTGTCAATTTACAATTCATTGATTCCTCAAATTTTACTTATTTGGCATTATAAATAATTTGTTTTACTATTAATTGTCAAATACATATTTTTCCAACTCTACATGTATTTCTCTTTAAATACCATACAAATGCATATTTTTAAATCTCTACATGTATCTTTCTTTTTAAAATGCATCATTCACTAATTATTTGCAAACATCTTTTTATCTATTATACCTTAAAAACATGCATTTTTTTCTAGTAATAATTAACCTGAGTTTGATCGGATAACCGCAAGTTAGCGGATCTTAAAGGATGCCTAACCCCTTCCCTTTAGGATAATAAAGAACCCTTACCTAGAATCTCGCTAGTTTCGCAGACCTTAAAATTGGAGTTACATTGCAGCATTTAGTTAATATTTAGGTGTCCTAATTCACCGTAAAAAATAATTAGGTGGCGACTCCTCAACTCAATTCTTTACCCAGGAATCACCTGAACACGTCCGTGCTCCGCATCCGACCCGAGCCAGGTCGGAAAAAATAGGGCGCGACAGCATGGCGACTCCGCTGGGGATATTTCAGGTTCTTGACCATAGCCAAATCAGGTTAATTATTATTGTGCTTTACTTTTTGCTCATTATTTGTTTTAATGCTTTGATATGTTTCATTTGTGAAAATTTTGCATAGTTGCTTTAATTGCTATATTGTTTTACTGCTTTCCTTAAATTGTCATTCCGCTCATATTTCTTCCACTCTGGAAAATTGACACTATCACACACTACACGCGAGGTGTGTTTTGCGCACCCGCAAATTTCTTTCAAATTACCAAATGTTTAGGAGAGTTGGTATATGCGCGGAGCGTCCGGACCATCCGGTTGGCCGCGTAGCCTTCTCACTCGAGCAGTCCGCTCGGGAACCTTGAGTCTAGTCAGCCAAATCTTAGAAAATTTAGGATAGAGCTATACCACCCTTTATTTTAAGTCACGCATGCATACACCTTAGGTGGGTCGATCCTTGGTATCGACTCCACAATTAAGAAATCTACCAAAATTGTCAACGGTCTCGCAACCCAACGACCAATCAAGATATTACGTGTAACGTGATAATGATAGACTAATCCAAGACTAATCATGACATGCTGAAATTGAAAATGTACATTCATTTTGTCTCGTTTTCGACAAAGCATTACGGTTTAGACTTGGATCAAATCGTCGTAATCCCGCATATCCGGCGTTTAGGCCCACCTCCCGCATAAGAGAGGCCCCATGTATATTAGGATGCGCATTTAATTTCCATACAATCGCTTGTTATTTCATGCTACTTCCCACTCTGTGCATGTTATTTGAAACAATAATTACTCACCTTATACTAACTTGGTTCTCTTCATTTTCAGGAGGTTTATTTTGTCTAATTTATTTCTCCCCAAAGGTTGATTTGTGTTGACTAAAACTGGCGGAGCACCCCATCTTTATTTCTCAATCATGTCTACCCAAATTGTATTAATATTTAATGAAACAATGCGATTCAGATTGAGGCCTGAATCACATATATGCATTTAATATGTTTTACCTCCACCTTTTGAAAGCTCAAAATGACACATCTGCATTGCTTTTGCTAGTTTAAAATCTGTTTTGTTTAATAATTTTCTTCTTTTTCATCATGCAAACTAATTTGTCGGTAATATGTGACATATAATGAAACAAGCAAACAAGGTCCCAAACAACGAGCAAGACTTCGAAGAATATGAGGAAGACTCGCAACCGGAAGAACTGGGGCATTTTTTTTGGAATAAGTCAAAGCCAGATTTGGAAGAAACATCAGGATGGTTGATAGTTACAAGCATCGGCACGGACGTTTGCCATTTGTACTCTTGGGCTGCCACGCTACGACCAGGACTTCTACTGGGGCATTTCCCTATCATTCGAAGCCAAATCAGGTTCTTCAGGTTGAAAGAAGCAGGGAAGCCACATCACTTATGATCAACTTCACAAAGAATTTCTGCATGACGGCTCACCGCAAGGATCACGCTCCTACCTTGCGTCTATACAAAGACATCGTCTTGACCTACAGAGGCCCAACCATTGTGTCTGCACAATGATGTTATTTCAAATCACATGAGCTTAAACACAAGAGCGAAGTGGAACCATCTATTACAAAGAACCGACGGCGGCAGCAAACGTCATTTACATCAAACGACGACAAGAATGTCGCATCATATTTTCGTCTGGGTGACATTTTCAATTCGCGGTCCACAGGAGTTTGAACCAACAGAGGATTCAGCACAACGTGGAACCCTATTACAGCAAACTGACGGCAAGGACGTCACTTACATCTCTTACAACAGGACAACATTACAATAACGTCATCGACGTTATGGCAGCACGACAATTATCTTTTACAGCATCTCAACGACGTCAACAACACTACAATGACGTCTTCAAACGCAGCAACTATCTTTTACGGCAATGCAGCAACTATCTTCTATTCAACGCAACATCTATCTTTTACAGCATTACAACGACGTCAACAATATTACAATGACGTCTTCAACGCAGCAGCTATCTTTTACAACATTACAACAACGTCATCGACGTTACTGCAGCACATCAACTATCTTTTACAGCATTACAATGACATCAACAACATTACAACGATGTCATCAGCGTTATCATTACAACGACATCAACAACATTACAACGATGTCATCAGCGTTATCATTACAACGACGTCAACAACATTACAACGTCGTCTTCAGCGCAACAGCTATCTCTTACAGCAAACAGCATTACATTCTTGCAACAACGTCATCAGCATTACATTCTTGCAACAACGTCATCACAATGACGTCTTCAACACAACACGTCGATACAACAACGACATCAGTGTTACATTCTTACAACAACGACATCAACAGCATTACAATGATGTCATCAACAACAACGCCCATACAACGGCGTCATGAACACCACGCCTATGCAATGGCGTCTTCTGCAAAACAACTACCTTTTACAGCATTACAACGACATCAACAGCATTACAATGATGTCATCAGCAACGCGCCCATACAACGGTGCCATCAACAACGCGCCCATACAACGGCGTCATGAACAACACGCCTACGCAATGGCGTCTCTGCAAAACAACTATCTTTTACAGCATTACAACGACATCAACAGCATTACAATGATGTCATCCGCAACGCGCCCATACAACGGTGCCATCAACAACACGCCTACGCAACGGCGTCTTCTGCACAATATTTATTTTTACAAAGACTACAATGACGTCAACAACATTACAACGACGTCTTCAAAGACAAAGCATTTATCTTTTACTGAGCAAAACATCTTTACAACAACGTCCTCGACGTTACAGCAAGACAACAACTGTCTTTTACATCATTTACAACGACGTCAACAATATTACAACGACGTCTTCAACACAACACGTCAATCCAACGACGTCATTTGTCAGCGCCCACCTTATAATGCGGGTATTTTAATTTCGATTAGGCGCCCACCTCCTAATGCGGGTATTTTAATTTTCAAAGCGCCCACCTCCTAACGAGGGTATTTTAATTTCGATCGGGCGCCCACCTCCTAATGCGGGTATTTCCAAGTTATTTTTCTCTACAATTTTCCTCAGCATTATTATACACTAATTTTATCTTAAGCTTTAGTTTGCGGGGAGTTTTTTTTAATTTGCGGGAACTTCATCACGGCGTGGGACTATCTTTTTTTACGGCGAACCGATGCAAATTGGTCAACGACCTACTTCGAACGTCGATCCGTTTTTCCCATTAGTTTCTCGCATCGCGACCGGTGTCATCCTAAGTCGACACCGGGGCATTGTTTCTTGAATGTGCACCATCTTTTTGCAACTTCTATACCCCTCGGGATTCTATTTCTTACCATGCAGTCCCGACGATCGGGACAAAATTGGCTACTCGGTCAACTTCTTTGTCCGAAAATTCTTTCATCGTTTCCGGCCAAAGAGGGGCATCTGTTGACACCCAATTTTGTCCCATCTTTTATGATTTTATTCGTAATTTTTAATATTTCGACACTTTTAAAATAATTTTAAAATATAGGCATATATGTGTATATCCTCGTATTATTATTATTATTATTCGCATATTTTATGTCATTTGCATTTTTATCACAATCACATGTTTTATCCAAAAAATTCTATGTTATTTTATTCTCGCAAAATTGCATCGCATTTTTTTTTATTATTTTAAGCATTAAACATTTCGCAAATATTATATTTTATTATTATCACGTCGTTATGTTATTTTAAATAATTCACATCTTTTACAAAATATATATATATATATATAATATCTTTTAAATATTAAACCCCTTTTATATTTTTTCAATTCCTAACCCAATACAATTTCTACCCAACCTAAACTAAAACCCATTTTTTCGTCCAAGCCCAATCCCCAAATTAAATTCCCACAAGCCCAATCCCAAAATAAACTCCCAAGCCCATTCCCTTATTTCACCCTTCCAACCAGGACCAGCCCAACTCCCCAATTAAATTCCCACCAACCCAAATCGCCCCCAGCCCAATCGGCCGACCCGTCGGCCCAAACCTCTCCCCCTTTTAATAACCCAATACCCGTCGGCCCAAGCCCACTCACCCGACCCGTCGCCCCAGCCCAAACCCATTCCCCCTCTTTTAATCCCCCCAAACAAATAAAATCCCAAAAAAAAATCAAAACCCTAAACTAAACCCTACCCCCCCAAGTCGCCGCACACCCTACACCCCTGCCCCCGACGCCGCACCCTACACCCCTACCCCGTCACTTCGCCACTGCCACCACCCTACCCTGACACCGCCGAACGCATGCCCCAAGAACACGCCCCAAAAATCGATTTTGTTCCCCCTTTATTTTGAAATTTGAATTCGTTTTAAGGGGGGGTATGAGGGGGTTGGAGCGTTGGGGTGAGTACCTATAAATACCCCATGTTGTTCTTCATTTTTGGGGGGAGATTTTTCGTGGATAAAAAACAGATTTTCGAAGGATTTTTCGGAAGACTATTCCATATATACATAAAATATTTGTTGTGTTCTAGATTTTGAATCATTCGCTTTCTTTGTTGTTCAAGATACAAGTCCGAAATAGGCCCAAGATTCGAAAGAAAGGAGGTGAGTTTTGTTCTTGAACTTGAGTCCGAAAATCTGTTTGCATTTTTGTTGTTCTTCACTGATTTCGGGTCGGGTCGACCCGGTTTGGGTATTATTTTTAGAATTCTTGCATGCTCATATTCCTGTATGTTGGTTATCTGAATTTGGTGAATATTTGATTTCGGGTTGAGTTTTCGATTCGGGTCGGGTCATCGATCGGTCGGGTCGACCGGTTTGAGTACCATTTCCAGAATTCTTGCATTTCATATTTATGTATGTTGGTTATCTCGAAATTGATGAAATCGATTGATTCGGTTGAACATGTGATTCGGGTCGGGTTATCGACCGGCGGGTCGACTTTGGTTTGAATTCCCAAATTTCTTGCATTTCATGTCTTGTATATTGGTTATCTAAAAAATGAAAAAAAAATCTGATTCGGGTTGGCATCCGATTCGGGTCGGGTCACCGAATCGGATTGGTCGACCGGTTTTTGGCGTATTTCCGCATTATGGCATTTTTCATATCTGTTTGCTAGTTATCTAAAAAATCGGATTTTGATTTTCATTCGGTCGCATTGCTCATGATCCGGTCGGATTTTTCCATAAATACCTCTTAATCCTCGTTAGGTTCCAAAGATTTTAATTTGGTTCGGATACTTTAATTGCTCACCGCTCGTTTCTTTGGCACTGTTTTATTGTTTTATTAATATTGCATCTAGGCCGATGAAATTGAAATCGAGGCCGCACTGTTCATTTTCATTTTCGTTTTGGTATTAATTCTCTTTTTCGGTTTAATCGTTTTAATCATCCGTGCAACGGATATCTTCATTGTTTTATTAATTTATCGTTTTAAATATCCTTGCAACGGATATCATTCGTTTTTGTTTTATTGTTTTGAATAAATACCGCATCTTTTCGGGCATCGCTTTCTATTTCACCATCGCTTTGCTCGGTTCAAAATTCTGTTTCTCTTGTTTTTGTTGATTTTCGTTTTAAACTAGATACCGCGTCATTTTCGGAAACTTTTTTTCTACCTCTGTTTTTTGCTTCATCGCTATCGCTCGCTATCGCTAGCTCTTTGCGCTATCGCTATGCGCATCGCTTTATCGCTATCGCTACGCTACCGCTACCGCTATCGCTATCGCTATCGCTTCTTTGATCGCTATCGCTTCTTGCATCGCTTTAAACATCCATGCAACGGATATTTAATGTTTTACTGTTTTAAACTAAACACCGCGTCTTTTCGGAATTTGTGTCTCTGTTTTTCTCGCTTTCGATTCGCCTCCTCGCTTCTTGTTTTGTCGCCTTGTTTTTAAATTTTGCCGATTTGAACACGATACTACAACGGCCGATGAAAAATATCCGTCGATTTTGAGGCCTCCACGGTTGCAAAGACGGAAATATAACTTTCGGGCAATGATGAAGACTTAAACCTTTTATTTCATCCGAGATCAACATGTTTAGTAGGCGAGGTGAATTATATATTCGCAAAGCCACGATGTGATTATAGTGATCTTTTCTATTTCACCCGAGAGACCAACACGTTTAGTAGGCGAGGCAATCAAAATAAACCACATTAGTCATATGTTTGCAAACACGACGTGATTGGAATGTTCTTTTCAAAATTTAAGTTCGAGCCCTCCGTGATCAAAACATTCTTTGTTTTGAATACGGATATGAAGTTATTTGTATTTAACTCGTTTCTAACCGTTTGTTCTTGACGACTTGCGGGGATTAAAGTAAATAAAGACAAATGTTCCGCGGAGTTATCTATTTCGTTTACTTTCTTTTATTCGCTTTTACCCGCGCTCGTATTGTAATATTATTTATCGCACTTATGTAATTATTGAAATGCTTAGAATAGGCAAACTTAGGATTAATTCATAGGGTAGTTTAAGATTTGAAACCCGTCGCTAGCTTATTTATTTGTAGGCTCGGTTAAATTCAAACTTAGAAATCCTTCGCTAGTTTATTTATTTTAGGCTCGTCACGCGTATTCAAGATTTTCAAAACAACTTTTGTCATCTTTTATTTGCTTTATTAAATCATACCGAATAAGTTTATCTTTTGTCAATTTACAATTCATTGATTCCTCAAATTTTACTTATTTGGCATTATAAATAATTTGTTTTACTATTAATTGTCAAATACATATTTTTCCAACTCTACATGTATTTCTCTTTAAATACCATACAAATGCATATTTTTAAATCTCTACATGTATCTTTCTTTTTAAAATGCATCATTCACTAATTATTTGCAAACATCTTTTTATCTATTATACCTTAAAAACATGCATTTTTTTCTAGTAATAATTAACCTGAGTTTGATCGGATAACCGCAAGTTAGCGGATCTTAAAGGATGCCTAACCCCTTCCCTTTAGGATAATAAAGAACCCTTACCTAGAATCTCGCTAGTTTCGCAGACCTTAAAATTGGAGTTACATTGCAGCATTTAGTTAATATTTAGGTGTCCTAATTCACCGTAAAAAATAATTAGGTGGCGACTCCTCAACTCAATTCTTTACCCAGGAGTCACCCGTACCCGTCCGTGCTCCGCTTCCGACCCGAGCCAGGTCGGAAAAAATAGGGCGCGACAGGGTGCACCATGATTCCAATCATTTCTATGATTCATATCCATTGGTAGATTCAACGAGACTGTCAACTATCGACCAGTCCGTTAGATGTCTTAGAAATCCAATTCCTAAGATGTCATCTGTGATACCCATATCTTTCATATCGAGACTTTGTTTCAATATGATTTTCACTCTCGACCGTTGGTTTTCCAACCGTTGGCTTTCTAACTTCGAGCCAATGTTTCGTGGTCAGATTCATTGTTTCTGTTTTATCTGAGACTTTCAGGACCAAAATGTAAACATTTCAGGGACCACTCCAGTCGCCCGGAGGCTTTTTATGACTGAGTGTTCAATATCATCCTATGAAGGATCTTCTGCCAAATGGTATGACAGGTTCAACGTCTTTAGCTTTTAGACTCCTTCCGTTAAGATTGGTGCCCAGATAATTCTTGGCGCTTACTTAAAAGTGGTAACAGTTTTCGCACATTTAGTGGATCTTTCTCCCTCGTATGTGCGAACATACTTTACACACTTTAATAATTACACTTAAAAGAACGGATCTTTTTAAGTCGTTTACAAAATCCAATCTTTAAATGGGAAAGAAGATGAGATTAAACTTCTGATTTTTAAAGCGTAAGGAATATAAATTATTTTCATATTCCTCCTTACTTTAACCCATTTTTAATCAGACATCATTTAATCTTTATTCTTGACAAGTAAGAAAAATACTTATCCCTATTTCGGATTCTGGCTCACGTCAGTCACTTCATCAGACTGAGTGTCCATTTCCTTCTTACCATTATTCAGATCTTTTGTCTGGGACAGATATAGGCCTTCTCGCCGCAAGATAGAATAACATCTTCGCCTTCTCCTCTTGTCCCGATTGACATCCTCGTGCTCTCGAGAGCGCTTGTTCCCACCCGTCTTGGTAGCGGTGACACCATGAACACGTTCATCATCATCACTCTCTTCTACCAGAAAACCATTGCCATATCCAGATTTGGTCACACAACTTTTGACCGACATCTTTCGAACACTAATAGTAATACAATACAATCTTGTCTTAAATTTTTGGTATACTCTATTGTACTTTATAAAGCAGTACGGGAAGTAATAACTATTACAAATGTTCGAAATGATAAATAAATGGTCAATCTTCAAAACTGCCGCAAGTGTGTTGTGTCTTGAATCTTGATCACCTTGCAAAGCCAATGTTGAGAACTCGCCGCAAGTTTGTTGTGTCTTGAATCTTGATATCCCGAAATCAAGAGACAACTAAAACGGATGGTTACAACGTTGTGTGTTGAGTCGAGGATAGCCATCTATCCTTAAGACAAGATTGCCCCGTATATATGCTTTTACGTTAGCGGGCAATAGTCTCCCAAGATAAAACAACACTATAATCTCAACGCTACAAAGCTAATAGGTTGAGCCCGGCGAAGAAAACAAATATGACTCGACTTGTGAAGATATGGAATAGGAAGGAAGAGTTTCTCTTTACTCTTCTCTTTTGTCTCGTGTATATAGTGTGTCTCTATAGTGTATATCTTGTGTATACGTGAGGGTTTGGTCACTTGTTTTTGACCGATTTTCAGCCACCGTTTTGCTGATTTTTCAGCCTTGCGTTTTGCCGATTTTCTCGGCCTTCGTTTTCTTTGATTTTCTCACCACTCGTTTTGTTGATTTTCTCGTGTGTTTTTCGTCTGTTTTCAGCTTGTTTCTAGCATCTTTGTTTTGAGCCAAAGGAGGCTCAATATATAGCATGAGGAGGGGCTGCCCAACAGCCACAAACAAGGCTGTAATGGCCCTTAAAGGAGGCCGTAATGGTAGGTTTTAATGCTATGAATGAGGTGAATAAGGTCATGAAGGAGGTTGTTCAATTGCCCAACTAATGGGTTGTTAATAGAGGAGTTAATCAGCCAAGTAATGGCTGATTAATGCCTCAAAAACATCCCAACGGTAGGCTTTTCGCCTTCCGTCACCTTCCCGAAACTCGGGGACCAAAGCGTAAATATTGAAACTTCGGGGACCAAATCGTACATATGAAAGAATTCGGTCCAAATCGTACATCCGCGAGTTCTCTCGGTCCAAAAAGATAATATCAGAAAGTCCCCACAGCCCACAGCCGTCAGCCCACAGACCCACAGACCCACGACCCGTGACCCGTGACCCGAGAACCCGGAACCGAACCGGACGGGCGGCGGCGGCGGCCCGCGTGGGGGCTTAGTCTTGAACCCAAGTACCCCTAGGTCTTCCCTCCTTTAAACACATGGGATACCCCTTGGGGTCCCAAACCCTTTACCAATTTGAGACATATATAGAGAGCAATTCTTGTTATTCCCACCGATGTGGTAGATTTGTCCCACACCACATTTCCAAGTCTTAAACACCTTACTTCGTGGACCAATATCTCTTTCATTTCTCAACGAAGTTTGACGATTCTTGGCCCTACGGTCATCTACTCACTTCGTAGATCATGCATGTGTGAAGAGACAAGGTCTCCAACATGCGGAACACTAGTGTTTAATTCATCAAAGATGGGTGGACGCATCTCCCCGCCAAAGGCAAATTTCCAACTCAACAGTTGAGGTTAGGTTCTTGGGAAACTTTTAATGGTTCCTAACACTTATGAAGTGAGGTATAGCAGGATACCTTGTAGGAGACCACCTATTTAAGTGCGAGGACGGGCCGCCTCAAAATGAACGCACTTAAGAATCCAAGACGTTGTCCATGGCCAAAACGGACAAAACATTACGAAGAAGAGAGTAAGGGAATTTGTTGTGTTGGTACCATTGTCTTGGCTTACACTAAACACTGACGGTTCAAGACATCACGTTCACCGCGCAGTAAGTAAGTCCGATGGTATTCAACTATGGAAGGTTCAAAGTCGAAGCTACCTCTCCTTATGCAACATCGGTCCATTCGAAATATTGCCGGAAATGAAAAGACACCATGTGAGTGGGCCAAAATCTCTTTCAAGAGGGGATTGTTGGAAATTAGCCTTTGGCGGGAGTTGCGACCGACCAACTTTAACGGCTTAAACACTAGTGTTACGTATGTTGGAGAATCCGGTTCTTCACACATGCATGATCTACTAAGTACGTAGATAACCGTAGGGCCAAGAATCGTCAAATTTCATTGAGAAATGAAAGAGATATTGGTTCACGAAGTGAGGTGTTTGAAGCATGAAAAGTGTGGTATTGTGTTCAATTCTCCCTCATCGGTAGAGGAAGAATGAATTGTTGTGTATATAAGACTCGAAATTGGTTTGGGGTTTGGGACCCCAAGGGGTATCCTATGTGTTTAAAGGAGGGAGGACCTAGATGTGCTTCGGTTCGAGGAAAGACCACACGCGCGCCGCCGCCGCCCCCCCGTCCGGTCCGGTTCCGGTTTCGAGTTTCGGGTTCCGGGTTCTCGGGTTCACGGGCTGTGGGCTTTCTGATATTATCTTTTTGGGCTGGTCATTATTTGGCCAATAATGGCTGTTATGGAGGCAGTCAAACAGTCCCTTCCTCACCTATATAAACACCTCTTACACCATTGTTGAGGCACACTTGATATACACGAAAATATACAACCAGAAAATCAGTTCTTCCTATAACTTCCAAGCATCATTTCATTATTTAATATTCTTCACGGTAGCTCTTGAGTTTCCTTTGCTCAATTGTTCCATTGCTGTTTTATCTTGGGAGACGAATTGTCCGGGACGTATAAAGGATACATACGGGGCAATATTGTCTTAAGGACAGAGTGCCACACTCGACTCAGCAAAAATCAAAGTAGTTTCCGGTCTTCTTGTTCAACAAATATTGTAATTTCAGTTTTGTTGTTATATTCTAATTTTCAGTTTTTCTAGTTGAATTGTAATTTCAATTCTTACATAAGCAGTTACTTGTAATTTCCGTTTCCTGCAAATCCTTGTAACCCAACAAACCACTCATCAGAACGTTGTGGAGCATTTGATTGGGTTAGGCAGGCCACTGAAACTAGTGATGGTGGAGGATAACTGAGAGGAACACATGGTGCTGTCAAAGTTGAGAAGCTCCTCAAGAAAACAATGCCATGATAGCTTCTGCCAGGAAGTGGGACAGCTGCTTTCTGAATGCTGCTGAATCTAGAAATGCAGGCATTGGTCATAGCTGATGGCTAACTGTTCAGGTAGTTTAGTTTCAATCCGGCAAATCAGTAAATATAATCATGAAACAAGTAGGATGATGGCTTGCATGGCAGAGCAGGTTTAGAATGTACCCAATGATCAGGAAAATGGTAAAGTCAAGACAAGAGATTTCCAGAACTAGTTCATAGAACATTTTTGTGTAAACAAGACAGTAGACTCTAGATAAATGTTTAGGGAACTAAAGAAGAGTTTGATTACTATATGAGAGGGTACATATGTTGCTCTTTTTAGGAAGGAATGACTTGCAAATCTAGACACGTCTAGCTTGATTCAGTCAACTTTAGAGAAAAATGAACAACTAGTTATCTTTATCAGAGCCCTTTTCACTGTGCATCTTCTGGAAATTGACAGATGTCTTTAATATCATATCGAATTTTCAATAGCTGTAATATATTGTACTTAGGAAATATGACATTGCAGTTTTGCTGGTATTCACTGGATGAAGCTAGGTTGTATGAAAAGTAGACTGGTTCTCCCAATGCAGCACATAATACCAATTTTATTGCACGTGTTCGTCCTTCAAGTTCCATTTATATATATTAGTATCAGTAAAGGAGTAATGTTTGACTCTTTGAAGCCTAGAAGTACAAAAACACAAACAACACATGCTAGCTATTGACAAAGATCGCCTTAAAACTTAAAAGAAGCCCCGGTTCTTTCAGCAAGACATTAAGATTATTATGTAGAATCTTATTAACCATTGGAGGAGAAGTCCAACCCATCAAGGTCTTTTACTTCATATAACCCACTCGAATGTCACAACTAATTTTCCATCTAATCCCAGAAATAGAGTTAAATGAAGTTACCTTGTAATTTCAAAATTTAAAGTTTTAATAAGCTCCTAAATATCACACAAGGTGCTTCTGAAATGATGACTCCACTCAAAAGATTTTATATGCTTAGCTAATCAGAATGTTCATTATTATTCAATGGGTGGAATAATGAAACTTGCTATCTAGACAATGCGCAACTGCTATTCACCTCACTTGTATTTTTTTGGTATCATCATAAGAGCTAGCTTTGACATATACCAAAATAAGAACATTAACAATTTAATAGTGCAACCCAATCCAAAGGTAAACAATGAGAAAATATAGACATAATAGACACATTTACCAGAATACCAGCATACTTACAGTAACTTCCAAAGCAACAAACAAGTGCAACAAATTTACATATGTTAAAGCTAGTTAATGAATAAAACTAGCCAAGTTGGTGTGAATGAGAAATGGAAGGCAACCTTTCCGAACAGTCACCAACCTATTCCGAAGAGGCACCTTCAAGGCTATATAAACTAAGGCAATGCCTCATTTTAAAGATACCAAAACCAAAAATTTCTGCATCTGAAATTCTGCATTCTTTTTTCACAAATAAAACTATCGAGTCTTACTGTGTTTCGTTGCCAACTTTGAGTTCGTCGAAGTCGAAGGCGTTTGACGTACCGCTACTCCCGCGACAGGTATATCCGTTTTATCCCGGGAGGAAGTAATCCATAACCTCGGGTACGTGAGGGGATTAAATTCCTTAAGGACACACAAAGTGAATTCGTGGTCTCGGATATTTTCTTACTTCGTATTATTTTTCCGGTTCTGTTTTTTCCGGTTTTTTGTCTTTCCGTTTGGTTTTCGTTTTTCCGATTTTTGAACACAGCACAACAACAAGCTTAAGGAATTTAATCCAAATTTCTGTGTTCATTTGTTCTTGTTTAACAATTACAGAACATTGTCGGAAAAAAAAAGAAGGTGTATGTTTGTTGTTTCGATGTAACGAACTTGTATGTTGTTTGGAGACTAAAATCTTCGGATTTTCTACTCCGGTTGAGATTAAAGTTTCCATAACTTTCTACTCCGTTGGGTACTTGATTTGAAGATATAAAAACTTCATCAAGTATACAACATACAATTTACTGGAAAAAAAAAAAAAAAAAAAAAAGGTGTATGTTTGTTGTTTCGATGTAACGAACTTGTATGTTGTTTGGAGACTAAAATCTTCGGATTTTCTACTCCGGTTGAGATTAAAGTTTTCATAACTTTCTACTCCGTTGGGTACTTGATTTGAAGATATAAAAACTTCATCAAGTATACAACATACAATTTACTGGAAAAAAAAAAGGAAAAAAAAGGTGTTTGTTGTTTCGGTGTAACGAACTTATATGTTGTTTGGAGACTAAAATCTTCGGATTTTCTACTCCGGTTGAGATTAAAGTTTTCATAACTTTCTACTCATTTGGGTACTTGATTTGAAGATATAAAAACTTCATCAAGTATACAACATACAATTTCTATCGCATTTCGTTTCAAGTATTTTAAATCTGTTTGTGTAACCTTGATTCGGTTTGAAGAAATAAAATCTTCACCGTTGTGTATTATAATTGTTGTCAAAACCGATTCGATTCGATAATTTATGGCATTCACGTTTAGGACATGTCAATTATAGAACCTTGCGAAAAATGATTAGTTTGGAAGTATTGCCTAAGTTTGAATGCAATCAATCAAAATGTCAAATATGTGTTGAGTCTAAGTATGTTAAACATCCTTATAAGTCGGTTGAAAGGAATTCAAGTTCTTTAGACTTAATCCATACAGATATTTGTGACATGAAGTCAATCCCATCTCGTGGTGGGAAGAAGTATTTCATAACTTTTATTGACGATAGTACGCGGTATTGCTACGTTTGTTTACTTAATAGTAAAGATGAAGCAATTGAAGCATTCAGTAATACAAAACTGAAGTTGAGACTCAACTTAACAAAAAGATTAAAATGATAAGGAGTGATAGGGGCGGTGAATATGAATCTCCTTTTGAACAAATATGTTTGGAATATGGCATTATTCATCAAACAATCGCCCTTACTCGCCACAATCAAACGGAATTGCGGAAAGGAAAAATAGAACCATGAAAGAAATGATGAATGCCTCGTTAATAAGTTCGGTTTACCCCAGAACTTGTGGGGGAAGCCATTCTAACAAAGCTAGCCGAATACTCAATCGAGTGCCCCATAGCAAAACAAAATCTATTCCATACGAAAAGTGGAAAGGAAGGAAGCCCAATTTGGGATACTTCAAAGTGTGGGGGTGTTTGGCCAAGGTGCAAGTTCCTAAATCCAAAAGGGTAAAAATAGGACCTAAAACCATTGATTGTGTTTTCATAGGATATGCCACAAATAGTAAGGCATATCGATTTCTAGTTCACAAATCAGAAAATCCCGACATTCAGGTGCATACGGTAATTGAATAAGATAATGCTGACTTCTTTGAAACCATATATCCGTATAAAAAGGAATGTGTGTCGTCTAGCAAAGAATCTAAACGAGCTCGGGAAGAAACAAAGGAAAATATTCCTGATGAGGAAAAACCGAGACGCAGCAAACGTCAAAGGACGTCTACTTCATTTGGACCAGAATTTCTAACATTTTTGTTGGAGAATGAGCCTCGAACCTTCAACGAAGCTATGTCTTCATCGGAAGCTCAATTTTGGAAAGAGGCAATCAATAGTGAGATAGAATCCATCTTAAACAACCATACTTGGGAATTGGTTGACCTTCCTCCAGGGAATAAACCTTTAGGTTCCAAATGGATTTTCAAGCAAAAAATGAAAGCTGATGGTACTATTGATAAATATAAGGCAAGACTAGTTGTTAAAGGGTTTAGACAACGAGAAGGTCTTGATTACTTTGATACATACTCGCCGGTAACGAGGATTACATCTATTCGGGTGTTAGTAGCGTTAGCCGCCGTGTACGGTCTTGAAATCCATCAAATGGATGTGAAAACAAGCCTTCTTAAATGGAGAGTTAGAGGAAGAAATTTACATGGAACAACCTGGGGGTTTGTAGTTCCAGGGAAAGAGAAGAAGGTGTGTCGACTTGTTAAGTCTCTTTACGGACTAAAACAAGCACCCAAACAAATGGCATGCAAAATTTGACCATACAATGCTGTCAAATGGATTCAAGATAAATGAGTGTGATAAATGTGTCTACATTAAGAACACTCCAAACCACGTAGTCATTGTTTGTTTGTACGTGGATGATATGTTGATAATGAGTAACGACATTGCTAACATAAATGCTACTAGGCGCATGCTTGCTAGTAAGTTTGATATGAAAGACTTAGGAGTTGCCGATTTAATTCTGGGAATTAAAATCCATAAGACTCCTCAAGGTCTAGCATTGTCTCAATCTCATTATATTGAAACGGTACTTGAAAAGTTCAAGTATTTGGACTTTAAAGTTGCAAAGACGCCAATTGATATGAACCTTGCTCTTGCAAAGAATAAAGGTGAAAGTCATTCTCAATTGGATTATGCCAGAGTGTTGGGAAGTTTGATGTATATCATGAACTGTACGCGACCTGATATTGCATGTGCTATAAGTAAACTAAGTCGCTACACTAGTAATCCCGACCAAAAACATTGGCTGGCGATGAAACGAGTTTTGGGGTATTTAAAACATACTCAAAACTTTGCTTTGCATTATAACAGGTATCCTGCAGTTATTGAAGGATACAGTGATGCAAATTGGATCACCGGTTCAACTGAAACTAAATCCACAAGTGGATATGTTTTTACCATAGGTGGAGGAGCAGTGTCTTGGAAGTCATCCAAACAGACATGTATCGCCCGCTCTACAATGGAATCTGAGTTCATAGCTTTAGACAAAGCCGGTGAAGAAGCTGAATGGCTCCGGAATTTCTTAGAAGATATTCCATTTTGGCCCAAACCGTTGGCTCCTATATGCATACATTGCGATAGCCAAGCGGCAATAGGAAGAGCCGGGAGCCTTATGTACAACGGAAAGTCTCGTCACATACGACGAAGACATAATACCGTTAGACAACTACTCTCTAGTGGAATTATCACAATTGACTATGTTAAGTCAAGAGATAATGTGTCGGATCCACTAACTAAAGGCCTAACTAGAGAGGTAGTTGAAAGATCATCAAGGGGAATGGGACTATGGCCGAGGACAAGTCATCGTGACGGTAACTCTACCTAGAAGACTGGAGATCCCAAGATCTAGGTTCAAAGAGATCAAACAAAGTCATTAATGACGGTTCAACATTGTCACAATAACTCTTTGGTCCATTCTCGTGATGAGACAATGTTCAAGCATCAGGATAAAGCATTGCGGCTTTTTAATGGTTCCTAAGTTTGGTACGGGGTATATCAAATAGTGTATCTACGGGATGACACATTTAGGAATCACCTATGTAAGTGTGAAGTGTAAGCCGCTTCAAGGAGAATTATGTAAGGCCAATTCTCTACGCACTTATGAACCAGCAAAGTGTTCATGGTGAAACGAACAAAACAATGAGAACCAAAGACGGTTAAAGGGTTAATTGTGTGACATGTGGTTGTCTAGGTATACACCAAAGCTCGACGGTTCAAGGATATCACATCTACCGATTGACCGAGTATATCCGACATATGTTCACTACGGAAAGTTCAAAGAGAAATCTACTTATCCAGATGCGATTAATCCTTGCTTACGAATCACACAGCTTTTTGTCATGCATGTTTTTCATCATATAGCCATTCCCCATTCATGTGGGGGATTGTTAAAGCTAGTTAATGAATAAAACTAGCCAAGTTGGTGTGAATGAGAAATGGAAGGCAACCTTTCCGAACAAATCACCAACCTATTCCGAAGAGGCACCTTCAAGGCTATATAAACTAAGGCAATGCCTCATTTTAAAGATACCAAAACCAAAAATTTCTCGCATCCGAAATTCTCGCATTCTTTTTTCACAAATAAAACTATCGAGTCTTACCGTGTTTCGTTGCCAACTTTGAGTTCGTCGAAGTCGAAGGCGTTTGACGTACCGCTACTCCCCGCGACAGTGTATATCCGTTTTATCCGGGAGGAAGTAATCCATAACCTCGGGTACAAGTGAGGGGATTAAATTCCTTAAGGACACACAAAGTGAATTTCGTGGTCTCGGATATTTTCTTACTTCTGTATTATTTTTCCAGTTTCTGTTTTTTCTGGTTTTTTATCTTTCCGTTTGGTTTCTGTTTTTCCTGATTTTTGAACACAGGCACAACAACAACATAAACTATCGGAGTAATTCTCAAAAATCTATAATTATAGTACACTTTTATTAACATCCAATGCAACTCAATACGAACCAACCAAAGAATGTGTCTTATCATTTGATTTAAAATTTTCTTAATATGTTCTAAGGGTTAGGATTTCTGCTAAAAACAAAAAAATTGCGAAATCATAAAGATAATAGCACAGATACGTCGATCGCCAATACTTTCTCATAGAAGTAAATAATGTACCTTATAAGATGAGAATTTTGTGGAACACCTGTGGAAAAAGAAAAGAAACAGTAAATGATTATTCTGATGTCTCAGGCATATCACTTTGTGACAAATCAAAACATGCATGTAACTGGTACCTATTTCTTATGGGAGTTTGAAATGTTCCAATTGACTGCTTGAATAATTAGAGTGTACAGATCATAAAGGCCTACCATTCCATGCAGAAACCTCCTTCGGTCATGAGCTAGACCTGGATGTTTAAATCTCAGTTTTGAGAGAGTGCTGGATAATAAATTTTCGGATTATATTGAATTGAATTGAATGGTAAACAGTAGTATTAATTGTCTGATTCCTGCAATTTAACTATTTTGATTTAGAAATAGAATATGAGAGGAAAATAGAAAGCATCACCATTACCTGTATCCTCTTTTAGTTCGCCAACATCAAGAAAGGCTTCCAAATGGTAGTGAACTCTATCTATCTCCTTGTTTATGGGATTAACGGGCAATGCAGTTGAGATTATTCTGTACTACTAACAACTTGTCTGTGAGTGTCAAATTCTCCACAATTGAAAAGACTATTGCAGTCAATATATTTCAGCTTGAGTCCTGCATGAAGAGAATTCAAGATTACTACTTAAACAACAGATGTGTTATTCTACTTTTTGTAAATACTCATGCATGAATCATTAGCCTCTAATCGAGATAACAAATCAGACAGCATTCGCAAAATTGAAATGAGCTTTTTGTGATAAATCTTGACCAGTTTTTTGTTCTTTTGTTTATAAAACTCTCATTTGTTGAAGCGGAGCATAGTGCGGTTTAGGTTCTGAGCGAGAAAGGCCTATTCTTTCCTTTGAGTTTGTTTTTCGTTAACAAAAGAATAAACATCATTTCTATTCCAAGGCGGGGACTTTGATTTTCCCATCGACCTATTTGCATAATTCAATTAAAAAATCTATATTTCCATATCTATAGAAGAAAGTTGCTTTTGCTGGTTTGACAAATTGATTGAGAAGTGGAGAACTTGCTTTATTCTACACAGAAATTCTAAAATGTTTGTATCTTTCCCAAATACCATGAGCTAATTTCACGTCCCATCCGTTTCCTGAATATATTTTCTCTTTGCATTTCACTCAGTGAGATCAAGTGAAGCATTGAAAAACAACTTCTGAAAGTGGAATTCCAAGGTTATCACTAAAGAAGGTTTTAAAAAAAAAATATTTAGCAAAATAATTCTTACTACAATTTACAAGGAACATATACCAACTTACGTAATTACCCAAAAATGAGAAGAAAAATAAAAAGATTGATTTGGAATTGAAAAATTTATCCAACTATCAATCAATGACTGACTGAAGACAAATTGTTCAATCTCCAATTTCTCTTTCCTTCATCTAAACCTATGATACACAACGCTTTAGAAAGAAGGGGCGGAGCTAGAGTAGTACGTTTTGGTCCAAAGTCTGCATTTGTCTTAGAAATCCATGATTTATGTAAAATTTATTAATTTAGAACTCAATAACTTAAAAGAACCAGAATCCGAACCCCTAAACTTCAAATCCTAGCTCCCCCTTAGAAGGCATTTCAACAATTTATAGATACTCAACACAATGGCAAACATATGCTACAAACAGAAACAGAAAGCATAATATGAGCAGCTTCTTCCAAATGTGACTAATTGATAGATTTTCCATCAGTTCCTATCACAATTAAAATCTTGTACAGCAAAATCAAGCTCCAGCATTACTTACAGCTTGATTGGATGGTTGTTACCTATTGTATTGTGTTGTTAGTTTAAATACAATGTTTGTTTTGATTGTTACTTTAATTTTAATGTATCATATCGTTAAATCCATCGTTTCGTAACAACGAAAAGTCCCATTTTATGTAACGACCGATTTGGTGTTATCACGTTGTTACCTTTTTCCCCCCACATTTTTATTATCTACTAATTATATTTTATCATTTACTCAACCTTTTTTATAGTAGCTCTACCCCTACCCTACTTTTCTTGTAGGTTTATCCTTCAAATTGTTGATGTATGAGATTATGTGACGAAGAAAAATGATACAATCTATCCAAATATTGTTACACGAAGGAAAATAATACAATACAATATAATGCGATACATTATGAAACAATATGTAATAACCATCCAAACAGAGTGTTAAGGAGCTGTTTGTCCATAGAAAATTTTGCCTTCTTTCAAAAATCAAACTAGTTTGTAATTAAGGGTTAAGGTTATTTTAGTAAACTTACATGTTATTATACAATATCATACCGTCAAACCAAATAATAAAAATATTATTAAACCACAACAAACAATACAATCTATCCAAATATTGTATACATTAATACAGTACTACAATACGATACAATAGGATATTGTACATTATGAAACCATGGGTAATGACCATCCAAACAGAGATGAGTTTTTCCCTTTTTTTCAAGTGAATTACTTTTTCTACTCACAAAATTTGAACCTTTTTTCAAGTTAAATGCACGCCAAACCGAACTTCAATATCCAAATACAAATTTTCAACTTAACTTCAAATACCGTACTTTTTTTCTTTAAGAAATGAAACACAAACAAAGAGAAGTATAAAAAAAAATGGATAAGAGATTATGCTTACCGGTGAATAAATGAAAGAGGTTGAGAATAAGTGAACCAAGGGTTGCAGCGGTGAGCAAAAGAGTGAAGAAGGTGGAGATAATCATAAAAATGGTCCCTTTTGTTTGATTATAGGTTCAAAGCACTCTTTAACTATGTATTAAACGGTTAAACGTTAATACTTTTTAGTTTTCCTTAAATATTTATCTGACATCTCTTTATTAGATTTAACGAGTATTGTAAAAAATTTTTTAGCTGAAACTCACTTTCAAAGTTACTTCTTCCACTCAATTTATGTAACACTTTTCGATTCTCGATATTTAAATGGTATGAAAATTGATCAACATTTTAAGATGTATTTTTTCACAAAAATGGCGAACATCATTTACTACATCATTAACCGGGCTTTCAAGGCCTATACCCGATCTTTGACATGAGAAAAGTTACAACTTATAAAGTATTTTTCATGTAATTTTCAAATATATAAATTTTAATATTAAAATATTAAGTTAATCTAATCCAATTTAGCTTCAAATTTTCGTCAAATTAACTCTCGAAAAACGGAAAGTGTCACATAAATTGAAATAGATAAACTACAATTATTATAGATTTTGCTATTTTTAATTCATTTCTATAGTCTGATGTTGCTCTTATTATGAGCAATTTTTCCTATTTTTATATAGACCTCTTACTTCTCCTAAAATGAATGTCCCCCGGCAAGGGAAACTTTAACTCATATCTAAATTGTTAGACTAGTCGAAGCAGTCTCGAGATTAGAGGGTGGTTTGTTAAGTTTATAAGTATAGGCGAATCTATGATATCTAGTATATGTGCATCACTAAAAAATAGGAAAAAGAAAGTATTAAATGAGAATTAATCCCTAATTCTTTAGCTAAATAACTCAATATTCAATCAAGTGTATCATTAAACTCTTTTGGAGCACGAGTATCAGCCGTCATGGGATAGTATTAGATCAATTCTACATAATACTTAATTTTTCAAAGTGATTATGAGTTCAGGTGCCCCATATTTTTTCCTAACTTTGCCCATGTTTATAAGATGGTTAAATTATTTTATAATTATGTTTTAGCTTATTTATATATTTGATAAATATTAAAAATATTTATATGCTAAATAACTAAAAGACACAAGTTGTCACCCCTAGCTTAAGATTTTACAACTTATCATATAAGCACTTTCTAAAACATTGCCTTTTATTATCTTTTTATTCTATTTCCTTCCTTCATCCCTTTTTATGTAAAAGTATTTTTGAATTATATATTTTTTACAAGTAACAAAGATAGAACCCATTCTAACAAAAAACAAAACTTATTTACACCTTTTTACCAAAAACTCTAACTATTTATTATCAATTTCAATACTTATAAATGTTTTTGCAAACATTGATGCTTGTCAGCTATTTTTAATCAACTAGCCCAAACACGCTCTTCGCATTTCTAATTATCAATTAATGTTTATAAATGTCATCTTAATTAATTTTTGTATATGCTAAAGTAGGGCGCTAATTATTATAACTAGTAATATTACTCTATTTTCATCACATAGTAATTAGTATAACTTTACAAAACATATGCAATCTTCAACAAATATCACAAAAGTAATGATTTTGTCTTCTCCGTCACATAATTCTAATAGCCCTTATTTCGTATCTCAACTGCAGTCGCCGGTCGCTGAAGCTTTATTGGAAAATCAAGTATATTCATTTTTTTGTTCACTGAGCCGAGAGTCTCTCGGAAACTGCCGCTCTATCTACCAAGGTAGAGATAAGGTCTACGTACACTCTACCCTTTTCAGACCCCACTTTGTGAGATTTCACTGGATATGTTGTTGTTGTTTGTATTTATTTTTTGTTCACCTAATTTTCTATTTTTCGCTAGGGTTCTCTGTTATGCCTTTTTCAGTTGCCTTTCTTCTTCGCTGAAGTTCTTTCCCATTACTTTCACATCTTTTTTATCCCGTGTGTATTTCGTACGTATGATATGTATATGTTATGTATAATGTTGATGCACGTGACAACATTCAATGATTTCGTGTTTATGTCATTTGTATTGACAATAATATACAATAATATACACTCGATATACATCTCATATATACCAGACATACATTTCACATGCACCAGACATACACTTATCTCACAACCATTAACATACAAATAACACACTCCGACATGTAATTATTCCACCACCAGACCCATTAGAAAATCACCATATCCATCATCAAGACCACCATACCCACTATTTTTCCCACCATAGCAATGCAAAATTCATTTTCATTCCAAATAAAAAGGAAAGAGTTTCATCCGAGCCAGATCTATCCACATTTGTTTTGCCTGAATTGTTTCCTCCATCACATATTTCTTCCTATTCGAAAGTTCTTTTTTTAAAATAGGTCGAGAGTAACGCTAACGAGGTAATTATGAATTTCCTAATAAAATTTTAGTGAGAAAGAAAAGTAAACGGCGAATGAAGGAAAAAGAATAGGTTCCTCCTCCCTCCATAGGAACATCCATGTAAATAGGGTAAATACAACAAACAAATAAAGAGATATGTATATGTTATGTATAATGTTGATACACGTGACAATATTCAATGATTTTTTGTTTGTCATTGCATTTACAATCATATACAGTAATATACACTCGATATCCATCTCACCTATACAAAACATACATTTCACATGCACTAGACATACACTTATCTCACAACTAGTAACATACAAATAACATACACTCGGACATATAATTATTCCACCACTGGACCCCATTAGAGAATCATCATATCCAGCATCAAGACCACCATAACCACTATTTTTTCCACCATAGCAATGCAAAATTCATTTTCACTCCAAATAAAAAGGAAGAGAATTTCATCCGAGCCAGATCTATCCACATTTGTTTCGCCTGAATTATTTCTTCCTATCACATATTTCTTTCCTATCGAAACGAGGTTATTATGATTTTTCGAACAAATTTTTAGTGAGAAAGAAAAGTAAACGGGGAATGAAAGAAAAAGAATAGGTTCCTTCTCCCTCCTTAGGAACATCCATGTAAATGAGGCAAATACAACAAACAAATAAAAACTTGCTACTCCGTACTTGCTAGGGTAAAAAAATTGAAAAACTTTATTATGTGCCAAGTACAATTAACTATGGGAGGCCTTATATTATTGATTTCAGTTCCGTGAGATATATAATAAAATCAAGGGCAAAATTAGGGGTGGGGAGTATATTGAACACTTTCGGCAAAAGATTATACCATATATATAGAGTAGACTTTTTGTGTTTATATATATAAACTTTTGAATGCACCGAACAAATCAAAAAGTTAGCTCAAGTTGTATAGGGGGTTCAAAATTGTCTTCATCATTCTATGGTTAATTCTCATGGACAATATTAATTTTATATTTAACCTTTGTTATTTTTTTTCGAAATCCTTAATAAAAATCATAGATTCACCACAGAATAAAATATTTCCAAGAAACTTATTATTATGTCATGTGTGCATCTTCTAGACGTGTATGGTACAGAGTAATATAAGCTGTCAGACATGTCCCCGGGTCATAGCTGAATGACAAAGGATGAAAACTTAAATCATAGCTAAATGACAAAGGAAGAAAATTTAAAATTCAGTTGGAGGTCTGCAACGTGGATTCGAACACTGATGGAAGCAATTTGCTCTCTTCTGGGTAGAACCTTGTAGGTTATATCACTTATTCTGTTCTCAAACCCTGGTCATTCAGGCATATCACGCAATTTATTGATAGTAGTACTGAAGGATCGGGATTAGTATTCCAGAATAGTATGAGTTAAGCCGGGAGCTGGATATAAAAAAAATATAAGGTGTCAGCCACACTTTAATTGGTCAGCATTGTACCCTTCAATTTCTTTCTCCCAATCAAAGAACTTGCACGATATCCAAGGCCTACACTATTGGAATACCATAACCAAAGCCATAGCAGTAATTTATTCGCAAACGGACAATCGATTCAGCTTCCTCCCTTCCCTCATTCCTTTTGACCCTTACCCCAATAACAATTTGTAAAAAAAAAAGTAAAGGAGAAATGGTCGTGTACAGAACTCATATGGAATCTTGATCCAAAATTATCATCAAATTATTGATCATTAATTCATGTTCGAAGGTAAATTTCAACACCCTTTATTTTTCTTATTTTGAATCTTAAATATTCAATTTTTATGATGAATTATAGATAGGTTTTTTGTCCTTTTCTTGTTTTTTTTTTTGGTTCTTGATAAACCCCATGAAGAATATTGGCGAAAAGATTTGTTTTTTTTGAAACCTTTAGCTTATGTCTGAACTGGGTTTTGTTAATTTGGTAGTATTTGATATAGTTAATATGGAAATTGTGATGATGCCAAATGTGGGGTTCTTAAATAGAGCCAGTATATTAGCTCCCGTTTGGCCATAGATTTTGAGGTTGAAACTTGAAAATTTGAGTTGTTGAAGTTGTGATTTTTGGAACTTGAAATTGTGTCTGGACATGCATTATACTTTGAAAGAACTTGAAGCTAGCGTTTGGCATTTTGGATTACATTTTGAAAATTTATCTTCAAATATTTGTTTGACCATAGATTTTGCAGCATATTTTGAAAATTTGTCTTAAAAAAATTTTCAAGCTCCAAAAACTTGTCTAGTCTAGTTTTTGGAACTTCCACTCACAAAATTTCAAATTTTTTCAAAGTAAAATGCACGTCCAAACACAATTTCAAATTTTAAAAATCACTTCAAATTTTCAAATTTCAAGTTTCAACTTCAAAATATATGGCCAAACGGAAGTGAAGTTTTGTGAGCGGAAGTCCCAAAAACCGGTGAACTTGAAAATATTTTGAAGACAAATTTTCAAAATCTGCTCCAAAATTTAAGGCCAAACAGATATTTGAAGATAAATTTTTAAAATTTGTTCCAAAATCTACGGCCAAACGCTAACTTAAATTTGGCGTTAATGTATGGTTAGGAGGTAGATTGGATTCACGAATTAGTTGTTTCAGTTCAATGGTAGTTTCTAATGATGCAAGTACGTTAACTATCATTTAGTTATTGTAATAGGTCCTCAGTTCTCCTTTACAACTATAAAAAAGCTGATATTAGGCTTTTACTATTCACTTAAGAGTTGGAATATGACAACAATAACTATCTGAATCTCATACTAACTCAGTTCGGATATATGAATCATCAATATACATTCTGCTCTATTTAGACCTGATTTATTCTAATATTCATTATTATCTTTTAAGATATTTCTTTTGGTATTAGTTTTGTCTTTATGACAATTATGGATTTCTGAGTTGGATTCAAGAAAAAGCACTTGTGAGTTTTGTAGTAACTGAGATTGTAGTATACAGTTGGTTTAGTAACTAAATAAGATATAGTGTGATTCCAATTACCCCTACAATTTATATGACTGATTGGCTCAATCATTGATCCAACTGGACCGCATGTCTTAAAATGAAAAAAGCCAGTTAATTTGTTGGAACTGTCAGGGTGGTTAATTTTTTTTAGGGGAACCACTCAGTTACAAAATCAGAACCTGGGTGGTATTTTATTAATTTGTAAAAAAACTACATGAAAGGGAGGGCATAAACCTTACCCTTATGCAATATGAAACTGGACAGTCCCAGTTTGATGCATGATATATATAGGGCAATTCGTACGATTGCCCCTATTTTAGGGTGGTCTTTAATTTTTGCCATTCGCCTAAAAAAAGACCAAAAATACCCTTGAGGTTGTGGGTTCGAACCTCACCAGAGTCAAAAAGAGAAAAATTCGCCAGGCAAAATTTCATTAGAAAATATGCCTATTCGGCCAAAGTTGTATAGAAATTATACTTTAAGGGGCATAATTTCTATGTAGTTATGCCTCCAAAAATACCTCTGAGGTGGTAGGTTCGAATCCCATCAGAGTAAAAAAAAAAAATCGCAAGACAAGATTTCATACAAATTATGCCTATTCGGTCAAAGTTGTATAGAGATTATGCCTTAAGGGGCATAGTCTCTATATAACTTTGGCCGAATAGGCATAATTTCTATGAAAATTATCTTACGATTTTTTTCTTCTTTTTTTTGCCTCTGTTGGGATTCGAACCCAGAATCTCTGATTTAGTAGACCCCAAAATAAAGGGTGCTTTGGCCCATAAATTTTCATTAAATGAGAAGTAGATGCAAAAATTAAAGGCGAGCGAATTGAGGGGCAAAAATCAAAGACCAGCCCATATGAAGGGAAATCCACGCAATTTTTTGATATATAGACAATGTTCCTATAAACGTCTATATGATGCATGACCTGTGGGAGGGGAAACATGATTCTATGGGATTACTATAAAATTATGCATGAATACCTATGAGCAGTTGATATTTAATACCCATCTTTAGTTGGTATTAAGTATCAACTGCTGTACAGTTATCCTAATGCAGTCCTATACTATGATATCTGTCAAGAAATCAAGGAGGATCAAAGTAGAAGTGAGCATTATTCTGGTTTCTGATTCTGAAAGTTGGCAGACCCCATTTGTCAACATTAATGCTACCTTTCACACTTGTGGGAAGTTCTTGAAAGCTGTTATAAGTTGCTGTGTCACTGTGGGGGTGACTGATTTGAGCCAGTTTATCTGCTGCTTGATTAGCCTCTCTCAGACAATGCTTGATCAGGGCAGTTAATTCATTTTGGTTTCAGAGTAAGTATCTTTCTGAAAGTGCTACAAGACACTGGTACTGTTTGATATTGGAGTTTTCTAATTGCTAAGCAAATTACTTCATGTTTACCAATTAAAAGGGTGTCTTATAAACTTATGGAAGTGGGGAAACAAGTTTATATTCCATTTTATCAACTAAAAGATAAAATACTAATATGACCTTACTGTTGGGGTTCCATAGCAACTATAGTCAAAGAAAGAAATTTTGCAAAGCTATCCTTGTTAATCAACAGCTGATCTTAGAGCATCTTATACCAGAAACTTGGTCTTCTCTTTATAGGAGTGACGTTGGGGAAACAAATTTCACATATTGTCACTTAGTTAAAGAGACTTACATTCATAGTAAAATGACGGATTAGATGTTTGTGGTGGTTCAACTTTTTGATTACTATGGTGTAGTTACCAAGGTACTTATACAAAGAGGAAACAGGAAAGACATAAAAGGAGGAGCAAAAAATTGGAAATGATACTAGTACTTGTCATTTGAGGTTATTAAGTCTTCCCTTCTTTAGCTAGAAAACTATGTTGACATAACTTCTACAGTAAAAGGGTCCCCACTCAATGTAAACTACTCCTGTATCTTTTGTTACGTTTTCTTTTTCTTTTTACTTGTGAAGCCATAGAAGATAAACTGCTTGACTAGTGATGTCATGTCTTTGGGAATTGTTCCCTACCCCAATCAGAGGTCAGCGGACTCAAAGCTGAGAATGTGGTTCTGGGCCCCTGGCTCTCAGGATACTCATTCATGCAGAACACCGAGTCTAGGAATTATTATATCTAGAGACACATTCACTTTATTTCTTAAAACCGTAGTTTACCACCTGCTGAACTATGGCTATCACAATCTCAAACTTGTTTGATTTGTCTAACTATGACTTACCTGGAGCTACTGCATTATTAGGTGATAATGATATAATTCTTCCGCAGGTGAGCAAATTCAAGAATACTGTTTTATAGCTGTATGTATTTGGGCAGTGTAACCTTGGAAGACTCATGATACTGATCCAATTAGTAAACTAAGATATATAGAGAATAATTAATCCCAATCACAGTGGACATGAACTCAATAAAATGAGTTGCCTTTCCTTGAAAGGTATTTAAGTACCTGAGACCATATATTAGTGCCCGGAATGAGTACTGTTCGCAGAAACAAAGGGTTGCTTTGGTTATCAGTTTCAACTCAGAAATGCAGCAAAGCTCCTATTAATTCATTTAGAAAATTCATCCTTCATATCTTTTTCCTATTGGTCAGTGTCAGTAGATTCTTGAACGATGCATTTACATATTCTGATCGCTTTTATAATTTTTTTTTATCAAACCCTATAAGAATCTTATCTCGCATTGTTTAATGAGCATACAACGCTAGAAGGTATTGCTCGACAAATCACAGAAATGAGTCTATATTCAATAGCCCAATAACCATGTCACTTAACCTGATATAGTGTGGTTCAGAACTTCCCTTTCCTGGCAAGAGTTTGTCTTCCCAATCATTTGGTTTAGGTTACTTCATTCTTGTACGTTCAGTGTAGACGAGGCAGAACTAAGATGCTTATTTATAACAAACATTGTCATGACTGTTATTGCGTTAACTTATTCAGAATATATGATTCTTACTCTAGTTTCTTTCATAACTTAAGATTACCTATCTCTATATACTTTATGTTAGACATGGACTGCAAGTAAGAAGTTCTCAGGAAATATTGGGGTTCTTCAGCGAGTCAGCTTAAAGCTCTAAATTAAACAAGCTTGTTTGGTATCATTTTTGTGAAAGGTCAGATTTCTTTCTTTCTATACTCAAGTTTATGATTGACGTTCTACTCTTTAAATCTTACTATAGAATTACTGAATGCTAACTAGGATGCTGATATTATGTTGCATGCTTATAAAAGTCTGAGATGTTATTTTATAAAGATGTTTGCAGCTTAGATTTTTCTTGCATATGTTACAACTTGTCTTTAATAATAACTTGGAATTTACTATGGAATTATTGAAAACTATATCCTTACAGGAAGCAGCTCGAAATTGAACTTCAAATAATGTACTCCCTTGTCCTAAACTAAATAGCTGCCTATATCATTTATGTCATCCTAAAATAGTGCGCATCTTTCTGAAAACGAAAATTTCACCAATATTTTACACCCCAACAAGAAATTTCATGGAACCCACCTTCCTTTTCTCTTTTGTGTTCCTAGCTATTCCTAAATAACATGATAGCCTCTGGTCCTATATACAATGCCCAATTTCAGACTTCTGTTGTCACTAATTGGTCCCAATCAGACTTGGACGTTCAATGTGGTCATAGAGCTTATTAAGTATCCTTGTTATACTTTGGACAAGAGTCGAAAGTAATATTACTTTCATTTTTTAATGTTTTGCTTAAGATGTGATTTTGATTTCTCAGCTAGCTATGGCATCGTCTGCTGACTCATGGATGCGAGAATTCAATGAAGCATCAAAACTTGCGGATGAAGTCGGTTCCATGATTTCTGCGAGGAGCTCTTTGCCATCTTCAGGTCCTGAAACACAGCGTCATCTATCTGCAGCTCGTAGAAAAATCACTATATTAAAAACAAGGCTTGATACTCTCCAGTCCCTTTTGCCAACACTCCCAAGCAAGCAGCCTTTGTAAGAAAACTGTGCAAAGACTTCTATATGGTTTTTGATTATATTATGTAAAAATCATCTTTCAATTTATTATGATATCCTTATAAAGTAGCCCCCGGGGCTTAGTTCAAGTAGCAACGGTTGAGGTTCTTATGACTTAGGTCACTTGTTCAAGACCCCGCCATGTGAACTAAGCATGATATTTAAGTAGAGAAAGATAGAGGGGCGAACCCATTATCCTGAGAACTGCAGTTGGTCCTAAGAATTGGCCCCATACGTATTTCTCAGTCAAAAATGATATCATTAAAAGTACCTAGGCATAAACAGAAAGATAGCAAATTAAGGTTTTGTTTTGTTGCTTCACGGATTTCCTTCGACATTTCTGTTTTATAGCTTGCGCACAAGGCTGCAGTATCATTGACTTGAAAATTATGCCCTTATTTTTATTTAAAATTTCGTATTGGTTCCCTGTGAAGACAGTTTGATGTAAAATGACTTATTTCTCAAGTTATTGCTTTTGCTTTAGAGTGAAATTCCATTCATGCCTTCCAGTTTCAGATGGGAGATATGACCTCTCCCATTATTAGTTATACTTGAGGCCCGCTCCAATAATGGATAAAAGTGATGATAATTTTTTAATCCAAACTAACTGTTGTTATGAAAGAGATACGTTGCAACTTGAACATAAAGGTAAACTTACAATTTTAAAAGTGAATTGATGATTGCTAGACATGTTAGGACTGGGTTTAGTAGGGGCGGAGTGCGGCATAGAGAATGAAGAGGGTCAAATAGGAAGAGCTGGATTGCTGGAGTTGTTGGCTGAGGAGAGGATCACGCTGGTGAAGTTTGATTGGGGGGAGGGGGGGGGGATTAAGGGAGAAGGTCAGTATACAAATGATATAATAAAAAAAATCATCTTCTGGAGCTACAGGTGCAGTGAACTTCTGTTAGTTCTGACATTTAGTCCATAACTGGAATGTTGAAAATTTCTAACTGAAAAACTAAAGTGGAGTGAATCATAAATTACGAAATCTTAATAAATGGTTGTGTGGGAATTTTTATGTTTTACTTGTGAACATGGTTGTTTAACGTCATTTTTAAGACGACAAAAATGCCCGAAGAATGGAGGTGGAGTACAATGATTCCCTTGTACAAAAACAAAGGTGATATCCAGAGTTGCAACAACTATAGGGGTATCAAGTTGTTGAACCACACTATGAAAGTTTGGGAAAGGGTCGTGGAGATGAAGGTGAGGAAATACGTGTCTATTTCCAAGGACCAGTTTGGATTCATGCCGGGGCGTTCGACTACCGAAGCCATTCATCTTATTAGGAGGTTGGTGGAGCAGTATAGGGAGAGGAAGAAAGATTTACATATGGTTTTCATCGACCTCGAGAATGCATACGACAAAGTCCCTAGGGAGGTTCTATGGAGATGTTTGGAGGTTAGAGGTGTACCTGTGGCGTACACTAGGGCGATCAAGGATATGTATGATGGAGCCAAGACTAGGAGCACTTCCCAGTGACGATGGCACCAGGGATCAACTCTTAGCACATTCCTATTTGCCTTGATCATGGACGGATATGGTATGTTATTCGCAGACGACATAGTCCTGATTGATGAGACTCGCAGCGAAGTGAATGCCAAGCTGGAGGTTTGGATACAGACTCGGGAGTTTAAAGGGTTCAAGTTGAGTAGAACCAAGACAGAATATTTGGAGTGCAAGTTCAGCAACGGAAGCGACCCTGAGACAGGCGTGGAGGTGAGGCTTGGTACTCAGGTCATTCCGAAGAAAGGAAGCTTCAAATACCTAGGGTCTATTATCCAATGGAATGGAGAGATTGATGACGATGTCACACATCGTATTGGGCAGGGTGGATGAAATGGAGGCTCGCATCTGGAGTCTTGTGCGACAAAAATGTGCCAACTGAACTTAAAGGCAAGTTCTATAGGGCGGTGGTTAGACCCACTATGTTGTATGGGGCAGAGTGTTGGCCAGTCAAGACTTCGCACATACAAAAAATGAGAGTTGCGCAGATGAGGATGCTGAGATGGATGTGTGGGCGTACAAGGAGAGATAGGATTAAGAATGATGATATCCGGGTTACAATGGGAGTGGCCTCGGTGGAGGATAAGATGCGGGAAGCGAGGTTGAGATGGTCCGGGCATGTGCAGAGGAGAGACACGGATGCCCCAGTGCGGAGGTGTGAGAGGTTGGCTATGGACGGGTTCAGGAGGGGTAGAGGTAGGCCAAAGAAGTATTCGGGAGAGGTGATTAGACGGGATATGACGCAGGTGCAACTTACTGAGGACATGACCTTAGATAGGGGGTTGTGGAGGACACGGATTAGGGTAGAAGGGTAGTAGGTAGTCGAGCGTAGTCCTACTTACGCTTACAAAATGATAGTGTAGTGTTATTACTGTAGGCTCGATTAGCCTATCATACTTATAGGAGCATTATTGCTCTATAGTATCCGGTAATTTGATTCCTACTGCTATGTGTTCTTTAGTGTAATTTATATATCTTATGTAGTTGTGTTAGCTTCCTGTTGTTAGAATGCGCTACCATTGCATATTTGATTTTACTATATGCATGCCCACAATGTTTTAATTTCTTGTCTGAGTCTGACCGTCTCTCATACTTGTTTTGCTTTGCTTGCTTTGCCTGATTATGCTTTGTCTTGAGCCGAGGGTCTCCCGGAAACAGCCGCTCTAACTACCAAGGTGGAGGTAAGATTTGTGTACATTCTACCCTCCCCAGACCCCACATTGTGGGATTTCACTGGGCATGTTGTTGTTGTTGTTGTTGTTGTTGTTGTTGTACTTCTTGTGAACATGATTAAGTTAATTCTTCTTAAACAAGGTGGATGCATAAGGAGGATATAATCAATATCTAGAATCTTGTTACCATAATGTAATTTCTTTTCATTGTGTTATCTTACAGCTGCTGCAAGCTATTATAGCTTAAAAGTATTTTTTGAAATCAATAACTGCACCTCTTATGCTCAGAATACTGCGCAATTATTTAACAAGCATATAATGAAAATTGTCCACTTAGTTAAATTGGGAACAATTTAAATCAACTCAATGCCTGAACTTGTCTTTTTGGATAAATAGACAGGACAAAGAAGTGAGATGCTTCGCTACTTTTGCAGCTGATATAATTGCTGTTTTAATTGACAACCATTTGGAGGTTTATTCATGGCTCTTTACTTGTAAACAGAACCAAAAAGGAGATGAAACGTCGTCATGACATGCTTGATAACATTATTACAAAAGCTAATCAGATGGCAACTACACTCAACATGAATAATCTTGCAAATAGGGATAGCTTGCTTGGCCCAGAAACTAAGCGACCTGATGTTATCAGTAGGGCAACTGGTCTCGACAACCAGGGTCTTGTAGGTTTTCAACGTCAAGTTATGAAAGGCATGTCCTCGTACACTGAGAATCACATGCTCTTTTCGTATTTCCTTTAAAAAACTTAGTTGATGTTGTCTTTTGATTTATACTTAAAACAGAGCAGGATGAGGATCTTGATAAATTGGAGGAGACAGTGACAAGCACAAAACATGTTGCATTAGCAATCAATGAGGAGCTGGACCTACACACTGCACTACTGGTGGGTAATATCACTGCGAAAAGTTCCCGTATTTAACCTTTTATGGTTTTTGTCTGACACTTGAAAGCATCTCCATCTCTTTCATCCAACTGTTACTATATTTTAGCAGAATAACGTTTATCTGATATGCAGGATAACTTAGATTACCACGTCGATACAACAAACTCCCGGCTTCAGGTATTTCAATATGGCGTCAAATTGATTTTTTTTGGCTTTGTTGTGTGTGTTACATGGGTTATTTCATTCTTATATATACAAAAACAAAAGAAAAGTAGTTTTGCTTTTGCTAAAGTTAAATAGTTTATTAATGTATTATAACGACTCAAACCAGTGCTACCAAGATTAATAAGTAGAGAGTAAAACAAGATTCTATACGATAAACAAAATGCTAGAGGTGAAAGGGGTGCCTTGGAGAAATGGTAAAGTTGTCTCCGTGTGACCACGGGTTTGAGCCGTGGAAGCAATCACTAAGGCTTGCATTAGGGTAGGTTGTCTACATCACATCTCTTGTGGTGCAGACCTTGCTAATGTGTGATGCTTGGTGCACTAGACTGACATTCAAAACTGTGGTTGGTAAAATTAGATGTTTTTAATTTTTGCATCTTTTGAAATTTGAATCCAGTCTGCCATCTTAAGAAGTGAAATCTCTGATTTTGTCGCGCTCAAGCTAGTGTGATTTTTTCATTGTCCTTTGAAACAGAGGGTGCAAAGGAAATTGGCATTTTTGAATAAACGCACAAAAGGCGGTTGTACTTGGTTGTGCCTTTTGGTCATATTCATCGTTATTCTAGCTGTTGTCATCTTCCTATTGGTAAAGTACTTGTGATAATCCACAATGGTAAAGCATCATCGGATTCGTCTATTGTTCATTGTTGGCGACAAAGAGAAGCCATATATTGCATTCCTTTTGCAACTTCTTCAATCAACTTCAAAAAGTTCTAGCTTATACAAGGACTACAAATTTGTCTTGCATTTGTTATGAAAGTATGTATTATGTATATCTCGTGTTTTCGCGTAACAACATAGAGCGTTTAATTTAAGAAGAAACAGAAACTCCGCCACAGGTACAAGTGGTGGTTGTAGAGAGAAGTCTTGCGAACATTTTAAATTTATGGTGCAATGCATTCTTCAGTTTATAACATTGTTTTGGTTTTTTTCACTTGCCAATGATGCTTCTGAATGTGGAAGGTACCATTAATCCACTTCATTGGCTTGTAGTCACTTATTGAATTCGGGTCTACAACAAGCAAGTACTATTAAAGCACATAGCACAAATCTCACTATAGTAGTCATTCTCTGTAATAAAATATCACTACTATGGCAAAGTTTTTCTTCTTCTTTTTTTGGAATTATTTTTTCATGTTATGTTATATTATAATACTCTTAGGGTCGTTTGGTTGTTGGACAAAAAGCAAGTTATTCATGTATTAATTTTTGCATAACTTATAACCACGTTTGGTAGCTAGTAAAGAGACCTTATTCATGTATTATTTTTTGCATATTTATACCGCATTTAGTGGCTAGTTAGTAAGTAAGTTATTCATGTATAAAATTAGTACATTGTTTGATTTAAAATTTAGAAACCTGCATAACTAATACATATATAAGTTATGAGGTAATCTATGTAGTATTTTATGTGGGGTAGAATGTGGAATAACTAATACATGAATAAAAAGTTGAAATGACAATAATACCCTTATCACTTCCACTTAAATACTTTTCTTTTCTAAACAAATATTTTTATATAAATTTTTAATATTTTGTAAAAAATATATAATATTTTAATTTTAGTAAATTTTTGGATATTGTAGGTGCATAAAGGATATTTAGGTTTGGGGGCTATTTGAAATATGAGGATTGGGCCGGTCGAGATTCAGGTGGACTTTTGGAAGAATGCGGGGGAGGCGGGTATATAGTGGTTGCCTGAGTTGTTTAATGTTATATTTAGGACGGCTAAGATGCCAGATGAATGGAAGTGGAGTACAATGGTGTCGTTGTAGAAGAATAAAGGTGACATTCAGAATTGCAATAATTATAAAGGTATCAAGCTCCTAAGCCACCCTATGAAAGTATGGGAGGGGGTGGTCGAGAGGAGGATGAGGAGAGTTGTGTCTATATCTGATAATCAGTTCGGGTTCATGCCAAGGCGATCGACTACGGAAGCTAGTCATCTTGTCAGGATATTGTTGGAGCAATATAGGGACAAAAAAAGAGATTTACACATGGTGTTCATTGATCTTGAGAATGTATATGATAAAGTTCATCGGGAGGTTCTTTGGAGTCTGGAAGTGTGCCTATGGCATACATCAGTGGCAATTAACGACATGTACGAGGGTGTCATGACTGGGGGTTAGGACAATTGGAGGTGATTCAGAACACTTTTTGATCGTGATGGGGTTGTATCAGGGATCAGCTCTTAGCCCTTTCCTTTTTGCCTTAGTGATGGACAATTGACACAACATATTTAAGAGGAGTTGCCGTGGTGTATGCTATTTGCGGATGACATATTTTTGATTGATGAAACGCTTTGGAGGACGACCTTAGTGTTTAAAGGTTTTAGGTTAAGCATGACTAAGACGGAGTACATAAAGTGCAGGTTTAGCGACGTAATGCATGAGATAGATGTGAAAGTAAAGATCGAGACACAAACCTAAAAGAGGAAGCTTCAAGTATCTTGTGTCCATAATACAAGGGGACGGGGAGATTGACGATGACATCGCACATCGTATTGGAGCGGGATGGATGAAATAGAGGTTGACTTCCGCAGTGCTCTACGATAAGAAGATGTCGCCAAGGCTGAAAAGTAAGTTTTACACAGTGGTGGTTAGACTGGTTAGACCATCATGGTTGTATGGGGCAGAATGATGTCCAATCAAGAACGTCCACATTCAAAAGATGAAGGTAGCGGAGATGAGGATGCTCAAGATGGATGTGTGGTCATACTAGGAGAGATATGATTAGGAACGAAGTTATACAAGACAAGGTCGGAGTGGTCTCCGTGGAAGACAAAATGAGGGAAGTGAGGTTGATATGGTTCGAACATGTGAATAGGAGGTGTGAGAAATTGACGGTAGCAGGAGTTAGGAGAGGTAAAGGTAGGCCGAAAAAGAACTGGATGAGGTGATTAGACAGGACAAAACACTACTTTAGTTGACTGAGGACAATGACCTTAGATAGGAAAATTTGGAGGTCGAGAATTAGGGTAGAAGGTTAGTGAGTAGTTGAGTTGTGTCGCATTGTGTGGGTGAGATGGGGGGCTAGCCCCTTCATTTCTTCTTCTACTTTTCTTAGTAGTATTATTTACTCACCACGTAGATCTCTGCTCTTTAGGTGTTTATTATTATGTATTGCTTTATTTGCTTTATATATATTCTTATTTTTGTGTCTTATTTTCCTCGCAATCTTGCATCGATTACTTTTCTTTTGATTCGAATGTCTATCGGAAATAATCTCTCTACCCCACAAAGACAGATGTAAGGTCTGTGTACATCCTACCCTCCTTAGACTGAATACACTATGTATGTTGTTGGTGTAAATAAATATTTTAATTTTAAAAATAATATATTATTTATTAATTTTTTATATAACAAACCAACATCCAGAGAAATAATTTATGCATAACTAAACCCTGGATAACTAATACCAACATTACTAATATTTGCATAACTAATATACATGCATTACTATTACCTGCGTAACTATACTAGCATAACTTATACCTACATTACTAATACATGTATAATTCTAACCAGCTACCAAATGACCCTTAGAGCTCATTTTGTAAGAGGTCTTAGATAAAATAGTCATGGTATGTTTGGTTGACATTCAGGGCATGTATAACTAATACCGGAATTATTTAATACTTATTATCTTATACCACAACCACCATGGGATAACTTATCCATGAATAGCTTATACATGGATTAAAAGCTAATATAACAAAATCAACCTTGTTTTGTTCCAAAAAACCTATAAAGGTACAAGTATTCAAGGGTATAATTGTAACAAATTATTTTTTAATTTTTAAAATAAATAAATATTCAAATGATATCTTTGTGTCCAATTTAGTGTGATGAACCAAAAACCAACAAAAAAATAATTCATGTATTACTAATCAATGCACTAGTAATCCATGTATAACTTGTCTTTGAACTAAATGTCCCTTATAACAATATTTTTTATAGCAGCAAAAAAATATCCGAAAAAATATGACGTTATAGAGAGATCTGACTGCTAAATGCTAGGTCCTAGAGGAAAAGAAAAAAAATTATTTAATTAGAGGTAACCTATGCGTACATTCTACCCTTCAGACCCACGTTGTGGGATTTCTTGTTGTTGTTGTTGTTGTTGTTGTTGATGGGATGGTTTTTAATTTTTGCCCCTTAAATGATACTTATGCTTATTGGCGCATAAATTCTTTATAGAATCTAGCACAAGTTATGTCGGATTTCTTAAAAAATCTATGTCCCAATAGGCATAAATTTCTGTTGGAAATTTGTCTTTGATGGGGAGGTGCGTCCACCCATATTTAATGAATTAAACACTAGGGTTCCGCATGTTGGAGGCTTTGTCTCTTCACACGTGCATAATCTACTAAGTGAGTAGTTTGACCGTAGGACCAAGAATCATCAAATTTCGTTGAGAAATGAAAGAGATATTGGTCCACTAAGTAAGGTGTTTGAGGCATGAAAATATGGTGTGGGACAAATCTACCACATCGGTGGGAAAAGGAAGAATTGATCTCTTTATAAGTCTCTAAATTGGCTAAGGGTTTGGGACCCCAAGGGGTAACACATGTGTTTAAATGAGGGAGGACTTAGATGTGCTTGGGTTCAAGGCTAAGCCCACATGCGCGCCGCCGCCACCCGTCCGGTCCGGGCTCGGGTCTCGGGTCGTGGGCTTCTTCTAGTATTATCTCTTTGGACCCCATTACTTGGCTGATTAACTCCCTCAATTACTTGGCTGAATTACACCCTCCTTCAATGGCCATTAACAGCCATGTCTTGGCAGTTGAGAGGTCTCCCTTATGCTATATATTGATGCCTTTTGGCTCAATTATGTTACATAGAATATACAGAAAACGAGACAGAAATATATACACAGAGACAAACAGAAGAGTAAAACACAGTCCAAAACGTGAGCAGTAACGTTGGGACGAAAATAAAAAACTCTTCCTTCCTTTTCCATTTCTTCAGCAAGTCCATTCGTATTTGTTTTCTTCGTCAGAATCAACCTATTTGCTTTGTTGTATTGACTAAAGTGTTGTTTTATCTTGGGAGACTATTGCCCGTTTAACGTAAAAGCATATATACGGGGCAATCTTGTCTTAAAGACAAAGTGTCATCACTCGACTCAGCACACAATTGTAACAATCCAGATTTAGTGTTTCTTGATTTCAGGTTGTCAAGATTCAAGACTCGACAAGCTTGCAACAATCTGAACATTGGCCTACTTGTTAATCCTTTCGAACACTTGTAATATTTATTTACTTATTGTACTGCTTTATATATCCAACAATTTCATTTGAGGGGCAAATATTAAAGACCAACACAAAATAGGGGGAAAAGAGCAAATGACCCAAAAAAATCAAAACATCAGTATTCCCTACCAGGAGTGTTCATAGTTTGGTTTGAGTCAATTTTTTTTTTTAAAAAAAAAAAAAACTAAAGCAATAAGTGGGTTTTAAAATGTTGAAACTAAATCAAAGCAATTAAGTTAATTTTTATTTTTTATTTTTATCATTTTCTCCAATTTTTGTCGGGGTACATAAAATATGTGACATTTACTATCAAACACACAGTTCATAGATTATTTTCTATCCAAACAGTGCTAAGCCAATTACTCCTTATATGTAGCTTCAATCAAAATATATTTTATCTACTTCTAAGGAGCTTGATAAAATTTATTACAATAATCCTTTTCTTTTAAACAAGAAATTGAAGAGCTATTATTTACCAAAATATTTTAATGATACAACATATCCAGTAAAATCCACAACATGGGGTCTGGTACCAAAATATTTTAATGACAACTAAATTAAATAGTGACGAATAATTAAAAGCACTCAAAGCCAAGTTATTTTTAACGTGAAATAGATCCTTGGACTTATTAAAATAAAAAGTACAAATCAAACTAGAATGTAAAGGCAAATATTTATACTAGGAACTAATAGTTTAAAAGATTAATATGTACCGTAAAATATATAAAAAATCTTATATAAAAATATAGATATATATTTGCAATTATAAATTTTGAACACACACACATACACACACATATATATAAATAATCTCCTGCCTACGACAGCAGTGGATTTTCTTCTAGGTCGAGCTCATCACACGGAGCTAGTCTAGTGTGAGTTATCTTTCCTGTGTGATTTGCCGACTATTACACAAAAGCGGGATTTACATGTGCGCAGCCGAAGGATAGCGATCATGCGGGTTACGATCGATCATATATATATATATATATATATATATATATATATATATATTATGATCGTTTGGTTCGGTTATTTTATTTTAAAATCAAAGCTAAACTAAAACCTTATTTGAGTTTTTAAATTAAAAATTAAATTCCTCTTAAAGAAAAAAGAAAATTAGTTTTCTTTTTTACTACTATTATGATTCGATCTTTGATTTAGTTTGATTTTTTCAATTTTCGTGAATACCCACCATCCCCACCCACCTTTAGCGGGTTGGATAGTCCATATATCAACTCACCCGAACCGACCCTCGAAGGCGGTTACCGGATTTTTGTTCCATAGTATCGTAGTATATCTCTTTCAATAATACGTAAAACGCCATTAGCGTGCTACTAGGACTATCACCATTACCCTGCTATCAGGGCTCCGATAATATAATTTCTATCAGGTAAACTGAAATCCCTAGATTTTGTTCTATCATTGTTGTTCTGTTATTTCGCTATTAATTTGAAATTGTATGAAGATTCAAACTGATTATGTAATTTATAGTTTGCTCGATTTTCTTTGTGAATTCAGGTTCTTAGTTAGTGGATTGATACTATATCTCCTTATTTTTACTGAATTAGCTTTGATTTGGTTGTTTGATAAATTTTTAGTTAGGGTTAGGGTTTTTGAAGTTCTGATTGTTGGAATAGTTGATTGAGCTTCTATCATTTTCGTTTTATTATTTTGCTATTAATTTGAAATTTTATGAAGATTCAAACTTATTATGTAATACTATATAATAAAGTTGCCTCCATGACTAGGAGGTCATGAGTTCAAGCCATGGTAAACAGGCTCTTGCAGAAATGTAGAAATGTGAGGTAAGGCACCAGGCTGCCCTTTTTTATGTAATACTATATACTAGTTGCATGTCCTTGTGCTGAGTGTCTACCGGAAACAACCTCTCTAACTCCCAAGGTAGGGTATGGTCTGCGTATACTCTACCCTCCCCAGAACCCACTTTGATTTCACTGGGTATGTTGTTGTTGTTGTTGCTAATATTGTGATAGTTTGCTCAATTTTCTTTGTGAATTCAGGTATCTTAGTTAGTGGATTGATAACACATCTCCTTATTTGTCCTGAATCAGCTTTTTCTTTGGTGATTCAATAACTCTTCAGTTAGGGTTAGGGTTTTTCTTTTTTGAGTAAAAATTGAAATCCCTAGATTACGTTCTATCACTTTGTTGTATTATTTTGCTATTAATTTGACGTTGTATGAAGATTCAAACTAATTTGCTAATGTTCTGATAGTTTGTTCAACTTCTTTTTTTGTGAGTTCAGGTTCTTGTTTAGTGCATATTCAGCCTATTTTCTTGTTCACCCTGATTCAGCTGGTTTGGTGGTATAAATCTTCAGTTAGGATTAGGGGTTTTGAAGTTTTAAGTCTTGGGTGGAAAATTGAAATCCTTAGATTTTGTTTTATCATTTTTGTTGTATTGTTTTGCTTAGTAGTATCTAAATACTAATCACTTAGTTTCTTTTCTCTATGGGTATTAGTATTTGTTTTCTCGTTTGCATGTATCTTACTGCTGTGATATCATATCTTTACTTGTTATCTTGCATCAAACGCGTTCTTTTTTCGAGCCGAGGGTCTATCGGAAACAGTCTCTCTGCCCCACAAAGGTAGGGGTAAGTTCTGCGTACATCTTACCTTCCCCATACCCCCACTTTGTGGAATTATACTAGGTATGGTGTTGTTGTATTATTTTGCTGTTAATTTGAAATTGTATGAAGATTCAAATTGATTTGCTAATGTCCTGACAGTTTGTTCAATTTTCTTTGTGAGTTCAGGTTCTTGTGTAGTGCAAATTTGGCGTATTTTCTTATTTACCCTGATTCAGCTGGTTTGGTGGTATAAATCTTCAGTTAGGATTAGGGTTTTGAAGTTCTGAGTGTTGGTAGGAAAATTTGCTTTGAGTATATATAAAAATGGATGATGAGATTCAGAAGACGCAAGAGGAGAGGAAGAAGATGGAGCAGCAGCTCGCTTCTATGACTTCAGTGACCTTTGATACTGATCTATATAGCTCGAGCAAATTTGATGGTTATGAGAAATCCATTCCGGTGAATGATGATGATGATACTTTTGAATCAGAGAATGAGACTGCTAAAAAGATGGCATCTTATACTGCCCCGAAACAGTTTTTCAAGGAGGTTCCACGGGGTGCGGGGGAAGAGGATGAGCCGAGTGGGTTTAACAAATCGAATAAGATTATTGATAGGGAGGATGATTATAGGAGGAGGAGGTTGAATCGGGTTATTTCCCCTGAGAGGAATGATCCGTTCTTGGATAAGACCCCGGGGCCGGAAGTGAGGACGTATGCAGATGTCATGAGGGAGGAGGCTTTGAAGAGGCAGAAGGAAGAGCTCATGAAGGAGATAGCAAAGAAGAAGAAGGAAGAGCAGGAAAAGGCAGCGGAGAAGAAAGAGGAGGTTGAGAAGCCAGCTCAGAAGAGGAGGAATAGATGGGATCAATCTCAGGATAATGAGGGTGGTGCGAAGAAGGCGAAAGCTGGTTCAGATTGGGACTTGCCGGACTCGACTCCTGGGATTGGAAGGTGGGATGCAACCCCGACACCTGGCAGGGTCGGTGATGCAACTCCCTCAGTTAAGAAGAATAGGTGGGATGAGACTCCCACACCTGGTAGGGTTGGTGATTCAGATGCTACCCCTGCTGGTGGTGCTACTCCAGGTGCAACCCCAGCTGGTATGTCTTGGGATGCTACACCGAAGCTGGCAGGTCTTGCTACCCCAACACCTAAAAGACAGAGGTCAAGATGGGATGAGACTCCAGCCACTATGGGAAGTGCGACTCCCATGGCAGGTGCTACCCCGGCAGCAGCTTATACACCGGGTGTTACTCCTGTTGGTGGGGTTGAACTAGCTACACCAACCCCTGGTGCCATTAATTTGCGTGGTCCAATGACCCCTGAACAATACAATTTGATGAGGTGGGAGAAGGACATTGAGGAGAGAAATCGACCCTTAACTGATGAGGAGCTTGATGCCATGTTTCCTCAGGAAGGTTATAAGATTTTGGATCCTCCAGCATCCTATGTTCCCATTAGAACACCTGCGAGGAAGCTTCTTGCCACACCTACTCCTATAGGGACTCCCCTGTATTCTATTCCTGAGGAAAATCGGGGTCAACAGTTTGATGTACCAAAAGAAATGCCCGGTGGTTTGCCATTTATGAAGCCCGAGGATTACCAGTATTTTGGTTCTTTGTTGAACGAGGATGATGAAGAGGAGCTGTCTCCTGACGAGCAGAAGGAGCGAAAGATTATGAAGCTTTTGCTCAAGGTTAAAAATGGCACACCCCCTCAGAGGAAAACTGCTTTGAGACAGCTCACTGATAAGGCCAGAGAATTTGGTGCTGGGCCCTTGTTCAATCGGATCCTGCCATTGCTCATGCAACCGACACTGGAAGACCAAGAAAGGCACTTGCTGGTTAAGGTTATTGATAGGGTACTCTACAAATTGGATGAATTGGTTCGCCCCTATGTGCACAAGATTCTTGTCGTGATTGAACCTCTGCTGATTGATGAAGATTATTATGCTCGTGTTGAAGGGAGGGAAATCATATCTAATCTTAGCAAGGCAGCTGGTTTGGCGACTATGATTGCTGCCATGCGTCCAGATATTGACAACATTGATGAATATGTCAGGAACACAACTGCTAGAGCTTTTAGTGTTGTTGCGTCTGCACTTGGTATTCCTGCTTTGCTGCCATTCCTGAAAGCAGTTTGTCAGAGTAAGAAGTCTTGGCAGGCTCGTCATACAGGTATTAAGATTGTTCAGCAGATTGCTATTCTCATCGGTTGTGCTGTTCTTCCGCATTTAAGGTCTTTGGTGGAAATTATTGAACATGGTCTTAATGATGAGAACCAGAAAGTCAGGACCATTACAGCGCTTTCTCTGGCTGCTCTTGCTGAAGCTGCTGCACCATATGGTATTGAGAGTTTTGATTCCGTTTTGAAGCCCTTATGGAAGGGTATCAGATCACATCGTGGCAAGGTTTTGGCTGCCTTCTTGAAGGCTATAGGTTTCATCATTCCTCTTATGGATGCTGTATATGCCAGCTACTATACCAAAGAAGTTATGGTTGTCCTTATTCGTGAGTTTCAATCACCTGACGAGGAGATGAAGAAAATTGTGCTGAAAGTGGTGAAGCAATGTGTGAGCACAGAAGGCGTGGAGCCAGATTACATTCGACAAGACATTCTTCCAGAGTTCTTCAGAAATTTCTGGGTCAGAAGAATGGCTTTGGACCGCAGAAACTACAAGCAGCTTGTTGAAACCACTGTGGAGATAGCAAACAAAACTGGTGTTGCTGATATAGTAGGGAGGATTGTTGAAGACTTGAAAGATGAGAGTGAACCATACAGAAGAATGGTTATGGAGACGATTGAGAAGGTGGTCGCAAATCTTGGTGCATCTGATATTGATGCTCGATTAGAAGAGCTGTTAATTGATGGAATCCTTTATGCCTTCCAAGAGCAAACCAGTGACGACGCCAATGTGATGCTTAACGGATTTGGTGCTGTTGTAAATGCCCTTGGCCAAAGAGTTAAGCCATACCTTCCTCAGATTTGTGGTACCATAAAATGGAGACTTAACAACAAGAGTGCGAAGGTGAGACAGCAAGCTGCAGATCTGATATCCAGAATTGCCGTAGTTATGAAGCAGTGTGGGGAAGAGCAACTAATGGGCCATCTTGGTGTTGTCTTGTACGAGTACTTGGGAGAAGAATACCCAGAGGTTTTAGGATCTATACTGGGGGCTCTCAAGGCTATTGTGAATGTTATTGGTATGACTAAAATGACTCCTCCAATTAAGGACTTGCTTCCTCGGTTGACACCTATCTTGAAGAATCGTCATGAGAAAGTCCAGGAGAATTGTATTGACCTTGTCGGTCGAATTGCTGACCGCGGTGCTGAATTTGTTCCTGCAAGGGAGTGGATGAGAATTTGTTTTGAGCTTCTTGAGATGCTTAAAGCGCACAAGAAGGGTATCCGTCGAGCAACAGTGAACACATTTGGCTACATTGCTAAAGCCATTGGGCCCCAGGATGTGCTTGCAACATTGTTGAACAATCTTAAGGTGCAGGAACGTCAGAACCGTGTCTGCACCACTGTCGCGATTGCTATTGTTGCAGAAACCTGTTCTCCCTTTACAGTCTTGCCTGCTTTGATGAACGAATATCGCGTCCCTGAGCTTAATGTCCAGAATGGTGTCTTGAAATCCCTCTCTTTCCTTTTTGAGTACATTGGAGAAATGGGCAAGGACTATATATATGCTGTGACTCCATTACTTGAAGATGCTCTTATGGACAGAGATCTAGTACATAGGCAGACTGCTGCCTCTGCTGTGAAGCACATGGCTCTTGGAGTTGCTGGTCTTGGATGTGAAGATGCACTTGTCCACCTTTTGAACTATGTATGGCCAAACATTTTCGAGACTTCTCCACATGTGATCAATGCAGTCATGGAAGCCATCGAGGGAATGAGAGTTGCACTGGGAGCAGCCGTAGTCCTTAACTATTGTCTACAGGGGTTGTTCCATCCAGCAAGGAAGGTTAGGGAAGTTTACTGGAAGATTTACAACTCGCTCTATATTGGTGCTCAGGATGCCCTTGTTGCTTCTTATCCTATTTTGGAAGATGATGAAAACAATGTCTTCAGTAGGCCGGAGCTGAACATGTTCATTTAGATAGTTGCCTCTTATAGCTGCTTTACCATTTTTAGGCATTTACCTGTTGCAGCATGATGAAGTGCTCTTTTGTAATACCGTCTCTCGTTTCTTGTCAAAGACTTGTGATGGCAGCTTGATGTTCAGGCTGTTTCTTGTCAAAGACTTGTGATGGCAGCTTGATGTTCAGGCTGTTGCCTACAAGACGTAAGTTGTACTTGGAGATGATGTATCTTATTTTCTTAATTGCACGACACACTTGCTCCTTTCATGATTTTTCCCACCTTAAATATATTTGCTTAGCTTTCATCTGAACAAGGAATAAGATTTTTGGCTGGTTTCGTCTTGGAAGTGTTCTGGCTATTGAGTTATTAAATTCGTCGTTTTTGAGATTCTGCTGAATTTCCCAACTATATCTTAGTCGTGATTATGTATTGACAAGCACACTCTGGATGATCAGAAACCATATAATAAAACTTTACGGTTCACTTTGAGACTGCTTCCATTAGCGTTGATATCATTGGAGGCATGATGGTTGTCAAAGAACGTAATTGAAAATATTTTCCATTTCTTGTCTTCATTTTCCTACGTAAGACTTCTATAAAACATTCCTGCTCTATAACAATGTTTTGCTACAATAGTCAAGTTTTATTTTTTTGGAATCGGCTTTTATATTATGTCAAAAAGAATATTTTGTAATTGCTTTAGCAAAACATATTTTTTTATTCGTTCTCTATAATCTGTAACATCCAGAAAATTTTCGGACAAACAACACTATTATAGAGAGGTTAATATACTCTCACAGGTGACTATTTGTCATTTTCGCGGAAATACATCGGCTATATTTTCACAAAAATACATCAAAATTTTATGATTCACTTGAGTTTATTTGAATCCTTATCGTTTATATCTTTTCATTTAAGTTTTTCTTAACTAGACAACTTTCCAATAGATAACTATATAACTAAATAACACATTTGTTGGTGTGCACGATTTGGAACTAATCATAATTATCGTTAAAAGTATGTTTAAGAGATTACCTTTAACCTATTCTCAAATGTAAGTGATTTCTTTGGCATTCGTCGAAATCACATACCCTAGGATGTAATTTGTTTCAAACTAAAGTTTCATCTATTATTTCTAATATTTACTTCTTGTACCACTAATCTCATGTATAAACAAAATAACTAATTAATACAAACACTTCAAAAGTTAGATCAAGAATTACTTAATATATCACACTTTTTGGTGGAATGGATGTGATTTATCCACTCTTAGCCAAAGGTTTCGTATTCAAGCACTAAAAATGAAAAAAAAAAACGTATGTGCTATGAAGTTGAGTTAGTTGGATTAGTGAGTTCCGAGTATGGGTAGGTATCTAGTAGCTTAGTTGATTAGCTACCCAAACTTTCACCTATTGATGAAAGTTCGAATTCACACGATGTAATCCCTTTCTCCCTACGTAAAATTCTTTATAGATTAAAAAAAATGAACCTTTTTACATAATTCAGCCAAACCAAAGTGGTAATTTAATGGTACCGGTGACAATTTTAGAAAAGGTTAAAATTGGCAACTAAAGCTCAACTCATTTAGCACATTGGGCCCTTTTCAATCCGTTATGTGACACATCAATTATATATATATATATATATATATCCCTGTAATAGTAATCTCTTATCCAGAAAACAAACTTGCTCAAAGCTGGAGCAATGGCTCTCCTTATCTTCACCACCACAACTCCCTCTCTTCTTGTTTCCTCTACTTCACAAACTTGTGCATTTCCATGTAAGTATATTATTGCTTGAGGCTTTTGTTTTCATGTTTTCGTTATTGATTAAAGAACCCCTAATTTTACTTACAAGACGAATTATTTAGCATTAGGAGTAAGGTCTGTGTATACTCTACCCCTTTGTGTTACAGTGGGTATGTTGTTGTATCAAGAATGCCGGGTATGTCTTTGGCCAATCCAGGAATTGACAAATCTATAGTGAAGGGTATCTTATTCTAGGTGTGCGGAATTAACTTTTTCTTTCTTTTGTTCCATATGTCTTCTTGATTGGTTATAGAGAGTGTTCTGATAAGATTGTTCCGTGGAGAGTGTGGCTAAACACTTCATCATCTTTAGGCCTTCTTCATAGGAATGGTCGGAACTGTAATCCCATTAGATAGTTGCATTCTTCTCCTCTCTATTTTGGCTTAGGGCACTGTTAGGCTCATCTCTCTGAGTTCGAACAGTTGAACTCGAACTCCTCCCAGGTGGATTAGATTTGTAGTGTCAATCCAACATGTCCTTTTTAATTTATTTTTTGTTTTCAGTTTTCAATATATATAGACTGCAGTGTATCAAACAATTTTGAGGTTGATGTATGCCTTTTATATGATTGCGATTGATTAAGTCCTTCCCTTTCTAATGATGCACTGTTCTTTTATGCATTCCATCAAAATTAGTGTTTATTTCTGTGCACATACAGCACTTGACTATTCTAAACATAGGATATGTTCATAATACATGAGTTTTCACTGAATAGAAAGTATTATTCAAACAAACGTTAGGTGACTGATGGAAAGTCTATATCTAGGAGAAAATGGGTTGAAAAAAATAGGACATGAAGTTGGGGCACTTCTTTTCATTTTATATAGATTCTTGAATATTAGAAAGGGAAAAAATAAAAAAAGGTATGCTCGATTGTCTTTTTGGTTGTTCACGTGACCACACTCTAAAAGGGTCTGAACGTTGTAATCTATTCTGTATTTAGCCTCCAGGTTCTGCAACAATCATGTTACCCTGACAACAAAGTCATATGCCAATGGTAATATTCAAGCACCTTTTATTTTCAAAAAGAGAGATGCTTTGATTGCTAAGGCGGCTGTGGACATTGATGGTGTCGGTTCTGATAATCCGGAGCCTTCACCAGAAAAAAATGAGGAAAGTGTACCTTTTGAGAATCTCCCTCTGGAGTCTAAGCTTCAGCAAATGGCTGAACAGAAGCTGAAAATGAAGTTGGCAAAGAAGATTAGACTACGGAGGAAGAGACTCGTTAGGAAGCGCCACCTGAGGAAGAAAGGGCGATGGCCACCTTCAAAGATGAAGAAAAACAAGAATGTCTAGGCTTAACCTGAAATGTCTTGCAAGTTTATCTGCTTTCTCGTATTCTGATATTGAAATACTGTAACCTTAAGATCATTTTCTTCAATCTGTATTTGAAATTTTGAGAAATTAATTAGATTCTTCCCCAATTTGTTTCTTGATTTGTGATGGAATGTTATTTGTTGAGCTTGTAGTTATTGTCCTGAACTATTTCTGATGTTGATTCAGAAAATTTCCACTTTCCATGACTGTCCATTCTTTTCCAAAAAGGTGGAACTCCCACCCCAGGAGCCCCCACACCCCGGTCCGACAGGTCTGTGAAAGAGGTAAATCATGGTGACTCAATTGATTTCAAATGTTAGACCAGTACCACGCTGCGCACAAGGGGCCCTCCTTTATTTCAATGACTGTCCATTCTTTATTTGCTGTTATGGGGCTCCCTTTTGCTGCCCTTGGCCTTCTCACCGTCACCACTAAGTTTAGGGGACAAAAGAAGTTGAATTTTCTTACCATCTGTGTAATGTGTCATTGAGTCTCCGACAGGCTTGGTTACTATAGAGTATAGACATTGGGATATCCTATTGTGCACATTGCTCGCTCTGGAAATTGGTATTAATCGTGCACTATGGCTTTGGTCTAGTGGTAAAAATGCAAAGCATGATGGATGAGTTAAATGCATAGTAGACAAAAGTCTAGTTCTGGATAAAGGAGCATATTATGTCTTCTAGTTCCGGATGCATATTACAATTTACAGGATAAATCTGTACTCCAAGTCTAGATATTCAATCATGGGCTGACAGTAACAAATCTGTGGATCCTCAAAGCAAGGTACAATAACTTTGATTGAAAGACCAAAGTAGAATCTATCATAGTAGGAAATTTGAATAACTGACTGAGGAGGAGACCAAAAAGCAAAAGGTGCAACTCCACTCACTAGTCACTACCTAAGTGCATTTTTATCAAATCAAAGTCCACGAAATAGCTTTATCCAGTTTGTCACGCTATCATATTATCAAGGGTATAAATTATATGCGCTGACCGTGTCAAGAATTTTTACAATATCATATGTTACTTACCGTTTTTATCATCTTATCAATTAAAATGCATATTAGAGATTCCTCGGTAGTTATAATTTACATTGTTAGTGTATAGAACTTAAACTCTATTATCAATACTGAGCTGAAAAAGGAGTTTACTAATCAAATATACAACGGCTAGCAAGGAGGGAAAAAGGGAAGGAGTTGGGTGGGTGGGGGGAGAAGATTGTTTTTTAATGACAATATAGTGAGGGTGAGACAATGCATTAAAAATGGCTCATTTTACATTACATTTGCCAGAAGATCAGCAGGCCATGGAAAAATTACATCTCTGTATAGTCTCAACTCTCTGTCAGGTAAATAGTCAGACTAGAGAATCACCCCTAAGAATATTGAACTTGCAGAGGGGGCAGGTTGCATTTATCCTTAGCCATTTGCTAATGCATCCATGGTGGAAATGATGATTACATGGAAGAACACACAGCTCTACCCCATCCACATATTTATAGAGGCAGATGCAGCACTCCTGCAAGCCAAACAATATTCACATGAAAAGTAAGCCACTATGGTAAAAAGGTAATATAAAGGAATATAGTTTGATATACGATGACAGCTATCCCTGTGCGAGCTCTGCTTACATTGCCGGTCACAAGTCCAGATAAAGCAGGAGGGTAGTAGGCTGATAGCCAGTGTAAAACTAGTAGATTTTATGGTGAATCCTTAGCCAGTGTAAAACTAGTAGATTTTATGGTGAATCCTCACAATACATAAAATACATACTTGTAATTAATATCAGTAGCAAAATTTTTGGTTTTTTTTTTCAAAAGCATGATTAGAATTTGGTATAGGTTCAGGAAAGAAGGTGGATATCAATGATCAAAGTACTCATTTCAATATGAAGTAAGACTGAAAGATTATTGTTACTTCCATCTTTTCCACTCTAAAATCTATATGCAGAAATATCCAGTAAAGAAAGAATAACAGTTTGATGAATGGGACATATAAACAAATATTTGAGATGGATTCAGAACGGAAAAGCTCACATGTTTAGATAAAATCACATACTATAGTGCCCTCACCAAATATATCTGAGAAAATTCAGATTCTTTCATTCAATGATATCGAACCAACTCATAGTAGAATCTCCTTTTTCAATTACTTCAAAAGAATCCACAGTTACAACAAAAGTTCCTTTTCTCTCCGTTTTGGTGTTTCCAGAGTCTCTAAATTTTGTGTTTTTGTCTGTTCTAATAATAGTTTACACAGTGTACTTTCCTCAATACTTGCACTCTAATCCTTATTTCAAAGTTGGAAAAATTGAGTGTGTATAAGATAAACTAAGAGAAAAGATTCAAATGGAGAAGTGGGAAGACATGCTTACAGAATCATCTGGTTGAAGAGCAAGCTCAGGTACAGAGTCACTACTGTTGAACTGTGATATTAAGTGGTCTTCTCCCATCTTCATGTTTACAAGGTTCCCTGAAGTATTAGGTTGACCGTATCTATACTTGGGAAGAGTCTTGATATCATTTTCAGATGCTCCATATCCAAGTCTCATGGCATATGCAACTGTTGCAATAAACGGAAAGAAACAAAAGAGCGCGAAGAAGACTACACATGCTATCGCAATGCAGAAGATCATAAAGAACACATCAAACGCTAGGAAAACAACTGATAACCTGCAAAATTTTAAGGATATTGTAACTTAAGCCATCAAACACACTGATACTTTTAAGTTCCCCCCCCCACCCTCCCCCCCCCCCCCCCCCCCAAAGGAAATAAAAGTAGCATTGCACCCATACTGTTGAAGTGTTGAGAAATAACGTAATTGTGTCGATTGAAAGTGAAGTAAGCATACAATAACAATCACCACTTATTTCTTCAGCAGCATATATCTAGGGAACCTTCTATTTAGTCAAGCACGCACCTAGTATATTTTCCTTTTTTGCTTTTTCTTTTGGGGGGAAGGGAGGAAGGGGAAATCATGGCTCACAGCAGTACTTACAAAGTAAAAAAGGCTTCAAATTCTAGAAGCATGGCTCATACCAGTAAAGACGAGGTGAATCTTGCAGAAGTGCCTGACCACCCATAACAATCCAGTAAAAGCCAAATACCCACCAGATTGATGAAATCACAGTATTGACTGATTCCAGCCTCTTCATGATGCTGCTAAAAAGATAAAATGATGTGACTTCAAAACATACCTATCATCATTAAAGATGATAGTATTTTACACTCAAAATACTAAAGGTTATCAGAATTTTGAGCTTTAGTCCATGAGTTCTAGGACTAAAGCAATGAAAAGTATCTATACAATTGGGCTAAAAAGGTGCTGGAAAGTGAAGTAGCATTGAAGCATGAACTCCAGATACTTTTGGGAAGGAAAGAAACAACACAGCAGCAATTTTTCTTTCTTTCCGTCTCTTGAGCTTTACGAACAACAAACTAATTGAACTTTATCCTTTTTCTACTGTTATTTTCATTCTTTTACGGAAGCGTAGAGGTGGATTGGTTATTGGTGCAAACTACATATGGAAACAGAAGCTTGGGTGTATTGATACGTTATGTGAACAACCACAGCTGAATGTTGATTCAGTATTATAATCTCGCACCCCAAAATTCAGGTAAAGAAATCACTACTATTTTCCTCCCATGTTTCCTTCGTAAGATGGAAGATCAAAATCTTAGCAGAAAAGGATAGTTCACGCTAGACGCAATGGATGAGAAGAGACTATCAATCATATCTTCTCCAAAAAAAATACTAAATTAGTCCTTGAAAGTTTGGGGCAGAAATGTTTCACATTATAGGTAGATTCCACTAATGAGGCCCCAGCATATCACATTATAGTTCTGTTTGCCTTGTTGAGATCAATTAAGTATAAATCAGCACTATTTTCATTAGAGTTTTCACTGATAAGATACAACAACAATAACATACCCAGTGTAATCCCACGAGTGGGGTCTGGGGAGGGTAGAGTAGAGTGTACGCAGACCTTAAGATAGATATATCAATCAACCAACTATATTCAATTGTGCTCTACTGATTATTGAAGCCCAATTTACTCCTACTAATAACTTGTTTTCGAAGGCAAATTAAGGATCCTAAAACTAGAGGTTCTAGGTCTCACTTATCCCAACATGGACAAACAAGGCTATTAACTCTGGAGATCTCCATCAAACTTGACCATTTGAGAAAAAAGTCCCTAGACTTGGTTTATCAAATAAATTAGTAATTATTAATGTTAAAGAAAACACTCACAAAACTAGAGGCTACACTTATTTCAAAGAGGATTTTAGATTCAAATGAAGGGAAGCCCTGTGAAATTTCTGTCTTTTGATATAATCACTCCTAGATAGACGTTATCCAAGATATATGTAATAAGTACCACCAAAAAATGGATCTTGCAATAAGCTTTCACACATTTTCATTAAAAAAATTATATTTCTTCCTCATCTTTGTTAAAGGCATAATATACTGTCATACCAGTAATTATTCTTTGGGAAGTCAGTAAACTAAGAAAACTATGACAACCAAGTTATAGGACAAAAATTGAATAAAATCAGAACCCCAAAGAGGGAAAAAAAACAAATATAAAATATACTAGTCAAACTAAGTGATGGATTTCTAAGGGTTCCCTCAATTATGAACTATCCACCCCTACTCCAGTACAAACCCTATAGAGAAACCAAAAAGTTTACTGCAAATAGAAAAATATAATAGGAAAATTATAGAACAAACCATAGAGTGGCAGTAAACAATAAATAAAAATGATATAAGAGGAAAAGGAAAACAGAATGAACATATTCCTAGGTAAAGAGTAACATGCAACAAGCCAACTACAACCAAAATTTAAACCATACAGTCAGATTAAAAACTCCAAAAATTAAGTAAAAATTGAATACAATACAACAACAACAACATACCCAGTGTAGTCCCACCAGTGTTCTCTGGGGAGTATAGAGTGTACGCAACCTTCCCTCTACCCTGGGAGGTAGAGAGGTTGTTTACGATAGACCATCAAAATAGTATAGCCAATAGCAAGCGACACTAGATAGTAACAAAAATTGAAAGATAATAAACTGCATGAAAAAGCGAGACAAGTATAGCCAATAGCCACGACACTAGATAGTAACAAAAATTGAAAGATAATAAACTGCATGAAAAAGAGAGACAGCACTCTACCACCTACTAAACTTCTATCCTAATACGTGTCCTCCACAAACTCCTAGTAACTACCAAAACCCTAAAAATAAGAAAGATTGAAGTGGAGTTTTTTACCTGCTGTGAAACAGTGAAAAAGGAGAAACCCTATCAAAATTAATAGCATCAAAATCATCAAAACTCCTTCTTTGAAATTCAATCCAAATAAAACCAACATGCAAGAGACATTGAAGTGCATAGCCACCAATCCAAAGCCTTAATGGAGTAGAAGGATTTTCTCCAATAGTTGTCAATAACACAAAACAAGAAACCAAAACAAATGCCAAATTCCATATCACATCAAGAACCACAATGGGTCTTGAATACCCATAATCATCATCAAAACTTTGATTTTGTTGAAAATTAAATGAAGAAGCTAATCTTGTTAAAGAAAAAGAAAAGGGGGTACTTAAGCCTCTAAAGTATCTAGGTTCAATTAAATTTCTTTGCAATTCTTGGTCCATTTTGCATAAAGTTTCAATCTTTTTGCGCTTGTTCAAGTGTTTTTATGATTTTTTTTGGGGGGTGGGGGGGTTGAAAGTGATGAGTACTTTTGGGTGAGACTGGGGGAATGCTATATATATTGGGTTTGGAGAAAAATCAGAGATTCTCGTAATTTTTGCTCCAAAAGGTGGAATTTCACAACCCACACCCCCCGGTCCGACAGGTATGTGAAGGAGGATGGTGACTCAATTGATTTCAAAGGTTAGATTACTACCACGCTGCACACAAGGGCCTCCTTTATTTCAAGAAGAAATCACCATACCGCCGCTGACGAGATTCGATCCTTGGTCTTTGCTCCAAATATCCCCTTAAAACCAATTGAGCTGCCCAGCGGACGAGATTCTGATAATTCTTGGTCAGTGCCATTGGCACTCTTGTGAGTGCGGGGTCCAATTCTGTCATATGCATAAATTATTATGAAGTGAAGGAAAGAAAAAATAAAGAGAGGAAAATTAACTAAAAAGCCGTTCACCTCACGGCTTAAATTAAAAGTAATCGATAAATATATAATATATATATATAATTTATTTATAATAATACTCTTTTATGTGGTATTTTTTACTTTTTGAGACTCAAAATTTTTAATTTTAATAGACATAGAATTTTATAATTTTTCAGAATAAAATTACATATATGAAAACTTACTTTAAATTATAATTAATAATTTAAAATATTTAAAAAATATATAAGAAATTGTGATAAAAAATAATGTATTTCACTCTCGAAATTTGAACATCTCATAAATTGGGATGAAGGAAATATATGTATAATTAGTGTATAATCAATTATACCGGCTAAGAAAAGGAGTTATATGTGTAAAGATCCGAAGGAAAAAAACCAAAAAACAGAAGTTGAGTTACATAATATCCTCCAACTTTTAGAAATAGTATTAATTTTGGTCAATTTTTAATCATAGACTCATGTGAACTTATTTAAACTTTTCCAAAGGAAAAAGTTTTGGTATTTCTATGCGCAAGTATGTTGTGTCTTGAATCTTGATATCCCGAAATCAAGAAACAACTAAATACGGATGGTTACAACGTTGTGTGTTGAGTCGAGGATAGCCCTCTATCCTTAAGACAAGATTGCCCCGTATATATGCTTTTACGTTAGCGGGCAATAGTCTCCCAAGATAAAACAACACTTTAATCTCAACACTACAAAGCCAATAGGTTGAGCACTGTCGAAGAAAACAAATATGACTCGACTTGCTTTGAAGATATGGAATAGGAAGGAAGAGTATCTCTCTACTCTTCTCTTTTGTCTCTGTGTATATAGTGTGTCTCGTAGTGTATATCTTGTGTATATGTGTGGGTTTGCTCACCGATTTTCGTCACGGTTTTCTGCCGATTTTCGTCACGTTTTTCGCCTATTTTTCGTTCGAGTTTTCGGTCATTTCTTGCTTCGTTTTACACCAAATGAAGCTCAATATATAGCATGGAGGAGGGGTCGATCAATCGCCCAAACATGTGTTAAAGGCCATTAGGAGGGCTGTAAATGGCATGTTAAATGCCATTAGTGAGGGCGATTTAAGGTCTTGAAGGAGGTCGCTCAATTGCCCAACTAATGGGTTTGTTAATGGAGAATTAATCAGCCAAGTAATGGCTGATTAATGCTCCAAAAATGCAGTCCAACGGCCTTCCGTCACCTTCCCGAAACTATGAGGACCAAATCGTAAATATTGAAACTTCGGGGACCAAAGCGTACATATAAAAGAATTCGGTCCAAAGCGTACATATGAAACTTCGGGGATCAAAGCGTACATTTGGCGAGTTCTACGGTCCAAAAAGATAATATTAGACAGCCCACGGGCCCACGACCGTGACCGAGCCCGAGGCCGGACCGGACCGGACGGGACGGGCGGGCGGCGGCGGCGGCGCGCGTGTGGGCTTAGCCTTGAACCCAAGCACATCTAGGTCTTCCCTCCTTTAAACACATGGGATACCCCTTGGGGTCCCAAACCCTTTACCACATTAGAGACTTATATAGAGAGCAATTCTTCCTATTCCCACCGATGTGGTAGATTTGTCCCACACCACATTTCCATGTCTCAAACACCTTACTTCGTGGACCAATATCTCTTTCATTTCTCAACGAAATTAGACGATTCTTGGCCCTACGGTCATCTACTCACTTCGTAGATCATGCATGTGCGAAGAGACAAGGTCTCCAACATGCGGAACACTAGTGTTTAATTCATCAAAGATGGGTGGACGCATCTCCCCGCCAAAGGCTAATTTCCAACAATCCCCTCTATGAAAGAGAGATTGTGGCGCACGCACAAGGTGCCTACATTTCAGCAATCTTTCAGCGAAACGATATTGCATCAGGAGAGGTAGCTTTCGCTTTGAACCTTCCCTAGTTGAAACCATCGGACTTACTTCGCGCGGTGAACGTGATGTCTTGAACCGTCGGTGTTTAGTGTAAGCCAAGACAACGATATCAACACAATAACTCTTCTTATTCATTTTCCTTCTTACGTTTCTCGTCCGTTGTGGCCATGGACACACTTGGATTCTTAAGTGCGTTCAATTGAGGCGGCCATCCTCGCACTTAAATAGGTGATCTCCTACAAGGTATCTGCTATACCCCACTTCTCAAGTGTTAGGAATCATTAAAAGTTCCACAACTTTAACCTCAACCGTTTGAGGATCTTTTAAAAAGTTTTGGAAGCTTAACCTTTACCCACCATGTGCGAGCGGCACTTTAATGTCTATCGCGGGAACGACTTTGGATTCATGTTTCCGTACGAAATCATCATCCGAAGTGCTTCTTGCTTCCACCGAAGCGCTCAACCGAACCTTTTGCCGCTTAGTTTTCCCATTGAACCAAATTCTTGGGATCTCCAATCGGTATGGTTGGGTTTCCACCGCAAAGGTTCGTATTGTTTGGGTTTTAAGCCAATTCCCCTAGACGGGCGAGAACACTTGATCTCCGGGTAGTCCCTTAGTTAGTACACAAGGATGTGACACCCGTGATGATCAAGCGCCATACGGTCTTATGTCTCCGACGGATCCCGAAAGATATGTCCGGACGCCGTCATCCGTGTCCTTCCCGAAGCCGACCGGCTAGCCACGGTGTATAACTTGAAGACACGGGTATCTCCCAATAAGGGACGTCCTCTAAGGAGCCGTGAAGTTACTCAACTTCTTTCATGCTTTGTATAAAGCGATAAACTCCGATTCCATCATGAATCGGCCGATGCAAGTTTGCTTAGAGGATTTTCCAAGATCCACCATACACATTTGCTTGTGGCTTTGGTGTTCTTCGGATCGATGTCCATTTTGCATCTTGTGTTCTCCCGAACCGCATTGGACATCCGAGAATACTATAATCCGTAGATAAGCGAATAATTCGGATATCGTCATATCGACTTAACGCCTTCTATTGATCATGTATTAAGATCATCGGTGAACCTTAGTTCAGGCGATCTACGTTTGTAGGACGATACCGGGTCGGTTGTAGTGTGTACAATACATTGAACTACACATGACCTGTGCATATCGCTCCTTGATAATGGGTGCACCATGATTCCAATCGGTTCTATGATTCATATCCATTGGTGGCTTCAACGAGGCTGTCAACTATCGACCGATCTGTTAGATGTCTTAGAAATCCAATTCCTAAGATGTCATCCGTGATACCCATATCTTTCATATCGAGACTTTGTTTCAATATGACTTTTACTTTCGGATGTTGATTCTCCATTTGTTGGCTTTCTAATTTCGAGTCAATGTTTCGTGGTCGATTCATTGTTTACGTTTTATACGAAACTTTCGGGACCAAAATGTAAACATTTCAAGGACCAAAATGAAAGTTCGGGAAGAAGCCCAACAGTTCAAAGCAAATCAACTCGATTCTCTTCTTCCAACTCTCCGGTTGGGAAGGTACATTTCAACACCCATGCCATGTAAGATTACAATGGCCCTGGATGTGAAGCTACTCACGGGGAGCACTTTTTACAACCCAAAGGTTCTTTTCCCGGAGGAAGATCAACCATTACACAAGTATGGTTCTATATGATGAAATATATTTCTCTCTTTAGCTTCTTTCCAAAGCGGCGCTTTTGGAGATAACAATTATTTGTTAATTGTCAATGGTTTATTCTCAACCATACAAGCTAGAAGGTATGGAACAAGTCTTTGTCCCCTCTTTGCTCCTTCTCGGTTCAACATCTAGAATCCCCGAGTTACGCGGATGCGGAATATTAAGTTCCGGATAGCCAGCAACTTTCGAGTCCTGTAGATACGGAACGTCTAGTTCCGGACAGTCAGGCCCTCGCGGGTTCTTGTTAACCTTGAGCAATTACTCCTTTTTCCTATTTCAAGGAAAGTTATCTTCAAAGAATTCAACATTCTTTTACGCCAAGAGGCGATCAGTACTACTGTTATTTGCAGATCCAGTGGATATGCACTCTACAGTCTTAGGTACAACTTGACCTATTTCGGTATTCCAACTTTTATCAAGCCACCCCACATAATTTGGGCGTACGACTTTGCGCTTGGCTAACACCGTTGGACTGAGGTGAGAAATGAACATTCGTTTAATGAACGATGCTTCACATTCTCCCCCTCTATCACTACGAATTTCTCAATCCGTAGGCTTAGTTTATTTTCAACACGCTTTGTAGCGCTTATCCGCTTCAACAACTTCATCTTTGCTTTTCAACAAACAAAGGATTCCATACGTTGTACCATCATTAATGAAGATCACAACGTACTTGTCTCCCCCCTCTATTTTGGATAAACTTCAAATCACCCAAGTAGGTGTGACTAAGTTCTAGAGGAGCGGTGCTTCCTTCGCTATTCCCTTGACGGAATTTGGAAAGGTGATTTTGCCTCTTCGTCTACCTCACATTTATTTTGAGGGTTTATGTCGACAGTAGGCAACAATTTCAACATCGTTAGCTTTTGAATGACTTGCTATTTAACGTGTCTTAATCTATGATGGAATAGATGCACGGATTACAAATATACCATTCATTTAGCTACAGACGTACCGTACCATTCTTAGTTATTACAGACCTGTTGGACTAGTCTCAAACCAGCTTGACCAACAGCGTCCCTTAAACCAAGTTTGGGATATGTATCACCTCATCTTAGAGTGATCCCAATCCATGAAGTCCTATTGAGGACAACCTCTCCAGCCCCTTTGATTTTAGAGGTGGCGTTGCTTCACATGAACAACTTCTTGCCCGTGGTTAGGGCGTAACCGGATCATATGAGATGCGGATGCTGCGGCCCACTCCGGTTGCTTTGGCGACCGAGTGTCCAATTTCTTTTCTCGCCTTTCTTTAGGCCTTCGGATCATTTAAGACACGGAAATTCGGCCCACCACACTAGGTGTCCTTTACTTTTCCTATGAAATGAATTCGGCCCCACTCCGTCGCCGGAGGCTTTATATGACCGAGTGTCCAATATCATCATATCAAAAGAATTTTTGGCCCACTCCCGGTCGCCGGAGGCTTTGTATGGCGAGTGTCCAATATCATCCTATGAAGGATCTTCGCCAAATAGTATGACAGTTCTACGTCTTTAACGTTAAGATTGGTGCCCAGATAATTCTTGGCGCTTACTTAAGAGTGGTAACGAGTTTTCGCACGATTAGTGGATCTTTCTCCATCGTATGTGCGAACCTACTTTACACACTTTTAATCACTACACTTAAAAGAACGGATCTTTTTAAGTCGTTTACAAAATCCAATCTTTAAACGAAAAAGAAGATGAGATTAAACTTCTGATTTGTTAAAGCGTAAGGAATATAAATTATTTTCATATTCCTCCTTACTTTAATCCATTTTTAATCAGACATCATTTAATCTTTATTCTTGACAAGTAAGAAAAATTACTTATCCCAGTTTCGGATTACGGCTCACTCCGGTCACTTCATCAAACCGAGTGTCCGGTTCCTTCTTACCATTATTCGGATCTTTTGTCCGGGACGGATACAGGCCTTCTTTGCAAGATAGAAGTACATCTTCGATCTTCTCCTCTTGTCCCGTTGACATCCTCGGGCTCTCGAGAGCGCTTGTTCCCACTAGTCTTGGTAGCGGTGACACCATGAACATGTTCATCATCATCACTCTCTTCTACCGAGAAAACCATTGCCATATCCGATTTGGTCACACAACTTTTGACCGACATCTTTCGAACACTAATAGTAATACTATACGAGATCTTGTCTTAAATTTTTGGTATTTCTATGTACTTTATAAAGCGATACGGGATGTAAATAACTATTACAAATGTTCGAAAGGATAAATAAATGGTCAAACTTCAAAAGCGCAAGTGCGTTGTGTCTTGAATCTTGATCACCTTGCAAAGCCAACTTTGAGAACCGCCGCAAGTATGTTGTGTCTTGAATCTTGATATCCCGAAATCAAGAAACAACTAAATCGGATGGTTACAACGTTGTGTGTTGAGTCGAGGATAGCCCTCTATCCTTAAGACAAGATTGCCCCGTATATATGCTTTTACGTTAGCGGGCAATAGTCTCCCAAGATAAAACAACACTTTAATCTCAACACTACAAAGCCAATAGGTTGAGCCTGTCGAAGAAAACAAATATGACTCGACTTGTGAAGATATGGAATAGGAAGGAAGAGTATCTCTCTACTCTTCTCTTTTGTCTCTGTGTATATAGTGTGTCTCGTAGTGTATATCTTGTGTATATGTGTGGGTTTGCTCACCGATTTTCGTCACGATTTTCTCGCTCGATTTTCGTCACGAGTTTTACGCCTATTTTTCGTTCGGTTTTCTGGTCATTTCTTGCTTCGTTTTACAGCCAAATGAAGCTCAATATATAGCATGGAGGAGGGGTGATCAAGCGCCCAAACATGGCTGTTAAAGGCCATTAGGAGGGATTTGTAAATGGCATGTTAAATGCCATTAGTGAGGCCGATTTAAGGTCTTGAAGGAGGTGCTCAATTGCCCAACTAATGGGCTGTTAATGGAGAATTAATCAGCCAAGTAATGGCTGATTAATGCTCCAAAAATGCAGTCCAACGGCCTTCCGTCACCTTCCCGAAACTATGAGGACCAAACGTAAATATTGAAACTTCGGGGACCAAACTGTACATATAAAAGAATTTCGGTCCAAGCTGTACATATGAAACTTCGGGGATCAAAGCGTACATTGGCGAGTTCTCTCGGTCCAAAAAGATAATATTAGACAGGCCCACAGCCCACGGGCCGTGACCGAGCCGAGCCCGAGGACGGGCGGGCGGCGGCGCGCGCGTGTGGGCTTAGCCTTGAACCCAAGCACATCTAGGTCTTCCCTCCTTTAAACACATGGGATACCCCTTGGGGTCCCAAACCCTTTACCACATTAGAGACTTATATAGAGAGCAATTCTTCCTATTCCCACCGATGTGGTAGATTTGTCCCACACCACATTTCCATGTCTCAAACACCTTACTTCGTGGACCAATATCTCTTTCATTTCTCAACGAAATTAGACGATTCTTGGCCCTACGGTCATCTACTCACTTCGTAGATCATGCATGTGCGAAGAGACAAGGTCTCCAACATGCGGAACACTAGTGTTTAATTCATCAAAGATGGGTGGACGCATCTCCCCGCCAAAGGCTAATTTCCAACAAAAAGAACCAAAAATAGAAGTTGAGTTGCATAATTTCCTCCAACTTTCAAAATATACATTAGTTTAAGTTAATGTTAACGTTTAGACTTAAGTGAAAGTGTGAATCAATTAAACTTTTCCATTCAAAACATTGTTTTTCTATCACCAAATAATGATTTTTGGGTTTAATTTGACCTTTATTTTAAAAATGGTGTGAATACTCTAATGGTGTATGTTTAAGTAGTGAAAATTATAATGATATGTGCTTATGTTGACACAAATTTCAAAATAAGAATAAAAAAAAAAACAAGAAATTATTTCTATGTGGAGAGACATGGCACATGGTTGGATGCAGAAGGTTGGGAAAAGGTTTGTTTAGAATTTGTTATTTTAAATTTTCTATACTAGTTTTAGGCAAATATTTATTGAAATTGTGCATATTTCAAACTTATAAATACATAATATAGATTTGTTTAAATTAAGTTTTATTTCTTAATCATGATAAGTAATGAGCATTATTTAAAATTTAATTAACACTTAATCATTATAAATCACAATTTAGTGCATATGGTGAGTTCATATAAGTTTTTCTCTAATTTTATCTTTATCTATGACATTAGAAATGTATTACCCTTTCTTATTTAATATTTGAATTTAGTTAATGTTTTATCATGTGAAGAAAATCACATTCATATTGATTCAAATGGTATCCTAATAATTTCATAAGATGAATCAAATTAAAAAAAAAAATACATTCTTATGTAGTTTCAATACTACACTTAATTACCTTTCCTTTCTATATTTTTTCTGACAGTTAATTAATGATTTACACTATATGGTTAGTGCTTAACATTTAAGTAGAAATTTAATTAATTATCAAATTGTGTTAACCTAGATTCTTAATCCTGTCAATCACTTTATGGACTTGCTTTTTGAATTTCATAGTTTTTAAAGTGCACTATGAAAGAATCTTGTTGTTATTGAGTACTAAACAAATGGAGCATAAAACTTACGTAAAAAGATTTTGGATATATTTTTAAATTTAATTATTTGATTAGTTTTGGTGAAGTAGGTTAATTTTTACAAAATTAGTTTGTAGAAAGAAAATTGATGATACAAAGTAGGTTCTTTATTATGCTTGCTGACAATCTTTTTAGTATTTTAAAAATTGTTTTTGAATACTATTTAAATCCAACTCAAACACTTTTTAAGGGAAAACATTTTCAAAGTTTTGAGGCTGGAGAAAATCTCGAAAAGAAAATTGAACCTTTTATAAAAAGAAAAAATTTAGGCTTTGAAATTCAAAATTGAAGGAGAAGAAAGAGATATACTGAATTTCAACTTCTATGTATAATTGTATACTATTGCGTAATTTTTTCATAATACTATTCCACAAATCAAAAAGATAAAAGAGGTAATCAGAATTTACGCTAAATAATATAAGAACTTTAAAAATAAAATATCTTACAAAAATTGAGAATTGAAGAAGGGAAGAGTTTTATCCTTTTGCTAGGGAAATTGATATAATATATCATGAAGTATAATTTGAAAATTACGCTCTCCACCTTCAATTTAGACTTGTCGATTTACTCCTTATATTATAATGGCTAGCATTTTCAAAAAGAAAAAGATCTCGAAGCAAAATAAATTAACTATAAGTGATTTCTTACATGAACAGAGACATTCGATAATTATACTAGCATAAGGAGTGTAAAATAATCTAACAAATTGATTGACTTACAATCAAATCTCTCTATAATGATATTATTTGTTCCGATACTTTTTAATTGCTATAGCAAAATATTGTTATAGAGAAAATATACTATAACATAACATGAAGTTATAACATGAAAGATCAGTTCTAGAGAAAATATGATTATTATAGCGAATCATTGTTATAGAAAATGACGGTTAGTGAGAGGTTTAAGTGTACCATTCATTATTAGAAATGATAGAATATATGAAAATATATTCTTTTTGATATCATTAGTGATCTGGTATATCTTTAATTATTATAGTAATCTTTTGTATTAGTTAGGTGTATATTTGATTTCCGTAATTATAGCCTAGGATGATTAGGGGTGGGCATATATCGGTTCATATCGGTTTTGTATCGGAAAAATATGAACCGAATAAAAATTATTTTAAAAAAAAAATGAATCCAACTTTTTAAAAAAAATGATATGTTCGGTTTATATCGCCGAACGTATCGAATTATATCGGTTTTTTCTAGGGGTGGCCAGTGGGCCGGGGGATTTTTTTGTTTTTTTTTAAATTGAATTTCCAACACTGAAATTGACATTCACACCTACATTACCACGAAATTTTGACGTTGAAATCTATTGTGTATCGTGAGATATTTACTAAAGAAAAGAGAAAATTAGAAACCGGTTTGGGGGAAAACACAAATTGATTGGGAAAATGGACGTTTTCGTAAAAATTGGCGGTGCCAATCTGCCTTGTGGATTTTTGCCCGGCCCCGTCTAAATAAATACGCAAAATCAAAAAAAAAATGGGTAAAATGGACATCCGAGCACAGGGTTATGACCATTTAAAGTTTCACCAATTTACAACTACTTTCTCTCCCTACATTTTATGTCAATGCTTCCGTGATATGTTAATCAAGTCCATGCAACATTCGACTTCGATAAAAGCTTCATACATTGGCTTCAATGGCTATGATTCAAGAGATAGTAGTAGTCTAAAATAAAAAATAAGATTAATTACAAATTTGCCCTGGTTTTTCGGTTCAGTTCATCCCCGAATCATTTAATCCTGATTCGGTTCGGTTTTTTAAAAAATCATTTTTTTATAAAAAAAAAAAAAGAAACGAATAAAAATCGAACCGAACTGGCGGTTTTTTCGGTTCTCGAATTTTTTGCTCACCCCTAAGGATGATTAATATATATCATGTATATAAGTTAATTACATTAATGAAATGAGCAAGAGACTATTCTCTTTCATGGTATCAGCAGTCTAGGCCAAATTTTCCTCTCCTCCCTACCACTCTTCCATCGTGCCCTACTCGGCAAAACATCCCTTCCACCGCCCAAATTATTATTTTTTCCCCTTCCTCAGTCATGCCTAACACAAAGAATACCTTACATTCTGCTCTTGCAGTCTCCAACATCAAGAACAACATCCCTATCGTCCTTGAAATGGAGAACGTCCAATAGGCAATGTGGGCGAAACTTTTTAAAATTCACGCAAGGTCTCATCGAGTCATTAATCACATCGTCAAACCGGAAAAAGGCAAAGAGAATGTGTCTTCCACCGATGATGAAATGGAGTTATGAGCAACTCTTGATGATACGGTCCTCTAATGGATTTATTCTACCATCTCTATGGACCTCTTGCATACAATTATCGAACCCGACGACACGACAATGGAAGCTTGGAATAGGTTGCGTGATATATTCTAAGACAACAAAAATTCTCGCGTCATAATCCTTGAGCAAGAATTCTCTCACACAACTATGGAGGATTTTTCGAATGCCTCCGCATATTGTCAAAGGCTCAAGGAATTGTCGGATCAACTCAAGAACGTCGGAGCACTGGTCACAAATGATCATCTCGTTCTTCAATTGGTTGCGGGCCTCTCCGAAGCATTTAATGGTAGTTGGAACTCTTCTTCGCCAACATAATCCTATCACACCTTTCTACCAAACACGTTCCATGCTCACTCTAGAAGAAGCGGAGTTAGTTAAAAAGGCCGCAATCAGAGCACATTTCGCTATGATGGCGGCCACGTCCCAAGAAACCGATGACTCTCAATCATTCTCTAAAAATTATAGTCAAAACCGTAACAATGGTGGTGGTAAAAAGGGACAAAACTGACACAACGATGGCAAAACCCGTGGCGGCGGCGACGGTGGCGGATGTGAAGGCGACCAACAGGGGTCCGGGCCACAACACTCCTGACAGCACCCTTGGGCCAGTGGGTAGTGGCCCATCTCGCCATGCCCATACCCAACATAGATATGGGCCAGGCCCAAAGAAGGCAGCAACAGATAGCCCAATTTGGGCCTCGACAACAACAAGCCTGGCAGCAATCTAGTCTGCTTGGGCCTCGACCACATCAGGCTTTCGTTGTTGCGAGCCCAACAGCCTCCCTGACCCATACAGATATCGAGGCAGCGATGCATACACTTGGGCTAAATCCTCCGGATGCGAATTGGTACATGGATACTGATGCTACTTCTCATATGACATCCGCGCAAGGTAACCTCTCGTCTTATTTCAATTTAAGCAAAACTTATGGCATAATTGTTGGTAATGGTCATTCAATTCCAATTCGTGGTTATGTTCACATAAATTTGTCTCCCCTAAACCCGCTTTTAGCCTTGAAAATATCCTTCATGCTCCTCAATTAATTAAAAATTTAGTGTATGTTAGGAAATTTACAATTGATAACTCAATTTCTATTGAATTTGATCCCTTTGAATTTTCTGTGAAGGATTTCTGGACGGGGATACATCTAATGAGATGTGATAGTCGGGGAGAGCTCTATCACATCACCACCACCATCACCACAAAACAAGTCACACCATCAACGTTTGCAGCTTTAGCACCTTCCTTATGGCATGTACGTTTGGGTCATCCGGGAGGGTCTGTTTTTTACTTCCTTAAAAATAATAAATTTATTGTGTGTAATAACACTCATAGTGCTAATGTTTGTCCTTCTTGTCCGTTTGGAAAACATGTTAAATTGTCATTTGTTGCCTCTAATTCTATTACTATGTTACCTTTTGATATTATTCATAGTGATCTTTGGACATCTCCCGTTTTGAGCTCTTCAGGCCACCGTTGTTGTATTTTGTTGTTGGATGATTACTCTAATTTTTTGTGGACATTTTCGTTATCTAAAAAGTCTCAGATTTATTCCACATTCCTATCATTTAGAGCATTTATTCGTACTCAATTTGAACGGGAGGTTAAGAACATTCAATGTGATAATGGAAGGAAATTTGATAATGAGTCATTTAGGGAATTTTGTAAGGTTAATGGTATATCTTTTCGGTTCTCATATCCACATATGTCATCACAAAATAGGAAAACCGAGAGAAAAATCCACACCATTAATAATATTGTTCGTACATTACTAGCCCATGCATCATTACTACATTCATTTTGGCATCATGCATTACAAATGACAACTTACCTTCTCAACATACTCCCTATCAAAGGATTAGCCTACCACTCTCCACTCAAAATTCTTTATCAAAAAGAGCTTTCGTATTCTCATATTAGGGTATTTGAGTGTTTATGTTATCATCTATTCTCCTCTACTATCATAAACAAACTTCAAGCCCGCTCTACCGCTTGTTTTTTTTTTTGGTTACCCATCTAATCATCGTGGTTACAAATATTATGATTTATCCTCTAATAAGATCATCATTAGTCGTCATGTCATTTTCGATAAATCCAAATTCCTTTTGCTAAATTGCATAGTTCCACGTCCCATTCATATAATTTTTTGGATGATGGGCTCTCACCGTATGTGGTCCACCATTTGGCCAAGACTACACCACGACACATGGACTAGCGGGCACAGTTAGGCCCACTACCTACTGGCCCAACAGCCTCCGGCCAACAGCTTCGGCCAGCCGGCACACTGCCAGCTGGCCTAACTCCTTCTAGCCAGCACCCAGCCAACCCAGAACCTCGGCCCACCTTGTTAAGCCCAGCGGGTGGCAGCCCACTGCCTTTCCAACCCGATTCCACTACATCAAAATTAGGCTAGCCCACGGCTCCCACCTAAATCCAACCCACTTCAATTCCGGGTCCAGGGCCCGTTACTCACAGCCAACAGAGTATTTTTAGACCAAAACGATAATTTAATCTAACTCTAATGGTACTAAATCCCCTCTACCACGTAAATTCTGTGTTTGCCCTTCGTGACCCGAATTGGAAAATGGCTATGGATGATGAATATAATGTTTTTATTGAAAATAAGACGTACTCGTCTTGTAGGTAATGGCAAAACTCAACAGTTTGGCGTAGATTGTGTAGAGACATTTAGTCTGGTGGTCAAACTGATAACTATTCACACTGTTCTCGGTCTAGTTCTCTCAAAAGCATGTCCCATTCATCAACTAGACGTGGAAAATGCATTTTTACACAAAGAACTCAAGGAAATAATATACATGCATCAGCCCTTGGGTTTCCGGGACACCACTCATCTTAATCATGTGTGCTTGCTGAAAAAATATTTGTATGGGCTAAAACAGGCTCCTCGGGCGTGGTACAAAAGATTTGCAAATTATGTGTCTACTCTTAGATTTTCTCACAGCAAGTCTGATCATTCTCTTTTCATATACTGTCGCGGTCCTTCTATGGCCTACATTATGTTATATGTGGATGATATTATATTGATTGCTTCCTCTGATGAACTTCGCAAGTCTATCAAATCTCTTCTCATCTCAGAATTTGCTATGAAAGACATGAGGCCATTGAGTTATTTTCTGGGTATAGCTGTCACTCGTCATGCAAGTGGTCTATTTCTATCTCAGAGGAAGTATGCAGCAGATATCATTGAACGGGCTGGCATGTCAGCCTGTAAGTCATCTCCTACTCCGGTTGACACTAAACTGAAGCTGAGTGCTACTTCTAGCACACCATATGAGGATCTCTCCCACGATCGTAGCCTTGCGGGGCCCTTCAATATGTCATGTTTACGAGGTCCGATGTTACTTATGCAGTGCAACATGTGTGTTTATTCATGCATGATCCGAGGGAAGAACACATACACGCTCTCAAACGCATTGTGCGCTACATTCAGGGTACTCTTGATCATGGCTTACACATATATCCATCATCGATATCTACTCTCATTTCGTATACATATGATGATTGGGGTGGATTTCCAGATACCAGGCGTTCGACATCTGGTTATTGTGTATTTCTTGGTGATAACTTGGTCTCTTGGTCGGCTAAACGCCAGGCTACTTTGTCACGCTCTAGCGCGGAGGCCGAATATCGAGGGGTCGCTAATGTGGTGTATGAGTCATGTTGGTTGCGTAACCTCCTCTTAGAGCTTCATTTTCCTATTCAGAAAGCTACATTGGTCTACTGCGATAATGTTAGTGCGATATATCTCTCGGGGAATCCTGTACAACATCGGCACACTAAACATATCGAGATGGATATTCACTTTGTTCGCGAAAAGGTTGCTCATGGATAAGTACGTGTCTTACATGTCCCTTCACGATATCAGATTGCTGACATCTTTACTAAGGTCTTCCCTTGGTTCTGTTTGAAGATTTTCAGGACAGTCTCAACGTACGATAACTGCCCACTACGACTATGGGAGTGTGATAGAATATATGAAAATATATTCTTTTGATATCATTAGTGATCTTGTATATCTTTAATTATTGTAGTAATCTTTTGTATTAGTTGTATATTTGGTTTTCGTAATTATAGCATAGCATGGTTATTGTATATCATGTATATAAGCTAATTACATTAATGAAATGAGCAGGGGATTATTCTATTTCAAGAGAGAGAAAAAGTTTGCCTACGCTATATATATATATATGGTCAACACATTTTTATTACTCATATGCTATTGTTCTTGTGAAAGTAAGATCTTCTCTTCAATACTTCTGTTTGTTATGCAAAGAAATGGGTTTTTCTCTTCTATTTCTTTTCTAATTACCAAATGGGTATGTTTTTTGAATGACACCCTAATATAAGGTCCTTGTCTAACTTCCAAATTGGTGTGTTGTTCGAATGACACCTTACTATAAGGTCCTTGTCTAACTTGAATGCAGGGAGCTCATGTGTTTGAGTCCTACACCGCCACATGTGTTTGAGTCCTACACCGCCACACGCGAAGTCGTAGACCATTGCTTTAAAGACAAGATGAAATCCTTTTTTCTTATTCTAAGCTGTAAACTCATGATGGAATAGCTCCCGAGATGAATTTCCTTTCTCTATGGTAATACAACTGAGATTATTTCATAGATTAGACGTCCCTAAGAAATTCCCATAACAAAGAAAAATGCAAGAGAACAAAAGAAATGAAAGAAATAACCCCATTGATTATTTTCATTAATTGAAAGGTATTTATAAAAGTTACAAAATAGGAGAATCATATTCCTATTCTACTCCTAAAACCTTATTCTACCATAATTCTAACTATACAATTATGGTAAGTGTATAATCATAATTTAGGTAACAAATACAGTACAATATACACCAAATATATATACCATAAATACAAGATTGCTATCTTGTAACAATCCCGTGATGGGCTCCGAGATGGTCTGCCCCACTGCTAGGCTTCCGTCTTTGGGCCCTTTGCTCCATTTGCCCGTGATATACATTTCTGTATATTGGGTGTATATCACGGGTATATTGCTTTGTTTAACACACCCCCGCAGTCATAGCGGGCGGTCTTCGAACGCTGAGACTGTCCCTAAAATCTTCAAAGAGTACCGAGGGAAGACCCTTTGTAAAGATGTCTACAACTTGATATCTTGACGGGACATGACATATGCGTACCTGCCCCCGAGCAACCTTTTCACGGACAAAGTGAATGTCCATTTCGATATGCTTAGTGCGTTGGTGCTGAACCGGATTACCTAAGAGGTAGATGGCACTAACGTTATCACAATATACTAAGGTTGCCTTCTGAATGGGACAATGAAGCTCTAACAGTAAGTTACGTAACCAACATGATTCTGAGACCACATTAGCTACCCCTCGATATTCTGCCTCGGCACTTGAGCGGGATAGAGTCGCCTGACGCTTTGCAGACCAGGAGACCAAGTTGTTGCCAAGGAACATACAATAGCCAGACGTAGACCGTCTGGTGTCTGGACAACCACCTCAATCTGCATTTGTGTATGAGACAAGTGTGGATGTCGATGAAGGATACAAATGTAAATCATAGTCCAGTGTACCCTGAATATACCGAATGATACGTTTGATTGCATTCATATGCTCAACTCTGGGATCATGCATAAATAAACACACATGTTGAACATCATACGTAATATATGGTCTGGTAAAGGTAAGATACTGAAGGGCCCCTACAAAATGCGATAGCGGGTTGGATCCTCATAAGGGACGTCTGTCGCGGCACCAAGTTTGGGCTTAGTATCAACTGGAGTGGAAGTGGACTTACAGGATGACATCTCAGCCCTCTCGATGATCTCAGCCGCATACTTTCTTTGAGACAAAAACAAACCACCGAATGACGCTTGACGGCAATCCCTAAAAAATAACTCAAGGGCCCTAAGTCTTTCATAGCAAACTCAGAGCTGAGCATGGACATGATAGACTGGGGTAAAGAATTGGAAGAGGCAGTCAAAATGATATCATCCACATACAATATAATGTAGGCCAAGGACGAACCACGACGGTAGATGAACAAGGAATTATCTGACCTGCTGTGAGTGAACCCAATAGTTGAAACAAAGTTAGCAAACCTCGTATACCAGACCCGTGGAGACTGCTTAAGCCCATATAAGGACTTATTCAATAAACAGACATGATGAGGACGTTTGGGATCCCTGAATCCCAACGGCTGATGCATATAGACTGTTTCCTTGAGATCACCATGTAGGAAAGCATTCTTGACATCCAACTGATGAATAGTACATGCCTTTGAAAGAGCCAAGCTGAGCACAGTGCGAATGGTAGCCGGCTTGACCACCGGACTAAACGTCTCACCACAATCTATCCCAACCTGCTGAGTCTTACCATCACCCACAAGACGTGCCTTATGTCGAGCGAAAGAACCATCCGAATTTTCCTTAAGAGCAAAAATCCACATAGACCTGATAACATTAATACCAGAGGGACGGGGCACCAACTCCTACGTCTTATTATCAATAAGAGCATTATATTCATCAGTCATAGCAATTTTCCAATTTGGGTCATTTAAGGCAGACACCGGATTACGGGGCAGGGGGGATTTAGAGACATTTGAATGTAAATTAAAATGTCTTTTCGGTGTAAAAATACCCCGTTGACTATGAGTGACTGGTCTAAGACTCGAGGAAGAGGTGGGCGAATTTTGGGAATTTTCTAGGCTCGGGAAAGACTGGCCAGCAGGCAGTGGGCCTGCTGGCCCAATTCTGGAAACGGACCCATCGACGGAAACGATCGGAACCGGACCGGTTCCGGTGGTGGCTGGACCGGCCCAATCACCGAAATTGGCCCGGTGAGACGGCGGGCGCATCTTGGACCGAGACGTGCCAGTGGGCCCAGCGGGCAGTGGGCCCGCTGGAGAGTTTTGGGTGCGGGAGATGTCCGAAAAATACCGAATAATATACGGGAATATTCGATCATCCAAAAAATTATACGAACTAGGCTTGGGAGTATGAACTTTCGTAAAAGGAAATTGGGTTTCATCAAAAATGACATGGCGATTAATTATGATTTTCTTGGAGGATAAATCAAAGCATTTGTAACCACGATGATTAGACGGATAACCCAAAAATACACACGGAGTAGACCGAGCCTGAAGTTTGTTAATTGTGGTGGATGGAACAACGGATAACACAAGCACCCAAAGACCCGAAGATGAGAATAAGACGGGTTCTTATTATATAAGATGTGGAGGGGAGAAGAATATGTCACACCTTTAGACGGAATTATGTTAAGGAGATATGTGGCCATTTGTAGAGCATGATGCCAAAAATATGGGGGTATGGAAGCATGAATTAAGAGAGTTTGGACAATGTTATTTATGGAACGAATTTTGCGTTCGGCTTTCCCATTTTGTGAAGATGTACGAGGACACGAAAAATGAAAATTGATCCCATTATTAGCACAGAACTCCTGAAACTCCCTATTGTCATACTCTTTCCCATTATCACATTGAATATTTTTTATTTCCCTTTCGAATTGGGTACGAATGAATGCTCTAAATTTTATGAAGACGGAAAACACTTGTGATCTATTCGCAATTGGAAACGTCCACAAAAATTTAGAATAATCATCTAAAAAGAGAACATAATATCGATGACCCAACGAACTGAGAACATGAGACGTCCATAGGTCGCTATGAATAATATCATATGGCATTGAAGTATGAGAATTTGAGTCTACAAATGACAACTTAATAATTTTTCCTAACGAACAAGATTGACAAAGTGGAGTACGACTCGTACCCTTACAAGAAGTAAAACTATTTTTATCTAAAACTGATAAAATAGAGGATCCTGGATGACATAGGCGAGCATGCCACATGGAAGGAGAAATGGCTGTAAAGGCTGATGGCAAGGCTTGACTCGATGGACCGACACCGGGCATGATAGGATAAAGATATCTCTTACTATCACACCTCATGAGAGGACTCCCCGTCTTGAAATCCTTCACAGAGAAACCAAAATGATCAAATTCAACAGAAATAGAATTGTTAGTGGTGAACTTTCTGACACACACTAAGTTTTTAATCAATTTGGGAGCATGTAAAGTATGTTTCAAGATAAGGGGTGGATTGGGGGGAGACAACGTTTTCTGACCATTATCCTGAATTGGAATAGAGTTGCCATTACCGATAATTATACCGCGAGGGTTGCTTAAATTAGAATAAAAAGAGAGAGTACCTGAATCGGATGTCACGTGGGTGGTGGCACCGGTATTCATATACCAATTTGGGTCCGATTGTGTCAACCCTAGTGTGTGCATTGCGACCTCGATATCGGTCTGAGTGGGGCCTGCTGCATGGTGAGCTTGCGGAGGCCGGGGACCAAGTATTCCAGAACCGGGCTGTTGCCGTGGGCTGAAAGCTGCTGGAATTGCTGCCGCTACTGGGCCATTAGGTAGTGGGCCGTCTGGGCTGCTGGAAAGCCCACTGGTCAGTGTGTGCAAACTGTACTGGAGCTGGGCCGTAGGGCCACTGTCCACTGGTCCAAGCCCACGGCCTAGAGGCCCAAGGCTTAGACCAGGGGTTCGGTGGCCCACTGGAAATTGGAGGGGGCCCACTGCCACTGCTTTGGCCACCATGACTGCCACCTGAACCGCCGTGTTTGCCCCCGCGATTTTTATTTTTCAGGCCATTCTTGTTGCCCCCATGGGATTAGTTTTGGTTCGAATTGTTGCCATAATTTTGAGGACTTGGGGAGGACGTCATCATGACCACGAGACTAGCATTAGTAGCCGCCTTTTTAGCCAAACCGGCTTCTTCCAAGGTAAGCATGTATCGTGCTTGATAGAACCTTGGAAGAGGATTACTTTGACGAAGGAGAGTCTCAACGCCACTATAGGCCTCGGATAGGCCAACAACCATCTGTAAAACAAGACGATCTTCACTAAAGGCGCACCAACGTTACGGAGTTGGTCCGCCAATTCGTTCAACCTTTTGCAATATGCTGAAACGTTGGGAAATTTTCCATGTTGACGTGGGAAAAATCTTGTTCAAGGGTAACAGCTCTGGAATTTTGATTATCCTGGAATATGTCACGCAGTCTATCCCATGCGGCCATCGCTGTAGCGTCTGGTTCGATAATCGTCTGCAATAGGTCGGTGGAGATAGTAGAATATATCCACTGAAGGACAATGGCATTAAGCGTTGTCTATAATTTAGGATCATCCTCGCGTTTAGGCACCTCTGTATCATCAAGCGCCGCGAGGATGATGTGATGGATGACTTGATGCGAACGAGCGTGAATTTTGAACAACTCTACCCACGTCGCGTATTGGACGTTTTCTATTTCAAGAATTAACGGGATATGATTCTTGATGTTAGAAACAACAAGGGCATGGTGAAACGAGTTCTTTGATGTAGACATACCGAAAGAACAAGAGGGGAAAGAGGGATTAGTAAGAGAGATTTTGAGAGCGGAAGACAAATTTTGGTAAAACCCGAGGGGGGGTGGGGTCGCGGCCGAGGGGAGGACAAAAACCTTGAGAGAAATTTTTTGTGTGACCTAGACTTTTGATACCATGAAAGAAATAATCCCCTTGATTATTTTCATTAATTGAAAGGTATTATACAAGTTACAAAATAGGAGAATCATATTCTATTCTACTCCTAAAACATTATTCTACCATAATTCTAACTATACAATTATGATAAGTGTATAATCCTAATTTAGGTAACAAATACACTACAATATACACCAAATATATATACCATATATACAAGATTGCTATCTTGTAAAAATCCCGTGATGGGCTTCGAGATGGTCTGCCCCACCTGCTGGGCTTCCATGCTGGGCCACTGCTCCATTTGCCCGTGATATACATTTCTGTATATTGCGTGTATATCACGGGTATATTGCTTTGTTTAACAAGAAATGGGAAGTATCAAGAACTAACGGGATGAAATCTTCCTTTCCTAAGCTGTAAACTCATGATCAAATGATTCCCGAGGTGGACTTTCCTCTCTCTATATAGCAGCACTGTGAAAACTGAGATTGTTTCATAGGATCGATATCTCTAAGAAGTTTTCATAACAAAGAAAAGTGCTGATATTATTGATTAATAATCACACACATTTTGATTATATATCAAGAACTAACAGCATGAATATGAAACTGATATTATTGATTAATAACCGAATTTATTCTTAAATTAAATGGTACATAGTACTTAGTATGAAGATTTAAGGACAGAAGCAGTATCCACACTGCTGCTGATTGATTTTCTTAAAAAGTCAAATGAATTGAGGGAACGTGGGGCCAGTGCAACATTCATCCATGCTGTCACTAACTTTCTCAAGCATTGCTTTAACAGGTGATACCTACATAAATAGAAAACCAAAATTCAAATAAAAGCAACCACCAAAATATTGGTAAAAATTTAAATTCTTGTTTGAGCATGCTTTCCGGACACTAAAAAGAAGTAATTGTAGGGTTTTTGTTGGGTACAAAGCATATAAGTAAGGCACGACGGAAGTTTAAAAGTTTTGATTCTTACTTACCCCAACAATAATTCTGGTATGGATTATACAACAATGAAACTTGTAATATAAAACATATACTTACAAGTTGGAAATTCTGGAGTCTTTTTCTACTGTTAGGTGCACACGCGATTGCCCTTCCAATTGCAAGCTCCAAACTTCAATGTATTTCTCCTTCGGAAAGCTAGGAAATCCGGCAGAGATTTGAGAAAGTATTTGATTCTAAGTCTCTAAGGCTTAGAATGTTATTCTGAAAAATTAGTGTAGAATAATGAAAGTGAATGTCTCTATTTATAGTTGAAAATTAGGTCAAAATCCGGATTAGGGTTTGACCTTGGGCCTGGCCCAAAATCGACGCAGAGGCATCGCGGCCCTAGGGTATGGGCGCCGCGGCGCTCGACGTGCAGTTGCACTGCCTCGATTTAATTTCCGTGCATTCTTAATTAAATCCAAAATTCAATTTTGACTTAATTAATGTAATCATTATTCATTTAAATGTCTCGATTCCAAATCGAACATTTTAATTACTCTCTCAATACATCCTTAGATCGAAACGGACAATCGACATAGTGTGACCCTACATGCCTTCTCATATTGACATTAATCAAATTAAGGTCTACGTGGAACTCCTAGACGGCGCCGGAAGACGAACTCAATATGTGAAGTACGTTTACGCGAATCGAGTAAACTTAACCTTTATGTGGTAAGATAAAATTATTTCATTCACGACACACTCGATCAAGCTTAGAATTTGTCAAGTGTCTATCCAAATGGCTTAATCATTGTATCTCATCTATATTAGTCGACGACTAGACCATAATCTAAATATGTCTATTGCGTTGGCAAATGACTTAGTCAACCTAATATCACTGAGAATCCGAGTGTTCTCTCGAACATACATTCGAGGAATGAATCCTAATCTTGGCTCAACTACCACATTCAATACACATCGTAATGTACCCAATACAAGTCGTATCTCAACCTACAAGGCATTTGAGCTTAGGACGAGATCAAAGTACATTACTTTGTAGATAAGACGCGTATTGACCTCAAGTCTAAGGACTTCTATCTCCATACGCTGATCATACGTTAGACAAGTATAACAAACAATATATCAACAGGGTATACCAATACTTCCAAAGTATCCATGTGTCTATCACGATTAACCATTACTCGTAGGTGAGACATACTACATCCTCTAAGGATGTGATGCAGGCCACATGTCGACTTATCACATATCATCGATATCACATTCTCGATGATCATTAGTCGAGGCTATTTTAAGAGTTACGCTCTATCATAAAATATCTCACTCTATTAATGACAACGTAAGCTCAAGGGATGCACATTAATGAATAATTACAAACAATCAAATAATAATTCAATAATTGCAAATGCCAAAATATTAATCTCCATTAATAATAATATGAATGTGTATAAAGTACATTTGTCCTAATACAGATTGTCTCTAGGACATAAATATACTTTCAGTAATGTAAGTTGTAAATTAGATATCATTACAATGGTAAATATTTCCATGTGATTGGTGTAAAAGCCGGGTAAATTTTTATATATTTTTGACATATTCCATTGTATTGATGAGGCAAAATGAAAAAGAAAGAAGTCCATTCGAAAAGGAAAGGATCAATCAAATTCTTCTGATAGTTATTGAGTAGGAACTTCTTTCAGCCTATGATACTCGGGCTCTTCAAAACTGTCGCCGCACCCGTGTCTGATCCTCAAAAAATGAACTACTTTTGGAGGATTCAACACGCACCCGCTACATTTTGGAAGAGTCTGAGCAACATAACTTTTAGCTGAAAATGTGAAACAGCTTATGCCAAACCAGCAAATCTTGGTAGTGGATCCAGAAAATAATGTGTTCTATGAAAGACCACGATTTTTTTAGGATAAGAAGTAAATGGAAGGATGATTGTACCTTATTAGGCTCTCTGAAGGAATTTTCATCCATCACATTTGTGGATGTTAATGTGGTTTTTATAGCCCCTAACATGTCTCTAACGAGTTCTGCCCCAATCCACTGATAGAGATTTTAAGAGTAACCGGGGTAGTCCCAAAGTTCACAACCTGGGGAAAATATCTCAATATATGAGTAATGAACCATTTAAAGACGGAGAACAGTATGTGTAAATGCAAAATGGTCAAGTGTGATGAATGAAAACAAGAAAATATGCACACCTTTATTCTCAAATAATCGTTGTTATCAGCTGAATTTCGCCAAGTGATGGCAGATGCTGTAAGTGAATTTGAAGGATTAGTTTGTACTGACGAACTCAGAAGAGTTGCGCCATTCGACTCTTTGAAGAAATGCTGCATCCAGTAACTAGGGGTTCCATACATTTCTGAAGAGGTGAAGACAATTGCATCTGGATTCCACCTACATGAAAGAACAATTTTGGTCGAGAGAATACACTAAGAAAATCTTTAAAAAAGAAAAGAGAAATAAAGCAATCAGATATACCTTCTGTCATTTTCATTAACAAATAGGGGTGCATAACTTGCCATTTCAATTGCTTCGCTGCACGGAGGATAATTTCAAGTTATATCAAACAAAGGGAACACAGTAAAGGAAAGAAGACGGACAAGTTTTTAGCTAAAATTGTCTCTTATCTATGGGAGTAGGTCTATTTTAGTCCTTTAAATATAATCCCAAGCATCTTTACTCTCTTACTTTTCTAAACTGGAGCACCTTAGGTCCAACTAACAGAATGCCTTAAAAACTAACGGTGACTATCTGTGACACAGCCACCGAGTCCACATACACATGGGAAGCATGCCAAAACCTTTCTCCCACATAATACGCCAAAGGAGGGTTTTTGCTCAAAAGAACTTAAGAGATTGCTAATCCGTTGTACGAGTTAATCGTACCGAGGGTTCGAATTCCTCTCTTTCCGTTGATGACTTGATTTTTTTTTTCAAATTTCGAAATCCGACAGGAAGCATGAAATTATTAAAAAAACAAAATTAGACAAATGCTACTTAAGCACCCTGTTCTTTTCTACCCCAATGAGGAACCCAGCTTCACCCAATGCTGCTAAAAGACTACCTTTTCCAGCATCATTTCCAGTTACAGCATACTCACTCACAAAAGCCTGTAGATATATATGATACTAATAAAAAAGGACAGCCCGGTGCACTAAGCTCACACTATGCGCGGGGCACGGGGAAGGGCCGGACCACAAGGGTCTATTGTACGCAGCCTTACCTTGTATTTCTGCAAGAGATTGTTTCCACGGCTTGAACCCATAAACTCCTGGTCACATGGCAACAACTTTACCAGTTACTCCAAGGCTCCCTTCATATATGATATACATAAGCACCGCTTAGAGTGTAAGAAGATCTTACATGTCCGGGTCTGACCGTTTCTCTAGCTTTTCTTGTGCTTGTGTTTTGTCTTGAGCCGAGGGTCTCTCGGAAACAGCCGCTCTACCTACCAAGTTAGATGTAAGGTCTGCGTATACTCTACCCTCCCCACACTCATGTTGTGAGATTTCACTGTGTATGTTGTTGTTGTATAAGCACCACTTAATAATTCAACTCATTAATCATCGAAAGGAAGCTTTACCGACCTTTTGGTCCACTGCGTGGTGCACTATCAAAATGGCGAGCATTAGAAAATACAGAACTTGCGCTGCTATAAATCTAACCATAGAAAAATCACAAAGTTAAAACTCATGCAAAGACAAGGAAACCAAAATTAAAGCTTTTGATACACATTCTAAGTGTGAGAGAGACTTAGAAAAGCGTCAAGATCTTACATGAAAATCATATAAATCAGCTGGGTGATCCAGTGGACTCGTTGACCCGTCACAATTTGAGATTATCTTAATATCTGGGTATTTATCCTTGATGGCCGAATAGAACTTGAGGTAATTTCCTGAATTTCAAGTAATAGAAATCAGTCACTAACTTTTTACAAGAACAAGCGAGTTAATACAATAGACCCTTGTGGTCCGCATTTCTTTCCGGACCGAAAGATAATGAAGCTCATCGCATCAGGTTGTCCTTGAACAAATCATCTGCCAAAGACAGTAAAGTATGCATACCACGATATTTTGTCTTTCCACAATCCTCATTTCTATAGCCACATATCTCAAATCAAAGGGCTCTGGATGTCCCATTTTGGCTCAAATAGAACCCCACGAGGTAGGATCACCTCTTGCAAACTCAAGACCATCTAATATTTCCTGGATAGAGACAAAAAAAATTGGTCCATCATCAGTCCAGTAATTCCAAACATCACCGAAATGCCCAGGCCTCTCTTCCCATTGTCCAATGGTCAACAAAACATCCACCTACAGACGGATAAGGTGAAGGTTGAGAACATATACTAGTAGATACCGACAGATAGGGGGAACACAGAGGCAAAAATGCAAGGAACTGGTAAACGAAGACACACAGCACAATCTTGGAAGAGCAAGTCCTCTAATTGATGAAGACTTTTTACTATATATGTCCAATAATTATTCCCTCTTCCTAGCCAACACCGTATATTCCAGTTGTTGGAAATTCTAAAGTGCTTAAACACAATTTTTTTTAGCTTAGAAAGAGGAGATTTGACTTCTTAAAAGAAGTAAAGAAAGACATGAAAAGAAAATATAAATCAGAAAGCTTGAATTTCAAGTTAAATTCCTTCATCTTAAAATACTAAAAACTGTAATTCCCAGTCCATCAGCTGGTAAAGTTACATGATCCTCATGGAAAAAGTTGAAATATATCGAAGAATACCTGGAAATCTAATGAATGCTGGTTTCAAATCTTTAATCATTCCAAAAAGATCTTTCCTGAAGCCATGCCCCTGTACCCAGAAAATGTTGGGAGATTTTTGCTGTATGGTACTTTATAAAGCAGTACGGGAAGTATTTAACTATTACAAGTATTCGAAAGGATAAACAAAGATTTCAATAATTCAACATGGAATCTGAAATTACAATCGTTACACAAGTAAAAATTGGAAATTCCAGTTTTGTAGAAGACGGAAAAATGTAAATTGTTTTTGCTGAGTCGAGTGTAGCACTCTGTCCTTAAGACAATATTGCCCCGTATGTATCCTTTATACGTCCTGGACAATTTGTCTCCCAAGATAAAACAACAATGGAACCCTTGAGCAAAGGAAACTCAAGAGCTACCGTGAAGAATATTGAGTAACGAAATGATGCTTGGAAGTTGTAGGAAGAAAACTATTTTGGTTGTGTATTTTCGTGCACTGTTTTGCTGCCTCTCTTTACTGTTAACTCTTTTTCTCAACAATGGTGTAAGGGAACTCTTTTTCTCAACAATGGTGTAAGGGGGTGTTTATATAGGAGAGGGATGGACTGTTTTACTGCCTGAAAAATGCCTCCATAATAGCCAAATAATGGCCATTATGGAGGTAGTAAAGTCACCAACATAAATGGGAGAAAGACCAACGGATTTGGCCATTATAGGAGGAGTAATTCAGCCAAAATAAATGGCTGAATTGAGTACTTGGCATTTCTGTTTTTGACCGTCGAAATTCTGATGTTCTGGAAACTTCAGGGACCAACATGTACATCTTGAAACTTCGGGGACCAAACCGTACATCTGAAAGAATTCTGGTCCAAACAGTACATCTGAAACTTCTGGGATCAAACTGTACTTCTGGCAATATCAGAAGACCCACGACCCACGACCCGTGACCCTTGACCCGTGACCCGTGACCCGAGAGCCCGAGAACCCGGAACCGGACCGGACGGGACGGGCGGGCGGCGGCGGCGCGCGTGTGGTCTTTCCTCGAACCGAAGCACATCTAGGTCCTCCCTCCTTTAAACACATGGGATACCCCTTGGGGTCCCAAACCCCAAACCAATTTCGAATCTTATATACACAACAATTCTTTCTTCCTCTACCGATGAGGGAGAATTACACACAATACCACACTTTCCATGCTTCAAACACCTTACTTCGTGAACCAATATCTCTTTCATTTCTCAATGAAATTTGACGATTCTTGGCCCTATGGTTATCTACGTACTTAGTAGATCATGCATGTGTGAAGAACCGGATTCTCCAACATACGTTACACTAGTGTTTAAGCCGTTAAAGTTGGTCGGTCGCAACTCCCGCCAAAGGCAAATTTCCAACAGAAAATCCCCACAAATTGTGGGTTACAACAATTGCAGGAAACAGAAAGTAAGTAAATAATACAAATTGCTAGAAAGGATAAAGTAAAGATTACAACAAAACTGGAATCAATAACGTTACAAACTGCTTGTGATTTGCTGAATCAAGTGATGACACTCTGTCTTTAAGACAAGATTGCCCCGTATATAACTTTTTACGTTGTCGGGCAATAGTATCCCAAGATACAACAACAACTTAACAAATGAGCAAAGGAAACTCAAGTGTTACTCTTGAAGAACTTTGAGTATAGTAAACTTATTAGAGAGGAATAAAAAGATGTCAGAAAATTATGTAGTGTTTTTCTTAGTGTTCAACAATTGAGCCAAATGACTCAATTTATAGTGTAATGAGATGACCCTTCAACTAACCAACTAATGACCTTCAATAGCCATGTAATAACACTTGATTGAGTGGTTACATTCACCAAATAATGGCTGAATTCATGTGCCAAATAATGGAGATTCAATGCTCCAAAATCAACCCAAAGGTCAAAACTTTCCATCTTCCCGTCGCAGCATTCTGCCTCCGAAGGGCCGTGGCGCTCCATGGGAGGCTCTGACGGGGCTGCGCCGCGGCCCTTCACGGCTCCGCGGCGATTTCCGACTCGTTTCATCTTACACTTCGTACACTTCTTCCTTCGTTTACCAACGTGGAATACTTTGTCATTTGACCAATAACCGTCCATCATTCTATGTCTCAAACGTTTCACTTACGTACCAATATCTCTTTCACCAATGAAATTTGCGATACTTGGCACTACGTGTGCACGTGTGTGGAAACGACCTTTCCGACGTGCGGGACCCCAATTGTTCGAGTGATAAATAATGAGATAAACTTAATTCCACATTAGTAAATTTTCAACACAAATAACACCCATTAAACTAATACATCTAATGCCCCTACAAAAATGAAAATAAGAAAGAAAATAATTGGAAAAAGTTATCATGCTCGTTGACAAAGAAGGATTGTTAGTAATACAGATTTCTTGGATATATCTACAGCCAAATAATGAGCAAAACGAAACAGTCACAATAATTGGAATTAGTGTAATCACTAGTAATTTTCAACTTTTAGTTTGTACTTATATTAGTTTAGTATACAAAAATGTCTATTGACAATTGAATTCAACGCATTTTGTGTGTATTCAACACACCTATTTAAGAAAATTGTTTAATTAATATCATCCATTTTGAAAGTATGTATGTCCTAGAGACAATCATATTTGTGACAAATGTACTTGAACACATTCGTATTATTAATAGGATTAATATTTATGGCATTTGCGATTATTGAATTATTATTTGATTGTTTGTAATTATTTATTAATGTGCATCCCTTGAGCTTACATTGTCATTAATAGAGTGAGATATTGATGATAGAACGTAACCCTAAAATAGCCTCGACTAATGATCATCGAGAATGGGATATCGATGATATGTTATAAGCCGACATGTGGTCTGCATCACATTTTTAGAGAATGTAGTATGTCTCACATGCTACTAGTAATGGTTACTAGTGATGGACACATGGATACTTTTGGAAAGTATTGGTATACCCTGCTGATAAACTATTTGCTAGACATGTCTAGAGTATTATCAGCATGTGAGATATAAATGTCCTTTGACTTGAGGTCAATACACACCTTGTTTACAGAGTAATATACTTTGACCCCTGTCCTAAGCTTAAATTCCTTATAGGATAAGACACGGCTTGTGTTGGGTACATTATGATGTAAATTAGGGTGGTAATTGAGTCATTCCTCGATTGGATATTCGAGAGAGCACTCAACTTCTCAGTGATATTAGGTCGACCAAGTCATTGGCCGATGCAAGAGACATATTTAGAATATGGTCTAGTTGTCGACTAATATAGATGAGATAAAGTGATCAAACCATTCACGTGACAAATCCTAAGCTTGATCGAGTGTGTCGCGAATGAAAGGAGTTTATCATCTTACATAAAGGTTATGTTTGCTAGATTCATGTAAACGTACTTCATATATTGAGTTCGTCGTACGGCGCAGTCTAGGAGTTCCGTATGTACCTTAATTGGATTAGTGTCGATATATGAGGCCTATAGAGTCACACTATGTCGATTGTCTCTTCAATCTAAGGGTGTATTGAGAAAATATTAAATATTCAATTCGAGATCGAGATATTTAAATTGATAATAACTATGAGATAATTTATATTAGATGGAAATTATTTAATTAAATCAAAATTAGATTTTGGATTTAATGTGCTAAATATATATATTAAATGAAAACGGGAAATGAAATTTTACATAAGGCGCCGCGACACCTGCTAGGCTCCGCCGACCCGACAGTGGGCCCAGTCAGACCGACCCACTGCACCTCGGTTTTTGGTCCAGGCTTAGAGCCCAACCCTAATTTGATTTGTGACCTAATTTTAACTATAAATACAACACTCCTATTGTTAATTAAAACACACCAATTCTATAAACTAATTCTAGACTTAGAGTCTAGGACGAAACTCTCTCAAACCTCTGCCAATATTTACTGGCTTTCTTGACAGAGAAATACACCATAGCATAGTGCTTGCAGTCGAATGGACAGTCGCGTGTAATCCATAAGTAAAGACTCCAGATTTATTAACCTGTAAGTGTTCATGTTTTATGTTAAAAGTTTTTATTGTCATATAACCATATCAGAACAAATTGTTGGGGGTAAGTAAGAACAAAATTTAAAACTTCCGCTATGCCTTACTTATGCGTTTATCCTTTTCTTAAATGAGTAATTAATGAAAATATACCTTCTTAGAATAGTAAGAGTAGAATTCAACAACTAATATATTCAGGTAATTCCATAAGTGGGTCTGGGATGATAGAATGTACTCATACCTTACTCTAATTTAAAAAATAAAAAGATTATTTTTGATAGAACCTCGACTAAGTCATTAGTAAATACTAAGAGTAAACTACATAGAAATAATGCATGCCTTATTGATTAACGATAAATATTTTGAATCTATTATTTTTTTTACTAAAGAGACAAATAAAAATTTGGAGTTTTTTTCTCGAACTGTATACTAGTCTCCATAGGTAAAAATAATTGAACTCTATTCCCCAATTCAGAATTTTAACAAAACTAATTCCCCTCTTCTTCCAACTCTTGTCTGTCTTGATAACAAAGAAAACTCTATTCCCTTCTTCCTCTGTACGCTCCTTTAAACTCAAAACCAAATCAGTAGAAAAAACAACAAAAGGGTAAAAGCGTAAATATGAGCAGCATTGGAACTGGTTATGACCTATCGGTGACTACATTCTCGCCGGACGGCAGAGTATTTCAGATCGAGTACGCCGGAAAAGCCGTAGACAACAGCGGTACTGTTGTCGGAATCAAATGCAAGGATGGAATCGTTTTGGTAATTTGTTATTTATTTATTTACTTATTTGTGTTTACGTTAGGGTTAGGCTTAGGCTTAGGGTTTTGAGATATAATGTTTGTTTTTTTGGAAATGTAGGGAGTTGAGAAGCTGATTGCGTCTAAAATGATGTTGCCGGGATCTAATCGTCGGATTCATTCCGTTCATCGCCATTCTGGCATGGTAATTTGTTTTTTTTTTTTTGCTTAAATTACTTATGTTTAGTGTCATTGATTTTTGTTGTACTGATTTATTAGTTAATCTCCTATGTGATATTTGAATTATTTGATTGAAAACGTGTTTTTAATGGGAAAATTATGCTCTATGTCTACTAGGAGATAATATTTACGCCACGTAACCCATTTGTTACTTGATTTAACCCTTATTTGTGTGTAAATACCTTTTATACAAGGGTGATACATTATGTATAATGCTCTCCCTCCAGGTATAATGTTGTATAATATTGTATATTAGGCTGTGTGACATAATGTTTTATGTTGTGCTGTATATTTTTGAAAATTTTCCTTAATTTTCACATTGGAGAAGCACCTTTTTTGGCTGACAATGCAACTACTAGTACAATAACTAGTACTATACCTGAGCCATAGGGTGACATTAGCTCAATTCTTCCATCTGCCTAAGCGTTGGGATATAGTTTGCTGACAAGTATTGGTGGATTAGTCGAGCTGTGAGTAAGTTGGCTTGACCACCAACTTAATTTGAAAGAAACAAAAGGAAATAAACTATTAGGCCTCATTCCTTAACTAGTGGACTAGGTCGCCTCTATGAACCCTCTATATCCGACTGCTCAATTTTGTGGTTATTGTCATTCCAACATGTAATAATTTGTCTTTGAAGACATATTGGGGTTCTCTAAAGTTAGAGATTATCTGATTCTCCTACTTATCTTTGTTTCATGGTTCTCTTTTAAGTTTGTCAAATGTTTGGCTAAAGATGAAAGCTTTCTGTGTTTATGTTCTTTTGCATCGGACTAATTGTGAGAAAAGGTTTAGGCTCTAATCTCTATCATCCTTCTCTTCAATGGTGTTTGTCGTATAAATTAAACTAAGATGGTTTTAGTGGTGACAGTGGACGATGCTACGGTTTATTAACTTGTTATAGGTATAAATTTACAGAACATCATCAAATGATCAATTGAAGTTGAAAAAAGGACCCATGGCACTGTTAAAATTTTGAACCAATGCTCTGTTGGATGATTCTTGGGCAACAATTCATTCTATTTTACTGATTTTTCTTTATGTACAGGCTGTTGCAGGGCTGGCTGCAGATGGGAGGCAAATTGTTGCCCGTGCAAAATCTGAAGCAACCAGCTTTGAAAGGTTTGCTTCTTGCCACCTTATCTATAAAGTATAAACATGTGTGTGTGCGGTTACATCTGTTTCTCCTGTAGTTTAGCATTCATGGGAGTTCACATGACATTTCGAAATCTATGAAAATTGCGAACCAATTTTGTGCTTCCTATTGACTTTTAAGTTTTTTTTCACACTCGTCATTTTCTACTTATGTTTTTTGAAAGGAACATTGATTAGGACCTATGTTGTTGTTGTTGTTGTAATTGATGGTCAAAAGATTTAACTCACTCTATATGGAATAAATTAAGTTGTATGGTGCATTTGAGTCTTTGACTAGTGTTAGGGAAAGTGTCATACTCCATAAATGTGTGTATGTCACATGGACGAAAGTTAATGAAGTATCTATGCATAGTGTCACGGCTTTGAAGTGCAAAGGTCTCTTCATCGAGTGAACTTTTGCAGCTGAATTATGTATTCAATTTTTCGTGGTTGTAAGAACATAACTGGACAATCTGGCCCTTATCCATAGCTATCTAGTTATCTATATTCAACCTAGAGTCCTACACATCAGATCAGTGAAAAATATTGCAGATCGAGAATTCTACTATGAAGCTACTCAAGACTAAAGAAATTTGAATTGATTTACGTTTTTTCTTTTCAGAAGCACCTTCGTATTACTAAAGTGCGATAAAGTGGTATTTAAGTCATTTTTCTGTCTCTTCTATTGCCACTATTGCGTCAAAGAGGTATTGTCTGATACCTCTCTGCTTTTGTTGATACTTCCAGCAAAGAGTTATTTGCACTTAAGCAGATCCTGTTGTTAACAGCTTTCTACTTAGGAAACATATCAGCATTGTCATGTGGGATATTTATTAACATAGCTTTTGGATTTGACAGGGGGCTTTTGGTTTTGTTTCTTTTGTTATCATTACCAAATATGTAGTGTATATGTTTCTTTCATTAGTAGATGAAAGTCAAAATATTTTAGAGCCTCATCTTAGAACTCTAGATGGTGATGAAAGTTTTTTCCCCACTCAACATTTGAAAATTGTTGTTGCAGTCATCCTATACCACCACCCTAATTTTTGGCTCTTCTATTGACTGGGTTTGTAATGTGTAGTGTATATGGTGAACCAATTCCGGTGAAAGAGCTTGCAGAACGTGTTGCTAGTTATGTACATTTATGCACACTTTATTGGTGGCTAAGGTATGTTGGAATATCTTTTGCTGTTTTGATACTCTCAATGTCTTCCTTACACTCACTTTTGTACCTGAATTAGTGGAGTATTACTTGTTATAGGCCTTTCGGTTGTGGGGTGATCCTTGGAGGCTATGATAGAGATGAACCTCAACTCTACATGGTTGAGCCGTCTGGTGTCTCCTATGTGAGTTGAATCATTGTTTAACTGCTACATGTTTGCACCATGTAGCCTGCTATTATGTTTTCTTTAACAGCTAGATAAGCTCTCTTTCCTTGCTTTTGGATCGACTCTTATTAATTGAAGACGTTGATATGTTCTGTTGTTTGTTGTAGAGGTACTTCGGTGCAGCTATTGGGAAGGGTAGACAAGCGGCTAAAACGTAAGTGTAGATCTCTTCTGTACAGCCTAGATTTTAGATTTGAAACAATCTAGTATGGCTTTGTGATGTCAGTGAAGAGTTCGCATTTACTTTCAACTATCAAAAAGGGATTGCACGGACTATTCCAAGTTAAAATTTCGGTCAGCCTTTTCAGTCCTATGGATGCTATTCTTGGGTCTGTGCAGTTAGCTTTTCTAGATTTGAAGCTCTGTCCATTATCATCCACAAGAGAATGACAAAGTAAATTGTTTTATACTCCCTTTACTCCTAAGAGAAGGTCAATTTTTTTCTTCACGAAAAGGTTAAACTGATTAATGTCTGCCCTAGCTTGGGACTTCGATTAATTTATGTTTAGAAATAGAACTAAAACATCCAGAAATTACATAGAAAGTTACTGTTAACAGGAATTTTTGGGCTAAAAAGCAGAAATAAATTTCTTTTCAAGTAAGGTTTTCCTTGACTTCATTATGTACAGAGTATCAAAGACGATTTCCTGATACATTAGTTGTGCTTTCAATGTTCACATGATGCTGTTTACCCATACTATTATGCTCATAAACACTCCTTGTCTAAAAGCAGCGCTTAAAAAGTTCAAATATCTTTTCTTGCCTAAGTTTGTCAGAGGTATTGTAATTGAAACGTGTAGACATCTTATTTGGACTCCATGAGGTTTTGACTACAATGGGAATGTCCTCTCGAGGTTTTACCATCATAAAAACACCCAATCTATGAGAATTACTTGGCCATCACTCATCATAGGAGTCACTTAAACTCCCTTAGCCGAAATCTTTATATCATTAAACTGGCCCAGTATGCTTAGGATATGTAGTCTATTTTCTATTTCTGTCTTATTAGGCAAGAAGATTTATTTACCTACCCGCACAAGAGAGAAACAGAGAGATCTATAACCCCATTTGTTTTTACACACTTTCTTTGGGACGACGTGAAATGTTTGAATTATAAATATTATTCTATGTAACTTTAACTTTCTTGAATTTAAATTAGAACTTTGATTTGTGTGTCCCTTCTCAATTTTTATTTATTTATTTATGCTACCTATTAAACTAATCTTCCTACTGTTATTCAACTGCTTTCTTTCATGACCGTTTATATGATATACAAGGCTAATTAATACTAATTTATGTTTCTTGCTCTGTTGAACTGTGTCATAGACAACGAGACTATATCTGTGAATTGCAAATAGTCAAAAGCAGTTTGAATATGTGAAATTCTTAAAATTTATAACAGCTTCAAAGCCTTCAATGTTCTTCTATAGTAGAAACTTGCTATGGGTTTTTTTGTTACCCTTTCCAAAAGAAAATCTAATGGCTTCCAAAAGGACAAAAACAGTTTTCTTTACTGACCTATACTATATTAGAGGTCAGCACAAGTAAATTAGGGTATTGTGCATACATGGTTATATTAAATTTCAAAGATGTATAACAGTTCAAAAGTAAACATAAAGAGTAGGAGATGTGAGATGTGTACCCTGACCAAACACTATACGAGAGAGGTCAGAAACACTGTCCCTGTGTGCCTGTACTTTTTTAAAAGATATAGAATTGCCATACATTTGTCACTTCAGCTTTTTTAAAGGTCTGGTGATAGTATCTTGATGATGTTAGAAGTACCAGCTAAAAATTTCACTAGTATAGTTGGTATACTTGAAGGAGACTAGCTATTTTATACATGTAAGATTAAAAACAGTGATCAAGCTGGGTTTTATTCAATCAAGTTTTGCCTTATTTTGGATTTTTTAGGTTATTTCTGCCACCAAATCTACTTTTATGTACACTAATGTCATTTTGAAATAAAATCTTTGCAGAGAAATTGAAAAGTTGAAGCTCTCTGAAATGACGTGTCGGCAAGGGGTAATTGAGGTAGCCAAAATGTAAGTAATTGTTCTCATTGAACTTTTTAATTTGATTCATGCTAATATTTTATTGCTGAAATTTTTGTTGAAATCTGACACTGATGCAAGCACATGATCTAGTTGTGTTTTTATGTTCTGTGTTTTGACATTGAGAACTGCCTGCAAATCAATTTATAGAACATGGTCCAGTTCTCCCAACCTTTGTTTTTTTAAATATTTTTTGAGGAGCCAATCACAATCTTAGCTTTACAATGATATTGTTTAGTTGCAAGTGAAAGTCAATATGCACAACTTTTGTTTAACCCAACGTAAAGGGATGTTGGTATCATCTTTAACATTTGGATACACCAATTTTAGTTCTTGTTATCATCTTTAATATTTGGAACACCAATTTTAGTTCTCGATGAAGTGGTAACTCTATGCTTATCTGTAGGTTGCAAGAATTGAGGCATCAATTTATAGTTTGTTCCAGATAATTTATAGTAGTTTGTGTTGCATGCTTTTATTGTTCAACTTTTTGACAATATGTTCTATCTCAAACCAGAATTTACGGAGTACATGATGAGGCAAAGGACAAGGCATTTGAACTGGAAATGAGTTGGGTGTGTGATGAGTCTAACCGACAGCATCAGAAGGTAATTCAGGATCCTTCTTGAATACACTTTCAATAAGGAACTGGTATCTTTGTATTCACTCTGCATTTTTTTTGCTTGGACCTGTCACAAGCAAAAATGAGATATTAAAGCAAATAACTCTTTTTAGCTTAGTTATTTCTTTTGTTGTTGTTTTTTGGCAACAAGTTTTCCATCTTTTATTTTGTCTGCGTGCATGTACTTCATAATGGTGAATGAATGTTATTTGATGTTAACTGAGATAAAAATTCGGTTAGTAACTCCTGCTGCTATTTGATGTTGCCATAGGTTCCTGCTGATCTGTTAGAGGAAGCCAAGGCTGCAGCTAAAGCTGCACTTGAAGAGATGGATGCAGACTAAGTGGCACAAAGACACTTTGTTCCTTATTTATTCACGAACCTACCTTTTATCAGCTGAGTCAAATAGTCTTGCTCTGCCATGTTTGGAATTTGGCAACTGTATGACGAATGCTTTTAGTGATGAAAGAGATTTGCTATTGCTTTTAACTGTTGAAACTATAATCTGTACAAGTAATTTTCTAAGATCAAGAGGATAGATTGCGTTCTCATATGGGGAATTCTTTTTTTAGCAGGTTTTTACCTTTGACGAATGGCAGTTGGTCTCTTTAATCTCGGTTTGAGGATCATTTTCTCCTCTTTATATTGCCACAGATTGCCTTGGTTGAGTGAAGAATTACTCAAAGATATCTCGAATCAAAGAAAATTTTTCTTCCCTCTTCGCTCTTTACAGTTTATTGTACTACATGTGCTTGTGTCTCAACACTGTTACTATATGGAGGGTGTTTGGATTGCTTATTTTAAGTGTTTTTTTTTGGTTAAAATAGCTTTTAAGCTAAAATGTAGTGTTGGGGAAAGATAAAAAGTGTTCTTAAACACTTATTTTTAGGCCTAAAAAATAAGCTAAAAGTCAAAAGTTGGGTAATTTTTAGCTTTTAGCTTATAAGCTATTTTTAGAATGTAAATCCAAACAACTTCATAGTAAACGTTTATTGAAATTTAGGTTAAAACTTGGCAGAAAAATTTTGGACTGATGGAGAAATGCGTGTATAAGATGCATTTCCAAAATGTTCTCTAGAGCAGGCACCTCAGTATGTGTTGAATTCAACTCCAACATTGTCATGGAAAGCACTTAAAAGCAAATGCAATCCAAGTTTAGCACTATACTAGTTTCAATATGCAGAATTGGTGTCCAACTTTGCGTAAAGGGATTATCATCACTTATATTTGGGAACACAGATTTAGTTCTTGATGAAAGTGGTAAAAAGTCTATGTTTATGCGAAGAGTTTAAGTTCTATGTACCGATGATAGAAATATATTTACACAATCTGGTCATTTAAAGATAATTGCAAGTAATGTTGTTTATAAATAAATAACCTACCATAATTAGAAGGAAAAATACCCTACTACAACATGTTAAATTACAATGATAGCATAAATTTGTTTTGTTGACGGGGGCAGTTTGGTCATTCCGGTGAAAAAGAGAATAGCAGGCTCCTCTCCGTCAACATGTCTGCTTGTTGCGGGCAGTGTGGTCATTTCGGTAAAATAAATAATATAACTGGCCTAAAAATAATCACATTGTAACTGCTATATAAAAATTTGAGTACCTTGACAAAATTACCCTTTAATTATGTCATCATGCATTACAATAGTTATCATCACTTTTTCATGTTTCGTTTGTCCCTGGTTTGTTCTTTTATTACATGATTATCTACTTGTGTTCTCATAAATATTCTAAAGTTAGGAGAACGTGCACCGGATTGCTTTTTTTTCTTTTCTAGAAGATAATTTCTATTCTAAAAAGCAATAAAAATGATGTCAGAGAGATCTCTGAGCACGTGAAACTACTAGCATTTGATCCTACTCGTAGGCATAGTCAATCTATTCTATAGATACATCCCCCAACAAAGATTTTAAATGGCCTTATTTTCTTAACATCAAAATTAAGAAATATGCTGAAATTTATTATTAACCGTAGAACTCCATCTAAATTTTAGAAATGTATCCTATAATATTGAGATATTTGTGTAAATATAAGTTAACATTTACATTTTATTAATTAATACAAGATCAGATTAGTTTTTATCTAAGAAATCTATTAAGCTCTATTTGGGTTTAAGAAATTTATTACAATCTACAATCATAAAAGTTGTTCGAAAAGAAAGAACATTCACAAATATATATTTTTACAGCGACGTACTTTTATGATACTAATAAAGCTTATTTTATATTATCAATCCAAAATGCGTTTGAGCCCGTGCACGTCACGGAGTTTTTATAGAAGAAAGCAAAACATGAAGAAGAATTTCACTATAAGCAAGAAATAGCAATGCCAATGAAGAATTGACTATTTCAACTAAACCATGGAGTCTCACAAAGAATGAGATCTTGAACAATGTCCTACAAGTCCATATCTGTAAAGCAAAACATTTCAGGGCAATCTCACTAATTCCTATCTTTACAAGACATAATCACATCTGTGAGAAAATACATCTCTGTGATCACTCAATACTGATAACTCCAACGTTACTCGTAAGAATTCTCTTGACCATTTCGAATGCAAATAGCCCGTGAAAGGAGCAGCTCGATAATTAAACAGAAAATATAACCACTGAGATGTAGGAACCACAGGTTGATTTACTCCTCAAGTCCGAAAATGGCAATATAAAGTTTCTCATCCGACCATTGAAGACCAAGAATAATTCAATTGGTTACTTGTATAACAAACTTCCAGTGCATCCAAATAATCTGAAAGGCTGTCCCACAGCCACAAAATATGGTCAGAGAAATGCAGGGAGGCTTCAGCGCCGAAGAATAACAAAATTCTAACTTGATGTATCAATCTCCTTTCCATGATCTTCTTCACGAATATGTCTCTCTAACCTTCTAAGCCAGATATCATAGTCTATACGATAGGGCGTTCCACAAAGGCTATCAACATAATCTGCAAATGCTTTCAACACAGCAGAAATATCTCCAAGCTTATGGTGGATTAGCCTTCTTGACCAAGAGGTTTCCCTCCATTGCAATGCCCCTTCAACTGAATCCAGATCAGGCATATCACCACCAGATGAAAAGTAGAGCATGTAAACCAGACTCTCAGCATCGGAAGCTGAACACAATTTCCCTTCTTGAAGGGCATACGTAGAGGAGAAATGGAGATCCATTGCAGGACGATCCCTCTCTTCTAAAATAGCATGTCCCCAACCAACAAGAACAAAATACGGCTGCCTCACACCAGATGTAACAAAAATAACATTCTCAGGTCTGATGTAAGCATGCCGAATGCCAGCTGAGGCAGCTGCTGAAAGGGCAGATAGGCAGTCATGGCAACACCTAATAGCCTCATCTTTACCAAATTGGCCAAATCTAACCATATCAGCAACTGTTGTGCCCACTGAGCTAGTCACTAGAATCGGGGTCCCACACCATGGGTAATCACAATTACCACCATTTCGTCTCCTGCACTGGCCAGGGTGAACTATCCGGCCAGATGCACTCAATTGAGGCAGATATTTGCTAGATAAACCATTTTGTTTCATAATTTTTAATATCTTAGTTTGCCTCTGAACTTGATACCATAGCTTCATATCTTCCCATGCTGGTTCCAGCTGAGAAGGATGTGAACCTACATACAGAAATAAAGCCTTACCTGGATCTTCAACAGGAGATGCGACATAATATGGAATTTCTCCGTCGGTCAGGACTTCGTTGATCTTATAACCCTTCTGCCAGTTTGAATCGTCTATCAGTAACACAGAACCTACTTCCAGCTTCATTGACTTTTCAGACACCAACATGACGGATTCTTCATGCACTTCTACAATTTCAGTTGAGGCACTATGCTGCTCGAGGTGAAATAAACCATTTCCATTTGACCAGCTATCAAACAATTGCCTTTCAATTCTTCTTGCTTGAAGACGAGAACTGTGGTCAGCAGCCAAATCTTCAACTGAGTTCTTTGACATCCCAGCGTACTGAGTGATCGAGTGGAAAGTAGAAAAAAGTACCTGTAAAGCACCAATATCTCCCCAATTAGCATTTCCAAGCTTGGTCCAGATTCTATCAACAGGGGAGATTGTAATTAAAGCATTATTTCTTATCCAATCAGCAGCACAACCATAAACATCATTCACATCCATTTCCAACTTGGTTATATCTCCTTCAACTTTCATGACCCCACCATATTGAGAGTCAAGTAAAAGAACAAAAACAGAATTCAAACTGAGTGGAATATTGTATCTGCTAAGGCTTCTTGCAAGCAATACACGTATCGTAAACAATAAAGCTTCACCTAAAACTGAGAGAGAAGGCTTACAGTCATTCTCTACTGTAGCACAGCTTCCAATATCAGGCCTTAGAATAGCAAGTTGCAAAATATCATCCCACTTCCCTTGTGGATGCTTTGGGTTCTTTAGCAATATAGCTGTAGCACAAAGACCTCCAACTCTCCCTTTAGCAATGGCTTTTTCAGCCTGGTAGAATCTCAAGTTTGAACTGTATATACTAGAAACATAGAAAGGCAGAGGTTCATCCTGACCCCAAAATGCCTCCCATAAACCCTTCATACTTGCATGTAGAAAATCTTCAAGGGCAAGATAAGCAGTTGCTTCCACAGTACCAGAAGCTGAGTCATAGATAGCTCTAGGCATTCGAATCAGCTGCTGAAATGGAACTCCTTCCAAAGCATAATCAAACTTTTGAAGATCTATCAATTCAAAAGGAACATCAAAAGGAGGTTCCTCGTGTGCTGAATTTTCGATTACCTCTTCATACCATGTCTTTAGGTTTCCAATCAGGCTTTCGCCATCTACAAACCTACGGAGAAATTCTTTGCGATCTTGGACCCTCCCACCTGAAGAAATACTGGACTTTTTTGTCTCAGCTTCCATGGATTCTTGATCTGGGGATCCACCTGTCAATTTTAGTACAGATAATCAGAAGCTGATAGTTAGGTGTGTTTCCAGGAATTTACTGATAAGAATCTTTCTACAATACTTGAAAAGAAAACATTGCAGAAACAACATATACGTTTGCGTACTCAGCAAAACAAAGCACCGCAAGAAGGGATCAATGGTGTTATTAAAAGATGATAAATTTATAATCCAGCCTCTCACTTTTAGTTTTAGATGTGAGGCTTAGATGATATTTTCAACATGTGACAAAAACAAATTTAAGAGGATCATTCTTTAACTAATATAACCAAAGGCATTATTGGTTGACAACAATGCACCTAGTGCTCTAAGTGGATGCATCCGATATAATTTATACTACACGCACTCCTTGCCTATTTCAATAAAATGATTGGCTAAACTTCAATAAGAGCGAAAGAAGGTTACTGTGGTTATGAATGCAAGAGATGTTATTGCACAAAGAGAAAAACATGAAGAATTATCAATTATTCATTCATCCAAGACTAAGTCGAAAGCAGAACAACAATTGGGAAGAGCAACATTGTTAAAGATGAAAAGCGCAAAATAATGAGAAGGCCAATGAATCAATTACATCAAATGGCAACTAAAATTAACTAATTTCAGCATCATATAAACAATAACGATAATATTCATCCAACAACTTATATTAAACATCATTAGAATATCATTACAACATGACCATTCAAAGATAACTTCAATCATAACTTTGATTCTAATTTTCAACCAATCAACAAGAAGAAATTAATTTGTTGCGTTCAATTGCATGTTTTAATTGCTCTAGTAATTGTACTAAGAGAGGGGGAGCCTTGGAGTAACTAGTAAAGTTGCTGCCATGTGACCATGAGGTCATGGGTTCAAGCCGTGGAAACAACCTCCGGCAGAAATGCAAGGTAAGGTTGCGTACAACAGACCCTTGTGGTCCGGCCCTTCGCCGGACCCCGCGCATAGCGGGAGCTTAGTGCACCGGGTTGCCCTTTTTCTAACTGTACTAAGAGAATAGAAGAGAAGAGTACAAGAGAGCTCAAAACAAGAACTAGTAGAATAAGAATAAGATATTATGCACACTACAAATTCGAGAAGAACATGACCACAACAAAAAATAATAGAGAGGAGTTATGGGAGACGAGGTCGAATTCCAATAGAAACAGAAAAAATCAGATGCTTGGTAGTTACTCAGTACCTTTGCTAATTGAAAGTACCATGTAGCAAATGGAATAGTCAAGGAGCAATTAAGCTGGCCTGGACACTGTAGTTATCAAAAACACGCACAAAAAAGGAGAATGGAGAGGAGTCTAGTATTCAAATAGAAGCTCTATTTTTCCACCCTTTTTCTTTCAAAGTCTGATTCAATGGTAAAACATGGTCAATGAACATTCATAGAGCTGAACTCAATTTGTTTGGGACTGAAATATAGTTGTTGTTGTGTTGTTGTAGCTTAGATCCAATGGTGACATTTGTAATGGAATCTTTTTGAAATATTGCAAAAGAATAAGTCCAAAAAACGTGCTTGTTTAAGTTCCTTCAAGAAACTTTGGCAAAATTTATTCAGAAAAATTGTTTTAATAAAAAAAAAAAGTGCTTTTAGTTTTTTTTTCCAAAGGATAGCTCAAAAACACTCCGTAAATTTAAAAAAACTAATACAACTATCCAGACATACTTTCTTTCTGCAAAAGCTTTTCTTTACAAAAAGAAATTTCAAAAAACTTTTCCCAGAAGTTGTCCACGAGTCTGCAAAGAAAACCTTTTGGATCACTTTCTACATCTCACTATCTGAAGCGTGGATCTCTCAGAAGCACATCGCTTCACCCAAGAGGAAATAATCCCTTGCTAAGCATTGCTGTCACTTTAAGAACAAATCAATGACTTTTAATAACAGTGCTGGGAAACTCTAAGAGATCTGCCTAGTCCAAAGAGAATCTCATCATTGAAAGGGTTCTACCTCCTTAAGAGTGAGACAAACCCCACCAAAATTTTCTCCCTTCTTTTAATTGATCATAGCCTCTTGATTTTTATTCGGCTTTCTCTACGCACACCATCTTTACGGAAAAACACAGGAATGGAATTCTTTTATAGCTCTTTTCTCCATGATAGCAAGAATTTAGCAGAAGATTATATTTCTTTGCTTGTTAATAAAAAAGCTTAGTCGTGTTCGTAACATACATAGGTCCAGTGCTTGCCAAGAGTTTGTTTAGAGAACTGCATGTTAGTAAATAAAAGCAAAGAACCTCTAGAGGTACAAAACCCCTAGTTTGTCCTTAGAAACAAATCATTTGAATGACTCAACTGAAATGGTTCCAAGCATAGCATAGTGGATATTGAGGATCCATGTAACCGGTCCAACTAATTTAGAATTGAAGCATAGTTGTCATTACTGTTTACTGGTAGCAAACGAGAAGGGTAGAGAGTGTACTGCCTTCCCTGATTGATTTATACATCTCCAAGTTTACGTGCTCCAATTCCTCTAACATTATAAATCTAAACAAAAATTAAATCATGAGGATCGTGCTTTTATTTGTTAACTTTTTCCCTAATGTATGCTAGAAGGGCATGTAGTTTTCTGCCTCTTCCTTTCGCAATACAAGTAACAGATCCACAGAGGAAAGCCAATCAATATACCTCTAAACCAAATTAGTTGAGTCTGCTATAAGAATTCTCTGTAATCATTACGCTCACGGACGGAGCTATAACTTCGCATACGGGTTCGGCAGAACCAATAGCTTTGGCTTAAACCATGTTTTTGTCGTTAAATCATTCACATATATGTATAAATAAATTATCAAAAACCCAAAGCTAGGTATTTTTAGAATCCAGAACCCATAAACTCAAAATCCTTGCTCCACCTCAGATTACGCTCTCTTTAGGTTTTTGATAATTTATTTATACATATATGTGAATGATTTAACGACAAAAACATGGTTTAAGCCAAAAATCCAACTTAACAAATTCAAGAACTGCACTTCCGAGATTAAGACCAAAAACCTCAACTCCAGTCAATGATCAAGCCATCGTTTCTTTTTTTTCTTTCAATAAATGGATCAAACCACCAACAAGGGTTGTGGTGGAGTGAGAAGTACTCTTTCATCCTTAACCACAAGTCTCGGGTTCAAGTACCCTGGGCACATAGTCGCCTTTATTAGCAAGCGTTTTACCCCCCCCCCCCCCCCCCTTCCTCCCAATGTGGGACTTCGCGGCGTAAATCCGGATTTAGTCGGACCCAATGCAGGTAGCGGACACCGGGTGGGAAGAAAAAGAAAAAGAGGATCAACCCATAATTTCATTACCAGACCACTCTAAAGTTACAAAACTCACCAATTAATACCCAACAAAAAGGTTCAGAAAAAGCCCCAATTCATAAATTAGCTTTTGTTCCTTCTCTACGTGGAGCCTACATTCAGTAAAACCCAACAACACCATATCAAGTATAATCCCACCAGGAGTCTGGGGAGGGTACGGTGTATGCACTTTTGACAGATAGGGAGGTTGTTTCCGAAACGAAATAATCAGTAAAACCCATAAACCCAAAATCAAAGAATTCAAGAAAATATCACTAAAATTACAACTCACCAACCATTAACCATCACAAAAATTAAAAAATATCCCAATTCCAAGATTAACATTTATTCATTCCTCACATAAAATACTACATTCAGTCAAAACCCCTATCACTAAAATTAAAAAAATCACCAACAAAACAAAAAAGAATTCGGGAATTGACTTTTATTCTTCCACATGAAGTCAATTTTCAGTCAAAAAAGCCAAAGCCAAAGTCAAAGAGTAGACAAAAAATAAAGGGTTTTGTTAATACCTTCCATTATGGAAACAAAAAATGAAACTTTAACTGAAATGCCCTTCAGATCATCTGCACATCACATGCCAAGAAGCCCTGAAAAAATTCTTCCATTTTTTCAGTTCTCTTTTGTGAGATATACAATAAATACTGTATTTGTTTATTTAAAGGTACTTTTTAATAATTTTCCCTTTTAGTTTGTAAAATTGGCTCTTTATTAACTGTATTTTTATTTTATTTTGTTTTGTTTTGTTTCTGTAGTTTATTATAATCTATCTATATTATATTAAAAATATCTTAGAAATATTGATTGAATTTTTTGTCTATCATTAAAAGACTATATAATAGAAAAAGTTATCATTTACTATTTTTCTTAAATTATTATTTATGTCTATATATATTAGACAAAATTATAATTTGAATTATTGTCCTAATAAATTCTAGTTATTAAAATTTTCCTTATTTAAACAAATTCTAAAATTTAGAATTTCAATCAATTTAGAATTATATTTTGTACAAAATTTTTCCTTATTTAAATTAAATATCACAACTAATAGGGTTTCTCCGTTGCACTTCCCCGCGAGTCTCTCTATCAACAGACAACAGGTGTGGTTGTTATATGTTGTATTTTGATCAATTTTAGAAGTCACTACAAATTAATTTTACTTGATATTTATTTTATATTAAATAAATTATTATTATGTTTATTTTACTTTGAAGCTACATAACATGGAGACAAAGATAAGTAGAATTAATAGTTTATTTTTTCTTTGTGAATTTGCGGTATGTGATTTAAATATTATGTTTTATGTTACTTTCTCTTTATTTATTTTTTCCAGTTGTATTGTTTCTCTCCACTCTTCATTGATGGTTACTATCCTTGTTTAGTTTCTTAGCATTATCAATTGTTTATAAATTTTGCATTTTTATCAGTTGACGATCAATTTTTATTTAATATTGAATATAAAATTTTCATAGATACATATTAATTTATCATAATTATATAAATTCTATACACTTTTGATACTAATCAATTTTTCAATTGATGTTCCAGAGTCATTTGAATCTCTGCACGGCAGTACACACAAAATATCATATATTTGTAGGTAAGAGAACTTTCTTTTATCACATAAATTCTCTATTAAAGATTAATTCCATTTATTGTTGGGTAATAGCACTAATTGTTTGTTAGGACTTGAAGTCTAAAATCTCTAGTTAAGGGTGAACAGATCTTATCTACCCATCACTTTCTTTGGTGGTGATACAAGATTTGGACTTTTAATTCGAGTCTAATTGAATTTTCTTTTAGTAATTTTATTATTTTAATAAAAGAAAAAAGACGATAAGAAGAAAAACTAATCTCTAGAGTGTAACTAGAACTTAGATCAACAAGAAAAATTAATTAGAATAAAATATAAGACTTAAATGGTATTTTTTTTAAATATGTTGATGTACCTTTTAAAATTTTGAACATTTCTATAAAAGAAGCTATCACTCAATTTATAAAGTCTTTAATTGTATTAGGTTGAATGCATGGTTGAAGCAAACAAAAAATAGTTTGACCTATTATACTACAGAAAATATGTATCAATGTCGTCCCTGTGATATTAGAATTACTTTCAAGTGTGGTTGTCAGATTGATATTTTGTATGAGTGTTAATTTAACTGACCAATGTAAAAATAATTTTATTTCATCTACATGTTAGTTTTGAAGAATTATAAGAACTTGAATACTTCAAATTGCAAAATGCATGCACAATTTTTAATGTTGGAGTACATAATTTCTACTATATGTTTTCTTACATGGCTAACAATATATTGAGCTTTTAAGATGAATAATCAAATTCATTAACAAGAATTTTTGTTATTACATGTCAATTGAAGTGACGACAAAAAGAAACATACACCAAAAATATCATCTACAAGGAGATATTATGTGAGATGCAATTATATAACACATTACTATTTCATACCATAAAATATGTGTAACTACAAATATTATGTATCTAACTTAATTGAATTATTTTTCTTTGCAGACTCTTAAGGCATCCAAAAAAAAATTCAACTATTGCATCTGTGTAGTAATATTTTTTACCATTTAAATGCATGTTATTTTTGTTTTAACGCTATTTGTTACATTTTATATAATTTAATCTTCTTGCACATAATTTTTTATTTAATTTTAAATTGGTCTTAGGGAGAGAAAGAAGGAGTTTCAGACTTATACATAAACTAGTCAAAGAGACAGAAGAAATATACAAATAATATTATTTATAAAGAGATGTTGGGTGCGATACAACATACTATATTGATATGTCATGTTGTATTTATTTTCATCATTTATATAAATATTATATTTATTTTAATGCAAATTACTATTTTTAATAATATTTTATATCATTTTATTAATTAACGCGATATACACGTGTAACGCATGTACACGGAAACTAGTGATAATAAATGTATCGAGATATTATTTGATCGAATACGTGATAAGCACTTATAGTCAACCGGTGCCAATTAGGCATAGCCAATCTCGAGTCAGCCGGTACCATAAGTTGCAATTCTTTTCATATTAATATGATAAAAAAATATAGCTTAAAGCGATGGTCAAAGTTCATATAGTTTAACTCTGTAAAAGCGTAATGTGACAAGTATTTTGGGACAGAGATATTATATTTTTGGACCCTCCATATTGAAAATATATATAAACATCCTAACAGTTTTGTTAGTTCTGTCAGTCTAAGATTATCATACTGGAGACTCTTGTGTATTAAGTTGAACTACACAATGTGATCAACTATGAATTTGTGAATGGGATTTTCTTTGCGTAGTGGAATAGTATTAAAAATCAAGAATTGCATTCTATAGAGTTTATTAAGGAAAAAGGCACGTCAAGTGTCACTGGGTAGATAGTCTAAGTTCGGAACACTAGAGCTGTATGTGTGATTGGAACAGTCAAGTGTCAGAGATTTTATTAGACATTTGTCTAACTGTATGGACTAATATGGAGAAGTGGAATATGTGGACATGTACTTGCTTCCCTTAACTCAATTTTCTTATAGATGGCCTGGTCATTTTGGACAGCTCTTTACTTGCTTGTTTCTTATGATTGTTTGGACAATTGTATTCTGACCATCTTTTTCTGGCCCTTTTGCAGGATCCTTGATTGTCTTCAACATTTGAACTACTAGCTATAACTACGTGCTGCACTGATAACTCATCAGCAAAGTTGCCAACTGCTCCTAGTATTCTACTTATATATTTGGCTAAGGTATGTCATCAAATTCAGTGTGTTGCTATCTATTACTAGGTTTCTTGATGTCATTTTCTCCCTGGATCCGAATGAATTAGTTCTCATTTTTTTTTCTTTTCTTTTCTATGTTTTGTCCTCTAACCTGTATCACCTTTTGCCATCTGTCAAATCGATATTGTCCTAAATTTTGGTTTTTTGCATAGGCAAAAACAATTGGCGAAGGAACTGAAAAATCTTGAAGAAACTCCTCCTGAAGGCATCAAAGTTGGTGTAAACGATGATGATTTTTTCAACCATATTTGCTGATATTGAAGGCCCAGATATGTTATGTTTGTTGAATATATTTCAGTTCTTGAGCCACTACACTTGTTCTAATTGCTCTATCTATCTACCTCGCAGCTGGGACTCCTTATGAGAACGGGTTGTTCTGCATGAAGTTGATTTTGACACACGATTTCCCTCATTCGCCACCCAAAGGTTCGTCGGCTTGCACTCTAAAATATTGGCATTATTTTTGCGAGTCTTTTTTTTTTTTTCGTGATAAGCTACAAATACTAGAGAAACTCCTTTTGACAACACATAGGCCATTGCACTTCAGTAGCATTGCAACTTTCGGCATCTCTAGGAGGATCTCTCATTGCCAATTGCTAGGCCAATATGGCTGGGTACATAATTTACATTTTTTGTTTTCTCTAGGTTATTTTTGTTGGAAATTTACTAATGTGGAATTAAATTTATCCCATTATTTATGACTCGAACAATTAGAGCCCCGCACGTCGGAAATGTTATTTCCACACACGTGCAATCTTAGTGCCAAGTATCGTAAATTTCGTTAATGAAAGAGATATTGGTACGTAAGTAAAATGTTTGAGACATAGAATGAATGACGGTTATTGGCTAAATAACAAGTGTTCCACGTTATGTGGCTAATGTGGCAGAACCGCGACGCTTCATTGGCAGTGACTGCTCGACGGAATCCCAACAGTTTGACTGTTGAGGTGGTTTCAATGGCATTGAATCCACCCAATAATGGTCATTACTTGGACCATTATGTTGATGCATTACTTGGGGGTTAAATGTCATCCATTACATGGCAATTGAATGCCATTATGTGGCATTTGAAAGGCCATCTTGCACACCTATAAATTGAGGCCTTTGACTCAATTCTATAGAGGGAACATATGAACATACTTACAAGTTAACAACACCACAAAGAGATCAGTTTTTTTTTTATAAGCAATCATTCTCTTAGTAATCTTCATTATTCGTGTTCTTCGTTGGGATCATCTGTGTAGGCTTTGCACATTTGATAGTTTGTTGTTTCATCTTGGGAGACTATTGTCCACACTTCCGTAAAGCCTATATACGGGGGCAATCTTGTCTTAAAGACAGAGAGTCATCTCTCGACTCAGCCGATGGTGTTGTGATTATCTAATTGGTTGCTAAGTGTTTCGGGTGTGAACTAGAATCTCAAAGGACTCTAACCGTTCGAATTCTAAGCGGATCTACAAGCCACAAGTGTAGCAGTTCATGTTCTTGTATTTCTGTACAAGATCCAGATTTGGAATTCCAATTCAAGATCAAGAGATTGACAACTTGTTGTTGTAATCTTTGTTGTTTATCATTTTAATCACTGTAATAGTTATTTACTATTCTCATACGTGCTTTACATATCCAATAATTTTAAGACAAGATTGTATTAGTGCTCGAAAGATGTGTGCCAACAGATATGGTCCCAAATCTGGCTGTGGTTTTCTTCTTAAAAATAGTTCTGTTAACAGTTTTGTTAACAGTTCAAACAATGTCTCTGTCAACAACCGTGCTTTCAAATATAGTCCTAATTTTGACTCTCTCTTTGACGACAATTACAAATATGTTTCCGTCAAAGGTGGGATCTCTGGATATGATGCTGAGCTTCAAGATACTACTGATGGTCATGCTAGTACGGCTAAAGATCAAGTACGAGTTGGTGTCACCGCTCCCAAGGGTGGTGGAAACAAGCGCCCACGAGAGGCTGAGAATGTCAACTGGGACAAGAGGAGACGGCTGAAGATGATGTTCTATCATGTAGCAAATGACCTATATTTGTCCTAGACAAAGGATCCGAATTATGGTAAGGAGGATATGAACACTCAGTCTAACTAAAGTGGGCCAGAATCCAAAAGGTCTAAGTTAATTTATCCTTCCTTATCTATAATGTGTTTAGTAAATATCTGAATAGAAGTGTGTAAAGCAAGGCTGGGAATATGAAAGTGTTTTCATTAAAAATTTATATTCCCTACACTCTAAAATCATGTATTGAATCTCCTTCCTTCCCGGTTAAAGATTGGACTATTGTAAACAAAAACTTAAAAGATTCGTTCTTTTGGGTGTAATTATTAAAAGTGTGTAAAGTATGTTCGCACATACGAAGGGGAGAGATCCACTGACTGTGCGAAAACTGTTACCACTCTTAAGTAAGTGTCAGGGATTTCCCTGGGCACCAATCACAAGGGAATAAGACTAAGAGATAATGACTTATCTTAAGAAGTTGAACATGTCACCTATCTGACAGAATATCCTTCATTTGATATGATGATATTGGACACTCAGACGTACAAAGCCTACGGGCGACTGGAGTGGGCCAGAATTTCGGTACGGTATTTTTGTATGTATATATGGGTATGGCGGGGCCCAGTCCCAACCTTTTTGATATCACTTACTCTTTAGAGGCTTGTAGACAATGTCCTGTGTATAGCAATCGAATATGGCTTTGTCGGCCTAGTATGTATATGTATATCGGTTGGCCTTTTTGTTTGTTAGATTTTAATTAATTATGATTAGATCTTAAATGTATGCCTCGTGGTACTCAACAGGTGAGGTCCTGGTGCCCGTCGCGGCCCTCCGGTGTTTGGGTCGTGACAATTTGTTAAAAATGGCGATTTGGAGTATGAAATTGGATTGTCGAATGATAAAAGAGAGCAACATGCATATGTCCTTTTTGTTTCAGGAAAAAGACTTAACTATGAATTATGTTCCAGTTCATTCATAATGGAGATGGTATTAGGGCGAAAGTTTAAGGTTTGATACTGAAGTACTAATAAAAAGGGGAGAGCCTTGAAGCATGGTAAAGTTGTCTCAGTGACCTTTACTTTGAGAAGTGAAATCAATACTTGCGTCAGGTTATGCTGCATATGTTATATCTTTGAAGTGCGACCCTTGGACTGTGTTTGCTGTGTGAACTTGCTCTCATTGACGGGCTAGCTAGCCAACGTCGGACAAGCTAATACATGATGGATCCTTACAGTACAAATATACTTCGTGATGAGCAAATAACTCACGTGATCTTTACCTCCATTCAGTAAATGCAAGTGAAAACCTTAATGTTCTTTTACATATACAACAGTCCTTTGCTATATATACAGTATGCTCGTTGGTCTTCACGTCCATCAAACTAAGTTCAGCCAAAGAAAGATTCATTTACACGTGTCAGGTGTTGCTTTTTTAAGGACAAAATTGAAAAAGGATTCCCCTCTATTGAGGTTAGTCTATATGCACAACGTAACTTTAAACAGCAAAATTCAAAGCAACCATGAAAGCAAGTTACTAAAACTAAAAGAAAAAAAGAAGAAAAAATGCTAATGAAACTGCATCAGTCAAAGAATATCGACAGAGAAAAAAAGGAGAGATATTACATCGCCCTTCCAATAGAACATTACATTCATTCAAGGTCCAATACATCCAGATGGTAAGACAGAAATACATTCCTATCCAATGAAAAACTTTTTGGGTTTAGTCTAAACTTAAACTTTAACAGGAGATGGTGGAATCACTTGGCCATCATGACCTTAACAAACTCCTCATAGTTAATTTGTCCATCACCATCGACATCTGCTTCCCTAATCATCTCATCAACTTCTTCATCAGTGAGCTTCTCCCCAAGGTTAGTCATCACATGACGTAGCTCAGCAGCGGAAATGAAGCCATTTTGATCCTTGTCGAAAACTCTGAATGCCTCTTTCAGCTCCTCCTCGGAGTCGGTATCCTTCATCTTCCTAGCCATGAGGTTTAAAAACTCTGGGAAGTCGATGGTTCCATTACCATCTGCATCCACCTCGTTTATCATGTCCTGGAGCTCAGCTTCTGTGGGGTTCTGTCCTAGCGACCTCATCACAGTCCCAAGCTCCTTTGTCGTGATGCAACCTATACAAAACTTCACAATTAGCTTACTGCACGGAAAAGACCTAATCACACTTTCTGACCATAACATTGGATCAGCAAGCTACTCCCCAATTTACACAAACAGAAGAAAAGAGTAAATGCTCCACTTTCCAACTTATGTCCCAGAAAATAAGAAACTAAATGACTAATGTTAAGGTCACATATAAGCCCATATTTATAAGAAATAAAAGCAAAGTTGCCCAAAAAAAAACCAGACATATAAATCAAATCCTGTTTTTATCGTAACCTAATAGTTGTTACATTAAGAAGATAAAGTCTAGCCTCTTAAAAGTAAAAGCAAGGAAAGAAGGATGAAATATCTTTGCTGCAAATAATAAAGCAGAAGAAAATAGTACTAGTAATTTACTTGTAGAACTTGGTTTCAAAAGCAGATAACTTCAAAAGATGAGGACATCATGTAAAGAAATCCGTACACAGAGCAATTTACACCAATCTATCACCTTGTTTCCTTATTTGTTCCAAATTTTCTGATTCACAATCAAAATTTGATAGGTCATAATTGAAAAGAGTTCCATCGTACGGATGAGACAAGAAAATAAGGATGAAAAACAAGTTATTAACACATCCAACGCTTACATATACATCATTCTAGTGTGTGCTATAGGAAGGAAAACAATTTTTTGGAAATTATTTTTCATGATGAAATGAATTTCTGGTGTTAAAACTGTTGGAAATTTGCCTTTGGCGGGGAGATGCGTCCACCCATCTTTGATGAATTAAACATTAGTGTTTCGCATGTTGGAGACTTTGTCTCTTCACACATGCATGATCTACGAAGTGAGTAGACGACCGTAGGGCCAAGAATTGTCAAATTTCGTTGAGAAATGAAATAGATATTGGTCCACGAAGTAAGGTGTTTGAGGCATGGAAATATGGTGTGGACAAATCTACCACATCAGTGGGAAAATGAAGAATTGCTCTCTATATAAGTCTCTAAAATGATAAAGGTTTTGGGACCCCAAGGGGTATCCCATGTGTTTAAAGGAGGGAGGACCTAGATGTGCTTGGGTTCAAGGCTAAGCCCACACGCGCGCCGCCACCGCCCGTCCGGGCTCGGTCACGGGTCGTGGGCTGTGGGCTATTGGGACTTTCTGATATTATCTTTTTAGACCCCAAATTGCTTAATATTTACAGTTTGGTCCCTAGAGTTTCTGGAAAGTTGATTTTGGGAGTGACGGAAGGCAGAAACTTTCTGCCTACTGTTTGGACTGTTTTTGGAGCATTAACCAGCCATTACTTGGTTGTTAACTACTCTATTAACAACCCTTCTTCAATGACCATCATCAACCTCCTTCAAGACCATAAATCAGCCTCACTAATGGCATTTAACATGCCATTTACAGCCCTCCTAATGGTCATTAACAGCCATGTTTTGGGCAGTTGATCAGCCCCTCCTCATGCTATATATTGATGCCTACTTTGGCTCAATTGGTAACAACAATATAGCACAGAAAAACACAGCTCAAAACAGTGGCGAAAAATAGCTCAAAACAGTGGCAAAAAACAGCACAAACCAGTGGCGAAAATCAGTGCAATTCGTGACTGAAAAATAGTGAGCAAACCCTCGCATATACACAAGATATACACAACAGAGACACACTATATACAGAGAGACAAAATAGAAGAGAAGATAGAAACTCTTCCTTCCTTTTCCATATCTTCAGTAAGTCGATTCATATTTGTTTTCTTCGTCAGGCTCAACCTATTGGCTTTGTAGCGTTGAGATTAAAGTGTTGTTTTATCTTGGGAGACTATTGCCCGCTAACGTAAACGCATATATATGGGGCAATCTTGTCTTAAGGACAGAGGGCAATCACTCGACTCAACACACAACGTTGTAACCATCCAGATTTAGTTGTTTCTTGATTTCAGGTTATCAAGATTCAAGACACAACAAGCTTGCGGCAGTTTTGAAGATTGACCTATTTCTTCAACAAAATTCAATTTCTGAATAAGTACAAAAGAGTAAACAACAAAGACTACTAAAATATATTCTCCATGAAAAACATTTTCCATCAGAAAAGGAAAATGATTCCCCCACTTGTGAACAAAAAACATGTTCAATATGTGAACTCTTACTCCATAATACTTGCTCCAACCAATACTTGGACATAATTATCAATCTTTGACACTAAAATTTTCACCAAATTTTCAATGCAAAACATTTCCATGTTATCTAGTGTTATTAACGTTTCACCAAGCTCTATGTAATCCTTAGTTTGTGTTTAATAAGAGGTATCTTTATTACACCCCCACCCCCCCAAAAAAAAACGTTTCAACAAGCTGCGAAAGCTATTCTTCCCTACTCCCTCCGTCCCAAAATACTTTGACACATTTTTTATTTACACGTCCATTAAGAAAGCATTTATGAGGATAGTATTTTGACTATTTTATTCTTAACTGATTTAATCATGTTATCTCTTCAGTAATATTTATTCTATCAATGATAAGAACCTTTTAAATATTGCTAATTAATACAAGATTAAAATGGTAAAAGCTACTTAATTTTATCTTGATTAAATAAAATGACAAATATTTTAAGACAAGTATTTTTAGTAAAGAAAACAAGTATTTTGGGACGGAGGGAGTATTTAGTAAGAACATGTTTGGAAAGTCTCCGATTTGGGTATAATTGGGGGTAATTATACAGTTTTAACATGTTTGTTTGACCAAGTAATTACTTGGTCATGTAATTGGGTGTAATTGAGGGGGTGTAATTACACTATGCAATTCTCAAGGAGGGGCTGAGAATTGCTGGTAATTATATGGTGTAATTACAAGGTTATCTTTTTAATCTCTTGTCTTTTAAATTTATTTTTTATTTCTATTCTTTTTTCTTTTTAATATATTTTTTATTTTAGCTTTTACAATTCTTTTTTACATTTTCTTAAAATATTTTATGTTTCAAATACCAACTTTTATTTCACGTGCTTCTACATAATTTCTAATATTTTACTTCTTTATCATTTTTCTATATTTTTTCATTTAACTTGCTATGTTATCTTTCTTATTTGTTTTTCTTTAATTTTTCATTTCACTTAGCTATGTTATTATTTTATTTAAAAAAAAATAAAAATTACATCTCCTAATCTTAGAAAGAACAAATCATCCACAAACTTGACTTAAAATGAGTGATATCATTAACGTTGAATTTCATTGTTGGATGATATTATATACAAACTTAGCTTATACTGAATGATGTTACCATTAATAGATTATTTTTTAACACTTAAATAATATCATGAAAATATGATTGTAAATATTTATTTTTTTGTCAATATGTTGTTCGTAATGTTATTGCAAGATGTCTGTATATTTATAAGCTCTTATTAATTGGTTCAATTAAAGTATTATTTATTTTGTACATATCAATTTTTTTCACAATATTAGTTACAAATTTATAATTATTGAATTCTATGTTTTTGAAATAATATGTATCTTGAATAGATAGCTATAGATAAAATTAAGTAATATTTCTTATATAAACATATATTTGTCAAATATTAACGTTTAGTTGTTCATAATTAACTTTTATTTTTAAAATTTAAAATATCTGACTATGTAATTACACTTATTCAACCAAACAGTACGCTTGTAATTACACTGGAATTACGTTATGACAAACAAACAGATCGTCTTAAATACTATACTGTGTAATTACTACCCTATTAATTACACAAATTCCAATTATCAGGTGGCTTTCCAAACAGACCTAACTGAATATTCTCATATATCAATCTGTTACCTTAAAATCCAAACATCCAACTGATTAACACCTAAAATCAACCAATTAAACGTCAGATCTGAAGAAAAAACCGATTAGACACATGATTACAGAAAAAACACATGATTACAGGCATCAAACACAATAAACATACACATTTAAAGAGAAAAGGAAAAGGAGAAGAAAATCGAACCATCTCCATCCTTGTCGAACAAGCTAAAGGCTTCCTTAAACTCAGAGATCTGGTCATCAGTCAACTGATCCGCCATTAGATTGTTCTAGAATTTCAGACACAATAACAATAATAATAATAATAATAATAATAATTGTTTTTTTGAATAAGTCTTTGCAATTCTCTTTGATTTCGGAACTATGAGATGATTGGTGCTTTTATACTACAAAGTACAAACTACAGCTTTCATGGTAAATATAATAAGTAAAATTTTTAAAAAAAATGAAAAGAAACGAATTGGAAAAAAGTGAAGAATAAATTAACAAAATTAGTAAAGACTTGTTTCTCTCCCTACATTATATACGGATAGTGATTGGTTTATCTATTTCGAATTTTCGATGTGTCCGTTTTCCCCGCTTTATCCCTCAAGATTTATGTAAATAATAATTTTGTGAATTATAGAAATGTTAAACTTATAAAGAGCAAAAAATAATGAAATCCCTCCATCATTAACTGATAAACATATTTCACTAAGTGAGTTATCAACTTGTCTTTGGAAATGTTGTCTAAATATATTGGAAACTATAAAAGATTATGAAAGTTAGCTACATTTCTCACTTAATATTTATAGAACAGTTAGATTGATATATTATAAGAGAGTAAAATATTAGACTGCTAAAATCGAACACATCTACAAGATGAGTATTGTAAAAATGTGGATAATACAATGTATATATCCGACATATAAGATTAGACAAGATAAAAAATGATTTCATTCGTCAAAACATAGTATTGAAGTGTGTGACCATCTGATTTAAAAGCTTAAGCGGTTAGATAGAACACACTGCCCTTACTATTACTAACATCATGAATCATATCCTATCATTTTTGAAATAGAAAACGTCCAATATGCGACGTGGGCCGAACTGTTCAAAATCCACGCACGACTCGCATCAAGTCGTCAATCACATAATCCCCGCGGCTCCTGAGGATACGGAGGTGCCGAAACGCGAGGATGATCCTAAGTTGTGGACGACTCTTGATGCCACATTCCTCTAGTGGATTTACTCCACTATCTCTACCAACCTGTTGCATACGGTTATTGAGTCGGACACTACGGCGATGACTGCTTGTTAGATAGAACACACTTTTAATATTTGATTATATTCTCAAAACGCCCCCTCACGTGTTGTCCTGATTTTTTTCATGGTCCAAGCACGTGGAAATTCTTTTTGAGAATGGGTGGCGGTGAGGTTCGATCCTAGGACCTTTGGCCTACTCTGATACCATATTGAAGTGTGTGACCATCTGATCTAAAAGCTTAAGCTGTTAGATAGAACACTTTTAATATTTAATTATATTCTCAACACATAGGTATATATTATGATTATTAAAAATAAGTAGAATTAATTTTTGAGTGATTTTTTAATAGCAAAATATTGTTATATCAACCTCATAAAGTAATATTTTGCTCCACAACATAGAGAGATGATTCGTCTACTATTTATAATATAAAACATTCAAGCTAATGGGTAATAATAGTGCCAAAAGTATATCTTAAACCAACTTGATATTTTATTGTATAAGTGATGGAAATCAATTTTTTCCAGCATTCTCTACTCTTTTGTGCTAATATCATATCAAATGTGTCTTTCTTTTTTTGTAAATAAAATAATCCATCACTACTTTTTTATAAGAAACAAAGTATTGAGGATGTAAATTCAAAACTGAATAACATTGTCAAAGAAATCATCGGTATCACGAAATTATAGTTACTCCTTCATTTTTAATTAGATATTTATAGTTCGAGCTTCAGAGTGGGATTTTTCAGCACGAATTAAAATTAGTCTAACGACATAGCATATATCTTATATAACATCCCCAATATAATCTCATAAAGTGGGTCTGAGAACCCTACTTGATAGTTGTTTCTCATACCTTGTAGGAAACAAAAAAAGGATGAATGTCATTAATTTCAAAGGGTAAAATAGTATTTCCTCTGTCCCAATTTGTTTGAAAATTGACCAGTTTGAAGTCAAACAACTTTTTTCTTTGATTATAATTTTCTCCAACTCTTTTCATATATTGTGAATTATTAATAATGCAGACTTATAATATTTTTTTATGTAATTTTTAAATATGTAAATTTTATTATAAAATACTTAAAGAATCTATATTTAAAATTAAATTTTTTTAAAAATTATTTAATCAATAAACTAATCAATTTTCAAACAAATTGGTACGGACGAAGTAACATCAAAGCAAGCAAGACATAAAGAAAACAAAATAGGTGTACAAACTAGTACCACAATTAGATCCATATTCATCTTAGGAACCACTCATTGGATGCCACGTGTGTTTAGATCTTTTCGTTTTCTTCCTTAAAATGACTTATCAATTCCAATCTTTTTTAAAATATAAAAAAGCAAAAGAATAATAATAAGTTTTTTAAAAAGTCTATTTTTCTCTCTCTTCCATTAGGGGGGAGCACGCGGTTACGCGTTTCCTACGCGGAATGGCTTACGTTGACTAAAACGAACAGTGGCTGCCACGTAGGATTTATATAACCATTTTCCCTTTTCTTTTGAAAAAAAAAATCTCTTTGCTCCCACAAAATTATTTATATTTATTGATTCTGCCCTGCCTTAACTTTCTTTTTTAGTAGTGGAAACTTTGGTTTTTGGTTTTTGGTTTTTGGTTTTTGTTGTTTTGTTTTTTAAACCTAACCAAAAAGTTTTATTTAACTGAATCAGTATTACAATAAAATTAGGAGCATACTCCAAAGACTATCATGATTTCTAGACTTTTTTGGCTAAGCAATGAATAATTAGATTTACTTGTCTCTTAACCTAAACCAGATAAAATTAGAATTTCTCTTTAACAAAGAAATGACGAGTATCTAAAAGCGCTCCAAACTCTATAAGATCTTCACCTGAGGAGTTATAAGAAAGCACAATTTTCTGAATATTACATTCGACTATATTTTCCTCGAGTTAAGGGTCTATCAAAAATAATTAATCTCTCTATTTCCAAGTTAGGATAAAATATGCGTATATTTTATCTTTTTCGGACCCCATTTTATTTAATTACACTGATTATGTTATTATTGTTGTATATTGAACTATATCTCAGTTATCAAAATGTTAGACTACCAATCAAGAGGAAAATGTAAACCCATAATTTAAGCATATTTAGCGTTGGTACAACCTCAAGAGTCATTAACAAGGACCTTGCGTCCTCCGGGGCATAGTCCAGTGGCAAAGCCTGGGCGCTATAAGGCGCTCTGGCATGGGACAGCGTGGGTTCGATTCCCCGCAAGCACGAAGAAATTCTGCATGTTGGGGAATTTGACCTTGTCTCATTGATCGGTTGTACGCTCCCGTAAAAGCGGCCACCGGAGCACATCCCGCGATTTACCTGGTGATAGTTGTTGAAGGACCGGTGCTATTACCTCCGGGACGTCTGGGTAATACCAGTGAAGTAGTCAGGCGCAAGCGCAGCTCGAAACCCTGGATTATCAAAAAAAAAAAAACAAGGACCTTGCATTTGAACTTTGAAGTTTCATTTTATATCTCTAATTGTGCTTTTGTTTGTCTTGTTAAATCATAAGCTCATTTTACCCTTTACGGGAATGGATGGGAGAATTTGCTTTTTTTAATCGAACATATTAGAAGGAAAAAAATAAGAAGATTTTTTATTCAATGTTACATCAAATTATCTTAATCGGAAATCTTAAACTTTCACAGAGATTTTTATACTTTCCAATTTTCTTATAATCACTTATCCGTGTTTCTGGATCATTGATACTTAGTAATTTATGCATTGTTTTATCATATTAAGAGTTCTTGAGTATTAAGAAATCACAGAGAGTAGTGAAAAAGACCATTACTCTTATAAAATCATCTTTGTCATCCTTAATAATAGAATATTTCACTTTCAAACTGGACGCGTATAGAGATTAACAGATATGACAAACATTGCCAAAACAATTGTTGGATATGTAAAGTAATACGGGAAATAAATAAATATTACAAGTGTTCAAAAGGATAAACAAGTAGCCAATATTCAGAACTGTCGCAAGTTTATTGAGCGTTGGATCTTGATAACCTGAAATCAAGAAACACTAAATCTGGATTGTTACAACTGTTGAGTCGAGAGATGACTCTCTGTCTTTAAGACAAGATTGCCCCGTATATATGCTTTTATGTTAACGGGCAATAGTCTCCCAAGATAAAACAACAATTAATCAACCCTACAAAGCAAATAGGTTGATTCTGACGAAGAAAACAAAACACGAAACGACTTGCTGAAGAATAGGAAAAGGAAGGAAGAGTTTCTGTTTTGCCACTGTTTATGGACAGAATCTGTTGTGCTCTCTAATGTTTTGTCTCTGTGTATATAGTGTTGTCTCGTTTTTTTGTCTGTTGTAGTCTTCACAATTGTGCCAAAAGACACCAATATATAACATAAGGGAGGGACTCCTCAACTGCCAAGTAATGAGCATTAGTGAGAGGAGTAATCAACCAAGTAATGGCTGATGTTTATGGCCATTTAGTGAGGGAGTTAATCAGCCATCATGGCTAGGGATGGCAATGGATAGGATCTGGACCGGATCCTACTAGATCCAGATCCAGATCCGTTTTTCATACCTGAATCCAGATCCATCGGGTTCATAAAAATCAGATCCAAATCCGGATCCATCGGTTCCACCAGGTCCACGGATCGGATCTGGATCCACATGTAAAATAAATTGCCTTGCTAAGAATGTAACCTTGCTAAGAATTTTCTTTTGAACTGACAAACGATTTTTACTTGCTAACAATTTATTGTGTTTCAATTTTGAAATGTTCATATGAGATATTTTGTTCGTTGTCTCGTTTTGATTGTGAGCTATTAATTAAAAATGTTGGACAATGACAATAGTTGTGGAAAATGCTGACTAGTATTTCCACAATACTGAACTTGCATGTGCTTGGAATCTTCACAAATGAAGTGAATATAATTTTAACTACTTGTCTATGGAGATTTAGTCATTCACTAATATAACATTGATTTTATTATCGAAGTTAACTCTTTATTTTTTGGTTTTTGAGTTAACGCAAGGATAAATTAAACTTGCAAGGATGTGCTTAGCAATTTTAAGAAAATACTTATAAAATTACATTCTAGGTTATGAATATATTTAATAAAAAACGGATCCACGGATCGGATCTGGACCGGATACGGATCTCAAATACAAGATCCGGATCCGATTCGATCCGTCGAAACGGATCCGGTCCGATCCGGATCCGTCGGGTCCAAATTTTGAAGATCCATATCCTATAAAACGGATCTGGATCCACCGGATCCGGACCGGGTCCAGGATCCACTGCCATCTCTAATCATGGCTGATTTAATGTGCAACGTTCCAAAAACCAACCCAAACGGTAGGCAGAAACTTTCTGCCTTCCGTCGTTCCCAATTTCAACATTTCAAAAACTTCAGGGACCAAACTGTAAATATTAAACAATTTGGGCCCGATTGGATACTAGTTCCAAATTTTTCCACGGACTGCTCTTCAAAGGCACTACTCTTTAATTTTTATCCCTTAAATTGTTGATATTTAAATTTTTCCCTTCGCTTTAAAAATGTGACCGAAAATTTTTCGAAGTCTCGAGTACGAACTCCTGCTCAGTAAAAAATTTTACAAAAAGTCGCAAGGCAGAATTTGTCTTCAACCTAAGACAAACTCTGCTATGCCTGAAGGCAAACTCTACCTTGACAAACTCTTCCGTTATAAGACAAACTCTGGCTAAAGGTAGAGTTTTTATGCCTGAAGGCAAATAGATTTTTTTTTCATTTTTTTTTTGTCTGAGGTGAGTTCGAACCCAATACCCAAAATTTTATTAGAAAGACAAAAAATTAAACACCACCCTGAAATAACGACGTTTGTTTCCAGCGGATTTTAAACTAACAGGGCATCTAGCGGGTCGTGCTGAGCCCAAATATTGATTACCCTATTTAATGATCACTTCCGCCCTACTTTCAAAATTACGGCAGTTCTCCGGCCAAAGTTTCTCTTCTCCAATCTCTTTTTCCGGCGAAACCGAGCTTAAACTCGTAGGTTTGTTCCCTTGCGGTGTCTCTTTGCTTGTATAGTTATACTTTCTGTTCTGTATGAAACCCTAATCCCCTTTTCCAGTAATTTTTAGTGTTAAAATAGGAACTCTAGATTAGTTTGCTATGATTATATGCTTAAGGTAAGGTGCAAAAGCTATTTGTTAATCTCAGTGATTTCTACTATTTTTTTTTTTTGGTTATGCAGATATTTTACTAGTATGCGATCAAACCTCTCTAAACATGGCGTTGTTTGTCCTGATATTGTTTTGCTGCTATAGCTAAATACTGTTATATAGTACATATAATATAACATAACATGAAAAATCGATTCCAAAGAAAACTTGTCGTTCATAGGTAGCTATGTTGCTCAGGCTCTTCAAAAATGTTGATGGGCTCCAAAAGTAGTTGCATTTTATGAGAATCGACGACACCGTTACGACAACATTTTTGGAGAGTCCAAGCAACATAGGTTCATAGTAAAATGTTATAGGAGATGGTTGTTATAGAGAGGTCCGACTGTGGTAATGGTTTCGAAGTTGTTGAGTGTATTGTTTGCTCTTTGAGTTTTAGTAGTCCAATTTTTGGAAAAGTACAGGAGAATATGGAATAATTTCCTTGATAAGTGGTGTAGAACCTCGAATATTTAACCTTAGGGGTCTTTCCGACCCTATATTACAAAAAAGAAAAAAGAGAAGTTTGCCCATTCATTTTTTACCTTTGTCCTGGTTTTTGTGCACTGGCAAATCAAACTAGTGTAAAGAGCCTCTCTACCTCTCAAGTTGGGCGTAAGGTCCGAGTACACTCTACCTTCCCCAGACCCCACTTGTGGGGTTACACTAGGTACGTTGTTGTTGTTGTAACATAGTCCAACCTATTGTCTTCTCAACTTCAAGCATCATATATGTACTAAATTTACTATCCGTAACATCCAAATGGGTTAATTGATAAATGCACTTGCTTGTGTATTAGAGAACAATATAACTAACTTCTCTAACAATCATTTCTTTCACCTTTAATTATTAGGGAGTGAATCGTAGAAGTAGTGGTCTGTGAAACTGTAAAACTTAAATGCTACCTTTTGAAGGCTGCGGAGAATTGTTCCTTCTCCTTGTTCTCCTCTACTTTGGGAATGAATGTGACCAGTCCCGGAGGGCACTAAAGTTTACTTGGAATATTCACTTGCTTTGTTTCCCACCCCCTCTTAATCTAGAGGTACTTGACTATTTATAGTATCGAAACAAGTTCTTGTGTAGCTTAGTTGTTGTGCCACATTTGAATATTATATAAGTAGTCGAACTTGGTCTAGTTTTCCTTCTCAATTTATTATTATGGCTCTCCTACTATCCAATTCTTCGATTTTATTACTACATGTTGTTTCCTTTGCTTCTGATAACAACTGTTCTTTTCTCCATTATTTTCAACATGGCTTCTTCACTATTGTATTTCCTTTTCATACCTGATATTTGATATGCTTTACTTAACGGTCTATCATAAACAACCTCTCTACCTTCACAAGGTAGGGGTAAGGTTGCTTACGCACCACCCTCCATAGACCTCACTTGTGGGGTTACACTGGGTGCGTCATTGTTGTTGTCGTTTTTGTTGTTTATAAGTAATTGAAAGATTGTGAGTTGATAAACAGCATGCTCCCCAGTCAAAATCGTAATCATGGTTATCACACTTTTACCTTTTTCATTAATTCACTGATTTGTGGTGGTCTGCCCCTTTTCAGGAATGGCTTTCTTTAGCAAAGCTGGGAACATTCTTCGCCAGGCTGTTAGCAAGCAGCACATCAATCATGACATATCTGCATCCAAACCTTCAATTTTTCAACTTATTAGATGCATGTCTTCTTCAAAACTTTTTGTGGGAGGTGCATATATTTTCTCTTATGCTAAGCATATTCGTAACATTTCTTCTAATGTCTGCTGACTTCCTCTAGTTTGACAATGTAGGAATCTCATGGAACACGAACGACAACACTCTTCAAGAAGCTTTCAGCAAGTATGGAGAAGTCGTTGAAGGTTTGTCTAATTTAAAGCTATATGTAATTTCAGACTATAGAAATCAGCTATTATGCTTGTATAAAGTTCACAAATTTTTCATTTAGAGTCCTTGTAGTTAAAGCTAGACAGCTGCAGCCATGCTTTCTCATGATCACATGTGTTTGCATGCTAGTGCATTGTTTTCATTATAATGGAGATGGTTACTGCACATAATAAAGAGTGTCTGGCAGTGTTTGAGTAATTTCGAGGAAAAATATTTGACAAAATATTGGGGTACTTTTCTAGTGGATGTTCCCTCAACACGAATTTTCAGATGCTATGTAAGGTTGAAAAACACTCATTTTGTTTCCAAACTCCGAAGGAGGGCCTTAGTGATGGAGTGACAATTGGTTTATTGCTGATTGGACTTATCAAAAAAGTAATGTATTGCTGATTGGAATTGGTAAATGAAGTCGCTTAGACTAATGGAAGAATTACTTCTCCATTTTTTACTGTTTGAAGCTGTATTATAATTCCGTATATGCATGAGTTGCAAATACTTGCTCATTCATATTTAGCCATGTGAACGTATCTGTATATGTAGTCATCTGTGTTGGACACTAGTTTCTAGTCGGAATTACTTAAAAAGTTTCAATTCGTTGCAGCAAAAGTCATTTATGATCGCGAGTCTGGAAGATCTAGGGGATTTGGCTTTGTTACTTTCAATAGTGCTGAGGATGCCAGTGCTGCTATCCAGGCTTTGGACCAACAGGTATGTTGGCTTCTCCAGGAAAAAAAACATGTGTGTCTTTTGTGTTTGGGATTATATGATGGGAATACATTTGAAGGAATGTTCTTTCATGGTATCTGGCATTGTTTTATCCAGATGTTTGGATGTGCCTGTATGCATCCATGCATTTCTGTTTGCTGGTTAGATTATGACAACTGTTTTAATGCATCTTTCAGGAGCTTGATGGTCGCACAATTAGGGTAAATATAGCTAACGACAGGACAAGAGGATACGGGGGTGGTGGTGGTGGAGGGTTTGGTGGTGGTAATTATGGTGGTGGAGGTGGTGGTTATGGTGGTGGAGGTGGTGGTTATGGTGGTGGGGGTAATTATGGAGCCTCTGGTTATGGAGGGGGAAGTAATTATGGAGCTGCAGGTGGGGGTGGTGATGCTAATGTTGCTGGCAATTATGGAAGTGGAGAAAACAGTTTCGGCTTTGGGACAGGTGGTGGCAACAACTTTTCAAGTGGTCACAGCTTTGACAGCAGTGGAAACACTGATGCTGCGAGCAACAGTTTCACTAGCAGCTTTGGCAACAGTGATCAACTTGGCACTGACAGTACCAGCAACCAACCTGAAAGTGGTGATGTCAATAGCCCTGTTGGTGCAGGTGAATATTTCAGAGATGACAATGGGGAGCCCAGTGATTATGCCAACAGAGCCTAAAGGTTGTCTTCCAAACCTCCGCCTCCCGATTCTATTAATGAAGGAGAAGAAATCAATGGAAGATGACCTCTCTTCCTTCCATTGTTTAGCAGTTCATCTCTAGCTATATTTCTGTCATCCGTTTTTGTCATGGACTTGAGATTTTTATTTGCATTTTGCTTTTATTTACCTCGATTTGGATGGTTTATTTTGACATTATAAGAGCCAAACATTGTGTTAATTAGAAGTACTCCACTCTTTTAGGTGCTGAAACTAATTTTATAAACAAGTAGTAGTTTACATGTTTGGATAAAAGTGTTGAAATTAATTAACTTCAGTTGTTGTGTTTCGTCAAAAGTGTTGAAGCACTTTTTTGGGGGTAAAATGATTGAAATGCCGTTAAAGTTATTTACAAAAAATTCCACATCTATTTTTTTATCAATCAAGTACATCCATGCACGTTCGACAGGTATTCGATTTTTCTACTGTATCAATAAACCCAGTCGAGCTCGAGATTCAGAATATCCATTTCCTGGTGTTAAACCAAAGACACCATTAATGTCGTCGAGTGGTCATTCAAGAAAACAAGTCAGATGTATTTGTTCGGAATGTTAGTTAGGAAGCGTGTTTTTATATCGTTTGTTAGTCTTATTTATTGTGTTTCCCCTTAATCTTTTCAGGTGAAAGTTGTAAGTCATCCTTAAATATTACACTTATCTTACATTTGTCCCGTTTTATCTATCAGTCCATGAAAGACCTATCATTATCTTTTGTTTCAATATGGCTAAACTATCAAATTAGAAATGTTCGAATATACTCTTTAAACATTTTAAAAAGGTCCAGATGGCTCTAACCATATTAGACAAATCGGATCAATTCTTCCACGATGAAAAACTGTTGTTAGGAGGGACATATTTGAGATAAAATACAAGATGCACTTTTATGGACCGATAGGTAAATGCAAGATAAATCAGACGTTAGGGGTATATTTGACATTTCCCATATTTTTATTATATCTAGACATAGGGTGGGTAATTAATTATACCTATTAAAAAGTTGATGGTTAATACAACTGCTTATTATAGTGAGTAGAGACTTCTTTTAGGTGTAGCGTTGCGAATATAGTTGATGTTGTAATAATTATGCGTTTGCAAGATTCATATAAAAATATAAACTAAAAAATGATTTAGGCAAGCTGGGAGAGGCAAAATCTGGTTTTTAATTTCTTACTATAATATATAAATCACAATTTCAAATTCTCTATGGCATAGCAATGTACTCAAGACTTATTACTAGTGTTTCTTCGCCAATCAGTCAGACTTGTTAGTTCCTTTTTAAGAAAAAAATTATTTCAGACTTATTAGTTTTTCATCACGAATCAGTCACGCCTATTAATTCTTAAAAAAGAATTATTTCACACTTTTTTTGGCATCTTTATTTATTTATAATATCATTAGAAATCAAACGAAAGCTTAAAATGAACATATTTAATAAGACAGAAGTAATATCCTAAGGCCATCACCAATGGGTGTGGTGGGATCATTGGGATGGGTAAAGTCACTATAGCCTTTAACTTGATGTCTCGAGCTCGTGCCTTGAAAAGGAGAATAGAGAACTCATGATACAGATCACTTTCCTTTTATAATAATGCGCGGTGAACTTAATTAGTCGGGCCAGTAATTTTTTATACCAAATTATACAAACGAAAAAATATCTTAAGGAACCACCATTAAGTGGTATGACATAATGGATGATATCGCTTCACACTTAGTCAGAGATCTCATGTTCAAAAATGTACCCTTTATGTAGCCTACAAATCTTAATTAGTCGAATTAATAAATTTCGGATATCAAAATAATTATGCCAAAGAAACCTACCAATCAACAAAATTAAATTCTATGGGTTTTCATGATGGAAGTTTGGTAGGTAGATGCTTCGTTGACCCTTAGTCTTGGCCTCAATTTGGACCAAGAAAATAAATAATGTTAGTACATAGGTTACACGTTGACAACAACAACAACATATTCAGTGAAATTTCACAATGTGGGGTCTATGAAAGATAAAGTGTACGCATATCTTACCTTTACTTTGATAGTGAGCGGTTGTTTTCGAAAGATCCTCAGCTCAAGACAAACCAAAATTATATTATAGGATGATAGATTGACGAGTTAATTAATTTGACAGTAAAATACACGTTAAATAAAATGGGACCATCAATTTGGAAAGAACCACAAAACTATATTATATACTCCTAAGTCCTGACATTTATATCAAAGTTGACTTGGAAAAAAATCCAACACGATTCGGTCTTCCTAACACACTAATAATCAAAGGAAAAAGCCAAATCACTAACTAATGCTTTCAAATCATAAACAGTAGTATAATAACGTAGTGCTTAGGGTAAGTGTCTTCTCTTCTTTTTCCTCGGAAGCACCAAAAAAAGTGACGGAATCGTTTTAAATACGTTTGAATAATTTGGTTAAAGTTTGAAAAAAAGTATTCAAGTTAAAATTGATAACAGAAGATGAAATTGTATTTGACATTATAAAAAAAAGTTAGATCTAGGGAAAAATCATTATATTTTACTTGAAAAGTATTTCGAACACGTCGTCTTATTTATTACTTGTATTTTAACTTCTAAAATATTTAACATATACAAGTAATCAAAGGTAATTTCATATATTTTTAATTTATATGTTTTGACTATAATTTCTTTATTTATCGGATTCTAAATATATTTTTAATATGAATATAAGGTTTGAGCCAAGATTGTTATATTATGTTGAACCCATAACGGTGTCTACACATAACAAACTATTTGAGCATTTATGACATACTGCAAGATTTATTTTCAAATAATTTCTTAAATATACTATAAACTATATTTATTTTTAAAAAGGGGGGGATAGGGAGACGGCGCTCCCGTCTGGTCATAGAATTTGAAGTTGAAATTTTAAATTTGAAAATTTGAATTTTTGAAGTTGTGAATTTTGGAACTTGAAGATGTGTTTGGACATGCAATTTACTTTTTTTTTTAAATGATGTTTGTGAGTGGAAGACCAGTTTTTGGAATTTGAAATTTTTTAGAAAATAGATTTTCAAAATTTGCTCCAAAATCTATGGCCAAATAAATATATAAAGATAAATTTTTAAAATTTGATCCAAAATTTATGGCTTAGAGAAATAATTGACATGAGAAAATCTAATGATTGATCCTTCTCGGTTAGCACATAGCAAATTTTGTTTTTACTGCCGCCAATTATAATCTTACTCATTTCTTGTACTGTCAATCTAGTGATCCTTTCCACTTAAATCCATAATTTAATATGGCTAAATTAGAAAATATAGTGTGTATAATACAATTGAAATATACTCTATTTTGTTTAATAATGTTAGCAAGTTTAAAGTAACTTTTTATTAATTTGAGATTGAATAATAAAAGCAGAGAAATGTAACTTTTGCAATGACAACAAATAGAAATTTAAATAAATAAAAAGTTTATATGATTCACTCGCTTTGAATTGAGTCATAATTGTTTTGTTTCTTTTTTGAAGCATTTCACATTCAAAATTTATTAGTTCAAACTCACATCGACGATGAGTATAATGTAGGAAAACACTTTCATTCTGAAAGATTTTAAATAATCAAGTTACAAACTCGAGTTTTTTAAGGGATGACATGCCATTGCTATTGGAATAATCATATCCATCACTTACCATCCTTAATGTTGGATGAACTGACGCGAAAATTTTTAAGTGGAGTTGTCATTATGTATGTTATTTGCGGACGACATAATTTTGATTGAAGAGTCTCACGATGGAGTTAGAGATTTGGAGACAGACCCCGGAGTCTAAAGGGTTCAAATTGAGCATAACCAAGACGGAATATTTGGAGTGCAAGTTTAGTGATATATCACAGAATGAGGGTGTGGAAGTGAAGCTTGGGACACATGCCATTCAAAAGCGAGAAAGTTTTAAGTATTTTGGGTCCATTATCCAAGAAAATGGAGCGATTGAATGGCGATGTCACACACCGTCTTCATACGGGTGGATGAAATGGAGACTCACCTCTGAAGTTTTGTGTGATAAGAAGGTGCCACAAAAATTTAAAGACATGTTCTATAGGATGTACTATGTTGTATGGGCCTGAGTATTGGTCAGTCAAGAAGTCTCATAGAAGATGAAGGTGGTGGATATGAGGATGTTGCGATGAATGTGTGGGTATAATAGGAAGGATAGGATTAGAAATGAAGTTATCCGGGAGAAGGTGGGAGTGGCCTAGGGGGAGGATAAGATGCGGAAAGCGAGACTGAGATGGTTCGGGCATGTGTTCATAGGAGAGGCACAGAGGTCCCTAGTACGGAGGTGTGAGAGGTTGTCTTTAGACGGGTTCAAAAAAGGTTGAGGTAGGCGAAAAAATATTTGGAAGAAGTGATTAGGCAAGACATGGCGCAATTACAACTTACTGAGGACATGACCTTAGATAGGAGATTGTGGGGGTCATGAATTAGGGTGGAGGGTTAGGTAATAGTACGAGTCTCGTGTATCCTCCTCACCGTGTGGAATAACACTAGATATGTTGTTGTATATCTATCACTTACCATGATTAAATACTATATATCTCCCTTTTAATTCTTAACGATTAAGATTCATTTTATTAATTTAGTGTAAATACGCTACGGATAAATTGTTATCCACTTTTTAGCGATCAAAAGGAAACTTCAATATAATTATAGAACTGGTAAAAAGACCAACAGGAGTTATAATGAAATGATAAGTATTCATTTATTATTAATTAGAGATCTTGGGTTCGAGCCCGAGCCCTGAATATAAAGTTATCTTTGTTAGTAAGCGATTCATCCAATATGAAACTTTCGGCACAAGTTCAAATTTAGTTTAGCTCTAATATGAATATGAACATCCGATTTTTTCTTTTAAAAAGTACAAAATATCCTTTATTAAGAAGGATTTTATTCTTTATTAAAAAGTGTTTTATCTCAAATATGAGCTTTTTTGGTGTGAATGAAAATCAAAATCAGATCCTAATACAGATATAGAACATCTAAAAAAAATAAAAAGTGGAGGAATATGGAGTATGAAATGAAGTAGTTCTTCTCTCTTAATCACAAGTATGGAATTCGAGCAAAAAAATTATTGGTAGTAAACACTTTCTAATAAATAAATTCTACCCAATACAAATTAAAATATAATAGAAGGAAAACAAAGAAAAAAAGGGGTATGGAGTAGCTAATAAATACACAAAGTGAAGATTAGAAAAGATTCCCTAACGCACCCACCACCAACACCAAGCTGCTGTCATTCCCAAAACCGATCCTTTTACTCCCCCCCCCCCCCCCCCAGCTTTCCTCTTCTTCTTCATCCGTGTCTTCTCCAAAAAAATTCTACATCAAAATCTAAGCAAAACCCAACGATTTTCTTGCTTGTGGGTATAACCATGGTAGCTTTGTTTTCGTTCTTGAAATCATGGGGTTTCTTGGCAGTTTTACTTGCTTTGGCTGTATGTGTAAAGGGAAATTCAGAAGGGGATGCTTTGTATGCTCTTCGTCGGAGCTTATCCGACCCAGATAAGGTGCTCCAAAGCTGGGATCCGAATCTTGTTAACCCTTGTACTTGGTTTCATGTCACTTGTAACGGTGATAATCATGTCACTCGTGTGTAAGTCTCAAAAATTTCATCCTTTTTAAATTTTGTTTGTTAAATGGTGGTTTTGGGTGTTGTTATATTTGGAAATTGGTCGATTTGTATGTTTGTATTATGTGTATGTAAACACACTTCCAATTTTTTTTAAGAGAACCTAAAAATACAGCATATGTATAATACAGGTATAATTCATGGATATATGTGTATAACCATATATAATCTGTGTATAATTTATGCATGCCGACTAGAAAAATTAAACAGTGAATCCGGCTGTGTAAAGATCCCTTTTTTTGGTGGAGTGGGGGAGTGGGGGTGGGGGTGGGGGGAGGGGGGGATACATGTATACATGGTCTAAACCTAAAGCTGTGGATTTGATGAAATCTACTATCAGGCTGGATTTTCTCTTTATTATTTTCACTGTGGTTAGAGATTTGTATGACAGTTTAGTATAGTGATAAGCCTGAGATTAGAGTTCGAGAATCATTAAAATGAATAATTGATGAGTAGTGGAATGAAATGGGTCTAAATAGAGTAGAATTTATATATATGGAGGATTCATATAGCCATTTGTTTTTATTGGTTAGTTGATTTGTGAGTTGGAAGTTTGCTTTATTTGTTCTTATTCATTCTGAGCTCATTGAGATGGTAAAAATTTAAGCTTTCACTTGACTCTCTAACTAACAAGTCTTAGTTTTGTAACTAGTAGCAAGCTTATTTGTCTTTCCAAGGTGAAAAGGGTGTCGGTATTACTTTAGTTTAACTTACTTGAGGTTCCTGTCTTGATGTGCATCCGTGATCTATGTGCTAATCTTTGTCCTTGTTATGTTCTGATCTCATGTGGTTGCACCTTTTATATTATTTTAGGAGATTTTGTTTCTTTAAAGGGGCGAACCCTTGGGCATTAAAATTCATTTCTGTAAGGGATTATTGAAGTTTTGTGAAAAGTTGGAGCAAGCATGGTCATTTGCTTATATAGTTTTTTATTTTATCAAATGATCATTTTATTGACAAAATTTTGGGTGTTTATGATAGTTTGTATGTCTTAGAGTTGCATTTCCTGTATCATATGTGATCTTGGAACACCTGATGTTACTAGTGGATTTTTTATGTTGAGTTGATTGATAGTTGATGCATAGCAGATGACGTATGAAATTTGAATGAGACACAAACTAATTTATTGAAATGCAAGAAACTTTCTTATATCTTTGTTACCATGATGTCTTTCACATATTTAAAAAACTTGAGGTGCTCAGCCTGACATTCCTCGTGTATGAAGAATCATGTGAATTTCCAAATCGGTAGTTGTTATATACTTACATTTATCCTGAGAGGAACAGTAACTATAACAAATAAATCCTTTTAAATTGGTTTTGAGATGCTAAATTTCTGAAATTAATTTGATTTGCCTAAGATTAAAATTTCATGTCTCCTCCTATGTATTCTCTGCAGGTTAATGGAATAAACTTTCTTTAACCCCCCCCCCCCCCCCCCCCCCCCCCCCCCCCCCACCTTTTTTTTTTTTTTTTATATATGTGTTCTCCCAAAAAAGTGGTGCAACTCAGAAGAGGAACATAGCTGTAGTTTGCTTTATTTTCTCATCGTGATAATTACAAGTCTGAAATATCGCTGGGTGTTAATATTTCTCCAGGGACCTTGGCAACTCAAAATTGTCTGGTCATTTGGTACCTGAACTTGGAAAGCTTGAACATCTGCAGTATTTGTAAGTAACTATCTGAAATCTTGAATTAACTTGCCATTTCTAGTCAATGACTATTGGTTTTCAAGGAGTCATATCCATAATTTAATTTTTTGCTGCTTCAGGGAGCTTTACAAAAATAATATTCAGGGAACCATCCCTAAAGAGCTCGGTAACTTGAAGAGACTTATTAGTCTGGATCTGTACAACAACAATATTTCAGGGACAATTCCTACTTCACTTGGAAAGTTGAAAAGTCTTGTTTTCCTGTAAGTTCGCCTTTGTGATGTTTCCCAATTCTGTTCCAGTCATGTGTACTTTTTACATATGAGGGGGGAAGAAAAAGAAGCCTGGTATTCTGTTATTGGGCTTACTAGTGGCAAATGGGAGGGTCGAAAGCGGGTTAAAGAAAGACGGATGAAATATCAGACCGCCCATATTTAACACGGATAAAAAGTGGGTTAAACGGTGTATAATATGGATATCCATATCATCTACAAGCAAAAAGCCAAAATAATCTTACTCCCAAACAGCAAGAACTCATGAAAAATAATAAGCATGCAAATGGGTATTGATAATATGGATATCTATACTAGCTCCATTTTTTAGTGGATAATATATCCATATTTGATCCATTTTTTAAAAAGTCAGTTATCCGACCCATGTCTAATGGGTCGATTGGATGGTCACTTATTTTTTTAAACCATTTTTCCAGCCCTACTTGGGCTACTCAGAGAGTTCTCTTTTCTTTTTTGACCAAAATATTCAGTTTCAGTTTGACCTTAAATTAGTTAGTGAAGTCCTGAGTGAAATCTCCCCTCTCCCTTCCTTATTGCATATACCTAAGCACATATGCTTGTAGTGAATTGGTTATTGCACAATCGTCTTCTGCTGATTGAAAGTTTTTTATCTAATGTATCAGGCGTCTGAATGATAATAAGCTAACAGGACCAATCCCAAGAGAACTTTCTGGTGTTTCTAGCCTGAAAGTCATGTAAGTACATGTTCTTTGCTTGTGTTATTATTATTATTATTATTATTATTATGCAACATAGATTTTAAAATTTTTGCACTTTTTCTACCAGGGATGTCTCAAACAACAATTTGTGTGGAACAATTCCCACTTCTGGTCCATTTGAGCATATTCCACTGTACAAGTAAGATTTCCATGTATATCCTACATGTATAATTATTGAACTGGGGGAGCATTGAGCAATGGTGCAAATAGTAATCATGTCTCTGTATGCTTTATGCTATCAAGTATACCTTTAAAAAAGACTATCTTCTTAAATTCCCTACATCTAAGTTAAACTTGGGCTTCATAATTTGGACTTATGGAAGGGTTAGGATAATGACATCGGAAACAGTGACTTGTAAAATTTGTTTTTAAATAAGAAAACTTATTTGTTAAGGATTTGGATATGTGACCTTTATCTGAGAACAGCTATCTGCCGAGAGGCCTTAAATAACACCTAATTTAAGAGAGTAATATGCTAACCAAAAAGAGTTTCAAGGTTTCCAGTTGTTTCAATTAGCATTCTGGTAGGTATCAATTCAAGCTACACACAGATTTACTTCAAAACCAAAGGAAGCCCAACTGTGTTTTTATTTTGTTCTTTAGGTATGCTAATTATATCTGCAACTCAAGTCAATTTATGTGCTTCATGGTTACCTTTTCACTTTTTGTGTATTCCTTTAGCTCCTTAATTCCCTCGTTTCGATATGTATTTATATTAGATTTTATCATTATTTGGGGAAGGACGTGCGTTAAAAGAAAAAAAAAGGGAAAAGAGGTACTGAAAAAATATATAAAGCCAGACAAGCAGATGAATAAACTTTTCAGTATATTTTTCAGAAAGCGATCGTCCTCTTGAATATGGTAAAAGAGACTGCTTCTTCACTCGTGGTACCATGTGTCATATGTGGAGCCTTACTTGTATAGCTTTAAAGCTATGTATAGTCTTCTGTTTTATGACCTAGAAATCCATCTAGGGCCAACTGCAGCCTTTGCAACTTGGTGATAGTGGGCCTGCCCATCTACCTGTCTCCACTTAAATATCAGGTTTAGTTCGCATGGCGCAGGGCTCGAACATGTGACCTAAGTTACAGGTCCCTCAACCTTTGCCACCTGAACTAAGTCCTTGGGGCTTGCGCTATATAGTCTTTTACCATGTTAATCTTCTTGATGTCTTAATTCAGGAGTCATCTCCTACTTATTCCTGTATAAGATACCACATTCTAGTTCATTGTTTCTGATGAGTTTCGTTAACTTCTAATTTGCAGCTTTGAGCACAACCCTCAACTTGAAGGTCCGGAGTTGTTGGGACTCGCTAGCTATGACACCAACTGCTCTTAGAAACTTGATCGAATAGGTCCAGAAGAACTGCCACTTTCAGTGGAAGTTTTACATATTCCCCTCCCCTGAATGTTGTTTATTGTTGTACTTACTGCGTGTCCAGGTTGTAACTCTAACCAAAGATATGATGATGTATGTAGGTTATTAGTAAGTTAATGAATGTGTGTAAAGCGGTCACTATATATACTGCTACCAAACTGTTAATGTATTTCATATTTTAATGTCTAATGAAATTGTTCAGTGGGTTTAGAAGGGTCTATTTGTTACTGTTACACTACTATAAATATAAATGGAACAATTACAGAGATTTGATTGATGGATTTGCAAATTGAATTTATGGAAGGACTTTGTATTAACTTGTTCAATTGCTGCAATTCATACTGTCAATTTATTTGATAAGTACTCCAACATAATATGAAGAAAACCTATGAATATTTCTTTATCCTTGTTGAAAGAGTTCTCAAAATTGTTTTGAAGGTAAAATTCATTCATATAAGAAAAATGAGCTTGGTTGTCATAACTTAAATAAGCGTAACAGTATAAGATACATTAAGGGGTCATTAGGTTATTAGAATTAGCAAACTAATATTGCTATAAAAATTAAAATTTACAATTATATAATATTGTGAATTGCGTTTGGCTGATGTTTTGTGTCCGGTATAAATAATACCAGTATCAGTATATTTCTATACAGCAATACTTGTGTTAGTATCTTCTAATGATTCAACATGTAATAACTTATACGACGAGTATTAGCTTTACACTAATAAAAACTTAGAAAATCAAACTACCTTTATTTCATCCTTCCATTCTTTTATTTACTCCTTTTCTTATAAAAAATGAACTTTTATATCAAGTCTGAACTCCTAACAAGCCATGTCATTAATAGTAAAATGCAAATGCTAAGACTAAGCCGTTTTCACGAGAAAAATATCATTCTTTTTTGTTGCTTGAGAGACAACCACCATGCGTCCCAACCTTCTCGACTTTCTTTGATGTCAATGAACATATCTAAATTGACATCAATAAATAGCTTTGCGTAAATAAAGATAGATGCCCCTGATTGTGTTCGGGGGGAGTTATTGTCTATAGTTGGCCTCTATGGTAGAATCAGTCGGGGGATCTGAGAGGCGGTGGTTTACCCTACAACGGATGTCAGTAGTTCGAAGGACATCATACCAAAGTCTTACAATTAGGACCTCTATATGATTTTATTTTGTTTATCGTATCTGAGGTTATGTTCTTTTTTGCTCTTTTTCGGGCTTCTCATTCTTCTTTGGAATCAACAGAATCTTCTTCATTTTAGGATTTGAGGTTTAAATTATTCGCTTTTGTGAATGAAAAAATGTATCTACCTTCTTTTTGGAACAAACTAAAAAGAAAATATATCATGAAAAACGGGACTGAGGAAAGATTATGCATCGCTATCTCATTTTTAATGCTATGAACCAAATATCCGCCAATAAAGTATATGCCCTAAACAATGCAACGATTATGTATCTTTATGTAAGTCCCTGTATAACTTGGTGCGTCAAACCAAACAACCTCTTAAATGCATATCCAAGCAAGGCGGCTTAAAATAATTAAAAAGTGAAGAAAACGGCAAAAAGAAGCAACAAAGAAAGGCATTGAGTCTTGCTTGCAACTTTCAAGGAAAACAGTCAAACACAAACTGTTTCATACCAAAAATTACAAAATCCATATACAAGTTTAACAAAACCTTTTCTTCCAACAATCTCCAAAAACTCCTGAAAAGTTTCTTTTTTTTTTTTTTTTTTTTTTTTTTTGGCGGGGGGGGGGGGGGGGGGGGGGGGGATATAAGAAGAAAAGAATGCTTCAAGAAAAAAACCAAAAACTCATTCTTGAAGGAGTCCATCATTTCACAAGCCACTCCAAACCATGCAATAAACACAAAAGCAAACCAACTTTAATTCCTTTTATCAATCTTCCTGAGCATCTTCATTCTCTGTCGGAGTCACTTGAACTTGAATCAGAGCTTGAGCTTGAACTCGAGCCCATCTTGTGGGGTTTGTCTTTCTTGCCTTTAACGTCAGATGTGGTAGGCATATCAACAGCCTGTTTTGGTTTTTCAGCTGTTAATGCCTTGGCTTCTTTTACTACAACTTCATGATCTCCTTTTCCAGTTTCACATTCAGATCCTCTAACACTTGATTCAATATCATTGGATAAGCTTGCTCCACTTAGCTTAGCTTCTGCTGACTCACCTTCAGAAGTGGAGTTCAGAGTTCCTTCCAAAACTTTTTTCAAAGCCAAGTCTGTCTCGATGTTTTGTGATTCTGAAGAAGCTCCCATGTCTTTGGTTTCCGGCTCATCACCACCAACAGAATCATGATGGAAGAGCTTCTCATCATCACTCTCAGAAAGTTTTTCATGATCCAAATCAAAATATTCAGTTGGTCTTGTTTCAAGAATTGGTAACTGCATTGACACTTCGAGCACCGCTGCTTTGTCAGAACTCCCAGATACTTCAGTTGCTAGCTCAGTATTAGGTTGCTCAAGAACATTCGATTTCTGCATTTCTTTCTCAGATATTCGCCTAAATACCATGTCAATATCTTCAACTGTTTGTGCTTCCAGTGCTGAACTTGACACTTCAGCCGCAGCTACAATGTTCCCAGATTCTTCAGTTGCTAGCTCAGCATTAGATTGCTCAAGGACATCCGATTTCTCAGCTATTTCTTGCTCAGATATTTGCCTAAATGCTGACTCAATATCTTCAACTGTTTGTGCTTCCAGTACTGGCATTCCAGAATCTTGATGTACTGAACTCGACACGGCAAACACCGCTGGATCGTCAGAATCCCCAGATTCCTCAGTTACAACCTTAACATTAGGTTGCTCAAGAACATCCGATTTCTCTATTTCTTGCTCAGATATTTGCCTAAATGCTAAGTTAATATCTGCAACTGTTTGTGCTTCCAGAACTGGCATTCCAGAATCTTCCAGTACTGAACTTGACACGTCAAACACCGCTGCATCGTCAGAATCCCTAGATTCTTCAGTTACAAGCTGCGCATCAGGTAGCTCAGGCACATTCCAGTGCACTATTTCTTTCTCAGAAATACTTCTAAATGCTGACTCAATATCATCAATTGCTTGTGCTTCCACCACTGGCATTCCAGAATCTTCCTGTACTGAACTTGACACGTCAAACACCACTGCTTCGTCAGAATCTCCAGATTCTCCAGCTACAAGCTTAGCAATGGGTTGCTCAAGTACATCTGAGTGCACTATTTCTATCTCAGAAGCAATTTTAAATGCCGACTCAATATCTTCAATTGCTTGTGCTTCCACCACTGGCATTCCAGAATCGTTCTGTACTGAACTTGACACTTCAAACACCGCTGCATCGTCCAAACTCCCAGATTCTTCAGTTACAAGCTTAGCATTCGGTAGCTCAGGTACATCTGAGTGCACTATTTCTTTCTCAGAAGTACTTCTAAATGCTAACTCAATATCTTCAACTGATAGTGATTCCAGCACTGGCATTCCAGAATCTTCCAGTACTGAACTTGACACTTCAACTTCTGCTGCATTGTTAGAACTCCCAGATTCTTCAGTTACAAGCTTAGCATTCGGTAGCTCAAGCACATTCGAGTTCTCTATTCCTTTCTCAGAAGTAGTTCTAAATGCTGATTCAATACCTTCAATTGTTTGTGCTTCCACCATTGGCCTTCCAGAATCGTTCTGTACTGAACTTGACACGTCAAACGCAGCTGCATAGTCAGAATCATCAGATTCTTCAGTTACAAGCTTAGCATTAGGTAGCTCAAGTATATTCGAGTGCACTATTTCTTTCTCAGAAGTAATTCTGAAAGCTGACTCAATATCTTCAGTTGTTTGTGCTTCCACCACCGGCATTCCAGTATCTTTCTGTACTGAACTTGACACTTCAAACACCGCTGCATCGTCAGAATCCCCAGATTCTTCAGTTACTAGTTCAGCATTAGGTAGCTCAAGCACATTCGAGTTTTGCATTTCTTTGTCAGAAATATTTCTAAATGCTAACTCATTATCCACCACTGCCATTCCAGAATCTTCCTGCACTGAACTTGATGCTTCAGACACCGCTGCATCTTCCGAGCTCCCGGATTCATCAGTTAGTAGTTCAGCATTAGGTAACTCGAGCACATTCCAGTGCATTATTTCTTTCTCAGAAGTACTTCTAAATGCTGACTCAATATCTTCAACAGTTTGTGCTTCCAGCACTGGCATTCCAGAATTTTGAGCATTAGATTGCTCAAGAACATTAGATTTCTCCATTTCTTTCTCAAAAACTTGCCAAAACGCCGACTCAATATCTTGAATTGTTTGTGCTTCCAGTACTGGCATACCAGAATCAGTTTCCTCTTTGACTATAACTTCTTGAGGCATTTCAGTCACTCCTGTTTGAGTATATTTTGAATTTTCTACCTCAAAGACAGAGTTGTGAGCTTCAACAATAGGCATTTCCAGAACTATCTCTTGAGCATCGAAATTAAGCTTTTCCTTGGGATCTGAAGGTCCAATATCAGTATCCTCGGGGAGCCCTCCTTCAATTGATCTAGGATCAACAGCATTATGAACTCCTTCAGCAAATTCTGTATGAGATGCATCGATATGATCAATAATGCTCATTCCAGATGTTTGAATTTCTGAAGCACGCTCCTTTTCTTCGTGCTTATCAATCTCTTCGAATGTGGATCCATTTAAAATCTTGGGGTGCAACGGAAAATTTCTTTCATGAACTTCAGCACAGGCCACTTCAGAAACTTTTGTAGTGCCAGAATCAACAGTGTGGAATGCAGACAAACCCTCTCCAGTGGAATTGATTCGTCTCTCAAGCTCATTCTGGATGCTAAAGTCACCAACCGTATCTAATTCATAGAGAAATGCCTCATCAATGTCCTCAATATCTGTCTCTTCAACTATATATTGCTCATCATGGTGAAAATCAGCTGTTTCTGGTGGCAATACATAGTTTTCCAAGACCTTGATCTGGTTATCATTTTCCACCTCATCGAGAAAGATGTTTTTTAGACCTGCAGCACCTGTTGGCCCAACAACCTCATGCAGATTGGAAATATAGTCGGGAGTACGTGGGGAGCTGATAATAGGAATTCTATTATCAAGGTCATGGATTTCTGAAGCATTCAAGTTCTCAGTGGTGCTCGCTTCCTCAATTGACTGAACCAGGATAGCTGGTGGCTCCTGTTTTATCAGAAAAAGATGCACTTAGATTTTACCAGGATTGATTCCCGACTAGAAGCATTTAAAGGAAAAAGAAAGAGAGAAGGAAAGAATAAATAAACTTGCTATGACATAAGGGGTATAATAATTTGTTGATGCATCAGTTTGGAAATAAGAGAAACAATAGTTAATCCTATCACAAATTAAATAGAAGTTTTAATGTTCTTTATCCACCCTCCACCCGAAAAGTTTAAGACTTGTAAAGAAACAGTAGACAATAACCAGCAGCAATCTGCTCGTTCAGATGGTGAATGATATATTCCTCAAATATACAAACTTAGTCCTAGCCAAGCAGTGCTTCTTTCACTGACTCAGCCAGATGAACTTGGATTTCTACATCACAAAATTCAGTTCATATTTGTTTACTTTTAATGCTTCTAACATAATGATGCATCTTTTTGTAGGATTCGACATGGGTGTGGCGGCATTTTTGGAGTATCGGAGCAGCATAGCTTATAGTTTATTCTTCAACAGGCAACATCTATATCATGACAATTTTGGTTCTGGACTGTTGTTCTTACTACTATAGGAGTCTAAGTTGCAGTTAGTTATTGCTATCAGTTCAGGTAAAGTAAATTATAAATCTTCACATTGTTATTTTGTAAATCAAGTAGATATTTCTTTTTTCCTTAGAAGCAGTCATGCAATTACAGGTAAAAGTTTAACCAAGTAGATTTCAGATTTCTAAGATCAATCATAAATGAGAATTACTGAAGAAAGAAAGTTGCAAAAAAAGGAAATGCATAAAAGAAAAGTGATGAAAAGAATTTGTTACCGTTACTTCCCGATTCTCTGAGGGTTGTTCATCTATGGATTTGTCTGAGTGTGCCAATTCTTCTTCAAGCTGAGAGATGGACTTTTCTACAGAAGCGTATTGATGTCCAACAGAGACCAGCTCTACATCCACTTCAGCGTGATCATCAGTAGCCAAATTTTCAACAACATTTGATGAGCTGAGATCATCAAATGTTGGAAGGGGTTCCACTGCCTGGTATTCAGCATGTTGAGACAGAATATGGGTATCTGTGTCCAATGCTGGACAAGTAATTCGCAGTTGTTCATGCTGAATAATTCCTTCCTCATACACAATATCCTCATTTTCTGATAATTTTGAGTCCGTAGATGCTTGACCAAGAACAAACTCAGGCAGTGGAGAGGCACTTGCACTGCCAAAGACTTCATCATCTTGAGAAATCCCTGCCTTTGCAACATCAAGCTCATCTGCTGGTGCCAAAATTTCTTCATTAGTTGGAACGGACTTTTCAATGTCCTGCCTATTTTCCTCAGAGTCCACATGCTGATCTGAAGAAAAGGAGGCTGAAAATATGTTTTCCCTAATAGCAGGACTGGAATCATAAATAGGTTGTCCGCGTGAAGTGTGATCCACTGAAGTGCTCGTGATGTGGAAATCCGGTCCATCAAATGAAACTTGCCTGGAGATCCCATTTTGTTCAACATGCCACATTGTCTCCTCTAAACTTGATCTCGTTTCTCCTTCTTTATCAACAAAGACCCTTTCACTCACTTCCGCCAACGACGAGGAGCTAGATTGACTGCTGTATCTTTGATAAGAAGTTTCTGGTTTTGATTGAATTTCCGTCGCTCTTCCTTCCTGGAGCAAAGTTTCTTCTACGTCATGATTATTTTCCAGAGTTCCCAGTTGCACTAAAGACTCTACTTCTTCAGAGGATCGACTTCCATGTCTGACGTGTTCAGAAGTATGATCTATTTTAGACATCAGCTCTGGCTCCTCGGAGATATGTTCATCTACGAGGTCTTTGCATTCAAGTTCTTCTTCATCAAGGCTTCTGTGTCTTACATGCCCTTCGACGAGGTTATTGTCTTCCACATCTTCAACTGAACTTAGTGATTCTGTTTCAGGAACAGAACTCACCTTGGAATCACTAAGTTCACTTGATTGTCTTTGGAACGGCGAGTAGCTTGTTCCTTCTGAAGCCATCCTCTCGGGAACAAAATAAGGTCTCAAGTGGATATCTTGCTTGTCTTGCCTGTTCAGCCCAAAGATTGAGGGTCTTACGATAAAACTTTCGTGCCTCCGGAAAAGCGGATCCTTTGCTTGAAATGTTATAAACTCTTGTTCGTCCTCCATAAGATTAGGTTTCTCTTCGCTTGAGTCATAAGGAAGATCAAACGGGTTTCGCCTTGGTGCTAAAATAGATGGAGCAGACCCCGGGATCGGTGGAAGTCCAAGGTCATAGTTATCATTAGAAGCATCAAACGGATTGTTTCTTGCTGTAGAAATGGAGGGAATGTTGAACGGAAGATCAGCACTTTCCAAGTCAATCAAATTCTTTTCGGTCATCATCGTCCTCATTTTCTTCAGTGCTCTTCTCCTTGCCAATAAATTCTCTAACCGCTGATTCCTTTCGACCTCGGAGCTTCCCAAGTCAATTAGATTCTTCTGATCCTCCTCTGTCCATGTAATAACTGACTTACTCTTATCTTCCTCGTTTTGCTTTCCTTCTTCATCTTCAACATCTTCATTCTCGTCGTCCGCAACTTCTACCTCTTCTTGATTTTCATAACCATCATCCAACTCATTTTCACTCTCAGAGGTCTTACCGGAACTATCCGAAGCAGCATCAGAAACATCATGCAACAAACTAACATGTTGAGGAGTGTCTTCATCTAAAAGCGGAAGGAGCTCGTGAAGCATTGGAATAATGTCAGCCAATGAAGCATCTGGAGAAGAGCTTTCCGCTCGATCAGACTCTGAATCAAAAGACTCGCCATCATCCTCATCCTCCTCCTCCTCCTGTTCTTCCTCTTTTTGCTCTTCCTCGGACTCCTTTTTCCAAGGGGAACCAGGAAGAGAATTAAGATTCACCCTTTTAGAATCGAAGGAATCTGATCTATCAAAGTCAAAGTCAATGCTCTCATCATCAACCGTCGGAATGGGAGAGTATTGACTCTCCATAAGTTCCCCATCATCGTCTTTCTCTTCATTCTTTTCATTGTTTTGCTCATAAAACTCCCTCGATGCTTCCTCAAAACCCTCATCAACCGTTGGAATCGGAGAGTATTGACTCTCCATAAGTTCCCCATCACCATGTTTTTCTTCATCCTCTTCATTCTCAACCCCGTCCCCAAATTGAAATTCTCGAGACCTTTCCTCGAGTAGAGGGGAAAGATCACTAATCTTATCAATCGACTGCTCTATGAGGTCCCTCTCGTTATCCGTGTATCTCTCCACATAGTAACTATCTTCACTCTCAATATGAGTAGTATCATATAATACCCCAGTTCTCAAAGGCACTATATCATGAGTTGTTTTTTCTTCCCTTTCGATTTCGGGTATATTAGGCTGCCCAAAACTTAGTAAAGTTCCAAGCAAAACAGCAGTACAAACAAGAACTGGTGATGCAGCTAACAATATTGAAAACAAAAATGGGAAAGATCTATACAAAAATGCTATGAAACACAACAAACTCACAAGAAATGGATGATTCAACACTTGTATATAACATCCTTTAATTGAATACATCAAAATTCTCCTCATTTCAACTCCAATCTCTAACAATCCAACACCCATACTTCTAATAGTTCTCAAAAGTCAAAACTTTAAAACAAATATAAACTTTACAGGAAACAACTCAACCCCCTTGTATCAACTTACCAAGAACAGAAACTACAAAGTTTCAAACTGCATCAAAAAAATGAAAAATACACATAAATAAATCAATTCCAACACAACAAAGGAACCAAAGAAAGAGGAAAATATGAAAAAACCACTAAGGGTGTGTTTGGTATGGAGGAAATGTTTTTCAATGTTACCATGTTTGGTTGGTCAAAATTTTTGAAAAATATTTTATCTAAGAAAACAAGTTGCTTAAAATTCAGAAAAATGACTTCCTAATGTAAGTAGGGAAAATAAGGTCCACAAGTGACATACCAATTTCATTGTCTCCTCCCCACCTCCCAAACATCCCCAACTCTTGACCATCCCATCACACTCCACCCCCGAACCCCCACTCCCCACCCCATAGTATTTTGCTAGATTACATATAAATGTTAAAAAATAAGTAAGAAACTCACTTGTTTTCCAAGAAAATATTTTCTAAGAAAACATTTTCCTTCATACCAAACACACCCTACGCTATTCTTGAATTGAAATACAGGAAAAAAAATTCAAGATTCATACCTGCTCTTTGAGTACAGATCAAAATCAATTTCTCCACAAACAACCCAACTACCAATCAAGCTTTCAACTTTTTTTTTTTTTTCAACTTAGCTAAAAAAAAGGCTAATTATATTTTTTTTGGATTAAAGGGTCCTTGTATTGAGTGTTCAAATGTGTAAAAGCTAAAAACAAAGAGAAAGGAAAGTATCAAAAGAAGGAAAAAGAAAAAGTCGTACCTTTCTCTTTCAGTCCTCTGTTATTTTTCTTAACTTTCGGTTCTGTTCTTGAGATCCCACCAATGGGACCTTCACTATGTATAGTTTGTCTAAAAAATTCAAATAAAAAAAATTGAATCTTTTAATAGCACAGACTTTTTTGAATAAAAATATATCAAGAATTCATACGACCAACTTGTAGTTTACTCTTATAATTTCTTTTCGATAGATTTTTTTATTTTTTTTTTTTTTTGATAATCCAGATTTTCAGGCTTGCGTCTGACTACTTCACTGGTATTACCCAGACGTCCTGGAGGTAATAGCACCGATCCTTCAACACTATTACCAGGTAAATCGCGGGATGTGCTCCGTGCCGCTTTTTCGGGAGCGTACAACCGATCAATGAGACAAGGTCAAATTCCCCAACATGCAGAGTTTCTTCGTGCTTGCGGGGAATCGAACCCACGCTGTCCCATGCCAGAGCGCCTTATAGCGCCCAGGCTTTGCCACTGGACTATGCCCCGGAGGACTCTTTTCGATAGATTATTGTTTTACTTTGGGGTTGTTACGGTTTCGTTTTTATGATCATTACTTCTCTATCATATTTGTGTAGAATGTTTCCAAAAAAAGGTGGAACTCTCACCCCACGAGTTCCACACCCCGGTCCGACAGGTCTGTAAAGGAGGTAAATCATGGTGACTCAATTGATTTCAAAGGTTAGACCAGTAACACGTTGCGTACAAGGGCCCTCCTTTTGATATAATTTATTCGTTATTGATATTTTTTTTATCATACTGCTTTAAATTACTTTGATATACGGAAAAAAACTTTTATATGTTTCAAGGTAGGGATAAAACTTAACTCTCCCCACACCTCACCTTTAAAATATTTCACTAAGTATATTATTGTTGTTGGTTCTGTTCTTGATTTCCCCACCAATGAGATCTTCACTAAGAATAACTTGTCTAAAAAAATCAAATAAAAATTGAATCTTTTAATAGCATAGGCTTTTTTTGAATAAAAATATATCAAGAATTCATGTGATCAACTTCAATTAATTGAAGGATCATTATTCCATTAGAGATTTATAAAGTAACAGACATGTCACTGGTGGAATAATTTATTAGACAGCTAAGTGTGGGTGGATTTACAGTGCAAAAAGAATGATGGAGAAGTTGTATTTGAAGTTCTTTTAATTAGTTTAATGTAACTTTTGAAGTGGGGAGGGATGAGGGTGATCATTAGTTTTTCTTGCTTTTTGATAAAGTTAATGTTGTTTAATTGCTATCAACAGGACAGGAACACAACTTTTACAGTATTTAAGGCATCTTGTCTCTAGGACAACTCATTTATGGGATCATATGGTACGCAGACCTAATTATTCCGAAATTATAATACAACAATAATAAATATGGGTTTATAATTATTCCGAAATTATAATACCAGGTTTATAATTATGGGATTAATATATTCCATTTGGGAGGTGGGATAAAATAATCTCAAGATTAATGGGATAAGATGGGCAATCCCATCATAAAGATTGACTTCATTTTATACTCTATTTGGTAGAAGGTTTAAATTTATCCCATCTTCTACCAAACATAGTACAAATTAACTCCAAAGTAAGTGCTGAGATATCCCGCCTTATATCGTGTACCAAATGACAGGCTTTGCACTGACATATTACATAAAATAGGTAACATAGTAATAACAGTATGTGGCTTGATAAATACTTACATACCACTCAATATTTATATCGGAGTATTATATTACATCGATATATCGTGATTATATTATAAAATAAAATGAAAACGCATAAATACCTAACTATAATTAAGTGAAATTTTTTATACATGTCGTGTTTTATTATGTTTGGTGTAAATGTGGTTGTAAATAAAAAAAAACCATGATTCTAACGTTTTTTAGGTTCCACCTTTGATCGAAAAATCCAACTTCAAAGGGTAGAGCACTCCCAATTAAAAGGGGATTTTATTCCTAAAGCTCGAATCAACAATCTCAAATAAAAAAGAAGTCTCGAATTAAAGATTTCTAATTAAAAACGAATGAGTATTTATCACCAGGCACAACCTTTGATAATAAAGTTTAAATTAGTTAAAGGATTGTTAATAGCCTCTAAAATGTATAAATTTTGCAACTCATTCCACAATTTTCTTTTCTTAATACTTCCTCCGTCCCAAATTAATAATCATTATCTCAAAATATTATCCGAAACAATTATCATTTTAGGAATTAAGATTAAAATTGATAATTATTTTCAATCATAACTTTAATAATAAAAAACATGCACAATATTCAAGAAGAAAAGATTAATCTACTCTTATTAAATATGAGTAATTTAGTAAATTATACCTTTTATTTATTTAACATGTCTAAAAAGAGCTAAAGTGATCATTAAAGTGGAAGGGATAGAATAATTACGCAGAGTTTGCAGTTTGCATTTCTAATTTATTTGCTTTCTGGTTTCCTTCCATTACACCCTCTTTAATTTATTTTTCAAATTATTTACCCAATAATCTATTTATTTTCTTGCAAAAGCTCCCAAAAATCTAGAAAAAATATATTAATGTGGAATTTGTCAAGAGTTCGTGGGGACGCATCATGGCATGAGGCATCTTTTATTGATGATTATTGCAAGCCTCACCTCAACTCCACTTACTGGCGGCAACACAAGAATTAATTCTCATTATAGAATTTTACTCACTGTAATAATAAAAATATAAAATTATTTTTAAGTAATTAAATTTATTTACTCTAACAATAAAGTAATAAACTATTTTATTACATTAAAGTAACATACTTGTACATACTATAATACAGTAGTGAAGTTACAAAAACTTCATATAGTAAAATAACCTTGATGATATGTTTTGTCATTACAGTGTATAAATTTTGATGACCTTACTGTTATAATTGATAATTTTTAATTACTTTAAAGTGATAATTTCAATAGCCATGCATGAAATTAATCCAACGACACAACATAATCATACATAAAATGTATAATATCTACATTTCTTTTTTTAGTTGCAGATGATAGTTCAGGCATTGATAGTTTCGAGTTTGATAAATCAAGTTTTTGAATGTACATCTTACTTTAGTTTTACTTAATTTTTGCATGTGTATATAAATTTCGACCTTAAAATGTTAAGTTTTATCGAACTCACAAACTCATTGTTTGATCCGTTACCATTTCCGTTTTTATTTTTCCAGTGTCTTTTTCATGTCAAATTCAGGCTCTTCATCCTTTTGAAATAAGATAGGTTTAACAATATAAATAATCAAAATAGTAAATATAAATATTTTAAGTACTTTCTTTGTTTACTTTTACTTGACCACTATACTAAATATAGATTATTATTTTTATTTGTCAAATTTACCATATTCTTAAAAAATAATTTATTTTTCCTGTTTTACTCAATAACATTAATTATTCATTTCAAATCATTTTTCAGGTCCATCAAAATTATACACCTTTGGTCCAAGAGAGAGATGTGTGAATTGTGAAGGACTGCAGTTGAATATTTGAAAACCCGAAGGGTTAGCATGAGATATGAAGAACCCCAGTTTAGTAATAAGGGCGTAATGAGATAGTCTCCATAAGGAATGTGCCTCGTATGCACAAGAAACACGAGATGAGTAGAATGATTGTCGATTGACTTATGTCAAGATCAGTTATTATCAATTAAGCGAGCACAAAAAAGCTATAACATCATGCCCAGTTATTTCTTCAGGGAGTATCTCAAACATGCACTTTTAAATTGTATGGTTAATGTGAACAATTATATATTGCAGTTTGTTACAGTACATTTGTTGGTTTATTGGTATGTTGTTATGTAGGCTATATCAGCTGCAGTTGGTTTTCCATGTAATTTGAAGTTTGATTCGTCTCTACTTGTTTTCTTTTGGATATATATAGTAGGTTTTGACTGAATAAGTGAATTACAATTAAAAAGTTAGAATATTTGTGTCATCAAGATGAAATAGGAGCTATAGCCTATATGTCACGTCTTTAGTCTTTAACTACACTTGACAACTTGATTCTTTGAAACATCATTTTGTGCTTTTATTTACCGCAATGTGTTTGTTATGTAAGTTATTTATCTCAGTTTTGACTTTTGACCAAGTTAAAACCTTCTCGAAACATCGCTCAACATTGGATATATATTTCTATGCAGTCTCGAGATAGGTGCAATATATGCATTTGATGCAGTTACGGAGGCACTTCGAAAGAAGATGTGAAATTTTGAAGTATGACTTCTCTTCCTTTTCTCCATCACTAACTATACACTTTTCGTTAATTGAAACTGCATAGAAATTAACGGGGGGAAAGGACAGTCCAGTGCACTGAGCATTCCTTGTTAGCGGGATATGGGGAAGGGCCATAATATAGACAGTTTAACCTAATGCAGACATTAGTGGTTGCTTCCACGGCTCGAACTTGTGACTTATAGGTCACACAGATACAATTTACAATTACTCCAAGATTACCCTTCAAAAGAAGGGATGTAACACGAGGACTTCCTAGGATTAGCCATCCTATTACTACTCTAGGATAGAGATTAACGACCAAACTATTTAACTAAAGAAATGTAGTACAAGGTTCTACTACTGCCTTCACTTAATAAATTTGGTCCCCCTTTTTCCTTGTTTCAATTGATAGGACTAAATATGATTCTCTACTTTCACACTGCTACTTGATTTAGAATTCATTTTGAGTTACTGTGGACAACTTATCTAGGACAGTCAGTGAGTTATGAATATCTGTTTTGAATCCTTTTACATGCGAGAAAAATGAAATAAATCTTTTTAACTTCGCAGCTTATTTTTCAATCTCATACCTCATATCTTCTTATTTCTGTAATTTACACTATTGTTTCTGTGTAATTATTCATCGACTTGAATTTCGTCATTCTGTCCTAAAAGTATTTGTTGTAGTTAGTAAGTAGTAAAATGTTTGGATAAGTTCCTCTAACAATATTCTTTGTGATCTTTTGAGTGTAGAAATCGAAGAAGCAATGAAATCTGATACCTCATGAAACAGAAATAAGCTATTGCAATTTGCACATGGCTGAGCTGAGATCATCAATTGCTGTCAAAATTGCTCAATGTCTTTTTTTACATAAACAAAGAGAGAGAGAATGGATAAGGGATTATAATCCTGAAATAATTTCTGGAATTATGTTATCCCATGTTTAGTAGTACAATTTTGTTTTTGGTACTATGGGAAGTGTGCAGAAGTATTCATGACTTTTCTGTTGTTAGCTTGAAAATCAAACTGTTATTTTTATTACAACATTCGAACCATCTTGCGTAAACGTACGACTAGATGCAACCCTGTAAAAAAAAAGGCAGTTCAATATATTACTTGCATATATGCTGAAGGGATCACTATATAGTAACCCTTTCAAGACACAGAAATGAGTCATTTGAAATTGACATGATTGTGCATTTAGTAGGCAGGGAAAACAACTTTTTGCACATTCATACATTGTTGAGTAGTTCCCTTGACGTGTGGTAAATGTTGCGTTCTAGCATTCTTTGAATACTCTTGCTAAAATTCTTGGTTCCGCATCTGGAACAGATATATCTAACATCAAACGCTAAGTTGGATAACACAGTTAAAAAGTTTAAAAGCAACTTGACTTCAATCTTGAGTATTGAGTAACCAATACTATTGAAAGATCTATGCTGGCTAAACAAACAGAAAAATGAAAGACGGGATAATGGTAAGCAGCTCATGAAGTGCAAATAAATCTTCACAGAACTGGATTTTCAGTAGGAGGTGTCAAAGTACAAAGACTATTTTCAGTGTGCATAGGGGTTTAACTCCATCCACTGTACCAAGGAAACAGATAAAGTTGAGAGACATACAAGTCGAGGCAATAATCTTTAGCACCTCAACTAGAATATCTCAAAGAGGCAGCACACCTATAACCTTGATATACTATTTGTTTCATTTTCTCTTGATTTCTATTCCTTGGCTACAAAAAAGCAGCTATTAGAATTTAGAAGTGCCTCTACTAGGATTACTTAGAGCAATAACAAATTCAGCTTACTTTATTCTCCACATTCTTCAAACGAAAATGCATAAAAGGATAAGACCCAATCCATATGAGATATTGTCAAGGTGCACAAAGAAACAAATTCTTTAACTCGAAACTTGCCATAAACAGATGCACCAACTTCAGTTTGAGTGCAACAAAGTTCACTCTCAAGTCAGCTGGTGCTACTCAGGAGACATGCAGGACTGAGACAGTTCTGCGTCTTTATTTCCTAGGTGAACCCACGATGGCATCTATCGTGCTTGTTCAAGTGAAACTGAAACTAAGGCAATCGTTTTTTTCCAACTATTTCACGCAACTTCAGCACACACACCCAACAAAAACAAATTTGAAAGCACTCATAATCATCAGAATCAGTTTACTATAAATAAGTAATGAAGAAATTATGCACATATTCTTCATATATAAGGACAGATTAAATCTAGACTTTGATGTAAAAACGTGATTATAAGTGGAGCTTCTGGCAAAAGTCTGCTGATAGAACAAACTTTGCCATGCAAGACGAGATGGAATGGAAAGGCAATTTGAAGCAAGTTCAAAAGTAAACATATTTTATGGAGATACAAAGTCTTTCCAGCATCCTATTAAGAGCTCAGTAGCTCAGTTTACTATTAAATAGTTTTTGCTTTCAGGATGGTAATTTTATTCCTATAACCAGAGAGGTTGTTCCCTGAAAAACTTTTATGATCAGTTCTAACTTATCAAAATTCGAAGAGATGGATTTTCCAATCCAGGAAAGTAAGCAGAATTTGTAGAGACCACATACATATAGTTAAACTACCAATACATTAAAAAGTATGCTGAACATTGTTATTCTGAGTCGCTGAATCAAGAGATAGAGCAACCGCTCTTTAGTTGTATGTAGCAGTCCATTCCCTTTCTGTTCAGATTTATGCTAAAATCCAAGAAAAATAACACATCTAGGCGATACATAGCTTGTTATCAGTAGTACTGCAACTCATAAGCAATAAAACTACTTACAGCAATAGTTAATACATAGCTAGTTACTTAAAATTATCAATCATATACTAGAAGTCAAGTGTACCGAATACATCTTTTAGCCCATCTTCAAATGGGATGAGTTATAACATTCTTAACAATATTAGGTGAAACGAAATCAGTTAGAGAATCAATAGCGGGACAAACGTCAATATCCTTGCAATTTACAGATAGTTCATAACAAAATATAGCTGAGTTGTCCCTTCTCGTTCAGAACCTTGAAACACCGCAATTAGCTTTCTGCTAAACCGAAATGTATGTCTTAGACATAATATATATCATGTACTTTGTAATTTGCTCCTCCACAAATCAGGAGTCAAAACATCAAAAGATTCGTCGAAGTCCCAACAACGAACGGTTCCATCAACAGTCTTGTCAAGAAGTAAAATATAACCCCCAAAGCAATGGATATAGGAAGCGCTGGCAAGGCATGTCGACACACAGCTAACAGTATAAGTGTGCATCCTAAACCAGATATAATAGCGAGATAACACGCATAAACAGTCATCAAATCATACATAGCAGCTCTCCCCACCAACACACTATAGAAAACAAAGTCTCCTAAACCAAGCTTTATCCCCCTCCCTCTTTCCTCCTCCTCTTCCTCAATTTCCCTCTCCAAAACCTGACCCCAACTCCGATCACTCCCGTTACTTTCCCTTATCTCGCCAGTGGGCCTTGACCTGTCTCTTTCATTAGTACTACCAATCAATGGTAATGTTTCAACCTCTCTAACACCGTCAATCTCTTCATTTTCACTCCTCATTTCATTCATAACCACATTTTCACTCCTCATTTCATTCATAATAACATTTTCACTCACCATTTCATTATGAACCACATTTTCACGACTCGACATGACCCGAAGCTCAATGGGGTCACCATTCGTAAACCCAGCTAACAAAAGCCCTAAATTTGGTCCTCTATTCCCCATTCTTGAACCCACATTAGGCCGGGCCTCGTAAACCAAAGCAGGCAACTCCTCATCCCTACTAGAAGCCAGCTCAACCAACATCTTCAACGGTCCACCGGGTGCTAAAACCGCAACTAAATCATACAAAGCAAGTGCAACTAACACAACCCAAGTTGTCCATTCGGGTAATTTCGTAAACCAAGCTGCTACAATAATCCCTAATGCAACCATATACATTTGATTCAACAAAATCGGAACTCCTTGTGAAAAGACAGAAATAACTCCTAAAATCGTGAAATTAAAAAGTAGTACTGAAAAGGTCAAAGAATCAATTGGGATATTGAAATGTTGAATTAGGGTTAGTAAAATTGACCCGCCCATTGACCCGAGAACGAAAAAAGAGGAAAAACGAATGTAATATTTGAGGAAATTAGTGAAACGATAGTAATAAAGAATTACTAAGAGGAATGTAACTAGGGTTATGAGGAGTATAAAAACGACAGCGTTTAAGATAGCACCTTCGAGTTTTTGGGAAGTTGTATCGGTGGATGATTCGAGGTATACGAGGTTAGCAGCTGTACGGAGGACTTGTTGGTTGTTATCGGAGGGAGATGTAAGGGAGTAGACGATGAGGACAACGAGGAACATGCAGATGGATACTGCTGACATTACTCCCATGATTTCCACGCCCATCGTTTCTAAAATGCTGCCGCCCTCCATTTTTCGGAGTGCTCTGTTTCTGTTTGGAAAGTTAGTGGAGAATTCGATTTACTAGTACTAGCGGACTACTTTTGGATTTATTTCTGTGTACCTGAATTTTATCCCGTTATTTCTTTGTGAAGGGAAGTCCTGAAGGCGAAATCCCACCTATATCTATCAGAGGTTTCTTGGCCAGTTTGTATGTAAATCGAGTGATATGCTTGAGTGTAATGACAGCCTGCAAGGGAGAGGACACGAACCCAGCAACATTCCTTGCAATATTTCAGCAAAGATTGTCACCACACGAATTCGAACCCACGACGTCGGAGTGATTGTACCTCAATCACCTTGTCACTTACCAACTCGCATGTGCCAAATAATGCAAAACAGTTTAAAAAATGAAAGCAACAACACCAAATAATGCAAAATGGTAGTTGTATATTATAACGAAATAACATGACAACTTTGAGCACAAGAAACACAAAGTTGAACAACAAGATACTAAGTTAATATTGCTAATGCTAGTATGCTACCAGTAAAAAAAGTAGGTACATGTACGACTAAACCTATCCGTTAGGAAAGCGAAAAATCTGTCAATTATCAACTAGTCTTCTATCTTAATATGCGACTTCCAAATCCTTCTATATAAGGTCATTTTCTCATAAACTCAAGATATGCAAATGTAATTACATAATTTTAGAAGTCGTTTGGTATGATCCATTATATAAAATAATACATGTATTAACTTTGCATAGTAATAATATCATGTTTGGTATTTTTTTTTCAACCTATATCCTATTTGGTACTATTATCATATGCATAACCAATGCATATCAAATCATGTTATTAGCAATGCAAGATTTCTTTAATACATGCATAAGCACGATTAAAGACACAATTGCCCTTGAAATTCCTCAAATAATCTAGTATTGAGGATATTTTTATAAACAATCAGTTCTTTTAAAAAATAATGCAATGCATGTTATTTCTAATACACAAAATCAAACAGTGAATAAAAAATATTTTCTACATAATTAATACAAGCATAACTAATCTCATCTTTAATAATACGCTCTACTCAACATTATTCTTATACACCCTACCAAATGACCCCCGTAGTATATTTGTCATAAGTAATTGCTCGATTTATTTTATATATAACTGAGAGAAAATAATTATACTCTTTAATTGTCAAGAGGGTTGAAAATTATTTAACGAGGGAACACCCTTCACTTTAAAAAATGAAGGGTTTAGTTACTTATTTTGTAGTTTTTTTTAATAATGATGGTATTTGAGACACGTCGATTAAGTTTATATAATACCTCTTATTTTTCACCAGTAATCAATCAAAACTAAAATATCGAATGACAACTATTATGTGTTAGTAGGATGGATACGTTTTTTCACCACTCTTAATTATAATTTTTAAATTTTACTCTTAAGTATGATTTTCTTATTTCATCCGAGAGTACTTTTTTTTTCTTTAAATGCACTTATGCAGCGAGAATTCGAGAGTATTTTTTCTTTAATTATACTTACGCGGCGAAAATTCGAATTATGATGGTAAATTAAATAATGAACAAGGATCATATTTTACGAGTATGCTATTTGTTGTGGGGAATTTCCGCAAAGGAACCTAAAACCCTGCGGCCTATCTGGTTCCATTTCCACCGCACCATACAATGTCTACCACCCTCCTCAGAACCCCCACCACCACCTTAAGGCCGCCGTCAACCACCGTTATCGCCGCCGCTTACCCCTCCGTGAAACCTAATTGTATCACTTTCTTATCCTACTCTCGCTGTGGACGGAAACAGAGTCCGTTACTCCCTAAACGGTGTCGTATTCACCACTCCGTTAACCCAATTGTTCAATTTCCGCATCGGCCGGTTGAGAAATTTGTTATCTTTGCTTCAAATGAGGATGCTACCGAGGCTGCTGAAACGGAGATTGAGGAACTGGAGGTGGTACAAGAATCCGAGCAGGAGGTACAACACTTTTATCCTACATTATGTGTCCTAGATGTGTACAAGCTGAATTTACTATGGGTACCGCTCAATTAACGCGCCTCTTTGAATCATTCGTATTTGTTTTTGATATCTTAAGGGCCAAATCAAGGCCTAATTTCAACATTACACAGGAGTGCTCATATATAGGTGTTATCCCACATTGGTTGAGAGAATAGACGGTTGTTAGCAATGCGCATCTCATGAGCTATCTTTTGGGTTTGAGTTATGAAAAGTCCACTCTTTTAACACTAGGTGGACAATTCCAAATGAATTTAGTGTTTTCGAGCTTCCATCAAAAGTAGATACGGTTATGTTATCCTCTTCCGTTTTGTGAGGGTCAGTTTGCCATTCTGTCCCACAAGTCTTAGACTTGAGAGAAATTAAATATTTCTTTTGTGGCTGGGATTTGAATCATCATTGATAGCTAGACCACACCATTGGGTGCTACATTGTCCTCTTCCTTTTTGTGGAGTTTGGAGAAACGATGAGTTGGCATTTCACGGTTATTAAGAAGCACTTGTTTTGTTTATGTAGTGATGTTTAAGGACTATGTGAAAGACTACTTAAGTTGGTACTTTTCTTTATGTTCCTTTCTATATGGTAGTAGGTTACTTTATGTTTCTTGCAGGAGCTTATCCATTAAATGTTAGCAAATGTAGCTCGTGCTTTCTGCTTTAGAAAGTACAAAAGGGTCAACAGACTTAGGATTTTCATAGACCTTAATTGGAACACATCCCCAAAAAAATTTAGGCAATATTATGATTGCACCAGGGGTTTTCAAGTGAAAGTCAATTAATCAATCACTACACCTCAAATTTCATCTTAATCGAACTCCAATCTACAAAAGGTACATTTATCTGGTATCTGAAAGATGAATGATTTCCATAGTTGTGGGGCAGTACCTTGGAGGACCTACTTCACAGTGAGAAGGAGAACCTTCGAGGTAATTAAACATGCCAAGTCAGAGAAATCCTGAAATTATGAACACAAGAAAAGGTTTGTGATCAGTGTCATGGTTGATGCTCGAAGTGTTAAGTCGTGCATTCATTTGTTACGCTTATCAGAAGCTTTGCAAGGAGTGAGAAAGTCGGTAGTGGTCAACGCTAAGTTTGACATTAGTAGAGGGTGCTTTGTCACAGCTGTGAAGCTTAAAGATTTGTTGGCAGAGGGGTTGATCACCAAAAACATCTCCCAAGAAGACTTCACTCAACATTATGCTTAGGTAGTTTCTCTGAAAACAGGGCTGGAAGAAAACCTTGAAGTTCTGTTGGGTAATGGCAGCCGGCAGGAAGAACTGTGACGATTGGTTGGTTAGAGTTAACAAAGTCCAGATCTGATCTGATTTCTTGTTGATCCCTAGTGGGTAAATTTTTGTGATATGGCATCAGACATTCCGAGGAGAGTTGTCATATTGGCCATGGACCTTGCACCTTAGAAAAAAAGACTTATGGCCATGGACCTTGCACCTTAGAAAAAAAGACTTATGGCCATGGACCTTGCAACATGAGAGTTCAAAACCAGAGTGAAATTCTAGGGCACGAATGAGATGTATTTACTGGTTGAATTTCTATCTTGAGTTGAAGCAGAATGAATAATTGGTATTTATGAGTGCTTCGGTCTCGATTAAATTTGGAGATTATACTCCCTGGAATGGTTTTCCTGTAAACTTATTACTTTTTCTACACATGTAGCTGATCAGGTGCAGTGTAATTGCCAACTGGATTTATTTTACTGACATGCACATATTATACACGAGGAACGAGCTTACCTTGTGTATTTTTAAAACGGTGGTCTTTGGGTCAGCTTGCATGCACCTGACTGTTCCACCCGGTATCGGATAACTCTTCTCATCAAGGCTTAGACACATAAGAAAAGATGTATTTTGTTTTTTTAAGTTGTTTGAAGATAGTCCCACATCATCTGCGCCCAGGCTTTGGTTCAATAGCAAAGGTAACAAATGCTGGTAAGTGCACGTCATGAGTTCATATTTTGGCGGCGAACCAAGTCTAGTATTTAAGTGAAGAAAAGTAAAAAGGTGTTACTGCTATCCATAAAAAACAACTAATATGTCTATTAGATAGAAAAGTATAACATTTGATACAGAGTAAATCTTCATGTTACTGGCTGGAAAATTTTTACTTTGTTCTCTGTCGATTCATTCAGTAAAGTTGGGCTTGATCTCTGGCCTAGGGGCATTAGAAGCACTAATGATTAGGTGATTATGCATGTGGATAACAAGTGAGATGTCTTCTTATGATGTTACCTCTATTTGCATCATGTGAGATGTCACCTTTACTTCTCCACAGTAGCTGCATAGCTCACTAAGGGGTCGTTTGATTCACGTCTAGATCTAGTTATAGAGAAATTATAATAAATGAATTGTTGTGGTGAATAACGATGTAGGATTGTTATATAGTGAATAATAATAAGAATTGTTATGCATGGAATCCACTTTATGAACATTTGTCTTTAGATACTCTTATCTTGGTATTGCTAGTACACTATTCCTGTTTTACATTTTGTCACGCATAATATAACACATAGATTTCCACATAAGTTATACCGGTATTAGTAATCAAGTGTTAATGCCAAAAACCAAACGCTGCATTAGTTATGCTAGGCCTTAAACCGGGAACCAGACATTTTATTAGTTGTTCAAACATTACATTTGTGATCAGAGTTTTGTGTTGCAAATGAACATTATATTAGTCACTTGTAATTTTATGCCAGGAATATTATAACTTCTGATGCTGGTCGGTAACCTACTGCAATTCCTTCTTCTCTATCAGGGTTTACCAGCTACTCGCAGCTCACATATGCGGAGTTCATTTAAGACTGTTTATTCGACAGTTAATATTGGCTTGTAGCTGCCCCCTTTCCTTATCAAGTGTTATTTGGCTTAGACTGAGTGATAAAAGACAATAGTTTTCCTCTACCATGTACAGGGTCTTGTTAGATGCTTTTCTCCTGCTGTATAGCATGCATATCTATGTGGGTTTATACAAATGAAATAACATACTGTGTTTAAACACCCAATGGCGTGGTCTAAAGGTCAATGAAATGGGTGGAAAACTATGAGTCTCTGGTTCAAATTTCAGCGGAGGCAAAAACACTTGGTGATTTCATCCCTTATACTCAAGAGTCAAGCCTTGGTGCACAAAATTACCTAGTCAGGTATGCGGTAGAATAGTTGAGGTGCACGTAAGCTGACCCGGACACTACCATCACAAAAAGAATATATGAAGTATTTAATGTCTATTAGTTTGTTTCTTCATCCTTTTATATCATTTTGTGGGCATGTATGTTTTGAGTAAGCTGATTAGGGCTATTGTGGTTTACCTTTTTAACTTAAAACTTGATATACCGGAGTTCCAAGTCCTCCAATTCTCTTACCCACTTGTTGAAAGTGTAATGAAATGTGTATTTCCTTACCATTGAACAGGAGAATTTAGATGGTGCTGCTGAAGAAGCTTTGGATGAGGGGGACAATGCAGCTGCAGAGGAAACTTCATCAGTCGTTGCAGCTTCATTGCAGTTGTACAGAGATGCTTTAGCAAATAATGACGATTCAAAAGTTGCAGAGATAGAAACTTCCCTCAAGTCCATAGAAGATGGGAAAATTGAACTTCAGACAAAAGTAGCCTCATTGACTCAAGAATTGTCAAGTGAGAGGGACCGGGTTCTTAGAATTAGTGCCGACTTCGACAACTTCCGTAAGAGAACAGAGAGAGAAAGAGCTTCTCTTGTGACGAATGCACAAGGGGAAGTTGTCGAGAAACTTTTGTCTGTTCTGGACAATTTTGAGAGAGCAAAAATGCAAATCAAGGTGGCAACAGAAGGAGAGGAGAAAATTAGTAATAGTTATCAGAGCATTTCTAAACAATTTACGGAAATCCTTGGATCTCTTGGTGTTGAGTCTGTGGATACAGTTGGGAAGCTATTCGACCCATTGGTAAGTTTCTGAAAACCATGCCTCTATTTAAAATACAGATGTATTCCAACATAGATACATGCTTGGTTATTTTAAAGCTGCTTTCTTTCCTTACGTTTGGTGCTTGTTTGAATAGATAGGTAGATATTGGTTCTAATTTTATGAGAAACAAAGTTTTGATCTGCCTTCTTCTGTTGTTCACTCAGTGATTCTTCTATTTGATCCTTGCCTTTATGCAGGCCGGTTCCCGAGTTGGCTCAAAATTCAGTCGAATTATTGATGTACTTTTTCAAAAGCTGTATAACTTCTATTCGTTTTTTAAGAAGACCTCGACCTGATTTTAAGCTCAATCTAAATCAGCATTCTTTTGAGCCAACTCGGTGAGTTGACAATGTATTGACTTATGGTATTCTTTCATGAAGGATCGAAACAAGAATTTGTTTCCTTCAAGTTGTATAACAATCTAACATTGAAATCTGTTTGCGTCACACCTTGTTATTGTAATGTTGGGGAAACCTTTTCTATAGTTTTATGCCAAAAGATGAAGCTGAATTACCTGTCTCTATTTAGTATTGACTGGTCTCCCCATGATCAGCTGCATGAAGCTATAATGCGCGAGGATTCCGCAGAATTTGAAGAAGGTGTTGTAATAGAAGAATATCGCAAAGGTTTCAGAATTGGAGACAGACTCTTACGTCCTGCAATGGTGAAGGTGTCGGCTGGCCCAGGGCCGGCAAAGCCAGAGACAACTGAGCCTAAAGAAGAGGAGCAGACCGAAGTCAATGAGAAGAGTGAGGAAGATACTGCTGAAACACCAGGTGATGAAGGGACAGCTGAGGAGGGAGGTAACTAACTACCAGATGAGGGATGTAACTTTTGTACAAGCAACAGAAGAATGCATTCTCACATTGATTGAGGTTGAGCTAGGTTTTTGTTGGTATACCTTTCAATTTTCATGAATTACTGTTTGTTTGAGAGGACATCATTTTAGGTCAGTTGGCTTATGAGTGCTGTCTTAAACATCATTTTTTAGGCTTCGGATAGTGAGGATCCATATAGCTGACATCAACTAGCTTGGGATCGAGGTGTAGTTGTAATATTCTGGAAACAAGTAAGGGCTGAATGTCATGTCAAATGTGACTTGAATTTGAACTTCACTCTCTCTAGCCAAAGAATTCTCTCCGTTGCTCTGCTCTTTATAAAGAGGAAATTGTTTTTGTGTGAAAAATTGCACTGCTCCAACTAATACTTAGATATTATAGTATAACTTATTATTAAATAAATTCATCACAACACTGATCGATTTGCCACCATTATTTTTGATCTTTTATAAATATTTCTTAATATTTTCTCAAATATTATACTGAAAATGTCTCCGTCATACCAAACAGGTCAACTTGAACATTTATTCATGTTTGAAATTTTTCATGATACATAATTATAAAATACAAAGAAGCAAGACTTAGTTTACAATCCCATTTGTAAACATTTTTTTATTTTATAAAAACTAATGTAACTATAAAATTGTATTGACACGAGATGACGTGGAATTAGTCGATCAACTTTTTTTTTTTAATTATAGAAATTGTACTGATTAATATTACATCACATGTTTAGTAGGAAGAAGAACGATTTAATATTACATCACATGTTTAGTAGGAAGAAGAACGATTTAATATTACATCACATGTTTAGTAGGAAGAAGAACGATTTAATATTACATCACATGTTTAGTAGGAAGAAGAACGATTTAATATTACATCACTTGTTTAGTAGGAAGAAGAACGATATAACAAATGTTCAACAGATGGAATGTTTCATGTAAGCGACGTAAATTGCATATTTACTACCTAGTAAAAGGGGCTAAGTTTCATTTAGTTCCTAACATTTGAAGTATATATCAATTTGGTCATCAACCTCTCACGTTTACCAAAATGGTCCTTTATCTCATCGGCCATCTAATATCCAGCCTTGAGTGCATTGTACATGCATGCTAAAGGAAGAGCATGAGTGAAAATACTATAAATTGCAAGCCACAAATATGACGAAAAAAGAAAAGGAAATTTTAGCAAAACACAAGAAGTAGAAAATAGTGAGAAAGTAAATAATTTCTAAATAAACTAGATTAATACATGAGTAGTAAAGAAATAGTCTCAAAACAAAGTCAAGCAAAAAAAGAACATTGCTCTAAGCCTCTAAATTGTATTCTATTTTAATTTTAGACATGTTTATCCACATCTTTAGAGAAGATTCATCTAAACAAAAGATAAATTTATTTTTAACAACTCTATGTCTTTCAACAGACCCTTGTGGTCCGATATTTACCCGGACCTTGCGCATAGAATGAGCTTAGTGCACCGAGCCGCCCTTTCAACTCTATGTCTTTCAAAATTCAAAAAATCGACCAAGAAAAAAGCTCCATTTTAAAAAGTAGCGTCCTTAAACTGAGGATATAACTAGCATTTCCAGAATCCGAGGACTAAATCAAATTCCACATCAAACATTTTCCATTTAGATGATTACCTTGACTCCTTGAGGGACCACATTGACATTCATATAAAACTTTAGGTACCAAAAGTACAATTTTCACTTCTTTCCTCCGTTCACATATATCCAGTAAACTGGCGGGAATTTGCACGCAACTACAACTCCTAAACTCTCTTCCCCATGAACAACGGCAACTCTAGGAAGCGATCGGCGGCGCAAGCGGCGGAGACGCCGTCGCCTAAACACCACGCCGCCATGGAAGAAGAAGACCTAGACGAGGATGTTTTTCTCGAAGAAACATTGCTTCAGTACGAAGAAGATTCACAGGTCCTTCGTGAACTCGAAGAACGCCATTCACTAAATGAGCGCCTTCATAAATGGAAACGCCCTAATCTCTCTCAAGCTTACATCTCTCAGACACAAAGCATATGTAAGAAAATTGTACTTCTTTTTATTTATTAACTTGGAACTTTCTTATATTTTATTTTTTCCTTGATTTGTACTCCTCTAACTAAATTGTTCTATCTATTAAGGAATATAATTCAAAAAGTTTTTGTTTTCATTGTTTAATAAACTATTTCCTGTTTTTGATAATATCAGAAATCTAAAACAACAAAATTGGATTTTTAAGACAGAATAGGAAGAAAAAAAACCTACTTTTGAATAGCTCAAAATTGACATTCGTCTGACGCCACTAATAACTATCGACAAAAACCAGAAACCTGTTGCTGCTCCCAAATTTTTGTGCTCTTGGAATGAGGAGCAATTATTTTAGTTCCTGAGCTAATATGGAATCTTATTAAGCAAGTTGATATATTTCACACTTTCTGGAAGACAATGTATGCCTCAAACAGAGTCACATGCTACATCTTGTACTTATCTTTCAACACCTACTTGGGTGTTAATTAATGAACCTTTTTGACTTTTCCAATAAAAGTTTGTATATTGAGTTGACGGCAAGATACACATGTGGATCTATATAATAGTACAGTGAAAATAAAAAGTTAGATAAAATAAAAAAGGTTCCAAAATAGATTAGTTTCAATGAGTTCTAACTTTCGCGATCACATTCTGAAAGTTCTGTTGAAATTTGGTGGTCCTTTCTCAGCGTTTCAGCAGCTGGAAATTGACTACATTATCGGAGAGAGCCAAAAAGAATTGCTGCCTAATTCTTCTGGTCCGGCTGCCATTTTAAGAATCTTCGGGGTCACCAAGGAAGGTTTGTCAGTGTTTAATACGTTATTGCCATATGCATTTACAATTCTTGTTGTTGTGTAGTAGATATGGTGCTATTGATCTGGAAAAGAAGATATGATTCTGGCATTTCAAGTAATATAATAGTCTCCTATAGGTATAAATGCATGTCTTGAAATGGGAGTAGTTTGGTTTTTTCTATTAAAAACAATTAGAGTGTTATGAGGGTTGCAAGCTTGGTGAAGCACGCTGATACCAAGCACAATTTGGAACATAGAGTTTTTTTTTGTTTAAAATTTATTGGTACAAATATGAGTTGAAGTTGCATCTTAGTGGATTTCTCCAGTTGTAGTATTTTTCTTTTTGTTTTTCTGTTTCTATTTGTTTAAAGAAGTTTTATGCCATTCCTTTATAGAACAAAGTTATAGCTTCTCTTTTAGTATTTTCTATGCTATCATATTACACTAGATGTTAGAAATCAACATGAAAAGCTTAAGTAGGGTGGTAGGGTTAAGAGTTGAGTTCAAAAGGGACACATCAACTTGAAATCCATCTTTAATGTATTTGTTGAGGTTGACATAGCTTGTCTTCCACTTACTAAGAAATGTCTGTTTATGTCCTGGTCAGGAAATAGCGTCTGTTGTCATGTACATGGATTTGAACCATACTTCTACATCAACTGCCCTCCTGGAATGGGCCCTGACGATATCTCTCGTTTTCACCAAATTCTTGAGGTATGTTGACCTGCTTGTTTGCATAAGCATGCGATGATTGAATTCTTCACCAGTTTGGTTTATTAATTGCCAATGCTGCATTTCCTATTGTTAGAATAGAAATAAGATTTCATATATAGTATCCTACTAGGAAAATGATTGTAATGGAGTGTCTATAAATAGAGATCAGTGTAATCATATAGAAACAACAATTCAATAATAATATTCTCCCATGGTATCAGAGCATTGGTGAGAAAATATAGCTGTGCAAAATACCAGCTCTTCCAGCGAAGAAAATTCCGTCACTGTGCAATTTCCGGTGACTGCTCGCAGCCATCTCTGTTTCTGTTGGTGTTGTGCAAATTCCAACACCACCACAAGGTCCAGCAACCTATGGCGACCAAATCCCAGTCAGAGTCACCGACAAAAGGTACCTCACGCGCGGCTAGCTCTAGGGTTCCAGCGAGTGTGTTTGTCTCACGTGCCGACGCGTGAACCGTCTCTCCGGCCACTTTTTTTGAGAAGTTTTTTCTTCTGTCAGGGTTGTGCCATCATTCCGATCCTACCCACAAAATACCGTCACAGTCCCGTGCCTCAATTCCGGCGACTGTTTTGCATCCTTTTCTTTCAGAGTATTAGTAAGAAAGTATCCGTTGTGCAATATTCCAGTGAAGATTCGAAAAACAAAACAAAACAAAAAAATTCACCATGCAATTGTTGTGCAAATTTCCAATTGTTGTGCAAATCAGTCACCGTGCAATATTTCCGATGATAACATAGTTGTCCGCGTCAAAATTACTCTTGGATAGTGTTGCGCAAATTACAACACCACCACGAGTTAGATCGGTTCCTTCCGACCAAAATACAATTAGCGGCTCCGGCAAATACCACTCACGCGCCACCACGTGCCGCTCGAAGTGTCATCTCTGGCTAGCGCGTCAGATCCACGCGCTGCGCATGCACCTTTTTCTGCCAGATCTCGGTGATTTTCTTCTTGGGTTGTGTTCGCCAGATTTCATTCATCTTTCAAGACATATTTCGCCACGTCTCTCGGTTTTGATATTTTAACTCCAAAAATACGGGAATTGAAAGTTCAAGTCCTATGATTACTTCTAAATTCTTAAGAAGGAGATCAGAAAATCGCACATCACAGTCCATGAATAAGCGACGAGGAGGAGGTCTCTTTGGAAGATCTCGATCTAGGTGTAGTTATTGTAATTGGCTTGGACACATTCGTGAAGTATGCTATTCTCTCCATTGTGACCTTGAGAAGGAAGTTTATATGGAGCAACCACCTAGTTTTGTTGCTCATGGGGAGTCTAACCTGGTGTGTCGATTGCGTCAGTCACTTTATGGTCTGAAACAATCTCACAGAGCCTGGTTTGGAAAATTCAGCACAATAATTTAGGAGTTTGGCATGACTCGTACTAAAGGTCTCAGCAGACTGAAGTATTTTCTAGGTATTGAGGTTGCTCAATCCAGATCAGGTATACTCTCCGGTGATATTATTACAAAATTTATGAAGTCGTGTGATCAGCTTGTAGATATTTTCACCCAGTCCCTCACTAGTCCTTGTATTAATTACATCTGTAACAAGCTCGGTACATATGACTTGTATGCACCAGCTTGAGGGGGAGTGTTAGAATAGGAATAAGATTTCATATATAGTATCCTACTAGGAAAATGATTGTAATGGAGTGTCTATAAATAGAGCTCAGTGTAAATGTAGAATCAACAATTCAATAATAATATTTTCTCACACCTATATTATTCTCTTTGGTTGTAGGGTAGGATGAGAGAGGCGAATAGGAACAGCAATGTCCCTCAGTTTGTCCGTCGCATCGAAGTAGTTCAGAAAAGAAGCATCATGTATTACCAACAGCAGGCTTCTCAGCCTTTTCTCAAGATTGTAGTGGCATTGCCAACAATGGTTACCAGTTGCCGTGGTATGTTTTCTGTTTCACTTATTAACCCTTATACTGTATCTTTCTGATAAAAGTGCTTTTCTGATACTGTATCTTTCTGATAAAAGTGCTTTTCTGATTTAATCTTTTCTTTTGTGCTTGTGGCACACAAGCACACACCGACACACATAGTAAAAGTTTTATTGATAGAAATATCAAGAGCTAAGACAGTTCTGGAAAGTACAATAGGATACTATTCCCAGTTACAAAATCTGATCAAGTTTGTATCAAACTAGTGAACTCTATCATTTCATCCTCCTCATATGTATATTTTAAATTATAACAGAAATTAACAGGCTAAGTCATTCATGTTTTAAACTGCAACAGCTGCAGTTTTGCTCTTGAAGTATTGCTGGTTCGTTTCCTTCAAGCCACCCAACACATCTGAATGGTTCTCCAAATCATCCTCTGTTCATTTCTCATTTTACATCATCCAGCCCAGCACTAAAAAGTTCTTAGGCTGTCCTTTGGCATTACCTGTTTCACCCCATAAGTGTTTAAATAGGTTTCTCAATTGAGCAGTATACATGGGTTTGTGGTATATTTAGTATGGCATTTTACTTGCCAGTCTTGCCTGCTCTTGCCATGATAACTTAGTGTATTACTTCACATTGAGCCATAGTTTAAAATAATATACTTGCATCATATGCTTCCTGTAAGGTTGCTCCTTAATCTTTTCTATAATACAAAATTTGTTACCTGTTCAAAAAGAAAAAAGAATTTGGTTTATGTTCTTCAACATTATTGGATGCATCAGAATTGTGATAAAATGAGACCTTTTTATGATTGTTTAACTTCTGGTTGATTTTATAGCATTGATTCTATGACCAATCCTTTTCCTGCTTTTTCCACTTGATTGAAATGTAAAATGTGGCAGGTATCCTTGATAGAGGTATTCAAATTGACGGGCTTGGTATGAAGAGCTTTCTGACCTATGAAAGTAATGTTCTTTTTGCTCTTCGCTTCATGATTGACTGCAATGTTGTTGGTGGCAACTGGATTGAAGTTCCGGTTGGGAGGTACAAGAAAGCTGCAAGGAATCTCTCCTATTGTCAATTAGAGTTTGATTGTCTGTATCCTAATGCATGGATGAATCTATGACCTAACGGTGCATTCATTCTATCCATAAGGGATCATCACCCTGAACTTCCTTAACATTTTCTTTTAGCTATTCTGACTTGATCAGCCATTCTCCTGAAGGAGAATTTTCGAAGATGGCTCCCTTTCGCATATTGAGTTTCGATATTGAATGTGCTGGTCGTAAAGGCCACTTTCCTGAGCCTACACACGATCCTGTTATTCAAGTTAGTCCCAGTTTATTCTACATATCTGGAAAATATATATCGTTTACTTTCCTGTTGCTGACAAGATTTTAACTTTATTCTAGGTGGCCAATCTAGTTACCTTGCAGGGACAGGATCAGCCATTAATTAAGAATGTGATGACCGTTAAGTCATGCTCACCTATAGTTGGGGTTGATGTTATGTCCTTTGACACAGAAAAAGAAGTATTGCTGGCTTGGAGGGTAATCTTTCTGCATGCAATTTGTATTTTAATTGGATACCATTTCCACCTTTTTTCTCTTCCTTTTTGTGTGGTGGTGGTGGTGATGGTGGGTGAGTGGGGTGGGGGTGGGGTTGTGGGATAGGTGAGCAGAGTTTTTGTATGCGGCAGTTGATTCTTTCTATTTGGTTTCATATGATGGCAGTATTTATCCTTATAAACTGTTTCTTTTAGCGTGAGACACTCTGTTACTTCACAATTTTAGTTTCACATTGTCCGTGTTGTTTTCTGCTCCAGATTGTAATGCACATGCAGAACAGTGAAGAAGGTTTGACAGACATAATTTGGACAAGTGAGAAGTTAAAAATTATGGAAAAAGAAGAAGTTAGAAGTAAAAATGCAAATTAAACTTTCATGGACTATTTAAACTTTGCGTTACTTGGCATATGAATCTTGGTTGATTGGTGCTGAGGAAGTGGTGGGACTTTCTCATACTTAATTTGAACGTAGGGTGTTTGAATATGCCATTTTAGTCTCTCATACTTTAGTTTGCACGATTGCATAAAATTATTCCAGAATACTTATCCGAAAACAAGTTTTATAAAAAAAGACATGTATACTATTAGTAATACAAATGACCAATTTAACTTCCTCTTGACTTGCAGGACTTTATCCGGGAAGTGGACCCTGATATCATAATTGGATATAACATCTGCAACTTTGATTTGCCATACCTCATCCGGGTAATGAGCCTCTTTTTTTTTTGGTTGGTAAAAGATATTGTATTCAGGATAATGAGCTTCTTATGTTGTTCCATGTTTAAATAATGGCTTCAAAACAATGAAATGAGAGCTAAAGTGAATTAAGATGTGCTGGGCAAGCTTACCTGTTGGTTCGTTAATGTAGTCATCAAAAGTGTTATTTCTTAACTATTAATTGGAGTAAGAGATGAGGAGTAAAAAAAGTCCATAGGCAGAAGTAAAGGAAAACACTAAATGATAACTTGCGATTTAGCTGTGAAGCTGATGATAGAACTGAAATGGAAAAACTTGTTTCTTCCCATCCAAAAGAGATTGGGAGAGGCGAGGTCAACTACTTAAGGCATTTTATCTTCATTTCAGAGAGCTGAAGTCTTAGGGATGGCGGAATTTCCTGTGCTTGGACGCATCAGAAACAGCAGGGTTCGTGTAAAAGATGCAACCTTTTCTTCAAGGTCATATTATAGCTTTTCATTTGTTATCTTCTGTTTGCTTAGAAGTACTTTTAGGTTTCTACTTTATCTGTAGGTAAAAATATTATCATTACAAAACGACGTTCTCTTTCACTTGGTGTCTGTTGACTATATTTGTATCTAACCATTGGTCTGTTCTGTTTGCATGTATATGTTATTCCATCACTGCCTGTGGTTTCTGAAATATGGCATTGTATACTAACCTAACACGTGTTCCAATTAGCTGCCGCTTATCAGAACCTTTCTAATATGAAATCCTTGTAATAGATCAGTAAAATGGAGCAATTGGGATCTCTCATATTTTGCCTCCTAGAGCATTGTTTCATCTCCAAAGGTGGACTTACCAGCACTTCTTAATTCAAACATTTCCCAAAAGTTTCACACTACTGAAACTCAAATATCAGTCTTCAACTAGTTGTTTGTGATCATAAAAGATAATTCCCCCAAGTCTATACTGAAACCGATTATTTTTCATTTAATTGTTTGTGATCATCAAAATCTAAAAGAAAATATCCCTTGGGGTGACAAATACATGCAATTGTAGTTTTGCAATTAGTGAAGCTGAATTTATATATAAAAAAAAAACTTGAGAAGTTGTGGACTGATATATGCATTTTGTGTTGCAGACAGCATGGGACAAGGGAAAGTAAAGAAATAACAATAGAAGGGAGAGTTCAATTTGATTTATTTCAGGTTCATTATGGCTGTATCGATAACCTGTTCTAATTGCTGTATAAAGAACTTTTCTCAGTAAAACAATTGAATGTCTGTAAACCTGTTATTCTCTTGTTTCACAGGCTATTCAGAGGGATCATAAGCTAAGTTCGTACTCACTAAATTCTGTCTCAGCACATTTTCTTAATGAGCAGGTTAGATTTTGCTCTTCTATCTATAGCTTCTTGTTACATACTCCTACATCTGCGCACAACCATGTACCTGCTGCGAATAAATCAGGGCGCTCTTGTTTATTTTCAAACACTTCAATGCTCTTTATGTTTTATTTATACATCCGGTATCTTAAACTCACTGGTCCAACTAATCCGGAGTCGCCACTATAGGGGAAGCACTCCCTACCAGGAGTTTCCTCATTTCTTGTGCTCGAACTTGTGACTTCTGATTAAAGTTGGAGGGATCCCATCCATCCCACCTCTCTACATATGTTGATAACCAAGTTTGAGTGATTCCATTAGGGCCATTGCTCATGTATATATAAGTATAACATAAGTAGGCCTTGTGGTAATGCTATGTAATTTCCTTGTGTACAGGGTTGGTTAGCTTGAATCATATTGTTTGACCTTTATTATTAACATATTGGATTCTGTTCATTTGTCTTGTTTCCATATCCTTATTTCCTATTGAATATACTTATCTTGTTTAGAGCAAGTAATTTTTTTCTAATATTACTGTTCCGCCTGCAGAAAGAGGATGTCCATCATTCAATTATATCAGATCTTCAAAATGGGAACCCAGAAACTAGGAGGCGGCTTGCTGTGTATTGTCTAAAGGTGTGTGATTCCATTCCGGTTGAAGGATATTCTTGAATTGGATTTACTGAGTATTGCTTATTTCATAGAACACATAGTTCTATTTAAGATTTTTTATGGATTTAGACATGCATGCATTTTTCTTTAGATAGGTGATATACACGTAATATTTTGCTCCAAGAAAATTTAGTTTAAAATTTCTTAATGCCTATAGTGACATCCCTTTGGTGTAAAATGCTCCACTCGAAAGACATTTGCATGTAAAAAAATCAAATATAATTGCATTGTTTTCATCAAGAAGATACTGATTACAACATCCAAGGTTGTGACTAATGGTCAATAAAGATAGAACTAATGTTTGATTTGGATTGTGCCAAACATTGATACACCTCTATCATCCTTTTCCAAATAGTTGGACGTAATGATCGTTTCATGTGGATAATGAGCAATGGGTAGTTTGGCCAATGGCTAATAGAATATAGTGATTGGAATTCTAGATGAGTTTGGATGGAAATGTAATTTGCTGATGTGAATAGTCAGTTTCACTTAACAAAAAAAACTGAATGCTTTAGTTCCATTTCAGGATGCTTATCTCCCACAACGGCTTTTGGATAAATTAATGTTCATTTACAACTATGTGGAGATGGCTCGAGTCACTGGTGTACCTATATCTTTTCTTCTCGCAAGAGGGCAAAGCATTAAGGTTAGTCCTAAAGTTGCTTCATTTTCCTCGAGTGGAAATTTAACTAACAGCGTCTATGTTCAGGTGCTTTCTCAACTTTTACGGAAGGCGAGGCAAAGGAATCTTGTCATACCAAATGCAAAACAGGCTGGATCTGAACAAGGAACGTATGAGGGCGCAACGGTAAGAAAATTAAGTGTTTATCCATCATATAGCTGGATATTTTACCTTTAAAAGAAAAATTAGCACGTGCAAAGCTCCTGTTGTGTTAAGCTTTATATTTGGTATATTACTCTTGTTAAACATCGCGCGCAAGCTGGCCCGGACACCATGGTTATCGAAAAAGGACATGGATGTTTGGAGGATATCAAATCCTAACATCACACACCTCTTATTACCTTGATGTTGATTTCTTAGGTTAAAGGTACTGACAGTATGTCTTGACTCTTGTGTATTTTTCCTGTCAAAATATCTGGACACAGGTTTTGGAGGCCCGAGCTGGTTTTTATGAAAGGCCAATTGCAACGTTGGATTTTGCATCTCTATATCCATCAATCATGATGGCATATAATTTATGTTACTGCACGCTGGTAAGTGTTCTTGTTTGAGTCTTGACCATGATATTTCTTTTTTTACTTGAATGTTCAATTGATGTTGGTGAAATCCTAGAATTAAGATATTCACTTTGATGCCTCCAGTTCTAAGTTTTGGTCTTCTTCCCTCATGTCTAGGTAACTCCTGAAGAGTTTCGCAAACTGAACCTCCCTCCGGAGTGTGTCAACAAGACCCCTTCTGGTGAAACGTTTGTCAAGTCAAATTTACAGAAGGTAAATATAACTGTTGGTGTAATTCCTGTATTTATGTTCTTGTTTTGATTATGATAATTGAATTGTTTTTCGTCAGGGAATACTTCCGGAGATTCTTGAAGAACTATTGGCTGCTCGTAAAAGAGCAAAAGCAGATTTAAAGGTGTTTACTAATTTTTTATGATTTATGTTATTTCTGCAATCCTGATTAACACATTTGCTTTATAATTCTGGTTTTTGATCTTTGTAATTTGCTTCCCTCTAATGTTTGAAAGAATCTTCATTTTCGATTTATTGGGAGCGATTTTTGATCCATCTAGCTTTGGGGATAATCAAGGACATCAATCCTCCAGATCTAAGATAATATGCAGTCGGCATATGCATATATCTCAGATGTTTTACTTCTATGGAGGAGGGACAAGAAATAAGAGAGATAAATAAGGGTAGAGGATCCAAAATCTGGGTTTCTTGTTAAATCAGGATAGTTGATTGTTGATTGCGAATTAGGACTTTTTACTTTTTACTTGAGATCTCCTTTTGTTTGTATATAGAAGAAGGTACACTTAATAATGCCCTCCTTTCACTACATGTAATGGCTCTAAATTTTCTTTTTTAAGAAGTGATAAAAGGTATTCTTACTGTTTTCATTTGTCAGTGTTACATGCGACCAAGCACTTGGTGTTTATTTTTACATGTTCACATTCTAGCACTGAGCATCTTATGTCCATAACACCAGTATTAGATGATGTTGAACAATGCAGAAATCATGCCTAGCTTTTGTTCTTATCTTCTTAAAGTTAAAACGAAAAAATGTGAAATCTTTTCTACAGAAGTTTGATTGTCATGAAAACTTTTAAAGTGGCTCTGGACCCTCTTGAAACCGGATATGTTATGGCAAGACGTTAGACTTATAGCTTTTGTTGTTAGATCAATAACTACTTGCAAAGAGCTTTTGATGGACACAATGTAATTTCATGCTATGGAGATTCTTTTTATCCTTAAGCCTTGCATTTTAATAGATGTGCATATGTATTAAATTATAAACCAACATGTTTCCCTCATATGTCATATATATGATGTGTAACTTGATTATAGCATACAAAAGTTCCATTTTATCAATCTCTCTAAACTTCGATTCTTTAAATTGTCGTTTGATCCATGTGAATTCTCAATTTGCCACCGCCATGGCTCCATATCCAGCTTCTGTCAACTACATTTTATTTCTTACTTTTCTGATGCATCAGATTACTCTAAAGAATATAGTATCTTGAAGTAAACCGCATGTCAAAAGCTGTTATTTTAACTGGAGTATTAGTCTACTCGCGATGTTTTGCATATCTAACAGATGGAGAGTAGATAGATTTTTGAGTGATCCTCTGAAATTTGAATTATGACGGTATATTTTGGGTTTCAGGAAGCGAAAGATCCTCGAGTCAAAGCTGTCTTAGATGGCCGTCAGCTAGCTTTGAAGGTAATTCTTGTATAGTTAGCGGGTATCCAATTTTTTAACTGTGTTCTTCACTTTTTCTTGGCAGATACATGAATTTGGTTCTTTGTGTTATAGGTACTACAAGGGCATTAGGACTAAAAGGAATTTAGTGAGGTCAATTAAGCTACTGATATCTTCTGGTTTTTCAGATCAGTGCAAATTCAGTATATGGGTTTACTGGAGCTACTGTTGGTCAATTACCATGTTTAGAAATATCTTCAAGTGTTACTAGCTATGGTAATGCAATTATTACTAGCAATTTTTTGACATGACACTTAACAATTGAAACTTTGTTGTATAGAAAGCTAATTCTACATGTTTTCTGAATGTGCTTGTTCTTCCTAGGTCGACAGATGATTGAGCACACAAAAAAGCTCGTAGAAGACAAGTTTACAGTACTTGGGGGCTATGAACACAAGGCTGAGGTACATTATCTGAAGATATCCCTTAAATTCCAAATCATTCATTAACAAGAATTGCAATCTATATCTTTTGGGCATTGTTAGTGTGTCACATTGGTTGAGGTATCAGTTGTTGTCTCCTTATGTGATCTTGGGAAATCCTTACATCAGGAGCTAGCTTTGGAGCCGAGTTAGTTAGCTCCATCACGCATAGAGTATGCTACTACAGTTTTAAACATTGTTGAGTTCAAAGATAAACCTGAAGTGCAAAATCACTCCAATGAGTGAGGTGGATAACATCAGACAGTTGATAGAGGTTCTCAGTTATAAGGTCTGGATCTTAGCAACTTAACTGGGACTATTCCTGGGAGTTTTTGGAGTGCATTGGGTGATGCCAAAAGATATGAAAAGTCTATTACAATGCCGGCATGGATAGATTACTGATTGCAGGCAGAAGCAGATGTGGCAGACAGTTCACAGTGCATAATAGAAACTATTTGGCTAGAGAGGAATGAAAGTATTTTTTGAAGAGAAAAAAGAGCATTTATCTTTCGCAAAATATAGATCCATGAATAATTGGTATCTTTGGTGTCAGTAAGATATGCTAGAAGATTTAGAACAAATAAAAAATAATATGTTAGAAGATTTAGCACATCCTCTGGACTTTATGAACTCCTTGATGAAAAGGCTGTAATTGTAGGATTTTTTTCTGTTCTTTTGTAATGCCTTCTTAGTACTAGCTTTAATAATATTATCTTACTATTTTCAAGGAGGGAACATTGACTTAACTGGGGCCACCTTTAGGTGTGACTCACAGGGACTATGCAGTATGAAAACCAGTATAAGGGTTGAAAAGAGCTAAAAAGGGTGACGAGATACTTATTATTAGGGGGGAAGAGACAGAGAATGAAGCTGAATTTCTTTGACTTTTCAATTCTGGTGTAAAGAGAAATATGTTGGAGATGCAGAATCTCTTGTAGATTTTTTCGACTCCTTATAAGATACAAGGCTCCCTTTAATTTGTAATTACTCTTAACTTCCAGTACCACCTTGGTGCTGATGAATACAAAGTTACCTTTACTCAAAAATAAAAAATGGTTGCATGGATGTTTATGGGAGAAATCACAAAGAAACATTTTTATGCAAGTAAGTTAGGCGGTGAAAGAGTTTCCATCTGATTAAGGTATGAGAGACCTTAGGGTGTCTAATAGAGCTTTACTAGGGAATGGATTTGGAGAACTGAAATGATGGATATGCGTTTTAGATAAATGTTATCGTTGACAAGGATAAAGCTACATAAGGGGAGGGAAGGAAGGGTGGGAGGACCAATGAGATCCCATTTCTGTAGGGAGTGGCTCTTTTGGAAAGGCAAAGTATTCTTAGAGGAATATCAGCAACACCAACAACAAACCTAGTGTAATCCCATAAGAGGAATATCATATTTAAAAAAATGCAACTAAAGTAGAATCAGCTTTTTGGAAACAGACGGTGATGCCCCCTTATGTGAGTTTTTTTTTATCAAAGTAAAAGTATTTTCATTCATAAAAATGATCAAACTAGATGTATACAAGGGATATATCAAAAGGTAAAGAATCTACAAAATATGATTCTCGACAAACCCCGCCCAATCATCTATACAACAAGGGATTTTCTGTTCACACCAAAAGAAAATGAGGGAGCGGAGACTACTACTCAACTGAGAGAAAGCCCCCTTATGTGAGCTTTTCCAGCCAATTAATACCTCTAGCTACCAGATAGCTATATTTGTAAGGAGCATGGAGGAGGAATACTAAAATTTAGGAGAAACATGCAAAAACCAGGAGATTAAAGCTCATAGTTTCTTGTTCTTCGATTTCTGTTACCACCTGTGTTTTTGTGCTTCGGTCATCACACTATTTCGTTGTTGTTACTGTTCTTTTTTCTGTATGTTATGTACTTCTTTCTATCTCTCATTATTTCATTGTTACTGCTTTCATTTCCGTATTCCCTTTTTCAAATTGCTTTGAGATGCTTTACTTGATCCGAGGTCTATCAAAAACAACTTCTCTATCTCTACAAGATAGGGGTAAGGTCTGCATACACTCTACCTCCCAAACCCCACCTGTGGGATTACACTGTGTATATTTTTGTTATCGTTATGCAAAAAATGGGAGATATCTCATGGTGTGGTGATGTTATATAGCTATATTTACCTTTACCATTTCAAAAAAGAAGAAGCTATATAGCCATATTTGGAAGGTGCATGGAGAAGGGATGCTATGAGACCTAAAATTTAGAAGAAACATGCAAAAACCGGGAGATATTAGAATTTAATAGCTAGTTTGGATTATTATATAAGCAATTAATGTTGCTTATGGTCTGAGATAATTAGAAATGGAGACATGAGAAGGGCGACATGCTCACACTGAGTCATTTTACAACAAATTGCTAATACAGGTAGAAAAGAGATTTTCTCAAGCACCAATATGTTTTCGGGAGCACCTAGTAAATGTTGTTTTCACATGGCCAGCAGCATGGAAGCCATGGAGAATGTTATAAGGACAATATACATCAGATGGCGCTTCGTATGCAAGGGGAAAATGTCAAAATTTGATACTTCATTGCCTGATTGCATATAGATTATTGTGGATGATGTGGGACACGTTTGGAGTTGAATGGACGATGTCAAGAACTATAACGTATCTGCCGCTAGGGTGGAAATTTAGAAGGAAGAGGTAAAGATGAAGAGCGAGGGAATTAGCTCCTTTGATGCTTGTCTGGACAATATGGAGAGAAGATAGAAGAGAGAGTTTAATGAGTAGAAAATACCAGTATACAGACTTGTAGAAGTATTTCGCACTTTTTGGCATAGTTACAGAACACACACAATAGCCTAGTCATTGTTGACTACTTGATGTTCATCTTGTATGGCAGTATTTCCCCTTCACGTCACTGGATTATTAACTATATCAAAAAATTATTCCTCTAATTGTGATTGTTTCGTGATGTCAGGTTATATATGGAGATACAGATTCAGTGATGGTGCAGTTTGGTGTGCCTACAGTGGAAGAGGCTATGAAACTGGGCAGAGAAGCTGCTGATTACATTAGCGGGACATTTATCAAAGTGTGTCCTAACCTTCTCTTTTTTTTCGTAATTTTGGTATATTTTACTTCTATATGAATCCCGTTGATAATCCTCTTCAAGAGATTGAGGGAACATGATTTCCTTTTTCTGCTGAATGCATGTCATCCATAAATTAAATGATATTTCATTGCAGGTATGGTTTGGGGTAGATAACCTGTGGTGCTTTTCTAAATCAGTAAATTTAATTGTACCTAAATACCCTTTTTCAAATCAGTAGTATCTAAACACCTTTTCAGATAGGTAACTTTAGTGCATTTTCTTGTTCCTTTAGTGCATTTTCTTGTTCTTCTGTTTCTATCATTTTCTCTTGAAACAAGTCTGAGCCTTCTTTAAACCGTAAGACATGCCACGAGTACAGTTGTCCATGAAGTATTTATATTCTCCAATCAGTTGGTCAGTTATTGCTATTTGATGATGCCCATTGCTCATTAGGTGGTTTTAGTTTTTTCATGGTTATATCATATTTGATCAGGGTATATATCATGAAGAGGAATAAGTGAAAAAGCATCAGAAACTAGAAAACTTTTGTGTGCTCGATCAGTTCAACTTCTTTTGATAAGTAGTATCAGTATACTTGTTCAACTTGATGCAATTTTGTAAATTTATCATGGTTTATGGTATTCTAGTGAGGAAACTTGTTAACTTGTGAGGTTCCTTGCTATAAAATAGAATCCTTAAATGTTAGTATTGAGATGTGTTCTCATCAGTGTATTGATGTTGTTTTTGATATCCTCTTCTGCCAAAATTTCTTCTTTCTTCATTTCGCCCTTCTGCTGGTGGTGTCATATTGATTTTCAGCCAATAAGACTAGAATTTGAGAAGATTTATTACCCATATCTGCTGATTAGCAAGAAGAGATATGCTGGCCTTCTATGGACAAATCTGGACAAACATGACAAAATGGATGCTAAAGGTGAGCTCTGTCGATGCCTAGCCTTTTCATCTTCAGCATATTTTTGGAACTTCTGTCACCTTCAATGCCAACCTATATTCATATTATTATCCTTGAAAAATTAGCAAACCAAATGTGTTACCTCTAATGTAATAATTCTTACTTTATTCAAATTATTCATTTCTTAGGTGCATATTGTGTTTGATAAATTGTTACAGTTTACCAATTTTCACCAGGGATTGAAACTGTTCGGAGGGATAATTGTCTCTTAGTCAAGAACCTTGTAACTGAGTGTCTTAATAAAATACTAGTAGAAAGAGATGTTCCCGGTGCTGTTCAATATGTCAAGAATACTATCTCAGATCTTCTTATGAACTGCATGGATCTGTCTCTATTGGTTATAACTAAGGTGAGAATACTCATAAATCAGGCGAACCTGGGGCTTTTGCTTCTTGCAACTTGTTTGAATATTTTAGAAATTGTTAGTTTATGAGATTAGCATTTTCTAACTTCTGAAGGTTAATAGGGTCTGACGAAAATTGGAGATGATTATGAAGTAAAGGCAGCACATGTTGAACTTGCAGAGAGAATGCGCAAGGTTGGTAAACTCAATTTATTGTATATTTCTTAAAAAGTTAGTGGATATCTTCACGAGGGTTCAATTACTTGTGTCCTTTGTCTGTGAAGATCGATGTGTAGCATCTTGCACACAAGTATTTGCTGTTCGAAAGTTGTTAGACTTAAGTTGTTTAAGTTTCCCATCTAATTTATGTTCCCATATTTGACATTCATTTTGAGGTACATTTTCTATAGTGTCGACGTTTTGCTTGCTCTCTTGTAACAGTGTATTCAAATGGCAGAATGATCTGCCCATTTAGCTATCGCGGAGCTTGCAGAAACAGCATTTCTAGGATTCTTATGCTTTCAGTGCACCATAACAAATGAAATTGATGAAAAACTTTGTTTTGATTGACAGCGAGATGCTGCTACTGCACCTAGTATTGGTGATAGAGTACCTTATGTCATCATTAAAGCTGCAAGAGGTGCCAAGGTAATCGTCCAACTGATTTAGTATGTGATTACAATCTCCACATTCTGTGTGCTTGTATCAGATCATGGTTATATTATGACAAGCAGGCATATGAAAAGTCAGAGGACCCTATATACGTGTTAGAAAACAACATACCCATAGATCCTCATTACTATCTTGATAATCAAATTAGTAAGGTTAGTATGGCTTGTTTTTTCCTTTTAATTAACATACTCATTCTAACTGCTTTTAACGGAAGTGTTTTATATCAGCCACTTCTGAGGATTTTTGAGCCAATACTGAAGAATGCAAATAAAGAGCTTCTTCAAGGAAGTCACATAAGATCCATATCAATTCCAACCCCTTCAAACAGTGGTATAATGAGATTTGCCAAGAAGCAACTCACTTGCATTGGATGCAAAGCAGTAATCAGGTGCACTGTTGTCTTTCTTATCCTGTTAGGTTTTACAAGAGAAGCTTCTGTTTTATTTCTAAGGAAAATCAATCCTTCCTCTCAACACTCTCCTTGACTTGTGAGGTACAGACATAGGATTTGCAGTTCCAACCTTTGCTAGGAGCACTGCCGATAGTGTACCTTCAAGCTGTATATCTAAAATTATCCGGTTGCTAATTTTAAGTTCCTGTTGAAATTGTAAGATATCTTGGAAGAGTCAGTGTTTCAGACTGCTGTGAAGTGCTTGTCCTTATGCCGAGGGTCTATCAGAAACAGCCTCCCTATCTCTCAAGGTAGGGGTAAGGTCTGTGTACACTCTACCCTCCCCACTCTACCCTCCCCAGACCCCACTTTGTGGGATTTCACTGGGTTGTTGTTGTTGTATCTTGGAAGAGTCAGTGTAGCAGCCATACCTTGCTGAATTTCTTGCTTTCTTAGTGACATGAATAAGTGGTGATGTTGAGACAAACGACTACCTTAGAGTTTGGCAATGATCAATATGTTTCAATATGGATATAATGCCATTTTGTAGAAAAGCTTGTTGTTGATGGACCTTTTACCTATGTTTGCTTCATCTCCAAATACATGCATCTGTTTCATGAAATGATCATTTGTCCCAATTTACTGTGTTTCTCGGGCAAAAAGGTTAAGGTGAAGTGGGCCCAAGGAGACAATAACATTGTGAAGCTCTTACAATCCTGCAAACAATTTTGCTTGTATTACTTCAGTTCAGAGCCTCTCTCTCTCTCTCTTCGACAAGTGCTAAGTGGATGTATTGCTTGCTTCTCTCTTGGAAAAAGGTATATTAAATGTTGCAGAACAGTTTATTAACTACTCTGCTCCTTCATCCAGTGGCTCTGATCGAACTCTCTGCAATCACTGCAAAGGAAGAGATGCTGAACTTTATTGCAGATCCGTGGCTAATGGTATGCTAGGAATTCATCTCCATGCCCTTTATAAATCTTTTTTTCCATTTTCTAAGAAGTGGGGAGGAATTCCTTTTCAGATATCTAAGGAAGGACAGAGGGGTATGAACTTCCTGAAGATTGCTTTTTAAATGTGTACAACTGTATTAAATGCAGTGGCTGAACTGGAGAATCTTTTTGGGAGGCTATGGACACAATGCCAAGAATGCCAAGGCTCTCTCCATCAGGATGTCCTATGCACTAGGTTCGAGAAGCTTTCTACTTTTACTGATATATGGCTTTTGATATCATGGATATTTTCTTAATATTTTGTGATTTCCTTGCAAATGCTGGCTGCTATCATTTCAATCCAAGCCCTAAAGCTCTATTGTTTGATTTCCGACAATAATAGACCCTTGCTATTGCTAGTTATTCCTCTCATTGCTTCTCCCCCTTTATTCCTCTAAATTCATCCTGATTTTGACCAGTCGAGATTGCCCAATCTTTTATCGGAGGAAGAAGGCTCAGAAAGACATGGCTGAAGCTAAAACTCAATTAGATCGGTGGAACTTTTAAATTTCAATGCGGGAAGTCTTCATTGCTGCAAGTCCAACCTGTCATTTAGCCACATATCGTAATTCTCACATCTCTGGTGTGAAGAGCAGCAGAAAGTTGGGAAATGAACTGAATAACTGAGACTTACTATGAAGAGGTAGCAAGTGCCTTTGAGAAGATGCCACGATCATGCATGAGCTGCTTTGCTGAAGCCTGAAGAACTTATACATGGAGATTGTCTGCCTGGATGAGTTTCAACTTCAAATCGTAAGCAAGGATGGGATTCGGACAAACTTTTGTAGCTTCCAGCTATTGATGTAATTGGTTAGTGACTTAGTGTAAACTTTTATTGATTTAGAGGTGTTCATGGGATTAGATGACTATGGAGAGATTTGAGATGTAAGATATTGTTCTGTGTACAGGCGTATCTAGAGGAATGTAGTGTTTTGACCACTAGAGTGCACGTACTAATCAAAATTCTTGGCATAGTAAAGCATGTAATGTAAGCCAAGGGTCCAAAAGTAGATGGTGCAATTAGTTTTGTTTGATCTCTTCGCATATTCTCTTCTTGTGCCAGTCGTTCCTTTTTTCTCCTTTTTCAATATCATCTTGCCTTTTTTTATTTTTTATTTTAAAAAAATGTTTATTACATGAGGGTAGGGGCTAGGGAAATGGGGAGAGGATTACAACGTGAGGATTCAAACCTTCACTAACAAAGTGAAAGTTTAGATAGCTTACCAACTGAGCTACTAGATCTTTACCAATATCATCTTGCCTTTGATTACTTGATTCGGTCACACTTTATGGTGTATAAACGCTCTTACGTATTAAGCTTAATTTGTGTTTTAAGGTCACCATTCGAGCCAATCAACAAGTGAAGTAATAGCTTGTTTAGTCATGCTTTCAGAATTTATTTATTTTACGTTTTTTTTGTCATAAGTGTTTTTTGAAAAAATATCTTTGAAGAGAAGCAATTTGTGTATTGATTAATCAATTTGAAAAGCACATCTCTTAGTAATTTGTCTTTGGTCAAATTCTGTAAATACTTTTTGGGGAAAGCTGTATTTTCTAGCTTATGAAAAATAGCATATGCTACTATTCGAAAGCTCCTATTTTTTCTTCTTCTTAAAACACTGCTTTTCTCCGCCACTGGTTGACCGAAAAGATTGAATTCAAACAAATTTCTCCAATAGAAAAATATTATCAGTCTATAACCGTACAAAAGCCACCAACAATATTAGTATAACAAATCGTATCAGATACAGACAGCTTGATTTAGTGTTGGAATAAGTGAATAACTAAAGAAATATTATTATTTCTTTTGTCTTAAAAAAATTGTTCTACTTTTCTTATTAATTTGTTTCAAAAAAATTGGTAAATTTTTATAATTAGAAATAATTTCATTTTATGAGAATTACAACAACACAAATATCTAAGGTTTGTTTTAAACCACATTTCAAAAATCTTACTTTAGTTCTTAATTTTCGTGCCAAATCAAAGTGATCAAACTAAGAAAATCTTTTTCAGTACGAGGGAGTAATAAATAAGATTTGAAGGATTACTGAAGCAAAATCATCCAAACTTTTAAATGTTGCTCGTGTGCATGTGCTTACATTCACTGCTTAATTGAAGAGCAATAATGGATTGGAGGGGAGCTCCAGGGCACAGGCGAGTTTGTAAGTGTTAAGGTGATTGGGGTATAATTACTCCGACGTCGCGGGTTCGAATCCGTGTAATGACACTCTTTGTTGAAATATTGCAAGGATTGTTGCTGGATTCGTGTCCCGTTGGTCCTCTCCCTTGCATGGCTGCCACTCGTGCATATCCCTCGATTTACATCCCCCCGCCGCCAGAGGGCCTCACGATACAGATGGGGGTTTCGCCTTCGGAACTTTCCCCTTCACAAAATAATGGACTGGAGGGGTCATCTTCCAATGCTTGAAATGAAAAAAAGAAGTGAAAAAGCGATAAAAAGGAAAAATTCTTGTGTTCTTTCTATCCTAAATGACAGTATAAGAGTTGACACGTGTAACATTTTCATTTTTAATAATATATTTCTTTAATTTTTCTACCACTCCTACTATATCAATTTATAAGACACACTTTCATTTTTAATCAGTTCTAAAAAGAATGACACATTTTATTATTTGATAATAATTTAATTTTAAACTTTACATTTTACGTTTAATGAAATCAATGAGATGATCTATAACCACACAAATATCTTTGATTTATTTTAGATCACAAGATTCAAAACTCTTCTTTTTTTCTTAAACCCTGTGTCCATTCAAACTACATCACATAAATTAAAACATAGAGACTAATACTCCCTCCGTTTCTAAATAAGTGGTGTTTTAACTTATGCACACCCCTTAAGAAATCGTTCACTCCTAAAAATTATGAATGTTTTTACTAACTTACCTTTAATTAATGTCTAGTAAAAGAAAAATTACTTAATAATTTTTTATCATGTAAATAAAGATAATTTATGAAGAACAATGTCAATTTCTTCTTAAAATACTAAAACATCACTTATTTTGAAATAAAATAAAAAATTTTAGGACCCGGAAACCGTTAAGATTAGTGCGGAGGCCGAGTGTCCAATATAATTCTTGGCGCTTACTTAAGAGTGGTAACGGAGGCTTTATGTGATTTGAGTTCCAACACATCCTATCGGATCTTCGTCACAAATGGATCTTACTCCTCGTTAAGATGTGCGAACATACTTTACACACTTTAATAATTACACTTAAAAGAACGGATCTTCTTAAGTCGTTTACAAAATCCAATCTTTAAACGGAAAAGAAGATGAGATTAAACTTCGATTTGTTAAAGCATAAGGAATATAAATTATTTTCATATTCCTCCTTACTTTAATCCATTTTTAATCGACATCATTTAATCTTTATTCTTGACAAGTAAGAAAAATACTTATATTTACTCTTTATTCTTGACAAGTAAGAAAAATACTTATCCCAATTTCGGATTCTCGCTCACTTCGGTCACTTCATCGACCGAGTGTCCATTTCCTTCTCACCATTATTCGGATCCTTTGTCCTGGGACAGATATAGGCCTTCTCGCTACAAGATAGAATAACATCTTCGGTCTTCTCCTCTTGTCCCAGTTGACATCCTCGAGCTCGTGAGCGCTTGTTCCCACCGCCTTGGTAGCGGTGACACCATGAACACGTTCATCATCATCACTCTCTTCTACCGTAGAAAACCATTGCCATATCCAGATTTGGTCACACAACTTTTGACCGACATCTTTCGAACACTAATAGTAATACTATACAATATTGTCTTAAGATGTTGGGAGTTTTGCTCAATGGTACTTTATAAAGCAGTACGGGAAGTATTTAACTATTACAAGTATTCGAAAGGATAAACAAAGATTTCAATAATTCAACATGGAATCGAAATTACAATCGTTACACAAGTGAAAACCGGAAATTCCGAGTTTTATAGAAAACGGAAAAATGTAAATTGTTTTTTCTTTGAGTCGAGTGTAGCACTCTGTCCTTAAGACAATATTGCCCCGTATGTATCCTTTATACGTCCTGGACAATTTGTCTCCCAAGATAAAACAAGAATGGAACCCTTGAGCAAAGGAAACTCAAGAGCTACCGTGAAGAATATTGAGTAACGAAATGATGCTTGGAAGTTGTAGGAAGAAAACTATTTTGGTTGTGTATTTTCGTGCACCGTTTTGCTTTGCCTCTCTTCATCGTTAACTCTACTTCTCAACAATGGTGTAAGGGGGTGTTTATATAGGAGAGGGATGAACTCTTTATCGCTGAATCGCCTCCATAATAGCCAAATAATGGCCATTATGGAGGTAGTAAAGTCACCAACATAAATGGGAGAAAGACCAACGGATTTGGCCATTATAGGAGGAGTAATTCAGCCAAAATAAATGCATTTGAATTGAGTGCTTGGCATTTCTGTTTTTGACCGTCGAAATTCTCGATGTTCTCGAAACTTCGGGGACCAAATCGTATATCTTGAAACTTCAGGGACCAAATCGTATATCCGAAAGAATTCGGGTCCAAACAAGACATCCGAAACTTCGGTTTAAAAATGGAGGGAGTATTTATACAGTATATACAAGCTATAGTAATAATCATAGTAGATCATGATATACTTGTTGTTGAATATAAAAATGGATGAACTACAGTGAAATAAAAATGAAGTCAGAAAGCAGCCACGTGAGGTGACTTTATTATGGTACTCTTTCTTTCTTGCTTTAATAATTTCCTTTTTTTCTCTCAAAAATTATTTATTCTGACAGCAACAGCAAGCCGCCTCAGTGGAACTCTAAATCTATACCTAACTCCATTTTTTAACCTTTCTTATTCTCTGAAATATAAAACAGAATCTTTGTCATGTTGATAAACTTCAAGCTTTAGAATCAGTCATTAATACTTATGTTAAAATAAATTATCTATATTATACTCACTTAAGTTGTGATCCTTACTCAAATCCTATTATACAAACATACATTTGGGGGTGCATTTTATGTTATTTTTTATCTATTTTTTCTTTACTATCCACTGCAGTTTTGGTATTGTGGTTCTTAGATTTGAGGGAGTTTCTAGATGTTTTTTGGTTAATTTTTTTACAGCTCCTGAAAAGTTTAATAGCCTAATTTGTTTACTTGAAAATCATTTAGAGAATCAAATCTACTTAATAATACATTTTAAGGAACATTTTAACCTACGATCCAAACATAAGCAACTATTTTTGTCATTTTCTCCCATATTTGAAGTACTTAACTGATTCGAAAATCTGTGATTCTTTTATAGAAGAAAACAATCAAGAACTGAAGAAAGTACGTGTATGTCCAGGACTTTGGTTGAAGAAATTTAATTAGTTTATGCAAATATTAATTAATAATTTAATTACACTATGGCTTGAGACATAGACTTGTCGCCTTCATTATACGTTAACTGAATGTTTAGCTATTAAAACTCATGCAATTTATCATTAACAAAAATTGATTTGTTTGACCAGAGAGTAGGTGAGATCATTTTGTTTTCGTCCTAAGTGGAACTAATTTAAATTCGTTCAGGAAAAAAATATATTGCCTCTGAAGTTATATGCTATTATATAGAAAGGCTTCTTAGATCTAGCAATTGGTTCTTTTCTTTATATTTTCACTTGATATTCGATATCCGCTTTGAGGACAACTAATTTAGATTTGTTCTGAAAAATCCTATTTTAGAATCTAAAAGGATCCTATAAAAGGATTTAAATCGAAAACCTCTGGTTAACGATTAACATATACTTAAGAATATACTAATAGTTTGAAAGAAGTGGAAGCCACAAACTTTTCTAACATTTGCAAGTTGGATCTTCAGTTTCAGAAGTTACATAGAACATTCCTACAATAGATCTATAATTTCACACTTTCATAAGCCAAGTCAAGTTTATATAAGTGTCAAACATATATATAAAAGTAGAAGAAACGTGATTTAATTTTTTCCCATTTTGTAGCACTATGTTTCAAAAAAATTGTTTGACTAAGAAGAAACAAAGTATGCAGTGTCAATCTATAAACCAACATGCCTATCAGATAAATTATGGATGTCTATCCAATTAAGAGTTCTTAAGGGACTTTTGTGGAGGTATCAAAAATTTCAAGGGATTTAATTGAAATTATCCCATAAGAATCTGCACTGATTCCCTCTGGGACTAGAGATGGCAATGGATCTTGGACCCGGTCCGGATCGGTGGATCCAGATCCATTTTATAGGATATGGATCTTCAAAATTTGGACCCGACGGATCCGGATCGGACCGGATCCTGGATCTTGATCCGAATCGAATCGGATCTTGTATTTGAGATCTGTATCCGTGGATCCATTTTTTATTAAATATATTCATAACCTAGAATGTAATTTTATAAGTATTTTCTTAATTTTTTTTCATAATTTATGTATTGGGTAAAGGGTTGAACCAGGATAAGGCACAAGTCACACATCAATGTAATTTGTCTTTGAAGTTTCATTTCTTTTATCTATATGCTCTCTGCTATTTCCATATTTTTATTTCTATAAAAAGAAAAAAATTATCACTCTTCTTTAAATTTTTCTTTCTTGAATCTGCTAGCCGTAGCTTTAAGTATCTTTCTCTCATTTGTTTGATCAGCAAAAAAAAATTGGACTTTTGATATATGACTGACATTGTTTTATGAAGTCAATCAGTAAAACTACAAGTGGAGCATCACTAAAGCCTTCAAAAATTAGCTCAAAGTTGCAACCTGTTCAGCATCACTAATGAAGTCAATCGTCTTTATTTTCTTGTGATGCTAAAACTTTGTTCAGTATTTTGAAAGAATGGTGTCATGTTTGTATAGGTTGATTGAATGAACTAAATCATTTTTTTCAATCAGATTGCGTTTCATTTTATCACAAAAGTTTCAACATGTGGGAATATTATTCAAGCCACAAAAAATTACATGTAGATCCAGATCCGATCCGTGGATCCGGATTTGGATATGATTTTTATGGACCCGATGGATTTGGATCCGGATCTGGATCCAATATGAAAAATGGATCTGAATCTAGATCTAGTAAATCCGATCCAGATCCGATCCGTTGCCATTCCTATCTGGGACCAATGGGATCTATGGGTGGGACATTTCATTTTAATAGGAATATTTAAGTATTTCATATGAAGCCTTCTTTTACTTTATTTTAAATAATTACCCTTTGGTACACTTCATATTTTACTATAAATTTTGTTGATTTAGTACTTTTATATAGGCAGACCCAACATTAAAGTTTGAAGTTCAACGTGAATTCAATAGATTTGCTATCATATATTTATATTAAGAAATTTATTAAAATTTATAAATATTAAATATTAAATTTTATTTTTATTATATATTAACTTGAGATTGCTGTAAGAATACATAAATTTTAAATTTTAAATTCACCTATGAAATTATAAGCATTTTAATTTTAAACAAACAAACAAATTAATATATGAATTCACATCGAAAATTAGATGAATGGATCTACAGTTGGAGTAATTAAATATAATAAGAGAAACACGACATTATAAATTCTAATTTATTAACATTAAATTTTATGATAATGTGCCCCATATTCCATAGAATCTTTTTACGTTGAAAAAAAAAGAAGATTTTTTTTATTAATTAGTAAAAATTAAAGCACGACAGTGTCCGACAAGTCCTCTTGTTCGAGTGATTTAATGAACGATTTTCCAATTTAATATATATTGTGTGAGTGAAAATTTTGTATATATAATTTATGAAATTCTAGCATAAGTATCAAACAATTAGATGAAACAGAGTAAACACAAATATTTTAGTTAGTGATTGATAGATAAAAAATAATTGCGAACTTAGCACGTAATTATGTTTATAACTACCATTAGGCTTTAATGTGAATTGATTTTTTTCTTCTGTCTAAAAAAGGTGGGGAAACACTATGAAAAATTATAAATGTAAAACTATAGATAGTATTATGCCACTGGCCACATATAAAATTTGGATATCAAACTACAATTTTAAAATTTTCTTACTTTCTCTTATTTATATGTTTTGACTTCCCTTAGTGTCAATAAAAAGTTCAATTAAATTTATTTTTGTAAAACAATTACTTATGTGAAACTTTCTTATTTAACTCTATAAATTATTATGCCTTTTGATTGCATGATCGCTTTTTATCATATTATTGTTTTTGTTATTATTTTGTCAAAAAAGGTATATATGCATGTAGTAGTGTAGTAGTTGGAACGTTGGCACACACATAACGGTCAAAGTCTTGTACACGTCTACACTTTTAGATTATGTGAGTGATAATTAAATACTCCATAATCAATTAAGTTTCATTACTTAGAAGAAACACATGGATATTGAATTTTCTTCCCAATTAAGATGGTTCATATTTTTCTCATTTCTAACTTGTTTTTTTTCATTTTTGAGAAATTTATATTCGTAAGTAGTAGTCCTTCTGTCCCCATTCATATTAACACTCTTTTAATTTGGATCATTCTGAAATATAATGTTTAACTTTGCTCAATAGTAATACTACTATTTAGTAAAAGGTTTACAGTTGTTGAAAATTCATATTCATTTAGCTATTGAAATTTTAAACTTTGATATAATATTATCTTTTCTTCCACTATTCAGTTTTTATTTACATAGCACTCGATCAAAAAGGAGCAAAAGTAATTTCGTGCTAAAAGTATGTATAATTGATCAGTGGGAATCTCGAAATCTGATAAGACAAGAAAAAACTCACATAAATGCTATCAATATCGATTATATAATATAGTAAATAAAAAATAATATGTGAATTCATCCACTCAAATAACATCTTATGATAGACGATGGGATGGGTTAACACAATATTTAACTGAAGTTTTACTAGTATTTGAAGTAAAAAAATGGAAAGAAGTATTTGAAAATAACTATACTTTGATATGAATTGCACTTCAAAAAGAAGTTAGAAAAATAACTGAAAATCATTATTCCACTTTAAAATATTCCATTGTTTACAAATAATAACGTATGTTCAAACAATTAATGAGACTGGTACTGCAGATGAGCTTGTTGTTTTAAGGTCTCGGAATCGAGCTTTGGATATGAATTTTTTTTGGATAGAAAATGCTTTTTATGAAAAAATTATTATTTATCTTATTTAGCTGTGTTAGCTACTGCTTACTTTTGTTAGAATGCGCTACTATGACGTATTTGATTTTGTTATCAACATGTTTTACTGCTTTAATTTTTTGTTCGCTTCTCTTGCTTTGCTTGTGATTATGGTTTGTTTTGAGTCGAGGGTCTTCCGAAACAACCGCTCTACCTATCAAGGTAGACGTAAAATCTGCGGCATACACGCTATCCTTTTCAGATCACGTTGTGAAATTTCACCGGATATATTATTGTCGTTGTTGTGTCTAAGCGGTGCTTAGTAGCGATAGCAGTCGGGAAACAAAAGAAAAAATGAGTCTAGTTTTAAAATAGACTAAAAAAAGTATTTGACTATTTTTAAATAATTACTACTAAAATAATGAGAAAAGAAAAGCACTATAAAAATATGTACTCCTATCATTGGTGAGCTGCACTTTCTACAAAATCTGAGCGGCTTCTTTGCTCGGAGAGTCTGGTGGCTCCGCCGTTCTCCTCCACCTAGCTCCGCCGCGTTCCACGTTCTACACGGCGGTGACAGGGTTCCGGCGAAAGTAACAGAAACTTCTAGATACTCCACTAAAAGTGGAATCACTTTAAGCCAAGCAAAAGCATATAATAGTATCTACTGATCAGTACAAATGTAAGTGCTTCTATTTTTCTTCCATAAAAAGCAATATTTGCGGTTTTTTATTTGATCTCCTTTTTGGAATTTTTTTTTAGATTAATAAACTTGGGATTTAAGATTTATGCTATTGGTTTCGTTTTAAAAAGTGACTTTTAAAAATTATAAGCTTTCTTAACCAAAAAAAAAAGAATCATTATTACTTACCTGTTAATCTACTTTTGTGTGCTACACTGTTTTTTCCTTATTATTAATCGAAATTTACAGGTTCGATTAAGTGTTACCTGTTACTCTTTCAGTTCTCTCCCAGTAACTAAACATTTTCTGTTTTTTACTAAATGGATAATTTTTTTACTCCCTCCGTCCATTTTTACTTGTTATTTGACTGGACACGTGAGTCAAAAATAAAATTATAATATTACGATATCACCTATAATTATTTAAGTAACATAAGTAATTATTAAAATCAATAAATATACTTTAAAAGGTGTCATAAAAAAAAATTCTTGAACTCTCCAACTCAATATTTTATGATAAGAATAAAATAAATTATATCTTAATTTTTTAAATTGGACAAATAAAGATTGATAACTATTTTTAATACACAGTCCTAATGGATGGAGGGTTTCATTTAGTTTGATTATAAAGTTAAAAGAGAAGAAGAATGTTCAATAGAAAATTATCAAAATATTGTTTCGCCGTGGCTGATTTTCTTTTTATCTTTATCTTCCAATATAGCATTTCTTTCTTTTGTTTCTGGAATTGGTTTCATTTTTTTCTTCTTCTTCTTCTTTTTCCTCTCATTTTCATTTTAGATTAGTGAATTTCAATATATTGGGTTCTTAAAAAAGTAAAGCAATAAAGTCTTCGTGATATATAGTATTTATAAGGGTCTGATCTTTGAACTTGAAGTCATCAAAATTCAAATAAGAAATAAAATGCTTAGAGAGAAATAAAAAAAAAAGAACACGAAGAACAAGAAGTTTTTCTAGGTAAAATGATACCCGTACACAGTGTTTATATCAAACTTTTTTTTTTGAATTTCCTACCCGATATCGTAATGCTATAAAATATACTTGACATATATTTACTTAAACTCTTATTATTAAATCATTGTTATTAAATATATTTTCCGCCTTTAATTTTTGACTTAATCATGATAAAATGATATGTATGGTAAAATAATTTTTTTATCCTTTTTCTAGATCACCGTGTAAGTACTTATTGCTATTATTATTTGATATACATTTTGTTTTAACTATTTGGGAATATTATCGACGCATAGAGTATACATTTGTCTGTACGTAAGGAGTTGTCTATTTAAGCTCACAGATTAACAGAAATGACTAGCCATAATTTAACTATAGGCAACCAAATACCCAAACAATTCCTTATTTCCTTTTTATCATTTTTCTTGAAATAAAAAGAGTAAAAGAAATGGTCCCAGTGATAGAGATAGTAGGGTCGGATTCTCATGGTCTTGCTTGTATGAATTAAATATTAGACGGTGTACTTTAAAAAAAAAAAAAAAGTTTATCATTATAATTTGGTTATCAACTAATTCTTGTAGAAACCTACTTTATAAATGATTTGGGTCTATAAAATAAACCTAAACTATAATAATAAAACAACAATTTGAGTAGTTGATTTCTTTCCATTTGATTAAATTATTTGGTAAGTAGAAACCGGAGTTATTCAATATATGACAGAGTTAAAAGGCGGATTCATGATTTATGAACTTTTATAAAGGTCATAAGTTATACAATATATATATATATATATATGCACAGTCTGGGCAAAGTCTATTTGAACGCATAACTGCTAAGCTAGGTCTGCTCCTGATGATATACTAACATGTCATTAAGAGTAAAATAAAAATTTATAATTTATGAATTTTAAAATATAAAAAATTATTTTTTCAAACATATTTTAAGAAAGAGTTATCATATAAAACATTTTTGCTCTATATGATAATTGGGCTCTGCCATAATACAAAAGTGTACATAAAGGAGAACCCTTTAACATCTGAAACTTCACTTTGTAACAAATGATTAATAGAAAGATTGTTGGTATTGACTGCCATAGGACTGAAAAACAACTTTTCTTCTTTCTTGTCTGGCATAGTCGTCTTTTACGATTAATTTTTCTGTTTGATCATCATTTTCTTTATTGTATCTATTTCAAATGTTGTTTATTTTAGCAATTGTCTTAGTACTACTTTTTAAATAGTTACGTTATAAATAGTTTATTCTCACAAAATAAAGGGGAAGTTTTGTGTGTCCCCTCAAACCAAAATAATTACCTGCCCATATCCCAATTACTTTCATATCCCCACAAAAATAAAATTATTTACCCGAGATACCTCCTCAATTATAATACAAGTACTTCTCTTAGTTCTCCATTATACTATCTTGATATAATTTATACTGAGATGGTATCACGAATGATCATGTTTATTTATTAAAAAAAGACATACTTTTTTTGAAAAAACCTCTATGAGACTATCGTCTTATATACATATACTGTGATGGTATCATGGAGGATTCTCTTAGTCCTCCATGATACCATCATGATATATAAATAATCTGTAATGATATCATGGCGGAAGGGGTTTGGGCGAGGGGTATGTCGGGTAAATAGTTTTGGGCGAGGGGTACGCGGGAGGGGTATGTCGGGTAAATAGTTTTGGGCGAGGGGTACGCGGGTAATTAGTTTAGAAGGGACATGGGGCGGGTAATTATTTTATTTTTGGGGTATTTCGGTTAGTTTTTCAAAAATAAACTCTATAACTTAAAGGAGGTATAGTGAAAAGAAACAATGCTTGTTGCTGCTATGTTGCTTAGACTGTCCAAAAGTGTTGCCGCACTCGTGTCAGGTCCTTCAAAAATGTACTATCTACGAAAGAATCCGACACGCTTTCAACACATCATTTATTGAGAAGTCCGACTGTCTGAGTAACATAAGTTGTTAGTTCTTTTAACGTTCCCTGAAATCTGAGCCCTCATTTTTCTTGTAACTTCCTTCAGAGCCATGGATAATGGTGTGGAGGAGAGGCTACTTGATTCACAAGTAGAAAAGGTTGATGAAAACTTAAAAGGGAGGATCTACGATGAATCTAAGAAGATATGGAGAGTTGCATTGCCAGGAGTACTATCAAGAGTAGCTTCATTTGGAAGTATAGTGGTCACACAATCATTCGTTGGACACATTAGTGAATTAGACCTTGCTGCTTATGCACTTGTACAAACTCTTACAGTGCGATTCGTCAATGGTATACTGGTAAGTTTGCTCCTGTTATCTTTGATAACTATGTTCTTTGTTTGTCTAGAAATTGTACAATGTTAGTCATATATCACATGTTTGTTCACGTTGTTGGGTAGGAAGTTATACACTTTATTGTATAAACACAAACATAAAAACATAATGTAGAGCAGATTTAAACAAGACATGTAGGTGATGTGACATATGTAAGGATTATCCGACTTGTGTTGAGACATGATAGAACTACGTATCCTCTGTCTAACAGTTTAAGCAAAAAGATGAGATGGTAACACAATTCAACATGATATCAGAATTTGGAGAGGTTCTACTTTCGAAGATTCTCACAGCCGCCCAAAGAGCAAAAGAACATTTTCACGTATTTGGCCTAAGAAAATAATCAGGTCCACACGTAACAAGGTGTGGTGAGTCATAATATAATTAGGTGTGTTTGTCTAACAACTTAAGCTTTTATATGAGACGGGCACATAATTCAACAATTTAGAGTTTCGACTTAAGAGAACTCGGACATGTCATGGGCTAGTTTATTTTAGTTTTCGATTTCTTGAATTTTGTCTTTATTGTGGTAGATTGGTATGTCAAGCGCGACTGAAACTCTTTGTGGGCAAGCATATGGAGCAGGACAATATCATATGATGGGAATCTACTTGCAAAGATCATGGATTGTTGATTTCATTACATTGACGGTCTTGCTTCCGTTTTTCATCTTTGCCACTGCAATCTTTAAGCTACTCGGTGAGAATGGATCAATCGCGGATGCTGCTGGATACGTTTCCTACTGGTTCATTCCCTTCGTCTACAACTTCGTATTTAGCTTGACGATCCAGATGTTCCTTCAAGCACAACAGAAGAACATGATTATTGCATGGCTATCTATAGCACAATTTGTGATTCACATTCCGTTGTCTTGGCTACTGGTTATCAAGCTAAACTATGGAGTCCCTGGTGCCATGATAGCATTGAGCATATCCTCGTGGTTCGTAGTCGTAGGGGAGTTTGTGTACATCTTAGGAGGTTGGTGCCCTAACACATGGAAAGGATTCTCATTAGCAGCATTGAAAGATATACTACCCGTCGTGAAGCTCTCAATATCCTCTGGTGTCATGGTTTGGTAAATCCTTTTCCTTTACATTTTCTTCTCAGTTTAAACCTCATTAAACACATTTTATAATCTGAAATTAGCTTCTATCGGAGGGGTTAATTTGTCTTGTTTTTTGTTGTTTTTACAGCTTAGAGCTATGGTACAATGCTGTTCTAGTCCTGCTGGCAGGATATATGAAGAATGCAGAGGTTGCTATCTCTGCCTTCTCTATTTGGTGAGATTTTCTTTCTCGCTTTTTTCTTTGGGATTTTTACACTGCATATCCGGTCAGCAACATGACAGCCGGAATATATATATTTTTCTGTATATTAATGTATAATATACATAAAATATACATATTTTATGGATAATAGTTGCATGGTTTCTGTATATTTGGCTAGCGGATGTAATATTTTCGGCCAACCGGCTAAATGTGTAGCTGGTCCTTTTTGTTTACGTCTTTTTGGTTGCCGCACACAACATACTGATCGGTTAAAATAATTTTGCAGCCTCAATATCAACGGATGGGAGTTTATGATAAGCCTCGGCTTCCTTGGAGCTGCTTGGTATGCGACTCTTTTCCAATGAATCATTGATAGCTTGTTCCAACTAGTGTTGTATCCATTTCTCACTTAGACTTTTTCTCCTTTCGTTGTTTGCTCGTACAGTGTCCGGATTGCAAATGAACTTGGGAAAGGAGATGCTAAGGCTGCAAAATTCTCTATTAAAGTCTTAGTGAGCACTTCACTTATAATCGGAGTGTTCTTTTGGGTTCTGTGCTTGATCTTTGGCAGCAAGCTCGGATACTTATTCAGTGATGAGAAGGCGGTCGCTGACAGCGTGGCAGACCTTTCTACTTTACTCGCTTTCTCGATTTTGCTCAATAGCATTTATCCTGTACTCTCAGGTAAGTCAACAAAAAGTTGATAAGTTGTAAAAGTTACTAAACATGTTCAAAATGTTATGAATAAACAATAGTGTAGGTGCAATGCAAGCTGACCCGGACACCACGATTATCCCAAAAAAAAAAAATGTACAATTGTTATTATTATTAACCTTTAGGCTACAGTTTCACATAAACATTTCTTTATGTGAAGTTTATCTATTATCTTTTTATGTGTTTCATAGTTTTTCTTGACACTTGGAAAATTCTGTGATCAGGTGTGGCAGTAGGAGCAGGTTTACAAAGCACAGTTGCAATCATAAATCTGTGTTGCTTCTATTTGATTGGAGTACCTATTGGAGCATTGCTTGGATATGTGGCCCATCTTCAAGTGAAGGTAAAATTTTCACTTAAATCAAGATTTTCTAGACTTCCCTCTTGCGCTTAAAGGTTATGTTGCTTGGACTCTCCAAGTACGCTGTCGCACAGGTGTTGGATCCTCCAAAAATAAATTACTTTTGGAGGATCCGACACGCATCCGTCAACACTTTTGAAGAGTCAGTGTAACATAGCTTTGAAGACCTTAGCATATATTGGGGGAATAAGATTTCATTTAACGCGACGTGTAGGAATATATTATTTGATAGAGCTTCTTGAAGAACTCCTGATGTGCTTTTAATAGACGAGATTATTTAGTATTGGAATGAAACGGACCTAAATAGCGTCAAATGGATACGGATGATTCGCATATTTATTCCGAAATCATCTCTTTGATTTCTTCTTCTTGTTTTCAGGGTATATGGATTGGAATGATATGTGGAGTAGTTACTCAATCAGCTGCATTATGCTACATGACATGGAAAACAGATTGGGATGGAGAGGTATATTAAGATCAATCAAAATTTTAAATATATGCAATTTTTCTCTGTATAATAATTACTTGCAAACATTATACTAATTTATATTATGAACATTTAAAAATCATGTTGCAGGTATCAAAAGCCAAACAACGACTCAACCGATTCTACTTGAAATCTTCTGAAGAGTCTAATCAAAATGATCAAGCTTGAGAATTTATTGCCTCCAATTTTCACTTTTTGTCTGTATTTTTCTTGCTATTCTTTTTTTTGGTCGTATATTTGGCTAAATAGCTTACAATTCCAGCTTTGACTTTTATTGTTATATTTTTTAATTATGAGCTCTAATTTTCACCTCTAATATATGATTTAGTAATCCTTCAAATCTATGTGGGAAGTTATAAATTATACTCCCTTTGGTTGAATCATGTGTGAAGATGGAGCAGAAGAGGGGGGGGGATTGGTGGTGGTGGTGGTGAAATGAAGAAGAAGTTGAAAAAAAAGGTTTTATCAAAATTTAAAAAATATTTGTGTTACTTTCACTCGTCTATATTTTAATTATAATTTTTTTGTGTCATATTAACTTTTAAGGTGGTATTAAAAAATCATTTTTTAAATGATTAGTGAGGAATAGATCGTCGATTAGTTGGAGTGTGAACTTGATTTTTCAAATATAATTCAAGAGTAGTTTTTGCCTAAGAAAAATATTGATTAAAAGTCAATATATCTCTTTCTTCTCTATCTTCCGCTAAAAAATAATGCATGTGTCAATGGTTCATAATCATATAAATAGATATAACTTATTTTAATTATAAATTTCAAATGTACTACTTTTTTTTTCTTAAACTAATATGTAGTCCAACAATATCACAAAAATTAAAATCGAAGAGTCCTGATTTTTACATTGGTCAACTTTATTATTATTTGTTAAAGGAGAATACATCGATAATCTATTAAACTTGTAAGTAATTTTATTTAAACATTACTTTAGCTATGAATTATTTTAATTGAGTAACTGAATACATAATAAAAAAATTGCTATTAAGCAATTATGGCTCGAATATTGAAAAAGTTTTGAGCATGGATGTTTTCAATCATCTATTACATAGATAAATTAATTATAAAATAAGCCACTTCTTTTAATCATACATATCAACCTTAATTGGAATCGATCTGAAATTTTACGATTTATTACGACTAATGTATAAATAAGGAAAGAGATATGGTGGTTAATATCTATATATAATGAACACTTGAGAATGCTCGCATTTAAAAAAAAATATCTAATAAAAATACTTTATCACGTGTTAAGATGCTCAATCTGAATATATCATAATTCATATCTAAATCAAACATATTAATAAATTTAGGTGGACTGTCAATATATTCAAGAGCCGCCAATATGGGCTAGGCCTGTTGGGCCGACCTAAATTAACCCGCGATTTAAATAGGGTTGAACTAAAATTTTTGAAGTCCATTTAAGAACGAGGCTTTTTACTCTGGCCTGAAAAAACCCGTTGGTTTATAGACTTGAATGATGGCGGGTTGGATCGGCCCGTGAACTTGAGTGACACTGGCTATAAATATCATTACACAAATAATAAAAAAACATAATCTATAGTAAAAATATTTTAAAACAACAAACAATAAATTTAATGTCTGGATCGTACGCTTTACGTCCGGAACATACGCTTTTGTGCCCAAAACTTACACTTCAAACTCTAGGGCGTGCACCCCATTACATCTTTCATTTGCGACTCAAAACGTTTTTTGGTACGCCCCGCCCCAAGACTTGCCCCAAAAACGTCTTCAAAAACACCTTGGTTAGCATTAACAACATGTAATATTGTCTTGTAAATATTAGCATTTCTAGATTCGAATTTAAATTGAAAGAATTATAAAAAAAATTTAATAAAAGATGGATTAGCCCGATAAGGCTCGTAGCCCATGTAGTGATGAGTTGGACCGACTATTTTAAGGCCCATAAAAGATGGATCAGCTCGGTCTGATACGTCAAATTCCAAAGCTCTCATGAGCTAGTCCAAATGGACTGGGACATCCCATTTTGACAGCTCTAATATATTCTAACCAACTCTATCCAAATGTTAAGACAATACATGTATCAATAAATCGTGAATTCTAGTATCTAATACTCTATTTGTCCTAGAAAGATGGTCTTGATTGAGTTATGAGGGTCAAATTAATTACGTTTGGTGTAAATTCAAACATAGAATTTTTAGTCTTTTCTCAAAAGAAATTTATATATTTAAAGACTACATAAAAAGTACTACAAGTCACAATAGTTAATGATTTAAAATATTTAGAAAGTATTTGAAACAATTATGATAAAAAAATATTCTTTAATTGCCCAAATAATAAATTAAGACAATCTTTTTGTCACGCATGAAATAAGTTTTTACAACTTCTTTTCAAGTAGTACTATTAACTGATAATTATACACCACCAAAGATGTGGTGTAGTAGATGCCATTGTTCATACATAATCAGAGGTCTCAAATGATAGCAACGGATAAGGAAAATTCTTTGATAAGGATGGATATAATCGAACTCGAATGCGCGTAGTGTAGTTGAAAAGACAAACAAAAGAAATTTATACAATTTTTAAAAGGTAATTTAGATATTGGCACGAATTTTAAAAAATGATATGTCTAAGCTTTGTCCTATTGTTTATAGTTCCATCAAGCAATTTTCGATATTGGGAAGCATGGCCATTGCAAGCTTTAGTTTACCTCTTACATATTTCTCCTCACGTAACAAATTATTACCATCTTATTGTTGTTGCAGCAGCTCATTTGAGAAGCCAATTTTTGCTCCTTCTTCCAATTGTATAGCCAAACAAGCCTTACGGGAAATTCAAAATTCTGGTGTTATTGCTTGCCTTCGAGCCCAAAAGTAACTCACTTTTGACATTATTTATCTTTTCCATTTCAGTTTCGATAAAATATAGCTAATGCTTAGAGATAAACTCATAGTCGATGTGAAATCTGAACTGGGTATACTCTAAATACAGTTTGATATTTGTAATTTAATAATTTTGTGTTAACTCCGCGCCGCCGCCGCCCGGTCGTGGGCTGTGGGGACTTTCTAATATTATCTTTTTGGATCCCAAATTGCTTAATATTTACAGTTTGGTCCCTAGAATTTCTGAAAAGTTGATTTTGGGAGTGACGGAAGGCAGGAAGGCAGAAACTTTCTGCCTACCGTTTGGGTTGTTTTCTGGAGCATTAACCAGCCATTACTTGGCTGTTAACTCTCCATAAACAACCCTCCTTCAATGACCATAATCAGCCCTCCTTCAAGGCCATGAACAGCCTCACTAATGGCATTAAACCTGCCATTAACAGCCTTCTCTAATGCCATTAACAACCTTGTTTGGCAGTTGAGGAGTCCCTCCTCCATGCTATATATTGATGCCTCCTTTGGCTCAATAACGTGACATAAAACCAGCACAAACTTACACGAAACAGTGACGAAAAACACTGCAAAACTGTGAAGAAAAACAGTGAGCAAACACACACATATACACAAGATATACACAACATTTCAAAGTTATCAGTGACCCACCAAATTATTGGGTAGAATGACCGTAAGCATTTCCTAATACTCCCTCCAGCCGGTTAAAAAATAGCGTCCACTTAGCCATTTGCACATGAAAATGCTAACTTCCAGATCAAAATAGATAATTTGATCAAACTACCTCTAATTAAATAGATATTGATATTTGGTCTCTTAGCACTTATTAAGGACAAATCTTAAAAAATAAGATTAATTATTTTTTAATTTAGTAAGTGGATACTTTTTTCGAACAAAATGAAAAAGGCTAAGTGGATATTCTTTTTGAATCGGAGGGAGTATCTTTTAAAAAATATAGTTTTTTCTGGTATTTTCAGCTAGAGGTTTGCTTCTATTAATGGAGGACCTTTGTACATGAACAGCATGGCATGTAATTTTTTTTTTTTTGGGGGAATTCTTTTATTAACAGTAATTACTTTTTTTAACAGGGTATATTTTTTTTTCCTAAGAAAATATGGTTGAAAGTGGTTTTATAAAGTTTTAAGTGAATGAAGCTTATTAATGTAGACTATTTAGGAAAATAGAGTTTTTCCACATGCTACTATAGGGATTTACTTCTCAATTGCATCAGTGCTTTAGAATTGCTCAGGTTGTTGTTTGGTAATCCAACTTTCTGGTACAGAGTTTGGACAGCTACATGTAAGTTGTAATTTAAGGGTTCCTTTGGTACGAGGGACAAGGGATATTTAATCACAGGATTAAATTTGAGATGTGGTTGAGATAAAACCGCAGTATAACTAATCCCGAGATTAGTTTTTCCGGGATTGTAGTGTTATTTTTATCCCTGTGGGAGGATGGAGTAACTAATCCCGAGATAATTAATCCCAGGATAACTTGTTCCCAACCAACGACCCCTGAGAGTTTTGAGACATTAGCAAAGTTCATCTTAAAAGAAAGTAGTCCTTGTAGCAAAGTTCTATCTTAGAACAATTAGACCTATACATACTGTGTGTAATTTTGAAGGGGAGCCTTGGAGTAATTGGTAAAGTTGCTGCCATGTGACCAGTAGGTCACGGGTTCAAGCCGTGGAAATAGCCTCTTGCAGAAATGCAAGGTAAGGTTGCGTACAATAGACCCTTGTGGTCCGGCCCTTCCCCAGACCCCGCGCATAGCGGGAGCTTAGTGCACCGGGCTGCCCTTTTTATACAGTGTAATTTTTTGACGAAGGGGTGTTAATTGACTCTCCTTGGACAAGGGTAGCTCCGCCCCTGCTTTCTAGTAAATTGTGTTATCTCCCATTTTCAACTTCAAAAAAAGAATTCCATTTTGAATGGATAAAATGACATGCACAATTGAAGTTACACTTTTCCATATTGTTTAGTGCAGAACTGGCAAATCGAGCTGCACGTGCGGCACTGGATGGTGGAATATCAGCTGTAAGTTTGAATCTGATATACTTACCCCTTCATTGCCCAAGTTTAACTAGGTAGGTATAGAGATTAGAGTTGAAAATCTCTATGATTTATAGAATACAAGATAAATCTTTTCATTTAGGCAACTGTTTAAAATAGTACTTTATGACAAACCAAAAGGAAAAAGCTGGACACTTAACTTGGATTTATTATATTGTGGGCAACTACTACTAATATATATCATGATTTGTTCGTTACATTTGAAAGTTTTGCATGTACAACATATGAAAAAGTAACATACAAAAAAATCAAGGAGATTCAACACATAGTATATATATACATAAATGTTTTTTTACCTATCTATACAGTGTAATTTCCAGCGAAGAGGTGTCAGTTGACACCCTTGGATACATGTGGCTCTGCCACTGTACAATACCAACTTCTCTTTAATGAAGTATTCTGATGGTTTTTTGTTCTTCCAGTTGTTTTAATACAGGAATAGGTTTTGCATTACGATAAAAAGTTCACTAAGATCTAAAATTTCTTTCTGTATTTGCAATAGCCCTTTCTTGGAAAAAATGAATGTCATCTTTGATGTCTTTTTCTACACTTAAAGCCCAAGTCTGGATTTGGTAGTTAATATAGTGAAAATTCCCCTACACTTTTTTGTACTGGAATGCTGCAAAGTTGGAGAATATACGCAAGTCATTTTTCATTTTTTTCAACAAAAACACAAGATTAAGACCGTGTTGCTTTTAAGGTTTTTAGACTAGAGAAGAGGTAGGACTTAGCAAAATCTAAAACTCGGGTAAGAGCTTGTTCCTCCATAAATGTGCATGTAATCACTCTTTCTCTGATACGAGGATATTTCCACCTTTTGAATGACTATTTCGTTAAGAGTATACAGAGGTGCTCTAATAGTCATTACCTTCTAAAATTGCAGCTGGAAATTGTGGTGTCCACTCCAGACGCCTTTGAGGTACTTTGAGACATGCAGTTGCTTGCTTTTTCTCATGCTAGAAAGCAGTAAACATTTGGCCAACTTATGTGCTTCTTTTCCTTTATGCAGGTATTAAGAAACCTAGTACATGATTATCCCACAAAAACTTTCGGAGTAAGTATTCACTAGCTTCTTTCATTAATTCACACTATTTTTTTTGTTTTGCTTTCGAAGGGGTAGAACAGAGTTTTGGACAGCTGAGGAATAGTCTCTGATTCCTTATTTATTTTTGGTGCACCCATGTAGTTCCAGGTTGTATAGAGTATTGAGTGTCTCTTGTAGAGTACCATGGCTTTTTGTAGGTTCTTTACTTTTTTGTATACTTCTTGTATACAGCCGACTTTGGCCTTGTGATTAATGAAACTGTTTACCTGATAAAAAAAACATTAATTCACACTATTTTTGGTTCAAGGGAAGGGAAAGCAAAATAGGAACTTGTTGCTTTACCTCTTTTGTGAGGAACTTCTCTTGTTGGGTGTCTAGCTGAAAGGAAGTAGAAGACATTCATTTCGCTCCTTTTATTCTAATTTCTTTTAATTTTTTTTTGTGTGTGTGGGTGGGGGGGGGGGGGGGTGTACTTCGCGTTGTCTTTTACTTCCCGAAGGAGGAAAATAAGTCTTACTCTTCCTTGGATTCCCCACTACCATATCCTCCCTTACTCGCCCATCAAAATGTGGCGTAAGTTCAGTCTCAACACCCTTAATTAGTCTACTTCCTGGTAGGTTTTTAGTACCACTGTTACTATAATTGTGAAAGTTTTTTAACTTTACCTTGGTTTAAGTGCAAATTCTAGATTCTTTAGTAGTTTCCCTTTACTTGTGAATTGCAAGATATTCTTTAAAGGCATAATATTTGTCTGTGGATAAACAGGTAGCCAACAGTAATGGCATGCTTGTATCATTAGATATCTTTATCCAACAAAGGAAGCATCCTAATATGATAATGTCGACTTTGTGTATTGTGGACTGTGTAAAAACATAATAAGGACAGGTTACCAAATGTAATTGTAAACACACTGGCTATATTGCAGGTTGGAACAGTGTTAAAGGCTAAAGATGCCAAAGATTCTATAAAATCCGGAGCTAAGTTTCTTATGAGTCCTGCAACAGTTATGGTATGTGCTGATGTTTCAACCTTTTAGATCGTGTGCCAAATCCAAATGTCTATTTAAGTGTTTATCTTATATAAATATCAGTTCCTGTTTCCCGCCAATGTTTTTAATGGATATATATATATAGTCATGAATGCCTCATTGGTAGTTGTGGTTGTGTGACAATGGAGACTACTTTTTGTTTTTTCTTTATCTCAGGATATTCTAGTTGGTATCTCGGAGAGTGATGCTCTATATATACCTGGGGTAATGACCCCCACGGAGGTACTGGAACAGTTTGGGGTTCATTCATCTTGTGATCTTAGAGCAGAAAAAGATGTCATGATCTTGCCTCCAAGGACTTGAGAAAGGGCAGAGCCCCTGCCAAGTGCTGAGTTCTTAATGCCCTTCTGTATCCCACAAGTGGGACAGGCTTATTTCTTGAATATCAACAAGATTTCTTCATGTCTTGAAAATATTCAGATTATAGCGGCAAAAGAGAGTAATGCAATTATTTTATATTCCTGCAGATATTATCTGCTTTCAATACAGGTGCCAAGATTGTCAAGGTGAGTCATGCCTGTTTTCAGTCTGTCCCTTGCTCTATGGTTTACAGCTATAGCTTGTGTTTCTAACCTATGAAAGGATGTGATGGGTAATGCATATTGTTTAAACTCCTTTTGCTATGTCGTGAGTATTTGTAGGAATCTTGTTAGTCCAGGTATATATTGTTGGAATTCTTAAAAGAATCATCTTGTATTTCCAATCCAACCAATCCTACAAGTATTCCTTTTTACAGCTTCCTTTTTTTTTGTTGCTTTACATAGGTTTATCCCGTCTCTGCATTAGGTGGTGTTGGGTACATTTCAGCTCTGAAAAGGCCTTTTTCTCATATCCCTATGGTTGCATCACAAGGCATAACAATAGGTTGGTTATCTGAATAGAGATTTCTTGGTTATATGCCCATGTTTTAATTATTGTTCTTTTCTTTTAGATTTGTCATCAGTCGATTTTCAGAAATTATCATCTGAAGGACATTTCAAATGTTGCCCAGTTCTTTTCATTTTGAAGTAGAATATAAGGAGCTGCTTTACCTGTCAGTACTAATGAAATTCGAACTGTTATTTTTGCTAAAATATGATCTTTAACAGATTTGATTGGGCAATACATTGGTCAGGGAGCATCAGCAGTTGTTCTATCCGATGCCATATTTGACAAAGAGGCAATGAGTCAACGGAATTTCGATAAAATATATCAACTTGCGAGCCATGCAGCTTTGCAGGGTAAACAAGCTGTTGAAAGGTCAGACCATTAGGTGTTGATGCGATGCAGCTTTCAATTTATTAAAACCTCATGGAACTGAAAGGAAGTTTGGTAAGCAATCATGTGCTTGTAACTTTTAAAGTGACTTCCTAGACATGCATTGGGTTTGTGCCCCAATTATGATGCATTAGTCCCTAAACATTGCTATCCTCTTCATGATTTGTTGAATACACTCATGATTCTTGGACAGAAATGTCTTAAATGGTGCAGAAATCCAAACAGAAACGCACTAAGACTTTTTTTTTTTTTGTTGATGTTGATATATCCAGCTTCCTTGCTTACGTCAGAATATTCCTGAAGATAGTAGTCCCGGTCCCTTAGCACTACTATCAGTAATTATTTTTTTAAAAATGTATGAAATGAAGAGCCCAACCGGATTCAAACCAGTGACCTCTTGATCTGCGGTCAAATGCTCTACCACTGAGCTATGGACCCTCTTTGTGTAACAAATCAAATAAAGTAAATTAAAATTTTATGCTCAATTCTTTTGCATATTATATGTATCCTATATGCATTTTCACTATTGTGAAGTCTTAGGGACAATTATTGGCCAGCTGCCATGGTCGCTTGTACTCACAAGTCATACCCCAAGTGTCCCTCCATATCCATTGATTGTTTACTTGTATCAGTCAAATGCTTGATAATAACTCCCTTTTCCACTTTCTAACCTTTTCTTTTCTTCTTATTTCACCTTTCTTTCAACGTTTTTCTATTACCTTTTGGTCTTCCACTATAATGTTATTATTAATATTTTTAATAAGAAAAAAAGATTTATGGAGATTGATACAAGAATTTGGCCAAAATTAGTCTACTGGTAAATTCTACGGTTGGAAGGATTCCTTTGTATCATATGTCTTTTCTTTCTCTCTAAGAAGAAGATAATTCTATTTTCTAAATAATTTTTAGTGTGATTAAGATTTTCCAGATATAAAAATATATAATTGTAATTATTTCTCATAACCATTAAATCGAGTGTGTATATATATATCCTTTTTAAAGTGATGGATCAAATAACTTTGCTTCAAGAATGCCTGATTTTTTTTGGTCATTAAGTAATCTTTATATACCAAGGGAAAATATTTACACTCAAAGCGTAAACCCAAAAGAAAAGTTGGACACAGCCCCAACTTTTAAACAACAAGAAAGCCCTCCCAGTAACTCAGTGTACTCCCAGCTACACGTATCAACATTCTCCTATTGCTACTTAAGGATAATAATTCAAATTCTGCACACCACCCAGTTTTGGAAACCTGGCACTTCTACAATGTATCTCCTGCACCATCACCAACAAGGGTTGTAGTAGAGTGGTAAGTACTCCTTCATCCTTAACCAGCCCCCTAGGTACGGAGTCGACTTTGTTAGGGAGCGCTTTACCTCCAATGTGGGACTTCCCGGTGCGAATCTGGGTTTAGTCGGGCTCGAATGCGGGTACCGGACACCGGATGGGAAACCAAACAAAAAATCTTGCATACCACTTCTTGAGGCCTTGCACTTTGTTGGAAGATTCGGTTTATTCCTTTCCTGCCAGATGGAATACACACAGCTTGCCAGCATCATTCTGTACATCAAAGCTCTTGCATTCTTTCCAGTCACAAATTTACCAGTCCATTCAAGTTCTGCATTCCAATCCGAGAGTTTGTCTAGATACTCCTTGCCATCCCAACAGCTTTGTCCAGAGACACTTTGAGTAAGGGCATTTGAAGAAGAGATGTTCCACATCCTCATCAGCTGCATTGCATAGATAGAACACATTCTTTGTCGTCCACCACACCCCATTTAGCCAGTCTAGTCCTGGTATATAGTTTCCCATGAGCAGCCAACCTAAGAGTGAATATCCATTTTGGGTATCCTAAGTTATTACACACCAATCTCCTCCAAGGTACTTTAATGCCTGATTATAGTCACTCCTATTAAACTTAAAACAGTATTATTAATCTGTTAGATTTAATTTCTCTGTATTAACTTAAGATGTATGGGAGATCAATCTCGGAAGGAGGATATTCTTCCTATGGAAATTGAATAAGTTTTACTAACTATATTAAATTAGTAATTAGATGTTAGTTGGGTTTCTCACACGGGTAATCAAGGAAACCACAAATGCAGCTATCATTTTATCGACTGGGTTGCTACACATTGTGTGGCCTGTTTCATTTGCTTCTGTCTTTTGTTTAGTATCTACCTTATAGAAACATTCCCGCGTTCAGTTATGTCTATCAGCTTGCTTGTATGTTTCTAGAAAGATTAAGACTCTGTGAATGTCTCTCAAATGTAAAGAGTAGAGGCCAGGTTTAACAATTGAATATGTGCACGTCAAGTGTCAAAAGTACACTTGCTTATTCCTCAAACATGGAGCCAGACACCGCATACCTTTCATTTGATGCTGCATCTCGCTTGTCTAAATTTCATTCTTAGTATAACCTTGACATGATGTTGTGCAGGAAAATTAGCTATGCTGGTTTTGGTTGGGAGAGTTTTACCCCCTTAGTGGGCCTCGGGGCGAATCTAGATTAGTTGGGCCAGTGGACTTTGGATATCGGATGGTTAAACCGAAGAGAAAAGTTTGTGTTTGTTATTCCATCAAGTCGTCTAATCTGAAAAAGGGTGCAGGCATGCAGATTACAAGCAATTGCAGGTTGCTAAATGAGTTCTCTTTCACAACTTCATCGTTGTTCTCGTCTAACCATTCAGCTTGTAATAGCAGGCTAACTGAACTCGTAGTTTCCATATCATTATACATATGTATATATTTTGGACAAAATTTTCCAAGAATGGTTATCTAAGTTCCAAAGAGAATACTAGTTGGTCCCTTACCTTTTAGAATGATTAACTGATGAAGAATGATGTTCTTTCTTCAGCTTATGTAATCTATCTTCCAAATTTATTTATTAATTTTGTTAGATAGAAGTATTGTAGTTTAGATTAAGAGGGTGTTTGGATTGGCTTGTTAAAAGTAGCTTATAAGTTAAAAGCTAGAAGCCATAAGTTGGTCATAACCAACTTTTGACTTTTGACTTTTGACTTATTTTTGTACCTTTTAAGCCTAAAAGTAGGTGCTTAAAATCAATTTTTATCTTTTCCAAACACGACAAAAACTTGAAAAGAGCTTAAAGATATTTACATAATCAAGTTACTTGAAAAGATAATTGCAGGTTACCTTATATAATACTCCCTCTGTTTCAAAGAGATTATATGATTTTGACATGACACAAAGTTTAAGAAAGTAGAGAAGACTTTTGAATCCTGTGGTCTTAAAGATGTGTTGAATGTACAAAAATGATATTTAATCTTGTGGTCTTAAACATGTCATATAGAAAGTTGAAATGAAAGAGTTGCCAAAAAAGGAAAGAGACATTCTTTTCGAAACAGACTAAAAAGGAAAGTAAGACAAATATTTTAGAACGGAGGGTAAATTTTTAAAAATTGGATAATAGTAAGAAACCTTATGAAAGGAGAGCCTTGGAGTAACTGGTAAAGTTGTTGCCATGTGACCAAGAGCTCACGAGTTCAAGTCATGGAAACAACCTCTTGCAGATATGCAAGGTACTAACACTGCGTACAATAGACCTTGATCCGACCCCGTGCATATCTGGAGCTTAGTGCACCAGACTGCTCTTTTTAGTAAGCAACCTTATTAAACAGCTGATAGTGTTAAAGTAAGTATACATAACTTCAGATTAAACCACAACTAGTGTTAGTCCTCGTGTTACTTTAACATATCATATTCCCGGGACACGATCAGATTAAGTTTGACAAAGATTCACTAATTAACGAGTAAAGACTGCTCAATTAGTAAAAGATTAACGAGTGTATTACCCTCTTTGTGGGGTTTAGTTTAACCAGTGTTTGAAGCTCATTAGGTCTGATTAGTTCCAATTGTCGTTGTAGAAAGCCTTGTATGAGGGTCTAGGATTCTTACCGAAGAGAATCTCGTTCACAAGCTAGACCTTTGATTAATAATAAAAGAATTCTTATCATATTATATTTCTTAATTAACGGTTGAACGAGTTAGTATAATCACTTTTTGAATGACTTGATAATATATACATTTTATTCAGTTTAGTCATTGAAATTAATCTGGAAATTAAAACATCTCAGTCTTAAGTTAAGCTTCGAAGTGAGAAAATGATAAAAATAGTCCGTAAAAGTATGTTTTGAACCGTTTTGGTTCTTTAAAGTTGGCAATAGTTAACACTACTTTTGATTTTCGTGAAATATTTAACAAACTATGTCTGTCAGATTTGAGCTCAATGTCAATTCTCTTTTCTAGGAGCATGCCTCCCCCTTCTTTAGTGCTTGTTCGTTCTATAAGACTTGACGAGAACTACGGAAGAAAAAGGATTTGGAAAATCACATTTGGAGGTACATTTTTGTAGTTTCTGTTAATTTTGTTCTAATAGAGTTTGGTGCAGTTTTTAGGTGCAATTTCTGCTATTTTGCTTTATCTTTTTGTGTTTAGTACAATTTTTTGTGTTACAATTTCTAGGATTTGATAAAACTTTCTTAGTGTTTTAAAATAAATCTTAAGGGATCAACACTGTTCAAAAGCATACTTTGGAGACTATTTTAAACCTAGTCCCAAACATAAGGAATCATTTGTCATTTTCTCGTTCAAAGTCACATATAGAGGGACAATAAAAGGACAAAAAACTAGATTCTGGAACCTATTAGTCTCCTAATAATCATTGATAAACTAATTAGTGTAAAAGGTTGTAACATGGTACAACACAACAACATAACCAATGTAATCCCTTACGAAGAAGGTAGGATGTATGCAGAACTTAACCCTATCTTTCCGAAGCCTCTTGACGATAGACAAATTAAAAGAAGAATGTTGATGAACAAGTATTGGCTAAAAATTCTGTAGGACTTCTAATTGTGCACTCTTCTTCTTTAATATATGCATCATATAGATAATTTGTTGCTTGAATAATTTTTGATTGGCCAGGTATTGGCAAGTATACAATCTCCTAGAAGTCAGGGTCTCTATTTAGAATTTATGCTGGACAAAAATGCCAACTATAGTATCCTCACTTGCAAATTGTGATGGAATTAATATGTAAATATTCTCAACGAGCAAGCGAACGTGACGACTCAATTATGCAAGTTTAGATCGCCAGTTTGTGTAGTATTCAATGCTATTTTTAATTAGCATTGATATTAGAAAACCTTTATATCACGAGGTTCTTCAGAACTAATATGTTGCATGTCGAGTTGAATATTTTGTACTTTGAATAAATAGAAAAAATAAAAAAATCGATGTTAGATTATTACGTATAAAACATCATCCAACATTAAGAAAGGTATTATATTAAGAGTAGTACTTCTACTGCATTCATTTTTTTCTGCTTTTATTGTCTCGAGCCGATGATTTCTCGAAAACAGTTGCTCTACCTATCAATGTAGAGATAAGGTTTGCGTACCCCACGTTGTTGTAAATAATGGATCTTGGGTCTAACCCAACCTCAAGCTAGCTTGTATGGTGAGAATTGTCCAAGTCCATCTAATGAATCCATGTTCCCATTCCATTTCCGATGTGGGACTCTTAACACTCCCCGCACGCCCAGACCTCGTTAATTGGAGCGTGAACAATTTAATTTGGGGGTCCAACATCGGTGAACAAAGAATTTGAATGGGTCTGACTCTGATACCATGTAAAGAATGGATCTTGGGGCCTAACTCAACTCCAAAAGCTAGCTTGTAAGGTGAGGATTGTCCAAGTCCATGTTCCCATTCCATTTCTGATGTGGGACTCTTAACAGTTGTGGGATGACACTGGGGTATGTTGTTGTTGTACTTCTACGGCATTCGTTGAAGTTCCTGAAGATGCGCATGACAATGCCAAATTTTATATGTATAACTCAAACAAATATTTTTGACACCGGATGCTAACACATACCTCTAAACGTTTAACCTTTAGATGTTAATTTATTGCCATCAATATTTTTACATCTTGCATCAATTTCCTTCCACTATTTAGGTGTTATGGTCCAGACATCTAATTTGCTTTTGGAGTATTTTCAATTTTTATATTGAGTTTTTTTCTTAATATTAGAAAAATATTAATTTATCTTAAGTCACCCGAAGCGCGACAACTTCACTAGTAAGTATATAAAACTTAACCTCCTTTTTATTTCATCGTCATAATCATCATGATATATTAAATAACACTATAATAGCATTTGATCTCGTCATTGGCTCAAGAAAACTGCTTGAGCATTCTCATCACTACAATAGAGACAAGGATGTTGAGTCACAATATGTTCATCATTTTTCAATACGTCCCTAGATCTCAACACCAACTCTTTATTACTAATAGGGTCACTATTTTTCTCCAACACAATTAAAATTGCATGGCTAAATGCCCCATAAGCTTGTTTTTCACTTTCACCTGCACCAACATCTCGACTTGTTTCATTAGCTTGACATCCACTTAGCAAAATACCCTCATCTTGTTTATGAGGCTTCAATAAATCTAACTCCACTTGGGGCAAAGTAAACAGAACACTAGCCTCATTTCCAAAGAGTTGTAACATGTGTGTTCCAATATCTAAGGTGTTTATGTTTGTTAAGGATGTGAGATGTTCCAGGACAGTTTCATGAGGGATGAATTTGCACTTGTAATGAGATTGTGATACCGATTCCAATTTATTTGAGACTGAAGCGTAGTTATTGTTTTTTTCCCCTTGTTGATTTTTGGGCTTGTGATGAGATGGTCCAATTTGCTCTTTCTCTTTGTCGATTAGGCCTCCACTATGGCAAGAATCTGAAAGGATAGTGAAAGTTGCTCCTTGTGGTACTCGATTCACTATTTTTCGAATGTCCACATCTGCCAAAAATATAAAATATAAAATACTAATTAATCTAATACCATGTCAGTATTACTATTTTCCGAATGCCAACATCTGTCAAATATATGTTTTTAAAGGTTACCAAGAACTTAAATTGTGTAATAATATGTAAAATATAAACATATTGACTAAGAATAATTGAGTCATTAGAAAATGGTCGTTTAGATGAGTAGATGTTTTGGACTCTCCTTGGAGGGTAGCTAGATTATAGCCTCCTTTCCCTCTGCGGTTGATTTCTCAAATAGTAATTTAATTTTATGATTTTCTATAATAACTTTTTCTTGTGAACGAAAAACACAGATAACTCGTCGAATTTATGACTTTACTACAATAAATATCGTAAGTTTGATTATCGTATATTATTGAAGTTTTCAAGGGTAACATGACATATCCACCATGGTTTTTTTTTTTTCTGATTTTAATTTGGCATGCCTATTTGACTTCTCGGTGTCGGGTGAGACAAATGGGCTGGCATGAAGGTTTGGTGTCCAAGTCTATTGATCAAATGACGACTACTTCACTTATTATTTTAGCATTAGTCGTCTATTCTAGAATAAAACTGGATGAAATAGAAAAAACGTGAATCACTTTCCGGCGTTTTAATTTTACGACCAACATAGGGAAAGTTTAATTATCTTTTAGTGACAAAATTTAGTTTGGTGACCTTATGTTTAAAATAGTACTAATGAAGTTGGATGACCATTCAAGAAATTAACCCTTTAACAATTTCCTTCTCTAGGACACAAAAGTTCCTACTATTTCATCAAGTTATAGATTAGATAAGATCAAGAAATTAACTTACTAGTAATAAAATTGAAGTCAAGAGGAATAATGGCTTCTTCTTGGTTCTTTTTTCCAGTCAATGTTCCATGGCCACTAAAATGGAAGTATAAAACATCCCCTGGTTCAGCTTCATCAACCATCTTGTTAAGTGCTTTCTTAATATTAGCTCCAGTAGGCATCACAGGGCTGCCTGATTTATCCATCAACAGCTCAATGTGCTGTGACTCGAACCCGAATCGATTCACAAGCACTTCTCTCATGGCTAAAACGTCGTTGTGACATCCATGTAACCTGTAATTTAAAGAAACTAGAAATTTCGTTAAGAAATATTCAAAGTTTAACGAAGTTGTTTAAAAGTTAGCGAAACTATATATATATATATATATATATATATATATATATTAATCTACCTATAAAGTATAGTTTTTCGATAAAAGGGTGTTCAATGGACCCACCCTTCCCTCTATATGGCTACGCCACTGACCTGTATTGTGTGTTTTCATAGTTGCAGCCTACTAGAACTGCCAATTTCTTACCAACTTTCTTCATTTTTTTCAGAATTAAAATGAACTTAAGGACTCTCTTTGATTGTAGTTTATCAATGTTGAGGTGGTTTTTTGTGGTTTGATGGAATCCAAATTTATAGAGAAAGTAGTTATTATTGCTTGAAAGTTTCATTTCTTGAAGTCATTAATTGCTTATGAGGTGCAATTTCTGAGTTTGTACTTTAAGAATTTAGAGGAAGCAATGCCATTTTGTTTACACGTTTAGTTGTTTTGTTTCTATATCAAACTAAGGTATTGTAGGAACTAGGAAGATATATATATTTGCTCTTATGGAAAAATAATTTTATTCTGACTGAGTAATATATAATTATCAAACAAAATATAAATTTTTTATGATAATTTTTTAATTATACGTATATTTAACATCGTAAAGATTTTTAAATTGTCGATGTAATTTAACTTGTGATAACAAACAATTTACCATTTTGTATAAGATAAACAATCAATATATTTATAAAGAGTTTACATGTGACTATCTTTTTTAAGTAACGTGATTTTGTAAGTATATTTTACAGCATCATACATAAGAGTTAGGGTATGTTTGATACGGAGGAAAATGTATTTTCAATTTTCTCATAACTTGTTAGTCAAAATATTTATCTTCTATAGAAAAACAAGTTCATCACGTGGGAAGATGCCTTTCCTGGTTGGGAGTAGGGAAACAAGTTTGTTTAAGGATATTCCACGCTAATTGTCTCCTCTTCGCCCCTCTAACTCACTCCAGTCCTGCCACCCCCACTCCGCCAACCGACCCCCACCCCCTCAGTGTTGTCAAGATTATATATAAATGATCTTGGTTGTTTTCTGCTTACTTATCAAACACCATAAATAATGAATATAAATAAGAAAATCACTTATTTTTCAAAAAATATTTTACTTCATACTGAGCACACCCTTAATTTCATGAAAATTATTATGGAGATAACATCTAGCTATAAAATTAAAGCATGTCAATATTGGACAAGTTGAGATAATGATCGTCCAGTTTCTTTCTTTGTTAGAATTTGAAGAACTTCTTGGGACAAAATTTATATGGAGTAGGGAATAACTTGCATATTTGGACAGGTTTTTAGTTAATTTGTTAATTGTTACCAAAAGAATGTTTGCCAACTTTGTTACGTATTCATGGGGACATGAAACTGCACGTTTCCTTTCACGCAACATCTATTAAAAAACCTCTATCAAATACTTTATGTGTACATCACTTGATATATTCGTGACACAAACGCAATGAATATATATATATATATACAATAATTGTTTTTGATCCAAAAAGTGGGAAATAATAATTAGATAAATCTCAACGCTATCCTATTTTCATTTCTTAAAAATATTTTATTTAGTTTTTGACTTTTAAGTATTGATATGGAAATGTGTTACTTCAGAGCAAAGAAATACATAATCGAGCATTATTCAATGATCCAATAGGAAGTTAAGAAGGTAATGTGTTTTCATATTCTACGTTGCATGCAAGCGAAGCTCACTCGAATCACAAATTGATCAGACTAGTAATTCACTTATACTTCTGTCTTCCCACCATAGTAACATTAATTGTGGTTACATTCCTAAGTAGCTTGGTCCATCTTTATTCCATTTCATATTTAAACATACCGCCAGAATGACAAAATCATTAGGTACTAATATTATGCAAGAGTGCAGAGAAATCTCTCTTATTGATAAATAGCAAAATAGCATAATTGTCAGGAGGAGTCCCATTTCTCTCCATAGGGGCATAGCACAATCTTCCAGTTTGATTCATAAACTGCTACACATAAATGATAGTGTTTTTTTAGCAAGTGCTACACATAGATGATAGGATGAAATCTCCATACTCCATGAGATCTGGAATTCATCTCGACTTCCTTTAGCCAGGTGGCCAGTTCATCTGTCGTCCCCCGAGAAGGTGAAGGTGAAGATGATAAACAGATTGGCCTGACAAATCAATATTCAGGTTAATATACATTTAAATGGAACTCTTAACTGGAAAAAGGGGGAGCACAAAGCAAGTTACAGACATCCACTAGGCCCATCATTGATCACGAGTCTGAACCCATTCTCGAGAAGACCTTCCTGTTTCGCAACAAGCTTTGCTGTGTAAAGAAGTTGACCAAGAATCTCACAGTGCATTTCCTCAGCCTGACAAAATTATAAAAAAAAACGGTGAAGAAACACACAAGAGTATACTAAAAAGGGGACCGACTCAACCATTTGTGAAGAATTGATGACATTATTTGATATGGAAGCAATACTAGATTGATTAAAGAAAGATTTGCATGTCACGTAGCAGCATAAAGTCAATAGTACTAAAATCCTTCAAGAGCCCCCCAGCTATTATGTAAAAGGGCCAAGGAACCAAATGTAGAACGACTAATGAAGTTTCACAATTTCCTGGTCCAACATCTTCAAACTCATAACATGTCCAAGTTGACATTATGCACTTTCCCCTGATTTCTATCATGATGGGGTCCCACTTCTCTCCCATTCTCAGGTGCTACAGGTACCAATTTCTTCAATCATCAATCATGAAGGTATTCGAACATCACACTAGAGTGGAAAGAACTATAATGAATTACAAGGACAGAAGCTCCATATATTGATTAAGGCTACAAGAATCCCAAAAACCTAAGCAAATAAGTATACAGTTCTGGGGAAAGATACAACAACATACCCAGTGAAATCCCACAAAGTGCGGTCTGGGTAGATAAGATAAAATAATTTTATTAATGCTGGGAAATTCCTGTAGACAAGAAGTATGCCAAAAGATACTGAGCCTACACAAAACTATAGTTCTCTACCAAATGCACCCATTTTTCCATACAAGCATGAATTCTTGTTTAAAAGAAACGAGAAACAAGAAGCAATTTCTCAAATGTACATAGTCATTTCCAAATCCAACAAGAGTCTCATAAGCTTCTCTTTCCATATAACCTGCTAAGGTACCCTTTCTCTTCTTTCCATAATTTGCTTTTTTGTCAAAGTGAGTTTTTCTCATGATTAAGTAATCCAAATAATTCAATCAAGTGAATTTTCTCTCCCTCGACATATGTAATTTAATTATATATTATCTAATTTCATTTTATTCGTTACTCTTGGTCTAGGCACATGCCTTGATGGGGCATGGATTTAGTTGCATAGTGCCTATACAGGTTAGAGAGGAGAAAAAATAACAAAGAGAGCAAGCAAGAAACGAACTAACAAATAAGGTTTGACAGCAAGCAAGAAACAAGGAGATCGCCCCCTAAGTGATTGAGAAGTATGGAATGCTGCAAGTCTGACAAGCTCTTTTATTCTCTTTTCTCGTTAAATACATAAAATGAAAACAAAGAAGAGAGAAAGGAATGCTGGGTAGCAGCTCTACAAAGTTATTTATTCTCAGCCACTGAATAGCAGCTCCAAGGAATGCTGAGTCTTAATCAGCTCAGTGCTAAAGCTAATTTCTAAATCTTTTGATCTCCTTTACTCGTTTTCAATACTTTGTTTAATCAGACGTAGCAACTAGCAAGGATAATCATATTGAAGTGCAGTCACATGAAAAGAGTAAACCTTTAGCCTTCAAACCAAAAACTCTGGTGAAGCAATCACTTCAAAGCATCACCAGTTTTCTCTTTTCTCATAGATTTGTGTCTCATATTCTGATACACAAATGCAGTGCTTCATTATACTCTTATGTGCAAGCTTTCAACAACTATCAGCAACATACTAAAAAGTTGTGCCTATTAATTAAAAGATAAAGAAACTTACTAAAAAGTTGTGCCTATTAATTAAAAGAAAAAAAAAACTTTCCTAACTCCATCTAATGATTCAAGACCAAAAACCACAAATAAGTAAGTAAATGATTGACAAAAAGACATGATAAATAATGAGTAACCTTGGATGTGATATTAATTGTATGTGCCTGTACAGTTTACAGAAGAAAGAAAGAAAGACAGGAAGAAGGGGAGTAAAAAACAAGTAACTAACGTATGAATGACCACAGAAGAAACAACTGATTCAAAAATAACATAGAAAGAAACAAGCAAGAAGATCAAGAAAAAAGAATACCTTGGAAAGTCCAGTTAAGCCATCTCTGATCTTGGGAATAAGCAGAATGTGCACAGGAGCTTGGGGATTTATGTCTCTGAAAGCTAAAACCTAGCATAAAAATAAAGAATTAAATATAAAATATAAAATACAGTGCATCAAGGAACAGACTGACATGAAAGCTTAAATACATGAGCTTATGGATGCACAAAATCAATGTACTCATACCATAAGCAGTGGATAAAAGTACTGACAGGGCCCTAAAAAGCAAAACATGCTCCGCTGAGAAATTTAAAATTTTACCAAAATAACACCAACAAATTATACGATATTTACCAACATCCAAGCAAAGGTTAGCCAATGCTTGAAAAAGCAATAGTCCATTCTCTATTACCCATGTCATTAAAACGACGAGTTATAACAATAACCATAAAAGAAGCACACTTCACATCTCATGGAAATTTGGATTAGAAGAACACAATTCAAAGCCCATTTTTGTTGAATCTTTTCCACGTTTAATTGGAGTGGCCTACTCACATAGCAATAGCATTAAGAATCATTATATCCACTCCTTCTCAGAGTCTAGAACTTATGACAGCTTCCTAGTGGTATTCCAAGACCAACTGCTTGTATTTTCAGAAGTTTATATAAGAAAACATTTTTTACTAACATTGTCCCAATCATATGGTCTATTGCCTAACATCTCGAAAGTAGCTTTCTCAAACAAGACAAACAATTATGTGCAAGTTGTTCTCTTATCCCAATTAACAAGGGCTCCCATTTGGAGCATGAACTAGTATTCAACTATGTGTATGTATGTTAGAAATGAAAATGGTTTCGAGCCTTTGGTCACCTCGAATTGTGATAAATATTATCTGATGAAAATATTTTCTACCAAAACAAGGAAGATCACTAGTATCACTATTGGCGGCCATCATTTTCTTTTACAAATATCCAACTCTTAACTCATCCTCCATATCACTAGCTTAGTAAAACACTTATTGTTAACAACTTTAATACCCAAAAATACCACCAAAACACTATCCTTACTTTTATACCTAAACCCTGCTTAAGGTGGAAAATTATATGTAAAATATTCGAATTGAGTCCTAACACATACAATCTGAAAAGAATAAACACACACACAAATGACAGTATATACCTTGTCATCCTCGTACACAATATTTGCTGGAATTTCCTTGTTAATAATCTTATCAAATCTGAAAATCAAGAACCAATTTAAAAAATCTCAATTACAATAAACAAAGCTAATTAACATTCCAAATAAATAAAATAGAGAGAAATGAATACATGGTAGGAGAATCTGAAGGAACAGCAAGAAGAGCAGCTTCTTTCTCGGAAGCCATAGCAGTAAAGTGTGAAGTGAGTACTTGGATTCGCCTCCTATTGGGGTTTTCTTCACTCATATTATAAGCTCTTTTTTTTTTTTCGGTATATCAACTTTATAGTTAACAGATCAGTACTATAATTTTCTCATAATTGTGATTAGATGTATCAAGTTTTTGATTTTACAGTGTAGTACTTTTATTTTCTGTCCCAAATGAAAATGAACGTTTTGAATTTAATAATTTACAAATTTTATTAGTACAATACAATTGGTACAAATTGACACCTTTCGACACACACTAGTAGAGGAAACACACATATTTCTATGGAATTTAATTTAGTATGTGATATTAGTCTGAACAACTTCAACTTGATAACTTGATCTATCTATTCTACCAAAAACAAAAAAAGAACTTCAACTTGACTTACTAATCAACAAACGATTAGCCAACACTTCATCAGCAATCAATAATCATTATGGTGGTGTGATAAATATTTCTTTATTCTTTAATCATAGATTTTGAGTTTAAATTTTGTTGGGTAGAAGTCATTTTTGTTAGAGAGCACTTTACTTTCAATGTTGGACTTCTCGGCGTGAATTCAGATTTAGTCGGGCCTCAATACATGCAACTGGACAACATGTGAGAAAGTTTTACCCCTAATGTGAGGCTTACCAGCGCAAATCAAGATTTAGTTGAATCTCAATACGAATGTCGAACACCGATTGAAAAACAAAAAAATACTTCGTCAGCTAAAAGTGACATATTTTGAGTAAGTGGTTTGAGAATAATTACCCGATGCAAAAAATGTTTTACAAATGATTCAGAGGGAAATGGACAAAAATAATTGCAACATGCGAAGATATTTGGAAATTGATGACTTTCTTTTGATGTTGTAAATATTATATATTCTTAGTGTGAAGAATGAATCGTGTGTCTAACTCAACTTCAAAAGCTAGCTTGTAGGGTGATAATTTTCCAAGTCCACATAAGGAGTCCGTGTTCCCGTTCCATTTCCGATGTGTGACTCTTAACACTCCCCGCACGCCCAGACCTCGTTAACTGGAGCGTTGACAATATAATTTGGGGGCCCAACATCGGTGAACAAAGAATTAGAATGGGTCTGGATCTTGGACCCTGTGGGTTATGGGCCCACCATGCTTCCGCTGCGCTTTGATACCATGTAAATAATGGATCTTGGGTCTAACTCAATCCCAAAAGCTAGCTTGTAGGGTGAGGATTGTCCAAGTCCATATAAGAAATTCATGTTCTCATTTCATTTTCGATGTGTGACTCTTAACACTTGGGACTTGAAATCTAGTAGCTCATGCCTTATAGTTTATATAAGTTTTCAATCTCACGTTTACATAGTGTCACTTGGGAGTCTGTTTTCTCAAGTTGGGTTGTAAATGCTACAATAACGTTCTTTGGACATTTGGAATCCTTTATCCATTAATAGAATAAAGTGGTTCGAGGAAAAAGAGATAATTTTATAGATCAAAAGGAGTAGTAATTTGGAAATATAAAGAGATAATGGTCAAAAACACGCTTGAACTTTTTGCAAGTTTAACATTTCAATTATCAGTTGTTTCTATTTTCTACTTGAACTATCATTATCAGTGTATTAAAATACACCTACTTGAATACTAGCATCAACACAAGCCACAAGCCGTAACTCCACTTTTGCTCCATCGTGTTCTTCGTCGAAATTCACCTACTTGTGATGGTTTAGTAATCAATCTGCTTTTGAGTATTAGTAATCGAATTTCATTCAAGTACTTTGGGTTACATACATAATTTTACCAATCTCCTTCCTTCAAATCAACCTCGATTATTCTTCTAAACATTCAAATCAATCTCCGATTTGTCTAATTCGTTTTATCCTCTATCTATTGATACCTATTTTGGCTATAGCCATTTCGTAAATCGAATTTCGATTTTGGAGTTTTAGATCTCTTCTATATCTTCTAGATCTGTTCGATTCATAGCTCGTTTTGTGAAATTGATTCTTTATTATACCTTAATTTTGTTCTCGCTCCCATGATTTCTCTATTTTTTGTGAAATAAAATTAGGGTTGATTTTTTCCAGATATAAATCGTTTGTGGATTTGGGATTTATTGTTTAAGTCGTTTCCTTTCGCCTTCAATTTGATGTTTCAGAACCAATTTTCGGTTGACTGAATTAATTGATTTTTTTATTGAAGAGTTGAATATGAATTTGGGGATCTAGGGTTAGGGTTTTCATATTTTTACCTATTTTTTAAAAATAAAATTAATAATTTTACCCGAATTTCTTCGGTCCTCAAGTGGTTCAAATTGAAAGATTCGTTACCCCAATTTTGACGAAGACCAACGTCCCGTTCAAGGTACCCGAACCGTATCTTCCCTTTTCTCTTTTTGTTTTCATTTGCATTGCTTTTGCAGGTACCAATAGATATATATCCAAAACATCAACTACTGGAACACGACCGTCGAAATCAGATTTGTCACGACCCACATTTGGGCTCTATATCTCCGGTCTTCCGCCAAACTTCTGTGTTCTATCTCTATGGTCTTCATTCTTGTTGCTAATTTATCTTTGCTTGCTTGTCGAAGTTGTTTCATAATATATTGATTCCTGCCCTTAGTATATTACATTCTTGCATTTACTCTTCTTGCCTTTGGTTATATCATTCTTGGCGTTCCTGTTTTAGGTGTAAACCTTTGATTAGTCTATTAGTTTATATCCTATTTAGTGGCTTTGGTGGCTGATGGTAGACTAGGGTCATGTTCTCGGTCGGGGACGGGGGCGAGGGCTAGAGGTTAAGAGGGTAAGGGGGTAAGTGGGGTAAAGGGGTAAGTGGGGTAAGGGAGATGCTAGGATGAGAATAGGGTCTTGAAACATTGGGACTTTAACGGGAAGTCCATAGATCTAGTTAAGATTCTTAAAAAAATGAGGATTAATATAGTTTATGTCTAGGAGACCAAATGGGTAGGACATAAGGCTAAGGATGTGGACGGGTATAAGTTATGATTCTCGGGTAGGTCGAGATATAGGAATGTGGTAGGCATTTTGGTAGACAACGAGCTAAGGAACCAGGTGGTAGAGGTTAGTAGGGTCAATGACAGGATAATGGCAATTAAGTTGGTAGTTGGAGGATCCACTATGAACATTATTAGTGCTTACGCGCCGCATGCGGGCTTGAACGAGGAGGAGAAGAGGCGTTTTTGGAGGATTTGGACGAGGTAGTGGGAGGTATACCACCCACTGAGAAGTTATTTGTAGGAGGGGATTTCAATTGACATATCAGGTCACTTCTGGGGGGTTATGACGACGTGCATAAAGGCTTTGGCATTGGGGACAGGAACGGGGAGGTGTCTCACTCTTGGAGTTTACTAAAGCTTTTGGGATGGTGATAGAAAACTTGAGGTTCATGAAGAAGGAGGAGCACTTGGTGACTTTCCGTAGTTCGGTGGCTAAGACTCAAATAAATTTTTTGCTCCTTAGGAAGGTTGACAACGGTCTTTATAAAGACTACAAGGTTATTTCGAGTGAGTAACTTACAACCCGACATAAGCTTTTGGTGATGGATTTGGAGATCAAGATGGAGAAGAAGATGAGGGTTGTGGATGACAGACTAAGAATCAAATAGGGGAGTTTGACCATGGCTAGTGCAAATGAGATGGGGGAGAGGTTGATGGCCAAGGGGGATTAGAGAGGTAGGGGGATGCGACCGATATGTAGGACATGACGACCAATTGCATTCGGGAGGTAGCTAAAGAAGTGCTAGGGGTTTCGCGGGGTAGAAATAGTGGGCATATAGGGGACTGGTGGTGAAATGGTAAAGTTCAAGGAAAGGTGGAAGCAAAGAAAGTGGCGTATGTGAAATTGGTAGAAAGCAAAGATGAGGTGGAGAAGTGGACGAATAGGAAATTGTATAAGATGGCGAGGAAGAAGGCAAAACTAGCGGTTACGGCGGCGAAAATGATGACTTTTGAACGCATGTATGTGGAATTAGAGGAAAAAGGTGGGGATAAGAAGTTGTACAAACTAGCCAAGGAGATGGAGAGGAAGGCCCGTGACTTAGATCACACGAGGTTCATCAAGGACGAGGACGACAAAGTACTAGTAGAGGACGCACTTATTAAACGGAGGTGGCATTTGTACTTTCATAAACTTTTGAACGAAAAAAGAGATAAAGACATTGTGATGGTAGATCTGGAGCAATCCGGAAGGTATCGGGATTTTGGATACTGTAGAAACATTAAGGTTAAGGAGGTTAAGGGTGATTTTCGCAGGATGCGTAGGGGACGAGCGACCGGGCCTGATGAAATCTCAGTTGAATTTTGAAAGAGCGCATGCAGGACAGGTTTGGAGTGGCTGACAGAGTTGTTTAATGTCATTTTTAAGACTGCGAGAATGCCCGAAGAATGGAGGTGGAGTACAATGATTCCTTTGTATAAGAACAAAGGTGACATCCAGGGTTGTGACAACTATAGGGGTATCAAGCTGATGAGCCACACTATGAAAGTTTGGGAAAGGGTCGTGGAGATGAGGGTGATAAAAAGCGTGTCTTTTTCTGAGAACCAATTTGGATTCATGCCAGAGCGTTCGATACAGAAGTCATTCAACTTATTAGGAGGTTGGTGGAGCAGTATAGGGAGAGGAAGAGAGACTTACATAGAGTTTTCATCGACCTTGAGAAGGCATACGACAAAGTTCCCAGGGAGGTCCTATAGAGATGTTTGGAGGTTAGAGGTATACATGTGACGTACATTAAGGCGATCAAAGATATGTATAATGGAGCCAAGACCAGGGTATGGATAGTAGGAGGAGACTCGGAGCACTTTTCAGTGATGATGGAGTTGCACCAGGAATTAGCTCTTAGCCCATTCTTATTTGTCTTTGTGATGGATAGACTGACGCGACAAATCTAATGGGAGGTGTCATGGTGTATGTTATTCGCAAATGACATAGTCCTGATTGATGAGGCTCGCAACGGAGTGAATGCAAAGCTGGAGGTTTGGAGACAGACTCTAGAGTCTAAAGGGTTCAGGCTGAGTAGGACCAAGACAGAATACTTGGAGTGCAAGTTCAGTAACAGGAGCGACCATGAGTCATGTGTGGAGGTGAGGCATGGTACTCAGGTCATTCCAAAGAAAAGAAACTTCAAGTACCTCGGGTCTATTATCCAAGGGAACGGAGAGATTGATGACGATGTCACACATCATATTGGGCAGGGTGGATGAAATGGAGGCTCGCATCTGGATTCTTGTGCGATAAAAAGGTGCTACCGAAACTTAAAAGAAAGTTCTATAGGGTGGTAGTTATATCGACTATGTTGTATGGGGCGGAGTATTGGCTAGTCAAGACTTCGCACATCCAAAAGATGAAAGTTGTGGAGATGGGGATGTTGAGATGGATGTGTGGGCATACAAGGAGGGATAGAATTAGAAATGAAGGTATCCGTGACAGAGTTAGAGTGGCCTCGGTGAAGGATAAGTTGTGGGAAGCGATGTTGAGATGGTTCAGGCATTTGCAGAGGAGAGACACAAATGCCCCAGTGCGGAGGTGTGAGAAGTTGGCTATAGACGGGTTTAGGAAGGGTAGAGGTAGGCCGAATTAGTATTGGGGAGATGATTAGACGGGATATGGCGCATGTGTAACTTACTGAGGACATGACCTTAGATAGAAGGATGTGGAGGACACAGACTAGGGTATAGGGTAGTAGATAGTTGAGCGTAGTCCTACTTACGCTTACATACTGGTAGTTGTAGTGTTATTATTGTAGGCCTGCTTAGCCTACCATACTAGTAGGCGCAGTAGTATTTTATAGTCCATGTCATTTGATTTTTGTTGTTATGTGTTCTTTAGTGTACTTTATTTATCTTATTTACATGCGTTAGTTACTGCTTCTTTTTTCAAAATGCTCTATCATGGCTTATTCGCTTTTGTTACCATCATTTTCATACTGCTTTAAATTTCTTATCCGGGTTTGACCGTTTCTCTTGCTTTGCTTGTGCTTGTGCTTATGCTTTGTCTTAAGCCGATGATCTTTCAAAAATAGTCGCTCTACCTACCAAGGTAGAGGTAAGGTCTGCGTACATTCTACCCTCCCCAAACCCCACGTTGTGGGATTTCACGGGGTATGTTGTTGTTATTGTTGTAGTTGAGCAGATGGTGATAATTCATATAGGATAAGGGAACAACTGATAGTAGCCTAGTTAATTTCGATGTGTGTTTTAACACATAGATAGTGTGTAGTCATAGTTTATGTAGGAAAAGAGAACAACTGATAGTTGAAGGATGAAACTCGCAATAAATGATAATTCAGTCATGTGTTTTTACCGTTAACTCAAAAATAAAATGTTGTATTTCTGTTACATTGTGTGTTGAGTTTAGGGCTGTCCAACAGGACAGGGCGGGTCCCGGTAGAATGAGGGGAGGGTCGGGACTCGGGTTTCGGTGGGCTTGGCGGGCCGAGATAGGCGCGATGGGAAGAGGTCCCATCTCATCCCACATCCCGCTCGTAGAGGGGCCGGGATTTGTGGGACGGGTCGGGTCGGAACTTCCTCTAGTCGGAACTTCCTCTGAAATTTTTCTATAAGGTAATCCACAATCATGACATGTTTTTTTATACTCTTTGCGTCTTTGTATTTTTTTTACCTTTAAAAATAAAGTTTATAGTAAATTATATTTTATCAAGAATGTTTTCAAAAAGTTTTAGGTCATCCTTTACAACTAAATTATAAATATGACACACACATCTTATATGGAAATGATCAGGAAAAGATGGAGTTAATCTAAGTTTTAAAAGTTTTATAGTATAATCATTAGAAGAAGCATTATCTAATTTAATAATCATAATTTTTATCATTTATTCCATAGTAATCACAAACGCCGACGTAACGTCGACGTGTAATCGATGTTGAAAATTGAAACTTTGCTCGATGGATGATCCTCAAACTAGTTGTCAACTTCACTCCCAATATTTTAACTTTGATATAATATTTAATAGTAGGAAGATTTGTAGATTTGTAGAATTGTAGAGAGATAAATTGAGAGATTAGAGAGATGATAGGAAGATTTGTGAGAAAAATGAAGAAGAAAATGAGTTATTTATAGTTGAAAAATAAAGTTAAAGTGTAAATAAAGTAACTTAGGGGTTAAAAATAAATACTAAGGGGGTAGGGGGGCAAAAATGGCCGTTATATCCGTTGCACAACGACCAAAATCAAAATTTGATCGTTGTTGCAACGATTTTTTTTACAAAGAGAGAGAGGGGGACGGGTCTGGATCGGGACGGGACGGGGTTGGGATCGGGACGGACAAGACGAACCCAGGCCCCGTCCCGAGTTCGAACCCCGACCCCGATAATTTTTTTTTAATTTTGGAGCATCGGAACGGGACGGATCGGGATCGGGCCAACCCGGCCCACTGGACAACCCTACTACAATGTACAATAAAAAGAGTAATATAGAGAAAGAGAGAAGCCATAGTTTTACTATTTCGAGGCAAAAAAGCTTTAATTAGTATGACAAGATTTATTTTTAATTAGTTTTGCCTCAAGGCAAATTTCTCATTATATACACTTACAAGTTTTGCCAAATAAGATAAAATTAGCTTGATAATTATTTATTTTTTATAAAATTTCCACTAATTTTGCCTCGAGGCAAACCTTTCCATTATATACACTTACAAGTTTTTTCAAATAAGACAAACTATTTTGCAAGACAAGGTTTCATAAAATTTATGCCTATTCGGACAAAGTTACATAGAATCTATGTCTTGTCCGACATAGTTCTGTAGAAATTAAGTTAACAAGCATAAGTTGTGTAGTAATTATTTCGCAAAGGAATGTTTCATAGAAAAATGTCTGTTCGGGCAAAGTTACTTAGAAACTATGCTTTATCCGGCATAGTTCTGTAGAAATTAAGGTAAAAGGCATAAGTTGTGTAATAACTATTTCGCAAGGCAATATTTCATAGAAACTATGCCTTTTCGGTCAAAGTTACATAAAATTTATGCCTTATCCGGCATAGTTATGTAGAAATTAAGTTAACAAGAATAAATTATATAGTAACTATTTCGCAAGACAAAATTTCATAGAAACTATGTTTATTTGGACAAAATTACATAGAACCTATGCCTTCTCCGGCATAGTTCTGTAGAAGTTAAGTTAACAAGCATACGTTGTGTAGTAACTAATTCGCAAGACAATGTTTCATTGGGGCTATGTCTATTGGGGTAAAGTTACATAGAACCTATGCCTTGTCCATCATAGTTCTGTAGAAATTAAATTAACATGCATAAGTTGTGTAGTAACTATTTCGCAGACAAGATTTTATAGAAACTATACCTATTTTGGCAAAGTTACATAGAACATATGTCTTGTCTGGCATAGTTCTGTACAAATTAAGTTAACATGAATAAATTGTGTAGTAACTATTTTGCAAAACAATGTTTCATAGAAACTATGCCTTTTCGGTCAAAGTTACATAAAATTTATGCCTTATCCGGCATAGTTATGTAGAAATTAAGTTAACATGAATAAATTGTGTAGTAACTATTTTGCAAAACAATATTTCATAGAAACTATGCCTTTTCGGTCAAAGTTACATAAAATTTATGCCTTATCCGGCATAGTTATGTAGAAATTAAGTTAACAAGAATAAATTATATAGTAACTATTTCGCAAGACAAAATTTCATAGAAACTATGTTTATTTGGACAAAATTACATAGAACCTATGCCTTCTCAGGCATAGTTCTGTAGAAGTTAAGTTAACAAGCATACGTTGTGTAGTAACTAATTCGCAAGACAATGTTTCATTGGGGCTATGTCTATTGGGGTAAAGTTACATAGAACCTATGCCTTGTCCATCATAGTTCTGTAGAAATTAAATTAACATGCATAAGTTGTGTAGTAACTATTTCGCAGACAAGATTTTATAGAAACTATACCTATTTTGGCAAAGTTACATAGAACATATGTCTTGTCTGGCATAGTTCTGTACAAATTAAGTTAACATGAATAAATTGTGTAGTAACTATTTTGCAAAACAATGTTTCATAGAAACTATGCCAATTCGGGCAAAGTTACATAGAACATATGCCTTGTCTGGCATAGTTCTGTAGAAATTATGCTAACATGCATAAGTTGTGTAGTAAATATTCGCAAGGCAAGGTTTCATAGAAACTATGCCTATTGGAGCAAAGTTACATAGAACTTATGCCTTATCCGACATAGTTTTGTAGAAATTAAGTTAACAAGCATACATTGTGTAATACTAACTATTTTACAAGACAAGATTTCATAGAAACTATGCCTATTCGAAGAAAGTTACATAGAACCTATGCCTATTCGGTATAGTTCTTTAGAAATTAAGTTAACAGACATAAGTTGTGTAATAACTATTTCACAAGGCAAATTTTCATAGAAGTTATGCATATTTAGGCAAAGTTACATTGAACCCATGCCTTGTCCGGCATAGTTCTGTAGAAATTAAGTTAGCATGCATAACTTATGCCAGACAAGGCATTAGTTGTATTTTTTAAAATATAAAACTCAACTAGTTTTGCCTCGAGGAAAAATCTCGCATCATACACACTTTCAATTTTTGCCCAACAAGATAAACTTAACTTGATGATTATTCAATTTATTTTTTCTATATAAGACTTCAACTAGTTTTACCTCGTGAAAACAAAATTCCTTAGGTACCATTACAAATTTTGTCAAATATAACAAACTTAGCTTGATGATTATTTAATTTAAATTTTGACATCAATACTTCATAATTAAAATATTAAGCTACGGATAGTTTAGGAGATTTTTTATATTCACACTTTTTTAAAAGAAACAAACTTTAAAAAGGTGTACTTCTAATTATATTTTCTTTTTAAAATAAGTCTTACATTAAATAAAATACTCCACCTGATGTTTAGGGCTGTCAATTTCACTCTAACCCGATAGATATCTGATCCACCCGACCCGATTATATGGACGAAAATCCGACAAAACATGAATTTTAATCAGGTGACGGATGGATCGGGTGACGGATCGGGTTGGATTCGGGTGGACATACATCCAACCCACCACCTGACCCACCCATCCACCCATTATAAATTAATTATTTTCAATCCACCCCTCTTGTAGATCTTTTAATATTTGATATAAATAATTGATAAACATGATTGCTAATTAAATCTACCAATTTATGGATCTATTTTTACAAAATATAAACTTGTGGTCAACTTTTACATTTAAAATTTGAAATCTCAAATCATGTCTTTTTGGATGATTTGGAATTTCATCTCATGAGATGAAATCGCATGTCCAAACGATGATTTCATCTCATAAGATGAAATTGCATGTCCAAACGCTTAATAAATACTATTTTTAATTTGACTGAATCAGGCTAATCAAAATAACTTAAGTTAAGAAATATGTGGGTCGCTAACTCGTCCAAATTTAAACAGATTGAACAAATTAAATTTTTATCTGCTAATTATATCACTCTAAGTTTGATCAAGTAAAACGTACATTGAACAACATAAGAAAGGGAAAAAACAAAGGTTGATCGTTTTCACATAAAAATATGAACTCACAGTACTAGGAGGATTGATGATATTTATTTTATCTTAACAGTTGATATAATCAAATGCAACTTTGTGGGTTTACCAGACCCTGCCATTCTCGAATTAATCCTTACAATTCTCTACTTCCAATAAAATGAACAAAATAAAGTTCATTTTTGTGAAATTTGAACTGACATATTTATTAACTGTCATAAATTACCTACAAAACTTGAGTATTGACCAATTTTCATAAGTCTTCGTCGCTTCTATCCGCGAAGCACCCAATCCACCCGATTCACCCGTGGATGATGGGTGGATTAAAAAAATAGGGTGATGGATGGATCTGGTGGTGAATGGATCGTTGGCGGGTGGAGGCGGATTGAGCTCCACCGATCCATTGCCAGCCCTACTGATGTTGGAGGAAGGACGTAAGATGAAAAACCAAACGACATTCAAAGTCGTCATTCAAACTAGTTTTACTCGAGGCAAAACTTCTAATTATATATACTTACAAATTTTATTCAAGAAGACAAACTTAGCTTGATGTTTTTTAGTTTAATTTTTATTTATTTTTTGTTATATAAAATTTAGCTAGTTTTGCCACAAGGCAAAAGTTTTCATTATATAGCCTAAGCATATTTTGATTCGTTGTATACAAGTTTTGCCTTACTCTTCATTTTCACAAAAACATTACAAAAGAAAATAGGAGTTATAACGTCGAATTAATATATCATATAGTTGCAGTTATTTATGTGCTTAATATGACGTTTGTGGTGTGAGAAAAGAATATTGTCTTAATAATACAATGTATAATCGAGTGTTTCAAAATCTAAAATCAAAAGTTTAATAGCCCCAAATACAATTTTAGCATTGACCAAGTACTAAAAACTTCACTGAAACAAATGTTATTTCTACACATTCAACATTTAAAACAGAAACTGAAAAGAGTTACGGAACATTGCAAGATCCAGAAGTTACTAAAAACTAACAAAATGAGAAGAACATCCATTAGAAATAGAAAGGGAAAGATAATAAAAAAGAACACCCATTAGAAATAGAAAGAAAATCTGAATTGTGAGAATCAATATAAGTGGAAATAGGAAGCTCATCATTATACTATAGTTTGGAAGAACCAAGAAAATACATTATAAATTTATAATTTCAATGCAACTTTTTTGAAAATAAGAGGAAAAACTAGTGTGGCGGGTGAAAAAATAGTTCATCATTTTAAATAACTGATTGTGAAAAAATAACCCCTTAGGGACATCACATTCCTTGTTAATTGTTCAAATTCTGGAGTAATATCTAAAGGTGAGTTAATATCATATGATAGATTAAAAAGGAGGATGAAGTTGCAGACGAAGAGAAGAAAATGAGTTGAAGAAAGAAAGCAATGCTATGTGAGATGAAAGTTTCATTAAATGAAGGCAAGAACAAAAGTTAAACATTTTAAAAACTAATAGTAAAAATTAAAGACCACTCAGCACAAATTTATGTCTTTGTCCTAAATTAACGAGGCACATGTGAAAATCTTGATGGTCTAGTGGGCCAAATCATACTTTAGTTCTTGCACCTATTGGCACTTATATCCCTATTTTGTGTTGGACTTTTAATTTTTTCCCCTCAAAATAGAAAATCTTTTTCTGAGAAATAAGTTTATATTTTTGCATTATGCCTCGCTCTTAAAGAACTTATGTCCTACTATGTATAAATTCAATTTGAAGGATAAAAATTAAAGATGCTGCATTTGAAGGTCAAACCATGCATTTTTTTTTTGCCATGAGTTCCCAATATATTGTCAGTTAGTGAGTTTGAGCTATATACACGTGTATATCCTATGTATATTGGCTCTCGGATTTTCCCTTGTACCGTGTAGAATTAGGTAGTACTTTAGTATCCTAGTTTAGGTAATGATGTAATGTAATTAGTATTGTACACTTACCATAATATTTGTATTACCATAATTGTATAGTTAGTATCCAAGTAGAATAAGGTTTTAGAAGTAGAATAGGAATACGATTCTCCTATTATGAAAATATGTAAATGTATATATACTCTTTCAATGAATGAAAATAATCAAGGGATTATTTCTTTCATGGTATCAGAAGTCTAGGTCTTAAAATCATCTCTCTAAATTTCTCCAACTTCCGTCGACCTCCCTTGAAATTCTGAGACATTTGCTCTCGATTTTTCGTGCCGACGAGATCCTCCTCTTCCCAAATTTTTCTTCAAAATCCCTCAATCACATATTGTTCTATCAATATGTCTACATCCCGGAACACGTTTCATCCTGCCCTTACAGTTTCTAACATCAAGAATAACATCCCTCTTGTTCTTGAAATAGAAAACGTCCAATATGCGACGTGGGCCGAACTGTTCAAAATTCACGCACGATCGCATCAAGTCATCCATCACATAATCCCTGCGGCTCCTGAGGATAGAAGGTGCCAAAACGCGAGGATGATCCTAAGTTGTGGACGACTCTTGATGCCACTGTCCTCCAGTTGATATATTCCACAATTTCTACCGACCTTTTGCAAACGATTATTGAGCCTGACGCTACGGCACATGCGACTTGGGATATACTGCGTGATATATTCCAAGATAATCAAAATTCTAGAGATGTTACTCTTGAGCAGGATTTCTCCTACGTCAATATGGAAGATTAAAGGAATTGGTGAACCAACTTTGCAACGTTGGCGCGCCAGTTTCGAATGATCGTTTGGTCCTCCAAATGGTTTCCGGCCTCTATAAGAGGCTTATAATGGTATTGGAACGCTTCTTCGACAAAGCAATCCGCTTCCGCAATTTTATCAGGCTCGTTCTATGCTTACACTCGAAGAAGCAGGCATGGCAAAAAGGGCGGCTGCCGGTGCTAGTCCCGTAGTCATGATGACCGAGTCCACGGTTTATCCTACTGGTTCCAACAACTTGGGTCAAAACCGCAACAACGGTGGCGGCAAAAAGGGTGGAAATAAGAAAAATCCGCGGCGGCAGCCGACACAATGGTGGTGGCGGTAGTGGCCCCCGCAGTGGTCAACAACAACAACAATAATTTTGGGCCCCACAGTGGGCCCCTATGCCGTGGAGGTGGGCCCCACAGCCACAGTTTGGGCCAAGCCATCGTTCACCCTACTAGCAGTGGGCTGCCCAGCAACAGTCCAGGCCCACCACACCCTGGTCCACTTACAATCAGTCATCTGGGCCGAGGCAACAAGCAAGGGTACTTGGGCCTCGGCCCCCAGGCCCATCACGTAGCGGCACTCACGTCTACCAATATTGAAGCCGCAATGCACACGCTTGGTTTAAATCCTCCGGACCCAAATTGGTATATAGACACCGGTGCCACTACCCACATGACATCCGATTCAGGTACGCTCTCATCTTATTCCAATTTGAGCAACCCTCGCGACATAATTGTTGGTAATGGTAATTCTGTTCCAATTCGTGGTTATGGTGATAAAACTTTATCTCCCCCTCATCCACCTTTTATCTTGAAAAACACCCTACATGCCCCCAAATTGATTAAAAACTTAGTCTCTGTCCGTAAATTCACTACCGACAATTCTATTTCTATTGAATTTGATCCATTTGGTTTCTCTGTGAAGGAATTCAAGACGGGGAGTCCTCTCATGAGGTGTGATAGTAGGGGAGATCTTTATCCTATCACACCCGGTTTCGGTCCATCGAATCAAGCCCTGCCATCAGCTTTTGCAGCCATCTCTCCTTCCTTATGGCATGCTCGTCTTGGTCATCCGGGATCCTCTATCTTGTCAGCTTTAGATAAAAATAGTTTTATTTCATGTAAGGGTACGAGTCGTACTCCAATTTGTCAATCTTGTTCTTTAGAAAAAATTGTTAAGTTGTCATTTGTAGACTCAAAACCTCATACTTTAATGCCATTTGATATTATTCATAGCGACTTATGGACGTCTCCTGTTCTTAGTTCTGTGGGTCATCAGTATTATGTTATCTTTTTGGATGATTATTCTAAGTTTTTATGGACGTTTCCAATAGTGAAAATATCTCAAGTTTTTTCGGTATTAGTAAAAGTTAGAGCATTCATTAGAACTCAATTCGAACGAGAATTCAAAAATATTCAGTGTGATAATGGCAAAGAATATGACAATGGGGTGTTTCGGGAATTTTATGCTAATAATGGGATCAATTTTCATTTTTCTTTTCCTCATACGTCTTCACAAAATGGGAAAGCCGAACGCAAAATTCGTACCATAAATAACATTGTCCGAACTTTATTGATTCATGCTTCCGTACCCCCGTCTTTTTGGCATCTTGCTCTTCAAATGGCTACATATCTCCTTAACATAATTCCTTCCAAAGGTTTGACATATTCTTCCCTCTTCAAATTTTATATAATAAGACTCCTTCATATTCTCATCTTCGGGTCTTTGGGTGCTTGTGTTATCCGTTATTTCCGTCCACCACAATTAACAAACTTCAGGCTCGGTCTACCCCGTATGTGTTTTTGGGCTATCCGTCTAATCATTGTGGCTACAAATGTTTTGAATAAAATCATCATTAGTCGCTATGTACTTTTTGATGAAACTCAATTCCCGTTTGCTAAGGTTAGTACTCCCGTGCCTAGTTCGTATAATTTTTTGGATGATGGCATATTCCGTATATTATTCGCCATTTTTCGGACGTATCCCACACCCTAAATCCGCCAGCAGGCCCACTGCCCGCTGGTTCTCCCGTAACATCACGGTCCAACAACGTCGGTCCAGCAATTGGGCCGCCTCCTCAGCTTAGTTCTAGCCCAGTTGCTGCTTCTACATAGAGTCCAGTCCCATCGTCTGCTACTGTTCCCAGTTACCGATTTGGGCCAACAGGCCCACTGCCTGCTAGCCAATCCGTCCCACATCCTGAAAATTCCCCAAATTCGTCCCCTTCTTCCCCGAGTCATCGACCGGTCACTCGTAGTCAACGATGTATTTTTAAACCGAAAAGACATTTTAACTTAAATTCTAATGTTCTTAAATCACCCTTACCCCGTAATCCTGTGTCTGTATTGAATGACCCGAATTGGAAAATTGCTATGACCGATGAATATAATGCTCTTATTGATAATAAGGCACGAGAGTTGGTGTCCAGTCCTTATGGTGTTAATATTATTAGGTCCATGTGGATTTTTTCTCATAAGAAAAATACAAACGGTTCATTTGCACGACATAAGGCTCGGCTTGTGGGTGATGGTAAGACTCAGCAAGTTGGTGTGGATTGTAGGGAGACGTTTAGTCTGGTGGTCAAGCCGGCTACCATTCGCACTGTACTTAGCTTGGATCTTTCGAAAGCATGGCCTATTCATCACTTAGATGTAAAGAATGCTTTCCTATATGGTGATCTCAAGGAAACAGTCTATATGCATCAGCCTTTGGGATTTAGGGATCCCAAACATCCTCATCATGTCTGTTTGTTGAAGAAGTCCTTATATGGGCTTAAGCAGTCTCCACGGGCCTGGTATACGCAGTTTACTGACTATGTTTCGACTATTGGGTTCACTCACAACAGGTCGGATAATTCCTTATTCATCTACCGTCGTGGTTCGTCCTTGGCCTATATTCTGTTATATGTGGATGATATTATTTTGACTGCCTTTTTCGATGCCTTTCGTCAGTCTATCATGACAATGCTCAGCTCTGAGTTTGCTATGAAAGAGACTTGGGGCTCTTGAGTTATTTTTTGGGGATTGCTGTCACTCGTCATGCAGGTGGGCTGTTCTTATCTCAAAGGAAGTATGCAACTGAGATCATTGAGAGGGCTGTGATGTCATCCTGTAAGTCCACTTCCACTCCAGTTGATACTAATCCCAAGCTTAGTGTCGCGGCCGGCGTACCATACGAGGATCCGACCCGCTATCGCAGTCTTGCAGGGGCCTTCAGTAACTTACATTCACGAGGCCAAATATTACGTATGATGTCCAGCAGATGTGTTTGTTTATGCATGATCCCAGAGTTGAGCACATGAATGCACTAAAACACATCATTTGGTATATTCAGGGTACGCTGGACTATGATTTGCATTTATATCCCTCTTCGACATTCACACTTATCTCGTATACGGATGCTGATTGGGCTGGCTGTTCGGACACCATACGATCTACGTCTGGCTATTGTATGTTTCTCGGCAATAACTTGGTCTCATGGTCTGCGAAACGTCAGTCGACATTGTCCCGATCCAGTGCCGAGGCCGAATATCGAGGGGTAGCTAATGTGGTCTCGAAATCATGTTGGTTACGTAATTTGCTGTTGGAGCTTCATTGTCCTATTCAGAAGGCAACCTTGGTTTATTGCGATAATGTTAGTGCCATTTACCTTTCTGGTAATCCGGTTTAGCACCAGCGCACTAAACATATCGAAATGGATATTCATTTTGTCCGCAAAAAGGTTGCTCGTGGTCAGGTACGCGTCTGCCATGTCCCGTCAAGGTATCAAATTGCCGACATCTTTACAAAGGGTCTTCCCTCGGTCCTTTTTGAAGATTTTATGGACAGTCTCAGCGTTTGAAGACCGCCCGCTATGACTGCGGGTGTGTGTTAAATATACATAGAATATACACGATATACACATGTATATCCTATGTATATTGGCTCTCGGATTTCCCCTTGTACCGTGTAGAACTAGGTAGTATTTTAGTATCCTAGTTTATGTAATGTTATAATGTAATTAGTATTGTACACTTACCATAATATTTGTAATGCCATAATAGTATAGTTAGTATTCAAGTAGAATAAGGTTTTAGAAGTAGAATAAGAATAGGATTCTCCTATTATGAAAATATGTAAATGTATATATACTCTTTCAATTAATGAAAATAATTGAGGAATTATTTCTTTCAGAATCATATACCTTTAATATTTTAATACAAAAAAAACTTGTGTACGATCACATAATAAACCAAACAAGAATTAGGTAAATTATCAAAAGCAGGCAAAGAACGGCCAATTTCGCCATTCCCTTTTATGGTATACTAATATTTGTCAATATAGTATCATTTCCACCGACAAAAATAGCCATAATTTATTCTTCAACCCCACAAATACATTAATCATTTTGGCAATACACTAATGCCAATTTTTTATTCTACGAAGTCCCTTTCAAGCAGTCTAATCTAATAACAACCATATTGATAGAAAATCAGAATAAAGACATATATTTTTTTCCAAATCCAGGAGTTTGAATCAAGAATAATAATCCAAATTGTTAAATAACTACCATGACAGTGACAACAGTTTGGTTAGCAAGAGCTTAGTTAATATCATACTTATTATTAAATTCAAAAAAACATTAGTATAATATTTTTAGTGGAATAATTAGCTGACACTGTTGATTTAAGAGGTTATCATGATGTTTTTAGCGGAATTAACAAAAGTATTAAGTTTATAGTTTCTTATTATTTTTTCGACGTGAGGTAAGCACATAAATAGTGAATTAGTCCGTACTACCTCCCTGCAAAATAAGTGTGGCCTCTCTTTTCGAGAGTTAATTATTGATTATTTGCGAAGAAAAATTGATATATATGGATATAATTTCTCAGATAAAATATCTAAGAGATTGAATTCTATCTCCTCTCTTTTTTTCTCCTCTCGTTCAAATGAATCAAATATAATGGATGAAATCAAGATATAAGTTCAATTAATAGTTCGGACCAAGAGCAAGAAATGGAAGAGAGAGGCCACACTTATTTACTTCAAACTGAAGTTCTTAGTTACTTCGCTTAGATGAGTATCCTATTGAAGAATAATTAAGTATTTCAAATAAATTTAGATCTTCAAAAATTAAGTAAAAAGCATTATAAATTATAATTTTTTTGTATTAATATGATGAAAAATATACTTTAACATATTAGTCGAAATTTACATAATTTAAATTTCGAGAAGACAAAAATGATAGATACTTTGAGATGGGGAGTAGTTCAAAACGTCATTAAATTTAATTATTTCTTTTTTTGTTGTTTTGGTTACACTTCCAACACAGGACGGTACTCCTCGGAAGAATATAATTAGGTAACCAACTTGTGGATAACTATGCTATCCATTTTTTAAAATTGTATTTTTGGTGGTATTTTAAGAAGTGGAACATTTGCTATTATCAAGAACATGAACCTAATTTTGGATGGTTTTAGGGTTTATCGATTCTTTCTAGTATATTTCAATATTTGTAATACTATTTCTTGGAATTATGATTACGATCTGAGGAGAACAAGAAAAGAATCAAAACTGACATCTTTGTTTTTGTTTAACAGGGCGAGATTTAGATTGTGACAATAATTAAATATTCCAATAAAGAATATTAATGATCAATTGAATTCGACTAATTACTACTTGCTTGGACCCCAATTTAATTAATTATTCGTACACTATATTATAATACTTCAGAGGATGATTCCTATAAACACAGCAACAATACCAAGAACAACAGTAAAATGTTGGAATGAAACAGTTAGGAGAATTTTTTTGAGTAAGATTTTTAAGTTACAATGTACATAGTATTTTGTCCTTTTCTTTTTAATTTCTTTATTATATCATACCACTTACAACTTTGTTATTCTTAATGTACAGATTCCCTAAGTAATTAACCTTGGTATTGTTCCTTTTTCAAGGTTACAACATTTTTTTGGACACAATTGTGCCTCTTGAAGATGTAGTTATCTCATTTAAAATTAATCCGATATTACTAATTGCTTTAGTACATAAAACTCTATTAACTTTGATAATGCTAAACTTCATAAATGTTAAAAAATAATCAATAATAAACCAAAATATTGCAACCCAAAAGAAGTAAGTAAGAAATTATTTCCTTAAAGTGTCAATGAATGCAGGTTAGATATTAAAAAAAATATTTTTAAAGAATTCAACATGATAAAATAATATTTTTAAAAAGTTCAAGTGTCATATGGCTTGATATATGTATGTGAACCTTCAACTTCACTCCACCCCTAAAGTCAAGATCATAGGCACTTTCAGGTCTAATTTTCTTTTTCTTTTTCTTTTATATAAATAAAGTATGGTAGGCCGCAATTGAAAGAAATATTTGTACCTGCTTTAAAATTTTGTCCATTAAATATCCACACTAATTAAATACAACTTGACTATCTACATCTTAACTACTCATTTAACGTCAGAGTTGATTCAATGGTCAAGTAGGAGTATCTAGTAAACTCACTAAGTCCTAATCACGGATCCACAATTTGATGAGTACGGGTATCACTTTATTTTATTAAGTTCTAATACTAGTGAAGGACATTGAAGTAGAGTCTATATATAGTCGTTTGGATTTATTCAGGTCGGATCAGTGCGATCCATTTTGAATTAATTCACTATTATTTTTAAGATTTTTAGTGCATAAATAAATACGTGATTACTAAATCAAATAGTCGATCTAAGTCTCTTGATGAATTCTATTGAATAATGTGATTAAAAACGTTAATTTTTTTTAGCAAATACACCCTCTGATCTATATATAACTTAGATTAATATTATGTATATTAGTGCCATCATTCTAAAAGAATTTAAGAATAAAAAAATAAATAACATTAGATGGATAAAAAGAGAAAATAATTTGAGTCACATTTAAACAAAATTTTAAAGGTCTAGAAAAAAAGGGAGCAGCTATATGATTTTTTTAATAAATAATAAAAATGAACTTGTAAAGAGAGGAAATTGAAGGAATAAAAGAAACGAAAGAAACTGCATAAAGAAAAGAAAGGAAAGGAGCAGAAAGAAAAGCAGGGCACTAAACCAAATTCTTAGTGCATAAATAAATACGTGATCACTATGAAAGTATATTTATGTCATAGAGACAATCTGTATTATGACAAATGTACTTTATACATATTCATATTATTATTAATGGAGATTAATATTTTGGCATTTGCAATTATTGAATTATTATTTGATTGTTTGTAATTATTCATTAATGTGCATCTCTTGAGCTTACGTTGTCATTAATAGAGTGAGATATTTTATGATAGGGCGTAACTCTTAAAATAGCCTCGACTAATGATCATCGAGAATGAGATATCGATGATATGTGATAAGTCGGCATGTGGTCTGCATCACATCCTTAGAGGATGTAGTATGTCTCACCTGCTACGAGTAATGGTTACTCGTGATGGACACATGGATACTTTGGAAGTATTGGTATACCCTGCTGATATACTGTTTGTTATACTTGTCTAACGTATGATCAGCGTGTGGGAGATAGAAGTCCTTAGACTTGAGGTCAATACGCGCCTTATCGACAAAGTGATGTACTTTGATCCCGTCCTAAGCTCAAATGCCTTGTAGGTTGAGATACGACTTGTATTGGGTACATTACGATGTGGATTGAAGGTGGTAGTTGAGCCAAGATTAGGATTCATTCCTCGAATGTATGTTCGAGAGAACACTCGGATTCTCAGTGATATTAGGTTGACTAAGTCGTTGACCAACGCAATAGACATATTTAGAATATGGTCTAGTCGTCGACTAATATAGATGAGATACAATGATTAAGCCATTTGGATAGACACTTGAGAAATCCTAAGCTTGATCGGGTGTGTCGTGAATGAAAGAATTTTATCTTACCACATAAAGGTTAAGTTTACTGGATTCGCGTAAACGTACTTCACATATTGAGTTCATCTTCCGGCGCCGTCTAGGAGTTCCGCGTAGACCTTAATTTGATTAATGTCAATATGAGAAGGCATGTAGGGCCACACTATGTCGATTGTCCGTTTTGATCTAAGGATGTATTGAGAGAGTAATTAAAATGTTCGATTTGGAACCGAGGCATTTAAATGAATAATGATTACATTAATTAAGTCAAAATTGTATTTTGAATTTTGGATTTAATTAAGAATGCACGGAAATTAAATCGAGATTGTGCAAGTGCACGTCGAGCGCCGCGGCGCCCATACCCTAGGGCCGCGGCGCCTCTGCGTCGATTTTGGGCCAGGCTCAAGGTCAAACCCTAATCCGATTTTTGACCTAATTTTCAACTATAAATAGAGGCATTCACTTTCATTATTCGACACCAATTTTCAGAATAACATTCTAAGCCTTAGAGACTTAGAATAAAATACTCTCTCGAACCTCTGCCGGATTTCCTAGCTTTCCGAAAGAGGAGTACCTTGAAGCTTGGAGCTTGCAAATTGAAAGGGCAATCGCGTGTGCACCTAACAGTAGAAAAAGACTCCAGATAATCTAAACTTGTAAGTATATGCTTTATGTTATAAGTTCCAATTGTTGTATAACCATATCAGAATTATTGTTGGGGTAAGTAAGAAACAAAACTTTTAAACTTCCGTTGTGCCTTACTTATGTGTTTTGAACCCAACAAAACCCTACACACTAAACCAAATAGTCGATCTAAGTCTCTTGATGAATTCTATTGAATAATGTGATTAAAAACGTTAATTTTTTTTAGCAAATACACTCTCTGATCTATATATAACTTAGATTAATATTATGTATATTAATGCCATCATTCTAAAAGAATTTAAGAATAAAAAAATAAATAACATTAGATGGATAAAAAGAGAAAATAATTTGAGTCACATTTAAACAAAATTTTAAAGGTCTAGAAAAAAAGGGAGCAGCTATATGATTTTTTTAATAAATAATAAAAATGAACTTGTAAAGAGAGGAAATTGAAGGAATAAAAGAAAAGAAAGAAACTGCATAAAGAAAAGAAAGGAAAGGAGGGCACTATAGTCCCCCTACAGAGGCTCGATCCTGCACCCTGGCGTGTGGGTGTTTGGCACTTAAGTCAGTTTTTGGCTTTGGGGGCCATTCATACATTATTTAGACTATTTATGTGAAATAACTAACCATATACTAAGATTTTACCCGAGTGTTCGGGTGCCGTGGCATCCCCAAGCCACTACATAGATCCGCTCATGGTCCCAATACTAGATCATACATCTTCACTCCATTGAGTCAAGCCCACCATTTTCCAAAAATTCTTTTTAAATCAGCAATAAAATGCTGTGATAGGTGGCAACGGTGAAAGTAGAATTTTTATTAGGAATTTAACATATACTCTATATACATTAAAATAATTAATCTTATATGTGCAATGTAATTTTTCGACTACAAAAATTTGGATGAACCCCCTTATGTCCCTTAATTAGCTTCCCTCCTAGTGGCTAGTATCAGAAATCTCGGATTTTGAGCTCTATGGATTAAGTCGCCTTTGAAGTGAGCATTTTGCCTTCAAAGTGGAACTTTTTGACGTGAATTCAAATTAGATGGCCCCAAAACAGATACATGACATACATCCGGTAGAAAATGTTATTTTAGGGTGGGTGGCTTAATTTTTTTTTTTTGTTGTTGTTTAAGTAAGTAAATGATATATAGTAGAGGGTGTGCCCCCACCAAAAACATTAAACCAAGGTTCTCTTATACTAAATTTGAATCCGAAATTTCCTTGCTTGTGAGTTTATCTATTACAATGACATGTAACTTGTATCTTTATGGCTTTTAAAGGAGAAAAAGTCTAAAATGTCAGTATACATAGGTTAAAAAGAGTAGGTGAAATTAGTGATGCCTTTGATGTTCCCTTGATCACTTTTCAACAAAGACTGCTTTTGATGTCCTTTTGTTTCCAGAGGGACATTTCAACGACCCCATTCCAAGCATCTTTTGAAGAAGAAAAGGTGTTAGGAACCAATCAATTTTCTTTGGATCTATCATAACAGATCATTCTATCTATCAACCAATTTAGAAATAGTACATTCATCTTATTATCCTTCATTATTGCCATGAAAATATTGCCTCCGTAATGAGAAGCTTGAAGCATATAAAAGTACTCGCTTCACGTTCTTAGATTAATTATTATTCGGGAAATGAATTGAGAAAGGCAACAAATGACTCGCTTCTGACTTCGTAGAGTCGATATTGTTGTTGCACGCTGCGTAGGACGGCCTTCCCCTATCCCATTGTAACAGTGACATATTTTAAAAAATTGAATGTCATGTTATATTGACCTACAACATTTAACTCCTTATAACAAGTCTAATATAATAACCAGAAAAATAAAATATTAACATGTTATTATAATTAATTAAATTACACCTAATAATATAAAATGTGTTATACCATAAGTGTTTAGAACTTAAATCTACCGTCCAATTGGTTCCTAGTTTCTCCTTCTTCTCCCCCCCCCCCCCCCCCCCCTATTTTATGTTGTAAGAGATGTTGAGCTCATGTATTTTTTGAAAAGTTTTTGGTAATTGAGAGTTGGAAGATTACTTTTAAGGAATTTTTTTACCTTTCAATTGCAAACCTAATTAATATTTATGACAAATTTTAAATAAAATTCGGTTTCTCAATTTTTTTAAAGCCCCATTATTGAATTAGATGCTCTTTAATCTCGATTGCCTTTTAAATCATTGCTTCTTAATTTCTTTTTCTTTTTTAAGGAAAAGAAACAGGCATTACGCACATCTAATTTGAAGCATGCATGAATAATAATTATAGTGGGAATCAGTCATTTTTTAATTTCCTAAATCTTAGTTTTATCTTTTGACATAAAGAATTTGGATCACTATAATAGTAGGAAGCTATGATTGCAATTTCAATAAAAGGATTGTGACAATAATTATATTGGGAATCAAGCGAACTTGGCTTACTGGTTATATAGTGTTTAGTAGGTAACTAAGAGAAGATAATTATTGTGCTTTAATAATGACCTTAAAGAAAAATAAGATTGTAGAGGTTTTTCTGTTGAGATGCGCTTAAATAGAGTATAGTTCGTGAAAATTTATATATCAGCTTCAATTTACTTGACAATAAACCGAAATAATTATTATTGTTGAAAAGATGTACTCATAGTTTTAATCGTCTTTCAAACATTTATTGCAAGAAAACCAAAATACTAATGAATTTATATTGAAATAAGATTGTAGTCTTATTCACGATGAATAAAAATCGAGTGGAAGAAATGAATTTTTCCACCTACAAGATTGGTATTTTTTAAATTGATGAAATTATAATTTTAGTCCCTATATTATTGACAAATTTCAAATTTACTCATTGGGACATGTCTCAGCCACTCAAGGGTTGTTTTGTTGCTAATTAGATTCATGTAATTAAAACTAGTATAATTTTTATACATTGTTTGGTTACAAAAATGAGATAAAGTGATCTCCACGTAGAATCTATCATAAGTTATACGCTGTTTGGTTGATTTTTTTTTCTCTTTTTCACATAAAACATAGGATTGATGATACAATGTTTGATTCATGTTTTTTTTTTCGCATAAACATGTATAAGTTATGAATGAATCTATGTATTTTATTATTTAGGGCAAAGATGGAATAATTAATATATGAATAGTAAAACCGTACATAACTAAACCCCACGTTACTAATATCTGCATAACTAATCCCTTCATTACTAGTACATGTATAACTAATACATGCATAACTCTAATCAGCAACCAAACAATCCCTCATGGTTTTGGTCTAGCTAGTGATTAAAGCATTACGAGTTCAAACTTTACCATAGATAAAAGTCGGTCATTTAAGTGAAAAATAATAGAAAGAGAAATTCATTATTTAGGATGTTTCAAAATAATCACATTTGATAGAGCATATGATAATTACATACTCTCATCATTTCAAAATAGTTTGTCGTATTTTCAGTTATACGCCTCTTTAAAAAGTATTAACAAGGGTATAATTTTAACTATTGGTTCCCTTTTAAATATATACACCAAATCCATCAGTGATATACTTTCTCTTAAATATAGTGATTAATATAAAAGGTAAAATGGAAAATAAAATTATTTAATTTTATATCAATCTATTAAAATGTCAAGTATTTTGAGATGTATATTTTTAATAAGAAAGACATGTATTTTGAAACGGAGGAAGTTGTATAAAATCAACCTAATATTTTATGACTATTGTTATTACTACTCTCTTTTTCTTCAATTTTATTATTATATGGTGTTTTCTTTGCTTCGATTATTATATTATTTGTTCTTATTACTATTTCTTTATCCTTTATTTTTAGTATGGCTCTCATTGTATTTCCTTTTCATACTTGATTTTGATATGTTTTACTTTAGCCAAGGTCTATGAAGAACAACTTCTCTACCTTCATAAGGTAGGAGTGAGGTTGCATACACACTCTCTGTAAACCCTATTTATAATATTATATTCGATATGCTATTGTTGCAAAGTTCGTCAGCCTAGGAATAGAAATAGATTAGTTTTCTTTAGTAGTTAAGAGTGAAATTATTACTCCTTTCGTTTTAAAATATTTGTCTTACTTTCTTTTTCGTTTGTTTAAAAAAAATATCTCTTTTCTTTTTTGACAACTCTTTAATTTCAACTTTCTACATGACATGTTTAAGACTATAAGATCACATAATATTTTAATACATTCTAAACATCTTTAATTAAAAACTACAATATTTAAAAGTCTTACCTATTTTTTAAAAATTTACCAAATTAAAATTAGACCAATATTTTAAAACGGAAGGAGTAAGTTTTTAGAAAATAAACACAAGAAATATAATAAAATATTAAATTTATTTTTGAAAATCTATTTTTTGCCAAAAAAGTGTAAAGAAGCTGATGTGCCAAAGCCCAATAAAGTGAAACCTGACACAATATTTGTCCATACATGGGCACACGTGCTAGGACAAGATTGAGAAGCACGTGTGCATAAGAAAACATCGTCATGCGAAAAAGTGACGACCCTAATTTTTCTTACCAAAAAATAGAACAAAACTGACATCGGAGCAAAGTTGTTTGAATCGATTATTATTAATTTTTTTGTCATTGTCACATTGAAAATATTTAATGTTCTTTTCAAATTGTGTTTTTACGATATCATTAAATGAAGAAAAAATGGGATAGACCTGAAATTTATTGTCAATTGGAAAAGTCCATAGAAAGTTGGAATAGTCGTCAAAAAACAACATACTTAAAATAGGGGACGTCCACAAATCACTTTGTATGATATCGAAATGTAGTAAAGTATAATTTGTGGATGTAGAAAATGGTAATTTAACATGTTTCTCAAAAATATAGGATTCACATATAGGAGTCTTAGAAATACGGTTGCAATTAATAAAATTACTTTGTCTAAGGGAGCATAAAACAGGGTCTCCCGGATGTCCTAATCTAGAGTGCAATAAGGAAGACGAAAGAGCAGCAAAGGTTGATGGAACTTAGACTGGATTATTGACAGCGTTTGAAATAGGGTAGAGATCTCCGGTGCTGTCACATCTCATTATTCGTCTCCCTGTCGTAAAATTTTTCACAGAAAAATCAAAATGATCAAAGTCAAGGGAAAAATTATTATCAATTGTGAAACGTCACACATAGATTAGATTCTTAATGAGTTTAGGGGCATGAATGACATTTTTTAAGATTAGCAGTGGATGTTGTGGGGATAAGGATGAATGACCAAAACCGCGAACGGTCCACTACCAATAATAATATTCTGATTTAAATTACTCAAATTGAAATAAGATGAGAGAGTACCTTATGATGTCGCCATGTGAGATGTGGCGCATGTGTCCATATATCAATTTTCGTCTGGAGCGTTGAGTGACATTGTGTTCATAGTTGCCTCAATGTCAGTCGGTGCATAAGTTGAGGGCGAGGGGGCCTGTGTTGTGTAAGCCTGTTGGGGACGTAGGCCGAGTATGCCAGAGTGGGCCTATCGGTTCTGAGGTGGAGTCCACGAGGATGTCGAAAATGGGTTAGGAGGAAAGGTCTGTGATGGTAGGGCCCACGGTGGGTAGGCAGCCTACGACGGAGGCTGCTGCCGCTGCCGCGGTCTCTGTTGACTGTGTCCTGCCGATGGGGACCGCCCCTTTCCGCTGCCGTTGTTGCCGGAATTTCGTCCGTCGTGACCCTTACCAGACTGTCTGCTCTAGCAGTTGTTGCGGGTGGATGCGGACTGGTACGGGTCCTCGGGCCGGTGGTTTTGGTCGCTGGAGATGGAGGCCCTGCCGTCGGCGGAGGGCCCGACGGTGGTGGTGAGAGCGGCGTCTGCAATGCTGGCTTAAGTGGTGACGCGCTTGATATTCTGGATTTCCTCAAGAATAAGCTTCAAACGGGCCTCATAAAACAGAGGTAACAACGTGCATTGCTGAAGGATGGTGGCAATACCGTCATAGGATTCGTTCAAGACGGCAATAAGCTGCATGACCAATCGCTGATTAGTGACTGGTGCGCCGACGTTGGAGAGTTGATTGCAAGCATCTTGAGTTCTTGATAATATGCAGACATGTTGGAAAATCGTCCTGATGAATGTCCTTGAACTGATTTTCAAGGTATAACGCTTGTTAAGTTTTGTTGTCGTGGAAAATACTTTCCAAACGTTTCCACGTTTGGCGAGCAGTGGCTTCGGTCTCAATGATGGTGTGCAACAGATCATTAGAGATTTTGTCGTATATCCACCGAAGGACGGCTGCGTCCAAATGAGACCAGAGTGCATCATCAAAAGTCGAAGCCGAGGGTAGGTCTGTGGACTTCGGTGTAGGAGGGACGATGTGGTCGATAACTTCGTAAACACGACAATGGATCTTAAAAAGATTCGTCCACGAGGAGTATTGACCCTTTTCCATCTAAAGGGTGATAGAGATGAAGTTTTTGATGTTGTTTACTGCTAGTGCATGATGGAATTTGGTTTTGTAAGCCATGAAAAATGAAATTTAGGAGGTGAACGGAGAGAGAATGGCTGAAAAATACTAGGGTTCCGTGGGGTGGCGGCCGAGAGCTATCGGCGGCGGCGGTGGAGGTATTTTTAGGCTACTGATACCATAAAGAAATATATTCCTTGATTGTATTCATGAATAATGTAAAATATATATAGTAGTACAAGAATATTTAAACTAGGTAACTAATCAACATAATTACAATAGTAAATATAATTTTATCTAAAATAGGAGACCTAATTACAATAAGAATATAATTCTACATAAAATAAGAAATATATCACTAATGAAAAAATATTCGGAAAATATTATTATAATAATGTTAGTGTTTAAGTAAGACGACAGTTCTAATTAGTTTGTGTTTCCCTATTTGTTCTTTGTAAAAGTTACTGCATTTGTTTTGTTGCAAAGTTGCAAGTTCAGTGTAAGGGGTCGTTTGGTTGATGGGCGATGGCATAGAAACAATTCTCAGCATAAAATAATATAATGATAATTGGTTTAGTCATATAAGAAAATATAATTGTTTCATAACTAATGAAGTGTTTGGTTGGCGATAATTAAATTATGCGCGAATCTCTATATAATTTATTTCTCGTAGAGAAAGCAAAACTAGAATCACTAGGGGAGTCACGGGCTGGAATAGATCACTACTATTTTTTTTACTGATTTCTTACTCAAAAATATTTAGTGGCTAATTTTCATTGAATGTCCTCGGAAAAAATCTAAATAGTAATGTTTTTATACGAAAAAATTAGAAAGTTTCCTAGCGTTTAAAAATACTTCAATGAAAATCTATTTTCCAACATGTGTTTTTCCAGTAAGCTGGATCGGTAGAAATGAGGTGAAAAAATTATATTTTATAGCATAAATCTTTCCATGAAGATTGGTGAAAAAAACATTTATTCTAGCCGTGGATGAAATTCTTTCGCTCTTCAATTCTCGAATTCGAGTCTTAAAATATAAAAATTCATGATAAAGATTATTTTCTCCTTGATGGAACTTAATTAAGCGTAGCGTATCTGGTTAAGTCATGAATTGAGAGGAATGAGACCATTCCACCCTTAATAAGTAATTCTCTTAATAAACAATTCTTGAGAAGAAATCCTCTTAGAGAATGTTTTCTACTTAATAAGCTTTAATGTAGCGAAACTGAATTCATCGTAGTTGAAATTAGTGGTAGAATCAGAATTTTATTGAGAAAATTCAAAAAATAAGTAAATAAATCTATTATAGATACGAAAGGAATATATTTCCTTGCCTTTAATTGATTATTGTGTATAATATATATATTATTACATAATTATATACATGGCTACAAACTAGGTAACTAATCTTTCTAATTACAATCAGAATATAATTACAATCTTCCTAATATTCTATCCCACCCTCGCAGTCGAAGCGGGAGATTCTCGTACGCTGAGACTGACTCGAAAACCATCAAAAAGTATGCACTGAAGTCTTTTTGTAAATATATCAGCAATCTGATACCTGGAAAGAACATGAAGGACACGAACTTGTCCGCGAGCCACTTTTTCACGTACAAAGTGAATATTCATTTCAATGTGTTTAGTGCGCTGATGTTGAATGGGATTGCCAGAGAGATATACGCACAGACATTATCACAGTAGACCAATGTAGCCTTGCGGATTGGGCAGTGAAGTTCCAACAGAAAGTTGTGTATCCAACAAGACTCAGAGACAACATTTGTGACTCCTCTGTACTCGGCTTCAACACTGGATCTAGATCGAGACATAGTAGGTTGTCTTTTAGAAGACCAAGAAATCAAGTTATTTCCGAGGAAGATACAATAACCTGGCATGGATCGACGAGTGTCCGAACAGCCACCCAGTCAGTGTCAGAATAAGAGGTGAGACTAGAGAGTGTGGACTTGTACAGGTGGAGGCCGAAGTGAAGAGTACCTTGTACATAGCGCAAAAAATGTTTGAGCGCATTCATATGTGCATCCGTCGGGCTGTGCATATGTAAGCATATTTATTGCACGACATATGATATATCTGGTCTCGTGAAAGTGAGTTATTGTAATGCTCCTGCTAAACTACAATAGTGACGAGGTACTAGATCCCACATCTTATTTTTAATAAGAGCATTATATTTGTCAATTGTTGCATTTTTTCAATTAGAATCGGACAAGGAATTTTATGGATTACGAGGAACATGGGAAGGGACAACCGAAATGGACAAGTTAAATAGTCGTTTGGGTTTGAAAATGACGTGCACAACACATGTTTCCATTGTCCTTCGGGGTGCCGCTGGGGTTGGCTGGGATCGGGAAGGGATGGCCGAGATGTGGCAGTGGGATTAGGAATAGGCTCGGGAGTGAAGCGGTGGGACCGAGATGGGGTAGTGATGTCGGTGAGAGTGGGCTGGCCAAGACGGAACGCCGAAAAGGGTTGTTCTGAGGCTCCTGTTGCGGGGCTGAGTGGACTGCCTGCCTCACGATGGCGGTGATGGGGCCAGTTGTTGGTGATGGTGAAGATTGATTTTGCAAGTGATGAATTAGAATGAGATTTAGGCCATCATTTAGGAAGTCATAGGAATTTGGAGGTGGAGAATTGAGTTTGGCAAAGGAGAATTGAGACTCATCAAATATGACATGCCTAGAAATAATTATTTTTCGGCTTGACAAGTCGTAACAATTATAACCTCGATGATTGGGGGTAACCAAGAAAGACACACGGGGATGACCGATATTGCAACTTGTTGATTTTAGTGGAGGGATGGAGGGGGTAGCATAGACATCCAAAAGTTCGTAAATGCTTATAGGAAGGATCCCGAAGATATAGAACTTGAGTGGGTGACTTGTGTTTGAGAGACTTGTTTTGGAGAATGTTCAAGAGATATGTTGCCATTGAGAAGGCGTAATGCTAAAAATAGGGGGATAGAGGCGTGGGCAAGGAGGGCACGAATTAAGATATTTATGGTTATAATTTTTCATTCGGCTTTTCCATTTTGTGGAGAGGTGTGTGGACATGAAAAATGAAAAACAAGGATGTGTTTGGCGCAGAACAATTTGAATTGTTTATTATCGAATTCCCTCCCATTGTCACATTGAAGACATTTGATACTCTTTTCAAATTGTGTCTTTATTAAAGCACTAAAGGAAGAAAAAATAGAATAGACTTGGGACTTATTACCAATGGAAAAAGTCCACAGAAAGTTGAAATAATCATCCAAAAAATAACACATAATATCTATGCCTGGCCGTGCTTAAAATATGAGAAGTCCATAAATCACTGTGTATTATATCAAATGACATTAAAGTACATGTGAGTGAAGAACAAAATGACAATTTGACATGTTTTCCAAAAACGAAAGATTCACAAACGGAGTATTGGAGACATGTTTCAATCAATAAATTATTTTTTGCTAAGGAGCGTAAAACAGAATTTTCCGGATATTCTAATCTATTATGTCATAAAAGAGACGAAAGAGCTGCAAAGGTTGATGCAGAGGAGGTTGGATGACCGACAGTGGTGGTGATAGGATAAAGGTCTTCGGTGTTGTCACATCTCATTATTCCCATTCATGTCATAAGGTCCTTCACAAAAAAACCAAAAGAATCAAATTTAAGAGAAATATTATTGTCGGATGTGGAACAACACACAAAGATTAGATTTTTGATAAGTTTCGGGGCATAGATGACCTTATTTAAAACTAACGATGGATGTGGTGGGGAGAGGGATGATTGTCCGTAATCTCGAATCGGAATGCCTTGTATACCAATAATAATATTTTGATTTAAATTGCTCATATTGAAATAAGACGAGAGAGTACCTTGAGATGCCGTCATATGAGATGTGACGCCAATATCCATATATCAATTGTTGTCTGGAACATTGAGAGACATTGTGTTCATAGCCGCCTCAATATCCATTGGTGCGTAGGTTGAATGAGGAGATACATGTGCACTGTATGCCTGTTGTGGACGTGCGCCGATGATGCTTGACTAGGGCTGTCGGGCTGAAGGTGGGGCCCAAGCGGACGTCGGGTAGGGACACTGTGGAGCAGTCGAAGCTGACTGGGCCCACACAACCCATGGTGGGTAGGCAGCCTACGGCGGAGGGTGCTGCCACAGTTGGTGGCTGCCGGTCGGCGGGGGCTGCCATTTTCCGCCGCTACCGTTGTTTTCGGTTCAACCACCGCAATTTCGGCCAGAATTTTGCCCTTTGTTGTTATTCTGGAATTGTGAGCCACATTTTGGATCGTGGGCTTGTCGGTATGGGGGGTTGAGGCCGAGCCCTTCAGGTCGGCGGTGGTGCCATCGGTGGTCACGAGGGCAGCGTCGGCGATATTTGCGTTGGCCGCGGCCCGCTTGGTTTTTTGGGTTTCTTCAAGGATGAGTCTTGAATGAGCCTCATAGAATGGAGGCAATCACGTGCTTTGTTGGAGGATGGTAGCGACACCGTCATAAGATTCATTCAAACCCGCAATGAGTTGCATCACCAATCTTTGATTGGTGACCAGTGCACCGACGTTGGAGAGTTGATCGGCAATCATCTTAAGTTCTTGACAATAGACTGACGCATTAAGAAAATTGTCCTGCTAAATGTCCTCGAATTGATTTTCCAATTACAAGGCACGTTGTGTCTTGTTATCATGAAAAATACTTTCCAAGCGCTCCCATGTTCGTCATGCATTGCCGTCGGTTTCAATGATTATATGCAACAGATCATTCGAGATCGTGTCATAGATCCATTGTAGGGCAACCACATCTAAGCGGGACCAAAGTTCATCATCAGAATCATCAAGTTTTTCCAGGGGCTTTGATTTTGGAGGGATGATATGGTCGATGACTTTGTACACACGACAATGAATCTTAAATAATTTCGCCCAAGATAAATACTGAACCTTTTCCATCTCAAGAGTTACGAGAATGAAATTCTTGATGTTAACTGCAAGAGCATGATGGAGTTTAGGTTGTTCAACCATTGAAAATTGGAGAAGAAGAGAGGAAGTAGGCTACCGAGAAGTCAAAGAAAGAAGGAGGAGGACGACGGAAACAGGAGAGGGCTGCCGAGGGGGCCTGGGGAGAAAAAAATTAGGGTTTGACTACTGATACCATAAAGGAAATATAAATTTACCTAATATAAAATATATATAAAGATACAAAAATATTTTAAAAATATTTTATCAGATACATAAAATAACATTAATCTTATAGATATATATATATAATTTTTTGATGAATGAAATTTGAATGAACTTCTTTGCTGTACCCTACCTCTCTGCCTATAATTGGAATGAATGAGATCACCTTAGTTCTCAAATTTATATTGGAAGAATGAAGGACCCCCAAATAAAGAATGCTTCGTTCTTAATGAGTTTTATGTGTAACCAATCTGAATTAGTCATGGATGAGATGCATGCAATTTATCTACTCTTTAGCTATAATTATCGAATATGAGTCATGAGAATGAAAAACCACATATAGAAAATGTTTATCTGAGCTCATCATATCACGAATCAAGATTAACGGGTTAGTTAATTAGTTTCGCAATGATTTCTTCACTCTTGTTTTTTTTTTTGACATATTTTAAAATTTAGAAATAATTTTTCTATCTCTTAAGATGAAAGTAACGTGGGCATACACTCTATCTTTTTCATACTACAGATAAAGTTAGTTTCGAATATCACATGGAAGTTTTTATTTAGAAAAAAGCAAAATATAAGAGGAGAGAGAGTAGAGAAAAAGACAAAAGATATTCTGTTTCCATCAAAATTCGAGAGAGGGGGAGAAAAAAGAGGAGGAAGAGCAGTTACAGAAAAAAAGCACAAAGTCCAAGTCCAACAGTGTGTTAATGGAACTCTCGCCAACCCACACGAGTGGTTCTTGAATTCCACGTACACACGACCGCACACTTTTTAATCATATTTATTATTGCCTACTTTAATTATAGTTGCAGCCGAAAGTAATAAATTATTAACAAATTAAAGAGAAAGTTTACCTTCATGTAAATTTTATATGTATTACTGTTGTATTACCACTTCAGTGACGTTTGGTTAAGAGAACGGTCCACCCATAGTTTTTTCTTTTAAATACTGCCTATCCAAAGCTTCTTTTATATGATTAATTTGGATCTACCTAGTATATAGGATTCATTAAAAAGAAGCGTTTTCTGTGAAATAAAAATATTTTTTTGAAATTTGAATCGGAGACATCTAATTAAGTATAAATAAATTTTCTTGATCGATCATTGATCTCTTTTGTGATAAATCAACTCAGCTTATGGTTATGTGATTTATTGTAGTTAAAATATTTACTAATTAATCGTGATTAAATAATAAAAGTGCATATGTAAATACATGTTTTTTTTTGTTGACGAAGGAACCCACAGCCGCTACTCTCTCGAGTGCGCACAGGATAAACCCCGGACTGACGCAATAGTCTGCAAACCACGCCAGTCGATTAACCACACTTGACAAGCCATGTGTGACAGGCTCAACCAAGAAGGTTTATGCAGGGGATCGAACTCGTGACCTTGCGGTCCCGCGCTCTACTGCTACACCAACTTGGCTACCCTTGCAGGTATATAAATACATGTTTGTATTATAAATATCTGGTGTGAATAAATATTGATGTATCTAAATTCTAGAGTTATGTTAGAACAACTGATTTTAAAAGTAACAATTAATATTATTAGGTTAGACGGTTTATGTCAAATCCTAAAAATGCTAAAGTGTTGATTATTTAGCAAATATGGTGCAGGTTCAAGCAAAAAAGTGAGAGAATTTTGATTCCTAGAAAAATGAGAGAATCGTGTAAGTCCACTTTTTTTATTTTTTATTTTTTATTTCTTGTTTAGTTTTGTTCTTTTTTTCTTATAATATACTCAGTGAAAAGACGATTCTGTTTCATGCTCCTCGTCACTTCGTCCTTTTAAACGTTACTCTTTTCTTTTTGTTCACTATCATTTCTTTCTTTCCTTCTCTCTCTCACATCAACAATGAGATTACTCATTTTTTTAGTCTAATTTTCTGATCAAAACTTGATCTTTTCTTAGTTTTAAAAAAAAAACTTAACCTTTTTTCCTTTTCTAAAACTGAAAAAACCCATTTTGAATCTTTAATTTTGGTTTTTGTAAATTAACTTTTTTGGTAGTATAAAAAGAGAGTGGTTCTAGTTCTTGTGTTGTTGAAGAAATGAACTTTTTAGTCCCTTGTGTTGAAGAAAGTCCTTGGAGATTCAATCAAATGGAAGATGATGAGAGGGGAATAACAAATTTAAATAAGTTGAAGGATGAAACAGAGGAAAATGATTTATTGAGTATGAGGAAGAATAATAATAATGGAGGAACAAAGTTATATGCTAGAGGCCATTGGAGACTACATGAAGATTCAAAACTTAGAGAACTTGTTGCTCAATATGGTCCACAAAATTGGAATCTCATTGCTGAAAAACTTGAAGGAAGATCAGGTTAGTGAAAGTTTTATTTTTTTGTTTCTTTAGTTTTTGTTTTGGTGATTTTTTTAAGGTATTTTTGAGTATAGATTAAATGAAGTGTTCATATGGCATTTTGAGGCATTCAAAATCGTTTTTTTTCCCCATAACGGCGGATCTAACAATGAGTTTTGAAACCGCTACCTTTTTAGTTGTCTGTCCCTTACTTGCTCATTCGCAAGTACTATCACAAGCAATTTGAATCCTTTCCTTACCTAATTAGTGGAACATTATTCACCGGTATAGAAGGTCAAAGTTGAATCCTTTCCTTGCCTAATCAGTGAAAAATTATTCAAGGGATAGATGGTAGGTTCAAAATGAGGCTAGGGTTCAGTCTTTTCTTTGCTAAAAGAAAAAACTCCAGGAGAAACAAGCCAGCCAACCTTAGTTAGAAGCGAAGTCATATCCTTTCCCAAAATTCTTGACGAGTTGCTAGTCAAGAAAATGGACCTTCTGGTTCGTATAATATACATTTCAAAACTCACTCTCTCAACTAGAACCCACAACTTTTACTTTTATCGTCACTAAACTCACTTTTTAACTCATATAACTCAACTCAGAACTCACAACGTTTAAATTCTGAATTCACTTTTTAAACTCAGGAGTCGAAGGATCTAAATTCTTGGTTCTTTTTTTTTTTCTAGGAAAAAGCTGCAGATTGAGATGGTTCAATCAACTAGATCCAAGGATCAACAGAAGAGCATTCACTGAGGAAGAAGAGGAAAGACTATTAACAGCACACAAAATGTATGGCAACAAATGGTCAATGATTGCTAGGCTATTCCCAGGCAGGACAGACAATGCAGTCAAGAACCATTGGCATGTCATAATGGCAAGAAAACATAGAGAACAAAACAGTGTTTATAGAAGAAGAAAAACTACTTCAAATTTGCAACAAATTATTGCTCCTAATAATAATGCTATCATCCAAAGGAGCAATAATTTGAAAAATGATTCAACAATTTCTAGCAACAACAACAATATTGATGATCATCAATCAGCTTCAACTTGCACTGATCTTTCACTTACTCCTTCTAAAGTTATTCCTCCTTTTGTCATGACAAGATTTACTCATCATGTGGAGCATCAACACCACCAAGAAATCATTGGTTCTTACAAAGGTATAATCATTTTCTCCCCTCTTGATTAACTTTCAACTTTGATCTTTTTTATTATATTAAATGATTTAAGTTATATATGTTAATAGTATAAAAATATTTTATATGCTATCAATATAGTTTAACCTGTAACCGGTAACCAATATTATCAACGTAGTTTAACCTATAGCCTATGTACTAATTTGTTGTTACAAGCTATGTTGTTCAAATTCTTTAAAGATGATGTTGCGCTCCCTGAGCAACATAACTTATAACATGTTAGTTATCAATTCTACTAGATTACTATCAGTATCTGCAAATACCAGTTGAACTAAATGTAAATACTGAACTTAATTATTTAAGGTATTAGTGAAATATTACAAAAATAATTTGTTTGAAGAGTATTTTAAGTGAACTAGTACTAATGATTGTGCTCATAAATCTTAACATTTTATCTAATTGAAATCATGTTCAAACACAACTCTCAACTTTCAATTAGACTTTCTAAATTTCGACTAGTTTTTTCCCAATTCAACCAAATATTTCCAAAGGCCTAACAATAAGTTCTTTTCTTGATTTTTGGGATGTAACCATATAGGCTTCTCAAGAGATGAACAAGAGGTGAAAATGGACCCAAAATTCTTGTATGGAAAGGAACAACCAATTGCAAATACTCTAGATGAAGGTCATCATCATCAATATTATGGATGTTGTGGTAATGTGTCAGATACAAATTCAGAAATTTCTGCATCTGAGTCAGTAGCCAACAACATGACCAATGTCAAGATTTATGGTCATCATCAAAATGAAGAAGATGTAAAACCTATGCCCTTCATTGATTTTCTTGGAGTTGGAGCTACTTGAAAAACAAAAGTGGGTTTTTGGGGGAATTTTATAAATTTATTACATATGGGGAAGTAACAAAAGAAGCTAATTAAGAGTTTGTTTTTTGTTTTGCCAACGGAGTAGGATTAATTAGTTTGTAACACCACTGAAGAAACTTGGTGACTGCTTATAACTGCCTCTTCTCTGTTAGAGTTATTTTGAAATACTGCAAAAGAAACAATGTTTTTTTTCTGGGGCAGAAAGCAACATTTTTAGTTCTTGATAGTTTGTACAGTCTTTTTTATGAATGAAAAAAAAAGACGAGAAAAAAGAAGGTTATGAAGGGAAGGTGGTTCTTAAGTGTTGATCGGGGGCGAGTTACTCGGTCCATAGTAATAGAAGTCCAATAAAATAATTGAAACAAATTAATCCAGATAATAACGTTGTAAAAGTAAAAATATATTAGGATAAAACAGTGTCAGAATTTTCACTAAGAGGATTTAAAATATAAAAGAAGTATATGCACGAAGAAGTCGAAGAATTTAATGTTTACTATATACATAACAATAAATTTGTATTTATTTATTTGTACATTATAATTTTATGATGAATCCACTTGCGCTCCTAGCTCCGGTGATGGTAGGCATAGTTACTAGTATTGGCGGGGTCGTTTGGTAAGAGGGATAGGATGAAGATTATTAATTGGTTGGTGGGATAACTTCTTTGGTATCTCACCCAATTATATAGGATAAAAGGTGGGATAAGTTATCCCATATAGAGGGTGAGATAAGTTATCCCATCTTATGCCACCCAATCCCATCTGCCTGGGATAACTTATACCTCCTATCAAACAAAGAGCAACATACGGATAAAACAATTGTAGTACAAGCTAATTCACACATTATTGTTATTTGAGAAAAAAAAGGTGCTAGGATGGAGATAACTAGATTAAGAGGCACGAGGCCAGGAGCTAATCTAGAGGATTGGTTACGAGCTCGTATATATAAACTTTGTAATTTTTGCATAAAATCATATATAAATTGATTAAATATTTATAAAATATTAAATATGAACTGTTATGATAGTATTAATTTGAATTCATTATAAAAATTGATAAACGTTATTAATAAGTATTCCGTCCCAATTTATATGATGTTTTAAAAAATAAATAAAGACTTCTGAAGCACTTTCGGTGTATATTTTCATGGTATGATGTGACGATCGATGTAACTTTTTCAAATCCTAAAGGCACATACTTGTTAAGGCACCTTCTCCATAAATGATCTTTAATATGCCTTCAACATTATTTTTCAGTACATCTGTTTTAATAAACATCTCTAATGGGATCTTCGTAAAGTTGATCATTATGAGTCTTACAATGAATTTGATTGGCAGGTTCAATGGCAACGAGAAGGGGATTCATTAGCTCGTAATTTAGTACGAATCGGTGAAATGACCGAATCCATAAAGATTATTCAACTGGCTCTGGAAGGAATTCCAGAAGGGCCTTACGAAAATTTAGAAATCCAACGTTTTGACAAATTAAAAGATCCTGAATGGAATGATTTTGAATATCGGTTTATTAGTAAAAAACCTTCTCCAACTTTTGAATTGTCGAAACAAGAACTTTATGTGAGAGTTGAAGCGTCTTAGGAATCCCATCCCTAACGAGCTAGAAGCGAAATAAGTGCTCTTAGCCTTTTTCTTGCTTGCTTGATAGTAGGGAGGGAGGATTTGGGAAGCTCTTCCCTTCTGCTCGACTTGTCTATTGAATCAGCTCTTTTCCAGGAGTAGGCAAAAAGAAAAGTGTGTGTTAAGCATATCACTTTTTTAGAATGATTTGATCCATCAATGGCAGCTATATGAGATAGCCTCGGTCCGTACCTTCGGAACAACCAGAACAGGAACAGTGGACCTAAGCAAAGGAAAAGATCGACCGTAAAGAAGAAGGGGATTACCAGAGGAAATTTCCAAACAAGATAGGATCACTTCTAGCGGGACTGAACTCTACAAACTTGATGGACGGGCTTTCCTTTCAAAAGGCAACAAAGAAAAAGAAAGAGATATGTGGCAAAGAATGAATTGATAGAGGTTTGGAGTTTAACTGAGATAAAACAGAATCAAAAGGACTAGGAGCGAAAGCCCCAAATCAAAATTCATCATATAACGATGCACCGTATCAGGTGCCACCATAAAATCTTACAAAGATTCATTATCAAGTATGGAAATTTCAGAATAATGAGCACCACCTTGAATAGTTCAAAATGACCATCTACTCCAAATAATAAGCCTTAACTCATTTGGATTAGTTTTCATTCTAATAAACAAGTTTCTAATTAACCAATCATACTCAATATTTAATAGAAGTTTAACAACCGCACAAGCACCACAATTATATTTAACTGTGTCTTGATATATTTTATCACCGCCCCAATACAATGCAACTCTAACCCAACATTCATTTGACATTTTTAGAAATATTATAATTTTATTGGAATTGACAACCGGAACTCCAATCGTAAATTTAAGAAATTAAATAAGCAACAAATCATTATATACGTAATCACCAAATGAAATGTCAAAACTGATCGTCCTAATTTGGCTTACCCAAAAACATAACATAAGAATAACAGGATGGTCACTCTGCCCCCTCCCTTTTACTCTTAAGTCTTTACTGTTTCTCCTTTATGCACATTTACTTTTTTTTTTAAAACTCAAAAGTAGTTTCACCAAAAAAACTGGGGGAAAGATAAGCAAGAACAATGAAAATGGAGGGGAAATTATACAAGAAAAGAGATTATGATGTTGAAATCGATTTTATGCTGAAGGCACATAAGAGATCTTGCATTTACTTTTTTGTCTTTGTTTTATTGTATTGTATTCGAGCTGAAAAATAATACTGGGATTCGGAAAAGCTGCATCAATCGTCACATCACAACACTTTTTAAATTTTAAAATATACACTAAAGATGTTTTAGGATAGATGAGACTTTCTCTAAAATTTAAAATATTTACTAAAGGCTCATTAATAATAGAGCACCTTCAATGTAAATATATTTAATAAACGGATTATATTTAGATGTGAAAGTTCCACGATGAAATGCCCTACACACGCATTTTCACCATTTAGATTATGAAATTTCTCATAAACCTATTTATTGGATTTATTTTTAAAAGGACCATTTCGATCAAAAATTCTAGTTTTGTCCTATCAGACAAAACAAAAGAAAAAGGTGTTTAACTACTAGACCGACTGATGTAATCAATGAGTGTCTGCCTATCTTTTATGACTTTTTTTATACTTTTGTTGACCGCACTGATAGTGATTTAAGGAGGACAAATTTTTTGCATGTTTTCTTTTTTACTTTTAACACGTGTGCTTCATGATGGCATCTACATCTAGCATACTTTTAATTTGCATGAAATAATTACTCCTTTAATTCACTATTCTGATTGGATTAAGTGAGCCTAATCACTTACAATGAAAAAGAAAAACGTAATTGATTGACAAAAAAATCTAAAAGAATGGATGTTTAAGTCTGTTGATATTATCTTTCTCGAATCAGGACTTATGTTTATGACGGCAAATTTGATATCAAATTTGATCGATTATTAACGACTAAATCTAATTTAGACGAATTTGATCAAGGAGATGCATATATAATATTTCAAGTTTCATTATGTGTTTAAGAACTTTTTCTCTTCTTGATATAAATCTTTGTGATTCCTAAAAAGAAACGGGTTGAAAAAGTTTAATTGATCCAAATAAATTCTTAAATTCGCAGATTCATCGACAAAGCTTTATGTACTGGTTTCCTCCTTTATTTAACTTTTTCTTATCTTCCTTTGTTTATTTTCTTTACAAAGGTTATATTATATTCTCTACATATTGATAACATTGATAATCATTACTTTTGATAGTACCTCTCAAAGTATAGACAAATTAAAAATGAGTTGAGGCGTTGAGATGTGATGTCACCACACCAAAATATCAATATCCCTTGGTCTCTATGAACACACACGTGAAGGGATTAAAAAATGTGATGCTAATCTATAATTAAGTGTCTGAAAAGCTGGCACTAACACTACAAAGTTTTGCCATCCAGTTAATTCAGTGAATATCCTGAAAGAATTCATATATGAAACCATGAGGCATTAATAAGTTCAAAGATTCGATGGAATGTTTCTCCAATCACTTCCTTATCTGCAGAAAAATTGCAGGCAGGTTGTCATTATCATGGTCTTCAGTCTTCACACAAGGAGGAAAGGACTCCACCCAACACTATAGGATGTGTGTGGTGTGATTTGAAAATTGTTCTTAAGAAAAATGTTTTCATTTTCTGATGTTTGTTATAACGAAAAACTAACTTTCGAAAGAGTCATTTTATTTATAATTATTTTAACTTTTAACTTCATATTACTAGTTTCAACTAGGGTTGTCCAGTGGGTCGAGTCGGCCCGATCCCGACCCGACTCAATCCTCCATTAAAAAAAAAAAATTGTCGGTGTCGGGATTCGAACTCGGGACAGGTCCTGGGATCGCCCCGCCCGTCCCGATCCCGACCAGTCCCCCTTTGCAAAAACAACCATTGCAACAACGATCAAATTTTGATTTTGGCCGTTGTGCAATGGCTATAACGGCCATTTTTGGCCCACCACCCCATAAACCCCCTACCCCCTTAATATTTATTTTTAACCTCTAAGTTAATATATTTACATTTTAACCCTATTTCTCAACAATAAATAACTCATTTTCCTCTTCATTTTTCTCATAAATCTTCCTATCATCTCTCTAATCTCTCAATTTATCTCTCTACAATTCTACAAATCTTCCTACTATTAGTATTAAATATTATATCAAAGTTAAAAAATTGGGAGTGAAGTTGGCAACTAGCTTGAAGATCATCGAACAAAGTTTCAATTTTCAACCTCGATTACACGTCGACGTTTGGTACCTTCTTTCCTTCTTTAAATTATTATTGTTACTTAATTTTAATTATCGCACTTAATTTCATTTACTTTAATTATTTATTTGTATAATTAAAATGGAAGGATTGAATGATTACGTGTAAGGATAATTGTGCTTCTTCTAGTAGGGGTAACAAGGGTAAGGGTACTTTTTCTAGTAATCCTATTCCTAGTCTCGATGATTTGATTGATTTCAGTCATATTGATGAAACTATTTTTTAATGATATACCATTAGATGATGAAGTAGATGAACCAGACTTTAATTTAGATGATAATATAGATGACACAACCACTAGAGCACCTCAACCTTAGGATCAGAGTCAGACTGAGTCTCAGCCTGAAATTGCAACTGCAATGCCTCCTATTCCCCCTAGTATGAATCGAGGCTCCATACAACGAAAATTAAAATCACATGCATGACATTTTTTTTATAGGGACCAAGAGAATCAACTAGCTAGATGTAAAATTTATAAAAATGTTTATAGATATAAAATCGGAAAAAGTCAAGGTGGGACGGGAGGTTTATTGAGACATGTACAAGGCGAGCACACAACTAGGTGGAATCAATACCATGCTAAAAAATCGGGTGTGCCAATGGCATCTGAGTCGGGACAAGGTTCCCATAGTGTCCCCGACCTATTACAGGGTCAAATTAACCCGACTACGAGGAGAATTTTTGGTCCTAAATATGATAAAAACAAAGATAGGAAAAATATGGCAAAATTAATTGCGGTGGAGTGTTCGCCTTTTTCATTTCCTTCCTCTCCTGATTTTATTCATTACATTCGAGAAACATATAATCATGTTTTTAATGGTTTTCCTAGATTAACTGTTAGAAGGGTTGTTTTAAAATTTGCAAGTGAATATCAACAATATTTACGTTATGCACTGTATCATTTTAATGGCGAAGTGGCTATCACTTCTGACATAGGCCGTAGTACTAATGATTATTTAACGGTAACATGTCATTGGATAGATCAAAATTGGTTTATGCAAAAACGTATTTTAGCATATAGATATATAGATGATAGACACACTGGAAGTTTTATTGCATAAAATATTAATGAAATTTGTGATTACTATGGAATAATTAATAAAATTATGACTATTACATTAGATAATGTTTCTTCTAATGACTATGCTATAAAACTTTTAAAACTTAGATTAACTCCACCTTTTCCTGATCATTTTCATATAAGATGTGTGTACCATATTTATAACTTAGTTGTTGAGGAAGGCTTAAAACTTTTTGAAAATATTCTTGATAAAATACAATTTGCTATAAACTTTATTTTTAAAGGTAATAAAATACAAAGACGCAAAGAATATAAAAAAATTTGTCATGATTGTGGATTACCTTATAGAAAAATTTCAGAAGAAGTTTCGACTAGTTGGAATTCGTTGTATGAGCAACTACTTGTTGCTTACGATTATAGACAACCTATTACTTTATTATTTAACGTCCATAATAAAAATTCAAGGGATATGCTTGTAGATAATGATTGGGAATTTTATTTAGAACTTAATGAATTTTTAGAGAAATTTTATCAAGCTACTAAAGAATTTTCCGGTATTTATTATCCTACTATTTCAAATATGTTATTTTATATAGCTCTAATATTTTTGTTACTTAATGAATATATGCAAAAAACCAACTTATAAGTCATCTATTGAAAAGATGTTTAAAAAATTTTACAAAATACTTTTATCCTATCCCCACTATTTATATTGTTGGTGTTGTATTAAATCCAACTATTAAAGTACACGGTTGTAAAACACTTGTAGAAACGATTTATGATTTTATAGAAGTACTTCCAATAGACCCAACTGAAGAACCAACTCACAAACTAACTAAAGAAGAAGTTAAGTCTAGCATACACACTGAATGCGAACAAGTATATATGTATTAACAACAACAAAGTGCAAATAATCAACCGGTTTCTGTACCATCTTGTACTACATGCAGTTTCTGCTGCTAGTATTCAATGCCTTAGAAATAAATATGTAGTGGTTCAACTTCTTCACAAGTTAGCGAATTTGATGTTTATGTTTTGCAGGATGTTGTACCGTACGAATTAATTGCCAATGATGAAGAACAAGAAGACTTGCTGAAATACTAGAGGGAGAATGAAAAGACATTTCCAATACTAATAAAGATGGCCCGAGATGTGTTGAACATTCAAGCGTCATCAACAGCGTCTGAAAGCGATTTTTCTGCGGAAAGATTTCAAATAGGAGAGCACAAACATTAATTGGCGGGAGATACATTGGAGATTGCAGTTCTATTCAGAGACTGAATTCGTGTGGAGCGTAGAATGTGCGGTCAATCGGATAGCAATGAAGAAGAAGATTACAACTACAACGAAATCTTGTCCGAGAGAGCAGGAAGCGACGTTGAAGAATTTGACAAACAAATTACAATTCCAACAGAAGATCCTCAAGACATTGTGATGGAATTCGAAAGTATGGTTGAATATGTAATTTTTTTAATTGCAGTTTTACTATGTGATTTGCTACTTTTGAACAACACCATAAAGTTGCAATTTTGAAATTGTATTACAAAAAAATTATATTTCTATTAAATAATATAAGAGGCACAAAAACAGCTTTGGGATATTTTTATTACACTATCTTGTTCAATTATTGAAGTGTTTGTATATATTATTTTTTTAAATTAAGTGGCCAAAAAAATAATCCCGAGTCCCGACCCCGTTCCGGCGGGATATAGGACGGAATGGGACCTCTTCCCGTCCGCCTATCCCGGCCCACCGGAAATCCGAGTCCGACCCTCCCCGTCCCGCCTCGTTGGACAACCCTAGTTTCAACTGATACTTTCAACCATTACTATTTACTTTAGTACCCAAATATGTCATCAAAACACACTCCAATTTACTAATATTATTTTGTTCCATAGTTATAATACTATATGTTTTCTTGGAAAATATTTCTTACCATATATCCGAACACCCGAAAACATTTTAAAATCTTTTCTTACGAAGAAATGACTTCCAGCGTAGTAAACACACTCATATATCTACAGGTTCAACAGTTAAAGGCATGAAGTACGAACGTACCAAAACTAGCTGAGCTAGTGGGATTCCCTTTTAATCGACGGGTTTTGAAGAGTCTTGTCGTTCAGCAACATATGTTACTTTTGAGAAGTTCATGGCCAAGGATCAAACTACATTACTTATATTCAAATTTAATTACATTATACTATTTCTGTTGGAAGAACCGAAGAAGATAAAGGCATTTGCATGTTTAAAAACTAAATTGATGATTAGAAGATCGTCTGGTGGGGGTGGGGTGGTAGGGGGGGGGCAGAGAAATCTTTTATCGTAATAGTTACAAACGTGACGAACAATTGGGATTATCTGGAAGGTAGTCCGGTGTAAAATTAGCGGATTAAACTGAACCTGAGAGGGTGAGAATGAACGGATCATTAACCCATCCAAACACTACTTGAACTGACATAAATTGTAACCAGGTATTAATTTTTGTCATTTTTTTTTTGTTTGATTACTAAAACTTTTTTCCTTTATTAGGACAATATCTAACATATCAAACAGAATAAAGTTTCTTTTTCTTTTTTAGAATAATTTGAGAAGCTCCCTTATGAATCAATATAGACTACATACTTCACACAAATCAGCCTAACTTTTAGGTAAGCTGAATAATTCTGTGATTTATCAAACATCCAACCTATTTGTAAGTTATTCTAATGTAACCTTATAGACAGTTTGGTGCTTTCTGCTGGATTAGAGGGAAGTTCAAAATGTTTTTGAGTTAAAACAGACAGTAAATCGAACAACAAATGTTTACACAGGATACAAATCATTTGGGAAGAACCACTTTAAATGGAGACCCAAATCGCTACTGGACCTATATACATTGTAGGGGGGAGGGGGAGAACTGGCTTATATTACAAAATCAGGCAATAAGCGGTTATTCACGATATATACGGTAATCACGCATAGTAGATCCAATAAGAAGATATAAGCAAGTTGTGTTGTGTTGTGTAGTGTCGATTACTGCCTTGAATTAAGTCTACCACCCTTAAGATGTGAACCAAATACAGAAGAAAGATGGCCTAAACAAAAGATCTACTACGCAATGACAAAAGTATGTTACTGTAAAAAACCATCTTAAAACGGGTAAACTGTTCAGTGAACTAAAATGGATCTTATCATTTCAATTCAATTGTGAAATACTCAACCAAATGCGAAGATATATGCATTTTAGGCAGGATACACAACTTTGGCCTTGCAAGAAGAAAATGTAGAGACTGCATGAATTACCCAAGGTTTTGAACTTCTTGGGAACTTTTTACTCATATTGGTAATTCCAGCAATTTTCTCAATGTGACGAGTCTGGAAAGATGCAGCTCAGAATGCATGCTTCATCCACTCTCACGCATACCCCAGCCACTCTTTGACATCTGTTATAGGAGAAGAGTTTCACAAATGACCAGTTGAAACTTGAACATGAGGATTACTAGTAAGAAATAGAGGCAGTAAAGACATGACTCATTAGATGATTATGGTGTTTTACAATTAAAAGCAGCACAAGCCACAAGGTACTGAATCTGCATGATACTGACAGAAATTTAAGATCTGATTTGGCAATGACTTCCCTAGCCGTTGGCTGACAATTACTTAAAGTTCTATGCTGAGAGATGAACTGCTTAAGGATCTGGATCCTGGGATCACAACATCCAGTTATTAGTTATTAAAAAAAAGGTTTTTCATTTGAATTTGAAGCCCTATAGCATAGAACCCAATATAATTAAGTATTATTTTTTGAGAAAGGTAACAAAATAGAACCCAATACGACATATAAATAACATGAAACACAAGTGCACTTGTGTTAGCATGACCATCACAAACCTCTGGTTTCCAACTGTCAACTATCCAGGATCAGCGCACTACAGATGAATAATGAATAACGACTACCAAATAGAAACTGACGTACACTCACCATGTTTTCTTACTAACCTCCAACATGATTATTAAGTTTATTTTCTGATAAGGAAAATAAAGTCTGATTTCCCCATACTTGGACTTGGTGGTGAAAATGTAGTCAATGTTACGTCAAGTCCAAGTTAATACTTTTTGGGGATAAAGTCTTTAAGTCCAAATTAAGAAATGATGCAAGCCTATATTTTTCTCTAAAAATTGTGCAAATTGCATTAATTCGTTGAACATTAATATCCTAGCTAACTCTAATATCCTAGACTATCCCTTCGGAACTTTCAAGGTCAATTGATCGAGATCGAGCATTTTATAAGGGACCGGATGGAACATACGCACCAAGAAAAGTGAATCCTTTAATAAGATTCTATAAAATGCAGCAAGGCATAAATTTCTCATGAAAGCGTATTAAAAAATAGAAGCAATCAACCTGTCAATCTACATGCCACCTACAAATAATCAATGTAACCAGAGGACATACTCTGTTGCAGTTACACTTTGAAGACCATAAGTGAACTAAGAATAGAATAAGCAAACAAATTTCAGTTAATCAAATACCCAAACTAAGCTCCATCATAGTCAAGTTCGACAAATAATTTATAAGCATGACAAAAGTCCATATTTAAGGTATCTCAATCATCTAAACCTATAGTTTTCAAAGATAAAAATTTTGACAACCATGAAATAGACTAAGTGATAAAGTCGAATCAAAAGAAGGCAGTTTCAAATATACATTCAGCTACTGATAACAGCATGCAGAATATCTAAGACAACAAGAAATAGTTCATACTATGAATCATATTACAGGAGATCAAGTCCAAGTAAGCTCAAAATGTGTTACCTAGCGGCCCAAAGACTAGGGATAGGTCAACCCTGCTGAATCCTTTGCAGGTGTAATTACTGTTGACTTTGTTGCTGTTCCTCCATAAGAAGGCTGCCATATTTGTGCACCCTGGTAAGTCCCTATACCCTGCAAAGCAACCGGACTAATCCCATTTATACCATAACCAGCACCGATCCCTCCAAACGAAGGATTAAATCCCGATGCAGCTAAACTCAATGGATTCACTCCAAATCCCATGTTTTGCCCCATCAAAAGAGGCATAGGCATAGGCATTGCATTCATACTCACGCCACCCATTATCCCGGGAGTCGTCACTCCATAACCATAACTCATCTCATTTTGTTGCACAGCTTGATTCACATTACTATTACTGTTACTAGCATTATTATTCAAATTCTCCACGAATTTCTTGCAAAACAATTGACACCCATCGAACGATTTCAACGGTTCCTCCAACGCCTTATTAGCCCCTTCAACATTCTTATACACAAAAATCGCGAAACCCTTAAATTTCCTACTAACCCCATCAATCCCTGATGGTCCTTCTTCAATTTCCCCAAATTTCGCGAAAAAAGCCCGTAACTTTGCGCTATCTACATCCGGCCCAACATTCCCAACATAAATTTTCCGGCCACCGGAATCTTGACTAGTCCCCCCAGCGGACCCCACAGCCGCCAGCTGGCAAAAGGTAGCTCGATTCCCAATTTTCTTCTGGGGCTCCTTTAAAGCCCTTTTTGCCCCGACCCGAGTTTTAAACAACACAAACCCGTACCCTTTAGCTCTCCCAGTAACTTTATCGGTAATCAATTTACACTCTTCGATATCTCCATAGGGTTTAAAGGCGTTGAGGAGTTGTTCGGAAGTTGCATCGTACCCGAGTCCGTGTACGAAGATTTTGCGGTGGGTCGGGTCGGAATCGGCTAGGGTTGTGACCCGAGAAAGAATTGATGAGTCGTTTGAAGATGCGGTTTTGAATAGGTTAATTATTTGGTCTTTACTGAATGGTTCAAGAAGTTTACGAATAGTCTCTCGCTTCGTCGACTCGTCTTCACTGTCGGATTCCGATTCCGGTTCGGGTTTTTCTTCGGGTTCGGATTCGGATACTACTTCTTCTTCTACTTCGACTTCGACTTCTTCGTATTCTTCTTCTTCATCATCAAATAAAGATTGAGGTTTTGGTTCATCAGGTTGGAGATTTGGGGTTGAAGATGATGATGATGATTTTCGCTTTGTCCCCATTGAAGCTCACCTCTGTTTCCCTCTTCTAGGGTTTTGTTTTGTGAACTGTGCTTTATGCAAATTCTATGTATGTATGTATGTACGTACTCCCTCTTTTATCTTCAGAATAGTCTCTCTGAGTAGAAAAGCTAGATATAAAAAAAAAAAAATCATTTCGCTTTTCAAAATTTTAACCATTTTTCATCATATTAATATGAAACGAATTGTAATTTATAATATTTTTTCATGTAGTTTCTGAATATCTAAATTTTAATTTTAAAATATTAAATTAATTTAATTTAATTTAATGTAACTTTAAAATTTAATTAAATTGACTTTTAAAAAATAATAACAAGTATTTTGAGACGGAATATCTAGCTTTTTTTTTTCTTCAAATCTTTTTCCAAAACTCTTTTTTTGCTTTTATTTTAAATTTTGCTTTCCATGAAGCATACATTAATGAAAATTAAACTTGGTATGCTACTAGACAATGAATTAGTAAAATTTATGATTCATGTCTCGAAGTTAATTTCACAATTATTTAAATAAATTTGTCTTTAACAATGTTTTGAATGTAAGATTAAATTAGGTATTTTTTCTTAATAAGTATGGTGTTTGGACAACTTAACTATTTGACGTTAGTATAAAGTTAAGACGTGTATACAGGAGTGACAACCTCTAAATACTTAGTTGTTTGGATGAGCTGAATTTAAGTACTATTTCTTTCGAATAAAAAAAAGTGTTTACTTAGTCATTTATACATCTTTAAGAAAATATTAACTCTTAGACAAAAAGAAGTAATTTGATTAAATTGTCTCTAATTAAATATATACTGGGATTTGATCATATAGTACTTAATAAAAGTAAATATGAAAAATTAGATTAATTTTTTTTAATTTGATAATTTAACACTCTTTTTAACTCAAAAAAAAAATGCTAAGTAAATACTCTTTTTTTTTCAATCTTAGGGCATATTGGTCCAGTTTGCATGCTACTTGACGCTACTTAATCATACTCTCTTTTTATTTAATTTAATTACTTAACGCTGCTTATTCCTACTTGATGATATTTAACGCTACTTAATAATATTTTTCAATTATCTTCTTCTTACTTAATGTTACTCCACACTACATACTTATTTCAATCATCTTCTTCTTACTTAATGGTCATATAATTATCCATTTTTTCATTAAAGTCACTTAATTATGTTTTCTAACACAAAAGTCATAAAAATCACAATACTTTGAGCTTACTAACACAAAAGTCACACTAACAAAAAATTCAATTTCCGATGGGTACTATTTTTTTGTTCATAATTTTTTTAATCTAATAGATACAAATTCAATTAAAAAGAATCGACCCGACCAAAAATCATATGCAAATATTAAAATACTAAACGGGTGAATAAATGTGAAAAAAATATTATTACAAGATTATTACTTTCTATGCAAATAGTAGTAACTATTACTCCATAAAATTCAATTTCCTACTGTCACACTTTTTCAATATATATATTGGAAAAAGGACCAATATGCCCTAAGATTGAAAAAAAAAGTTGTTTAGTGTAAATTAACCAGAAGTTATCAATATTTACATCAAGCAATATAATGTTTACAAAGGTATTTTTTTTTAAGAACAACTCTTCAAAAATTTAATCGTTGACCATATAACTAAATAATCAAAGACAAGCTCATCTTTGAGTCATGTCCTCCTCCAATACATCTTGTTGCATACCACAATCATGATAATTCCACCATCCAACATTTAACATCACAAGTCACAACATTTTATTTTCGCTCATAAAATGAATCATATAGAAAAATATTTTGAATGACATTAAAATTATCAAGAAAAAATGAAAATTATCAAACAGAAAAAAGTTAATCGTAGAATGCACATTTTATTTCCGCACATTTTTGGCTTGAGATCCCCCTAGAGAGGGATTGTATATGTGGTGGAAGGGTTGATTCTGTTTTTTTTAAAAAAAAAATATTTTAATGATTTGAATGTGGGTTTTGGATCGAGTCGGTTCTTTTTATTGAGTTTGTATTTATTAAAATAAAAATAAAAAAATAAAAAATATTATCCATGGAAAGTCGAATTTTCCGGTAGGTGTGATTTTTGTGTTAGTAAGCTCAAAATTTTGTGACTTTTGTGTTAAAAAATATAGTTAAGTGGCTTTGAAAAAAATGTGATAGTTATGTGACATTTGTATTAGAAAACATAGTTAAGTAACTTTGATGGAAAAAAATGATAGTTACGTAACCATATATGAAATTTACCCCCCTCCTATTCCTCTTCTTCTTACTTAGTGTTGCGTAGAGTGCTACTTAATCTTACTTTACGCTACTTAACACTACTTAATCCTACTCTTCTTAATTTTTGTTGGAAATTTGTCTTTGGTGGGGAGGTGCGTCCACCCATATTTAATGACTTAAACACTAGGGTTCCGCATGTTGGAGGCTTTGTCTCTTCACACGTGCATAATCTACTAAGTGAGTAGATGACCGTAGGACCAATGATCGTCAAATTTCGTTGAGAAATGAAAGATATATTGGTCCACGAAGTAAGGTGTTTGAGGCATGGAAATATGGTGTGGGACAAATTTACCACATCGGTGGGAAAAAGAAGAATTGTTCTCTTTATAAGTCTCAAAATTGGCTAAGGGTTTGGGACCCCAAGGGGTAACCCATGTGTTTGAAGGAGGGAGGACCTAGATGTGCTTGGGTTCAAGGCTAAGTCCACACGCGCGCCCCCGCGCGCCCGTCCGGGCTCGGGTCGTGGGTCGTGGGCCTTGGGCTTCTTCTGATATTATCTCTTTGAACCCCGAAATTGCTTAATATTTACAGTTTGGTCCCTGGAGTTTCTGCATGCCATTTGGGTTGATTTTTGGAGCGTTAAAGCTCCATTAATCTGCACTTAATCTCCTCCCTAAAAGCTCATTTATGTTGCACATTAAATCAGTCATTACTTGGCCGATTAACTTCTCATTACTTGGCTATTAACAACCTTTACTTGGCAGTTGAAAGGTCCCTCCCCTTATATTATATATTGAAGCCTTTTGGCTCAATTGTTGAGACTACAACACAGAGACAAACAGAAGAGAGAACAACATAAATTCTGTCCAAAACGTGAGCAGAAACAGTGGACAAAAATAGAAAACTCTTCCTTCCTTTTCCAATCTTCAGCAAGTCGTTTCGTGTTTGTTTTCTTCGTCAGAATCAACCTATTTGCTTTGTAGTGTTGATTAGCTGATGTTTTATCTTGAGAAGACTATTGCTCGTTAACGTAAAAGCATATATACTGGGCAATCTTGTCTTAAAGACAGAGAGTCATCTCTCAACTCAACTACAGTTGTAACAATCCAGATTTAGTGTTTCTTGATTTCAGGTTATCAAGATTCAAGACTCAACAACTTTGCGGCAATTCTGAATATTGGCTTGTTTGTTTATCCTTTCGAACGCTTGTAATTTTTATTTACTTCCCGTACTGTTTTACATATCCAACAATTTTTACTTAACTCCTCCTCCTCTACTTCTTCTTACTTAATGTATAAATTAACATACTTGATGCTAGTTAATGAGATGCAAACTATTGCATTAAAGGTGAAGGACAAAAGGCTATAAATAAATCACAAGGGAAACGAATGAACACATTTGCGAACAATTCAGAGATAAACTTAGTACGTAGATATATGATAAATCTTTATGTTACAAAAAGTTAGTCAAGCCAACCTTTGGAGTGAAACAGATTGTTGTTTATGTGACAAATGACATTCACTTGAATTTCTTCATTGTTCGTGCATAGTATGAAAAAAAAAAAGACATAACAGAAGAAAGCACCAAAAAGATACTGAAACATAGAAACACAAATGCATAACAAAGTTCTAAAATAGAATTGGTTGCTGATGGGTGTTGTGTAAGAATATCTGTCTCTTCCGGAAACATTTAATGTGGCCCACATATTATGGCAATAAATTATTTACCTTGTCTTCCGAGTAAATAATAATTATAGCAGATAATATTCTTTTGGTTATGCATATTCAGAAGTTTCCTTGATGAGAGAAAACATTTTATTAGGAGTTCCTAGGGTAACCATATTTTATGAAGTAGTCCCTAGGGTTCAAGTTTTTGCCTAAGAGTCCCCAGCCTATCTATAAATACGCTTGTAACTCCATCAGTCCAATATTTTGAAATTATGATAGACATAAATTAGAAGGCTCTAGGTTTACTATTAGGTTACAATACGGTGCTAGAAGAAAGACGATTTTCACGACACTTGAACAACTATGGTCGAAAGTAAGTTCCTACTCTAATATTCCGATGCGTTTGGCTCTATGGATGCGTTTAAAATCAACATGTGATATCAGAGCCTGACTTTCTCTGTATTGTTTGGTGTTTAGATATATTCATAAATCGTAATAATTAGTTAATAATTGTTACGCTTTTAACTTAACTGTGTGATTCATTGTTCCTTTTAGTTGGCAGAATACTTATCTTTATCTGATTAGTATTTAATAGAAGAATATAAATATCTGTATTGGGAACTCGTTCTTTCTCATGTCAATGAAGTGTCACAATTCACAACAATGTTTCAATGGATGTATCTATACGCATAAAATTATTTTCTTTGCACAGTAGCTCCATTCAGATTGTTTTTATAGAATAGTGAGGTTTTATTTATGAATAGTTTTATTTGTGAATATCACTTACAAATTTGTAAAGATGTAAAACTACTGTTTCTTCGGAAACAAAATTTTTACTCCTATCTGGTAAATATTTAAGGCAATTTTCGCAATCAGTTGATGTCCGCCAAACTTTTTATTTGTTGTTTATCAAAGTGATAAGAGATTTTCAGTAAATCTTGAAACTAGTAGCAATGATGATTTTTAGTATGTCTTTCTTCATGTTTTAATAAAGTTTGGCTACTGTTTCACGTATTTCTTATGATAATTAAGTTTAATTAAAAGGATTCACTATTGAGGTCATATAAGCATTATGCTTGCACACTGTGACCTATTCAGAAACTAATCAACATCTTGTTTTCGTTGATTAATTAGAGAAATTACAATGAGATGTCATTTTGAGTTTTATTTATATCTTGTGCTTAGGATTAGCCACATCATCTCGAATACTTGATATAAAAGAAATTAAGTTATTTAATCTCATAAAATTTAGTGATTAAATTTTTAATGACATCTGTTTAGTTCAGTTATCTCATTAAAATTGTAACTCGGCCTCACAGAGAGGTAACTATTCTGGTGAGATTAATTGGAACGAGATAGTAAACCTTTAAGTTTGAAAATCATCCTATGCCCACAAGTATGGATTATTTTCTAGTTTTATTTTGATTTACCCGTCAATAAAGTTAAGTAAATGATGTGCATGTGTTGCAATCTCTACCCACAGGAAGATCTTGAATTTACTTAGAATTGGTATTTACGCGATTCACTTTTGATGGTTTGTACTTCATAGCTTATGTGTGCATCCTTGTTTTGCAGTTTATACAACTTTTCCTACTGCTATGTTTAACGAGAATGCTCGAATTCCGATGATGTCCGGTGACAACTTTACTGAATGGAAGGAGAAAGTTCTTCTCACTTTAGGGTGCTCGGACTTGAATTTGACCCTCTGTGTGGAAGAATCACCTAAACCCACAAAGACTCAAGTACGCCAGAGGATAAGGCTTATTATGAGCGGTGGGAGCGATCCAATCGCTTGAGCTTGATGCTCATAAAGGCTCATATAAGACAAAGCATTAGGGGTTCCATCACTGTTAGCGATAAGGTCAAAGCTTACATGAAGGCAATTGAAGAACAATTTGTAAGCTCTAACAAGATGTTGACGAGCAACCTTATGAAGATGCTCTCAAGTATGACCTTTGATAGAAGTCGTACAGTTATCGCGAGCACATTATGGAGATGAGAGACATTGCTGCTAAACTCAAGTCCCTTGAGGTTGATATGTCTGCACCATTTCTTGTGCATTTTATCCTCAACTCTTTTCCTGCGGAATATGGTCTGTTCAAGATATCTTACCATACACAAAAAGATAATTAATGAACTCCTTACCATGTGTGTACAAGAAGAGGAGAGGTTGAAGCATGAGATACTTGAAAGTGTTAATTTGGTGACTCATGATAAGAGAAATGCGAAGAAGGACAAAAGTGTTCCCATGAAGAAGAAAGACATTATTGATAAAGATGTTTGCCATTTCTGCAGAAAGAAGGGACACTGGAAGAAAGATTGCCTGAATTACAAGAAAGAAAGGACACTATGAATCTAATTTTACTAAAGATTCTGATAATACATGGTGGATCGATTCTGGTTCCACAACTCATATTGCTAAAACCATGCAGGGTTTTCTAACTCTAAGGAACCCGATAGGAAGTGAACAAAATATTTATTCTGGTAATGGGATGCCATTACATGTGGAAGGCGTGGGACTTATAGGCTCATTTTGAAGGATAGTTTTCAATTAGATTTAGAAAAAAACCTTTTATGTTCCATCGTATTTTAGAAATTTAATTTCTCTTTCAAGATTATCAGTTGTTGGTTATGATTTCAATTTTCATTATTCTTCAGTGAAACTTTTAAAAGATAATAAAGTTATTGGTTTTGGAAATTTGAATGGAAGATTATTTAAATTTAAGTTAGACCCCACGATTGAATGTTTTAACTTTGCATTATAAAGAAGTTGGCACTAAGCGATATATTATCAATGAGAACTCATCAATTCCTTGGCGCAAGAGGTCGAGACATATCTCTATTGAAAGAATCAAAATGTTAGTTAATGATGGAGTTCTTAAAGCTCTTGATTTTTCATACTTTGAAACTTGTGTGGACTGCATAAAGGGTAAGCAGACCAACAAATCCACTAAAGATGCCAAAAGGAGTTCTCAATTGCTTGAGATCATACATACAGATATTTGTGGACCTTTTTCTACCCCTAGCTTAAATGGTGAGAGATACTTTATCTCATTTATTGATGACTATTCAAGATACATGTATCTCTATTTTCTGTTTAACAAATCAGAAGCACTTGATGCTTTTAAAGTTTTCAAAACTGAAGTAGAGAAACAAACATGAGCTCAGGTCAAAATTGTAAGGTCTAACATAGGTGAAGAATATTATGGTAGGTACACAAATAAGGGACAAGTTAAATGTCAATTTGCCGTGTTCCTTGAAAGTGAAGGTATAATCGCCCAATGTACCATGCTAGTAATACCACAATAAAATGATATGGCATGAAGAAGGAATCGGACATTAATGAATATGGTTAGAAACATGATTAGCAGATCAAGTTTACCTTTATCCTTATGGAGTGAAGTCTTACAAACCGCTGTGTATATTTTAAATAGGGTTACATACAAGGTTGTTCCCAAGACGCTTTTGAATTATAGAAAGGATCAAAACCTAGTTTAAGTCATTTACACGTTTGGGAATGTCCAACTGAGGTGAGGGTTTATAACCCACATTTGAAAAAGTTGTATGAAAGAACAATTAGTGATTTCTTTATAAGCTATGCAATTAACTTTAAAGGATTTAGATTTTATCGTCCTTCTCATAAAATTGTTGAGGCTAGAAATGTTAATTTTTCTTTAGGATCATTAAGTAAGTGGGAGTAGTTCGACTTAAGTGGTGAAATTGAAAGAAATAAGGGAACCAACCTGTGATACCTTTATATATTGGAAACTTGAATGTTGTTAAGATAAATTCTCATGAATTGTCCGAGAGCAACAAGTTCAAGAGCCACTACCACATGAGGAGCCACATGAAGATCAACCTGATTTACCTGAACCCATTGAAGGAGTGTCTGAACCGGTGGGAGTAAGAAAATCCTCAAGAGTTCACAAACTAGCAATTTCTAGTGACTATGTTGTATACCTTCAAGAGTCCATGTTCCTTTTCACAAGCCATGAGTTGAGAGAACTCCACACTTTGATATGATTCCATGAAAGAAGAGTTGGAATATATGGCCAAGAATAAGGTCTAGAATCTAGTTGAATTACTAGAAAGAGTCTCTACTATAGGATCCAAGTGTGTTTATAAAACCAAAAGAGACTCATCTAGCAATATTGAACGATATAAAACTAGACTTGTAGCCAAGGGTTTCACTCAGAAAGAAGGCATTGATTATCATGAAACCTTCTCTCCAGTTTCAAAGAATGATTCATTAAGAATAATCATGGCATTACTAGCTCATTTTGATTTAGAGCTGCATCAAATGAATGCGAAAATTACTTTTTTGAATGGAGGTCTTGAAGAGGAGGTATACATGCGTCAGCCTGAAGGATTTTGTGATACAGATAAAAGTCACCTTGTTTGCAAGTTTAATAAATTCATTTATGGACTTATATCAAATTTCATAATGTTGTTTCTCCATTTAAATTTATAGAGAACATCGTTGATCAGTGTATATACCTTAAGATAAGTGGGAGTAAATATATTTTTCTAGTCCTATATGTGGATGACATTTTACTAGCTAGTAGTGATTTGGGGTTGTTGCATGAGACAAAACAGTTCTTTATCCAGAATTTTGAGATGAAGAATATGGGTGAAGCTTTCTATGTCATTGGCATAAAGATTCACAGAAATAGATCTCAAAGATTACTTGGACTATCTCAAAAGGCCTACATTGAAAGAATTCTAAAAAATATCGAAATGAAGAACTGTTCACCTATAGCAGCACCCATCATTAAAGGTGACAAATTCTCATTGAATCAATGTCCACATAATGCATTAGAACAAGAACAAATGAAAGGCATTCACTATGCTTCACTTATTGAAAGCCTTATGTACATTCAAGTCTGCACTAGACCTGATATAGTCTTTACAATGAGAAAGCTTGGCAGATATCAAAGTACTCCTGGTATTGATCATTGGAAAGCTGGTAAAAAGGTTTTGAGATATTTTCAAGGAACAAAGGATCTTAAGCTCACATACAGATATTCTGACTCATTGGAGGTCATTGGATATTCAGACTCTGATTTAGGTGGATGCACGGACTCTGATAAATCTACTTCTGGATACATTTTCCTTCTTGCTGGAGGTGCTGTATCTTGGAGTTAAGCAAATCATTGTTGCAACATCCACAATGGAAGCTGAAATTATAGCTTGCTATGAAGCTACATCACATGCGTTAAAGTTGAAGAATTTTATTTCGGGCCTTAGAGTTGTCGATTCTATTGCAAGGCCATTGAGAATTTTTTGTGATAATTCAGTTGCATATTCTTTTCAAAGAAGAATAAAAGTGGCAGCCCAAGCAAGCACATCGACATAAAGTATTTGATGGTTATGGACTATGTCAAGAAGCAAGATGTGAGTTTTGGACATATTAATACTACTTTGATGCTTGTTGATCCTATGACTAATGGTTTACCAATTAACGTTTTCAAGGATCATGTAACCCGTATGTGTCTTAGTAACTCATTTTAAGTCTTGCTTTATTCTTTAACACTTTGTCTAGACACTATCATTTCTTTATTATACACGACATTGCACATTTTGATTTTCATGTATTATGTTGTGATCATTGGATCAATAAAGTTGGACTCTGAATGACTTATATTAAGTTTATTCATAAAGTTGTTGGACACTTTGTTAGAATATATTATACATCGTAATATATGAAAGAAAGTGTTTGTTTAAGAGCATGACCACCATGATTCATGTAGTAATGTGTAGTGAAAGTGATTGTTGCATACATTTTAGTAGAGTGAATAAAGTTTATGGCCATGATTATCACTCAAATGATTATCTGATTGTAGTATTTGGGCAAGTGGGAGAATGTAAGAATATCGTCTCTTTAAGAGATATTTAATATGACCCACATATTAGGGTAACAAATTATTTACCTTGTCTTCCAAGTAAATAATAATTATAGCAAATATAAATTCTTTTAGTTATGCATATCCGGAAGTTTCCTTGATGGGAGGAAATATTTTATTAGGAGTTCCTAGATAACCATATTTTATGGAGTAGTCCCTAGCGTTAAAGTTTTTATCTAAAAGTCCCTAGCCTACCTATAAATAAGCATGTGACTCCATCCGTCCAGTATTCAAAAATTGTGATAGGCATAGGCTAGAAGGCTCTAGGGTTTACTATTAGAGTTACAATACGATGCTAGAAGTAAGGCGATTCCCACGATACTTGAGCAACTATGGCTGTAGGTAAATTCCTACTTTAATAGTCTGCTGCATTTGGCTCTGTGTATGCGTTTAAAATCAACATGTTGGTCTGCTATAATTGCCCCTTACAAAGATTAATATCAGTAGTATAGAATTTACATTTCCAGCAAATCCAGCCATCACTGCAATCACTGTCAGTTGTACAACGGCTATTACAAGTAAAAATATCCTCAACTTGTGGGAGTAATCTCTTCTCGAATCCCGAAAGCTCAAAATCAACATCTCGTGCCGCCAACACTTGCCTCTTGGAGAACAACAACACATTGACTGAAACATTTCAGCATCAAATTATCGAGATTAAATTATGACTGATATAATGAAAATTGAACATTCAAAGAATATGCATAAAAACACACGATATCAACGAAATACATAAGAAATATGTATCATTGTCTCATATATAACAGTATATATTTACACATAATAATGTAGAATCAAAATTTAGAGAAACATGAGAAGTATGTATACTAACTTGTGGCTGCCATGAGAAGAATGCTGAAAATGAAACTAAATTTGAGGCACGCCATGCTAAGAATAATACTTCAAGCTTTATGAAGTTTTTCTGTGAGCATTTCATTGCTTTCCAAAGGCCATAATTTATAGACCCCTTCTAATGAACTAGCTATCTATGATTTGCTATAGTTGTTTCATTTAGCTTTTTCTTTCTTAATTGTCAACATATTTTTTTGTTCAAGTTCGGTAGGCCTGCCTGTCTAAACTATGAAAATCTATAATATAAAGTCACTTTCTTAGCAATATATCCCAATAAATAGAAGTACATTTAAATATTTTGAATAAAAAATGTTGACCAAGAGCTGATGCATTATGCATAGTATATTATGCTTCTTAGTCGTCCCAATTAATTAAAATACAACATTAACCTGATTTCAGATCCGTTATTTTGAGAAGTGCATTTAACAATTGAACTTGAATACTCCTATGATTCATAGCATCTTTCACTTTGAATGTAGCTGCTAACATGAGCTATTATACTACACAGAATTCACTTTCTTAAATTAAATTTTATGATTTATAATGTTACGTTCAGTTGATCTTCTGTACTGATATTTCTTACATCCTAGTTTTATAGTCCTTTTGAGTGATTTGAATGATAAATACAGCCCAACTATGGTTAGTATTGATTTTTATGGTTTAGGATGCAAAAGGAACGAACAGGAGCACTTAAGGAACAAAAAAGAGAAGTTGGATATCTTCTGAGATCCAAAGTATAATTACTGCTTTTAATATCTAATTTTCATACACTTTGATTGAAAGTGATGTTTTGGTAGACAAACTCGAAAAAATAACTTATGAGGTGAAGTTCTAGTAGTCGGTCTTAAAATTATTATTTCACCTCATGTCCTATTTGATGAGTCTCAATTCCCCTTTGCCTCCTAAACTCGCCACCTCGGCATTCCTACGATTTCCTAGATGATGGCCTGAACCCCATCTAATTCATCATTTACATAGTCCGTCATCCCAGACCCCGGCACCCGCATCCACCGCGGTCAGACCGAGACACGCTGTCCAGCCAGTTCCGTCGACGGTGGCCCGGAACAGCCCATCTCAGGGTGATTCCGCAACCACCTCTCAGCAAATCAAACATCGGCCAGCCGATCCCGCCACCCTGCCCTTCCACCTCTTCCCGGCAGTCCCACGGCACCCCACCTTCCTCTCATCCCGCATCCCGAGACACGCTCTAGGACAATGGACACTCGTGCCATGCACAAAATTTCTAAACCTAAACGGATGTTTAACCTATCCGTTTTTGTTGTCCCTTTCCCTGTCCCTCAAAATCCAAAGAATGCCTTGTCCGACCCAAATTGAAAAGCTGCAATGATTGACAAATATAATGCTCTTATTGATAATAAGACGTGGGACCTAGTACCCCGTCCGCCTGATGCTAACATTATTCGTTCTATGTGGATTTTTAGACATAAAAAGAAACCTGATGGTTCTTTTGAGAGGTACAAGACTCGTCTTGTAGGTGATGACAGGTCTCAACAGGTGGGAGTAGACTGTGATGAAACGTTCAGCCCGATCGTAAATCCCGCAACAATCCGGACCGTCCTCAACATTGCCCTATCCAAGTCTTGGCCCATTCATCAATTTGATATCAAGAATGCCTTCTTACGTGTGGATCTTCATGAAACGGTATATATGCATCAACATATGGGTTTCAAGGATCCTATTTATCTGGATTATGTGTGTTTGTTGCGGAAATCGCTCTATGGACTGAAACAGGCTCCTCGAGCATAGTACCAGTGGTTCACCGATTATGTATCCTCTATCGGTTTTTCACACACCAAATCCAATCATTCCATGTTCATCTACAACATGGGTCCAAACATGACTTACCTCTTATTATATGTTGATGACATCATCCTCACCAAATTATCTGATGCTCTCCGGCGATCCATTATGTCTCTCATTTCCTCTGAGTTTGCTATGAAGGATCTGGGCCTCCTGAGTTATTTCTTGGGCATCTCTGTCACTTGACATTTTAGCGGCCTATTTCTGTATCAGAAGAAATACGCCGAAGAGATCCTTGACCGTGCAGGCATGACATCTTGCAAATTATCCCACACGCCAGTAGACACCAATTCCAAGCTCAACGCTGATTTCGGCCCTCCGTATTCAGACCCGACTCACTATCGTAGCCTGGATGGGGCCCTGCAGTACCTCACATTCACGAGACCAGACATATCTATGCCGTACAACAAATCTGCTTGCACATGTACAATCCGACGGAAGCACACATGCATGCCCTCAAAAGTATTTTACGATACGTCCAAGGCACACTTCACTTCAGATTATATCTATACAGGTCCTCGCTCACTGGTCTCACTGCTTATTCTGATGCTGATTGGGGTGGATATCCTGACACCAGACGCCCCACGTTTGGTTACTGTGTTTTCCTCTGAGATAACCTGTTGTCTTGGTCTTCCAAAAGGTAACCTACACTATCCCGATCCAGTGCCGAAGCAGAGTACAGAGGTGTCGTCAATGTCGTCTCTGAGTCTTGTTGGATCTGTAACCTTCTACTTGAGCTTCACTGCCTGATTCAAAAGGCAACACTGGTCTACTGCGATAATATTAGTGCGATATATCTTTCCGGAAATTCCGTCCAACATCAGCGCACTAAATGCATTGAGATGGACATTTATTTCATTTGCGAAAAAGTGACTCGTGGTCAAGTTCGTATCCTTCATGTTCCTTCCAGATATCAGGTTGCCGACATCTTCACCAAAGAACTTTCGCACATACTATTTTATGATTTTTGAGTCAGTATCAGTGTTCGTGAACCTCCCGCTTCAACTGCGGAGTGTAATAGAACTCGAATATTCTTTCATTAATTGTATTAATTGTATATGTCCTATTTTAGGTAGAATTATAATCATTTTGTAATTAGGTTGATTAGTTACTAGTTTATAGCAAGGTAAATATTTTTGTAATACTATATATATTATATAGTGTAAATCATTGTCAATAAAATCAGGGATCTTTAGGCGGCTCCATCTCTAAGGTGCCCACTGACGAGCACATTCTACACGGAGGACGATTTCAAGTTCAAGGAGTCGAAGCATATCTCCTTCAGAGCCCTGATGTACATGTATACTTAGTGTTCTGAGAAATGCTATTTGGTTTTTATTCTCTTGTGTTCAAGTTTGTCAGCTGTGTAACTGTGTTGGTCATAGAAGTGATAACTTTAGCAGTTATTAAAATTCAAAATGATGCTGATACCAATATTTAAGTTCATTAATTATCAGGTTCATGAGCTTAATGAAGATAAAATACACATTGATTGTAAAGAATGGATCTTGGGTCTAACTCAACCCAAAAGCTAGCTTGTAGGGTGAGGATTGTCCAAGTCCATATAAGTAGTCCATGTTCCCATTCCATATCCGATGTGGTACTCTTAACACTCCCCGCACGCCCAGACCTTATTAATTGGAGCGTGGATAATATAATTTGGGGTCCAACATCGGTGAACAAAGAATTGGAATGAGTCTGGTTCTGATACCAACCCCAAAAGCTAGCTCGTAGGGTGAGGATTGTCCAAGTCGGAGTTCCCTTTCCATTTCCAATGTGTGACTCTTAACAATTGTCCACGCTTCAGTTAACGAGGTCTGGGCGTGCGAGGAGTGTTAAGAGTCCCACATCGGATATGAAATGGGAACATACACTCCTTATATGGACTTGGACAATCCTCAGTTTACGAGGTAGCTTTTGAGATTGAGTTAGGCTCAAGATCCATGCTTTACATTGATAATAGGTGATGGAGTGGCGGACTAAACTCGAGAAAAATTAACTTATGAGGTGAAGTTTGAGCCCGGTCACTGGAGGAGTCCCATCTCTAAGGTGACAAGCATATATTATGCAGATGGATATTATGTTGTGTTGATAGTTAATGTTGAAGAATTCACCAAATGTATGTGTTGATAGTTAATGTTGAAGAATTCACCATTCACCAAATGTATTCCATTTGTTGTCTGGTTTTCCATGTCTTTAGTCCTTTTAGGATTCTCAGAACCTCAAAAATATCAAAGTTATGGCTCTTTGTAAAGTAAAGTTCCTTATGACTTTCTACGATTACAAGGTGCAAGGCTACAGTCAAGTCTAAATATATTTATGAACTCTGGAATGTGGAAACTTATACCATTTGTTTGTTCTTTACATTCCAGACAAGAAATAGAATATTTTGTCTGTCTTCCTAGGTTCTATCTCAAGAATAAATAACTTGTAGACCGCGACCTATAAATACGATGCCATCCATGTTTTTGATTCAAACAAGAGCTCAATCTTCATCCACTACTAATCTTCCCAATACATTGTGCTTTAAATTTCTTCTACATAGTGAAAATGACCATCACATCCTTCACTGATGAGTACACTTCCCCTGTTCCTCCATCAAGGATCTTTAGGGCCTCAATTGTTGATTCTCACAATTTGATGCCAAAGCTGATGCCACAGGCTATTAAAAGTATCGAATTTGTCCAGGGAAATGGAGGTGCTGGTACCATTAAGCAAATCAACTTTCCTGAAGGTTAAATCATGCTAGTTAATTCTCTTCAAATTTTGGATAACCAGCGGGCCGGATTCACTATTTACTTTTTAAATTCTATATACATATATTATACGCCGTTATACATAAATTATACATATATCATACATCCACCTGCTATTCTTAGCTTAAGCAGTCGGGTGGGCGGCTATTTAGGTTAACTTTTTATTATAATCACTAGTATTTTCTGACTGCGGCTTCTTTTCTGCATGTGGAAATTTTAAGTCGATTAAGTATAGGATCGATGAGATTAATGAAGAGAAATTTGTTTACAAATACACATTGATTGAAGGCGACGCCTTGGTAGACAAACTCGAAAAAATAATCTATGAGGTGAAGTTCGAGCAGTCACCGGATGGTGGTTCGATCTCTAAGGTGACGAGCACGTACTACAAGGAGGGAGATTTCAAGCTGAAGGAAGAGGAAATCAAGGCAGGCAAGGAAAAAGTCTCGGGAATGTACAAAGCAGTGGAAGCCTATCTAATTCAGAACCCTGATGCATATGCTTAGTGTTATAAGAGTTGCAATCTGGCCTATATTACGTTGTGCTCAAGTTTGTTGTTAGTTTATAAGTGCTTGCCTCTGGTCTGTTAATAAGTTTCTTGTCTAAGTATGCTATTGTAAGTTTGTAACTGGCTCCTATGTATTTTTAGCAATAAATGAACATCCTTTTTTTTTTCGGTCTCCTATTCCTTTGTGATCATACCAGGTTGTACTCCCTCACACAATGTGGACTAACCATGTCACAGTTTTAATAATAACACAAAAACGTCTGCTATGCTTAATTCTACTGGTGAAGTGCAAGTTAATAACGTGGATACAATTTAACATAACAAAAGGGTAGTCGGGTGCACGAAGCATCCCATGTTCATCCGGGGTCCAGGAAAGGGTTGCACCATAACTCCACAAGGGGTGTGATCCAGGCATCTTAGCCTGATGCAATCATAAGCGGCTGATTCAATGGGTCAAACTTGTAACGACAAATTTTACTGTTGCTCCAAGCTCATCTTCACACTTTAAGATAACAGAATCAAAAGGAAATATTGGAATGTAATGAATTATTGACTGAAAAGCCAACTTTAAAAAGAAATGGCAATTGGACTCCCTCCCTCTGGACTGTCTTTGTCAATTTCTATAAGGTCTTGCCAGCCACAGCGTCTGTTTTGAATTCTGCAAGTCTAGTTAGCAGATCTTAAGGAGTTGCATTATCATTTAGCATACAGATTTCAGATTATAGGCTGTCAATTCTGCAATGGAAGCTAAAATTACTTACTTTTTGTTCCGGTTAAGCCTTGGTTGAAATAAACAAAGCCATATATCAATTCGCAGACATCTCAAGGATGGACATGATATAGTTTTTCTGAGATGAGTCTGAATGACTAATTCAATTCTCCAAATGCTCGTACAATTTGACTGTAATGAATGATGCGAAACGATATCCAAAACTATCAAACTAGAGTACCATAAGCATATAGTACTAATACCATAGAAAAAGCGAAAGCCACATTTTCAAGTCCAAATACATCACTATAGAGAATAAAAACAGATCGTTTGGAAGGAGAAATTTCTTGAACTATGAAAACTATGAAATATGGACTATCACCTGTAACTACTATGCCATTAGCATCTTAATTTTTGAATCAGAGAAGAGCTCCTCACCCATCAAAACTTTTCTATTTAACTTTTTAACTAACTTTTTCCTCCAAGCAATCATCCGTTGTCACCATTTTCACGTACGTGCACACTTCTCCAATTCCTTATTCAAGAATCTTTAAGGCCTCAATCATTGATTCTCATAAATTGATACCAAAGGTAATGCCACAAGCTATCAAAAGCATTGAATTTGTCAAAGGTAAAGGAGGTGTTGGAAGGAATAAACCAATCTTTAAGTCCTCCAATTACTATCCAAATTTTTTTCTCAAAATATAGACGTGATAACTAAAGCACCTTTTATTTTTTTCCTTCAAAATGATGCTGATACCAATTTTAGGTTCATTAAGTATAGATTTCATGAGCTTAATGAAGAGACAATAAACATTGATAAGAGGTGAAGGTGACAAACATTTATTATGCAGACAGATATTATGTGTGTTGATAGTTAATATTGAAGAATTCACCAAATGTATGCCATTTGTTGTCTGGTTTTTCATGTCTTAAGTCCTTCTAGGATTCTCAAAACATCAAAAATATCAAAGTTATGAATCTTAGTAGTGGTGTTCTTTATGACTATTCTTCAATTACCAAGCTACTGTTGCAATATAAGGATGATAACTATATTCCTAGGTATTTTACAGTCTCAAACAAAATTTGAACTGTCACAATTGATTAATCTTCTTCAGGTAGTAAGTAAAGAGAGAATACCTTATACCTTTATCCAAGTGAAAGCTTTACTAAGAAAAATCCAGATATGAAAGGCCACATTAAAGTATAAATGCATCCCTAATTTTTTTTTTAAAAGGAGCAGTTTTATGAACTGTGGAAACTATAGCAGTGATTTGTTTTTTACATTCTCGACAAGAAACAGAATATTTGTCTTACATTAGTTATCTATCTCAATAATAATAAATTTCATGGTCCGCGACCTATAAATACCTATGAAACCCAACATTTTTGTATCAAATAACAGTTCTTGATCATCCACTAGTTATCTTTCCAATAGTGTTTTAAATTTCTACTACTGATCACTGAACATGACTATCGCCTCTTTCACTGATGAGTACACTTCTCTTGTTCCACCATCAAGAATCTTTAAGGCCTCAATTGTTGATTCACACAATTTGATACCAAAGCTGATGCCACAAGCTATTAAAAGTATTGAATTTGTCCAGGGTAATGGAGGCGCTGGTAGCATTAAACAGATCAACTTTCCTGAAGGTTAAATCATCCTAGTTAATTCTCTTCAAATTTTGGATAACCAGCCGGATTCCACTGTTTACTTTTTCTATCCGATATACGTAGATTATACACGGTTATACACATATTTTACATGGATTATGCATATAATATACATCCACTTGCTATTTTTAGTTTACGTAGTTGGTGGATGGCTATTTAGGTAATTTTTTCTTTTAAATCACTAGTATATTCTGACTGTGGCTTCTTTTCTACAGGTGGAAATTTTAAGTCGATTAAGTACAGGATTGATGAGCTTAACGAAGAGAAATTTGTTTACATGTACACATTGATTGAAGGCGATGCCTTAGTAGAAAAACTCGAGAAAATAACTTATGAGGTGAAGTTCGAGCAGTCACCGGATGGTGGTTCAATCTCTAAGGTGACGAGCACATACTACACGGAGGGCGATTTTAAGCTGAAGGAAGAGGAAATCAAGGCAGGCAAGGAAAAAGTCTTGGGAATGTACAAAGCTGTTGAAGCCTATCTAATTCAGAACCCTGATGCATATGCTTAGTGTTCTGAGAAATGTTATCTGGACATTGTTCTGTTGTGTGTTCAAGTTTGTTATTTGTGTTGTGTGGAAGTAATTTCCTTTAGTTTGTCAATAAATGTTTTATACAAGTTTGCTATTTCTACTGTCTGTTCTGATTCTCAGATCTTTGATCAATAAATGACCACTTAAACTTCTCTTTTCCCCATTTATATCTCCTATTTCCTTTACTAAGTTTATCTTCAGTTGCATAATGTGCACTATAGCCTTGTTAGAATCCAATGTTAAAAGCAAAAATTCAATAGGCATCCCGATACCCCTTCTTTTAGATAGATAAGAGATCAGCTAAAGTAGGGGTCATTGTTGTATAATAGGGTAATGGAATTAATAATAGGTTAGGTACACCGAAAAATGATGTTATCTTTAAAGGTATTAATTCCTCTCTCTCAGATGTAAATTGTTTACCGAGGAATTAACCTTTCAGGATACAAAACCTATATTCTCAGAAATTCAAAAGTTACACTAACGAATTTCAGAAGCAGAAACCGCACGTATAAAATATAGACTTTAAAGAAAAAATAAATCTCATAGAAGGGAAATTTCAGAAGCAAAAATTATGTTCTGGTTTCTGTAATGTATTCTCTATATTTTCGTTTCTGCAAATCACTGAATATTTATGGATACTCAATGGTTGACCCGAAACGTTGCAACATATTCATGAAGGGATATTTTCGTTGAAGAAATAGAAATGCTGAAACTTTGTAAGAGAAAGTTTTGAACTATTGAAACTACTATTGGTTTTCCTTGCTTCCAAGAGCTTGACCAACATGTCAAACTCATTAACTCCTTTTATAGCCACAAGGAATTTCAAACTTCTTCTCAAACACCAATACGGGACAAATAACTATTTACTTAAAAAACATTAATGCGGGACAATTGACTATGTGAGACAAATGATAACGTGGGACAAATGACAATGTGGAACAAGTGACTCAATTATGATGGAAATACTCCTATCCAATGTGGGATATATAAAGTCATACCTCTCCCCCTCAGTTTGAGGAAGATATCTGAAGTATTCGCCTACGATGCCTTCACATAATAGGTTTTGAAAAATCCTTATTAGGAAGCATACTTGGACAAATCCCAGTCTTATAGAAGTAGCTAGCAAGTCTAGGCACCTGATGCATGTGAGGGTAAGGGAAATAAGTCTTTTTGGCACGTATGAGTAGCTGTCACGAATAGGAGTTTCAAATGCCAAAAGATAGATTTGGAGACAAGAAAAAGTAGGTTGTGTCACGTAATGATAGGGCGGGCAGCCGACTTTCGGTACTTTCTGTTTGGAGTTTTAATGTGGAATATTTAAATAAAACTTTTATGCTTAATTCTTCAGAACTTGTGAAGTTCAAACTTGAGATGTGGATTCCCTTCAACATAACCGGGGGGGGGGGGGGACTATATTGGACTTAGGGATGGAGCTGGGTGCAAGGGATTCATCCGAATCCCTTTGGCCGAAGAATTATATTGGATATACAAGGTCAAATTATTTTTTATATATATATAGTAGATGTTAAATCATTTTGGCTTCTTAGTGTGTTTATCTTTTTATATTTTAAAATTCGTTAGTGAAGATCCTAGCTCCGCCATATTTTTTAGTAGGCCTTCTTATTCTTCTTTTAAATATTAATATCTAATATTCATAACTGTAGAATTGACAATAAGAAACTTCTCCTCTTAGTATGATCTGCATTCGGGAATGTTCAAAGACAGTGTGAAATGATTGATAGTACAAGTAGCTTGAAAAGTTGTACATGTTTTGCAGGAAGCTAAGGCGAAATTTGAGTTAGTTAAGTGGTTGAAAGTTGGGTTTTCTTTTACACTCTAGACCCTTGAAGTTTGACATTGTACACTTAGGCCCTGTTTCGGAGAAATCAGCTACAGTATGTGGCAGTTAAGTTGTTACATTCACCAAATGTGTGACAATTCTCGTCTGATTTCCCTTCATTTTTTGGTGACTCTTTCTTGATAAGTTACTAAGATGCTTCTATAGTTGATTGCACTGTACAATGTGAAACAATAATTGAATTGTCAAAATAGACTTATCGGTGTTCATACAGTACTAATGGAACATTATGTTATAGCAAAATCCAAATGAAACCTTCCAAGTTAACTGCATAGGTATTGTCAATTCTAAATACATCACTGTAGTGAATGAAACCGATTGTTTGGAATTGAAGGAGCAACTTCTTGAACTCTGGAACCTACTGCATTAGTTTGTCATAAATGTCACGTCCCAAGTTCATGACAGGTATTATTCGCTTTGGTCCAACAGGCCTTACAGATTTGTCTGTTGGGCTACACCATATCATTAAGAAGTTTTTGCACGGATTTCTCTTCAAACACACTGATCTTTAATTTTTGCCATGTTGTTCATTTAATGAAAATATTTAAATCTGCTTCGCTCAACATAAATTCTGTAATATTATTTCGGAAACTAAACTATTATCTTGTTTGGGGCAGGTTCGGTAGGAATTAAGTTATGCGGCATACGTATGTGTAGATATGCCGAGCGAAATCTAAACTTTGCCGAGTGAAATCTAAATTTATACCGCGCAAAAAATGTTGAAGGACAAAAATTAAAGACCACAAAGTTGAGGAGCAAAAATTAAAGATTACTCCGAAATAGGAGCATTTGTGAGAATGGCCCTAACATTAATCCAAAAGCACATGTACCGTGTAAATTAATGTGATGTCTTAATTAAAAACTTTTCACTTTCTTCTCTCATTCCTTAGAAGCTTGTTGGTCCTTCTCTGTGATCATCCTAAGTCGGCCCGCGGCCTGCCCGGACGCCACAATAAATAAGATGGAAAGGCTAAAGTATCCTTTTGCTTGTCTTTCTAGGGGAACTACTTCAAGAATTAGGAAACAATGAACTATCACCTGTAATTACTTTTCCATTTCTCTCTGCACTAACTAATTTTTCCTGTTAGTTATGTTTATCTGTGTGTGTGTTTCCCTTTAAATTTAAGATCCATGATCCTGTGAAAGCTCTTACTATTAATTAGGAAATGAGACAACATAGATCGGATCTTAAAGAACTTACTGAGAAATACTAAAGTAGAATATTCAATTACACAACAACAACATACCAGTGAAATGACATAAGGTGGTTTAGGGAGGGTAGAGTGTACGCAGACCTTACTTCTATCTTGGTAGATAGAGAGGATGTTTCTGATAGACCTCAGCACATGCAATCTAAAATAGTATAAAAAATTACGACAGAAAAATATTACAAAAGCAGGATAAACCAAGCTGGAAAAATATTCAATTATACAACAGATGGGATTTTAGTAAGTATGATAGAGATGATGATCAACTTTATGAAGTCTAGAAAGTACTATTACATTAGTATTTTGTTACTTGTATGCTGAACAAGTATTTATTTAGCACCTTTAGATAATTAGAATCTTAAGATTTGACAATTACATAATAGCGTAAAAAAACTTTACTCTGTCCGCGTATTTATGTAATTTAGTTTATGCAAGCAATTCTGCTAATTAATCTTCAGATAAAGCTGCAATTTCCTTAATTAGTAATTAGTATTTTCTATTCTCAGCTGACGTATGACATAGCTTCCCTCTTAATTTCTGGCTGGTTTATGCAAATGTCTATTTTTCAGATTACCATTTAGATTTTGTATCTATTTTCAAAAGTTGTGCAAACATAACCTTGGGAAATTATCCTTCCGGATAATGTTAGATTCGGTTCTAATATTTGCTCATATATTGCTCAATCTTACAGATAAAATAGTATGCTATTGTGTAGTGTTTGCAATAACTTACAAATTTTAGACCGTGATCTAACGTTTTCTCATAAAATTTTCTATTTTCTCAAAAGAGATCAGTAGAACGTAATTTATAAGGTAAATATGTTGTTAAAATAAAAATAGGTCATTTACTAAAAAGTTAGTTTCAAAAAGGAATAATCGGGGAAACTTTATGGTAATAGACTAATATATCCACGTGTCTTTATTGTACTTATTGGCAACTCATAGTCATCTTTTATTCTCAAGAAATAATGATCATGATATTATCGTGTACTAGAATTTCAATTCAATCTCATCATCATAATTTGAATATATCTCATATATTGTGTAAATATTTAGTGATGCAGAATTATGGTAAGTAGATGATTCTTATTGGACTAGGGTTCCAGACATTGTACACTATATATATTTGTATTAATGAGAAAACCTCCCCAAGGGAGATTAATACACTCTTACATGATATCAAGAGTCAAACCCTAAACCCTACTTTTCTTTTTCTTCCACTAAACCGTCGCCGCCCACCACCTCGGGATCACCACCCCGGCGGCGACACTACTGTTTGGCCGAAATCATCCCCTCTTATTCCTTGTTTTTTCTCTCCTACTCCCACAAAAATACTCCACTTTAATGACTCATCCCACAACTCCCACAACAGCATCAACCTCAATTGTCGCCATCCCTGACATACCCAAACAATCCTTTTCAGCATCTGTTCGCCCAACACTCACCGTAACTAACATCAAGAACTTCATCCTTATAATTCTTGATCAAGAAAACAGTCAGTATTCTCCATGGGTCAAACTCTTACGTATCCATGCATGTGTCTACAACGTGCTGGATCACACTGACGACTCTCTCCCTTAGTTGACGACACCACATGGCGGTGTCTGAACGCCGTTGTCAAGCAGTGGATCTATGACACTATTTCTCAGGACTTGCTCTTCACTATTCTGAAAACTGGCGTCTCTGCTCGCGAGTTATGGATTCGGTTAGAAGAAATTTTTCAGGACAACAAGCACACTTGTGTTGTTTATTTGGAAGAACAGTTTAACAACACACGTCTTGACAATTTCTCTAACATGTCTGAATACTGCAAGCAATTGAAACTATTAGCGGACCAATTATCAAACGTGGGATCACCTATTTTTGAAACAAAGATGGTTCTCCAACTAGTCGCAGGTCTTCCAAAAGATGAGTATGATACCCCAGCCACAATGATACAACAGACCGATCCCTTACCCAGTTTTAATAAAGCTCGGTCACAGTTGTTATTGGAAGAAACACGTCATGCTAAACAGGACGAGCAACATCAAAAGACATTAACAATGGAAAATACACCGCCAAAGACTTTGACCCTTTTGGTTTTACTGTGAAGGATCTTCGTACGGGGACACCTCTTACGAGATGCAATAGCACGGGGGATCTATATTCATTCCCATCCACCTCCGCTGCCAGCTCTTGCTCTCCCGTCGCTCTCGCTACTATCTCTCCTAATAATGGGAAACTTGCCCAACACTGCGTTTCTTGCTCTTTAGGAAAACATGTTCGGCTTCCGTTTAAGTCATCTCAAAGTGTTACGTTTTCTCCATTTGATATTATTCATGCTGATTTGTGGACTTCTCCTATCTCTAGTTCATTGGGTTATAAATACTATATTGTCTTATTAGATGACTTTTCTCAGTTTATTTGGATTTATCCTCTTAAATTTAAGTCAGAAGTGTTTGCAAAATTTCTTGAATTTCGTAATTTTATTAAAACACAGTTTGAGAAAGCCATCAAATCCTTTTAGTGTGATAATTGTCGTGAATTTAATAATTTATCATTTCACAAATTTTAAAAAAACAATGGCATGATTTTCCAGTTTTCGTGTCCTCACAGCTCCCCTCAAAATGGCAAAGCTGAGCAAATCATCTGCACTATAAATAACATGGTTCGCACACTACTTTTTCATGCCTCTCTCCCTCCCTCTTTTTGGGTCTACGCAGTCAAAATGGTAGAATACATCATCAATATTTTGCCTACTAGTACTCTACATAACATGACTCCAACCGAAATATTATACCGTCGGATCCCCTCTTATGATCACCTTCGGATTTTCGGCTGTCTGTGCTACCCAAATCTTGCCTCTTCCGCCCACACAAATTAGAACCCCGAACCACTCTATTGTCTTCGTAGGATTCCCACCTAACCATAGGGGCTATTTGTGCTATGCCGTGTCAACCCGACAAATTCACGTCTCTCATAATGTTACATTTGCCGAAACTATCTTTCCGTTTGCAAATATCCAAAAGTTTCGTAACATGGATTACACCTTTCTTGAGTCCAACATTTCTCCCGTCTTACTCGATGAACTGTGTTATGCAACCACCCCAGTTCCACCACCGCCATCCTTGCCACCCGTCACTTCCACCTCCGGTAGTGACCCTAACCATCTTTCGACTGTGAAAGTTCCCACCTACAGTGGTAACTCTACGCATCTGCCACCATACAGTGCCGATCGCCATAACCAGCGGCACTCGGCCCAACTTCACAGTACCACCACCGGTCAGTATCCTCTCACTGTGTCGCCATCACCGACATACTACCCCACGTCGTCGACCTCACACAGAAACCCAATCTCACCCTTGACCTACCCAGATCGTCTGCACCGCCCAGCTCATCGTTAAACCCTTAACACAATCATCTCGCCACAATACCCAGTCCATAGTTCGCTACACCTAATCGTCACCAGATTCTGACACCCAACCAGATCCCGGAAACAACCTCCGACAGTTACCCCAACCTAACACCCAGCGAACATACCCGACCAGACCCCACGCACCGTATGGAAACCCTTGCCCAACAAGAGATTTTCAAACCCAAAGTCCAATTTAACTTGTCCACCCAAACCATTTCCCCAATTCCCAAAATCAACCAAACGAGACCCTAATTGGAATGCGGCCATGTGTGAAAAATTTAATGCTTTAACAAAACAACAGACTTGGATTTGGTTCCGAGACCGGAGGGGGTGAATGTGATCCAATGCATGTGGTTTTTTCGTCGCAAATACAGAGACAATGGTGATCTAGAGAGGTACAATACGCGACTAGTGGCTAATGGCACTAAACAGAGAGAGGGTATTGATTGTGGTGAGATGTTTAGTCCGGTTGTGAAACCGGCTACCATTCGCATAGTTCTGAGTATTGCTATGGGAAAACACTGGCCAATTCATCAGCTTGATATAAAAAATGCATTTCTACATGGTGATCCGAAAGAAACTATTTATATGCAACAGCCGCCTAGTTTTGTCCATCTATCAACCCCTAAGTATGTATGCCGTTTTCGTAAGTCACTATATGGTTTGAAACAAGCCCCTCTAGCGTGGTATGATCGCTTTGCACAGTACATTATGCAAATTGGGTTATGCAACAAGTGTGACAATTTTCTATTTACTTTTCATCGCGGTAGTAGCATTGCTTATTTATTGTTGTATGTGGATGACATTGTACTTACTGCCTCCTCTTATGTGTTGAAAAATGAGATTATTGCACTACTTAAAATCGAATTCGCTATGACTGACTTGGGGAAGTTGAGCTATTTTTTGGGGACATCAGTGACTCATTCTGCAGATACTATATTTTTATGTCAGCGCAAGTATGCAAAGAAGATGGTATACATGGCTAAAATGGCGAACTACGAGATCATGTCCACTCCGATTGACTTTAAATCAAAGCTTAGTGATGTTGATGGTAACTCAGTGTCCGATCCCACTCTTTACAGGAGTCTTGCAAGTGCACTTCAGTATCTTACTTTCACTAGGCCTGCCATCACTTATGTTGTTCAGCAGGTATGCTTATTTATGCATGCCCCAGGGGGCCTCATTTTACTGCCCTTAAACGTATCATTCGATATGTTAAGGGCACACTTGATTATGGATTACATCTATACCCCTCATCACCGACCAAGTTGTTAGCATATACGGATGCTGATTGGGCAGGATGTCCGGACAAGCGACGCTCCACCTCCGACTACTGTGTCTTTTTAGGAGATAATCTCATTTCCTGATCTGCCAAGAGGCAAGCCACATTATCCCGTTCGAGTGCAGAAACCGAGTATAGAGCCGTTGCAAATGTTGTGGCTGAGATTTGTTGGCTCCGAAACCTTCTTTTAGAGCTTCAGTGTCCCTTGCGTAAGGCGTCTGTGGTATACTGTGATAACATATCCGCCATATTTTTATCTGATAATTCGGTTCAGCATCAGTGAACCAAACATATTGAGATGGATATACACTTTGTTCGTGAGAAGGTTGTTCTCGGTCATGTTAAGGTGTTGCATGTGCCTTTCCCATATCAGTACGTGTATATCCTCACGAAAGGTCTTCCTAGACAGCTATTTCTCAACTTCAGATCCAGTCTCAGCGTCCGGCCTCCTCCCGCTCCGACTGAGGAGGTGTATTAACGTGTACTAGAATCCCAAATCAATCCCACCACCATAATTAAAATATATCCCATATATTGTGTAAATATTTAGTGATGTAGAATTATGGTAAGTAGATGATTCTAATTGTACTAGGGTTCCACACATTGTACACTATATATATTTATATTAATGAGAAATTCTTCCAAGGGAAATTAATACACTCTTAACCATGAAGCTGATTGGCTATTATAAATCAGCCTGAATCTTGCATAACATAATTTCTCTCTATCTCATTTGTCTATAAAGTAACCAACATTTTTCTTCGTTGGCTAGTATTAAGAATATTCATTATTTAATCAAATGGACACGAATTGGCCATGTCTGCATGGCGACATATCTATTAATTAGCTAGCTTTTGCCAAAATTTTATTTATCTTTGTTAAAGTATACACGTGATATACATGATAGGTCATGGAATTGTACATATTAGTTTAGGTAATATTTGGTTGTAATTAGTATTGTACAGTTACCATAATAATTGTATAGTTAGTGTCTAAGTAAAATAAGGTTTTAGGAGTAGAATATGAATAAGATTTTCCTATTATGGAAAGATGTAAATTGTATATATACTCTTTCAATTAATGAAAATAATCAAGGGATTATTTCTTTCATGGTATCAGAAGTCTAGGTTAATTTTTTTTCTCCCAAAAATTTCCGTCCAAACTGTCCGGTTTCCGAGTTCGCTTCCTCGGTTTCTGTGTCCGGAAATTATTTCTCTTCCCAAATCTTTCTTCCAAATCCCTACATCACGTCTTGCGTTGTTATTATGGCTAAGAACATGTTTCACCCTACCCTTGCTGTTTCTAATATCAAGCATAGCATCCCTATCGTTCTTGAAATAGAAAACGTCCAATATGCGACGTGGGCCGAACTGTTCAAAGTTCATGCACGCTCGCATCAAGTTCTCCATCACATTATCCCCGTAGCTCCTACGGATACAGAGGTGCCGAAACCCGAGGATGATCCTAAGTTATGGACCACACTTGATGCTACTGTTTTTCAGTGGATATATTTCACTATTTCTATCGACCTGTTGCAAACAATTATCGAACCAGATGCTACGGCAATGACGGCTTGGAATAGAATACGTGATATATTCCAGGATAATCAAAATTCTCGTGTTGTTACCTTGGAGCAAGAATTCTCCCACGTCAATATGGAAGATTTTCCTAACGTTTCATCATATTGCAAAAGGTTGAAGGAATTGGCGGACCAACTCCGCAACGTTGGTGCGCCAGTTACCAACGACCGTCTTGTCCTTCAGATGCCTGCAGGCCTTTCTGAGGCATATAGTGGTGTTGACACACTTCTTCGTCAGAGCAACCCTCTTCCTTAATTTTATCAGGCTCATTCTATGCTTAAAATTTAGAGCATTCATTAGAACCCAATTCGAACGGAAAATTCAAAATATTCAATGTGATAATGGCAAAGAATATGATAATAGGGTATTTCGGGAGTTTTGTGCTAATAATGGGATCAATTTTCATTTTCTTGCCGACATACGTCGTCACAAAATGGGAAAGCCGAACGCAAAATTCGTACCATTAATAACATTGTCCGAACTTTATTGATTGATGTTTCCGTACTCCCTTCTTTTTGGCATCTTGCGCTACAAATGGCTACATATCTTCTTAACATTCTTCCTTCCAAAGGTTTGACATATTCATCCCCCCTTTAAATTTTATATAATAAGACTCATTCGTATTCACATCTTAGGGTCTTTAAGTGCTTGTGTTATCCACTCTTTCCCTCCACCACAATTAACAAACTTCAGGCCCGGTCTACCCCTTGTGTGTTTTTGGGTTATCCGCCAAATCATTGTAGTTACAAATGTTTTGATTTATCATCTAATAAAATTATCATTAGTCGCTATGTAATTTTTTATGAATCTCAATTTCCGCTTGCCAAGGTTAGTAATCTCGTGCCTAGTTCGTATAATTTTTTGGATGAAGGTATATCCCCATATATTGTTCACCAATTTTCATACGTATCCCGCACCACAAATCCACCAACGGGCCCATTGTGCGCTGGCCCCACATTTCTCCCTCCTCAGTCCAATGAGCCAGACTCACGGTCCAGTCCATCTCTCGGAACTGGGTCAGCAATCCAGCCCACTGCTCCAGTCGACGTTCCAGTTATTAGGCCAGCATGCCCACCGCCTTGCCGCCGGCCGCCCTAGTCCGCTACGCCAGTCCGGCCCAATTCCGTCGCCCAAAATTCACCCAATTCTCCCCCCGAGTCATAGACCAATCACTCATAGTCAACGGGGTATTTTTAAACCAAAAAGATATTTTAATTTAAATTCTAGTGTTCTTAAATCACATCTATCATGTAATCATGTGTCTGCTTTAAATGACCCGAATTGGAAAATTGCTATGACTGATGAATATAGTACTTTTATTGATAATAAGACGTGAGAGTTAGTGCCCCGTCTATCTGGTGTTGATATTATTCGGTCTATGTGGATTTTTTATCATAATGATAATTATGACGGTTCGTTTGCGAGGCATAAGGTTCGTCTTGTAGGGGTTAGTAAGACTCAACAGGTTGGTGTGGATTGTGGTGAGACTTTTAGTCCGGTGGTCAAGCCAGCTACCATTCGTACTGTGCTAAGCTTGGCTCTTTCTAAAGCATGGCTCATTCATCAGTTGGATGTGAAGAATGCTTTTTTACATGGTGATCTCAAGGAGACAGTCTATATGCATCAGCCCTTGGGGTTTAGGGATCCCAGATATCCTTGTCATGTTTGTTTGTTGAAGAAGTCCTTGTATGGGCTTAAGCATTCCCCACGGGCTTGGTATAAGAGGTTTGCAGACTATGTTTCGACTATTGGGTTCTCTCACATCAGGTCTGATAATTCATTGTTCATCTATCGTCGTGGGTCTTCCTTGGCGTATATACTATTATATGTTGATGATATTATCTTGATTGCCTCTTATGATGTATTACGCCAGTCTATCATGACAATGCTCAGTTTTGAATTTGCTATGAAAGATTTGGGGCCCTTGAGTTATTTTTTGGGGATTGCTGTCACTCGTCATACAGGTGGGTTGTTCTTGTCACAACAGAAATATGCAGTTGAGATCATTGAGCGAGTTGGTATGTCTTTATGCAAGTCTACTTCCACTCCAGTTGATACTAAACCGAAGTTGGGTGATGTGGCTGGCTCACCGTACGAGAATACGACCCGCTATCACAGTCTTGCAGGGGCCCTTCAGTATCTTACTTTCACGAGACCAGATATTACGTATGTCGTACAGCAGGTGTGCTTATTTATGCATGATCCCAGGGTTGAACACATGAATGCGCTCAAACGCATCATTCGATACATCCAGGGAACACTTTACTATGGCTTACATTTATATCCATCTTCGACCTCCACACTTGTCTCGTATACAGATGTTGATTGGGGTGGTTGTCCGGATACCCGACGTTTCACGTCCGGCTATTGCATGTTTCTTGGTAATAACTTGGTCTCATGGTCTGCGAAGCGTCAGCCGACATTGTCACGCTTTAGTGCAGACGCCGAGTATCGAGGGGTGGCTAATGTGGTTTCGGAATCATGTTGGTTGTGTAATCTTCTTTTAGAACTTCTTGTCCTATTCAGAAGGCTACATTAGTGTATTGTGATAATATTAGTGTCATCTACCTTTCTGGTAATCCGGTTCAGTACCAACGCACTAAACATATTGAGATGAACATTCACTTTGTTCGCGAAAAGGTAGCTCGTGGACAAGTACGCGTCTGCTATGTCCCTTCCAGGTATCAAATTGCAGACATCTTCACCAAAGGTCTTCCCTCGGTCCTTTTTGAAGATTTTAGGAACAATCTCAGCGTACAAAGACCGCCCGCTATGACTGCGGGGGTGTGTTAAAGTATACACGTAGGTCACGGAATTGTGCATATTAGTTTAGGTAATATTTGGTTGTAATTAGTATTATACACTTACCATAATTGTATTACCATAATTGTATAGTTAGTGTCCAAGTAGAATAAGGTTTTAGGAGTAGAATAGAAATAGGATTTTTCTATTATGGAAAGATGTAAATTATATATATACTCTTTCAATTAATGAAAATAATCAAGTGATTATTTCTTTCCATCTTTGTTATTATCTACATATATGTTACAAAAATTTTGCTAATACATGTATCAGGATTTCTTGTACAACTTTAAGTTGATCGAGAGGCCAGTATCTAAGTAAAAATTGTTGCTAAATTTAGGGATCGCCTATGTTCCACCCAGTAAATATCGAGTTGAAGAGCTTGAAAACTGTATCATCTGCTAACAAGTTATTTTTGCACAGTACATACAGCTATATGTTATGATATGTCGCAAAACAATAATAACTATACCTCAATTCCAAATAAGTTTGGGGTTGACTATATGAATCTTAATTTCTCCATGAAACTTAACTCACGTCATCATCATACCAAAAATAAGTAATAACAATAATAACAACGGAAAATGTTCAAATATGTCATCAAACTATCGGAAATGACTCATTTATGCCACTGATCGATAGTTTGACTCATTTATGCCATCGACGTTACCAAAAAGACTCATCCATGCCATTTTTTACTAACGACCGATTTTACAATATCAGATATGACACGTGGCCTCCAATTAAAGGTCCACGTCCGTAATAACAATGATGAATTTTTTTCAGTAAAATGGTTTTAGAAGAAATGAGTCATTTTTTGGTACTTGGTTATCGATAAATATTTTTCAAGGAAAATATCTTCCACCATGAAAAGAGAAATGACTTTTCTCACTTCCGGGCAAAAGTCATATTTTCCTTCCCAACTATATATCTTAACTTTTAATTTCAGATCATTGCTCCAACTAACACTCAACTAATATTACTATCAATCTCTATATCGTTAGCATTAACTTAGGTTGGGCCGGGGAGATACAATCTGACAGAAGGCGCAGTTTCATCAAAGCGCTATCCAATTTACTACTTACACGGTCTCATATGACACATTTTTATTTTTAGTCAGTCCAAAAAAGAATGATACATTTACTTATTTGACAATAATTTAACTTTAAATTTTACTTTTACGCTTAATGAGATGATCCACAAATATCTTTAGCTTGTTTTAGACCATAAGATTCAAAAGTCCTCATTTATATTTAAAATTTCATGCTCAATCAAACTACATCATATAAATTGGGATGGAGGGAGTAATATTATTACCAATCTTCAATGAGTATTTTTATGGAAAATTAACTATTATCTACTCTACAACTAAATACCGAAAACATTTCTCAAAGAATGTTCTCTATCTGACCAAACATACTGGAAATGTTTTCTTGCATGTTCAATGACTGCAAATCTAACAACATGAAGATTTGGTTGGTGGAGATCCTCCATTATATATATATAGCTAGAACGCTGCATGCAACGAATGAAAACTAGCAGATACATTGAATTTTTTCTCGAGACCACAATTATTCTTCATAATTATCGCAATTTTCATGTCAAGTTGTGCACACCTCGACTAGTTGTACGGGGTATTTGTAACTTACTATAAGTATAATTCTGTCTATCATGGCTTGATTTGAGTAACTACAACCTCCCATATTATTGAGAAACTATGTCCATCAAAACTTAGACATATGAAAAAAAAATTACTAAATATTTTTGCCTCTAAAATTTAAATTGATCAAACCTCATGATTTTTCACTTGGCGACTACAATATTACTTCATCCACTATAAAATGTAATGAAGACACTAATTAAATAATATTTTTTGACACCAATTAAATAACTTAACTTTTTTTAATATAACTTTGAAGTCACGAAATGTTATCGGCTATAACAGTAAAGTCATCTTGACAGTCTTTAGATAAATGATCATATAATTATGACCCCCCCCTCTCCCCCGCCCCAACTCTTCTCCCATCAAAATCACATAACTATATATGTTTTCTAACAGAAAAATCACAAAAAAATTATCCTTCTAAAAATTCACAATTGACGAAAAACCCAACATTTGATATTTTTTCACTCTACATTTTAACCATTTTTATTTTTGATAGTGTAACCTTATTATAGTATGTAAAGTTTAATTTTCCATAACTGTCATAGTGTCTAATACTGACATTACTAGTTCGATTACTTTAACGTGATCATATAGAATGATTTTGTTACATTATAGTGGATAAAATTCATTAACCAACCAAGATATTAACCAATAGCAAAGCTACGTCTCATCAAGTCGTCAAATCAATTTTTTTTGTCATATAACTGTAACTAGATCATCTTTGAACAACTTGGCTTCGAGCAGAATGAATTCAGGTTGGCTGGTCCATATATTGACGGTAAAGAATGGATATTGGGTCTAATTCAACCCCAAAAGTTATCTTGTAGGGTGAAGATTGTTCAAGTCCATATAAGGAGTCCATATTCCCATTCCATTTCCGATGTGGGATTCTTAACACTCACCCGCACGCCCAGATCTCGTTAACTGGAGCGTGGACAATATAATTTGGGGGCCCAACATCGGTGAACAAAGAATTGAAATGGGCCTGCCTTTACATGGTATCAGAGTCAGGCCCATTCCAATTCTTTGTTCACCAATGTTGGGCACCCGAATTATATTGTCCACGCTCCAGTTAACGAGGTCTGAACGTGCGTGAGAGTGTTAAGAGTCCCACATCGGAAATGGAATGGAAACATGGACTCCTTATATGGACTTGAACAATCATCACCCTACAAGCTAGCTTTTGGGGTTGAGTTAGGCCCAAGATCCATTCTTTACATGGTATCAGAGCCCGACCCATTCCAATTCTTTGTTCACCTATGTTGAGCCCCCAAATTATATTATTCACGCTACAGTTAACGAGGTCTGAGCGTGCGGGGAGTGTTAAGAGTCCCACATCGGATATGAAATTGGAACATGAACTCCTTATATGGACTTGAACAATTAAATCTGTCAGCTGCATCACAAATTGAAAACAAAAAGATCATATATTTGATGCACAGATGGTGATAGAAAATATATTAACTATTTTCTAGGAAATTGTTACAATTTGCAAAGATGTTTGGAACCAGGTTGTATTGTTTGTTCAGGATCCTTCTTTTCATTTGGCCAGTAGAAAAAATATATATAATTATTTCATTTATTCTTTATTTCTATTTCTTTTTGTCTTTTTATGAGGTCGAATTGGGTACTTACTGTTTAGATATTCAGGTTTATAAGGATGTAATAATTTATTTAACTTTCTCTCCATCGATGCTCCTTTTGCAATGATATGAAGAACAATTAATTTTAAACAAATAAAAAACACTTAAACCTAAATATACACACTTAAAATATGCTCCAGAACAACTCTCCAGTAGCGGAAACACTTTTTAGTAAGAAATGTAATCCTACATCGCTTAAAAAAATCATTTTATATATGTGAACAAAAGTCCTTGTTAAAAAAATGTATATACATTAATACTGCTAGAAATTAGTATCAACTAAATATTAATATTAATTTAGAACCAGAAGTAAAACCTAAAATCACCATATTCTCGTATCAAAGTTTTTAAAACCGAATTGTCACCGTAGGCAAACACCGGTTGCACAAAATCTTGTGTACGTCACTGTAACTTTCCTAGTTCTTGAATATATACCACTAGACTACCATCGACCACCCTAAAAAATGTTAAGGGTGTGTGGTTGTGACTTCAACTTACAATTATTTGCACGTTGAAGTTTATGGATCAGCATTTACAAATATTTGACTTCAGTTTTGAAATGTAAAATATTATAAAAATTGTATGAGGATTATTAAGATATAATGATTTTACTCGTCAAAACTTTCTAACTTCTTCCTTCAAATTAAATTCATGTCAGTCAAATACTCATATCATTGATATTTATGCCTAATCAGTATCCAAAAATGGTCATGACTCTTTCAGAATTAATTTTTATTATTAATAAAAGGACTGCGGTCATAATACTGTTTCTAATGTATAAATTCACATAAGAAAATAAACACAACCAAGAATCAATAAATTCGCTCCTAGCCAAAACATAAATTAGACAGACAAAAAAGGATCAATTTCCTTTCAAGACAAACTCCAGCCTATCAAATTATATAGCCAACCTTCACATATCTCAAAGCATACACTTCATGTTAGCTTTGAAATAATTCTTACCCTACCAAGCACAGTTCCCAATTTGTATCAAACAACAATTCTTATTTTTTTCTTCTCTTTGGTCCAAATTGTTTTGTTTTCTTTCCTCTTTGGTCCAAATTGTTTTGTTTTCTTTACTCTTTGAATTACACTTTAAATTAAATGCCCACACCAATTTCTTCCCTATTTGTCAAAGCAAAGGGACCCTCCCCCAGTTCACATCCACACATTATGCTTAGGTTTTTAAGCTGAAAAGTAGATCTGTTTCATAACTTAGAGACATGAAGACATCCAATAATTTAATCAATGTGACCAAAAAATATTGCTTAAAAAAAGTAGTGGCTAAGACAACAAGAAGATAACAGTGAAAAATCTAATCTAAGATGATATCATTATCTTTAAAATAGCTTGCCTCTCTCATGTCAATGAACTGAGACAGAAAGTGTGCAAATTATATGTAGCTATTCACTTTGATAAAATATGGGACCCTGTTTAATTTGGAAATCATGCAGATTATTGGATGTGTGATCATTCTTCATGCACCTAGATGTTGAATCTTTAATGTATATTTTTAAGCATATGGAGTTGTTCCCGGGTTTAGGATTTAAAGTTTATATAACTTCGGAATGCTACAGAATTCAGGAGGAGCCAAAACAGTAACACTTGGTCATTATATTTGTTTAAAAAAATTATTCAGAATTAAGTAAGTAAAAATAATTCTAGTTCAAAACTCATAAACTAAAAATCTTCGCTCAGGCCTCTGACAGAACCCATTTTCCCAATTTTGTTACTGGATTCAAATTCAATATTTGTACATGTTTAGTAAATTCTTAATGTAACGATCCAAGTTCAACTGCCAATGTATTATCCTCTTTGTCCTAACCGTCTTCAGTTCTTAGCCACCTCAAGGCTTATGGGCCTCATATATTTGCCTCATTGGGGTTTATATTCAAAAGACGTCACAACAGTTGAATCTGAACTCGCCCTTATAATTATATGATTTCTAACTTTCTTCTCTCATTCTGATGTAAAATTTGTGTAAGGCAATTGTCAGAGCGAACGCCCTTTCGAGTTTAGGTGACATCACCACTTGAACTGTGACACTTTAACACATATATAAAGTTTAAGTTAAAACGATTGTGTTCGGTAGATCATTTTTTGTTTTCCCAGCTGGCTGTTCATAGTGAATAATTTTTTTCTGAAAAACTGGTAACAAACACTAAAAATTCGACCGTTCCAATATAATGTACCTATTTTTCTTTTGGTACTTTGGCTACACAGAGAAGGCATATACTCTTTATTTCAATTTATGTAACTCTACTTTATTTTTAATTTGTTAAAACAATGATTCTCTCTATATATAATTTACTACTAATTTTCCTTGCATGAGAGTTCTTTGAAGGATTTGTGTTGAGTTGTGGAGCCTAATTTACCGATGACACTCTGAAGATTCTACGCAAAGTGTGGAAAACTGATTTAGTGGAGGGTATTTTGGGAATTTTAGGCTTGTATTATGTTCGCCCTAGTTTTCACTATATATAAATTAAGGCGCCGTTTTTCTTTGAGTGGTCGAAAAAGAGAGAAAGAGAGAATTATAAACTCAAAAAACCCATTATAGTAAAATCTGCGGCAGCAAAGTGGACGTAGATCTCACATTGAGGGTGAAGCACTATAAATCTGTGTGTGTTATTTGTTCTTCGTTTATTTATTGTTTTTCTGATTAGGTAGGATTTGGGACGTAAATCCTAACAATTTGAACTCAATGATTGATAGAGAAGAAGTTAATAATGCTCAAATAAAGAAGACAAATGGAGAAAGAAATTGGATTCCAGAGAAAAGAATACCAGAATTTTCAGTTTGTATACATGAATCTTGAAATATAAAGTTCATTAAATTGAGAATTAAATGTAGGTTATTTAAACAAAAGAATCGAGCTATCGTCTTTTCTAGTTTGGTTTGCATTTTCTCATGAACAAGTATCGAAATCAAATCCACTAAAATTTTGAAGGGATCTCGTTGATTAATTAAATATATCATCTTTGATTCTTTCATCTTTTTTTTTTTGTCTTGACAAGGAATACCCTTTAATCAGCTAGTAATCATTATTTTATGGGTGTTTTACTCTTTATTGTTTTCCCATTTGGGTTGATGTGGAAGAAAGATTGAGATTGGTGGGGTACTTTGGGGTGTGCTCCATTCAACATTTCGAGAGTGGAAAATATACAGGATGTTTAGAGCGGGATGGATGAATTTTTTTACCTTTAACTAAAAAATTTGAGTCCGAAGAAATGTTTGATAGCGAGTAATTTCTTCTTTAATTGATTCTATGCGGTGGGATTTGAATACGTTAGCTATTGAGTCCCGAATTTCGAATACCACATGGTTATATAAAAAAGTTCTTTATTTTATTAGTATAATTTTTGCTCAAAACTATCTTCTTTCATCACCCAAGAATGTGGTCTAATAGCCAATAAAGTAAATTGAAAATCATGATAAGGTCTCAAATTCAGATTTCAGTAAACATAAACACTAAATAATTTCTTTTCACGTGGTGCATACAAATAGATCAAGCTGAAGCTTATTAGTGATCTTAAGATTGTTGCTTCATAACGCTCGTGGTAGGACATTAGTCTTAAGATATACTGAGACTTTTTGGATCTAGGTGTCACACCTTTTTTGGGAATACATCATGATAAGATTAGCAGAGTACAATCTATTATTGCTAGATCTAAGCAAGATAAGAGTTTTTGATGTTGTCACTAGGTTAATTATAATATCATCTTAGTATCTTCTTTAAATACCTCGTCTAATCGTCTTGGCTAATAGGACATATCTAATAAAATATCTCTGTGTGTGTGGGGGCGCACATGTGAGGGTGATAGGATGAGTACATTTCTTATATATATTTATGACAGAATACATCGATAATTCTTAAACTTGTTAATAAATTTTATTTAAACACTTGAATTATGACATGTATCAATTGAATACCTGAACACATGATAACGGCTACTTGAGAACACGCGTGCATGATTTTTTTTAAATTTGAGCCGAAAGTGTCTAATATGAACATTTTATCATGTCATTCTGTTGAAGTGAAGAATGCAGAATAAAGGTTCACATATTTAGTGTTGAGTTAGTTATATTATTAAGAAGTTTGTTAGAGTTGTTGAGTTTTTAGGTTAGTTAGTTTGTTAGAGTTGTTGAGTTGATATTGAGTAGGTAGTTTTCTTATTTCTACTTGTATAAATAAGTGCTCACTTTGCTTTGTAATGGTAAGACAAAATATGAAAGAAAAGCTTTCACAAATACTCTTCCTTTCTCTTCCGATACACAATTTTGTTCACAAATATACACTGGAATGCACATGCAGTTAAGAATTAGCTTAGATCATAGCAGTTTACATGGTATCAGAGCATCCGTAGAGCGAATCGAGGGAATTTTCGGCAAGCTGTAGCTGGAAATCGAGGGATTCATTGCGAAGGTCTGAGCAGTTTTCGTCTTCAAGTCAGTGAGTTGCATAGATTGAATTTTTCTTTATGAATCATTGTAGTACAATATAATTGTAAAAATCATGGAAAATACATCACCGATTGCGTCGTTAATTGTTGATGAAAGCTCGAGTTCAAACTCGAATATCGTCGATCATAATCATCCACTGTTTTTATGTGCATCTGATACATCTGGAGCTGTACAAATAGAAATTCAAATAGTAGGAATGGAGAATTATACTTTGTGGAGTTGATCTATGAAATTGACTCTGTTAACAAAGAGTAATATTGGTTTCATCGATGGAACATTTAAAAAAGGATACTTATGGTCCAAATTAGGTGAAGCAATGGGATTGATGTAATGCAATGGTTATCTCATGGATTATGAGAAATATAAATAAAAATCTGCTTAGTGGAATACTCTATAGATCCACTGCATATGCAATATGGAAGGATTTGAAGGAACGATTTGACAAAATTAATCTATCTAGAGTATATCAATTGAAGAAAGAACTTGCAATGTTGCATCAAAGTGTATCACATGTGTCTAGTTATTACTCAAGGATGAAGGACATATGGGATGAAACGATTCAATCATTCCTCCACCAACATGTGACTGTGATAGTCCTAGGGAGTATATGGAACATCTAGCAAATCAGAGATTGCTAGAATTTCTCATGGAACTTAATGATATCTATAATCAAGCAAGGAGTCATATCCTTCTAATGTCACTCACTCCTAGTGTGAATCAAGCATATGCAATTATTGCACAGAATGAGAGTCAGAAAATATGAACAACTCAATTTTCTGGTAAGGTCATGCACTCCAAATAAATATGAAAAGGTGCTTACAATGCTGAATCAACATACAAATGTTGATGCACATCATGGCAATGCACCAGTACCTAGAGCTCATATGGAAGGTAAACTTGTATTCAATAAGGAAAGGATCCCTAGTTGGATAGTGGATTCAGGAGCAACTAACCATATGGTAAATGATAAGAGTATGATTGAAAAAAATAATTTCATAGAAAATGCAGGACAAGTACAATTGCCTACTGGTGATACAACATCAATCACTCAAACATGAAGTTGCAGATTAACAAGAGGTGATCTCATAAAGCATGTGTTATGTGTGCCCAGTTTTAAGTTTAATCTTCTTTCAGTTTCAAAGTTAACAAAGGAATTAAATTGTTGTGCAAGATTCTTCCCTGATTTCTTTATCCTACATGATCTCTTCAATGGGAAGGTGAAGGAGATTGGTAAGGAGATATATGGATTATACATGATGGAGTAAAAATAAGATGTTCTAAACTGACAGAAGCACAAACACATATGTCAACTGCAATTACAACAGTTGAGTTACAAGAAGGACTATGGCATAGGAGGCTGGGACATGTGCCAATGAGTGTGCTCAGAAAGATATATGGTTTTGGTGACAAATCCAATTTTACAATAAGGCATTGTGATGTTTGCCCTGTGGCTAGGCAAACTAGGAAGCCATTTTTTGTTAGTAGCAATAGAACACATTTTGCTTTTCAGTTATTGCATCTTGATGTATAGGGACCTTATAGGATTCCCACTTATACAAGCATGAGGTATTTTCTCACAGTTGTTGATGATTACACCAGATGGACTTGGGTGTTTCTGTTGCATGTTAAATCTAATGTGGCCACTATTCTTAAGAATTTACTTGCAATAATTAGAACACAATTTAATATGATTGTTAAGAGTGTTAGAACAGATAATGATACATAATTCTTTAATAATTCTTATTATGAGTCGTTTAGTCAGCATGAGATTATACATCAAAGCTCATGTTCATATACTCCACAACAAAATGGAGTGGTGGAAAGGAGGCACGTACACATCCTGGAAATTGCCGGAGCCATCAAATTCCAAAGTCATTTACCAATAAGATTTTAGGAAGATTGTGTAGAGGCATCAGTCTATGTGATTAACATGATTCCTTTTGTGGTGATAGGAAATGTGTCACCCTATGAGAAGATATTTAAGAGGACACCTTTCTTGTCTCATATGAAGGTTATAGGGTGTTTATGTTATGCCACTAACTTGGTCAAGAAGGACAAATTTGATATTAGAGCCACTAAGTCAGTATTGCTTGGTTATGCAGTTGGAAAAAGGGATACAAACAACTTGACTTAGCTAACAGAACTATTTTTGTGAGTAGAGATGTGACTTTTTATGAAGATATCTTTCCTTTTGGACTGAACATGTAGTGTGATATTGAGTCTCATGTTACAGGATCACATACTGACTATTTTTCTACTCTTGATGCACATACTAATGATGATATACATGAGCAGGTTGCAGTTGAGAATATTATTAAGCCTGGAAAAGCAAGGGTGCCAACTGCTGATGGTATGTCAGAGTCAACTCCTGATGGTAATGACAGATAAATTGTTGTTGATCATTTACAATCTGAAGTTGTGTCATCCCCACAGGATCAGTCTGAGGTTATGTCATCTCCACAGGATCAATTTGAGGTTGTGTTATCTCCACAGGATCTGCCTATTACTCATGCACCCTTGGAGACTAGAAGGTCTAATAATGACAGAAGACCTCCTACATGGATGAAAGATTTCATTCAGCCTACAACAGATTCAAGGAGTGTGAAGTTATGTCCATATCCTTTGTCTGATGTTGTTAATTATGTTGGGTTGTCTGTATCTTATCAAAGTTTCATAACTAAGATTTCAATTTAGCATGAACCACAATCATACTTTGAGGCTATAAAGGATAGGAGGTGAATATAGGCTATAAAGGCTTAAATTCAGGCCTTAGAAGATAATAATACTTGGGAGGTGGTTGACCTACCAAGTAACAAAAGGGAAATAGGCTGCAAATGGGTGTATAAGATTAAGTACAAGGCCACAGGTGAAGTGGAAAAGTTTAAGGCAAGGTTAGTGGCAAACAGATACAACTACAAAAAAGGCATTGATTATCAGGATATTTTTTCACCAGTGGTGAAGATTGTGACAGTAATTTCAGTCGCTACTGCAAAGGGTTGGATTGTGCATCAAATGGATATGTTTAATGCTTTCTTGCAATGAGATCTTAATGAAGAGGTATACATGAGTTTACCTCAAGGCTTTGCACATGAGCAAGTGAAGGTATGTAGGCTGCTCAAGTCACTGTATGGACTCAAGCAGGCCTCAAGAGATTGAAATATTAAATTAATCACTGCCTTGATGTCTTCTGGTTTTACACAAAGTCATCTAAACTATTCACTTCTCACAAAGAATGACAAGGACAAAATAGTAGTAGTTTTGATCTATGTAGATGATATACTCAAAACTGTGAATGATGAGAAACTTATTAAAGAAACTAAAGCTACACTGCAACAATATTTTAAGATCAAAGATTTGGAGGAGTTAAGATATTTTTGGGTTTTGAATTTGCTAGAAACAAGAGTGGTATTGTGATGCATCAAAGAAAGTATTCACTCGAGTTGATAGTTGATATAAGATTAACAGGAGCCAAGCCTGCTAGATCACCAATGAAGTTGAATGTCAAGTTAACTTCTGATGCATTTGATCAACATATGAATGATACTGCAGTTGCTGATGGAGGTACTGGGAATGTGACTAATGATCCCCTTTTGGATGATCCTGCTAGTTATCAGAGACTTATTGGGAGACTTATGTATTTAACCAATACAGGCTAGATATATCCTTTGCAGTTCAGTGTTTGAGTCAATTCATCCAAGCACCAAAGGTCTCACATATGATAGCGGTGATAGAGTGGTCAGATATATCAAACAGGCACCAGGTTTGGGCATCTTTATGCCTGCAGGGGATTCTACTATTATGTCTGCATATTGTGATGTTGATTGGGCATCATGTCCCAACACTAGGAGGTCAGTCATAGGATATCTTGTGTTTTTTGGGGTTTCCCTTATCTCTTGATGTCAAAGAAATAACTCACAATATCTAAGAGCTCAGCAGAAGCTGAATACAAGAGTTTAGCATCTATTGTAGCTGAAGTGGTATGGATTTCTGGTTTATTTGCAGAGCTCAATGTGTGTTGAGGCTGCCTATTTATGTATACTGTGATAGCAAGTCTGCTATCCAAATTGTTGCCAATCCAGTATTTCATGAACGTACAAAATATATAGATATTGATTGTCACTTCATCCGGGAGAAGGTACAACAAGGTTTGGTGTCTACTTTGTATATAATTACTGCTGAGCAACCTGCAGATGTGCTGACTAAATGTCTAACACAAGGTCATCATACTCATTTGATGTCCAAGCTAGGTCTGAAGAATTTGTTCTTAACACCTAGTTTGCAGGGGGGGTGTTGAAGTGAAGAATGCAGAATAAAGGTTCACATATTTAGTATTAAGTTAGTTAGTTATATTGTTAAGAAGTTTGTTAGAGTTGTTGAGTTGATATGTTAGTTAGTTTGTTAGAGTTTGTTAGAGTTGTTGAGTTGATATTGAGTAGGTAGTTTTCTCATTTCTACTTGTATAAATAAGTGCTCACTTTTCTTTGTAATGGTAAGACAAAATATGAAAGAAAAGCTTCCACAAATACTCTTTCTTTCTCTTCCGATACTTAATTATGTTCACAAATATGCATTGGACTGCACATGCAGTGCGAGATTAGCTTAGATCGTAGTAGTTTACATTCAGGTGCGCAATTAAATAGAATATTATTCGAGTGTCTAAATAAAATTTACTGACAAGTTTAAAGGACTGTCAATGTATCCCGCCTATATTGTTAGTTAAGGCTTAACCAGCAAAACTTTCAAACTCCGCCTCGTTCTGTATAGCAATTTTATCTGTTTTCAACCTGCCCTCCCCGGCCTCACGCCAACCCGGACATCAGGCGGGTTGAGCCTTTTAAATTACGAGTGCATATTAGTTGTCTATTATTATATCCATGTACACAATATTATTTTGATCTTACAAGTACAATAATCAATGGGCAATCACGTTATTTAAGGTCCTCTTCAAGATTATTGTTACATCTCATGGCCGTACCCGTACATCAATAATTTTCCTGGTCTCCATCAACAGGACCAAATTTCCACTAAAAATTCTTGTGTAAACAGAGATAATAAATAGGAGTAATAAAATTCCAATATCCAACCATGGTTGTTTGGCTAATTAATGAGAGCATGGGACTTGAAAATGATATCTACCGCTAGTTGACATGGGCATACATAGAACATTTTACCTAATTCTCTAAAACATGTAAAATAATTCAAAGAAATTATATAGGGTGTGTTTGGTATGAAAGAAAATGATTTTTATGTATCATATTTTCCTAAAAAAACAAAAAATAAGTAATTTCTTACTTATTTTTAATTTTTTGATAAGTAAACAAAAAATATTAGATATTTATGTTATAATTTAGGCAACACTATGAGAATGGAGGTGGAGTGGATAGGATAGGGTGGAGATGATGAGAGGTTGGGGTGAGTTTGGGGGTGTGGTCGGGGGTGCTCGGGGTGGGAGTGGGGACCGAGGTCGGGGTTGGAGGGTTGAATGAGAGAGACAATCATCATTAAATGATACTTATGGAACATTTTTTAATTAAGAAAATCATTTTCTTAGTATTTAACAAACTTATTTTTTTAGAAAATATATTTTTAAGTCATTTTAACTGGCCTAACATGAAAGATTGATAGCCACCTATTGGAAATATTACATAACTTGAAACATAGTTGGTAGATTATTGTACTGTTACTACTGTGTTTTTTTCATAGTTTTTCTATCATTCTATATTTCCAATCATTGACAACAAAATACTGAAAAATAAGAAATAAAAAAAAGGAAGGAAGATTCTTTTATAACTCCAAATAAAATGCCAGATGGTCAAGAGAATTTTCAAAAGCAATATTCTTTCAAGAATTGTTATAAATAATAGTACTAGCTAGCTCCTTTGTGTAAGTTGTACAACAACAAAAAATCAGAAAAGGGGGAAAATGGATTCCCAAACAACATTTAAAACCTTAAAGTACAAATCCTCTCAGAATGCTGCTGTTCTTAGTGTAACAGAACATCCTCTTCAGTACAGAGCCTTTGTCCAAAACCATATCCTAAAAGATGCATCTTTTTCCTCTTATCTCAAACCTGAAGAAAATAGCCCTGATGATTCCGAAATTAACGTGTTCGATGCGAAAAAATATTTCAGTGAAAGCAATGAATCCTCTCCAGAAGCCCGAAAAAACTTAGTTGAACAATGCGACTTAGCTTCAGTTCCTCGACATTCATCAGTTTCTTCCGTAGGTAATGGCTACGGAAGAAACTTTCGTGCCACTCCAACTGCTTCATCTGAAGCTAGTTGGAATAGCCAAACTGGGCTACTATCGAATCCTCCGGGTGCTATTGCAATTTCATTGAGGGGTATTAATCCGAACGAGAAAAAAAGAGGTTCGTTTAGTACTTGTAACTGGTTTTTCTGCAGAAAATGCCCTTGTTCTGGTAAGAAATCTGTGCAAGTCGAGGAAACTAACTCGGAGCCTAGAACAGAAACTGGTTCTGAAAGCTTCGCCGTCAAACACAATCCTAAGGTAGTACTTGAGAAAGCTAAAAATTCTACAGAAATGCAACAGAGAGCAGCAATTCTAAACTCAAATATACATCCTCAGAGACCGTCGTCAGAAATTGTCATAAATAAAATAGGAACGATACAGAGAAGATCATCAGAGTCAGAGAGTAGCAAAATTATGGCTAGCACAATTGCTTGCCAACAACGCGTGTTGGCATCAGTCAGGCTGTTTACTGAAACGGCTGGAGGATTTTCATTTCCAATTTTGAATAATTCAACACAAGCGAAATTAGGAATCAAACCTCCACCAACAAGGTTGATTTCCATTTCACCAATATTGGAAGATCCTGCCCGAGATTCACTCGAAGTTTTTCAACCATCTTCGAGAAAATCAACAGAAACAGATCAACGATGTAACTTTCCGTTCCCCGGTAGCCCCATTTCTCGAGTGACCGCAACGGACGACGATGTCGCCAGCGACGCGAGTTCTGATCTGTTCGAAATCGAGAGCTTTTCGACATCAATCGCGACGTCATGTCCATTATATCGGCAACGAAATTCACTCGACGAGCCCGGTACCCCGAGCATTGCAGCTACAGAGTGTTATGCACCAAGTGAAGTGAGTATAGATTGGAGTGTTACAACAGCTGAAGGTTTCGATCGTGCTAGTGTAACAAACTTCTCCACCATCTCTGAACTCGACAATGTGTCGAATATGAGACTTTTTGGCAGCGGTGGTGCTTCCACCGCCGCCACCAGTGGCGGAGAAGGTGGAAAGTGGAAGGGGAGTGGATTGTTGAGTTGTCGGCACGAGAAGGCGGTAAATATTGTGCCGCAGCCGGTGAAATTTGGGTCGCCTGAGGGGCTACCACAACTGTCATTAATTACTACGGCAGGGCATGTGGGAAGTAGGCCAATGCCGGGTAGAGCTAATAAGCCAACACTTGCTAGCTCTCATTCTGCACGCTTGTCTCTTGCATTTGCAGCATGACAAAGATGTTCCATTGCCATATTTATTTGTTTTACTGCTCCCTCGTTCAGCTTCGTGTCACACTGCTATTTTTTGGAGAGTTGAAATAAAAAATTTTGATGTCATATTTTTAATTATTGTTATTCTATGTAATTTCTTAACCACCATTAGTTCCAATTTATGTAACAATGTTTTTTTTTTAGTTCTTTTAAAAAAGAATGATAACTTCTAAATTTGAAAACAATTTAATCTGAATATCTGGCTCTTTTTGTTTGGTTTCCCCCTCACATGCATTGGAGTCCTGACTAATTCGTATTCACAGATCATAAAATACATTAAAAGGAAAACTGCTCATTAATTATCAGAATATTTTCAATGTAAGAGCTCAAACTCAAGACATCTAATTCAATGATTCTATCCAATATCCCATCATAACGATTGTTGGTTGAGCTTCTCATTTATACCCATAATGAGAAGATTTAAGACGGTACACAAATGTTATGAAATGTTAAGAGTTATATTTTGAAAGTCTTATACCACCAAAAATGTTATGTCGTTTTTGTGATTTGAATTTTCAAAAGTCTTATTTTCTCTCTTAAATTCTATCCTTATTCAAATTTTGTGATATACATTGAAACGGGAAGAATATGTATATTTTTATTTGAAGAAAAATTGAAAATTTTATGTTTGAATTTACACAAAAACCAAAATAATAGAGAATATACATTTTTCATCCTTAAACTTGCATCGAAAATTCACTTTAGCAATTTAACTTTATGAGCATTTATTTACCCTTAATATTTGTTTGAAATAAAATAAATATCATTATGAAATTATAATACTTAATATGAGATGTAATACACGTACGCCACGTCATTGATATGTCACCATGTCAAAGCCACGTTAGAACCACATAAATTCTATTTTTAATTTTTAATTTTTAATTTTAAATTTTTAATTTTTAATTCCTCTTCATTTCTTTTTATTATTTCAAGGTTTTTTTTTTCCTTATGACAATTGAGAAGGAGACGAAAGAGGCCTGAGGCACCATATCTTTGGTCTTCTTTTCTCAATCGCCGGAAAACATGAAAGTTCCGGTAAAAGATCTTTCTTTTCGACTTTAGAAACATTGAAAAGGGTCGATTCTTTTTCCGTCAAGTAAACAATGACGTTTGGGCTGGAAGAAATAGAAGTCCGGTGACATGTTGGTGCGAAATACAGTGGATTTGTATTTTTGGATTCTTGATTTGAAGAATTCGTTTTTACCTTGATTGTAAAAGTAATCGAATCGGTCTTTTAATGATAGGCCATAGTCGCCGGAAATTTTGAGGGTCTAAATTTGTGAGTTGGGTTATGATTTTTTCTGATAAAGAAAGAGTAATTGGATGGAATGTTAAGTAGTTTTTTTTATGGAAATTGTTAGTGAAGAGAATGGAGAGGAGGAGAAAAGATGAAGAGAATGAAGCTTTGTTGCTGCCATTGTTATGAAAACGTTTGATTCAACAATGGCAGATGGCTATTATGTCATTTAATGGTGGTGTTTTTATTGCTGTTGTTCTAGGTTTTTCGATCGGGTATTTGCTCTTTAGGACAGGTGATGAGGATGATGTCGTCGTTGTTAATCCATGTGCCTGTGCTTGATATTTCTGGTTTATTGTAATGGGTTTGGTTTCTTGTTTAGAAACTATGTGGAATTTTTCGGCCCTATGTTTTCCGGCATGAAAGATCTGAGGGAGACAACGGGGAAGGGGAGCGAGAGAGGGAGTTCGCCGGAGATGGCGAGAAGGAGCTCGCCGGAGCTAGCAAGATCGAAGAGACGCGCTTTCAGTTTTTTTTGGTATTTTGGATGTTATTTATTTCATTTCAAATGTTATAAATAAATATATATAAAATTAAATTATTAAAGTAAATTTTTTATGCAAATTTAAAAATAAAAAATGTATTTTTTAAAAATAATATGAGCTTTGTATTTTAAGCCACATAAAATGAAACGAAGGGATTAGCTATTTTATCTTGACTGCCTTGTAGTGAGTACATTTTGGTGTGTTCATCAATCATCAGCGGTCCGTTTGGACAACTCAATTAGTTATCAAGAAAAATATTTAGAAAAATTAATCATCAGCGGCTCTGACTTTGCCAGCAGAATTGAGTAAAATGCCTGAACAGGGTCTAATTGGGGTCACCTAAACAGTAGGTAGGCCAAAATGTGTGACGTTTTTAGTTGTAGTTCATGCACCTGTCGCTAATGAAACAACCAATGAGTTTTTTTTTTCTGTTCATAAACTTTTCAGCAAATTCCTATATGATTGTTCAAAGAATATTTTTGATTAATTTTAGAGCTTCTTCTCGTTTGAGAATGTTGGTGAAATTAGAATCAAAAGTATAATTACAATTGAAAAATAAAAAAAAATAAAAAATTATCTTTAGGTTGAGTGAACAGATATATCGCTCTTTTTAAAGAGATTCAAGCTCACTGCAGTAAAACTTCATCAGTCCAGCAGTAATCTTCCTGACTTGTTCCTTTCAGAATACAACAGTCTGATCACGTCGTACAACTCAACAAATTCTGAATAAGATGTTGCGTCCAAAGCTCCACCAAAAGAACACATTCCTTCAACTAAATAAAACTTTTTTTTAACTCACTTTTTTAATACACTATATTTTTCTCTACCCATCAAAAGTTAAGGATTACTTCTATTTATAGGTAAAGAAATTCATCATCAGAGTGAATTAGATGAATACTGAGAGAGTGGATAATCAATTGAGTAGATAATTGGAGAATAATGTGCAGAGGTTACTTGAGTTACAAGAAGAATGTGGATAAATAATGAGCCAGGAGTTACAAGATGAATTTGGTCACATTCATCCCATATTCTACCACTAACGTGTATGACTAATATGGCATAATTGACACTAACAAGAAATGGGAAATGCAACAGATTAAGACACTTTAATATGAGACATTTAATAAAATATATTTTAATATTAAAATGCGCATATTATTTAACAATCCTCATTCATTTTAATATTAAATAAGAGAATTTATCCGATGAAGGTAGATTATAATACATAATGAAGGTGTGTTATGCATTGAACCTCCACTTATTAAATCAGTAATCTTTACTTCAGAGCCGTAGTAGTCTCAGACTTGAACTATGACTGCTTAAGGGAAATAAATAATTACTACTTACACATAATAATCAAGTGTTGACATGAGTTACGGCCTTGTGCTATCCCGATTTCAGTTCATGAGTGCTTTTGAGAAGAGCTCAATTCTCATAGGAAGCGGTCTATTTCCACTCACATAGGTAAAATCTGGCAAGGATGCTTTTGTAACATCCCACTCATACGAGCTATAGAATTTCATTAACAGCTCATAGACTCAACATCCACAAATCGTTACAGAATAATGCACTCACATCATAGGAAGGAAATAAAGCATTAGTGCATTTCACAATAAGTCATCATATGATTTGTTTTTCCCATTGAACCTGGGTATAGGATCTCTAGTCCCCATGTTGGGTTTCCTCATATACGACTCATGAACTTATGGGCTTCAATATCGTCCCTCTTGATGTGCTCCAGGCCTTTTCTCTTGCCAAGACCTTGATTAATGGATCTGCAAGATTATCACAAGATTTGATATAATCAACGTTAATGGTACTTGTCAAATATCATCTCACAATACTACTTTTTCTCCTTACAGGTCTGAATTTAACACTATAATAACGGTTTTGAACTCTATCAATTGCAGTGGTGCTATCACAATAAATTAAAATAGGAGGAATTGATTTTTAAAAAGAAGGTATTTGAAATAATAAATCTCTCAACCAATACGCTTTTTCACTTGTTGAATCTAAAGCAATTAGTTCAACCTCCATGGTAGAGTTAGTAATAATAGTTTGCTTTATTGATTTTCAATAAATAGCACCACCTCCCAAAATAAAAATATAGTCAGTGGTAGAACAGGAATCACCAGATAAAGTGTTCCACTCTGCATCAGAAAAGCCTTCAAGTACAGTAGGATATTTTTTATAAAACAAGTCATAGGTTTTTGTACCAACTAAATATCTCATAACTCTCGCTATGACATTCAATATTCATTACCTGGCTTGCTTGTAAACCTGCTAAGTACTCCAACTGCATAAGCAATAACAGGCCGAGTGCAATCAGTCACATATCTCAAACTTCCAATTAAGCTTGCATATTCCTTTTGATTTATCATATTATTTTCACTTTGAACAGAAAATAAGTAAATACTATAATCAAAAGGAGTTACAACATGCTTGCAATCAAGAAAGTTATATTTTTTCAAAATTTTCTCAACATAATGTGTCTGGACAAGGAAAATTTCATCACATGTTTTAATAATTTTTATTCCAAGAATAAAATTTGCCTCACCAAGATCTTTCATATCAAAATGGCTTCTAAGAATATTTTTAGTTTCACCAATAACATTCATGTTAGAGCCAAATATCAATAAATCATCAACATAGAGGCAAACAATAACATGTGAATTATTCCAAGACTTATGATAGATGCATGTTTGTTTTAAAATTATTTTCAATCATGCATGAATCAAATTTCTCATGCCATTGCTTTGGTGCATGTTTTAAGTCATATAGGAATTTAGTAAGTCTACACACTTTGTTTTCTTGGCCTGCTTCTACAAAACCTTCGAGATTGTTCTATATAAATCTCTTCATTTAGGTCCCCATTTAAAAAGCAATTTTTACATCCATTTGATGAATATGTAAATCAAAAATTACAGCAATAGCAATTAAAAGTCTAATGGATGTAATTCTAGTTACCGGAGAAAAAGTATCAAAAAAATTTAGGGCATTCTAATTGCTTAAAACCCTTAACAACTAGTCTAGCCTTGTAATATCAACCGAATCATCCGGTTTTAACTTTTTTTAGGACCTATTTGCAATCAATTATTTTACAACCCATTGATAAATCATCTAACTTCCAAGTTTTATTAGAAATTAGTGATTCCATTTCGTCATTTACATCCTCTTTTAAAAAAAAAATAGCAGCATGTGAATATAAAGCTGAAAGAGAATAATCCATTGATTATCTTCATTAATTTAAATGGTTTATATACATGATAACAATAGTAATTCTAGGCTATAATTACAGAAATTAGATATTTATCTAACTAATATAAAATATTGCTATAATAATTACAGTGATACAAAATTACTAATTATACCAAAAGAATATATTTTCATATATTCTATCACACCCCCGCAGTCGTAGCGGGCGGTCGTCGTACGATGAGACTGTCCCTAAAATCTTCAAACAGAACTAAGGGAAGACCCTTAGTAAAAATGTCAGCAATTTGATAACGTGAGGGGACATGCAAGACACGTACTTGTCCACAAGCTACCTTTTCGCGAACAAAGTGAATATCCATCTCGATATGTTTAGTGCGCTAATGTTGGACATGATTCCCCGAGAGATATATCGCACTAACATTATCACAGTAGACCAAGGTAGCTTTCTGAATAGGAAAATGAAGCTCTAAGAGGAGGTTACACAACCAATAGGACTCAGACACCACATTGACTACCCCTCTATATTCTCCACGAGAATTCTGATTTATTGTCAAAAAGGCAACCAAGGGGGGAAGGATTTTGAGAAGGATATTCGGCCTTCGCGCTGGAACGCGACAATGTGGCCTAGAGTTTAGCCGACCAAGAGACCAAGTTATCACTAAGAAACATACAATAACCAGATGTCGAACGCCTGATATCTGGACACCCACCCCAATTCGCATCTGTATAAGACATGAGAGTAGATACCAATGATGGATATAAGTGTAAACCATAATTAAGAGTACCCTAAAGGTAACACACAATGTGTTTGAGAGCGTGCATGTGTTCTTTCCTCGGATCATGCATAAATAAACACATCTGTTGCACTACATAAGTAATATCGGGTCTCGTAAATGTAAGATACTGAAGAGACCCCACAAGTAATATCAGATGGTTGCAGGTCTCTCTGAGGCGTATAATGGGGTTGGAACTCTTCTTCGCCAAAGCAATCATCTCCCACTGTTCTACCAAACACGTTCCATGCTCACCTTAGAAGAAGCAGGTTTGGCTAAAAAGGCGGCTACAGGAGCCAATTCTGCCATGATGGTGGCCACATCCCGCGAAACCGATGACTCTCAATCATTCTCAGAAAATTATGGTCAAATTCATAATAACGGGGGTGGCAAAAAGGGTCAAAACTGTGAAAAAAATCACAGTGGCGGACGTGGTGGTGGCAACGGCGGCGGACGTGGCAGACGAGGAGGCAGCAGTGGCGGTCAGTAGGGGACCGGGCAATTGAACCCCTGGCAGCAGGCTTGGGCCGCTGGGCAGTGGCCCTGGGGCCTGCCTTGGGCCAATGGCAGTGGCCCATGTCGCCATGTCCGTGTCCAGGATCAAATGGGGCCAGGCCTAGTGGACAGTAGAGGCAACAACAAGGCCAGCCTGGGCCTCGAAATAATTTAGCCTAGCGACGCACGGCCGCTGCTTGGGCCTCGGCCCTCGGTCTTTCGCTGCTGCAGGCCCAGCAGCAGCCCCGACCCACACGGATATCGAGACAGCAATGCATATACTCGGACTAAATCCTCCGGATACAAATTGGTACATGGACATCGGTGCTACTTCTCACATGACCCCCGCACCAGGTATTCTCTCATCTTATTTCAATTTGAGCAAAAATTGTGGCATAATTGTTGGTAATTGTAATATAATTCCAATTCGTGGTTATAGTCACACAAAAGTGTATCCCCCGAACCCACCTTTAGCCCTGAAAAATATCCTTCATGCTCCTCAATTAATTAAAAATTTGGTGTATGTTCGGAAATGTACAACTGATAACTCGATTTCTGTTGACTTTGACCCTTTTAGATTTTCTGTAAAGGATTTCTGGACGGGGATACCTCTAATGAGATGTGATAGTCGGGGCGAGCTATATCCCACCACCACTAAATAAGTCACACCGTCAATGTTTGCCGCTTTAGCACCTTCCTTATGAGATGCACATTTGGGTCATCCGGGAGCGTTTGTGTTTTCCTCTCTTAAAAATAATAAATTTATCGAGTGTAGTAGTGATCGTTGCACTAACGTTTGTCCTTCTTGTCCGCTTGGAAAATATGTTAAAATGTCATTTGTGGCTTCCAATTCTAGTACTTTGTTGTTATTTGATATTATTCATAGTGATCTTTGGACATCTCCTGTTTTGAGCTCTACCGGTCACCGTTATTATGTGTTATTTTTGGGTGATTATTCTAATTTTTGTAGACGTTTTCGTTATCTAAAAAGTCTCAGGTTTTTTCCACATTCCTATCATTTAGAGCATTCATCCATATACAATTTGAATGGAAAATTAAGAATACTCAATGTGATAATGGAATGGAATTTAATAATGGGCCATTTAGAGAATTTTGTAAGGTTAATAGTATTTATTTTAGATTTTCATGTCCACATACGTCATCACAAAATTGGAAAGCCGAAAGAAAAATCAGCACCATTAATAATATTGTTCGTACACTACTAGCTCATGCATCATTACCACCTTACTTTTGGCATCATGCATTACAAATGGCAATGTACCTCTTTAACATACTCCCTAGCAAAAGATTAGCATACCAATCCCCACTCAAAATTCTTTATCAAAAAGAGCGTTCGTATTCTCATCTTAGGGTGTTTGGGTGTTTATGTTACCCTCTATTCCCCTCTACCACCATTAATAAATTTCAAGCCCACTCTACCGTTTTTGTGTTCCTGGGATACCCATCTAATCATCGTCTAACTTTATTCAAAAATGAAACTTGCAGTTAGAATCAAATTCGTTACAAATATTTTGATTTATCCTCTAATAAAATCATCATTAGTCGTCATGTCATTTATTATGAAACCCAATTTCCGTTTGCTAAGTTGCATAATTCTGCGTCCAAGTCTTATGATTTTTTGGATGATGTGTTATCACAGTATGTGGTCTACCATTTGGTCCAATCTACTGCTCGGGATTTGGACCAGCAGGCACGGTCTAGCCAAAATCCTGCTGGCCCAATTGGTCTCGGTCTAGTCCCTCTAACAGTAGGCCCACTGACTGCTGGCCCAACTCGTGTTTCCCCTTTCTGTCGAGTCAGTTTGCCAGTAGGCCCAGCATATTCCAGCCTTCAGTTGGCCCACTACCTCCCAACCCGATCCAGTTTCGGTATCACTACACCGACCCAGGTCTGGCCCACTTCTATTTCGAGTTAAGGGCTCGTTACTCGTAGCCAATGAGATATTTTTAGACCAACAAGACAATTTAATCTCAACTCTAATGTCACTAAATTACCCCTACCACGTAACTCCATGTTTGCCCTTCGTGACCCAAATTGGAAAATGGCTATGGATTATGAATATAATACTCTTATTGAAAATAAGACGTGGGTGTTGGTGCCCCATCCGCCTGGTGTCAATGTGATTCATTCTATGTAGATTTTTACTCATAAATAAAAATTTGACGGTTGTTTTGATAGGCATAAGACTCGTCTTGTAGGCGATGGCAAAACTCAACATGTTGGTGTAGATTGTGGTGAGACATTTAGTCTGGTGGTCAAACTGACAACTATTCGCACTATTCTCAGTCTGGCTCTCTCAAAAGCATGGCTCATTCATCAGCTGGACGTGAAAAATGTATTCTTACACGGTGAACTCAAGGAAACTGTATACATGCATCAACCCTTGGGTTTCAGGGACCCTGCTCATCCTAACCATGTGTGCTTACTGAAGAAGTCATTGTATGAGCTAAAACAGGCCCCTCGGGCCTGGTATAAAAGGTTTGCAGATTATGTGTCTACTATTGGGTTTTCTCACAGCAAGTCCAATCATTCTCTGTTCATCTACCATCACGGTTCTTCTATGGCATACATTATGTTATATGTGGATGACATTATATTGACTGCTTTCTCTGACAAACTGCGCAAGTATATTATATCTCTTCTCATCTCCGAATTTGTTATGAAGGACTTGGGGCCGTTGAGTTATATTTTGGGTATTGTTGTCACTCGTCATGCAGATGGTCTATTTATCTCTCAGAGGAAATATACATCAGAAATTATTGAACGGGCTGGCATATCATCCTGTAAGTCATCTCCTACTCCGGTTGACAATAAACCGAAGCTGAGTGCTACATCTAGTACACCATACGAGGATCTCTCCCACTATCATAGTCTTCTGGGGGCTCTTCAATATCTCACATTTACGAGGCCCGATATTACTTATGAAGTGCAACATGTGTGTTTATTTATGCATGATCCAAATGAAGAACACATGCACGCTCTCAGTGTGTTACATTTAGGGCAATCTTGATTACGATTTGCACTTATATCCATCATCCGTCTCTACTCTCATATCTTATACATATGTTGATTGGGGTGGATGTCCAGATACCAGGAGTTCGATGTCTAGTTATTGTATGTTTCTTGGTGATAACTTGGTCTCTTGGTCAGCTAAACGCTAGGCTACTTTGTCGCGATCCAGCGCGGAGGCCGAATATCGAGGGGTAGCCAACGTGGTGTCTAAGTCCCGTTGGTTGCGTAATCTCCTCTTAGAGCTTCATTTTCCTATTCGGAAAGCTACCTTAGTCTACCGCGATAATGTTAGTGCGATATATCTCTCGGGGAATCCTATCCAACATCAACGCACTAAATATATCGAGATGGATATTCACTTTGTTCACGAAAAAGTAGCTCGTGGACAAGTACGTGTCTTGCATGTCTCCTCACGTTATCAAATAGCTGACATATTTACTAAAGGCCTTCCCTAGTTTTGTTTGAGGATTTTAGGGACAGTCTCAGGGTACGACAATCGCCCGCTATGACTGCGGGGGTGTGATAGAATATACACCATATATTCCTGTGATATTGTTAGTGATATTGTACATTTGTAATTATGGTAGTAATCTTTTGTATTAGAAAAATGTATATTTGATTTCATTAATTATAAGCTAGATTTACTAGTGTATATCATGTATATAAACCAGTTACATTAATAAAAATACTCAAGGGATTATTCTCTTTCAGTATATATAGTATATATTAAATTTCATTGACTTTCTCGTGTATCTAATTCTTTACATTTTAAATTCTTTTAATGAAATTTTTGACTCAACCTACTAATAACATTTTAAACCACTCTTATTAACGAAACATTTAAGAACAACTCACTCACGTTGATCAATCAAGAGAGTATGACATCACCCTTTAATGTTATATGTTGTATCACACCCTATATGCCTCTTCTTTCTTTTTAAAGTAAGATAAAAAGCTATGCTGATATGAACATTCAGTCGGCGATCTTTTTAATTTATTTAAATTAAAGCTCATGTTTTATATCAACATATACAACAACAACATACCCAGTGAAATCCCACAATGTGAGTATGGGTAGAGATGGCAGTGGATCCTGGACCGGTCCGGATCGGTGGATTCAGATCCGTTTTATAGGATATGGATCTTCAAAATTTGGACCCGACGGATTCGGATCGAACCCGGATCCATTTCTGACGGATCGGATCTGGATCTTGTATTTGAGATCCGTATCCGGTCCAGATCCGACCCGTGGATCCGTTTTTTATTAAATATATTCATAACCTAGAATGTAATTTTATAAGTATTTTCTTAAAATTGCTAAGCACATCCTTGCAAGTTTAATTCTCAAAACAAGTTTAATTTATCCCCGCGTTAACTCAAAAATCAAAAAATAAAGAGGCAACTTCGATAATAAAATCAATGTTTTATTAGTGAATGACTAACATCTCCATAGACAAATAGTTAAAATTATATTCACTTCATTTGTGAAGATTCCAAGCACATGAAAGTTCTGGATTGTGAAAATACTAGTCAACATTTTTCACAACTATTGTCATTGTCCAACATTTTCAATTAATAGCTCACAATCAAAACGAGACAACGAACAAAATATCTCATATGAACATTTCATAATTGAAACACAGTAAAACTGTTAGCTAAGTAAAAATCGTTCGTCAGTTCAAAAAAAAATTCTTAGCAAGGTTACATTCTTAGCAAGGCAAAAAGTTTTACATGTGGATCCAGATCCGCTCCGTGGACCCGGTGGATCCGATGGATCCGAATTTGGATCTAATTTTTATGGACCCAGCGGATCTGGATTCAGGTATGAAAAATGGATCTGGATCTGGATCTAGTAGGATCCGGTCCAGATCCGATCCGTTGCCATCCCTAGGTATGGGGAAGGTAGAGTATACGCATACCTTACATCTACCTTAGTAGGTAGAGCAACTGTTTCCGATAGGTTTTATACCAACATATATAAATATAAATCTTTGTGCCAATTTGTAGATATGTCCAAATATAAACGATTCTAAAATCCCAAGTTTCCATAACATATACAAAGTGGATTAACTATTTTAGTATTGTCAAAACTGAAAAGTGACAAATGTGTGAACTAAGTTGAAATCCTTTCCATATTAGGTAATGATAAAAGAAGCAATTACCTATTTTCCAAACAATTTGAAGTGGACCACTAAATTAATGATATTCAAACTATAAAGTATCAAAATGCCTAATAGCAAGTAGAAAAGTGAAACCGGAAAGATTCCATTTCCAAGTAACCAATTTCACTATGCTTTGTGAGAATTACATATCTCAACATATTTGGTTGCAATGAGATGAATGAGATTCATTCATATTTATCTAAAGATCTCAAACTAGAGCTTTGAAATGGAAAACTCTTGGTATATAGGAACCAGGGAGCTGGGGCGTAACTATATATAGTTATATAGATAACTTACCGTCAAATATCATTCGACCATTTAGTTTATAAAATACGATCATAGTGTATAAGTAGTGTATATTTTATACTAAATATACATATACTATACATATAATAGATATACCTATACAAATAATATACATACCTATACACAACATATAAATTAAAGTATAAATAGATAGTATATACTTCAGCCATGTTGGTAAACTAGTTGGTCGAATGATACATTTACGTAAGTTTCCTTAGCTATATATACTTACGGATTTGGCAAAACTAGTAACTTTGGCCCAGACCAATATCGAATTTAAAGCAAAACTTATGTTTTGCACAGACCCTATATATATAATAAATTTTTTTACTAAACACCTATAAATATTTAATTGTGAATTAAGTTTTATTGTATATTAATTTGAGGTAAATATAGGAACACATACGCTTCAGATCTTGGATCAGTCAGACTCATATCCTATATTTGTGTTAAAAATTCAATATAATATGTATAAATAATTACCTAACATTGTAAGTTGCTTTTTTTAGAATCCATAATTCATAAGCTCAAAACTCTAACTCAACCTTTGCTAAGGAACACTTTCTCCTTTTATGAGGCATTACAACATGCAACATCAATAACATACTGAGTGTAATTTCATAAATGAAGTTTATAGAGGATAAAGTATAAGCATAACTTACTCCTGATGCCGCTACAAAACTCGAACCTAGATTAATCGGGTTAAAGAATATCAAATACTAAATGTTTATGCTAAGAAAAATATACATCTCAACCACTTGTGGTCACTGCCAAGTCACATTAGCATGTTACATTTTCCTCACAATAAAATAACACAGTTGGCCTGAAAAGATGTGTAAAGCACCACAGACCAGGTCTCTGGGGCCTAGGTTTTGTAAAGTTTTAAGAAAGTAGAGAATCAAGTGCCAAATGTGGGAATGCTATGGGTCCCTTTTACTCTTAAACACTCACCCCATATCTTTATTTTTTTAAACTAATAAACATAAGAAAGTGGTTATATTTTAAAACTTTTTATTTGTCCTAGGTTGGCTTCTCCAGTAAATAAATCCAATTGATTTACTTCTGTCTTTGTACTTGAGTTCCTTTATTTATTTATTTATCCTGCTTTCTTTTTTGTTAAATTGATTCAGACTTTTAGTGAAAGTTTAAAAGGAAAAAAAGAACAGTACTTTAATCACTTAGATAAACACTATTTAGTAAACGCGAATTTATAGTTTTAAGTGGAGTATATTAAAACAGTCACTACTTCTTTGTTGTACTTGTACGAGTTGTACCCATGCTATTTAAGTAAGAATACTTTTGGTCTCTCAATTATTATAATATATAGCTTAACATATTTATTTTAAAATTAATTAAATTATGTGTATTTGGTCCATTTAGGTAGGAAATATATTGTTTTTGGACGACTTTAAAAGTACATTATGCTCAGAGATAGAGTAACAATACAAACTTAACATTATTTAACATAACATAAGTATAATTCAATGATGAAGTAGTTATTAATTCTGAAAATTTATAAATATTCACAAGCAATGCAATAAAAATACACATTGGAAGTAATTAAAAATTAAATGAACTTAATCAGATATCACATGGACTAAAATTAAAACATACCAATAATTAAAAGACTAAAAGTGCTCTTAGCACTAATTTTTTAGATGCATATAAAAATGACTTAGGCAAAGATGGAGGTCAAAATTCTACACAATTATAAATAGTACTTAACATATACTTAGCATATAAAACTAAGGGCTAAGATTTCTTTAATTATATTTTAATTTACTCCTATTTGAAAGTTGTCTCGGATTTCTAATTTTATATAGGCAGTGCACGTATATTTTTCTAGAGAGAATAGAATAGAATGTGGGTCTTTGCTTCTATTCTCTCCTGTACTTAGATTGAGTCTCAGGTTTTTGCAGCACATTATACTTTCTGGGTTTTTTGTTCTCACATATATGGTAAATGTTCTACATATGTTGTTGCATGCAAGCTAATTTAGACTATTTCCCTTTATGGGTATCTCTTATTTTCCTTGGTAACATTGTCAATCCCTAGCATTTTCTTGAATTTGATCTGGGTATTTCGATTCTTGATTTTTTAATTTTCGAATCTGTTGATGGTTTTTTTATGATTATTAGTGGTAGTGGTAAATGGGTTTGATTTTGTTGTATAGGGTTCATAAGGAACAAATGTTATTTGATGTGAATCATTGGGAAATATTAGAACTTTAGTTTTTTTGTGTGTTAAATATAATTGATTTGTGTGTAGTGCTTGTGATGGGATCTCAGGGGGGTGGTGGGGGTGGTAATGGTGTTGGTGCAACTCAAGCACAAGACCCAAAGCCAAATGCTTTGGCTAGGCAAGGATCATTATATAGTTTAACACTTGATGAGGTTCAAAATCAATTAGGGGATTTAGGGAAACCATTAAGTAGTATGAATCTTGATGAGCTTCTTAAGACTGTATGGACAGTTGAGGCTAGTCAAGGAATAGGAGGGGGAATGGGTTACGAGGCGGTGCAGCAACACGGTCAGGTTGCTTCGGGTAGTTCGCTGCCCGGTGATCTGAGCAAGAAGACTGTTGATCAGGTGTGGCAGGATATTCAGCAGGGGCATAAAAGGGATAGTAATATTAATACGAAAGCTACCGAGAGGCAGATTACTCTTGGTGAAATGACGTTGGAGGATTTTTTAGTTAAGGCCGGAGTGGTTGCTGAGCCGACTCCAGGGAAGAAAAGTTCGGGCTCAGGCTCGGTTTTAGGGGTTGATTCAATGGCATTGCCACAACAGAATGTTCAACATCAAGCTCAATGGTCACAATATCAGATCCCGGCAATGCATCAGCTACCACCGGTTTTTATGCCCGGGCATCCGGTTCCACAACCTTTGACTATTGTTCCGAACTCAACAATGGATGGAACTTATCCTGAATCTCAGATGACAATGTCTCCAACAGCTCTGATGGGCACATTGTCGGACACACAAACACTTGGAAGAAAAAGAGTTGCACCAGGTGATGTGGTTGAGAAGACTGTTGAAAGGAGGCAGAAGAGGATGATTAAGAATAGGGAATCAGCAGCGAGGTCACGAGCAAGGAAACAGGTCACTTTGAAATATGTTTTCCAGAGTTTTGAATATAGTATTATATCGTTTCCATGGCTCTTGAAATATTATCTTTTGATCAACAGGCTTACACGCATGAACTGGAGAACAAGGTTTCACGGCTCGAAGAGGAGAATGAAAGGCTCAAGAGACAGAAGGTATGTTTTGCGATCACAAACTTTCTCGTCGGTGAATATAGTATTCATTGGCATATCCTTCTAGTGGTTCTTCAGACTTCAGAGTGTGTGGTTATTAGGTACTTTGTGTCATTTGCATTCTCAATGGAGTTACTTGCATTGATGTGTTAAATAGCGTAAATGAGTAGTAATCTAGAACATATGAGAAGCAAATTTGAAAGAAATGTAGAACAATTTCAATATAACTTATTTACAATACCATTTTCGACATATTACGTACAACCTCTCATCTAACGATCTTCGTAATGCTACATTTTGAAGCTCTAACTCCTGAAAGAATGCTTATTACATGAATAAAAGAAAAAAAATATCTCATGTTTAAGGCGAAATGTTTTTTAGTAATGTTAGAAACAAAATCAGTGTAAGTATTTATGCAATGAGAAGAAACAGTCTAACTGAGTACATACTTTACGAGAGATAAATGATTGTTTTATTCTCATTGCAAAATCATGTTAGTAAGGTCAGAATAAAATGATTTTGATCGTTTATGCAACTGAGAAGAAACAGTCGCCCTTCTCATTTTTGGTCTTGTTTTATCTTCCTTACCCCATACTAAAAGAAAATGTATTTTAAGGGTCTAGTACTGAATTCTTTCTCAAAAAGAGGATCTAGTACTGAATTCTTTCTGAAAAAGAGGATCTAGTACTGAATAGCGGTTACTTCTAGTTTAATAACTTTATCCCTTGTATCATTGTGTTTCATTTTGTAAGGAAGAGATCGACAACAATGTTCGTATGTAAAAATGAACCGCATTCAAGTTGGTTTACGTGAGAAATAAGAGAAGAGAGGAGATATATTGATGACTTAATCATCTAAACACCTATTAGGTGTCAAACACAGTACAAATGATATTTGTCCCATTGTGGGATATTATCCAACTTAAGATCTTTTTTCTTATAATATTCTAAACTCTACCTTTAGTGTGTGTTCTCTACTCTTTGGTACACTACTTTTGTAGGAGGATTCTTCCCAACATTTATAAAATTGCTTACCTTATCAAGAAAGATATTCTAAACTCTACTATTCCATCACTAATTCTTAACGTTCTAACAGTTTATGGCTTAATTAAGGGGTTAGGAACAAAGAGGAATGAATGTTGTGAGAGGATCATTTTCCTTTGTATACAAAAAGGGATGTCATCCGCATGAAAATAAAGGTAGATTGTGTCAGTCTTCATCCATCCAAATCAGAATCAAAGTAGTATGCATCTTCTTTCTTTGTTGGTATTAAAATCTTGACAAAGTAATTTTAGATTAAGCCTGAAAACAAGAGAGTGATCCTGATCTTTTACCATGAACAAAGGACTGATCTCGTACCAAGCTATATGCTTGACCTAGAATTATTTTGCTCTCTTCGGATTCCAAAATGGAAAAAAACAAAGCTTTAATGGATTTGGATTCTAAGACGTCACACTCATTAACAAGCCAATTATTAGGTTTTTAATTGGTAAGCCAACTATTGTTCCAATTTTTGTTGGCGAGTGTACTCCGTTCAGGTTGGCTCAAGGCTACAGACTTTGGAGTAGAGTCACAAGATTAGTAGAATGGTTATGAAGTCGTCTTTTGAAGGATAGAGATGAAGATGAGAGAGTTGATGAATGAGTTTGGAGAAATAGAGGATTGGAAGGGGTAAGGGAGCTTGAGGAAAGGGAGTGCAAGGAAGAGGTCAAGTGAGAGATTTCTATGTTGTCGATTGTGCAAGAGACTGGTTGGAGGTAGAAGTGGAAGGCATTGTGGCTAAATGAGGGGAATGGTAATACTAAGTTTTTCACATGGTAGCGGTTATGAATAGGAATAGGAATTTCATAAGAGAATAATAGGAGTGGGCGTAAAACCAAAAAAAGTGGCCAAATTGAAATTTTTGATTTTTCAGTTTATTCGGTTTATTTGGTTGGTTCACAGTTAATTTTGTTATTTCAGTTCTTCAGTTTGGTGGTCGGCTTCAAGGGTTTGTTTTTTGGCCAAGCTCTTAAAAGCTTCTGATCCCCTTAGCTTAGCTTAATCCCAAAACCAAATTCTCATTCGGAAGTTGAAGAAGCCCAAATCCCTTCCTGTTTTTCTCTCTCTGTCTCCCCGTTTTTTTTTTTCAGTCTTTAGTTTTCACTAGGGTTCATTCTGTTGCTGCTACTGCTGTATGCCTCTGCTGCTTCCGGGCCATTAGTCATTCTTGCCATTCTACCCTCTACCCGACAAAGGTACTAGACGAGACATTCTCTATATCTCAAAATCCATTCGTGGACGAAAGACGGAAATTGGATGTGGTTTTGGTGGCAAATGAAGTATTGGCTCTAGAAGGAAGAGTCAAGGACTTATGCAAGTTGGACCTTAAGAAGGCTTGTTGTGATCACGTGAATTAAGAATTTTTGGACTTCATCATGATGAGGATAGAATTTGGTGACAAGAGGAGGAGGTCTTTTTTTTGTCGGTAGTCTGAACCATTACTAAGCTTTCCGCAAACTTAAGTGTATAAAAATCATAAAATTTGCCCCTTGAAACAATATCAAAGGAAAATTCAGGGACTCGGGTTTGGATAGTTTTTACTGAATCTTTCTAAAAGTAAAAAATGGGTTGCTCCTGAGCTTTGGTCTACTGGTAAGAACACACAAGTGATGTGTTGATTAGGTGCTCGTCACGGATTCGAACCTTGCTGCAGACAAAAGTCTAGCATTTAAGTGGGGAAGGGAGAGGGACAGGCCTATTATCCACCGAGTTTCAAACTGAGCCCCACTGGCCATCGGGAATTTCTCGGTCATCAAAAGAATCAAAGATGGGTTTTAGGGTGCACTATCCCAAGATAAACTATTTGGTTTTAAAATCAGGTTCTGGTGTCGGACAATAAGTTTTCCAAAAGTCAAAACACCAAAAGTATAGGTTTTCACTAAATTAACACAAACGTTTTTTCAAAGATTTGTTGTCAAACTAATAAACACAGTTGTCCCCCAAGGTTATTTTCCAAAAAAAAGAACTTTTACATGTACTAGTTTCCAAAAATTAAACCAAATCAAATCCAGATTGGCACCTTAGGTCAATTGAAAGGTGAGAAGGTATCAACTCTGCAAATTATCATTTGTTTCTTTCAAGAAAGAGGAGGGAAGCTTGACAACCAATCATTTTACATGAAACTGATAGAGATCACAATTCATTTCAACTTTGCCTGTTCATGCAATCTTGTTACATTTCAAAGACATCATGATTTGTCGTTCAGAGAAGTTCTAACACTTCCTTTTTCAAATAATGAGTAAAATGTGAGCATAATTTGCACGAGTAACTTCTCCTGTGTAAGCTCATTTATGGCATAGAATCCTTTTCCTCCTGTAAACTGCTTTTATCTGACACCCATTCACCAATGAAAGAAAATAATTCCATGTATGTTTCCACATGTACTTGTCCTTTTGGTTTGACTATTAGAATGTAGTTAATAACCTTCAAATTTCATTTCAATCTGGCAAAGAAGAGAAGCAACTGAAGTCATGTGTTCTTTGTACACTACTTTGAGGTGACCGTCAGCTGAGAGCCCCATAAGAAATGCTGCAAATATCTTGGCCATTTCAAAAACAAAACTCATGGAAAAATTGTCTCAATTTATCCTTGGAACGTCCTTTCATAACTCATCTATGCTGACTTACATAGCGTATTTATTGTTCGAATAGCAAGATAATTGTTGCTTAGTTCGTGATGATATGTTTGTCTTTTCAAAATTAGAGAGTATTCAAGACCACTCTTTGTTGCCTCCATTTCGTGTTTATCATCTGTCAGTCTCATAGATTATAATGTTAATATGATTTTACTTGCAGGAGATAGAGAAGGTGTTACCAAGTGTTCCACCTCCAGAGCCTAAGTATCAGCTGCGCAGAACAAGCTCCGCTCCCTTCTAACATCCAGTTTCATGTATGAATGATGAATATGTAGATGCATACTGTTCGTTGTCATTGAAATTTATGTTAGATAGTCATTGTCCGTTCATCTCCTTGTTCTTTGTTAACATCCTATGTCAGCTCTTGTTGGCTGCCCTTGTGATTGCCTTGGCTGTCTCTACTTCTCTAGATAAGTTTTTTCCTTGTATGTACATTTTTATAGTTTTAACCTATGCGGAGGACGTAGTTTTGGTAGTTTCCCTTCAGTTACTGTAAGCATTTCCAGTGTGAATGCTTTCTAGACAAGTGAAAACAACGTTGTTGTAAGTTTCCAGTTGTATTAAAACGGCCAGAAGAGGGGTAATCTTCTTCATGGTTCCTTCTAGACTTCAAATGGTCAGCTACTCGAGCGTATGGCTTCCATACTTGACTCAGAAATTCAATTATCTCACTTGTAGAAATGATTTGAACTTAGCTATTCTCATTTAGATTAACCTGAAGCTTTGGTAATTTAATTGTAATGTGTACATGTTCTATGTGTGTGTGTTTTTTTCTTTTTGATAATATTATATATGGCCTTCTAAATGTTAATGAGTATTTTTTGCATCACCATTTTTTTTTTTTTTTTTTATGTATGAGAATATAAATGAGGAAATCTGTAGATACCCACAACGTGACGTTCTTATTCATCTATAGGAAAATTTTCCAAACTACATTAATTTACTATTGACTCATTAACATAAATTGAGATGAGAATACATATTTGTTAATCACAATTAAATGATAGAAGTCTAGATCCCACTTGGGGTTACACAGGAGTATGTTGTTGATTAAGGGTATGTTGTTGATTAAATGATAGAAGTCTATGTTCATCTATCCGTTGATTTGGTGTAAATACACAATGTGGCAAGACAAATACAATAGAATCGGTTTACAACAAGGGTGTCAGTGACTTGAAAGTAAAATGAAAGGTAATTTCATAACATTTCCAATAGTGCAGGGCCAAATTTTAACATTTTCCCTAAATTAAATTATGTACTAAAATTACTTTGATCTGATGAAAATATTAAAGCCATAATAACCAAACGCACCCATGAAAGAAAAAAAACAAAGAATTGGAAAAGCAAACTTTACTTTTTTCCTTTGTGGGTTTCCTACTTATCCGATACCCCCATGGAGGCCAGACTAAATTCGGATTCACGCCGGAAAGAATATTTGGGTTAAAGAGCTCCTAACAAAAGCGACTACATAGCCAGCCTGATAAGGTGAAACTAAGATCAAACACATGGCTTAAAATCAGTCTTCTAACAACCTCTATACATCTGAATACTTCAGCAAGAAAGTCATTATATTTTGTTTCCTAAAAGACTAAATCCTAAAACACCTCTGATGATCAACCTCTTTTCAAAGTTTTCAGCAGCTGGTTCTAATTTCATCTAGCCTTTCTGGAAGATCTGCAATTAAGAAACAAAATTAATGTCACGACTAGGAAAACTATCTCCTATTAAATAACTTGCTAATATCTAGCTGAGTACAAACAAACAAGCAAACATGGAACTTTTATCTGCTTTTTGCGCAAGTAAATAATCAGAATACACGAGAACATCAACAGCTATATAAATATCGTTTAAAGGAGGAAAAAACCCATCAGGCAGATACTAGTTGATCAAGGAGAAAGGAAAAAAGACACTACGGCAGAGAAGAAAGAGATATAGAGGGCCCCTACTAACTTACACATTGGGAGAGACCAAGATTAAAGCTAACAGGTGTTATGTGATTACAATACATTTATCAGGTGGTCATTTTACGCTGGCTTCTAAGGTATCTTTTAGCATTACAAAAGTTTCACTAAGTGAGGTTTCCAGTAGGAATAAACGAAAGTTAAAGAGTCTTTCTTTAGTAACTTGTCCTTGTCCCTCCCATTTTCTCATTTTCTCCTCCATCGCTTCTCTTCTTAAAATTTATCCAAACTCCGAACTTTATACTCCTATACGCATTCCTCTCCTTTCTCTCCCTTTCTTCCAATTTCTCTAAGTTCCTCGTCTCTTCACTGCCATTTTGAGTATAAAAAGTTGTTCATATAAGCAAGAAAATGAGACCAGGATAAGTATTTGAGAGCAGCTGCATACTGATGAATTGTAAGAAGCACTGACTGAAAAACTTAGCATTGCATCTTGATGTGTACAGCAAATTAAAGCTATATGTAAACTAGTGAAATCAGATAGGAAAAAACTTACAGAGCATTCCTCCATCATTGCTGCTTTCATCATCTTCTGCAGTGTACAAAAAGAAGATATATTCAAGTCAGATAAATATGATCAAAGTCATTGAACATTATGTTGCATATAATATTTAACTAGATCAGGGTAGGCATTACCGCAACACCATCATCATCAGAGTCCGCTGCATGGAACAGAAACCTGGATTAGCTCTATGAGTATATTAGGATACAACACATAATGTTATGCATAACAAGGAGTTAGCCAACTGCTGAAAAGAATTGCCATGGTTAGGCACACGTCACATGTTTGAATATTCAGGTAGGTAAAATCATGGTATTTAAGCGGAGAAGGGTAGAGGGGCGAGTCCATCATCCAGCGAGCATCAAACCTTCTACTCTTTCAGCCAGGCATGAAAAGTTTGATTAGAGATAGTCAGACTTAATATACACAACCTGCAGTCCGACTACAAAAAGCTGCCTTTGATCAATCAAATGAAACATTTGGCCGAGAAAGTAGAAAGAAAAAGAAAACCAAAAGTATTGTTAATATTTCATCTGCCACTTAGCTCCTACTCCAAAGCATAAGAAAAATAAATGAGGGAAGGGCGGAGATGGAGTTGAATTACAAACTAAAGGAAGATTCAACAGAAAAACCATAGTAAGATTGGGGATTCACTAAAACTTAAGGTTCTCTAACTGCTTTTCCCCCCCTAAAATTAATGGGAAGACAGCCATAAAATTAATTTAAATTTAAGGAAGCAAGTGATAAGCAGCCAACTCACAATATTCTTCATCATCTTCATCACACCATTTGTTCCAATCGACCTTGAGGTATGGAGCGGGCTTCTCTTCAGACTTCAATAATCTTGGCCACCAGCCTTTTTGCTCCTTTTGGATTGGGCAGAGGATGTTTCTCAACCCAATATTAGTTTTACACTGCTGCACCAGAAAGCACACTATGATATCAATCATGAGAAATTTCTAACCTTGAAACCAAAATGTAAAGGAAGAAATGTCCAGTTCAAATGTAACAATTCTTTAATAGAATAAACTATTCATATCTCATCTAAAGGGAGCAAGACACTATACTATTATTCAAGTAAAAAGTAACAGATAGATTCTTTAAGTCATGATAGACATAAACAGCCTCAATGACATATCTGAATTAGGAATAAAATATACAACTATCATAGAGAAAAGCGAACCCAAGATAGGACCTCTCCAGTTTCCATCCAGTTTTCAAGAAGTGTAAGGGACTTCGTCGTAACCTAAATTAGACTTTTAAGAAAAGAACTTCTACTTAGAAATAAATAATTAGGTATCAAATCGCAAGTTTAACAAGAGTGTTTTGGGAGTTAACATGATCATTTTATTAACAAGGTAAAATTTATTAATAACCAGTAAGGAATCCAGTAAAACCAGTAAATCATCTATACTATTTACAAAATTCTGAAGACATCTTATTTTTAAGAGAACTATATGATCATCTATATAAAGGCTAGCTTCAAGAGAACAACAACCATTAAAATTTAAAACACTTATATTTTCTGATCATGTTCCACACAGCAACACCTTAGCCCCTCCCACTGCTCTAGTATCCCAATGTCCAACTTTACCATATAATATCTTGCTTAAGCTTAACTAATCTGATAATCAGTATTGTTCCCATTTTGCCCTTACTTTTTTTTGTTTTTTTGATGAAGTAAGGAATTTTATAAAGGCATCAAGAAGATGCAGGTTACATGAAAGGAAAAGAACAACTAGAACAATGTTAGTTTTGCCCCAGGCACTTGACCTTCATATGTGTGCACCAACTAGTATTGTGATGGTTTATGCAAAAGTAGAAGGTTAGGTACCAATTATAGAAAAATAAAAGATACTGTGCAAATTAGCCCATAAGCACCATACACTAGGTTGCACATCCCTTTCAACTTGATAACTGAGTATCTACAGGTATAAAGGAACAGACTAATAATCACGAGTGGCGTGCTTCCACATGCTGCATTGTAACTATCATCACGACAGACATAATGTAAAATTCAAAACTTCTCACTTCACTGTTCTAGCTTAATTGTATAAATTCACTTCCAAAAGTATAGGGCAGCCCGGTGCACTAAGCTCCTGCTATGCGCGGGATCCGGGGAAGGGCCAAAAGTATATCACATTTAAATGCAAAACATAACTACCTACATGATACCACAGTACAAAACTCAAGAATACAAGCAAGGACAACTCAAAGTCACAAACATAGGCCAGTGGGTGCACAATCTTATATATTTACACACATCCTAGAAGTATGACAAATTTTCATATCCATTTATTTATATAGTCCAAGCCCAAGGGAGTGGGTAGATCTACCACATTGCGGATCACCTCTGGTCATAACAATCACAAAAAAGATGTTACGACATCTATGATTGAGCGAGCAATGTACTAACCCATTAAGAAATAACAGCATTTAACTGTGCGTCCTGTTCAGAACCTACAACCCTTTTATCAGAATAATGCCTCAATCACAAACTAGATAGAGTCGGCTATTGAATCCACAGTACTAGTCCCAGTCCATTTTTACCCATTTTAATCGAACATTCAAAAAAAATTGGGTTCTCTAACATTTGAACAACAACAACATACCCAGTGTAATCCCACAAGTGGGTGGTCTGGGGAGGGCAGAGTGTAAGAAGACCTTACCCCTACCTTGGTAGGTAGAGAGGTTATTTCCGGTAGACCCTCGGCTCAAGAGAAAGCATATAATATCAAAGCAGGTCAGAGAAGGAAACAATGGGAGTGAAAAAACCATGCCAGGATACTATAGAAAGCATAACAAAGCATTCTAGAAAAGGAATAGTAACTTCAACAAACAGTACGATAACCAAAGTACAAAAAACAACAGATAGTAACAGAAATCAAAGGACAAGAAACTACGCGCGAAATACTATAACTACTAGTATGGAAGGATAAGCAGGACAACTTTCTACTACCTACTAACCCTCTTAGTTTAATCCGCGTCCTCCACAGCCTCCTATCTAAGGTCATATTCTCGAACATTTGAAGTTCTCCACATTTCCTAATAAAATACATATCCCTAAGCAATCTTAAAATGATCATAAAGAAAATCTAGCAAACATGGGACCTACAAGTTTTCCACATTCTAATTGCTACATTTGTACCCTTTTTATGCCAATACTCAATAATTTACCCCCTGTTTGGATGATTGTTTCCCATGGTTCATTATTCTATTGTTTTCTATGAAATCGTGTTTGTTTTCATTGTTCTTAAAATTATGTTGTATGGTGTTGTAATTCCGTTGTTATATAATCATGAAAAAATCTATTTTTGTAACCACAGATTTGGTGATTTTTACGTGGTTATGCATTTCATTTACCTATTATACCCCCACCCCACCCCCTACCAACCACCAACCACCAACCACCCCCACCACCACCCACTACCCCTCACGGCCACCACCACCCCACCTACTTATTTTTTAAAGTTCGTATTTTATTTTTTATCTTATTAATATATATAAATTAGTTTGTAATTAAGGGTTAAGGGTATAATGGTAAACTTACATGTTATTATACAGTACCATACAGTCAAATCAGTAAAAATGTTATTAAACCATAATAAACGATATAGTCTATCCAAACATTGTATTCATTAATATAGTACAATACAATACAATACAATACAATACTGTACATTATGAAACCATGGGTAACGATCATCCAAACAGAGTGCTAGGGTTTCTCTAATATCTCTACATTTTTCACTTACATATAAACCCTAAACAAACTTACTCATAGCGAAAACTGAACTTAACATAAACCTACCAGCAAAACCTTTTTCATCAAACTCAACAAATTCGACACAGCCAGTACAAATAAAGAAAAACCCAAAAAAAAAAAAAAACAAGACGGCAGAAAATAGTAAGAATGATAGAGGAGAACCTAAACAAACTCAACATAATACCTACATTTTGTATCCCTTTTCAATAATTTAGGGTTTCTCTAATATCTCTACATTTTTTCTCTAATATGCCTACAAACAACTCCTACCAAAACTGAACTTAACATAAACCTACCCGCAAACCTTTTCATCAAACTCAACAAACTTACCACGGCCAATAAAAATAAAGCAAAACCCAAAAAGCAAAAAAAAAAAAGACTTTGCAAAAAATAGTACTCCCCGTCCAAAAAAAAATAATTGTCTTACTTTAATTATTAGTTTGTCCCAAAAAAATTGACACATTTTTATATTTAAAAATAATTTACTTTTATCAAATGATTTACCGTCACACAAATATCTACTTATTTTTATTTCTTAAATTACGTGTTAAGTCAAACTAAAACAATTTTTTTGGTACGAAGTGAGTAATAAATAGAGGGTTACCTCAGGGGAAATATTCCCGTAAAGTTGGAGAGTAACGGAGAAGGAATCGCCATGGACGCCAACAGCAGAGAAATTAAAAACACCATTTGGCTCACACTTCAATGATACGTCTTTAGCATCAGGTAATGATATGGTCAAGTAAACTTTCTCCGATCGTTGAGCCCAAAGAACTTCTGGTTGATGACTGCACATATTTTTTTCCCACAAAACTTTCACTTTAAGTAATACAACTCAGAAATCAGAATGAAGGAAATAACTGCAAATAATCAATTTTCTTCAAATGGGTACCTCATTTTTGGGGGGAAATTGCAGTTTTGTGTTGTCCTATGTATCAGTTTTCATGTTTTTCGAGTTTAAGGGGTATTTAATTAGAATTTTAAAAGACTATTTTGGGATAAATAACAATGAATTTTAAAAGACTATTTAGAAATGTAACAAAAAAATTTATGTTTGGATTAAAATTTATAAAGATTTGAAAGGAAGTGAATTTTCCATGTCATTTTCTGTAACAGATATTTCAGCAAACAACTTACATGCGTAGATTTCTGACTTCTAACATTCCATCATGCAAATCAGATAGGAAATCTGCTAAAGGAACTTGGGTATGTGAAATTGCAGCCACAAGAAGCAATAGATCTACAAAAAATGTATAAATTGCAGCCCAAGTCTGATGAGAAGCCAACTTCACTTCAGTTATGCATTAAAAAAATGAACCAGGTTCCAAAATTGGGTTGAAAATTTGGGAACATTCGGATACAGGGACCCCAAATTCGGGATTTTTCCTATTCAACTCTCCCAAGATTCCTTTCAGTTATCTATGCCTCCAATGGCACGTAGGTGGGGTGGGGCAGTGGCTGGATGAAATTTCCCTGTGGTTGTATTAGGAGGATAGAACGAGAAGAGAGAAAACAGAGAAAAAAATCTTGATTGAGAAAAAAAAAAAACATGTCCACGAGGGTGATATTTTTTGTGGATTGACTAAAAAGTCACACAAAATGTTAATTAAAAGAAATCTTTCAAAATTAGCAAATTTTTTAATATCAAAAGACTTTTTGTTATTTGTTTAAAATCTGATACTAAATTTGGATATCTTGTTTAAAAAATTCTAATAATCTTGATTAAATATCACAACACTTATTTAGATTATTTAAAATCTTAATTGAATACCACAACACTTATTTATCTCAAAATAATCTTTTAAAATCCTAATTGAATAAACTCTCGGAGCCTCAAGTTTTTCAACTAGCACAGTTCATAGTTGTCACTTACTCCTTTTGACTTGTTTGTTCGGGGTCAAGCCAAAATAAGACCTTATTATAGTCTGTATTATTTGTAGCCAAATGTCTAATCATTAATTCATTATGTCTAATAACTACATTAAAAAAATTAAAAATTGTATATCACTCACTCCAGATTAATGTAATGCATTTTGATTCTTTTTCAAGTCACGGGGACTAGTTGTTTGGTTCCGACCATTTCCGTTAAAGAAAAAGCCATATACGCTTAGACTTTACTTTTTCCCCCTTTTCTTTTCGGTCCAATATTTGTTCTCGAAGGTCTTCGTTTTCGTGTAGAAGCAAACTCTCCAAATTTATGACCAACCTTTCCTTCAGTAATCTTACAACGAACAAGAGTTTTTTCATTATAAATTCGTACGGAGCAATCAACGAATTCCGTCGAAATAGAAGATCTACCTTCTCGAAAATGCTTATTTAAGCTATTACTTTAGAAGCTGACCTTCAAAAGATTGGGAATAGAATAGTGGACGCCAAAAAAAGCAGGATTTTGTGATTGGAAATGGTTCCTAACATCATTAAAATCAGAGTATGGCATATCTGACTATCCGACAGCCTGGATAAGTAACGCGATGAACTATTTTTGACTAAATATATAAAAAAAGATTTGTGAAATTACTAATCTAAGTAAGTTATAAATATATAATAGATGTAATATTTTATATTTTGTAGAATATTTTTCCTGAGCCGAGGGTCTATTGCACAAAGGTAAGCATGAGTAAGATCTACGTGCATCATTCTGTTCATATCCCACTTGTGAATCACAATGGATATTTTTGTATATTGGATAAAGAAGATTTTAAATTTTTTTGTTATTTGTACTAGAAAAAGGTTTTGATTTGTCCTCATACTATGAATATTTTTTTAACTTTGCTTTAGTTAAAAATTGGGTTAAGTCATGTCTCATGAAGTGCATACAAAAATGTCTATAATGATTGAAATTGAGTCATACGTGTGACCAACCAACTTTCAACATAATTTGTATTTTAAATATGGACTTCTACAACTTTAACCGCTTATGTTTTATGTTTGAAATTGATTCGAAATGACTACATTGCAAACTTTTAATAATCTTATGGTTTAAATAGTCACTCTAAAATTAAGTAATTACACGGTGTTCCTTCAAATGGTTTGGTCGTTAATTTGTGCCTTTTAAAATTGAGTTATATAACTTGTGAATATTATGATGCGTAACTTATGCTCTTATAAATATATATTTAATTTTGAAGGATAAAAATTAATCAGTCTATTTGATCGGCAAAAATTAAAGACCATTTCATCTGAAGTCTTTCGTGTAGAGGGACTGAGAATACCATCAATTGCTTCCTCAGCAGGGATTTCCACTCTTTTGTAGGGGAAAAATCAAAGACCAACACAAAACTAGGACCAAAGTGCAAATGACCTCTCTAAAATCGGTTATTTGTGCACGTATCGACTGGACCTTACAATGGGCCAGACCCAAACCTATAGGTTATAGCAAACCAAATAACGAAGAGCTAGAGTTTAGTTCGCTTTTTTATCTCGCCCTCTTGAGAAACCCTAAAACCTTCGAAAAGCTTCAATGGCGGTAAGTACTTTAACCCATTCTTCAAATATCTGCTCTCTTTTATCTTCTTCTCCTTATTTTACTGTTGCTTTGTTCTTCTTCCTATGCTTTATATGTTAACCTAAACAAAAATCGCATCGCATTTCAATTGTGCTCACTGTTGTTTTCCTCTTTCTTTAAGCCATAATAACCTTGTTTTTACTAGTTTTTTGGTTTTCAGAACACTGTAGTGCAATTACGTAAACTATATTTATCTAAATTAATAGTCAGAAGTAAAATATCGGTATCTACTCGATGTTGAACATCCTGTTGTGTATTCCTGTGAGTTTTCAGGTGCTATAATATTAATTTTTAGCTTATTATAGTAATATGTATTTGTTGCTCAATAAATGCATTATTACTTCTTACTGTTGCTCTGGAAGATAAGCGTGCAATATGTGTTGCAAAATCTTCGAAATTTGATGATCGAAACATCGTAAACACTCTTGTTCCAAAATTTTAGCATTTTCCTTCCTGAGATTCAAATTAAGCTTAACTTAATCAACAGTCCTAAAGGTATTGTTTCACCAATTTGATATGAGGATAGTATTTAGGTTTGTATCTAAATATCTAAATTCTAATGATGAGATGAATTAATCATGGGCGGAGCCACCTTCGGTGCATGGTGGTCAGGTGCACACCCTTCATCAGAAATTTATGCAATGTATATAGGTTAAATGTTAGCTATTATGAGTATATATATAATTTTACACACCCTTTACACAAGTGAGAAGAAAATTTGTACACCCTTCACCAAATTCCCAGCTCATCCGAGCTGGCTTAAATTTTTTATCAAATCGACTAGCAGAATTACCAAATAAATTGAGACACGTAGAGTAGATGTAAGTATTTTTTTTTATAAGGTAAGATTTTATTGAAGACAGTATCAGAGATTACAAGGAAAAAAGAGAATAAATGTAAGTATTGGTGTATCATATTTCATAAGTTTGGTAATGGGAATCTTCTTAAAGAACTTCCATGCATTTTCATTTTTTACTTTTTGCTGTGGCTGTACAAAGTCTATTATACTAAAGTTTGTATCTTGGCTATAATAGTCATCATGATGTTGTACCATTTGCTCATTATGCTTGAATGGGAATAAAAGTAGAGTATCATACTATATTTATAAACTTTGGTTCTGATTCTGAAAGGCTCTAATATGTGACATTGCAGACTGTACCAGTTAATCCAAAGCCTTTTTTGAACAATTTGACTGGAAAGCCTGTGATGGTAAAGCTTAAGTGGGGAATGGAGTACAAAGGTAGTCTGCTTTTCAGACTCGTTGATTCCTAATATTATGTTTTTCATTAAGGTTTTTGAGAACAAGATTTGTGCAGAGACATTGTTTAACTAAGCTCCTTTTTTTGTCTTTTCTTTTTCAAGGGTATCTTGTCTCTGTGGATTCATACATGAACTTGCAGGTACTACTGTTAATTTGAGTTTCTGTCCTTTTGCATTCAAATTGTCTAAAAGAACATTATCATTAAGTGGATGTATGTGCATGTATATCTTTGTGATATGCTTAACTCTTTATTATGAACCATTCACTGTTATCCATCAGGGGCATGAATAGCTATCTGGATCACAACATTTATTATACTGTATTTAGAATTTCCTTTTGCAATAGTTTGGGACATTTTTTCTTTTTCCTGTTTGTGGATGGGCGGTGGGGAGGGACTGTGTTCAGTAAATCAGAGCTGTCTTCGCTTAAAAGTAGCATTAATTTTTTTGCAATAATGTAGATTGATCAGAGATAACACAGAAGACAAAAGGAAAAATACAGTACTAACAACAGAATAGGTGTCAATACTAAGAGAAGCAAAGCTCGTGAACTGTTACTTGTTTTATGTCCCTTCCACTGGATGTTCCTTATACATGAACGTACCTATCGGAGAGAGAGCTTTACATTGAGTAAGGCAGTTGTTTCATCTTACAAACCTCTGTTCTTTATTTCCATACAAACCTGAAGATGCATTAAGGATGCCATGCAAGTCTTACATTGAATTCACGAACTTATCATACCTTTCCTGGAGTACAAACACCTCAAGCCTGAACCATCAGCTTTGCAGCAATGCAAATACATTTCAAAGATCGCGTGCCACCTTGTAATAATAAAGTAGGAGACACTTAGCTAATTCATTTGTCTGCAGTACATAAAACATTTGCTACCCAATAGCTGCATTCTCAAATGTTATCTTGGCTTAGGATAGCTTGATGTATCCTTGCTACATAAAAAACTGACTCCGGGAGGAGAGTTTTGTTTTACAATGGGTTTACAACTAAAATCAGAAAAATAACGAGCAGAAAAGAATACAATATACAGTAAAAAGACAGCAGTTTACATTCATTCGCCGAAGAAGTTATCGTGAGCTCCCAGTAACCTGCTTTTTCTAAAGAATTCTGTGTCCGTTCATGTGTTTGTGTGTAATTTTCTGAAATAATGTTTTTTGTTCTTTTTGCAGCTTGCAAACGCAGAAGAATACATTGATGGAGTAAGCTCTGGTTCTCTCGGAGAGATCCTGATTAGGTACCTTCATGGCTTCGTCTTTTGATCTTTATATTTAGACTTTAGTTGAAATTCATTCAGCAGGTGAACATAATAATTTTTCTGTCATAGTTTTAAAAAACATAATAATCATATCTAAAACACCATCCCCCCCCCCCCCCCCAAATCCCATTTTTTCTCTTTTCTGCCTGCATCAAGTAGCAGGCATAAAAGCTGAAGAGACCTGTTTAGCTGTAAATGGAGCTCATCATTTATTCTTCGCCACAGTTGGTTCATTTTTCTATGTCCTGTATCTTTCTACGAGTTGCGTGTCTCATGTTGGAAACCTTGAATTGTTAGCCCTAGTGATATGAGTGAGTACTCAGACATTCATAGCATTTCAAAAGAGTCTCTTGTTGCTAACTAATTCAATCCTTATCCGTGGACTTGATTTCCATGTTCCATCTTCCTTGCTATACCATTCTCTAATTGGATCACTCCTTTTAGCTGATGGCTTGGAATGCCAAGACCATTCATTTTTTGTTTGAGATTTTCAGTTCTTGTAAAATGAGTACTTTAAAATATTTCTTGATTATTTATTGGTTTCTAAGTTAATGTTTCAGAATTGTTTATATTTATATTGGAGGATTGTATGGCACACCACTCCAAGATAGTGATTTTATTTTTAGCTCTTCTTACACATTTACTTGTTAATTTGTAAATTGTATCATGGAAAATCAGCAATTTGCTTCTAAATGGTCTTTCATAGACTTGTATATAACTTTTATCTGTAAAAGCATTTGCAATTGAATAGCTGCTCTCTAACGAAAATTCATGCAACTTCTCTTTGTTAACCTTGGTGGTTTTGCATTTGCAGATGTAATAATGTCCTTTACCTCCGTGGTGTACCTGAGGATGAAGAATTGGAAGATGCTGACCGTGACTAGAAAGTGTGTTGCATTATTAATGTCATGGTTCTGCCATTGCAATCAAATTTATGGTACATTGATCATGATTGGAACGACATATTCGTCTCCTTGAATGTATTATACATTATGTGTTGCTGCTATTAAATATATATTCTGATGGATAGTTCGGGATGTGATGGATGACCTTAATGATTTACTGGAGAAAAATGGACCAGCTATAACTAGAAAGCTATTTGATCTCCAGATTGAGTTTATTTTTGTTAATCACAAGCTTCAACTCGTATCATTTAGGCAAACGTTGGTTGGACATAAATAAATCTTTACCATATGGCAATCTAACAACCATAAGCCGTATTTCAAACTTCGTTAGTGTAATTAAATTTGTGACTGTCTAGGCTTATTAGAATCATACATGGTTTAATTATAAAGAGCAACAGATATAATTGTCATGGCAAAAAATATGGAGATCGCTTAGATAAGAACCAAAACTGTCCAAACCTAACAAGCCAATGTTTGGCAAATATTTAACAGAAACTAAGAAAGTATTTTTTGCATGACTTAAGAGACCAAAACTGTGCAATGCATACTTAAGGGACTATATAAACCTAACCTCAAACATAAGGGGCCATTTTTTTCATTTTCTTGTTCAAGAATATAAGATAGCGGCATTAGCATTCAGACCGGTAGATTATTGCAAAATGGGTTGCAATTACTTGTATACCCCAATTGCTCCTACCATACTGAACGTTAAATCCCCATTTTGCCCTTCCCGGCGCCGGCAATTGCGTTCATTTGCCACTTTGGCCGGCAATAGTAGCTTTACGTGGAACGACGTTCTTCGAGTACCTGAAAATGACTCTTCTTCCCTTTCAGCTTATTTCAATAAAATCAAGTTTTGTAATCGCAATTCGGTACTCTTTCACTCTACATAGTACATATTATCTATTTAACTTAACAATATACGCCTTTTGCTTTTTATGGAAAATAATAATAATAAGAAGTTTGAATATTGGTGTAGGAGAAGCAATGTGAGTTCATGCCTTTCGTGATTGACGACCAAATTATTGGCTACGTTCACCATCGGTAATTTCTTTTTTCTTACGCTCTGTTTGGATGGTTGTTACTTGTCGTTTCATTAAGTATCATATTAATATTGTATCGTACCTACCAGAAAAGTAGGGTACGGTAAAGTAATAACGTAACGACGCTATCAAACCAAATTGGTTGTGAGACTTTTTGACATAACTTAATGATACGATATAATAAAATTTAAGTGCAAATCAGAACAAACATTGTATTTAAACTAACAACATAATAAAGTTTATCTAAATTCAAGATATAATTTGGTTTATCTTGGTATCGGGATTAAAATCAGATAGCTATTCTTAGTGATTTTAATTTTTTTTTGTTTTGTTTGATGAGAAGGTAAATATATATATTTGTTATTTAGGTTTGCTGATTATCTGAAGCCATCTCACAATGTATTCATTTTCCCACAAGATGATAGCAATTTTGGATGTCATTGCACTTTGCATCCAAACCTGAGGACGCCCGAGGATCGAACTAAAGCTGTAGCCAATGTCATTAAGTCTTTGGGCGAACTGATTCCTGGTATAAGAAATGAGGTACTTGATACCTTTTGTTTATTAATTTTCTGAAATATTTTAGCTATAAGTAATCTTAAGAGTAAAGATTGCTTCTGAAATCTTTTATCTGTAACCATTGATAGTTATATCCAGTTGCTTCAGCTTTCGGGGAACCAATATTTTTCTCACTGGAACGAGCTGCTGCACCATACTTTGGGATAAAGGTGTGCTATTCAGTTTTCCACTTCAACTTTTTTGACCATCATCTCTTATAATGTGGCTATAAATATCGATAAATCTTTCTGAATAGATTTTAGTGTTTGTTTTGATTTGACCATTTCTATGAATGTCATTATAGGGTTGTTTTGTTTTCAGCTTATGATGGATATTCATACCCCCTACATAGTGGCAGTTTGATTGATAGCTTATGAAGGCCCTTTTTCTTTTCTAATGAGGTCCCCAACCCATTAACAATTCTTACCATGTGACTTTTGGCTATCTCCCTATCAGATGTTCATAATGGTAAGTGAGGGAGGTTTCTGGCAGTTTTTGTTGTTATTTTGTCTGGAACGTCGACCTACGGTCATTAATCAACTACACTTTGAACTTTCCAATTCTTGAAAGCCTTTCAACTTCCTGAGTTGATGTCTAGGATGGTTTTTACATTTTTCCATCATTTGATCTCTGTTTATGAAAGGTAGAGACAATTGAGACCCACCTATTATAAGCCCTAACATTTCCTTCCAGAGGCCATCCAAACATTTCTTTCTAGAGGCCAGCCGCTAGCGGGTTGGGCATGTGATACTTCTTTTGACTTTCTCACTCCTGCCTTGTATTTCTATTTTTATGACTCTGCAGGCTTATGGAGTTCAAATGAATGGCTATCTTGAGAAAGATGAGCAGAAATTTCTATGGCTAGGGAAGAGAAGTGAACAAAAATCCACCTATCCTGGAATGCTGGATAATTTAGCCGCTGGGGGATTGGTATGTGACACCCTTCAAGGTTTATGGTTTATCACAGATTATCATTATATATGTACCTGTAGCCTAACTGATATCCTGGATTTTGGATCTAAACATACGTAAGTTGAAAATTCTTTTGCCACTTCATAAACAGTATTTTGTTCATTCCTTATCAAAGAACCTATCATCAGCTGTTCTTTGTGGAGCTGCGGAACATACTGTAGTATAGTAGTCAATATTGTGTAAACATGCATGATTATTTCTTGGTTGAGTAATGTTCATTTATGGCTGCAGCCACATGGTATTTCTTGCGGAGAAAATCTTATTAAGGAATGTAAAGAGGAGGCAGGGATACCAAGATCTATTTCCCATAAGTAAGATCGATTCTCCATTTTGAAATAATAACCATCAATCTTAGGCACTCTACTATCTGCTTGATGTTTTATATATGCTATAAATGTTTCTTTACATTATGCTTGTGAATTTTCTTGTCATGATCAGAGCTATACCAGTTGGAGCTGTGTCCTACATTGACATAGAAGGATATAGGATGAAGAGAGACGTCCTATTTTGTTACGATCTTAAGCTTCCTGATGGCTTCATTCCTCATAATGAGGGTAAGTAAGCCTACTAAATTTTCAATTTGTATGCCAAGCACTAAATCAAAGCATTAGATGTGTTTTAGTTTTCCTGGCTAAGATATTTAAATTTCTGTATTTCTGATTTTGGTGAAATGCTTCTTTCTATTTATTTCAGATGCTCATAAAATTTTACTCATTCTCTGCTCGTGTGTTTTGTAACAGATGGGGAGGTAGAAAGCTTTCGACTGCTCCCAGTCACACAAGTTGCAAATATCATCCGAAAAACACCATTCTTTAAAGCAAACTGCAATCTTGTCGTTATTGATTTCCTTTTCCGGCATGGGTAGGAATATTATACCATTTACTTTAATATTTCCATCCAACTTATGAGCCTGCCATTCATTCTTTTTATTTCTATCCTGTCACATTAAACACCAATTCAGTTATGAATTTTGAAAGTAACGTTGTAAAAGTGCACAAAGTTGGTTTATCTTGCAGAGTTGACTCAACCACCAAGCCTTATGACGTAGTGGTGTCTATAGTTACTTGCTAAGTGCTAGGTTTAGGGTTCAAATCCCTCCTGCCAAAAATTGATATCTGGTGGTTATTGACTGAAATTTCCGAAGAAATTCACACATTGAAGCAATTGGGGTTCAGTCTTTAATTTTGAACCAACACCTTATTTTGCATAGCCTTGTTGCAATTTTTTCACTCTTTCCCTGTTTGCCTTTAAAAATCAAAAAATCTGGTAATCTAATAGTAGATTTTAACTGCATCTGAAGATAGCTTGAAATATCTGTCTCAGTATCCAAATTTACCTATTATGATTCCTTCTCTCTACATGCATAATTTTATGATCTCATCTTGGACTCTAATCCCCACATTTCCACCTGAAATACTACCAGGCACATCAGACCAGAAGAGTTTGGGTACCTGAGGCTACTGCAAAGTTTGAGAAGTGGGTATTGCTCTTAGGTATAATCAGCTTGGGGGGTTCTTTCCTTGCTTTTCCATTTTGCAGATGAGCAGATTTACTGTGGGGGTGACAATGAGCTTTGAACCATGAAAAGAAGAAGGAAAAAAGGTATATCAACGTCCAATGTTGTGCCAAATTCAGTAATACACTGACAGGCAAGCTCTTCAATTGATCTAGAGCACCCATTCTTGATTCTTGAATATTTTATAAGTATAAACCCTTTTGTTCCTTTTGTAGACTCAAGTGGTGCTAAATAATTTGCTTCCCTAAACTTATGAAGTTCTTAGACTTGCTTATTAATATAAAGGGTTAGGGACAATCAAAATTATCAACGTTGATCCTGCTGAAAGAAAATACAGACGGAAGTGTGTATGGGAATGGTGAGTTGGTGACTTTAAAGTTTCATGTTCAATATATTTTATACACGTTTTACAGTGAATACTTTGTAATTGTCCCATGCTTTTCACGAGACTTGAAAACACGAGAATATATTCAGAGACATATGCAAGAAATCAGATTTTCACTTTAGAAATGGACAAATCATGGAAAGTGAAGGGGAAATTAGCGATCCTTGAAAAAATGGAGGGGAAATTTAGTTTGTGGATTCCAGGAAATGCAAGGCATTTGGTGTGGTGCTCTTATTACTTAGTTTTTTTTTTCTTGCTTGTTTTTCTTTTTATTGTAGTATATAGAGTTTGTTGCTTTACAATAACTAAATAAAAATTTAAAAAAAGGGCAGCCCGGCGCACTAAGTTCCCGCTCGCGGACCACAAGAGTCTATTGTACGCAGTCTTACCTTGCATTTCTGCAAGAGACTGTTTCCACGGCTTGAACCCATGACCTCCTGATCACATGACAACAACTTTACCGATTACTCCAAGGCTCCCCTTCTTGCAATACCTAAATAAAATTGTATTTTTTTACTTGAGGTCATAATCAGAGAGTAATTGTACTGGCAAAGAGTAATGCACTCTGTTTGATTATGTAAGTAATTGGATTGGGTTACAGTCTGATGTGATTAGCTAATGTGCTTGTTAAGTATTGCTTTTCAATCTTGTATTAAACTATGTGTATTCATGTTATCCATCACTCAACTCATTTTTTATCCTCGTATTAAATATGGGCGGGCGAGTATTTTATCTATTTTGTGAGACCCATTTCAACCCACTCATATTCGATCTGACTTAATCTGTTCATTTGCCAGTACTATAAAGTGCATTCTCAGGTTTGAAAGTTCTACTTCTTCTGAGTAATCATCTTTGATTATAATTCCATTTTACAGTGGCACTGTCACATCCTATAAATCCAGAAAACAATGTTGCTTATGTAGAAAGTCCACAAAACCTTTCGATGCCACTATTCCAGTTAGGAGTGTTCATGGTACGGTACGGTATGGTTTTGAATTTGATTCGGTAATTTCTATTTTCGATATTTAAAAACTATACCATTCGGTGTTTTTACTTTTGGTTCGTAGAGAATGGTAGGTTAGTAACTACAGTTTGTTTGACTTCGACTTACATACATTTGGAGAATTATAACTTCGACAATGGTGGAAACTCTTACAAGTTCCTGGAATAGCAATTTTAAGTCCTCATTCTGTTAAATAAACTGAGAAGGTAGTATACAAATCAGCTCTGAAGTTCAATGGTGGAATAACAAAAGTCCAAAAGGTAGAGACATGAGTGATTTGCATTGTGTAAGACTATATGTAATTAATTTAATTCAAGTTTTCATATTTAGCAGTAACAACTAGAAGGCTTTAGTCCGAAGAAATTTAGGCCTTCTATTAGTACTAGATGCTGGTGGCCCGTGCTAGCACGGGAGCAACAATTTAAGTGTACTTATTACGATTACAATATTTTCTAAGTGTAATATTAATCTGTATCTTTAATTTTAACTTTTTCTTTAGCAACTATATGGTATTTGATTTAGAATATTTTCCTTGTTCCGTTTTATTAATGATATTTGGTACTTCTAATGCATACATATGATATTGAAAGACGCGATAATATACACGGTTGGGACCGTGTATATCAATTAAGGATTTTGTATATAATTTATCATATTTGTAGAATTTTTGTACAAATGTAATTATGGTAGTAGTATTATATTAGGAAAATGTATTAGTCTTGTATTAGGAAAATGTAGATTTATTTTCCATAATTAGATATTGTATATCATGTATATATACCTCTTCATTAATGAAAATAATCATGGGATTATTCTCTTTCATGTATCAGCAGTCTAGGGCAAAAGTTCCTTCTCCAAATCACAGCTTCCGCCGCCCCCTTTTCTCGATTTTCGAGAACCGACCGACACCAATACCTCCTCTCTCCCAAATTTTCTTCCAAATCCCGAATTCTCCTCTTGTTCTTTTATCATGTCTACTACAAAGAACATGTTTCATCATGCCCTTACAGTCCAACATCAAGAATAACATTCCTATCGTTCTTGAGATGGAAAACGTCCAATACGCGACGTGGGTAGAATTATTTAAAGTTCACACACGTTCTCATCGAGTCTTTCATTACATCATCCCCTCAGAAACAGGCAATGAGAAGGTGCCTACTACAGATGATGAAATAGAGTTGTGGGCAACTCTTGATGCTACGGTACTCCAGTGGATTTATTCCACTATCTCTACAGATCTCTTGCAGACTATTATTGAACCCGACGCTACGGCAATGGACACTTGGAATATGTTGCGTGATATATTCCAAGATAACAAAAACTCTCGTGTCGTGACCCTTCGTGCAGGAGTTCTCCCACTTCAACGTGGAGGATTTTCCGAATGTCTCATCATATTGTAAAAGGTTCAAGGAGTTGGCGGATCAACACAAGAACATTGGTGCGCCCGTCACGAATGGTCTTGTTCTTCAGATGGTTGCAGGCCAATCTGAGGCTTATAATGGCCTTGGGACGCTTCTTCGTCAAAGTAATCCTCTCTCGTCGTTCTACCAAACACGTTCCATGCTCACTTTAGAAGAAGCCGGCTTGGCTAAAAAGGTGGCTACCGGAGCCAATTCGTCATGATGATGGCCACATCCGAAGATCCTCACTCATTCTCGGACAATTCGAGCCAAACTCGTAATAATGGTGGCGGTACTGCCTGCTGGCCTTCCCCTAACCCAATTTCTTTGCCACGTGTTCCTGCTAGCCCAATATTCTCACCCAGTCACGGTCCACTATCTCGACCAGCAATCCCACTACCTGCTGGCCCAATTCAAAATATCGTTGGTCCATTAAATCAGCCAGCAAGCCCACTGCTTGTTGGCCCGTCCCGAGAACAATCCCAACCTATTTCTATTCTAAGTCAAGGCCCGTTACTCATAGCCAAAGGGGTATTTTAAAATCAAAATGACATTTTAATCTTAATTCTAATGTCACTAAATCACCCCTACCACGTAATCCAGTGTATGTCCTTCATGATCCGAATTGAAAAATGACCATGAATGATAATATAATGCTCTTATTGAAAATAAGACGTGGGAGTTGGTGCCCCGTCCCTCCGGTGTCAATATTATTCGTTCTATGTGGATTTTTACTTATAAGGAAAAATATGACGATTATTTTGAGAGGCATAAGACTCGTCTTGTAGGGGATGGCAAAACTCAGCAGATTGGCGTGGATTGTGGAGAGTCATTTAGTCCGGTGGTCAAACCGGCTACCATTTGCAATGTTCTCAGTCTAGCTCTTTCGAAAACATGGCCCATTCATCAGTTGGATGTGAAAAATATCTTTTTACACGGTGATATCAAGGAGACAGTATACATACATCAGCCCTTGGATTTCAGGGACCCCAATTATCCTAATCATGTATGTTTGCTCAAGAAGTCCTTATATGGGCTTAAGCAGGCCCCACATGCTTGGTATAAGAGGTTTGCAGATTATGTGTCTACTATTGGATTTTCTCACAGCAGGTCAGATCATTATCTGTTCATCTATCGCCGTTGTACTTCTCTAGCATACATTCTGTTATATGTGGATGATATTATATTGACTACCTCTTCTAATAATCTGCGCAAGTCTATCATATCTCTTCTCTCAGTTCAGAATTTGCTATGAAAGACTTGGGGCCCTTGAGTTATTTTTTGGGTATAAATGTCACACGTCATGCAGGTGGTCTATTTTTATCACAGAGGAAGTATGCGGCTGAGATTATTGAGAGAGCTGGCATGTCATCTTGTAAGTCTTCTTCTACTCCGATTGATACCAAACTGAAGCTAAGTGCTATTTCTAGCACACCTTACGAGGATCCCACCCACTATCGCAGTCTTCTAGGGGCTCTTTAATATCTTACTTTCACGAGGCCCGATATTACTTATGCGGTGCAGCAGGTGTGCTTATTTATGCATGATTCGAGGGACGAGCACATGCATGCGCTTAAACGCATTATATGGTACATACAAGACACATTTGATTATGATTTGCATTTATATTCATCCTCTGTCTCTACTCTCGTGTCTTATATAGATGATGATTGGGGTGGATGTTCAGATACCAAACGTTTGACATCTGGTTATTGTATGTTTCTTGGTGATAACTTGGTCTCGTGGTCCGCAAAATGTCAGGCTACTTTATCGCGATCCAGCTGAGTATCGAGGGGTAGCCAATGTGGTGTCTGAGTCATGTTGGCTGTGTAATCTTCTATTAGAGCTTCACTTTCCTATTCAGAAAGCTACCTTGGTCTACTGTAATAATATTAGTGCGGTCTATCTCTCTGAAAATACGGTCCAACATCAGCGCACTAAACACACCGAGATGGATATTCACTTTGTTCGCGAAAAGGTAGCTAGTGGACAAGTTCGTGTCTTGCATGTCCCTTCACGGTACAAAATTGTTGACATCTTTACTAAGGGTCTTCCCTTAGTCATGTTTGAAGATTTTAGGGACAGTCTCAGCGTACGACAATCGCCTGCTATGACTGCGGGGGTGTGAAAGACACGATAATATACATGGTTGGGACCGTGTATATCAATTAAGGATTTTGTATATAATTTACCATATTTGTAGAATTCTCGTACAAATATAATTATGGTAGTAGTATTATATTAGGAAAATGTATTAGTCTTGTATTAGAAAAATGTAGATTTATTTTCCATAATTAGATATTGTATATCATGTATATATACCTCTTTATTAATGAAAATAATCAGGGGATTATTCTCTTTCAAATATGAAAGCTTTAATGGAATGTGATCAGTATGAGTAAACACGAAAATTGACTCAATTTTTTTTATTAAAATTGTTGGGGTCTTTTGGTGGTTGATTAGAGTTATATGGAGAGATTAATTATATAAAATTTAGTTATTCATTATGAGTTCATTCACCTTCTACTCTGAATAAAATAATACATAAATTGAATCATAACTTGACATGTTTTACATATGTTGGGATTATAAAATGGTAAATAAATTCTGTACTTGATGTGCTAAATTCTATAAAAAGCAACTAAAAACTATCAAACATGATATTAGTTATGATAATTTTATTACATGAATAATTCAATTTCTAATAATTAACAATCAAAGAATTCCTCAACTCTTTTAAGAGTGTGCTCGTACGCTAAGATTCTCTTTATTTTTTTGAACAAAAGAGCTATATATATATATATATATATATATGGTTGAGAGAATCATGCTTTCAACCGTAAATAATTTCAACCCCTAAAATATCAAACTGAATAAAATAATAATGACAATCATGTCCCTGCGACACTATTAATCATCCAAACCCATAAATGATATGCAGTGTAGGAAGTCATATTATACTTCATATCTAAACAATGGAACACAATATCCATATAACTGAATAATAATCTCCGTTAATTATAATTATTTTAGCCATTTTATTTTTGTAAATGCAAATTAAGTCATTGAAAAATAATCTACTCAATGTTAATTTAAAACGTATCTAAGATTTTTTAGAATATTTTTACTATTATATTAGTCAATAAACAAATGTCATTTTCTTAAATCTTAGTATGTACTATTAATTAACAGTATTAAATGGCTTAATCATAAGAGACCCCCACAAAAATGGCACTTGAAACTCTACATAAATCATATTAATATTCACCCCCGTCCATATTATATGATACCCCTGAAACGTATGAGATATTTTTACGGAATAGCTTTTAATTTAATAATATTTATTGAATATGATTTTTAGGTTATGTGAAGACCCACTTATTTACATAAGGTAAATTAAGAAAATAACATTTCTCTTGAAGTACTCCTATAAGTTATTTTTCAAATTTTAAATTTTTTATTTCAAATTTGAAGTTGAAATAATGGACGGAATTGTAAAACAAACATTTATTTGAAGCTGAGCTTGTAATCATGAAGTAATATACATCTTGAATTTGGTAGTTGATGTAAGTACGGAGGGGTAAGTGACGGTAAGAGTATCGGGTCTTGGGTATACTCGGGTCGATCCGAAAATGGGACTCAAAGTGGGCTGTCGGGTGGGGCGTTACTGACGGATATGGTGGTGTTTGGTGGCTGTTTCGGGTAGTTGTATAGGGAATTGGGTAACGGTGTTTTATGGAGCTGTTGTGGACACTTTAGGGGTTGTTTTGATGGTCGGGTTGTGGTGGTTTGATGATGGCAAGGCTTCGGAACAGAACTGAAACAGTGAGGTCGTCGCCAAGGTATGTTATGCGGAATTTGGTGTTGTCAGGATTGGACGGGACTTTGTGAGAGGTTTCGGTTGGGAACCTTTGGTAGGGATGTTTATGGAGTCTTGTGGGATGTGGTAGTAGAAAGAATTAAGTGGTTTGGACAAGGAATGAACACGAAAAGTGAGTTGCAATCCGGACACACACCAAGTGTTGGTTGGTACTGTTTTGGGTTAAGTGTTTGGTTGTTGTGGTTGTAGTGAAGTGCGGTCGATGAGCCCAAGATAGAGACACGGGGGTATTACTGCCCGAGTAGACACCAAGGAGATGGTGACCAATTCCACAAGGTCAAGACCGGGGTTGCTAAGTATAAGCCCGTGAACTAGTTAAGTGAGGGTGGTCGGAAGCCCTTTAGATAGACCCTAGGCTTGGGTTTGGTTAGACCACACAGTTCCAACGTCCGCTTGCACCAAAGGGGGTTCCTTAAGCTTGGACTTAGTTAAGTCACACAGTCTTAACCAAGTTTACACCGAAGGGAAACCTTAGCTTGGGTTTAACTAGGTCACACAGTCCTATCTTCAACTTACACTAAGGGGTTTGGCTCACACAAGAACCAAAGGCCCACACAAGGACCAACTAATGTATACAACACACAAGTTGATTACCTTAGCTTTTGAGTAAAACTCAATTTTTATATTTCATCAAACTCTGAATTTTACAATGGTCTAAGACCTCTATTTATAGTATAAAATAAATTATTCTAGAAAGCAAATGAAAAGACACAAAGTAACACCTAGTGTGAACGCATTTGGATTGACTTGGTGACCAAAGGAGTTCGGCCAACCCTTCTTCTTCCCTAGATCGAAATTGTTGTCTCCTATGTAACAATATTCATGAACTTGATTCTTCCAACAACCTCATCTTCTTGGAATGTGTTGGAAGCTTCCATTCTTGGTATTTGTTTGGATGATCAATTCGACCAACACTTGCACTTCCCCTTGGCCGATTTGAGCTCTTCAATGTATCCAAATTCATGAGTTTGTTAGTACATAAATTCTCTCATTGAAATCCCCATATTCTAGATGTCCCTTGTCCTTGCCAACTTGTCCTCCAACTCATGGCCTAGTCACCCATTTTGGAAGACTTTTTGGCCTAGTCACCTTATTGGAAGTACCGAGTATGTCAGGCATGAAGAATAGCATAATAGAAACCTGAAAATAACATGAGACAAGAACCAACCAACCAGTAGAGAATGCCTCTGAGGACCATAATATGCCTAAGTAACATGTCTGTGCAGAATGCCTCTGAGGGCCATAATATGCCTAAATGCCATGCACAATGCAAATGCGGTCATACATATACATATGCGTATACAACGCCATCAAGCCTCTGTGGGCATCCCATCATATCATATTGGCCTTTGTGGGCATAATCATTATCGTGTATATCTGTACCAGTTGCAGGTGGTGTGCGTATATAACGCCTTCCCTTTTCCCATACCCCATACATATATATAATGCATACAATCAAGGTATGTACATGAATATAATGCATGAATGATATGATAATATGTACATGAATATAAATCAACAGAGCATATAAGCTGAGTGCAAGGGATCTTCCTCTAGCCACCGGTTTTGTTACATGCACACTCAACACCTGCCACATGACGTGGTAGGCTCAAACGGGCTAAGTATCTCCAAGGGTACTTAGTAAATCCCATAGACTACCTCCTAAATAGGGGGATCTAGACTTTCTAGGATGAGAACGTAATAAACAAATAATAATATGTTTCACAAGAAAGCGTATAAATCATATAAAACCTTAAAATAAACATAAGCTAATAACTGAGGTTGTAAGCTGATATCTGAATGAAAAACTGAATCTGAAATTGATAACAGACACTGAAGCTAAAACTGAGTTATTTTAAAATAGAAATAACTTTTTTGAATAAAAAGAGTTTTTCACATAATGGCCCTACGTACGTAAGGATCTAGCAACACGCACGGGGGAGTGTCGGCCTATATCCCAAGCAAACAATAGCCATTACGAGCATGTGAGTATCTAACCTTGGCCGTCGTGGCACTCACGCAAGGGGAGGTCGGCTAGCTCTCCCGTCTGAGTCTGGATATGATCACACCAGTAACTGAACATGAACTGAGCATATAATTTACAAACAATTGCACATAACATGAAATGTAACCCATAAACATAAATCAAATTTTGTCTAAAAATCATATAACTCATACAAGACACCAAGCAACATGATAAAAGATTCTTGGACAACTACTTATGACCGTAATGAATAAAAACGGATTGGGCTGGATACTTAATGGCAAGAATTCTTCGTAGGGCATTCTATCTAACACAGAGTAAATAGGTTATACTAGAATTTCCAATCTTAACTTACCTTGGCTATGGCACAAATTTCACTCTTCCGATATCCACGTGTGTTCAACAATTCACAATTATGAATAGGCGCTCTATGTGCTGCAATTGTAGTCACTTTTAATTTGTTAAAGTTCTTGTTCGGACCAATTTCATATCCTAATTGTGGACGACGAAATGTTGCTAAATTTAAATTCACAAGAAATTCATATTATATCAAATTGAGAATATATTAGTTCAAATAAATATTCTTGGCTAATATATTTGGATTAATTATTTAAGTTCAGTATATATGGATTTAATTAAAGTCCAATATCATTGGGATAGTCCATTGATTTGGGCTACAAATGATGAGTCCACTTTGACAAGCCCCATATGTCAAATAATGTGGCATGTCAAGTCAAATAAAGGAGTCAATAGGATCATGACACATGTCAAAATGACACAATATGCTTAGTCAAATTAAAGCCCAACGGAAATGCATCATGTGTACAAGTAACATGTTCCGACCAATCAAATATTGTCATGTCAACTTAAATCTGATTAGCCGAAAGGAGTTCGTCTTTATCACAACTCCTCCATCCTACAACTATAAAGTGGGGTCTCATAATTCAGAAAAGGGACCAAGAATTCTAACAAGAAGCCAGAGAGAGAACTTGTGGATCAAACGCCGCAGATTCCTCTACAAGTTGTAATCATTCAAGAGATCAAGACGAAGATTTAAGATCAAGCTTCAAGCCCTTATCCAAGTACAAGTTCAAGATCAAGACCAGCAGATTCAAGATCAAATCCAACAAGTTCAAGATCAAGCTCAAAAGCCTTAAATTATTATCGAAAGGAAGAATCAGATGATTCATAAAGATTGTAACACTCATATTTGAAATTATACTGCGATTATTGCAATTTTTTCATATCTTGATTATTATTTTCTTAAAGCAAATTTTATTATCTACACCAATATAAGGATTTCTCTAAGACACCGTAATTGAAAGCAAAACGAACTCCACAGCTTCTGTCGTGTATCAAGCTAGATGATGGGTTTAACTTTAACTAAAATCCTTTATAAAGAGGATCAAATAAGACCCTTGATGTTGATGTAATTCTTTCTGAAAAAAAAAAAGAGACTTGATATAGAGATTACCGAAAAATTATGGGTACGGCAAACTTGAGCCCTTTAAAGCTTCACTCTTAACCCTTCTACTTAAACTTAATATCAATATGGGCCTGGCCCACTTCTTAATCGATCCATACCAAATTCATAAATACATACTTGCTGGCACACTAATTTCTTACCTAGAGGAAATCCGTAATTAACCAACCTAGGTAGATTATGTCCGCTAATTGCATATATGAATCTACTATTAAACATTAAGCTGGCCACATTATCTTCTTCTATGATTAAACCGAGCTATAGGCGGATGAAATGACGTTAAAGATTACCAAAAAATTATGGGTCCTTACATTAAGTCTTGAATGCATAGTCCAAAAAAATGTTTCTTTTCTTATAAAAAATGTGAATAAATTTTTAATGAAGGTTAAAATTTTGAGAGAATAATAATAATAAATAGTTATAATGAAATGATAAAATTTGTGTTAAAAATATATATAGTGTACTTGTCGTTGAAGTATTTTTCATTATTCTGAATATTATGTACAATATATAAAAATGGTGAAAAAATTTCTGCATTTCTTTTAGCTTTTTGGAAAAACAAATCCGAAATACTTTTTTCAACCAAATACTGGATGCGTTCCATAATAAGTGATGTTTTTAGCTTATGCATACTTTTAAAAGTTGCTCACTTCTAAAAAATTATTATTATTTTTACTAACTTACCCCTAATTAATATCTAGAAAAAATTTATTTAATAATTTTTTATTATATAAATAAAAATAATTTTAGAAGAATAAAATCAAAAAAAAATTTAAATCTTAAAACATCACTTATTTTAAAATAAAATAAAAAACTCAAAACATCCTTTATTAAAGAACGGAGGGAGTATCTTTCACCTTTCTCAAAGTTTGTCACTTTTTAGAAAGTTTTCACTTTTTCTAGAATTTGAAAATCATATATTTTTTTTAAAAAGCTCAAATATATCTTTCTACTTTATTTTATACTTTTTGACTAAATTCACCCTTACGGCCTTACCGTTAAGTAAAGTTTTATATATGCCCCTAGTTTAAACGGCTGGACACATGAAGACTTGAAATCGTTTGACCCAGCTTAAAATTAAAAAGACCCAATTGATTGGGTTTAACCCACCACCCAACTTAAAGACCTACCCCAATTAAACCCCTAAACCTAATTAGTCTCATTATTATCAAACTACCACAACTCCTCACTCAGAATCACTGCCACCATTATCCTCCTCCATTTCTCTACCCAAATAACCCCTAAACCTTAAAATTTCATGCACATTTTCAAATCAAAGTGATAACCACCAAATTTGACGGAAAATTTGGCCGGTAATTCCAATTCTGTCAATGATGAGAGATTTGACGGTGCCGACAACGAAGAAAAATTTGAAAGTAATTTAAAGGAGAATTTTAATGAATGACTATTTTATAATTGTTCTTCTGGGTCTTGTGTGAAAAATGAAATTGATAATAAAGGATGGTGAAATTGGTCTAAAAGAAAAATTGATACTGGTGGTTCTCCTGTGCATATGATTTTTCTGGTAATGATGACAATGGCTTAAAAATTGCGACTATATTTTACTTCAATGGCCAAAAGCTATGGCAGGAACCCAACTATATTTTCTTGAAGATGAAGGTGGTGATTCTTCTTTCTTGTTTAATTAAGCTAATGGTTATAATACAGGGGAGTGTGAAATTAATTTATGGGATGAGTCAGATCCGGTTATGGGTCAAGTTAATGGGGGTTGAGTTTTTCATTTAAGTTGGGTCATGCATCCCAATCGTTCACTTGACATCTCCGTTAAAAGTAAGGGCATATGCATAACTTTGCTTATCGATAAGAGTAAATTTAATCAAAAAGTATAATGGGAGAAAAATATATAATCAAAAAGTATAACGGAGAAAAATATAAGGGTAGGCATATGCATAACTTTGCTTATCCATAAGAGTAAATTTAATCAAAAAGTATAACGGGAGAAAAATATAAGGATAAATTTAACCAAAAAGTATAACTTATCAATAAGAGCAAATTTAATCAAAAAGTATAACGGGAGAAAAATATAAGGGTAAATTTAACCAAAAAGTATAACGGGAGAAAAAGTTAACAAATAAAGTAGAGGGTATATTTAGCCCTTTTCCGTATATTTTTTCACCCCTTCTTTTTTGAAACAAACGCCACTTTTTGTCCTTTGGTTCTCTCTATTCTCTAGCGTCATTTGGAAACTACTCGTTTGATTTGTTTATCGGTGAAGTTCATTGCACGAGATAAACTCTCCGGCGAATTTCTCGGCGATATCGAGCTGTAAGTTCCTTGCTCTCTTCTCCAGATTTTACCGTTTAACCTCATTTCTTTTCCAAAATGATTCTGAATGGTAAAACTAGAGAAAATGAATTTGATATTTGGATTCAATGAGTCATATCCGTTTGCACTGCATGAATAAAGCTTCAATTTCGATAGCACATCGTTATTTCTCATGGCTCGATAGTGCGGTCAGAGTAATAGTTGCGAGATTACTAATCAATTTTAGGAGAAAATGAAAAAAAAATAGGCTATGCCAATAGAAAAAACAAATCCTTCTAATTATCCATACAACACGTTTCAATTTCCGATAATTTGAAATTGTTTGATTTGGAATTCTCCGTTGATCCAAACTGGTCTTTCGAGTCTGGCGAATCCAGGATTTCAAGAGAATGAGTGCACCATTGCTTTAAAAATATATATATATATATATATATATATATATATATATATATATATATATATATATATAGTGCAGCAATCCCTCTAACTTAAGTAATTAAACCTAGCACCTTAACCAGTGCACCACTCAGTCTCTTTTGACCATGGGCTCCTTCAGATAATTTTACACATTTTTATAATATACCGAGTTTAGTCGGATGACCATGGGTTCACGTGGCCCAATTTTTACACTTCAATTCCCCCTGTTTCAAGTTAATGCTGGTACGTTAGAGAACTGATAATTTTCTTCAGCAACCAATAGTTAATATCTAAATGGCTAATAGTTACTGATGTAAAGAATCTGAGTAGCTAATGGTGGTTAATATTTCTAAATAGCTATTACAAGATTTAATCAACCAGGATTTTTAGTTATATGGTGTATGCTTTAATTTGCACACGTTTGTATAAACCAATAATCTTCCAGGAAGAGTTTGCTGGACTTATTGGTAGTTGCTTGGGTAACCTCGAATAGAAGAACATTTGCTGATCAGTTTTTTTGAACTTTTATTTTGAAGGGTATAACATAATTCTCTCCCATCTCGTTTGTTTTGTCCTGATTGAGATGAGTTTAAATGGGGTGTCGGTGAGTATTCATATAGCGGAACCCAACTTGTTTGGTATTAAGGCGTAGTTGATGTAGTTGGTTGTATTTGTTCATTACGTTATAACTTATAACACAAGCTGAACTATGGAAGAAATAGAACTTAAATGAAAATGACGGTTGATGATGATTTCACTTGAGTGCCAGTAGTTGCTGATTAGGTCCACTCTTTGATCAGCTTCAAAGCCTTTCCCATCAAATGGAAGATTGTTGTTGTTTTTCATCTGACATCCAATGTCATGTGGCGGTAATGAATGTTTCAGCGTATGGTGAGTTGTTTGAGTGCTACGGCTTACTGATCAAACAAATGATAGTGATGGATGTTGATCAAAGCAGTCTGTAATAGTCACACCAAGTAATGGCGTAGAATTGCTGTGTAACATGGTGTTTTAGTTTTTATCTTTTAACATGTGAAAGATTTCCCACTTTTTTTTTAAAAGGGTTGTTTAGGGCCAGCTTGCTTGCATGTGCCTCTACCATTATACCAGGTATCTACATCCTCCCACCCGAACAAGTATTGGGTAATTCTGCCCATCATGACTTGGAAAAGATCAGCTAGCTTTGTTGCCTCCGTTAGGATTCAAACCCCCATCTCTCATGATCTTTGTTCCAGTTCCATTGACGGATAGGATACACCTTTGGATGTAAGAAATTTTCACATTTAAAACAAGGACTTGGAAAGCCTCCTTTTGTGTTTACTAGGTCAAAAGGGAAAAAAGGAAGTGCACAAATTGGGTGCACCCTTTCTAAGGAAAGCCCATACCTGAAAGTTGCAAATACTTAACCCTAAACATTACATGATAAAATAATTTTCAGCCTAGCTGGAGTCAGCCTGCACTGTGATCAATCTACACAGTGCTAGATTTTGTTCGTTTTACGCTTCTCAGTTTGACAATTTAGAATTGATTTCATAATTTTAGGCATCTTTCGTTTTATCTTTCCTGTCAATTTCTCTCTCTCTCTCTCTCTCTCTGTGTGTGTGGGGGGGGGGGGGGGGGGTTCTTTTCTTTTAAATCGACGTCAGATGATTTGTAGCTTCATCAGAGAGAAATTGTCCTTGATGGCGTGATGTACTCAGAGAACTGATTGGATGTTTATGTGTAACTCGCTTGTTCTTAATTGATGTTTTTGCTTTCTCTTGGATTTGTGCTGCAGGTTGCTGTTTACACGTGCCGAATGATGGGAGGGAACAAAAGTTATTCACCTCCACCTTATATTCCTTTGGATCAGGCAGATGCAGAAGCACCACAAGTTTCTACTGCAGAAGAAAATCAACAGAGCAAAAATGATGACCATGCTCAGTGGAGTTCTGGAATCTGTGCTTGTTTTGATGATCCACATAGCTGTACGCTACTCTCTGCCCTGTGATATTGCTTTATGAGAAGAGAAAAAAGTGAATGAAAGGTGCAATTTTGGGTAGTAAACGAAGAAATATGATTAATTATCCTCTTATCTTTTTAGGTGGAAAATATGATAAAACTCTGAGTGCACCACTCATATCTGCCTAAGGAAGCTATTATAAGCTATACTTAATTGATTTTTCCTCAGGCTCTATAGTGTCATGAAATATTTGCTTTTCTTATATGCTTATTTGTTGAAATTTAATTTGAAGGTGGTATGGCCTTGAAAATAAAAATTCTTATCAAAATTTGCAAAACTAAACCTATCCATAGACTTAGATAGAACTTAGAAGTGCTTGTACGCTTTTTATTTTTGGTCTAACATGCTAAGTTTATATGATTTAGACTTGCTATAGTTCCTCATGCCCTGCATTTATAAAGTGGAATCTTAGATTTTGTGTACTTCACATATACAACACCTTCTTGGTGCTTTTTTTCTGGAACAAACGTTCCTTAATTATACTTAAAAGGATATATATTTTTCTCACCAAATTCATATATTTTTCATTTATTTATTTATTTTTTAATTTTTTTTTTACTGGTGAGGTAGAGGGGAGCCTTGGAGTAACTGGTAAAGTTGCTGCCATGTGACCAGGAGGTCATGGGTTCAAGCCGTGGAAACAGCCTCTTGCAGAAATGCAAGGTAAGGCTGCATACAACAGACCCTTGTGGTCCGGCCCTTCTCCGGACCCCGCCCGCGCATAGCGGGAGCTTAGTGCACCGGGCTGCCCTTTTTTTTTTAATGGTGAGGTAGCGTTAAATTTGGTTTACTCCTTGGACTTAAATACAGCAGTAGCTTTTTCGCCTCACTTCCAAGCTAGTTGGGTTTGGCTATGTGATGAATACTGACTATCCATTTCACTCCATTAGAGTCATTTAATTTCAATATTCAATCATTGGGACGGGTGCTCGGATGAGCACGTCCTAATCTACTCAGTACTATGAGGGTTCATCATTATTGACTAGCTTTTGCTATCGGTTAACCAACTGCAGCCCTTGTCTTTTATTTGGGTTTGTGACTGGCTAGTTGAGCAAAATCACGCAGGCAAATCACTTGGTCTCAAGTATTCTTGGAAATGAAACATCTCAAGTAACTTTCAGTTGTGATGTTAGCCCTAATTTGGTTCTTTAATTTCACTTACATGCTTTTGGAATCTTCCTAACATAACCAAATGGCATATACTCTTAATCATGGGTCCATCAATTTCAAATAACTATGAATTTTCTTATGAAGAAAGAAAGGAGATAATCAAATAATGATGATTTTTTATCAGATTTTGTGATACCTGAGTCCATGTAAGGTAGTAATGGATTTCTTTTCATTCAATAGATTACTATAAAAATCAAAACTTATACGCATTATAGCAACTTCCAGCGTAATCTTTCCTAAGTGCACTTAGCTGTTAGATTTTACCTTTCTAGCGCTGGAAGGGTAGACGAGAGATACAGTTATCAGATAGGCATAGTCATATCGCTCTAGGTGTTTACTGTTTACTATGGGGCTGAGATGCACGTTTGAACTCTGCCAGAGGCCTGCACTGAACGTTAGAAACTTTTGGAAGTTTTCTGCTTGATATATTTGCATGTATGCTTGTGTGTTGGTGTACGACATGAATTACTGCAATCTTTAGAGTTGTCCTAGTCCCACACATTGAGGCATAATTGTTTAATATTCCTTATCAAAAACTTAAATTTGAAAAAAAAACTGATTGATATATTCCATAGAGTTCTGGATAACACTCATGCATTTCTTTTCTCAACACTGCTTCTGTTCTGTTTCCAGATTATTTGCTATTCACTCCCCCTTGTGGTCTCAGTTTTTGTCATTTTTGTGAAGTAATAATACAACTGCCAGAATTTCCAGAAACTGGTTTTCAGCAGTGCCGATAGACCTAGATCAGTCATTCCCGCTTCAACATATAATAAGATCAATTGGACAAGTGATAACGGAATTGTGATTGTGAAACTTCTGTATCTTTTGAGGGTTCATTATTTTTGTTTTCGGATTTAGAATTTCAACAACTGTTTCTGAGCAATGGATCTTCTGTGGTGCCAGATGAATTACACTAGACGTTGGTTGACAACCTTGAGTTGGTTCTAAATGCAAAATTGTTTGCACAGGTTTTATTGGACTTCTTTGCCCTTGCTTTCTGTTTGGGAAAAACGCGCAGTTCTTGGGGTCGGGAACCTTGATGGGATCATGTACGACTCACTTTATTTTGTGGGCGCTTTTCAACACAATTTGCTGCTTCTTAACTGAAGGCATTCTTCTGGGTTTGCCTGGATGCTTTGTTGCATGTTATGCCTGTGGCTATCGAAAGTCATTGAGATCAAAGTACAATCTTCAGGTAGCCATCTCTGTGGTTTTGCTATTTGTTGTGTTCATGGATGAGATTATGGTTTAGCATATTATCAATAGCTCTATTAATTCAATAGGAAAGACTTTCGGGAAAAATGAGTGAAGTGTAGATTGCTTGAAAATTTACCTTCAATCTAACCTTTCATATTTTCATAGTTGTATCCCATAGTTTGCAAAGCGAATTATGGCCTAACATGGGCATATGCATTGGAGGCTAGTCTGATTTGCATACCTTTTGAGGATATTTCTTTACCTTGATGCATAAGTCACTTAATGTTGCAAAGAGGACATGAGAATGCACTTGTCATAATAAAATGACAAGAACCAAAAGAAAGGTGTGCTCCCAAAAATAGTTGGACTTCCATTATGGTGTAAATTATATTAATATAGATAGCTTATAAAGAATTTTATGATGGGAGTTTGAAGATGACCGGTTTATTAGAAAGAAAAATTAAGCAGAGTTGTCTTAAAATTCCACACACATTCTTTCCGATTAGATGTTATCCATAGAAGCCACAAAAGATTAAAAAGTTACAGTTAATCGACTCCATGGAAGAGAAGATTACACATTATTTGAACATGTTACGATAGGCTTCAACTAGATAAACTATCAACAACTTGATATCAGGAAAATTAGGACTCCTAGTAGTAAAAGAGATGACATGTAGTTCCCTATTCTATTTGGTTTACATTGAGAAGTTGTCCGAGTTAGACATTTTGGTGTTGAGTTTGTTATTTAATGAGTTTGCAGCAGTTAGAACCAATTACCCTGAATTCTTCACCTTCCTGTGTTCTACGATAATATTATGGTTCTATGCTTGAAGAAGGGCCACTTTTACCTTATAACAGATAGACGCAAACTGCTTACATCGGTATTTCTGCATCTAACAGTTTTTATGTCCTGATATATGCAGGAAGCTCCGTGTGGAGATTTCGCGACACACTTTTTCTGTCACTTGTGTGCCATATGCCAGGAGTACAGAGAGATCCGTGAAAGATCTGGAGATTCGAACTCATCTGATCTTAGCTTAGTGGCAGTAACAGCTCCTCAAGTTCAGAAGATGGAAACTCCTGCAAACGAATAGATATTCCATTTCTGGTGTCTAAATAGATCAACCCAATGCTGCGTTTTTCCATTACTTGGTCCATATTTGCATTCGTTTATATTTGGTTTTTATCTTTCACGTCTAGTATAGGTCTCTGAACTATATATTTCTCTTGTAATATCTTGCTTTGTTATTAAGGTGAGTACTAGTTGACTGCTCACTCTGTAAGCTTTCTGGATGAATTGGTATATACACAAGAAAATTGCTATGGCTTCTGTTTCGTGCGAAGGTTTTAGGAAGAACAAATTTCAACGGTTTTAGGAAAAATAACTTTTGTATAAAGTCTGCAAAGAAAATTAACTTTTTCTTCTATTTGGTTGGAAATAGTATCAGTAAAATGTGATAGCAATGGATGGTGGAATTGATGTTTTCTGATAATCGTGATGCCAAAGGATGTGATTGAATGTTCATGTACTACACGGCACACGGGTGAATAATATTGAGTAGGAGTGGAGAGTTGTGCAAAATGACTTAATTGTTTATTGTCTGGTGAAGTATGTTTTCGCATTTTTCATTGTCTGGTGAAGTATATTTTTTCATTTTTCATTGTTCATGTTACCTTACCAAAAGAAACAAAAGGGGAAATAACATCTCTATTCATGAAAAAGTCCCCCCCCCCCCCCCCCCCCCATTATAAATGGCCTTTGTCGTACCAAACAGAAAATGATTTGGCAAAATACATCAAATGCAACACTATACTCGAACAAAGAGAGTAGCATTGGGGTGGCGATGTGGGTCCCACTTGCCATGTGTTTATTGTCCTCCATGTGGATCCGAAGTGGCGTCCACGTGGATCCAATGTGTCATCCACATGGGATTTCCGTCCAACTAAGGTTATATTTGACAACTTTGCTAACGCGGAGGGTGTAAATGTGATCCTTAATACATTATTGAAGGATAAATCTGACCCTTTTCCCATTTATTAACTCCCTAACAATTTAATAAGTAAATTTATTTTCCCTTTTTAGGTCTTGAAAAGTGATGCGGCAAAGAATGTGTTATCACATCTCTACAAAGGCGCGAAAGACTATGGAAAAAAAAAAATGTCAAAATTATACCCGTCATCTTCCAATTGGATATTATCAACTAATTATACTCAATTGTTTATTTTTAGTATTCTTTTTTGCATTTTCTATTTTATTAATCTTTACTCTTATTTCCAATTTTTTCCCTCTTTTCCATTGTCTTCTACTCATGTCCAGATGTTTTCAACGCCAACATCACACCTTGTCACCATACTTTCCGGCTAAGCTTTGCCATTCTTTATCTTAGGTAAATCATTTTCAGATCATATCTTGCCCCAAAAAAACCCCACAAGAACGACCTCCTCCGACCGTCCCTCTCCACCTCTGAACTCCACCGCGTCGGAGACAGCTCCGGCGGACTTCTGCCTGTTCCGGCGGATTGAACCACCATCACCACCATGCCGTTCAACTGCTACTGCTCCACGACGCCAGACCCCACTCCCCTCTCTCGCTCAGTTCCATTGTCACTGTCCAACGCAGCACTGTCACAATGGAAAATGGCTGGATCTGATCGTTTGCTTGAACTCCGGCAACGTTGCATTGTTGCTCCGGTGGCTACAGCCGTTGAAGCAACGCCTCCCCCTCCCCCTCCCCCTCCATTGTCATTGACATCGGGAGAACTCCGGTGACCAAAACTCACCATTGTTGCTCTGGTGGTTACAGCCGTGGGGATGATGGTTGCTTTGAATATTTGGTTTTCTTATTTAGAAAAATGGTGAATTATTAGTTTGTCTAGAAAGAAAAAAGAAAAAGCATGCAATTGACACGTGTCCGCACGTGTATACACAAAAACAAAACCTGATTGTATCGTTTTAGGATGGTATTAGTTCTACAAAAAATAAAGATAAGAAATAATAGATTATTCGATTATTTGAAATGTGAATTCGATTTTTCGAACATAGTTCAAAGCGCATTTGATATATTTTGCCAAATGATTTTGACCCTTATCCATGAAAAAAGGTATCTGAAAAGTAATAAGTTAGACAAATGTTTTCATGATCAACCATGGTATATGGTATTTTAACGCTAATGATAGAAGCTGGTAACATCCTCAAAAATGTATTTGTTGAAACAACACCAAGAACAAAAAGAATATGAGTCCAAAACTAATTCAAAAAAAAATGATTGAAACTTCATGAAAACTTTACTGTTAAAATAATCTACACACAATTATATTCCTTTCACTTTTTCATGGGTGTCTGAGAGCAGGTAGGGACATATTAATGTCTGCTTTTAGCAGCAGCTGAACTCATTACTTTCTACTGGAAGTTTGGAATTATATGTGGTTTTGTTAAAAAAAAGTATATTTTAACACAGCTCAGGGCACTAAGCTCCCACTATACACGGCTTCAGAAAAGGGTCAGATCGTAAGGATCTATTGTATGCAGTCTTATCTTGTATTTCTGCAAAAGACTGTTTCCACGGTTTGAACTCATGACCTCCTGGCCAAATGTCAACAACTTTACCAGTTACACCAAAGCTCCTCCCTTCTGGTAAAAAATAAATACATATTTATACTAAATTCGCGAGCTATTGCTATTGCGTGACGAGTTGGGTTGAAGGTTGTAGAGGTGTGAAATTGGTGAGGCGTCACTGCTTGAAGAGTCCCTTCCCCATGAATCCTCAACTTGAGCTGCAAACTGCAAATTCCATATAACATCCTCAACTGAAGGCCTGTCTTCTGTATCTCGTGACAAACACCTGCAGCATAACTCCATCATTGTCTTCAATGATTCGTCCGAGCATGAATTTTTAATTGCTGGATCAACCATATTCTTTCTTGACACTGCATTAGCCATTATGCTCTCTTGCAACTGCATATATGATAAGAAGAGTAGAAAAGAGCGTGAGCTATTCTCTACTTTGAAGAATTAACCTAAATAGTCGCTCAATGACCCAACAGCTTAAACTAAATATAACCGGCGGTGTATAGTTTATATACAATCTGTGTATAATCATGTACAATTAGTGTATAATCTATGTATACCCGCTAGAAAAAATAAACAGTAAACCCAGTCGCTATTTCACCCTTTTTTTCCCTCTAACAACAGTGTTCTCGTGTATGCCAGTGAAAATATAGAGAATCTCTAGTACTTTCTTTTAATTATATAATATTGGTCTAAGAAGAACTTAAATGAAGCAACATGGTAAGTGAGGATTCATATAGCCGATCGAGCCCAACATGCTATAGATTGAGACGTAGTTGTTGTTGTAGTGGTGTCCGGGCCTGTTGGTGAGCTTGTATGCACGTCGAATATTCTGTTGAATACCTGCTATTTCTCACCAGCACAGGTTGGCTGACGTGGGGAAATTGCCTAACATTTTGTCTTGTTGAGATTTGAACCTTGCATTTGATGATTTTTTCTTTTAACTGAGGAATCCTCAATGTCGGTGGCACATAGTTTGGAACTCAATGGATAATTCCCTAGTCCAACTATCCTCCTCTACTTAAATATCATGTTTTTGTCTGCGACATAATGTTTCATGATTTTTACTTCATTGATCAGTAGACCACAACCTTAGGTGCAAGAGTGAATAAAGTATGTCAAGGTTCCTATTATAAGGGTTTCAAGCCACATCATTCTAGCGTAACTGTTGGTAATTTGGCACCAAAAGAAAAAGAAAAGAAAAGAAAAGATATAAATTTATAAAATTTATCAAGAGTAAATCTTTTCCAAGTTTGGTTCTTTCATAGCTCAAAGATGAAGCTTTTGAATGAAGAAGAGTGAAAAGAAGTGTCAAGTCATACCTGATTTTGTATAACTCTCATTTCATTCTTGGTATTTATCTGCCTCCCACTAATTATCTCCAATAATATTACTCCAAAGTCATATACATCCATCTTTTCTTCATTATTAGCCCTGTGAATCAGTAGATGTAAAGATTGAGCAATGTATATGCTCAAAGTGGAACTAATACAGAGGGATTAGCAAAACATAGAGCTAATTATTAGTTAATCAGGTCTACTGCCATAGAAGGATTAGCAAAGTATTCATCAAATATAAGCTGTTTATTTTGCTAATCCCTCTATGGTAGTACAAATGATGACTAATATATTAGCTGTTTATTCTAGGTGATTTGCAAGAATGAGTCCCCATAAGGGAAGGTCTTGAACTTTTGATCCTGCTAAAAAAAATCTTTATGAAATGACCTATGTTGCTCATTGAGCATAAGTTGAAGACATAAATTAGATTTGCCTTAAAGTAGGAGTTCGGCCCTGCTCAATTGACAACAAGTTCTGCCTTGTCGGCAAAAGTTGCCTGTGTTTTTCAATTATTCACTAGTCAAAACAACTGAAACTCCTAGCCAATAGTTCACGATCTATAACTTCTTAAAATGTCCCTATCTCCTACCTCATAAGCACAACTAACTTACGTGCGCACTACGACTAGAACTTATGCCCGATGGGAAACAAAGATCATTTTCTAAAGATTTTGTTAAGCAGGGCCAAAAGTTCAAATCATTCCTTACAGTGTCCTATTTCTGCAATTTTTTCGTTTCACCACTTCTAACAAGCTACTATTGGAGCAGTTAGGCATACCTTGCACTCTTCAGCTCCTTAGAACCACTAGATAAATTTTGGAAATTTTCCTGCAAATTTGCAAAGATTAACAGCATCAGGCAATTTTGCAGGAGAAACTTTTTTTTTTTGTCTATCAGAAATGTTATATCCAACTTAGTTAAGTCCTTGATCCCACCTTTACATTCTCATCCAGAATAGGCAAATTATAGCTGCAAATTTTGGCAACAAGGTCCTGATCCAACAATATATCTGTTATCTTCAAATTGTTTGCAAATATACCAGGTACAATTCCAGTATGCAGAAATTGTATTCCCCTTGCTACTCCTGTAGCAGCTGCTATACGTTGTGTCCACGTTAGTCTTCGTTTAGCATGTTTATCTGCAAAATAGGATAGCGGGGAAAAAAGAACATCAAATTCCTTATATCAATCTGCTAAGCACAATATTGTCGTACTGCAATGGGATCAATAAGTATAAAAGTATATATGCTTGTTAAATAACTACCGGAGGTCCAGCTCCTTAGGGTCCCATTTGGTACATACTCAAAAACGAGAAATATCCTGCTAACACTCGAATCACCCAAGTAACACTCAAAACAGTGTCCAAGAGTGCTAACTAGATGATGATGTCTAAGTTTCGACATCATTTCTATATGATGCATAAAATTTTGACTGCTGTTGCTTCGTCTCGTTTTCAGGCATCTAATTGCAATGTATGAACCATCTTTCAGCTGACCTCTGTACATCTGAATCCCAAAAAAAAAAAAAAACAGCAAGTTATGAGTCTTTTTCCTTCATACAGTTCACCAATTAAGTCATATATGTAGTTTACTCTTCTAGTTGTTACATTCACTCAGACGTGAGTATCACATGTGTGTGTATCCAATAAAATGACAATTGTTTTTAGTAGACTAATGAACTCTGCTGGTTCTCGATGAAGAACTATTATCATGTTATACCTGTTTGATATCCACTCGTCTATACAAATTATCAACTAGTAACATGATAAAGAGAAAATCTTCTAAAACACCTTCAACAGGATAAGGTATAGTTTAACATAATAGATTAAGAACTCTAAGGAAACAGAATATATGTGATAGGAATTGGCGGAGCTAGGGTACTACAAGGGGGTTCATCAGAAAAATTACAAAGTACATACAAGGTTAAAATTGTTTTTTATGTATATTTAGTAGATGTTGAATCCCCTTTAGCTTCTTTATATGTTTACTTTTTTATATTTTGAATCCCTTAGTGAAAATTCTGGCTCCGCCACTGACGGATAGACTCCAATTCTGACTCATTTTGTCGTGCCAAAACAATGAAGGATGATAATACAATGAAACAGTCTCAAGCTAACATTTAAGGATCTCAAAATTACGGTTAGAATGAAAAGTAAGGTACATGGTGATTCTTGAAATGCACCTGGTCATCAGAATTGTTGCCTATAAAAGTTGCTGCATCAAAGTTGTTTGTTGCCACCTTCAGCTCTTCCGATGAAAAGGTCCGATAAGAAGGAAGGCTAAGTGATCCCAGCTTCATTGCTCGAGTAACATATTCTTGTACCCGGAGAAAAAAACCAAGGTGGCAAATTAGTTGCACTTAGAAATCAAAGGAAACTTTGTATAATTAGGCTTTTTTCCCTTTCCTATTGTGTATTTTGCAGAGAAAAAATGACAAAAATGGTCCCTTGTGTTAGGGAGTAGTTTCAAAATAGTCCTTAAAGTATGCTCTGAACAATTTTGATCCTTTAAGTTTATCAAAAGTGTGCACTTTTGGTCTCGGTCAAATATTTAACAAATTATATTTGTTAGATTTGATGAGAATTGTGGAAAAAAAGGATTAAACCATAAACACCAGGAAAGTCTCATCAAATTCTAGAAACTGCAACACAAAAAACTATAGTAGACACCAAAAACTAGACGAAACATAGCAGAAATTGCACATAAAAAGTTGTACTAGACTCTAGAAATAGAGAAAAATAGCAGAAACAGCACAAACTATACCTCCAAATGTGAAGTATATTTGACAGAGACCAAAAGTGCTCGCTTTTGGCAAACTTAAAGGACCAAAACTGCTCAGAGCATACTTTAGGGACTATTTTGAACCTATCCCTAACATAAGGACCATTTTATCATTTTCTCATACTTTTGCACAGGAAATCCAAGATTATTGTACTATGCTTCAATGCTAAGACAGGATACAGAAAGAAGTGAGGAAACTTACTTGCATGTGTGAATAACTTTGATGTATATGTAGATGCTGCATTTTCTACTATTGATCTTGTTTTTTTTCCTGGTGCAGCTATCTTTGCGAGAAATTTTCTGACTACTATAATAGTCGCACAAACTAGCACGACTCCACCAATGATGCTACCACAAATGATCAAAGCAAGAACCACTTTTGAGGATGATTTTTGTTTAGGTAAGATACCAACAGCCAATGCCTCATTCCGACAGAAAGAAAATGGATGTTGAGTTCTGTCTCCGGTAGCTAAACAGTTGTTAGAGAAACAAATGATCCTGCGCTTAGAACCCGTCATAAGGCAACGAGGTAATGTTCCACTCAACAGATTAGTTGATAGATCCACAAAATCTAATCCAGCATTGCATTGATTATCTTCAAAAAGCATTCCCGTTAACTTGTTCCCTGCCACGTTAAGATAAGTGATCGATGGCAAGGACAGTAAATACGGAGGAAACGGCCCCATAAATCTGTTTGAAGAAATATCCATATGTTCAAGCTGATTATAGGATTGAACTTTCTCCGGAATTCCAGCAGTGAACTTATTGTTCCTCAGAAAAATACTCTCAATTTTGCTGCTAACTTGTGGAAATTTCGGTCCAAGAGAATTATCTTCCAAGTCTAGGACTTGAAGGTTTTCTAGACTGCTAAGATCAGGCACATCACCAGTAAAGTTATTCCTCGAAAGTGAAAGTACGCGAAGATTACGCAAAATACCCAGTGTATTAGGTAAATGTCCTTCTAAAGAATTGTTCTTCACACTCAAAACTGCCAAAACAACAAGTGAACCAAGTCCATTTGGAAGTTTTCCAGTGAACTTATTTCCATCTAGTATAAGAGTTTGGAGGCTCGTTAACGATGAAATTTCTCGAGGTATATCACTATGAAAGAAATTTGAATTAAGGTCTAGTATCTCCAGTGATGAAAGTTTTGAAAGTTTACTAGGCAATGGTCCAAACAAACCAAGAGAAACTAATCTTAGAACTTTCAAACTTGGAAGCTTAACAAGAGTAGTGACAAACGAATCGATCGAGAAGTTTTTTGGTAATTGTGAAGCCCTTTTCCCCCCTATTATATGAAACTGAGTTATGCTTTCCTCATAACAGATAACAGTAACACTTGAGCTTGGCTCAGTGTTACAGAAATCAGTGTCATTGTTCCAATTACTCAAAGCATTTGGATAGTTGAGAAGATTTTGAATTCTGAATAGGGTTTTTGCTTGTGAAGAGTGAAGTTGCTCTGATGAACATCTTGAGAGTAACAAAATATGCAAAACTAGAAGAACTTTAAGTCCAATGTCTTTTTCCATCAGTGAAATGTATAGCTGCAGAACTCTTTGAACACTAAAAGGTCCGAGTATTTTGCATCAGTAACTTTGTTTCTCAATACTTCAACTCAAATTCAGTAAGCACTCTGCATAGATAGAATTTAGAATAAAAGTCAAAGAAAAGGGTAACATTTAAACTGAATAAAATTCATAATTCTATATCTTCAGCTAAGAAATTTGAAGAAAAAACTAGAAAAGCAACAAGAGCAACCCCCCCCCCCCCCCCCAACAAAGGAAATGTAAGAGAGGAGGAAATCTTGAGAAACACAGAACACTTAAGTACAATGTATCACCATCCTTATCCTTCACATAATGGGATAATCACCTCAAATTTTTTTATAAAGTACTAAAAGACTATTAATAGCATAATTAGGAAAAAAACTACTGATGTAAAGCCTCCTAACTAAGGCGATTTCATATTCAGGGCTCAAACCGAAGCCTCCGGTTAACGATGAAAAATTACTTATCACTCCATCATAACTAGTGGCGGAGCCAGAAATTTGGCGAAGGTGTGCATAGTTACTTCTCACTTGTGTTAAGGTGTACAAAATTAAATATATACTCATAATAGCTAAATTTAACTTATGTAAACTGCGTAAAGACATATCTGCATTTTAAAAAAGAATACAATAACAAGCATGAATATCTCATAGTCTTGGAAAGTACCTGTTTTGCAGAAAAACTTGGAGGAACTTCAAGAAAACAGAAGGAAGAAAAAAACATGGAAACCTTCAAATGAAGTAAAACACCAAATGCTCTTTCTTTTTACAGATAACTTCAGAGATAAACTTCACCAACTATTCTTCTTCAAACTTCAAATAATTGTTAAGAGACTAAATTTATTTTTACTTTTAAAATATTTTCCTCAAGAGTACAGTATAATGAAATATTTCTAGTCTTTATGAAGAGAAAAAATATAAATCTTGACTGACATACTAAGGCTGCAAAGAAGTGACAGTTAATAAACACCAGAATAAATATAAGTGTGCACATACCACACCCTCTGTTGTCACTTTCCTTTGGTCAAATTGATTGAAGAAACTTCTTTTTGTGTACAAAAAACTTCAGCACACTTTGATTAATTTACTATTATTTCCATCCCAAAATAACAGTTATTTTGGTTTAAAAGCATAATTGTCCCGCAGAATTCAAGACTAAAATTGATAATTATTTTTAACTATATCTTTAATATTAAAGAATATGCACCTTATTTAAGAGCGAGAATCAATCAATCTAATATTATTAAATAAGGTTAATTTAGTAAATTACACCTTGTATTTATTATTTTCTTAATGAGCGTTAAAGTGTTAAAACGAGAAGGAGAAAGTAGATACCCGCCACAAATACAAATTATATAACTCATAGCATTTCCTGTTAAATCTTCATGTCTATAGATTTTCATTTCAAGAAACAAACTAATTCCTATGCAGTTGCTTCTGTAGAAGTTATTAAATTTATTTGTACCATATAAAATAAAATAATCAAATTGGTTCCAGATAAAATACACATCTTCTGTTGTTACTCTTTTTTGGGGTATAATAAATCATGTTTAGATATACTATACCTTTGGCTTTTCAAGATCAAAGAGATTGCCAAGTCAGTATAGAAAAGAATAAGAAAGACTCTAGCATTAGACTTTAAACGAAGTATATTTTACTATTTGGTAATTAGTAAAAGAAATGAAAGGAAAAGAAAATAATGGATGAATGGAAATAATACTCAGTTAGGACTTAGGAGTATTTGTTTTGCACAAAAGAACTAAAAAAAATACTAAGAACAAATTTCCTTCATCTTATTTGCTTTTCCTTTCCCTTTTGTTATCTTCCATCTCAAATAATGCTTATGTGCTTGAATTCTTTAAAAAATATTGTAATATTTTTAAAAGATTCGAGACAAACCTCATACATTTTAAAGTATTCGAGCAACATAAAACAATACATAGAGAACCATATGGCAAACACTTATGCATCTAACCTAAAATTTTAATAGGTACTATAACGATTCTTATACCTTAGGCACAAAAGCAAAGGGGGACTTGAGGGCCCTAAACCCCTTTACCCCCACCCCGTTCCAGTTCGTTATTTTGTGCTTTTGAGGTAGGTATAATTTTTCAGTTTAACAGTATTCTTACTTATTTTTTTCTACACGCGACTCAAATCTTCGACTTATCAACTTGGTGCAAAGTAGTGGCAGAGCCACCGTCCAGCAAGGGTGTTCAACTAGGTAAACATGGCAATTATTACATATTATAAATATATATTACATATTGAACACTCTTAATATATATACTATTATATAAATTCGAAAACCTTTAACAAAAATTCTAGCTTCATCATTGATGTAAAGAACCTTAAAGTTATGGAAGTATGACATAATTAAGTTTTAACTCAAATTTCATCGGAATTATATGAGGTTTTTATTATGTTTGCCCTTTGTTTCATCTTCTTTTGATATTTATGTGATATTTATTTTTATCAAACAATATAGGAGTAAGATCTTAAATCAATTTTAGTGTCATGGGCTGTGTGAGCTTTCGCTTTCGCTTTCGCTTTATGAGTCAGGCCTTATGGGGTTTTTTTTGGAAAAACTACGATTATACCCCTTAAAACAAAGTATTATGTATTTCTATTCTTCTTATTTTTCATACCCCTAAAACTAATTACGCGGCATACCCCAACCAATTTACCCATTGTTCAACTGCTTCTTTCATTTCCCTTTTTTCTAATTTCTTTTTTTTATTTCTTTATTTCTTCTTTTCTATTTAATTTTTTCCTTTTTTTATCTCTACTTCTTATGTTCTTTTCTTTCTTTTATTCATTTATTTTTTCTCTTTTTTTGTTCATTTATTTTTCATACTATATTTTATTTTATTTTCACCATAATCTGATTATATATTTAACTCTAACTTCTTTCTTTTTCATTTTTTTTTCTTTTTTCTACTTTTATTTTCTTATTACTTGTTTCTTTTTTATCTTCATAATCTAGTTTCATTCACCTTTTTCTAATTATTTTTTTAAAATTTCATGTGATTTTCGTTTATTTTTTCTCCCTTTTTAATTGTATTTTTTTTCCTTTATCTTTTTCAATAAAATGAATAAGTTATTATCTTTCTATTTATTTTATTTTTATATCTCAAAATATAATTTATTCTAGCATATAGTATATCAAATCAATAGCAGTTGAAGTATACTATTACAGTATATTATAATACCCACATGGTGTAAAACAATATTGAGATGTTATCATTCAGCACTACAATCCTTCAACGAAACACTTTCAATAGTCCTCCATGATACCATCATAATATAAAATTATACTTAGATGGTATCATGCAGGACTATTACAGTCCTTCAATGAAACACTCTTCAACAGTCCTTCATGATACCATCATGGTATAAAAATATATTGAGTTGGTAAATATCATGATGGTATCATGAGCGACTACTGAAGCCTTTGAATAAAAGTCTTCAGTCCTCCATGATATCATCATGGTATAAAAATATATTGAGATGATATCATGCAGGACTATTGTAGTACTTCAATTAAACACTCTTCAAATGTCCTATGTGATACCATCATGGTATAAAAATATATAAAGATAGTATATACCATGGTGGTATCATGAAGGACTGTTGAAGTCCTTTAATAAAAGTCTCTAGTCCTCCATGATATTATTATGATATAAAAATATACTATAATGGTATCATGCAGGACTATTGCAATCCTTCAATTAAACACTTTTCAACAGTCCTTCATGATACCATCATGGTATAAAAATATACTGATATGGTATCATGCAAGACTGTTGCATTCTTTCAATGAAACATTCTTCAACAGTCCTTCATGACACCATCATTGTATAAAAATATACTAAGATGGTATATACCATGATGGTATCATGAAGGACTGCTGAAGTTCTTCAATGAAAAGCTCAGTCATCTATTATACCACATGGTATATATCATATACTGACATGGTATCATAGAGACTAGTTCATTTCTTAAAAATTTAAAAAATACTTCTCAGTCCTCTATGATATCCACATGGTATATATTATATACTGATATTGTATCATAAAAGATTGATTCATTACTGCACGAAAAAACTTGTCAGTCCTTTATGATTCTCACATGGTATATATCATATACTAATAAGGTATCATAGATGGCAGATTCATTCCAACACTACTCATCCCCTATGATGCCTATATATCATATACTGACTGAATAAATGTATGTCCTAAGTTTACTTGTGAAATAATTATAAAAAATAAACTCATATTTTAGATATAAATTTTGTTTGAATATGCAGAAAAAGAATTTAGAAAATTTATTTGTATTAAATTAGATTTTAATAAGAAATCTAGTGAATTTAATATTTTTTAATTACTTTTTATTGTAGTTAAATTGCTTAATTTTTTATATTTTTATTAATGCTACTTCACAGTCAGAAATCAGAACAACTAATGCCTTAGTCACGCAGCAATACACGGTGAGAAATAGAAACTCTTCTTTTAAAAAATAAAAAAATAGAAACTCTTCGTATAGGGATAGCTCGGGTAATTATTTACTGACAAAAAGATATTGATGTAAATAGTTTTAGTGAGAGCATAAACGGGTAACTAGTTTAGATTTGATGGGTATTTTGTGTTGTTCTCCCTTTTTTTTTTTTTTGCTGAATACATATAGTCCCATCCCATCCAGTTTTGGCCCACTTTAAATAGCCACTTTGCCTTTGGCACTTTCTTTCTCTTTTCTCTTTTCTCTTCTCTCTCTTTCTCTTCTCTTCTCTTCTCTTCTACTTGCATGTGTTCCTGACATGTTAGGATAGCCATTTGTGATTTTAAGAAAGTGGTGTTCCATCAGAAAGCTTAGGTTTCCTTGGTACCACAAGACCTAAACTTAATAACTACTAAATCAGTTTTAATTTAAGTGACATAATTTAACAGGTAAAATGTCTCATCTCCCCTCTTTCCCCAAGGCAACAAGTCAGATCCCCACCTCCCCTTCTCCGACGGTAACCATCCCTGCGACCAGATAACCCACTCATCCACTCAATTCTCCCCCGAGTCATGGACCAGTCACTTATAGTCAATGGGGTATTTTTAAACCAAAAAGACATTTTAATTTAAATTCTAATATTTTTAAATCACACTTACCCCGTAACCCTGTGTCCGCTTTAAATGACCCTAATTGAAAAATTGTTATGATCGACGAATATAATGCTCTTATTGATAATAAGACGCGGGAGTTGGTGTCCCGTCCATCTGGTGTTAATATAATTCGGTATATGTGGATTTTTGCTCATAAGGACAATTATGACGGTTCTTTTGCGAGGCATAAAACTCGTCTTGTAGGTGATGGTAAGACTCAGCAGGTTGGTGTGGATTGTGGTGAGACGTTTAATCCAGTGGTAAAGCCGGCTACCATTCGCACTATGCTCAGCTTGGCTCTTTCGAAAGCATGGCTCATTCATCAATTAGATGTGAAGAATGCTTTCCTACATGGTTATCTCAAGGAGACCGTCTATATGCATCAACCATTGGGGTTTAGGATCTCAAATATCCTCATCATGTCTGTCCGTTGAAGAAGTCCTTATATAGGCTTAAGCAGTCTCCACGGGCTTGGTATAAGAGGTTTGCATACTATGTTTCGATTAGGGGTGAGCGGGTCCGGGTACCCTAACTTTTTTGAACTATCCGGACCCTACCCAGTAAAAAATCAGTTCCTAAATTTACTATCCGGACCCTACCCAGTAAAAAATCAGTTCCTAAATTTACTACCCGTAGCAATCATAGGAACCTACCCGGCCCTTGTGGTTCCGGATAGGTTCCCGGGTACCCGGAATTGGTGTTTCTTTGTGCAAAATAATGCATTCGTAAAACAGCTTTGGTTTAGGAATAAACTCGTCTGCCATAAAGAATCCTTTCGGAGCAAATATCCCAAGAATGTTTCAAAGATTTGCTTTGGTTTTTGTTTCAACTTTCTTTTTCAATAACTTAAAGGAGTACATGGTTTAAAAAATTAAGCTTTTCAATTTTCTACCGCTTTTGGCTTTTTCTCTATTTATGATTAGGGGTGAGCGGGTCCGGGTACCCTAACATTTTTTAACTACCTGGACCCTACCCGATAAAAGATCGGTTCCTAAATTTACTACCCGGAACCTACCCGTAGCAATCATTACCCGGAACCTACCCGGACCCGCAGGGTCCGGGTAGGTTCCCGGGTACCCTGTAAATAAAAAACACAAATTAAGCAACAATTTTTAAGCCTATGAGAATAAAAAAGAGTTCTAAAATAATTTCATCAAGTAGTTTTTTAGCCTTCGCAAAAACTTATTTTCGTGTTCATAAGCTCTTCGATACAAAAGAAAAGCTTTATTATGCTAGTAAATCCCTAAATTTCATCTTCACAACTACAAAAATATACACAAATTTTAAAAATAGATTTACATTTCAAATAAAAAAGTAATACAAATTGAAGATGAGTATCGCCTGAAATAGAACAGAAGCATATGATATTAAAAAGAAATTAAAGAGTTAGATATGAACAATATGCATTTTAGGAATGACGTGAACACAACCAAGGGAGAGAAAGAGGCAAAGGTGAAGCTTCAATGACGACAACGATGAAAGTACCTGAGAGAAAGCTTCAACAACGACGACGATGAAGCTCGGTGGTGTAGCTAAAACGCCATTGTTATTGAGAGAGTTTTGGGTGTTTTCTCTTATGGCACAAAGAGCATTCTAGAATAAAGGGGTGAAAAAACTAAAATAATTACGTATTGGGATGGGGAAAATCAATGTGTAGGCGTGCAACAAACAATTTTGGAGAAAGTTAAAAGTGCAATTTTGGAGAAAGTTAAAAGTGGTCCAAATGTTTCTAAAAAAAGTAAAAATATTTAATATTTTATAGGTTCCGGAGTATCGGTTCCGGTCCGGTACCTCTGTCTCTATTTTCCGGAACCGGAACCGGACCCGACATTGATCGGTTCCTAATTTTACTACCCGGACCCTACCCGTTATTATAATATATCTACCCGGAACCTACCCGTTAGTGTCGGTTCCGGTCGGGTATCTGGATACCCTGTACCCGTGCTCACCCCTATTTATGATTGTCACTTTGTATTATTTGATTTATTTCTTGATGATGAAAGTGATTGTTCTGCATTTGGTTTTTTCCCCCTTAAATGGTGTACTTTAGTATGACCTTTTTTTTTCTTTTTTTTATTAACTAAAAAATAATGGAATTAAAAAGTAAAAATATTTAATATTTCATAGGTTTCGGGTATCGATTCCGGGTCTGGGTACCTTGTCTCTATTTTCCAGAATCGAAACTGGACCCGACATTGATCGGTTCCTAATTTTACTACCCGGAACCTATCCGTTATTATAATATATCTACCTGGAACCTACCCGTTAGTGTCGGTTCCGGTCGGGTATCTGGGTACCCTGTACCCATGCTCACCCCTAGTTTCGACTATTGGTTTCTATCACAGCAGGTCTGATAATTCAGTGTTCATATATCGTCGTGGTTCTTCCTTCGCATATATATTGTTATATGTGGATGATATTATCTTGACTTCCTCTTCTGATGCATTACGCCAGTCTATCATGACAATGCTCAGTTCTGAGTTTGCTATGAAAGACTTGGGGCCCTTGAGTTACTTTTTGGGGATTGTTGTCACTCGTCATGCAGGTGGGTTGTTCTTATCCCAGAGGAAGTATGCAACTCAGATCATTGAGAGGACTGAGATGTCATCCTGTAAGTCCACTTCCACTCCAGTTGATACTAACCCAAGTTGGGTGCTGAGGCTGGCTCACCATATGAGGATCCGACCCGCTATCGCAGTCTTGTAGGGGCCCTTCAGTATCTTACGTTCACGAGATCATATATTACGTATATCGTACAACATGTGTGTTTGTTTATGCATGATCCAGGGTTGAGCACATGAATGCACTCAAACACATTCTTCGGTACATCCAGGGGACACTTGACTATGACCTGCATTTATATCCTTCGTCGACGTCAACACTGGTTTCATATACAGATGATGATTGGGGTGGCTGTCCTAACACCGACACCAGCCAGTCTACGTCTGGCTATTGTATGTTTCTTAGTAATAACTTGGTCTCGTGGTCTGCAAAACGTCAGTCGACTTTATCCCGCTAGTGTAGAGGCCGAGTATAGAGGGGTGACCAATGTGGTCTCTGAATCATGTTGGTTATGTAATTTATTTTTAGAACTTCATTGTCCTATTCAGAAAGCTACCTTGGTTTATTGTGACAATGTTAGTGCCATCTATCGAGATGGACATTCATTTTGTTCGTGAAAAGGTAGCTCGTGGACAAGTACGCATCTGTCTTGTCCTTTCCAAGTATCAAATTGCAGACATCTTTACAAAGGGTCTTCCCTCGGCCCTTTTTGAAGATTTTAGAGACAGTCTCAGCGTACGAAGACCGTCCGCTATGACTGAGGGGTGTGTTAAATATACATACGATATACACCACATATACATGTATATCGTATGTATATTATTCTCGGGTTTGGTACAATAAACAACCCATGAGTTTGGGCAATATTAAGGTAATGTTTGTTGTAATTAGTTAGGGTAAATATTACATTAATTAGTATTGTACACTTACCATAGTTGTAGGATTCTTGTATTACTAGAATAAGGTTTTGATATTAGAATATGAATATAATTTTCCTATTAAGTAAATTATATATGTATATATATTCTTTTTCGTTAATAAAAATAATTAAGGAAATTCCAGGTCTATCACAATTCACAAGGAAACGAAAATATAAATTTGCTTTACCAGATATCAAATAGGAACTGCGAACAAATATTACACCTTTCAAGTAATTCATGTGACAAATTTTGAAATGTATTTTTCGTCTTTAGGTAACACGTTGTACTGAAATTAGGTCAAAATGTATTAAACAATCTCAAAGCCCTCAACTCAAATTTGAATAAATCAAACAAGTTAAATTGAATCTTATGAGTGAGATAAAAAAGTAGGTGAATTATGTATGAAAAAAAATATTTATTTCCGCATTCTATGTTCTTATATAAAAATATACATCGTGCATTCATGTCATTTGATGCAAACACCAAATACAAACAAAAAATTCACAGGCCATAAAGTTTGTGCTCCACCAAAATAGAAGTGTCCAATCAGCCTTTTTGGCTTTCAACATCCAATTATTGAGGTAAAAGAAATTGAATTATTAGTAGTATCATACTATCATTTATCAAAGACTTTGCATATTCTTGAGAACACTTTTATCCAACAAAAAATAATGGTTGTTAGTCGGTGTTCGATATACACCTTTCCTTCCTTCCTTTTCCTTTTCAGCTTTCACTTCCAATTGAACCAAGTACCAACAAATGAAAAAGAAAGTGGGGGACTATACAACTGTTCAGAATTAAACATTTAACTAATGAAAAGATCTAGTAGCTCATTCGATTGTCTACTCTAGACTTTTTTACTGGTGAGGATTCAAATTCTCACATCGTAATCCACCTTCATTTCCTTTTCCTACCCTTATGTAATTAAAAAAATATTTAACTAATAAATACTTCGTACAAGACAAGTGTATTTCAATTGCAAATTTATCACTTAGTTATGAATAATTTTTAAACTTAATTTGGTCGATTGGAAATAAGTAGTTACCGTACACACTCCTCCAGTGTTGGTTGGAAATTCAGATTCTTCGTTGAAAATTACTTAAATTCTACTTCTTTTGTAATTAGTAAACAAAATGTTTTTTTTTAATTGAAACTGTAAGTCCAGTAGAGTCGAAACAAAATAGATAATGCACCATCATTTGTACAGTCTCGATTCTTTGACAAAACAGTAATGTGTCTCTCTCTCAAATTATTTATCATTTTGTTTGTTAACACGCCCCGTAAAGAAGTATTATTTAGGAGTATTTGACCTACTTTATCCTTATCTATGTCTAAATTATAATCTCTGTCTGTTAAATATTTACTTTATTTATGTGTCATCTTCATTAATGTCAAAAAGTAAAATTGAGAAAAAATAATTAATTCTACTTTGAACTTCTGAAATAATAAAAAATTTAAGATAACTATTTTTAATAATCAAAATAAATAATTAAAGGTGAAAGTCATTTGATGAGACTCAAATCTCAATGTTCTTGGAAATTGTTTTGCATTGGATCAGGCGAATGATCAATGCCAAGCCTGGTGGCCAGATCTCTTACATAGATTCCCAATATTGTTGTTTATTTATGTGGATGTATTAGTTAAAAAAGGAAAATTAAGTTCTTGAATATGTAAACATAGAGCATTTTACTAAGGAAACATAACTTTAGACTTTCATTTTAGAAATAATAAGTAGGCGTTTGGCCATAGAAACTAAAAAAAAAAACACCTTTTTTGAAATTTTTGAGGTTGGAGTTGTGTTTGGCCATAGTTTTTACAAATAACATTTTGTTGTTGAAATGTACTTTTTCAACAAGGTTTTGATTGTTTTTCAAATTTCAAATACAACTTGAAGTTGTATTTGAAATTTTCATGACCAAACACTGATTTTTGAAAAAAGTGAAAAAAAAATCCGAAAAAAGTGAATAATTTTTATGGCCAAACGAGTAAATTGGTACCATCTTCATTCGGGCTCAATCACGAATCAGCTATGATGTGCAAGGTTGTCTCCCATCCAAGCTGAGGCGAATTTAAGATTTTAACTTGATGAGTTCAATCTTTAAGGTTCAATGTACCTTAAAAGTTACGGGTTCAAACATAATTAGCATTGACCATATAAATCCTCAATATTTATTCGACATTTGATGTTTAGAAGGTTAATCATAGTAGACTATTTTTTGTTTTTCATTAATCTACCACAACACTCCTTTGTCTGACCTGGTATTGGCTAATGCGAAGCAGTGGCATAGCCGCATACAATGAAGGGTGGTCAACTGAAATTGAAAGAATCTTGAACATTCTTAGCGAAAGTCCTGGTTTCGCAACTGTCTGAAGTTCATATAGATGAAGTTAAACAGATCAAAAAACATAAATGGATGAACAAATTGATCAATGATAAGTGATCTGATACAACAATCAGAGATTTTAACATTACAACTTTCTTTTCTATGTTTCTATAAACTATACTGTTTGCAACCATTGGTTGTGTTCCAAAATTGTGCAAAAATTCTGCTGTTGACAAATATTCAAAATCCTACTGAATGTTCAGTTGCTTACAAAATATTCTTTGGCAAGGGAAATGACTTCCGCCCTCCTTCCTTCGTAACAGGGGTTCGAGAATATCTTGAATATTTATGCACCTTCAAATTAATAGCAGGAACCTTACGGGCGATAGCTTGCCAGATCATTTGAACAGCATCGTTGTCCTTGGAAGGATACCGATACTCAAACAGATTTTCAATATCTTTTAACCTTTCCCACATTCTAGTCCACTCCTCCCTTGTGATGCTCCTGATGAAGTTTATAAGGAAATTTTCTTTGAGAGCATCTGATGTACGGACGAATATGGAGAACTCTGAATAGTCAAGAACATCTTCATAGGGAAGCTCGATTTCATCGCTAATGATGACCGGTAGACAATGACTTGCAACAGCATCAAAGAGACGGTTTGACGAGGGAGTGTCACCCGCGATGTTGAGACAGAATTTGGAAGAGTGCATACCATTTGTTGCTTGTTTTACTCCACCTTTTAGTGTACTTCCAAAGGAGAAGTGAACATCTTTCTCATCTTTCAGCATATAGAACAACTCTTGTCGAATAGACCCGCCCTGAGGATAAAAAAGCACGCAAGACTTGGGAGAGAACAATGAAACAAAAGAACTAGAAACAGGAAAAGAAAAAGACTAAAAACATAGGGTGTTTGTTATGGAGGAAACATTTTCCAGAAAATATTTTTCAATTTTCTCATGTTTGGTTGGTCAAAATTTTTGGAAAATATTTCCTCTAGCAATACAAGTTCCTTAAAAATGAGAAAAATGACTTCACTAGTGTTCCGTCGGGAAAACAAATTCCATAAGTGACATTCCATATTAATTGTCTAATACCTAATTGTCTAATACCCACCCTTCAACACACCACACCCCACCCTCAACCCGATAGCCCCCATCCCCAAGACCCCCACACCCCTAGGCCCCCATGCCAACTCCAATAGTGTTTGACTAGATTATATACAAATGCTTTTGAAATAACATTTTCTGCTTATTTACCGAACACCAAAAAATAAGTAAGAAACCGACTAAATTTCCAGAAAAACATTTTCCGAGAAACCACTTTCACAGGGAATATGGGGATTTAGAGTTAATCATTGAGGATCTCATACACTATGTATCACAATGTTAATCTGGTATCTTGGTAATTAAATGAACTAGATCTTCAGCTCCGGCATCCACAATTTTACTTGAGAGGTAGTCTGGTAGATCCTTGTATAGTAGTAAAAGAACATTGGGATAACGTTCTACTAATCTAATCCAGATTCTAGAACTTGCAACATGAAGATATCAAATTCACTAGATTCAATTTTCAATCCATGAGTGCAGATTGACACTTAGTGTAGAAAAAAAGTTCAAGAACATTCTACTTGGAAGAATATATGTAAGCAACTATACCAAAACAAATAAGGAATAGTGAAAGCTAAACACAAGACTTGATCTTGATGACTAACGATCAGATTTCAGTTTGTCCACAACGTATCATGTCGGTTATGTCCTCCTCATTGACCTCCAAAAGACAAGAAAGAAGGGGAATAGAAAGGAGAATTGTAAAATTGAACCTTCCGCACGATCTTTTAGTTTTGGAACTTCGGAAGAGTAACTCCAACAACTTTTATTTTCTTTCAAGTTACAAGAAACAAACAAACAATTGCAGACTATCAATCAAGTGATCATGCCTCCAAACTCTGCACTGAATACGCTATCAGTTGCCAGTTAATGCGGTGTTAGACTCAAAATAATATACATTTACAGCATGTCAAGCCAAATTACTGTAATCTTCCTAATCATTCTGCTAAATTTGTTAACTGATAGCTACAATGTCATACTATGCTATTTCACTAATCAACAAAATGGAAATGGATGGGGGAAAGACTCTTTTCGTAAGCCCAACACAGTGCTCTGACAAATGAAGTGTAGGTAAAAATTGGGGTAAAGTGTATTCGAATGGTTAAACAAAAGAAACGTTGAGTTGAGAGATGACTCTCTGTCTTTAAGACAAAATTGCCCCGTATAAATGTTTTTACGGTATTGGGCAATAGTCTCCGAAGATAAAACAACAACTAATCAATTGTACAAAGCAAATACAATTGATTCTAGCGAATAAAATAAATAAGAACAGATTGCTGAAGAAGGACTTCTGTTTTTTGTTTCTGGAACAAATTAGAAGTCTTTTCGTTTTCTGATACTGTGTGTCGAACATAACAGAAAGGAAAACTTTAAGTAATTTGTTGTGTGTTCTATATTCCCTGTTTCGTGCTCTGCTCTTTCTTTCCTACTTTTCCTTTTCAAATTGAACCAGAACATTCAATTTATAAGAGATAAAAGACAAACAGTCATAGGGAGGCAAACAGTCATGTCTGTTGGTGTTATGTTCTCTTGAACAATCATGATTGTTGGTGTCTTCAAGAACCATTAAACTTCAGGGACCAAAATGTAAATAGTTAACATTTCAAGGACCAAAAAGAAAGTTCCCCAAGAGCCCAAGACCCGTGGACGGACGGGCGGCGGCGGCGGCGCGCGTGGGGCTTAGCCCTGAACCCAAGCTCACCTAGGTCTCTCCCTTCTAAACACATAGGTTAACCCTTGGGGTCCCAAACCCTTACTCAAACTTAGAGTTTATATATTGCATAAACTCTCCATCATTTACCAATGAGGGAGATTTGTCATTTTTTGCCAAAGACCCTTCATCTTTTTATGTCTCAAACACCTTACTTTGTGTACCAATATCTCTTTCATTTATTAACGAAATTTGACGATACTTGGCACTAGCATTATCTACTCACTTAGTAAATTAGGCATGTGCGAAGAAACGATGTTTCCGACATGCGGGGCCCATGTGTTTAAGTCATTAAAGACGGGATAAACTCAGTCCCACATTAGTAAAATTTCCAACATGAAGTGCCTGAAGCATCTTCTTCAACAAGTTACATTTACAAAACCTAAAGACAACGTAGTACTTGATTGTATTGTACTAACCATATTAATTCTTGTACCTCCTACAAAGCTTAGGCGGGTTCGAGATGCTGAGTCCCAATATGATTCTTCAAATTCTCACCAGAAATGGCTATATTACTCATTCTCACCATCCCATCACAAATTATCTTGCTTCACATCACCCAATTTAGCACCCAACTCCAACCTGGCCCCTTCTCATTCTATATTGATCCAACTCCTCCCTCCCCCTCGAAATAAATATTCACTCCGTCCTAATTTATAAGACACTCTTTCCTTTTCAGTCAGTCCCGGGAAGAATGACACCTTTCTAAATTTAGTAACAATTTGACTTTAAACTTCCTATTTTTATCCTTAATGAGATGATTTATTATAGCCACACAAATATTTATGACTTATTTTAGACCACAGGTTTCAAAAGTCTTCATTTCATTCTTAAACTCCGTGTCCAGGCAAACACCTTCACATAAATTGGGACGGGGGAGTACACAACATATAGCAGATGAAATTACTTGAGAGTCAACAACTTCCTACAGTTTCCATTAACAAATGATATAGTGCACTAACACAAACATATTATCTGAAATTCAGAAATACATATCAAGTAATTCTATTTCTTTGTTTTCTTTTGCTGTACTACCTTAACATGACCACTTAAATCAGAGAGAGATAGTTATTAGAAGACTAAATCTAAATGAACAGAAATAACTTACATCTTTTCTGTATATAGCTCCCTGGAAGTAGAGCAAAGTCGGTCGACTATCAAAATCAGAAGTATCATTGTCATAGTTGCTGATTACATGCTTGTAAGGTGCAATCACATCTTTTTCAACGTTAGCTACTGTCGGAGGATACCTTCCAAAATCTGAAAGTATAAATATCGCAGGCCATAATTTCATTCTTGCATCCAAAAGACTATTTGGATGGTGCGCGAGAATGATATGGTCTTTTCCACCCGATCTTTTCCATTCCTCTTGCGCTGTCAAAAATTGAACCAATTTCTCCTGAAGCAAGACATTCGTGCTTTTTTTCTGGTTTGGCTTAAGCTTTGAAAACAGATTATAGCAAACCGATGAAAAGAAAGGAACGAATATCACATCAGCTTCACTTGAATTATGCACTCTTATAGCACTTCTACCATTCGAATTGTCAGCAAATTCAGACAACAAAAGATCCAATGTCAACCAATACTCTATACTATGTTGCAAGTTTAATCCACCTGGATATCCAGGAACCATTTTCCTAATATCGGGCCAAACACTCTTTCCCTCAGCTTTCCAGCCCAAAAGTTCAAAATGAAATTGCGGGGGCAGGTCATACATATAAACTTTGAGCACTTGTTTACTAGGATTACACTTAAACAAATTGTACTTTTTCAATGGTTGGCTACTGGATTGTGAATAACCTTCATCAGACAAAGCAAGAATCTTGGACTTAGGTAATACATTGAGGTAAAAGAAGTGACGCCGGCCAGTTGTACGCAACACAAATAACAAAGATAACATGAACAAGATTGAAGTAATCGAAAACATACGAAACAAGGATTTTCGACCGAAAAATCCTTTAAAATGTACATTTCTCTCTGCCATTGTAATTCTAAATCTGTGAATAACAATATTAACAACTAATATGTGCTATAAGCTACCATTTTTGCTCCAAAACTCAAGATTTATCAAAGAAGATGCAAGCCATCAACTACCATCAAAATGGTGAAGGACAAGAAATTTGCAAGATTGGACCATAAAAAATTGCAAAATTAGATCATAAAACAGATCACATTATATAGCCCAGAACCATTTAATCATTTCATTCTAAACAAAACTCCTACATTAACTCACACCAAAAATCATATCTTTATCCTTTCCCTAAGCATTTATCACACAATGAAAAAATAAATAAATTATACAATTGAAGATCCTTTTGTTAAATATGAACAGGGTTGTTAAAAGATACGGAAAAAAAAACAAAACAAGAAATGGGGTTTCTACGATACCAGCAAGAAAAATTGTCTATGGAGCTGAAAAACAAACAAAAAAATCCAAGAAATCACAACCCCAGATCAAGAAATTAAACACCCAGGTCAGAAAAACATGAATTTGATACCCCCAAACATAAAAAAAAGTATGAAAATGAAGAAAAAATACTCAAAAACAAGAAAGAAAAGAGGTTAAAAATGGAAGAAAAAGACAAATGGGAGAATAGAGCAGTTGCACCAAATACAATTTATATTGTTAAAAATGGTATAAAAAAACAAAGAGATACTGTGTAAGCAGCGAAGAAATAGCCGAATGGTGGAATCAGACTTTTGCTGACAACGTTTTTCTTTTTTCTTTCCTCTTTTATTATATTTGAATAATTTCAACTTGAGTTCAACATACATGCATTATGAGTTTGTACCATGTGGTTTAGATGTTTGTAACTATTAGCGAATATTGTCATATATTTTGTAATTAATAGTATTTGTAATTAATAGTAGTGTATAATTATGGTAAATATAGGATACTTATTCAATTAGGATTCAACATTGTACATACTATATATATTTGTGTTAATGACAAATATTCTTCAAGCGAGATTAATACAATCTTATATGGTATCAAGAGTCAAATCCTAAAACACCTAATTCTTTTTTTCTGTCTACATCGCCCCTCCCACCCCCACCTCCCTCGGCCGGCGACCCCATCTACAAAACTGAACCCTATTTTTTCCTTCTTTTTCATTTTGTGACTTCCATGTCTACTCCCACCTCTCACAAGGCTTCCGCCACCTCCACAGTCGTCATAGACAAACCCCCGCTCCCTCCTCCACTCCTTCTTTCCATCTGGCGTTCGCCATCACGAATATCAAAAACTTTATCTCATTAGTTCTTGATCAAGAAGATGGTCAATATTCATCGTGGGTTGAGCTCTTTCGCATTCACGCATGTGCTTACAACGTGCTTGACCATATTGACGACTCTTTCTCTCGCCCTATTGACGTTGAGGAAAGGACGTGGCTTCGTCTTGACGACACTGTCAAATAGTGGATTTATGACACCATCTCTAAGGACTTGCTTCATACGATAATGAAAACTGGTGCCTCGACTCGTGAGTTATAGATACATTTGGAGGAGATATTTCAGGATAACAAACATACACGTAGAGATGGCAATGGATCCTGGACCCGGTCTGGATCCGGTGGATCCAGATCCGTTTTATAGGATATGGATCTTCAAAATTTGAACCCGACGGATCCGGATCGGACCCGGATCCATTTCGACGGATCGGATCCGGATTTGGATCTTGTATTTGAGATCCGTATCCGATCCAGATCCGATCCGTGGATCCGTTTTTTATTAAATATATTCATAACCTAGAATGTAATTTTATAAGTATTTTCTTAAAATTGCTAAGCATATCCTTGCAAGTTTAATTCTCAAAACAAGTTTAATTTATCACCGCGTTAACTCAAAAATCCAAAAATAAAGAGGTAACTTCGATAATAAAATTAATGTTATATTAGTGAATGACTAACATCTCCATAGACAAGTAGTTAAAATTATATTCACTTCATTTGTGAAGATTCCAAGCACATGCAAGTTTTGCATTGTGGAAATACTAGTTGGCATTTTTACAACTATTGTCATTGTCCAACATTTTCAATTAATAGCTCACAATCAAAACGAGACAACGAACAAAATATCTCATATGAACATTTTAAAATTGAAACACAGGAAACTGTTAGCTAAGTAAAAATTGTTTGTCAGTTTAAAAAAAAATTCTTAGCAATGTTACATTCTTAGCAAGACAATTTTTTTTACATGTGGATCCAGATCCGATCCGATCCGATCCGATCCGTGGATCCGGATTTGGATCTGATTTTTATGGACCCGACGGATCTGGATTCAGGTATGAAAAACGGATCTGGATCTGGATCTAGTAGGATCTGGATCTAGTAGGATCCGGTCTAGATCTGATCCGTTGCCATCCCTACATACACGTGTTGTGTACTTGGAGGAACAGTTCAATAATACAAGTCTCGAGAATTTTGCCAACATGTCCGAGTATTGTAAACGATTGAAACTAGTTGCAGACCAATTATTCAATGTGGGGACACCAATTTCCGAAACAAAGATGGTCGTACAACTAGTTTCTGGCTTACCAAAGGGTGAATACGATACTCTAGCGACTATGATTCAACAAGTCGACCCACTACCGAGCTTTAACAGGGCTCGTTCATAATTACTTTTGAAGGAAACCCGGCGTGCAAAAAAGGCGAACACAATCAAAAGGCGTTAGCAGTTGAAAATCCGGTAACGAATGCCGCCACCACCGCTCAGCCGCCACCGTCGGACAACCAACAATCGTGGGGCAGCCGCGGCGGTGGCAGAGGCCGCGACAATGATGTAAATCAAACCTCACATAATTCCTCAACTCAAGATACGAAGTAAAGCTCCAAGAATGCCAATGGTGAACCATAAACGCACAGCTAGAATCTTGAAAGTGTATGGAGTTTGGAACGGCTTGGGAGACAATACTTGATTGTCTCTAAAGATAGTCTTTTATTCGGCCTTAAGTGTTGGTCTTGGCCGAGACCTTGCTTTTTAATTTGTTGTCTCCAAGAATGCCAATGGTGAACCATAAACGCACAACTAGAAGATTGAAAGTGTATGGAGTTTGGAATGGCTTGGGAGACAATACTTGATTGTCTCAAAGGATGGTCTTTTATTCGGCCTTAAGTGTTGGTCTTGACCGAGACCTTGCTTTTTAATTTGTTGTCTTTACTTTCTTAAATTAGATACTAGTTTACTTAGGACACATTAAAGGCATGTAATAGCCCTTAGCTCCACATTAGGACACATCCATGAGGACGGGTGACTAGGCCGAGGGAAACTTCAGCCAATAGTGACATGGCCGACGATCCACACGGCAACAAGGTGAATGCACTATCTAGAAGGTATGGTCTTCAAGAGGATAAAATTGTGTATGGACTTCCTAAATTTGAACACTTCAAGACGAACTTTGGGAAGTCGAGGAACTCCTCCAACCAACCGGTCGAAACTCCTCCCATCCCCATTCCCACTTTGGTCGACTAGTTTGTATTTTGTGTCCTTTGTGTTTTTCTTTCTAGAAGGTTCCTTGCTCTACTATAAAAGGGACCCTTAGGCTATTGTAGAGATCCAGAGTTGTTTAATATAAAACTTGAGTGTTTACTCATTTTGCTAAGTCTTTCAATCCGGGATTGAACTTCTTTGTTGATCTTCCGGGAGGGCCGCTCGGTTCTCTGGGAGAACCACCCATCTTTTATAAGGTTTCGGTCACCCTTTCTTGGTTAGTATTGAGCCTCACGGTCAGCAAACCTCAACCTAGTCCTTGTGCGATTGACCACAACATCATTGGAGACCACATGAGCAATTAACTTCTCGTGTAACCATCCAAGAACTATATATCGACTGAATTGAGACTTGGTTTGTGTCTCGGATTGTTTCCAACAATCCGTATGCATTTCTTGTTCCAATTATTTGTTTCCCCACTCTACTATCTCCCACAACACCTCATTAACATCCTTTCAAAAGGCCCTCATCCGAAACCAATCGTAACTCCACGCAAACACCATCAAACACACCAACATCCTTACCGAGCCCGCCCCTCGGACCCTCACTGTCTCAGGTTGTTTCCGCAATCTTAGCACCACCAAAACACCAAACCACCACCACCATCCTGTCCTGCAAGACCCCCGAGGAACATTCCCAAATTGCCTTAACACGCCTTCAAGCCATTCCACCCAAATCGGCCTTCAACCATCCCATTGTCCATCCCACCCGAGATCAAGAACCTCACTGTTTCGGCTTTGTGCCGCGACCCTTCCACCATTAAACTACCGAACCCCAACCACTATCCCAACCTTCATACCACCCGTGACCACCACACAAAGCTCCTTGACCCGACTCCTTCTCCATTTACCCGACACCGTCACCAAACACCCCACATCTCGATTTACCGAGAACCCGAGAAATTCCATCTTCCTTGCTTTATTTCGGGTCAACCTGAATCTCACCAAGTCCCGAACCACTTACCAACTCGAAGCCCTCCGTACTTACATCAGAAAAGGCGGCAGAGTCCGCGGACGAGGTGGCCTAGCGAGCAGGCCAACATCAACCGCCCACCCATCCTGCCCAATGGACCAGCCCAGGCCAGTGGCCCAACCAATTCAGCTGGGCCTCAGCTTCATTCCCGTTCCAGAACACAACGACCCTATATCACGGCCCATGGCATCCAAGTATTCTGGGCTCTGGACCAGGCCCAAGACCGGTGAGCAACCAGCCCCAGCAGGCCCACTTAATGCAGGCCCAACAACAACAGAATTTACACGGCTTGACCCCTACTGATTTGGGCCAAGCCTTCAGCTCTTTAAATCTGCAGCAACCCGATGAAAATTGGTACATGGATGCGAGAGTCATTTTTCATCTCACCCACTCCTCAGGTAATCTCTCCAAACTGTTTCGTTTAAAGTATCCACAATTTATTACGGTTGGCAATGGTCATCGCATTCCAAGTGTCACATTTATTAATGGGTAATAGTGGATGGTTAGAATTAATTTAAACGGTTATTAAGGTTAAAGTTACTGTAAGGATCACGAGCAGATCTCAAAATCTTGATCTTGTTTTAAACTTAAAGGCCATAGCTTAATTTTATATTCACAAAATAAATCAGGTTTTCCATAACTGAATCTTTTTTTAAAAAATAATAATTATATATGGTCAGATGATTTACTCTTTGGTGTCCTTTTTATGTATCACTTTAGGAAACCAAGATTCTTTTTTCTTCAATTCTATCCTTACTACTCTTGGAGGACATATATTAGGCATTAGTTATTCAAAGCTAAGGAATTTGGTTAAATTCCTTTCATGATTGACATTATCAAATGATTTTTTTAATGGGTATGATAAAACCTTAGACGATAAAAAGGGATCGGAGAGAGTGCGATGGTGCGAATTGCCCTTCCTTTGAGCTGTTCTTTAATTTTTACCCCTTAAATCATTCATCTTTAATTTTTGATTCGCATTTAATGAAAATTTGTGGGTCAAATTAGCCTTTATTCGCTAGTCTATGAAATCAGAGATTCTAAGTTCGAACCCCAGCAGAGTCAAAAAAAGAAAAAAATCACAATGCAAAATTTTCATAGATATTATGTCTATTCAGCCAAAGTTGCATAGAGATTTTGCTCAGGGGGCATAGTTTCTATGGAATTAGCCGGACAAGGTATATTCTTAATTTTCAACAAAACTTTACCTTCATGCATAATTACATAGAAATTTTGTCTTAAGGAATAGTTTATATACAACTTTGGCCGAATAGGCATAATTTCTAATGAAATCTTATCTTGTTAATTTATTTATTTTACCTTAAGCATAGTTGCATATAAATTATGGCCCTTAAGGCATAGTTACAATATAACTTTGGCCGAATAGACATAATTTCTAATAAAATCTTGCCTTTCAAATTTTTTTCTTTTAACTCTGTTGGATTCAAACCTACAACCTCAGGAGTATTTTCAATCATTTTTTAAGACGAGGGCAAAAATAAAGACCACCCTAAAATAGGGGCAATCGTGGGAATTGCCCATTCTAAACACTATTTTATGTGCATCGGTTCATAAGTTCAAAATTTATCCAAAAAAACCATTTACACAATGTTACATAGTTAGTGCACTACTTTTTAAGGATCTGACACAATATTTTTGAAGAGTCTGGACAACAACTTTAATGTGAGTTTGTTTGCACCAATAATATGACACTTCACTCCGTGGAGCTGAACAACTATGAATTGAACTTCTTAAAGGGAAAAAGACTGCAATCAACTCAATGTTACATAGTTGTTAGTGCATTTTGAAATGAGCTAAGACCAGTCACCAGACATAGAAAAGAGAACATTTCTACTCAAGGATTGAGCTGTTATTCAAATTGACAACAGGGTTTAGAGTCGCCTTAATTTGCTGAAACTCAATTAAACAGACATATCATCCAGTACAGACGAAAGATATCTTTCCCCGGACTATAAAAAGCAAACCCTTTTAAATTGAGGTTATTTCAATGCTGGGATAAAAAAAATAAACAAAAAAAAGGAATGTTAGAATTGGAATTGCATCTCCGGGGTGTATCCAAGGGCTTCAAGATGAGCAGCCATAGCCTTGTTCATCGGTGGTGGACCACACCTCAATATCTGCACGTTTAACATGAAATCAGTCGAACTCTGCTTTCCCTCGATATTCCATGAACTTTTAAGCTAATCGACCTATTTCTCCTACAACAAACTCGTGATACTAGAGTCGGTAGCTTTTAGCAATTTGAGAGATACAATGTAATACCTTAATGTCAGATGCCGGGGCAGGGCAATGAGTCTGGATCATTTCTTTGGAGACAAATCCAACACCACCGCTCCATTCTTCCGGAGGCTACACATATATTAAGAGAACGATTTGATCATTTGATTCAATATGTAGGATGTAAAAGCACGTCTACTTGCAAGAGAAATGTAGCTTAACAAGGAGCAACTTGGAAAAACACTAAAGAAGAACAAAATCGCCTCACTATAACGTCACTATAAGCTAGACTCTTCTCTTTGCATGCAACGGTGGTCAATGAAGTGAATTGAGAACCATAAGGTGTCAGGTTCAATTCTTAAACGCTAGGTGATTCCTTCCCATTGTCCAAGCCTTGGTTGGCAGAGTTAACCGGTACTTGTACTGGTGGGAGGTAGCACGTACCCCGTGGAATTAGTTGAGGTGCACGCAAGCTAGCCCGGACACCACGGTTATAAAAAAAAACTAGACCCTCTTCTCTTTTTGATACTTTTTTTGGGGGGGGGGGGGGGGAGTTTGATAAATTCACGGTTGATGAGTAATTATGTAAGTCCATTCAGCATTCAGAAATGTTGTCAGCATCCTTTATTGTAGAAATAATTGGACACAAGAAGTTTAATATGCTACACTTTCTCCCGAGCCACAAAAATGGAGTTAAGTGCCTCTAAAGTTTGAGAATTTATGTACCAGTTTCCGAGCCAGTCAACTTAAGTCAAATTTTCATTTTAATTTATATAAATCAGTAAGGAGATACGAAAATCATTTGACATTTTTGGAGATGTTAAAATATCACTACAAACTAAAGTAATTGAACTAGCTATCATAATACACACAACATGTCAAAGAAAATAATATTGAAACATATACAGAACTGAATTAAACAAAAACAAAATTATTATAGGTCGAAGGAGAAAAAAGTCTATAGATCATATTCCACCGGAAATGAAGATATACAACTAACCTGATTCAAGACGTAATAAACTTTGAAACGGTCAGGATAGTTAGAAGCAAGGCCCTCCAACTCTTCCTGCAGGCCAATAAATACAAATTCAGGTGCGAAGATTCAGTATGTTCAAGCTAATATGCCTTTCCACAGAAATAAATACTACACTTGATCTTAGCCAAAAGACCAAGAAAGGTAACCCCCAGAAACATATATTGATTGGCACGATTATCAACACTTCGAGGAGTCGTCAACTTCAGTATAATATTTTTTAACTATGTCCTCCCACACTGCTAAAAGGCCAACTATCATACAGGTAGGAAAGTTATTAAATTGTTTGGCAAGGATTGACTTTGCAAATATAAAATCATTGGATAATAGGCTTCAATATCTAGATAAAAACAGGTCTAGTTAACTCTAAATTTTAATAGATTGAGGTTATATTCACTCCTGACCCCCTACACAGTTCCTAAAAATAAAACATTTGGCGTCCCTGATATAATCAGAAAAGCAGATAATGCATTTAGAAAAGGATCACATAAGAGACTCAATATGCAGGTCAAGTTCAATAATGAATAGGGAGAAGTGAGAAAGTAATAAAGACTAAACTATGAAAGTGCAAAAGAGTTCAACACTTCTAAACAGTCAAAGGTTATATGACATAACTACAGCTTACTTAGACATGAGCCATATTTGTGGGAGTGTGTTTCTTTAAATTGATATACTTTTTATTAGTAAAGGATGAAGTTGATCTGAAGGGGGAAACCCGGAAAGTAGTATATCAATAACTGAGATAAGCAATAAGCCTACTATTCAATACAGTTCAATTGCAGATAAAATTAGTTCAAACATTTCAAGTTAAATGTATGAACTTCAATTGAATGACAGAAAAGACATAAATATGTACCTTCAGAAGAATATCTTCAGAAGTAACATTAGCATATATCAGGTGCACCTTCGTCGTGTCATTAGGATTTTCAAGAATAGCTCTAGCAACCTGGGTAGAAACAGAAAGAAGTATATACCCACATCAAACTCGAAATTTTTCGGACCACAACAACCTCTGATCACAAAAAATGAAACACAAGTTATTTTAGTAAAGCAGAATGAAAACAGACCTGGAACATTGGGGTAATGCCAGAGCCTCCTGCAAGCATTCCAAAAGCTCTAACTTGGCCAGGCTGGTACTTAAAGCGGCCCTATTAATGAAAGGACATTGATACATGAGTACTTAAGAGATAAAGCTTTTTACTGGAAGCATCCAGAATCCAATGCCAACTGAAATTTAACAATGTCGGATTTCTCCTGCGTCTAAATTATGCCTGTCTAACGGGACTAGCTGGCCCAAAACTGAACCGATAGTGGCCCGGAGCGGCCCACTTGAACCGGACAGGGGTTGGGGAGGACCGGACCGGTTCAGCCCATTAAGCTTAACCCGCATTCTAAGTCATTCGGATATTAATTTAAAGATTTAACAAACTTTGAAATTGTTGAAGAAGGGAAACAAAATAAAGAAACAAAGGTACTGTTCTGAAAGAAAAAAAAAGAAAGAGGAGATGACCAATAAGTAAAAGTGCAGAATTATCTCACAAACAACAAGAAATCTACCTTCGGTCCCTTCACATCCATATAATCACCCACACGCATCTCCCGGAAGTGATGTGACATCCTTCCTTGGGGATACATCTGTGCATTCATTCATAAAATACAAACCATCAAAATCACCAATATGAGATAGAAAAAGGCAAGAACAAAAATAACAATACTACCTAAGTTTTACCTTTATAACTAATTCAAAATATCCAACGTCGGAGTCCAAAGTAGTTGGCGTGTACGGTTTAACAACCTCTTCACCTTGACTATCTTTGCCCCTGTTTGATTGAGCATGAAGTAAGAAACCAAATGTTTTTTTAACTATCAGTAGCAGAAATTACTGGCATGTGAGAATAGTTCAATAAACCAAACCTGCAACTAATGTGTTGTCCAATGGGTAGGCCCAATACAGAAGTGGGTGCTGGAAGTTCAAATCTGAACTTTGCCACATTATGGCTAAGTTGTGTGCGCTTAACAAGCTTAAATCCCTTGAATTCTTCAGGATTTAAACACACTGTTAAGATAACATGACACAATCAGTCAGTATAACCGAGATAAAAAACATAGCCAATAGAACCAGGCACAGTTTGTTAGTGGCTACAGGAAATAAACTAATACTCCCTCCGTCCCAATTTATATGCTACTCTTTCCTTTTTAGTCAGTTCCAAAAAAATGACACCTTTCTATATTAAGTAACAATTCAACTTTAAATTTACCTTTTTATCCTAAATGAAATGATTTCTAGCACACAAACTTATATGATTTGTTTTAGACCACAAGTTTCAAAAGTCTTCCATTAGTTCTTAAACTTTGTGCCCCGTTAGCCTGTTTGGCCAAAGCTTCTCCAAAGCTAAAAGTTTTTTTTTAAAAGGCTTTTTCTTCAAAGTTTAAGTGTTTGGCCAAACTTTTAGGAGAAGAAAAAGTGTTTTTGAAGAGAAGTAGAAGTTGTTTTGAGAAAATGAAAAAAAATAGCTTCTCCCCAAAACTATTTTTTTAAAAGAACTTTTTGAGAAAATGCACTTAGAAACACTTTTTAAAGGCTTGGTCAAACACTAATTGTTGTTTAAAAGTGTTATACACATTGATTAGCCAAGCACAAACTGCTTCTCACCAAAAATACTTTCCTGAAAAACACTTTTGAAAACAACACTTTCAAAGTTGATTTTAGAAGTTTTGCCAAACACTAGTTGCTGCTTAAAATATTTTTCACATTGATTAACAAAACACAAACGGTTTTCTCACCAGAAGTATTTTTTTGAAAAGTAGTTTCTGATTTTAGAAGTTTGACCAAACAGGCTATAAGAACATCTCTTGACCTCTTTAAAATAAGATAAAATCACACAACACCCTTATCTCTACAACATTTGAACATTTTACCTTGATTACAACAACAACAACATACCCTGTGAAATCCCACAAAAAGGGGTCTGGAGAGGATAGTGTACGCTTTAACTACTGTGGATATATATAAACACTGCATTCCTCTTTAACTATACATGTATAACTGATAATTCCTATACACCTATGCATGGGCGGATTTACCCTATAATTATGGTGCACGTGAACCATGGTATCTTCACCAAATTATGTATTTTATGTACATATTTCTTAGAATTGATCTAATATTATATGTTGGCCCCTATACTCATGGTGCACTTGGTTTAATGCTGAGTTATTTACCCAAAGGAACAGAGATCGATTCCCACTTAATACTTTCTTTCTTCTCCTTTCTTTAGTAATGCACTCATATTATAGAAATCCTAGATCCACCTCTGCATCTATGATGCTCGGACTCTCTAAAAATGCAGTCGTACCAGGGTCGGATCCTTAAAAAATCACTACTTTTGGAGGATCCAACACGCACCCTACGGCATTTTGAAAAGCCTGAGCACACACACACACACTTAAGTCCACAACTATTGCCATGACATAGTAGCTCAGCGACCACTAATTTAAAACCATCTCTACCTGTTTCTCCTAAATAATAAGCATGCATAGGTGTAATCAACAGTTTTTCTTATGTTATGCTGTAATAAGCGGGCAACTAAGTTAAATCAGACCTTTTGACTTCTTGGAAGAGAAGTAAATATAGGCAGTAGCACCAACAGCAACAACAGCAACAGAAACCCCAACAATCAATTGAGCATCAGGTCTTTCCAAGAACGCCATTTCTAAAATAAAAATCTGATCTTTACACAAATAGTAGAAAAAAACATAAGCTTCAATTAGTTCTCTTCCCAAATACTAATCTTTGAATCTCAAATTAAGAGGAGGATCCAAGATTTTAAATCAGTGGATGTAACAACAACAACATACACAGTGTATCCCACACACTGGGTTCGGGGAGGGTAGGATGTGAGCAGACTAACTTTGTGGGGTAGTCTTTCCGATACAGTGAATGTAAACTACCAATAAACCCTATTGCTCTTTTACAACAACTCTATTGACTAACTATAAATTTCACAACAATCACTGCTCAAATGATATTTAAAATTCAAAGAAAAGAACCCCATTTTGAAAAAATTAAAGGGGTTTGAATCAATTTGTGAGAAAAATGGATAGAATTGCTTACCAGAAAAGATCAATCTTGATTTAGTGTGAGATGGTGTTTGGTCAAATAGTCATAAAAATATTGCTGTAATTGAAAGGAAAAATATTAGAAATAAAACATCATAGGTTAGATCAATAAAGAGCAGTCAGGTGCACTTAGGGCTGGCCAGTGGGCCGGGACAGCCTGACCCCGACCCGAGCCCGCCCCGGTCCCGCCCCGATCCCGTCAAAAAAAAAAAAAAAAAAAAAAATTACGGGGGCGGGACTCGAACTCGGGACGGGACGATGTCTCGTCCCGCGAGACCCGAGCCCGCCCCCAGCCCGCGAGACCCGACCCCGCCCCGACCCCGACCCCGCCCCTTTGCAAAAATGGCCGTTGCACCAACGGCCATTTTAGATTATGGCCGTTGACCAACGGCCATTTTAGCCCCCCCCCCCCCCCTCTCCCAACCCCCTACCCCTTAATATTTATTTTTAACCCATAAGTTATTATATTTACACTTTAACCCAATTTTTCAACTATAAATAACTCATTTTCTCTTCATCTTTCTCACAAATCTTCCTACAATCTCTCTAATTTCTCAATATATCTCTCTACAAGTCTACATTGTTTGCTAAATATTCAATTTTATTTATTCATTTGGGAATTGGTAGTGAAGTTGGCAACTAGCTTGAGGATCTTCCATCGAGCAAAGTTTCAATTTTCAACCTCTCGATTACACGTCGACGTTACGTCGGCGTTTGGTACATTCGTTCCTTCATTAAATTATTATTGTCTTGTTTATTTAGTTTAGATCACTTAATTTTATTGTCTTTAATTATTTATTTATTTATTTATTATCATAATTAAAATGGAAGGATTAAAAGGTATGTTTAAGGGTAAGGGTAAGGGTGCTTCTTCTAGTAGAGGCAACGAGGGGCAAGGGTACTTCTTCTAGTCATCTTATTCCTACACAGGATGATTTTGTTGATACTCAACATTTTCCTACAATACCATTAGATTTAGACGAGGAGTTATTTTACGGAACTCAAGAAGACTTTAATTTAGACGATGATCTAGACGATACACCCACTAATATTGATGACAACACGCCCACTAGTGCACCTTCAACCGAAATACCTCCTATTCCCCCTAGTATGAGACGAGGTCAAGCAAAACGACCATTAAAATCGGATGCATGGACATTTTTTGATAGGGACGTAGAGAATCAAGTAGCCATATGTAAAATTTGTAAAAATGTTTTAAAATTTAAAAGCGGAAAAGGTCACGGTGGGACGGGGGTTTAATTAGACACGTAGTAAGTGCTCATCCGCTAGGTATGCCCAATACCAGGCTTCAAAATCGGGTGCGCAAACGGCCGCTCCATCGGGACAAGGTTCACATCGATGCGTCGGGACCAAGTACGTGGTCAAATTAACCCTATGACGGGGGGAATTGTAGGCTCTAAATACAACAAACATAGAGATAGGGAAGCAATATCAAAATTAGTTGTGGAGGGTTTGCCTTTTTCATTTCCTTCATCTCCCGGTTTTATTCATTACATTAGAGATATATATAATCCTGCTTTTAACGGTTTTCCTAGGTCAACTGTTAAGAGAGATGTATTTAAATTTGCGCATGAATATCAACAATATTTACGTTTTCATTATATCATTTTAATGGCAAAGTATCTATCACGTCGATATAGGTCGTAGTACTAACGGCCATGATTATTTAACTTGTAACTTGTCATTGGATAGATTATAAATGGTCTATGCAAAAACGTATTTTAGCGTATAGATATATAGATGACGTAGGCACCTTTGGTACTTTTATTGCGAGAAAATATTTATCAAGTGTGCGATTATTACGGAATTACCGATAAAATTATGACTATTACATTAGATAACGCTTCTAATAACAATTACGCAATTACAATGTTAAAAAATAGTTTAGCTCCATCTTTTCCGGACCATTTTCATATAAAATGCGCGTGCCATATATATAACTTAATTGTAAAGGATGGTCTATCACTTTTTGAAGACATTCTTAGTAAAATACAATTTGCTATAAACTTTATTTTTAAAAGTAATAAAGTACAACGTAGAAAAGAATATAAAAAAATTTGTCATGATTGTGGACTACCTTTTAGAAAAATTCCACAAGAAGTATCTACTAGGTGGCATTCTTTATACGAGCAACTACTTGTTGCTTATGACTATAAATTACCTATAACTTTATTTTTTAACTCTCATAATAAAAAAAAGCGATTTGATATGATTTTAGATAGTGATTGGGAAAAAATCTCCGAACTTATTGTATTTTTAGAGAAATTTTTTCAAGCAACAAAAGAATTTTCCGGTATATATTATCCTACTATTTCAACTATGTTATTTTATATAACTCTAATATTTTTATTACTTAGTGAATATATGGAAAAACCGGCTTATAAGGCAACTATTATTAAAAAAATGTTTCTCAAAATAAAAAAATATTTTATTCCTATTCCCTCTATTTATATTATTGGTTCGTATTAAATCCTACTATTAAAATAGACGGTACTAAATCACTAATTGAAACTATTTACGATTGTATAGAAGTACTACCACCTCCAAGTCCTAAAAATCTAAATCACCCACCACCTATTGAACAAACTAAAGAAGAAGTATTGTCTAGCGTAGAACACCAATGCAAAAATATATATAGATTTTATCAACAAGAAAATGCTAGTAACTTACCGACTTCCATACCATCTTCTTCATCTTCAATACAACCTCACAAAAGACATCTTGTTTACGCGGCTAGTATTGAAAGCCTCGAAATAGAATGTGCGGTCGTACCTCTACTACTAACCAAATTAGCGAGTTGGATATTTTTGTTTTACGGGGTTCTGTACCGTATCAAGAAGTTATCAATGAAGATGGACATGAAGACTTATTTGAAATCTTTGGAGGGGGAATGAGAAGACCTTTCCGACACTTTCATTGATGGCTCGAGATGTTTTGAACATTCAAGCGTCGTCAAGCTGCGTACGAAAGCGCTTTTCTGCGAGCGAGATATCAAATAGGAGACCACGGACACTCATTAACCGGAGACGACTTGGAAATTGCGTATTATTCGAGAGATTGGATACGAGCGGAGCGGAGAAGGTGCGGTCAACCGGAGATCAACGAAGAAGATGATGAAAACTACAACGAAATCTTAACCGAATGTAGTGGAAGCGACGTGGATCAATTTGACCAACAAATATCAATTCCAACCGAAGAACCACATGAAATCATCAAGCAATTAGAACAGGTTTTTTTGAGAATGTAATTTTTTTAATTGTAATTTTATTATGTAATTTGTAACTTTTGGACAACACCACAAAGTTGCAATTTAGATTTTAGACAATTGTATTTGTATTACAAAAAAATCATATGTCTATTAAATAATATAAGAGGCACAAAAACAGCCTTGGGATGTTTTTATTACACTATCTTATTTTGTTTATTGAGTTTTTTTTATACATATGTTATTTAAAAATAAATAAATAAAAAAAATGAAAACCCGCCGTATCCCGCCCCGAGCCCGACCCCGCCCCGACCCGACGGGATCGGGATCGGGACGGACTTGCTCCGATCCCGCCGGACCCGACCCCCGCGAGCAGCCGCCGGACCCGACCCCGCCCCTTCTCCCGTCCCGCCCCGACCCCGACCCCGCCAGACCCGGCCCGCCGAGCCCGGCCCACTGGCTACTCTTAGGTGCACTCTCGTTGGGCATGTTATACTCAAAGTTAGACCAAAAGGATCTATTGTATTTTGGGATGGTCTTTAATTTTTTATCATTACATTAAATTTTTTTAAAATTTTTACCTATTAAATTAGAAAAATTTAATTTTTGTCATTTACTTAAAAATATTTGAATTCTTGGTTCGAACTCCAGTTCAATCAAAAATTAAAAAAAATTATAAGACAGAGTTTAGATTTCGCAAGACACAATTTGTCTGCAAACTCTACCTTAATATAGAGTTCAGTCTTATAGCTGAAGGCAAACTCTTTGCCTTGCAAATTCAAATTATGCTTTGTAAAAAAAAATTAAATTTTTGATTGAGCAAGAAATTCAAACCTAAAATCTCAAAATATTTTTAGTTACTTTTTTAAGTCGAGGGGAAAAAAATTAAAGACCTATAATTTAAGGGCAAAATTAAAGACCAGTGTCTTTGAATGAACTCCGCTCAAAAAGTGGTTTAATTTTGATGTGTGAGCGATCCAGGCCCACCCTAGTAAGATATTCCTAAATGAAAAGGCCAAAAAAAATATCCTTTTGCAATGTGAAAAGATTTAACATACGTGCAAAAATTGGCCCATCGTTAAACCCATGTTATAAAATTGGTGCAAAAATATCCCTTCTTCGTTAAGACCCTCCAACATTGCAAACACCAATTCATGTGACATGATATTTTGCTAAAGTGAACATCATGTGGCATGTCGCCTCACCGTTCCAACCCCATTTTATCCCGTATTCCACTTCTTTTTCCACGCCACCGCCACCACCACCACCACCCCTTCAAATTGAACCTAAGAAAATCATGTAATCACTTAATATGCAAAATTGTATCAAACAAAAAAAACTAGGTATTTAAAAAATTATACAAGAATAAACAAATAAATTAAATGTGTTAGGTTAAGGTCCATTTTCTAGCTCATTTAGTCTAATTCATTTTAATTCAAATAGCTTTTAATTCATATGTTTATTAACTCAGCTCATTATGATTCCTATAATTACAGTTGAACTCGCGCATTTGACAGTACCCTTGATTGAATGTAGTATTATAAACGACGTGTTCTTCTTTGAGAGCGTAAAATTGCTTGGACAGTATCCATTGGTTGGTCCATAAACAAAAAATGTAGAATAAACAAAAGAGAATAATATTCAATCTCCAGACCATTCTACTTACGTGGTCCAAAATTTCCGTAACAGTAAAATTGGCTTATATTCCTTACTCTCCCTATCTATCCACTTGCAATTCCAAATATGCTCAAAATCTCTGCAAATTTGTCACAAAAATGGCTAATTTCATCAGTGAGTGCACTAGTGTTCTTGTTCCTCGACTTGCTCGATGCTCTTTTTTGCGTATTCTTCAGATTGATAGATGAATTATTGGAAGGAAAAACCTCACCTTGTTACTGTTCCATAGAAACTGAAGAAGACAAAAGAGACACCGGTAATGAAGAGAGTGAATTGTCGACAACTCTTTATAAACGGAGAAATATTTTTAGGGAAATGTGGTTTCGCGGAAACGTTAGTAGGAGAAAAGTGAATGAAAATGTGAGGTGGTCTGATTGTGCTTGTGAGAATTGTTTTTCATGGATGAGCAATATTGGAGCAGAGTTGAAGCTTCATGTTGTTGTTAAAGAACCAGAACAAGGTACATTTCATATATGAGGATTTAACTTATATGCGTGACTATGTGAGTGTATACAGTTTTGTAGCATAATTTTGCATGAATATATGCTCATTTGCTGCTCAGGTATTTGAATTATGTTCATATTTCATTTGAATGCAAGTGTTTGAAGTTTCTTATTTTACAAGTCATAATGCTATTTTAATTTGCTAATTGCAATATCCTTGCTATTGTTTAAGCACTATCATTTGAAATTCTCACCACTATAATCATTGTTCTCCGTTTGATTTTTGATACATTCATACTTCTTCATTAGTAAATCATCTCATATTTGCCCTTTTCATTAATGGAGCTCCAGCTTGAAATTGGTGAACTTTGTGTCTAAGTCTAAATTTACTGCTCAACTTTTGACTATGTTTAAAAATTACCCTGAAGTTGGAGCTCCGTTAGATATCAAGGGCAAGAACGAGACTTTCCCCCTAACTGTCGGGGTAAAATTAGACCAAAAGTTTACTGAATAGCAAAGTTGTTCAATCCCCTTTTCCCCAAATTTCTATACCAATTGATGTGTAGGACAAATATTCATGAGGACTAATGTTAGAATTACAAAATTTGCAGCTAACTTACAGGATTTCAAAGGCAAGAAAGCAGAAAATGTAGTATTTTTACATGGTTTTATCTCATCATCATCATTCTGGACAGAGACAATTTTTCCCAAGCTATCTGAAGATGCAAAGCAGAATTACAAATTATTTGCAGTTGATCTATTGGGATTTGGAAAAAGTCCAAAACCAAACAATTGTTTATACACAATTAAAGATCATGTGGAAATGATTGAAAGATCAGTGATCCATCCATTTGAGTTGAATTCATTTCATATAGTTGCACATTCAATGGGCTGTGTGGTAGCATTAGCATTAGCTGCAATACATCCTCACAAAGTGAAATCAATCACCTTGATAGCACCAGTAAGTACAACTAATTAGTGTTAATTTCACGTGAGGTCATTGGACGTCATTTAAAATTACTTTTGTCATATTAAAGTAATTGAATTATGGGTAAATTGCTCAAGTAGTCAGACTTATAACACCGTGAAATCTTCTTTATAAATATTTTCTGATGTGAGGCAAAACACTGACACATGGTGAGTGATGTGTCTTAACCTGACACGAAATTTCCAACCTTTATGTCATTTGTATTTTGAGCAATTTATATACAGTCAGTCTATGTTGTTGGGCTCTTCGAAAATGTTACCACATTCGTATCCGATCCTTAATAAATGCACTATTTTTGAAGGATCCGATAGACAACCGTCGACATTTTTGAAGAGTCCAAGCAACATATCAGTGGGTTACTTTAATAGAAAAAAGTAGTGTTAGAATGATCGAAGTTCAGTAAGGTACGTGAAATAAGTCGTGACAATTTTCTTTGATAAGTTGTTTATTCTTGCTAATGGTCTTTCATTCTTTTTGCGACTAAATAATTTCAGCCTTATTTATCTTCAACAAAGGAGGATGCTAGTTTAACAGCACTTAACAGATTTGCAGCAAAAAGATTATGGCCACCTTTGTTATTTGGTTCATCATTTATGTCATGGTATGAACACTTGGGTAGATGTGTGTGTTACATCATCTGCAAAAATCACAGAATTTGGGAAGGAATTTTGAAGTTGCTCACTTGGAATAGGTAAGGGGATGTCACTTTCTACATCTACTTGTTGTATCTTCTTACTTCTTTCGGGTTAATTTCACATATAATCATCCAACTTCCAATTATTGCACCAAAGTCATAAAACAAAGTTTGTAACGAAAAGAGTAACTCACCTATACCTTTTTGTCATAACGTAATAAAAACCGCAAGAAATCTAGATCCATTTCTGAAACACAAGTAGGATGTCACTTCAATAATTGACCTTAAATATATAATCCACGTGGCACTACTTAAGAATAACTCATTTTCCGACCCACTTAAGAAAGCACATAATAAGCCACATGGTAAAAGACGTCGAGTATTAGGTTAGGATCGAAAATAAGTTCTTGATTTTGTAATTAAGTGATACCACGTAGATATTATGTAAAGTGAGTTACTGACATGACTATACTTATATGACAATTTTGTACTCCTACATACCAAAATGTGATAGCCTACATGCATTTCCGGGGCCACATAAATATTATGTACAATGAGTTGCATCAATGTGATAGCCTACATGCGTTTTCGGGGGCCACGTAAATATTTTGTACGATGAGTTGCTGACGTGACTATACTTACTATCCGGTTCTTTCTCTTTGATTTTAGGAACCTACATTTTATGGCAATTGACTTGACTAGGCACACTCATCACTCAGCTTGGCACACAATGCATAATGTGATATGTGGGGGAGCAAAGTTGATGGATAAATACTTGGAAATTTTAAAAAAAGCCAAGGTGAAAATTAATGTTACACAAGGTAGTAGGGACCAAGTAGTGCCATTGGAATGCAGCAACAATGTAAAGATGAAAGTGCCTGATGCTGAGGTGAAAATTGTTGCTAATGCAGATCATACTTCTGTTGTCATAGGTAGAGAAAAAGATTTGTGTAATGATTTAGAGAAGTTATGGGGGTCAACTTCTTGATTTTGATTTGTATGAAGATACAATTTCTTCTTTTGTAGTGACATTCTTTTAAGTTCTCAAGTCTAAGATGAGTACAATTTCCACAAATGTAGTCCAGCTCTTGAGTTCAGTTACCAATTAAGCAAGGCCAGTCCGATGCACAAAGCTCTACGCATTGTAAGAGTCGGATCACATTTGGTCCATTATATGCTGCTTTACCTTGGATATCTGCAAGCGACTGTTTCTATGGCTTACTTAAGCTTGTAACTTTCTAGTTACACAACAACAATTCTTTGTAATTAAATGATTTGCGTGCGACGGGATAATCATGAAACCTTGGCCGATATATTTGGCGGTTCATATTGTTTGTTGACCATAATTTATGAATTAAATTACTCCTATCATGTTGAGCATATTTAGAATATCTCTATAGAAAAAAAGTTATGTTTGTTGTCTTTTTCTTGTTGGAGACAAGTCGTGAAACTAGAATGTTAAGTCTTTTACGGTGAAAAAGTAGGGACGAAGTTGTCAATAATAGATTACTTAGAGAAATAAGTAAAAAAAAAACCAAAAATTTAATAGTTAGTCTATTCTCAGCCTCGGTAAAATTAGAGAAATAAGTAAAAAAAAAAACAAAAAATTAATAGTTAGTCTATTCTCAGCCTCGGTAAAATCAATCTTGTTGCAATAGAAATGAGCAAAAACAAATAAGTTTTTAACTAATGTAATAAAGATACCAATTGATGTTCCAATCCTTTTATTTACAGTATTATTTATTTTGATAAGAATGCACTCTTAGTTCAGTTCGGTAAATTACAAGTATCTAAAAAAACCAATGTTATAGGTTGAAATCCCTAAAGAGCGTGATTTTTTTCTTCTCATAGCGAATTAGAATTGTTGCACTAAGGATCCCTTTCTTAATTAAAATTAAGAATAAAAAATGAAAAACTTGTAATTGCAAGGTAAAGAATTTAACCAATGCAATGTTGTAAGAAACAAGAAAAGAAGTACCAGTACTATAAACTATTGAAGGAATTCCAGGAAGTCTGTAAATTTACATTTCACATATATACACTTTCCACAAGTAGCCCATCGCCAGGATATCACAATCCTGTAAGTACTATCACAAATATGTACAAATAAAGAGGTTCAAAGAATCAAGTGGCAGCTGCTGATTACAAAACACTAGATGTGATTTCCAATAACATATATATTTCTACTTCTTATTTTTCTTGTTCCCTTCTCTTTTTCCTACACTACAAAAATTACAATGGCATACCATACAGAAAAAGAGAGGTTTTAACAGAAAGACTTGGAAAGCCAAAATGTGCAGCTGCTTCTTCATCATCCTTTGGTGCTGCTTGTGGCTAGTGCAACTGAAAACAAGGGTTTTCACTTGCCTCAATCGTACGGGTTTATCACGCAAGGGAGTTTGTAGAGGTCTGGTAGATTTCATCCACGTGAGTTGCGGGAACATAAACTGCACTCTTCAGTGAACTGTGGGTTCGACCATACAAAACATATATGCACGCCCCTATAACTAGCCATATTGATACGCGGGCCCAAGTTGCACCACTGCAAGGAATGCAAGCAGACGTTTAAACAATGCTGAGTAGTCATGCTTAGATTCAAATGATAAAGAAATAGTGGTAAATCACGAGTAGCGATTCTAGGCATTGACAACTAGTCCATCTTTAGCAACTATAGGAAAGTGCAGGACGAAGCAGTATATATGTTAATGTGGTCGTGTCCTACATTAGTTGAGGGAATAGGTTGTTCCCTCCTTGTATGGTTTTAGGTAATTCTCGCCTCATTAACTAGCTTCTGAGGTTGAGTTAGGTTGAAATTCATTTTCTTAACATGTATCAGAGTTGAACTCATGAATGCTCTTGGTTTATCCAAATTGGACCCCCATATTATGATGTTCATGCTCCAAATGTTTAAGCCTGAGCATGCGGATGGTATTGAAGTGTCTCACATTAGTTAAGGGAATGGGTTGTTATTCCCTTATAAGAGTTCAGGATTGAGTTAGATCCAACTTCATTCTTAACTGTATACAACAAAAATCTGAAATATAGTCGGTAGCGCATAAAATAATAGCAAAGAAGTTCAAGAAGGCTTACCCAAGATTAATTAATAAGTAGACATTGATGAGAATGCAGGCAATAGGCAGAAGTGGAACGAACGGACAAGTGAAACCTGAATAGGAAAAAGAAAATATGTTTTAAGTTTGTCTTGTAGATGCATAACAAGCATTACTTGCGGTCAAGCACAAGCAATCTAATTAGATAATTGATATGATGATTATCACAAGTAGAAAACTACCACAAAACATCAAGATCCGTAGAGCTAAGGTCAAAGCTAACGGAAAGAACAAATTTAAATCACGCATAATGATAAAGCATACCTCCTGTGTGTCCAAAGTTGTGCCTTGCATCATCCTGGTCTGTGCAAGTTAGCACTATCAAACCAGATAGCAGGAGCAACCCGCCAAATCCAGACAGTGCGTACCTTGCAGGACTGATCATGAAAATAATTTACTCAAGTCAATTTTTTGTAAAGCAAACGTAAGATTAGGAGAAATACAACTATCTCAGCATTTGTGACATGCATAAAAAGGGATCTTTTCATTTTTGACCCGTTGGCCGAAATTAATTACGGCGCTAACCAAAATATACAAAACATATACACTGATTATGTATATGCATATTTATGTATTCAATAAGTATATTGTATGTATATTATATGCATTTGCTGGCTATTATTTTTTGGGCGGTCCAAAAATGTAACTAACCATAAAAAATATCCCAAGATTTGATCATATTTAATGATAGTTACTAGAATCTATGCGCCTGTCCAGAAATACATTCATGAATGTCTATATCCAAGTTGGTGTACAAACTTTCCTGGTGTTTAACCCTTAAACACATTTGCTCGCTTCTTAAACCTCTTCTGTAAAGAAATAAACAGATAAAATCTCATAGAGAGAGATAGAGAGCGCTCACTTAGACAAGCTAACAATTGAAGCAGCAGATGTAACGATGCATACTCCAATACAGGTGAACATAATTGTCCAGCCAGCAACTTTCCGCCTTTGACGTACTAGATCTGCAACAAAATTAAAAGTAAATTACAATAGGAAATACCTACTTAGATTATTCCTTGTTCATGACAAGAATATAATGAACACATCTCGACTCCTGAATGCAACGTACATAACAGGGCCGGTGGATCTAGCAAGCATCAGTTTTTTTCAATTTTAAATTTTTTGATTTGTTGAGTTATTCGGTACTTACAGCTCAGCTTTGCTGCTGCTTTTTCCACAAGAGGATGCCCAACTGAAATCTCGGCTAACAATGGAGTGCTATCGCCAGCTGTCACTGGAATTTTGGTGCTCTCGACATCAATGTCTGAACTACTACTACTACAGCCACTACGCCGCATGCTTACTGAGTCTATTGCCTCCTGAAAAGAGGACGGAAGTGGGACCTCGTGTGGTGGAACGTATCGGAGAATCAGTACCGAAATAGCCACCATTGTAAACGCGAGAAGCGTACCAACACTAACCTGTAAAGACAAACATAATCAAAACATGCAAAGAAAACCATGAAAACCAAAAAAGATGGGGCAAAGAAGAAAGAAAAACTCTTTGAAACCTAACTCCACATAACTTCTGTAGCCATTCAAAACCAGACTTTCAAAATTTACTTGACACGTTTGGAAAATAAGACAAATTTTCATGTCATTATCTATTAGTTATCAATGAAAAACATTCATTAAGCTTACAAGGGCTTTTCAGGTCCTCATAATCATGTTGTTTGCGTAAGTCTTTCCCACTAACAAAGAACGAGGTACAACTCTCTAAATTGAAAAAAAAGAATGAAACAACTAAATGATATGAAAAGGGAGATTGTTTTGAGCCAAAAACAAATGTCATCTTAGTTATCACTCTCTTGTTGTCTTTGTTGCCTTCCCTCCAAAACAAGGAGAACTGCACAAAGCATACAAAATTGATATTTTTGATGCATTTCAACACCATATCAACATGCTTCAAGTCATATTTTGACACAAGTCTCTATGCATGCAAGTACTCAGACATTTGAATTAGCAGAAGATATAGTGCCAAATAGGAAGAAAAAGGAACAAGATGATATCACAGAGATGATTATGGAGGTTTTAAGAGAGACTTCAGTCAGCCTTTTAAATACAATTTAATATGTCCAGAAGGTGAGCATACCATTCCTGACAACTGTTCAACATTCATGAAAAATGCTAAGGTTCCAGCAAGTAAACCAGTTGCTACAGTGCCCTTAACAGGAACTTGAGTGCGTTTATTAACATCTGAGAAAAATGAAGGCAGCAATCCGTCCCGAGCCATTGCCATAAGTATCCGTGGCTAGAATCACAAAGAATCAATGTTAATGTCAAAAATACAAGTATGAAAAAGAACCAACTCCGCTTATCCCCCTCTCAGAGAGTGAGAACACTAGTATGTCCAATGATATAAGATGTACTCTATGTTTCAATTTGTTTGTCTTACTTTCCTTTTTAGTTTGTTTAAAAAAGAAGGCATCTTTCCTAATTTGGCAACTCATTACTTTCAACATCCCACGTGGCATGTTTAAGACCACATGATTAAAGGGCATTTTAGTACATTATCTTTAGTTTAAGACCACACAAGATTCAAAAGTCTGCTTTACTTTCTTAAACTCAAGTCAAACTAAGACAAACAAATTGAAATCCGACACAAAAAGTATAATTTGCTGGGTAAGGATTACAACAATCTAGTACAGAAAATTGTACGTCTCAATAGAAGTAGCAAGGCAAATAGTTTTAAACAACCCAATGAAGTTTATGACTATCAAATTCTAATCAGACTAGTGTCTTGAATTATTTCAAGGTAGGTAGACTTAGAAATCTATATGATGCAGCTTGTTTACCTGGGGCATTATAGAACCCATCAATGTTGAGCAAAGAGAAGTACAAGCTCCGATAGTTATTAAATATCTGTAATGAGATCCACAGAAAGTACATCAGAATAAAGAGTATTACAGTAAAAAGGCAGCCTTAATAATAGACTAACTGCAACATCACAAGGCCAAAAATATGAACTTACGCTGCCCAATTAATTCCATGTCTTGCAAATGCAGAAGAGATTGGTGTATCTGGATCCATAGCAAAATAGGGTACTAAACCAACAATAACTGCAGAAACTAACATGTAGAGAGAGCAGCATATTGATAATGCAAAACCAATTCCCATTGGCAGGTCATGTTGAGGATTCTTCACCTTTTAGAGATGAAAAAGTAGATTAGAATCAATAAATGGTAAATTTTCAAGGTTCAAGAATCTTCAACAGGGATAATCCCTCATAATGATAAGTACATACGAGAAAATGACAAAAATGGTCGCTTATCTTTGATAGTAGGTTCATAATAGTCCCTTGAGCAGTTTTGGTCCTTTAGGTTTGCTAAAAATGAACACTTTTGGTCTCGGTCAGATATTTACCGAACTCTTCTTGTTAAATTTAATCAGAACTGTGAAAATAGAAAATATTTAACCGGAACTCACATTTGGAAGTAGAGATTTTGTAGTTTATGTTATTTTTGGTCTACTCCAAGAGTCGGGTACAACTCTTTGAGATGCAATTTTTTCTTTTTTTATGTTGTGGTTTCTGAAATTTTTACGAAAACTTATAGTGTTTCTGGATAAAAAAAAAATTCACAATTCCGGTTAAATTTAACAATAAGAGTTTGGTAAATAATTGACGGAGACCAAATGTGCTCACGTTTGGCAAAGTCAAAGGACCAAAACTTCTTAGTTGATACTTAAGGGACTATTCGGAACCTACCACGAAAGATAAGTGACCATTTTTGTCATCTCCTCAAGTATATACAGAATTAGGCAATACCTCCTCAGCTGTACTAGCAACTGAATCAAACCCAATGAAGGCAAAGAAGACAGTTGAAGCACCAGCAAGCATTCCATCAACTCCGTAGGGAAAATACCTATCAATTGAAGAAAGACTGAGAAAGCAGATCAATAGAAGGAAAACATGTAAGAATGCTTAGTGCATGATAGCCAATTACCCAACAGGAAGCTCATAGCCTGGCCATCCTGATTTGAAGCCCAGATATCCACCAGCAACAATCACAAAAGCCATGACACATACATTAACTGAAGTGACAAATCCTTGTACCATGGTACTCTGAAAAAATGTAACATAAAATGAGAACACAAACTTCAAAAGATAGAGAGATGATAATTTGGATATGGGAAATACCTCCTTGATTCCCACGCACAAAAGACCAGTGACAACAAAAACCAAAATTGCTGCACATGGGTCCACTGTAAGATTCAGTCCTGGGATTGTGTGACGAGCTAAGAAATCTGGCAGGCTGTCTGGACCTCCAAAAAGCATGGCCTGCAAATAGAAAAGGATGACAACGGTATAGTAAAAAAGGAATAGACGTGCACTTTAAGATGTGAATTAGGCATCTTCCTTCTTTTGGGTTGGTGGAGGAATATGGAAGCCGGGAAGTGATGTAGAATCAGAAGATACATGAAGAGGATCTCAGATAACTTACCCCTTTTACCACATTAATTTCCACATAAAAGCAAAACACAGAAAGCATTTTTACACCCTCCCAGTAAAAAATGTTCATCAAATTAGAAGTAATATATGCGGAATCATTTATACTTATATACCCACTGGACTAAAATATTAGTCCTTCCTTCCAAAATAACAAAAAGGGAATTCCACACAACTAAAAACAAGGGCAGTGTTTTTACGAGCCTACTTTATCACACCAAAGCACCATAATTTGGACCAAATAACACTCTATTTAAACATATGACAAAGACAAGTGAATTTTGGAAAGCATAGATTTAGAACAAGGGAAAAATGAAGGGAAAACATAAGTCAATCTCGTCACTTCGCCGCTCTGTGTTTTATTGGTCGGGTAGAAGACAAAAAGAAATGGAACAGAAGGAAAAGAGGAGAACCAAAACAATTGGAATGAAAAACGGGGCTAATTCTGTCAGGTTCTGGTAATTTGAAAAATGAACAGTTTGCTGTAGTTCATGGCCTTGAGGAAGAAGTGTACTTTATTTATTTCAAAATTCAGGGAGGTTATGAGCAACAAACTCAAACAATGAGAGGTAATCCATAAGTAATCGACTAGTTGTATTGGAAGATGCTCCTTTGAATACACTCGAAGATGGATTATTGAAAAAGCCTCTAAAATAAATGTGAAGCCTTCTCGACTTTATTCTTTCATATACCCTTCACCAATAGTTTCAGTATCTAATCATTTTTATTCACATACTTCAGAAGACTAAAGTAGGAGTAACGCTGATTCAATCAAAGTAGATTTCTCCATGATACAAAGGAACAGCAAGGTAGGTGCATGGATTCATCACTAGTGGATGCCAGGGAATCTACTTTGTCTAAAGGGTGCACACAAATTACAAAAAAACAATAAGGCTATCTTAAGGATAAATACAGCTAGGCACATTACTTCTAAGGAACAAAATCTAACAATTCAGAAGTATGTCAAAGAGAAATACTGTACCAGATTTGGAGATATGCCTCGAGCAACTGCAGAACCTCCAATTGTGTACTCCAATACTAATCCCCAACCGATCAGCCAAGCAACACTGAGAGGGAGAGGGAGTGTAAATTTCAACAAAAACATAACTAGACCTCAAAAACATTAGAAACAAAAAGAGATTGACAATAATTATAAGAAAATCAGGAAAACTGAAATCACCAATCATGTCCCATAAAAAAGGTATTATATTGTATACCCAATGTAATCCCACAAGTGGGGTCTGGGGAGAGTAGAATGTACGCAGACCTTACCCCTACCTTGGGAAGTAGAGAGAGAGGTTGTTTTCGATAGACACTCAGCTCAAGGAAAAGCATTTCATAAAAAGAAATAACGGAAGTGGAGAAGCCATGGCAAAATATTACAGAAAGCATGACAAAACAGCCTGAAAAAAGGAACAGTAACTGCACCAAAATAATACGATATTTGAGTACCAGAAACAATAGATAGTACTAGAAATCGAAAGACAAGAATCTACAAGGGTAATACTATGACTACTAGCATTATATTATAAAATCAAAATTGTAATTCTTTTCATTGCTTAGCAAAAGATTTTCATTAGCATGAAATCAAAATTTGTGCACCAAGAACTATGTGGCATTACCCCTCTCCAACACAAATGTAAGAATAATGATAGGCACTCCCAGCTGATGGGCAACGACTTGCTAGCTCCGCATAGCAAAAGGCAGAAAGAGCAGCTGCTATTCCAGCTATTAAAAAAGAAATAGTGAGGGCCGGGCCTGAGTGCTCTCTAGCAACTGTGCCAACTAGAATATAAACTCCAGCACCAATTGTCGAACCAACCCCTGGAAAATCAAAACAGAAGGCTTAAAAAATTATTAAGCTGGCCAGAACTGATACATAGACATCTTTTTAGCTAGCAAAACTCAATATAGATCGATCGATCAATCAGCAACTCTTCAATCTCAAACTAGTTGGAGTCAACTTTATGAATGCTATGTATCCATTCTACTCTACTTTGGAAAGCGCCTGTCGCAATTAATTCGGTATGCAAAAAAGTTATCATAGTTAGCCAGTGGCCTGTTTGGTCAAGCTTATAAAATCTGCTTATTTTGGAAAGCGTTTTTGTTAGAAGTGCTTTTCAACTAATCAATTTGAAAAGCACTTTTATTAATATCGGAGCAGCAATAAGTGCTTGGCTAAGGCTCCAAAAGTGCTTATGGGAAAAAGCTAAAATCTGCTACTATTCAAAAGCACTTATTTCCTTGCTAAAAGTTTGGCCAAACACCTCAACTTTCTAAAATAAGCACTTTAAACTTCCCAGAAACTTGGCCAAACATGCTATAATTTTATATTGGATATCAACCTACTAGAATCCAAACTTGAAACCAGCTAATCTTATGAATCCCATACATAGAGTTAGCTAGCAAATCCAATAAAAAAAGGGCAGCCCGGTGCACTAAGCTCACGCTATGCGCGGGGTCCGGGAAGGGCCGGACCACAAGGGTCTATTGTATGCAGTTTTACCTCACATTTCTAGCTAGCAAATCCAATCTGAAACAAAAAACTACTCAACTTATTCTTCCCAGCAATCAATCAGCACCATAAAAGTTAAAGAAAAGAATCACCCCTGAATGTTAACAGGGTAAACTTGTCTAGTCTTAAAATAACTATTGTTTCTTGATGTTATCAGGAACTCAATTTCCAGTTTAAGATCACCAAGCTGACATGTCATAACATACGAATACAGATTATAAATATTAAATTTCTACATGAACAAAATGGATTAAATAATTTCATCAAAAACCAGAAAGCATACTGTAAGGTCCATGTACTGAATGCAAATGACAATCAAGTAACCATAAACATGAACCCCCACACCCACCCACCCACCCCAAAAAAAAGAGATAGCTGGTAAAAAAGATAGAGAAACAAAAGAAGTTCACATTTTTTTTGCAACCCAAGTCACAAAATTCAGGAATCAATCAATATTTTTACATATGAATAAAATGGATTCAACAATTTCATTAAAACCAGAAAGCATACTGTAAGGTCCATGTACTGAATGCAAAAGATAATCAAGTAACCATAAACATGAACCTCATCTGATAAAAGAACTCAAAAAATCAACAAATAAAGAGCAACCTGGTCAAAAATATAAACAAACAACAAAAAAGTTCACATATTTTTGCAACCCAAGTCACAAAATTTACATATAGTAATACAACAACAACAACAACATATCCCGTCTATTCACACAAGTGGGGTCTGGAGATGATAGTATCTACACAGAACTTACAGGTAGAGAGGTTGTTTCTGATAGACCCTCGCCTCAAAAGAAACATAGGCAATGCATAAATTCACAGAAAATAAGACAACAAAATATCATGATTCGGAACAAATGAAACTAACACATAGTAATACTTTACCTATACTAATAAGATGAGGAATAGTTAAGGCCTTGGCTAATTGATTAGAAGAACCAGCTCTAGAAGAGGATTTTGAATTTGCAGAATCAACTTGTTTCCTTCTTACAAGACTTTTCATACCCCCAATAAAGCACCCTCCTTTATCAATCTTGTGTGTGTCACCAACAAACCCCATGATGAAACCAACAACAATTTCCAAATGGGTATTGAAAAAATTTAATCTTTATGATTTTTATGGCTTTGAACCAACAACAACAACAACAACAAGACTTTTCATACCCCCAATAAATATTATTTTTATGAATATGGGGATGAGAAAAACATGAAAATCTTGGATTATAAATCAATTAATATAAAAGGGTTATGAAGGTGTTGGGGTGCTTGAAAGGAGCAAAACCCAAAGGCATAAAAGGATAAATTTCCTGGAAATTTGTGGCCTTTGGGAAAGCAGAAGGAAAAATGGGTTGATTCTGCAGAATTTTTTTCTACAGAGAAAATTCTACAAATTTCAATTATCGCCCAATGAAATAGTGTGTTTCTTTGTTCTTATTAAACAGGTATTGAAATTTAATTAACTAACAATTAATAAGGATAAATTTAAAAAAATAAATTTTATTCTTTTTAATTTAATAAATAAATGCTCTTTTAAAATTAAAAAATAAAAACTAAATGAATAATCTTTTTAAATTTTTAGAAAAGCTAATTCTACCATCACTTTCGTTGTTACTTTTAATTCATTCCCTTTTTATTAAGTTTTGGGAAAAGCAAGAATAAAGGTAGAGTGGTGTAAGAGTCGTTTGACCATGATAATTATTTATTTTTTTAAAATAATTTTTTATTTTAAAATTAATATTTGTTGATAAAACTTTTAAAATCAACTTATAGTTGAATTTTAAATTTAGAAAAATGCTACAAATTTATTTTTCAATTTTATTTTCATAAATTTCAAACAAAATACTCTACTCATTTGCAAAAAGTATGATCAAATATAATTTTATCATCAACTCCTGCTTCATAAACTCCTTATAAAGTGAAAAATATTTAGAATTTAACAAAATGCCTGCTTAATATGATAATTATCTTTAAAAACTATTTTCTTTTATGTTTGATTAATGAGTTAAATAAATTTTTAGAAGAAAATATTTTTTAAGGCTTACTAATAGTATTAGCAAGGTGTATATTATGGTAAAATATATGTATCAAAGATTGAAAATAATGTATAAGTGTTTATTGGAGTAATGATATAGAGTTAACAATTGAGGTAATTGATTGGAAAATGACTTTACAAGTAAATACTCCCTCCGTCTCCGTTTATGTGTCAACATTTCTTTTTTGATCTGTCTAAAAAAGAATGTCACATTTCTATGTTTAAAAACAATTTAACTTTATGAGATGATTTACAATCACACATTTATATGAGACTTGTTTTGGACCACACATTTTAAAAATCTTTCTTTCTTGCTTAAAATTTGAAGTTAAATGATGTCACATAAATTGAAAATGAGGGATATTTTTTTTTATGAAAGATATTTCTTAGAAGATGTTGTTAAGATATTGACTCTTAAAAATTTTAAAAAAACGCACATCATTTTAACACCAAACAAAGAAAGACATCAGCTGGCCGTACTTATCTACAATGAAAGGTATTAGTTCTCCGTTTCAATTTATATGATGTAGTTTGACTGTACATAAAGTTTAAAAAAAATTATCTTTGTAATCTAAAATAAGTTAAGATATTTGTGTGGTTATAGATCATCTTATTAAGCAAAAAAATTAAATTTAAATTTAATTTATTATCAAATAAAAAATATGTCATTTTTTTGAAACTGACTAAAAAAAGTGTATCATATAAATTGATACTAATAGCCAAGAATTTTCAAAGGAGTTACTACTTCAAAAGGGTTGACACTTAGAAAAGTAGTCATCTATTCATTGTAGATTAGATTTCATTGTCTAAATATTTGTACATGAATTTAGTAAGGTTGGTTTGGTTGCTTGTTAGGAGCTAAGTTATTTATATATTAAATTTTATATAAGGAGTATTATATTTTGTAGCATTCTTTTGTTATGTATAAAATTCAACTTATTTAATATGGTGTTTAATTTATAATTTAGAAATTCGCATAACTAATTAATATATAAGTTATGATAGAATTTATGTATTAGTTTATGTATGATAAAAAATGAATAACTAAATTTTGCATTACAACTAATTCCTACATAAATTTTATCATAAGTAAACTATGCATTACCAATAACTGCATAACTCTAATCAACAACCACACGACGCCTAACAATTTGCAGTTACGGGTGATAATAGTCTAATCTGTCCGGCCAGTTTAAGTTTGGGAATGATCAATTTATTTATTAGTTTAACTCATTTTGACCTGTCTAATTTTGTTTATTTTAAATTGACGCGATTTGAAATAAATTTATAATCCAGATTGATTTATGAAAAAACTTATTAAAGTATTTTTAATCTTTTATTTGATATATTATATATATAAAATACTTGTTAAAATATTTTTAATCTTTTATTTGATATATTATATATAGCTATTATAATTGGAGAAAAAATTATTTGGTTTATATGGTAATTAAATAAATTATAAGAAAATAAATAAAAACTTAAAAATTAGTAGAAATTGGACATATTGAATTATGTATATTATTTACCCCACTTGACCTAACTAATCTCAGCCCAAATTTAAAAAAATCACACATTTATTAATTTAATTCATTTTAATCATCTCAAATTCAACACACCGGTCATTAAACACCCTTAATGACAACGTGTGGGGCATCATTATCCAGATAAGGAATGGGAGAACTAGAAATAAGAAACTCAACGCAGCACCAATTTGATCAAAGAAAGTTTGATGGTATTGGACCATATATTTTTATTGTTTATACTTCCTCCATTACATATTATTTGTCCACTTTTCTCATTATATAATCCTTAAGAAATCGAAACAAAAGGTGTATTTTTACTTCTTTATCCTTATCTCTCTTTAATTAATTGTAATGTAATTAATATTGATTATTTCAAGAAGCTTGATATTAAGGATAAGATAGGAAAAATTTAATTAATTATGTCATGATTTTAAATTGGCAAATAATTTAAAATGAATATTTTTAATAATGTGAACAAGTAATATGAACCAGAGGGAGTATCAACACCGAACTCGAAAGAGGAAGTCAAATTATTCGTTCCGTTTCAACACATATGATACTCTTCTTTTTTTGGATGTTTTAAATATTGATACTTTGATTTTATTGTTATACAACAATATATATCTTTTAGAGGATTTAAATTTATTGAACTACTCACACTTTTTAATTTGATATAATTGTTAGCAAATATTATAAAATATTTCACATATATATTTTATAATATTTAGTGTTGTATAATTATGGTAGGTTTAAGATTCTTATTATATTAGGATTTCACGTAATACACATTATATATATTTGTATTAATGAGAAAGACTCCCCAGGGAGATTAATACAATTCTACATGGTATCAGAAGCCAAAACTTGCTCCCTACCCTAAACACTTACTTCGGCTGCCCCTCCTTCTTTTTCCGGCACAAAAACCGGTTATATACCACCGGATACACTGATATACCTCTAATATACATCCTCCCCAAATTCCCTATTTCTCCAACAAGCCGTATACTACTCGTATACAATCTTCCTAAGCCGATATACACCTTGTATACGGCCGCTACTGCCTCACATACACCTCAAATACACCCCGAATCCCACAATATTTTTTTCGACAAGACCTCATAGCGGAAATTAATCACGATGGCTTTTCTGGCATCGGCATGAGTAATACAAGGGACTGGGCTTTCAGCCAACACCCATAACCTGCGGCCCAACGACACCATCAGCGACCCAGCTGCCTGAAGGCATTACCGACGGGCCACAGTCATCCGGCCCAAGTCCCTGCAGCCCAGTATTAGCCCAGCGGTCTGGGAGCTCTACCAACAGGCATCCTAGAGCCCATCAGTCCGCTCCAGGCCCTACACAAACCAATTTGGGCCAGGTTTTTGGCATATTGACCCGTCAGCAGCCCGATAATGCGTGGTATATAGATACGGGTGTCACGTCTCACCTTATCAATAATTCTAGTAATCTTACTCAACTACGCAATTTAAATACTCCACAATCTATTATGGTCGGTAATGGTCATCGCATTCCAATTCGAAGATTTGGCCACACTCTAACTCCACCACCGCATCCCCACTTCTCCCTTAGAAACGTCCTTTATGCCCCGAACATTATAAAGACCATAATCTCTGTTAGGAAATTTTCCACCGATAATTCCGTCTCAATTAATTTTGACCCATTCGGGTTTTCTATAACGGACCTCCGTACTGGGAAACTTCTTACGAGGTGCAATAGTGAGGGGGACATCTATCATTTCCTATCCACGTCCGCTGTCAGTCTTAACCCTCTCACCTCTCTAGCTGCCCTCGTCACTCCTCACACTACTCTCGTAACAATATCTCCATCCACGTGGCATAGTAGACTTGGTCATCTGGGTGCTCATATTTTTTATTCCATCAGAAACCGAAATTTAATTCATTGTAAGAAAGAGAACATTTCCCATAGTTGCTCCTCTTGTCATCCAGGGAAACATGTCAGACTACCCTTTACGCCTTCTCCTAGTATTACTTTCTTTCCCTTCGATATTATTTATGCCGATTTATGGACTTCCCTTATAACTAGCAACCTAGGCCACAAATATTATTTGGTATTTTTGGATGATTTCTCTCACTTCCTTTGGGTCTATCCGCTTAAACTCAAATCTCATATGTTCTCCAAATTTGTTGAATTTCGTACAATGGTTAAAATGCAATTTGAAAAAGATATCAAAACGTTTCAATGTGATAATGATCGTGAGATCAATAATTCTCTGTTTCATAAATTCCGTGCGGCTAATGGCATGGTCTTTCATTTCTCGTGCCCTCATACCTCCCCTCAAAATGGTAAACCCGAAAGAATTCTCTGCATCATTAATAATATGGTTTGTGCCATTCTTTTTCATTCGTCTCCCCCCCTCCCCCCACGTTTTGGGTATATGCATTAAAAATGGTAGAACATATTCTTAACATCTTACCTACACGTGCGATTCAAAATAGGACACCCACCAAAATTCTCTACCGCCGGATCCCTACCTGTAATCACCTTAGATTTTTCGGTTGTTTGTGTTACCCAAATCTGACATCCACGGCCCCCCACAAACCAACACCTCGATCCACTCCGTGTGCATTCCTAGGTTTCCCGGCGAACCATAGGGAGTACTTGTGCTATGAGCTATCCACCGACAAAATTATAATCTCAAACCACGTCAACTTTGTTGAGTACGTTTTCCCGTTCGACAACATTCAAAAAATTTGAGTCACAGATTACTAATTTCTTGATGATTCAAACATATCACCACTTGTCCACTATACTCTTCGTCATGTTGCTACTGTTCCGACAGCAGCCGACGTACCCGCTTCCACCACAACTCAGTCACCTCTCGGTCAGGTCACTGCTACCTCCGGCAGTCCCTTCGCCCACTCCCCAAGCCATCTCGTCGTTCCTGCCACTATCCCGTTGCCACCTAACCATGCTGCTACCAACAACGACCTCTTAGATCCTTCACCGGCCGTGGTGACCTGACCCAGGTCACAGCCGATTGTCTCTCCTATCACCGAAAACCGATTCCATACGTCTCTGTCACAACCCCTCGTTGCGACCCCTAGCCTCCGACACCTGTAACCCAAATCCACTGTGCCGCCACCACCTAACGTCGACATTCCAGTTACCCAACCCCTACCCGCAACAGTCACGTCTCTGCACCAGACACTCTTCAACCTATCACCGTCACCAGCCCAGACATCGACGACCCCATAACCACCCACTCTGTTCGGATTGTCGAACCCGCAGTCATCCCAGTACCAACCGACCTAGCCATGCCCTCTTCCGTGACACCACCCACCCAGTAGATCCCTGACCCGACACCCAACATAATTACCAAACCTGCCCCTACCCCCACGCACCGTATGGAAACCCGTGCCTAACACATGATTTTCAAACCCAAAATCCAATTTAACATATCCACACAAACCATATCCATTATTCCCAAAAACCCAAAATTAGTCAAATTGGACCCGAATTGGAATGCGGTCATGCGTGAGGAATTTAATGCTTTAACAAAATAACGCACTTGGGATTTGGTTCCTCGACCAGATGGGGTGAATGTGATCCGATGAATGTGGCTTTTTTGTCACAAATACAGAGATAATGGTGACCTAGAGAGATATAAGGCGAAACTAATGGCTAATGGTACTAATCATCAAGAGGGTATTGATTGTAGTGCTATGACTGACTTGGAAAAGTTGAGTTATTTTTTTGGGATATCAGTGACTAGATCTGCCGATATTATATTTTTGTGTCAGCGTAAGTATGCAGATGAGATTGTGTACAGTGCTAAAATGGCGAACTACATGATCATGTCCACACCGGTTGACTCTAAATCAAAGCTTAGTGTTGTTGATGGTGATCCAGTGTCCGATCCTACTCTTTATAGGAGTCTTGCAGGTGCACTTCAGTATCTCACTTTCACCAGGCCTGATATTGCTTATGTTGTTCAGCAGGTGTGCTTATTCATGCATGCCCCCAGGGAGCCTCATTATACTACTTTTAAACGTATCATTTTGATATGTTAAGGGCACACTTGATTATGAATTACATTTTTACCCCTCTGCCCCGACCAGGTTGCTATCATATACGAATGCAGATTGGGCTGACTGTCCGGACATGCGATGCTCCACCTCCGACTATTGTGTGTTCTTAGGGGATAATCTCATTTCTTGGTCTGCCAAGAGGCAAGCCACCTTATCCCGTTCGAGTGCAGAAGCAGAGTATAAAAGAGTTGCAAATGTTGTTGTTGAGATCTGTTGGCTTCGAAACCTTCTTTTGGAGCTTCAGTTTCCCTTGCGTAAGACGTCTTTGGTTTACTGTGATAACATACCGCCATATATTTATCTCATAGTCCGATTCAGTATCAGCGAACCAAACACATTGAGATGGATATACACTTTGTTCGTGAGAAGGTTGCTCTCGGTCATGTTAAGGTGTTACATGTGCCTTCTTCGTATCAATATGCAGATATCTTCACGAAATATCTTCCTAGACAACTATTCCTCGACTTCAGATCCAGTATTAACGTCCGGCCTCCTCCCGCTCCGACTGAGGGGGTGTGTCAGCGAATATTATAAAATATTCCACATATATATTTTGTAATATTTAGTGTTGTATAACTATGGTAGATTTAGGATCCTTATTGTATTAGAATTCCACATTGTACACACTATATATATTTGTATTAATGAAAAAGACTCCACAAAGGAGATTAATATAATTGAATGTTTGCTCTTTTTACGGTAATTATGTTATATAGAATTTGTTTTATGATCACTGATATATTATATATATCGGGTACACTAATATCGTAACTTTATTTGATCAATCACTAACACAAAATAAAACGACAAGAGCATAATACGTTTACGTACTTCAAGATTAAATATAATTTATCCTTCATTATTTTCATCCGTGATGCTTCAGTTTTACTATTTACTCAAAATTCATCTACCCAAGTTGTTATTTGAAGTATAAGATGACAAAGATTTACATTTAAACAATTATCAATAAAAAAATATTGACCTCTTTTAACTCAATTTTATTTTTCAACTCCTTCAATATTTATAATTTGTTCAAAACTCTTCTAACTTATTATTTTCAGAACACTAACGACTAAATTTTACATGCAAATAACTAAATACGAATACACAATTTTGATCTCATTAACTCAATTTTTAATTTACGAAAAGGAAGTTAACTATGGACACCAGAAGGATGCAGATTTATCGACATAGTTTTGTTTAAAAAATAACTAAATTTATATAAGTAACTATTTATGATCAAAAAAATAAAATTATACAAAACCTTTTATCTTATTTAGATTTTTCTAAAAATATTATATTACAAATTTTTTATGAGACGCTGAAAATTTCATTGAGTTCTCGCACTTTCATGGTGACAACTTAATTCATTCGTTACTATAATGATGAACCCTGGGAAAGAAAGAGTGATATTGGAGTTTGGGAGAATTGAAGGTCAAAAAAGCGCAAGACCAAACTACATTGGAGAAAATTCTGATATTCAATTAATTTATATTTTATACTTCACCATCTTATATTACTTGTCCACTTTCCTCCTCTACATATTCCTTAGAAAATCATAATAAATAATGTATTTTTACTATCTTACCCTCTTCTTCACTTATACATTACTGTTCAGTTCAAACACACGAAAAAAATAAACAAAACCAGAAAATCCTCTCCTCTCTTTGCAATATGTTCAATATTCTTTTTCTTCGCTGGAATCAACATTACTAGCTTTGTATTGTTGGTTGTTGATGTTTTATCTTGGGAGACTATTGTCCAATACCGTAAAAGCTTCTTTACGGGGCAATTTTTTCTTAAAGAAAGAGAGTCATCTCTTGACTCAACTTTTCCTTCTTGATTAACCTTTCTGATACACTTTTACCTACAATTTAAGACAATTTATTTCTAAGTGTTCGAACGATGTCTTCTTCAACCATTGCCAATGGTTCTGCTCCTGTCAGTTTCCAAAGCGAACGCCCAGAAAAGTTTCTGGTTACCAATTTCAAGAGATGGCAACAAAAGATGTTGTTCTATCTTACTACGTTGAACCTCTTCACGCTTTTTGACAAAAGATCATCCTTCTGGTGGGGATGCAATAGACACTCAGTCTAACACAACGACTGAAGTGGGCGAAGATATCCAGGTCACAAATGCCCTAAAGTTAACACTGGATGCCTGGAATCATAGTGATTTCATGTGCAAAAACTGCATTCTGAACGGTCTGTCTGATACACTCTATAATGTGTATTGCACCGTGAAGACGACAAAAGAGTTGTGGAAAAACTCAAGAAAAAGTACAACGCACAGGATGCGGGTACTAAGAAATTCATTGTTAGAAAGTTTATAAAATTTCAAATGGTGGATGGTAAATCAGTGATGTCCCAAATCCAGGAGTTTCAAATGATTCTTCATCATCTTGATTTGGAAGGAATGAAGCCAAATGAGCAGTTTCTGGTTGCAGCTTTGATTGAGAAATTGCCTCCCTCATGGAACGAGTTCATGAGTTATCTCAAACTAAAGACAAAAAAAATGGGGTTTGAAGACCTTATCACCAACTGCAAATACAAGAGGACAATAAAAGGGATATATCTAAGGAAAAGTAGCCAATGGAGGCAAAAGCGAATCTGGTTGATTTGAAGGGAAACGCTAACAAAAAGCGCAAGTTCCAGAGAGACGGCAAAAGCCAACCGATGGAGAGGTTCAAAATAAACTGCCATCACTGTGGAAAGCATGGCCATGTGATCAAAGGGTGCCACAAACTAAAGCGAGAGCAGAAGGAAAAGGCCAAGAACAAAGGCAAGTCCAAGGCTAACATTGTACAAGATGAGGGTGGTCCTTCGAACCTTGACGACATAATTATGGATTTCTCAGCTGTAGTGCTAGAGGCAAATCTGGTGGATAATCTAAGGCAATGGTGGATATACACAAGTGAAACCTGTCACATCTGCTCTGACAAAAGTGCATTCTCTTCTTACGCTCCAATCACAGGAAAAAAGTTGTTCATGGGCAACGACGCTACCTCTGAAGTGCAAAGGGTTGGAAAGGTTGTCCTCAAAATGACTTCAGGCAAAGAGCTTACTCTGAAGGAAGTGATGCACGTCCCTGACATCCGCAAGAACTTGGTTTCAGGGCCACTGTTGGTCAAGGCTGGCTTTAGACTAGTTTTTAGTCCAACAAATTTGTAATAACTAAGAATGGTATATTTGTATGAAGGGGCTTCGCGTGTGACGACCTCTTCAAAATAAATACTATGTTTGTAATACGTTCATCTAATGAAATAAAGCCTTCTACCTACTTTCTTGAATCCTCTAATTTATGGCATTATAGATTAGGACACATTAACTACAAATCCATTCAAAAGTTAGTAAATTTGGAATTGTTGCCTTCCTTCGACATAAACCCTCAACATAAATGTGAGGTGTGTGTAAAGGCAACATTAACCAAATCATATTTCCATTCAGTCGAAAGAAATACCGCTCATCTAGAACTTATTCATACCGACATATGTGATTTAAAGTTTGTGTAAACTAGAGGGGGAAACAAGTACTTTATGACTTTCATTTATGATAGTACAAGGTATTGTTATGTTTACTTGTTGAAAAGTAAAGATGAAGCGCTTGAAGCATTTAAACGTTACAAAGCAGAAGTTAAAAAATAACTAAACCTACGGATTAAGGCAATTCGTAGTGATAGAGGGGGAGAATACGTAGCACCGTTTGAAGAATATTGTTCTCAATTCGGCATTGTTCATCAAATAACCGCTCCTTACTCGCCTCAGTCTAACGGTGTTGCCGAGCGCAAAAAACGTACGTTAAAAGAAATGATGAGTGTTCTACTTATCAATTCCGGTTTAGACCAAAACATGTGGGGTGAATCGATTCTTACCGCTAATACAATTCTCAATAGAGTTCTGCATAAGGGTAAGGATAAAACTCCATATGAATCATGAAAATAAAAGAAACCACTTACAAATATTTAAAAGCGTGGGGTTGTTTGGAAAAGGTCGAAGTACCTAAACCAAAACGGGGTCAAAATTGGACCTAAGACTGTAGATTGCATATTCATTGAATTTGCAAATAACAGTAGTGCGTATTACTTCTTAGTGTATAAGTCGGTGATACCTGATATCCACGAATATTGAATTCTTTGAAGAGATATTTCCTAGAAAGGAAAAAGAAATAATTTCGCGCAAACGAAGTTATGAACACAATGCTCAAAACGAGCAAGTCCCGAGAGTTTCTGATTATCCGGAACTAGACGTTCCAGATCTACAGGACTTACGAGTTTCTGATTATCCGGAACTTAATGTTCCAGACCTACAGAACTTAGGGGTTCCAGAGGTGGAACCAAGATGGAGCAAAGGGGCCAAAAAGGACAAAACCTTTGGTCCAGACTTTCTAATCTATATGGTTGAAAATGAACCGAGGACAATTAAAGAAGCATCGTCAACTCCAGAAGCACCACTTTGAAAAGAAGCTATAGAAAGCAAAATAGATTCCATCCTGCAAAACCATACTTGGGAAATGGTTGATCTTCATCCGGGAAGCAAACCTTTGGGTTGTAAGTGGATACTCAAAAGAAAGTACAAAGCAGATGGAACTATTGACAAGTATAAGGCCAGATTAGTAGTCAAAGGCTATAGACAAAAGGAAGGCCTCGATTACCTCGACACATACTTCCCTATGTCTAGATTAACGTCCATAAGGGTATTCATAGTTATAGAAGCTTTGCGTGACCTTAAGATACATCAAATGGATGTGAAGACAACCTTCCTAAATGGAGAGTTGGAATAGGAAATATACATGGAACAACCCGAAGGGTATGTGATTCCAGGATAAAAAAAGAAAGTATGTCGACTTGTTAAGTCTCTGTACGGACTTAAACAAGCTCCGAAACAATGGCATGAAAAGTTTGATAATACTTTATTATCAAAAGGTTTCTCTATAAATGAATATGATAAATGTATCTATATCAAAGGGAACTCTGGCTCATTTGTCATGATATGCCTTTACGTAGGTGGCATGCTCATCATCGGAAGTAGTCTGAAGTTGATCCTGAAAACCAAGAATATGTTGAAATAGTATTTCCAAATGGAAGATATGAGTATTGCAGATGTGATCTTAGGAATTAATATTTCTAAGACATCTGACGGGTTGGTCTTATCTCAATCTCATTACGTTGAAGATGTTTTGAGGAAATTTGATACATTTGACAGTCCCCTTGTGAAGTCACCAATGGATATGAATCATAGAATTGATAAAAATCGTGGTGCACCCGTATCCCAGGAGCGATATGTACAGGTCATTGGTAGTTTAATGTACATTACAAATTGCACCCGACCCGACATCGCTTATCCTATCAATAAGTTGGATAGGTTCACTCGTAATCCTAGAAATGATCATTGAAAAGCGTTAAATCAGATACTATGATATCTGAAATATTCGCTGACTTGCGAATTACACTATTCAAGATATCCAGCCGTACTGGAAGGATACAGTGATGCAAATTGGATATCTGACATAAAGAACACCAAATCCACCAGTGGGTATGTTTTTACAATTGGTGATGGGGTTGTGTCTTGAAAATCCTCTAAGCAAACATGCATCGCCCGATCCACGATGGAATCAAAGTTTATCGCTTTGGACAAAGCAGGAGAAGAAGCAGAATGGCTTCACAATTTCTTAGAGGATATCCCTTGTTGGGATAAACCCGTGCCTTCGGTGATGATTCACTGTGACAGCCAATCGGCTTTAGGAAGGGCACGGAGTAATATGTACAATGACAAGTCTAGACATATTCTTCGGAGGCATAAGACCGTTAGGCAGTTGATCACTACGGGTGTCATTTCCATTGATTACGTCAAATCAAAGGATAACTTAGCGGATCCTTTAACTAAAGGCCTACCTAAAGATCAAATATTATGCATGTCTAGGGGAATAGGCTTAAAATCCAAACAATAAGAATCTTTATGGTGGTAACCCAACCTTACTGACTGGAGATCCTAAGAATTTTGGTTCAATGGGAAAACTAAATTGTAGAGGTTCAGTTTTAGCGCTTCACTGGAAGTAAGAGCACTTCAGATTATTATTCTTATAATTCCAAAGTTGTTCCCGCGATAGACATTAAGTGCTATCTGCATAAATGGTAAATGATAAATTTCTAAAACTTTTAATGATTCTTAACACTTGCGAGTGGGGTATAGCAGGATACCTTACATAGGAGATCAACTATTTAAGTGTGAAGACAGGTCGTTTCAAATGTACACACTTAAGAATCCAAGAGTTGTCCATGGCCACAATGGACAATATTATAAGAAGAAATGAATAATGGGAGTTATTGTGTTGATATCATTATCTTGGTTTACACTAAACACTGACGGTTCAAGACATCACGTTCACCGCACAGTAAGTAAATCCGATGGTAATCGACTAAGGAAGGTTCAAAGCCGAAAGTTACTTTTCCTGATACAATATATTTCCACTAAAAGATTGCTGAACGTCGGCACCTCGTGTGCACCAATTCTCTTTCAAGAGGGGATTGTTGGAAATTTAACTATATGTTATTGAGTTTTCCCCATCTTTAATGACTTAACACATGGGCCATGTATGTCAGAAACTTCGTTTCTTCGTACATGCCTAATATATTAAATGAGTAGATGATATTAGTGTATCGTCAAATTTCATTGAGGAATGAAAGAGATATTGATGCACAAAGTAAGGTGTTTGAGACACAAATAGATGGATTGATTTGGCCAAATAATAGAACTCCCACATCGGTTGAATATGGAAGGATTGATGACTATATTAACTATAATTTTGAGTAAGGGTTTAGGCCCCAAGGGGTGACCCAAGTTTTAAGAAGGGGAAGGACCTAGGTGAACTTGGGTTCGGGGCTAAGCCCCACGTGCGCCGCCGACCGCCCGGTACGGTCCGGTCACGGGTCACAGGCTTTCTTTTGAAATTCTCTTTTGGTCCATAAAATGTTTCTTATTTACACTTTGGTCCCTGAAGATTTCGAAAACGTTGCAACGACTCCAAACAGCGCCAGCCAACGGATTTGACTTCAACAGTCAGAATTCGCCCTCTTCTTCACTTATAAATTGAACATTACTGTTCAGTTCAAACACAAAACAAAAAAATCAGAAAATCCTCTCTTCTCTCTGCAATCTGTTCAATATTCTTTTTCTTCGCCGGAATCAACATTACTAGCTTTGTATTGTTGGTTATTGTTGTTTTATCTTGGGAAACTATTGTCCAATACCGTAAAAGCTTCTATACGGGATAATTTTGTTTTAAAGAAAGAGAGACATCTCTCGACTCAGCTTTTCCTTCTTGATTAACCTTTCTGATACACTTTTACCTATGATTAATTCTATTTTGGATTTGTAAATTGATAAGTAATTTAGGATAAATATTTTAAATAATGTGGACAAGTAATATGAGATGGAGGGAATAGTAATAAGAGAATTCAAACTATAAACAACTCTCATTGCTAATTTTTTGGTTTGACGTGAGGGAAAGTTTCTCTTGAATTAGTATTTCTCTTTTACAATACGCCTGCAAAGTGCAAACTAGTAGCCATAATTTTATTAGTATTATTTTTTCAGAAACGCGTGATGATGAAGGCAATTAGAGTTGTTTATGGAAAAAATTACACAAACTCCCTCATATTTTTCTTCACAACGTTTGTTACTTTTTTGGTATTACGTACACTACTAAAAAAAGTATAGCATAACTTACATACATGTTATATACAAAAACATAATTCTTAAAACGTTACATTGATTTCACCACTAGACTCGCTTTTTATTAGTAAACTAAAGTGTAAAAAATAACTATATGCAGAAGTCCGATGGTATAAAAGATATATAACTGATTGTTCATAATAAGTGATATTAATAATTTGAAAATTAAGATATACTAACTCGCTACGATATGTTAAAATATAATATTAGTGTGAAAATTATTTCTATATATAGTCTATGGGTATAATTTAATTCATGATAGGTAAGTGAGAAAAAAATGCAATTAAAATAAATTTCCAACAAAAATTTATTAATGTGGAATAAAGTTTATCCCATTATTTATGACTCGAACAATTGGGGACCCGCATGTGGGAAACGTCGTTTCCACACACGTGCACTCGTAGTGCCAAGTATCGTAAATTTCGTTAGTGAAAGAGATATTGATACGTAAGTAAATGTTTGAGACATAGAATGGTCATTGGCCAAATGACAAGTGTTCCACGTTGGTAAACGAAGGAAGAAGTGTGCATAGTGTAAAGATGGAATAGGTCGGAAAGGGCCGCAGAGCCGAGAAGGGCCGCGACACCAACCCCGTCAGGGCCGCGGCGCCGAGGCGCTTCTCTGGCAGAAAGTCTTAGACAAAAATCTAATTTTTTTGAGACTTTTGGGCTGCCCTCAATGACATTCATTTCAGCATTAATCAACCATTATTTGGGCTAATAAATGAGTGCCATTACTTGGACAATTCATTGCCATTACATGTGTGATTCAATGTCATTACTTGGCACTTGAAGAGACAATTCTTACACTATAAATTGATGCCTTTGGCTCAATTGTTAATACACTTGAGAGAAAATCAAACCAGAATTTTCAGAAAACTTCTTCCTCTCTAGCACTCTTTCTATATTCAAGTTCTTCACAAGAAACACTTGAGCTTCCTTTGCTCATTTGTTAGTTGTTGTTTTATCTTGGGAGACTATTGCCCACTTACGTAAAAGGATATATACGGGGCAATCTTGTCTTAAAGACAGAGTGTCATCACTCGACTCAGCCAAGTCACAAGAGTTTATATTTGTTCTTATTTCCAGTTTTCTGAGCAAAGGATTATAAGTTTCTCGTTGTAAACTTAGTAATCTTTAGTGGTTTATCCTTTCTAGCAATTGTAATATTTACTTACTTCTCATTTCCTACCCTGGTTGTTCTCACCATTTTAAGGACCAATAAGGATTGTTGTATGATGGATAGAACCTTTCTACCTTAATGAGAGGTTTAAAAAGTTATATTAGAGAGCACTTTCTCTTAAATAGTCCTTAAGCGACTGAAAAATTCAAATTAATTGGAGTTCCACTACATGAATGCTGGAGATCGGATAAGAAAAAAAAAAGGTATACTATATTTCAAGGGGTTCTTGTAAAATTATCCAATATCATTATTTAATTATTCCCATGTCCCTATGTCAACATGAATTTGCGTCCGAATTCAGAAAATGAATGAGCATATTGGATTGGAGGGGTCCAATTATTGTTGGCCACACCCACTTGATTATATATTTCAAGTCCCACCAAGTTTTAAAATTTATAAAAAATAAATTAAAATTGGCACTTTCTTACGGTTAGATCAATTATAGATGTTGCCGGTCTCCCGGACATAGTTGAATGACAAAGGAGGTGAACTTAAAATCCAGCTAGAGGCCTACAACGTGGGTTCGAAATCTGGTGGGAGCACTTTGTTCTCTTCTGGGATAGGACCTCAGTTGCTCTGTTCTCAAAGCCTGGTCATTCAGGCACATCCCGCGATTTACTGGTGGTAGTGTTAATAGGCCGGTATTACTATCTTTAGGAATAATCTAGCGTAACTCAGGAAGCTGGATATAAAACAAAAAAAAATTATAGATGCTGCCGACCAAATCTCAATTTGTTGCATACCTATTACCTAGCAAGTTGTGACTTAAAAGGCATGGACGAACTACTGCTACAACACTCTATTTCCAGACTACACAGTATGGTTCAACACCACATAGGTCCATAAATTAGAGTTATTTGATGTGAGAAATCAATGCGCACATTTTTTTTTGATATCCAGCTTCCTGGCTTATGCCAGACTATTTCTGGAGATATTAGTCACGGTCTCTCAGCACTACTACCAGTAAATAGCGAGATGTGCCTGAATGACCAAAATTTGATAACTGAGCAACTGATATCACCTACAAGGTTCATTGACCACATTATTTGACAGAGACAGGATGTAAAATTAGTATAAAAATATAATATTAAGTGAAAATGATGGGATGTGCCACTTCAATAAAAGAATTTATATTTTTCCTTTCAACTATTGACATGGCAAGTGTAGCCTTTTAGCTACCGTTTATATGAACTCATAACTTGCGACTCGGAGTATAATTCTTTTTATATATATAAAATAATTAAAATCTCAAATAATATTAAAGAATTCATAATTTTGACATTATAATAAGTTTAATATTGAAAATTTTGAAAGTTGAACTCATTAATTTTAAATCTTAATTCACCTCCGACTATTATGGATGTTTAATTACCACATATGATGATAATCGAAGGGGAGCTTGGCATAATTGATAAAGTTGTTGTCATGTGACCTCCTGGTCACAAGTTTGAGCCGTAAAAACACCTCTTGCAGAAATGCAGGGTAAACTTGCGTATAATATACCTTTGTGATCCGGTCCATACTCAAACCCCACACATAGCGAAAACTTAATGCACCGCAAGATGCCTTTTTTTTAAAAAAATAAAAAATTACCACATATGATGATAGTGGTGTGAACTGTGAAGTGAAAAAAGAAAATTGTGTACTTTAGTATAAAAGATGTATAGTTATGAAATTATTTGCTGAATTTACCCTTGTATTTATCATTATTTATGTGATGATTAATAATGAAGGCTAAGTCACCAAGCTTGAGTGCCTGAATGGTTCTTTGCTCCATCTTCACCCATCAATTTATAGTATGTTCACCTAACACGATAGAGAGTCAGCCAAGACAATTATTTGAGTAGAAAATATATCAAAATAATACTTGTGTACTTTTTTAATGTTGAAAATTTACTAATGTGAAATTAAGTTTATCCCATTATTTATGACTCGAATAATTGGGGCCCCACACGTCGGAAACGTCGTTTCCACACACGTGTACACGTAGTGTCAAGTATCGTAAATTTCATTAGTGAAAGAGATATTGGTATATACATAATACGTTTGAGATATAGAATGATGGACGGTTATTGGCCAAATGACAAGTATTCGACGTTGAACGAAGGAAGAAGTGTAAGATGAAACGAGTCGGAAATCGCCGCGGAGCCGTGAAGGGCCGCAACGCAACACCGTCGGAGCCGCGGCTCCCTCATGGCAGCTCCGTGGAGCTAAATGGTGGCTTGGCTACTGGGGCCGAGGCGCTAATTCGCAGAGCCGCAGCGCTTCGGAGGCAGAATGCTGCGACGGAAAGATGGAAAGTTCTGACTTTTGAGCTGGTTTTGGAGCATTGAATCTCCATTATTTGGCACATGAATTCAGCCATTATTTGGCTGAATGTAACCCCTCAATAAGTGTCATTACATGGCTATTGAAGGCCATTAGTTGGCTAGTTGAGGGGTCATTTTCTTACCCTATAAATTGAGGCATTTGGCTCAATTGTTCAATACTTTAGAAATTTTATGAAATCTTCTTCTTCCTCTCTAGCAAGTTTTCTATATTCAAAGTTCTTCAAGAGTAACACTTGAGTTTCCTTTGCTCATTTGTTAAGTTGTTGTTGTATTTTGGGAGACTATTGCCCGACAACGTAAAATGATATATACGGGGCAATCTTGTCTTAAATCGTCTCAGCAAATCACAAGGAGTTTGTAATCTTCTTATTTCCAGTTTGTTGTAATCTTGAGTAGTTTATCTTTTCTAGCATTTATAATATTTATTTACTTTTCGTTTCATGCAATTATTGTAACCCCCAGTTAATTCTGTATATGCATTTATGTATAGCTAGCACTGAAATATTTTTAAGATATAAAATTAAAATGTAATGCAGAATGTGACAGAGGCCTCATCAGTCATCATCTTTTTATTCTGATAATCAATTGCAGTGTGGGGGACGGGACTTAAGGTGGGCGGTTTGTTTTTATTTTAAGGGATTGGAGTTTTATGTACCTTCATAAATTTTTATTTTATTTTCTTTATTTTGCTTAAATCATTTTTGTTCTTAAACTCGGATGTGCCCAAGGTACTTCAATTTTTTATTTTTATTTTCAGATCCATTTTGTCTTCCTATACTGTATAGTCTCTACTAATTTCAGCGTTGCATAATTTGTTTATTAAAAGTAAACTTCTTTGGGTGCAAGAAGATTTTACTTTTTGGAACAAGAAAGTCAAATATCCAATCTACTTAAATTGTGTTGGTTGTTTGATTGTCGAATGAAATTTCAACATGATTTTTGCGTGAGAATTCCTTCTTATTTTTGTTTATTTGATTTTGTTTAGTCTTAGTTGGAGTAGTTTGGTAGGCAAATACTTACACAAACTCTGTGTTTGCACTAAACCATGTTATTTTCAGGAAAACACCGGTAATGAATTGATGCATCAATTAATCATAGCTAAGTGTAACAATAGATGTATATGAAAATCGAACCCAACTATTTCGACATGAAACACCAATATATATTTGATAATTATTAAAATATTGACAAATTTTATATTTAGAATTCATAACTTCAAAAGTCTAATAAGTTCAATAATAGGAAAATACTTTAAAGATCTAAATCATTTACTTTAAATTTTGAATTCGTCTTTTGATCAAGTAAAATTCCGTAAAAGGCACAAAATGTATCTATTGATTTACTGCAACATCAAGTAATTTTTCGTCATTACTGGTTAGCACTGGACATCACACACTGGGGATTAGCAGTAGGGAGAATACTAATTAGTATTATGATTAAAGTGCTCAACGCATGAATTGTGCCAATAATTCAAAATAAAATAGAGAGAAATTTCTAGGGTCACCCATATACGACACAATTCAAACCAGGTCATCATCGTGTTAAATGATTTATATATTTTCAATTTACTGAATACAGATATAGATTGATGTAACGTGACCATAAATATAGTGTTTGTAAATTATAAAATAAAAATGAAATAAGACTGTTTATGACCCAATGAATAAACGAAATAATTGTCACATTGCTCTCACAAGTAGGCAAAAAAATGTAAACAAAAAGTTGAACAAGAAAGCGAAAGAAGGCCCCATAATATGATTATGATATCTACATTTTTTGATTCTGAACGCATCCGATTTTTTCATAAAACTTTTTTCTGATGTTGTGGATATAAATGGAGGATTTAATCTTTATGTTGATTCTGGAGAAACCTAACAGTTGACAGATCCTTGATAATATTGTAAATAATTCATGATTTATTTGAGAAAAGAATTTTAAAATAAATCAAATCAGATGAATATTATTGCAACATACTTATCGGTCTATAATTTTAGATGAGCAACTACTGATAGGAAGCTAGTTTCCTCGTTACGCTTCACATTTATCTGGTACCGCAAAGGTAAAGATTTACTTTAACCCAATGTTTATATCGAACCAATAAAAATATCAGATCTATATTTTTTCTACACATTTATCACTTAATCACGCTTAAGTGATACTTTAGACTTTAGTTATTAATTGTTAATATTAAATTGTTTCATGGGGGCGGGGGGATAGCGTAGAGATTAAAGATTAGAAATCAACAAAATGTAATAGTTAACAAAGCCTGTACATAATTGAAGAAACTAGGAGGAGAATGTATCTAGATTTCATTAAAAAATAAATGTGCAGCTAAAAATGGTGTTTCCAGCCAAAAAAACTCACTATGTACATGTATAAATACTCCACTAAATACATCAAAGATCAATATAAATACTCCTTAGAGCTGGCGTGGACATCAAAATTGGCGAGGCTCACTCTCTAAGAATCAGAAGGTGGTTACAAGACCTATACCAAGTTCCTCTGCAAGTTCATCCCATACAGGAAGGAGAGTCAACAATACAAGAAATATAGCCATACCAAGAGCTGCTTTTCTCCAAGTTCCGACCTCTGTTACATCGTTCAAGCATGGTTTCTCCGGTGTCCTCTGAACATCAAATGATCCGAAGATTTTTAAGTTTTAAACAACCAACTCTTATATATCATGTAGGAAGAGATATAATTACAGAATTATAATATTTCATAAATCAACATATATTTATTACCTGACATATAAGCACATACAATCCCCACGGAAGTGACAGAGGTCCACCAAGCTGATAGCAGCAGAAACAGGAAATTTAAGGACATATATGTAAAAGACCATAATTGATTTGACCTCAATACTCGCATGAAATAAGTACACAGGTTCCAGTATTGCCAACAATATACTAATTAAAACTTAATGGAAGTGGAGTGACAAAAAGGGGGAACAAATAGACACAGGACAACAATTGGACATGTGAAGGACATACATTTGATCTGCATATGCACAACAAGCTAAGAAAACATATTAGTTGAAAAACTTTGAGCAATGTAAAGATTTTTTGAGAATGATTTTTTTTTTGGAGAAGGGAGCAATGTAAAGATTTACTGTAAGCTCTACCCTTTTATCAAATGACAAAAGAATGCTTACCACGCCCAAGCCCAAAAGAGAGTATGTTGCCAAACCAAAACCAATTAGTGAACCTTTACCAAAGGCTCCCTGCCAAAAACAAAAGATGAATGTAACAGTCGTCATACTTTATCTGGGACAATCAATTATCTCTTAGCCAAAAAAGCTCTTCATTTTCAAAATGGTCATAATTCTTCATAAGAAAGTCAGCAAAATATTTTGGAAATCAATTTCTTTAAGCATGCTAAAAAGTCTCAACAGCTCCTACCTCGCTAGGGTCCAAATGTTTGCAGTACTAGAATCACATAGGACCCCTGAGTCTATTAGTATTATCTTTTCAAGCTTTGCACCGTTCAATCATATAATACTATGTAAACAACAGTCTAATACTATTACTTGTCATTCATTTGAATTAGTAGGATGATGTTGATTATGCTTTGAGATTAACCTTGACAGTGTCCCAGGTTCATGAAAACAAACTGACAAAATTAAGAATGCAACGGCTACCTGCACAGCTCTCCCACCATCAAGACATCCAACTGGTAGCATATTAAAAGCTGATGTAGTCAAACCACACCTGCAAAATGGAATTTAGAGCAAGCGTGCTAAAAACAAGCCAACAAAATTACTTACAACAAACTCAAATTTACCAGCCAGCAATCACAAGAGGATGGATTGAAACCATTGCTCCATGCATTGCTCTGTGAAAATGAGTGCACATTAGCTCAAATGTTATGCTAAAGATTCAAATAAGTAAAACAAAATATGTTGCCAATTTGGAAAATCAAAACGTTCCCCGGCCTTCAAGAGCATAACTGTTAAGGTTTTCTTTTAAAAACTACTATATTCATGTACTTTAAAGTGATTAGCCTACAGATATAGCGGTTTTGACAAAGGGAATCTTCATCATAGTAGAACAAAAATTCAAGTATACATTCTGGAAATTGTTTTCCAAGAACTGCATGCTTCCGTTCCCTGTGGAGGGCTAAACTTACCCATAACCAAGAGTGGCTCTGCTAATAAGCCCAAGAAGTAAAGAGCCCTGAAAAAGTGTGCTAGGAACCTGAACCAACTCTCCAGTAGCAGCAGGATTGGATGACAGTAACAGGCCAACCGCAAACATGGAAGAAGACAATGCAGCACCGGCAAAAGGACCCGCAAGAGAAATGTCTACTTTTGCTTTGCGATCAGGAAGAATAGATTTGAACTGCAGGAACCAAGAGAAGATCATTAATGCATGTGTTTTATGCTTGATGGAGTGATGATGAATTAGGTGGAATGACAAGGTCCGATGAAGTAGATTAATCTAGAACAGATCCTTTGATGATTTTTCCCTCCATGGAAGACTCCACCATTGTCAAATCTGTTGTATATGAACTAACAAAATAATATGATACTTAAGAAGGGAAAGTATGCCTGTGTGTTACACATAAACATTGTTTGAAGTGTTACATTCACAACATCTCAATCAGCATAGACAACATTTGATTCTCCTCCTCCACGACTTCTACTTCTTTCCTTCTCTTCTCAATCACACCCTACATTTAGAACTCTTATTCTAGTCCTCTATCACAAGCTTGAACTAAAAAAAAAAATCTAAAATGACAGTAGTCCTAGATAAAGGAACCACCAAATGGGCACAGAAAAGGAAATTGAAGAATATTATTATTAACTCCAAGAGATTAATGGCCATACGCTATTGTATAATAAAGGACAATCATCAAACTACACATGTTCTCTAAACTAGATTGGAAAAGGCTGCAGCCAGAAGAAATTCTAGTTTCGCTAGTAGCATTTCTTTATAAGTGTATTGCTAGTAGCATATATCAAACACTCTACAGCAATTCCCTGTACTAAATGCATTTTGCGATCACCCACCTCTAGGCAGAAATGAAATGTAACCCCTCCCCCACCACTACCACAAAAACAAAACCTATAACTGCTGTCAAGAACAGTTATTAAGAACTAGCGCATCTTTGATGGCCTGCGAGAGTGTTTCCTATACCCAGGGATTTACAGCACTTTGAGGACTATTCAAGATATTCGATCTATTTGAACAAATCTATAAGAAAGTTCAAAATCATCTGCTGCCAACTTTGCTGTTTCCATCATTGGCAAGTGACAACAAAATATGCTAACCTGAGTGATTGCTCCAAAGCTTCCAAGAGTGATGTTTGGAATAAAGTAAGGAATGCTTAGTTTCACATTCCTTGGAAATGCAGCCAGAAAATGCCCGATTTCCTGCAATAAATCAATTCTTCACATAAAATTGAACAGGGAGGAATAAGTACTGAAGAACAGATCGCCATCTCATTTGCGCTTAACAACAAGTCTTATTATTTATTTTAACACTAAGCTACCCCAGCAGGATTGCAATGACAAACGGGCAATGCCAAAGGGTAAACTTTTTCCAAAAGCAAAAGAAATGGCATAGCAGCAACTTCTAGTTTTCATGCAGAGCTACAACATTAAGCCGGATGACGGAGGTGCAAAAGCTTAGCTAGCTAATATACTCATACAAGTGTCCTCTATATGTTAGAACCCAGTATTGTACAGTAACTTTCGACGATAATTGATAGGTGTCTAATGAGTTATACCTAATGCCCTTCTGTTACTTCTGATCACTTTTGATTTTAATTTAAAAGGGGCCTTGACCTTTCATTTGTATCCTAACCACAGAAATGTTCTACTTGATATTGTGACTTTACTTGTTGGTTCAATATAGCCCATTCCTATTTGCCTTGGTGATGGAAGGACTGACGCGACAAATCCAAGGGGAGGTACCATGGTGTATGTTATTCGCAGATGATATAATCCTGATTGATGAGACTCACAGCGGAGTGAACGTCAAGCTGGAGGTTTGGAGACAGACTCTGGAGTCTAAAGGGTTCAGGTTGAGTAGGACCAAGACAGGATATTTGGAGTGCAAGTTTAGCAATGGGAGCGACCCTGAGACAGGCGTGGAGGTAAGGCTTGGTACTCAGGTCATTCCAAAAAAAGGAAGCTTCAAATACCTAGGGTCTATTATCCAAGGGAATAGAGAGATTGATGATGATGTCACACATCGTATTGGGGCAGGGTGGATGAAATGGAGGCTCGCATCTGGAGTCTTGTGCGACAAAAATGTACCACCAAAACTTAAAGTCAAGTTCTATAGGGTGGTGGTTTGACCGACTATGTTGTATGAGGCGGAGTGTTGGCCAGTCAAGACTTCACACATACAAAAGATGAAAGTTGCGGATATGAGGATGCTGAGATGGATGTGTGGGCATACAAGGAGAGATAGGATTAGAAATGACGATATCCGGGAGAAAGTGGAGTGGCCTCGGTGGATGATAAGATGCGGGAAGCGAGGTTGAGATGGTTCGGGCATGTGCAGAGGAGAGACACAGATGCCCCAGTGTGGAGGTGTGAGAGGCTGGCTATGGACGGATTCAGGAGGGGTAGAGGTAGGCTGAAGAAGTATTGGGGAGAGGTGATTAGACGGGATATGGCGCAAGTGCAACTTACTGAGGACATGACCTTAGATAGGGGGTTGTGGAGGACACGGATTAGGGTAGAAGAGTAGTAGGTACTCGAGCGTAGTCCTACTTATGCTTACACATTGATAGTTGTAGTATTAATACTGTAGGCCAGATTAGCATATCACTTATAGGCACAATATTGCTTTATAATCCATTGTAGTTTAATTTCTGCCGCTATGTGTTCTTTAATGTATTTTGTCTAGCTTATTTAGGTGTGTTAGATACTGCTCCCTTTTGTTCGAATGCATTTTATACTGCTTTAATTCCTTATCGGAGTCTGACTGTTTCTCTTGCTTTACTCTTGCTTTGTTTTGAGTGCCTTGCTTGTGATTATGTTTTGTCTTGAGCCGAGGGTCTCCCGGAAGCAGCCACTCTACCTAACAAGGTGGAGTTAAGGTCTGTGTACACTTTACCCTCTCCAGACCCCACGGTGTGGGATTTCACTGGGTATGTTGTTGTTGTACTTGTTGGTTCAATACTTCAATATAATTACTCACTTTCAGGTCATGCGTCTGTCAAAACAACCCCCTAAGTCAGCTGAATATGTTTTTAAATCGAATTAAGGAATCTTCTGATTGGCAAGAGGAAAGGCAAAAACTATGTAGTTCACTAGTCAGGTGAAGAAAGATAAGCCTGAAATCTTTTGACAGACAAAATGAGATCAATCCCTTCATTTACAACTCCAGTAGTTAGTACCGGTCCCACTCAATTATTTTCTAATTCTCCAGGCCTGAGGAATCATACAAGTAATAACTAGTCTCTGAGTAACTGGATCACCCTAGTGGGGCCATTCTGAAGACAAAGGAACCTAATTAAACCAGAAAGCGAGAAAACCCAATGTAGAAACAATGTCTAAATAGATGTTAAATAATGAGGATTGCTTGGAGTGATAAAAATATATTTTACAAAAGCTTATGCAAAAGCTAATCCAATTTATAGTCTTACACAATCTTACTTTAAAATGAATAGCATAAATCAACACATTAAAGACGAGGAAATGGAAAGAAAGATGGTAAAATTCACAGTAAAATTCTACACTAATGACCATTGGACTGCCTTCATCTATCCATAATCAAATGTAAGAAAAAATGTTCTTTCAGTAGATATAGTCAATCCTCTATAAAAAAAAACCAAAATTTTGATTTTACTAGGTTAACTACTGGAATAAAGTTTTATCTCAGCAGGAGGAAATTTGATGTTTCCGGTTAGAGACATATATGTCCATGTAAAGTTAAGTGTGAGATCTACAAAACCTTAGTTTATAGGACTGTTATTTTGCCTCAAAAGGTAAGTTATATAATATTGTAATGAAATAGACATGAATAGATCAAAATGAATAAAGAGGATTCATATACTCGTTCTTAATTATTTACGATTGAGATAGATTGATTGGTTGAGATAAAATTTGAGGTTGTTCGAAACTATGTGGGAAGCCAATTCCCACAATTTTTCAGGAAATTCCCACAATTTTTCAGGAAATTCCCACAATTTTTCAGGAATGTGCTACCTCTATATTATGAATCTGAATTTGCTTCTGCAAGGAGACACATAATAGGAATTAAAGAATGTAGAGTTGCGACACTTAACCAATAAGATGCCTATTACAACTCATCCATGACTAGAACAAGATATGAGCATTGGATGCGGATATGCATCTGAACTTTATAAGTTAAATTTCTAGTAGGATTCTAGTATATATTTAAGGAGCTACACGAGGACACATGTGGGTTAAGTGTAGATGCAATAGCATGCTGTCAAATCTGTTGAAGTTGCAAGCTCTTGCACAATTATCCTCCAGACTAAAGAGTAGGCACAGGACAGCCTGGTGCACTAAGCTCCCGCTATGCGCGGGGTCCGGGGAAGGGCCGGACCACAAGGGTCTATTGTACGAGACTAAAGAGTAGCAGAGCAAGAAATTCTAATTTCTAGATGTATTGAGTCCATTGTTATTCCTTCTTTTGTTTCAAAAATGAATACTTTCTTTTTGAGAACATCAAGCTTCTGCCATGTTAGAGGGGAGGCTCTTAGTGATCTTGGAAGATAAAGGCAGTCGGTTGACAAATAGACTCTTTCACAATGACTTGGCCTGATATTGTTATTCCCTTGAGCATTGTAAGCCAGTATTTGAACTTTCCATGTGATACACGTTGGATACCATAGTCAGTATCTTCCATTACATAAAATCAACCCAAGGAAAGAATTACTCTACAAGGATAAAGGCCATGAATAGATTGTTGACTATACATATGGAAAGTGGAAACAGAGCATGCTCACCTTCTGATAGACCGCTCCACTGCAGGATGCTATGTTTTGATTAAAGGTAATATGGTTTCTTAGAAGATTGAAAAACAAAATATATACGCAAGATACAATTTAGTATAGAACCATGGCGATACTTAGTCGCAAAGTTATATGGATGAAACAACAACTTCAAGAAAGGAAGTTTTGGAGAGATCTTGCCTATAGAACTTGTATGTGATAATCAAGCTACATTTCACATCAAATTGAATGCAATGTTTCGTGAGATGAGCAAACACATAAAGATCAACTTCTATTTGTTAGAGAAAAAATCGTCACTAAGTTTGTGAAATTGAAGAACTAACTTCCTGACTTATTCTGTTATTCACCAAGTCCTTCACCAATGCATGAATTGATGATATATGTAACAGGCTTGGTACGTACATGTTATGCACTCACTTAAAGGGAAGTATTGCTAGTTGTTGCATGCATCCGCTTGAGGAGAAGTTTTTGATAGCTAGTTTAGATTTAGTTAATGCATACAGGTGTAACATTACATGTAGTAAGAGTCCCACATTCAGATGCATACATTGTAAAATGCGCCTACAGAAGAACTTAGGAGTAAGATAGTTGTCTGAACGTATTCTCTCAATTCTTTAGACTGGCCACTTTTTCATGATCAACATTGCATTTAGTGGTAAACTATCACAGCTAAATCAGAAAAGCGCATCTTCATTGTTTCATCAGGTTGTTTTCTCTTAATCTTAGAGTAATTATGAGTTCAGTTATCATAAGGAGCAATATTTAGAATATCTATAAAAGAGATCTTTCTGTTGAGACTATTCTTCTATTTTCAGTAGTAACCATATTTATAACTTAAACATAGAGCTTCTGCTCTGAGGCAAAGAAATGTGTTTGTAGTATTTCTATCTAGTTTGATATTTCTCCACTGCCTTTAAACTTTAAAGTAAGAGAAATACTAATATCAAAGCTAATTATTCTTTTCTCAATAAAATAAAATCATAGTCAACCTAACAGACGTAATTAATATTGCCACAGAATGAAATCAAAAGCCTAAGTTAAACCAACCACAACAACAACATACCCAGTGTAATCCCACAAGTGGGTCTGGAAGGGTAGGATGTACGCAGAACTTACCCCTACCTTTGTGAGGTAGAGAGAAAAGCCTAAGTCAAACCATTCTATCATAAATCAGAGATAAAATTGGGAACTTTTAAGAGATTTTTCATGTTTCTTTTGACCTGGCTTACACCGTCAATAACAGAGAATCCCATACAATCAACTAAAAGGATAACAAAGAAATCTTACATGAAATAACTGCACACCCAACACACCATATGCCAGTGGTAAAGCAGAATCCACAAACGGTACTAAAAGCTGCATATCTGGTGGTTCAATTGCATTTGGATCCGTAAAGTACTTAACTACCTCAGGAGGAAGGCGAGTTATCTGCCCAACATAAATTTAACTCGTCCAGTCAGTTTTGAAGAACAATTAGACAACTTTATGGGAAGAAGTAACGAAACAATATAAAAAGGAATTATAAAGTCAAACCACGAGGATAATTAGCACACCTGAGACGCAATTCCTAGTTCTACGGAGGAACCAATCGTGAGAAGGAACAACAGAAAAGCAATTACATATTGCCAGAGAGATGTTGGACCTGGTTCAGAAACTTCTTTCCGCAGCATACCAAAGCTGACTCTGGGCCCGCCACGCGGGTCGGGACCCTCTGAATTAGGTTCCTCCACCATGAACATGTTGTACTTATCACCCACAATTTCTGATAACTGACTCTGAAGTTTGGCAAAAACATCCTCCCTCTTTCCTCTAAGATTCCCAAGGAAAAGAATACCCTCTCCAAAATCTCCAAATGCTTCTTCTTTAGTCACCCAAAAAGTAGAGTAGCCAAATAACTTTTCCTTAATGATCTTCACATCACTGGGATCAACCTTTTCTGGTCCAAGAAGTTCCATCAACTTAAAAGAATCTACTTGGAAATTATTATAAGTTGATTCAATGGTGGATATTGTTGGCTGCCAAGAAAGTACACATTCAGTACATTGGATTCTCCTCGTCATCTCTTTAATGTTTCTTCATATCATGCAACTACTCTTTATTTTGATCATTGGAGTAATGTGTGTGACAAGTTCCTTGTGAACAACAAAGATTACGTGAACATTTTGTGACTATATGTAATAAGGATAACTATTTGACACTTCTCTTGCTATCTTAATGACCAGATACGTTTCTTAAAATTCACATCTATTCCAGACCACAATTTTTTTATACTAGTCAAATTGATTTAAAAAGTTATAATTAAACAGTATATAAAGGTGAAAAGCCTTTCTATTGCAATTTCAAAAGTAACTATTTTAAGATTTCCCAGTAGGCATTTACTTTTAAGCTTTCTATTCAAGATCAGATACTCAATTAGTCAAGATTGCCGAAGCGTTCCAAACATTGCATAGTCTAAAAGGGTCAGATATTCAGAGTTCTACCAGGACGTTGTTTCCAAGAACACACTGCAACAGAACAACCTAACCACTTCTTTCTCTCAATGATAATGATAGAAGGCAAACAGAAAATGAAGATTTCAAGCAAAAAAGTTGGAAATAACTTTCCATGTTACTTGCCATTTATGGCTGTAAAATGATTTCCTATCTGTATAAGTCAGTAGCCAGGATAAGAGGTATATGAATATGTAGCTGGCAGAATCAGTTCTCCTACTGTAAACGCCTATGACATAGTACTACAACCAGCAGCATGAAGAACAACATCAAAATACTAATACTTATATCAGTTATCAGTTTAATAAATACACATTCTTTCTCTTCTTTTCCACCAAAGTTTCCTCCTTTCATAGACACCACATTCTAAAAATGTAACAAGAAACTTGAAAATTTAGACAATAACAACTACACACCAATACCAATCTAGTTTGGTTGAGGTCTACTATACGAATCCTTATATCCATTTCGGCTCTATTTTGGTGTGTTTCATTTAAATACTCAATTATAAAACAAATAGAGTGTTGCTTATCTTTGTTTCACTTCCTTGAACTAGCTACTAGCGCACAACGTGCCCTTGCTAGTTTAGTCATTAATTAATCAACTTTACAAAGATTTTGCACTTATCCTAGTACTAACATAAAAATTTCTAAACGAACTTAAAAATCAAAATACTACTAATATTTATATCAGTTAAAAACACACTCTTTCTCTTATTTCCTCCAAAGTTTCCACCTTTCATAGACACCACATTCTAAAAAAGTAACAAGAAACTTGAATATTTAGACAATAACAACTACACATCAATACCAATCTAGTTTGGTTGAGGTCTGCTATATGAATCCTTTATATCCATTTATGTTCTATTTCGGCGTGTATCATTTAAATACTCAATTTTAAAACAAATGAGAGTGTTGCTTGTCTTTGTTTCACTTCCTTGAACTAGCTACTAATGTACAACATTCCCTTGCTCGTGTAGTTATCAATTAATCACCTTTTAAAGGATTTGCACTTATCCTGACACTAAACATAAAAACCTCTAAACTAACTTAAAATTAAAACGAACTCTATATTTCATTAAAGCAAAAACAAAAGCGAAACTCACTCGTGAAGGAATCCTCTGAATCACTTGCCGCATCGTTCCTTTCTTCAGTGGTATTGCATTCCAAAAGTAACTAGTTTTAAGATTTCCCAGTGGACAAATTGCTATTATGCTTTGCTATTCAAGATCAGATTTTCAATTAATCAAGATGGCACATGCATTTCTACATTGCATAGTCTACAAAGGGAAGATTTTCAGAATTTTACAAGGAGTTTGTTTCCAAGAATACACAGCAACAGAACAACCTAACCAATTCACTCTCTCAAGGATAGGCACAAAAGCGTACAGAAAATGGAGTTTTCAAGCAAAATACTTGCAAATAACTTCCCATATTCCTTGCTATTCATTGCCATAAAATGATTTCCTATCCGTATCAGTCAGTAGCCAGGATAAGAGGTGTGAATACGTAGCTAGCAGAATCAGTTCTCCTATCGTAGAAGCCTATGACATAGTACCAGTAGCATGAAGAACATATATATAACAGCAACTCACTATATCATCCATGAAATTTTCGGACAAACATTGTCATTATAGAGAGGTTTGACTGTACTTTTGTTTCTGCTGGGAATTGAGTTGAACCTGAGACCTCATGGTACTCAACCCACTTCATTGACCACTAGAGCACCCTTGGATGCAAAAATTACACTATATATACAAGGTTAAAATTATTTTTATGTATATAAAGTAGATATTGAATCCTCTTAGTGAAAATCCTACTCCGCCACTGGTCCGCAATATGAATCATTTATATCAATTCTGCTCTATTTCGGCATGTTTCATTTAAATACTCAATTCCAAAAACAAATTACAGAGTTGCTTGTCTTTGTTTCACTTCCTTGAACTAGCTAGTAGCTGCTAATGCACAACATGCCCTTGCTCGTTTAGTCATTTACTAATCAACTTTAAAAAGATTTGCACTTATCCTAACACTAACATAAAAATCTCTAAACAGACGTAAAAATTAAAACGAAGTTTATGCTCCCTCCATTCCAATTTGTTCTCTTACTTTCCTTTTTAGTCGTCTCTTTCCCTTTTTTTGGCAACTCCTTAATTTCAACTTTGCACGTGACATATTTAAGACCACAAGATTAAGTAACATTTTGGTACATTTTACGTATCTTTAGTTAACAATAACAAGATTCAAAAGTTAAACATCGTGCCAGGTCAATACCAGAAAATCATATTTAAAAGTCTTCTATACTTTGTTAAACTCCGTGACAAGACAAAACTAGACAAACATATTGAACAGAAGTATTATTTTTTTAAAGCAAAAAGAAAAGAGAAACTCACACGTGAAGAAATCGATACCGGAGAATCCTCCGAATCACTGGATACATGGTTCCTTTCTTCAGTTGTGGTCTCTTCAGTTACAGTAGCTAAATTGGAAGAATCCTTTTCAAGTTTCCCGTCGCTATTGCATCCATTATTATCGTTACTACTTCCATTTCCACCACCACTATTACTACTACTACACCTAATAATCAATCTACCGAAATTCCGTTTCGGCATTTTCTTCATTTCAGTTCTTCGACTGAAATTATAACTAATAATTGGAGGATTCATACGGAACCTTAAGTTCATTGTACTGAGACTACAGCTCGTTAGCGTTACCATTGTGATGGAGAATGGATGGTTGAATTTTTGTTGTTAATGGTGAAAATTACTAGTAATAAGGAGAAGACCAAGTTCAGGGCCTGTTTGGCTGATAACAGAAGAATATCTTCTTCTTGATATTTTTCTTTTTATCCTTTTAAAATATGAAAAAGTGCAATGTGGCCCTAGAAGTATGAGGTTGTTCTTTTTGGTCCATCTTTTACGTCTACTGTTATGTGGGAAGGTTGTGTAATATAATATTCTGCATGAGAAAAAATAATCCCAACATAAGAGTCATACTCTATAAATTATGCATACCTAATACCCCATATGAATTTATGTGATAGAATTTGACGGAACATACAATTTAAGATAGAAACAATTTTGAAATTTATAGCTTCAAATGAGTCATAAAGAAATATATGACGGTAAATCATTTCATTGTGTAGAACAAAAAAGTTTATAATTAAATTATTACTTGGATATAAAAACATATCACTATATTTTAGACTAACAAAGAAAAAGAAAAGGTTGTCACTTAAATGGAGTGGAGGGACTAGGGAGTAGTACTTAAGTTGGATCTTAATAGAGAACTCAACTTCCGGCTATCATTTTTGTTTTTCGAATTACTTAAGTAATCTCTATTATTTTGTTACAGAATAAAATTTAGAATAAGAATACATATGGTAATATTAAGCATGAATATGAAAAACCCAAAAAGAATATCCCCCAAAGTAAGCGCTTTGTTTTACTAGTAAATAAAAATGATTTATTTGTGTTATCTAAAGAGTTCCAAATTAAAACATATATTTATATGAAGAAAAAACATTTTTTTGTTTCACCAAACTTCGGATGAGAAATGAACAGTAAAAAATGATACAAATAAGACTTCTTTAAATATGTAATCCAAAGGCTTTGGGCTATCTAGCAAGGCTTGCTTTGAGCTTCCAGCTACAAATTTTAACTTGCATCAAATAACCAGGGAAGGAAAGTTCAAAGATTTCAATATCAGATTTGCTGATACTGCAAGCCAACAAGTGATGGCAAGTAACAATTCTTATAGAAGAGCCTTACAATATAACATAACCATAGGCAAATATTTCAGATTTTCTACACAAGCAGATGCTCTTGAATACAGGCTTTATGCATCTCCCAGATGCTATTTAATGGTCGAGATTATATTTAGATATTAGCTGTGGAAGGTTATCCAGCAACAAGGTGAAGACGGCACCAATCAAAAACATTAGAATGAATACAAGCAATATCTTTCCGATGTAGATAGGGCTGAGAGCAACAGCTTGTGATTTTCTCCTTGCAGAATGAGAGTTGTCCGAAGCCTGCAGAAAATGGAAGGCAGAGAATCAGAAAGTATGTCTTATTTTCTTTTCGTACAGAGTTTCCTGATTAATCACTTTGAGTGTTAGCTCACCCTACCCCCACCCTTATCACACGCCCCAGAAAACCTCTAGGTGCGGCACCGTGGGACGAGAGGAATATTGAAACAGCAGAAGAACATTAAGGAAATGGTCATAAGACTTTCTTACACTCGGGGATTCTATATTATTCATGGTACTCAGTACAAACTGATATCTGATTATTTCAGCTCCTCAACCACAATGCTATCGTTCTTCTTGTAACCACATTCCTTTCTCCACCCTCTTCCCTTTCAGTCCAACAAAAAGAAGAGATGCCATCATTCATCAGTCCTCATATATATATATATATATATGCGCACGAAGAAAATCCTTTACTCACATTACAAAGAAAGAAGAAAATCCTTTACTCGCATTACAAAGAAAGTTAGACTGATTGCTTCTTTCAATACTGAGTTATAAGAAGAAATTGTACACTCTGCTTAATATCCATTTTACACATCCATAGGAATGAGGTGAACCCTTCTCCTTTATGTTCAATACAATCTAGATACTGCACCAAGAAGATCTAACACTTACAGGCCTCCATATATTCTCAGAAGCTGTTGCACATCTCGAACAAGACATTGAATTTCTAAGAATAGTCTGTACATATTGCTTTCTAGTTTCTACCCATTAGACTACAATCTCACTACAGAAGTGGAGTCTCTGATTCCTAAAACAATTTTCAGCATGTACTTTCTCCTTATCCAGTACCCGATGGGTGGAGACAAATATAAGAAAGCAAAAGTACAGAAAGATCCAAATGCGAGTTATATAGTAAGAAAATCTGGAAATTGGCATAAATACTCATTTACTGATTTACTCCAATTTTCAGATACAAATTGTTATGTAAGTGAATTCAGGAATGAGGCTCACCTGTGGCATACATCATTTCACTATAATTTTCAAATACAGATTTGACATATATGTTGAAGAGGGGACAAGAGCAAAAAACTTTAAGAAAAGAGAACAATGAAATTTCCAAGTGCAAATCAGCAGGAGTCATCTGACGAGCATTCAAATGCTTTTACAAGTTTTGCCAGTGAATGAAGCAATATCCTTCTCAATTTTAATTATAACAACAATTATGAGTATATGCAAACCCACCCCCAAGAGAAATTGTTAGATGGATATATATTATTTATATATGTTCCTGATAGAGAATTATCAGATATCATAAAAGTATCATACTTCAGTTTGAATTTTGAATTGAATAGGAAAATTGAAATTTTGTTTTCATAGACCAAAACCTATAACAATTCTGAAACAATATCCAAATTCATTAGAATATAGCCATATAGGTAAGGTCTGCGTACACTCTACCCCCATACCCCACTTGTGGGAATATACTGTGTATATTGTTGTATTCTACTAGACCTTCACTTTGCAGCTTGAAAGCAAGGAAATACAAACTTGAACCATAGGATAAGAATAGCTAGAAAAAACTGACAATGCACACTTCCATAAAACAGACATAAATAAACATACATAGAGACGTCCAAGGGATTTGCGTATCACATATAGATCCAAATCGCGAACAGGATTAAAGATATTCACATTAAATGCACCTTTCCTTTACTAATCATTTCCTAAATAGTATCGACTTTATCAAAAATATTTTGAGCCACAACAGAGTATACACAATCAATGTGCCATTTTGAAACTCCTTTACACTTTTTTCATATTACTTTAATCTACTCAAATCTATTAAGCCAAAATAAAGAACAACAACTAGTTAAATGTGAACTTACACATCTTTAACTTCCAAAACAGGTTAAACATAGTTATTCAAATTGGGACATAGAAAGAACAACAAGTCATGAAAAAGGATATGTAATCTGATTAGCATGATTAAAATCATACCGAAGGAACATATGTTGGTCGCAATGTTGCATAATTATCAGGCATCCCTCTTGAAAAAACTGCTGCAAGAGAGTTAAGAAAATCTCACCACTGACAATTTCCTATTTCTAAGTAATTCTTTGACAATTTCCTATTTCTAAATAATTCTTTGTACTAAAAACTACGGAGTATTAAATATCATAATAGTTTACTTGTTGTCTCGGTAGCTGGCTGCAATTTCCATCCTTTGCCATAATTCACAAGAATTGAATTGGGGCCAAAAATCACAGGCACTTCCCCATCTTTAACAGCTTCAATGTAGGTTACAGGTGTGTTTACCAAGATAGAATCAATCCTACTGCCATTGATAAATTTCAGTGCGAATTTTGCCTCTGTTCCAGCAGCAAATCGCCAAGTCTTGCCAGTGCATTTGCAAATAACTTCCACAAACTACAAAGCAGAAATTAGAAGATCAATTTCAATTTCTGATTGCAAGAATATCCAATTTTTTTAGAAGTAAAAAATTCCCAATGGGCAATAATCAACTGTATCAAAGAACATAATTTCAAAAGAATCAAAGGATGAAATCACTCCCACAAATTTCAAGGTAGAAATTAGAAAATTAACATTTGTTGTAGAAACTAGGAATAACAATTTTACTTATTTGTTACAAGAATACCCAATTCCCCAGACTCCACTGTGTGGGATTACACTGGATATGTTGTTGTTGTTACAAGAATACCCAATTCTATAGTAAGTTAATGATCAATAACAGTGTGTTGCTCAGACTCTTCAAAAATACCGCCGAGTGCAAGTCGGATCCTCCAAAAGTAGTGCGTTTTTGGAGGATCCAACACAACTGCGGCAACATTTTTGGATAGTCCGAGCAACACAGGACTATTAACGCGATTGTTTCGTATGGATAAAAGGATAATATCACTTTCATAAACCTCAAGGTAGAAATTAGAAAAAGAAAACAATTTTAATTGCTGCTTACAAGAATAACCAATTTCATAGTAAACTCAATGATCAATCAGTCAATAATGAACTGTATCAAAAACCACAATTTCAGTAGGATCAAATGATAATATCATTTCCACAAACTTTACAACAACATACCCAGTGTAATCCCACAAGTGTAGTGTATGTGGAGGTTAGAGTGTACGCAGACATTACCCTCTACCTTGGGAGTTAGAGGGACTGCTTCCGATAGACCCTCGGCTCAGAATAAAGCAATAACAAAGCAGGTCAAACAAGAAATAGCAACAGTAACTACAGAAAATAGAAAATGAACTATTCTAGTAGAAACTAAAGGCAAATAAATTTAATCACTGACTACGAATATACATAATTTCATTGTCAATTACATGATCAAACGGCCAATAATTAACCACATTAATTAAAACCATGATATCAGAAAGATCAACGAATATTAGCACTTATAGAAACTACAAGGTAGCAGGGCAGCCCGGTGAACTAAAATCCAGCTATGCGCGGGGTCCATGAAGGGCCGGACCGCAAGGGTCTATTGTGCAAGAAGTTGTTCCCGACTTGAACCCGTAACCTCCCGGTCACACAGAGTCAACTTTACCAGAAAATACAAGGTAGCAATTAGAATAAAAGAAATAAAACAGTTATAATTCGAACTGAATGATCAAAATGTTCGTTCCACAAACTACGGGGGTTGAAAATTAGAAATTGAATTCTAAATTGCTAATCATGAAAATACACTAAATATCAATCTGGTGAACAATTAGCAGGAATTAAAACTTAATTACAGAAAGATTAAGAGATGATAGAGGAATTACAGAATGAGATTGTTCTGTGGGTTGGTTGACTTTAGTTTCTTCTTTCTGCTCTGCCATGGGCTGATTGTTTTTGGAGAATGAGCGGTCAACGGTCAATCTGGTGGTATAAAAGGCCCAAATATAATGGATAAAACCTTCTAATAACGGGTCGGGTGGCCCAGATAAACCGGGCTATTGGTGTACAAATAATTTTACGGTTTTCCTTCATAAGGGTCGGTCTTTAATTTTTGTACCTATTTCTCATTTAATAAAATTTTGTGGGTCAATATACCTTTATTTACTGGTCTACAAAATCATAGAGCCCAGCAGAGTAAGAAAATAATTTTACAAGGCAAGATTTTAATAGAAACTATATCTATTAACGTAAAGGTACATATAGAAGCTATGCATTTTCCGGCATAGTTATGTAGTACTAATTCGCAAAGCAAGTTTTTATAGAAACTATGCCGAATTTCTTTTTTGTTTTTTTCAACGTCAGTGATATTTTCAGCCAATTTTTTATTTCTTAAATCGTTGAAAAGCAAAAATTAAAGACCTGCAATTTAAGGTTTAAAAATTAAAGACCATCCCAAACAGGTCATTTGTGCGAATTATCCATTGGTGCATGTGTTACGAGTTGAAGCCCAACTGAGGGCCCAAGTTCAGCTCTTATAAAAATCCAAAAGTTCACATAAAGGTTGACTAGAAGTTGACACTTTATTTTTCTCCAAACCAAGCATACATTCACTAGAAAGATTCCTTTGCATCATTTACAACCCAAGTTAAAAAAAATTATTCCCTAGATACTTTTTGAAGTAAACAAATGAAATTTTTATCATAACTCCTAGGGATATATACAAAATGTATATGCTCAATCAATGTTGATAGTGTTCAAATATCTTCCCAAGTCACGTCCATCCTCTAAAAAGTAGTAGGGGTGGCAATTTCACCATAATCCGATGGATATCCATCCACCCGATCTGATTATATGAACGAAAAACTGATAAAACATGGATTTTAATCGGGTGACGGATGGATCGGGTCGGATTCATGTGGACATACATCCAACCCACCACCCGATTCACCACCCGACCCATCCATCCACCCATTTATAAATTAGTTATTTTTTGTGTAATTCAGTGATAACATACCCCTGACTCATGTCATTACTAGTACTTGATTTTATTTCCAATAGTTGTCTTTATTTTTCTGAAGTAAATGGAAATTATTTTTCAATTTCAACATGATAATAACGATGATTCCTAGTATCAAAAATGTTATTTTTGTACTACGTTATACATAATTGACATTTTCTATGTTGAACATCACTCTATATATGACTATAACTGTTGCAATATAATAGATTGAGAAATATTACAATGAGATAAATATCAAATTATAATGATAAAGCAAGATAGTATGAAAAACAAGATAATATGAAAACTGAAAAATAAATAAAAAGTACCAAACTGATTATGTTATAATTTTCATCCGCGAAACACCCGATCCACCCGTGGATGATGGGTGGATCGGATGTGGATGAAGAAAAAATAGAGTGATGGATGGGTCGGGTGATGGATGAATGGTTGGCGGGTGGAAGCGGATTGAGCTCCACCCGATCCACCTCCGATCCATTGCCAGTCCTAGAAAGTAGTTACATTACTCCGTCGCATTTTAATGAACTTCTTTGCATTAGATAGATCTTCATATTTTTTAGATTATTCTGCATTGCATGTTCAGTAGATGTCCTTATAACAAGTGTTTCGGTAATCATGACCTTCTCAATAAATTGAATCATGATTTCTATGTAATACACATGTTAGGCATATAAATTATACTACCGGACATAAATTTGAGACTTTCTTAATTAAGGGTATTAATTTCATTTCAAATGAATTTAGGGGGTAAGAGATCGCCCCTAACCATAAAGTTTAAGTGTGTAAATAACTTTTCTGAACAAATATTTATGATTTTTTTTCCCTTTATAAAGTAATACAAATGTGAAGAGTTGATAAGCCATGTGATCCCCAAGAGAAAAAGTGAGCTAATAAAATTCAACACCTTCTGACTTCAAGTGTTTTTAACTCTTTAACATTAAGTGCCACAAAAGGTTCAACAATGGATGAATTAAATACCATCTTCTTTTTTTTCACTATCACCTCCCTTTATTTAAACACTTCTCTATATATTCCACCATTTTCAGTTCAAGATATCTCTATACATCAAAAACTTCATATACACAAAGAACAAATTAACCAGCCCCCCCCCCCCCCCCCCTACCCCACGCCCAAACTATGGGGAGGCCTCCTTGTTGTGATAAAATAGGAATCAAGAAAGGTCCATGGACTCCAGAAGAAGATATCATTTTGGTCTCTTATATCCAAGAACACGGTCCTGGAAATTGGAGATCAGTCCCTACTAATACTGGTAATTTCAAATTGTGAACCTTAAGTTGGATTTTGCTTCTTTTTTATAGTATTATATGATCATAGAGTTTTTCCTCTTATCTTTTTCAAAAAGATTATGTTGAAGAAATTTGTTTTGTTTCTTTTATAGGGTTGATGAGGTGCAGCAAAAGTTGTAGACTAAGGTGGACAAATTACTTGAGGCCAGGAATCAAAAGGGGCAATTTCACTCCACATGAAGAAGGAATGATTATCCATCTTCAAGCATTATTGGGTAACAAGTAATGTTCTTCACCTCCTTAATTACAATTTTTTTCCTTTTAACTCTACATTATTATTTTAATCCTACAATTAAAAAGAAAACACTATAAGATGAGAGTGTGATATGGACGGTCCGAACTTGTTTGAGATTGAGATGTTGCAACAATATGTTATTGTTATATAATTAAAAGAAGAAACAAGTTTAGATAAATAAACCCTTCTGAATCACCTAAATAATAGCAATAATGTGAATCCTAGGCCACTTCACCGTGAATTATGGGCGAATCTAAACAAATTTTCTAGATTATTATGATTACATCATCGTCAAGGCACCCCGGTCTGAACATGCTGTGTTGGTTGACAAACCCAAAAGCAAAGTCAAGGGAAGGGGGTAGCCGGAAAGAATGGTTCATAAGGTTATAGAAAATAATAATTAAGAGCGTGGGTACATACAAACTTGATTCATTTTACTTTTTTCTTTGGAGTATAATACATGTATTTGTACAGATGGGCAGCCATAGCTTCATATCTTCCACAAAGGACAGACAATGACATCAAGAACTATTGGAACACTCATCTAAAGAAGAAACTCAAGAAATTCCAAACAGATTTGGATTCACATAATTTGGCTCCTCCTCCAGATAATTCTAGGACTACTAATTATGATCATCAATTCTCATGGCAATTCAGTGACAATAATAATAATAAGCAAGGCAGCTCAAAGTTATTTAACTCTCCAAATTCTTCCTTGTATGCTTCAAGTACAGAAAACATTTCAAGACTTCTGGAAGGTTGGATGAGATCTTCCCCTAATCCTTCTAGAAGAAATGTTGATCATGATGAGATGTTGCATGAGGCACAAAAAAATAACCAAGATCAAGAATTTGTTAAGAGTGGTGAAAAATCTTGGATTCAAGATGGAGAAAATATTGGAAATAATATTGTGACAATTACAAAAGAGAAATCAACAACCTGTGAAAGTAGTGGAGTTGTTGCTGATCAAAAGACAAGTCCTCCTCCATTCACATATCTTGAAAAGTGGTTATTGGATGAAAATAATGGTGGTCAAGTTGAAGAACTCATGGAACTACCAATGATATTCACATAATAATATTTCTCTCTTTAATTACAACTAATTATGACTACTTTTTTTACTTGTTTTTTCCTTGAGTGGAGTTTGTTTGGGGGTAGGAGTACTCTTTGAAGAAAGCGTAATAGCTCATTCAAGTGTCAGTAGCGGAATATTCTGTCAATGAAGGTTTCTGATGACAAGATCGGACGAAGTCCATAGGTGTGTGAATTTTTAAGTTAACATAGTTCTAAATTTGATGTAACTTTTCTAATTAGAAGTTAAAATAAGCTCCATCACAGCTTCATGATGCTAGCTTTCCTCTCAAATCAATTAAGTCCTGTTTAATTTGTAAATTAATTATTCAATTTCTGAATGAAGGCAGCTTATTTATGATCGAACATCATATATAGCTCATTAATTAGTTTTGTAATATAAAAATGACTCATAATTCTAAATGGAACAAGTTTAAAATGATCTTGAGATTACGTAAGTGTTAGTTAGAATTCTTAGTAGTATTGTAAAATATTCCCAGGATCACTTAGAAAATGAAAAAAAGTTATTTCCTGTAGATAAAGGTTGTAGTTTCTTTCAGATAGGAAATTAAAAAGCAATAATGAGTATGGTAGGACGTTAAGAAGCGCAGACAATCACTTTAAAGTCATTTAAATATAATTAATCATTTGTCACTAAAACTATTAAAACTGTACTATGTTAATTGATAAATTATGTCCTATATGTACATTGTTTATAACAAACATGATCTGCTAATCCGAAAAATACAGTAATATAACATGTAAAATTATACTAGTCATTGTCGATCAACGTGTATAACTTAAAATATCATCATACTATTAGTCAAATCTTAACCATTATAAACACAAATTATTAATCACCGGTTTCACATAATGTGTATGGAATTGTTAATTATGACCGACGAAGGGGATGTAGACTAATATAGAGTCATGAATAGCATTAAATAATTAAGTTGAATACTATACGATTATGATTATATTTTGAATCAATCATGAGAATTGGGACTAGTAGTCAAAAGTCATAAAATTGTGGACTTAGGTACCAAACGTACTAATACTAGTATTTAATTTCAACCTCTAAAACAAGAACTAAAAGAATTTATAACACCACAAGTGTATAAGAAACAATTAAAATTTAATATTAGCAATCACTCTCTTCTAATTTTTTAAGATTTTCAAACGAGTTAGAGCTTGAACTTTAGAAAAATATTTCTTTGTATTTTTTATAATACAAAGATTTAAGTACAGTGGATCCATTGTTCATCTCATCTTTCGCGACTAAAGTTATATTCAACTACACTCAACTTGATAACTTTAAACAACAATCAACATATGCAAGGAGGGAAATATATGAGCAAAACAATGATAAAATGTCCATGTATTGATGTTTGATAATGGGTATGTTATTGTTGTATTGATATTTGGTACTTATATCGGCATCAGAAGAGAATATCGAAAATAGAAGGTAACAGACTAGAGATTCAAAGATATTATTATACGCAAAACTTGGTAAGTTAAATGTGTACTTTTTACGCGCTAGACCAAGTGTTACATATGACATTATTATCATCTTAAGGTTGATCTGAAAAATGTACAAAAATAACTAGTACTTCCTTATTTTATAAATAGCGATTCTTTCAACAAAATAAATGATACATATTTTACTTTTAAAATTTAAATGTTTATATAGGGCACTAGACTACATTATTCTCTCTTTTCTTTTTCGTGCAAATACTAGAATTTTTCTTCCCCTGATCTATATTGACTAATAGCTAGAAAGAATATAGTATTGGAATAGGCCCTTTCTTTTTGTTTTTTAAAAAATTGTTAGAAATTTAAGTAATTAAAGAAGAATTTACATACCAAAGGGAAAAAAGAGAGAATGGTTGCGATTGAAACAATTAATAATTTGAAAGGGAAGAAAGTAAGTGTCACTTTGTCACGAAATTCTTGCAATCTTTTTAGGGTAAAAAGCTTTTATTTTCATGTAACTTTCTTTTCACCAAAATTAACAAAAATGAAAGAGGGAAACATGTGATCTCTCTCACTATATATAATATATGCCCTTTCTCTAAGGGTACGTAGTTTGATTAATTCGTCATATCTCGTCGTGACCTTTAGAACCTTTAGCATGTCAAATTAATAATGCATGCAATGTTAGAAGGGTTTTATGCACCGTCAGTATAAATATCAGTTGATACAACAAGTTGGGAGTGTTTAATTTGCCCTTTTATGTATTACTTATAGGAACTACTCAACACTAATTTAAATTAGTCGAGCTAAATGAATTCGAAAATTGGATGATTAAACGAAAAAAAGAAGAGTTGATACATAGGTATTTTTATTTGTACTAAATAATTAGTTCTCGTTGGAAATTTGTCTTTGGTGGAGTTGCGTTCACCAATTTTTAATGACTTAAACACTAGGGTTCCGCATGTTGGAGACTTTGATTCTTCACATGTGCATAATCTACTAAGTGAGTAGATGACCGAGGGCCAAGGATTGTCAAATTTCGTTGAGAAATGAAAGAGATATTGGTCCACGAAGTGAGGTGTTTGAAGTATGAAAATGTGGTATAGACCAATTCTCCCCCATCGGTGGGGAAGGAAGATTTGTTTAGTTTATAAGTCTCAAAATTGGCTAAGGGTTTGGGACCCCAAAGGGTAACCCATGTGTTTGGAGGAGGGAGGACCTAAATGTGCTTTGGTTCGAGGCTAAGTCCACACGCGCGCCGTCGCCCGTCCGATCCGGGCTCGGGTCATGGGCTTCTGCTATTATCTTTTTGGACCCAAATTTGCTTCATATTTACAGTTTGTTCCATGAAGTTTCAAGTAAGATAAAATTGGAAGAGAACTTGTGCTTTTTGTTGTTGGTTTTGGAATGTTAAACCTCCATTAATCTGCACATCAATTCAGTCATTACTTGGTTGAATAACTCCTCACTAAAGCTCCAATACGTTGCACATTAATTCAGTCATTTATTTGGCTGAATTACTGCTCACTAATTGTCATTACATGGCCATTAACAACAATTAGTTGAGCAGTTGACAAGTCCCTTCCATGCACTATATATTGTAGCCTTTGGCTCAATTGTTGAGACTACACACAAACGAAAAATCAGAAATCTTCCTACTACTTTTCAGCATCATTTCATTACACTAAGTTCTTCAAAGTAACACTTGAGTTTCCTTTGCTCATTTGTTGAGTTGTTGTTTTATCTTGAGAGACTATTGTCCAGAACGTAGAAATGATATATACGGGGCAATTTTGTCTTAAAGACAGAGTGTCATCACTCGACCCAGCAAATCAAAGTGCTTGTAATCTCAGTTTCTTGTTTTCAGTGTATTGAAATTTCAGTTATTGTAATTTCATTTTATTGTAATACTTAACAGTTACTTATTTCATGTTTCCTGTAACCATTGTATTCAACAGTTCTTAGTCCTTGTTGACTTTCTCTAACAGTTTTTCAAGGAAAACCTTTTAAATTAAATCAACAAAGTTTTTGTTTTGGCGTTGAAATTGACTAAATTTTGCAATGGAAACTGAAAATTTGAGTGTAAAGTTATACATGTCCTATGATAAAGCAGGTTAATGATGCATGGAATTTAATGAGTTCATGAATTCATATTTCTTTAATATCTTACTGTGACAAGTAATTATTGTCTGATATTCTTTTTATATATATGTTTTGACATACATAAGCTAGCTCTGAACTCTTTTCTTTCACTTAAACGTTACACATCGTATAATGATATAATTATACTCTCAACATCCTTGCGAGAGAGAGAGAGAGGAGGGAGTACTCAGAATCACTCAAATGGATGGAAGAACGTACACCACAATATACTTTTTGTGTAATTATTAGGTGTTGTATGATAACCTAATTAATTCGGATTTGCGTCAAGTAGGAGACTAAGGGTAAGCATTTTTTACTACAAATTTCTCCATTCCAAATGTTCGACCTGAAACCTCTAGTTAAATTACGATGAAGGAATTTTACTCTCTTGCCACGTCCTTTGATGGGAGAGGCGAATACAAAATTTTAAAAGGATGGGTACACCATTGCTTTTAAAGGCTGCTTAGAAATTAAAAAATAACGCAAAAGTGCAGCAAACTTATAACCAGTGCATCACTTAGTCTCATTTGATCATGAGTTCCTGTAATATTAGATATATTGAGAATTATACACATGATAATATATCGAGTCTAGTCGGATGACCATGGGTTCAGGTGACCCATTTTTTCTATGTAAATTTGCCACTGTTTGGTGGTAACTAACAAGTTATCAACTACAGTTTTATATATATGTATTATAATCGTGGTGTCCAGATTAGGTTGCACTTATCTCGATTAATTCAATAGGATATCTGCTATTCTGACCAATACATGTATCGGATAACCAGGGGCGTCTCAACGACATTGGTGGCCTAAGGCGAAACACCTAATGCGAGGCCTTAACTTCACTAAAGCATATATATATATATATATATATATATATATATATATATATATATATATATATGTGTGTGTGTGTGTGTGTGTGTGTTTTTTTTTTTCTAAAATTTATCTTTCTAATTTTTTGAGATGCAAAATTATTGATAATTTTTACAATCAATATGCCATAATACCTTTTCAATTGATAGTATCGCCAATTAACTTGATCTCTCTTGAGACATTCAGATCATAAGTAAGATTTTATCAATTTTAATTTTGATAAACTTCTTCCGTTGAGGCGACCTATAGAGTATATTAGTCATCTTCTATCATGTTTTTTCTCATTTGCTAATTTTGAATGTAATGCAACAACAACAATATATCCAGTGAAATCCCGCAAAGTGGGGTCTGGGAAGGGTAAAATATATGCAAACCTTATCCCTACCTTGGGAAGTAGAGAGGTTGTCTCCGTTAGACCCTCGACAAGATGACAAGCAATTCAAAACAGTACGAAGAAAGAAATAACGGAAGTCATATTCTCTATCAAAATAAATTCTCCATTAAAATTTATACAAAATAACGGATTAAATAATTAATAAAAGTTGTCATACCTCTTTTTATGTCAACAAACTCTTAAAAATATAATAAAAAGTGAGCCCAAAAAGTAGTATTGTTTCAAAAAATAATATTCAAAATTAAAAATAATTAATAACATAATAAATATAGACATAAAAAAAATGTGACCCCCCCCCCCTAATATTTTTATCTATGTTAGAGATTGAACGTGAAACCACATAATTTTCAAGTCATATATTTTATTAATTACTAGGTCATACCTAAAGATAACATGTAAGTGAAACTAGGGGTGGCTAGTGGGCCGGGTTCGGGGCGGAGCGGGTCCCGGCAGGACGGGACCCGGCGGGACTGGGATTGGGTCGGGTTCGGGGCTGTGGCGGGACCAGCGGGCCGAAACTGGCGGGATAGGCTGCCGTCCCGTCCCGTCCCTCATTCCGCCAAAAAGGGGGACCGGTATTGGAGGGGCGGGGCGGGATCGGGTTTTTTTTTTGTTTGTAAAAACCTTAAATTGAATTTCCAACACTGAAATTGACATTCATACCTACACTACCACAAAATTTTGACGTTGAAATCTATTGTATATCATCAGATCTTGACTAAAGAAAAGGGAAAATTAGAAACTGGTTTGGGGAAAAATTGATTGGGAAAATGGAGCTTTTCGTAAAAATTGGCGGCGCCAAACCGCCTTGCGGCCGTTTGCCCGGCTACGTCTAAAAAATATACGCAAAATAAAAAAACGGGTAAAACAGACATCCGAGCGCATAGTTATGACCATTTAAAGTTGCACCAATTTACAACTACTTTATCTTCCTACGTTTATCTCCAATTGAATTACATTTTTAACAACTACTCATGTCGATGCTTCCATGATATGTTAATTAAGTTCATGCCGCATTCGACTTTCTTAAAAGCTTCGGCTTCAATCTAGCCACTCAAAGACAAATGTACCATTAAATGCACTTTATATTTAGAGGCATTCATAACACATCTCATGTCGCTACTTTATTTGTTCATAATATGATTATTGCAAGGTGTTCTGTAAACAATTTGGTTATTCAAGTTTCCCGAGTCCTCATAAGATGTACGAACAATTATCTACATTATACAAATGATAGCAATACTGGAGTCAAAGAGAAAATGAGGTATTTATAGTTGGAAAATTGAGTTAAAATGTAAATATACTAACTTAGGGGTTAAAAATAAATATTAAGAGGGTACGGGGTTTATGAGATAGGGGGGGAAAATGGTTGTTAGGATCGAGGTCGGGGTGGGACGGGGCGGTTTTGGGGCGAGACGGGCCTAGACGGGACGAGCCCAAGTCCCGTCCCGATTTCGAGTCCCGATAACCTTTTTTTTAAGGGGGATCAGGGCGGGGTCGGGTCGAGACAGGGCCGACCCCGCAAAGAAAAAATACTGGAACGGGACTTGGGCTCGTCCCGCTCGGGACCGTCCCGACCCAGTCCCGATCCCGCCGATCCGCCCCGGTCCCGCCCGATCCCCCCCTCCCTTTGTAAAAAATACCTGTTGCACAACGACCATTTTATATTTTGGCAGTTGTGCAACAACCATTTTTGGCCTCCCTTACCCCCTTAATTTTTATTTTTAACCCCTAAGTTAATATATTTACACTTTAACCCAATTTTCCAACTATAAATACCTCATTTTCTCTTCATCTTTCTCACAAATCTTCCTACAATCTCTCTAATATCTCAATCTATCTCTCTACAAGTCTACATTGTCTACTAAATATTAAATTTTATTTGTTCATTTGTATAACTATATCAAAGTTCAAAAATTGGGAGTGAAGTTGGCAACTAGCTTGAGGATCATCCATCGAGCAAAGTTTCAATTTTCAACCTCGATTACACGTCGACGTTACGTTGGCGTTTGGTATATTCGTTCCTTCTTTAAATTATTATTGTTACTTTATTTTAATTAACGCACTTAATTTCATTATCTTTAATTATTTATTAGCATAATTAAAATTGATGGAATAAGAGGTGTGTTTAAGGTAAAGGGTAAGGGTGCTTCTTCTAGTTGGGGTAACAAGGGCAAGAGTACTTCTTCTAGTCAGCTTATTCCTAGACATGATGATTTGATTGATTACACGCATATAGATGAAACAGAATTTTTTAATGATATACCATTAGACGATGAGATATTTTCTGCAACTCAACCAGACTTTAATTTAGAAGATAATCTAGATGACACATCCACCAGTGCAACTCAGATTGAAATTGCAACGCCTCCTATTCCCCCTAGTATGAGACGAGGCCCAACACAACAAAAATTAAAATCAGATGCATGAGTTTTTTTTATAGGGACCAAGAGAATCAAGTAGTTAGATGTCAAATTTGTAAAAATATTTATAAATTTAAAATGGGAAAAGGTCATAGTGGGACGGGAGGTTTATTGAGACATGTACAAGGCTTTCACAAAGCTAGGAGGGACCAATACCTGGCTGAAAAATCGGGTGCGTCAACGCGCTCTCAGTCGGGACAAGGTTCACATATTGTTCCGGACCAAATATAGGAGAGCACATACACTCATTAGCAGGAGACAGCTTGGAGATTGCAGTGTTATTCAGAGATTGGATACGAGTGGAGCGTAGAAGGTGTGGTCAAAACGGAGATCAACGAAGAAGACGACAAAAACTACAATGAAATCTTATCCGACGGAGGTGGAAGCGACGTCGAGCAATTTGACCAACAAATTTCAATTCCAACTGAAGAACCACAAGACATTATAAAAAAACTAGAAAGGGTGTTTTTAAATATGTAATTTTTTAAATTGTAATTTTACTATGTTATTTACAACTTTCAACACCACAAAGTTGCATTTTTGAAATTGTATTACAAAAAAATTATATTTCTATTAAATAATATAAGAGGCACAAAAATAATATTGGGATATTTTTATTACACTATCTTGTTCAATTATTGAGGTGTTTATTTATGTTATTTTTTAAATAAGTGCAAAAAAAACTCGGAAAACCCAATCCCGACCCGATAAGACCGGTCCCCTTTTTCGACCGGATCGGGAACGGGACGGGACATCGGCGGATCCCGCTAGTCCCGCCGGAGGACCGGTCTCGCCCTACCCCGTCCCGTCGGGTCTCACCCCGTACCCGCCCCGTTGGCCACCCTTAGGTGAAACACTTTTTTTGCAATAAACCGTACATTTACTTTTTTGGTTATCATATGAATTCCCAAAAAATAAGATCTGCTGGTAATATTGTCATGCATGTGATGTTCACAAATACACCTTTAGTAATTACCGCAATGAAATTAAATAAGGCAATAATTTGGTCAAATACACATATTTGAAAACTTTACAACTGAGTAGCAATTTTTAGGACACGTGTCGAATAAACAGGACAGTACAAAATGATAGAGATAAGAGGGGACTACCTAAGCTACACCAATGACCTACAGAAAAACGTGCTGAGGTTTCTTATTTAGAAAAGCTGTTAAAGACCTCTTTATTTTCATTAATTATGCAATGAAGTGGCGTTTACACACTAATTAATCTACTGCCCCCTACAAATTTATTTTAGTTAGATATATTTATTGATTCGCAGCTAGTGTAGAGGGTTTTCTGGAAGACCCTACGCAGAGGGTTGGAATCAGCCGATTGGAATTAGCCGATTATGGGGGCTGGCATCAGTTGGTGTAATGTTATTATTGTAGGGTAATTTGGGAATTTTAGTCTTGTATTATGTTCGCCCTAGTTTTCTCTATATATAGTCTAGGGCGTCGTTATTCTCTTGTGTGGTTAGTAGAAGCCGTCGTTATTCTCTGTGAATTGCATAGAGCGGTGTGTAGCCGAAAAAGAGAGAAGACAGGATTGTAAACTCAAAACTCCATTATATTAAAATCTGCAGCGGCAAGTGGACTAGCTCTGGCATTGAGGGTGAACCACTATAAATCTTTGTGTGTTATTTATTCTTCGCTCAATTTACTGTTTTCTGATTAGGTAGGATTTATAACGTAAATTCTAACAATTGGTATCAGAGTGACAGGGTTGTGTTGCGATTCAGAAAATAATGGGAGGCGAAGATGGTTTGGTACACGGCATCGGTAAATTCGATGGTACGGATTTTGTGTTCTAGAGAATGCAGATTGAAGACTATTTGTACGGCAGAAAGCTTCATCAACCGCTGAGCCCGAAGCCAGAGGAGATGAATGATGCAGATTGGAATCTCCTTGACATACATGTTCTGGGAGTAATCCGATTGATGCTGTCGAAGAACGTTGCTCACAACGTGGCAAAGGAGAAGAACATCACTGGCATGATGAAAGTTCTGTCCGACATGTATGAGAAACCTTCGGCTAACAATAAAGTATTTCTCATTAAGAAACTCTTTCATCTAAAGATGGAGGAAGGTGCCCTTGTTGCAAGCACGTGAATGAATTCAACACGATTGTTAATCAATTGTCATCGGTTGCAATCGAGTTTGACGATGAAGTGCAAGCCCTAATTTTGTTGGCGTTTATACCGAACAGCTAGGAGCCGATGAGAGATGCGGTTAGTAATTCTGTCGGCAGTGACAAACTGAAGTTCAATGATGTTAGTGATCGTATCCTTGCCGAGGATATTCGCTGGATAGACTCTGGTGAAGCATCGACTAGTTCTGCTCTGAATGTTGAGAATAGAGGCAGAAATCATGACAGAAACTACAACCAAAATAAGGGCAAGCCGAAATCAAGAAATGGCATGAGTCAATCCAGATCCGGGTGAACACTTAAGTGTTGGAACTGCGAAAAATCGGGTCACATCAAGAAGAATTGCAGGGCACCGAAGAAGGAGGACAATAAGGGGGTGGAATCAATGCTGCCACTGAAGACATTGGTGATGCGCTGTTGTAATAGGTTGACAGCCCGATCGACTATTGGGTGCTTGACTCAGAAGCGTCTTTCCACACCACCTCACATCGTGATATAATGACGAGTTATGTTGTTGGGAATCACGGCAAGGTTTACTTGGCAGATGGTGAGCCTTTAGACGTTGTTGGAACTAGAGACATTAATTGAAGATGTCAATGGGCACGTGTGGAAGATCACAAAGGTAATACATGTGCCGAAGCTAATGCGTAATCTGATCTTAGTGGGTCAGCTTGATAATGAGGGACATGATGTTAACTTTGGTAACGGGTCGTGGAAGGTGATGAATGGTGATATGGTGATTGGTAGAGGTAAGAAAACTGGTACTCTATATATGACGACGAGCTGTCGTGATACAGTCGCTATTGTTAACAACACAAAGAAGACAGAGTTGTGGCACTGTAGGGTGGGGCATATGAGCCAGAAAGGGATGAACTTTTAGTGACTAACGACATGATTCCAGAGCTGAAGTCGGTAGATCATTACATGTGTGAGAGCTGCATTCTTGGAAAATAGAAGCGAGTAAGTTTTTCAAATGCAGGTAGAGAATTGAAAGCCGAGAGGCTTGAATTGGTGCACACGGGCGTGTACTATCCCCTCACTCAGAGGATCACATTACTACGTGACCTTCATTGCTGATTCAACCAGAAAGCTATGGGTCTATGTCATAACAAATAAATCCGACGTGTTCACTGTATTCAAAAGGTGGAAAGACATGGTCGAGAATGAAATAAACCTCAAGTTGAAGAGCCTGAGGTCTGACAACGGTGGATAATACATTGATGGCGACTTCAAATGGTACTGTGCCGATAATGGGATCGAGATAGTGAAGACTACTCCTGGAACACCCCAACAAAATGGAATAACGGAAAGGATGAATCAGACGTTGAACGAGCGTGCACGGAGCATGAGAATACATTCTGGACTACCCAAGACATTCTGGGCAGACGCAATCAATACCGCAACCTTCTTAATTAACAGAGGACCGTCTGTTCCCTTGGGTTTCAGAATTCCAGAATAGGCTTGGAGTGGAAAAAAGGTAAATTTTTCTTTACTGAAAGTGTTCGGTTGCTTATCCTATGTTCATATTGATGCAACGGCTAGAAGTAAACTTGATCATAAATCTAAGAAGTGTTATTTTATCGGCTATGGTGACACCGAGTTTGGTTACCGATTCTGGGATGACCAAAATTGGAAGATCATCCGAAGCAGGGACGTCGTCTTCAATGAACATGTGGTGTACAATGACAAGTTGCGGGAGAGTTCAAAATGTAGGAATAAGGAATCGGAAACAACCGATTTAAGAGACTTCTCGGCAGCCGAGACAGCCGAGTTATTGCCAGGTACGACTGAGGCAGAAGAACAATCTAGTGATGGTGGGGTTGATGAAAATGTTGATCCTGAAACAAATCAGCAAACGTTGATCACATAATTACGCAGATCATCCAAAATCAGTAAGCCGGTTCACAAGTTCTCTTCGTCCCTCAACTACATTCTGCTCACTGACAGAGGGAAGCTAGAATGTTACGAAGAAGCAATGCAAGTCGATGAATCGATTAAGTGGGGGCTGGCAATGAAAGATGAGATGGACTCACTGTCATCAAATCATACATGGGAGTTATCCTATTTACTAGAGGAGAAGAAGGCATTGCAGAATAAATGGGTCTATCGGATAAAGGATGAACCCGATGGAAGTAAGCTCTATAAAGCAAGGCTGGTTGTGAAGGGATTTCAATAGAAAGAAGGCATTGACTACACGGACATATTCTCTCTCGTAGTCAAGTTGGTGACAATCAGAACTGTTCTTGGGCTGGTTGCAAAGGAAGATCTGCATCTTCAACAGATGGACGTGAAAACTGCCTTTCTTCACGGTGATTTAGATGAGGAAATTTACATGAAATAACCTGAGGGATTTGAGGTCAAAAGGAAAGAGAATCTGGTGTGCAAGTTTCAAAAGAGCCTGTACGGGCTGAAATAGGCTCCAAGACAGTGGTATACGAAGTTTGACTGCTTCATGAAGAAACTCGAGTTCGCAAGGTGCGAAGCATATCACTGTTGTTACTTCAATAGATTTGAATACTCTTACATGATACATCTTCTTTATGTTGATGACATGCTGATCGTAGGGGCAGACCTACATTAGATTGATCAGCTGAAAAGGAAGTTGTTAGAAGAATTTGCAATGAAGGATTTGGGAGCCGCAAAACAAATCCTTGGGATGAGAATCATAAGAAGTAAGGAGGGCATCAAGCTCTCACAAGAAGAATACGTGAAGAAGGTTATCAAGAGGTTCAACATGGATGATGCCAAGCCAGTCAGTACTCCATTGGCTGGACACTTTCAGTTGTCAAAAGATCAGTCACCGGTGACCGAAGACGAGATGAAGCATATGGACAAAGGTACCTTATGCTTCGGCTATCGACAGTCTTATGTATGTGATGGTATGTACGAGACCAGACATTGCACATGCAGTGGGAGTTGTTAGCAGGTTTATGAGCAATCCGAGAAAGCAACACTAGGAGGCTGTGAAATGGATTTTCATATATCTGAAGGGCAGCTCGAGTTCAGCTTTGTGTTTTCGTAAGTTAGAGAGATGATTGCAAGGATATGTTAATGCTGACAATGGTGGTGATGTTGATAGTAGAAAGAGCACATCCGGGTATGTTTACACTTTCGGAGGTACTGCAATTTGTTGGGTTTCAAAGTTGAAGAAGATAGTAGCTCTCTCTAGCTGTGAGGCAGAGTACGTTGCCGTGACGGAGGCCACGAAGGAGATGATGTGGCTACAATCTTTTCTGCGGGAAATGGATCAGAACCATGAGGGGAGTGTGTTATACTGTGATAACCAGAGTGCCATTCATTTGGCAAAGAACCCGGTTTACCATGCTCGCACGAAGCATATACAGCTTCGGTACCACTTCATCCGATCAGCTTTGGAAGATGAAGTGTTAGTGCTTGAGAAGATCCCAGGAAGTCAGAATCCAGCTGACATGCTGACGAAGGTCTTGCTGAATGATAAACTGAAGTTGTGTGTAACTTCAGTTGGACTTCTTGGGTGAGAATTGGAGTCGTCGCTGTAGATGGAGACAGATGATTGAAATTAGTCTTCAAGTGGGAGATTGTTGAGTTGTGGAGCCTAATTCATTCACCGACGCTATGAAGACCCTACACAGAGGGTTGGAATCAGCCGATTGGAATTAGCCGATTATGGGGGCTGGCATCAGTCGGTGTAATGTTATTAGTGTAGGGTAATTTGAGAATTTTAGGCTTGTATTGTGTTCGCCCTAGTTTTCTCTATATATAGTCTAAGGCGCCGTTATTCTCTTGTGTGGTTAGTAGAAGCTGCCGTTATTCTCTGTGAATTGCATTAGAGCTGTGTGTAGCCGAAAAAGAGAGAAGAGAGAATTGTAAACTCAAAACTACATTATAGTAAAATCTGCAGCGGTAAGTGGACTAACTCTCGCATTAAGGGTGAACCACTATAAATCTGTGTGTGTTATTTGTTATTCGCTCAATTTACTATTTTTTTATTAGGTAGAATTTTAGACGTAAATCCTAACACTTCCTTCTGTGAACAAATATTGTGTTTAATGTGGCATAACCCAAAAGAATAAATTTGTTAGTTTAATGTGCACGATACGTGTTATGGATTTTGGTTTGTGTTTTATGGTATTGGACTCCCCTAGTACTATGCTAGAACAAATTTCAACAAGGGCATTGTTTAGTCTCTAAAGACGTGTGGGTTTGTCTGTGTGACATCCATAAAGAAATAAGGTTTGGTGAAAAATGAGTCAAGAATGTGTTAAGAGTTCCATATTGTATATGGAATGGGAATATGGACTCCTTATATGAACTTGGACAATCCTCACCGAATATGAAATGGGAACATGAATTCCTTATATGAATTTGGATAATCCTCACCCTACAAGCTAATTTTTTATTTTTGAGGTTGAGTTAGACCCAAAATACATTATTTAGAAAATAGAAAGGCTTCCGAAGAGGCGACGACTAGTGCTACCTCAAATTCCAAATAAAAAATTGAGGGGAAATCGTGTGCCTATATATGACAAGTGACAACTAACAAATCTATATGCTACACACGTTCGAGGCGACGTAATCAAAAGGAAAATTTGTAAAGTCTATTAGGCCAAAGCGAATTATAGTATTAGGGGTGGGCGTATATCGGTTTATATCGATTTTGTATTCGAAAAATATGAACCGAATAAAAATCGGTTTTTTTAAAAAAAACCGAATACAACTTTTTTTTTAAAAAAAACCGATATATCGGTTTATATTGCCGGATGTATCGGTTTTTTCTAGTGGACCGGGCCGGGTCGGTTTTTTTTTAAAAAAAAATTGAATTTTCAAAATTGAAATTTACATTCACACCTACACTATCATGAAATTTCTACGTTGAAATCTATTGTGTATCGTGAGATTTTTACTAAAGAAAAAAGTAAATTAGAAATCAATTTGGGGGAAAACACAAATTGATTGGAAAAACGGACGTATTTCTAAAAATTGGCTGTGCCAAACTGCCTTCCGGCCCCGTCTCGAAAAAATACGCAAAATCAAAAAAAAATCGGGTAAAACGGACATTCGAGCGCATAGTTATGACCATTTAAAGTTTTATCAATTTACAACTATTTTTTCTCCATACATTTTATGTCAATGTTTCCGTGATATGTTAATCAAGTTCATACCACATGCAACTTCCATAACATAGATTAGCTTCAATAACTATGATTCAAGAGATAGTAGTAGCCTAAAATTAAAAAAAAAATAAATTAAAATTTCGGTTTTTCGGTTCGGTTTGTATCCAAAATAAAAAAACCGAACCGAATGAATCACTGAATCCTGATTCGGTTCGGTTTTTTGAAAAATAGTTTTTTTTTTTAAAAAAACCGAGAAAAAACCGAACCGAAATTCGGTTCGGTTCGATTTTTTCGGTTCCCCGGATTTTTTGCCCACCCCTATATAGTATCATGAAATTTGGGTCGTCAAAATTATAAAACTTTAAGGATGAAATCTCATGCATATACAGGAAGATACTAGCTAGCTAGCTACGAGAAATACCAAACTCAATGTGAGAAAAAAAATTACTCTTTGTTTGTATCAAATTAAGTTAAGTACTCTTTGTTTGTATCAAATTAAGTTAAGTTAATTTAATTTAAGGAGTAAGTATTAAATAATTAATGCTTCATAAATATATCAATTATTTAAAAAATACTTGTATTTTGTGGTTATAATTTAGCATCATTTTTTGTGAGAGGTTCTTTTATTTTGGAAAACCAAGGCTTTTTCTTTTAAAAAAAAGCAAATTTGTTTTGTTAGAGCTTTTTGGTTGAATAAATATGCATTAAAGCTAGGACTTTGCTAAAACCCAATTACAATGCATGGCAGGATATTCAAAATATTATAACAATCCAAACATGTCTTTGTTTTTGACATATTGTTTTTTACTCTTCTCAGAAAGTATTTTCCACAAACACCACATTTTATTTGAAGATTCAAACACCCAATCTTGGGTCAGTTATGGGCCGAAGTTAAATGGACATTTCAATGATGGACCTTAAGCAACCATGGGCCAGCTTGCAGTTTGTTGGACTGTGCAACAGGGTTAGATTGGGGTCATTTGCACTTTTGTAACTATTTTGCGTTGGTTTTTAATTTAATCCTCATGATAAACAACTTATTTGTGACACATAAGTTTATATTTTTGTATTACAATATTTCACAAGTTATGCTCCGCGCCATTAAGTAACTTATGCCCCGTTAGACATAAGTTCAATTTTGAAGGGTAAAAATTAAAGTTCAGCTCATTTGAAGGACATTAAAGACCAACACATTTGAAGGAAAACCGTGCAATTAAATGCTAGATTAGCCCATTTTCATTCGATCTGTCGTAATTACCTACTATGTGTTTATATAGCCATTTGGGAAATAGTAAAAAGTTGCATCTGAAATTACAGATTTCATCTAAAGTTTGTTTGACATATTGTTTGTGCTATCAAACTTCCGATATACGCAGTTGCATTTCAAGTTTGTATTAGGCATAAAAAATCTGCTCCTACTTGGTCTTTTCTTTTGGCCTATGGTATCATATGGGATAATCTGCTAATAGGACTAAACAAATTGCTAAGAACAACAAAAAGATGGATATTCTCTTATCTAGTTGACTGTTTCATCTTCTTGTTTTTTTTTCGTTTTTTTTTTCTCTCTTAGTTGGAATTGGTATGTTGATGGTTACCAGCTTATGATGATATCCTTTTTTACCATTTATCTAGTTCCATCAAGACTAGTTTTAACCAAAATTAAAAACTAAAATGATTAACGAAATATTTTGAGTTATTATTGATGCAGCTTTCAAATCACCGCTAATTAATGAGGTGATTAATTTTAACCCTAGTAGTAAATTTGGTGAAGAAACATTTCAAATGTCCATTTTGGAAGTGTTGTGTCATTGTTAAGTACCTTTAGCTTGAAAATGACTTTTACCAAGTGTTTGGTTAATGTTTGAGAATAATTTTAGTTTGTGAGTTTTTTTTTTTTTGTTGTTGTTGTAAAAAAGAATAAAATAAATCTTGTGACTAGACGTTTGGAAAGCAGGATTACTGTGTCATGGAAAGCAATTTTTACTAAAATTATTTCAGTTTACATTCACACTTTTACAATGAATGAGATACTCTTTTAATGTGACAAAATTTGTGCTAATTCCACTATACATAATTGAACTTTTGGTTTTATACACAAGAAACTTACGTGTTAAAAGTCATTATTTATTTCTAAAGCTATGTGTCTCGTCAAATGGTATCAAATAAATTGAGATGAAAAAAGTATTTACGCAATACATAAATTATTTGTTCAAGCAACACTTCCTCCTATTCAAAACAAGTGTTGTTTCAATCAAACTAATTTGACCAAAAAAATAAGTATTGATTTAGGAGGATACAAGGAAGACGTCTTTTTTTCTTCAAATCTATCCTTGTTGCTCCAATAATGATCTAAAAGTCTGAGAAGAGATAAAGAGTAGGTTACTAAAATAACCCTTGTAATTAACGCAATTAAATTATTTTCTTGATGAGTATATCAAAATTCTAATTGACACTGACGTTGAAGAATGCTTTTTTGCACGATGATTTTAAGGAGATAGTATACATGCATCAGCCCTTGGGTTTTAGAGACCCCAACTATACTCATCATGTATGTTTACTGAAGAAGTCCTTGTATGGGCTTAGGCAGGCCCCGGGCTTGGTATAAAAGGTTTGCAGATTATGTATCTACTATTGAGTTTTCTCACAGCAGGTTTAATCATTCTATGTTCATATATCGTCGTGGTACTTCTCTGGCATATATTTTATTGTATGTGGATGATATTATATTGATTGTCTCGTCTGATAATCTACGCAAGTCTATCATGTCACTACTCAGTTCAGAATTTGCTATGAAAGACTTGGGGCCCTTGAGTTATTTCTTGGGTATAGCTGTCACTCGTCATGCATGTGGTTTATTTTTGTCACAGAAGAAGTATGCGGCTGATATCATTGAGAGAGCTGGTATGTCATCTTGTAAGTTTACATCTACTCCAGTTGATACCAAACCGAAGCTGAGTGTTACGTCTAGCACACCATACGAGGATCCCACCCACTATCGCAGTTTTGTGGGGCACTTCAGTATCTTACTTTTACAAGGCCCGCTATTACTTATGCAGTTCAACATGTGTGTTTATTTATGCATGATCCACAGATTGAGCACATGAATGCGCTCAAACGCATTATACGATACATACAGGGCACACTTGATTATGGATTACATTTATATCTATCCTCCGTCTCTACTCTCGTGTCTTATACATATGTTGATTGGGGTGGTTGTATGTTTCTTGGTGATAACTTGGTCTCTTGGTCTGCAAAACGTCATGCTACATTATCGCGATCCAATGTAGAGGCAGAGTATCGAGAGGTAGCCAATGTGGTGTTTGAATCATGTTGGCTGCGTAATCTTCTATTAGAACTTCACTTTCCTATTCAGAAAGCTACCTTGGTCTATTGTGATAATGTTAGTGCAGTCTATCTTTTGGGAAATCCGGTCCAACATCAGCGTACTAAACATATTGAAATGGATATTCATTTTGTTCGCGAAAAGGTAGCTCGTGGACAAGTACATGTCTTGCATGTCCCTTTTAGGTACCAAATTGCTGACATCTTTACTAAGGGTCTTCCCTCGGTTCTATTTGAAGATTTTAGGGACTGTCTCAGCATACGACAATTGTCCGCTATGACTGCGGGGGTGTGACAGAACCCGTGATATACACGGCATTGTATATCACGGAAACAGTGGGTTTATTGTTGTAATCACATTAGTGTACAAACTTACCATAGTTGTAGAATTCTTGTACACGTACAATTAGGATATTAAAAGTATATTAGAAATAGAATTTTTCATATTTGGATATTGTAAACTGCATATATATACCCTATTCATTAATGAAAATAATGAAGGAATTGTTTCTTTCTGTCAGTATCTATTACATTGAAGGGAGGGGGTATCTTATAAGATACCAAATGGCATATAATTTGTTAGTATCTATTTTCAAATTAAAAGAGAATTAATCAAGCAATATTAATTAATTGCAAGAGTGCCCTCAAAGCATTGGATCCACCAATAAATTTGCTTCATTTTGTATAAGAAATGGCATGACATGGAAGTTAGCTACAAGAAATATACTAAATTATTATTAAAGCTTCGTTAAGATGGCCAAATGCACAATTTCAAAGAGACATTACAAGAGACAAGTAAATCTTAGAACACAAACTCCTAAGTATATTACATGACTAGTTCAAGATTATATTATTTGCTTTGTTTTATGTGGAATTAGCTTTTCTAGTGAGAGAGTCCTATAAAGTATATAGTATATATTTTCTTTGTTCTATTTCTCAATCTTTTCCCTTGTTAATTATATGCGCACAGTACAAAATACTTCAATCTTGAACAAGAAATTTTCAATTACACTACTTTTTAAAAGTAAAGGCCAAATACATAACCTTCCTAAATTTATTTGATACTTTTGTTTTGACACCTGAATTAGGATTCGTACCTATTAAATACCTGCACCACTCAAAATCTATACTTATTTGATATTTTTCGCTAATATGACACAATATATAGTCTACATTGTTTCACATCCTGATCAGGATGATTTTTTTGAAAAAAAATAAAGTATCAAAAGTACAAAAGTAGCATCTTTATTCATGACAATGACAAAAAAATATAAAGTAATTCAATAAACTAAAAGAAGTTGTTTACCTTGTGACACAAAATGATTTGGTCTATGCCAAAAAGAAAACGACTTCTAAAATCATTTTTTTTAAAAGTACTCAATTTCCTCGTTTCTATTTTTTTCTCTTTCCTTTCCAAATAGAATCATAACAGAGAATGTTTATCATAGATATTATCTATAGGCTATAATTATCTCATGACTGACTTAAATCTATAAATAATTTTTACACCATCAATGAACAGAACTTAAGCTATTATTCTATTTGGAATATTTTCAATACACATAAATTTTTCCATTGAACGATTCTTCATTTTTACTGATCAATATTCGTTCTTTCTAGTGCCCCAAAATTGAAAATATCAAAAATTGTTCCTCAAATTTCCCTAGGAGTTTCCTTTTTGTCTTATAAAACTTCCACTATACAACTGTTTCCAAGTAGTAAATTAACAAAATCGACACCAAAAAGAACAAGTCTATCATTGTTCTTAACACCAACAAATGGCATAGCCTCTTTAATTATAGCCGGCCACTTTATTCTTCCTCTTATATTTACTTCACTCCTAAATATTCCACCAATTCCCTTTTCCTTCTCCAAAGTCCATGAAGGATCAAGGAAATTCATGTCTACACATTTATAGTGGAACGTGATTATTTCTAATCTTATCTAATTTTATACGATTGTAGGTCATGGATAGGCTATTAAGCTTAGAGCCATCAAATTTGGTGACAGTACGACTTGAACCATGCCAGAAGTGTTCAGGTGAATTAACCCTCCGGAACATCATGTACACCATGCCGGTGGCGTTCCGGCTGCAGCCAGTGAACAAAACACGTTACACGATCCGTCCTCAATCGGGCATCATCTCTCCACTAACAACAATCACCTTGGAGATAATTTACCATCTCCCTCCAAACACAACTCTCCCAAACACTTTCCCTCACTCTGATGATTCATTCCTCTTGCATAGTGTTGTTGCCCCTGGAGCAGCTATTAATAATAAGGCCACTTCTCCAACCTTATTAGACATGGTCCCAAGTGATTGGTTCACTACAAAGAAAAAACAAGTTTTCATAGATAGTGCAATTAAAATCATGTTTGTTGGTTCCCCTGTTTTGTGCTACCTTGTGAAAAAAGGCTACATGGATGAAATTAGAGAAGTGCTAGAAAAAAGTGACCCTAATTGCAAACCTGCTGATTCAGTTGACTTTGAAGGTCAAACATTACTCCACTTGGCTATTTCACAAAGCAGGCCTGATTTAGTCCAATTACTACTTGAATTTGGGCCTAACATAGAGGCCCATAGTAAATCATGTTCAAGCCCACTTGAAGCAGCGGCAGCATTAGGAGAATCACTAATTGTTGAACTTTTATTAGCTAAAAAGGCTAAAACTGAAAGAACAGAGTACTCTGCTTCTGGCCCAATACATCTTGCTGCAGGAAATGGCCATTTGGAAGTACTGAAATTGCTCTTACTCAATGGGGCTGATGTCAATGCACTAACAAAAGGTATTTTTCTTTTCAAGAATAAATAGTTTGAGGAGGTAGTGGAGTAGCTACACAGACGAAAGGGTAATCAGTGGAACACCCTTCGTCGTAAAATTATACCGTATATATAAAAAATAATACTATGTACATAAGTACAAATATTACTATTATCCATAGATATATATTTAATCTTAAACACCCTTAACGAGATTCTTAGCTTCGCCACTGGACTTTGAGATAACGATTGAAAACTTTGATGGAAACTTGCTTGACCATTCACTTCTACAATGATTAAAGCTTAGTTCGGCACTCTGATTACTAATAGTAATTACTATAGTGATACGGTCCGGCTTGTGGAAGACACGGATTCAAACAACAAAAACGCAAAAACTAAAATAATAAGAAAATTGAGGATGAGAATTGAGGAAATTGGGTTGAGAATAGAGGGATAGAAGCAAGATCCAATTGGTAATGAATTTATGGACAAACTTGGATATATGAAATCCAAACCCTCCCAATTGAATTCAACCAAAAGAACCTATACTATTCAATTTCAACAAAAGAGATGATTCAAATGAATCCACAAGTGAACAACTCAATTATGAAATTGATGGAATTGAGTTCAATAACCAATTAAGGAATCCACCTTAATTATCTATCACTAAACACTAATTAGCTCTACAAACTATCCTAAGATAATACTAGCACACTCATATGAGTTCAACATTCATCTTCAAGCTAAGGATGAAAATAAGGTTAAGATCCAAAAGTGGTATTTGCACAAATAATCCAACATGGGCCCTTTTTCTCTTGAATTGCAATCCTATTCTCAGATTTGCACTCATAACCACGAATTGCATGAATTTCATTCCTAACCATAAATTGCACTTATAACCGCATTGTGTGGCTTCCATCAATTGACCCTCATCTCCATGATTCTTCCAAGCAATCATCCACACAATGTATGCCTTTATGACTTGTCCGTCCATGGCCTCCAAAGGCCATGTCTCCATCACCAAAAGGCATGTGGCATGAAAATGCATGTCAGAAGCTCTATCACGGGTTTTAGCCTTCATAGTCGCTCATGAGCTTCCTAGGATCATATCATATAGGCTTGATCATAATATAAAGTATAGTAATATTAAGTCTTGCATAGCCTCTCTTTGGCCAAGAAATATATTTAGATTTCTTCTCTTCTCTTTTTTTTTTCGTCTATCATTTTCTTCCGTTTATCTTACATTAAAAATTTCACTTTTATAACTCACTCCTCTTTATTTTCATAACCTATACTTTAATAATCTCCATAATTGTCATGCTTTTAATATTGAACAACAACAACACCAATAACAATAACATACTCATTGTATTTTCACATGTAGGTCCGGGAAGGATAGAGCGTACGCAGATTTTACCTCTAAATATTTAATCATGTGTAAGTTTATGACTTCTTATTGTATTTCTCCATGTTTAATATACAAAAGATGGAAACACGGCTTTACACATCGCTGTGGAGGAACGAAGACGAGATTGTGCTCGGGTTTTGTTGGCGAATGGCGCGAGAGCTGATGCGCGAAACGCGGGGAATTGGGATACGGCTTTGCATATTGCTTCTGGATTGGGAGATGAACAGATGGTTCGTGTTTTGATTCAGAAGGGTGCTGAGAAAAGTGTACGTAATAAGTATGGGAAAACTGCTTATGATGTTGCTGCTGAGCATGGATACAACAAGCTTTTCGACGCCCTCCGTTTAGGTAACATTTGAATATTATGAGTTCGAGTTAGAAACTTTATCATCACTTATTTTATTTACCGGGTTCAAACTCTATTATTTATACTTGTTTAGTGAGTTTTTTAACACATTTTATATATAGATGAACTTGTAATTCCTTAACTGCATTCACCCCTGGGTATACATATCTAATATAAAATCTAATAAACACACACACATAGATACACTATTGTTATATATTTTACTTGTAACATGTTATTTGTCACATTTTTCAGATTACTAATCTCACTCATTATGTATTAACAATTGTGTTTAACTTCTATTTATTGAAGTGATAATAAAGTTTTAAACTATCAAGTTACATGAATAATAACTACAATTAACCATCCGTAAAAAGTGAGATTGTTTAGTAACTTGAAAAATAAGGCAGGTCACCTGCTATAACATGTTAAAATACTTTGATAGTGTAAAAAATCTTTACACCTTCCAATTGATATATATAAATCAGATCCATGACAAGTTAAATACTTTTATAGTTATCTTTTAGGTAATATGATAATGTAAAATTTATTTTACTCGATCATATAGAAATTAAACTCAAATTCGATCATATGCTTTATTGGTGAATAATTTTCTCACACCATCAGGTCAGAGTAATCTACAACACGTCAATGTTAGTAGTAAACCTTATTTAGTAATCCAAAAACAAAGTACTCCTAGTAAATAATTAAAAGAACCAATGATAATTAAAACACGTTGATATAATGTAAAAAAGGTTTACATTATTATCCACTAACTCTAAATTTTGAATTTGTTTGTGTAGGCGACAACTTATGTGTGGCGGCTAGAAAAGGCGAGGTAAGAACCATCCAACGGCTGCTAGAGAATGGAGCCAGCATCAACGGACGCGACCAACACGGGTGGACGGCATTACACAGGGCATGTTTCAAGGGACGAATAGAAGTTGTAAAGACACTAATAGAAAATGGAATTGATATAAATGCAAGGGATGAAGATGGATACAGTGCATTGCACTGTGCTGTTGAATCTGGCCATGTTGATGTAGTCGAATTGCTAGTTAAAAAGGGTGCAAATATCGAGTCGAGGACTAGTAAAGGGATTACTCCATTGCAAATTGCGGAGTCGTTAAAGTATTCGGGGTTGACTAGGGTGCTCATGCAAGGATGTGGAGCAAAAGAACAAGTTGGGGCAAAATTGGAGACAAATTTCACGAAATCATATGGTAAAGTAACTAAAGATGTGGAAATTGGGACATTCAAGAAAAGATCTCATGTTAATAAATCGTCAAGAGTTCATAGAAGTAGCTTTGACAGGACTGTTCCATTGGCTGTCGGGTGATTTTCTTGTTGATTCGGGAGATCAGTGTAGATTTTACAAAAGAACAACTTGATGCACTAAGCTCTTATTATGCACAAGTCAATCAACATATAATTTGGCTAGTGAAAATTTTCAAAAGATTCTAGGATATGTTGAGTCATCAATAATAAATTGCTATATAAATCAAGAGTTCAAAGGAGTAGCTTTAACGGAATTGTTTCATTGACTTGTTGATTGGATGATCAGTGTGAATCTTATAAAAGGACAGTTCGATGCACTTAATTCTTATTATGCAATGATGTGGCTAGAGAATATTTCTTGAAGAGTCTATGATTCGTCGAGTCATCAATAGTAAATTGTTAAGTTAGGTTTTAATAATTGTAATTGTTCTATTCCGTTAAATTTGTCTTCTCTTTTCTTGTATTTTTATTGTGCCTTTCAAGTGAAGTTTAAAGTTTCGAGTTCACATTTTAGCTACTGTGATGCTAAAATTTGTTTGTGGAATTGTTATATCATGCATTGGACATGAATTCGAGTATATTGTAGTTACGTTAATGTTTTTTTCATAGTACATACAAAAAAAATGAGTATATGCAGATAGAGGTCTCTCTACCTAGAGCTTGTATGTTGTAATTATAAGACCTTGGATTTTTTAAAATTTAAAATCCCCCAAATTCAAATTTGATTTCGAGCCTTGAAAATGAAAAAATTCCTATCCGTTGATTTTTTTATTTTTTTTTTTAAAAAAAACTCAAAAGGATTAAATCAGATTTTCGTTTTCTAGAAATCAAACCAAAAATTTTTCAGTAACCAAAGCAGTCCTGATCAGGTTTGTCAAACAAACTAGTAATACAAATATTCTCCAAATTAGAAGTTAATCACCACAAGTAACACTAAGGGTGTCTTTGATATGGAGGAAAAGATTTTTTAATTTTTCAAATTCGATTGGTTCAAAATAGTTTTTTAAAAAGAAATTATCCCTCTCCAAAAAAATCATGACTTCCTAATGAAAGTATGAAAAATAATATCTATAAACCCCACCTCACACTCTCTTCAGATTGTTTGTCTAAATTATAGTATATAATGGTTTTGGATGACATTTTTCGCTTATTAACCAAATATCAAAAAATAATTAAGAGAATTATTTATTTTCTAAAACAATGTTTTTGAGAAAAACATATTCCTTCCTACCAAACGCAGCCTAAATGTAACCAACATTTGTTAGTTGACCAAAATTTGACATTTTATTATATGTATTATTATAATCATTACAAGTGACATGTCAAATTCCACTTGCTGTCAATTCAATATAATATAAACCACGTATTTTTACTTTGATTTGTCACTACCAACCAACTTATATAGCCCCACACTCAACATGTCCCTCAAATAGTCTATTTTCAACAACCACAACCTTTTGGCCAAACTTAGACAACTACAATTTGTAGAGCACAATAAGTTTCAATTGTGAATAAACTAAAAATTCACTTCACTTTCATTCGACTCTCCAACAATATATGCTTACTTTATCAACACAATTCTGATTACAAGCGTATCTATTCATTAACCTCACCAACCCTTCAAAAGAAAAGAAAAATTTATATAAAAGAACATAAAATGTCACTAGTCTTTACCTACTTACTTTGACCTATAGATGACTTTATTCTAAGGCTGGCCAGTGGGCCGGGACAGCCCGACCCCGACCCGAGCCCGTCCCGAGCCCGCCCCGGTCCCGCCCCGACCCCGCCCAAAAAAAAAAAAAATTACGGGGGCGGGACTCGAACTCGGGACGGGACGATGTCTCGTCCCGCGAGACCCGAGCCCGCCCCAGGCCCGCGAGACCCGAGCCCGCCCCAGGCCCGCGAGACCCGAGCCCGCCCCGACCCCGACCCCGCCCTCGCCCTTTGCAAAAATGGCCGTTGCACCAACGGCCATTTTAGCCCCCCCCCCCTCCCCCAACCCCCTACCCCTTAATATTTATTTTTAACCCATAAGTTATTATATTTACACTTTAACCCAATTTTTCAACTATAAATAACTCATTTTCTCTTCATCTTTCTCACAAATCTTCCTACAATCTCTCTAATTTCTCAATATATCTCTCTACAATTCTACATTGTTTGCTAAATATTCAATTTTATTTATTCATTTGGGAATTGGTAGTGAAGTTGGCAACTAGCTTGAGGATCTTCCATCGAGCAAAGTTTCAATTTTCAACCTCTCGATTACACGTCGACGTTACGTCGGCGTTTGGTACATTCGTTCCTTCATTAAATTATTATTGTCTGTTTATTTAGTTTAGATCACTTAATTTTATTGTCTTTAATTATTTATTTATTATCATAATTAAAATGAAAGGATTAAAAGGTATGTTTAAGGGTAAGGGTAAGGGTGCTTCTTCTAGTAGGGCAACCGGGGCAAGGGTACTTCTTCTAGTCATCTTATTCCTACACATGATGATTTTGTTGATACTCAACATTTTCCTACAATACCATTAGATTTAGACCAGGAGCTATTTTCCGGAACTCAAGAAGACTTTAATTTAGACGATGATCTAGATGATATACCCACTAATGTTGATGACAACACACCCACTAGTGCACCTTCAACCGAAATACCTCATATTCCCCCTAGTATGAGACGAGGTCCAAAAAACGACCATTAAAATCGATGCATGGACATTTTTTGATAGGGACGTAGAGAATCAAGTAGCCATATGTAAAATTTGTAAAAATGTTTTAAAATTTAAAGCGAAAAAGGTCACGGTGGGACGGGGGTTTAATTAGACACGTAGTAAGTGCTCATCCAGCTAGGTATGCCCAATACCAGGCTTCAAAACCGGGTGCGCAAACGCCCGCTCCATCGGGACAAGGTTCACATATTGATATCGTCCGGGACCAAGTACTGTGGTCAAATTAACCCTATGACGGGGGAATTGTAGGCTCTAAATACAATAAACATAGAGATAGGGAAGCAATATCAAAATTAGTTGTTTGTGGAGGGTTTGCCTTTTTCATTTCCTTCATCTCCGGTTTTATTCATTACATTAGAGATATATATAATCCCGCTTTTAACGGTTTTCCTAGATCAACTGTTAAGAGAGATGTATTTAAATTCGCGCATGAATATCACAACAATATTTACGTTTTTCATTATATCATTTTAATGGCAAAGTATCCATCACGTCGATATAGGTCGTAGTACTAACGGCCATGATTATTTAACCGTAACTTGTCATTGGATAGATTATAAATGGTCTATGCAAAAACGTATTTTAGCGTATAGATATATAGATGATAGGCACACTGGTACTTTTATTGCAGAAAATATTTATCAAGTGTGCGATTATTACGGAATTACCGATAAAATTATGACTATTACATTAGATAACGCTTCTAGTAACAATTACGCAATTACAATTTTAAAAAATAGTTTAACTCCGTCTTTTCCAGACCATTTTCATATAAAATGCGCGTGCCATATATATAACTTAATTGTAAAGGATGGTCTATCACTTTTTGAAGACATTCTTAGTAAAATATAATTTGCTATAAACTTTATTTTTAAAAGTAATAAAGTACAACGTAGAAAAGAATATAAAAAAATTTGTCATGATTGCCAACTACCTTTTAGAAAAACTCCACAAGAAGTATCCACTAGGTGGAATTCATTATACGAGCAACTACTTGTTGCTTATGACTATAAATTACCTATAACTTTATTTTTTAACTCTCATAATAAAAAGCCAGCTGATATGATTTTAGATAGTGATTGGGAAAAAATTTCCGAACTTATTGTATTTTTAGAGAAATTTTTTCAAGCAACAAAAGAATTTTCCGGTATATATTATCCTACTATTTCAACTATGTTATTTTATATAACTCTAATATTTTTATTACTTAGTGAATATATGGAAAAACCAGCTTATAAGGCAGCTATTAAAAAAATGTTTGTCAAAATAAAAAAATATTTTATTCCTATTCCCTCTATTTATATTATTGGTTCTGTATTAAATCCTACTATTAAAATAGAAGGTACAAAATCACTAATTGAAACTATTTACGATTGTATAGAAGTACTACCACCTCCAAGTCCCAAAAATTTAAATCACCCACCACCTATTGAACAAACTAAAGAAGAAGTATTGTCTAGCGTAGAACACCAATGCAAAAATATATATAGATTTTATCAACAAGAAAATGCTAGTAACTTACCGGCTTCCATACCATCTTCTTCATCTTCAACACAACCTCACAAAAGACATCTTGTTTCTGCGGCTAGTATTGAAAGCCTCGAAATAGAATGTGCGGCCGTACCTCTACTACTAACCAAATTAGCGAGTTGGATATTTTTGTTTTGCGGGATTCTGTACCGTATCAAGAAGTTATCAATGAAGATGGACATGAAGACTTGCCGAAATACTTGGAGGGGGAATGAGAAGACCTTTCCGACACTTTCAATGATGGCTCGAGATGTTTTGAACATTCAAGCGTCGTCAACCGCGTCTCGAAAGCGCTTTTTCGCAGCAGATATCAAATAGGAGACCACAGACACTCATTAGCCGGAGATGACTTGGAAATTGCGTATTATTCAGAGATTGGATACGAGCGGAGCGGAGAAGGTGCGGTCAACCGGAGATCAACGAAGAAGATGATGAAAACTACAACGAAATCTTAACCGAAGGTAGTGGAAGCGACGTAGATCAATTTGACCAACAAATACCAATTCCAACCGAAGAACCACATGAAATCATCAAGCAATTAGAACAGGTTTTTTTGAGAATGTAATTTTTTTAATTGTAATTTTATTATGTAATTTGTAACTTTTGGACAACACCACAAAGTTGCAATTTAGATTTTAGACAATTGTATTTGTATTACAAAAAAATCATATGTCTATTAAATAATATAAGAGGCACAAAAACAGCCTTGGGATGTTTTTATTACACTATCTTGTTTTGTTTATTGAGTTTTTTTTATACATATGTTATTTTTAAAAAAAAAAAAAAACCCGCCATATCCCGATCCGAGCCCGACCCCGACTCGAGCCCGCCCCGACCCGAGCCCGACGGGACTTGCTCCAGTCCCGCCAGACCCGACCCCGCCAGAGCCCGCCAGACCCGACCCCGCCCCTTCTCCCGTCCCGCCCCGACCCCGACACCGCCAGACCCGGCCCGCCAGACCCGAGCCCGGCCCACTGGCCACCCCTACTTTATTCAAGCTAATTACTATGGTATATCTCGACACGTCTCTTTAGTGTGAGTATTATTTTTCATAGACCAAATACATTTTTGATGACGGTTAGGGGTGGGCGTATATCGATTCATATCGATTTTGTATTCGAAAAATATGAACCGAATAAAAATTATTTTTTTTTTAAAAAAGCTGAAACTTTTTTCTAAAAAAATCGGTATGTTCGGTTTATATCGCCGAACGTATCAGATTATATCGATTTTTTTTAGTGGGTCGGGTCGGGTCAGAGAATTTTTTTTTTTTAAAAAATTGAATTTTCAAACCTGAAATTGACATTCACACCTACACTACCATGAAATTTCGACATTGAAATCTATGTGTATCGTGAGATGTTTACTAAAGAAAAAAGAAAATTAAAAACCGATTTGGGGGAAAACACAAATTGATTGAAAAAACGGACGTTTTCGTAAAAATTGGCGGCGCCAAACCGCCTTGTGGTGTTTGACCGGCCGCATCTCGAAAAAATACGCAAAAAAAAAATCGGGTAAAACGGACATTCAAGCGCAGAGTTATGCCCATTTAAAGTTTTACCAATTTACAACTACTTTCTCTCCCTACATTTTATGTCAATGCTTTCGTGATATGTTAATCAAGTTCATGTCGCATTAGACTTCCATAAAAGCTTCATAGATTGGCTTCAATGGCTATGATTCAAGAGATAGTAGTAGCCTAAAATAAAAAATAAGATTAATTACATATTTAATTCAGTTTTTCTGTTCGGTTCGTATCCAAAATTAAAAAACCTAACAGAATCATTAAATCCTGATTCGGTTTGATTTCTCAATTTTTTTTTTTTAAAATCGAATAAAAACTGAACTGAACAGCCGGTTCGGTTTGTTTTTTTCGGTTCTCCGAACCTTTTGCCCACCCCTAATGAATGTAAATTGATTTCAATATCATAAATGATCTGCTTGTCCGGAAATGAAATTTTCTATTGGTCCATATTATTTTGGGGCAAGCAGATAATTTATGATGGATCTTCTACCTCCCATAGTAATTGCACTGTACATGTGGTTTTTGATGCATACAATTCAAAAAAAATTGTGAATCAACGTATAGGTTTCAATCCTTTAGAGGATTGGAATCCCAGTAAAAATAAATAAAAGATAAGGCAAAAAAGCTAAAAGCAACCTGCTTTCTACCATGTTGAAATATACGTATGACTATTTCAATTAAGAGTTTAAAATGATTATGTCTTTTGAAAAAAGATTACAGTATATTATTATCGACTTGAAATCCCATATGGTACATACTGCTGGTTGTTGAGAACAAGTATTTCTAACAAGTTTGTTGCCTTCACAATATGAACAATTGCACAAAAGAATATTTCAAGTAAAAAAATTAAAGACCCAGACAGCAGAAACTCAGATACATTCCTAATTTAAATTTAATAAATGTCTAGTAGGTTGATAATGACAATTTTATTAATAATCCATCTTATTAAGAGTAATAAATGGTTTTATGGACCCGTATGGCAATAAAAATTATTCATTTTTTTTCTGGAATAACTTTTCACTTTATTTAAAATTAGTGTTTGGTCATGAAAATTTCAAATTTGAAGTAGGATTCCAAATTTAAAAAACAGGTTATGATAACATCTTTTCCAGCTCCATCTTCATAATTTCAAATAAAATATTCTCTTCTCTCCTTTACAAAAGTATAACCAAACACAACTCCATCTTCTAGTCCAACTTCAAAGTATTAATTATTAAATAAAGTGAAAAATATTTAATTTTTAGGAGTACATAAATTAAATTAAATGGTGACAAGTGTTTCTATCAATAGTCCAGCCATAAGATAACATTATTTTCATCTACCAATAAATGTGATTATTTTGACGTAGTTCTATCAGATTTATCTGTTCATCTTTCTTCTCAGAGAAAACAAGAAAAGAAATAAAAATTGGATCTCACCTGAGTCATCTTCTAAAGATACAACAGAATGTAGGCCAAGGACGAACCACGACGGTAGATAAACAATGAATTATTTGACCTGTTGTGAGTTAACCCAATAATCGAAACATAGTCAGCAAACCTTGTATACCAGGTCCGGGGAGACTGCTTAAGCCCATATAAGGACTTCTTTAATAAACAGACATGATGGGGATGTTTGGGATCCCTGAATCCCAATGGCTGATGCATATAGACTGTCTCCTTGAGATCCCCATGTAGGAAAACATTCTTTACATCTAAATGATGAATAGGCCATGCCTTCGACAGAGCCAAGCTTAGCACCATGCGAATAGTAGCCGGCTTGACTACCGGACTAAATGTCTCACAACAATCTACACCAACATGCTGAGTCTTACCATCACCCACAAGTCGCGCCTTATGTCGAGCAAATGAACCATCCGAGTTCTCCTTATGAGCAAAAATCCACATATCCATGATAATATTAATACCAGATGGACGGGGGTACCAACTCCCGCGTCTTATTATCAATAGCAATTTTCCATTCGGGTCATTTAAGACAGACACATGATTACGGGGTAAGGGGGATTTAGGGACATTAGAATGTAAATTAAAATATCGTTTTGGTTTTAAAACACCTCGTTGACTACGAGTGACCAGTCTATAACTCGAGGGAGAATTGGACGGATTTTGGGAATTAGCTGGGTTCGGGACGGACTGGCCAGCAGGCAGTGGGCCTGCTGGCCCAACTCGATAATCTGGAGCAGTGACTGGACCCGTTCCAGACTGGGCTGGACTGGCCCAATCGCTGGAACTGGTCCATTGGTGGTACTGGTAGAGGCAGGGGGTGACGAACCAGTGGGGCCAGCGCGCAGTGGGCCCGCTGGAGAATTTTGGGTGTGGTATACGTCCAAAAAATGCTGAATAACATACGAGGATATATTATCATCCAAAAAATTATACGAACTAGGCACGGGAGTATGACCTTTAGAAAATGGAAATTGGAATTCATCAAAAATGACATGGCGATTAATGATGATTTTATTAGAGGATAAATCAAAGCATTTGTAGCCACGATGATTGGATGGAAAATCCAAAAACACACACGGAGTAGACCGGGCCTGAAGTTTGTTAATTGTGGTGGATGGGAATAACGGATAACATAAACACCCAAAAACCCGAAGATGTGAATATGACGGAATTTTATTATATAAAATTTGAAGGGGGGAAGAATATGTCAAACCTTTGGAAGGAATTATGTTAAGGAGATAGGTAGCCATTTGGAGAGCATGATGCCAAAAAGACGGGGGTACGGAAGCATGAATTAATAACGTACGGACAATGTTATTTATGGAACGAATTTTACGTTCGACTTTCCCATTTTGTGAAGACGTATGAGGACACGAAAAATGAAAATTGATTCCTTTATTAGCACAGAATTCCAGAAACTCCCAATTGTCATATTCTTTGCCATTATCACATTGAATATTTTTGATTTCGCGGTCGAATTGGGTTCTAATGAATGCTCTAAATTTTAAGAAGATGGAAAAAACTTGAGATTTTTTTGCTATCGAAAACGTCCATAAAAACTTAGAGTAATCATCCAAAAATATAACATAATACCGATGACCCAGAGAACTAAGAACGGGAGATGTCCATAAGTCGCTATGAATAATATCAAATGACATTAGAGTATGAGATTTTGAATCTACAAATGGCAATTTAATAATTTTCCCTAGAGAACAAGACTGACAAATTGGAGTACTATTTGTACCCTTACATGAAATAAAACTATTTTTATTTAATGACGACAAAATAGATGATTCCGGATGACCAAGACGAGCATGTCACAAGGAAGGAGAAATGGCTGCAAAGGCGGATGACAAGGCTGGACTCGATGGCCCGGAACTGGGTGTGATAGGATAAAGATCTCCCCTACTATCACACCTTATGAGAGGACTCCCCGTCTTGAAATCATTCACAGAGAAATCAAATGGATCAAATTCAATAGAAACAGAATTGTCAGTAGTGAATTTACGGACGGAGACTAAGTTTTTAATCAATTTGGGGGCGTGTAGGGTATTTTTCAAGATAAGAGGTGGATGAGGGAGAGATAATGTTTTATGACCATAACCACGAATTGGAACAGAATTACCATTACCAATAGTTATACCGCGAGGGTTGCTCAAATTGGAATAAGACGAGAGAGTACATGAGTCGTATGTCATGTGGGTAGTGGCACTGATGTCCATATACCAATTCGGGTCCAGTTGAGTCAAACCAAGTGTGTGCATCGCGGCCTCGATATCGGTCTGAGTGGGGCCTGCTGCGTGGTGAGCTTGCGGAGGCCGGGGCCCAAGAATTCCAGAACTGGGTTGTCCTGGGCCGTAACTGCTAGAATTGGAATTACTAGGCCAGTGGGCAGTGGGCCGTCAAGGCTGCTGGGAAGTCCACTGGCCAGATGCTGGAAAATGTTGTGGAGTTGGGCCGTAGGGCCACTGTCCACTGGTCCAAGCCCATGACCCAGAGGCCCAAGGCTGAGACCAGTGGGTCGGTGGCCCACTGTAATCGGGATGGGGTCCACTGCCACTGTTTTAGCCACCGTGATTGCTGCCTGAGCCGTCGCGTTTGCCCCCGCGTCTTTTTCCATTATTTTCCTGGCCATTCTTGCTGCCCCCGTGAGATCAGTTTTGGTTCGAATTGTCACCAAAATTTTGAGGACTAGTGGAGGAAGTCATCATGACCACGGGACTAGCATTAGTAGCCGCCTTTTTAGCCAAACCGGCTTCTTCCAAGGTAAGAATGGATCGGGCTTGTTAGAACCTTAGAAGAGCATTACTTTGACGAATGAGAGTTCCAACGCCACTATAGGCCTCGGATAGGCCAGCAACCATCTGTAAAACAAGACGATCTTCACTAACTGGCGCACCAACGTTGCGGAGTTGGTTCGCCAATTCCTTCAACCTTTTGCAATATGCTGAAACGTTCTGGAAATTTTCCATGTTGACGTGAGAAAAATCCTGTGCAGGGGTAACAACTCTGGAATTTTGATTATCCTGGAATATGTCACGCTGTCTATCCCATGCAGCCATCGCCGTAGCGTCTGTCTCAATAATCGTCTGCAATAGGTCGGTAGAGATAGTAGAATAAATCCACTGAAGTACGGTGGCATCAAGTGTTGTCCATAACTTAGGATCATCCTCGCGTTTAGGTACCTCCGTATCCTCAGGAACCGCAGGGATTATGTGATGGATGACTTGATGCGAACGAGTGTGAATTTTGAACAACTCGGCACACATCGCGTATTGGACGTTTTCTATTTCAAGAATTAGGGGGATATGATTCTTGATGTTAGAAACAACAAGGGCAAGGTGAAACGTGTTCTTTGACGTAGATATAACGAAAGAACAATAGGTGATAGAGGGATTTGGAAGAGAGATTTGGAGAGCGGAAGAACAAATGGCAAACTCGAGGAAGAGGGTTGGTCTTGGCCGAGAATAACAACAAGAATTTGTGAGAGAAATTTTTGTTTGACCTAGACTTCTGATACCATGAAATAAATAATCCCTTGATTATTTTCATTAATTGAAAGACTATTTATACAAGTTACATATTTCCATAATAGAAGAATCATATTCCTATTCTACTCCTAAAATCTTATTCTATTTGGAGATGAACTATACAATTATGGTAAGAGTACAAGACTAATTAAGGTACACTACAACTATACAAAACCTTGTACAATAATGTTACACAAACCGTGACCATCCAATATACCAAATATATCTCATGTATATTTGGTAAATTTAACATTTATTAATTGTAATACGGATAGAAATAGAATAATTCATAGTTATCGATTTAATATCATACGACACACAAAAATTAAACTTAAAAATATCAAACCATGTCAAACTAATTTGCTATGATAATGCTCAGAGGCAAATTCGAAATTTGAAGGTGGCGGGAGGCACTATGCATCATCAAAAAAAAATTAAGATATTGCTAGAGTTAAGAATCGAAGTCGGGTTATCTAACACAAACAACACTTAAGCGGCAAACTCAATGGGTGCCCCCTACCAGCCTTTGCGAATCAAGTGGCTAATCAAATACTATATATATAATCATTTTTCAAGGTATATATAAACAAACAAAAAAAGTTCGACATTAATGGTGGTCCAATGACCCCCAACCGTCCACATAGCTCCGCCTTTGGTACGTAATAGTATACTAGTACTTTAAAATTGTTAAATCAAAATTACCGAACTATAATTTTGAAAATCGTATTGTACTATTCATGGACTCCCCCCCCCCCCCCCCCCCCCCTTGTTCTCATTGCAATATACATGTCAAAGTTATTAAATATTTCTTTAAGAGGATGATAGTTAATTAAAAATACATTTTATTTAATTTTCCGAACCATACCTCGCCTGATACTTCTCCAAAGACAACAGAGAATTAATATAATTAATTAGATACATAGACGTCTAATTATTTAAAGTTAAAGTTTCATGTAAATATTAGAATCTTTTCTCCTAAATCATATAACGTAGTCTAGTACATCTTCTTATTAAGTATTTGATTATTGTTTCCCCCCCCCCCCCCCCCCCCTCCCCTCTTTTGGAGCTTATGTATCCGTACTAACTAGCCATGAATGTAGTCTTTTCCAATAGGTATTAAGTTTTAATCTTATTACTTTAAGGTGAAATAGCCAGTTAGTCGCTAACCAAAGAGAGGAAATTATCAATTTTGAAGCCAACAAAATAAGGTTTTTTGCATTTGGTAAAGAAAAATACCATACTCCTAGTATTGATGTAAAGAAGATATGTTTGTCATTGTTTTATTATTTTTTCATAAGACGCTTAAATATATAACATTCTGTACAAATAGTTTATATATCATATTTTATCGGGCAAAATTCGTATTTAACCGATGAACGAATTATGTCATGACATGTAGTAGGAAGAGATGAGTCGGATCCAAATTAGCTTTCAGTACGACCGATAGTGTTGGATTTGCATCGGGAGCACTAGAGAATCACAGGTACCGAAAAGCAGAAGGACCGGGGGTTCTGTTCGAATCAAACGGGCGACCGTTACTTTTCTGACTATACACCTTCCAAGAATACGTTAAAGAAATTTAGGAAAACACTAATTATTCGATTATTACAACATTTATGTATTGATATTATTAGGGGCATAATTCATGGAATGTGTACCCATTAGTTCAAGTATAAATAGGACAAATTAAGTATTAACTCATTGTAGATGCATTATATTCAAGATATTACAATACTAATTCTCTGTTTTCACTATTTGTCTCAATACTTGTGCTTTCATACTATTGGAATCACCTAGCCCAGAGGCCGTATCGCGAAGCTTCTTCCAGGCTAACTACATTCTAACCTAGCTTTGATATTCAATATTTTCTAGAATTATTTATTGATTTATTTGCTAATTCAATCACTTGAGACACACGTATTCTTGACCCGTGTAAAATTCTATTGTACCGATTTACGAGTAAACACATATCATAATATAATTGATATCAGAGAACTACGTGCTCTAAAATATTGTTTAATATGCTGATAAATTTGGTAAAAGAGTTTACTAAATCTAATTTCTACGAACAAAGACTAAATATAAATCGTCTTGAACTTAAACTTGATTATTTGTAATGCAAGTTTAGTTCTGATCTTATTAAGAGAGCCTCAAGAGAATTGTTTAATAATATTGGAGTTAAATTAAGGGAGAAAAAGTTGGTAAATCATAAATTAATGTGAGAGTAATAATTATTTATTGCCACCAAAAATATCTGGCTTTGATGGATAGTGGCAAGCATCAACTCCAACACATCTGAGATTCCTCAAATAAAAAAATTAACAGAGAGAGAAATTGCTAGAGATATAAAAGAACTTTGAATTCTTCATTTGTTACTCACAATACCAACTCACTTTGGGTGTTCCTGGTACGGCACGCTTTTAAAAATATCGATTTGGTAATTTTTATTTTCATTCGATTTTTACTATTAGCATATCAAATTGTTCCATATGATTCAGTGGTTTTAAGTTTTACTTCGATTTTTGTGTTACGCTATGTCGGTAATCACGGTTTGATCGATTTAAACTTACATATAATGAAAAATTATAACTTTATTAATGGAACGAATTAATTCTTTCATGCTTGAAATGAATGAAAATTGATTGAAGACAATATAGTTGTTTGAATAGTCTGTATTATTATTATTATTATTATTATTATTATTATTATTATTATTATTATTATTATTATTATTATTATTATTATTATTATTATATATGACTATATGTATAGTTTATATTTAAAAGAATATGTTATTTAATTTTATTGATGAATGATTTATAATATATAAAATATTACATGAATATTTACTTTGATACAAACTAGGTAACTAATTAACCTAATTACAAAAGAATTATAATTCTACTTAAAATATGAGATATATAATTAATACAATTAATGAAAGAATATTGAGAAATATTCTATTACACCCCCGCAGTCGAAGAGGGAGGTTCTCGAACACTGAGACTGGCTCGAAAATCATCAAATAGTATGCGTGGAAGTTCTTTGGTGAAAATGTCGGCAATTTGATATCTGGAAGGAACATGAAGGACACGAACTTGACCACGAGCCAATTTTTCGCGAACGAAATGAATGTCCATCTCAATGTGTTTAGTGTGTTGATGTTGGACGGGATTACCGGAAATATATATTTCACTAATATTATCGCAGTAGACCAGTGTTGCCTTTTGAATCGGACAACGAAGCTCAAGTAGAAGGTTACAGATCCAATAAGACTCAGAGATGACGTTGGCAACACCTCTGTACTCTGCTTCTGCACTGGATCGGGATAGTGTAGGTTACCTTTTGGAAGACCAAGATAATAGGTTATCTCTGAGAAAAATGCAATAACCAGACGTGGAGCGTCGGGTGTCAGAACATCCACCTCAGTCAGCATCATAATAGACAGTGAGACCAGTGATCGAAGACCTATATAGATGTAATCCGAAGTGAAGTGTACATTGAGCGTATCGTAAAATACGTTTGAGGGCATGAATGTGTGCTTCCGTTGGACTGTGCATGTGCAAGCAGATTTGTTGCACGGCATAGGATATGTCTGGTTTAGTGAATGTAAGGTACTGCAGGGCCCCGGTCGGGCTACGATAGTGAGTCGGGTCTGATTATGAAGGGTCGGAATCAGTGCTGAGCTTGGAATTTGTGTCTATAGGCGTGTGGGATGGTTTGCAAGATGTCATGCCTGCACGGTCAATCATCTCTTCGACGTACTAACAGAGAAATAGACCGCAAGAATGTCGAGTGACATAGATGCCCAAGAAATAACTTAGGGCCCCCAGATCTTTCATAGCAAACTCAGAGGAAATGAAAGACATAATGGACCAGCGGAGAGCATCAGATGGTGTGATGAGGATGATGTCATCAACATATAATAATAGGTAAGCCATGTATGTACCCTTATTGTAGATGAACATGAAATGATCGGATCTGTTGTGTGAAAAATCGATAGAGAAAACATAATCGGTGAACCACTGGTACCATGCTCGAGGAACCTATTTCAGTCCATAGAGCAATTTCCGCAACAGACACACATAATCCGGATGAATAAGATCCCTAAAACCCATAGACTGGTACATATATATTGTTTCATGAAGATCCTCATGTAAGAAGGCATTCTTGACATCAAGCTGATGAATGGGCCAAGACTTGGATATGATAATGCTGAGGACAGTCCGGATGGTTGCGGGCTTTACGACCAGGCTGAACGTTTCATCACAGTCCACTCTCACCTGTTGAGACCTGTCATCACCTCCAAGGCGAACCTTGTACCTCTCAAAAGAACCATTAGATTTCTTTTTATGTCTAATAATCCACATAGAACGAATGATGTTAGTATCAGGTGGACGAGGTACTAGGTCCCATGTCTTATTATTAATAAGAGCATTATATTCGTTAATCATTACAACTTTCCAATTAGGGTCGGACAAGATATCATTCGGGTTACGAGGGACATGGGAAAGGACAACTGAAACGGAAAGGTTAAACAACTGTTTAGGTTTATGAATTCCGTGCATGACATGAATTTCCATGGTCTAAGAGTGTGTCTCGGGATGCGGGACTGGATGGGGGTTTGTCGCGGGACTGCCAAGAAGAGGAGAAAGGATAGGGGCGACAGTACTGGCTGGCTGAACCTCGGTTTGCCAGAGGTAGCTGCAGAATCACCCTAAGAATGGCTGTTCCGATCTACCGTCGGTAGAACCGAGTGGACAGCTAGTACCGGACTGGCCGAGGTGGCGGCGGATAGCGGGGTCTGGGATGACGGACTATGTAAATGGTGAATTAGAAGAGGGTTTAGGCCATCATCTAGGAAGTCATATGAATGTCGAGGTGGCGAGTGTAGAGAGGCAAAGGGGAATTGAGACTCATCAAATAGGACATGACGTGAAATAATAATTTTATGGCTCGACAAGTCATAGCACTAGTAACCACGATTATTGGCAGGGTAACCTAGAAACACACACGGGGAAGACCAGGTTGGAGTTTGTGAGTCGTCGGATAGAGAGGGTAACAAAGACATCCAAAAATACGCAAGTGTTGGTAGGAGGGGTTCCTAAGAAACATAACTTGGGTGGGCTACCGTTGATCTAGAGACTTGTTTGAGATTATGTATAGGAGATAGGTGGCCATGGAGAGTGCGTAATTCCAGAATTAAGGGGGAATAGAGGCGTGATCAAGTAGGGCACGAATGAGGTTGTTTATGGTTCGGATTTTCCGTTCGACTTTACCATTTTTGGAGGATATGTGAGGGCAGGAAAAACGAAAGGTAAGACTGTTTTTAGAGCAAAACTGTTTGAATTGGTTATTATTGAATCCCTGTCATTGTCACATTGAAAACATTTAATGCTTTTTTCAAATTGTGTTTTTACGAAAGCACTAAATGAAGAAAAAACGGGGTAGACCTATGATTTATTCCAATTGAAAAAGTCCATAGAAAGTTGGAAGAATCATCCAAAACAACACATAATATCGATGGTCAGCCATAATAAAAATAGGGGATGTCCACAAATCACTATGTATGATATTGAAAGGCATTAAAGTGCAATTTGTGGATGCAGAAAATGATAATTTGACATATTTCCAAAAAATGCAAGATTCACATATAGGATTCCTAGAAATACAGTTACAATTAATAAAATTATTTTTCCTAAGAGAGCGTAAAACAATGTCTCCCGGATGTCCTAATCTAGAATGCCATAAGGAAGACGAAAGAGCAGCAAAGGTTGAGGAACTGAGGCTGGATTATTGACGGCATTTGAATTAGGGTAGATATCTCTGGTGCTGTCACGTCTCATTATTCGTCTCCCTATCATAAAATCCTTTACAGTAAAACTAAAAGGATTAAAGTCAAGAGAAACCCAATTGTCAGTTGTGAAACGTCGCACGGAGATTAGATTCTTAATGAGTTTAGGGGCATGAAGGACATTTTTTAAGATTTGTTGTGGATGTGGTGGGGGATAGAAAGGAATGATCATAACCACGGATGGGAATGCCTTGTCCACTATCAATAATAATATTTCAATTTAAATTACTCAAATTAGAATAAGACGAAAGAGTACCTTATGATGCCGTCATATGAGATGTGGCGCATGTGTCTATATACCAATTTTCATATAGAGTGTTGAGTGACATTGTGCTCATAGCTACCTCAATGTTAGTCGGTGCATAAGTCGATGGTGAGGGGCATGTGTTGTGTAGGCCTGTTGTGGACGTGGGCTAAGTATGACAAGTTGGGCTTGTCGGTTCTGAGGTGGAGTCCATAAGGATGTGGTATACGGGCAATGAGGGGAGGCCCATAATGGTAGGGCCCACACAGCCCACGGCGAGGAGGCAGCCCACAACAGAGGTTGTTGCCACTGCCACGGTCGCTGCTAGCTGTTTTTGGTCGGCGGGGACTTCCCCTTCACGCCGTTGTTGTTACCAGAATTTTTTTTGCCGCGGCCCTTGCCGGACTGCCTACTCCGACGGTTGTTACGGGAGGAAGTGGACTATTATGGGTCCTCTGGATGAAGGTTCTAGTTGCCGGTCTGGGAGGCCCTGCCGTCGGCAGAGGGCCCGACAATGGTGGTGAGGGCAGTGTCGGTAATGCTGGCATGAGTGGTGCTACGCTTGATTTTCTGGGTTTTCTAAGGGATGAGCTTCGAACGGGCCACATAAAACGGAGGTAACGACGTGCATTGCTGAAGGATGGTAGAAACGTCATCATAGGATTCGTTCAAACCTGCAATAAGTTGCATGACCAATCACTGATTAGTAACTGGTGAGCCGACGTTGGAGAGTTGGTCGACAATCATATTGAGTTCTTGGCAATAGACAGACACGTTTGTGAAATCGTCCCGATGAACGTCCTTGAACTGATTTTCAAGGTATAACGCTAATTGAGTTTTGTTGTCGTGGAAAATACTGACATCGGTCTCAATGATGGTGTGCAACAGATCATTAGATACCGTGTCATATATCCACTGGAGGACAGTTGTGTCCAAACGAGACCAGAATGCATCATCAGAAGTCGAAGTCGATGGTACGTCTGTGGACTTCGGTGTGGGAGGGATGATCTTGTCGATAACTTCGTAAACACGACAATGGATCTTAAAAAGCTCCACCCACGAGGAGTATTGACCATTTTCTATCTCTAGAGTCATAGGGATAAAGTTTTTAATGTTGTTTACGACAAGTGCCGGATGGAATTTGATTTTGTTAGCCATGGAAGAGGAAATTTAGGAGGAAGATGAAGGGAGAATGGCCGGAAAAACTAGGGTTACATCATGGGGAAAAGAGGGGACGGTCGATAGAGGTCGGCGGCTAGGGTTCCGACGTGGAAAAAAGGTAGCGGCTGAGAAGATGTATTGGTGGCTAGGGTAGGGTTTGTAGTTTTAGGCTAATGATATCATAAAGGAATATGTTCCTTGATTTTATTGATGAATGATTTACGATATATATAAGGTTACAAGAATATTTACTTTGATACAAACTTGGTAACTAATTAACCTAATTACAAAAGGATTATAATTCTACCTAAAATAGGAGATATACAATTAATGAAAGAATATTGAAAAATATTCTATTAATATTTAATGGTAAATGTAAGAAGATTTTTAGTCCGAAAGATTTTAGGATTTATGGTCTTTTATTAATTTATATTTAAATTAATTAAATTATTATTTATATAATAATATAATATATAATAAAATTATTATTTATATAATAATATAAGATATAATAATGTATGTATAATTAAATATTTTGATATGATACTTGTAATAACTTTTAATTCTCGGAATACAATTAAATGCATCTGTTTCAGCTATAAATAAAAATTTCAATTTTGGTATAGTAATTCAGTATTGATCAAGTATGCACGCCACTAAACTCACCTAACAAACTATCATATGAATTTTCTTTCGGCTGCTGCAAAATGTTGACATAGAAAATGGCTACTTAATTTGGCTTTTAATATCATAACAAGGTACCAATCAAAAATGGCTCTTGTTGAGTACCACCAACTTTTTCCCTTTTAGAATCGGAACAATTATAATTGCAATATTGTTAAGACGTTTGGGATCTTATTTTCTTTTATTTATTCGGTGTTAAATACGTTCGAAATTGTATTTCCTTTTATTTTGTATACGTATGTTTTTGTCTAAGTTATATGTTTTTTAAGTTGGCAAGCTTTTAAATATACGATGTATATGATAATTTAGACAAATTCCACAACAAAATTAAAGGAAAGTGAATAGCTTTATATGATACATATAACTCAATTTCACATATACACATGCTTTTAGAACTCGATATAGTATAGTCCAAAAGACAAATTTGTACAGACTTAGATCCAAAACCAATAATATTCATCATGGTTTTGGATCGTAACATTGAAGCACCCTTGATCAACGGGTTAAAAGAATCATGGTAAATTTGCTTGAATGGTGGCATCGAGTGAGATCTCATGTCTTGTAGTAATATGAATTCCTTAGACTATAAGCCAAGATATATAGTACTACTAGTAATGATTTTGTTTTACTCAGATGTTGGAAACAATACATCATTAACTGTCTAATTAACGTAAGACACATCGACAGACATAGATGAATATGTAGATTTAGTTTCGGTCTTTGCCCCTCCACAAATCATTTCTATTTGCCCTCTCTTGAATAGAAGCAAATCCAAATTAAATTTTATAGTTTCAATTTTTAAGATTTTAGTAATAACTCGTTGAAATTTACAGATATGAGTTCATATCTGCTATGTATTTATTATAATTTTAATAAATTCTTACACATAAATTTATGTTTCGTATCGAAAATATTGAATTCATATAAACTCAATACCACTCTATATGTTGTACCTGCCGATGCTCTTGGATATTAGGTACTACTTATTAAATAGTACTAATTAATCTACATTTGCCAACTTAGTGCACGCTCTTTTTCTTTTTTCTCCTTATAACATGCGTAAAGAGAAGTAATCAACACTTTTATTATTTGACTACTTTTTAGCTGAATTAAGATAGACTTACATGTAGGTGGAAAAGTATCAGTAATTTTAGTGTTAGATAAATTAATTTCATATAGTATTGGATCAAAATGAGTTTATATGAAGCTATACGAATAATGATAATTTATATATCATTCGGATCCATAGGAATGTCAATGAGTCTATATCTCATTCATGTCTCCTAAAAAATATCTAATGCATACTTGCGTTGCAAAATAACAATACTTGATATAGATTTAGCAACCTCAATACCTAGAAAATACTTCAGTCTGTCGAGGTCTTTAATATGAAAATATTGAAAGAGATATTTGTTTTACATACAAGTGGTACTTGGAAGCTTGTTCCTCTTTTTTCCAGGTAAATCTACTTTTGATTTGTTGAGTTCATGAATCGATCGAATCGGAGAAAAATGTAGGGGCTGAAACCCTAAATTGAGAGAGAGAGAGTAAAAGAGGGAAATCGTATTTATTATAAAATAAGATAAAAGTCATAAATGTACTGTAACCTAGGATAATTATACAAGAGCCAATGGATCGGATCACCACTAATTACAATTGGTCCATTCTATACAAGTTGGCCCAAAACTAAACATTACATCTGCATACTACACAACTAAAACCAATTATACAAAATTTACAGAAATGACTAAGGGATATGTCCAACACCCCCCCCCCCCTCAAGATGGAGGGGGAGACCAATCCTAGCTTGACAAGCAGAGGATGATGAATGGTGCCTGAAAGAGACTTGGTGAGAATATCAGCCAACTGATCAGCAGAAGGTACAAAATGCAATGTAAGAAGACTAGATAATAAGCACTCTAGAACATAGTTACAGTCAATATCTATGTGCTTGGTACGCTAAAAAAAACTAGATTTCGAGCAATACATAGTGCGGCTTGGCTGTCACAATACACTAGAACATGTTGAGAAATAAAAAGACCAAAGTCCCCAAGCATTCTAACCAACCAAGTTATCTCAGCTGCAACCTTTCTGAGGGCCTTGTATTCTGCCTCGGCAGAGGAAAAAGAAATTATAGGTTGCTTCTTACTCTTCCATGAAATAGGAGAACCACCTAATAATACAACAAACCCATAAACAGATCTCCTAGATAATGCACATACAGCCCAATCTAAGTCTGAGAAGGCCTGAAGAGAAAAATCATCTGAGTTAGACAAGAGAATGCTCATATCTGGAGCATTCATCAAGTATCTCAATACATGAAGCCCAACTAACATGTGAGGCACTTGAGGAGCTTGCAGAAATTGACTAAGATGTTATACAAAAAAAGAGATATCAAGTCTAGTATGTTAAAGAAAGTTGAGTTTGCCAACTAATCTCCTAAAAGAAGTAGGATATGTTAGGTGTGCCTCCCATATCAGGAACTATCTTGATTGATGGGTCAAGGGGGGGCAGTAACAGGGTTGAAATTATCACAATGAAACTCTGCCAATAAATCACTTGTGAATTTGTGTTGAGACACCAGATAACCCTGGGAGTGAGAAGTGACTTCCAATCCCCAAAAAATAGTGAACTGAACCAAGATCCTTGATTTTGAATTAAGCATCTAAGTCAGGGAATTCAATTCTGAAACATCATCTCCTGGCAGTAAAATGTCATTCACATATACTGCAATGACTGATAAAGATCCAGAAGATGACTTTATAAATAAAGAATAGTCATTCATACTGGAAACATACCCTTTGGAAGAAAGGGCTTCATACAGTTTTGAAAACCACTATCTTAAAGCCTGATTGAGTTCATATAAGGACTTATTGAGTTTGCAGACTAAAGGAACAGAAGAGCGGGATGAAGATTGTGCTTCCATTCCATAAGGAATATTCATGTAAACCTTCTCATGGAGATTCCCATAAAGAAAGGTATTATTGACATCTAGTTGATAGACTGTCCAATGCCTTTTAGCAGCCAGTGATAGGAAATATTTAATGGCTGTAAACTTCACAACAAGGAAATTATCTCTGTGTAATCTATACCTTCCTTTTGGGTATCACTCCTGGTTACCAATCTTGCTTTATACATTTCCATAGACCCATCAGATTTCTGTTTGATTTTATATACTCATTTGCAAGAAATTGGCTTTTTAGTTGGAGGAAGTGGAACCAGATCCCATGTTTCATTAGCCTTCGGGGCATGGAATTCCTAAAGCATAGCCTCTTGCCAAACGGGAAGAGATGCAACTTATTGATAGGACTGAGGTTCATGCATATTAATTTCATTAGTGGAAATCTTGGAATTAGAAGGAATGGAGGGTAAGACAACAGAACATATACAATCAGAAAGATATGATGGTCTGGTGAGATTCATAGTGGACTGTCTAACAGGCACAGTAGGAGGAGAAGGAGAAATGATGGTAGGAGGTGGTGTGAAGGAGAAGATAAGGTAGAAGTAGGTGGTAAAGAAGACTGAGGAGATTGAAATGGAGGAGAAGTATTAGAAAATGACTGAGAAAGATCTGTATTGTTTGGAACAAGAGCAGAAGAAGGAGTAATGTCTTCATGACATGCATATGGAGGAGGGAAAATAGAAGTGGAAGAAGAGCAATAAGGAAGATATGTTCTTGAAACACAACATCTCTAGAATAGAATATGGAGTGTGTGTTCAAATTAAGGAGTTTGTATCCTTTTTTTTTCAGACGGATATCCCAAGAAAACACAAGAAATTGTCCTGGATTGAAACTTGTCCCTACCAACTTTTAGAGTTGTGGCATGACATAAACAACCAAAAGTTTTAAAATGAGTATACTGCGGAGATGATCCATATAGTTTCTCAAAAGGGGAAATGTTTTGTAAAACTGAAGAAGGCATTCTATTGATGATATATGTGGCTGTTAAGAGTTAAGACACACCCACCCCAATATTTCAAAAGAAGTTTGGACTGAAAAAATAATGCCCTGGATGAATCAATCGAATCAGAGAAAAATGTTGGGGCCGAAATTCTAAATTGAGAGAGAGTAAAAGAGGGAAATCGTATTTGTTATAAAATGAGACAAAAATCATAAATATACTGTATACTATGATATTTAAACAAGAGCTAATGGACCGGGTCACCACTAATTATAATTGGGCCCATTCTATACAAATTGGCCCAAAACTAAACATTACATTTGCATACTACACACACTAAAACCAATTATACAAAATATACATAAATGACTAAGTGATATGTCCATCATGATTGTCGTTGGATTTCAATTCCAACTTGCTTAAGATTGAGAAGAACAAGGACGAGGAGTTCTGACGTATATATAACGCCGAGATTTTTGCATAATCTTTCTTAACGAAAATAAAAATTAAATATCATACCTTAAAAAGAACCCCCAATGAAAAATCTTAAATAAATAACCACTACAACAATTATCCTTTATAAAATGTAACCCCACTTGACAGCCCAATGCCAAAATAGTCAATACAAGAAAAATAAAGCATTAAAAAATATCAAATCAGGGACATCCACCTCATTTTCAACAACTCCTGGGGTTGGTATTAGTCACCACTCCCCACTTTCCCAAATCACAGTCAGAAAATAGCATTAGCTTTTAAAATAATGTGGAATTAAAATGATGCAATAAATAATTTAATTACGAAAATGAGTTATACAAATTAAACTGAACATAAGCAGAATTATTGCAATGAGATGTAGTCATTAATATTCACTTAGACCCAAGACAAACTATTTTAATACATGAATTTCATGAGTTTTTTTTAATCAAAATTTCATGAGTTATTTTGTACTTGTCTGTGCAGTATATTTTGGTGTTATTGTGTTGTTTAAATTGCTACACATGTTGGTCATGACTCTTTTATGTTTATGATATATGAGCAACCTCATCTTTAATGTATTGCGCAGATAAGAATAACATAACTCATGAAATTATGCGTTAAACTAGCCTTCTAAGATTTAATGGACATTAACCTTGAGCAGTTAATGGTATTTGGTAAAAAATTTAATGTATGATAATTGCTTCACATTTGCTACTTTATCACAATATATATTACTACAATTTTTTAGATAAATTATGTTTATATCTGTGTAGGAACCAATTGAAAGTGGAACGTAGAAAATATGTGTAAAAGAAACAAAAGCTGAAGGAAAAATGATAAAAAAAATTCATAGAGTCCAACGTCTAGGCCACCTTGCTTCGATATCTGTAGCGCTGAGATAAGCAAGCCGATATAGTCCATCGGGGCCGCGCCGCAGTGAGCAGCCTCATTCTAAATCTAACATGACACATGAAGTTCATATGTTATACTATTAGTAGTGATTTAGTAGCTTAGTTCATATGTTATACTATTAGTAGTGATTTAGTAGCTTAGTTGATTGACTATTTGAACGTTTACCTTATTGATGAGGAATTGAATCTCATGTTGTAATTCCCTTCTTTGTTTTCCTTTCCCTACTCCTTATATAACTTTTTTTTAAAAATATGTTATACTAGTCTATCTAATTCTTAACGGACATTAACCTACAACGTCTTGGGAGTATATATCTTTTTTTTTTTTTTTTACTATGATAGTTCTTTTTCTTGTTTGGGTTAAAACCCTGATAATTCTACTTATGTTCAATTTAGTTTTTGCGATCCATTTTCATAATTAGATTAATTTTTTGCATAATTTTGTTATAATGGGTAAATGATTTGATATTTTAGATTTTGAATTTGCACTTACTAAATTAACAAGTGATCTGTAATTATTTTCTAAATAATGTCATGGAGTAAATAATATCATTGTATAGAAAAATTAAACTCTTTTTCCCCCTTAAATTTCTGATTTTATTTTTTCATAAATAAAGTAGTAATATACTTTTATATGCTCGGTTCAATCAAAGCAACGTTTTACATAAGAAATGAAGTGGTCGCTGCACAATATGGTAAGTGATCTATTACAGAATAAACTATATTCATTGCACAACTGACTGTTTATTGCAAAAACATATACTGATATAATATGTATATTCCCTTATATAGTATATGGACGTTTTGTTTACGGGTTCACTGACTCCCCCGTGAATCTAATATCTTTTATTCAGATCCGGTATATGTATTAGAATTACTAATTATTTATAAATATTTGATTGTAAATACAATTATTAATAATATTTTTACTTGGAAAGAAAATAATAAACATTAAATTTTAAATCCACCTCTAATAATATCATCTTGATTTATTATCTAATCATAATAATTAATATGATAAATATAGCTAGTGAGTAACCTCGTTTGGATGGTTGTTATATATTTCATATTGTATTATACTATATTATTTTGATGAATTTAATAATATTTGGATAGCTTCATCGTCTTTAAAGAGGAACCTTGGAACAACAATAAAGTTATCTTCGTTTGATCTATATAAGTCAAAGGTTCAAATCGTGAAAGCAATCACTAATCTTTGCATTAGATTAGGTTTTCTACATCACACTCCTTGCAGTGCGACCCTTCCCCAAATTCTGTTAATATCCAATACTTTTGTGCATCGAGCTGTCCTTTTATATGTTGTATCGTCTCACGTCATTACGTAATAACACATATTAGTAAATTGAAGGAAAATGTTGTATCCTTCGGGTCATTACATAATGCAATACATTAGTAAACGAACCTACAAAAGAAGTGGGTAAAAAAAGTAATGACATTTGAATAGTTAAAGACTCTTCGTGTTAAAAAACACTAATTTAATGGTATGATATAATAATTATAAATAACAATAAAAACAAATAATGTGTTTAAAATAATAATAACATAATACAATAGGTAACAAACATCCAAACAGATAAGCTTTTTACGCTGTAAATATACTTTAATTAATTTTCTATATGATAGATCTACCACTATTGTATCTTTTTTTCTATATAAACCCAATCATATACCGCTTCAAACTCGCGTTCTCCAATATTCTTCATTCATCTTCATCCTACCACCAATTGAACCAGTCTTCACCGGTCCGGTTCTATACCCTTTTCCTAAAGTTACGATTTGCCGTTACTTATTTCTCTTATTTCTGTTCCCAATTATACTTCATTTTGAAGTATTGGGTTCTTTTTTTCCACTCAAAATTCTGTGATTTTTGTTAATTGGGTTGCTTGATTTGCTTTTTATTACTATTGGTAATGGACCCATTTTATATAATGTCTTGATTTTTTCACCCAAATTATGTTGTGTTTTTTTTTTAGTACTACCCATTTGGTGTTATGTTACATTTCTGTTTCTTGATTTAATACTATAATGCTGTTTTTGTTTATGGGGTGTGGATATTTATGCATGGGAAATGAGTATTAGATCTGTGTTATTGTAGATCTGTATTGATGTCATTGTTATTTCATTAGATCTAGTATTGGGTGTTTGTGATCTAATTTTTATTGCTTTATGTATCTCAGATCTGGTGGTTTTAAGTTCATTTATATGATATGTGATTGTTTTATTCATCTGGGTAATGATTTTTCTTTGGAATTTAGCATTGTGTAATTGTTTCACATTTGTAACATTGTCTAAGTTTTCATTCTCTGTTTGTTAGTTGTACTTGGAAAGGACAAGCTCTGCTTTTTGTAATATTGTAGTACTTTTTAATTCTATATTCAATACACCATGTTAAAATGCTCAACCACCGACAACCACCTTTCAAAATAAAAAAGAAAAAAATTCAAATCTTGAAGCTTTTTAAGTATCTCTATCAACCATCTTAATTCACCTTGATCTCAAACTGATTGGTGTAAGCTATATGTACTGGCAGAGCTATTATTTTCACTAAGTGTTTCAAAATATAAATAAGTAAATTCATGAAAATGACAAGGGGATTCAACATCTATTATAGAGGGGTTCTGATGAACACCCTAGATCTAGTTGAGAATGAAGTTTTCATTCTGTACATGCCAGATCATGAATTATTAATTGCTTCCAATTTCCAAATAAAATTCCCAATTGTGTCAAACTTTTCATTTTTGGAATAGTTACGGAATCTCCATGAATAAGATCAAACCTTATTCCATGGTATTTATATGAGGTTACTCTTTAAGAAAATCCCCGAGAGGACTTAATTTCCTGTGCTATATGAATCATTTATATCTATTGCATTCTATTGAAGTCCGTTTCGGTAGAATCTTTATAAAAATAACTAAATCTATTCAGAGTGTATGTGCATCAAGGATGAGTTTGGTTTACAATTAATGAAATTCATGTCTGATTGAGTGTTTTTGGTGAGCCAGAAAAATGGCATCTCACATTGTTGGATATCCCCGTATGGGCCCAAAGAGAGAGCTGAAATTTGCTCTCGAGTCTTTCTGGGATGGAAAGAGCAGCGCTGAGGACTTAAAGAAGGTGTCTGCAGACCTCAGGTCATCCATCTGGAAACAGATGTCTGATGCTGGCATTAAGTACATCCCCAGCAACACATTCTCTTACTATGATCAGGTGCTCGACACAACCGCAATGCTCGGTGCCGTCCCATCTAGGTACAACTGGACCGGTGGTGAGATTGAGTTTGGTACTTACTTCTCCATGGCCAGAGGAAATGCCTCTGTCCCCGCTATGGAGATGACCAAGTGGTTTGACACCAACTAGTAAGTGACACATCAATTAGTTCTACTTTCCTTTTTACTGGGGGTATTATCTTGTTTGTGTACTGATTTATTGTTATTCTTTGTTTGATCCAGCCACTTCATTGTCCCTGAGTTGGGACCTGATGTTAACTTTTCTTATGCTTCCCACAAGGCAGTAGATGAGTACAAAGAGGCCAAGGGGGTATGTGCTTTTATGCTTATGTATTCTTTTCATTTGACGATACATGTTTGATATTTGAACTATTGGAAGGAAATATAATGATTGTTATTCTCGTAATTTACTAAGAGGGTAGATACAAATTATGATTTGTGGTTTAGAGTGACGAGAAATCATACTCCCTCTGTCCCAATTTAAGTAACACTTATTCGTTTTTCAAGATTCAATTCAAACTATATAAACTTTGACCAACATTTTAAAATGTATTTTTTCATCATGTTGACATTAAAAGAATTGCAACTTCTAGTACTTTTCTTATGGTTTTTGAATTCTAAATCTTAATTTTAAAATATTGAGTTGATCTATGTAATTTTACTTCAAGGAATAGTCAAATTGACTCTTTGTAAGCGAAAAGTGCCATATAAATTGGGACGGAGATAGTATTTGTGTTTTTCATTTTGTTTTGGTGCAGGGGTAGGTTCTGTCTCTCATTGCTATTTGGTTACACCAATAATATTGTCTTGTTAAATCTTGTTCTTATGCATGGAGTTAGAAGTTTAGATAATTGATTGTTGATCTTATCTTTTTGCTCGTGCAGCTTGGAGTAGATACCGTTCCAGTACTTGTTGGTCCAGTTTCATACTTGTTGCTATCCAAACCTGCTAAGGGTGTTGAGAAATCTTTCCCCCTTTTGTCACTTCTGGACAAAATCCTTCCAATTTACAAGTAAGTATATTTTTTCTTTCAGTCCGCTATATCTGAATGGACATACTCTAACTTAAAATTAACAATATAGGGAAGTTATCGCGGAGTTGAAGGCAGCGGGCGCTTCTTGGATTCAGTTTGACGAGCCCACACTTGTGTTGGATCTAGAGGCTCACAAATTGGAAGCATTCACTAAGGCCTATACTGAGTTGGAGTCATCTCTATCTGGCCTTAATGTTCTCGTCGAGACCTACTTTGCTGATGTTCCTGCTGAGGCATTCAAAACCCTCACTGCTTTGAAGGGAGTTACCGCCTTTGGTTTTGACTTGGTCCGTGGAACTAAGACCCTCGATTTAATCAAGGGTGGCTTCCCTTCGGGCAAATACTTGTTTGCAGGAGTGGTTGACGGGAGGAATATCTGGGCAAATGATGTTGCTGCATCTCTTTCCCTCCTGCAATCTCTTGAGGGCGTTGTAGGAAAAGGTGATGTATTTGCCACCTTGTGACTTGATAGTTGGTAGTGATTCCGTTGGTGATTTTATCGCAGAAGATGATTCCTTGTCTTATTGAATTATGCAGACAAGCTTGTTGTCTCTACATCTTGCTCCCTACTCCACACTGCTGTTGATCTGATCAACGAGACAAAACTAGATGATGAAATCAAATCATGGTTGGCATTTGCTGCCCAAAAGGTTGTTGAAGTGAATGCTTTGGCCAAGGCATTGGCTGGTGTCAAGGATGAGGTATGGTTCATTTCCTTTTTAACTAATGGTGTTGAAAAATGACTTCGAACTGTTTGACAAACTTTTTGCATATCACGGCTAAATGTGTTTGTTGTACTTTCAGGCATTTTTCTCTGCTAATGCTGCTGCTCAAGCTTCCAGGAAGTCCTCCCCAAGAGTGACAAATGAAGCTGTTCAAAAGGCTGTAAGTGTTGAACTGACGGACCGTCTTCTCTTTCTAATTAATGACTTGTATCATATTTTACTTACTACCTTTCACCCTTGTGATATCTCAGTCTGCTGCTCTTCAAGGATCTGACCACCGCCGTGCTACAAATGTTAGTGCTAGACTTGATGCCCAACAAAAGAAACTTAACCTGCCAATTCTGCCTACAACCACCATTGGATCCTTCCCTCAGACAGTGGAGCTTAGAAGAGTTCGTCGTGAATACAAGGCGAAGAAGTCAGTGTTATACTTGCATGTTTTCTGCTTGTTATTGTCGTCGTTGTTGAACATCTCTTCTAATAATTCATTTGTTTCTAGGATCTCTGAGGAGGAGTATGTTAAAGCCATCAAGGAGGAAATCAAGAAGGTTGTCGATCTCCAGGAAGAGCTTGACATTGATGTCTTGGTTCACGGAGAGCCTGAGGTAGGGAAAATGGCTAATTACCTGTCTTTTATGTACATATACACATACTAGCATGCATAAATTATGGATTAGTAAGTTTGAATGCTTGATTGATGTATGCAGAGGAACGATATGGTTGAGTACTTCGGAGAGCAGCTTTCTGGTTTTGCTTTCACTGCCAATGGTTGGGTTCAATCTTATGGATCTCGATGTGTGAAGCCACCAATCATCTATGGTGATGTGAGCCGCCCTAAGCCAATGACTGTCTTCTGGTCCTCAACAGCTCAAAGCATGACCAAGAGGCCGATGAAGGGAATGCTTACAGGCCCTGTCACCATTCTCAATTGGTCTTTTGTCAGAAATGACCAGCCAAGGTAACTTCTGCACCCCCTCCTTATTTGAGTTTTAAATCTTATCCGATCGTGTTTAATGAACTCAATGTTAAGTTAACAGCCAAGGGTTATTGTTGGGCTGGCTGGGTTATGACTCGTTATTTGACACATCTTGGCCCAAACTAACTTTGGGCGGGTTGGGTCATGACCCGATTATTGACTTAGCATGTTTTGACCCGCCCAAATTTAATGCAACCTACCTGTTGCCATCTCTAATTGTTAATCTCCATCATTGCTTTTTCTAGATTTGAGACCTGCTACCAGATTGCTTTGGCCATTAAGGATGAAGTGGAGGATTTGGAGAAGGCAGGCATCACTGTGATCCAAATTGATGAAGCTGCTTTGAGAGAGGGCCTGCCTCTAAGGAAGTCTGAACACGCCTTCTACTTGGAATGGGCTGTCCACTCCTTCAGAATCACCAACGTCGGCATCCAGGACACTACGCAGGTCCCTCTCTCATCTTGTTGTTTTTAACTTTGGAAGAGAAAATGACAAAAATGGTCTCTTATGTTTGAGTGTAGGTTTAAAATAGTCTCTAGTCTCTTAAGTATGCACTTTAACAGTTTTACTCCTTTAAGTTTTAACACTTTTAGTCCCCTTCAAATATTTACCTAACTCCGTCGGTTAGATTTGAGGGGAACTACGGAAAGAAAAAAAAGAACTTAGTGATAACTCAAATTTAGAGGTATATTTTTTATAGTTATGTTTTTTTAAAAAAATATTTCTACAATTTCGTGCGGCTTTTGAGGTGTAATTTATGCTATACTTTTATATCTTTTTTACACTATTCTCTGTTGCATATTTTAGGATTTGATGGGACTTTCTTGGTGTTGATAGTCAAATCTTTTTTCCCATTGTTTCCATCAAAGTTCAGTAAATATTTAACGAGACTAAAAGTGCTAACTTTTGTCAAACTTAAAGGATCAAAACTCTTAAGTGCATACTTAAGGACTATTTTTAACTGATACCTGCTTGTTAACGAGCTTATCTTTTGTGGCTTTTCAGATCCACACCCACATGTGCTACTCCAACTTCAACGACATTATCCACTCCATCATCGACATGGATGCTGATGTCATCACTATCGAGAACTCACGTTCTGATGAGAAGCTCCTCTCAGTTTTCAGGGAGGGAGTGAAATACGGAGCTGGCATTGGCCCTGGTGTCTACGACATCCACTCTCCAAGAATACCATCCACCGAAGAGATAGCCGACAGAGTTAACAAGATGCTTGCAGTTCTCGACACCAACATCTTGTGGGTCAACCCTGACTGTGGTCTCAAGACTCGCAAGTACACCGAGGTGAAGCCTGCCCTGCAAAACATGGTTTCTGCAGCCAAGGCCATCCGCACTCAGCTCGCCAGCACCAAGTGAAGTTGAACGAGCCACAGGAGGATTCTTGAATCAACTTATGCATGGTGGTGTTCTTTAGACTTTGAATGAGAAATTTCTCGGTTGATTTTAATAATTTGTGCTTGCGATGAAAATTATTGTGTAGATTAGTCTGCCCTCTGGGCCATTTGCTGATTTTTTTTCTTTTGAGCTTTCTTTTTATTGATGGTTTTCGGATTTCCTTATTACTACAATACCAGCAAGCGGATTGATGTAATTTTGAAGAGAAATCAGAGAAATGTTAGTCCGTTTATGCTCTCTTCTTTTTGCATTCTTTGTTTTTACATTTATTAACATTTTAATACACCCTGATTAAATGCTTCTTAGAAAGAAATATAAGGTATCATAGTTGCCAATCTAAATGTCAAATTTCCTCCAAACTATCATTTACTTAGCTCTTATGTCTTTTGGGATCAAGATAAAACACATAAGAATAAATCGGTATCTAAATATAAGTTCTGCTTAGTGTCTAGATGTATTTAAGTTTTATACAACAAGAATAATAATAATAAGTGACGATGAGTACCCTGACTAGCTAAAGAAATTAGTATCTCATGGCAAGCCTATGCTCTATAATTTAAGATGGAGATTTATTAGTTCTAATATGAGTTATTTCTAGCTTGAAACATGATTAACAATGGTCATATTTATTCAAACTGAGATTTGACTTTCTGGGTTATTAAGAAACATTAATATAAGGATCTCTTGTTGAATCATTCTTTTTCGCCACATCGCATATAACTAGAATTCTTTTTGCTTTAAATTTGTGTGAGAATTTCTTGTAAAATTAACTACCTAATCCCGTCTCAAATGATAATTATTTTAGTAAATTGAATTTAATCTAAATATTTGATGATGTAGGAAAACAAAAAGATAAGATGCATTTTTTTCAAATTCATCCTTACTGTTTCAATTAGTTGAGCGTTAATTAAAAGTGAGACATTTTGGCACGTCTAGATAAATAATCTAAGTATGATTAAGGCGACCAAACGTCTTTATGAAGGAGCATAAAAAAATTGCAAAAGACAAATAATATGGACAAAAAAGAATATGTACTTACCATACTTATTTATTATCCTCCTCTTTTCTTTGAACTTTACGAGAATATCAATGGAATATTTCCCTTAGTTAACTCATTGGGGTTCACGTACTTAGAATTCAATTAAAATCAATTTTATCATCCTCGGAGTCCTCTATAATTTTTGTCGTTAAGTTAAAGCTATAAATAACCACACCAATTTTTCTTATTTCAAAGCATTCAAAAAGTTTTATTTTAAGTAAGCTCCTAAGAAAAATTCAATGGCTTTCAAGATTGTTTTCTGTTTTATGATTGGATTTGCAGGATTTTTGCCTGCAATCACAATGGCAAGTGAGTATTGGGTAGGGGGTGATAAAGGCTGGACCCTTGATGTTGATTATCAAGATTGGGTCAAGGACAAATAGGTTGGAGACACATTAGGTAAGATATGTATATGGGGTCATTCGCACGAATGTCCCTGTATTCTGGGGTGGTGTTTAATTTTTGCCCCTCAAATTTGTGATCTTTAATTTTTGTCTTTTAACATTTTAAGTAACAATAGTGTAATTGTATTAACCTCCCTTGAGAAGTCTTTCTCATTCCTGACATACCAATAGGTACCAGAGGAGATCGTTATTGTATTCGTATCGAAGAGATGCGACAAAGTGTTCGGATCATTGTGCAATGTCTTAATCAAATGCCTAGTGGCATGATCAAAGCCGATGATCGTAAGCTATGTCCTCCATCACGATCTCGAATGAAATTATCCATGGAATCGTGCGCCGTGTGAAACTTATAGCATCACCGTTCTTAACCGAGACTCAGGTTAAGCTCCATCTCGGAACAAATATATATATAATGTGTACAATGTTGAGTCCTAATAGAATAAGGATCTTATATTTACCATAATTATACACTACTATTAATTACAACCTATATGGTGAATATATTGTAATATTCACTAATACACCCCATCAGTCAGAGCGGGAGGAGGCCGGACACTGAGACTGGATCTGAAGTATAGGAATAGTTGTCTAGGAAGTCCTTTGATGAAGATATTCGCATACTGATACGAAGAAGGCACATGTAATACCTTAACATAACCTATAGTAACCTTCTCACGAATGAAATGTATATCCATCTCAATGTGCTTGGTTCGCTAATGCCGAACCGGGTTATGAGATAAGTATATCGCGGATATGTTATCACAATATACCATAGATGCCTTACGCAAGGGACACTGAAGCTCCAAAAGAAGGTTTTGGAGCCATCAGATCTCAGCAACAACATTTGCAATGCCTCTATACTCTACTTCTGCACTCGATTGGGATAGGGTGGCTTGCCTCTTGGCACACCATGAAATGAGATTATCTCCTAAGAACACACAGTAGCCAAATGTGGACTGTCGCATGTCCGGACAACCTACCCAATAGGCATCCGTAAATGATAACAACATGGTCGGTGCAGAGAGGTAGAGATGCAATCCATAATCAAATGTGCCCTTAACATATCGAATGATACATTTCAGAACTGTAAAATGAAGCTCCATGGGGACATGTATAAACAAACACACCTGCTGAACAATATAAGCAATATCAGTCCTGGTGAAAATAAGATACTGAAGTGCACCTGCAAGGCTCCTATAAAGAGTGGGATCAGACACTGGATCACCCTCAACAACACTGAGCTTTGATTTCGAGTCAACTGGAGTAGGCATGATCTTGCAGTTCGCTATCTTAGCCTTGTACACAATTTCTTCTGCATACTTACATTGACACAGAAACATAGTATCTGCAGATCTAGTAACTGATATCCCTAAGAAATAACTCAATTTCCCTAAGTCAGTCATAGCAAATTCAGATTTCAGCATAGCAATGATCTCAGTTTTCAACATATCAAAAGAGGCAGTGAGAACAATATCGTCAACATATAATAACAAGTATGCAATGTTACTACCGCGATGAAATATAAAGAGAGAATGATCACACGTGTTGCATACAAACCCAATTTGCATAATGTAATTAACAAAGCGTTCATACCACGCTCTGAGGGCCTGTTTCAAACCATATAGTGACTTACAAAGACGACAGACATAGTGAGGGGCCTTCGGATGGACAAAGCATGGCGGTTGGTGCATGTAAACAGTTTCTTTCAAGTCATCATGTAAGAATGCATTCTTGACATCAAGATGATGAATCAGCCAATGCTTACCCATAACTATGGTCAGAACCGTGCGAATGGTAGCCGGTTTAACCACCGGACTAAATGTCTCACGACAATCAATACTCTTCTGTTGATTAGTACCATTAGCCACAAATCTTGCCTTATAGCGTTCAAGGTCACCACTGTCTCTGAATTTGTAATGAAACAGTCACATGCATCGAATCACATTAACCCCATCCAGTCTAGGAACCAAATACCAAGTGTGCTATTTCGTTAAAATAATAAATTCCTCACGCATGGCTACATTTCAATTCGGGTCAACTTTGGCTAATTTTGGGTTTTTGGAAATTTGAGATATAGTTTGTGTGGAAAGGTTAAAATGGACTTTGGGCATGAAAATTCTGTGTTGGGCACGAGTTTCTATTCAGTGTGTGGGGGTCGGGGTTGTTTGGGTATTTGGATGGGGTGGTGACTGGTGGGGTGTCGGGTCAGGGCTGGAATTCAGGGATTAAGATGTCGGGGCAGGGACAGTGGCGGTAGGTTGTCTGGACTGGTCGACAAGGTAGGGGTGAGTGGGGTTCGGGTCCGGTGACCGGGACTGGTTGGGTGTGACTGGGTATTGGGTGATATCGATGGGTTGTGGGTGGGTCGGTGTCGGGAATAGTGACGGTGACTGGGTTGGAGTACTATGACTGGGTGGTTGTGGGGCGGTCGCTGGGCAGGTTTGACCACGGGAGATTGGGCGGCATGTGGCGGTGACAATGGGTTTGGTGAGGGGGATGGCCAGTGGGTGGGGGAGACGATGACGAGACGGGTCGTCTCTGCTAAGGAAAGGTCCGATAGATTTTCGGTGGTGGCAACGTGAGAGGGTGGTGCCGTGGGGCGTCTGGCAGTGTGTTGTGTAGTGCATTTGGACTAGAGGTGAGGTGTCCGAATCATCAAGGAATCTGTAATCAGTGACTCGGCATTTTTGGATATTGTCAAATGGGAAAACGTACTCAACAAACGTGACGTGGCGTGAGATTATGATTATGTATATCGTCTTAGGGAGGCTGTATATGGGCAGTATCAGTTGTATACTAGGTGTATATCGGCTTAAGTAGGCTGTATATGGGTAGTATATATTGGCATGAAGTGTATATCAGTCGTATACATGGTGTATATCGGCTGTGTATAGGCTGTATACGAGGGGTATACAGCATGTTGGAGAGATATGTAAGGTGAGAAAGTTGTATATTAGTAGTATACCAGAGGTATATGGGGCTGTTTGTAGAAGTGGAGGGCTGGGCAGCTGTATATCAGCGTATATCAGAGGTATACCGGTGGTATATGGGCGATTTGGCGCTGGAAAAGGGAAGAGAAGGGGCAGTCAAATTTATGTTATAGGGTAGGGAGGAATTTTGGCTCTTGATACCATGTAAAATTGTATAAATCTCCCTTGAGGGTATTTCTCATTAATACAAATATATATAGTGTGTACAATGTTGAGTCCTAATAGAATAAGGATCTTATATTTACCATAACTATACACTATTATTAGTTACAACTTATATGATGAATATATTATAATATTCACTAGGTATGTTGTTGTAAGACATCATTTATTACTTTTCTCCAAATCTACGCTTGTTGTCCATACTACTATTGTTAATTAAGATGTTTAAAAGAGATGAAAGGATAATTTAGACAAATACTCTTACTATTAAGGCTATTAATTATCTTTTTTAGCGAGTGTGCACGAACCTTAAATTATCGATAATACGGATCAGGGGTAGTAGTACTGTGGGAAGTAACCTCTCTTCTGTTGACTTGGTGTAATTCTCTATTTCTCCATACGTCAAAAGGAAATATGTAATTTCCACTTCTTTTCTTCTTTCTTTTCCTTTTCCCAATTACTCCCTCTCCGTTCCTTTTTACTTATTTATTATTGATTTTGCACACCCCTTAAAAATGTGGTCAGCATCACCGTTCTGCTGACCACATAATGAGTAGCGGAATGGGACAAAAAGTTTTGCTATCACTGACCCATTCTGCCGGCCGCAGAAACGGTCTGCTGGCCGCAGAATGAGTAGTGGAATCTGACATAACCATTTTGCTGCCTCTGATCCATTCTGTTGGCCGATGATATTCATATTAATTAGTGCATAGTTTTAATGGACTTGAAAAATGATTTGAAATAATTAATTAATACTATGGGTAAAACAAGAAAAAGAAATTGTCTTATCTTGATATGCTAAAAGTGACAAGTAAAAGTGAAAATCTATTTTTAGTATAGTGGACAAGTAAAAGAGAACGACAGAACTAGTTAATAAGAAGAATTATTACTTACTACTTATATGACTTAAATGGAAACTACACGTCACTAGTTAAATGGTGGCTATTACTCCCTTCATCTCAAAATATTTATTGTTTTATTTAATTAAGATAAAATTTGTATTAATTAGCAATATTTAAGCGGTTTTCATCATTGATGAACTAAACATTTATTGAAGAGAGATTACATGATAAAATATGTTAAGGGTAAAATAGTCAAAATACTACCCTTAAAAATGCTTTCTTAATGGGCTTGTAAATGAAAAATGCAACAAATATTTTGAGACGGAGGGAGTACTTGAACTATTTTCTCTCTTTCTGTCTTTATTGCACTTTTTAAGTATACCAAAGGGCATCATAAGAGATGGCAGTGTGTTAAATGAATCTGGATCTAGTAGGATCCGGTCCAGATCCGATCCGTTGTCATTCCTTTATTGTGTTCAAAGTGAACCAAACAGCTTTCAAAGACTGCATAGCTCCCCTACCAAGTGAAGGATTAACTTCTGGTCATGATGTGATTACATTGACCAGCTCTGGTAAGAAATGGTACATTTGTGGTGTTCCAACACATTGCTCCGACCGTAACCAAAAGCTTGTCATCACCGTGGAAGCCCGAGATCCGGCACCGCAGCTCCTGTTCTTGCACCGGGACCAGCCACTAAAGATGATTCAAGCAATTCATACAAGGTTACTACATCTGCATACAAGATTTATGTTGGGGGTCTGGTTTTAATTTGGACAATTCTAACATTAGTTTGATCCAAGTTGAGTGACATTTGTCTTGGAACATAGAACTTGGCCTTCTTCGAGGCAGGTATAAATGAATAATTGGTTATCTTATGGGGAGATAATTTTTATTTTGTGAGGGATGGGAGGATGCTAATAATGTTACGTAAGTTTTCATTGAGTATAAACAATGTATGTGTAACTGGAATAATAACTCTGATTTCATCACTTTTTTATCCCCTTCATGCATCTTTCTTCTACTATATTTGGTCCAAGGAAAGAGAGATCAGAGAAGTAGGTGATGACTAAGAAAGATTAATGTAGCTATTGCTGTCTTTTGTTATTTGGCTCAATTGTTATAAATGGAATAGATGAGTCTAACGTATGAGAATTTTTTTAACCATATAACAAAAGGAGTTACATGGTTAAATTACTAATCCTCTCCCTTTCAGTGTGTTAAAACATGAACTTGTTAGAAGATAGTCTTGAGTTACTTGAACAAATATCTAATAAAGTAGAACTTACAACATGATTTGAAACTCAAAGGAAAAGATCATCTAGAAAGGATATATCAACACCAATATGAAGTATAATTGTTCAACTTTGCAAATTCAAGCAGGTGATTCACCCATAACATGAAATCAGGCATTCGGGTAAAAATGATAGCGGGCGTACATTGATACACATCAATCCAAGTATCGTTCCAGATGACAATTTAACCAACATACAAATACTTATTAGGGAAGTTGCAAACGAACTGGGCAATATCCGTGTGAAACTGTAACCGCCATCCTACGGCTTTGGAATTACTAACCCCCATCCTACGGCTGGGGTCTGGCCTTCTTAACCAAAAACTCAAATAGTTATCAACAAATGGTCGTGAAAATCAAATTTACAGATGATAATGGAGAGCACATGATCTCAAATATGGCTAAATTACTAAAATATGAAAACAACACTGTCATGGACTCTAGATTTTTGGTTCTGAGAGACACATTCAGAAATCCACATTAAGTTCCTGATCTCCTGCTCTCTCAGCCTCATATATGAAAAAAATACACCAAAGTGGAACTGCAATGAAAGAAAAAAGAATATCAATCAGGAAGCACATGGATTGAAAGATCTTTCTGTGTGCTTCTTTTGTTCATTTTATTTATTTATACTATCTAGGGGAAACTTTTGGGGTGGGAAATTTTGAAGCTGCCCAATGCAAGAAATATTAACAAAATAAGATTTAAACGGATTTGCTCAAATGAACAAACCTGTTGTTCAAAAGCTAAGCAAAGACGTTTGACTTCCTCTTCATAGAAAGCCTTGTCAAGCATCTGGCTCTCCCCATAAGCCAGCTTAGAAAATATGGCTTGATAAGGGGGGTACTTTTCCATGACACCACGGACCTACAACAAGAAGTATAAGAACACTTACAAGACAACACACCATGTAAGGAAAGATAGAAGACAAATAGACCAACTCCTAGACGCAAGAAAAATATCTTTTGCTAATGTAGACGCAAGAAAAATATTCATTTGCTTGTATCTTATTCTGCAAACAATATTCTACTCTACACCCATTTTCTAATTTTTCTCCTCACTTCGTCTTATCCATCCTCTCCCTTCAAATAGTATTTGTCCCCTCCACCATTGGCCACATTGCTCACACACCTCCCACCCCAACCAAAAAAAAAAAGAACTAGGAAGATTTATTGCCAAACTCCAGCACCACATGATGCTTCACCACTTCTCTCTTTATAGGGCAAGGTGGTTCACAATTGACAGGGGGAAGGAGAACTGCATGCAACATAGTGTCCAACAACAATACTGAATCCCCTTATCGAACCAACTATTATTTAACCACCGTAGAATCTTCCAGGTGCATAAAAGCTGCAAAATGAAAAATAAACAAAAGTTGGTCATATAATACCTGATCTATATCTTCGCATATGGCAAGTTCCTCGTGACCGTATGGATAACTATTCAACATAGATAATGTCAGAAAGAGAGGTTATGTAGCATATGATATCAATAACATAAAAGATTGAGCTACATGAACTTACAGTAAGCCAAAATTAGAGTACAACTTCCTGCGGTCATCACGTGTTAGCTCAGTGCCAATGCTGCAAATGAAAAATAATTGTAGTTAATAGTAGAAGTATTATGACAAGGTACATAATTTACATTATTCAGCAAGATTATAACAAACTCTGAAACAATGACATGCCTGTTTATGGTAATATTAACAGCTCTTCTGTCGGCCTCAAAAGAAAGCAAATCAGACATGATCTCTGCAGTAGCACCGCCTAATTTCTATTCCAAGTGAAAATGAGTGTTAAACTTTATTAAAATGTCAGGTAGGAAAATATGATAGAAAATTTTATAACAACTGGTACCTGGCAGAATCTGTAGAAATCTTCAAGATACGCCTTATACAGTGTGTTTCTCATAATCTCAATGTTCATGTCATCCAAGTCCTGCTCAAAAGTAAGTCCCGTAAATGAAAGGAAATATAGATACATGAAAAAACAGGCTGATAAAAGAAACTGATGCATGATTAAAGATACTCTAAAATTGACAACCAAACCTACTTGGAATGTGCAAAAATAAGATAACTATCATTCTCAGAACTGCGAGTAAATCATGACAAAATACTAAGGTCTGGTAATTTGGTGAGAGGATACTGGTTAACTACGTATGAAGTGAAATAACCTGCAACCATTTACTTATTGACTTCAAAGGGACAGCACACATTGAAAAGATCCATGTTCAGGAAAATAAAGGTATAGGCAACCTTTTTTTTGGTGGAAACAGAAACGTGTAGCTACTGATTACCTATCAAAGTTTTAAAAAAAGGGGGTGAAGCATTTGATACCTCTGAAGTAATGCACTCAGAGAAGTATGGAGCCAAGGGTGTGTCAACAAGCACCAGCCTGTATAATTCCCTCATATTCTGGGCAACTGCCAGAGAAGCGATGCTGCAGAGTAAGTTAGAATAGTTAATATGTGCTTACATTTAGCTATAATAATCCAAGGCAAGCATTTGGAACAATACCTGTCAAACATGCCCAAAGGATGGCATTTCTCCAACAATTCTTGGACATCTCTCTCGTGCAAAGTTCCGGTGACAATTAAGACAACATTATCAATCATGTGACCATACCTGAACCATATGAAGAATACCACAACTTAGATTCAGTACTCACCAGTATTGTTTCCCCAATTTCCATACAATACTACAACAACAACAACAACAACATACCTAGTGTAATCCCACAAGTGGGTTCTGGGGAGGGTAGGTTCGCAGACCTTACCCCTACCTTGGGAGGTAGAGAGGTTGTTTCCGATATACCCTTGGCTAAGAAAATTTCCATACAATACTAAATGTTTAAAATCAGAATAATAAGCACAACATAACCACCCTACATTTAGCCATGCATACACTTGTTCAGGTGGTGAAACATCCTCTTCTTTGTTCGTTTTAAGTTATTGGAAAAACAGTCAGAGAAGACGATAGACCAGGAAAGTTCAATTTAGTTTAAAACATAGCATGGCTCAATAACTTCAAGATCTAAAGTGCACTGCAATTCTCACGTTCTTTTTTCCCTTTTTTGGTAAGCAAGATGCCTACATTACACCCCCTTGGGACACGGTGAATGCAGGATTCTTTGTGTAGCGGGATGCTTCATGCTTTTTTGGGTAAGCAAAAGCAGATGTGACATGTTCTTTTCTCTTCTTTGTTTTTTACACTACTGCAACTACATGTTGCCAAAAGAGAAAGCTTTGAGTGTTTCATTTAATAAGGACTGTAATATATGTTCTGTATGGATACACTTTTACTCGGATATAAGGTTAGCAGAGGTGAAACTTTCAAATCTAGAACAAAATGAAGTTCTTTTTTTGGGAAAAGGTGGAATTAAATGAAGTTACATGCCAACATTTGTATGCATGACTCTCAAGTTCCATTTTTCGGGTGAGCAGCAAATAGCAAAAGAACATTTAATATTATCTTATAGCAAGGATGCCACAGAGTATTGTTCCTTTTCCTATATGATCCTGGTAATGCTAAACACCGCAAGACTGTTCAACTATCTGGAGAGGCCGCCTAGTGACAATGTTAGGAAACTTTAAGACAACTCTTTTTCGCATCTTCTGAAAGCTATGTGAAGAAAAGAGTAGTATATGCTTCAAGGGGTTCAGAATTCAGATGCAGAGAAAGCTGGAAATCTAGATGTATTAGGATTTTATTTATTTACTCATTTATTTATTTGTATAATCAAAATGATGTAAATGGCATACAAGATTGTATAGATATTTTCAGCTCTTTAGAGCTGTAACTAATCGTAAGGATGCGTAATACCCACTTGATGTTATGACTAGATACTGACTAAAAAAATATAATTGATCTTTCCTAACGAGCAGCACAAACTTGGTATTGTTTCATCCTTCTCTTAATACAAAAGTTTTGATACAGTTATCTAAAATATACAGGTAAAATTTAAGGACGTGATACAAACTGGTATGTGGTGGTGTAAGGCCACAAGTCCTGATGCGGCATATTACACCATATGTAAACGGAGTAGTAAAATGAGTTCTCAGTTCAATTATACAAAGATGTGCCCTTTAATGACTTAGGTGAGATTCCAAATATCATTCACTGAAAAAATAAACTTGTTATCGTATTTCTCTAAGATAATTCTCCATGCATAGCAGAACTAAAAAGTGGGATAGAGTAAAGAAACAAATTTTCCCCAGCAACACAAATAAATTTACCTGATGTACTCCAGAAAGGTTGACAAGGGCTCTGTGGCTTGGCAGAGCATGTGGTTGAACTCATCTACAAGTTTGACAGTGCATTTCTCCACAATTGTAGTCGTGTGTAAAGGGGACGGCTCTGCAAAAGTCCAGCAAAATTATAATAAGCAAGCATCTGACAATGATCTGTATTAAGCATTGCAGAAGAAAGGTGTGTTTTCAAGAGTTCCTAAAACATTGGTAGGCAGCATTTTAGTATATGCTGCTCGGAATCCCTCCTACTATCCAGCAAAATACTGGAATCCAGACATTCTGAAAACAGAATCACCTTGAGAAATGATATTGGGATATTGGCTACCATTACACAAAGTTATATTACAATATAGTGTAACATGAAAACAATATTACAGTGTTATATTACATTATAATGTAACTTATTGGATTGTTAAACATTAAATATATAAGATATCCACAATACCTCTCTATTGTAATCCAATAAATAAAAGGCTCGTCGTTTCCATTTAACTAGCTACAGTACACAATGACTACACGTAAGAGTTAAACTGATCTCAAGCCAATCCCGAACCTACAGAAACAAACTACATCATACCATTTAAATACATCTGAGTCAAACATCAAATATATAAGATATCCACAATAACTCTATTGTAATCCAATAGAAAAAGGCCGGTCGTTTCCATTAAACTAGCTACAACACATAACAACTACTACGTAAGAGTTAAACTGATCTCAAGCCAATCCCAAACCTACAAAAAGAAACTATCTCACTACCTTTTACTTACAAATCTGAGTCAACTTCAAATAATCCAATTCATACAAAACACAATAAAATGCCTAATCTATCACAATGCTTCAATTGATTTATTATCATAAGATAAGAGTTAAACTAATCTCAATTCTCAAGCTAATCCCGAACCTACAGAAAACAAACTACCTCAGTACCTTTGACTTACAAATCTAAGACAACTTCAAACTAATCCAATCGATACAAATACAACAAAAATGCCTAATCTATCAAAAGGCTTCAATTGATTTATGATCATAACATAAGAGTTAAACTGATCTCAACTCTCAAGCTAATCCCAAACCTACAGAAACAAACTACCTCACTACTTTTTACTTACAAATCTGAGTCAACTTCAAAATAATCCAATCGATACACAATACAATAAAATGCCTTATGATCATAACATAAGAGTTAACTGATCTCAATCTAATCACGAACCTACAGAAACGAACTACCTCACTACATTTTACTTACAAATCTGAGTCAACTTCAAAATAATCCAATCGATACACAATACAATAAAATGCCTTATGATCATTACATAATAGTTAAACTGATCTCAATCGAATCCCGAACCTACAAAAACGAACTACCTCACTACTTACAAATCTTAGTCAACTTCAAATAATCTAATTGATACAAAATACAATACACTTCCTAATCTATCACGAGGCTTCAATTAATTTAACGATCATAGGCAACGAAATCACGAAATAAGAACTAACTACATAAGAGTTAAACTGATCTCAAGCCAATCCGAAAATCTCACTACCTTTTACTTACAAATCTGAATCAACTTAAAAATAATCTAATCGATACAAATACAACAAAAATGCCTAATCTATCACGAGTCTTTAATTGAGAGTTAAACTGATCTCAAGCCAATCCCGAACCTACATAAACAAATTACCTCACTACATTTTACTTACAAATTTGAGTCAACTTCAAATAATCAAATCGATACAGAAACAACAAAATGCCTAATCTATCACGAGGCTACAATTGATGTACAATCGTACGCAACGCGAAACCTTACCGTTTTGGAGATAAGGACCGTATTCAGTAGCGGAGAGATGCATCTTGATGTCATCTAGGGTTTCGCACTGGCAGAGATTGTTGTAATCGGCGGCGGTGAGAAGACCAGATCGGTGACCTCTAACAATGGCTTCTAAATAGCCACTGTGAATGTTGAAGGTAAGCGCTTCGAATCCGTACATGATGATTCAGAATCCTCCACAAAATTGGAAGATACAGATACAGATACAGATACAGATCTGAACCGAAATTTGGAGAAATTTTTCTAACCTCACAGAAGATGATGAATAGAATTTTGAGGTGTGTTTGGGGTACACAAATGAGATCAACTTTACTAGCCTATTTCACGTGTTCCGTTGACGAAATGACATGTAGATATTTTGAGAAAATGAGAACAATGGACCCTTACGTTTGAGGGCGGGTTCAAAATAGTCCCTTAAGTATGCATTGATAAACTGTTTTAGTCCTTTAAGTTTATCAAAAGTTTAACAATTTTAGTCTCAATTTATATATGTTAAATTTGATGGCAACATTGACATTTTTTTAAACCATAAACATCAAAAAAGGGTCATCAAATCCTATAACATGCAACATAAAAAATTGCACTAGACAATAAAAAAAAATATGTAAATAAATAGCAGAAATTACGTCTCAAAAAGCGGCATCATACTCTAAAAATAAATCGAAAATAGCAAAAATTACAAATTGCACCTATAGATGTGAATTCCCATTAAATTCCTCTCCTTTTTTAGTTGCCGCAGACATAATTCGATAAATAGTTGACGGAAACTAAGAGTGCTAACTTTTGGTATCCATTCAAAAAAAAATTATTTAAAACAAGTAGTACTATATCTTAACTTAAGCAAACTTTGGAAGGTTAGATCATAGCGTTGCTTACCGATACTCTCGGTTTCATTTTATGGAGAATTACATATGATTACTTTCATTATTTTAAATTGGTTTTGTTAGAGAAGAATTAATACGTATTGGAATTTGCAATTTTGTGTCAATCATTTTATAACTAAAATAACATTTGTAAAAGACCAACCATCAAACCGTGATCTTCCCAAATAAGTTGGCACATTATGTTTTCCAATGGACCGGAAAAAAAGAAGTCACTGATCAAATTAACAATAGCTTATGCCGTAAACAACTTGACTATTGTTTAAGATCAATGCAAGATGGAGTTGCCACTCTATTCAATGAGACTTCCAACAACAACAAAAAAGATACATGAACGAAACTATCCCAAATATCCTCAAAATTTATAGGTCGTAATATTATGAGTGGCGATGCCATACGCAAAAAGGAAGTGACTCCGAATGGTAGAGGCAAATAGAGCTTTTGCACATTTTCGTTAATCCATGAACATGATTTATACACATAATGACTGAAGAAACAAAATAGCCATTTGGGACCAAAAAGCATAATTAGCTGCTGATATTACAATATTACAAATCCTTTTAGCGCCTTTGTATGTCTGCTGCATCTCCACAAATTCAGCTTGAATGCATAGTGGTTCCTATCACAAACTTCATTGTGTAGTTTCATTCTTGTACCCTGATGCCCCCCCACTTTTACCAATCAAAACGGCTCGGACAAATTATTTTCAGGATGAATGTCAAGGCCGTGATATGACCTAGCAGCGAAGTACTCTGCACCAGCTTTAGCTGTTCCGGGCATTAGAGTTTGCGAGTCCTTGTCACGACCACGCAGTGCCTTCTCTGTGATGTTCACTAAAGCAGAAACTCCATCTTCAACCTCTGAAGAAGAGAAGACATTTAAAACAATAACAAGAAGAATGCCTTCAAGTAATAATTCTTTTTAGAAAAAAACACCATACATGCATGAAGTAATCACGGGCACACCACAAGATCAATAGAAATCAACAACAACAAACCCACTGTAATCCCACAAGTAGGGTCTGAAGAGGGTAGTGTGTACACAGACCTTACCCCTACACCTTGAGAAGGTAGAGAGGTTGTTTTCGATAGACCCTCGGCTCAAAGAAAGATGAAAAAGAAGGCAGTACCAACAAGCAGAAACAACAGCAATAATATACAATAATCGAAGCTAAAGAAGGGTAGTGTGTACGCAGACCTTACCCCTACACCTTGAGAAGGTAGATAGGTTGTTTTTGATAAACCATTGGCTCAAAGAAAGATGAAAAAGAAGGCAGTAGCAACAAGCAGAAACAACAACAATAATATACATAATCGAGGCTAAATAAACAACATGTAGTAATAGAAATCTAAGAATATGAAAATACAAGAAGATCAATAGAAATCAGGCTAAAAATAGACCTTAGCTTTTTCTGAAAGGCCGTTTTAAAAACAAGTATAGTAAGCACATCTACGAAATAAGCAAGAATTGAATTTGCAGGATCGAAGGACTCCATATACACCGCTGAGTAGATGAGAACTTAAAACCATATCCTAAAATAAACCTAATTCAGGAACTTAAAAAGAAATAGGACCATCAATAAAACTTGAGTTAAAATACTTATCCATAACAGTCATAATCAAAATCACTCTTATCCACAAGTAAATGCAAAATAGACTCTACAACTCATTAAAGAAGTGATACTAGACAGTTTGTTCATATCTGAACAGTGAACAGAAGCTACGCATGTAGAGGTTTATGGCAGCTTCATCTTGAATCCAAAAATAAATGCAAACAAAAGAACACACCTTGCTGTTCAAAATCTTCCACATATCCACCCTGAATGAATGAAAACCGCGCTTCTGACTGGTCTTTTGCTTCCATGGGGGAAGAAGTAATCAAATCCCGAAATTCTGTCACATAAGCCCCAGTCCATTTGCTTCCTCTGGAAAAGATTGCTGATTCATCTAGACAAACCAGAAAAGAAATATCGCCAGCTTGTCTGTCTATAAATGTGACCATTCATGATATATTTCATCTATTTTTTCCAACTTATTGATGCACATTATGTAATCAGATGACCTTCTCCAAATGTAACCACGATAGAGGCTAACACACACTTGTTAAAGAATAAAAACTTCAACCCTTTTCTCGCTTTTCTGCATTGACTATCTTCCAATAATGTCCATAACCATTATCTTGTAGTGAACAATTGGAATAGTCGTGAAACTACAAGAGAAGGATTTCAAATTACACCAAATTGAGGATTTGAGTTTTATTTGAATGGATTTTGGAAATCATTAAATATAGAATTAAGATTTGAAAGTAGTAACAATTCAAAGGAACCTATGAATATATATTCAAGGTAAAATGTAATATTAGTTTAGGCTGAAGTTCTTTTTATTCAATCCCCTCCCCCTCCCCCTCCCCGCTTACTCAAACTCCCAGCCCTTAGTTGGAAGTCAAGAGCTATCACCACTAAGAGCAACCCTATCTTGTCAGCTTATAGAAGTGCTTATGAAACCTCCATTATCTTAGAAGGAAATGCCCCCAATACGTTTCTGCCCAAATACACGTGGATGAAAGCTAACAAAATAGCTTTTATCTTTTTATACGTAGGGCTAACAGAATACCTAAATCGCTAAAAGAAACGTGAGCGGCCAAACATAAAAAGGAGTTTGAAATACTACCTGCCGAAAGCAATCATTGCTTCAAAAGGAGTAATAACTGGAGCTAAGAACTCTTTACTATTTCAATAGAGCAGTTTGTGCACAAGAAACATAAATGAAGACATCGCACTGCAGAAATACAGCAAGAAGTTCAGCAAAGCCACGAATCACAAAAAAATACCTCTAAACATCATCTGACTTTGGTGATTTACCTCAGGGAAGTTAGCAAGTTTTGCAGGGTTAGGTCTCCCCATAACAAAAGTATAGGCTTTCTTACCAGCTCGCGTAATCAAGTCTTTCATCTGATGAATCATCTGGAGGTAACCAGCTGCACCAACAATAGAAGAATAAAAGCCTTAGTCTACTTACTGCAAACAAGTAAAACATATGAATCATGCAACTTACAAATTGCACCAGATCAGATTCTACAAAGTCCAAGTATGTATTACTAGAAAGTACCTACTCCAAGTGTTCCTACCAAGATCCCTATGATGCTAGCATCCTTTGCTTTCTCAATAAGAAACTACCTGCAGAGACATCATTAGTACGGAAACCATGAAATAGTGTTAAAAGCATGAGTGCCAAGAAAGAGAAAGCTAACAAAATCTGTCAGTTGAAATGAAGGGAATGATATGAAAAAAGTTGCTGATAATACCTACGCTTAAGAATCCTTTTCTGCTGAGAAAATTCATTCACCAAAAGATCTTCAGTAGCATCATATCTGACTGGGAATAACACAGAACATAGAAGACAACAATCAGTAACATCCAAAAGACAGAACTGCATCAAATTTTATCAGCAACAGAGAGAATTGTCTACAGATAAACCCTACGGACAAACAGATCTTCTGATAAAGAGACAATAATCCCTTATATTTTCTTTTCCTGAGAAGAGTAATAGAGAGAAATTTCAGCAACATCAAAAGGAATAATAATCTTATATTGTTGAGACTGGGAAGTAGAAAGAGATACGAAATAGATAGTATTAGATGGAGGATTTTTGCAGTCTCAGTCAGAGCACTAAGTGAAACAATTCCCAGCAAGGAGAAACCTAGGCCATTTTGATGTATCTGAAAGACAGTCATCTAAGGCAAACAATGACAACTTTACATAAAAGAAAGTAAAACCCACACCTATCTCACAAGCATTGTATGTCATTAGTATATTTGCAAAGGCTGGGTCATCTGAACCAACATAAAAAATCAAACAGTCCTCCATCATGTGTCCCACTGGTAACGACCACATCAACCCTCCAATGCGATATGGTGCACTGTTCTCCTCAGTAGAACAGCCATTTGCACATTCACTTAGTTCTGGTTGCTCATTCATTGAGCTAAAAGTTTCTGGTGGAGTTATAACTGGAGACGTAATATCAGCATAACGAACTTCCAGATCGAAGCATGCTTGAGCACCCACTGATGTTTCGATTTCTGTGATTGCACGTGCATATTCAAGTCCATAAAGAAACTGCATTTATAAGCAAAAACATTTAAAACAATTTTAATGTAAAATATATACTAGTACCAATTTTTTTTGGTGTCATTTGAGTGGAAATAGAGGTCCTTAACAAGTCTGATGGATAACTTAAAATTCTGACAGCTCTTATTGCTGTATGACTAATCAGAAATCATGATGGTAAAACCTTCCATCACTATGAATAGCATATGGAGGTAAAACACAGAGCAATATGGTGAGTTCTTCTAGCTTTAATAACAGACCTAAACATTGATACAATACGCATCATTGCCACATCCTATTAAAAATCAAGAAAATTATGAAGGATATTGTATAGAACATTCTTAATGATTATGCTATTGACAAGAAAATCATTAAGAATATGGTATAGAGCATACTTAAAGATTATAATAATAATCAGAATTCCATGAATTAGGAATTTTTTCAGGTTACGTTTCAAGGGTATATCAAGTGCTTTTTAAGTAAAAGGTAAGTATTTTATTCACAAAACAATACAAAGTCAGTGCTCATATCTGTACAAGTATATTGTAGTTGCATCTTCTCCTTTTACTGTAAGGTGTCCCAAAAATCCAAGAGATTATCAAGGTGATTTACAGTTTTCAGATTGCACCAAAACTCTAAGCATCTAAATTTTATGCAGTGGATTCCAAAAGCCTTATTGTCAGAATCCTGGAGTTTCTCTCCTTCCAAATTGTCCACAGTATGCAACAAGGAATAATTTTCCGGAATGCCTTGAGCTGTTTCCTTATCTCCTCTGACTTGTCCCGCTGCTAATGGCCTCTTCCAGGTGCACAAGGCATAGCCCAATTGACCCTAAAATAGTTACGAAATAAACTCCATAACTACCAGAATACTTGACAATGTAGGAATAGATGCTTAGAATCTTCCACTGCACTTTCACATAGGTAACATCTGCTGCAAATATTGATTCCCCTTTTCTGGGGATCAGTTTGTGTTAAACAGGCCCTGTGCAGTCCTCTACAGGTGAAGCATACAACTTTTAAAGGTGTTTAACTCCTCCACAGTGTTTTGCGTGGCTACTGGTGTCTTTGCTTACTTTCCAGCATATCTATCACCCAGTGAGGTGGATACTGACTCCGTCGAACTTGTTAATTAGTTTATGCTATTCTGTTCAGTTTCTCAATTATGGAAGTCCATCCTAAAAGTCAGATTATCCACACTTTCTTTCTATGTGGGACAAAGATTTGAAACTTCTTGTCCTTCTCTCCTGTACTAGTGACATTTCAATTAACAAAGTTAGGTTTTATCTACACGGGAAATTTTCATTCAAGTCTCCAAGTTTCACAAAATCATTATTTACTTTAGTGTTTTAAACAAGGAATTTCAAATAGAGCAACTGTTAAATGTGACACAACTACTTGAAATGCAATGAAGATCAATCTTACTGATAAAATCAACCACTTAACTGAACCAAATTGATAAAAAAAATAACCATCACTGACCAAACACTAATACAAGCTTTTAGTTGACTCCACAATATGTACCAATATTTGCCAAAATAATAAAATACAGAAGAACAATTTTACGCTAATATTACAGTACAGAAAATATGCTTATTGCAACTTCACAATGATAAACCAATGCAGAAGCAAGTAAATGACATTGAAGGTAGCAGTTAATTACCAAAATAGGTTTGCCAGCTTTTACATTATACTCGCATAGTTTTTTAGCACAGAGTGGCACATTTAGTGAAGCTTTCCCAAGTACGAGAAATGCGGGAAGAGTTGATGTCCTGCAGCAGAAATAGTCAGATCCAAAAACTAACTTCGTCAACTGTTTCGGAAGAACCGCAAAATAAGTTAGAGAAAGTGTGATCACTGTGATGAAAATCATCAACATGCAATACTCACGGACTGAAGCAAGTATGACCATAATGGATAACACAATCCACATTGGCATGAGATGCTCCAACTTCATCGACACAACAATTACCATACATAGTATCCGCCATTACATACAGCCTAACATCCTTTGCATCTCCATTGCTTCCAGTATGTAATTGGTTGAATGATCGATGTTTCTCATGTAGAGCAGCAACTATCCTCGCTGAATCTTTCAATAGTTCATCTGGGAACTAACAGTTTAAACAAAAAACTTATCATGTACCATTCAAAGGCCACTGATCTTCCATTACCAGACCCTTTAGCAAGCAACTCTACTACATCTCAAATGATACGCAAAGGAAAAGAAACAGAAAGAGAAAGAAAGACTCTTATTCTCTACATTCCTCAAATATTTTGTTCTTCCTACAGACGTCATCTATGAAAACATTTTGAATCTATGAACAAGTTGCTCTAAACAAGGAAATTTAGCTGTGTGTCAAATATTTCCGCAGCCGAGGGTCTATCAGAAGCAACCAATAAAGGTAGATGTAAGGTTGCATACACTCTACCCTCCCCAGACCCCACTTGTAGGATTACACTGGGTATGTTGTTGTATCAAATATTTCCGCAAAGAAATGGGGTTGAAATGATTTATCATGATTAAATTAGCCATGAAATGGAGAAGCCATCACATTGTAGAAACGGGTCTGAATAACTCACCACCTTCTTGAAGCAACAAGCTGTCATAAGAGATGATTTTTCACCCAATATTCTTCCTTCATATCACTGTGAAGCTAAATATGCAGACAGTAGTCTCATTAGGGTAGAAGGCTAGTATTAGGATTAATATTATTATCCTTTCCTATAGGATCAATATTATTTCCGTCATTTTTATTTTAGTATTCTCGTATTTCTTATTCTAGTTTTCTATTACTACCTGTTTGTTTCTTTCACTTCGTTATCTTATTTTCTTCTTATTATTACTATTGTTTTTTCATTTCTACTTGAGCCGGGTGTCTATCGGAAACAACCTCCACAAGGTAGAGGTGAGGTCTGGTTACACTCTACCCTGCCCAGACCCCACCTGATGGGATTATACTAGGGATGTTGTTGTTGTAGTCTCATTTTTATTTTGTCACATCCGAATGCTAACCATAAAGTTTGAAATTGGAAAATGGCCCCTGTTACGTAAAGAGTTTTTGTCCCAACTCCTATTAGTGCTACATACTTTAAATGCAGACATACATGAGCAACATACCATCTTAAAATTATTTCACTAAGAAGCTACGCCTACATTTGAAGTTAAGTATGCTACACTAAGGTTTTTTTGGACATTAGATGAGCACAAGCTTTTCTCCTGTAATTGTGGAAGCTAATGCCCAAAATAATTTGCTAAGAAACATAGCTTTTTGCAAAATGTGAAGCCAAAAACACAAAAAATAATGTACAACCTACAAGAAAAATAATTGTTTGATTGATTATTTAAGTAATCGAGTAGTAAGAATATTAATTTAATGTTATTCAGTTTAATTGGAAAAGCATATAATGTATTTGTAGGGTTTATACAGACAATTTCATATTTATTTGTAACAAATAATAACTGTAAAGTTGGAGAAACAAAATGTGTGTACCTGAAGAGCAACTCGCCAGAAATCTCTAGCAGAGATGAATCCGGCGACGCGGTCAATCTCATAAATCGACTCCAAATCCATGGAGAAACTAAAACTAGAGAGGAAGAATCGAGTTTAAGTAAATATCAGATACAATTACTAAATTTACGATACTAACTAGTAAACGATAGCACCAAATTCAAACCCACAAAATAATTTAAACCTGGAGCAATCAACACAAATGAAAGAAGCTCGGAGAAGCCATGGGAAGTTAAAATATGGAGAAAAATAACAAATATGGTCCCTTATGTTTGATGATAAGTTATTTTATCAAATATTTAAACAATTTATGTTGATTCTATTTGACGGAAAGAGTAGAGTTAAAGATTGAACCATAAACATCAATAAAGTTCCATTAAATTCTAAAATATGAAACATACAAAACTACACTAGACATTAATATTATATTGAAAAATAACATAATTTACACTTCAAAAAGTGACACAAACTCTGAAAAATAAATTTAAAAAATAGCAGTATCTATATTAAATTGTACCTCTAAATGTGAATTTCAACTAATTTTCTTTTTTACTAGATTTCATTAATCTAACAGAAAGAGTTCGGTAAATATTTTATGGAGACTAAAAATATTAACTTTTTGCAAATTTAAAAAAATCAAAATTGCCTAGTGCATACTTAGGGCCTTTTTTGAACATACCATCAAATATAAGGGGTCATTTTATCATTTTATCATTTTCTCATTTATTTCTTTTGAACTGTTGTATTGTGTAAAAGATTTTGAAAGTGGGTTTTTATGTTATGGGCTTTGATGAATCTATTTGTATGGAGTTGACACTTTGTGCAACGTAATTACAATGGCCAATTCGCACGATTTTCCTATGGTATGGTGGTCTTTAATTTTTGTCCATTAAATTGGTGGTTTTAAATTTGTCTTTCGTCTAAAAATGACTGAAAATATTCTTGAGGTTGTGGATTTGAATTTCAGCAAAGGAAAAAAAAAAAGAAAATCGCAAGGCAAGATTTATTAGAAAATATACTTATTCGGCTAAAGTTGTATAGAAATTAAGGCATAATTTTTATGTAATTATGCTCCGAAAATACCTATGAGGTTGTGAATTTGAATCTTAGCAGAGTCAAAAAGAAAAAAATCGCAAGGCAAGATTTTATAGAAATTATAGTTATTCGGCCAAGTTTGTATAGAGATTATGTCTGAAGGGACATAGTTTCTATGTAACTATGCCTGAAGGCAAAGTTGTTGGAAATTTGCCTTTGGCGGGAGTTGCGTCCGACCAACTTTAACGGCTTAAACACTAGTGTTACGCATGTTGGAGAATCCGGTTCTTCACACGTGAATAATCTACTAAGTAAGTAGATAACCGTGGGGCCAAGGATCGTCAAATTTCGTTGAGAAATGAAAGAGATATTGATCCACGAAGTGAGGTATTTGAAGCATGAAAAAGTGTGGTATTGAGATCAATTCTCCCTCATCGGTGGAGGAAGAAAGAATTGTTTTGTTTATAAGTCTCAAAGTTGGCTTGGGGTTTGGGACCCCAAGGGGTATCCCATGTGTTTAAAGGAGGGAGGACCTAGATGTGCTTCGGTTCGAGGAAAGCCCACTCGCGCGTCGCCGCCCGTCCGGTCCGGGTTCCGAGGTTCCGGGTCCATGGGCTGTGGGCTGTGCTTCTTCTGATATTATCTTTTTGGACTAGAGAACTTTGTCATATGTACAGTTTGGTCCCTGAAGTTTCATTTGTACAGTTTCTGAAGTTTCAATATGTACAGTTTGGTCCCTGAAGTTTCAAGAAAGTCAGATTGGGCAGAGAACAGAACGTCAACCAGCACTCAATTCAGCCATTTATTTTGGTTGAATTACTCTTCCTAAATGCCATCCATTGCACATCAAATTCACCATTTATTTTGGTGAATTACTATCTCCATAATTGTCATTACTTGGCCAGTAATGGCACTTATGTGGGCAGTTCATGAGCCTCTCCTTCAACTATATAAAAGACCCCTTGTCACCATTGTTGAGCTACACTTAACACTAACAGAAACGAATTCAGTCTTCCTGCAACCTTCCAGCATCATTTCATTACTCAAAATTCTTCACAATAGCACTTGAGTTTCCTTTGCTCATTTGTTCACTTTCTGTTTTATCTTGGGAGACAATTGTCCAGGACGTACAAAGGATACATACGGGGCAATATTGTCTTAAAGACAAAGTGAAAACACTCGACTCAGCATACCAAAAACAGTTCCAGTTTATTCTTCAAGTTCTTTGTAATTTTAGTTTATTGTTAAATTGTAATTTCAGTTCTTGTAATCCTTAGCAGTTACTTGTAATTTCCGTTTCCTGCATCTTTGTAACCAACAAAAGTTTCGTTGAAAAAATAAGATTATGCTTTGTATGGCTAGTTACATAGAAACTATGCCTCAAAGCGCATAGTCTCAATATAATTTTGGCCGAATCAGCATAATTTAGATGAAAATTTTGTCTTGCGATTTTCTTTCATTTTTGCATCTACTGGGATTCAAACCAAAATCTCTGATTTAGTAGACCCGCGAATAAAGAATAGTCTAGCCCACAAATTTTCATTAAATAAAAAGTAGAGACAAAAATTAAAGATCACCTAATTGAGGGGCAAAAAATAAAGAACAATACACACAATTGTTTTTGACTTGGAACAAGGACTTATTGGTATTTTGGCCGGTTTTTGATAGACAACAGACAACGCTAGAGCTTTCCTTCTTCTCAACTCTTTTAAGCAAGTGTAGAAGTAATTTCTATTTATATCCAAAACATTCTTCTCATTTCTCCAATGTGGGATAAAGTCCGTTCATTTCCTATTCACCAGCCCTAACCCGAAGGTCATGGATCACACCCCATGCACACCAAAAATCCAATCCGAAACCTGTTACACAACAGGAGTTTATTAAAGAGCTTAGATCTCTATACATAAATGTCACGTGTTGAGAGTTCTTTGTACCATTACCCTGTTTTCGATATTGGCCTGGACATCGGGCATAACACTTTAACTTGTTGCCAAAATCAGGTCAGATTATCTAACACACAAGACTGGTATGTATTTGGCTGCTCACATTCAATAGTGGCACATATTTCATGCTGCTGGTGGACAAGAGGTCAGGGTGCAAGATTAAAGACAAATAAACTCAATAAATACTACTCTCTCCGTCTCAAATTATTTGTCATTTTTTTTTGTTTACACGTTAGAAGGGGTATTTGATGTATTTTATCATTATTTATGTCTAAGTGATAATCTTTTTCAATATTATCTCAAGCTACCACACTCTTTATTTTTTTTCCTATCAACACTGAGATTTTGTCTGATTTTTCTGCTTAGATGATGCTAGTGTGCGTACGTAAGTGTATATGATTTATTGACTAAAAAAATTAAATACTCATTTTTTTCTAGCTTAGTTAACCCTACCCTTCGTAAATAAAAAGGACTCAACAACTAAGGGGTAGAAGCATATAATTACATTTTTTAAATAATCAGAAATTCAGGACTGACCCTTTGGATTACGCCGGCTTCCTTTGCCTTTTTTACTTAAATATCAAAGTTAGTTCACTTGGTGCATGTCTCTCATATGTGAGCTAAGATACAAGTCCTTTAACGTTTGCCAATTGATTAACCCACCAACATAAGTATAACTTACAACCTTTATACCTTCCAAAACAACAAGAAAACGAGATTATTGTAACTGATGTATCTATTACAACCTTTTTTTCCTAGAAATTAAACAGATTTTGTATGGAACATATGTATAGAAATTTAGCTTTGTCCTTGTGCTATTTTTAGGTCTCTTATATATAAAAATAAAAATTTATTGTTAAAAAGACATAAAATTAAAAAATAAATTTATAAAGCCTAGTTAAAGAATGGATTTTGGGTCTAACTCAACCCCAAAAGCTAACTTGTAGGGTAAGGATTGTCCAAGTACATATAAGGAATCCATGTTTCCATTCCATTTCCGATGTGAGACTTTTAACACTCCCCCGCACGCCTAAACCTGATTAACTGGAGCGTAGACAATATAATTTGGGGTCCAACATCGGTGAACAAAGAATTGAAATGAGTCTGGCTCTGATCACATGTAAAGAATGGATCTTGGGTCTAACTCAACCCCAAAAGTCATGTAAAGAATGGATCTTGGGCCTAATTTAACCCCAAAAGCTAGTTTGTAGGGTGAGGATTGTCCAAGTCCATATAAAAAATCAATATTTCCATTTCATTTCCGATGTGAGACTCTTAACAGTCTACAAAATCAACTCTTGAGAGAAAATTAGGAAAATATAAGAGATAACTAATTAAATCACATAAAAGGTTCCGACAAGAGCACTCCATATTACAATAGTTATTCTAAGCATGATTGAAAAGAGCAGTGGCTCTTAGATTTCTTATTGCACTTGACAAAAGATTCTGCTGGAGCTTTTTTTATGGAACAATCTTCACATTAAATTTCATAAAGCACAGAACTCAAACGTGGGTAATTTCAACTTCCACAGGTTTTGCTTTAGGCATAGTAATCCCTTGACCTTCAGTCATATCCACAGGCAAATTTGATGGTGTACCAAAGTTAAATCCTTGAATTAATCAACCAACTGTGAGATGCGCTACTTGTGTTCTCGCCCCAAATTCTGTTCTCTGCCGTTTTATCGGCTGACGAAATCGGGAGATAAATTGATTCCTTAACTTAAGCGATTTGGACTGGAAACGGAACTCTGATTTCCAGCAATGGGTTCCCCAACTACTCCAGAAACGTTAGTACGGTGGTATGAGTAAACTAAGAGGTAAGAAACATGAATGCAACTGAGTACAGTAAAGTAAAGGATAAAAATAGATAAAAATTGAGTTGTTTGATTGATTGATTGTGTTTGTATATACAAAGAATGATCCTATTTATAGTACAAAAAAAAATTGTACAACGTGATCCCCCCATGTCAGTCATCAAGTAACCCACTAAGTTCAATGGCCAACTATGGGGGAGGTGGTGCCGATTTTCTCGCCCTCTACTCCTCTTGCTCGGATAATGGCCCTTTCTTTTAGCTGTTACCGCTTTTAGGGGTCCGGAAACCCTTTTGACTTGGTCGTTGAGGCGTCTGCATCTAAGTGAGTCCCAGTCGTACCTCTAACTAACAACTCGGCTAAGATGCCTTAGTAGCCGATGAAGTTCTTGTAGTCGAGGGCTAGGAGTAAATTCGGCTATGGAACAGTTCGACTGTCACTGAATTCAGCTAAACACTTAAATTACTTTTGAGTGTTAACAATTGCCTCCTACATTAACTCGAGTGTGACTATTGAGTTGATCTATCCGAAAGTAGCCGTCGTTTCAGTCTGACAGCCGCGCATGTCACTTCAATCGTCTCGTCTCCGGTGCATACAATGATGATTACTTCTTGAAATGTGTTCCCCCTTTAACTGAGGTGTCTCCATTACCAAGAATGGGCTCTGGTGATTTTCGGTCGTTCTTTTGAAAATAATAAATTGATCTCAGTTGCGCCTCTGAAGGTTATTTAAGGAAAGGTATCCTCATCTGCGATGCCTCGACTATCCTTGCCTCAGAACTTAGAGCGGTCAGCCGATGCCATAGGTCGCGTATGATTTAGGTTTCCTCAACCATTTAAATCCTCCAAGGTAAGTTGTGGTTCGGCTAATTGTTTTATTTCGAACCCTCGTGAGGTAAGATTACATGATTCCCAAGATCCTATTTCATACTGCTCCGTAACGGTTATGGGAGCCACATAGGGTGAATAGAGGACAACCTCTACATTCTGAACCCCTGGTCGAAACGAGTTAAGATGAGCTTTTGATGCATGGTAGAAGGAAGGCATCAGTTAGTGTGAATTCAGTCCCTACCCAGCAGAATGGTGTAGGACTGCTTGCCATCTATTACAAAGAAGGAAGACCTGACCGTCTTAGGACCTATAGTGATTTCTGCTGCTATAATTCACAATGCTTCAGAGGCTTCTCCCATAAAGCTAGCCATTTTCATGTTAGTTGGGCTGAGATCCTCCTTTGTTTTTTTTAAGATTGTTCAAGGTAAGCAGCGGCATCACATCCAGCACAACCCTATTGTCGACAAACACCCGACTAATAATTTTGTCGTTAATGTAAGCCTTGACGTAAATGGGTTTGAGGTGTTTAACCATATCTTCTGTAGGTGCATCAAATACGGCGCTCAAAGTGTCCCTAGCCGGGGTATCGACTATTGTTGCCCATTATGCGTCTTCTACGAATACATCACCTTCTAGGTTATCCAGCGCGGAGCGGCTGGCCCAGATCTCACATGGGATTAGGCTGACAATTTCAATGTCTGCCCACATCTCATCAACCATGTCATGGCTAAATAAATCGAGTATGGAATCCCCTCATTTATCCAATTTGACTTACCTGAAGTTCATATCTTTCATTTTCTGGAGACAAATGAGGATCATTTGGGATCCTCTAACTGAATCCTCTGCACGATATGTGGGATTGCCTCGATAGAGGTATATCCGGGGACACGTTCTCTTGCCGGGGTTCCTCTGTCGGATTGTCGGTAGGCTGTTCATCCAGCTCTGGTTGACCCGACGTCTCTCCTTCAGGAGACATTATCCCTGAAGCAACTAGGCCAAATGGCTGCTCGATAGCCTCGGCTACGACAGACTCAGGAATCTCATGATTTTTGGCTACCTTGGTATTGGAAATTAGATGCAATGTATGTTGCATCTTACGCAAGGCCTTTGCACATTGCATCCTTCTTTTCTGAGTCTTGTATGCGACTCTCGGTGGTGCCTCTTTCTTTATTGGAGCCTGATTGACAGACCGCTTCCCTCTTATGTATTGGCGGCTAGTTTAATCATTCTTCAGGGTCTCGTCTGGTACTCATTTCTCGTTGTGATACGTAAGGATGAAATACCCTCGTTTACGTTAAACTCGACCACCATCTGTTTTGGTTTTAGGGAGTGGTTCTTCATCTATTCGAGGGATGCTCGGCCAACGGTTGGTTATCATCTGTACTTGCCCCCCAAGCTTATGTCTGGCGCCAATAGGGACCCTTCTGAACCTCAGGGTTTGTTCCTAAAGTTCTCGTTCAACGTCCCTCAAGTATTTAGGGCGGCCATGAAAACTGCTCCTAGCTGGCTGCCTGTCATCGCAATTGTCGTGTAGGCTGCCTAACCGGTTGAACACAGAGGTCCTTGTGGCCTTCTCCCCTTCGGTAGGTTTCTCTGGGACCCACACCATTTTCATCAGTTGTCTCTCTTTGGTGTCCCTTGACTCATCGGGCTTAGCAAAAGTTACCGTAGATAGTGGTACCGCGGGAAAGGGGTCGGTATGAATAGACATTTCAGCCATACTCTTATCGGCTAGCTTTAACCTCCCTTCTTTGATGCCCTTTTGGATCGCCTTTCTGAAGACCACACAATTAGAAGTAGAGTGGTTGTATGAATTATGCCACTTGCAGTACTTCTTATCTTTGAGTTCCTTGGTAGGCAGAATCCTATGACCATCAAGCAGTCGAATCTGCTTATCTTTGAGCAGATGATCAAAGATCTAATCTGCCTTCGTGATGTCAAATGAGTAACTGACCCTGTCATCGGATGACCTCATGTCCTTTACTTTTACGGCTTTCGAGGTTGGGCAAGAGTAACCTTACCCCTAATAATCTTGGCCACCATTGCGTCTGCCACGCAATCGGCTGACTCTGAGTCGGAATCATCCGCTTCAATAATGGATGGATAATGGGAGCCTCGATTTTGGCTGGCTCTTCTTCGCTCCTTCTCCTGGATGTACTACTCTATTTGGCTAGCCTTTTCGGCTAACTGGCTCAGGTCAGAGCAGAATTATCCCACCAATTTCTTCTTTAACTGAGGGTACATGTTGTTGATTATCATGTGGGCACACTCAGACTCGGGGAAGTGTACAATGTATTTCCCAACCTTCTTTCTGAATCTCTCGATAAAATCGGCACCGATTCATCGACCTGCTGCTTGAGACTCGTTAGATTAGTCACAATAACCTGAGGTTGGGGCCAATAGAACCTATCATGGAAGCAACCCTCCATGTCAGCCCAGCTCTGTACGTAATTAGGAGCCAAAGAGGAGTATCAGGCGAAGGTTGTTCCCGTTAGAGAGAGAGGGAATAACTGCAACTTGTGATACTCATTCTGGCCAGCCTCACCGCATTGGGCATTAAATATATCGATGTGCTCGATAGTGGATTTTTCGTCGTCGCCAGAGAAGATGGAAAACTCCGGTGTTTTGAAGCCCATCGCCAAATGTGTTATCCGATCTACCCAATCGAGGTAAGGCTTCTTATAAATAGGCATGTCCAAAGGTTTCAGTTGGATGCCGAAGTACCTCCGCATGGTATTAGCAATAATTTCTGGGTTTATCAATTGTGACGTCCCCTGCCGATTCTCGACTGGATTCGGCTGGTAGGCGTTCTGCATTGGTGGCCTCCATTCTGCACTTTGTTGGACAAAGTTTTGAAGGTTGTAGGTGGTCTACTGGCCATTATCAATAGGTGGGGTAGTGCCCCATTGCTACTGTTTGGTATGTCCGCGAAAGCCTGCAACCTGAGCTCCTGGAATAGCTAACAGAGCCTAAGAATAAGGTGGAACAGTATTCCATAGCTGCTCTCCTAGGACTGTTGGAATAGTATTTCGCTGTAAACAACGTCACCATATAGCCGAGCTAAGTCATAGCCAGGGGTCATCGGTTGCCAATTCAGCTGGCCAACATTGTTCGCCTGCATCGTAGGGCCGTTCATAGAAACGTACGACATAACGGGTGGCAATCCAAAGTGTCCTGGAGCCTGAACTGGTCTCTGAGCCATGTTGATATGCCTATATTGCAGACTCATTTGGTCAAGTGGCACATATTGCCCCCCAAGATTCGGCGGCGACCATGCAGTGTGCTGGTTGCTAAGCGATTGGACTTGTGTTCCTAGGTGCGCCACCGGCTGCACCTGAGTAGGCACTAGCTGATGCACATGCGGCTGAGGAACAACACCGGGAGTCACGGTCTCATGCTGAACAATACCGCTCGTCCGAGGGATGACAGAACTAGCCGAACATTCTCCTGGGTGCATTTGAGTGGTTTCTATCTCGCTCGCTTGCTGAACTTCATTATGTACCATCGGCTTCACAATGTCAACCAACTATTTAGAAACTTGGTACATAATATCGTGGATGCCCAAGTCGATCTGTTTTCTAATAAAATACGTGGTCATTATGGTTGGACCTTCAAATTGGATAGATTCTTCCACAGCTTGGGTTGATGGGGAAGTGGATGGGTATCAATCGATGTAGGCATACCCGAGGAGGATGCTGGTTCGTTATTCCTTCTGGGAGGATTTTGTTTAGGATGTGGAGTGGACTCGAGGTTCATTTTCTTACCGGACCTTAGGCGCATACGCCAAGAATTATCCTGGCCTGGAGAATCAAACTTTGCTATTAACTCACCTATGGTTCCACTGGGCGTGCCAAATTTATTCTCGCCCCGAATTATGTTCTCTGCCATTTTATCGGCGGACGAAATCGGGAGACAAATTGATTCCTTAACTTAAGCGATTTGGGCTGAAAATGAAACTCTGATTTACAGCAATGCGTTTCCCAACTGCTCCAAAAAGCGTTAGGACGGTGGTATGAGTAAACTAAGAGGTAAGAAACATGAATGCAGCTGAGTACAGTAAAGTAAAGGATAAAAATAGATAAAAATTGAGTTGTTTGATTGATTGATTGTGTTTTTATATACAAAGAATGATCATATTTATAGTACAAAAAAGGGGGAAAATGTACAACGTGATCCCCTCCCCCCATGTCAGTCATCAAGTAACCCACTAAGTTCAATGGCCGACTATGGGGGAGGTGGTGCCGATTTTCTCGCTCTCTACTCCTCTTGCTCGGATAATGGCCCTTTCTTTTAGCTGTTGTTAGCCGTTACCGCTTTTAGGGGTCCGAAAATCCTTTTGACTTGGTTGTTGAGGCGTTTGCATCTGAGTGGGTCCCAGTCGTACCTCTAACTAACAACTCAGCTAAGATGCCTTAGTAGCCGATGAAGTTCTTGTAGTCGAGGGCTAGGAGTAAATTCGGCTCTGGAACAGTTCGGTTGTCAATGAATTCGACTAAACACTTAAATTCCATAACCGAACAGAATAAACTCGAAATGCTGACCACGAGCATCCACAATCAAATGTTCATTCAAGAATCTCTCTGGCATGAATTTATTGGACTCTGAATAAATCCGAGGGTCTCGTTGTATTTTTCATGCGTTCGGGAATAAACGAGTACCCTTCGGGATGTTGTACCCTGCCACGGTACAATCTTCCACAGCTTCGTGTGGGACTAATAGAGGTGCTGGTGGAAATTAGCGCAACGCTTCTTTAACAATAGATTGGAGATAGACAAGATCTTTGATGTCGGATTCTTCTACCCATCTCTCTTTACCAACTTTGTTGTCTATTTCTTCTTGAGCATGTTTCATGACGTGAGGATTGTTCAATAACAAGGACATGAGCCATGTTAGGTGACAACAGTTGTGTCTGAACCATCCAATATCATGCTCTACAAGATTTGTAGTAGTAGAGATGGTTAGAATTGTAAAAAGAAAAATATATCATTATATGAAAATCATCTCATATAAAAGATTAAACTACTTTTTATTTGCTCTCTAACACTTGTTATGTAGCAAATCTGACGTATTACGAAGTTTAACTTTTTTCACTACACTGCAAGTCAAAATAACCTGGAATTATGTGATTGTTTGTAGTAAACCTAATTTGTTACATTATTGGTGTTTTAACCTGTTGGAGCAGGCCGTAAACTATCCTATTTTATGAGTTACTAATGCCACTTATTAAGTATGGTTATCCGCAGACCGCAATTATCTTTTGAGTTTAAGCTATAACACCGTTAGTATATGAATATTTTACACCATTAGACCATCCTTAACAGTTATAACAGGTAATTCATTTATTTTATTTTCAAGATTACAAAATCATATTTTAAGGAGGCTTACATGTAAATATATTTTCATTGACCTGATAGTGTAAAAAAAATTATAATGACAAATATATGACATAAATTATCTTTTGGTGACTTGATAACGTAAAAATAGTATAAATTAAACACTAAAAATAAAGTAAATAACTTGTTACAATCAATTAAAATACCCGAATAAAAAAATTACACGGTTAGTACGTAAAAGAGAGTGCAGAAAGACATACTGTAGCCTTGATAACTGTATCTCGTGTATAACCATAGGCTTTGAAATCCTCAGGCTTAGTCACTGAAAGCATTGCATCTATGCCATCTGGTTCATTATCATCACCAGCAACCTGCTTTTTCTCCATATGTTCATTAACCCAACTCTGAAGAATATCATCCAGGTCCTTGTAAATTTGCTTCATGGTCTTAATATGCCCTTGAAAATTCACATATTTGAAAATTTGAAACGGAATCGCGTCGTATAAAATAAATTGCCCAGCAAGATACATTATCTTAGCAAAAGCCCTTCTAAAACATTGTGCCTCTTCATCTTTCTCCAAAGATCCATATATTTTCCCAGCTATCATCTTCACAATTATATTCAAAGTTAATTTTTCGAACCATTTGCTAATATTAATCGCGTTTGAATTTTCACCCTTACCACATAAATCATATAATTCCTTGATGCTAATTTCCACCTCGGAAACTCGGACATGTTTGACTTTTTCGAGCCTAGTACTAGAAAGAACATTTTGTAACACGAGTTTCAGTACTTGACAATAATATGGTCAAATATTCTTTCATTAATTATATTGATTGTATATCTCTTATTTTATGTAAAATTATAATTCTTTAACAATTAGGTTAATTAGTTACCTAGTTAGTATCAAAGTAAATATTCTTGTAACCTTATATATATTGTAATCATTCATCAATAAAATCAAGGAACATATTCCTTTATGGTATCAATAGCCTAAAACTACAAACTTTTCCCTAGCCGCTGATACACCTTCTTGACCGCCTCCTTTTTATCCGCGTCGGCAGCTAGCCCACGTTGGAACCCAAACCGCCGACCTCTCTCGCCCCCCCCTCATTTTCCCACGACGGAACCCTAGTTTTTTCGGTCATTCTCCCTCCTTCTTCCTCCTAAATTTCCTCTTCCGTGGCTGACAAAACCAAATTTCATCCGGTACTTGTCGTAAACAACATCAAAAACTTCATCCCTGTGACTCTTGAGATGGAAAATGGTCAATACTCCCCGTGGGCGGAGCTTTTTAAGATCCATTGTCGTGTTTACAAAGTTATCGACCACATCATCCCTCCCATGCCGAAGTCCAGAGATGTACCATCCGCTTCGACTTCTGATGATGCACTCTGGTCTCGTTTGGACGCAACCGTCCTCCAGTGGATATACGACACGATATCTAATGATCTATTGCACATCATCATTGAGACCGATTTTCCAAGACAACAAAACTCAACGAGCGTTATACCTTGAAAATAAGTTCAAGGACGTTAATCAGGACGATTTCCCAAATGTGTGCCTATTGTCAAGAACTTAAGATGTTTGCCAACCAACTCTCCAGCGCCAGCGCACCAATCACTAATCAACGATTGGTCATGTAACTCATTGCAGGTTTGAATGAATCCTATGACGGTGTTGCCACCATCCTTCAGCAATGCACGCCATTACCTCCATTTTATGAGGCTCTTTCGAAGCTCATCCATGAGGAAACCCAGAAAATCAAGCGCAACACCACTCGGGCCAGTATTGTTGATGCCGCCCTCACCACCACCATTAGGCCCTCCGCCGACGGCAGGGCCTCCTTGTTACACCTCGTAAGATTAAGACGATAATTAAGAACGTCATTAAGAAAGCAAGATTCGGATATTGAATATAAGGAACGCTTACATATGTTAATACGGGAAATTAGTGTATAAACGGATGTTATCCCGGAATAATTTTTCTTTAGTGCTATACATGTGACGACGAGAATTAATCCTAGTAGTTGAATTTATTCCAATGGAGTTATGGACTAGTATTGTATTAAAAAAAATTATGACATTGAGGATACAAGGCTTATGAAATTCTCGGGAATTAAAAGAAGTGGGTTTGAGATTTACTAATTGAAGAACTTGGGGGCCAAAGTGTAAGAAGGAAAATCAGATTTTTGGTTATAAACTTACATTACCTCTTCATCTTCTTCTACACTTAACAAAAAAAAAACCAAACTCTCATCTCATTCTTTCCTCTACACTAATCCGAAAATCACCCTCCACCCATAACCAAAATTAAGGTTGTTATCTTCTCTTCCTAGACTACATTTTTCACCAAAAATTAGAAGCAAAACAACACCAAAAAAACATGGCGAAAACAAGTGGCGAAACAGCCCTTTGCTTGGGCCAGCCTTGAAAATTGAGATTTTTGGGATGAAATTTTGGAAGAAAAACGTGTAGGGATGATGGCTTAACATTGTAGAACACTTGCATGTCAATTGGAGTTGAAGAAGTGAACAAAAAGGAGGAGAAAAATTACAAAACAGTGGGGAATCTTCGGACAAACAGTGGCAGAAATTTGCGGACTGTTTTGATGAATTTGAGGTATAAAAATTCTTCTTTCTATGATAAAATTGGGATGCATGTTGTTAGAATTAAGGTAATGAATTTGTGTTAAGGAAGAATTGGAATTTAAGCATTGCATGTGACCATTTTGGGCTAGTTGCCAATTTGGGACAGATTTTGGTGTTGTTGGATTCGTTGGTTATTGTTGTTATTATTATCACTAATTGCATGATGAAATTGAAAGGAAACATGGAGATTTAGTTGGAATTAGTTATATGGAAGTATTAAAATCCGAAATTGGATTATAGGAATTAAGATAAGAGTTATGGAATTATGACATGTTGTGGCCAAGAACTTGCATGAAATTATTGGACATGTTGTGATGTATATGGACTGTTTTAAGGGCTGTTTTGTGGTGTTATAATTCTGAAAATTTAGTCACCATTATGCATGTTTAAGTGTGGTAATTTCTAAGGTAAGTCCTAAAGGAATAAGGGTGTGGAAAGGCATAGAAAGGCTTCACATTCTACCCTCGTTGTTGTTGAAACATGGGCTGTTTTGTGGGCTGTTTTTAAGGTGGATTAAGAGGCTAAATTTACATGAGAAGTGGGTGTGTAAATTCCCTTTATTGTTGTCTTGGTTGTGCCCTTAATTGGTGCTTGTTTATTGATGTTATTAGCCTCGTTTGGAAGTTGTGGAAGCATGTATAAACAGGGGAAGTGCTGCCCGAATTTTTATAAAATAAGAAGTCGTTATTCGATATAAAGTATGCTAGCGAACATAGAATTGACGAACGTATTACCATTATTATAGGTTGAAGTTCTAAATCGAGACGTACTCTAATATAGAGTTGATTAGTTCGTCTAAGAGGTATGTGAACTATTCCTTCTTTCTTTGGCATGATTTTTATTTAATGAGGGTACGGCGGACGTACTTGATTCTTATACAGTTTAATTCCTAAAGGGGATTGTTATGAGAAGTGCCTATGATTTTTCAGCAAAGAGTTTATTATGACATTATTACAATGATTTTATTGAGAGTCAGATGATAATTTTTACTTGCATATGGTTACTCACGATATCTACTCGTGCTAAGTGTTACTACTTCACCTCACCGAGTCCCGGGCCGGGTTACGACTCGTGCACAGCCTTGCATTGTTCACCGAGACCCTCACTAGAGGGCCGGGTTACGTAGGATGGATCCATAGATGAGAGATGACTTTATCGAGTCCCAGCATGGGTCGGGTTATGATATGATTCCACCGAGTCCCGCACTAGTGGGCCGGGTTACGTTACAGATGTATATATATGTATATGGACAGACACTCATGTTTTCTTGACTTGACTCTCATTTTTATAAGGCAACTGACTTTTATTGTTTATGGCACAGTTGGATTTGGATCTTGACTTTTATACTGATCTCATGTTTATGTTGGCTACTTATGATCTCATATGCAGTATTTCATGTTTACATACTCAGTACATTATTTCGTACTGACCCCCCTTTCCTCGGGGGGCTGCGTTCATGCCCGCAGGTACAGGTGCTCAGTTTGGTGATCCTCCGGTTTAGGTCCCTACTCAGCAGGTTGGGAAGCTCCTTTGATCCAGAGCTTTGTCATTTTGGTACTGAACCTCTTTTAGACTTATGTTTGTATTTAGGGGCACGACGGGGCCCTGTCCCGTCATATGTCGTTGTTCTTCTTATAGAGGAGCAGACACGGTGGTGGGTTGTACTTATCTAAGGGTTATAACTCTGTTTTGGTCAGCCATATCATTGTACTCTATGTTGAGGGTGTTCCCGTGTATATGTTATCTTATCTGTTGGCAGCCTTGTCGGCTTGCCTGTATATTGTGTTGGCTAGTTGTGACTCCTCAGGAGGCAGGTACATTCGGGGGTAAAGGCAGCCTTGTCGGCTCGCCTACCCTGGCATATGTTGTTATTACAGCGTTATGCTACCGAATTTCAGACTCATTAAGTGTTAGTTGGATTATGTGTGACAGGTTAGTGTAATGACGTCATTAGGGCGGTTAGTCGCGGCCCGTCGGGTCGGGTCGTGACACTCCTGGTCCGACAACCAAAACCGTCGGCCAGAGGAACCGCAATAGTCCACTTTCTCCAGTAATAACCGACAAAGGTGGCAGCGGAAGAAATTTTGGCAACAACGGCGGTGTGAATGGGATGTCCGCGCCGGCCAGAAACAACCAGCAGCGACTACGGTAGTGGCAGCAGCCTCCACCGTGGCTGCCTACCTGTCGTGGGTCGCTTGGGTGCCACCGTCATAGGCCTCCCCTCCTTGTCCATATACGACATCCTCGTGGACTCCACCTCAGAACTGACAGGTCCAACATGGCATACTTGGTCCACTTCCACAACATGCCTACACAACACAGGCCCCCCGTCATCAACTTATAAACCGACTGACATTGAGGCAGCTATGAGCACAATGTCATTCAACACTCCAGACGAAAATTAGTATATGGACACATGCGCCACATCTCACATGACAGCATCATAAGGCACTCTCTTGTCTTATTCCAATTTAAGTAATATAAATCGGAATATTATTATTGGTAGTGAACAATGTATTCTCATCTGTGGTTATAGTCATTCCTCTCTATCCCCACCACTAATCTTAAAAAATGTCCTCGATGCCCCTAAACTCAATAAGAATCTAATCTCCATGCGATATTTCACAACTGACAATTAGGTTTCCCTAGACTTTGATCCTTTTGATTTTATTGTAAAGGATTTTACGACATGGAGACGAATAACGAGATGTGACATCATTGGAGATCTCTACCTTATTTCAAACGTCGTCAATAATTCAACCTCAGTTCCCTCAACCTTTGCTGCTCTTTCGTCTTCCTTATGACATTCTAGATTAAGACATCCGGGAGACTCTATTTTACGCTCTCTTAGAAAAAATAATTTTATTAATTGCAATCGTATTTCTAGGCTTCCTATATGTGAATCTTGCATTTTTGGGGAAATTATCAAATTACCATTTTCTGCATCCATAAATTGTACTTTAATGCCTTTTGATATCACACATAGTGATTGGTGGACATCCCCTATTTTGAGTATGGATGTCCATCGATATTATGTGTTATTTTTGGATGACTATTCCAACTTTCTATGGACTTTTTCAATTGGAAATAAACCCCAGGTCTACCCTATTTTTTCTTCATTTAGTGCTTTCGTAAAAACACAATTTGAAATGAGCATTAAATATTTTCAATGTGACAATGACAAGGAATTCAATGATAACCGATTCAAATAGTTTTGCTCCAAAAATGGTCTTACCTTTCGTTTTTCTTGCCCTCACACATCCTCCCAAAATGGTAAACTCGAACAGAAATTCTGAACTATAAACAACCTCATTCGTGCCCTACTTGCTCACGCCTCAATTCCCCCTCAATTATGACATTACTCACTCTACATCGCCATCTATCTCTTAAACATAATCTCAAACAAGTCTCTAGCTCAACAGTCGCCCACCCAAGTTCTATTTCGTAGGAACCCCTCCTACCAACACTTGCATATTTTTGAATGTCTTTGTTACCCTCTCCATCCGACAACTCATAAACTCCAACCCCGGTCTACCCCGAGTGTGTTTTTGGGTTACCCTGCCAATCATCGTGGTTACTCGTGCTATGACTTGTCGAATCGTAAATTTATTATTTCACGTCATGTCCTGTTTGATGAGTCTCAATTCCCCTTTGCCTCTCTACACTTGCCACCTCGACATTTCTACGACTTTCTAGATGATGGCCTAAACCCTCTTCTAATTCACCATTTACATAGTCCGCCATCCCAGACCCCGGCACCCGCCACCACCTCGGCCAGTTCAGGACTAGCTACCTACCCGATTCTGCCAACGGTGGCCTGGAACAGCCTACCTCAGGTGATTACACAACTACCTCAGAGCAAACTGAGGTTCGGCCAGCCAGTACCGTCACCCCTGCCTTTCCTCTTCTTCCCGGTAGTCTCGCGACAAACCCCCATCCCATCCCACATCCCGAGACACATTCTCGGACCATGGAAACCCGTTCCATGCACGGAATTCATAACCTAAATGGTTATTTAACCTTTCTGTTTCAATTGTCCCTTCTCTTGTCCCTCATAACCCGAATGATGCCTTGTCCGACCCTAATTTGAAAGCCACAATGATTGACAAATATAATGCTCTTATTGATAATAAGATGTGAGACCTAGTACCCCGTCCACCTGATGCTAACATTATTCGTTCTATGTGAATTTTTAGACATAAAAAGAAATCTGATGGTTCTTTTGAGAGGTACAAGGCTCGTCTTATAGGTGATGACAGGTTTCAACAGGTGGGAGTAGACTATGATGAAACATTTAGCCTGGTCATAAAGCCCGCAACCATCCGGACTGTACTTAGCATTGCCATATCCAAGTCTTGGCCCATTCATCATCTTGATGTCAAAAATGTATTCTTACATGGGGATCCTCGTGAAATAGTATATATTATATGCATCAGCCTATGGGTTTCAGGGATCCTATTCATCCATATTATGTGTGTCTATTGCGGAAATCGCTCTACGGACTGAAATAGGCTCCTCGAGCATGGTACCAACGGTTCGTCGATTATGTCTCATCTATTAATTTTTCACATAACAGATCCAATCATTCTCTGTTCATCTACAATAAGGGTACAAACATGGCTTACCTATTATTATATATTGATGACATCATCTGATGCTCTCCGCCGGTCTATTACGTCTCTCATTTTCTCTAAGTTTTCTATGAAAGATCTGGGGCCCTTGAGTTATTTCTTGGGCATCTCTATCACTCGACATTCTTGCGGCCTATTTCTATGTCAGAAGAAGTACGCTGAAGAGATATTTGACCGTGCAGGCATGACATCTTGCAAACCATCCCACACACATGTAGACACCAATTCCAAGCTTAGCGCTGATTTTGGCCCTTCATGTTCAGAACCGACTCACTATCGTAGCCTGGTTGGGGGCCTGCAGTACTTCACATTCACGAGATCGGACATATCCTATGTCGTGCAACAAATATACTTGCATATGCACAGTTCGACGGAAGCACACATGCATGCCCTCAAATATATTTTACGAAACATCCAAGGTACACTTCACTTCAGATTACATCTATACAGGTCTTCGCTAACTGGTCTCACTGCCTATTCTGATGTTGACTGGGGTGGATGTCCTGACACCCGACGCTCCACGTCTGGTTATTGTGTTTTTCTCGAAGATAACCTATTGTCTTGGTCTTTCAAAAGACAACATACACTATCCCGATCTAGTGCAGAAGTAGAGTACAGAGGTGTCGCCAATGTCGTCTCCGAGTCTTGTTGGATCAGTAACCTTCTACTTGAGCTTCACTGCCCGATTCAAAATGCAACATTGGTCTACTGCGATAATATTAGTGCGATATATCTTTCCAGCAATCCCGTCCAACATCAGCGCACTAAACACATTGAGATTGACATTCATTTCGTTCGCAAAAAAGTGGCTCGTGGTCAAGTTCGTGTCCTTCATGTTCCTTACAGATATCAGATTGTCGACATCTTTACCAAAGGATTCCGCGCATACTATTTGATGATTTTCGAGCCAGTCTCAATGTTTGAGAACCTCCCGCTTTGACTGCGGGTGTAATAGAATATTTCTCAATATTCTTTCATTAAGTGTATTAATTGTATATCTCCTATTTTAGGTAGAATTATAATAATTTTGTAATTAGGTTAATTAGTTACATAGTTTGTATCAAAGTAAATATTCTTGTAACCTTATATATATTGTAAATCAGCTACGCGTGAACTTCCGCTATTTCCAATACCAAGCGCTGAACATATCTATTCTCTGAACCAGAACCAGATAGAATATCTACTAAGAGGATAACTAGAGAGATAGAACAGTGATTGACCTTTCAAAGGACTTTTGATGAGTATAAAGGAGGTCTAAGAAGGCCACAGGTGGAAGCAACCAATGCTTTGATCATTCAATTGACTCCTTGCCGCCAGTCCGTGCTTGCCGTCATGCTGGAAAAAGCAGGGGTTTCGATCGATTTTACCTACTATTGGATTTGATGTCGTGCCGAAAGGACTAAGAGCTCTTATTCCGCAGTCTTTAGCACATAGCAGTCGATGCGGTACTGATTCCTGGCAGTTCCGCTAACCTTCCTATAAATTCCATTCCTAAAAATCCCGGCAATCGTAGACTGCTTTGGTTTATCTAGTCTTGATAAATGAAAGGCACCCGCTCTTATTCCACACCGTAAAAGAGAAAGACCGTACTTGTACCGAATAAAATTAAGGAACATATTCCTGTAATATGGACCATAATTAGAAAAATTAAATCCCGCGTAACTATAGCCATAATGTTCAGTTGTCAGACTAATTGGTCTATCAGCGAGTTCTTTACCATGAATTGTGAAGCAATCTTTAGCTGCTTCTCAATTATTGATCACACAATGACGATACATACCGAGCTTAATAGTGAAAATTGGACCATATTGATCGGACAATTTTCAGAGTGTTCGCGCTAAAGGGACGTTTTAGCCATCGCCAAAACCACGAAGATGACCTATAATTGGCCATGATCCCGGTATTTCTGGGGGTAGTTTTGGACTTCTCCAATTTCTTGTCCATACAAAAATTGATAGAGCAAAAGTTAGAAGGGCTGCAAGTATAATTTGCAGATCATAGAAGGGAAAATTATCATACATTATTCCAAAAGGAGAAGAAAATAAGAAGGAATGTGATCCTTTTCTCAAGATAGTATGCTCTGTTAGTGTACAATGTCAAATCTATTTATAGGGAAGTTATTACTCCAATACCTTTATAGTTAGGGATTGTTTGGTCCAGATATAAGTTATATAGGGATTAATAATAAGAATTGTAATGTATGGATTAGTGATGTACGGAACATAATTTATTAGGAATATAGTAATGCAGCGATTAATAATGCAAGAATTGTAATGTATGAATTAGTGATGTATCGATCCTAATTTATTAGAAAGTAGTAATGCATGAATATTTGTAATGCGGGATTTAAATATGCAATACATCAAGATCTTTTTGTTAAAAATGTCTAGTATACGAGGATTATATTCATCTTTTTTGTTACTCTTATCCCACATTTTATCTCTTATAAAATAATATATGATTTCTAGCATAAATTATGCAGGTATTATTTATCCTGCATAAGAATCACGACCAAAAAGTATATTACGAATTTATGCAAGTGTCAAATTGCTGATAAGATATTATATTTCTAATGCTAGATTTTGTGCAGATATTATAATAATTGTACCTGCATGCAACAAAAGAACCTCTTTATATTTTAATCAAGTATGATAAGCCAATAATTTTAAACAAAATTATTGAAGACATGATTGCAAATGTCCATGCAGTTCGCTCCCTTTTCTATATATATTAGCCTATCTATTCTCTGTGTATTGGAAGAGGTAGGGGTTGGATGCTTTCTTATTCAACTTCAAGTTTTATGTCATTAAACGTAAAGAATAATAAAGTTCATATAAAGTTATAAACATCAACAACTGTGCTATTACAAGGTGAAAAATGTTAAACAGTATTTCCATTTTACAAAGGATAAAAGCTACTCCCTCCTTTCCAAAAAGCTTGACATTTTTCTTTTTTCGAGAGTCAAACGAATTGTTCTTTTACCGTAATTTTTTTAATTATCTTTTAAATATTTTAAATTTATTGATTATGGTGACTTTGTCCAGGTCTGACCGTTTCTCAGGCTTTTCTTGTGTCTATGCTTTGTCTTGAGCAGAGAGTCTTTCGAAAATAGTCTCTCTACCTACCAAGGTAGAGATAAGGTCTGCGTACACTCTACCCTCCTCATACCCCATGTTGTGGGACTTCACTGAGTATGTTGTTGTTGTTGTTATTGTTGATTGTGGTGACTTATAGTATTTTTTATGTAGTTTTCAAATATGTAAATTTTATTTCAAAAAATTTAAAGATTCTATGTTCAAACACACTGTCAAAATTAGAAAGTTTGACTCTCGAAAAATAAAAATTATCAATCTTTTTGGGACAGAGGGAGTATTAAACAAGAAGCATTCATATTTCTCAAGAACCTACAAGTATGATCAACTTAAGTGGCTAATTATATTCTAGTTAGTTTAAGAATATTACACTATAGTGAAAAGATTTAAGCTAATCAAATATTTGTACATATATAATTGAATATAACCATAGGGTTTATAAATTTCTTTATGCTTTTTTCTAAGAAAAAAATCAATTACGATGATAATCAATTGTTATATGATTGTAGACAAGTTTAATTTGAACAAACTTTTTAAAAAAAGGATAAAGTCCGAAAGTAGTCTCTTTTATTTATTTTTCGCAACGATTGAGATGGTAGAAAATAATAGAATTTGGAGGGATTGAAAGTAGAAATGTCAGACAGTTCGAACTAAATTGAATTGGTTAAAATATGTTGGTAATTAGTCAATAAACAGTAAGACCCCTAAAGTTTACTTGATTAAGATAGATTGAGTTAAGAATGAAGGGTACTTAAATTACCACACTTTTGAAGAGAATGTGTTTAAATACTACGAGGCCTTTTATTTAAATAAAAAAAAAGGATGACCTCTTACCTTCTTTTATTTGAAACTTTGATTTTAAAAATTAAAGGAGAAACCTACGTAATTCTTATTATCCTATTGAAGTTTATCAACCATTAATGTTTACGATACTGCATGGCATGTAATATTAACTCGTGGATTTCGGGCCACTTGGCTCTACATGATGATTTTTTATGCATAGTATCATTTGACATTGACCTATTTGTCATTCTAGTCATGTCAATAATATTTGTTAAGCCTTCAATTTATATATATATATATATATATATATATATATATATATATATATATATATATATTTCAGTAATTTATCTCTTAAACATCTTGACGTTTTCGTGACAAAACTTCCCAAACTATTATTAAAAAGAGAAAAAAGAAATAGACAAACTGCCAAAACTTATTCTACACGTTTATATTATTTGCTTCCAAAATAAATAATTAAAAATTTAAAAGTTACTAGTAGTCAGCCTACTATATCATAAGAAGCCACGATGAATAGTATTGGGTAGTAGTTAATTTATTACTTACAATTCTTGGAATTTTTGGCATCTATTTGAGGCATCAATAATGAGCTCAACCTCCTGCTTTAGTGATGGTACCTAATTTATTTTTAAGAAGCGAGTATAAATTGTTTATAGTTATCTCTCAATTTTTGTTGATTATAATAATCAATTAATGTTTTATTTGAAATGGACTAATACATATAGGGCTAGAGGATGTAAATTTAATAGATTTAGAGCTTCAGATTTTTAACATTAAAATCATTATATATTTAAAAATGTAGGGCTATAAGTTAATTTATTATTAACAATGTAATAATTGTGACGTATATATTTATGTTCTGTGTCAAAGCATTAATAAATATTCACATATAAGGATAATATAGTAAAATGCACACTTACTTGATACTTTCTTAAGCTAATGTATATTTATTAAAAATTTAAACGATTTCACTAATGTGCCCCGATGGCGAAACTAGTCCACTAATTGATGAACATTGTACTAAAAGAAAGGGAAACTATGTTAATTCGATTGTCAATATCTCGCTTGTAATCAAATTTAATTTATTATCCCATTAAGTTAAATTTGTCAATTTTTTAATTCTTTTTACACTATATATATAGCTAATAGCCTAATATTTTGCCAATTAGACCATTCCATTTTAGCGTTCTCATATTCCATGACACACCATTCCATTATAGTAGCATTCTCATATTCCAAGACTTGTCTTTATTCTTGCTTTTTCATATTTTAAGATTTATCTTATTCTCACTTTTTCATATTCCAAGATACACTGCATATTATTTGTATCATTATATTTAATCATTGTACATCTTTTCCTCCTTGTTTATTTTCATGTTGTGCATGTCCAGCATAAGTTTTAAACTTATGGTTTATGAAATTAGATCATAGATAAGGGTACTCCAAATTTTTCCTCCTATGTCATAAATATTTTCGATCATTTTTTTATTACTCCCTAAAAGGACCGAAGGACACAAATTAAACACTACCTCAAGATAGGGACATTCGTGCGAATGACCCTGGTCTAGTCTATGTCGGCTTTTTGCTGGACTGGGCCTTAGAATAGTATTACGATCAAAAGACACAAGTATGGTGCATTTTTTTGTGTGAGGATTTCCCCTCAAACTTGCTGGTCTTTAATTTTTGCCTTTCATATATGTGGTCTTTAATTTTTGCCTCTGTTGTTTTTTTTATGAAAATATACAGGTCTACTTCGCAAGGCATAGTCTCTATAATATTTTTTCTTCGAAAACTAAATTTTTTCCTCCTGTGGCATGAATTATGTATGAATTAAATGCTACCTATGTCTACCGAAATCTAAAATTATGCATTTTTTTATATTATGTTGAGTGTTGATAGTTATGAATTATCCGACATAATACGTGGGTTGTGTATGATACATACGCCGAAGATATAACACTAATTATATCGAGAGAAAATGTAAATGACGCGCCAAAAATAATAAAAGGCAAAATTACAAAAAACTCAAATTTGAAGGACAAAAATTAAAGACCACTCCAAAATGGAACATTTGTGCGAATGTATTTGCTCCGGATGCAATGGGCCGACTCATGGGCTTCAACTTCTTACTAGTAAAGACTAACAAATAAGACTTAAATCTACGAACAAAGTAACACTTTAAAAAAAAATTGGCATCCACAATAAAATCATTCTTTGTTTTAAGTGTAACTATAAAAAGAAATATTGAAAATGAATGGATGAAACTATGCAAAAGATGGTTCAGTCCTTATTTCAAACCAAAAAATTGCATGGATTTTCCTTCATAGGTTGGTCTTTAATTTTTGTCCATCAATTCGATGGGTCTTTAGTTTTTGTCTCTACTTCTCATTTGATGAAAATTTATGAATTAAAGTACCATTTATTCGCGGGTATACTAAATCAGAAATTATGAGTTTGAACCCTAGTAGAGACAAAAAAAGGAAAAAATCGCAAGGCGTAATTTTCATAGAATTTATGACTATTCCGCCAAAGTTATATAGAGATTATGCCCATTGGTGCATAGTTTCTACGTAACTCGCCGGACAAGGCATAATCTTAATTTTTCAATGAAACTTTGACTTCAGGCATAGTTACATAAAAAATATGCCTTCAGGCATAGTTACATAGAAACTATGCCCCTTAAGTCACACCTCTATACAATCGTGGCTGAATAATTTCTATGAAATCTTCCCTTGTGTTTTTTTTCTTTTTGACTCTGTTGGAATTCGAACTCATAACCTCAAATGTATTTTTGGAGGCATAATTACATAAAAACTATGATATGCCTCATAAGTCATAATTTATATACAACTTTGGCCGAGTAGGCATATTTTCCAATGAAATCTTGCCTTGCAATTTTTTTTTCTTTTTGACTCTGCTGAGTTTTGAACCCACAACTTCAAAGGTACTTTGAGTCATTTTTTTAAGCAAAGGGAAATAATTAAAGGCTAGCAATTTGAGGGGAAAAAACTAAAGACCACCTAAAATAGGGACAATCGTGCCTATGACCCTTTCAAACCATATATTGGGGGAATGTTCGTTTTCGGCCAACAAATCCATTGTTCATCTGGCCCAGTTAAGGTCTGGACTAGGCTTAGGCTAAGGGGTTGGATTCCGATCTTGGCCCTAATGAAGATGGATCGGATAGTAGCCCAGTGGACCATAGGCCCAATTTTGGTTGGACCGTTTTCGAACCTGACCAGCCCGTTACATATCCTTAGTAAAGTAACAAGTAACAACAGGGTCATTTGCACTTTTTCCCATTTTGTGTTGGTCGTTAATTGTTGTCCCTCAAGACAAACAACTTTTTCAATGGACATAAGTTTATATTTTCGCATCATAATATCCCAATAGTTATGCCCCGGTCCTTAAAAAACTTATGCTGAACTTATACCCCGCTAGGCATCAGTTAGATTTAAAAGGACAAACATTAAAGATCAGCCCATTTGAAGGCAAAAATTAAAAGACCAGCCCATTTGAAGGGAAAACCGTTCAATTTTTACAAAGGTTTCTACTGTACATTGTGGAATTCATTTGAATTTACATCATTTATAAGGGACGAAGAAACTCGATCGTCAAAAGGATATAGCATTGGCTAAGATATAATAATAAAAATTTGCCCGCACCCAATATTTATTTCAGATTATACTAATTTACCATGGTTAATTTTAAAAAAATTAATGTTATAATAATATCAATTAACTATGATTTAACAGTAGAAGTGTATGTTAATATATATATATCATATAATTATTGGATCAGCGTAAATACTGGGCGCGTAGGAAGGTAAAAATATTTTCAAACTCGTAGGACGGTAACAATATTTTTATTATAAATACAATAGTTTCAAACTCGTAGGAAGGTAAAAATACAAAATTTTCAATAATTTTCAAGAATGCTTTCTCTCTCACCGTTTATGAATATAAAATTATAAATATTGATCTGTTCTAGGGCGATCCACTTATAATTAGTGGAAAATCCTTTATGAGTTGTGCTGATATATCTTTGCTATAATTATATACTTAATAAATATGGGCAGCGGACACTTGATGATGGAGAAATCTTTTCTTTTGGCACTAACTTGTCTTACACTTTTCAGTACAATATTTCCCCCTAAATTATTCTCTACTCATTTTATAGCACATCTCATCTGGATTCTGGAATATGTCCTCTTTGTCTATGATTAACATTTCTTAAATTAGTTCGACATATAAAAGAAATAAACTTTATAATATCTTGTTGTAATTTATAAGATATTTTTCATTTGAACCAAAATTTAGTCAAGCATAAACCATGGCTTTTATTTTTATCATCTTTGCATTTTGAATATATATTAAAGAGTGTATAACCAAATAGATAAATAAATAACGGTATACAATGTTGTTTAAAGTCTTTCAGAATTTTTTAAATAAAAGTGACTATACAAAACAATAACATCAAATATATACACCTCAATCCAGAGCTAATTTGTGTTCGTTTCATAAATCCTTATTATCTATGTCACTTCATCTAGAGTAATCAAACTCACATTGCTCGAATATGGATGTAACACACGCCTAAATCAGTAGCCCCAGCCCATATGTATTATTTCCTCAGTTCACTTTTACTTCTCACATTTTACGTTTTAAAAGTTAATTTAATTAATTTTTAAATTAAATTAGATTAATTTAATATTTTAAAATTAAAATTTAACTGTTAAAAAATTATATGAAAACTACTTGAATTATAATTCTTCTCATATTAATATGATTGAAAAAATACATCATAAAATATTGATCAAAGATCATATAGTTTATATAGCTTTTAAAACATAACAAGTAAAAGTTAACGGAGAGAGTTACTTTTACGTTGATTCTCAATCTACTTCCATTATCATCCCTCATCCAAGTTTAAGCACGATAATGACTCATAAAAAAAAAGATCGATGATGTAAACAAGTTTATGTCGGTGGACTTGGTGAGGATAACAAACAAATAAAAAACTCATCATGCTTAAAAAGACGATAACACTTTTGAGAAATCTAAAAATAGGAATAAAGTAACATGGAATAGTGGGGGTAGGTTCATAGTTTAACTTATACTAATATTTTTGACATTGTATATGATTCATGAAAATTTCAAATATTTCCTAAAAAGTTCTGTGAATTCCCATTTTATTAATGTCACTCCACAGTTCACACTTAGACTAATGTATAAATAGTTTAAATTATATACATTATTGGTATAATAAGTTTTAAATTATCATATCACTTTTATTGATTATAACTGATAAGCTATCTAATTTTCAAAAAAACAAATATCATATTTTGACATTACAAGAAAAATGTAAAATTATGATTGAAAAATTGTGACGGACAAGCTCATCACAATTTCGTGATTGATTTGTGACAATTTTATGAAAGAATTCATGAATGTGAAAGAAATTTGTGACGGACATGATGATCCGTCACAATTCAGAAACAAATTTGTGAATGTAACAATTTTATTACAAATTCATGATGAAAATAAGGATCCGTCGCAATTTCGTAACAAACTTGTGATTCCGTCACAATTTATAAGGATTTTGTCATAATTTGTTTAATAAGACAATTTTAGTGTTGGAAATTAGCCTTTGGCGGGAGTTGCGACCGACCAACTTTAACGGCTTAAACACTAGTGTTACGCATATTGGAGAATTCGGTTCTTCACACATGCATGATCTACTAAGTACGTAGATAACCGTAGGGCCAAGAATCGTCAAATTTCATTGAGAAACGAAAGGGATATTGGTTCACGAATTAAGGTGTTTGAAGCATGGAAAGTGTGGTATTGTGTTCAATTCTACCTCATCGGTAGAGGAAGAAAGAATTGTTGTGTATATAAGACTCGAAATTGGTTTGGGGTTTGGGACCCCAAGGGGTATCCCATGTGTTTAAAGGAGGGAGGACCTAGATGTGCTTCGGTTCGAGGAAAGACCACACGCGCGCCGCCGCCCGCCCGTCCGGTTCCGGGGTCATGGGTCGTGGGCTGTGGGTCTTCTGATATTATCTTTTTGGACCAGAGAACTTTGCCAGAAGTACAGTTTGATCCCATAAGTTTCCAGATGTACAGTTCGGACCAGAATTCTTTCAGATGTACAGTTTGGTCCCTGAAGTTTCAAGATGTATAGTTTGGTCCCTGAAGTTTCCAGAATGTCAGAATTTGGACAGTCAAAGCAGAAACGCCAAGCACTCAATTCAGCCATTTATTTTGGCTGAATTACTCCTCATATAATGGTCAAATCCGTTGGTCTTTCACCATTTATGTGGTGGCTTTACTACCTCCATAATGGCCATTATTTGGCTGTTATGGAGGCAGTTTTCAGCCCCTCCCTCACCTATATAAACACCCCCTTACACCATTGTTGAGCACTACGAATAACAGTTCATACAACACACGAAAATACACAACCAAAATAGTTTTCTTCCTACAACTTTCAAGCATCATTTCGTTACTCAATATTCTTCACGGTAGCATTTGAGTTTCCTTTGCTCAAGTGTTCCATTGCTGTTTTATCTTGGGAGACAAATTGTCCAGGACGTATAAAGCATACATACGGGGCAATATTGTCTTAAGGACAGAGTGCCACACTCGACTCAACAAAAAAACAGTTTCCATTTTTCCGTCTTCAACAAAATTGTAATTTCAGTTTTGTGGTTCGATTGTAATTTTCAGATTTCTAGCTGAATTATTGAATCTTTGTTTATCCTTTCGAATACTTGTAATAGTTATATACTTTTCGTACTGCTTTATAAAGTACCATAGAGCAAATATAACCAACATCTTAAGACAATATTGTATTGTAAGACTATTAGTGTTCGAAAGATGTCGGTCAAAAGTTATGTGACCAAATCTGGATATGGCAATGGTTTCCTGGTAGAAGAGAGTGATGATGATGAACGTGTTCATGGTGTCACCGCTACCAAGACTGGTGGAAACAAGCGCTCTCGAGAGCCTGAGGATGTCAACTGGGACAAGAGGAGAAGACTGAAGATGTTATTCTATCTTACAGCAGAAGGCCTATATCTGTCCCAGACAAAAGATCCGAATAATGGTGAGAAGGAAATGGACACTCAGTCTGATGAAGTGAGTGAAGTGAGCCAGAATCCGAAATTGGGATAAGTATTTTTCTTACTTGTCAAGAATAAAGATTAAATGATAAGTATTTTCCTTACTTGTCAAGAATAAAGATTAAATGATGTCTGATTAAAAATGGATTAAAGTAAGGAGGAATATGAAAATAATTTATATTCCTTACGCTTTAACAAATCAGAAGTTTAATCTCATATTCTTTTCCGATTAAAGATTGGATTTTGTAAACGACTTAAGAAGATCCGTTCTTTTAAGTGTAATTATTAAAGTGTGTAAAGTATGTTCGCACATACGAGGGAGAAAGATCCACTGGCTGTGCGAAAACTGTTACCACACTTAAGTAAGCGCCGAGAATTATCTGGGCACCAATCATAACGGAAGAAGTCTAAAAGTTGATGACGTTGAGCCTGTCATATTATTTGGCCGAAGATCCTTCATAGGATGATATTGGACACTCAGTCATACAAAGCCTCCGGGCGACTGGAGTGGGCCAAAATTCCTTTGATAGGATGATATTGGACACTCAGTCATACAAAGTCTCCGGGCGACTGGAGTGGGCCAAAAATCCTTTGATATGATGATATCAGACACTCAGTAATATAAAGCCTCCGGGCGACTGGAGTGGGGCCAGAATTCACTTCATTGGAAAAGTAATGGACACCTAGTAAGGTGGGCCAGAGTTTCCAGGTCCTAAATGATCTGAAGGCCTAAAGAAATGTAGTAAAGAAATTGGACACTCAGTCTGCCAAAGCAACTGGAGTGGGCTCGAGTATCGAGATCACATATGATCCGGTTACGCCCTAACCACGGGCAAGAGGTTGTTCATGTGAAGCAACGCCACCTCTAAAGTAGACGGGGTTGGAGAGGTTGTACTCAATAGGACTTCAGGGAATGGGATCACTCAAAGATGAGATGATACATGTCCCAAACTTGGTTAAAGGGACGCTGTTGGTCAAACCTGGTTTGAGATTAGTCCAACAGGTCTGTAATAACTAAGAATGATACAGTATGTCTGTAGCCAAATGAGTGATATATTTGTAATCCGTGCATCTATGCCATCATAGATTAAGACACGTTAAATAGCAAGTCATTCAAAAACTAACGATATTGAGATTGTTGCCTTCTGTGAGACATAAACCCTCAAAATAAATGTGAGGTAGATGAAGAGGCAAAATCACCTTTCCAAATTCCGTCAAGGGAATAGCGAAAGAAGCACCGCTCCTCTAGAACTTAGTCATACCTACTTGGGTGATTTGAAGTTTATACAGAATAGAGGGGGGAGACAAGTACGTTGTGATCTTCATTGATGATGGTACAACGTATGAAATCCTTTGTTTGTTGACCCGCAAAGATGAAGTTGTTGAAGTGGACAAGCGCTACAAAGCAGAAGTTGGAAATCAACTAAGCCTATGGATTGCCAAATTCATAGTGATAGAGGGGGAGAATGTGAAGCATCGTTCATTAAACGACTGCTCATTACTTACCTCAGTCTAACGGTGTTAGCCAAGCGCAAAACCTTACGCCCAAATTATGTGGGGCAATGCGATCCTTACCGCTAATGCGATTCTCAACAGAACTCCGCATAAGGATACGGATAACTCTCCGTGTGAGACATGGAAAGGATCTCACATACAAAAGTTGTGATGTGGGGTGGCTTGGTAGAAGTTGGACTACCGAAATAGGTCAAGTTCGACCTAAGACTGTAGATTGCATATCCACTGGATCTGTAAATAACAGTAGTACTTATCACCTCTTGGCATCAAAGAATGCTGAATTCTTATAAGATAACTTTCCTTGAAAAGGAAAAAGGAGTAATTGCTCAAGGTTAACAAGAACCCGCGAGGGCCTGACTGTCCGGAACTAGACGTTCCGTATCTTCAGGACTCGAAAGTTGCTGGCTATTAGGAACTTAATATTCCAGATCTGCAGAATTCAGGGATTCTAGATGTTGAACTAAGACGGAGCAAAGAGGGGACAAAGACTTGTTCCAGTCCTTCTAGCTTGTATGGTTGAGAACGAACCATGGACAATTAACAAATAATTGTTATCTCCAAAAGCGCTGCTTTGGAAAGAAGCTAAAGAGAGAAATAGATTCCATATATAGAACCATACTTGTGTAATGGTTAATCTTCCTCCGGGAAAAGAACCTTTGGGTTGTAAAATGTGCTACCCTGTGAGTAGCTTAACATCTAGGGCCATTGCAGTCTTGCGTGGCATGGATGTTGTAACTGCCTTCCCAACCGGAGAGTTGGAAGAAGAGAATCAGAGTTGATTTCTTTGAACTGTTGGGCTTCTTTCCCGAACTTTCATTTTGGTCCGAAAGTTTCGGATAAAACAGAAACAATGAATCGACCACGAAACATTGGCTCTGAAGTTAGAAAGCCAACAGTTGGAAAACCAACGGTCTGAGAGTGAAAATCATATTGAAACAAAGTCTCGATATGAAAGATATGGGTATCACAGATGACATCTTAGGAATTGGATTTCTAAGACATCTAACGGATTGGTCGATAGTTGACAGTCACGTTGAAGCCACCAATGGATATGAATCATAGAACTGATTGGAATCATGGTTCACCCATAGACAAAGAGCGATATGCACAGGTCACGTGTAGTTCAATGTATTGTACACACTACAACCGACCTGGTATCGTCCTACAAACATATTAGTTGAACTAAGGTTCACTGATGATTTCAATACATGATTAATAGATAGGCGTTAAGTCGGATATGACGATATCTGAATTATTTGCTTATTTACAGATTATAGTATTATGGATGTCCAGCGGTTCTGAGAGAACACTGTGATGCAAACTGGACATCAGATCTGAAGAACACCAAAGCCACAAGTAAATGTGTATGGTGGTTCTTGTAAAATCCTCTAAGCAAACTTGCATCGGCCGATTCATGATGGAATCAGAGTTTATCGCTTTATACAAAGCATGAAAGAAGTTGAGTAACTTCACGGCTCCTTAGAGGACGTCCCTTATTGGGAGAAACTTGTGCCTTCAGCAGTTATACACTGTGGCTAGCCGGTCGGCTTCAGGAAGGACACGGATGACGGCGTCTGGACATATCTCGTCAGGATCTGTCGGAGACATAAGACCGTATGGCAGTTGATCATCACGGGTGTCACTTTCTTGTTTACAAACTAAGGGACTACCCAGAGATCAAGCGTTCTGCCTGTCTAGGGGAATGGGTTTAAAACCCAAAATATAAGGACTAATACAGCGGTAACCCAACCTTACTAACTGGAGATCCAAGTAATTTGGTTCAATGGGAAAACTAAGTTGTAAAGGTTCAGTTGATCGCTTCAATGGAAGCATGAGCACTTCGGATAGGGGTTTCTGAAAAGAAACACCAAATCCAAAGCCGTTCCCGCGATAGACTTTAAGTGCTACCTGCAGCGTGGGTAAAGGTTAAGTTTTCAAAACCTGTAATGCTCCTCAACAGTTGAGATTAGGTTTTGGGAAACTTTTAATGGTTCCTAACACTTGTGAAGTGGGGTATAGCAGGATACCTTGTAGGAGACCACCTATTTAAGTGCGAGGATGGGCCGCCTCAAAATGAACGCACTTAAGAATCCAAGACGTTGTCCATGGCCAAAACGGACAAAACATTACGAAGAAGAGAGTAAGGGAATTTGTTGTGTTGGTATCATTGACTTGGCTTACACTAAACACTGACGGTTCAAGACATCACGTTCACCGCGCAGTAAGTAAGTCCGATGGTATTCAACTATGGAAGGTTCAAAGCTGAAGCTACCTCTCCTTATGCAACATCGGTCAGCTGAAATATTGCTGGAAATGAAAAAGGCACCATGTGAGTGCGCCAAAATCTCTTTCAAGAGGGAATTGTTGGAAATTTGCCTTTGGCGGGAGTTGCGACCGACCAACTTTAACGGCTTAAACACTAGTGTTACGTATGTTGGAGAATCCGATTCTTCACACATGCATGATCTACTAAGTACGTAGATAATCGTAGGGCCAAGAATCGTCAAATTTCATTGAGAAATGAAAGAGATATTGGTCCACGAAGTAAGGTGTTTGAAGCATGGAAAGTGTGGTAGTGTGTTCAATTCTCCCTCATCGGTAGAGGAAGAAAGAATTGTTGTGTATATAAGACTCGAAATTGGTTTGGGGTTTGGGAACCCAAGGGGTATCCCATATGTTTAAAGGAGGGAGGACCTAGATGTGCTTCGGTTCGAGGAAAGACCACACGCGCGCCGCCGCCCGCCCGTCCGGTTCCGGGGTCACGGGTCGTGGGCTGTGGGTCTTCTGATATTATCTTTTTGGGCCAGAGAACTTTGTCAGAAGTACAGTTTGATCCCAAAAGTTTCCAGATGTACAGTTCGGACCAGAATACTTTCAGATGTACAGTTTGGTCCTGAAGTTTCAAGATGTACAGTTTGGTCCCTGAAGTTTCAAGATGTACAGTTTGGTCCCTGAAGTTTCCAGAACGTCAGAATTTGGGCAGTCAAAGCAGAAACGCCAAGCACTCAATTCAGCAATTTATTTTGGCTGAATTACTCCTCCTATAATGGCCAAATCCGTTTGTCTTTCACCATTTATGTGGTGGCTTTACTACCTCCATAATGGCCATTATTTGGCTGTTATGGAGGCAGTTTTCAGCCCCTCCCTCACCTATATAAACACCCTCTTACACCATTGTTGAGCACTACGAATAACAGTTCATACAACACACGAAAATACACAACCAAAACAGTTTTCTTCCTACAACTTCCAAGCATCATTTCGTTACTCAATATTCTTCACGGTAGCATTTGAGTTTCATTTGCTCAAGTGTTCCATTGCTGTTTTATCTTGGGAGACAAATTGTCCAGGATGTATAAAAGATACATACGGGGCAATATTGTCTTAAGGACAGAGTGCCACACTCGACTCAACAAAAAAACAGTTTCCATTTTTCCGTCTTCAACAAAATTGTAATTTCAGTTTTGTGGTTCTATTGTAATTTTCAGATTTCTAGCTGAATTATTGAATTTTTTTTTATCCTTTCGAATACTTGTAATAGTTATATACTTCTCGTACTGCTTTATAAAGTACCATAGAGCAAATATAACCAACATTTAGTTGTGACAAATTTGTGACGGACTTATCCACTTTTAGTTCATCACTATGTGTGATGGATTTGACTTTTATTACATTGAATATTTTGTGATCGATTAGCGAGCAAAATCCACTTCTAATTGAGATGAACATCTGGTCACAAGTTTATCACAAATATTTATGATTATATATATATATATATATGATCGATAATTTGTCACAAATTCGTCACAAAGTTAAATTTATGATGAATTCTTCCGTCACAATTTTTTATTTTTCTTGTAATGTAAGAAGCCAAGGTATATATATATATATATATATATATATATATATATATATATATATATATATATATAAATATCCATTCAATTATCTGATAATAACAAACAAAAACATACTAGTGTAATTTCAAAAGTGGTTTGGGGAGGGTAGGATGTACACAAACCTTACTCTAATATTTGTGGGGTAGAGAAGTTATTTTTGATAGACCACTGCTCAAAAGAAAATGTATCTAACGCAGGATTGTAAGAAAAAACAACAGCAAAATAGCAAGATACAAGAGAAGTTTAGCAACAGATAATAACACATTATAGAATAAGAAATTGCGTGATAACTAAATAAAATTACAAAAGGAAAAAGAGGAGACGAGAAGGTAGCCCCTACTTCTCTAACACAAACTGCGACAACACTCAGCTACCTACTAACCTTCTACCCTAATCCTCGACCTTCATAACTTCTTATCTAAGGTCATGTATCAATCAACTAAAGTTGTTTTATTTCATGTCTAATCACCTCTCTCCAGTTCTTTTTCGGCCTATATCTACCTCTTCTATCTTCTACCATAGCCAACGTCTCTCACCTCCTCACACCTCTTCTACACATGATGCCTAAACCATCTTAGCTTCGCTTCCCTCATTTTATCCTTCACGAAGGCCACTCTCACCTTGTCTCATATAAGTTCATTCCAAACTTATTACTCTTAGTATGCCCACGTATCCATCTGAGTAACCTCATATCCGCTACTTTCATTTTCTGAATGTGTGCGTTCTTGACAGGTCAACATTTAGCCCCATACAACAATGTCGGTCTAACCACCACTCTATATAACTTACATTTAAGTCTTAGCGACACATTTTTATCATATAGTACCCCGAAGGAAAGCCTTTATTTTACCTACCCTGCTTCAATACGGTGTGAGACACCACTATCAATCTCTCTGTCTCATTTGATAATTGACCTAATATACTTGAAGCTTTCTCTATTGGGTATAACTAGTGCATCGATATTCACTGCCACCTTCGCCTCATGCATTACGTCACTGAATTTGCACTCAAAGTACTCTATTTTAATCCTACTTAACCTAAAACTTTTAGACTCCAGGACTTGTCTCCAAACTTTCAGCCTTTCGCCAACTCCACCTCGCATTTCGTCAACTAATACAATGTCATTTATGAATAACATACACTATGACGCCTCCCCTTGAATATGTCGTGTCAATTCATTCATCACTAAAAATGAACGGGCCAAAGATTGATCCCTGGTATAACCTCATCATGAAAGAAGAATTGTTCTGAGTCACCTCTCACTGTTCAAACCCGGGATTTGGCCCCATGGTACATGTCCTTAATAGCCCTAATGTAAGCCGCATGTATAACTCTAGACTTCAAACATCTCCAAAAGACCCCTCTAAAGACTTTATTATACGTCTTTTCTTGGTCAATGAACATCATGTGTAAGTCTTCTTCTTGTCCCTATATTGCTCCAATGATTTTCTTACAAGATAGACGACTTCTGTAGTCGATCTCCACCACATGAATCTGAATTGATTCTCGGATTATCCAATTACCTGATGATATCAATTTTTTTATACTTATGACATACTCCCTCCGGATAAAAAATAATGTTCACTTAGCCATTTGAACGCCCTTAAGAAAATACTTACTCCTAGGCAAAAATAGTTAATTTGGCTTAAATGACCCTAATTAAATAAGTATTTGAATTTGGTCACTTAACACTTCATAAGGACAAATCTAAAAGAATAATTTAATTCTTTCTTCATTTGATAAATGAATACTCTTTTTTATCTAAAAAATAAAGACTAAGTGAACACTTTTTGAATCCGGAGAAAGTATACTTTACTTAGACTCAAATTGTTTTTGAAAACTATTTAGGGAGGACCATGTCCTAAGTATGTCATATTTCCCCATGGTTTTTTTGCTTTGTTTTCAGTGCTTGAATTAATCTCTTTTTCTTTTCCCATAGGAAGCAATGCAAAAGAAAAGTAGTAGTAGCTGTTGTAATAGGTACTGTCTCTATCTGAATCCCTTAATTCAACTAAAAGGTTAATTCAGAACAAGACAATTCAATGAGTCCAAAATCAGTCAGCTTTTCTTTATTTAAAATCTATCTCCATGACCTGTCTTTCATGCACATGCAGCTCTCTGTCCAAATTCTACCCTTAAATATATAAATAGATAGATTTAAAATTTAAAAAGGACAAAAAGTACACTACATACTGTCACACACTTGGAGATTATCAGAAATATTCTTACCAAGGGATTGATTTTTTTGAATTTTCAATGACAAGGTTAGGGTTTAAAATCTTAACTCATGATTTATCGAAAACAAATTCTCTACCTAATGAGATAGGATAAGTATGTGAATACTCTACCCTTTCTAAATTTTACCTAGTGAGATTGTTGTTGTTGTTGTTGCAAGGTTATAATCTAAAATCTGAAAAAATGGAAGTTTTTACCGTTAATATAAATTAACTTAATATCAGGAAAAAACTAGCATGATGAAAAAACTTATATTTATTTTATATCTATAAATAATCATTAATTTGATTAATATATAAAAATGATTGTTTGTCTTTCAGTATTGCATCAGGAAAAAGAATTAACCCGCACATGAGGAGGGTGTGTTAAAGATAATAATTTAATAAATTTAAAATATGTTTTTGACAATTTAAACTTTCTTATGAGATAATCACACTTATCTTTCAACTAGTATATGAGTCTTAGACCCACTTATATTAGTTGGAAGAGAATAGTATACAATTTAGGACACAACCAAAACTTACATGATATGACCATCTTTGGACTCGAAGTAACATACTTAACTTGGGAAATACATTCGTCAGATATATTAGGCAAAATGAACAATACTTATTATGAACTTGAATTATATTTTAATTTATTTCAAGTTATGTGATATATTTTTTCTTTTAGTCTAACTCAAGAAATATTTTTTCTAAATATTTGGAAATAATTTACTATTTTAAATTCTCATGTTATCTCTTAATGAGATGATTTATAACTATTAAATAATATCATATAAATTGAAACGGAGTGAGTTACAAATCGGATTGGGACAAGTAATCCTTCATACACACATAACGTTACTTTAAACAATTTCATAAGAGAGGTAGCTCATTCTTTTTGTTTTCTTATAAATCTACTATTCCCTTGTAGGTAATTTTCCACATAGTTCTTTTATTTTAAACATATACCTAATTCCCCACTTTTGTGAACTAGTATATGATGTGGTCATTTGGTGAGCTATTGATTGAGAAATCGAGTGGGTCTGCAGCTTTACGCATTATATTTCCTCTTCATTACTAAATCATGAGAAAGAAAGAAAGAGAATTATGAAATGTTTCATTCAAAGGAAAAATGAAGTGTTTGGAATGAAGACCGATCCTAGATCCTTCCATTTTCTTTTTCTCTATTCACTTCTTTTAATTCTTTATTTTTTCATATTCTTTTACCCCTTTGTTTTGTTGGTTTTTTTTGTTGTTCAATATATTTCGAAAATAACCTCTCTACCTCTGGCTAAGGGTAAGATTTGCGTACACTCTACCTCCTCAAACCTCACTTATGGAATTACACTGGGTATGATGTTGTTGTTCTTCAATATATAACTTATTATTTACAAGTATTTATTTTTATCTTTTTGGCTGAAAAAATTATAATTTTGTGAGAGATATAATATATAAAATGGACTTATGATCTCGGACCAGGCTTCATTCCTCACACCTATTTTCCAGCAGCACAAACAAACAGCTCCTTGTAAATCAAGAAAAACAGATAAGTGCCTTAATTTTCTTGTTCAAGTGCTTTAGCTAGATTAATCATCTTTTTTATGTTACTAGTACTAATTATTATTGTTGTTGTTAATTTCTTCTTTTGGCCATTTTTCTTTTTGCAAGAAGTTTCTTTTGGTAGTTTGATTTTTTTTTTAAAAAGTCTCTTAATCTGTTAATCCATGTAGTTACAGTACTTGTTTTTTACTGAAATATAAATTGCATATTATGGTTTATAAGTTCTATCCCGATTACAACACTATTTTTTTTCTGTGCTACCATAAAAATTTCATTAATGATGTTAACTTGTTTGATATATATTGTTTAGGTCAAATATCAGGCAAATTTTCCTTTTAGGGTTTTCATCTATGGAAGTCATACATGTCTTCAGAACTTTAAAATTGAATAGCAGTTCATGCACCTCTTTTAAATTCTCCTTTTTTTTTTTGTTCGATTTACAAATGCGAAATAGAAAAAAACTATTAAAGGATTTAATCATCCGAATATTCTCTCTTTCTTTTACTATAGTATACTATATATCTTTGTGTAGCAGAGATCTAGATGCTATTTTAGCTAAACAATACATGAAGGCTTTCACAATCAATTGTGAAATAACATGAACAATTTGAATGAAGGGCAAAATCACAAGTGTACAATAATCAAGGGATTAGGTGGATTATCCAGATTTAAATTTATCCCAGGTTTTGATTAGTTAAAACAGGTATTAAATCAGGACTATAATCTGGATAACTTATCCCATAGAAGGTAAAATATAAGTTATTCAGGTTATATTTCTGATTTTAATATCCGGATTTTCAACCAAACGATCCCTTAATTAATTTCTAGGCCAGTGAGTGTCCGTAATTGTATGCATACCGGCAGTCAAAACTCTAAAATAAGACTCACTTCTAATGAAATTATTCGACTTTCATATTATTAACAGTGTTTGGTTTATGCTGAATTTATATGATCCAGAGATTTCACCATCTCTCAATATATATAGGGGACTCTGATTATAATATGTGAAGTTATGTTCCTCTTTTCACATTTGGATATGATCGGATTACAGAACCCATAATGGCTTACTAATGGAAGCAAAGTAATTGAAGAGTCGTGTTTTATGATAGTGGTGTTTAAGCTAGTTTTCACGCACCTTAATTATGCCTCTGAGTATTTCCTATTCCCTACCGGCATAAGTATCATGTAACTCTTCCTACAAGGATTATAGGTAGATCTGACGAAATCACAGAATCAAGGTCCCCTATATATGTTGAGAGGTGGTGACAATCAAAGAATAAGGGTCTTCCATTGGGAGATCAAGATGACCGATTATGTGATTTTCACCACTAAATCATATCCTTGGACGCTGAAAATTTCTTTAGTTTTTTTTTTGGATACATTTCATGAGTTTGAGGCTTTGATTAGTAGAAGTCAGATTTTGTTAAATGAATTAATGATGGTTTTGATTACTTTCCTCACTGATCTTAGAAGTGCATAAACTATTTATGTACATTCACAATCTCTTTGACCATGTGTTTTATGTGTGCTTGCAGTATTTACTATTTTCACTTAAATTTAAAAAATTGGACAAGGAAATGAAAATAATAATCTGTCCAACTTTTCGAACCCTTCTAAGTAAAAAACTTGGAACAAAAGAAAAGAATTGTATATGCTTAAAGCATGAGGCAAAACACAAGTGGAGGAAAATATGAATTGCACCAAAAGCAATGTCATTCCAAGCCATTGCTTTTAAAACAAGTAAATTTTCATCAAAATGTCACGACCCAAAACGGAGGGCCCCGACGGACACCCGGATCCCACCCGCCGGGTACCGCCAACCGTACATCCAACACCTAATCATAGTTAAATACGGACTAAGCCGAAAAACATTATAGAAAATTTTAATCAGAAATCCAATTTTCATATATACATACCATACCAAGGCCGACAAGGCCATACACGACTACTATCCACAGGACACCTGTCTACAAGCCTATAGGAGTAGCAACATCAAAGGTCCCTACAGGGCCCCGCCATACCCATATATATAAGCAAAATTGTACCGTACCAAAATTAGACCAACACTCCGAACAAGGGAGTGCTCCAAAAATCCGCTGGATCCGCAATCAACTAACGTGAACCGTCACCCTGCCTACGTGAACCTGCGGGCATAAAACGCATCGTCCCCCGATAAAAGGGACGTCAGTACGACTGATGTACTGAGTATGTCATGCGTGAATAATAGCATAATAGGGATATAACAACAACTGAAACAGAAATAGTTGACCAGCAGTAAATGTCTCTAAGAGCCCTAATACATATGCCTAAATGATCTGCACAATGCAGTTTCCATATACATCAGCCTTATCGGGCATCTTCCTTACCATAACAACCTCTGTGGGCATCATATCATATAATGGTTAATGAATGTATGCATAATGCAAATGCGGTATACTAATGTCCACACAGGAATCCTCACATAACCGCATCTGTGGACATCAGGTTATATCGCCACACAAGGGCATCACATCATCACATCATATTGGCCTCTTCGGGCTCTTTCGTGATAGTCTGTACCAGCTGCAGGTGGTGTGCGTATATAACGCCTTTCCCTTTTCCCATTCCCCGTACACACGTATATATATATATATATAATATTTACCATATAGTAGTGTGCATAGCACAAGTGGTCCAGGGTAATATATGAATGCAATGCAAATAAAAATACATGAATGATAACACAATATTCCAATCTCAACGGACGACATAATTCCTTTATACCTTCGGCTAACATTGGAAAATCAACATTTCTTCCGTATGCCTCAGTAAGGACCTAGAAACATATTTAGACATGCTTTTAGCATATGAATCAATAACACGAATATTCTTAACTACTAGGAGCATAATAAATTATGAAGCAATATCACGGTTATATTTCGTTACATGGAACATGACAAAAGAAAGAGATAATTTGCCTTAACATACCTCGATTGGCAACTCTTCAAATAATTTCTCAATTGAAAATATGAACTCTAACAGTTTGCTACCCGCTTTTGCTAACCTTTATTGTCCAAGTTAATTACAATTTACTGCCATTAATTTCCAAGGCATCACACAGAACACAAATAATGGAAAGGGAGCAATTCTCCAAATGAAATAATGAATGAGATGTTATTTGATCTCATGGGTTTTCAAGACAAAATATGCTACTGAAAGGGATTATTGGACAACTTTAAGTGTCATTTAATATCCCATGATTGTGTCTCCCAACCAACTCTTGGCGGTGGGGAGCACTTAATCACGCCACATGCCCCCTTAACATGGCAGGTCACTTAATTAAATTAAGTGACCTGCCTCCGGAAAATTTATCAATCACACACATAATTAATTTCGTAATCCCAATTCACTTAAATCTTGGTGATTTATAAAACCTTCATATCCTCAATGTCATAATTTCCTAATATGACACTAGTCCATAACCTCTTCATGCACACACCAAATTATTTTCGATCCCCGTCGTCACACTTGTTAAATCCAAAATTATTTCGGGGTTTAATCCTTTTATATGCTAAACTCTTTATTAGCATACGTAAATATGATCCAAAATTTTCCCAATGCTCGGATCCATTTACACACGCCTAAAGATTTTACATACGCTTAGCGATTTAAACCGTGACCCAAAAGTACGGGATGTTACACAAAGAGCAAAATTTGTACTTCTACTACTTCAACGAAATATCTCATATTTGAAGCACTTTCACAACAAGTAACATTAATGATCTAGCTATCTGTCATTGTTTTATAAACCAAAAAAAAAAACATGATTAAAGTAATTTGTTCGATCCAATTTGTTTGGTATAATTTGACTAGCACGATATTTAAGAAATAAATAGAAATTTATAAATCTTATGGTTTTTCATTACTATAAAAACTTTTTCATTAAAAATGAAATTTGAAGTTTAAAGTTAATAATTATAAAATTCTAAATATCGAACGTGTCGATCTTTTGGAACAGACTAATAAAAAAACATGTCAATCAAAATTAGAACGGAGGGAATAGCTTCGCAGTAATAGCGCAAATTAACCACTTTTCAGTTATATAGTTAAAAAATTGTTATGTCCTGGAGTTTCAACTTTTAGAAGTTTCTATTATAAAGATTAAAACTCTTCCGCCCTTAATCAAAGGTCTCCGGCTCGAACCATGAAAATGGAATAATCCTAGTGAGGATTGGTTATGCCTTTATAAGGCATTACATGACAAATTCAGATAAGTCAACCGATATGATTTTTGATACCGAATGCATAAAGAAAATAAAAATAAAAATGATCGTAGTGATGATAACAAAAATATTGTAGCAAGCCTACCTTGAGGTTGTGGATTCTAGTCACCAAGGGAGCAATAACAAAAATAGTTGGCGGACATATAATTTATATATCATGTATCTAAGATGTATAAGCAGTGTATAATTTATGTCCATCTACTAAGAATGTAATAATGAATCCAACAAACTGTTTGTATAAAATTCCCATTTATTTGTAGCAGGCCAACCTTAGTATATCACATAGGCCCAATAGCTTATGTAATTATTAAGAAATCCAAAAGAAAAGAAACAGCATATAATCTGGGCCGTATTAGGCCAATTTTCTCTAATTAAAATCCACTATTAGCAGTGAATCCACCATCGGCCCATATAATCTGGCCCGTGATATATGAAGCTGCAGGGAAGCAAAGGAAGGCTATTACCCCAGAAATTTCTTCGGGCTTTCCGGGTCGACCCATAGGAGTTCGGACTATATATTTGTCAAATTCTTCTTTTTGCAAGAGGATTTTTCTGCAATAAGGTAGATCAATAAAATAAGATATACTATAAAGAAAACTTAACTACTTTGAACATATGAAGTTACTAATTTCATTTATTCAAATAAATTAGAAATTATGTACTTATGCTAGTTTAAACTATAAAGGAGTTTACTGACGATTAACTTCACTTATAGATTGCCTGATCAAGTTTTTATGAAGTTAAAAGTGCTTAGGTTAGAGAGTTGAGACGTTTGATCAAATTTGTATGAAAAAATATAAGCGTTTTTGAGTAATACCAGAAGTTATTTTCAGAAGCTGAAAAAAGTAGTTTTTCTCGAAAAGCACTTTCGAGATTTGGTCAAGCACAAAATGTTGTTCTAATATTATACAAGTATTATTTATGTAAACGTGTAAATATATTCCCTACCCATAATTAGAATATTTTCATATATTGTGTAAATATAATTATGGTAAGACTAGGATTCCTCTTTTGTATAGGCTTAGGATTCCTCTTTTGTATAGGCTTAGGATTCCTCTTTTGTATAGGCTTAGGATTCCTATTGTATAAGGGATGAATATTGTACTCTATATATACCTTGATATTAATGAAAGACTCCTCAAGGGAGATTAATATCATCTTACATGGTATCAAGAGCCAAATAAACAAAACCCTAAAAACCTTTCTCTTCCACAGCCGCCGGCTGCCTCTCCTACGCTGCGGCCCTCCCAGATTTTCTTCTTGTTTTTCGGGTTTTGTTCTTCCTTTCTTCTCTTCTCTAAATGGATATCCCTGATTCTTCCACACTTTCTGACGCCTCTACCTCCACAAATCCCACCACAAAGTCATCACCCCCGTTTCATCCCGCCCTTACTGTTTCCAACATCAAGAACCACATTCCCATTATTCTTGATCAAGAAAACAACCAGTATTCTCCCTGGGTTGAACTTTTTTGCAATCATGCATGTCTCTATAACGTGCTTGACCATATTGATGACACTGTTCCGCGCCCAACGGAGGTTGATGATTCTATCTGGCATCGTCTTGACGCCGGCGTCAAACAATGGATATATGGTAGTATCTCTCAGGATTTGCTCTTTACTATCATGAAATCTGACTCCACAGCCCTTGACTTGTGGAATCGTTTGGAGGAAATTTTTCAGGACAACAAGCACACTCGTGCCGTGTATTTGGAAGAACAATTCAACAAAACATGTCTTGAAAACTTCTCCAATGTCTCTGAGTACTGCAAGCAGCTTAAACTTCTAGCGGATCAACTCTCCAACATCGGCACGCCCGTCACTGACGATAAAATGGTGCTACAAATGATTTACGGCCTTACTAAGGGCGAATATGATACTTTGGCCACCATTATTCAACAGGCAGATCCGCTACCGAGTTTTAACAAAGCTCGCTCACAATTGTTGCTCGAAGAAACCCGTTGTGCTAAGCAGGATGAGCACGCCCAGCAGGTGTTAGTTGTCGACACGCAACCCCAAGATCAGACGCCACCAGACAACTCCCAACAGCGGCAGGGCCGCGGTGGCAAGGGTGGAAAAGGCCGCGGCGGTAGAGGAGGCCGTGGTCGTGGCAAGGGTCACGGTCAACGAACCAACGAAGAAAAACGAACGAGAGATCGCAGAACAACTGGGCCGCGACTCCTCAGCAGTTCGTCTACAGCGCCGCGGCGCCCCAGTACAGAGCCGCGGCACCCCAGTTCAGAGCCGCGGCGCCAAGTCCATTCCAGTACCAGCAGCCATACAATCCGTATTCTTACCCCGGTTTGTTAGGCCCCGCTCCACCCCCCACAAGGAGCCCACTTCATGCAAGGTCAGGTCCCGCAGCCCTCCTCCGGCATGACACCCACTGAGTTGGGTCAGGCGTTCAACACCCTATCTATGCAACAACCTGACAATACTTGGTACATGGACTCAGGCGCCACATCTCACGTCACCCAGTCTGCAGGTACTATTCCTAAACTGTTTTGTTTAAAGCATCCTCAATATGTTACAGTTGGTAGTGGACAACGCATTCCAGTTAAGGGTTATGGTACCTCATACACACAACCTCCTCATCCACCCTTCTCTCTCAAAAACACCCTATATGCCCCACACATGATTAAGAACCTCATATCTGTCCGCCAATTTACTCGTAATAATTCCGTCTCTGTGGATTTTGACCCTTTTGGTTTTACTGTAAAGTATCTTCATACGGGGACACCTCTTACGAGATGCAATAGCATGGGGGATCTCTATCCATTCACTTCCACCTTCGCTGCCAGATCTTGCTCTCCCGTCACTCTAGCGGCTGTTTCTTCTTCAACCTGGCATAATAGGCTTGGTCATCCAGGAGTCCCAGTTTTTAATTTTCTTAGAGGCAACAATTTCATTGCTTGTAATGGAAAACTTGCCCAAAATTGTGTTTCTTGCTCTTTACGCAAACATATTCGTCTTCCGTTTAAATCATCTACTAGTGTTACATTTGCTCATTTTGATATCATACATGCCGATGTATGAACATCTCCTATCCCTAGTTCTCTCGGTCATAAATACTATCTTGTGTTGCTTGATGATTTTTCACACTACGTTTGGTTATACCCTCTTAAATTTAAATCGGAAGTGTTTGTCAAATTTCTTGAGTTTCGCAATTTCATCCAAACACAATTTGGAAAGGGCATAAAATCATTTCAGTGCGATAATGGTCGTGAATTCAATAACTCTATGTTTCACCGCTTTTGTACCAATAATGGCATGGTCTTTCGCTTCTCCTGCCCTCACACCTCACCACAAAACGGTAAAGCTGAAAGAATCATCCGCACCATTAACAATATGATTCGCACCCTATTGATTCATGCCTCCTTCCCTCCACCCTTCTGGGTCTATGCTGCTAAAATGTCAGAATACACTCTAAATATTCTCCCTACTAGCACTCTTCACAATATGACCCCTACCGAAATCCTCTACCATAGAATCCCCTCTTATGATCATCTACGGATTTTTGGTTGTCTGTGCTATCCCAACCTTAGCTCCACCGCCCCTCACAAGCTTGCTCCTAGGTCCACTCCATGTGTCTTTCTAGGATTCCCGCCGAATCATAGGGGCTATCTATGCTATGACTTGTCGACTCGTCAGATCCACATATCTCGTCACGTCACATTCGATGAGACCACATTCCCGTTTTCGAATCTTCCAAAATTCCAAAAACAGGACTACTCATTTCTTGACGAGTCTGCCATCTCTCCCCTCATAATCGAACAACTCACATCCTCTATTTCGTCGTCAGAGCCGCGGCACCTAAACTTCAGAGAAGCCTGTCAACCTTCTAGCACCGCGACTCTCGATCCAGGAGTCGCGGCACCTCCGACGGCTTCGCCCCCACCCTCTCCTTATTCGAATTTACCCTCCGTCTCAGACACCACTCCGCTACCCACTGTCCCTACCCATCCAATGGAAACTCGTTCAAAGCATGGAATCTTCAAACCCAAAGTCCATTTCAACTTGTCTGCCCAAACCATCTCTCCACTTCCAAAGAACCCAAAATTGGCCAAACAAGACCCTAATTGGAATGCGGCTATGTATGAGGAATTCAATGCTTTAACTAAACGGCACACGTGGGATCTAGTACCTAGACATGAGGGGGTGAATGTCATTCGTTGTATGTGGCTATTTCGTCACAAGTTCAGAGACAATTGGGATCTTGAGAGGTATAAGGCCCGTCTTGTGGCTAATGGCACAAATCAGCAGGAGGGCATTGATTGTGGTGAGACCTTTGCCCGGTTGTCAAACCGGCTACCATCCGCACGATTTTGAGCATAGCCATGGGCAAACACCGGCCGATCCATCACTTGATGTGAAGAATGCATTCTTACATGGGGATCCGAGAGAGACGGTCTACATGCATCGCCCACCGGGGTTCACCCATCCGGCAGTTCCTCACTATGTGTGCCGTCTCCGTAAGTCACTATATGGCACGAAGCGGGCCCCGTGCGTGGTATGATCGCTTTGCCGGGTATATCTTGCAGATTGGGTTTGTATGCAGCAAGAGTGATACATCACTTTTCATTTTTCATCGAGGTAGTAGCACGGCTTACTTATTACTTTACGTGGATGATATTGTTCTTCCGCCTCCTCCGACGGATTGAAAAATGAGATTATTGCCTTGCTCAAGTCCGAATTTGCAATGACCGATTTAGGAAAGCCGAGTTACTTTTTGGGGATATCGGTGACCGGTGTCCGCCAATCATATGTTCTTGTGTCGGCATAAGTATGCGAAGAGATTGTGTACGGGGCTAAGATGGCGAAGCGCAAAGAGGTGCCTACTCCAGTTGATTCCAAATCTAAGCTCGGTGCTATGGATGGTGCTCCGGTCTCGATCCTACTCGTATAGGAGCCTTGCGGGTGCACTTCGGTATCTCACATTCACCGGGCCGGACATAGCTTATGTTGTTCGGCGGGTGTGCTTATTTATGCATGCCCCGGGGAGTCTCATTTCATCGCTCTTAAGCGTATCATTCGATACATTAAGGGCACTCTTGATTATGGTTTGCACCTATACCCCTCTCGCACCGGACAGTTGCTTTCATATACGGATGCAGATTGGGCGGGGTGTCCGAACACGCGACGCTCCACCTCCGGCTTTTGTGTTTTCTTAGGGGATAATCGATTTCTTGGTCCGCAAGCGACAGCTACCCTATCTCGCTCCGGTCTTGCCGAGGTGAGTACGAGGCGTTGCAAATGTAGTAGGAGATTTGTTGGCTCGAAATTTCTTGTTAGAACTTCGGTGTCCTTTGCGTCGGCATCTATTGTGTATTGTGATAACTTCTCTCGCCATCTATCTTCTCTCATAATCCGGTTCAACATCAGCGAACCAAGCATATTGAGATAGACTTACACTTCGTTCGTGAGAAAGTTGCGTTAGGCCATGTCAGAGTGTTACATGTTCCATCATCCTATCAGTATGCAGACATATTTACCAAAGGACTTCCCGACGGTTATTTCTTGACTTCGAGCCGATCTCGCCGTCCGGCCTCCTCCCGCTCCGACTGAGGGGGTGTGTAAACGTGTAAATATATTCCCTACCCATAATTAGAATATTTTCATATATTGTGTAAATATAATTATGGTAAGACTAGGATTCCTCTTTTGTATAGGATTATGATTCCTCTTTTGTATAGGCTTAGGATTCCTCTTTTGTATAGGCTTAGGATTCCTATTGTATAAGGGATGAATATTGTACTCTATATATACCTTGATATTAATGAAAGACTCCTCAAGGGAGATTAATATCATCTTACAATTTAAAATTGATTAGTCAAACACAAATTATTACTTTTCAAAAGTACTTTCTCAAAGAGTGTTTTTAATTAAAAAAAAACTTTTCATAATAAGCAGATTTTGTAAGTTTGATCAAACAAGCTAAACATTATTTTCATTTTATAAGTTAGAAGAAATGTGGTTATACTAGTTCAAACAAGAAAGGAGATTACTAAGGTATAATTTCACTTAAGCTAAGCATTCTTGACTAGAAAATTAAACGAGATAAATAATTTTTTAAATATAAATAAAAAAGGGATTAAAATAAAAAGACCTTACCCTCATTGCTGCTTCAATGAGTGGGGTTGAAATTACTGCTGGTGCAACTGTATTAACACGAATTTTGTCCATGGCCCACTCACATGCCAAATTCTTTGTCATTTGATTTATTGCTCCTACAGAGAAAAATAATATTACAGTAACTACAATAAATTTATGTAGATTTTTTGAAATTTTAGCTTCTTCAACATGCAAGCTTTGAAGAATTTTGAATTTTGATTGATTAATCCAAGTTATGAGAAGAGAGTTATCATTTTCAACGGTCTTGAAGAAGGAATAAGTAAAAGATATTTTAAATACAAATAAAATAGTATAGATGCAATTAAAATGAAACCTTTTGAGGCTTTTGGTAAAAATTTCTCCTTGATTTACAAATATTTAATTAAACTTAATAAATAAAGTGCTTTAGTACAAAGAAAATATGGTACAAAGAATGTATTTTTTTTTACAAAATTGATATGAGAAAAGTTACAGCTTATAGTACTTTTTATATAGATTTATATATATAATTTTAATCTTAGAATATTGAGTTAATCTAATTCAATTTAATTTCAATATTTAGCCAATTAACTCTCGAAAAACGAAAAATAACACATATATTGAAATGAAGAGAGTAGAATGGAGGAAGTATTATTTTTGATAAGTGAGAAAAAAATGGGTAGAAAAATTTACCTTTGGAAGCAGAAAATAAGAGACAGAGAAGGCAATGCTGAAAATGCAGCAATAGAAGAGACAAAAATAGCATTGCCATTTTCAATAAGGGATAAGCAATTTGACATAAATGATAAGCTGCTTCAAAATTAGTTCCCATCATAATGTTGAAATCTTCTGCTGTGAATTCTTTAGCTTCCTTATACTCCTGCATTATTACCTAATCATGAACAAAGAGTCAAACAATTGTTTATTTTTCATGTAATAAGTAACCTATTTACACTGTCACATTACTTAAAATTAAAACAGAAGTAATTAACAGTCTATATATAGTAACCGTAGAGTTGTAGATTTGTAACCTTCAAATTTAAATAAAATTTCACTCCTAAGGTAGATGTAAGTTCTACGTACACTCTACCCTCCCAGACCCCACGATTGAGATTTTATGGGGCATGTTATTGTTGCTGTTGTACTAATAATAATGGACGGTTTTGGAAAATTCCGTCACAAATATAAACATTTTTACAGAAAGTTGTTGGGAAAAATTCTCGACCAACATAATATTTTCGATGGATTTCGTCGGCATATGCGTGTTTCTAGTAGTATTTATTACAAACCCACAATATAGAAAAAAACTACAATTACAGAATCAAATTGCTTAATTTATAGCTATATATTGCTTGGACTGTTCGAAAACGTCGACAATTGCATATCAGATACTCCAAAGATACAAAAATAGAGTATTCCTGAAAGATCTGACACGCATGATTCAGTATTTTTGAGAGTTATAGGGTTCCGACTGTTGGAATATGTAAAGCAACAACGAGAATAGTAAATAATTATTACAGTGATAACGTGCCACTGAAAGACTCTACTGAGACAAAGATGGGCTGTCAAGGATAAACAACAATTAGGACAATAACCAAGTTGTCAATATATTGATCTTGAATGAAACTTCAAATATAGAACTTGTATTCGGAAATACAAGAACATGAACTGCTACACTTGTGGCCTGTAGATCCGCTGAGAATACGAACGGTTAGTGTCCTTCGTCTATTAAGTTAACACCTGAAACACTTAACAATCAATTAGATAAACACAACACACCGGTTGAGTCGAGAGATGACTTTCTGTCTTTAAGACAAGATTACCCCGTATATAGGCTTTATGGAAGTGTGGACAATAGTCTCCCAAGATGAAACAGAAAACTATCAAGTGTGCGAAGCCTACACAAATGATCTCAGCGAAGAACACGAATAATGAAGATTGCTAAGAGAAGGATTGATATAAGGAAAATCTGATCTCTTTATGGTGTTGTTAACTTATTTTTCTGTTCATTGACTTCTATAGAATTGAGCCAAGACCTCAATTTATATGTGTGCAAGATGGCCTCTTTAAGTGCCTCACAATGGCAATCAATTGCCATGTAATGGATGACATTTAACCCCCAAGTAATGCAGCAACATAATGGTCCAAGTAATGACCATTATTGGGTGGATTCAATGTCATTGAAGCACCCTCAACAACCAAACCTTTGGGATTCCGTCGAGCAAACACTGCCTTGAAAGCGCCGCAACTCTGTCACATTAACGCCGCGACGTTAATTCAACCAGAAAGCCGACGAAACTTACTGCCAGTCACGCGCCGCGGCGCCAGAGCGCCGCTGCCCAGTCCGGGAGGCGCCGCGGCCCTTCTCAGCTCCGCGGCCCTTTTCCGACCCGTTCCATCTCACACCTCGCACAATCCTTCCTTCGTTTACCAACGTGGAACACTTGTCATTTAGCAAATAACCATCTATCATTCTGTGTCTCAAACATTTTACTTACGTACCAATATCTCTTTCATTAACGAAATTTACGATACTTGGCACTAAGATTGCACGTGTGTGAAAGTGATATTTCCGACGTGCGGAGCCCAATTGTTCGAGTCATAAATAATGGGATAAACTTAATTCCATATTAGTAAATTTCCAACACCGGCAACATAGGTTTATAGTAAGTGTGGGTTTGATATTTCGGGGAAAAGAGTACTTAGTAACTAACTTGATATGAGATAGAACTATAATACTCTCTCCGTCCCAATTTAACATAATTTTTTTTGGAACAAAAAAGAGTGTCTCTTTAATTTTTATATTTAATATGTTTGGCAATTCAAACATCCTACATGATAATTTTAAAATCACAAAATTCTAAGGATATTTTAGTACATTAGTTACACATATATTTAATTTAGGACCACAAGATTGAAAAGTCTCTTTTTATTTTTTAATCTTTGTATCAGTCAAACTAAGACACTTAAATGGGGACGGAGAAGTAATATAAATGTGCTAAAGTCTCAACAAAATATTGAGCTTTCCATGAAAAACATCTCCAATAGTTGGCATAAGCTTCTCACGTTCAGTGCTTAATAATAAGTCACAAACAGAACCTTCAACTTTAAGTCCCTTTTTTCTCCAAATTTCAAGGCACTCTTGCAACTCCTTTTCATTACGTGAACATGTATACACTGTTGCTACAAAACTTGCCAATTCTTCCACTATTGCATACCTAAATAATGCCAATATCCAAAGTAAAAAAGACAACGAATAATGCATAAACTAAACAAATAGTAGTTGAGATAAGTACAACATAAAAATTTCCACCTTCAATCATAAACATTGACAAATTTTTAACTTTAATCGATGAACAAGGAACGAACCAAATTTGAGTTGAAATTTAAATATCTTTCTTTATTTTTAGACCAAGAAATGGGATGAGTTAATTCAGGTAAACAAATATTTAATTTGTATAAATCTTATTCAATGCAATTGATTTTAATGGGACAAAATCTCAATTAAACAAATTGATTGGGATAAAAAAAAATCAGTAAAATAATACCTCGCTGGTCACATAAATTTATTACCAAATTAAACCAACAATCGGGTAAATATCTAAAATGATGTATCCCTGTATCATCAAATTTATTAAAGAAAAATCAAACGTGTAGTGATATAAAAGTTTATATGAATCAGTATGTCGAAATTCATAATAACTCGTGGAAATAAAAGAAAAATCACTTCAGTATCAAATATCAAAGCTAATTACACTCCAAAAAGTAAGAATTAGAAAAATAATTAGAGAGGGAACATCTATTTTATTTCCATAAAACTATACATTAGTACTTATTAAATTACTTGGATTACTCAGCCTATGCCTTTGCTGCCACCGGTGACAAGGGCAGTGGTGCCTTTGAGACTCCATCTTCCTCTCAATTTTTCCAAGTTATCTTTTGATTCTTCCATTTCTGGCTGTGTATGTTTTTCTTCAACTGCTTAAAAGAGAGATATTAAAGCTTTAGGGGTCACTTTGTCATAAATAATTATGACAATAGGAACAGAAGTTTTTTAATCATGTCATGTGTTTACACGAATTAGACAATACACTTTTGTCGTTTCACGCTAGAACCACTGTTAAACGACATCGATTAAAAAAAAAAATACCAAAAAGGATATTTATGCACAAGGCCACAACACATGAAATATAGCTATCCAAAAGAAAGAACAAGAAGACATATATTGGGGGGGGGGGGGGGATAGGATATCAACAAGCAGAGAATTAATTGTGCACGTAACTAAGCTAATTAAGTACAATAACATACCCAGTAAAATTTCACAATGTGGGATATGAAAAGGGTAGAGTGTACACAGACCTTACCTAATGAAAAACGATTTTAGGACTAATGTATATACGTGGGCTGAATAAAAGGTTTAGTTGAGATTTATTGCAATGCTGTACATGGGTTAGCTCTTGCAATTGGATATTTAATGTATGAGGCCTTTTTAAAAAAAATCCAATTAGATTGTAAATTAAGTAGAAATATGAAGAGAAAATGTCAAAAAGGAGAAAAAAGATAAATAGAATTATTGGCCATGGAGAGGTGCCTCATAGAATTGTCTATTCACGGCTTTATATTAAATTCCTAGCTTTATATTATATATTTATTTGGTGATTGTTTAAAATATTAGCACTATCTACATATCTCATTATGCCTAGATAGTTTAATGAATAATAGTAATTTTGACTTGAATTTTTTTTACTTTCTAAATAATTCTTTTACCTTAATTAAATCCTATTCATTTTATTTTCCTATAAAAGTACTTTAAATTTTTTGGGGATTTACGTCACGTCCCGTGATGAAAAAATGACCCATCCTACATCTGTCTATGAAGACACTAGAAAAAAATAATACGTAAATTGATAAAAAAAAAATAGCATATAAAATGGAAAGCTCATATCTTTTGTTTGCTTTCCACCCAACTGATAATCGTCTTGACGCTCCGATTAACTCGTATTCAGGTCGCGTAAAGCCTATTAGAGGAAAGTGCATGTATCATGATCTTTTTCATACCAAAAACTTGAATGGGAGAGCTCTAATTAAATGTGAGGGATCATATTCTTTCCACCATTGACCCTTCAGTGGTTGCAACTCCATCTTGATTAAGTAAGTGTATGATTTATTTTATTTTTTTTCAATTTTTTTTTTATAAAATTAAGTACTATTCTCTTTGTCTCAATTTATTTTCCAAAAAAAAAAAGATGGAACTCCCACCCCAGTAGCCCCCACACCCCGGTCCGACAGGTCTGTGAATGAGGTAAATCATGGTGACTCAATTAATTTCAAAGGTTAGACCAGTCACTGCACGCCGCGCAGGGGCCCTCCTTTATTTCAAGAAGTAACCCCCACACTGCCGCTGACGGGATTCGATCCTTGGCCATTTTTCAAATATCCCCCTTGATAACCAATTGAGCTGCCCAAGCGAACGAACTTTGTCTCAATTTATATGGTGGTGTTCAAATTTCGAGAATCAAACAATTTTTTTTTAATTATGATTTTTTATGTAATTGAATATTTTGATTGTTAATTATTGTTACTTGTAGTAACTTTTATTACTTTCTAAATATGTATATTTTATTTTAGAAATTTAAAGATTCTAATACGTTAGAATTCAAAATTAAAAAATTTGACTCTGAAATTCAAACAATACTACATAAGACGAAGAGTGAGTAAAAGCCTACATATCCATAGCGTACAACACTAAATGATACAAGTGATATCATATGATTTAACATCATAAATTAAAAAAAAAAAAACATCATATCTGTGATGTAGAGTTTGTTAATTAAGACAGTTAAGGTCATTGGTATTAGTTATCATTTACTAATTAGTATTACTAAATAAGTCAAAGGAACCGAAAACAATGTTTAACTTCCACAATATACTTGGCCTAAAAATACCGGGGGATAATTATAATACCTATAGCGTTTAACCTCATGACAATCAATGATAAGGAGAATTCTCGAGTTTTCTTTCTAACTACTATTTATCTTTTCATTTCTTAAAACTTATTTTAGTTGGAGAGGTGGGTCCTTGATGTTACAATAAAACTTTTACTCAAATGGCAAAACTCATATCTCAGTAATTTATATATTTTAATTCCTTCCGATACGTATTACAGAGCTAGGATGTTGCTGGATTCAATTAGAACTAGAATATCATTTAAATAAATAGAATTTAAATAGTACTATGTGTAACAATAGTATAAGTAAATATTGAAAAAGTATAGTAATAAAAAAAAAAGAGCTATTGTTCGCGACTCAAATTTTGCAATTAAAGACCTTCAAACATAGTCGTAAGAATTTTGAGAAAAATTTCAACTCGATACGATGGTAAATTACATGTCAATCGCAACTTACAATTGTCTAGTCAGAGAACAAAATGCAATTTAATTACCAGTATATACATTAAATTAGTGTAAAACATGCCGAGTGTGAAGAAAACTAAGTTTTTCACATGAATGCCATAGTTTTCAATTCTTAAGCCCAAGAAAATTGCCTAATTATACAAGTAGGAACTAAGTAAATCACAATTATAAGTAAGAAAATGACGGCCGGTAGAATTTCAAGCTATTCATATAGTGAAACAGAACTAACAATGGTAAGACTCTCTCTAAGAACCTGTTTGGATTGACTTATTTTAAGTGCTTTTAAGTCAAAATAGCTTTTAATCACTTTTATAATGTTTGTGTAAAATTAAAAATACTTGAAAGCATTTGTTTTTAAGTCAAAATAACAAAAATAAGTCAAAAGTCATCAGTTAGAATTTCTAACTTACTTTTGGCTTATAAGTCAAAAAGTCATAAGCCCATCCAAACGGGCTCTAAGTTTCCACCAAAAGTTGTAAAATCTCTAACGGAGAGGTAAAAAATGTCCTTGAAAATGACTAAGTTTATCTTTCTTTCACCTATTGAATCCCGATTACCTTAACGTTAATCTTCAGGTTCAAAGTACCCCTCCCTTTGACAGAATTACAAGATGTCATATGTGAGCTTTAATTAAATATGTGACACTAATTTATTGATCCACGTGATCCCAATCAAAAATAAATTTGTTCGCATTCAGTTTCTTCAATGCTTCACATTTAGATCAATGCCACATGGACCAATAAATCAGTATCACTTATTTAATTAAAGCTCCACATATGTCATTTTATAATTTCATCAAAAGGATGAGTATTTTTAATAGTAAAGAATAATGGGTTACAATGGGTGAAAAGAGACATTTTTAATTCAAAAATTAACCTTTATGGGCAATTGAAATCCAATAAGTGAAAGAAAAACAAATTTAAATCATTTTAATGCGTTTGGAGCATTTTTAACCCTTATCTGAACCTCAAAGGCACCAAAAAACCAAGTCCGACTGTTTGAAGTTGAAGGTGTTCATCAGATTTGAAATGCCAAAGTAAAAGGCCATTAAAGTGACGGGCCCGTGATGGGCCTGCGCTAGATTAAACATGGATTGTGAAATCCATCAAAAAGAGCTGTATCTGTAAACACTGTAAAGCAAAGCCCAAAAGTTCTGAAGGAAAGATAATAGTACCTATATACACAGGTATACACAAGTCATAAATGTATTGCTAATTGTCAGATTGGCTCGATTTAGTTTGTTATTCTTTTTTTATATTACTTCTAACTTTGTAGCTCCCAAGTCCCATCTTTTAATGCACCACTATTTTCCAAAAAATAATATCCAGAATACTTGTTAATCCACAGATATGCATGCATATTTAGATCCATTAAAATCTTCACACAACTTGATTTCTATGTTCATATATCACAGGCAATATCCTACTTTCAGTCTGCCTTACCCATATTGAATTGGCATTGCATAACAAAGTCTATCCACAGAGGCAATGTTTTCACTGATAAGAACAAAAAGTAGTAGGTCAGGATTTAAGGTTTGAGCCTACAGGGATGCAACCTAAAGCTATTAGATATTAGTAACTGATGCTTTGGAACAAAGAGGATCTAGGAGAATAAGCTCATCCTGGGACTGAATACAGTCAGACCTCTCTGCAACATCTTTTGTCCCGATATTTTTGGCTGCTATAGAGAAATGTTGTTATAGAAAACATATAATATAACATAACTTTGTAAGGTTCCACTTAAAACATGGCTATTATAGTGAAATGTTGTTATATATATATATATATATATATATATAGAGAGAGAGAGAGAGAGAGAGAGAGATCTACCTGTATCGCCATCTCTCTGTCCTGTAATGTCCAAGTATCTTAATCTATTTCACCATTGTTTTCCTATAGTCAATCGATCTACAGAAACTTTCAAATGGGAGCTATCCTTTGGCAGAAAGGAGACATTTTTGCGATTTTTTCCCAGTTGTGAGCCACTGTTTTGTGGTCCACTTCATGCAGTCTCTTATTTTTTGTCCTTTATTTTGAGCAGTAAAAATCTAAAACACAACATTTTTGCAAATTTAGCCTTCAAATTGCTGGTCATGCTTCCACAACAATTCCTCTTTCAACTTCTACACAAAATAACCTCACAGAAACATTCCTTTTGGCAGCTGAAGAGCAAATCTTCTTGATCATAGTTCACTAATTTCCATTTTAGCAGTTAGTGTTTTACTTGGGAATGAGATATAGATGTTCCCCGGACTCATCAACACTTTACTTTCTCACTCTGTTGATGCAGCGGGCCTAAACCATGTTAACAGTTTTACACTAAAATGAACACAAAGCAAGATAGAAGTTAAAATTTGTTAAGAAGGCTGAATCGGAAAATGTCAAAATTATGGAACTGAAAACACAAATATCATCTCTACTTTAACTTATTTAAGACAGACAATACATCTCTACATGACAGTGGAAGGAAAAGGATACATAAACACAGTATTAAGTATACGCAACAATATTATGAAAATATACTACTCACTCTTCAGCCGCTACTCCATCTTGTGCAAGGGCTTGCATCTTTGGGTCTCTCAGCCACAGCTAAGTTATTATCCTCTGTTTCTTTTATTGACTTCAAGATGTCTGCTTTTTTCTGCTGAAGAGCTTCCAGTTTGGCATGGATCTTATCCAATTTGGATTTCAACTTACCTAGATCTTTGCTTTTATACTTGTCCTCGAGGTTTTTCTTCTTCTCGGCTTTATCTTTTTCTGAATCCTTTTGTTCTGCATGTTTACCTTCCTTTCCCTTCTCCTTCTTTTTACTTTTCTCTTCTGCTTCACCGTCAGACACTTTCTTGTCTTCCTCAAATTTTCTCTCTCTTGTGGCTACTTCAGCCACATTCACTTTGTCTTTGTCATCTGATTCCTCTTTGATCTTGACTTTCTTTTCTTTATCCTTCTTGTTTTTCTTCCCTTCTTCATCATCCTTCTCTTCCTCCATTTCTTCCTTGTCTTCTTCCTCTGACACCTCTTTGCTCTTGTCTTTCTTTTCTTTATCCTTCTTTTCCTCTGTTTCTTCATCTGATTTCTCTTTGCTCGTTTCTTTGTCTTCTTTATCCTTTTTCTCTTTCTTTTCGTTCTTGGGTTTCTTCTCTTTATCCTTCTTCTTCTCTTTTTTATCATCCTTCTCTTCCTCCGTTTCTTCCTTGTATTCTTCCTCCGACTCCTCTTTGCTCTTGTCTTTCTTTCCTTTATTCCTTTTCTCTTTCTTTTCCTTCTTGTTTTTCTTCTCTTTATCCGTCTTCACACCTTTTTCATCATTCTCTTCTTCCTCTGCTTGGCTCTCGCTTTCTTCATCCGACACCTCTTTTTTCTTGTCTTTCTTCTCTTTGTCCATTTCCTCATTTTTATCCTTCTTGTGCTTCTTCTCTTTATCCTTCTTCTTCCCCTTTTCAGTATCTTTCTCTTCCTCCATTTCTTCTTCAGACTCCTCTTTGATATTCTTGTCTTTCTCTTCTTTGTTCTTTTTCTCTTTCTTTCACTTCTTGTGTTTCATCTTCCCTTCTTCATCATCCTTCTCTTCCTCTGACTCCTCTTTGATCTTCTCTTTTTCCTTTTTCTCTTTCTTAACCGTCTTGAGTTTCTTCTCCCCTTCTTCTACCTCTATTTCTTCCTCCGACTCCTCTTTGATCTTCTCTTTTTTAACCTTCTTGAGTTTCTTCTCTTTATCCTTCCTCTCCCCTTTTTCGTCATCCTTCTTTTCCTTTATTTCTTTGCTATCTTCTTCTTCCCACTCCTGTTTGCTCGTGTCTTTCTTCTCTTTATCCTTTTTCTCTTTCTTATCTTTATCCTCCTCCTTCCCGTTTTCATCATCCTTCTCTTCCTCAGTTTCTTCCTCCGACTCCTCTTTGCTCTTGTCTTTCTTTTCTTTATCCTTTTTCTCTTTCTTTTCTTTCTTCTGTTTCTTCTCTTTTACATTTTTTGTTTCACCTTCTTTCTCATCCTCCGACTCCTCGCTCTCCTTATTTTTCTCTTTCTCCTTCAAATCATCAGTCTTTTCTATCTCTTTCTAGACTTTGGATTGAAGTTCTTCCTTTACCATCTTTTTTTCTTCTTCCCTAGCAACAACAGCTGTTTCCCGTTCCTATCCAAAATTGTTTGCACGTCAATGTGCCTTCAATTTCTCCGAGATATCTGAGAAGGAGATGCAAAATTAAGAAAACAATAAGGCTATGACTTTCATATCTAATAAAAGCATTATGTAGAAAGGAAAATGAACACAATCACAATATATAATACGGCAAGTACTGAAGATTTTTCTCAAAATAATAAAGGACAAACAATGATTTCACAGGTTGCAGTGAACAAGGTATCAGGGGATGTTGGGAGACATAGCCAAATAAATCCTTATATTGTGGATTTGCCCTTGGCTGGTCGAACCTAATAAATTGTCTTTTGCAAGGAAGTTCACCTGATTCAATGGAACTTTTCTTCTAGTATTGCTTAAAAATCACATGGTAAGCAACTGACCATTAGTATTTGTAAAACGATATAAGAAAAAAGCAGATTATCAAAGGGAAGTCGATCAAATGAAAATACAGTAAAGAGGCAGTAGGGATTCACTAGCTGAATTTACACATGTCTAGAGAAGAAAAGAACCATGGTGGAGGATAAGGAGTCAATCTTTATATTCTGTTAGCCTAACTTGACTAAAAAAAGATCGAAAAAGATCTTGCCGAAAATATCCTCTATTCTTTTCCTGCGCTTCTATATCCCATAGAAACGCATTCAGTCATCAAAAAAGAGGATTTGATTGAGTATCGAGGAGTCTACCACTTTATACTTTCAGCTTCAAACTAATTTTCAGCATTTCTTCATGATAACACCATAAGCCCCACTTCACTGTAGTTTTTCTTCTTTTTCGTTCTTCCATATCATACTAGTTATTATCAGTGCACTTTACTACATGTAAAAGAACTATGGTTAAATTCACTACATAAGACAGATCCCCCCCCCCCCCCCACACACACACACACACAACTCAAACTCAGACGCAGTTAAAACCTAATGAACCACAAAACTGTCTCTCACAAGAATGTTCACCCTATTCAACGGCAGTTTTGTCTAGTATTACCTATGAGTTACAATCACAAGGAAGGCAACTTAACTATTAACATTTGTCAAATCATAATTAGATCAAAAGCCAAATATAGAAGGGAAGTCGACCAAATGAAAATACAGTAAAAAGGAAACATTTCCTCTAGCCTTTTCTTGCACTTCTATTTATGTGCCACCATACACTTTCAGCTTCTAATCCATTTTGAGCATTTCTTGTTTCCATAAGCCCTCCACGAGGTAGGTGGTAAGGTCTGGATACACTCTACCCTCCCCGACCCCACCTTGTGGGATTACAAAGGGCACCCCACCTTGTGGGATTACAAAGGGTATGTTGTTGTTGTTCTCCATAAGTCCCGCCTAACTGTAGCTTTTCCACTTTTTTCATTCTTTCCATACCATACTAGAGATAATAATCAGTGAACTTTATTACATATAAAGAGACTATGATTTGATTCACTAAATAATGCAGATTTCCCCCCAACTCCAAATTCAGACGCAGAAAAGCCATAATAGAAATTGTCGGATTCTAAGATAGATCACAGTACTGGCACAATTGAAGATAACTCAGAGATGTCACTGATTTCATTTGTAATTTCAAGGGGGGTGGGGATAGATCCTAGCACAGATTATTAACCCCAAATTCATCACATAAACGATAAAACTAATCCTCAAAATTGATCCATAAATCCCCCATATCTATTAGCATACAGCTATCTCAATACCACAGAACTATCAAGAAATTATACGAATAAGCAAGAAAACCAATTAAAAAGATATAAAAGCAGCAAAAGGAATAAACTTTTATACAATATAAACAACACCCAAATGAGATAATCAAATATAAAACTTACCTTTTTCAGTAAGAAGCAAAAAACTCCACGAAACTCTGTGCCCTATATATAGTATGAAGAAATAGATATGTTGTGAATATTAAAACAAATCCAGAAATTGAGGATCTATTTATAGATGAATTTGGGAAAGTGGAGAATCAAACAAGAAGAAGCTGAGAGGTGTGTCATCAATGTTTGTCTGTAAAGTAAAAGTGGACACGTGGCGCCCTTGTATTTATTTTGATGGAGGAAATTGCGATTCACCGCTAAAGTAGAGCTTTCTCGCATTTTGCACACTGAATAGTGAATAAGCTACTATAGCCTAGGTTTGATTTGCGAACAATTTATACGAATATTATAACACAAAATTAAGTAATAATGATGTTATTTAGTCGTCTTTTGGCAGAGTGTAAGAATTATGCTAATAGAATTTATTAGTAACATTGATATTAGTAATGTTAGTATTAGTAATGCAGTGATTATTTTTTATTCATTGCTTGATTTGGTGTATTAGAAATAACACACATTATATAATTTTTAATAATAATTGGTTGTTTACAAAAATATCATCCATACTATACTATGTGAGGGACTTCAACGACAATTATGCATTTAACCATGCAAATTTATTGCATTGCTAATAACAATGTTTGTTATGTATTAGTTATGCATGGAATAATATCAAATAGAGCGTATTAGTTATACATGGATTGAAAAAGTATACCAAATAATGTATTAACAATACACAAAGCTAATGCATGCATTATTATTTTTAATGCACTCTAATAAATGATCTCTTACCCTATGTTTGGATGGTTGTTTCCCGTGGTTCATTAATGGACAATATGGTATAGTATGGTGTTGTATTGTAATGTATTAATGAACACAATGTTTGGATATATACTGTATCGTTTGTTGTGGTTTAATGATATTTTTATTATTTGGTTTGACCGTATGTTATTGTATAATAACATGTAAGTTTACTAAAACATCCTACACTCCTAATTACAGATTAGTTTTTATATATTAATAAAATTAAGGTAAATGATAAAATGAAAACTTTTTAAAAAAAGTAGGTGGTGGAAGGGTGGGGTTAGTGGGGGTGGGTGGTGGTGAGGGGTCATGGGTGGTGATGGGGTGGGGGCAGTGGGTGGTTGGTGAGGGGTCGTGGTGAATGGTAGTGTGGGGGTGGGTGGTAGAGGATGGGGTTTGGTGGTTTTGGGTGTGATAGAGCGGGTGGGTGGTTGTGGGGGGTGAGGGTGGGTGATAGAATGGTGGTGGGGTGGGTGGCGGGAGGGGTTAGGTGGGGTGTGAGTGGATTTAGGTGTGATAGAGGTGGGTGGGTGGGGTGGAGTATAATGGGAAAATGAAATACAAAATCACACAAAAACCATCAAATTCGTGGTTATAAAAATTGAGTTTTTCATGGTTATTTAATCACAGAATTATAACAGGTTTACAAATACTATACAACATACTTTTAAAAATAATGAAAACAAAATAATTTCGTAGAAAATAATATTATAATGAACCACCGGAAACAACCATCCAAACAGGGGGTTCAGGGGACATTCTTTTGGCAAACATGATTTTTTTTTCCACGAAAGCTTTCCCCTCATGTAATCATGGGCCTCCACAACCCCACGTCGTCTCTTGCGAAGTTGCGAGTTCATGAACAAGTCAATGAATGACCCTTACTAAAAGAAAGTGATCATTTTTCTTTTCTTTTCTTTCAGCTTTGATTGCTAGTTAAGCCGATTTGATAATTATGTATAATTTAACGGTTTTTTATCTTGATCGATGAACTTATAAAATTCTCCGAATTATATTTAAGATATTATAGATGGATTAGTAATGCAACAATGAATAATTTGGAGATTGATAATTAAAATGTTTATCACCCTGTTAGCTATATGTTTTGGCCTATGTATTCTGAGACGGATGTAATTTGTTGTTGCTAAAGTTATATGAACTCAGTATTTTTAGTATCGAGTACGTGTAATTTAAAAAAGAAATTATAATAAGTAATACATATGTATATTTTGAGATCATTTTTTGTGTTCTACGTTCTTATCGCGTATTTGTTAGGTATTAATTTCACTTTAGTCTATGTTTTGAATTGAAGTTTGAAGAAAAGAAACCTCCCTTCACGCTGTGTCACTGAATTATCCCTCTTTCTCCCTCCTCTCTCTCTCACACACACACAGCAAATCACATTCTTTCATATTACTGTATCTTTCTCTCTCTACCTCTTTGCCCCTCTCTCTCTCTAAAAATCTTCAAGGGGTCGAACCAAAAACTTACAGGCAAAGAAAAACGAAGGAGGAGAGTGAGAGAGAGCCCCAACAATTCACAAGAACATCTCTCATTCTTCTCCCGCAATGAATGACCTTTTAAATGTAAGTTTTGAATATTTCTCCAACACCCCTCTTTAATTTTTGTTGGTATCTACATTTTCTTGATCTATATGGTAGCTGAGAAACACAAAGAAATGGGAAAAAGACTAGAACTTGTTGACCCCTTTTGGATTTTCCCATGTTTTACTGCTTTCATTGCTCAAAGGGTCAAATTTTAGTTGTAATTGTAGCCAACTAATTTTTTTTGGTATATACATTTTCTTGATCTGTATGGTAGCTGAGAAACACAATGAAATGGGAAAAAGAATAAAACTTGTTGACCCCTTTTGGATTTTCCCATGTTTGACTGCTTTCATTGCTCAAAGGGTCAATTATGGCCACTTTACCAAGTTTTTGATCTTGGTGGCAGCTGAAATATCTAAAGAAATAGGAAAAAAGAACAAAACTTGATGACCCTTTTTGGATTTTTACATGTTTTACTGCTTTGAGGATCAAATTGTAGTTGTAATGGTAGCCACTTTACCATTTTTTTTAATCTATGGCAGCTGAGAAATACAAAGAAATGGGAAAAAGAATGAAACTTGTCGACCCCTTTTGGATTTTTCCATGTTTCATTGCTTAGAGGGTCAAATTTTAGTTGTAATGGTTACCATTTTTAAAATTTGGATGGCAGCTGAAATATTTAAAGAAATGGTAAAAAGAATAAAACTTTCTGACCCCTTTTGGATTTTCCCATGTTTCACTGCTTTAATTACGCGAAGGCTCAAATTTTAGCTGTCATGAGATGCCACTTTACCTTCTTATTTTTTAAAAATTTGGATGGCAGCTGAGATATTCAAAGAAATGGAAAAAAGAATAAAACTTGCTGACCCCTTTTTGGATTTTCCATGTTTCATTGCTTTCATTGCTCAAAGGGGTCAAATTTTAGCTGTAATTAGAGCCACTTTACCCTTATTATGATCTGGATGTCAGCTGAGAAATACAAAGAAATGGGGGAAAAGAATAAAATTTGCTGACCCTTTTTGGATTTTTCCATGTTTCACTGCTTTAATTGGTCAAAGGGTCAAATTTTAATTGTCATGATGGCCACTTTAGCATTTTTTTAGTCTGGATGGCAGCTGAGATATTCAAAGAAATGGGAAAAGAACAAAACTTGTTAACTCTTTTTGGATTTCCCTGGTTTCTTTCATAGCTCAAAGGGGTCATGTTTTATTGGTCATTATACCCAATTCACCTTCTTTTTTTCTGCGAAGGTTGACCCTTTTTGGATTTTCCAATATTTCACTGCTTCATAGCTCAAGGTGTCAATTTTATTTGTCACCATACCCAATTTACCAGTTGATTAATTTGTATGACAGCTGTGAATTACAAAGAAATGGAAAGACAAAAACTTGTTGACGCTTTTTGTGTTGTCTCTTGTTTCACTGGTATCATAGCTTAAATGGACAAATATTCGTATTCGTTGTCCAATTTACCATGTTTATCTTTTTGATTTGATCAAGGGGAAAAAGGGTTTCTGTAGTAAATAACCGTATAGTATCGAGTATTCTTGATGGCTTCTAGGCTCTAGCTGATGGATAACTTAGGGATGAACAAGGACTTCAGAAAATGACATTTGGATCATGACAACTGTTAAAAAAGTTGTGTTCTTGGCCTCCCTTTGATACTACAATGAAGTTGATTTTAAACTTGAATTTGTAAGTTGGCAGAAGAAGTGAAGGAAAACAAGTTCCTGGAATTTCCAGTGTCATAAGGAATTGCAATGATTTTTTTTTAGATAAATGTTACTCATTAATTACATGTCGTTACAAAACAATACAGCAAGGAGGACAAATTATTCTTTATTCTTCAATGTCAACATGATGTCTGAGTGTTGTCGCTGTCCCTGCTATGGAGGGGGAAAAGACTCAAACTTTAGCATGTTCTTCTCCTTCAGGAATCACTACTCTAAATTGCTTCCCTGTTATGGAGAGGGACAAAATGTCCGTACTTTCTCCATGCACATAACTAAACACATTTTCTTGGTATGATTAGATATGGAGGCTAAATTGCCTGATCCTCTGTGGACTCCTCTCCATAGCACATTTTCCGCCCAAGAGTTGTCACACTATAAGCTGTTTTTACACCTTCTAGCAATATCTAGCTTGCCATTGTGGTCTCTAACAAAATTGGTGCTTAGTCAAAAGCCTTTGGTAATGTAAAAAAGAGAAAAAAATTCATATGGTGTCACTATAACTATCTCAATCTCCATCATAATAGATGAAAGAATGTTAAGGGATCTTTCGCATAATTGCTAAAGTTTGTGGCAAGCAAAGAGCTGATATGCTTGCGTGATTTATTATTGAGATTGCCGCTTGGCATATTCTTTATTACTTTTTGGTCTGGCAACATGAAAATCCTTATTCTTCGCAATGTAGTGTGTAAAACTCTAATAGCTATGGATATTGCTTGTCATGTGCCAACTGTCTTTGGCAGAGGCAGAGCCATGATTTCAACTTTCTGGGTTCTGAATTTTAGAAGGACGACTTCAAGCGCTAATAAGTGAGTTCTAAATTTAATGTGTATAATGATTTTTTAACATAAATATACTAGTTGAGCAAATGATATTGGGTTCAGCCCAACGCGTATCTGGGCTTCTAGCTCCGCTCTTGGTCTTTTGACCTGACTTATCTTCATGTAACAAAATAAGATGTATGTAGAATTAATTGGTGTTTGTCTTGCCATTTATCTACTTAAAAAGGATTATCCTGGGAGTACTCCTTTTTGTTACTTTACTAATCATTTCAGAAGATATTCAATGTCTGTGTCGCTTGATTTCTCTAAGAGTTTAGTATATCTTACTGCTATTTTTAATTTTAACTTTTACTAGGCTTTTAATTTCTTTGACTTATGTCGGTGTTGATAAAATCCTTTAAGCATGTTGCTGCACTTGTTGAAAAGCTTAAAATTTCACTTTTCATTTAATAACAGTTTGATTTCTCTTGTAGGATGATTTTGACTCCCCGAGGCATCAAAACGATAGAAATGGAGATGTTGAAATGGGATCACAAAGACCAATGAATTCTGGGGAGCTAGGCCTCGACGATTTTTTTAAAAAGGTTTATGAATAATCTTGTTAGTCTTCTTTGGAAAATTAATTCCATGATTGTCATATCCCTCTCCCTCCCCTTCTTCAATTACTTCCCTTGCACATTTTGAAGTTGATCTCATGAAGCTTTCTCACTTCCTCCATTTCTTGCCCCTCTTTTCTTTGTTTTCTAGGTTCAACAAATTGAGAAACAGTATGAAAAATTGAACGAACTACTCCAGAAGCTTCAGGTAAATGTCTTTCTTTTTTCTTCTGGACAACCTTTTCTTAAGAAGATCAATTGCCATTAGAAACCTGCAATGGAGTGACATCTAACTTCCTCGAAAGTGTATTCCTTTTCTTATTTTCCTTATCTTTATTTAGGTGATGGATATACAAAGACAAATAGAAAAAATTTATTCGCCCAGACTTTTTTCCTTTCTTTTGCCAATGCTACAGAGGATGGGGGTCTAAAAATATGGGAAATTTTCTTATTATGATGTTGGTATTTGTTGTTGTTGTTGTATGATGTTGGTATTTGGTTCAGGGATCTAAATGGGAACTGTGTGAGGTTGGTTTTTCTTTTTCTTTAGTGTGAGAGATACTGTTTCCATCTGTAACTCCTCGAACAATCTTGATCAAAAAACTGTTTGTCTGTAACAACTTGTTCATTCTGAGTCGCACATGCCCTTGGTTTGTTGTTGTGTTTATGAGATATGTGTTCGAGAGCTATGAAACTCTAAAGTAACTTATTTTATTCGTCACTTGAGGTACAAGCCTTCTTGGTTTAACTGAACGTCTTTCTGCTCCAAGCTCCGATTTTCACACGCGGAGATTTCATTTTAAAATTCACAGTCCTCGATGTGATGACCAAGCACGCAAAGGTGTCACATTCTAGAATTTTCGTATTCTCCCTTTCAGTTTAGGGGCTTTCGGATTTACATATATATATCAAAATCAGTGAAGTTCTAATGTGTTTAATGTGTAACTTCCTTCCTATTGACCACCTAAGTTATAAGCCTTTATATCTCATTTTCTTGATTCAATTCCAATGCGTTTCCTTTTCTTTTTTTTTGGATTGGTATTCCAACAAACATCTACAGTTTGAAGAATCGATATTTTGAATTGCATGTCTTGCATAGTTTCATGCGATGGTTTAGCAGATATTAGTTATCTCTCACAACTTCATTTTCCCACTAGTTCATGGATTTTTAGATTTAGTAAGAGCATTGCGTAAAAGGGCAGCCCGGTGCACTAAGCTCCCGCTATGCGCGGAGTCCGGGGAAGGGCCGGACCACAAGGGCCTATTGTACGCAGCCTTACCTCACATTTGTGCAAGCGGCTGTTTCCACGGCTTGAACCCATGACATTGTGTCTAAGAGATAATTGTTTTGCCGCCATTTTGTCCTTTAGCTGTTCAGCAATATAGTAAAGCTCCCAGAGACAATTTGTGTTCCTCTACATTACCAGAGTGCTCTTCCATATGTCCCCTCTATAATTCATAATTGTCTCTCAATATGTGTTCTTCAACTATCTTACGGGTTCATGTGGTAACTTTAAGAACTATAGCTCAATTTGTTAGTTACTTAGCACAATATGCATAAGCCAAATGAGCTCAGACTATCTGCATAACCATTTGTTTCTTTAAGTATTAGGTACTACGTATATGCTTAAGATCTTTCCCCATGCTCTTCACAGGATGCTCACGAGGAATCAAAGGCTGTTACAAAAGCTGCTGTTATGAAAGGTAATCCATCTTCTGGACTCATAGTAGATACTCACTCTAACCCATGTTATTGAATCTAGTTTGACTTGATTGGAGTGAGAAACTCCTAATGTATTACCAAAGCTGAATTAGATTTTTCTTCATTAGGGTATTTGAAATGTCAAAAATGGTTGACTTTCTTTAAAAAGGCACTGCAGGAAAGTTCAAATTATGTAAGATAGTTTAATATATGTTCTTATGGTATCCTGCAGGTAGACTTCCAGAATTTTGTAGAAATAGGTCAGTTATCCTTAGTATATATACCAAATAATAGAAAGTAGAATGAATTAACACATAAGATAATTAGAGAATGGATTAGTGCTCTATCCTTAAATTTAGAATGTTGACGAAAAAGATGAAGCATGTAGAACGTTGACATAAAATAATAGCAAACACATTATAGTTTGTTTATTTTTTAATTTGCAAATGTAGCAAATAAAAGATAAAAGTGAAATAGGAGTATGTGCAGTGATAAGATTTTCTCTTTCCTTGGGAAAGTCCCTTTTCCTTTGATGCTTGCTATTCATTTTCTTAATATGCTTGTTAATGATAACCCGCAAGGGTGGCTCAGTTGGTTGAGCATGGGGCTTCCATAGTGGAGGTCTCAGGTTCGAAACCCCCTGCCTACGACAACAAGGAATTTGCCTTTTGGTTTGAGCTCGTCGCACAGGGCTTGCCTAGTGTGGGTTATCTCTCCTATGTGGTTTGCGAGCTATTTTACAGGAGCGGGGTTTACCCTGTGCACACCCGAAGGGTAGCGGCTGCGGGTTCCTTGTCATCAAAGAAAATATGTTTGTTAATGATAAAATTGTAACCTGCAGCAATTAAGCAGCGAATGGAAAAAGATGTCGATGAAGTCGGAAAAATAGCTCGATTAATCAAATCGAAAATTGAGGAACTTGATAAAGAAGTGAGTAATATTAAATGCTTATGTCTCTTACTTTGGTCCTTCTGTTATCTCTCTGTTTTTGATCTATGTTTGTTCTCTTGCAGAATCTAGCCAATAGAAACAAACCAGGATGTGGTAAAGGATCCGCTGTTGACAGATCAAGAACAGCAACAACAGTGTAATTTTTGACTAATTCTTCTCCTTTGTTTCTCTGATAGTTATTTCTTTGTAACCTTGTTACAAAGTTGTTATTTTGACATTGTTAAATGGGTGTCTCAAAGTAACTTATTCTTAATACTTATCTTGATATGCCTATAGTCCTCACTTGACTTGTTATCTATGCTTGCAGTTCCTTGAAAAAGAAGTTCAAAGATAAAATGGCTGAGTTTCAGGTACATCAGCTGCATTAAGAATGACTTTTTGTCTAGGTTTTGCTTGCTCCTAGGTTCAGTTGATTAAAATGTTTGCAGACTTTAAGAGAAAACATCCACCATGAATATCGTGAGGTTGTTGAAAGGCGAGTATTCACAGGTGCCAAAGCTTCTGAGTTTGAAATTTCCGCATAGAGTGTAAATGTTATAATGCAGATTCTAATTGTTATTCCTTTTTTCTTGTATCTTTCTCTTTATGTGGTCGACAGTGACGGGTAATCGAGCTGATGAAGAGGTAAAGCTTGTAGTTCTTGTGAATTTTTGGGAACTTAAGATTCTTTTCGCATATCTTCTTACTGTTTCTACATTTTTTTGTTTCCCTCTATTTTCACATTCAGACAATTGATAGGTTGATAGAGACTGGGGACAGTGAACAGATATTCCAGAAAGCTATTCAGCAACAAGGGCGAGGACAGGTATTGTCCCGCTCAATGATTTTCTAATCTCTTCCTCTACCTTATGTCCTATATTTAGATTGTAACCTTTTCATATGGTTCATATGATTAAGATCTGAATGCTTGACTTATCTTCTGTTGAATTTAAAATCCATTCTTATAGACAATTTAAGTTTCTATTGTCAATTTGGCATTTTCCCTGGCCGTGTTAACATGAATTTGGACCATTGACCATCATTCTATGTCCCTTAGTGTTAGTTTATTTCGGTTCTTTAACATGAAACTCAATATTTAGATAGTTTTTTCTAGTCACATACACTGAAGCCATGATGCTTTTTCTGTCTACTCGCGACATTTTTTACCTTGTCAGAAGTTTTTGTATGGATATTGAAATAATCCATCTTTCAGCCCTATTGAGTTTTGATACAATTTATTAAATGCAAATTTTGCCTTTTGTGTGATAAACAGCTAAGTTACATCTATAATATTGCTAGTAGTGGGACACTTAAAATTTTAGTGATCAGTGATATAATATGCTGCTGGTTCTCAATGTTGGTCTCTTGCAGATAATGGGTACACTAGCTGAAATTCAAGAACGTCATGATGCAGTCAGAGAGTTAGAGAGGAAGCTTCTTGAGTTGCAACAGGTACTTTACTTTCCTTGTGCTTTTTGACAGGAAAGGAAGTTGTGGCAAAGATTTCCTTGGAAAACCTCAAATTGAAAAAGTGGAGAGAAAGGATTTAAAAATCAAAGACAGAGCAAAATAAAGAGCTTCCTCTTTTTTTTATCTTCTAGTCTAGACTTGACTTCAGAGTACTAAACATAATCTGGACCGTTCTAGGCTAAGTTGCTCGGACTCAGGTTGCGGGTATCCGACACGGATGCGGATTCGATGGTCGGATTCGGAAAAATCTAAACTTTAAGATTTCGGGGTACGAATCCAGGTATGAGGTATGGATACAGGTGCTGGAATTCGGCTAAAAAGATTCAAAATTATAAAAATAGAGCTATAAAGATATTCTAAACTTTGAGAGATATTCTATGGAAAACTTACATGTATGTTGTAGAATTCAATCTTTCATTCTGCAAGATGGGCGTTAAAAACATAAATTAGTTGTCAAAAAATCAGCGTATAGTAATAAGTAATAATTTATTTAGAAATTATCCCTTTTCTATGTGAAAGAGAACATTTATAAATAGCAAATATTGACCAAGAGGAAAAGCTAAAAAGGATTGAAGGCATGCCATTTCCCATGTCTTAAATTTGTTTTATCTTTTATTTTGAGAAATCAAAACACCCCCCCCCCCCAAATTTGTCCATGGACTCTAGTCAAAGTATCCGATGTGATTTGACCGAATCGCACCTCGCACCGGTGTCGTGTCGAGACGGGTGCGGCAGCAAAAATGAAGAGTCCGCGCAACTTAGGTTCTAGGTACGTTGATGAGTTTTGGCTTAATCACATCTAACCCGATGCCAATTGAAAATATGAGAAATAAAGGGTCTCTCTACGTGTGTGTGTTATTAGTCTGTTTAGAAACATTAGATGTGTGTGTGTGTGTGTGTTTTCACGTGCTCGTATGTGTGCGCATGCATATACAGTTCGTTCGGGAGGGGAACACGCATAAGTAATGATGCCATGATTGAACGACTTTGCAATACAGGTATTCTTGGACATAGCAGTGTTGGTTGATGCTCAAGGAGACATGCTTGATAATATAGAATCACAGGTACTGATATTCTTAAGAAAGGAAATTGGCACTTGGGTATGATTATGTTTACGTTTCCTCATCGCCAAACAACCCGAATTTTCAGGTATCAACCGCTGTAGACCATGTGCAATCAGGGACTACTGCTCTACAAAAGGCAAAGAAATTACAAAGGAATTCAAGAAAATGGATGTGCTTTGCCATAATCATCCTACTCATAATTGTTGCGATCATCCTCGTTGGCGTGCTTAAGCCATGGCAGAGTAACAAGGGTGCTTAACCTGATAATCCCACATTAAGCAATGTAGAGATAATGTATACTATCACTGCACATGCTATACATTATATAACATTTTTTGGTTTTGTACATGTGCACATTGGGGCTTGCCTCTGTATATAGTTTGATGAAGTGATTGAAATATGTAATCTATTCTTTATAATCTCGGGAAGAACACTACTATGGACTGGAAGAATACTATTGACACAAATTTTATTGAACTCCAATGTCTTTGCTTTAATGAGTTTTGTGTAGGAAAAGTTTATTAACAAGTTGAATGGTTAGCTTGTAGATTATATTGCAGCTAATCAAAAGAATGAGTTTTTTTTGTCCTTTTGGAATTCTGATGCTGCCCAACTTATTAGACTCTCCAAAGCCATCCTTAAATATCAATCAGTTAGCTAGAATCAATAGTAAAAGTTTATAGATTCTTGTAAATTTAGATACCTTAGAATCAACTTGTGACATACGCGATTGAAGTTGCAAAAATTTGTGTTTGAAGTTGTAAATTTTGGCATATTGCTTGTGCAACCAACACTCAGACATGAATTTTTTTAAAATGTGCCATTAGTTGTGTGAGGTTTTTTTTGTGAGACAAAAAAGTAAACTCAACATTTTTGGCTTGTAAAAGAAAAGAAGTATACGCAAAACTTCAAGCATACACGTAAGAAGTTTGGCTTGTCAAAATCTCTATCTTTCATTTTTCAATATCATCTGCTTCAACTATATAATTCACATGACATAGAAGACATTTTAAAATATTCATTTATTTGACTTGTTTTTATTTTTGTTGTACGATAAAAATATCTTGTTGTATAGAAAATTCAAGAAACTTGGTAGATGATTATTAAAGATATAAATAGAGTTATATAAACATTTAGTACATAACTTTTGACAACGTCTTAGTGTTTAATAATGAAATTTACTGATCTATCGAATGAAAAGAACCTTTAATCAATTGTTATAGAAGTGAAATTTACAATCTTCTTCACTTGAATGTGTATTTTTTCAGATTAACACAACTTTTGGTCGTCAAATCGAAGTAATTAGTTCCAATCAAAATTCATGGAGGTCTAAATGCATACGATTCATACCTCAAGGGGCTATATGTAATTTCCATTTTCTTATGAAACTGAAAAATCTCCAAGCCCGCTAGGGTTTAGCAAACACTACACTTTCACACCAAAAATGGAAACGGACAAAGACACCATACAAAACGACGTCGTTTTGCAGGCCGACGAGGATACTCCGACGCTAAACTCTCACGCTTTAGAAGCACTAAAAGAGTTCCTCGCCGAACAAAACCGAGCACTATCGGAACCTTCGTCAGCTGCGGCGGAGCAACTGGCGGAGGATGACGTGGCACTGGTGTCGGAGGACTGGCGGTTAAGTCAGTTCTGGTAAGATCGCGAAACAGCTGAAACTGTTGCTAATGAAGTGGTGAATCTTTGCCGATCGATTGATTCGCCGGCGGTTGCTTGTATTGCTTGCCCTACACTTTACGCTTACCTCATAGTATTGTAACGGTAGTTTAAAGCTTGTTCATTTCAGTTATACTTTTGCAGCTAAATGTATGACTTATAGTTGTTTTTACTGTTAACTTTTGCAGCTAGATGTATGAGTTATAGTTGTTTTTACTGTAAGTGAAATTGATTAAAGCACTGTGAATAACACTCGGGATATTGTTAGTTCATTCATATTCGCTTGAAAACCTTTAGTGGGCGTTCGTACATAAAAAATGTAAAATTCGACAAAAAAGATGAAAAATGGTACTCCCTCCATTTAAATTGTAATTTGACTAGGCACGAAGTTTAATAAATAAGAAAAGTCTTTTGAATCATGTGGTCTAAAACATGATAAAGATATTTGTGTGGTTATAAATCATATCGTTAAGCGTAAATAGTAAAGTTTAAAGTTAAATTGTTGTTAAATAAGAAAATGTATTATTTTTTTTGGGATCGATTAAAAAAGAAAGCGTGTCATATAAATTGAGACAAATGGAGTATCTACAAGTTGGAGTTGTGTTTGGACATGAAATACAACTTTGAAGAATGTTGAAATTTTGTGTGTGATTTTGAGTGAAAAATATGAAAACAAGTTTGGAGTTTTTCGAATTCCGGTTTCCAGAAGATTGTAACAATTCTATGTTCAAACATGATTCAATTCCGGGAAAAAGTGAAAATTATCCTTGGCTAAACGGGAACTTAGCTTGCGGAAAATTTCCTAAATTGAGAACAATAAACTCTTGGAAGGAAGGCTAATTAGCTGAAACAACTGATTTCTCTGTTATTGAGGGACATTTGTCCGGTAATAACATTATGAAACTGAACCCATATGACAGAAAGCAGAAGCAGACCTTCACCTTATTCTGCTGGGCGTGGTGAAGCAAGGGGTCAGTGAGATCGACCCCGATCAGTGCAGTTCATTTTGATTTTACAGTACTGAGTATGTTTTCGCTGTCAAACTTGTGTATTTTGTTCCTTTAAGTCTGGATGACAAAATAAATCACGTTTATTTCTTTCTAAAGGTAGCAAAAGGAATTGGATCTTTTTGTTCTTCTAAAGATAATTGATCGAAAACAACAGTTGTTGAAATAAAACTGCTAGTATATGCTTAATTGAATGTGTGACGGAGCAAGATAAGGGGATTTCATAGGATTTCTGTTTGATGGGAATTCTTTTCAATAACTTACATCAAATTATAATTCTGTATACATTCCCTTGGTTTTCTATTTGTATATCTATTTCATCTTCATATGTGTGTGTAAATTATTTTCATGCCCAATTGCGGACTATATAAGAAATTTATAATTTGTGTCATATTGTTTCAAGCATGTTATTGCACTAGTAAAAGTGCTTGTGAAATAATTGTTGGAAATTTGTCTTTGGCGGGAGTTGCGTCCGACCAACTTTAACGGCTTAAACACTAGTGTTACGCATGTTGGAGAATCCGGTTCTTCACATGTGCATGATCTACTAAGTAAGTAGATAACCGTAGGATCAAGGATCGTCAAATTTCGTTGAGAAATGAAAGAGATATTGGTCCACGAAGTGAGGTGTTTGAAGCATGGAAAAGTGTGGTATGAGATCAATTCTCCCTCATCAGTGGAGGAAGAAAGAATTGTTTTGTTTATAAGTCTCAAAGTTGGCTTGGGGTTTGGAACCCCAAGGGTATCCCATGTGTTTAAAGGAGGGATGACCTAGATGTGTTTCGGTTCGAGGAAAGCCCACACGCTCGCCGCCCGTCCGGTCCGGGCCACAGGCTGTGCTTCTTCTGATATTATCTTTTTGGACTAGAGAACTTTTCCATATGTACAGTTTGGACCATAATTATTTCAGATGTACAATTTAGTCCCTGAAGTTTCAATATGTACAGTTTGGTCCCTGAAGTTTCAAGAAAGTCAAAATTGGGCAGAGATCAGAAACGTCCACCAACACTCAATTCAGCCATTTATTTTGGCTGAATTACTCTTACTAAATGGTCAATCCATTGCACATCTTCACCATTTATTTTGGAGGAATTACTACCTCCATAATTGCCATTACTTGGCCAGTAATGGCACTTATGGAGGCAGTTCATCAGCCTCTCCTTCACCCTATATAAAGACCCCCCTTGTCACAATTGTTGAGCTACACTTAACACAAAAACAGAAACGAATTCAGTCTTCCTACAACTTCCAGCATCATTTCATTACTCAAAATTCTTCACGGTAACACTTGAGTTTCCTTTGCTCATTTATTCGCTTGCTGTTTTATCTTGGGAGGCAATTGTCTAGGACGTAGAAAGGATACATACGGGGCAATATTGTCTTAAAGACAGAGTGCAAACACTCGACTCAGCATACCACAAAAACTATTCCAGTTTATTGTTTATTTGTTCATTGTAATTTCAGTTCTTGTAATCCTTAGCAGTTACTTGTAATTTCCGTTTCCTGCACCTTTGTAACCAACAATAATTGCTTAGCAGTTAGCACAATTAATCAATTTTGTTAGTGTGGAGATTTGAAGGAGGTTTCTCCCTGCTCTTTTATTAGATTGTTTTACTACTTTCCTGCCTTCTTTTTTATGCTATTCTCCTATTTCAATACGAGCTAGTGTCTGAAGCTCATTGCCAGGATGTTTTCCATAGTCTCCAATTTTATGTTATTGTCCTTTCTCAACGTTAGTCAGTAGGTTGGAAGCCCATTACTAGGTTGTCTCCTTGAGTGTACTCAATTTATATCTCATCTTTAGTTCTTCATGGTGAAACTGCTAATTTTCCAACTTGTAATGCTGTGTTTTATGCACTCGGTCTCAGAAAATTGACCCTAATGTACCAGCACAACTTCTTGAGTATGACAACCAACCAGAAGATCTTCCTTCATCATTGAAACACTCATATCCAATAATTGTTGCAGATCCTCCTTACCGAAGTGGTTCAATGATTATTAAAAAATGTCTTCTTATACTTGTGTCTGATTTGATTCTGAAGGTCCCTGTATACCTAACAGATATCTCTAAATAAATTTTCCTCATTATATTCAGAATTTTACCTATAGTTGAAAATCATTCATTGCTTAGTTATGATGATATATTAAAAGAGTGCATGAAAGTATCCCAACCTTGACAGTTTCATGTTACTTTCTCTTCTAAGTTCTATCAGAAGGTTCAACTTTTAACCTCATGCTTCTTTTGATTTTCTACTGGTTTCCACTAATGAGAGATTTTATGCCTTAATTGTTCATTTTTCGGATTTTAAGCCTTAAGGATCCTTGCATATCTAGCTGACAATGCTCACATTTTTATCTTTACTTCTGCTTTCTCTTTTACCTCTAGCCTCAAGGTCTCTCTCTCTCTATATAAATATGCAAGGATCCTGCTTAAAAGAACCTGAAGAAAGGCTTGCCTAGATTAACCTTTAGAGCATCTTCAGCTATATTAGAAGGCTGTTCGTAACCTAGAAAATGATATATATTTCGCATCACTTAAACCTCTTTTATCTCTGTTAGGAAACTAACTCTTTATGCACTGTTGTGACAATGAAGATAATTAATCCCATTATTGACATTACTTGTCTAGTGCAAGTTTGACATTTGTACGACCTTATCAAAAAAAAGTTTGTCATTAATATGATGATTCGTTCATAGGGCTGACAATTTCACCCGACCCGATAGATATCCGATTCATCCGATCCGATTATATGGACAAAAATTTGACAAAACACAGTTTTTAATCGGGTGACGGATCGAGTCGGATTCGGGTAGACATACATCCAACCCACCACCCGACCCATCCATCCACCCGTTTATAAATTAATTATTTTTTTTAATGTTTATATGGTCTTTTAGTGGTGACTAAATGGACTCAAGTATTCAGTTCCATTTCCTTTGCAATTACCAAGTTTGGGCCCATAAATATCATATTATTTATTTATCCAAATCAAAATAGAAATAGACATAACAGAGCAACACATAGAGACTTTCTTCAGTTTCTTGGTTCTTCAGGTGGCTCTCAGCCAAGACCTCCCTTCCTCCCACCTAAGGTAAGTTTGTCATATACTTTGTGTTGATTAAAAATAGTTAACACATATATTAAGATCATTCAACTTGGAAAATTGTTAGATTTCAAGAAATCCCTTCTAGAACACCAAAACTCCAAAAGAGGGATTTTCAAGATTCACATATTTTGAGGTAATTCCAACTACTCGAACTAGTAATTTATGAGTATTTGAGAAGGTTTTATCATTTGTTTCCAGTTGTATTAAATTGAAAGGTCGGATTATCAAACCCTAACTTATAACATGAATAGTATTTTTTTAAAAAAAATTGAGAAGATAATGGATAGTGACCAAGGGTCTTTAGTGGTGAACTTCTATGACCCAAATGAACATAGTGATTCCATTGTTAGGATGATTTGAGGTGATTGAACATGGTATCACCTAAATTGGACAAATTTGGTAACTTTGAGAATTAGGCTTAACTGTTAGACACTTGGTTGATTAATTTAGTAACATTGTGATACTTAGTTGATGAATATGAGTTCGTTTGTGTAGATGTAAGTATTTTGGCACTGCGTTTTGGATTTTATCCATTTGGCCAATTATAATTTTATAATCAGTCATAACGAAGAGGCTTTCTAATTGTGTTTTTTTTAATGTTAATGTATGACATTGATGGACACGGGGATAGTAGAGCACTTTCAAGCATTAAAAAAGTCGAGTTCCACCTTGTTTTACAATCAAGAGACAACATGCTTTCAAGCATTAAAAAAAAATTGATATTTTTTTCAAAATAGGTTTGTTTACGTTCCTTGTCCACACATTGCTAATATGCTTGCTCAAGTTATGGTGGATACGTTGAATGTATACAATATAGCTGAGAAAATATCTTATGTGGTTCTTGATAAGTGTACCACAAATGATGCCATGATTGATCTTTTACAAGAAAAGTTTGATTCAGATAGTCTTCTGTGTTCTGGTCAATTTTTGCATGTGCGTTGTAGTGTACATATATTAAATTTGATTGTCCAGAATGGTTTGGAGGTGATTGGTTCTGGAATAGAAAGGATACGTAATTGTGTTATTTTTTGGTGTTCAACACAAAAAAGACTTTACAGTTTGAGGATAAGGCTAGAGGTTCGAAAGTTGATTGTCCTAGAAAGTTGTCTCTTGATTGTAAAACAAGGTGGAACTCGAGTTTTTTAATGCTTGAAAGTGCTCTACTATCTCCCGTGTCCATCGTTGTCATACATTAACATTAAAAAAAACAATTAGAAAGCCTCTTCATTATGACTAATTATAAAATTATAATTGGCCAAATGGATAAAATCCAAAACGCAGTGCCAAAATACTTACATCTACACAAACGAACTCATATTCATCAACTAAGTATCACAATGATACTAAATTAATCAACCAAGTGTCTAACAGTTGAGCCTAATTCTCAAAGTTACCAAATTTGTCCAATTTAAATGATACCATGTTCAATCACCTCAAATCATCCTAACAATGGAATCACTATGTTCATTTGGTCATAGAAGTTCACCACTAAAGACCCTTGGTCACTATCCATTATCTTCTCAATTTTTTTTAAAAAAACTATTCATGTTATAAGTTAGGGTTTGATAATCCGACCTTTCAATTAATACAACTGGAAACAAATGATAAATTACTAGTTGGAATTACCTCAAAATATGTGAATCTTGAAAATCACTCTTTTGGTGTTTTAGAAGGGATTTCTTGAAATTTAACAATTTTTCAAGTTGAATGATATTAATATACGTGTTAACTATTTTTAATCAACACAAAGTATATGACAAACTTACCTTAGGTAGGAGGGAGGGAGGTCTTGGTCGAGAGCCACCTGAAGAACCAAGAAACTGAAGAAAGTCTTTACGTGTTCTCTGTTATGTCTATTTCTATTTTGATTTGGTTAAATAAATAATGTGATATTTATGGGCCCAAACTTGATAATTGCAAAGGATATGGACCTGAATACTTGAGTCCATTTAGTCACCACCAAAAGACCATATGTACATTAAAAAAATAATTAATTTATAAACGGGTGGATGGATGGGTCGGGTGGTGGGTTGGATGTATGTCCACCCGATCCGTCACCCGATTAAAATTCGTGTTTTGTCGGATTTTCGTCCTTATAATCGGGTCGGGTGGATCGGATATCCATCGGGTCAGGGTGAAATTGTCAGCCATAATGAGGGAGGTGACTTCCCTTATTTTTGTGTACAAATTCATATCACTGCTCCAACAACAACATACCAAGTGAAATCCCATAGCGTGAGGTCTGAGGAGAGCAGAGTATACATTAACTTTACCCATACCAAGGTAGGGAGATTGTTTCCGAAAGACCCTCGGCTCAAGAGAAAGCATAAAAAGAGGTCACATAAGTACAAGAAGTTAAAAGGAGTAAGAAAATGGAATTAGCGAAAGCGACTAAGTCATGATAAAGTAGTTTGAAAAAGGGACAGTAGCTACCACAATTAAAATAGAATAATTGTAACATTCCGTAAATTTGGGTTAGTGTGAAGGAATAAAGTGAGTGTTGATGTGTCATTTTTGTTATGTGAATCCCTTTGGGATGAATTCGGGTGATAGATGGTCGTTTTGAAGTCAAACCAAATAAGGAAGTTTGTAAAAGTTCTTAAATTTGTCTATGTCTGAAGTAATGTTCACTTATACCCAGTTTTCGGATAGTTACATTGGGAATTTGAGAAAACGCAAAACATGAAAGTTGTAGATCTTTGAAATGCCTTTCCAGTCATGTATTGTGTATCTCAATTAGAACTTTGTTCTAGGTGTTATGCCAGTTTTATCTAGCATTTGAGCCCTCATGCGTCGCGCGAGCATCACGCCTAAAACGTGTTTCGGGATCTCACTTTCTTAGGAGCGTGCAATGGGTGTGCAATGCACAAGCATAGCGCGACCCCATTTGTGCAATGGATGTGCGACGCACGGTCATGGCATGGACTGTTTTGCTGGTTCCGAATTTTATAAGTTTAAAACCTCGTCATAACTTTTCCCCATTTTGTTTTGGACGAACTTTTGGAGGAAAATAGCCCTAGAGACCTCTCTCAAACCCTAAAGTGAGTTCCTAATCTATCCATTCCAATTTACGCCGAATTCAATCTTGTTTGATACTAGTTCATCTTCTCAAACCCTGGATTTTTGAAAACTTAGCGAAGGAGGAGTGTGCAGGATTTCGTCTAAAAGGTAAGACCTCTGACTTTCTGATATTATTGAAGATTATTAGGCTATTATAAAGTATATTACAGGATTAGGATCCACGAATGATTTTTATGAGGTTCAAGAACAAGTTCTAAGACTTTGAAAAAGCCCTAGTTTTTGAATCAGTGAAAAAAATCGTAGAATTGAATAAAAAATTTGTCTTTCTAATCTAAATCCATTGTAGAGTGATCGTTGAACCTTGGATATTCCATTTTAAAATCCTTTTTTACTATAAAGATGATTTGTATGTCTCTATTCGAACATTCTTTTTCAACCTTTAAAAAATAGTTTTTGGGCAAGGTTTCATGTGCGTGAGGGACAAGCCCTCATGGAGCCTTTAATGTATTATAATCTATATATGTATCAGTGATTTCTCCTATCAAATGGTTACTGAAAATTATGTATAAAGCTATAAACTTGAACATGATTTACCCCGATAAGGGACGCATTGAACTTGATTTTGGAAGCTTGGACATTTCATGTATTTTATTTATGAACGGGTTTGTAGAACTTGAAACTTATTTAATGACTTGAACTTGGTTTCTAAACCCATAAATAATTTGATGTACACTAATAACGGGATGATGAACATAATTAATAATGAAACTATTCGACTTTCAAGCCATGATTTGTACATGTTTGTGTTTGGGCCTGTATGGGCAAGCTGTGCTAGTCCAGAGGACGATTAGCCGTTATGGATCCCAACGTATCAATTTGAGTATTGATGTATCATTCCAGAGGACGATTGATATCTGAGGCGCGTAGCCCGATGTATCTACTATTGTGCTAGTCCAGAGGACGATTAACTTTCGTGGGATAAATTCTCGGTGTATCAAATGATTGTTCGCCCGTGAGTTGGCATGTGTTGATTCTTTGATTGCCCATAAGTTGGCTTGTTGATGATTTCATGTTCATAAATGGAAGATTTAATCTTGAGAAATAGCATAATGGATTGAAAGTGATTTAATTCTCTCTTAATGGTTTCTCTAAGTTTTGTGAAATGTTTTATTTCTGGGTTTCAAACTACTTTACTTACATTATTTGACTGCTTAATATTATATTATTTTACATTATTTAGTATCTCCGGAGACACTCACCTAGTACTCAAGCATACAATTGTTGTTTTGATGGTGTGTCAGGTAACGAAGAAAAGCATGTTCGTGATACGCCTACGATTTAGGAGAAATAGTTGCTTTCGAGACTATTTAGTGAGCCCACATGATTGTTCGTGGGGCAGCATTCTATCTTTATTTTATTAGTATTAGTTTTCAGTAGGGGTGGGCGTATATCGGTTCAGATAGGTTTTGTATCCGAAAAATATGAAACGAATAAAAATTGGTTTTTAAAAAAAATATCCGAATCCAACTTTTTAAAAAAAAAATGATATGTTCGGTTTATATTGCCGAACGTATCAGATTATATCAGTTTTTTCTAGTGGGCCAGGGCGGGTCGGGTCATGGATTTTAAAAAAAAAAATGAATTTCCAAAACAGAAATTGACATTTACACCTACACTATCATAAAATTTCGACGTTGAAATCTATTGTGTATCGTGAGATGTTTACTAAAGAAAAAGGAAAATTAGAAATCGATTTGGGGGAAAACACAAATTGATTGGAAAAACAGACATTTTTCTAAAAATTGGCTGCGCCAAAATAAAAAAAATCGGGTAAAACGGACATCCGAGCGCAGAGTTATGACCATTTAAAGTTTTACCAATTTACAACTACTTTTTCTCCCTACATTTTATGTCAATGCTTCTGTGATATGTTAATCAAGTCCATGCCGCTTTCGACTTACATAATAGATTGGCTTCAATTACTATGATTCAAGAAATAGTAGTAGCCTAAAATAAAAAATAAGATTAATTACATATTTAATTCAGTTTTTCGGTTCGGTTCGTATCCAAAATTAAAAAACTGAACCGAATCACTAAATCCTGATTCGGTTTGATTTTTCGAAAAATTAGTTTTTTTTTAAAAAAAAACGAATAAAAACCGAACCGAACAGCCGGTTCGGTTCGGTTTTTTCGATTCTCCGAATTTTTTACCCACCCCTAGTTTTCAAGCTTCGTCCTGAAGTTAGACTATATTCTTTTATCATCTTAGAGGCTCCATAGATAGACGTTGTTTTGTGGGTATTTGGTTGAGGTCGTTATTTGACTCTCATGGGTATTGCTGCATTTTTTTGACAACTTATTTATTATAGACTTTCGCTGATTTTATTTCGTAAATTGTGACCATGATCTTTACTTAGTTATTTATAATTTAATTGAATTTATTAATGCAAGACTAAGCAGGGACTTGATAGTATTAATTCATAAGGTGCTTCCGGTGTTGTTCATAACATCAGATGTCTATTACGTCCAGGGTCGGTTTTGGGACTTGACAATAATCAAAGTACAAGAAATATCAGATAGTATCAGAAATCAGAGCACACTAAACTATAGAGCAATACTGCGACTACTAATATGAAAGGATAAGAGAGACCACCTACTAGCCTTCTACCCTAATCTAAGTCCTCCATAACCTCATATTTAAGGCCATGTCCTAAGTAAGCTGTAACTGTGGTGTGTCATGTCTAATCACCTCTCCTCAATACTTCTTCGGTCTACCTCTACCTCTTCTGAAACCGTCCATAACCAACCTTTTACACCTCCACACTGGGGCATCTGTGTCTCTCCTCTTCATATGCCTAAATCATCTCAGTCCGTGTTCCGCATCTTGTCCTCCACCGAGGTCACTCCTACCTTGTCCCGGATAGCCTCATTCCTAACATTGTCTCTCCTAGTGTGCCCATACATCCATAGCAATATTCTCATCTCCACAACTTTCATCTTTTGAACGTGGGAGATCTTAACTAGCCAGAACTCCACCCCATACAACATAGTCGGTCTAACCATCACTTTGTAAAACTTTTCCTTAAGTTTTGGTGGCACCTTCTTATCACATAACACTCTAGAAGCGAGCCTCAATTTCATCCATCATGTACCAATACGATGTGTGACATCATCGTCAATCTTCCCGTTGCCTTGTATAATAGACCCAAGATACTTGAAACTACTTTTCTTCTGGATGGCCTGGGTACCAAGCCTCACTTCCGCGTCAACCTCATGTGGTGCGTCACTGAACTTGCATTCTAAATACTATGTATTGGTCCTACTCTACTTGAATCATTTAGACTCCAGAGTTTGTCTCCAACCCTCCAGCTTAACGTTAACTCCGCTACGAGTCTCATCGATCAGGACTATGTCATCTGCGAAAAGCATACACCATGGCACCTCACCTTGAATTTTCCGCGTCAATCCATCCAACACCAAAACAAATAAAAATGGACTAAGAAGTGATCCTTGATGCAACCCCATCACAAATAGGAAGTGCTCCGAATCTCCTCTACTCTCCTTACACTGGTTGACTCCCTTATACATGTCCTTGATCGCCCTAATGCATGCCACATGTACACCTCTAGCCTCCAAGCATCTCCATAGGACCTCACTTGGAACTCTATTGTAAGCCTTTTTTAGGTCGATGGATACCATGTGTAAGTCCCTCTTTCTTTTCCTATACTACTCCACCAGTCTCCTTACGAGATGAATGACTTCTGAGTTGAGTGCTCTAACATGAATCAACACTTTAATATTCAGAAATTTCATCAATTTTTTATCCTGTACTAATATTAATATCAATTTCTGATAAGTACTTTCTTGAAAAAAAAATTCTCACTAACAAAACAAGGGACTTTTTTTAATGATGACAAAAAAAGTTTTTTAAGATTTTCTTTTATAACAAAATTATTTCTCGAACATGTAAAAATTCCTAGCTATTGGCGGGTTGCTATAAATGGATTCAGGCCGGATATTGTAACCCGAATCAAAACCCGGAGTATATATACATTTTAGTGTTGTTCTACACTCCACCCGAAAAAACAAACGTTCGAATTGGAAATCTCGAAAGAAGAACAAAATTCGGTGAAAATGAGACCAAACATTGTTTCTGAGGTACTATTTTTAGATCCACTAGTTGTTCATAATTGTATGTATCGAAATGCAAAAATGCAGATGTTAGGGTTCTAATTGAAGTTTTGAAAACTAATGAGGGTTTAAAGATATAGCTAAAATGCTTGATTTTTGAATTATGAATCTCTGATCATGTCATTTATGCAGAAATAGAGTAAATTGAGGTTATTTCTTTAGCTTTATTTGAAAAATATATAGGAATTTCATGATTGGAAGATTTTTTTTTTTTTTTTTGGTTGGGAGGACTATATTTGGGAAATGGGGTATTCTGTTGACTGTATGTAACTACGACAGCTATATAGTTTGATGATACAATTGGAAATTATGAAGGACACGAATCAGGGAAGAAGGCTAGTAGTTAGTTGAGTGTGTCACATTTTGTATTACTCTTATAGTTTCTTGTCCTTTAATTTCTATTATTATCTGATGTGTCTTGTACTCCGATTGTCGTTTACGTTATTGTTTCTTTTTTCAGACTGCTTTGTCATGCATTATTTTGTATTTTGCCATGGCTTCGTTACTTCCGTTATTTCTTTTTCCGGACTGTTGTGGTTTGCGTTTCTTTGAGCCGAGGATCTATCGGAAACAAACTCACTACCTCCATGGTAGGGGTAAGGTCTGCATACACTCTACCCTCCCCAGACCCCAGTTGTGGGATTACACTGGGTATGTTGTTGTTGTTATGTATTGATTTCCAGTAGGGAAGATATGTAATGATGGTGGCAAGTGATGTAGGTAATTGCGTAGAAACAAGATCATTTCGTTCCATTTTTAGTAAAATAGTGAAAGATATTCCATAGTAATGAAAAAAGGTGTGGCCCCATCGTATATGTTGTTCAGGCCGAATAGAAGGTGCAGAAATAGCTAGAACTGAATGCGGAAAGTATGGAAAAACATCTTGTAATGTATTTAACCAGAAGTTCTCTCCTTTTATTGCATAAAGCTTTTGACCTTATGCCTCAGCTTGTACGGTCGATTTCAGATGTTGTTACAAAAGTTCTCCTGAAAATTTTATTCAATAACTGTTTTGTTCTTTGTATTCTTGTAGTGATATAAGTGATTATATCACTGCAAGGCTGTAACAACAATGAGCTTTATATTGCTTTTGGAGAATGATTATTCCTCTTTTATCTGTTAACATTTATTACAGAAAAAATGTTCTTTTTATTACAAATCTTGTGTTTATCTTTTCCTTTGTTCAAAAAAATTCTAGTAGCTCTCTATTTTAAGTGTCATTCTGAAGTAAAAAATTATATTAAGATCTAGGACTACTCGAGTGATCAGAGCCACCATTTTACTTTTATATTCTTCCAATAAGAAGCAATTAGAGAGATTGTCTTCTTAATATTACATAACGTCTAGCTTGGACATTGAAAGCAAGGCGAGAGTCGGTGGGTAAAATAGCTTTTATGTTGACTCTCACTTGCTCCAATTTGTCTGTACTTTGTAGGCGGGATTGCAGACAAGGATGAATCAGTGGTGGGAAGGAATTCCTATACTTGCATCTGCAGTGGTGGCTGTTTGCGGGGTAATTTACTTGGTTTGCCTTTTGGTTGGGTATGACTCGTTTACTGAAGTATGCTTCTGGCCGTCTGCTGTAATTTCTCGATTTCAAGGTACACAGTTATTTGTAGTGCTGCTCATACATATTGCTTGTTATGAAGAAATCCTCTTAAGCTGCATTCAAATTGCTCTATTCTTATCTGAAAGATAAATTTGCTGGAATCTTTCTACTGAATTTGGGGATAATTATACATTGATATTGCTTAGCAATCATTGATGAGTTGCAGGGGGGGAACTCTGGTGGTTATTTAACTAGGAATTAATTTATGCCTATCAACTGATCAATCATTTGTTGTTTATTGTTCTTTGATTATCGTATTGGTTTGTGGTTGTCAATATCCTTTTTTGTGTGTTTGTTACTGCTCTATCATGTTTTTTTATAGTATTTTGATGACTTATTCGTTCTCGTTATTTCCTTTTAGTACTGTTTTGAATTGCTTCTTATGCCGAGGGTCTACCGGAAACAACCTCTCTACCTCCCAGGGTAGAGGTAAGGTCTGCATATATTCTACCCTCCCCAGAAAGTGGGGTCTCACTAGGTATGTTGTTGTTGTTGTTGTACTTTCCTTAAAGATTTTGGCACCTTACTCTTTCATGTAATTTTACTCATCTCTTCTCGTTTATTTGACACGCATACTTAAATTTCAGAAAGACACTATTAAACCTTTGCAACCTACTTTTGATAGGTTAAGGGGCAAACACTGATTGTGGAGTTAGAGAATTTAAGGTTAATTGCACCTATGTTTAACTGGCATTCTTCTAGGTTACCCTAACTTGTAGATTTGTTGGGTGCTATATTTGTTAGTTCTATGACTAAGAGAAAGGTAAAGACCTAGTATGTTCCCCAGGATGAGGCACAAAAATGGCAATTAAATATTTACAATGGATATAGCAGAGGAACTTGGGTTTCATATGAGGATTTGGAATGTATCTATTGATGCTCGTCGCTGAAGTTAAATAGGAGCTAAAGTTTGTTTCTAGTTCTAACTCTTAGGTCTCCTCAGTTGTGTTTGAGAACACTCATGTTATCGAAGACCATTAAACCATGATGTTTGAAATTATTTAGCAGTCTAGGCACAAATTATATACTACTACTACTACATAAACTATGTATTGTAATTTAAGAAGCATTATTAAGTTTGTAAAGAACAACTATAGTTGAACAATTGATTAGAAGGGATTATGATGCGAGGTTTGCTTACTTTTTTCGTTTGAAATGAACAGTATAATATCGTTGACTTATTATACATAGTTTAAGACTCACATATAGCATCTCAATGACATGTTTCAATCCACATAGTTTGAATTGCCTTGAGCTGATTAGCATCCGACGGAAAAGCTTGGCCTATGGAATGAGTTAATCTTTCTTGCTCAGGTTCCAATATAGATACATAATCATTGTAATAACTCCTGTATTTGTCATCAATTATTGATGAATCACGTTATTCAAATTTGATTTGCTTTGCTCTGTAGTGCATGAAAGTCTTTTGTGGAGCTATAATTTGGATATCCTTTCTTTCCTTATCATTTTAGCATAACTTTGTATCTTAGTTGTGCTGATACTGATTTTGTCTGTCTTTCTGTTGCAGTTTACAGGATTTTCACCTCAATTTTGTTTCATGGTTCTCTACTGCATGTTATGTTTAATATGTTAGCTTTGGTCCCTTTGGGTTCTGAGCTGGAGAGGATTATGGGATCTGTGCGCCTGTTATATATAATTGTTCTGTTGGCCGTTAGCAATGCCTTAGCCCATCTTCTTATAGCATTGTTGATTGCGCATAATCCCTTTCATCCTTACCCATACTTTATGGACGAGTGTGCTATAGGTTTCTCAGGGATCTTATTTTCAATGATTGTGATGGAGACAAGTCTAAGTGGGGCCCAAACTAGAAGGTGTGTTTGCTTTCCTTCTTTTGGATCCTGTTTCCTCTTTTAAATCATTAGATTATGAATTTTCCTCGTTTCCTTCCCTTTGTGCAAGTTTGGAATTTCTTGTATAAATAAATCAATGATCTTGTATATGTACGTCATCTATGAGCACAGATAATTTGCATAAGATTGTTTGACATTAGATGTGACTGGTCACATTAGATCAATTATGAGTTGTTGAAATCATGTGTTTGCTAATGTAAGTTTTCCTTTCTTTTTTGCAGTGTGTTTGGGCTTTTTAATGTGCCTGCTAAATGGTAACTATTTACTTTCCGATAATTGTACGTTTGTTTTATGTTTTGTATTATGTGCATCTTATGCTATAATATTTTGATTATTTTTTCAATAGGTATGCATTGATTTTACTGGTGGTGTTTCAGCTTGTTATGACTAATGTCTCCTTACTCGGACATCTTTGTGGTATTTTGTCTGGATTTGCATGTAAGTGACTTCCACCCTGCTGGACCCTCTTCAAGCTCTCTAAATTCTATTCCATGTCATTTGTGGTATCATGAATATTATGTGCACAATCTTTATATTTTAATTTGTGTTCACCTATCTTATAATTCTTTTTCTTTTTTCCTTCCCTTTTCTTGATGGTACCAGATACATATGGATTGTTCAATGTTTTAATACCTGGGACTCCTTTCTTCTCGGCTATTGAATCTTCCACTTGGCTAGTAAGTTCTCCAAAGAAATGATAGTAAGATATTCTGATATTTCTCATTTTTTTTGGACCACTTGTGTGCTCAACTTTACTCCACAAAGGTAGGGGTAAGGTCTGCTTACATCCTACCCTTCCCAGACGTCGTGTGGGATTACACTGGGTATGTTGTTGTTTTTGTGTGCTCAACTTTGAGGTACAAAGTGATGTGAGCATCACCCTTCTGATTGATCTGGCTTGCTTGTTTGCCTCTTTACTTTGATGCTTAACTTCCACCTTGGTTTGTTGGCATCTTGTAGACAATTAATTCGTGAAGAGGAAAAAGAATAAGTTAAGCCTATGATCAGGGCATTTGCCTTGGTTTGTTGGCATCTTGTAGACAATTAATTCTTAAAGAGGACAAAGAATAAGTTAAGCCTATGATCAGGGCATTTGCATGGTAAATGGTCACAAACAGAGACACCACTAATAGCATGCCAGGGGATGGATGATTTAATCCAAACTGGCCCTGTGGGTGTTAACCTAGCGACAGGTTCAGTGTTTGCACCTTAGTTGGTACAAGAAATCATTGCCTCTCTTTTCTTGCTGCTGCCCCGGGTAGTTCGTCCTAGGCGACGACAATGTCGTTATGTACATTCTGCTTCCTTAAGTCCTTGTGCTGATGCTATACGTTCTCTTATCTGAAATCCCAAAAGTAAGTGTTTAAGTAGGCTGTATTATTTCTCTGGTTCATTCTTTTCTCAATTGGTAAATGTAAAATTTTACTGGAAAGCACTCAAGAGAGTGTACAAGAACCCAAAATATTGATAATAGAAGACCCAAAAGATAACAAACTCCACGAGAGATACATTGTATAGATTTTCGAATAGAATCCAAAATTTAAGGCATTCGCATGTGCCCATTTACAAGTAAGGTGAATGGCATATCTTTTCTCCCTCTTGATTGTCAAACTGATAAGTTCCTTTGTGATGTGTGCATTTAACTTGAACAAGAGAGAAATTGATCAGTTCATTATATTGTATATTGAAAGTTTGGATCATTGTATAAAACATTTTTAGTGGTTGAGCCATGTTTTGTAAGGCACGGCAAAACCCTCGGCCACCTCAATTTCATTTGTTTGGTTGGATGCAGTTTAATAACAAAGTGAAATTTGCAAAGTACTTACATATCTATCTTTTGGGCAGTCAACTTGTGTGAGGAGACCAAAGTTTATTATGTGCACTGGCGGTAATGGTGCAGGATACCTACCCTCACATTCAAATCAAACTGTGACCTCCAGGTGGATCCTGTTCTTAGCTTAGTAGAATCTTACTGATTTAATCTGAGCATGTGCAATAATAGTGACATTTCTTCCTTACAGAAGAGTGCTTTCTGGAAATATTTGGGAGAACCTTTCTTCATGGATGCCACAGAGAGAGAGCTCTGCTCAGGTATTGCAGATTATCCAGACTTACTCATCTGAATACAGTAGAAGTTAAACATATGGGTGTTGGATTGACCTGTCCTTCCTGCTATTTAGAAATATAGTACATGCATGAAACTATGTTTGGAGATTTTTGGGGAAGGAATATATGAATAGCAGTGAGAGAGATGGTAGATAAACGACAGAAAATCAAAAAATAAAATTTGATAGAAAGGAACACTATACTTGTTTGTTTTCAATGCTGGTGATGAGAAACTTAATGGGGGAAGAATAATATGTCTTGTTATCTTTGCGACTATTGACCTTCGTACTCTATATTGCAACCCTGTAACCTAAGAGAATAATTGCACAACCTGCTCAAGTTTCATATTCTCACATTTAAAGGTAATTACCGGAGTAGTGATTGAAATTAACAAAGGTGGGGTTGGAGTGTAGCTCAGGTGGTGTGAGCCCCGCATGTTTCACCATGTGGTGAGAGATCGAATCCCATTGATGTAGTATTCCACCTATGGGCTGTGAACTAGTGGAAATTAATGCCATTTTCTATCTCGTGTATTGATGAGTTCCAGATGTGTATTAATCAACCCTTCTCTTGCTGAATTCTCAACTACATAACTGCTTAATAATCACTACGTACCTAGCTCTCTTGTCTGTGTGCCCTAATATATAAATAAGAATAAAAATCTATTGAAGTCTATCAAGTTATTAACTTGTTCAAAATGCAGCCGGCAACGGATGATAGCAGGTTTCCTGGGAGAGGAAGAACTCTTACTTCTCAGAGCACCACTGGAAATCATGACTCAACGTTACAGGCGAGGCTCCTGAGTGGTAGCAACAGCCCTGAGAGTATTTCACCTACAGAGACAATAGGTGGAGAGCGGAGCTTAGCTGGAAGGTGCTAGAAACAGACCGTTGTTACATGCTAAATTGTTAATAATCATATCGATTTTGTATGTGTCTAAACCATTGGTTGGTGCACCAAGATAGATCTGTTTTTTTATTGTATTTTCACATGCTGCTGTCTTACATATACTGTTCTCGGATTGAATGATTAGCTTGGATTACAAGGTGTTTAAATTGGCCAATCCACTAACCAAGTTTAAGTTATATCGCTACAGATAGGAAAAGCTGGATTTTCTTCAATGCGTTCATGAAACTACAGTTCTTTTTACACTATATAGTATCTTCTAGCTTTTCTGATTTATATCTAGATCAAAGTAGAGCCTCCAATTACCATAATTACTTGGCCTTCTTATTGTGGGTCGAGCTTGATAGCTTAACTTTATTGTTAAAACCTAAGAGTTTGGTGTCTATGATTTGCTCTAACTTGTATTTTGATTGTGTGAGATGACTCAGACAATCAGCAGTAGATACCACCTCCGCAGCTACCAGACCGCTAGTACAGCAGGTATATGACTTGGACTTGGACATTTGCTAAGTGTTTATTCTTACCATCATTAATGCTAAAATTATGTTTGATATAGGGCTCCATTCCCTCAGATGAAGAGATTCAGAAACTTGTTGCAATGGGTTTTGAGAAGGTACAGTTAGTTCCAATGCATCCTTTCCTTATCACTCGGGGAACACAATTCTTATCACAGCTTTCTGAGATTTAATTAACTTCTGACTCATGAACGCGCTAACGATCTTGATTACTCAGACACAAGTAGAAGTAGCACTGGCAGCAGCTGATGGGGACTTGAATGTTGCTGTGGAAATTCTGAGCCAACAGGTACTTCTTTTCGTGTGTTATTATCCCAGGCATAGGGGGCTAATTATTCTTTACGATTCTTTCTAACGCCTCATATGCAGGGTTAATATGAAATGCAATCATCGGACAAACATCAAAATTTGACTGAAAAAGCCGAGGTTCTGCAAAAACTAGTGATCTGATTGCTCGAGCCCTGGTTGTTCCTCTTTGTTGTATATATTTTGACAGCAAATTTACACAATTTTTACAGAGAAGGCCTTATGTGTGTGATTCTCACCTGACCCACTAAAACAGAGATTAATTGTATACCTTTTAGATGCTGTAATATCAGTGAACCTTTTATCTCTTCTCTTATCCCTTCATCCAGGGGATGGATTTTTTCTTTTATTTTACTGCAATTCTGTGCAAATATCTTTGTTTCCCTCCCTGACTTATAGGTTAGCCTATCCTCTTTTTACCTCCTCAAGTTTTTGGTCTAACACAGGAGTTTCGACCCTGCTAGTTATATGTGCTTTAATGTTGTCACTAATGATGAGTCTAATAGACTAAAAGGTAAATACTTACCCGTATCGGGATGTTTACGCCAAAGCAGTAAATACATGTCATGTCTTCATAGACATGGTTATTACAAAATCGTCATTGACTACTATAACTTTTCCCCTTAAATTGTTATTTAACATGGTAAATTAGTATGGTTTGATTTAAACACTTGGTGCGAATAAGTTTTGCCAAGCACCAACAACAACATACTCAATGTAGTTCTACAAGTGGGTCTGAAAGTTTTACCAAGCAAAATTGCAAAATAAACCCCTAGAATTTTTGTTCAATGGGGCAAAGATAGTACGGTTGGCAGAGTGTATGATCGATCATACATCACGAGTTTGAATCCACATACTGAACCAAGCTGGTTATTTAAGTAGGGAAGGTTAGAGACATGCAAGCAGAATTGCAAAATAAGCCCCTAGGATTTTGGTTCAATGGGGCAAAGATAGTACGGCTGGCAGAGTGTATGATCGATCATACATCACGAGTTTGAATCCACATACTGAACCAAGCTGGTTATTTAAGTAGGGAAGGTTAGAGACATGCAAGCAGAATTGCAAAATAAGTCCCTAGGATTTTGGTTCAATGGGGCAAAGATAGTACGGCTGGCAGAGTGTATGATCGATCATACATCACGAGTTTGAATCCACATACTGAACCAAGCTGGTTATTTAAGTAGGGAAGGTTAGAGACATGCAAGCAGAATTGCAAAATAAGCCCCCAGGATTTTGGTTCAATGGGGCAAAGATAGTACGGCTGGTAGAGTGTATGATCGATCATACATCACGAGTTTGAATCCACATACTGAAGACTGCTATTTAAATAGAGAAGGTTAAAGATATGTATATTATTCTGTCGCTAAGAGAATAACTGCATAATGAGATGTTTTTTTCTACGTGTTGGTGGATCCTTTTCCTACATACTCATTTACATGGACAAATGTATGCCAACAATATTCGAAGTAAACGTAACCTTAAAAGGTTTTTTTCAGAAAAAGGTGGAAACGAAAGGAAACAATGAGTAACCTCCCACATCGGCTGCCAAAATATTGTTTTGCTCTTAATAAGATGTAAGATTTAGGCAACATATTGGACCACATGAGGCTTGAATGGGCCATAGCTCACTTTTTGGATGGAAGGCCCAGCAAAGTCCCCGCATAGATGCGCAGGCAGGCCTAGAAATGAGTTAAGCTTCTTGGGCCTTACGAGTCCAATCATCACTTGAGATGGGGCTGAGACTAGGTGGAGCCTTATGACTCCGGCCCAGAAAAGCTCACTTGGCCATTAAACAGGTATATTCACGTGGTCTAGAATGTACACTACTACTACCTAGACAAACTGAACGGGGCTTACGATCATAATTTAGTAAAATTAAACAAATTGAAATTAACCCCTATGTATTATAAAATGAGTTTTAGGAACAATGTTTAGAGATAAAAGTTAGGCTAAGGCCTAATTTGTTTTCATTAAGATTAATACGTCTTAATCTGAATACATATTTGAATGATTAAGATATTGTCTCTAGATCTGAATACTGAATAATTGCGATTGTTTGTCTTTCAACATCTGAATGTGCATAATGTCAACAATCGTTGTTAACTTCAGCCGTTCCTCACGCACTCGTTTTCAACACTTAGAATAATTTAGGGACAGAAAGAAACAACACGCACATTTACAGGCAAACGCCCAACCTTTATTATTCTCAATAATATAAGGAATCTCGTTTACAAAGAGGCGTACAAAATTGATCAACACTTAGATTAAGACTTGCTTCTTAGTCTCACAATGTTCTGATCCTCTAATGCCATAAACGAAATGCTACATAAATAGGGAATTCTGGCCACGGCAGTTACAAGGGGACATAGGGGCGTGCATGGCACATACCAGCCATAAAACAAGGAAACACTAAGGCACAACTCAGGGACACTTCGTCCCATTCAGCAAACTCACGCCTCACGTCAGCTTCGCGCAGTAACTGCCCGTAACCGTCATGTGTGCTACGCACATGATGAAATCATCATATGTGCCGCGCACACAGACGTAACCGCCGCCTTAGTCAGGCGCCTCGCGCGTGATCTACCTCTGCCTCAGCTTCTTAGCTTCGTCCCAACACTTAGCCGCATTTTTCTTATTTTTCTTATTTTTCTTGCCCACGCGATGCCTACGCCTCGCGCATGTATCGCGCCCTTGTTGCAATCGACTAGCCCGTGCCAACACTCACGCCTGTTTTGCCGATGCGATGCCATCGCCTCGCGCCCTTCCTACCTTCAATTAGCCCGTGCCAATACACACGTCTATTCTTCCGATGCTTCTGCCGATGTGATGCCATCGCCTCACGCCCTTCCTGCCTTCGATCAGCCCGTGCCAATACTTACATTTGTTCTTCCGATGCTTCTGTCGATACGATGCCATCTCTTCGCACACCTATTGTCAAGTCTGTCTTGCCTTCGACCAGCCCGCTCCAACACTCACGTCTGCCCGAATCATCCCACTTTCTTGACTTAGCCGCACATTGCTTTCATTGTTCACGTAGGCCAGTGCCAAGGGGCAATGCACAAGCCCTTGACGTTGCCTCCGCCCGACGTTCATCATAGTCAAATCTAGGGGTGTAACAAACCACCCGCACCACTTGAACTCGATGTCCTCGTCGAAGCTGTTTTAAGGTAGTCCTCCACCTGCTTGTCAAATTGCCATAATAAAGAAGCCTTCTCCCAAGTAGCATCCGCTTCTTGCCTTCCCTTCCAATGAATCAGAAATTATGTCCGCCTATTTTTCTTACTCATGCCAAGAACCCAGTGATCAAGAATATTTTCTATTTCGGCATCAAACTGTGTGCGCACCACAGCCAGTGCCCTCTTCGACTTGTTCCTGTCCAAATCCTCGACATCTTCGAAATAAGGTTTCAAAAAACTGACATGGAAAGTTGGGTGCAACTTTAATCTTTCCGGCAACTGCAATATGTAAGCAACCTCGCCTACCTTTTGAACAACTTCAAATGGTCCATCATATTTAGGAATCAACCCGCGATGTCGATGCTTGCTCACAATTTGTTTCCAAATCTGAGGTGTGAGCTTAAGTAACACCTTATCACCAACATTGAATTCAGCCGATCTTCGATGTTGATCAGCATGTTTCTTCATGCGCCTTTGGGCCTTGCGCAAGCTGTCTTGCGCCTCAGCAAGCATCTCACATTTTTCCCTCACATAACGATAGGTAGCACGGCAACTGTCTTGACTCATCTGTTTTGCAACGTCCAACGGAGTCATCGGCTGTCTACCCAATACTATCTCAAACGGACTCATCTATGTTGCCGACGACTTGTGCAGATTATAGCAAAATTGTGTTGTATCTAACAAGTCCACCCAGTTTCTTTGGCTCGCCGTCACATAGTGCCTCTAATATTCCTCCAACAAGTGATTGATTCTTTCAGTCTGCCCATCAGTTTGAGGATGATTGGCAGTAGAAAACTTCAAATCAGTCCCCATCATATTGAACAAAGCTGTCCAAAATCGACCTGTAAAGCGAGCATCTTTATCACTCACAATATCACCTGGCACACCAAAGAACTTCACCACATTTTTATAGAATAAATCAATAGCAATATCAGACAAACACACAACCGGAGCCACAATAAATACAGCATATTTTGAGAACATGTCGACCACCACCATGATCGATGCCATATCTTTCACCTTCGGAAACCCATTAATAAAATCCATAGAAACAGACATCCATTGCCTTTCCGGAATAGAAAAAGGCTGCAACAAACCCATTTTCTTCTTACGTTCAGTCTTGTCTAATTGACACACTAGACAAGTCTTTACGTAGGCTTCAATATCTTCTTCCATCTTCGGCCAGAAATATGCACGAGACAGCAAGGCAAGCATCCGTTCAACACCCGGATGACCTGCCCAAGTAGTGTCATACGCAATTCTTTACGCAATCCACCGTCTTGAGGTACCACGATTCTACGTTGTATACGATGGCTGGCGGAAGTTCAAACACTGAATTGAGGGGAAAAATCGAAAGATTAGGGGCGCTGGTTGGTATAACTGACGATGCTCAGGATTTGGTTGATCTTATAACCCAAATTCATGGCATAAACACTGAGTTGGCTGCTTTTAAGAACATTGTGGGTGTTCAAATCACGGAATTGAAGAATGATCGTGATGCTACTAATATTCTGGTCGATGACTTGAAGAATGCAAACGAAAATTTGTAAATGGAAGTGGCGATATTGCGCAAGGCAGTAGCTTCTACTGGCTATGGCAGTGAAGATCGTTGCACAGAAGGTGAAAGTTCCGAAACCTAAGGCCTTTACCGGGTCTAGAAGTACTAAAGAACTGGAAAATTTCCTTTAGGATATGGAGCAGTACTTCTTTACTGTCCGTGTCGCCAAAAATGATAAATTGAACATCACAACCATGTACTTGGCGGGTGATGCAAAACTTTGGTGGCGAACACATGATGCAGATGACGCTAGTGCTGGCAGACCACAAATTGATTCGTGGGCAAAATTGAAGAAGGAAATGAGAGATCAGTTTTTGCCTAGCAATGCTTCTTGGATTGATAGAGACCGTTTGAAAAGGCTTAGACAAACAGGTTGTGTTCGTGATTATATCAAGGAATTTACTTCTTTGATGTTAGACATCCAAAATATGTTTGACGAAGATAAGTTGCACAACTTCATTTCTAGAATGCAAGCTTTGCGTAAAATGAATTAAGGAGGCAGAACGTGAAGGACCTCCCCGGTGCAATTACGGCTGCTGATTCGTTGGTTGATTACCGTTTAACCCGCACTCCTTCTGAAAATCCTTCGTCTTCTAAACCTAAAAAGAAGACTTGAAAGAAGGGGGAGTGGCGGAATGAAGGCAGAAAAGTTGATACAGGAAAGGGAAAAACCGTGGCTGATAATGGGAACTTGAAGAACAAGAAGAATTCACCAAGTGATAAAGGTTGTTGGACTTGTGGAGAACCTCATTTGGCCAAAAGTTTCCCAAACCGTGAACGAGTCAAGCAATGATGGCTGGAAACGTTCCACCGAATGAGGAACATGGTGTAGTTGCTGCCTTGGCTAATCTGCTTGGTTTACTATTGAACAATCATATTTCTTTAGTGAATGCAGTGGGCGAGTCTTCATCTAACCCGCATGCTAGTTTGTTGCATATTAAAATGAAGGTGGATGATAAAGTGTTAGTGGCAATGGTGGATACCGGAGCTACTCATACTTTCATCGACGTGAAAGTTGCTGCAAAGTTGGGACTAAGGCTGACTAAGTGTCCTAATTATATGAAAACAATGAATCAAGTTGCCCAGTTGATAGATAGAATGGCCTATGATGTGAAGATGGTGGTTGGTCCGTGGGCTGGAAAACACGACTTGATGGTGATTCCTTTGGGCGATTTCGATATTATACTCGAAATCGATTTCCTAAAGAAATATTGATTTGCCCCAATGCCTCACGTAGATGATGTGATGGTGATGCATGAGAAGATGTTGGGGTTCATTAAAGCTGTTCATCCACATGACGAAAGAAAGAAAGCAAGTAAGTACAAGAACCCTATGATTTTCGCCATTTCTATTGAAAAATGGTTGAAGAAAGGCGACCAAACCTTTCTTGATGCCTTAGTTGAAATCAAACTGGATGTAATAGAAGAGGTGCCAGATTGTGTGACTGATTTATTGGGCGAGTTTGCTGATGTTATGCCCCCTGAACTCCCTAAAAATCTGCCACCAAGGAAGGATATTGATCACAAGATAGAGTTGTTGTCGGGTTATTTAGCTCCTGCCCAAGCACCTTATCGAATGACTCCTAAAGAGTTGGTTGAATTACAGAAACAATTGAATGAGTTTCTTGAAGCTAGATTAATTCAACCATCGAAAGCTCCTTATGGTGCTCATGTTTTGTTCCAAAAGAAGCAGGATGGTTCGTTGAGGATGTAAGTATCTCGATGACTTTGTTAGTGTACTTAGATGATATAGTCATTTATAGTTGATCGCTGGATGAACATGTTCGACATTTGAGCAAGGTACTGTCTTGGTTGCGGGAGTACAAGTTTTATGTAAAAATGGAAAAGTGTGAATTTGCCTAGCAGGAAATTAAATTTCTTAGGCACTTGGTGAGTCACAATCAAATGTGGATGGACCCGAAGAAGGTGCAGGCCATTGTTGATTGGCAAGCACCAAATGGCGTGAAGGAGATGCGTTCATTTTTTAGTTTGGCAAATTACTATCGAAAATTTATATCAGGTTATTCCAAAAAGGTTGCCGCATTGACAGACTTATTGAAGAAGAATGTGCAATGGGATTGTCCGAGAAGTGTAAGGCTGTCTTCCGTAAATTGAAGGAAGCCATTGCTTCAGAACGGATATTGAAGCTGCCTGATTTTGGAATGCCATTTGAAGTGCACATGGATGCTTCCGACAAGACTGTTGGGGGTGTATTGGTGCAGGAAGGTCATTTGTGGCCTTCGAAAGCAGAAAGTTGAATGACGCGGAGCAAAGGTACTCTACACACAAAAATGAGATGGTTGTTGTGGTACATTACTTGCAGGTATGACGTGTATATTTATTGGGGACGAAGTTTGTAGTGCGGACTGATAACGTTGCCAATAAGTTTTTCAAAACACAACGCAAACTTAGTCTAAAACAAGCTCGATGGCAGGAGTTTCTGGTTGAATATGATTTTGTGTGAGAGCACAAGTCGGGTAAACACAACAACGTCGCGGATGCTTTGAGTCGAAAGGGGGTATTTGTTGCTATGTATTCGATTTCTAATTAGGAGTCTAACTTTAGTGATAAAATTAGACTATGTGCTGCAAATGATTCATTATATGTGAAAATAATGAGTCAAGTTCGAGATGGGATTGTGCGGAGGTATTAGATTGAGGACGAACTGCTCCACTTTAAAGGGGGAGAATCATGGTACCTCAAGGCGGTGGATTGCATAAAGAATTGATGAAGGAGGCGCATGACATTACTTGGGCAGGTCATCCGGGTGTTGAACGGATGTTTGCCTTGCTGTCTCGTGCATATTTCTGGCCGAAGATGGAAGAATATATTGAAGCCTACGTAAAGACTTGTCTAGTGTGTCAATTAGACAAGACTGAACATAAGAAGGAAGCGGGTTTGTTGCAGCCTCTTCCTATTCCGGAAGGGCCATGGATGTCTGTTTCTATGGATTTTATAAGTGGGTTTTCGAAGGTGAAAGATATGGCATCGATCACGGTGGTGGTCGACAAGTTCTCAAAATATGCTATCTTTATTGCGGCTCCGGTGGTATGTTCGTCTGATATTGCTGTTGATTTATTCTATAAAAATGTGGTGAAGTTCTTTGGTGTTCCAGGTGATATTGTGAGTGATAGAGATGCTCGCTTTACAGGTCGGTTTTGGACAGCTTTGTTCAATATGATGGGGACTGATTTGAAGTTTTCTACTGCCAATTATCCTCAAACTGATGGGCAGACTGAAAGAATCAATCACTTGTTGGAGGAATATTAGAGGCACTATGTGACGGCGAGCCAAAGAAACTGGGTGGACTTGTTAGATACAACATAATTTTGCTATAATCTGCACAAGTCGTCGGCTACAGAGATGAGTCCGTTTGAGATAGTATTGGGTAGGCAGCCGATGACTCCGTTGGATGTTGCAAAACAGAAGAGTCAAGGCAGTTGCCCTGCTGCCTATCGTTATGCGAGGGACAAATGTGAGATGCTTGCTGAGGCGCAAAACAACTTGCGCAAGGCCCAAAGGCTCATGAAGAAACATGTTGATCGACATCGAAGATCGGTTGAATTCAATGTTGGTGATAAGGTGCTACTTAAGCTCACACCTCAGATTTGGAAACAAAGGGTGAGCAAGCATCGACATCGCGGGTTGATTCCTAAATATGATGGACCATTTGAAGTGGTTCAAAAGGTAGGCGAGGTTGCTTACAGATTGCAGTTGCCGGAAAGATTAAAGTTGCACCCAACTTTCCATGTCAGTTTTTCGAAACCTTATTTCGAAGATGTCGAGGATTTGGACAGGAACAAGTCGAAGAGGGCATTGGCTGTGGTGCGCACACAGTTTGATGCCGAAATAGAAAATATTCTTGATCACCGGGTTCTTGGCATGAGTAAGAAGAATAGGCGGACAGAATTTCTAATTCATTGGAAGGGAAGGCAAGAAACGGATGCTACTTGGGAGAAAGCTTATTTATTATGGCAATTTGACAAGCAGGTGGAGGACTATCTCAAAACAGCTTCGACGAGGACGTCGAGTTCAAGTGGCGCGGGTGATTTGTTACACCCCTAGATTTGACTATGACGAACGTCGGGCGGAGGCAATGTTAAGGGCTTGTGCATTGCCCCTTGGCACTGGCCTATGTGAACAATGAAAGCAATATGCGGCTAAGTCAAGAAAGTGGGATGATTCGGGCAGACGTGAGTGTTGGAATGGGTTGGTCGAAGGCAAGACAGACTTGACAATAAGTGTGTGAAGCAATAACATCGCATCAGCAGAAGCATCGGAAGAACAGATGTGAGTATTGGCACGGGCTGATCGAAGGCAGGAAGTGCGCGAGGCGATGGCATCCCATCGGCAGAAGCATCGGAAGATCAGACGTGAGTATTGGCACGGGTTGATCGAAGGCAGGAAGGGCGTGAGACGATGGCATCGCATCAGCAAAACAAGCGTGAGTGTTGGCACGGGCTAGTCGATGGCAACAAAAGCGCGATACATACGTGAGGCGTAGGCATCGTGTGGGCAAGAAAAATAAGGATAATGTGGTTAAGTGTTGGGACGAAACTAAGAAGCTGAGGCAGAGGCAGATCACGCGCGAGGCGCCTAACTAAGGCGGCGGTTACATCCGTGCATATGCGCAGCACATACGACGGTTACGGGCGGTTACTGCGTGAAGCGGGCGTGAGGCGTGAGTTTGCTAAGTGGGGCGAAGTGTCCCTGAGTGGTGCCTAAGTGTTTCCCTATTTTATGGCTGGCATGTGCCATGCACGCCCCTATGTCTCCTTGTAACTGCCGTGGGCAGAATTCCCTATTTATGTAGCATTTACTACCTAGACAAACTGAACGGGGCTTACGATCATAATTTAGTAAATTAAACAAATTGAAATTTTAAAAGAGAGAAAAAAAGAGTGACCACATGATCGTAAATTAGTTTTGTAAAATTACTGATAACAGCGGGTAAGGTTTAGTGATCATGTATAAAATTAAACCCCTATGTATTATAAAACGAGTTTTAGGAACAATGTTTAGAGACAAAAGTTAGGCTAAGGACTAATTTATTTTCATTAAGATTAAGACGCATTGATCTGAATGCATATTTGAATGATTAAGATGTTGTCTCTAAATCTGAACACTGAATAATTGTGATTGTTTGTCTTTCAACATCCGAATGTGCATAATGTAGTTTTTAAACATAATAAATGTGCAAATAAAAAAGTAACTAAATATTATAAAATAAATATAAATCTAATAAAATAAGAATATTATTTGATTTAAAAATAAAACATTTATGTTCACTAGTGATGTGGGGATGCTTTGTAGTGGTAGTAGTGGTGATAGTTGTGATGGTGGAGGTGATTAGTGTTGTAGTGACTAGCACAATGGTGACAGTTGGTAGTGGTCGTGGTGGTGAAATTAGTTGATGTTAGTAATTGACGATGTTGGTGGTGATAGCTAAAAATATGTGGTGGTTGACGATGGTGTTGGTGGTAGTTGGTGGCGTAGCTAGTTATGAAGGTAGAGATGGTTGGTAGTAAGGATTTCAGCGGTGGTAGTTGTAGTTGATAGTGGTGGCGATGGCAGAGGTGGTTAATGGTGGTGGTTAGTGGTTGGTGGGTGAGTGGGGGTGGGGGTGGGGGTGGGTGTGGGTGGGGCTGGGAGGGTACGGATGGGGGTGGAGCTAGTGATTATGGATAGTGTTGATAAAACTTATGCATACAAAATATCTTTTAAAGATATTAAGATTTGTTCAAGATCTTAATGATTAGAACAATCAAATAAATGCTTATATCTTAATGTAAACAAATGGACTTAATGACTTAAGGTCTGAACCATTCAGATTCAGACCTCTAATAAGTGCAAATAAATAAGGCCTAAATAGGATATCGACGCCAAATCATGTTTAGAAAACAAAGCTAGAATGGAATATGCAAAATCTCATGGAAAGGGAAATGTCAACCAGATCTGCTATTTGCAATGGATCGGTTTTCTAAGGGCTCGTTTGGTAGCTGGTTATGAGTAAGTTATATATTAAAATTCTGCATAAGTAATGTCATGTTTGGTAGCTGGTTATGAGTTAAGTTATTCATGTATAAAATTAATACAGTGTTTGATTTGCAATTTAGAAATTGTCATAACCTATACATATATAAGTTATGATGGAATCTATGTATTATTTTATGCAGGATAGAAGATAAAATAACTACAACATACCCCGTATAGCCCCACAAAGTGCGGTCTGGGGAGGCTAGAGTGTATGCAGACCTTACCTCTACCTGTGAAGGTAGACCTCTACCTGTGAAGGTAGACCTCTACCTGTGAAGGTAGAGATGTTTCCGATAGACCCTCGGCTCGAAGAAACACAAACTAAAGCAGTCCAGAAAAAGAAAAAAGCAGTAAAAAAGAGTCATGACAAAATACTGGGTAAAGCATGATACAACAGTATCAAAAAGGAACAATACTGTAACTACCACGAAATCATATGACAATCGAAATACAAGAAACCACAAATACTAATAGAAATCAAATAACAAGAAACTAAGTATTACTAGGTGTGACAACGCGCAACTATCTACTAGCCTTATACATTGATCTGTGTCCTCCATAACTAATCCCCACATAAAATAATATATAAATTCTCTCATAACTAATCTTTGTTTTACTAATACTTGCATAACTCTAACCAACTACTAAACGACCCCTAACAGGTTATTGGTCTATCTCTCAGTCAATGCTGGTGAAGATTTTTACTGACTGTAAAAAACAGACTTGATCAAGTGGTACTAGCTAAGAATGCTATTAGACAAAACTCAGTCATGACTACGAAGACCAAAAAAAAATAGAACAATTTTGAGCAGTTTTGTTTTTTGGTTTAAACATCACATATTCGGAACCCAGTAGCCCCAACAAATCCAATTCACAAGGTGTAACGCCTATTTAAGGGGAAGCATAATCCTACCCTAGTGACAAGACTAAAGGCTCCTACCCCATAGATAGATCGCCAAACTACAACAAAATATCTTTTTAAGTGCAAGTCGTGTAGTGTGAGCGACCCAGACGATCTTTGATCTTTGATTTAAAGCGGAAGGATCTCATGCAGGATCCCACCACATCCCTGATGATCTTTAGGCAGGTACCCCTTCTATCTCCTTCTAGCTACCCAATCCAAACTATTGAGTACATTGTAGTCTCATTGGGTGAACCCCGCCATATGCAAGCCCACCAACCCCGAGAAACTCATGCCACATCACATAGAGCCCATTTTTAAGGGGGAAACGACCCCTACTCTAATCAAAAGACTAGATGCTCATATTAAAGATAGGTCGCTAACCAAATGTTTCATCTTTTGAAGTGTTCGTCAAGTAAGGCGACATGCAACCATGCCAGATCAAGTACCCATAACCTCTACTTAAGAGTGGAAAGATCTCATGAATCCCACCGCATCACTTGATTATCTTTAAGCAGACCCTCCTATTATCTCCTTACAACTACCCAATCCAAATTAATGTATATAGTCCCATTGAATGACCCCCCTATGCAGTCCAACACCTCGTAGCTATTATGTATGGTCTAAAGGTGTATAAAAAAAATTAAAAAAAATAAAAAGTCTGGTGCACTAAGCTCCCTCTATGCACGGAATTCGGAGAAGGACCGGACCACAAGGGTCTGTTGTACGCAATCTTACCTCATATTTCTGTAAGAGGTTTCCACGGCTTAAACTCATGACCTCCTGGTCTCAAAGTGTATAGCACCATTGAAATGCCTAGTCTTGAAGAAGAAATGTATTGTCATCTTACATCTTTGAAGATGTTCCAGTGGACAGTAGATTGACCCAAGAAACAAGTGCGGCAATATCTACTAATTACCACAACAAAATGTTGGAATTTCCATCCACATTTTACTTGTCATGTTTGCTCTCTGACTTAATAGATGTTTTCACTTGATTATTGATCTCACTTCTCACAACCCCTGCGGGCTTTCATTAACAAAAGAAACGAAAAGGAAGCCAATAAGTAAATTATTCATATGCTCAACTGTTTGTGGGTCTGTCATTTCTGCCAAACTAAACCAACAGTGAAAACAACAAAGACAAATGAAGCAAAGAAACATATACCAATACTACAGAAAGAATTTTACAGATCCAGCCCCAACTCGTATGAAATACAACCAAAAGAGGAATGGGAAATTGGAAAAGAAGTAACAGATAATACAAGTCCAGAATCCACCCGACAACCATATCAACTATACATTCCCTTCAACCAAAATCTTATATGCAGAATAAATTATGCAGAAGACAATGTCAAAAAGACCCAAACCTCAGCAGAGTAATAGCTGAAGGCGAGGGCAGAAACTGCAGCGCGCATCCTAACTAAACTAAAGAGATACAAACCTCCCTTCCCAAACCAAATCGAAGGGAAAACGTGTACCCTGCAAAATCTAACCAAATCACCAGGAGGAAACAAAGGTGGTAAATCCCCAATGTGAAAACAATATCCATGCTAATCTCCTCTCTGCCTTCTACTTATCATCATGCCATAGCTATAAACTCTTTTCATGAGGGGTGAACGCTACAACCAAAGCCCAGCTGGAATATCACAATCCTCTTTCAGTTGTATATCTTGACAGGCTTTTCAAATGTGTGGCGGTTCTGCAATTAAAGAGGAAAATATTAAAGCATAATAGAGGTTCCTTTTAACATAAATGACAACATTATCAGGCAATAAGCCGCTCAAAGGGTAAGAGGTCCAGCATACAAAAGATGATAAATTCTTCTGCAACTATTAACCTGATCTTTTTTTCTGTACTATACATGTAATTAGTAAATGATTAATGTCGTCGTGAAAAAAGGAAACATAAATCACATCTAATATCTTATCACACCCACCAAAAGAGAAGGCCCAGAGAAGTTAAACTATATGCGCAAGTATTAATGGAATTATTTTTTTATATTTATAAGCAATCTACTAACCGAATTCCTTGTCACATAGCAAGATCTAGTTCACAATCTAGTCACTAGAACTATAGTAAAGACAAAGTAAATCTTATCTTGACCCTAAAAGTTCCTGAAACATTAAAAAGCATGCAGTGACAGAAGTAAAGTAATATACACCAGGTCAATACGCGGTCAGATCGAATATTATACTCTAAAAATTAACAGCCTTTAAGAGGAGCCAAATTAAGATACTATGATTGAACCAATTGTGTTTAAACTGATAACTAAGAGGTGACTTCTAGTATATTGAGGTCATGCAGAAACCATAAAATTTAGAGAGTCCACCTGATTAACATAAGCCCTCTTAGATGTATTATCTGCATGCTCCAATCCAAGGTACTGCTCCCAAGCACCATAAACATCTCTCCTCTGCAACAGGATACAAGCATCTTCAGCTTCGGCAGAATTCAGAAACAAGAAGACGCAACTAAAGCTGACACACAAACTTAGAAGGAAGTTCACGATGAACTTCAAGGGGAGGAAGAAATTACAAGATAACATCAATACACTACCTGAAAACGGCTGGATACAATGTCTGAGTCCTGAAGATATTCTGGGCGCCCCAATGATAAAAATGCAAATTTCCACTAGCCATCAAAAAGGTACAGAGTCAACACCCAAGTCAATCATAGGGCCTTAATTAAACCATAATGCTAAAAGTATGCAAAGCATATTCCATCTGCAAAAGCTTTGTGCTCAAGCACTATACCTTGGAAAACTCTTCATCTGGAACCTGCAATTTCTTTTGAATGCGCACTTTAATTTCCCCTAAAGTTTCACCTTCATGAATGACCAGAAAGAAAGGTTCTCCAAAATTCTGCACTTGCTGTTGAAAACCAATCCAATTACTAATTTTAACGTCAGATGCAGCAGTATATCAGTAACAATCAATCAAGCCTATTTGTAATACCATTTGATTTTGTGGAGTCTCTTTCGTGAAATGGTAAACATGGATTAGACGATCATGGGGACCAAGGTTTTTCTCCTCCTCCGGTATCTACAAAAATTAAAATAAAATACAGTAGTAAGCAAGTAGGAAAGACTAACATATACCACAGAATAACATCGTTAATTCTCCAGAATCAACAGTCTAAAGCAGAGAGGTCAGTGGAACAGAGACACATATAACAAATAAAGCTGACACAGCAAATCAAATTAAAACCCAGATCCTAGATTTTCCTTCTTGAAAGAGGAAGGGATAGAGAGAGGGGGGGGGGGGGGGGGGAATATGTATTCAAATCTCTGCTTAAACTTTCAAAACCTCAGCAAGTTCTTTTAGAAGGTAGAAGGATCAAAAGGACTTACTTCCTCTGCCCGCAATGTCCAATATTGGTCATTTATATTCTCAATCTTTTCATTGAGAGGAAAGATCTGCAGATTAGCAATGGCAACGAAAGGATGAATCAGATACAGACAAAAAGAACACATAAGCTAGCAGAACAAGTCCTAAAAGGTCATTTAGCTGTCAAAACTAAAATGTCAGCACAAATATAACAAAGGACAAGTATTTTTTTGAGAAAGCTAACTATCGTATTAATCAAGAGCCCAAAGGCTGTTCTAGAAGCCATATTTACAGATTCCAATAAAGGACAAAAGTATTATACTTATATTACGACTCCTCACCTTATAAATCTTGTGATAGAACACCTCCAGTAACCTAAGCTCTGCATTTGGATGGGACAACTCTACCTGTTGCAGCACACCATATGCCAGTAGTTATATTCTCATACCATAAATGGAAGCCACCATTGAACAGAAAATAATAGAGAAATGATATTGGTCCATAATATGCATGACAGATCCAAAACTCATATTACCAGAACTCCACGTCATTTTTTTTCCTTTTTCTTTTGTAGATAGGAAGCAGGATGCAGAAGATGGGGAGGCAAATGTCCTTAAAAACGCATATAGAATGATTTCTTACATAACATATACACCAACAAGAAACATATATTACAGTAGGGTGCGCATTCGTTTCATCCCTTATTAATGGTTTTAAATAAGATAATCGGATAGGAAAGAGAGTACTCCCCACACCAAAAAAAAAAAGGAAGATTGCCATTTCCTAAGTCAAAAAAGTTCACAAGCCAACTCCCGATGTCAACTAGTGATTTTTATATATTCAAGTATGTTCAGATATTGAAAAGCAAAATCTGCTAACTTGTACTTCTCATGTCAAAAGATAATCTCGCCCTGAAAAAATGGCCCATTTAACACTTGAGAAGCAAGATATGAAATATCAGATTGGGGGTAAAAAGGTATTATCCGAAGTAGCACAACAGCACACACTGGCATAGTGTAGGCAAAGAATGTAAATACCAACTCTTCGATTATTAAGGTAAATAATACTAGTTAGACAAGATTGTACCCTTTCCCTATATGTTATCCACAGAACCTGAATCCATCAAAGGACATTTACAGTAATGATGCATAAATCAACAAAAAGAACATATAATCTTCTAGACATCAGGAATATACCACACGAGAAAACTGCTTATTTTTTTCTGACGGGTGGGGAAATTACTTTCATCCTTTCAGAGACTCAATACTGCAATTGAAGCTGTAAACACCTATCCATACCTTTGATTTGATTTCTTTAAGAACATCACCCACGGTACTCTGCTTAGGCAATCTTACATTCAGAATTTCAATCTGAAAGCGATGAAAAGAATGTAATGAGGAAGGGAATAATTTGATGGGATAAAAATGTTTTTGCCATTTTAGACAAACCTCATCCTTCGTAGAATGATGGAAGGCAACTTTGAGCGTCTTCAGACATTGTAATTCTGGCAGAGGTATGTCCAGAACTTCATAATACAGAATATCGGAGATCTACCACCACCAAAAAATAAAGAAAAAAACGAGACGTGGTTAGCCCAGACACATCACATCCTACCAAAATACTATGCTACTGTTATGATGAATAAAGCATTAAAAGTCACCATGTGCTTTCAAGATAAAGTCAATTCATGTTAACAAACCTGATTGTAATGGATAAGCATGTCTACCAAATGATCCACAGACCGATATTTGATGGGGTTGGGCTTGGGTTGCTGCGAGTAGCAGTTGTGAGAAGTAAGCCTAATTTTGGAGGGATCATCCACACCAAGCCGCTGCGCCACTCTCTCCACTACTTCATCATATGTATCACTTTTTGCTCTGTAATTTTACCAACAAAAGATGGTCACAGATGTATCAGGAGCAAATGTTCTGCACTAAAGTGAATGATAAAGGTACCAAATAAACTCACAACTCCAGACAGAAATCATCCTCCTTCGGTTTCTCCAGCGCTCTGAAATGTACAATCTGTAAATAATAAACTCAGATATGAGGAACCAAATGGAGAAAATAAAAAAATAAAGAGCCAGTAGTATGGTGTGCACAAGCATAACACATATTAAAGGAGAAGAGGTGAAAAAGATGTTGCAGATACAGTAACAACGATGATGCAACTCGTCAAGGCAAAGACAAAAGGCAGTTTCGAAGTTATTTCCCTTGCACCCCCATAGATGACCATAAGCCCGAAAAAATAAAGGATAAGAGATAACATCAAAAAAGAGAATCAAGAGCCTTGCAAAAACTGGAGCTCTATCGGGATTCACCTGCCGGTTTTTTACATACTCCAGATATGAAGGAACATCTGGAAATCGGACTTGTTCTTCAACTTCAGGAGAAGCTTTCTTCTGAAAGCATATAATATCCCCATCTTCGATCTGTAAGAAATAAGTCAGCAAAGCAAATCTAAATCTTAGAAGATAAAAGCTTTCAGCAATCGAGCAGGCAAAACAGAAAGGACAAAAACCTGGCTAAATCGAAATGAAGCCTTTTTGTCTAGTCTTTCACACATGACAGAAGGTTCAAATTTTATTTCCTGTAAAGAAAAATGACCAAATTCTCATGTCATCTCGATCAATGACATCAATAAGAACGATAAGTGCATCAATAACAGAGAGAAGGCGACAATAACACACCTCAAAAAGTTCAATTTCATGGTCAGGAGCAAATCCAGCCAATTCGTTAAGTTTTGGAAGTATTTCAATTGGCTTACTAGTATTCTTCACGAAAAGCCTACCAACATAACTGGAAATACAAAAAGGGATTAAATCTTGTTGTTAGACCTTGCCACAAAAATATATCTGCCATGTGAGCTCCTTTAAGAGCAAATAATTTACCGCAGCTCTTCTTTCTCAGGATCATAAAGCTTAAAGAAAAGGAGTATATCATCTTTACTTTTGTCAGGTGGAGGACCAGGAATGAGATCCTGAAATATTAAACGAGTTAAAAGGTATAGTAGAATCTAAGGCAAAAAAGCACCTGTCAACAAAGGAAAGTAATTCATGGCAATTTATGATCTATAAGATAGTTAAGGAAGGTACCAGGCCACAGTCCACTTCCAAAAATAATTTTAACTCGGCATTGTTGGTCTTGTTAGAAACTTCCCTTAACTGACCAACCTGCACTTGCAGATAGTTGCCTTAGACAACAGTATAAATCGTTCAAGAAAAGTTAAAAGGGCAGAATTAATTATTAATTGTTATAAAGAATCATAGGAGCAAATAAAGCACAAGTGTTTTTGTTGGACAGCAGAAGAGAATGTATGAACTAGAATATCATGCAAAGTACAAGAATACCTTCTAGAAATCATCAATTTAAAACATTAAAGATATCAAAAGGTGATATACCAGGATAAACTAAGTTGTTTTAAGCACCAGAACCGAAAATCTCATTCACATACTCAAGCAAGTATCCAAGATGACCAAAATATGAATGAGGCATCACTTTTTCATTCTCGAGTTCTTGAATCAAGTATAGTGGCATGCTGAATTTATTTCTTCGCCTTTTTGACAATAAATCAGAATTCTCGTGGAGAACAGGCGAATATACGAGATTATACTAACCAATACATATGATTCAATTAAGGTCTGAATAATCAGGAATCTTATCTTCTTTTTTACCAGAAAAACCCGAACTAAATATTGTTTAACATAGTGTATGCTCAGGATCCTATGCAGCCAATCTATTGGTAAGTATATCTACATAAAAAATATAGTTGATACATATTAATCCAAGGGCCTCATGTTTCTAATATGTACTAATACAACAAAAACAGTAACTAATACTACCCCTAATCAAAACTAGTTTGGTTTGCTAATAAGAAGCCTCTGCAGCCGTATCACTCCATTTACACCCACTTCCAGCACATTTCTACTTATTTTTTTTGAGATAGTAACAAGCTTGTAATTCGTTTTTTGATCACCGTGATGTCCCGTCCAGCAGCACGCACCTCGACTAATTCCACGGGATACCTGCCACATCCCACCAGCAACAAGTTTCAGGTAACTCGGTCCACTAGGCTAGGACAGATAAGAAGAAATCACCTAGGGCTTTTGTCTCCCCTAGGCAGCAAGTACCATGGTAACAAGCTTGTATTAAATCACAAGAAGGTTGTTAGGCCAAATTTACAGGGAGTATGTAGCATAAAATTTAGACTAGACTATATCTAGTGATCTATAGAGACTCTAGGACTTTTAGTACAGACTCAATGTCTTCTATGTACTCTTGTTTACACCAAAAATGAAAAAGCAAAATACAACAAAGTTTCATCTTTTGGACTGAGTTGTTTTTGCCTTCAAAGCATCTTCGGTTCCTTTCTCTCCGGATAATCCACCATCTGTAGCCAGAATGAAATGGATGAAATTTGGAGAAAAGTGAATGAAAAAACCAAGTTGCCTAAGAACCAAAGGTTATGGCCTAGTGGTCAATTAAATAGATGCAAACCTTGGAGACTAGAGTTCAAATCCAAAAAGAACACTAAGTGACATCTGCCTAAAATTTGGTTCGCAAAGTTACCCGGTACTTGTGCTGGTCGAAGGGAGCAGACCGATGGAATAGTCAAGGTGTTGGTCAGGGTACCGCCATTATTATTATTTAAAAAAAAATAAGTTGTCTTACGAATCCTCCACCATTTTGATTTTCCGACATTGGGTTGAAAATGTTCTCCTTCTGTGATAACTTTTAAATACAATGAGAATGGTAGTGGAGTTCTCACTGAGAAGGACTCGCGAGTTTTTCTTACTATGAACAGAGATATAATCACCAGTGTTAAATCTTTGCTTATTTGATTCAGTCAACCCACTATACTCCCTGACTTCATTACAGAGAGGAGAGGGATTACCAAGAAAGAAGCATACGTTTTAAGTAATCATCACTCCTAATTAACTATGACAATCAAGTTTGTTTTTTCTTGGTACACTAGATTTATTTCTCATCAACCACAAGGTCAGAAACTTTTCTTTTCTAGGAACCATTGCTATATTCTTTTTAACAGACCAATTTTCCAGAAAGTTTGAAGGTTCAAAGTCAAGATAAATGCTACACACCTAAGAAGTGATATTAGAATATCCTCAAATTAAATCTAATTACCAATCTTTTCCAAAGAACGTTACACAAGACCTCAACAAATTATCTCCTCCTTATGGTGCACACTGATTCTACAAAAGAACAAACCTAGCTAGATGAAGTAAAGTTTACAAGGAAAACAGATTCCCCGTGCCTTCAACAGCAGAGAATGAATCCAACAGACTCAGAAAAAGCAATCATTATTAATGCAAAAACGTGATGAAACTATGACAAGTATTATTTCCCAAAACATGGAAATACTATCATAACAAATACCAAAAAGACTCAGAATGGGAACGAGGAGATATAAGGACTCACTGTTTGTAGTTCCTCCTGCGGAGTTAATGGGCGATTGGGCCGGTAAGTGTGATTTTGCCGCTTTGCCCAAATCCAGAAGCGCTGGAATTGAACTGGGATACCCAATTCTTTTGCAACCTCCTCCTGTAGCAACGGATAGTTTGGTCAAACACAAGACGAGAGTATCCAAGAAACTGGAAGACCACTTAAACATACCAAAGATACGTACAAACACCACATATAGAAATAAGTAACTCATTGATTGTATACACCAGAAGGAAGGTCATCCTTAACAAATACAACTCCGCTTCCTGATTCAATTCCACAGATCACATTTACATCCTTGTTTTTCGAAGAAAGATTATTAACAAGGAATTAAATGATAGAAACAAAGAATCCACATGGCAATTAAATTTGTTGGGAAGTGGTGTATGCCGAAAAAAGAAGAGAAAAGGGAAGAGGAATCGTCATCGAAACGAGAGACTCTTGAAGCAGTCAAAAGGAACTAAAATCAAGCATCTGAGAGATCTAAAAGTATTGGGCGACATGCACCTGAGACCCATAATCTCTTGCATTTTTGGCAATCATCCCTTCTCTTTAATATACGTGGTGTCCGGGCCAGCTTGCACGCACCTCGACTAATTCCATGGAATAACTGCCACCTTCCATCAGCAACATGTATCAGGTAACTCTGTCCAACAAGGCTAGGCCAGATGGGAAGAAATCACCTAGTGTTTTTGCCTAGGTTGGGATTTGAACCTGAGACCTCATGGTTCTCAACTCACTCCAAGGCAATCATCCCTTGCTCACTTTTTTTTTGAGAAGGTAACAGTATATTAAAGTTTCCATCACAAAGGCTGTGCTGAAGCCATAATTATAGAGAGGTACAGCAAAAAAAAAAGATCCTAGTAGATCTTACAGGGATCCAATGATAGCTACTAAAGCCTCTACATCCTCCAGAAGTTCTTCTTTACACCAGAAATAAAGTAACAACAAGCAATTCATCTTAACTTTCTGTGTAGGGCTACATTCTCCTTCCGAACATCTTAAATACATTTCCTTCCACACTGACCACCATACACATGTTGGGATTGAGCTCCACCATTTCTTCTGCTTCACTGTACCTCCCATATTGTTCCAGCATTTCAACCGGTTTCTCGGGGACTTTGGCATGACCCACTTAAGTCCTTTCATACTAAGAAACAATTGTCACAACTGGTCAGTGACTCCACAGTGGATGAAAAGATGATTGATGGTCTCAGATTCATTTACACATAGAGAGCATATGGACCATACTTGTAAGCCCCTTTTCATCCCTTGCTCATTGATTCATTGAAAAGCCCCTGTATACAAAAGAATAGAGAACCCCAACTGTCCATACTAACCAGAATCTCATAGGTGCTTTAAATGTACGGTAAACAAGATCCTGTAATTTGTACAAAAGACTTTTCAGCCACTTCAGAAGTTCTCTTTATCTCCAAATCGTCCACGAGAACCAAACGGATGCTCTGCTTCTCCTTTGTTTTCTTTCGAATGCCCAACAGACTAGTAGCTCATTGACAGTAGCCGGCATTTTCGACTGGATGCTAAATGGATTTAAAGCTATCCTCCATAACATGTGTGCTACCTTGACAGTGCATATCCTCCATCTACTAGGATTTGAGCCCAGGGGTGATTGATTAACTTCATTGAACGCGGCTACTCCCTTTCACGCACAAGGACTAGTACTACCTGCTATTTTGATGCATATCCATTAAAAATAGGTCTCTCTCTCTCTCCTTCTCCTTTGATTCCCTCCTCCAAATGAGTCTACGCAAGTCTTTTACTAACTAATGCTAACAAGTGAGAAGATTAAATGTATTCTCGTACTTTTTACAAGTGAGAAGATCATTTACTTATAGACACATTTAAGTCGGGAATGACATAAGGGTTAAATTCAATTCAATCACTGGATGTACTACTTGAGTCCAAACTAAGCAACAACAATTATAGAAAGTAAATAGTACCTTGAAAAGGTTAAAAGGCATCTGTTTCTGGATTCGAAAGCTACGAACTTTGTCATGATCAACAAGATCAAAATATATCTCCTTACCAATCTGTTCTCTAAGATCCTCATCACGTGCAACCTACATACAGGAGTAGATTAACACAGCATATTCAAGGAGAGAAACTTGATATCGGGCACTTAACCATTTGAAAATGACCTTGATGATTGTGTAAAGGTGGGCTTGTGCTTTGTATCTTCTCTTGTCCTCCTTCTCTTCTTGTTCTTTCTTCAACCTTATCTAAAATGAAACAAAAAACTTTATCACGGCGAACTGAATAACAGGTGCAAAGAATCTATTTCTTGCGTGGATTTTTTTTTGAAAACATACCCTTAGGTGTTCCGCAATGTCCTTCTCACCGACATCACAGACTATTTTATCCTTGTCACTCTCACGTATATAAACAAGCATGTAAGCATTGGAGTATTTTGTAAACTTAAAGGGAGTGTTATTGAAGCCAGGATTTGTTTGTGGCAACTGTAAAAGCAAAAGCAAGTCAGAATCAAAGCATGACACATCAAGACACAAGATATACTGTTAGAGACATATACCTCCTCCTCTCCACCATATTGTTCCTCTAGAGCCCTCTTAGTGTCTTCTTTTGTCACCCGTTCATCATCAAACTTATACCTAACATAGAACCAAATAATCACATTCAACCAGAGCTCAAATTACATCGTCACATCAATTAACTTTTATCTATATGACAGTACGATAGGATGCAGAATTTTTCCCTACTGCTCTGTGATCCTACAGGAAATGTTTTACAGAGAGTGCATACCATTGATCTGACAGTGTTGGCCTGATGAAAGCATAATAATGTCCACCATGCACACCACCGCTATGAACCAACACACTGCCATTAAGAAAAGCAAGGTGATACTCTTAGTATAATGATAAAAGACAATGCCACACATCTAGGTAAGCCAATGGCTTGAAACTATCATACCACTAACAAACAAAAGGGAACAGTTTTGGTTTATTAGGAATCTCATAACCCTATGTCCCAACATATCAGAACATGAACAATGCCCTAAAAGGCTAATCTTATCAGATTCAATGACAGTCTATTGATTCATTGTTTCAATCTATCCAATATAATTTTGAAATTAGAACTGCTGAGCTCTACACGAGCTAACCAACAGCACGCAGAGAATGAAAGCAAGCAACTTCAATGGGAAAAGAAGTGGAAGAGTGTGTATAAGACTAAACTAAAAGACAAAATAAAATATGAATCTTAGCAACTACAAACAGGTTTTGGGTGGTACGTATGGTTTATAAAAAGCAACAAAACACAAAAATAGATGTTTGTGTATAAAGCATAGTTGAGCTACTCCGAAGACTCCGCACCATAGTCCTAGCCAACTAGATAATGGGACAACCATAGCGAAGGCATAGTTGGGGTTTTGAGGACTGGGAATTAGTATTTGTAAGTCACCTTTGCTCCATGTTACATAGGTATTTTGGACCAGAATACAAAGTAGGGGAAAATGCGCTTCATAGTAAAGCGCTCTACACCTTGCTTATGTCAAGTAATGGGATTGAGGTAAGTAATAAATGCTTTAAGCATGAAAAAAGTTGGTGAATGACCTTGTGCATTGAGAGGTAGAAAAAAGAGATGTGAAATGTATTTCTAGTTCTTTTTCGAAAAGAATGATTAAGACCGAGATAAATAGTAAATGACTATCCCCGTTGAGAGGCTGAAAATCCGTAAAGAAGGAAATTTTGGGATACAGCTCATCTATGCACTATATGGCATACATAAACAGAAAGAAATAGGACACATTTATGCACCCCAGGGATTTGTCTAGTGGTAAGAACCCGCTTATAATCTGTGGATTAGGTGCATGCTGTTGATTCGAATCCTGTTGCAGATAAAAGCTTGGTATTTAAGTGGAGAAGGGGAGAGGGCGAGCCCGTTATCCACCAAGTTTCGAACCGTATACCACTGATCCTCGGAAATTTCTTTCAACAACGTATAATCCCACAGGTGGGGTCTGGGAGGTGTAAGATGTACGCAGGCATTACCCCCACCTTGTGGGGGTAGAGAGGCTGTTTTCGAGAGACCCTCGGCTTGATCCTCGGAAATTTCTTGGTTATAAAAAAAAGGAGATATTTTGACGGAGGTAAGAACAGTGTATAGCTTAAAGCACAGATGTTTGACAAATTGTTATATTTTCGACTAAGTATTAAAAGGATGCTGATTAATCAGATTGATGCGACAATCTGTCCTATGTGTCTCAGAGATGCGATTGAAAAGCTTACATAGCACCAACTTAGCTTTTGATTTAATGTGAATTCTATAACTTTGCTTATCAAAGAAAAAGACAATATTTTTCATACCAAACTGAGTAGACAAAGAAGTCCAAACAAAAAGAGCCTTCGAGATTGTGTGCTAGTGTGTCTATCCGCACATACACATAGAAAAGAGAGTTAAATTTACCTATGAAGTGTGTAGAGATTCCGGACACTCCTATCTGCATCAGGAGACAAATATTTTCCGTTCTCCCTATCAAGGTCAAGCTCTAGAGGAAACTCATAGCGGTCATTTATCTGCAACGTAGGAGCAAAGATTGTCAAAATTGAGAACTTGGACACTACAATATGGGATTAAATACTATCAATAATACATTAGAAGACCATTTAAACTACATTTCAAGGAAAATATTTCATGGTAGAGAGTGCTTTAACAATTAAAACTACAGTTAATAATTTTCTGATGTTTAAAATTTAAATAGACATACATTGGCAGCAACTGATAGTAGCAGGACAGAAGATTTGGGGTTCATGATGGTTGTTGGTCGGTAATAAAGTTAATAGTCAGTAACAGACAATTCGACCTTTTATCAAATAGATGCACATGAGTCACCATGAAGAATAAATCATGTCCTTTGGCTTCCTTTCATTGATGAAAAAGTTTATATTAAAAGGGACAAATTGTGCCACAATTCGACAAATAAAAAGTTGGAAAGCCTTTGATAGAAAATATTCCAACTACCAAATAGCACCTTCTTAAAGGAAATACTATATGGTTTTACACTTCTAGAAAATCATGACCACAATTTTCCCACCTTGGTTTTTTCCTTTATATCTAGTTCATGTTAACAGGTTCACTTTCAACTTTCTTTTATTTGCCCCATAATTTCGGACAAGTTAGTGAATATCGAAGTAGTATACTTCTTTTTGTTGAACATAAATGTTTGGACTCGCAAACAGGGAACAACACTCACTCTAGGAAGGCCATGAAACAACGCAAAAGCAATGTGAACCAGCAGTGCCAAAAGGTATACTCTAGTTCTTTTGCCAAAGGTAAATGCTTGAACAAAATATAGGAAATAATGCCATTTTAGAAAGGGAACTTGCAACAACACAAAATCTAATACTGCAAATCAATCATATAGCAAGCTGAGAAAGAAGAAACTTGTACTAACCTTAACCATAGTATCTCGCATGAAATCATATTCAAACCTTTTTAACTGAAGCTGGAGAACTGGAGGAAAGTCAATAAATAGTACACCCTTTTTTGCATCCTGAAATCAACACGGCAATCCAAATTCATTTTTTTAAAGATGAATTTTCTTTTTTTGAGATGGTCAGCAATTCAATTTCATAACGAAAGAAGAGAAAAAAAAGGCAACAAGCAGTTGCTGGCCTAAGGAAGTCCTTTGTGACATTCTCTACTTTTTAGCTTTATGAGTTAAGTATCTTTAAAATTCAACATGCTGGAAGGGCATTTCATGTGTCCTCTGGCTTCCTGCATAATGGCTTAGCACCAACCTAGTCCCACCCCCACAAAACAATTACAGATAAGATGTTTCATGCTCCCATTAGTATTACTTCATTGTTCCATCAAATAAGATGTCTCCCTTAGTTTTAAACACACTAACCCTCATCCATTCAGATTTTTTAATTTACATTAGGGGAACTACCAACACCCTCCGCCCCCAAAAAGATGGGAAACAAAAAACAGAAGAAAGAATTAGGCTCCAAATTATGTCTATTCAGTCAAGACGATTGATATTCTTGTTGCATTTTCACATGAATATAGATGGTTTAATATTTTATGGAGCTACTAGTGAATAACAAGCTCAGAATCTGATCTATTTGGATTCACACTAAGATTCTAATTTCCATTGTTTTGTGGGACCATTACAAATTATCATCATAAGCAGGTCCTTCTCAATTTCTATAAGGACCATAAAAATGATTGATTGATTTTATTCTTTACTGTTATAAATGAGAACATGCCACCGCAACAAAGGCCCATCAATTTATTGTTAATTGACGAAGTACTGAACCTGCAAACCATTTTCTTCAGCATGGTACTTATTATCGCCTTCTAGACGTTCGACTTCTACATATTTGTCAAAAGAGGCATAAACATCGCGACAGCCTTTGACATCGAGCTGAAGATCTGCAGAAATTTATACAAAAAATAAGTCCATGAACAGGCATTAAGGATCCAAGGGGCAAAACTGAGGATAACTAGATACCATAAAATGACTCTTTTCTCGTTGATTTGAAGTCCACATTAATACATTCTATGTAATTCATATGGTGCCCTTCAAATAACTTCTGAATTGTCCCTTCCACAACCGTACCCTGGACAAAAGCAATCATTAGAAGATCTTCATCAAAAAAGCAATCATTAGAAGATCCAATAAGATCTTCAGAATTTGCAATTAGTCATTTTATAAACATACCTTCATCTTGTCTTCAAGCTTTTCACACAACACTCTGTTTAGTTCTTGCACATCATGCTGCATGAATGAATCATAAGTGTCCCATCCAAAAGATTTTGTCAATTCTTTTGTCGCCACACTGGTATCACTATATTGGAGCTTATAAAATAAACTTTGCAGAGCCAATGGAATGCTCCCCGATGGCATGTCATTCTCTGTGGTTGGCATATGATACACAGCCTGGGGGGACCGAAACCAAAAATGAAGATATCACATTCTAGAACCAATACTAAAGATATACTTACTAAAGCCTTGGAGTAACTGGTAAAGTTGTTGTCATGTGACCGGGAGGTCATGGGTTCAAGCCGTGGAAACAGCCTCCGGCAGAAATGCAAGGTAAAGCTGCGTACAACAGACCCTTGTGGTCCGGCCCTTCCCCGGACCTCGCGCATAGCGGGAGCTTAGTGCACCGGGCTGCCTTTTTTTACTAAAAACTTGCATCATAAAACTTAGAACATATGCTAACCTTTCTAAAGTAAGGGATATGGTACAAGGTTTGTAGGAGAGAGTTCATGTAACAAGTAGCTCCCTGATTCTTAAGCCCAACATATCCCGTCTCTTTCTTCGAGTCATATGTCCAGTAATCAATGACCTTCCGTACAGCAACATCAGCTTCAATAACAACTTTATCATTTACAAGATACCCCTTATTGGGGTCATAAAGATCACTTAGAAGCATGAATGATGTGAAGCCCCAATCACTCTCTCTTTGGTTAAACTGGTGCTGCGTCTCTGCAAAAAAAAAAAAAAATCAAATCCATGCCAGGATGAAGCAAACCAGGGTCCCTGGCCATTCCGTCCCCGAATCTCACAATCAAAAACTTTCTAGCGAACTTGTAGATCACTAATCCAATACAAGTTTCACAGGCTAAAGCAATTACTTAGACAGTGTTGAAAGCTCAAAAACCTTCTGTTTGCAATTTTTAGTTTACGAAGCTTCATTCTTTCTTTCTTTTTTTATGATTTTCTTTGGCGGGATAAGTTTCCCAGTCTATTAACAGCAAGCTTAAAATAGTTTAGGAAGCCTCATTCAGGAATTTGGAGAAGTTGCAATTGTCTAATTCAATGGGTCCAAATATAATTTCCACATGTTTATTGCAAGAAATAGGTAAAGGTCCACCATATGTTTGTCCCAGGCTGGACAGCAAAACATGTAATTGATGTCTCTCTTCCATCTTATCTCGGTGTCTGATTTTTATGCTAAGCTGCTTGACCGTCTTTTTTCGAATAAATTAAACTTCATTTATTATTATTAAACCAAGATAGTGTCAAGAAATATACAAAATTCCTTTTCTAATAAACTGCCATTTCTTTTTACTTCTTGCATACTTTATTAATCTGAAGATTTTTCACCATTTGAAGGGAGGGCTTATGGTCCACATGGTTTTCTTTGTGAACTGCTTTTGACAAGAAATAAATCAAACTCCAAAAAATGAGATGGTCTGATAAGATTTAATGATTTGATTACCAATATTGAAACAAAACATCATAATTTAGTTATGCAGTTTTTTGGATGAGATAATCCGTGTGACTGATTGGCTATTTCTGATTTTGCTGGTTTTTGTCTCGTACATTAATAGATTGAAACAAAGGTAGATACACCATTGGTATGACAATAAATAACGTCTCTAACTTCACTTATTCAATCAAACTCCGCTCAATTCCAAGTTAGTTGTGGTCAGCGGTATGAATCATCTATATCCATTCAGCTGTAACATTGCAACCACAGTATATGCAACAACAACAACAACATACCCACGTGGGGACTGGGGAGGGAACCACAGTATATGCATTCTTGAAATAACATGCTTTTAGAAGAAATGATTAGTGCCATATGGTAGAATTAAAATGTGAAAACTGTTCTCTAAGAAATACAAGAGGGCAAAATAAATAATCACATAAATGACTGGAATGAAATCCTTAACAAACATAAAAGATGGTGAAGCTCTATTATGCACCATAAATCTGCAAGTTCTTAAACAAAAAGTTCGAAATAAAAGGAAGTTGGTTTTTATGACAATAAAAAGGGGAAGTTTATTCAAAAGAAATTTAAAATAGGCTGAAAGAAACTCAGAGAATGAGTCAATGTCGGGAAAGGTAAGATACTAGTTTTTTTTCCTAAAAAGAGTTCCAATAAGTGTACTTCAACTGAGGATTAAATGGAGAATATTCCAGACACGTGAAATGGCAACGAAGGAAAAACCAAAAACTGACATCCAAATAATCATACAGATGAAATTTTGATCAAGCTTAAGCTGCACCGATACAAGAGAAGAAAATACCTTTTTTCACTGAATATTTGGGGTTTATTTGATTTACAACTGTTAAGCTGAACTGGGCATATCTGTTCCACCCATATGGCAATGTAGCTGAATCTGCTACATCTAAATACATTGACAAACACTCCACGTTGTTTCCTTTTGGAAATATAAGCACTCGCCTACAAAACAATGCCAACCATAGGCCAATTATAACCCGATCTTAAGAAAAATTATTAAATTAAACCACCAATGTAAGTGATAAATGACAGTTACCATTTATAACTACCAACAACAAAAGCCTCAGAATATAGCTTCTTCACAGATAACCGAGAGAAATCGTCAATTGTCCAAGTAAACCGGGAAGCCTGTGGTTCGTCCACCGCTTGGTTCTCCCCTGTAGTAGCATTCTCAGCAGGTGCCACTATTAATCAAAATTCACCATGCGATCAAATCAAAAGTTACAAGAAGATCCAAGCCAAACATAAGACTGATCAATTGCCAACCTAACATCCTCTAAAACAGAAAAGAGACTGAAATAGTAACAATTAAAAGAGGTACAACCTTCCATTGGCTGAGGACCTTCAACTAACGGCTGAGGACCTTCAACTAAGTCAGAATGTGGTACAAGCATCTCCTCTTCTTCCTGCTGCTGAATTGTTCCCAAAAAAAAAAAAAAAAAATAAGAGATTGCTAAAATAAAGACACTTGAACCAGTGTGAGCTCATCTGTCCCATCCTTGCCGGACAGGTTTACCCAACACATATTCTTTGTAGGGTCTATCAGGCAGTGGTGGAGCCAGAATTCAAGTAAGGGGATTCAAAAAAAAATCTTATTCTTAGGGGATTCAACAACTTATATATATATATGCAAGAAAAAACATTTTTGCCCTATCTACATAGTACTCCATCCATTTCAAAATGTTTGTCGGGTTTTGACTTGGCACAGAGTTTTAAGAGAGTAAAGAAGACCTTTGAATCTTGTGGCTATTAACTAAACATATATAGAATGTACCAAAATGCCCTTTACTCTTGTGGTCCTAAACATGTCATGTGGAAAGTTGGAAGGCGTTCTTTTTTAAGACGACTAAAAAGGAAAGTAAGACAAACATTTTGAAACGGAGGGAGTATAATTTTTCACGAAGGGGGTTCAATTGACCCCCCCCCCCCCCCCCAACTTGTACCCCTCTAGCTCCGCCCCTGCTATCAGGTTGCCAGTGGACTATTCAAGATGCGGAAACTTGCTACAACACCAATGTTGTCAAATAAAACTAAATAAAAGACAAATGCCCAATCTGAGCTCATCTGCCCCAATCTAAGTGGGCAGGTTTACCAGGGACCTATACTTGTGGGCTATAGCAGGTTACCAAGTGATCAGTTGGGGTGCACGCAAATTGCACTAGACACCACAACAACAACATACCCAGTGTAATTCCAAGTGGAGACCGGGGATGGTAGGATGTACGCAGACCTTACCCCTACCTTTGGGGAAAACTGCACTACACACCGTTATTAACAAAATAAAGGAGACATACACCAGTATGAGCCTATCTGTATCAGTCCAGGTGGGGCATTTATTGTGTGTTACCTCAATGTGTATTATTGTATGTTGCCACATTCGTTTTTTATCTTGCTATTTTGTTTTCCTGTTTTTTCTTGATACCATGCTATTTGTTGTCACACCGGTTTTTTCTATCGAGTCGAAGGCCTACCGGAAACAACCTCTATACCTCACAAAGGTAGGGGTAAGGTCTGCGTACATCTTATACTCCCAGACCCCACTTGTGAGACTACACTGGGTATGTTGTTGTTGTTGTAAAAAAGCAAACACACGAAGAAGCCAAGGAGATTCATCCTCTACTATATATATATAGTGCAACTTGGCTCCGCCCCTGGTTACCTAGTAAATTATTCAGTGTGCCTGGACGCAATGGCGGAGCCAGGAATTCAAGGGGATTTAAAAAAGAAAAGAGGTTCTTATGCTAAGGGGATTCAACAACATATATATATATACGCAAAAAAAAACATTTTTGCCCTGTCTACATAGTACTATAATTTTTCACGGAGGGGGTTCAATTGACCCCCCCACCCCGCACCTCTGGATCCGCCCCTGCCTGAACAATGCATGCATCATAAATACAAAATATACACTCCATATAGAAGAAAGTCCTAAGCATGATCTAAGTGACTAGTAAAACCTAACCCTAACCCTCCCATCAATAAAAAACCCTACCCTTTTGACATCCACAACTCAATTTACAAAACAACAAAATCAATTCAATAACTAAACCCTAACTCTCCACAAATAACTATCCGATCACAATTGGAGTCCTAATGCAACCATGTCTATCTTGCATCAATTTCAACATACCAGCAATTAACGAATTTCACAAAAACTATATATAATTACAAACATATCGATAGTAAAAAATGTTAAATTCAGAGAAAACTCACATCCAACGGTTGAGGATTCAGCATGGTCATGATTGAGGATAAAGAGTAACCGTCCGATCAACTAAAATACAGAGAGATAGGTGCGATAGGGGTGAGGTGAGTTGGGGGTGGGGTTGACGTGGAGGTGGGGGGTATATGAAGAACTGAGTTTGGAGAGAAAGATGGGTACTGAAGTTAAGTGTTGTTTGGTTGGGTTTTCGATGGGGAAAAGGATACGTTTGGAATTAATGGAAATGCTAAGGATAGATTAGGGGAGGGGAAATAATTACTCCCTCCGTCTCAAATTATTTGTTTTTTTTTTTTTTTACACGCCCAACAATAATAATAATAATGTATCTGATATAATTTCACTGAAAATGATAAAATATACTCAAATTTTATCCATGCTTTTGTAAAGTAGAATAGGTTGCTTTCAATGGACTCAGCCTCTCCGCGAAGCATGATGACAAGTAAATATATGATAATACAATAGCTTGAAATATTAATTAGAAAAGAGTATTTGATCAACTTTATTTTTATTTATGTCTAAATTATATATTTATGTTCATTAAATGTTTTTTTTGTTAATTCTACTAAAAATAAAATGAAAAAAATAATTAATCATATAACTTTTAAAAATGAAATTTGAAATAAGTATTTTTGATTATCAGCACAACTAATTTAAGACGGGAGTATTATTATGCTATTTATAGAGTTTTTGCTAATGTTACTTGTCTGTGAGATAAAAGATAACATATGAAAAGCTGACACGTCAAAGGTCTCTTGGCGGCGGGTTAGACAATTCACTATTTTGTGATTTTCGTGAAAAATATGGTGACGTTTGGAATAAATTAATAAAGTGTGTGGATAATTCCTTATGTTTTAGAAATTGTTTTTAGTTTCCAAATGTTTCTTTTTTTAAAGTGTCCCGAAAATGGTGTTGCTAAGAATAAAAAAAAATCTAAAAAAGGTTGTGTTTGGATAAAAAACAGTTCGATAAACGTTTGAATTTAGTTTTAGTTGAATTATTGTAAGAGCTTTTTTTGTGATGCGACTCACAAGTCTCAATGAAGTATTTAAGTAGATATTTATCAAAAATTAAAGAAGTTCATTTTCTTTATAATATAGCCGTAAAAGTTTATTTGAAAAGTAAGCAAAATGAATGATTTAATTATTATATTTTATTTTTGCGACTAATAAAATAAATTGTACTGAAAAAGACATATGTTTTTCTCAACATAGACGTAAGAGAAAAGATTATATATATCTTTTGCTTCCTATTAATGAGTTTCAACATACTTAAGACGGTTTTCTATGCCTAAATGAACATATGAAAAATAAAAATACTTAAATAATAAAATAACAAGATTGTAGAAAGAAAAATTAGAAGATGCAGTATTACCACGACACCCTAACATGACTATTGTTCAATAAACTTTACATATAAAAATTTCTCGACTTCTTATGAACTGCATAATGTGTATCCCCAGCTCCCTAAATATTGAATATTGCTCAAAATCCTAATTTTAACATAAACGTCAATAATCATTCAAATAATGAAAGACGATGCTAATGAAAAATTGTAGAATATATGCACCACAAAGTGAACAGCAATTCATAAAAAAACTAATACTATTATGATTTTACCAGTCCCTTTTTTTTTAAGAAAAAACGAATACTCATTCATAAACTTCATTGCGTCTAGTTATTCCCTTGAAAAATGGTGCAACGACCATCGATTGTGAACTTGTCACACGCTGACACACGTGTATAATAGGTTCTCGAGTGATTTATTGAACATATCTTATAATGAATGTTAAATAGAGAAGATATTTCGTGATATACACTTAATGTATATCACGGTTTTGTGCATAAGTCCCATTCAGTTTTGTACATAAGTTTTCGTTACTTTGTATAGTTTAGGTACTATTTTAGTGTAATTATTACATTATACACTTATCATAATTATAGGGGTTTTGTATTACTAGAATAGGGTTTTGGGATTAGAATATGAATAAGTTTTCTATTATGGAAAATTGTAATCTGTATATATACTCTTTTCATTAATGAAAATAATTAAGGGATTATTTCTTTCATGGTATCAGAAGTCTAGGTTTTATTCCTCTCTCCAAAAATTTTGTCGACCTCTCCAATTTTCGTCGTTCTACCTCGATTTACGAGCCTTCTTTCTCAAATTTCGTACCCGGCGGTACCTCGTCTCTTCCCATTTTTTTCTTCTCAATCCCTACATCACGTCTTGCGTTGCTATTATGGCTAAGAACGTGTTTCACCCTGCCCTTACTATTTCTAAAATCAAGAATCACATCCTTATCATTCTTGAAATAGAAAACGTCCAATACGCGACGTGGGCCAAACTGTTAAAAGTTCATGCACGCTCGCATCAAGTCCTCCATCATATTATCCCCGCGGATCATAAGGATACTGAGGTGCCCAAACCCGAGGATGATCCTAAGTTATGGATGACTCTTGATGCTACTGTTCTTCAGTGGATTTACTCTACTATTTCTACAGACCTCTTGCAAACAATTATTAAACCAAACGCTACGGGGATGGCGGCATAGAATAGAGTACGTGATATATTGCAAGATAATCAGAATTCTCGTGTTGTTACCCTTGAGCAGGAATTTTCCCATGTCAATATAGAAAATTTTCCGAACGTTTCAGCATATTGCAAAAGGTTGAAAGAATTGGTGGACCAAATCTGCAACGTTGGTGCGCCCGTTAGTGATGATCGTCTTATTCTACAGATGGTTGTTGGCCTATCCGAGGCCTATAATGGCGTTAGAACTCTCATTCGTCAAAATAATCCTCTCCTGAAGTTCTATCAGGCCCGTTCCATGCTTACTTTGGAAGAAGCCGTCCTGGCTAAAAAGACGGCTACGAGTACTAGTCATGTGGTCATGATGACGTCCTCCACTAATTCTTCGAATTTTGGTGACTATTTGAACCAAAACTGGTCTCCAGTGGGCGGCAAAAATAGTCGGAAAAATAATGGCAAAAATTATGGGGGCAAACGTGGTGGTAACGGCGACAGTAGGACCCGCCACAACAACAGTGGGTCACAGCCCAACTGGTCCCAGCATTGGGCCCCTTGGTCGTGGGCTTGGGCCAGTGGGCAGTGGCCCAACAACCCTTATTTTGCTGGGCCTCCATCTAATGGGCGTGGATCGGGGCGAGAATGCGTCTCACGACCGAGGGTCAGAGAATTTCGAGCCCAACTCGCAACAACCCAGTTATTTTCGATGCAGTTATGGGCCGGGGCAGCAAGCCGGGGTGTTTGGGCCTCGGCCTCCGCAGGGCCACCATGCAGCAGGCCCCACTCAGACCGACATTAAAGACGTGATGCACACATTTGGTTTAACTCCACCGGACCTAAATTGGTACATATACATCGGCGCCACTACCCACATGACATCCGATTCATGTACTCTCTCGTCTTATTCCAATTTGAGCAACCCTTGTGGCATAATTGTTGATAATGGTAATTCTATTCCGATTCGTGGTTATAGTCATAAAACTTTATCTCCCCCCCCCCCACCCTCATTAATCCCTTGTTTTGAAAAATACCTTTTATGCCCCTAAATTGATTAAAAATTTAATGTATGTCCGTAAATTCACCACTGATAATTTCATTTCTGTTGAATTTGATCCGTTTGGGTTTTCTATGAAGAATTTCAAGACGGGGAGTCCTCTCATAAGGTGTAATAGTAGGGGAGATCTTTATCATATCACGCCAAGTTCCGATTTCTCGAGTCAAGTCTTGCCATCAATTTTTGCAGCCCTTGTTCCTTCTTTGTGGCATGCTCGTTTAGGTCATCCGGGGTCGTCTATTTTATCTTTTTTAGATAAAAATAATTTTATTTCTTGTAAGGGTACACGTAGTACTCCGAATTGTCAATCTTGTTCTTTAGAAAAAATTGTTAGATTGTCTTTTGTTGACTCTAATTCTCATACTTTGATGCCATTCGATATTATTCATAGCGATTTATGGACATCTCCTGTTCTGTGTTCTTTGGGTCATCGTTATTATGTTCTATTTTGGATGATTATTATATTTTTTATGAACTTTCTCCGATAGTGAAAAAATCTCAAGTTTTTTCCACATTCTTAAAATTTAGAGCATTCATTAGAACCCAATTCGAACGGAAAATAAAAAATATTCAACGTGATAATGACAAAGAATATGATAATGGAGTATTTCGGGAATTTTGTGCTAATAATAGTATCAATTTTTATTTTTCTTGTCCTCATACATCTTTAAAAAATGGAAAAGTGAGATGCAAAATTCGTACCATTCATAACATTGTCCGGACTTTATTGATTCATGCTTCCGTACCTCATTCATTTTGGCATCATGCTACCTATCTTCTCAACATTCTTCCTCTCAAAGGTTTGACATATTTGTCCCCTCTTCAATTTTATATAATAAGACTCTTTCGTATTCCCATCTTAGGGTCTTTGGATGCTTATATTATCCGTTGTTTCCGTCCACCACAATTAACAAACTTCAGGCCCGTTCTACCCTTTGTGTATTTTTTGATTATCCGTCTAATCATCGTGGTTATAAATGTTTTGATTTATCGTCTAATAAAATCATCATTAGTCGTCATGCTATTTTTTATGAGTCCCAATTTTTGTTTGCTAAAGTGTATAGTCTCGTGCCTAGTTCGTATAATTTTTTGGATGACGGTATCTCCCCATATATTATCCACCATTTATCTAACATGTCCCGTGCCCCGAATCCGCCAGCAGTCCACTGCCAGCTGGTCCTCCTGCTACGACATCGTCTCCAAATTTAGGCCCAGTCACTAGGCCTTCTATCCTGTCCGGTTCTGGCCGAGTTTCTTTTCTAGGTAATGGGTCCAGTTATGGCCCAATCCTTGCTTCCAGTTCTGGCCCGGTCCATGATACTGTTCCCGGGTCCAGTACTTGCCCAATCTATATTTCCAATCTCGGACCCAGTTATTGGTTTGGACCAGCAGGCCCACTGCCTGTTGGCCAGTCCGTCACATGTCCCGATCATTCTCAAAATTCGTCCAATTCTCCTGTGAGTCATAGACCGGTCACTCGTAGTCAATGGGGTATTTTTAAACCAAAAAGATATTTTAATTTAAATTCTAATGTTCTTAAATTCCCTTTACCCCACAACACTATGTCTTCTTTAAATGGCCCAAATTGGAAATTTGATATGACCGACGAATATAATGCTCTTATTGATAATAAGACGTGGGAGTTGGCGCCCCGTCCATCTGGTGTTAATATTATTCGGTTTATGTGGATTTTTGCTCATAAAGACAATTCTGACGGCTTTTTTGTGAGCCATAAGGCTTATCTTGTAGGTGATGGTAAGAATCAGCAGGTTGATGTGGATTGTGGTGAGACATTTAGTCCGGTGGTCAAGTCGGCTGCCATTAGCACTATGTTCAGCTTGGCTCTTTCGAAAGCATGACCCATTCATCAGTTAGATTTTACGGACGTGCGACGCTTGACAGGTCGTCGGCTTAGCCCCGTCCGTCCGGCGCCTAGAGCATGCCACAAGAGTAGCGTCTAGAACTCAATGCACGACACGAAAGCACCGCCTTGTCACATCAATGGCCGACATCTCGCCCTGAGCGATGCCGCCCACCGGCCTACTACCAGCGCACAATGAGTCATTATCGGCATTTTTTAAAGGACGCCGGTAGCGTAGCACAGACAAGCCATGCATGCCACAAGTGTGCCCCTACTACACGCGACATGCCCACTGGGCGCTGGCCTCAACCGGCGTCAGTCACTTTGAAGTGCATTCAACACATCTACCCCCTTATATATGCTTTAAAAAACCCAAGTGTCAGGAGTATACATGCTTATGCCAGAGAATCATAATGCACATGTAGTGCACAAACGTGCACGTTTTCATGTACGAATGATCTAATGCATTCATAAATTACTCGTAAGCATTGAAAATAACATTTTTTTATAAAAAAAATATTTTTAATATTAATTACATAAATTCAAAAAATTAATAAAATAAATGAAAAAATGTAAAAAAAAATATAATAATGTTTTCGTTGAGCTCATCTTACGACACATGCGTTATCTTTTAATAGATGTGCCGCCCCAGCCAAACTCCCTACCTGACAATGTCTTCTGCCCGGATCGGCCTACAACCGCCATCCTACTCATCGGGGCCTGACACTTGCCCCGACGGTCGAGTGTAGGTCGCGCGCTTAAGCGTCATCTATTTTCGAGGCTAATTGATTCGGCAGGTGAGTTGTTACACACTCCTTAGTGGATTTCGACTTCCATGACCACCGTCCTGCTCTCTTAATCGACCAACACCCTTTGTGGGATCTAGGTTAGCGCGCAGTTTGGCACCGTAACCCGGCTTCCATGTCAACCCATATTGCCCGTTCTGCTTACCAAAAATGGCACACTTGGAGCTCTTGATTACATGGCACGGCTCAACAAAGCAGTCACGCCGTCCTACCTATTTAAAGTTTGAGAATAGGTCGAGGGCGTTGTGCCCCCGAGGCCTCTAATCATTGGCTTTACCCGATAGAACTCACACGCGAGCTCCAACTATCCTAAGGGAAACTTCGAAGGGAACCGACTACTAGACGGTTCGATTAGTCTTTCGCCCCTATACCCAAGTCAGATGAACGATTTGCACGTCAGTTTTGCTGCGGCATAGGCCGACATCCAACGACACAGGCTGACGTCCTAGCCCGACATGCAGCAACATAGGACGACGGCCTAGCCCGACGTGCAACGATCTAAGCCGACGTGTTGACGAGCAGCGACATAGGCCAATGTCTTAGGCTGACGTGCAGCGACTAGGCCGACATGAGAGCCCGACGTACAACGACATAAGCCGATGTCCTAGTCCGACGTGCAGCGGCATATGCCGATGTCCTAGCCCGACATGCAACGACATAAACGGACGTCCAATGTCCAACGACATGTGACGCTGCACGACGGGCTCAATTGGATGTGTTGTTGTTGTAAGTACATGAAGTAATTCAAAGCATACACTAATTACAATTTTCTTCAATTTTTAAGTTTCTTTAAACACTCATATTGTATTAATACGTAGATATTACTACTCTATGTATCGTTGTAATTTTATCAGATAATCAAATAACTAAGTAATAATAAAATGGTAATCAAACATTAGGACGCGGTTTCCGTTATTACTGTCCGAAGAAAACTCTCAACCAAAATTTCCCATTGAAATTCCAAAATTCACCCCTTTTCTTTTCCTCTCTAAATCATCCCATATTTTCCTCTGCTTAAAGAACTAGAGAGAAAAGAAAAAAAAACAGTCATACCAATTACAAATTTTACAAACAGAAAAAAAATATAAAAAAAGGGTTTTCAAATTTCCCTTCTTTTCTCTCTCCCACGTTTTTTCTCTCTCTATTTTCTGTATTTTGTTTCTTCATTTTCCCTCGCTTTCCTAGATATATCTCCAATTATTCTCCGGGAAGCTGAATTATAATTTCCATTTTCTCCGGGGAAATTCACCTCCATTTCTCAGCTACAGCTATTTCGTTTCTTTTCACGTACCTTACTTTTATGATCCGCTTTTTATCATTTTTTTGTTTTATCACTCGGTGTTGGTTACCTACATTACAAGTTGATTATACCTGAGACTTTGGTTAAGGAAAGAGCAGGTACATCCGCTGATCCACATGCTTTGGTGGTGCTTTTTATCATTTTATGCATGTTTAATGGATATATTGTTCGTATATGTGCATGGATTTGCATTTAGTGGATTGTTTTTTCCATTTTTTGGTTTGTTATATAAGGAAAATTAATCTCGATAATAAAGCGATGCATTATTGATACGACATTTTTGTTTCGGGTATAAAACTCTGCATAATTGATGTGAAAGATGTAGATTTTTTCACTTTTTATTGGATAACGGTGGTGAAAATGTGGAAATGATACGGGTATCAACATTGCCAGGATAAAGCTAATCTTGGCCTTGGTATTGCACATAGAAATCCATGTATTAGTCATTGTTCATCTCTATGTATTGTTGTTTTTGGAGTACAACAATGTAAACCTAACTTAAGGATATCTGTTGGACTTGGAATTGAAAAAAATGTGTTGGATTGAATCTTTCGCGATGGAAATGCACTCTTCCCCATCTTTCCAACATAGGAGGCTATCGACATTGTCAGGAAACAACCTCTCTAACTCACAAGGTAGGGGTAAGGTCTGCGTACACTCTAGCCCCAGACTCCACTTTGTGGGATTTCACTGGATATGTTGTTGTTGTTGTAATCCATGCATTATGAAAAGAATGTATCTTGAGCCTAACTCAACCCCAAAAGGTAGCTTTTCGGGTTGTGTTAGGCACAAGATCCATTCTTTACATGGTATCAGAGCCAGACCCATTTCAATTCTTTGTTCGTCGATGTGGGCTCTTAACAATTATTGTTAGGGTCCAACTATTTCCTATTTTGGTGCACAACAATGTAAACCTAGCTTTAGGGTGCCTGGGCTTGTAATTGAGAAAAATATGATTGTTTTTGCAGGAACTTGTATTGTGTGTTGCAATTGAGGGAAGGGGGAATTCATCCTATGTGAAGCCGAGGGATATATACGTATACATACATTTAACATTTTATCGAAGAGGGAGGGATTGAGAGCTTGTTGTACAGGATTAATCGTCTTCGGGTTTGTGAATTTTCTGTTTTTTCCCACTTTCTTTTCTGTTTCTATTTGAGGAATCATTTTTCGGATTGAGGCTCGACGATTGATTGGATGTGCATTAGAATATGGATTCTCATAATTCGGCCCCGACGACCAGCCAGGTCAACTGTTGTGATTGCGGGTGCAGCAGTTGTTCTGCGATGAACAGGTCCTATTCAGGGACTTGGCTCCGATCTGTGAAGCGAAAATTTGATGAATATAATGAGAATAAATTTATGATCCCAGGCTTTGTCTTACCTCTAAATGCTCGTATTGAAATCGAAAATGAATGTACAGCACTTAGGGAAATGGTAAGTAAGCAACAACACACAATTCAGGATTTAAGTGCTGAGTTGGAGGAAGAAAGAAATGCGTCTTCCTCGGCAGCAAACGAGGCCATGTCAATGATTTTGAGGTTGCAAGGAGAAAAGGCAGAGGTTCAGATGGAATTTAAACAATTCAAGAGGTACACGGAGGAGAAAACGGCGCATGATCAGCAGGAGATTATGGCTTTGGAGGATTTATTATACAAGAGGGAGCAAACAATTCAATCGTTGACTTGTGAGGTGCAAATGTATAAGCATAGAATGATGAGTTATGGGCTAACAGAATCTGAGGCTGATGGTGATTGTGAGACGGAAAAGGGCCGTTTTAGTCGGAATAATAGTATGTCCGAGACTATCAATGGGCAATTCGAAGTTCCTCCATTTGATTACCCTCCGTTGAAATGCACTATTAATGAGAATCAAGTATACACAGAGTTTGATAATGAGACTGTTGATGTTGAGAAATATGCATTTGAAGAGACCCCACGTTCATGCGACCAATTGCGCGATTTGGAGCATAGGATCAATCAGTTGGAGAGGACACCAAGAAGCACTGATGGGGATCTTTTCAAGAACAACATACTTGAAAAAGTGATAGTTGGTCATTCCCCAAGGAGGAATAGACATCTTAGAAAATTTTCAACTGATAGTGTAGGATCTCCCTTCATTACAAACAAGGAAATTAACTCAGATTCTCCAAGGTTTGGTGGAAGCATTAGAAAAGCAGAGTATTCACAAACCGAAGAGCGTTCAAACTTGAGGAAGGTGGATAATTCATCAGAAATTGGAGATGACATGAGTGACCGAGTCTACACAATTGATGCTGTACATCAGGGGGCTGGATATAATGGTGTATCAGAACTCAAGGCTTCAGCCATGGTCGACGACTATACCCCAAGGGATTCATTGAATCATACAGATTTTGGAGATCCAGAGGTCACAAAGTTGTACTTTAGGCTTCAGGCACTTGAGGCTGATCGGGAATCAATGAGACAGGCTATGATTGCTATGCGGACTGATAAAGCACAGGTGATATTGCTCAAGGATATTGCTCAGCAATTATGCAAAGAGATGTCCCCAGCCGTGAGAAGACCTACGAAGAAGGCATCTGTAATTGGGAGTTTTTCATTCATGTCTGTATTCAAGGTATGGTATTCATCTGTGTTAACTTTACGGTTTGCAGTAACTTCATTTCTCAGTTACGCTGATACCTATGGTGTTTGTCCTACGTGAAAGCACATATTTTGGGTTATTGCTCATTGCAAGGACATCTAATAGCAATTTGTTGACTGTAAACATATACTCTTTGATTCGATTTGATTGAGTCTGTAATTTATTGGTCCTCTCATGTCAATGACTAGTAACATATATAGGGCTTAATTCAGCTTGATTGAGATCGATTCTATGATAGAATAACAGAAATACTAATTACTTCGTCTGATACTAATTTTAGCAAATATTATTTTCCTGTGCCAGAACTAAAGGCTTACTGGTTAGAAATGTGCTGGACCTGCCTTCTTTAGCCTTACTCATTTTCTTAACTTTTAACTGCGCTGTCACACGTTTTGGTTAGAGTCCCTTAGGTGATGACATTTTTCCACATTCCAACTGATATCTGATTTTTGGTTCAATTTTGTGAATATTGTCTATCTTGAACTAATTTTACAACCACACGATCCTAAGTAAGTGTTTCTGCGTGTAACGTTTAAGATTCTTTTGGGTTATGTATAAATGTCAAAGTTATGTAATTATATGATGTATTAGAAAGGTTAATACATAAAACACTCTTTTGTCATTGTGGTGCTTAATTTATGTGCTTGAGTTCTTGTTGCAATTATCCAAAAACAAAAAGGCTTGAGTTCTTGTTTGAGTGCTTTATTTCATGCAAGATGGTGATTTATTTGCTGCACTCTGAATAGCTCTGTGAGAATCTGAATTTGCATTTCTTAGCTTTCTGCTTGGTGAGACTTTGGAGGCAATCTTTGTAGCAAGTTGCTGTGTGTGTTAAGATAAACCATTTCGAATTTAGGATGATGAAATAGAACATTTTCTGCTGAGCTTGGAACGAGAGAAACATTGGGTCACCTAAAAAGGAAGAACTGAGAATGAATTGGATTGTGTCTCTTTCTGAAACCTCTACTAGTACTAGACCTTGAGTTAGCTTTTGTGGTCATTGTTTTTCTTTTTCTTGGATCAATTATGGGTGAGGTTTGGTGTGGGTCAGAGCTGGTGTTTGGAGCAATTTATGGTTAAGATGTTTCAATAAGTTATATTCGAGTACACTTAAATCTTCAATCAAGTCACCAGATAATATCATATGGATTAGTGTCTTCGGCTTATGTCTAATCAAGAAGTCCATTTTCAAAATGGGAAGAGCTGTTGCTAACCCATGTAATCTCAAAGTTTTAGCAGAACCACATTTCAAATGGTAAGTAGACAAACGTTATTTGGTAATGTCATTATGACATCACTTAGATCTTGATGCATTTTCACAGGCATCTTCCTTTATAGCTATTTTTGTCCATATTGACATGGACAGTTGACACAAAGCTCTCTTCTTTAGTTACTTTTGATGGGCCACTTGGACTCTAAACAAATGTGCTAGGACTAATTCCATTTTTTGTTGGATTTATGTTCTTATTTCCTGCGGGGAGAAGGGGTTCTAGTGACAGAGTCGTAAGTACCATTTGAATTTTCTTCTATTATATTGATGACACTAAAAGTGAACAAGGTAGACCTAAAGTCATGTAGTTAAGTTGTCCTAAAAGACCTACAATCTTTAGAATCAATGCGGACCTAGCTTAGTATAAACACCATACAGTAATATATGGGTTAATAAAATATCAAACCAATTTGTTTTATTCTGACATCAAAATTTCTCACTCTTCTTACTCCTCCCACTCCCCCCCCCCCCCCCCCATTTCTTATTTGGCCTTCCTGTTTCTGTGTCGTCTTTTGATATATTTTATATTCTTTTTTATTCAGTGGATCACATGCTTTGTTTTGTGGAAAAGAAAAGCACGCAGATGCAAGTGAGTTGATCATTGCAATTTCGTTTCTTATCAATAACTTGTTATATAGTGCTTCAACTTCTTACGATTCCCTTACCTTAGAAAAGAAAGCAATCTACCTATTTCCTTTTCTGCTTGCTTGATTGAGTTTCTTCTTGGAGCAAGTTCTAATTGGCATTCAATTAAATCTTGATACTTGCATAGGTACTACTTTGGATCGTCGTCCAATAATGCAGGCTTGTTAATGCTTTTAGACAAGGGACCTCGCGTGGGACAGTGGAGATGTCTTATGAGTACGCAGGTGTAAAACCAGCTCTTACTCTCCTATTACTGAAGACTGTATCATAAATGTGAGTGCGAAATGGATTGTAGTCAGATTGACTGCTTTTTCATATTACTTTCTTTCTCCCCCTGTATTCCTTGCTGCTGCAAATTGTGGGTTCACTCTGCGCTGTGTTCTTCCGCTTGATTCTTGGAATTGTAACATTTGGCTGAACCAGTGTCATCGAAAATATAGATGTTCCACTGCCAGTTTGGAACTTCTGAATAATTGTGATCATATATGGCTTGTTTGGATTCTACGCAAGGTTTCCTTTTCTTTTTTTTCCCTGTATATTACAAGTTGTGAATGAATTTTTTATCTTGTTACTTTTTTCTTTTTGTCAATCAGATGTTAGTGCTATTGCACTTTTGTATTCGTTGTCAAAGAACTTCCTTCTTATTCATCTAGACTTTTAGTCCAAGACTGACTAAGGCTAATAAAGCCTAGCCAAGTGAATGTAAATTCTTGGAATTTCACTTTGCGAAATGTACTGTGTCTTACCTTTAAGTGAATGCTTTATTTTCTTTTTCTTTCCTAGTTATTGCAGTACAAATTACACTTGCAAACTAATAAGTAGTAGTAGTAGTCTTCACTCTTCAGCTCCTATTATGTCTCATGCCAATTAATCCATCATGACAAGTACCCTCTTTCATAATAGTACTGTCACGGTAGGTGTCAAATGTGCGGATTTGGTTGAATTTGGACGGATCAAAATGAGATGAATTAATAAATTACTGGATTATTGACTCGCCCAAAAGTTATTTGGACTGAAATGAGTTGGGCCAAAATGAGTTAAAATGCGGATCATAACCCAACTTTCCAAATTTTTGCTAACTTTTAATTGCTTTATTTGTTCTTTTATAATATTTTAGTACCTTAAAAATTAAAGACCACTCCTAAACAGGGTCATTTGCCGAATGACCCAATTTGGGCTCTATATCAACCCATTTTTTAATGGGCTGAGCTAATAAATAGACGGATTATGCCCAAACTTAAACGAGTTGAGCGACTTATATTTTCATCAACTAAGTTTGCCACCTCTAACGGTCACCAATTACTTGGAACAAATAGAATCTGAGACGGCCTCAACATAATAAATCTACCACTACATTAACGTTTTGAATTCTCACTTTTGAGTACAAAACTATCAATTTCTAGACTCGACATCCAACAAGTTTGATGACTATAACTAAGGCATGTGTTAAATGAATTGCTACTGCTAAAGCAAAAACTCATAAGCAAAGGGCAGCGTTGATCTCAAATTTACCACTATTAATACGAAAAGAATTAGGATTTGCGACCCCATCTTTAAAATTGTGAAGATGAATTTTCCCGGGGTTGGAGGAACTCCTATTTAATATTTCCCTCACATTTCTTATGGTGAAAATTTATCGGTCTGGGTGTTTACATCGAATCAATAAATGCATATTATGTGTTTACACGTACACTTCTATCACTTAATCATGGTAAATTAAACTAATTTGATGTGAACACCTTTCTCCCCCGTCTCCCTAATAGTAATAACCTTTTAAAAAAAAGATGAATTGCCCCGGTGAATTTTTTGCATTCACAAATTCTGTCGTTCCAAAAGCATCTGACTACTTCATGCATACTCTACTTGGCTCGGGGAGATATAGTCCAGTTGGTGGAGCGACCAAGCGAAAATCTCATTTCTTTAGATCCAAACCAAGCCTTCGTAATTTGAATTTTTTCCCGATGGAATTAAGAGTTTATTCATTTTTTATCTGAAGTAAATTCGAAATTGTTCAAATTCTGTAATCAGCAATTAGCAATATTGATAAACCACTCAAAGCGATTTGATTATAATTTAATTCGTGCCGATTTATTAGTGAAAGAAATAATCCCTTGATTATTTTCATTAATTGAAAGAGTATATATACAATTTACATATTTTCATAATAGGAAAATCTCATTCCTATTCTACTCCTAAAACCCTATTCTAGTAGTACAAGAATCCTATAATTATGGTAAATGTACAATGCTAATTAATATAAAATATTTACACTATAATTGATGCCTCAAACCGTGATATACACTTAATTAAGGAAAGTGTATATCATGGTATATACTACATGGATAGTCTATATTTAACACTCCCCAGCAGTCATAGCATGCAGTCTTCATACGCTGAGACTGTCCCTAAAATCTTCAAAGAGTACTGACGGAAGACCTTTGGTAAAGATGTCTGCAATTTGATACCTGGAAGGGACATGACAGACGCGTACTTATCCACGAGCTACCTTTTTTGCGAACAAAGTGAATGTCTATCTCGATGTGTTTAGTGCGATGGTGATGAATTGGATTACCATGAAGGTAGATGACACTAACATTATCATAGTAAATCAAGGTAGCTTTCTGAATAGGACAATGAAGCTCCAAAAGAAGATTACGTAACCAACATGATTCAGAGACTACATTGGCTACCCCTCGATACTTGGCCTCTACACTAGAGCGGGATAAAGTCGACTGACGCTTTGCAGACCATGAGACCAAGTTATTTCCAATAAACATACAATAGCCAGACGTAGAACGTCTAGTGTCTGGACAGCCACCCCAATCAACATTTGTATACGAGACAAGTGTAGATGTCGACGACAGATATAAATGTAAGCCATAGCCAAGTGTCCTCTGGATGTACCGAATAATGCGTTTGAGCGCATTCATGTGCTCAATCCTGGGATCATGCATAAACAAACACATATGTTGTACGATATACGTAATATCTGGTCTCGTGAACGTAAGCTACTGAAGGGCCCTGCAAGACTGTGATAGCGGGTCAGATCCTCATAAGGTGAGTCAGTCGCAACACCCAACTTGGGTTTAGTATCAACTAGAGTGGAAGTAGACTTGCATGATGACATTTCAGCTCGCTCAATAATCTCAGTTGCATACTTCCGTTGGGATAAGAACAACCCACTGGTATGACGAGTGACAACAATCCCCAAAAAGTAACTCAAGAGCCCTAAGTCTTTCATAACAAACTCAGAAGTGATCATTGTTATGATAGACTGGCGTAATGCATCAGAAGAGACAGTCAAGATAATATCATCCACATATAATAGTATATAAGCCAAGGAAGAACCACGATGATATATGAATAATGAATTATCAGACTTGTTGTGAGAGAACTCAATAGTTGAAACATAGTCTGCAAACCTCTTATACCAAGCCCGTGGGGACTGCTTAAGCCCATACAAGGACTTCTTCAACAAACAAACCTGATGAGGATATTTGGGATCCTTAAAACCCAAGGGTTGATGCATATAGACTGTCTCATTGAGATCACCATGTAAGAAGACATTCTTCACATCTAATTGATGAATGGGCCATGCTTCGAAAGAGCTAAGGTGAGCACAATGTGAATGGTAGCCGGCTTGACCACCAGACTAAATGTCTCACCACAATCCACACCAACCTGCTGAGTCTTACCATCACCTACAAGACGAGTCTTATGCCTCGCAAACGAACCGTCAGACTTGTCTTTGTGAGCAAAAAATCACATAGACCGAATAATATTAACACCAGATGGACGGAGCACCAACTCCCACGTCTTATTATCAATAAGATTATTATATTCGTCGGTCATAGCAATTTTCTAATTCGGGTCATTTAAAGCAGACACAAGATTACGGGGTAGGGGTGATTTAAGAATATTAGAATTTAAATTAAAATGTCTTTTCGGTTTAAAAATACCCTGTTGACTACGAGTGAATGATCTATGACTCGTGAGAGAATTGGGTGAATTTTGGAAAATAACGGGACAAGTGACAGATTGGCCAGCAGGCAGTGGGCCTGCTGGACCAACACGGGAAATGGGTATTGTTTCCGTCACTGAAACTGGGAAAAGAACTAGACTGGGGAGGCGGCCCAGTTTCCGGACCCATGACGGGATGCAGTGGCGGAACTGTAGAACCCGTGGGCAGTGGGCCCGCCGGCGGATTTGGGGTGTGGGATATGTCCGATAAATGGTGGATAATATACGGGGAGACACACTCATACGAAAAATTATACGAACTAGGCGCGGGACTACTCACTTTAGTAAACGGAAATTGAGACTCATCAAAAATAACATAGCGACTAATGATGATTTTATTAGACGATAAATCAAAATATTTGTAACCACGATGATTAGACGAATAACCCAAAAATACACAAGGGGTATAACAAGCCTGAAGTTTGTTAATTGTGGTGGACGGAAACAACAGATAACATAAGCACCCAAAGACCATAAGATGTGAATACGAAAGAGTCTTATTAAATAAAATTTGAAGAGGAGACAATATGTCAAACCTTTGGTAGGAAGAATGTTAAGAAGATAGGTAGCCATTTGTAGAGCATGATGCCAAAATGAAGGGGGTACGGAAGCATGAATCAATAAAGTTCGGACAATGTTATTAATTGTACGAATTTTGCGTATGGCTTTCCCATTTTGTGAAGATGTATGAGGACAAGAAAAATGAAAATTGATCCCATTAGTAGCACAAAACACCCAAAACATCCAATTATCATATTCTTTTCCATTATCACACTGAATATTTTTGATTTTCCGTTCGAATTGGGTTCTAATGAATGTTCTAAATTTTAAGAAAGTGGAAAAAATTTGAGATTTTTTCGCTAACGGAAAAGTCCATAAAAAATTAGAATAATCATCCAAAAATAGAACACAATAATGTTGACCCAAAGAACTGAGAACATGAGATGTCCATAAATCGCTATGAATAATACCTAATGACATTAAAGTATGAGAATTAGAGTCTACAAAAGGCAATCTAACAAATTTTCCTAAAGAACAAGATTGACAATTCGGAGTACTCCGCGTACCCTTACAAGAAATAAAATTATTTTTATCTAAAGAAGACAAAATAGACGACATAGACGAGCATGCCACAAGGAGTGAGCAAGGGCTGCAAAAGTTGATGACAAGGCTTGACTCGAGAAATCGAAACTTGGCGTGATATGATAAAGATCTCCCCTACTATCACACCTCATGAGAGGACTCCCCGTCTTGAAATCCTTCACATAAAACCCAAACGGATCAAATTCAACGGAAACAAAATTATCAGTGGTGAATTTACGGACAAACACCAAATTTTTAATTAATTTAGGGGCATGAAGGGTATTTTTCAAGATAAGAGGTGGATTGGGGGGAGACAAAGTTTTATGACCATAACCACAAATTGGAATTGAATTACCATTACCAACAATTACGCCACGACTGTTGCTCAAATTGGAATAAGACGAGAGAGTACCTAGATCACACGTCATGTGAGAGGTTGTACCGGTGTCCATGTACCAATTTCCGTCTTGCGGATTTAATCCAAGTGTGTGCATTCCGGCTTCAATGTCGATTGGGGTGGGGCCCGCTGCATGATGGGCCTAAGGAGGCCGGGGCCCAAGCACACCGATTTGCTGCCCCGACCCAGAATTTGTGCGGTATCCATTGGAACTAGGCCAGAATGCATTGGGCGAGACTGCTAGGCAGCCCAATTTCCTGAAAGTGGGTACGCATGAACGTAGTGGTTATTGGGCCACTGCCAGGGGGCCCAGGGCTGGGACCAGTGGAAGGTGGCCCACTGCTACCTGGATGGGGCCCACTGCCGGAATTCTGACCACCGCCACCACTATCGGAACCACAACGTTTGCCCCTGCGATTTTTGCCATTATTTTTCCGATTATGCTTGCCGCTACCGTGACCACGATTTTAGCTTGAATTATCACCAACCTCTACAGAATTAGTGGAGGACGTCATCATGACTACGGGACTAGCGCCGGTAGCCGCTTTTTTGGCCAAGTCGGCTTCTTCGAGCGTAAGCATATTACGAGCCTAATAAAATTGAACAAGAGGGCTGCTCTGACGAAGAAACGTGTCAACACTACTATAGGCCTCAGATAAGCCTACAATCATTTGTAGGACCAAACGATCATTTGTAACGGGCGCGCCAACGTTGCGAATTTGGTCCGCCAATTCTTTCAATCTTTTGCAGTATGCTGAAACGTTGGAGAAATCTTCCATATTGAAGTGGGAGAATTCCTGCTCAAGGGTAACAACACGAGAATTTTGATTGTCTTGGAATATATCACGCACTCTATTCCACACATCCATCGTCGTAGCGTCTGGTTCGATAATCATTTGCAACAGGTCGGTAGAAATAGTGGAGTAAATCCACGGAAGAACGGTAGCATCAAGGGTTGTACATAACTTAGGATCATCCTCAGGTTTGGGCACCTCGGTATCTGCAGGAGCCGAAGGGATAATGTGATGGAGGACTTAATGCGAGCGTGTGTGAACTTTGAACAGTTCGACCCACGTCGCGTATTGGACGTTTTCTATTTCAAGAATGATAGTGATATGATTCTTGATATTAGAAACAGTAAGGGCAGGGTGAAACATGTTATTTGACGTAGACATAACGAAAGAACAATACGTAATTGAGGGATTTAGAATAAAAAATTTGGGAAGAGGGCACCGCCGATCACGGAAAATGAGGGAATGGAGCTCGGATTCCGTCTGTTTGGACGGAAAGTTTGAGAGAGGATTTTAAGACATATATACAATTTACATATTTTCATAATAGGCAAATCCTTTTCCTATTCTACTTCTAAAATTATATTATAATAGTACAAGAATCCTACAATTATGGTAAGTATACAATGCTAATTAATATAAAATATTTACACTATAATTGGTGCCTCAAACCGTGATATATACACTTAATTAAGGAAAGTGTATATCACAGACTCACGGTATATACTACACGGATAGTCTATATTTAACAATTAGTTAGCAAATAGAATTCAATTAGTCTAATTTGTGACGCGTTATACTTATAAACATGTAAAAAGTAAAACATAAAAAGAAAGAAAAATAAATAAAAAAACTAAAAAAATACCAGGTTTGGCTGGTGAAAAGAAAAAAGTGTTGTACCCTTCAAAACCAGGGGAATCCTACGGCACAACCTCAAAAACTTGGCGGCTCAAGCCTCAGTTCCTCAAAACAATGTTGGGTTCCAAGACATTGATATTCAAGAACCAAAAAAGAAAGAGAAAAATTGTTAAGACTAAGAAATCAATGAAAACATATGTTTCCACAAATGAAGAAATAATTGCCAAACAATACCTAATAACACCACCACAAGAACAAGAACAAGAGGAAGAGGAAGAGGAAGAGGAAGAAGATGAGGGTTTTAGATTGAAAGACTCAGTACAATCAGATTCCCATGGAGTTCAACCATTTGGGAATCTTTATTTCAACCCATCATCTCATAATTCAAGAAACACTGGTTTGGGTAATCTTCAAACTTTAACTGATGAGCTTGTTCTTGATATTTTAGCCCTTTTAGAAGGTACCCATTTGGGTATTTTGTCAACTGTAAGCAAAGGTTTTTATATCTTTTGTAATCATGAACCCCTTTGGAGGAATCTTGTATTAGAGACTTGTAAAGGTGGGTTCTTTTTTAAAGGGTCTTGGAAATCTACTTTTGTTAGTGCTAGTAAGCCTTTGTTTCAAGATTTGAGTTCTTGTTTTAAAGTTAGAGACTTTTATTCTGATTATTTGTTTCAGAGTTGGTTATGTGCTAATCTTGAAATGAAACCTGAATGGTTAGAAAGGGATAATATTGTAAGGAGGAAAGAGATTTCTCGTGATGAGTTTGTGATGAATTTTGAGGAACCGAATAAGCCGGTTTTGTTAGAAGGGTGTTTGGCGAATAATTGGCCTGCATTGGAGAAATGGAATAGGGATTATCTAATTGAGAAATGTGGGGACGTGAAATTTTCAGTTGGGCCGGTGGAAATGAAGCTCGAGGACTATTTTAGGTACTCTGATCAAGTGAGGGAAGAAAGGCCTTTGTATTTGTTTGATCCAAAGTTTGCGGAGAAAATTCCTCAGTTAGGAATGGATTATGATGTCCCGATGTATTTTAATGAGGATTTTTTTAGTGTATTGGGTAGTGAGAGGCCGGATTATAGGTGGATTATAATTGGACCAGCAGGGTCTGGCTCGTCATTCCACATTGATCCAAATTCTACCTCCGCTTGGAATGCGGTGATCAAAGGATCCAAGAAATGGGTGTTGTTCCCCCCTGATGTGGTGCCACCAGGGGTTCATCCGAGCCCTGATGGTGCAGAAGTAGCAAGTCCTGTTTCAATTATAGAATGGTTCATGAACTTTTATAACGCAACCAAGAATTGGAAAAAGAGACCTATTGAGTGTGTCTGCAAGGCCGGTGAAGTAATCTTTGTGCCTAACGGATGGTGGCATTTGGTCATCAATTTAGAGGATTCAATTGCCATTACACAGAACTTTGTTAGCAGGTATGCTACTTTTGTCTCTTATATTTCTAGCACTTGACTTTTTTTTCATGCTTGATGAACAAAATACTACTAGTTGGTCGAGGCTAGCGCAAGCTAGTCTGGACACCACAGTTATAAGAAAAAAGATACTACTAGTTTCCTTAATGGCATGCAATGTTTCACTTTGTAAGTAGTGGACAACAATGGTAAATAAATGCAAAAGTTCACTATTGATTAAATCATCGACCATATAAATAGAAATGAAGCACCAATCTCTACCGACTCAATGATATCCAACGATCAAGACAACTCCCGTGAAACTTTTTCATTTCATAGAAATGAATTCTTATTCTTATGAAGCAAATAGCATATAAATAGTTGTAACTCAATGTCACATATATTCTCAGGTTAATATGTCCTATGTTCTGTTAAGTCCCTTGAGTCATTGTTCTACATAATCTTCATGTTAAAAAAACTATCATATCGGAGGAAAGATTTATACTTTATAGTGCTTTTATATTGCGCAGGAGGTCGTTGTTGGAGAATTTAACATAAGGGTCTTTTTACCATGAAACTCTGTAAACACTAAACAGGGAACATTTATGCCAACATTCGTAAGCGTGCAGACTAGAGAGTGTCTAAAAGAATGAGTATAACTATTCTGATCTGTTTGTTTGGAAGCAGTTCTTTAGAACATATTTTTCTCTCTCCTACAATCATGGCTTCAAAAGATTTTATGGTGGTTTCCTTATCAAAAAAAAAAGATTTTATGTCGGCTTTACATGATGGTAAAAGTTCTTTAAGATATAAGGAAATGTATGGTTGTAAAAAAATTGAGCTTTAAGGTATTTTTTACTAAACTTCAGTAAGTGACGAGCTACTTTACATTTTGTAAAATCCTGGCTTTTTGGAAGCTGATGATGACACATTTTTGTAGAGCTATGGGATTGAATGTTTGATGTGGGCTTCTTTTAAAAAAATATACATCTAGAGTTTTCTGTTCTTTCTCCCTTTCTTCTAATCCGTTACATCTCAGCTAGGAATTCCATTAAACCACAACAACCTTATTGGTCGAAGCTTTGTACGCAAACACAAATATGCATATCACGCTTAGCTGAATTCTGCTTCTGTTCATATTAAACACAAACACGTAAGTTTTGCAACCTTAATTAGGCGGTCCTGGTTTTGTTATGGATAAGAAAATATCTTCTCTAGTAAAAGTAGGTATTAGTTGAGTGCACTCAGCTCGAACTTAGTATGAGAGTTTTTCAGGACAGCTCTCTCCCTCCACTTGTGTGTCCGTTTAGGATCTCAACCAAAATTTTCCATACAAGTCTCTCCCTCCCCTTCTGTGTCTGTTTAGAATCTCCACTGAAACTTCTGGGACAACTCTCTCCCTCCGGGTGTATCTGTTTAGGATCTCCAGCGAGTTTGGAGAGTTCAAAAGTCACCTGGCCAATATTAGGTCTTACTCTGGCCAATATGTAATTTATGATGGATATGTTCCAACTGTTATTTTGTCTTGCAGGAGGAATTTACTGCATGTTTTGGAGTTTCTAAAAAGGCCAAATGCTTGCACTCTTGTTTCTGGAACAAGCGACAGAGTCAATTTGCACGACAAATTTAAGAATGCCATTAAAGCATATTTTCCTGGTACTATTGATGAGCTGACTCTGAAAGCCGAGAAGAAAAAAGCCGAGCAGAACAAACCTTCCTTCTGGGAGTCGGTCTCTGATTCAAAAGCAGGCGCTTTCAAATTTTCTTTTTGATGGACTTTTACCGATCTTCCGCACAAACAGATAAAGCTGCAAGAATGACATTTAATCAATATTTACTTGCCAAGAGGGACTATTAAGGTAGTTGTTTGCCATTTTATTCATTGATCTTGTATTTTCCAAGAGGGATCAAAAGTCGAGATTACTGTTCAGGAAAAAAAAGAAGAGGGATCAACAAAGTCTAGTGGCTATCAGTTATTCATTTTTCACTGTTTTAATCTCTATTCCATTTGCTGTATCAACAACATTGGCCCATAAATGAGCCATATCTCCAATAGAATAGGGAAAGTGGCTTGGAAAAAAAGTACTAGCTAGTAAGCTTCTCTCTCCTTTTGTGATAACGGTGATGTCCGCGCACCTCAACTATTTCATTGAATTATCAGACACCTACTTACCTCCTACCATCACGGGTACTGGATAATTTATCCATCAAGACTTGGGCAGATAGAAAGAAATTCCCTAGTTTTTTTTTGTTTTTTTTTTTATCTTTGCTGGCATATGAATTTTGTCTCCCATGATTTTCACTCATTTTGGTTGATAGTTAGACAACTTTGGATGCTAGCTAGCAGACTACATTAGAATGAGACTCCTTAGTTCATCACATGTGATGTGATAGCTTAATTAAGGTCTCATATGTGGAGGTTCATACGCGTATGTGTATTGGCATGTGTTGCTTTTTTGATTTGTATTGCAATATCTTGTTGTCTTATTTTTTTTGAATTCCTGCATTGACTACGTTTCTTTTTTAGCCGATGGTCTATCGGAAACCTCTCTACCTCACAAAAGTAGAAGTAAGATCTGCGTACATCCTTATCTCCTCAAACCCCACTTGTGGATTACACTGGTTATTATGTTGTTGTTGTTATATGTGGAGGTTCACATGGTGTGGTGATAGAAACTTCTTCAGTTTGTTTTCACTACTTGTAGAATTGTGTATTTTGTTCAATCTGCTTGTGTGTCTTCTCAAATCTCAAGTGGTGAAAGATAGTTTACCTGTGATATCAATCATATCAACCATCTTGCCTAATCCTTCCTAACCTGTGCTTGAAATAGTCCCACTACAGAGGAAAAGTAAAATAAAATAGAATACCAAAATATAAAAAAACAATTGAAAACTTTATCGCTTATTGCCTTTTAGTTGGTGAATTCAGATATTGATAATTCAAATATCAAATACCCCTATATTAACAGAATATCGATTGACACATCTATTTACAGCTAAAATTTGAGACCTTATGTTATTCTTCAATTATCTCATATACTTAAACTGACTCATTCAAATGGCACCAGCAAATACTAAAGCAACTATTGAATGTCTATAACACCTAAACAAAAAGAATTATTCCAAAAATCTACTGATTACGCGATATCTTTAATTGATGTATTTTTATTATATTAATATACTACACTACTAGTTAAATATAACAATTGAATCCCTAGCTTGAAATAAAAGAATATTCTAGTGAAGTCGTAAAGGAGGTTCGTAAGTTGCTTAAAGTCACAAGTTCAAATCTCGACTTTGACATTCTAGTATTTTCTTAAATCCTCTTGTTTGAACTAAGGGTGGGCAATGGGGCGGGTACGGGGAGGGCGGGGAGGGTCCCGCCCGCCGGGACCCGACGGGACGGGGGTAGGGCGGAACCGGTCCTCCGGTGGGATCCGCCGATGTCCCGTCCTGTTCCCGGTCCCGTCGGAAAAGTGGACCGGTATTATCGGGTCGGGCGGAGTCGGGTTTTTCCGATTTTTTTTTTTGCACTTAATTTAAAAAAATAACATATATATAAACACCTCAATAAGCAATAAATGCGCTAATTAAAATAAAGTAACAATAATAATTTAAAGAAGTAACGAATGTACCAAACGTCGACGTAACGTCGACGTGTAATCGATGTTGAAAATTGAAACTTTGCTCGATGGATGATCCTCAAGCTAGTTGCCAACTTCACTCCCAATTTTTGAACTTTGATGTAGTTATACAAATTACAAATGAATAAATAAAATTTAATATTTAGTAGACAATGTAGACTTGTAGAGAGATAGATTGAGAGATTGTATGAAGATTTGTGAGGAAGATGAAAAGAAAATGAAGTATTTATAGTTGGAAAATTGGGTTAAAGTGTAAATATATTAACTTAGGAGTTAAAAATAAATATTAAGGGGTAGGGGGAGGCAAAAAATGGCCGTTGCACAACAATCAAAATATAAAATGGCCGTCGTGCAACGGCCATTTTTTGCAAAGGGGAGGAATCGGGCGGGATCGGGGAGGGATCGGGCGTAGCGGACTGGGAGGGACAGGCCGGGACCGGGCTGCCCCGCCCCATTGACCAGCCCTAGTTTGAACTTGTTGCTCCGCCACGGGTTATCTCTATTTGTTTGTTCAGAACTTTATTCAAAATGAATTGCTTTACTACAACATATTTGTTGAATTATTTGGGAGGACTATATAGCCTTTGCTCCTTTTGTTATGTGTTTAGTTTTACACTTGAAGAAAGCAGAGGAAGTTGGTTTTGTAGTGTTCACTAGTCCCACATCGGAAGAAGATAAGCAGACAATAGAGAGTTGTTATGTTTCTCGGCCTTTCGACTAAGATCAAGTGCAGTATCTGTTCTTATAAGTTTAATATGTGATATGGGCCCACCATCAAGATAGCTTATTATCTGGGCCTTCGTGTGTCGCCTAAGCGTTGCACTACAGCTTGGGCCTGGCGCACCCTCCAAATCTGGTTCGATGTCTTAACATCCGTTGTTTGGCCCATTATGTATTGATGGTTTACCACTGTTATTAAGGGCAGCAAGTTTGTTGGAATCTTTATTAAATTATTTATTGATTAATCAATCCGACTTGGCATTTTTATAAGAAGAGCTAATGTACAAAAAATAATTGGTCATTAAAATTTAAAATACATGTTGGCTTATAAACCCGAAAATAGGATCCATTAAAGTGTAATAGTAATATCATACTTAGAATTAAGCACGAGACAATAGAAATATTTAACATAAGAGTAGAAAAGAAACCTCATTAACAATTGGTTGAAGTAAAGCTTTTTAACGAAAATTTTGTCAATATGAAAATGCAAACTAGGAAGTGATTCTGTCCTCTTTTTCTTTCTCTATAATTCTTTCTTTCGGCTATAATTTCTAGAAAATTATTTCCAACACCAATTAAGCGTTTGAATCTACTTATTATCTAATACATTTAATTATTACTCCTCCCAATTTATGTGACACAATTTCTTTTTTGGTCTGTCCAAAAAAAAAATGTCACTTTTTTAGAAATAATTTAATTTTATGAGATGATTTACAACCACTCGTTTATATAAGACTTGTTTTGGTCCACACATTTCAAAAATCTTCATTTCTTTCTTAAACTTTGTGTCAAGTTAAATGGTGACTCATAAATTGGGATGGAGGGAGTATCTAATACCTCTAAGTATTGTATTATATTGTGGTACGACATATCTGCATTTGCCCTTTTAAATTTTCTTACTTTAAAGGGTAGCCCGGTGCACTAACCTTCCGCTATGTGTGGGGTCCGGGAAAGGGCCAAACCACAAGAGTCTATTGTATCTCACATTTCTGCAAAAAACTGGTTACACGGTTTGAACGCATGGCCTCGTTTTGTTTACATTTTTAGCACATGAATTATAAATATTTGGAGGAGCTATAGTATCAGGTATCACTGTCAACTAACCAAAAGCACCTTTACAAAATTGGAAATTCAGGATCAATGGGACAACCTACTCAAAGTCATGAAACTCAACTTAAATGCTACTTCCAGTACTCCAGTCAGAGGGCTTAACCCCCCATTGTTTTTGTTAAGATGAATTCAGATGGATCATGCATTGGTAATACAAGTGGAGGAGGGGAAATAATAAGAGATTCATCTGAAAATTGCATCATGACTTTCATCTTATCTTTAGGAGATGGCACCAGCAACACAGCCGAAGCCAGGGATTTCCTTTTTGGATTGAAGTGGTGTATTGATAATTAATGGGCATATAACCTTATTATTGCTGAGACTGATTCCTTACTCCTCCGAAACTGCATCTCTGGCAGTTGGTCCTCCCCTTGAAGGATTAAGGGAACAATTGATGAGATTAAACACTTGACTCTGGGAAACAATGTTTTTACTAAGCATTATTATTGTTAAGAGCCCCACATCGGAAATGGAATGAGAACATGAACTGACTTGAACAATCCTCATCCTACAAGCTAGCTTTTGAGGTTGAGTTAGACCCAATATTCATTCTTTACATGGTATCAGAGCCAGACCCATTCAAATTATTTGTTCACCGATATTGGACCCCAAAATTATATTGTTCACGCTCCAGTTAACGAGATCTAGGTGTACGGGGAGTGTTAAAAGTCCCACATCGGAAATGAAATGGTGTTAAATATAGAGTATATGTATAGTATATACCGTGATATACACTTACCTTAAATAAGTGTATATCACGGTTTTGTCCTCAAAATAAAGTGTAAATATTTTGTATTAATTAACATTGTACACTTACCATAATTGTATAGTTAGTCTCCAATTAGAATAAGGTTTTAGGAGTAGAATAGGAATAAAATTTTTCTATTATGTAAATATGTAAATTGTATATATACTCTTTCAATTAATGAAAATAATCAAGAGATTATTTCTTTCATGGTATCAGAAGTCTAGGTTCATATTCTCTCTCAGATTTTTCCGTCCAAACAGTCTGGATTCCGAGCTCCCTTCATCGGTTCCCGTGCCCGAAAATTAGTTTTTTCTTCCCAAAATTTTCTTCCAAATCCCTTTCTCACGTCGTTTGTTGCTATTATGGCTAAGAACACGTTTCACCCTGCCCTTACAGTTTCTAACATCAAGAATCACATCCCTATTATTCTTGAAATAGAAAACGTCCAATATGCGACGTGGGCCGAACTGTTCAAAATTCATGCACGTTCGCATCAAGTCATCCTTCACATAATCCCCGCGGCTCCTGAGGATATGGAGGTGCCTAAACGCGATGATGATCCTAAGTTGTGGAAAACTCTTGATGCCACCGTCCTTTAGTGGATTTACTCCACTATTTCTACCGACCTGTTGCAGACGATTATTGAGCCGGACGCTACGACGATGGCTGTTTGGGATAGGCCGCGTGACATATTCCAAGATAATCGAAATTTCAGAACTGTTACACTTGAGCAGGAATTTTCCCACTTCCAAATGGAAAATTTCCCAAACGTTTTAGCGTATTGCAAAAGGTTGAAAGAATTGGCGGACCAACTCCGCAACGTTGGTGCGCCTGTTAGCGACGATCGTCTTGTTCTCCAAATGGTTGCTGGCCTCTGCGAGGCCTATAGTGGCGTTGGTACTCTCCTTCGTCAAAGTAATCCTCTCCCGAAGTTTTATCAAGCCCGTTCCATGCTTACTTTGGAAGAAGTCGGTTTGGCTAAAAAGGCGGCTACTAGTGCTAGTCCCGTGGTCATGATGACGTCCTCCACTAATTCTCATAATTTTGGTGACAATTCGTCCCCAAACCGGTCTCAAGGGGGCGACAAAAATAATCGGAAAAATAATGGCAAAAATCGCGAGGGCAAACGCGGTGGTAACAGCGACAGTGGGACCCGCCACAACAACAGTGGGTCACAGCCCAACTGGTCCAGTCTTGGGCCCCCTGGCCATGGGCCTGGGCCAGTGGGCAATGGCCCAACATCCCTTATTTTGCCGGGCCTCCATCTCACGGGCAGTGGGCTAGGCAGAATTTCAGGCCCAACTCACAACAGCTCAATTATTTTCGACGTAGTGATGGGCCGGGGCAGCAAGCCGGGGTGCTTGGGCCTCGGCCTCCGCATGCCCACCATGTAGCAAGCCCCACTCAGACCGACATTGAAGCCGCGATGCACATACTTGGTTTAACTCCACCGGACCCGAATTGGTACATGGACACCGACGCCACTACCCACATGACATCCGATTCAGGTACTCTCTCGTCTTATTCCAATTTGAGCAACCCTCGTGGCATAATTATTGGTAATGATAATTCTATTCTGATTCGTGGTTATGGTCATAAAACTTTGTCTCCCCCTCCCCATCCACCCCTTGTCTTGAAAAAATACCCTTCATGCCCCTAAATTGATTAAAAATTTGGTGTCTGTTCATAAATTCACCACTGATAATTTCGTTTCTGTTGAATTTGATCCGTTTGGATTTTCTGTGAAGGATTTCAAGACGGGGAGTCCTCTCATGAGGTGTGATAGTAGGGGAGATTTTTATCCAATCACACCAAGTTCCGGTTTCTCGAGTCAAGCCTTGCCATCAACTTTTGCAGTCCCTGCTCCTTCCTTGTGCCATGCTCGTTTAGGTCATCCGGGGTCATCTATTTTGTCTTCTTTAGATAAAAATAATTTTATTTCTTGTAAGGGTACACATAGTACTCTGAATTGTCAATCTTGTTCTTTAGAAAAAATTGTTAGATTGCCTTTTGTAGACTCTAATTCTCATACTTTTATGCCATTCGATATTATTCATAGCTATTTATGGACATCTCCTGTTCTCAGTTCTTTGGGTCATCGTTATTATGTTCTATTTTTGGATGATTATTCTAATTTTATGGACTTTTCTGATAGCGAAAAAATCTCAAGTTTTTCCATCTTCTTAAAATTTAGAGCATTCATTAGAACCCAATTCGAACGGGAAATAAAAAACATTCAATGTGATAATGACAAAGAATATGATAATGGGGTGTTTCGGGAGTTTTGTGCTAATAATGTGATCAATTTTCGTTTTTCTTGTCCTCATACGTCTTTGCAAAATGGGACAGCCGAACGCAAAATTCGTACCATTAATAACATTGTCCGAACTTTATTGATTCATGCTTCCGTACCCCCTTCTTTTTGGCGTCATGCTCTACAAATGACTACATATCTTCTTAACTTTCTTCCATCCAAAGGTTTGCCTCTTCAAATTTTATATAATAAGACTCATTCGTATTCACATCTTAGGGTCTTTGGGTGCTTGTGCTATCCATTTTTTCCGTCCACCACAATTAACAAACTTCAGGCTCAGTCCCTGTTTGCTTTTTAGGTAATTGCTGAAAGTCTGTCGGGAAAGGAAATTGCAGGACTGAAGTAAATGTTAAAAATGATAGACGCAGATAATAGTGGACATATTACGCTAGAAGAACTGAAAAAGGGTTTGGAAAGAGTGGGTGCCAATCTGAAGGATTCAGAAATAGTTAGTTTACTGCAAGCGGTAAGTGATACTGTTTGTTATGTTGAAGAATCATTTTTACATACATCATAGACGGCTTTAAATAGCATTCAGAACAATGTCGGCTTTATATGTCACACTAGTTTTCTCTTATTGGACGCATATATTATTAAATTGTATCACATGTTTCCTTTAGAAGTATTATTGACTAAAGTTATTTAGGTGAAGTCGAAATCACTTACTTCTAAATTCAGTACAACACCAAAAAGACTGGAACAGTTGGGCTGTATGCACTTGGATGCTGGATATGGCTTGTCCCAAGGGGTCAAGGAAGGAGCAGGACTACTGCTTATTTGATTCAAAGTGCTATATTTTGGATTTGAGCTAGATCGTACAATAGACCCTTGTCGTCCGACCCTTCCTCGGACCCCGCGCATAGTGAGTGCACCGGGCTCCCCTTTTTTCTGTGAGCCAGATCAGTTAAATGGAGATTTATAAAAGGGAATTGAGTCTACAGCCTCTAAAATCTCTGACTTGCCTCCCTTTGTGAATTATCAAAAGTGTATGTATCAACACTGAGTCTATAGCACTAATTTTTCACTAGCAGGCCAACTACACAAGGACAGGGACACTTTGGATATCATAGACTTCCTTTTTTGTTAAAAGATCCCAATAAAATATGAGTTCTCATCTCATAAGTGGTGTGTCTGTTTGAAAAGCAGAGACTAACAAGAATATCAGCAAGAGATGAGCTAGAGCCTTTAGTGGCTTCCTCTCCCCTAGTTGGACTTAAATCAACTGAAACCCTAGTCTTGGTCCCTGTTAAGGAATCTAATTGAAGGAGAGTCAACCCCAATCTCCTCTTAAACTAGTGACGGATGCCTTCAAGACAATGGCACTAGAGCCATTGATTGACTAATGGATCCTGAATGCATAGCTGGACAGGTATTGGTGATTTTATGTACTGGATTTTGAGGTGGTAATAGTGAAATAAGTTAAGTTGTATCATGTATGTGTGGTCTTATGTTAGATGATCTGGTGCTAAAAGCATCCACCACATTAATGGATTGAAGTCGATCTTTTGCTTTCTTCAACCTCCAAAAATATCACGAGAAAGAACGTAATTATAGGACCGTAAGTTATTTGAACTGAAAAACCAGTAATGTTGCATAACTGTGGTTTGCATTGACAATCTACTGGAGAGCACGTGATCATTTTCCTCTGAATGTGAAAATGATCCTTAATGTTATTAATGCATACCAGACTGTTGAATACTTCTGCTTCTGCTTGATTTTGTTGGCATTCATATCTTCTTAACAATAAATTGACCAAAATGATCCTTGCAAGAATACCTTTCTGTGTTGAAAATTCAGGCAGATATTGATAATAGTGGTACCATTGACTATGGCGAGTTTATAGCTGCTATGCTCCATCTAAACAAAATCCAGAAGGAAGATCACATGTATGCTGCGTTTTCGTATTTTGATGAAGATGGTAGTGGATATATCACAAAGGATGAACTCCAAAAGGCTTGTGATAAGTTTGGTCTGAGCAATATCCCCATCGATGAGCTCATGCGTGAAGTTGATCAAGATAATGTAAACCCTATTAGTCTCATCTTCAAAGTTTTACTGCTCATAGCATAATGTGCATGGTTAAACATAGGAACATAGATAAGATCATAATGTTCATGGATTAGGTAAGAAGAAAGCTGATACCAATGAGTTCTGTACCTATTTTTCTTTTCAGGATGGACGCATCGATTACAGTGAATTTGTAGCGATGATGCAAGACACTGCCTTTGGTAATAAGGGAATCAAAAGATTGTAAACATTGGCAGTCCATAGGCCTTAAAGCTCGGTAAACTTGATGCTAGAGATTCAACAGCAGGATATTCAAGCATGTTGCGCGCTGCACTAATCAGCATGAAAAATGACTCCGATATTATTTTTTGATGACTGAGAAATTCGTCTGGGGCCAACACTTAGGACCAACCGTAGCGTTTAAAACTTGGGGATAATGGGCCCGTCTCTACCCTTCTTCACTTAAATACCAGGCTTTGTTTGCATGGCGCAGTATTCGAACCGGTGACCAAAGTCACAAATCCCACAACCTTTGCCACTTGAACTAAACCTTCAAGGCTAAACGAAATCCAAGTAATATAGACTATAGATATCATGTGAGTTACAGCATTTCTCTGGGTTCTCTATTAGTGTAAATTTGTCTACCAATATAATGAAAAGGACACGAAACAAAGTTAGCATTGTGGGAGCATAGAGCACTAGGCTGCACCTTTTTACCCATTTCTAGTATTAAGACTGAAGGCACGGATAAATAAATACTACATTTGAAGTTAAAAGAAAAAGAACAAAATTACCGAGAGTCAGGCATTCAAGGGGCTTCTTAAAAAACTGGCCAAAAAGGTAAATGGGTTCCTCCAAAGACTTCAGTTCCAATAAATTCAGAGAATTAAAGATCTGTGCATCCATATTCAACAAATAATAAGTCCAAAATTTGAAGCAAGCTGCAGTCAGCTTAATGAAGACAAACCTTCCAGCATTCACTGTAGAATTTGATAATCCCTTTTTTTTCATGTGGAAATTTACTCACAAGCTCTTCAAGGAAGTCATTATATTCTCGGTGTATACGGACAGAAAGGTCATTTGGCAGGTGGAAATGTACAGTTGTTGGGTCAGGTATAACTTCTAGTTTACATCCTACTGCTGCCAATGCTTGAGTAATCAAATTGAGGTTTTCCTGTCAAAAGACGTAAGACATTAGTTCAAATATGGATAGTATCCATATTATCCATTAAAAAATGGATAAATACCATTTGTATGCTTGTTATTTTTCAGGAGTTCTTGTTTTCTGGGAGTCTAAGCTTAAATTGACTTTTAGCTTGTGTTTTCACCTGACTAATTATATGTCAGTTAACCCATTTTTTATCTGTGTTAAATATGGGCAGGTAGGATATTTTAAATTTAACCCGTTTGACCCGCCCATATCCGATCCGACCCGCCTGTTTGCCACTCCTAACCTAAATTTAGATATCCTGCTGGGACAGAAAAGCCCCTCGCTGGTCCAGGTTAACATAGAAAGACGATTGGCAAAGTGGAATTACCTCACTACATCCAACCTAATAATGCTTTGTGCTGAGCTTAGTGAGTTTGTTAATGAATCCCCATATGACACTCAATAGGATATGATTTTCATTCTTGAACACATCAAATCTGTTCCAAGAAGTGAACTACTCTACGGACGTATTAAAAAGTTTAAAACATTGTTAGTTATACTAGTGCAGATTAGGTAGGTGCACCTTTTGATAGACAACACCTTTGGGTGTTGTGTAATTGTTGATAATATCATGATGAGTAAGAAATTAAGTATAATTGCAGATCAGTGTATGGTAAGATAACAAGCAATGACAACAGCAACATGTGAACTGATACAATGAAAAGACTGTTCTTGGAACTGAAGTTTGAAGAGATAAGTCAGAACAAGGACATTTGTTTTCCTCTATTGCAACAGCATATATAAAAGCCGAGGCGCTAGATACTATATTTGCTAATTGTCCAATTCTATTTTCTTGTTTTCACAATGTTATCACAAAAGAAGGCTGGGGACAGGAAACCATATGGGTCGGTCTTTATCATAGATTCACAGTTACTATCAAACAAATTCTATAAAGACTTCAATTTGGAATAAAGTTGCAGGGAAACCTATAACTGACTGTCCTTGAGCATCAGATATATCTCCCAGATTTCTCGTAGTCTAGTGCGTTAGTTTATGGCTTTAGACTTCAAAAAGTTTGCTATATTTTCTTATAAACCAGCAGATATATTTCCGATGTAATCTTATATCCTCCAAAGGATGATTAATTAAAAGAGTACTAGCATAGATAGCTAATGCACTGAAGCAAAATTGATTTCAAGGAATCAAACAACAGCAAACAACATGTGAGGGTAATATTTAGTACGGACTATAATAATGACAGAAAATCTGCACACTCAAGATTCAAACTAAATCATTTTACATTCCGTTCAACTACTCTTTCTAATCAGTTCAATTTCAATGCACTGACCTCATATCAAGTGTTACTATTGCTTTCAAATTCTTCAAAACTTCTACTTCTTGGATATCTAAATAACAAAAAGCAAGTATTCAGACAACTAACCTTATCACTGAATCCAGACATTACAGATGAACCAACATCGAACGTATAACCATCCTTCTGGTAAAAGCCAGAGCTTCCACCAGGAATAACATACTTCTCCAAAACTAAAACCTTAGCTCCCTTAACTGCCAGCTGCGTCGCCGCCACCAATCCACCTATTCCTGACCCTATAACAATGGCATCATAACTCCCACTCTCATTTCCTTCTACATCACTACTTCCATAACTCTCCACTCTTTTGTCTTCATCTACAACTGCTTTCAACTTTGAAAAACTACCCCCTTTTCTTCCCTTACCCTTGTCATCAGTACAATTCCCAATTCTCAAAGGGTCAAAACAAGAACTTCTCTGCTTACTGTTTCTAAGTTTGGTATCACCCAAAGCTACAATCTTGCAGGTACCATCAAGAAGTGAATTGGGAAACATAAAATTCAAGGTACCCATTTTTTGTTCTTCACAAAATATAGGCTTCCTAGATAGTAAACCAACCAAGACTTGAACTTTTGCCTTCTGGGTTTCAAAAAATTCAATTCTTTACTTCTGCAACTGAAAAAACACTCAGAATTTTATAAAGCTTGAATCTTTCTTGTTTAAATTGTTCGAAATCCAAGAAATGAATTGGGAAACATAAAATTCAAGGTACCCACTTTTGAATTTCACAAAATTTTGGCTTCCTAGAGAGTTAACCAACTTGAACTTTTGCCTTTTGGGTTACTCCCGCAACTGCAAAAATACTCAGAATTTAAAAGAGCTTGGATCTTTTCTCTTCAAATTGTTCAAAATTCAAGATTATAGGCACCATAAACTATAAAAATGGAATCTTGATAATTGTTAGGCCACAAGCTGCCCAACTGTTTGGCTGAATAAAATGTATGAGCAAAGTGAGAGAAGTATTTAGGTGGATTTTGATGAGGTGGGTATGAGCAAAGTGAAGGGTTCTTCACTTGTCTGTAGTGTTTGAAAATGAAAGAGAAATGGATTGGCATCATTCCACTTTTGTGAGATGAGACAATATGGTATTCTTTTCGCTGGCCAATTTTTATTCAAATGTTATGCTGCTTGCTGGCCTAATGGTTAGTTATTTGTTAAGTTTCTGTTATAGGTATGCAAAAAAAAATTGGAGTTTGTTAAAATACTAAATGGTAACTATAAGCCAACATCAAAGAAATAAGAGATTTATTCAAAAAAACAATTCACTCACTTCAATACAATTACTTATATCTCAAAGTGACCTGATACTTTTAAAAGTTGAAATTCTTGTAATATCTTGATTTATACGTTCAAGTTAGGTTTCTCTTTATTTTTTATTAATTATAATTTAAAAACGATAAAAAAATACATTGTAACATTATTTTGTCTTTTCTTTCACTCTTAAAATATGATTTCCAAACACCTTTTAATATCTTTTAACATAATAGTTTATTTGATTGATGTGGGTTTCTAAAATAAATTATAACTTATAGAAATTAGTTAACTTTGAAATTGATAAAAGTAATTAATCTACCATTCACCTTTCTTTCCTGCATATATACTCATCCAATGGGACAAATGCTATATTCCACTAGAATATATATGCTTCTTTTCTCTTCAAGCTTGCAAAAGATTATAACCAAACTCCTTCATGATTGATCACCTAATCACCCACCTGTCTTTCATTCAAGTTAATAAAGTAATGGACGGGCTCAAATATGGTCATTAAAGTAATAATGGATCGATTAAATTATTGTAATTGTATTTGTTTCAAGAACATTTTCTCTTATTCCGTAATTAAGAGATTAAAATTCAAAATGTAATATTACATATTTCTCGCTTAACAATATAAAGGATATAATTTTATTTATTTATTAATAAGCACAACATTTTTTAGAAATTACTTAAATAACATTAGAAGATTCATTCAACCCTATATGTTTTGCATATAAAATTTCTAACAATACCACTAGATCATAACCATCATAGATTATATTACTCCTGCCATAGATTATGGTGGATAGATAAGATTCTTTTATTTATAACTAGAGAATTCGGATTCGAGTCCTACATATAAAAAAAATTAATAAAAAATATTTTTTTCTTTAATAGGCCTCAATGATATTTTGGATCATTTTTATAAACAAAGAACAAACATTAAAAACCATCAATTTGATGGGTAAAAATTAAAGTCATGCAATGGTGCGAATTGCCCTTTCGGAGCCTCAGTACAGTTTCGAACACCGAAATAGAAAACAAAAAGATGCATTATAGATGATCCATAAATTGTTTGGCTAGGAATAAAAATAATATTATCCCCTTTACAAAAGAAGCGCCAAACAATATGGATCCACATGGCTATACACAATTAACTGTCTCTTTGCCATCACTTCATTATTCTCACTCTCCAAATTCAATTTTCAGGTAACCCTCAATTTTTCTATCTCTACATCTCTATACATTTTCTTTTGCTATCCGTTTGTGTGCACCTCGACTATTTTATATTTGCTACCTGGTACCAGCAACAAAGCTAGCCTGAAGAAATACCTTTAAGAGAATTATTGTAAAAATTAGTTATTTTATATTTAAAGTTATAATAAAGTGGCAAAAGGGTGTTCAAAAATTATTTTAGATCATAGGTTCATAGGTATGATACACCATAAATGTTTGCACTAGAATTTCCTGAGCATTGAGAATCAACTTCATCTGTTCAATCTTTATTGGGTTATATTGGAATTTCTAGCAAGAATTCGGTTCTGTCTGTGTAAATTTTATGTATATAGATGAAAGATGTGATAATGAACTTGATTTAATTTGGATCTTTTTATCAAGAACTTGAATTTTGGTGTTGGGTCGGGTTGATTTGGATTTTCTTTGGTGTCTTTGGGTAAATATTTGTAATTTGATTGATTCAGGACTCTAATCCCAGATCCCTTTTTATGGGTTTTCCTTGATTCATAAAGACTTGATGAATTGTTATTGAATTTATTCCCTTTTACTTAGTAGTAGTAATCCAAGAAATGGCTTTGGAATGAGAAATGGAAATTCTGGAAATTCCATTCATAGTCCATTTTTTCTTGATCATGTGTTCGGGTTTCAGAATTTAGAGTGTAATTAAACTTTAGCCTTAAATTTTCGTAAGTACTGATATCCTGTACTTTTAACTGCGGTCTGCGAACAACTGATAAAATTATAGGTTGCCTGTGTAGAGGATTTGGTACTTTTACATGATTAGTTCGTGAACCTGTTAATTATTTGCCAAATTCAAGCTTGTTCAAGTACTTTTTATCTTGAATTAATTTGAGTTATGTTGTTGAAATGGAATTTGCCCCCTAATTTTAAGGTTTTTATGGTTGGAAATGGATTCCTCGTTGCCCATACACCTGCATCCAAGGGCGGAGCTAGTAAGAGGGAAGGAGGTTCAATTGAATCCACTTCCTCGAAAAATTATACTGTGCAAATAGGGTAAAGGAGATTTTTTTTGGTTGTATATACACTGTTGAATCCCTTGGACATAGTGAAAATTCTAGTGTAGTATAGCGGGTTTTAATAGTTGCTTTAGGTCACAAGTTCATATCTCAACTGCATCATTTTAGTATTTCTTGAGTCCCCTTACATAAATTCCTAGCTCCGCCACTGCTTGCATCATTTGTAGTTTAGAGTTAGGCATGGAAAGTTTGAACTTTTTTTGCTCATTGCCAACTTTGTGGAGGTAAAAGAGCTTTAGAGTTGGCAACTGAAGATGCCAGAGGAAAATAGAAAAAGAAGGCTGGATTTACTGAATTGGTTCTGTCCAAACAAGTGATAAGTGAACAAGACAGGTATACAAGAGGTAGATAAAAGAAGAGCTTTTTCTTGCTGCTGTATGAGTTTTCATGAACCTGGATAAAAATAAAAATATTCTATCCAGTAAACCTGTCTCGTTATATAATCCTGCCTAATCCTGACCATGAACCAAAACAATTCTTATGGGGTTTGTAAGTAATTATGGACATATTGTGATTGGGGCACAGTAATTGACAGCAGTATATAGCGAAAAAGATGGCTTTTTATTTGATAGTGGATTTCTCTTATGGGCTTATCTCTAATTGGCAAGTTTTTGATCTTGCTATCGCCAATAATATCTGAAAATGATAAAACTAAAATTCATTAAGAAAATGTGTCTCTATTATCCTGGAGGATATTATGTAACCTTTTATTGCTTCCAATTTTAGTGTTCTATATGTTCCAGAGGATAGGCAAGTAGAGCAATAATTCCGAATTTCTTCACCTTTATTTCCTTTTTCTTCATCTTGTTTCAGGTTGAAGCCAATTTACATCAATCATGGATCGGCTAACTAGTGCTGCACGTCTCATGATAGTCTCAGATCTTGACCATACAATGGTGGGTTTGTCATAGTTGTCGTTTCTCCTGCATATGCTGCTGTAACTTACGTAATACTTTGCTTTACAGGTAGATCATCATGATCCTGAGAACCTTTCTCTGCTTAGGTTCAATGCTTTATGGGAGGCCAATTATCGTGATAACTCTTTGTTAGTGTTCTCCACTGGGAGATCACCTACACTTTACAAGGAGTTGAGGAAAGAAAAGCCCATGCTAACCCCAGATAGTACTATTATGTCCGTGGGAACTGAAATAACATATGGTAACGCTATGGTGCCTGATGATGGTTGGGAAACTTTTCTAAATAACAAGTGGGATAGAAAGATAGTAACAGAGGAGACAAGCAAGTTTCCTGAACTCAGTCTACAGGTACATTTATGGGTTGGCATCAGATCGTTTGTTACTTCAGTTTCAATTACCAAGCTTAAATTGAATTCTAGAACTTAAAAATCAGGTATGGTTTAGAAAATAGTTTGTAAGCTGAAACTTAACTTGAGCAATTGATATCTATAAAAGCAACTTCTTTTGATCCGTGCAGTCAGAAACGGAGCAGCGACCACACAAGGTCAGTTTCTATGTTCAGAAAGAGAAAGCACAAGATATAATGAGAACTCTTTCAAAGCGCTTGGAAGAACGTGGGGTATGATACGACTTTTGCACTCCAGTGAACACAATTTTTTTTAGATTCATATTTAGCTCCGTTTCCTTTTTATCTCATCTTTCTGTATGTTGTGATCATCAGCTGGATGTCAAAATAATATACAGTGGAGGGATGGATCTAGATATATTACCACAAGGTGCCGGCAAAGGACAAGCACTTGCATATCTGCTTAAGAAATTGAAGAGTGAGGGAAAATTACCAAACAACACCCTTGCTTGCGGTGACTCTGGGAATGATGCTGAGCTATTCAGTATCCCAGATGTGTATGGTGTAATGGTTGGTGGTTCAGCTATTCTCCAACATATCTTTTTATAATCTGGTAATATATTCTCAGTACTCTGAAAATGTACAGTCACTTTGCAGGTAGCTAATGCACAGGAGGAATTATTGCAGTGGCATGCTGCAAATGCAAAAAATAATCCCAAAGTAATTCATGCATCAGAGAGGTGTGCCGCCGGTATCATACAAGCCATTGGTCATTTCAACCTAGGTCCAAGTACCTCCCCAAGAGATGTTATGGATTTGTCAGATTGCAAGATGGACAACTTTGTTCCCGCCTATGAAGTTGTCAAATTTTACCTGTTTTTTGAGAAATGGAGGCGTGGAGAAATTGAGCATTCCGAGCATTACCTGTCAAATCTGAAGGCAGTGTGTGTATGTTTATTACCCTATACCTACTGTAGTTTCATTGTCTTATGTGTAATGATGCATATTTTGTTTATGAATTTGACCGTGGATTCTAAAGTTTTTTTCCTCCCCAAGTAATACCCCCCTAAAAAGGAAAATCTTTCTCCCAAGTCTGGACAGAACATTGGCACTTTTGTGCTTTTTAAGTGTAGCTTCTAATTGAGCTAACCTCCTTGTGTTGCGGAACTCTCAACCTCCATAAACAGAAGCCTGTATAATTTTATTTGTGGTATCTACATATATGAATTTTGCTGCCTTGGAGTAATTGGCAAAGTTGCTGCCATGTGACCAGGAGGTCATGGGTTCAAGCTGTGGAAACAACCTCTTGCAGAAATGTGAGTTAAGGCTGCGTACAATAGACCCTTGTGGTCCGGCCCTTCCCCGGACCCCGCGCATAGCGGGAGCTTAGTGCACCGGGCTGCCCCCTTTTTTTTTTTTTTACATATATGAATTTTAAAAGTAACAAACTAAAGTAGTATCATATGCTCAATTAAAAAGAAGTGATATCCTATACGCTCCATGTACTCTCTCTCTCTCTCTCCTGTTCCCTCGACCCTCCTGGTTTTGTTTTTAGTTGAGTGGAAGGCCGAAGTTGAGAGGTGGGTTAAATTAAGGGAATTGTTTCTCATTGTGTTTGGAGATCCTTTTTTGCTAACTCCTGTTGCTGCAGAGACCATCTGGTACTTTTGTCCACCCATCTGGTATTGAGAAATCCCTTCAGGAATGTGTAGCTTCATTCAGAACATGTCATGGTGACAAACAAGGGAAACAATATCGTATTTGGGTCGATCAAGTTTTACCTGCACAGGTTGGTTCAGACTCATGGTTAGTGAGTTTCAAGAAGTGGGAGCTCTCTGGTGAGTATCTTTGACCTTATGAGCTGGTCTTTCATTTTTCTCTCAACTTTGTACATATATTTCTATTCACTTGTAACAGTCTATCACATGCTTTTCCCACATTGCGCCTTTCACATAATAATTCCAACCTCATTTACTAAATTCTGTCCCTCCCTCGGTGTGTTTGTGTGGCTCAAACACCGTTTTATAGGATCTGCTCTCCATCTTAATGTAGATATGTTTTTTTTCCTTCCATGGTAGTGAAGTAATCTTCTGAAGAGGTTTAAGGAGGTACCGAGAATCTCTTGTTCATTATTGTATTTTGGTATTAGATCCGCTTACATTTCAAATTCTATCTTAATCGATTGAAGGTTGTGCAGAGTGTTATTAATTCAATAACAAACTACTAGGAGGAGGGAAGGAGATGGAGTAAAGAAAGTCTAAATAGAATAGTCTTACCACCGAAGTGGGTCCCTGTTTTCTTATCTAATTTCGCGGTAGGTAGTCAAGTTTAGGTAAAATATCATGTGTCTTCCCTCTTCTGAGGGGAAGTGAGAGGAGTTCATGTACTGATGCTGATCCATATTTCATGTCATTATACTCCTTTCATAAGGTCGTTAATGTCTGTATTGGATCAGCATAGTAGCCGAACAGACCATTTGTTATCTGCTTGCCTTTACCTGCACTCAATGGACTTAAATGTTGGTCTGTGAAGGAAAAATGGGGCTGTCATAAGTAACCAAGTTGCTGCAAGCAGGACAAATCGATGCTTATGTACACCTGCATTTTCGTTCTCATAGTTTTGTTTATCGTTTTCACTTTTCTATCTAACAAATTGCTAATCCGTGCAGGTGAAGACAGGCGATGTTGCATAACTACAGTCTTATTAAGTTCAAAGGTAAAAATTCAATATTGCAGACGAAGGGATTTTTCCATGTCAGAAATCTTACAATTGGAAACCTGTTATAATCTCCTCTTTGCTCGCAGAATAAGACTGTTGCAGACGGGCTCACTTGGACTCACGTACATCAGACATGGCTGCATGGAGCTGCAGCAAGTGACTCTGCAACCTGGTTCTATTAGATTGTCATCTCAGTTTATCTCTGAAAAGTCAGTACTCCCTTTACCAGTACAACCAGAATAAACACAAAATACAAACTATAGCAATATGAATCAATGCCCGCGGGTGGCTTCTGCTTCTTCCTCCCTCGTTCTTGTCTCATTCTCCCTTATTGATAATCAATGTATAACCATCTAAACCCGTGAAGATGGCTTCATCATTTGTAGTATAAAAATTTACATTAGTTGCAATAGTTGTACTCTGGACAGTTTTAGCTGTCATTTGTTAGATTGTTTCAGATATCACAATGAGATTGTAACAAATTACTGCATAGTAGTCTCTGTAGGTCGTGGCATCATCTTTAAGTCGATTCTGGAATAATTTATATCACTTCCGTTTCTATTGGAACACAAGATTCCCATTTTTTTTAGGAAAAGACCCGTAGCAGTATTTCTGATCTTACATGGACAATTTTCTGGATTACATTAATGTTTACGACAGTAAGTTATAATGGCTTATAACTTACTTTACCTCCTAAGCTTGTACGTAAATCCCTTTTAGGCACGTTTTTCTGTAGACATCTATTTACACACTTTTCTCTATTGTTTTTTAGCAAAAACTCCCACTAAAAAGTCTGGCGTGCGCGTCAGCCGCCAAGTGAGTTCATGGGCAGATCGAAAATTGAACTACCGAATCGAACTGAGAATTTCGATAACTCGATATTCGATGTTGTGTTTGTAACAACCTTGGGCCTAACTCACATCCCAAAGATAGCTATTGAGGTGGGAGAGCTCAAGTTTATTTAAGTCCCACACCAACTTCCCATTTAGCCAATGTGGGACAACACATAGATCATAACAATCGCCCCGCTTGAGTACCAACGACCTCGTTGGTCACGGCTGGCACTCCTCTCGAGTCTAGGCCACCACTCCTGGCACGCAAACTACCACTCTGAGCCTTGGCCTCATCCGCCGAACGATTGACTCTGATACCATGTAATAACATTGGGTCTAACTCACACCCTAAAAGCTAGCTATTGAGATGGGAGAGCTCAAGTTCATTTAAGTGTCATACCAACTTCCCATTCAGCCAATGTGGGTCAACAGAGGATCATGACAATATTTGAGAGTGATTTTTATAAGTTCGGTTTTCGGGATCAGTATTTGAGAAATACTATTTGCTAATTCGGTAATATCGAAATTTTATTAATGCATTCTGTTTGAGCATACTGAACTCATTCCAAGATGACTTGCATAATTGAAATCTCTATCATATTATTCTTTTTCTTTGTCTATCATGCTTTTTTGATCTTACCAGATAATTTTTTTATATCAATTGAATTATTAATTAACAAGAAAGTTAACTACTGAATCACTTAGTTATGAATAGAGTATTTGAAGTAAACTATGGTACAACCTGAGACAAGATGAGAGCATGAATCATCCTGATGCCTCATCTAATCTGTCTAAACGATAAAGAAGGAACTCAGATTTATGGAACCAAATTCAATTCAATGGGATCCTTGATGTCACAGTATTTATTTGGCGCAACTACTATCATTTGATTAAGTTCTGAAATGATAATTAGTCAATGAGTCGAGCCTCTTATTTTGATTTCTCGAACCGAGAGATCCATGAATCAGGATCCTGATGCATATAGATAATTTCAGTTGATGGCAGTACTTTTGTGCCAAATTGGTTTATTTAATTGTAAACTTCTTTTGTGATAAACTATTATGATTTAAAAACCTAAAATATTAATTAATTGTTAAGAGTCCCACATCGGATATGGAATGAGAACATTGACTCCTTATATGGACTTGGACAATCCTCGCCCTACAAGCTAACTTTTGAGATTGAGTTAGACCCAAGATCCATTTTTTACATTAACACTGGTTTAGTTTGCTTCATTGGGTCTTTCCTAAATCCAACTAGCTCATAGTTTACTTACAAACTACTCCCTCCGTTCACTTTATATGAATTTTAAAAATGATTTAAAATGAGCAATTAATACTATGGGTAAAATAGATTTTTTTTTTTGTCTTCTCTTCTCTTGATATGCTAAAAGTGACAAGTAAAAGTGCAAATGTTTTTTTAGAATACTTGACATTAAAAGTGAAAGGAGGGAGTAAATTTTTTAATGTAAAATTAGTGTAGTATAGCTTGTATAAATTAAGAAACTACAAACTTAATTCAATTTTCAAAGATCTGTGAGCTTCAGTAGGAACTAAAGACGCCCAAACTGCTCATAGCTAATGCTTGCTACATAATAAAGGCCCTCTGAACTGGAGAAGGAAGGTATGATGGTTTATCTCTCAAGTATCATGAAATCCATACTCAAAACTTTAGGCGATCTATTGTGTATATAAATTTGGCACATATTCTGTGATTACCGAATTACCGAAATCGAAGTTTAAATTATTGTATACCGATTTACCGAACCTGATTACTTTGGTTTGGTAATTGGTAACTACTTTCCAATACCGAGTACCGAATTATCAATACCGAAGTATGAATATACCGAAACGAATACTGAATGCCACCCCTAGCTAGCGTATCGGAAGGGGGTTCGAACCTCCTTCATCGAAAAATTGCATTGTATATATAAGATTAAAATTGATTTTCTATGTATATGTATGTAGTAGACGTTGAATCTACTTGGCTTCTTCGTTGATTCTATTTTTTATGTATATATGTTGAATCTATTTGACTTCTTCATATATTTATTTTTTTATATTTTGATTTCCGTGAAAGTCCTGGCTTCGTCACCGACTGTAGTGTTCATCTCATGTTGACAAACATTGACACCTGCAATTTCATTAATTTTTTGGGGGAAATTCTGGTTATTTTTCACCGGGAAAATGAATTTTGCCTAAACACGATTGATATCAATTAACATGTGAAAATCCGTGGCACTTGAAAAAAGCAACAAAAAAGAAGAAGAAAAGAAATCGAACAGATGTGAACTAGCACATTAAAAGACCAAACACTATTAAATAGTGTTCCTTTCATTCCATATGTGTAGGTTACAAGATTTCATCACCAAATATTCCATGATTACAACCCATAATACAACGTTAGAAGTTTTAATTTAAAGAAAAAAAAAGATAGTAAAGAACTTGTTACCAATTAAGTTGATAACAAGCTCTTGAAATATTTATGTCAAATTACCTAATTTAATTGGTTTGGTTAGTGATCTTATCAAGGCAATCACTAGCAATCCCTTGTGCCCAAATATCAAATTTCTTGAACTCAGTGTCATCACCATATATTGTAGCAGCACATTCATTGCAAGTATCAATATTTGTTGACATTGCACTAACATCCACATTGGCTTTGTAATAGTTTCTTGCTTGGACATCTTCCTCGGTCCTCTTCATGGCATCCACTGCATCTTGGTACACAGACTTGCATGTCTCGAGACAATCCTTGGCATAAGCGTCCGTTCTTGGATCAGCCAAACGCCTTTCAATGACATTGGCGATGAATGCATCCGTCTTGGACATCGTTGTGTCCATGATGGATTTGATATATACGTTAACATCCCCCGTTACAAGAGGAATATTTTTCGGAATTTCAAAGGTTGTCTTAGAGGCTACAGAGGCAGATAGGGACGCGGATGAAGAGGCTGAGGCCGAAGATGAGGATGAGAATGAGGATGAGGATGAGGATGAGGATGAGGATGATTGATAGAGTGGAGAAAGGGCAGGTCCATGGGATTGTGATGGATTAGGGTAATTATTGTATGCCTTGGAAGGGAGGGTTGTTAGGAATAAAGAAATGGTAAAGACAAGAATAATTTGGTTATAAATGGCCATTGTCCTATTTATTTAGTTAGGAGAAAGAAAAAGACAATGGGAAAGAAAGATGTGAAATCATGGAGATTCATTGGGGGTGTATTTATATCTAAAATGAGTTATAGGTTTATTGGCTATGCTTAAATTTAGCTTTTCAAGTGCATATTAACACTCATTTGACGAAGGTTGTTATGGGATGATAGAGTTTTTTGGCCCCACAAACTCACCCACGCACAACGTTGAATGAAATATTCAAATTAATTGATGGTGTTCATTACATGTAAGTGTTGATATGTTTAAGAGTAATCATTAAAACAAACACTTAATGAATTGTTAATTACTTCAAGAAAATAACAAAAATGGACCTTAAGTTTGAGGTACGTTCAAAATAATCCCTAAAATATGTAATTGAACAGTTTTGATCCTTTAAATTTGTCAAAAGTGAGCACTTTTAATCTCCGTCAAGTATTTGACAAACTCTGTCTGTTGGATTTGATGGAAAATGAATAAAAAAAGATTTAGCAGGAAGTCACATTTGGAGGTGCGGGTTGTGCAGTTTCTGCTATTATTGGAGAATTTTTTGTGTTTGGTGTATCTTTTTAAGATGCTACGTGTTAGAGTCTGTCATGAATTTTCTACCTTATTTGAACTTTATCATAATTGTATTTTACTTCAAAAAAGTTTTCATGGTGCAAAAAAACTCTTCCATATCTATCTTTTTTTTCCGAATGATGAGTTTTGCACTTCTATAAATTGAGGATTTTCCTTCTTCGACAACAGACATAATAGCATCCAAAATGTAGACATTAAAAAGTCTTATTTGAAGTTGTTCTATAAATAGTTCTTATTCTTTTATATTTATTTTCTCATATGTAGGTCAATTGACCAAATTATATTAAATATTATGCCTCTTTTAGTATATTTTTTTGTTGTCTGATTTATCGGCGTTCAACATATGCAATTGTTAGCTCTCGCATGAGGCCTGTTATTTCGATCGCAACACAACACTTTTGCTATTTTTGGATTATATTTTGTGTCTCTTGTACAATTTTTTGTATTTGAACTTTTTATGATTTGATAGGAATTTTTTTATATTTCTGGTTAAATAATCTTTTTCTTCATAGTTTCCTTTTATATCACAAACAGAGTTTGCCAAAATATTTGACGGAAATCAAAAGTGTTCACCTTTAACAATCTTAAAATATCAAAACTACTCAGGACTACATTTAAGTGATTACCTTAAACCTACCAAAACATAAGAGACCATTTTTGTCATTGTCTCTGATTACTTCTACAAAAGCTTAATTAGCATGCTAAAACAATCTCTTATTACGCTATCGGCCTCGATTATACATGATATATTGTATACAAACTAATGTTGACCAGTTAAAATTAATTAGCATTTGAATTTATGTTATGGAAGAGTTTATACTGGGATAACTTTTGTCTAAACAACAAAAATATATATATATATATATATATATATATATATATATATATATATATATATATATATAATTTGAGGTTTTATATTATTCTATTTAAGTGTACCTTCTAAATTTCAAGATTTAAACATTTTAAAAGGAGAACTTAAGTCTTTAAACTCATAATATAAACTAAATTGAAACTCTATTTATCATCACTATATTCAAATATGTGAAAAAAAGAAGAATAAAACGTGAAGGTAAGAGGTTCTTGAAACAAAAAAAATGGAATATATTCAGTAAACTTTTCATCTGGTTGGAAAATTCTCATAAGATTATATTAATCTTTGTTAGATCTTGGTTCTCCTCGAGCCAAAGAGAAAGAGAAAAAAAAGGTATTACAAAATATATTTGAATCGCGACCGGTAAAAGAAATTTTACAAAAGATTTTCTTAGTTTCACTATCTAAAATTAATATACTCGCAACCGGTGCTTATAAAAAATCACATTATCTTACCATAGCTATGTGATAAATCAAATTGAAAATATAACTTTAAATAATAACAAATATGTATCTAAAAAACACAGATCATATAATCATTTGCTTAGTTACGTTTTTTCTCCACATATCATGTATCTAGTTAGCTTGCTGATTTTTTCTTTCCAATACGACTTAATCTTCTATACATATTATCAGGTTGCCTTAAAAAATGCTAACTATAAATATAAAATAAGATTAGTAACTTGAAAAAATAATAAAGGTGTGTATAAGTTAAATCATTCTTTACATTATACATTGGCATAGATAAGTTACATCATTCCCAAATATTAAATGCTTGACGTGTTAATTGGGTTCTACTGGCAGTTTTTAAATTCAAATTGCTAAAGACATATCTAAGAAATTTCATCAAAGAAGAAGAGTTCTAAAACATAGCTGAATTAAAAAGGAGAATATATTGAGATAGAAATACAGCAAAATTGTTGCCAGTAGAACTGTTATTAGCCCAAGAGTCATGACCAAATCTTTCCCCTTAATTACAAAACCTAACACGTTATCAAAAAGAGACATCAATTAAAATTACATTAGCCAGGTTATCATATTATAAATTCCACCCAAACCACCTTAATTAATAGTCTTATCATGAAATTAACTTTTATGCACTGACAACATAACTTTTACATACTAGCAGGTCATCCAAAATGAAATTACAAATAATCATTCAAAAATGTGAATGTTACAACAAATCAAAACATGTTACTAGTGTATAAGCAATTTTTAAAAAGTAATCTCAATGCATATAAGTTAAATCCATCTTTTTAAATCATTTAACTGCTAAAGCCCGCAATCTTTTCCAAGGCATCGGTAGTAATTTTTTCAGCCCAATTATTAAACTTGATGAATTCTTGATCCTCACCATAAATTTCCTTAACACAATCCATGCAAGTTTCTAAGTCAGTAGACAAGGCACTAAGGTCCACATTGGCACTGTAATAAAATTCCTTTTCGATATCCTCCATTGTCTTTTTCATTGCATCGACACCGCTCTCGTACATCTCTTTGCATACCAAAAGACAATCTTTAACGAACGCGTCGGCTGCTGGATCAGACAAGCGTTTCTCGACAATGTTGTCGAGAAATTGCTCAGTTCTGGAAACAGATGTTTCCATAAGTGAGTCAACGTAATGGTTGACGGAATCTTTGTTTCTTAATGTAACCTCTTCACCATTTTGAATTTCAAGATTTTGCGTTGATGATGGTGATGATGATGGTGATGATGATGGTGATGGTGATGGTGATGGTGATGATAATGGTGAGCCATTTGGTGATGAAGATATGTAGGAAATAGGGGTGGGGGTGGCAATGTTGAATTGAAAAACAAGAAAAGAAAGGGAAATTACAAGCAATATTTGGTTATGGAGAGCCATTTTTTTTGGACTTTTTCTTTCTTTTTTTCCCTTTCTCTTCTTCTTCTTTTTATTTATTGATTCACAAGGAAGAAAAGGGGAAAATTATTATTGTGGTATTATTATAAGGGAAAGATGAAATGCTTTAACTAGGGTTGTATTTATATGTAGGAGCAATGAGAAGTTTACTTGGCGATCCAAAAAAATCGATTGTCTAAAGGTGAATATTTGTCTTTGTACGCAATAATACAAGTGTATGTTATAGGTCAATCTGTTGGTACTATAAATTGATAGAATCATATATTTTGTATATCCCAGAATATATGATTCCGATTTTATGCATCAATTACAATCAGAGTTATATCATAGGCAATCAGAATCATATTATGTATTATTTTGTAAATTAGAATAGATACTAGGTATTATATTTCTTTGATTTATAGCCTAATATAACACATGTATATCAATATATATATTGTAAAGAATCATCAATGAAAACTCACCAATTGAGTTCATTCATCTTTCATGGTATCAGACTAAGATCTCTCTTCCGCTGCAACTCATATTGGTCTCAACCAAACTCTGGTCTCTCCTGTTTTCACGACCCTTCTCTGTTCTTCTTCTTCCCAAAACCTTACACATACCCATGTCGGAAAATAAAAAATTTCATCTAGCATTAGCTATAACTAATGTTAGACAAATCATTCCAATTACATTGGATAATGATTCTAGTCAATATCATTCTTGGGCAGCACTTTTTAAAGTCCACGCAAAAGTGCACAACGTTCTTGCCCACATCATTCCTCCTACGGATGGAATAGCCAAGGAAGCGGTTGATGCTGCAAAAGCTGCCGACCCTGAACTTTGGCACCTCCTCGACGCCGTTGTATTACAATGGATGTATGCCACAGTATCAAAAGACATCCTCCAATCAATTCTTGTGAACGACGACACTATCGAAGGTGCCTGGAAACGAAGTGCGGCAATCTTTCAAGATAATAAGCATTCCAGGGTTGTTCATCTTGAAAATCAGTTCAGCAATACCAATTTGGAAAATTTTCCAAACACAACAGCCTATTGCAATCGCCTCAAACTCCTCGCAGACCAATTGGCTAACGTCGATGCCCAGGTTTCCAACACCCGCTTGGTATTGAAATTAATTATCGGACTAACTGAAGCATATGCCGGATTTGTCACACACATTCAGCAGCACGATCCTCTGCCCAATTTTGAAACAGCAAAATCAACATTAGGGCTCGAGGAATCGATAATACTTCAACGAAGTGCGCGTGAATCTGGTTCATCTTCACTAGCGTCGGCCCTCGTTGCGAACTCTCAAAATTCCTACGAAGATTCCACTTCTGGCAATCCTAATCGGAACACTAATAATCGCAACAACCGTACCAAGAAGAATAATAAGAACACTGGTGGCAATGGTCAAAATTCCAGTAAAACTGGTCGGGGTGGTGGCTCAAATGGTCGCGTTGGGGGTTTAGGTGGTGGGCAAGGCTCCAGTGGTGGTAATGGACGAGGACAACAACAAGTCTGGGGATCGGTTTTTCCGTGGCAACAATGGGCTCAATGACTAATGCCTCATTGCCCCTATCCATCTTATGGATACCCGAATTAGGCCAGGCCCAATTTTGCTCCAAGGCCCCAGCAGAACAGTAACGGGATTTTGGGCCCAAGACCAGGAAATCATCAAGCTTTTAATATTAATGGTCCAAGCCCAACAGATATTGAATCAGTCCTACACACTCTTAGTCTTGCTCAACCCGACCCATCTTGGTATATGGACACCGGGGCAACATCCCATATGACTTCCGAGCAAGGTAATCTCTCGTCTTATTCCAATTCGAGCAAAAATAATGCTATAATTGTTGGAAATGACCACTCTATTCCGATTCGTGGTTTTGGTAGTGCAAAAGTAAAAACCCCTCACCCTCCATTGGTATTGAAAAATGTCCTTCATGCTCCTAAATTAATCAAGAACCTAGTTTCAGTTCTCAAATTTACTACTGATAATTGGGCTTCTATCTCATTTGAACCTTTTGGATTTACTGTGAAGGATTTCCAAACGGGGATGCAACTAATGAGGTGTAATAGTTAGGGTGAACTATACCCCATCACCACCACCACCACTAATCAAGCAGCCTCTCCATCCACTTTTGCAGCTTTATCGCCTTTTATTTGGCATGACCGTTTAGGTCACTCGAGAATATCTATTTTAGACTCTCTTAGGCGAAATAAATTTATTGAATGTACCAAAACAAGAAACTCTAGTTTTTGTCATTCATGTCCTCTTGGTAAACATGTTAAGTTGCCATTTGTTGATTCTCATAACTCTACCTCTATGCCTTTTGACATATTGCATAGTGATTTATGGACTTCTCCTGTTTTGAGCTCTGTGGGTCACAAATATTATGTGCTATACTTAGATGATTTTTTGAATTTCCTATGGACTTTTCCTATCTAAAAAAAACACAAGTATACCCAACCTTCATAAATCTTCGAGCCAACATTAAAACTCATTTCGAACGGGAGTTGAAAAATATTCAATGTGATAATGGTAGAGAATATACTAATGGTCCTTTTTTGAATCTCTGTCAATCAAATGGAATTTCTTTTCATTTTTCCTGTCCACACACTTCTTCTCAAAATGGAAAAGCTGAAAGAAAATTCCGGTCCATTAACAACATTATTCGAACCTTAATGGCTCATGCCTTAATCCCCCATTCATTTTGGCATCATGCATTACAAATGGCAACATATCTCCTTAACATTTTACCAAGTAAAAATCTTGCATATCAATCTCCTCTAAACATCTTATACCAAAAAGACCCATCATATTCCCATATTCGAGTATTTGGTTGCTTATGTTATCCCCTCCTCCCATCCACTATGATAAATAAGCTCCAACCTCGCTCCACTCCTTGTGTCTTCTTAGGCTATCCATCAAATCATCATGGTTACAAATGTTATGATTTATCCTCAAATAAAATTATCATTAGTCGCCATGTCTCATTTGATGAAACTCAATTCCCTTTCTCAAAGTTGCATACACCCAATACCTTATCCTATGATTTTCTCGATAATGGTCTTTCACCTTACGTGATTCACCAGCTTCAAAATCCACCCACACCGGACCAAAATGTGCACAGCCTACCTTGTCCACCGCAGGCTGCGACCCATTCCGTCTCTCCACCTAATGTCGAAAACTCAAGCCCAAACAAGCATCATTCTCTTCCACCTATTTTTCAGCCAACTTTGAGTTCAGATCACAAACCCGTTACGAGAAGTCAACATGGTATTTTTAAACCAAATAAAAAATATCACCATGGCTTCCTCACTAACACCACAAAATCACCATTACCCCATAACCCTGTGTCTGCACTCAAAGATCCGAATTGGAAAATGGTCATGGATGATGAATATAATGCTCTTATTAAAAATTAGAGGTGGGATTTAGTGCCCCGCCCACCTGTTGTTAATGTCATTCGATTTATGTGGATTTTTAGACATAAGGACAACTCTGACGATTCTTTTGAGAGGCATAAAGCCCGACTTGTAGGTGATGGTGTAGGTCAACAGGTTGACGTGGATTACGGAGAAACTTTCAGCTCGGTTGTCAAATCAACAACTATACGCACAATACTCAGCCTTGCTATCTCAAAATTATGGCCCATACATCAGTTGGACGTTAAAAATGCATTTTTACATGGTGAACTGAAAGAAACAATATATTTGAATCAGCCATTGGGTTTCGGGGACCCAGAACGTCCAAATCATGTATGCCTTCTGAAGAAATCATTATATGGGCTCAAACAAGCTCCCAGAGCATGGTACAAACGGTTTGCTGATTATATCTTCTCTATCGGATTCACTCATAGCAAGTCTGACAACTCACTATTCATATACCGGAAGGGCAATGATATGGCTTACATTTTTCTATATGTAGATGACATCATCCTCACAACCTCTTCTGATTATCTACGCAAATCTATCATGACACTTCTCATCTCCGAATTTGCCATGAAAGATTTGGGTTTATTGAGCTACTTCTTGGATATTGCAGTCACTCGTCATATAGGTGGTTTATTTCTATCCCAGAAAAAGTATGCAGAAGAAATTATTGATCGTCTGCCATGTCATCTTGCAAATCTTGTCCCATTCGGTAGACACCAAACCAAAGCTTAGCGCTACATCAAGCACTCCTTATGAAGACCCTTCTCACTATCGCAGCCTTGCATGGGCTCTATAATATCTCACATTTACGAGGTCTGACATCTCCTATGCGGTACAACAGATCTGCATGTTTATGAACAATCCGATGGTTGATCATATGCATGCTCTCAGCGAATTCTCTGCTACATTCAAGGTACACTTCATCACGGACTGCATCTTTATCCTTCTTCAACTACATCCTTGATTTCATACACAGATGCAGATTGGGGTGGATGCCCAGATACCAGAAGGTCCACTTCCGGTTATTGTGTATTTCTTGGTGATAATCTGCTCTCCTGGTCATCTAAACGCCAGCCCATACTGTCTCGCTCGAGCGCCGAAGCTGAATATCACGGCGTCGCCAATGTGGTCTCTGAATCATGCTAGTTACGCAACCTTCTCCTAGAACTGCATTGCCCCATCCATAAAGCTACATTAGTCTACTGTGATAATGTTAGTGTTATATACCTCTCGGGAAATCCAATTCAACATCAACGCACTAAGCATATCGAAATGGACATTCATTTTGTTCGTGAAAAGGTTGCTCGAGGACAAGTCCATGTTCTACATGTCCTTTCGCGCCATCAAATAGCGGATATCTTCACAAAAGGTCTTCCGTTAGTGTTGTTTCAAGATTTCAGGGACAGTCTTAACGTACGAGAACCTCCCGTTTTGACTGCGGGGGTGTGATAGAATCATATATTCTGTATATCCCATAATATATGATTCCGATTCTATGCATCAATTACAATCAGAATCACATCATAGGCAATCATAATCATATCATGTATTATCTTGTAGATTAGAATAGATACTAGGTATTATCTTTCTTTGATTTATAGCCTAATATAACACATGTATATCAATATATATATTGTAAAGAACCATCAATGAAAACTCACCAATTGAGTTCCTTCATCTTTCCTAAATAAATAGCTAGTAGGCTTTCTCCATTGGGGTCAATTTAGCAAGTTTACACGTGTCAAAATTTTCAATATTCCTCTTTTTATTGTCTAGCCTAGAAATAGATCGAACCTCTTATATATATGGAGTTATGGACTGACTCAAAAATATTTATACAATCAAGCCATCTTAAATTAAGAAGTAAGTGTAAATAACTTTCTATAGTGAGCATTAAATGACGACATGAAAACTGATAAATATCTTATGTTATAGCTATTATATTATATTTGATATAAAAAGAATCATTACACTATTGTTCGTGTATAACTAACTTACAGTCTTAGAAGATCGCAATGAATTTTAAAGTTCTATATACCCACGACGTAAAATATAGTATTTACACAATCTAATAATTTATAAGGTAGTCAAAATTAATTTTTCCAATAAGCATATATCACAAGCTAGCAGGTAATCAGGTTAAAATGGTGTCCGACAACAAAATTGATTTGTAAGGGGAGATTAAAAGTTGGCCAATTATGGGCCATCTCATTTAGTAGGCGTTTTGCTATGCGATTTCAAATAATTATTTCATAATTTGATTTTAAATCATCGTTTATTATGTAATTTGGACATAATTTCAACTTCAACTTCATGTCATGATTTGAAATCCCAAATCATCCAAAAATGTGTGATTTGGGATTACAAATCATGATTTCAAAAAAAAAATTAAATATAAAAACTTGACCCATAAATTTATATTTTGTAAAACAAGATTCATAAGTTAGTAGATATATTCTAATTGATCGAACTTTATAATGTATTGAATATAATTGTCCAAGATGAAATTCTTTATCCAGTGGGACTCAATTCCTTCCCTGCAATGACTTAAAATTCCAAAGAAAATAGTAAAACCTTTTTCTGTTGGAACTAAAGTTTATGTTCAATTATTTTTTTTATTGAACTAAAGTTCAATCAATTGATGTTGTATTTTTTAGAAAGGTCTTCTAGCTGCGTATTAATTTTGTTATGAAGTGCTCATTTGGTAAGATTGCATAAGAATTAGAAAAGTTTTGATGATTTTCACAACTTGTGGATTTTTATGCTAATGAGAAAAAATACAATTTAAGAAATCCATATTCCATGTCCAAACAAAACTTCAGCTTCAAATCATCATGATTTCAAATCATAATTTCAAATCATGTCCAAATGGCTCCTTAGTTTCACATCATCCACATTCCACCCTACTCACATTCCCTCTTAACTTTAAAAGAAATCTGAAGTTTTAATTTTATCTAGTGATGTCATATATATTTTCAATAAAATGTGTTGAAACAATAGGCTATAGGTATTGTCACTAATGTTTGTATTAGGATAAGTTATTTACATTACTAACATGAAATACTTTGTGCACCGGAATTCCTTTTATAAACAAAGTAATCGTCCTTAACTTCCATTCCCAAAAGTAAAGCTTATCTAACTTGGCCAATAAGTTCTTCATTTTCTGCCAAAAAGTGAAAGTTATTTGTAATTCATTATCTTATGCACAAATTGAAATGGCATATCTGAAAGTTGTGCTGGATTCCATTTTTGGTATAGCACTAGTGTTTCCCCACGCAAATTAAAGAAAGAAAAAGGTAAGAACATCAGCAGATATGAGAAAATGAAAAGTCTTGAATATCAAAAATATATTGAAGGACCCACAACCAGGTTCGGAACAGTGACCTCTTGATCTGCAGTCAAATGCTCTACCACTGAGCTATGGCCCTTTGATGGGCTACACAAAATTTTATAATTAGTCTACTTTACTTGAGATTGAAACTTGGAACCAAGCGAACAGTAAAGATTCATTTAGTTAGATTGTTAGCCTCTTGTTTATCTAGCAACCAGTAACTGTTTTATGGATGAAACTATTTTGTTACAGATGCTGAAGGAATAGATTTTGTGTCTAACTCAACCTCAAAAGATAGTTTGTAGGGTAAGGATTGTACAAGTTTATATAAGGAATTCATGTTCCATTCCATTTCCGTTGTGAGACTCTTAACACTCCCCGCACGACGTGAGACTCTTAACACTCCCCACACGTCTAAACCTCGTTAACTGGAGCGTGAACAATATAATTTGAGGACCCAACATCGGTGAACATAGAATTTGAATGGACATGACTCTTACCATGAAGGAATAGATCTTGAGCCTTACTCAACCCCAAAAGCTAGCTTGTAGGGTGAGGATTGTCCAAATTCATATAAAGAGTCCATGTTTCCATTTCATTTCCGATGTGGGACTCTTAACACTAGGGTAAGTAAATAGGAGCCACATATATCCATGAAAGAAAAAGGTTTTATCTTTTAAGAGAAAAATCTCTTCAAATTCAACTCAAAGCGTTATTTATAAGCCTTATATTCAAGTTTATCCCTCAACTAAGATAATCTTATTGATGTTTGAATTGTTTTTGACAACTTTCGCCCACACTAAATAAAGTGGACAAGTAAAAAAAATAAAAAAAATTTATAATAACCTTGACTAGGCCTTGACAAACAAAAAAGTTTGGGAAGTATATTTCTCTCTTCTATTCAAATCATGGAGTAATATCTTATTTGTGAATTCTCCCCAAACTGGAAGATCATTTTGAGATCTTCAAATGTGAATTGAAGGCTCAATATTATCTTTGGATAAAACACAAAATGAGACTTTACTATTATGATTATTATTTTAAATAAACTTACATAAATAGATATCTATTCAATATCTCCTCCTATAATGAAAGACTATTTCAGCTTATTTTAAAGTTATGCAAAAAAACAATTATTGGTATAGTAAAAAAGATTGAGATCGAAAACAACATATCTATCTTTCAAGGTAAGAATAAGGTTTGTGAAATAAATAATCTCTTAATTATTTTTCATTAATAAATGAGTATATATACAATTTACAATTTTCATAATATGGAAAATCCTATTCCTATTCTACTCCCAAAACCCTATTCTATTTATACAAGACTTCTACAATTATGGTAAGAATACAATGCTAATTAATTACAAAGAATATGGTACAATATAGTCTCCAAACCGTGATATACTTTTCCATGTATATCATAGACTAGATTTGTATATCACGGACCTAAAATCTTCAAACAGAACCGAGGGAAGACCATTTGTAAAGGTGTCTGCAATTTGATACCTGGAAGGGACATGACAAACGCGTACCTGTCCACGAGCTACCTTTTCGCGAACAAAGTGGATATCCATCTCGATGTGTTTTGTGCGCTGATGTTGAACCGAATTACCAAAAAGATAGACGACACTAATATTATCACAATAAACCAAGGTATCTTTCTGAATAAGAGAATGAAGTTCTAAGAGAAGATTACGTAACCAACAGGATTCAGAGACCACATTGGCTACCCCTTGATACTCGGCCTCTGCACTAGAGCGTGATAGTGCAGACTGACGCTTCACAGACCATGAGACCAAGTTATTACCAAGAAACATACAATAGACAAACGTGGAGCGTCTGGTATCTGGACAGCCACCCCAATCTGCATCTGTATACGAGACAAGTGTAGACGTCGATGAAGGATATAAATATAAGCCATAGTCAAGTGTCCTCTGGATGTATCGAATAATGCTTTTGAGAGCATTCATGTGCTCAACCCTGAGTTCATGCATAAACAAACACACATGTTGTACGGTATACGTAATATCTGGTATCGAAAGTAAGATATTGAAGAGCTCTTGCAAGACTGCGATAGTGGGTCGGATTCTCGTAAGGTAAGCCAGCCGTAGCACCCAGCTTGTGTTTAGTATCAACGGGAGTGGAAGTAGAATTGCACGAGGACATACCAGCTTGCTCAATGATCTCAGTTGCATACTTCCGTTGTGATAGGAATAACCCAACTGTATGACGAGTGATTGCAATCCCCAAAAAGTAACTCAAGGGCCCCAAGTCTTTCATAGCAAACTCAGAACTGAGCATTGTCATGATAGACTTGCGCAAAGCATCAGAAGAGGCAGTCAAGATAATATCATCCACATATAATAGTATATAAGTCAGGGAAGTACCACGACGATATATGAATAATGAATTATCAGACCTACTGTGTGAAAACCCAATAGATGAAACATAGTCTGCAAATCTCTTATACCAAGACCGTGGGGCCTGCTTAAGCCCATACAAGGACTTCTTCAATAAACAGACATTATGAGGATATTTGGGGTCTCAAAAACCCAAGGGCTGATGCATGTGAACGGTTTCCTAAAGATCACCATGTAAGAAAGCATTCTTCACATCTAACTGATGAATGGGCCAAGCTTTCGAAAGAGCCAGAATAGTACGAATGGTAGCCGGTTTGACCACCAGACTAAACGTCTCACCACGATCCACGCCAACCTGCTGAGTCTTACCACTACCTACAAGATGAGTCTTATGCCTCGCAAAAGAACCATCAGAATTATCTTTATGAGTAAAAATCTACATAGACCGAATAATATTAACACTAGAAGGGCGGGGTACCAACCCCCACATCTTATTTTCAATAAGAGCATCATATTCGTCGTGCATAACCAATTTCCAATTCGGGTCATTTAATGCGGAAACTGGGTTACAGAGTAGGGGGTTTAAGAACATTAGAATTTAGATTAAAATGTCTTTTGATTTAAAAATACCATGTTGACTACGAGTGACCGGTCTATGACTTGGTGGAGAATTGGGTAGATTTTGGGAGGAACTCGGATGGGAGACGGGTTGGTCAGCAGGCAGTGGGCATGCTGGCCCAATTATGGAAACATGAGCCGAGGCAGAAACAGAAACTGAAGATGGAACAATGTTGGTATTGGGTTGGGCAATTGGCCCAACTACCGAAGCTGGGACAGAAACAATACTGGAAACAGTGGGATGTGGCGGAACAGTAGGTCCAGCAGGCAGTGGGCCCGCTGGTGGAGTTTGGGTGCGGGACAAGTCCGATAAATGGTGGATAAGACACGGGGAGACTTCGTCATCTAATAAATTATACGAACTAGGCACATGATTACTTACTTTAGAAAATGGAAATTGGGTTTCATAAAAAATAACATGGCGACTAATGATGATTTTATTAGAGGATAAATCAAAACATTTATAACCACGATGATTAGATGGATAACCCAAAAATACACAAGCGGTAGACCGGGCTTGAAGTTTGTTAATAGTAGTTGACGGGAAAAGCGGATATCATAAACATCGAAAGACCCTAAGATGTGAATATGAATGATCTTTATTATAGAGGACTTTAAGATGAGACGCATACGCCAACCCTTTGGTAGGAATAATGTTAAGAAAATAAGTAGTCATTTGTAGAGCATGATGCCAAAAGGAAGGGGGTACGGAAGCATGGACCAATAAAGTTTGGATAATATTATTAATGGTATGAATTTTCGTTCGGCTTTCCCATTTTGTGAGGAAGTATGAGGACAAGAGAAACGAAAAAACTATGTCATTAGTATGACAAAAATCCCGAAATAACCCATTATCATCTTCTTTTCCATTATCACATTGAATATTTTTTATCTCTCGTTCGAAGTGGGTGCAGACGAATGCTCTAAATTTTAAGAATGTGAATTTATGGACATACACCAAATTTTTAATTAAGTTAGGGGCATGGAGAGCATTTCTCAAGACAAGAGGTGGATGGGGAGGAGATAAAGTAGTATGACTGTAACCACGAATTAGAATTCAGTTGTTATTACCAACAAGTATGCCACGATTTTTGTTCAAATTGGAATAAGACGAGATAGTACCTTGGTCTGACGTCATATGAGAAGTGGCGCCGGTGTCCATATACCAATTCAGGTCTGGGGTTTTTAATCCAAGCGTATGCATCATGACCACAATATCTGTCGGAGTCGGTGTGGGGCCCACTGCCTGGAATGCATGCAGAGGTCGAGGCCCAAGCACACCGACCTGCTGCCCCGACCAATAAATGACCTGCCATTCAAAGCTGGACCCGAGAAACTGGGCCTGGTCTGTTGTGAAAACTGGGCTCAGTTTCCTGGGTAATGGCTCGACGAAAAATATCAATTATTGGGCCAAGGCCCACTGGCCCAGTTCCACTGGCAGGGCCCCCACTGTGGAGCCCAATTGGGTTGTTGCCCACTGACCCGAGAGCCACCATCGCCACCACTGTTCTGGCTGCCACCATTGTTGCCGCCGCTATTCTTGCTATTATTTTTACGGTTTTGACCCTTCTTGCCGCCACTGTTGTTGCGGTTTTGGTCCGAATTGTCAACAAATCCATGAGAATTATCGGACGAAGTCATCATCACCACGGGACTGGCGCCGATAGCCGCCTTTTTTGCCAAGCCGACTTCTTCTAAGGTGAGCATCGAGCAAGCTTGATAAAAGGGAGGAAGCGGATTGCTTTGACGAAGGAGAGTCTCAACGCCATTATAGGCCTCAGAAAGGCCGGCAATCATTTGTAGAACAAAATGATTATTGGTCACAGGCGCTCCAACGTTACAGAGTTGGTCCGCCAACTCCTTGAGTCGTTTACAATACGCAGAAACGTTCGGGAAATCTTCCATGCAGACTTGGGAGAATTCTTGCTCAAGGGTGACGACTCGAGAATATTGGTTATCTTGGAATATATTACGCAATCTATTACAGGTAGTCATAGCCATAGTGTCCGGCTCAATGATCTTCTATAAAAGGTCAGTAGAAATAGTGGAATAAAATCACTGAAGGACGATAGCATCAAGAGTAATCCATAACTGAGGGTCCTCCGCGGAAATAGGGGTAGCGGGATGAATTATGTGATGGAGGACTTGATGGGAGATAGCGTGAATTTTGAACAACTATGCACACGTCGCATACTGAACGTTTTCCATCTCAAGAACAATAAGGATGTGGTTCTTGATGTTGGAAATGGTAAGGGCAGGATGAAATACGTTCTTAGACATTACGAAAGAACAAGAGGTTAAGTAGGGATTTGGGATAATTTAGGAAGAGAAGAGGGTTATGGAAAACCGAGAAGAAGCTCGGAAACCGAGGAGGTTGCAGAAGAAATTAGGAGAGGTATGAAAAATCTAGACTTCTGATAATATGAAAGGAATAATCCTTTGATTATTTTCATTAATGAATGAGTATATATACAATTTAAAATTTTCATAATATGGAAAATCTTATTCTTATTCTACTTCCAAAATCCTATTCTATTTGTACAAGGCTTCTACAATTATGGTAAAAATACAATGTTAATTAATTACAAAGAATATGATACAATATAGTCTTCAAACCGTGATATACTTTCCATGTATATCACGGATCAGATTTGTATATCACGGAAACACGATATATTTATCAGTTTGAGTACACTCTATTCTATATTATTGTTGTGTTGTTGTAAAGAGATTGAGAGCAGTCGAGCATTTGGGTATTTAAAGTTTAAACGCAGGAAATGACACTTGAATTCCCAACCACTTCTCTATATATGCAAATATTCTTCATGAAAATTTGTGCTTATGGGACATTAAATTCTTTGCCGACCCACCAATTTCCCACTCAGGGAATAAATCATACAATCCATTTTCTTGTCCACCATGCATCATCTATGCCGATATCCACGCACGCATGGGAAACTGGTGACCAATTAAAGGTGAATTCAATAATTTTTGACCCAGAATATAAGTTAATATATAAAAATTTATTAATATTAGAATAAATATTAGATCTTCACTCATAATTTTAAAAGTTTATTACAAAATTTAGTTCTAAAAATCTTAAAAATCGAACTCATCGAATTTAAATCATGAATTCACCGCTAGCAAAGACTTTAGAGTTGTGAAGTCGCCTTTAACCACAACCATAGGGTAATACATTAATCCATTCTTTTTAGTGGCGAATCCAATTACTGGTTCATGGTTCGGTAGAATTTAATGTTTCAAGTCGAACGATTTTAGAAATCACGTTCACCTAAGGAACATATAGCATCAAGAAAAAATATCTTGATTCTTAAATGATACTAGTGGGACGGGTCGAGTGTCATGTGACCGAGGATGTGCATAAATGAGAATTACAAAATATTATATAGCCGTATAAGGGTCAAATTTTATTCTTTTTTTCTCTTTGCGCCATTATTTTTATCGTCAATCACCATTTCTTACTTTGTTAACCCCTATGTAGCTATACACATGCATTAAAATAATACTATATTGCATGTTCAAGTTGTTTAGCGCAATTTTCTCTCGGTGGGTGACGGGGAGAGAGAAAGTGAAAGGAAAGGGAAAGAGAAAGAGAAAGAGAAGAGGGTGGTGAAGGTGATGATAACGATGGTGTGGGGAGAGACGAGGAGTAAGGAAGAAGAAATGATGATTGGTGGTATAGAGGTAGCAGTGAGGAAGAGAGAAAGAAGGATTTTTTTATAGAAAAACTCAAGATTAGTGAAGGGTTAAATTTGCTTTTAAATTATGTGAAATGGTCAAATTTGGGATTGAATTATATGAAAATGTTAAAATTTCCTTTAATCATGAGAAAGGTGGGCATTCTGAATCTTCACTCTCCTCCCTCTCTCCCCCAACGGTAACAAGTTAGATCTCCACCCCCTTCTCCGACGGTAACCATCCCTGCAATCATGTAACCCACTTCGGTCGGCGGCCAGGTAACACCGTTGGATTACTACGCCGATGACTTTTTCCAGCATCTTCTCTTTTTTACTTCTTCTTCTCTTTTCCTTCTCTTCTTCTTCTATTCTTCTCTTTTTCTCTGCTTTTTTCTTCTTCTGCCACTCGAATCGGCGGTCAGGTTACTAAGCTGCTCCGATGCCGGCGTGAACAACAACTCCGACGGTGACCAATATTCTGTGATGAATAGTATCCCGACCGTGAACAAAGTTTTCCCGACAAAGAACAGGTTCTATCCAACTGGAGTTGGTACCTCCTGTCGTCCTTACCGATTCTTTATATGTCATCCTTGTAGCTGGTGTTTTTTCTTTTTTCTCCGTTTGCTGTATTTTTCGGTGGCCTCTTTTCCAGAAAAGTACACCGGCGATTTCGTCTAGCCAAATAGTTTCCGGCGAAGGCAAGGCTTCTTATCGGAACTCTACTGGACTGGGATATTTACTCTCGCCCACTTCTCATCACCAGTAGTCACCACAATAGCCGTCACTGCATCGCCGATAACTTATTTTGGCGGTTCTCAGGTGAACCTTCTCCCTATATCTCTTCCCTTTCCCCTTTTTGTTTTCCTTTGCTTTGCTTTTGCAGGTACCAACAGATATATATATCTAAAGCATCAACTGTCGGAACACGACCGTCGAGATCAGATTTTTCACGACGCACAACTGGGCTCTATCTCTCCGATCTTCCACCTAACATCCGTGTTCTATCTCTCTAGTCATCATTCTTGTGGCTAATTATCTTTGCTTAGCTGTCGAATTTGTTTCATAATATATTAATTCCCTCTCTTAGTATATTACGTTCTTGCATTTACTCTTTTTGCCTTTAGTTATATCATTCATGGCATTCGTATGTTTAGGTGTAAACCTTTGATTAGTCTATTAGTTTATATCCTCTTTAGTGGATTTGATGACTGATGGTAGACTAGGGTCATGTTCTCGATCGGGGATGGGGGCGAGGGTTAGGGGGGTAAGTAGGGTAAGGGAGATGCTAGGCTGAGAATAGGGTCTTGAACTATTGGAACCACAACGGGGAAGTCCATAGAACTGGTTAAGATTCTTAAGAAGAGGAGGATTAATATAGTATGTGTCTAGGAGACCAAATGGGTAGGACCTAAGGTTAAAGATGTGGACGGGTATAAGTTATGGTTCTCGGGTAGGTCAATGTATAGGAATGAGGTTGGTATTTTGGTAGACATCGAGCTAAGGGATCAGGTGGTAAATGTTAGGAGGGTCAATGACAGGATGACGACGATTAAGTTAGTAGTTGGAGGGTTCACTATGAACATTATTAGTGCTTAAGCGCCACAGACGGGCATGGACGAGGAGGAAATGAGACACTTTTGAGAGGATTTGGATGAGGTGGTGGGAGGTATACCACCCACTGAGAATTTATTTGTAGGAGGAGATTTTAATGGACATATCGGGTCACTTTCGGGGGGTTATGATGACGTGCATGGAGGCTTTGGCCTTGGGGACATGAACGGGGGAGTCGTCTCACTTTTGGAGTTTGCTAAAGCTTTTGGGATGGTAATAGCCAATTTGAGGTTCATGAAGAAGGATGAGCATTTAGTGACTTTCCATAGTTCGGTAGGTAAGACTCGGATAGACTTTTTGCTCCTTAGGAATGTTGACAACGGTCTTTGTAAAGACTGCAAGGTTATTCCGAGTGAGTATCTTACAACCCGACATAAGCTTTTGGTGATGGATTGGGAGATCAAGATAGAGAAGAATAGGAGGGTTGTGGATGACAGGCTAAGAATCAAATGGGGAAATTTGACCATGGCTAGTGCAAAAGAGATGGGAGAGATGTTGATGGACATGAGGGATTGAGGGAGTAGTGGGGATGCGACCGGTATGTGGGACAGGATGACCAGTTGCATTCGGGAGGTAGTTAGAGAAGTGCTAGAGGTCTCGCGGGGTAGCCGTGGTGGGCATTGAGGGAATTGGTGGTGAAATGGTAAAGTTCAAGAGAATGTGAAAGCAAAGAAAGTAGCGTATGTGAAATTGGTAGAAAGAAAATATGAGATGGAGAAGTGGACGAATAGAGAATTATATAATATGGCTAGGAAGGAGACAAAGCTAGCGGTTACAGCGGTGAAAACGGTGGATTTTGAACGCATGTATGTGGAATTAGAGAGAAAAGGCGGGGATAAGAAGTTGTGCAGACTAGCTAAGGCAAATGAGAGGAGGACCTGTGTCTTGGATCATGTGAGGTGCATCAAGGACAAGGACGAAAAAGTACTGGTGGAGGACACGCGCATTAGATGGAGGTGACAGTCTTACTTCCATAAACTCTTGAACAAAGAAGGAGATAAAGACAATGTGCTGGGAGATCTGGAGCAATCCGAAAGGTATCAAGATTTTGGATATTGTAGTAGTATTAAGGTTGAGAAGGTTAAGGGTGTTGTTCGCAGGATGCGCAGGGGATGAACGACCAGGCCTGATGAGATATTAGTTGAATTTTGGAAGAGCGCAGCAGGGCAGGTTTGGAGTGGCTGACTGAGTTATTTAATGTCATTTTAAGACGACAAGAATGCCTGAAGAATGAAGTTGGAGTACAATGATTCATTTGTACAAGAACAAATGTGACATCTAGAGTTGCAATAACTATAGGGGTATCAAGCTGCTAATCCACACTATGAAAGTTTGAAAAAGGGTTGTGGAGATGAGGGTGAGAAGATGCGTGTCTATTTTTGAGAACCAGTTTGGATTCATGTCGGGGCATTTGACTACAGAAGTCATTCATCTTATTAGGAGGTTGGTGGAGTAATATAGGGAGAGGAAGAGAGACTTACATATGGTTTTCATCGACCTCAAGAAGGCATACGACAAAGTCTCTAAGGAGGTTCTATGGAGATATTTGGAGGTTAGAGGTGTACATGTGGCGTACACTAGGGCGATCAAGGATATGTGTGATGGAGCCAAGATCAGGGTACACAGTAGGAGGAGACTCGAAGCACTTTCCAGTGATGATAAGGCTGCACCAGGGATTAGCTCTTAGCCCATTCTTATTTTCCTTGGTGATGCACAGACTGACGCAATAAATTCAATGAGAGGTGCCATGGTGTATGTTATTCACAGACGACATAGTCCTGATTGATGAGACTCGCAGCGGAGTGAACACTAAGCTAGAGGTTTAGAGATAGACTCTTGAGTCTAAAGGGTTCAGGTTGAGTAGGACTAAGACAGAATACTTGGAGTTCACCATTCAGTAATGGAAGCGACCATGAGACAGGTGTGGAGGTGAGGCTTGATACTCAGGTCATTCCAAAAAAGAAAGCTTCAAGTATCTCGGGTCTATTAACCATGGAATGGAGAGATTGATGACAATGTCACATATCGTATTAGTGCATGGTGAATGAAATAGAGGCTTGCATCTAGAGTCTTGTGCGATAAAAAGGTTCCACCAAAACTTAAAGGCAAGTTCTATAGGGTGGTGGTTAGACTGACTATGTTGTATGGGGCGGAGTGTTGGCCAGTCAAGACTTGGCACATTCAAAAGATGAAAGTTGCGAAGATGAAGATGTTGAGATGGATGTGTGGGCATACAAGGAGGGATAAATTTAGAAATGATGAAATCTGGGACAGAGAGGGAGTGGCCTCGGTGGAGGATAAGATGCGAGAGCGAGGTTGAGATGATTCAGGTATGTGCAGTGGAGAGACACAAATGCCACAGTGCAGAGATTGGCTACGGACGAATTCAGGAAGGGTAGAGGTAGGCCGAAGAAGTATTGAGGTGAGGTGATTAGACGAGATATGACACATGTGTAACTTACTGAGGACATGACCTTAGATAGAGGGTTGTGGATGACACATATTAGGGTAGAAGGGTAGTTGATAGTTGAGCGTAGTCCTACTTATGCTTACATACTGATAGTTGTAGTGTTATTATTGTAGCCCTGCTTAGTCTATCAAACTAGTAGGCACATTATTGCTTTATAATCCTCTGTCGTTTGATTTTTGTTGTTGTATGTTCTTTCGTGTACTTTGTTTATCTTATTTACATGCGTTAGTTACTGCTTCTTTTTTCAGAATGTTTTATCATGGCTTATTCACTTTTGTTACTATCATTTTCATACTGCTTTAAATTTTTTATCTGGGTCTGACCGTTTCTCTTGCTTTGTTTGTGCTTATGCTTTGTCTTGAGCCAATGGTCTTTCGAAAGCAATTTCTCTACATACCAAGGTAGATGTAAGGTCTGCGTACACTCTACCCTTCACATACCTCATGTTGTGGATTTCACTGAATATGTTGTTGTAATCATGAGAAAGGTTTAAATTTACCCTTCGTATAAAAAATTAATCATTAATTAGCTAGGGTACTTTAAATGTTCAAGTATACATAATACAAAGATGACGTTGGTCCATGAAAGTAGCGTGGAAAATCAGCAACCAGACGGAGTATCATTTACATCATTACTTTAGAGCCGAAAGGTAGGAGTGAGTCTTCGAGTAACGATCAAGATATCTTAGATGCCTTGGACCCGAAAATTGTGTTCTTTTTTTTTTTATACTTTAAATAATTTTTATGTGATTTGATGGACTTGTTACGTTCATTATTTATCGGAGTTTGAGATATTATTATTTTGATAAAATTAATTTATTTTATTCTGCGAAGATATAATCTATAAATTTTAATATACTAATATATATATATATATATATATATATATATATATATGTTTCATTTATTATTCTATTTAAGTTATTAATGAATACATATGGATAACACTATTTACATCACATCTTTTGAGGTGCTTTCTTTTCTCTTTTTCCAAAAAAAGGTGTAATTCCCACCCAGGAGCCCCCACACACCGGTCTGACACGTCTGTGAAGGAGGTAAATCATGGTGACTCAATTGATTTCAAAGGTTAGACCAGCATCACGCGCTTTACAAGGGCCCTCTTTTATTTCAAGAAGTAACCCCCACACTGCCGCTGACGGGATTCGATCCTTAGCCATTTTTCAAATATCCCCTTGATAACTAACTGAGTTGTCCAAGCGGACTGCTTTCTTTTCTCTGATCCTGCTAAGATGAGATGTATCGGTTTATCCACAGATAATTTGTTTTTCTTCATTTAGAGCCAAAAGCTAAAAAGGAAGAAAAGCCAAAAAATTGGAGCGAGTAATATCCAATTCTTGTGGCCACTAAATTCCGTGCGTAATCTTGACTAGACACGTGTAAGGTAACTCCAAAATAGTGTCTTCCTTACTTTCCGTAGACGTGACTGAGTTATGCGTTTGAAATATTATTTTATATGATTATAATAAATCCATGAATAAAAGGATATGATAACGATTAATTGTAATTCTCAAACTGTTTGATACGAAACAAAAAATAAAGATTGTGATTGATTGATAACAACATCAAATTAGTTAATCTATGATAAATTCTCTATTTATTTGACATGGAATAATTCCTAGGAGAATGTTTGAAAACATCCTATCAAAGGCAAAAAAGGGCAAATACTGATAGTTAATATCCATATTAGTCGGAGACCTTATACCGAAATATATCTTTCCACTCGTTTTAAAAATAAAATAACACTAATTTGATTAACTGATGGATTATTACTGTGAGTGATTTAATGATGAATTAGTGACGAAATTTGTGTATAATTATAATTCTTTTATTGTACAATAAAGTGGCACTTTTATGCAGGACTATTCAGGGAGTTAAAAATTATTTTAACTGCACCTATTTATAAAATTTGCTTATTACGTAAGAGATTACACAATACAGTTTGTAGGTTGTACACTTCCGAAATATACAATTCATATAATTACACCTTCTCAACAGTAAGAATAGTTTAGTTGTGTACCTTCATTAGCATTATCTACATCTAAAATATGCAATATATAAATCTGTTAGGCATTTTATAAATATTTTTTTCGAACAAAAATGAAAGTATAACATTTTTTACAGCGTCACATTCCCATTAATACTGAAGTGCACCACCTTTTTTTAAGCGAAAAGTGCACCACTGATTTGAACACCCCCATCATTAAATATACTCTATCCGTCTCAATTGTTTATCATTTTTTACTTTATACATCTCTTAAAATATATTAATTAGAAGGGTTATTTAATTACTTTACTTTATTTATAATTAGGTTATAATTTTTTTTATTTATATATCATTTTCATTAATGACAAAAGTTTAGTAGAGATAAAATGGGAATAAATTAATTAATTATCTTAAACTTCTAACAACAATAACGACAATATATGTAATATAATTATATAAGTGGGGTTTCTGGATGGTAGAGTGTACACCTTACCATTGACTCAAGATAAAGTACAATAAAGGATGTCACAAAATTGAAAAAAATCAAGGAGAAATAATTTGTGATAACTATTTTTAATATTAATAATAAATAATTTTGAGACGGAGGGATTACTTGATATGTTTTTTCTTTTTTTCCAAATTATTGCTATAGCCTTATCCATTTTCCCCTATTTTTTTTAGTGCTTTTCGGATTCAAATTTCAAATCAGGAAGCTTTTACAACCTCTATTTAAAATTGAACTTCGCCACTCTTGTACAACTACTTTCCAGATCCAAATCTCAATATCTCTTCCAGATCAAATCTAGTTCTTCTGGAATCTTCTACCATGGCGGTTCGAACTCTATACGGCTTAGTCTTCCTAGCAGCATCGAGCTCTTGCTTCATCTTCTTATACCTCCTCCTTCAACCAATCTTCTACTTCACCGCCTAACACGGCGACGCGCCACTATGAACCACCCGGTCGTAGATGGATCGATGAACCGGAACTTTTTATTTTACCTCCATCCTTACCTTCTGCTTCCAAGTTTTTACACGGCGGCAACGGTGTAATTCCGGCGGGTCGGTTCGTAGAGTAATACAAGTATGTTGAATGTATATTTTTTATCTTTGAAGGAAAAATTTACACGGATATTTGCTCTTTTTTTTCCTCTCGTTTTGTTTTTGTTTTGATGGATCTGGATTTGATTTGTGTGATCTCGTTTGTTTCAGTTGATCAGCTTGACAATAGCTTTAATCGTGTTTATTAATCATAGATTTTCCTCTCATCTAATAGCTCTAATTGCAACAACATCAATTAGCTAGAATTGTAATTTGCGAAGTTGAATTGCTCGAACAATTTGAAATTCATAAAAATTATGAATCACGCTGTACTAGCAACTATAATACAGAACACTTTGTATGCTTGCAATTTTTTGTCAGAATATTATTTTATTAAGTACCTTTTATTCGTCCTATTGCAATTTAAATATTTCTTGTTTGGTTTGGATATGATTAGTAAGATAAGGATAAAAGTTGTGCGCACTCCGAACCGAAATGGTCATAGAACTTTTGAACATTTCAAACTTGTTTTGATATGAAATTTTTGCCTGTATTGTATGGTTTGGCTCAAAATGGAATTGTGAAAGTGATATTGGAATCGTAAAGGTGATCCATATAATCAACACAACAGTCTATTGATAAAACCAGTTCAAAGTGAAACATATTGATAAATACCAGTGATATACACGGTATACTTGCCCTGTATATCACGGGCCCACTTAAGCCGATATGGACCGTGTATATCACGGTTTAATGGTCTAGTTTAGGTAAGGTTGTGTTGTAGTTAAATTAGAATAGTACACTTCCCTTAATTATGTAATTATTGTACAAATAAAATAAGGTTTTAAGAGTAGATTAGAAATATGATTTTACTATTATGGAAATTGTAAAATTGTATATATATATTCTTTATTAATGAAAATAATCAGGTTTTAAGAGTAGATTAGAAATATGATTTTACTATTATGGAAATTGTAAAATTGTATATATATATTCTTTATTAATGAAAATAATCAAGGAATTATATTCTTTCACATATAAATATTCTATGAAAATCTTACTATCTTTTATGGTTCCCATATTGCCGACTTTGGGGCACGATAATCCGGATTTGCGCCAAAAAATAGTATTGTAGGAGGGGGTAAAGCACTCCCTACTAAGCGACTTTATACTCGAAACTCAAATCCAAAAGTTCTGATCAAGGATGAATGATCTTACCCCTCAACCACGACCTTTGGTAATATGAAAACCTATCATTCTGTTCTGATCCTAGTGGTCTTCCCGTCACAATTTTAATAAAAAGGAATGATCTTGCAAATCTCTGTTTATCTCGTGTGAAAAGTGTTTTTTATGATATCGTATGATCAAAAATTAAGTTAGCCCTTAATCTCGACCTTAAGTTTTATAACTTTATTATACTCTTCTTTCCTTGAAGATAAATTATCGCTAGACAATTTTTTTAAAATTTATCGATGGATATTAGCTTTAGCCCTCAACTCAAACAAAAATTATACTATATCTATAGAAGAGTTTATTTAAAATAAGTCTAATGTATTGTCAAACTTTTGCTGATGATCGATTACATCATAATGAGACCTATCACCTATTGAGCTCGTAACATCATAGTGAGACTTATTGGACTCATTACATCATAGTGAGACTTACGTCATCCAAATTCGAGAAATATGATACTTTCATCGTCAAATCAATGAAAAATGGAAGACAAAAATCAGTGAATTCTCGCAGTTGTGAGGAGCGGAGTCACAGTTACGGGTTTGGATTGGTTTATTTTAAGTGATTTTTTACTTTAACATTTTTCTACTTTATGAGGTGTTTGGACACTGGTGGAGGTTAACATGGGGGGGGGGGGGGAGCTGTGGCCCCCTCAATTTTTTTTTTTTAAATATAACTCAAAATACACATATGTTTGGCCCCAATTCCCCAAATCGCAGAAAAAGCCGTAAGCCCCTTAATAGCAGAAAACCCTAAGCTCCCAAATCGCAGAAAACACTAAGCGGCTAAGCCCCAATTCATTGCCGCCTTCGATCCCAGCAAATACCAGCTGTCTATGTCATTTTTGGTGAGTTCAAGGAAGCATTCTCGACACTTGTCGCCTCAGTCGCTGCTTCACAATAGGTAATCTCTCAAATATCCATATATTTGGGATACAAAACACAAGAAATCCAATTTTCTACATTTAATCATCTTCTTAGTCCAAATTTATGTATTTTTTTTATAAAAAAAAGGTGATAGTGATTGGGGGATGAATACGTTTTTTGAATAGTTTCAATTTTTTCTTATTCGTAAATATTTTTTAAAATTCAGATGTAACTAAGGCAAAACATTGATTACTTCAAAGGAATACACGTATCAATTTTTTCTTATCTAGTTTGCTTTTAGTTTTCTTATCATTTTTTTCTTATCCAGTTTGCTTTTAGTTTATAGTTTGCTCGCAGAAACAGATTAATACTTTTAGTTTATGTTTGTTTCTTTGATAATTGATTTTTGTATTTTTTAGGAGTGGCAGATGATACGATGGTCCAACTTAAGAAAATTGATGCATTTTTCATGAGGAAAGCTTCTAACAAAGATGAAAATTGTATAGCTTCAACATCGACACTTGAAAAGCACCATTCCGATGATCAAACGGTTCAACTGGATGAGCAACCTTGCAAGATTCAAAAAGTCACCATGGATGAATTTGATGTCAATTATTTAGAACGTGACCTCGGAAAGTGTCCCCAAATTTGGGAATATCCAGTTAATCGAAGAGATGAAGTTCGAAGAACTTATCTCAATTGGGGTCCCTATCAATGTCAAGTTGAAAAGTATCCCCTCAATAGAGATAAGCATCCAAGGCGATTTCAAGAATCTTGGTTCAAAATTTTCTCTTCATGACTAGAGTACTCATCGACTAATGATGCTGCTTATTGTTTGCTTTGTTACTTGTTCAGTAAAAAGCCATGTGAGCATCCTGGAGCCGATGTCTTTACTAGAAAATGATTTAAAGTATGGAAAAAGGTCAATGATGGGAAGAGTTGTGCTTTGCTTAATCATATTGGTGAAAGTCTGTATCCGTCTCACAATAATGCATTGAAATCTTCTCAAGACTTGTTCAATCAGTCTATGTACATCAGAAATGTCCTTAACGTGCAGAGTTCCGATCAAATTAGCAAAAATAGACTTCGTCTCAAGAGCTCTATTGATTCAATTCGTTGGCTCACGTTTCAAGCTTGTGCTTTTAGAGGCCATGACGAATCACTGAGAGCAAAAAATAGAGGTAACTTTCTTGAAATGATCAAACTCTTAGCATCATATAATGATGAAAAAGTAGTGCTAGAGAATGCTCCATGTAATTCAAAGTATACTTCTCATCAAATTCAAAAGGAAATCTTGCATATCATTTCTAGTAAAGTGAAAAGTTATATCCGAGAAGAGATTGTGGATTCTAAATTTTGCATAATTGTTGATGAATCACGTAATAAGTCTCTAAAGGAGCAAATGACTATTATTTTGAGGTTTGTTGATAAAAAGGGTTGTATACAAGAACAATTTTTTTGATCTTGTGCATGTTAAGGACACTATGACTATCACTCTTAAAAAATTGGTTTGTGATGTTCTTTCTCGGTATCGTCTTGATGTTTCAAAATATCCGTGGGCAAGGGTATGATGGTGCTAATAATATGAAATGAGAGTGGAATGGATTGCAAGCATTATTTCTCAAAGATTGTTCTTATACTTATTACATACATTGCTTTGCACATAGATTACAACTTGCTTTGGTTGCTGCTTCCAGAGAAGTTTTCCTTATTCATGGTTTCTTTTCAAACTTGACTTTTGTTGTCAATATTGTATGTTCCTCTAGTAAGCGTCATGATGAGCTGCAAGCTGTCAAATTAGAAGAGATATCACTTTTGTTAGTGTTTGATAAACTTGATAGTGGTAAAAAATAAAATCAGATAGGCACTTTGAAACGAGCTGGAGATACTCGTTGGAGCTCACATGTTTCTTCTGTTTGTAGTATGATAAATATGCATGATGCAACTTGTGTGGTTCTTCAAAATTTAAGGAAAATGGATCAACTTACTCTCAACGAGTGGATGTTGATGCTGCTTATAAGATTACGAATTCATTTGAGTTCATATTGATTTTGCACATGATGAAAGAGATTATGGGAATTGCATATTGTCTTTGTCAAGCTTTACAATAGAAATCCCAAGATAAACTTAATGCTATACATTTAGTCAGCACTACAAAAACATTAATTCAGAAGTTGAGAGATGAATGATGGGATCAATTATTGAAAAATATGACATTATTTTTTGAACAACATGATATTGATTCTCCTGATTGTAATGATGTTTATATAGAGCGTCAAGGGCGTGCTCGTCATCAGAAGGATCACAACACAGTGGGTCAACATTTTAGAGTGAATCTCTTTTGTGTTACTATTGATCAACAATTGCAGGAATGGATTTATGACACTATTTCGAATGATCTTCTTCATACCATCTTACAACCCAATTCTACGGCTCAAAAGGCGTGGGAAATATTAGAAAATATTTTTCAAGATAACAAAATGTCTAGGGCCATTTATCTTGAACACCAATTTACAAATATTAAATTGGATGATTTTTCCAACATCTCAACCTATTGTCAAGAATTGAAAGTAGTTGCGGACCAACTGTCCAACGTTGGTTCGCCCGTGACGGATCAAATGTTGGTACTTCAATTGATTGCGGGGTTGAATGAGTAATATGATGGTGTTGCTACGTTCATTCACCAAAGCAATCCATTACCTCTATTTTACGAGGTCCGTTCAAGATTAATTCTCGAGGAAACAAGGAAAGCAAAGCAGGCGTCCTCGGGAGCAAACACCGCTGAAACTGCTCTTGTCTCCACCAACTCTTCTTCCATTGATTTGGAGTCCCAAAATTTTGGTTCAGGGGGCCACGGTAATCGTTCTAATAATGGTAAAAAAATGGGGTTCAAACCGAAACAATAAAGGAAAAAATAATAGTGGAAAAGGACGTGGACGGGGCAGGGGCCAAACCGCTGGCGTCTGTAGTCAGCCCGGGCAGTGGCGGCCTGGCAGTTACGAACATTTTTCAGGCAGTAGCGGCGGACAGTGGGGGCAGTACCCACCGTGGGCCTGAGCCCCATAGTGGGCTGCCCCGCCATGCCCATTCCCGACCTCTTCGTGGGCCCGACTTCCTCCTTCTTCAAACCACCAACCCGATATTCTCGGATCTCGTCCACAATATGCATTTGCAGCTCAGGCACCATCTTCTGTTGGATATGTACCCACGGATATTGAACAAGCCATGAGTCACATGAATCTAAATATTCCAGATGAATAATGGTACATGGATACAGGGGCTACGTCACACATGATGGCATCTCAAGGTAATCTTTCGTCATATTTTAATACGAGCGGTAATAAAAATATTGTTGTCAGCAGTGGGCAGGAAATTCCAATTCCTGGTATTGGTTAGGTAACACTATCATCTCCCCATCCACCTTTACGCTTGAACAATGTCTTACATGCACCACAACTGATTAAAAACTTGATCTTTGTTAGACGTTTTACAATTGACAATAATATTTTTGTGAATTTTGATCCGTTTGGTTTTTCTGTGAAGAATTTTCAAACGGGGATGCCGCTCATGAGATGTAATAGCACGGGAGACTTAAATCCCATCACCTCTGTTTCCACCAATAGCAGGGTCAAACCGTCCACCTTTTCGACCATATCTCCTAGTCTATGGCACAATAGGCTCGGACACCTAGGAGCACCGGTTTTTCATCAATTTAGAAAGAATAATTTGTTTTCTTGTAATAGACCTTTGGACTCTTCTGTTTGCCAAACCTGTGTGTTTGGTAAATATATTAAACTTCCGTTTTCTGCGTCTACTACTAATACTGTTATGCCATTTGATATTTTGCATTGTGATTTGTGGACTTCACCCATTTTAAGTGTTGCAGGTCATAAGTACTATTTGCTCATTCTTGATGATTTTTCGAATTTTTTGTGGACTTTTCCCTTAGGACAAAAATCACAAACCTATAACATTTTGAAATAATTTATTATGTTTATCAAAACTCAATTTGGTAAAACCATTAAATGTTTTCAATGTGATAATGGGGAGGGGGGATTTATAAATGACCAATTTAAGAATTTTTATCACCAAAATGGGATGTATGTCTGTATTTCCTGTCCACATACATCTTCTCAAAATGGAAAAGCTGAAAGAAAGATTCGAACAATAAACAATATGACTCGCTCTATCCTTGTGCATTCATTCACACCACCAAATTTTTGGCACCATGCTATTCAAATGGTTACATATCTCTTAAATATTCTTACTAGTAAACAAATTTTCAATGTGTCCCCTACTCTGGTATTGTACAACCGTCTCCAATCGTTTACACATTTATGGGTTTTTGGGTGTTTGTATTATCTCTTGTTTCCATCCACCACCATTCATAAACTTCAAGCTCGATCTACCCCTTGCGTGTTTTTGGGGTACCCACAAAATCATAGGAGATATAAATGTTATGATATGTCAATAAGAAAAATTATTATTTCTCGTCATGTCATCTTTGATGAATCAACCTTTCCGTTTGCAACATCTCGAGCGGCATCCGAACCTTCATATGATTTTCTAGACGACGGAATTCATCCAATTTTGAGGTATCATCTAAACTCTCAAAATAACAATTTAGGGCCATCACCAACCTCTACACCTCTACCCGTCACCCCACCCTCTTCCCGTAACACACTGGCCCATACCAGTATCGGGCCCACTACCTCGGCCCAAAATATCGAAACCAACCTAACCATTATTTCGGTCTAAAATCCCAACACCACCCGACCATCCAACGGCCCAACTCCTCAACAGACCATGGAAACCCGTGCGATTTTTCAACCTAAACACTATTTTAACCTAACCACCTCAGTCCAACCCTCACCAATACCAAAAAATCCCAAAGCTGCCTTATTAGACCCGAATTGGAAGGCTGCCATGTTAGATGGATTTACTGCTCTTATTCAAAATAAGACGTGGGATTTGGTACCACGACCATCTAATGTGAACATAATTCGGTCTATGTGGGTTTTTTGCCATAAAAAGAATTTTGATGGTTCTTTTACGAGATACAAAGCTCGTCTTGTTGGTGATGGCAGGTCTCAGCAGGTGAGAGTAGATTGCGGTGAACATTCAGTCTGGTAGTCAAGCCTGCAATTATCAGGATTGTTCTTAGCCTGGCACTGTCCAAATCATGGTCCATTCATCAGTTGGATGTCAAGAATGCATTTTTACATGGCCATTTGCAGGAAATGATATACATGTATCAGCCGTTGGGATTTCGCGATCCTGCCCGTACAGATCATGTGTGCCTGTTGAGGAAATCCTTATATGGTCTGAAACAAGCTCCTCGGGCATGGTATAACAGGTTTGCAGGATTTATTTCCAAATTGGGATTCTCTCACAGCAAGTCCAATTAGTCTCTCTTTATTTATAGGTAGGGCATTGATGTGGCTTATATACTTCTGTATGTTGATGACATTATCCTCACTGCCTCTTCAACTTCACTTCGCCAGTCTATTATGTACCTTCTTGCAACTGAATTTGCAATGAAGGACTTAGGCCCGACGAATTATTTTCTTGGCATTGCTGTCACTCACTATTCATGTGGTCTGTTTCTCAGTCAAAAGAAGTATGCCGAGGAGATACTTGACAAAGCAGGGATGTCTTAATGCAAACCTTCCCATACTCCGTAAGACACGAAGGCGAAGTTGAGTAACACTTCAGGTACTCTATACAGCGACCCCACACATTACCGCAGCCTGGCTGGTGCATTGCAGTATCTCACTTTTACGAGGCCTGATATTTCATATGCGATCCAGCAAGTTTGTTTACACATGCATGATCCGAATGAAGAACATATGGGGGCTCTCAATAGGATTCTGCAGTATGTTAAGGGTACTCTTCATTTCGGACTACATCTGTATAAGTCATCCATCTCGAGTCTTTCTTCCTACACTGATGCGGATTGGGGAGGCTGCCCAGACACACGATGTTCCACTTCCAGCTATTGTGTATTCTTGGGTGACAATATCATATTATGGTCGTCCAAACGTCAGTCCACACTATCTCGGTCAAGTGCAGAGGTAGAATACAGAGGGGTGGCTAATGTTGTTGCTGAATCCTATTGGCTTCGTAATCTTCTACTGGAGCTTCATTGTCTGATTGAAAAGGCAACAATGGTCTATTGTGACAATGTAAGTGTGATCTACTTGTCTGGCAATCCTGTTCAGCATCAACGCACGAAATACATTGAAATGGATATCTTGTTTGTCCGAGAAAAAGTTGCATGTGGTCAAATCCGGGTTCTCCATGTCTCATTCCTATATCAGATAGCTGACATCTTTACTAAAGGTCTTCCGCGCATACTGTTTGATGATTTCAGGAACAGTCTCAGCATCCGAAAACCTCCATCTAAGACTGCGGGGGACTGTTAGAGTAATTATGACATATCCCATAATTACCTCTCATTTATTATAATTGATATGTAATATATTGTAATTAGTATCTCTTATTTTAGATAAGGTAGATTAGTCTTCCATTGTTCATACATAGGATGATTGTATATGTATTATATCTTGGGGAATAATATTGATCATAACCTCTAAGGGTCTTATTACTGAGGATTCCTTTATAAAGAACTTGCCACTTCAAAGGCATGGATTCCAAGCTCTCATCATCAGATGATGCTTCTCCATAATTCTTCCTGTGTTTCCTTGAATTATGATGAATATCAACAAATTTATTTTTACTTTGAGAGCCCAATTCCACAACTTTATTGGATAACTTAACCTTCTTCTTTGATTGATCTTTATCTGGCCACACAATGTAAATATCACCAAATAAATTATTAGATAAATTAACATAAATAGTCGCTCGCCCCAAAAATTAGCCAACACTACATTACAACAATATGTCCGGTGTAATCTCACAAGTGGGATCTGGGGAGGGTAGTGTACGTAGCCTTACCCTTACATAGTTGTGAAGGTGGAGAGACTCTTTCCGATAGACCATCGGCAACCAACACTATATAATATATGACTATTTTGAATATATAATCCTTTTTGATGTTTATATTTCATGAAAATCAGCTAATAATATAGAGTTATATAAACTATAAAGTACATAATCCTCCAAAATCCAAGAATTCGATACACATGTAGTGGGTTTTAGCGGTTTGGGCCGATTATATATATATAGGGGGAAATAGTAATATATATATGAAGAATAAGAAGAAAAAACTAATTGAACCTTTCCCCATATTCTCGAAGTATTCTGGAACGCGAATTTCATTTATTTCATGCTAGAACATTGTTAATGGCAAGGACAAACATAAAACAATTTGCTAACAGTAAGATTATGAATAGACCCAAAGTATAACATACGGTAAAATTAAGCAATTTTCGGGAGCAAAATTGGACCTTTCCACATTCTAAAAAAAACTTTCAAATCAAAATCACAAACTTCAAAATGTATTGAGAGAGAGAAATAGAAAATACCTATTTCAAGTTCCAATTTATTCATGAAATCAGAAAGAAGGTGTTTATGAACTCTCATGGGAAGGGCAAAAACAGCCACAAATGCATATCCTAATTAACTCTCCATTGACCCTTTTTTCTTCCTCTTGCAAAAACAGCCACAAATGTAATGTTTTTTTACTTTTTTTTATTGGATATTCTACGGGGAAAATTAAAATCAAAGGAAACTTTCTTGGAAACCTACAAACAAAAACATTTTATTGATGGGAATATGTGAGAAGTTCATGGAATAATTAGATAGAACAAAAGAACAGTAAAATTGTTGCATTAAAGGGAATTTGTATTTTTGGAAATGGAAAATGAATTGTCAACTGTTTTTTATTTGTTTATATTTTTATTTTTTTTGTTCTTCAGTTTCTGTCGAGTGCCATCAGCACATATATCTGTGGCATTTGACTATTATTCTTGTTAACACCAAACAATAAATAGGCATTTTGTGGATTCTGGATCTACTTGTATCCCCTAAAAACTAAATCTTGTGTTCTACACGAAAATATAGTACATCCAAAGATTTTAAAATCAATATATTCAATGCTTTTTTAAAATGAAAATATAATCGTATGATTAAGGTTATTAATTATTAACCTTTATTAAGGAGCATACACAAACACTAAAAGACGGATACTATGAACAGGAGATAGTAACAAGTATTTTTTCAAAAAATAACAAAAATGTAAAAGAAAGTAAAATAGCATATACTAACGAAAACCAAAATAAATAATGGTTACTAGAATTAAATTGACGATGGAATAATAATGCAGAAGCATATTAAGAGTTCTTTTGAAATGATCTGGAACTTTCTTATTAATGAATATTTTGTGTTCTTAACTTCTTCATTTCCAAAAAATATTATTATGTTATATCATTATAGAAGAATAAACTTAAATATTAGTTTACCCAATCGTTTAAAGCAAAAATAGTAGGAAGATATGTACTAATATATGTATAATCTATATATGATATGTGTAAAATTATTGTATAACCAATGTATATCGAATAGAAAATTTTAACAGTAAATCTTGCCGGTTATTTGTATAAAGATGCCTTAATTAGTTGAACATTTCATTTAATATTTAGATTAAAGCTTGGGAATATAAAGTGGTATCTATGTTGGAGAAAGTTTTTATCTGATTTAATATACCATTTGGTATATGCTGCGTATATATATATACATACCCGTCCGATATGAATATAAAATTACTATTACGACAAAAAAAATTATTTGGTAATAACTTTTAAAAACTATTTTTTAAAAGTAGAAGGAGAATATGGGGGGAATGAATCAGAGTGAATCTAATAGGGTAAAATTATCGAAAGGGCAGCTTAGTGCACTAAGCTCCCGTTATACGCGGGGTCTGGGAAAAGGACAGATCCTTGTTCTACACATCCTTACCTTGCATTTGTGCAAGAGATTTTTTCCACGGGTTGAACCCGTGACCTCCTGGTGACATGACATGCAGCAACTTTACCATGTAAAGTTATCTAAAAGTAAGAAAAATCAAGGGTTACACTACAACAAATATGATATTTAGCGACGACATAAAATTCGTCACTATTATTCACTTTTCGTGTCAAAATTTATATTGCGTGTTTAAATACACGAGTAACATACTTGTAGTGACGAAACACAAAAATTTGGAGCAAAAGTTTTGTCCACTAAAGTTTCCCACCAAAAAATAAGTTGGCGCCATTTATTGAGTAACATTAACCACTAATTTTAGGTTATCAGTGACACATTATTTTATCACTAATAATTTATTCAATTTATGACAAATTATTATTTGTCTTAAAATTAATTAAATTTTAGATACGAAAAAATTGTCACAAAAAATGTGTTGGTACAATAGCGACAAATTGTAGTTTGTAGTTAAAAATAGTAACCTTTAGCCATAAAATTTCATATTTAATTGTGACATTTTGTTTTCGTCACTAATAGTATAAACAATTATTGACGCTCATTTTATTGTCTCTAATCAATCTGCGATTTAGTGACAACAATTTTTTGTCACAAAATATATAAAATTTAAATAGCGATGAGTTAAAATTTGTAGCTGAATAACTCAACTATTTGCTACGAAAAAATATTCGTGGCTATATATAATATGATCTGGGGCTACAATTGTTCATGATTATATATAACAATTGACAAATACCTTTTCAAGCACTATACATAGAAAATAGCAAGACGAAATCATAGAATGACATGATAATGTCCGACTATATCTTATAAAAAGACAAGTGTAAATACACATATAAAACCTAACGGGAGTGGGGTGTGATTCCAAAACGAGCAATTATACAAAAATAATATCGACTTGCAACTCTAGACGTTGCAAATGTGTTGAATATTTTATGATTTTTTATTAACTATTTACCACTAACATGAAAATTGAAAAAGAAAATTTCAATGAAAGCACTAATGAAATAAATTAACCAACTAGAATTTCAAATATATTATGGTAGAGCACTGTAGTAGTTAAATATTATAAATGCTCGAAAAGTGCCCGGACACAGCCTAAATATTAAGTGTATTTATTTTTATTATTTTACAACTACTTAATGGGTCTGAATAGACCTGAATGACTAGGATCTATAATCAAGTCTTAATATAATTAATATGGCATGAAGTTCATCACTACTCCATTTTACCGCTAACCGTCGCCGTTGTCGACCAATGTCAGCTATCATCACCCACCATCCACCACTTACAACAACCATCACCATAGTCAATCACATAAGTCAGTTGTCACCATCATTAGCCACCATCTACCATTACAACGGTACAACCACTATTGACAATTACCACAACTAGTCACCACTATATATTTCCAATCACCGTCATCATTCACAATCACCATTAGCTATCTCTATCGTTCATCACAATTATTAGTTTTCACCAACAACTACCACGATCAACAACTACGGTTAATCAATACTGTTACCATTTTATTTTTAAATTTCTGTTAAGTATTTCAATATAAGAATTTGGTGGGTTAACATATTAATACCGAGATAGTTAATTCAATTTTGTAATTTTTCTTTTGAACTTTTTATGATTCTAGTATATATTTTATAATTTATTTATATTTGATACCCATTGTTAAATTACTAGTGACTTAAATAACTAAAATATGTAGAAAAAAAATTAACTTGGTACATGAAGAATAAAACGTTCTCAAATTAAATCTGTTTTGGTCGAACAAGTTGTATTACCTGGATTAAAATTTTAGTAATAGTAAAAGATTAAAATTAGTGGGACGAAAATAAGATAAGCATAGTGGGAGGGAGAGATGAACGTTGGGATTAGAAGAAAATTTAGTTCAACTACTTCTCCACTTCCTAAATTTTGGGATAACTATGGCACTATCTCATTCACATGATACTATTAAAGTGTGTGACCATCTGATCTAAAAGCTTAAGCTGTTAGATAAAACACATTTTTAATATTTGATTATATTCTCAACACGCCTCTCACGTGCTGGCCTGATTTTTTTCATGGTCCAAGCACGTGAAAATTCTTTTTGAGAATGGGTGGCGATGAAGTTCGATCCCAGGACTTTTGGCCTGCTACAACTCTCTTCAAATTCGTATTCCCACCATAAAGAATATGCAGCACTATCTTTGACACATTGATCTTTTTAACTGTCTTTGGCGCATAATTTTTAGATTTTTGGCTCCAAATAAATTTCAGAGTACAGCAGAATTCCTGAAGAAAGAGATTAGGTATGCCTTTTCTTCTTCATTGATTACTTTTTGCTTCATATTTCTTATTAAGTTTTTGTTGTGTGTGTGAATCTAATAATCACATCTCAAAGTCGTGACTGTTAAGTGTTAAACTGATGGTTCGTGACAAGATGTTCTACAAGTTATTGTAAGTTTAGTCTCTTGTAGCACTTTAGGTATATTAAAATTTGTTTCTCATTTATTTTATTTTTCAAAATTTTATTACTCATTTTCACCGTTTAAAACTTTATGTTTAATAGGAACTGGTAGTTTAGCAATTATATTTGTTTATATCATGAAATCATAAAATACAAAATCAAATCTTAATTTTTTGTTCTTCTCTTTTTCACAGGTATATATGAAGGTGAGAATCGAATCAAGACTAAGCTAAGTGTGCATTAGTACTTTGAGAAGCAACATCCACTTCTATGTCTTATTTTATTAATATTTAGTATATCTCACTTAAACTTTCATATTGTATAGATTTTATTTTATTAAGCTCTTTTTTATTTATTTAAGGAGCTTGTAATGAGATATGTATTATCTCAATATAAGCTCGGTTCTTAATTGTATCCTGGTGAAAATTTTGTTATTACTTTTTATATTTTATTATGTTATTTCCAATCTGTATAATGCAAGTGCAATTAATTGTGAGTTTTCATCGTAAAACTTTTACATTCACGCTTCATTTTATCTTTAAATATGAGAAAAATTGTCATCATTTATAAATTTTCAAACTAATGGAAAACTAGTTAAATACAAATTATAAATAATCCCACAACGAATTTAAACGTCATCAAATATTTGTAATAGGTGACAAAATATATTTATACTTGAATCTAAATTTTAGCAACAAATACATTATACTTTTACGACAACTGTAATTATCCCTAATCTCGACAATTTGTTGTGACAAAATTATTTTGTCGGCAAAAGCAATTTTTTAGCCACCAGATGATGGTTTTAGCTACAAAATTGTAAACTTATTTTTAAAAGCAAAGTTGTCACTAATTTATATATTTAGAGACTAAACACTTTTTTGTATATAAAGAACAATCTTTAGTGACGAAATTGTGTTTCTTCAACTATGAAATACATATAACTTTAGAGACGATAGACGTCGTCTCTAATTAAACTAAATAGTTAGTGACAAAGTAGTTTTGTCGGTATTGATAGCCTTTTTAGTGACGAAAACACATAATCAAATACAAATTTTTACACTTTTCATGACAAATAATTTCGTCACAAATACTATGCATTTGGAGACGACAGAAGAATTTTGTCACTAATACAACTTTATTTAGCGACGAAACACTAAATTGTCTTTGTATACGTTTAGCGATCCATGCTTTAGGAACGAATGATTGACGAAATTTTTTTCGTCACGCAATATCTTTTGTGACGAAATATGTTTTATAAATAACAAAATAATTCGTCACCCGGTAATCGAATTTGCTGTAGTGTTAGGTAAAAGTAAAAGGGAGAAAGAGAGTCAACTGTGTGGAGCTGCTGTTTTGCATGTGTTTGGCGTGGCGTATATTTATGAGAATATTAATGACACTTGTTTGGAGAATGGAGGACTTAGCTCGTTAATTAAGAATAAATAATCCATATTACTCGGTAATTGTTATATATTTCACATGTTCATATTTTTTAAATAATTTGTTTGAATTCGAAAGTCTTAAACTTATTGTTCTTTACGCGTATAATATTGGTTGCGTGTTGATACCTTATAGCATGGCAAATGTGCAATGAATATAAAATATTTATAGTACTAATAATAGTTTAGAATATTTAGAACTTCTCTCAGTTGTCTTGCTCATACTTAGCTTAGATCCATAAAGTCTGGTAAAAAGAAGTCCTAAGGTAAAGGCAGGATATCATCATGTATAATTTGTCCTTTAATCAGTTGTCTTGTGATTTTTTTTAAAAGAATTTAATTTATACACATCATCCGTGTAAATTAACAAAAATATTGTTGATTGAATTAAAAACATTTACACATACAAAGTGAAACAGCGATTACTAACCTATAACTTCGATCCAACTCTGATAAATTCGCAATCATAGAAATAAATTTTCGTAAGATGTGATTTGCCAAAATTATCTCTAAGTAGAAAATCAATTGATATATGCATTGACACTCACCTCAATCGGTCAATATCTTTTATACTTCAAGGGTGGAGCTAGAATATACAAATGAGGGGTTCGGTTGAATTAAATAGTTTTGGTCCAAATTGTATATTTCTCTTAAAAATATATTAATAAAATATAAACTAATGTAAAAGTCTATGTGAAGAGTCTCACATAGGAAATGAAATGGAAACATGAACTCCTTATATGGACTTGGACAATCCTCACCCTACAAGCTAGCTATTCGGGTTGAGTTAGACCCAAAATCCATTCTTTACATAGTATTAGAGCTAGACTCATTCACATTCTATGTTCACCGATATTGGATCCCCAAATTATGTCAACATGGATTTTTTTTCACATGGATAAACTCATACAATAAACTAGCATTATCATCATCATTAGGAATAAGCTTTACCTTTTCCTTTCCCTGTGGAAACAATGTACTATATTTTATACTAGTAGTGAAGGCCTCCATCTAATCTCTTCTAGGTAATTATTATTATGTTTTTTTTCTCTCGAAATTTTTAGTCTTATTTTAGGGGAACGAGGGACGCAGTTCTTTTTTCTTTCTTCACCAGTCCACATTAATCCCCCTTTGACCTCTACTAACAGAAATTAATCATTGTTCATTATTATAAAGATTGGCAACAACTTTTCAGATCCATAATATGATCTTGTTTCTAATTAGATTTAAAAAAATAAACTAAAAAACCCCATCTGTCCTAAAATACTTGTCATGTTTCGCTTTTCGAAAATTAATTTTACTAATCTTTGGAGCTAAATTAGATTAGATTAATTTAAGATTTTAAAATAAAAATTTAGATATTTGAAAACTACCTGAAAAATAATATAAGTTGCAATTCTTTTAATAGCAATATGATAAAAAAAAATACTTTTTAAAATATTGATCAAGATTTATGTTATTTAATTAGATTCTCGAGAAAGAAAATGTGACAAGTAATTCGGGATAGAGGGAGCAGTAGATTACTGAAATAATGAATAGTTCTCTTTTGTTTTTCCTGTTCATCACAATGTGAATTTCTAGAAATAACTAAATAAGTTACTTCTTATGGTTCATCTTTGGGTACCAAATATCAAAAAGAAAAAATAATAGCGACCCAATTTTAAAATGTTGATTTAATTATAAAGTGTTATAAAATAATAAAGCAGAAGAAGAATATTGTAGGGAAAGAGATGAAAGAGGAGAGTTCTTTATTTTTTTGAGAGATGTAAATACAATAAAATGATTAACTTTATTTATAATAGAAAACTAACTTGGTCCCAAAATTACTAACCATAACTTTCCTTGTAGAGATAGACATTCACAATAATAAATAATATTTATAACACTCCCGGGTATTCTTCTGAGATATCTTCTCTAACAAACAATACCTCCTCGTCCGGGAAATAAGTTCGGAGAGACATGTATTCTTCATCTACGGGGTTTTCAGCAAGATGATCAGTTAGAGCTTGTCCTTTGATGGTCTTTCGGGTAACATATATGATGTCGAACTCACTTAGCAAGATTTGCCATTTTGCTAGCTTCCCAGTAGGCATGAGCTTCTGAAAGATGTATTTGAGCGGGTCCATTCTTGAGATGAGATAAGTGGTATATGCAGAAAAATAATGTCTAAACTTTTGTGCAACCCAAGTCAAGGCGCAACAAGTGCGTTCCAGAAAAGTATACCGAGCTTCATAAGGCGTGAACTTCTTGCTAAAGTAGTAAATAACTTGCTTCTTCTTTCATGTTTCATCGTGTTGTCCTAGTACGCATCCAAATGCATTTTCTGACACAGACAAATATAACAACAAAGGCCTTACGGGTTCTGGAGGCACCAAAACAGGCGGATTAGACAAATATTCCTTGATTCTGTATAAAGCTTGCTGGCAATCTGCTGTCCATTTGGTAGTAGCGTCTTTCTTCAGTAGCTTGAATATTGGCCCACATATCACTGTTGATTACGTTATGAACCTGCTGATGTAATTGAGACGATCGAGAAAACTCATTACGTCCTTTCGACTCTTTGGATTAGGCAAGTCTTGAATAGCTTTTATCTTCGAGAGGTCCAATTCAATGCCTTTTCTACTTACGATGAAACCTAACAGCTTCCCAACAGGGACACCAAATGCACACTTTGCAGGATTTAACTTCATATTGTACTGTCTCAGTTGGTCAAAGAATTTCTTCAAATCTATCAAGTGATCTGAAGCCCTTCGTGACTTGATAATAACGTCATCCATGTAGACCTCGATTTCCTTATGGATCATATCATGAAAAAGAGTAGTCATGACTCTCATAAGGCGAGTAATTATTGCTTCAAATAACATGCACAGAGTAGAAAGCAACAAAAATATCAAAGCGGATTGTATGGAAATTAAATGCGCGTCCTAACATGCATGGGGCCTCTCTTATGCCAGAGGTGGGCCTAAACGCCAGATATGCGAGATTATGATAGATGGATCCAAGCCACTAAATTGAAATGCTTTCCGTTGGAAATAAAGGCTGAATATATATTTTCCAATTTTGGCATGTCGTGATTAGGCTTGGATCTGTCTATCATTATCATGCTACACATAATATGTTGATTGGTCGTTGGATTGTGAGACCCGTCGACAATTAGTGGATTTCTTAATTGCGGAGTCGATACCAAGGATCGACCCACCTAAGATGTATGCATGCATGATTTAAGAAAAGAGTGGTATAGCTCTATCCTAAATTTTCTAAGATTTGGCTTACTAGACCCAAGGTTCCCGAGTGGACTGCTCAAGTGAGAAGGCTACGCGGCCATCGGATGGTCTGGACACCCGCGCATACGCTAACTCTCCTAAAATTTGGAAATTTGAAAGAAAATATTGCGAGTTCGCGAAACACACCTCGCGTGTATGTGTAATAGTGTCAATTTTCTGAAGTGAAGGAAATATGAGCGGAATGCCAATTTAAGAAAAACGGTAAAATAAAGTAGCAATTAAAGCAGTTAAAGCGTACAAAAAATTTCACAAAAGAAACAATTTAAAGCACTAGATCAAATATGGAGCAAAATAAAGCGTAATAATAATATGTGTTTGCTATGATTAAGAACCTAAAATTCTCCAGCGAAGTCACCATGTTGTCGCACATGCTTTTAACCGCCCCGCCATCGAAGGAAGGGGGATCCGACACGGTCGCGACGTGTTGGGGCTTCCTAAAATAATTAAAGCTTAAGGGTTGATGAGTCGCCACCTAATTATTCTACGGTGAATTAGGGCACCTAAATGTTGACATAAATGCTGCAAAATGAACCCCGATTAATGGTCTACGAAACTATGAGATTCCTGGTAAGAGTTCTCTATTATCCTAAAGAGATTGGGTTAGGCATCCTTTAAGATCCGCTAACTTGCGGTTATCCGGTCAAACTTAGGTTAATTATTATGCTAAAGAAAATGAATGTTTTAAAAGTATAAAGTTAAAAAGGATGTTGCAAAAAAGATGCATTCTTTGACAATGTAAAGATTTTTACCACTTATTCCTTTTGAAGAGTCTCGCAAAGGTGATTGCGGTTTGGAGAAATAAATGCTCGGCATAAAATCGAAAAAAAGTATGCATGGCATGGTTTATAAAAATATATGTGTAAAATTGACTTTTTGGATAAAAGCATGCATTCGTATAGCATTGTTTATAGAATACATATTTTTTGCAATTGATAGTAAAGGAGAAAAGAAAGTTGTTTGTAATGCAAATAAGTGATTTTTATGAAAGTAATTTTGAATTGCAAATCGTATGAAAAAAATGAAACTTTATTTGCATGATTAATAATGCGAGTAAAAGATGATCAATTTGTTTTGAAAGTTTTAAACATGCATGACGAGCCTAAAATAAATAAGCTAGCGGCGGGTTTCTAATTTTTAAACTACCCGAGCCTAAAATAAATAAACTAGCGGCGGGTTTCCAATTTTAAACTACCCTTTCTAATTTTATCAGTTCTAGGCCTAATTCTTCTAAATATTCAAACAATCACACAAGCAGAGTAATTAAAATACTAAATAAAAGGAATGCGATCTTGTTCTCTTTCGTCTCTACAGAACCCCACTTTGTTATCCCATATTGTTTAGATATTCCTCGCAAAGTGTAAAAGAAAGACAGTTAGAAATAAATAAATGCGAGTAAAAACCTTTGGATCCGTATAAAACAATAGATGTTTTGATTACGGAAGGCTCAGACTTATATTTTAAGCAAAAGAAATTCCATTCATGTCGTGGTTGCGAACTAGTGACTCGTCAGTCAATCTAGTTGCCTTGCCAACGCATGTTGGTTTCTCGCATGTGATTTTGTTATAAGTCTCATCATTGCCCTATTCCGAAGGAAGCAAACCGAGGGACAACCTTTCAAAATGGACATGGCCTCAAAATCATTTTCATCGGCCCCAAGTGTAGTATCATATTCAAATCAGTGGGATTTTTATATCAAGTGTAACATCTGAATATCTGCAAAAATGCAGCAGCTTAAGAGCAGCTACAGTACTCCAAACTTCAGCAAAATGTGGCAATGGATTGCCTTGTAAAAAAAAAGCAGCAGTGTTTGAATCAGAAACATAATAGCAAATGGCCCAAACTCAACACTCATTTCAGCCTCATAAGTTCAGCAATAATTTGCCAGAATGCACCAGGGTTTTCAACCTAAAATGCACATAGAAAATGCACCAATCAGATCATCAAAGTGAACCAAAATGCAGCAATAAGATATGTTTAAAGTGCAGCAACTGTTCTTTCTCAAGATTGCATTTGCAGCAGCAAAATAACAGCACAGTGCCACAATGATTCAGCTTGAAGTGTGGCTGATATCAGGCCCAAACTACAACAGCTTTTATCAAATCTGGTAATCTTTTTTCATCAAGTGCAACACATCATCCCAAAACAACATCTCAGAGTTGTAGCAGTTCAGCAAAATGCAGCAATAACTGTTGGATATATATTTCTTTCATTCAAGTGTAGCAAGTTGTTCCCAAAAGTAGAGCAGTAGCAAACCAGTAGCCACAGAACAGGCAGCAGCTCAGTAAACATGACAAATCAGTATAACATCTGCTTACTTGAGATTGCAGCAATAGGCAACAACAAAGGACAGCCACAACAAGTGGAAGTAAAATCAACAGTATAGGAAAGTTTCTTGAGCATAACAGTGATTTAGACAACAAGCATATTAGACATTGCTTTCCTTCCAATTCTCAGTAAAGTAGCAACAATTTCATTTCAAGTTCGCCAGCAGCTCAAGGACATTTGAGATTTGAAAATCTCCAAGTCATACAAAGAAAGGAGGGGTGAAGAATGAGTATCCAACAACCAAAGTTTGTCAAAAGCACATATGAGGCATTTCCACTTTCTTGAATGAGGATCATAACTTGCACAAGTAACAAATGAAAGACATGGCCTTTAATGTCCAAAGGAGTGGGTGAGCACACAAAATAGCTTCATGTCACAACAAAGTGTCCAAATTTCACAATCAAAGACATGGCCTTTAATGTTAAGAATATAAGAAGAGCTTGAACTAAGAGTATATTTGAAGTAATCAATCCTTTGTGATGCAGGGCATGACACTAGGTTACTTGAGAGGTTTTCATGTTAATAGGGATGCAATTTAGATTTAATAGAAAATGCAAGGGTACAGTCAGTCCTGTAGACATGTAGGCATAGAAATGAACAAGTAACCAATCCAAAGAGGGAATTTCAGATATGCAGAGTCATTTTAGCTAAACTAAGCATACATAATTGCATTCAGGCTATGTATTGGAAATAATGACGCTTCAAAACAAGTTCAGTATGGTCAAGATGATTGTTAAGCAGATCCTAAGTCAAATCACTATCATACCACAGTTAACCAACAAACTGGTCACTTATCAGGATGATGAACTACTAAGCAAACATTGAGGCATCATATCATGCTAAACACATATACATCATAATCTCTGCTAAGCAAGCGTTGAGACAGCCTACACATCACATAATTCCCAACACATCATACATAGACATAAATGGTCAAAATAAACAAGTTAACATAACACAATATTCCACTAATCAACCTCATAATCCTCTGCAAATTCTAAAACTTAACCTACACACTTCAATCCATCATATGACTAAACTAAATTATACTAACCAAATTAAAAACAGGCTAAAGTAATCAAAGACAATTAAATTTGCAATAAACACGCATAGCACATAAATAAAATGAAATATGAGTGGAATTTGAGTGTACGGACCTTCTCCGGAAATTTTCTTTTCTTGATGTTCGTCAGCTGGTGTGGTACTGTTTTTAGATATTTTGATTTGATATTTACTTTCTTAAATAGTTATTGTTGGTTATTTTTGCTCTATGGTACTTTATAAAGCAGTACGGGAAGTATATAACTATTACAAGTATTCGAAAGGATAAACAAAGATTCAATAATTCAGCTAGAAATCTGAAAATTACAATAGAACGACAAAACTGAAATTACAATTTTGTTGAAGACGGAAAAATGGAAACTGTTTTTGCTGAGTCGAGTGTGGCACTCTGTCCTTAAGACAATATTGCCCCGTATGTATCCTTTATACGTCCTGGACAATTTGTCTCCCAAGATAAAACAGCAATGGAACACTTGAGCAAAGGAAACTCAAATGCTACCGTGAAGAATATTGAGTAACGAAATGATGCTTGGAAGTTGTAGGAAGAAAACTGTTTTGGTTGTGTATTTTCGTGTGTTGTATGAACTGTTATTCGTAGTGCTCAACAATGGTGTAAGTGGGTGTTTATATAGGTGAGGGAGGGGCTGAAAACTGCCTCCATAACAGTCAAATAATGGTCATTATGAAGGTAGTAAAGCCACCAACATAAATGGTGAAAGACCAACGGATTTGGCCATTATATGAGGAGTAATTCAACCAAAATAAATGGCTGAATTGAGTGCTTGGCGTTTCTGCTTTGACTGTCCAAATTCTGACGTTCTGGAAACTTCATGGACCAAACTGTACATCTGAAAGAATTCTGGTCCGAACTGTACATCTGGAAACTTCTGGGATCAAACTGTACTTCTGGTAAAGTCCTCTGGCCCAAAAAGATAATATCCCACAACCCGAAACCGGACCGGGCGGGCGGGCGACGGCGCGCGTGTGGTCTTTCCTCGAACCGAAGCACATCTAGGTCCTCCCTCCTTTAAACACATGGGATACCCCTTGGGGTCCCAAACCCCAAACCAATTTCGAATCTTATATACACAACAATTCTTTCTTCCTCTACCGATGAGGGAGAATTACACACAATACCACACTTTTCCATGCTTCAAACACCTCACTTCGTGAACCAATATCTCTTTCATTTCTCAATGAAATTTGACGATTCTTGGCCCTACGGTTATCTACGTACTTAGTAGATCATGCATGTGTGAAGAACCGGATTCTCCAACATACGTAACACTAGTGTTTAAGCCGTTAAAGTTGCTCGGTCGCAACTTCCGCCAAAGGCAAATTTCCAACAGTTATATTACTACCAAGTAAAGTACTGAATTAAATTCAGTATGATTTGATTGATTTTATTCGATACGGTAATTTTGATTTGTTTGATCTGGATAGAGAATTATAATTTTCGCTTGTATGTAAGAGACTAAAACATCTTGGACAAAACACTAAATAAAAGAGATGTCTTTTGGAACTTTATATTTTCTAGGGAGAGTGAGTTGGTAAAAAATATGCGTGGTCATGTATGAACTTTTCAACTGGGCCACCATCAATTCTAAGTTGAATTGGATGTAATCATCCGAGTTGGATCGATCTTTTACATTAAGGGGAAAAAATCAAAGTTTTAATTTAATTTCTCCATCATCATTTCCATCTAGCAATGGCATGAGAAGGACACTATCTATTTTTTAAAAAGTAGCTATGAATTGGAATTTATTTATATAGTAACTATGATTGGTTAGAAGTCAAAAAACTATAGCTATTTATGTAAGTTATTTTTTTATATCTATGTTTGATTTAACAAGTTAGTATCATTAGTGTCAATGTGCTTTGAATTACTTTGCTTCAGCCGAAGGTTTTTCAGAGAGTCCGGAACTTAAATGACCCAAAAAAGAGAAAAACAGCTAAAGTATCCCAAAAAAAAGTTATCAAAATACCTTTTACGCAATAAATTATTGCGCAAAAAGGGTTAACCGTAATGGGGCGATTAACTCTTTTTTCGCAATAATTTGTTGCTCAATAGGGTAGTGTTTTTAAAAAAACCTTTTTATTTTCCAATACTTAGTATTCTTTCAAAGGTTTGATTTTTTTTTTCATACTTTGACCAAAGATTAGTCATGTATCAAGATTCCGGAACGTCAATATTTTATATAGAACTTGATACTTTTTTCTGCGAACAATAATGTAGGCTCAATACATCAAGGATACCTAAACGTTCGGATCGTCGTTTTAGGGGTTGTAAAGTGACCGAAGTAAGTTTTGTTTAGAAACTTGTTATCATTAGATTTATGTGTTTTATTTTTTAGGATTTTGATTTAAGAGTGTTATTTTTTAGTCAAGGCATAGTTTTACTTTGAATATGTCGATATTTGTTTCCTAATTAATTTAGGATATCACACAAGTTAGTGATAAACGATAATAAAGACTAAGATAACTGATCATCATTAAGAAAATAATATAAAAAATATAATATTAACTTAAACGGTAGCTCGAACTTATGATTATTCTGTAGACTAAGTACTGATCTATCGATGGGCCACAGGTGATGGGATCCATGGAGGTGTCGTATATGTACAAACAATATTTAATTATTCATTATCCTGTAATATTAATTATCTAATCCTTTATCGATAAATTATATTAACTAACTTATCCTTTATCGGAAAATTATATTAACTAACTAATCCTTTATCGAAAAATTATATTAACTATCTAGTTTTTCAAAAAATTATAATAATAATGTTTAATAATAAACTAATAATTTAATTTATCATTCGTTGTTCATTTTATGATAAGTTTGAAGTTTTTCATTTATTCTAAATTTATGAATTAGAATAATTACCGTTAGATTTTCAATTATGCTTTGCTGTTTTACTGATGGTTTTGGTACTTTGGTGCTGTTGTTTTGAAGTTCTGTGAAGGATTTTGAGGTGAGTTTTATGTTTTGGATTTTAAAGTTTAATTAAATGACTGCAATTTGATGGATTAAAAAAAGTTGTATTATATTTTTATGAATAATTAAAAATTACTTACTTAATTAATTAATTAACTAATAATGTATATAAAATAACTAAACTATTTAACGGGAAGACTAACTAATCTTTTATCCGGAAATTATATTAACTAACTAATATTTTATCAAAAGCTAATATTAATGATGTTCAATTCTAAATTAAGAATTAACTATTAATAATTAATAATTAATTATACCTCTAACTATAGTTAACAAAAAATTATATTATCTAACTAATCCTTTATTGAAAAATTATATTAATAATGTTTAATCCTAATCATCACATGAAACAATTAACTCACAATTAACAATTAACTCATAATTATTCTTCTAACTACAATTAACTCATAATTAATAATTGAAAAATTAATGAGAAAAAAAATTGGCATACTCGAAATAAAGTTATGCCTTGACTAAAATATAACACACTTAAATCAAAATTCTAAAAAATAAAATACTTGAACCTAATGATAACAAGTTTCCAAACAAAACTTATTTCGGGCACTTTACAACCACTAAAATGATGATTCGAACGTTTAGGTATCCTTGGTGTATTGAGCCTACATTATTGTTCGCAAAAAAAGTATCAGGTTCTATATAAAATATTAACGTTCTGGAGTCTTGACACATGACTAATCTTTGATCAAAATATAAAAAAAAAATGAATTTCAAACTTTTGAAATAATACCAAGTGTTGGAAAATAAAAACTTAACAAAAAAAAAAAACTACCCATATTGTGCAACAAATTATTGCACAAAAGATACTTTGGTAACTTTTTTTTCTGGGGTACTTTGGTTTATTTTTTTTATTTTTTTTGGTCATTTAAGTTCCGGACTCTCTTTCAGAAGCAATTTTTCTACCTTAACAAGGTAGAGATAAGCTCTGCGTATACATCATCTTCTCAAGATCTCATTGATTATATCGGATATGTTATTATTGTTATTAATGAATACGAGCTATTTTCTAGTGTTAATACCAACTATGACATGTTTGTAATCTAAAATATATCTATTAGGTAAGTTGGTACATATTTCAATACAATGTCGATATTTTGATATATTTTTCTAATGTAGTTTTATTAAAAAGATATACCAAAGTTTATACTGAATACCAACATACCAATTCTTTTTCAATTTTGTATTGTACGAAGTTATATAGACTCATATTACCCTATATGATATTGATATCTAACCTCAAAACTTTTGCCGGGGCACTAAATATTATTTTCTCTGTGTTAATTTATGTGGCATAATTTGAGTTGGCATGAAATTTAAGAAATATAGAAAAAAAATTGAAATTTATGATCCAAAATAAGTCTTGTATAAATGTATGACGGTAAATCAGTTCATAAAATTAAATTTTTTTAAATATAAAAAAATATTTTATATGATAAACCAAAAAGGAAATGATAGCTTGTAAATTGAGACAAAGGGAGTACAATATTAACCAAAATCCAAAATTTAGTTCACGATGTTTGAGTCCCCTATTTGGCTATTATTGTGTAATCTCCAAATATACCCTTGTCTTGTACCTTCCTCCTCACACGTATCCTTGTCCCCTAACCTCAAAGGGTCCCTCAACCACACATTTTCTATTAAAAACAACAAAATAACTCTTCCCCAAAAAAGTTATTGTACTTCTCAACTTTAATTTCAGAGTCATTAGTTTTTTATTACAGTAGTTTGTTTTAAAATATTTTATATTTTAATTTATATAATACATTTTTTTAGGTTGTTATAATAAAAAATATATCTTTCAGATAATATAATATTTTTAATTAAATTTATATTCTAGTTTTTTTTTAAAAATTACAGTCAATACAGATGTATGATATATTTAGAATTGCAAGTTCTAAACAAAGTTACTCATATTGACACAACTAGAAATAGAAGTAGAAAAAATTATGTTACAAAATATATTTTTTCACCTCATTCCACCAAATCAGTTCACTAGAAAAATGCATGATAAAAAATAAGTTTTCATTAAAATGTTAAGAAACTTCTTCTCTTTTTTGTGAAAAACTATTTTCTCTATCCCAATTTATGTAGTATCATTTCTTTTTTAGTTTGTCCGAGGAAGAATGTCAGACAATTATTTAATGACATCATCCCGGACCCCGCGCATAACGGGAGCTTAGTGCACCGAACTATCTTTTTTTAATACATATTTTACTCTTGTTGGGTCTCACTTAATTTTGAAAATATACTTATAGTAAAGAAAAATTAATAAAAGTAGACACTAAAATAAAGGCAATTTAGTAACATAACAAAAAAAATTATTTCTTAAATTTCGTATTCAGTCAACTAGTGCCACATAAATTGAAAGGAAGGGAGTAATATTTTTTCTTTTCTCATTGATTCAATTAAAATATCTATATAATATTGAGATTTCAATGAAAAATAGTATTTTTTCAATAGTGTGGTATTGAGAAAATATTAAAGTGTCCCACTGAAACTTAGGTGATATTTACTGGTCTATCCAAAATTTTAACGAAGAGTTATCTACTATTCCCTCTGTTTGGTAAACAATGATTTTTAGGTTTTTCATTTTATTTTAAAACATGTAGTACTTTAAAATTTTAAAAAGAAATTATTTTTATTTACGTACTAAAAAATTATTAAGTAATTTTTTTAGAGTGTGCATACATTTAAAAATATCACTTAGATTGATAAAAGATAGCCGATAACTCAATAAATTAATCAAATTGAGTTGAAATTTTCTATTACCTTTATTTATTTTTGTAATAAAAGTACTTCCTATACTTCAAAAGTATCCTTATTCCCTACTTCCTTGCACCCTTATACGACAAACCTTCTTTTTCTCTCTTCCACTATACTATCAAACCTCAAACACCATTATTATATTTTGTTGGATCACAACATTACCAACAAAAAATTTTATAAACCAAAATAGTACATCAAACCAAAAAAAAAAAAAATCATCAATCTCCAAAATAAACTCTTTATATTCCCATCTAAACTAATTTCCAGCCATTTCGGAGAGGGATAAAAAATATTATTCCCCTCCGAAAGGCTCTTCTTGCCTTATGAATTCAATTCATAATTTTTTTTAGAAAATTAATTACTAAAACTTTAATTGAAAATTAGGGCATGACGAGACCAATTATCATACGTTCGCCTCCATCAGTACTCTCACTGGACAAACGGCAACCGCTTTTATCGAGCCACGATTTGTCGTCGTCACGCGGCGGCGCGGGTGGCGGAGTTGTTCGGAAAGCTCGATTCGCGGAGCTCGCCGGCGGAACGACGGCGGAATGTGCGGCGGTGGCTTGTTGTTGTCCTTGTGGGATTGTTAATTTGCTTGTGCTGGCTGTTTATAAGGTTCTGTTAAAATTTAATTTTCTTGATTTGTATTAATGCTAGAATGTTTACTTTATTTTATAAGTTTAGAAATATTTAAGATATTTATTTTTCTTTCTAAAAAAAAATAACATATTTTTTAAATTTTAGAGATAATGATAAAAAAAAGTATACCTGAATTATTACTCTTTTTATGAATTTTCTATCTGAATTATTAGATGTTTGCATCTTCTATTTAAATTATCACGATTTATTTATTAAAATACACTTTGAAATTAATGAAACAACTGCACAGTGGAAGAAATTTTATAAGCAGATTAAGTTATCACATGTCTTTTAACAAGTGTATTCAAACATTTGGTCTAGTCAACTTCGATGTATATTTTGATAAATAATTGATTCTAATTCAGGTAAAAAATGTAAAAATATGATAGTTCATATAGGAAATTTGCCAGAAAGTGACACTTCAGATGTGTTTTTGATTATTATTTCTTTATTTTATTTCATTCCGTTCTCGTAATGATATAATCTTTTGTTTTCAAGGCAGAAACAATGTAATGACAATGCGATGAGTTTTTGTTCATTTTTTTCTCTCTAATTTCTTTGATTCCGTAACAGGTTCCTGCAGGGCTATGCAGAAAGGCATTTAGGAAGAATCGCCGGAATCGGTTGATGAAGAAGGGGATTTTGCCGGCGGCGGCGAAAGGACATTGCAGCTGTGATGAGATGGAGCTTCATACTTACCCGATTTCAAGCCCTATTGCGGTGGTCGGCGGCGGCGAAACTGATAAGGATGCTTTGGAGCTGGAGAAGGAAATGTGGGATAAGTTTTATGGTGCTGGCTTCTGGAGAAGCCCCTCTCAACGAAGTGAAGAAACGTAACGGTAAATACTAAAACTTTAATTTTTTCTTAAACATGATATTCTTGTTAATTTGTGTTCATCTCGATTAATGCTCAAACTTGAAAACTTTATCTTCACAAATGTACCCAAAAAAATATTTCAAGAAAATCAAATAATATTTTTGAAAAGAGAAAAAAAATTATGTTCAAATGGCTTTTGAACCTTTCAAAAAAAAAATTAGCTTGTACGCAACACGCGGACCTTTTATATTCATGTTAATTTCCCATCAATGTTCGGTATCGTATGGATTCGACTAAATTTGGATTTGCATTGGGAGTAAATTGTTCACTAATGAAGGCGACTCTATACCCAAGAGAATTCAAACTCGGAATATCTGATTAAGGATGAAGACCCTTTGGTCATTAGTTCTTTTTGTTGTGAATATAATATGTAATTCGTCTTCAAAAATTTAATAAAAGAAAGGTTAGTCTGTTTATTCGCGATAAATCAATATAGATCCATTGATATGCCTATTTTCTTTTCGAAAATTGGATCTGGATTTCTTATGATTTTCATTGATTAGCTACATATTGCCTTTTTCATTATTTTTATTAGTATCTTTTATATAAATATTCAATAATTCAAACAACTAAAAAACTTTGAACAAAAGGGATGAATTAAACAATTCAATAGTACATTTTAATCATATATACTGGTGATCTTTTTTTATTTTCTCTTGTCATTTTGTGATCTGTTAATTTCTCAATTGTGTGTTGATGAGTGATTGATACATATTGTTGCAATTTTCAGCTGTGGGATGAATCAGTGTACAGAGGTGATTGAATGAAACAATTAAGCCAGTGAAAAAAGAGAGGGAAATTGTTCTACTTTCTCACTCTCTCTCTCTTTCACTCTCTCTCTTTCACTCTCTTTGTAATTAAAGTCGATTTCACTCTTGTATCCACCAACGAATCTTTGTATTATATTCTTCAATTTCTTTGTCATGTTATCATTTCAAGAATCAAAATCAAGTGTACTGTTCATTTGCAAATTTGTATTGCTTTTTGATATTTTGTTCCTCGTATTTACTTTAAATATTTGAGAAATCCTCTTAAAAGAGGGGTGTCGTCACTTCGGTTAATTCCTGCAACAAGCCCAAATTTCATATTTTCGTTGCTATTGTTGAGTTTAAGATCTTCAACAAACTGTTGGTGATAAATCAAAAGAAGTTGATGATGATGTCAAGTCATCATGCCCCTTATATCTTGGGTGATATACGTGCTATATTGGCAGGGACAAAGAGTCAAGTTATGATAGAATTTTAAATTCAAATTTATATAATTTAAATTCTGAATTCGCTTCTAATTATATCATTATTAAAATACATGTAAAGGATAAGCCTTTTTATTTATTTTTCTTAATTTCTATTGAGATAAAAAAATTATGGCGTTTTGGGTGGAGAAATGAAGAAGACTGCAGAGGGACAGGGTTTTTATCAAAGAGTTTAGATGCTGATCAAGTCTGATTAAGATGTTTTAACTATATAAGCAATGCCATTCTTTTAATTAACTCCAATACTAATCATTGCTATTTGAAGATATGATTTTTTTTGGACTCAACTTTTCTGGAAAAATATCTAATAAATTTAGACAATTTGAAGTGGGGAGGAATCTTCCGATTACACTTTGGATTAAAGGGAAAAAAAATATTAAGTCATTGAGTATTTAGAACTCACTAGTTCAATTAACCATATTCATACAAAGTAAACTTACTAAAAAAGTAAAACACTCTTTATTGAAATATTATTCATGTTCCTTCAAATTAATACTCTGATTAAGAGTGAAGAGAGTTAAATCATACCATAACACTCCTTTTATAGTTAAATAAAATGTGACACCATGAGATACTCAATCATGACTAAGTACAAAAGTAATGGAGTACTTTACTACTAACATAAAAGAATGAAATAAATACATAACTTGCCTCCTAAATTTGTTCGAAAAAAGTTATTTACATATTTTATTTGCACAAGTCACTCTTACTCAGTATAAAATTAAGTTATGTAAATACATCCCCTAAACTTATCTGAAAAAGTCATTTGAACATCATGATTGTAGTAAGAGCAAAATTTTTGTCTACATTTCCCTTTATTTATCCTTCAAGAAAAGATTAATGGTCTGTTTGGCCATGGGAGTTATTCAGTTTTTTTCACTTTATTTGAAATCAATGTTTGGTCATTAAAATTTTAAATACAACGTAAAGTTGAATTTGAAAATACATAAAACCTTGTTGTTACTTTTTTCACTTTCAGTACATTCAAACAACTGCAAAAACAACAAGAGGGGTTGCTCAAATGGTAAGCGTCCTCCACTTTCAACCAGAAGGTTGCGAGTTCGAGTCACCAAGGGAACAAAAGGGGAGCTCTTGGGGGGAGGGTTAAAAAAACTGAAAAAATAAAAATCAAACACAATTTTATCTTCAAAAATTTCAAATAAAATCCAAACACAATTATATCTTCAAAAATTTCAAATAAATGAAAAATATTTAATTTCTATGGTCAAAACACCTACTAAATAAAAGGAAATTTGGTATTTTATTAATTTAATAGTCAAAATTTCATCATATTTTTTATGAAATGACTAAATAGAGTTAAGAGTCATACTTCTACATATCTACTAAATGGTCCACCACCCCCACAAAAAGAAAAGAAAAGAAATTAAAGGAAACTCCAAAAGAAGATCTAGTGCTTTAAACCTGTCATTTTCATTAGAAAACTGATGTAAATGCCAAAAGATAATTGAATCCAGTAAACCTATGATGGTAAGATACTGTTCTTTTCCACAAAGTACAATAATTGTTTTGAAGGGTCCAAACACCTGCTGTTTGTCATTGGTTTACATTAGTCCCTATCAATACTTGCACATGTTGTCAGTCCAGGTGAGTTTTCAGAATCTACACTTTCTGAGTTTTTTTTTTTTTTTTTTTTTTTTTTGATAATCCAGGTTTTCAGGCTTGCGCCTGACTACTTCACTGGTATTACCCAGACTTCCTGGAGGTAATAGGACCGGTCCTTCAATACTATTACCAGGTAAATCGCGGAATATGCTCCGGTGGCCAGTTTTTCTGAAAGCGTACAACTGATCAATGAGACAAGGTCAAATTCCCCAACATGTGGTCCCTTTACTTTTTGCCTTTGTTCCCTACTACCCAACCCCTCACCTCCACCTCCACACACTTGAGATTGGACACCACCATTAACCCCACACTGTACAACACATTTTTTCTACCTGAAACATATTGATCCGACGAATTTAAATTCACATAGAGTAAATTCACTAATTAGAATAGTCAAACGCTTTAAATCTAGAAATTTCGTACTTGGTATATACTTCTGATTAAAAATATAAAACTTTTGATCATCTCACCTAGGGTGTCATGGCCGAGTTAGACTGAATGTGAGCGGGTTATTTACTTGTCCAATTGTTATTTGAGCTGAGGTGGGTTGGTTTAAGATGAGCCAAATAACGTAACTTTTATCAAATTTTAATTTTTGGTTGTTTTCATATAATTTGTTGTATTATCTAATTAAAACCTTTCTTTATGACTATTTATGACATACAAAAAAAGTCTTTCTAAAAATATTTTAATAAGATTTTTTATGGGTCAATTTAAAATACATAGTTAGTATGAATAAAGCCTATTTTTAGATGAATTGAATTGGACAAGTCAGATTGAGTTGAGTTAATAAATAAGCTGATCATTAACTCACTTAAACTAGGACAGGTTGGGGAATGTCCGCATCTCATCATTCTCATCACACCTTGAGGCGGAGCCAGAGGAGCGAAAGTAATTCATCCAAACCCCTTTGTCGAAGAATCATACTTGTGTTTACGAGATCAAATTTGTTTACATACATATAATAGATGATGAATTTCTTTGATAAAAATTTGTTTCCGCCACCTACCCCACCAACTAAGAATTTCCCATGTCTTCTTCAAATTCCCTTGGTCAAACCTATGTTCATTCAACTCATTACTTACAAAATGTACATACAAAAAGACTTGGAAATGACAATTCAATAGACAACGAAAAAAAATAAGTGGAGCCAGTTTTCTGACTCCTTGTTTCTGAATTGTAGAGTATAAAGCTTAATAGAAGCAAATACCTTTGTTTGGATACAAGCAAAGGAAAATATGTATACATTATATATATACCAAATCAATCAATTTGTTTTTAAGATTAATTAACAAATCAAAATGAAATATATATATATATATATATATATATATATATATATATATATAGATATATATATTATTTAATAAAAGTTTATATACATGACATTTATTATATATCCATTAATTTGATACGAAAACCGAATAAGAATTAAAAAAAAGGAAAACTCGAAAACAAAAGGAGGCAGGGAAGATTATTTAATTTCATTTTAGTTTCTTTCCTTTTTAGAAAAGAAAAAACATAATCTAAGCATGAGTAGGGAAAATTTTAGGAATGTTGATTTCTTGTTTTCCTTTCCCTAATTTGTTAATTAATCATAGCCTTTAGATGTGGTTGGGGGGTGGTGTGGGGATTAAAACAAAAAATGATTAAAGTATGCATCATCAAAAGTTGAAAATTGAAACCGGTCCTTCATCTAAAGAGGTAGATTTTGAGTGTGGAGTTTCTTGCTGAATTTTTTTGTAATATATTCTTTCTCTTCAACAACCATATATGCTATAATTATCGATGGACCAATAAGGCAACAAGTTCATTCTATTTTAACCCTGTTCCCATTTGACAATGGCTTCACTAATCATGAAGATCATTAAACCGTAAAATCTCAGACACTATCTGGGATTTATGCGTATAAATTAAAGATATGACATATTTTATGTAATTAATTTATCTATCTAATAGACTTATGAAAATACTGTTGGGAGTTTTTGCTCTATGGTACTTTATAAAGCAGTACGGGAAGTATTTAACTATTACAAGTATTCGAAAGGATAAAGAAAGAATACAATATTTTCGACTAGAAATCTGAAATTACAATATAACAACAAAACTGAAATTACGATTTTGTTGAAGACTGAAAAATGGAAACTGGTTTATGCTGAGTCGAGTGTGGCACTCTGTCCTTAAGACAATATTGCCCCGTATGTATCCTTTATACGTCCTGGACAATTTGTCTCCCAAGATAAAACAGCAATGGAACCCTTGAGCAAAGGAAACTCAAGAGCTACCGTGAAGAATATTGAGTAACGAAATGATGCTAGGAAGTTGTAGGAAGAAAACTATTTCGGTTGTGTATTTTCGTGAGCTTTATGAACTGTTATTTTTCTCGTTCTTTGTGTTGCTAAACAATGGTGTAAGGGTGTGTTTATATAGGTGAGGGAGGGGCTGAAAATCGCCTCCATAATAGCCAAATAATGGCCATTATGGAGGTAGTAAAGTCACCAACATAAATGGTGAAAAACCAACTTGTTTTGGCCATTATAGGAGGAGTAATTCAGACCAAAATAAATGGTGAATTGAGAGCTTGGACGTTTCGCTTTGACCGTCGAAATTCCAACTTTCGAAAACTTCGGGGACCAAACTCGTACATCTTGAAACTTTAGGGACCAAACTCGTACATCCGAAAGAATTTCGGTCCAAACTGCACATCTGAAACTTCTGGGATCAAACTGTACTTCTGGCAAAGTTTTCTGGCCCAAAAAGATAATATCAGAAGGCCCACGGCCCACGGCCCGTGACCCGTGAACCCGTGAACCCGTGAACCCGTGAACCCGTGAACCCGAGAACCCGAGAACCCGAGAACCCGAGAACCCGGAACTCGGAACTCGGAACCGGAACCGGACCGGACGGGCGGGCGGCGGCGGCGCGCGTGTGGTCTTTCCTCGAACCGAAGCACATCTAGGTCCTCCCTCCTTTAAACACATGGGATACCCCTTGGGGTCCCAAACCCCAAACCAATTTCGAATCTTATATACACAACAATTCTTCCTTCCTCTACCGATGAGGGAGAATTACACACAATACCACACTTTCCATGCTTCAAACACCTTACTTCGTGAACCAATATCTCTTTCATTTCTCAATGAAATTTGACGATTCTTGGCCCTACGGTTATCTACGTACTTAGTAGATCATGCATGTGTGAAGAACCGGATTCTCCAACATACGTTACACTAGTGCTTAAGCCGTTAAAGTTGGTCGGTCGCAACTCCCGCCAAAGGCAAATTTCCAACAATCCCCTCTTGAAAGAGATTTTGGCGCACTCACATGGTGTCTTTTCATTTCCGGCAATATTTCACGGACCGATGTTGCATAAGGAGAGGTAGCCTCGGCTTTGAACCTTCCATAGTTGAATACCATCGGACTTACTTACCGCGCGGTGAACGTGATGTCTTGAACCGTCGGTGTTTAGTGTAAGCCAAGACAACGGTACCAACACAACAAATTCCCTTACTCTCTTCTTCGTAATGTTTTGTCCGTTTTGGCCATGGACAACGTCTTGGATTCTTAAGTGCGTTCAATTTGAGGCGGCCCGTCCTCGCACTTAAATAGGTGGTCTCCTACAAGGTATCCCTGCTATACCCCACTTCACAAGTGTTAGGAACCATTAAAAGTTTCCCAAAGACCTAACCTCAACTGTTGAGGATCATTACGGAGTTTTGAAAACTTAACCTTTACCCATACCGCGAGATAGCACTTAACGTCTATCGCGGAACGGCTTTGGATTTGGTGTTTCTTTTCGAAATCACTATCCGAAGTGCTCATGCTTCCACCGAAGCGATCAACCGAACCTTTACAACTTAGTTTTCCCATTGAACCAAATTACCGGGATCTCCGGTTCGTAAGGTTGGGTTTCCACCGTATTGGTCCGTATATTTTGGGTTTTAAGCCCATTCCCTAGACACAGCAGAAAACTTGATCTCGGGTAGTCCCTTAGTTAGTAAATAAGGAAGTGACACCCGTGATGATCAACCGCCATACGGTCTTATGTCTCCGACAGATCCCGAGATATGTCCAGACGCCGTCATCCGTGTCCTTCCTAAAGCCGACCGGCGGCCACGGTGTATAAGCGTCGAAGGCACGGGTTTCTCCCAATAAGGGACGTCCTCTAAGGATCCGTGAAGTTACTCAACTTCTTTCATGCTTTGTATAAAGCGATAAACTCCGATTCCATCATGAATCGGCCGATGCAAGTTTGCTTAGAGGATTTTCCAAGAACCACCATACACATTTACTTGTGGCTTTGGTGTTCTTCGATCCGATGTCCGTTTGCATCACCGTGTTCTCTCAAAACCGCTGGACATCCGAATACTATAATCCGTAGATAAGCGAATAATTCGATATCGTCATATCCGACTTAACGCCTTCTATTGATCATGTATTAAGATCATCGGTGAACCTTAGTTCAACCGATCTGTTTGTTGGACGATACCAAGTCGGTTGTAGTGTGTACAATACATTGAACTACACGTGACCCGAGCATATCGCTCCTTGTCTATGGGTGCACCATGATTCCAATCGGTTCTATGATTCATATCCATTGGTGGCTTCAACGAGACCGTCAACCGTCGACCGATCCGTTAGATGTCTTAGAAATCCAATTCCTAAGATGTCATCTCGTGATACTCATATCTTTCATATCGAGACTTTGTTTCAATATGATTTTCACTCTAAGACCGTTGGTTTTCCAACCGTTGGCTTTCTAACTTCGAGTCAATGTTTCGTGATCGATTCATTGTTTCGTTTTATCCGAGACTTTCGGGACCAAAATGTTAACATTTCGGGGACCAAAATGAAAGTTCGGGAAGAAGCCCAACAATTCAAAGCAAACCAATTCCCGATCCTCTTCTTCCAACTCTCCGATTGGGAAGGTTGTTTCAACACCCATGCCATGTAAGATTACAATGGCCCTGGATGTGAAGCTACTCACAGGGGAGCACTTTTTACAACCCAAAGGTTCTTTTCCGGAGGAAGATTAACCATTACACAAGTATGGTTCTATATATAGAATCTATTTCTCCCTTTAGCTTCTTTCCAAAGCAAAGCGTTTTTGGAGATAACAATTATTTGTTAATTGTTCATGGTTCATTATTAACCATACAAGCTAGAAGGACTGGAACAAGTCTTTGTCCCCTTCTTTGCTCTGTCTCGGTTCAACATCTAGAATCCCCGAGTTCGCGGATCCGGAATATTAAGTTCCGGACAACAAAGAACTTTCGAGTCTCGTAGATACGGAACGTCTAGTTCCGGACAATCGAGCCCTCGCGGGTTCTTGTTAACCTTGAGCAATTACTCCTTTTTCCTTTTCCAAGGAAAGTTATCTCCAAAGAATTCAAAGCATTCTTTGACGCCAAGAGGCGATCAACACTATCGTTATTTGCGGATCCGGTGGATATGCAATCTACGATCTTAGGTCGAACTTGACTGTTTCGGTAGTCCATATTTTACCAAGCTACCCCACATAATTTGGGCGTATGACTTTGCGCTTGGCTAACACCGTTGGACTGAAGTGGGAAATGAACAGTCGTTTAATGAACGATGCTTCACATTCTCCCCATCTATTGCTACGAATCTTGCAATCCATAGGCATAGTTGATTTTCAACTTCAGCTTTGTAGCGCTTATCCGCTTCAACAACTTCATCTTTGCTTTTCAACAAACAAAGGATTCCATACGTTGTACCATCATCAATGAAGATCACAACGTACTTGTCTCCCCCCTCTATTTTGTATAAACTTCAAATCACCCAATTAGGTGTGACTAAGTTCTAGAGGAGCGGTGCTTCTTTCGCTATTCCCTTGACGGAATTTGGAAAGGTGATTTTGCCTCTTCATCTACCTCACATTTATTTTGAGGGTTTATGTCGACGAAGGCAACAATCTCAACATCGTTAGCTTTTGAATGACTTGCTATTTAACGTGTCTTAATCTATGATGGCATAGATGCACGGATTACAAATATATCATTCATTTGGCTACAAACGTCTTTGTACCATTCTTAGTTATTACAGACCTATTGGACTAGTCTCAAACTAGCTTGACCAACAGCGTCCCTTAAACCAAGTTAGGAATATGTATCACCTCATCTTAGAGTGATCACAATCCATGAAGTCCTATTGAGGACAACCTCTCCAACCCCTTCTACTTTAGAGGTGGCGTTGCTTCACATGAACAACCTCTTGCCCGTGGTTAGGGCATAACCGGATCATATGTGATCTAGATACTCTGGCCCACTCTAGTTTCTTTGGCAGACTGAGTGTCCAATTTCTTTACTGCCTTTATTTAGGCCTTCAGATCATTTAGGACCTGGAAACTCTGGCCCACCTTACTAGGTGTCCATTACTTTTCCTATGAAATGAATTTTTGGCACCACTCCAGTCGCCCGGAGGCTTTATATGACTGAGTGTCCAATATCATCATATCAAAGGAATTTTGGCCCACTCCAGTCGCCCGGAAGCTTTGTATGACTGAGTGTCCAATATCATCCTCTGAAGGATCTTCTGCCAAATAGTATGACAGGCTCAACGTCTTTAGCTTTTAGTCTTCTTCCGTTATGATTGGTGCCCAAATAATTCTTGGCGCTTACTTAAGAGTGGTAACAGTTTTCGCACAGTCAGTGGATCTTACTCCCTCGTATGTGCGAACATACTTTACACACTTTAGTAATTACACTTAAAAGAACGGATCTTCTTAAGTCGTTTACAAAATCCAATCTTTAAACGGAAAAGAAGATGAGATTAAACTTCTGATTTGTTAAAGCATAAGGAATATAAATTATTTTCATATTCCTCCTTACTTTAATCCATTTTTAATCAGACATAATTTAATCTTTATTCTTGACAAGTAAGAAAAATACTTATCATTTAATCCTTATTCTTGACAAGTAAGAAAAATACTTATTCCAATTTCGGATTCTGGCTCACTTCAGTCACTTCATCGACCGAGTGTCCATTTCCTTCTCACCATTATTCGGATCCTTTGTCCGGGATGATATAGGCCTCTCGCTACAAGATAGAATAACATCTTCGATCTTCTCCTCTTGTCCCAGTTGACATCCTCAGGCTCTCGAGAGCGCTTATTTCCACCAGTCTTGGTAGCGGTGACACCATGAACACGTTCATCATCATCACTCTCTTCTACCAGAAAACCATTTCCATATCCAGATTTGGTCACACAATTTTTGACCGACATCTTTCGAATACTAATAGTAATACTATACAAATATTGTCTTAAGTTGTTGGGAGTTTTTGCTCTATGGTACTTTATAAAGCAGTACGGGAAGTATTTAACTATTACAAGTATTCGAAAGGATAAAGAAAGAATACAATATTTTCGACTAGAAATCTGAAATTACAATATAACAACAAAACTGAAATTACGATTTTGTTGAAGACTGAAAAATGGAAAGCGGTTTATCTTTGAGTCGAGTGTGGCACTCGTCCTTAAGACAATATTGCCCCGTATGTATCCTTTATACGTCCCGGACAATTTGTCTCCCAAGATAAAACAGCAATGGAACCCTTGAGCAAAGGAAACTCAAGAGCTACCGTGAAGAATATTGAGTAACGAAATGATGCTAGGAAGTCTTAGGAAGAAAACTATTTCGGTTGTGTATTTTCGTGAGCTTTATGAACTGTTATTTTTCTGTTCTTTGTGTTGCTAAACAATGGTGTAAGGGTGTGTTTATATAGGTGAGGGAGGGGCTGAAAACTGCCTCCATAATAGCCAAATAATGGCCATTATGGAGGTAGTAAAGTCACCAACATAAATGGTGAAAAACCAACTGTTTTGGCCATTATAGGAGGAGTAATTCAGCCAAAATAAATGGCTGAATTGAGAGCTTGGACGTTTCTGCTTTGACTGTCGAAATTCCAACTTTCGAAAACTTCGGGGACCAAAGCGTACATCTTGAAACTTTAGGGACCAAAGCGTACATCCGAAAGAATTCTCGGTCCAAACTGCACATCTGAAACTTCTGGGATCAAACTGTACTTCTGGCAAAGTTTTCTGGCCCAAAAAGATAATATCAGAAGGCCCGTGGCCCGTGAACCCGGAACTCGGAACCGGACGGGCGGGCGGCGGCGGCGCGCGTGTGGTCTTTCCTCGAACCGAAGCACATCTAGGTCCTCCCTCCTTTAAATACATGGGATACCCCTTGGGGTCCCAAACCCCAAACCAATTTCGAATCTTATATACACAACAATTCTTCCTTCCTCTACCGATGAGGGAGAATTACACACAATACCACACTTTCCATGCTTCAAACACCTTACTTCGTGAACCAATATCTCTTTCATTTCTCAATGAAATTTGACGATTCTTGGCCCTACGGTTATCTACGTACTTAGTAGATCATGCATGTGTGAAGAACCGGATTCTCCAACATACGTTACACTAGTGTTTAAGCCGTTAAAGTTGGTCAGTCGCAACTCCCGCCAAAGGCAAATTTCCAACAAATACATGTAAAAAAAATCAAAATTTGAGCAGAAATTGTCTAGTTGGAACACTTTATGAGGAGTTAAGATGTTCAATTGAAACAACGATTGTTTGAGTGTCTAAATGAAAAACCCTGAGAAGTTTAAGTAGTTGATTATGTATTAAGTCTTTCATAATTACAGTTAATACTATTTCATTTTAATTTTGTGAGAATAGTTTACAAGCATGTCAATTATTCATCTTCTCATTATTGAAGTTAATCAATTTTATAATGGTACAAAATATTAGAAACTATACTCTTAAACATACGAATTACGATCTCCTGCAAAGTACTGAAGTTAAATTTCAATATTTAGAAAACTCTTTCCGATAATTGTTATTCTTATTTCATTTTCCTTTTAAGTGTCCTAAAGTCAGGATTATCGTTTGAGAATTACTCAATTTAAGAAATACGAGCAATTTTTAGCTTTATTATCAACTCCAGTTTAGTATTATATATATATATATATATATATATATATATATATATATATATATATATATATATATGCAAATGAATTCTCGTTATTTTTCATGTGTGTTTCATTATCCTTCATTCCTTTGTATATCAGATATTCAGATTAATAATTTATTTTTGTTTTGCACCTGATATCTTATATCTGTTTTGAATAATTTATTTTTGTTTTGCACATGATATCTTATATTTATTTTGGAGTCTGATTAAAATATGAATTTATGTTTGAAAATTTCACTATGAGAAATAAAGTACGACTTTATTCGCAGAACTCAAACCTGATATTTCCAACTAAGAATAATGGATTACTTGTGCCACAGCAAGTTTGAGTGATATTTGGATTAATAATTAAGTTGCGTTTGTTGTCTTTGAGATGAAGAGTTCATGAGTGAGAGAAAATCGAGAAAAGAAACATTTTTATATTTTTTATGATAAAAGGATGAAAGTGATATTATGAAAATGTTCCCTCAAATAGACCCTACACTTACTATGTCCTTGGCTCCATTTGATTAAAAAAAATTCTTAAACTCTTTTTTTAGGGGGGTGGGGTGGGGTGGGGTGGGTTGGGTCCGATGAACTAAAAGCTCATGTTTTTTCTTAACAAAAAAAAACTTTTTCAATTTTCTTAGATTTAAGTGACATTCTAATACTAATCATTTGAGTAATTCCTAACTAGTTAGGTTTCATATATTTCTTTCTCCCAACTCATTTTGCTTGGTCACTTTCGGCAATGTTGAATTTAACCCCTAAAATTAACTTTTTATATTTTCCATGTATTCCGGGAAAGCATAAACTATGAGGGGACATAAATAATAAATTAAAACACAAACTTGTATATAACTTGAGACTCAACTCAAATAATGAACTTCAGATATTCGGATTTCAAACACTTAAGTTGGCAGTCCCTAATTTGAGATTTGTATGTCTGAAGGACTTCAAATCACCACTTTCAATTTCCGTCCCACAAATCTAAAATTGACTATGAAATGACTAAACATTAATATATTTTATAATTTTCGACTATTTTTTAGACAACAATGCTCCAAGCCGCACTTGTGCACTTTCCCCTTAGTAATCATTACACTGTTCATCACAAACAGTGTGTAATTATTAAATGAAAGATTTTTAGAGCTATAACTACTTTTTATTTAATAATTAAACAGTTACATTTGTGAATAATCAAAAATGATTTTCTCGATAAAACTTTATATGCTAGTAGAATTAGAATTAGTCTCCCAACTTGGTAAAGAGAATTGATTTTGAGTATTGGACTTTGACATAATCATAAGTAATAGGGTTGGAAGCCCAATTCTAAAATTCCAAGAGCCAGCTCCTGATATAAACACATCCAGTTTCATTTAAATAAAAAATAAAAAGATCTTACATTATACTGTGACATTAAACTTATGAATCTATCATGCATGTTGATAACCTAGATTCTTTCTTCTTGTGTAATTTTAAAAGAGAATAATTATTTCTCTTTAATTACAAGTCAAGGAATACATAAGAGTTTAAAATTATAATTTGAAATCAGCAGCTCTTTCTCTGAATTGAATTTGTTCAATGTTACACCTCTCTCCGACAGAACTTACTAAAAGAAATGTTACCCCATCACCGGATTTCTACCAAGGGGTTCTCTTTGGTTGGTCGATCTAGCAGCATCATTGTGTGGGTCAGCTTAGTTTATGATGTAGTGTCATTTCAGCAAGAATCAACATTATGTTGAAGGATTTTGGATTTTGATTTTCGGGGGTTCTTTTTAACTCAATATTTAGCCTCTTTCCTCAGAAAGATTAGATTTTGATTAACTGGGGTTCTTTTAAACTCAAAGATCCAAATGACGATCGTATTTCTCCCCTCCAAACCCGCAAACACTCAATATATAAAATATAATATATATATATATATATATATATATATATATATATTACTTCAGATCTGATTCTCATTAGTTTCACTCTTCTCCTTTCTTCTTTTTATTCTTTTTCTCCTCGATCTACACAAGTACTCGACTTTTTGGTGAAAACTCAAGTGAACAGTACTTCCGGTGCCGGTGAACAGTGATTTTCGCCGGCAAACAGGTTCGATTCAACTGGAATTGGTACCTCCGGTTGCCCGTATTCATTCTTTGTCCTTATCCTTGTTAAATTTTCCCACTTCGTTGTATTGATTCGTGACTTTACGTCTTGCATTTACCCTTCTTGTCTTTAGTTATAGCATTTTGGCGTAGTGGATTTACTTGCCTCTAGATTCTTGTTAACTTGTGCTATCACTTTGATGGTAAATGTTTGAGTAGTTTATTATTTTATATTTGCTTTAGTGGCTTTGGTAACTGATGGTAGACTAGGGTCATGTTCTCGGCCGGGGATGGAGGCGAGGGTTACGCAGGGTAAGTGGGGTAAGGGAGATGCTAGGCTGAGAATAGGGTCTTGGAATATTGGGACTTTAACGGGGAAGTCCATAGAGCTAGTTAAGATTCTTCAGAAGAGGAAGATTAATATAGCATGTGTCCAGGAGACCAAATGGGTAGGACCTAATGCTAGGATGTGGACGGGTATAATTTATGATTCTCGAGGAGGTCGAGGTATAGGAATGGGGTAGGCATTTTAGTAGCCAGCGAGCTAAGGGATCATGTAGTAGATATTAGGAGGGTCAATGACAGGATGATGGCAATTAAGTTGGTAGTTGGAGGGTTCACTATGAATATTATTAGTGGTTACGCGCCGAAGACGGACTTAGACGAGGAAGAGAAGAGACGCTTTTGGAGGATTTGGATGAGGTGGTGGGTGGTATACCACCCATTGAGAAGTTATTTGTAGGAGGGGATTTCAATGGATATATCGGGTCACTTCCGGGGGTTATGAAGACGTACATACAGGCTTTGGCCTGGGACATGTGTCACGACCCAAACTGGAGGGCAGCAACGAGCACCCGGGCCCCACCCGTTGGGTACCGCTAATCGTACAACCAACTTCTAATCACAATTGAATACGGACTAAGCCAAAAAAAATTATAGAAAATCTTAACCAGAAATCCAATTTTCATATATACATACCCATACCAAGGCCGACAAAGCCACACGTGACAACTAACCACATGACACATGTCTACAAGCCTCTAAAGAATACATGACATCACAAGGACGGGACATGACACCGCCATACCCATATGCAGATGCAAAAATACTATACCACGACCAACAACAACTCTGAAACAAATAGAGTGCTCCAACATCAGCTGAACCAGCAACCTACTAGCATGAACCGTCACCTTTTTTAACTGAACCTGCGGGCATGAAACGCAGCGTCCCCCGACAAAAGGGACGTCAGTACGACTGATGTACTGAGTATGTCAGGCATGGACAATAGTATAATAGGGATATAACAACAAATGAAATAGAAATAATTGACCAACAGTAAATGCCTCTAAGGCTCATAATACATATGCCTACATATTATGCACAATGCAGTATCCATATTCATTGGCCTCATCAGGCATTTTCCTTACCATAACAGCCTCTGTGGGCATAATATGTCTAAATGTCATGCATAATGCGGTAAATACATATATACTGGCCACAGAAGGGCATCTTCTTCCCAATCATATATATATATATATATGCCTTTAATCAGGCATCTTCCTTCATTAAGCCACACAGGCTTTATCATTATCATATCTCAGCTGATCAGGTGGTCTGCGTTTCCCGTCCCCAATTTACGATCTTGGGTAAAACATGAATGCAATGCAAATGAAAATGCATGAATGCCAATAAAACATTTCCTGAATTTACCAGATGACAATAATATCCTTGCCCATTTGGCTAATATTAGAAATATCAACATCTTTTCCATATGCCTCAATAAGGACTTAGAAACAATTTAGACATGCTTTTAGCATAGAAATCAATAACATGAATATTCTTAACTAATAGGAGTAGAATAGATTATGGAGCAATATCAAAGTTATATTTCGTTACATGGAACCTACCAAAAGAAAGAAATAATTTTCCTTAACATACCTCAATACGTGGAGAAACTCTTAACCAAAACAAGAATTTTGGCCGAGCATGACATTGGATTTCAAGAAGGAAAAGAAGCAAACTAGTTTTTCCAAATGAACGAAATAGATGTAGTTGTTGACGCTGAAGTTGAGGAATATAGCAGGAATAGTACGTTTGCATGTTCAATGATTCAAGAATTTCCAAGAAATTAGCATGAACCCAAGGGTTATTGGTTATGCTTTTATTATTACACGGGCGAACCTTTCCTTTCAATTTACCACGAAACTATGATCTTTCTTATTATATACACATGTTGTTGCATGGAAGTGTCTAGAGGGGTTGCGTGGCAATATTTGAGAAAAACTATTTTGGACTCGTCATGTATTTGGATAACATTTCAAGTAAATGTTTGAAGACTCAGAAACAGTGAACAACATGTGGAACATGGGCACTTGTCCTCCGTTAATAATTAATCAAGTGACCTACCTTCTTATAATTTATCAATCACACACATAATTAATTCGTGATAACTTATAGGACCTTCATATACTTAATGTCATAATTCTTGTAATATGACACTAGTCCATAACCTCCTTGTGCACACACCAAATTTATTCCTGATCCCCGTCGTCACACTTGTTGTGTCCAAAATTTATTTCGGGATCACATCCTTTTATATACTAATTTCCTTATTAGCATATATCGATATAACATGAATTTTTTTCCAATGCTCGGATCTACTTCATTCATTTAGGTGCTCAAATTACTGTCCAAAATTTCGGGATGTTACAATAGGAATGGGGGAGGCGTCTCACTTTTGGAGTTCGCTAGAGCTTTTGGGATGGTGATAGCCAATTCGAGGTTACTGAAGAAGGAGGAGCACTTGGTGACTTTTCGTAGTTCGGTGGATAAGACTCAAATAGACTTTTTGCTCCTTAGAAAGGTTGACAACGGTCTTCGTAAAAACTGCAAGGTTATTCCGAGGGAGTATCTTACAACCTGACATAAGCTTTTGGTAATGGATTTGGAGATCAAGATGGAGAAGAAGAGAAGGGTTGTGAATGAGAGGCTAAGAATCAAATGGGGGAGTTTGACCATGGCTAGTGTAAAAGATATGGGGGATAGGTTGATGGCCAAGGGGGTTTGGGGGAGTATTGGAGATGTGATCAGTATGTGGGATATGACGGCCAGTTGCATGCAAGAGGTAGCTAAAGAAGTGCTTGGGGTCTCGAGGGGTAGTCGTGGTGGGCATCGAGAGGACTGATGGTGGAATGGTAAAGTTTAAGAGAAGATGAAAGCGAAGAAAGTGGCATACGATGGCGAAGAATGAGGCAAAGCTTGCGGTTATGGCAGCGAAAACATCGGCTTTTGAATGCAAGTATGTGGAGTTAGAGGAGAAATGCGAGGATAAAAAGTTGTACAGACTAGCCAAGACGAGGGAGAGGAAGGCTCGTGACTTGGATCACGTGAGGTGCATCAAGGATGAGGACGGTAAAGTACTGGTGGAGGACGCGCATATTAGGCGGAGGTGATAGTCTTACTTCCATAAACACCTGAACAAAAAAGGAGATAGAGATATTATATTGGGAGATCTTGAGCAATCTGGTAGGTACCGGGATTTTAGGTATTATAGAAGCATTAAGGTTGAAGAGATTAAGGGTGTTGTTCGCAGGCTGCGTAGGGGATGAACGACCAGGCCTGATGAGATCCCAATTGAATTTTGGAAAAGCGCAGGCATGCCAGGTTTGGAGTGGCTGACTGAATTATTTAACGTCATTTTTAAGACGACGAGAATGCCCGAAGAATGGAAGTGGAGTACAATGATCCATTTGTACAAGAACAAATGTGATATCCAGAGTTGGAACAACTATAGGAGTATCAAGTTGCTAAGCCACACAATAAAAGTTTGGAAAAGGGTCGTGGAGATAAGGGTGAGAAGAGACGTATCTATTTCTGATAACCGGTTTGGATTTATGCCGGGACGTTCAACTACAGAAGCCATCTATCTTATTAGGAGGTTGTGGAGCAGTATAGGGAGAGGAAGAGAGACTTACATATGGTTTCCATCGACCTCGAGAAGGCATATGACAAAGTTCCTAGGGAGGTTCTATGGAGATGTTTGAAGGTTAGAGGTGTACATGTGGCATACACTAGGGCGATCAAGGATATGTATGATGGAGCCAAGACCAGATTACGGACAGTAGGAGGAGACTCAGAGTATTTTCCTGTGATAATGGGGTTGCACCAGGGCAACTCTTATCCCATTCTTATTTGTCTTGGTGATGGATGGACCGACATGACAAATCCAAAGGGAGGTGCCATCGTGTATGTTATTCGCAGAAGACATAGTCCTGATTGATGAGACTCGCAGCGGAGTGAACGCTAAGCTAGAGGTTTGGAGACAGACTTTGGAATCTAAAGGGTTCAGACTGAGTAGGACCAAGATAGAATACTTGGAGTGCAAGTTCAATAACGGGAGCGACTTGAGACAGGCATGGAGGTGATGCTTGGTACTCAGCTCATTCCAAATAAAGGAAGCTTCAAGTACCTCGGGTCTATTATCCAAGGGGATGGAGAGATTGATGACGATGTCACACATCGTATTGGGAAAGGTGGATGAAATAGAGGCTCACATTTGGAGTCTTATGCGATAAAAAGGTGCCACCAAAACTTAAAGGCAAGTTCTATAGGGCGGTGGTTAGACAGACTATGTAGTATGGGTGGCCAGTGGGCCGGGCTCGGGTCTGGCGGGCCGGGTCTGGCGGGGTCGGGGTCGGGGCGGGACGATCCGGGGGTCGGGATCGGGACTAGCGGGCCTAGCGGGGTCGGGTCCGGGCGGGACTGCTCCGGCCCCCGTCCCGATCCCGATCCCGTCGGTATCGGGGCGGGGCGGGCTCGGGGCGGGCTCGGGTCGGGGCGGGGCGGGGTCGGGTTTTCCTTTTTTCCTTTTTTTTAAATAACATATGTATAAAAAAACTCAATAAACAAAACAAGATAGTGTAATAAAAACATCCCAAGGCTGTTTTTGTGCCTCTTATATTATTTAATAGACATATGATTTTTTTGTAATACAAATACAATTGTCTAAAATCTAAATTGCAACTTTGTGGTGTTGTCCAAAAGTTGCAAATTACATAATAAAATTACAATTAAAAAAATTACATTCTAAAAAAAACCTGTTCTAATTGCTTGATGATTTCATGTGGTTCTTCGGTTGGAATTGGAATTTGTTGGTCAAATTGATCCACGTCGCTTCCACTACCTTCGGTTAAGATTTCGTTGTAGTTTTCATCATCTTCTTCGTTGATCTCCGGTTGACCGCACCTTCTCCGCTCCGCTCGTATCCAATCTCTCGAATAATACCGCAATTTCCAAGCCGTCTCCGCCAATGAGTGTCGTGGTCTCCTATTTGATATCCGCTCGCAGAAAAAGCGCTTTCGACGCAGTTGATGACGCTTGAATGTTCAAAACATCTCGAGCCATCAATGAAAGTGTCGGAAAGGTCTTCTCATTCCCCTCCGTATTTCAAAGCAAGTCTTCTTGTCCATCTTCATTGATAACTTCTTGATACGGTACAGAACCCCGCAAAACAAAAATATCCAACTCGCTAATTTGGTTAGTAGAGGTACGGCCGCACATTCTATTTCGAGGCTTTCAATACTAGCCGCGAAACAAACATGTCTTTTGTGAGGTTGTGTTGAAGATGAAGAAGATGGTATGGTAGCCGGTACGTTACTAGCATTTTCTTGTTGATAAAATCTATATATATTTTTGCAAGTGGTGTTCTACGCTATTCAACACTTCTTCTTTAGTTTGTTCAATAGGTGGTGGGTGATTTAGATTTTTGGGACTTGGAGGTGGTAGTACTTCTATACAATCGTAAATAGTTTCAATTAGTGATTTAGTACCGTCTATTTTAATAGTAGGATTTAATACAGAACCAATAATATAAATAAAAGGAATAGGAATAAAATATTTTTTTATTTTGACAAACATTTTTTTAATAGCTGCCTTATAAGCTGGCTTTTCCATATATTCACTAAGTAATAAAAATATTAGAGTTATATAAAATAACATAGTTGAAATAGTAGGATAATATATACCGGAAAATTCTTTTGTTGCTTGAAAAAATTTCTCTAAAAATACAATAAGTTCGGAAATTTTTTCCCAATCACTATCTAAAATCATATCAGATGGCTTTTTATTATGAGAGTTAAAAAATAAAGTTATAGGTAATTTATAGTCATAAGCAACAAGTAGTTGCTCGTATAAAGAATTCCACCTAGTGGATACTTCTTGTGGAATTTTTCTAAAAGGTAGTCCACAATCATGACAAATTTTTTTATATTCTTTTCTACGTTGTACTTTATTACTTTTAAAAATAAAGTTTATAGCAAATTGTATTTTACTAAGAATGTCTTCAAAAAGTGATAGACCATCCTTTACAATTAAGTTATATATATGGCACGCGCATTTTATATGAAAATGGTCTCGGAAAAGATGGAGCTAAACTATTTTTTAACATTGTAATTGCGTAATTGTTATTAGAAGCGTTATCTAATGTAATAGTCATAATTTTATCGGTAATTCCGTAATAATCGCACACTTGATAAATTTTTTCTCGCAATAAAAGTACCGGTGTGCCTATCATCTATATATCTATACGCTAAAATACGTTTTTGCATAGACCATTTATAATCTATCCAATGACAAGTTACAGTTAAATAATCATGGCCGTTAGTACTACGACCTATATCGACGTGATAGATACTTTGCCATTAAAATGATATAATGAAAAACGTAAATATTGTTGATATTCATGCGCAAATTTAAATACATCTCTCTTAACGTTGACCTAGGAAAACCGTTAAAAGCAGGATTATATATATCTCTAATGTAATGAATAAAACCGGGAGATGAAGGAAATGAAAAAGGCAAACCCTCCACAAACAACTAATTTTGATATTGCTTCCCTATCTCTATGTTTGTTGTATTTAGAGCCTACAATTCCCCCCGTCATAGGGTTAATTTGACACGTACTTGGTCCGGGACAAGTATCGGTATGTGAACCTTGTCCCGATGGAGCGGCCGTTTGCGCACCCGGTTTTGAAGCCTGGTATTGGGCATACCTAGTGGATGAGCACTTACTACGTGTCTAATTAAACCCCCGTCCCACCGTGACCTTTTCCAGTTTTAAATTTTAAAACATTTTAACAAATTTTACATATGGCTACTTGATTCTCTACGTCCCTATCAAAAAATGTCCATGCATCGATTTTAATGGTCGTTTTGCTTGGACCTCGTCTCATACTAGGGGGAATAGGAGGTATTTCGGTTGAAGGTGCACTAGTGGGCGTGTTGTCATCAATATTAGTGGGTGTATCGTCTAGATCATCGTCTAAATTAAAGTCTTCTTGAGTTCCGAAAATAACTCCTCGTCTAAATCTAATGGTATTGTAGGAAAATGTTGAGTATCAACAAAATCATCCCGTGTAGGAATAAGATGACTAGAAGAAGTACCCTTGCCCCGGTTGCCTCTACTAGAAGAAGCACCCTTACCCTTACCCTTAAACATACCTTTTAATCCTTCCATTTTAATTATGATAATAAATAATTAAAGACAATAAAATTAAGTGCGCTAAATAAAATAAACAGACAATAATAATTTAATGAAGGAACGAATGTACCAAACGCCGACGTAACGTCGACGTGTAATCGAGAGGTTGAAAATTGAAACTTTGCTCGATGGAAGATCCTCAAGCTAGTTGCCAACTTCACTCCCAATTCCCAAATGAATTAATAAAATTGAATATTTAGCAAACAATGTAGAGAGATATATTGAGAAATTAGAGAGATTGTAGGAAGATTTGTGAGAAAGATGAAGAGAAAATGAGTTATTTATAGTTGAAAATTTGGGTTAAAGTGTAAATATAATAACTTATGGGTTAAAAATAAATATTAAGGGGTAGGGGGGTTGGGGGAGGGGGGGGGCTAAAATGGCCGTTGGCCAACGGCCATAATCTAAAATGGTCGTTGGTGCAACGACCATTTTTGCAAAGGGGTTTAAGGGTCGGGGTCGGGGTCGGGGTCGGGACGGGCTCGGGGCGGGCTCGGGTCCGGCGGGCCTGGGGCGGGCTCGGGTCTGGCGGGACGAGACATCGTCCCGTCCCGAGTTCGAGTCCCGCCCCCGTTAAATTTTTTTTTTTTTTTTAGAGCGGGGTCGGGGCGGGACCGGGGCGGGGTCGGGACGGGGTCGGGCCGGGGTCGGGTCGTCCCGGCCCACTGGCCAGCCTTACTATGTAGTATGTGGCGGAGTGTTGGTCAGTCAAGACTTCGCACATCCAAAAGATGAAAGTTGCGGAGATGAGGATGCTGAGATGGATGTGCGGGCATACAAGGAGGGATATGATTATAAATGATGATATCCAGGACAGAGTGGGAGTGGCATCGGTGGAGGATAAGATGCGGGAAGAGAGGTTGAGATGGTTTGGGCATTTGCAGAGGAGAGACACAAATTCTCCAGTGCGGAGATGTGAGAGGTTGTCTATGGACGGGTTCAGGAGGGGTAGATGTAGGCCGAAGAAGTATTGGGGAGAGGTGATTAGACGGGATATGGCGCAGGTGCAACTTACTGATGGCAATACCTTAGATAAGGGGTTATGGAGGATATGGATTAGGGTAGTAGGTAGTCAAGCGTAGTCCTACTTACGCTTGCAAACTGATAGTTGTAGTGTTATTATTGTAGTCCCGCTTAACATATCATACTAATAGGCGTAGTATTGCTCTATAGTCCCATGTAGTTTGATTTCTGCTGCTATGTATACTTTGGTTAGCTTATTTACATGCGCTAGTTAGTGCTTACTTTTTCGGAATGCGCTGTCATGGCTTATTCGTTTTGATACCAGCATTTTCATACTGCTTTAATTTTTTTTCTGACCGCATCTGACCGTTTCTCTTGCTTTGCTCTTGCTTTTTCTTTTCTTGTGCGTATGCTCTGTCTTGAGTCGAGGGTCTCTCGAAAACAGTTGTTCTACCTACCAAGGTAGATGTAAAGTCTGCGTACACTCTATCCTCTTCATACTCCACGTTGTTGGATTTCACTGAATATGTTGTTGTTTGTTGTTGTATACTTTACAAAATATCCACTGTTTGTGTACAGTAATAGGATTTGCCATCTTGCTTATTGAACATATATATAACTAAAAAATTAATTGATCGTGAAAGGTATTGTTTATGATAGTACGTAAGTAAATCCGTCGATGATCAACTGAAGTATTAATGTTCTAGATTATACTTTCTATGGTAACATGTGTCCCGTTCAACGGACACAATCGCAATAGAGGAGTTAACTTTGCTCCAAAACGACGTATTTACACCATAAGATAAAGGTGTTGATGAACTTACCTAGCCAGATATTGTTGCCAATTTATGTTAATTTTGGTATGCTGATTATTTTAGGATTCTACCTATCCTTTAGCATAATCACAAAAGGAAAAATGTTGTCCCTTTAAAGTTGTTGATGGAAAGATCAAAATGATATTGTAACATAGTTTCAATAATGATTATGTTGAAAGAGATCTAAGTGCAGAACCTAATTCTCAAAATCATAACAAATCAAATAGTTTTGCAACAAGAAAATGTAAACTTAACCGTTGGTCACGTAACTATCATTTTCCCTCCAAAAGTGACATAACTATCTTTTCTAATATAAAAGTCACTAAACTTTGAATATATTAACACAAAAAATACTAAATCACAAAATATCAACTTTCCGCTGGATAATTCGTTTCTACTCATTTTCTTAATTATCTCAAATAATGTGAAGTTTTCATGGATGCTAATCTTAAATAATGTTACACATTATGTACTCTGAAAGTAAACTGAGATCTTTTTTGTATCCTTAAAGTCATTTTTTAAAATTATCACATGGAATTCTCATCAAATTATTTCCTTCATCTCTCCCTTACGTCCAAAAAAAAAAAAAAACGAGCATACATTCTCTTTTTTGTATTATGACTATTATAGATGTAATTTGTTGTCTACCTTTTCTTTAGTTAATAATCTATTGCCCTTCAAGATGATAGATAATTCCAAATTTTGGCTAAAAATTTTTACTCCCTTCCGGAGTAGTTAGAGAACTACTAATATTAGTACCCCCCACGATGCGCGGAGATTATTAAAATATGAATTATATTAAATTGTGATATTAGTTGTTTGACCACCTTGCTAATAAAACAACATTTGCCATTTTATTTTTTAATGCAATGTACTTAATATAAAATCAAAGGAAACAAACCATATAAATACAGATGCACAATCATCGAACATTTTGATAAAATGCAAATACTATAGTTATATAATTTTTTATATACTTACTCAAATTAAATTATGAATATATATATATATATATATATAATCTTTATTTATTATTTTCTTTCCTTTAATAATATATAGATTTTTCTTAGAAGAGACATTAGTTTCCATTTATCTCAGGTAGACTTACTAATTTTTCTAATGTTCTATTAAATTAACAATGGTCGAAATCTTGTAGATCATTATCAATACCATTAATATACTATCGATAACTATAAATTTTTCTTACCCATAAAATTAGTAAACCATTAATCTACCGCTTGAAATTCTTTCATTGCTTAAGTTTATTAATAATATTTCATAGCATCATTTACTTATTTTTTTTAAAATTAACTGAAAGTATAAGTGTTAAGTACATTATCTCTATTCTTCTTTTTATACATTATTTTTTCCTAATATGATATATTACTTCATATTTATTTTTTATTTAGTGTTTTATCTATAATGTAAATAATGTCATATTGTATGTTTATACTGACATTGTATATAACCTATTTTTTTAGAAAAGATAGTTTTTTGCTTCTACAATAATAGAGTGACATTTTTATTTGAGTTTTTATTTTTTTCCCATTTGCTCATTGTTTTTCATTACTTAATTTTTTTTATTGTTTTTTTTTATTGCGCCCTGAAGTCTCATTAAAATTGTTTTTACAACACTGAACTAAAAATTTAATAATGATTTATAAGAGCTTTAGATCGGGGACATACCACTATATGAAAGTTTTCGTTTAGCTTCATCAATTTTCATCAAATCACCTGTAATCAGGTTCAATTTTAGATAGTAATGGAAGAACTTCTAATAAATCTGCAATTAAAATGGCATACAATTTAAGAAAAAACCGATAAGCACGAATATAGTTGATGATCAACAATTAAAAAAAAAAGCCTCACATTGATTATATATCACCATAGGAATATATATAAGAGATTAAGAAGTTCATTCATATAAGTTCAAATTGGAAAACTATATTAGCTGGTTGGGATAAGTTTTATAAAATTATTTTTTATTGAAAACGATAAGATTCAAATCATATTAATCTGTTTTTCTTAAGCATGAGATAGGTGGCGGAGAAATTTTCGATAGAGAATTACTTGACTCGATGGATGGAGGGAGAGCCCTCCAACTCAAGTACGAAATCAATGTTGAGTCAACAATCAAATCGAGAGGGGTACCGCCAAGTGAGATCGAGACGAACCCCTTGTATAGGTATAGGGTTCCAAACCTGCGCTTCTTCAAATATCCCAAAGTCACGAGTTAACCCTACCAATGAAATAGAGATTGAAAGAGTAAATATTCACCCGCAAAAACTTTTTTATTGCAAAATTTAAGACAATACAATAAAGGCATTTAGAAGGGATAAATTGAGATAAGTTGAATTTATTCTTTTAAGATATCCGTATTTTACTAATCCAACGGATAAGTAGCTTAAACTTACCAATTTTGATTTGATATTAAAAAGTGATAAAACCTAATAGAAATTCTCTATAAGTTGATTATGAAAGAAATATTTTTCGTAATCATTTCATTTCTTGAATAAAATATTATATATATGTTTACAAGACTTAATTTAGGCTATAATTATGATAGAATATACTAAGAATATTTACAACCTAATTATAAATTATTTACTTTGATTATGGAAATAATCAAAGATTATTTTCATAATCTATCATTCCGTCTTAACGGGAGGTTCTCGTACGCTGAGACTGTCCCTGAAATCATCAAAGAGTATCCGCGAAAGACCTTTTGTGAATATATCAACAATCTGATAGCAGAACGGTACATAAAGAACACAGACTTGTCCATGTGCAACCTTTTCACGGACAAATAAAATATCCATCTCTATATGTTTTGTGCGTTGATGTTGTACGGGGTTCCCTGACAGATATATCGCACTTATATTATCACAATAAACTATGGTTGCCTTTTTTATTGGACAATGGAACTCCAATAGAAGATTATTGAGCCAACATGATTCAGAGACAACATTAGCTACCCCTCTATATTCGGCTTCAACACTAGACCGAAATAGCATGGGTTGGCGCTTCGACGACCACAAAATTAAATTGTCTCCGAGAAATACACAATAACCAGAGGTGGAGCGTCTGGTATCCGGGCATCCACCCCAATCAGCATTGGTATAAGATGTGAGACCATAAATGGTTGACTTATACATATATAATCCAAAATCAAGAGTACCCTGAATATACCACATAATTCATTTGAGAGCACCCATATGTTCATCATTCGGGTCATGCATATGTAAACTGACCTGTTGAACAACATATGAGATATCAGGTCTCGTAAAGGTGAGATATTGCAATCCCCATGCTAAACTGCGGTAATGTGTCATATCTCCATATGGAGACCCTGAAGAGTTACTCAATTTAGCCTTGGTATCCACCGACGTAGGTGACGGCTTGCATGAAAACATGTTGGCTCTGTCAATTATCTCCTCGTTAAATTTTATTTGACAAAGAAATAGATCACATGTATGTTGAGTTACAGCAATGCCCAAAAAATAGTTCAAAGGACTAAAATCTTTCATAGCAAATTCCGAAGCAAGAAGGGACATAATAGACTGGCGAAGAGAATCAGATGATGTTGTGAGTATGATGTCATCAACATAGAGAAGAATGTATGCCATGTCATTCTCCTTCTTATAAATGAACAAAGACTGATCAGATTTGCTATGTGAGAAACCCAGCAAACATGTTATACCATGCCCGGGGGGCCTGTTTGAGACCATATAAATATTTTTTCAACAAGCAAACATAATCAGGATGAATAGGATCTCGGAATCCCAAATTTTGGTGCATGTAAATTGTTTCCTGTATGTGACCGTGGAGGAATACATTCTTTTCGTCCAACTAATGGATGAACCATGATTTTGACAGAGCCAAAGTGAGAACTATCAGGATAGTCGCTGGTTTAACAACTGGGCTAAAAGTTTTATCACTATCCACTCCAACCTGTTGAGACCTGTCATTACCAACAAGACGAGCTTTGTACCTCTCAAAGGAACCATTAGATTTCTTTTTATGACAAAAAATCCACATAGAACGTATTATGTTTACATTAGCCGGACGAGGCACCAACTCCCACGTCTTATTGGTACGAAATTCCATACCATTTTTGTGGCAAAATTCCTTAAATTAGTCATTTATGAATTCCCTTCCATTGTCACATTGAAAGCATTTAATAAACTTCTCAAATTGGGTTTGGATGAAAGTACTAAATTGCTTGAAAATAGTGTGAACCTATGATTTTTCCAATGGGAAATGTCCATAGAAAATTAGAGTAATCATCCAAAATAAGCATTAATACTTATGACCTGCTGAACTTAAAATCGGGGATGTCCATAAGTCACTATGCATGATATCAAATGGCATAATAGTGTTTGAAGTAGATAAAAAAGGTAATTTAACATGCTTCTCAAAAATACAAGACTAACAAACATGGGATCCCAACGATTGCTTACAATCAATAAATTTATTTTTCCTAAGGGAGTTTAACACTAGTGCTTCCGGGTGTTCCAAATGATTATGCCATAAAGTGGGAGAGAGAGAGAGAAACAAAAGTGGATGGAGAGGTGGCTTGGTTGTTGGTGGTGGCAGTGATAGGATACAAATCCCCAGTGCTATTACATCTCTTTAGTGACATCTCCATCCAAAAATCCTTCACAGAAAACTCAAACGGATAAAAATTAATAGAAACATTGTTGTCATTAGTGAAACGACGCACAAATATCAAGTTTTTAATAAGTTTGGGTCCATGTAGGATATTATTTAAATGTAAAGGTAGGTGAGGAGGGGGGAATTTGATTTTCCAATACCACGAATTGGAATTTCTTGTCCACTGCCAACCACATTATTTTTATTAATGCTCATATTAAAATAAGATGAGAGAGTACCTTGAGATTCCATCATGTGAGAGGTCGCCCCCATGTCCATGTACCAGTTGTCGTCGGGAACATTGAGAGTCATCGTGTGCATGGCTTGCTCGATGTCCGTCGGAACATAACTCAAAGGAGATGATCCATGGGCTGCAAATACTTGATGCGGATGGCTACCAAGAACGTCGGACTGCCGAGTGGATAGAGTGGCCTAGCCTACGATGCCGTGGGGTATGGGCAGGGAGGGGCAGTTCACTGTTGCGGCTGCCAGCCCCATGGCAGGTACTGCCCCCACTGCCCGCCGTCTGTGTACTGTTGCGGCTGCCAGTGGGGTCGATTCCGCCCCTGTTGGCCGTGGTTGTTGCCTCCACCGGATTGTTGTACGCCACCATGACCTCGTCCCCTTCCACCATTAAATTTTCCTTTGTTATTGTTGCGATTTTGTCCCCATTTTGGTCCATTGTTGTTGCAGTTTTATCCACTGCTCGAACCAGAATTTTGAGGGCCAAAATCATCGGTATATGTGTTGGTAGAAAGGAGGGCGGTACTTGCATTGTGTGCCGCCGTTGCCGCCTGTTTTAGTTTTCGGGTTTCTTCAAGAATCAATCTCGAACGAGCCTCATAAAATGGTGGCAACGGATTACTTTGTTGAATGAACGTAGCAACACCATCATATTATTCATTCAAACCCGCAACTAATTGGAGAACTAACCCTTGATTCGTCACTGGAGCACCAACATTAGATAGTTGATCGGCAATTATTTTTAATTTTTGACAATATGTGGAGACGTTTGGAAAATCATCCATCTTGACATTGGTGAATTGATTTTCAAGATAAACAACACGAGAAATCTTGTTATCTTGAAAAATATTTTGCAAACGCTCCCATGCTTGTTGAGCCGTCGAATCCAGTTCCAATATGGTGTGCAAAAGGTCATTTGATATGGTGCCATAAATCCATTAAAGGACTATAGCATCCAAGCGAGACCAAAGATCCATCTCAATATCAGTGGATTTTTCCATGACATCCGATTGAGGCTTTGGAGGAAGAATATGGTCAATGACTTGGTATGCGCGGCAATGAATTTTGAATAACTCCGCCCAAGATAAATATTATCCTTTTTCCATTTCGAGAATCACATGGATGAAGTTCTTGACGTTGTTGACAGCAAGAGCGGGATGAAATTTATTTTGGTCAGTCATTGGTAGTCAAGAATGACGAAAAAAATGAGAAGGAGGGTTGAGGAAGATGACGAATTAGGGTCCGGAGAAGAACCCAATTAGGGTTTGGCGTGGGAAGATGGTCGAATTAGGTTTAGAGGGTGGAACCCTAGTTAGGGTTTGGGCGTGAAAGGGTGGCCGAAGTAGGTGGTGTCGGCGGTTTTAGGGTTAGGGCTAGGGAGCTAATTTTTGGCTCTTGATAGCATGAAGGAAATATTTTCCGTAATCATTTCATTCCTTGAATACAATATTATATACATGTTTACAAGACTTAATTTAGACTATAATTATGATAGAATATATTAAGAATATTTACAACCAAAATATAAATTATTTACTTTGATTTTGATCATTTCCATAATCTATCAGATTACTTGAGAGTTTATGTTGAGTTAAAATTGTCCCTGCTTATAAAAGATTGTTAAAGTCTGCAAATGATAATTCAAATCGACGGATTCTAATATAATTCTTATCTATATTTCTAGGATCAGACTTTTAATTTAAATGTCTTTTATCTATACTATTAAAATATGTTGAATTCTAGATTCATGTAGTAGATTTACGAATATAACTAAATTCAGCTGAGTTTTGGTTTTAGACATATCTCTAGATAAGTTTTTTTTAAAAAAATTTAAATATATTTATTTATAAATAAAAGAATAACTTGATTAAAAGAACTTCTATTTTATCCATCTGAATAATAATATTCAAAGTACGGCAGATGAATCACAATTCTAGAATTTACTTTATTCTAATTCCAAATGAAAGAGATTTAAAAACTACTACTCCATTGTATTCCTTAAGTTTTTTAAAGACTTATATGAAAATTAAAATAATCCAAATAAAAAGGTACTAAATACATAATGGAAAGCACAAAAAAAATAGTGAAGAACACATACATGTCGACAAAATTATCACCTTTTCTTGGAATCTTTTCAGTTACTCAACTTGTCTTCCCGCATTTTCATTCTGCTTTGAAGATAAGTTGGGCATCATTTTATCTGTCTTTTCTTCAACCCCGGAAGATTTTTTGCTCAGTCACCTTTTTCAACTTTGCTCTTCCACTAAACCTTCATACCAAGGGAGGTTGACAAATAAAGTACGCTCCCGCATAATTTTACAAATGAAGTATAATTTTTGTCCGGTATAATTTGTTGAAAATTTATTAATGTGGATTGAAGGCAATGGGACTTGCTTTTAGCTCAAATAGAATTTGCTTACAATCAGTCCACTAGCCAAACTACTCGTTTGAGTCCTTTTTAAGTTGTTTATGGCCAAAATCCCGAGAGTCCTCTGGACTTAGCTCCACTTCCAGCTACTCACAACTTTAGTGGAGATGCGGGTGAATAAAATGAAGAAGTTGCATGAGCGAGAAAATTGCTAAGCAAAATGAGAAGTATCAAGCTCAAGCTAACAAGCATCGCAAGTTTTCTGAGTTCCCGTCTTTATTAACTTAAATATGTGGGTCCCGCATGTCAGAAACATCATTTCTTCGCATATGCTAATCTACTAAGTGAGTAGATGATGTTAGTGCCAAGCATCGTCAAATTTCGTTAAGAAATGAAAGAGATAGTGATACACAAAGTAAGTTGTTTGAGACATGAAAATATGGTGTGTTTTTTGCCAAAAATAACTAATCTCCCTCATTGGTAGAAGATGAAGAGTTTATGCAATATATATAAACTCTAAGTTTGAGCAAGAGTTTTGGACCCCAAGGGGTAACCCATGTGTTTAGAAGGGAGAGGACCTAGGTGAGTTTGGGCTCGGGTTCTGGGTTCTCAAGTTACGGGTTACAGGCTGTGGGCTGTCTTCCAATTTTTTTATTTTTGGTCCCTGAAATGTTTTCTATTTACACTCTGGTCCCTGAAAATTTTCAAAACGTTGCAACGATTCGGAAAATTCCAGAAACGTTGCAATGGTCCTCCTCTTCAAATATAAATTGAACAGTAATGTTCAAAAAAGCAAAGCGCACAACACAAACACCTTTCTTCTGTTTTATCAACAAGGATATAGATAAACGGAAAACTTATGTTTCGATATTCAGAGAAACAAAAATGATCATTTGTTTTGTTCTAAACACAGAAGCGGAATCAACAATATGTTCTATATTTATTTCTTCGATAGAATCATCTATATTTGCTTTGTATAATTGATTGTTGTTGTTGTATCTTGGGAGACTATTGTCCATCACCGTAAAAGCATCTATACGGGACAATTTTGTCTTAAAAACAGATTTCTCGACTCAGCAAGTCATTTGTTTTGTTTAACATTTCGAATACACCAATTTTTACCTACATAATTTAGGGAGCATTCCTATATGTTTCTCCATAATTTTCCCAGCACTAATAAGAATGGAAGGAGGAAAATTTGTAAACATATTCATATAAAAAGGATACATTAGAACACACATAAATAAATGATAAGTAACTGAAAGAAAATCAAAAGGAAATAGATCCAATTACTCTCTCAGGGAAATTGACCTCATCTGTAGCAACGATTGTGCACACTGAATGAAGATAAAAAGCACTCATATACGGTTGTAAAATCTTCTTCTGCCAGAATGTTGTGTGATCATGCATGAGGAAAATGGAGAATGGGAAATTACGTGGGTGTTGGTTTAAGTTAGTTTTTTTTGGGTCTATTTCTAATTTTATCCTTTTCTTTCTGTTCTCCTTTTCAAAAATAAAAAAATTAAGTTAACCACTCTCAATTCAAAATTCAAATTTGAAAGGGTTTAATTCTACTGTTATCCTAACAAATTATGGTTTGTTTAAAAATAAAAAGGATAAAATCAGTAAACTACGATGACAACAACTATACAATATTCTTTCAATTATTTGCATTGGGATAGGAACAACCTTTTTAAGAATTCATAAAAAATGGATAAATATTAATGCTAAAAAAAATCCTAAATATGCCTTGAATTATGGATGCATGGTTTGAGGACTCCACGTGCATATGTGGAGCAGTTTTTCAACCTAGACATTTCACACCTGCTTCAAAATCGCTTATAATATCAATCTCAGGAAAATCCATGAAGAAGAAAGAAAAATATGAAGTTTGAAATGTTTGGTTAAGAAATTGTTTGAAGAAATTAAGGAGGTCTTTATGTCGCGTTACCGAGGACCTCGTTTCAAAAAAATACGCCGTCTGGGGCTTTACCAGGACTAACTAATAAAAAGCCTAGGACCGGGTTCACCCCAGAGACAATGAGTTCGAGCGTTTTCGACATGAAGCCGATAGCTGCTTATCCGGATCCGAGCTTTCTTTCTTAAGGCGGGAAGGAAAGGTAATAGAGATTTAAAAAAACAAAGAGCAAAGAAAAGGTGAAAAAGACCAAACAAAAGACTCTTTTTTTGACTGGGGAGAGAACTAAATCGAGTCCATTTAAGTATTTTTAATTCAACAATATAATAACTAATAACTACTATTAACTAATTGTACACATGTCAAGATTTAGTTATGTCATTTGACTAAATATGGTACCTTTTTTCTTTGGCTTTTATAATATATATATATATATAGATTATCTAACAAGACCTTAGCACGTAACTAACTGTTATAGGGTACTAATCATCAAATTAGCTAACCAAAATTTTAGGTAATCGACGGATATATGTTTCAATTGGTGAGAAAAATAACTAATACCTTATGTTTCAACCTGAAAAAACAATCTAATCTATATTTCAGATCATCATTTTAATGATATTGACAATTTAATATGAAATTCAATAAAAATATTTGTTTCAAAGATTTACAAATGTTAAATAGGCCAAAAAATGTTAAATAGGCCACCGATGATAATTTTCCATACAATACAAGAGGTGTAAGGTCGATTCCTCATTTTTTCTTCTTCTTAAAGACATATTTATTAGATTAGTGTTGATCAATTCTCAACCATCCACCTTCCCTTTCACATGTAATAGAATTTTCCTTTAAAAGAAATTGTATTTAGCAAAATGCATTTTTCCCATCACAAAAATGTATTTTGTTAATAATAATGATTTCTTTCTCTGTCCGCTTCGGCGTATAGAAATACCCTATATCTAAATTGATAGATAGAGTTATCTTATATTTATGCTAGTGGATAGAGTTATCCGGTATCTATACTAGCGGATAAAGTATATTTATCTGGTGAACAAAGTTATTCGATACATATACTTGTAGACATAAGCGAATTCATGATTTTAAGAGAATGAGTGCACCATTATTTTTAAGATAAAATTAAAAAATATATAATGCAACAAGTTGGGTTCAAATCCCTCGACCTTTAAGGATTAAACCCAGTGCCTTAACCAGTGCACCACTCAGTTTCTTAATTTCTTTTGACCATGGGTTCCTTCAGATCTGTAAATAATGGATATTGGACCTAACTTAACCCAAAAAACTAGCTTGTAGGGTGAGGATTGTCCAAGTCCATCTGAGGAGTTCATGTTCTCATTTCATATCCGATATGGAACTCTTAACAAGATTATATTAGACATATTTTAAAATTTATATACATAATATATCGAGTTTAATCGGGTGACCATGAGTCCACATGACCCAATTTTAATACTTAAATTTGCCACTGCTTGTAGACACAGTTAACTAATACTTATGTTGGTGGATAAAATTGCTCGATAACTATGTTGTTTGACAGAATTACTTGATATTTATATTAGTGAACAAAATTAATCACACATATGCTAGTGGTCCATAAAATAAATTAAGATATACACAAACTATCTCGAACACCAATTATTATCAAGAAAAAAGAATGCATTTTTGTTAACCTTTTTTTCATGGTGCTATCCAAAAACAAATTAAAGGTAAAAGCTAAACATGACCTCCATTTTACTATTTTATAGATAATTAAATATTCCCTCTGTGTTTGTGTTTGTCTAAAATTTTAGGTTCCTGAAAGGGACCTTACCGGGTCATTCTCATCTCCTCCTAGGGAACAACAACAACAATTTCTCTTCCTTTTCTTCTTGACCCACTTTCCTGACCCTTTATATCAACCCCATACCAGGTAACATTATCCTAATTGCCAGATTATCCCTGAAATTCTATCTATTTTGAGTTTCTTTGCTTTCAATTATGTTTGATTATCTATTTTTAGGGCATTTTTATTATGTTGAATGTAAATATGTGAAATTTCACATTGTTTGTCACAAAGTTATTATCTTTGTACATTAGCTTATATATTTTTAGATATCTATTATGACCAATTGTTTCATTACTTTATTTATCTTATTATATTATTGTTATTACTGATTATTGTTATCTTTGCATCTTTTCTTGAGCCGGTGTCTCTACACTTTACAGATCTCACTTGGTGTAATTATACTGGGTATGTTGTTTGATGTTGTTATTTGTGACTAAAGTTTGCATGATTTTTTTTTGTGATTTATGTTTGTTTGGGGAAACTAAGGTTTCCAATTAATTGTCTATTCACAGATTTAACATACCCATATTGTGATATCCAGACGAGGTAAAATTTTCCTAATAGGGCGAAATGTACCGTGAAATTCTATTTATTTTGTTCGAAAATTTCACATTAGCTGTGTCTAAAGTTTGCATTTTTATAAAGGATTTGTGTTTGTTTGGGGAAACTAAGATTGACAAACAAACTAAGATCTCCATTTTTTTGTCTATTACAGATTTAAAATACCCATATGGTGATCTCATTGCAATTATTTGTTTGAATTGCAAAACTTCTGTTTTTAGGCCATTTTCTTATACTCTTATGTAAATTTGCATTTCTTTTTTGGAAAATTAAGATTTCCAATTTTTTGGTCTATTCGCAGATTTAAAATACCCATATGGTGATATAGTTGAATTAAGAAATCGCCATATTTGTTGAAAGTAACTACTATATGATGATCTCGTTGAGCATAAAAATTAAGAAATTTGCATTGCTTGGATTCTGTTTTCGTTGAATTATGAAATAGTTGGAAGAGAAAAATGTTACTAGCTTTCTAGTCATTAACCCATAAAGTTTTTCTTTTTTCTGGTTAGGGATCTGTGTATCCAAAAATTTGCTTTTAGAGGAGGCTAGTTTGTGTTATGAGATCTGAAATTACATTTTTTGGTGGGGCTTTATTAGGTGTGTAAGGTTTTGGAATGGACGAGGTCAAGAAATTAGAGGGTCATATGACATCACCTGCAGCTTTTGTGGAAGGAGGAATTCAAGATGCCTGTGATGATGCTTGCAGCATTTGTCTCGAGGCTTTCTGCGAAAGCGATCCTCCCACGGTGAATGCTAAAGACACAGCCTATAGTTAAATGTTTAACATAGCGATGTTTTGCCATAGTGACTTCCTATTGCTTAATATATCTGGTTTATTTCTTCCACAGGTAACTAGCTGCAAGCATGAGTTTCATCTCCAGTGCGTCCTGGAATGGTATGTGGCTGCAAAATTCTGTTTTTACTATCTTCACGTTGTTTTTGAGATTATCGATTTACTATTCTGATTTTGGTTAGGACAAGTAAAATGTTACTGGGATATTTAAGGTCTATTGACCCAGAGAGGGAAATAATTTAACTAGAATACTAGATTGCTATTGTGTATTTTGTTCTTTTTTCGCTTTATAGGGTGGGGATGGTGTTGGTAACGAAATCTGAGATTGAATAGCAAACCGACAGGTGAAAAAGTTGTTTCTTTGACTAGTTTCAAGATGAGCCAGGGAAAGTAGATCGCATTTGAGAAAATTATATGTCACAACTTTGAAAATCATGTTACCTAACAAGGAAGAAGTGAATAGTGCACACACACTTATACAATGAACAAGGGAGAAGAAGATACTCTGATAAAATAATAGAAGTGGTCTTTGAAAGGTGATTGGTGGAACTTGATGCCAGTGAGTCTATTGATGTTTGTTATTGTTGCCATGTGACACTGACTTTCTTTTCCTTCAACTATCTTTTAGTAGTAGTTACTCAATGCCTTATATTCTCTAGCACATAGTTATTTGCACTAGTTTCGTATAGGATTTTGCTTTGCTTTGCTTTCACAAAAAAGGCATTATAGTGCACTAAAAAAATGAGCCCAAAGAAATTTATGGACTTGTGGGGGAAGTTGCTAGATATATACTCTCTGCTGTTGTACCATCGGAGAAGATCGTTTTTATGAGTCGCTAGATTGTACTACATGTCTATGCTGGCAATATTCAAGTGGAATACAAATGAAGCATTCTTTTATTTGCATAATTAACTTGTAGAAGGGAGAAAAACTATTGCAAGCTTGGAGTTTTAGGAAGCTCTGTGGAGAGAAGTGTTAAATAACAAAGATAATTTGTATAAGATAGCGGGGCTTAGTGCACCGGGCTGCCCTTTTTTTTCCCTTTGTTTTAATTTATGTGGCACAATTGGAATTTCAAGATTCAAACTTCTAAAATTTGACTGTGAATTCGGACATTGAAGCTTTAAATTTTTTGAATAAAATTTATATATTTGGAAACTACGTTAAAAAGTACTATAAATCATAATAATTAACAACTTTAAATATTAAAAAGGCATATAAAGAAATTTCGGTCAAAGAAAAACTTGGTTGATTCTCGAAATTCAAACTGTGCCACATAAATTGGGACGGAGGGAGCATTATTTAATTTGCTATTGAAGTTCAATAAGAATCATAAATGATTACTCTAATCTACTATCCAGGAAATGAACCTTTTATTTTAAGGGAAGCACTGACGAATATTTGTGTGGAAGGATAAACGGAAAATAATAAATAAGATCTCTTCTGCTGTAGAGAATTGTAGTTTACAGACTATTCCTACTCCTTGCACCTAAAATATGTTACAGAGGTTGTTAGTGAGAGTAGCATGCCGTCTTCGGTAGATAGTGACTTTCTTCTATTCGTGTTATTGCTTATGCTTCTTAAGTAGGTCTTGATATATAACAATTGACTGATTGAGAGCTTAGAATTTCTATGGTTATGATCAAATATAGCAGCATTATTACATTGATCTAAAGTGGAAATCAAGAAGCAATTCGTGGAAGAAAAAAATCCATCAAGAATCAGAGACAAAGCCCCTAGTTATATGGTTATACTTTGGTGTTTTCTCACCATTGTTGGGAGGTGGGATTTAAGGATATCGTGGACTGTATGAGTCACCTTGAACAAAAGTGGTGATTTTGAGAAGAAAATTTAACCCTTTTGTTTTGTAATCACGATTCTTAATTCAATTGGTGTTTTGGACATCAGAAACCTCAAAGACTATCTGATGAGTAATGTATGCAAACAAGCTTATTCATATATCAGAAAATGTCTTTATTGGGAGGTGGGATAGAAAGGAGGGTCCGTTATCCACGAGTTTGGAAGGCTGCAATTGGTCTTAAGGGTTTGCCTTAGATAGATTTCTTGGTCATAAAAAGAAAAGACGGATTCTAGATGCAGTTCTTATTACTAATGAGGTAGTTAACTCAAGACTAATAGTGAAAAATAGAGAAGTCTATTCAAATACATAGAAAGGGCATAGAATTAGTTAGAATTTCTTGTATCTCTTGGAAAAATGCTGTTTGGAAATAATGCAGATGATGGATAGAATGTTGCATATAAATAGTAAAATTCTCTGTCATGATCAATGAAGAATCCCGTGGCTTCTCTGAAAGTATAGAGACTAATAAGTTTAAATTTTTTAAAACAGGTGTCAGAGAAGTTCTAATTGTCCAATGTGTTGGCAGTCCATAAGTCTGAAAGATCAGATGAGGTTCGTTTGGCTTCATTGTTTTTATCAGTTCATCATTTTCATGATTCTGATTGGCGGGTATAGCCTTTACTTGACTCCAGTTGACTTTCCTCTTTCAGTCAAGAATTGTTCGAGGCTATTGAACAAGAAAGGAATTTTAGAGTGAATACAGAAAGGAATGCTACACTATTTCACCTTCCTGAGCTAGGAGATTTTGAATTACAGCATGTATGTGGCCGTCTTAAAGGATAAGCATTTTTCACCTGTCATTTGATTTTACGAAGTTGCACAAGCTAGCATGTTGCATTTACCTCTATTTATTTCTTCTTTCATTGCACTGCAGTTACCCGTGGATATTGATTATCCTGATCTTGAAGAGCGGATTCTTCAGCATTTGGCTGTTGCTGCTTCAATGGGAAGGGCTCACCATGCGGGTCGAAGAGAGGGCTCAAGAAATCGCTCATCCACCAATGACCGTCCACAAGTTTTAGTGATTCCAACTCATCATAATTCATCACCTACCGCTTCTGTTTCACCTTATCCTACCGGATCGAATTCTGCTTCTGCTGCAACCACGAAAGTTGATTCCCCTCTTCCCATTAGCTCCGGTAGCAGTGAATCACCACGACATATGCCTCACCTTTCATCAGTTCAAAGTAATCAACTTTCTGCTTTATCATCCGGTTCTGTTCTAACTCCAGCCACAACACAAGGAATATCTATTGGTGATAGGTAGTGATGGTTTTCGACATCCTTTCAATTTTATGCATACACCTGGGCTTTATCTTAAATTGGTTTATGATGGGTTGGATACTTGGATATGTTAACACATGCAGATTTCTTAAAGCAGTTTTCATTTGTTTTTTGTTTTCCGTCTTTCTAGAAGCTCTTCTAGTTCGTCTTTGACACCAAGCCTAGGGAGAGCTGGACCATCAGAGTTCCAGTCATTATCAGAGTCCTGGATATATCGATTTAATTCTCTGTCAATGAAGTATGAACGGCTTTATTCAATTATTTTATTCTTAATCTAAGCAGTTGTACTTATTTTATGTTTTTTGGTCATCTTAAGCCTGATGCCTGTTATTTATGGTCTTTCGTTCCAGATACAAAGAATCAATCTCAAAGAATACACGTGGGTGGAAGGAGAGATTGTTTTCTCGAAGTTCTTCAATGCCAGATGCTGGTTCTGTTAGGACAGAGGCGAATCCTGGAATTGCTAGTCTATCTCACCTGATGGAATGCCTTGAAACTCGAGAAAATAGTAGAGCTGGTTCTGTGTTTCAGCAGTTACTAATATAGTGGATTCTTCACACACACTCCATAGAGACCATGGTAATATGGGCACTCATATTGGGAATGGATTGAACAGAAACTCAACAGCTTCTGCTGCAAGTTCAGCTCGGAATTAAGTCTTCTATTTAAGCATTCACCTGGCATCTGTCCTCAGCATTTCATCTTTGAATGTAAGTCTTTTCTCCTGTAAAGGAAAGCATTCTTTTTCCTTCAGTTTTTTTTTTTTTTTTTTGCAGTTCTCCTTGTTTATAGCCTTTAAAGATGCTGTCAGTTGTTTCTTTTGGTGATGTTAAAAATGGGGTCATCATCATTGTTGCTATTATTGGTCTCACTGCATAAAAGGTCAAGATAACATAATCATACGCTTCCGTTATTTGAATGAAACTTTGTTAATTTGGTAGTAGTGCGTGCCAATTCTGTTGATACTTTCAAATGGAGACCAATTAACTGAACCAACCCCATTTGATATAAAAGTTTTGCAATATTAACCCTTTCAAAACATATCATAATTTTGTTTGGTTTGAAAATTAATCTTGTTTTTAAAAAACAACCCAAATATTTGTTGTTGCACCCTATTTTTAACGGATTAATAACCATAAGTTGTGAACTAGTTTTAGTCCGTTAAAAATAGGGTGCAACAACATGGCGACTCCACTGGGGACTTCCTAGGTTTTGACCTTAGCAAATTTAGTCTAAATTGAAACTTGGGGACGTTTTCTATTTTTTTTCAGCTTACTATTTGTTTTAAATTTCATATTACAATTTATTTCATTGCTATGATTGAAAGGACGCAAGACAAACTTGCGTTCCTTAATTATTTGAAAGACACTACATGTTACTGCTTTCCTTACACCGTCATTGCACTTTCAGTTGAGTCTTTGGCCGTACGCTTACAATCACCGTGGTTCACGCGAGGTGTTGTCTTACACTCTTCCACCCCCTCTTCGGATTCTCTGGTTTCAGAGTTGGTACGATGGTTTTACTACGTGCCTTCTCGCAAACATAAGTCCTACTCTGGAAATTCCTAGGAAAAAATCTTATTCTAGAAAACATAGGGCATGTTGCATACACCTTAGGCGAGGCAATCCAAAGTATTGTCGCCGCAATTAGGAAGCCACCCTTTTGCCGAAAGGTTCGATACCTAAATGACATACCCTTCTATGTGAAATTGATTAAATGATCCCTAAGACAAACACACGATGGGTTTTTGAGCAAACACTCATCATACCCTTTATCCCTTCTTTTCAGATGGAAATTAACCAAAACCTACCAGATATCCAAATGCTAGTTTTACCCCCCCATGACCTGCAAACTTGGTGGAAGAATATCAAAGTAGCAACGGGGCTAAAATCCGAAGGCATTGGGGTAATTGGTGGGTGTCCTAGCTAACAAAACTCTCACCAAATTACTGATAGAATTTTGGGATCCAGCTACCGTAACATTCAGATTCTTGGATTTCGAGATGACTCCTACCTTGGAGGAAGTTGGCGGATAAAGAATGTCGGCATCCCCATCTTTCATATCGGGAAAATATTCTTGCGTATTTTGGAATTTCATGTCTCCCGGGCCTTAAGGAACGTGGCAAATGATTGAGTGAAATTTGAGGTTTGGTCGTCAATAGAGCTTTGATAAATATCGGGACGAGTTTGCATGTGACCGTAGAAGGTGGGAGAAAATGCGGCCCCGAGTCTTCGCCATAGCCTTGTTGGGAGTTTTGGTTTTCTCAAAGAGATCCTATCGGATCAACATTAACTTTTTGCCACTTGTCATTAGTGTTTTTTAGGGCCAAATGAGTTGACATTGGTTCCTATGATCCTTACTGAGATGCTCCGAGCTCTATCGGCTTGTTTAAGGGACACAATTATTTCGAGGGGTGTAATCTTTTGCTACAGCTTTGGGCCGTTAAACACTTCTACAGACGTCTTCCGATTATGGACTATTGCTTAGAGACCCGTAGGATAATTCAGAGTCATGAAGAAAGAATGTGATATTGGGATGTGCCTTTAGGAGAAGAGTGGCGCACATTTCTAATTCATCTTATGGGAGATATTATTCAGTGGAAATATCCTTGGTTGGCAGGGAAACCTTTGGTAAGGACTGCATATTTGTACTTTATTGAGTTGATTGGATTGGACGGGATTCAGCCATACGCGCCGCTCAGAGTCTTGAGGCAGTTTGGAGTTACACAAGATGTCCCCTTCTGGTCCTATATGGCACTGCACGAGTATGGTTATGATCATCCTGCAACGCGAGTGAGAATTCTGCAAAGAGAATGAGAGAATGCAAACAGAGAATGGTTATGTCATTTAACTTTGAGGGAGACATGCTTATACTTAGGCTACAAGCATATTTTTTAAAAACTAAAATAGGCATAATAGACCTAGCTAGTTTATGCATTTTTACTAAATGAAGATGAGGAACACAATCAAATAAATCATGAAACATGTACTTAACAGATTCCAACCTAATTCCTTATCCATCCAAAAAAAATCAATCTCCAAATGTATACATATATACTACGAAATGAGTAATTTAGTATGCGTATTTAGTTTAAAAACAAGATAGTAGTAGTATGATTAAAAGATACTAATACTAATATTGATATTGGAATCCCAAATTATTTTTTGGGTGATTTTAAGTATAAAACATTTTAGTAATTTATTAAAGTAATTTGTTCCAATTTTCCTAAAATTGTTTAGTGGTTGCATAATTAATTAGTTACTTCATGATTGGTAGTTTGGCAGCTCTAAAGTTGCCCTACGTAAAATGTAGTAGAAATTCAAATGTGAAACAAGACATCAGGTTTAGTACATATTTGGCTTTTGTTTTTGGTAAGTATCTAAATTTTACCTTATGTCTTGAAACTTGAGTCGGAATGGTGTCTTAGGGTCTAGATAGTCTCGTATAGGAATGGTGTCCTCGGTCAGAACTTTGTAGAGTACCATCTTGTTTTTGACTTTTGTAAGTTATTTATTTTTTTGTGAACCACTTGTATAGTGATATTTTTTCTCACCTCATTTGTTATGACCTAGAATAATACGAATTGGGAGATTAGGGTTCGTGAATTGGGGAAAGGTGAGGTATTAAGCGTTGGTGCGAAGAGACATGTGGACGATCCGTGTCACTTATCCACGGACGGCTAGGATTAGAAGATGGGGTTGGTTGTTATTCTACGATGGAGATTAAATGGGTTGTAGTGGGGACTTGGTCGTTATAACCGACTGGGCCTAAAGTAAATGGGCTATGCAAATTCTGGTAATTACTAAAATCTTCTCTCTCCTCTCCTCTCCTCTCCTCTCCTTATTCCTTCTATCTTCTCTCTCGATCCTAATTCCAATTCAATCTCCATTACAGGTATCCAAGGTCTTATGGAGCTCCATTGTAGCTAGGGTTCCATTGTGACTGTAACCTTTCCTCCATTTCCATATAGCAGTTGTATTGTTGATTGTTCATTTCCATTTATCAGTTGTAACTCCAATTCGATTAGTAAAATTTCAAGCCCGATTACTTTTATCATTCCGCAATTTACAAGTCCATTACAGTTGGTATCAGCGCAACGAACTGGCAACTATGACAATTACGGAGACTAGAGCAAAGACTACAGAGGAAACAATTTAAAAAGTAGAAACTCAGTTACAAACATTCATGGCGGACTCAACAAAGAAATTTGAGTCTAATGATACAAAAATGGACGAATTAGGCAAAAAAATGGATCTTCTGATGGAGAAATTGTTGCCAAATCACACCGGAATCCTTGGAAGTGCACCGATCAATGTGCAAAACTCAAATGGATCTAGCAGTAGACATCGAGATCAGATGGTGAATTCCACAGTCACTGAGAGATCTACTCAGTATCACCATGGATCTAGGGTTCATTATCCCTATTTTGATGATATTAGTGGTGCTAATCCTTGCTCGTGGTTGAGGAAGTGAAAGGTATTTCTATGAAAACATCACTGATCTAGAACAGAAACAGGAGATGGCCATATTGCATTTGAATGGCAAGGCAGAGGCCTGATATTTTTCCTTCCACTTGAGTAGAGGCAACATTAGTTGGAAGGAGTTCAAAGGAGAGATCTGCAGAAGATTTCAGGAAGCAGTTAATAGCAAGTTCAATCTCATAGGACAATTCAAGCATATAGAACAAAAAAGTACAGTTAATGAGTAGTTAGAAAGGTTTGAGGACTTGAAGGCTTGGGTACTGATGAGGAATCCCACTATACATGAGGATTTTTTTTTAGAATTCTTCCTTGGAGGGCTCAATGATGAAATTAGGGATACTGTGAAGATGATGGATCCTTACTCTTTGAGCCAAGCTGTGGACAAAGCAACGCATCAGGAGAAAATGTTGACAAGAGCTAAGAAATGAAGAGTAGTGTGGGGAAAGAGCTCAATACCTACTAACAATCATTATGGTGCTCCTAATCAAAGGAACACCAATGTGTATAATCCCAGTCAATCTAACAAGTTGATAGAGACAAGGAGAGCACAAGGGTTGTGTTATAAATGTGGAGGCAAATACTTCCCTAGACATGTGTGTAAGACTAAGCAGAACAATGCTATAACAACTGAGGTAGAGCATGAGGATAATGACCAGCTAGCAATGTTAGTGAGCGAAGGCTATCCTGTTGAGCAAGAGATGGAACCAGAAGTCATTGAGGAAGCTATCAACCTCCATGCATTGTCTGGAATTGAAGTCCCTAACACCATTAAATTGAGGGGAGAGTACCGGAGGAGGGATCTAACAGTACTCCTAGACTCTTGAAGTACTCACAGTTTTTTAGATTTAGAAACAACCAAGCAAATTGGTTGTGTGACAAGGGAAGTTGTACCCATGAGGGTCACAGTGGCAGATGGAAACAAAATATGGAGCAGACATTCATGTCCAAGATTCAGATGGAAGATACATGGGTTTGAATTTAAGGTCCCTGTCAGGGTGGTAAATTTGGGGGCTTGTGAATTGATTTTGGGTGGTGATTGGATGAGGGGCCATAATCCAGTGTTTCTAGATTTTGTGGCATATGAGGCACACATAACTCATCATGGTAAGAAGTTGGAGTTGAAAGGGATATATAATGAAGGGGTCTTACAGAGCATGTCTGGCAGCAGTCTCAAACAGATGTTTAAGAAGGGGAAACAGAGATGGGCACACTTGTTCACTATGTCTGCTGATAATCAGCAAGAGAAGGCCATACCTGCAGATCTCGAGGTTGTGTTGGAGGAATTTGCTGACACTTTTGTGGAGCCTACCACATTGCCACCAAAGAGGGAGCATGATCATTATATAACTCTCAAACTTGAATCTGTACCAGTGAGCATTAGGCCTTACATGTATAATTACTTCCAAAAAAATAAGATTGAAAAGCAGATAAAAGACATGTTAAGTAATGGTATTATTCAGGCTAGTCATTCTCATCACCTGTTTTATTGGTGAAAAGAAAGATAGTAGCGGGAGGTTTTGTGTGGGGACTATAGAGAACTCAACAAAATGACAATTAAGGACAAGCTTCCTATACCACTAGTGGATGATCTACTGGATGAGCTATGTGGTTCTTTTGTGTTCTCTAAAATTGACCTAAGGGCTGGGTATCATCATATAAGGATGAATGAAGGGGACATATACAAAACTGCTTTTAGGACTCATTTAGGACACTATGAATTTAAGGTGATGCCTTTTGGGTTGACTAATGCCCCAACCACATTTTATAGTCTCATGAACCATGTATTTAAAGAGTATTTGAGGAGGTTTGTGTTGGTGTTCTTTGATGACATTCTAGTGTATAGTGTTACTATGGTGGATCATGTAGCACACCTCAGGGAAGTGTTACAAGTACTCAGGAGGGAACAATTCTATGCTAAGAGGTCCAAATGTTCCAAATGTGCATTTGGACAACATGTTGACTATTTGGGTCACATCATCACTGGGAAGGGGTAGCAACTGACCCTACTAAAGTGGAGGCTATGCAGAATTGGCCTACTCCTAAAACTATCAAAGCTTTGTGGGATTTTTTGGGTTTGACAGGGTATTACAGGAAGTATGTGAGGTCTTATGAGCTGATTAGTAAACTTCTCACTAATTTCCTGAAGAAAAACTCATTTCAGTGGAGCCCTAAGGCAGATCTGGCCTTCAACAAGTTAAAGGAAGTCATGTCAACTATTCTTGTACTAGCTTTGTCTGATTACTAGACCTTTGTGGTAGAAAATGATGCATGTGCTAAGGGAATGAGGTTTGTACTTATGCAAGAAGGCAGACCAATTGCATTATTTAGCCATGCACTGGCTCTTAAACATCTAGGATTGTCTACCTAGGAGAAGGAGTACATGGTTGTACTTTCTGCTATGGATAGATGGAGATGTTATCATTAGGGTGGTCATTTTATTATAAGAACTGATCACCACATCTTGAAGTACCTTAAGTCAACACTGCTCTACATCAAAAAGGCTTAACTAAGCTATTGGGATTGGACTTTAAGGTGCAGTACAAGAAAGGAGCAGAAAATAGGGTGGCTGATGCCCTATCTAGAAGAATGGAGGATGAACCCACATTGTGTGCTATTACTACTACTGAGCCTACATGAATGTAGGGGATAGTGCTCAGTTATGAGCATGACCCCAAGGCCTTCCAGTTGATTACTGAACTTATCACTGACCCTACCACTCATCCTAGGTATTCATTACATCAATGGGTTATCATATATTATGGCAAGATATTTGTGGGGAGAAGTATTGACCTTAGGGTCAGAATATTTGAGGCAATGCATCTATCTCCTTTAGGGGGTCACTTTGGGCAGTAAGGCACTTATAAGAGGGTGAGCATGGTGTTTTATTAGCTCAATATGAAGAATGATATTGTTAAATGGTCTCATAATGTGACATTTGCTAGAGAGTTAAGTCTGAAATGTGCACTACCATGGGTTGTTGCAACCCCTACCTATCCCTGATATGCCATGAAAGGACATAACTATGGATTTTGTGGAAGGATTGCCTTCCTCCCACCACAAGAATGTTGTAATTGTGATATTGGATAGGCTCACTAAATATGGGCATTTTATTTCCATCAAACACCCTTATACTACTTAGGATGTAGCTGAGCTATTTCTAAAAGAGATTTACAGACTCCATGGTCTGCCTAGTACCATTGTTACTGACAGGGGTCCTGTGTTCACTAGCCAATTTTGGCAACATTTGTTTAAGGCATTCAGAACCAAGCTCAACATGTCTACAACCTACCATCCCCAATCCGATGGTCAAACTGAGAGGCTAAATAGATGCTTGGAGTCTTATTTACGAGCTATGATGTTCAGTTCTCCCAAATAGTGGTTAAATGGTTACCATTGGTTGAGTATTGGTATAACTTACTCGGCTCTCAAGCTCACTCCTTTTGAAGCTCTGTATGGGTATGCTCTATCCCAGGTTCTTATGCGGTCCTTACCCTATTCTACAAGTACAACAGTGGGAGCTAGTTTAGCTCAGAGACAACCGATGTTGCAGTCCTTAAAGCAGCACCTTACGCAAGCACAATCAAGAATGATTTTTTTTTGCCGATTGGCTACATACTGAGAGAGTATTGGAGGTTGGGAACTACGTGTACCTCAAACTACAGACCTATAGGTAGTTTTCAGTGGCAGTGCGTGGCAATCTAAAACTCAGTGTTAAGTACTACGAACCTTACAAGATACTCAAGAAGGTGGGATCATTTCCTTACTAGTTGGAGCTGCCGCCGGAGTCTCAGATCCATCTGGTGTTTCATGTGTCGCAGTTAAAGCGTCGCATTGGTCTTGCTATCGTGACACAACATCAACTTTCGACGTGTGATGGATAAGGTCGAGTGTTGGTGCAACTGTTGGCCGTACTGCAGCGTCGCATGAGCGTGTGAATAATGCCGCATAAGTGAAGTTGTTGGTTTAGTGGGCGATTGGTCCTGAGGAAGCCACCTGGGAAGATTGGGGCTTTATTAAGGGCCAATTTTCGGAGTTTCTTGCTCAGTATCGACCTCGAGGACAAGGTCGCTTTGAAGGGGTTGGGATTGTTATGACCTACAATAATACGAATTGGGAGATTAGGGTTCGTGAATTGGGGAAAGGTGAGGTATTAAGTGTTGTTGCGAAGAGACGTGGACGATATGTGTCACTTATCCACGGACGGCTAGGATTAGAAGGTGGGGTCGGTTGTTATTCTACTGTGGAGATTAAATGGGTTGTAGTGGGGACTGCGTCGTTATGGAGTAAATGGCTATGCAAATTCTGGTAATTACTAAAATCTTCTCTCTACTCTTCTTCTCTCCTCCTTATTCCTTCTATCTTCTCTCTCGATCCTAATTCCAATTCAATCTCCATTACATGTATCCAAGGTCTTGTGGAGCTCCATTGTAGCTAGGGTTCCATTGTGATGCACCTTTCCTTCATTTCCATATAGCAGTTGTATTGTTGATTGTTCATTTATTCCAAGCCCGATTACTTTTATCATTCCGCAATTTACAAGTCCATTACATCATTAATACATCATCTTACAAAAATATCCAGATAGCCTCACTTCCCTACCTCCCTGGACCCTATGTTGCTCACACTCTCCAAAACTGCTGCCACTCCCGTAGCGGATCCTCCAAAAATGCTCAGCTTTTGGAGGATTCTACATGCACCCGGCATCACAACAAGGATAGATTAGTCCTGCATTCTTTTTTGGAAAACTAGGGATTGCCAACTTCCCTACATTTTTGGGTTGTATCTTGTCCTGCGTTGAGTTGAAGCAGAATTATAGATCGTTAAATTGCCTACTTTGTTACTTTGTCCCGTGCACTGTATTAAGTGGAACAGCTCTGCTATTGGTACCTATTTAGCTTTTGTTGTTAGTTAAAAGTCTTGTTTGGTTGCTTAAAGGCAACTAGTAAAAGAAACAACGTGTATATATTTTTGCAAAAAGCTTTAAGTTTTTCTTGGTCCCCTAGCTTTTCATATACAACTTGAGTAAGAATATGGCCCTTTCCACTCTTCTTCTGCTCATGTTTTGTGTCATATATTCTCTTAATGTACTGGATTTCTTTCTCATTTTCAGGTTATGAACTTTGCCGGGTTTTAAATATGTTGTGCTGAGGACGAGATATTTTCTTTCGGTCACTGGAGAGGAGAATAGCAGTTGCAACATGAATGTCATTTGCCTGTAAATTTGTTTATATACATTAACACGAATCAAATGTCGAAACATATCCACTAGAATCTGGTAGAGATCATTGTGTTGGATATTTACAAGATACTGATCAATCGACAGAAATATGTTTTGGTTATTATATAAACCTTACATAGGCTCTGTTTTAGGGGGCAGAATGGGGGTGGGGGTTGTTTCTGATAGACTGATAGTAAGCGTGACATTGCAAAAGTTCTGGCCAAAAAAGAAAGAAGTATATATGTATGACCTTAAAAACGAGGAGAAAAGGGCTCTCACCTCTATGGAAAACGATCATAACCAAGATATTATCTCCCAGGAATATAAAAAGAACCACCTAACAAAAAGCTAAAAGAGGTAGTGGAGGACAAAAGCTTAGACCCTCAAACACGTAAATATAAAAAAATTATATAAAATAAGGATAATTAGAAATTTTAAGATTAAGTGTTAAGAATCCCTAATTGATCTTAATATTCAAAATTGAGGATTTTATTTTCGAATTTTGCATATCATTAAAATTTGTCTTTAATCTTCGTATTTTCGCTTCTGCATTATTTTCTTATTTTTATCAAGTTACCCGATTCTTATCAAGACGCAACAAACTTGGAGTTTCTAGAAGTAGCTTAATTTGTAGGCACTTGATATTTTTTTTTATTTCTATTTTTTTGCTACAAAATTTCCAAGATTATCAAGAACGGAATCTTGATAAAATCGCTCTGATACCACTTGATAAAAATTGGGTTACTTGGATAAAAACAAGATATAATGAAAAGTACGACGATTAAAGACGAAATTTAAATATATGTGAAATTCGAGAATAAAATTCCTCAAATTTCAAGATTAAGTGTTAAGAACTCTAATTGATCTTAATATTCAAATTAGTGGATTAAAAGTAATTATGATACTAATAGAGTCAATTCAAGAACTTAAATTAAAAAGTGATCTAGACCCTTATTTCGAAGAAATTAGAGACAATAATTAGTATACAACTAATTACCTTATTTAATTTACGAATAAGAATCAAAGATATCAAGCACAAATTAATTTACTTCTTAAAAGAATCGTTCTTATAGGTTGCAAGATAAATCCAAAGTAGTCATACGCAGAAGGGTAAAGAAGAGAAACTCTTAAATAATAATAATGTTATCCCATAAAAAATATCAAAATCCATCTCTATATATATAGGAGAAAGTTATCCCAAACATCATGGAATTAGAATTTACTTTTATAAAAATAATTAAATACTAAAACCTAACTAGAATTAAATTAGAAAAGTATGTAAAATAATTGTCAAATTTCTTTCCTAATAAAATAAGGAAAAAGTGACAATAAGAACCAAAATCACATCCAACTTGGACGTGTGTTTCCAGCCCATTTGGGCATAACTCTGACATGGGCTTGATTTTCATGTGCAATTTCAACATGAAATCCAGCTTCTTTAGCTCTTCTTTGGGCCTCTACGTGTGCATGCAAAATCAGCTCATCTGGCCTTCATGCGGCCTCAATCTTCTTCTTCTCTTGAGCTCTTTTTCCATGATAAGCATCATTTTAGATTTATATTAAATTAATTGATCACTCACTCTTACATAAATACTTAATGGAAAAACCTCTCTCTGTACTCTTTTCCTTTGCTTTCTATTAAGCAAAATGAGCAATTGTCGATTCCCACTTTCTTTTCTTTCTTCTTGTTCCTAGTTTTCTCCCTCAAAATGAAGAATGGTTTGAGTGCTATGACGGATCGTCTGTAAACATGGGTCTTTCAGTGCAATCAGGCCGGTTGCTTCACATGAAGAAAATACACCCGCATCTTACATAAATGTATGTAAGATGCGGGTATGGGTTTTCTAACCCACGATCCCTTGCTGCTCAAGACCGCTGGTGCGTTCTGCACGGTAGTGGTAAGGAAAGCAATATGCAAATCAAATTCAATCTCATGAAAAATCGCCGGACAACATATTAATGATACATAAAATATCATTCTAACACACTGCTTTTGCTCCATTAAAAAAGAATTTGTTCAAACTAAGAAATATAATAAGAACATGATATCATTAAAAAAAGACAACCCGGCACTAAACTCCATCCATGTGCCGATCTGAGAAAGGACCGGACCACAAGGGTCTATTGTACGTAACCTTATCTTGCATTTCTGCAAGCGACTGTTTTTTATTTTTTTCTTATGGAAATAAATAAACACTTATTGAGTTTCTACTTTATTTTCGTGTAGGCTTGTACAATAAAGATAAACAAGGAATATGTCTCAGGTTTATCTAAAACTCCTGCACTAAAAAAAAATTCCCTTAGCATATCACTTATATATTATTCCGCACAAAAATGATTATACAAGACTTTTTTTTCCAATACGACATAAATTTTTTTATAACAGTAGACTTACCAATACGACATTAAAATTGTCATAACAAACAACATACGTAAGTATACCAACACAAACTGATAACAACCATCCAACTACTAACATATAAGAGTTGTAAGATCAGAAAAACATTCAAACTAAGATCACAAGAGATAAATGACCAAAAGTCTCAGTTTTTAGGAGATCCATTCCTCTATAATTTAAAATAATTCGAGAATGAACGGAAATGTTGCCCAACCTCCTTTGCATATTTCATTATTTTATCAGACCTCTCCAACACATTCTTCGATATCAAAGTAGTACAGGAATGAACCGCTGGAAGGCTGCAAAGAAAGTATTGCCATACTTACAAGGAACGAAAGATCATAATACTTACTTAGAGAAGATTTGGTCATCTTAATGTGGTTGGATATTCAGTTTCATATTATACTGATTGTGTGGATACAAGAAAACCCACATTTGATTATTTGTTCCTATTAGCAGGAGGAGCATATCATGGAAGAGTGTGAAACAGTTTGTTATGGCTGCATCCACTATGAAAATTGAGTTTGTGGCATGCTTTGAGGTCATAGTTCAGGCTAATTGATTGTGGAACTTTATTCAGAACTTAAAATAGTCAACAGTATTGCCAAGCCGCTGAAAGTTTATTGTGATACTACTACAATAATCTTCTTCTCTAAAAAACAACCAGTATTAGAAGGTTGCTAAGCATATGAAACTGAAATACTTTTCGGTTAAATAAGAAGTCCACAAACATAAAGTGTCAATTTAACATATTAGCACCAAACTTATGATTGTCGATCCTTTGACGAAAGGATTGCCGCCCAAGCCGTTTACGAAGTATGTTAAAGAATGAGCATTATTGATGACAACGAATGATTTTATGTAAATACTTTACTATGTTTATGCAATTGACACTTTGAGCTCATTTATATATATGTTTCTATTGTTACATGTTTTCTCTTGTATACATAATGTTGAGAATGATGATGACAGGTTCGGGCTTAGATCAAGTATTCTAAACATTAGTGATGGGCCATTATGTATTTGTAAAGGTTGTGTTGGGTAATAGACTAATATTATAGTACATAGAAGGGACTATATCGAATAAAGGAATGTATGACCGCCATAACTCATATTAGTTGATTTATTCAAGAATGTCAAATAATGTACCCAATCAAAGAAGAATTTAGCATTTAATGGTGCACATAATGAATGAAAATTTTACTAAACCATTAAGTGAATAAGGTCACGTGCACCAAGTAGGAGAATGTAAGATTTGGCCCACTTGACCCATATTATATATTTGGTTTAATAAATAATTAATTAGTTGAATTCTAATTGAATAATTAGGGGAAGTTAATTTTGATTATAACTCCCCACTACCTACTTTGATGGAGAGTGGGACTAATAGTTATAATTGGTCATCTCTCTCTGCCTTTATAAATGTAGAATAGTGTATTTTCCATGCACTCTATTCAGAACAAAAGTAGTAAAGAAAAAAGGGAGAAACAAATTTTCTCAAGATACAAGATCAATTGTTTCCGCTTCATTCCAGTCAAGAAGAAAGTGAAGGTTGGTTCGGATATGTTTCTAAACTGAAATACCATTGTTGTACATTTATCTGAAAATGGTTAAATTCTACGATCCTGAAATAATGTTAGGGTTTGTATTAGATTGTTTATGTTCTACAATCTATCGAATAAAAAAATCCTTACAATAAGTGGAACTGGAATTTTGACCCCCTACTTGTTCTAAGGGTAAATCTTCAAGATCAGAAGTCAAAACTTGTTAAACTTGTAATTTTGCCCATGAGGCAAGCAAAGCCGAAAGTTGAGGATTGACCGCCCACATCTAAGAGGGTCATTGACACTTTTCCCCTATTTGTGTTGGTATTTAATTTTGGCCCCTCATAACAAATAATATTTTGATGGGGCATAAGTTTATATTTCGTATTATAATATCCCACAAATTATGCCTCGATTCCTTAAAGAACTTATGTCCCGCTAAGCATAAGTTCAATTTTGAAGGATAAAAATTAATAACCAATTCGTTTGACAGACAAAAGTGCAATTTTTTCCATCTAAGACCATTCTCGTAAATCTCCCTTTACAACTTTAGCCACAAAATTTGGACCTTAATATTAATTTAAAGTACGAAGCTCCTTAATAGATACCTCTAGCCCCAAACCCAAAAGGATTAAGTAGGCTCCGTGACAATAGTTATATGTGAGCTACAGAAAAAGGGAAATAAAACAAAAACAAATAAGCATTACCTAATTCATTCATCATATTTGGCTTTGAAATTTTAAACAAAATACAAAGTCTTATCAACCCTCCAAAATTAGCTTTTTTCGTGGAAAACAAAAGAGAAGAAAGAAAGAATCTTTGTTGCATTCTCATCTCAATCATGAACAAATTGGAGATGCATCAATGTAGAACAAGAGGGAAGAAGGGAAAATTTTGTGTTTGTAGAGAGAAGATTTTCTTGTTATTCTTCATTCAAAAACTGAATTGTACAATGACTAATAACGTGTATTTATACACTTACATGGATTGTATCATCTTTCATTTTCTTCTTAATTTAGTTGAGCATTAACTAATTTCTTAACTAGCTAACTAACTTCTTAACTAACAAACTAACTTCTTAACTAACTTCAACATTTGTTTGTTCTTCAACAGTCCCCCTCAAGTTGGATACTGTGAAGATGTTCAGTAATCCAAGCTTGAAACACAGATAATGATGTTGAAGTCTATTCAATCCTTTGGTAAGAAGATCAACATGTTGGTTGGCAGTGTTGATATATTATGTTTTCACAATTCCTTTATGAATCTTTTCTCTTATGGAATGTAGGTCTATTTCTATATGTTTAGTCCTTTCATGGAACACAGGATTTGCAGCTATTTGGATGGCTGATTTGTTGTCAGTAAATAATGTCACTAGTAAGTCAATATTGATCCCAATCTCTTCTAATATGCCAAGTATCCAAGTTAGTTCAGCAACTGTTCCTGCTAGGCTTCTGTATTCTGATTCAGATGAACTTCTAGATATTGTAGATTGTTTCTTTGATTTCCATTATATAAGCGAATCTCCAAATTTGACAATGTATCCAGTAACTGACTTCCTTGTGTGAGGACAGGCAGCCCAGTCAACATGACAATATGTTGTTACTGTCTCTTGTGATTTGTTGGACAATAGTGTACATTGTCCAGGATGGTTCTTGATGTACCTGGCTATTCTAAGTGCAACATCAAAATGTGATTTCTTTGGTTGTTGTAAGAATTGACTAAGTGTCTGAACACCGTAGGCTATATTTGATCTTGTGACCGGGAGGTAAAGCAGTTTAGCTATCAGCCTTTGATATGAGCTAATGTCCTTCAATAATTCATCTTTTGTCTTAGTCTTATCTCTTCATGTTTCTTGACACTTTTGGATATGACAATCATACTCTTTAGTAGTTAACTTCACACTGCAGTCAATATGAGTGTTAATAGGCTTAGCAGTAGCCAGACCAAGTTTAGAAATAAGTTCTAAAGCATATTTCCTTTGTTGCATTAGAATTCCTTTTTCTGATCTTGCAAATTCTATGCCCAGAAAGTACTTCAGTTCTCCCAGATCTTTCATTTTGAAGGCTTATTGTAAATCTTGTTTTATTTCTTCTATTTGTTCCATGTGATCTTCAGTTATTAGCATGTCATCCACATAGACCAATACTAAAGTTATCCATTTGTCAGTTTTCCTTATGAACAAGGAATAATCATATTGGGACTGTTTGAACTTCATTTGAAGTAGTGCCTCTGTGAGTTTAAAGTTCCATTGTCTTGGAGCATGTTTAAGTCCATAGAAGGATTTAATCAGTCTGCATACTTGTTTGTCCCCCTAGCTGATAAATTCTTGAGGTAGTTCCATATAGATTTCATCATGTAGATCCCTTTGTAGAAAAGCATTATACACATCCATTTGGTGTATGTGCCAGTATCTAGATGCTGCTATGGATAGAATAGATCTCATAGTTACCATCTTCACTACTGGAGAAGTTTCTTGGTAATCAATACCTTCTCTTTGACTGTATCCTTTTGCTACAAGTCTAATTTTTAACCTTTCAATCTCTTCTATTTCTTTGTACTTGATCTTGTAGACCCATTTACACCCTATTGGAGATTTACCTTCAGGTAGGGAAATAATATCCCATGTGTAATTATCATGTAGTGCTGTGATTTCTGCCTTCATTGCATCCACCCATCTTGGATCTTTGGATGCCTCAGTATAGTTCCTTCGTTAAGTTATTTCTGAAAATGCAGTGAGGAAAGATCTATACTTTGGTGAGAGTGTTTCATAGGATATGTAATTGGCTATAGAGTATGAAGTAGTTAAGTCAGGTTTATTTGTGATGAAGTCTTTAAGCCAAATTGGAAGTTGTTTGGATCTAGTAGATTTTCTAGTAGGAAATGTGTTAGAGGGTTGATTCTGAGTCATAGGTGGTATAAGATGTTGTACCTGCATTGTATCATTTTGGTTTGTATCTGAAGTTGCAGTTTCAATTAAAAGGGTTGAGATTGAAGATGGTAGATTGATGTTTTAAACATTCTCTGGTGCATGATGCCTTTGATCTGACTCTTCTTGTATAGTAGCCTGATAATCATGTACAGGTATACACATATATATAATTGAAGTAAAATAATAATCATCGGGCTTACCAGTTTGATTATGCAGAAAAATTTGTCTTTCTGGTGTTTCTGCTTTGAAAAGAAACTCAGTTTCCCTGAAACTAACATCTCTATTGACAAAGAACATTTTGTTTTGCATGTCATGTAGAATATACCCCTTTTGTATTTCAGAGTATCCCATCATAACACAAAGTTTTACTTTGGACTGTAGTTTATCAGAAACTGTCAAATCTTTTGCATAGCACAGACAACCTAATACTTTCAAGTGACTAATTGAAGGTTTTTTCTTGTAAAGCTTTTCATAAGGTCTTATTCCAGTAATAGAAGAGGGTAATCTATCTATCAAGTATACAACAACTTGTACACATAAGCCCCATAATTTTAAGAGAATGGTGGCTTGAAACCTTACTGCTCTAGTTATTTCTAGTATGTGTCTGTATTTTCTTTCAGCCACACCATTTTGTTGAGGTGTATAAGCACAAGATCTTTGATGTATAATTCCTAGTTTTAAGAATAGACTGTTACATACATCATTTACAAATTCCATTCCACTATCAAATCTAGTTATTTTCACTGATTTATTAAACTGAGTATACACAAAGGTTAAGAATTGCTGAACTACAACATAGACATCTAATTTGAGTTTAAGTAAGTATATCCAAGTCATTTTTGTAAAATCATCTACTATTGTTAGGAAATATTTATTGCCATTATGAGTTTGAACCTTATAAGGTCCCCAAACATCCATATGAACAAAATCAAAGCTAGAAGTACTTTTGTTATTACTAGTTAGAAAAGGAAGTCTACATCACATGGACACACATTACATTTCTTTATAGTACTAGTTATGATATCAGATTGTGCTCTAATCAATTTACTTAAAATAGTACTAGAAGTATGTCCAAATTTTCTGTGCCACAATTCTATTTCTTCCTTATGCATTGCAGCAGGTTCCTTAGCCTTTCTCACATTTAGTCTTAACTTCAATTGTTCATTTAGAGGTTTTGCTGTTGGCTGATTCACTAACATGTATAAACCATCTTGCGGCCTATCAATCTCCTTCACCCTCTCATTGTAAAGATCCTGAAATAAACAGAAATCATGGTAGAAGATGGTTGCACACTGTAATTCTCTGGTGAGTTGGGACACAAACATTAAATTGAATTTGAATTGTGGTAAGAAAAATACATTGTAAAAGTGTTTCTGTTTGACATAGTACTTGACCATGTATGAGTTACACTCACCATCTCTCCATTAGGTAAATGTACTTTCTTAGAATCAGATGTATTTTTTACTCTAGTTGTTTTATTTAATAATTCTATATCAGACACCATGTGATTAGTGGCACAAGTGTCTATAATCTATTGTTTAAGTATATTAGCTACTAGAAAGGCTTTGTGAATATCCATACCTGTTGCATTTGCAGATGACTGAGTAGTAGTTGATCCTCGAGGCTGAGTAGGCTTAGACTGAATCATGTTGGATTGTTGTATATTCACATTGTGATTCAGCAGTTGTACAATCTGCTCATATTGATCTCTAGAGAACATAGGTGCTCCTCCAACTTGCCACTGATTTAAGTTTGCCATTACAGTAGACTTATCACTCATACCACTAGTTTTGCATATTTTCTCAGTCCCACCATCATTATCATCTACATACACATTATAAGCAGCGTGCTTTTTTCTCTTTGACTTAAAACTTGGAGGATAACCAACCACCTTATAACAAAATTCCTTAGTATGACCCTTTATTTTACAGACTTCACAGAACATGTTAAAGTTTTTCTTGAATTTCTATGAGTTTGGTCCTGCTCTAGAATACATAGTAGTAGGATCATGACTTACATTGTGACTAAATTTACTAGGACCAACACCTAATAGTCCAGCAGATTTAGTAGTAATTGACTTCTGATTTTCATCACTAGTAATCATAGAATATGCATTATTAACATTAGGAAATTGAGTGTCGGAGTAGGGCTACACTGAACGTTCACTCGAATCAATCTAAAGAAGCAACATGAGAAGTGAAATATAAAGAACAAGGGCAGGAATGGCTAGGCCCGAAATGAATGATAAGCTAACTGGTTGAAACCTTCCCACTAATCCATATGAGAAGTGCGCCTAAGAGGAGACCCGCTTGAACCCCTAAGTTGAATCTATATGGGGCCTTGATTCAAAAGGTAACCGATGGTTCCCGACTTTCTCCGCTTTACATTAACAAGATTTGACTCATTGCTTGCATATAGTTCTCATTTAAGCCCATCAAGAACTGGTACAATTTTTGTCTTTGAAGGTATTCTACAAATTCTTTAGACTTGGGGCATCCACAACTAGGGGGTGGAACTAAATATTGAAATTCTACCCACAATGTCTTGAGTTTGGAGAAATATTCAGCCACACTTAAACTTTCTTGAGTCAGAGTAGCCATTTCTCTATGAAGATCATAAGTTCTTGATCCATCTACCTTATCAAATCTTTCTCTTAAGTCTTCTCATACTTCATAAGTTGTGTCAGCATATAGCACACCACTAAGTAAACCATTAGAAACTGAGTTCATCAACCAATACTGGACCACTGCATTCACTTTATCCCACTGATCCCACCACTCTTCTTCATAGTTTTCTTTCTTACATTTTCCATTAACAAAGCCAAGTTTATTTCTATCAAGTAATGCAATTCTCATAGACTTACTCCATAATGCATAATTTTCATAACCAAGTAGTTGAAATGATATGAGAGAAACACCACTTATATCTGAAGATTGAAGAGACAATGGGTGATTGTGGTCGATTGTTGTAGTGATTCCAGAGTTCATTCTAAGCGTTGAATTTGTGTTATTTTGATTGCAGTTGGAATTTCACTTGCATGTGTATTAGTGTCCATTGTAAGACAGAAAGGTACCAAGATCTTCAAGATATGATTTCAAAATTGTAGACTCTAAACAATGTAGAGTGATGAGTTCTGAAATATGTTCTAATCACCACCAGAAACCATATTTTCTTTGTGATGAATTCTGATTTGAATCAGAATCAAATGACAAGAAAGAAACATAAACCAGAACTTGACAAAGAAGTTGATTTTGATTTCCAGAATTGAAAATCAGAAACAAGAATTTGAGCAGAAAACTCAAGAACCGAAGAACATAATAACAGAATAGAAGAAAATCAAGAATAGAAGTACATAAGGGAAGAAAATGAACAAAATCAGTCGATTGTATTCAACAATATTGCGGAAGAAAGACAATCATCGATCATTGGATCATAGCTCTGATACCATGTTGAATTCTCATCTCAATCATGAACAAATTGGAGATGCATCAATGTAGAACAAGAAGGAAGAAGAAGGGAAAATTTTGTGTTTGTAGAGAGAAGATTTTCTTGTTATTTTTTATTAAAAACTGAATTGTACAATGACTAATAATGTGTATTTTATACACTTACATGACTTGTATCATCTTTCATTTTCTTCTTAAGTTAGTTAAGCATTAACTTCTTAACTAGCTAACTAACTTCTTAACTAACAAACTAACTTCTTAACTAACAAACTAACTTCTTAACTAACTTCAACATTTGTTTGTTCTTTCAACAATCTTACTATAGAGAAAACGACATATTCCTACTAAAGTTATAAAATCAAGAATAGACGGTGAAATTCCGACTCGAAAACAAGGAATTTAAGTTTTACGTGCTAATTGTGTAAAAAAATATTTATATAATCTGATTATTTATACAATAATTATAAGTAAATTGTTATAAATGTAGATTTTTTATAAACTTTATTACTTTAATTATTAATCTGATTAAAATAATTACTCATTTGCTAATAATAGGTTAGATTACACATATAGTGTACAAAAAGTACGCTTGCCAATATATATAACTTATAAGTTAAATCCTAAAAGAATACAAAGTCGTATTTTGAAGGGATATATGAACAGAGGCAAATATTGAAATCTAGATACAGGTCCAGTTCAACACGGTAGATTTTATGCTCAAACAATATATTTGTGTTAATTTTTTTTATTATATATGTGCACATGTGAATTTAGAATCCTATTATTAGCACGTGATATTGTCATCCTGAAATTTAGAATCTATTAAATTAAAATCTTTACTCTGCCTTTATGTATGAACACAATTTCGGAAATGAAGGAGAGAAAGGTGGTTGATATTTCACTATTTCGTTGAATTCATAACATCAAGTTTAAAAGAAATTTATCAAAAAGAAGTAGTAGCTAATGGGATTAATTAAAGACCATGCATTACTTTGGAATAAATACAAAAAATAAGTCTTATTTTTCTTCTCTCATGACATAGGAGTATTAGATTACCTCTAAAGAGCTCATGTTCATGCATAAGTATAAAAAAATCCATCTTAACCTCTACGATATGACATTGATAGAAATCAAATCATTTTTTAAATAGAAAGTAAAAGTGGAGGAATCCCAAAGTCACATCTATTACTCTTAATTTCACTATTTTCGTGATAAATTTCATTTGTCAAATGTCAAAGTCAAGAAAATTAAATTTTAATGTGTGGGTTAGAAGGCTAATATCAACTCGTTTTTTTTAAATCCATTTTCCCCTACTAAAGTTATTGCTTTTATGTTAGTAATTGTTATGATGTCAACCTCAAGTAATAAGTAGGATGTCATATGCATGATATTATTATTGGCATTTTTTTGCCCCAAAATTGCAATATTATAGTAGAGCAGTATTTTTCATGTATGGTAAGTTTGCCACTTGGCCAAAAATAATGACTTACTAGCAAGTGTAATAGTGATGCAGTACTGCTCCTTTTTTTTTCTTATTCTTTTTTGGCTTTGACAATGTCAATTTCTTAGACAGTATTTATTCCAAATAATAAAGGAGTACAACCTACTTGGAGAGTTGGAGTACAATTATGGACAGATATTTGTTACAGAAATAAAGTCGAATCCACGATTTCAATATCATGAGATCTCTGCATTTATTATGGGCCAAAGTTTCAATAATTATTTATTCGACTATTTAAAAGTTTATTTAAGATGCTTAATTCTTTCTTTTTTCACTTAAGAAACCAACAACAATTAAGAGGAAAACACACATTGTACCTGCCAACAAGGGTTATTTATGGTCGAGCAATAAATATTTAATCAGAGATCTCGAGTTTGAGTCCTGATATATAAATTTGCTTTCGTTAGAAACGTTTTACCCCAATATAGACAATCTGGTGCAAATATAAATTTTTAGACACGGAGGAGAATAAAAAAAAAGCAAACCCTTTTTATAAATTAAACTCATGGGTGCTTTGATGTTTATCTTGGCCAAAACAATTTGAGTTGGACCAATTAACATATAGTTACAAGAAAAGTGACTAGTTTAATATCCATTAAAGCCTAATAATTTTTCTTTACCGTCAAAGAACCCCAAAAATATCATTCATAAAAAGAAGTCAAAAGACAAAATTCTCCTAAGTCCTAACCCGCATCTTGGGATAATCCTTTCTTATTTATTAAATATACATTATACGTAAAAGTTTCCAAAAGAGATAAAAGTCAGCTTAAAATTCTGTTAGGTCTAGTGAGCTGTCCAAAAGATCTATATTCAACAACTCAATAATCAAGAAATCATGTTTGAAATGACAAATATAATGAGGCTCAAAACTTGTAGCTAAGCTAGCTGATCAGAATTTTGACGATCTAAATTACGATTTAAAAGAGTAAATTTTATATATTTAATTTCGATTGTACTTTCTTTAACACATGTATGTAACGTTGCACCTCAAAATATTAATTCTCTCGAACTTGCTAGACCACTAATCCACAATCTCATTATTGAATTCGCCATAATTATGAGAAAAGATTGTGATTATTAAATTTCTTACCCCACCAAAAAAATCATTATCAACTTTCTTTAGCACGTGTATGTACGGTTGAACTTCGAAACATTGATTTTCTAGAACCCGCTAGACCACTAATCCGCGAGCCCATTGTTGAATTCGACATTGATGTGATGAAAAGATTGCGATTATTAAAGTTCTTACCTTACATAAAAAGATCATTTTTTTCTTAGTCGGCCTTAGGACTAAATCTCCAAACATAAAATATAAATGGGCCACAACCTAAAAACCAAAAAGAGACATGAACACCGACAATTTGTAAGGGCAAAATAGTCAATTCATAGCCATGATGTTTAAGAACAAGACAGACAATCTTCCATTTGGCGAGCTGTCTTTGTTTTTACCAACTCTTGTGACCTAAGCTTAAAGTCACGCGTTTCACGCGCGAAGAAAGGGACGTGGGACTTTATTTATTTGTTACGTAGCGTAGAAAACAGCGGCAAAGTTGTGGCTTTTTAGTTTTTACTCATAGACAGGACAACGACAGCTCGCTTCCCGGCTTTGTTAAGACATAAGCAAATTTGGAAACTTAAATTTTATGAATTTGTGTCCGGGATTTTATATAAATTTTTATATATATATATATATATATACACACACACAACTACGTGGGTCTGAATATGATAGAGTATACGCAGATCTTATCCCTACCGGAAGGTAGAGATGTTGTTTCTGAAAGAACTTCGACTCAAGAAAAAACATTAAAAATGTCAGATCAAGAAACTAAAAGCAGTATGAAAAGTAAAATGACGAAAACGATTAGGCCATGATAAAACAGTTTGAAAAAAGGAGCAGTGGTTACCACATGCAGATAAATAAGATAATCGAAGTACAAGAAATAATAGATAGTAGCAGAAATCAAACAAGAAACTACCAAGTAATTGTTGGGAGTTTTGCTCTATGGTACTTTATAAAGCAGTACGGGAAGTATTTAACTATTACAAGTATTCGAAAGGATAAATAAAGATTTCAATAATTCAACATGGAATGCGAAATTACAATCGTTACACAAGTAAAACCGGAAATTCCAGCTTTGTAGAAGACGGAAAAATGTAAAATGTTTTTGCCGAGTCGAGTGTAGCACTCTGTCCTTAAGACAATATTGCCCCGTATGTATCCTTTATACGTCCCGACAATTTGTCTCCCAAGATAAAACAAGAATGGAACCCTTGAGCAAAGGAAACTCAAGAGCTACCGTGAAGAATATTGAGTAACGAAATGATGCTTGGAAGTTGTAGGAAGAAAACTATTTCGGTTGTGTATTTTCGAGCATCGTTTTTTGCATCGTTTATGTATTTTCGTGCATATGTCTTAGTACTCAACAATGGTGTAATGGGGTGTTTATATAGGAGAGGGAGGGTATTCGCATCGCTCGAAAATCGCCTCCATAATAGCCAAATGATGGCCATTATGGAGGTTGTAAAGTCACCAACATAAATGGGAGAAAGACCAACTGTTTTGGCCATTATATGAGGAGTAATTCAGCCAAAATAAATGGCTGAATTGAGTGCTTGGCATTTCTATTTTTGACCGTCGAAATTCGATTTTTCGGAAACTTCAGGGACCAAATCGTACATCTTGAAACTTCGGGGACCAAAGCGCACATCCGAAAGAATTCGGTCCAAATCGTATATCGAAACTTCGGGATCAAAGCGTATTTCGGCAAAGTTTTTCGGCCCAAAAAGATAATATCAAGAAGACCCACGACCCACGACCCCACGACCGTGACCGTGAACCGGAACTCGGAACCAAACCGGACGGACGGACGGGACGGGCGGGGGCGGCGGCGCGCGTGTGGTCTTTCCTCGAACCGAAGCACATCTAGGTCCTCCTCCTTTAAACACATGGGATACCCCTTGGGGTCCCAAACCCCAAACCAATTTCGAATCTTATATACACAACAATTCTTTCTTCTCTCTACCGATGAGGGAGAATTACACACAATACCACACTTTCCATGCTTCAAACACCTTACTTCGTGAACCAATATCTCTTTCATTTCTCAATGAAATTTGACGATTCTTGGCCCTACGGTTATCTACGTACTTAGTAGATCATGCATGTGTGAAGAACCAGATTCTCCAACATCCGTTACACTAGTGTTTAAGCCGTTAAAGTTGGTCGGTCGCAACTCCCGCCAAAGGCAAATTTCCAACAATCCCCTCTTGAAAGAGATTTTGGCGCACTCACATGGTGTCTTTTCATTTCCAAAGAATATTTCAAATGCGGACCGATGTTGCATAAGGAGAGGTAGCCTCGGCTTTGAACCTTCCATAGTTGAATACCATCGGACTTACTTACTTGCGCGGTGAACGTGATGTCTTGAACCGTCGGTGTTTAGTGTAAGCCAAGACAACGGTACCAACACAACAAATTCCCTTACTCTCTTCTTCGTAATGTTTTGTCCGTTTTGGCCATGGACAACGTCTTGGATTCTTAAGTGCGTTCAATTTGAGGCGGCCGTCCTCGCACTTAAATAGGTGGTCTCCTACAAGGTATCTGCTATACCCCACTTCACAAGTGTTAGGAATCATTAAAAGTTTCCCAAAGACCTAACCTCAATCGTTAAGGATCATTACAGTTTTGAAAACTTAACCTTTTACCCATATGCAGATAGCACTTAACGTCTATCGCGGGAACGGCTTTGGATTTGGTGTTTCTTTTCGAAATCACTATCCGAAGTGCTTATGCTTCGACGAAGCGATCAATCGAACCTTTACAACTTAGTTTTCCCATTGAACCAAATTATCGGGATCTCCAGTTCGTAAGGTTGGGTTTCCACTGTATTGGTCCGTATATTTTGGGTTTTAAGCCCATTCCCTAGACAGTGAGAACACTTGATCTCCGGGTAGTCCCTTAGTTAGTAAATAAGGAAGTGACACCGCGATGATCAATCGCCATACGGTCTTATGTCTCGACGGATCGTGATTGATATGTCCAGACGCCGTCATCCGTGTCCTTCCTAAAGCCGATCGGCTAGCCACGGTGTATAGCTGCTGAAGGCATGGGTTTCTCCAATAAGGGACGTCCTCTAATGAGTCGTGAAGTTACTCAACTTCTTTCATGCTTTGTATAAAGCGATAAACTCCGATTCCATCATGAATCGGTCGATGCAAGTTTGCTTAGAGGATTTTCCAAGAACCACCATACACATTTACTTGTGGCTTGGGTGTTCTTCAGATCTAATGTCCAGCTTTGCATCACGGTGTTCTCTCGGAACCGTGGACATCAGAATACTATAATCCGTAGATAAGCGAATAATTCGGATATCGTCATATCCGACTTAATGCCTTCTATTGATCATGTATTAAGATCATCGGTGAACCTTAGTTCAACTAATATGTTTGTAGGATGATACCGTGTCGATTGTAGTGTGTACAATACATTGAACTACACGTGACTGTGCATATCGATCCTTGTCTATGGGTGCACCATGATTCCAATCGGTTCTATGATTCATATCCATTGGTGGCTTCAACGAGATCGTCAACTATTGACCAGTCCATTAGATGTCTTAGAAATCCAATTCCTAAGAAGTCATTCGTGATACACATATCTTTCATATCGAGACTTTGTTTCAATATGATTTTCACTCTCGATCGTTGGTTTTCCAATCGTTGGCTTTCTAACTTCGAGTCAATGTTTTTTCGTGGTCGATTCATTGTTTTCGTTTTATCGAAACTTTCAGACTAAAATGTAAACATTTCGGGGACCAAATCGAAAGTTCGGGGAAGAAGCCCAACAGTTCAAAGAAACCAACTCGATCCTCTTCTTCCAACTCTCCGGTTAGGAAGGCCGTTTCAACATCCATGCCACGCAAGGCGCAATGGCCCAAGATGTTAAGCTACTCACAGGGGAGCACTTGTACAAGTAGCGAGGCTTTGAACTCGTCAAGAGATCCATCTACTTTGTACTCACTTTTGAGTATCCTTTTCACAACCCAAAGGTTCTTTTCCGGAGGAAGATCAACCATTACTCAAGTATGATTCTTTATGAGGAAATCTATTTCTCTCTTTGTAGCTTCTTTCCAAAGCGGCGCTTTTGGAGATGACAATTATTTGTTAATTGTCCATGGTTCATTCTCAACCATACACGCTAGAAGGATCGGAACAAGTCTTTGTCCCCTTCTTTGCTCCGTCTCGGTTCAACATCTAGAATCACGAGTTCTGCGGACTACGGAATATTAAGTTCGGATAGCAAGAACTTTCGAGTCTGTAGATACGAACGTCTAGTTCGGACGAGCGAGCCCTCGTGGGTTCTTGTTAACCTTGAGCAATTACTCCTTTTCCTTTTTCAAGGAAAGCTATCTTAAAAGAATTCAAGATTCTTTGATGCCAAGAGGCGATCAAGACTATCGTTATTTACGGATCCGGTGGATATGCAATCTCGATCTTAGGTCGAACTTGACTGTCTCGGTAGTCCAACTTCTACCAAGCCATCCCACATCACAACTTTTGTATGTGAGATCATTTCCATGTCTCACACGGAGAGTTATCCTTATCCTTATCCTTATGCGGAGTTCGTTGAGAATCGCATTAGCGGTAAGGATCGCTTGCCCTACATAATTTAGGCGTACGGGTTTGCGCTTGGCTAACACCGTTGGGATCGAGGTGAGTAATGAGCGGTCGTTTAATGAACGATGCTTCACATTCTCCCCTCTATCACTACGAATTTCTCAATCCGTAGGCTTAGTTGATATTCAACTTCGCTTTGTAGCGCTTATCGCTTCAACAACTTCATCTTTGCTTTTTAACAAACAAAGGATTCCATACGTTGTACCATCATCAATGAAGATCATAACGTACTTGTCTCCCCCCTCTATTTTGTATAAACTTCAAATCACCCAAGTAGGTGTGACTAAGTTCTAGAGGGTCAGTGCTTCTTTCGCTATTCCCTTGACGGAATTTGGAAAGGTGATTTTGCCTCTTCATCTACCTCACATTTATTTTGAGGGTTTATGTCGAAGAAGGCAACAATCTCAACATCGTTAGCTTTTGAATGACTTGCTATTTAACGTGTCTTAATCTATGATGGCATAGACGCACGGATTACAAATATATCATTCATTTGGCTACAGACATACTGTACCATTCTTAGTTATCACAGACCTGTTGGACTAGTCTCTAACCAGCTTGACCAACAACGTCCTTTAACCAAGTTAGGAACATGTATCACCTCTTTTAGAGTGATCTCATTCCTTGAAGTCTATTGAGGACAACCTCTCCGACCCCTTGATTTTAGAGGTGGCGTTGCTTCACATGAACAACCTTTTGCCGTGGTTAGGCGTGTAACGGATCATATGTGATCTCGATACTCGGGTCCACTCTAGTTGCTTTTTTATAGATCGAGTGTCCAATTTTTATCGCTTTCTTTAGGCCTTCGGATCATTCGGGACTGAAACTCGGCCCACCTTACTAGGTGTCCATTACTTTTCCTATGAAATGAATTCTGGCACCACTCCAGTCGCCCGGAGGCTTTATATGACTGAGTGTCCAATATCATCATATCAAAGGAATTTTGGCCCACTCCAGGTCACCGGAGGCTTTGTATGATCGAGTGTCCAATATCATCCTATCAAAGGAATTTTGGCCCACTCTAGTCGCCGGAGGCTTTGTATGATCGAGTGTCCAATATCATCCTATGAAGGATCTTCGTCAAATAATATGACAGCTCAACGTCATTAACTTTTAGACTTCTTCCGTTATGATTGGTGCCCAGAGATAATTCTTGGCGCTTACTTAAGAGTGGTAATACTTTTTCGCATTGCCGTGGATCTTACTCCTCGTATGTGCGAACATACTTTACACACTTTAGTAATTACACTTAAAAGAACGGATCTTCTTAAGTCGTTTACAAAATCCAATCTTTAAACGGAAAAGAAGATGAGATTAAACTTCGATTTGTTAAAGCATAAGGAATATAAATTATTTTCATATTCCTCCTTACTTTAATCCATTTTTAATCGGACATAATTTAATCTTTATTCTTGACAAGTAAGAAAAATACTTATCATTTAATCCTTATTCTTGACAAGTAAGAAAAATACTTATTCCAATTTCGGATTTCGGCTCACTTCGGTCACTTCATCGGATCGAGTGTCCATTTCTTCTCACCATTATTCGGATCCTTTGTCCCGGGACAGATATAGGCCTTCGCTACAAGATAGAATAACATCTTCACTCTTCTCCTCTTGTCCCAGTTGACATCCTCAGCTCTCGTGAGCGCTTGTTCCCCACTCAGTCTTGGTAGCGGTGACACCATGAACACGTTCATCATTCTACCGAGAAGAGAGTGATGATGATGAACGTGTTCATGGTGTCACCGCTACCAAGATCGGTGGGAACAAGCGCTCACGAGAGCCCGAGGATGTCAACTCGGGACAAGAGGAGAAGAGTGAAGATGTTATTCTATCTTGTAGCGAAGGCCTATATCGTCCCGCACAAAGGATCCGAATAATGGTGAGAAGGAAATGGACACACCTCCGATGAAGTGACCGAAGTGAGCCGTAATCCGAAATTGGAATAAGTATTTTTCTTACTTGTCAAGAATAAGGATTAAATGATAAGTATTTTTCTTACTTGTCAAGAATAAAGATTAAATTATGTCCGATTAAAAATGGATTAAAGTAAGGAGGAATATGAAAATAATTTATATTCCTTATGCTTTAACAAATCGAAGTTTAATCTCATCTTCTTTTCCGTTTAAAGATTGGATTTTGTAAACGACTTAAGAAGATCCGTTCTTTTAAGTGTAATTACTAAAGTGTGTAAAGTATGTTCGCACATACGAGGGAGTAAGATCCACCGATCGTGCGAAAACCGTTACCACTCTTAAGTAAGCGCCAAGAATTATCCGGGCACCAATCATAACGGAAGAAGTCTAAAAGTTAATGACGTTGAGCCCGTCATATTATTTGACGAAGATCCTTCATAGGATGATATTGGACACTCATCATACAAAGCCTCCGGCGACTAGAGTGGGCCAAAATTCCTTTGATAGGATGATATTGGACACTCGATCATACAAAGCCTCCGGTGACCGGAGTGGGCCAAAATTCCTTTGATATGATGATATTGGACACTTAGTCATATAAAGCCTCGGGCGACCGGAGTGGGGCCAAAATTCATTTCATAGGAAAAGTAATGGACACCTAGTAAGGTGGGCCGCAGTTTCTGTGTCCCGAATGATCCGAAGGCCTAAAGAAAGGCAAGAAAGAAATTGGACACTCGGTCCGCCAAAGCAACTAGAGTGGACCCGAGTATCGAGATCACATATGATCCGGTTACGCCCTAACCACGGCAAAAGGTTGTTCATGTGAAGCAACGCCACCTCTAAAATCAAAGGGGCCGGGAGAGGTTGTCCTCAATAGACTTCAAGGAATGAGATCACTCTAAAAGAGGTGATACATGTTCCTAACTTGGTTAAAGGACGTTGTTGGTCAAGTCGGTTAGAGACTAGTCCAACAGTGTCCGTGATAACTAAGAATGGTACAAGATGTCCGTAGCCAAATGAATGATATATTTGTAATCCGTGCGTCTATGCCATCATAGATTAAGACACGTTAAATAGCAAGTCATTCAAAAGCTAACGATGTTGAGATTGTTGCCTTCTTCGACATAAACCCTCAAAATAAATGTGAGGTAGATGAAGAGGCAAAATCACCTTTCCAAATTCCGTCAAGGGAATAGCGAAAGAAGATCGCCCTCTAGAACTTAGTCACACCTACTTGGGTGATTTGAAGTTTATACAAAATAGAGGGGGGAGACAAGTACGTTATGATCTTCATTGATGATGGTACAACGTATGGAATCCTTTGTTTGTTAAAAAGCAAAGATGAAGTTGTTGAAGCGGATAAGCGCTACAAAGCAGAAGTTGAATATCAACTAAGCCTACGGATTGAGAAATTCGTAGTGATAGAGGGGGAGAATGTGAAGCATCGTTCATTAAACGATCGCTCATTACTCACCTCGCCTAACGGTGTTAGCCAAGCGCAAACCCGTACGCCTAAATTATGTAGGGCAAGGCGATCCTTACCGCTAATGCGATTCTCAACCGTAACTCCGCATAAGGAAAAGGATAAGGATAACTCTCCGTGTGAGACATGGAAATGATCTCACATACAAAAGTTGTGATGTGGGATGGCTTGGTAGAAGTTGGACTACCGAGACAGTCAAGTTCGACCTAAGATCGTAGATTGCATATCCACCGGATCCGTAAATAAAGTAGTCGCCGATCGCCTCTTGGCATCAAAGAATGTCGAATTCTTTTAAGATAGCTTTCCTTGAAAAAAGGAAAAGGAGTAATTGCTCAAGGTTAACAAGAACCCACGAGGGCCTCGATCGTCCGAACTAGACGTTCGTATCTACAGACTCGAAAGTTGCCGGCTATCCGAACTTAATATTCCGTATCGCGTAACTCGTGGATTCTAGATGTTGAACCGAGACGGAGCAAAGAAGGGACAAAGACTTGTTCCACTCTTCTAGCGTGTATGGTTGAGAATGAACCATGGACAATTAACAAATAATTGTCATCTCCAAAAGCGCCGCTTTGGAAAGAAGCTACAAAGAGAGAAATAGATTTCCTCATAAAGAATCATACTTGAGTAATGGTTGATCTTCCTCCGGAAAAGAACCTTTGGGTTGTGAAAAAGGATACTCAAAAGTGAGTACAAAGTAGATGGATCTACCGACGAGTTCAAAGCCTCGCTACTTGTACAAGTGCTCCCTCGTGAGTAGCTTAACATCTTGGGCCATTGCATTCTCTTGCGTGGTATGGATGTTGAAACAACCTTCCTAATCGGAGAGTTGAAGAAGAGGATCGTAGTTGGTTTGCCGAACTGTTGGGCTTCTTCCCGAACTTTTCGCTTGGTCCCCGAAATGTTTACATTTTAGTCCCGAAAGTTTCGTATAAAAACGAAACAATGAATCGACCACGAAACATTGACTCGAAGTTAGAAAGCCAACATTGGAAAACCAACGGTCGAGAGTGAAAATCATATTGAAACAAAGTCTCGATATGAAAGATATGTGTATCACGATGACTTCTTAGGAATTGGATTTCTAAGACATCTAATGGATCGGTCAATAGTTGAAGCCTCGTTGAAGCCACCAATGGATATGAATCATAGAACCGATTGGAATCATGGTGCACCCATAGACAAGGATCGATATGCACACAGTCACGTGTAGTTCAATGTATTGTACACACTACAATCGACCCGGTATCATCCTACAAACATATTAGTTGAACTAAGGTTCACCGATGATCTTAATACATGATCAATAGAAGGCATTAAGTCGGATATGACGATATCCGAATTATTCGCTTATCTACGGATTATAGTATTCTCGGATGTCCAGCGGTTCGAGAGAACACCGTGATGCAAACCGGACATTAGATCCGAAGAACACCCAAGCCACAAGTAAATGTGTATGGTGGTTCTTGGAAAATCCTCTAAGCAAACTTGCATCGACCGATTCATGATGGAATCGGAGTTTATCGCTTTATACAAAGCATGAAAGAAGTTGAGTAACTTCACGACTCATTAGAGGACGTCCCTTATTGGGAGAAACCCATGCCTTCAGCAGCTATACATCGTGGCTAGCCGATCGGCTTTAGAAAGGACACGGATGACGGCGTCGGACATATCTCGTCACGATCCGTCGGAGACATAAGACCGTATGGCGATTGATCATCGCGGTGTCACTTTCTTATTTACTAACTAAGGGACTACCCGGAGAGATCAAGTGTTCTCGCCTGTCTAGGGGAATGGGCTTAAAACCCAAAATATACGGACCAATACAAATGGAAACCCAACCTTACGAACCGGAGATCCCGTAATTTGGTTCAATGGGAAAACTAAGTTGTAAAGGTTCGTTGATCGCTTCGCCGAAGCATGAGCACTTCGGATAGTGATTTCGAAAAGAAACACCAAATCCAAAGCCGTTCCCGCGATAGACGTTAAGTGCTATCTGCAGATGGGTAAAGGTTAAGTTTTCAAAACTCGTAATGATCCTCAACGTTGAGGTTAGGTCTTTGGGAAACTTTTAATGGTTCCTAACACTTGTGAAGTGGGGTATAGCAGATACCTTGTAGGAGACCACCTATTTAAGTGCGAGGACGGCCGCCTCAAATTGAACGCACTTAAGAATCTAAGACGTTGTCCATGGCCAAAACGGACAAAACATTACGAAGAAGAGAGTAAGGGAATTTGTTGTGTTGGTACCGTTGTCTTGGCTTACACTAAACACCGACGGTTCAAGACATCACGTTCACCGCGCAAAGAAGTAAGTCCGATGGTATTCAACTATGGAAGGTTCAAAGCCGAGGCTACCTCTCCTTATGCAACATCGGTCCGCCGAAATATTGTTGGAAATGAAAAGACACCATGTGAGTGCGCCAAAATCTCTTTCAAGAGGGGATTGTTGGAAATTTGCCTTTGGCGGGAGTTGCGACCGACCAACTTTAACGGCTTAAACACTAGTGTAACGTATGTCGGAGAATCCGGTTCTTCACACATGCATGATCTACTAAGTACGTAGATAACCGTAGGGCCAAGAATCGTCAAATTTCATTGAGAAATGAAAGAGATATTGGTTCACGAAGTAAGGTGTTTGAAGCATGGAAAGTGTGGTATTGTGTGTAATTCTCCCTCATCGGTAGAGGAAGAAAGAATTGTTGTGTATATAAGATTCGAAATTGGTTTGGGGTTTGGGACCCCAAGGGGTATCCCATGTGTTTAAAGGAGGGAGGACCTAGATGTACTTCGGTTCGAGGAAAGACCACATGCCCGTCCCGTCCGGTCCGGTTTTGGTTCCGAGTTCCGGGTTCACGGGTCACGGGTCGTGGGCTGTGGGCTGTGGGTCTTCTGATATTATCTTTTTGGGCCAGAAAACTTTGCCGTGAAGTACAGTTTGATCCCGAAGTTTCAGCTATACGATTTGGACCGAATTCTTTCGTATGTGCGCTTTGGTCCCCGAAGTTTCAAGATGTACGATTTGGTCCCCGAAGTTTCCGTAAAATCGAATTTCGACGGTCAAAAACAGAAATGCCAAGCACTCAATTCAGCCATTTATTTTGGCTGAATTACTCCTCCTATAATGGCCAAAACAGTTGGTCTTTCTCCCATTTATGTTGGTGACTTTACTACCTCCATAATGGCCATCATTTGGCTATTATGGAGGCAGTTTTCAAAGCGAAAAACAGCCCCTCCCTCTCCTATATAAACACCCCATTACACCATTGTTGAGTACTAAAACATATGCACGAAAATACATAAACAGATGTAGAAAAAAAGGCTCTCGAAAATACACAACCGAAATAGTTTTCTTCCTACAACTTCCAAGCATCATTTCGTTACTCAATATTCTTCACGGTAGCTCTTGAGTTTCCTTTGCTCAAGGGTTCCATTGTCGTTTTATCTTGGGAGACAAATTGTCCAGACGTATAAAGGATACATACGGGCAATATTGTCTTAAGGACAGAGTGCTACACTCGACTCAAAGCAAAAAAACATTTTACATTTTTCCGTTTTCTACAAAACTCGGAATTTCCAGTTTTTTACTTGTGTAACGATTGTAATTTTCAGATTCCATGTTGAATTATTGAAATCTTTATTTATCCTTTCGAATACTTGTAATAGTTAAATACTTCCCGTACTGCTTTATAAAGTACCATAGAGCAAAACTCCCAACAGTAATACTGCGACTACTAATATAAAAGGAATATATACACCAAAATAGGAAAACAACAACTTGCCTCTCAACTTGGCTGAGGCATAGGTGAGCTGATCCAAATTTTAAGTTTTATGAATTTGAGTTTGTATTTTGATTGTAGTAGGCGTTTGACCATGCGTTTTCATATCATGATTTTATAATTGATTTTAAATCACCGTTTATTTATGCAATTTGGACAAAATTTCAACTTCAACTTCATTCCATGATTTGAAATCCCAAACCATCAAACAATGTGTGATTTGGGATTCCAAATCATGATTTCAAATTTTTTAAATGTAAAACTTGACCCATAAATTTATATTTTGTTAAAAAAAATTCATAAGTTGGTAGATATATTTACTAATTGTGTTATCAACCATTTTATCAAATATTAAAAGATCTGCAAGTTGATAGTATATTAAGAGATTGTTCATATTGTGGGAGGATTATATTAAAGAATAGTTACACTACAACTCAAGTTCAATTTTCTTTTTATTGAACTAAAGTTCGATCAATTGATGTTGTATTTTTTAGAAAGCCTTTCTAGTATCGTATTAATTTTGTTATGAACTATGATTTGCTCATTTGGTAAGATTGTATGAGAATTAGAAAAGTTTTGATGGTTTTCACAACTTGTGGGTTTTTTATGTTTATGAAAAAAATACAACTTAAGGAACCCAAATTGCATGTCCAAACAAAACTTCAATTTCAAATCATCACTTATTTCATATCACGATTTCAAATCATGTCCAAACGACTCCTTAGTTTATTGAATTTACTCGATTTAAAATGTATTATTTGCATTTTTAATGTGTTTTTTTAACACATACGATATTTGTGTTGAACTTACTCAATTCACAATTTATTATTTGCATTTTCTTACTATTTTAGTGTGTTTTTAAAACATATACTTCCTCTATTCCAATTTGTTTAAAGGTTGATCAACTTGACGGTCAAACAACTTTTTCTTTGAATTAATTTTAAACATAGTTTCTTGGAGTATTGTATAATATATTTTACATAATTGAAACTACATAAAAAAACACTATAAGTCTGCATAATTAATAATTCACAATATATGAAAAGAGTTGGAGAAAATTGTAGTAAAAAAAAGAGATGTTTAACTTTCAAACTGATTAATACTGGGTCGGTCGAGACTCTTTCTTAGTGAAGTGGGAAGACAGCACCGAATCAGACGGGCACAGAAGAAGAAGTGGTTTCATCCGACCGGCGAGATAATTCGATTTCTAGTCAGCTAACTGAGAATCCAATAGAGAAAATTGCTTTTCTAATGATTTCTCGATAGAACGATTTCTTGTGAGCCATAATACCTTCAAACAAATTGGACGGAGGGAGTACGATATTTGTGTTGAAATTATTGAGTTTAAATGAGTCAATATCATTAACACTACATCAGAGCTCGCACTCTGGCTTTTCTGAGGCATGGATTCATAATTTTAAAATTTATGGAATTGAGTTTGAGACTATCTCAAATTATTTGATTTACCCAATTCAAATCTAGCATTTATATCTATTACTAAAATGTTAAGTACGTATACATAATTTGCGTCAACATTATTGAGTTTGGATGAATATATAACATTGACATTATGTCCACACTGGTGAGAGGTTATCGGCTCCGTTTATTGTGGTGTGTTTTTGCTAAGAGGGGCTCATTTTCTCTTTGATATGGCTTGAGCCGAGCCGTTTAAGAAAAAAATAATACTCGTAATCTAGTAGGCCCTCTATGATTAATCAACTTTATTACCCTATTTAGGGGTTTGTCCCTTTAACAAACTTTTCGCAGGTACATGTCCTTGTGTATGTGGTTGGATGACATTAAACTTAAAGGCAATGGACATCTCAAACTTTAGATTATATAGTAATTAATCTTTTGCAGTGAATAAGTTAGTGCTTGTTAATTTTACAATGTTTTAAGAGGTAAAGTATAGATCATGCTCCAAACTCATCAAGGGATTACACTTCAAAGAGACAGAGAAACATATATAGATTTGAAGTTTATAAATTTCTACGACGATTTTAAATTAATATACTATAAGTTTACACTTAAATATTAGGTTTTTTAAAATAGTTAGAACTTGTATAAAAGCTATTGAGTTCATATAAACCTAAAATTTTAATGCTAGAGTTGCCTCCACAAAGAGATGTGATGATAAAGTTTCACGAAGATAACGTTTTTATAAAGGGATCTTAACATTTTTACTGAGTCGGTTAAAAAGAAACACTCGCCTAAACTTAACAATTTATAGCCGTCGTTGGTACTGTATGCAATAAGTGGCAATAGGTGTAATATTGATAATACAATAAGTATACATTAATCATAAATATAATATGCTAGCTAAAATTTGTAAAAATAAAAATAAAAACCATAATATTTTCAATTGTGAATTTCATTGAACTGTTGTAGAGCGTAGAAAATTCTTTTAAAAAATGGAGAGTTAGTTTCATGCCTACTTGGCAAACCGACACTCCATAAACTCCCAAAATGGTTCTTGCATACACTAGTGATGTGTTTTTTTTTTTTTCTTTTCTCCACTCACTAATATTAATGAGTTTTGTGTCTAACTCAACCCCAAAAACTAGTTTGTAGAGTGATGATTGTCCAAGTTCATATTCTCATTCCATACCTAAAACTTTAATGCTAGAGTTGCCTCCGCAAAGAGATGTGATGATAAAGTTTCACGAAGATAACATTTTTATAAAGGGATCTTAACATTTTTATTGAGTCGGTTAAAAAGAAACACTCGCCTAAACTTAACAATTTATAGCCGTCGTTGGTACTGTATGCAATAAGTGGCAATAGGTGTAATATTGATAATACAATAAGTATACATTAATCATAAATATAATATGCTAGCTAAAATTTGTAAAAATAAAAATAAAAACCAGAATATTTTCAATTGTGAATTTCATTGAACTGTTTGTGTAGCGTAGAAAATTCTTTTAAAAAATGGAGAGTTAGTTTCATGCCTACTTGGCAAAACAGACACTCCATAAACTCCCAAAATGGTTCTTGCATACACTAGTGATGTGTGTGTTTTTTTTTTTTTTTGCTCCACTCATTAATATTAATGGGTTTTGTGTCTAACTCAACCTCAAAAGCTAGCTTATAGGGTGATGATTGTCCAAATCCATATAAGGAGTTCATATTCTCATTCCATACCTAAAACTTTAATGCTAGAGTTGCCTCCGCAAAGAGATGTGATGATAAAGTTTCACGAAGATAACATTTTTATAAAGGGATCTTAACATTTTTACTGAGTCGGTTAAAAAGAAACACTCGCCTAAACTTAACAATTTATAGCCGTCGTTGGTACTGTATGCAATAAGTGGCAATAGGTGTAATATTGATAATACAATAAGTATAGATTAATCATAAATATAATATGCTAGCTAAAATTTGTAAAAATAAAAATAAAAACCAGAATATTTTCAATTGTGAATTTCATTGAACTGTTGTGTAGCGTAGAAAATTCTTTTAAAAAATGGAGAGTTAGTTTCATGCCTACTTGGCAAAACCGACACTCCATAAACTCCCAAAATGGTTCTTGCATACACTAGTGATGTGTGTGTGTTTTTTTTTTTGCTCCACTCATTAATATTAATGGGTCTTGTGTCTAACTCAACCGCAAAAGCTAACTTGTTGGGTGATGATTGTCCAAATCCATATAAGGAGTTCATATTCTCATTCCATACCTAAAACTTTAATGCTAGAGTTGCCTCCGCAAAGAGATGTGATGATAAAGTTTCACGAAGATAACATTTTTATAAAGGGATCTTAACATTTTTACTGAGTCGGTTAAAAAGAAACACTCGCCTAAACTTAACAATTTATAGCCGTCGTTGGTACTGTATGCAATAAGTGGCAATAGGTGTAATATTGATAATACAATAAGTATAGATTAATCATAAATATAATATGCTAGCTAAAATTTGTAAAAATAAAAATAAAAACCAGAATATTTTCAATTGTGAATTTCATTGAACTGTTGTGTAGCGTAGAAAATTCTTTTAAAAAATGGAGAGTTAGTTTCATGCCTACTTGGCAAAACCGACACTCCATAAACTCCCAAAATGGTTCTTGCATACACTAGTGATGTGTGTGTGTTTTTTTTTTTGCTCCACTCATTAATATTAATGGGTCTTGTGTCTAACTCAACCGCAAAAGCTAACTTGTTGGGTGATGATTGTCCAAATCCATATAAGGAGTTCATATTCTCATTCCATACCTAAAACTTTAATGCTAGAGTTGCCTCCGCAAAGAGATGTGATGATAAAGTTTCACGAAGATAACGTTTTTATAAAGAGATCTTAACATTTTTACTGAGTCGGTTAAAAAGAAACACTCGCCTAAACTTAACAATTTATAGCCGTCGTTGGTATTGTATGCAATAAGTGGCAATAGGTGTAATATTGATAATACAATAAGTATACATTAATCATAAATATATTATGCTAGCTAAAATTTGTAAAAATAAAAATAAAAACCAGAATATTTTCAATTGTGAATTTCATTGAACTGTTGTGTAGCGTAGAAAATTCTTTTAAAAAATGGAGAGTTAGTTTCATGCCTACTTGGCAAAACCGACACTCCATAAACTCCCAAAATGGTTCTTGCATACACTAGTGATGTGTGTGTGTTTTTTTTTTTTTTGCTCCACTCACTAATATTAATGGGTCTTGTGTCTAACTCAACCCCAAAAACTAGCTTGTACCGTGATGATTGTCCAAGTCCATATAAGGAGTCCATGTTCTCATTCCATACCTAAAACTTTAATGCTAGAGTTGCCTCCGCAAAGAGATGTGATGATAAAGTTTCACGAAGATAACGTTTTTATAAAGGGATCTTAACATTTTTACTGAGTCGGTTAAAAAGAAACACTCGCCTAAACTTAACAATTTATAGCCGTCATTGGTACTGTATGCAATAAGTGGCAATAGGTGTAATATTGATAATACAATAAGTATACATTAATCATAAATATACTATGCTAGCTAAAATTTGTAAAAATAAAAATAAAAACCAGAATATTTTCAATTGTGAATTTCATTGAACTGATGTGTAGCGTAGAAAATTCTTTTAAACATGGAGAGTTAGTTTCATGCCCACTTGGCAAAACCGACACTCCATAAACTCCCAAAATGGTTCTTGCATACATTAGTGATGTGTGTTTTTTTTTTTCTCCACTCACTAATATTAATGAATCTTGGGCCTAACTCAACCCCAAAAGCTAGCTTGTACGGTGATGATTGTCCAAATCCATATAAGGAGTCCATGTTCTCATTCCATATCTGATGTGAGACTCTTAACACTCCCCCACACGCTCAGACCTTGTTAACTAGAGCGTCAATAATATAATTTGGGGGTCCAACATCAGTGAACAAAGAATTGGAATGGTCTGACTCTGATACCATGTAAATAATGGATCTTGGGTCTAACTCAATCCCAAAAATTAACTTTTAGGGTGAGGATTGTCCAAGTCCATATAAGGAATCCATGTTTCCATTCCATATCCGATGTGAGACTCTTAACAATTCTAAATCTGTATCACTCGTGAACTTTCCACTCCTCGAACACCTCTCAAAAAATATGTTTAAATACATAATTATTATTTAGAACTTAATTGGGATATTGTACTGTATAATCTGACAAGGTTGTTCGGCCACAAAAACCAATTGGAATACATTAAAAATTAAAGATATCAAGGAGAACTTATATTTCTTTTTGGTGATTAAAGATAGGTGCAAAAATTTATAGTTGAAAAAAGTAGTAATTGATCTAGAAACTCATTGAAAGTATTTAGCTGGAGTACTATTTTTCGTTTCCCAAGAAAATTTTGGGCGTTTAGAAATACAAGTCACCTTCTTAATTTATATGATCTCATTGATTATAAATGTAAAGTGATGGGCGCAAATGTAATATTTCAGAGAATTGAGACTATAATATCGATTTTATCTTAGCCGAGGTCAGGTCAAGGATTTGAAGTTTATGAGCTTTTATAACGATTTCAAGTTAATATATAACAATAATTGTGTTCATAATGAAATTTTTATAGTAGATAATATTTAGCTGATTTATTAGAATTTATATACACAATCTGTGCAAAGTTACTAGGATTCCGTGAACTCGCATGTTATGCTCTATCCACCATGGAGCTAGGAGCGCAAGGATCATTCGAACCCCTTCGTGAAAAATTACATTATATATATATAAAATTATAAATTATTTTTGTATGAAAGTAAATTAAATGTTAAATCTCTTTGACTTTTTCGTATGTCACGTCTCAATAGTTTGAACTTTCATATTGAAAATTTTAGCTCCGCCACTACCAGAAACAAATACGGTAGTTAAAGTACATGGTACAACACTTGAGCACACCTTGCCCTAATGACTTAATAATTGCTCAAGCAATCACTTGCCGTCTTGCCGACAATAATTAGAACTTTATAAAGGGGAAACATAACGTAGCATAGTAAGTATTATTTTATATATAATGTGTGTAGACTTCCTAATTTTCTTTTAAAAGACTTGCTATTTGGAGATCCAAATAGAAGGTTCAACACTACAACTTGCAAAATAAAATCAGAACAATTAGCCAGCAAATCCCACGTAAAAGATGGGCAAATGCTGTATTTAAATTTGTTTGCAACATGGGCTGCTGCAATTCAATAAGTAAGAACTGTTAAATAGTATATTGTGTATATTAGGTCTCGGCTATGCTCACGGATTGGCCCTCAGATGGGCTGATTATTCTATACATTTATGATAATACACTAATTATGATAATACAATACTAATTATATTACAACCTTATCTAAACTAGGATACTAAATATTTACCATAAATTACACATAATAATCAGCCCATCCGAGGGCCAATCCGTGAGCATAGCCGAGACCTAATATACACAATATACACATGTATATTGTGTGTATTTAATAAGAACTTTGGTTTTTGGAGATTCTAATTAAAAGCCGTCTGATTTGATAAATCTTAAAAATGACGTGCATGATTTTGCAACTTTTTGATATGATGAATTATGCTGTCTATAATCCAATATTCAGTAGGTGCTACTACTAATATTCTATTTGATCATTCGGTCAACAAATATTTTACTCCTAATTACTGAACTACAGATGTATAGCCTTAGTAGTTATATAAAAAGAGAGAGAGAAAAAAATACTTTTTGGAAATGAGCACATCAGTCCCTTCAACTTTCCAAAAGGTGTATTGCTTCCCTTGAACTATTTTTTGGTAATATTAGCCCCTTTAGTACCAATGCGAATCCAATAATGTGTTCGAGATTTAAGTAGAACCCAACATTTTGGGCTTGCTTTGTTTATTAGTTTCCTTTGCCATATGTAAATAGTTGAGTCAAATAAAAGTACATTACTTTGACACTTATTATCCTAATCCGAGTAAGAGAAAATGTAGTACGCATCATTTTACTAAAGTTTAAAAGAGATTATGGTCTTTCCGAATAGTCTTGAAATTCTAAAAGTTAATTGATAAAGGTAAATTTGATTTATTTACTTTTACTATCATCACTTGCAAGCTGTTCATTTTGAACTATAATGTGTTACATTACGTGGATGGTAAGCTATACAATAGATACAATTATACTCCCTCCGTCCCAATTTTTTTGCATTATTTCTATTAACACTCAAAAGTAATTTAAGTGTTTAACCGAATTCAGTGACAGTCGAACTGTTCATGAGCCGAATTTATTCCTAGCCTTCGACTACAAGAACTCCATCGGCTACTAAGGCATCTTAGACGAATTGTTAGTTAGAGGTACGACTGGGACCCACTCATATGCAGACGCCTCAACGACCAAGTCAAAAGGATTTTCGGACCCTTAGAAGCGGTAACGACCAACAACAGCTAAAAGGAAGGGCCATTATCCGAGCAAGATGAGTAGAGCGAGAAAATCGACATCACCTCCCCCATAGTCAACCATTGAACTTAGTGGGTTACTTGATGGCTGACATGGGGGGGGGGGGATCACGTTGTATAGTTTTTTTTCTTTTTTTGTACTATAAATAAGATCATTACACAACACAATCAACCAAACAACTTAATTTTTATCTATCTTTATTTATCTCCATTCTACCTTTACCACTTTTATTGCACTCTAGTTGTATTTATGCTTCTTACCACCTAGTTTACTCACCCACCATCCTAACGGTTTTTGGAGTAGTTGGGGAATCCATTGCTGGAAGTTAGAGTTCCGCTTCCGGCCCAAATCGCTTAGTTAAGGAATCAATTTGTCATCCGATTTCGTCAACTTATAAAACGGCAAACACTTCGGACGGTAACAATTTCATTTTTAGTTTGTCTAAAAAAATGTCACTTTTCAATAATAAAAAATAATTTAACTTTAAAATTCACGTTTTACCCCTAATGAAATTATTTATAGCCTTGCAAATATCGAAGGTTTGTTTTAGATCATAAATTTCAAAAATCTTCATTTTTTCTTAAACTTTGCCAAATCAAATGATGCCACATAATTGGGACTAAAAATGTACCTCCTAGCCATTTATGTTATATTTGTAGAATTTCACTATCGAGTTGGTAAGATTTCTACTTCTATTTATATTGTTATAAAAGAAATTCCATAACCTCGAGACTCATTTTGAGCGAGCTCCATCTGAATCTTAACTTTGTTTCCAAAATTTAAATCAATCTGAAAAAAATTCACTATGAAAATGATGACGTATAGTAATTTTGAAGTTATTCAAATTCATGAAAAATCATTTCTAATAATGTACGAATTTTATTCTTAACAGTTTAAGATACATACAAAAATGGGTTAAATTTGAGCTAGTCAAAATGGGTTGAGTTAATAAATGGATGAGTTATTGACCCGCCCAAATATTGCTTGGGCTGCAATGAATTAGGTTGAAATGGACTAAAAAATGGGTCAAAACCCCACCCGTTCAATCCTTAATTACTAAACTTTAATTATCTTATTTAATTTTTTATAATTTTTTAGTATCTAATAAATTATTATTTTTCTTTATTATGGCTATATATAACATATCAAATAAAAAAAAAAAAATTGAACATCTTTTGATAGATTTTTCATGAATCAATTTGAGCTAGATATCAACTCAAATTTTAGTGGATTAAACTAACAAATGAACGGGTCAATAATCTATCTAAACTTAAATGAGTTAGGCGGATTATAATTTTATGGGTTAAATTTGCCGCTCTATGTGTAACTGTCGACTGTCGTAAATCTTAAGGGGTGAAAGTCGAAAACTCTGCAAGAATAAGAATATCCGATAGAGATAGAGTACCGACCAACAAACTCCAACACCCAACAAAAAAAGAGGGAATAAAGAAAAGAAAAGAAAAGAAAAGAAAACATACAACACACAAACACAATACACAAGCGAAACAGCTAAGCAAGAGAAGCGGCGTGGCTTAAACTAAGAAAACTATTTTCTATAAAATATCTTGAATTTCATTCTTAACTGTTTAATACATCAATATTCAAATTTATACGAAAATTAGGTGTTAAAAGAAAAAGAATTCGGTTAGGAGTGCTCTAAGAGTTCATTAGGAAAAAGATCGTAATTCATTAATTATTATTAGACCTAATAGTTCCCAATAAAATACACCTAAAATGTACTGAAACTAGTATTGATCCATATGCTCTTTCTCTCGTGCAAAAGTATAAAGGATTTAGTCTATAATTTAGGAGAATACTTAGATATACGGATAAATACTATCAACTTATGACTTTAGTAGTTGCTCGTTCGAATTTCTTGCTTCCGTTACACAGAAATTGTGTAGTTTTTTAAAGGTGTGAATGAAAAATGAAAGAGACACATTTTGAATTGAACCTCTTCATCTCATGCTCTATAAATTTGGAGGCATTGCCTCATATATTAGACATTGAAATAAGACCGAAAACCTGAATCTTTCTCCCCTCTAAATTCCCTGCATTTGTTTTAAAAACAAACATATCGTAGAGTCGTGTGATTTGTTGCCGCCATTTAATTTCACTGAAATTCTGCAATTTACATTACCGCTATTGCAGAATAATTTTTAATTTTATCATGGGAGGAATTAATCCATTAACCTTGGCAACTCCAAAGGGATTAGATTTCTTAAGAATAAACTTGTGGGATCGAAAATATTATGATTCTTCTATATTTCTGTCCTTAACGTTTTTTGTTTTGTTTTTTGAATTCTTAAAACAAAAACTGATTTTGTTAAATTACTTCTATGAACACAGAGAGATAACAGAGAACATGTAACTTTTCAGGTTTTAATTTATGCGCAGTTTAATTAATTTAGATTAACGTGTTTCTTCATTCGGTAAAAAGAAAGGAAAAAAAATCACACTCATAGAGAAACACAGAACACAAGCGAAACAAACAAGTAATCAAAGAGAGAAGCGGCGTGGCTTAATCTGAAAATACAAATGAAGCTGCAGCTAAGTATAAGCTACCGTCAAAGCCAGCCTCTTAATAATCTTAAATGCAATGAATATTGATAATGGCTCGTGGCCCCCACTTTACAGCCTGGTCACCTAAACAACAAATGAAACCTCTTATTAGCTTCTTCCTCTTCTTATGGAGGGAACCAACAACTTTAACGTAACTCCACTTTAGTCCCCAAATAACTCTGACCTCACATTTTCATTTGCTCAGTCCTCCCCCTTTTAAAACTTTTAAGCAAAACCCTAACATCCCTCTCAAATTACCCACACCATTTCCTTCTAGTAGTCTCTCATAAATTAATTTTATAGTTGTGTTAGTCATCTAATTTTCTATGAAGACTAATACAATAATGACATACTTCAATCCAGAGGTGAATTAAGGATTTTATAAGGTTTATGAGTTTTGAATTTTAAATCAAGACATAGTTAATTTCGCATAAATTATTTGTACATATTAGTAGATTTTTAATATATGTATAAAATTTGAATCAAAATTATTGAGTGTTGTCAAATCTATAACTTTAATAGTAAATCCGTCCCTGTTTAAGTTACAAGCTAGTTGATATCGACTAAATGAATCTTTACTATTCATTTTAATTGTTCCATGAGAATCCATTTGATTCTACTATTTCATAATCTAAGTTTTCTAATATTGTAAGTTCTTAACATTTTTTACTAACATACACATTACTAAAAAAATTAAAAGACACCTAATAAGTATTTGATCAGATATTAAGCGAGGAAATGAGTGAACCTAATCTCTTATCATTTAAATAGAAGAGAAAGTTATTTCAATAATTTTTTATATATGTGACTTTTAAATCTTTTAAGTAAAAAAAAATATAAACTTACAAATAGATTTGTGAAAGACTACAAAATCAAGACCCAATATAAGCTGACCAACATTTTAATTAGTGTAAATTAAGGAACTAGATCAAGTATACTTATTACAGTATTAGTATACAACACTTAAAATTCATATTTATTGTCAAGGAGAAGTAAATCTATGATCACCAATTATTAGGACATGAAATTAGGTACTATATAATATCATTCTCATAGCCAACAAATAAAACTGAACTTTCCAGTTAGCTAGCATTTCTATGTACATAAAACTTAAAAGTCAAAGTTCCCAATTCTACTTACCCCCCTAAAAAATAAAAAGAGAAAGAAATATATGTGTCTTCACTTAAAGCCAAAGTCTGCAATTCCAACATACACATGACAGAACATAGAGAAAATAGAAATATAGAAAATAACACTTGACCCTCCCTTCAATACTTTATTATTCCACCAAACAACTACTACTACTACTACAATACTATACACTTCCCATTTTCCCTTCTTTACTAAAACAACAGCATAACACGTTGTTCTCTACCGACACTTTCAAGAACTAGAGAGAGAAACAAACAAACACATTCTAGAGAGAGAAATCTTGAATCTTTAGCCATGGATTTTCAGATCAATGGCATTACCATCACTGTTATACTTCTTTTCTCCATTACAACAAGTGCAACTACATTTCAAGAACACCCAAATGGGACAACCTCAAAATCTTCAACTTTAGCAGTACCACAAATTAATTCCAAGTCCATTCTTGTAGCTCTTTTGGATTCACACTATACTGAACTATCTGAGTTAGTGGAAAAAGCTCTATTGCTTCAAACACTTGAAGAAGCTGTTTCTAAACACAACATTACCATTTTTGCCCCTAGAAATGAGGCACTTGAACGTGATTTAGACCCCGAGTTCAAGCGTTTCTTGCTTGAACCAGGGAATCTAAAGTCATTACAAAATCTATTACTCTTTCACATGATACCCACGCGCATTGTATCCAAACACTGGCCAGCACGTGTGCACGCGACGTTATGTGCTGGAGATGATAATGTTGTTCATATGGTAGACAAGAACGGAGAGAAAACAGTGAGCTCAGCAAAGGTTGTTAAGCTAGATGATATTGTTAAACCTGATGGTATTATCCATGGGATTGAGAGGGTTTTAATACCCAAATCAGTCCAGCAAGATTTCAACACCCGGCGATCTCTCCGGTCAATCTCCGCCGTGCTGCCTGAAGGAGCACCGGAGGTTGACCCGAGAACTAACCGGTTGAAGAAACCTGCACCCGTGCCAGCTGGCGCACCACCGGTGCTGCCAATATATGATGCTATGGCGCCGGGGCCATCTCTGGCCCCGGCACCAGCACCTGGCCCGGGTGGACCTCACCATCATTTCGATGGTGAGAGTCAAGTTAAAGATTTTATTCAGACGCTCTTGCATTATGGTGGTTATAATGAGTTAGCAGATATTCTAGTGAATTTAACTTCATTAGCTACAGAAATGGGGAAGTTGGTGTCAGAAGGGTATGTTTTGACTGTTCTGGCGCCCAATGATGAGGCTATGGCTAAGCTTACGACTGATCAGCTTAGCGAGCCAGGGGCGCCAGAACAGATAATGTATTACCATTTGATACCGGAGTATCAAACGGAGGAAAGTATGTATAATTCAGTGAGGAGATTTGGGAAAGTGAAGTATGATACATTGAGGTTACCACATAAAGTTGTGGCTGAAGAAGCTGATGGTTCGGTTAAATTTGGGTCAGGTGAAGAAGGTTCAGCTTATTTGTTTGATCCAGATATTTACACTGATGGAAGGATCTCTGTACAAGGGATTGATGGTGTTTTGTTCCCTATTGAGGAAATTAAGGTTGCTCCTGTAGCTGCCCCTGTTGCTAAGGTTGTTGCAAAGCCAAGAAGAGGTAAAAAAAATTCTCAACTTTTTTTACTCTCATCTAATTTTGGGGTTTTGATATATTGGTGTAATTTTTGTTTCTTTAATTCAATTCATTTGATTGGTCAGCTGTTATCAAATTATCCTAGGAAATTTATATATGAACTGTGGATAGGTATGTATCATGTTTATTATGGAGTTGTTGATTCTTGAAAATGGTTAAAAATGGGAATTAAGTTAGGGTTCTACGTTTATTTAGGCGGTTTGCGGATGTTTTCTTTTGAATTTTGCTCTTTTGATGTTAAAAATTGTGTCTTTTGATAAATTTTGAGTCTTTCAAATTTTGCTGTTTTGATGAATCCTGGTGATTTCACAAAGTTCTGCATGATTTTTATCATGTTATTTATATGTAGGGAGTGTTGATTCTTGAAGAATGGCATAAAAGATGATTTTTTAATGTTTTTTTCTTGTAGATTATGCTATTTTGATGCTAAAAATTGTGTCTTTCTTATGAGTTGTGGTGATTTTCATAAAGTACTGCTTGATTTCTTAGTTGATAAGTATTGAGTTCTTGATTCTTGAAAACATAGCTTAAAATGGGGATAAATGAGGTTTCTATGATTCTACAACAACAACATACCCATTCCCACAAGTGGGGTCTGGGATTCCAGAGGTTTCTATGATTCTGTTTTCTTGAATTCTCTAGGTTAAAGATTGTGGCTTAGTAATTTTGGTGATCATGAAAAATGGTGGAGTTTTGATGGTTAGTAAAAAAGGACATGACATTAGAACCTAAGCTACGTATCTAACTTTTGCACATGATTGAACATGTCATCTATATTAAATTTCCTTAATGTTGGTTAGGCAGTATGTGTGAGTTAAGATTTCATTGTCATCGTTTTCCTATTGATTAATTAGTTCATAAGTACTTTGGTTACAAGAAGCCATAGGTGGTTGACATGGCAAGTAAGTATGCACATTATTTGGACACTGCCAAAAATAGTTTCAGAAGATAGTAGGTATAAAAATCTGTCGGTGAGTCAAAACAGAAAAGGAAAAGGGGGAAGGGGGGGGGGGTTTCTTTTCTTGATGTGATGATTATCCAAAAAATCATTTAATGGAGTTAATTTAAACTTTTAGTTTGGGTACTTTAGTAGTAGTTCAATTATGAGAAATGGTATTCATGAATCTTGATTAGGGGTAAGGTTAGGTAAAACCTATCTCAAAACTAGAATGATTATGATTGATTGAACACTAATCACTAAGCCAAAATAGATGTGGATGAGCTAATCCCCACTTATAGAAAATGGTTATGATTATTGTGTTGATCCTTAATCACTAAGCCTAATCTTTAGTCCCATTTGGTATAAATCTTTCAACCAAGTCTTGGTTGCTGGAGGAAAGTAGTAAGTATCCAATAGAACAGTAGAAGGGTACGGACAGTAATGTTATAAAAAAACAAATCTATGGTGACATTATGCTAAAATTCCATAGCACTTGTGAAACATAGCTGTATACTCGATGATTATTCTTAACTTCAATGTAGAGACATCAAGACCAGCCTGTTTGTTAACTAACACTTAGCCCCACCTGCTCTTTTATTTTATCTTAAACTTTCATGATCAGCTGTCATCAATTGTTATCTCTTGGTTTAACATAAGTTTTTTATAGTTGACATTAACATTCACTTCATTCTATCAATTTTCAACTTATTTTTATAATTTTAAATGTAAAGTTCCAATCTTTTTTCAACCTTCTTTACTTAATCAAGTTATATTCCTTGTGAGTTGGCTAACATATTTGCCAACACTTTCTTTGTGTCTTGCAGGAAAGTTGATGGAAGTAGTATGTGGTACACTGGGGTCATATGCTTTTGCTAGTTGTCATTAAAATTTGTATACTTGAGGAACTACTGAAGATAAAGAATTGAAAGAAAGAATGGTGAGTGTCTCAAAAATTGTATATTAGTCTAAGAAAAATAAATTGGGGGCCATAAAAAAAAGAAAAAATATCTTACAAATTTTCTGAATAAATGGCAGTTTTTAGGAGGGCTTTTGTTGATGATGGTGATCATATCATAAAAACATATAAGGGAAAGGAAGGAGAAAAGTGCTTGGCATTGAAGTAGAAAAATCAAACTCAAAAAAGCTGAGAAGGGAGAATATCTTTTGTCTTATTTTGTTATAAATCTGTAATTACCTATCAATTTTTTCATTTGTATTTAAGTTTGTTTCTGCCGACAGTGTTTGTATCAAGAAATTGTACCCCAAAAAGGAAAAAAAAATCTGCAAGAGCATCATCTTTTTTGTACTCATTTGTCACGGGTGGTGTGCTTATTTTTGTCACTTTTTTGATACCATAGCTTGTGAATTAACTATACCTTTTACATTTCTTTTTGATATATATATATATATATATATAGTATGATGAATGTGCTTTGTATTAGTGTGTGGGTTCTAAACTTCACTTGTCTTTCTAAAAGCAATATGTAAAGAGAAAGAAATTTAAAAATAAGAGTCCTTTTAAGTGATGGTTTTTAGTGGAGGTAGTGTTGGTTGTGTGTATTTAGGGATGGCGTTAGGGCGGGTTAGGGTGGGGCAAGTATTGACATGCTAAGGATTCGCCCTGCCCTTCCCATTTAGCAATTTTCAAAAAATATGCCACGCCTTGTCCTTCCTCTTTATTTTTCACTTGAATCTAACAAAAAAAAAAGAATTACATCATTTTTTCGTTAGTAGAACTATTATTGTACACTATAAAGATGTCTTGGCAACAAAAGTTCTAATTATAAAAACATATCATACTAACTTACAGTAATTACTAGGGGTGTCCAATGGGGCGGGGTGGGTGGGTCCCGACGGGACAGGATCCGGCAGGACGGGGAGGGTCAAGACGCGGGCTCCGACGGGATTAGCGGGCCGGGATAAGTGGTATGGAAAGAGGTCCCGTCCCACATCTCACCGGAAGAGGGGCCTTGATTTGGGGGACGGGTCAGGATCGGAATATGAGATTATTTTTGCCACTTAATTTTAAAAAATAATATATATATAAACACTTCAATAATTGAACAAGATATTGTAATAAAAACATTTTAAGGCTGTTTTTGTGCCTCTTATATTATTTAATAGAAATATGATTTTTTTGTAATACAATTTCAAAATTGCAACTTTGTGGTGTTGTTCAAAAGTTGCAAATCACATAGTAAAATTGCAATTAAAAAAATTATATAGTTAACCATACTTTTTCTAATTTTCTCACAATGTCTTGAGGATCTTCGGTTGAAATTGAAATTTGTTGGTCAAATTGTTCGACGTCGCTTCCTGTTCCCTTGGACAAGATTTCGTTGTAGTTGTAGTTGTAGTTGTAGTCTTCTTCTTCATTGATCTCCGGTTGACCGCATCTTCTCGGGCCATCTTTGCTAGTGTCGTAAATGTATTCTCATTCTGCCTCCAGTATTTCAGCAAGTCTTCATGTTATTCATCATTGACAATTAATTTGTACGGTACAATACCCTGCAAAACATAAATATCAAATTCGCTAACTTGTGAAGAAGTTGAACTACTAAACATTTTATTTCTAAGGCCTTGAATACTAGCAACAGAAACCACATATTTTTATAAGGTTGCAACGAAGTAGTAGAAGATGGTACAGAAGTCGGTTGATTATTTGTACTTTTTTGTTGGTAATACATATATACTTGTTTGCATTCAGTGTGTATGCTAGACGTAACTTCTTCTTTAGTTGGTTTGTGAGTTGATTTTTCAGTTGGATCTGTTGGAAGTACTTCTATATAATCATAAATCGTTTCTACAAGTGTTTTACAACCGTCTACTTTAATAGTCGGATTTAATACATCACCAATAATATAAATAGTGGGAATAGGAAAAATATATTTTTTAAATTTTATAAACATTTTTTTAATAGATGGAGCGTAAGATGATTTTCCATATATTCATTAAGTAACAAAAATATTAGAGCTATATAAAATAATATATTTGAAATAGTAGGATAATAAATACCGAAAAATTCTTTAGTAGCTTGAAAAAATTTCTCTAGAAATCCGTTAAGTTCTAAAAAAAAAATCTCAAACATTATCTACAAGCATATACCTTGGATTTTTATTATGAGCGTTAAATAATAAAGTTATAGGTTGTGTATAATCGTAAGCAACAAGTAGTTGTTCATACAGAGAATTCCACCTGATCGAAACTTCTTCTGAATTTTTCTATAAGGTAATCCACAATCATGACATGTTTTTTTATACTCTTTGCGTCTTTGTATTTTATTACCTTTAAAAATAAATTTTATAGCAAATTGTATTTTATCAAGAATGCATTCAAAAAGTTTTAGGTTATCATTTACAACTAAGTTATAAATATGGCACGCACAACTTATATGAAAATGATCAGGAAAATATGAAGTTAATCGAACTTTTAAAAGTCTTATAGCATAATCATTAGAAGTAGTATCATCTAATGTAGTAGTCATAATTTTATCAATTATTCCATAATAATCACAAATTTCATTAATATTTTGTGCAATAAAACTTCGAGTATGCCAATCATCAATATATCTATATGCTAAAATACGTTTTTGCATAGACCAATTTTGATATATCCAATGACATGTTACCGTTAAATAATCATTACCATTAGTACTATGGCCTATGTCATAAGTGATAGTCACTTTGCCATTAAAATGATACAATACATAACGTAAATATTGTTGATATTTACTTGCAATTTTAAAAACATCCCTTCTAACAGTTGATCTAGGAAAATAATTAAAAACATGATTATATGTTTCTCGAATGTAATGAATAAATCAGGAGATGAAGGAAATGAAAAAGGCAAACCCTCCACCGCAACTAATTTTGCCATATTTTCACTATCTTTGTTTTTATCATATTTAGGGCCAAAAATTCCCCCAGTCGTCGGATTAATTTGACCATGTACTTAGTCGGGGACACCATGTGAACCTTGTCCCGACTCAGATGGCATTGACACACCCAATTTTTAACCCGGTATTGATTCCACCTAGTTGTGTGCTCGCCTTGTACATGTCTCAAGTCTGTACGACCTTTGATGACGTAGTATAAAGAAGCACTGTGCGTTAGCACATGGCTATATAAGAAACCTCCCGTCCCACCTTGACCTTTTCCGATTTTAAATTTATAAACATTTTTACAAATTTTATATCTAGCTAGTTGATTATCAATGTCCCTATTAAAAAAATCTCATGCAATTGATTTTAATTTTCGTTGTGTAGAGCCTCGGCTCATACTAGGGGGAATATGAGGCATTCCAGTTTCAGTTTGAGGCTAAGACTCAGTCTAAACCTGAGGTTGAGGTGCACTAGTGGGTGTGTCATCTAGATTATCGTCTAAATTAAAGTCTGGTTCATCTACCTCATCATCTAACGGTATATCATAAAAAAAACAGTTTCATCTATATGAGTGAAATCAACGGGACTAGAAATTGGATTACTAGAAGAAGTACCCTTACCCTTACCCTTGTTACCCATACTAGAAAAAACACCCTTAGCTTTACCCTTAATCATACGTCCAAAGCGTTCAATTATAATTATGCAAATAAATAATTAAAGTAAATGAGATTAAGTGCGATAATTAAAATTAAGTAACAATAATAATTTAAAGAAGGAACGAAGGTAGCAAACGCCGACGTATAATCTATGTTGAAAATTGAAACTTTGCTCGATGGATGATCCTCAAGCTAGTTGCCAACTTCACTCCCATTTTTTTTAACTTTTATATAAATGAGCAAAAAAAATATAATATTTAGTAGGCAATGCAGAATTGTAGAGAGATAAATTGAGAGATTGTAGGAAGATTTGTGAGAAAAATGAAATATTTATAGTTGAGAAATAGGGTTAAAGTATAAATATATTAACTTAGGGGTTAAAAATAAATATTAAGGGGTAGAGGATTTATGGGGTTGGGGGGCCAAAAATGGCCATGATAGCCGTTGCACAACGGCCAAAATCAAAATTTGATCGTTGTTGCAACGGTTATTTTTGCAAAGGGGGAGGGTTGCTGGTGGGGCGGGACGGGACGGGATCGGAACGAGGCGGGATGGGGTCAGGAACTCGGGATCAGGACGGGCGGGATGATCCCAGGCCCTGTCCCGAGTTCGAACCCCGACAATTTTTTATGGGGAATCGGAGCGAGGCGGGGTGGGTAGCGGGTAGCGGGACGGGACGGGTCAGGCCGACCCAGCCCACTGGACATCCCTAGTAATTACTTAAAAGGAAATATAAAAATCATAGTTGCGTCGAAATGTATAAAAACCTGTTTATATTAGGACAAGCTTCAAAGCAAGTCTGAACTCCACCTATTAAAATCTTGTCTAATATTGTTATCATGTTTAGACGAAGTGGTTGTTCTGAGTCTGCATCATAAAACTTTATATCACAAATCGAACATTCTTTGTGATATAATTAAAATTACACCAATAAAATCAAAATTAAAATTAGCTGAATGTTTGATTGAATTAATTTGGGAGTAACTGGATTAGCCAAAAAGAGACCCATTAGACGGACAACATTTTCAAAACAGATGAACCAACGAATTACAATCAATTTAAGCCAAATTGACACCAAACCAACAAATTATAACAAACCCATTTACTAATACAGGTAAAGCCCAATTCACGCCCCAGTAAAACAGCAAACTAGAAGAAATTCAACAAGCCCAGTAAAGTATCAACAAGCATATGAACAGAATTACCCATGAACCAAAAGAGAAAGATAGAAGCAAATACCTCAGAGAATGACACAAAATTGAAAAAGAAAAAGAAAAAGAAAGAGTGAAATAAGGGAAAGATAGAGACAATATATAGTAAATTGATAAAAGAGGGAGTAGAAGGGTTGATTGGAAGTGGGAATTGTGGGGGAAATATATGCGGGTCACTTATTTTTATTCCGCCCATTTATAAATTTGGACCTTGCCCTACCCTGCTCTAACCCATTAAATAATTTCAAAAATATTATTTTAGCTTGACCCTATTTGAATCTTTTCCTGACCTACCCCATTAAAGGTTTGCCCTAACCTGCCCTGCCCCAATTGCCACCCCTGTGTGTATTATACTTGCTTCTTAGTGAAGTCAACATAGGTTTGATGTCATGGTATTTTCAAGGGAGTTCCTCTTTATTACAACAACAACATCCCAACGTAATTCCATAAGTAAGGTTTGAGAAGAGTAGGATGTACAAAAATTTTATTTCTACCTTCGTGAGATAGAGAAGTTATTTTTGATAAACCTCAAATTCCTCTCTTCACTATGGAAAGAATTTATTCGCATTAGTTGCACCAAGTAAATGAATATAAAAGATTGTGTTTTGCATGTAAGCGCTTTTAAAATATTATAGTTAAAGTGACGTATTTTTATTTCACTTTGTGACTCTTATAGCTAGTCATAAAACTACGAGTAAATTTCAGATTACCCCTTGAACCTTTTATGGTTGGCAAATTATATCCTTTTTACTTTTGAATGGAACGCTTGTACAATAGTTTACCCCGACACTTTTTGAATGTGATCAATAACCCCTGGAAGGGAAAATATCCAGTATGTTCATTGTTTGTTAGGTGATGCCTTCTAGAAGCAGATAAATTCTAGTGACAAGATATAAATGCAAGGACAAAAGAGATGGGGTTGTATTTTTGGAAGATTTCTGTGATTTAAATTTAAAGTGCAAGTTTAGGTGTTCAAGGGCAGAATAATAGGACATGCTTGAATTATTGTATTGTGAGATATAGTGCCATTGTGTTCCTTCTGGAATTTTGGGAATAAAAAAAAGTGAAGAAGAATTCTAAGAGGGAGCCAAAATTCCCTTCAAATTTATTTAACCTTTCCAAAAGTTATTTTTTCTTGAAAAAGAAATATCAAAAACAAAGATAGAAGCACAGAGCCTTATTTGAATCCTTTATGAGGTCCAATCTGCTATATTACCTAATCTAATACTAATCTTAGTTTACAAGATGTTTTCTTATGAAAGAAAGTGGAGGTTTCTTTCGCTCTTTTTCTATTACATAACAACGATGGAGGAGAAGTACGGTCGGCCTATATATATTTGAACAAAAATGCCGTGTCGTCATAAAAAGAAGGGGGTATAATTTCCAACGTGTAAAGGTTAAGGGGGCAAATTGGATTGCACAAGAGGATTATCTTTTTCATTCAAAAGATGAATGAGGTATAATTTCCCAATCCTTAAAGGTTAAGGGGCTAAACTGAATTTTACTCCAAAATTACTACTTCCTCAATTTCAGTTTGTTTGTCTTACTTTTCTTTTCAGTCTGTTTCAAAATGAATATTTTTTTCTTTTTCGATAACTCTTTAATTTTAACTTTTCACATAACATGTTTAAGACCACAAAATTAAATGATATTTTAATACATTCAACATATTTTAATTTAAATTACAAGATTTAAAGTCTTCTTTACTTTCCGATACTCCGTATCAAGTCAAAATGAGACAAACAAAACTAATAAAATTGACAAACAAGAGCAAGAATGCATACACTTAGATATTAACGACATTCTCATGCAAAATACTTTACGTGTTAGCTTAATGCATTTATTGGGTTGTGTTGGGCTGGGGGGGGGGGGGGGGAATCATCTCTCTCGTTTTCTAGGTTTTTTTTTTTAAAATCCGAAAGAAACAAGTTATATTAAAACTTACAAAATGTACATTTGTTACAAGGAACAATAGACTCAGAGGCCTAGGGGTGTTAAACGTACTTATTCGTTTGTATCTACAGTTTTAAATGTTCAAATCCAAAAGAAAATAATGGAAAGTTCGTGAGAAGTTGCAGATTGTAACTATCTAATTTACTGAAAAAATTGCCAACTTATATCATTTAAACATTATTGTGGCGTCTTCTTGAACTGTTGAAAGTCGATGGATTAGAACATAATTAGACCAATGTAACGGGATATATTTGCAAAAAGTAAATTGTGTAATTAACCATTACTATATACTACAATTTTATTAAGAAAGAGGGACGGAAGAGGACAAAGCCAATAATTGGAATACAAAAAGTAAAAAACTAAAACAAGCGACCGGCATTTATTTGTTGGGGAATCAATATTATATGTATGCCTTTTGATGGTGATTAGGCTAATGATTATTCACATCAAATTGGGAAGGGAAACTGAGCTATCCTTTATATGAAATTGTTTAGTTGTAAAAAATAATGATTTTGACTTAATTATATGTATTGACAACGTAAAGTATTCAACAATAAGGGCTAGCACATGATATTCACCGGTTGTCCACCGACTGTGTCTCTTGGCTTGATCTGATTCATCCTCCGTGAACAAACCTTGCGGAGATATCTTACTAATATTTACATTACTGAAGCCGACATTCTCGCTTCTGCTTCGTCAATTACTGTTTGCGCAGTGGATTCTCTCTAATTAAGGAGGAATGCTCCCCTATTGATGGTTTATTATATCCCATAGTTTCAACAGATCACTTAGCTTTGTTCATCTTCGGCGCAAAAAGGCTAGTTCACTGGGTGACGAGCACCTTGCCTTCCATAGTTAAAATGCACGGCTCATACTCTATTCGTAGTGTATCATTCCCTTCATCTTTCCCCGTTTATTAAGAAAAAGTTTAACTATCAATATACTTAAGAAGATTACTAAAGGAATATGTTCCTTGATTTTTATTGATGAATGATTTACAATATATATAAGGTTACAAAAATATTTACTTTGATACAAACTATGTAACTAATTAACCTAATTACAAAAGGATTATAATTCTACCTAAAATAGGAGATATACAATTAATGAAAGAATATTGAAAAATCACTCTTGGACCATGGAAACCCATGCCATTTACGAAATTCATAAACCTAACGGTTGTTTAACCTTTTTGTTTCAGTTGTCCCTTACCCTGTCCCTCGTAACCCGAAGGATGCTTTGTCCGACCCTAATTGAAAAGCTGCAATGATTGACGAATATAATGCTCTTATTGATAATAAGACGTGGGACCTAGTACCCCATCCACCTGATGCTAACATTATTTATTCTATGTGGATTTTTAGACATAAAAAGAAATATAATGGTTCTTTTGAGAGGTACAAGGCTCGTTTTGTAGGGGATGGAAAGTGTCAACAGGTGGGAGTGGACTGTGATGAAACATTCAGCCCAGTCGTAAAGACTGCAACCATCCGGACCGTCCTCAACATTGTCATATTTAAGTCTTGGCATATTCATCAACTTGATGTCAAGAATGCCTTCTTACATGAGGATCTTCATGAAACGGTATATATGCATCATCCTATGAGTTTCAGGGATCCTATTCATCCGGATTATGTACGTCTGTTGCAGAAATCGCTCTATGGACTAAAACATGCTCCTCGAGCATGTTACCAGAGGTTCGCCGATTATGTCTCCTCTATTATTTTTCACACAACAGATCTGATCATTCCTTGTTCATCTACAACAAGGGTACATACATGACTTACCTATTATTATATGTTGATGACATCATCCTCACCACATCATCTGATGCTCTCCGCCTGTCTATTATGTCTCTCATTTCCTATGAGTTTGCTATGGAAGATCTGTGCCCTTGAGTTATTTCTTAGGCATCTCTGTCACTCGACATTCTTGCGGCCTATTTCTCTGTCAGAAGAAGTACGTCGAAGAGATCCTTGACCCTGCAGGCATGACATCTTGCAAACCATCCCACACGTCTGTAGACACCAATTCTAAGCTCAGCGTTGATTCTGGCCCTTCATATTCTGACCCGACTCACTATCGTAGCCTGGATGGGGCCCTGCAGTACCTCACATTCACTAGATCAGATATATGTTATATTGTGCAACACATCTGCTTGCACATGCATAGTCCGACGGAAGCACGCATGCATGCCATCAAAGGTACACTTCACTTCGAATTACATCTATACATGTCTTTGCTCACTAGTCTCACTGCCTATTCTGATGCTGACTGAGGTGGATGTCCTGACACCCGACGCTCCACGTCTGGTTATTGCATTTTTCTCAGAGATAACCTATTGTCTTAGTCTTCCAAAAGGCAACCTACACTATGCTGATCCAGTGCAGAAGTAGAGTACAGAGGTGTCGCCAACATCGTCTCTGAGTCTTGTTGGATCCGTAACCTTCTACATGAGCTTCAATGCCTGATTCAAAAGGCAACATTGGTCTACTGCGATATTATTAGTGCGATATATCTTTACGGCAATCCCGTCCAACATTAGCGCACTAAACACATTGAGATGGACATTCATTTCGTTCGTGAAAAAGTGGCTCGTGGTCAAGTTCGTGTCCTTCATGTTCCTTCCATATATCAGATTGCCGACATCTTCACCAAATGACTTCCGCGCATACTATTTGATGATTTTCGAGCCAGTCTCAGTGTCCGTGAACCTCCCACTTCGACTGCGGGGGTGTAATAGAATATTTCCCAATATTATTTCATTAATTGTATTAATTGTATATCTCCTATTTTATGTAAAATTATAATCCTTTTGTAATTAGGTTAATTAGTTACATAGTTTGTATCGAAGTAAATATTCTTGTAACTTTATATATATTGTAAATCATTCATCAATAAACATCAAATAACATATTCCTTTAATTACTTTCTTTTAATTACCAAATTAAGTTTACCATATAGGCAGTCACATATAAGTTAGTTTGATCAGATTTGTAAATTTTTTTACACTATTATCATACCTAAGTTAAACTATAAAAATAATTAAGTCATGTGAGGACTAAGGGCAATTGAATACCACTCACACACGCACTCCCTCATACACACACATTGACTTGACTCATTTTATATTTGAGTTTAATCAAGTAGAAGAGGAAGGGAAAGAAAAATATAAAAAAGAACAAAGATTTTATAATGGGAATTGTTATACAGAACATTTTATCATTTCATGTGCCTTGGAACGTTCCGCGGATCTTAGAACAGCAAAATATTAATTTATTGTAAATACGCATTCTTTCTTGCTACATACATTTTTTTTAATATATACTTTTTTTGTCTCAATTTATGTGACATAATTTGACCGGATACGGAGCTTAAGAAATAAGAGAAGACTTTGTTATGTTTATCAAATTGCGCTTACTTTAGTGTATACTTTTATTGACTTTTCTTCAAAATAATTACATCTTTAAAATAAAGTGCGACCCAACAAGAGTAAAATAGAGACGATGTCATTAAATAGTTGTCAAATAGATGTTAGGAATTGTCCTGAATTTTCTACCTTATTTGAATTTTATCATAATTGTATTTTACTTCAAAAATATTTTCTTTATGGAAAAGGATTCTACCATATTTATCATTTTCTTGGAGGATTAGTTTTGGACTTCTATAAATATGAGATCATTTCTTCTCATAAACAACACAATATCATCCACAATGTAGTCACTAAAGAGTCTCGTTTAGGCAGAGATTTTCTCTCAATAGTTTTTATGATTTTCTTTTATATTAGTTTTTCAATATGTAGGTCACTTGACCAAACTATATCAATATTATGTATTTTTAGTATTTTTTTTTGTTGTCGTCTGATTTATCGTCGTCAAGATTTGTAATTATTAGCTCGCATGACGCCCTGATTTTTTCGACCCCCAACAAGTGGTATCAGAGCTAACGATTATATGGATTAAAGACATGCTTAAGGTGATCGGTTCAAATCAAACTGCAACCAATATCACGATAATGAAAATTTTATTCGAAGTAATACATGTGGAGATGATTTTTCAAACGTATTTTCAAAATTCCTGCTACTGCATCTTTAAAAATAAAATCGAAATATTTTTAAATTATTTTTAACCCATAATATTTTAAACCATGACAAGTAGCAGTGATGAAGATTATACGAAGATGGAGAATCAAGATTATTTTGGCAGAAAATTCAGCCAAGAGGAGATTTGTTAGGAATTGCCCTGAATTTCCTACCTTTTGAATTTTACCAAAATTGTGTTTTAATTAAAAAAGATTTTCTTGGTAGAAAAAGTTTTTTTTATGGAAAAGACTTCTACCATAATTATCCTTTTCTTGGAGTAGAAGTTTTGAACTTATATAAATAGGAGATCCTTTCTTCTCATAAACAACACAATAGCATCCACAATGTAGTCATTAAAGAGTCTAGTTTATGCGGAGATTTTTTTCTCTCAATAGTTTTTATGATTTTCTTTTATATTAGTTTTTCAATATGTAGGTCACTTGACCAAACTATATCAATATTATGCATTTTTAGTATATTTTTGTTGTCGCCTGATTTATCGTCGTTCAAGGTTTTTAATTATTAACTTTCGCATGACGCCCTGATTTTTTCAATCCCCAACAATAGGAAATGTGACATTCATTTTGGGATGGACTAAAAAGGAAATGATGTCATATAAATTGGGACGGAAGGAATATACATTAAATGAAAAATCTAATAGAAAACAAATATGAGAGAGAGAGAAGAGAGAAGAGAGAAGAGAGAAGAGAGAAGAGAGAAGAGATCCACCTTTGTAGCCATTATTTCAAGTTTCTTTTAGCCATTACTTAAAGTGTAATTTTAGATTTTATTTTACCTTTTGAAAGTCCATTTGACTAATATGAACTTTAATTGAATGAAAATTAATTCATAAATTAGAAAAAATAATTAAACAGATGCATGAAAAATATTAAGTAAATATTTTGATATTAAAGAAACATTGTTGATCATTTGGTCAAAATAAAAAAATGTTGACAAGATCTTTTAGAAGATAAATGAAAAAAGGAGAATTTTTCTTTTGATGCATCCGAAGAGGGAAACAATTCACAAATGTGACATAATGTCAAAAGTTTTTTGTTTTGTTTTTACATATATAAATAAAACCTGCTAGTTGACCTTGGCAGTAAATTTCATATATATATTAAAACAGCAACAAAGAATAAATGAATCTTACTTTGCTCTAACAACTCTAAAAATTAAAAATTGAGTAGCATCTTGTTGAATTTTTGAATATGTGCAACAATATACTAGCTTAATAATATGTTTTATCTCCTTTATGGACCCAGATATCCTGCAAAGGCCTTCAATGTGTCTATCACTTTAGTCTGATTCATGCATGTGACACAACTTAAGACCTTCCAGCAATATAATGCAACTGTCTCAGCAACGATAATAGATAAGTATTTCATGAGTCTGGTAAATATTTATCCTGCATTCGGTGTTTATATTAAATCAGACTATTTAACATGATTAACTGACTAGATGAGTTGAGAATGGTACAATAATTAACAATATATAGTTACATAATAGAAAACTTATATGCAAACATGTGTCATGTATCTGTTGATTTGATGTTAACATCGAGGGGAGACAAGTTTTTACTAGTTGAGTCCCGGGTAAAAGAGAGGCACGAAGAAATTTCCCTAGGCCATCTTTGAGAATATGGCTACTTCCCACATGTCTATTTGATAATTACAGAGGTAAAGTCATAATTCTCAGTCGGTAGGTTCAAAATAAATGAGATCTTATTATACGTAAATATTTTGAATTTATTTCTTTTTAAATATAGTTAGAGTCAAAAGCAATGCGTTTAGTTGAATTCGCAGAATCTGTCCTAAACCAAACTTACCCTGAATAATTAGGCGGAACCATCGGTGTTTAATTTAGACGAGGAGGAAAGGAAAATTTCCATTTAACTAATATGAATCGAGATGGAACTGAGTAATTTTGGAGAAAATCCACCATTTTATGCCATTGTTTACTTTGCAAGTGTAGGTTCTTAGCTTGAATTGAAATTTACAAAAATCCTTTATATGCAAATGAAGGATTATATATTCATGTTTTGGCTTTAGAAGCTACTGTTGGTGTTGGGTTTTCATATAATCATACTCTTATGAGGGATTTAGTAGCGAATTATTGCATGGATTTCCCTTCAAACGCACTGGCCTTTAATGCACCTCGTATATATGGTCTTTAATTTTTGTCAATGCTGTTTATTTTATGAAAATTTCTAGATATGTTTTGCTCGGCATAAGTTCTATAACATTTTTATCTTTAGAAACTGAATATTTGCCTACATCAGCACAAATTATGTAGGAATTAAGTTATGCGGTATAAGTTGTGTAGTATTTTTCAGATTATGTTGAATGTTAAAAGTTTTGCCTTTTCCAGTATAACTTGTGCAGATGTGATATACATATGGTTGAAGCTAAATGCTAACTATGCCGAGTGAAATCTATACTTATGCCTTTTATCAGATTATGTTGAATGTTGAAAGTTTTGCCTTGTCCGGTATAACTTGTGGGATGTTATAATACATATGCCGAACCTAAACACTAACTATGTCGGCCGAAATTTAGTTTATGCCGCGTCAAAAATGCTTAAGGGTAAAATTAAAGACCACCCCGAAATAGGGGATTAATCTAGTCGTGGGCTCGTAACGGAAATTAGACTTGGGCCTATACTCGTAATCTCTTATCGTTTAACTTCACCCTACAGGGGGCAGGCTGAAGTGCACATATACCCGATTTTGGTGTCACTGGTTATAAATTTTTGTATATTTTCACTTCGAATAACTTCAAACATGCAGTGTCGGAAGTTACTGTTGACAAAAGCAAAATGTATAGGGAAGTAGGTACCAGTAAACAACAGCTACAAAAAATCCCGGAACCAGGAGAAAAATATTATGCATTCAGTAAAACCAGAGTAAAAGTTTAGAATGATACATAGGAAGAAAAGCAGCATGTTGAATCTGACTTAGAACAATGAAGAAGTTTAACACATAAATGTGACAACTAACAGAGCACAATTTTTTCCCAGAATGATACACAATGGTACTGAAATATTAAAAAGGAATGAAGAAGCTGAGAACCAACATGTACAACTTGTAACCGCAACATGCACACCATATTCACAACTCAACGAAGCACAAAACCTTTAATTCAGAGAACAAAAAAGAGTATAAATAAATACAGAAAAAGACAACTTCAGCAAAAGATCCTTAACCTTCAACAGGGACTTCAGCTTGCGCGATGACCAGATTATTTGATGGACGTGCCACATTGTCTTCTACACAATTCATTTCAGACTCAGGTTGAATTTCATTTTGTTCTGTTTTCTCTGTACAAGTTTTCTCATCTGAACCCTTTGCTTCAGAAAGTTTTGATTTTGTTTCAGCAGGTTTTGCTTTAGTGATCGAGGTTTTTGGAGATTGAGCGCTTGTCTGTGAATTCTTAACTGGCTTCCCTTTTGAAGCAGCGGTATCTTTATTGGCTAGGGGCGACTTACGCTGTTCCTTGATCACTTTTGGACTGAAGCATGACCCTCCACTTTCGGAGCTATTAGTCGTGGATGTGGAGTTCTTATTTCTTCCAAGCTTAGGAGATATGGCGTATGTTGTTGGTATCTACACAATTTAGCAAAAACATAAGTATATAATGAAAAAATACCAAGTAAGCATAAGCACTATGTTTCCACAGTTGTAAATTTTCAAGAAAACATCAGCTTCATAGACACTTTTAAATACAAACATTTATCTCATATTACGGGCATATCATGTTATGGAACAACAATGTTTTCGAGATTTGCAGTTGATGACTTGAAGCATTTTGTCACAAAAAAAAAAATCAACCAAAAATAATTTCTTTTGTCTCTTCTTCTCTAGCACAATAGTACGGACTTACTATAAATGGAAGTTAAGTGCCAGCTTTGTCACATTAGGGAAACACGATTACACAATGCTAGAGGTGCTTAAATATATCTCAATGAAACACCAAAATCAAAACTTTACCTTCTTCAGTTCAACTTTCGGAGGAGGTTCCTTGTAGAAGCTTGGGATCGGAGTAGCTTTGAATGTCAAGCTCTTCCTAAATTGCTTTATTTCTACCTCTTGATTTTCCTGAATCAAATCCAAAATCCACGAAAAAAGGGCTTAGTTCAGACTAGTTCTTACAAACTATGTTGCTTGGACTCTTGAAAACTAGTGCATTTTTGGAGAATCTGATACTGGTGCAGCAACATTTTTGGAGTCCGAGCAAGATATAGCTTACAAATTCAGCAATCAAGAATAGGCATTGTTTGAACTAACCTTAGATTTTGCTAGCAAGTTACTCTTTTCCTCTTCTCGGGCATGTATCCTCTCTTCTACCTTTGCCAAGAACTGATGAATACGGAAACTAAGCTGTAATGTTTTGCACTAAGCTAATATGTACATGATAGTCATAAGAATCAAAGGCTAGACTACAAACCTCCTTTCGCTTTTCAGAGCGTTCTTCCAACCTGAAGGAAATCCAGCACTGCCACGAGTAGCATTGCTAATTATAGAAAAAAGAAGTTAGATTATTGGCCTAATTGAGGACCAGAATAAACAAGAAAGTAACTGTAAAAATATTTTCCTTAATATTCAACTTCCAATAATGTGGTAATTATACCACTATTACAAGCTAGAATCATGCTAGTGATATGATATGATGAGCCTAGAATAATGTTATCTAATCTATCAATATTAAGACTGATCTCTAGAATCATGCTATCAATATTAAGACTAATCTACCTACCATATACAAATGCTATTACAATAATTACAATAATAATTATTAATAACAATATTAATAATTATTCTATCACTCCCCCGCAGTCGAAGCGGGAGGTAGGCGTATGCTGAGACTATCCCGAAATTTTTTAAATAATATCAGCGGAAGCCCTTTAGTAAAAATATCTGCAATCTAATAGCGGGATGGGACATGCAAGACACGCACTTGTCCGCGAGCGACCTTTTCACGAACAAAGTGGATATATAGCTCAATGTTTAGTGTGTTGATGGTTCACCGAATTCCCTGAGAGATAGATAGCACTAACATTATCACCGTATACCAATGTCGCCTTCGGAACCGGACAATGGAGTTCCAGGAGAAGATTCCAAAGCCAACATGATTCAGACACAACATTAGCAACCCTTCGGTATTCTGCTTCGGCACTAGATCTGGACAACGTCGCTTGCTGTTTTGAGGACCAAGATACCAAGTTATCGCCAAGAAATATACCATAACCAGAGGTGGAGCGTCTGGTGTCCGGACATCCACCCCAGTCGGCATCCGTGTAGGAGACAAGTGTGGATGTCGACGATGGGAATAAATGCAAGTCATACTCTAGAGTACCCTAAATATAACACACAATGCGTTTGAGAGCATGCATATGATCATCCATCGGATTATGCATGAATAGGCACACCTATTGCACAACATAAGAAATATCTGGCCCGGTGAATGTTAGATACTGCAGTGCCCCTGCCAAGCTGCAGTAAAGTGTCGGATCGGCAAATGGCTTCCCGGAGGATGCACTCAATTGGGTTTAGTGTCCACCGGAGTTGCCGGCGATTTACAGGAGGACATGCCATCACGTTCAACAATCTCTGTTGCGTACTTCTTTTGGGATAAAATTAAACCACATGCATGACGTTTTACAGCTATCCCTAGAAAGTAATGTAGTGGCCTTAGATCCTTCATAGCAAATTCAGAGCCAAGTTGTGACATGATGGACTTGCGAAGAACATCGTAAGAGGTAGTTAATATTATGTCATCCACATATAGAAGATAAGCAATATTATTACCTTGACGGTAGATGAACAGAGAATGATCATAACGATTGTTAGAAAACCCAGTATGTGAAACAAAATCTGCAAATCTCTTGTACCAGGCCCGGGGAACCTGTTTTAGCCCATATAATGATTTTTTGAGCAAGCACACATGATTGGGGAACTTGGAGTCCCTGTATCCCAAGGGCTGGTACATGTATATAGTCTTATTGAGTTGTCCATGGAGGAAGGCATTTTTGACATCCAACTGATGAAGTGACCATGCCTTCAAGAGAGCTAGACTAAGGACTGTTCTTATAGTTGTCGGTTTAACCACCAGACTGAACTTCTCACCGCAATTCACACCAACCTGTTGTGTCTTTCCATTACCTACAAGACAGACTTTATGCCCCTCAAAAGTCTCATCAGATTTTTCTTTTGACTGAAAATCAACATAGACCGAATTACATTGGCATAAGTGGGACGAGGAACCAACTCCCACGTCCTATTTTTAATAAGAGCATTAAATTCATCAGCCATGGCCATTTTCTAATTCAGGTCATTAGGAGCAGACACAAGATTACGAGGCAATGATGAATTTGAAATCTGGGTGTGTAGGCTATATTTGGTGTTGGGTTTGACAATGCCGTGTTGACTCGGGTGACTGGATGCTAGGCTGGGTTTTGAATTGGGCCAACGGAGGAGACTGCACTGCCTGGCAGTTGGCAGTGAACTGATCTGTGACCCAAGCCACTGCAAGGCAGTTGGTTTTGGGTTGTCGATCCAGAGGGCATACCTGGGCTTAGGAAAGGAGGCCCAGCTTGCTGGGCAGTGGTGTGCCGCGGCTGGGCCATTGTTCCAGGGCCCAAGTCGCCAAAAATATTTTGGTTGGCCGAAACAGTGGGCTCGTTTTGAGACAAAAAATGTTGGGACAAATACGGGGGTATGCCATCGTCTAAAAAATTATAGGTAAATGGGAAAGTTGTTTCATCAAAGATAACATGACAACTCACTAAAATTTTATTGGAGGAAATGTCGTAACATTTGTAACCTCGATAATTAGAGGGATATCCCAAAAAAATGCAAGGAGTAGACCGAGGTTGAAATTTGGTGATTGTCGTGGATGGAAATAGAGGATAGCATAGGCACCCGAATACCCGTAAATGAGAATAAGATGGATCCCTTAAGTATAGGATTTTTAGAGGAGTTTGATAGGACATGTTTTTGTGGGGACGTATGTTCAATATATATGTAGCCATTTGTAGTGCATGATGCTAAAAAGATGGTGGTAGCGCGGCATGGGCAAGAGATGCTCTAATTATGTTATCGATGGTTCAGATTTTTCGTTCTTCTTTCCCATTTTGAGAGGAAGTATGTGGACATGAAAGATGAAAAATTAAACCATTTGGATTGCAAAAATCCCAAAAATGCCCAATATCAATCTCCCTACCATTATCACATTGAATATTTTTAATATCCCGTTCAAATTGATTCTGGATGAATGCTCTAAAAGTTAGAAATGTGGAAAAGACATGTGATTTTTTCGACAAGGGAAACGTCCACAAAAATTAGAGTAATCATCTAGCAAGAGCAAATAATATCTATGGCCCGAAGAGCTCAAAACGGGTGATGTCCAAATATCACAATGGATAATATCAAAAGACATAAATGTGCATGAATTAGACGAAACAAATGGCAATTGAACATGTTTTCCAAATGGACATGAACGGCACATACTTGAATTACGTGTTTGAGTACATGAAATAAAATTATTTTGTTTGAGGGAGGCTAAAACAGGTGCCCCCGGATGATGCAAACGTTCATGCCATAACAAGGGTGCGAAAGGTGCAAAAGTGAATGGTAACTTGGTTCGTTGATTAGATGTGGTAATTGGATAGAGCTCCCCATCACTATCACATCTCATTAGAAGCATCCCCGTCTGAAAATCCTTCATGGAAAATGCAAAAGGGTAAAAAACAACAGATACCCAATTATCAGTAGTAAATTTTCTAACCGAAACTAAGTTTTTAATTAATTGTGGAGCATGAAGGACATTCTTTAAAATTAAAGGTGGATTTGGTGGGAGTCAAATTGGTAGAACCATAACCACGAATTGGAATAGAATGACCATTTCCGACAATTATACCATTATTTTTGCTCAAATTAAAATAGGATGAGAGATTACCTTGGGAGGACGTCATATGAGACGTCGCACTGGTGTCCATATACGAATTTGCGTCGGGCGAAATTAGTCCAAAAGTGTGCATGACAGACTCAATAACTGTTGGGCTGGCCACTGCCGAATGGGCCTCTTGCCATTGGTTTGGCAATGGTAGGGGTGAGTAGGTCCGGGTACCCTAACTTTCTTGAACTACCCGGACCCTACCCAGTAAAAGATCGGTTCCTAAATTTACTACCCGGAACCTACCCGTAGCAATAATTACCAGGAACCTACCCAGACCCTGCGGTTCTAGGTAGGTTCCCGGGTACCCTGTAAATTTTTGTGTTGCTTAAAGAGATATATCTGATTATCATTGTAATTGTTGATATACGATCTCTAATTCCCCACTTAATTATACTATAATTCCTCATATAGGTACCAAAAACCTCAGAATTTTCAATCAACACCTATGTGGGAGTTTTGATTTTGGTGATTTATGAATTAATTCCGGAAAGAAAAAATGGGTGAGCCAATGAGAAATCGATATTTTTTCTCTCAAATAGGATAAAACTCATTAAGAAGTAATCAGAACTCATAAGAGAAAGAGGGGGATGACTTACCTCGTTCATGGTTGAACCGCGGTGGGGGGTGGGTGAGAGAGAGGTGAGCATTTAATGTTATTTCCCCTTCTGGGCACGAACAACACATAGAAAGGACGAAGCTTTGTGTTATTGCAAAAAATGATGGATGAGAAGAGAGAGAAGCGCGTGGGGGTGATAGGTGTGATGCTAGGGTTCCATGACCTAGCTGTTGTATCATTACAAATGAGGGGGAAAGGAGGGTCTTATGCCCTTAATAGCCGAAGTGGGCCGGGTCTGGTCCAAGAATGGACTGGGCTCGGCTATAAAAGAAAAGGAAAGGAGCCCAAATTCGTGAAATAGAAAGAGGTGTGGTAGAAATATTTAATATTTCATAGGTTTCAGGTATCGGTTCCGGGTCCGGGTACCCTGTCTTTATTTGTCGGAACCGGAACCGGACCCGACATTGATCGGTTCCTAATTTTACTATCCGGAACCTACCCGTTATTATAATATATCTATCTGGAACCTACCCATTAGTGTCGGTTCCGATCGGGTATTTAGGTACCCTGTAGCCGTGCCCACCCCTAGGCAGTGGCCTAGTTGTTGTTGAAAAGTTATTGCCTCTGGACCCATAAACTGGCTGCTAGCCAGTGTACCTTGGATTGGGTCTAGCCCAATTTCCTGTATGAAATGGGCATGATGGCATAGCCTAAGGCCACTGACATGCCCACTGTGGCGGTCCGCCGCCCCACTGGCCACGAGGCTGCCACTGCTGGCCGGAATTTGCCGGCTGTCCGCCGCCTCTACTACCATTTCCGCCGCCACCAGAATTTCAGTAGCCCCCGCCTTTACCATTTCCGCGATTACCACCCTTATTTTTGCCACCATTTCACCCTTTTTGTCCCATATTTTGTGGTAGAGGTTCAAAATGCCTTTTAGTCTCATTGGTTGAGGCGGCAACCATGGCGTAATTTGAGACGGTTGCGAACTTTTTGGCAAACCCCGCTTCTCTAAGAATAAGCATGGAGCGGGCTTGATAAAAGAGTGGTAAAGGATTGCTTTGTCGGATGAGCGTTCTCACGCCACTATAAGCGTCGGTAAGGTCGACAACCAATTGTAACACCAACCGATTGTTTGTAACCGGCGAACCAACGTTCTTGAGTTGATCCGATAAAACTTTGAGACGTTGACAATAAGCGGATGCATTGGGGAAATCCGCCATGTCCGTAGTGGAGAATTCTTGCTCCAACGTGACGGCGCGGGAATTCTTGTTATCTTGAAAGATATCTTGTAAGCGATTCCAAGTCTCTATTGCCGTGGAATCGGGTTCCATTATTGTGTGCAACAAATCGCTTGATATTGTTGCATAAATCCACGAAAGAACTGTCGCATCAAGTGTGAGCCATAGTTATTTTTCATCATCGGTGTTTAACACCTTTTCCTTGCCCGTTTCTGGTGGGATAATGTGATGAATAACTTGGTGAGAGTGACAACAAATTTTAAAGAGTTCTGCCCAAGTTGTGTAATGCACATTTTCCATGTCAAAAGTGATGGAAATTTGAGTTTTGATGTTGGAAACGGTGAGAGCGGGATGAAAAGTGGATTTAGAGTCAGACATTGTCGACCGGACAAAGAAAAAAATAATGGAAAAATAAAAAATGAGGGTGGCCGATGGTAGTGGGAGGAGGTGGTCGACGGTTTGGGTGAAAAATTTTGTGGGAGTAGGATCTTTTCCCTAATCTTTTGATACCTAATCTTCTAGAGATTATTACTTAACATTGATAGATTAGATAGCATTATTCTAGGCTCATCATATCATATCACTAGCATGATTCTAGCTTGTAATAGTGGTATAATTACCACATTATTGGAAGTTGAATATTGAGGAAAATATTCTGACAGTAACAATATAAGAGCAGTACAAGGAAGTAGCAGAACGGGCGTCCTCATCGTCTTTAAGAGGTGATGTAGCTTTAACAGATGTTGTCTTTTCATCGTTTAATCTGCAAATACAAACATTTGGCTATCAGAACAATCATTGGCAACGAAACATAATGTGAAGGTAAACAGCTAAAGAATGCATGTGAAAAGATTTAAATTAAGAAAACCAACTTTATCTAGCAAAATTCACTTACCCTTCAGAAGCAGCTTTCTTTGCAATTCTTTTGGATGAAATAGACTCCGCAGACTTAACGCGGAAACAACAAATAAAATTTGTGAGATATGGCATCCATAGAACTCAAAAAAGGGAAAGGTAACATGATCACGAGTATTGAGAATATAATTAAGTAAAATAAAAGCTTGCTCTCTCTAACAGCTTAAGGTTTTTAATGAGATGGTTACACATTTCAATATGGTATCAAAGTAGGCAGAGGTCTTGAAATCGAATCTCACCCGCCACCCATTTTATCAAAAAGAATTTCCACCTTTTAGATGAGAAGTTTACCAGCGATTGACGAAGACTTGGGACAGATTTCTTCAAACGAGAAGCAGACGAGAGTACTGTTCCATTCGAATGTGAAGCCTCGTGTGTTACCCCATTTGGTATCCAAGATTTAAAATCTGATTTCTTTGTAGAAGCATTGATGCTCTTCCTCGTTATGTCAGCATTGCCACCTCTTGCAGGGAATGAAAGGCTTTTCGCCATACTTCCCTTTCTCGAACGAGTCAATGCAGACGAACTTGTTGAATCCTTAGCCACTTTATTGTTCTTTTTAGTACCACTAATGGATACCTTATGTTGATTTGATGCTTTACTTTTCGGAACATTCTCGGATAATTCAGTTTTGGCTACAGATGAATTTGGTGTCTCATCCGCTTTCTCATTAATGTTCTCTTTCTTTAAATCCACATTTTGTTCCTCAGCACAACAATCTTTTCCACTTCTACAGGAACCCCATTTTCAGACTCCATAGACCAACACTATCTGAAGCAAAGCAATTGATAAATACTCAAGAATTTTTGTATCCATCAGTAATTGGAAGCTATGTGGCTCGGACTCTCCAAAATTGTTGCCACATCTATGTCGGATCCTCAAAAAATGCACTTCTTAGGGAGGATGCGACACACTTTTTTGGCATTTTTAACGAGTCCGAGCAACATAGATTGGAAGACAAATCATACAAGCCTAAAATCCAATCTATAAAAGGACCTTCACAAATTGACATCACTTTCTTTCACATAAAAAACAAATCTTTAAAGAAACGACAAAAAACCATAAATGAGGGGAAAGACGAAAAAAACAAGTTTCGTAGAAGCAACCACTGATGCTTGCATTAGGGTAGACTGTCTACATCACACCCTTTGGGGTGTGGTCCTTCATCGGACCCGGCTAACGCGGGATGTTTTGTGCACCGGCTGCTGATAAATTCAATTTTCACTTCTTCTCAAAACAGAATTTTAAACAGTAGGAACATTGACACTTTTATTCAAGTAATAATAACTCAAGAACCACAAAACAGAACCCTCTTCAAATTCAAAACAGAACCCTCTTCAAATTCAAAAACCAAGAATTCAATTTTCAGTTCTTGATCTCAGATAAACAGAATTTTAGACAGCAAGACCATTGACACTACTGCTTTAGTGTTACAATACATGAACAACTAAACAGAAAATATAAGGTAACAACATCCTACTACACATGGTCGGATCCAAGATTTGAACTTTATGGGTTCGAGGTCAAGATTTCATCACAGCCCATTTCATTAACAAATATACAAGGTCTAAACCAAAGCTATTGGTTCAAATGAACACATAACTAATGCACTAGGTCTACTTCATAGTAACATCATCAACACCAACGTCTTCAAATTCCATAAATAAAAGCTCCAACAAAATTCAATACAAAAATTAACAAAGAGTGAATAATATTAGTACTGTTTTGAAAACCAACATGGCATTAATATTTCAAAGAAATGTGAGAGTTTAAAGTAAAGGCTACCTTTTTTTCTGGAGTCTTGGAGATGATTGGTGGCAAAGTGTGCTTTAGAGTGGTACTGAAATTATGTATCTCTGGAATTCAAATGATACAATAGAATGAAAAACTGTGTTAGAAATACTGGAAACGGAGAGGAGAGAGAGGGGATGGAATTATGGATTTCACTCCACTGGTAAAAAATAAGAAATGACCAAAGTGGCCCTTCTTCTGCGTCTTATTGGAGGGAGGGGGGCGGGGGGTTACGAGAGAAAAATTATAAGTATTACTCTTCCGTTTTAATTTATGTGATATATTCCATCAGATATAAATTCTATATCTATATATTATTAAAAGTCAAAGAAAAATGTACTATATTTAGCCAAGTGGCAGCCTAGAAAAAGGCAACATGGCATAATTAGTTAATATTTGGTAAGTAGTTAATATATACTTAGAACAAACATTCAAACAAATTCAAGTCTAAATTATTATTTTTTTAAAATATAATAACAGAAGCCACGTTTAAATGAAAAAATCATCGTGGAGAAGTTGGATTTTTTTTTTTCGTTCTAAAAGCTAGTTTCAATTAAAACATTAAATGAGGAAAGACTAATTAAAATATCATAGTCGAAAAAAATGTATAAAGAGGAGAATAGGTCTAAAAATATAATTAATTATCTCATATAGAAAATTTTAATAATTATAAAAAAAATTCAAATTTTTATATGAAAATAAAAGAGAAGAAAAATATATTTGCTTATTGCGAGAAAAAAAAATTATTGTAAAATATCAACATACTTTATGAGAAAATTAGTAAAATAATTCTGTGTTAGAAATTTGCCTTTGGCGGGAGTTACGTCCAACCATCTTTAATGACTTAAACACTAAAGTTCCGCATGTTGGAAACTTCGGTTCTTCACACGTGCATAATCTACTAAGTAAGTAGATGACCGTAGGGAATTTCGTTGAGAAATGAAAGAGATATTGGTCCACGAAGTGAGGTGTTTGAAGCATGGAAAAAGGTGGTAAAGACCAATCCTCCCTCATCGGTGGGGGAAGAAAGATTTGTTTAGTTTATAAGTCTCAAAGTTGGCTTGGGGTTTGGGACCCCAATGGGTATCCCATGTGTTTAAAGGAGGGAGGAACTAGATGTGCTTTGGTTCGAGGCTAAGCCACACGCGCGCCACCGCCCCCCGACCGGTCCGGTCTGGTCTCGGGTCGTGGGTTGTGGGCTTCTTCTAATATATTCTTCAAAGTAACACTTGAGTTTCCTTTGCTCATTTGCTCATTTGTTGAGTTGTTGTTTTATCTTGGGAGACTATTGTCCAGAACGTACGAGGCAATCTTGTCTTAAAGACAGAGTGCCATCACTCGACTCAGCATATCAAAACTATTCCAGTTCATTGAATTTCAGTTTGTTGTAATTTCATTGTGTTGTAATACTTAACAGTTAATTATTTTCGTTTCATGCACCATTGTAAACCAACAAGTTTAAGACAAGATTGTGTTTGTTGTAACTGTTTTAACATGACTGGAAACACTGTTCATGCCATTCGCCGCCAATCGAGGCGGCAGTGCACTGCGCCACCCTGCTTTGCCGCCGCATCGTTCAAGGCAGCAACTCGTCTACCTTCCCCACTGCTGCCCAAGGCACGTCCGCTGCCTTTACTGCTCCACCCTCCGCATTCCACCATGAACGCCCTAAAAATTTTATGGGCTCAAACTTTAAGAGATGGCAGCAGAAGATGCTGTTATACTTGACTGTTATGGGAATGACACGTTTCCTAACAGAATATCCTCCACAAGCTGGAGATGAAATGGACCCTTCGCCTTCTGAAATGGGTGAAGGGGGCCTAGGTATCCATGTCATTAATGGCATGAAGATGGTTCTTGATGTATGGAATCATAGTGATTTCATGTGTAAGAATTACATATTAAACTGCTTGGGAGACCCTCTCTACACGGTGTATTGCACCGCTGGCACCGTCAAAGAGCTGTGGGAAAAACTGCAAAAGAAGTACAACGCACAAGATGCAGGTACTAAGAAATTCATCGTTGGGAAATTTCTAAAATTTCAAATGGTGGATAGTAAGACAGTGATGTCCCAAGTCCAGGAATTCCAAATGATTCTACATCACCTGAATTTGGAAGGATTGAAGCCAAATGAGCAGTTTTTGGTTGCATCGCTGATTGAAAAGTTACCTCCTTCGTGGAATGAGTTTATGAGCCACTTAAATCTTAAGACAAAGGAGATGACATTTGAAGAACTTATTATCAAACTCCAAATTCAGGAAGATAATAAGAAGGCATTGCCAAGGGGCAAACAACCTGCTGAGGCAAAGGCAAATCTGGCTGAGGCCAAAGGGAACCCAAGCAAGAAGCGGAAGTTCCAGAAAGACGGCAAGACCCACGCAACGGAGATGTTCAGAGGTAGCTGTCACCACTGTGGGAAACTGTCATAAGATCAAGGAATGTCGCAAGCTCAAGACTGAGCAACAACAGAAAGCCAAGGCGCATGCTAACGTCGTCAAGGACACGCTCCTGGATGACATGATTGAGGAGTTCTCAGCAGTGGTGTTTGAAGCAAACCTGGTTGAGAATCCCATGCAGTGGTGGATGGACACAGGTGCTACCAGACACATCTGTTCCAATAGAAATGCCTTCTCCACGTATACACCGGTCAACGACAAAAAGTTATTCATGGGCAACAACGTTTCGTCTGACGTGCTGAGGGTAGGAAAGGTGGTCCTGAAGATGACTTCTGAAAAGGAGCTCACTCTGAAGGAAGTGATGCATTCCCTGAGATTATGAGAAATTTAATTTCAGGACCTTTATTGGTTAATGCTGGTTTTAGGCTAGTGTTTGAATCCAATAAATTTGTACTCACTAAGAATGACACTTTTGTGGGGAGAGGCTTCGTCTGTGAAGGCCTCTTCAAAGTTAACGATATGTATGTAATGCGTCCAAGTAATAAAGTTGAAGCTTCTTCTTATTTGCTTGAGTCTTCTAATTTATGGCATCATAGATTAGGACATGTTAACTACAAGTCCATCCAAAGGTTGGTAAAATTAAAGGTGTTGCCGTCTATCGACGTAAACCCTCAACATAAGTGTGAGGTGTGCGTAGAGGCAAAACTCACAAAGCTTCCTTTTTGATATGTCGAAAGGAATACCGCTCCTCTAGAACTTATTCACACAGATATATGTGATTTGAAGTTTGCACAAACTAAAGGGGGAACAAGTACTTTGTGACATTCATTGATGATAGCACACGGTATTGTTACCTTTACTTGTTGAAAAGTAAAGATGAAGCCTTTGAAACGTTCCGACGTTACAAAGCAGAAGTTGAGAACCAACTAAGCATGCAGATTAAATAAATTCGTAGCAATAGAGGGGGAGAATACGTAGCGCCATTTGAGGAATATTGTGCCCAATCAGACATTGTTCATCAAACGACGGCTCCATACTCACCTCAATCAAACGGTGTGGCGGAACGTAAGAACCGCACATTGAAGGAAATGATGAATGTCTTGCTCATCAATTTCGGTCTTCCCCAAAACATGTGGGGAGAAGCCGTCCTTACCGCTAATACGATTCTTAACAGAGTCTCACATAAGGGTAAGGACAAAACTCTATATGAATCATGGAAGGGAAAGAAACCCACCTATAATTATTTAAAAGTGTGGGGTTGTTTGACAAATGTCGAAGTACCCAAGCCAAAGCAGGTCAAGATTGGGCCTAAGACTGTAGATTGCATTTTCATCGGATATGCAAATAACAGTAGTGCTTATCGCTTCTTAGTACATAAGTCAGATATTCCAGATATCCATGGGGGTACAATCATGGAATCAAGGAATGCTCAATTCTTTGAAGATACCTTTCTTAGAAAGGAAAAAGACATAACCTCTCGCAAACGAAGTTATGAACAAAGCTCTCAGGAACCGGGAGTCGTTGACGGCCCGGATCTAGATGGTTCAGATCTAGTGGACCTCAAAGTGGCTGAATATCCAAAATCTAGTGTTCCAGACTCTCAGAACTTGGAGACTCCAGAGATGGAACCGAGGCGAAGTAAAATGGCTAGGAAGAAGAAATCCTTCGGTCCTGACTTTGTAGCTTATATGGTTGATGATGAACCAAGAACAATTGCTGAAGCATTGTCAACTCCAGAGGCACCGCTCTGGAAAGAAGCTATTGAGAGTGAAATAGACTTCATTTTGCATAACCATACTTGGGAGTTGGTTGATCTTCCTCCGGGAAATAAACTGTTGGGCTGTAAACGGATACTCAAACGGAAGAATAAAACAGATGGGTTTATAGATAAGTACAAGGCCAGGTTGATAGTCAAGGGCTATCGGCAGAAAGAAGGCCTTTACTATTTTGACACATACTCCCCGGTGTCTCGGATGACGTCCATACGGGTATTCATTGCGATCGCAGCGTCGCGTGACCTTGAGATACATCAAATGGATGTCAAGACAGCCTTTCTAAATAGTGAATTGGAAAAAGAAATCTATATGGAACAACTCAAGGGGTATGTGGTTCCAGGGCAAGAGAAGAAAGTCTGTCGGCTTGTCAAATCTCTGTATGGGTTGAAACAAGCCCCGAAGCAATGGCACGAAAAAATTGATAGTACTCTACTATCGAAGGGTTTCAACATTAATGAATGTGACAAATGTGTCTACATGAAAGGTAACTCTGATTTGTTCGTCATGATATGTATGTATGTAGATGACATGCTGATCACATGAAGCAGTCCTAGCATGATTCTAGAGACTAAGAACATGTTGAAACAATGCTTCGACATGAAGGATATGGGTATTACAGATGTCATCTTAGGGATAAAAATTTCTAAGACATCTGACGGACTGGTCTTATCTCAATCTCACTACATCGAGGACGTGTTGAGAAAGTTTGAGATGTTTGACAGTTCGCCTATAAAGGCACCACTGGATAGAAATCAAAAGCTTGATAAAAATCGTGGTACACTCGTATGCCATGAGCAATATGCACAGATGATTGGCAGTTTGATGTACATAACAAACTGCACCCGACCTGATATTGCTTATGCAATCAACAAGTTGGTTAGGTTTACCCGTAATCCGAGTAATGATCATTGGAAGGCGTTGAATCGGGTACTACAATAACTGAAATACACGCTAACTTATAGGTTGCATTATTCGAGATATCCAACTGTACTAGAGGGGTACAGTGATGCAAACTGGATATCTAATATAGAGAACACCAAGTCCACCAGTGAGTATGTATTTACAATTGGTGGTGGAGCTGTGTCTTGGAAATCCTCTAAGCAAACTTGCATCGCCCGATCCACAATGGAATCGGATTTTATCGCTTTAGACAAAGCATGAGAAGAAGCTGAGTGGCTTCACGAATTCTTAGAGGATGTTCCTTGTTGGAACAAACCTGTACCTTCTGTAATGATCCAATGCGACCAGTCGGCTCTAGAAAGGGCACATAATGTTATGTACAACGGCAAGTCTCGTCATATTCGACGGAGGCATAAGACCGTTAGGCAGCTGATCACTACGGGTATAATATACATTGATTACATAAAGTCAAAGGATAATATAGCAGACCCTCTGACAAAGGGCTTACCCAAGGATCAGATGTATTACATGTCTAAGGACTAATACAGTGGTAACCCAACCTTACTGACTGGAGATCCCAGGAATTTGGTTCAATAGGAAAACTAAGTTGTAAAGGTTCATTTGATCGCTTCAGTGGAAGCATGAGCACTTCGGATAGTGATTTCTGTAAAGAAACACCAAATCCAAAGTTGTTCCCGCAATAGACATTAAGTGTTATCTGCAGTGTGGGTAAATGTTAAGTTTTCAAAACCTTTAATGATCCTCAACAATTGATGTTAGGTTTGGGGAAACTTTTAATGGTTTCTAACACTCTTAAAGTGGGGTATAGCAGGATACCTTGTAGGAGACCACCTATTTAAGTGCGAGGACATGCCGCCTCAAATGAACGCACTTAAGAATTCAAGAAGTTGTCTACGGCCACAACGGACAAAACATTACGAAGAAAAGAGTAAGGGAATTTGTTGTGTTGGTACTATTGACTTGGCTTACATTAAACACTGACGGTTCAAGACATCACGTTCACCGCGCAGTAAGTAAGTCCGATGGTATTTAACTATGGAAGGTTCAAAGCTGAAGCTACCTCTCCTTATGCAACATCGGTCCGCTGAAATATTATTGGGAAAAGGCACCATGTGAGTGCGCCAAAATCTCTTTCAAGAGGGGATTGTTGAAAATTTGCCTTTGGCGGGAGTTGCGTCCAACCATCTTTAATGACTTAAACACTAGTGTTCCGTATGTTGGAAACTTCGATTCTTCACACGTGCATAATCTACTAAGTAAGTAGATGACCGTAGGGCCAAAGATCGTCAAATTTCGTTGAGAAATGAAAGAGATATTGCTCCACGAAGTGAGGTGTTTGAAGCATGGAAAAAGGTGGTAAAGACCAATCCTCCCTCATCGGTGGGGGAAGAAAGATTTGTTTAGTTTATAAGTCTCAAAGTTGGCTTGGGGTTTGGGACCCCAATGGGTATCCCATGTGTTTAAAGGAGGGAGGACCTAGATGTGCTTTGGTTCGAGGCTAAGCCCACACGCGCGCCGCCGCCGCCTGTCCCGTCCGGTCCGATTGTGTGTCGTGGGTCGTGGACCAGCCTTAATATGCACTCAATTCAATCATTTATTTTGGCTGAATAACTCTCCCTAAAAGCCAATTCGTTGCACATCAATTCACCATTTATTTTGGTGAATTACTACCTCCATAATTGTCATTACTTGGCCAATAACAACAATTATGTGGGCAGTTGGTAAGTCTTCTCCTTCAACTATATAATGGAGCCTTTGCACAATTGTTGAGACACACAAAAACATACAAACGAAATCAGATTCTTCCTACTATTTAAGCATCATTTCATTACTCAAAATTCTTCAAAGTAACACTTGAGTTTCCTTTGCTCATTTGTTGAGTTGTTGTTTTATCTTGGGAGACTATTGTCCAGAACGTAGAAATGATATATACGGGGCAATCTTGTGTTAAAGACAGAGTGACATCACTCGATTCAGCATATCAAAACTGTTCCAGTTTCTTGTTCAGGTTAATTGAAATTTCAGTTTGTTGTAATTTCATTGTGTTGTAATACTTAACAATTACTTATTTCCGTTTATTGCACCATTGTAAACCAACACTTTGTTCATACTTTGGATGAACTAACAATAACGAATTCGTTTTGAATTCTTTGTTCATATTTTGGATGAACTAGAAATAACAAATTAGTTTTGAATTTGACATTATTTCTTTTGTTTTATAATGACAAATTAGTTTTGAATTTGTATTTCTGTTATATTTAATGTAAAATTGTATATGGATAAAAGCGAACTAAAATATTAGTGTAGGAAAAAATGTACACAATAAGGGAGATAGTAATAATGAGGATATTTATACTTGAATTAATTTTAAAATTTAAATTAATTAAATAATTCATATACTTACACAATAGAATAAAAGTATAAGAAAAATCAATAGTAAGCAAATTATATACCTATGATATATTGAAATAAAAATAATTTAAATAGAAGTCACGTTTAAATGATAAAATCATCGTGGAGAAGTTGGACTCTTTTTTCTGTTCTAAAAGCCACGTTTCAATTAATATATATATATATATATAATTAGTTTTGAAAATTAACCAAATCGTGAAGTTACTTTCCTGTTGGAATCAACAAACTCACCGTGAATTCAAATTCACATTAAAGTCTCCTATTATGGTGAAAGTGTCCTATTATAGTGGAACCATATTTCTACAACATTCAGTTATTACAATTTAAATTTAAAATTATCTAAAATCTAAAATTGAAAATTAAAAAATTATAGGGAATGGGAACTGTCAATCTATCTATTATTAAAACTGCCAGCTACTTTCGTATTGGAAGTTAGAATCATGAACAACGTGAATTCAAATTCAACAAGGAGTTATAGTATATGTGGATACATATAAACAGTTGTGTAGTACTACTATAAGAGCCTAAAATAATTTTCTTTCTCAACGTTGAATGCCTATTCAATTTTTTCTTTCTGATTTGGTGGAAAAATCAGATCATGCATTTGATTTTTTTTTTTTAAAGAGTTCAACAAAATGGCAATGGGAACTAGTTTGGGTTTGTGTTATTTGGTACTTTGCTCATTTTTGGGTTGGATTTTGAATAATAATGATTGGTTTTGTGCTCTGTTTTGGTGGAAAATCAGATTTTGCAAATGAATTTTCGATGAAAAGTTTAAGAAGATGGCAATTATTGAAAAGATGTGTTTTCTTTGTCCCCGTTCTGAAGATAAGGATAGTGTGTGGAGTTGATCATGATGGTTTAAAGATGTTGTTTCAGGTATAAAAACCAATCAAAGAAGCGGTAAGCATTAATTGTTATTGAAATGCTATTACATTATAATTGAGGAAAAAAAGTTTTATTGGATTTAAGTATTGACGAGCTCTATGATTTGTTTGGTGAATTAATAGACTTTGATTGCAAAAATATGACATTTTAAATATTGTACACCAAGAAATATTCTTTATTTTAAGAATGTTTCTGATAGGGAGAATTGTAGCGAGTCTAATGATGCTGAAGAGCCAAATGCTCCTCATCAAATGAAATTTTCGAGGTCTCAATTAAGCTGAAAGAAACTGACTTACATTTAAGACATTTTCTTCTTTACCATTTACATAACTTTTTTTGATATGTCACTCTATATAAGAGATATTATATTTCTAACTTAACAATTATTATTGTCATGCGAGCATCTCAAGTCAACAAATTTTCATTCTGCATTCTCTTAATGAGGTTGTCTTGAGTTACATATCCGGATATAAACATGCTTGATCTTGATCAAGAAAATGGCATTTCTCTTCTGGCTACTATTTAGAAGTAGATGTTACTGTCAATTTGAGGGGTTAATTTATCATATGATCACTACCTAAATAGTTATTATATCATAAAGTCAACTTTCTTCGTTAATTCAATTTCTTTTAACAAAAAAAGTAATTCCTGAGATAAATAATTATTAGCTGAGTGATCACTTGAGAGATCAACTCAAAATTTGAGCATTATCTTTTATAGTTTTTGTCGTTCTGGATAAATAGTCTTTACAATTTATGACACAAGTGAAAATGATTCCATCAGAGATAAATTCGAGATAGTAACTCTATAAAATGCTTTTTTAATCAAGTATTTTAAAAATAAAAAAAATAGTCTTATGTTATATAGACGAATGCAATGACCCGTTTTGTAGATCAAAGAAACCTATTTGTTTGTTATTAAAATACAAGGATCACAACATAGATATTTGCACAGATAGTACCCAGATAGACCTCCTCACATCTCTTGCCACTCAACCTTAAGTAAAGCTATTTGCACAGATAGTACCCACAAAGATATTATTATCAATGTATGAATTGGTTGAATTATTCTTTTCGCCATAAATAATTAGCTTTCAATTTATGATTTGTTTATAGAGTTTAGTTACCAAAAATTTCAACATTATCCATGGATCAATTCAATAAAGTCTGTTTTGTCAAAAGAACTAAGACTGATATCTCATCTCATCATAAGAGAATTCAAAATCTCTTTAAGATTTTAAATATGACATTATTTAATTATTTGTATAATAATCCTACTAAAAAACATAACTTAGTGTGTGCATTAATTACATTGTCCTTTTATGACTAATTTCTCTTTCTTCCTTTTTCTTTCTATTTGTGTGTGCATTAATTACATTGTCCTTTTATGGCTAGTTTATCTTCTTTTTTTCATTTTATTTGTGTGTTCATTAATTACATTGTTCTTTTATGATTGGTTTTTCTTTCTTCTTCCTTCCTTTTTATTTGTGTATTTGCACATGAGCTTATGTGACATTTTTTCAATTTGATTTTTGTCCTTTTTCTATTTTGTCATTATCTTTTTTATTGTTTCTTGTCTTTTTATTTTCCTTTTGAATAAAAAATAAAATATTAATTAAGTATTTTAATGTTAATGATATTAATATAAAATTTATATTTGAAATATGATTCTACTTTTTGTAATTTTTTAAATAAAATTTAACTTGCTAAAAATTATATTAAATATTAAAAGTAAGCCTAAACTCTATTTGTTTTATTTTTTTTATAATTTTCTTTTGAAGGAATTAATCGGTTCTTTATGATACTTTGTCAGTATATGATATATATCATATGAGTATCATAAAAGACTGATAATTTTTTAAGGAATGAATCAGTCTTTTATGATAACATGTTAGTATATGATATATACCATATGAGTATCATGGATGACTGATGATTTTTTTTGAAGGAATGAATCAGTCTTGTCAGTATATGATATATACCAAGTTGGAAATCATAGAGGATTGAAAGTATTTTCTAAGGAATGAGCTAGTCAATATGATACCATATCAGTATACAATATATACCATGTGAGTATCATATATGTTAGTATATGATATATCATGTGGATCAGTCATCCATGATACCATGTACGTATATGATATATATATATATATATATATATATATACAATGTGGGCATCACAGAGCATTGCGTTATGTTTTTCTTAAAGGAATGAACTAGTCTTCTATGACATCTTGTCAACATATGATATATATTACATGAGTATCATTTACGATTGAGGATTATTTTCTTTTTAAAGAATGACCTGGTCCTTTATGATACCATATGAGTATATGATATATACCAGGATTGTATCATAGAGGACTGTGTTCTTTTTTCTTGAAGAAATGAACTGACAGTCCTCTATGATACCCTGCTAGTATATGATATACCATGTAGGTATCATAGATGATTGAGTAGTATTTTTTGAAGGAATAAATCAACCTTCTATGATACCCTATAAGTATATGATATATATCATGTGGGTATCATAGAAGATTAAGTTGTGTTTTTCTTGAAGGAATGAATCAGTCCCCTGTGATACTCTGTCAGTATATGATATATACCATGTTGGTATCATTGAGGAGTGAATGTTTTCTTGAAAGAATGAACAGTCAGTCTTGTGTGATACCATGTGGGTATCATAGTATACAACAACAATATACTTAAACTGCTATTGAAAAAGAAACAAGTAATAAATAAATTTTAAAAAATGAAAAAGAAAGAAATTATATTTAAATATAGAATCAAAATTATGGTGAAAAAGAAAATAAAATATAGTATAAAAATGAATAAAAAGGAGGAAAAAATGAGAAAAAGAAAAGAATAAAAGAAAGAAAATAAGATAAGAAGTAGAGAAATAAAAAAGAAAAGAAGAAAAAAGTGACAATTAAATAGAAAAGAAGAAATAAAGAATTAAAAAAGAAAGAAAGTAAAAAAAATGAAAGGAGCTAGAATTAAATATGGAATTAGATTATGGTGAAAAAATAAAATAAAGAATATTATGATTTGAAAAAAATAAATAAAACAAAAAAGAAGAAAAAAATTAGAGAAAATAGGAGAGGGCATCAGTGTAGTTTCCCCAAGAAAAAACCTCCCTCTATATATTAATTACCTAGTTTAAATTAAAATATACTTTCTAGTTTGTATTCTTCGTCTCAAAATATTTGTCATGGTTAATATAAATAGATGTCTCAAATTATTTGTCATGGTTAATATAAATAGATGTCTCAAATTATTTGTCGTTTTCGAATTTCAAAGCAAAATTAATTATTTTTCCCTATTTTATCCTTGGCGGAATTTTTCAAGGAAAACTATAAGCTCCTTGATTATGGGGTGTTATTACTCTTGTGCAAGTACCAACAATAAGCCAACCTTGTTATCTTAAACACCTGATCACTTTTTACAACATGTAATTACTACGATTAACTACTTTCACCATATTAGGAGTATAAAGTGGTTCTTAGCACAAAGTTCCAAATGGAGAAGAAAGTAAAAACTGATAAAAAAAATGTCCTTACAATACACATTTGCATTTACTATAGATAATGTCATTAACACATTCATTTAATGACGAGAAATGAAAATATAGATATAAATAAAATTAAAATAATAAAATATCCCTTTTAATTATTGTTTTTAAGGAGTATATAAATTAAAAAATAATAAATATTTTGAGACGAAGGGAGTAACACGTAGAAAGTAATTAAATGGCGGCCGTGGTTGTTATTTAATTTTTTGCTGATTGAATAACATGCACTCAAGTTGACTCAACTAAGTTCATTAACTTGGTTTTTTTTTTTTGGCAGTTCCATCTGTCATGAAAATTTCCATGTTAGAAACAAAAAATTATAGCCTGTCAAAGACAACCTTATCTGCTAAAAGAATTAGCGAATGAATTTTTTTTAGCTTGGAACAAATGGAGCAAAATGTGTACCATTTAACATTATTGAATCAAAAGTTGTCTTCTTGGAATATCATAATACTCAATTAAAAGATGACAAATTTGGACCAGATTCAATTTATCAGTTAATGGTCCGTGCTTTTCTTTTTGGGTTTTTATTATTTAACAAAGCAGGTAACAAGATAAGGATTTTGATTAAAACAAGACCAATATTGATTTTTAATATGATACAAAACTTTAATTAATTTTTTCATAATATTTTCTCTCACAAATTAAGGTTTCATTATATATGCAAATTAAAAAGAAGATTTCACCATTATGTGTGTAGAATTGTATTAATCTCCCTTGGGGAGCCTTTCTCATTAATACAAATATATTTAGTGTGTACAAGGTGTAGTCCTAATACAATAAGGATCCTATTACTACCATAAATATACATCACTAATAATTACAATGAATATAATACTAATATTCATTAATACACCCCCTCAGTCGGAGCGGGAGGATGCCGAACGATGAGACTGGATCTAAAGTCAAGGAATAACTGTCTAGGTAGTCCTTTAATGAAAATATATGCATACTGATACGAAGAAGGCACATGCAACACCTTAACATGCTCTAGGGCAACCTTCTTACGAACAAAGTGTATATCCATCGCAATGTGTTTGGTTCGCTGATTTTGAACCGGATTATGAGACAAGTATATTGCGGATATGTTATCACTGTATACCAATGACGCCTTATGCAAGGGATAATGAAGCTCCAAAAGAAGGTTTTAGAGCCAGCAGATCTCAGCAACAATATTTGCAACGCCTCTATACTCTGCTTCTGCACTCGAACGGGATAGGGTGACTTGCCTCTTGGTAGACCAAGAAATGAGATTATCCCCTAAGAACACACAATAGCCGGAGGTGGAACGTCGCATGTCCGGACAACCTACCCAATCAACATCAGTATATGATAACAACATAGTCGGTGCTGAGGGGTATAGATGCAATCCATAATCAAGTGTGCCTTTAACGTACCGAATGATACGCTTAAGAGCAGTAAAATGAGACTCTCTGGGGCATGTATAAATAAGCATACATGCTGAACAACATAAGTAATATCAGGCCTAGTGAACGTAAGATACTATAGTGCACCTGCAAGACTCATGTAAAGAGTGGGATCGGACACTGGATCACCATCAACAACACTAAGCTTTGATTTTGAGTCAATCGGAATGGGCATTATCTTGCAGTTCACCATTTTAGCCTTGTATACTATCTCCTATGCATACTTGCACTGACACAAAAATATAATATCTGCAGATCTAGTCATTGATATCCCCAAAAAGTAATTCAACTTCCCCAAGTCTGTCATAGCAAATTCGATTTTAAGCAATGCAATGATCTCATTTTTCAATAAATCAGAGGAGGCAGTAAGCACAATGTCATCCACATATAACAATAATTAAGCAATGCTACTACCTCTATGAAAAATAAATAGAGAATTATCACATTTGCTGCAAAGAAACCCTATCCGCATAATGTACTGTGCAAAGCGATCATACCACGCTCTGGGCATGTTTCAAACCATACAGTGACTTACGAAGACGGCAAACATACTGAGGGGCTGTTGTATGGACAAAATCAGACGGCTGGTGCATGTAAACAGTTTCTTTCAGATCCCCATGTAGAAATGCATTCTTCACATCAAACTGATGAATCGGCCACTGCTTACCCATAGCAATACTCAGAACGTCTCACCACAATCAATACCCTCATGCTGATTAGTGCCATTAGCCACAAGTGTCACTTTATATCTCTCTAGATCACCAATGTCTCTGAATTTATGATGAAAAAGCCACATGCATCGGATCACATTCACCCCCTTCGATCTAGGAACCAAATCTCAAGTGTGCTATTTCGTTAAAGCATTAAATTCCTCACACATGGCCGCATTCCAATTTGGGTCTAGTTTGGCCAATTTAGGGTTTTTGGGAATTGGGGATATGGTTTGTATGGATAGGTTAAATTGGAATTTGGGTTTGAACATCCCGTGTTGGGCACGGGTTTCCATATGGTGTGAGGGGGCAGGGATATGTGGGGTAGGTCTGCTGAGTGTCGGGTCACGGTATGGGATCGGGTCTGAGTTTTTGTTTGGTGTTAGAATCTGTACGGTGTCAATGGTCGGGAATGGTAGTGGGCGTAAGGCGACGGGTTGTGGGTGTTGATTGGTGGTGTTAGGTGACTGTGATAATATTAGTTGGGTTGGGTAGGCTGTCAGAGGTAGTGAAAGTGCAGGACCCGAAGGTAGATTTGGTAACAGGTGGTGATGTCGTGGTTGGGTTGTCGTTGATGTTACTGTACCGGTGAGAATGTGCTGGATCTGGGCTGGGTTGGTTGATCGGAGCTACGTCGGTGTGTGGTGTTGACATAGGATACAACTGATGAGTGAAGGGTGTGGCAGTGAAATGTGACTAAGAGACGACCGATCGACTGCCGGTGATGGTAGGGGCAGTCATCGGCGGAGGAGACCAGGTCGATGGGCTAATAATGGTTACTATGGCTGGCGGCAGTGACGGTGACTAAAGGAATGTAGTGGTTGCATGACTAAGTTCGTGAAGAATGACGGGGGAGGTGTCAGACTCGTCAAGAAATTATAGTCCGTGTTGTGGAAATTTTGAATGTTTGCAAATGGAAAAATTGTCTCGTCAAACGTAACGTGACGATAAACGTGAATTTGATGAGTGGACACGTCATATCACATATATCCCCTCTGATTGGGCGGGAAACCTAATAACCCACAAGGAGTGGTCCAGGGTGCGAGTTTATGCAGGGTCGTGGAGGCAAGATTCGGGTAGCACAAACAACTGAAAATTCGTAAGTGCTCATAGGTTGGGAGCCGACGGTAAAGAATTTCGGTGGGGGTTTTGTTGTGAAGAGTACTAGTAGGTAAGATATTAAGGATGTATTCTACCATTTTGACTGCATAGACCCAAAACGATGGGGGAGAGAGGCATGAAAAAGAATGGTACGAACCATGTTATTGATAGTACGGATGATTCATTCGGCTTTTCTGTTTTGGGGTGAGGTGTTGGGACAGGAGAAACGGAAGACCATGCCATTATTGGTGCAAAAATTATGAAACGCGGAATTATTAAACTCACGACCGTTATCACATTGGAATGATTTGATGGATTTTTCAAAATGTGTTTTGATAAAGTTACGAAACTCAAGAAACTTGATAAAAACTTCAGACTTGAACTTTAGAGGGTAAATCCAGATAAAGTGAGAAAAGTCATCTAATAACACAAGATAAAATTTATGACTCAATGAACTAATAACAGGAGATGTCCATAAATCTGCATGAATAATATCAAATGGAGAAAACGTAATACTTAAGAAAGACTGAAAAGGGACACGAACGTGTTTGCCTAAAGGGCAAGAAAAGCACAGTTGTGCAGATTTTCCACTATGACAACGAATTAAATTATTAATCCGAAGAAAATTAAAAACAGGAGCCCATGGATATCCAAGTCTATTGTGCCAGGTTGATGGAGAGATTGTTGCTAAGCGGTGGGAGGAGAGACTTGGGCATTTAGAGATGTATGAGGGGTGACACTGGCATCAGACGTGGATAGGAAAGGATAAAGGTCCCTCTCACTATTGCATCAGGTAAGGAGTTTCCTGGTACGTAGGTCCGTTATAGAAAATCCAAACGGGTCAAAGTTGATAGATAAGGAATTATTTGTGGCAAAATTTTTAACTGAGATTAGGTTCTTGATAATGCGTGGGGCATAAAGGGCGTTATTTAGTGAGAAGAGGGGATGCAGTGGTGGGGTTAGAGTGTGGCCAAAACCCTGAAGTAGAATGCGATGAATGTTTTCAACCAGAATAGATTGTGGAGTATTTAATTTACGCATTTGAGGAAGATTACTAAAATTGTTGGTGAGGTGAGATGTGGCGCTCGTATCCATATACCACGCATTATCGGGCTTTTGAGGAGTCAATGTGCCAAAAGTCTGGCCCAAACTGGATTGGGGAAGGCCCGAAGTAGAGAGGTGGGCCCCAGGAAATTGGGCCTGACTTCTGTGGGCCGTCGTACGTGATCCCAGACTGCGGGGTTGTTACTGGTCTAAAGGATGGTGGGCAGGATGGTCGTGGCCCAACAACTGGTCTGGGGCGAGCTGCCTTGTTGCCGGAACTTGTGTCACAGCTTATGGGCTGTGTTTGGTGGCCACCGCTGCTGGGCCCAAGCTAGAAGCCCAGTTCCCAGCTCGACCCCTGCGGTCACCCTTGTGCCTATGTCCACAACCATATCTGTGGTGGTTTTCGACCATGGTGGCTGCCGGAGATCGGATAGGAGAGAGAAAATAGTAAGGAGGAGAGGGGTTGGGGCATATACGAAGCGTATAGAGGCAGAAACAGCCGTATACGAGGTGTATAACGGCTTAGAGAGGTTGTATATGGGTAGTATACAGTAACGGAGATGGTATATCAGCCGTATACATAGTATATATCGGCGTGTATAGGCTGTATACAAGGGGTATATGACCTGTTGGAGAGATAGAAAAGGAGGGAGAGATGTATATCAGCAGTATACCAGGGGTATACATGCTGTTTGCAGAATTGGGGGGCTGGGCAGTTGTAAATCAGCATATATCGAAGGTATACCGGCGGCTTACGGTCGGTTTAGCGCCGGGAAAAGAGGGGAATGGGCGGCCGAAATTAGGTTTTGGGTTGGGAAGGATTGTTGTCTTCTGATACCATGTAGAATTATATTAATCTCTCTTGAGGAGCCTTTCTTATTAATACAAATATATATATAGTGTGTACAAGGCGGAGTCCTAATACAATAATGATACTATTACTATCATAAATATACATCACTAATAATTACAATGAATATAATACTAATATTCATTAGTAATGTGAACATGAAAAAAGTTGGAAAAATTATCAAGAAAAAAAGGCGAAGTCATAGAATTGAACATGCATGCCAACCTCATTACATGTTTAACAACTCTCTAATGACTTTTTTTTATTGCTTCTATAAAATTCTGATTACCTCATAAATATCATGACTTGTAGTGTAATAGTATATCTTTTTATCCAAGTGTGGGGTTTATATCTAACTTATGTGTTGAAATTTTTCTCACGGGTGTTAATATATGTTACGCACCAGATAATGCTACACAAATATTATTATAAATTTTCTCATTATTTTGCATTATAAAAAAAGTATAGACTCTGCAAAAAACTTTTCAAGAAATCATTTACTCAGTTTAATATGTTTTGTCAAGCTTTTGAAAAATTAAAATATTTATTATGCTTATTCTAGACAGAATCCGTTAGTGCTATAGAAATATTATGAGGATGTTCTTGTTAACATCAGAGTTCATGGTGGAGCGGTAAATTTTTCATTTTGAATCAAAGGTCTCGAATTTTGAATATAATTATCTTTTGACATTAGTATAATATCCTGGTGCAATATAAAATTAGCATAAATTTGAATTAATCGGCTCAAAATGGACACCTAACACAGAATGGAAAATCCAAAATAATAATAATACCTCCCATTTTTTATGAGAAAAAGAAAAAAATTGTTCGTCCAGTAAAAAAACAACGAGGGCATTTTGGTCAAAAGAGGGAGAAAACCAATGATTGAAGAATCGAAAAACCTGCGCAAAACGATCTGTAGAAGAACGTGGGGAGTTCCATGTATTATGAAACACTACGAGAAGGGCTGTCGCACACGTGGAATGACACACCAACGTGTTTGGGTCCCATCTTTATATTTCGATTTTGGGCCCCACAATTAAGGACTTTTCGATTTTGGGCCCCACAATTGGCAATTTTGTTCACGTGCAGCGTGCTACTCGTGGGTTTTTTTATGTCTATAAGAAAAAAATACAATTTAAGAAATTCAAATTGCATGTCCAAACAAAATTTCAACTTCAAATCATCGTGATTTCAAATCATGTCCAAAACGCTCCTAATTTGTCAATGTTACAAAAAATATTCATCCTAAAATATTTGTTAAATTACAAAATAAAGATAATACGAGGCGATGTGTTGAGTCATCAAGTATTATCGTAATGGTAATACTTCGCACTCATTAACTTAAACTCATAGATCGATCTTTGGTAAGATAACATATTTTATACATTCAAGGATGTAACCTTGTATTCAATTAAGTAAGCAAATCTCAAAGACCGGTTTTTAAATTACAATAACAAAGAAAAATATTTAGATGATTTCTTTTCTATCTTTATGGATTTTGGTGAGCAAAGTTATCTGACATAAGTTACAGAGCCAGAAATTTTAACAAAGAAACTCAAATATTCAAATTTGTGAGCTTACACAATTTTAAAATTAACTAATTTGCGACTACAAGATAATTCAAAATCATTGCGCTATTTAATTTGTGTAGTATGATTTTTCAACGAAGCGGATTCAATCGAACCCTCTTTCTAGATTGTAACTCTGCCATTTCCCAATATCTATATTAAAGAAAATAACAAATATTCGATATAATAGTCAAAGTATGCGCAAGTTAACTGTGTACCACATAAATAAAAACTATGTAGTATATATTTTTTACACTAGAAGACAAGTTGACGAGAAGCAATAGTTGGATGGGGCATGCGACCCCTCAACTATACTAGAGTATCAAGTATCAAATTGGACTACAGCCACATGATAATTTCTCTTCATTAGGACAAGACTTTCAACTTTCAAGTGACAACTAAGAATATTGATCTTGAGTTGGTATTTTACATTAGTATTGATTTCCCAAGTCTTTTTCTTCTGTTTATTTGCTTCTTCTCACCAAAAATGAAAGCTCCTAAACAAGAAAATAGTCACAAAATTATTAAGGATAATGACTCCTTAATTAATTGGGATGGACCCACCTTTACCATCAAAATCTCTCCTGATTTATCACTTCGATTAGAAAAGATTTGTACACCCCACTCGGATTTGCATTATCTCTTCAACTAGTTTGTATAATTTTTTGGTACAAGTCAAAATTATACAGCCTCAACTGTTTATCTAATATAATGAATAACTATTTTCCATCGTTCTAATTAGTTTGGCTATCAAACTCACAGACCCATATGGGTTAGTTGAATCACGAGATAATCAAATTAATTTAACAACAATGAAACTATGTTCTCAGTTTATTAATGATGCTATTTTTATTATTTATACCATTATATACATAGAAAAGTAACAAATATAACACCAATGGATAGAGAAAACAATAGTCGAATAAGGTTCGTTCTAGTGTAAGTTCTAACATTCGAACCAATGTTGAAGATAAGTGAAAATACTATTGATCTTCCTTAGTAGGGTGGGGTGGGGTGGGTGGGTGGGGGTGGGGAATCTACGAAACACTAGAGACTAAGGTTCATTCTAGTGGTAGAGGACCTCCACTATCGATCAGTAAGTTGGAGATTCGTGTCAATTTCGAGGATAAGTGAGAATACTGTTGATCTTCCTAAGTAGGGAAAAGATTGAGAAAACACTGGACTAAGGTTCGTTCGAGTCAATATCGAGGGTAAGTAAAGTTTATCTTACTGTTTGGGGGAAAAAGATTAAGTAAACTTTTTTATGGAATTTAAACCTCAAATCACCATCAAACAGTAAGTTATTGTTCCTTATCAGGACTTATCATTGCATTTGCCATGGATAGCTAGTCAATTATGACAAATTTTCTCCATCACATTATAATAATGTGTGATTCATAAGATGTAGTATGTTTTTTTAGATGTTTGTACTCAGTTTGGTACAATACTAAGTTTATGGCATTATTTCCTAGTAAAATGCAGGCACACACTTCATAATACACAACAAAACCTATTTAAATAAGGGATTAAGATGATGGACGGAGTATAATTACTAACAAGTTACAGCCTACAACCTGTGGAAGTTAATCAGTGAGCAAATAAAGAAAGAGAAAAAGGAGAAATATGAACAAACGTTACCTTATTTTCTTGAAATATTTTACAAAGAGTGCATCTATTCTAGAATATATATATATTAAACTGATAAGCTAATTACACAACTTGGGAGTAAATTAATAAGAGCTGGCATTTGCTCTGTGCCAGCATCAAATGATGCTTGACCCTACTATACACTTCTGTACATTCAAAATCATGGAGAAATATTAAAAACAGAGAAAGAAGAAGAAGAAGAAAAGAAAAAAATAAGTACTAAGATCATTGTGTGACAGCAAAATCATGGGAGGCTAGAAAAAGGAAAGAAACAAGTACAAATATCTTTCTGTGTCAGCAAACCTTTGTTGCATCCCGAAATCCGATGTTAAAATTATTGGGCAAGCGTCTGTGACCGAAATTTGCATTTCCTTTTTGCATCATCGCCACAAACTCGTTATAATCTATCCGGCCGTCCTGAAAATATATGAACAGATACTTGAACAAAGATGCAGTGATAAAAAGGAATTAAAAAGCATCATCAGGTGCAGCCCAACACTCTAAAAGACACGGACCATAGCAAAAGAGTCTAGGGGTGTTGTTCTATACGTTTTGATACTCTCGCGTACATTTTTGGATACAGCTGAATAATTCATTATATGACTAAAAAATATGTGACGATGTGGTTGTGTCAGACACTAAAGTTGTGTTGATATCAATGTTATATAGTCTATCAATACTTTCATGCATTTCTAAGTATATTTGGAAAAGAGAAATGCCATAGAACTACATACATTGTCTTGATCAACTTCTTGAATGATTTCGTCCAAGCGGACATCCTTCATGCCAAATTCCTCACAAGCCTTTTGAAGTTCATCTGCAGTAATATAACCGCTCCCATCTTTGTCAAAATATGAAAAAGCAGCAGAGAGATAATCTTCCTTCTCGGCTTTGTTGACGTGAAGCATTGCAGCTATGAATTCCCCATAGTCAATGGTGCCACTATTGTCAACGTCAGCCTGCAATTTTTTGAGAGAGAAAATTGGAGTTAAACAAAAAGAAAGATGTTTAAAATTATCTAATGAAGAGTATCTTCACACAAACACATAGATAGCAGTTGCTTGGCACAAATTCATAGACAAATAGCATATCTTAGTTACTAATAAAGAGTATTAATTATGCACTCAATAGCTCAATGAAATAACCAAATGCTGTAACTGTAACTTTTCCAATTTTTCCAATCGTGAGTTAGAACTCTTAGGTGCCCCCAACAAGCAAATGGTGTGACAGAAATTTGACTGCACAGTGGCACTTTGGATACTTTTATGTAACTAACAGACAATATCAATTTCATAGAGAGGTATATTTAATGGTGACACGCAAACAACAAATTACGGCTATACAAGCATAACCTGTTATACAATTGCAAAAGTACTAAAGAATTTCACTACTGATATATTTTGTTGAAATTAAATTTGGAAAGTAGTTGGAAAAGAAGGTGAACTGCAGATCAGTTCTCTCTTCGTTGGTGATCTAAAGGTTGTCTGATGGTATTGATTTGATGGTACCTTCTAGACTTCGTTTGTGGGGATATATAAAAAGGCATTATTAAACTTGTGTCTGACTTATTTACAACAAAAGAATTAGATATTTGATGGGCAGATATTTTCCGTCTCAAGAAAAATGAAATGCCCATTTTTCCTTAAAGGCCTTCTTTGTACCACCACAGCTAGACAAAAGTTCCTTTAAAGAGAGGCAAACGTCATGCTTAACTTGACCTCATTCAACAGTATCAGACCATGAGAGACAGATACATACAGTTGTTAAAAGGGCATTCTACAGACATATAGAGCAAAATTCAGAAGTTAGTAGAATAAATATACAAGAAAAAAGGATCAAGTATTTAAGAAATGCACAGTGAGTTCTCAAATCCATTTCTGAAGGATCCAACACCTCTGATTCCCATCTTTACAATCCTCACATAGAGGGAAAAAAAGCAATAGAGAAAGAATCTATTTCCAAGGGGAGCCTTGGAGCAACGGTAAAGTTGTCTCCATGTGACCTATGAATCACAGGTTCGAGCCGTGGATGCAGCCACTAATGCTTGCATTAGAGTAGACTGTCTACATCACACCCTTGGGGTGCGGTCCTTCCCCAGACCCTGCTAACGCGGGATGCTTTGTGCACCGGGCTGCCCTAGAAAGCATCTATTTCAGCCTAATTTGATGATCTTCATGGTTATATGGAAACTTTGTCATTGGAATTACTTGAACACTGTGATTGAGAAAAGTTAATGATTTCTTTAATTGGCCATGGCATTTAATACTGAATAGTTAAGGAGGAAACCTACCGCCTTCATCAAGTCTTTTATCTGTGTCTCACTAAGATCAGCTCCAAATTGCTTTAGTCCAACCTTCAGTTCATCTAAAGTAATATGTCCACTGTCATCTGTGTCAATCATTTTGAACATCTCTTTCAAGCCAGCAATTTCCTCTTCAGAAAGACTCTCTGCAATAACCTGTATGAAATAAATAAATTTATGTGATTAGAAGAGACAAGAGACCTATTTGAATCTAGAACTAAGTTAACGTTTCATGCATGTGTGGGGAGCTATAGAGTTTATCTGCAACTTTTAATTTAAAAAATGGCTTCTTTTTTCTTTTCTTAGGGTTTGTGTGTGCGCATTGGGTTTTTTTTGGGTGGTGGGTGGGTGGGTGGTTAACATCCAATTTTAGTGGTAAATCTCATCGAAACTATCTTAGTTTACTAGTATCTTACCATGAGAGCCATTTTCTTAAGCTTGTTCATGGCAGAAAACTGTGTTAAGCGACTCAACACTGCAGAATCAAGAGGCCTATCTGGAGCCACACCATCAATCTTCACCCAAGGATGGCCTGCAAATGGGAAAACAAGAATAATAAGCGAAATCTAGAAAGTTCAATGAACTTAAAATGCAAATGTGGACACATAGAGACAATCTACTTTTGAGAAGAAGTAAAAACCAAAACCATCTCCACAGAAAGACTGACTTTTCAGTGAATTGATTTAGAAAGAGTACTGTTTCCCTTCACCTGCTTTCAAGATCTACTTGCAACTATAATTTCCGATTCTACACCAGACACATACATTGCTCTGATTTTGTTATTCTTTTAGACAAATATGTTGGAAATTCTAGTTGAACTAAAACTGACGTAATATCTGAGGACTCACATAGACCAAAGAAATACCAAAAGACATTAATCTTTCACCATGTTCTCTCTGCTGCTAAGAAAAATATTGCTCAAAGCATCTCTAAGCACAATTTATGATATGCTGGAGTTTAAATACAAACTTGAAATTCAATGACTACTCACATAGAACTTCATGTGCGGTAAGTCGCTCTTTGGGGTCCCTAACAAGCATTCTCCTTACCAAATCTTTCGCATCTTCAGAGATGTTAGGCCAAGGATCTGATATGAAGTCAATATCGGCACGTAAGACCTCGTCAAATATCTCCTGCTCACTTTCTATCCAAATAATGAATGAAGAAAACATGAGAAGCTGTTTTTGGTACTTCACATAACCAAGAAACCATAATAAAACTAAAAAGAAAACTTCAAAAGATCAACTTACCACCCCAAAATGGAGGTACACCAGTGAGAAGAATGTAAATTATTACACCTGCACTCCAGATATCAGCCTCCTGACCGTAACGCTTAAGCAAAACTTCTGGAGCAACATAATAAGGACTTCCAACAATATCAGAGAATATTTGCCCTGTGATTAAGAACATAATCCAATCAACAAAGAAGACTGGTGCATGCTAGAAAGTACATCTTATCAAGAGAGTTAGAATTTGTATAGAACAACTGATGCTAAGGATATTATCCATATATGATGGTAACATCAGATCAAGGACAATAATATCCCTTCTACTTAATAGAACTTTTATAAAATCAGAAGCAGCATCCTCTGCCGGCCTAAGAGTAATAAACAAGAATGAGTTCTCAAAACTAGCAGATATTTCTGTACCCTTGGTACCTTTTTAATAAAATTTACCTTGTCAAAAAAATATAAACTAGCAGATACAGATATGCAATGCTATAGACTTCGCAAACCAGTAAGTTTTGAGTTTTCAAGGCTTTGGAAATGGAAAGACTTCAGTCGATCCATATCAACTGGACTGCTTTGGACCAAAAAAAATAAGAATTAGGAGCTGGTTTCATGAATTCCTAATAAGTAATTCCTAAAACAAAGGCAGCTGCAAATGTTTAGTTCAAATTGAAGACTTTCTGAACAAATATCAAATTCTTTCAAATCGTAGATTCCCACATTAATTCTCCCAGATCTGTAAAATTATCTAACAGATTCCTAAAATATTGATTTCATTTAGTAACTCATCATTTTTTAATAACCGAGAAATCCCCAAGGGTCAGTGGCACACGGTTCGAAACTCGGTGAATAATGGGGCCACCTCCTACCCTTCTCCACTTAAATACCAAACTTTTGTCTGTGGCCAGGTTCGAACCTGCGACATACGCCTAACCTCATACAAAACTCCACAATAACATGAGGGCTTTTGGGCATTAAAATTCAGAAATTCTGATGGAGTTAAAGGCAGAGGAGGGATTGATAGGTGAAGTTTGACGGCTGGCTATGAATGGAGAGATTGTTGTGGTGGGCTGAGGGAATTCTTTGGGATCCCGTGCAAACCCAATCATGCCATTTTAAAATGTATCAAAGCACTTGCCAAATTGTTGTTTAATTATTCTTATTAGATTTTGAACTCTCTCCTTGTTAATATAGAAAATTTTGAATGTCTCCTTCATTGTAATATCTAGAGTGTTTGCAGTGAAAATTCTACCAAACTATATTTCCAAGTGCGTGTTCGTGATAGAATTCATCAATTAAGGCATCATTCATGGTATGTGACCGTTAAAAGGATATCTTTGACCCTTTTGGCATGTTGTCAACTACATAATAAGATAGCTATTTATGTGTAATACAAATTAATATCCAAATCTTATGATATTTATCGTATTACATAGTTGTCAACATGCCAAAAAGTTCAAAGCCCGATCTCAGGTAATATAAATACTTCAGACAACAATTCTTCTTGACTTTGATCACATGTTGCGGATGATGCCATAAATGATGCATTCTATCATGAGCACACACTTGGCAATAAAGTTGTTGAACTTTTACTCGACACATACTGGATAATATGATGAAAGAAATACATTCAAAAGTTCCTCATGAATTTATTAACAAGGAGAAAATTTACGACTGAAGGAGATTAATTAAGAAACAATTTGGCAAGTGCTTTGATATATCTCAAAATGGCATGAGCAAGTTCGCATGGGATCCCAACTCAAATATCTGCTTTGATGAGTGTTTGGGAAGACTTTTGAAAGAAAAAGGCAGTATTCACCAATCCACTTGCATAATTGCATGAGACACATTAATAAAATAGAATTGCAAAGAAAATCAGACAATCTCTTAAAGTAGCATGTCTAATCATGTTTTATTTGCATGTACGGAAATACTTGTAGGTGAAGGTGTTTTAACTACTCATTTAAAGGATTTCTAACTCATGCTTTGAAGCATACACAACTAAATTGTTTGGAAAGAGTTCTTCCCCTTCATGCTTACACTATTTACCTCTTAAATCTTTTGGTTTTACATGTTAAGCTAAAATATCCAATCTGAGAAGTGTTTTCATTAGCTATGCCCCAATAAGCTAAAGAACAATTGTTTCAGTCCTTCCACGGAAAAGGTTCATGCTTCTTAATAAGCGGATTAGAGTAAATAAATTCTAGTTTTGTCAAAAACCTTGTATCTACCAAATGTTCTGCGGAATCCTCACAAGAACCTCTTGCCTTCTTACGAACCCACTGAAACTATATTTGTGAGAATTAAGTTCGGTGTTAAAATAAGACCTGCTCTCCAATATTCATAACAATTGAGCAAAGATTATCAACAGATAACTACAGTAGCATATTGCTTATCAAGTAGGTAAATAGAAATGCCAACTACTTTACCCTCTTACTTCTATGATACCTTATCTCTTGACATGGTAATACCGACCCTCCTGAACTTCCCTACCTAGCAACTCAAAAGTGGCTCTTCCACTTTGCTCCCTTGCTTGAACCCCCAACCTCATGATTGGAGGTGGATAGAGGCGGAACCAGAATTTGAACTTTACGGGTTCTAAATTGATGATAGCGACATCGGGTGTTAGTAACTGGGTTCTGAATTTAATATTCATACATATTTAATAAATTTCTTAATACAAATACAAAGTTTGGACTAAAGCTACTGGTTCAGTCGAACCCGTACTTTGTTGTCTAGCTCTGCCCTTGGAGTTGGAGGGTCCTTATTACTAGGCTATCCCTCTCTTGTCAAGTACCAAATTTCCTACTTACATGTGCTTTGAAACATCTGTCAAAAACTGATTTTTTTCTTATGCATACAGACACTAAAACTAATTCAAAGAAATAGGGAAACAGGAGAAACCAAAAATATCTAGGAAGTAAATGGAAGAATTTGGAGAAAGTGCACAAATACCTGGCTTGAAAAACATTGATAGCCCGAAATCTATAATCTTTAGAGGTGAATCCTCTTTCACGTTGACAAAGAGAAAATTTTCAGGCTTAAGGTCCAAGTGCAACACTCCTAGAGCATGGCAGGCTTCTACTACACCAACTATTGTCCTTGCAAGCTCAGCCGCTTGTCTCTCCGAGTAATGTCCCTGCTTAACAATCCTATCAAAGAGCTCGCCTCCTGAACATAATTCCATCACAACATGAACTGCAACAGCATCCTCGTATGCCGCTTTTATTGAAATGACGTTTGGATGTCCAGATAAGTGATGCATTATCTGAATTTCTCTCCTCACATCTTCCACATCTTCAGGTGTCAATAATTTGCTTTTTGCAATAGACTTACAAGCATACTTTTTCCCTGTTGCTTTTTCAACACAGAGGAATGTGGTCCCAAATTGGCCATGTCCAAGTTTCTCTCCCAAATCATAATGCTCCTTCAGAAGACCAGTTTTCGTTTTCAACACAGAATCAACCTGGAGTCCTGCACTAAGCATTCTCTTCACATGATGTGGCTTCTTCGGTTTTGCTGGATCTTTTGGTTTTGCCTTTTCAGGTCCTATTGCTTCAGTAGGTTTCAAATCAACTGACATCCTCTCCGGTTGAGTGTCTATTTTCTGTTCCTTCACTATAATAGCCTGTTCGGGCACTTCCCTGTCTATTTTCGCCATTTCTGGGGGTTTATTCTGAATAGAGTTATGACGTTCAGGTTGTTTTTCTGTAGAAGGTTCTTCTATACCCTTTGGTTTTTTCTTATTTGTAATCATTTCCGGTGATAAAGACCGCCAAAAGAATAAGTTGAAGAACCCATCCTTTGAAAACTTTGCATGAACACAATTATTTCCCATCTAGTACTATACGCTCCTCTCCACCAATATCTGTTACTACTATACACATTTGAACTCAAATATCAAACCCTTTTTAACCCCTCAAAAATGGGTTGAAATTTGAAGCATTTGAAGTAGTAAACCATTCTGAAACCCTCTCCAAAAGCATGACCTTTTCAACTGCAGTTAACAGTTGTAATTCAAAATCAGCATTCCTCAAAATAATCTAGAGACAAAACCTTCGACCCAGTAAATTTCCAACTCATACAACAACAACATACCCGTGTAATCCCACAAGTGGGGTCTGGAGAGGGTGGTGTGTATGCAGGTTCACCTCTACCTTGTGCAGGTAGAGGGGCTGTTTTAGATAGACCCACGGCTCAAGTAAAGCATATCAAAACAGGTATGAAAAGGAAATACAATAGAGAAGGCCAGTAGTAACAACAAATAATACGATAACTGAAGCAAAGGAATTAGGCAATAATAAAATCGAAGAATAAGATAGTAGGAGAATAATAATAATAATAATAAAAATAGTACTACTAAGGGAAAGATTTCCAACTCATACAAGCAATATAATCCAATGTACACCTCCAAAATTTTCTAAAATAACATGAAAAACACCCAGTATGATATACATAACTCTCCAATAATTCTTCACTTCCCACAAAATCAAAAATCCCAAAACAACAACAATAACAACAACTATGCCTCAATTCCAAACTAGTTAAGGTGGGCTAATTAAATAAAAACAGCTAGAACAAAAATTAACGAACAGAGAACTTACGAGGAAAATTCCAATATTCCAGCCCCTCAGGAGAAATTGAGATGATCCAACACGAGAAAGTGGATAAATGTTAACCTATTTTTCTATTTGGGGATTAGGGTTTTTGGGAATTGATGGTGTCTCTCTATATTTTTTTAGGAGAGAAAGAAAGCCGGAACGGACAGAAGTGACAGGTTTTTCAGTTACAATGTTTCAAGACTAGGCTACAGCTGTGCGTGGGATCCGAGAAAGCTATTCTCATTACAACAATTGCCCCTCCATTTTTATGTATTTACAAAACACGGATCTATTTTTCTTTTTTTATAGAACCTTGTACATTAAACTAGAGTAAATATGCCCGTGAACTATTGAAATAAAACATCTCCACCAACCTACTTCACATCAAATTTTTTTCTTGCTGAGTTAAAAAAAATTGTAAAAAATTAATATCAATAACAATATAACACAAGCAGTGAACTAAACAAAAAATGTATCATAAAGATGAGTGTACTTTTTGCTCATACGTTATTACGCTAATGAAGCTTTTAGCCTTACAAATATACCAGATTCTTTTATCCTCAAGGACTATGTTCACCTATTTTCTCCTCTAAAAACGAATAGATGTCGTAGCAGATAAATTCCCATCTTTCTGTTATTTAAAAAAATTGACTTCAAGAGGTGAAATTCCCGCTACGTGCAGGGTCGCAAAAGGATTTTACTTTATATTTTTGCAAGAAACTGCTTCCAAAACTAAACACAACAACTTTTACCACTAAGATACTCCATGGTTGATTAGCTTAATTTGATTGCAATGTTCATATTGGCTGGTCCGTGAAAAATGGCATTTCCCTCTTCATGATGCTTCATACCAAAAAAAGGAAAATCATAAAAATTTGTCGTCACGCAAGAATCATCATAAAAGTTAATCTGCACCCATTTTTTTCCCCCGTTAAAGGTCAAATACTGGGTAAAGCAAAGACAACGAGCCAGTTATGCTGGAACCAAAACATATTCATCTGAGGTGGAAGCATATTCCTCAACCCTCAATTTAGAAGCAAAATCAAAGGTGTCCATAAACATCGTAGCTATTCACAAATCTATGGCAATAGTGACTGATATGCCTTGAAAGGATCTCCTACTTAATTGCTTCAAACATCTCTAGCCAAGCCAGAAAGATCCACCTCTCCATCGGCCTTGTTTGGTTTAGGAGAACCTTCTTTAGGAGGATGAGATTCGATAGGTATACCACGTCTCTCAGGTGATCGTGACATGTCATCATCAAAGACGTGAGGAATGCTGAATGCTCCAAAGAAGCCATTCTTCATCTCCTCGGCTGCTTCAAAGAAACGATCAAGGTTACTGAAGAAGTTTCGCTCAATATTCTCAATATCACTGCGCAGCCCAGGGAAGTCAAACGGCACACTTGACTCTATAGAATGTGAACCTTTAGTCATTTGGTCTGTGACATCTTCCTCAGTGTATTCTTTATTAGACTGTACCATCTCAGAAGGCCTGACAAAAAAGGAAGAAGTTAGCAACAAGTCGTAATCAATACTAAATGCCCACTTGTTTCATATTTAGCATCAGACACCAACTCAAAGAAGAGAACCTTATTTAAGGCGTGACAAGCTTGATTGATCAACAAGAGGTTATTCAGTGATATGTGTTCCCATGAAAGAAAGTTACTGAAAGGCTCAGTAATACCCCAGCATCTTTCATAAATTGAACACAGTACTCTTTAAATATCAGGTCAAAATTGCTGAAAATAACAAATACTCGTTTACACGTGCCTTCCATAGTAATTTATGTGTGTAATTCTATGTAGCCTATATGTCTGAATAAATTAAGCAGTAACTTCATAATAATGAACTCTCCTCCTCTTACACGAAGTACTTTTCGCTCGCTAACTGAAAATCGGACTTAAAGAAGGCCACAAATAACTTAATTTATGCAGAACATGTCATGACCAAACAGATTAGTCATTTTTAAAATCAATCAGCTGTAGTACTTCTGGAAAAAGTGAACAGAAGATCAGCTAATTGTCCTCCCACCTCAATTAAAGTTCTTCCTACCTGCATGATGGTAGCTAGTAAAATAGACTAGACTGAGTTTTGTCGGAAGCATCAAACGCTATATAGTGGTTGGGAAAGCTATGAAATGCATCTAGTGGAATCACCTCAACCGAATCCCATTCTAACTCTTTATTGTACCCCTTAGTTATGATACATAAGTAATCAAGTAGATACGTCTTTAGTTCAAGAAATCCAGGAATCCTCTTACCCTTCTTTTTTGGTCACTTAGGGATTCTCCAATCCAACAAAAGAATCAACAAAATAACACCTAATTCTTTGTGTTATCATTGGATTGTCTGCATAGAGAGAGGTAAAAGGTCATGGAGGAAGACAGTGTATTTAAAGATGGGTTCCAATCCATGTAAACCTGAAAAACTGGATAAATATCTGTGCTTTCGATGCAAATTCAAACTAGAAGGTACCAACCCATAAACACACTAAGTATTCCACAATAATGTTCCTCAATAACGACACACGAGATTCTTCAATGAAAGCTGAATTCTAGTTCTCAGTTTATCTCAGATACTGTCATGCTTGCATTTTATAAGAGCCAACTATTCCTTTGCAATCATGGAATTAACCTCTTTCATTAGAGTGAAAAACCAATGCTTTAGCAAAAATATGTTGAATCTTTAACCAACTTAGAACGCGTACAAAGCTGTAACCTTAAAAATGCAGAATTGAATGAGCTTGTTTAAACCTCCAAGTAAAGAATTATCTTTAGTTGGAATGAAATTAAACGACATACTAATGACTAATGAGTGAACAAATAAAGACTTCCAGCCTCTGTAGCTAACTTATGACATCCTAAAAAAAAAGAGACCTTTCTATAAATCGGATACACTCACCTTAATGTTAAATTTCAGTCAATAAGTTTAATCCAAAATACAAAAGAAAATACATCAGGCTTATATAAACGAAACCGAATCATGCAAGAGTGAGTGATTTAAAAACTCCAGAACAATATTTACTCAAACAATTACTCCTACTATTCACTTTTACTTGTCACATTTCGCTTTACCAGAGTCAATTTGACTATTTTCAGACTAAATTGAATTAGATTAATTTAAATATTTTTAAATTAAAATTTAGATATTCAAAAAGTATTGAAAAATACTATAAGTTGCAATTCTAATACCTCTTAAAAAATTTAGTCAAAACACATGTAGTTTGACGGAAGCAAAACATGACAAGTAAAAGCGAACAGAGTAAATGAAAAATCGAATATTTGTGCCTAATTTCCTCCTAAAACAAACTTCTGACCAGAAAAACATAACAATAGGAGTAATTTTTTTTACCTCCCAATACAATCCTTGAAGGTCTGTTCAGTCTTTTCGCACTTTCGAATAAACTTTCCGGGCTCGGTCTCTTCAGTTCGGCACTGAGTGCTCACAATCTTCCTGGTAGAGCACCGTTTACCGCCGTCGCCGCCGCTGCCGGAGGATGATCTAGGGTTTTCAAAATCCTTGAAGAGGCTGAAATCATCATCGGCGCCGGGATCCTTGGATACGTCGTCGTTTTTCCACACCCAACCCATTTGGTTCAATTGCTTGGCCAACAAGTCACCGATCTTTCTGGAAGAAGGTGAAAGAAATGGAATGAGTTATTTATATATAGTTTGCTGAGGAGAGAATTTAATAAAAAGGTTTTAAAATTAAAAGTGGTGCAGAAAGGGATATAAATAAAATAAAACTTGGAAAACTGCAAATAAAAAAGGATATGTACATTCCATTTTTGGGATACAAATTACTTTAGTCTGTATTTTCTTTTGAAACGAAATTTATGTTTTTAGAAACTTAAAAATGTATTATAACTCTTAATACAAATGTATAATTTGAAAAAATCATAAGCAAATAGAAAATTATTAATTTTCTAAATAATAATAATATATCCTCCTTAATAAAAAACTAGACTGACAGAATATTATTTTCCGAAAAATTGGAATAATATTATATAGCCAAGCCTAATTAAAGGATTCTCGAAGCAGATTTATCAAGCATAGCTTAATCTATTCTACACTATAAAATCAAGAAACTTCAATGTGAAATTATGATATAGTCTAATTTATTCTATATTCTATACTATTATAAATAGGAAACTTCAATAAGGAATGTTAATGGACTTTTAACCCACCGTAAGTGCATCTCATGTGGAATAAAATTGTATATTTATACTATTATAATAATTCTCTCATGACAATTATATTTTATACTAAAACGTAACATTAAATTGTAGGATACTATCGGACACAGTACGATATCGTAAAAAATGTGAATAAAATGTTATCGCGTTCTAATTAAAATCCTCGATATATTACAGGATTCTAACACAAAAATCAATGCAAAAACAGAAGTAGGACACCAACTAATTTCGTAGTCCTTTAATTATTTAAAAATACTAATTCTATATTTTCCCAATTTGTTTAGGTTTTGGTTTAAGTGGCAAATACCAATTCATTGTAGCTTAATAGTATTTCTAACACCTTCCTTATATTGCACTAGTTGGCTTTTCCTTATTTTTCTTGGATTTGAAACAAATTAGTTCTCTTTTCCTTTTCCTATTTGGATTTGGACTATACCCTCAACAATATAGAGTTTAATGGGATTCAAGACTTTCATTAATCCATATTCATATAGAATAAGGAGAAACCAAACACCTCTATAAAAATAAGCCACTATTCCATAACTCTTCATCACAAACTTTTTAAGCAATATTAGTTCTTGTAAACTTTGCAAGACCTATTCCCAATAGATTATTCTTCTTCTTCAACATGCAAAAGCCTCAATTCTTGATTTTTAGTTAATTTTCACAACATGATCACCATGCCTATCAAGCAAGAAATCATCGACCTAACAGAAGATTTAGACGATATTCAAAACACTACCAACGTCCCCACAAACACATCTATGCATATGATTCCTATAACCAATTACGGTTATGGTTCTTATTTCAACGATATGGAAAAAAGTCCTATGAAGAAGATGAAAGTTGAAGGTGCGTCATGGGAGCAGCCTCGTATGATTGCTCCTTTATCAGTTCGTCCAAAGGATGAATTGGTAGCTTCCCCTGCTACTACTACTATTCCAATTACTAGTTGTAAGCAGTTCTGGAAAGCTGGAGATTATGATGGCAATAAAGAGGCCGCGGGCATTTTCTCAGCAGGTCATGATCAAACTTTTGGCATGGATCATGTGAGAGTTCACCCGAAATTCTTGCATTCGAATGCCACTAGTCATAAATGGGCTTTAGGTGCTTTCGCTGAGCTTCTAGACAATGCGATAGACGAGGTTTGCAATGGCGCTACTTATGTAAGCATAGACGTGCTGGACAACAAGAAAGACAAGGGGAGCAAAATGTTGTTAGTTGAAGACAATGGTGGCGGAATGTCTCCTGATAGAATGCGCCAATGTATGTCTCTTGGATACTCCGCGAAAAGCAAATTAACAAACACGATTGGTCAATATGGAAACGGTTTCAAAACGAGTAGTATGAGGTTAGGAGCCGATGTGATTGTGTTCTCACGAGGGAGAGATAGAGCAACGAGCACGTTGACACAGAGCGTTGGAATGTTGTCGTATACCTTTTTAAGGAGCACGGGGAAAGAAGATATCGTTGTTCCTATGATCGATTTTGTGAAGAGAGGAGACACTTGGGAGATGTTGGTTCGATCATCGGGTGATGATTGGAAAAGGAATTCGGAGACGATAGTACAATGGTCTCCTTATGAAAGCGAAGCGGATCTCTTCCAGCAGTTTGAGTTATTGAAAGGCGATCATGGGACGCGAATTATCGTATACAATCTTTGGGAGGACGAGGAAGGAGCCACGGAGATTGACTTTGACACGGACCCACATGACATTCAAATCAGGGGCGTTAGTCGCGATGAAAAGAAGATTGAGATGGCGAAAGAATATCCTAACTCGAGGCATTTTCTAACTTATCAACATTCTTTAAGGAGTTATGCTTCGATTTTGTATTTAAGGCGCCCTCCTGGATTTCGAATAATTTTGAGGGGGAAAGATGTCGAACATCATAATTTGGTAAATGACATGATGCTATCCGAGGAGATTACGTACAGACCACAGTCCGTTGGTTACGAAAATTCTGCAGCTGAAGTAACTATTGGTTTTGTGAAAGATGCAGAACATCACATTGATATTCAAGGTTTCAATGTTTATCATAAGAATAGGCTTATTAACCCTTTCTGGAGAGTGTGGAATGCTGCTGGTAGCGATGGTCGCGGTGTGATAGGCGTCTTAGAAGCTAATTTTGTTGAACCAGCTCATGATAAACAGGGTTTTGAGCGAACAATCGTACTTGCTAGACTCGAGGCTCGCTTACAAGCTATGCAGAAGAAGTATTGGTCTTCAAATTGCCATTTCATTGGTTATGCTAAGCGTCGCAATGTAAAGAACACTACTGTCTCTCCTGACGATCAGAAAGAATCAAACACTTGTTCTGCGCCTAAAAGCAACTTCTGTTCCCCATTTAGCTCCAACATAGGCCCCACAACCTCCGGAGTAGAACGCGAGATGGGACCTGTTCATTCTTCTGTAAAGGACAGTTCGGTGCAGGAAGCATCCCGCGGTTATGTGGGATCCTGGAAAGTGCTTCCCCCAGTTAATTTTTCAATACAAGCAAGACGTCAAACTATGTCTGGAGATCAAACTCAGCAAGTGTGTACAACAAATAGGCAAACTGATCAAGCTCCAGAAAACACTTCTGCGCCTAAAAGAAAATTATGTTCCCCGCTTAGCTCCAACGTTGGCCTCACAACCTGTCATGTTGACAACTCTAACTTTAAATCCAATGGAGGAGAACCCGAGAACACGGTACCAGTACAAGCAAGAGATCAAACTCAGCAAGTGTGTATACCAACTAGGCAAACTGGTCAAACTTCAGGAAATTCAGTTGTGAAGATGGAAGAAAATGTGTCCAATGAGTTGAGAGAAGAGAATAATAGTACTAAGAAGAGTTTACAAGAAGTTTTGCGCCATTGGCAGCTTGAAAGAGCGAGGAGTAAGACTCTAGCTCGTGTGCTTATCGAAGAAAGAAGACAGCGGGCTAAGGAAGAAGAGAGTTTAAGGAGCAAATTAAAGGATGCTTCTGTTATCATACAAGAGCTGCTCAACAAAGTGAGGCTTCTGGAAAGCAGCAGGATAAACTTTACTTGTAAAAACGAATGTTAAAGATGAGAAGTAACACAAATATGCAGCTGAAGAACTGATGTACATTTCAGAGATCTGGCTAATAGCAAGTCCATTCAATTCTAACATGTATTTTAGCTTTACTTTTCCATTTTTCATATGTAAACAGTTTTGCTGGATTGTTCTCAGTTTTGGATTATGAATATATTTTATGTTCTGAGTTTCTATTCTTTGTCTATGTTTCTTGTATCCTTTAGTATTGGCACACATAATGTTTTGTTCTTTTAGGTGGTTAGGATCTGATTTGGTTTGCACATACTGCAGTCTGATATTTGGAATTTGGATGCTGGAAATTGAAATAGACATTAAAGTTTCAGTTTTAAAATGTTAACAAGTCAAATAACTGACACATCTACCAAATGCTAAATAACCTCCTTTAAGGGAAAACAGAAACTAAATCAGTTCTTACTTGAGTATATGGGAAATTACTTTTTACATTTTTTCATATATATATATGAATCACTGATATATGTAGTTTTCACATTTCTGCTTCTATTGAGCTCAGGTACAATGTCATATCTGACTAAGTTTCCCAGTGATATTGTATTGCACAGAACACTGGTTGTTGATCTTAGACTCACTAAACATCTTCTAGAAGTCATATAGGGTAAAATATGGTGTTAGTCTCCTTTAAATAAAGTTGCGCACTCTTAAGCCACTGCTTGCCCAGAGAGAAAATACAAGCAGCAATATCTCGGTAGTTTTCTAATTTTTCTTTCACCGAGCTCCTTCTCATGGATGCCATGGCAACCGTCACATAGTCATCCTTTGATATTCCCTCCATTATTGTCCCTATTGTTGCTTCATCTGTATGTGCCTCATCAGGAATTGTAGCATAAGCATCTGGTGATGCTGGAGCAATCTTGTTATGGTGTGCTTCCCTTGTACACAAACTAGAACTCGTGTGCCTGAAAAAAGTTATACTTAGAAGTTAGAATTGGGTTTTTCTAGGTTATAGGAGAAATTACTTAGCATATGATCGAAAGCAATGCATGTGTTCAAAAGGCACGCAGACTATTCAAAGGGTGCCATTTTAACTATACATTGGTGTTCACCAGTCTTTTCTTTAATCTTTACTTCTAAATTGAAACTTTAAGATTTCCTTTTGTAATGAGTTACAACTTACAAGTATCTTAAGTGGTATAATGGCTGTTGCAATGTCTATGTGCTCATTTTGCAAAACTATGGCAAGTTACTGAAATCAATAAGTTGCAAGTCAAACCATTTCAAGCAGAATAAGCTAGGTTCGTGTCATGCATCTATAATCATCACTAGAAGCCAGCTATTTAGCAACCAAAATTTACCTGCAACAAGAGCTATTTCTGTGTTCATGAGATACTTCACCAAATCTCCAACGTTTCTATGATCCTTATCAGCTTCTGATGATTTTGAATCTTGTAGACTGTCTGTCTCCGCTTCTACTGACGTTATGTTAGTGTGGAGAACTGTCCTAATATCCAGGTTACATCTATATTCCCTTATTATTGAAATGGCCTTATCCAAAGTTCCAAGAGCTTGTTTGACCTCAGGGCTAATACCAACATTCTTGTTCTTGGTGGGCTTCTGTACAAGTTGATTGACTGGAGAATCACATACTTTCCTGTCATCCTAATCTAGACGTTCGATCTTTTCACAGTTTTCGTCTTCAATCTCTTCGATTTCACTATGAATATTCTTATCTCTGACCTCAAAGTCCCCCTGTCCCGGTATGTTAAAGGCACAATTATCTCTATGAACCTTTGGCTCAGGGCACTTTTCATCATTGTTTCTTCTAGTTTCTTCACCAAGAGGAACTTGTAGTTCTAAGGTTATATAACTGTTAGGTATTTTATCATCGGAGTAAAGAGCTTCACGTATTCGAGCATACATTGGATCCTTCAGAACCTTTCTGAAATCTTCATCACCTTTCACAACTGAAGCTACTTCCTGCGACAATCGTAGTAAATTACTTGCTGGAGCATTAAGATATCTCCAAGTAATAGCGGTCGGGCATGGTTTCCACATTAAAGAGGAATCTATCCATGAAGGCCCCTGCCATATCTTCCCAGGAGTTCCAACGATGGATGTCTTGAGCCGTGAACTATTCCGTTGCCTCATCTCTAAGTTGGCATTAACCTTTTTATAAAGCTTGAAACCGCCACCTATGAGCTGCCTTGAGATGAAATTAATTAATGATGGAGGAATAAAGTCCAGTTTAATATCCAAATTTCCTGTTGTCCTGCAAATTTTAAAGTAGAAGAAGAAATCACATAAGATAATAAAGCTCTGGGCATTCCTAACAAGTGTCTTGCCTAAGTTTCTTCTTCTTGTTACAATGTTAAACTTGTATTCCTGGTGTAATTAATCATTTTTTGGTGCTTCTGTTTATACTTATAGATAGAATATACCAGGTGAAACCTTGCCACACTTCCCTATTATTTGGATACATAAAAAGTATATGTTACCTGAAGTAGTTCCGATTATCAGTAACTTTCTGTAGAGCAAAACCTGTTGGTGTTTACAAGGATTGCAGGAACGGAAATTACAAGTAACTGCGTATGTAAGAATTGAAATTACAATTCAACTATAAAACTGAAAATTACAATATAACAACAAAACTGAAATTACTATTTTGTTGAACAAGAAAAGCTGGAAAGCGGTTTTTCTTTGAGTCGAGTGTGGCACTCGTCCTTAAGACAATATTGCCCCGTATGTATCCTTTATACGTCCCTGGACAATTCGTCTCCCAAGATAAAACAAGCAATGGAACTATTGAGCAAAGGAAACTCAAAAGCTACCGTGAAGAATATTGAATAACGAAATGATGCTTGGAAGATTTAGGAAGAAACTTTTCGCTTTGTGTAATTTCGTGTATATCAAGTGTTCCTCAACAATGGTGTAAGGGGTGTTTATATAGGAGGAAGAGGGATTTGTTTGATTGCCTCCATAATGACCATTATTGGCCAAATAATGACCATTATGGAGGTAGTAAAGCCACCACATAAATGGAGACAATTGCCAACGGATTGACCATTATAGGAGGTGTAATTCAGCCAAAATAAATGGCTGAATTGAGTGCTTTGGACGTTTACGTTCCGGACCGTCGAAATTCTCGCCTTTCGAAAAATTTTAGGGACCAAAGCGTACATCTTGAAACTTCGGGGACCGAAGCGTACATCCGAAAGAATTCGGTCCAAACCGCACATCCGAAACACGGGATCAAAGCGTACTTCGGCAAAGTTTTCTGGCCCAAAAAGATAATATCCACAGACCTGCGAACCCGAGAACAGGAACCGGACCGGGCGGGCGGGCGGCGGCGGCGCGCGTGTAGTCTTTCCTTGAACCGAAGCACATCTAGGTCTTTCCTCCTTTAAACACATGGGATACCCCTTGGGGTCCCAAACCCCAAACCAATTTCGAGTATTATATACACAACAATTCTTTCTTCCTCTACCGATGAGGGAGAATTGATCACACACCACACTTTTCCATGCTTCAAACACCTTACTTCGTGAACCAATATCTCTTTCATTTCTCAATGAAATTTGACGATTCTTGGCCCTACGGTTATCTACGTACTTAGTACATCATGCATGTGTGAAGAACCGGATTCTCCAACATACGTAACACTAGTGTTTAAGCCGTTAAAGTTGGTCGGTCGCAACTCCCGCCAAAGGCAAATTTCCAACAATCCCCTCTTGAAAGAGATTTTGGCGCACTCACATGGTGTCTTTTCATTTCCAAACAATATTTCGGCGGACCGATGTTGCATAAGGAGAGGTAGCCTCGGCTTTGAACCTTCCATAGTTGAATACCATCGGACTTACTTATCGCGCGGTGAACGTGATGTCTTGAACCGTCAGTGTTTAGTGTAAGCCAAGACAACGGTACCAACACAACAAATTCCCTTACTCTCTTCTTCGTAATGTTTTGTCCGTTTTGGCCATGGACAACGTCTTAGATTCTTAAGTGCGTTCAAATTTCCAACAAGTATTACGGTTATATACATGTTATGTATTGACGTGTTTTATATTACTACATAATCATCCTACAATTCGTCGCTTGTTGGGTTTGAAACACAAAAATTTCAAATTCCGCTTCGTACACGAACCCAACGAAAACCTACACTTTTTACTTAGTTTTGACTATGTAAATTTTATTTCGAAAAATTTATAGATTCTATGTTTAAATACGCGGTCAAAATTTAAAAAATTGACTCTCAAAAAGCGAAAAGTGTCAAATAAATTGAGACAAAAGGGAGTATATAAGAAGATAAGAGTAAAATAAAAGGCACACACACATTGAAAATGTTGTTTTCAATAAGAATATGGAATGTGTATCTTTCTTTTCAAAAGAGAATTTAAACATATTACAAGGACATATTTTTGATACATTTTGGTATTACCAAGTAATCTTTTCAAAATGAATATTGATCTCTGACTCAATCGATTAGATTAAAAGAATTATGTAACCTTTTGAAGATAGGTAAAGTAAACATAAAGCAAGATAGTGTGTTTGGAAGAGTTGAAAGGTGTTTTTTTTATTTTATAATCATCTAATATCAGGCATAACTAATTCAAATTTGTATTATGTAATCTAATTAATATAAATTTGTATCGCATATGCCACATTAAAAATAAAAAAGCTTCTTGCCAAAAACGTTTTCCTCCCAAAGCTCGAATACAAAATTTCTAACTAAGAATAAATGAATTTTAATCAATCTCGTCAATTGGTGAAAGGTGTTGAAAACTTCAATGCATTTGGAATTTAAAAAAAAGGGTGTAGTACTATGGCAAAGATCATGGGAGACACGTCCGATGTACCTATGATACAAACAATATATAAATTACGAGATCAAGATATCGATACTTCCATTAAAAAATTTACTTGCATCTAATCTTAATATCAAACAAGCAAATACTTATACATAATATTTTGTTATTTTATATCATTTTATCACATAATTATGATAATATAGTTTAATATAAAGATTGCTATGTAAGCACGTATAAGGATATGATATAGTGATTAATCAAGTGGAGGAAAACTTTGTGGTGTCCAAATTTACCTAATATGTACATATGCAGGTGAAAAATAATAAATATTCAGTAAAATAATCGAGGTGTGTACGAATAATTAAAAAAGGAGTGACTGTAAATAAGTTACGTACTTTTACTTACCTAAAAACATGACCAAGCATCAAAAGAATATTTTACTTACCCTTTTAGGATATAAGTCATCAAAAACTAGGGGTGAAGCTAGTGCGTATGTTATGGGTTTGGCCCTATGATTCAAATTTTATATTATTTTAAAAATTCATTAAATATGTATAAACTATTAATTTAAAATTCCGTAATATAAAAAAGCTAAAATTTTGAACCAATAAACTTTAAATCCTAACTTTCATGTCGATGAATGTTGTTTTACTTGTTTCTGCGACTTTCATATATACTACAACTTTAAGCAGTTGCGCGAGATGGCTCTAGCAACATTTTTGCAACAAATATACTTTGAAAAAGAAAAATTTATTCTTGAATAATTAATGAAGAAAAGGTATTATTAAAGTGAAAGTGGAACAAAAAGTACGTTATGAAAGGAAAAAGGCAAAAGGGGACAATAAAAGGAAAGATAGAATAACATACTTAGTTTGAACAACTTTTAAGGATTCAATTAAATTCGTGTTGGAAATTAGCCTTTGGCGGGAGTTGCGACCGACCAACTTTAACGGCTTAAACACTAGTGTTACGTATGTTGGAGAATCCGGTTCTTCACACATGCATGATGTACTAAGTACGTAGATAACCGTAGGGCCAAGAATCGTCAAATTTCATTGAGAAATGAAAGAGATATTGGTTCACGAAGTAAGGTGTTTGAAGCATGGAAAAGTGTGGTGTGTGATCAATTCTCCCTCATCGGTAGAGGAAGAAAGAATTGTTGTGTATATAATACTCGAAATTGGTTTGGGGTTTGGGACCCCAAGGGGTATCTCATGTGTTTAAAGGAGGGAAGACCTAGATGTGCTTCGGTTCAAGGAAAGACCACACGCGCGCCGCCGCCGCCCGCCCGTCCGGTCCGGTTCCGAGTTCCGAGTTCCGAGTTCCGTGTTCCGTGTTCCGTGTTCCGTGTTCACGGGTTCACGGGTTCACGGGTTCACGGGTTCACGGGTTCACGGGTTCACGGGTTCACGGGCCTTCTGATATTATCTTTTTGGGCCAGAAAACTTTGCCAGAAGTACAGTTTGATCCCAAAAGTTTCAGATGTGCAGTTTGGACCAGAATTCTTTCAGATGTACAGTTCGGTCCCTGAAGTTTCAAGATGTACAGTTTGGTCCCTGAAATTTTTCAGAAAGGCAAAATTTCGACGGTCCCGAACGAAACGTCAAAGCACTCAATTCGGCCATTTATTTTGGTGAATTACACCTCCTATAATGGCCAATCCGTTGGCAATTTTCTCCATTTATGTGGTGGTTTTACTACCTCCATAATGGTCATTATTTGGCCAATAATGGCTGTTATGGAGGCAGTCAAACAGTCCCTCTTCCTCCTATATAAACACCACTTACACCATTGTTGAGGCACACTTGATATACACGAAATTATACAAAGCAGAAAGCAAAGCAGTTTCTTCCTAAATCTTCCAAGCATCATTTCGTTATTCAATATTCTTCACGGTAGCTTTTGAGTTTCCTTTGCTCAATAGTTCCATTGCTGTTTTATCTTGGGAGACGAATTGTCCAGGACGTATAAAGGATACATACGGGGCAATATTGTCTTAAGGACAGAGTGCCACACTCGACTCAGCAAAAACCGCTTTCCAGTTTTCTTGTTCAACAAAATAGTAATTTCAGTTTTGTTGTTATATTGTAATTTTTAGTTTTATAGTTGAATTGTAATTTCAATTCTTACATACGCCGTTACTTGTAATTTCCGTTCCTGCAATCCTTGTAAACACCAACAACTTAAGACAATATTTTGCTTACGGTAACTGCAATAACATGGCTGGAAATATGACCGATGTTGCTGCTACTGCTGCTGCCTCTCGAGGCAATGTTGCTGCCTTCCCCGCCACCGCCGCTACCGCCCAAGGCGTAACTCCGCCGCCGGCTTCTGCTGCTGTCGCTTTGCTCTGTTCAAGCGTAACACTGCTTGCCTTCCCGATTGTTGGAGCTCCACCCCTCTTCATCACACCACCATGATCGCCCCGAAAAATTCATGGGATCGAATTCAAAAGATGGCAAAGCAAAAGATGTTGTTTTACTTAACGATTATGGGCATGGCCCGGTTCCTTACGGAAGATCCTCCACAATTTGGAGATGAAATGGACTCTTCGCCCAATGAAACGGGTGAAGGGGGCCTTGGTATCCATGTCATTAATGGCATGAAGATGGTTCGTGACGCATGGAATCATAGCGATTTCATGTGCAAGAACTATATCTTGAATCGCTTAGCGAGACCCTCTCTACACGGTCTATTGCACCGTTGGCACCGCCAAAGAGCGTGGGAAAAAGCGCAAAAGAAGTACAACGCACAAGATGCGGGTACTAAGAAGTTCATCGTTGGGAAATTTCTAAAATTCCAAATGGTGGACAAGAAGACGATGATGTCCCAAGTCCGGGAATTCCAAATGATTTTACATCACCTGGATTTGGAAGGACCGAAACCAAATGAGCGATTTTTGGTTGCATCGCTGATTGAAAAGTTACCTCCTTCATGGAATGAGTTTATGAGTTACTTGAAACTCAAGACAAAGGAGATGACCTTTGAAGAGCTTGTTATCAAATTGCAAATCCAGGAAGATAATAAGAAGACCTTGCCAAAGGGTAGACAACATGCTGAGGCAAAGGCGAATCTGGCTGAGGCCAAAGGGAACTCAAGCAAGAAGCGGAAGTTCCAGAAAGACGGCAAAGCCCCTGCAGCAAATATGTTCAGAGGTAATTGTCATCACTGTGGGAAACCTGGTCATAGGATCAAGGAATGCCGCAAGCTCAAGACTGAGCAACAACAGAAAGCCAAGTCAAAAGGCAAGGCTCAAGCAAACGTCGTCAAGGACACGCTCTGGATGACATGATCGAGGAATTCTCTGCGGTGGTGCTAGAAGCCAACTTGGTGGAGAATCCGATGCAGTGGTGGGTGGACACAGGTGCAACAGGACACATCTGTTCCAACAAAGATGCCTTCTCCATGTACACTCCGGTCTCCGACAAGAAGCTGTTCATGGGCAACAACGCTTCCTCGGACGTGCTAGGGGTTGGAAAGGTGGTCCGAAGATGACTTCGGCAAGGAACTCACTCGAAGGAAGTTATGCACGTCCCGGATATTAGAAGAAATCTAGTTTCTGGACCTTTATTGGTTAATGCTGGTTTTAGGCTAGTGTTTGAATCAAATAAATTTGTACTCACTAAAAATGGCACATTTGTGGGGAGGGGCTTCGTCTGTGAAGGCCTCTTCAAAGTGAATGCCATGTCCGTATTGCATCAAGGAAATAAAGTTGAGTCTTCTTCTTATTTGCTTGAGTCTTCTAATTTATGGCATCATAGATTAGGACACGTAAACTACAAGTCTATTCAAAGGTGGTAAAGATGGAGTTGTTGCCTTCTATCGACATAAACCCTCAACATAAGTGTGAGGTGTGCGTAGAGGCAAAACTCACCAAGCTTCCTTTTCGATCCGTCGAAAGGAATACCGCTCCTCTAGAACTTATTCACTGAGATATATGTGATTTGAAGTTTGCACAAACTAGAGGGGGAACAAGTACTTTGTGACATTTATAGATGATAGCACAAGGTATTGTTACCTTTACTTGTTGAAAAGTAAGGATGAAGCCTTTGAAGCGTTCCGACGTTACAAAGCGAAGTTGAGAATCAACTTAGCCTACGGATTAAATCCATTCGTAGCGATAGAGGGGAGAATATGTAGCGCCTTTTGAGAAATATTGTGCCCAAGAAGGCATTATTCATCAAACGACAGCTCCACACTCACCTCAATCAAACGGTGTGGAGGAACGTAAGAACCGCACATTAAAAGAAATGATGAATGCCTTGCTTATCAATTCCGGACTTCCCCAAAACATGTGGGGAGAAGCCGTCCTTACCGCTAATACGATTCGAACGAGTCCCACATAAGGGTAAGGACAAAACTCCATATGAATCATGGAAAGGAAAGAAACCCACCTACAAGTATTTTAAGGTGTGGGGTTGTCGGCAAAGGTTGAAGTACCTAAGCCAAAGCGAGTCAAGATTGGGCCTAAGGCTGTAGATTGCATATTCATCGGATATGCAAATAACGATAGTGCTTATCGATTCTTAGTGCATAAGTCGGATACTCCGGATATCCACCGGGGTACAATAATGGAATCAAGGAATGCTCTATTCTTTGAAAGTACCTTTCCTAGAAAGGAGAAAGACATAACCTCTCGCAAGCGAAGTTACGCACAAAGCTCTCAAGAACCGGGAGTCCTTGACTGCCGGATCTAAATGGTTCGAGATCTAGCGAATCTCGAGGTGGTGAACATCCGGAATCTAGTGTTCCAGATTCTCGAACTTGGAGACTCCGAGAGATGGATCTAAGGCGAAGTAAAAGGGCCGGGAAGGATAAATCCTTCGGTCCCGACTTTGTAGCTTATATGGTTAATGATGAACCAAGGACAATTGCTCGGGCGTTGTCAACTCCGAAGCACCGCTGCGGAAAGAAGCTATTGAGAGTGAAATAAGCTCCATTACGCATAACCATACTTGGGAGTTGGTTGATCTTCCTCCGGAAATAAACCGTTGGGTTGTAAATGGATACTCAAACGGAAATACAAGGCGAGATGGGTCTATAGACAAGTACAAGGCCAGGTTGGTAGTCAAGGGCTATCGACGGACGAAGGCTTTGACTACTTTGACACATACTCTCCGGTATCCGGATGACATCCATACGGGTATTTATTGCGATCGCGACTTTGCGTGACCTTGAGATACACCGGATGGATGTTAAGACGAGCCTTCCTAAACGGTGATTTGGAAGAAGAAATTTATATGGACCAACCCGAGGGGTACGTGGTTCAAGGGCAAGAGAAGAAAGTCTATCGACTTATCAAATCTCTGTACGGGCTAAAATAAGCCCCGAAACAATGGCACGAAAAATTTGATAGTACTCTACTATCGAAGGGGTTCGCCATTAATGAGTGTGATAAATGTGTTTACACGAAAGGTAACTCTGAGTCATTTGTTATGATATGCCTGTATGTAGACGGCATGTTGATCACAGGAAGCAGTCCTAGGGTAATCCTAGAGACTAAGAACATGTTGAAAAAATACTTCGACATGAAAGATATGGGTATCACAGATGTCATCCTAGGGATTAAAATCTCTAAGACGTCGACGGATTTGGTCTTATCTCGGTCTCACTACATCGAGGATGTTTTGAGAAAGTTCAAGATGTTAGACAGTTCTCCGATAGCGTCACCAATGGATACAAATCAAAAGCTTGATAAAAATCTTGGTGCACTGTATACCGGGAGCGATATGCACGAGTGATCGGTAGTTTGATGTATATCACAAAGCGCACCGACACGATATTGCTTATGCGATCAATAAGTTGGCTAGGTTCACCCGTAATCCAAGTGATAATCACGGAAGGCGTTGAATCGGGTATTACAATACGAAATACACGTTAAATTTCGGGTTGCACTATTCGAGATATCCAATTTGTACTAGAGGGGTACAGTGATGCTAACTGGATATCTGATATAGAGAACACCAAGTCCACCAGTGGGTATATATTTACAATTGGTGGTGGGGCTGTTTCTTGGAAATCCTCTAAGCAAACTTGCATCGCCCGGTCCACGATGGAATCAGAGTTTATCGCTTTAGACAAAGCAGGAGAAGAAGCTGAGTGGCTTCATGACTTCTTAGAGGATGTTCCGTGTTGGAACAAACCCGTACCTTCGGTAATGATCCACTGCGACAGTTAGTCGGCTCTAGGAAGGGCACGGAATGCTATGTACAACGGCAAGTCTCGTCATATTCGACGGAGGCATAAGACCGTTAGGCAACTGATCACCACGGGTATAATATCCATTGATTTCATTAAGTCAAAGGATAATATAGCAGACCCATTGACAAAGGGCTTACCCAAAGATCAGATGGCTTGCCTGTCTAGGGGAATGGGCTTAAAACCCAAAATATAAGGACCAATACAGTGGTAACCCAACCTTACGAATTGGAGATCCCAGTAATTTGGTTCAATGGGAAAACGAAGTTGTAAAGGTTCAGTTGATCGCTTCAGTGGAAGAATGAGCACTTCGGATAGTGATTTCTGAAAAGAAACACTAAATCCAAAGCCGTTCCGCGATAGAAGTTAAGGGGTATCTGCAGTATGGGTAAAGGTTAAGTTTTCAAAACCTGTAATGATCCTCAACCAGTTGAGGTTAGGTTCTTGGGAAACTTTTAATGGTTCCTAACACTTGTGAAGTGGGGTATAGCGGATACCTTGTAGGAGACCACCTATTTAAGTGCGAGGACAGGCCGCCTCAAAATGAACGCACTAAAGAATCCAAGACGTTGTCCATGGCCAAAACGGACAAAACATTATGAAGAAGAGAGTAAGGGAATTTGTTGTGTTGGTATCATTGTCTTGGCTTACACTAAACACTGACGGTTCAAGACATCACGTTCACAGCGCAGTAAGTAAGTCCGATGGTATTCAACTATGAAAGGTTCAAAGCTGAGGCTACCTCTCCTTATGCAACATCGGTCCGCTGAAATTTTGCTGGAAATGAAAAGACACCATGTGAGTGCGCCAAAATCTCTTTCAAGAGGGGATTGTTGGAAATTAGCCTTTTGCGGGAGTTGCGACCGACCAACTTTAACGGCTTAAACACTAGTGTTACGTATGTTGGAGAATCCGGTTCTTCACACATGCATGATGTACTAAGTACGTAGATAACCGTAGGGCCAAGAATCGTCAAATTTCATTGAGAAATGAAAGAGATATTGGTTCACGAAGTAAGGTGTTTGAAGCATGGAAAAGTGTGGTGTGTGATCAATTCTCCCTCATCGGTAGAGGAAGAAAGAATTGTTGTGTATATAATACTCGAAATTGGTTTGGGGTTTGGGACCCCAAGGGGTATCTCATGTGTTTAAAGGAGGGAAGACCTAGATGTGCTTCGGTTCAAGGAAAGACCACACGCGCGCCGCCGCCGCCCGCCCGTCCGGTCCGGTTCCGAGTTCCGAGTTCCGTGTTCCGTGTTCCGTGTTTCGTGTTCCGTGTTCCGTGTTCCGTGTTCTCGGGTTCACGGGTTCACGGGTTCACGGGTTCACGGGTTCACGAGTCGCGGGCTGTGGGCTGTGGGCTGTGGGCCTTCTGATATTATCTTTTTGGGCCAGAAAACTTTGCCGAAGTACGGTTTGATCCCGAAGTTTCAGATGTGCGAGTTTGGACCGAGAATTCTTTCGGATGTACAGATTCGGTCCCTGAAGTTTCAAGATGTACGAGTTTGGTCCCCGAAATTTTCGAAAGGCGAATTTCGACGGTCCCGAAACGAAACGTCCGGCACTCAATTCGGCCATTTATTTTGGTGAATTACACCTCCTATAATGGCCAATCCGTTGGCAATTTTCTCCATTTATGTGGTGGCTTTACTACCTCCATAATGGTCATTATTTGGCCAATAATGGTGTTATGGAGGCAGTCCAACAGATCCCTCTTCCTCCTATATAAACACCTCTTACACCATTGTTGAGGCACACTTGATATACACGAAATTACACAAAGCGAGAAAGCAAAGCGAGTTTCTTCCTAAATCTTCCAAGCATCATTTCGTTATTCAATATTCTTCACGGTAGCTTTTGAGTTTCCTTTGCTCAATAGTTCCATTGTTGTTTTATCTTGGGAGACGAATTGTCCAGGACGTATAAAGGATACATACGGGGCAATATTGTCTTAAGGACAGAGTGCCACACTCGACTCAGCAAAAACCGCTTTCCAGTTTTCTTGTTCAACAAAATAGTAATTTCAGTTTTGTTGTTATATTGTAATTTTCAGTTTTATAGTTGAATTGTAATTTCAATTCTTACATACGCAGTTACTTGTAATTTCCGTTCCTGCAATCCTTGTAAACACCAACAATTCGTTATATATAAGATTATATTTATTCTGAAACTACTAGCTCGACATTTTGCTTTGATCATTTTTTTGGTAGCTCGGGTCAGGATTTAACAATTTGCACGATCTTAAAAATTATTCATCTTTTCTTTAAGAAATATACTTTCTTTGTTGCAATTTATGTGATACACTCTTTATTTAAAATTTTACAGAAATGTTTGACACAATTTCATTTGTACACAAGTTCTACAATGTTAAAAACATTGAGATCTTTAGAAATTTTAAATTTAGAACTATGTTGTTATATTCTTGCATTAAATTAATTTTTCAACAATTACTTTATTATTTTGCTTTCAAATTAGTATCTTAAACTCGATACCCAATCACAAACTCATATCAAATGGGATGAAGAAGGAATACTAAGAAATTTGGCCCATGAACTCACTAGATTGGGATTATCAACATATACAGTAAGATTGGACTGGGTTCTAGGCTTGGTATCTAAGCCCATGACAGATTATATATCTTTTTTCATATATTTGAATTCATGACATTATGTTTCGAATTACTAAGCAAGGACATATGAGTGATGATTAGTCGAGAGGCACTTGGGCCTAAAAAAAATTGATTGTAACTGAGTATAAATGGACGAGTACACATGATGCGGTGAAGCCGTGAAGGCCATGGGGTGACACAAGGTTATGTTGATCAGCTTTGGGTTAGAGATTGACGAGTGACAATTGATTGAGTGTGTTTTGACAGCTCAGGTGTGAAGTACTCTATGACAAATTCGTTTTATTATTGCCTCCGATTCTTGAGGATATGCGCGCACCTCCAAGCTAAGTTCAAGTTTTGGATAAGTAGAGATTTCTCTGTTTTAAATATATTGAAATTGGTAAGATCCACATTGAAAATAAGTATATATCTTCCTGTTTGATAAAGACTGCATGATGCAGCATGATTAAGCAAGATGAGAATAAAAAGAATTCATGTTGCAATCAATAGAAAAATAAATACCTTAATTTATCAGAAATGGAACTTAATTATTAAACAAGAAACCAGAGGAGATCACAGCAGAGAGAGACTATTTGTTTAATTTAATTAATACCATGAAAAATGGTATAATTATTCCACAAAACACAATGATTTTTTAAATGCAAGAAACTTCATATTTATTTCTTATTATTCTTCCACCGTTGAAGTTCTGGAAAATGCACACATTTTGCTGTATAGAGAATCGAAGGAAATGGAATATCTTACCATCAAATAATGTGGTGCAGTGGATAAGGTTGCTCTTTTCTTAACCAGAGGTCTCGGGTTCTAGTCCTGGGTCTGAAAAAATTATTGGTAGGGAGCGCTTCCTCAAGAAATGGGCTCTACGCGACGCGAATCCGAATATAGTCGGGCTCCAATGTGGGTATCAAATACCGGGTGGGAAACAAAAAAATTGAAATATCTTGTTTTTTCAAAATTCTTAAGTACTCCATCTGTTTCAATTTATGTGACACTATTACTTTGGTCAATTTAAAAACTAATGATATACTTCTATATTTAGTAGTATTATTTTAACTTTAAAATTCTCATTTTATTCTTAATGAAATGATTTATAGTCACACAAATATTTATAATTTGTTTTAAACCACATATTTCAAAAGTCTTTCTTATATTTTTAAACGCGTGCTCAATCAAATACCATTACAACGAGTTGGATGTGTTATTTGATCAAAAGAGCAATTATACTCTTAGTCAACTCATGCAATTATCCATGATTAACTATGATCAGAGTATATAGTTAATTGAACATTTGAAATTTTTATTCTATTTTATGATTGATTTTCACTATAAGAAGTCAAGTTGTCATAGTCAATGGTGTATATATTAAGTTTGTAATTAACAATTTGTATGATCAATATATGGTGTCAATAAGAAAACTTTGTCTAGAATTTACGAATGGCTTATATTCAAACAATGTAAGTATTATTTTCATATTGCAAATTGCGCCATATATAGTTGCAAGTTGCATGCAGTTGATATCATTTTTAAATGTGAAATAATGGAACTTATTTAAACCAACAATTGATTGGGGAACTCTTCTCACAGTTGAATTAATGATCACTAATAAACTAACAACAAATCATGAACTCTTGGATTTATTAATTACGAGATCGTATAGTTAAGAATGAAAGGGAAAGAGATAATAACAACAAAGGTTGGCCAGTGGGCCGAGTCGGCCCGGTCCCGACCCGATCCCGATCCCCCCTAAAAAAAACGGTGTCGGGACTCAAAATCGGGACAGACTTGGGCTCGTCCCGCCCGGCCCGTCCCGCCCCGTCCCCTTGCAAAAATGATTGTTGCACAACGATCAATTTATATTTTGGCCGTTGTGCAACGACCTTTTTTGCCCCACCCCATAACCCCCCCCCCCCTGAATATTTATTTTTAACCCCTAAGTTACTGTATTTATACTTTAACTCAATTTTCCAACTATAAATACCTCATTTTTTCTTCATTTTATCTCACAAATCTTGTATAATCTCTCTAATCTCTCAACTCAATCTATCTCTCTACAAGTCTACAATTACATTGCCTACTAAATATTTTATTTTATTTGCTCATTTGTATAATTGTATCAAAGTTCAAAAATTGGGACTGAATGGGCAACTAACTTGAGGATCATCCATCGAACAAAGTTTCAATTTTCAACCTCGATTACAAGTCGACGTTACGTTGGCGTTTGGTACCTTCGTTCCTTATTTAAATTATTATTGTTACTTTATTTTAATTATCGCACTTAATTTCATTATCTTTAATTATTTATTTGCATAATTAAAATGAAAGGATTAAGAGGTATGTTTAAGGGTAAGGGTGCTTCTTCTAGTAGGGGTAACAAGGGCATGGTACTTCTTCTAGTTATCCTATTCCTAGACATGATGATTTGATTGATTACACTCATATAGATGAAACTGAATTTTTTAATGATATACCATTAGACGATGAGATATATTCAGCAACTGAACCAGATTTTAATTTAGAAGATAATCTAGATGACACACTCACTAGTGCACCTCAAACTGGAACGCCTCCTATTTCCCCTAGTATGACATGAGGCCCCACACAATGAAAATTAAAATCAGCTGCATGAGACTTTTTTTATAGGGACCAAGAAAATCAAGTAGTTAGATGCAAAATTTGTAAAAATGTTTATAAATTTAAAATGGAAAAAAATCATGGTGGGACGGGAGGTTTATTGAGACATGTACAAAGCTTTAACAAAGATAGGTGGGATGAATACGAGGCTACAAAATTGGGTGCGCCAATGCACTCTCAGTCGGGACAAGGTTCACATAGTGTCCCGGACCAAGTACATGGTCAAATTAACCCGATGACGGGGGGAATTGTAGGTCCTAAATACGATAAACATATAGATAGGGAAGAAATAACAAAATTAGTTGTTGTGGAGGGTTTGCCTTTTTCATTTTCTTCCTCTCCTGGTTTTATTCATTACATAAGAGATGTATAATCATGCTTTTAACGGTTTTCCTAGATCAACTGTTAGGAAAAACGTTTTTAAATTTGTACATGAATATCAACAATATTTACGTTATGCATTATATCATTTTCCTGGCAAAGTATCTATCACTTCTGATATATGTCGTAGTACTAATTGCCATGATTATTTAACTGTAACATGTCATTGGATAGATCATAATTGGTCTATGCAAAAATGAATTTTAGCATATAGATATATTGATGATAGGCATACAGGAAATTTTATTGCAGAAATATTTATCAAGTTTGCGATTATTATGGTATAACTGACAAAATAATGATTGTTGCGTTAGGTAATGCTTCTTCTAATAATTATGATGTGAAACTTTTAAAAAATCTATTAACTTCATCTTTTCCTAATCATTTTCATATAAAATGTGTGTGTCATATTTATAACTTAGTTGTAAAGGATGATCTATCACTTTTTGAAGACATTCTTAATAAAGTACAATTTGCTATAAACTTTATTTTTAGAAGTAATAGAATACAAAGAAAAAAAGAATATAAAAAAACTTGTCACGATTGTGGATTACCTTTTAGAAAAATTCCTGAAGAAGTAGCGACTAGGTGGAATTCTCTATATGAACAACTACTTGTTGCTTACGATTATAGAAGACCTATAACTTTATTTTTTAACGCCCATAATCGAAATCCAACTGATATGCTTATAGATAATGATTGAGAAAAAAAATCATAACTTATTGGATTTTTAGAGAATTTTTTTCAAGCAACTAAAGAATTTTCTGGTATATATTACCCTACTATTTCAACTATGTTATTTTATATAGCTCTAATATTTTTGTTACTTAATGAATATATGGAAAAACTATTTTATAAAACACCTATTAAAAAGAGGTTTATCAAATTAAAAAAATATTTTTTTTCTATTCCTACTATTTATATTATTGGTGTTGTATTAAATCCGACTATTAAAATAGACTGTTATAAAACACTTATTGAAACTATTTATGATTGTATAGCAGTATTTCCACCTACAACTCCAAAAACTCAAATGAACAACCACCTAAGGAACCACCAAAAGAAGAAGTTTTGTCTAGCATACTCAATGAATGCAAAAAAAATATACGCATTACCAACAAGAAAGTGCTAGCAACCAACCGGCTTCTATACCATTTTCTTCTTCTTCAATACAACCTTATAAAAGACATGTTGTTTCTGCGGCTAGTATTGAAAGCCATAGAAATAGAATGTTTAGTGGTTCCACTACTAATCAAGTTAGCGAGTTTGATGTTTTTGTGTTTGCATGGTGTTGTACCGTACCAAGCAGTTCTCAATGAAGAAGGACGTGAATACTTGCTTAAATACTGGAGGGAAAATGAGAAGACATTTCCGACACTAGCAAAGATGGCCCGAGATGTGTTGAATATTCAAGCGTCATCAACAACGTCTGAAAGCGCTTTTTCTGTCGGAAGATTTCAAATAGGAGAGCACAGACACTCATTAGCGGGAGATAGCTTGGAGATTGCAGTTTTATTCAGAGATTGGATACGAGCGGAGCGTAAAAGGTGCGGTCAACCGAAGATCAACGAAGAAGACGACGAAAACTACAACGAAATCTTGTCCGATGGAGGTGGAAGCGACGTCGACCAATTTGTCCAACAAAAATCCAATTCCAACCGAAGAACCACAAGACATTGTGAAGAAATTAGAAAAGGTGTTCATAAATATGTGATTTTTTTAATTGCAATTTTATTATGTGATTTGCAACTTTCAACACCACAAAGTTGCAATTTTGAAATTATATTACATAAAAATCATATTGCTATTAAATAATATAAGAGGCACAAAAACAGTCTTGGGATGTTTTTATTACACTATATTATTCAATTATTGAAGTGTTTATATATATTATTTTTTAAAATTAAGTGCCAAAAAAACAAAAACATAAATTCCGATCCCGACTCGACCCCGCCCCGCCCCGTTGGATACCCCCTAATAACAACTAGTGAAGGTCTTTAATAGTCTCTTCTTTTGTGTTTTTCTTCTGAAAAGCCTTGCATCAAAATTAACGTCATGTATCCTATTCAGGAGAATCAAATAGTGCTCTCATTGTTCTCCTTGTGACAAAAAAGCTTCAACTTATTGGTGGACGAAGAAGGTGCTCTACTATTAGAGGAAACCTTCCACACCTTCGACCCCCCCCCCCCCCCTTATAATAGTAACTCAATAACAGTACGAGAAGTATTGGAAATTCTAATTAACTTTTCGAACATAAACGTTTTGTTTTTTCATACAAATATCTCATATTTCTCTTTTCTTAATTTAAAAATATCAACCTCTATCATATTATATTGTGAAGCACTGTAAAAAATGTTAGTCTTTCCAAAGTAAGATGTGCTTAAAAGTGTTTCACCTTTATGATTATCATAATTGTGCTATGATAATTTTACAGAATAAAAATCGTTACATAGTTATCAATTCCTAGAATATCCTACTAGCTAGTATCGATCTTATTGCACATAGATAGGAAGGATACCTATTTCTTTTTGGTTTTGTTTACTGCACATGGAGATTAAAAGAAAGAAATGTTTTAATGTCCTCTAAAAGTCAAATCAAAATACATAAAATAGGCATGAGAGACAACCACCTAAATCTAGGGTGCGTGCAATTCATAGAACTCACGGAGGGTAGAGAGAAAAATAAAAATCAAATAAATTAGGTATAATAGCATTTTTGGTCTTTAAGAATTGATAAATTCTTATTTTGGTTCTTATGTTATTTGACTAAGCATATTGAATTTTGAATTAATTGAGTTGTGCGCTTTTGATCTCTTTGCTCGTGAATATTCACAAATTCAGCGTAATTGTTAACCGTTCCACCACTTAATTACTCATTTGATATGTTAAATTATTTGACGGTAATATAGTTCTATAAATTGTCAAATATAACATATTTATATTCCATCCGTTCACTTTTATTTGTCTACTATACTAAGAATATATTATCATTTTTATTTGTCGCTTTTAACATATCAAGAGAAAAACATATTTCTTTTTCATGTTTTACCCTTAGCATTAATTACTTATTCCCCAAATCATTTCTCAAGACCTTGGCTTAGACTAACCATCAATTGATATGGTATCGTGGTAAAACACACATATCAACTAGTATTGTTTATTAAAGGATGTGGAAAGTCCAAACTAAACAAGTAAAATTGAACGGATCGAGGGAGTACTTAAAGAGACCAAAATGTACATTTTACTTAACTGAAAATTAAATAGGTTGATTCATATATCACAAGCAATAACAATAACATACTCAGTGTAATCTATAAGTGGATCCGGAGAGGATAGAGAGCACTCAGATCTTATCTCTACCTCATAGAGATAGGGAGACCACTATAGACCATTGGCTGATTCATCATATATTATAAAGACCAAAAATAAAACAATAACCTACGGACCAGAATTGATATTATCCTAGGAAATTATCAACTGACTTTATAATGAATTATTATTGGACAAAGTTGAAAAAGACGTTGCTCAGATGAAACAAAACTTACCAGAAAAAAAAATAGGCATGATAATTGATATGCAAACACCTAAAATTTTGGGGCATGGAACGTGCAATTCGTAGACTAATTAAGAAGAGAGAGAGACAGTCGAATAAATTATGCACTAGCTATATAAGTAAACCTATTATTAATTTTCTATTGGTAAAGTTGAAGAACCAATTGGTACGTAGCAGAAAAAGACGTTACTCGCATGAAACAAAACTTACAAGAAAATGATAGATTAGACTTTAGAGGACGTTGACATAATAACATCCCAAACCTTCCATTCAAGCATGAAATGAAGCAAAAACCGCCAACATTTAAATTATTTACACCACTAAATAATAAGTTTTTATACCAAGTATAATTTAATCAGTTATAATATGTCACTTAATATTATTCTAGATTACTAATTAATATTATCAAATAAAATCATTCATAATTATCTTTTGACTTATCTAATGGAGAATATTCCCTGTATATTTTGTAATTATGATAGATGTATATTTAAGGTAATTTATGATTCTAATTATATTATGAATCAACATTTGTTAGGTAAGTTATGATTCGTACCATATTAGGAATCAACATTTGTACAACTATATATATTGTGAATAATGAAAGGAATCCCCAAGGAAAATTATTCCATCTTTCATGGTATCAGAGCCTAAAACCTAAATCCCTTCTCTTCCTCATTCTCGGCCAAAATCAGCATTTTTTTTTCTGATTTCACAAAAAAAAAATCTGGTTTCTTCCTCCCTTTCTCGGCCAAACCAAAAAATTCCCTTCCCTCGGCAGGCGGCAACCATGTCTTCCCCCACAAATTCCGGTTCATCCGCTGGCACTTTCGACAACCCCTCTCAACATTCAGTATCTTCTTTTCATCCGGCATTCACAGTTAACAACATCAAGAATTTTATCCCTATAATTCTTGACCAAGAAGACTGTCAATATTCCATGTGGATGGAACTATTCTACATTTATGCATGTGCATACAACGTGCCCGATCATATTGACGGATCTGTTCCTTGTCCCACCGATGTTACAAACTCAATCTGGCGTCATCTTGACGCCATCGTCAAACAATAGATCTACGGCACCATCTCCAAAGACCTGTTGTGCACTATTATGAAAACATGTGCTACGACACGTGAACTTTGGGCCCGGCTAGAAGAAATCTTTCAGGACAATAAAAATACTCGGGCCGTATATTTGGAAGAGCAATTCAATAATACCCACCTCGAGAATTTTAACAACATGTCCGAATATTGTAAGCAACTGAAACTCATAACTGATCAACTATCCAACGTCGGGACTTCTGTTTCAGAAACCAAAATGGTGCTTCAACTTGTTGCGGGTTTACCAAAAGATGAATATGACACACTCGCAACAATGATTCAACAAGTTGACCCTCTCCCAAGTTTCAACAAGGCACGTTCATAACTATTGTTGGAAGAAACTAGACGTGTTAAACAAGAGGAACACAATCAAAAGTCCTTAGCCGTTGACGGGATGACAACACCTGCGGCCATCAGCAACCAGCAGCTGCAGCAGGTCCAGTGGCGGAGGTCGTGGCGGCAGAGGTCGCAACAACAAAGGCAAGGGCCGCGGAAAGGGCCAACGCAACCAAGCGGCGGTCGAGGCCGGCGGGGTGGAACCGGCGAGCGAGCGGGGGCATAACCGGCGGCGGCGGGGCACAACCAGAACCGGGCCTAGCTGCGTGCCGTACCGAGAATGTAAGGGCCGGTTCCGGCGGCCGTGGTCGGCGGCCTCTTGGGCCCCCTGCCCCGCCCGCCGAGCGAGCCAACCGGCGCGACGGCGAGCCCCCCAGGCGCAATCCGGCGAAGCAACAACACATCACCCTAGCCCCGACTGCTTTAGGCCAGGCCTACACCACCGTGAACCTTCAACAGCCCGACAAAAATTGGTACATGGACACCGGAGCCACATCTCACCTCACCCGGTCGTTAGGTAACCTATCTCAACTACGTCGGTTAAAGTGTCCTCAATTTATTACTGTTGGCAATGGTCATCGCATTCCAATTGAAGGCTACGGTAACACACACACCAAACATCCACACCCACCTTTCTTCCTAAACCACGTCCAATACACACCTAACATCATTAAAAACTTAATCTCTATTAGAAAATTCACTAGCAATAATTCAGTGTCTGTCGAATTTGACCCTTTTGGTTTTTCTGTGAAGGAACTCAATAAAGGGAAAATTCTTACACACTGCAATAGTGTGGGAGACCTCTACCCATTTACTCAATCTTCCGCTGTCAGACCGCAAGCACCTCTATCCCTTGCGGTGATCTCTCCCTCAACTTGGCACAACAGACTCGGACACCACGAAGACCCAGTTTTTACTTTTCTTAGGACTTCTAAGCGTATTCAATGTAATGATGGAAAAATTGCCCAACACTGTTTTTCTTGTCCACTAGGCAAACATACTCGTCTTCCCTTTATGTCATCAAATAATGTTACTTTTTCTCCTTTTGATATTGTTCATGCTGATTTGTGGACATCTCCGATTGCTAGCTCTTTGGGTCATAAATTCTATCTAGTATTCTTGGATGATTTTTCACATTTTTTCTAGATTTACCCACTGAAATTCAAATCTGAAGTTTTTGCAAAATCCTCGAGTTTTAAAAATTCATTAAGACACAATTTGAAAAACCTATTAAATCATTCCAATGTGATAATGGACGTGAATTTAATAACTCGGCATTAATTTCTGTTCTAAACAAGGCATGGTTTTCCGTTTTTCTTGTCCCTATACTTCTTCCCAAAACGGAAAGGCTGAAAGAATTATACGTACCATCAATAACATGGTCCGCACACTTATGTTTCATGCCTGCCTACCACCGCCTTTTTGGGTCTATGCTGTCAAAATGGTAGAATCCCTTCTAAATATTTTACCAACTAGCACACTCCAAAACAAAACCCCTACAGAAAACTTATACCGTAGGCAGCCATCATATGATCACCTACGTATTTTTGGATGCTTATGCTACACCAACATAGCCTCCACTGCACCCCACAAACTTGCCCCTCACACTCTTCCATGTGTCTTCCTTAGTCTATCTCCTAATCATCGGGGCTACTTGTGCTATGACATTGCTACTCGCAAAATCACCATCTCCCGTCACGTCACCTTTGACGAGACAACCTTTCCTTTTTCAAATCTCCAAAAATTTCAGACCACTGATTACATCTTTCTCGATGAACCAAGTCTGTCCCCGGTCATCCAAAATCTATACCAACAGCAGCCCACTGTTCCGACAGTCTCGCCACTGTCCGGCACCACCCCACCAGCTCCCTGCTCACCCCTACAGTCCCCAGTCGAGTCACCTGCACCATCAGCGACATTGTTGCCCTGCACTCCAGCAACCAGTCCCGCAGGTCTGCAGGTTTCTAGGCCAACCAGCAGCACAGAAAATAGCCCATCTGAACTGCTGCCCACTGGTCCAGAACCAATGGACCAGCAACCTCACAACCCCGACCCACCACCACTGCCGTCACATCGCATGGAGACTCGTGCACAACACGGGATCTTCAAACCCAAGGTTCAATTCAATCTCTCCACACAAACTTTATCACCCATTCTAAAAAATCCAAAACTAGCAAAACTGGACCCAAATTGGAATGCGGCCATGTGCGAGGAATTTAACGCTTTAACCAAGCAGAACACTTGGGATTTGGTACCTAGACCAGCTGGTGTTAATGTTATCCGATGTATGTGGCTATGTCGTCACAAGTTCAGAGACAATGGTGACTTAGAGAGGTATAATGCAAGACTAGTTGCCAATGGCACTAATCAGCAGGAGGGTATTGATTGTAGTGAGACATTCAGTCCGGTTGTTAAACCGGCCACTATTCGGATTGTTCTCAGTATTGCTATGGGCATGCATTGGCCGATTCATCAGCTTGATGTCAAGAATGTGTTTCTTCATGGGGATTTAAAAGAGACTGTGTACATGTATCAGCCTCCTGGCTTTGTTCATTCGGCAGCTCCGCAGTTTGTGTGTCGTCTCAGAAAGTCATTGTATGAATTGAAACAAGCACCCCGCACTTGGTATGATCGGTTAGCCATGTATCTTCTGCAGATTGGTTTTGTATGTAGCAGGTATGATACATCTCTCTTCACTTTTCACCGAGGTAGCAGCACTGCATATTTGCTATTATATATCGATGACATTGTTCTTACTGCCTCATTTGACGGGTTGAAGAATGAAATCATTGCTCTACTCAAAACTGAATTTGCTATGAGTGACTTGGGCAAGCTAAGTTATTTTTTGGGTATATCGGTGACAAGATCTGCAGCCACTATGTTCCTGTGTCAGCATAAGTATGTAGAAGAGATAGTGTACAGGGCCAAGATGGCAAATTGTAAAATTATGCCAACTCCGGTGGACTCGAAATCCAAGCTTATTGCCAATGACGGTGCGCCAGTTTCTTATCCCACTCTATATCGGAGTCTAGCAGGTGCTCTTCAGTATCTTACATTCACTAGGCCTGATATTGCATATGCCGTTCGCGGTGTGTCGTTCATGCACGACCCCCGAGAGTCCCATTTTGCCGCCCTCAAACGTATTATCGGATACGTTAAGGGCACACTAGACTTCGGATTACATCTATACCCCCTCGCCCCAACCAAGCTACTTGCCTACACGGATGCGATTGGGCGGGATGCCCCGACACACGTCGCTCCACCTCGGAGTACCTTGTGTATTTTTTGGGGATAATCTTATCTCATGGTCCGCCAAGCGGCGAGCAACACTTTCTCGTTCGAGTCTTTGAAGTAGAATATCGCGGTGTTGCTAACGTAGTTGCTGAGATCTGTTGGCTCTGAAATCTTCTTTTGGAACTCCAGTGTCCACTCTGCAAGGCGTCTATAGTCTATTGTGACAACATATTTGCCATCTATATGTCTCATAATTCGGTCCAACATTAGCGGACTAAACATATTGAGATGGATATCCACTTTGTGCGAGAGAAGGTTGCTCGTGGTCAGGTCAAAATATTACACGGGCCTTCCTCTTATCAGTATGCAGACATCTTCACAAAGGGACTACCGCGACAGCTCTTCACCGACTTTCGATCCAGCCTTAGCATTCGACCTCCTCCCGCTCCGTCTGAGGGGGAGTATTAGCGAATATTCCCTGTATATTTTATAATTATGATAGATGTATATTTAAGATAACTTAGGATTCTAATTATATTAGGAATCAACCTTTGTAAGGTAAGTTAGGATTCGTACCATATTATGAATCAACCTTTGTACAACTATATATATTGTGAATAATGAAAGGAATCCCCAAGGGAAATTATTCCATCTTTCATTATCTAATTGTTTAAATATTTTTCACACTATCAATACATATACTATTAAAATATGGAAATTTTCGACAAATTTTTTCGATGGAATGGGTAATAAACAAATTTCAAATTTAATTAAACTTGAAGTATATGTATTTTGCATATCTATTCACAAGAAAACACCTCATCGGTACTTTTCTTTTTGTCTCAATTAATATTCTTTTTCTCCATTTCTCTCAAAGTTCAAATTCATTTCTTTCAACCAAGAACGCCACTAATCTTCCCTCTTTTTTTTCTTCAAATCTTTCACGTAAGCCGTTGACTTCCAAAATCTTTTATTTGGACCAATTTCTTTTTAGCCTTATACCAAATGGCAAATATTCAAATACCAACTATTCCTGTAATTCTCATAAAACCAACTCTTTAATTTTCACAAAATCATGAATAACACCACCATCTCCGATCCAAATTCCGGCACTGGTTGGTTCCTCGGATCGGAACAAGTCGGAGGATTCGACTACGCCATTGGTGTTTCAGCTGGCATTGTCCTCTTGTTTGCAACCATAACAATGACTTCATATTTTTGTACTAGAAATCAAACACCAACGATTAATCGAGACGAACATAATTGTGTGGTGGAAGTGGGGATTGATGAGGCAACACTTTTGAGTTATCCTAAGTTGTTATATTCAGAAGCTAAGGTGAATTATAAGGACTCAACGGCTAGTACTTGTTGTTCCATATGTTTAGCAGATTACAAGGATAATGACATGCTTCGATTATTGCAAGATTGTGGGCATTTGTTTCACTTGAAATGTGTGGATCCTTGGCTTATGTTGAATCCAAGTTGTCCAATTTGTAGAACATCTCCATTGCCAACACCATTATCCACTCCTTTGGCTGAGGTTGTTCCTTTGGCTTCTAGACCTTCAGGATTGATGTTGCATGCTTAGATTATTTTTGGGTTAATAACACTTTCGGGCTCTCAGTATTCTAATTTTACTTCCTGTGATATCTAACCTACCCTGCACATTTAACCTCGATTTACTTGAATTGTGCATTTTTGATTTGACCTATTTCTTATGAGTATTTCAGAATTATTAATTGTTTAACCTTTAAGTATCTAGGTGTAGTGTTAAACTTATAATACTCGATATTTGCGGGTAATATATTTCTAAAATTAGTTCAAATATAACATATTTCATACATAAAGGGACAGAACTGTTAAGAGTCTCATATCAGATATGGAATGAAAACATGGACTCCTTAAATGGACCTGAACAATCCTCACCCTATAAGCTAGCTTTTGGAGTTGAGTTAGGCCCAAGATCTATTATTTACATGGTATTAGAGCCAGACTCATTCCAATTATATGTTCACCGATGTTGGGTCCCCAAATTATATTATCCACGCCCCAGTTAACGAGGTCTGGGTGTGCGGGGGAGTGTTAAGTGTTGGAAATTTGCCTTTGGCGGGGAGGTGCGTCCACCCATATTTAATGAATTAAACACTAGTGTTCCGCATGTTGGAGGCTTTGTCTCTTCACACATGCATAATCTACTAAGTGAGTAGATGACCGTAGGGCCAAGAATCGTCAAATTTTGTTGAGAAATGAAAGAGATATTGGTCCACGAAGTAAGGTGTTTGAGGTATGGAAATATGGTGTGGGACAAATCTACCACATCGGTGGGAAAAGGAAGAATTGATCTCTTTATAAGTCTCTAAATTGGCTAAGGGTTTGGGACCCCAAGGGGTATCCCATGTGTTTAAAGGAGGGATGACGTAGATGTGCTTGGGTTCAAGGCTAAGCCCACACGCGCGCCGCCACCCGTCCGTCTCGGTCTCGGTCTCGGGTCACGGGTCACGGGTCACGGGACTTTCTGATATTATCTATTTGAACCCCCAAATTGCTTAATATTTACAGTTTGGTCCCTAGAGTTTCTGAAAAGGTGAATTTGGCAACAACGGAAGGCAGAAAGTTTCTGCCTACCGTTTGGACTGATTTTTGGAGCATTAACCAGCCATTACTTGGCTGTTAAGTCCTCCATAAACATCCCTCTTTTATTGGCCATTAACAGTCCTCACTAATGGCTCTTAAATAGCCATGTCTTGGGCAGTTGAGCAGCCTCCCTTGTGCTATATATTGATGCCTTTTGGCAGTGACGAAAAATATACAAAAACAGTATAGAAAGACACAGAAGAAGAGACAACATTTATATACACAGAGACAAACAGAAGAGACACTGAAATTCAGTCCAGAAACGTTGGGACGAAAACAGAAACTCTTCCTTCCTTTTCCATTTCTTCAGCAAGGCGTTTCGTGTTTGTTTTCTTCGTCAGACTCAACCTATTTGTTTTGTAGTGTTGAGATTAAAGTGTTGTTTTATCTTGGGAGACTATTTTCGTTAACGTAAAAGCATATATACGGGGCAATCTTGTCTTAAGGACAGAGTGCAATCACTCGACTCAGCACACAGTTGTAACAATCCAGATTTAGTGTTTCTTGATTTCAGGTTATCAAGATTCAAGACTCAACAAGCTTGCGGCAGTTCTGAACATTGGCCTATTTGTTTATCCTTTCGAACACTTGTAATATTTATTTATTTACTTCCCGTACTGCTTTACAATATCCAACATTAAGAGTCCTACATCGGATATGGAATGAGAACATGGACTCCTTATATAAACTTGGACAATCCTCACCCTATAAGCTAGCTTTTGGGGTTGAGTTAGGCCCAAGATTTATTCTTTACCAGAACACGCGTTTTAATTAATTGAAGGTTTATATATTGAGTCATTTATCGCAAAGAACAAAAGCAAAACTTGTCAACAATATTGAGGGGCCAAAAATATTATTCTTTTCCCCATACAATGGCATCAACTTCTCTTGATGTTTTGTTTAATTACTTATCTTCTTGTCCTCTCTTAAGGGGATTGATGACAGACGCTAAGCTTACATTAAGTGGGTTATAACCAATAGTAATACTGATCTTGGATGTCAATAACATGATTTTAAACCACAGGGAGAAGCAGGTTACATGAATTTATTAGTCTCTATATAGTAATTTCACATATTAAGTCATCTACTTATAGTATTTTGTAGAAAAGTCATCAAACTAAGTCTTTTTAACTAAAAAATCACTTAACTTTTACTAATTTCATCGATCATAATAGAATTTTTTTTCTATTTCTTCCGAAGACGTAAGTTTGGTAAATCTCGTAAAAAAATTATATTATTTTTTTACTTATTTATTTAATCTCGTTATATGCTAGTTCTAATCCAGAATTTTCTGTGATAGTGAATATATTCACAATATATATTTTGTAATTAATATTTAGTGTAATTAAGGTAAAATAGAGATCTTAATTCTATTAGGGCTATAATTGTAATTAAGGTAAAATATAGATCTTAATTCTATTAGGACTACAATTGTATACTTTATATATATGACATTAATAAGAGAACTCTATGAAGGAGAATTACACTATTCTACATTTTATCATGAGCCAAAAAAAATCCCACCCTACCCTAACCCTAAGTAAAACTAGTAACTCACAATTCGGCAATGGTTTCTATTGAAACCGTGATAACATTGTTATCAGACTTCACGACTGTAGCTTCTGAATAGGGCTCTAGAGCTGTTTGGCATCAGTTATCGTACGAAGTTGCAACTCTGATTCTCTGGAATCTAAATTTCACTTGTAAACTCCATAACCAGGATAACCCATTGTAGTATATCCAACTTAGCTTTATATCCTAATATTTATCCCGTACGGCAGATCTACATTTTTTTTCTCTACTAAATTTATGATACCCTCATGGCGTCACCCGCGGCCCACATAGCTTCACCCAGTTCCTCTTTCTCAACACTTGGCGTCACAAATAATCAGCCGCAGGCCTAGTACCCGACTCAGTGGGCCAGCCCATGTACTTGGCAACAGTTCGGGCATTGGGCCCCGTCGACCAGCCCAGTTCACAAGCCAGGCCCAACAGCAACAGTGGGCACTACCGAGGCCCACTATACTGCGGCCCAGCCATAGTGGGCAATGTCGCCCAGTCACGTTCCAGGCCAGGCCCAGCAACAACAGTGGCCACTACCGAGGCCCACTACCACAGCGGCCAGCAGCAGCCGTCCGACCTCAGTACAATGGATTTGGGCCTTACTTTCGGTTCTTTAAAATTTTAGCAGCCCGATGACGCGTGGTATATGGATACGGGCGCCACATCTCACCTCACCAACAATTCTGGTAATCTTCCTCAACTGCGCAATTTAAATACTCCTCAATCTATTATGGTTGGAAATGGTCGTCGCATTCCAATTCAAAGGTTTGGCCACACATTAACCCCACCATCGCATCCCCATTTCTCCCTTAAAAACGTCCTATATGCCCCTAACATTATCAAGAACCTAATCTCTGTTAGAAAATTTGTTACCGATAATTCAGTATCCATTAATTTTGACCAGTTTGGTTTTTCTGTAACGGACCTACGTAGCGGGAAACTTCTTACGAGATGCAATACTGAGGGGGCCTCTATCCTTTCCTATCCACGTCCGCTACCAATGTCAATCCTCCCACATCTCTAGATGTCATCTTCTCCTCCACGTGGCATAGTAGACTTGGACATTCCAGAACTCATATTTTTTATTTTATTAGAAACCATAATTTAATTAAATATAATAAAGGGAACCTTGCCCACAATTGCTCCTCTTGTCATCTAGGAAAACATGTTAGACTTCTGTTTACGTCTTCTTTAAGTGTTACTTTCTCTCCATTTGATATTATTTATGTGGATTTATGGACATCTCCTATAACTAGCAACCTAGGTCATAAATATTATTTGGTATTTTTGAATGGCTTCTCTCACTTCCTTTGGTTCTATCCGCTTAAACTTAAGTCTCAAGTTTACTCCAAATTCTTTGAATTTCGTACATTGGTGGAAACACAATTTGAAAAAGACATCAAAATGTTTCAATGTGATAATGGTCGTGAGTTCAATAACTCCCCTTTTCATATTTTTTGTACGGTTAATGGCATGGTTTTTCGTTTTTGCTGCCCCCATATTTTCCCTCAAAATGGTAAAGCCGAAAGAATTCTCCGCACCATTAACAATATGATTTGTACCCTTCTTTTTTATGTGTCTCTCCCCAATACCTTTTGGGTATATGCATTAAAAATGGTAGAACACATTCTTAACATTTTACCTACCCGTATGATCCAAAATAGGACACCCACCAAAATTAACTTCCGTCGGACCCCTTCCAATGAACACCTTCAAATTTTTTATTGTCTTTGTTACACAAATTTGGCCTCCATGATCCCTCACAAATTAGCACCTCGCTCCACTCCGTGCGTCTTCGTAGGTTTCTTGTCGAACCATAGGGATACTTGTACTATGAGTTATCCACATATAAAATCTTAATCTCACGTCATGTCACGTTTGTGGAGTACGTTTTCCCGTTTGACAATATCCAAAAAATTTGAGACACGGATTACAATTTCCTTAATCACTCGGACACCTCCTCTCTACTCCAAAATGCACTACAAAATCTGCACCCTTCGACCGTCCCACCACCCGTCCTGTCGACCTCACCCCATTTCCTGGTTCCTGCACAATTACTGCCCAAAATAACACCCGACACTCTTCCCCAACCCACTGCCCAAACCCTACCCGCCACCCTGCCCAACCCCTGCCCAACCCCACTGTCTGTCACCATTGCCCAGTCCCGACCCCGCCATCCAGACATATCTGTCACCACCCAACCCCCCTACCCCACCCTTGACCGTCCCCACTCACCGCATGGAAACCCATGCACAACACAGGATTTCCAAACCAAAAATTCACTTTAACCTCTCAACTCAAACCATCTCACACATTCCTAAAAATCCAAAATTAGTCAAACTTGACCCGAATTGGAATGCGGCCATGCGAGAGGATTTTAATGCGCTTACTTCACAGTGCACTTGGAATCTTGTTCCGCGACCTGATGGAGTGAATGTAATCTGTTGTATGTGGTTATTTCATCATAAGTTCAGAGATAATGATGCCCTTAAACGTCACAAGGCCAGACTTGTGGCAAATGACACAGGGCAACATGAGGGTGTTGATTGTGGTAAGACTTTTAATCCAGTGGTAAGCCAGCTACTATCCACACGATTTTGAGCATTGCTATGGGGAAGAATTGGCCTATTCACCAGCTTGATATAAAGAATGCTTTCTTACATGGGGATTTGAAAGAAATCATCTATATGCATCAACCGTCAGGTTTTGTGTAGCCAGAGGCTCATCATCATGTTTGTCATCTTCGTAAGTCACTATATGGGCTGAAGCAAGCCCCAAGGGCTTGGTATGAGCGGTTTTCCACTTACATCATACAGATAGGGTTCGTGTGCATCAAAAGTGATCATTCATTTTTCATTTTTCATCGAGGTACTGACACCGCTTATCTTATGTTATATGTGGATGATATTGTACTAATAACTTCTTCAGATGGCCTGAAGCACGAGATCATTGCTCTACTCAAGTCCGAATTTGCTATGACTGACTTGGGTAAGTTGAGTTATTTTTGGGGGATATCAGTGACAAGATCCGCACATGCCATGTTCTTGTGTCAACGTAAGTATGCAGAGGAGATCGTCTACAGGGTTAAAATGACAAATTGTAAGATCATGCCTACTCCCATCGACTCCAAGTCCAAACTAAGTGCATATGATGGAGATTCGATCAGTGATCCCTCTCTTTATAGGAGTCTCGCAGGTGCTCTTCAGTATCTCGCCTTCACTTGGCCAGATACTGCATATGCGGTTCAGCAGGTGTTCTTGTTCATGCACGCTCCTTGGGAGCCTCACTTTACAGCTCTTAAGCGTATTATTCGGTATGTTAAGGGTACTCTTGACTATGGACTTCATTTATATCCCTCATCATCGACTAGATTGTTGGGGACAATACAAGAAAATGCTTATTTTGTGGAAGTTTTTTCTTAATTTTGTGGCGGTTTCCAACCTCCACAAATGGAATTTTGGAGGTTTTAAGAACCACCAAGGTTATGTGCACCACGACGCATTTTATGGCGATTTTAAAAAACCTCCACAACGTCCTCTGCAAATTGAAAGTGTAATTAGTTGGGGGTTTTAAAGTCAACTAAGGGTCTGTGACCTCCACAACATGATTTTAATACTCCAAGATATTTAATTTATGGGGGTTTTAAATTGTAGCAGTATGATTTGAATTTTTTTAAATAATTAGTGGCGGTGTACAATCGCCACAATATAAGCTTTCTATTTAAAAACATTTTAGTATGTTGGGGTCTACAATCTCCACAATATAATTTCATTATTTTATAACATTTAATTTGTGGGGGTCAATTACCGTCACAAATTGATTATTGAAATGTGTTTTCTTCTCATTAAAAAATTTCATTGCGTAATTAAATAAGACTATGCTTGTATAACAATATGCATATCAAATAAATAGTTTACTTAATAATATATAACATAAATCAAATTTCATAAAAATAATCCATAATAGCAAAGTCACAAATTCAAATACTTTACTACCTAAGAAACTGAAGCAATATAAACTAATGTATGCTAAACATTACTACTATTTCATAGAAGCAAAAGTGGTTCCATACTGAAATAAATAAAATTTTAAGTATTTGCTTGATCATTTCCATTGATGTCACCCAATGATCCTCTTATATTCACAAGTGAAGTAGATTCACTCCCGATATCACTGCTAGGCTGAAATAATAAAAAATCATATTCGATGAGAAATTTAAAAGCTAATGTCTAACTAATTAGAAATCAATATGCAATACATTAACTAAATCAGGTTAAATGAAGCATTAGGGAAAGGAAAGAAATTCAGATTTCTGATAAATACAATAGTTTTGAACAACTGTAAAGGATAACATAAAAAGTAAACAAGTTAAAGAAAGTGAAAAGAATTATAGATAGATGAATATGCCTCTTCATTAGACCTTAGGCCATTGAATCTAAGATTTTTTTAAAGCTCTATATAAGTGACTCATTCTTCTATTGTTTTTAATGAACTTGTAAGCTACAGACACAAAAAAAACTCACTTTACTAAATAATTTGACATAGGTGGTTCAAGATGTTCATTATGTTTCAATAATTTAACCAACCCACATGAAAGATAACGGAGAAAACATATAACACAAAACAGAAATTCCAATGTCCTTATTTGTGGTTGAGGAGCAAAGAGATTGGCAAATTCTTCAGGAACCCCTCCTTCCTTGGATATCATGTAATCCTTCAGCGCAGTCAAGGTTCCTTCTAATTGGGACTCCAAACGCACAACCTTTTGATGTAAATAGGTAGAAGTTGCGGATGACGCATCAAAGCTAGTTGAAGTGTTCAGATCATTAAGTCGTCGCTTGAAATTATTGAATGTATTTGAAGGAAGAACTCTCATACCCATACATCGTACCCTCTCAGAGTGCTCTGCCCCTAACACCTTGCCAATAATATCATCTGCAGAAATTTCAGACTCACTGCCTTGACTCAGTTGAAGTTGTTCCTACAAGCAGATAAATTATCAATTAGTATTATCAAATCATTATATATACCTCTGCATTTTATTGATTAACCTACTAGCTGGCTAGTCATGAAATTTATTCTTGAAATTTACTTGACATAGATAATTGGAAATGAATTTAAATATGAACTCACCACTATAGTCCTTGCCTCGTCATTTACAAATGAACCATCCTTTCTCTTATGAGTTTCGATAAACATCTTACTTCGACTAGGATTTTGTCCAATTTCCAAGAACTAAGAAATAGTTAAATTAGGTACATTGTAACAAAACATTCGAATGAGAGAAAAAGAAGAAACACTATTAAGTTAATATATTACCAGCTCATGTCATCTTCTCGAGTTAGCTTTTGAACCACCAATGTGAGAAATTTTTTGCTTGCATCGAATTTCTTTTTTTCTTTTATAAAGCTCTTATTAACATAAATGAGTACAACTTAAAAGGTTAGTCTAATATCTGATCATAATTTCAATAAAACCTATTGAGATAATCATAATCTTACAATTATTTCTTCTTTAGACGATAAACAACAAAATCAATCCACTGATCTCTATTTATACCCACTAGCACATTTCTTAAAATTTCTGGACTTTGTTGGGTCATAAAATTCATCCCACAGCCTTTGTCTATGTGTAGCCCACTTTTTATTTAAATTACCATTGCAATATCTGTATTAAATGGCATCAGTAGTCCTAAAAGGAATCGAGGCTTCAAATAGAAAAAAATACAAAGTTAGTGTTGTATACATGCATAAAAATCTAGTAGCAATAGATAATATATGTGTAACACCTTTAGTAGTGTTTCAAAGCAGTCTTCCTCATATTTTTTAGGTAGACCCGGCGGTCCTGACCACCTGTCAAAATTAATTGGAAACAAATTGCCATCAATGGCTAATGATCCACAATATCCAGCAAGCAACCCTTTCGCTTCGCCATACGGTGCACCGTAGATATCAAAGTTCACAATGATGCATTCACTTATAGGCAGGTTGTTGACCTCATTGACCTTGACATTAATATGCTTGGTAGCCTTGTTGAGTCTTTAATAAGAAAATAAGTTACTCAACAAAAAGGGAAAAAGTAAGATATTTATTAAGTGAAATAAACATATATACAAGGCATATATCTATCGCCTCTACTCTCTAATATTGTGTAGATGCCCGTCCAGCAGGGCGTGCAAATGTTGCACGTGGTTTCGAAGGCTGAGTCGGAGCTTGTTCTTGTTGCGGGACTTCATCAGCTAGTGAGGAATTTGGTGGAGCATGTGGAGGGGCTTGTAACAATCTTGAGGGCTCTATAGCATGTGAACATGCTGGAGTTGTTAATGAAAAATAACGTCCATGAGCATCATGTGATCCACGAGCTGACTTTAGTGAATTCCAAAAACGTTTAACCTTTGGCATGGCTACATATTCATATAAAAATGAAAAATATGTGAATCAAATATGGTGAAGCAGTCATTGGGAAAACATGAAGCTATAAAGAAAATAGTAGTAGTAAAAGTTGGTTGGACCAATGTATGAAAAAATAAGTACAGGTCATCACTAAAAAAACATTAGATAGCAGACAACAATTGAACTATTAATGCTAGCTGAATCCAAACATACTCTTGCTAGAACTATTAATGCTAGCTGATTCCAGACTCTATATCAGAAATGTAAGATAAGCAACTTTGGATAAAAAATATAAGAAATTATGTAAGACAAGTAATTCAGTTACTCCTATAGTTGTTTGGACAAAAAATATGAGAAATTAAGTATGAATAGAAAATTAAGATTAAATTAGTGAACCAAAAATATGAGAAATTAAGTTTCAGCCACTAACAACGAAGTATCTCTGGGAAAAAGTGGAGCCGCAATTGACAATAATTTTGTTCTTATCGCGAAGCTCCTTCAAGAACGAATCAAAACAAAGTTAGTTTCAGTAATGAAATATCCAAATCTGGAAAGATTAAATAATCAGTTAATACAACTTTCATAAGACATATTAGAAATAATGACTAAGCAATTTCTATTCCTTGAATATGTAATTAAGAACACCTTCAAGCTAAAAAAAAATACAACAACTAAAGATGAAATCTACATCCATTACCCTAATTTCACAAACGTAAGTGGAAAAATTAAATTGTCAGTTAATATAACTAACTAAAAAAGTGAATCTAAAAGCAGAATTAAAGCAAATGGAGAATTACATCATTAAGCTCAACAAAATATTTTCAATTACACAATTTTTCGAGCTGTAGAACTCTAGACCTCTTAATCTAATACATCAATGAGACAAACAAAAGCAATTATCTATAGATCTCTTAATCGAATACATCAATGACACAAACAAAATCAACTATCTAAACCTCAATTAGAAATAAAATAACCAAAACAGAAATAAAATAACCAAAACAGGAACGATTAATATAACTTCAATAGAATAAGTGAAGAAAAAACACAAATATGCAGAGAAAATCCACATGCAAGTTACAAATTAAATTAAATTACAATTTCTAGAGTAAAATCAAAGAATAAGGAAGAAGAATACCTTAGATCAATAAAAACTGAACTCAGCGATTTTCTACATTGCATAAACTTACAATCCGATTTTTGTAGCTTTTTGTAACTTAAATTATGAAAATATCAATAATTTGGGATGATTTTAGAGAGAGAGCGAGATTGGGGGAATTTTACAGAGAAAGAGATTTGAGAAAATTCTAGTGTATGAAGTATGATATATTTGGGGCAAAAATGAGGGAAATGATTGAAAAAATGAGGGAAGCTCACTATTTGGGGCAAAACATGAGGAGGGAAATGAAAAAAATGAGGGAAGCTCAATATTTGGGTCGCCCTTTTTTTTTAAGGTCTAGCGTAGGTTTTAACCCCGCAAATTCAATGAAAACTAGCGGGGCCTATATTAACCTCCACAATTAATAAAATTTTGCGGAAGTTATATTAACCCCGCAATTAAAACCACCAAAATTGAATCATTTGTGCGTACTAGTTCTCGAAACCCTACGCATAGCGAAAGCTTAGTGCACCGGACTCCACTAAAGTTCGATCAGCATTCCACACTCCGCGTAAGGTCTTCATAGTGTCGGCGATATATTAGACTCCACAAATACATCAAATGTGCAATTTGATTCAATTGCTAAAAAGGTGGAGAATATGATTAAAAATTGCATGAGATGAACCGGTACAATTTGTATTGAATTGCAACAATTTCACAAACAATCGAACTTGATGTATTTGTGGAGCTTATCACAAACCTCCACGATAAAAGTGTCATAATAAAAATTATTTTGTGGAGGTCTAAACAAATGCCACAAATTCAATGTATAGTGGGGGTCTTTACAACCTCCACAGATAAACCGCCACAAAAATATTTATTTTGTGGGAGTTGACACAAACGCCACAAAATAAATATATAGTGGGGTCTTACAACCCTCGTAAATAAACCGCCACAATATACAAAAAAAAAATTGTAGTGGCAGGCTGCCCGGACACACGTCGCTCTACGTCCGTATATTGTGTATTTTTGGGGGATAACATCATATCGTGGTCTGCCAAGCGGCAAGCCACGCTTTCCCGGTTGAGTGCAGAAGCAGAATATCGAGGTGTTGCGAACGTTGTTGTTGAGCTATGTTGGCTTCGAACTCTCCTTCTTGAGCTTCATTGTCCCATACGTAAGCATCTTTGGTTTACTGTGATAACATATCTATTGACTACTTGTCTCATAACCCGATTCAGCATCAGCGTTCCAAGCATATTGAGATTGATATTTACTTTGTTCGTGAAAAGGCTGCAATGGGTCACGTTAGGGTGTTGCATGTTCCTTCTTTGTATCAGTATGCAGATATCTTCACAAATGGGCTTCCTCGACAATTGTTCCTTGACTTCAGATTCAGTCTCAGCGCCTGGCCCTCTCCCGCTCCGACTGAGGAGGTGTGATAGTGAATATATTCCATATATATTCACAATATATTATGTAATTAATATTTAGTATAATTAAGGTAAAATAGAGATCTTAATTTTATTAGGACTATAATTATAATTAAGGTAAAATAAAGATCTTAGTTCTATTATGACTACAATTATATACTCTATCTATCTATATAGAGAGAATATTACACTATTCTACCTTCTGCACAATAAGGAGAAAAAAAAGAAGTTAATATATATTAATGTCATGTAAAATAAAATACACAAAATAGGCATCCTATGACTACCTAAATCTTTGGTGCAGGGAACGTGCAATTAGTAGAGTAGTCATTAAGAAGAGAGAGAAAGAGAGAGGGGTCAAATAAATGATTAACTAGCTACATAAGCAACCTTATAATTAATTTACTATTGGTTAAAGTTGAAGAAACGTAGCAGAAAAAGACGTTGCTCACATGAAACAAAACTTACAAGAAAATAATCCGCAAGGGTAGCTAAGTTGGTGTAGCAGTAGAGCGCGGGATCGCAAGGTTACGAGTTCGATCCCCTGCATAAATCTTCTTGGTTGAGCCTGTCACACATGGCTTGCCAAGTGTGGTTAATCGACTGACGTTATTTGCAGGCTATTGCATCAGTCCGGGGTTTACCCTGTGCGCACTCGAGAGAGTAGCGGCTGCGGGTTCCTTAGTCAACAAAAAAAAAAAAACTTACAAGAAAATGATAGATTAGAAAGGACGTTGACATCTCAAAACTTTCCATCCAAGCATAAACTTAACGAGAAAAAAACTATATATATTCATAAGAAACCGCACTTTTTTTTCTCTTTTTATTAAATAGTATACGTATTATTTTTTGTTCGTTTCTATCAAGTCCAAATTCATTTCCTTCAATCAAAACCGTTGACTTCCAAATAATCTTTAGACCATTCCCTTAATTTTGGTCATATAATACCAATGGCCAACCAAACCCAAAACCACTCCCATAATTCTCTTAACACATCATGAACACCACCACCACCATCTCCGATCCAAGTTCCGGCACCGGAGGGTTTCTCGGATCGGGTAATATCGGAGGATTCGGTTATGGAATCAGTGTATCGGTAGGTATTATTCTTTTAATTACAACAATAACCCTCACATCATATTTTTGTACTCGAAATCACACGACAGAGTTACCACCACCAAGAAGACATAGAATTAATCGCAACGCGCTACACGATAGTCAAGAAAATCATTGTATAGTCGATATTGGTCTCGATGAGGCGACCCTTTCGAGTTATCCTAAGTTGTTTTACTCTGAAGCTAAGGTAAATCATAAGGACTCAACAGCTAGTTGTTGTTCAATATGTTTAGCTGATTACAAGAATAAGGATATGCTAAGGTTATTGCCGGATTGTGAACATTTGTTTCACTTGAAATGTGTGGATCCTTGGCTTATGTTGAATCCAAGTTGTCCAGTTTGTAGAACATCTCCATCGCCAACACCACAATCTACTCCTTTGGCTGAGGTTGTTCCATTGGCAACTAGACCTTTGGGATGAATTCATGCCATTAATTCACTGGCCCGACTAATCTAGATTTGCACTGCATAAGGTTTATTAAAGGGGAAAGCACTTTCTATCCGAGATTTCTTCATTTTCGACTAGGCTCGTATAGAATGAAGAAATCCCGTATATCAATTCCACCACATTAATATCTTGATCTTGCTTCTCTTTCTAATTGTCCTTTGTAAGCTGTAGATTAATTAATTAGTTCTTCTTTGCTTCTACTTTTTTTCTTCCACTGACCCCATTTTCTCAAATTTTTCGTACAGTTGTAATATGTTAGTCCTTGAAAAGGAAACATTATTCAGTCAATTTTCTTGAATTTTTTTGTCATGCCATTCTTTCTTCTTTTTTTTATTGTTTTTTCTTAATAATTCTTCTTCTGTTATGGATCTTAGGCATAAGTGGATATGATAGGGTGGATTAAAAAACAATTAGGGGCCGTCTGATTAGTCGTGTTAATTAATGAAAATAATCCCCAGAGCAAAATACCAAGTTACTAAAGTACAATATTTGGTTGGCCACATAAAGTAATCTCCCTATAACTTATGCGATGTTGGTTGATGATATATATTTTAATTCACATGGGTAACACTTTGCATTAAGCATAATGTATTATGTTATACAAGATAAAATCTTAAATGAGAAAATATTTATTAATGATACATGAATAAGACTATAAAAGTGATTAATAAATGATTGTTGTATTATAATTTTCATATAACTAATCTGTGTATCAAATAATCACCCAATATTTTTTTGAGTAGTTGTCAATTAACTTCCTTTTGGGTTGTAAAAGGTGTGTCCCTCATAATCTTCTCATGATGGTTTTATTTTGCTTTTTCTATGGTGTCTTTAAGTCTACGTAAAGAGCTAATAGTAAAAATATAAAGGGGATTCATCAAAGAGGCTACATTGTTAAGTTTGTGTGTGTGATCCACTTATATACATGAAAAAAGACTTTTTCACATAATTATGTATCATGTAATTATTTTTTATTGAGAAATAAAAAAAATTGATGACGGTCGTGAGTTTTCTTCTCTTTAGGGTTTTCCATGTGTTATTTTTTTTTATTGCTATTGCTTTCATATATTGTTATCTTATAACATGTCGCTATATCTGAAGCTTACTTTAATTAGCGACGTATAATCAATTACTATAATATTCATGAATTCCAACTACTTGATGGAAAAAGACAGGTTGCATATGAATTTATTATGTCTGAACAAATATGATCTGTACACTTTACAATTGCGCCTAACTACCTAAAAACCCTCTTTAAGTGTTTATGAAGACCTTTCTATATTTCGTTTTGCTTTCGGAATGTGCGAGAAGAAGAACAATTAGTTAGGACTATGAAAGGCTGTGATGAGATACATAAACTCCATTTTACTCTTAATTAGAGATTTATGAAAATAATTCAGCTAAAATGTGCTTTTCCTTTCCATTGATCTTACCTGATATGAATTCGAATTAAACTCAAGGTCCTAATACAAATATCGAAAAATGGGTGGATAACAAAAACTAATTTCTCATCCAATTCCAAATTCAACGTCTAAGGCTTCTCTTTTCTTTTCTTTTCTTTTCTTTCTATATAATCTAAGTACAAAATTCCGATCGACCAATTAATTGCTTTGGTCATTACAATACGAATATCAAAGAACGGGTGAATAATAAAAAACTAGTTTCTTATTCAATTTCAGATTCAGCTTCTAAGGCTTTTCTTTTCTTTCAATTACATAATTAAATATAAAAACCCGATCAAACAATTAATTGCTTTGGTCATTGCAATATGAATACCGAAGAATAGGTGGACACCCAAAAAATTAATTTCTCGTCCAATTCCAGATCAGTTTCTAAGTCTTTTCTCTTCTTTCAATTATATACTTTTAAGTACAAAATCTCGATCGACCAATTAATTGATTTGGTCATTACGGCTTCTTCCATTATCTAGGCAATTTCGAAATATAGTACTAAAGGGCACCACTAGAATATAATTTTCAAACACAACTTCAATTTCAAATATAATTTTCAACTTAAAAATAAATATTATTATATTTTTTTTTCAATTTCACAATTCTTATATCCAGACACCCACTTAATCAATTCAATTAGAGATAAATTGATAATGATACCAAAAATATATGTATACACCTCTTGGTTACTTATAAGTTATAACCAAAGAGAAGGTGTTATTGTCCAAAAAAAATTCTTCTAAATGAAAAAGAAATACCCCAAGTATTAATGAGTTGGCATCGGCAACTAAGAAAAAATGTCGGCTTCCTATTGCTTACGTGTCGACGTACATGTTACTTACATTGCCACGTACCCCAATTTCCAAAGCCTAATAAAACTTCCAAATCTTCACTGTTAATTTTTTCAAATAATTCTCTTTTGTGATCAATCAATGGCGGCGATTTCAATGAAACTCTTCTCAATGTGTGTTATTCTCCCTCAATTGGCGTCAGCTAAATCCACCGACTTCGACTATTGCAGTTAGTTCTTTTTCATCTATTAAATTGCTTGATTCCTAATTTTAAAATACAAAATTTGTAGAATTTTACTATTCTTTCCATTTTAATTTATGTGATATGATTAGTTTGAATTAATACGGAGTTTTAAAAAGGTAATGATCGAAAACTTTTTGGAACTTGTTATCTAACACATGTTTTAGTATTTGTCTAGTACTCCCTCCGTCCCTGTGGCATTATTGGAATTTTGAGAGTCAATTAAGTTTTATAAATACATAAATTTTCTTTTAAAAATTTTAAAGCTTTTATGTCAGTGTCGAAATTCAAGGTCAAAAGTTTAGAAATTTAAATCCGGAAGTTCCTAACTCTGAGGGAATAACATTTTTGTGGTGATAATAGTTTCTCACTAGAGGTGGTTAAAGTTAATTATCTTTAAATTTAGAAATTAATTTTTTTAGACCGGATTAAAAAGAAATTATCTCTGTGTGGAGATAATTATTTGCAAATGGAGTGTGTTATTCTTTTTGGAACGAACTAACAATGAAGCATGTCACATAATCAGGAACAAAGCTAAGGGAGAATAATTTTATCATTAGGAAATTCGATTTTTTTAATGTTTCTTTTGTTAAATAAGCCGTTGGTGGTAGGTAGCTTAATTGTGTTATAATTTTTTATTTTTCTTAAAATGGGAGAGGTTGGAGTGCAAGAGTCCAGTCATATAGTTTTCATTTGTGAAATGATGATATCTTATTTCTTTCCGAATAAACTTTATAAATATTAGTTGAAGTAATAATTGTTTCTCCAAATATATTATACTAATATCATTATTTTTAAGCGCTTTTTTTTGGGTAACGAATGGAGAATTATTCTTGTACTGTGTTGAACTATCTCCTCAGCTAAAGTTGGAAGCTTGATACAAATGTGCATGAAAATGTAGGTCGCTTTATACTCGGGTATCTCCTTAATTTACTAACGTGACAGTGTTTTAGTTTTGAACTAAAAAATTATTCAAAATTACATTAAATTAGTAGATGTTAGAACCATTTGAAATTACCTGAACTGAACCAACTCACTTTGAAAACGCATGGTGAGAAACATGTTTCCGTTGTGACGCTAAAAAACTTCCTAATTTTTCTGTGTGAAAATAATATTATATAGGTTTTTCCCATTAACATTCCAGGAACGTTTTTCAGTGCAAAGTGGGAAAGTAGTACTTTTTGTTAAACAAGGAAATATTCCTGTGATATACACTGAATATACAGAAGTGTATATCACAGGAATACAGTGGACTGGCCCAGCTCTCGGCAGTGGCCTATCACGGACAGCAGTCTCCCGAGCCCATCACGGACGAGCCCATCTCGGACAGATTGTAGGAAATGCAATCCTGTATATATGGTATATATATTTGTAGTATATTGTAGTGTAAAGGTTACCTTAATTAGTGTTATACACTTACCATAATTGTATAGTTAGAATTATGGTAGAATAAGGTTTTAGGAATAGAATAGGAATATGATTCTCCTATTTTGTAACTTGTATAAATACCTTTCAATTAATGAAAATAATCAAGGGGATTATTTCTTTCACTTTTTAGTAGTGCTCCCTTGAATGCATCCAACACATGCGAGTCCTTTTTTTTTTTTGTTGACGAAGGAACCCGCAGCCGCTACTCTCTCGAGTGCGCACAGGGTAAACCCCGGACTGACGCAATAGCCTGTGTGTGACTGACTCAACCAAGAAGGTTTATGCAGGGGATCGAACTCGTGACCTTGCGGTCCCGCGCTCTACTGCTACACCAACTTGGCTACCTTGCGGGTTTTAACACATGCGAGTCCTGATTAGTAGTATCAGGGGGAAAGTAGATGTTAATAAAGTATTTGTAATTAGGAGCATCTTTTTTTCTCAATTAATTAAACTAAAGTGAATAGGTTTTTGAAATTCTATATTTCAGGTTTTTTCTTTCCATAGGTATGTATGTTCTTAATATATTTTTAGGTTTATGGTTATTGTGTAGTTATGTTCCTGTAATATTAAATGATGTAATTAGATCAAGTATATGATGTGAGAAAATAACCAAAAGCAAAATGGGAACAAATTTGATCCAATAGTTACTGCGGCATAATCACGGTAAATGCCCTTTGTACTAACTGTTCATTTTTTTTATCCTGCAATATATTTTCATTGCCCCATGTACCTTGTCTTAAATTGCTCATAATTTTAATGTTCGACCGATGGATTCTTCTAAATGCTAATCTAGATTATCCACGGAAAAACATAGGCACAAATTGTATTAACGAAAATCATGATTCTAACAGCTGGACTATTTTTGGTTTACTAATGCAGATAAGAAGGACAATTATGCAGTTAAGGTGAGTGGAGTAGATATAACACCTTATCCTGTTAAAGGAGGTAAAGAGACCACTTTCAGTATTGCTGCAACTACAGGTAATTTGCGTCATAACGTGTTCGACCTTGATGTAGTGACTCGTGATCTATAATCGTTAAGAAGTTAAAGTTGATTAACTTATTGATTGTTGAGGTTATTGGGATTGCCTACTTCATAAGATTGTAAATAATTGGTGCTAGCCAAAAACGTGTCTGGCTTGTTTGGGAATAAAGTTATGTTATATCTTTGAAGGAGTACATGTGTTCTTTAGTACTACTATTTAGTTTGCGGTTGGGCCTTTTTCGTTCTTCTGTTGCAGATGAGAATATCAGTGGGGGAAAGTTAGTGATTGACGTGAAGTACCTATTCCTTCACGTCCACCAGGAGTCCCATGACATTTGTAAAGAGACATCTTGCCCTGTGTCTGGTGATTTTGTGATTTCTCACTCTCAAGCCTTGCCTGGAATGACTCCTCCGGTAAGTCGTCTTTCCAGTTTTGCGACATCATTTTCTGGTGCTTCATTCAATTGTGTGAATTGGAAGAAAATGTTATTTTGCGAGCTTAACAGAGAGCGTCTTTTTACATACATACAGGGTTCATATACTCTTACGATGAGAATGGTGGACGGAAGCAATCAAGAATTGTCTTGCATAACCTTTGGCTTCAGTATTAGTTTAATTGCAGAATCAAAAGCAGTAGCAGATATATAGTTAAGTTTGTTGGAAATTTGCCTTTGGCGGGGAGATGCGTCCACCCATCTTTGATGAATTAAACACTAGTGTTCCGCATGTTGGAGACTTTGTCTCTTACACATGCATGATCTACGAAGTGAGTAGATGACCGTAGGGCCAAGAATCGTCAAATTTCGTTGAGAAATGAAAGAGATATTGGTCTACGAAGTAAGGTGTTTGAGGCATGGAAATGTGGTGTGGGACAAATCTACCACATCGGTGGGAATATAAAGAATTGCTCTCTATATAAGTCTCTAATGTGGTAAAGGGTTTGGATCCCCGAGGGGTATCCCATGTGTTTAAAGGAGGGAAGACCTAGATGTGCTTGGGTTCAAGGCTAAGCCCGCGCGCCGCCGCCGCCCGTCCCGTCCGGTCCGATCCGCGGGCCATGGGGACTTTCTAATATTATCTTTTTGGACCAGAGGACTTTGCCAGATGTACAGTTTGATCCCAGAAGTTTTTTATGTACAGTTTGGTCCCTGAAGTTTAATATTTTACAGTTTGGTCCCCAGAGTTTTTGGAAAGTTGGTTCTGCCTCCGTTGGAACTGTTTTTGAGGCATTAATCAGCCATTACTTGGCTGATTAACTCCTCCATTAACAGCCCATTACTTGGGCATTTGGGCAGCCTCTTTCAATGGCCTTAATAACACCATTACTTGGTCGTTTTAATGGCCTCCTTAATGGCCATTACAGCTTTGTTCTTGGCAGTTGGACTGCCCCTCTTCCATGCTATATATTGAGCAGTTGTTGGCTCAATTCTGTACTGCACAACAGGCTGAAAAACAGTCATCAATATAGCTCAGAAAACACACGAAAATAGCAGCACATTTCAGTCACAAAAGAGCACAAAACGATGAGCGAAATCGTCCAAAAACAGTGGCGAAAATCTGTGCAATTCGTGACTGGAAAACAGTGAGCAAACCCTCACATATACACAAGATATACACAACAGAGACACTATATACACAGAGACAAAGAGACAAACGAGAAGAGAAGATAGAATCTCTTCCTTCCTTTTCCATATCTTCAGCAAGTCGATTCATATTTGCTTTATTCGGCAGGCTCAACCTATTGGCTTTGTAGTGTTGAGATTAAAGTATTGTTTTATCTTGGGAGACTATTGCCCGCTAACGTAAAAGCATATATACGGGGCAATCTTGTCTTAAGGACAGAGGGCTATCCTCGACTCAACACACAACGTTGTAACCATCCAGATTTAGTTGTTTCTTGATTTCAGGATATCAAGATTCAAGACACAACAAACTTGCGGCAGTTCTCAACCTTGGCTTTGCAAGGTGATCAAGATTCAAGACACAACACACTTGCGGCAGTTTTGAAGATTGACCATTTATTTATCCTTTCGAACATTTGTAATAGTTATTACTTCCCGTACTGCTTTATAAAGTACAATAGAGCACCAACAAAGTTGTACACATTATGCTCTGCAAATTATGTAATAAATGAGTTCTACTTTTTCAAGAGTTTGTCCCAACTTTGCTGGTTTCAGGTCATGTATAATAATACCTTGCTTTATGGAAGTCTATCTGAGTGTAGATTAAGTACTGTACTTAATGCGACGCAGGTAAAGATGACAGTAATCGACTCGTTATTGCCTCTCACGTTCAAATTTTGTAAAGACTGTTGAGGTGATATGAATCGATCATTTCTACTCTATTCTACAGTCCGTGTTCAGATTTTACATACTTTTACTAGTTCTATTGTACATCTGACTTGTCAGACTGAAGTGGTGGTGCATGCAAAAATGTTGCATGTGTTGTGGATTTATCCCCAGATGTTACTTCTTTTTATCTGATTTAGGCAAGTAAAATTTATTAACTGAGGGCCTTAATTGAAAATTGAAAGGGCAAATTAAATACAAAAATAGATGACTTGCTAAGTACTGACATTTCATCATCAGTAACAAGGATGATGAGGTAATAAGGAGATTGGAACATGGCAATAAAATGGTCATTGCTAGTACTACTATTTCATTGCCTGATCAAGAAAATGGTCAAGTCCTATTGTCACTCTTCGATTTTGAAGAGAAAATTCATCCTATCCGGCCAAACCTGGTTGGGGGGGGGGGGGGGGGGGGATAACAAATGTGACCGATTTTGAAGAGAATATTCATCCTATCAAGCCAAGCCTGGTGGGGGCATGGGCGGAGCCACCTTAGGGGAAGGGTGGTTAGTTGCACATCCGTCGGAAATTACGTAGTGTACATAAATTAAATGTTAGTTACTATGAGTATATATTTAATTGTGTCCACCTTCGCCAAATTTCTGGCTCCACCACTGGTGGAAAAAAAAAGAAATGTGACCGTGGTTGGCGTGGTGCAAATGTCATATACACGTGTCTTTTTCTATTAAATTACTTTTCAATTTGCTGATATTACTAATACAGCTAACTGCTATTACTTCGACTTAAAGGTATAAGATATGAGAATAAGATTTTGACGTTTATTTGGTAGGGTGAGAAATTGAATGTTCCATGTAGATTTCAGCCTTCAAAATTGTACGAGACAGTAGAAAAATCTTTTACTTCTCTTATAAATTATACCAAAAAATTCTTATTATTCTTCAAATTTCGTTTAAAGGTGTGTTACTGAGTTTTTATCCTTTTAGCTTTTTCATTTGACTTACTATATATCTAATTTAGTGCTAAAGATGTGTTACTTAAAAGTGGATATTCCGAGAGAATATGAGCAGGGAATTTACAGAGATATTCCGTAGGTTTGTCATTCATCTCAATAGAGATGGAAGAGGGCCATTTCGAATTTAAATTAAAAGAAGTGAAGTTGAGAAAAGTTATGGAAAGTTAATTTAAGGAAGACTTAATGACTATGAACGTGATAAAAGTAGAGAAACAGATAAATTTTTTTGAATCTATCATAATTCCTCCTTAGACTTAATTGTCATTTTCAACAAAAAAATGGATTCCCTCCGTTTTAAAAAGATTGTCTGATTTTTACTTGGCAAAGTTTAAGAAAGTAGAGAAGATTTTTAAAATTTATGGTCTTAAATTAAAAATGTGTTGAATGTACAAAAATGACCTTTAATTTTGTGGTTTTAAACATGTCATGTGAAAAGTTAGAATGAAAGAGTTGTCAAAAAAAAAAAACATTTTTTTTTAAACAGACTAAAAAGAAAGTAACACAAACATTTTGAGACGAGGGGATTAATTTTTTTGGTTATATATCTAGTTCGTGTGATGTGACTGCGATTTTCTAGTGATATTCAATTTGATTGCAGAGTGATTATTTTCTGTGATGTGTTTAATTATTCTTTCCGCTACATAAAGAGAAACAAAATATGAAGGAATGGCTTTAACCAACTAAGTTACCTTCAGACCCTGCATTTTTATTGATATTGGCATTGCATGAGCCTGATCAAACCAAAGGGTTCGAGTAAGTACAATTTGAGCACGACCGTCATTTCCAAGGAATAAACAATTATTGTTAAAATCGAGATAGAAACGAGAATTTAGAAAGACAAAAATAATAGGAGAATTCTATTTTATTTTTCATTCATCATAATGACTTCTTTATATAGAAATAAGATCCTCATTTTTCTAGTCTAATAGGGTAAAGGGTAACCCTATTCTAATAGGACTACAAATTCTACATTATCATAATTACCAAATCTCTAACCTATTCTAATACCCCTCAAGTCGGAGCATGAGAGTCTCGAATGCCCAACTTGCCAAGTAAATATTCATGTTGCGATTCGCTCAAAGCCTTTGTAAACACATCGGCCAATTGCTCATTGATTGACATATGACTGGAAAGTATTATTCCGTATTGAAACACATCTCGGACATAGTGACAATCGACTTCAATGTGTTTGATCCGTTCATGAAACATCAGATTTTGTGAAATATACAATGTTGCTTGACTATCACAATATATTTTCACCGAAGATTTCTGTTCAACACCCAAACTATGAAAAAATCTCTTTAACCATTTCAACTCATAGACTGTCATTGTCATTGACCGATATTCCGCCTCTGCTGACAAGCGAGAGACAATGTGCTACTTCTTGATTTTTCATGATACGAGTGAATTCACGAGCGATATAAACCAACCGGTAAGTGATTTTCGAGTCAACGGACATCCGACCCAGTCCGAATCACACCATCCATACAACTGGAGATCACAATCTTTTCTCATCACAATGCATTGTCATGAGTTCTTCTTCAAGTACCGCACCACACGGAGAGCTGCGTTCCAGTATGCTTCCTTTGGTTGTTGCATGAATTGAGACAGAACATGCACACAGTACGATAACTCATGTCTCGTGAAACTGAGGTGTATTAGTCTACCGACCAGATGCCGGTATGGTTCCGGATCTCCTAAAGAGCTCATTTGGCCAACGCCAAACCGTGATTCTGTTTCATGGGAGTATTGATTGGTTTCGCTCTCAGTAAACCGGACTCAAGAATTATATCCAAGGAATATTTTCATTGACAGAGAAACAACTCAGTTGGTCCATGTGCAACTTCAACTCCTAGAAAACACTTTAGAGGGCCCAAATCCTTCATGTGAAAACAGGTGCGGAGATAGTCTTTGAATCGTTCAATGACACTATGGTCGTTTGCGAAGATAATCAAGTCATCCACATAGACTAATACGTTAAGTTGTATACTTCCCCGGTGCATAGTGGATAGAGAATAATCAGAGTACGACTGTTTAAACTCATATTTCATCAAATCACTTGACGATTTCACAAACCAACACCTTGGAGCTTTCTTCAACCATACTAAAATTTTTGGAGTCACATACTTGCCCCAGATTAGGAACACGAAATTCCGATGGCAATTTCATATAAACTTTTTATGTAAGCTCATTGTGTAAGAAAGCATTATGCACATCCATCTAATGCAACTCCCAATTTCGCGCAGCCGCAACAGCCAGGAAGGTCTGAACAGTTACTACCTTAGCAACCGGATAAAAGTTTCGTTGTAGTCAATTTCTTCCTCCTATTTATTTTTGAAGATGACCAAATGAGCTTTATATTGCTCGATTGTGTCGTCAGAGTTGTACTTGATTTTGTACACCCATCTATATCTGAGTGCTTTCTTATCTGGTGGCAAAGTTTCTAGTGTCCATATTCCATTATCCTCCAACGATTGTATCACTTACCACATAGCCACTTTCCAATGTTCTCGTCCATAATTCTTCCACTTCCTCTTTATGTGTAATCGTTGAGTGAATCGTCGGTTCTATGGTGTTGCGAATCCACGACACCAACAATGAATTTATAGTCCACCAATTTTCCAAGTCTGGTGACTCTTCGTCCTATTTTTTTATTGTACCATCAAGAAAGCCAAACTTCTTTCTTGCTCTTAGGACTGTCCTTGTGAATCTATCCCATTCTTCATAAGTTTCACTATTCAATTGGACTTGTGTCACCACAATTTCAGGGTTATCATTCGATGTAATGTCGTAGGGAGAGATTGTTTTTCTTTGGTTTTTATTTTCTTCATCGGCGATTCCTTTGTCTTTATCACCGATTTCTTTACCATCACCTGCCATTATTCTAGGATTTTGGTGTTCTTTCTAACGTGACTCTGATACCATGTTAAAATTGAGACAGGAACGAGAATGTAGAGAGACAAGAATAATAGGAGAATTATTTTCTACTTTTCATTCATCATAAGAGATATAAGGAGGTAAGATCCTCTTTTTCCTAATCTAATAAGGTAAAGGGTAATCCTATTCTAATAGGACTACAAATCTTACACTACTATAATTACCGAATCCCTAACCTATTCTAATAATTACAACTACTTATAAAGAAAAAGAAGAAAAAGAGTTGGTATTGGAATATTATTTGTATTACAAAAACGCAATACTAAAGTCCAAAACACTAGACCTATCAAATTGTTTACACGATTTGCATTGCCAACGGTATGTTTCTCTCACACAGGGCAGACATCATTGCTAAGGCAATTGGTGGTGAAATTTATGCGAGCACTTGCATGAGATTGTACAGCAAAGATTATCTCTTTTGAATTGTTGAAAAACCTAGTGAGCAGCCGTTGATTGTTCGACATTTGTGGATGTTGGTGGCTCTTCAATAGAAATATATTATACTCAATATTGGATGTTGCAAACACAATTTATACACCTGACTCCCATATCATCCACTTGTCTAGGCTAATTCCACGTAGTCCGCTTTTAATTGTCAAATATTATTAATGTTGGTGTTCGTGCACTTTCTTTCTGTTATTGTCCTGGACTTCTTCTAGTTATTGTTGCGCAAACATCATTAATTCAAACGATTGCCATATAAATTTGCCTCGTTACTGAATTTTAAGATCCTCGGCGTGGTCAAAATAATCGCACAGATGCTCCACTAGAGCAATACATCTGTAAAAATAAATTCTTAATCGGTGAAAAAACTCCACTATTGATCTCTTTGCAAGCTATACAAACAAGAATTGAGTTCATACACCTAATTTCTCCTAGAAATGCAGATTTGAGCTATTCCACAATGAGTATGTCAGATATCACATTGGGAAAAGACAAAATGGATAACATATCAAAATGTGCACACTATTGATAACAAGATCCCATGCTGCAACTACATGAGAAATTTGTTTGATTTGTCAGGCAGAAATTTCATCACCCAGTATGTGAAACGACTAAATTTTGTTGTTTAAAAGTTGAGCACTAAGGGAGCCATTGTTCTCGAGCCGTTCTCAAATCGAGCTTCGAAAGACTCTGAAGACGATAGTGGTAGTGCATCGGGTTAGTTTCCAAACTTTACATCTATATGTTTTTTTTCTTTGATATTTAGATATGAAAAAATAAATATTTACTGGTTGAGAGCTCACATGGAGCGGAAACATCCAACACTCAAAATAATTTTCAGATGTAGCAAATTCTAATGTATTCTCACACATAAACAATTCAACTCATTCTTAGTAATTGACGAATGGACACTCATCAAAATTGGCTCAATAAAGTTAGTGGCCTAAAGCCAATTCTTAATAAGTGACATATATTTTTTTCTTTTTTAATACTTGTTCTTATAGTATAGTATATTTAAAAGACATAAAGCATTTAACTTCATACAGTAATGTTATTGGTATTATTTATATTAATAAAAAATAATTCAAGTTATTAAGATGTTAACCATATGCGTGTAATACAATCCCTTGGATACTGTTGTATGAACTTTTATTTACTAATATGAAGATTTGAGTAGCTTAATTCTAAATTCTAAAACATTTCTACTATAAAGTGGGCAAGTTTTCTTTTCTTCTAATTTTTATGAAGATTTTTTACTTTTACTTTGTTTCTACCGCTTCAATATTGTCTAAGTAAAGATAATAAAATTCATTATTAAAAAAATTAGGCCTCAAATATTTGGGGCCCTAAAGCAAAGGTAGCCTCCTGCTCGATCCACCCCTGACGCTTCGACATAATGAGATAAAATTCACCAGAATTTAACAACTCAAAGTATTGCAATTACTGAAAAACAACAATGTCTCGCTCAACAAAAATACAAGTAACTAAGAACCATCTCTAAGCCTCTTCTTTTTTCCTTTAACATGAATTTGGGGGAGAATTAATGAGACAACTCATAGATAAGAAGATTGATAGTAGTTAAGGGTATCGAACTTACCTTTGAGAAAGAAAGTAATCGTCGCAGTTGAAAAGACGATGAAAACTGAGCAGTTTCTCTGAAAGAAATAATTCCTTGATTATTTTCTTTAATTGAAAGAGTATATATACAATTTACATATTTCCATAATAGGAAAATCTTATTTCTATTCTACTCCTAAAACCTTATTCTAATTGGAGACTAATAATACAATTATGGTAAGTGTACAATGCTAATTAATACAAAATATTTACACTTTATTTTGAGGACAAAACCGTGATATACACTTATTTAAGGTAAGTGTATATCACGGTATATACTATACATATACTCTATATTTAACACACACCCGCAGTCATAGCGGACGGTCTTCGTACGCTGAGACTGTTCCTAAAATCTTCAAAGAGTAGTGACGGAAGACCTTTGGTAAAGATGTCTGCAATTTGATACCTGGAAGGGACATGACAGATGCGTACTTGTCTACGAGCTACCTTTTCGCGAACAAAGTGAATGTCCATCTCGATATGTTTAGTGCGCTGGTGCTGAACCGGATTACCAGAAAGTTATATGGCACTAACATTATCAGAGTAAACCAAAGTAGCTTTCTGAATAGGACAATGAAGCTCCAAAAGATGATTACGTAACCAACATGATTCAGAGACCACATTTGTCACCTCTCGATACTCGGCCTCGACACTAGAGCGGGACAAAGTCGACTGACGCTTTGCAGACCAGGAGACCAAGTTATTACCAAGAAACATGCAATAGCCGGACGTTGAACGTCTGGTATCCGGACAACCACCTCAATCAGCATCTGTTTATGAGACAAGTGTAGACGTCGAAGACGGATATAGATGTAGGTCATAGTCAAGTGTCCCATGGATGTATCGAATAATGCGTTTGAGTGCATTCATATGTTCAACCCTGGGATCATGCATAAACAAGCATACCTGTTGTACGTCATACGTAATATCTGGTCTCGTGAAAGTAAGATACTGAAGAGCCCCTGCCAGACTACGATAGTGGGTCGGGTCCTCGTAAGGGGAGCCAGCCGCAACACCTAGCTTGGGTTTAGTATCAATTGGAGTGGAAGTGGACTTGCATGAGGACATACCAGCTCGCTCAATGATCTCATCTGCATACTTTCTCTGAGATAAGAACAACTCACCTGCATGACGAGAGACAACAATCCCCAAAAAGTAACTCAAGGGCCCCAAGTCTTTCATAGCAAACTCATAACTGAGCATTGTCATGATAGACTTGTATAATGCATCAGAAGAGGTGGTCAAGATAATATCATCCACATATAACATTATATAAGCCAGTGAAGAACCACGATGATATATGAACAATGAATTATCAGACCTGTTGTGAGGGAACCCAATAGTCGAAACATAGTTTGCAAACCTCTTATACCAAGCCCGTGGGGACTGCTTAAACCCATACAAGGTCTACTTCAATAAACATACATGATGAGGATATTTGGGATCCCTAAACCCCAAGGGCTGATGCATAGATATTGTCCCCTTAAGATCAACATGTAAGAAAGCATTCTTTAAGTCCAACTGATGAATGGGCCATGCTTTCGAAAGAGCCAAGCTGAGCACAGTGCGAATGGTAGCCGGTTTGACCACCGGACTAAATGTCTCACCACAATCCACACCCACCTGCTGAGTCTTACCATCACATACAAGATGAGCCTTATGCCTCGCAAAAGAACCGTCAGCATTGTCCTTATGAGCAAAAATCCACATAGACCGAATAATATTAACACCAAATGGACGGAACACCAACTCCCACGTCTTATTATCAATAAGAGCATTGTATTCGTCGGTCATAGCAATTTTCCAATTCGGGTCATTTAAAGTAGACACAGGATTACGGGATAGGAGTGATCAAAGAACATTAGAATTTAAATTAAAATGTCTTTTTGGTTTAAAAATACCCCATTGACTACGAGTGACTGGTTTTTGACTCGGGAAAGAATTGGCGGGATTTTGGGAAATATCGGGACACGTGGCGGATGGGCAGCAGGCAGTGGGCTTGCTGGCCTAGAATGAATAATCGTAGCAAAGGCTCGACGCCGGCGGGACGGTTTCGTATTGGGTTGAGCCACTGGCCCAATTACGAAAACTGGAACAGTGGCTGACCCATGGACAGAAATTGGAATAGTGGTGGGTGACGGGTTTGTAGGTCCAACGGGCAGTGGGGCCGCTGGCAGATTTGGGGTGCGGGATGCGTTCGAAAAATGGTGGATAAGATACGGGGAGACACCATCATCTAAAAAATTCTACAAACTAGGCACGAGACTATTTACCTTAGCAAACGAAAATTGGGATTCATAAAAAATAACATGACGACTAACGATGATTTTATTAGACGATAAATCAAAGCATTTTGTAACCACGATGAGTAGACGGATAACCAAAAACACACAAGGGGTAGACCGAGCCTGAAGTTTGTTAATTGTGGTGGACGGAAAAAATGGATAACACAAGCACCCAAAGACCCTAAGATGTGAATACAAATGAGTCTTATTATATAAAATTTGAAGAGGGGACGAATATGTCAAACCTTTGGACGGAAGAATGTTAAGAAGATATGTAGTCATTTGTAGAGCATGATGCCAAAAAGAAGGGGGTACGGAAGCATGAATCAATAAAGTTCGGACAATGTTATTAATGGTACGAATTTTGTGTTCGGCTGTCCCATTTTGTGAAGACGTATGAGGACAAGAAAAATGAAAACTGATCCCATTATTAGCACAAAATTCCTGAACCACCCCATTATCATATTCTTTGCCATTATCACATTGAATATTTTTTATTTTCCGTTCGAATTGGGTTTTAATGAATGCTCTAAATTTTAGGAAAGTGGAAAAACTTGGGATTTTTTCGCTATCGGAAAAGTCCATAAAAAGTTAGAATAATCATCCAAAAAGAGAACATAATAACGATGGCCCAAAGAACTGAGAATATGAGATGTCCATAAATCGCTATGAATAATATCAAATGGCATTGAAGTATGAGAATTAGAGTCCACAAACGGCAACCTAATAATTTTCTCTAAAGAACAAGAATGACAATTCAGAGTACTACGCGTACCCTTACAAGAAATAAAATAATTTTTATTTAAGGAAGACAAAATAGACGACCCCGGATGACCTAGACGAGCGTGCCACAAGGAAGGAGCGAGGGCTGCAAAAGTTGATGGCAAGGCTTGACTCGAGAGACCGGAACTTGGCGTGATAGGATAAAGATCACCCCTACCATCACACCTCATGAGAGGTTGGCTATGGACGGGTACATGAGGGGTAGATGTAGGCCGAAGAAGTATTTGAGAGAGGCGATTAGACGAGATATGGCGCAGGTGCAACTCACTGAGGACATGACCTTAGATATGAGGTTATGGAGGACACATATTGGGGTAGAAGGATAGTAGGTAATCTAGTGTATCCTACCTACGCTTACAAACTGGTGGTTGTAGTATTATTATTGTAGGCTCGCTTATCGTATCAGATTGCCTTATAGTCCCTTGTCGTTTGATTTATGTTGTTATGTGTATTTTGTTTGTCTTATTTACTTACATTGGCGATTGCTTCTTTTTTACTTCTTTCTTTTTCAGAATGCGATGTCATGACTTACGTACTTTGTATGTCATACTTTGCTTGGGCTTTGTCTTGAGCCAAGGGTCTCTCGGAAACAGTCGCTCTACTTACCAAGGTAGAGGTAAGGTCTGTGTACACTCTACCCTCCCCAGATCCCACATTGTGGGATTTCACTGGGTATGTTATTGTTGTTAATGTAATTATACAATACAATCCCAACCAGTTCTCATCTCCCTTTTTGAATTAAAATTAAAGTTACAATATTACATCCTTTCAATTACATCCAATTTCATAGTGGCCAAGTAGTTATTTTGGCCAAACAAACATATTACACACAATTATTTGCAAATTTCAATTCCTAAGTGATTACCCAAACTAAGTGATATGGTGAAATTTCTACCAAAATTATTCTTTGAATTAATTTTCAATATTTGATTCAATATAAACATCACTATTTGTTTTGTCTTAATTTGTGTACTAATATATTTTCATTATTGGTTTCTTCTCAAGAAAAAAATAGTCTTATATTTAAAAGCAATTTAATTTTAATATTGTCATTTTGCTCTTAATGATATAACTTAGTAATCACACAAATATATATCTTAATTCACAAACTTCAAAAATATTTATTTCTTACTTGGTTTTAGTCAAATATTATCGGAGAAAAAGAGTATCATATACTATAGTAATAAGTACTCTATAACAATAATGTTTTGACAATATTTTTTAGCATAAAAGTTGACAATATGTTATACTGTGTTAGGTACAATACAATATTGATATGCCTTATTTTCCACTTTGTAGTCTTCACATAATCACAATCCTCTAACAATGTCAATTCAATTACTAATCTTTCTACTAATCTCATTTCTAACCCTTATAGCACAATGGCGTAGCGACACGAACCACGTGTACTCACCTTGTGCCGATGCAAAGGTGCAGAAATCCGATGGATTTAGTTTTGGAATAGCATTTGCTTCAAAAACATTTTCATCCTCAACGGCTCAATTCAGATATCAGTTCAATTTCACATATTTTAAAAGTATATTTGACTGTTATTCACTTATTAATCAATTAATTAGGTTAATTGAGGTATCCAATTAAATTAAGAACATATTTGAACAAACTATTAAAAGATAAATGACATAAATGAACTAATCTATTAACGAAGAATATATCTACATAATTTCTTATATACTTTAAGGGCATATTTAGATTTTTTTTCGTAAAAGTTGTTTGTTTTGTTCCATTTTATACACACTTTCATTTTTAGCTTGTTCTCGAGAACTAAGAAGAATGACATTGTTTTATAGTTAAAAATAATTCAACTTTTAAATTCTTAATTTAATCTTAACAGTAATTATAACAACACAAATATCAGTTTTAGATTATAAATTAATTTCTTTTTATTATATTTTGTCTAATTAAATACATCACATAAATTACTTTCTCCATATCAAATTATTTGTCGTGATTACTAAAATTAGTTGTCTCAAATTATTTATTATTTTAGAAGTTCAAGACATAATTAATTATTTTTTCTCCATTTTATCATTTATCATTAATGAATATGACACATATAGAGTAAATATTTAATGGAGATAGATTATAACTAAATAAGGATAAAATATGTCAAATACTCTTTTAATTATTTTTTTAAGAGGGTATGTAAATAAAAAAAATGATAAATAATTTGAGACAAAGAAAGTAATGATTATATTTTGATAATATTTTTGAACATAAAAGTCGACAACATGTTATTGTAACACGTGTAGTATATTGTTGTATCTTCTCTTGTAGAGATGACATGTGAGTATAATTTTGCGGATTCCGCACCACACCCGCCTCAGTTGGGGCGGGTATGTGTATAACTTTGGCGGGTAGTAGGCGAGTATGTGTATTGAAAATATACCCGTCACGGGTAGGTGGGTAAGTGGTGGATTTGCAGTCATACCAGCCCCGCATCCAACCGCCTACCCGCCCGCCTTATACCCGCTCCAAGCCCAAAATATTAGCAGCCCATAAGTCGTGTCTTCCGCCTATAAGTCACGACAAGTCTCTCATTCTCCAACAAAACTCAAAACCCTACGCCTCTTCAGTCCTTCACGCCTTTACGCCTTCCTCTCTCTCATTCCCCTTCACGTCGTCTCTCCTCCCTCTCTCATTCCCCTTCACGTCGTCTCTCCTCCCTCTCTCATTCCCCTTCACGTCGTCTTTCCTCCCTCTCTCATTCTCGACGTCTCTGCCTTTTTCTTTAAACAAAAAATAATAAACTTTTTTCACGAACCACCTCGACGTCTCTGCCTTTTTCTTTAAAGGAGATGCTAATCGGAAAATATTGATGTCTTTGCTTTGTGCTTTGGGGTTGTCTTGGTGAGGTCAATTTTTGTGCACTTGTTAAGTTTTACTTATTGGATTTGTAGAGTTCAATTGAAAACGTTGAAAAACTTTAGCTTATATAGCTGAAATAATATTTGAGTTTTGTCTACATTTGTAATATATAGCTATTTGGGTGGATATTTTTTGGGTTTTCTTGGAAATTTTGTTTTCTTGATTATTTGTTGTAAGGGGGAAGAGGTGAAAAAAAAGGGAAATTTTGATGGTGAAAAAAATCCGGAATTCTCCTCCCTCTCTCCCAAAGAAAATGAGACCTTGACAGTATTGATTCTTGATTCAAATTTTTGGGATAATTTTTAGAATTTGAATTTTTGGATTATGTTGATCAATAATTGATCACAAATGAATTGATTACAAAATATGGCAGGCGATACAGACGGGTATTAGCGGGTGACGGATATCCATTTGGGTGGTGGAACGGGTGTGGATTTAGGCGGCTATTGATGTTGAAAATTGTACCGCGGTGGGTACGGGTGCGGAGGGGTAACCGCACCCGCCCCGCCCAATTGCCATCCCTATTCTCTTGTTCCACTCTGTAGTCTTCTCTAACAACAACAATGGCGATTCAAAGTCCACCATTACTACTAATCTTCTTACTAATCTCATCTCTAACCTTTATAGCACAATCGCGAAGCGACACGAACCGCGTGTACTCACCTTGTGCTGATGCAAAGGTGCAGAAATCTGATGGGTTTAGTTTTGGAATAGCATTTGCTTCAAGAACTTCGTTTTTCCAAAACGGGTCGGTTCAGTTATCTCCTTGTGATAAGAGGTTATCGCTTTCGAGTGCGAATTCTCAACTTGCTGTGTTCAGACCTAAAGTGGATGAGATCTCTCTACTTACAATTAACACCTCCAACTTCTTTCCTGTATGATATTAAATCCCACTTACTCTTTTATTGTTAATTGTTTGTGTAAGGATGAAAGTTGAGGTTTTTGTTGATTATTTGGGGAAATAGGGTGAATTGGGGTTAGATCTGAAATGGGTTTGTTCTGGTTTTAGGTTTGGTTTGGGGGTTTTGGTTGGAGGGAATGAAATGGGTTGTAATTAGTCTTGATTTTGACTCTTGATTATGTATTGCGAAGTTAGAAAGTTTGGACATTGTGTTCCTACTAAAAACTACTAGTCTCTCTGCCCCAGTTTATGCGAGGGTGTTTGACTAGGCACAGAGATTAAGAAGCAAAAAGGTTCTTGAAACATAGAATTCGGTGGCTAAATAGGAAGTTTAAAGTTAAATTTTTTACTAAATATAGTGTAGTGTTAGTTGTTTTGGGCAGACTAAAAGTGAAAGAGTGTCACATAAATTAGGCCAAAGGGAGTATTTAGTATGTATGAAGAATGTAATGTGGTTCGTTTTTCTTCTGCTGTCGTTTTTATCTCATTCACTTTATGCAGGACAATTATTTCCTAAGCATCTGTTTTCCATATTTCTTTTGGCTGAGTATCCGTTGGTTCTTAATTCTAGAACTAGAACCATTTTTCTAAATGGTAAAAGTTTTATTTATAGAAGGTACCAAGATGGCACAAGTAGTACAATACCAAAGGGAATTCAAACTCAAAACATAAAGAACTTAAAGCCTAAAATATACTGTCTACCCCCTAGCAAATCCAAGAAATCTATACACCTATTTGTGCTACCAATAAGACTAGAACCATTGAACTTGATTAATACTCTTATAGTGATGAATGCTAGTTTCCTTCTTTGTAACAATGTCCCATCATTTGTAACTATCTGAATTTTCCTTTACTGCCACTAATATTCGGGTATGTTCTGGTGAATGCTTGTTTCACTCTTGATCTGATGCTTGCCTCCTACCACTAATTCTATCTTAGTCCTGTTTCTCCTGTCTGCTAGACGTCTATGACTTAATGCAGTCGTGAATTTTGTTTTAGTAGTCATAGGTAGCAATTGTATGCAACTTATAGGTAAATTTCGACATAAATTAGTAATACAATGTCATCAAGAGAACAGTTGCGACCATTTATCTGATTATCGGAAGCAATTGTATGCAACTTAATATTAAAAATTAGTGGTAAAACATCAACAATAAAGAATTGTTATCATTTATATATTTAAAAATCTAAGTAACTGAGCTTAAGAAATAGAACAAATGGTATCTTTACTATTTAAGGAAATACGATGTGGGTCTTGAGCTATGATTTGGTGGTGCTCCAAATCCAGGTGCCTTTATCCATCAGTCTTTCCTCCTATATTTTCCAAATATCCCCCTTGATAACCAATTGAGCTGCCCAAGCGGACGTCTTTCCTCCTATATGACCAAATCTGGGAACTACAGGGACCCATTTGCCCATCATCCAAGAGTACAGAAATTGGATTCTCCATTTACATAGAGAACTATCTTTAAGCTTTGGGCTTATTTAAGTCTGTATCATAAAATCGGTTCTCCTCTTTAGTTGAGAACTAACTCTAAGATTTGGGGCAATAGCACCTTGGTCATCGATAAAGCTGTCTTTTCACCTTCTGATTCTTTTCCCTTGTGTGTCCCTTGACCCCTCGACTAGATGATCACCGCATTGAAGCATCAATTAGTTTTTTTAATAATTGCGGTGTCCGGGCCAGCTTGCGCGCACCTCGATTGATTCCGCGTGATACCTGCTAACAGATACCAACAGATACCAGGTAATTCTGTCTATCAAAGTTTGGACAGATAGGAAGAAATCACCTGGTGTTTTTATCTCCATTGAGATTTGAACCGGAGACCTCATAATTCTTCCCTCACTTCATTGACCACTAGGCCACACCCTTCGGGGCAAGCAACAATTAGCTTCTGACATGGTTTCTGGAGGTCTGCACAATGACCGACCTTCTTTCAATTGTTCCCTCATCTGCACCTCGTACTCTCTCCGTAGTTCACAACTGGCAACATGGCAAGCAGGGATTGGCCTACAGCCGCCTCTATCTGCCTCATTGTCTTCTTCAATTAAGGTTGAGACGAAGAAGAGCTAATGGATTCCAAGATTAGGTTTTTGTATGGACGGGCCAATATTAATGCTGCCATTTTGGGCTTATTTTAGCTTCTGCTTGCTGCTTTCAATTTTCAAAGATGGCACCTTAAATATCTTAGAGATGGAGGAAATGGTGCTTAATGGTCCTTAGTTTTCCCTTTTGTCTACCAGAGAGCTTTAGTGACAAAGCAATATGATATGCTTCACATTCCACCCTTTTCACATTCCACCCTTTTATCCCCACTTACTGTGTTTTAGGGCTCATGGCTAGGTGAGTGAGTGCTGGAAATATGAATCATTTCAAATACCAACTCATGCACTAGATCATAGGCTCCAAACTGTAACTTGTAGAAACTGAAGGGTCTGCCAATGTTGTCAAAACTTTAGAATACATTTCCAAAGCTTTACATACTTGCTTTATGGTCATGCTATTATTTGATTTTCATCTTAGAAAACGTGCCTAAGCCTTTTATTTTCCCATTGTTGCTGCCCTCTTATAGCACAGAAGTTGTCTTCTTCAAATATGGGAGTCTGTTCCACCTAATAGCTCATGATCTGCAGATCATTTCGGAAGCTCTTTAATAATTTCATTAAGTGTTTATGCTCGGTTTTTTTTATTTCAACCCTCTATCCCGTCTTCTTTTTGCTTCATCCTTGAGAAGCCTCTTCTGTTTCTCTTCGTTTCTTCTCTGTTTATTTTATGTGGGGGGGGGGGGGGGGGGGGGGGTATTGGAAGAAGGGGAGTGGTTTATTACTGATTCGTACAGAGATAAGGATTTTTTAAATTAATTTGTTATCAAGTATTGTTGTTCCTTTCATGTTTATTCTCCTGTCTGGACCCTTTTAACTCTATTTTTGTAGCTAGAGACAACTGTTTATTTTTCAACTGTTACAGGTAACATATGCATAAATCTATCTTCATTTTCACTATCTTTCTGCATTCTGCAATTTGTGAAGCTCATTAGTACCTTTCATTTGGATAATGGTTGAGTACTTCCATCCTCCAATATGTTTTCCTGGGTGTGGTTAGTAAAATAGCAATTTTCGTTCAATGTATTGCTTAATTCCCTTTTTAGTCCTTGTGATATTGGACTTAGCACATTTATCCTTCAATTAAATGAAGTGTGTGATTTTGCTCCAACTACTAACGGAAGCTAATCGAGGAAACATATTGTTAACTTTCGAAAGGGCAATTCGGTTACATGTGTTAGAATAGGAATATGATTTGTATATAGTATCCTACATGGAAAAAGATTGAGATGTAGTATCTATAAATAGGGCTCAATATAATAATGTAGACACACAATTCAATACTCCCTCCGTCCCATTTTATATGAAGGTCTTTGACTTGACACGGAGTTTAAGACATAATGAAAGACTTTTGAATCTTGTGGTCTAAAATAAGCCAAAGATATTTGTGTGGTTATAAATCATCTCGTTAAGCGTAAAATGTAAAATTTAAAGTTAAATTGTTGTCAAATAAGGAAATGTGTCATTCTTTTTTGGAATGACTAAAAGGAAAGTGTCATATAAATTGGGATAGAGGGAGTAATAATATTTTCTCCCATAATTTCTCACATGGTATCAGAACATTGGTGAGAAACATTCCAAAAATACAGTAGAGTCCCTGTGCATAATTCCGATGACTGTACAACACTGTTTGCGTCATCTTCTTTTTCCTTCAATGTTTGCAAAAACAAACACTGCCATTACACTCGGAAAGGTCTGGCAAGCAAAGCCCAGTCAGATGGGCCATCTGACCGGTCACGCCCCCACATGCGACGTTTTTCGGCAGTTTCTTTTTGTCAGTTGCATCGCCTCTTCATTCTGAGTCTGCCCATATAATTATTTTTTGATTTCAAGAACTCCGGCGATCAGATCTACTATTTTTCCGGCGACAAATCTATTCTTCTTCCAGATCTAGTTGCAGAATTAATTTTTCCAGATTTTGGCCAATTTAGTTTTTGAGATTTTAGGCTATAAATTTCAGATTTAACAAGATGTCTTTCGGATATGATATTTTTAGCTCCAAAAATACTGAAATTGGAACTTCAAGCCCTATGATTACTTCTGAACCATTAATGGGAAGTTCAAACTACTTAGCTTGGTCTTCCTCGGTTGAGTTGTGGTGCAAGGGTCAAGATGTTCAAGATCACTTAGCGATGAAAAAGCCGAGGCTAGTGAGACAGAAAAGGCCAAAGCACAGTGGGAGAAGGTTGCCGCTCAATTATGTAGTTTCCCGTGACAATCTATTGATCCCAAGTTGATGCCCTTGTTTTGTTGCTTCCAGACATGTTATTCAGTTTGAAAAAAAGCTCGTGCTTTATACACTAATCACATATCTCGATTTTATGATGTGATATCTCGGATGACCAACTTAAAGAAACATGAATCAGATATGTCTACTTACTTGGGACATGTACATGCAGTCATGGAGGAATTTGAGCAGTTGATGCCAATCACTACGAACGTTGAAAAAAAATAGTAGCAAAGATAGATGTTGTTTCTAGTTACTGGACTTCCTACTGACCTTGATTCGGTGCGTAATCAGATTTTGGCTTGTCCTACGATTCCTACAATTGATGAATTGTTTTCCTGTTTGCTTCGTCTTGCTGCGCCTCCTAATCACATAGTGGTTTCATCACCAACCGTTGACTCCTTTGTTCTTGACTCTCAAATCATAGAGAATCAAACATCTCAATCTATGGATAATCGACGAGGAGGAAGTCATTTTGGAAAATTTTGAACTAAGTGTAGTTATTGTCATAAGTTTGAACACACTCGTGTATGCCATGCTATACATGGTCCACTACCCAATGATGTTCAGTGTAGTTATTGTCATAAGTTTGGACACACTCGTGACGTATGCCGTGCTTGCATGGTCAACCACCCAACAATGCTCATGTTGCTCAGACTGAAACTACAGGAAATTTGAGGTTTTTATCTGAAAGGGAATATAATGAGTACCTTCAGGATCGAGCAAGTAACCAGACATCTCCACAAGTAGCCAAGGATTCTCAGCCTAGTACTTCTGTTGCTGGTAATTCTTTCACTTGTATTTCACAGTCTAGTATCCCTCCATCGTGGGTCGTTGACTTGGGTGCTTCTGATCATATTTCTGGTAACAAATCACTTTTGTCAAATATTATTTATTCACAGTCTCTTCCTCAAGTTACTTTAGCCAATGGGATCCAAACAAAACCAAAAGGGGTTGAACAAGCTAATCTCCTATCTTCTGTCACTCTAAACTCTGTTCTTTATGTCTTTGAATGTCCTTTTAATCTTGCATCTGTCAATCGTTTGACACGTGCCATAATATTTCTTGATGATTCTTTTATTATGCAGGACTGCAGTACGGGACATGTGATTGGTGCAGGATATGAATCACAAAGCATCTACTATCTTACCTCTCTGAATGCCCCCACAACATGCTCCGTTACAGATCTGTCAGACTTAATCCATAAACGATTGGGACATCCGAGTCTGCTCAAGCTACAAAAGATAGTGCCTAGTTTTTCTAGTCTGTTCAAATTAGATTGTGAGTCGTGTCAACTTAGAAAACACACTCGCGCTACCTTTCCACGTAGTGTTGAGAGTCGTGCAGAATCGATTTTTTCGCTAGTTCATTATGATATTTGGGGTCCTAGTAGAGTCAGTTCACCTTTAGGATTTCGTTATTATGTTAGTTTCATTGACGATTTTTTCAGATGTACTTGGCTATTCTTAATGAAAGATCATTTTGAGTTATTCTCTATATTTAAGAGTTTTTGTGCTGAAATACAAAGCCAATTTGGTGTTTCTATTCGTACTTTTTGTAGTGATAATGCATTAGAATACAAATCCTCCCAGTTTCAGTAGTTTATGACTCATCAAGGAATTATTCATCAAACATCTTGTCCCTACATCCCTCAGCAGAACGGGGTAGCCAAAAGGAAGAATAGGCATCTTATTGAGACTACTCGCACTCTTCTCATTGAATTCCATGTTCCGCTGCATGTTTGGGGTGATGCAGTCCTCATGTCTTGCCATTTAATTAGTTGAATGTCCTCTTCTATTCAGAATTGGATTCCATAGTATATCCTCAATCATCTCTATACTCTCTTCATTCCCGTGTTTTTAGGAGCACATTTTGTGCATAACCTAGCTTCGGGGACAGATAAATTAGCTCATCGCTCTCTTAAATGTGTCTTTACTCGTTATTTACTGGTTCAAAAGGATATCGTTGCTTCTCACCTGATCTCTGTCGATATATTATGTCTATCGATGTCACATTTTTTTAGTCTCAACCTTACTTTAGGTTTTCTTCTGATCATCTTGATGTCTTTGATGTTCTACCTACACCTCAGGTTTTACCTACATCGTTCTTTGAGGAATCTACAATTACTTCTACATCTTCAGTCACAGTGATACCACTTCTGACTTATCATCGTCGACCGCGTTTAGCATCAGACTCAATATCAGGTCCAAATGATTCATGTCTTGCGTCGAACCCTGCACCTACTGCAGAGTTGTCTCCTTCTGATAAGCCGATTGCACTTCGGAAAGGTAAACGGTCCACTCATAATACTAACCCACATTATACCCTTTTAAGTTATCATCATCTATCATCATCCCATTATACCTTTGTATCATCATTGTTCTCTGTTTCCATTCCTAAGTCTACAAGTGAGCCCTTTCTCATCCCGGATGGCGACATGCTATGATTGACAAGACGTCTACTTTACACACGAGTGGTACTTGAGAGCTTGTTTCTCTTCCTTTAGGTAAATTTACTGTTGGTTGTCGTTGGGTTTATGCCGTCAAAGTTGGTCCGGACAGCCAAGTTGATCGGCTTAAGGCTCGCCTCGTTGCGAAAGGGTATGCACAGATATTTGAGCTTGTTTACAGTGATACTTTCTCTCTCGTGGCTAAAATAACATATGTTTGTCTTTTTCTATCCACAGTTGTTGTCCGCCATTAGCCTCTTTATCAGTTTGACATTAAGAATGTTTTTCTCCATGGTGATCTTGAGGAGGAAGTTTATATGAAGCAACCACATGGTTTTGTTGCTATGGGGAGTCTAATCTGGTGTGTCAATTGCGTCGGTTACTTTATGGTCTGAAATAGTCTCCTCGAGCCTGATTTGGTAAATTCAGCACAGTAATTCAGGAGTTTGGCATGACTCTCAGCGAAATAAATCATTTTGTGTTTTATCGACATTCTTGCTCCAGATATGAGTATTTATTTGGTGGTGTATGTTGACGATATCGTTATAATTGGCAATGATCAAGATGATATCACTAATTTAAAGCAACATCTTTTTCAGTATTTCCAAACCAAAGATCTCGGTAGACTGAAGTATTTTCTAGGTATTGAGGTTGCCCAGTCCACATCAGATATTGTTATTTCGCAACGCAAGTATGCCTTAGACATGAATGATGGGATGTAGACCCATTGACATTCCTATGGATTCGAATGCTAAACTCCTGTCAGGACAGGGGAAGCCACTCAGTGATCCTGGAAGATAGGCGGCTGGTTGGTAAGTTGAATTATCTCACAGTGACTAGACCTGAGAGGACTAAGCACATTGAGAATCACTGTCACTTTGTTAGGCAAAATATACTCTCCGGAGATATTGTTACTAAATTTTGTGAAGTCGAGTGATCAACTTGCGGATATTTTCACCAAGTCACTCAATGGTCCTCGTATTAGATACATATGTAACAAGCTCGGTACATATGACTTGTATGCACCAGCTTGAGGGGGAGTGTTATAATAGGAATATGAATAAGATTTGTATATAGTATCCTACATTGAAAAAGATTGGGATGTAGCATCTATAAATAGGGCTCAATGTAATAATATAGATACACAATTCAATAATAATATTCTCATAATTTCTCACAATATGGATGCCACTCAGGCTATCCATCAATTCTCCTATCATCTTTTCTTCCTCTCTATTCTGTCAAAGTATTTTATTGGAAACAACCTCTATCCCTTCGAGGTAGGGTAATGTCTGCGTACACTCTACCTCTTCCAGACCCCACATGTGTGAGATTACATTGTGTATATTGTTGTTGTTCAGAAACAAGCCCCAAGAAAAAGAAAATGGAGAAACCCACTTTCAATTTCCTTAGTAAGTGTGAAAGAAGACAACCAACAACAAAAATCACAAGCCCCCAAATATGTTGTGCTTCCTTATTTCATTTTGATTCTGCAAATCATCTTTTCATTGTAAAAAACAAGTATCAAGAAAAGTAAATAGTTGAGTTTGCAACCCATTTCTAGTGAAATCAAGGAATGGAAAGTCCGGATCATCTAAAGGCGGTGTTAGAATCCACTCTCCATTTTCATCAAGAACCATCATTTTATTATTTCAACCCACCACGGAAGGGACTCAAACGCTCATCTATCAGGAAGGAATTTGACTTGTTTACCAAAGCCGATTTTTTTCTTTTAACCTTTAGCCGAACACCCTCCACTCCATCAGGTTTAGGCATTAGGCTCAATTCTTTTTATCATCATGAAAAATCCTCGAGATAAAATAGAGAATCAGGTTTTTTTTTTTTTTTTTTTTAGTATTTTGGTGCTGAATTAGTATGTCCTGCCCTTCTTGAAATTAACAGATTGTGTCTTTTCTGAACTTCCGCTAGTAGTTGGAGCGCAATCACATACTTCGCTTAATTGAAGGATGAATGTGCTAAGTCCAATATCACAAGGACTAATAAAGGAACTAAGCAATAGCTCAAGGACCAAAGCTGCCTGCTATTTCCCCATATTTCTATATTCATATGCATCTATTAACCTCCGATGTTTCTTCTACTGTACAACAGGATTCTTATGGAGGCTACATGGTTGCATTTGCTGGTCGGAAATATGCTGCTAGGTCTTTGCCTGCTTTCGTTGCTAATAGTACATTCACTGTAACAAGTTTTACTCTGGTAAGTGAATTTACTTGTCAACAAGATCTTGATGTCACATCAGTAGATTTTTGGTATCTAACAAGAGTGGTGTGGTGTTATTGTTGATCCATAGGTACATGAATTCAAAAAGGGTAGGCTGGAAAACTTGTATTGGAAGAGAGATGGATGCTCGTCTTGCTCAGGCAACTCTAACTTTGTGTGCCTCAATGGTCAGGACTGTGCTATCAGGACTAGTAATTGCAAGAATCGAGGTGGTAGTGTTGATTGTAGCCTCGGGATACAACTTACATTTTCTGGCACTGATAAGCATGAATCCGTTTTCAATTCGTGGTTTGAAGTGAAGAATCTTCGCCAGTACTCTCTTTATGGCCTATATTCCAATCTCAGGGGTTCTCTCACAGATCAATATAACAAATTCTTTTGATTGTTTGTGTATGTTTGTATGTAGAGTGGTATTTTGTAATTTACTTGTTTTATAGTGGCTTCTTATTACTCTATTTGAGTGTTCTCTGAATATCTTGATGGCTTTGTAATTTGTTTATGTACTTGTATGCATGTAGTTCTGTTTTTTGTTTGGTCGATTATATTTTCTTGTTGCCGATAATAGGTATTGAACTTTGGTTTGTCCTGGTCAATTTGATAACAATTTGTTACTCTCTTATCTAAGTGGACTTATCACTGTGACTAATCTTGAGTTGCATGCCATTTCCTCTTGATAGTTTTTCTTGATAAAAGAACATGAATCAAATTGAAACACAAAATGGAGAAAGTGAGACAACAAGTTCCAAATGTGTCAACAATGAAAGTTTAACATGGGTATGATTTTATTTGGTATGATATATATGATCAATACCATAGTATATCATCAATAAATTTTTGGATTTTCATATGATAATATTGTTCTATTTTATGCGATAATATTTGATTGAATACGAAATTTAAGAATATAGGTAAAGTATCAATATTGTTCTTACATTAAATGTAGGTGGTAAGAATTTCAGAGTTCCAACAAGTCATTTTATTAAGAATAAAATAAGGATGATAAGATTAAATAGTTTTGAAACTTTTTTTTGATAAATATTAGTAGATGAATACGTAAAGAAGTATTCATTGGTTCTTTTAGGGCCAAAAGTAGTAGTTTTCCTATATTACAAGTACTAAGAGCGAAAGCTTCTAAGAGAAGGAGCGGGAACCCAACACACACACAGACAAGAGGGATGTACGGTGGTGGGACCAGCCATTTCGACGGCAACGCGGCGTTTGCCGGCGGCGGTTTCATGCCGTCGCAGGCCACTCAAACCGCCGCCGATCATTCTTTCTCTCCGGCTAAGGTGTGTTCTATTTTCTTCCAGTCCTTTTCCTCTACAAATTACGCTCTATGTCTACTGGGAGAGAATATTTACGCCGCGTAGCTCATATTTTGTTTTTGTTACCTGTTTTAACCCATATTTGTGTGTAAACACCTTTTATGCACTATTAATATACACTTCTTTACTAGGTGATTCATTATGTATAATGCTTTCCCTCCCGGTATAATGTTGTACAATATTGTATATTGGGTTACATGGCGTAATATTTTATGTTGGCTGTATATTTTTGAAACTTTCCGACGAAAGAAATGCGAATATATTCTTAAATTGAGAAGTATTTTAGTTCTATTGGCATGCGTTTGTTTGTTGATGATTTTGCAGCTATACAGGAAACTGAAAGTGAAAAAAATTGAGTGTAATTTGGGTCCTCTCTGACACCGTGAATTGGATAACCTACTTTTGACCAACAAAGAATAGTTGTAATGGCTCATGTTCTAACTAGGTGGAGATATGTTTAAATTAGTATAGTTAAAATGCTTGAAACTTTTAGAATGTCGTATGAAAGCAATTGTAAGACTCCATGCATCCCCGAAATTTTGTTGAGTTTCAGTGTACAAGAGTCGGTGTATCTAGTTTGTTATGAATTAAGGCATCCATTTTTCAACTTCTTTTGGGGAATCAAACAGTTTCTTTATTATAGATCATTATAGTTAAGAATATTAGAGGTGTTTAATTCACTGTAATAACAAAGAAACTATTTGATTCCGTGAGTAGCAGCAGTGCCATTTGTTTTGGAAAGGAGGAAGCATAAGATAGCAATGCTTAAAATCTCGATTGAATATTGGAAGATGAATTTTACGCAATTGGTGAGCCGATAGCCAGACGCGAAGAAGTGCCAGAAACGGTGACAGGGAGGAGAGATTTCCATGAAAAGCTGTGTGGAGGATAAAAACCTCAAATGGAGTAGCTCTATTTGCTTGTACAGTGGTCCATGAAACTACATCAAATCTGGAATTCGTTAGATTAGGAGACTGAAATGTTTGCTAAGATGTTATTTTACATCACACAGAAGAAGAAACAGTCAACCATCTAATAATAGATACAACATACCCAGTGTAATCCCACAAAGTGGGGTCTGGGGAGGGTAGGATGTACACAGACCTTACCTCTAACTTTGTGGGGGCAGAGAGGCTGTTTTCGATAGACCCTCGGCAAACATCTAATAATAGATAAGTAGAGAATTTGGTAGAGAACTTTGGAATATCTTCTAGCTTTGGTTAGTAAGTATGGACTAAGAAGAGCTGATCAAGTAGATTACAAAATTACATCTCTTGGTCTTTAGAAAATTGTCATTGTTGTCATGTAGAGTGTAATTGATTTTGGCTTAGTGCAGAGGAAGTAAAAGAATTTTTATGCATATTATATTTTCTTGTTTAATATAGCATCTTACTATGGTGGTGGAAAATGAAATGCTGGTTGATAACCTCTTTCTTGCTTTTCTTTCATTTTTCTATTCCCAGAATCGTGATTCACAGACTTTGATTCCATTAACCGTCAAGCAAATTAGTGAAGCCTTTCAATCAAGTGATGATAAGACAAATTTTCTCATTGATGGGGTTGACGTGAATAATGTAAGTCTCTTATACTCGTGGTTTTTGCTGTTTCATTGAAAGATTATACAAGACAGGTATGATTTAGAATCTGACATTCCCGTAGGTAAAACTGGTGGGTATTTTATTCAACAAAGCGGAAAGGATTACAGATGTTTCATTTGCGGTGGATGATGGAACAGGGCGCGTTGACTGTTTTCGATGGTAATAGTCAGTTTTTTTTTTTTTTTTGCTTTTCTTTACTATCTCTTATTTCGGTAAGATTCTAATTGTCTGATGGGTATGGCGTCAATCTCATTTTTGTCATCGTAGACCACAAGTACATTGTAGTGCATCTCTTGTTGGTAAAGGATATAGAATTGCTATACTTGTGTAAAACCATAATCTAGTCAGTTGCTACTATGTTTGCCACAATTGACTCTGTGTTTTTAAAATTTAATTGTAAATTTGGTTGATGCATACTATGCAGGGTAAATGAAGCTGTTGATACCAAGGAAATGGAAGCAGTCACGTAACTGTTCTTCTTGATAGTGTGTTAATTTTTCACCTAATATATTTAAATATCATGTTTTATTGTATTTTTGGGTTCTTTGTCAAATAGAAATGGCATGTATGTTCGAGTCCATGGACACTTGAAAGGCTTTCAGGGTAAAAAGCAGTTGATGGCTTACTCAGTCAGGTATTTCAGTACGAATGGGTTTCTGAATTGCTCATTTCTGTTTCTTTCATTATATTAATGTTGGTGAATATATGCACAAGTTATAAAACTTTTCTGCTAGTGAGGTGGTTGCCTCTGGCTTGAAAAAAGCTACTTCCGTGGGGTTTTAGGTTTTTAGTACATAGTTTGTAATCTATCCAGCATTCATGTACTCAATCATTGCACAGCATTGTTTCAGCACAAAGTTACTAAATTATCTTTACTTGAGACAATGCAAAAACATGAAACTTATATTAATATTGATATTAGTATTTTCAAGGTCCTTGTATGGTCTTAGTAAGTTACTTTTCCCTTGTTCTTAAACCCTAGTTATATCCCTGCATGCCTTTATTAGTCGATTGCTTTGTAACGTATCTAGGATCCTTCTACTTTTCAGACGTTGACTATGCATTTATATTTCTGTTCTGATAATTGCTTAATTGGCATACAGTATTTGTTCTTTTGGTGTGTGTGTGTGTGTGTTGGGGGGGGGGGGGTTGTCCTTAAGGTTTAGAGGAAGTTCATCAGATAGAAGGTGGAGGGAGTGTGTACAACTAGCTTTCTCTAATAAGCATGTGAAATGACATGATAATTGTTTGCCAAAACGAGGCAATTGTATCTGTTCCGTACCTCCTTTTGTGAACAGGCATAAGGAGAGCTGTTATAAACTTGCTACAAATCAGAGGTTTTGCATTATATAATAGAGCCCTTAATTGTGATGAATCAATAACTGGGGAAAACAAAATTAATTATATTGCCATGTACAATTTATGATCATCAATTTCATTAACCGTGATAGAGTTTTTTGATATTTCTTCTTAAACCAATGAACTTTATGTATCCAACTTGACACGGATGGATAGTTTGCAAGAAAAACATTTCTGGTGAAATAAAACGAAAAAAGGCATCTTTATGGATTGAACCACACTACTATCCTTTTAAATTGGTGTATGAATGGCAAGGGCATGAGCATGCAAAAATTTCATGAGAGTTGTTTCTACTCATACTGTATCTCTGGGGAGATTAGGAGAGGGTGGCCCCCTGCCCCTGTTCCCTTTATGTTGGCTTTAACGAGTTGGTGGTAAAGATCCTAATTTCTTATCTGTGGTTTTTAGGCCTGTGGATGACTACAATGAGATTGCAACCCACTTTGCAGAAGTCATTTATGTTCATAGCTACAACAGTAGGCTACGGGTATTTAGCAAACTGCCTCGCATATGTTAAGCTAAACAATATGCTGTATGTAAGATTCTGATTGAAGTTGTATTTCCTTTGTCACTCCAGAAGCAACAGGATAGTTCCTTTATGTCAGCTCAAGTGCCTAGCTCAGCTGTTAACACTCTTTTAAAGGGATACCAAGCTTCAGCATCAAATCAAGTATATCTCGAAATACATTTTCTCTTCCTTCTAGTTTGTGTAGTTCATTTTAATGTGCATTTTCAGATTTTCGCATTTCCCTTGTAGCAAGTGATTTAGTATTTATCTTTTAAGTTTCAGTTTCCTGGATACAGCATGGACGGGATCAGGGGTGTAGATAAAATGGTGTTGGACTATTTGCAACAACCATCGTGCCTGTAAGTAATCTCCAACATTTTTGCTCACTGGGAGTGCATTTTTCAGTGCTTGCACTTTCTAGTGGAAATACCATAAAAATCACATCAGTGTAAATGAAGGCTGAGTATTACATGTCGAAGTGCTTTTTTTTTATGGCGGCTGATTTTGTCTGATAATCTTGTTCTGTCAGATGCCATAGGAAGAAATATATAATAGTGCTATTCCTTGGTATAACTCGAATTTCAAATTATTCACTTCCTTTAGAGAAGAGTTGAGAACGAAATGGCGAAGGGGTTCTTTGCCGGGTCGGGTACTTCTCCTTTATACCTTTCCTTGTTTTGTGTTCGGTCAGCACCTAAGGTGGAGTTCAACGCCTAACAAAAATGTCTAAAAGAAAAGAAAGGGATGTATGGGTAATAGAATAGATAGGTGATACAGTCAATAACAGTCTGTTCTCGCTTATCCATAGGTAGCCGATCATGACACACTCTTCACACGTCAAATCCACTTTGAATTTGAATATCCTTCGCCCCTTATCTCCTCAACTTCCTGTTTATAAACCAGAGCTTCTTCAATCTATGAAACAACTGAAACTTCGAGAGGGTGTCCTTTGGAGAAGGGAGCGGATTTCTTGTGGTAGATATTGCGAACATCTCTCCCATCACTGGGGAAAACGCTGTAATAGCTTTGTTAGATTTAGTGCAAGCCAGGAAGGACGCAAGCCAGTTACAAGTGGACTAACTTTTCAAAAAGCGAGAAAAGAACACCAAGTGAACTTTCCCCTTTCAATTTCTATTTCTGTTTTTTGGTTAATAAATGTTAGATAGATGGTTTTCTGGATACAACAAAACCATCAGTGGTGGAGCCAGTAATTTTACTAAGGGGGTTCAAAATTATAAAGAAGTAGGCATATAAAGAAGCTAAGGGGGTTCAACATCTACTATATATACATAAAAGATTAATTTTAACCTTGTATATACAATGTAATTTTTCGCTGACGGATGAACCCCTGGCCCCTTGCTGGCTCCGCCCCTGAAAACCATACGTACCTTTAAGTACATCCAGGCAGGACAAGTGGATGGTTTATATAGGCTCTTTCCTCTCAGGTTGATTCCAGTTTTTAGGAACTTATTCAACAGTATGAAATTCGTAATCTTATACATCTGTGTGCTCCATAGAACTAGATATATTCCAGTAGAAACTATGAAACTCATGCTACCAAATCATGAAAGAAATCTTATCAACTTAATGGTAACAACACAATGCATAATGTTTGAATTACATCAGGGGTATGAACCTGCATAGACCATGTCTGGTATTATATGGAGAAGGATAAAGGAGCTAGCTGATAATCTACCAAGTTCAAACCATTTGCCACTCCCTCGGGGGTTTCTTGGCTATAAAAGAAGAGGTAAACAAGAGGTTTTGGGATGTTGTTCTAGAATAGAGGAAGAGAGGAAAGGAATATAATTGAGTTTTTGACTTCGGGATGTATCATGAAATTTTTGGTCAAATTCGTAATGGCTTCATTCTATCAAATGAAAACTAGAGGATGGCTTTGTTACTGCTAACACCACATAGGAACTTTGTACGCTGGATTAACTTAGGGAATGTTTTAGCCATACAATGATGAACTCCATTATTAAGTCATTTAATAGATCTAAATATACTCACATTTTATTTAGCTAAACTCAAGAATGAACATGCCTTTATGTATTTCATTGTAGAGTAAATGGGAACTTTCATCAAGAGACTAAATTTGGATTGCTTGAGGAACATTTCCTCCTGCCTTTGTGTAGGAGCTTAGCAGAGATGCTTGCTATTCTTGGTAGTCTACAGTTATTCCTTTCTCAATTGTGGCATTAACAAGTGGATATAATTTGCAGTCTGGGTGATCCTCTTCATACTTCTTTTGCTTTAGATGTAAACTGATAGGCAAAGTAGTGCAACATGGTTCTTACATTGTATCTAACACGTTGATTGGATTTGGTTTTGGGAAGCAGTTATTCGGTTCTGAAAAGTTGATTTTCTTAATATGGTCTTTCACGTTGGTTTTGTGATCCTGGAATGAGAATGGTGAGGAAGATCTTCCATTAGGATCAAGGATAAATCCACCTTGTTTCCAAAAAGCTTTTATAGTTTAATTTTCAAAAATCAAAATAGTTTTTCCAAAACCAAACAAATTCGTTTTCAAGTTTTTCGAAAACTTTTCCGAACCAAGCATAAAACTTTCCCCCAACTGACTTAGTAATTATTTTATATAATTTTTTTAATCTGTGTTGCTTCGATCTTAGAATAATTGCCGGATGTGTCAGATCCTCCAAATTTATACATTGTTGGAGGATCCGATAGGAGTGTGACAACATTTTTGGAAGATCCGATAGGAGTGTGACAACATTTTTGGAAGATCCGAGCAACATAGTTTTGATATTGGATATTTTTAGTTGCTTGTAATTGATTGAAAATGACCACCAAACTTCTTGAATGATTTTGTGGTGCTAGTAATCTCTATCTATTTCAGTGCACGTGAAAAAGGGGTTCATCGCAATGAGCTTGCTCAACAGCTAAAAGTCCCTTCGGAGAAGATATTGTAAGTCTCCCCTCTCGTGTCTTCCATGATTAGATAGCATGGTGATCATCTCTGCTCTTTGCTTATTTTCCTTATGGTTTCTGTATGGCAGAGAAGCTATTGAAGCTCTCGAGTCGGAAGGTCTAGTTTATTCCACAATAGACGAGTTTCACTACAAGTGTACTGCAAATGGTTGATGTTTGATGTGGAAGAAGGAATTGATTAGCAACTTTATAAGATGTGTCCTTTTCCATTTATATATGCTGTTTTTGTAGGATATATTACTGTTTCTTCCCTCAGAGATTTTTGTGCACCAAGTTTAGTAGCTTTTGACAGTTCAACTTTTATCTCATCTTTTGGCTTGAAGGGTAAATTAGAATTTTAGTATGTGAACTATGGAACAAGTATGGCCTTGTGGTTTTCCTGGATTTGGTCCAGATATTGCACCCAACTTACAACATCAATCTCACTTGAATTTCAAATGATTTTGATAAGGTTAAGCCTAATTTATTATGAATTTCTTCTGCTACTAAAATATTCAGTCTTGAGCATTTTCAATTTGTTTATTCATGAATTATAAAGATTCACTATGAGGTTTACTAGCATACCAATACCTTGCTGTTAAACACTGGCCTACCTAATGTGATGATAAATTAATTAAAATGTTGGTTGTACTATAGTCTGGAATATATTAAGGGACTAACCTCCACTTGCTAGTTGGTCCCTGCCCCACGGAAAGATTCTAGTATTAATTCATTTTGGGTTGGGAAGATACTTATTTGTACATATATCATTATTTATGATAGTGAATATATTATCATATATTTTTCGTATATTATGTAATTAAATTTGTGTGTATTTATGTAAATTAGAGATCCTCAATCAATTAGGATTCTACATGTACACACTATATATTTATATTAATGAGAAAGACAATTCAAGGGGGTTAATACATTCTTACGTGGTAGAGTCAAACACTAAAACACCTAAACCTAAAATACTTTACAAGATTCCCCTCCCCCCTTTTTACTCGGCCAGCGGCTTCCCCCACCCTATAAACCCTAATTTTTCTCTCTTCCTAACCAAAATCCATCCCCTCTAATGGCTTCCATGGCTTCTCCCACAACTTCCTCATCTTCCCCAGTCGTCACCCACAACCCATCCACTCCCTCTTTATTCCTTTCCATCCGGCATTTGCCGTCACCAATATCAAGAACTTCATTCCCTTAGTTCTTGATCAAGAAGATGGACAATATTCTTTGTGGGTTGAACTTTTTCGCATTCATGCATGTGCTTATAACGTGCTTGATCATATTGCCGACTCCTTCCCTCGCCCTATCGAGGTTGACGAAACGGCATGACGCAGACTTGACGCTATCGTCAGCAGTGGATTTATGGCATCATCTCTAAGGACTTGCATCACACGATTATGAAGACTGGAGCCTCGTCTCGTGAGTTATGGATACAGTTGGAGGAGATATTTCAGGACAACAAACACACACGTGCCGTGTACCTAGAGGAACAATTCAATAATACACATATTAAGAATTTTGCCACCATGTCCGAGTATTGTAAACAATTGAAGTTAGTTGTGGACCAATTATCCAATGTGGGGACACCAATTTCCGAAACGAAGATGGTCCTACAACTAGTTGTTGGCTTGCCGAAGGGTGAATACGATATTCTAGCGACTATGATCCAACAAGCCGATCCACTACCTAGCTTCAACAAGGCTCGTTCACAATTACTATTGGAAGAAACCCGACGTGTCAAACAGGACGAACATAATCAAAAGGCGTTAGCAGTTGAAACTCCGGCGACAAACGTCACTCCCGCCGGACAACCAACAACCGCGGAGGTGGCAAATGCGGCAAAGGCTGCGGGAATGGCTGAGGCGGTAAAGGCCGCAGGCTTGGGGGACGAGCAGGCCAGCCAATTTTTCCAGTGGGCCGGCCCAAGCCACTGGCCGAACCAAGACTGTTGGGCCTCGCCCCTGCCCATATCCCACAGCAGCCACGACCCAGTACCCAGCAAATTGGCAGCCCGATATTTTGGGCTCCTCCCATGGCACCAAACACGGCCCAGCAGGCACACATAATGACTGCCCAACAGTAGCAACCTGCCTATAGCTTGGCCCTTACTGATTTGGGCCAGGCCCTCAGCTCATTAAATCTAGCCCGACAAAATTGGTACATGGATACGGGGGCCACTTCTCATCTCACCCGTTCCTCAGGTAATCTCTCAAAACTGTTTCGTTTAAAGTATTCTCTATTTATTACGGTCGGTAATGGTCATCACATTCTAATTCAAGGTTATGGTACCACCCATACAAAACCATCTCACCCACATAAAACCATCTCACCTACCTTTCTCCCTAAATAATGTCTTATATGCTCTCAACATCATTAAATACTTAATATATGTTAGGAAATTTACTCGTAACAATTCCATGTCTATTGAGTTTGACTCCTTTGGTTTTTCTGTGAAGGATCTACTTACGGGGATACCTCTTACGAGATGCAATAGTGTGGGGGACCTTTATCCTTTCTCATCCATTTCCGCTGCCAAACCCCGATCACATATCTGTCTCGCTGCAATCTCTCTGTCAACTTGGCACAACAGACTTGGACACCCAGACACTCCTCCTGTTTTTAATTTTCTTAGAAACAATATTTCATTCGATGTAATAATGGGAACCTTGCCCAAAATTCGTCTTCTTACCCTTTGGGCAATCATGTTCGCCTTCCTTTTAAGTCATCTTTAAGTGTTACGTTTTCTCCGTTTGACATTGTTCATGCGGACTTATGGACATTGTTCATGCGGACTTATGGACATCTCGAATTACTAGTTCAATGAGTCATAAATATTATCTCATTTTATTAGATGATTTTTCTCACTTTATCTGGGTTTACCCACTTAAATTCAAGTCTGAAGTTTTTGTCAAGTTTCTTGAATTTCGTATCTATATTAAAACACAAGTTGAAAGAGCCATAAAATCGTTTTAATGTGATAATGGTCGTGACTTCAACAATTCCACTTTTCACAAATTTTGCACAAATAATAGCACGGTCTTGCATTTTTTGTGTCCTCACACCTCCCCCCAAAATGATAAAGCCGAACGAATCATTCGCACTATCAATAACATGGTTCGTACAATCTTTTTTCATGCATCTCTCCTCCCTTCCTTTTGGGTTTATGTTGTTAAAATGGTAGAATATATTCTTAATATTTTGCCTACCCACACTCTCCATAATAGAACCCCCACCGGAATTCTATTCCATCGGATCTCCTCTTATGATCACCTTCGAATTTTCGGTTGCTTTTGCTACCCGAATCTTGTCTCCACGACCCCTAATAAACTAGCACCCCGCACCACTCCATGTGTCTTCTTAGGCTTCCCGACCAATCATAGGGGGTATTTGTGCTATGACTTGTCTTCACATAAGATCCTCGTCTCTCGCCATGTCACGTTTGATGAATCAATCTTCCCATTTACAAACATCCAAAAATTCCGGACAACAGACTATACATTTCTCTACGAGTCCGAAGCCTGCCCTATTGTCCACATCGTACTCCGTCGTGACACCGGCCCCACTGTTCCGTCACGACCTGCTCCACTGTTCTGTCACAACCTGAACCCGCCGCTGCCACCCCTGTCTCATCGACATTCCCATCACCAGCGTCATTCCAATCCGCCACTCCCTCCCCTACCCATTGGCTAAACAATCCGACATCTCAACTGGCACTGACACCCGACAACCACCATCCCGCCGAACGCCTCAGTCCAACCACTGAACCACTACCAACTCGTACCAGTCCACAGACAACCCTCCCCGTAGAAACTCCCTTCCCGTCGATCCGTCCCGACCCTCACCCCTGCCCAGTCAACCCCATTACTGCCATCGACCACTGACCCGAGAAACCACCAGCCCGCACCCCACCCCTCTGCCCAAACATCCCTTGTCCCCATGCACAGAATGGAGACCCGTGCTCAGCACAGAATTTTCAAATCCAAAGTTCACTTTAACCTCTCCACTCAATCTATATCCCCAATTCCTAAAAATCCAAAATTAGCCAAACTTGATCCGAATTGGAATGCAGCCATGCGTGAGGAATTTAATGCTTTAATGAAACAACACACTTGAGATTTGGTTCCGAAGCCGGATGGGGTTAATGTGATTCGATGTATGTGGCTCTTCCATCACAAATTCAGAGACAGTGGTGACCTTGAGCATCATAAGGCGAGACTTGTGGCTAATGACACAAGGCAACAAGAGGGTATTGATTGTGGTGAGACATTTAGTCCTGTGGTTAAACATGCTACCATTCGCATGGTTCTGAGCATAGCTATGGGTAAGAACTGACTGATTCATCAACTTGATGTAAATAATGCGTTGTTACATGGGGATTTGAAAGAAACTGTTTACATGCACCAGCCGCCAGGTTTTGTACATCCAGAGGCTCCTCATTATGTATGATGTCTCCGTAAGTCACTGTATGGTTTGAATCATGCCCCCGGGCGTGGTATGAGCGCTTTGCTACTTACATTATGCAGATTGGGTTGATATGCAACAAATGTGACCATTTCATAGGGAAATCTGTCTAATTAGCTCTCGAACACATAATATCTAATTAAGAATGAGAGAGTACTCACCACTCCACGATGATCTCTATATATTTATATTGAAGACTAATACATTAATATCAATTGACTTTTTAAAATCTTATTTTTCCTTCCAACTTGTCATCATAGTTGTTGAAGCAGACGACCCATTGACAAGTCTTCTCTCCAGCCTGCCATTCCAGAATTAGTTAATTAATTCCAACCTAACCCCCCCCCCCCCCAACCTTCCTCCCCATATTCATTTATTCCTTCACAACACATCTCAACCAGTTCAATCAAAATTTTAACCAAAACTTGAATTTCTTTTCCCCTAAAAAACTTATTTTTTTCAAGATGAATGATCTATTCTCAGGCTCTTTCTCTCGTTTCAGAAATGAAGATCATCAATCACCAAATCAAGAATCCCCTGGAATACAAATGAGACAAACTGGTGGTGTCAATCTTGATAAATTCTTTGAAGATGTAGAAGCGATTAAAGACGAGCTAAAAGATCTCGAAAACCTTCATTCCCAACTCCACAATTCTCATGAACAAAGCAAGACTTTGCACAATGCTAAAACTGTTAAAGATCTCAGAACCAAAATGGATAATGATGTTTCCATAGCATTGAAGAAAGCAAAGTTTATTAAAGTGAGATTAGAGGCATTAGATAGATCTAATGCAGCTAATAGAAGTATTCCTGGTTGTGGACCTGGTAGTTCATCTGATAGAACAAGAACATCTGTTGTGAATGGATTGAGGAAAAAACTTCAAGAATCTATGAATCAGTTCAATGAACTAAGACAAAGAATGGCATCTGAGTATAGAGAAACTGTTCAAAGAAGGTACTGTTTAATTGCTTAATAATATTAGTGGAGTAGCTCCAAATTTGCTTCTGTATTATCTGAAATTGAGCATCTTTGACTTTTGATTCATTCATGTTCTTGCCATTAGCAAATTGTCTTATATTTGTATTTGCTTTATTCACAAGCTCCACATTGAAATAGGTACAGTCCATTTGTGCAAGTTCTTCGAAAAAGGTCTTCAATTTTTATGGTTAAAATAAAAAAAAAACTTTGATGAATAGACTATTATTCAAAATTACCCTCATGTCCGAGCTCCATTAACGGTTAAGGGTAAAAATAAGATATTTGTTTTAACGGCAAGTTAACGTTAGACCAAAAGTCAACTAAGGGTCTGATTTTTTTTATGACTCAAGTTTGATAATGGATGACAGTAAATTTAAAATCAAAGACTTTTTTACCTACTTTATTTACGTTGAAGTATATGGTTATCTTATCTAAAAGCTTAAACGGTTAGAAGGAACACAATTTTATTTACTTAATCATATTATGTCGTCAACAACCTCCCTACCCCACAAAAGTAGGGATAAGTTCTGCGTACATTTCACCCTCCTCATACCCCACATATGAGATCCTATATTGTTCTTCCATGGTTGAATGCGAGTCTGATTGTTTTCTATGACCTAAGTACATGAAAATTCATTTTTGTGATGTGTCGGAACCATGACCTCTGACTACTTTATACTATATTGAAAATATGTAATCAACTCGTCTAAAAATTCAAAATTATTATTCAACAGGTACTACACGGTGACCGGAGAAAATCCAGATGAAGGTACACTGGATAATCTGATATCTACTGGCCAAAGTGAGACATTTTTGCAGAAAGCAATACAGGAGCAAGGAAGAGGACAAGTAATGGATACAGTTATGGAAATTCAAGAAAGGCATGAAGCTGTGAAGGAATTAGAAAGGAACCTGAAAGAACTCCACCAAGTTTTCTTGGACATGGCTGTTTTAGTGGAAAGTCAAGGAGCTCAATTGGATGATATTGAAAGTCAAGTCAACAGAGCCAATTCATTTGTGAGAGGTGGGGCTCAGCAACTTGAGGTAGCAAGAAAGCACCAGAAAAGTTCAAGAAAGTGGACTTGTATTGCCATTATTATTTTGCTGATTATTATCTTGGTGGTGGTTCTTTCCATTCAACCATGGAAGAAATGAAAATTAGTCAAATGTTAGTATAGGTCACGAGTTTAAGCCAAGGAATTAGTCACATATGCTTGCATCAGGGTAGGTTGCCTACATAACACCTCTTAGAGTGCTGCCTTCCCCGAGTCTTGCATCAACACGAGATGCTCTGTGCATCAAATTATCTTTTTCTTTTCACCTTTTTAATGTTTGAATTTCTCTTTGTAATTAAATTGTTGCTTAAGTAGAGACGGAGCTTTAGGAGACTGCTTTTTTTCTTTTTGTCTCAATTGCTTGGTTATCTTATACCCAATAACAACAACATACCCAGTGTATTCCTACAAGTGGGGTCTAGGAAAGGTAGATATCCAGTGTATTCCCACAAGTGGGATATGGGGAAGATAGAATGTACGCAGACCTTATTCTACCTTTGCGGGGTAGAGAGGGTGCTTGGTTATCTTAAACACGTTGGGGTTTAATTAAATGTAATCTTTTGCTGGTGATTCTTTTGTTTCTTTTTTGGACCTTTTCAAAATCCGTATATAAATGCACGTGGCATGCCACCATGAAGATTCAAGCCTGCAATTGTTTTACTAGACTTCAAAGAACATGTCATTATACTTGTAAAAAGTTTATTATATCCTCAAGAAAAGTTTGACAATGGAACAACTAAACAAGACATTTAGCATACATCAATACATTTAATTAGCCAGCAGTCCAGCACATATGAGTTTCTTATATTTGTAACATTAGCAAGCCTAGCATAACTAGATTAATCCAGGTTTGACATGGAAACAGATTTCCACATGCCCTTCCGACTTCTCCTGTCCAGTCTTGTTTCACTAGTCAAAACCTTTTCAAGGTCAGAATATTCCATGAACCTGTGTAGCAGCTTCCCATGAACCTCTTTAAATTTTGCTACAAAGTCTTCAGGCGTCGTGTAAGTCAAGCAGGTTGGGGGAATACCTGGAGAAATTCATTCGACCGGTGGTCCAATTTTCCCCATTGCAAGAGCCTCGCCCATGGCAGTACAGAGCACTCACTGCAAGCAAAAATATGTACATTAAAAGGCTGAACTCTAAAGAAACGAACAGGGAACAAGGAAATAAAAAAAAAAAAGAAACTACTAGTATCAAACAAAAGGCAGCAAAAGGTCTGCACTCAACATCATTGATCAAGCTTAAGATCTAGCAATTGGAAGTACCATGTCGATGAAAAATCACAAGAAAAAAATTGCATTCAGTATTGATAGATGTCTTCCCCGGACCCCGCGCATAGTGGGAGCTTAGTGCACCGGGCTGCCCAATTCAAAAATAAATTATAGAAGATGTCGAGGACAAACAGTTTAAGACTTTATACAAGTAAAGTCCTTCACGGGGTATTTACCCTTTAAAAGAATAAGAAATTTTGCACCCAAGTGAAATTGAAATCCCCGGGTGAGTGTATCTGTCTCACTCTACATCTAACAAAAATCAGGTAGGACACGTGTTCAATTACTTTACAGGTTAGCCTTGATGATCCTACAAATATATTTATCATCATAATCATTGATGCATTAACAGTAATTCTAAAATCATTGTGCCACAAGGGAACAGAACGTTAATATTGTCAATTCCATTAAAGTCTTTTAATGATACTTTATAGATCATTGGACAAACATGGAAAAAGATGCACTGACTAATGCCTATTATGTGTAACAACTTCTACATTCTTCATTAATAAAATGTTCCACAGAAGGATTCTTACCCAAGAAGAGAATCATCTGCATCGTCTCTACCTCTGTACTGTGCACTTCATGAGCAACTTCCTGTTGCCAAATACATCCAAATTAAACCCATCAAGAACAGATCTATCAACTCCCGATATCCATTTGTCCAAACCATTTTACCCAAGAAATATGCCCCTTTAGAGAAAACTTTCTGGCCGCTTTGTCTATCTGCAGTGGCTTTTTCTCCTATTTTCAGAAACTCAACATAAACATTGCAGACCAAAGACTTGGGTAAATCCTGTGTAGCAGCAGAAAGGCGAAGAACCTAAACAGAAAAATTGACGTCTCAATTAGGATCAATATGAAATAAGCAAGGTGTTTTTAAAATTTATAAGAGGACATGGTGCTCTAAAATGCAGAGTTAAAGCATCTTCCATTGCTTAATGCATGTAACTAACAATTTTCCTTTTTCCGATGGAGAATTTAGTCCACAACTAAACATACTTTGTCACAATATGCTCTCGCAATCCAATTGTTAATGTGTTTCACAAGAAAAGCTTGAAGAGCGCCATCATTTTCCCGCTTGAAATATTCCAAATAGTTTGTGTGGATGATGCCAACAGCATGGTTAAATTGATCAGTCCAGTGTTTGCCATGGCGGTACCAATCCAGATGTTCTGGCTCCTCTAAAATTCCAATACTGGCATCCCTTGAAAAGATAAACTGAGAAGTGTCTCCAGCTGGTATTATACTCCGCCTTTCTTCGGAGAACTGGAAGGGAAAAAAATATGTATCAAAATAATCACATCTACCTCAACATCTACGCCCGTCATACTGTGATTTATTTAGATAGTTAATTCGGGACTACCTTTCCAGGGTAAAATGACATCTTGAATCAGCCTTGAAACCAATTCATTCCCCCACCTATTGCGTATGGAACCAGCAACTTAACATTCTTCTTTTCTGATTTGGCTAAGTAAGCTGCTCGGAATAGAAGATTTATAGCAGTTCCCATCATCCAAGGAAGCTTCACAGTGTGACTATTGCTACATGCCTTCTATCACCTGATAGGTTCTGCCTGGTTGAATCTTCCCAAAATCCACCTTCATAACAACGGCCAGTAAAACACTGGCAATTCTTAAATCTAGTTCATCATTCATAATTTCACCTTCAATCAGTTTGACAATCCATAAAAAAAAATTCACTTTCAATCAGTGAGGACCCTCACTGATTGAAGGTGAGAGTGTGACTGTCTAACTAATATGCCAACAATTCCGGCACATCAAGTGGTGGCACTCCCTGCATAGATGAACATGTGAGGATGGATAAGGAGAGGAAAATGCCTCAAATCTAATTGCTTTCAATCTACTAGAAAGGAATTTGATCCTAGTTTAAATTCACCTATAATTTGACCCTCAGAGACTAGTTCCTAGTTAGTAAATATGATGTCCAATTTTCCAATAAAGGTTAAAAACCAAGAAGAGACACTTTCTGTTTGTTGACATGTAGTCCATACATGAAAGGAATGCATAGTTCGTTTAGAATGTTCATTGCACACCTAATCTCACCACATCAAGATTTTGGACAGTATGGAGGCTAAGGGATAGGAAGAGAAAATACAGAGGGAAGTGATGAAAAGCATAAGAAAAATTCTTTTCATTTCACTTGCTTGGAACAAAAGTAAAAAAAAAATCACTTGCTTGGAACAAAACTTTACCTCATCAAAAGTTAAAAGACAAGACACCAACCTTTGTCTCTCCTGGTTCCTTGCAAATTGATTTCTGGAGAAGGACTATATTAATCACATGGATCAACATCAATTAATACAAATGTGAGCAAAGAGAACTTATATAACATGACAACACATAATGGTGAAGGAATCGAGAGATAAAAGGAAAGAACTAAAAGATTTTAAATAGAAAAAGCCATTGTTGCCTGACGAGGCGAAAAAACCCAAGCTTGCCCTCCCATCATGTATGCCATTTAACACAAAGTTGAATATAAAAAGAAACCATCATCATTTGACTTAATTCCATGTTACCAATTTCAGAAGGAAAAATTGACTTTAACCCACAACCCAAAAAAGGAATTCCAGAAATTATCAGCATACAGATGAGACAATCCATTAAAAAAATAGACAACATTAGCAAACTAAATCACAAAATGGAAGTTTCAAAAATAAAAGAAATAAAATATCAAGAAACTGTCTATAAATATGAGAAAAATATGTAGTGCTTAAGAGTTCTAATTGCACATGTAGTCCAACTATTGCTTTTAAAACATTGCTGGGAGAAGGCATATCAGAATATCAGATAATAATGAATTGTAGTACACAGTATACAACAACAAAAACAACGACATACCCAGTATAATCCCACCAGGTGGGCTCTGGGGAGGGTAGAGTGTACACAGACCTTACCCTACCTTGTGAAGGTAGGGAGGCAAGGTAGGGAGGTTGTTTCCCATAGACCCCCGACTCAAGAAAAGATGCAAAGACAACAATAATATTAGGCAGTAATAGCAACAAAGTAGTGCACAGTATCTCTAACATAATAAGAGAGGGGTTGAGGAAAAGGAACCATAGGAGTAAACTTTCAGTGTAAAACCATCTTTGATGCTTAAGAGTACTTTAATTAAAAAACTTAAAACAAACCTCAGTCTCCATCTCTGATGAATAAGAGATCTTTTTAAGTTACGTTTTTCTTAATTTCCTTTTTTTAAGGGAGAAGCGGAAACTAGCTTGTTATAGAAAAACCTTTGTGACTGTCACAATAGCAGCTCGTAATCGCTAGCCTAAACGGACCATTCATCAAAACCAAATACCTAGCATATTTCTTCAAACTGAGCAATAGAATGACAAAAGCATAAATAGTTCACAGCATTTGGAAATAGAATCCTATAAACATATTTTAGAACCAGAAAGTGAGACATATTTTTTGTTCACAATTTTATCCACTTTCCAATTAAATAAAAAGCATAAAGAACATGAGAAAGATGAAAATAGACGGAGGAATAGAAGAAAATGTTAAGAAAACTAAGGAAACCTGCCTTTTTCCTGTCAGAAGTAGCTGCATATACCATATGATAGACTCCGAACTGATCTCATGAAAGGTAAATTCCCCTTAAAAAGAATATCCCACAAGAATGGAAATGAGAAATCTTTATTCAGGCAACAGAGAATTTCATACTTTATTTGTTGTCTGTTCTATCAAGTCCCTCTAGCAGCAATGCATATGTCTGGGAACTAAGTCGAGAACCATTTTTCTCCATAATATCCAACAACTCGGAACATCTATCTACAAATCCCCTCTTAAGTAATCCATCAATTAGAAGCTTCCAAGCTGCTTCATCATTATTGTACCCACAATGAAGAAGCCGGAAAAAGATCGCCTTAGCTTTATCATTGTTTCCATCATCATATAACCCACATATAAGGAGCTTGTACAACTCTAAGCGTGGTAAAAATCCTTGTGTAAGCATAGTGTCAAGAAATCTTGCTGCATCCTCATACATTCTCAACTTGCAACAACAATTTACCATTGAGGTATACATATCTTCACAAGAAGACATTCCGCAACTCTGCATGTGATCAAGTAACCTCGAAGCTTCCTCGAGACGTCCTTCTCTACAAAGTCCAATAGCAAGCGAACTAAAAACGTTTGTATTTGGAGGACATCCGTGTTCCCCCATTTTATCAAAGAGTTTAAGCAAAGTTTCATATTTCACTACTTTCCACACGTCAGCAATATTAAGATCAGGTCCTCCTTGGGACAAATGTTTGACCAAAACCGAATAGGTGTAATGAGAAGGTTCATATCCAGAATCAAACATACATTTTAGCATATCAAAGGCTCGATTTAATAATCCTGCACGACCATAACCATCAATCATTACTGTATAAGCCATCAAATCCGGCCTAACTCCTTCATCTGCCATCTTAGCCATCACATCTTCCGCTTCTTTCAATTTCCCTTCGTTGTAATATGCAACCAGAAAGGAAGTGTAAATGCAGACATCAGGCTTGTGTCCCCTAGAAACCATTAAACTAAAAACTTTGTCCGCATGATCAAAGGCACATTCTTTTAGTAGTTGCTCAATCAAGATACTGTAGGATTCAATTGTGGGTTCAACACCGCTTTCTTTCATCCCTTCAAGTAATTGGGCTGCTTCTAGCTGCTTACCCTGTTTACACAGCCCGTTAATCAGCACATTATAAGTACATGCGTTTGGGGAGCAACCTTCCTCAATCATTTTCTTAAACAATGTCAAGGCAAAATCAACTTTTTCAGCCTTGCAATGTCCATCAATTAGAGCAGTGTACATTGCAACATTAACCTTTATACCCTTCTCTTTCAGAGAACTAAAAACGATGTTAGCTTCTTCAACTCTACCTCTTTCACATAAGCCATCAACTAGAGTACCATAAGTCCATTCATCAGGAGCCAAATTATTCTCCTCCATCAATCTAAGCAACCTAAATGCATTATCTATTTCCCGTACTTTACACTGTCCATGAACTAACAAGTTAAAAGTGACATTACTAGGAGACAGTTTACGCTCAAGCATCTTATCAAGTAGCGACATTGCCTTAGGCACTTTTTTCATCCTAACAAAGCCAGAAATCAATTCATTGTATGTACGTACATTTGGGACACAATTATTCGACTCCATCATCGTGTCAAAAATATCTAATGCAACATCAACAAGACCTTTCTTACAGTATCCATCAATCAAAGCATTGTATGTCACCACACTCGGAACTAACCCTTTTTCTGACATCACATTTAGTAACACTCTTGCTTCGTCAAGCTTAGAGTCCTTACACAAACCGTCGACGAGAACGGTGTAAGTATGAACATTCGGCTCGCAGCCTTTCTCCTTCATCTCATTAAACAAACTCAACGCTTCTACCCACCTATCCAATCGACACAAAGCATCAATAAGAACTGTATATGTCCTAACATTAGGCGAACAAAAATCATCTCCCATTTCCAAAAACAACTTCATCGCTTCATCGATCCTCCTCGTTTCACACAACCCATGAATCAAACTATTATACGAAACCACGTTCCTTCGACAACCCTTTTTCGGCATTTCCCTAAAAACCTTAAAAGCACTATTCACATCTTTTTTCCTACAATGGCCCAATATAAACGACGTATACGTATGTGTATCGGGACTCAAACCAGCTTGCAATATCTTACTCAAATAAACCTCAGCTTCCACAACATTACCCAATTTACAATAACCATTAATCATTGTATTAAAAGTATAAATATCAGGCTTAATCATATCATTCAACATCTCATCATACACACATTTCATTTCATCAACCATAACAAACCTCGATAACGACATCAACAAAGTATTATAAGCCCACCCATTCATCTTAAACCCATTATCACATTTATTCATCTGTAACACAAAACCCATCACGAAAACGACGTCGTTTTGTGTGTTACATGATTTCATCATGGAAAGTCGGGTTTTTTCGGCGACCCGGAAAAGCTTATTGGAAATTAAAATACGTAAAAGGGGTACGTATGATTGGGGATCGGGTTTGAATGAAGGGGAATTACGGGAGAGATAATCGAAGAAGGAAAGGGAAATGTGGGGATTAAGATATGGGTTTTGTGAGAGGAATAGGGAGATATGAGAGGGGGATAGTGAAGGAATAAGGTTCTTTAAAGAAGGGTGTTTTTGCCAATTTGGATGTGAAAGGATGTTGAGGAGTTGGTGGTTAATGGTGGAAGAGGGGTCTTCTGGGATTGAAGAGATGGAAAATGGGAAAGATTTGATCAAGGAGAAGAAGAATGAAATTGAACGGGATGGACTCCATTGTATCATTGTCTTCATTTCCAAGAGTGTTGCTAAAACACAGCCGCCATGTTGCTCGCTGAGTGCAAAAACAAAAACAAAGAGAAAGGGGTGTCATAAAGGGCTTTATGTTAGGTCCACCCATTTCATAGGAAAATGAAACTCTGTTTAATTAAACGGCCCACTAAACCATGGGCTGCAGATCTTTAAGACTTGTTGGATTATCTTACAGCACCCTCTCCTTAATGGGCTTTCATTTCATAGGAAAATCTGTTTTTAGGTTCGAATCCTGTCACCTTGATGTGGATATGGTAGCCTTCTCCGTGGTCGCACCGAAAGTACAATGGAGTGGGAAAATTTGCAAAATTTTGTGCGTTGCGGATATAAATAGCGCCCCCAAAATCAATATATGCACTTCCTCCTAGCATTTTGAGCTCAAAAATGCTCAAAATACGATTTCTTATGTGCTAAATTTACTAGTAATAACTTTCCTGCATTTTGAGCATGTAATCTATTTGTATAACCTTTTTAAAAGTATAATATTTACTTGTGAATATTGTCCCTCTTAGTAAATACCTAAGAAGTGATTACAGCCATGTAGTTCAACGACATAAGGTAGAAGATTATTTTACTTGACTTTATTTTATTGTACTAATGAAAAACGATTAAAAAAACTAACATTTTTAAATGACTATTCTTGTACTATTTCTGAGAATGCAATGGTTAGGAAGATTTTGAAGGCCAGAAACCATGTCATGCAGTCCACTTCTCTTCAAAGTGACTTCTGTGCTAGACCACACTCATTTTCAAAAGGTGGGAAGTTCTCTATAAAGTCTATATATATTCATCTTAGACATAAGTTTATTTTGTGATTGGCTATATAGAGAAAACTTGCAACAGTTTATTGACTACAAAGATTTGGAGTTAATGTGACAATGGATTAGTTAATGTGACAATGTATTGGATTTTTTTTTTACCAATGCATTGAAAATTTTTGCCTGTTTTTTTAAGTGCTCTTGTAATAGCAGACTTTGAAAAAAGTTTGTGCAGTGGCTAGATTTTTAGAGATCCATTGAAGACTAGCAATGTGAAATTCAGTGGTTGAGCAAGTGGCAAAGAAAAAGACATCTATCAAAGCAATTATTAGTTGTGTGTTTGTCATGAACGTTATTATTATTTGGAGAGAAAGAAATTGTTGGAAATTTGCCTTTGGCGGGAGTTGCGTCCAACCAACTTTAATGGCTTAAACACTAGTGTTCCACATGTTGGAGAATCCGGTTCTTCACACGTGCATAATCTACTAAGTAAGTAGATGACCGTAGGGCCAAGGATCGTCAAATTTCGTTGAGAAATGAAAGAGATATTGGTCCACGAAGTGAGGTGTTTGAAGCATGGAAAAGTGTGGTATTTAGACCAATTCTCCCTCATCGGTGGGGGAAGAAAGATTTGTTTAGTTTATAAGTCTCAAAGTTGGCTTGGGGTTTGGGACCCCAAGGGGTATCCCATGTGTTTAAAGGAGGGAGGACCTAGATGTGCTTCAGTTCGAGGATAAGCCCACGCGTGTCGCCGCTGCCCGTCCAGTCTGGGTCATGGGCTGTGATTCTTCTGATATTATCTTTTTGGACCAGAATTTTTTCATATTTACAAACGAATCAAATTCTTCCCACTATCTTCCAACATCATTTCATTACTCAAAATTCTTCAAGGTAGCACTTGAGTTTCCTTTGCTCAATTGTTCATTTGTTGTTTTATCTTGGGAGACAATTGTCCAGGACATAGAAAGGATACATACGGGGCAATCTTGTCTTAAAGACAGAGTGCCATCACTCGACTCAGCATACCAAAAACTGTTCTAGTTTCTTTTTCAAGTTTATTGTAATTTCAGTTTGTTGTAATACTTAGCAGTTACTTATTTCCGTTTCCTGCACCATTGTAACCAATAGAAATAACTTAAGTTTCGAGTTGGTACCATGACGACAAGATCTATAGGGAGATAGCATTTCACATCCATGTTAGAGGCAGGGATTTGCTGAAATGGAAGACTTCATTAGATAGACTCAACAGTATCCTCTAGATAGCAGTTCCTTAGTGTGTGTAGTCTATTTTATTTTAAGTTGCTGAAATGTTTAACACAAGCTGTAATAGACATTAGTTAGAGCTATTTTGGTTTTCTGCTGATGTACTGAATAGCCTATGTTTTATTTTCTTTGAGAAATAGGTGGTCTGCACTTGTTTAGTTTTGTAAATACTCACTTTGGTATCAATAAAATGTTTGCTTATAAAAAAATAATTGCTCATATTTTGCAATTTAGTGATTAAGTAGTTAATTTTCTTTGTCAGAAAAATAGTGTATGAAATCTTTAAAATTACTGAAAATGCAATATGTATACCTTTTTGCTGGCATATTTAAAATCTGAAATTTGAAAAGGAGTATATTTTCCTTCGGGTGTCTTTTCTCATTACTCACGCTTATTCAATAAATCATCCTGTAGGAGCAAAAGTATATGGCACTGATTGAGGCTGATATATGCCCAGTTCTATCATTGCTATTATTTATATTAGTAAAGATTAGTTCAAATTTATAAGATGTTAGTCATGTGATTATGATTAATACAATTCGTTGGATATTGTTATATAAATTTTATTTATTAGTATGAAGTGTGAGTAGTTTATCAAGATTCTAAAATATTTCTATTATAAAAGTAGGCAAATTTTCTTTTCTTTTTAATAAATATTTTTAAAAATTTTACTTTTTACCTTTTTCTACAATATTTTGTAAATACAAAAACATAATTTTGCATCATGAAAGATGAACTACATTGAATATCTTGTTCTACACACTACCCTCTTCATATTCTACTTGTAAGATCACATTAAATATATTAATATAATTGTTGTCGAAAGATCAATTATTATCAAACAAGAAAAGGAAAAAAAATCCAAATAAGAGCACCACAATCGAAGTGTGCTATATATCTTTTTCCTTCATAAGATAGTATCAAATATTCACATATTAGGGGAACATTAATGAAAATAAAAAGAGGATAAGGGTAACATATAAAGTGTTAAAGAAACAATATATAAAGCATTGATGTGCTTAATTATTTGCTGTTTTTCTCTTTCACTGTTTAAATCCTTGTATCTACATAAACTTGCAGAAACATTTTAAATGTGGATGATAACCATATTGTATCACAAAAAAGTGTCCCGTTTTATGAAACTTTTCGATATGATTTATGCATTTAAATTTAAAAGTACATCTAAAAGGGCAAAAGAAAGAAAAATAATTATGATGATGATAATACGTACCATAATTTCCTCGTGGATATTCCAACATCCAAATGATTTTTGTATATTTTCTCTTGTAATTAGGTGTACTAGCACACAAGATTTGAGATTGTAAATTAATTATAATGGTCATATTCTATATTCACCATTGAATGCAGACTAAGCTTGTAAAGAACATACATACAACGTAACTAAATATACGTGGGACAAATGTGATATATGCTTTAACAAATGGATCTATGAATAATTATAATAGAAGAGGAATTGTAGGATGGATAATATATAGTATGTGATTTGCAATTTTATTTGCATAGTGCTACAAAAACAATTAAATTTCAGTTTTATCCTAGTGTTGTGTTGTCCAACCTATAATATAATATAGATTGGAAAAAATAAAAATAAAGGAATAAAATAGAGATTAATAAAAGTAGGTGAGTCATCTCGTTCTTGTTTGTCATTTATACTTCTTTTTTGATCTATTTAATTTGAGTGGTCATCCTTATGTCACGAATGGCCAATGTGATGCTAACTAACTTTTGATGAACTCATTTATTTCCTTCGATAATCCCATTTTTAAACAAATAACTCATTTTTTAAATATAATTTAAGATGAAAGCATAACAAAATTTGTACCTAAAAGCCACAAAATACTTGAAATCAAACCTAAGATGAAGTCATCCATTCATGATTAGAATCTGATTAAGAATTGAAAACAAAAAAATGATACTATATATTATAACTACCCACTATTCAAAAGCATAAGAATGAGTTAGAGATGCAAATTAATATAAAATAAAAGATTTACTAAAAGATACAGAATAGATAACCTTATTGTTGGTAGATAAAACTATTAAGAGAATACAATACTTGTCTCAAATTGATATATGTAAGAGCATCTAAAGGGGTTTAAATGGTGTAGCTAATACACTCATCGTCTTAAAATTTTAGATTAGATGATTATACGCATGATATAACTTTGGATGGTCAAATTCTGTGACATGGTATACTGAGGAAGTAATATGGTGAGCCAGATGCACAACCAGTTATTCATTCGCTTTACACTATTGTTCTCTCAACTTAGCACATGAAAGCTTGCTTTGGATCTTTGTATTTTTCAATTCAGCCCATTATATTATTATTGAGCCACTAACGTTGCTCCAAGCCCACGCAAAAGTCAAATATACGTAGCTCCAAGCCCACTCAAAAGTAAAAATTCACATGTAAATATACTATAATGGCCCTAGTATATTAGGATTACATGTGCGTACTTGTCTTAAAGGAAGGTAGGTCAAGAGAAGTACCGACAAACTTAAAAAAAATGATGCACATGATATCTTAGACGGATCTAATCACGAATGATAATTAATAATTGTGGATACCAAATATCGAACTTTCAAATTTTGGTTTGTCAATTTAATAATTAGTAAATCAAATTTCAATTCGGTATTCGATAATAATACGTATTAAAGTCGAAATTGCCTGTTTCACAAATAATACTGATCCATAGAATAAAAAAATGTATAATAAGAATTTCTACAAGACAGTTCTCTTATGCTGAAGCTGAAACACCTTTACTGTGAGCCGCACAAAGATTGACAACACACAAAATCAATCAGTATAATTGGTAGTGTTCTCCATGGATTTCTTTGAAAATAGAAAAAAAAAAAACAATCAAAAAAATTTCTTGAGGAAGAACTAAGAAGATTAGTAGTGTTTAGGGCTGGGAATAAATTTCTTACTGTGAAAGAGAGAGATGCAGAGTTCTTTGTTTGTTACTTTGAGATATGCCCTAAACATATCATATATGGGCTTGGCTGAGAATCTGATGGGCATTGTAAATTTGTAATAGTGGGTCTTTATTAACTAATTAAATCGGTATTCTAATACCGAATTACCGAATGATAAAATTATCTCTCTCGTTACCGAAATTGAATATTGTATTTTCGAATACCGAACTGAAAATTGAAATAACGAATTATTGAAATCCTCGATTCGATTCGATAATTTGCTTTTCGGAATTTTATGCCAAACCCTACTCATTTGGACAGCTCAAACTAAAATCTAAAACGAATAAAATCTTTTATTTATGATAATTAAAAAAATTATATATTATATAGAATTAAATACCATTTTCAAGTCTTATAATATAAAATTTTATAATTTTTTTTTGTATAGTGACATATGAATGCATTAAATCTTCTTCTATATTATGAAGTTTTTATTTCAATAAATCAAGTTACATTTAATTTTAATTCTTCAACAAAAGTCTTCTTATAACCACTAGAAAATTACTATACTTATTACAATGTTACAATTAGTATTTATTGAAGTTCATTATTTCCTAATATAGTTATGACATTAGGAATATAATCAGTTGTCTATTCAATTTTTAAAGTTTTTAGTTAAATGATGATAGAAATTTATCTGATATTTTAGAATTTTAAATTAAACTATTTAAATCTTAATATCTACCAAAATGCTTTTTGACAACAAGAATGAAGGTATTGTATTGCAACACATGGCTTATACTTTATTAACTTGAAAGATCCTTTTTCAAATTATATAATAAGACATGTGATACTGACTTTTTATATACAAATCTATAAATTATAAATATATACAAATGACTAGTTATATAATAATAACAATATTTTTGGGGTCTTTGGGTCATGAGGGCCTAAAGCATATGTTTTACTGGCTTTACCCTTAAGTCACCCATGGCTTAACGTATACCTGTAATAGTGTGCCAACGTTTCTTTTCTTGCTCCTCATTGTTTGTTGGTTAATAGTTATTAGCTCAAGAGCTAATTTATATTCTGGTTACAGATTTCTCTCATGCATGTATATTGAGGTCAAGTTGTATATTATCATTGTGCATCTTTTAGTAGCATTATCTTGCTAAGTCCAAACATTCCTAACAATTGATATTTCATTCCATAAGTTAAATTTTAAGTAAATTGCTTCATTGAGGTACAAGATTCGGAATTTTTTGCAGGTTGAAGTTACAACTGAAAAATGAAGAGAGCACGAAAACACTCAAAACATAAAATCTACTTTATATAGAGTTTTGCAACTGTTATATTTATTGTGTAGCTTGAACTATGAACATGTTGTAACACTTGTATTACATACATGATTTGGAGATTGTAGATTCAGATTTTTGCTGTATGTAGTACTTTCTTGGCGCGATTGATAAAATGATTTCTAACATGAAACAATACCAATATTGTAATGATGGACAATAATATAGACGAATTTTTGATTATAAAATTGTTTTTTCTTCAGTGTAATGTCGATCCATGTTGAACTCTTATTATTATTAAGAACCTATTCAGTTAAGGATAACTGTGAAAATGAGCTTTCACCACCATTATGTCCAAAAACTACCGCCAAGGATCATTGTACTTACTATATATTACTAACATTGTCACTGCACTACTACCACATCAACAATCTTCATCATCATAACTATCACCATTGCTACCACAATCATCATCCACGATTGTCAATATCCACTTCCACCCGCTACCCCTTTTAAGTACCACCACCTTACAAACTACAGTAATATTTTGGAATATAGTACTATGTAAACTATTTGTTTTGAATTTGTTATTTATTAATACTGTAATTTTGTAATAGGGATATATTTAAACGTTCAAATATTAAAAAAAAACAAATAAAATTGATCATTCAGTGTTCATATTTTAATATTCAAATATTGTATCAAGATCAAGACATTCTCATCTCAAAAAGAATCAAATTCTCGTCCTCTATAAACACGTAAAACTACAAATGTGAAAAGGTCCAAGAATTCAGCTCACCTCAAACTTAAAACTAGGGGTGACAATTGATAAATGCATGATTTGGACTAAATAGAGCAGATTAAAGTAGATTGAATAAACAAATGAGTCAATGTTTTTACTCTGTCCATAAGTTATTGCGAACGATACAATGAATTATAGTCCAACTCTCATCAAGTTCTACATTTTTTCGTGCGGATTGCTCCTCAAATACACTGGTCTAATTTTTTCCCTTTACATCTGTGGTCTTTAATTTTTGCTCCTACTATTTGTTTATTAATATATCTAAGTCTATTTCACAAGGCATAGTCTCTATAATATTTTTTCTTCGAAAAATAATTTTTTGCCTCGCGCGACATAAATTATGTAGGAATTAAGTTATGCGACATAATTTTATAGTAATTTTTAAATTATTTTGTGTTGGAAATTATGTCTTATCCAACATAAATTATGTGGATGTTATGATACATTGAAATTAAACGCCAACTATACCTGTCAAAATTTAAAATTATGTCTTTTTTCATATTATGTTGAGTGTTGATAATGTCTTATCCGGCATAATATGTGGGTTGTGTATGATACATATGCCGAATATATAACACTAATTATGCCGCGCCAAAAATAATAAAGAGCAAAATTAAAGAACTCAAATTTGAATGGCAAAAATTAAAGACCACTCCAAAATAGGGGCATTTGTGCAGATGACCCCAAATTCTAATCTCTTTGTTTGTTCACTATAGTTTATTTAATTAATTCAAACAAAAACAATATAAGTATTTTATACAATAATTACATATAACATATTAAACAAAAGAATAGCTTTTATTTAAATATTTTGACAAGGTTTATCAGCTGCTTCCCCCCCCCCCCGGTCCAACTTAAAACAATGAATAAGAGGAAGAGATTTCCCATTAATAACTTGTACTGAATAGCAAGTATAAAGTACTTTGTTTATAACCAACAATGCCTCAATTCCAAGTAGGTTGTCAGAAACAGGATAAAAGATAGGTAAAGAAAGAAAAGGAGATTAGTTTAACAAGATAAAGTGCAAAAGTTGGGTAACTAATTCAACAGAAAAAACTGAATTTAACCTCAACAGAAATTTCTGCTCAAAACATGCCAAAAAGAAGAGCAATATTTCTTCCCATCTTTCTCTACAAAAACTGTCCTCACAGATAATAAAATACTTGAATCTCTTAGATCCGAAACTAAGAATAAATGCAGTATTATAATCTCTACATGTTCTTTCAATAACCCCACCACTCTTCCAAGCTGCAAATGGGGGATTTGGAGGAGCCTCAAATTCAAGTGTAACAATCTGCAAATAATGAGGAACTAATGAGGCCGTAAACCAAAGAAGATATCCACAGATAAAAGAGATGGAAACTGAAGCCTAGCAGGGAACCATAAGGACTCGTCTGTTCGTATAAGAAAAGAAGCCCGGCATTAAACTTTGCATTATTAATAATGTCTGGTTTCTGATACAAAACTCTACATCAGTCAGATTTCTAGTATAACTACGTGAAAATCTAAGTATTATTTTATAGAAATGTGTATTAGCAATATCAAAATAGATAATTCTTGACTTTGGCAGGCTATCTATGCATAACAAAACCTAATATTATTATGCACAACATTACAAAAATTCAGGTATTATTATCTACATAACTAGTCTGTGAACGATACAATCCGTAAGTTTCTATCACATTCAAGTATCTGTAAAGGCCAGCCAGTTTACACTAGTGAGTGTGTAGTATCATTGTACCCACTAAATCTTTTGTCACAATATGCATAGACATATAAAATTGAAGACAAAAGAAGTGGATGCACCCGTATCGTGCACCTGCACATTCTGTCATAAAGCTACAGCCACAGCTAAGTTTCTGTAACCTAATTAGTGGAACATCATAAGGAAGCAAGTTTACGTGAGTATCGGGATCCAAGAGGATTTTCCTATCTACACTAAGGAGTTGGTGGTTAAGAACGGGGGAGACAAGCTTTGCGGTACAAATTAGACTTTAGAAGACTAAAAGAAGTGATCAGTGTTGAATTCCTAAAGTTTTCATAATTAGGGACTAAACGATACAGAAACCACTAAAAGGGTAAGAGTTCATGCATTTGTCACTGCTAGTAAAAATAAAATCATCTGGACAATATCTCACCACCCAACAAGGGTTTCTACAAAAATGACACCCATGCACATGTATTTTAGCTATCACAGCTAGTGGAATAATCATGATCTGCAGAAACACCACCACCCAAAAAGGGTTAAAACTTAAGTTGCTCGGACTCGGTACGGGTGCGGAGTTAGAGGTCGGATCTTTCATGATCTAAATTTTAAGATTCGGGGATATGGATCCAGATACGGATACAGGTGTGGGGATTAGACTAAAAATAATTCAAATATCTAAAAATAGTGTTATAAAACCTAAATTATGAGATATTATGTGAAAACTTGAGGAAAAAATATTGATAAAAGGAGAATCATGGAAGGAGATAAAAGGGAAAGGAGTGACATAGAAATTTCTATATACCAGGTATTCTATTTTCTTCAATTTCACCTTAGTTTTTTTGTTTTGATTAAAGAAATCATTGAATCTGTCGGAAATTTCTCCACCGATTTTGGTCAAAGTACCCAAAATCGGTTGACTAGATCGGGTACGGATCCCACACCTATGTCGTGTCGACACGGGTGCGGCACCGAAAGTGAAGAGTCCGAGCAACATACTTAAAACAAAAAAAGACATACACAAGTAATTTAGCTATCAATGCTTCCAAGTTTTCTTTTATTGATAAAGATCAGAGCTTCCAAGTACTACCGTTTTGAAAGTGTTCTATACAACTTTCACGAGTATCAAGATTCCCCGTCCGATGGATAATAATAACAATACTTCAATATTTTCTTTTACAACAAATATTTAGACAATTTATTTTTAGAAGGGGAGCCTTGGAGTAACTGATAACCATGTGACCTGGAGGTCACTGGTTCAAGCCGGAAACAGCCTCTTGCAGAAATGCAAGGTAAGACTGCGTACAATAGACCCTTGTGGTCCGGCCCTCCCCCGGACACCGCGCATAGCGGGAGCTTAGTGCACCGGGCTGCCCTTTTTTTTTCTCTATGCCTTGCAAAAGCCATGTCATCTAATAGGTACCCGTAGAATTAGTTTCTATCCTAAAAACCACACAAGAAAAAGCCACCTAATTTTAACCATCACAAGAAAAACATAAGGCAATACCAAATAAAAATGCAAAATCTCTTTAAAGATGGAGAGTATAAGATACCAACATATCTAAGTGATACTAAATTCAAGTTGACCTGATCAACTGCCTCCCTTCTGCTTGAGTGTTATCTTGTCTCCCAAGCTAAGAGCAATTCCTTGGGTTTTGCTCCTTATCCTAATGTAACCACTCAGCTTACTATCTGCTTGTTTCTCAATGCTTACATTCACCAGAGCATCTTCACCAAACACACTCTTTGCATACAAGTTAGCAGCAAGAAACCCACATTCCCCTTCCAAAGCAGACCTGGAATTATGCATGAAAGCATGTATACAGTGTCAATAAAGCCATGCATCACTAGGACAAATGATATTGCTCAATATACCCAAATGAGTAACAGAACAAAATGAACTGAAAGGCCATTCTGGAGCTTGAATCCATTATTTCAGAAAAACTCATTTGAAGCAGTTCAATTACATCTAACAGTAAAAGAAAACAAAGGTCCGGCCCTTCCCCTGACCCCGCGTATAGCGGGAGCTTAGTGCACTGGGCTGCCCTTTTAGTAAAAGAAAACAACGGTACAATAAAGAAGCTAAACTAGTTCCAGTAACAATAAACTACTATTTCCCCTAAATAAAAAACTTGTACGATCCAATTTGAAAAAGTTTACCAATTTTCCCGTGATAAAGTAACTTGAGCTATCCAACTTAAAATTCTTTATTTCTGAATATACATCAATACCAACATTTTCGGGGTGCGCAACATAAAACCTGTAATAATTGGAATAGCCAGATTTACCCTGATACACTGTTCTCACAACTTCTGACAACAACAACATAATACCCAGTGTGATCCCACAAGTGGGGTCTGGCTCACGACTTTTGACACTTGGTATCACTTGGAAAGCTCCTAGGTCTAAACAGCAACCATGATACCAATGGTCCTTAGCTCCTAAAGTACGCTAAAAAGCGTACTCCTAAACCCAGTATTAAGCAAACACCAGCATAGACATGAAGAATCAATTCAAGTACTTCTACATTTCATGCAGGTCAAACACATATTTTTCGTTTACATCAAAGTACATCAATTTATCTGTAATGGAAAATAATAAACACCAAGTCAAACACAATTGGTTTGTCATCGATAATGAGGTTTTAAGTTTTATACAGCAGAATGATCCTGCGGCTACAAGTCTTGTTACAAAAGATATTGTCTTACTTCTTTCTTTCCTTTTCTTTTACAAGATCTAGTCTTGAAAACAACTTTCCTGTATCACAATGTTGGACTATACAAAATAGAAAATGTGAATAATCTAGAACAGGATGGTATGGATTATCAATAATAACATCAAAAATCAGTAAAGGCAGACATAAGAACCAAGCACCAACTGTCCACACTTTTAGGCAAACGGATAACTTACAGCGCAGTAAGGCACTTCATGTTGGTTGATTTGATTATATGGTCAAGGAATTCTTTTTCATCTTGAATGACAGTGTTGACAGCAACCTGCAATTTAGAAAGTTAGTGGCTCATTACAAGTGCTTATATATATAATTCATATAGTCATTGCTCCACTACTTTGATGGTAAGACAAACAAGAGACGACTCCACAGTTTAGAGGCCAAACATAGCATTGAATAAATGAACTCCATAAACAGATCAAGATTTACAACATTAACAAGACACATTAGCTTGAAAACTAGATCGATTTCAAAATATTAATAACCTATACAAGTTTTAGCATAAGATTGATGTTAAGACACCGTAATATTGATGCCACAAACACCACCCCATAAGATTGGAAGTCATCAAAAATAAAATAACTATATCAAATCTTAATTTTCAAATCTTCCAACTCAAAATGAGTAGAATGCTAGGACAGGAAGAACTTTTCGATGGTGGTAAATACTCAAGGAACAGCATACCTTGTTTTCCCACTCAAATTCTGCCCACATGGTTCTAAAAGCAGCATCACTGCACACTGCAGGGGATATATAATCCATGATGTCAATATGGATGTCATTTAACACAACCACCATCCGGTCAAACACATTCGAAGTCTCATAAACAATGTTCCCAAAAATGACGCCAGTCTCAGTTGAGGACACCTTGATGTTTGCTTTTATCTGTTTGCTTGACTCAGGAGCAAGAGTATAATTCTGTGGACGCTCAACAAGTTTAAGATCACCCATCGTTGCCAATTCCAAACATAAATTCTGGAGGGTCTCTTTAGTTCTATTAATAACTGTCACATCTAGGACAATATCATAATGATGAACTGTCACGTATGCTTCAGCATAAACAGGGTCGCTAAATCCAGTGAGTTGCAGAACCCGGTTTAGTTTATTAGCATCAGTCTCATCCTTGACAAATTCTCCAGTGGCACGTTTCAAATCATCTTGGACCGCATCTTCCAACTCCAGTTGACTCATGCCCTGGCAAACAGAAAAAGTTTAGGACATGGAAGAACAAATTTCATCTTGCATTGAAGCACCAAAGAACCGAACAGCTCTAATTGACGAGGTCTGGCATTATGTAAAAACTACTTAAGAAACATATAATTGAGGAAAACAGAACTAATTCAAATGCAAATGTTTGTGTTTAACTCATTGTTGTTCCTTTAGATACCCCCCCCCCCCCCTTTTTTTTTTCCCGGAAATAACAAGCTAATGTTGCTTGGAATGATCTGCACTCTTGACTATAGTCTTTCATAAAAAGTTGAAGTCCCAGCTAGTATTCATATTCAATCGAAGTTTTGACATTGATGTATAAAGAAACTTATGCAATGTAATATGCACAACTCTCCGCATGTGATTGAAATATTAGTCAAAGAAACAAAAAGTAAAACTTGAAAGCTCTGAAAAGCTGGAATAAGCTATGTCTGTTCTTGGATGGTGAAAATAGCACGTAAAGCACATTTCTCAGAAGGCTTGAGACAGGAAGGTGGCAAGTGAGACAGAATAGCAAAGAAATCTGCATCCATGCAAGGCCCACTCAGCACAAAGAAGACACCATTGGGATTACACATAAAACCCTCATAATACGATTTTATAGTCAGTAAAGATAGTACTCACAAATATATTAACTGAAGTATGAGCCAAGAGCTAGAGGCGACCTCCTTGTTAATCAAACACATAATGTTCAGAACTTCAGATAGAAGATTCTTTCTTTTTATGAAAATGTAATGAAATGTTCAGATAGAAGGTTCTTACCCTCCTACTCTTCAAATGGTAGAAATCAATGAGGTCATCTGGCTGAGAGTGAGAAATTTGAGCCTTTGCTTTGATCTCTTCTGTCTCTCGCATCTGCTTATCAGAAAGCATTTTAACAAAACTCTCATGGCAAGAGTTCAACCAGATCTTCCTGACCTCATTGCCAGTGTTACATAGCAATCTTACACACAGAACCATCCTGTCATAGGAATCGTTATCAATTGGGTGTGGAAGAGCTGAAGACTGCCCTAGCTGTATCATTGAGACCATGATCAGTAATGCATTAGTTGTTGCTTTGTTCACTTCAACTTTGGATGGTTGAACTTCTTCCAATCTCAAAATGAGCTTAGTCAGGGTGCAGGCAACAACTGCCCCAAGGAAGAAATCACCAGTAAGCAGGAGGGATCTCAGATTTCCAGCAGTCAAAGATCCTTGAACTACTGTCGGGGGTGAAAAAGCAGTTTCAGAGGCAGCACTTTGAGTAGCATAAGTCCCATCCGCAAGGACAGCAGGCCTTCTAGATGAAACAGTAGTGGAGTTTACTTGCTGAGACTTTTTCGAAGAATCATTAGCTTCGCCTTCCTCAGAAGCTGAATAAAATGGTAGGTCTCCAAGGCACTGCTTGATAGTTGCTATGCCACTCTCGACTTCAGAAAGAGATAGACAATACTCTCCAATAATCCAAAGGGCACACGAACAAACACGTGCAGCTCGAATTTGGTAGAAAGTATCCAGTAGCCTTGTAACAATGGAAATCCTTAATTTTGGATTTGTTTCAATAATCTCACGGACAAAAACAACCACATCAATTGCAGAAGCGACATTGTTATCTCCGAGGAAGTCCATCAACAGATGGACTACTGTGCTTGCAACCTCTGGAAACTTCACGGCACATGAATGAATGGCTTGGATAAGCATTTGACGGTACTCACCGTTCTTCTCAAGTTCACCGCTCTGGGTTTTCATAACTTCTTTCTTAAGTGTGAGAACAACCTCATTGATATTACGGGGGGTGATCAACTCAAGAACAATGTCAAGTGTTTTTCTCCTGATGTCAAGATTGGGGCTTGAAAGCGCTCTGAGGACATCCATTATCATATCAACCATGATCTCCCTATGAGAAGATTTCAATTCATTCAGTCTATCAAGCACGATAAGCTTCACATTGTTGTCACTCTGAGATTGTAGAAGTTGACAATAGGTATTGGCTGCAGCTCTTATAGCAGTTGGGGCAGAAGACAAAGATACAAGAGTTCCAGCACATTCATAGACAACACCAGCAGAAGGGGCAGTGAGCAGTGATATAATTATCTTGATGTACTTCCCTTTCTCCCCTTTGTTTGTCCTGCAAACTTTTCGGACCAAATCCAAGACAACCATTTGAAGTAAGTCACCCCAATCAGATACTCTATCAACATGGGCCAAGAGGTAATTGACAGCACGTTCCTGAGCACATTGGAAAAGCATCAGAAATGCATTCCTTTTAGCTGACGGATCCTGCTCTGTGGTAAGAACGTTCTCAATCTTTTCTGGTGCATCTGCCAGGAGCTGCTCTCCCTGTGGAAGCTTGTAAACAGACATCACAGCAAGAATTGCATTCCGGCGAACATACGGATGCCGGTGCTCCAAGTTGCTCATAATAGATGGAATCAGAGGTTCAATTATATCAACCTCATTCAGCCGGCAAAGGAATCTCAAAGTAACTCCACGAATGTACTCATTTGGATGCTGTAAATTATTCCTCAAATTCTGACAAATTAGGATCATTTCAGGAAGCACACGCCCCTTAGAATCAGTCTTCTCAATAATCTCCAAATACAGAAGCAGCAGCTTTTGAATCGTGTGATCTTCAGAGGGCAAGACATATCTAATAATAGTAATAAACAGCTGGGGTAGAGTTTCACCATTCAACAAAAGCATGACAGCTTTCTTCATGGCATCAATCTTGGCAGGAACATCGTTCCCTTCAAGTGATTCCTTGATCTCATTGGCAAGAGCTGGTGTGCCTTTATCAAAGTGTATCAGCAAAGAACAGGACTTCTCCATTTTATTCTAAATTAGCTTACCTGAAACTTAAAGTTTCCCATAAGTTTCATGATAACATATTACAACTTCGATAAAAGAGAGCAAAGTTGCAACAATCACAAAAAGAGTCCAACTTTTGTTTAGTTAAAACAATTAAACTACTCTTACACAACAACATACCCAGTATAATCCCCCAAGTGGGGTTTGGGGAGGGTAGAGTGTACACATACCTTACCCCTACCTTGGGAGGTTGAGAGGTTGTTTCGGATAGACCCTCGGCTCAGTATAAAGCAAAAACAACGCATGTCAAAAAGGGAAAATGAACAGTAACTACAACAAAACAACAAAACAGTACGCTAAGCGAAAACTACTCACGGTTCTATATAAAGAACTCCTATGCAACATCGTTTCTTTGATTATATAAGAACAAATCCATTCAAAAGAGAAATTGAAATGACACAGCTATCCAAAAGACAGGAAAGAACACAATAATGAAAATCCTTATATATATAAAAAGAACACATTAATGAAAACGAAAAAAAAAGAACTTTTTGTGATCAATCAATACAGCCTAGTGCCCGATTTAATTCTTCTGCAAATTCACATCAATACTCAAACCACACAGTCGTGATATCAATGCAAGCAAAATGTGATCAATCGTTCAATCTATCAACAATGCCTCAATTCCAAACTGGACAGTACGCTGTATAAATCGGGCAGGATCAAACTAAATGATACAAGTGAACCATCGATCACTTTACATCAGTAAGAAAATCATAAAAGCACATCTTACTCTTCTAATCAAAATCATTAATCCTCAGCTTAGAATAGTCGGATCTAACCTTGTCGGGATTGGTTCTAAAACTCGGATACTATATACATTTAAAAAAATTAAAACTCATAATATATATATACACACACACACACACACACAGTATACACCACTTCTAAATCTACTGACTCAAATTAAGCCCTAATAATCAAATTTCGTAAATCGATCAAAAACAGATCTAGAAACAGAAACAATAGAGTAATTTTGATCCAAATTAAAAAACAAAAGATGAGATAACAAATAGGACTTACTTCAGATTGAAAGCGGAAATGGTTGGATCAAAGTGAATGTTCAGAAGCAAAATTGGTACAGATGAATTTCTGGGTTTTGAGAGTAAGGTGAGAGAAGGGGGTGGGGGTGGGGGTGGGGGTGGGGGTGAGAGAAATGGTGATTTGTGGAATTGTTGGGGTGGGATTTTAAGTAAGGGAGAAAAGTTTGGTGTCTTTCTCAGATCTGCGAGATCCGCAGTGAGTTATGGTATTTTGGATGTTGTAATGTAACGGTGTTTAACCGACCTGATCGTTCAAGTCGTGAAAATGGACTTTTATAAAAATGTGAGTTAAAGACTGCGTAAAACAAGCTGCGTAACTAGAGATGGCAATGGATGCTGGATTCGGTCCGGATCCGATGGATCCAGATCCGTTTTATAGAATATGGATCTTCAAAATTTGGACCCGACGGATCCGGATCGGACCCGGATCCGTTTCTGACGGATCGGATCTGGATCTGTATCTTGTATTTGAGATCCGTATCCGGTCCAGATCCGACCCGTGGATTCGTTTTTTATTAAATATAATCATAACCTAGAATATAATTTTATAAGTATTTTCTTAAAATTGCTAAGCACATGCTTGCAAGTTTAATTCTCAAAACAAGTTTAATTTATCCCCGCGTTAACTCAAAAACCAAAAAATAAAGAGGTAACTTCGATAATAAAATCAATGTTATATCAATGAATGACTAACATCTCCATAGACAAGTAGTTAAAATTATATTCACTTCATTTGTGAAGATTCCAAGCACATGCAAATTATGCATTGTGGAAATATTACTAAGCATTTTCCACAACTATTGTCATTGTCCAACATTTTCAATTAATAGCTCACAATCAAAATGAGACAACGAACAAAATATGAGACATTTCAAAATTAAAACACAGTAAATTGTTAGCTAAGTAAAAATCGTTTGTCAGTTCAAAAAAATATTCTTAACAAGGTTACAATCTTAGCAAGGCAAATTTTTTTACATGTGGATCCAGATCCGATCCGTGGACCCTGTGGATCCGATGGATCCGGATTTGGATCTGATTTTTATGGATCCGATGGATCTGGATCCGGATCTGGATTCAGGTATGAAAAACGGATCTGGATCTGGATATAGTAGGATCCGGTCCAGATCCGATCCGTTGACATCCCTATGCGTAACAGTCTGGAGCAAAGCTCAAGTAGGAATAAAAATAAAAACCAAAAAGAAAAGCTTAACTATTTTTTTATTTCTTACTTGGTGTTGGTTTCCGAATTGGGCTCACTAAATCTGAATTTGCGTCTAGAAAGCCCATATTTTGGGGTAAAAATTTAGGGGAACTCGAAACCTCTATTAAGCATGAAGGAGTACTTATCAATTCACCATAAATTATGTTGGTAAAAGCTTGATTATAACTCATATGTCTTGATTTATGTGATATTTTTCACTTTTCGAGATTTAAATTATATAAATTTTGACTATTGATTTATATTATATTTTTTCATCATATTGACGTGAGAAGAAATGAAACTTATAGTATTTTTTCTTACAGTGTTTGAATATCTAAATTTTAAATTTAGAATATTGAATTGATATAATTCAATTTAGCCTGAAAAATCATCAAAGTGACTCTTAAAAGCGAAAAATACCACATAAATTGAGAATGAGAAAGTAAGGGAAAAAATATATTAGAAAAAAATTGTTGATCAACCCCACATGAAAAATACAAAGGGATTGTTTGACCATGTAATTTAAATTTCAAATTGTTTTTATTTATGATATTTGAACAAGACTGCAACATTTACTTAAAAGGTAGAATTTCAATTTCAAGTTTGTGATTTCAAATTTTAAAAAATTTAAAATGACCAATAAGTTTTATTTTCAAAATCAAAGGACTTATAATTTTAAAAAGACTCATTCTTGACGTGAATCAATTTTTTTAACACATAAGAAGATTATACTTAAGACTAACTAGTTGCTAATATCATTGATTTACTAGATCAGTAGATCTGTAAAATTACGTGTATTTAAAAATTTATAATAACAGGTGATCACAAACAACAATAACAACATACTCAGTAAAATCCACAACATGTGATTATACACATTTATTTACAAAGGAACATGGAGATATGTGATTTATTAATACGACGTCTTATAATATTTTGATAACTTATTTATGAATATGATTCGCTCATTTGGTAAAATTATATAAGAATTGAGGAAGTTTTGATAGTTTTCTCAAATTATGAGATATTACTAAAATCATGACAAAATATCGAGGAATAAAGCCGACGGACGTCTGTTAATTATAGGACAAAATCGAAGAAAAATCTACGGACTTGAAAATGTCAAAAAATAGTATCATGACATTAATCAATTTTAACACTAGATCATCATACTCTTTGAGTTTTCAGCCTCGTTGGAAATATTTAGAAAAAACTGTTCCAACATTTGCGGAAACACAAGTGCATTAGTGGCACGAGACTGCGAGAGGAACCACAGGCAAAACTTTCAAGTTTCCACCATAGGTCCCCAATTATTCAATTGTACTTTTTTTTGACAAAAATACTTAAACCCACTCATCGATTATAACTTATTCATTTTTTCCAGTTGTCGGTTTTTCCCCTCACCTTATTTGTTGGTTCAATTTTTGAATTATTCAAGGTAATTTTTTTTTGTTCAAATAGATAAGGAGTATACACTTTTTACTATGCTTTCGTAATAGTATTCGCCACTTCACCTTCCCTTTCCTCCCTTACAAGTTCGGCACTATCACAATTATACTAAAAATAATTATCCAATTTTACTTATCTACTTTATAAAATTAAGAGATAATTTCTTTTTTTTTTTTATTTTACCTTTAGCATTAATAAGTCAAAATTTTCAATCTATTTTTCCAAGACTCCACTCTTTAGTCTTATTTTATGGGAAATAAGTAAATTGGTGAAACCGATTACTTAATTAGTTGGTTGTACATTTTTTTTGATAAGCTTTAATTGATTTCAATCATTAGGTAATTAATAATAATTAGGGATAATATGATAAACTTTTTATTCTATTTTTTGCTCCTTAATAGGCGTTCTAATTTAATATGTGACAAATAAAACTAGACGAAAGAAGTATTTTAGTAGACCGAAAAAAGAAGAGGTATTTATGTATGCACCCAAAAGAAGTGACCTAGTTATCAATTAAGTGAATTGATAATTGTGAAAATTGAGGTTTAATTATCAATGAGATAAAAGTAGTACTTCATCTGTCCTAAAATTAGTATTGCTTTAGCAAAAAGAAATTATCTCAAAATAAAAGTTGATTTAGTAATTCAAATTATAATTATACCCTTCTATTGCGCATGAAAAATTATTTATTCTTAATAGTGCTCAATTCTCAAAAAATATTTGAGCGCAATATTTACTGATCAAAATTTGGAGTTGATAATTATTGAAGATCCAACACCATTTATACCATTCAGTATTCAAATTGAAATATGTGAAGAATGTTTTTTAATATCAAAATGATAATAAAAATACATAATATTCAATAAGCGAATATTAATTTATTTTTATTAAATATGAGTAATTTAATAAACTATATATTGTATTTATTAATTTATCAATGGCTTACTTTGGGACGGAGAGAGTAGAAGTTTTTTCTTATTTGTCCGAACCTTGATAAATAAATTGAGCTACTCGGTACATATACTAATGAAAGTAATAGATATGAAAAAAATAGAGACTTTTTGGTATTCAACATGAATTCATAAACTTCTATCTAATTTACTCTCTTCGTTTACTCTTACTTATCCACTATTAACTTTGTACGTCTCTAATAATATATATATTCTATCATAGTACCCATATTAACTGGGTTATAATCTCAACAGATATAAAAAATGATTTTAAATGAATATTTAATATTAAAGGTAAAATGAGAAAAAAAATTCTAAGTGAAAATTTATTTTTCGCCCTAAAATTACTTTAAAATCCTCTAATAATAGAAATTCCATATAAGAAAAGAGAGTTTTTTTTCTTCCTTCCATGTAGTTAGGCTCTGACACTCTTCTTCACGTTTTATTACTTGACCACCAAGCAACCATACTCTTTCTCTCTCTCTTTCTCTATATATATCTATCTCTCCATCCCTTTCCAATCACCATAAAAAGCCTCTGAAAACCACTCTATTACGCTTTATCTTCTTTCACCTATTAAACCCCTAAAACCCCAATTTCTTCTCCATCTACAACTACTCTTCAAATTTTCACGCATTGTAAGGTGGCTGTATATCCAAGTGTAAAGTTTTCCGGTGTGGTTTTACTGGAAAAATGGTGGAGGTCGGTAAGGGATCGGTGTTTACGGTGATATTTTTCGACGGAGAGCGGGAGATTAACATCGGCAACGTCAGAATTCAACCGACGCTTGTGTTCAAGCCTTTTCAGTTGATGCTCAGTGAGAGAATCGGAATTTCACCAAATCAGATTTCTATTTACTTATGTGACCGCAAAGGCTCGAAGTTCGAGGATCGCCGGAAAATACCTGTTACAAGTAAAGTGAAGAATTGTTTCTTCCTTGTCGTTTTGAAGCGTCCTAGAAAAGCGCGGAACCGGAAGGTGAAGCCGAACGGTGTCGATTTCGGAGAATTTTTGAAGGAAAACGTGTTTCTACTCCGGAAATGAATCCGTTCTGTGATCGAATTTTCCATACGGAATTAGCGAGCATGAATGAACGAGTGCAAAATCTACAACTTCAGAGGGAAAATTTCGACCTAGTGATGAACAAATCGAATCCGAATCTCACGCATTTGGATAGTCCGAGTCCATTTCAGAGGATCCAAGATACTTTTCCGACGAAGAATTTAAAGGTGAAGAAATTACATGCTATGAATGTGCAAATACGAGCGCCAACGGCGAAACGGCGACGTTCCACCACTGCAAGAATAATGCTGTACTTGTTGGTTCGTTCAAGAGCCGGTCTGGACCGGTTAACCGGCCAGCAAAATAAGAATTTCTGTGAAACCGGTTCCCCTTTCTTGTGTACAGAATTAGGCAGAAGCGGTACAATCAGTTGCGAATACGTACTATTATTACTAGAGTCCAATTATACGAACTTCCAATATTTTAAGCTATAATTTTTTTATTTTATTAATATAAAAAATTGTAATTTATATTACTTTTTGTATAGTTTTTAAATATATAAATTTTAATTTTAAAATATTAAATTAAATATATTCTAATTTAATTTTAAAATTTTGTCAAATTAACTTTTAAAAAAACATTACAAGTATTTTGGGACGGAGTAAATAATTAATTTGCTCAAAAACAAAAAGAGCTAAATATGATAGGAAGCGTAGAGTCTGGAGATTAGTATCAAAAGTAGAAATTACAGACATGGAAAATGTCAATTAGATAATAAAATACATTTGAGTGGTCAAAAAATATATGCTTATTGTGAGCATTTTGGCGTGCATAACTTTAAATCGTGATATTCTTTCTCGTTTAATTATAGTACTCAAATAATGTTTAGTTAAAAAGAATACAAAAAATAATAATTAAGGGCCACATAGAATTTCCCATAATTAGGATGTGGGGTAGAGAATGGAACTACTCATCTCTTGATTAGAGGTCTCGGATTTAAATATTGAATATGAATTTTTTTTTGGTAGAAGCGCTTTCCCCAAAAATGAGCCCTACACGATGCGAATGGATCCGAATATAATCGTGCTCCAATGCGGGAACCAGATACCGAGTGGAAAATTTAAAAAAAAAACTTTAAAGCTTCCCGTGTGTTGCATTCATCTTTTTAACGGGATGCATTGAATATAATATTTATATTTTTAATTAGAGATTTCAGGTACAATTATTTCAAATTGAGAAATTGTTAATAAGGAATGATTTCACTCTTAAGTGAATCTTATGTATTTAGAATTAGGATTAGTCGGATTAATAAGTTTTTGGTTTTATATCATGAAAATTGAGATTTTTTTATATATATGGAACCCATCCATCCTTAAATGGGTTCCTTATACAACGTGGATATGAATTAGTCGGATCAACGTGAGTTCCGAGTAACATAATTTTTTTCTAAAAAGAACTTTCCTATAATTATAATGTAGTCTTGAACATCGTTTACTGTGCTATTAGTGTTTTCAGAGCCGTTTTCGGGGTGAGCCCCGAGACGAGGCGTACCAAAAATGTTTCGGGGCGCAAATAAAAGACTAGATCCATAGGACGTACGTTCGTAAGTCACGGGCGCAAAAGCGTAAGCCTCGGCTCTTAAAACAATGTATGCTTACACACTAGTACTAATTACGAGTTGTACGTAGTTTTGACGTTTCTCTATAAATTTGGAAGCACACTCTTGACTCTACAGACTAATTATATATTATGATGATGCAGACATCAAAACTAATACTATACGTAAGGAAATATTTTAAATCTTTCTTCCAACCAAAGTAAATTCTTAAAATTAGCAGATCCAAAAATGGTCCTGGAATAGACCAATTAGTTGGAAGATAATGGTATAAGAGGAAGAATATGGAATTAAAATTTGGTATTCAGTTTGCACTTTTCTTTTTCTTTTTTTGGTCCAAGAGAAGTTTTTGCAATTGTTAAATCTCTAGGAGAGTCTTATTCAATTATGAAGAAGTTAGGGTCAATTATACAAATATCATAAAAATCCATACAGTTTCCTTTTCGTTTCTCTTTAATCTCTCCTACAGAACAATTCGTCCCATTTTTTCCGTCTCGGAGAAGCTAACAAATCAGATAACAATGGCAGCTTACGCAGTAGTAATGGAAAACCTAAAGGAAAGAGCAGAATTTATGAACGAATCAATGCAGAAGAGTCAAACAATTACCGATAATATGATCTCCATTCTCGGCTCCTTTGATCACCGCCTCTCTGCACTCGAAACCGCAATGCGTCCCACTCAGGTATATGTATAACCGTATGAGTATGCATTACATAAAATGTATACATGCATGTGATTGTGATTTGTTTTTTTGTTCTGTTTTCTAATTGGAAAGATAAGGACGCATTCGATTAGGAAAGCACACGAGAATATTGATAAGACATTGAAGGTAGCTGAGTCGATATTGGCTCAATTCGATCTTGCACGTCAGGTTCGTCTTCTTTGAGTTAACAAACGTTGCTTCTTGTAGCCTGTTATGGAAGGGATATTTTAAAAAATTTACTGATTTAAAAAATATTTACGCCACGTAGCCCAATATACAATATTATACCTGAGGGAAAAACATTATACATAACATATCAATCTTGTTTAAAGTGAACATAAAGTATGGGCTACGTGGCGGAATATTTTCAGAAATAGACATAGAGTGTAATTTTTTCTATTATTAATAGCTTTTGAGTTTTGCTTTGTGCCTTTGTTGCACTGTTAGTTTTCCAATATATATATATAGTACTCCCTCTATGCCAATTTATGTGGTATAGTTCGGATTTCGAGAGTCAAATTTCTTAATTTTGATCGTGAATTCAGACATAAAATCTTTAAGATTTTTAAAATAAAATTTACATATTTGAAAACTACTTAAGAAGTACTATAAGTAACAATAATTAAATACTCAAAAGAAATATGAAAAAAATGTGGTCAAGAAAAATGTCGTTTGACTCTCAAAATCCGAAAAGTGCAACATAAATTGAGACAGAGGGAGTAATTTGAATATGTTCTAAGGTCCAATGATCAAGTAGTGGCACCAAGTGACATTTTAAAAAGAAAATATGAGTGAAAGAGTGAGCAAGAAAATGTAAGCCTCTTGTACTATAGGAACTGACTTTTTGGTGTCATCCTTATTGGTTTATTTGAGTTAGTTCTTCCATCGTTGTGCCCAAAAGGATTTTATTGCGATTGCATATGAAATAGAGAGGTTTATTGGTTGATGCCGGAGGAATAAGCGAAAAAACTATGTAGACAGGCTTTTGACCTCACCATATGATCGAAATGGTTCTCGTAATAATTTGGATACATTTTAAATAGGGTGGGTTTATTGGTTGATTCCCTTGGTAATCTGAGGATTGCTTCTTCTGTTTCAATTGATAGTCAGCCTCGTCGATACAACAACAACAACATACCCAGTGAAATCCCACAATGTGGGGTTTTTGGGAAGGGTAGAGTGTACACAGAACTTACCTCTACCTTGGTAGGTAGAGCGATTGTTTCGATATCTTCAGTAATTTTCTGCTGATTTTATATGGATCATGTATCTGCATTATCCTTTACATGGGTATTACAGCTTAAATGCCCTTTTAACTTTATAGACAGAGGCCAAAATATTGCGAGGGCCACATGAGGATTTGGAAAGTTATCTGGAAGCAGTTAATCAGCTAAGGAGTATTGTTAAATTTTTCAGCAGTACCAAAGGCCTTAAGAGTGGTATTGGTATGATTAACCATGCTTCCAGTTTACTGGCAAAGTCTGTTCTTAAGCTTGAAGAAGAGTTCCGTCAGCTTCTAACCTTGTACAGGTCTGTAGTTTAGTATAGTATTTCTTTTTCCCACGCATACAATGTTTCGTTTTTTAAATTTCTTCATATGTTTACTTTGTGGTTTTGAGTGAATTAACTTTACCTGCTCTTTTATATGTCTAGACTAGATTTACTACAGAAGCACACTAGTCATTTAGCATATGAATCTTATTTGGCTTAACTAATGCTGACCCTTTTTTACTGCTCTCAAAGTTTCTTGTTTATTTTCTTTTTTACCTCATAGGAATCTTCTTTTTTATCTTTTTCTTTTCTCCATAAGCACCAACTAGCTTGGGATTTAGGTGTAGTAGTTTTCTTTTCCACAAGGACAATCCTTTGCTTGCTCTTCTCATCAAGCTTGAAATTGCACCAGCAGTTGAACTGCAAGGATAATGATTGAGTGATCACCTATTGTGGTTTGTCTGATAGGAAATTCTTCACATGCATCCAACAAGTAACAAGTGGGTTACCAGAACTTTCGTATTTGACCCCTCATGGGCACAGGCACACACTATAGTTCGCTTCAGTTTTTTTGTGATACTGAAATCATCTTATGCCATGCCTGCCATTATCATTGACAAGTAATTCTCTGCTTGCACTAATAACAATGGATGATAAACCTTGCCTGATCCACGTAAAAGTAGAACTCTTTTATAGCTTTTTAAGTTCACTACTCAAGTTAACTTTTAAGTATTAATATAAACTAACTTGAGTTAACTTATATTAATTGCAGTAAACCTGTGGAACCTGATCGTCTTTTCGATTGCCTCCCCCAATCTCTGAGACCATCTACAGGATCACCTAGTAAGGGGGATGGTACTGGAACGAAAGAGCACCAAAGAAGTTTAGAAACAGTCGTTTACCACCCTCCAGCGCTCATCCCCCCTAGAATTCTTCCCTTGTTACATGAGTTGGCTCAGCAAATGATTCAGGCCGGCCATCAACAGCAACTGTATACAATTTACAAGTAAGTTATCTCCTTAAACTATGGGACATTTGCAGGAAGCACTTTAATGTTTGAAGTTGATCATAATTAACTAGGTCTGTCTAATAACTTATGCAATTGAAAGGCAATACTTCTGGCAACTTTATTCTGTGAGACCTGCCTGTTTCCAGATACAGCTCAATTGACTTTTTGATGGTCATAAAATGGATTTATAGAATTATAAAAGGTAGCAGTATCCTGATATTGCCAAGATTTAATTGGCGGCCCAATCAGCGATATCTGCTTTGTAATATATCTTATGGTGTAATGCTGCTTAGTTTTGCACTATCTATTACTATCTTGTCTACTGACCTAGTGTTTTCTATATAGTATTACTTAAGAGTTGTGCAATTGTAACTTTCAATATTTAACATGGCTTTTTATTTGTGACAGAAGTCACAAACTGATAACTTCCAAGCTTTTTCTTGTTATTTTTTATGATATCTTTTATCTGAAAAAGTTGCTTTTTCCCTGGATATGCCATTTTGTCTCATGTCATTTGCATTTCCCATACATCCTGTTTGTATCCAGGGAAACACGTTCTACAGTCGTGGAACAGAGTCTTAGAAAACTAGGTGTGGAAAGACTTGGTAAAGAGGATGTACAGAAAATGCAGTGGGAAGTTTTAGAGGCAAAAATAGGAAATTGGATTCACTTCATGCGGATATCCGTAAGTGCTGTTTCATCATCCAATTTTGATAAGATCCTTGCTTTATGTTTCCCCTTTATTTAACCTATTCATCATTTTTGACACAGGTAAAACTTTTATTTGCTGCAGAGAAGAAAGTCTCTGATCAAATTTTTGAAGGTCAGGATAGTCTTAGAGATCAATGTTTCGCAGAGGTTACTGGAAATAGTGTAGCGGTGCTGCTTAGCTTTGGAGAAGCCATTGCCAAAAGTAAACGATCGCCTGAAAAGCTATTTGTCCTTCTAGATATGTATGAGATAATGAGAGAACTTCAGTCAGAGGTATGATGAAATGACCCAGCAGATATCTCTGTCTCCTTATCTTTACTTTTGGAAAATCCTAGTTTTAACTTATACTTCCTGTTGCTTCTGCTGCTAACTTAGGAGCATTCTTGCAATGACTAGACCCGTAGGAAAATTGAAGAAATTCTGAGTTATATCTAGGATTACCCGAGTATATACTAGCTTTTGGGTACTAACAGATTTGATGCAGGCTTTTCTTTAATTTGCTATTTAGACACTTCAACCCAAGTGCTTTTTGATTTCTCTGAATACCTCAGTATATCTAGGAGCGTATATGATGGAAAAGTCAATTACCTGCTCTGTCTCTATTTCTCAAAGAAAGGGCATAATATTCAAGTGAATACCAGGGTAAATAAACAGCTTCATTTTCAGCATCACATTTAACATATTATCTTCAGTTCGCATCTCTGACTTTTTCGCGGTCTTTCCGCACCCCAGCTTACAGCAAAATAATTCCATCTGTCTAGCTATAATAGAGCTAAGGCTGTGTGCGTACAATAGACCCTTGTGGTCCGGCCCTTCCCCGGACCCCGCGCATAGCGGGAGCTTAGTGCACCGGGCTACCCCTTAGCTGTAATAGAGCTCTTTGTCTTTCACAATAGATCCATAACCTAAATGCTTCGGATAAAAACTACCAATGCTACATTTTGTTCTTCCCTTTCTAAAGGGTGGGTGGATGTAGGGGTTGAGGAACAAGTTTAGCCTAGAGTTGCTAGGTAAAAACTATAAGCAAAATGTATTGCACAAGTATGACATTATTTGGGCAAGCATATGCAACAAATTTAGTTTTATTAAATTTTCCCCTAGAGATTCTAGTTCGAGTTAACATTCATTTTGAATGCAATCCTTTTGGCAATTGCTTATGTTTTCTACATTGTTCTTACTTAGGTTCTTTTCTTCTTCCCCTTTCCTATTTGATGTAACAAGATAATCGAAACAGAGAAATAATCCAGGAGATAACTCTAGGAAGATGGAAACTAACTCAGGGAAACCGAGATGTTAGCTAGAAGAAAATAGAGAGGAAGAAGAGAATTGTATTTCATAACATGGACTTCAGTGACTATTACAATCTGTACTTATACACAAATGGATGGAATCAATTGAATCTAATGAGTTGAATGAATCTAACTAACTTCCAGAACACATGCTAACTAACTTCTGGAAGTGTAACTAATTAACAGCTTGTAACTAACTCTGTGAACTGCTTCTGTAACTTGCAACTCGATCTCATTCCTACTCAATCCGGCTCAATATTGCAATCCTTGCATTACTATTATAGTTTTCTTTGTGTTTAGATAAGTTCAAACTCCATAAGATTTGTCATTAACAAAAATTCTCTGTTTACTTTTTATAGTTCTCTCTTTCCTTTTTTCATGCTGCGGTTCGCAGTAAGAGAAATCCACTTGTCATTTCATTCTATTGTAGAACCTTTAATAAATTACCTGGTATCTATTGATTTACCTATGTGTTACGTTGCATCAATTCCTTAACATTGAATACTAATTTTGGTATTTCCCTCCATTATCCTTCCCTGTGGAAGGGGAATTTTGTTGGTGTTGACAGATGGATATTATTTTTGGAAGCCAATATTGCAGTGAAATGCGAGAAGCTGCTAAAGTGTTGACTGATCGTCTGGCTGAGACAGCGCAAGAGACCTTTGTGGATTTTGAAGAAGCAGTAGAAAAGGATGCCACTAAGACTTCTGTTCTTGATGGAACTGTCCATCCTTTAACTAGTTATGTGATTAATTACGTTAAGTTTTTATTTGAGTAAGTCTTCACAATGTTCTCCAATCCTTTCCGTACATTCATTTTTTTTTGGGAATTAGGAGTTTTTTAATATGTTGCACTCTGGCAGATGTTGCTGATCATTCTTGATATCGATTTTCGAAGCGATTTATATGTCTCATTCTTCACTACTTGAATAGTTTTAAGAAATAGTATGTTTTAAGAGAGTACATTCTTGAGACTTATCCAAAAGGAAAAAAAAAGAGTGTACATTATGTAGGATTTTAGCACTAGCTTCTTACTTTCCATTTCTATGAATTTCCTATGCTTCATATCCTCCTGAATTGTTCTTTCCAGGTCATTCCTAAGCATGACAAGTATTACAGTTCATGAACTGTTTTTCTTAGTTCCTTTACATTGTAAACCCCATCTTCACTGCTTTCTGTCTGGTCTTGTGTTCCATCTTCGTATTCCTTCCTCTTTTGATTGCATCACTTCCCTTGTCTCCCGGAACAATTATTTTATCTGGTCTGGTGGAACTTTACGGTCATTTCTTTTTCAGTTTAAAGCTTGTGTTCAATATCTCAGTATTATCTATTGACTGTGGACAGCTATCAATCAACTCTAAAGCAACTTTTTGGAGACGCCGATGACGGTCATTCCAAAGACCAGTTGGGAGTTATAACCACACGGATATTGCAAGCTCTTCAGAGTAACTTGGACGGGAAATCTAAGCAATACAAAGATCCTGCATTGACTCAACTATTTCTGATGAATAACATTCACTATATTGTAAGATCTGTTCGCAGGTAAGTTAAATGTTACTTGAGAGAATGAGCTGTTTAGTTTACTACAAATCTATCTTTACACATTCTATGATGGTGTAGGTCAGAAGCAAAGGACGTGCTTGGTGATGATTGGGTGCAAATACATAGAAGGGTAGTCCAGCAGCATGCAAATCAGTACAAGAGGATCTCTTGGTCTAAGGTTTGCTTGCTACCTCTGTAATTTTACACTCATGATGATCAGCATTCTTTCTACTGGTGTTCTGGAACATTTCTCAGAGTTTTCTTTGTTTATTTGGTTTATTTGGTTTGTGGGGTTATGGTTCTCCTTTCTTGTGAAATGGTATTCTGTGATGGTATTGATATGGTAAGATATAGACTTCATCTAATTAGCGTGATTGGGACTTCTAAAATGCAGCTTCTAATCTTTGACAAAGTTGGATTTTTATGATTATTCTGAGAATTGATCTCCTATTAGACATGTGGTCGTTCTTCTTAGCTGTAAGCAATGGTGCCTAAAACATCAGGAGGGAGGTCTTCAATTAGCACTATTCCTGTTAGACATTTTGTTTTTCGTCTGAGCTGTAAAGAAGGGTTCCTAAAGCATCCAAAGAAAGATTTTCAATAAATTCCCGTTGAGAGTTATGGTGAATAATTGGACATAATCTAATTCTGGTTGATATTTTTCTTCAGGAAAATGGTGTATTATGATCATAGTGATTAAGGACAAGATAATTGTTTAAAATAGCTTCCTTTTATCAGTTTGTCTAGTTCTGAACCCTATCTCTTTCCAAGTTGTGGATAAACTGAAGGAACTATTCTTCTTCTGGTATTCTTATTTGTCAAAAATGTGGTTTACCAATGTGAAACCTGTTCTGAGATTTTTCTCCGTAGCTTCATCTTTTCAATTCGTTGTTCCTTCTAGTTAGCCTGGTCATATATGTAGGATATGTGTGGAGTACTGCATCATTTTATGTCGTCCTGAATATTTATCTTGTGTGTCACAAAGTAACATTATACGATCCTGCTGGTCTTTGCATCAGATTCTGCAGACTCTCTCCGTCCAAGGAGCTTCTCCAGCTGGGAATGCTTCATTTACTGGTGAAGTCGTCAGTAGCAACACTGGTATTTCTAGGTCTACAGTGAAAGATAGGTTTAAGACCTTCAACATGTTATTTGAGGAGATTCATCAGAGGCAATCTCAATGGACAGTTCCTGACAGTGAGTTGCGCGAGTCTCTAAGGTTGGCAGTTGCCGAAGTCCTGTTGCCTGCATACAGGTCTTTCGCTAAGCGTTTCGGGTATGCTTTCTTGGACTTGCTTAACATTACTTTGGAAATGAATAGTGGAAGTCCTAAATCTTCTAAACTCTTTATATGGGGTTAGTCCACTGTATGACTTGCACAACTTTTTGCCTTATGTAGTAGTTGATGTGTAAGTGCGTCTATCCAATGTTATTACCCTTCTGTTCATTCATCATTCCTCGAAAAATATGGGTCATTGCATAGTTCATTGTTTGTGATGTGCTTCTTTGGTCTACCTATTTCCTAGTATTGTTAATTGTAGTTTTCTGTTTGATCAAGTTGCATTCTATCCAACTAAAGAAGTTCAATAAACTAGCTTCTGATAATCTAATCTCCTATTTTTCATTTCGTAAGAATGAAGTTTGTCCAAGTTTCATGTCACCGATGTTTCCATGCCTGCATAACTTTTACAAATCATTAAATGATTTATATGAATTTCTTGATTAATGTTATGTTATCAGGTCCATGATTGAGGGTGGCAAAAATCCCCAGAAGTATATCAGATACACTCCCGAGGATCTTGAACGAATGCTGGCTGAGTTTTTTGAAGGAAAAACCTGAAAAGGACCTTAAACAGATGTAAGAACATAGTTGATAAGAGTAGTTGTTCAAAAAAAAAATGTTTTTTGTTTTGATATTCTTTATATACTGCACGGTTGATCAAATAAATTGGGGTGTAAAGTGTATAATGCATTTATTATAATGTTGTATAGTATATCTTTTTTATGATTGAAATAAAATCATTTCACCACTTTCAGTGTGACATTAGAGAATTGATCCTCCAAAGGACATTTAAGGTAGTTTGTTCTGAAAATGGCCTCTTAAGGCATTTTACTGTTAATCATATTCGGATATACTTGGATTATAGACTACGCTTCTGATGATCTTGAATGAAATAGTACCAGAGGTTGTGAAAAAATACAGGAAATTTTAAATCATCTGCTAATTGCCTTCTCAAAATAATTAAAACCTTAACCTTGTTAGTATAAAGATGGATAATATTAATTTATTAAACATCTTATCCTGTAATCTTGTCTAATTACTTAATTTTTGTGTATGTAATTACGACTGAAGTCATTAGTAAATATAATATCCATTTCTATTACTTCATCCAATTAAAGACTGCAATAATACCATTCTTTTCCAAACTCAAGGTGCATTTAGACCAATTCTGCAAATTTTCATAAATTTGTGATATGATCTGAATCTGTCACTAGTATGATTAATAGCATTTTCTTTCATTTTAATTCATGTAATTCATTTTAAGTCGAGCTTAGCAGAAAATTAGAGAATATTAGTTGACAGCCCCAAAGTTAGCCAAAATCTGTTAGCATACAAGTAGTTTCTACTTGTAATTCATTCAATCAAGTTTACAAGTGAAATAATATCTCTCCTCTTCTTCGACTGAATCTCAATTTAGGGTTCTTAAGTTTGTTGTCAAGGGTAATTCTACAGAATTTACCCTTTAGGCCTACTTAATTGCTTCTTTCGATTCAAATTGAATCCTGAGTTGCATCATTGGTATCAAAGCTTTGATCTTCTGACCTGTACAAATGAGTGATCACAACACAAGAATGCAAGAATTAAGGAAGGAAGTTGTTTCTCTTAAGAACTCCATGGAAGGAGTTGTGACTTCAGTATCTGAGATACGCAATGTAGTGGACTAAAGAGTGGCCCAGACAATGGATGAAATCAAGAGAATGTTACTTGATAATGGAGGAAACTATGTCAATTAACCTGCAGCAGTTAATGGAGTTAATGGGGGAATGCAATACCTGAGGTAGCTGTTGATGCAGTACCCGAGAGAAATCATAGTCAGGAAAGGTATGAAGTTGTAACTAATAGAAAGTATCAATTATAATTTCCTAAATTTGATGGACAAGGGTTGAAAGATTGGTGACCAATTTTTTGATGTGGAGGACATAGAAGAGGGTGGCTGAAGTAAAAATGACATCATGTAGACTGGAAGGGAGAGCCTTGTAATGGCACAAGTAATATATGAAAAGTAGATTGACTAGAGATTGGCCAAGGTGGGGGGAAATATGTGGGGTGTTTGTATGCTAGATTCGGGGATGAATTGTTTGATAATCCAATGCGATATTTTAAAAAACTCAAACAAGTAGCTTCAGTTCAAGAGTATGTAGGATGAAATACTAATCAGAGTTGAACTATCTGAGGAGTATGTAGTTAGTAATTTTGTAAGGGGGTTGAAACCTGAAATTGGATTTACTGTCAAGATGTCGGGCCTAGGACTTTGGCTAAAGCTGTTAGTTTTACAAAAATTCAAGAGCAAACCATTGCTGCTCAACAACAACTTTTTACTAGTATGTTTCCCAATCCCAATCCCAGGAACATGCTAAGATTCTCAAATGCTAAATCACCCTACCATGCCAGTTCTTCTTTTTCTCAAAGCCAGAACCAAAATCCACCCTCCAAACCCAACAATGTCCCCTTCGAGCCACAAACTAGTGCAAATATAAAACCTAAACCACCATATAGAAATACTAAATTACTAACACCTGTTGAAATGGATGAGAGAGGAAGCAAAGGCCCGTGTTTCAATTGTGATGAGATACACATTTGCAAGAATAAGAGACAACTATTTTCATTGAAAGTAGATGAGGGTGAAGAGATTACTGAGTTAGAAGAAATGACACTTGATCCTGCTCAGTTTTTGTCTATGTTGGGACAAAGATTAGAAGCTGACTCTGACGGATGCATACTACCTCATGTGTCAGTTCATGCTATGAATGATATCCATGACTTTAGGACCATGAGAATCACTATCTCTGTCAAGGGCAAGGCTATCTATGTGTTGATTGATACAAAATGTACCCACAACTTCGTGGATCTCAATACTACTAAGAAATTAGGGTGTGTTCTAAATGCTATATCTCCTTTTCCTATATCAGTTGCAGATGGGAAAAAAGTCTATAGCAACTATGTGTGCAAGAATTTGATGTGGAAAATGCAAGGTATTTCTTTTGATTCAGATATGTTGGTATTTCCTATAGGAGGATGTAACATGGTACTTGGGGTCCATGGTTATCTACATTGGGGAACATTATGTGAAATTTCAGGAAGTTAAGAATGGAATTCACTATTATCGGTAATAAGGTATCAATGAGGGGAATCAAATCATCCTCAGCTATGGAGATTCAGCAAGATAGAATGGAGAAGTTGTTAGCCAAGCCAACTGAATTATGTATGATTTCAGTGGGCGTGTATCTTGATGAACAAGATCCTGGGAATGTAGTAGAATTGATGAGCATGGAGGAACCTCACTTGATTGAGGACACTGAAAAAGGGTTGCAAACCATTATAGAGGAGTACAATGATTTGTTTGAGGTCCCTACTGAGCTACCACCTTCAAGAGAGCATGATCACAAGATTACTTTGAAGGAAGGTACTTCCACTATAAACATCAGACCTTACAAATATCCAGCAATTCAGAAGAATGAATGAGAAGTTGGTGGATGAAATGCTAGAATTTGAGATAATTAGACACAGTATCAGTCCTTATTCATCGCCTATTGTTATGGTGAAGAAAAAGAATGGTTCTTGGAGGATGTTCTTTGACTATAAAGAGTTGAATAATTGTATAATGGAAGATAAATTCCCTATTTCAGTGATATAAGAACTATTGGATGAGTTGCATGAAGCAAAATATTTTTCTAAGTTGGATCTCAGATCTGGTTTGTCTCTAAACTAATCACATCTCTACTAACCATGAATTGGAGTAGGGCGGTCCCGGGACGGAAGATACGATCTTGTTTTCTTTGGTCAACTCCAGCCTCTTCTTTCTCTTTCTTTTTCTTTTCTCCATCATTTCTTCTTATCATTAGATTAGGATATTTGAAGAAGATATACATAAGACTACATTTAAAGCTCATCATGGACATTATGAGTTCTTAGTAATGCCATTTGGTCTCACCAATGTCCCTTCAACTTTTCAGAGCTTGATGAACCATATTTTCATGTTTATCTCAAAAAATTCATTTTTATTTTCTTTGATGACATTTTTATATATAGTAGGAGTTGGGCAGATCATTTGACACATTTGCAGGAAGCTTTCAAGGCTCTTAGGTCACATGTGTTGTTTGTGAAGAAAAGTAAAATGCATTTGGAGTTCAGGAAATAGACTGTTTAGGTCATGTCATTTCTGAACTTGGTGTATCTATGGACAAGTAGAAGGTGCAATCTGTATTAGATTGGCATCATCCCACTACTATCAAATGGTTAAGAGGATTTCTGGGCTTAACTGGTTACTATAGAAGGTTTATTAGAAGTTATGGTCTTCTTGCGAGACCTTCGTACAACCTTGTGAAGAAGAGCAATTTCAAGCGGGATTCTGCAGCTACTACTGCCTTTGAGGAATTGAAGAAAGCTATAATTTCTGCACCTATTTTAGCTCTTCCTGATTTTTCAAAGGAATTCGTGGTAGAAACTGATGCATCTATTGATGGGATTTGAGCTGTTTTAATTAAAAAAAATAAGCCTATAACCTTATTCAGTAAGGATTGTCTGAGAGGAATAAAACTCTTTCTGTGTATGAGAGGGAGCTGCTGACTCTGGTTACTGCAACCCAAAGTAGAGATCATATCTATTAGATAGACAATTTATGATTAAGACTGATCATCAAAGACTTAAATACCTTTTAGAGCAAAGAATTATCACTTCTAGTCAGCAAAAATGGTTGATCAAGTTGCTTAGATATGACTATATTATTGACTACGAGAAGGGCAAGAAGAATGTTGTTGCTGATGCTTTATCTAGGAAGCAGAATTCTGTCCAATTTTTCAGTATTTCTGGAGTTCAAGCTGAATTATTGGATGATGTTAAAGCTTCATGGATTCAAAATCCACACTTAGATGAGTTAATTCAGACAATTCAGTCTGGTGCAATCCACAAGCCTCATTACAAATACCAGTCTGGTGTTTTGGGCAGGAAGAGCAAGATGTTGGTGGGTGCTGATGATGATCTAAGGGAGAGATTGGTTGCTTTCTACCATGACACCTCTATGAGGGACATTCAGGTATCACTGCTACTCTTAAGAGATTGCAGCATGACTTTTATTGGAAGAAAATGAAACATGTCTATTCTTGTGTGAGAAACTATGATATTTGTCAGAAGTGTAAGAATGAAAATGTAGCTTATCCTGGATTGCTACAACCCTTTCACATTCCTGATAAGGTTTGGCAAGATATTTTTATGGACTTTATAGAAGGATTACCAAAGGTTGCTAGTAAGGGATCGTATTTGTAGTAGTTGACAAACTGAGTAAGGCTGCTTATTTTATTGCCCTTAAGCACCCTTACACTGCATTAGATGTGGATCAAGTAATGGGGTGTTCAAACTTCATGGCATGCCTAAATCTATTGTCTCTGATAGAGATGCAATATTCACTAGCAAATTTTAGAAGGAGTTGTCCAAACTGCAGAAAATGTCATTGTTTACTTTCATTGCCTATCATCCCCAAATTGATGGACAACTTAAAGTATTAACAGAGGCCTAGAGTGTTATATAAGGTGCATGACTTCGTGAAAAGCCTAAGGAATGGCCTCAATGGTTACCCCTTGCTGAGTGGTGGTACAATACCACTCACCATTCATCCATTAATATGTCACCTTATGAAGCTCAACCACTACCTCCCTTGCTTCCTTATTTATCATTTGATTCCCATCTTGATGTGGTGGACAGAAGTTTACAGGCTAGAGAAGCAATCTTGAGGGCCCTAAAACTACCCTTGACTAGATCTCAGAGTAGAATGAAGTCTCAGGCTGATAAGAGCAGGACTGAGAGAACCTATATTGTGGGTGATTGGGTTTATGTTAAGCTACAACCTTGTAGACAACTTTCTTTGAAGTCTCACAAGCATAAAAAACTATCTGCTAAATTCTTTTGGCCATTTCAGATCATTGCTAGGGTAGGTGCTGTAGTTTATACTTTGGCACTTCATACTAACTTCAGGATCCACCCTACTTTTCATATTTCATAACTCAAGAAGAAAATTGGATCCCAACTTGCTGTTACGGTTCATTTTTACGCGGAGCATAAAAGCTACTGGATAACTTGTGGACTCTTGAGATTATATTTATTTTTTAGAATCGCCACCTACTTTATAAGAAAAAATAAGAAAATCTTTTTAAAAGAGTTTTTCAAAAACAAGAGAAAAATCCAATATTAACCAGAGTTCAGGTAAGGGTTCAAATGATTCCCGGGGAAGATGTTAGGCACCCCGGTAATAAGGATCCGTAAAATACGATTGACCTCGGGTCTTATTTAATAAAAATTACTTAAAAACTGCTTATGTGTTTGAAAATATTGCAATATATAATAGTCATTTAAATCATTTTCCGCCACAAAGCTTTTACATACACACTTCTAAAAATTTGATGCAAAAGTCCCTTTTAGCGAAATTCCTCCTTTTAGCAAAAGTTCTTCTTTTATTTTGTACTCAAAGAGATAAAATATTCATTTCATGAAAAAATAGAGTATGAGAATATAACATTAAATAAAACCTTTTACTTATTAAAGAGGTCAACCAAATAAAAGTTTGTTCCTTTTCACGAACTTAGTCAAATAAAAGAAAATTCACCTTTTTATTTAAAGACAATTGTGTACTAGTAAAATGCATTTATTTTGAGACTTGACTTATTTAAACCGATTTCATATTTTTTAAAGCATCTCTTGAACTTGGTTTGATTTAAAAGCACATATGTAATGAAACATTAAACGACTTTATATAATTATCTGAAAAAAATAATATTTATTTTTCTTGGAAAAAAATGGCAATTTTGATAATAAATTCTAACTTAAAGGTTCCAATAATTAAATTAGGTTTTACACAAATAGCAAATAAAATACATAAAATAAAAGTGATAACGACCCACCAAACACCGTCAAAAAGGAAATTCTAATTTCATCTAGACCATTTTCATATATGATTGGGTCTTCTACCACTTTTACACATGATTGGGCCTTCAATTCAACCGGACTCGATGAAGAATATGATGTTGAGCTCAGGCCCTACGGCTCAATTGAATCGGCAGATTTCAAAGAGAATGTGGGCCCAACAGGCCCACGAGGCATGCAAAAGGAAGGAAAAACAAATGGGCGAGTTAGAAAGCATCTTAATTATACCAATTATAAATAATTACTATTAAACACATATCCTATATTTTTAATGGGTTGTCTAGACAAAACAATTAACAATAGACCCCAACAATAAACACTCAAACAACCTAATTCAGGTTTGGGCTTAAAACAGCCCATGTGACACCATCATACGATGCAAGCCCATGTGACCCCAACAATACTATATTTGATTACTCAAATTTTCTTAATTTACTGAATAAAATATTTACCAAATTAATATAATTAACTCAGGCAATTAATTAAATAATTGTTCTCTTTAAATTATAAAAATTTATAGATGTTTCTTAAAAATATGTAAAAAAAAAATGCTAATGATATATTTGATAATATTTTGTCAAATATCATGGCAAAATATTACCGGAATAACTTCGTAAAATCATTTTCGTTTTATGCAATGCATATCTCACTCCGTTTATAATTCAGAAATTCTGAATAGTTAAATAATGTATTGGAGGGTAAAAATTAGGTGTCAACACCTGCCTCAGTCACACTACCAGAAGTTCATTCTCAGTCTAGACCCGTTTTACTGTATCCTGAAGCTATTTTGGATAGAAGACTGATTCAAAAGAATAGCAAGGTTGTTCCTCAACTACTCATCAAATGACTTAACTCAGCTCAAGAGGATAGTACTTTGGGAGAACTTTGATTCATTCTAGCAAAAAATTTCACAGTTTGATCCTTGAGGATAAGGATCATCTACGACGGGAAGTATTGATATGATCTGAATCTGTCACTAGTCTGATTAATAGCATTTTCTTTCATTTTAATTCATGTAATTCATTTTAAGTTGAGCTTAGCTGAAAAATAGAGAATATTAGTTGACAGTTAGTTAAGTAGTTAGAAGTGAGATGTCTCAATGTTAGATATAACTAACTTTGCAGCCAAAATCGATTAGCATATAAGAAGTAGTTTCTACTCATTGTAATTCATTCAATCACGTTTACAAGTGAAATAATATCTCTCTTTCTCTTCTTCGACTGAATCCCAATTTAGTGTTCTTAAGTTTGCTATCAAGGGTAATCCTACATAATTTACCCTTTAGGCCTACTTAATTGCTTCTTTCGATTCAAATTGAATCCTGAGTTGCATCAATTTGGAAGTGATTAGTAGTGTTAAGAGCCACATATCGGATATGGAATGGGAACATGAACTCCTTATATGGACTTAGACAATCCTCACCATACAAGTTAGTTTTTGGGGTTGAGTTAGGTCCAAGATCCATTCTTTACATGGTATCAGAGCCAGACTCATTCCAATTCGTTGCAAATTATACTATCCACGCTCCAGTTAACAAGGTCTGGGCATGCGGGGGAGTGTTAAGAGTTACACATCGGATATGAAATGGGAAATGAACTCCTTATATGGACTTGAACAATTCTCACCTTACAAGCTGTTGGAAATTAGCCTTTGGCGGGAGTTATGACCGACCAACTTTAACGGCTTAAACACTAGTGTTACGTATGTTGGAGAATCCGGTTCTTCACACATGCATGATCTACTAAGTACGTAGATAACCGTAGGGCCAAGAATCGTCAAATTTCATTGAGAAATGAAAGAGATATTGGTCCACGAAGTAAGGTGTTTGAAGCATGGAAAGTGTGGTATTGTGTTCAATTCTCCCTCATCGGTAGAGGAAGAAAGAATTGTTGTGTATATAAGACTCGAAATTGGTTTGGGGTTTGGGACCCCAAGGGGTATCCCATGTGTTTAAAGGAGGGAGGACCTAGATGTGCTTCGGTTCAAGGAAAGACCACACGCGCGCCACCCGCCCGTCCGGTCCGGTTCCGGGTTCTCGGGCCTTCTGATATTATCTTTTTGGGCCAGAGAACTTTGCCAGAAGTACAGTTTAATCCCAGAAGTTTCCAGATGTACAGTTCTTGATCCCAGAAGTTTCCAAATGTACAGTTCGGACCAGAATTCTTTCGATGTACGTTTGGTCCCCGAAGTTTCAAGATGTACGGTTTGGTCCCCGAAGTTTTTCGAAATTTAGAATTTCGACGGTCGAACGTAAACGCCAAGCACTCAATTCAGCCATTTATTTTGGTGAATTACTCCTCCTATAATGGCCAAATCCGTTGGTCTTTCACCATTTATGTTGGTGACTTTACTACCTCCATAATGACCATTATTTGGCTATTATGGAGGCAGTTTTTCAGTCACCTCCCTCACCTATATAAACACCCCCTTACACCATTGTTGAGCAATAGATATGACTACGAATAACAGTTCATACAACACACGAAAATACACAACCAAAACAGCTTTTCTTCCTACAACTTTCAAGCATCATTTCGTTACTCAATATTCTTCACGGTAGCATTTGAGTTTCCTTTGCTCAAGTGTTCCATTGCTGTTTTATCTTGGGAGACAAATTGTCCACGACGTATAAAGGATACATACGGGGCAATATTGTCTTAAGGACAGAGTGCCACACTCGACTCAGCAAAAACAGTTTCCATTTTTCCGTCTTCAACAAAATTGTAATTTCAGTTTTGTGGTTCTATTGTAATTTTCAGATTTCTAGCTGAATTATTGAATCTTTGTTTATCCTTTCGAATACTTGTAATAATTATATACTTCCCGTACTGTTTTATAAAGTACAATAGTGACAAGAGACCCAACACAAGCTAGCTTTTGGAGTTGAGTATTGCCAAAGATACCTTCTTTACAATTTCAAAACAAAAGAACTGGTCATTACCATCCATACGTCTTTTATTAGGTTGGCGGAATTATTTTTGTAACTCTGGTTTGGTAGAATCTTATCTTTACCATATTATCAATCGTAATAAAAAAAACGTAGCTATAATTATAAGAGGAAAATTTATCAAGACACAGAGACGTGACAAATTTATTAGTATGATCAATCTAGCACTGGTGAGTCAGTTGCAAAAAATAACCAAATCACTAGGCTAAACATGATAATTCCTTTGACCAAAAATTAGCATCAAAAGGCTCCTTTTGTGAAAAATGGAGGTCTTACCATTAAAAACTTTGATAATTGATTGATCATTTGAGTTACTCATTGAGAGATTAACTTGCCAATTACCCACTAATGAGGAGTTAGTATTAATAATCCTAAGATTAGGAACATTTAAGGCTAGTACATGAAACATTACGGTTATTTTGATGCTAATTTTGGACATAGGAATAATCATATTTATCCTAGTAATTTGGTTATTTTTTGCAACTGATCACCAGTGTTTCATGTACTACCCTTAAATGTTCCTAATCTTCGGATTGGAGGAGGGTTGATAAATTACAATATGTATTCTTATCTTATTTTGGCGCTTGGCTGTATAGTAAAATAAAATTGTTTAGTAATATCACTACTAAAAACAAGCTAACTTTTCAGCAAAATACCTTATTTTAATTTGTAAATAATACTCTTGAATCGGACAAATATAGTTTCTGGGTGAAAAGCAAATTACTAAAAATGCAACATGTAATTCCCCTCTTGACATTGAAATTTGCTACTCGTATTTGTTTTTTTGTATTTCAAAAAAAATTGTTCGTCATCCCTTGACGATCGAGCAAAGGGTTTACAAATCCAAGGCCAATAGTTCGAGAGTTTATGTTAGGCAAATGTTTTTTCTTGTCTCAATTTTCGTTGTGAGTGACAAATTATTTCATTCAACGTGTACGTATTCGATCTAGAATATTTAATCAGTGTTGCATTATTATATTTTAAGTTGGCATCTAGATATTATTTTAGCGTACACACCAATTGAGTCCATCGCCTCTTTCTCCCGAGTTTGATTTTGTTGGGTATTGGATCTAGTCCCGGATCCTATCAATTTGCATTAAGGATCCACTTTTTTGGGAATATGAGTCGAAGTAATAACAAGAATATTTTTAGTAGAATATCTTTCACAATTCCTAAAGATTTTTATTTTTAGCATAAATTTCTGAAGAATATAAAACTTCCGATGAACCAAATTCTGGTAAGTGTCTCACAAAATATTTTGTTGGAAATTCGCTTGTTTTTAGTAGTAACCAATGCATGAGAGTGCTCATGCTTACTATCTGGGTTTCTTGCTTACATCAACTAGAGAGGGATACTAAATATATTATCTATTTAGCATTCCCTCCATTCAAATAAAGATGTTATAATTGGTCAAATAATGTGAAAGAGATTAATTACTAGTCTTTCTTGAAATAGACACGCCACTGTCATAGTAGTAAGCCGAAATAGAAGTAGCCCCTCCATGACATCAGGTAACCATACATGAAAGGGTAATTGAACTCCATCCCCGTCTAGGACCGAGCCATAACAAATGAGAAGCTATCTGACTCAACTACAACATAATGACTTTGATATAACTAGCCCTTTTAGGTACTGGAATATTTTCTAATTGTTCAATTTTACTAGTCACGTTTCGCTTCTCGAGAATCAAACTCTATATACTTTGACCAACATTTTAAGATATATTTTTTCATCATGTTAATATGAGAAGAATTGCAACTTATATTATTATTCGCATAGATCTTGAACATCTAAATTTTAATTTAAAAATATTAAATTAATCTAATTCAATATTACTTTAATGATTTTAAATTGACTATTAAGAAGTAAAACGTAACAATTACAAATAAAAGGAGAGAGTATCATTTTTCCTATATTAAGTTATTAACCCATAAAAATCGAACATAGTGAAAATCATGTATTGTATACCATTTTTAATCTGAGACCCACAGTACATCCAACTGTCAAGATTAAACCAACTTCTAGAAGTGCGTGTCCTAAACGAGTAATACATGTGTAAAACAAGTGGTTTTGTATCACTTCTATAGTTCTCACAATTGAGAATTCAAATACATCTCGATCCGAAGAAAATGTTTTATATATATTAACTTAGTAACAATATTTTAAATTGGACAAAACATTTTTTAATAAGATTTATTTACTTGAGTTCTCTTCCACACTTAATACCAACAGGGTAAATCCCGGACTGACGCAATAGCCTGCAAACCACGTCAGCCGATTAACCACACTTGGCAAGCCATGTGACGATGAGGCTCAACCAAGAAGGTTTATGCAGGGGATCGAACTCGTGACCTTGCGGTCCCGCGCTCTACTGCTACACCAACTTGGCTACCCTTGCGGGTGTCCTTTCTCCCTTTCTTTTTGATAAGAAAGAGGGGAAGGGGACAAATTATAACCATGACAGATTTTTCTACCGATAATAAAAAAGATGAAACAAAGACCATTTTAGGTTTTTCCCATTCTGAACAATTTCCTCAATCAGATCATAATTTTGCCCCGCCTTATCCCAATTCTGGATATCTCTATCCTTCACCATATGATCAATATCCATATCAATACCCGCAATCCTTTTATTACTACCCAAATTGCCAATCCAATTATTATAACGATAACAACGTCAACAATGATAATAATAATAATAATATCCTGCAACCCCAATTATCCAACGTAGCCCCACCGAAAAGAAAGAATATAACTTTCTGTCGAGTCATTTTTTTCATTATTGTTGTTCTAATTTTGAGTGTCAATAGTTTTTTTGGTAGTTAAATGGTGGAAACTTTATGCATGGTACCCCAAATTTGAGGTTGTTTCATTTGTTGTACATTCTTTCAACATATCAAAGACAAATAAGTTGACAGCAGATTGGGAAGTAGATGTGAACGTAAAGAGTCAAAATAAAAAAGTGGATATTAGTTTCGAGTACATAGCAGCTAGCTTGGAGTACAAGTTTCAACTATTGGAAACGTCGTTCAGCGCGCCCATGACCGTGGCTAGAAAAAGCAACGCTGAGTTTCATGTCGATTTTGATATTCCGAATTTGAATCAGAAGAATATTGGGGGTCTTGTGGTGAATGAAATGGTTCGAGATTGGAGAAATGGTTATAACTTGTTAATTGATCTGAGAATTGAAGGTGAAATAAGGAATAAACATGACCGTGGGACGCGCAAAAGATTTGTGGATGTTATATGTGAAGATTTAATTTTGGAGTTCAAGAATTCTTCTAGCTTGCTAGAGTGGGAAGGTACAAGAAAAAAATATATTCAGGAGTGCGATTATGAACGTAATTGGTGGTAATTTTTCTCTCTCTTTACTTTTCTTTTAGAAGAAACATAATGTTGTAGGAATTCCCCCTCCCCCTTTTCGTACTTGGAATTAAATACATTCATACCTCTTTATAACAATATCACTCATCCGATACTCTTTAGCTGCTATAGCAAGTATTATTATTAGGGCTGGCCAGTGGCCCGGGACGGCCCGACCCCGACCCGACCCCGTCCCGAGCCCGCCCCGACCCCGCCCCGACCCCGCCCCGAACCCGCCCCGACCCCGCCCCGACCCCGCTTTAAAAAAAAAAAATTTATCGGGGGCGGGACTCGAACTCGGGACGGGACGATGTCTCGTCCCACCAGACCCGAGCCCGCCCCAGGCCCGCCTGACCCGAGACCGCCCCGAGCCCGTTCCGAGCCCGACCTTTTCCCCTCCTTTGCAAAAATGGTCGTTGCACCAACGGCCATTTTAGATTATGGCCGTTGGCCAACGGCCATTTTAGGCCCCCCCCTCCCCCAACCCCCTACCCCTTAATATTTATTTTTAACCCATAAGTTATTATATTTACACTTTAACCCAATTTTTCAACTATAAATAACTCATTTTCTCTTCATCTTTCTCACAAATCTTCCTACAATCTCTCTAATTTCTCAATATATCTCTCTACATTGTTTGCTAAATATTCAATTTTATTAATTCATTTGGGAATTGGGAGTGAAGTTGGAAATTAGCTTGAGGATCTTCCATCGAGCAAAGTTTCAATTTTCAACCTCTCGATTACACGTCGACGTTACGTCGGCGTTTGGTACATTTGTTCCTTCATTAAATTATTATTGTCTGTTTATTTTATATTTTTATTTAGCGCACTTAATTTTATTGTCTTTAATTATTTATTATCATAATTAAAATGGAAGGATTAAAAGGTATGTTTAAGGGTAAGGGTAAGAGTGCTTCTTCTAGTAGGGGCAACCAGGGCAAGGGTACTTCTTCTAGTCATCTTATTCCTACACAGGATGATTTTGTTGATACTCAACATTTTCCTACAATACCATTAGATTTAGACCAGGAGCTATTTTCGGAACTCAAGAAGACTTTAATTTAGACGATGATCTAGATGATATACCCACTAATGTTGATGACAACACACCCACTAGTGCACCTTCAACCGAAATACCTCCTATTCCCGCTAGTATGAGACGAGGTCCAAGCAAAACGACCATTAAAATCGATGCATGAACATTTTTTTATAGGGACGTAGAGAATCAAGTAGCCATATGTAAAATTTGTAAAAATGTTTTAAAATTTAAAACCGGAAAAGGTCACGGTGGGACGGGAGGTTTAATTAGACACGTAGTAAGTGCTCATCCGGCCTAGGTATGCCCACTACCTGTGCTTCAAAACCGGGTGCGCAAACGCCGCTCCATCGGGACAAGGTTCACATACCGATATCGTCCCGGACCAAGCATGGGTCAAATTAACCCTATGACGGGGGAATTGTAGGCTCTAAATACAATAAACATAGAGATAGGGAAGCAATATCAAAATTAGTTGTTGTGGAGGATTTGCCATTTTCATTTCCTTCATCTCCGGTTTTATTCATTACATTAGAGATATATATAATCCTCGCTTTTAACGATTTTCCTAGATCAACCGTTAAGAGAGATGTATTTAAATTCGCGCATGAATATCAACAATATTTACGTTTTTCATTATATCATTTTAATGGCAAAGTATCTATCACGTCCGATATAGGTCGTAGTACTAACGGCCATGATTATTTAACCGTAACTTGTCATTGGATAGATTATAAATGGTCTATGCAAAAACGTATTTTAGCGTATAGATATATAGATGATAGGCACACTGGTACTTTTATTGCAGAAAATATTTATCAAGTGTGCGATTATTACGGAATTACTGATAAAATTATGACTATTACATTAGATAACGCTTCTAATAACAATTACGCAATTACAGTGTTAAAAAATAGTTTAACTCCATATTTTCCAGACCATTTTCATATAAAATGTGCGTGTCATATATATAACTTAATTGTAAAGGATGGTCTATCACTTTTTGAAGACATTCTTAGTAAAATACAATTTGCTATAAACTTTATTTTTAAAAGTAATAAAGTACAACATAGAAAAGAATATAAAAAAAACTTGTCACGATTGTGGACTACCTTATAGAAGAATTCCACAAGAAGTATCCACTAGGTGGAATTCTTTATACGAGCAACTACTTGTTGCTTATGACTATAAATTACCTATAACATTATTTTTTAACTCTCATAATAAAAAGCCAGCTGATATGATTTTAGATAGTGATTGGGTAAAAATTTCCGAACTTATTGTATTTTTAGAGAAATTTTTTCAAGCAACAAAAGAATTTTCCGGTATATATTATCCTACTATTTCAACTATGTTATTTTATATAACTCTAATATTTTTATTACTTAGTGAATATATGAAAAAACCAAATTTTATAAGGCGCCTATTAAAAAAATGTTTGTCAAAATTAAAAAATATTTTATTCCTATTCCCTCTATTTATATTATTGGTTCGTATTAAATCCTACTATTAAAATAGACGGTACTAAATCACTAATTGAAACTATTTACGATTGTATAGAAGTACTACCACCTCCAAGTCCCAAAAATCTAAATCACCCACCACCTATTGAACAAACTAAAGAAGAAGCGGTGTCTAGCGTAGAACACCAATGCAAAAATATATATAGATTTTATCAACAAGAAAATGCTAGTAACTTACCGGCTTCCATACCATCTTCTTCATCTTCAACACAACCTCACAAAAGACATGTCGTTTTTGCGGCTAGTATTGAAAGCCTCGAAATAGAATGTGCGGCCGTACCTCTACTACTAACCAAATTAGCGAGTTGGATATTTTTGTTTTGCGGGGGTTCGTACCGTATCAAGAAGTTATCAATGAAGATGGACAAGAAGACTTTTTGAAATCTTGGAGGGGAATGAGAAGACCTTTCCGACACTTTCATTGATGGCTCGAGATGTTTTGAACATTCAAGCGTCATCAACTGCGTCGGAAAGCGCTTTTTCTCGCAGCGAGATATCAAATAGGAGACCACAGACACTCATTGGCCGAGACAACGGCTTGGAAATTGCAAGTATTATTCGAGAGATTGGATACGAGCTGAGCGGAGAAGGTGCGGTCAACCGGAGATCAACGAAGAAGATGATGAAAACTACAATGAAATCTTAACCGAAGGTAGTGGAAGCGACGTGGATCAATTTGACCAACAAATACCAATTCCAATCGAAGAACCACATGAAATCATCAAGCAATTAGAACAGGTTTTTTTAAAAATGTAATTTTTTTAATTGCAATTTTATTACGTAATTTGCAACTTTTGGACAACACCACAAAGTTGCAATTTAGATTTTAGACAATTGTATTTGTATTACAAAAAAATCATATGTCTATTAAATAATATAAGAGGCACAAAAACAGCCTTGGGATGTTTTTATTACACTATCTTGTTTTGTTTATTGAGTTTTTTTTTATACATATGTTATTTAAAAAAAAAAAAAAAAGAAGGAAAACCCGACCGTACCCCGCCCCGCCCCGATACCGACGGGATCGGGATCGGGGGACGGACCGGAGCAGGTCCCGCCCAGACCCGACCCCGACCTCCTGGCTCGTCCCGCCCCGACCCCGACCCCGACCCCGCCAGACCCGGCCCGCCAGACTCGAGCCCGGCCCACTGGCCACCCCTAATTATTATTAAGAACATATAATATACCATAACATAACGTGAAAAGTCAGTTCTAGAAAAACTTAACCTTTATAGTGAAATGTTGCTATAGAAAGGTCTGACTGTAGCAGAATAGTAGAAGATTGTTTTTAAAGAAATACATTGGCAGCATTCTGGTAAAATTGTTATCATGTGACTAGGAGGTCATGGGTTCAAACCGTGGAAACAATCTCTTGCAGAAATGTGAGGTAAGACTGCGTACAATAGACCCTTGTGATCCGTCCCTTCCCCGGACTCTCCCCCACGCATAGCGGGAACTTAGTGCACCGTACTGCCTTTTTTACCTTGGTAGCATTCTGAACCGTGTGTTTGAATTGTTGGGGGTCAAGTATAAACGTCTGTTTAGTTTAGTTTGTGTTAAATTTCATCATAGTGATTGAATTTAGACAAATGCTACTATACATTTTTGTTCTTAGAATTGATTAACTCTTGCCATATTCACATAAGTCCATTTTTGAATTACTCATCCTAACAGCTTTCTCTTGTTCATTTTAACTGAAGGGAGTACATATGGCCGTAGCCTTGGTGAAATTTCATGGTGGACACATCAACAAGGAGAGGCCACAAGTGACCTTATTAATTATATGTCACAACATCGACGAGAATGATGAGATGGATCCTTTCACCTTAAAGCAGAGTTTTGAGTCTGAGAACAAAGAAACTCCTGATAGAAAGAGCTTCCCTTTTGGCAACATGTGGCGCTACATATACCCTCTGTCCTTTTTTTTTTTTCTTCTAGTCAAGATTGATATACTTAAGCTAGTTACAAGGTATCAAGCACAAGATGTAGATTGACATAGCATAGACATGAATTTTACAAATAGTTAAGTTATACTCCCCCGTTCACTTTTACTTGTCACGTTTAGCTTCTCGAGAGTCACTTTGACTAATCTTCAAAGCTAAATTGAGCTAGATTAATTTAATATGTTAAAATTAAAATTTTGATGTTTGAAAATTATACGAAAAATATTATAAGTTGCAATTATTCTCATATTAATATGATGAAAAAACACATGTTAAAATGTTGGTCAAATTTTATGTAGTTTGACTCTCGAAAAACAAAACGTGATAAGTAAAAGTGAACAGAATAAGTATACACTATTAGTGTGTGAATAAATGTTTAGATAATGTTTACTTATTACTAACAGATAATTTGCCTTATTTTTAAGATTAGAGATGTCACTTCTTACGGAGGCATATCCGTAAATATCCTTTGACAACTTGATAATGTAAAACTTTTTGCACACACAATGTATATAACTTCAAACTTTTTTAAAATCTTTTTTTCTCTTTTTTTTTTTTTGGGCAGTAGCACTTTTTTACTTTTGGCAAATAACACTTCTCAAATTTTAGGATATAATTAGCTTAGAATAGCTATTTAGGCAGTTCTAGGAAGTTTAGGTGAAGTGAGGAGGGGGAGGGGGATTTTTTCTCACTCGGTGTTCGGTAATTATTTTGGGCCCGCATTAATTTAAATTTGCGTCAAGAAGTCTCACTTTAAGAATAAAACACTCTATATCTAGGACTCAAACTTGAAACATCTAGTTAAAGAGGGAGAATTAAGTACTACTACTTACTACTTCATCACAAGTTGTGGTTCACAACCGTTGATAATAATGTTGTACTCGTGTACCTTCTGAATTAAATGTTAAATGTCGCTTCCATCGAAAATAAATAGCTCAACTGTCGAGTTTATCAATCATACACATCCCTTAGCTAAAAACATGGCAGTATGAAAATGAATCTCACCTAGCCAGAAATTTTAAGTTCGAGGGTTGAGTATAAACATTAATCTTACAGCGATTTATATCCTTAGTGAGCCTTGCCCGCGCAAATCTGCAATAGTCGTGTTCGTGTAGCGGGCTTCTGAAATTGGACACTAGAAAATGAAGGAGAAAACATTTGCATTTCGTGTTATGAAATTACTTGACGTATAACTTTACATTAATGCATTTTATTTGAGTATTATGTAGAGTCTTCATTCTCATGATAGCTAGTAACACCTAAAATGAATCAAAGTCCTCAAATGTAAAAAAAAAAAAAAAAAAAGGGGGGGGGGGGGGGGGGGCTTTTATTGTTCTTTTTATGGATTCAGAAAGGCACTAAATGTGTGAAAAAGACTAATGAGCTACACACCTAGGTGTATGACTCACCTTTGATTCCCCTGTATCCTTCATTTCATTTTTCCACACCTACTTTTCCCCCACCGTTCAACTTGGACACAAGGGCATGCGAAGGAAAGATTTTAATTAAGGGATTCAAAGTATTAAAAAATAAACACACGTAGAAGTCAACAGAATTCAACTTCTATTATATATACGTAAAAATTAATTTTAATCTTATGTGTCGTGTAATTTTTCGAAGAAGGAAATTTAAAAGAACCCTTACCCCTTATCTCTGCCCATGCTCGATGGTTACCTATGTGTTTGACCATACTAGTAACTTTAGTTTAAATTCTATATTATTATTAAAAATATTCACTAAATATCTTGAAACGATAAATTCAAACCTAAATTTTAAAATTCATAAATTCAAATTTTGATTCCATCTCTACTCAGACATCCTCTAATAACTACAATTTTCCATCATCTCCAAGACTCCAACTCCCCCACCCAAAAAAAAACCCCAATCCTTCCCACCCTCTCAAATTCTTACATTGTCTATTATGATAGCATAAATCTTGAAGTCCCGTCTAAAAGGACACCTTTATTCTTTTAACACGGGAACAGGAAAGTTGAAAATTTCAACAATAGAATAGGTCAGGAAAAAGAAAAATATAAGTAGTTTTATTTGGTATAGAGCGTGTAACTAACATACCAATATTTAAAGGAAATATATGAAATTGTGTGTAGTACTTTGGATAATCAGAGAGCTCAAACTTCACCTCTATTACAAGTACAAATAATTGAAATATTTCCAAGGAAGGTGTGTCAATCTGTGTGTGTCAGAGCCCAAAAGTATAACTTCTTTACTTTTAGAATATGTACATTACAATTATAAGGTAAAGTATCTGAAATTCTCGTGGGGAGTGAGTGAGTGCATATACTTAGATGACACCAGGAAAAAAAATATGTTAAAATGGTATTTGTGGGGCATATCTTTGGCTTCTCTGTTTGTGTTGGCATTCTGTATCTTGCTTTTTCCGGCAATGGTTTCTTTTTTCTTTCCAAATGAATCAACCAGAGGAGTTCAACTTCATCTACTTTAAAAACTTGCTAGTATTAAAAGGTACACATGACCTAATTTGTGACGCTAGTTAATTTGAAGCCCCCACATTGTTCACCTAAGGCTCATATGAATGTAAACAGTGGCGGATATAGAGTACAAGTAATGAGTCGATGTGAAATATAGATACGTATATTTGAAAAATTATAAAGATTGTTATAAATAATATTATATGTAGAATTTATAATTTCAAAAGTATAATGGATCAAGCTTTAGAAGTGAAGCTTTGGATTAACTGGCAAAGTTGCTGCCATGTGATCAAGAGGTTGTTGGTGCTCTATCGTACTTTATAAAGCAGTACGGGATGTAAATAACTATTACAAATGTTCGAAAGGATAAATAAATGGTCAATCTTCAAAACTGCCGCAAGTGTGTTGTGTCTTGAATCTTGATCACCTTGCAAAGCCAACTTTGAGAACTGGCCGCAAGTATGTTGTGTCTTGAATCTTGATATCCTGAAATCAAGAAACAACTAAATCGGAAGGTTACAACGTTGTGTGTTGAGTCGAGGATAGCCCTCTATCCTTAAGACAAGATTGCCCCGTATATATGCTTTTACGTTAGCGGGCAATAGTCTCCCAAGATAAAACAACACTTTAATCTCAACACTACAAAGCCAATAGGTTGAGCCTGTCGAAGAAAACAAATATGACTCGACTTGCTGAAGATATGGAATATGAAGGAAAAGTTTCTCAATACTCTTCTCTTTTGTCTCTATGTATATAGTGTGTCTCTATAGTGTACATCTTGTGTATATGTGTGGGTTTGCTCACTGATTTTCGTGACAGTTTGCTCACAGTTTTCAGTCAGTTTTCGGCATGTTTTTCGTTCGGTTTTTTTTTGTTTTTCGTTCGGTTTTCGCTTTGTTTTTCGTTCGGTTTTCGGGCTGTTTTCTCCCTGTTTGTGCTCCCAAATTGAGCCAAAAGAGGCTCAATATATAGCATGGAGGAGAGGTGATCAACTGCCCAAACATGGCTGTTAATGGCCATTAGGAGGGCTGTAAATGGCATGTTAAATGTCATTAGTGAGGCTGATTTAAGGTCTTGAAGGAGGCTGCTCAATTGCCCAAGTAATGGGTTGTTAGTGGAGAGTTAATCAGCCAAGTAATGGCTGTTTAATGCTCCAAAATGCAGTCCAACCTTTCCGTCACCTTCCCAGAAACTCTGGGGATCAAACTGTAAATATTGAAACTTCATGGACCAAATTGTACATATGAAAGAATTCTGGTCCAAACTGTATATATGAAACTTTAGGGATCAAACTGTACATCTGGCAGAGTTCTCTGGTCCAAAAAGATAATATCAGAAAGCCCCAGTGGCCAGTGGCCCGGAACCGGACCGGACGGGCGGGCGGCGCGCGTGTGGGCTTAGCCTTGAACCCAAGCACATCTAGGTCTTCCCTCCTTTAAACACATGGGATACCCCTTGGGTCCCAAACCCTTTACCAATTTGAGACATATATAGAGAGCAATTCTTCCTATTCCCACCGATGTGGTAGATTTGTCCCACACCACATTTCCATGCCTTAAACACCTTACTTCGTGGACCAATATCTCTTTCATTTCTCAACGAAATTTAACGATTCTTGGCCCTTCGGTCATCTACTCACTTCGTAGATCATGCATGTGCGAAGAGACAAGGTCTCCAACATGCGGAACACTAGTGTTTAATTCATCAAAGATGGGTGGACGCATCTCCCCGCCAAAGGCAAATTTCCAACAGAGGTAACGAGTTCAAACCGTGGAAACAACCTCTTGCATGTAAGGTAAGGCTACCGGCCCTTCTCCGGACTCGTGCATAGCGGGAGCTTAGTGCACCGGGCTGTTAATGAATCAAGCTTTAAGAATTAAAATATAATGTTAAACCCATCAAATTAGATTTCTAAATCTGCCTTTAAAATGAAAAGGAAGTTCATTCTTTTAGGAGTTCAATTGTAATCTAATGGCAGCAGAAATTTATTACATAATTAAGTTAGTTAAAAGATAGGGGAAGGTAATTATTTGTAGTGAATTTTAGTGAATAGTATATAATAACCTACTATCTCTAAATTGCCTCATGTAAAATTTCTACTTTCTCGGTGAATTTAAATTTATATTTTATTTTGAATCTTATATATAGTTGGACAAATATTTTATATTTTATTTCTCGGTAAAAACTAACTTTTGAGGTTGAGTTAGACTCAAGTTTCATTCTTTACATGGTGTCAGAGCCAGACTCATTCTAATTCTATGTTCACCGATGTTGGGTCCCCAAATTATGTCATCCACGCTCTAGTTAACGGAGTCTGAGCGTGCGGGGGAGTGTTAAGAGTCTCACATCTGAAATTGAATGAGAACATGAATTTCTTATATGGATTTGGACAATCCTCACCCTATAAACTAACTTTTGGGGTTGAGTTATGCCAAAAATCTATTTTTTACTCAAACAATAGTAAGAGATCGGAATGGAAACTAGAAGCAATATTGGAGTTCTCGTGTCAAAGATATATGAAAATTAATCTTTAAGGAATTTTCGTCACCCATTTGTTGTCCTCCACCTTTCTTTAGTAGAAACCAAACAAATATATAGTATAGGAAAGAATTTTTTTTTGTCTATTTAGAGTCTTTTGATTTAGGACCAGTTACCAGACTACCTCTTCATTTCTTTCTTTTTTTTAAAGGGAAATTTCTCATACACTATAAAAGAATTAGCAATTAAAATATTCGCTAATCTATCGCTAAATAGAACTTGTATCTCATATTTTTTTTTATATATTTCATTGATAATTTGCCATTAATTAAAATTGTGCATGATTTTTTGTTGTTTAGCAATAGAAGTTGTCTGTTCTTTGTTTTATTTTCAAAAAGCTTCTCTCTTGATGCGGTCACTACAAAGGAAAATTAGCTACAATTTTTTTTGCTAAATAACCTGTAATATAGCTAATACAATTTCGTTATGATTCATCGTTAAAAAAAAATGAAAGATTTCTACTGTTTAAATATTAAGATTATCCGTTGTTAATTGTTATTTTTTTAGTGTTTAATTAATCCGGTGTTCAATCATTTACAATCAAATCAAATGGGTGTACTAGAAAAATGTAGAACGACGATATCCTAATTGTTAAGAGTCTCACATCGGATATGAAATGGAAACATAGACTCCTTATATGGACTTGACAATTCTCACCATACAAGTTAGATTTTAGGGTACATTCTTTACATGATATCAGAGTCAGACCCATTCCAATTTTTGTTCACGATGTTGGGCTCCCAAATTATATTATCTACGCTCCGTTAACAAGGTCTGGGCGTGCGGGGGAGTGTTAAGAGTCTCACTTCGTATATGAAATGAGAACATGTACTCCTTATATGGACTTGGACAACCCTCCTACAAGCTAGCTTTTGAGTTTGAATTAGGTCTAAGATCCATTCATTACCATAATTATTCACGTGTAGAGGCCTAGAATTTCCTTGCAAACAGTGAATTGATTGAACGTTCGAGTACTTAGTCTTTTTGTTGGCTTGTTTGGGACGGCTAATCGTCAATCCAAGAATAATTAGAAGCAAAATTTCTTTGGATCCATTTGATTGTTTAATAGACTATAGAGAATCTTTAGATTAACTAGTGAGTAGGGGAAAAGTGAGCATTAGGTATAAGGTGGATTGTAATTAGGGGTGACAAAATTAGCCCCAATTCAAATGATCCGTCCAATCAGTCCAAGGTTTTATGGATTTGGGCAAGAGTGATTTTGATGATGGGTTGGTTTGGGCTAGCCCAAGTTGACCCATCATAAATCAATAGAACAAATAAATCCATGATAATGTCCAAGCTTGTCCCATGAAAATGTTCAATCTTAACGATTAGAGCTTCACTCTAGATTAAATTTTTTGTTTATAAATAATTATTTAAAAAATTTCTTTATTATTTCGGAACAATAAAAATACATCAACACACCCCAACCACCCACCACACTATCCATCCACCCCTACCCCTCCCCTAGACCACCCCCTACCCAAGCACTGAACCACCTCACATCTCTACCCCCTACCTTGCCTACTCCACCTCACCCCTACCTCCCTACCACCTCTACCCTACCCACCCCAATCTACCCCCACCTCCCGCCCTCCCCCCACCCTACCCACACCTACCCCCTCCACCCCCACGCCATTACCCTACCCCCATCCTCAAATTTCTATTTCATATTTTTTTTACTTTTATAAAAAATATAAATTTGTTTCTTACCTTCCCCTACCGCCCTAACCCCCACGCCATTACCCTACCCCCATCCTCAAATTTCTATTTCATATTTTTTTTACTTTTATAAAAAATATAAATTTGTTTCTTACCTTCCCCTACCGCCCTAACCCCCACCTACCTCAAATTTCTATTTCATATATTTTGTTACTTTTATAAAAAAAATATTAAAAATATAAAAAAAATTCTTACCTCCCCCTTACACCCCCACCCCATGCCCTACCCTCATCCTCAAATTTCTATTTCATATTCTTTTTACTTTATAAAAAAATTTTAAAAAAAAATTAAAAAAATTCTTACCTCCTCCTCCCTACCCCCTCCACCCCATGCCCTACGCCATCCTCAAATTTCTATTTCATATTCTTTTTACTTTTATAAAAAAAGTTATATAAATTTTTTTCTTACCTCCTCCCCCTACCCCCCTCCACCCCATGCCCTACCCCATCCTCAAATTTCTATTTCATATTTTTTTATTTTTATAAAAAAATTATTAAAAATATGAATTTTTTTCTTACCCGCCCCAACCCCCTGCCCTCCCACACCACCCCGAAGTTTTTATTTTATATATTTATTTTACATATTAATATATAATTTTATTAAAAATGAGAATTTTTTCATACCCCATCACCCAACCCCCCTCCCCACTACCCCCTCCCTCCCACCCCTCCCCAAAATTTCTATTTTATATATTTATTTTACTTTTATAAATTTTTTATAAAAAAAATGAGAAAAATTTGCTTACCCCACCCCCACCCCACCCGAAGTTTTTACTTTATATATTTATTTTACTTATACAAAAAATTTATAAAAAATGAGAAACTTTTCTTACCTCACTACCCAGCCCCCCCTCCGCCCTATTACTCCCTGCCCTCCCACCCATTATTTTATATATTTATTTTGCTTTTATAAAAAATGATTTTTAAAAAAATATATTATTCTTATTTTAGAAATAAAGATATGAATTAAATCTAATATCATACAAAAAAAATAACATCATAGAAGGTAAGTTTAATATTTGTAAAAGTAATGAGTCAAGTTGGGTTATGACCCACCATTTAGTCAATCTTGATCCAATCATCTTAATTCATGTAAGCTTTGGACGGATTGTGCATTGACCCATCTTGATCCGCCCATCTTAACCCATGTAATACAAATGTACTCTTATTTCTCTGACCTCTTTCTATCACACACAAACACACATTATAGGGGTCGGATGAGCTTTTGGGGAGCTACAGTAATTACAAGATACTTTTAGGAGTAACAAATCATTTTTATTTTGTACATATATTAAATTTTAAATACATTTAGAAACATTTTAGATTTTGTCACTGATAATGAACCTTCCAAACATGAGAGCCCTTCGTGAACCATTCCTCACTTGATCAGCTGTAATGCATTATTTATGTGATTATAAATTATCTTATTAAGGATAAAATAAAAATTTTAAAATTAAATTGTTTTTAAATATTAGAATATAATTTTTTTCTAAAACAAACTACAAAAAAACTTGCAATATAAATTAAGACAGACAAAATATATCATATAAACTCTTATTTTTCTCCTTTATTCTTCTCTCTGATCGATTAAATTTGTCAATTTAATTCATGGTTTATTCATTTGTCCCCTTGTTATGACATCACTTTTGGACTCGTGGACTATACATGAACCTTCGAAAGGTAGGGGCCTTGGGCTTGGTGCACCATCTAATTTCCCACTTGGTCGGCTGCATTATTTGAGTTTATTTTGTCTATATACATCATGCACATTTCATTATCACCCATTAATGAAACTTTCGCTCATATAAACGAGCGTGTTATTAGTTTTAGAGATTATTAGATAATTACGTTACTAACAATGTCATTAATGAAAATAGAAACATTTAGTTGAGATATTAGCCTCGTGATAATGATTGGCCACCTGTTCATCTTTTATAATGATTGTGGTTAGTAGATCGTAATTATATTACTATGGATTCACGAGTTAAATTAATTAATTTTAAAAAAAAAAAATCACAAGATAAGTTAAAATTTTCCCTGTTAATCTTGTCGAGGCTTTTACATTATAGGATAATAAATTTTAGCTTTCAATTTGCATAATTTACTTCCCCTTTTTCGAAAGAAGGAAGAAGAATAATCAATATATATAAACACACACGCACAACGTTGCATTAATTTTTTTTTAAAAAAGGTGGAACTCTCACCCCAGGAGCCTCCACACCCCGGTCCGACATGTCTGTGAAGGAGGTAAATCATGGTGACTCAATTGATTTCAAAGGTTAGACCAGTACCACGCTGCGCACAAGGGGCCCTCCTTTATTTCAAGAAGTAACCCCCACACTGCCGTTGACGGGATTCGATCCTTGGCCATTTTCCAAATATCCCCCTTGATAACCAATTGAGCTGCCCAAGCGGACACAACGTTGCATTAAATGGAATTTTAAATATGTGGCATGAGGAAAATTTCATGCTGTTTTATTATTTCCATTAAAAATTAAAGGAATATGTTTCTTGATTTCATTCATTGATGATTTACAATATATATTATTTACAGAAATATTACCTTGCTACTATAAATTAAGAGATATACAATCAATGTAAGAATATTCGGTGAATATTCTATTACAACCCCGTAGTCGAAGCGGGAGGCTCACAGACACTGAGACCGACTCGAAAATCATCAAACAGTATGCGCGGAAGTTCTTTGGTGAAGATATCGGCAATCTGATATCTGGAAGGAACATGAACGACACGAACTTGACCACAAGCCACTTTTTTGCGAACAAAATGAATGTCCATCTCAATGTGTTTGGTGCGCTGATGGTGGACGGGATTGCCGGAAAGATATACCGCACTAATATTATCGCAGTAGACCAGTGTTGTCTTTTTAATCGGGCAGTGAAGCTCAAGTAGAAGGTTACCGATCCAACAAGACTCAGAGATGACGTTGGCTACATCTCTGTACTCTACTTCGACACTAGATCGGGATAGTGTAGGTTGCCTTTTAGAAGAACAAGACAATAGGTTATCTTCGAGGAAAACTCAGTAACCAGATGTGGAGAGTCGAGTGTCAGGACATCCACCCATTTAGCATCAGAATAAGCAGCGAGACCAGTGAGCAAAGACCTATATAGATGTAAGTCGAAGTGAAGTGTGCCCTGGACGTATCGTAAAATACGTTTGAGGGCATGCATGTGTTCTTCCATCGGATTGTGCATGTGCAAACATATTTGTTGCACGACATAGGTTATGTTTAGTCTCGTGAATGTGAGGTACTGCAGGGCCCCAGCCAAACTACGATAGTGAGTCAGGTATGAATACGGAGGGCCGGAATCAGCGTTGAGCTTGGAATTAGTGTCTACTGGCGTGTGAGATGGTTTGCAAGATGTCATGCCTGCACAGTCAAGGATCTCTTCGGCGTATTTCTTCTGACATAGAAATAGGTTGCCAGAATGGCGAGTGACAGAGATGCCCAAGAAATAACTTATGGCCCCCCAGATCTTTCATAGCAAACTCATAAGAAATGAGAGATATAATGGACCGGCGGAGGGCATCAGATGAGTGGTGAGGATGATGTCATCAACATATAATAAGATGTAAGCCATGTCTGGACCCTTGTTGTAGATGAACAGGGAATGATCAGATTTGTTGTATGCAAAACTGATAGAGTAGACATAATCAGTGAACCGCTGGTACCATACTCGAGGAGCCTATTTCAGTCCATAGAGCGATTTTCGCAACAGACACACAACAATTCTTTTGTTCTTTCGATTATGCTTACACGCTTTCTCAATCTCCGGATTCAGAGGAACAAGACTGTCTGCTCCTCTTCTGCTTCGCATATAACAAAGCTACCTAAAATTGGTAAAAAAACAATGCACGCAGATTAAGTTAAAATATATTCTAGGAACAACCAAATTAGAAATATGATTAATTATTTTGATATTGATAATACTTCAGTCCCCGGCAACGGCGCCAAAAACTTGTAGCAAAAATTCTAGATGCTACGCAAGTGTACGTATCGCAATTTGTAATAATTTTGGTAAAATCGAGTATCGTCCACAAATACTGATTTATCAATTACCAATTAACTAATCTTTAGTTTTTATTTGGCATACGAATATAAGTGATGATTTCTAAACTAAAGAATTAACAAACTAAAATAGATTGCGGGAATAAAATAGCAGTGAAAGCACACGAAGTTTAATTCAGTAATGAAGGCAATCAGGGTTTCCAATCTCATCAACAATCCACTCTATCATTCATTAATGCAAAACTAGCGATTCTTCTTCTTATTAAGATAGCAAGTTAACTGAGATGTTTTATATCCCGGTTAAGACATATAAAAACTCAACCTAAGTGAGAATTTTCTATTGTTCTATGATAAATTCAATCACATAGGAAGATTAAGATCAATAACCTAAAAAATTACACAGGCAATCGTGATACTCTCGTTCAAGATTAAACCCACGTCTAATCAACTATAGCATATTCAAATCTCACTTTTCAGATCTTGATTTAAAATTATATAGATAATGAAAACTAATGGCCGATTAATTCTCATTCAATAAACGCAAGTTGAAGAGATCTTAATAGATGAAGAAGAAACACTAGCAATGCATTAAATCATAACAGAGTTTCAAGTGATTCAATGGAAAACCCTAATAAAAGTAATTAGCTCATAGACATGCTAAGAAAACTAATTAACTTATTATCCAACATAAACTGAATTAAAATAAAAAAAGGAAAAGAACGTGGACAATCGATGTCTCTAATTGCTTCTTGCTCCTTTGTTCCTTGCCTCCAATGTGAGATCCCCATTTTCACAATTCGCGTCCTCCGGCATATATCATAAAAAAAAGCATAATAGACCTTTTTACCCTTGTTAAATTTAGGTTTTTTTTCGCTGCCTGGACATCGTCGGCGCCGCGACTCAGCTATTAGAGCGATGCATCGCTAATTCACGGATGAACTTTCTACTAGTTTGGCGCCGCGACTCTAAATCCGATCAACTTCTTCCAGCCTTCTACCAGTCAGGCGCCTCAGCCCTTGCTTCCTCGACCGCAGCATTTCAGCGCCGCGGCTCCATGTTTGTTGTGCCGCGGCTCTTCATCTTTCAATTTTTCAACACTTCTCTGAACCGCTTCTTCTGCCTAGGTAGCCATTTTTATCCTCAATAGCTGCCTATTTTCTTTTAATCTCCGCCTCATTCATCATGAATCACTTAAACTGAAAAAAAAGCAAAAACACGCATAATACTGCACAAAACAACTAAAAGACTTCCTAAAACATACTCTAAAACAGTACTAAAAATAGACTCAACAAGTGCTACTTGCATAATGGGTAAATGATAAGTTTCTGAAACTTTTAATGATTCATAACACTTGCGAGTGGGGTAGAGGAAAATACCTTATAGGAGCCTATTTAAGTGCGAAGACAGGCCGCTTCAAATGTAGGCACTTAAGAATTCAAGCGGTGTCCATGGCCACAACGGACAAAACAATAAGAAGAATTGAATAAGAAGAGTTATTGTGTTGATATCATTGTCTTGGTTTACACTAAACACTGACGATACAAGACATCGCGTTCACCACGCAGTAAGTAAATCTGATGGTAATCGACTAATGAAGGTTCAAAGCCGAAAGCTACCTTTCCTGATGCAATATCTTTCCGCTGAAAGATTGCTGAATGTTGGCACCTTGTGTGCACCAATTCTCTTTCATTCAAGAGAGGATTGTTGGAAATTTACTAATGTGGGATTGAGTTTATCCCGACTTTAATTACTTAAACACATGGACCCCGCATGTCAGAAACATCATTTCTTCGCACATGCATAATCTACTAAGTGAGTAGATGATGCTAGTGTCAAGTATCATCAAATTTCTTTAAGAAATGAAAGAGATATTGATACACAAAGTAGGCGTTTGAGACATGAAAAAATGGAGAGTTTTTGGCTAAAAATAACAAATCTCCCTCATTGGTAGAAAATAAAAGAATGGAATAATATATAAGCTCTAAGTTTGAGTAAGGGATTGGGACCCCAAGGGGTGACCCATGTGTTTAGAAGGGAGAGGACTTAGGTGATCTTGGGTTCGGGGCTAAGCCCCACACGCGCGCCGCCGCCCGCCCGTCCTGTCCGGTCTCGGGTTATGGGCTATCTTCCAAATATTTTCTTTTTGGTCCCTGAGATATTTTCTATTTACACTTTGATCCCTGAAGATTTCCGAGACGTTGCAATGGTTCGGAATATTCCAGAAACGTTGCAACAGTCCTCCTCCTCAACTATAAATTGAAAAGTCTGTTCAATCAAAAGAGATACAGAACACACAATACAACCCAAACTCTTTTGTTTTTCGAAATAGAGGCAACCTCCTTTCTTCTATTATACATAAACAAAATTCGAATTTCTTTCTTCTGTAAACTCAGGAACAGAAACAGATTACAAATTCTTCAGTTTGTTCTGTTCAAAACAGAGAATCAGTATTCTGTTTTGTTCTACAGAAACAGAAAACCAGAAACTCAAACTACAATCAGCAATCTGTTCTTATTTATTTTTCTTCGACAAAATCAACGGTATTTGCTTTGTACAGTTGATTAGTTGTTGTTCTTATTTATCTTAAAGACAGAGAGCCATCTTTCGACTCGGAAAATCATTTGTTTTGTTTAACCTTTCGAATACACCAATTTTACCAATACAATTAATGTAAGAATATTCGATGAATATTCTATTAAAAATAATACTATCTCAGTTTTCTGTATTTGGATATTTGTTAATTGTGATTTATCTATATGAAATTTTATGATTCCTATACTGTTCCCTTCAACAAAGTCGTTGTAGTTTAGTGGTTAGAATTCCAAGTTGTGGCCGTGGAGACCTGGGCTCAAATTCAACAGCCACACTGGATATTTAAAGGGGAGTCTTGGAGTAACAGATAAAATTATTGTCATGTAATCAAGAGGTTGCAGGTTCAAATCGTAGAAATACCATCTTATAAAAATGTAAGGTTAGATGACATACAATAGACTCTTATTGTCTGATCTTTCCCGAATTCACACATAGTGAAAACTTAGTGCATCGGTATGCTTTCTTTTATTTTATTTAAGCCATACCAATTGGGATATTCGACGATCCAACAGTTGTCGGCCGGCTTAGCTGGTGAATTCCAAATTTTCTTGCCCCATAGCGCAAGTGGGCGGTGGGCCCCTATTGCAATGTAAACGTGTCATTTGATTTGAGCTTTCTTCACACCGCTTTCCATCATTATTAATCTTGTAAATTACTTTAATCATTTGTTACTAACCATTTTCACAAGCTAAACACGAAAATTTAAAACGAAAGAAAGACAAATATAACTATTTAGCTTTCATAAAGCGTCCATTTCAGGTAAAGTAAGCTTTACGGAATATAAAATATTTAGCACTTGACCTTTATATCCTTTGGTTTGTGAGGGTGAATATGGTCCACTGGCTGAACTATAAGGTAATAGTAGTAACTCTTTTTCCAATATCGGTGCAGTTTAACTGATCATATTAAATTAGTTATCTTTTCTTTTCAAATTACTTCCTCTACTTTTTATGACTAAGCAATTATATGTGTCTCTGTAGAATACTTAATCATTTACTGTAGAATTTTTAATAAACCTATTAGTGTTTAAATAAAAAAAGTCAATTAGGATGGATGGATGAACAGTATAGATAAAAAGATATAAAAGAGTAACTTTAATAGATTACAACCACCAACCATAACTATAATCGCAATTGAGTAACCTCATTCAGGTCTTCAACAATGATAATAACATATTTAGTATAATTTTATAAGTGAGGTTCGAGAAGAATAGAAGGTAGACAGACATTACCTCTATCTCTGGTGATAGAAAGATTCTTTTCAATAGACCCTCGATTTAAGGAAAAACCATTTAAGCATATCGGAATTCTTTTCCCACTACTCCTAATAAGTTTTTCCCCACTCTTTTCTTTTCCATGGGATAATATGAAATCTTTTCATTTAATAGCTGAACTAGAACTTTCATTCAAAATATAAAAAGTAAACACAAAAAAAATTAACATTTACGCATATATAAAAATAATATATCCAGTATAGCCTTACAAGTGAAATTTAAAAAGAATGGAATGTACATAAACATTACCTATAAAATAATTTATCTTGTATATATAGTGAATATTCCGATGAATATCGGTAATTAGATGAACCCTTATCTCATCCAAAGTGTTTGGCCCAGTGGCCAATACATTAGGGTATTGCTGTCTGAGGTTCCGTGTTCGAGTCCTCTGATCAGCGAGAGTGGAACCGTGTTCCCCAAAAAAATTCCTCCATACGCGTAGGGCCAATCGGTGTATAATAATCCGTAGGGCCAGGCCGGAGGTGGGGTTTTCTGGGATATGGGGCCGTAATGCGGTGGGACCAATCACTTTAAAAAGTTTACCCTACCACAATTTTAATCCACTGTCTGAGGTTCCGTGTTCGAGTCCTCTGATCAGCGAGAGTGGAACTGTGTTCCCCAAAAAATCCCTCCATACGCGTAGGGCCAAGCGGTGTATACTAATCCATAGGGCTAGGCCGGAGGTGGGGTTTTCTGGGGTATGAGGCCGTAATGCGGTGGGACCGAGTCCACTTTAAAAAAGCTTACCCTACCATAGTTTTAATCCAAAGTGTTTGGCCCGGTGGCGCCAATACATTAGGGTATTTTGTCGAGGTTCCATGTTCGAGTCCACGATCGGCGAGAGTGAAACCGTGTTCCCAAAAAAATCCCTCTATACGCGTAGGGCCAAGCGGTGTATACTAATTCGTAGAGCCAGGCCGGAGGTGGGGTTTTCTAGGGTATGGGGCCATAACGGTGGGACCAGTCACTTTAAAAAGTTTACCCTACCACAGTTTTTCCCCCAGGGTACAGGTGAGTTGGTAAGTGGCAGGATGATTGGGGTACAACCACTCCGACGTCGCGGGTTCGAATCCATGTGGTGACAGTCTTTTTTGAAATTTTGCAAGGGTACGTTCTTTGGGTTCGTATCCCGTTGGTCCTCTCCCACGGGGAAATTTGTCACTCGCGCATATCCCTCAATTTACATCCCACCTGGCCAGGGGGCCTCTGGTACAGGTGAGGGTTTCGCCTTCGGAACTTTCTTCTTTGTGTGAACCCTTATCTCTGGTTCTGCCTTGCCTTTATTCTTAACTAGTGATTTCTAGTGACAATCATAATAATAAAGAATCTTTCGGTAGAGAGCAGTTTATTGAAGTAATAATTTTTTCAAACATGACAGTATATCGAATGTCTTTTTTAAAAAAATTGAAACTTCCACTCTCTTACTCACTTTATTTCTCTATAAAGATAACCAATCCCCACATCCACTCACTTCACTTTTCTTCTACACCACACTCCACTCCCCACATCCTCTTAAACAGCCTCCCCTTCTCTCCCACCACCATCACCACCACCACCACCGGAGCTACCAGCGGAGAACAACTAACATGTCAGTCAAGCAGTGCACACACCACAAAGAAAGAAAACAAAAAATTATCCGGCGACTATGCGCCGGAATCCTCATCTTCCTCTTCATAATCCTCTTAACAATCCTTCTAATATGGGCAATCCTTCAACCAAAAAAACCTCGTTTCATTCTCCAAGACGCAACCATCTTCAACTTCAACGTGTCCGCTCCAAACATCCTCTCTACATCAATCCAAGTCACTATATTTGCCCGAAACCCTAATGATAAAGTTGGTGTTTACTACGACAAAATGAAAACATATGCCAATTATCATAACCAGCAAATCACTTATTATACTCAAATTCCTTCAGTTTATCAAGGTCATAAGGATGTTAACATATGGTCACCATTTGTGTTTAGTAATAATGTTCCTATTGCTCCTTATAATGGACAAGATCTTAAAGATGATCAGCAAAATGGTGGTGTTTGGCTTGATTTTAAAGTTGATGGTCGTGTTAAATGGAGAGTTGGGACTATTACAACGGGGCATTATCATTTACATGTTACGTGTTCCGCTTATGTTCCGTTTGGGAACCGTCCAGGAGACGGTGGAATTATAGTTGGAAATAACGCCGTTAAGTATCAAATTGCACGGAGCTGTGATGTGAGTGTTTAATTTGAAGATGATGAAGCAGGGGAGTGAAGTATTTATTTCTATTTTTAATTACTTTATGGACCAACTTTTATTTTATTTTTACTTTTCTGCCATTTACACTTCTCTCTTTTTTTTGTCCTCTTAATTTTTGGTCCTATAAAGTTTATTTGAACTGTACATTTTGGTAAAAGAATAATATTGGGAAGGATAAGGAAGGAAATATTGAAGATGAGAGAGAGAGAGAGAGAGAGAGAGAGAGAGAGAGAGAAAAGTTCATAATCTTGTAAGAAGTTGTATTAATTCGGTTTATGAGAAACTTATATATAAATTACAAATAATTGTTTCTTCTCATTATCATTAATTAGAAGTGAAACAATTGTTTTGGTGGTACCAGTATCACTTTCTCTGATTTTCAAGCATTCAAAGTTTTTGTTACTCATGCTTTCTATTATGTGTGTTGAGTGACTAAGAAAAAAAAAATGAAAAAGGATAAGTACTAATTTTCTCTATTTTTCTTTTTAATTAAATTGTTCATCGGTTAATTAAAATCTTAGACCATACAAAAGGGCTTTTCGATTTGCCAAGGTTCTTAGGGATTGGTGAATATTGGATCATGTGAGCTGTTTTGGTTTTACTCTGCTCTGCTTTTTATTTTGTTCATCGATAAGTCATTTCTTCTGTACCTATAGTACTGTAGTGAGGTAGTAATTATCTTTTAACGCGAATTCAAATATAATCCAGCGATAACGTGCTGAATATCAAGTGAAAAACAAAAAAAAGTCATTTCGTATGTGAAAACGTAAGAAGTTCTATCAGTAATATTTTTTTTGTCAAAAAAGATGCATCATATAAATAGATTATGTAATATGCAGAGTTACATCATAACAATTACATATGGTGATTCAAATTTGTTTTTTTCCTCTCTTTCTCATGCTTATTTTGAGAGCTTTTTCTTTTTCTCCTCATGCTTACTTTGAGGTTTACTCTTCTCTACATTTTTCTTAATTAGATTGTTCAAGGGTTTAAATCTTGGACCATAAGGAATGTCTTTAATATTGCCAAATTTTGAGGGTTAGGTAAATGGGAACATGTGATTTGTTTTGGTTAGCCTAGGAATATAGAGAAAGGGCACCCCATGTGATGTATATTAAGTTCATGTACTGGCTGATTTAAGCAGTTTACCGAACTCTGACTTGTTTCATACGTCTCTTTTTCCTTTCTCACAATTTGAATGCACATGACACTTTTGGGGGAAGGTTCTTGGGTGTTGTGGGGGGGGGGGGGGGGGGAGTGGAGGGAGAGCTCATAATTATTTTTAGATTTTCACCATAATTAGTATGTTATCTAGAATCATCAGTTAGTTTCAAAAATACCAACAAGAATGGTAGTAGAGTGGTAAATACTCCTTCGTCATTAATTAGAGATTTTGAATACAAGTCTTGCTTGGTACATAGTCACCTTTCTCAGAAAGTGCTTTACTCCCAAATGTGTGTCTTTTCAACGCGAATTTAAATTTAGTCGGACCCTAATACAAATACTGCACATCGGGGTGAGCCAAATAAAATAGTAGAAAGTTTCAAGAATGAGTTCGAGTTTCTTTTACTACTTATTAATAATTTATAATCTATGATATAGCAACAATAACAATTATACCTCAATCACGATAATTTAAGATCAGCTATATAAATCTCTACTATCCACACCATCGCTACATTTAAATTTCTTTAAATCCAATTTTATGAAAAATGATTTTTTCTAGGACTAAAAGTTCTCTACAGATTTAATAACATTCACATTTTAAAATTCACAATAAGGGAATTCACTGTGGAAGTTAGTTTCTTTCAATTAAATAAGTGCCAGTCTCAAGGGACTTCACTGTGGAGGTTAGTTTAAATTAAATAAGTGCTAGTCTCATACTTTTGGTGCTTTATATAATATAAGAGTGCAAAACCAAGTTGAAAAAATAAAATGGAAGTGCAAAACAATGTGGACAAGCAGTTGGTGGGTTAATTATTAGTTTATTACTACTGAATTGTTGGTAGAGTGTCTAGTGGGAAAGTGTATACCGCATGTTTAATTACTAAACTATCAAAAAGAGATTTGATTATCAAAGAGAAGATTTATATGTAGCGTTATGTCATCGGGCAAAAGTGAACGGAACTAGCAAAAAGTTGGTATAATATGAAAATATTTACGGTATATAAACTGTTATCAAAACAATTATTTGCTGTCAATGTTAATCCCAAAAAAAAAAAAAAAAAAAGGAAAGGGGGGGGGGGGGGGGAATGAACTGTAAAATAGTTAGAAGTATGCCAAATTGCTTTTTATGCAATACTACAAAACAGAAACATGAAGAATTATTATCTATTTATTTAGTGAGATAATTATGATCAACTTGGAATGGAATGTATTCTACATATATAAAAAAGTTGGTTAGTGCTTGGAAAAGACAAAAGGGGGCCGGGTAATGCACTTTACGTGTAGGAAAGAGATGTGACTGAAATAGAAAATGGGTGGATGAGCTAATATTACGTCCTATCTATTTGATAATTATTTGTATTTATTGTATATGAAAGACTACTGACCATATATTCTTCATCATAATTAGTAGAGTTCTTATACATGTATAATTATGATAGTAATCTTATATTAGAAAAAACTAATAATTTTGTTTTAGGAAAAGCTAGTAGTCTTGTATTAGAAAAAGATAGATTTAATTTCCATAATTAGAGATTGTATATCATGTATATAAACATTTTCATTAATGAAAATAATCAAGAGATTATTCTCTTTCATGGTATAAGAAGTCTAGGGCAAATTTTCCTTCTCCAAAACCGCTCTTTCGCCGCCCTCCCTCTCAGATTCCGACCCTCGGCCACCGACCGACCACTCATCCCTTCACATTTTTTTATTTCTGAATCCCTAATTGTCCTTTTGTTCTTTCACTATGTTTACCTCAAAGAACACATTTCATCCTGCCCTTGTAGTCTCCAATATAAAGAACAACATCCCTATCGTTCTTGAGATGAAAAACGTCTAATATGCGACGTGGACAGAATTATTTAAAATTCACGCAAAGTCTAATAGGGTCCTCCATCACATCATCACACCAGAGAAAGGCAAGGAAAAGGTGTCTACCACCGATGATGAAATAAAGTTGTGGAAACTCTTGATGCTACGGTGCTCCAATAGATTTTTTCCACCATCTCTAAGGACCTCTTACAGACTATTATCGAGCCCAACATCATGGCAATGGAAGCTTGGAATAAGATGCGTGATATCTTCCAAGACAATAAAAATTCTCGTGTCGTGACCCTCGAGTAGGAATTCTCCCACATTAATATGGAGGATTTTCCGCACGTCTCTACCTATTGTCAAAGGCTCAGAGAGTTGTCGGATCAACTAAAAAATGTTGGCGCGCCCGTCACTAATGATCGTCTCATTCTTCAGATGGTTACAGGCCTCTCCGAGACGTTTAATGGCGTGTACACTCTTTTTTGTCAAAGCAATCCTCTCCCACCGTTCTACCAGGCAGCAGGATTGGCTAAAAAGGCGGCTAACAGAGCTAATTCCGCTATGGTGGTGGTCATGTCCCGTGAAACTAATGACTCTCAATTATACTTCAAAAATTATGGTCAAAACCGTAATAATGGGGGTGGCAAAAAGGATCAAAACCATAGGAAAAATTGCGGTGATGGACGTGGCGGTGTCAAGGGTGGTGGCCGCGGCGGCAGTGCCGACGGCAGTAGCGGATGAACCGGCGGCAGTGACAGTTAATAGAGGACCGGGCCACTAAACCCTTGACATGCTTGGGCTGCTGGGCAGTGACCCTACGCCATGCCTTGGGCCAATGGGCAAGGGCCCATGTCGGCCCCCTGCCCAGTTCCTTCATCAAATTGGGTCGTCGGCTAGCAGAGGCCCAATGGCCAAAATATGCAGCAATCAACTGGGCCTTGGCAGCAGGCTGGCATGCTTGGGCCTCGACCTCAGTAGGCCTTTGCTACTGCGGGCCCAACGACAGTTTCGACCCCCACGGATATCGAGGCAGCGATGCATACACTTGAATTAAATCCTCTGGATGCAGATTGGTACATGGACATCGGGGTCACTTCTCATATGACGTCCGCGCCAGGTAGTCTCTCGTCTTATTTCAATTTGAGCAAAAATTGTGGCATAATTATTGGTAATGGTAATTCAATTCCAATTCGTGGTTATGGTCACACAAATTTATATCCCCCGAACCCACCTTTATCCTTAAAAAATATCCTTCATGCTCCTCACTTAATTAAAAATTTGGTGTTTGTTCAAAAATTTACAATTGATAATTGAGTTTCTGTTGACTTTGACCCTTTTGGATTTTATGTGAAGGATTTCACGACGGGGATACCTCTAATGAGATATAATAGTCGGGGAGAGCTTTATCCAATAACCACCACTACCACCACCACCACCACTAATCAAGCCACACCATCAACATTTTCCGTTCTAGCACATTCCTTGTGGCATGTGCGTTTGGGTTATCCGGGGACGTCTGTTATTTCCTCTCTTAAAAACAATAGTTTTATTGAATGTAATAGTACGCGTAGTACTAGTATTTGTCCTTCTTTTTCCTCTTGGAAAACATGTTAAATTACAGTTTGTAGCCTCAAATTCTAGTACTTTGTTGCCATTTGATATTATTCATAGTGATTTGTGGACATCTCCCATTTTGAGCTCTTTGGGCCGCCGTTATTATGTGTTATTTTGGATGATTATTCTAATTTTTGTGGACATTTCATTTAGCTAAAAAGTCTCAAGTTTTTTTCACATTCCTATCGTTTAGAGCATTCATCCGTATCCAATTTGAACGAAAAATTAAAAACATTCAATGTGATAATGGAAGAGAATTTGATAATGGGCCATTTCGGGAATTTTGTAATGTTAATGGCATATCTTTTAGATTTTCTTGTCCTCATACGTCCTCACAAAATGAGAAAGCCGAAAGAAAAATCCGTACCATTAATAATATTGTTCGGACTTTACTAGCACATGCTTCATTAACACTTTCTTTTTGGCATCATGCATTACAAATGACTACTTACCTCCTTAACATACTCCCTAGCAAAGGATTAGCATACCAATTTCCACTAAAAATTCCTTATCATAAGGATCATTCGTATTCTCATATTAAGTGTTTGTGCTATCCTCTCTTCACGTCTACTACAATTAACAATCTTCAAGCCCGTTCTACCGCTTGTGTGTTTTTGGATTACCCGTCTAATCATCGTGGTTACAAATGTTTTGATTTATCCTCTAATAAAATCATAATTAGCCACCATGTCATTTTTGATTAAACCCAATTTTCGATTGCTAAATTGTGTACTTCGGTGTCTAATTCTTATAATTTTTTAGATGATGGGCTTTCACCGTATGTGGTCCACCATTTTAGTCCGATCCCACCTCGTGATCTGGACCAATAGACCCCCCGTGCCCAATCTCTGCTAGCAGGCCCACTGCGTGCTGGCCAGTCCAGAGATGACCCGACACCATTCTAAGTCCAGTTCACTTCTATTCCGAGTCAAGGGCCCATTACTCATAACCAACGGGGTATTTTAAAACCGAAATGACATTTTTATTTCAATTCTAATGTCACTAAATCACCCCTACCACGTAACACAGTGTCTGCCCTTCGTGACCCGAATTAGAAAATGGTCATGGATGAAGAATAAATGCTCTTATTCTCCTAGTGTCAATGTTATTCGTTCTAAGTGGATTTTTACTCATAAGGAAAAATCTAACGGTTGTTTTGAGAGGCATAATGCCCGTCTTGTAGGTGATGGCAAAACTCAAAAGGTTGGCATGGATTGTGGAGAGACATTTAGTTCGGTGGTCAAACCGACAACTATTCGCACTTTTCTCAGTCCGACTCTTTCAAAAGCATGGCCAATTCATCAGCTGGATGTGAAAAATGTTTTTTACATGATGATCTCAAGGCGACAGTATACATACATCAACCCTTTGATTTCAGGGACCCCGATCATCCTAACCATGTATGTTTGCTGAAGAAGTCCTTGTATGGGCTTAAACAGGCCCCTCGGGCTTGGTATAAAAGGTTTGCAGATTATGTGTCTACTATTGGATTTTCTCACAACAGGTTTGATCATTCTCTGTTCATATATCATCGTGGTACTTCTCTGACATACATTTTGTTGTATGTGGATGATATTATATTGACTGCCTCCTCTGATAGTTTGTGCAAGTCTATCATGACCCTTCTCAGTTCAGAATTTGCTATGAAAGACTTGGGGCCCTTGAGTTATTTTTTGGGAATACCTGTCACTCGTAATGCAAGTGGTCTATTTTTATCACAGAGAAAGTATGTGGCTGAGATTATTGAGAGAGCTGGCATGTCATCTTGTAAGTTCTCTTCTACTCCGGTTGATACCAAACCGAAGCTGAGTGCTAATTTTAGCACGTCTTACGAGGATCCTTCCCACTATCACAGTCTTACATGGGCTCTCCAGTATATTACTTTCATGAGGCCTAATATACTTATACAGTGCAACAAGTATGTTTATCTATGCATGATCCGAGGGACAAGCACATGCATGCTCTTAAACGCATTTTGCGTTACATTCAGGGCACTCTTGATTATGGTTTGCACTTATATCCATCCCTCGTATCTACTCTCGTGTCTTATACAGATGATAATTGGGGTGGATGTGCAGATACCGAATGTTCGACATCTGGTTATTGTATGTTTCTTGGTGATAACTTGGTCTCTTGATCGGCTAAACGACATGCTACTTTATCGCGATCAAGTGCGGAGGCCGAGTATCGAGGGGTAGCCAATGTAGTGTTTGAGTTCTGTTGGCTGCGTAATCTCCTATTAGAGTTTTACTTTCCTATTCAGAAATCTACCTTGGTCTAATGCGATAATGTTAGTGCGGTCTATCTCTCTGGGAATCCGGTCCAACATCAACGCACTAAACATATCGAGATGGATATTCACTTTGTTCGCAAAAAGGTAGCTCATGGCTCCTTTGTTTACTTGAGTGTCATCATGCTGGATAATGTGGCATGAATAGGACCATGTATGCTTAGTCTAGTTGAAAATACTATACACCATTGGAAATGCTTCCTTTTAATGGTTATTTATTTACCTTTTCTAAGTCTATATGTCTGCCAAGCTAACTACATATTTGTTTTGCTTGACTAGTGTTAAATGCATACATGATAGCAATGTAATGTCTCTGAAGTTATATTTAATGCCTTGCCTGTCTGTCCTCATGATCCACATGATGGTTGGACCAAGTTACTGCACCTGTTAAGTCTACTTTGTTTCTATGATTTTGATTACAATTTCAGTCTATATAGGAGTCTGCCTGTTCAGCTTGTTCTGTTGAGAGTATGTGTATCTTCTTAAGATTAATGAGTTAGTCCTATGTGTGTGTCTGGTTTGCAATTAGTTAAGACTGTATATTTTGATAGCATGATCTCTGCATTGACCTGAAATGTCAATGGCATAGAACAATACGTGATTGTGAACTCTTTTATTTTATGAATCAGATCGTTCCTCAAGTGTTTGGTTCAGGCTCACTCTTTTAAATCATGCAGTATACCATCAGAACTGCTCCTTTTCTTTTTGCCTGTTCACATGACCTGTTTTCTTGCCTGATTAATGTCTGAATCTGAAACATGGTCATTTACTTGACCTCATTGTGTGCATTAAAAGTGTGAGGCATTCTTCCCTGTGTATTTGACATTTTATTATTTCTCTGTAGATGATTTGCTCACTGTTTGCTTTGAGATATATTGGATTATTCTGTTTTACTTTATAATCTGAGGCTTTAAACCTATAATGGCTGAGAGTATTTAGAATTGCTAACATGTTTGTGATTTTAGCTTAAGCAAAGTCTTTAGTTTGGTCTTTTTTGCCTGCTACTAGTTATGTACTTTGCCTAAGATGTTAATGTCAATATGACTGTTATTTAAGATGAATTGTTCTTATCCCTATTGCTTAAGCTTAGGTACATGAGATATGGGGTTATAAATTGGATAACCTAGCACAATTAGGCATATGAAAACTCTGAGTGATATGATTACTTTGGTCATTATGCTAAATGGTGTTTTGAATGTTAAAAGTGCATGATTGATTTGTTTAAGTTTGAAATCATGAAGTACATGAGATAAATTGAGAATCAGTGTGATGTATATGATGTATGCCTATCTGTTTGCCTGCATTTTCCCCTTTGGTGTTCGCTTGAGGTGTAAGTTTTAAAGGTACATAGTGTGTTCGCTTTAAGATCTGGGACGCAATCACTTTTGCAAAACTCCTCAAAAGGGAAAAACCATTACTTTGTCAAAATGCATTTTTAACTACTTGCAACATTATTTTAACTTTATACTTGTAAACATGCATTTTCCTTAGCATAATAATTAACCTAAGTTTGACCGAATAACCGCAAGTTAGCGGATCTTAAAGGGTGCCTAACCCCTTCCCTTTAGGATAATAAAGAACCCTTACCTAGAATCTCATAATTTCGCAGACCAGTAATCGTTTTTCACTTTGCAGCATTTAGTTAACATTTAGGTGCCCTAATTCACCGTAGAATAATTAGATGGCGACTCCTCAACAACTTTATCAATCCAAAAGGAATCGACCCATCACGTCACGAATCGCGGTAAAAAATAGGTGCGACATTACTTATGCAATTCAACAGGTGTGTTTATTTATGCATGATCCGCGGATTGAGCACATGCATGCTATCAAACGCATTATACGATACATACATGGCACACTTGATTATGAGTTGCATTTATATCCATCCTCAGTTTCTACTCTTGTGTCTTATACATATGTTGATTGGGGTGGATGTCCAGATACCAGACGTTCAACCTCTGGTTATTGTATGTTTCTTGGTGATAATTTGGTCTCATGGTTGGCAAAATGCCAGGCTACTTTATTGCCATCCAGTGCGGAGGCCGAGTATCGAGGAGTAGTTAATGTGGTGTCTGAGTCATATTGGTTGCGTAATCTTTTATTAGAGCTTCACTTTCCTATTCAGAAAGCTACCTTGGTCTACTGTGATAATGTTAGTGTCGTCTATCTCTCTGGAAATCCGGTCCAACATCAGCGCACTAAACATATCGAGATGAATATTCACTTTGTTCGCGAAAAGGTAGCTCGTGGACAAGTATGTGTCTTACATGTCCCTTCAAAGTACCAAATTGCTGACATTTTTACTAAGTGTCTTCCCTTGGTTCTGTTTGAAGATTTTAGGGACAGTCTCAGCGTATGACAACCGCCCGCTATGACTGCGGGGGTGTGATAGAAACCATGTGTATATTTGAGCTTCTTACCATATTTTGTAGAAGTCTTGTATAAGAGTAATTAGGATATTAGTATTATAGTAGGAATATGATTTTCCATATTTAGAGATTGTATATGGTATATATAGACCTCTTTATTAATAAAAATAATTAATGGGTTATTTCTTTCACTAATATTCAAGCACGGAAGGCTTGCTTACCTTTCTCTTATTGCTAAATGGCAAGACACGCAAGCTTGAAATATCAGATATAAACTAATAAAATGTTTAATCATCGAAAGAAAGAATGTTTAAGATAATGAAAAGATGCGGAAAAAAGAAGAAGAGAAGAGTTCCTAGATAAGCTAATGATGTCTTAAGTTCAACCATTACTCAAATTTTACTATTTCTAAAGAAGATTTTTTTTTGTGTAGTTTCTTTTTGATTTTCCATCCATATCTCAATAGCTCACTGATTGAGCGCTCTTGCGCTGAAGATGAACGGGGCTAAGCGATCTGTCGAAGCTGTGGGATGTAAAAATACATCGGTAGGGGAGCGTTCCGCTTTAGAGAGAAGCCTCCGCGCGAGCGGTGGTGGACGAAGCGGAAGCGAGAATGTCGGCTTGAGTAACGCAAACATTGGTGAGAATCCAATGCCTCGAAAACCTAAGGGTTCCTCCGCAAGGTTCGTCCACAGAAGGTGAATCAAGGCCTAAGATCAGGCCGAAAGATGTAGTCGATGGACAATATGTGAATATTCCTGTATTGCCCATATCGACATCAAAGTTATGATTAATTTGGATTTAGGCAACGTAAAATCTATTAATTTTTTTTCTTTTTGTTGCCATCATCAAACCGCATGTCCGACTAAACTGCTTGATAAATCGAATGGAGTCAAACATATCATTTTCAAAGTGCAGAAATTGCCTTCTTAGAAGTTTCTACTCTTTCTCTTTATTTCGTCATGAACTAAAAGTTCAAGAACATGTATGAAATTAATCTTTCATGCGTGACGAGTTTTTAGAAATAACAGCGACGCTTGAAACCATGTACACAAATTTCAACATCTAATTATATATGTAGTCATAAGTCATAACGAGACTTTTCCTTACCTAATCAACATAATGCCTATGGAATATTAGATATTGACCCGTACAAAATCCGACATCTATTTTGTCTGAAATTTATTTTATATTAGTGGTTAGGTAGGAAAATAAGAAAATGCTAAAGAAAAAAAAAGATCTACGTAAAAGTGGTGTTTCTCAGCCCTTTACATTAGTTTTTGTAATCACTTGTGAAGTAAAAAATTGAGAAAACAAAGTTCCTTCTATTAATTTGTTTCATTAATCATTAATATATATGATTACATGTATAAACACAAAACATACGAATCAAGAAGAAAAACGACAACGTGACTCTCTCTTTATAAAGAAAAACTCTCTTCTTGTCGTGTGAAAGATTCTGAAGAAGAATACAGGCGATCTTCTACAAATATCGACACAATCATCTGTAATTCGGATAATTTAGACTATGAACCATTTTCTTGCGGTTCATATGTTTATACATGTGATTTTTTTATGACTAATTAACAAATCAAATCAGTAGAAAATCTTGAGAAATTGTGTGTTCTTAATCATTCGTTCAAATTGAATTGGATAAGAGGAAGAATGAATTATATTTATCCTTTTTCAAACCCTATGACAATATAGGTATTTATCACTACCAATTACTCTTCTCATATCCCTTTCAAATTAATTCTTCTTAACTAAACACCATGTATAATTTACAACACAATATGAAGAAGATACTTTAAAAATCAAGAATTGTTGACTAAAACTTAAGTCAATGACCATATCTTAATCGTTATTTTCTAAGAAAAATCCTAGTCAGTACATATATATAACATATCGTACCTAGTAAGGCATTGCCAAAAACCAACCGCGTCTTTCAAACTCTTAAAAACACGGCATTTTATACTAATCAACCCGCTTTTGCTTACCAATTCCACTATTCCCATCCTACACAAATAGTACACACATTAAACCAAATACTGAACAAACACCTATATATTCATGTCTCTCATCTCTAATTTTTGCATCCTATAATACACCAAAGGACCAAAGGAAAAATATAAGTTTGTACCTTAATTTTGACCTTTTTGTTTTGGTTAAGCTATGCCGGAACAGCACTTGAACGGAGCGTATTATGGCCCGTCCATTCCGCCACCATCCAAATCCTATCACCGCCATGTACGTGGCAGCAGCTGCAACCCATTTAGTTGTCTCTTCGGCTGCCTATTCAATTGCGTCTTCCAAATAATCTTTACCATTCTCATCATCCTTGGAGTCGTTGCATTAGTCCTCTGGCTCGTCCTACGTCCTAACGAGGTCAAATTCTACGTGACAAGATGCCACGTTGACACAATTCGATTTTTCCACCACAAACAACACCCTTTACTACGATCTTGCTCTCAACATGACTATTAGAAATCCCAACAAGAGAATTGGAATTTACTACGATTCAATCGAAGCGAGAGCTATGTATCAAGGCCATAGATTTGCTAGTCAAAATTTGGAACCGTTTTATCAGGGTCATAAGAATACTAGCACTTTGAATCCTGTGTTCAAAGGACAGAACATGGTACTATTGGGAGACAGAGATAAATCGAGTTACAATAATGAGAGGAATTTAGGGTTATATGAGATGGAAGTGAAACTTTACATGCGTATTAGGCTAAAGGCTGGTTGGATCAAGACACATAAAATTAAGCCCAAAATTGAGTGTGATTTAAAGGTTCCTTTGGAGTCTAATGGCAGATCTTCTACTAATTTTGAGTCAACCAGATGCCATCTTGATTGGTAGATTTTTTCTACTATATATGGTATTGGTACCATTATTGATCATCTTCACATTCAGATGGAGTTTATTTCTGTTTTCTTTATTTGTTGTATATTTCGTATTCTTTGAATATTAGTAGCATATATTCTTGATTAGGGGATTTTTATCCCTTTTTGTTTTCCGATGTTGAGTTAGTGATCATTGATATACATGTGATATCATCTTGTTATTTGGATATGGTTGTAAATGAAATAATGAGTACCTTTATTTTTTGCTGATTTTCTTTATTCTTGAAACTCTTTATTATCACGGTGATGTTTTAGTTTGACCTTTTGATTCTTTTAGTTTCTTTATTAGTTTGGAAGTGGATTAGAGTGTACGGCAGGTGTGCTAAAAAGATACTAATAAATACAGTTTGTTAATTTAATTTATTTTCAAAATTATAAATTCTATATTTTAAGAAAACTTAGGTGTAAATAATTTGAGTGCGTAACAAAAATTTGCAACTGACTGTTATGTAATTTAGATGGCCAATGACCCTTACATTACAAAAAAAATAAGTATTGGTTCCTCGAATATAATTGGCAGCGTGTTCATAGGGGAGTTCAATTTGTCTATTTGAATAATCAACTAAATGTCTCTCTTTAATTTCTCCCTTATTTAAAGCCCAAGTGAACTCACAACGACTTGAACATTCTTTGTCTCCTTCCTCGTAGTATAATTGTTACAAAATCCACAAAATTATTTTTCTAGAGATAATTTCAAAGAATCGACCTAATAAGAACAATACTCCGCCCATTTCATAATAAGTGATGTTTTTATCTTTTCATTTTTTTATAAAATAAGTGATGTCCACAAAATCAATGACGTTAATTTTTTTCTTTCAACTCAACCCTTATTTAAATAAGTGGAGATTTACATAACCAAAATATCATTAAAAAATTACATTTTTTCCAGGGCATTAAATTAAGGGTACGTAAGTTGGTAATTAAAAACATTTCATACTTTTTAGGAGAGTAATTTTATTAAGAGGTGTTCTCAAGCTAAAAACAAGCTTACTATGAAATGAAGAGAGTAGTTGCTCCACATAAACGCACTCAAAAACCCATATTTGTACGCCTTATCCGGGAAAAAAATAATGACTTTTCCTATATGTAGGTTCTCGAATACCTTATTATATAATCTCCTTGAATGTGTTGTTCGAATCATTTTGGAGTTACTTCTAAGCTCAGATTCATTATTTGTTACTTTGAATAAAGGGATATGTTTCTGCCTTTTCATTGATTATTATATACAATATATAGTGTTATATAATTATTTACATGACTATAAATTAGATAACTAATCTTTCTAATTATAATCGAAATATAAATTAACTAATATAAAATATATACAATGATACGGGAAAATTCTTGTAATATTCTATCATACCCTCGCAGTTGAAGCGGGAGGTTCTCGTACGCTGAGACTGACTCAGAAATCATCAAAGAGTATGCGCGGAAGTCCTTTAGTAAATATGTCAGTAATCTGATACCGGGAAGGAACATGAAGGACACAAACTTGTCCACGAGTCACTTTTTCACGTACAAAGTAAATATCCATTTCAATGTGTTTAGTGCGCTGATGTTAAACTGGATTGCCGGAGAGATATATCACACTTACATTATCACAATAGACCAATGTAGCTTTGCGGATTGGGCAGTGAAGTTCCAGCAGAAGGTTGCGTATCCAACAAGACTCAGAAATAACATTCGCTACTCCTCTATACTCGTCTTCGGCACTGGATCAAGACATAGTAGGTTGTCTTTTAGAAAACCAAGAAAGCAAGTTATCTCTGAGGAAGACACACAGTAACCTGACGTGGATCGACGAGTGTCCGGACGCCACCCCATTCAGCGTCAGAATAAGAGGTGAGACCAGAGAGTGAGGACTTGTACAAGTGTAGGCCGAAGTGAAGAGTACATTGTACATATCGCAAAATACGTTTGAGTGCATTCATATGTTCATCTGTCGGGCTGTGCATATGTAAGCATATTTATTGCACGACATAGGATATATCTGGTATCGTCAAAGTGAGATACCGCAATGCTCCTGCTAAACTGCGATTGTGAGTCGTGTCGGCATACAGAGAACCCGAAGAGGCACTGAGTTTGGAATTAGTGTCCACTGGTGTGTGGGTCGGTTTGCAAGACGTCATGCCTACTCGGTCAAGAATCTTTTCGGCGTACTTTCTTTGACTAATAAATAAGCCACATGCATGTCTCATAACAGCAATGCCCAAAAAATAGCTTAGCAGCCCCAAATCATTCATAGCAAACTTAGATGCAAGGGGTGACATAATGGATCGACGAAGTGCATCAGAAGATGTAGTTAGGATGATGTCATTAATATATAATAGGATGTATGCCATGTCATTACCCTTGCTATAGATGAAAAATGAATGATCAGATTTGTTATGTGAAAAATCGATAGAGGATACAAAATCAGCAAACCATTGGTACTATGCACAATGAACCTGTTTCACTCCATATAGTGATTTCTTCAAATGACACACATAATGTGGATGAACCGGATCCCTGAATCTCATAGGCTGATGCATATAAATGGTTTCATGAAGGTCTCCATGCAAGAAAATATTTTTGACATCAAGTTGGTGAATAAGACAAGATTTAGACAAAACAATACTGAGAACGGTCCGAATAGTTGTTGGTTTGACCACCGGGCTGAAAGTTTCATCACAATCCACTCCCACCTGTTGAGACCTGCCATCACCTACAAGACGGACCTTGTAACTCTCAAAAGAACCATCAGATTTCTTTTTATGTCGAAAAGTCCACATAGAACGAATAATATTAGCATAAGGTGGACGGGGTACTAGATCCCACATCTTATTTTCAATAAGACCATTATATTCGTCAATCATTGCATTTTTCCAGTTAGGATTGGACAAGGCATCTATCGGGTTACGAGAAAGAGGTGAAGGGGCAACAAAATTGGACAAGTTAACTAGTTATTTGGGTTTGGAAATGTCGTGCATAGCATGAGTTTCCATTGTCTGTAGGGGTACTGCGCGGGGTTGGACGGAATCGGGAATGTGGGGCTGAGATGAGGCAGCGGGATGAGAAATATGATCGAGATTGAGGAGGTGGGGTCGAGATGAGGCAGTGTTATCGGGAAGAGAGAGCGGGGGCACTGGCCGAGAGGCGGAAACCGAATCAGAAAGTTGAGAGGGGTTGTTCCGAGGCTCCCGTTATGGGGCTGGGTGGGCTGCCCGACTCGGGACAATGGAGATTGGGTTGGGCGTCGGTGATGGCAGCGACTGATTTTGTAAGTGATGAATTATAAGGAGATTTAGGCCATAATTGAAGAAGTCATATGAATTCGGAGGTGGAGAATGGAGTTTGGCAAAGGGGAATTAGGACTCATCAAATATGACATGCCTAGAAACGATTATTTTTTGGCTGGACAAGTCGTAACAATTGTAACCTCGATGATTAGGGGGGTAACCAAGAAAGACACACGGGGATGACCGAGATTGTAGCTTATTGATTTGAGTGAACGGATGAAGGGGGTAACACAGACATCTGAAAGTTCATAAATGCTTATAGGAAAGATCCCGAAGGTAGAGAACTTGAGTGGGAGACTTGTGGTTGAGAGACTTGTTTGGGAGAATGTTCAAGAGATAAGTTGTCATTGAGAGAGCGTAATGCCAAAAATATGGGGATAGAGGCGTGGGCAAGGAGGGAACAAATTAAGTTATTTATCGTTCGGCTTTTTCATTTTGTGGAGAGGTGTGTGGACAGGAAAATTGAAAAATAAGGTTGTGTTTGGCGCAAAAAAGTTTGAATTGTTGATTATCGAATTCCCTCTCATTGTCACATTGAAAATATTTGATATTCTTTTCAAATTGTGTCTTAATTAAAGCACTAAAGGATGAAAAAATATAATAGACTTGTGACTTATTACCAATGGGAAAAGTCCACAGAATGTTTGAATAATCATTCAGAAATAACACTTAATATTTATGCCCGACCGTGCTTAAAATAGGAGAGGTCCATAAATCACTGTGTATGATATCAAATGGCATTAAAGTACAGGTGGATGAAGAATAAAATGGCAATTTGACATGTTTCCCAAAAATGCAAGATTCACAAATAGGAGGATAAGAGACATGTTTGCAATTAATAAATTTATTTTTGCTAAGGGAGCGTGAAACAGAATCTCACGGATGTCCTAATCTATTATGCCACAAAAGAGATAAAATAACTGCAAAGGTTGATGGAGAAGAGGTTGGATGGCCGACGGTGGTGGTGATAGGATAAAGGACCCCGGTGCTGTCACATATTATTATTCGCATCCCTGTCATAAGGTCTTTCACAGAAAAACCAAAATGATCAAATTCAAGGGAAACATTATTGTTGATTGTGAAACGATGCACAAAGATTAGATTTTTGATAAGTTTCGGGGCATGAAGGATATTTTTAAAGCTAACGGGGAATGTGACGGGGAGAGTGATGATTGTCCATAACCTCGAATGGGAATGCCTTGTCCATTACCAATAATAATATTATGATTTAAATTGCTCATATTGAAATAAGATGAGAGAGTACCTTGTGATGTTGTCATATGAGATGTGGCGCCACTATCCATGTACCAATTGTCGTCTAGAACAATCAGAGACATCGTGTTCATAGCCGCCTCAATATCCGTCGGTGTGTAGGTTGAAGGAGGAAATACATGTGCGATGTATGCATGCTGTGAACGTGCGCTGAGGATGCCGGGCTAGGGCTATCAGGTCGGAGGTTAGGCCAGAAGGACGTTGGGTGGGCAAGGTGGAGCAGCTCAAGCCGGCTAGGCCCATGTAGCCCATGACGGGTAGGCAGCCCACGGCGGAGGTTGCTGCCACTGCCGCTGCGGGTGGCTGTCAGCCGACAGTGGTTGTCCTCTCCCGCCACTACTGATGCTTCCTCCACAGCTGCCGCAGCCTTCACCGGAGTTTCTCCCTTTGTGGTGATTCTGGGAAGCCTGGTCGCATTTCGGGTCGTTGAGTTACTGGTAGTGTGAACCGGAACTCAAGGCCCTTTCGTCGGCAGATGGGCCGCCGATAGTGACGAGGTCGACATCGGCGGTGCTCGCATTAGCCGCAACTCACTTGGTTTTTTGAGTTTCTTCTAGGATAAGTCTCGAACGAGTCTCATAGAACGGAAGCAATGGCGTGCTTTGTTGGAGGATGGTAGCGACACCGTCATAATTTTCATTCAAACCCGCAATGATTTGCATTACCAATCGTTGATTTTTGACCGGTGCACCAACATTTGAGAGTTGATCGGCAATCATCTTAAGTTCTTGACAACAGGCCAACACATTAGGAAAATTATCCTGCTGAATATTCTTAAATTGATTTTCCAAATACAAGGCAAATTGCTTCTTGTTATCATGAAAAATACTCTCCAATAGCTCCCACATTTTTCATGCAGTGGCGTCGGTTTCAATGATCGTATGTAATAGATCGTTTGAGATTGTTCCATAGATTCATTGTAGAACAACCGCATCTAAGCGTGACCAAAGTTCATCATCAGGAACATCACGTGTCCCCAGAGGCTTGGCAGTGGGCTTTCATTTAGGAGGGATGACGTGGTCGATGAGTTTGTACACATGATAATGGATCTTGAATAATTCCTCCCAGGAGGAATGCTAAACTTTTTCCATTTCAAGGGTAATAAGAATAAAGTTCTTGATGTTGTTAACAACAAGAGCAGGATGAAATTTGGGTTGTTCAGCCATTGAAAATTTTTGGGAAGAGGAGGGGATGAGGTTGCCGAGAAATTGAAGATAAGAGACGGAGGAGGTCAACGGCGAGGGTGAGGCGGTCGGCGACTTAGTGTAAGAAATTTTAGGGTTTGGCTATTGATACCATAAAGGAATATGTTTCCTGTCTTTTCATTGATTATTGTGTGTAATATATAGTATTACATAATTATTTATATGGCTACAAACTAGGTAACTAATCTTCCTAATTATAATCGGAATATAAATTAACCTAATATAAAAGATATACAATGATACGAGAATATTTTTGTAATATTCTATCAGTTAATAAACTCGATGATTTCCAAATGGAGATGGGTGAATGTGACTAGTCCATAGTCATTTGCCAAAAAGTCTATCATGATTGTGAGTAGGCGCAATCTTCTATAGTACAATTTGCTCAATTTCTAAGAAGGCGCTGCTAAAACATTTACCGCGTCTTTGAAAATGTAACCGCTTCAAAGTTCAAAATACGTAATTTCCCCTCTATTTAATGAGCTATTACTATTGCTTTAGCCCCTTGTCATTTGATTTATGATGTTATGTGTTTTTAGTGTACTTTGTTTATCTTATTTAGCTGCGTTAGTTACTGCTTCCTTTTTCATAATGCGCTATCATTGCTTATTCGCTTTTGCTACCATCATTTTTATACTGCTCTGAATTTCTTATCTGGATCTGACCATTTCTCTTGCTTTACTTGTACTTATGCTTTGTCTTGAGCCAAAGGTCTTTCGGAAATAACCGCTCTACCTACCAAGGTAGAGGTAAGGTCTGTGTTTACTCTACCCTCCCTAGACCCCACGTTGTGAATTTCACTGGTATGTTGTTATATTTAATCGGCTATGCTTACCAATACACAAAACATATTTTTAATGCATATACTCCAAACAAACACAAAAAATTCAGATTATTTTGTATTTCTTGTTTTGAAAGAATATTCCGCAGGCAGGTTTGCTTGGGCCTCGGCCTCCGCAGGCATTCCAGGCTGTGGGCCCCACACCAACTCCGACAGAAATTGAGACCGCAATGCATACTCTTGGATTAAATCCTCCAAACATGAATTGGTACATGGACACCGGAGCCACTTCTCACATGACGTTTGACTAAGCTACTCTCTCGTCTTATGTCAATTTGAGAAAAAGTTGTGGTATTATTGTTGGTAATGTCAATTCAATTCCTATTCGCGGTTATGGACATACAACTTTGTCTTCCCCACATCCACCTCTAGTTCTGAAAAATACCCTTCATGCCACTAACTTAATTAAAAATTTGGTGTTTGTCAGAAAATTCACCATTGATAATTGGATTTCTGTTAATTTTGATCCCTTTGGGTTTTCTTTGAAGGATTTCAAGATGGGGATACCTCTAATGAGATGCAATAGCAGGGGCGAGCTTTATCCTATCACAAATGACACCACTTCCGTGAGTCAAGTCATGCCGTATACTTTTGCCGCCCTTACTCCTTCCTTGTGGCATGCACGTTTGGGTCATCCGGGATCATCTATTATTTCTTTTTTGCATAAAAATAATTTTATTTCTTATAAGGGTACGCATAGTACTCCACTTTGTCCTCTTGTCCGTTAGAGAAACATGTTAGATTACCATTTGTTGCCTCTATTTCTAGTACTTTGATGCCGTTTGACATTATTCATAGTGATTTATGGACATCCCCCGTGTTAAGTTATGTGGGCCATTGTTATTATATCTTATTTTTGGATGATTATTCTAGTTTTTTGTGGACCTTTCCTTTATTGAAAAAGTCTCAGGTTTTTTCCACATTCTAAAAATTTAGAGCATTCATCCGTAGCCAATTTGAATGAGAAATTAAAAATATTCAATGTGATAATTGCAAGGAATATGATAATGGGTTGTTTCGGGAATTTTGTGATGCTAATGACATAGTTTTTCATTTTTTTTGTCCTCATACGTCCTCACAAAATGGGAAAGCCGATCGAAAAATTTGTACAATTAATAATATTGTCCGAACTTTATTAGCCCATGCTTCTATACCCCCTTCTTTTTGGCATCATGCACTATGAATGACTACTTACTTCCTTAACGTACTTCTTACCAAAGGATTAGCATATAAATCTCCCCTTAAAGTTCTCTATAATAAGGATCCCTCGTATTCTAATCTTAGGGTCTGTGGGTGCTTATGCTATCCATTTTTTCTGTCAACTACAATTAACAAACTTCAGGCCCGTTCTACCGCTTTTGTGTTTTTGGGTTATCCGTCTAATCATCGTGGTTACCAATATTTTGATTTATCATCTAATAAAATCATAATTAGTCACCATGTTATTTTTGATAAAACCCAATTTCCTTTTGCTACAGTGAGTAGTCCCATGCCGAGTTCATATAATTTTTTAGATGACGAGGTCTCACCATATATTATCCACCATTTTTCTGACTTATCTCGTAACCAAAATAAGCTAGCAGTCCCACTGCATGCTGGCCCACGGTCTACCGCAACCACTGTTCTGCCAGTGGGCCAATGACACGGTCCAGTACCGATCTCGGTACTATTCAAGTATTTCAGCTCAATCTCGAGCCTGTTACTGTTCCGATTTTAGTTGTTGGGCTAGTAGGCCAAATACCCGCGGGCCAGTCTGTCACCTACCCAAACATTGCCCAAAATCTACCCAATTCTACCTCGAGTCAAGGGCCGTTACTCATAGTCAACGGGGTATTTTTAAACCAAAACGGTATTTTAATCTCAGTCTTAATATCTCTAAATCCCCACTACCACGTAACCCTGTGTCTGCACTACATGACCAGAATTGGAAATTGGCTGTGACTGACGAATATAAAACGCTTATTGAAAATAAGACGTGGGAGTTAGTACCCCGTCCATATAGTGTTATTATTATTCAATCTATGTGGATTTTTACTTATAAAGAAAATTCTAACGGTTCTTTTGAGAGGCATAAGGCTCGTCTTGTAGGTGATTGTAAAACTCAATAGGTTGGCGTGGATTGTGGTGAGACGTTTAGTCCGGTGGTCAAACTGGCTACTATTCATACTGTTCTCAGTTTGGCTCTCTCAAAAGCATGGTCCATTCATCAGTTGGATGTGAAAAATGTTTTTTTACATGGTGATCTTAAGGAGACAATATATATGCATCAACCATTGGGTTTTCGGGATCCCAATCATCCTCATCATGTCTGTTTGCTGAAGAAGTCTTTGTATGGGCTTAAGCAGGCCCCACGATCTTGGTATAAAAGGTTTGCAAATTATGTATCTACTATTGGGTTTTCTCACAGCCCGTCTGATCACTCTCTATTTATATATCGCCGTGGTACTTCTCTGGCATACATTTTATTGTATGTAGATAATATTATATTGACTGCTTCGTCTGATAATCTGCGCAAGTCTATCATGTCACTTCTCAGTTCTGAATTTGCTATGAAAGACTTGGGACCCTTGAGTTATTTCTTGGGCATTGCTGTCACGCGTCATTCAGGTGGTCTATTTTTTATCTCAAAGGAAGTATGCTGCTGAAATTATTGAGAGAGCTGGTATGTCATCTTGTAAGTCTACTTCCACTCCGGTTGATACCAAACCGAAGCTCAGTGCTGCGTCAAGCACATAATACGAGGATCCCACCGACTATCGCAGTCTTGCAGGGGCACTTCAGTATCTTACTTTCACGAAACCTGATATTACTTATGTAGTTCAGCAGGTGTGTTTATTCATGCATGACCCACGGATTGAGCACATGCATGCGCTCAAAGGCATTATACGGTACATCCAGGGCACACTTGATTATGGATTGCATTTATATCCTTCTTCCGTCTCTACTTTTGTGTCATATACAGATGCTGATTTGGGTGGTTGTCCTGATACCAGACGCTCGACATCTTATTATTGCATATTTTTCGGGGATAACTTGGTCTCGTGGTTTGCGAAACGCCAGGCTACATTATCGTGATCCAGTGCAGAGGACGAGTATCGGGGCGTGGCTAATGTGGTGTCTGAATCATGTTGGTTTTGTAATCTTCTATTAGAACTACACTTTCCCATTCAAAAAGTTGCCTTGGTCTATTGTGATAATGTTAGTGCAGTCTATATCTCTGACAATCCGGTCTAATATCAGCGCACTAAACATATCGAGATGGATATTCATTTTGTTCACGAAAAGGTAGCTCGTGGACAAGTACGCGTTTTACATGTGCCCTCCAGATACCAAATTGCTGACATCTTTACGAAGGGCCTTCCCTCGATTTTATTTGAAGATTTTAGGTACAATCTCAGCGTCCGACAACTGCCCGCTATGATGGCGGGGTGTGATAGAATATCATGTATATTGTAATTAGAGTATGAAATTAATAATTACCATAATTGTAGAATTCTTGTACAAGTAGAATTAGAATATTAGAAGTATAGTAGGAACATGATTTTTCATATTTGGAGATTGTAACTTGTATATATACCCCATTCATTAATGAAAATAATGAAGGGATTATATTCTTTCATATTTTTATTAAGTACTATGCGAAAACCCAACTTGAACGGAGCCTATTATGGCCCCTCTATTCCTCCACCAACCAAAACCTACCACCGTAGCCGCGGTGGCAGTAGCTGCAACCCATGTAGCTATCTCTTCAACTGCCTATGCAAAATAATCTTCACCCTTCTCATCATCATCGGAGTCGTTGCCTTAGTCCTCTGGCTTGTTCTACGTCCTAACAAGGTCAAATTTTACGTGATAGATGCCACGTTGACACAATTTGATTTATCCACCACGAATACCACCCTTTACTACGACCTCGCTCTCAACATGACTACTAGAAATCCCAACAAGCGAGTTGGGATTTACTACGATTCAATCGAAGCAAGAGCTATGTATAAAGGCGAGAGATTTTCTAGTCAAAATTTGGAACCGTTTTATCAGGGTCAGAAAAATACTAGCACTTTGCATTAAGTGATCAAAGGCCAGAGTATGGTTCTATTGGGAGATGGAAAGAAATCGAATTATAATGAGATAAATATAGGGGTATATGATACAGAAGTGAAGCTTTATATGCGTATAAGGTTACTAAGTAAAGATCAAGTTGTACGGTGGATGGTGAGTGAGGGTACATTAAAGAAAAATACATGTTGGTCCCTTTAAATGACAGTTTGTTTCTATGGGAATTTAAATTGTCAATTTGAATATTCATCACTCACATTCTCGCATATTTTTTTTTTTTTTTGCGTGTGGATTGTCCTTCAAAGGCACTACTCTTTAATTTTTACACCTCAAATTTGAGATCTTTAATTTTTTTCCTTCACTTAAAAATATCTCGAGGTTCTGGGTTCAAACCCCTGCTCAGTCAAAAATCAAAAAGAAATTTGTAAGGTAGAGTTTGGATTCGCAAGATAGAGTTTGCGAGATAATATCTCAAATGGTTACTCAACTATGGGTGTTTCACTCAGAAAGTCATTCAACTTTGTTTTCTAACCAGAAAGTCACTCAATCTATTTAAGTGATTCTTTAATTTTATTTTACTGCTTTTTTATTTAAAGCTAAAATTATAAGAAATAAATAAGTATCCAATTTATAAGATAATAGAAGGAGATATTCATGAAAGTCACTGTTCTTTTATCTAATTTGATAACGATTAGCGTTTTGGACTGATTATGATTTTTGTCCCAATAAAAATATATATGATTCTTGGATGATTCTTCATTCAATGTAAGTACCATTATAAAAGGTATCCTAGGATTGTTTTTGGGTTTTCACCAAGTGATTTCATTAATTGAATCACACAAATTAAATTCGGTTATTGTCCCATAAGATTTATTGTCTCTTTATATTTCCATTTGTTCAATCACAAGCACATATTTAAAAACAAAAGGGTATTTATTTATTATTTATAATTTTAAATAAAAATCAGTAAAATATAATTAAAAATCACTTAAATAGGTTGAGTGATTTTCTGAGTCACCCATATGTTGAGTGACCATCTGAGATACTATCTCCAGAGTTTGCCTTATGTCTGAAGGCAAACTCTGTCTTAAGGTAGATTTTGCTACTTTAAGGCAAGCTCTCTCGGATAAGACATAATTTGCAGGCAAACTATATCTTAAGGGAGAGTTTGAAATTTGAAACTCTGCCTTGTGAATCAAAATTATGCCTTCCGATTTTTTTTGACTGAGCGGAGACTCAAACCCGAAACTCAAGAATTTTAGGTGAAGGACAAAAATAAAAAAAATAATTTGAGGGGCAAAAATTAAAGACCCCCCCCCCCTAAATAAGGGCATTATTGCGAATTTCCCTTATAAATTTTACTCTATTTGTCCCCAATTTATGAAGCATGCACTTTTCATTTTGGTCTGTTGTAAAAAGTGTTGACACCCAATTTGAACGAATACTACACTTAGGACAATGAAATTGAATTTGAGGTCGCACCCCTTCGGAAATTGCCTCTCGATTTTAGTTTGTTGTTTTTGGTATATTTTGCTGATTTGAACATGATACTACACTAGCCGATGAAGTATCCGTTGATCTTGAGGCATCCACAGTTGGAAAGACGGAAATAACATTTCTGGGCAACGATGAAACTTAAATCTTTTTTTTTCATTCGAGAGACCAACATGTTCGGTAGGAAGACAACTAAAATGACCAACGCGCCATATGTTCGCAACCACGACGTGATTGGAATGATCTTTTCAAAATTTAAGTTTGAGCCCTCCGTAATCAAAACATTTACTGTTTTGGATACGGATCCAAAGTTTATTTATATTCAACTGTTTTCTAACCGTTTGTTCTTGACAACTTGCAAGGGACTCAGTTAAAGAAGATAAAATACCCCTCAGAGATTACTTATTTTGTTGTTGTTTTTACTTTCTTTAATTTAGTTTTATTTTATTCTGTATTGTAATATTATTCATTGTACTTGTCAAATTATTGAAATGCTTAGAATAGATAGACTTAGAATTAATTAATAGGGTAGTCTAAAACTGGAAACCCACCGTTAGCTTATTTATTTTTAGGCTCGTCATGCATATTCAAAATTTTCAAAACAACTTTGATCATCTTCTATTCACTTTATTAATTGTACAAATAAGTTTATCTTTTTTTCAATTTGCAACTCAAAATGATTTCCAAAAATTACTTCTTTGTCATTATGAATAATTCGCTTTTCTCCTTACTATTAATTGTCACAAATGCGTACTTTTTCAACTTTACATGTATTTTTCTTTAATACCATACAAATGCATACTCGTACAAAATGCATCCTTTACTAAATACTTGCAACATCATTTTAACTTTATATTTTAAACATGCATTTTCCTTAGCATAATAATTAACCTGAGTTTGACCGGAAAACCGCAAGTTAGCGGATCTTAAAGGATGTCTAACCCCTTCCCTTTAGGATAATAAATAACTCCTATCTAGAATCTCATTAGTTTCGCAGACCATAAAATCGGAGTTATTTTGCAGCAATTAGTTAATATTTAGGTGTCCTAATTCACCGTAAGATAATTAGGTGGCGACTCCTTAATCCAATCTAGGAATCACCAATATGTTATACTCCGCTTTGACCTGGTTAAAATAGGGTGCGACAAAAAGTATATTACATTTCTCTGTTTAAAAATATTTCATTTTAAAATTTCTAATTTTACGTTTAGTGAGATAATTTATAATCACACAAATGTCTAAGACTTATTTTAGATCATAATTTTAAAAGTCTTCTTTTATTTCTTAAATGTTATGGCCGATAAAAATATCACATAAATTGATACTAAAATTATATACACTCTGATACCAAATATATGTGGAAGTTCTAAAAGAATTTTTAGCTTGGTGTTAATCGTACTAATTATTTGTCAATATAGATTCCATTTTGTTAATCCATTTTCCTACCCTTCTAAGGATCGCTGGACTGGCTAAAGAAATCCACAAATTTCATTTTCAATATAAGATAAGTTCAAAGAATCTCCCGAGAAAGACATTTCACATGCATAGATTCACTCAAAAAAACTATACTTTTCCCCTTATTCGAAAAAATCATGTTTATTATTCGAAAATATTTACTTGATATGAGTTCGAGTCATTTCAAGGCAGAGTTACCCCTTAGTAGTCATTTAATTGGTGGGATAACGATAACAATTCAGAAATAAAATATGAGATTATTTTATTTTATATTTAATTATAGGTACCGATTAGTTTCAGGATTGTTTTATTTTACCATTTGTATTAAAATGATGGGATTAGCTATTTCATATAAAAGGTAGATAGCTAATTCCATGAGATATCTCAACCAAGGAATAGCTCGTGGAATTAGCTAATTTATGTAAATGAATCCAGAGTAAGAGTGTTAAAAGATTTTTTTTCTTTTTATGTGAATTCGGGAATATATATTTTAAACCAAATCGATTATACATCCTATGCACAATACACCGACCAGTAGATATCTGATACAATAATTCTAAACTCAAAGAAACATTCAATAGGACCAGGCTTGTGTAATGAATACGAAGAGATAATGTTTATATGTTTTGGCTGCCCAGTCCGACGCCTAAATGGCATGTATTTGAAGTTTAAAGACCATAACGGGTTGTCAAATATTTAATATACCAAAGTGGGTTCTTCCCTACTTCAACGTCGTTTCCACCATTTTCAAAAAGTAAATTTATTTATTACAGTTCGTGATTTAATTAGCAAACTGTTATTTATATATTTTAAATTTTTCTTATCAGTACGATCTTAATGTTGCGAACTGCAACTAAAAAAGAAATAAACAAATTTAGGCCAGCGAACTGTAATTTAGAGGAAAAGAAATCTTTAAGCTTTTTTCTTTTTAATTGTTAAAAATAAAATGGCAAAAACCCAACATGCCTATCTTTAAGTAAGTGAACAAGGAAGATTCAAAGATTCACATATGGAGTAAAATCAAGAAGCATTGAAGCAACATCACTTAGCCAAGGCATTGTATTTTTCTAAGTAAAAACAGTGGTTTAAAGAGTATTCTTATGTCCTTTTGCTATAGGTACATGCTAGGGTAAAGTTTTTATCATAATAATAATACTGGTCCAGCTTCATTTGTTTCTCTAACTTCAAGTTTTGTCCATATCAAAAAACAAAGCAGCTGCACGGGCGAATCTAATTAGAAAAAATGGCTATTGGTTAAGTGCTAAGTTTAATTATGTAAGCTCAAGTGATTAAATTCAACTTGATGCACTTTTGTGTCTTTTTTTTTTTTTAAAGTTTTTAAAGCAGTCTTTAAAAGTAATGGTACACCATCCTCTTAAAATTCTGAATTCGCCTCTGGCGCTTGCACTCATTTTAGGGAATTTGAATACATAAGTCAGGAGTTAAACCTTACTCCCTCCATCCCAATTTATATGATGTAGTTTGATTGGACACGAAGTTTAAGAAATAAAGGAAGATTTTTGAATCTTGTGGTCTAAAACAAGCCAAATATATTTTGTGGTTATAAATCATCTCGTTAAGCGTAAAATGTAAAGTTTAAAGTTAAATTATTGTCAAATAAGGAAATGTGTCATTCTTTTTTAGAGTAACTAAAAAAAGAAAGTGTGTCATATAAAATGGGACAGAGAAAATATTTTGTTTTTGATAAGTACTTCTTCCGTCCCAATTTATATGGTGTAGTTTGACTAGGCACGGAGTTTAAAAAATGAAAGAAGAATTCTGAATCTTGTAGTCTAAAATAAGTCAAAAATATTTGTGTGGTTATAGATCATCTCATTAAGCGTAAAAGGTAAAGTTTAAAGTTAAATTATTCTCAAATAATTAAATGTGTTATTCTTTTTGGGATTGACTAAAAAAAAAAGTGTATCATATAAATTGAGACACAGGAGTAAGTATCATATATTTAGAGCACTAAGTCGGAGTTGTTCTGTACAAGAAGTTTGTGTGCAAAATTACATAGAAGATACATGTACAGCTCCTAAAGAAAGTTGAGCAATTTAAGATAAGCATCTGTATTGTATAAATCCTTTTAACTTGTTTCAAGAAGGCACTACATATAAGCATTTGTATTTCAGAAAATTTATTGCAATTTCTTTGCTCTCAAGCACTTTTCATTATATGTCACAGAAAAAGCCTTGCTAATAAAGTTTGTGAAAGAATTAGATAGGTGCACCAAAGTGTCATGAGGTGTGGCACGTGGAAGTCTTAGATTTAGATAGTTGTTGAGTTAGTTAAGATGGTTGTAGAGTTAGTTAAGTTTGTTGCATTAGTTTGAGTTAGTTAAAAGGTGGTTGAGAATTGGTTGAAATGTAATTAATAGGTTATTAGATGAGTTGAGTGGTATATATAAATGCACAATGTATCATTTTAAATTGTAGCAATAAATAAAACACTTTCTGTTCTTCATTTCCTCTGATCTCCACTCCTCTGCGCATTGCTTCTCGGCCATACTTCAATGGCTGCTATGGCCATTTAACTCTTCTTTTCTTCTTCACACTCATCACAGATAATTAACAAAGTTGAATTGTACTAATGTTGAGCCGCTTACATCTAAGCCTAATTATTTTTCTTCAGTACATTGCAGTTCGCAGGACTAAAGGCGAACTGACCTAAATTTGTTTTCTTCTTTTTTTAGTTGCAGTTCGCAACATTAGACCAAACTGATACAAGAATTTGAAAAAATATACTGTAAATAACAGTTCGCTAATTAAACCACGAACTGTAATAATTTTTTTTTTTAAATGGTGGAAACGACGTTGATGGACGCCCATGAAATTGAGTTGCAGTTCCCAACTCAAGTAGCGAACAACCCATTTTGGTATTTTAAATATTTTACCACCCATTATGGTCTTTAAACTTCAAATACATGCCATTTAGGCGCCGGACTCACAAGAGTTGTCTCAAAAGAATTCAATTCACGATCATTATATGAAATGTTCTAATTGAAATTTCAATTTAGTCACAAGTCACATAAAAATGCGCGGGGTTCGGAGAAGAGCCAGACCACAAGGTCTATTGTACACAGTCTTACCTCACATTTCTGCAAGAAGCTGTTTTCACGGTTGAAATGTGAAATTCAACTTAGACCTTCAACGTTTTAAACAACTTAGAAGACTTCTCTTCAAAAAAGAAGTTATAGTAGTTTCAGCTAAACAATTTGAATGAGTCCCGTCACTTTCTTTTCTTACTAAGAGACAAAAAAAGTGAATTTCATGATAATATGCTTTTAAGTAAATTTTGCTCGTTTGATTTCTATGATCATATCCGCTCTCCTACTTGTGTATCCCATGCTTAATGTTATTGAGTTGTTGAATGAAAGTCCGTTCTCTCTAACTAGTCTTAGTATAACACACTATTGCGGAAGAGAGAAATACACATATTGAGGCACTACTTTAAATCACTGATGTGAGACTCTAAACATTCTTCACACGTCTAGGATTGGACCTCTGATGCGCCTATCTCTAATACCATGATAAGAAAATAAATTTTAGACTTAATTCAACCTCAAAAGTTAGCTCACGTGGTCAAGATTATCCAAAACAATAGAAGTTGACCGGACACCCCAATACACCATCAATAACCTATGCAGGACTCCAACAAAAGTCTTGACTAAAACTAAAGTCAATGGCGTATAGTCTTGATACGAAATTGCTAGGTGAAATCTTTTACGTCACAATTTGGTCAATTTCTATGAAGCTACCACTACAAAACTGCCGCGTCTTTCAAACTCTAATACACACCAAAACACGGCCTTTTCTTCTATTTAATTTGCTTTTGCTTACCAATTCCACAATCCCCATCGTACACAGAAACACACATATCCATACACAAAGTTTAGTTACTTTTGTATTTCTTGAACATCAGCACAAGTCTTATTATGGCCTATCACCGTAGTCGCGGTGGCAGCAGCTGCAATCCGTGTAGTTGTCTCTTCAACTGCCTCTGCACTTGTATTTGCCAAATCATCTTCACCCTTCTCATCATCATCGGAGTCGTTGCATTAGTCCTATGGCTCGTCCTACGTCCTAACAAGGTCAAATTCTACGCGGCAGATGCCACGTTGACACAATTCGATTTGTCCACCACAAATAACACCCTTTACTATGATCTTGCTCTCAACATGACTATTAGAAATCCCAACAAGCGAGTTGGCATTTACTACGACTCAATCGAAGCGAGAGCTATGTATCAAGGCCAGAGATTTGCTAGTCAAAATTTGGAACCGTTCTATCAGGGTCACAAGAATACTAGCACTTTGAGTCCTGTTTTTAAAGGACAAAGTTTGGTTCTATTGGGAGATAGAGAGAAAACAAATTACAATAATGAGAAGAATTCAGGGGTATATGAGTTGGAAGTGAAGCTTTATATGCGTATAAGGCTAAAGGCTGGTTGGATTAAAACACACAAAATTAAGCCCAAAATTGAGTGTGATTTTAAGGTTCCTCTAGAGTCTAATGGTAGATCTACTAATTTTGAGGAAACCAGATGCCATCTTGATTGGTAGACCATATACTATTGATTAGATTATTGTTTTTTATCTCTTTTGTTTTTCCTATGTTGACTTAGCATTCATGGACATACGCATTATTGTTATTTGGTTATTGTTGTTAAATCAATAATGAGTTCATTTTTTTTCTCAGTTTTCTCCCCTTTATTATAACTTGAATGATTCTTGCTTTCGTTGTTTCAAAATGGACGCTAATTAGAGTTTTGCAGGTGGGTCAAGGAGATACCTAATCCAAACCTATTACTCCTAAATAAATACATTAATTTTGACTTTTTCTTTTCAAATACAGATTATAAAAAATTAAGGTTAAAGTCTAATCTTTGACTCTCAGTTTGACATGGCAAAATGGTATACCTAGTTTTGGTTGATTTTTCGAACAATTTTGGTACATTATTAAACAACATATACCTAATACCGTGAAAGTATCCCGCCGATAAAAAATTATACTAGCTTGGTCATAATCTTCTCATTTTAGGTGAGCTAAATTCCCATTTCGAACAGACAAATTTGATTGTTCAATAGATAAGTTGAAAAGGAAATCCCTATAATAAGAATAATAGTTGCACGTAGACTCCCTCTCATTTCAGAAAGCTACACTTGCACCCCTTGTTCGGCAACACATGTTACATTTTCCTCCTTTTCGATTCACCAACTACTATTTCTTGATAGTTATTCAACAAGTCATTCTACCTCTTAACGTCAATCTCATTATCTGTTAATGTTAGTGGTTTCCAAATCAAAGAAGCCATAAGGCTTTTTAGTATACAGATCAATGACGCTGTTAGTCCATGAGGTTCTAATTAAAAAGTTGTAATAAACAGAACCTAACTTGACGTATGAGATAAAAATTATATTTTGGACAATCAACATCAACTCGACTCGTATTAAAGTAGCGCACTTTCACACAGCGAGATCCAAACAATAAGAATTAAATTAACTTTGACGGAGAATCTATTTTATTGGCCATTGTTTTGTATTATAATCATCAATTTTAGCATTCTAAATTAAAACTTACAAGGCAAAGATGTATTAAAACAACTATATAAACAATTTTTATGAGTTGAATTCCAAATGTCACCAACTATATTGTGTCAACATCGGCTTTCGTTTTCTACATGGCCCAAGTGATGGAGACCGGTGAATACTACTAATCAATAGTCATTTTGCCAGTGGCGTACACTGAATTTTTTTCATAAGCAGTATCACCATGTAAAATAGTGAATAACGGAATAAATCACTATAATGATATTATATTATAAAAATACGACTCAAATCATATTAATAAAACTCATTTCAGGTACATTATTATAATTCGTCAGAATTCACCTACTATACATAAATAAGATATAAATTTTGATTAGTTCAATAACTACAATATATAATTGCATTACGTATTGTGTTATAGATCCCTCCAGAAAATAAAATCAAACTTTGTTCTCAAATTGAAATTTTAACCGTCTCGATATTAGCAAGACGTAAAATAAAAAATTCATATCCATAGCTCTTACGGAGATTAAGAATCTTACAGAAATAATAAAACACATGTAAATTTAAATATCAATATAATGAAACCTAAATAATTTCATTGTAGAAAGTAGGAAGAAATAAAAATATTGCCATGAACTAACTGAAAGCACTTAATAAATATATAGTGAAGAAAGTGCTAACCTCATGCGAGAATCGGTTGAAATATGGGCAGCCAACAATTATATTCTACTTGATAAAAGAACTTTTAAGGCTATTACTTATGAGTTGTTTAATTTTAATTAAAGCATGCTTTTAGGATTTAGGATTTAAATTAAAGGTAGGAAAAAATGTGAGGCTGCAGAAGTTCGAACTCACGCCCTCGCCCACCTAACCATCAGACTGGCGCACAACTTTGTTTAGAAGCAGTGTCACGTTTTATCTTTACCCTGCTAATTTCGTTCTATTTATTTTTTATATATGTATATGTAGTAAACAATTTCAACGAAGCAGTGTCACGTGACACCCCTCGGGCCTACGTAAATCCGCCCCTGCTTTTTGCCGAAAAACATTGTCTAGCTTGTGATTCACGAGCTACCAACTATGTGATTCATCACCCCAGTAGAAGACTACAGAGAGAAAATTGGTCTGGTGTGAGAAAACGTCAAATATTCAGGGTCACATTTGGAATTAGCAGCTTAAACCGTGTGTATCCCCCAAAAAATGACTTGCCCCAAAGAAATATTCATTAGAACCAGGCAAGCGTAATGTGTTTCCACTTTATAATAAACACGAAAAGATAAATTACTAGGCCAGTGGTAGGCAGCCCCTACACTGGATGTGTTCCTATAGTTATCAAAGTGGTCTAGAATATTCATCATATATGGAAAATTTCATGGATTGTTGGTGAAATTATTGACAATTGAAGAGCCACAGTAAAGCTTTCGCTTTAATATAGAGAAAAAACAATTTAGCACACAAAAATCTTGCTTCTTGGGTAATGTCTCTAGAAATTTCATTGGGAGGCATACCTTAGTTGAAAAGTTGTTGAAAATCAAATGTTGGTAAGCCTCAGGCATTAAGGAATACAAATTTTAATTCTTGTCACCACAGAAAAAACAAAAAACAAAAAACAAAAAACAAAAAACAAAAAACAAAAAACAAAAAACAAAAAACAAAAAACAAAAAACAAAAAACAAAAAACAAAGGAAGATGAAAACCATTACGTTGAGAGAAATGAATGATCAAATGAACTATACTGCAAACACTAGGTTGGACAATAGCAGAGAACGACCTTGACAAATTCGGTAAGAGGAGCACTAGATTTCTTAAAGTTGTAAGCAAAATTATAGGTTCTTTTTCGGTTGCATTCACATATTCATCATCGATGGTTGATTTAGGCACTGCATTAAAGCCGGGAAAGAAAAATGAACTATATACATCTATCATATGACACAAATCTATAACAATCACAGAACAATTCTACTTCTACTCATACTTACAGAGTCAAAAATGAAAGAAATAATCATTTGATTATATGTGAGTATATATACAATTTACAATTTTCATAATACGGAAAATTATATTCCTATTCTACTCCCAAAATTCTATTCTATTTGTACAAGAATTCTACAAATATGGTAAGTGTACAATGCTAATTAAATACAACAATATATTACCAAAACTACCGTGATATACACAGTCTCCGTATCTCCTTATTTGGCTTGTGTGCCGTGATATACATGGTATACACAGGGTAGTGTATATACCGTGTATATCACATGTATATTTATCACACCCCGCAGTCATAGCGGGCGCTCTTCGTATGCTGAGACTGTCCCTAAAATCTTCAAATAGAACCGAGGGAAGACCCTTAGTAAAGATGTCTGCAATATGATACCTGGAAGGGACATGGATGATGCGTACTTGTCCACGAGCTACCTTTTCGCGAACAAAGTGGATATCCATCTCAATGTGTTTAGTGCACTGATGTTGAACCGGATTACCAGAAAGATAGACTGCACTAATATTATTACAATAAACTAAGGTAGCTTTCTGAATGGGACAATGAAGTTCTAAGAGAACTTACGTAACCAACATGATTCAGATACCACATTGGCTACCCCTCGATACTCGGCCTCTGCACTGGAGTGTGATAATGTAGACTGTCATTTTGCAGACCATGAGACCAAGTTATTACCAAGAAACATACAATAACCAGACATGGAGCGTCTGGTATCTGGATAACCACGCCAATAAGCATCTGTATACGAGACAAGCGTAGAGGTCGACGACAGATATAGATGCAAGCCATAGTTAAGTATTCCTGGATGTATCGTATAATGCGTTTGAGCGCATTCATGTGCTCAACCCTAGGATCATGCATAAACAAACACACCTGTTGTACGACATACGTAATATCTGGTCTCGTGAAAGTAAGATACTGAAGATCCCTTGCAAGACTGCGATAGTGGGTGGGATCCTCGTTAGGTGAGCCAGCCGCAGCTCCCAGCTTGGGTTTAGTATAAACTGGAGTGGAAGTAGACTTACATGAGGACATATCAGCGCGCTCAATCACCTACAAAACGAGTCTTGTGCCTCACAAAAGAACCGTCAGAATTATCCTTATAAGTAAAAATTCACACAGACCGAATAATATTAACACCAAAAGGACGGGGGACCAACTCCCACGTCTTATTTTCAATAAGAGCATCATATTCGTCGTTCATAGCCAATTTTCAATTCGGGTCATTTAATGCAGACACTGGGTTACGGGGTAGTATGGATTTAAGAACATTAGAATTAAGATTAAAATATCTTTTTGGTTTAAAAATACTCTGTTGACTACCAGTAACAGGCCGGTGTGTCGAGGGAGAATTGGGTGGATTTTGGAAAAAAGTCAGATGGGTGATGGATTAGCCAACATGCAATGGGCCTGCTGGCCCAAAACTGGAAACCGGAGGCTGGACTGGAGCAGAAACTGGGGTAGAAGCTATCTCGGTAGTGGGTTGGGCAATCGATCCACTAGCAGAAACTGGGGCTGAAGCAGTGGGTGGTGGCGGGCCAGCAGGCAGTGGGCCTACTGGCATTTCGGGGTCACTGGATCGGCCCATGAAATGGTGCCTAATGTACGGTGAGATTGCGTCATCTAAAAAATTATACGAACTAGGCATGGGACTACTCACTTTAGGAAAGGGAAATTGAGTTTCATCAAAAATAACATGGCGACTAATTATGATTTTATTAGAAGATAAATCAAAACATTTGTAACCACGATGATTAGATGGATAACCCAAAAACACACAAGCGGTAGAACAGACTTGAAGTTTGTTAATTGTAGTTGACGGAAATAGTGGATAGCATAAATACTCAAAAACCCTAAGATGGGAATACGAAGAATTCTTATTATAGAGAATTTTAAGAGGAGATGCATATGTCAACCCTTTGGTAGGAAGTATGTTAAGGAGATAAGTAGTCATTTGTAGAGCATGATGCCAAAAGGAAGGGGGTACGGAAGCATTGTACGAACAATATTATTAATGGTACGAATTTTTTGTTCGGCTTTCCAATTAAAGCTCTGATACCATGAAAGAAATAATCATTTAATTATATGAATGAGTATATATACAATTTACAATTTCCATAATATGGAAAATCATATTCCTATTCTACTCTCAAAACCCTATTCTATTTGTACAAGAATTCTACAAATATGGTAAGTGTACAATGCTAATTAAATACAACAATAAATTACCAAAACTACAGTGATATACACGGTATCCGTATCTCCTTATTTGGCTTGTGTGCCGTGATATACACAGGACAGTGTATATCACGAGTATATTTATCAACAAAATTCCATATGTTAAATTAAAAAGAAAAACGAAAAAAGATTTTAAAAAACACAATAAGCATGATGTATATCATGAGAGACATTATTTTAATAAATATTATGGAAGCCATTGCATTGTCATTATGCGAGTTAGCAACCAACAGATTAAGATGTAATAATAAATTCAGTCTAATCACAAGAAACTCCTAGTGATGAACTCATTTGTTTCCAGTCAATGCCTTTATATGCTCCAGAAAATAATTAACTTAAGAACATTTTGTTCTCAATCGACAATCAATTGTCTGTACTTATTGAACATAATAAGTAGTAAATTCATAAGTTGTCCAGAATACATCACCAGAACTGGACTTCAGTGAGGCAGCAATTACCAAGTCAAAATATGGTGTTAATTTATTTGGTGATGATTTGGAGATATTGTAAACAAAAAAAAAAAACAGAGACCAGATGTTTGTTATGAATGAATTAAATATAGGGGTTATTGTAGGTAGAAAACTTCAAAAGTGCAATAGGATCATTCGAGCTTTTAGTTTACAATAGGATCATTCATCATTCTAGCTTATAGATACTCGTGTAATTAGTCAAGGTACATTTGCGCGGACACTATGATTATCAAAATAATAAAAAGTTCATAGTGCTGACTATTAATAAGAATATTCCTTTTGTCCTAATTTATGTGATATTTTTCGCTTTTCGAGATTCAAATTATTTGAAATTTTGACCAACATTTAAAAAAAGATCCTCATATTAACATGAGAAAATTTCAATTTACTGTACTTCTCGTATAGCTTTTGGACATCTAAATTTTAATTTTAAAATAGTGAGTTGATCTAATTCAATTTAACTTTAAAAATTAGTCAAATTGACTTTCGATTAGCGACAAATGTCGCATAAATTGCAACCGAGGGAGTACAATATTTTAGCCTCTTTGCTTTTTTATGGCCTTAAACATACTCGGATTCAATCAACTGTCTACTAAAGTATGAAAACACGAAAAAATAAAATAAAATAAAAGTGTGAGATGAATACCAGCTGTATTTTCGTCTTCAAGGTCAATTTCTTTGCCAAGGGCAACCTCTTCGTTTCTTAGCTCAGTCGGAATTGGCTTTCCTTCGGTACAACAAAATTCACAAACAATTAAAAAAACAGAATGTTCGAAAATGACTTAAACTCATATATTTAAATGGAAGGTAGTTTTTTTTTCCTAAATATATCTTTTTTTGAAAGTATTTTTGAGAAAAATATATGTAGAAGCACTTTTTTAAAGTTTGGTCAAATAATAATTGTGGCTCGAAGTGCTTTTTAAATTGATTAACCAACACAAACTGCTTCTCAATTCTCACCATAAAATATTTTTTCCAAACACTTCTGATAAGCTATTAGGATTCTCTTTGTATATCTCATATTTTAGGTAAAATTATATTACTATTGTAATTAGGTTGATTAGTTACCTAGTTTGTAGCAAAGTAGATATTCTTGTACTACTATATATATATATTGTACATTGTTGATGAATAAAATTAAGGAAAACTTATTTCTCAAGTCTTATCATGATATAAGCGCTAGCCGACTAGCAAACCCTAAAAAAAATTCTTCTTTTTCGGCCGCTATCGGAACTGCTTTTCCGGCAGCCGACGACAATTTATTTTTTTCTTTCCGGCAGCCTCTTCGATGCCCGACATCCCTAGCTTGTCGACGTTACCATGTCGGATAATATTACCAATAGCGAACCACTTGGCACATCGACTAATGCCGGATATTCGGCCTTGGCTGATTTGAACCAGGATCAGGTTCAAATTCTTTTGAATTTGATAAATACTAAGGGGGAATCGAATGATCGGATGACAAGTAAGTCTCCTAGTATGCCTCGGATTATTGATACAGGGGCATCACATCACGTAACGCGGAGTCTGTCATGCCTCATTAATGCACAATGGATTTTCGAGTGGCCGGTAGGCCTTCCTGATGGCGAACGTGCCATTGCGACGATGACGGATTGTGTGGTTCTTTCAAGGGATTTGACTCTTGAAAATGTTTTATTTGTTCTCAAACTTAACTGCAATTTAATACCGGTGTCACAATTGATTGATGATTCTAATTGTAATGTCTGATTCACTAAGTCTTTGTGTGTTATACAGGACCAACATTCGGGGAACCTGATTGGAGCAGGTGAATGTCGAGACGGACTCTACTTTTTTCGAGGGATTCTTACAGTGCAAGCTAGTGTCGGTTCTTGGTTTGACAAAATTTGAGTTGTGGCATCGACGGTTGGGTCACCCTTCAGACAAAGTTGTCATGTTAGTTCCTGCAATTAGCTCTAGTAGTGCTAGAAAACATTTGAATAAAGCATGTGTCGCACCCGTTTTTAACCACGGTTCGCGACGTAATGGGTCGATTCCCCTGGATTGATAAATGTTGTTGAGGAGTCGCCACCTAATTATTCTAAGGTGAATTAAGGCACCTAAAAGTCAACTAAATATTGCAAAATGAACTTCGTTTAATGGTCTACGAAACTATGAGATTCTAGGTAAGAGTTCTAAGATCCGCTAACTTGCGGTTATCCGATCAAACTCAGGTTAATTATTATGCTAAGGAAAATGCATGTTTAAAATATAAGGTGAAAGGATGTCGCAAGTAATTTAAAAGAATGCATTTTGACAATGTAAAGATTTTACCACTTGTTCTTTTAAAGAGTCACAGAGGTGATTGCGGTTTTGAGAAATAAATTCCAACATAAAATCCGAAAAGAATATGCATGGCATTTTATACAACTATATGTAAAATTAATTTTTTAGAGAAAAGTATGCATTTGTATGGCATTGTTTATAAAATACATGTAAAGTTAATTTTTGGATAAAAATATGCATTTATATGAAAGTTGATAAAATACGTGCATAGTAGATTTTTGGATAAAAGTATGCATTTGTATGAAAGTTAATGAAAATATATGCAAAGTTGATTTTTGGATAAAAGGCATGCATTTGTATGGCATCATTTATAAAATATATGTTTTGCTAGCAAGGAGAAAAGCAAATTGTTTGTAATGCCAAGAAATGATTTTTGAAAGTCATTTTAATTTGCAAATCGGATAAGAAACAAAATTTTATTTGTATGATTAATAATGCGGATAGAAGATGACCAAGTTATTTTGAAAGTTTGAAACATGCATGACGAGCCTAAAATAAATAACTAGCGGAGGATTTCCAATTTTAAACTACATTATTCCATTTTATCAATTCTAGGCCTAATTCTTCTAAACATTCAAACAATCATACAAGCAGAGTAATTAAATTACAATACAAAATAAAATGCGGAATTAAAAGAAATTAAATGGCAATGGCTGAAGTGATGATAGTGTCGTCTCTTGGGCCTTGGGAGCGAGTCCGGCAATCTTGTTCTTTTCGTCTCTCTAGAACCCCACTTTGTTATCCCATTGTTGTTTAGATATTCCTGGCAAGATGTAAAAGAAAGACAGTTAGAAATAAATAAATGCGAATAAAACCTTCGGATCCATACAAAACAATAGAAGTTTTGATTACGGAAGTCTCAGACTTATGTTTTTTTTTAAGTGAAAAGAAATTTCATTCATGTCATGGCTGCGAACTAGTGATTTGACAGTCGATCTAGTTGTCTCGCCAACGCATGTGGTTTCTCGCATGTGATTTTATTATAAGTCTCATCATCGCCTTATTCCGAAGGAAAGCAAACCGAGGGACAACCTTTTCGGAAAGAGCATGGCCTCAAATTAATTATTCTCATCGACCCTTAGTGTAGCGTCTTGTTCAAATCAGTTAGATATTACAAGTGTAATAACTAAAATAACCAACATAGAATCAAGCAGTAGCTTGTTCATATTGAAGCGTAGAATCTGTTCATGTCGAATGTAGTATCATTAGCATGTAGCATCTGTTTTCTTCAAGAGAGTTGCATCTGCTTGCCTTCAAAATGCAACATCAGTTTGACTCAAAATGCAGCAACTAGTTGACTCAAATTGTAGCAGAACTTGGCCAAAATTGCAGCAGTAACGCAACAGTAGTTTGCCTCGACATACGGCAACAAATTGGCTCAAAATAGCATCGAAACGCAACAGTGGTTTGACTCAAATTTGGCTAAGAATACACAGCAATAATTTGGCGTTAAATCTGCCTAAAGTGCAGCAGTAATTCGACCAAAACACAGCAGCAATTTGGCTAAAAAAGCAGCAGCAAATGGCCTCAAAATTGTCCAAAAATACCGTAGTCATTTCGACCTCAAATCTGCTCAAGAGATGGCACTTTTCATGCAAAGAAATACAGCAACCACTCTCAAGTGCAACAATGGTTAAGCTCAGAATGTAGCAACAACACAGCAGCTCAAAGTGCAGCACATTTATTTCAAATGTAACATTTGTTTTTCCCTTGAAATGCAGCCACCATTTGACTTCAAAACAACCCAAATTTTGGTTCAAAATCACAACAGCGGCTAGCGAAATATAGCAGCCAAAGTGCAGCACTTTCGAGAGCCTCAAAAGTCCAAAATACAATAAACATTTGGCCTCAAAACGCAGAAGCAGTGGGGAAACCAAAATGCAGTAGCTCGAGAACATTGGCGATTGGAGAATTCTCCCCGAGTTATGCAAAGAAAGAGAAGAGTGAAGGATGAGTATCAAATAGCCAAACTTTGTCAAGAGCAATAAAACATGAAGCATTCCATTTATTTGGACAACTTAGTCATGGTTTAACAAACGAGGACTAGAATTCAAATTCTTTAAGAGTGGACTGAGAAATACAAAGACTCAACAGATCTGCTACAAATAGTCAGGGGGAATTAAATCAAGTTTACACAGGGTCTACTACATGTTGATCTAATATTTTTTACGCAAACACAAAAGTATTAACAGATAATCCATCATTTGTAACAGACTTGTGTAGATTTAGAAATTAACTGACTGCATTTTGACATTCAGACTATACCCTATACATGCTTACTATATGAAGACATGGTCACAAAGCCAAATATAGAATGCATTAGAGATTATGATTTAGCATGGCATAAACTGGTTCAAATAGTGCAAAGGACTAATGCAAATGACATTCAAGCAACCCGACGGATAGACATGATATATGATAACATATAAAGGCAAACACAATATTTTAGACACAAGATGGAGCAATCCAATAATGACCTCCTACAAACTAAGATTATCTGGTACTAGACTGGACATACATCCTACTCTGTTAAAACAAAACATGACATGTCATAACCCAAAAGACTTATGCATTAACATGATGATAGTCTTATATTAAAGCAAACAAGGATAAATGCAGAGTTTGTTCAAGCAGATAAGGAGGGAAATTAGGCCTGGTGAATTAACCTTTGGAGGATACTATCCTAAGCATGCAAGAACATAAATACCATAGACATGCTCAATCCCATTTAGGATATATTATGCACACTACACTTATATTAGATATAGTATAGTTAACATGGTTATCAAGTAAACACTTAGTCTATCAATTATCATCCAAGGCATATTGAACTAAGTGTAAGAACTCAACAGAATAGTCATACTGATTTGGAATCTACCAACCAATTAAGGAAACCAACAAGCATACATGAGACTCAAACTCATGCCCACAAATCATAAAAAAACCATATGAACAAATCATGCTAGCATATATCCAACTTATAGAATAATTAAACTCTTGTTATTACTTAACAAAGAACCCAGTAGGTAAAAAATTATCATGTCAATAACATTTAGAACATGGCATGGCATAATTGATAAGGACATTATATAAGACCTGAATTAACAAGCCATTATCACACAACAAAAATCGCCTCTAACATACTGCTTAGAATTCAAAACTCAACAAAGGACACACATGCTTCATTATTAGTTCTAAACCATTAAAAAAAGTATAAACATGTTTATAAACAAGAAAGTAAGGATTTAAAGCCAACCTATCTAAACACCACTCATTTGGTCACAAAGAAAATATGCGAACAAGTTGACATACATCTAAATCCACAAAGAAACTAAACTTTATCCCTACTTAACATTGGATCTCAGACATGTAAAAGAACCAAAACATAACCACACATTCAGACCTTAATCACCATAGATCATGACCTTTAAAGTAGCACAAGGATCTTATCATATTAATCATGCCAAAACATAACTAATTTACATCATGACTTCACTAAACAAATACTGAACAACATTTACAACCCATTAAACTAAATGTAACACTAATCATGAACTAAATAGGTGCAAACACTATATGTATCACCCATAAAATATTTAGCTAATCATAACTCTTTTAAAGTAGACGGCATAGCTTGACTTGTGAAAGTGGTGGTAGTTGTGATTGGATAAAGCTCTCCCCTACTATTGCATCTCATTAGAGGTATCCCCATTTTGAAATCCTTCACAGAAAACCCAAAGAGATCAAAATTAACAGAAACCCAATTATCAGTGGTGAATTTTCGGACAAACACCAAATTTTAACTAAGTTAGGGGCATGAAGGATATTTTCCAAAACTAGAGGTGGATGTGATAGATACAAAGTTGTATGTCCATAACCGCGAATTTGAATTGAGTTGTCATTACCAACAATTTTACCATAATTTTTGCTCAAATTTGAATAAGACGAGAGAGTACCTTGATCGGACGTAATATGAGAAGTGGCTCCGGTGTCCATATTCCAATTCACGTCCGGGGAATTTAAGGCAAGTGTATGCATTGTAGCTTCAATATTTGTAGGTGTCGGGATCAGATTTGGGCCCGCAGCATGGAAGGTCTGCGTGGCCGAGGCCCAAGCAGGCCTACCTGTTGTCCTGACCCATTACTGTACCGCATTCCACTATTTGGGACCGAGAAACTAGGCTTGGAATTTTGCTGGAACTGAGCACAGTTTCCCGGATAAGGAGCAGGAAGAAAATAAAGGTTGTTGGACCAATGGAAACATGTACTTTCATGGTAAAAGAATTGGCGGACTAACTCCGCAACCTTGGTGCACCCGTTACCAATAATCATCTTGTTCTTCAAATGGTTGTAGGCCTTTCTGAGGCCTATAATGGCATTGGAACACTACTTCGTCAAAGTAATCATCTGCCACTATTTTATCAGGCCCGTTCCATGCTCACGTTAGAAGAGGCCGGTTTGGCTAACAAGGCGGATACCGGAGCACATTTCGCGTAGTGATGACCACGCCAGATGACCCTCACTCATTCTTTAAAAATTCAGGCAAAAACCGTAACCACGATGGTGGCAAAAAAGGATTATTTCTTTCATGCCAAAAAATAAGGAGCAGACAGAAAATACGCGGAGTACTCCACTTTGGTCTTCTTGTCCATTAGGAAAACATGTTAGATTACCATTTGTAGCCTCTACTTCTCGTACTTTGATGTGTTTTGATGTTATTCATAGTGATTTATGGACATCTCCCGTTTTAAGTTCTTTGGGCCATCATTATTATGTCTTATTTTTGAATGATTATTCTATTTTTTGTGGTCCTTTCTGTTATCCAAAAAGTCTCAAGTTTTTTCCACTTTCTTAAAATTTAGAGCATTCATCTGTACCCAATTCGAATGGGAAATTTAAAATATTCAATGTGATAATGGCAAGGAATACGATAATGAGTTGTTTCGGGAATTTTGTGATGCTAATGGCATAGTTTTTCATTTTTCTTATCCTCATACGTCCTCACAAAATGGAAAAGCCGAATAGAAAATTCATACCATTAATAATATTGTCCGAACTTTATTAGCCCATGCTTCCGTACCCCCTTCCTTTTGGCATCATGCACTACAAATGGCTACTTACCTTCTTAACGTACTTCCGACCAAAGGGTTAGCATATGAATCTCTCCTTAAAATTCTCTATAATAAAACTCATTCGTATTCACATCTTAGGGTCTTTGGGTGTTTATGCTATCCACTATTTCTGTCACCTACAATTAACAAACTTCAAGCCCGTTCTACCGCTTATGTGTTTTTGGGTTATCCATCTAATCATCGTGGTTACAAATGTTTTGATTTATCGTCTAATAAAATCATAATTAGTCGTCATGTTCTTTTAGATGAAACCCAATTTCCGTTTGCTAAAGTGAGTAGTCACGTGCCTAGTTCATATAATTTTTTCGATGACGAGGTCTCACCATATATTATCCACCATTTATCGGACTTGTCCCGTGACCAAAATACGTCAGCAGGCCGTGGGCCTGCTGACCCACACAGTCCCGTTACCACTATTCCGCTGATTCTGGCCAGTGGGCCAGAAACACGGCCCAGTACCGATCTTGGTACTGTTCCAGCCCACTCCAGGATCGGCTTCCGCCCCTGCTGGCCAATTCATCACCGTCCCACACATTGCCCCAAATCCACCCAACTCTACCTCGAGTTAAGGGCCAATTACTCGTAGTCAAAGGAGTATTTTTAAACCAAAACAACATTTTAATCACAATTCTAATGTCTCTAAATCCCCACTACCACGTAACCCTGTGCCTACACTATATGACCCGAATTGGAAATTGGCTATGACTGACGAATATAATGTTCTTATTGAAAATAAGGCGTGTGAGTGAGTACCCTGTCCATCTGGTGTTAATATTATTCAGTCTATGTGAATTTTTACTCATAAAGAAAATTCTAACGGTTCTTTTGAGAGGCATAAGGCTCGTCTTGTAGGTGATGATAAAATTCAACAGGTTGACATGGATTGTGGTGAGACGTTTAGTCCGGTGGTCAAACCGGCTACCATTCGCATTGTTCTTAGTTTGGCTCTCTCAAAAGCATGTCCTATTCATTAGTTGGATGTAAAAAATACTTTCTTACACGGTGATGTTAAGGAGACAGTCTATATGCATCAGCCCTTGGGTTTTTGAGATCTCAATCATTCTCATCATGTTTGTTTGCTGAAGAAGTCCTTGTATAAGCTTAAGCAACCCCCGCGGGCTTGATATAAGAGGTTTGCAGATTATGTATCTACTATTGGGTTTTCTCACCCGGTCTAATCATTCTCTCTTTATATATCGTCGTGGTACTTCTCTGGCATACATTTTATTGTACGTAGATGATATTATATTGACTGCTTCATCTGATAATCTGCGAAGTCTATCATGTCACTTCTCAGGTCTGAATTTGCAATGAAAGACTTGAGACCCTTGAGTTATTTCTTGGGCATTGCTATCATGAGTCATTCAGGTGGTCTATTTTTATCTCAAAGGAAGTATGCTGCAGAGATTATTGAGAGAGCTGGTATATCATCTTGTAAGTCTACTTCCACTTCGATTGATACCAAACCGAAGCTGAGTACTACGTTAGGCACACCATACGAGGATCCCACCCATTACCGCGGTCTTGCAGGGGCACTTCAGTATCTTACTTTTACGAGACCTGATATTAGTTATGCAGTTCAGCAGGTGTTTTTATTCATGCATGACCCACGGATTGAGCACATGCATGTGCTCAAACGCATTATACGGTACATCCAGGACACACTTGATTATGGCTTGCATTTATATCCTTCTTCTATCTCTACTCTTGTGTCATATACAAATGCTGATTGGGGTGGCTGTCCTGATACAAAACGCTCGACATCTGGTTATTGTATGTTTCTTGGGGATAACTTGGTCTTGTGGTCTGCGAAACGCCATGCTACATTATCGCGATCCAGTGTGGAGGTTGAGTATCGAGGCGTGGCTAATGTGGTATCTGAATCATGTTGGCTGCATAATCTTTTATTAGAATTATACTTTCCTATTCAGAAAGCTACCTTGGTCTATTGTAATAATGTTAGTGCAGTCTATCTTTCTGACAATCCGGTCCAACATCAGCGCATTAAACATATCGAGATGGATATTCACTTTGTTCGCGAAAAGGTAGCTCGTGAACAAGTACGCATTTTACATGTGCCCTCCAGATACTAAATTGCTGACATCTTTACGAAGGGTCTTCCCTCAGTTCTATTTGAAGATTTTAGGGACAGTCTCAGCGTACGACAATCGTCTGCTATGATTGCGGGGGTGTGATAGAATATAGCATGGTACCGTGCTCAAATAGGATTAGGATCGTAATTAAACTAGTATACAAACTTACCATAGTTGTAAAATACTTGTACAAGTATGATTAGGATTTAGAAGTATAATATGAATAAATTTTTTCATATTTGGAGATTGTAACTTATATATATACCTCATTCATTAATGAAAATAATTAAGAGATTATTTATTTCAGTGACAAATGTAGAAAGTTTTGCTCCGTGAATTGCTAGCAGAATATATTTTCGAAAACTATAGTGTAGTCTTTTTGTGTTAGGTAGTTATCCAGTTTATAGTTAATACTCTTAAGTTCCTGATTGAGAGAATAGATTCCCCATATATATATATATCCCATCTTGGGGAATCTATTCTCTCAATCAGGAACTTAAGAATATTATTAACTATAAACTGGATAATTACCTAACACAAAAAGACTACACTATAGTTTTCGAAAATTCGGTCATAGATTCTCTATAAAATTAAGGAAAACCAAAAATAATTCTACCTACTAATGCTTTTCGTGTGTCTAAATTCCATTGGGCTAAAAGCAGATGTGTCTGAAATCTCATGTGCTGACTTTTCCTTATGCACGATGAGAGGAAGAAAGTGTTCTTCAGGATTCATATATCTTTATAGTATTATTGTATTTTTAAATTATTATTATTATGATAAGATGATAAAAGTGGAGAAAAGGTGAGGCACTGAAAAGGTACGAAAAAAGGTGCATAAATAAAAGTAGTCTGAGATAAGAAAAGTTTAAAAAAGCCAACTACTTTTTTTGGTGTTAAAAGGGCTGTCCACTTTCTCCAATATTAATACTTTATAAAGAATATTTCATTATAAATATGTAGTTCATGCATGGTGGAGTATCTCACTTTGCTTCCCTACTTCTGATGGATAATCTGAGATTCCATATAAACTCTTTCACATCTCAATATATAATCTGATGGATATGTTTCCTTGCAGGACATCACCTAGCTCTCTATTTGTATAGTTTATGCCGACCATTTTTTTCCATTATCTTTTACAGTCAAAACGCTCTATCACGATGTGTTTATTCGAATTTTTATTGTTGTTGTTATTGTAAAATATTGTTATAGAGAACATATCATATAAATAACATGAAAGTTGGTTTAAAAAAATATTGTTGTTAGAGTGAAATGTTACATTGTCATAAATAATGATTTTTATAGAGAGGTCTGATTGTACCTTTCTGTAATATTCATGATCACTTACTTATGCAAAAAAATTCATAATTGGTGTCAATATTTGCAAAATAAAACACTTCAATAACAAATGGTATCATCCTTTTTATTTATACCTAATATTTTTATTTTGCTTATTATCTATATAATTAAACATATTTAGTAAAACATTTTGATGAAGCAGTGTTCCATCACACCACCCAAGGCAAGGTATATCCGGCCCTGTTCAAGACAGGCCGGCTGATGAAAACGGGTCAAGAAAAAAGAATAATAGATTTCTTAAGCTGAGAAGCTTTGGAAGAAGAGATGCATATGTATGTATATTTGTTTCAATAATTATAACGCTTTGAGTTTAGATCATTGCATCGACGTTACTCCTTAAATTATTTTTCGATCTATAGGTTATTCGAAGTGTTAATAATGTTCCATCATAAAAAAACAATTATAACTGTTAACTTCAAAAAGTAAAGGGGGGGGGGGGGGGGGGGGGGAGGAAGAAAAAGAAATTAGACAGGATATATATGGAAAAAGAGTCTAATACGAGATTTGAATAGTGATAAAATTAATTTACAGCTTTGACGATGTAATTTCTTTTATTAGGATGAATAACGTTCTATTCATATTCATCAGTGGACATAGTAATTTGTTGATATTGAAATATGCATCAAAGAACAAAAACATATAATTTCAAGAGTTCAGACATCGAAAGCATAGACAAACTAGCGCAACAATGAACAACAGAGAGACATAAAACTTTATCTAAATCACCTTGCACAAACTCTCCAAAATATCAATACACCTGCACAATGTTGGAATTGAAAAAATCAGGTGCTAAAGCGAAAGCTAACGAAAAAAATCTTAAATGATAATAAATCAAAAACAAAAGAAAAATATATATTACAATACGATTTTATCAATTGACCTACATTCATAACGGTAGGTGATGAACAAATATCATGTATAAAAAGAGATTACAAATATATTGAAACTCTCTAACCTAAATGACTAAATTGTGGAAGTTATACTAATGCTAAAAAGAAAGATACTCATTTCCTTTTAGAAAAAGTAAAAACGGTATTCGACTTCCTTTTAGTGAAAAGACCTCTACCGGATGGGGAAGTAGTGCGGGAAAATGTGACATTCTCATTTGCATCATAGTAATTATTTTCACATCATTAAAAAAGATTAAAAAAATCTAAACTAGGTAAGAAAATTAGGACGAAGTCTTAATAGAATTTATTTTAGATAGAATTATATTGTGACAGTAAATCTGCATTGCATATAGCCCAGAATCTTATTTTCCACGAACGAACGAAACATATTGAGGTTGATTATCACTATGTCCGTGATGCGATCCAGAAAGGTGTAATTACTACAAGTCATGTGTCTACGAACGAGCAGCTTGCCGACATTTTCACAAAAGCATTAGGCAAGTGCCAATTTGTATATTTACTCCGCAAGTTGGGCATTTGTGACTTGCACGCTCCAACTTGAGGGTATTAGGATTCTCTTTGTATATCTCCTATTTTATGTAGAATTATATTCCTATTGTAATTAGGTTGATTAGTTACATAGTTTGTATCAAAATAGATATTCTTGTACTAATATATATATTGTACATTATTAATGAATAAAATTAAGGGAAACCTATTTCTCAAGTCTTATCATGGTATCAGAGTCAGACTCATTCCAATTATTTGTTCATCGATGTTGGACCCCCAAATTATATTATTCACGCTCCAGTAAACAAGGTCTAGGCGTGCAGGGGAGTGTTAAGAGTCTCACATCGGATATGAAATGGGAACATGGACTCCTTATATGGATTTGGACAATCATCACCCAACAAATAAGCTTTTGAGGTTGAGTTAGACCAATATCCATTAGTTACAAACTTTAACACCTGGAGCGTGTTATACTAACTAAAGTTGCCCATATACTCTTCGACCAGGACAAATCATTGGTCTAGAGGGAATAGGCGGTGTTTTCATTGGCTTAGCAATTGCAAATTTTACTGTTTTTTTTAGTGTGTTACTGAACCAGAAAAAAGCTTCATAGCATAATTTGCAATTTCCTCTTGTCTCATACTTAACGAAGGCAAAACCTTTAAGCTTATCAGTTTCCTTTTCACGAGGTATTATAATTCAACAATATGCCCTGCTTGAATTAGAATGTTATATAGTACACGATCACTTACTCTTGCATCCAAATTTCCCACATAAACGCTGCAATTAGTCATGGTTGAGAATGAGTAATTTGAGAATTAATTAGAACAAAAAGCAGAGATGAAGGAAAGTAATCTACTCAAAATATTGTAAATATCTGAACGATTACTATACTTGAAAGTAGGTAAAAGTACTTCTATTTATAATAGGCAAAACCTACTTAGAGTAGAAATTGGAAAATTTATTTTTATATAATTCTGATTACAAATCCTATTTAGATATGAATTAAATAAATCAACAAATACTAATCCTAAACAATTTTGGTTTCTAACAAAAGATATTAATTTCATCGCCGACTTCTAAATGGTTTAGTAATTTGCTGCTATACTTACTATTCTGACATTGCTTAGGAGTAACTTTTGATTTCTCTCATTAGTATTCATAGCAAATTACGAATTTAACATTATTTATATATCTTCTTCAGAAAAACAGAACGCAACCCCAATAAACAAAGAGGAAAAAGAGACCAAAATCTGTGTTTTCTCTTCTTTTCTTTTCCGGCATTGGGCCTAATAAAAACGAAAAAGGGCCAAAATGCCCTTTAACACTTATGATTTGTCTTATATGTCCTTTAATTTATCTGAAAGTATACTATGACATACACGGTATACACGGTATTTACAATGCCTTGTGTATACCGTGTATATCACGGAAACCCAAGACAAATAGGAGACCGTGATATACACGGTATACACAGTCGTGTATATCTATTTTTGGTAATATGTTATTTGTATTTAATTAGCATTATACACTTACCATAATAGTAGAATTCTTGTACAAATATAATAGGGTTTTGGAGAAGAATAAGAATAGGATTTTCCATATTATGGATATTGTAAATTGTATATATACTTATTCATTAATGAAAATAATTAAGGGATTATTTCTTTCATGGTATCAGAAGTCTAGGTCTAACTTGCTTCTACCGAATTTCTCTCTTCCACTACCTCAATTTCCGTGTCTATTCTCGGAATCCATGCAACATTACCTCATCTCTTCCCAAATTTACTTCCAAATCTCTCATTCACCTATTGTTTTTTTTATATCTACGTCAAAGAACATGTTTCAACCTGCCCTTACTGTTTCCAACATCAAGAACCACATCCTTATTGTTCTTGAGATGGAAAACGTTCAATATGCGACGTGGGAAGAATTGTTCAAAATTCACGCATCAAGTCCCCCATCACATAATTCCTCTGGCACCTGGCACAACCGCTGTCCCTACACCCGGGAGGATCCTAAGTTATGGATAACTCTTGATGTTACCGTCCTTCAGTGGATTTACTCCACTATTTCTACCGACCTTTTACAGACGATCATTGAACCAAACACTACGGCTGTGGCTACCTGAAATAGATTGCGTGATATATTCCAGGATAGCCGACATTCCCGAGTTGTCACTCTTGAGCAAGAATTTTCACAAGTCAGCATGGAAGATTTCCTGAATGTTTCAGCTTATTGTAAATGGCTCAAGGAATTGGCAGACTAACTCCGTAACGTGGGAGCGCCTGTTACCAATAATCATCTTGTTCTACAAATGGTTGCATGCCTATAATGACGTTGGGACTCTACTTCGTCAAAGTAATCCGCTTCCACCTTTTTATCAAGCCCGTTCAATGCTCACGTTAGAAGAAGACGCTTGGCAAAAAAGGTGGCTATCGGCGCAAGTTCCGAGGCGATAATGACTTCACCCGATAACTCTCACAGTTTTGTTGACAATTCGGGTCAAAACTACAACAACAGTGGCGGCAAAAAGGGTCAAAACCGTAAAAATAATGGCAAAATTGCAAAGGCAACAACGGCGGCCCACGAAATAGTAGCAAAGCTGGAAGGGGGCCTCGGGGTACTAGGCCCCAACCCGCCTGATCTCATCCATGGGCCCCTTGGCAGTAGGCCTGGACCAGCGGCCCAGTCCCGCATACTGCCCTCCCAGTTATTTCCATGGAAATTGGGCTCTGGTCCAGCCCAATCACAGGCCTAGTTTCTTGAGTTCTTACGGCACCAACCTGCGACATTCTAGGTCGGGTCAGCAGGCCGGTGTGCTTGGGCCTCGGCCCCAGCAGGCCTTCATTGCTGCGGGCCCTAATCCGGTCTCGACGCCCACTGATTTTGAGGCCGCCATGCATACACTTGGATTAAATCCTCTAGACCCGAATTGGTACATAGACACCGGCGCCACTTCTCACATGACGTCCGACCAAGGTACTCTCCCGTCTTATTTCAATTTGAGCAAATTTTGTGGTATTATTATTGGTAATGGCAACTCAATTCAAATTCATGGTTACAGTCATACAGCTTTGTCTCCCCACATCCACCTCTAGTTTTGAAAAATACCCTTTATGCCCCTAACTTAATTAAAAATTTGGTGTATGTCTGAAAATTCACCCCTGATAGTTGAGTTTCTGTTAATTTTGATCCATTTGGGTTTTTCTGTTAATTTTGATCCATTTGGGTTTTCTGTGAAGGATTTCAAAACGGGGATACCTCTCATGAGATGCAATAGTAGGGGAGATCTTTATCCAATCACGACCGCCACCACTCTCGAGTCAAGCCATGCCATCGACATTTGCAGCTCTAGCTCCTTCCTTGTGGCATGCATGTTTGGGTCATCCTAAGTTGTCAATTATTTCTTCCTTGCATAAAAATAATTTATTTCTTGTAAGGGTATGCGTAGTACTCCAATTTGTCATGCTTTTCCGTTAGGGAAACATGTTAGATTACCATTTGTAGCATCTACTTCTCGTACTTTGATGCCTTTTGACATTATTCATAGCGATTTATGGACATCTCCCGTTCTATGTTCTTTGGGTCATCGTTATTATTTCTATTTTTGGATGATTATTCTAATTTTTATGGACCTTTCCGTTAGCGAAAAAATCTCAAGATTTTCCACATTCTTCAAATTTAGAGCATTCATCCATACCCAAATCGAACGGAAAATAAAAAATATTCAATGTGATAATGACAAAGAATATGATAATGAGTTGTTTCGGGAATTTTGTGATGCTAATGGCATAGTTTTTCATTTCTCTTGTCCTCATATGTCCTCGCAAAATGGGAAAGCCGAACGAAAAATTCGTACCATTAATAATATTGTCCAAACTTTATTGGCACATGCTTCCGTCTCTCCTTTTTGGCATCATGCTCTACAAATGGTTAATCACCTCCTTAACATACTTCATACCAAAGGGTTAGCATATGATTCTCATCTTAAAATTCTCTATAATAAGAATCCTTCGTATTCACATCTTAGGGTCTTTGGGTGTTTGTGCTATCCACTTTTTCCGTCACCTACGATTAATAAACTTCAAGCCCGTTCTATCACTTGTGTGTTTTTGAGTTATCCCTATAATCATTGTGGTTACAAATGTATTAATTTGTCATCTAATAAAATCATCATTAGTCGCCATGTAATTTTTGATAAAATCCAATTTCCATTTGAAAAAGCCAGTAGTCCTATGCCTGGTTCGTATAATTTTTTAGATGACGCGGTCTCACCGTTCATTATGCACCACTTAAAAGGCCAATTTTGTGACCACAAAACGCCAGCAGGCCCACTGCCTGCTGGTCCACAAATCCCAACTGCCCATTCATTCCCCGTCCCTGGTCCAGCTATTGGGCCGATAGTCCAGCCCACTACCGGGAATGCTTCAGCCTTCGATTTGTTCCGCATCGAGTCCGGTTTCCGGTGTTGGGGGCAAGAGCCCACTATATGCTGGTCAGTCCATCACACATCTGAATTTCCCCCAAAATCCAGCCAATTCTCCCTCGAGTCGCAGACTTGTTACTCGTAGTCAACAGGGTATTTTTAAACAAAAAAAAGACATTTTAATCTAAATTCTAATATTTTTAAATCCCCACTACCCCGTAACCCAGTGTCTGCATTAAATGACTCGAATTGGAAATTGGCTATGAACGACGAATATAATGCTCTTATTGAAAATAAGACGTGGGAGTTGGTACCCCATCCTTCTGGTGGTAATATTATTCGGTCTATGTGAATTTTTACTCATAAAGATAATTTTGATGGTTCTTTTGCCAGACATAAGGCTCGTCTTGTAGATGATGGTAAAACTCAACAGGTTGGATTGGATTGTGGTGAGACCTTTAGTCCGTGGTCAAACCGGCTACCATTCGCACCGTTCTAAGTCTGGCTCTTTCAAAAGCATGGCCCATTCATCAGCTAGATGTGAAGAATATTTTCTTACATGGTGATCTTAAGGAGATAGTTTACATGCATCAGCCCTTGGGTTTTTGAGACCCCAAATATCTTAATCATGTTTGTTTATTGAAGAAGTCCTTATATGAGCGTAAGCAGGCCTCACGGGTTTGGTATAAAAGATTTGCAGACTGTATCTACTATTGGGTTTTCTCACAACAGGTCTGATAATTCTCTATTCATATATCATCGTGGTAATTCCCTGACATATATTCTATTATATATGGATGATATTATATTGACTGCTTCTGATGATGATTTACGCAAGTCTATCATAACACTACTCAGTTATGAGTTTGCTATGTTAGACTTGGGGCCCTTGAGCTATTTCTTGGGGATTGTTGTCACTCGTCATACATGTGAGTTATTCTTATCACAAAGGAAGTGTGCCGCTGAGATAATTGAGCGCGCTGATATGTCCTCATGTAAGTCTACTTCCACTCCAGTTTATACTAAACCCAAGTTGGGAGCTGCGGCTGACTCACCTAACGAGGATCCCACCCACTATCGCAGTCTTGCAGAGGCTCTTCAGTATCTTACTTTCATGAGACCAGATATTACGTATGCCGTACAACAAATGTGTTTTATTATGCATGATCCTAGGGTTGAGCACATGAATGCGCTCAAACACATTCTACAATACATCTAGGGAACACTTGACTATGACTTGCATCTATATCCATCGTCGGTCTCTACACTTGTCTCATATACAGATGCTGATTGGGGTGACTGTTTTGATACCGACGCTCCACGTTTGGTTATTGTATGTTTCTTGGTAATGACTTGATCTCATGGTCTGCAAAGCGACAATCTACATTATCACGCTCCAGTGCAGAGGCCGAGTATCGAGGGGTAGTCAATGTGATATCTGAATCATGTTGGTTACGTAATCTTCTCTTAGAACTTCATTGTCCCATTCAGAAAGCTACCTTGGTATATTGTGATAATATTAGTGCAGTTTATCTTTCTGGTAATCCGGTTCAACATCAACGCACAAAACACACCGAGATGGATATCCATTTTGTTCGCGAAAAGGTAGCTTGTGGACAAGTACGGGTCTGACATGTCCCTTCTAGGTACCAAATCGCCGACATCTTTACTAAGGGTCTTCCCTCAGTTCTATTTGAAGATTTTAGGGACAGTCTCAGCGTACGACGACTACCCGCTATGACTGCAGGGGTGTGAAAGTATACCATGATATACACGACATATACAATGCCTTGTGTATACGGTGTATATCATGGAAACCCAAAACAAATAGGAGACTGTGATATACACAGTATACACAACTGTGTATATCTATTTTTGGTAATATGTTATTTGTATTTAATTAGCATTGTACACTTATCATAATTGTAGAATTCTTGTACAAATAGAATAGAATTTTGGGAGTAGAATATGAATAGGATTTTCTATATTATGGATATTGTAAATTGTATGTATATTCATTCATTAATAAAAATAATCAAGGAATTATTTCTTTCACTATCAACTCAAAGATACCCGACATTATTATCTACGAGCCGATAGGTACGAAATGGTTTATATAAGATAAATCACAAACGTTTGACGTATTTTTAACAATTTTATGTAATAAAAATGATCTTTTTCATTTTTGCTTTTTTTTCTTTTTGTCTTAGAATTTAACTTATGTACATTGATAATGTGATAAATGTTACAATATTAATATATTAGTTATAAAAAGTTTGTTTTACTTTTTTTTAGAAATACCAATTTAAGCTTATTGTAGATTGTTGGTGTTGTCAAAATAAAGGAATTTGACTCGAAATCCAAACTGTATCATAAAATTTGGGATAGGGAAACTATTATTGGATAGTGTAAAAAATCTTGACACCTTAACCTTACAAAGTTAACTCAAGAAATCAGGTATATATGTATATTGTTATTTTCTTACATCATTTTAATTTAAAGTTAATTGAGACTCTGTAAGCCCTTTACAAAAGCCGGTTATTATCCGACAAATTTCATTCTTATATTGACAGGTAATAGTGACAGACAGGTCTGATTTAAAGCAATGAAGATTATTCTTTTAGCGCAATAAACTTATTTTAAACTTTAAAGTTCAAAAGAGAAAATAACAAGAAAAAAGAGAAAGAAAAACAGCACATCTTAAAGTTAAGAGATTCTTCTTTAGAAAATTTTACTACCTTTTTTCTTTCGAAACTCTCATATTTTTTTAAAAATCAATTAAGATTATTTTAATTAGATTTTTTTGGGAATACACACATTGCTAATATTCTACGAACTTGTTACACAATGCTTTCTGGAGATAAGAATGTTGGGTTTACGAAGATCAAAGTAAGCTAGAAAAAGTGATTCTTATTTCCCCAAAGCGAATAATAAAGCATGAAAAGAGGTGCTAATTCTTTCGAGATTTATCGAATTTTCCTTTTTCTTGTTATGCTTCTCTAACAAAGTGAAAAAGTTTATCCACCTTTGCATAACTCCTATGTTACGTATTATAGCACTTAATCTCATTTTGTGAGTCTCTCTTAGTCTCTTTACATACCATATAACTACACATTTAAATAAGCCAATTAAGGTGGTTAGTGTTTATAAAACGTAATATTTAGAAACAAAGGGTGAGGTAATATATTCAATTGAATATCTCTGAGTTGATCGTAGGAGAAAAAATAAAAAGTAGAATATAATCTTGAAGTAATTTTGAGTTTATAAACAATCATGGTTAAATATGTGGCCAAGCTTTTGAAAGGTTAAAAGTGTTTTTCACATTTTTAAAAAATACATTTTTTAGAGAATGAAGGTTTTTGGTGAAAAATAAATGGTTTTGAATAACTACATAAGCTGCTTAGATGCTGAAACTCAATTTTTTTTTTGCAATAACGCATATCAAAGTTTTTTATATTTTATAATTCGATACCTGTAAATCAGTTTTCAAAAAGAATTAACCAAACACAAATCTATAAATATATTAAAGCTAGGCTTAGGAAAGGTGATGTGGCATGACTCTAAAGCTAAAAATGCCATTTATCTTTTTTTCTCCTTTTTTGAGTTTTTCCTCTATTTTTTTTGTTTTGTTTTAACACTCCCAAAAGTCATGTCTTTTAGTAATTGAGGTGGTTTTTACTTGTCTTTAAATTCACGTTGAATTACAATATCACACGTTCCAACAATTAAGAGGTATTTCTGTGCTTTAAAGTTCAATTAAATTTGCGATATATTTACCTGACCTGGAGCTTTATCGGCATGGATTTGTCAAGGTTGCAGGAAAAACATTCCCAGAATGTTATTTTTCCTTGGTACCTGTGTTCAATCATGGTGAAGATAGCATATCTGTAAGCTTTTTATGTTCCTAATTACTCAGTATGTTTTTCTTTTGTTTACAAAATGGAGTTCCAAGCTTTTGCGATTCTATAAAACAAAATAAATGAGGAAAAAGTAGGAGGAGATTAAAACTCAAAAAAAGGAGGAAAAAAAAAGACAAATGCCATCCTTTGCACAAGGATTTATCTTTACATATACTTGATATATCCCAATTCAACCGTTTTTTTGCAGATTCATAATAATCAAGGAGAAATATATGCTCTACTAACTCGTAGTCCACATTTCAAATGGATTCAAGATTTGAATTCATGTGGAAATACACTTAACACTTATCATGACAACCAGGAATAATGGTCTGTTGCATGTTAAGTGCTTGAGCCAGGCAAGATTTCCTTTTATTCCCCCTCTCTTTCAATATAGTAACTTATTTCCTCTTAATTTTTTTAAAAATTTTTAAATCTCATATCGAACCATGATTCCTGTTTACGATATTTAATTAGTTAGAATATGGGTATCATGTTTTTGTGTGATTTGGTTCTTATAGGTGTTTTTAAGTTTTGATTTCTGATGATTTTCTTGAGCTTTTAAGTGTTAATGTAATGTATAGAATCAAGGGAATCATTTGAAGTCATCAATTTTGTAGCAAAGGACCAAAATTTACAGGTAGAGATATCCTTTATTTTTCTTTCGAGTATTTTTTTTTGATGTATTATTGGGTTTTTAGTATTTGATTGAGAATTTCATTTTATCTAATTGTAGTGAAATTATGTTGAATTTGATTGAAACATTCTATGTGTTTGTAGGAATATCATTTGGATTGCAGGTGAGTGGATTGTATTTGCAAGAATGAAAAGGTTGTCACGTGAGCGGAGATTTTTCAGAATGAAGATTCGGTGTTGTATGATGAAAAACAAAAATATAACAATAGCTAAAAAAATACTTATATTTGTGTTTGGTGACTGAATACATGTATATGTATACTATATTAAAGTTAGATAATAACTCTAGATACTCTATATGGTAATACATGGAAACATGTACATGTAGATTCAATATATACATGTTATAATATTGCAGGTTCTTTAATTTGATCTTCGGCTTAGGAGTTTTATAAAAAAGTGACTTATGTCATTAATTTATTTGGAATTTTAGGAGCATTTTTGTTGTGAATGGATAGTATGTAATTCAGAGTGTTTGTTCTTCTGGCGGAAGTTCTTTGGCCTTCTCTAATTTTTCTGTTTATCTAAATTTTAAAAAGTTAAAAAGTGTCATAAATACTGTTGAGAATATAATCAAATATTAAAAGGGTGTTCTATCTAACCGCTTAAGCTTTTAGATCAGATGACCACACAGTTCAATATGGTATCAAAGCAGGTCAAAGGTCCTGGAATCAAACCTCACCGCCACCCATTATCAAAAAGAATTTTCACGTGCTTGGACCATGAAAAAAATTCAGGCCAGCACGTGAGGGGGCGTGTTGAGAATATAATCAAATATTAAAAGTATGTTCTATCTAACAGATTAAGCTTTTAGATCAGATAGTCGCACACTTCAATAAATAGAATGTCATAAAATGAAAGATGAAGAGACATATGCTTTCATTTTCCTAGGTCAAACAATACGTCTGTTCATGTTCCATTCCTACACAGTGTCTTTTTCTTTTGGTTAAATCTTCCCATTTTCAAATTAAAAGCACTTACTTACATTGTAGGGAAAATATTGTCATTACCAACTTCTCAAAGGTTGGAATTTCTCTCACCACCTCATTCAATGTGTGTATATAAACCTCCAAAATCTCTATTTAATGAAAAAATAAATATAACTCCTTTGTCATCATCCTTCAGAAAGCCAACAGTCATCAGGGAGGAAACTAAAGCACTCCTCTTCTGTTGGTCTCTATTTGTTGTGATTTCTCTTATAGGGAGAATTTTTGTCTCAGTTGACACTCTTCTACTCCATAAGTTTGTATCTTTAATTCCCATATTTTAAATATAGCAGTAAATAATTGAATGTCAAGATCACAACGTTTTCTTAAAACCTCTTTCTGTTTTATGGGATAAAATTTACAAACTTTTCATTTTCAAACATTTCGTTGACAGAGAGTAGTAATTTGTTGCGTGAATATATTGATTGAAATATAGACTATGAAGTATAATTAGTGATGACTTTTTTGTTATAAAATTTTACAAGCTCTTAAGGTTTTATTTCAATTCTTCATTCCCGTTTCGTTTGAGAAGTTGGAAAGTTCACCACTATTAATAAGATTATGAAATTAATTGGAGGATTCGATTTCTTTCCCCTCATCTTATCTTAAAAATCCCAGACTCTCTACATACAATTATCAATAAATATTATTTATGTGTATATTGTCTCGGATTCTCTCGTCCAAATTACCGTATATAGAGTATATATTTAGTCTCCTAGTTTAGATAATATTGTAATGTAATTAGTATTGTACACTTACTATAATAATTGTATTACCATAAATGTATAATTAGTATCCAAATAGAATAAGATTTTAGGAGTAGAATATGAATAATATTCTCCTATTATGAATATAGGTAACTTGTATAAATAGACTTTCAATTAATGAAAATAATCAAAGGGATTATAATGAGATTATGAAATTAATTGGAGGATTCGATTTCTTTCCCCTCATCTTATCTTAAAAATCCCAGACTCTCTAATACAATTATCAATAAATATTATTTACAACAATTTAATTAATTAGTTTATGAATAATATTTAAGTCGGAAAATGAGGCAATAGGATATATGGAGTGCATTTTTCCTTCGATAAAGTGTGTGTCAACTACCAATTGAGAAGATTGCTTCAGTCCACATTCATCGGACTTCACTGTGTGGAATTACACTGAGTATGTTGTTGTTTGATTCCACCCACATCATCATTATAAAACTAGAAAAAGTGATGCTTTTTTAAAATTTAATTTTGTTCTATTTTTTTTTGACGTAATTATATCTTATACCTTTATTCTTTTAGTATTTTTATATGTATCATGTCTTACATTATATATGTTTTTTTTTTCATTTTCTGATTATAAACATTAAACAGTACTCTATCTCTTTTATTGAACTAATAAGATCTTAATGAATTTAGTAATATCTGACCGCACGAAGTACAAATAAATTTACTAGTTATTAATATAATTAAGCATTTTTTTATTTGATTTAACGAGACACAAATTATTACTTACTGAAAACACTTTTGATAGGAAGCGCTCCTCAAACGGATGACAGAATCATCAACATATCTTCCTCGTCTTTCTTTAAGCCGTGCCATATAACATATAGAAATATATCATCAAATTTTAAAAGAAGTTGGTTACTAACCTTTAAAACTCTCGTTGTTAAACATAGTACATATATAATTTTGCATCTTTTTCCTTTACTATTGTAATAATGCATAATATTTTTTCTTCAATCATCAATTTCACTTTTTATTATTTTTGGCTTGTGTTCATCGCGCTAATGTCCTTTACTTGACAAGTTACTTTTTTTTATGATACGGGTTACTTGTGATTGGTTCATGGTTGAGTATATGAAAATGATGCATCTATCAAAGGAAAAAACAAATTCGAATTACAGTAGGATCTGAAGACTATTAAATATTTTCTTTGAGTAGTTTCTAGAATATGAGACCCGAAGGGCCCGGCGCGCACAATCCTATCATAACCGAGTCCGAGTTTACCCCTTGCACTTCGGACAACATCATATAAATAATTTATTCTTGATTTTTTTAAAAATTTGTTTTAAAATAATAAAAATCGAATAACTACAAAAGTTACTAAATCACTTTTTTGTTATTATAAAGTCACTCAATTTATAAATAATCTCTCAGAAAATAACTATGAAAGGAACTACGTCCAGATGCGTTATCGTTTTCTCTATTCTTAATTTTCAAGGAAAAGTCTTCCTTAATCCCTAAGACAAAATGATTACGACTACTACATTTAGAATCTTACAAGAACATAATTATAGTCTCTTGGCTTTCTGATTTATGCTCACATATGCAAATAAAGCAATTTTTTTTTAAAAAAAAAAAGTAAAAGAACATGGAATTTTGAACATAGAAGAGGGAGAAAAAAGGCAAAGGTGAAAACAACAATACTTTTACTTTTGATGTGTAAATCCAAAATTTCACAAGGAAAGTTCATAATGAGCAAGTTGTCTTTGAACAAAATTTGCATTTCAATGAAAAGAAGGAAATCTTGCCCTTTTTCTTTTATTTCCCGAGTCTAAAAAATAAAAGATAAAAGAGTTTAAATTATACATATAGTTAGTTAGTTAGTGTAAAGATTTTTTATACTATCAGGTAGACTTTTATTTTTCTCTTATTTTAAAGATTACAATCATATTTAAGAAGTTTGTTTTGATTGCCTTGTTTGTGATTATGCTTTGTCTTGAGCTGAGAGTCTTCCGGAAATAGCCGTTCTACCTATCAAGATGGAGGTAAGGTATGTGTACATTCTGCCCTCTCCAGATTTCATGGTGTGGCATCTCACCTGGGTATGTTATTGTTGTTGTAAATCATATTTAGGAAGTTTACATGTAGATATATTTTGAATAATTTGATAATATATATATATATATATATAGAAAACTTTTTATTTAAAAAAAAAAAGAGAGAGAATGTCGGCGACATAATGACATTTCTCTTTTTCACTTTTTCATGAATTTTACCATCCCTCATATCCCAATGATCATCACAAAGACAGAAGCATCTCACAGCTCAACTCAATCAGAAGTATCCTAAACAGCTTTCTAAGTGTTAGAACTTCGAATAAGCAAACTTTTTCACTTTTTCTTTCTCGAAAAAATCATGTAAAATAGAGAAAAGACAGTGATTACCGCTCTGAAAAATAGTTGCTAAAATTGAAGTATGTATCTATAAAAGAAAAAAAGTTTCTAATGTCTGTGTTGATTTAATGTATATCTGATACGGATAAATTTTTACCATATGAAATATGAACTTCAAGCATTTTTACCATTTGCTATTTTATTCATCAAACAACAACAATTATATATATTCATCTTATAACCACCAAGAAGTGTGGTGAATGGATAAATTCATCCACTTTTAATTGGAGGTTTTGGTTAGAATCATGAAAATAAAAAACTCCTATTAAAGAGTGATTCCTACTTTATGATTTTATGCTACGTGAATATGTAGGATAAATTTCACAAATGATAATTTTTTCAATCCCGTGTAATTAAAAAATAATTATTATCATGAAGTTTCATCTGTGAATTTTAAAACTTCATAATGGTTGCTCTTTTTTTAAAATAGAGCTTAAAAGTGGCTAGTAGGCGATATTTCTAGTCTGAATTAATTGGATCAGTATGTTTCAGATGTTGAAATTTTAAAAAATCATGATAATAATTATCTTTCTATTACAAAAGCTGAAAGTGATTATTCGTAAATTTTATCCCAAACAAGATATGGCTATAAAAATAAGAAAAAATTATGATCAGTCTTGTTATTGACATTCAGTTGGTACAATAAAAGGTGACATGTGATAGACTTTACTATTAAAATGTCACTATGCTATTCTTGAAATACACCATCAACACTAGGAGTTGCCAAAGTAAATAGGAGTATGTTTCAAGTCTCATTATTGTCTTTCTAAAAAGATACTACCTGGTTAGAAGCATAAATTTTTTATTACTTTTTCTGTACATTGTGATATGCTTGAATCATTCAGGGCAAGAACAGAAATGAAGAGGGTCCACCCTCCGTTAGCTCACTAAACATTTCTAGAAAAGAAGGAAATGATGATGCAAGTTAATTATCTAGTTATAATCATACATACTGTCCTATCTTTCAAATCATTCGATAATAATGAGATCCAGCAATGTGGTGTCTCTTCATTTATTTTTTGAAATTAAATTTTACTAAATACTAAATATATGAACTTGTAATTTCCAAAGTATGATGCGTTCAACAGTAAGAACATAAAACTTGAATCCACTGAACTAATTTAAATTTTGAATTCGTGTCTTTATTAGTACACTGTAAGTTGAGATTTATATGAATTCATATTAAACGTATTACTTCATTTTAAATCTTGAATTCGTTTTTATTAGTACAATGTAAGTTGAGATTGGTTATATGAATTCATATTAAACGTATTACTTCATATAAAACTTATCTCAGACCAATATTATACAAAATAAAAATAAAAAAATATTAAAAATATTTCATATTTTTTACTAACATATAAATCTCTGAGATCGCCCAGGCAGAAAATGGAGAGGAGAAAACTAGCACTAAGAATTTGTATTGGAAGTTCTATTTACAAAACTTTAGTACAAAAAGAAAACAGTAGTCTGAACTCTTTGACCTACTATTTGAACATACAATAAAAGCAACAAAGAAAAAGTGAAGAAATTAAGTAAATCATCTCATCAACATAAAAATAGAACCTATTCTACTATAGTTCTTGAATTTTGGAAAAAAATGCATCTGTCAACACTTTGAAGAAGCCCAATATCATCATCAATTGACAAATCTTCACCACTTCCATATTGATCATCAATAGAGAGATTCAAGTCCAAAGAAACACATTTAGGACTTGTAGTTTCTTCATATGTTTGCTTCACATTAGGTGAACAAGCTCTTGACTTTGAACCAAAATTCTCACTACTCAAAATAATAATAGCATCATCAAGACTCACTTCTTCACCACTTGAACAATTATTAATTGTTCCTCTTTCAATTGCCTTCTTGATTCCCCTTAGAGAAGAATAGTCGATTTCCTCCAAATCCTCTAAGTAAAACACACAATGAGAATTAGAAGAAACTGCTTGAGCAAATTTATCAATGTAGCTCCAACTTTGTTCATCTCTTGACCTTTTGTTCCTAAAATTAGAACAAAAATTGCTCAGAGAAATTGACACGAAATTCGTGTATGATCCAAACACAACATTAGCCAATTCTCTAGCAATTTTCTCCTTGGCATGAACATCGGGACCTTGGAAAAATAGCCAAGTTTCTTCTTTTGCTTCATTCATTAAATATTTTTCTTTTCTTCTTATCATTCTTGACCTGCATCGCAATACTGTTGCAACAATTTCTTGGACAATAACTCCCTTTTGCCATGGGACAATTTCTAATGCATTGGATAAAATGTTCAAGTTTTCAGAATTGAACTCTTTAAACTTTGAAACATAGTACTCCATCTCCATGATCACATCACTTGAATTAGAAGGGGTTCTATAATTTGTGTCACATGTTTTTCTATTGGCCCAAAATGGCAAACTGCATGTTGTACTATTCCACTTCTTGTGCAGATCTTTGACTGATACACAGTTCTGAATTGGAACAAAAAAAAGTTAGTTTTCTTGAAAAAAGAGAGGAAAAGAAGAAGAAATTGCTGTGATATGTTGTTCGGACTCTCCTAAAATGTTGTCTCAGCATTTTTTAAAAATACGAGCAACATAGATGGAAAGGTAATAAAGATTAGAAAATAACCTGATCATGATGATTATTAGAAGTATAGTATTGTTTTTGCCTCTCATGTTTAAGCCATGAAGGCAGATCTGACAATGTAGACTCACTATTACCACAGCAAGTCAATTGCTTCTCCTCTCCACTATCAACATTCATTCCAAGTTCTATTTGTGTGTCACTGTTTTGAAAATTCACAAACAAAAAATGAATTATATGATTTGATACAAACATTTGTATCAAGAAAATAATAGCATGCAAGAAACTAGCTTTTGAGGAATACTTGTATAAATGTAATAAACTAAAGTGAGTATTGATTTTGTTCTTTCTCTTTCTCTGTTTCACCACCAAATCATTGAGTTGCTCACTTTATCAAAAGAATTCCAAGAAACTAGCTTCTACTCCTATCAGTACTATTTGAAAATGTTACGCTCCATGTCAGATCCTTCGAGAGTAGTGTATTTTTTAGAGATCTAACACGAATATAATAACATATTTGAAAAGTTCGAGTAACATAGCTTTGGATGCAAGGCATATGCATGTAGAACAGTATTTGCAAATGCTTAAATTTCAGTACTTGAATTTCAAAACAATTCTTTTTAATATGCATGATATCAACTTTTATTTTTTAAGCGAAATTCATACCCTAACACAACGTTCATCAATTTCCAAACACTCTTTCTTTTTTAACGTCAATCAATTATTATCCAAACTCCTGGTACAATCAGACTTCAATTGAAAAGCATGTCAAAACAATTCTTTTTAATATGCATGATATCAAAATTATGTGGCAGAAGATTATCCGTTTAATAAGGCAACTTTAATAGTACTGAATTAAACTTGTTTACCTGTCGGGGTTGAGACTGAGGCCCAAACTTCCACCGGGTACAGTAACAGGATGCAGGCCCCAAACAGATTCCAATGAATTGTTACCATTTTTGCACCTCATGTAAGTTTGAAATGTTGCAATTCCCACAAGCCAAAATTTCTCATTTTCACTAAAACTACATACCAATCTCCCAATTTCCATAATCATGTGCTCCACAGAACTATAGTAGCTAACAATTCTCCTTTCCCCATAATTAGCTCTATAATCAGCAATCCATTTAAGATCACCTAAGTACAAAACAACTCCTTTTGTTACTAAACTCTTTATAAGGCAAGTCAACTCTCCTATTCTCTGGTCAACTTCTTCTCTTTGGATATTACCAAAACTTAAAAGTGGTAAACTTATGAACTTAATTTCCTTTAAATCTTCAGGCACATCTCTATTTTCAACTTTATCCATCACCCCTTTAATCACTCCTTCTAAATTATCAATACTTTCACTAACCATCACAATATTTTTCCTATTTTTGTTCATTAAACTTTCCACTACACTCATCACATCCTCATGTTTAATAGGAAATGGACTTATTTCAATATATTCTTTAAGCTTAGGAGGAGAAGGATTATTTTGAGAGCAAAGTTCTAAAGAAACAACTTGTTCAACATTGCATTTAACTTGAGTACTATCAAAACCAGCCTCCCTCATGACTCTACTCACACTAGGATCATCTAAAATGGAAATGATAAGTTGCTCAAGTTCTATTTTCACAGCTAAAAGAGCTTGTTGCTGATTCTCGATCGAGCCCCGCCTTTGGTGGGCTTGGGCTCGCTTGAAGGCAGCAACAAGAGCGTTAGAAATGGAAGGATATTGAGAATAATGATGATGATGTTGTGGGTCCAATAACATGGGGCTAGAAGACGAAGCAGGAAGACGATTGAGTGCCACGTTGAAGCAAAGCTCTAGGGCTTTGCATTGGAGGGGATGAGAATGAGATTGAAGGCAAGCTGTTTTGAATATGCCATTTGAAGAATAAAGCATGGTGTTTGCTACATGGAGAGGTGTTACTTGGGCATGGCCGCGACGCTTCGCTAGTGTAACAGCTTGTTTAACAACACTTGCTGCTTCTGTTGTTAGAGCTTGTTGTATTGTGCAGCCTCCTGTTCTCATGTTTTTGATGAAGAATTACTGATTAGTTTCAAAGAAGGATGAAAGAAGTAGGCAATTTGTTGGATTAAGGTAGTAAAAGTAATCTTGGCTTCATGTGTACTAAGTTAGGAGTTGCAAAAATTAGAAAGAAAGTAACTGGAAACTAAGATAGTTTGTTATGTGTTTGAAGGGAATTGAAGAAGAGATCCAAGAACTCAAGAAACCCTAATAAGAAGTATTTGCAAAGTTATACTAAAGTTGAAATCTATTCTAGGATTGTGTAGAGAGAGAGAAGATCATACCATAGTGGAAATAATATAAGGAAGAGACTTTTTATACGTGTATATTTTTTTTTATGACTTTAAGTTATATACCTGGCTAGATTAAGGAATATTTACACTATCAGATTATATTTATATTTTATAGTAGATAATATGCCTAATTTTTAAATTATCTCACATGTTAAGAAAGCTTATCTATAGATATTCTTTAGATGAACTGATACAAGTAACCCAGTCTTTCTATAACGACGTCGTTTAAATGAATATATTTTGATTGATGTAACGAAATGTTATTATACAAAACATTTAGCATTTAAAAATTGATTCCAAGAAAATCTAACTGTTAAAAAATTGCTTACACTAACAGTGTCACTTAAACTCATTTTTCATTTTCTTTTCAAGTGAGGTGTGGGGCGTGGGGGGGGGGGGGGGTTGCTGTTCTTTTCTTGTAAGTGAGGCAAAATTTTGGGGTTCAAAGTAAAATTTGTAGTGGAAAGTGGAATGCATGTGCTGACAAGGAGGAGGAATTGTACCAGTATTAAAGGCAATTCAGCTTTACCTCTGTTTTTATTGTATTTAGTAGAATATGTATACCAACAAATTAAATCTACTTTCAGTACATGGAATGTGGAAGTGGGACTCTCCCTTTCATGCAATTATTATATATTAGTCTTTAACTATTTATAATTCATAAAAGCTGATAGTACTATACTATACTATTGGATATATCATATATATATATATATGAACGCATCTATTTTTACATTTGGAACAGCAAAATCTTGGTGTCTGATCGTACCTCAATTCTTAGTGGTCATAGCATTTATGACATGCATCTAGAGAAAAAGGAACAAAGAGGACTAAATTGAAACTAGCTTAGAGTTAGACTAGACATTACTTTTAACTCAAAAGACGGAAATTCCTCCAAACCTCTTCCTTCTAAAAAGCAAAAAAGGATATAATCAATTTCTAAAAGAAAATACTTTGCAAAATATATCTATATGTTAACTTTATAAAAAATATTACTCTTAGCGTTTTTACTTTAAATTTTTATTTTTACCTTAATAATATGATCTTCTATAAGCATATGCACGATATATGATCTATTTAAGATTATAAAGTTTTTTTTTAAAAAAAAATCTTAAATTTTGTAACAAGTAAAACTACACAACTCAGGGAAGGTACGTATGAGGGAATCAGCAACTCTAAAACATTTTCTTCTAAAATCAAGAAAAGGAATAAAGGGATCTAGAGGGGTCAGGCAGGGAGTCAACTTTGCGGCCTTAGGGTCGCAAGTTCGATTCTCCCCTCCGGATATCGTCCTCCGGGGCACATACATGTGGTAAAGCCTGGGCGCTAAAAGCCGCGCGGGCATGTTGCAGTGTGGGTTCGGTCTCCGCCAAGCCTTGTGGATGGGGCCTGTGGGGGGGTCAACCTTGTAGCATTGATCCGTTGGACGCAAGCAGACACTGACCATGTGTGCACATCCCGCGATTTACCTGGTGGTGGAGTGCTGAAGAACCGGTCCCATCATCTCCAGGACGTCTGGGTAATACCAGTGAAGTAGTCAGGCGCAAGCCTGGAAACCTGGATTATCAAAAAAAAAAAAAAGGAATAAAGGGCTTCAATATAGTAATTGACTACTTATTACATGGACACATGTCTAATAATTTATGCATGGGGATTATGATAACTCAGAAGAACAGTTCCAACTCCCTCCCCAAAAATATCTATATAGCTAAATTTCGTTTAAAATTTACCATGTTTAAATTCTGAACACAATCACGTATGTATCCAAAAATATAGTTGGTTAATGCCTGCCGAGTTTTCCTTATCTAATTAAGATGATTTCATATGGAATCTTTGTTTTACTTTTTAAGTTTCAGTAACTTGTTTGATTACTCATTTAATCTTTATAATCAAAATATCTAGTCAAATAACATTTACCAACCACTGTTTAACAAATAATTATTTCTGAACGGATAAGTTGTGCTTAAAGGATGTGGTGGAGGGGTAAATACTGCTCAATCCTTAACAAAAGATCTCTGATTTTGTGTTGTGAGTACGAAGTCTTTTTTTGACAGAAAGCATTTTATCCTTAAAGTAGAATTTTTCCGCCACAAATTTAGATTAGTTGGATCTTAAAATGAGTACATCTCGGGTGAAACAAATAAATAAGGAAAGTTTGTAGGGGCTATTTTCACTTTTATCTTGGACCATGCCACAAGTTGGTGGTTTTATTTTTTCAGCGTGAGATATATCATATAAAGTCGAGCTATATTCCACTCCGAATCCAACGCATATACCTTTGCTAAATTCAGTAGAGAAACAAAATCAACAAATAAACTAAGACAAATTATATAGTAGTACTATGTAATTCTTGTACACAATTAACGAGAGATCTCCTATAAATCCCAAAATTATCTGGTAGGATGCTTTTAGTCTCTCCAACCCTAAAGTAATTCAGAGAAGGGGCTTTCTCTGGCCGAAGTGCACACAAACCTAACACTACTAAAAAATGAAGGTTTTTTTATCGTGAAAATTCTGTGTTACAAAACATAATTTTATCACCTTATTTCTATTGAATTAGTTCACTATGAAAATGCATGGTGGAAAACAGATTTTCATTGAAACGCCGAAAAAAAAATCTAACTTTTTCGTGTGAAAACACTATTCCACCAATATTTAGTGGGAAATAACCACTAAACATTATTTAGTGAGAAATTCAGTTGAAAATAAAGATTTTTTAGTTGTGTGATTTTAGTACCACCATTTAAGTCATATTCGTAATGAGTAAAAATCTACCCCCCCCCCCCCCTTTAATTTATTTGTCTTTTGACTTGGCATGTAGTTTAAGAAAGTACAAAAGACTTTTAATCTTGTGGATATAAATTAAAGATATGTAGAATTAACCAAAATGCTCTTTAATCTTGTAATTTTAAACATGTCATGTGAAAAATTGAAATTAAAGAGTTGCAAAACAAAAACATTCTTTTTTAAACAAACTAAAAAAGTAAGACAAATAAATTGAAACACATGGAATATAAGTTTATCCACTTCAGAATAACTTTATAAGCCTAACTTCCGACAAAATATCTAATTTTATATGGTCAAAGTTCAGGCACAAATGAATGGAGTCAGCCATTTTTTCGTGAACTTCAGCCATGTGTGGCTGAATTGAGTAATTTTTGTCTGAAGTTCAAGCATTGTTTTACCGTTTCTTTCTTTCTTTCCATTTTTTTTTTGGTTTGAAAAATATAAACTCCCCCGGAAAAAGAATTCTTCTAATTTTCTTTTTCCTTTTTTTGTGGGCTTTGTTGCTACATACCTTTTGATAGGGGTGGGCGTATATCGGTTCGGTTCGATTTTGTATCCGAAAAATATGAACCGAATAAAAACTGGTTTTTTTAAAAAAAAACCGAATACAACTTTTTTTAAAAAAAACCGATATGTTCGGTTTATATCGCCGAATGTATCGGATTATATCGGTTTTTTCTAGTGGGCCGGGTCAGGTCGGGGATTTTTTTTTATTTTTAAATATTGAATTTCCAAAACTGAAATTGACATTCACACCTACACTACCATGAAATTTCGACGTTGAAATCTATTGTGTATCGTGAGATGTTTACTAAAGAAAAAGAAAAATTAGAAACCGATTTGGGGGAAAACACAAATTGATTAGGAAAATAGATGTTTTTTTGTAAAAATTAGCTGCGCCAAACCGCCTTGTGGCTGTTTGGGCCGGCCCCGTCTCGAAAAATACCCAAAATCAAATTTTTTTTTGGGTAAAACGGATATCCGAGCGCAGAGTTATGACCATTTAAAGTTTCACCAATTTACAACTATTTTCTCTCCCTACATTTTATGTCAATGCTTCCGTGATATATTAATCAAGTTTATGACGCATTCGACTTCCATAAAAGCTTCATAGATTGACTTTAATGTCTATGATTCAAGAGATAGTAGTAGCCTAAAATAAAAAATGAGAATAATTATATATTTAATTCGGTTTTTCGCTTCGATTCGTATCCAAAATTAAAAAACCGAACCGAATCACTAAATTCTGATTCGCTTCAGTTTTTCAAAAAAATGATTTTTTAAAAAAAGAAAACTGAGAAAAAACCGAACCAAATTTTAATTCGGTTCGATTTTTTTTATTCTCCGATTTTTTTGCCCACCCCTATCCTTTGAGAGTGACTTGTGGGATCTCAAGAAAACCCAAAGAATGTCTGTGTATTGGGGTCCCCAGAAGAATGTTAGTATTTCAAATGACTTGACATAAATTGATTTGTCATGAGTATGGAATGTCTCTAAATTCCAACCACCTTGTTCCTCTTTGTTTGAGTCATTCCTTCCAAATGTGAGAATATTATTCCCTTGTTTAAGTTTACATTTTCTTTTTTGATGTTTTGAAAAGAATGGAGTATCATTTTTTATACTTAATAATTTTTTTAGTTCTTACATTTCAGACATGTTTATAAAGACTACTATAAGATTTATTGATAATTTTGATATATTATGAATATCTTTAATCAAAGTCACAAGATTAAAAAAAAAACTCTTACTTCAACTTGTATGTAGTAGAATTAAGACACATAAATGAAATGAATGGAGTACTACTCTTCTCTTTAGCTCATTATAGTTTAGATTTCCACAGTCAACACCAATAAATTAATTCCCTTCACCCTCCACCCTTGAAATCCTTTTCTTTTATTTCATTTTATATGGCGTATTTAATTAGGTATATAATTTTAAAAAATTGACACATACCAAAGTACTTTTGCAATTCGCAGTCTTAAATATGGCATTTCATGCGACTATAAGTGCATGTCATTGTAAAATAAGAAATTTGAAGTTATAGAATTTTCAAATATAGAAAAGTGTATTGTTTGCTCCCTCCGTCTCAAATTATTTGTCATAATTACTAAAATGGATGTCTCAAATTATTAATAGTTTTAGAAATTCAAGGCACATTTAATTATTTTTTCTTAATTTAAACCTTAGTAGAATTTTGTCACTCTGGAGATGTCACATAAATAGAGTAAACATTTAAGTGAGAGTGATTATAACTTAAACATAAATAAGGATAAAAATAATCAAATACCACTCCTGGTATTTTTTAACGAGCATGTAAAACAACAAAATTGTAGCTAATTTGAGACGAAGGGAGTAACATTTACTCATAGAGCTAAAAGCCTGGCAACTTCATGTCTTTATTCATGCAAAAATGCATGAAATTAAAGCCAATTTTTCCTTCTCTTGTTTTTCCCGTGGGCCTTGGTTCATTGCAACTATCTTAGTGAACTGAACGCCATTAAGGGAAAGTAAAAGTATGAGAAAACAAAAACTTTATTAGATAGATAGCAGTAAATGGTCCAAAAGCTGAAATAAATTTTATCTTCTTTCAAGATGATCAGCCTAATTAATATGCCATATATCACATAGTCAAAAAGCTTTATAATCTCCCCCCCTGGTGGCCTAAAAAGACATACAAAGGTTGTTTGAATGAAAAAGTAATAAAGAGAGTACTAATGCTGGAAGCTACAAAAAGGAGTGTTTGAATACTGTTAAAAATTGTCCTAATTATATAGATAAACCAACTGTTATTATAAGTCACCCCAAGTCCCAACAACATGTTTGTAACTTTGGGCTAAAATAAACCCATAAATACTCTAAAAATATACAATGTGATATATATTGTCCTAATTTAGGTTAAGCTCACGTGATTTTTCCTAAAATGTCTCATATGATTAGCAATTTCGCTATATGTTATATTTCACTTCTTTTTTCTTTTCAGCTATCAATAGGTTAAGTTGGGTTACTCTGAGATCGGTTAGGCCAAAGATAGCTACTACTAGCTAGGGACCTTATCTTTTCATATATTTTTTTAATTCTTTTGGTTATTTCCATATTTGATGCCTAGAATTACTGCACATTAAAACCTACTTTGAACTCATCTATGTTATATAAACTAAGAAATTCGAGTTACTCTTCTAGATTGGAGATCGATTTTATAGTCCATTACAAATGATCTTTTTAGTTATACGGTCTTTCATAACACTAGATCATTAAAATATAACATAACTTATCGATAAATAAAACATAGAATCTGTATATATAGGGTCATAATCTTCTATATATTCAAATTTATGAGAGATCATTTGATCTTTAATTCGGTGAGACTCAAATATTACTTAAGAACTTGGACTGCTGAAATGAAGTATTTAGTACCATGTATAGTACAACTACTAATAAAATCCCATTTGGGTTAGAAATCATATTTTGTTTCTGGAATTCAGGGAAGAGATCAAAAATAAAAATAACCAAAGATATGTTTCACACAACGTCTTCAAAATATTCTCTCAAAAAGGTAATGCAAATGGCATTCAATTTTCCTACAAAATCACTTTTCTAAATCATTTTCAGTAGTATGTATAGAAAAAAGTATGCCTATAATATATGCATTTTTTGTTGGGAATTAAATTGAACCACATGGCCAAGACGCGTAGTGAAGCTCAAAAGTACAAAAATGATCAGCGCTTTTGAATTTATAATACTCCATATTTTTCTTTTAATTAAGCTTTATCATAGAGAACTTTACTTAGAACCAAAAGAAAAAGAACGTAACCCAGAACTACTACTAATAATTGCTACTTGTACTTCATTAAGAAGATTTCTCTTAAAAAGTCGTTGCTTTGTCATCTCTTCTTGAAATTTTAAATATCTGGTACTTTAGGCTTGATATTAAAGGAGATCCAATTAATAGTGAGGAAGTGTATGTTGAAGTCTGAGAACTTTATGAATTTTAAACTCTAGGATGATCATGTTAGTTCTTAGTAATTGAAATCTTAATTTATTTTTTGTACTTAATATTATACTAAAATTATTGAATTCGATTGAACTTGTATGTAACCATTTAGCTGTGCCACTGGATGTAAGATATATAGGTTATTGGCACAAATGTCCCTATTTCCGGTAGATCTTTAATTTTTTTCCTTCAACACTGTTCGCTCGACATAAGTTTAGATTTCGCTCGGACATATGTATCATAATATCCCGCAAGTTATGCCGCACAGGACAAAACTTTTAACACTCAACAAAATTTAAAAAAAACGTACATAACTTATATCGCATAACTTAATTTGTACATAACTTATGCCGAGCGAGGTAAAAGTTTAATTTTTAAATATTACAGAACTTATGTCGCGCAAAACAAATCTGCATATTTTCATTAAATGAACGGTTGAGGATAAAATAAAAGACCAGTGAGTTTGAAAGGCAATCCGTGCAAACACTTCTATGTGCTTTGGTATTTGTAGTTGGGTTCGGGTTAAATTTTGAAAGTATAGTTTCCGGGTATATGCATATGTATTTATCTTCTATATATTACACTAATAAAGTAAACAAAATTTTACATAATAAAAGCATTATTTATCTTATTTTTTTAATTACTGGTTTTAATAATTACCTTTTAAGATATTTTGGTAGTATATTTTAATTAAAGAGGGGTGGTGGGGACTTAATAAAGGTGATAGTAAGTACGTATATTACATGCTTGCTTTTTCATTTACCTTTTCCCCACCCCATATGCCTCCTCTGTTATGTCACTGGTGATGAACTCACTATGACTATTCAACATCAAACTCAGTATTTTTCTTACTACATACGCGATTAAACAAAACTAAAGTCTTTTTTTGTCAAACCCCAATCTTAGGTCCCCGACTTTGGTTGCTTGGCCGGGATAGAACCAGCGCTTAGCAAGCGACGGTCTAACGACTCCCTTGTATAGGTTGGAGCTACCTTATTATTAGAGAAAAGAGAAAGTTTGTCAGCTTGCTGACTAGGGTTGGCAGCTAAATTCGTTGGCACCCACATAACGGATTGCTTGCTTACCAAGTCATCCGGGCTTTTCGCTCCTCTCCAACGAGTCAAGTGGCTTTCACTCCTCGAGTTCTATTATTATTGACTTGACTTATTATTATAAAAACTAATCACTATCCAAATGAAAGTAATTTGTTTCAACCCGAGACATAAACAAAGGGATAATCAGACTTGCCAGAAGAGCCGATGTACAAATAAATAATTTGTTTTGACATGAAATGGAGTAGCTCGGGGGAACCTTAAGACAGGACTTCGGGGCGAAGGTATGAAGGAACGGAAATACAGCCCAGTCTGGTCTGAGGAGGAGTGGGACTGTGAAAGCTGCAGCAAAGGGAAAGGACTTTCACCAGTTTCTTGAGTGAGAAGCGGATGTGTGAGGTTTTGCTTTTTTTGGGAATCATTGCTAGGAATAAGGATTGAATTGCACCTGGTTTGCTCCTGTTTGACTTCAATTACCATACGAAAATGGAGATCGTCCAACATTATGTTTCAGCACTTCTCCTGAATTAATTAACCAAGTAAAGAGTTTTGATTTTTTTAATCCCATTATTTTGTAGTGACCAAACTTACGTTTCCATGCACTTGTCGAGCATATAATAATGTGAATATAATTAAATGGCAATAGTTGGCTATTATACTATGCAATCATCTCTAGAGAATGTTTCCTTGCTTTTGCTTTCATTGTGCTTTTTTTTTTGTTCTTTTAAATTAATTAATTTTTTAATTTGGGGGAGTGGGGGTGGGGGGAGTGGGGGGGGGGGGGGTGGGGGAGTGGGTAAATAGGACTTTGTGGAGGGGTGTGGTGGGATGAAATTAGCAAATAGCTATTTTTAGACAGTAAGTTAAGTTTTACTTAGTATTTGAAAACTATTAGTAAGTATTTAGTCATATTTTAATAGGAAAATAAGAATTTTACAAAAATATTCAATTAAAACACGATTTTTTCCCAATTTAAACTGATAAAAAATTGAACTCTATGATTCAATCATAGAATTTGAAGTCTGTTAAATATAGAGTATATGTATAGTATATACCGTGATGTACACTTACCTTAAATAAGTGTATATCACGGTTTTGTTCTCAAAATAAAGTATAAATATTTTGTATTAATTAGCATTGTACACTTACCATAATTGTATAGTTAGTCTCCAATTAGAATAAGGTTTTAGGAGTAGAATAGAAATATGATTTTCCTATTATGGAAATATGTAAATTGTATATATACTCTTTAAATTAATGAAATTAATCAAGGATTTCTTTCTTTCATGGTATCAGAAGTCTAGGTTCATATTCTCTCTCAAATTTTTTCCGTCCAAACAGTCCGGATTCCGAGCTACATTCATCGGTTTCCGTGCCCGGAAATTATTTTTTTCTTCCCAAAAATTTATTCCAAATCCCTTTCTCACGTTGTTCGTTGCTATTATGGCTAAGAACACGTTTCACCCTGCCCTTACAGTTTCTAACATCAAGAATCACATCCCTCTTATTCTTGAAATAAAGAACGTCCAATACGCGACGTGGGCCGAACTGTTCAAAATTCACGCACGTTCGCATCAAGTCATCCATCACATTATCCCCGCGGCTCCTGAGGATACGGAGGTGCCTAAACGCGAGGATGATCCTATGTTGTGGACGACTCTTGATGCCACCGTCCTTCAGTGGATTTACTCCACTATTTCTACCGACCTGTTGCAGACGATTATTGAGTCGGACGCTACGGCGATGGCTGCTTGGGATAGGTTGCGTGACATATTTCAAGATAATCGAAATTCCAGAGCTGTTACACTTGAGCAGAAATTTTTCCACGTCCATATGGAAAATTTCCCAAACGTTTTAGCGTATTGCAAAAGGTTGAAAGAATTGGCGGACCAACTCCGCAACGTTGGTGCGCCTGTTACCGACGATCGTCTTGTTCTCCAGATGGTTGTTGGCCTCTCCGAGGCCTATAGTGGCGTTGATACTCTCCTTCGTCAAAGTAATCCTCTCCCGAAGTTCTATCAAGCCCGCTCCATGCTTACTTTGGAAGAAGCCGCCTTGGCTAAAAAGGCGGCTACTAGTACTAGTCCCGTGGTCATGATGATGTCCTCCACTAATTCTCATAATTTTGGTGACAATTGGTCCCCAAACCAATCTCAAAGGGGCATAAAAAATAGTCGGAAAAATAATGGCAAAAATCGCGGGGGCAAACGCGGTGGTAACGGCGGCAGTGGAACCCGCCACAATAGTAGTAGGTCACAACCCAACTGGTCCCAGCCTTGGGCCTCCTGGCCGTGGGCCTGGGCCAGTGGGCAGTGGCCCAACAACCCTTATTTTGCTGGCCCTCCATCTCACAGGTAGTGGGTTGGGCAGAATTTCAGGCCCAACTCATAACATCCCAGTTATTTTTGATGTAGTGAAGGGCTGGGGAAGAAAGTCGGGGTGCTTGGGCCTCGACCTCCTCAGGCCCACCATGCAACAGGCCCCACTCAGATCGACATTGAAGCTGCGATGCACACACTTGGTTTAACTCCACCGGACCCAAATTGGTACATAGACACCGGTGCCACTACCCACATGACATCAGATTCAGGTACTCTCTCGTCTTATTCCAATTTGAGCAACCCTCGTGGCATAATTGTTGGTAATGGTAATTCTATTCCGATTCGTGGTTATGGTCATAAAACTTTGTCTCCCCCCCATCCACCCATTGTCTTGAAAAATACCCTTCATGCCCCTAAATTGATTAAAAATTTGGTGTCTGTCCGTAAATTCACCACTGATAATTTCGTTTCTGTTGAATTTTATTCGTTTGGATTTTCTGTGAAAGATTTCAAGACAGGGAGTCCTCTCATGAGATGTGATAGTAGGGGAGATCTTTATCCTATCACACCAAGTTCCGGTTTCTTGAGTCAAGCCTTGCCAACAACTTTTGCAGCCCTTGCTCCTTCCTTGTGGCATGCTCGTCTAGGTCATCTGGAGTCTTCTATTGTCTTCTTTAGATAAAAATAATTTTATTTCTTGTAAGGGTACACGTAGTACTCCGAATTGTCAATCTTGTTCTTTAGGAAAAATTGTTAGATTGCCTTTTGTAGACTTTAATTCTCATACTTTAATGACATTTGATATTATTCATAGCGATTTATGGACATCTCTCGTTCTCAGTTCTTTGGGTCATCGTTATTATGTTCTATTTTTGGATGATTATTCTAATTTTTATGGACTTTTTCGATAGCGAAAAAATCTCAAGTTTTTTCCATCTTCTTAAAATTTAGAGCATTCACTAGAACCCAATTCGAAGGGGAGTTTCTGGAGTTTTGTGCTAATAATGAGATCAATTTTCATTTTTCTTGTCCTCATACGTCCTTCACAAAATGGGACAGCCGAACGCAAAATTCCTACCATTAATAACATTGTCCAAACTTTATTGATTCATGCTTCTGTACCCCCTTCTTTTGGCATCATGCTCTACAAATGGCTACATATCTTCTTAACATTCTTCCGTCCAAAGGTTTGACATATTCGTCCCCTCTTCAAATTCTATATAATAAGACTCCTTCGTATTCACATCTTAGAGTCTTTGGGTGCTTATGTTATCCACTTTTTCCGTCCACCGCAATTAACAAACTTCAGGTTCGGTGTACCCCTTGTGTGTTTTTGGGTTATCCGTCTAATCATCGTGGTTACAAATGCTTTGATTTATTGTCTAATAAAATCATCGTTAGTCACCATGTTATTTTTTATGAATCCCAATTTCCATTTGCTAAGGTAAATAGTCTTGTGCCTAGTTCGTATACTTTTTTAGATGATGTTGTCTCCCCGTATCTTATCCACCATTTTTTCGGACGCATCCCGCACCCCAAATCTACCAGCGGGCCCACTGCCCGCTGGACCTACAAACCCATCATGCACCACTGTTCCAGTTTTCATCCATGGACCAGCCACTGTTCCAGTTTCCGTAATTGGGCCAGTGGCTCAGCCCAATACGGAAACTCTCCCAGTTTCAGCGTCAGGCACTACTACAGTTATTCGTTCTGCGCCAACAGGCCCACTGCCTGCTGGCCCGTCCGTCACGTGTCCCGATATTTCCCAAAATCTGCCCAATTCTTCCCCGAGTCAAAGACTAGTCACTCATAGTCAATGGGGTATTTTTAAACCAAAAAGACATTTTAATTTAAATTCTAATGTTCTTCGATCACCCCTTTCCCGTAATCCTGTGTCTGCTTTAAATGATCCGAATTGGAAAATTGCTATGACCGATAAATATAATGCTCTTATTGATAATAAGACGTGGGAGTTAGTGCCCCGTCCATCTGGTGTTAATATTATTCGGTCTATGTGGATTTTTGCTCATAAGAACAATATTGACGGTTCTTTTGCGAGGCATAGGGCTCGTCTTGTAGGTGATGGTAAGACTCAGCAGGTAGGTGTAGATTGTGGTGCGATATTTAGTCCGGTGGTCAAACCGGCTACCATTCGCATTGTTCTTAGCTTGGCTCTTTCGAAAGCATGGCCCATTCATCAGTTGGACGTAAAGAATGCTTTCTTACATGGTGATCTTAAAGAGACAGTCTATATGCATCAGCCCTTGGGGTTTAGGGATCCCAAAATATCCTCATCATGTCTGTTTGTTGAAGAAGTCCTTGTACGGGCTTAAGCAGTCCCCACGGGCTTGGTATAAGAGGTTTGCAGACTATGTTTCGACTATTGGGTTTCCTCACAGCATGTCTGATAATTCATTGTTCATATATCATCGTGGTTCTTCACTGTCTTATTTACTGTTATATGTGGATGATATTATCTTGACCACCTCTTCGGATGCATTATGCAAGTCTATCATGACAATGCTCGGTTCTGAGTTTGCTATGAAAGACTTGGGGCCCTTGAGTTACTTTTTGGGGATTGTTGTCTCTCGTCATGCAGGTGAGTTGTTCTTATCTTAGAGAAAGTATGCAGTTGAGATCATTGACGAGCTGATATGTCCTCATGCAAGTCCATTTCCACTTCCAATTGATACTAAACCCAAGCTAGATGTTACGGATGGTTCCCTTTACGAGGACCCGGCCCACTATTGCAGTCTGGCAGGGGCTCTTCAATATCTTACTTTCACGAGATCAGATATTATGTATGTCGTACAACATGTATGCTTATTTATGCATGATCCTAGGGTTGAACACATGAATGCACTCAAATGCATTATTCGATACATCCAGGGGACATTTGACTATGGCCTACATATACATCTGTCTTCTACGTCTACACTTGTCTCATATACAGATGCTAATTGGGGTGGTTTTTCGGATACCAGACGTTCAACGTCCGGCTATTGCATGTTTCTTGATAATAACTTGGTCTCCTGGTCTGCAAAGCGTCAGTCAACTTTGTCCCGCTCTAGTGCCGAGGCCGAGTATCGATGGGTGGCCAATGTGATCTCTGAATCATGTTGGTTACGTAATCTTATTTTGGAGCTTCATTGTCCTATTCAGAAAGCTACCTTGGTTTACTGTGTAATGTTAGTGACATCTACCTTTCTGGTAATCCGGTTCAGCATCAGCGCACTAAACACATCGAGATGGACATTCACTTTGTTCGCGAAAAGGTAGCTCGTGGACAAGTACGCGTCTGTCATGTCCCTTCCAGGTATCAAATTGCAGACATCTTTACCAAAGGCCTTCCGTCAGTACTCTTTGAATATTTTAGGGACAGTTTCAGCGTACGAAGACCGACCGCTATGACTGCGGGGGTGTGTTAAATATAGAGTATATGTATAGTATATACCGTGATATACACTTACCTTAAATAAGTGTATATCACGATTTTGTCCTCAAAATAAAGTGTAAATATTTTGTATTAATTAGCATTGTACACTTATCATAATTGTATAGTTAGTCTTCAATTAGAATAAAGTTTTAGGAGTAGAATATGAATATGATTTTCTTATTATGGAAATATGTAAATTATATATATACTATTTCAATTAATTAAAATAATCAAGGGATTATTTCTTTCAAACTCAAACAAAATTTCGACTTTAAAAAAAATATACAATCAAATTACCTGCTCACTTTTCACATAGAGAAATACAATAGCAACTCTTAATACAACTACTATGCAGTGGAATGTTTCCTTTTATTTAACCATCTAATAAAAACTAAATTACATGAGTGTACTTAAGGTACAAAAAGGCAGTCATGTACACAAAGCATCTCACATTAGTAGGGTATGGGAAAGGACTACCTACCTCAAGGGGTGTGATATAAATAACCTACCTAATGCAAGAATCAGTCACTGTTTTCACGGCTCGATAGAACCCGTAACTTATAGATCACACAGAGACAATTTTATTGTTGCTCCAAAACTCCCCTTCCACTAGTGCAAGATATAGATTAATTGAAATCATATTTATACCAATTAAACTAAGCTTCTTTTGAAATCTCAAGATAAATTTGAGAACTCAAAAAAGTAAAGGGTCAAAATCCAAAAACTTTGACAAATCAATCTCCTTTGCAACATCAATTCCTCCATTCACAGGCACTAAGCTCTCCAAATAACTATAAGCTTGAAATGGTGCACGGAGATCATGGTTTTCAATAATCTCAAAATCTCCTTTAATAACACCATACAAAAATAAATTTGTCTCACTTTTAGTATAAACATATTCTCCATTTTCATCATAACACATTTCTTTTCTCTCTTGTGCAACTAATGCCTTAGAATTCTCCCAAAATCCAGCTTCTAATAAAAAACCTTGAATAGGTTCAACTTTAAGCCTTCTACTCCAAGTCCTTAATTCCTCATTTAACACACATATATCAAATCCATTATTCATCCATATATCAACTTTTTCAAGATTTGTAGAATAAATCAAAGCCAAAGATTCATTTAGATTGAAAAGTCTCAATGTTATTGCTTCCCTTAGGTCTACCACAATGCCATGATGTTCAATAGGTGGCAAGATAAAATTCAACTCATCACTATTCATTTCCAAAGAAACAACAACACTACACATTTCTTCATTTCTAACTTCAACTCCTATCCAATAGGCAACACCTTTTACTACGATCATCCCGGGTGCCATTGGCTTCCAGAATGGACGTATCACTAGTAAAACACGTCCATCACTTGCTATTTTTCTCCAAGAATGTGTGCTCAACGTGTAAACTTCAACCTCGTACTTTCTCCTGGACGTAGCAACGTTTAAGAGCCGAACGATCATGTAGTCATCGGTACCAGGGTGATAACCAAACCCTAAATCCGTTACAGTGAGTTTACCTAGGGTTGAAACATTTGGGGATTTTGGAACTGGCTTGAACGTCTTAATAGCCGGATTCCATATAACAATTGCGGCGCCATTATGGTTAATTAAATTCAAGCAGACTAAGCCATTAGAGGAGCCTACAATTCTTGTCTTTTGGGAAGTCAAACCAAATGGCACGTCGAAATGTAGAGGCTGTGGAATAAAATGGCGAGGTTTTGTTAGAGAATTAATTAAACGTACCGTGACTTCAAGACTTTTGTGATGCCGGCCCATAATTAGGAGATCGGGTGGCTTTTCTTGGGCATTTTTCGCGAGGTGTTTGGAGATGAAATTAGGGTTCTTGATTAAAGAACATAAGGGTTTGGATAGAGATTTAAAACGTGACAAAGATTTTACTGGAAGTCTCGAAAGAATGTCGATGACAATGTCCCCTGGAAGAAAGGGACAAAACATCGTTTCTTGACCAAATTGGTCTGAATTCATGATTATGATTAGACAAAACAATGAAAATTCTGAGTTTTGAAGCTAAATTATTTGTAATAACAATATGAGAAAAATAAAAAGAGATGTTTATTATATTTTACCTGTTCAAGTAGGGTGTCAATGTGCATTGACCTTTGATCATTGTTTGGTCTATGTTAATTTCTTGAACTCGTGGGTCATACTATAATCTAAAAGCCAAGTAAGTAGGATGTTAATATCCATTGACCTTTAATCATTCTTTGGTGAGTGTTTCTTGACCTTGTGCGGCATTCAATAATATTAGGGAGTTGCTGAATTTTTGCATCATTCATCCTACTTAATGGTTAACATTAATCATAAAAATTAAAAAGCTGTTGAGATTATCTAGTGACTAATACAAGATCAGAAGATAAAGGAGATTTTGAGGCTGAAATTTTGGAAGGAATTAGGGTTAAGGGAATTGAAAATAGCAGTTTTGTCCCTGTGTTATGATTTTACTCCAGTTCAGTTTCTATAATATTTTACTAAGCCTATTTAACCTTCAGATATATAAGAATTACTTGCTGTCAAATATTTTTATCCTACAAGTGTCAATATCAATTGGTGGCAAAGCGACTGCCAATAATTTTTAGACGTTATATGTGTGTCAATTTCCCCAAGTTTTATGTGGTAGTTTGGTCTCACCAAAAGGCCCAATTTCTTAGCCCATAACAGATCCAACAAAAATGTCATATTACAGGATTTATAAATGGGCCATCATTTGTTCCTTCATTTTAGGGATAAGGATACAAATGGTCATCCGGGTGAAACTATTGATATCCGGTGGCCCAAGAATCTTAAAGGTGAGATTTTAGCCTTTTCATTTCATTTTCTAACCATTTTCCAACTAATTCCAGCATGTGTATATCTGTATCATTGTTGTATATGGAAACTGTATCATTGTTGTATATATCACTACTGTATATGTATAAAAAAAACGTACCACACATATAGAAATTGTATCATTATCGTATAGAATATGTATCCTAAAGTATCCGTATAGAAAATATATTATTATTGTATAATTTGTATATAATAAATGTATAATCAACGTATAGTTTCGGTTTAATAAATGTATAATTAATGTATACTTTATTATATATTTTTTTGGGATTTTCTTTTTGAAGGCTCAATTAATGTATACTTACTAATTATACACATATTTTGTACATAAATTTTGAAGAAACACAATACAATCTAACTGTGCAATTTGATTTTTGATACAATCAACTAGCATCCAAGCGTTTATTCAAGAACAAGAAACGATATTGGACAGTAAATTTAATGCTTGTTTTAACTTCAGTAAGTCAAGAGTATGGGAAAATTATTGAGAAATCGAATGTTAGAGGAAAACCCAGTTGTTTAAAGATTGAAATATATAGGGGTAAAGTGGGTTATTTCAAGGGCGGTAGTGGGAAGTGTTTTGGTGTCATTGGATTTGAAGAGCTTGGAGAATATTGGCCATAGAAGAGTCGTTGTTATTCAGAATGGATGGGTTTTTTATTGTTCATATTTGTTGCTTACAATTTTCTCTATACAGACATTTACAGTTAAACACACAGATATAGCTATGGCGTTTGTGTTTGTGAGTAAATAAAAGAGTGATAGAGGACCTGTTCAATGAGGTTCCAGTCGGATAAAAAAATTGAAAGTGGAGACAAAAAAACCAAAATGTGGGATAGAGATTATAGAGTAAAATTTTAGATTTTGGTTAGAGTTTGTATTTATTTTGGACCTAAAGATTATTTCGGTTATTTACCTAAAAATTGCGTCTTTGGGGTTTTTTTTTATGGTGGTCACACTATATCCTTTTCCCTTCATTCTATTGGTCTATCTACTGCATTGTAACCCAATATTTTAAGGACAAGTTACACATTTGACAGATCGATCAAATATAATTACATTTGATAGCTAAATATAAATTAATTGTATTCGTATTATGTATAATTTATATATATAGCCTAATAGGCCATGTCTTGGATGAAGTACAAAGCATGTAGGCAATGACTTTCACCATCATTTCCGCTTTTTGCATCTTACACAGAACATTGGAGGAAGAAATTTCAAGATATTGGATTTGGTTTATTTGTTTATTTCATTAAAAAGCAAAGAGAAGATATTTGGACCCTATCTTGAAACATAGTGCTATGATCACTATTCTAATAATCAATTAAGAAAAACAAGTTTGATTTCAGATAATTTTGACAAAGACGGACCAAGATTCTCGCAATGAAGGCACCATCAAAGCTAGAATTTAAAGTTTATGAATTCGTGATTCTAATGCTTTAAAGTTACTGAGTTCTAAATTAATAATTTGTATATATTCAATAAATTTTTTAATATAAATATAGAATTTGGACCAAAGCTACTGATCTCGGACTGAACCTATAACTAGAGAGTTAGCTCCACCACTGAATGAGGGCTATAGGTTGTGAGATGCGACCATAAAATCAACTATACTACCATAAATTTTCTCGATATGCAGTTATACATTTTAGGATTCCGACTTGAATAACTCCCTGTAATGTCCATAAGGGGAAGCGTTTTCTATCTGAATTGTTTTCACTCCCGGAGTACCAACCTGAAACTTATGGTTAAAAGTAGAGGGATCAAATTCATGCCACCACAATCACTGGTAGTACTCCCACAAATTTTAGTACGGAGAGGTTAAACTCTACTTTTAAAATAATCATCTTATATTTAAAATTCATGGTCGAATTAATCTAAATTTGTGTTTTTGTATGACTCATTTAAGAAGAAGCGCTTCTTATTTCCTACTAGGAATTGTTTTATTTTCAGAGTTCAAAAGCGTTATTTTATATTATACTCCCTCCATCCCAATTTAGATCGAAATATCAAGGTGTGGATTTGCTCTCGAGAGAGAGAGAATATAAAGAATCTTCTTTTAATAAACTGATTCAATTTGATTAATCAAGAACAGAAAATTAAAAGATCTAGCAAAGCACCTCCAAAGATCTAATATGAACATATGCTTTACAAAAGAGAAAAATTAAATGACAAAAGGAAAGAAAAGTTTTTAAAAATAAAACGGCACGTTGTCAGTTATGGAAATTAGTATAATGCATAGGTAATAAGTAATGCTATCCAAGTACTGTAACAACTAACAACTAAGCAAGATTTGATAAATTCAAGAATCTCCATAAATATTTGAGTACTCTTCTATTATCTTGTGAACTGGATTTGGTAGCAATAACAAGTCATTTTCTTAGATCTTGAGTATCTTATAAGATCTGGTTTAACAACATAACTAATATTTGTTGGCCTTAGATAGCTGACTAAATTATTGTTCACAAGAAAATTTTATTGATAAGTCTAATTCTACATAACATTATCCAATTTAAAATGGATTCTGATGTTATATTATACTAAGGAATCTTGTCGACCACATATGTTAAGAGTTAATTGCTTAATAAATTGTGTATGCTGATTCCATTACTTGTTCAAACTTTTTGTTCTTATTTTAGACAAAAAGAGATATCATATTTGTTCATGAACACCAGTAGAGGGTTTGCCTAGGTTGTTCTTTTATGAGGGTCACGGAAGTAGCAGAAAAGATCACTTGAAAGTGATACTCAGTAGGCGTTTGTCCATAGAAACAAAAAACAAAAAAAATATTTTTTATTGGAATTTTTGAAGTTGGAGTTGCAGTTATGTCTGATCATAGTTTTTGCAAATAATATTTTGTTGTTGAAATGTACTTTTTCAACAAGGTTTTAGTTATGAAAAAATAAGGTTTTGATTGTTTCAAATTCCAAATACAACATCAAATTGTATTTGGATTTTCATGGCCAAACATGATTTTTGAAAAAAAAAAACTTATAAAATGACACACAAAATCAAGTCCAGGTATTATCTCCCGCGAGTATCCCACGGATTTTGACCCATTAAAGATTTAAGGTTATTGTTTGTCGGCAGCACTATTTTCACCTAATTTAAATACTTCATTCGTTTAATTTTATATAGTTATGAATTATGATACCTCTTCTTTTTTTTTTAAAGAAACATTGTGACCTTTGAAGATTCATTTGATACTAAGAATCGAAATTTAGCACCACCTAAGGATGTGATGCAGTGAATGAGGTTGCTTCTTCCTTAATCAAAGATTTCAGTTTCGAGCCCTATGTATTAAAAAATTCTTCGTAGGGAGTGCTTCCTCGAGTAGGACCTACGCGGTGCGAATTTCAATATAATCAAGCTCCGATGTGAATACGGATGTCGGGTGGAAAAAATAATTGAATTTTAGCATCTTAAATTTCAATTAATGAAACTTCTTGCTTCTAAAGATTTTTGTACAATTTTATGTTGATACGGGCATAATCAGGACGTGTGATAGTTATGTTGGAAATTTACTAATGTGGAATTAAGTTTATCCCATTATTTATGACTCGAACAATTGGGGGCCCGCAAGTCGGAAATGTCGTTTCCACACACGTGCAATCTTAGTGCCAAATATCGTAAATTTCGTTAATGAAAGAGATATTGGTACGTAAGTGAAATGTTTAAGACATAGAATGATGGACGGTTATTGGCTAAATAACAAGTGTTCCACATTGGTAAACGAAGGGAGGAAAGTGCGAAGTGTAAGTTGGTACAGGTCGGAAAAGGGTCGCGGAGCAGAGAAGGGTCACGGCACCGGAGCGCCGCGGCGCCTGATTGGCAGTGAGCATCATGAGTTTCTGGCTGAATTAGCGTCGCGACGTTAATGTGGTAGAGCTGTGGCGCTTCATTGACAGTGACTGCACGGAATCCCAAAGGTTTGCATGTTGAAGTAGTTTCAATGACATTGAATCCACCCAATAATGGCCATTACTTGGACCATTATGTTGCTGCATTACTTGGGGGGTTAAATGTCATCCATTACATGACAATTGAATGTCATTATGGGGCATTTGAAAGACCATCTTGCATACCTATAAATTGAGGCATTTGGCTCAATTCTATAGAGGAACATGTGAACATACTTACAAGTTAACAACACCACAAGAGATCAGTTTTTCTGATAAACAATCATTTTCTTAGCAATCTTCATTATTCGTGTTCTTCGCTGGGATCACTTGTGTAGGCTTTGCACATTTGATAGTTTGTTGTTTCATCTTGGGAGACTATTGTCCACACTTCCGTAAAGCCTATATACGGGGGCAATCTTGTCTTAAAGACAGAGAGTCATCTCTCGACTCAGCTGGTGGTGTTGTGATTATCTAATTAGTTATTAAGTGTTTCAGGTGTGAACTTGAATCTCAAAGGACTCTAACCGTTCTGATTCTCAGCGGTTCTACAAGCCACTAGTGTAGCAGTTCATGTTCTTGTATTTCTGAATACAAGATCCAGATTTGAAGTTCCAATTCAAGATCAAGAGATTGACAACTTGTTGTTGTAATCTTTGTTGTTTATCATTTCGATCACTGTAATAGTTATTTACTATTCTCGTACGTGCTTTACATATCCAATAATTTTAAGACAAGATTTTGTTGGGAGTTTTGCTCTATGGTACTTTATAAAGCAGTACGGGAAGTATTTAACTATTACAAGTATTCGAAAGGATAAACAAAGATTCAATAATTCAACATGGAATCTGAAAATTACAATAGTTACACAAGTAAAAACTGGAAATTCCAGTTTTATAGAAGACGGAAAATTATAAATTGGTTTTTGCTGAGTCGAGTGTAGCACTCTGTCCTTAAGACAATATTGCCCCGTATGTATCCTTTATACGTCCTGGACAATTTGTCTCCCAAGATAAAACAACAATGGAACCCTTGAGCAAAGGAAACTCAAGAGCTACCGTGAAGAATATTGAGTAACGAAATGATGCTTGGAAGTTGTAGGAAGAAAACTATTTCGGTTGTGTATTTTCGTGCAATCGTTTTTCTGCATCTACGTTTTCGTATTTTCGTGCATATGTTTTAGTCCTCAACAATGGTGTAATGGGGTGTTTATATAGGAGAGGGAGGGGCTGTTTTCTTGCTGAAACTCGCCTCCATAATAGCCAAATAATGGCCATTATGGAGGTAGTAAAGTCACCAACATAAATGGGAGAAAGACCAACTGTTTTGGCCATTATAGGAGGAGTAATTCAGCCAAAATAAATGGCTGAATTGAGTGCTTGGCATTTTGTTTTTGACCGTCGAAATTTCGATTTTCCGGAAACTTCGGGGACCAAACCGTACATCTTGAAACTTCGGGGACCAAACCGCACATCCGAAAGAATTCTCGGTCCAAAGCGTATATCCGAAACTTCGGGATCAAACCGTACTTCCGGCAAAGTTTTCTGGCCCAAAAAGATATTATCAGAAGACCCAGAGCCCACAGCCCACAGCCCACAGCCCGTGACCCGTGACCCGTGAACCCGAGAACCCGGAACCGGATCGGACGGGACGGGCGGGCGGCGGCGGCGCGCGTGTGGTCTTTCCTCGAACCGAAGCACATCTAGGTCCTCCCTCCTTTAAACACATGGGATACCCCTTGGGGTCCCAAACCCCAAACCAATTTCGAATCTTATATACACAACAATTCCTTCTTCCTCTACCGATGAGGGAGAATTACACACAATACCACACTTTCCATGCTTCAAACACCTTACTTCGTGAACCAATATCTCTTTCATTTCTCAATGAAATTTGACGATTCTTGGCCCTACGGTTATCTACGTACTTAGTAGATCATGCATGTGTGAAGAACCGGATTCTCCAACATACGTTACACTAGTGTTTAAGCCGTTAAAGTTGGTCGGTCGCAACTCCCGCCAAAGGCAAATTTCCAACAGATTTTATTAGTGCTCGAAAGATGTTTGCCAGCAGATATGGTCCCAAATCTGGCTGTGGTTTTCTTCTTGAAAACAGTTATGTTGACAGTTCTGTTAACAGTTCAAACAATGTGTTTATCAACAACCGTGCTTTCAAATTTAGTCTTAGTTTTGGTTCTCTCTTTGACGACAATTACAAATTTATTTTTGTCAAAAGTGGGATCTCTGGATCTGATGATGAGCTTCAAGATACCGTTGATAGTCATGCTAGTATGGCTAAAGATCAAGGACGAGTTGGTGTCACCACTCCCGAGTGTGGTGGAAACAAGCGCCCACGAGAGGCTGAGGATGTCAACTGGGACAAGAGGAGAAGGCTGAAGATGATGTTCTATCATGTAGCAAAAGGCATATATCTATCCCAGATAAAGGATCCGAATTATGTTAAGGAGGATATGGACACTCAGTCTAACTGAAGTGGGCCAGAATTCAAAAGGTCTAAGTTAATTATCCTTCCTTATCTATAATATGTTTAGTTAATATCTGAATAAAATTGTGTAAAGCAAAGCTGGGAATATGAAAGTGTTTTCATTAAAAACTCATATTCCCTACATCTAAAATCAGATATTGAACTTCTTCATTCCCGTATAAAGATTGGACTATTGTAAACAAAACTTAAAAGATCCGTTCTTTTGAGTGTAATTATTACAAGTGTGTAAGGTATGTTCGCACATACGAAGGATAGAGATCCGCTGACTGTGCGAAAACTGTTACCACTCTTAAGCAAGCGCCAGGAATTGTCTGGGCACCAATCTCAAAGGAAGAAGATTAAAAGGTAATGGCTTATCTTAAGACGTTGAACCTGTCACCTATCTGACAGAAGATCCTTCAATTGATAGGATGATATTGGACACTCAGTCGTACAAAGCCTATGGGCGACTGGAGTGGACCAAAATTTCCAGGTCTTAAATGATCTGAAGGCCAGAAGAAAGGCAGAAAAGTAATGGACACCTAGTGAGGTGGGCCAGAATTTTCAGGTCTTAAATTATCTGAAGGCCAGAAGAAAGGCAGAAAAGTAATGGACACCTAGTGAGGTGGGCCAGAGTTTCCAGGTCTTAAATGATCTGAAGGCCAAAAGAAAGGCAGAAAAGTAATGGACACCTAGTGAGGTGGGCCAGAGTTTTCAGGTGTTAAATGATCTGAAGGACAAAAGAAAGGCAGAAAAGAAATTGGACACTCAGTCTGCCAAAGCAACTGGAGTGGGCCAGAGTATCCAGATCACATATGATCCGGTGACACCCTAACCATAGGAAAGAGGTTGTTCATGTAAAGCAACGCCACCTCTAAAGTATAAGGGATTGGAGAGGTTGTCCTCAATAAGACTTCAGGGAATGGGATCGCTCTAAAAGGAGGTAATACATGTCCCAAACTTGATTTAAGGGACGTTGTTGGTCAAGCTGGTTTGAGACTAGTCCAACAGGTCTGTAATAACTGAGAATGGTACAGTATGTCTGTAGCTAAATGAATGATATATTTCTAACCCGTGCATCTATGCCATCATAAATTAAGACACATTAAATAGAAAGTCATTCAAAAGCTAACGAAATTGAGATCATTGCCTTCTGTCGACATAAACACTCAAAATGAATGTGAGGTAGGCGAAGAGGTAAAATCACATTTTCATTCCGTCAAAGGAATAGCGAAAGAAGCACCGCTCCTCTAGAACTTAGTCACACCTACATGGGTGAAATGAAGTTTGTACAAAATAAAGGGGGGGGGGGTAGACAAGTTCCGTCAAAGGAATAGCGAAAGAAGCACCGCTCCTCTAGAGCTTAGTCACACCTACATGGGTGATTTGAAGTTTATACAAAATAGAGGGGGGAGACAAGTACTTTGTGACCTTCATTGGTGATGGTACAACGTATTGCATCATTTGTTTGTTGAAAAGCAAAGATAAAGTTGTTGAAGTGGATAAGCGCTACAAAGCAGAAGTTGAAAATCAACTAAGCCTATGAATTGAGGAATTCGTAGTGATAGAGGGGGAGAATGTGAAGCATCATTCATCAAACGACTGCTCATTACTCATCTCAGTCTAACGGTGTTAGCCAAGCGCAAAGTCATATGTCCAGAATATGGGGGCAAGGTGATCCTTACCGCTAATGCGATTCTCAACAGAACTACACATAAGGATAAGGATAATCCTCCGTGTGAAACATAGAAAGGATCTCACCTACAAATGTTGTGTTGTGGGGTGGCTTGGTAGAGGTTGGAATACCGAAACAGGTCAAGTTGGACCTAAGACTATAAATTGCATATCCACTGGATCTGCAAAATAACAGTAATGCTTATCGCCTCTTGGTGTCAAAGAATGCCGAATTCTTTGAAGATAACTTTCCTTGAGAAGGAAAAAGAAGTAATTGCTCGAGGTTAAGAAGAACCTGTGAGTGCCTGACTGTCTGAAACTAGACGTTCTGTATCTACAAGACTCGGAAGTTGCTGACTATCCGGAACTTAATATTCCAGATCTACAGAACTCAGAGATTCTAGATGTTGAACCGAGACGGAGCAAAGAGGGGACAAAGACTTATTCCAGGCCTCCTAGCTTGTATGGTTGAGAATGAACCATGGACAATTAACAGAGAATTGTCATCTCCAGAAGCGCTTCTTTGGAAAGAAGCTACAGAGAGAGAAATAGATTTCATCAGATAAAATCATACTTATGTAATGGTTGACCTTCCTCCAGAAAAAGAACATTTGGGTTGTAAAAGTGGATACTCAAATTGAGTACAAAATAGATGGATCTACTGTAGAGTATAAGGCCTCGATTACTTGAACATGTGCTCCCATGTGAATAGCTTAACATCCAGGGCCATTGCAGTCTTGCGTGACATGGATGTTGAGACAGCCTTCCTAACTGGAGAGTTAGAAGGGGAGGATCAGAGTTGGTTTGTTGGACTGTTGGACTTCATCCTGAACTTTTATTTTGGTCCTTGAAATGTTTACATTTTGATCATGGAAGTTTGAGATAAAACAAAAATAATGAATCTGACAACAGAAACATTGACTCTGAAGTTAGAAAGCCAACAGTTGGAAAACCAACAGTCTGAAAGTGAAAGTCATATTGAAACCTAAGTTTCGATATGAAAGATATGGGTACTACAGATGACATCTTAGGAAATTGAGATTTCTAAGACATCTAACAGACTGGTTTTAATCCAAACTCATTTGTGAGTTAGTTGACAATCTCGTTGAAGCCACCAATGGATAGGAATCATAGAATTGATTGGATTCATGGTGCACCTGTATACCAGGAGCGATATGCGCAGGTCATATGTAGTTCAATGTATGTTACACACTACAACTGACCTGGTATCGGCCTACAAAGTAGATCAGTTGAACTAAGATTCACTCGTGATTCTAAAAATGATCGATAGAAGGCGTTAAATCAGATATGACGATATCTGAAATGATCGCTTATCTACGGATTACGGTATTATGGATGTCCAGCGGTTCTGGGAGAACACAGTGATGCAAACTGGACATCAGACTTGAAGAACACCAATGCCAAAAGTAAATGTGTATGGTGGGTCTTGAAAAATCCTCTAAGCAAACTTGCATCAGCCGATTCATGATGGAATCAGAGTTTATCACTTTAAACAAAGCATGAAAGAAGTTGAGTAACTTCACAACTCCTTAGAGAACGTCCCTTATTGGGAGAAACTCGTGCCTTCAGCAGTTATACACTATGGCTAGTCGGTCGGCATCAGGAAGGGCACGGATGACGACGTCTGGACATATCTGTCGGAGACATAAGACCGTATGGCAATTGATCACCACGGGTGTCAGTTCCTTGATTATTAATCAAAGGATATAGCGAACCCTTTAACTAAGGGACTACCCGAAGATCAAGAGTTCTGCCTGTCTAGGGGAATGGGCTTAAATCCCAAACAATACGAACCTTTGCGGTGGTAACCCAACCATACTGACTGGAGATCCCAAAAATTTGGTTCAATGGGAAAACTAAGCTGCAAAAGGTTCAGTTGAGCGCTTCGGTGGAAGCAAGACCACTTCAGATTATGATTTATGTAAAAAAACGTAAATTCAAAGTTGTTCCCACGATAGACATTAAAGTGCTACCTGCATGGTTGGTAAAGGTTAAGCTTCCAAACCTTTAACGATCCTCAAACGGTTGAGGTTAAGGTTGAGGAAACTTTTAATGATTCCTAACACTTGTGAAGTAGGGTATAGCATGATACCTAGTAGAAGGTCACCTATTTAAGTGCGATGACAAACCGCCTCAAATGAACGCACTTAAGAATCCAAGTGTATCCACGGCCACAACGGACATAACAATAAGAAAAAACGAATAAATGAGAGGTATTGTGTTGGTACCGTTGTCTTGGCTTACATTAAACACTGACAGTTCAAGACATCACGTTCACCGCGTAGTAAGTAAGTCGATGGTATTCAACTAGGGAAGGTTAAAAGTGGAAGCTACCTCTCCTGATGCAATATCGTTTTGCTGAACGATTGCTGAAAATAGGCACTTTGTGTGTGCGCCAAAATCTCTTTCAAGAGGGAATTGCTGGAAATTTACTAATGTGGAATTAAGTTTATCCCATTATTTATGATTCGAACAATTAGGGCCCCGCACGTCGGAAATGTCATTTCCACACACGTGCAATCTTAGTGCCAAGTATCGTAAATTTCGTTAATGAAAGAGATATTGGTACGTAAGTGAAACGTTTGAGACATAGAATGATGGACGGTTATTGGCTAAATAACAAGTGTTCCACGTTGGTAAACGAAGGGAGGATTATGCGAAGTGTAAGATGGTACGGGTCGAAAAAGGGTCGCGGAGCCGAGAAGGGCCACGGCGCCTCCCGGACTAGGCCGCGGCGTCGGAGCGCCGCCGCTCCCCCTTGCAGCGCCGCGACTCCCACTTGCAGCGTAGGAGCGCCGCGACTCCCCCTTGCAGCGCCGCGGTGCTTGATTGGCAGTGAGCATCGTGAGTTTCTGGCTGAATTAGCGCTGCGGCGCTTCATTGGAAGTGACTGCTCGACGGAATCCCATAGGTTTAGCTGTTAAGGTGGTTTCAATGACATTGAATCCACCCAATAATGGCCATTACTTAGACCATTATGTTGCTACATTACTTGGGGGTTAAATGTCATCCATTACATGGAAATTGAATGCCATTATGGGCCATTTGAAAGGCCATCTTGCACACCTATAAATTGAGGCATTTGGATCAATTCTATAGAGGAACATGTGAACATACTTACAAGTTAACAACACCACAAGAGATCAGTTTTCTGATAAACAATCATTTTCTTAGCAATCTTCATTATTCGTGTTCTTCGCTGGGATCATTTGTGTAGGCTTTGCAAATTTGATAGTTTGTTGTTTCATCTTGGGAGACTATTGTTCACACTTCCGTAAAGCCTATATATGGGGGCAATCTTGTCTTAAATACATAGAGTCATCTCTCGACTCAACCGGTGGTGTTGTTATTATCTAATTGGTTGCTAAGTGTTTCAGGTGTAAACTTGAATCTCAAAGAACTCTAACCGTTCGAATTCTCAGTTGTTTTACAAGCCACAAGTGTAGCAGTTTATGTTCTTGTATTTCTGAATACAGGATCCAGATTTGAAGTTCCAATTCAAGATCAAGAGATTGACAACTTGTTGTTATAATCTTTGTTGTTTATCCTTTCGATCACTGTAATAATTATTTATCATTCTCGTACGTGCTTTACATATCCAACAAGTTATCGTACGCCTCTTTTACAAGTATAAATTTGTTTTAATAAAGGTGTATTTTGTATTGAAATAAGATAATGTAATTACAAAGACGGTAGAAAAGTTCCTTTTTTTAAAATCAAAACTCTGAAGAAGGTCAAGAAAAGAAAGGGTTATTCTAAGTAAATAATCAAGAAAAAAAGACAAAAATCTTGCATAGTCTCAATGAAATATTTCTTCTTGCATATATAGTTACCTTAACTGCTGAATAATTCGGTCTTATGCTTTAACATGCAATACACTTGAGTTTGAATATATATTTCACTTGGTAAAATATTGAAGCCTTCTGAAAGAAAAAAAAAATTAAAAATTGGTCTGCAAAACTTTTTCAAACTTGAAAATTAACTTCTAAGTTGAAATTGAAAAATTGTAACAAATTGTTAATCTAACATTGATATGAAATATTTATTTCTTTTGAAAAAAAATAATTTCCATGTCCAAATGGACTTGCCTCTATTGTAATTTATGAAGCACTATGTGAATTGTGATTGACAACAAAATTAAGATGGAAAGAAGCTTTTCGGAAATTATAATTTAAACTGAATCTTAACTATTTATATGACGATAAATTATTATTATTATTAAGAATAAAATTAAAAAAATAAAATTTATTTATTTTTAAATATAAAAATATATTTTTGATAAAAAAGCAAACTAAAAAATTACATCACAGTAATTAAACGGTCAAGCAGTAAGAAATGTAATGTGGTGCCTCAGATGTGTTGTTCCTCCTTTAAAAATTAATGTTTTGAGTATGAAGATATATTTGATATAGAGCATTTCCGTAGAAAACCTTAGACAATATAATTTTTAATTAATCCAGCGCTAATATGAATGCCTAACATTGAATGAGAACAAAAAAACAAGTTGTATGAGCATAGAAGAAGAATGGAGGGAGTAGACAAATTATTAATCAACCAAACTAATTTGATTCAAAATAGAAAAATAATTTCTATTTCATGTAGCTAATATAACATTTTACATTTGAATTTTGGAAGAGAATTTCACATTAACTATAACCTGAAAAAAGAGTATCTAAAGATAAAATTACCCTTAAAATAGCTAATTTCTACCTAATAATTCATCTACTATTACTTTTCATATATCAATTCATTTATATTATTCTAACGCAGATTAATTTATTTTTTTAATTTTTTACCCAGTATTTAATATTCATTTTGAAGGTCAATTAATTTGGATTACGCCGCGTAGAACTCATTTAAGGAAAATGTGCTACCTAATAAGTTTTTTTCAATATTTAAAACTCGAACTAAGTCCTCTAAACGAGGATGGAGAAATCCTATATATCCCACCAGAATCACTATCTTTTAATATTGTATATGACAACAAAAAAGCAACAATCCATATGGAAATTTTTAAAGTTAATTTTTGTATCTTTTTCCTGATCGAAAGTAAGAAAAAACTATTGATTTATTTTATTTTATTTTTGTCGAAAATTTTCTGTTTCCAAGTCCTTTTTTTTTTTTTTTTTTCAAAGAGGTAATTATGGACCCCAGTATTCTAGTTACAGAATTTGCATCTCCGCCAAAACTTTTTGCTTATAAGAAAGCCAACAAAAATGAATATTTCTAAGAATGTATATACCGTACTACTTTTTTTTTTTGGTCAGTTTGTAAGCAATAAAGAATGGAGACACGGAATTTGTATATATAATATACTTTAGTACTCTTTTAAGTACGTCTTTTAGCCAATAAGAGAAGAACTATCTAGTATAAAATCATTAAACAAGAATTTGTAAATATTTTGTAATTGAGCCCTCAGCTGAACGAGGGCCTATAAAAGTAGTCTTTTTTCCTTGTAAATGCCAAAAAGGAACTTGCACCTTGTTCTCTTCTCATTCTCTATTTCCCTTGTCCACTTTTGGTCTCATTTAGTAAAACATAATACACATACAATATTTATATTTATATTTATATAGAGGGAAATTTGGAAAAATAAAAAAATGGAAATAGAGAGAAAATCAAAGTTTAATAGGATTTATTTTGTGGAAGCAGTTCTGGCAAAAAGCCTAGCTATCAAGAAGCTGCTATTGATTTAGGCAAAGAATTGGTAACTATTTTACACTTTCTTTTCTTTTTCTTCTAAATTTTCTATTTCCAGCAGAAAGTTTTGTGCTTTTCTCATGATAAAAATATGATTTTTAAGCCCTTCCATTTTCTTTTTCTTCATTTTTTTGTTTCCATGAAGCAGAAAGTTTTGTACTTTTCATAGAAAAATATGATTTTTAAGTCCTTCCATTTTCTTTTTCTTCTTCATTTTCTGTTTACATGAAGCAGAAAGTTTTGTACTTTTTCATGGAAAAATATGATTTTTAAACCCCTTATGTCTCTTTCCAAGTTTAACATGCTTAATATCTTCATAATGTTCATCAAATAAAGCCGATAGAGAGCTAATATCAAGAACCCATTTTTATTACTTTGAGTTCCTTCAATCTTTCCCTTTTCCCTTTCCAGCAAAAGTTTACCCTTTTTAGTCTGTATCTTCTTGATCATTTTGTACTATTCTTTTTGTTCAGTTGATTTTCACAGTTAATTTACCCAAATAACCAAACCTTTTTGGTGGGTATATGATTATGATGGAAAATAAGAGGTAAATGTTTAGGATTTATCTTATGTTTTGCATGAGAGAGAGAATTAAAGAAGGGCATTTTTGTGTGTTATAGAAAAATAATTAATTGAGTTCTTGCATGATCTAATTTTTTTTAAGCAGTGTTCTTGCATGATCTAATTTTTTTTTGTTAATTCAGTTCTTGAAAATACTCATGCTTTTCCATGGGTAACAGAACGTGCCACCTTGTTACCATGACTCCTAACAAGTGTCTTTTTTAATTTGTTCAGTCCTTGAAAATATATGCACATGCATGACAAAATATCTTAAAATACCATTCTGGCACGTCTCTAGAATTGGTTTTCTGGTTTTATAATATTGAGTATAATAATAATGATGTTGTGTATTCCTGTTAATGATTTCATGTTTTACTACTATGTAAAATTTTGGAGAAATTGAGTAGTACTGTAGTAGTGATTTTTTTTCTGGAGGTGATGATAGTTTGCTAATGATTTTGATGTGTATGAAGGTGGAAAGAAAGATTGATTTAGTGTATGGAGGTGGAAGCGTGGGCTTGATGGGTCTTGTTTCTCTGGCTGTTCATGATGTCGGGCGCCATGTTCTAGGGTCAGCATTTTAACTTTTACATTGTCGTTTGATTTGTGGGATAGGGATAACAATTCCAAAATATGTTTATCTATTAACGTGTACATGACCACTTAGAATCCTCAATTCAATTCCACTACCATAATTAGAATATATCTCATATATTATGTAAATATTTTTGATGATGTAGAATTATGGTAAGTAGAGGATTCTTATTGTACTAGGGTTCTACATATTGTACACTATATATATTTGTATTAATGAGAAAGTCTCCTCAAGAAAGATTAATACAATCTCACATGGTATCAAGAGCCAAATCCTAAAATCATAATTCCTCTTCTCTTGTTCCGCCGCCCACCTTGGTTTTGCAACCACTGGCGGCGTCCACTTCTTTGGCCGAGAACAACCATTAGTGTTCTTCCTTGTCTTCTTTTCTCCTTCTTCAATACCTATAATCCAATATAATGACTCCTCCCACAACCCCCACGCCAGCCTCATCCTCTCATGTCGTCATCCTTAACATACCAAAATCACCTTATGTTCATCCAGCACTTACCGTCACTAATATCAAGAACTTCATCCCTATAATTCTTGATCAAGAGAACGGTCAGTATTCTCCATGGGTTGAACTATTCCGTATTCATGCATGTGTTTACAACGTGCTTGACCATATCGACGACTCCCTCCTTCGCCCCATTGAGGTTGATGACTCAACATGGCATCGTCTAGACGCCATTGTCAAACAGTGGATTTATAGTACTATCTCTCAGGACATGCTCATTACTATTCTGAAAACTTGCGTCACGGCCCGTGAGTTATGGATTCGGTTGGAGGAAATCTTTCAAGATAATAAGCACATTCGTGCTGTGTATTTGGAAGAACAGTTTAATAATACACGTCTTGAAAATTTCTCTAACATGTCTGATTATTGCAAGTAGTTGAAACTCGTAGCGGACCAATTGTCCAACGTTGGCGCACCTATTTCTGAAACAAAGATGGACCTACAATTAGTTGCAGGCCTACCAAAAATTGATTACGACACTATAGCCACCATGAAACAGCAGGTTGATCCGTTACCTAGTTTCAACAAAGCCCGCTCGCAATTATTGTTAGAAGAAACCCGACATGCAAAGCAGGACGAGCACAATCAGAAGGCGTTAGCAGTGGAAACATCTCCGCAAAATAACATCATCGCCACCTCGCCTCCGTCGGAAAATAATCAGTCGCGGTGGTAGGGGCAGCAGAGGCAGATGCGGTGGACGTGGCGCCAAAGGGCGTGGGAAAGGGGGCGCGGCTAACAACAAAACACACAGCTGCAATAGCCCAGTCCTTTTGCTCACTGGACTGGCCCAGTTATACCCTATCAGATGGGTCACTAGGCTCCCCCTCCTGCCATCACAGTGGCCCAATTCCCTTATCCACAGCAAGGGGTATTGGCCCCCGCTCCAGCAGCTCTCTCAGCCCAGTATCCGACACACCAGGCCCACTTCATGCAGGCCCAGTACCCACAATTTCATTCTGGTTTGGCCCCGACTGACTTGGGCCAGGCTTTTACCAGTCTAAACTTGTAGCAGCCCGATGAAAATTGGTACATGGACTTGGGCGTCACATCTCACCTCACCTGTTCTGCAGGTAATATTCCCAAATTGTGTCGTTTAAAGTATCCTCAATACATTACTGTTGGAAATGTCCATCGCATTCCAATCTAGGGTTATGGTACCACCTACACACCACCGCCTCATCTACCATTTCCCCTTAATAATGAAGAACCTAATTTCTATCCAAAAATTTACTCGTAATAATTCTGTCTCTGTTCACTTTGACGCTTTTGGTTTTACTGTGAAGGATCTTCGTACGGGGATACCTCTTACGAGATGCAATAGCACGGGGGATCTCTATCCATTCCCATCCACCTCTGCTGCCAGATCATGCTCTCCCATATCTCTCGCTGCTATCTCTCCGTCAACTTGGCATAATAGGCTTGGCCACCCAGGAGCTCCAGTTTTTAATTTTCTTAGAGGAAATAATTTTATTAAATGTAATAATGGGAAACTTGCCCAGCACTTTGTTTCTTGTTCTTTAGGCAAGCATGTTCGTCTACCTTTTAAATCATCTTCAAGTGTTACGTTTTTCCTTTTTGATATTATTCATGCTGATTTGTGGACATCTCCTATATCTAGTTCACTCGGTCATAAATATTATCTTGTCTTATTATATGATTTTCTCATTATATTTGGGTCTACCCACTCAAATTTAAATCATAGTTTTTTGCAAATTTTCTCGAGTTTCGTACTTTTATTAAAACACAGTTTGAGAAAGTCATAAAAGCTTTTCAGTGTGATAATGGTCGTGAATTCAATAGCAGTTTCACCAATTCTGTAGAAATAATGGTATGATTTTCCGATTCTCATGTCCCCACACCTCGCCTCAAAATGGCAAAGAAGAATTAATCATCCGCACAATAAACAACATGGTTCATACCCTCATGTTTCATGCCTCCCTACCTCCATCGTTCTGGGTCTATGCAGTCAAAATGGTAGAATACGTCCTCAATATTTTACCTACTAGCACTCTTCACAACATGACCCCAACCGAAATATTATACCGACGGATACCCTCCTATGATCATCTTTGGATTTTTGGTTGCCTATGCTACCCCAATCTGGCCTCCACCGCTCCTCATAAATTGGCACCTCGAACCACTCCGTGTATCTTCATAGTATTTCCGTCAAATCATAGGGGCTATATGTGCTATGACTTGTCTACCCGTCAGATTCACGTCTCTCGTCACGTCACGTTTGACGAAACCACATTCCCTTTTTCGGCCATTCAAAAATTCTGAAAAATTGATTATACTTTTCTTGACGAGTCCGACATCTCTCCCGTCATCCTCCGCGAACTGTGTCAGTCCACCACCCAAAATCCGCCTCCGCCGCTCACTAAGCTGTGATAAAGAGCACATTACTCACTACGCAGTGAATAAGGAGTACATTACAACTCTCTTATCACTTTTCTTTGGAGTAGTAAGTTATAACCGAAAGAAACTCATTTCTTATATAATTCTGTCAAAATTAGAAAATAAAAAAAAATGGAAAAGAACAAAGATATCATTCAAAAATGTTTTGCTCACATTTTTTATTTTTTTTTACAATTGTAGAAAAACTTTCCGTTATTGTGTGACTATTATTTGGTCAACTGATCCCTTTGTTGGAACGTCTTAGTTTGGCCCTGGCAGCATGAAGATTATTGTCTTCAAGATTATCAGTGTCTTGAAATGAAGCATCCTCAGGGTGCACTTGCACTGGTTCTGACTTAGGAGTATGCAATGTGGAGCGGTGGATGGAGGAAGAAGGCCGCGGTGGTGGTGGTGGTGAAGATGAACCGGCCAGTGGCCTCCTATCAGTCGGCTGCTTATTGATCCTCTTAAATAACCCGGATGGCGTGCTTGGTGGCGCTCCGCCTGAATGGTTAGTTTCATCTTTTTTCTGCAATTTGAAATTTATTGGTAAGAGAAATCAACATTAATGTCGATGAGGTCAGAAAATGATTAATTAATAGTAGCAATTTTCATTAATTTTCAAGACTGATATTATATCTGGAACAACTTTAACTCTAATAGAAGTACTATTGTTTGTTTGGCATTCTAAATGGTTGTCAATTTGGGCTATCAAATGGTCATGTCTAGAGGGCAGTTACGATTACGAATAATTTAGGTATGCATCTCATCTAAGAATCTAAAATGTTAAAGATGACAACTTTTACTTACTAGTACTACTATTTGTTTAGCATTCTAGACGGTCGTCAATTTTGTGATGTCCACATGGATATAGAGGTGCTATCATATAGCCAAGTCTATAGAGTGTTGGAAATTTATTAATGTGGAATAAAGTTTATCCCATTATTTATGATTCGAACAATTGGGGCCCCGCACGTGGGAAACGTCGTTTCCACACACGTGCACACGTTGTATCAAGGATCGTAAATTTCATTAGTGAAAGAGATATTGGTACGTAAGTAAAGTGTTTGAGACATAGAATGATGGACGGTCATTGGCCAAATGACAAGTGTTTCACGTTGGTAAACGAAGGAAGAATTGTGCATAGTGTAAAGATGGAACGAGTCGGAAAGGGCCGCGGCTCTGGGGCACTTCCCTGGCAAAAAGTCTGAGACGAAAATTTGATTTTTTGAAGACTTTTGGGCTGCCCTCAATGGCATTCATTCCAGCATTAATCAACTATTATTTGTGCTAATAAATGGGTGTCATTACTTGAACAATTCATTGCCATTACATGGGTGATTCAATGCCATTACTTGGCACTTGAAGAAACAATTCTTACACTATAAATTGAGGCATTTGGCTCAATTGTTAACACATTGGGAGGAAAAACAAAACAGAAATTGTGAAAACCTTCTTCCTCTTTAGCATTCTTTCAATACTCAAAGTTCTTCAAGAGAAACATTTGAGTTTCCTTTGCTCAATTGTGTTAGTAGTTGTTTTATCTTGGGAGACTATTGCCTAGCAACGTAAAAGGATATATACGGGGCAATCTTGTCTTAAAGATAGAGAGTCATCTCTCGACTCAGCCGGTGGTGTTGTGATTATCTAATTTGTTGTTGAGTGTTTCAGGTTGGATCTTACTATTAAAGAACGTTAACCAAGTCAGATTCTCAAGCGGACATACAAGCCACAGTTGCAGCAGTTCATGCTCTTGTATTTCTGAATACAAGATCCAGAATTGGAATTCTAGTCCAAGATTGACAAAGATTGAAAACTCATTGTAGTAATGTTTGAAGTCTATCCTTTCGATCACTGTAATAGTTATTTACTATTCCAGTACTATTTTCCCAACAATTTTAAGGCAAGATTGAAGGAGTGTTCGAAAGATGTCGGTCAACAGTTGTGTGATCACATCTGGTTATGGTTGTAGTTTTCTGGTTGAAGATAGTTCCATTGACAGTAACTTTATTTGTGTCAACAAACTAGACTATGATTCTGATGTTGAGGTTCATAGCGCCTATGCTGGTCATGCTGTTGACGGTCAAGGTGCTGATGGTGTCACCGCTCCCAAGAGTGGTGGAAGAAAGCGCCCACGAGAGGTTGAGGATGTCAACTGGGACAAGAGGAGAAGGCTGAAGATGTTGTTCTATCTTGTAGCAGAAGCTTATATTTGTCCCAGACAAAGGATCCGAATTATGGTAAGGAGAAAATGGACACTCAGTCCAATAGAGTGACTGACGTGGGCCAGAATCCGAAATTGGGCTAAGTTAACTTTCTTCCTTGTAAGTAATGAGATTAAATGATGTCTGATTAAAGTGTGTAAAGTAAGGCTAGGAATATGAAAGTGGTTTCCCGAGGAAAAATTATTATATTCCTTACACTTTAAAATCAGAGATTTAATTTCACATACTTCCCTTTTTTAAAGATTGGATTTTTGAAAAAAAGGCTAAAAAGATTTGTTATTTGGTTACAATTAATTAGAATTGTGGACAAATACTAAGCAAGCGCCAGGAATTTCCCTGGGCACCAATCACAAGGGAAGAGGACTAAAGACAAACATGTCACCGGTTCCAGGTCTTAAATGATCTGAAGGCCAAAAGAAAGGCAAAAAAGAATTTGGACACTCAGTCTGCCAAAGCAACTAGAGTGGACCAGAGTATCCAGATCACATATGATCCAGTTACGCCCTAACCACGGGCAAGAGGTTGTTCATGTGAAGTAACGCCACTTCTAAAGTAGAAGGGGTTGGAGATGTTGTCCTCAAAAGGAATTCCGGGAATGGGATCACTCTAAAAGGAGGTGATACATGTCCCAAACTGGGTTTTAGGGACGATGTTGGTCAAGCTGGTTTGAGACTAGTCCAACAGGTCTGTAATAACCAAGAATGGTACATTATGTTTGTAGCCAAATGCATGATATATTTGTAATATGTGCATCTATGCCATCATAGATTAAGACATGTTAAATAGAAAGTCATTCAAAATCTAACTAAGTTGATATTGTTGCCTTCTGTCTACATAAATCCTCAAAATGAATGTGAGGTGGGCGAAGAGGCAAAATCACTTTTCCATTCCGTCAAAGGAATAGCGAAAGAAGCACCGCTCCTCTAGAACTTAATCACACCTACGTGGGTGATTTGAAGTTTGTATAAAATAGAGGGGGGAGACAAGTACTTTGTGACCTTCATTGACGATGGTACAACGTATTGCATCATTTGTTTGTTGAAAAGCAAAGATGAAGCTGTTGAAGCAGATAAGCACTACAAAGCAGAAGTTGAAAATAAACTAAGTCTACGGATTGAGGAATTCGTAGTGATAGAGGGGGAGAATGTGAAGCATCGTTCATCAAATGACTGCCCCTTTACTCACCTCAGTCTAACGGTGTTAGCCGAAAGCAAGAACCGTATATTGAAGGAAATGATGAATGCCCTGCTCATCAATTTCGGTTTTCTCCAAAACATGTGGGGAGAAGTTGTCCTTACCGCTAATACGATTCTTAATAGAGTCCCACATAAGGGTAAGGACAGGACTCCATACGAGTCATGGAAGGGAAAGAAACCCACCTACAAATAACTGAATCAGTGGGGTTGTTTGGCAAAGGCTAAAGTACATAAGCCAAAGCAGGTCAAGATTGGACCAAAGATTGTAGATTGCATTTTCATCGGATATGCAAATAACAGTAGTGATTATTGCTTCTTAGTGCATAAGTCAGATGTACCAGATGTCCACAGGGGTACGATCATGAAATCAAGAAATGCCCAATTCTTTGAGGATGCTTTTCCTAGAAAAGAAAGAGACATAACCTCTCACAAACGAAGTTATGAACAAAGTTCCCATGAACTAGGAGTCGTTGACTGCCCGGATCTAGGTGGTTCAGATCTAGTGGACTCCGAAGTGGCTGAATATCCGGAATCTAGTATTCCAAATTCTAAGAACTTGGAGACTCCAGATTTGGAACCAAGATGAAGTAAAAGGGCTAGGAAGGATAAAACATTTGGTTCTGACTTTGTAGCTTATATGGTTGATAACGAACCAACGTCAATTGCTGGCGTTGTCAACTCCAGAGACACCGCTCTGGAAATAAACTATTGAGAGTGAAATAGACTCCATCTTGCAAAACCATACTTGGGAGGTGGTTGATCTTCCTCCGGAAAACAAATCGATGGGTTGTAAATGGATACTCAAACGGAAGTATAAAGCAGATGAGTCTATAGACAAGTACAAAATCAGGTTGGTAGTCAAGGGCTATCGACAGAAGGAAGGCCTTGACTATTTTGACATGTACTCCCCGGTGTCTAGAATGACGTCCATACGAGTATTCATTGCGATCGCAGCGTTGCGTGACCTGGAGATACATCAAATGGATGTCAAAACAGCCTTCCTAAATGGTGATTTGAAAGAAGAAATTTATATGGAACAACCCGAGGGGTATGTGGTTCCATGGCGAGAGAAGAAAGTCTGTCGACTTGTCAAATCTTTGTACGGGCTGAAATAGGCCTTGAAGCAATGACACAAAAAATTGATAGTACTCTACTATCGAAGGGTTTCTCCATTAATGTGTGTGACAAATATGTCTAAATAAAAGGTAATTCTGACTCGTTCGTCATGATATGTCTTTACATAGATGACATGTTGATCATAGGGAGTAGTCCTAGTTTGATCCTAGAGACTAAGAATATGTTGAAACAATGTTTCGATATGAAGGATATGAGTATTGCAGATGTCATCTTGGGGATCAATGTCTCTAAGACGTCTGACGGACTGGTCTTATCTCAGTCTCACTACATCGAGGATGTGTTGAGAAAGTTTGAGATGTTCGATAGTTCGCCGATGAAGTCACCGCTGGATATGAAATAGAAAATTGATAAAAATTATGATGCGCCCGTATGCCATGAGTGATATGCGCAGGTGATTAGGAGTTTGATGTACATAACAAACTGCACCCGACCTGATATCGCTTATGCAGTCAACAAATTGGCTAGGTTTACCCGTAATTCGAGTAATGATCATTGGAAAGCATTGAATCGGGTACTACGGTACCTGAAATACATACTAACTTATGGATTGCATTATTCGAGATATCCAGTTGTACTAGAGGGGAACAATGATGCAAGCTGAATATCTGATATAGAGAACACCAAGTCCACCAGTGGGTATATATTTACAATTGGTGGTAGGGCTATGTCTTGGAAATCCTCTAAGAAAACTTGCATCGCCCGATCCACGATGGAATAAGAGTTTATTGCTTTAGACAAAGCAGGAGAAGAACCTCAGTGACTTCATGACTTCTTAGAGAACGTCCTGTGTTGGGACAAATTCGTACCTTCTGTAATGATCCACTGCGACAGCCAATCGGCTCTAGGAAGGGCACATAGTTCTATGTATAATGGCAAGTCTCATGATATTCGACGGTAGACCGTTAGGCAGCTAATCACTATGGATATTATTGCCATTGATTATGTAAAATCAAAGGATAACATAGTAGACTCGTTGACTAAAGGCATACCTAGAGATCAGATGTTCTGCCTGTCTAGGGGAATGAGTTTAAAACCCAAACAATAAGGGCTGATACAGTGGTAACCCAACCTTACTGACTGGAGATCCCAGGAATTAAGTTCAACGGGAAAACTGAGTTGTAAAGCTTCATTTGAGTGCTTCGGTGAAAGCAAGAGCACTTCGGGCTATGATTTCTGTAAGGAACATAAACCCAAAGTCGTTCCCGCGATAGACATTAAGTGTTATATGCAGTGTGGGTAAAGGTTAAGTTTCCAAAACCTTTAATGATCCTCAACGGTTGAGGTTAGGTTTGGGTAAATTTTTATTGGTTCCTAACACTGGTGAAGTGGGTATAACAGGATACCTTGTAGGAGACCACCTATTTAAGTGCGAGGACAGGCCGCCTCAAATGAACGCACTTAAGAATCCAATAGTGTCCACGGCCATAACGGACAAAACATTAAGAAGAGCAGAATAAATGAGTTGTGGTGTTGGCGCCATTGACTTGACTTACACTAAACACTGACGGTTCAAGACATCATGTTCACCGCGCAGTAAGTCCGATGGTATTCAACTAAGGAAGGTTAAAAGAGGAAGCTACCTCTCCATATACAACATCTCTCCAGATACAACATCGGTCCGCTGAAAGATTACTGGAAATAGACATCTTGTGAGTGCGCCAAAATCTCTTTCAAGAGGGAATTGTTGGAAATTTATTAATGTGGAATAAAGTTTATCCCATTATTTATGACTCGAACAATTGGGGCCCGGCACGTGGGAAACGTCGTTTCCACACACGTGCACACGTTGTACCAAGGATCGTAAATTTCATTAGTGAAAGAGATATTGGTACGTAAGTAAAGTGTTTGAGACATAGAATGATGGACGGTCATTAGCCAAATGACAAGTGTTTCACGTTGGTAAACGAAGGAAGAATTATGCATAGTGTAAAGATGGAACGAGTCGGAAAGGGCCGCGGCGCTGGGGCACTTCCCTGGCAAAAAGTCTGAGACGAAAATTTGATTTTTGAAGACTTTTGGGCTACCCTCAATGGCATTCATTCCAGCATTAATCAACTATTATTTGTGCTAATAAATGGGTGTCATTACTTGGACAATTCATTGCCATTACATGGGTGATTCAATGCCATTACTTGGCACTTGAAGAAACAATTCTTACACTATAAATTGAGGCATTTGGCTCAATTGTTAACACATTGGGAGGAAAAACAAAACAGAAATTGTGAAAATCTTCTTCCTCTTTAGCATTCTTTAAATACTCAAAATTCTTCAAGAGAAACATTTGAGTTTCCTTTGCTCAATTGTGTTAGTAGTTGTTTTATCTTGGGAGACTATTGCCTAGCAACGTAAAAGGATATATACGGGGCAATCTTGTCTTAAAGATAGAGAGTCATCTCTCGACTCAGCCGGTGGTGTTGTGATTATCTAATATGTTGTTGAGTGTTTCAGGTTGGATATTGCTATCAAAGAACTTTAACCAAGTCAGATTCTCAAGCGGGCATACAAGCCACAGTTGCAGCAGTTCATGCTCTTGTATTTCTGAATACAAGATCCATAATTGGAATTCTATTCCAAGATTGACAGAGATTGAAAACTCATTGTAGTAATCTTTTAAGTTTATTCTTTCAATCATTGTAATAGTTATTTACTATTCCCGTACTATTTTTCCAACAGAGAGTAATCAAGATTATGAATACTTTAGATGTGTAACACGTAATACATGTCAAGTTTAAGGGATTTCAAGATAATACTTGGAAAGGCTTTAACACTCTCCGCACGTCCAAATCTTGTTAACTGGAGCGTGAATAATATAATTGGGGTCCCAACATCGGTAAACAAAGAATTTGAATGAGTCTGACTCTAATACCATGTAAAGAATGGATCTTGGACCTAACTCAGCCCCAAAAGCTAGCTTGTAGAGTGAGTATTCTCCAAGTCCATATAAGGAGTTCATGTTCCTACTCCATTTCTGAAGTGGGAGTCTTAACAATCACGAAACTAAAAGAGGAAAAAATGAAAACAGTACCTCAGAATTGGGCTGTGTTCCTCTTTTAGACTGAGAAGCTATAAACTCAAGCATCTGCAAAAACTTTGCTTGCCCCAATTCTGCACAATTTTGCCAGTAATAAATGGCCAAGTCCCATGCCTTGGCTCTAAATTCCAGTAAACTCCTGTCAATGTCTTTTTCATACGTTGCCACATATGGCTTCAATAAGGTATTATAGATGTATGCTGTGCCCTTTGTTTTTGGATACCATAAGTAGATGAAAAGTGCCAATTTTGCCTCACTGTACATTGGTAGCCTAGAAACAAAAATGTAATAGCTAGTGTCATTTTTGGTTAAAATGTAAATGGAACTTCATTTATCAGCTTGAAAAATTGCAAAAAAAAAATAATAATTCACTTAAGAGCATACCATGACAAGAATAAATCACCAAAGCTCTCAAAGATTCTCAGTGCCGCGACAATGATCCTGAAAAACGATCAATTGTTTTGCAATTATTCAAAGATATAATTTGAGATGATTGAAATTCTTCTAAGAGAAAAAAGTTGGAAATTGATGGATGATCAAACGCGACACTACTGATGTTACAAGATTCGTCCAAATATGTCCTTGTTCGAGCAGAAGCTTTCCAACACATGAGACCTTTTTTACAAGGAAAAACAGTTGCCTTGAACTATGTCAAATGGTCAAGATTTGCCCCTAAACTTTGAAGAAGAGGGTCACTATTCGGGGTATTAGTCTTGACAAATAAGAAGAAATCACCAATTATCTTTTACCTCCGAATTTGAATTTGAAATTTCATAATTTTCAATTCACTTTATTGACCGGTATAGGTCACACCCTTCGGTACCTCAATCCCTCTAATTAGTTATAATTAAGGATGTATTATTATATGCTTTAAAAGCCCCAAGTCGTAAATTTCATTATAGTTCAAGTTTTATAAACCGATTGGGTGAAAAATATTTACACAATTAAATCTCTACGATAATATGAAAACATGATAACTAACTTTGATATAGGAATAGTATGTTAAACTACATTAATAACAAAAATATATATATACTTTTAGTCTTTTAGTGTATATACTGTAATTCATCTCATTATACTTATTATTCATGTTATTCTGTAATTTCTAACTATACTACAACTAATGTTCCATTTAATATGCTTGTCAGTGTTTGCTTTGAGAGCATTTGAATAAAAGTTTCCATAAGACATATTATGGTACATATTGAACATATAAAAAGTAAGTTTTTCACGGAGCCTTAACTTTTTTTTTTTCACCACAAATTCAAATTTAATCTAACAACGCCAATATCGAACACTAGATACGAAATCAAAAAATATATATACAAAAAGTGGCTACTCAAGACCAATGATTTCTGCAAAACCATTTTCATCAAACGATGCTTCTACATTGTTCAAATCCACTCCAAAGAGAAAAATTAAAGAATACAATTCAAATAAGATGACTAGAACTTAGAAGATAAAAAATTGTTAACTTTACCAATATTGGCACCAGAATCTAAGTTCATCAATCTCCACTCTGTTCTTCTCAATAGTTTTAAAACACTCAAAAGCAGGGTACGCATATCCAAGAACCAATCTGCAAAATCCATAAACCATAATTCAATCATCTAAAGTAAGTACGTAAAAATAAAGATTCACGAAATCCACAAAGATAAAAACAACAAAAGTAACACATGTGAAGAAAAAAAATACATACACTAAACTGCTGGTAATGAAGTTTCCCAACATCTTTTACAAAAGTCAAATACTCCAAAATGATGAATAACGATCAAGTAATTGAAACCCTTTTAGTAACCATCTGAACAAAATTAAATTTGAGGAAAATCTGAATAATGTATACAGTTATTGAATGATGAGAGGAAGAAGATAATATTTGAGAAGATATATACTTGATAGGATATATCGGAGTAGAAAAAGGGCCGGAAATAACAAAGAGAGACTAATCCTGTAGGAAACGTGAAAGTAGAATAAGTTCGTTAAATAATTATTGGCAAACGTGCGAAGCAATCCTACCTATGTTTTTGGTCAGCTTAATAAAAAGATTATTTTTTAAAAAAAAAACATTACGTTAAGGATTATGAAATATAATTTCTAATTATGCGAGTAGAGTTATACGTCAGTTTAATCAGATCACTTAAAGAAAATCTATAAGTAGATCTCTTTAATATATGAATTTTGTAATTTTGAAAACAAGATAATTGCATGTGATATGATAGTGTAAAAATTTCTTACACTAATGATGTATCGTGTGTATAATTTAAACTCACACGGATTAAAATCTATTTTTAAGTTATGGAATTATGTAAACTACACTTATTGTTTTAATGAGTTAACTTTAGTATAATGTATATTTTTAAGATTCAATAACTATACATGGAGTTTAAAAAAATAACTATACATGTTGAAGGGTGGCGACGGTTTGGAATAGGTAAAACTTTAGAAGTTAGAAGAGAGATATTTCAGAATTTCTTTTTCTTTCCCTAAGGAATATGTTATTTTACACGTAATTGTAGGGAAGTTAGATTTCTTGGGATTCTACGAACGAGTGAAACGTCAGACAGTTATTTTATCTTCTGGTAGTGGTAGTTTCGTCATTAACACAATTTCTCAGTTGACTTTGTTTTGGAGAAAAATGAAATTGGACTTTGGAGCAAATAAAAACAGCAAAATAGAGACGTGGAGAGAAGTTTTAGACAAGAGAATCGTTGGAGGAATTTTGGGGTTGAGTTGTACATTCTTTGCTTAAGAAATAGGTTTGTTCATTTCGTTGACCCCAAAAAAAAAAAAAAACTAGTCACCTTGGGTTTAAAAGAAAACAGTTAAAGAAAAAGGGTTAGAAATGTCATACGACGTAGTTAATTTGGGAGTATATTAAAATTAAATAATTTATTATACCACTAGAGGATAAAACTTCGTTTGAAAATAAGACGTCTAATACATTATGATTCAAGTTAAGTAAATTGTAACTAAGGATAATAGGATTGATAGAGACAAACATGGTCATTCTTTAGTTCATCCTTACTTCTGGATTCCTGTTTGGATTGGCTTATTTTAGGTGTTTTAAGCCAAAATGGCTTTTTAAGTATTTTTATAGTGTTTGGATAAGATTGATATAATATTTCTAGAATATTCTTTGTACATCTCCTATATTAGATAAATTGTAGTCCAATTATAATTAGGAAGTATAGTCCAATTGTAATTAGGAAGATTAGTTACCTAATTTGTAAATGAATAAATAATTATATAACATTATATATATTGTACATAATAATCAATGAAAATGAAGGGAACATATTCCTTTATGGTATCAACAACAAAAACCTAAAATTCTCTTCCTAACCTCTCGGTCGCCCCAACCCTCGGCAATCGCCCTCCCCAAACTTAAATTTCATCATACTCTTGCAGTTAACAACATCAGGAAATTTCCCATAACTCATGAGATGGAAAAGGGTCAGTATTCCTCCTGGGCGGAATTATTTAAGATTCATTGTCGTGTGTACAAAGTCATCGACCATATCATCACTCATAAATCAAAGCCCTTGGAACACCCTGATATTTCTGATGATGACCTTTGGTCCCGCTTAGATGCAGTTCTCCTACAATGGATTTATGGCACGATCTCGAACAATCTATTTCATAAAATCATTGAAACCGACGCCACTGCCCGACAAACGTGGGAGCGCTTGAAAAGTATTTTTCAGGATAATAAGACACAACGTGCCTTGTACCTAGAAACTCAATTTAAGGACATTTAGCAGGACGATTTTTCAAATGTGTTGGCTTATTTTCAAGAACTTAAGATGATTGCTGATCAACTCTCCAACGTCGGTGCACCGGTCACTAATCAACGGTTGGTGATGCAACTTATTGCGGGTTTGAATGAAACTTATGACGGCGTCGCTACCCTCCTCCAACAATGCACGACATTGCCTCCATTCTATGAGGCCCATTGGACACTCATGCTTGAAGAAAACTGACAAAACAAAGCGGGCCGCGGCTCATGCGAGCACCGCCGGCGCCGCCCTCATCATTATCGGCGGACTCTCCGCCCACAGCAGGGCCCCATTTTCCGGTTCACAAAACCGACAACCCGACACACGGACCGCCTTCCCGTTCCTTTAAAGATAAAAAAAAGTCTTTTGATTTATAAGCCATAAAGTATAAGTCCATCCAAACAAGCTCTAGGTCTGAAGATCGTCTGTCCGAGCACGCACCTGATATGTGCAATTTTTTACCACTATAGCTCATGCATTCTTATGTCCGAAGAGTATCATTATATAACATCTACCATTTGATCAATGTGTGGCAAAGTATTACTTAACGGATTTAACTTTGACAACGTAAAGTTATTTTGTGCCTCCAGATCTCCAATGCCAGTACTAAGATTCCCGATGCATGTTGTCCTAGCAGTTGAACATGACGGTCATACTTGAATGGTTGAGTATTATGAGTGAGACGGTAAGTTCCGAGTCATGAGGGGTAAGCACCTCAAATATTAAAAATATTTAATTTATAAATTAATAAACTAGTATAATAACATAAAAAATATATTAAAGATTTGGCATTTTTTCTAGAGACTCATAGAAAATAATATATCTAGCATATTTGTATAAGTATAAACAATGCAATAATGTGAGATGAGGTCCAAAACAACTATGATGTCTTTGTAGGAAATTGATTCTTTGATTAATTTCATTTCAATAGTACATTATATATACAATCATAATATGCTTATCTTAAGGAAGACTAATCTATCCTACCTAAAATATAAGATGTTAATTGTAATCATCCTAATTAATGAGATATTATAATATATTACAATATCAAGAAGGAATATTGAATTGGAGGTAATTATGGGATTTATCCCATAATCACTCTAACAGTCCCCCGCAGTCTTAGCGGGATGTTCTCGTATGCTGAGACTGTCCCTGAAATCATCAAAAAGTACGCGCGGAAGACCTTTTGTGAAGATGTCAGCTATCTGATAACGGGACGGTACATGGAGATTACGGACTTGTCCACGGGCAACCATTTCGCGGACAAATAAGATATACATTTTAATGTGTTTTGTGTGCTGATGTTAAACATGATTGCCGGATAAGTATATCGCACTCACATTGTCGCAATAGACCAATGTTGCCTTTCCAATCGAATAATGTAGCCCCAACAGTAGATTACGGAGCCAACATGATTCAGCAATCACATTGTCTACCCCTTGATATTCTGCCTCAGCACTGGACCGAGACAGTGTGAATTATCGTTTGGACGACCATGAAATAAGATTGTCCCCCAAGAACACACAATAACTGGAAGTGGAATGACGTGTGTCCGGGCAGTCACCCCAATCTGCATTTGTGTAGGCTGAAAGACTCGAGATGGAGGACTTATACAGATGTAGGCCAAAATGGAGAGTACCCTTAACATACCGTATAATCCTTTTGATAGCCCCCATATGTTCTTCCTTCGGATCATGCATGTGTAAACAACACATGCTGAACCGCATAGGAAATATCTGGTCTTGTAAAAGTCAGCTATTGCAAGGTTCCTGCGAGGCTGCGGTTATGTGTAGGATCACTGTATGGAGTTCCGACATCATTACTCAATTTCACATTTGTGCCAACTAGAGTATGTGATGGTTTGCAGGAAGACATCCCTGCTTTGTCAATTATTTCTTTGGTATATTTCTTTTGACCAAGAAACAGACCACCTGCATATTGGGTGACAGCAATGCCAAGAAAATAATTCAACGGCCCCAAGTCCTTCATTGCAAATTCTGCTGCAAGAAGGGACATAATAGACTGGCGAAGTGAAGTGGATGATGCTGTGAGAATAATATCATCGATATACATAAGTATATATGCCATGTCAATGCCCTTCTGATAAATGAACAACGATTGATCAGACTTGCTGTGAGAGAACCCCAACTTAGAAACAAATCCTACAAACCGGTTATACCATGCCCTAGGAGCTTGTTTCAAACCATATAAGGATTTCTTCAACAGGAAAACATGATCTGGACGTTTATAATCTCGGAAACCCAACGACTGATGCATGTACATTATTTCCTGTAAGTGTCCATTCTATGAGGCTCGTTGGAGACTCATCTTTGAAGAAACCCGAAAAACAAAGCGGGCCGCGGCTCATGTGAGCACCGCCGACGCCGCCCTCATCACTACCGGCGGACCCTCCACCGATAGCAGGACCCCATTTTCCGGTTCACAAAATCGGCAACCCGATGACCCGACACACGGCCAGCTTTTCCGTTCCTTTAAAGATAAAAAAAAGTCTTTTGATTTATAAGCCATAAATTATAAGTCCATCCAAACAAGCTGTAGGTCCGAAGATCATCTGTCCGAGCACACACATGATATGTGCAATTTTTTACCACTATAGCTCATGCATTCTTAAGTCTGAAGGGTATCATTATATAACATCTACCATTTGATCAATGTGTGGCAAAGTATTACTTAACGGATTTAACTTTGACAACGTAAAGTTATTTTGTGCCTCCAGATCTCCGGTACCAGTACTAAGATTCCCAATACATGTTGTCCTAGCAGTTGAACATGACAGTCATACTTGAATGGTCGAGTATTATGCGTGAGACGGTAAGTTCCGAGTCATGAGGGGTAAGCACCTCAAATCTTAAAAATATTTAATTTATAAATTAATAAACTAGTATAATAACATAAAAAAAATATTAAAGATTTGGCATTTTTTCTAGAGACTCATAGAAAATAATATATCTAGCATATTTGTATAAGTATAAACAATGCAATAATGTGAGATGAGGTCCAAAACAACTATGATGTCTTAACTCTCTAAGTCTCAAACCATTAAATAACTAAAATTTCTTTTAAAATGTAATCATAAAACATTTTACCTTTCTAAAAGTAAATTATCAATAAAAAAATTTAGTATTATAATTTAAAATATATGTATCCTCCTTAATGGCTATATCCATCCCAAAATGAATGTCACATCTCCTTATTTAACAAATATTTAGTGGCAACATTTCTATTCCACTTAATTTTATGTACTTATTGTGAAAAAAAATCAACAAAAATATGCATTAAAATAAGACAATTTAGTAAATATATAAAAATCTTTCCTTAATTTCTTAAATTCGGTGCCCACATAAATTGAGAAGGAGGGGTAGTAAGACTTGCTTTTGGGTAAAATGCTAAGAAAGATATAGAAACGACCTTTAGTCCTCTGTACAGACTACAGAGCCATTTGTGATTTGTGATCATTGTCTTTTCGGGGTTTATTTTTGGAATTTATGATTTTGCAGATTATCCTGGACCGCCTATGAGATACACAGCTTTCTCATGGTTATAAACGTCCTCTGAATATGCTTTTATTGTTCCATTTTTGTCTTTGCATTACTGAATTGTGGTACAAATTGGGGAAAAACTTATCTGAGTTTGGAGGTTATAATTTAGACACCATTTGACAAATGACAACCCCTTTTAAACCTCGACTTATAAACCCCATTTTTGTGTTATGTGATTTTTCACATTTTGTAAATGTTTCTCTTTCATGTTGAGAGTAAGTTGCGTTCTTTTGGCTCCATTTTACAATATATCCACGTAAATTTTATGTAATTTTCGCATGTAAATTTTATTTTAAAAATCTCTAAAAATTATATGCAAATTCACAATCAAAATTCTTAAAAACCCAATTGTGCCACGTCAATTTAAAATAGTATTTGTCTTCGTGTGAGTGAGAAAAAATATTTCCCACTAGCATACCTCTGTCCTCTGCTAGTTAATGCATTTTTTTCAGTTCTTGCTCACATCACATGGAGAATTTGTATGTTCCATCACACCCCAATTCAGTGCACCTCACTATTCACACTACCTAAACAAACTCATACTATAAAACGTTGCCCCTCTACAAATTCCTCAGTAAAATAACGCTGGTTAAATTTGCAATGTCTACCAGCAATAAGAGAGATTATTTTGCGTAATTGCATGCGGCCCAAACTTTCCAGCATCTTCCACCCTAAGCCTCCTCGCCCGCCACCCCGCCGCTGCCTTCCACCACCACAAAACAACCAACAACAATATATTCAGTATATTTTCACAAGTAGGATCTTCAGAAGATAGTTGTGATAGAGATGTTGTTTCTGATAGACCTACGACTCAAAAAAAATATTTTCAGAACAACTTCCGCAAAACAAATAACTACTACAATAATCATTCTTCCTCTAGTTCTCCTAACACTACTACCCCACAACCACCACGACCACTTTCTCTCCTTCTCCGGGCCCTTAGTCCGACGCGGAGTGGGCCGTCCGGGGATTCGGCAGAATTGGAGGCGAGAGTATCGCCGTCGAGAAAGATTCGGACGACCTTTACGTTGACTTCCGGCAGTCAATGCTACAAATGATACTTGCGAAAGAGATATACTCTAAAGAGGAGCTAAGAGAGTTTCTCAACTGTTTCTTGCAGCTTAATTCTCCATATTATCATGGCATTATTGTTAGAGCCTTTACAGAGATCTGGCATTGTGTTTTCTCCGTAATGGCTGGAGTCGCCGGAGCTAACTCGCCGTTCTTGCGGTGCGGTGGCGGAGGAGGGTGGTGCTCACGTGTGTGATTCCTTTCCTATAAATATATTTTTGACTAGGTTCGGAGCTAGAATACGGTTACTAGTTTGGTAGGTTTGTCTAAATTTTGTATTTGTTTTTAAAAAATTCATTTAATATATACTATGAATTATTATTTTAGAATTTATTAATTTAAAAGGACTAAAATTTCTAACTCATAAGTTTAGTTTTGGCTTCGCCTCTTAAAATATTTTACGTCAAAATATACATAGCAGAAGTCAAAATTTGAAGCTTATAGTTAATTTTCTGTTTAATCCTTTTGAATTATTGGGTCTAAAATAATAAAATTTATATATTAAATAATTTTTAAAATAAATATAAAATTTTAATCAAAATTATTAAATTTTATCAAATCCGTTTCCTACTGCCTCACCACACCTCAGTATGTAGCAGAATTAAGAAAGTAGTATGAAAGATTCTTTTTTGGTTTCTCACCCGGTGTTTAGTATCCGCATAAAGTCCGACTGAATACGAATTTATGCTGATAAATTCGACATTAAGAAAGTAAAATGCTCCCTTATAAAGACGATTTCATATCCAAGAGACTCGAACTCGGGGAGTAGTATGAAGATATGAGACCCGTAGCTATTTCTTGTGTTCCATAGATATTTTATTTTCTTGTAAATTGTTTTAGCTTTCTAGGGTCAGGGGGATTTTAAAGCAAGGTACTGTTTTCACAGCCTTTTTTTATCATATTTAGGAATTGATGAAGAGAAAAACTGTCGAGAAGGTGGTCAAAAATGCTGTGAAGATCAAGATTGTAATCTTTTACTGTTAGTAGTATAATAATGTGAGGTTTCCATTATATCTTGTCCATACTTTACCTTGCTATTTTATTCCACATTCCTACATATTACGTACTTTACTCCATTATTTTATTAGATCTCTTTTTGGTTCTTTCTTGAAAGTCACTAATTTATAATTAATCTGCACGGAGTAGAATTTCTTTAGGCTGCGATCTTGAAAAGAAACAATACTACTCCACTACTAAACTTTTCCTTTTAATTGTTACCAAAAAAAAAAACATTTCCTTTTAATTCTCTTTCATTTATCTTTTCCTCTTCCTTTCTTTGGTGACAAATTAACGAAGCATAAAACAAGTTTAGTAGGATACTTTTAGGAATGGTTACTCAATTTTTATTTTGTTATATATTAAATTCTTTTATAATAAAAATTACTCAACTTTGATCAAATATCATAGATCACTAAATTATTTTTCATAACAAAATATATTCTAATTTTACCTAATTAAGTATCATAAAAAATTACTAAAATTTTTATTTTCACAAGAAAAATATAAACAACTCTTTTATTTTCTTCTAATTCTTTTTATGATATTTAGACAAAATAAAGTATTTTTTTATTATAAAAACTTTCTTAATAACTTTTATGATACTTGAATAAAATTGAGTGATACTTTTCGTTATAAAGACAGTTTAATAACGTTAATGTACTAAATTGAAGTATACGGGACAGTGACAGATTAGCAACAACAACATACGTTGGCAGCTTAACAAGATTCTGCAAATTTATTATAACGTATTATTTTCCACTCGAATTATTAAAAAATAATATGCACATAAATATTAATCGCCTTTTTAAGTGGAGGTGATAGAGAATACGTAAATATTCTCCATATATTCTATAACTATTATTTAAGTGTAATTATGTAAAGTAACTATTCTCATTCAATTAGAATTATAGTTGTAAACACCTATATATATTGTATTAATGAGAAGACTCCAATCAAGGGAGAATTACACTATTCTACATGGTATCAGAAGTCAAACTCTAGCCTCCTCTCTAACCCTAATTTCGGCCTCCTCTCTACCCTAAATTCGGCGGCCCTCTTCTCACGCCGCCGACAAGCCCATCATCATGGCTTCTACCGCCGACTCCTCCCCCACCCACGACGTCACACATCCTCCTCCTCTCCCTCCCCCCCGAACACCTTTCATCCGGCTTTTGTCGTAACAAACATCAAAAGATTTATCCCTTTAGTTCTTGATCAAGAGGATTGACAATACTCATCGTGGGTCAAATTATTTCAAATACTTGCATGTGCTTACAACGTCCTTGATCACATCGATGCCACCACCCCTCGTCCACCCGACTTAGACAATCTGATGTGGACGCAACTCGATGCTATCGTCAAATAATGGATATATGGCACTATATCCAAGGATTTACTTCATACTATTATGAAGACAGGTGCCTCGGCTCACGAATTATGGATACGACTAGAGGAAATCTTTCGAGATAACAAACATACACGTGCCGTCTATTTGGAAGAACAATTCAACAACACTCGTCTTGAGAACTTTCCCAATATGTCAGACTATTGTAAACAACTAAAATTGGTTGCCGATCAATTATCTAATGTTGACACTCCAATTTCCGAAACAAAGATGGTTTTAAAGCTTATCAATAATTTGTCGAAGGATAAGTACGATACACTTGTGACGATGATCCAACAAGATGATCCCTTCCCTAGATTCAACAAGGCCCGTTCACAATTGTTGTTGGAGGAGACTAGGCGAGCCAAACAGGACGAACACACTCAACAGGCATTGGCGGTTGATGTACCGCCAACCACCAACACACCCGTTAGTCCTCCGCCACCTACGGACCACCCACCCCACCGTGATGGCCGAGGCGGTAGCAAGACACGTGTTGCGGCAATGGCCTTGGCGGAAGAGGAAAGGGCCTCAGAGGACGATTCAATTCCATCGGTTCAACACAGTAGGCCCTATACCCATCACATTGGGCCAGCCCACTGCCTTGGGCGATTTACGGAAATTAGGTCGCCCCTCCATTCCCATACCCAACATTGTCGGCCAGCACGATGGCCAGTGGTAACAACCCAGCATATTCGGTCCTCGTCCAGTTCCACGTCAGGCAAGCCACACGGAGCAGGCCCATATTATATCAACCCAACAGCAGCAGCAACCTTCCGGCCTACTCACCCCTACCGAATTGGCCCAGACCTACATCACTATGAATATACAGCAGTCCGACGATGCGTGGTACATGGACACGGGTGTCACATCCCACCCTCTCGCACCTCTAGTAATCTTCCTCAACTATTTAATTTGCACAATCTTCAATTTATTTTGTTCGAAAATGGTAATTGCAATCCAATTAAAGGTTATGGAACCACTCATACACAACCACCTCACCCTCCATTTTCCCTTAATAACATCATATATGCTCCTAACATCATTACAAAATTAATCTCTGTTAGGAAATTTATTACTGACAATTCTGTATATATTGAGTTTGACCCTTTTTGGTTTTTCTGTGAAGGACCTACATACGAGGACACCTCTTACAAGATGCAATAGTGTGGGGGGCCTCTATCATTTCTCATCCAATTCCATTGTACGTGTCCATCCACATACCTCTCTAGTTGCAATCTCTCTATCAACATGGCACAGTAGACTTGGGCACCCGGGAGCACCAGTTTTTATCTTTTTTAGAAGTTGAAATTTCATTCAATGTAATAATGGGAAATTTACCCAAAATTGCTATTCTTGTCCTTTAGGGAAGAATTTTTTACTTCTGTTTAAATCAACTTTGAGTATTACTTTTTATCTTTTTGATATTATTCATGCGGATTTTTGGACATCTCCCATACTAGCAAACTGGATGACAAATATTATTTGGTATTTTTGGATGATTTCTCTCACTTTCTTTGGGTTTATCCTCTAAAATATAAGTCTCAAATTTACTCAATTTTCCTTGAATTTCAAGCTTATGTTAAGACCCAATTTGAAAAGACCATCAAAACATTTTAATGTGATAACGACCGTGAGTTTGACAATTTCCACTTTCATAAATTTTGTACAGACAATGGCACAGTGTTTCGATTCTCGTCCCCCATACCTCAACTCAAAATGGTAAAACCGAAAGAATTCTCCGTACCACTAACAATATGATTCGTACTATGCTCTTTCATTCATCTCTTCCCCCTCATTTTTAGGTCCATGCGCTTCACATGGTCGCATACATTATTAATATATTACCTACACATACCCTTCAAAATAAAACCCCTACCGAAATTATATTCCATCAGATCCCTTCTTATGGTCACTTTCAGATTTTTGGTTATCTATGCTACCCTAATCTCGCCTCCACGACTCCTAACAAATTAGCATCTAGGACTACTCCATGCATTTTTTTGAGTTTCTCGTCAAATCATAGGGGTACTTATGCTATGATATGTCCACAAATAAAGTTCTTGTCTCTCGTCATGTCACGTTTGAGGAGAACGTCTTGCCCTTTGCCAACGTCTGAAAATTCTAAGACACTGACTATAGATTTCTTGACGATTCGGACACTTCCCCTCTCATTAGAAACACAATACATCGTGGCACCTATCCCGTCACGTCACTGTCCCATCCCCCATCGACTACCCCTCCTCCCATCTTGTCAACCACTATCCGACCCACTGCTCCCGTCTCGGCCTCATCATTCCCGTCGCCATGCTCACTGCCCCACCCCTACCACTATTCCTGTGATGGAAAATCTCGTGTTACCGAGCCCACTGCCCCACGCCCTACCACTGTTCTCGTGACACAAAATAGCGTGTTCCAAACCACCTCACTGCCCGTACTCACCCCACTGCCCGTGACCCAAATAGTCCCGCTTCCGACCCATAGTATGGAAACCCATGCCCAGTACGCGATTTTCAAATCGAAAGTCCACTTTAACCTATCCACTTAGAATATCTCACCTATACCTAAAACTCAAAATTAGCCAAGCTTGACCCAATTTAGAATGCGATCATGCATAAGGAACTTAATGCGCTCACTACACAACGCACTTGGATCTTGTCCCGAGACCAGAGGGGGTGAATGTGATTCATTATATGTGCCTATATCGTCACAAATTCAGAGATAGTGGTGAGCTTGAACGCCATAAGGAGAGACTTGTGGCAAATGACACGGGGCAACAAAATGGAGTTGATTGTGGTGAGACCTTCAGTCTAATGGTTAAACCAACTATCATTCGCACTGTTTTGAGCATAACTGGTCGATTCATCAACTTGATGTGAAAATGCGTTCTTACATGTGGATTTGAAAGAAACCATATATATTAATCAACTACATGGCTTTGTGCATCCAGAGGCTCCTCAGTATGTCTGCCGTATTCGACAGTCACTCTATGGTTTTGCCACTTACATCATGCAGATCGGGTTCATGTGCAGTAAAGTGATAATTTACTTTTTTTTATCGAGGTAATGACATTGCATACCTTTTGCTCTATGTGGATGATATTGTTCTGACTGCCTCATCTGACGTGCTGAAACACGAGATCATTACCCTGCTCAAATCCAAATTTGCTATGACAAACTTGGGTAAGTTGAGTTATTTTTTGGGAATTTCAGTGACCAGATCCAAAAATGCAATATTCCTGTGTCAGCGTAAGTATGCCAATAAAATTGTTTACAGGGCTAAAATGGCAAACTGCAAGATCATGCCCACTCCAGTAGACTCAAAGTCAAAACTCAGGGCCGATGCCGAGGATCCAGTGCTCGATCCTTCCCTTTATAGGAGCCTTGCTGGTGAACTTCAGTAACTTACCTTCACTAGGCCTGATATTGCCTTTGTTGTTCATCAGGTGTGCTTGTTAATGCATGCTCCCACGGAGCCTCACTTTACTTCTCTTAAACGTATCATTCGGTACGTTAAGAGTACTCTTGACTATGAATTACATCTTTATCCATTTTCACCGACCAGGCTGATATCATATACGGACGCCGATTAAGGCGGCTGTCCGGACACACGTCGATCAACTTCCGGCTATTGTGTATTTTTGGGTGATAACCTCATCTCGTGGTCAGTCAAACGACAAGCCACACTTTTCCGTTCTAGTGCAGAAGCAGAATATATAGGCGTTGCGAACGCTATTACCGAGATTTGTTGGCTCTGAAACCTTATTCTAGAGCTTCACTGTCCCTTACGTTACGTAAGGCATCCATTGTCTGCTGTGATAACATATCTGCTGTCTACTTGTCTCATAATCCGGTTTAGCACCAACGAACCAAACATATTGAGATGGATATTCACTTTGTTCGTGAGAAGGTTGCCATGAGCCATGTTCGGGTGTTACATGTTCCTTCTTCCTATCAGTACGCAGATATATTTACTAAGGGACTTCCCCGACAACTGTTTCTTGACTTCAGATCCAGTTTGAGCGTTCGGCCTCCTTCCTCTCCGACTGAGAGGGTGTGATAGAGAATACATAAATATTCTTCATATATTTTGTAATTATTATTTTAGTGTAATTATATAAAGTAAATATTTTCATTCAATTAGGATTATAATTATGAACACCTATATATATTATATAATGTAAAGACTTCAAGCAAGAGAGAATTATCCTATTCTACGGGAGGTTTTCCATATCCTTTGTACTTTGGTCAAGATTCTTGCGAGGTTCGGAGCTGCAATATTCTTGTTGTTAGGAAAGTAAGACTTTGGGATTTGGAATATATATATGAGCACAAAAATTAATAAAAAATTAAATAGTGACAACTTAATAGAGGTGTGTTTAATGCAATTGATAGTGCTTGATTTTTTCTTTGGTGGAGTTCTAGAGTTTATTTCTACCTTATCTCAACAATCAATTAATATCCAATTTTAGGAGTTGGCTTATGTGTCTCTTTAAGGTTTGCCTTAAACTCAATGGGTCCTCAAGTGTCCTGAAATGTAAACAAATGTTCTCTTACTTACAACTATTTAAGTATTGCTTAGCAGTTTCTTTACTGGCAAATAAAATCTTGAATGGACGTGATAAAATTGTGAAAGACACTCAGATTGTCTAGGGAATTTTTTTATTTTTATTTTCTGGTAGTTAAACGTTAGGATGTCAAACACCCATGGTAGGTGATCCATAACTTACTAAATTCATAAATGAAGTTACCGCTAAATAAGAGAAGAAGAGTTATGAAACTCTTTGATAAAAATGTGAGTAGGGTGGTAAAATTAGTTCATATTTATTTTGCACAAAGTTTGGCCGGGTCATGTATCTATTCATTTATTAATTCAACTCATTTTAATCCACTCAATTCAATTCATCTAATACTTGAATTGATATGTAAATCAATCCATGAGAAACCTTGTCAAATTATTTTTAAATTGCTTTTTTTGTTTGATATATTATATATAAATCATAATGAAAATAAAGTTTTATTCGTTAATTAATAAATTATAAAAAATAAGAAATTAAAATATGATAAAAGTTGAGCGCGTTAAGTTATGTATTTAGCTCATCTTGATTCAACTCATTTCAATCTAAGTAATCTTTGAGCGGTTACCGCCCGCTCATCTATTAACTTATCACATTTTGAACCAGTCAAAATTCAGTATCACCAGACTATTTGACACCCCTTAAGTGAGTTAAGTATGAAATTCTTTAATAGAATTGGAGTAAAAGAAGACATAAGGTTCACTCTATTCTACTATAAAAGGAGTAAGGTCATTCTAGACATCAATTATGTGAGCAAAATCCTTTAGTTTAAAGAGAGTGTATGTTGAGAAAAATATTTACAAGACTCGACTATTGATCTTGTAACAAATCGTTGAGGCAACTAGTAGTAAGACACATCTGATCCTACAAGAATATATGTTTAATTTTGCATAAACTTTCAAGTTCTTTCTTATTTGGCATCAAAGCATGATATAAATGTGTTTGTTCAATCATTGTATGATTAAAATTTAGGGAATCCTAAATTTTCATTGAGGGATATCGCATCTCATAAAAATATGTTGAACGTGTAGGATTTCATTGGGTTCGTGTACGCAATGAAATTTGAAAATTTTGTATTTTAAATCCAACAAGCGACGAACTGTAGGATGATTATGTAGTATTATAAAACACGTCAATACATAACATGTATATAACCGTAATACTTTGATAGAATACTTACGGTTTGGAAATTTTGGAGTCTTTTAGTAATTTCCGAGGGTGCGCACGCAATTGATCCTCGACAACAAGTTTCAAGAACTCCGATGTATACCTCCTTCGAACAACTAGGAAATTCGGCAGAGGTTCAAGAGAGTTTTATTCTAGATCTCTAAGACTTAGAACAATATATGAATGTGTCTAATAATGAATGAGGAGGTGCTCTATATAAATGTGAAATTAGTGCAAAATTCATATTTTAGGTTGGGCTCAAAGCCGGCGCCTCGCCCTTTTCACAAAATATTTTCAGCACATTTTAATTAAATCCAAAATCCAATCTTGACTTAATTAAATAATTTTCATCAAATAGAAATTATCCCATAGTTATTATTAATTTAAATATCTCGATTCCAAATCGAATATTTAACACTTTCTCAATACACCCTTAGATCGAAGAAACAATTGACATAGTGTTACCCTACAAGTCTTCACATATCGACACTAATCATATTAGGGTCTACACGGAACTCCTAGACGGTGCCGTAAGACGAACTCAATATGTGAAGTATATTTACACGAATCCAATAAACTGAACCTCTATGTGGGAAGATAAAATCCTTTCATTCTCGACGCACTCAATCAAGCTTGGATTTGCCAAGTGTCTATCCAAATGGCTTGATCATTATATCTCATCTATATTGGTTGACAACAAGACCATATTCTAGATATGTCTATTGCGTTGGCAAACGACTTAGTCAACCCAATATCACTGAGAAGCTGAGTGTTCTCTCGAATATACACTCGAGGAATGAATCCTAATCTTGGCTCAACTACCACCTTTAATACACATCGTAATGTACCCAATACAAGTCATATCTCAACCTATAAGGCACTTGAGCTTAGGACAGGATCAAAGTATATTACTCTGTAGACAAGGTGTGTATTGACCTCAAGTGTAAGGATTTTTATCTCCCACACGTTGATCATACTTTAGACATGTTTAACAAACAGTATGTCAGCAGGGTATACCCATACTTTCAAAGTATCCATGTGTCCATCACGAGTAGCCATTACTCGTAGCAGGTGAGACATGCTACATCCTCTAAGGATGTGATACAGACCACATGTCGACTTATCACATATCATCGATATCCCATTCTCGATGATCATTAGTCGAGGCTATTTTAAGAGTTACGTTATAATATTAATATCTCACACTATTAATAACAACGTAACCTCTAGGGATGCATATTATAGAATATTACAAACAATCAACTAACAATTCAATACTTGCAAATGCCAAAATATTAATCTCCATTAATAATAATACGAATATGTGTAAAGTACATTTGTCTTAATATAGATTGTCTCTAGGACATACATTTACTTTCAGAACGTCCCTATTTTCAGCTATGTTATCTCTCTGTAGGATGTTTGATCCTCATATGCGAGCTTTTCTATGATATATTATTTGTAAAATTTTGATATCAAATGACAGAGATATAAGTATTGAAAGGTGACTGCTCAAAACAAAAAGAGATCTGAAAATTCAGCTGAACGCTTAGACTTTCGATTTATGTTTCTCCCGGATTATAGTATTTGCGAGCTATATATTACTGAAAATATAATTGTGTTATCTTTCCAATCACATATTACTTTAAACATTCGATATTGGATGAAGGAGATACAATTGTTAATTTTTTATTACTTAAAAACATATTCTGGAATTTTGAATGATTTTTATGTTCATTATTTGATATCCATTTTGTTTAGGAATTAATATAAGTTGAGTTTGTCTCCCATTATTGCCTCATTGAACGTATTTGATAATATGATCTACTTAATTCACTACCTACTATAGATTGGCGAAAGAAGAAAGAAGATGGTATTAGCTATCGGACAACTCGCACAAATACCCCTCTTTTGTAGTGGTCTAATTTTTACTTTTCGTTTAAAATCTCAAATTTTGGGTTCGAAACCCAGCTCTTCAGAAAAAATGCAAGATAGAGTTTGTCTTGTGTTCGAAGGTAAACTCTGAGAGTTTGCTGGCAAAGTATGCCTTGCGAATTATTTTTTAGTTTTTAACTGAACGAGAGTTCGAACCCGGGATCTCGATATATCACATTTTTAAGTGAATGACAAAAATAAAAAACCAAGAATTAGAGAGGCAAAAATTAAAGATCAATGCCTTTGAAGGGAAATCTGTGTATCTACGCAAAAAAATGTTAGCTAGCTTGAGAGGGGAGTCGTGTTGGAACCCAAGGTCGAATTTCAGAAGACGTGTCCCAATGTGCATCAGCCCAATTCAATTACAATGGCCCAACATGAGCAGATCCGGAGAAGTCAAGTCCATCATTAGCACAAATGTCCTGTTTTGGGGTGGTCTTTAAATTTTTTCCTTTAAATTTAAGTTCTTTAATTTTTTTCCCTTTAATATTTTTGACGCAGTCATAATTAGAATTTCGTTCGGTATAATTAATGTTTATCTTCGGCATATTTATCATACACAACCCACAAATTATGCCGGATCCAGCATAACTGTCAACACTCAACATAATATGAAAAAAGCATAATCTCAGATTTCAGTGGACATAATTAGCATTTAATTTTAACAGATGTATCAAACATCCACACAAACTATGTCGGATAAGGCATAATTTCCAACACTCAACATAATTTAAAAAATTACTATAAGAATATGCCACATTACTTAATTCCTATATAATTTATGTTGTGTGAGGCAAAAATTCAATTTTCAAAGAAAAAATATTATAGAGATTATTCTTTGCGAAGTAGATCTGGGAAAAAAATTAAATACTACAGATATGAAAGACAAAAATTAAAGACAAGTGCGTTTGAGGAACAATCCGCACAAAAAAAAATGTATTTAGTTTGTTCATCTCTAAGCCATTTGATTACATGTGTAGCTTGTTTTGTAGCAGTATTGCCTCCAATCCACAAAATTTTATTCTTTTCGTTTCATTTTGTATATCCTACTTTTCTTTTTATTCTACTTCAAAATGAATATCCAATTCTATATTTAATAATTTTCTAATTTCAATTTTTCATGTGGCATTTTAAAACCATTAGTTTTAGGGATATTTTAATACACTATACGCATATTTAGTTTAAAATCACAAGATTCAAAAGTCTCATTTATTTTTTAAAACTTTATGTTTAGTTTGACGTATAAAATGAAATTTGGGAAGTAACTCTCATCATAGTATTGACTAAAGATTCATAATCTAATGAATAAAACAGAAAAGAAAAGGGGAAAAAAAAAGAAAATCTCCAGTGGAGCCCAAAAGTTAAATTTATTTCTAAATTATACTAATTTCATACCCACAGAAACCAACGGCTTTTAATTTCCTCGAATAATAATTTCTAGGGGAAAACAATTTTTTTTTTTTGAAAAATTACATCTCGAAACGGGACAAAAGACATACTGCATAGCTTATGTAGGTATTTCTTAGGGCTTTGAACCCCAATCTTGACATCACAATATTATTGAATTCAACTTTGCGTTATTGATTTCTGTGAACTATGTTATTAAATATTAATAGGGCACACAATTGAGAAGGTTCGCCGCTCAGACAAGAATCTTGGCTCTAAGATTAAGGCCATGGTCATTTATATAACTCAAATTCTTAATTAGCCAAAAAAAGTTCAATAGTGATTTAATATCGTATTTTAATATAATCAGCAAGTTTGTTCACCATTTTACGAAATGAACTCGATTTTAGGTAGAGACAGCACAAATAGTGGAGTATATTATGTTAGTTTGTCTCCAAGAAATTGCATCTTTTGGTGTGTTATATATGAACATTTAATCTCTCTTTTATGAGTATCATTTCTCTTCAAATATATGAGTGTCTTGTTCTGGATTACACTGCGTATATTGTTGTTGTTGTATGTTGTGATATTCATCCACTGATTTTCAAGTGAATTCCACTTTAAATTGCCACCTTAATTAAATGTTACAAGTTAAAAATATGGAGCTTTAAAAATTTCTACTAGAAATAAGAAAAGGATTAGTTTATTTTTTTAAAAAAAAAGAGAAGTTAAATGTGTTATTCATTGACATTGTAAGCAATATTAGCATAATTAGTGTCACTGATGGTAGAACCGGGGGAAGAATTATGGCTATAAAGGCCCTCGCCCTCTTAGGCACATGGTTCTAAAGATTCAATCTCAAAACGGTACTAAAGATTAGGCAGAAGAAGAACTAGAACTAGAATTCTCGATAATAATCTGAAAAAGATAGTCTGTAATTGTAGCCAATCAAATTACTCTGAAGTACTAAAAATTGGCTTAATCATAAAGAAAATAAATGCATCAATTATAGTTAAAAAGAACAATCATGAGTATATAATGAAATCCTCATCTAGTTGACTTGATTTACTACTGAACAAGAAGTAAAAGTTGGACATTTCATTTGGTAGTTAAATACTACATATTTGCATCCAATTTATACATTAAATCACTGGATATAATATATGTGCCTTTCATATATGTATTTTTAGCTTAATTCTAATTAAGTAAAATTTATTTTCACTTTAATTTTTAGCTATTAAAATTAGATTGCCTGATTTACTATCATATACTATATCACAAAGTATGAAAATATTTTCAATTAGGACCACCAATTTCATGCAGTTCAATCTTTTTGCAGTGGCATTCTCTTCTCAACCCATGAGAATAATTTCAGTTTTTTTCCTGCATGTCTGTGCTGCTTTTTGGACAGTGAAGGATAAAATTTGGAAGTTTTTGCATTTTTATATTTTAAATTTAAATTTTAAAAGAAGAAAATAACATTTTTGTTTTTACCTATAGCAAGTTACATGGCAGGTGGAATCCTCTTCATACTAAAATAACAATACACCTTGTTCTCACTTTAAAAAGACAAAAAACAGTTACCATAAAGATACAAAAGAAGAATACTTTAGTTATTTTCTCAAATTCTGGGTTAATTATGCTTTTGCAGTGAAGGGCCACCTCAATATATTACAGTCCCAATAGTATTGTTGCTATCAATTGATAATAACGTTGTAAATTTGAAAATCTTGGACTGTCATGATTTATTAACATATGTGTTTGGATATGAATTGGTTGATGTTTGAAAAAGAATTATTTCAAAGTTGAAGTTGTGTTCGGACATAAAAAAAATTAGCTGGAATTGTAAGTGAAAACTGGAAATTTACGCAAATGTGCTCTTTTTTAGGCCACCATTTAGATTTTGTCTCTACTTTTAAGAGTTGTGCAAATATAAGCCCTTGAAAAATTATCCTTTCAGAAAATGTTAGACTCAGGATCGAATGTTTGCTCAACCTTACAAATAAAATATTAGTCTATGGTTTAATTTATGCATAATATACAAAATTCTAGACAATGATCTAATATTTTCTCATAAAATTTTTAATTTGCTCAAAATATATCTTTAAACCATAGTCTGAAATGTCCACAAATTTTTAGAAAAACAAAAAGATGGTCATTTACTAAATAGTCGTCCCAAAAAGGGAAACCGGCGAAAATTTCAGGTGGAAACTTGGGTACCTTCTAAAATTTAATTTTCAAACTTCAAATTCTATATTTCAAATTTGAAGTCCAAATAATTGCTCAATTTAATATTCAACAAACATTTATTTAAATAATCTTCAATTATTATTTCAAAAATTTGAACAAACGGCTGCAATTAATGTATGTGTAAACTGCAATTTCTGCAGCATCTGGGCCTATGTGTATATATTTTTTGTCATTAACTGGAACACACGTTCTGCTTTATTAAAGTTGAATTAGGACAAGTGTACAAATGTGGATTGTACTATTGGATAACGTATTTAATGATTATGTACCCCTAAGAAATTTATTACCCAACTATAATTATTTGGATTTGTTGAGCATTAATAGCTGGGTGCCGTTAAAACAATCTTCATTTGTTGCTAATTTTCTTACTCTCACAAAGGAAAATTTATGTTTTCATTATAGGGGTAAAGGGATTTATGGAGGAAAAAATTGAAAATAATCAAAAAGTTATTACCTTCTCTCTAAAAGGAAAAATATTATCTTGAAAATTTATTTCTTTTGTCTTAATTTGCCAAGCAATTGTAACGGTACAAGTTTGAGAAAGAAGATTTTGCACAACTTTTTATCAAAAGTTGTATGTTAAATAAAGCTGCTCCAATCATTAATCTTCTTAATCCTTTTTTAAGTCAAAGGGAAACTTTTCTTATTTTCTTTAATTTATTTGTAAAATCATACTAGTATTACTAATAACTTTACCTTCTTCAGCGGGGAAGGAAGGCTCGCTAGATCAGTAAATAAAAAATGAAAGATAAACCAAGAATAAACAAATAGCGCATTGTAATAAATACTAGATAAATAAATAAATGGGAAACCTTCAATTCACGATTATTTTTACTCTAGATTAATAGAGGTGAGGCAAAAACTGTATTAGTAGAAACTAGTTACTCCATCCGTCTTAATTTAAGTGTTTTTTTTTATATGTCTAAAAAAGAGTACATCTTTCTATATTTAGTAAGTTAACAATTCAAACATTCTACATAACAAGTTTAAAATCACAAAATTTAGATAACATTTTAGTACATTACATACATATTTGAATTAGGACCATAAGATTCAAAACACTCCACTTTAATTTCTTAAATTTTATCTTCAGTCAAACTAAGACACTTAAATTGGGACAGAGGGAGTATGTAGCATGTTACGTCAAAATATATATGATGAGTAATCTAGAAGGTCAAAGTATGATTAAATGTAAGGGTTGTAATCCTCTTCCATTTCATGTTAAGACAAACAATAGTCCTACTAGTTTTTTGCTAATTACGCCAGCAACGAGGCAGAAAGAAAGAGCAATAAGAAAAAAAGAATTAGCAACAGATAATTTATTTCTATCGTTAAATGGTAAATAATTATCGTTGATCTGTCTGACGATGGATTAGTGATAAATTATCAGAATATCATATTAATTACGGACTATTTTAACAATAGATTCGCGATGAATACAGTAACTAATTTTTTTTAAAGTGGAATGCCACAACAAACATTAAAAAGAAAGAAGAAGAAAGTAATTATTTAAATTTTCAAAAATGAAAAATAGAACTACACCACTAATTAATTAGTAGTAGCAGTAGTATTACATTTCTAATATATTCTTTCTACATATTTTGTTCAAACATGTGAAGATGAAACAGTATTCTCAACAACCTCATCCTCAACTTCTAACAAAGACAAACAAGGAGGACTAGCAGAAAAACTAGAAGAACAAAATGAAAATGGAGAATTAGTAAAAGAATGACTAGAATTTGTAGTAGTAGTAGCACTTGTTGAAGATGAAGAATTAGAATGACTAATCAACAAATCATAAAATGCACCAATAATATAATGATGATTACTTTTCTCATTAACTTTCAAATACCAACTCAATAGTTCTTCAAGGAACTTCTCACAGTCCTTAATCTCTTGATTTGCTTCCACCATTTCTTCCATTGATTTCTTGAAATCCTCAAAAGGGTCCATCGAATCCATTGTCGTTATAACACATGAGTCATTAAATGATAAAAACTCAAGCCCGTCACTATTATTATTCTTTGATGATGAGACTTCAAGAATTGAACTAGTTTTTTCTCCTGGCTCAAAGAAAAGCCTTTGTTTCTCTTTTTTTAAGCCTTCAATAACTGCCTCTACAATGTAATCATCAACATTGTTGTAAAAACTATCAGAGTTCAAAATGTTGTGATTATTTTCAACTCTAAAAGAGAGAGTTTTGAGGTTTCCACAAGGTGGCAATGGCCATGGCAATGGAGAAAAAAAAGAACTTTCTTGGATTTTGAAGAGAGAAGGGAGTTTCATTTTTTTTTTTTTTGAAGTAAAAGAAGTGTTGAAGTTTGAATGGGAAAAAAATTATGTGACTTTTTTTCTTTATGTGGAGTTTTAGTGTTGTTGGGGTTTGATGGTTGGTTGTGAATATGAATAGAAGTTTCTTAAATTTTGTTGGTGTGGAGGGTAATTATGCTATGGCAGAGTTTGTTGTTTCAAATTTAAGATTTTAAAGGAATGGTGAAAGAAGTTGGGTCGTGAAGAAAAAAAAACGGGGTTGTGGGGGGTAATTTCAAGTTGGGTGCATTGGCATATCAAACTAGAACCCGTTTGGATTAGAGAATTAAAAGTAGTTGATAAATATTAAATTTTAAAAAATAATTTTTGATTGATTCTATAAATAAGAAGTTATATGTATTTAATAGAAGTGATAATAAATAGTTAGTGTGTTTGATAAAAAAATATTAAAAAAACATTTTTCCGATTATAATGATTGAAACATACTTAAGGTTATCTACGAAAAATATAATTTAAATATAAGTTGTTATTAAAAGAAGGATGAATGATGAAAATTGAATAGAGATATAATTAAAAAGTTATAATTGGGAAGAGTATTAAGAGAATACAAAAGATATTAAGAATAAAATCATAAAAGGTTAAGAAGGTGTTTAGATTGACTTTTGACTTATTTTTATATTTTTTTAGTTTAAAAGTAAGTGTTTAATCTTTTTTTTAATTTTTTCCAAACACCATTAAAAGTAGAAAATAACTTAAAAGTCAATAAACACTTAAAATTAACTCAAATCAAAAGTGTTCATAAGTTAAGACTGACAAAATTATGACGTTTGACTGTTGACTTCATAATTTGACTTATAATCATTCTCAGACAAGTGTAAAGTGTGCATAAACTTATTGACTAGCTCATAAGCTTTAGTCAAAACACCTACCAAGTTATATGAAACGAAATTACAGATAAATCTTTTAGATAAGCATTAGCTAATAATCTCTTTAAATGGTATATAATTTGATATCACATGTTAAAACTTACTTAGTGTAAGAAATATGTTACCCAATTCTTAATCGGTTTTATTTTTATATTATGATATTTGATGGGACACAATACGTAAAAAGAAAGAAAGATTGTTAATACATTCCAAAAGTTTTTATGCTTTATAATATTTGTGTGCTAATTATATACATTCCGAAAGTTTTTATGCTTTATAATATTTGTGTGCATATAACATATGTCATTAATGTAAAATAGAAAGTTTAAAATTTAAAAAGTTTTAAATAAGAGAAATATTATTTTTATAATAATAAATCAAAAGAAAAGAATGTGATATAAAACAAAACCAATGAGTTTTACAAGAAACGTGTAAAAGGTTGTACTACATTATATTGTCAGATTCAGAGTTAAAAGCACAAGTCTACTTATATTTATGATAATTTTTGAGGTTTTCCCTGAAAAAAAAAGGAATTGTAGAACGAAACTATTTTTGATTTGAAAGACAAAAAATTGTTGAAATTTTGAAATTGCGATTTTTATTTTAAGTCATTCACTATTTAATTTCTTCCCTTCATATTAGAAGTTTGAATTTTTCTTGGACTTTGTATTGCTGCCATTCATGTTTCTCATTTTTGTACTTATTCTCACAGTCCGTCCAAAATTTGGCCCAAATCTACATTGTTGTTGGGTTGTGACAGAATTAAATACTCCAGAAATTTACAAAATGAAACTTGAAATTCAAATTTCAATAGTCATTTAAATATTCAATTGACCACATTTGGGAACTGTGTGAGAGCAGTAAAGATGAAGAAGAGATAGAATTCTACTTGTACTCCTTTTCCAGAAGAAAGTGGTAGAGTATTACTATAATACTTCTAGGAGTTTGTTGTAATTAACAGACTCAATCCTTACCAACATATACATTTTTTAAAACCTAATTATCATCTCTTTTTGTTTTTAATTTAAAACATGTTTAATATATTTTATTTAATTATAAAAATATTTAAAATAAAACAAAAATAAATCTAAAAGATGACTAATTATTCAAATCAAGTAGATGCAGAAGCGTTTTTGTATTTTTTTTAAGCACTTCTATCTCTTCTTAAATATGCACTAAGACCATCACACACTAACTAATATGAGTAACTTGTTTGGCCAAACTTCTATATTTAAAATTTATCCTTATTAAAATATTACAGTGATACATGTCAAATTCAAAAGAAATAATTTATATATTGCTATATCCCAATATACTAGTTTGGAAGGTGGTTGTGCTGTAGAAGTGGGGAGGGCTATGGTTGGCAATATGCATAGTAACGGTAGTTGTGATGACACAGGCGGTTGATGGTAGTGGTTGTTGACGGCTGCAGATAGTGGTTGTGGTAGCAATGGTGATAGTTGTGATGGAGGAGGTTGGTAGTATGGTAGTTGACAAGTAATGTAGTAGGTTCTTGGTGGTTCCCGTCAGTGTTTTCAGAGGCGTTTTTCGGGGCGGGACGTACCAAAAACTCTACGGGGCGCAAATGAAAGGCGTAGATTCATAGGGCGTACGCTCGGGCGTTAATTTTTTTTTTTTTATGTTGTTTTAAATACATTTTTGCTATAGATTATGATTTTTATTATTGGTGTAATGATATTTATAGTTCATGTTTTCTTGCTTTAGTGATTTTTCCTAAAATATATAAATAAAGAAAACAACTCTCATAGAAAATAACACTATCATAAATAGTTTTTTAGATAATTATATCTGAAATTGATAGGATAGAGATTTCATAGAACTATATTTCTGAAACAACTTTATCCATTTTTTGTCATTGCTCTTACACTTTTTACCCTTCTTTTTTTTAAATATATAAATAAAAATCGATGCAAATATTAGTTGAGGGTGGGAAGAAATAATAGATATGGAGACTGATGATGAAGTGGATGAAGATTTCATTTTAAAGATTATCTAGGCTATTATCGTTTTGTGTTGTTACTTTTCTCAAATAATAATTGTAATAATTTTTTATATATTATTGGTGATTCATTTGAATTTATTTGCAGAATTTTAATGAAAATTTTATTTTTCCTTATTTTTTTAGTAATAAAATTATAAAATTAAAGATACATGAGATATACGTCCCCTAGATCCATGGGACTTACAGTCGGTGCTGCATAAACAAGTCACCTCACGCCCCCCGCCTATTAAAACATTGGTTGCTATAGTGATGGTTGTGATGGTGATTGGTAATATTGGAAGTGGTGGTGTCGGTTATAAACAGTAAGTACAATGATGGTTGTGGACATAATTCGGGTGAAAGCTCATCTTCATTAAAGTCTTGAACTAAATAGGTTCTTAATAATAATAAGATTGCTCAACACCACATGTATTCACAACACACTGAAGAAAAATCAACCTTATATCCAAATATCCGTTTATATTATTGTCCAGCATTACAATATCAGTATTATTTCATGTTAGAAATCATTTCATCAATTGCGCCAAAAGTGTTACATACCGCAAAAATCTGGACCTACAAATTACAATCCACTAATCCTGTAGATAATCAAAAAAATCCCAGGTGTTCCATGAGCATAAATCTGGACCTACAAACTACATACATCATGTTCATAATTCAAGTTATGCAAGAAGTACAATAGTTGCAGAACTCTATGAGTGACAGCATTTCAAAGTCCGAGAATTTTCTTGATCTCTTCCCTTTCCAGTTGTACATCAACCTGCTAAAAGTTCTGAATATTGCACCTCAAGCAAATGCAATATTGGTCATTTGCATTGTTTAAATTTTAAATATACTTATTATTGATCTCCTTCCATCCAAGAACCTACACGGCACAAAGGAGGTAAATCTTTCTATTGAAAGCGACAGAGCTATACACAATAATATTCACCTTTTCCCATGAAAGTTGAAGCCAGAGTCTAGACAAGCACGAGCTGTGCCAAGAACTATTCTAATTTAGACCTAGAAGAGAAATGACAGCAAAGATCAAGTCAAAATGAAAAAGAAAACTCATCTAACTGACGCAGAAAACAAACATGATAAATTCTAATGATCAAACGGACAGATAATGAAACAATTCACTAAAACTCAATCAAGGGGATGCCATAACAATTACTAGGAATGTTTTGACTTAGCAAGATAATGCTTCTAAAAAAATGAACAATGACAATATACAATTTGAACTCCATATATATGCAAGAGAGAAGTTAGCTTTTGAGCTAATAACTACAACTAACAAATGATGAGCAAGAAAAGAGAAGCTAACACATAATTACAGGTACATGTTGAGCTAACTTGCATTATAGGATATGAGATTGCCCTCTTCGGATAAAGAGGAATTCTTTCATTACCAAGAGGAGAGAAAATTCTTAACCACAAAGCACTAACAAAAAGGGTGTGCATGATATATTGAATATGGAATAACATCACGACCAATGCAAACATATATCATATATGGACATGCTCAAATTTTAGCAATTACGTAAAGCCATGATTGCTTTACTTTGCACTACTTAAGAACAAGAAATTTCAAGTCCCAACATTAACGTCGTTATGGATCGCAGAAGATTTCGTAAGTTTATCCGACAACAATTGCGTAGCAAGATAAAAAACACAACATACTCCAAAAAGTCCATTGGACCTTCTCTTCTCCAAAATGATTCTAGACATCCTTCGTAGATCACCTCTTTGTTTCACATGAATTCCTCATGCGACCCACAACCATGCAAAATGAAGAGAAAATAAAGCAAGCACACTCTAGATAAACTGCCAAACTAAAAATAAAGGTCGCTTAATTTAAAGGTCATGGAAATTCACACAACACTTTGTGCCTAACAAACAGACATTTAATCATATCTCACAGCAAACAACGTACCCAAACATTAACACTATAGCAGCTAATTCCAAAGATAAAACAAAAACAGATATTACCTATCAAAAAGATTGTCTTAGTTTACTTGACACAAAGTTTAAAAAATAAAGAAAGAGTTTTGAAATGTGTGATTCAAAATAAGTCTTAGATATTTGTGTGACTGTAAATCATCTAGTAAAGTTAAACTATTTCTAAATATATAAATGTGTCAATCTTTTTCGGACAAACTAATAAGGGGATAAAACAATCTTTTTTGGGACGGAGGGAGTAATAAATCAACTCATTTAAATCCAGCGAGGTGCCATACCAATTGTAGGAATGTTAACAAAACATGAAAGTATCAACTCAAGAACAATATGTGACAAATGCAAATATGCCGCCAGTGGAAACATACACAAAGATTTAGCATTTACCTAAAACCATGCTTTCTATATTTACGAGGACGAGAAAATTCAAGTCCCAAAAGTAACATGGTTATGGATAGCCGAGGGATTCACGAGAAACATAAAGTGTTCTCTTCCATATATTCTTTGCATACCACCTCTTTGTTTCACATTAATCCTTCTGCTGCCCATAACTTTCTACTACCTACCAAGGTAGATGTAAAGTTTGCGTACACTATGTAGGTAAAATTGGTGTATTTGAAAGGTTAAACAAGAATAATGGCTGAGTCGAGAGATGACTCTCTGTATTTAAGACAAAATTGCTCCATATATATGCTTTTACGGTAATGGACAATAGTCTCCCAAGATAAACAACAACGATCAACTATACAAAGCAAATAAAGTTGATTATAGCGAAGAAATAAATATAGAACAGATTGCTGAAGAAGGGTAGAATTTCTGTCAGAAATTCGTGTCTTTGTTCTATGTTTTTCATGCAGAAATAGAACACAAGAGAAGGGTTTTTGTGTTTTTCTGTGTTGTATATTCGCTTCTTTAATTTGAACAGAAATGTTTAATTTATAAGAGCAGAAAGGGAATCAATGTTCTATTCTGTTCCCGAGAACCCGAAACCCGTGACCCGTGACCCGGACCCGACCCAAACCGGACCGGGCGTGGGGCGACGGTGGCGCGCGTGTGGGGATTAGCCCCGAACCCAAGATCACCTAGGTCCTCCCTCTTCTAAACACATGGGTTACCCATTGGGGTTCCAAACCCTTACTCAAAATTATAGCTTATATATTGCTCAATCATTCCATCTTCTACCAATGAAGGAGATTTGTCATTTTTGGCCAAAAACACTACATCTTTTCATGTCTCAAACACCTTACTTTGTGTATCAATATCTCTTTCATTTCTTAACATAATTTGAATTTACTTGGCACTAACAATATCTATTCACTTAGTAGATTAGGCATGTGCGAAGAAACGATGTTTTTGACATGCGAGGCCCATGTGTTTAAGTCATTAATGACGGAATAAACTCAATCTCACATTAGTAAATTTCCAACAATCCCCTCTTAAAAGAGAATTGGTGCACACAAGGTGCCAAAGCCCAGCAATCTTTCAGCGGAAAGATATTGCATCAGGAAAGGTAGCTTTCGACTTTGAACCTTCCTTAGTCGATTACCATCGGATTTACTTACTGCGCGGTGAACGTGATATCTTAAACCGTCAGTATTTAGAGTAAACCAAGACAATGGTATCAACACAATAACTCTCTTTATTCATTTCTTCTTATCATTTTATCCGTTGTGGCCATGGACAATGCTTGGATTCTTAAGTGCGTATATTTGAAGCGGCCTGTCTTCGCACTTAAATAGGTAATCTCCTATAAGGTATATTGCTCTACCCCACTCGCAAGTCTTAGGAATCATTAAAGTTTCAGAAACTTATCATTTACCCATTATGCAGGTAGCACTCAATGTCTATCGTGGAACAACTTTGGAGTTATATTTCTTTAAAGAATGATAATATGAAGTGCTCTTACTTCAAGTGAAGCTTAAACTGAACCTCTATAGTTTAGTTTTCCCATTGAACCAAATTCTTGGAATCTCCAGTCAGTAAGGTTGGGTTACCACTATAAAGATTCTTATTGTTTGGGTTTTAACCCCATTCCCCTAGAGAAGCAGAATATTTTATCTTTGGATAGGCCTTTAGTTAATGGTTCCGCTAAGTTATCCTTTGATTTGACGTAATCAATGGAAATAACTCCCGTATCCTCCGATGAATATGTCTAGACTTACCATTGTACATATTACTACGTGCCCTTCCTAAAGCCGATTGGCTGTCACAGGGAATCATCACCGAAGGTACGGGTTTATCCCAATACGGGATATCCTCTAAGAAGTCGTGAAGCCACTCTGCTTCTTCTCCTCCTTTATCCAAAGCGATAAACTCCAATTCCATCATGGATTGGGTGATGCATGTTTACTTAGAGGATTTCCAAGACACAGCTCCACCACCAATTGTAAAAACATACCCACTGGTGGATTTGGTGTTCTTTATGTTCGATATCCAGTTTGCATCACTGTATCCTTCCAGTACGGCTGAATATTTTGAATAATGTAATTCGTTAGTCAGTGAATATTTCAGATATCGTAGTATCCGATTTAACGCCTTTCAGTGATATTTCCAAGATTACGAGTGAACTTAGTCAACTTATTGATTGGATAAGTGATGCCCAGTCTGGTGCAGTTTGTAATATATATTAAACTACCAATGACATGTGCATATCGCTCCTAGGATATGGGTGCACCATGATTTTTATCAATTCTATGATTCATATCCATTGGTGACTTTATAGGAGGCTGTCAAATACATCAAATTTCCTCAATACATCTTCAATGTAATGAGTTTGAGATAAGACCAGCCCGTTAGATGTCTTAGAAATATTAATTCCTAAGATTACATCTGCAATACACATATCTTTCATGTCAAAACATTATTTCAACATATTCTTGGTTTTCAGGATCAAATTAAGACTACTTCAGGTGATGAGCATGTCATCTACGTAAAGGTATATCATGACAAAAGAGTGAGAGTTCCCTTTGACTTAGATATATTTATCACATTCATTTATGGAGAAACCTTTTGATAATAAAGTATTATCAAACTTTTCATGCCATTGTTTTGGGGCTTGTTTGAGTCCGTACAGAGACTTAACAAGTCGACATACTTTCTTTTCTTGTCCTGGATTTACATACCCCTCGGGTTGTTCCATGTATATTTCCTCTTCCAAATCTCCGTTTATGAAGGATGTATTAACATCCATTTGATGTATCTCATGGTCATGCAAAGCTGTTATGGCTATGAATACCCTTATGGACGTTAATCTAGACACAGATGGAGTATGTGTCGAAGTAATCGAGGTCTTCCTTTTGTCTGTAGCCTTTGACTACTAATCTGGCCTTATACTTGTCAATAGTTCCATCTTCTTTGTACTTTCTTTTGAGTATTCACTTACAACCCAAAGGTTTGCTTTCCGGAGGAAGATCAACCATTTTCCAAGTATGGTTTTGCATGATGAAATCTATTTCGCTTTCTATAGCTTCTTTCCAAAGCGGTGCTTCTGGAGTTGACAATGCTTCCTTAATTGTCCTCGGTTCATTTTCAACCATTTAGGTTAGAAAGTCTAGACCAAAGGTTTTGTTCGTTTTGGCCCTCTTGCTCCCTCTTGGTTCAACCTCTGGAACCCCTAAGTTCTGTAGGTCTGGAACATTAAGTTTCGGATAGTTAGTAAATTCTGAGTCCTATAGATCTGGAACGTCTAGTTTCGGATAATCAGAAACTCCCGGGTCTTGTTGACTTTGAGCATTTTGTTCATAATTTCGTTTGCGCAAAATTGTTTCTTTTCCCTTTCTAGGAAAGATATGTTCAAAGAATTCAACATTCCTTGATTCCATGATCGTACATTTGTGGATATCAGGTATCTCCGACTTATACACTAAGAAGTGATAACCACTACTGTTATTTGCATATCCGATGAATATGCAATCTACAGTCTTAGGTCCAATTTTGACCTGTTTTGGTTTAGGTACTTCAACATTTGTCAAACAGCCCCACACTTTCAAATATTTGTAAGTGGGTTTCTTTCCTTTCCATGATTCATATGGAGTTTTATCCTTATGCTTATGCGAAACTCTATTGAGAATTGTATTAGTAGTAAGAATCGCTTCGCCCAACATGTTTTGGGCTAATCCAGAATTGATAAGTAAAGCATTCATCATTTCCTTTAACGTACGGTTTTTGCACTCGGCAATACCATTAGACCGAGGCGAGTAAGGAGCGATTGTTTGATGAACAATGTCGAATTGAGCACATTATTCTTCAAATGGTGCTACGTATTCTTCATATCTATCACTACGAATTGCTTTAATCCGTAGGTTTAGTTGATTTTCAACTTCTGCTTTGTAACCTTTAAATGCTTCAGACGCTTCATCTTTACTTTTCAACAAGTAAACATAACAATACCTTGTACTATCATCAATGAAAGTCACAAAGTACTTGTTCCCCCCTCTAGTTTGCACAAACTTTAATTCACATATATCGGTGTGAATAAGTTCTAGAGGAGCGGTGTTTCTTTCGACTAAATGGAAAGATGATTTGGTTAATTTTGCCTCTACGCACACCTCACATTTATGTTGAGGGTTTATGTCGAAGGAAGGCAACAATTCCAACATTACCAACTATTGAATGGATTTGTAGTTAACATGTCCTAATCTATGATGTCATAAATTAGAGGACTCAAGCAAGTAGGTAGAAGGCTTTATTTCATTAGATGAACGAATTACAGACATAACATTCATTTTGAAGAGGTGGTCACATGCGAAGCCCCTTCCTACAAAATTACCATTCTTAGTTATTACAAACTTATTGGACTCAAAAACTAGTCTAAACCAGCCTTGACAGTGGCCCTGAAACCAAGTTCTTGCGGATGTTAGGGACATGCATCACTTCCTTTAGAGTGATCTCTTTGCCTGAAGTCATTTTGAGGACAACCTTCCCAACCCCTTGCACTTTAGAGGTGGCGTTATTGCCCATGAACAACTTCTTGCCCGTGACTGGGGCATAAGAGGAAAATGCATTCTTATCATAGTAGATGTGACGAGTTACACCCGTATTTATCCATCATTGCCTTGGGTTCTCCACCAGATTTGCCTTCAGCACCACTGCCGAGAAATCCACAATATTGTCGTCAAGATGCGGAGGATTACCCTCGTCTTGTATAATGTTACCTCTGCCTTGCGTTTGTTCTTGGCCTTCAGGTCATTTATGACCTGGATATTTTGGCCCACTTCAGTCGTTGTGTTAGACTGGGTGTCCATTGCATCCCCGCCAGAAGGAGAATCTTTTGTCTGAGATCGTGACAGGCTCAACGCAGTAAGATAGAACAACATCTTCACTATCTTATTTGCATATCTCAAGTGTATTTTTCGACAAATTCACATAAATAACTCAATATCATATTTTCACAAACCCAAAATGTGATTATGATTTTCAAGTAGACGTGAATATGGTCCTTCCAAATCAAGTTCTTAAACTTTGAAAATAAACCTCACGTTATTTTATACATTTAACAAATATGTGAGCCATGCATTTTTGTAAACAGAATATCAAATTCCGATTAATCATAATATTCAAGCATGTTATTTCAAATTTTGTGTGCACTTCGATATGCAGTATACAATATCTACCGAATCATTGACAAAATTTCACTTTATCAAATTCACAAGGGATAGAGGGAGATAAAAAAATTAGGAGAGTAAAGAAATGCGTAGAACCCAATTTCGTTGTTGCTGTCCTTTTGCAAGCAGTGTCTTCTCCACTACATCTCCTAATTTGATCATTCCGCCAGTGGTTTTATTAACAAAAGCGAACTTCGCTAATTTTTGTTTTTGTTGTCCTCCTAACAGTTTGCATAATCTCCTGACTTTGGTTGTTAATTTTCTTTCGAAGATCTAACCATACACGATGTCATCAAATATCAACTAAGGCGTGCACATCACCTTCTGGTAGCAGCAAGGACAACATCATGATTCGAACACTTAGATAGTAGGAATTTTGTCTTAAATTGTAGGTAAAATTGATGTATCTGAAAGGTTAAACAAGAATAAAGGTTGAATCGAGAGATATCTCTTTGTTTTTAAGACAAAATTGCTTCGTATATATGCTTTTACGGTAATGAACAATAGTCTCCCAAGATAAAACATGAACGATCAACTATACAAAGCAAATAAAGTTGATTCTAGCGAAGAAATAAATATAGAACAGATTGCTGAAGAAGGGTAGAATTTCTGTCAGAAATTCGTGTCTCTGTTCTTTGTTTTTCGTGCAGAAACAGAACAGAAAATTCGTGTTTCTGTTTTTCGTGCAGAAACAGAACACAAGAGAAGGGTTTTTTGTGTTTTTCTGTGTTGTATATTCTCTTATTTAATTTGAACAGAAATTTTCAATTTATAAGAGCAGAAAGGGAAGCAACGTTCTATTCCATTGAAATGTTCCAAAAAACTTCAGGGACCAAAATATAAATAGTTAATATTTCAAGGACAAAAAAAAAGTTCCAGAAGAAAGCAAGAACTCGTGACCCGGACCGGGCGGGCGGCGGCGCGCGTGGGGCTTAGCCCCGAACCCAAACTCACCTAGGTCCTCCCTCTTCTAAACACATGGGTTACCCCTTGGGGTCCCAAACCCTTACTCAAAATTAGAGCTTATATATTGCTCAATCCTTCCATCTTCTACCAATGAAGGAGATTTGTCATTTTTGGCCAAAAACACTCCATTTTTTCATGTCTCAAACACCTTACTTTGTGTACCAATATCTCTTTCATTTCTTAACGAAATTTGACGATATTTGGCACTAACATCATCTACTCACTTAATAGATTAGACATGTGCGAAGAAACGATGTTTCCGACATGCAGGATCCACGTGTTTAAGTCATTGAAGACGGGATAAACTCAATCCACATTAGTAAATTTCCAAACACACTATAACATTTAATAGCCCCACGTTGTTGGATTTCACTGAATATGTTGTTGTTGTTTATATAACTTCCTAAAGCAATACACAACCATGAGAAATTATGAAACAAAATAAAGAAAACATGCTTCAGATATTTTCTTAACTTCAAATAAAACATAGCAAATATAGCTCCATTAAAAAATAATGAAAATAATAACTTTCTCCAGCAATATATAACCATGAAGAATTATGGAAAAAAGTAAAAATAGTATGTTTCAGATATTTGCTTAAATGTAAATAAACATAGCAAAATTAGCTCTACTAAAAAAATGAATAAAGGATAACTTAAGAGGGGGTGGCGGCTGAGTGAGGAAACCCTAGTTTTGCGAGATGCAAGATTGTGGACTAAAGCATAAATAGAAAGAACTTCTATACAAAGTTGTTACCCAAAAGTCCCTAGGTTCTTTTTTCATCCTTTATACTATATACCTTTGAGCATCTTAATCCTTTAAATTTGCTAATGTGGCACACATTTGGTCCAGCTAACCCAAATTGCTAATGTGAGACTTTGTTCGAAGGATAAATTGTTGGAATTTTTATATGATATATAATCTCACAAGTTGGGTCTAAAGAGGATGTTGTGTATGCAATCTTACCCCTACTATATTGTATAGTTGTCACTCAAAATAATAGGCGGTAATTGTTTACTTTTGTATATTATATATAATAAAGATATTTTATACATGATTAGTGTATATTCTTTGTATATCCAAATGTGTTAAATGACCTAAAATTATTGGGTGTGTGAACAACTTTTATTGATTGTTGAAAAGATTGGCAGAGTAGTAGGATACTCTTAATTATGTGAGCATTTTTTAGGGAAATTATGAGTTTTATCCAAGGCAAATAATATCATATCATCATAATATTAAAAGTATCTTGATACCACTTAGCCCAAGCTTGAAAAAAAAAGAATAGACTTACTACTAATTAAGAGGATGTTTGGATTGACTTATCTTAAGTGTTTTTTTTACTTTTAATCTTTTTTCTATTTTTTGATGTATTTAGATAAGATAAAAAATACTTTTGAGCACTTATTTTTATATTAGAAAGGTATAAAAATAAGTCAAAAGCTATGACTTAGTTAAATCCTATTAGAATAGCAGTGAGTGACCTACATTGAATAGGAATAAGGAGTATGGTCAATTTATGACTTTTAACTTTTAGCTTATAAGTCACTTTTAAAAAGTCAATCCAAACGGAATTAAAGTTTTGTACAATATTTTCTATGTTTCAAAAAGAATAAAACTTAGCAGTACTAGATACTGTTCGACAATCAATTAGTTCATTACTTTATTTCTCCAACTATATTTTTTTTCAAATACTTTTATTTAAAAAAAACTGTGATATGTACTACTTTTATGTAATCTGTAACTATTGTTCTTTAATTAAAAAATCAAATATCCTAATTTGGTCAATAAAATGGACATGTTGACTCTCATACTCTGAAACTCTATCACTCTTTGACACAGAAAGTAACATTTTCTAACAAATCAAAATCAATCGAGTTAATTTCCTAGATAATCACCCAAATTTTAGGAAATTTCCTACAAAAAACCACTTTTGTTTCATTTAGGATAATAAAGGGAATTTCCTACAAATATTGTCTCTTCTACTATTAATCCATGGCATATTCTCAAGGAAGGGAAGTGTAACATCCTGTACTTTCGTGTAATGGTTTGAATCGCTAGGCGTATGTAAATAGACCCGAGCGTTGGAGGATTTATGTCATATTCACGTACGCAAATGAAGAGCTCGTTGTATAAGAAGATGTAGTCTCAAAATAATTTCGGACTTAGAAGTGTGACAACGATGGTTGAAAATAATAGTTTGTGTGTGATAAAAGAGGCTATGGACTAGTGGTATATCACATGATTGTGATAATGAGTATATGAATTGTGTTAAAGGATGGATATTATTTAAGTATAGTAGAGGTAAGATATTAAGTTAATTGTGGAAGAGTTGATAAGTGACACAAAATGTTTTCCACGTGTCCAAATGGAAGATAGAATGGTATGACTATGCATATATTTCATACGTTGGCACATTTTTGTAGAAAGCAATTATGAAAAGTGTCATCTATATAGGTGGACCCCACAAGAGTAATAAAATAGGTTTATGGAAGTTGTCACCTATGTTAGAATTTAATAAGAAAGGGATAGCAAAGTCATATTGTTTTCGATGAACATTAGAGGGACTATGGAGTAGCCTCTCTTGGGAAATTATAGGTGCACAACGAATTATTTTGAAAACATCAACGTGCATTCTTTTATTTTGGGTAAGCAACAACATTGTTTTTCCTACCTAAAGCAAGTTAGAGATTTCTCACGAGTGAAGTAAGGTAGAATAAGATGGTTTCTTGAAAAATAAGATTGAAGTGCATTACGGGCTGCTTTAATTATATTGTGGACACAAGATGGCTAAGGTATGACACTACAAGAAAAAGGACCTACGATGATGGTTAAAAACTGTCATATGAAGGGGTGGATGACGGTCTCAGTAAGTGTCATTAAAGCCACTGTCACAAATAGATGACGGTTTCACCAACGGTCACAACATATGTGACGGGCATAAACCGTCACAGATTTGCTCGTTGACTTTGACTATTTCCCGGCAATTGCTCGTTGACTTTGACTATTTCCCGCCTTTTGAAAAAAAAAATCCCGGGTATTTAAAATTTGTTGCGGTAAAATATTTGAATTTTATTAATTTAATATTTATTTTTGGAGGGAAAATTTTAAATAAATTTGAATTTTAGTTAATTTAATTTAAATATAAAACAATTGGGGGAAAATTGATTTTGGCGCATTTTTTATTTAATAATTAATTTAACTTAATTAATTGTTTTTTTTTAATTTTTCAATAATAGTTAAATTGGTGGGAAAATAACATATTGTAACTAAAATGTAACTAATTAATCAAATAATTTTAATACACAATATTGAAGCATTTACGAATTGTTTTACAAAATAAAATGTTCCCAAATGTAACCAAAATAAAATGTTCCCAAATGTAACCAAAACAAAATGTTCCCATAAACGGCCAAAGTACAAATATTATCCAACCATCATGAAGGTGGCACAACTTCGGTAGTACGGAGAATTTTTGAAAAATGATGTGCCCACTCAATCCGGACCTCATCAAGCTCATGCTGTGAAACTACTTCTTTTCCATTGTACTGTTAAACACAATAGAGATCAATTAAAGATTCTAACCATAATTAGGTCATTCTAATGTAACTACATTCAAATATAATTCAACATGTTAGATCAGTTATAATACACAATAGAGAACAATTAAAGTATGTATAGACAAGTACATAAACAAGAAATAATATTAGATACTTACATTTTTTTGCAGCAAAGATAAATCAGTCACGAAGTCTTTAATGAAATGCAACATATAGTAACCGCACTCGTATCCATTAGGCTGTTGTGGTACCTTAAAGCAAATTTAATCCAAACATTTACTTAACTGAACAAATTTGAACTTACGTTACATGCAATTAAAGACTTGAATAAAATGAAGTACCTTAACAATTTTCAGCATTCTAGAAAAAACTCATTTCTGATTATAACCTTTTTGAGTTGTGTACATGCGCATGGCGCTATAAAAAATGATAAAACATTAGAACATGCTTGTCATCATTCTTGAAATATAATTGACTAACAATATTAAAACAAGTTAGTAAATAATAACAAGTAAACGATACGTACTGTGTGATAAGTTCTACCAAGTCTTGATGGGGAGCATTATTAAGAGAATCCAGATTGTATACCTCAAATTTAGACACATTAAAAACAGTCAATACCTAATGATTCCTACAAATCATGTATATTCAGTATTTCTCAATCTAATTAAGGGAAAAAGAGACTTTAAATACAACATATAAAGAAAACAGAATTGACATACTGAGGATTATATGGCATGAAGATATATTGTCCGTCTTTCCCTTTCAACAACGATCACATAGACTTGCTGCCCTTTTATCAGGTGGACTGTTTGGTTTTTGGATTTATATTTGCACACACCAAATCAGGCAGCACAAACCCAAATAGTCGCACTCTTCCTGTCTGGTTGTATTTCTCATGCAACAAGCTAAAATAGAAATATGGAAATAATTTTTGCATCAAGAAAACAGTTCACAATAAAAGTTATTCACAACAAAAATTAACAATATTGTGATGGCAATTCACAGAAAAAAAGGTATGTGTTAATAACATGGCAGTTCACAGAAGCTTTAATATGAAAATTTTGTTTTTCTGAGTAGACTAATGTCAAATGCACACATCACACATCACAACAAAACAAAATGTAAAAGAAAAACAACCAATAAATTAAAAGATGTACCAAATGTAAATTTCAATTTGATTAACACTTAACCAATCCATTTTGAGTAATGCCTCGCATTCGTCCTTGCCAATATGAGCTTTGACAGAGTTTGTGATCTCAAAAACAGAATCATCCACAAGGTATGGCATGAAACAGTATGTTGCCAACCTCATATCCACAATGTCCCCAAAAAGAGCAAGCACTTCATTATGTTCTCGTTGTTGCACTACTGAATGTCGTGTTTTCTCATTGGTTGTGGAAGATTTCCAATTTTCTTTTTCCCTTTATTCTTCTCATTTTCTAAAACATTTGTCTGATCATTAAACACCATCATCAAACTACAATTGTTTCTTGGTGGTAGGCTGATGCACTTCGTCAACGACAAGCATTTGATCTTTCTTTGGTGATCTTTCGTTGTGCGGGCCAAAACTCCAAAATGAGTGCATAAATCATTGCCTGATTCGCCTATTGGAATCCCCAACTTATTGTACTTAACCACAATTCTTCCACATCCTTTTCTTTTCATATTCTGTTTATGGCCAATAGAAGCACCTCTACTATGGATGCTATCCTATGGTTTGTCTCACTTGTATCTTCTCCATCATCTTCGCATTTTTCTGAATTTTCTCCACCAGAAAATTTAGGAATGGGTTTAAGTTTGCATTACACTGGAGCAACATCATGCTCTTCATTTTCATCAGATACACCATCTGAAAGTTGGTCATTATCATTATTACAATATGCATCTTCCTTTTTACTCTTCTTCTTATCCATGTCAAAACTGCAAAAATGATTTATAATTGATCACAATCAAGTCAAAGTAGCAAAAATGATTCATAATTGATCATAATCAAGTCAAAACAACAAATATGATTCATAATTGATCATAACCAAGTCAAAACATCAAAAATTGAATAAACTTACACCGAAACATGCACAAATAATTACACCCAAATTCCATATTTTCCATCTCATATGTATACACCAAAGTCGTCATCATCATTCATCGGTAATTCATTTGCAATGGGAGCATGATCCATCACATTGTCTATATCATCATCAGTACCTTTATTCGGCATATGACACACTACATACCACTTTTTATCACTTGAATAAGATACGTAAAACACTTGTGGTGCCTGCGAAGCCAAAATGAATGGTTCTGACTTATGGCCTAATCGTTTGAGATTTACAAGTGTGCATCCAAGCTCATCTTTTAATATGACACCACCAGCATTCTCTACCCAATCACACTTGAAAACTGCAACTCTAAACATATTATAATTGATATCCCAAATCTGATCTATAACTTCGTAAAATCCCATGTCACGAGTTTTAGGATTTTGATCCTTAGAACTCGCAACTTGCATGGTTGAAGCAATAATAGTTACACCACTATTCTGAGTCTTTCGAATTGCGTCTTGCTCACATGTTTGAAAATGATATCCATTCACATCATATCCAGAATGTTTGTAAACAATGGGAGTCCATGAGACAACCAACGCAAAGTTTATGAAACTTCAACACCATTGCGTATTAATTCATAAACCTAAGAAAGCAATTCATAATCAATAACATACAGACTAAAATAAAAAATGAGAACCATAATGTAACTATATGATTATGATATATTTTAACCTTATTCTTGATCCAAGCAGCAAAGTAGGGGAGGATCCTACTTTTCATACTATTTCCAGTTTTCCATCTTGAAACAGAACATGTAGGGCATTTTTCCAGTTTTTCAAACTGTTTTCTATAAAGTATGCAATCATTAGGGCATGCATAAATTTTAATATACTTTGTCCCTAAAGCAGTCATTATTTTCTTAGCATGATAAAAAAAACACAGGCAATTCATTTCCCTCAGGCAAAATCTGAGATATAAGATTCAATATCTCAGAAAACCTTTTGTCAGATAAACCAAACTTACCCTTGATATTAAAAAGTTTAACTAGAGAACCTAACTTAGTGAAATTTGTGCATCCTGGATATAAAGGTTTCTCTGCATCTTCAAGAAGCTCTTTAAAAGCTTTATTATCGACACAATTATTAAAAGCATCAGTAACTATATCTACAGTGTCCCCATCATTGTAGTTAGACTCAAACTGGTCACGTATTCTAGAGTCCATGTTTCAAGACCTTTCCCCATGCCAAAACCATATTTTATATGCACTATCTATCCCATGAAAGAACAAATGTTCAAATACAACTTTCACTGAGTGAAAAGACAAATTCCCATATTGAGTGCAAGGACACCTAATCACACTAATGTCTACAGCAAATTGCAAAAATTTCTTAACCCCTTTATCATATTCATGTGATAATCGAGAACATGACATCCAAGACTTATCCATCAACGAACAGTTATAAGAATAACACTTGACACACAACAAAAGGCATGCACACATATCATTCAACCACATTTAAAAAAATATACTAATGCAGATTTTTTAATTTAAAAGTAAACATATTGTAGCTCAACAAAGCATCTTCTAAATTTCCAACACCGATTTTAGGGCTCAGAACAATTTTAGGGCTCAAAACGATTTTAGGGCTCAGATTTCGGTTTGCAGTAGCTAAGAACGAATTTAGACTTGATAAAAACTGATATTTAACATCAATGTAACCTTCTTGTGCACACAGTGATTTTTCTTAGCAATCTTCAATACCCTAACACAGTGGGCTGAAAACGACGGGAGAAGAATGCTAGGTTAGCATCTTAGAATGAAAACGATGACATGCAAGAAAGCTCAGATGGAATGAAATCGATGGGTTAACTCAGATGGAATGAAGAAGAAATGAGTTTTATCGATGCGTTAGCAGATGGAATGAAGAAGAAAGATCTGGAAGTTCGACCTAATCGATGGGTTTAACTTAGCATAAATCGGGTATGGGTCGGTTTTTACGTGTTGGGTCAGGTCAACTCAAAAAAAAAGGTCAACAAAAAAAAAAGGTCAACTCTATAAAATCGTCACACAACATGTGACGGTGAAAATACCCAACATATGACTGCCATAATTTTATGACAGTTTAAATACCTGCCACATATATGTCATAAGTGTCTGTTGACCAAGAAGTCAAGGGAAAAACTGTCACACTATGTGACAGTTGAATAAACTCACACTCTGACTGTCACCATAGGTCATTTTTCTTATAGTGTTAAGGCAAATTATTTCTTTCTTTTGGCATGTTCTAAGTACGAAACGTAAATGTGATATTGTCTCATAAATGTTTCTACTCTTAGTAGTTAAGGATGTTCATGTTATTCATTCCTATTTTCAAAGCGTGTTTAAATATGTTCCTAAATCTCTATTGAGGTATATGGGAAAGATGTTAGTATTCATAATGTTAATCGTTGATAAAGCGATATTACATCACTCCGATAAACTTATGGTGTCTTATTATCATATCATTCATGCATTACATTCATGTACATACCTTGACCTCAAAAGGAGTTATATATTCTACTATATGTATGTATGTATGTATGTATATATGTATATATAGGTTGGGTCCTTCTGGTTGTAGGAGTTTACCCAGTACCTTTTCAGTTTACTATTTTTATATGTCAGCAGGGTATCTCGTGGCGGCCTCATGAGCCATGTGAGATTACTGATATATGTTAAATATATGGTTAAGGGTACTCAACAAGTAACGTTCGGGTGCCCGTCATGGCCCTCCAGTTTGGGTCGTGATAAACTTGGTATCAGAGCAGATTTGTCCTAGGGAGTCTACAAGCCGTGTCTAGTAGAGTCTTGTTTATGGGTGTGTTGTGCACCACACTTATAGATAGGAGGCTACGGGGCATTTAGGATGATGGTTACCGTCCTTCTTAATCTAGAATCGTACTATAGAGTTGAGTTGTAAGAATTCTTTTTGTAAACCTTATCGTGTTTATGATTACATCAATGCCTTCTTCCAACGGGGCTACGATTAGCAGGGAGATTGAGGTTGGATTGAGTGTAAATGCAAGTAGTATGCTCTCTATTAAGACAGATCTGTTAGAGGATATTAGTAAGTTGTTTTCCCAGGTATCGACGAATCTAGTAGTACCATATAAGTTGAGGGAATTTCCCGTACCATCAGTCCTACCATCGGCTTCATCTGATAAAGAGGTAAGGAGAGTGGTGCGGGTATTGAATCAATTGGTTGCTTCCCAGACATGACTTCAGCCTAGAGCATCTGATAGGGATAGGCCCCTTGAAGGGTCAGGGAGCTCATAACCCAGGGAGTTTATTAGTCAGGGATCACCGATATTTAAAGGGTTCAAAGATACCAACATCTCAGGGTCAAAATTGTAAAGATCGGGTGAGACCGCTCCAACCATCTTGTAGTCAGTGTGGTCGAGCGCATGACGAATTATGCCGCAAATGTACAAGGGGTTGGTTTAGTGTGGCAGTCATGGCCACAATATATGAAGTGTCCCAAGTTGATGTACAAAGGTAAGGGTAAGAGAGGAGAGGGAGCCTCGAGCTTCGATGCTGCTTGAGGTGAGCTATGGGATGCCAATATATTATTATTTTTGTTGACAATCTACATACCTCTTATAGACTTAGTACTGGCCTATTTTATGTTTAAGAGTAGTGACCTCATTTTAGGGAATGGTTTTACGGTACTTCTTACAAGATCAAACATTCCGATAAAGATAAGTTATGAAGGTAAAGGTAAATGCACAAAGAGGCTTCTCACCCAAATGGTAGTTAAGATCACTTATATACGTTAGTATATTAAAAGATATGGATACCCACACCTAATATGGTGATAGAATGTGTAATATTTTCCTCCTTTCGAATGACCATGTTAGAATAAATTTGGAATTAACCTCAGATATCATTAACGAGAATGGATTGCCACAATCGAGTCGTCTGAAGAATGACCATTAGTAAATTGAAGAATATCATATAAAGTGACATACCAAGAATAGTGAGCCCAAGTCATACATATAAGGATCGAGTTATCCACGGTAGTGGAAGGGGACATAAGCCTCTCATCTATGGGTAAAGGGCCATACCGCATAGTATTGAGTATTACATGTATCAATGTTAGTAAGCTAAGGTATATTATAGGTATTGAACTGATAAGATCTTCAGCTTCATCAGGAAACATATTATAATTCTAAATAACCTTTGGATAACAATAGCTTGTTAGGGGCAATTGAGGACGAGAACTATGGAACAATTTAAGAATGGTTGTAAGAAATTGAAAACAGTTAATAAGTATGAATGAATGGTATGATCAAGTATCAAGGTAGAAATATTTTTCGTTTGATAATGAATAGGAGGAAGGATTACGACAAGAAGGATAAAGATGAATGAGATTATAGTTATGCAGGTTTCACAAAGGTGTGATTACTCCAGAACAACATAAGGACCAATGGTAGAGGAATGACAATAAGAAATCTTTGGCTAAAAATGACGAACCTCTGATGTTTAGGAAGATAATATGAGAAATACTTTGAGATAAGAGACCCCCAAGGCAACTTGAAAAGGAAATGTAAAAGTAAGATGAATGAGCACTCGGCCGATGGGAGATCTAACAATGATAAAACAAGGAAGCTTGACAAGTCATAGGATCATGTAACACCGTGAATTGGATCTAAACATATGAAGCATCGGTTCCACAACATATGCATTCATACACCTCAGAAAGTATGTAAACGGAAGTAACAGCGAGTAAAGCTCGAGATCGGCACCTAAACAGGTGAAAAGAGGTCAATGATGCCTATGGATACAAGGTAGACATTAAAGGTATATGTCAAGAGATAATGACATTATAATAAAGATAAAATGTCATGCAAATACATATATCTATGAGCGTTTTTGAACTGACCAAAAGTTCTACGAGATAGATAAAGTAATGCGTTTACAACTTAACAAGATCAAGGAAATCTTTTCCCAAAGCACCATTGACAGAAAGTCTTAGCCATGAGCCAAGTGAAGGAATTCAAATCTAAGTATAATGACCAGGTTTGGATATAGTAGGCCAACATCATGAAATGCAAAATTCTTTAGAATCTTCCACGGACTGAAGAAGGGAATACGTTAACAACTCATCTTTTAAGGGGTAGTAACGCCAAGGATTGGAATCAGGAGCAAGGTTTGAGATAACGTATGGATACCAGAGTATATTGGAACTAAGAAAGAGTACAACAAGTAAGAAAATGAGTGAACAAGTGTCAAAAGAAGTAAAGAAAGGAAGTTGTTATAATTATGAGTAGTGAGAAAGTACGAAAAAAAAGATTCATTTAAGACCATGAATGAGAGTTAACTGCGATGATACGTGCACTTCATATTCGATGACATTGTCCATAAAGTGTTCAGGATTGATATACTGCGAATATAAAAGTTTTCAGCACAATAGTAGTAAGCAAATCTAAGTTTACAATAGAATCATTCATCCACAAGCGGCTTGACTAATGTGAGGATGAAGGAGAGAAGTTGATCGAGGGAACGCATCAGTTAGCTAAGTGGGAGTGCGATTGGAGGATTCAGATAGTGATAGCCCTATGACTCAGAATACCGTAGGGTCATTCCTCATACTGAAATAAAAGGAACATCATGATGAAGATCCCATTTCCAGAGAAGATCGAGAAAGATATTTAACAAAAGAGAACCGCAACCTTCGAGCATAATGGGAGGTCCATTGCTCACAATATTACATTCACCATGGATCTACTAAGATGTATCATGATCTCAAAGGTATGTATTGGTGGAATGACATAAATAGGAACATTGCGAAGGTGGTAGTTCAGTGTCTTAATTGTCAGTAAGTAAAAGTAGAGCACCAAAAGCCCGGCGGCTTGACTCAGAATATTGAAATCCCGATGTGGAAATGGAAAGTGATTAATATGGATTTCATTACGGGTTTACCTTGCTCTTATCATAAGTTTGATTCTAGTTGGTTGATTGTTGATAGACTGACCAAATCAGCTCATTTCCTAGCGGTCAAAATTACCTACACAGCCAAGGACTACGCAAAGTTGTACGTCTTCATGGTATACCTATTTCTATTATATCTGACCGATGTGCGTAGTTCACAGTTAATTTTTGGAGATCACTTCAAAAAGGGTTTGGGTACTCAAGTTAATCTTAACACAACTTTCCACATCAGACAGACGGGCAGGCCGAGCATACTATTCAAACGCTCGAGGACATGCTACGAGCTTATGTATTGGACTTTAAGGGAAGTTGGAATTATCATTTATCCCTCATTGAATTTGTGTACAATAACAGTTATCATACTAATATCAAAATGGCTTCATATAAATCTTTGTATGACGGAAATGTAGATCTCCTATCGGATGGTTCGAAGTAGGTGAATCAGAATTATTTGAGTCTTACATAGTACACCAAGCCATATAAAATGTGAAACTTATCCAAGAACGGTTGTTAACCGCTCAGAATCATCAAAAGTCATATTCAGACGTGCGACGGTGGGACATAGAATTCCAAGTAGATTGTTGGGTCTTCTTGAAGATTATCCTATGAAGGGTGTAATGAGATTTGGGGGAAAGATGGGGGGAAAGTTTAGTCCAAGGTACATTGGACCATATCACATAATTCGACGAATAGGCCAAGTGGCTTATATATTGGACTTGCCTTCAGAGTTAGAGTTTGTTCATCCAGTTTTCCATGTTTCTATGTTGAGAGCGTGTATTGGAGATCCTTCCCAAATTATGCGAATTGACGATGTGAATGGTACAAAGGGCTTATCATATGAAGAGGTTCCTATTGCTATCTTAGATCATCAAGTTCGCAAATTTAGAACTAAAGAAGTAGCCTCCGTGAAGGTTCTGTGGCGAAATAAGAATGTAGCTAAGATGACGTGGGAAACGGAAGAGGAGATGAAATATGATTATCCCCACTTATTTCAGACCATTATCATTAATGTTTGATGACCACGTGAGATCCGACATAAGGATAAATGTTATATTATATGGCACGTGAAGCGGTGGGTGTGTTTTCGACCGACGTGACAAGGATTAGATATGTCACCCAATATTCGAGGATGGATGTTTCTAAGGGGGGAAGGATGTAACATCTGTACTTTTGGGTCATGGTTTGAATCGCTAGGCGTATGTAAAATCGCTAGACGTATGTAAATAGATCGGAGCGTTGAGGGATTAATGTCATATTTACGTACGCAAATGAAGAGCTCGTTGTATAAGAAGATGAAGTCTCAAAATAATTTCGAACTTAGAAGTGTGACAATGATGGTCGGAAATAATAGTTTGTGTGTGACAAAAGAGGCTATGTACTAGTGTTATATCATATGATTGTGATAATGAGTATATGAACTGTGTTAAATGTGAATATTATTTAAGTATAGTAGAGGTAAGATATTAAGTTAATTGTGGAAGAGATGATAAGTGACACAAAATGCTTTCCACGTGTCCAAATGGAAGATAGAATGGTATGACTATGCATATATTTCATACGCTGGCACATTTTTGTTTAAAGCAATTATGAAAAGGGTTATCTATATAGGTGGACCCCACAAAAGTAATAAAAGAGGTTTATGGAAGTTGTCACTTCTATTAGAATTTAATAAGAAAGGGATAACAAAGCCATATTATTTTCGATGAACATTAGAGGGACTATGGAGTAGCCTCTCTTGGGAAATTATAGGTGCACAACGAATTATTTTGGAAACATCAACGTGCATTCTTTTATTTTGGGTAAGCAACAACATAGTTTTTCCTACATAAAGAAAGTTAGAAATTTCTCACGAGTGAAGTAAGGTGGAATAAGATGGTTTCTTGAAAAATAAGATTGAAGTGCATTACGAGCTGCTTTAATTATATTGTGGACACAAGATGGCTAAGGTATGTTAATGCAAATTATTTCTTTCTTTTGGCATGTTCTAAGTACAAAACGTAAATGTGATATTGTCCCTTAAATGATTCTACTCTTAGTAGTTAAGGATGTTCATGTTATTCATTCCTATTTTCAAAGCGTGTCTAAATATGTTCCTAAATTTCTATTGAGGTATATGGGAAAGATGTTAGTATTCATAATGTTAATCGGAGATAAAGCGATATTACATCACTCCGACAAACTTATGGTGTCTTATTATCATATCATTCATGCATTACATTTATGTACATACCTTGACCTCAAAAGGAGTTATATACTCTACTATATATATATATATATATATATATATATATATAGGTTGGATCCTTCTGGTTGTAGGAGTTTACCCAATACCTTTCCGGTTTACCATTTTCATATATTAGCAGTGTATCTCGTGGCAGCCTCGTGGGCCATTCGAGATTATGAATATATGCTAAATATATGATTAGGGGTACTCAACAAGTAAGGTCTGGGTGCCCATCATGGCCCTCCGATTTGGATCGTGACATGCAGTTTGTTGTAGTAGAGTTTCCAGGAGAGAAAGAAAAATTGGGAATGAAGTTGTTCCAAATATTATTTAGATGTAAATTCTTTGGCCTTTGTCTTCTCAACAGTTGCCAAGCAGAATGATTAGAGTAGTGCCCATCATTAGATCCTTTCCATATTGCATAATCCTTACCCTCATGATGATCAATACCAATGGAACTTATATGGAGGGCAATGTTACATGGAACATTGTTGTAAAGTTTGGTTAAGTTCCAAGTTTTGTTGACAAGAAAGTCTTGAACTTTAATCTTGATTGCTACCAGGAACAAGATTGGGACAGATCAGAGCAATAGACCCTTGTTCTGTCCAATCATCCCACAAAAAATTACAACTTCCATCACTAATTTTCCAGGTGATGCATTTCTCACTCTTGTCTCTGGCCTTAAGAAGTTGTTTCCAGGCTTGTGAGTTACCAGAGATCCATTTTTTTCCTGCAGGATGCACTCTTTGACAGTACTTAGCCTTCAAAATTTCAGCCCATAGAAAATGTTCTGATCTGAATTTCCACCATCTCTTAATTGAGAGTGTTAGTAATATCCTCCATGCCTCTTATACCAATTCCAGATTCATCTTTAGGGAAAGTCAAATTTTCGTATGCACTCCAATGATATTTGTTCTTGTCTCCAGATTTCCCCCCAAAAGAAGTTGACAATATGTTTTTCAATAAGTTCCAAACACTTCTTAGGGGGGTTGATAGCAGTAAGAATATAAGTGGGAAGAGCTTTAATGACAGTTTTAATGAGAATTTGTTTACCTCCAAAAGATAACATATGACCTTGCCAACCATTCATTCTTTTAATCACCTTAGTGACCATAGAATCAAAGTAACAAATCTTCTTTTGACCAATATATATAGGACACCCAAGATAAGTGAAAGGGAAATATTTTTCCATAAAACCTGTACATTCTCTGATCCTCTTTATCCTATAGGCACATGTGTTTGGGAGCAGTGAGAAAGAAACTTTTATCTTTGTTGACCAATTGGCTAGAGGCTCTCTCATATCTTCTAGTCTGTTTCATAATAAGTTTGATGGACTTGGAATTATCACTGCTAAAAATCACTATGTCATCTGCATAAGCAAGATGAGTGATATCAGGACCATTTTTATTCATAGAGAAAGGGGTGAAATTTGGATTATGAAGGAGGCTATTCAGAGATCTAGTCAATATCTCAGCAGCAATAATAAAGAGAGAAGGAGATATAGGGTCAGTGTCACAATCCAAACCGGAGAGTCATGACGGGCAACCGGACCTTACTTGTCGAGTACCACTAACCATGTATTTAGCATAAAACCATAATTTCTCATGGCCCACAAGGGCCGCCAAGAGATACCCTGCTGACATAGGGAAATAGTAAACTGGAAAAGAGTTATGTAAAATTCTACAACCAGAAAGACCCAACCTATATACATATACATCAAGGCCGACAGGGCCATACACGATTACTATACACAGGACAACTGTCTACAAGCCTTTAAAGAGTACGTAACATCATAAGGTCGGGACAGGGCCCCACTATACCTCTATGCATATCAAAATATCATACCACGACTAGACCGCAACTCTGGAACAAATACAGTGCTCTAATATCAGCTGAACCAACAACCTACTAGTGCGAACCGTGGCCCTGTCTACTTGAGCCTGAGGGCATAAAACGCAGCGTCCACCGACAAAAGGGACGTCAGTACGACTGATGTACCGAGTATGTCAGACATGAAGAATAGCATAATAAAAACCTGAAAGTGACATGAGACAAGAAACAACCAACCAGTAGATAATGCCTCTAAGGCCCATAATATGCCTAAATGTCATGCACAATGCGGTCATACACACACACACACACACATATATATGCGTATATAACGCCGTCTCCCATCATATCATTTCGGCCTATGTGGGCATAATCAGCATCATATACCAGCTAATCAAGTGATGCGCGTATATAACACCGTATTCCTTTTCCCATCCCCTACATACATATAATGCATACCATATAGTAGTGTATATAACACATATGGGTCAAGGGTAATACATGAATATAATGCATGAATGATAATAAAACATCCTAAGTTTATCGGAGTGACGTAATGCCGCTTCACCTCCGATTAACATCATGAATACTAACATCTTTTCCATATACCTCAATAAGGATTTAGGAACATATTTAGACATGCTTTGAACATAGGAATGAATAACATGAACATTCTTAACTACTAAGAGTAGAATCATTTATGGGACAATATTACGTTCATGTTTCGTAATTAGAACATGTCAAAAGAAGAAATGATTTGCCTTAACATACCTCAAATCCATCTTGAATGACCACAACGAGTCAAACCTTCCGGTAGACATCTAATGGCGAGTTATATTTGGGTTAACGATGGTACCGCGAGTCTCAAGTAAAATCAATGAGCAGTTGTCTTGCTATGGCCAAAACGGACGAGTGTGACCCAAAAAATAAATGAGCAGCCTCTGTGTTTTTTTTCCTTAACCTCTTACTTTCAACATAAGAGACTTTGTAATTTAAAAGTAGAACCTAAAGTACTTGCTGCTAATATTGCTCATATATCTCACGAAGTAAAGTTATTGAAAGTGTAATCTTTGTGAAACTTCCCAACTAAAATGATAATTCCATATAAAACATCTTCCACTTGGATATAAGATGTCTAATAATCTAATTACACTTAACCATAAAATGCCACAACTAACAAATATATGCCTTAGACATCTTTTGCTGCCCACCACGTGTTAACTATCTAGAGATAGGTTCTCATGTTGCACATCTCATGGCACTTTGATACACCTATCCAATTCTTTCACAGTTTTGTCTTAAAGTAAGCAATAAGGACCCATAAGTAGGACCGTAGAGGTGTGCAAAAATCGGTTTGATCGATAAATCGAATCAATAAAAATGCTATTGATTTATCGATATCGAGTTATTAGGTTAACGATTTGTAAACAGTTTTGTAAATTTTTTTATTGGATTATCTGTTCGATTTTAAGGATTTTAGTTACTGGTTAAACCGATAACCCACTAATATTGAAGTTATATTTTTGTTCCTAATTATATATTAGTGACTTTAAATTTTAATTTTTAAATATAAACCTATTTCTAAATTACTTACCGCAGGCACGCTCATTCTCTCAAAGTCTCAATTCTCATACAAAATTGGGGCTTGCAATGCCTCTCTGTCTTTGCCTCTCTTTCACTTCTCAAATGAACAAATGTTGCCTCTCTTTCACTTCTCAAATGAACAAATGGGGTTGGCCTTGTTTATGAACGGTGAACTGGCCTTGTTTTGTTTTTGAAAGATTGCTACAGTGCATTTTATAGTTTTATCTTATAATTTGTGTAGACTTTATGCATGAAGGCAGTGTGTATATGAATGAAAATAAGAGAAAATAAAAAAAATTAGTAGAGCATTTTCTTATTGGTGCGAAAACCAAACCATTAAGGACCAAAAATCAATAAACGGAAAATCGATAACGAATCGGTTTGGTTTTGGTTTAGCATATTTATAAACCGAAAACCGATACACGAACCGGTAATTTACAAAATCAAACCAAACCGATTGATAAGCTCTCCTACCATAAGTCCACTTGTCAAGTAATAATAAAATCTCATATAACTAGTGTTGGTTATGTGATTCACAAAGTAAAATCTGCATCAAAGACTAAATCATACCCTTATGATAAAAAAGCCTGAGCCGGTATTGTAACCTTTGTAATATGAATATATGTTTTCGCTTTGTAGAGATATAAGATATCATTATCAGGATCTTATTTCTTAGTACCATGACAAAAATAAACTTTATACTTCACCATTCCTTCTAGTTTTATGTTTTATTATCTTCTAAAGTATGACTATCATGTATTTTGGGTTTGCCCCCATGGGCCCATACTTGTACGCATTTTAATTCGGGCCATTCGAACGATTGCCCATATTTTGGGATGTTCTTTAATTTTTTTCCCTCAAATTGGTGATCTTTAATTTATGGCCTTTGCTTAAAAAAGTGGCCGAAAATATTCTGAGATTCTGGGTTCGAACTCCAGTAGAGTAAAAAAAATCACAAGATAAGATAGCAAATTATGTCTATTCGGCCAAAGTTACGTCAAACATAATTTAGAACTACAGAAGTTATGTCTTAAAGCATAACTTAGAACTATAGAAGTTATGCTTTATAACACATAATATTTGCAAAATATTTGTCTTGCGATTTTTTCTTTTACTGAGCTAGGGTTCAAATTCAGAATATCTAATTTCATAAACGCAAATAAGAGTACTTTGGCCCTTAAATTTTCTTTTAATGAGAACTAGAGACAAAAATTAAATATCAGCGCGTTTGAAGGACAATCCATTAATAAAAAAAGTTTCAAATTTAGGTGTTCCCCGACATTGTGGCATTTGGGATTTGGGTTGTACTGTTTATCATTATTTTTAGACTACTTTAATTATGTTATTATAAGAAATTATTATGTAATTACCTAAGTGCTTATGAATTGTTCGGTTATTTTGGGGGTACGTGCATAGCCCTTGGCAAATAGATCATGACACAACCAGCCTCAAGATTGGTAGTAGAATGCTCAAAGGATAATAAATTCACTTTGTAATGATCCAACTAATTAAATTCAGAAAATAAACTAATCAAATCAAATCGAACTCAATAATTTTGGGACAATTTTGTCGTATTTTATATGAAGCAAAAACTGAACTCTATTACAAATAAAGATACTGATACGGAATAGAAATAAACTAGACTATGAAATCTCCATTGATGAACTTGAACATGTAGCACAAGAAGAGAAAGAGGACTGAAGGAGGTGAGAAAATTATCTCCCTGTTGCCCTTTCCAGACTTTAGTTATAACATTCTCACGCGCAATCACAACTCTTTAGCTTCATTAATTCAGATTTAATCTCGTGCGTTCACGTGTTATAATTCTTTTCGGCCTCTCTTTATTTTTTTCTTGATATCTAACTTCTCGGCTTACACCAAACTATTCCTGGAGATAGTAGTACCGATCTCTCAGCACTACTACCAGTAAATCGCGAGATGTGTCTGAATGACCAGGATTTGAGAACAGAGCAACTGATATCACCTATAACGTCCTACCCTAGAAGAGAACAAATTGCTCCCACCAGGGTTTGAACCCACGCTGCAGGCCTCCAGCTGAATTTTAAATTTCTCTCCTTTGACATCCAACTATGCCCGGGGGACGGCCTCTCTTTATTCTTCACTTAGCTGATTTATTCAGATCATTACACACTTAGAACAAGAATATAAGATAGAGTATGCCTGGAATGTTAAAGGGGTCGTTTTTTTTAAGACAAGTTATGTTGGAATTAGTTATTGTGGTATTGTATTGACCGTTCGATTTGTTGTATTAAAAATAACATGTAATGCATAATTTTTAAGAAGAAGCTGTTTGTTTACAAAAATCCTTCCACCTTATTCAATAAAAAAAGAGTTTAAGAGACCTCAGGGTATTTTTGTCATTCTCATTATTTTATCTAGGGATAATTAATTCCGGTACTATTACTCCACCTTTTGACGGGGAATGAATAACTTATCCCAATACTATTTCTAATTTTGATATAACTTATCCCGAGATTAGTAATCAAACAACACATAAAACAATACTACATTAGTATCTCATGACTATTTATACTTGTCCACCGTAGTAAATGATCCCTAAGATTGTTAAACGACTTTTTGGGACAAATTTAGAAGTTAATTTATGTATTCCCCCCTACATTTTCAAGTTATTATACATCTACCCCTTATTTTCTTTTCCCCTTCTATTTATTTTCATTCAAATTGTCCTTTCCTCTTTTTTTTTGTCTTTTAAAAGTTTTTGGAGAAATTTTCATATTGATTTTCATACCGCGATCATGTATTTTCACCTCTTTATTCCTTTCTCTTTTCCCTTTCAGCCCTTTGTTGCGTTTTTCTGCCTTTCTCTCGACTTCCCTTCTACTATTTTTCCTCCATCCTATCGATCTCTATACGAACCCCAAAAACAATTTTGCAATAATTAGCTATGACGCTCGGGTCAGGTGGATCAAGAGTTGTCGGTAAGATATTTTGAATTTGTCTCAAATCTGATGATGGGTTGTTTTTATTTCACTTCTTTAATGCATGTTTTATGTTTATAAGTTATGGGTATGTAGTTATCAGTGATTAGAATTTTGCAATATTCGTTTTTTTGTTTTTAATCAAGTGAGAGTTCTTGAGGAGGGTGTATCGGAACAGCCTCTCTACCTTATCAAGATAGGGTAAGGTTTGGGTACACTCCACCCTCCGCAGACCCCACTTGTGTTATTACATTAGTTATGTTGTTGTTGTTGTTGGCCTTTATCGATTGATGTGTAGTGAATTCCAGTAATTGTAGTGAAAGGATTGAAACACCCAGTCTTGGGAAGAGGTAGATTTAGGATTTTAAGTAGGCTTAATAAATTGATCACCCCTTAAACTTGCCAACTAATTTCATTTTTAGACATTCGAACTATGACTTGTTCTAATTGAGCACCTAGCCACATGGGGCGGAGTCAGCAAGGGGCCAAATGATCATCCGAACCCCCTTCGGCGAAAAATTACATTGGATATATAATTTTTTTTTTTTTATGTATATATAGTAGATGTTGAACCCTATTGGCTTCTTCATGTGTTTACTTTTTTATATTTTTGAATTTCCTTGGTAAAAATCCTGGCTCCCCCACTACTGACCACATGATAAAGTGTTCTTACTAGAGACTATCTGTTCAAATCTTCGAAACACTTTTGCGCATGTTCTCTGCCTATTGCGTTGATAAGTTAACTACTTAAAATATGTCACCTCCTTTTGGAAACGTTGTCGATGTGTTAAACCTTTAATGTAAGGACAACTGCACCCACTACTTCTTTATGTATGTATTTCTTTTTTGTTTGTATGTATATATGTGTGTAAAAAGGTCGAGCTAAAGGCAGTGTGTTCTGAGTTTGTTGTTGCTCATTTTTATGCCACTGTCAATTAACATAAAAATTTGTCATCAATTGACCTATATTTCACGTGAGGTATTGGTAAAAGTTAGTCTACTTCCTGCTGGAATAACTCTATTTTGGTGTATTGGATGTTATAGTTGTAGTAGTTAGTGGAGGGTAAAATCATCAGTCTTTAAAAGGAGTGCTTATTACAGTAAAGTTCCAGTTAGAGTTTGGATTTCAGATTGAGTCTTTGGACATGAGGGGCTTATTTGTGTGAGTTGTGACAGTACCTTTTATTAGTCTTACCTGGTGATAGTTGTAAAAACTTACATAATTAGATGAATTAGATGAAGCTAAACTTAATGAGTTTATACATGTTCTGTCATATTGAGTATATGAATGTCCCTGTGCTTACATCATAAACACAATTTGCCAATATTTGATTGGTATTAATTCTGTTGTTTTCTCCTCCCTCATGGCAGAATTGAAGTTTCCCCTCCCCCTCTATGAGGGAAGGGTGAGGGTTCAGGACATTCATCATAAATTACCATTTCACAAGCATGGTGGATTTATTTATCTGTGGTGCATAACTCTTTGCCAGTTTGGGACTCCAATAGTAATATTGCATCAGCCAAATTGTGGACTTGACTGCTACTTTGATACCTTCCACTTTGGAAAGTTTTTTTTTTGGTTTCCCACCCGGTGTCCCGTACCTTCCACTATGTAAAGTTATGTACAACTACACATAATTTAAAGCTTAGTTTGACCATCTTGAATTTTTTTATAGGTAAATAGTTTTATTAATTGTGGCAACTTCGTATTCAAGTCATATACCAAAAGAAGAGAACCTACACCAAAATATGGTTCTCAACAAAAGAGGTCCAATCCTCTATACAAATAGGGACCTCGTAAGTACAACAAAAAGAAACTAGGAACAAAAAATTACTTTGCAATTTTACAAAAACTTGCTCCACCCCTTCAAAAGTCCTCCTATTTCTCTCTTTCCAAATAACCCACGTGATTGCTAAGGGGGCCACTTCCATGCCCTTGGGCTTCTCTTCCGCCTCATATGAGTCCAACTTTGCAAAGCTTATTTCACTGTGCTTGACATCACCCATTGCATCCCAAAATAAGTTAAGGGCCACCCTCCATAACCGATTAGCCACTTTACCGTGCAACAGGAGATGATCTACATGCTCGCCCGCGCTCTTGCACATAAAGCACCAGTTAACATAGGTAATCCTCCTCTTTCTCAGATTTTCCCCTGTTAAGATTGTGCTTCATAAATGGGCCTCAACAATTATTTGAAGAGACCTGCTGGTGTCTGTTTTTATCTATGGCTGCTCTTCCATGCTGATGACTGCTGGATATTAGAGCTCATAAACTGTGGAAACGAACGCTCAGCTCAACACCTAAAATCCATATGGAGTTTACACTTAACTTGAGAGTAAAAAGCTGCCTTCCTTAGGAGCTGTATATTCAAGAAGCAGTTTTAAATAAAAAATCTAACCTAAGGGGTGGCTTAGTGGTCAATAAAGTGGATTGAAAAACATGAGTCTCGGGTTCAGATCCTAGCGGAGCAAAAACACTAGGCGGTTTCTTCCCATTTATTCAAGCCTTGGTGGATAGAATTACCCACTATATTTTTTTACCAGGGACAGGGCCTATCACAAGAATATTTTTTTTTATTGGGGCGATAGCTCTGAAAAGAGAAATTAGTTACTTGTGTTGGTGAAGATAACATATACCTGATAGAATAGTAGAGGTGCGCGCATGTTGGCCCGGAGACCACGATTATTAAATAAATTATTCCTGATCCAAGGGATTGCATATCTGGGCCCCACCATCCCATTGATTTTATCGTGTTCTTCAATCAGTGCCACTACAAGAACGCCTCTATGTCAATAAAAGGCTGCTGGAAAGAAAGTGAGAAAATGTAACAAAATATTGTTCTTTCCTTTCCTCTGAGGGGGCAAAGCTAACAAATGGCTTCCAATTGGATGATCTCTTAGCTCAACATCAGAAGGCTTCAGCTTATGTATGAGAGAAATAATTAATGCTAGATTAGGCTACTATCCATGTAAAAGATTTGTATAAATAGAGGAGGAGCATCTTGGCGTGGGAGCACATTTAGGTTTCAATACAGTGTACAGGCAAAATTGAATGGCATATTCAATTTGCAATGTACTTTTTTCTTGATAAGTCTTAGATTCTAAAAGTCTTTGCAGACCAAGACACTATCACTTTACAAAACGGCATAAAAGTTTGAAGTTAAGCCTCCTAAAAGTCCAGCAACTATTTATACAAAATGGAATGTTTTCTTCACACAATACAAATTGAACATTAGAGAGGTTTAACTCTCCATAGTAGACTTTCAGCAATTTCGAGGGTTTTACTAATCCTTTGTAACATAAGAGAGTTGGTGATGGAGCCTAAGACTCATTTGCATTTGAAATAAGTGGTAGTTCTATATGAGCTTATTAGGTCATTGGAACTGTTACCATGATTTGACGCGCAGTAACTCCTTCAACTATTAGGATCTGAAAATGGTAGGAGCAGCAGCGATGGTCAATGATCGTAACACTCACATTTTGTATGGTCATTTAGCCTGTACATCTACTTGGGGTGTTGGAACCATCTGCAACATTATGGATTCTTGGTTTACCTTTTTAAAATCTTTCACTTACCAGAATTTTAATTCTTTGCAGTCCCTCGGAATTTCAGATTACTTGAGGAACTTGAACGTGGTGAAAAAGGTATTGGAGATGGGACTGTGAGCTATGGTATGGATGATGGTGATGATATCTATATGCGTTCCTGGACTGGCACCATTATTGGTCCTCACAATGTTTGCATTCTTTTCTCTTTCCTAGTTCCAACCATCTCTAAGTTTGGTTTCAACAGGCTTTGTATGTGTTTTCTTGTCAAATAAAATCTTTAGTATATCTTCTATATTATGTTCTGCAAATCAAAGATGCCATTTGGTTATGCCTCAAGGAGATTGATGAGATGATAATTGCTTTACTCTGAGTGATGCTGCATGTTAGTTATTCCCTGGGACTATTCAATTGCTTGTTTACTATCACATTAACTTCTTTTCCATTATTTTGGTGTATTCATATTAATAGTTAAATGCTAATTTCCCATGTTTCCAGTCCGTTCATGAAGGTCGTATTTATCAGTTGAAGTTATTCTGCGACAAAGATTATCCAGAGAAGCCACCAAGTGTCCGGTTCCATTCTCGAATCAACATGACATGTGTCAACCATGAGACAGGAGTGGTAAGCAATCTATTTTATATTGGTAGAATGGAATGCCATTGTTGTCTTCGAGAAAATTTATGTGATTGGATTATCGTAATATCACCTAGAAATCCAAAATATAATAACGATAATCTGATTTTGCCTTGCCATTGTGGAATTTAACACTTGCATAGTAATTCCTTTTTATGACATTCCATGTAGAAGGAAATCATTGAGGATAGGAGGTATAGATTTAAGTGTATTTTGCTCTGGGATAAAGATCTTTCTCTATGGTTGCTGTTCAATTGTTTCCTGTGTAGATTAACTTCTGATGTCCATAAGTAGGCAAGAGCCAAATTTTCAATCTCCGTGTTTTTTAGCTGTGAATTTATAAATTATAGTAAATGTTTTAGATGTGGCAGTTTTTTACGAAGACTCGAAATTACTTCTATTTTATATTTCCCAAATTTTTTTATTGCTTATCTCAAGCATCTTTCTAAATGCATGATTAGCGGCTAATGCGATATTCCAATAATCTTTTCCTGTTTAGAGCTTTCGATCTTGACAACATTCTGGACTTCTGCTTTCTGTGCTAAATGGGGTTTATTTCAACACTTGCATATTGTGCAAATAACATCACAAAATTTCTTAGTTGACATTCTTTTTGTTCGTGTTTGTGTTTGTGTTTGGTCCTGCTTGTTTTGTTGCTTAATAAATTGATGAACAGAAGCCACAACTGCTGTGTTGTTGATACAGGTGGAACCAAAAAAGTTTGATTTACTTGCAAATTGGAGGCGAGAGTATACCATGGAAGACATACTGGTTAAGCTGAAAAAGGATATGGCTGCTCCTCACAATCGCAAGCTAGTTCAGCCCCCCGAAGGCACCTTTTTCTAGCATAACCACAATATATAGGTCCCGTCAATCAACTATGTGCAAAATTGTGTTGCTGTGTCATGACATTGGAAGTTAAAATTTACACTTCTGCTTTCATCCTTTATGAACTTTGTCAATGTGTGCTGTTTGATTAATGAGATTAAATGCGTGTCCAGATATTAACAGTAATAGGTTCTTGTACTGTCTGAATCATTTTTTTGCCTATTTGTTTCTCCCGCCATTTGCTTGGCATTGTTAAACAAGGATAATAGTTCTCTTGTTAATGTTGTCTTATCTCCTCATCTTTGTGCTTGCATATGTATTTGGTATGCATGGTTACGCAAATATCTTATTGTATTGGACCCAAATCATCTATTGGGAGAAGAAATCACTATTCTGTATAGTAAGAATATGCAGCTGTGTAATTCATGGCATTAATACATGTTGTATGAGTTTTGGAAGCTCCTCATTCCGAAAAATTTAGACAATCTGCTACTTGAAAAGAAATCCCAATGTATACATTTCGATTTCTAATTCATTGGTACAAGAAAATGAAAATGGCTGTTAGCGACGTGAAGAATGGTCCCTAAACTTCAACAACTGACGAGAAAAATTTGGTCGTCGCCGTCAGTATAGGGGCTCTAAATATTATAACAGCAGATATAGTTACTGGTCTTTAAAAAGTCTTTGCTACCAGCAAAATTTTGTTAACTTAAACCAATTGGTGATTACAAATATTATTGCAGAGGGTTAAACTTACGGTCGTTCGTATAGTAGGGCACCAACAATGCAAATATGCAATAATTAGTGAAATGCTTCTTTTGAGTAAGCTTAGTTACAAGGTTCGTTATAGAAAGCTTAAGTATAAAGAGACATGGGTCTCAACTCTCAAGGAGTCCGAGTCCGGTTGAGTCCCGGTTTGATGAGACATGGGTTGATATTTGACCATTGCCATGTGGATGTGTAACCCAAATATTTCGGATTTGGGGCTGTTTAATAAAACTGGTATCCTAAAACTACATATAGAGTTAATGGTAAAAAACACACTTGAACTATCGCTTTTTTCGTGAGTTTTATATCAGAACTATCAGGTGTGAGTTTTGTACGTGAACTATCACCCATCCTCCATTCTATGAAACAAGTAGAATTTCTGGTTAGCTCTCAAAAATAAGATGACATTATGAGGCATAGACCTCATTTGGCCATGATACATGATCAAGGGATATCAAAATTATGAATTCTATACATGCCTCTTTCTAAAAGAAAGTATTCCTATGAGTTTTCCTCCTGAATAATGGAAACTGAGCTCTGTACATGTGAGCAGCACCATTAGCATCCCTGGGAAGTCTGTTGAAGTCAGTCACAACTGTTTTTTCCTTGCAGCTGAGTGCCCAGTTAGCTAGTATGTCAGCAACCTTGTTGTCCTCCCTGAAACAGAGATGGATACTCCAATTATTCAGCTTTGATAGTTGTCTTCAATGATCTCCCATAAATTCCAAGATGAGATATTTACATCCATAACCCATTCAGTCAACATCAAGGAGTCCTTTCTATTATAGTACCTTTCGAAACATACCAATCAATCACAATTTTCAAAGCAATAGCTTTAGTCATATTATTGGACATATTCCCTAGAGGCATAGCAAATGCCACTTATCATAGGTCCAAATTCATTTCTGATAATCCCTCTAGCCCCACTAGGACCAAGATTACCTGTGGAGCAAGCATCAGTATTAAGCTTCATAAATTCAGGTTTGGGAGCTGTCTATCAAACTGCTACAACAAACTCATAGAAGACAAACTTGTCCACCAACTTCTATAACATATCCCAACAAATGAATGGAGGGATATGAGGGATTTGTTTGTGAGCCACCATAGTAAGATCTTAACAAATATGATATATGATCCTATTGGACCGCATAGGAATATTATCAAATCTAAATTTGCATCTTGCCTTCTATATGTTCCAAAAATATTTAAAAGGGCAGTTTGGTGCACTAAGCTCCCTCTATGCGCGGGGTCTGGGAAATATAATTTTTTTCCTTTGCTCATCCACCGGTTCATAATATGATGTCTCAAATTATTGGAAGGATAATGAAGCTCAAACATTTGAGTGAAGTGCAATCACACCCTTTGGCTAGTCATGCTTCCATAAAATAAAATGTTCTTGATTTTCCTGATGATGAATAGAACAACGACATATAAAAGGGAAGTTTATCTAACTTTTAACAAGAAAATAATTAATTTAGAAAAACCGAGTTAGAATTGAAAAATGAAATCGCCATAACCAGAAAAAAGAAAATAAAATGAACGTACGCAAATGAGGAAAAACCACAACTAATGGGTAGGTGTATTTACGAATTAATAAGAGATAGAAATTTAACTTAATTTACTCAGTTTCAACCAAATCTAAAAAAAATTGAAACCTCTTATTTGTTTCCAGTATAAAACTATATATTATATATACTATTATATAGAGAACGAAACCCCAACACAAAAAATTACTTGACTTTTCTTTTTCTATCATTCAGAAGTGTATTGCATGTTGGATAGACTTGTAATTACAATTAATTATTAAAATTTTATTATATTCTTGTATTCATTATTTGATCTTTTTGTTTAATACAAAATTATTTACAACAAGAAATTATCCTCTTCGTGAATTAATTATATATTTTTTTTAAAAACTCCATTATTTTCTTGCGTTCATTATTTGACCTTTTGAAAATTTAAAAATTAATTATTTCCTTATAATGATGAAAACATTAGGAATGTAACAAATCATCTTTCCTAGTTTTAAAGTTATTCTTATAATTTTTAAAGTTTTCAACTTTGTCTAATATTTAGAACTTTGCATTAAACTACTCTATTTTTCATGTATGACAATAAGGTTTTTGACAACAAAAATAATGGGGCTCGGGAAAGCTTGAACTCAATTCCTACGGTAATGAATATGAGCGCAATTGAAATTCTTGGGGAGTTATACATTTGTGTACGATTAGGTCTCCCTTGCCCGATGAGACTTTTGACTCCATAATTGAGACTCAATTCCAGACGGAGCTTAAAATGGAGGAAGTCCTTCGTTCGGACAGGGTTCCAGAGGATTCCATTCTCGAGAAAAGGCATGAGCTCTTTCTACCCATCCTATATATTGTCCCCTTTGTTCCGTGTTGAAATAGAATCTTAATTTATTACTTATTATTAGATTTTAGATTGTTAGATTAGTTAGTGATATTTTTGGCATTAAGCATACATATTGCAAGATATTTTTGGAACTATGACTCCCTATTACATCTTATAAGTGATTGTAGTTTGGCATTAAGCATACATATTGCAAGATATTTTTGGAAAGTGGACCCACATTAACAAAAATATTTTATTTATATTTTAATCATTGCGAGTTGTATTGTAGTCTATAGGTAAGTTCAATAATAAGTGTGAAATAAGATATTACATCGTGCACTTTATATGCATGATGTAGTCTTAGCCCCGTAAAGCCGGTAATACAAGCATCCATTACGTCATTAAGGGTCTGTGTTCAAAACCATGATATTCCAAAATTATAATTTTGATTAATCAATCTCAATTTTTATATGAAATAAGTTACATCAAGATTTTGTGTAAAAACAATATTATTTTTAGCTAATACCTTCGTAAAATATGGGGATAAATTAAATTCTAAAATTTATAATGTGATAACTCAACTAATACCATAAACCAAACACGGATAAATTTTTAAACAATCATGTCTTCTCTTTAGCAGTTGTTGAGAAGTAAAAATTATTAGTCCTACCATTTAACGGGAACAAATGGAGTAAAAAGGCGTACAACGTTGAATGAAGGAATGGACCGAGTTATTAATCGGTTCTAGTAGTTCTTTTGTTTGTGCTATGCTAAGTAAAATTTGGAGTTTTATATATAATAAAAAGAAAGATATGGCTCCTCTCCATTACACTTTCTCTCCATTTCCTCAAGTGTATATCAAGATGATTGACACTTGTTTATTTTAAATTTTACAGGATTGGATGATCGACATTCATAACTTCGTCATGGCCGATCCATCACAAATAGGCTAGTGATTGACACTTATTATTTCTTCATGGCCGATGTCACATATTATTGCATTTCTAAGTCCAGAAACTCAAATTCATGATTTTTTTGGATTTTCAGTGGGTAGCTCGCAGATTTTCTAGAATCTTGTTGTCGGTCTCTGATTGGCCTAAAATTCACCTGATCCATCACAAATAGGCTAGTGATTGACACTTATTAAGAAGAAATGCAATAATAAATTTTACAGGCTTGGATTAAATTAACTTAAGCAAAGATCTTAACCACAGTGAACCATGTATTTGGAAAATTACTTTCCATACAAATCTCAACTTTCACTAAAATAGGAACCCATTAATATCATTATAATTATATTTTGTACATCCATATATAGGATTCATCTCAATAAATGGGATTATTATGTACGTAAAGAGTAGTTATATACTTTTTTGCCTTTTTTATTTACTTTTTTTGCCTTTTAACCACAAAATGATATATCTCCCACAAATTTCTAAATTTCTTGCAATCTCTGTAATTTAAAATTAAGAGATAATTATTTGAGGGGCATTTACTAATTTTAAATATTTAATTCGCCAAAACAAGATTTCAAATGGAAATAAAAAACGATTAATTAAAACTTTTGAGTTGGTATAAAATTGTCTGCCCATTCAACCAAAATATGAAGTGTTGTTTACATCCTTGCAATGAGTTGCAAAATATAAAGAAACAGAGTAATCAAATTTATTGTATAGAGGAGAGGAAGATAATACATTTAGCTAATATTGTATGCATAGTTGCATTTCATTAAATACTATTATATTCAAATATAAATGAGATAAAATGAAACAACTGAAAATGAAAATTAACGATTTCCATAATTTGAGGGAGTTGGCCAATTTCTTACCCAATTTAGGAGTGTATTCCTAAAATTTATCTATTAACTATGGTTAAGATTATTGCTTAAGTTAATTTAATTCAAGCCTTCAAAATTTAAAATAGACAAATGTCAATTATCTAGGTATGAACTTGAGGAAATGGAGATAAAGAGTAAAGGAGGAGAGCCAAATCCGAAAGGGAACGGGGAAGGCAATAAGAGTAATAACCGTAAACTTTCACGTCTGTTTTTCCAACTTTTTTGTTATTGTTGAGGAAGTCTTGTCACGCCTGATTATCTAAGTGAGGGACTGTTATTTCTATATTCTAACTCCTCTGGAAGCAATAGAACCTCAATCAAATCAAACAAAAAGCAGAATCATTGCTTTGTCGGCTCTACATTAATTTTCTCATAATATTCTGTTACGACCCGAATCCCGGGATCGTGAAGGCATGCGTACACTGTCCACTAGGTAGGCGAACCTTCCCCAAAATCATTTAAATTTAAGAAGACATGCGGAAATTAGGGGTGAGCACGGGTACAGGATATCTAGATATTCGATCGAAATTGATACTAACGGGTAGGTTCCGGATAGATATATTATAATAACGGGTAGATTTCGGATAGTAAAATTAGGAACCGATCAATGTCGGGTGCAGTTCCGATTCCGGCAAATAGAGACAGGGTATCCGGACCCGGAACCGATATCCGAAACCTATGAAATATTAAATATTTTTACTTTTTTAATTCCATTATTTTTTAATTAATAAAAAAAAGAAAAAAAAGCCATACTAAAGTACACCATTTAAGGGGGGAAAACCAAATGCAGAACAGTCACTTTCACCATCAAGAAATAAATCAAATAATACAAAGTGACAATCATAAGCATAGAAAAAGCCAAAAGCAGTAGAAAACTGAATAAGTTGATTTTTTAAACTATGTACTCCTTTAAGTTATTGAAAAAGAAAGTTGAAACGAAAACCAAAGCAAATCTTTGAAAGATTCTTGGGATATTTGTTCCGAAGGATTCTTTATGAGTTTTGTGGCACTGGCTTTCAGAGGATAAGCAGACGAGTTTATTCCTAAACCAAAGCTGTTATACGAAGGCATTATTTTGCACAAAGAAACACCGATTTCGGGCACACGGGAACCTACCCGGAATCGCAGGGTCCGGATAGGTTCCGAGTAATGATTGCTACGGGTAGGTTTCGAGTAGTAAATTTAGGAATCGATCTTTTAATGGGTAGGGTCCGGGTGATTCAAAAAAGTTAGGGTATCCGGACCCGCTCACCCCTAGCGGAAATAATATAACAATAATAATTAAAGTCTTGCACAATATAGATAAGTAATAAGTATGGAACTTAAAAATACATCCCAAAACTTGTCTAACTTGTACAAGAGCGACTACAACTTAATACATAGCTAAGTACTAAATATATGTCTTAAATTAAAAGTAAACCATTGTCTCGGAAGAAAGGTAGACATAAATAGCATAAATGAAGAGAATCCAGAGTTGCTGGTATGGCAAGTGGCTCACCCTCGAATCTCCGGAAAGCAGCCTCGGGATCACTCGCAAGGTGTAGAGCAGGAACGTATCTTGTACTATGCACTCAACAAAAAGTAGTGGTGTCCAAAGGGACGGGTCCGGGGCGGGGTGGGCTTGGCAGGACCGGTATCCGGCGGGACGGGGGCTTAGGGCGGGACCGGCGGGTTCTGCCGATGTCCGTCCCGATTCCGATCCCGTCGGAAAAGGGTATTGGTATTATCGGGGCGGGGCGGGGCGGGACGGGATCGGATCGGGATCGTTTTTTTTTTTTACACTTAATTTTGAAAAATAACATAATTATAAACAACTCAATAATTGAACAAGTTATTGTAATAAAAAATCTCAAGTCTGTTTTTGTGCCTCTTAAATTATTTAATAGAAATATATTTTTTTTGTAATAAGAATACAATTGTCAAATTGCAACTTTGTGGTGTTATTCAAAAGTTGCAAATGACATAGTAAAACTAAAATTGCAATTAAAGAAATTACATTTTCAAAAAAAACCGTTTCTATAATCTTTATAATTTCTTGTGGTTCTTCGGTTGGAACTGGTATTTGTTGGTCAAATTGCTCCACGTCGCTTCCACCACCTTCGGATAAGATGTCGTTGTAGTTTTCGTCTTCTTCGTTGATCTCCGATTGACCGCACCTTCTCTGCTTCGCTCGTATCCAGTCTCTGAATAATACCGCAATCTCCAAGCTGTCTCCCGCTAATAAGTATTTGTGCTCTCCTATTTGAAATCTGTCGGAAGAAAAAGCGCTTTCAGACGCTGTTGATGACGCTTGAATGTTCAAAACATCTCGGGCATCATTGAAAGTGTCGGAAAGGGCTTCTCATTCTCCCTCCAGTATTTCAGCAAGTCTTCACATCCTTCTTCATTGATAACTGCTTGGTACTGTACAACACCCAGCAAAATAAAAACATCAAACTCGCTAACTTGGTTAGTAGTGTTACCACCGCACATTCTATTTCTAAGGCTTTCAAAACTAATTGCAGAAACAACATATCTTTTTTAAAGTTGTGTTGAAAAGAAGAAGATGGTATGGAAGCCGGTTGGTTTCTAGCACTTTCTTGTTGGTAATACCTATATACTTTTTTGCATTCATCTTGTATGCTAGACAACACTTCTTCTTTAGTTTGTTCAATAGGTGGTGGGTCATTTTGATTTTTAAGAGTTGGAGGTGGTAGTACTGCTATACAATCATCAATAGATTCAATAAGTGTTTTACAACTGTCTACTTTAATAGTCGGATTTAATACATCACCAATAATATAAATAGTGGGAATAGAAATAAAATATTTTTAAATTTGATAAATATTTTTTAAATAGGTGCCTTATATGATGATTTTTTCATATATTCACTAATTAATAAAAATATTAGAGCTATATAAAACAACACAGTAGAAATTATAGGATAATATATACCATAAAATTATTTTGTTGCTTGAAAAAATTTCTCTAGAAATACAATAAGTTCTGAGATTTTTTCCCAATCACTATCTACAACCATATCATTTGGATTTCGATTATGGGCGTTAAAAAATAAAGTTATAGGTCTTCTATAGTCATAAGCAACAAGTAGTTGCTCGTATAAAGAATTTCACCTACTTCTTCGGGAATTTTTCTATAAGGTAGTTGGCAATCGTGACAAGTTTTTTTATAATCTTTTTTACGTTGTATTCTATTACTTTTAAAAATAAAGTTTATAGCAGAAAAATGATATAAGGAATAATATAAGGAAAATGTACTACGACCTATATCAGACGTGATAAATACTTTATCAAGAAAATGATATAAGGAATAACGTAAATACTGTTGGTATTCATGTGCAAATATAAATACATCTCTCCTAACATTTGATTTAGAAAAATCGTTAAAAGCAGGATTATACATGTCTCTAATATAATGAATAAAATCAGAAGAGGAAGGAAATGAAAAAGGCAAACCCTCCACAACAACTAATTTTGCTATTGCTTTCCTATCTCTATGTTTATCGTATTTAGGGCCTACAATTCCCCCTATCATAGGGTTAATTTGACCCTGTACTTGGTCCGGGACAATATGTGAACCTTGTCACGATGGAGAGGACATTTGCGTACCCGATTTTTCAGTCAGGTATTGGGCATACCTAGCTGGGTGAAATCTTTGTACGTGTCTCATTAAAGCCCCCGTCCCACCCTGACCTTTTCCCATTTAAATTTAAAAATATTTTTTACAAATTTGACATCTAACTACTTGATGATCTACGTCCCTATCAAAAAAATGTCACACATCTGATTTTTAATTTTCGTTGTGGTGGGTCTCGTCTCATACTAGGGGGAATATAAGGCGTTTCAGTTGGAGGTGCACTAGTGGGTGTGTCATCTAGATCAAGTGGTGTGTCATCTAGATTATCTTCTAAGTTAAAGTCTTGTTGAGTTCCAGAAAATAGCTCCTCGTCTAAATCTAATTGTATTGCAGGAAAATGTTCAGTATCAACAAAATCATCCTGTCTAGGAATAGGATCCTGTCTAGGGATAGGATGACTAGAAGAAGTACCCCTTCCCTTGTTACCCCTACTAGAGGAAGCCTTACCCTTACCCTTAAACATACCTTTAAGTCCTTCCATTTTAATTATGCTAATAAATAGTTAAAGATAATGAAATTAAGTGCATTAATTAAAATAAAGAAATAATAATAATTTAATGAAGGAACGAATGTACCAAACGCTAATGTAACGTCGACGTGTAATCGAGAGGTTGAAAATTAAAACTTTGTTCAATGGATGATCCTCAAGCTAGTTGCTAATTTCACTCCCAAATGAATAAATAAAATTGAATATTTAGTACACAATGTAGACTTGTAGAGAGATAGATTGAGAGATTAGAAAGATTGTAGGAAGATTTGTGAGAAAGATGAAGAGAAAATGAGGTATTTATAGTTAGAAAATTGGGTTAAAGTGTAAATATAATAACTTAGGGGTTAAAAGTAAATATTAAGGGGGTAGGGGGGTTGGGGAAGGGGGAGGCCAAAAATGGTCGTTGCACAACGACCAAAATATAAAATGGCCGTTGTGCAACAGTTATTTTATGCAAAGGGGGGTTATCGGGCGGGACATGGGGGAGGAACAGGGCGGGATCGGGACGGGACCGGGGCTGGCGGTACGTAGCGGGTCGGGCCCCGGCGGGACAAGCCGAGGTCCCGTTATTTTATTTAATAGCGGGGTCGGGACCGCCCCGCCCCGTTGGCTAACCTTAACAAAATGTACAACAAGCGTAGTATAAATACACAACGCACCCCCGTAAGTATCATAGGCTACGATTAGTAAAAGGTATGAAAGTCACAAAAATTAACAAGTAGAACAGATAAGTCAAACAGTACAGTTCAGTCCACTTCAACAAGTACAAAAGGATAGACAGGCATCTGCTCACAACTCGGTTATATGCCTATGAAACTCCACTTCAATTAGTATCATAGGCTACGATTAGTAAAAGGTATGAAAGTCACAGAAATTAACAAGTAGAATAGATAAGTCAAACAATACAGTTCAGTCCACTTCAACAAGTACAAAAGGATAAACAGGCATCCGCTCACAACTCGGTTATAAGCCTATGAAACTCCTAGTTCACAAGTCTGTCAAGTTTCTAAATACACGTTTGACAACAAGAAACAACTCAAGTAGAAGTTCATATTAGCGAATATTCTCAGAATATTCGTCGTATATTTTGTAATTATGATAAATGTATATTTAAGGTAACTTAGGATTCTAATTGTATTAGGAATCAACCTAGTACAGCTATATATATTGTGAATAATGAAAGAAATTCCCAAGGAAAATTATTCTATCTTTCATGGTATCAAGAGCCTAAAACCTAAATCCTCATTCCCGGCCGAAATCAGATTTTTTTTCTTCTTTCACAGAAAAAAAAAAAAAAAATTTTTTTTTTTTCTGGTTTCTTCCTCCATATTTCGGCCAAACCAGAAAATTCCCTTCCCTCGACAGGCGGCAACCATGTCTTCCCCCACAAATTCCGTTTTATCCACTGGCACACTTGAAAACCCCTCTCAACGTTCGGAACTTCTTTTCATCCAAAGATTCGCCGTTAACAACATCAAGAATTTTATCCCTATAATTCTTGACCAAGAAGACCGTCAATATTCCATGTGGATGGAACTATTCTACATTCATGCATGTGCATACAACGTGCTCGATCACATTGACGAACTGTTCCTCGTCCCACCGATGTTACGGACTCAATCGGCGTCGTCTTGACGCCATCGTCAAACAATGGATCTACGGCACCATCTCCAAAGATCCGTTATGCACTATCATGAAAACATGTGCTACGGCACGTGAACTTTGGGTCCGGCTAGAAGAAATCTTTCGGGACAATAAAAATACTCGAAATTTGTGTATTTGGAAGAGCAATTCAACAATACCCGCCTCGAGAATTTTAACAACATGTCCGAATATTGTAAGCAATCGAAACTCATAACCGATCAACTATCCAACGTCGGGACTCTGTTTCGAAACCAAGATGGTGCTTCAACTTGTTGCGGGTTTACCGAAAGGTGAATATGACACACTCGCAACAATGATTCAACAAGCCGACCCTCTCCCAAGTTTCAACAAGGCACGTTCACAACTATTGTTGGAAGAAACTAGACGTGCTAAACAAGAGGAACATAATCAAAAGGCGTTAGCCGTTGACGGGATGGCAACACACGCGCCAACAAAGAACCGGCGGTTCCGGCGAAGAACAGAGCGGCGGAGGTCGTGGCGGCAGAGGTCGCAACAACAAAGGCAAGGGCCGCGGAAAGGGCCAACGCAACCGGTGGATCGGACAACGGCCGGACCATCGGACAAAGCGGCGGCGGCGGTGGTCCAACCAAGCCCGGCGGAAGCGGTGGCCCAACCAGCGAACCGGGCCTCGCTCGCATGCCCGTACCCGATGCGCAGGGCCCGGTTCCAGGCAGCCTTGGTCGCGGCTCCGTTGGGCCCCCCCGGCCACACGAGCGAGCCCACCGGCCAAGAAGCAGCGAGCCCACCGATTGCGGCCCAAGAAGAAGAAGCACCTGCAGCGGCCCATTGCGAGCCCAAAGAAGAAGAAGACTGCGCAGCCAGCCCGGCAGCCCCGGCCCCGACCGATTTGGGCCGGGCATACACCACCGTGAACCTTCAACGGCCGACGACAATTGGTACATGGACACCGGAGCCACATCTCACCTCACCCGGTCGTCGGGTAACCTATCTCAACTACGTCGGTTAAAGTGTCCTCAATTTATTCCGTCGGCAATGGTAATCGCATTCCAATTGAAGGTTACGGTAACACACACACCAAACATCCACATCCACCTTTCTCCCTAAACCACGTCCTATACACACCTAACATCATTAAAAACTTAATCTCTCGTTAGAAAATTCACTAGCAATAATTCGTATCTGTCGAATTTGACCCTTTTGGTTTTTTCGTGAAGGAACTCAATACGGGGAAAATTCTTACACGCCGCAATAGTGTGGGAGACCTCTACCCATTCACTCAATCTTCCGCTATCGACCGCAAGCACCTCTATCCCTTGCGGCGATCTCTCCCTCAACTTGGCACAACCGACTCGGACACCCGGAGACCCGTCTTTACTTTTCTTAGGACTTCTAAGCGTATTTAATGTAATAATGGGAAAATTGCCCAACACTGTTATTCTTGTCCACTAGGCAAACATACTCGTCTTCCCTTTATGTCATCAAACAGTGTTACTTTTTCTCCTTTTGATATTGTTCATGCTTTCGATTTATGGACATCTCCGATTGCTAGCTCTTTGGGTCATAAATTCTATCTAGTATTCTTGGATGATTTTTCACATTTTGTCTGGATTTATCCACTGAAATTCAAATCTGAAGTTTTCGCAAAATTCCTCGAGTTTCAAAAATTCATTAAGACACGATTTGAAAAACCTATTAAATCATTCCAATGTGATAATGGACGTGAATTTAATAACTCGGCATTTCACAATTTCTGTTCTAAACAAGGCATGGTTTTCCGTTTTTCTTGTCCCTATACTTCTTCCCAAAACGGAAAGGCTGAAAGAATTATACGTACCATCAATAACATGGTCCGCACACTTCGTTTCATGCCTGCCTACCACCGCCTTTTTGGGTCTATGCTGTCAAAATGGTAGAATCCCTTCTAAATATTTTACCAACTAGCACACTCCAAAACAAAACCCCTACAGAAATCTTATACCGTAGGCAGCCATCATATGATCACCTACGTATTTTTGGATGCTTATGCTACCCCAACATAGCCTCCACTGCAGCCCACAAACTTGCCCCTCGCACTCTTCCATGTGTCTTCCTTGGTCTATCTCCTAATCATCGGGGCTACTTGTGCTATGACATTGCTACTCGCAAAATCATCGTCTCCCGTCACATTACCTTTAACGAGACAACCTTTCCTTTTTCAAATCTCCGGAAATTTCAGACCACCGATTACATCTTTCTCGATGAACCGAGTTTGTCTCCGGTCATCCAAAATCTGTACCAGCAGCAACTCACTGTTTTTTCAGATAAAGTAAGCAAGCACCAAATAGTAATTATGAATGAATGTGATTATGCAATGCAATGGCCATCTGTCTGTACCAATACACACATGTTAAAGGCTATGCCATGAAGTCATGACTCATGGGGACATGCGAAGTCCATGTACCCGTTCCCTTGTTGCGATGTGCAATCCGTTCCATATCATATTTACCGTTGCGGCTTGTAACTCATTCCGTATCATATTTACCATTACGACGTGCAACCCGATCCATAAGTTGTTCAACCAGTATCCACATCTTACTTACTTTTACATCCCATTCATTAATGTATGAGTATGAATGCATGCATAACAATATCAAGTCAAATTATAAGTAGGGATGTATATCATGCATGGAGTAAATCTTTGACAACAACTCAGAACCAGAATAAGTTTTTACATATCATAAGTACAAGTCACAATTCATCTCGTCAATACGATCCTTCCTATTTAAATTCAATCTATCAAATATATACGAGTGGTGGATACAAGTCATAAATTCTTTCATAAATGTTAATCTTTCTATCTTCAAAAGTCAGTAAGAATCAAATGTCACATTCAGGTATTCTCAAGTATAGCAAACATGGCGACAAGGCCACATAAATATAACAAATATGACGACAAGCTCACATAAACAACAGGCATACTAACCTAAGTGGTCATCCACGCCTCAACCATGCCTGAAGGCCTATCAAGCTTTCTCCGTCAACATCTACAACTACATACGCTAGCCTAATTGGAGTCTAATAGAGAGAGACTGTAACCTACCTCGATGGCCGAACGGGTACCATGAACTATCCAACTTGAGCCTTCCCTTTCCGAACCGCCTCAGAATGAGCGAAGTCTAACCAATACACACTCTACATTAAATTACGAATCTACGGACACTCATATTACTATACGAAAAGGACAACCAAAACGCAACTCAAAAAGTGATCCCAGGCCCACAAGAGAAAAATCGAAACTTTATGTTGAAAATACGATAATTATCCTCAAATAGTCATAATCCAAAGTTTTATGGGTTTTAGTTACCGTTTAAGTCCCCAATTACAAGAAATTAGTCAAAAATGCTCACTTTGTCAAACTCTTAAATCAAATCATTGAAACTTTCAGATTGAATTAAAAACTGGTATTGGAAGTAGTTTACTCAAGCTTTAGACAAATTTTTTTATCTCGCCATGGTTAATCACAAAAATCCCAACTTCAATTTTTTGGGTTCATACTCATGAAAATCCCCAATTCTAAGCATGAATTCTAGCATGAAATCCCAAATAAATTAATGATATAATCATATAAGGACGATAATAAGCTTACCCCCACAAAGATTCTCAAAAATAGGACTTGATATTACTCCAAATCGAGCTCTAGAACTCAAGATATGAGAGAAATGAGGTCTAGGTCGAATTTGGGGAAGAAACATAGTTTGAGACCACGCAATCGCGAGGATCCAACCCAGCTGACAGTCGCAATCGCGATACCACAACATATGAACGTGATCGCGATGAAGCGCGACTCGAGACCCACCGAAACGCGCATGCCCGCGATCGCGATGACCTGACCCCACCACTCTCGCGATTGCGCCCCCTTCTTCGCGATCGCGAAGAAGAAAACCAGAACTGGGGCACAAGAACTTTTCGGTTTTTTCTGAACTTAGTTTTGACACCCAAAACACACTTGGAACCTCCCAGACACTAACCAAATATGCACACATATCAGAAAACACCCTACGAACTTTGCGCACTCGAATTTTTTAAATCGGGGTTGTCTTGACCCTACGTTGACTCAAGTCAACTCCAACCCATCAAAATCACATAATTTTAAATAATGACTCAAAACACAAAGTGAACATCTCGCTAACTGAACCAACGACTCGACTAAGCTATAAACGATGTTTCGGACCTAATAAAATCAACAAAATTCAAAAAAAAGATGCTTTTACCCTTTATGTTAACTTTGGTCAACTCTTTTTTTTCTTTTAACTCAAGGATTTCAAAAAAAAAAACAAAGGCATTTTGGAACCTACCCGATTGCCTCGAAAACCGTGCCACATATCCCACGAGTCATAAACAGCGAATCGGACACACGAAAGGGGTAATTTGGATAAAAACAGGGTAAGAAACCAAAAATGACCAAACGGTAAAGGAAGGGCCAATTAATTACTCCCTCCATCCTAATTTATTTGCGACAATTTAATTTAACGCAAAATTTTAAAAAGAAATAAAGACTTGAAATTTTATGGTCTAAAACAAATCTAAGATAATTATGTCACTAGATCATTCCATTAAAGGCAAAAGAAGAATTTTAAATCTAAATTATTTTAATTATAGAAATGTAATATTCCTTTTGGAATAAACTAAAAAGAAAATGGTGATACATAAATTAGAATAGAGGGAGTATGTAGTTAGTACTTAAACTACGTAGTATTGGTGTTACCGTGCTAAACTATATCTAAAACACCGTCAGTGCCAAGTGACATGAAAAATGACTCCACTCTCTTTGTAGTGGGTAAAAGCTAGAAAGTAGACCAAAAAGACAAAACATAGATAGTTTAGAGAGGTTATTAGGTACTTACTCTATCTCAATTTATATGACACATTTTTTTTAATATGTCTAAAAAAATGTCCTCTTTCTATATTTAAAAATAATTTAACTTTATGAGATAATTTGCAACCATAGATTTTCTAATACTTGTTTTGGACCACAAATTTCAAGAGTACTAACTAAAAGAAAAAAGAAAAAAAAGGGAAGAAGAGAGGAGGATAAGCATGTGGTTGACTATCTGAATTTCCACCTTATTGGTGAGGATTCGATTCTCCACCTTATAATTGTTTCCCCATTTCACCTATGCAATAAAAAATACTTAAAAAAAAAAAGGACCAGCAGGTGGAAAAATAGATAGAAGACAGATCCTACTTCGTAGGTGTCTTTCTGAATTTTTTTGAATTTTAATTATTTACCCCCCAAACTTCTAATAATTCTAATCGAGTTCCATTTAAACTTATCAATCATCCTTGTAAAATAAAGAGAAATCCATCCCTCAGGGAGTCTTCTACCCAATTTCTCTCTATATGTAGTGGTGTTGTGAACTCTACTACAACAACACCAACAACAATCCGTTTAGGAGGTAGAGTGTAGGCATGCATATGGCTGCAACATATAAAATTTCCGAATTACCAGACCCAATTTTACAGCACATATTGTCTTTCCTTCCTTTCAAAGAGACTGCATGTATGAGTACTCAAGGGATTGTATATATTTGCATTCATTAGAATGAAATACTCAAGGGATTAAGTCTCCTACATGGTATCAGAGCCAAGATTCATTCTTTATATGGTATCATAGCCAAATTGAGTAATACTGCAGGGGCTTCATACAGTGATCCTACACACTACCGCAGCTTCGCAGGGTCCTTGCAGTACCTCACTTTCACGAGACATGATATCTTCTATGTTGTTCAGCAGGTGTGGTTGCATATGCATGATCCGAAAGAGGAACATATGGGGGCTCTCAAATGGATTATGCGGTACATCCAGGGTACTATTAAGTTTGGATTACATTTGTATAAATCCTCCATCTCGACTCTATCCTCTTATACTGATGCGGATTGGGATGGCTGCCCGGACACACGACGTTCAACCTCAGGTTATTGTGTGTTTTTGGGGGATAATCTGATTTCATGGTCATCCAAATGCTAGCCAACTTTGTCTCGGTCAAGCGCTGAGGCAGAATACCGGGGGTGGCCAATGTGGTCGCTGAATCGTGTTGGCTCCGTAATCTTCTCTTAAAGCTCCAATGTCCGATTGAGAAGGCAACCGTTGTTTATTGTGACAATGTGAGTGCGATATAATCTTCTCTTAGAGCTCCCTGGCTGATATTTTATTATATGTGGATGATATTATCTTGACTGCCTCTACTGATGCTTTGCGCAAGTTTATCATAACCATGCTCAGTTCTGAGTTTGCTATGAAAGACTTGGGGCCCTTGAGTTACTTTTTAGGAATTGTTGTTTCTCGTCATGCAGGTGGGTTATTCTTATCACAACAGAAGTATGCCGCTAAGATCATTTAGCTCACTACATGTCCTCGTGCAAGTCTACTTCAACTCTCGTCGATACTAAACCCAAGCTGGGTATTGCGGCTGGCTCCTCTTACGAGGATCCGACCCGCTATCGCAGTCTTGCAGGGGCTGTTCAGTATCTTACTTTCACGAGACCAGATATTACGTATGACATACATCAAGTGTGCTTGTTTATGCATGATCTCAGGGTTGAGCACATGAATGCGCTCAAACGCATTATTCGATACATCCAGGGAACGCTTGACTATAGCTTACATTTATATCCTTCATCGACGTCTACACTTGTCTCGTATACAGATGTTGATTGGTGTGGTTGTCCAGATACCAGACGTTCCACGTCCGGATATTGTATGTTTTTTTTGTAATAACTTGGTCTCATGGTCTGCGAAGCGTCAGTCTACATTATCACGCTCTAGTGCAGAGGCCGAGTATCGAGGGGTGGCCAATGTGGTCTCTGAATTATGTTGGTTACGTAATCTTCTTTTAGAGCTTCATTGTCCTATTCAGAAAGCTACCTTGGTTTATTGTGATAATGTTAGTGTCATCTACCTTTCTGGTAATCCTGTTCAACATCAGCGCACTAAACACATCGAGATGGATATTCATTTTGTTCGCGAAAAGGTAGCTCGTGGACAAGTACGCGTCTGCCATATCCCATATAGGTATCAAATTGTCGACATCTTTACAAAGGGTCTTCCGTTTGTCCTTTTTGAAGATTTTAGGGACAGTATCATTGTACGAAGACCGTCCGCTATGACTACGGGGGTGTGTTAGTTATACCCGTGATATACATGGGTTTGTATACCATGTATATCACGGTTTCACAAGGCATATTACCAAGTGTGAAATTGTGGTATACACGGTATACAAGCCCGTGTATATCACGATTTTGGAGTCAAATTTAAGTGTAAATATTGTATTAAATTAGACTTGTACACTTACCATAATTATAAGATTCTTATACAACTAGAATAGGGTTTTGGGAATAGAGTAGGAATAGGATTTTACTATTATGGAAAATTATAAATTATATAAATACTCTTTCATTAATAAAAATAATCAAGGAATTATTTCTTTCACTAACATAAATTCTTTAATTTTTCGCTATTGTAATTGTTCATATCCCTCCCCTTTTTATGTTTAACATTTCCTTTAAGTGGTGGCGATTTTATGCCCCATCTTATTTCTTACATATGTTATTTTGTTTTTTAGTAATGATTTTTTTGGATCTCTTCTGAAGATTATTTGGACCTATTTCAATCTTTACTTAAGACCTAAATATATCTCATATACACAATTTATGATAACTTCATTTCTTTAAATTATAATGAGTGATTCCGAATTTGCGAGAATGACTCAAACATATATTTTCAAATTATTAAGCAAGAGGCGAAAAATAATTATATTGATCTAATTTTGAAGTTGAATTAATTGTTTAATTCAAAGTCTTAATTCCGGCAAATATAATTAAATAAAAAAGTCACTTCAATCTTTGGACGTTTTAATTTGTCTCACACGGTTGAAACAATACAAACGGTTAAAGTATTAAGTAAATTTTATAATTCGACTCACCAATAAAAAGGTGTACAAATTTCAAAACATTGATTTTTAACTAAATATGAATTTTCAGTTTAAAATACAAACTCTCATTTTTTAAAACAAATTATACGTTTTTAGCCACAAAATGTTTAAATCCACTGATAACCGCGTGTGCGAATTTTTTGGGGTGCTGAACACCTTCCCAGTAGAGTCATCAGAACCCTTATCCTTTCTCCGAATTTTTAAAAAAAGGTTTCGTAATACCTTTTGCGAAATGGTTTCCTACTTCTGTAAAAATTAGATAGCGACTCTGTTTTGAAATAAATAGCCAAATTATTAGTACGTTCTTACCGTAATGTTAAAAACGGATCGTAACAAATGGCGATTCCGCTGAAAAATACTTTTAGATTCTAACCAAAAAGATTTTTCTGATATTTTGTGGCTATATTTTTTTTTTACTTATCTTATTTGATCAATTATTCTTTATCTGTTTAGTCATGTGTACGATATCATAACATTCATAGCTATTTATTTGTTTAATTATTCATTGTGTGTTTATTTATATGTACGCTGTCATTGTATTCATGTCACAAATAAACGGCATCGTCACATTGTTACACTCAAAAAAGTTATGAGGGTTCACAATTGTCTTTCACTATATCACCTCATTTTTTGTGTTTAGGGTATTCGAAATTTATATATATATATATATATATATATATATATATATATATAAAATATTTAAAAAAATTATATATACGATGTAATTTTTGTTGTCGACAGGCCCTAGATCCGCCCGACTCCACTAAAATAGGTGTTTTTTTTGTTTTTTTATTACATATGGGTAGAGGAAGAGGAAGTGGTGAAGGGATTACAACGTGGGGATTCGAATCCTCACTAACAAAGTAAAAATTCAGATAGTCAATCAATTGAGCTACTAGATCCCTATCTACCATAGGTGTAGTACACACCAAAATAGAGTTATCCCAGAAGTATACTAGCTTTTACCAATACCTCACGTGAAATAAAGGTCAATTGTTGATAAATTTCAAATTAAATGCATGTGAGTAGGGGTGTCAATGGTACGGTTTGGACGATTATTTTATAAAATTTGTACCATATCAATTTTTCGGTTATTTTATTTTATATAATTAAAATTAATTTTTTCAAAATCGTCCCATCATCTCGGTTAACGTCATGTAAAAGTTACAAGTAGAAGTTAGAACAACATAGCATGCACACTTTTATAGGACTTTGACAAAAAATCTCTAGACGAGTTTATTGTTTAAAAGGTGATGAATCAAGAAAATATGAAACACGACAAGAAAAGCGATTCATCCCACTATTTTACGGTAGTGTGAAATAATGTTAAGCAAAGATAAAAAAAAAATTAGATCACACAAGGGAGAATAAATCAATCAAAAAGGGACTCAAGAATTGGATTTATTAAGATTACGTATCCAATCAAAGAAAATTGAATCATACGAGAAAATAATAACTAACATCTTGTAGTTTGCTACTCAAGATCGTTAGAATACCTTCTAGCTTAGTGGTTACTACTCGAGATTTGAGAACTATCTAGTTTCAATAGGAGTAGCATAATAAGTTTTAGAGTTAGAACTTTGAGAATTAATCCCCTGTTGCCGATTTGTAGTCATTTTCGGTGATAATTTTAATATTTCATTATTTATAAACTTCATATATAAAATGTATTTTACACATATAAATTTATTCGGTACGGTTCAATATTTGTTTGATTTATTTTTAAAAAATTTAAAACCAACCTAATTATTCGGTACGGTTATAATTTTTTATAAAAACCGTCGGTTTTAGTAAAAGAAATCTAATAATCGGTTCGGTTAGGTACGGTACGGGGCTATCAGTTAAGTCGATTTCTGGAAAAAAATTGACACCCCTACCAGTTAGCAAAAATAAACTAAGGTTGGCTAGTGGGCCGGGTCGGCCCGATCCCGACCCCGCCCCAATCCCCGCTAAAAAAATGGGCACGGGACGGGACCTGAGCTCGTCCTGCCCTAGGCCCGATCACCCCCATCCCTTTGCAAAAAATGGCTGTTGCACAACGGCCATTTTATATTTTGGCCGTTTGAGCAACGATCATTTTTGGCCTCCCCTACCCCCTTAATATTTATTTTTAACCCCTAAGTTAATATATTTACACTTTAACCCAATTTTCCAACTATAAATACCTCATTTTCTCTTTATCTTTCTCACAAATCTTCCTACAATCTCTCGACTCAATCTATCTCCCTACAAGTTTACAATTACATTGCTTATTAAATATTTTATTTTATTTGCTCATTTGTATAATTGTATCAAAGATCAAAAATTGGGACTAAAGTTGGCAACTAGCTTGAGGATCATCCATCGAGCAAAGTATCAATTTTCAACCTCGATTACACGTCGACGTTACGTCGGCGTTTGGTACCTTCATTCCTTCTTTAAATTATTATTGTTATTTTATTTTAATTATCGCACTTAATTTCATTATCTTTAATTATTTATTAGTATTAAATGGAAGGATTAAGAGGTATGTTTAAGGGTAAGGGTGTTTCTTCTAGTAGGGGTAACAAGGGCAAGAGTACTTCTTCTAGTCATCCTATTCGTAGACATGATGATTTGATTGATTACATTCATATAGATGAAACTAGATTTTTTAATGATATATCATTAGACGATGAGATATATTCTGCAACTCAACCAAACTTTAATTTAGAATATAATCTAGATGACACACCCACTAATCTAGGTGACACACCCACTAGTGCACCTCAAACTGAAACTGGAACGCCTCATATTCCCCCTAGCATGAGACGAGGCCCCACACAACGAAAATTAAAATATGATGCATGGAAATTTTTTGATAGGGACCAAGAGAATGAAGTAGTTAGATGCAAAATTTGTAAAAAATGTATAAATTTAAAATGGAAAAAGGTCAGGGTGGGACGGGAGGTTTATTGAGACATGTACAAAACTTTCACAAAGCTAGGTGGGATGAATACGAGGCTACAAAGTCGGGTGCGCCAATGCGCTCTCAGTCGGGACAAGATTCACATAATGTCCCAGACCAAGTACAGGGTCAAATTAACCCGATGACGGGGAAATTGTAGGCCCTACTATGGCCTATATCAAACGTGATATATACTTTGTCATGAAAATGATATAATGAATAACGTAAATACCGTTGGTATTCTTGTGCAAATTATTTGATATAGGCCATAGTACTAACGGCCATGATTATTTAACTGTAACGTGTCATTGGATAGATTATAAATGATCTATGCAAAAACGTATTTTAGCATATATATATATTCATGATAGGCATACTGGAAATTTTATTGCAGAAAATATTCATCAAGTTTGCGATTATTATGGTATAACTGACAAAATAATGACTGTTACGTTAGATAATGCTTCTTCTAATAATTATGCTATTAGACTTTTAAAAGATCTTTTAACTGCATCTTTTCCTCATCATTTTCATATAAAATGTGTGTCATATTTATAACTTAGTTGTAAAGGATGGTCTATCACTTTTTGAAGACATTCTTAATAAAGTACAATTTGTTATAAACTTTTTTTAGAAGTAATAAAATATAAAGAAAAAAAGAATATAAAAAAACTTGTCACGAAAAATCTCCAAAAAAGTAGCGATTAGGTGAAATTATTTATATGAACAACTACTTGTTGCTTATGATTATAGAAGACATATAACTTTATTTTTTAACGCTCATAGTCGAAATCCAACTGATATGGTTGTAGATAACGATTGGGAATTTTTTTTAGAATTTATTGTATTTTTAGAGAAATTTTTTCAAGCAACTAAAGAATTTTCTGGTATATATTATCCTACTATTTCAACTATGTTATTTTATATAGCTCTAATATTTTTATTACTTAGTGAATATATGAAAAAACCATCTTATAAGGCACCTATTAAAAAAATATTTATCAAATTTTAAAAATATTTTATTTCTATTCCCACTATTTATATTATTGGTGTTGTATTAAATCCGACTATTAAAATAGACGGTTGTAAAGCACTTATTGAAAGTATTTATGATTATATAGCAGTACTTCCACCTCCAACTCCAAAAAATCCAAATAACAACCACCTAAGGAACCAACTAAAGAAAAAGTTTTGTCTAGCATACACGATGAATGCAAAAAAGTATATACGCATTACCAACAAGAAAGTGCTAGCAACCAACCGGCTTCCATACCATCTTATTTTTCTTCAATACAACCTCAAAAAAGACATGTTGTTTCTGCAGCTAGTATTGAAAGCCTTAGACATAGAATGTATAGTGGTACCACTACTAATCAAGTTAGCGAGTTTGAAATTTTTGTTTTGCAGGGTGTTGTACCGTACCAAGCAATTCTCAATGAAGAAGGACGTGAAGACTTGCTGAAATACTGGATGGAGAATCAGAAGACATTTCCGACACTATCAAAGATGACCCGAGATGTGTTGAACATTCAAGCGTCATCAACAGCGTCTGAAAGCGTTTTTTCTGACGGAAGATTTCAAATAGGAGAGCACAAACACTCATTAGCGGGAGACAGCTTGGAGATTGCCGTTTTATTCAGAGATTGGATATGAGCGGAGCGTAGAAGATGCGGTCAACCGGAGATCAACGAAGAAGACGACGAAAACTACAACAAAATCTTATCCGACGGAGGTGGAAGCGACGTCAAGCAATTTGACCAACAAATTCCAATTCCAACCGAAGAACCACAAGACATTGTGAATAAACTAGAAAATGTGTTTATAAATATGTGATTTTTTTAATTGCAATTTTACTATGTTATTTACAACTTTCAACACCACAAAGTTGCAATTTTGAAATTATATTACAAAAAAATCATATTTCTATTAAATAATATAAGAGGCACAAACAGCCTTGGACGTTTTTATTACACTATCTTGTTCAATTATTGAGGTGTTTATATATGTTATCTTTTAAAATTAAGTGCAAATTTTTTTTTTGTAAAATCCGATCCCGCCCCGCCCCGCCCCGATAAGACCGGTCCACTTTTTCGACGGGAACGGGACATCGGCGGATCCGGCCAGTCCCGCCCTCCCAGTCCCATCGGGTCCCGTCAAGCCTGGACCCGCCCGCTCCGAACCCGGCCAACTGGCCACCCTTACAATAAACTCATAACACACCCTATCGCTCTACCTATTATACATATTGAGATGCATATATATATATATATATATATATATATATATATATATATATATATATATATATATATATATATATATATAATACAAACTAATATACTCCACTAACATGGGCGGAGCCAGAACGAATCAAGTATCTCCTTCAGTAAAAAATTACATTATAGATTATCTTACTTCTTTATATTTTTGAACCTCTTTAATTAAAATTCTAGCTCCACCATTGTAAACTAAAGAAGTTGTGGGTGCAGCTATACTTATAATCCTAAATCTACCTATTTACAAGACTGGGTGTCACTACACATCAATCAATAAAGGCCAACATGACTAAAAAAGAAGCATTTCAAAGTTGTAATGTAAAGGTAAAATCATAAAAACATGCATTAAAGAAGTGAAATAAAAACAACCCATCATCAGATTTGAGACAAAAAAAGAGAAAGGAATAAATTGTGTTACCGACGACACTGGATCCACCTGAGCCAAGAGTCATAGCTGATTATTACAAACTGGGTTTTTGGGGTTCGTATAGACATCGATTGGATGGAGGAGAAATAGTTGAAGAAGAGGGAGGCAGCAGAGGGAAGTCAAGATAAGAGGCAGAATCTAATGGAGAAAAATGCAACAAAGAAAAGAGAAACGAATAAAGAGGCGAAAAATATGATTGGTAGGAAAATCAATATACAAATTTCTCAAACTCTTTTAAAAGAAAAAAAAAAAGGGAATGTAACCGTCCAGCACACTAGTGATATTATTCGCTTTGGGTATAGGCTCGCACGATTTTAAAACGCATCACTAGGGTGTAAGTCAAGGCTGACACATGAGTGACTCTGACATCATTTGTTTGTCAAGCCCACTAGTGATATTGTCCGCTTTGGGCCTAGGCCTGCACGGCTTTAAAACGCGTCACTCTACTTACTTATATATCAAGCATTTCTTCTGTGTTTTGCCGATGTGGGAAACTTCTCTTAAGCTGGGGTGTTATAAGGAAAAACAACACAAAACATCCTTAAAATGAAAAATATTTACCCGCTCATGCCCCTTCTAAACTAATTTCTCTTTTACACAAAATGTCAAAAATATTTACCGAGTACTCCTCGCTCAAAACTCTTTCTCTATGATAGTATCGCATTATATTTATATATCATGATGTTATTATGAATGGCTAAGAGAAGGACTAAAGCAGTCTCCATAATACCATCTCTACATCATCAGGTATCATGGAGAATTAAGAGAGTGTCTCATTGAAGGAGTGAAACAGTTCTCGATGATACCATCTCAGTATATGGTATCATCAAAGACTAATGAGTGTCTCATTGAAGGATTGAAGCAGTCCACTATGATACTATCTCAGGATATGTAAATAAGATGATGATATCATAATTTTTCCTGAGAAAAGTGTATTTTTTTAATAAATGAACATGATACTCTGTGATAGCCTGTCAATATATTAAATAATATATGAATTTTTCTAGAGAGTTGATAAGTGTTTTTAAATAAATGAAAGAAGTATGTTGTGATACAATCATGATATATAAGAGATAGGGTAATACCATATTGATAATTTTGAGAGCATCCGAATAAATAATTTTGGAGGCATAAATGTAACGAGGATATGAGCGGATAATTATTTTACAAAAAGAAAGTTTAAACAAAAAATAAATAAAAAGAGAAAAGAGAATCAGAGTAATAGCTAGAAAAGGTAGTGAAAATACCTAAATTAACCTCTAAATCTGTCTCGAAAAGTGGTGAAGGAAGAGGATGAAGTGGGGTCTTTTCAAAATAGGTTGAGTTAATGGGTTCGATTTAATGATATATTGATTAATAAATTAATGTAATGTATTTAATTAAAAATTCATATATTACATCAGATTATGTTTAAATGGGGTAATTTTAAGCTTAAATCCAATGGTAAGGTCAATTTTGGTCAAATAAGTGGAAGGAGTGTGATTTGAAATAATTTCAATATGTTAGGGGCATTTTTAAAGGAAATTTACAGCCAAATACTCCCTCCGGTCCACTTTATTAGTCATCCTTACTAAAAATAGATGGTCCAAAATAGTTTTCATTTTAGAATTCAAGATATAATTAACTATTAATTTCCACCTTTACCCTAATTCAATAAATGTGGTGAGAGACTAATGTGGTGAAAAAGAGTAGAGTATTAAATTTAGATAAAAAAATAAATAATGATAATTTAGTCAAATTATCTTTTAGTTAATGTTTCTTAAGGGGCATGTAAAACAAAAACGTGACAAGTAAAGTGAGGCCAGAGGGAGTATCATCCAGTCATCTAGTTTACAAAATATGTACAAAGTGTATAGTGTATATTTTGTACTACTATACACATAATATACATACATATATAATATATACCGTCGAAGTATATAAATAGTTGTATACTTGGTCATGCTGGTAAATTAGTTGGCCGAAGGGTACATTTACGTAAGTTTCTCCACTTTTAACCCCTTTTTGTTGTTTATTCGATAATGAATATTTGATGGGTGCACTGCCAGTTGTTTATCATCCACCTTGACACAGACCCAGGACGAAGCCCAATATGAAGGCCAGCTTGACTCAGCTGAAGAAGCCCGGCCACATTTTGTGTCCAACATAACCAACATATTTCTTACTTGATGAAACATTGGGTCATATTTTGTTGCAGGTTGCTATATATTAATAAACGTATGTGTATTGCTGGTCTTTGTACCTTGTATTATTACTGCCAGCTTATCATAAGCTCACTTGTACAAATCAAGTCTAAATGTTTGGAATTTCTACCTTCTCTATCCTTCTCATGTAAAGGAGTTGGAGTAAGGGTTCGTTTGGTTGGAAACGAGTTATCCCGGGATTAATTAAGCCGGAATAAGTTATTCCGAGATTAGTTATTAATAGAATATTTTTCAATATTCTTTCATTAATTGTGTTAATTGTATATCTCTTATTTTATGTAGAATTATAATCCTTTTGTAATTAGGTTAATTAGTTACCTAGTTTGTATCAAAGTAAATATTCTTGTAACCTTATATATATTGTAAATCATTAATCAATAAAATCAAGGAACATATTCCTTTAGTTATTTCACCCTTCCACAAGGATAAAAATAACACTACAATCTCGGGATAACTAATCCCGAGATTAGTTATACCGCAATTTTATTCCAATCAAACATGGGATAAATTCATCTCAAATTTAATTCCGAAACTAAATATCACTTATCCCTCGTACCAAACGAGCCCTAAAGGTTTAATAGACACCAAGGTGCTGCTTGACAGTCAATAAAGTTGAAATAAATCATGGAAGATCACGGTTCAAATTTCACTACAGGTAATGAAAGAAAAAAAGAAGGTTAAGTGATTTCTAGCAGTAATATAGTACTAATTGTCTAACTTTGATGAGATTTAGTTATTCAGTATATGTGTTACTGAAGGTAGCAAGTATCCGAAAGAACATCAATCTTGATTCGCGTAAGCTGATTCAAATACGACGGTTAAAAAAAGAAAATTTGTAAATTTTGTTCTCCTTATGGTTCCATAGATTGAGGTTGCTATTTCATACTACAATTTACGTTCCTTTTGGAATTAGATTTTGGATTTGTTTTCTCATAAGTTAGCACAATCCCTTGCATCATATATATATTGATGCTGGTGGTGGAGATTTTTGATATTTTTGTTCAATTAAAAGAGAACATTAATATGAATTTCTCTTTCATCTACCATCTGCTGCTGCCTTTGGCTTTCAAATTTAGAAGTTTCCCATTTTTTCTTACAGAAAATGAAGATCTTCCTTCGATATATGCCTCTAAATTTGTGATGGAAAAAATACTTAATATATGTTTTCCTGAAACTGGACTATATATACTACTTCAATCCATTGACTATGGTATAATTGTTCTTTAGTACTCTTCTCCAATCCCAAATATATACTAGTCGTTTGTAAAGGAATATGTTACTTGAATTTATTGATTAATGATTTACACTATATATAGTATTATAAAAGTATTTACCTTGTTATAAACTAGGTAATTAATCAATTTAATTACAAAAGGATTATAATTCTACCTAGGAGATATACAATTAATACAATTAATGGAAGAATATTCGGGAAATATTCTATTACATCACCCGCAATCGAAGCGGGAGGTTCACGAACGCTGAGACTGGCTCGAAAATCATCAAATAGTATGGAGAAAGTCCTTTGGTAAAGATGTTGACAATCTGATATCTGGAAGGAACATGAAGGACACGAACTTGACAACGAGCCACTTTTTTGCGAACTAAATGAATGTCCATCTCAATGTGTTTAGTGCGCTGATGTTGGACAAGATTGCCGGAAAGATATATCGCACTAATATTAACGCAGTAGACCAATGTTGCCTTTTGAATCGGGCAGTAAAGCTCAAGTTTAAGGTTATAGATCCAACAAGACTCAGAGACGACGTTGGCGACACTTCTGTACTCTGCTTCGGCACTGAATCGGGATAGTGTAGGTTGCCTTTTGTAGGACCAATACAATAGGTTATCTCAGAGGAAAATATAGTAACCAGACGTGGAGCGTCTGGTTTCAGGACATCTACCCCAGCCGGCATCAGAATAAGCAGTGAGACCAGTGAGCAAGGACCTGTATAGATGTAATCCGAAGTGAAGTGTGCCTTGGACGTATCATAAAATACGTTTGAGGGCAAGCATGTGTGCTTCCGTCGAATTGTGCATGTGGAAGTAGATTTGTTGCACGGCATAGGATATGTCTGTTCTCGTGAATGTGAGGTACTGCAGGGCCCCAGCCATGCTACGATAGTGAGTCGGGTTTGAATACAAAGGATCGGAATCAACGCTAAGTCCTCTATCAGAGAAAGCCATTGCGCGCTAGCCCCTTGTATAGGGTTCCAAACCTACGCACGCGAACGCAGGAAACTCTACCTACAGAAGCCTCAATTCAGGAGGTTGTCAGCTTATCAACTACCAGTTCCTGAAGTAATGAGGCTAGTCTCCCCCTCCCCCCTAAATGAAGAAGTAGTAGGGGCTGCTTGGAATTGGTGTCTACTGGCGTGTCGGATGATTTGCAAAATGTCATGCCTGCACGGTCAAGGTTCTCTTCGGTGTATTTCTTCTGACACATAAATAGGCCGCCAGAATGTCGAGTGACAGAGATGCCCAAGAAATAACTCAGGCCCCCCAGATCCTTCATAGCAAACTCAGAGGAAATGAGAGACATAATGGACCGACAGAGAGCATCAGATGATGTGGTGAGGATGATGTCATCAACATATAATAAGAGGTAAGTCATGTCTGGACCCTTGTTGTAGATGAACAGGGATTGATCGGATCTGCTGTGTGAAAAATTGATAGAGGAGACATAATCGGCGAACCGTTGGTACCATGCTCGAGGAGCATGTTTCAGTCCATAGAGTAATTTCCGCAACAAACACACATAATCTGGATGAATAGGATACCTGAAACCCATAGGTTGATGCATATATACTGTTTCATGAAGATCCTTATATAAGAAAGCATTCTTGACATCAAGTTGATGTATGGGCCAAGACTTGGATAGGGCAATGTTGAGGACGATCCGGATGGTTGCGGGCTTTACGACCGGGGCTGAACGTTTCATCACAATCCACTCCCACCTGTTGAGACCTACCATCACCTACAAGATGGGCCTTGTACCTCTCAAAAGCATCATCATATTTCTTTTTATGTCTAAAAATCCACATAGAACGAATAATGTTAGCATTAGGCAGACGGGGTACTAGGTCCCACATCTTATTATCAATAAGAGTATTATATTCGTCAATCATTGCGGCTTTCCAATTTGGATCGGACTAGGAATTCTTCGGATTTCGAGGGACAGTAGAAGGGACAACATAAATGGATAGGTTAAACAACCGTTTAAGTTTAGAAATTCTATGCATGGCACGAGTTTCCATTGTCTGAGAGCATGTCTCGGGACGCAAGATGGGAGGAATGTAGGGTGCCGCAGGACTGCCGGGAAGAGGATGAAGGGTAGAGATGGCAGAATCGGCTAGCCGATGATCGGTTTGTCGAGAGGTGGCTGCGGAATCACCCTGAGACGGGATATTCCGGGCCACCGTCGGCAGAACCGGGTGGGAAATGTGTCCCAGACTGACCGCGGTGGGTGCGGGTGTCGGGGTCTGGGACGGTGGACTATGTAAATGATGAATTAGAAGGGGGTTCAGGACATCATCTAGGAAGTCGTAGGAATGCCGAGGTGGCGAGTTTAGTGAGGTAAAAGGGAATTGAGACTCATCAAATAGGACATGGCGTGAAATAATTATTTTACGACTTGATAAGTTATAGCAAGAGTAACCATGATGATTGGTGGGGTAACCTAGAAACACACACGGAGAAGACCAAGGTTGGAGTTTGTGAGTGGTCGGATAGAGAGGATAGCAGAGAAATCCGAAATAGGCAAGTATTGGTAGGAGGGGTTCCTACGAAACAGAACTTGAGTGGGTGATTGTAGAGCTAGCGACTTGTTTGGGATTATGTTGAGGATATAGGTGGCCATGGAGAGTGCGTAATGCCAGAATTGATGGGGAATTGAGGCGTGGTCAAGTAGGGCACGAATTAGGTTGTTTATGGTTCGGATTTTCCGTTCGGCTTTACCATTTTGGGAGAAGGTGTGAGGGCAGGAAAAATGAAATGTAAGACTATTTTTGGAGCAAAACTGATTGAATTGTTTATTATCAAATACCCTGCCATTGTCATATTGAAAACATTTAATAGTCTTTTCAAATTGTGTTTTTACGAAAGCACCAACTGAGGAAAATGGGTAGACCTGGGATTTATTACCAATTGGAAAAGTCCATAAAATTGGAATAATCATCCCAAAACAACACATAATATCGATGGCCAACCATACTCAAAATAGTGGATGTCCACAAATCACTATATATGATATCGAAAGACATTAAAGTACAATTTGTGGATGTAGAAAATGGCAATTTGACATGTTTTCCAAAAATGCAAGATTCACATATAGGAGTCCTAGAAATACGGTTGCAATTAATAAAATTATTTTTCCTAAGGGAGCGTAAAACAGAGTCTCCCGGGTGTCCTAATCTAGAATGTCATAAGGAAGACGAAAGAGCAACAAAGGTTGAGGGAACTGATGCTGGATTGTTGATGGCGTTTGAAATAGGGTAGAGATCTCCGGTGCTGTCACATCTCATTATTCATCTCCCTGTCGTAAAATCCTTCACAGAAAAATTAAAAGGATCAAAGTCAAGGGAAACATTATTATCAGTTGTTTAACGTCGTACAGAGATTAGATTCTTAATGAGCTTTGGGGCATAGATGACATTTTTTAATATTAGTGATGGATGTGGTGGAGATAAGGATGAATGACCAAAACCGCGAATAGGAATGCCTTGTCCACTACCAAAAATAATATTCTGATTTAAAATACTCAAATTGAAATAAGACGATAGAGTACCTCGTGATGCCGTCATGTGAGATGTGGCGTCTGTGTCCATATACCAATTTTTCGTCTGGAGCGTTGAGTGATATTGTGTTCATAGCTGCTTCAATGTCAGTTGGTGCATAGGTTGAGGGCGGGGGCCTGTGTTGTGTAGGCCAGTTGTGGACGTGCGCCGAGTATGCCAGGTTGGGCCTGTCGGATCGAAGGTGGAGTCCATAAGGATATCGGATATAGGCAAGAAGGAGAGGCCCATGACGGTGGGGCACAAACAGCCTATGGTGTGTAGGCATCCCACGGCGGAGGCTGCTGCCACTACCGCGATCGTTGCTGACTGTTTCCTGTCGGCGGAGATTGCCCCTTCCCCGCTGCCGTTGTTGTTGGAATTTCATCTGTCGTGGTCCTTGCGGGACTGCCACCCTCGGCGGTTGTTGCGGGTCGATCCAGACTGCTTTGGGTCCTCGGGTCGGTGGTGCTGGCTGCCAGAGTTGGAGGCCCTTCCATCGATGAAGGGTCCGACGGTGATGGTGAGGGCGGTGTATGCAATGCTAGCATGAGTGGTGTTGCGCTTAATTTTCCAGGTTTCCTCAAAAATTAGCTTCGAATGGGCCTCATAAAACGGTGGTAACGGCGTGCATTGCTGAAGGATGGTGGCTACGCCGTCATAGGATTCGTTCAAGCCTGCAATAAGTTGCATAACCAGTCGTTGATTAGTGACGGATGCGCCAACGTTGGAGAGTTGGTCAGCAAGCATCTTGAGTTCTTGACAATATGCAAACATGTTTGGGAAATCATCTTGATGAACGACCTTAAACTGATTTTCAAGGTATAACGCTTGTTGAGTTTTATTATCGTGGAAAATACTTTTCAAACGTTTCCACATTTGGCGGGCAGTGGCATCGGTCTCAATGATGGTGTGCAACAGATCATTAGAGATCATGTCGTATATCCACTGGAGGACGGCTGCGTCCAAACGAGACCAGAGTGCATCATCAAAAGTCGAAGCCGATGGGAGGTCTGTGGACTTCGGTGTAGGAGGGATGATGTGGTCGATAACTTCGTAAATACGACAATAGATCTTAAAAAGTTACGCCCACGAGGAGTATTGACACTTTTCCATCTCAAGGGTGACAGGGATGAAGTTTTTTATATTATTGACTGCAAGTGCAGGATGAAATTTGGTTTTGTTAGCCATGGAAGATGAAATTTAGGAGGAAGAGGGAGAGAGAATGGTCGCATAAACTAGGGTTTCGTCGTGTGGAAAAGGGCGGCCGAGAGAAGTCGACTGCTAGGGTTAGGCTATTGATACCATAAAGAAATATGTTCCTTGATTGTATTGATGAATGATTTACAATATATATAGTATTACAAAAGTATTTACCTTGTTATAAACTAGGTAACTAATCAACCTAATTATAAAAAAAATTATAATTCTATCTAAAATAGGAGATATACAATTAATATTATTAATGAAAGAATATTTGGAAAATATTCTATTAGTTTGCTAAATTGAATTTGTTATAAAATATTTGATGTTTAAAAAAAAAAAAAATCAAATCTTCCCTGCACTAATTACTATCTGACTTTCATCTCATCTCATCCTCTGGCTTTCTGTCCCAGGATTTATTCGAGTTAAGAGTTTGTTTCATCAACTTGCAAAGCATTTATGTCCCCTATGAGGGCCCAATCTTGACTATATTAGCCTCATATTAATATGTGTGATTATGTATGTATGAGTTACCCGCAAGTGTTGGCTGAGTTGGTTGGGTGATTGGTTTCACACATGAAGGACCTGTGATTGATTCCTCTCACCAGCAGTCTTCTCAGTCAGAGCTCGTTATATCGGGTTTATCAAGTGCAGTTTATATCTCTTGTGTGGTTTGCAAGCTATTGCACAATGAGTAAATTACTCAGTGCGCACCCGAAGGATAGCGATTGCAGGTTTGCTTGAGTGTTCATTGTGACTTTTTAGCTCTCAATCCCCCAGAAAACTTTATATTAACCTATATATTGATAGCTTCTAATTCCAAATATTTAAGAAGTTTAACTACATGTAAAAATGAATTGCAATTCTAGTAAAAGTGGTGGGAGAAAGATGGGGATTGCTTTTGATTGTGTAGATTAAAGCAATGGGAAAAATGGAAGATACACAGTTTTAGGCTCGATTAATCAGATTCAATTGAAAAATCTCATTTCTGGGGTAAAACGTATTTTAGCAAATTCGATTTCATTTTCAGGATTGAGTTTGAAATCTCTAATTAAGAATAAAATGATATTAATTTACTATACCATTACAACTTTTCGTGACGAATAAGAGAGTTGAAACAGACTTAAATAAGCGGAACATTGAGGGAAGGGTTGAATGCCAATTCAAGAAGGAAAAAAGCTTGATAAAAAAAAAACAAATAAAGGAAGATGGTAGTACAAGATGAATTTAACACAAATATTTAATTTGTATTTATCATCTGAAGCAATGACCTGATTATCTCAACCGTCTCAATTACTGTTTGCATTTATTTGATTTTAATGGTCAACCATAATATATTGCTCCCCACCTCCCTTCCTTTTTCTTTTAATTCAATGTCTGATACTTGCTTTGAATGTTAATGCGATGAGATACATCGTTATATACCATCGATTAATTCAAATTCACATTATGTAAGACACATTAAAAAAAAAAATTCTCTATAAAAAACTACAAGGCTCGGACTTGTATCCTATTTAACCTTGTGTGGTGTAAGAAAAAATTTTCACATATTAGTGTCGGTCTGTGGATGGTACGTGATATTTGGAACTATCTAGTTACATTAATTGTGAGACTTTGCTTCTTTTCTCGAATTATATTTACTTTGTAGTATTATTTTTAGACAATAATCCACCTCTCATTATATACATATTATTTTACAAGGATATAATAGTTACATAAATAAAAACAATTGTGGAAAAATGACGAATACACCATTCTTAAAGAGTTTGCGGCAACAACCATTACCTTAACGATAGCTTGTACAATACTATACTTCGTGGGTTGTTTAAATTCTGTCCTCATTTGAGGAATTTGTACCAAAATGGCCTTGGCTCAAACAAATCCTAGTTTAGCTAACGATTGTAGAGCCTTTACCTATTGAGTTGAGTTGTCTCCCCTCAAGGCTAAGGTACACATGCATTCTTCTCAATCCGGAGGATTTGTAAATAATTTTAATAAGATAAAATAATAATAAAAATCATACTAAAATTATGACGCGCTTGTTATAACTTGTTAAAAAGTAATTTTTCATTCTTTCGGATATATCTCACTGAAGCTATTTTTGCACAAATTTTATTAATGGAGGACAAAAGTTAAATACTGGACATCAAATGATCCTATTTCTGCAAATCAATCCACCAGTCCCAAGCCCACCCTAAAATTTATCAACTGATTTGTCATAAATAACATCTTTCACCTTATTATACTCCCTCCGGATCAAAAAGAGTATTCACTTAGTCATTTGAACACTCCTTAAGAAAATATTATCTTATAGGTAAAAATATGTTATTTGACTAAAATGACCCTAATTAAAGAAGTATGGAATTTGGTCACCTAACACTTAAAAAAAAAAAAGGTTAATTCTTTTTGATTTAGTAAGTAAACACTCTTTTTTACTCAAAAAATATAGGCTAAGTGGACACTCTTTTTTATCCGGAGTAACATCACATGCATGTACGTCTATTATCATCACATTAATTATTTAAGTTTATAATTATAAAATAATAATGACATGGAACTACTGCTGACAGATATATAGTATCAACCCCTTAATTCTCTTTAATGTACAACATGTCCGCCATTTGTTTATATACATACATCGAACTTCTCACATCAGTCCTCATATTACTCAACCCTACATTATTTTTATTCATAGAAATTGAAATATTCTTCGCTTTGCATTACTTTTTCAAATTCTAAGAAATGTTGATTTCCTTATTGTGTATTTTCAATTGGTTTAAAAAATTGACCACACAAAGAGGTTGATTGGTCTTAAGTCGGAATATAGGGATTTTAAGACTAGAGATATATAATTTACGAATTTCACTAGGATTAGACAATATTTGCCTATTTTCTTTTTTATTTATTGTGGCAAAGACATTAGAATAAATTGTATTCCCACTATTTGATGTGGCAATTGTTTTTTGGTCATTTGCACTTTTGTCTCTATTTTCTGCTGGTTTTTAATTTTTTATTCTCAAATTGAACTTATGTCTAGCGGCGTATAAATTCTTTACGAGATCTGACACAAATTATATGAGTCCTTTAAAGAATTTATGTTCCGCTAGATATAAATTTCATTTAAAGAGAAAAAATTAAAAATTAGTCCATTTAAAGGAAAACCGTGCAATTTTTTGATTGCTTATACCAGTTTTTGTGGGCATTCATCAAGATCAGCCCAAGATTTTGATTAAGATTTTATGTTCTCTTTTTTTCTTTTGGAAATGCAAATTAAGGGTGGTCCCTTACCTTATTGCCGCAGGTAAAATTCACAAATAACCTCCTTTTAGTTCCGATAATTGAAAATTAGCAATTGTTATGGAATTTCAAACTCCAAAGTATTGACACAAATATTATATATACTATAAGATTTTAATTTAAACTCTGACAACAAATACCTTTTCATTAACAAGACCAAATAGTATTTCTACTTTTGCGACTTAGTGGGGGACCGACAAGAAAGCATTCTTGAGAAAACTACCAACATTTTTTTTAGTAAGAAACTTGGTCAGTTTTCACTTGGTCCATTTACATATGAACATACTTTATACCCACAACACTCCTACTTTTCCAAGATCATCCCTTTACTAAACTAGAAACAAACCTAACATAGAACTTCAACAAATTTAAAAAACAAAAAACAAATAGCACTATAGAAGCTCCAAATTTCCCTTCATTTTGAATAATTTTAAGTCAAAATGGAGCTCAAATAGTGCTATTTATAGAAAGTTTAAAAAGGGTAAAGAGAGGTTTTCATTTTTCACTTTTTTAAAGATCAGGAGGGGAAGACAAAATAAATAAACCTAGTAATACGAGAACTTGATGGATTCGATCTTGACTAAACCGATATCCTCTCTCCTTTAACATCAAGCAAACAATTACTCTTGCATTTGGGGCATCTTGGATCAGTAACTTCTGCTAACATAACATACATGAGACATCTGGGACAACCAACCAACACCATTGAAGTTATTGCTTCTGGGCTATTGGAATAACGTTGGGCCGCCGATGAATCGTCCGATGACACGCACGAGCTCGTTGGCGACGCCGTCAACGACCTGGTCGGTGACTCCACTTGTGGCACGTGGTTCACTCTTGGTGGTGACAAATTCAACTTTAGGTCTAGCCCTGAACCATTTCCATTTCTCCTGCTCATCTCCCCTGTCTGAAATCGAAGACCCAAAAAAATATAACAATTAAATATACTGAAAATAATTTTATTTTTTAAGAAAAAATAATTAACAACATCACGGCATTTAAAAGTTAGATACGTGTAAAAAATATATAGTAGCGAGTATGGATTGATAACCTATAGAACAGATATATCACCTGTACTTACAACAAGTAAAACTACATTCATTATCGACTTTATCCCTACCTTGTGGAGGTAGAAAGGTTATTTCCGATAGACCCTCGGCATAAATAAAATACAGTGAAAATAACATTAAAAAGAATAAAAAACGTATAATAGTATGAAGAAATTTTTACTATATCACGTTAGATACGTGTAATTATGGAGTGCTAACTTTACAAAAGATGATAAATGACCCGTTACAACCGGTAAAACTACGTTGATGGTGTAGATTTCTAAAATCGAAGACCAAAAATAAATCAATAAAGTGAAAATAACATGAAAAAAGATTATAATAGAATGATTATTTCTACGTGAGATCATACACAAGATTTTGTAGTACCTAAGATTGAAGAATTTTTGTGATCAACAATTTTGTAGTCGGAAGGGTACGGTGGAGATCGGCAAGGCACACCGGAACAACCACCAGCACGGCCAGCTACCACTAAGATGAACAATATTAGTAGTTGAATATGCTGTGTTCCTAGTTGATGATCTTGGACTTGTAAAAGGCCATAATATATAATGGAACTATAGAAGGAAGAGATGAGATTGCTTTTAAAGCTTAATTAAATTATAGGAGTTGGAAGAAGTGAGAATTGGAGAGAGAGAGAGTTGATAATAAATCAATTGAAAGAGGAATAATTTTTTTTGTTTTACACAGAGTGTCCTGTATCCGTTTTTGGGGCCAAATTAATCCAGTTCATGCCGAAAAGTCCTATATTTAGAGTAAAATGTTTTTTAACAGAGTCGATTTTATTTTCGAATTTGATCAAACTCGAAACCTTTAATTAAAAATTTAAAGATATTTATTTCTCCACCACAACATTTGATGGTGTAAATTGAGGGATAATAAATTTATTAATGGTTGGAAAAAATCCCAAGAATATAGTTTGCTGAAAAAGGAAAATTGGAGTAAATATTTGCAATTAAAACTATTAAGTGCATGCAGTGCAGGAAAAATTTAAGGGGTTGGGAGGAGGATTCATTAATTGCATGTTAAAGAGAGTTGGTCAATAATGAAAAGGTGTATATAGCAATTGCCACTGTGTGTTTGTGTTTGTGTGTGTTTGTGTTTGAACCTATACATACACAACATATAAAAAACACAATAAAAGCCTTTAAAGCGCCAACTAAATTTTCTAACAAATCCAACCTCACTCATATTAATTTTCAATAGCTATCCATTATAAATTCTAGAGTTACGTATCATGATGGGCTTGTTAGTTAATGAAATGAACAAGTTTTAAAGATATCTTCTCGATTCTTTTCAATTTTCTTTACAACAATTACTTTCTTCGGTCTTAATCATATTGGGATCAATTATATGAATTTTCGCTAATAATATACATTTTTTTAACATCAAAATTTTCCTTTTTAATACTTTTTTTCTAATAATATATATATATATATGACTATTCCCTCCGTTCTTTATAAATGACTTTCTAGCATTTTTAAAATAGTATTCCCTTGTCATATTATTTGGTGTTTTTAACTTTTCATTTTGGTCCAAATTAAGTGGTGTTTAACATAATCAATTACAATTCTCTGTGAGTACATTAAATGGATTAATTTAATTAAAAGTAATCTAGTCAAATCCTTCTTAGTTTATAGGAGTAAATAATTTCTCAAGGAGTGTGTCAAAGAAAAAAACACCAAATAATATGGATCAGAGGGAGTATGAAATAAGTGTCATTTTTTTTAAATCAAGAAAGCATTATTCATTTTTCCCAACTTCATCTTAAGTAAATGTAAGATTTGAATAATTTCCCTTAGGGAATCCTTTCATTAATCACAATATATATAGTTGTACAGAGGTTGATTCCTAATACAATAAGAATACTAACTTACCTTAAATGATTGATTCCTAATACAATAAGAATCATAAGTTACCTTAAATATACATCTATCATAATTACAAAATATACTGTGAATATTCAGAGAATATTCGCTAATAGTAAATTGTTTGAACAACTTTCTATAAATTTTCTAGGAATATAGGAGTAATATATTAAAGAGGGAGTATTTTTCTCAAGGCAAATATAAAGGAAAATATAGTCAAATGACCCCTTTAATTAAAATTTCTTAATCTGTGTGGTTGACAAATAAATATCACTACTGGTCACCAGTTTTAAGAGGGTGGCATAATTATTAGTAGATTTAAACTTTTATGGCGATTTATTATGAGTTACTGTTTTATTGAAAAATAAATACATTTATATACATTTGTGCATAGGAGGACCCACCTTAGGAGTTAGGTGAAGGGTGGTCAGGTGCACATCCTTCGCCATAAAATTACGCGGTGTATATAGGTTAAATGTCAATTATTATGAGTATATATTTTATTTTATCCTTAACACAAGCGAAAAGAAAATATCCACACCTTTCGCCAAATTTCTGACTCCGCCATCGCATTTGTGACGACACGAAAGTTTTGATATTATTATTCTAATACTGGCCCACTGTATTTTCAAGTTTAGTGTTCAGTACTATTTATTGCAGCTTAATATATTTGTTGAACTTCTGATGGTTGAGTTTTCATAGTTGATTAATTCATGCGATAATATATGGCTGCTAAGGTTGGTGGAAATCAACAAGAGGATAATACGAATTCCACAGAAATAGCAATAACTGACCAGTAATATTGGATCATATCTTTGAAAAGTAGTCATTATTTTGAAATTTTAATTTTCACAAATAAAATTCCATTATAACGCCCAGAAATTTTACTGATAAATTTTAAACTCCATGATAATGAGTGATCTTTCTTATTTGCAATAGCAATAGGATATCTGAGTCGACAGTTGAAGGAGCTCAAACATGACAAGCAGTTTAAGTACCATCCCAAGTGTAAAAAACTAGATATCACTCATCTCAGCTTTGCAGATGATCTACTCCTATACACTAGAGGAGATGTAAGACTTTTGCATGACAAATTCCTAGCATTTACATCTGCATCAGGGCTGAAGGCAAATCCCTCCAAGAGTTCTATTTACTATGGAGGAGTACCATAGGCAGACAGGGATGTGATACAACAGGCACTTGGATATAGTCAAGGGGAGTTACCATTTAGGTACTTGGGTATTCCTTTGGCCACTAAGAAACTCACAATAATTCAATGGCAACCATTGATTGAAAAAATAGTAGCAAAGATCTCCTCTTGGACAGCCAAAAAGCTATCTTATGCAGGGAGATTGCAGCTAGTCAAAACATTGATATTTTGAGTGCAGGCATATTGGTCTCAGTTGTTCATAATTCCAGCAAAGGTAATGAAAGAAATAGAAACATGATAAATTTACGCGTGATATACACGGTATATACACTGCCCTGTGTATACCGTGTATATCACGGAATCACAATTCAAGTTGGAAACTGATATACACGGTATACCAGTCGTGTATACCCATGTTTGGTAACATACTAGTTGTAGTTAATTAAGCATTGTACACTTACCATAATTGTAATATTCTTGTACAAATAGAATAGGGTTTTGGGAGTAGAATAGGAATAGAATTTTCCATATTATGGAAATTGTAAATTGTATATATACTCATTCATTAATGAAAATAATGAAGGGATTATTTCTTTCATGATATCAAAAGTCTAGGTCTAATACCGATTTTTCCTCTCTTCCGCTGCCTCGGATTTCGTGCCTATTACCTCCTCTCTTTCCCAAATTTTCTTCCAAATCCCTCATTCACCTATTGTTCTTTCATTATGTCTACGTCAAAGAACATGTTTCATCATGTCCTTACTATTTCCAACATCAAGGACCACATTCCTATTGTTCTTGAGATGGAATGCGACGTGGGCAGAATTATTCAAAATTCACGCAATCTCACATCAAGTCCTCCATCACATAATTCCTCATGTTGCCCCTACGCCTGCGGAGGATCCTTAGTTGTGGATCACTCTTGATGCTACCGTCCTTCAGTGGATTTACTCCACTATTTCTACCGACCTTTTACAGACGATCATTGAACCAGACACTATGGCTATGGCTACCTGGAATAGATTACATGATATATTCCAAGATAACCAACATTCCCGAGTTGTCACTCTTGAGCAAGAATTTTCACAAGTCATCATGGAAAATTTCCAGAATGTTTCAGCTTATTGTAAACGGCTCAAGGAATTGGCGGACCAACTCCGTAACGTTGGAGCGCATGTTACCAATAATCGTCTTGTCCTACAAATGGTTGCAGGCCTATATGAGGCCTATAATGGAGTTGGAACTCTACTCCGACAAAGTAGTCTGCTCCCCCTTTTTATCAAGCTCATTCGATGCTCACGTTAGAAGAAGCTGGCTTGGCAAAAACGATGGCTACCGGTGCAGTTCCGTGGCGATGATGACATCATCTGATGGTTCTCACGGGTTTATTGACAATTCGGGCCAAAACTGCAACAATGGTGGCTGCAAGAAGGGTCAAAACCGTAAAAATGGCAAAAATCGCGGCGACAACAACAGCGACGGACGAAATAGTGGAAACACCGGGAATGGGCCTCGCAGAAATGGGCCCCATCATGTCTAGTCTCAGCCCTGGGCCCCTTGGCATTGGGCCTGGACCAGCGGCCAGTGCCCCAGTCCAGCCTACCGCCCACCCAGTTATTTTCCAAGCAGTTGGGGCCCGATCCAGCACAATACTAGGCCCAATTTTTTGGGTCCTTCCAGCAACACCCAGCAGCACTTTGGGTCGAGTCAGCAGGGCGTTCTGCTTGGGCCTTGGCCCACGCAGGCCTTCACTGTTGCAGGCCCAAATCCGATCCCAACACCCACCGATATTGAGGACGCTATGCATACACTTGGATTAAATCCTCCAGACCCGAATTGGTACATGGACATCGGCGCAACTTCTCACATGACGTCCGACCAAGATACTTTCTCGTCTTATTTCAATTTGAGCAAAAATTGTGGCATTATTGTTGGGTAATGGCAATACAATTCCAATTCGTGGTTTCGGTACTACAACTTTGTCTCCCCCACATCCGCCTCTTGTCTTGAAAAATACCCTTCATGCCCCTAACTTAATTAAAAATTTGGTGTCTGTCCGAAAATTCACCACTGATAATTGGATTTCTGTTAATTTTGATCCTTTTGGGTTTTCTGTGAAGGATTTCAAAACGGGGATACCTCTCATGAGATGCAATAGTAGGGGAGATCTTTATCCAATCACGCCCGCTTCCAGTTTCTCAAGTCAAGCCATGCCATCAACATTTGCATCTCGAGCTCCTTCCTTGCGGCATGCACGTTTAGGTCACCCTGGGTCGTCTATTGTTTCTTCTTTGCATAAAAATAATTTTATTTCTTGTAAGGATACGCGTAGTACTCCAATTTGTCATTCATGTCCGTTAGGAAAACATGTTCGATTACCATTTGTAGCCTCTATTTCTCGTACTTTGATGTCTTTTGACATTATTGATAGCGATTTATGGACGTCTCTCATTCTAAGTTTTGTGGGCCATCGTTATTATATTCTATTTTTGGATGATTATTCTATTTTTTATGGACCTTTCCATTAGCGAAGAAATCTCAAGTTTTTTCCACATTCTTAAAATTTAGAGCATTTATCCGTACCCAATTCAAACGGGAAATAAAAAATATTAAATGTGATAGTGGCAAAGAATATGATAATAGGTTGTTTCGGGATTTTTGTGATGCTAATGACATAGTTTTTCGTTTCTCTTGTCCTCATACGTCCTCACAAAATGGAAAAGCCGAACGAAAAATTCGTATCATTAATAATATTGTCCGAACTTTATTGGTCCATGCTTCCGTACCCCCTTCCTTTTGGCATCATGCTCTACAAATGGCTACATATCTCCTTAACATCCTTCCTACCAAAGGGTTGGCATACGAATTTCCTCTTAAAGTCCTCTATAATAACAATCCTTCGTACTCACATCTTAGGGTCTTTGGGTGTTTATGCTATCCACTATTTCCGTCAACTACAATTAATAAACTTCAAGCCCATTCTACCGCTTGTGTATTTTTGGGTTATCCATCTAATCATCGTGGTTACAAATATTTTGATTTGTCGTCTAATCAAATCATAATTAGTCGCCATGTTATTTTTTATGAAACCCAATTTCCATTTGCTAAAGTGAGTAGTCTTGTGTCTAGTTCGTATAATTTTTTAGATGACGAAGTCTCAGCGTATATTATGCACCATTTATTGGGTCGATCCAGTGACCCCGAAACGCCAGCAGACACACTGTTTGCTGGCCCACCACAGCCCACTGCTTCTGCCCAAGTTTCTGATGTTGGGCCGATCAACCAGCCCACTGCCGAGACTGCTTCTACACTATTTTATGCCCCAGTCCAACCTTCGAGTTCCAGTGTTGGGCCAGCAGGCCCACTGCCTGCTGGTCAGTCCATTCCCCATCCGATTGTTTCCTAAAATCCACCCAATTCTCCCCCCGAGTCACCGACATGTTACTCGTAGTCAACGGGGTATTTTTAAACCAAAAAGACATTTTAATCTTAATTCTAATGTTCTTAAATCCCCACTATCCCGTAACCCAGTGTCTGCATTAAATGACCCGAATTGGAAACTGGCTATGAACGACGAATATGATGCTTTTATTGAAAATAAGGCATGGGAGTTGGTCCCCAGTCCTTCTGGTGTGTTAATATTATTCAGTTTATGTGGATTTTTACTCATAAAGATAATTCTGATGGTTCTTTTGCGAGACATAAGGCTCGTCTTGTAGGTGATGATAAAACTCAACAGGTTGGCGTGGATTGTGGTGAGATATTTAGCCTGATGCTTAAACCAGCTACCATTCGCACTGTTCTCAGTCTGGCTCTTTCTAAGACATGGCCCATTCATCAGCTCGATGTGAAGAATGTTTTCTTACATGGTGATCTTAAGGAGACAGTCTACATGCATCAGCCTTTGGGTTTTTGAGACCCCACATATCCTAATCATGTATGTTTATTGAAGAAGTTCTTATATGGGCTCAAGAAGGCCCCACAGGTTTGGTATAAGCGATTTACAGACTATGTATCTACTATTTAGTTTTCTCACAGCCGGTCTGATAATTCTTTATTCATATATCGACGTGGTACTTCCCAAGCTTATATTCTCTTATATGTGGATGACATTATCTTGACCGCTTCTTCTGATGATTTACGCAAGTCGATCACGACATTACTTAGTTCTGAGTTTGCTATGAAAGACTTAGGGCCCTTGAGTTATTTCTTGGGGATTGATGTCACTCGTCATGCAGGTGGGTTATTCTTGTCACAACAGAATTATGCCGCTGAGATAATTGAGCGGGCTGGTATGTCCTCATGTAAGTCTACTTCCATTCCAGTTGACACGAAACCCAAGTTGGGTGCTGCGGCTGGCTCACCTTACGAGGATCCTACCCACTATCGCAATCTTGCAGGGGCTCTTCAGTAACTTACTTTCATGAGACCGGATATTACATATGTCGTACAACAGGGTGTTTATTTGTGCATGATCCTAGGGTTAAGAACATGAATGCTCTCAAACGCATTATATGATACATCCAGGGAACACTTGACTATGGCTTGCATCTATATCCATCGTCGACCTCTACGTTTGTCTCGTATACAGATGATGATTGGGGTGGTTGTCCAAATACCAAACACTCCACGTCTGTTTATTGTATGTTTCTTGGTAATAACTTGGTCTCATGGTCTGCGAAGCGACAATTTACGTTATCACGCTCTAGTGTAGAGGCCGAGTATCGAGGGGTAGTCAATGTGGTATCTGAATCATGTTGGTTACATAATCTTCTCTTAGAACTTCATTGTCCCATTCAGAAAGCTACCTTGGTTTATTGTGATAATATTAGTGCAGTCTATCTTTTTGGTAATCCGGTTCAACATCAGCGCACTAAACACATTGAGATGGATATCCACTTTGTTCACGAAAAGGTAGCTCGTGGACAAGTACGCGTCTTCCATGTCCCTTCCAGGTATCAAATTGCAAACATTTTTACCAAGGGTCTTCCCTCGGTTCTATTTGAAGATTTTAGGGACAGTCTCAGCGTACGAAGAGCGCCCGCTATGACTGCGGGGTGTGATAAATATACCCGTGATATACACGGTATATACATTGCCCTGTGTATACCGTGTATATCGCGGAATCACAATCCAAGTTGGAAACTGATATACACGGTATACCAGCCGTGTATACCCATGTTTGGTAACATATTGGTTGTAGTTAATTAAGCATTGTACACTTACCATAATTATAATATTCTTGTACAAATAGAATAGGGTTTTGAGAGTAGAATAGAAATATGATTTTCCATATTATGGAAATTGTAAATTGTATATTCATTAATGAAAATAATCAAGGGATTATTTCTTTCAAATCATATTGTAGAAGTTATGTTTGGTCGGGGGCCAATGTCATTACCAGAAGGGCACTAGTGGCCTGGGACACAATATTTACACCAAAAACAGTTGGTGGATTGAATCTCACTAACCTCAAGATATGGAACAAAGCAGCTATTACAAAACAGTGTTGGGACTTGGGTAGGAAAATATGACAAATTGTGGATCAAATGGATCCATAGTTTCTATATAAAAGGCCAAGAGGTGGAAACTGTGGGTATACCTAAAGAAGCAAGGTGGATGGTCCGAAAGATTATTGAAGCAAGAGATAGACTAGGATACATTCAGATTCACCAGGGGAGCAAACAGAGTGTTATTAGACAATGCTATTTGCAGATGGTGCCAATACTTCCAAAGGTAAGTTGGAAAGGGCTAAGATGTAAGAATGTGGCTACTCCTAAGGCCATATTTAGTTTATGATTGCAGCTTCATGGTCGAATGCTCACTGCAGATAGGTTATTGAAGTGGAAGATATAAGTAGACAAGTTGTGTGTGATGTGTAAAACTGAGGAGGAAACTAGAGACCATCTTTTTGTAACATGCTCTTTCTCGAGCAAGGTGTGACACAGGTTATTGCAATGGATTCAAGTGCAACATCCAACAGGGCACACTTGGAGGCAACACCAACAGTGGTTGGCTGAGCATACGAAAGGCAAGAGTCAGGCTGCAAAAGTCATAAAACTGGTGCATACTGAATATATTCATGTTGTGTGGATTGAGAGGAACCTGAGAGTCTTTTAGCATAAGGAGAACACTGAGGATGTATTAGCCAGAAGAATTGCTTGTATTTGTACAGTTAGAGCACTTCCTGCTAGTAGGATTTATCTAGAGCAATTTCTCTTCTAGAGTAGGTAAGTTAGAAGGCATGGCCTTTAGCAAATTTTAATACAACCAGATATGGTGTCTGATTAATTTTTGTAATTCTTACTTTGGTGATTAATGAAAGCCTAATTACCAAAAAAAAATATAATGAATATTTTTTAATTGCAAAGGCTAAAAAAAGTGATTGTTTGTGAATTTTACTGTGTCCTCTCCCCAACCAGCACGTGACAACGTCTAGGTAATGGTTGGAGCAAGTAATATAAAGTTAAAAGTTTATTAGATAATTATAACGAAAATTACTTTCAGTAATTACATTACTTTCTGATTAATAATATTTCTTAGAAAATGAATTTCCTCAGACCAAACAACACCTTGATCGGGTGATATAGGTGAAATTTTTCTATTTCTCCTCGTGACCTAATTTCTTAAATATAATCTTATCAACTCAACTGTTAGAATCATGAATGCGGATCTATCATCTATCGGAGGATTTAATGGTAATTAATTTCGTTTTATTTTAATTTCCTTTAACTAATTTCTATTATCTCATGAAAGTCAACTATGCATGTAATCGCATTTACTAGTAGTTTGGATTTTTATTAATAAATATGATTAGCATGGAAAAATGCATTATAATGAGGGCTAGTAGAAGTTGAGATCTTCCTTCGCAACGAATTTTCATGGAAATTAAAGGGATATGGTAGGTCATAGCTTACGCAATTGAATACTTTAAAGTTAATTGATTAAGATGATCAACATTAGCTTGAGATTGAAGCTAATTTTAACTTTTACAAACAACTTCAGAAATCTTATAAAACTCGAGAGGATAATTATTTTTGGATTGAGTATTGTGAATAAAGGAATAGGAGAACTAATTACAATAGGAATACAATTCTCCCTAAAATAAGAAATATACAATTAATATAAGAATATTTGGTGAATATTCGATTACACCCCCGCAGTCGAAGCGGGAGGCTCACGAACACTGAAACTGGCTCGAAAATCATCGAATAGTATGCTCGGAAGTTCTTTGGTGAAGATGTCGAAAATCTGATATCTAGAAGGAACATGAAAGACACGAACTTGACCACGAGCCACTTTTTTGCGAACAAAATGAATGTCCATCTCAATGTGTTTGGTGCGCTAATGTTGGACGGGATTGCCGGAAAGATATATCGCACTAATATTATCGCAGTAGACCAGTGTTACCTTTTGAATCTGGTAGTGAAGCTCAAGTAGAAGGTTACAGATCCAACAAGACTCAGAGACGACGTTGGCTACACCTCTATACTCTGCTTGGACACTGGATCGGGATAGTGTAGGTTGCCTTTTGGAAGACCAATACAATAGGTTATCTCAGAGGAAAATGAAGTAACCAGACGTGGAACGTCTGGTGTCAGGACATCCACCCCAGTCAGCATCAGAATAAGCAGTGAGACCAGTGAGCGAGGACTTGTATAGATGTAATCCGAAGTGAAGTATGCCTTGGACGTATTGTAAAATACGTTTGAGGGCAAGCATGTGTGCTTCCGTCGAATTATGCATGTTCAAGCAGATTTGTTGCACGGCATAGGATATGTCTGGTCTCGTAAATGTGAGGTACTGCAGGGCCCTAGCCATGCTACGATAGTGAGTCTGGAATTAATACGAAGGGTCGGAATCAGCACTAAGCTTGGAATTGGTGTCTATGGTGTGTCGGATGATTTGCAAGATGTCATGCTTGCACGGTCAAGGATCTCTTCGGCGTATTTATTTTGACACAGAAATAGGCCGCCAGAATATCGAGTGATAGAGATGCCCAAGAAATAACTCAGGGGCCCCAGATCCTTCATAGCAAACTCAGAGGAAATGAGAGACATAATGGACCGACGGAGAGCATCAGATGATATGGTGAGGATGATGTCATCAACATATAATAAGAGGTAAGCCATGTCTGGACCCTTGTTGTAGATGAGCAGGGAATGATCGGATCTGCTATGTGAAAAACTGATAGAGGAGACATAATCGGCCAACCGTTGGTACCATGCTCGAGGAGTCTGTTTCAGTCCATAGAGCAATTTCCACAACAAACACACATAATCCGGATGAATAGGATCCCTGAAACCCATAGACTGATGCATATATACTGTTTCGTGAAGATCCCTATGTAAGAAAGCATTCTTTACATCAAGTTGATGAATGGGCCAAGAATTGGATAAGGCAATGTTGAGGACGGTCCGGATGGTTGCGATCTTTACGACCGAGCTGAACGTTTCATCACAATCCACTCCCACCTGTTGAGACCTGTCATCACCTACAAAACGGGCCTTGTACCTCTCAAAAGCACCATCATATTTCTTTTTATGTCTAAAAATCCACTTAGAACGAATAATGTTAGCATTAGGCAGATGGAGTACTAGGTCCCACATCTTATTATCAATAAGAGTATTATATTCGTCAATCATTGTGGCTTTCTAATTTGGGTCAGACAAGGCATTCTTCGGATTTCGAGGGATAGGAGAAGGGACAACTGAAATAGATAGGTTAAACAACCGTTTAGGTTTAGAAATTCTATGCATGGCACGAGTTTCCATTGTCTGAGAGCATGTCTCGGGATGCGGGATGGGAGGAATGTAGGGTGCCGCATGACTGGCGGGAAGAGGATGAAGGGTAGAGGTGGCAGAATCGGCTAGCCGAGGATCGGTTTGTCGAGAGGTGGCTGCGGAATAACCCTGAGACAGGATATTCCGGGCCACCGTCAGCGGAACCGGGTGGGAAACGTGTCCCAGACTGACTGCGGTGGGGTGCGGGTGTCGGGGTCTGGGACGGCGGACTATGTAAATGATAAATTAGAAGGGGGTTCAGGCCATCATCTAGGAAGTCGTAGAAATGCCGAAGTGGAGAGTTTAGTGAGGCAAAAGGGAATTGAGACTCATCAAATAGGACATGGCGTGAAATAATTATTTTACGACTTGATAAGTTATAGCAAGAGTAACCATGATGATTGGTGGGGTAACCTAGAAACACACACGGAGAAGACCGAGGTTATAGTTTGTGAGTAGTCGGATAGAGACGATAGCAGAGAAATCCAAAAATAGGCAAGTGTTGGTAGGAGGGGTTCCTACGAAACAGAACTTGAGTGGGTGACCGTAGAGCTAGCGACTTGTTTGGGATTATGTTGAGGAGATGGGTGGCCATGGAGAGTGCGTAATTCCAGAATTGAGAGGGAATTGAGGCGTGGTCAAGTAGGCCACAAATTAGGTTGTTTATGGTTCAGATTTTCCGTTCGGCTTTATCATTTTTGGAGGAGGTGTGAGGGCAGGAAAAATAAAAGGTAAGACCATTTTTGAAGCAAAACTGATTGAATTGGTTATTATCAAATACCCTGCCATTGTCATAATGAAAATATTTAATGTTCTTTTCAAATTGTGTTTTTATGAAAGCACTAATGAGGAAAAAATGGGGTATACCTGGGATTTATTACCAATTGGAAAAGTCCATAAAAATTGGAATAATCGTCCCAAAACAACACATAATATCGATGGCCAGCCGTACTCAAAATAGTGGATGTCCACAAATCACTATGTATGATATCGAAAGGCATTAAAGTACAATTTGTAGATGTAGAAAATGGCAATTTGACATGTGTTCCCAAAAATGCAAGATTCACATATAGGAGTCCTAGAAATACGGTTGCAATTAATAAAATTATTTTTCCTAAGAAAGCGTAAAACAGAGTCTCACGGGTGTCCTAATCTAGAATGTCATAAGAAAGATGAAAGAGTAACAAAGGTTGAGGGAACTGAGGCTGGATTGTTGACGGCGTTTGAAATACGGTAGAGATATCCGGTGCTGTCACATCTCATTATTCGTCTCCCTGTTGTAAAATCATTTACAGTAAAACTAAAAGGATCAATGTTAAGGGAAACCCAATTGTCAGTTGTGAAACATCGCATGGAGATTATATTCTTAATGAGTTTAGGGGCATGGAGGATACTTTTTAAGATTAGTGGTGGATGTGGTGGGGATAGGGAGGAATGACCATAACCACGGATGGAAATGTCTTGTCCACTACCAACAATAATATTCCAATTTACATTACTCAAATTGGAATAAGACGAGAGAGTACATTGTGATGCCGTCATGTGAGATGTGGCGCATAGGTCCATATACCAATTTTCGTCTGAAGCGTTGAGTGACATTGTGTTCATAGCTGCCTCAATGTCAGTTGGTACATAAGTTGAGGGCAGGGGGGCTGTGCTGTGTAGGCCTATTGTGGACGTGCGCCAAGTATGCCAGGTTTGACCTGTCATGTCGAAAATGGAATCCACAAGGTTATCGAATACAGGAAAAGAGTAGAGGCACATGACTATGTGGCCCACACAGCCCAAGGCGGGTAGGCAATCCACGGCGGAGGCTGCTGCCACTACCGCGGTCGCTGCTTGTCGTTTCCTGCCGGCGAAGACTATCCCTTCCAATTGTCGTTACTGTTAGAATTTCGTCCGCCGCGACCCTTGCCGAACTGCCGCCCACGACGGTTGTTGCGGGTCCTTCTGGCCTGCTGCGAGTCCTCGGGTCGGCGGTGCTAGCTGTCAGAATTAGAGGCCCTGCCGTCGGCGGAGGGTCCGACGGTGGTAGTGAGGGAAGCGTCTGCGATGCTGGCTTGAGTAGTGCTGCGTTTGATTTTTTGGGTTTCCTTAAGAATTAACTTCGAACTGGCCTCATAAAATGGTGGTAACGGTGTGCATTTCTGAAGGATGGTAGCAATGCCGTCATATGATTCGTTCAAGCCTGCAATAAGTTGCATGACCAATCGATGATTAGTGACTGGTGCGCCAACGTTGGAGAGTTGGTCGGCAGGCATCTTGAGTTCTTGACAATATGCAGATACGTTTGGGAAATTGTCCTGATTAACGTCCTTGAACTGATTTTCAAGGTATAACGCACGTTTAGTTTTGTTGTCGTGAAAAATACTTTCCAAACGTTCCCACGTTTGACGGGCAGCGGCATCGGTCTCAATGATTGTGTGCAACAGATCATTAGAGATCGTGTCGTATATCCACTGGAGGACAGCGGCATCCAAACGAGACCAAAGTGCATCATCAGAAGTCAAAGTCGAGGGTGGGTCTGTGGACTTCAATTTAGGAGGGATGATGTGGTCGATAACTTCGTAGACAAGTCAATGGATTTTGAAAAGTTCCGCCCATGAGGAGTATTGACCCTTTTCCATCTCAAGAGTCACGTGGATGAAGTTTTTAATGTTGTTGATTGTAAGTGCGGGGTGGAATTTGATTTTGTCAGCCATGGAGGATGAAATTTAGGAGGAGAAGGGAGATAGAGTTGTCGAAAAAACTAGGGTTCCGTCGTGGGGAGGTGGGGTGGCGGCCGAGAGGGGTCGGCGGCGTGGTGGGTATTTTTGTGTAGGGTTAGGCTACTGATACTATAAATGAATATGTTCCTTGATTTTATTCTTCAATAATGTACAATATATATAGTATTACAAGAATATCTAAACTAGGTAACTAATCAACCTAATTACAATAGAAAATATAATTCTATCTAAAATAGGAGACCTAATTATAATAAGAATACAATTATACCTAAAATAAGAGATATATAATTAATGTAAAAATATTTGATGAATATTATCTTAGTAGATTTTTGTCATTAATGGAAATGACACATAAATAAAGTAAATATTTAATGGAGAGATATTATGACTTAGACATAAATAAGGGTAAGAGTAGTCAAATAAGTCTCATTAAAATTCTACAAATAAATTCAAATAAATTACTAATTATTTATAAAACAATTATTAGTCCTACAATTATTATTTGAGAAAGTAACAACACAAAGAGTGATAATAGCTGAGATATTCTTTAAAAGGAATTTATCATCGATCTCCACATCTACTAGTCATTTTCATCTTCAACTAATATTTGCACTGATTTTTATTTATATATTTCACAGAAGGAAAAGGATAAAAAGGTTAGAGCAATGACAAAAATATGGATCACTATCCTATCAATTTCAAACTTAATCGTCTAAAACAATATTTATGCAGTGCTATTTTATGTGAAAGTTACTTTATTCATTTATATATTTTAGGGAAAATCACTACAACATGATATCATAAAATATTACTATAACTACACTAATAATAAATAACATGATATGGCAAAAATACTTTAAAAACATAAAAAATCAAATTTAACGGGGTTTACGCTCCAAATTCTAGGGCGTACGCTTTATGAATCTACGCCTTTCGTTTGCACTCCAGAGCGTTTTTGGTACGCCTCATCCCGAAAACGCCTCTGAAAATACTGGTAAAAAGTTGTTCGTGGTGAAAAGATGTCAAAAATTTGATCTCAAAGTTAGGAGGTACCTATATTCTAATTTTTTGTGTCACTTGGTTCGATCACATGTGTGGTTGGAGTGGGTGTGGGTGGGGGTGGGGGTGGGGAGGAGGAGCTACAAAAGAATAAGATTGAAAAGAAAAAAAGATTATAAAATACAAACTAAAAAAAAAAACTAAACTCCACTGTTTACACCCTTTTTATAAGATAAAAAAATTACATTAATAGATTAATGTTGAAGTTCATATTAGCAATTTATAAGAACATTTTACTCTCCAAGTTAAAGCACGAAAGATGGATAAAAAAAAAAAGACAAGTCGCAAAATTTAATTAAACGGAGAATTGGGTAAAGATAATTAACTAAATATTTATTATGGGTATCTAAATATCTATTTATGGAAACTATCAATCCAGGTGGCAAACAACATTTGATTATAACATTAATATATAATGGGATTGTGCATACTAGTTGCATTTTTAAAGTCTAGGATAGTTACAATAATCTTGTCTCAATTAATTTTAAAATAGTTGCTCTAGTAATATAATACAACCAATAATATGATAGAATATGATATTGGAAAACTTATGTAAATGTGTCCTTCAGCCAATTAGATTATTAATATGGCCAAGTATACATTATCTATATACTTCAGTCATATATGTTATAGGTATATCTCGAATTTGTATATTTAATATAAAGTATACATTATGTATATATTTTGTAAACTAGATGGTCGAATAATATTTGGTGTAATTTTCCCATATGATACTACCAAACTATAATTCGAATTTATTTTGTTATGGAAAGATGAAAAACTGCTCAGGATTATAAAAACTTATAGAATAAAATCTCACAACTACTACTCAATAATTTGGTAATAAATCCGAAATTACTAAAACTTCCCATGGAATATAATTTTAGGTACAGGTCACCATGGCAAGATAATGCATGGATTTGAACTACAGTAGTTCGGTATTAAGCAATTATATATGCAACATAATGAGCAATTCAATGTTGACTTAATTGTTGTTTAATTGGCCTCCTTTAGTCATTAGCACCTAACTTTAATTCAATAGCAATGCATATGATACATAAATTCAATTGGAGATAATTTCGAGCAATTATTCACCAGGATATTTTTTCGGGAAAAAAACTTAAGTAATCGCCAGCCCAAGAAAATATCGATAGATGTACTATATATATATATATATATATATATATTTATCAATGTATAATATACGTCTATGGACTAGCAGTTATAAATATTTTTGATCGAGCGATTAAATGTGTAACTTTCTCTTTTTGTTGACTGTGTCCGGTACATGTTTTGGGGCTCGACTAATGTAGATTTCTATGGCATAAAGCTCATTATTAGCACGTGTACATAAGACATATATTTACCATATTTTATGTTGTATAATTATGGTAGAATTGTGATCCTTATTAGAGAAAGATTCAACATTGTACACCTATATATATTTGTATTAATGAGACCACTTTCTCTCCCTTTGATATTATTCACGCTGATTTATGGACCTCTCTCATTACTAGCAATCTATGCCATAAATATTATTTAATATTTTTGGATGATTTCTCCCACTTTCTTTGGGTCTATCCACTAAAACTCAAATCTCAAGTGTTCTCCAAATTTGTAGAGTTTCATACACTGATCAAAACGCAATTTGAAAAAGACATAAAATCGTTTCAATGTGATAACGGCCGTGAGTTTAATAATTCCTTATTTCATAAATTATGTGCGGCTAACGGCATGGTTTTTCATTTCTCGTGCCCATATACCTCCCCACAAAATGATAAAGCTGAAAGAATTCTCCGAACCATTAATAATATGATTCGTACCCTCTTTTTTCATGCGTCTCTCCCTCCTACTTTTTGGGTATATGCACTAAAAATGGTAGAACACATTCTCAACATTTTACCTACCCGTACGATTCAAAATAGGACACCCACTTAAATTCTCTACCGTCGGATCCCTACCTATGACCATCTTAGAATTTTCGGTTGTCTGTGTTACCCTAATCTGACATCCACTGCCCTCCACAAATTGGCACCCAGATCAACTCTGTGCGCCTTCCTCGGTTTCCCGTCAAACCATAGGGGATACATGTGCTATGAGCTCTCCACCGACAAAATCATAATTTCTCGCCACGTCACTTTTGTTGAGTATGTTTTCTCGTTTGACAACATTAAAAAATTTCGAGTCACTGATTACCAATTCCTCAAAAATTCGGACACATCACCGCTTGTCCAATAAGCACTTCGCCAGACTGTCACTATTCCGGCGGCGGCAGGCGCACAATCTGCCACCACCACCAGTCGGATCGTCAGCTCCACATCCCCTCCAGTCCGATCTGCCACCACCACTGCTCAGTTAAACCCCGGTCGGGGAACTGCCACCTCCGACATCTCCCCCGTCGTCCCCAGTCAACTGCATCAGTCCACCACCGTAACCCCGTCACTGCCACCTGCCGCCGTCACCACCGACAACATCTCTGCGCCCCTGTCACCGCCTCTATCTCCGTCACACCTGTCTCCAATTGCCACCACCTCCGACAATCGGCAAAATATCTCTAGAACACCACCGGTAATCATCCATACCACAAATTGGAAATAATCACCACCACTTATTGTGTCTCAGCCTCCAGAAGCAACTGTAGTCGCTAACCCAGTCAACCACCCCTCCACCAGAACCCTACTGGTCATCGGAACCACGACCACACCTAGTTTCAGTACCTGCAACACCAACACACCACCGGTACAGTCCCAACCCACCACTGTCACCATACCCAACATCACCCGACCCGTCGTCTCCACTACCCTACCCGAGGACATCCCCTGACACAGCTCACCCAATGTCGTGTCTTGTCGATAGCACATGTACCCGTTCCGACACCAACCACCAAACCAGTGACCCGACACCACAAACCCGACCGAATACCCATTCACCCACGGTACCCACTCACCCAATGGAAACTCGTGCCCAACACGGGATTTTCAGGCCCAAAGTCCAGTTTAACTTATTAACACAAACAATTTCCTTCATTCCTAAAAACCCAAAATTAGCCAAACTTGACCCTAATTAGAATGCGGCCATGTTTAATGTTTTAACGAAACAACACACTTGGGATTTGGTTCCTAGATCGGAGGGGGTGAATGTGATCCGATGCATGTGGCTTTTTCATCACAAATACAGAGACAGTGGTGCTCTAGAGAGGTACAAGGCACGACTTGTGGCTAATAACACTAATCAGCATGAGGGTATCGATTGTGGTGAGACATCCAGTCCGGTTGTTAAACCGGCCACCATTCGCACAGTTCTGAGTATTGTTATGGGTAAGCACTGGCATATTCATCAACTTGACGTGAAAAATGTGTTTCTACATGGGGATTTGAAAGAAACGGTTTATATGTATGAACCACCTAGTTTTGTCCATCCAGCCGCCCCTCAGTATGTATGTCATCTATGTAAGTCACTTTATGGCTTGAAACAGGCCTCTCGAGCGTGGTTTGATCGCTTTGCACAATATATTTTGCAAATTGGGTTTGTATGCAGCAAGTGTGATAATTTTCTATTTTTTTTTCATAGAGGTAGTAGCATTGCATATTAGTTATTGTATGTGGATGATATTGTGTTCGCTGCCTCATCTGAGTTGTTGAAAAATGAGATCAATGCATTGCTCAAAACAGAATTTGTTATGACTGACCTGGGCAAGTTAAGCTATTTTTTGGGGATTTCAGTGACTAGATCTGCAGACACTATGTTTCTTTGTCAATGTAAGTATGCATATGAGATTGTGTACAGGGCTAAAATGGCAAATTGCAAGATCATGTCTACTCCAGTTGACTCTAAATCAAAGCTTAGTGCTTTGGATGGTGATCCAGTGTAAAATCCCACTCTCTACCGAAGTCTTGCAGGTGCCCTACAGTACCTGACTTTCACTAGACCTGATATTGCTTATGTTGTTTAGCATGTATGTTTATTCATGCATACCCCCAGGGAGCCTCATTTTAGTGCCCTTAAACGTATCATTCGATACGTTAAGGGCACATTTGATTATGGATTACATCTCTATCCCTCAGCACCGACCAGATTGTTGTCATATACGGATGCTGATTAGGAAGGTTGTCTGGACACGCGACGATCCACCTCAGGCTATTGTGTGTTCTTAGGGGATAATCTCATATCTTAGTCTGTCAAGAGACAAGACATATTATCTCGTTCGAGTGCAGAAGTAGGGTACAGAGGTGTTGCGAATGTTGTTGTTGAGATCTGTTGGCTCCGAAACCTTCTTTTGGAGCTTCAATGTCCGTTGCGTAAGACATCTTTGGTTTATTGTGATAACATATCCGCCATCTATCTATCTCATAATCCGGTTCAGCATTTGCGAACCAAGCATATTGAGATGGACATTCACTTTGTTCGTGAAAAGGTTGCTCTCGGTCATGTCAAAGTATTACATGTGTCTTCCTCTTATCAGTATGCGGATATATTCACAAAAGGCCTTCCTAGACAACTCTTCCTTGACTTTAGATTCATTCTTAGCATCCGGCCTCCTCCCGCTCAGACTGAGGGGGTGTATTAGCACGTGTACATAAGACATATATTTACCATATTTTGTGTTGTATAATTATGGTAGAATTGAAATCCTTATTAGAGAAGGATTCAACATTGTACACCTATATATATTTGTATTAATGATAAAGGCTCTCCAAGGAAAATTAATACAATTCTACACTCATCAAAGCAGAAAGTGCTCTCTATCATGATTTTTTTTATTTTTAGAGTTTGAACCTAAAAGCTCTAGTAGTCTGAATGTTGTTCAATTTCCACTTCAATATAGTACTAGAGCAAGTACTACTAATTATTTTGTTTGTATTACAAATCCAGAATGTACAGTTCATTAAAGTTTGATTAATAAAATACATCGCGTACAGCTCAAAATTTTCTGCTCTAATTGTATCTAGCAATAACTATTTCATGTGCTTTATATAAAAGAAAGCAATATTTCCATTGTTTAATAATAATACAGACTTAGGTTAAGTTTTTAACAACGGAAAAGGGTCAAAATGCCCTTAACGCATTAGAAAAGGCTCAAAAATAATCTTCTTCCACTTATTTGATCAAATTTGTCTCTCCTTCCACATATTTGGATCAAAAATACCCTTAACGTAGTAGAAATGACTCAAAAATGCCCTCCTTCCACCTATTTTTGGATGAAATTTAGCCTTATTATTATTTTTCATCTTAAAATTGCCTCCCCATTCATTAACATATAATTATATAATTTTTAATTAAATTTCAATTATACACATGACCTTTATTTATTGGTCCACATGAATTTCTGATCCAACCCAAAAGAATCGATTCATTCATGACCCGTCGTAATATAAAACCCGTATTTAATTTAATACAACTAAGCAATAAATTACGTATTTAAATTAACGCAATTAAGGGATAAAATCATGATTAGCTTCTATCGCATAGCTGCGTTAAGTCTGAGTGTTTGGTTCATTTTTTCGTTGATGCCTTGAGAAATGAGAATATGACATAACCAGGAAGAGAGAGTGACAATATAATTTGTTCTTCGACTGAATTAAAAAGAGTGTCTACTTGGCCTTTATTTTTTCAATTAAAAAGAATGTCCACTTATAAATCAAGAAAGAATTAACTTTATTTTTATAGATTTTCCCTTATTAAGTGTTAGGTAACCAAATTTCAATACCTATTTAATTAAGAAAATTTTAGTCAAATTACTTATTTTTCCCTAGAAATTAATATTTTCTAAGAATTGTGTATAAATGACTAAGTGAACACTCTTTTTATCCGAAAGGAGTAATAAAATTACAACAACATAACTAAAGGAATTGGGTAATTGTAAATAAGAATTTCACATGAATCATCAACAGGCTTTTGAATTCCGTGTGATAGAGACAAGAATCCTGAAGCAACCAATCACTTCTATTGAGAAAGAATTTAAGGCAATTGAAAACGGGAGGAGGTAAAATAATTTTATAACTTAGCTGCGTTAATTTAAACACATAATTTATTGCTTAGCTGTGTTAAATTAAAATGAGTTTTGTCTTGGGTTGGATCATGAATGGGTCAAGATCCTTTTGGATTAGGTCAAAATCTTATGTGGATCAATAAATAAATATTATATATTTAATTGCAATTTAATTAAATATCATATATGTAAGATAGTATTAATCTCCCTTGGAGAGTCTTTCTCATTAATACTAATATATATAGTGTATAATGTAGAACCCTAATACTAGAAGAATCCTAGTTTACCATAATTATACATCACTAAATATTTACACAATATATGGGATATATTCTAATTATGGGTAGGGATATTATTGTACACATTTACACACACCCTCAGTCGGAGCGGGAGGAGGCCGAACGCCCCGCTGAGACTGGATCTGAAGTCAAGGAACAGCTGTCTCGGGAGGCCCTTCATGATCCGCGTATTGATATGAAGAAGGCACATGCAATATTCTAACATGTTTATTTTCTAACATGTTTGAGAGCAACCTTCTCACGAACAAAGTGGATGCCCATCTCAATATGCTTGGTTCGTTGATGCTGAACCGGATTGTGAGACAGGTATATAGCGGATATGTTATCACAGAATACTAGAGACGCTTTACGTAAAGGACACTGAAGCTCCAAAAGAATGTTTCGGAGCCAACAGATCTCAGCAACAACATTAGCAACTCCTCTATACTCAGCTTCTGCACTCGAACGGGATAATATGGCTTGCCGCTTGACAGACCAAGAGATGAGATTATCTCCCAAAAATACACAGTAGCCGAATGTAGAACGGCGTGTGTCCGGACAGCCTACCCAATCTGCATTTGTGTATGATAATATCATGTTCGGTGCGGAGGGGTATAAGTGTAGTCCATAATCAAGTGTGCCCTTAACATATCTAATGATACGTTTAAGGGCAGTAAAATGAGGCTCCCTGGGGGCATGCATAAACAAGCATACATGTTGAACAGCATAAACAATGTCATGCCTAGTGAAAGTGAGATACTGAAGTGCACCTGCAAGACTCCTATACAGAGTAGGATCTGACATTGGACTACCAGCCATGGCACTAAGTTTGGATTTAGAATCAACCGGAGTGGATATGATTTTGCAATTTTCCATCTTAGCTTTGTGCACGATCTCTTCTGCATACTTGCGCTGGCAAAGAAACATATAGTCTGCAGATCTAGTCAGTGAGATTCCCAAAAAATAACTCAACTTCCCCAAATCAGTCATAGCAAATTCAGACTTGAGCAGTGCAATAATCTCATTTTTCAACACAGAAGTAGAAGCAGTAAGAACAATGGCATCCACATATAACAATAGATAAGCTATGTCACATCCTCTATGGAACGTAAAGAGAGAATTATCACATATGTTGCATGTAAACTCATTCCGCATAATGAACTGTGCAAAGCGATCATACCACGCTCTAGGGGCCTGTTTTAAACCATACAGTGACTTACAAAGATAGCATACATACTGAGGGGTTGCTAGATGGACAAACCCTGGCAGCTAGTGCATGTAAACAGTTTCTCTTAAATCTCCATGTAGAAAAGCATTTTTCACATCAAGCTAATGAATCGGCCAATGCTTTCCCATAGCAATGCTTAGAACTGTGTGAATGATAGCCGAATTAACAACAGGACTGAATGTTTCACTGCAATCAATACCCTCCTACTAGTTAGTAACATTTGCCACAAGCCTCGCCTTATATATCTCTAAGTCACCACTATCCCTATACTTGTGACAAAAAAACCACATACAACGGATCACATTCACCCCCTCTGGTCGAGGAACCAAGTCCCAAGTATGTTGTTTCGCTAAAGCATTAAACTCCTCACACATGACCGCATTTCAATTCGGGTCCAGTTTGGCTAATTTTGGGCTTTTGGGAATAGGGGAAATTGTTTGGGTGAACAAGTTAAATTGGACTTTGGGTTTGAAAATCCTGTGTTGGACACGGGTTTCCATACGGTGTGAGGGTGATGGCTGGGCAAGGGTGTGGGTCGACTGGTCGGTTGAACTGGGTAGGGTCGAACTCGGGTTTGGTGCAGGTTACGATTGTGGGACTGGGTGTTGGTTGAGGAGGTGGTCCGGTGGGTTGTAACAATGTCGATTGATGGGGTGGAAGTCGATTGGGGTGGGTCAATTTCGGTGTCAGTTTATGGGTTGGGTCTGGTGGTTGTTCTCGATATACCGGAACTGGTGAGGGACGATATGGTGGGGTACGATGTCGGGGGTAGAATGGGTCCGGTAATGGGGTTGGCTGGTTGGTTGACGGTGGAATGATTGATTGCCGCTTGGTGGGAGACTGTAGGGACGACACAGATGCCGAGATGATGACCGGTGGATACTAGTGGTAGATTGCCGGTGGTGGTGGAAATCGGCGGAGACGATGACAGATTTGGCACTGGTGGCAGAGACGCCGACGGGCAGTCTTAATAGGTGGCAGTGGGTGACTGTGATGGGGCGGTGGTGCTTGGCTGACACAGTTCCCAAAAGATGATGGGAGAGAGGTCTGACTCGTTTAGAAAATTATAATCCGGTTTCCAAAACTTTTGGATATTCGAAAATTGAAATGTGGTCTCGTCAAAAGTGACGTGACGGGAGACGTGAATTTGTCAAGTGGACAAGTCATAGCAAAGATAACCCATATGATTCTATGGGAATCCTAAGAAGACACACGGAGTGGTGCGGGGGCTAATTTGTGAGGGGCGGTGGAAGTGAGATTGGGATAACATAGGCAACCGAATATCCGAAGGTGATCATAGGAGGGAATCCAACGGTGTAAGATTTCGGTTGGAGTCATGTTGTGAAGGGTACTAGTGGGTAAAATATTAAGGACGTATTCTACCATTTTGACCGCATATACCCAAAAGGATGGTGGGAGAGAGGCATGAAACAGAAAGTGCGGATAATACGCTCGGCTTTTCCATTTTGAGGGGACGTGTGAGGACACAAAAATCGAAAGATCATGCCATTATTTTTGCAAAATTTTGAAACGCGTAATTGTTAAATTCACGGCCATTGTCACATTAGAAAGATTTTATGGCTCGTTCAAATTGTGTTTTGATAAATGTGCAAAATTTTAAAAAATTGGCAAAGACTTCCGACTTGAATTTTAGTGGGTAAATCCATATAAAGTGAGAGTAGTTATCCAATAAGACAAGATAATATTTATGACCCAGGGAGCTAGTAATGGAGGACGTCCACAAATCAGCATGAACAATATCAAAAGGAGCAAACGTAATACTGACGGATGAATTAAACAGAAGGCGAACATGTTTGCCTAATTGATAAGAGACGCAGTTTTGGGAAAGTTTCCCATTACAATGAATAAAATTATTGCTTCTAAGAAAATTAAAAATAGAAGTTCTTGTGTGTCCAAGCCTATTATGCCAAATTGATGGAGATAGAGCAGTTAGGATGGTGTGTGAGCAGGAACTGGCAGCGGACGAGGGTGTGAATGGATATAGGCCCCTTGTGCTATTGCATCTCGTAAGATGTGTCCCCGTACGTAGATCCTTCACAGTAAAACCAAAAGGATCAAAATCAACAGGCACAGAATTATTACGAGTAAATTTCCTAATAGAGATTAATTTTTGATGATGTTCGGGGCATACAGGACGTTATTTATGGAGAATAGTGGGTGAGGTGGCCGAGTGTGGGCGTTACCATAGCCCTGAATTGAAATGCGGTGACCATTGCCAACTATAATAAATTGAGGAGACTTTAAACAAAATAATTTGGAGAGATTACCTACAGACCGGGTGAGATGAGATGTGGCTCGCCGAATCCATGTACCAATTTTCATCGGGTTGTTGCAAATTCAAACTGCTGAACGTTTGGCCCAAATCAGATGTGGTCAGATTAGTGGGTTACTGCGGTAAATGGGCATGTGTGACGTGGGCTTGGTGCTGAAGAGTAGCTTGGGTATGTGGCCCAGTGCCGATTCTGGGCACTGGTTGTTGGGTCAGCCCACGAGGCAGACTGGTTGGGCTGATGCGGTTGCATGCAGGATTGCTGGCCCCTGCATTTACCGCGTCCATTGCCGCAGCCCTTGCCACCCCTGCCGTCGCGGTTCTGTCATGGATGAGTGTTCTCCGGTAGAGGTTGTTGGCTGGCGGTGATGTGATTTTGCGCAGGCGTTTCAACCGCTAACGCCTTTTGACTGTGCTCATGTTACTTTGCACGTCGGGTTTCCTCCAATAATAATTGCGAGCATGCTTTGTTAAAACTGGGTAGAGGGTGAGCATGTTGTATCATCATGGCCAGAATATCATATTCACACTTTGGGAGGCCTGCAACCAATTGTAAAATCATCTTTGTTTTGGAAACAGGCATACCGACGTTGGACAATTGGTCTGCCACCAGTTTCAACTGCTTGCAATACTCAGACATATTGGAAAAAATTTCAAGAAGAATGGTGTTGAACTGTTCTTCCAAGTACATTGCACGAGTGGTCTTGTTGTCTTGAAATATTCCAAGTGTGTCCATAACTCACGAGGAGAGGCACCCGTTTTCATAATCGTGTAGAGTAAATATTTAGATATTGTGCCATATATCCACTGTTTGACGACGGCATCGAGGCGACGCCATGTTGTGTCGTCAATTTCGGGAGGGCGAGGGATGGAGTCATCGATATGATCAAGCACATGATAAACACATGTGTGAATGCGAAACAGTTCCACTCATGACCAATATTGGCCATCTTCCTGATCAAGCATCAAGGGAACAAAGTTCTTGATGTTAGTGATGGCAAGAGCCGGATGGAAAGACGGTGAGGAGAGGTTTGTGGTGGGTGTTTGGATGACGACTGGGTAGAAGTGGAAGCGTCAGATGACGTGGGAGTAGTCATAGGATGCATTGGGATAGTGGAGAGACACAGGAAAAAAAGAAAAAACCGAGAGAGTAAGGGGGAGGGGTAACCGACGCCCGGAAAAAATTTGGGGGGGGGGGGAGCGTTGATCGATGATACTCTGGGTTTTTAGGGTTTTGGCTCTTGATACCATGTAAGATAGTATTAATCTCCCTTGGGGAGTCTTTCTCATTAATACCAATATATATAGTGTACAATGTAAAACCCTAATACAAGAAGAATCCTAGTTTACCATAATTATACATCACTAAATATTTACATAATATATGGGATATATTCTAATTTTGGGTAGGGATATTATTGTACACGTTTACAATATAATTATACGTTAATTAATGGAGGAGGATTTTAAGTTGAAAAATAAATTAAGGACAAATTTCATCACCTGGAGGATATTTTTGAGTCATTTTTAATACGTTAAGAGCATTTTTTTTATCCAAATAGATGGAAGAAGAGCCAAATTTGATCCAATAGATAGGAAAAATGTATTTTTGAGCCATTTTTAATACGTTAAAGGAAATTTTGACCCTTTTTCATTTTAATAATCATAAGAGCCAAAGTGTCAAGAAATTAGAATTATGAATTCCTTTAGAAAAAGAGTAACGAAAAAAGAATTTTAATGCAAGAAATTTAAGCAGGTGACAGTGACATGAATGAATTATCTGACACTAGAAACTAATTTCTTAAACACTGGATCTTAGGGTGAGTTGTTTCAGATACCATTGATTATCCATTTATTAGTTTTTTCTATTAGTTTTTCTTAATTTGGCTTCTGCACCCACTTTTAATTTCGAAGTAAAAGTTCTGCAGTTAAAAATTAAACGTTGAGGTGTCAATTATGAACCTCTTTAATTACCAATAAATAAATAGCGGTCAGTGCACCCCACCTTTTAAAGTGAACAGCTTTGTCTTGTATTTAATTTGATATAAGTTGCGTACTTTCACGAATAATCTGAGTTTTATTTGCAATAAATGAAATTTGATGTTAGTTGAGTTTCTCCTAAATATTCACGAAAGGTTAATTGTGCACATTTCCCATTTTGATTAGGAAAAATCAATTACTCTAAATTTCATATAGAGACACAAACCATATGTTAAAAATTTTATGTTGGCCATTTGGCTCATACATTATATCAAATGAGATTATATAAAAATCGTGGAAATACAGGAAAGAAGAATGAAATATAGGAAAGAATGTAGTACTCCCTCCGTTCAGTTTTACTTGTCTACTATACTAAAAATAGTTGTCTAATTTTACTTGTCCACTTTAGAAAATCAAAAGATAATTTACCACTTTTTCTTCTCTTGGCCTTAATATTAATAAGTCAAAATTTTCAATTCATTTTTCCAATGTTCCACTCTTTTGTCTTTTCATTAGTCTTTTTCCATTGGAAATACGTGAATTGTTGGTAAAGGAATATGTTCTTTGATTTTATTGATGAATGATTTACAATATATATAAGGTTACAAAAATATTTACTTTGATACAAACTAGATAACTAATTATCCTAATTACAAAAAGATTATAATTCTACCTAAAATAGGAGATATACAATTAATATAATTAATGAAAAAAAATATTGAGAAATATTCTATTACACTCTCGCAGTCGAAGCAGGAGGTTCTCAAACACTGAGACTGGCTGAAAAATCATTAAATAGTATGCGCGGAAGTCCTTTGGTGAAGATGTCGGCAATCTAATAGCTGGAAGGAACATGAAGGACACGAACTTGACCACGAGCCACTTTTCGCGAACGAAATGAATGTACATCTCATGGTTAGTGTGTTGATATTGGACGGGATTGCCGGAAAGATATATCGCATTAATATTATCAAAGTAGACCAGTGTTGCCTTTTGAATCGGGCAGCGAAGCTCAAGTAGAAGGTTACGGATCCAACAAGACTAAGAAACGACGTTGGCAACACCTCTGTATTCTGCTTCTACACTGGATTGGGATAATGTAGGTTGCCTTTTGGAAGACTAAGACAATAGATTATCTCCGAGGAAAATGCAATAACCAGACGTGGAGCGTCGGGTGTCAGGACATCCACCCCAGTCAGCATCAGAATAAGTAGTGAGACTAGTGAGTGCAGACCTGTATAGATGTAAGCCGAAGTGAAGTGTGCCCTGGACATACCGTAAAATACTTTTGAGGGCATGCATGTGTACTTCCGTCGGATTGTGCATGTGCAAACAGATTTGTTGCACGGCATAGGATATGTCTGGTCTTGTGAATGTGAGGTACTGCAGGGCTCCAGTCGGGCTACGATAGTGAATCGGGTCTAATATGAAGGGCCGGAATCAGCGTTGAGCTTTGAATTGGTGTCTAAAGGTTGTAGGATAGTTTGCAAGATGTCATGCATGCACGGTCAAGGATCTCTTCGGCGTACTTCTTCTGACATAGAAATAGGCCACCAGAATGTCAAGTGACAGAGATGCCCAAGAAATAACTCAGGGGGCCCAAATCTTTCATAGCAAACTCAGAGGAAATGAGAGACATAATGGACCGACGGAGAGCATCAAATGATGTGGTGAGGATGATGCCATCAACATGTAATAATAGGTAAGCCATGTTTGTACCTTTATTGTAGATGAACATGGAATGATCAGATCTGCTGTGTGAAAAACCGATAGAGGAGACATAATTGATGAACCGCTGGTACCATGCTCGAGGAGCCTGTTTCAGTACGTAGAGCGATTTCCACAATAGACACGCATAATCTGGATAAATAGGATTCCTGAAACCCATAGGCTGATGCATATATATCGTTTCATGAAGATCCATGTAAGAAGGGATTCTTGATATCAAGCTGATGAATGGGTCAAGACTTGGATAAGGCAATGCCGAGGACGGTCCGAATGGTAATCACTATGTATGATATCGAAAGGCATTAAAGTACAATTTGTGGATGCAGAAAATGGCAATTTGACATGTTTCCCCAAAACACAAGATTCACATATAGGAGTCCTAGAAATACGGTTGAAATTAATAAAATTATTTCTCCTAAGGGAGCGTAAAATAGAGTCTCCCCGGTGTCCTAATCTAAAATGCCATAAGGAAGACGAAAGAGCAGCAAAGGTTGAGGAAACTAAGGCTGTATTGTTGACGGCATTTGAAATATGGTAGAGATCTCCGGTGCTGTCACATCTCATTATTCGTCTCCCTGACGTAAAATCATTTACAGTAAAAGCAAAAGGATCAAAGTCAAGGGAAACCCAATTGTCAATTGTGAAACGCCGCATGGAGATTAGATTCTTAATTAGTTTAGGAACTTGGAGGACATTTTTTAAGATTATTGATGGATGTGGTGTGGATAGGGAGGAATGACCATAACCACGGATGGAAATGTCTTGTCACCTACCAATAATAATATTCCAATTTACATTACTCAAATTGGAATAAGACGAGAGAGTACCTTGTGATGTCGTCATGTGAGATGTGGCGCATGTGTCGATATACCAACTTTCGTCTAGAGTGTTGAGTGACATTATGCTCATAGCTGCCTCAATGTCAGTCAGTGCATAAATCGATGGAAGGGGGGCATGTGTTGTGTAGGCCTGTTGTGGACATGGGCCAAGTATGTCAGGTTAGGCTTGTCGGTTCTGAGGTGGAGTCTACAAGGATGTCATATATGGCAAGGAGGGTAGGCCCATGACAGTGGGGCCACAGCGGGTAGGCAGCCCACGACGGAGGTTGCCGCCAATGTCGTGGTCGCTGCTGCCTGTTGTTGCCGAATTTTTTCCGCCGCGGCCCTTGCCGGACTGCCTGCTCCGGCGGTTGTTACGGGAGTAAGCGGACTGTTGCGGATCCTTTGTCGACAGTTCTAGTTGCCAAACCGGGAGGCCTTGCCGTCGGCGGAGGGACCGATGGTGGTGGTGAGAGCGGTGTCGGCAATGCTGGCCCTAGTGGTGTTGCGCTTGATTTTCTGGGTTTCTTCAAGGATGAGTTTTGAACATGCCTCATAAAACGGAGGTAACAGCGTGCATTGCTGAAGGATGGTGGCAACGCCGTCATAGGATTCGTTCAAACCTGCAATAAGTTACATGACCAATCGTTGATTAGTGACTGGTGCGTCGACGTTGGAGAGTTGGTCGGCAAATATCTTGAGTTCTTGACAATAGGGAAACACATTTGGGAAATTATCCTGATGAACGTCCTTGAACTGATTTCAAGGTATAATGCTCGTTGAGTTTTGTTGTCGTGGAAAATAATGTCCAAACGTTCCCACGTTTGGCGGGCAGTGGCATCGGTCTCAATGATGGTGTGCAACAGATCATTAGATATTGTGTTGTATATCCACTGGAGGACGACTGCATCCAAACGAGACCAGAGTGCATCATCAGAAGTCAAAGCCGATGGTACGTCTGTGGACTTCGGTGTGGGAGGGATGATGTGGTCGATAACTTCGTAAACACGACAATAGATCTTAAAAAGCTCCGCCCACGAGGAGTATTGACCCTTTTCCATCTCAAGAGTCACATGGATGAAGTTTTTAATGTTGTCTACGGCAAGTGCCAGATGGAATTTGGTTTTGTCAGTCATGGAAGAGGAAATTTAGGAGGAAATGGGAGGGAGAATGGCCGAAAAAACTAGGGTTCCATCGTGGGGAAAAGAGGGGGGCAGCCGAGAGAGGTCGGCGGCTAGGGTTCCGACATGGGCTAGGTGCCGACGTGGAAAAAAAATGGCGGCCGAGAAGGTGTATCGACGGCTAGGGTAGGGTTTGTAGTTTTAGGCTACTAATACCATAAAGGAATATGTTCCTTGATTTTATTGATGAATGATTTACAATATATATAATGTTACAAGAATATTTACTTTGATACAAACTAGGTAACTAATTATCCTAATTACAAAAGGAATATAATTCTACCTAAAATAGGAGATATACAATTAATGAAAAAAGAATATTGAAAAATATTTTATTAGTTGAAACTCACTACTTAATTAATTGACTTCACATTTTTTTTTGTAAGTTTTAATTGATTTCAATCATTAGATAATTAAAAATAATTAGAGTTAATATGGTAAACTTTCTATTCTATTTTTGGCTCCTTAATAGGTGTGTCAAGTTAATATGTGACAAGTAAAACTAGACGGAGGAAGTAGTTTTTATAAATTGTTTTGGTTAAATTGTGTTGTTTTGACAAAAATTTGTTTAGTTTTTTTATTAAATTTTGTTGTTTTGAAGGTGTCATATGAATGGTGCCAAGAACCAACGACATATAAACTTGAGCTCCAACTTCAATGGAAGCCTTTCAATCTTTATCGTATATTTATTTTCTATATCAATTATGCATGTGTAAGGTTATTTACCTATCCATTTCAAATTTTGGCATAGGAAGAAAGATAGCAATAGGTTGACAAATAATAATTAATTAACCAATTAATCTAAATCTTCATAATACAGAACATGTCAAGGCATGCTCGTCTGAGAATGTGTTACTGACCTAGTGAAATCATAATGACTAGTTTGGTTGGTTGAATAAGGGGGGTTTAACCACCCAACGTTGCTTCTTACTCTAATTCATTTCGTTGTAACATTCACTTTGTTAAGTCACTTCCCACTAACTAGGGTTACACTTAACATGAAGGGAATGATAAAATTGTAATGAGGATATTGTCCAAACCAATAAAAGGGAGGGAACCCACAACTGTGAGATTATCAAAATCGCAATGCCACATAATAATGGTCACAATCATCTACCAAAATTGCAATAAAAGCGGAAAACCTGGAATTTTATTTTTGAAATTTTGGTGTTTGCAATTAACAACTATATAGCATTCCTTAGATAATACAATTCTTAGATAAAATCTACAACAATGCACTAGAACGTCCATGTTTTGACGAGATCCTACATGCACAAATTTGTGCTGTTTGCCTGTTTCCCATCTCTTGAGCATCGAGCTAAAACTCATAAACAGCATTGCACTGAGAACTTTGTGAAGCAGATGGTATCACTCAGAAAAGGAGATCCAGATTTCAATGTTTTAAACATGCCTGCACCACCTGAATCTGCACACCAAATTAAACAAAATGTCAAAACTCAAATGAAAAAAAGGTGAAAACATTCTGATAACCAGATACTATGAGCTTCACAGATTTCTCCAGAACCACAGAAAAATATTTCTGTTTTCATTGCACCATCAGAGAACTTATGATGAGAAACAGAAAAGGCAGCAGACAGTGCGTGCAAGTGAAATACTTGCATTTCCTATCAGAACTCAGAAGAATCTGAGCAGCAAATATGTGAAGAATGTCAAACAAGAATGATTCTCTACCTGTATTTTTATCCATGCAAGATTCTTACTGATTCAGCCTCTCCCTTGTCATATACTATCTCAATCTGCATCAAGAAACGAGTTAAGCATATGTATAGAAAGGACTGTGAGGACATTGTGATGCTACCACAGAAAGCTATTTGTACTCGAGAACCAACAAGTTAGGCACAGAAGGATACTTGTACTCAATAATGAAAAGGCCACACAGAAGCACCAAAATAGAACTCCACTGGCATCTCAAACTAAAATGCCATGGCAAGAAAAACAGACTCGCATTAGAATTGATTTCTAAATGCAGCATACAATATGGGATAGTTCGCATCTCATTCCTAAGTGATATTCTCACGAGTCACGACACTTCTGTGATTGACTATTGGTGTATAGCTGTAAACTAGAAAGCATGCAAGTGGATCTGTGCAGGCTCCCCTTTCATTAGTTATTATATGTACAGAGCAAAGTACTGACGTCTATCACTCTTTATTCTCTTCTTTTCTTCCTTCCCATGAATTCTTTTGACATTCACAATTTCTGCCAGCTAAAGAACTAATATTCTAAGAAATATCATAAGGTATGACGATGCCAAAGAGGTTAATCTACCAGAGTTCATAACTAACCAGATCCCTTTTTATCAGTATGACAATCAACTCTATTGCAGGCTATGGCAAAAAAATGAGGGGAAAAAAAGGAATCACAATGTTCCCACCTAGGTTCAACTCTTTGTATTGCAGACAATATTACGTGAAATTCTACAAACAGAGCAGCTGGAAAGAACTCAAGAAACTGGCCAATTGACATATCAGATAAGTGAAAATGCTAATAATTGACATATCAAAGAAGTGAAAAATGCAAATAAACTTATATGCACATTACCCCCTTTCCCTTGACCCCTTGCTATGCCTAGGAAAATGCCCCTCCCGCTCCTCTTCCTCCCACTCTACAGCAGCCGGTGGCGGAGATGGCTTACCTTGAAGGCCTTCTTTTGAAGTGCCGATCATCATCACTGCTCTCATAATCCACACTCGCAGTGGCACTCTTCCTTGATCCAGTAGCCGTTTTGTACTCTTCATGATACCCATTTGATATGGCACCCCTGTGGCTCGCCGAAGAACTCACTGGCACTTCACTCGAGGATGACACCTTTCGCTTCTTTGAAGCTGCTACTGAATCTTCAGCTGGGAAACTGATGCGAGAAAAAACACTTGCCTTCTTATCCACGGATTTGGATGGCACTGCCAATGGCGGTTCAGATGGGCCTGTGGAGGACGGTTTTGTGTTAGCTGAAGTTTCTGAACGGTGATGACTACTGCTGCTGCGATGGGCATGCTCGCGGTGATGGCGGTCCTCATGATGGTCATGGCGGTGGCGATCCTCATGATGATGATCGTCATGATCTTCATACCTTCTCTTGGAAGAAGGGCGAGGAAGCTCAGGGTCACGTAATCGACGGTCTGGAGACAGCCTCTCAGGTCGGCGGTGGTAATCAAGGTCCGGTGATGGCCTCTCAGGTCGGCGGTGGTGGTCAAGGTCTGGCGATGGGCTCTCAGGTCGGCGGCGGTGGTCAAGGTCTGGTGATGGCCTCTCAGGTCGGCGATGGTGGTCAAGGTCTGGCGATGGCCTCTCACGTCGGCGATGGTGGTCAAGGTCCTGGGAAGGCCTCTCAGGTTGGCGGGGACGGCTGGAACTCGACGGCGGAGGGATAGCTTTCTGTGCAATCGTCAATGAACATATTAAATATCAAATATTGCAAAGACGAAAAAGTATTTAAAAGCACAAAAATGTGGGTCTAAAGCCATATATGAACATTAAAGGAAATTCATGCACTACAAAAGGAGGGGATATTAAAATTTACAACTCTTGTTCCTTGAGAAAGAAATTTTGAACTCTTTATAATAGGCTCTTCAATTCGGGTTGAAATTTTAAAAAGGAATTCCCCAGTTTGTCCCCTTTTTCCTTTGCACTTGGTTTTTCTTTTTCTTTTTTTAACAGTCGTAGTAACTATTCAAAATCAATACACCTTAGTACATTCCAGGGACATTTCAAATGATTTACATCACCCCATATCCCCCAAGCCACTTCAATGTTTCTACTTATCAAAAAAATGTTTTTTTTTTCATGTCTAGGATACTTTTGGAGTCCTATCTCACTCATTCTGAAGTTTTTGTCAAATTATGTAAAAAGTTTCATCATAAGACGTTTTTGCCATAGCCAAATATCTATGCCATGGGAAAAGGTTTGAATTTTTTTAAAATAGAGGAACGTAAAATAAGGGAACAAAATCACTTATCATCCACCACATCCAACGAACAGAAACCAGAAAAAACTAACTAGCAATTGAATATAAACCAACATCTTAATGGGGACTGTCCTGATAGCCCCTAAAGTTGAGCTCCAGTCAACTGCCCATTTACTGAGGTCAAACAAAACTGCGGAAAAACTCTTCGCCATCAGGAAACATCAGCATTCAAAAGGAGCAGTAACTAGGGTTAGGAAGTCATATATTCCCATCCTGCACAACGGGCAACTAATCTTCAATACGTTCAATTATCAAGAACCTCTTATCAAGAACCTCTTATCAAGGTAATCCGAAATGTGTCCTGTACACATAATTTTAGAAAAATGATTCTAGATATTTAGTCTCCAAGACTGCTGCTTTTGGACTTCACATGTAATTGAAAGATGAAACTGGAAACTAGCTGCTAACTGCTTCTCGTCTAAACCAGGAAGCAAACTTTTTCCGTAACCCACAACCTAAAACTAAAAATATAGGGATAAAATAGCCAGGAATATTGATAATCAAGATACATACAGATTTCGGTTTCACAGAAGGACCATCAGCAGCGCTCCCAACTTCCCTTGCATGTTCCCTGTCTTTAGGGAACTCCCTGCTGGAAATGACACAAGATATTATCAAATATCAAATAGTCATTGAAGGTGATCAAAAAAGCAGAATAGACAATTGACTGTGACAGTAAAAACCTATTGAGGATATAACTTTCTTTTTAATAATGTAATATGAGGATATAACTAGATTATGCAAATTGATTGCAGCACGACTTCAAGTCAGCAAACTTAAGTTGTGTACAGCCACTTAGAGTAAACAGATGGTGCAAAAACTTCAATACTCATAGCTGTTCTATTTGAATAAAATTTCAATATCGCCCACCAAGATGGCATGAATTATGTCATAGACATCCTTTGAAATGTGCAGCGCTCAGACCATTGAACGTGATTTTAACATCACCCACGGAAATAGCACCATGATGTGCTGAGAATTAACAAGAACAGAACAAGAATGGCCAAATTACCTCTCTCCACGTCTCTCGATCTCACGCTTCCTTCTCAGGTCAGCCTTTCTAGCCTCGAATTCCTCTCTGCTCATGATTGGTGGGCCAGCATTAAATCCCATCCCAAAGTCTGCTGCAAGGTCCCTAAAATTTGGTGGCCATTTTAACCAGTCAGGTACCGCAAATCTCAAAGGAGCCAACAAAGACATATACAGATACACAAACATAAAATTAATTAAACTACAACATCACCGGACCAAATGCCCATTACCAGGCCCAAAAACATGTGATAACACTTATCAAATATTGAATAGAAACTTTAGAATAAAATACAATGGAAGTTGCACCTCTGCATTGGAGGAGGACCGAAAGGCAGCATAAAACCTTGTCCACCAAATGGATCATGTGGTACGACAGGAGGCATAAAGGGAACATCTAGAGGACCAAGCCCATAAGGATTGTATGGCATGGCACCAGGATAAGGGGCTCCAAACCCATCAAGTCCAGGTTGCATGCCATTCCAATAAGTATTATAGGCAGAAGGACCCATGGATATCATATAATTCTCAGCAGCAAGATCTTGAGCAGTTCTCCACTGCATCTCCGCAGCAGCAGCTGCAAGGGCATCAAGTAAATTAGGAACTAGGAAGTGTACAAAGGACCATCAAGATAGCAGACATAATAATCAAAGTTTTATTTCAAAATAACAAACAAGTCTATCAAACCGTGTACGTGAGGAAGGGAAATGAGTGCATACAGTTCAAAGGCAATCGTGCTTTCTTCTTCTTCTTTTTCTTTCCTGAAAACATAAAAGAACAAAAAATAGATGAGAACACTTTCCTATCCAAGGGATGGAAGAAACCAAAGTATCTCCTCTAGGCTGCTCCGAAAGAAAAAACAATAACTTACAAAGCCAAAAAGGTAAACGAAAGAGCATCATTACCTGCCTCCCCAACTACAGGCTTTTGTTGAACTTCTTCATCAGCCAATGGAGCACTTCCCTCGGATACAGGTTCTTTAACACTGGCCGACTCATGTGTGGCTTCAGAAACATCTGCAACCTTCAAATTTCTCCCTTTCTCCAACATTTGTTGTGGAGCACTGCCATTCTTACCCTCTTCAGCATTCTCCTGGGCTTTAGAATTTTCCTCCTTATGAGGAGGAGGTGGTGGTGGTAACAGCTCTCCTTTTGAAGCTGCAGATTGTGCAGGAGATGGAATCTTAGGTGGGAGAACGTGTGCTGACTCCATATCTGGAACATGTAACAACAAAGGAAAGACCTGAGCCTTCTAAAAGAAAATCAAACAGGTAATGGACTTGAATTAGAGAACAGTTCAGAGAGTTAAAACCGGTACTAACCTTGAACTTGAAGAGCACTACCCCCATGCTCTGCACTGCTATTATTTGATTCCAGTATTCTATTAATTGTATCCCTCAAAGTCTTGTTGGGCAACAGGTCATCAGCAAGCATATTTGTGGCCCCACAGACGCACACCGACTTCGAGATGATATAATCCCTAATGCCTGACGATCACCCTTGCGATCAGTTCAAAATTCAAGACTACAGGGCACACTCAAATTGACTAGTAAACACCTTAATTCACCGTAGAAGCAACAACATTACACCCATACTAAACAGCAAACTCTTATGTTTAAGGTAAAAACTCTTTAAACTACGCTCAAATTAAAAAGCAAGCTCCTTACATTTATCGCAGAAACTAGTAAAACAGCACTTGCTTGTTAGCACTGCATCTTTCATTACTTCTTTACATAAGGGACAATGAAGCTCTGGTGGAAGATCACCGACGGAACGTATAGAAGGCATCCCTTCAACTTCTCTTTCAAAAGCAGCCCTGCAACAAGTACGCCAGTCATATGCATTCTTGTTACAAGTAAACATTCAACAATACCAACATAACAATAAATCTTACTCGTTGGGCTTTAAAACTGCATTAGCACCACTTGGTAAAGAATATGAACCATCTGGGGTTGCCATTAACATGGACTTCGGAATGCCAGTTGGAGGTTTCACTTTCCTAATGTCATAATTGGGGTCACCGTTTGTTGGGCAGTGCTGAATGAAATGCCCTGTAATGATTTATGTCACAATTGGATCAAAATGACTCAGAACTAACACAATGACTATGCTAATCACAGGTCTCCTAGACAATGACCACCAACTGGATGAAAAATAAGAAACATACCAGGCACCTTACAACGATGGCATATATAGCCCGGTGGTGGTGTTTTCCGTTCCAATCCACCCCCCCAACCTGGAAGAGTAGCATCCAATTTGAGAGCACAAACAAGAAAATGTAAAAGCCAACAACTTCAATTACAATCAGTGATTCATCTAACCAGCAGCAACATCAAAATTAAGGAACTACATAAAAGCATCTCGATAATTATTCAACCAACATGGCAAGTCAAAGAAACTTAACATCTTAAAATTTTCAACCTATATTTGACTTGATTCTTTTGTCATTAAATTTCACAAAAGAATGAAATGAAGGCATGTGGGACTGAGACAGGCTTAAATGGAGCGACTTGGACAGTAAGGATTCCAATAGCTCGCCCCAACTTGCTTTGGATCGAGGCATAGTTATTGTAATGAAATGACGGCATGGAAAGACCACTATGTCCAGTTAGCAAACACATAAGTAAAAACTGTCTTTCAACCCAACAAGGATAGGAAGATTCATCATAGATTAACAGGGCAAGTGAAAGCAAAAATTACCAAAACCTCGCCCGCCACGTCCACCCATCATTCTTCCTCCTGGACCTCGTCCATAACCTCTACCAGCACCAAAGCCATCAGAGGGTTGACTGCATTAACTTTAAGATCATCAGAATCATTTTCAAACCAACATCATCGCATATTATATTCGAAAATAAGTAATAGCTAATGCAATATTCAGGCTCTTCACTATGCATGAAAATTTAAAAAAGAAGAAAAAGGAAGCTTTCCCACCTCTGCCAATCTAAGGCTGGAGTGTCAATTAAAGCTTTGATCTTACTCTCCTCATCAGCTTTACTTGGAGGAGGAGCATCCTGCACTTGGTTGCTTGACTGAACTGACATTGCTTCAGGAATAGCATACAAATCATTTCCAAATTCATCCCAATCGAGATCTTCAGGCTACACAATGGACATAAATATGTCAGTATGCTTGAGACCACCAGTTGTCATGACTATAAACACCAAACTCTCCTAACGAATAGTGCTATGAACGCTTACATATTTGGTGGAAGATGACTCCCCTCCCACAAAACTACTCTTTACTGTTTGAGCCTCCTCAGATTGGTATTCTACTTGGGGCCTGCAGAAAGCACATCTCAGTCATATTCAAAATAGCTATTATGGCACACCCCAAAAGACAAAGGAAGTATAAGGACCTACGATTGAAACCACTTCCCACCCTGGGGGAGGGGGGAGGAAAAACTAACACTGTACTCCATATTCAACAAAATGCAAATGATAGCATTAGCATTAGCATCCATTCTCCACTATACCCGCCCCCTTTCAACCACCTTCCACACAGTGAAAAGGCCTATACCCCACCACCTTTCTACAATCTTCCAAGGCAAAGGAAAACATCAAAGAAAAAGGATCTCCAGATTTACTAAACAACCCATAACACCCCACCACCAACTCCAGAAAAAGACAAACCTGCACGCAATTTTTTCTAAGGAATAAGCAAGGTAACCAATCCAGGTCAACTGTCTTTTTTCCACAGATTTTGAATTCTTAAAGATAAAGCAGTATTTTTATTCATAATCTAAGTAATAGATGAGAGTCAAAAGGATCAAGACAATACTCGTCCGGTTCTGTTACAGGTGCAGTTACTATGGGCATGCGAGGTCGTCCAGGAACGCGACGAATCAAAACACTAGTATTTTTGGGGATCAAGGTGTCCTCATCAAGATATTCTGAAATTGCAAAAAGAGAAGACAAAGCACATAAAGCCCTGTAGAGTTCACAATACATATGAACGGAAATACAAGTTATGCAATCAATTCCAAATGGCATGATCCACCATACAAGATCAACCTTGAGTGAAATAGGCTCCTAACATAATATCTTTTTCCTCGGCTAGCACTAGTAAGGTTAAATATTTTGTGACGGGTAGTACAAAGCATAGTTGTATGGTTAAGTTCCTCAAAGGCTACAAAAGAATAACCAAGTTTAAGGTAAATGCTACACAGGACAACATGGTAATAGCTTAGTGCCACAAGCCCTAACACTAAAACATTAAAGGATAGACCACTCTCGTTAAATCAAAACAGACCTTGTCCTATAATTATGTAAAACAAACCCATTGAGATAAGATGAAGAAATTATATTTCACCCAAGAGAATGAATATTGCAATGAGACATTTTCATAATGCAAAGGTTTTTGAAAGAGTTTATGCATCATCCTTCTCATTTAGGAGGCAGCAGTAGCAATTACAATTAAATTAATATAACTGTGATCATCTTTTTACATGATAAAAGCCACTTTATCTGGTCTTTTCTTGAAAATGATTCGAATATAAGCAACACATTTGGCTAGTCCAAGTACTTTTAGTAACTAAATATATGAGATAATGGTCAAAAACACGTGTTTTTGCGAGTTTCACACCCCAACTACACCTGTTCACTTTTCCTACCTGAAATAGGACCATCTATATATTAACACACACCCCAACTACACATGTTCCCTTTTCATACATGAATAATGGTGATAGTTCAGGTAGGTAGGAAAAGAGAACTGAGTTAATGATAAAAAAGAACCTGAACTATGTTTTTCGCGAGTTTCACACCCCAACTACACCTGTTCACTTTTCCTACCTGAAATAGGACCATCTATATATTAACACACACCCCAACTACACATGTTCCCTTTTCATACATGAATAATGGTGATAGTTCAGGTAGGTAGGAAAAGAGAACTGACAGTTGATGTGTGTTTAAATACATAGACTGTGATAGTTCAGGTTAGGAAAACGGAACAGGTGTAGTTGGGGTGTGAAACTCGCGAAAAACATAGTTCAGGTTCTTTTTTATCATTAACTCTAAAAATATTGATAGCAGAGAGTTGATAATTAAACTGCCAAAATAACTCTCCGAGAAACCCCTTGAAGGAACAAGGCCTGAATTACTCTAAAACCCAAAGAGAATGTCACAGATAACTTTCGAAATGCAACTAGGAATGCACGAATAAAATGACGGACTCAATTGGAAGCTAAACCAACCTTCGTTATTCTGGGCGTTGGTGACAACGAGGTCAAAATCTGTACCCCTGCCTAGATGCTTGGATTCAAATATTTTTTCTTTCAAGTTCCCAACAGATATAAAGTGACCGTCAATTGGAATTGCATCATAATCTTTAGCACTTTTAAACTTAAAATAAACTGACATAACTCTTTTTTTCTTAAAATTCCTTTTTTTCCTCAAACAAATCAATAACAACAACAAAGAGGCCAATCAAAAAAATATGATAGGCCTGGTATTGAACTCAAAGAAAATTGATATAAAGTACAAAATTAAATTAAAATAAATCTCTTTTTTTCTATCTCACAGCTTCTCTTCAATAACTCAAGTAAATCAGTCAAACCAAATTCCTTCAACAGAACAGTTGAATATCCTCCAGGTCCAAATTGATATCCGCAATCTTCACTCAGCAGCAAAATCCAAGGACTTATTAAGCAAAATCCAAATCACTGCTACGCTACTCCTTCGACCGCGACGATCTCGATCGGATCTATCAAAATCGGCTTCTTTGGCACGCCGAACGTCTCTCTTAGCAGACACTTGAGGTTGACAAATCTATCCGGTAACATCAGGAGCTGAATTTGCGTTACTAAAACGCCGGATTCTTCAGATCGATTGATTTGAATCGAATCCAATCAGCGCCGACCGACCGACCGCCAATTCTTCCGAAAACAGGAGAGAGTTCTTCTTTACCGGAAAACATCAATTCATCTTCCCGAACGATGAACTCATCGGAAAATCGGTTGAATTTCGAAGCGAATCGAACGGAAAACTGGAGAGAAAGCCAAGCGAGTAAGGGTAATAAGGTGTCGGAACTCGGAACTAGGGTTTCCCAGGATGAGAAACTGATTGATTGTCTGGGTGAATTTGGGGAAGAGTTCCAGAATTTATACAATTCAATAAAGACCCCTCTAAGGAAAAAAAATAAAAATAAGGACCTCTCACAGATTAGTCCTTTTAGTTTTAGTATTTTCAATTTAGGCCCCAAATTCATTTGTGGATTGGTTTGAATAAAAATTTCCCATTTCCTTTATCGGATTATCCATATCTTCTACTCCCTTTTCTCTTATCGAATTCTCTTTAGTCTATTGTAAGGCTGGCCAGTGGGCCGGGTCGGTCCGGTCCGAGCTCGATCTCGCCCCGATATCGCCCCGGTACTGCCCCGAACCCGATTATTTTTAAAAAAAATCGTCGTATCGGGACTCGAACCGGGAAGGGACAAGGTCTCGTCCGGACCCGATCCTGATCCTGCCCCGGTCCCGACCCGATCCCGCCCGAAACCCCCTTTTTGCAAAAATAACCGTTGCACCAACGACCATTTTACATTTTGGCCGTTGTACAACGACCATTTTTTGCCTCCCCCTACCCCTTAATATTTATTTTAACCCATAAATTATTATATTTACACTTTAACCCAATTTTTCAACTATAAATACCTCATTTTCTCTTCATCTTTCTCACAAATATTCCTACAATCTTTCTAATCTATCTCTCTATAAGTCTACATTGTCTACTAAATATTCAAATTTATTTATTCATTTGGGAATTGGGAGTGAAGTTGGCAACTAGCTTGAGGATCTTCCATCGAGCAAAGTTTCAATTTTCAACCTCTTGATTACACGTCGGCGTTTGGTACATTCGTTCCTTCATTAATTACTATTGTCTGTTTATTTTATTTAGCGCACTTAATTTCATTTACTTTAATTATTCATTAGTATAATTATGAATTTATAATGGAATGATTTAAACGTATGCTTACGGATATGAGTCATGCTTCTTCTAATATGGGCAACAAGGGCAATGGTCCTATTTCTAGACAAAATTCTATTCCTACACAGGATGATTTTGTTGATACTGAACATTTTCCTACAATACCATTAGATTTAGACGATGAGCTATTTTCTTAAACTTAAGAAGACTTTAATTTAGACGATGATCTAGATGATACACCCACTAATGTAGATGACAACACACCCACTAGTGCACCTTCAACTGAAATGTATCTTATTGCCCCTAGCATGAGACGAGGTCAAGCAAAACGAACATTAAAATCAGATGCATGAATATTTTTTGATAGGGACGTAGAGAATCAAGTAGCTAGATGTAAAATTTGTAAAGATGTTTTAAAATTTAAAACTGGAAAAGATCACGATGGGACGGGGGGTTTAATGAGACACGTAGCAATGGCTCATCCAGCTAGGTATGCCCAATACGAGGCTTCAAAACCGGGTGCGCAAACTCCCGCTCCATCGGGACAAGGTTCACATACTGATACTGTCCGGGACCAAGTACATGGTCAAATTAACCCTATGACGGGGGGAATTGTAGGCCCTAAATACAATCAACATAGAGATATGGAAGCAATAGTAAAATTAGTTGTTGTGGAGGGTTTGCCTTTTTCATTTTCTTCATCTCCCGGTTTTATTCATTACATTAGAGATATGTATAATCCTGCTTTTAACGGGTTTCCTATATCAATTGTTAAGAGAGATGTATTTAAATTCGCACATGAATATCAACAGTATTTACGTTATTCATTATATCATTTTAATGGCAAAGTGGCTATCACTTCTGATATAGGTCGTAGTACTAACGGTCATGCTTATTTAACGGTAACTTGTCATTAGATAGATTATAAATGGTCGATGCAAAAACGTATCTTAGCGTATAGATATATAGATGATAGGCACACTGGTACTTTTATTGCAAAAAATATTTATCAAGTGTGCGATTATTACGGAATAACTGATAAAATTATGACTATTACATTAGATAACGCTTCTCCTAACAATTACGCTATTACAATTTTAAAAAATAGTTTAACTCCATCTTTTCCAAATCATTTTCATATAAAATGCTCGTGCCATAAATATAACTTAATTGTAAAGGATGGTCTATCACTTTTTGAAGACATTCTTAGTAAAATACAATTTGCTATAAACTTTATTTTAAAAAATAATGGAATACAACGAAAAAAAGAATATAAAAAAACTTGTCACGATTGTCAACTACCTTATAGAAAAATTCCAGAAGAAGTATCCACTAGGTGGAATTCTTTATACGAGCAACTACTTGTTGCTTATGACTATAGAAAACCTATAACTTTATTTTTTAACTCTCATAATCAAAATTCAGCTGATATGGTTGTAGATAGCAATTGGGTAAAAATTTCCGAACTTATTGTATTTTTAGAGAATTTTTTTCAAGCAACAAAAGAATTTTCCGGTATATATTATCCTACTATTTCAACTATGTTGTTTTATATAGCTCTAATATTTTTATTACTTAGTGAATATATGGAAAAACCGGCTTATATGACAGTTATTAAAAAAATGTTTATCAAAATTAAAAAATATTTTATTCTTATTCTCACTATTTATATTATTGGTGTTGTATTAAATCCGACTATTAAAATAGACGGTACTAAATCACTTATTGAAACTATTTACGATTGTATAGAAGTACTACCACCTCCAAGTCCCAAAAATCCAAATCACTCACCACCTATTGAACAAACTAAAGAAGAAGTGTTGTCTAGCGTAGAATACCAATGCAAAAAAGTATATAGGTTTTACCAACAAGAAAGTGCTAGTAACCTACTGACTTCCATACCATCTTCTTATTTTTCAACACAACCTCACAAAAGACATGTTGTTTCTGCGGCTAGTATTGAAAGCCAGAAATATAACGTGTGGCCGTACCGCTACTAACAAAATTAGCGAGTTTGATATTTTTGTTTTGCAGGGTTCTGTACCGTACCAAGCAGTTCTCAATTAAGAAGGACGTGAAGACTTGCTGAAATACTGGAGGGGGAATGAGAAGACCTTTGCGACACTTTCAATGATGGCCCAAGATGTTTTGAACATTCAAGCATCATCAACGGCGTCTGAAAGCGCTTTTTTTGCCGGCAGATATTAAATAGGAGAGCACAGACACTCATTAGCCGGAGACAGCTTGGAGATTGTAGTATTATTCAGAGATTGGATACGAGCGGAGCGGAGAATGTGCGGTCAACCGGAGATCAACGAAGAAGAAGACGAAAACTACAACGAAATCTTATCCGAAGGTGGTGGAAGCGACGTGGATCAATTTGACCAACAAATATCAATTCCAACCGAAGAACCACAGGAAATTATCAAGAAACTAGAACATGTTTTTTTCAGAATGTAATTTTTTTAATTGTAATTTTACTATATAATTTGCAACTTTTGAACAACAACACAAAGTTGCAATTTTGACAATTGTATTTGTATTACAAAAAAATCATATGTTTATTAAATAATATAAGAGGCAAAAAAGCAGTCTTGGGATGTTTTTATTACACTATCTTGTTTAATTTTTGAGTTTTATATATATATATATGTTACTTTTTAAATTAAGTGTAAAAAAAAAAAAAAAACGCCTGCGATCTTGATCCCGACCCGACCCAATCCCGACGGGATCGGGATCGGGATCTGGACGGGACTTCGGCAAATCCCGCCTGACCCGACCCCTCCTGACCCGACCCGCATCGATCTCGCCCTTTTCCCCGTCCCGTCCCGCTCCGATCCAATCCCGCCAAATCCGGCCCGCCGATCCCGAGCCCGACCCACTGGCCACCCCTAGTCTATTGTCCTTATTCTTCATTTTTCTTTAATTTCGTTAGTAGCAAATTATTGTTTATTTTATTTTGCTAGTTTTTAGTTAGGCTTTCAATAATGTGCGAGACCTCGAAAAAAAAAGGGAAAAATAGATCTTATAAGAAAAAAATGCATGATTAACTTTGCCTAGGTGAACTATTTGAACAAATTTAGGATGTAATTGGCCTTTTTCTAATAGTTACTTATATCTCACTTTTTATTCTATTATATAATTTGTTTACCAAGTTTTATTAATTAGCATTTGTTTTTGTTTTTATATAATTTTGTTAAATTTTATTTGCACAGATCGTTAAAAAATTATTTGTAGTAAGATGCATTTAAGTGACGGATTCAGGATTTTCGGCGCATGGATGTTCACTTCTTTTGATGCAAAGTTACTACAAATCATATAGTATTAGTGCACAACTATTTAACCGTGATAATTTAAAAAGGAGAATCTACTTCGATAGAGCCTCCATTAGCACGGACTGGTCTTGCCATGGGCCACAGTCCCAACATGAAATTGTGGCAGGATTTGAACTTTTTAATGTCATGACACTTACTATATCAACAAATTGCAGGATCTCACTGTAACATTCTATTCCCGAAACAAACAAGGAATAAAGCAAAAACCATTATAGGTGCATCAAATAAATTAAAGTATCTAATATATAGATGTTCATGCCTTGTCATAGATACATGTTGTTGTGTAGCATTTTGATTGATTTTATGCGATAATGTCACAACTAAGTCATTTTATAATGATGTTTCTTTCTCTTGCGTGAATGCTTATTCTCATATGTCAACATAGCGATCGATCATGTACAAAATTCTAAGGTTAAGGCTACTATCTAACTTTCAAATTATTTGAAGTTAGACAACTCGTTATTTATGATTTATTAGTCCTTTAAGTTATGTGACTTCATACTATCACATATTCACATTATAATCTCTTTTGCATTAAGTCCAACTAAATCACTTCTTTCAAAAATATTTGTTTAATATATTTTAAACTTTATCACTGGTCAACTTATGCTAAGTTCCATCTTATTTTTCATAGATGGCAATGGATCCTGGACCCGATCCGAATCCGGTGGATCTATATCCGTTTTATAGGATATGGATCTTCAAAATTTGGACCTGACGGATTCGGATCCGACCCGGATCCGTTTCTGACGGATCGGATCTGGATCTGAATCTTGTATTTGAGATCCGTATCCGGTCCAGATCCGACGATCCGTTTTTTATTAAATATATTCATAACCTAGAATGTAATTTTATAACTATTTTCTTAAAATTGCTAAGCACATCCTTGCAAGTTTAATTCTCAAAACAAGTTTAATTTATCCCCGCGTTAACTCAAAAACCAAAAAATAAAGAGGTAACTTCGATAATAAAATCAATGTTATATTAGTGAATGACTAACATCTCCATAGACAAGTAGTTAAAATTATATTCACTTCATTTGTGAAGATTCCAAGCACATGCAAGTTCTGCATTGTGGAAATACTAGTCAGCCTTTTCCAGAACTATTGTCATTGTCCAACATTTTCAATTAATAGCTCACAATCAAAATGAGACAACGAACAAAATATCTCATATGAACATTTCAAAATTGAAACACAGTAAACTGTTAGCTAAGTAAAAATCGTTTGTCAGTTAAAAAAAAAAATTCTTAGCAAGGCAATTTTTTTTTACATGTGGATCCAGATCCGATCCGTGGATCCGGTGGATCCGGATTTGAATCTGATTTTTATGGATCCGATGGATCTGGATTCGGATATGGATCTAGGTATGAATAACGGATCTGGATCTGGATCTTGTAGGATCCGATCCAGATCTGATCTGTTGCCATCCCTAGTCTCAACTAAAGAAGAAGATCACCAAGATATTATATCTCATGATATACTATGCTATTTGAGGTGATGTTCATCATGGAGTGGTATTTGTAGGCATCAGAGAGCTTTCGCATATAACGATATATCTTAAAGGTCATCCGAGGGTAAACCTTTTTGTTAACTGACTTAATACTACATAAAGGAAATATTGTTATTTGAGGAATTATATATAACCGATCAAGTAAATAAGTTTGGAATATATTGATTTTATTTTTTACACTGGGAGTAATTTCAAACTTTTACTCTTGGTAATGTCTCTTCCCTCTCTCTCTGTTTTGTGATATCGGCACCGTATTTAAGAATTTCTTCTACAATTAAGTTTCTTAAAAGGTCGAATTCAGGCCCGGTTGAATTAAGTTGTATCAATAGTAACAATCATTCCGCTTTACTCGTTTTTTTACAGTTTTAACATCATAACTAAATATTGCTGAGGTCAAATGCCGTGGCAAGATTTTTATAAAATATCCAACACTCTTGAAGCGAGCACGTGGACATTAGGCTTGATACACAAGTAATTCTTAATAGAGGAAGTTTCAAGTATATGAAGTCGGTATTTTCCATGGGTAATCTACTCAAGAGTTTATCTAAAGTAATGCTAAGATTGACGATGATGCCACACATTATATTATAGTGGGTTAGATGAGATGGAGGCTCGCATACCATATTTTGCATGATAAGAATACCACCAAAATTTATAGATAATTTCTACAAAGTGATGGTTCGATCGACTATGTTGTACTGGGCATAATGTTGGTCAGTCAATAATTCTCATGTCTAGAAGATGAAAGTAGCAGAAATAAGGATGATGAGATGGATGTATAGACATATCATGAAAGATAAGATCAGGAACAAGGATATCCGTGACAAGGTGGGAATCGCCTCTATGTGGAACAAGATGCGAGAAGTGAGGCTGAAATGGTTCAGGCATGTGAAAAGGATATGCACAAATGCCCCATTACGGAGCTGGTGTGAGAGGTTGGCCATAGATGCCTAGTAAGGAGGCGTGAGAGGTTGGTCATGGTGAGCCTGAGGAGAGATAGATATAGACCAATAAGTATTGAGGAGAGGTGATTAGGCAGGATATGCCGCATTCAATTTACAGAGGATATGACCCTTGATATGAGGGTGTGGATGTCGAGAATTAGGATAGAAGTTTAGTAGGTAGTCGAGCGTATTTCTTTTCCATACGAAGAGTATTAGTGTTATTATTGTATTTCTTATTCTTGTATTTCTACTATTACTTGTTGTTTCTTTCGCTTCGAGTGACTTATTATCTTGTTGTTGTTGTTCTTTTTAATCTTTTTTTAAATCGAGATTCTATCGAAAATAGCCTCTTTACTTTGTGAATGTAGGAATAAGATCTGCGTATACACTATTTTTTTCACACTCTATTTGTAAGATCACATTGAATTTGTTTTTATTATTGTTGTAGTATTCAAAAGACTAAGAAATACAAGGTATTTTGGGTTGATACATTTTAAAAGAACGGAAAATGAAATCTCTCTAAGCTTAATAGCTCACTTTCGCTTTCACGAATATCTCACTTCTACTCCACACTACTCTTTTCGATTTTTTTTCAAATGTTACTCCTATTATCAAATCTTTAACACTAAAAAGTTTCATCAAACTTTAAGTTGCAGAGAATTATACAATTATCGAAATTATGATAAATCTTTAAAAACTCTTTAAAAATAATACTACTTACCAATCAATTGCTAAAAATTAAGGAAACATTTTACGAGAATTATTTTTCTAAAAAAACACATTTTATTTCAAGCAAACACACTTGTCACCTTGAGCTGATCTGACGTGGTCCGCTAACTTCTTTAGTTTCACCTTGAAATATCAGCAAACTGTTACCTGTTGCCACGTTTGTTACAATAAAGTAAACAAACCTCTAGAATTAACTAGCACTAAGTAGTATTTTTCTAGATTACGGTTTTATTCATTAATTGTTCAAATTTAATGAACAAATAAAATTTTAGTGTTGTTGCTCGGGAGAGAGGACACAGAGTTAAGTAGTACACATTTAGTAGAATTATTAATTTCGGAATTAGCAATTGTGAATTTGGAGTATGAGAGACAAAGCACCACATTATAAATTAAATGACACATATCAACTTTGAAAAAATAGACCATCATCAAGAAACTCAAGAAATAGTAAAAGTGAACCATGACTGTGTCTTCTTCTTCATCACTTTCCATAAAAACACGTTCCATGTGGGGTTCTAACACCATTGCCCAATTCACGCACATTAGAACATCATTGAAGAGCTACCTTTATGTATCCTTTTATACTGAATTCCATGTCGGTATGGGCTTTTAATACCTATAAAAAATGGGTGACTCAAAAACAAGGCGAATAAAGCGTCCGCTTTAGGCCCCCAAGAGTCCAAGGCCTCAAAAACTTTGCTTTTATTATATAACTACTCGATCCATCTCAATTTGTTTTAAGGTTGACCAGTTTGGAAGTCAAACAATTTTTTATTTGGCTACGATTTTCTCCAACTTTTTTTTATATATTGTGAATTATTGATTAAGCAGACTTATAGTACTTTTTATGTAGTTTTCAAACATGTAAATTTATTATAAAATACTCAAAAAATCTATGTTTAAAATTAAGTCAAAGAAAAAGTTGTTTGACCCTCAAACTGGTCAACCTTCAAACAAATTGAGACGGAGGGAATAATAATTAGTACGTGTTTATAGTTTATAGCTTTGTATGCAAAAAGTATGTCTCATATTTCATATTATATAATGAATAGGTTCTTTCAAGTTAATAAAATGCTAGCAATATGTATAATACCTTAGTTCTTGTTGTCAAAAATATTATTGGTAGGTATGGAGATTTAAGTGGTTAAATTTAAAATTATAAATATTAGACAAAGTTCATGACTATAAGGAAATTAGGAAATTTTCTAAATAATAATTGTAACTTTGTGAATCGTATAATAATCTTTTAGCAGTTTTAAGAAAAGTTTTGCTGAAGAACTAAAATTAATAATTGTAACTTAAATATTGAAACAAGAACGTGATAATATGAAAAGAAGATTTAATGCATTTCTATGTCACTATACAAGAAAATTATAAATTTGTATATTAAAAGGGCTTAAAATGGTATTTAATTATATACGATATATGATTTTTCTAATTATCACAAACAAAAGTTTTATTCTTTTAAATTTTAGTTTGAGTTGTTCAGATGAATAAGTAAATTAGGTTTAAAAAAATTCTTCCGGTACATTTGTTATCCTCTTTTCCGTTTATAACAGTTATAAACTTAATTTTTTTGATAATTATTTTTATTTATCTATTAAAATAATGTTTGAATGAAGCTATTCTTAAAAGGATAAGTTCATAGTTTTGCATCCTAGAAGAGAGAAAATACATATATTTTATTTAAAATATTTATAAAATCTTATTAAATTTTGAATTTAGGCCACTAATTGTATTAAGTCGACCATTAGAAGCTTTTTAGACAAATTCCCTTGCGTATCCTTTTGAAACAAAATTTCCCGGTGAATTACTTAAGCCATCCGTTGTTAACCCTATAGAGAAATACAATCTTATCAAAGCTAACGTCGAAACCCTCAAATTATTCAAGTCGGTTTAACTCTTGCCGACGAACACGACAATCTTTCAGTAATCGACAGAGTGCCATCGAAATGGGAGATTAATTTTCCAGATTTTTATGTAGAAAAAGATCTTTGTGCCGAGGACTCAATCAATCTTCTAAGGACTCGCGGGATAGATTTTTCAGAGGTTTAAACAAGAAGGTGTGGCATCAGATAAATTTGCTCTATGCATGGGGTTTTCAGAGTTGATTCATAACAAGAAGGTGAGGGTATACATCTGCTTCCAAGGCATATATGACTTCGCTTATATTATGAAAAGCTTTCTATTGGACCAACCCTTGTCTGACAACTACTTTGATTTTCATAAAAAAGGTTAAACATTATTAATAGTGAATATATTTCATATATATTCACAATATACTATGTAATTAAATTTAGTGTAATTAATGTAAAATAGAGATCTTAATTTTATTAGAACTACAATTGTATAATCTATATATATATATATATATTACATTAATAAGAGAACTCCATCAAGATTTACACAATTCTACATGGTATCAAGAGCCTAAAAACCCTAATCATATTCACCCCCCCTTTCCATCTTCTGTTCCGACGCCAATTACTACCGGAAACAGCCGATACACACACTGTATACAGCTGATATACACTGCCTGCCACCATATATTGCTCGTATACAGTGATATACAACAAGTATGCAGTGATTTACAACCACCCGTAAGGCGTATACAATTGAAATGCCATATTTGCCATCATATACTACCCGTATACAACGATATACATGATCCCCTAGCCGATATACACCTCGTATACAACAGATATACCCTCCCTACCATCATATACTTCCTGTATACCGCCGGTATACCTCTGATATATGTTGATACAGCTGCACAGACCTCTACTACAACTAGCCTCGTATACCTCTGGTATACTACTGAAATACAGCAGTTCTACACCCTTTTATTTCCATATCTCTCCAGCAGGCCGTATACCCCTGGTATACAACTGATATATAGAATTCTACTCCATTTTACTTCTCTACCAAATTTCGGATACCCTCATGGCGTCACCCGCAACCCACATATCTTCTTCTACTTCCTCTTCCTCAACACCCGATGTCACAAATCCTCCTCGTGGAAATTGAGCCAACAATACATGTAGTCCACAACAAGCCCAACAACTGCAACAGTGGACCGACCCACTGCTTTGGCTACCGTCCAATAACTGGGCATGCCCTTCCAGCAACGTTCTAGAGGCCCAAAAAATAGCAATTTCAGTAGGCTCAACTGAGGCCCAGCATCATGTGAGCCCATCCAGCGGCTCGCCAGGCTGGCCCAAGCCGTACAAGCAGCCCATTGTCCTGGGCACTGTACGGTAACTGGGCCTGCCCTTCCAACAGCGTTCCAGAGGCCCAAAATAGCAATCTTAGTGGGCTCAACCGAGGCCCAACATCCTAGGAGCCCATCCAGCGGCTCGCCAAACATGCCCAAGCCATTAGGCCCATTACACATCAGCCTAGCAGCCCGATGATGCGTGGTAAATGGATACAGACGCCACGTATTACCTCACCAACAATTCTGATAATCTTCTTCAACTGCCTAATTTAAATACTTCTCAATCTATTATAGTCGGAAATGGTCATCGCATTCCAGTTCAAGGGTTTAGCCACACACTAACTCCACCACCGCAACCCCACTACTCTCTTAAACACGTCCTATATGCCCCTAACATTATCAAGAACCTAATCTCTGTTCAAAAATTTGCCACTGTAAATTTTGTATCCATTGATTTCGACCCGTTTGTATTTTCTGTAAAAGACCTACGTACGGGGAGACTTCTTACGAGATGCAATAGTGTGTGAGACCTCTATCATTTCCTATCCACGTCCGCTGCTCATGTCACTCCACCCACCGCTTTAGCTGTCATATCTCTATCAACGTGACATAGTAGACTTGGTCATCCGAGAGCTCATGTTTTTTCTTCTTTTAGAAACCATAATTTAATTCAATGTAATAAAGGGAAACTTTCCCATAGTTGCTCATCTTGTCATCTAGGAAAATATGTTAGACTTCCATTTACGTCTTCTTTAAGTATTACTTTCTCCCCATTTGATATTATTCATGCGGATTTATGGACATCTCCTATAATTAGCAACCTATGTCATAAATATTATTTGGTATTTTTAGATGACTTTTATCACTTCCTTTGAGTCTATCCGCTTAAACTTAAGTCTCAAGTTTTCTCCAAATTTCTTGAATTTCGTACATTGGTTAAAACACAATTTGAAAAAGACATCAAAATGTTTCAATGTGATAATGGTCGTGAGTTCAATAACTCCCTTTTTCATAATTTTTGTGCGGCTAATGGCATGGTTTTTCATTTCTCCTACCCCCATACTTCCCCTCAAAATGGTAAAGTCGAAAGAATTCTCCGCACCATTAACAATATGATTCGTACCTTTCTTTTTCATGAGTCTCCCCCTACCTTTTGGGTATATGCATTAAAAATGGTAGAACACATTCTTAATATCTTACCTACCCGTATGATCCAAAATAGAACACCCACCGAAATTTTATTCCGTCGGATCCCTTCCTATGATCACCTTTGAATTTTTGATTGTCTGTGTTACCCAAATCTTGCCTCAATGGTCCCTTACAAATTAGCACCTCGATCCACTACTTGCGTCTTCCTAGGTTTTCCGTCTAACCATAGAGGGTACTTGTGCTATGAGTTATCCACATACAAAATCCTAGTCTCACGTCATGTCATGTTTGATGAGTATGTTTTCCCATTTGCCAACATCCAAAAATTCCGAGTCACTAATTACGGTTTTCTTGATGACTCAGACATCTCCACTCTACTTCAAATGCACTATATTGGCCAAATACCAACCCATCACCCACTGCCCCAGTTACGGACCCCACTGCCACGACACCCATCTCGTCGGCCCTACTCACTGCAACCGATCTGACCCGCCCAGCCCAGTTACAACACTTCCAGCCCAATACCTCATGACCGAGTCCCACTGTCCAGCCCAATACCTCATGGCCCAGTCCTGCTACTAACTAGCCCAACCCGCAGTCCCCACCTACCGCCCGTACACTCGATCCAGCGCCCAACCCACCGTATGGAAACCCGTGCATAACACAAAATATTCAAACCAAAAGTACACTTTAATTTGTCCACTCAAACCATCTTCCCGCTACCTAAAAATCCAACCTTAGCGAAACTTGACCCGAATTGGAATGCGGCAATGCGTAAGGAGTTTAATGCGCTTACTTCACAGCGCACTTGGGATCTTATTCCGTGACCTGAAAGGGTGAATGTAGTCTGTTGTATGTGGCTATTTCATCATAAGTTCAAATATAATAGTGCCCCTAAACGTCACAAGGCTAGACTTGTGGCAAATGGCACAGGGCAACATGAGGGTGTTGATTGTGGTGAGACTTTCAGTCCAGTGATTAAGCCAGCTACCATCCACACAATTTTGAGCATCTCTATGGGAAAGAATTGACCTATTCACCAGTTTGATGTGAAGAAAGTTTTCTTACATGCGGATTTGAAAGAAACTGTTTATATGCATCAACTGCCAGGATTTGTGCATTCGAAGGCTCCTCAACATGTTTGTCGTCTTCGTAAGTCGCTATATGGGTTGAAACAAGCCCAGGGCTTGGTATAAGCGGTTTGCCACTTATATCATGCATATCGGCTTCGTGTGCAACAAGAGTGATCATTCATTGTTCATTTTTCATCGAGGTACTGAAACAACTTACCTTCTGTTATATGTGGATGATATTGTTCTGACAGCTTCTTCAGATGGCCTGAAGCACGAGATCATTGCTCTACTCAAGTCCGAATTTGTTACGACTGACTTGGGTAAGTTGAGTTAATTTTTGGGGATATCGGTGACCAGATCCGCACATGCCATGTTCTTGTGTCAGCGTAAGTATGTAGAGGAGATCGTCTACATGACTAAAATGGCAAATTGCAAGATCATGCCCACTCCCGTCGACTCCAAGTCCAAACTCAATGCAGATGACGAGGATCCGGTCAGTGATCCCTCTCTTTATAGGAGTCTCGCAGGTGCTCTTTAGTATATCACCTTCACTCTGCCAGATATTGCATATGTGCTTCAGCAGGTGTGCTTGTTCATGCACGCTCCTAGGGAGCCTCACTTTACAGCTCTTAAGCGTATCATTTGGTACGTTAAGGGCACTATTGACTATGGACTTCATTTATATCCTTCCGCATCGACTAGACTTCTCTCATACACAGATGCAGATTGGGCAGGCTGTCCAGACACTCGTCGCTCTACGTCTGGCTATTGTGTATTTTTTAGGGATAATATTATATCGTGGTCTGCCAAGCGGCAAGCCACGCTTTCCCGTTCGAGTGCAGAAGCAGAATATCGAGGCGTTGCGAACGTTGTTGCCGATCTATGTTGGCTCTGAAATCTCCTTTTTGAGCTTTATTGCCCATACGTAAGACATCTTTTGTTTACTGTGATAACATATCTACCGTCTACTTGTCTCATAACCCAGTTCATCATCAATGAACCAAGCATATTGAGATGGATATTCATTTTGTTCGTGAGAATGTTGTAATGGGTCACGTTAGGATGTTGCATGTTCCTTCTTCGTATCAGTACGCAGATATTTTCACAAAGGGGCTTCCTCGTCAACTGTTCTTTGACTTCAGATTCAGTCTCAGCGTCCGACCTCCTCCCGCTCCGACTGAGGATGTGTGATAGTGAATATATTCCATATATATTCACAATATATTCTATAATTAATATTTAGTGTAATTAATGTAAAATATAGATCATTATTCTATTAGGATTATAATTATATGCTCTATATATATTACATTAATAAGAAAACTTCGTCAAGAATATTTACATCATTCTACCATTATTTTTATGCACCTATATTTGATGTAAAATACATCCCTAAGTCCGAATTAAGGCTTTGGTGGGGCTCAATATCTTTGCCAATCAACTCAAGATTTTCAGACACGGCATCGCCCATAACACCGGTTTGGACAGTCATGTCACATGGCAGATCTTCAAATGTTTCCGCGACACGCACTTTAATAGCGATGAAGCTCGACCTGTCCGTTACATCAACAAGCTTCAAGGATTCAGTGAGTGATCATTTGATCTTTTAGTATAGGGAAAGAGCCAAAATATCCATGAACAATTAGAAATGAGTCGATTTTACTTTTTGTTATGTTTTTTTGCTTAAAAATGGCCTCCAACTATTCATATAGATAAAAAATATCCTTTCTATCAATGATTATTCCAAAAAATAAAAATAAAAAATGGAACAATTTTTTCCTTAAACATATGAAAAATTCAATTATGAGAATAATTCTTTTTTTTTTTTAAATCTCATTCAAAACAAATAAAGGAACGAAACTGATAATTTTTCCAATTCTTCATATTCACTCGTATATATTTTTTCCTATCATATTTATTTTCAATCTTACATCATATATAAGACCAATAAAGTACCAGCAAGCCAACATAAGATTAACATAGAACATTAATGATACGAGCCAGTGACGTAACTTAACATGCGCACTTATTTTACCTATATGAAGAACTAGAACTTATATATACATAAAATTAAATATACAGATAGTTATGAATAAACAAAAGTCCCAACTTGATATACCATCAAATTAAAGGAGAGGTGGAACATGGAATTTATAAAACCTTAGATTCAAAGCAGTTGGGATAATGCGCTTTGGGTCCTTCAATTATTAAGTATTGATTAAATATATTTAACTTTCAATTAACTAAAATTCATATTTTGGTTCCTTTTTATAGGAAACGTGTTATATTTGAACTATTTCTAGAACAATATTATCTTAAAGTATGGGGTAATAGTATAATATTTAGCAAAAAACTTTGATAACTAAATGGTTTAGCATTTATTAGTACGTTAAGTTTGTGAAGATTCACACTCAAAAGGATTAGAAGTGTGCATATCAATTAAATGAAGGTTAAGTGTGCTTAATCAGAAGTCACAAACATCAAAATTAAAATTTATGAATATTTGATGGATTAAAACACAATTTTTTTTAGCTACTCTTTGGTATACGAAGCTAGTAATTAAACTTTATATAACACATATAATTGACATTGTATACAAATTATAAGTTAAAATAGTCAAAGTAATCTCATAATCTCCGATATAAGTTTATCCTTTCACCAGTTGAAAAAGCCTTCAAAGAGTTTTCCAAAGTTGTCTTAGAGAATAGGATATCCCCGTAAGTCTTTCTCTCCGATCCTGAACTTCTGATGAGTTTAGAGCAGAACTGGATGAAGTTCACAGATGTATCTGTTGAGGGTAATGTGGGATGTATGTACATTTAAGTTCCTTTCCACTCTATAGAGATATTTTTCACCTTCATTTTTCTGAAAAGTCTATCATATGATGGTAACAATTTTATATGTGAATTGTCTTCTCAGAATTTACCCTTTTCCGTAAAATCATATTACAACTCTTCTCATAGGATCTTATATATTGCTATCAAAAGTTTCAATTTGTTGCTTCCAGGATAAGCAGAAAGCAAAAATAAAGTTGCTTCCACACTCTGTTGCTAAAAATAATTTATCTTGAGCTTAAGTTACAAGTTACAAAAAAAAAAAATATTGAGCTTGACCCGCTACATAAGCATGAACCAAGACGATAAATTCATCTATAATGCTTTCAGATAAATCTTCTATCCCCCCCCCCCCCTCCCCCTGCAGGAGTTCCACAAAGCTCTTAAAAGGCCTCATAAGTGAGATGACGAAGCAGATAATGGCATCCACCAAGGCATGATAGTGCAGAGACAATAAGAAGAACCTTAAATCTTGGCCTGAATGTAAAAATGATTACTGGTATGCGTATCTTTGTAGTACAATTCCGTTTTTTTAGTTAGTAGAACAATGTTCAGATGATTTTGATGCACTCATAATTCACTAGATGGTTTTGCAGTACAAATAAACTAAATTATGAATAAACATACGGATATTATTCTTCAGGACATCTTTACCTACAATTGTATTTTAGCTGCATTTTGTACATTGGACATCAAATTAGTCTTCTAAGTTTCGAACTCATCACAAAGTAAAAGAGCTCTATGAAATAGAATAATCCCTTAATTATTTTCATTAATGTAATAAATTTATATATATGATATACAATAGTAAACCTAGCCTATAATTAGGGAAATCAAATATATATTTTGTTGGAAATTTACTAATGTGGAATTAAGTTTATCCCATTATTTATGACTCGAACAATTGGGGCCCCGCACGTCGGAAATGTCGTTTCCACACACGTGCATACGTAGTGTCAAGTATCGCAAATTACATTAGTGAAAGAGATATTAGTACGTAAGTGAAACGTTTGAGACATCGAATGATGGACGGTTATTGACCAAATGACAAAGTATTCTACGTTGGTAAACGAAGGAAGAAGTGTACGAAGTGTAAGATGAAAGGAGTCGGAAATCGCCACGGAGCCTCGAAGGGCCGCGACGCCTCCCATGGAGCGCCGCGGCTCTAATTGTGTCTTCAGCCGCTGGAGCCGCGGCGCTAATTCGCAGAGCCGCGACGCTTCGGAGGCAGAATGTTCCGACGGGAAGATGGAAAGTTTTGACTTTTGGGCTGATTTTGGAGCATTGAATCTCAATTATTTGGCACATGAATTCATCCATTACTTGGCTGAATGTAACCCCACAATCAAGTGCCATTACATGGCTATTGAAGGCCATTAGTTGGCTAGTTGAATGGTCATCTCATTACACTATAAATTGAGGCATTTGGTTCAATTGTTGAACACACTTAGAAAAATACTACTGAATTTCTGAATTAATCTTCTTCCTCTCTAGCAAGTTTACTATACTCAAAGTTCTTCAAGAGTAACACTTGAGTTTCCTTTGCTCAATTGTCAAGTTGATGTTGTATCTTGGGAGACTATTGCCCGACAACGTAAAAGGAGATATACGGGGCAATCTTGTCTTAAAGACAGAGTGCCACCACTCGACTCAGCAAATCACACAACGAGTTTGTTTCGTTCTTGATTTTCAGTTTTGTTATAATCTTTAGTTTATCCTTTCCACCAATTGTAATATTTACTTACTTCCCGTTCCCTGCAATTGTTGTATCCCACACATTTTCCTAATACACAAGATTACTACCATAATTACATATGTACAATATCACTAATAATATCAAAGGAATATATGGTGTATATTCTATCACACCCCCGTAGTCATAGAGGGCGATTGTCGTACGCTGAAACTGTCCCTGAAATCTTCAAACAGAACTAAGGGAAGACCCTTAGTAAAGATGTCAGCAATTTGATAACGAGAGGGGACATGCAAGACACATATTTGTCCAAGAGCTACCATTTCGCAAACAAAGTGAATATCCATCTCGATATATTTAGTGCGCTGATGTTGGACAGGATTCCCCGAGAGATATATCGCAGCAGACCAAGGTAGCTTTCCGAATAGGAAAATGAAGCTCTAATAAGAGGAGGTTACGTAACCAATAGGACTCAAACACCACATTGTCTACCCCTCGATATTCGGCCTCCGCGCTGGATCGCGACAAAGTAGCATGTCGTTTAGCCGACCAAGAGACCAAGTTATCATCAAGAAACATACAATAACCAGATGTCGAACGCATGGTATCTGGACATCCACCCCAATCAGAATCGGTATAAGACATAAGAGTGGATACTAATGATGGATATAAGTGTAAACCATAATCAAGAGTGCCCTAAATGTAACACACAATGCGTTTGAGAGCGTGTATGTGTTCTTCCATCGGATCATACATGAATAAACACACATGTTGCGTTGCATAAGTAATATCAGGCCTCATAAATGTGAGGTATTAAAGTGCCCCCGTAAGACTATAATAATGGGAGGGATCCTCGTATGGTGTGCTAGAAGTAGCACTCAACTACGGTTTAGTATCAACCGGAGTAGGAGATGACTTACAGGATGACATGCCAGCCCATTCAATAATCTCTGTTGCATACTTCCTCTGAGATAGAAATAGACCACCTGCATGACGAGTGACAACAATACCCAAAAAAATAACTCAACGGCCCCAAGTCCTTCGTAGCAAATTCGAAGCTGATAAGAGATATGATAGACTTGCACAGTTTGTCAAAGGAAGCAGTCAATATAATATCATCCACATATAACAAAATATATGTCATAGAAGAACTGTGACGGTAGATGAACAAAGAATGATCATATATGTTGTGAGAAAATCCAAGAGTAGACACACAATGCAAACCTTTTGTACCAGGCCTGAGGGGCCTATTTTAGCCCATACAAGGACTTCTTCAGCAAGCACGCATGATTAGTATGATCGGGGTCCCTGAAACCCAAGGGCTGATGCATGTATACAATTTCCTTGAGTTCACCGTGTAAGAATGCATTTTTCATGTCCAGCTGATGAATGAGCCATGTTTTCTAGAGAGCTAGACTGAGAACAATGCGAATAGTTGTCGGTTTGACCACCGGACTAAATGTCTCTCCTCAATCCACGACAACCTGTTGTGTTTTACCATCACATACAAGACGGGTCTTATGCCTCTCAAAACAACTATAAGATTTTTCCTTATGAGTAAAAATCCACAAAGAATGAATCACATTCACACCAGATAGACGGGGCACCAACTCCCACATCTTATTTTCAATAAGAGCATTATATTCATCATTCATGGTTATTTTCCAATTCGGGTCACGAAGGGCAGACATGGGGTTATGTGGTAGGGGGGATTTAGTGCCATTAAAGTTGAGATTAAAATATCAGTTTGATCTAAAAATACCCCGTTGGATACGAGTAACGGGCCCTTGTCTCGGAATAGAAGTGGGCGGGATATGAGTTAAGAGGACCTGGTCGGGTGTTGGCTGGAATGGATTAGGCCAGCAGGCAGTGGGCTTGCTGGCCGAAGTGGCTGTGTGGCGGAAATTGGGCCTGCTGGCTGAGACTCACGGATGGAGGATATTTGGGCTAGCAGGCAGTAGGCATGCTGGCAGATTTGGAGGATAGATGATATTTGGGCCAGCAGGCAGTGGGCCTGCTGGCAGATTTTGAGAATGGGAGGCGTCTGGGCCAGCAGGCAGTGGGTCTGGCGGTGTCTGTTGGTCCGGATGCCGAGGTGTGGGCTGGACCAAATGGTGGACCACATACGGTGAGAGCCCATCATCCAAAAAAATTATAAGAATTGGACACGGAATTATGCAACGTAGCTAACAGAAATCGAGTTTCATAAAATATGACATGACGACTAATTATGATTTTATTAGAGGATAAATCATAACATTTATAACCACGATGATTATAAGGATAACCCAAGAACGCACAAGCGGTAGAGCAGGTTTGAAGTTTGTTTATTGTAGTGGAGGGCGCCGGAAGACGAACTCAATATGTGAAGTACGTTTATGCGAATCCAGTAAACTTAACGTTTATGTGGTAAGATAAAATCCTTTCATTCACGACACACCCGATCAAACTTAGAATTTGTCAAGTGTCTATCCAAATGGCTTAATTATTGTATCTCATCTATATTAGTTGATGACTAGACCATATTCTAAATATGTCTATTGCGTTGACCAACGACTTAGTCAACCTAATATCACTGAGAATCTGAGTGTTCTCTCGAACATACATTCGAGGAATGAATCCTAATCTTGGCTCAACTACCACCTTCAATCCACATCGCAATGTACCCAATACAAGCCGTATCTCAACCTACAAGGCATTTGAGCTTAGGATGGGATCAAAGTACATTACTTTGTAGATAAGGCGCGTATTGACCTCAAGTATAAGGAATTCTATCTCCCACACGCTGATCATACGTTAGACAAGTATAACAAACAGTATATCAGCAGGGTATACCAATACTTCCAAAGTATCCATGTGTCCATCACGAGTAACCATTACTCGTAGCAGGCGAGACATACTACATCCTCTAAGGATGTGATGCAGACCACATGTCGACTTATCATATATCATCGATATCCCATTCTCGATGATCATTAGTCGAGGCTATTTTAAGAGTTACGCTCTATCGTAAAATATCTCACTCTATTAATGACAACGTAAGCTCAATGCATGCACATTAATGAATAATCACAAACAATCAAATAATAATTCAATAATTGCAAATGCCAAATTATATTAATCTCCATTAATAATAATATGAATGTGTGTTGTACATTTGTCCTAATACAGATTGTCTCTAGGACATAAATATACTTTCAAGTCTACCCTCCACCCTTCTCCACTTAAATATCAAGCTTTTTTCTGTGGCAAATGGCAATGTTCAAACCCGTGATGTGCGCCTAATTCACACATCACTTGTTGCGCCTTTACCATTAGACCGAAGCCCTGAGGCCATCTCTTGGACTACTTTTAAAATGATAATTACGAGAAGATGATCATTATCAAGATGCTAATGTTACTGAGAGGAGGGATCTTAGTAAAAGATTGACTGACCATAATTCCTAGATAAGCTGTCAATGAAGACCAGTCAACTGTTAAATAGAACTGGCAAGTGAAATGAATATCTCGAAAAAGGTTGTGATGCAAGCTTCTTGAGAAAATAGGGATCTAAGGCTTGTATTTCATTATTAAAAACTAATACGGAAGTTGGTAGAGATTGTTATTGTCACTATCATATGTATGTGTGTAACATTTTTTGCTTGCCCCAACAGGTCTTTGTCCTGCTCATTATATGATACGCACTTCTTTTTTCTTCCTTTATCCTCTATATCGAGTGATGGCGGAATGATCAATGCAGTTCCCTCAGGCTGTCTTTCTCCAAGGGAAGTTTTGCTTATCTTGGTTTATGCAAAGTTCTCCATAATCAACAGCTTATCAGTCTTTCTAAAATTATTTCTGCTAGTGACCCTTGGCCATCCAGTTCCTTTTCCTGCAGTCACCTTAGTATTATCACTCTTTTCAATAGGTGCATACTAGACCTTTTCTATAGCCTCCTCACTACCCCTGGGTTATTCGTCTTCCGTTAAGCTTTACAATAATTGATCCCCCCAACCCCCTTCCTGGGCTGTCTTCTGCAGGTGCCCTCTCCCTAAGAATTACAACTAAGAATGTTATTGCAAACTTGAACTGTTTCTCCATCCCTGTGAAGCACTCGGTACAAACTTAACCATCAGGTTAGTTGGGGAATCAAGTGTTGTTGGTTGTCTTTGATAGTGATATATTTCCTCTCTAATAATCAAGAAAAATAATTACAAGAAGGGAGGATGGTCGGAGCATTACACTCCGTGAAGCAGATGCTAATATTTAAGTTTAGGATGAGGCAACCATGCTTCCCTTGCGTTTTACTGGATAGGCTCGTATTGTTTGTCCACTATACTCAAAACATCTGGGATTGTACCTTCTCTGTTAAAAATTATCCCTACTTTTTTGAGGTGGAAGTGATATAGAATTTTGTTTCTGAAGAATGGATCTCCATTGAGAAAACAAGAGGAAGAAGGAGGAGGTTCTAGCTTTATTATTCAAGATAGGCAACATAAACATGAGACATTGATTGATAAACATTAAGTAGCATGTGCATACACTTATTGAATAAAATGTGATTGACCATGCCTTTGGCCTTTGGGGAATCTTCCGAAGTCTATTTCTGCAAAATAATATTCTATAATGGAACTTGAGCCAGGGGTCTATCGGAAACAACATCTCTACCCGTTAAAAGGTAGGGGTAAGGTCTGCGTACACTCTAACCTCCCCAGACCCCACCTCCCAGACCCCACCTGGTGGGATTATACCCGTTGTTGTTGTAATATTCTATAATGGAAGAAAAATGGGTTCCTCTTCGATTGCTCTCCATGACCTAGAAGCTGTCCTTTTTTTCCCGAAAGACCTAGAAAGCATCCTTGTAAGCTGATTTGGATATACAGAGGATCTAACACAGGTCAGTACATGATAGTTGGAAAGAGCATATCATCTGGCATTAGATGGTGGATTGTTTCCTTTATTTCAATAGTTGTCAGATGAAAGGTTCATTTCTTTCAGAATCTCTTTTTTCTTTATATGGAACACACACATGTATAATTAGAAGCTTTTCCTTCAGTTTATGAGCTTGACTACCTAAACTTTGATGTCAAATAGATTCGTTGAAGCTCTGGTAAAGTAACCCCAGGCTAGTTCAGTTTTAAACATTTAAATTTTTTATTATCATTAATCATAGTTTTGGATCCACTTTTTTCTTTATATAAATACCCGTACTATTGAATACCAAAAAGAGAACGATAAAAGAAAAACCAGCAGTATTGTTTTCTCCTTTATGGTGGTAAATACATCACTGGAATCAACTTGCAGATCAGATCTTGAAGCTGTCTTGACTACAGTACTCAGAAATATATCTTCTCATGAGAGCCATCAATCTGAATCTAGTTCAGACAGAGAAGTTCTCGACATTTACCTCAATGCTGCAAATTTAACAACGGATGATAAAGAAAGTGCTGAAAGCGGTATGTCTTTCGAGGAATTCAGAAGCTGGTGTACCCGTCTTCCATCAGTAAGGAAGTTTCTTGGAACTCTGTTGTCTCCACATGATTCAGGTTTCTGCTTTACTGTCATTTTGTGTTTTCTAATTCTTTATTTCCACATTTTTTCTTGTCATTTGTAGTTTCTCTAAGAGGAATGTCTTTTCTACATATTGGACATTGCTTACTGGGTAAATTTCTGTGGGCTTAAATGTTTGCTTTTCTATTTAGTTTACACTACTTCTATATTCGCTGAAACTTCTCTGACAACTATGCATGATACTGGCTTTTCCATGTAATAGACATTACTTGTGTTTTCTCTGAAACTTATAGGAGTATGTTATTATACATAATGCTAGAGTCCTGTTAAATATACTGGTGTAGTTATTCTCATAACCAGTGGTGTGCACAGGATTTTTAGTAAGCGGTGTCTCATAACCAGTGGTGTGCACAGGATTTTTAGTAAGCGGTGTCTTATAACCAGTGGTGTGCACAGGATTTTTAGTAAGCGGTGTCAACAAAGAGAACAAATGAACAATTTCTTGTAATGATATCATAATAAAAAGATACAATCTAGACTATCATATTGCCAGTGGCGTGTCTAGGTGGGGGGCCTGGGTTCACGTGCACTCGTGCTCCCCTCCCTAGATCATGTATAGGAATGCTATATTTTTTCAAAAGTACTTAAATATATATGTGCGCGCCCAAGCTCAAAGTGTGATAGGGTGCAATGGTTATTGGGTACACCTCTCTAAGTGAGGCTGGGGTCCAAATTCTGTCTATCTTGTTATTATTTACTTTTTTTTTCTAGCATTGGGCTCATCCGCAAGGATGGGCATGTCTGGTGTTCCCTTCTGCGTTTTAATTAAGTATTTTTTCTTTCTTTCTGTGTTTAGTTTATTCTTTCAAAATTTCCAAATCTGACAGATTGAAATTCATATTCTCCTTTTGTTGCCGTAAAAAATTATATAATTAAACCAAATATGTAAACTAAAATTAGTAGCAGTGGAGGATATAGCATATAGCCAATGGGTTCAACTGATTCCAATATTTTTGACACACAATATAGATATATATCTAAGAAATTACTATTTAAAAAAATAAAATTGAACCTATAATTCCAAAAGCGTAACGGATTCGGTGGTAAGAGCCTAAAGGTTGGACCCGCCAAATTCATATCCTGAATCCACCTCTTCATAATAGTGCACCCATCTTTTCGAAATCATGGATCTTCCTCCTACATATTGCTACAAGTCTTTTCGACGACTTTTTATTTTTTAATTTGTAATTTTGTATTCATGAACCTCGTTAGAGATGCTTTTAAATAAATCCTTTTACATTCCGAGACACCAAAAGGAGTTTTAGCATAGTAAATTAGTTGATTGTTAGTGTAAGATGATCAGGATTTGATTCTTTGCGACCATGACTTTACTTATAACCACTCTATAATATTGTCATTTATACACATTTCAGTTTGTGTATGGAAATCTGAGTTGTTTTTCCTATTCATAATACTCCATTCCATTTCCCCACCTCCACAAAATGAAAAAAAGCACAGTGAATTATTTTCACAGTTGCAAAATTGTAGTCAAGCTAGGTGGTAAGCAGTGTACTAATCTATTAGTATTTCTTTTTGCAGGCTCTGAGGTTCCTATGCTAGTATACCCAGAGAATTTTGATCCTGCTGTAATATTGTTAAGAAAGGAATATGCTTGGCATATAGGGGGGGGGGGGGGCTCCCACAAGACGAGCTGCATGAATGGAGACTTTTGTATCACAGTACAGTACATGGCCTAAGTTTCAGTACATTCCTGGGGAACATTTCGTGAGTGGCTTCCTGCTAGATTGGAAATGATTTTCTTAATTGAGGATTAACTATCAGTATCTTAAATCTCATTAAGATCTTTAGGTTAGTTATAATAGGTAAAAAGATTTTTGGTAGTAATCTTGTTTCCATCATTACTTAGTCCTTGACAGAAAACATATCTCAGCTTATCAGATCACTGAATATGCTTATATTATTATCTTTCAGTTTACCCTAACATCCACTAGCACAACTTGCTAATTAGGTTCCATTTTATTTTTTTATAGTCTGAAGGTTAAATGCCGTGAGATCAGCTGCAAAGTTTACACAAGTATCTTTAGTTCAATGGACTTTGAAATTTCAAGTTAGTTTAACGTACATTTCTCCAATAGGTTCCAGGCAAAACTAACTGCATTTTTTTTTATCATAGATGCTTCCCTTAGGAAGGTTAAAGATATCTGCCAGTTGCATTAATATATGAGTGGAGTAAGAGTTATATCTATGATCCACCTCTAAGAAGCCTCGATATTTATTTATGGTGGTGATAGGGCATTGCATAACCGCTCTCCCTTTGAGATCCGCCACCCTCATCCACCCCTACTCTGTTGTGGGTCGAGTTTCCCCTACTCAGACCTAACCTGCAGGCTTTTCTGCACCCTCAACATGGGCATTTAGCCTCGATAAGTTTCAAGAATCACTGAATATTTTCTTCATAAATTGCATAATTGAGTCTCAAACCCAACCAAGAAACTAGTAAGGTGTCTATAACACAACAAGGGGAATCCAAGGATTCCGCGAGAAGACCTGGAATGGTTATTGACAACCTCAAAGAAATATCATTCATTTAGCTGCATGAATCCTATCACAGGATTCACATCACACCATATTGCATGTAGCCTTGTTTCTTGTAGTAGCTATTTTGTGTGCACACTGATGCATAACTGCCATCACTTTTTCCTCCCCTTTCTACGTCTTGATTGCTGTTATTATCATTGTTTGACCCAAGTGTTAAACTCCTTTATCCAAGTATTAACTCCCAACTTGAACTGCAGAAATGACAAAGGACCAACTTTATTGATAATAAAGGACAAAGAATGCTACATTTACAGGGGTTATGCATCTCAACCATGGGAGAGGCATACTGACTTTTATGGGGACATGAAGTCTTTCCTCTTCCAGCTATACCCAAAGGCATCGGTTTACCGTCCTACTGGAGCGAACTCTAATTTACAGTGGGTAAGTTTCTGAGCCTTTTGATATCATATAACTTTATTCATTTTAGCTGTCAAGAAATAATGGATTCACTTGGTACCGTATGAGCCTACTGGATGTTCAGATGTTGAAACAATAAATACTTGCAAACTGGAATGTTATTTATCGACTATTGAACTACTACTAAGATGTTTAAGCTCAAGTAGTTACTCTTCAACAAAATGTTAACTCTTCTTCAGGTGCTTTCAACAGTAAAATGCCTTGCCATGTTGCTTAAGTAGTTTGGTTGAGCTAGACAAAAAAGGAGCATTTACGACTGATTTGATATTGTTAACACTTAACATATCGTTCTCCATCCAAACATGTGAATCGAAAAAATATGATATTTTCAAGGGATTGTTCGCAAACTGGAATCTTCATTCGAGAAAACTCCTCAGAACTCCGAATACTATTGAGGGAGTGCAACAAGTTTTAAGGAGCCCGACGTGGACTAAATGAACATGCTGAAAGGGCTTCACTAGGCAAGAACCTCTAACTCTGCTTTTCTTCTGTGAATTTACATAATTCATAAAGTCCACGACAATTTTGGTTCAAAGAAAGGTCTAGAGTGGTAAATATTCCTCATCCTTAATCAGAGGGGTTCAAATCACGCTCTGGATATCGAGTCACTTTCTCCTAAAATGAATTTTTCCAGAGCAAATCCGAACTAATTGGGCCTAAAGCAGATACCGAGGATTTGGGTGAAAAACAAACACAAAAGAAAAGAATGGGAAACGCTTTTGGGGAATCCGATAATTCAGATTTTGGGGACAACAGAAGCCAATTCCCATTCTATACAGTGTAGACTATAAACTTGGACAAATTACATGGACATGCAAAGAGAAGTGTACTACATCCTATCAAAGCTAGCAAGTAAAAGCAATTTTATTGCCAATAAGCTTTCTATGATTGGGTAGACAGGCAAGTGCAGGATATCTTTGTGCTTATTTGAAGAATCTTTAGACCTCCATACCCGTATCCACAAGCTTACCATTGCTCAAAGGAAAAAAGAACATGTAACATGGATAGAAATGGTACAAATGTACCATGTATCTAGTGATGTCTGATTATGTTTGAGTTCATCTCAACCTACTGCAATGCTCACATAAGTAAATTCTATACTGCCCTGATAATCAATCTGAAATAGGAACTTAGCACAAATATTAAAGTTCAATTTTGCATGAAATTGGACAAGCTCTTAACGAGCATATCAATTCCCCATTCATAACACAGAAATGCACAACATCCCAATTGAAGTACACTCTGTAGTTCTGCTGATTAAATACTTCTTAACGGATCTACCAAACAACAACAACATACCAGTGTAATCACACAAAGTGGGGCCCGGGGAGGGTAGGATAGGATGTTGGCAGACCTTAGAGAAGTTGTTTCCAATATCTCAACGGATTTATCAGTTGTAAAAAATCAATAGCAAAATCCCATTTATAAAAAAGAAATGCACATTACCCCCACAAGTTCAAAACACTAAATTGGTTCACAAAAGCTCAAATTTAAACCATAATCAGACAACATCAAGTCTACAATTTAACAAATGCACTTCTCAAACCAACAAAAAAGAAATCTAAGGAAAACCCATCTTAGTACCCACCACGACCACGGCCACGGCCACCAAACCCACCAACAGGCAGAGACATAGCAACAGGAACCTCTTCCTTAAGCACAACACCAGGTAATTCACTCATACCCATTGAAGCAAGCAAGTCAATAGTTTCCTTATCAACTTCAATCCTATCAGTATTAATAGCAGATTCATCAGGTACAAAGTCCATACGCCTTTCTCTTTCTTCTTCTTGTAACTTAAGTGAAATGCCTCTAACTGGACCCTTTTGGATACGCTTCATTAAATGTGTGGAAAACCCAGCGATCTTGTTGCGTAGACGTTTTGATGGGATAATAGCAACTTCTTCGAGGATTTTCTTGTTTGTGTGGAAATCTAAGGTCATTTTTGAGTAGTAACGTTCGATTACTTGGCGTGATGATTTCTTCACTGTTTTTGTACGGACACGACCCATGCCTGTGGGGGAGTGGGGGGTAGGGGGAGGAGATTCGAGTTGTGTATGGAGGAGGAAGGAACTATGGTTAAGGGTTGCTTTAGGGTTTAAAAGTTAAGTAGGTTCAGTTTTGGGGAGGTGAAATTACGAAACTGGTGTTGGGATGAGATATTTGGGGAGAAATGTAAAAAATGGTTCCTTATGTTTTGAGTAAGTTTAAAGTTGTTCCTTAAATATATTCTTTAGTAGTTTGATCCTTTAAATTTGTTAAAAGAGAGTATTTTCGGTAGCAGTAAAAAAATATTTACGAGATTCTGGAATTTTGAAAAAATAGGATTTGACATGAAATTTTTAGGGAGTTTTCTTAACTACCACAATTCAAACTCTAATATTTTTTCTTGAAATTTTAAATGGAGTTTTGAAGAAAAAAAAAAGGGGCAGTCCGGTGTATTAAGTTCTCGCTATGCGAGGGGTTCGAAAAAGGGACGGACCATAAGTGCCTATTGTATGCAGTTTTATCTTGCATTTCTGTAAGAGGTTGTTTCTATGGCTTGAACTCATGACCTCCTGATCACATGACAACAACTTTACCAGTTACTCCAATACTCCCCTTCTTTAACTGGAGTTTTGAAATCACATTTTAAATTTCATTATTTTTTAACAGAGTTTAAACTACCACATTTCAAACTCCATGAAATCTTCATGGAGTTTTGAACTGCAAAATTTTAAATTTCATTATCTTTTGACAGAGTTTAAATTACCACAATTCAAACTTTACAAAATCTTCACGGAGTTTTGAATGCCACACATTTTTCTAGAATTTTGAAATGTTTAGTTCAAATTTCAATAAAAAAATTGCAGTTTTGATGTTCTAGTTATAACTATTTTTGTCCAAATTTCATTCGCATTAAAATATGCGTATTTCCTAATTAGATTTGGATTAAATTTTGGATACTTTATAAGAATGGTTTTGGAGATGGGTAAACTTTGAACTCTAACCCAATTTGTTTCATGGACAAAGTTTTAAATTTAACAAGAATTTTTATTTTTAACCTTTGAAGATTTACACATGAGGCAAATGATAAATGGTGATCAAAAGTTCAAGACCACATGGTAACTTCCTACTAAACTTTGAAGGTTGTCCAAAACATGGCTAGCCCACTCAACTTTTACGTTTTAAAACTGGCAATTCGCACGATTTCCCCTAATTTAGGATGGTTTTTTAATTTTTATCCCTCAAATTTGTGATTTTTAATTTTTGCATGTAGCCTAAAAAATGACTGAAAATATTTCTGAGGCTGTGGGTTCGAATCTCAACAGAGTAAAAAAGAAAAAAAAATCTCAATGCAAGATTTCATAAAAAATATGCTTGTATAGAGATTATGCTTTAAGGAGCATAATTTATGTGTAACTATGTCTGAAGGCAAAGTTTTGTTGAAAAATTAAGATTATGCCTTGTCCGGCTAGTTAATAGAAACTATGCCCCTTCTCTATATAACTTTGGCCGAATATGTATAATTTCTATGAAAATCTTGCCTTGTAATTTTTTTTTTTCTTTTTTTTGCCTCTGTTGGGATTCGAATCCAGAATCTCTAATTTAGTAGACCTGCGAACAAATGATACTTTGGCCATGAAGTTTCATTAAATGAGAAGTAGGGACAAAATTAAAGACTAGTGATTTAAGGGACAAAAAATTAAAGACCAATCCATATAAAGACTACTCCGCTCAAAAAAAGTAGAATTGAGGGAACTGGGACATTTTCGCTTAACCTTTAGTTAGTTCTGGCCCAACTCGACTCCTACTCACTCCCATGATGCACTTTAAAAAGCCCAAGTCCTATGACAGATTTTACTTTTTTTTATGTTTTTTTATTTTGAAAATAGGGGGAAAATGTTGGATATTTTCAGAAAAATCAAAAGCTATCGTTGATGTGATGCCCCTTCAAATTTAGGGGGAGTATGTTAAAATAATTTATATTTATTTTGAATTTGAACAGGCGCAACATTTTTCAATAGCCACCATTGATGCCTCTTGGAGGTGTTTGTTGGTGATGAAAAGACGTCACCAATGGATGCGAAATCTCTATAAGTAGTAAATATGTTTTTTTCATTCAAACTACAGATATGAAAAAGAATCAAAACTTCTGTTGAAAAAGAATCAAAACTTCTGTTTTTCTTTTCTTCCCTTAGCATCATCAGAAACTTCATACTGTGTGTTCTTGGTTGGATCAAAGGAGTACAAACTTTGAATTCAACATCGTTGTTAGGGCTTCATTATATCCTGAAGGCAATATTTCTGTGACTTATTGTACTCGCCAATTTATTGGGAAGGGTCGAAATAATTGTCTAAAAGAATCTGCATAAGAGCCTTGAAGTCAGAGAACAACAATTTGATGTCTGTGTTTCATCCTGTTAGTACCAAATTTTACAACAAGTTCCAGACCAGAAAGGCGTCATAATCGGGCGCAATGACGAAGTCGGTAATTTATACAAACAAATATCATAGTTAAGTTTTGAACTTGTTGCCTAAAATAACCGTCGAACCCCCTTTACCAATATTCTCTTATCAAAGGGATTCAACAATTATATATCTATATATAAAAAAAGGCAGCCGGTGCACTGGAGCTATCAAGGATGGATGCAACAACAAAACATATATATATCGACAAAGGGGCTTCAACTGAACCTCCTCTACTTCACCTAGCTCCGTCCTTGCTCGATCAGTCGGGCTGATGAATGTACATATAGTTCGAGATAGTGAATACGTCCGCACTCGTTATCCACATACATATGGCATCTAAAAACATATCGTGGTCACAGATTCTAAGGTGGAGTGTTTTCCACGAGTTTAAATTCTGAGCATTAACAGTGTAGCTCTTATGTGACACCCTAGTTCACATGAGAGATATTAGGTATATAAGTAAGCATGCCTTACATCCTAGTGACGCATTTTAAAGTCGTGCGAGTCTAGGCCTAAAACAAACAATATCACTAGCAAGCTGCGCTGTTAGACTTGTAAGTAGTATTTATATTAAAACAAATCACTTATTTGATAGTTTCAGATAAATCTCTTGATAAGTATATTAATTCATAACTCTAATAAAAATGGTAACTAACATATTATTACAGATTCAAATGACCCTATCCTTGTTTCCATTATTGGTCCAATGTCATTATATGTCAACTTTGGAGAAAGAGGAACCAACAAAGGTTGTGATGTAGTGGCTTTTATTACTCCATTCTTAATCAAGATGTCTTGGATTCGAGTTTCCTTGGGTACGGAGTCACCTTTGATAGAGAGTGTCTTGCCTCCCAATGTGGGACTACTGGAGGTGCTTATCAGATAGTTTGGTTCGATTTTAAATGTTGTGGTCAGCTTATTAGTTATCGGTTTGAAGATATACTTAACCATTATAGAACGGTTTCAAATAAAAATATTATTTTTTTATAAAAAAAATAAGGCCTCCAGTTAAAGTTTGACTTTAGGTCACCGATCTATTGAACCGCCCCTGACGTCCACCTTCGTATCCAATGTTTATACTCAATCAATAAATACATGACACGTGTCTCAAAAACTTCTAGGCTTATGACTATACCATATTAATTAATACATATTATTACCTCATTAAATTATTTAATTATAATAAACTAATATAATTTGATATAAGCAGTTAATAAACATAGATATATTTACTACTTTCATCCTCCATTTTTCTGACGAGGCACATTTATGATTTATGTAGCACCTCATTGAATATAGAGTATTGATGCCAATTCTTCAATCTGCATGATCTTATGATATTGGCATTACTACATATAGGGCTCACAGTCAATATCTTGTCGGGCTTTGAACATTTGAATTTGACTAATGCTATAAAATATTTTTGATGTCTTAAATTCGACCAACTGCAATCTTTAATTTGACTAGATCAAGATAAAAATCTTCAAAAGGAGTTGGTTCCGGTACTTAAAGCTTATATAACTGTCCAATTCAACAAAATAAATTTGACATCTTTTTCTCAGTATTTAATTAACTGAAAAAATAAAGTCTTCTAGCTAGCGATTAACAATATGTGATACTATAAAATAGAAATAGTTTGCTGACGATTGATTTGCATTACCCAAAAGACTACATGAAAAATCAGCCAAACAAATTCAAATAAGACTATATTTCTTCAATAATTACATACCAATGCCATTCAAGAATCATAAGAATCTTCTTTTCCACAAAGGAAAAAACACACAGATTCCAAATTAGTCGAGTCCAAAAACATGCAGGTACTGAACACCAGCGATTACTGAACACCAGCGACCAAGAAACTACTCTGAAAATAATACACTTTGGATCGCTTTAATATAAGACGTATTAGTACCACTATAACCTCCATCAATCACAAGATTAACTCCACTTACAAACTTAGATTCATCACTAGCCAAATACAATGCCGCCTCCGCCACATCCTTCGCCGTCGGAACCACCCCTTTCAAATTTGCCGCCGAGCAAATATCCCATCCACCACACTCTTATCAACTCCCATTGCCTTCACTAAAAAAGGTATTGCCACCGCACCTGGCGAAACACAGTTCACTCTAATCCCATGTTGTCCTAATTCAGCACTCAAATTCTTCATTAGTCCGACAATCGTGTGTTTCGAAACAGTGTACGAATGTGGCTATTCTCCCGAAGAAACGGAGGCCCCACTAGACGTAAAAAGAATGACACCTTTTTTAACCGGAATCATTACTTTAGCTGCATATTTCACCCATAGAAAAGATCCGTACACGTTCACATCAAATACATGTTGGTATTCTATGGTACTTTATAGAGCAGTACGGGAAGTAATAACTATTACAAATGTTCAAAAGGATAAATAAATGGTCAATCTTCAAAACTGCCGCATATGTGTTGTGTCTTGAATCTTGATCACCTTGCAAAGCCAATCTTGAGAACTGCCGCAAGTTTGTTGTGTCTTGAATGTTGATATCCTGAAATCAAGAAACAACTAAATCTGGATGGTTACAACGTTGTGTGTTGAGTCGAGGATAGCCCTCTATCCTTAAGACAAGATTGCCCCGTATATATGCTTTTACGTTAGCGGGCAATAGTCTCCCAAGATAAAACAACACTATAATCTCAACACTACAAAGCCAATAGGTTGAGCCTGTCGAAGAAAACAATTATGACTCGACTTGCTGAAGATATGGAAAAGGAAGGAAGAGATTCTATGTTCTCTTCTCGTTTGTCTCTGTGTATATAGTGTGTCTCTGTTGTGTATATCTTGTGTATATGTGAGGGTTTGCTCACTGTTTTCCAGTCACGAATTGCACAGATTTTTGCCACTGTTTTGGACAGATTTCGGCCACTGTTTTGTGCTCTTTTGTGACTGAAAAATGCTGCTATTTTCGTGTGTTTTTCAGTGCTGTTTTGCAGTGCATTTTCTGCCTGTTGTACAGCCTTTTGTGCACTCCAAAATTGAGCCAACAACTGCTCAATATATAGCATGCAAGAGGGGCTGTCCAACTGCCAGAATAAGGTCTGTAATGGCCATTAAGGAGGCCATTAAAAATGCCAAGTAATGGCTATTAAGGCCATTGAAAGAGGTCGCTCATGCCCAAGTAATGGGCTGTTAATGGAGGAATTAATCGAGTTAATGCTCCAGAAAAAAACGGTCCAACGGTAGGCGAAAAAGTCTCCGTAAAGTGGGACCAAAGCGTAAATATTGAAACTTCGGGGATCAACTTCGGTCCAAATCGTACATCTGAAACTTCAGGGATCAAACTGTACATCTGGCAGAGTTCTATGATCCAAAAAGATAATATCAGAAAGGCCCACAGCCCACAGCCCACGACCCGTGAACCCGTGAACCCGGACCGGACGGGACGGGCGGCGGCGGCGGGCGTGTGGGCTTAGCCTTGAACCCAAGCGCATCTAGGTCTTCCCTCCTTTAAACACATGGGATACCCCTTGGGGATCCAAACCCTTTACCACATTAGAGACTTATATAGAGAACAATTCTTCATATTTCCACCGATGTGGTAGATTTGTCCCACACCACATTTCCATGTCTCAAACACCTTACTTCGTGGACCAATATCTCTTTCATTTCTCAACGAAATTAGACGATTCTTGGCCCTACGGTCATCTACTCACTTCGTAGATTATGCATGTGTGAAGAGACAAGGTCTCCAACATGCGGAACACTAGTGTTTAATTCATCAAAGATGGGTGGACGCATCTCCCCGCCAAAGGCTAATTTCCAACAATACATTCTTGAAATTCTCGTTATCCGCATCGATTATGTTGTAATCATTTTTCCCTGCGATTCCTGCATTTAAGGGTAGCAAAATTAGTGCATAGAAATATAAATCAACCCATTTTGACATGTCTAATTCAACCAATTTAAAGTTGACCTGATATATTGTTGGAAATTTGCCTTTGGCTGGGAGGTGCGTCCACCCGTATTTAATGACTTAAACACTAGGGTTCCGCATGTTGGAGGCTTTATCTCTTCACACGTGCATAATCTACTAAGTGAGTAGATGACCGTAGGGCCAAGAATTGTCAAATTTCGTTGAGAAATGAAAGAGATATTGGTCCACGAAGTAAGGTGTTTGAGGCATAAAAATATGGTGTGGGAAAAATCTACTACATCGGTGGGAAAAAGAAGAATTGTTCTCTTTATAAGTCTCAAAATTGGCTAAGGGTTTGGGACCCCAAGGGGTAACCCATGTGTTTGAAGGAGGGAGGACCTAAGTGTGCTTGGGTTCGAGGCTAAGCCCACACGCGCGTCGCCGCCGCCGCCCGTCCGGGCTCGGGTCGTGGGCTTCTTCTTATATTATCTCTTTGGACCCCAAATTACTTAATATTTACATTTTGGTCCCTGGAGTTTCTGGAAAGCTGGAATTGGGAACGACCTGCCGTTTGAGTTGAAGCATATATACGGGGCAATCTTGTCTTAAAGACAGATCTCTCGACTCAGCCACAGTTGTAACAATCCAGATTTAGTGTTTCGTAATTTTAGGTTATCAAGATTCAAGACTCAACAACCTTACGGCAGTTCTGAATATTGACTTGTTTGTTTATCCTTTCGAACACTTATAATGTTTATTTACTTCCTGTACTGCTTTACATATCCAACAAGTTTAAGACAAGGTTCTATTAGTGTTTGAAATATGTCGGTCAAAAGTTGTGTGACCAAATCTGGATATGGTTGTGGTTTTCTGGTAGAAGAGACTTGTGATTATGCTGTTGAAGGTCAAAGTGTTCATGGTGTCACCGCTCCTGAGAGTGGTGGGAACAAGCGCCCATGAGAGGCTGAGGATGTCAACTAGGACAAGAGGAGAAGGCTGAAGATGTGGTTCTATCTTGTAGCAGAAGGCCTATATCTATCCCAGACAAATGATCCGAATTATGGTAAGGAGGAAATGGACACTCAGTCCGATGAAGTGACTGAGTGGGCCAGAATCCGAAATTGGGATAAGTAATTTTTCTTCCTTGTCAAGAATAAGATTAAATGATGTCTGATTAAAAAGGGCTTAAAGTAAGGAGGAATATGAAAATGTTTTCACGAAATAATTTATATTCCTTACGTTTTAAAATCAGAAGTTTAATCTCACATTCCTTCCCGTTTAAAGATTGGATTTTGTAAACGGTTTAAAAAGATCCGTTCTTTTAAGTATAATTATTAAAAGTGTGTAAAGTATGTTCACACATACGAAGGAAAAAGATCCACTGACTGTGCGAAAATTGTTACCACTCTTAAGTAAGCGCCAATAATTGTCTGGGCACTAATCTCAAGAGAAGAAGACTAAAAGATAATGTCTTATCTTAAGACGTTGACCCTGTCACACTATTTGACAAAAGATCCTTCATTTGATAGGATGTTATTGGACACTCAGTCGTACAAAGCCTACGAGCGACTGGAGTGGACCAAAATTCATTTGATAGGATGATATTAGACACCCAGTCGTACAAAGCCTACGGGTGACTGAAGTGGGGCCAGAATTCATTTGATAGGAAAAATAATGGACACCTAGTGAGGTGGGCCAGAGTTTTCCAGGTCTTAAATGATATGAAGGCCAAAATAAAGGTAGAAAAGAAATTGGACACTCAGTCTGCCTAAGCAACTGGAGTGGGACAGAGTCTCCAGATCACATATGATCCGGTTACGCCCTAACCACGGGCAAGAGGTTGTTCGAAGCAACGCCACCTCTAAAGTAGAAGGGGTTGGAGAGGTTGTCCTCAATAGGACTTCAGAGAATGGGATCACTCCAAAAGGAGGTGATACATGTTCCAAACTTGGTTTAAGGGACGATGTTGGTCAAGCTGGTTTGAGACTAGTCCAACATGTCTGTAATAACTAAGAATGGTACAGTATGTCTGTAGCTAAATGTATGATATATTTGTAATCCGTACATCTATGCCATCATAGATTAAGACACTTTAAATAGAAAGTCATTCAAAAGCTAACGAAGTTGAGATTGTTGCTTTCTGTCGACATAAACCCTCAAAATGAATGTGAGGTAGGCGGAGAGGCAAAATCACCTTTCCATTCCGTCAAAGGAATAGCGAAAGAAGCACCGCTCCTCTAGAACTTAGTCACACCTACATGGGTGATTTGAAGTTTATACAAAATAGAGGGGGGAGACAAGTACTTTGTGACCTTCATTGATGATGGTACACCGTATTGTATCCTTTGTTTGTTGAAAAACAAAGATGAAATTGTTGAAGCGGATAAGCGCTACAGAGCAGAAGTTGAAAATCAACTAAGCCTACGGATTGAGGAATTCGTGGTGATATAGGGGGAAAATGTGAAGCATCGTTCATTAAACGACTGCTCATTACTCACCTTAGTCCAACGGTGTTAGCCAAGCGCAAAGGCTCGGCTTGTGGGTGATGGTAAGACTCAGCAGGTTGGTATAGATTGTGGTGAGACGTTCAGTCCGGTGGTCAAGACGGCTACCATCCGCACTGTGCTTAGCTTGGCTCTTTCGAAAGCATGGCCTATTCACCAGTTAGATGTCAAAAATGCTTTCCTACATGGTGATCTCAATGAGACAGTCTATATGCATTAGCCTTTGGGATTTAGGGATCCCAAACATCCTCATCATGTCTGTTTATTGAAGAAGTCCTTATATGGGCTTAATCAGTCTCCCAGGGCCTGGTAATATATGCATTACAAGGTTTGCTGACTATGTTTCGACTATTGGGTTCACTCACAGCAAGTCAGATAATTCCTTATTCATCTACCCTCGTGGTTCGTCCTTGGCCTACATTCTGTTGTATGTGGATGATATCATTTTGACTGCTTCTTCCGATGCCTTTCACCAGTCTATCATGACCATGCTCAGCTCTGAGTTTGCTATGAAAGACTTAGGTGCCTTGAGTTATTTTATGGGGATTGTCGTCACTCGTCATTCCGATGGATTATTCTTGTCTCAACGAAAGTATGCAGTTGAGATCATCGAGAGGGCTGGGATGTCATCCTGTAAGTCCACTTCCACTCCAGTTGATACAAAGCCCAAGCTTAGTGCCGCGGCAGGCGTTCCCTACGAGGATCCGATCCGCTATCGCAGTCTTGCAGGGGCCCTTCAGTAACTTACCTTTACGAGACCGGATATTACATATGCTGTCCAGCAGATGTGTTTGTTCATGCATGATCCTAGAATTGAGCACATAAATGCACTCAAACGCATCATTCTGTATATTCAAGGTACACTTGACTATGGTTTACATTTATATCCTTCCTCGACATCCACACTTGTCTCGTATACGGATGCTGATTGGGGTGGCTGTCCCGACACCAGACGGTCTACGTCAGGCTATTGTATGTTTCTTGGCAACAACTTGGTATCCTAGTCTGCGAAGCGTCAGTCGACTCTATCCCGCTTAAGTGCCGAGACTGAATATCGAGGGGTAGCTAACGTGGTCTCGGAATCATGTTGGTTACGTAATTTGCTTTTGGAGCTTCATTGTCCCATTCAAAAGGCAACCTTGGTGTATTGCGATAATATTAGTGTCATCTACCTCTCTGGTAATCCGGTTCAGCATCAGCTCACTAAGCATATCGAGATGGACATTCACTTTGTCCGCGAAAAGGTTGCTCGTGGTCAAGTTCGCGTCTGCCACGTCCCGTCGAGATATCAAATAACCGACATCTTTACAAAGGGTCTTCCCTCGGTCCTTTTTGAAGATTTTAGGGACAGTCTCAACGTTCGAAGACCGCCCGCTATGACTGCGGGTGTGTGTTAGATATACACAATATACACATATTATGTATATTGATCCTCTCGGTTTTCTCCCCATTACCGTAATTAGTGTATATGAATTAGGTAATGTTTAGTCTCCTAGTTTAGGCAATATTGTAATATAATTAGTATTGTACACTTACCATAATTATTGTATTACCATAAATGTAATCCAAGTAGAATAAGGTTTTAGGAGTAGAATAGGGATATGATTCTCCTATTATGTAACTTGTATAAATAGTCTTTCAATTAATGAAAATAATCAAGAGATTATTTCTTTCAGTGACAGACAACGATAATTCGTATAAACAATTTTAATTAGCTTGAAATTGAAGTGTAATAATAATAATTATTATTTTCATGCTTACATTTTCGTCTAGGATACATTAAAGTGTACGTACCAAGATATGAGATAATTGTATTCTAACCTGAGATTGATGGACAGTCTGAGCTGGCTATACAAATTCTATAAAACATGTTAAGGTTATGTGCCAAGGCACATGGAGCAATTAATTCCGCTAACCAAGTTTACTTATAACAACAATTATCATACTAACATCTAGATATTGCCTTATATAGGAGACGTTGTAGATCTTCGAAATGGACTGTCAAAACCGATGAGCCCAAGCTCTTCAGGCTGGATTTAGTACAGAATTTGCTGGATAATGTCCAAGCAATTAGGAAGAAACTATGAGTAGTCCAAGAGTAGACAGAAAATCTTGTGCAAAAATCATAATACTCCGTCTAAATTTACATGACACTTTTTTTTTAATTTGTCCTAAAAATACACCTTTTTATAATAGAAACAGTTTTACTTTAAATGCAATATAAGAAACACGCTGAAAACTAACAACTAGCACATAAATATTTTTTTTATCTATTTTCTAGCTCCCACACACTACAAGATTGAAACCGCTCTCCATGCCACTTGACACTGCATGAGGGTTTTAGATTGGAAATGTTATATTCGAGGGGTAACAAAAGCACCCCATAATTTAAGTATTAAACTAACAAAACATTGATAGTTTAGGGGAGTTTCGAAGTATGAACTCATTTTAAAATCATAACTTTGCATTCCAGAATAATTAAATTAGGCTGCTATGCAACATTATTTCCAAAAAAAAAAACTTCAAATTTATCAAAATTCTGGATACTTGAACATGCCTAGTCCCGGATTATACACAGTGAATCCCCCATCAATGAATAGATTGTGCCCACTGATATACTTAGCATCAGCACTTGCCAAGAATAGTGCTGCTTTTGCAACATCATCCACCCTCAAAGTCACTCCTTTAAGGTTCCCAACCGTACTCAGTGCCTTCTCAAGCTCTTCATTTTCAAGCCTAATGACCTTCTCCGCTAACGGCGTGACCATCGCGTACGGTGACAAGCAATTCACGCGGATACCGAATTGCCCCAGCTCCACCGCCAGGTTCTTCGTAAGCCCCAGCACGGCGTGTTTGGAGCTGCAGTATGCATGTGATGCTGCACCTCCGACAGTGGAGCTTATGCTGGCGGTGGAGATGATGCATCCGCTGCGTGTCGGGACCATGACACGAGCGGCATGCTTCATGGTCAAGAAAACTCCTGTCACATTGATGCCGAGGACCCGTTCGAAATCCGCTTTCGTGTTGTCGATGATTCTCGGCTTGGTCTCATCGCTTATGCCAGCATTGCAGATCATGATGTCGAGTTTTCCAAATGTAGAGATGGTTCTGTCAACGGCATCTTGGACGTCGTCTTCGTTTGTGACGTCGCAGTGGATGTAAATGGAGTTGGATGAGCCTCCAAGTGCGTTGCTAACCGAGTTTCCAAGTTCATCTTGAATGTCGGCAATTGCCACTTTGGCTCCATGTTCATAGAAGAGCTTCGCAATTGCTTCACCGATGCCACTAGCTCCTCCAGTTACCATAGCTACTTTCCCCTCTAGCCTTCATATACAAAATATGAAAGTTATAGTGGTCTCAATTTTATTGCATCTTTTGCTTTTAGAAAGAAAATCTAATATCCGAATTTGAATTTTGAGGTCAACACATCTTACTTTCTATAGTTACCAATATTTTAAAATACATGACAGTCAAGAAAAAGATTTGTTCACCTAAAGAGTAATAGTGCACGTCCTCTTTAAATTTGGACGGAAAAAGCAGGATCTTGTGCCCCTTTCTCAAATCAGCTTAACATTTTTCAGCAGAATATGCGAGGCCAGCAAGAGATATTAATCTCGATGAATCTTTTTGAAAGATAAACGAAGCATGGTATGTTTGATAGGAATAACAAACATCGTCTTAATAGTTTCCAGAATTACCTTAGTACAGGAAATTGTCGTATCCAGGTTGGTCCACTATAAAACTGTCACAAGCTTTTTGAAACAAGTATACGAAAGAACTAAGGATGGTTTTCCAAAACATGTCTTATGCTCCTATTAATTAAAGAAAATGTTATACAGAGAGAAGGCTGTGATACTTACCTTTTGCCGATTGTTGAAAGGAATGAAGCAGAAGCCATAACTGGTAAGAAATGAAAAAAAAAACAGCAAATTTGATTTAGGAGGAGAAATGTGAACAAATGTCATTTACATTGATAAAACAAATATTGATATATACAAGGAGATCAACAGGGATGTCTTCAAATATATTGAAGCAAAGTTTTGTCTTTTTGCTGGGCATTTTAGACAGCCTGCATTAATAGAATATACTGCATAGTGGAAGTGCAGACAATGTTGATAAGTAGTTGAAAATTATTCTGTTTCTTGGCATTATTACTTCTTGGTAGCTATCTCATTTCTAAACTTGTTCAAATGCCATTTGTTTTTTTTTTTTCCTCTAGTACTACCTCCTTTTGCTTCATTATTTTTTTTATTTTTTTTTTGTTGAAAATTATTGTGTTTGGTGGCATTATTACTTCTTGGTAGCTATCTCATTTCTAAACTTGTTCAAATGCCATGGTGTTTTTCTTTTTTTCCTCTAGTACTACCTCCTTTTGCTTCATTATTATTATTTATTTATTTTTGTTAAAAATTATTCTGTTTGGTGGCATTATTACTTCTTGGTAGCTATCTCATTTCTAAACTTGTTCAAATGTCATGTGTTTTTCTTTTTTTCCTCTAGTACTACCTCCTTTTGCTTCATTATTATTATTATTTTTTTGTTGAAAATTATTTTGTTTCGTGGCATTATTACTTCTTGGTAGCTATCTCATTTCTAAACTTGTTCAAATGCCATGTGTTTTTCTTTTTTTCCTCTAGTACTACCTCCTTTTGCTTCATTATTATTATTATTATTATTATTATTATTATTATTATTATTATTATTATTATTATTATTATTATTTTTGTTGAAAATTATTCTGTTTGGTGGCATTATTACTTCTTGGTAGCTATCTCATTTCTAAACTTGTTCAAATGCAATGTGTTTTTCTTTTTTTCCTCTAGTACTACCTCCTTGTCGTGTGGTTCTTTTCGTGGTATAGTTTTAGCATTTTCGAGTAGTTCTCATCACTCTTTTTTATTCACCCAATTTTGGATATTAATAGGGATGGCAATTGGGCCGGATGGGTGCATTATCCCCGCACCCGTACCCATCAGAAAATTTTATATCCGTCACCTATCCGCCATCCGTGGCGGGTACATTTTCAACATCCACCCAAGTGGATATCCTCAAAATTCATTATTATTGGGCTTATGGGCTGCTAAAATTATGTGTGCCAAATTATTTGGGCTTTAAATAAATATAAAGTTGTTGAAATAAAATTATAATTGGCGGGTATAAGGCGGGCGGGTGGATTTGGGGGGCGGTTGGATGCGAGGCGGGGAAGGCGGGTATGAGGCGACTATAACTGCAAATCCACCACCTACCCATACCCGCCTACTACCCGTCAAAGTTATACCCATATCCGCCTACTACCCGCCAAAGTTATATCCATACCCGCCCCAACTGAGGCAAGTGCGATGCGGAATCCGCAAAATTGTACCCACCTGCCATCCGAGTTTGGCTACACTTATGAAAGATGAAATGTTTGTTTTAAAGAATAAAAGTGTTTGATCATGTTTTTGGTGAAAAAAAATAAGCATTTTTGAATAAGAATAGAAATTATTTTTAGATTTTAAGCGAAAGCCGAAAAGAGTAATTTTTTTCTTCAAAAATAAGTATTTTTACGACAATATTACTCAAATTAAAACGCATATTTATCATAATAAACTAGTAGTAAGTTTATTTTTTTGCAATTTGAAAAGTTTTTTTAATAAATAAAGAATTTTATTAATACCAAAGTGAAGAATTACAAAGCTAAATAGGGATGATCACTTGTTTCTCAACCTAATAGTCTAAGTTACAAAGAGTCTCAGTACAATCTAATCACCAGAAACGGAAATAACACTTATCAAACATTGACTAGAAGCTTAACAGATCTCATACAAATCAGGCTAAACAGGCACAAATTTGGAATCCACCCCAATCACCTTGCCACTTTCCAACTCGCCTCATACCCGCCTGCCCCGCCTCGCATCCAACCGCCCGCCTTATACCCGCCAACTATAATTTTATTTGAACAACTTTATATTTATCTAAAGCCTAAATAATTTGACACACATAATTTTAGTAGTCAATAAGCCCAATAATAATTAATTTTGAGGATATCCACTTGGGTGGATGTTGAAAATGTACCCACCACGGATGGCGGATAGGTGACGGATATAAAATTTTCTGACGGATACGGGTGCGGGGATACCGTACCCGCCACCGCCCAATTGCCATCCCTACTAATATCCAAAATTGGGTGAATAAAAAAGAGTGATGAGAACTACTCGAAAATGCCAAAACTATACCACGAAAAGAACCACACGACAAGGAGGTAGTACTGGAGGAAAAAAAGAAAAACAGATGACATTTGAACAAGTTTAGAAATGAGATAGCTACCAAGAAGCAATAATGCCACCAAACAGAATAATTTTCAACTACTTAAAGTGCAACCAATAATTTTTTTTCAAATCCAAGTTCCCGCGATTTACCTGGTAATAGTGTTGAAGGACCGGTGCTATTACCTCCAGGACGTCTGGGTAATACCAGTGAAGTAGTCAGGCACAAGCCTGGAAACCTGGATTAAAAAAAAAAAAAAAAAAAAAAAAATGAAGCAAAAGGAGGTAGTACTAGAGGAAAAAAAGAAAAACACATGGCGTTTGAACAAGTTTAGAAATGAGATAGCTACCAAGAAGTAATAATGCCACCAAACAGAATAATTTTCAACTACTTAAAGTGCAACCAATAATGAAGCAAAATGAGGTAGTACTAGAGGAAAAAAAGAAAAACACATGGCATTTGAACAAGTTTAGAAATGAGATAGCTACCAAGAAGTAATAATGCCACCAAACAGAATAATTTTCAACTACTTAAAGTGCAACCAATAATGAAGCAAAAGGAAGAAAGAGCTCTAAGTCAAGTCAGTCAAATTTCTCTCTGTTCTCTCTCCTAATTTTCAGATTAACAAAGTCCCAAGAGTGCATCTTTTGGCTTGGATTTTATCCAAGTGCTTTGTTATTATCATTAAAATTCGCGAGGAGAAGCACATTTTCGTTTGAATCAAGCATTATTTGTTCTTAAAATCGTTGTTCGTGTGCCTAAGTGTAAAATACCTTCATTCCGGAAGGTATTTGAGGGTGGCTTTTACCGTGTTTGGACGGTAGCCACATTGCTGCGAAACGTGCCATCCCATCACTATTCATACGCGTTTTCTGGCTGTGAAAAGCTGTCCTTGCCATTTATTGACGCTCAACGTGTCAAGCCCTCCTGGCTGCGAAGTTCGGTGGTTAACACATCTGAGAATCACTCTCAAAACCTCTCAACGACCCTCTCTTTTTCATTTTATTTTGAAAACATAGAAACGACTCTCTCTCCCTTGAGAAGCCCAGGGGTTTCTCTCCCCTTGTAGGGGCTGAGGACTCCATCTCCGACGACCTTTGGAGTCCACAACAACATATTCCTCATCTGCGGAAGGAGCTCAACCTACCGAGCATCATTTTGTTGGGTTTCGAGCTAGAGGTGGAGCTTTTGATACATGTGGCTTCCGGCGAAGGCACTAGAGCACCTGTCATTTGCTGCTAAGCGTCGGTGTAAAGGCTTGGAAAGTGCTGGAGCCTCTGGGTACTAGCCTAAAACTTTCATACCTTCATCATCGTCCTGAGCACTCTAAGGTGTATTCGTTCCCCTTTAAGTCTTTGTAGAAGTATCTCTTTATCTTCCGTAGTTGCTTGTTGGCTCTTTTGCTGAGTTGCTTTATCTTGTTCTGTTTTATCAGTTTTTTCTCTGTATTAAGCTTTGCATGTTCATTAGATCTTGATTCATTGTCTGTTTTTTATTGTTGTCCTCTTACTTTATAGTTGTTTTGATTTAATTCCGATCTTTACTGTTATGAAGGCTTTGCATGGTGTTAAAAGGCTTAGTGTTAACTGCTAGTTGAAGGTTTCCTGTTGTCTGTGCTTGTTGTTCTGGGTTTTGTGCTGTTTCTCCCTTTCTGTGTCCCCAGAAATTAGAGATACTTTGTTGTTTGTTGGTTCTTACTTTCTGTCATCTGCTTAGCTGCCTATTGTCTGTTGGTTCTTACTTCTTAGCCGTAGTGTTTCTTACTTCTGTGTCGGTTTTACAAGAGTATCGGAAGATTGCATGTTCTTCCTGTTCTTCATCTCCAAGAGCTTTTCATGCTCTGGCTGATGTCGTTCATACTCTTGTCTAACTACTTGCTGTAATCTGTCTATCCCTCTCTCTCTTGCTTTGTGTTGGCTCAGATTCTGCGGGTGCACACTATCTTGGATAGCTGCCATCGCTTGCTGTTGTTTGATCTAGTTCTGGCCTTTTCGGATAGTACGAGTTTGCTTGGTCTTTGTCGAAACCTTGTTTGATTTGTTTTATTCTTGTGTTTTGGCTTTTAGTATTAGTTTTACTGGTATTAAAGTTGCTGAATATTGTTAGGATTTTTTATTTATTGTTGTTGTTTCATTTCAGTACTGGGTCTTCTGGTATTAAGTTTCTGCTTGATATTAGAAGGTATTGTCTACTGTTTGTTGCGTGTTCTTGTTTTGTATTGTCCCTTGCTCTGCGTCTGTTTTACGAAATTTTTGAATATTTCATGTGCTTCATGTTCTTCATCTTTATGAGTTCATGTTCTTGCTGATATCCTTCATACTTTTGTGTTCTTCATTTTCTTAGTCTGTTCTTCGTGCTCCTGGTAGTGTTCTTGAGTTTCCTGTGCAAAATCTTGTTTGATCTGTTTCTAGCTTCTTCTCTCTCCTTGGATCTGTTGCCTCTGCGAATTTTGAATTTTGGTGCAAACTACACGCTACCTGTGAGCTGTTTCTGTTGACTTCCCGAAACATCTATCACTGTACACGCCCAGTGATAGCTGTCACTGTACTGACATTGCAAGTTGCCTGGTATTTACACTGATCGAGGAGCATAAAGGAGTTGCCCTGGTGCTATATATTTTAGTTTAATTTTCAACACTTTAATTTTGTAATTAACTCCTTTAGATTAGGTGTAGCCATTCATCTCCATGCCTGTCTGGACTAGATTTGTTTGTACTTTCAACCCAGGCTTGTCTGGCTGCCCTCCCCCCTGTAAGCTCAACAGCTCAACGGAGGCACGATACGAGAGGTACGCCTAAAATCCCCCTCTGTTTTTAATTTCCGTTTTTTAATTCCTGTTTTCAATTCCTGTTTTAATTCCTACTAGGCAAACCTAAGACTATCTGTTAGGCAAACGCTAGGCGACTATTTGCTAGGAAAACCTAGGCCTTTAGCCAAGGGTTGTATTTATAGACAAATACTTGTTTTGTATCCAGGCCTGTCTGGAGAACCTTTTCAATTATTTAGCCAAAGGTTGTTGTAATAGGCTATTACTTGTAATTTAATCTCAGGCCTGTCTGGAGAACAATCTCATTTATTTGTAATTGTAATATGCCTAAAAAGAAGAAACGAAACAGAGCCCATTTCTCGCCGCTTCCCATTAATATGGGAGTGGCGTCCATTGAGCTCTCTTCTGTTGAAGAGTTCCCGCCGATCACCTCGGCCTCCTCCCCGGTGGAAAATTCTACGCTAACTCTTATCCCCAATTTTGTGAGTAGTGTTCGGTCCGAGGCAGGGGGCCCTTCGGTGGTTGCCCCTTCGCCCCCTGGCATCTTAAGGGATGGGGATGAGACCCCCTCCTCTCCCTCCTCCTCGTGTACCCTTGGTTCTGAGGACACCAGTGCATCCTCCCAGGATGTGAATAAGCTGGCTCCTAAAGCCACTAAGGTTACCCTTATCCGCCCAGACACTAAGACTGCTTATGCATCCATAGTTAAAGGCAATAGAGATATTAACAATGGACAAAAACTCCATTTAGTCCCGGATTCTAGAACAGAGGGGCCTATTAGGCTTCTTGAAGATGACCTTGATGACTTAATTGATACTTGAGGTCACCTACTGGTTGGGTATTTTGTTGGCAAGTACCCATGAGGGCATGCCCTCCAAAAACTTTGCAGATCCTGGGGTGTGACGTATAAATTCAGCGTCCATACCTAAGGGTGGATTGTATTCAATTTTAAGACCAAAAAGGATAAGAATAAGGTCGTTGCAAATGGCCCCCATTTCGTTTATGGTACAGCACTTCTCCTCAAAGAAATGCCAAAGTGCTTTACCTTTGACGAGCAGGAAATTTGCTCTATGCCTATCTGGGTTAGGCTCCCATCCTTGCCCTTAGAGCTTTGGAATGACAGGGCCTTGAGTCGCATACTCTCCCGCATAGGGAGACCAATTGGGACAGACAAGCTTACTCATAGCAAGCAGCAAACCAACTTTGCTCGCGCGCTAGTAGAGATTGACCTCTCAAAGGAGCTGGTTAACTCCATTGAGCTGAATGTTTATGAAGGGGTGACCCTAGACCAAGGAATTATTTATGAGAAACTCCCGGAATTCTGCAACACTTGCAGAAGGATTGGACACCCTACCGCTACATGCGAGAAGCATCTAGCGGGCTTTAACAGGCGTGCCCATAAAAAGAAAGGCCCGCTTCCAGCAAAGGATACCACAAAAACCACTCATTTGCCTAAGCCCGCCCACACATATATTGCTTCCCCCTCCACCACAGAGGGCGGCAACTCTGGCAAGCCTGGCAGAGGAGAACCGGGATAGTTACCGAAGGGGCTACCGGAAATAAGAACATTTGGAGGCCGGCCCCACGGGTGTGCACAAACCAGGATCGGACAGTCGGAACAAAATTAAAGAATCTTGGAGGCTAACCTGCGGGTACCCAGACCGAGGTTGGTAAAGGTGGGAACTCGACCCCGAATACAATTGATGACCAACCAGCGGGGAATCAGACCGTGGTTGGTACAGGTCGGAACTCGAGCAGTGACTCTCTCGGTGGCCACCCTGCTGGGGCCCAGACAGAGGTTGGCAAAGGTGGGACATCTACCAAAGGGAATAATGTAGGCAAGCTTGAGTAATACGGGATGCTCGTTCCATCACCCCTTTTGTTAAAAACTCCACCATCCTCCGATCCCCGGTAAACCTACCATGTGGAGAATAATGCGGTTGCATGTAAGGGTGGGGAAGGTGAAAAAATAGAACCGGTGGGGAAGGGTAGTACTGAGGATAATGGTTTCTTTCTAATAAAGAAAAAAGGGAAATCGAAGAAACCTACTTCCAATGCTCTTCGAAAGAAGGGCCCTTGCGAAAACATCCTCATAACCACTACCGTAGGTAACACGAAGGGAACTCCCTCCCTTCCGTTATCCCAATGATCATTGGGTTTTGGAACATTAGGGGCTTGCACGGCTCCTCCAAACAAAAGAAGATCTCCTCCCTCATGCATGATGAAAACATTGACCTATTCTGCGTCCTTGAGTCCAAGCTCAACACCCACTCCTTGAACAAATTTTGGTCATCAAAATTTAAGAATTAGGCTGTTCTTGATAACTTTAGTACTCATTCGACTGGGAGAATCTTTATTCTATTCAATCCAGCCAAAATTAGGCTCAATGCAATTGATGTTAGTCCGCAAACCATCCACTGTGACGCTGTCTACAGCACCACATCAAAGAGGTTCAGGATTACATTCGTCTACGGCTACCACTCTATTGTCGCAAGAAGGGACCTATGGGCCAGTCTTCAGAATTATGGTACCGATCGCCAAGAGCCATGGCTGGTCATGGGGGATTTCAACACAATCATGAACAATGATGAGCGTTGCAACATGGCCCCTATTACCAACTATGATACTAAGGACTTGGTTAATTGTTGCCATAATCTTGGGCTTGCCGACATGAACTCTTCTGGATGCTCCTTTACATTCAGCCGTGTAGGCAAGTTCAGCAAATTGGGCAGGGCGCTCATTAACGGCCCCTGGTTACAGGCTGGCTGGTACAGCCATGCAAACTTTAGACCTCCAGGGACATTCTCGGACCACACTGCTTGCCTCATTTCCAATATTGATCATACAATAAAGAGAAACAGGCCGTTCAAATACTTTAACATGTGGTCTCTGCACCCTAGCTTTGGGAATATTGTTGCACAAGTATGGGAACAAAATGTAATAGGTACAGCGCAATACTCCCTCTGTCAAAAATTGCAGCGTCTCAAGTACCCCCTTAAACACCTGAACAACAAGGAATATTCTCATATTTCTTCTCGGGTAAGGAGGGCAAAAGAGGAGCTTGCTAATGCCCAGATTGATGCCATGAACAACCCGCAAGATGGCCAAAAACATCTACGGGTAGATGAAGTAAGGCATAAATCGGTACTCCTCTGCGAAGCTGAGATAAGCTTCCTTAGGCAGCTTGCAAAGTGTGAGCATTTGAAGAACAGTGACAGGTGTACCAAGTTCTTCCATGGTATGGTCAAAATAAATTCTAAGAGGAACTATGTTGCTGCTATTACTAAGCATGATGGCTCCCTCTCGACCTCTAATGACCAAGTGGTTACAGAATTCCTGGATCACTATATGGGCCTCCTCGGAACTAAAGACCCTTGTCAGCCTATTGACATGGTGATCATTCACTCGGGGAAAAGGCTATCTCCAGAGCAAGGTATAGATATTACCAGGGACGTCACAGACAAGGACATTAGAACTGCAGTGTTTGACATAGGGGACGATAAGGCACCAGGCCCGGACGGTTTCTCGGATGGGTTTTACAAGAAATCATGGGACATTGTAGGTAGTGATTTCTGTGAGGCTGTTAAGGAGTTAAGGAGTTTTTTAGAAGTGGTAAGCTCCTCAAGCAAATCAACCACACCATCATTGCCCTTGTCCCCAAATCCTCCCACAACCCCAAGGTCACTAATTTCAGGCCTATTTCGTGTTGTAATATCCTCTATAAGGTCATCACAAAAATCCTGGCAGCAAGGGTCGAAACTGTCCTCGACTCTCTTATTGATAACGCGCAATCTGCATTCGTTCGAGGCAGAAGGATGACTGATAACATTCACCTTGTTCAGGAGCTCTTGAGGGGTTATAACCACAAAAGGGTTTCAATTAGATGCATGTTGAAGGTTGACCTACGCAAGGCTTTTGACTCGATTAACTGGGAATTCTTAACAACCACCCTCATTGGGCTGAATTTTCCAGAACCTTTTGTGTCCCGGATTATGGAATGTGTCTCTACGCCTTCTTATTCTGTTGGCATTAATGGCAGTATTCATGGGCACTTCAAAGGGCAAAAAGGGCTTAGGCAGGGTGACCCCCTACCTCTTTGTCATATGCCTTGAATATCTGTCCAGACTTGGACTTGGAAGGGTAAGAGCAATGACTCTCCTCTAATCCAACGTATTCTTAACATTAGGGACCAGATTCTGACTTCCACTGGGTCTGTAACCTAGGCGGAAGCCCTCTTGGACAGATGGAATGATCCAGCTTCGCCCTCTCCGGACAGCCGCTGCTCATATGATTTTTTCAGGCTTCACGGCTCTGAAGTGCCCTGGCATCGGGACGTCTGGAATGCATGTATCATCCCAAAACAGGCATTCATCCTTTGGTTAGGCATTAAGAAGAAGTTGAGAACCAACGACAAGGTTCTGCACGTGGATATTGACAGAATTTGTGCACTGTGCCAACAAACGGATGAATCTGTAGCACACCTGTTCTTTTCCTGGTGTCACAGTTCATATATTTGGACCAGAATCAGGGAATGGATCGGTATCACTAGAGCCATAACTACTGTGGACAGTGCACTGAAGTACATTCGGAAAGAAGGACGTGGTACGGGATGGCAAGCCAAGGCTAAACGAGTCGCACTTGCCAGCACGATATACACTATCTGGAACGAGCGTAACAAGACGATCTTTGAAGACACTAGGTTTGATAAAAATGCAGTCATTTTTAAAATCAAGACTAGCATCTTTAAAGTTTTGTATGCACTCTTTCCGCATTTAGTTGAAAAGTTTATAACTTTAGGAAATGGCTAGGTTTTGAGCTCCTGACTACCCGGCCTGTGGGATGAGCTGGAGTTTCCCGACTACCCGACCTGTGGGATAAGCGGGAGATTCTGTTTCTGTTGTCTGTTTCTGCTGTCTCTTTCAGTGTATGCCCCGCTGGCGTATCGTGTTAGCAGCATTACGCACATGCACTCTTCCCTTCCCATGGGTTTGTCCCAATTGGGTTTACCATGGAAAGGGTTTAACGAGGCCTGCGGCTACAACCTTGTGTCTAACACGCAAGGGACTGCCACTGGCAAATCTGGTTTTCTGATCTCTGTTTTTCTGACTTTAGACTACCCAACTTGTGGGATAAGCTAGAGTTATCGCTACTGTTGAGGGTACATTCTGTGAGGTTCCACCTAGTGGATTCACACAGGATTTATTACCGTCATGATTGTTTGCGTGGGTTAGCGTTTTCTCGCCTACTCCACTTGATGATTATTTATACACATTTATCATTCATCAAAAAAAAAATGAAGCAAAAGGAGGTAGTACTAGAGGAAAAAAAGAAAAACACATGGCATTTGAACAAGTTTAGAAATGAGATAGCTACCAAGAAGTAATAATGCCACCAAACAGAATAATTTTCAACTACTTAAAGTGCAACCAATAATGAAGCAAAAGGAGGTAGTACTAGAGGAAAAAAAGAAAAACATATGGCATTTGAACAAGTTTAGAAATGAGATAGCTACCAAGAAGTAATAATGCCACCAAACACAATATTTTTCAACTACTTAAAGTGCAACCAATAATGAAGCAAAAGGAGTCATCCGGGGCATAGTCCAGTGGCAAAGCCTGGGCGCTATATGGCGCTCTGGCATGGGACAGCGTGGGTTCGATTCCCCGCAAGCACGAAGAAACTCTGCATGTTGGGGAATTTGACCTTGTCTCATTGATCAGTTGTATGCTCCCGAGAAAAAAGCGGCCACCGGAGCACATCCCGCGATTTACTGGTAATATGTTGAAGGATGGGGTGTTATTACCTCCAGGACGTCTGGGTAATACAGTGAAGTAGTCAGGCGCAAGCTTGGAAACCTGAATTATCAAAATAATAATAATAATAATAATGAAGCAAAAGGAGGTAGTACGAGAGGAAAAAAAGAAAAACACATGACATTTGAACAAGTTTAGAAATGAGATAGCTACCAAGAAGTAATAATGCCACCAAATAGAATAATTTTCAACTACTTAAAGTGCAACCAATAATGAAGCAAATGAATATAAAAAAAAATGACAACATTCTTAAAGAAAATACATATACAAAGACATATAAAATGAAAGAAAAACAAACTGATCATCAAAGCACACCACAGCAAAGCAGCCATTGAGGAAGACACATATAAGCAGCATAGACAAAGGCAAACAAAAGAGAGAAAAAAAAGAGAGAAGAAACATCATAGTAGTACAGTGAAGATCATCACAGATCAAAAAACCTAAAACAAAACTAAAAATAAATAGCAAAAAATAAAAGAAAAACATTCTTCTTTTAGTCACAGCAGCAAAAGCTACTGTATCAGAATATTGATTAGTATAGCAAACACCAATAATTCCTTTGCACGTTCTTATCCTCACATGCATAGTGAACTCTCCTTTTCTTCCAGTATCATTTTTCCTCCCCCTCTCCCCCTCCCCCTCCTCCTCACCCCACCCACAACCCCCTCACTCCTCAACCAATCTTTCTATGGGTACACTTATGTCTAGCATGTACTAGTTACTGATTACTAGTACAAAAATGTATAAAGATTTGTAGTAATCAAAAGTCAAGCTGTCAATAACTTTGCTTAATTGTTGCTCTTCTCTCTATATGCATCATCATTTCAAATCAAAATCATATCATATATCAAAAGAATAAGCAAACACATTTTTGTCACCACTTTGTCCCTTCTTTTCCCTTGTCCATTGAATGTCATTTTCTAGTGAAAAAAATTCAATCATTTTCAATACCCAAGTTCAAAAACTCAATCTTTCTCAACACCCAAGTTGAAAAATTCAATCTTTTTCAATACCCAAGTTGAAAAATTCAATCTTTTTCAATACCCAAGTTGAAAAATTCAATCTTTTTCAATACCCAAGTGAAAAAATCCAATCTTTTTTAATATCCAAGTTGAAAAATTCAATCTTTTTCAATACCCAAGTTGAAAAATTCAATCTTTTTCAATACCCAAGTTGAAAAATTCAATCTTTTTCAATACCCAAGTGAAAAAATCCAATCTTTTTTAATATCCAAGTTGAAAAATTCAATCTTTTTCAATACCCAAGTGAAAAAATTCAATCTTTTTCAGTACCCAAGTTGAAAAATTCAATCTTTTTCAATACCCAGAAGTTTACTGATCAAGATCTTGAAAACCCAGTTCATATATTTCAAAATCTAGCAGTTTTTTGTATGTATTTCACTTCAGTTCGTACAGATTTTGCAAGAGGGGTAATTTTTGGGAAGTGAAATTGATAATGCCAAGGCAAAATCAGACCATGGTGGAGGGTTTAGTACCCAAGATCCGTAAAAGGGGTTGTTCATCTTCATCATCTGCATCATCTAAAGTGTACAATTACAGATTTAAACGGGCTATTATAGTGGGGAAAGGTAGAAACGGGCTGGGCCTCGGGCTTAGAGGGTCTAGATCCAGTACACCAGTGCCAACTTGGAGGGCTACTCCATTGAGAAATGTTGTTGAGTCACCTAAACAGTCCCTTGGTGGTGGGATATCACAACCTGTATCAGCTAGAAAACTTGCTGCCACATTGTGGGAAATGAATGAAATGCCTTCACCAAGAATGACTGAGGACTTGGGGAAAAAGAAAGTGATGATGATGATGAAGAAGGAGAAATTACGGGCCAGCCATCCGGGCTCAGGCTCGGTTTCGGGCTCTTTGCCTCCTCATTTGTGTGATCCATCTCATAGCCCAGCTTCTGAGGTGAGCTAATGAGCTTACTCTTCTATCTATGTTAGTATGTTATTTTTTTGCTACTTAATTTAGATTGAATTTTTCGTTCGGAATATGTCAGTATCATTTTCGTGCCCTGGGAACTATATTTTGCTGAATTTAATTTGATTAGTTTATTGTGGTTAGACAAAACCAGAGAAAATGACTTTTTGATGTGTGTATTAGTCAATTCTCAAATATTAGTATAGTTAGGTAATTCTCAGATATTATTAATGTGATTGATTGTAACTTGTAAGGTAGAGATATAATGAAAATGACATTTTCATTCTCTTATATCCTGCTGAGTATTTTGTTCAATCCCAGAGAGAAAAAGACATGTATGTTATAGTACTTGATTTGTTGTTGATAAATATAGCCAAACCTCTCTATAATGACGTTGTTTGTTCGGATATTTTTTGTTGCTATAGCGAAATGTTGTTATAGAGAACATATAATATAACAGAACATGAAAAATCAGTTTCAAAGAAAACTTGGCCGTTATGGTGAAATATTGTTATAGAGAAGTCTGACTGTAGTTGCTACTTGACATCATCTTTGGAGGTTTAACAGCTTTAGCAGTAATGTTTGTTTTGTTATTACTTGTACAATGTAGTTGCTACTTGACATCATCTTTGGAGGTTTAACAGCTTTAGCAGTAATGTTTGTTTAGTTATTACTGGCTGTACAAGACTTCGCCTTGAGTAGCAGTTTCCAAAGATAATGTTATGCTTTTCCTTATCCACTTGATGGGGTATAGCATATTTATTTTCTTGATGCATAATGACGATGTTAGTTACTTAAGTTCGTTGTTGGTAACCATACTTGTGTTGATTGTGCAGAGGATGGATCGATCTGGAACAGGAAGCTATCAGAAGAGAACATCAACAACTTCCCGTAGACAAAGGACTACGGACCTTAATGTTGGAATGTTAGATTCTTTAAACAGCGCCAGTTTAATGGAGGTGGCAACCAACTCCTTCCTGTCAATCAATTTTAGTGCTGTTTTATTGTTCTCTATACCTCATTAGCATGCAATTTAGTTACTCCATCTGTCCCAATTTATGTGACACTCATTCCATTTCAGTCAGTCTAAAAACGAATGACACATTTCTAGATTTAGTAACAATATAACTTCAAACTTCCCATTTTACACCTTAAAGATTTCTCGCCACACAAATATCTATGGTTTATTTTGGATCAGAAATTTCAAAAGACTTTCTTCAATCTTAAACTCTGTGTCGAGTCAACACCTTCACATAAATTGGGACGGATGAGTAAGACTTATGTTGCTAAAAAAGAGTGATGCTTTATATAACCTATAATGCAGCTTGAGACTAGGTCTCGTGCCCAGACTCCACGAGGATCCGTGGCTGGTTTTGGCAGCCGTCTGAAGGACGTTAGTAACGCTTTGACAACATCCAAAGAGCTTCTGAAAATAATCAATCGAATTTGGGCACATGCTGATCAACCATCATCTAGCACGTCACTTGTCTCTGCGTTACACACTGAGCTGGAAAGGGCCCGCCTGCAGGTGAACCAGCTTATTCAAGACCAGCGGTTGGATCAAAACGAGATTAATTATCTCCTTAAATGTTTTGCTGAAGAGAAAGCAGCTTGGAAAAATAAAGAGCAGCAGGCAGTTGAGGCTGTTATCGACTCCGTTGCGAACGAACTTGAGGTAGAGAGAAAGCTAAGGCGGAGATTCGAGAGCTTGAATAAAAAACTTGGCAAAGAGTTATCGGATACAAAAACATCATTCATGAAGGCAGTGAAAGAGCTTGAAAGCGAGAAAGGAGCTAGAGAAGTAATGGAACAGGTATGCGATGAATTAGCTAGAGACATTGGTGAAGACCGAGCCGAAGCAGAAGAGATGAAGAGGGAATCGGCAAAAGCTCAAGAAGAGATTGAACAGGAAAGAGAAATGCTCCAGTTAGCTGATAGATTGCGCGAGGAAAGGGCTCACATGAAACTGTCGGAGGCAAAGAATCATTTCGAGGAGAAAAATTCTGCTATTGACAAGATCAGGAAGCAGCTCGAAGGATTCCTGGGTAAGAAAAAATCCAAAAGTAGGGGAAACGGTACCCTAAATTTCAGAAATAATGAAGAGATGACAGCATCTTTGAGTAAAACTCTATTAGGTAACAGTCAGAATGAAGAAAAAGAAGATGGAGGAGAAGTGGAGAATGTTGGAGACTGCGGGGAAGATTCAGCAGAAAGTGATCTTCATTCGATTGAACTAAACATGGACAATTCCAATAAGAGCTACAATTGGGCTTATCCGTCTGGTGTAGTTCATGAGTCGAAACGAATTTCAATGGATGAAAGAAGAGCGAGAAACTCCGTCTCCGGGCAGCCTAGAAGAAGCACTCCCATTCAAAGGAGCATTTCTGGTGGAGTTGTTGAGTATGTCAATCAAGCTGCAAATCTTCCAACCTCAGGAGATGGATATGAACTCGAGAAACTAGGTCAAAGATGTAGTTATTTGGACGAAGCACAGAGACTTAAAGCAGTGAAGGGCCTTAAGGATCATCTATTAGCTAGTTCCGCGATGGGGTCCGCCAGAGACATTTCCAGTCCTATACGACAGTGGGACCAACCTTGGCCTTCTAGAGATCCCTGCTCTACAATTCAAGAAAGATCGAACATTATTCAGGGGAGCGCTCCAAAATCAAGGCTAGGAGAAGGCCAAAGCGTTAGAAGATCAAGATGGTGAGACTGTTTGAACTTTGAAGACGTAACACGTGAGCTTGTTTCAAGAATGGAGGGTGAAGGAGAAGGGGCCTTCTAATTAACAGGAACTTACTAAATCGGTTCCACTATGGCCTAAGTTATGTATTCATCTAACAGTTCAAACTTCAAAAGAAACCAAGATTGCGCGGATGCATTTTGACTATGTCCAAAAGAGGTTAACATCTTGTTGATTACGCTTCGGATGTCATTTTTCAATTGTTTTCTTCTGCCAGTTTTTCGTTGCAAGACTCCTTTCTCGTGAAGGCGTGTTTGAATTAGTCGAAATCCCTGTAGAAATTTGTGCTGATTTTAGCGAACTGCTCACTGTATAAAAAATTCCTAGCTACTACTATGATGCTTTTCACTCTTGTATACATTTGATCTTCAATGAAGGTACTTTTTCCCCGTATAAGATGTAACATATGCCTGATAAACTGTATAACATCCTTGAGCTTTTTTAGTTCACTGTTATATATTCAGAAAACTGGGACAAATGGGAACTGCTAAATTCATGTTTTTTTTTTCCCTATACATTTTCCTTCTTGGGTTGAAAATGATTGAGGGGACTCTTGTCACTCTGAATAGCCTTGAAATGTGTTTTTGGTTTACTTCAGATACTAATTCCTTAATTTTTTTGAAATGAAATTATATAGTCAATTAAGAAAAAGTAAAACTATAATTTTCTGTATAGCTAAACATATTTGTAAACATATTTGTAATATGTTGTAAAACATCAATAAAAGCCGCTTAACTATCCAAATACTAATAATAATCATGCCATACAATTTACAAATGAAATACTATCGAGGAAATGAGCAAACTTCAGATATTTTTGTAAAACTTCATACATTATTGTGGAGAGATAAATACTCTATTAACAAGTCTGTGTGTTTAATACACGCATTGCACAAAAAGGCATACTATTGAGAGAAATGGTTTTTTGACCTTTTGGGAGATAAATAATGTATGAAGTTTTACAAAAATATCTAAAGTTTGTTTGCTTCCAAATTGTTTAAGTTCAACTTTCACAAGCCAAATTTCAGTCACTGATATCGATGCAGATATTTTTTAACTTCAGTCGCATAGGTCTTAAATTGATTCTGAATTAATAAATTTATACAAAAATTGATAAATTTCGGCCATGCTATATACGAGAGTCCCAAAATCAGCTATCTGTGCACTTCTCCTGAACACTTAAGCGCCCAACTGCCGAGACCAATTACAAAAGCCTCACCTCCCACCACAACCTATCGCATTATTAATCGCCAACATGAAATTACCCAAACATGGGACATGCAATAAACACAGGTATGACAACATACTATCCCTGTAAAACATCAGTGCCAAGAATATCGGTAGCATAGTCATTCCCAGAAAAACAGGAGGAAATGGAACAAAAACATTGAAAGATCAGATATCAGTCAACTAGCTGTTCAGTAAAGAAAGATAGGGATAGAGCCTAACTCTTTCGTTACATGTTACAATGTCGGATCAATATTCATCTTAATTTACAACTTACATAGACAAGCACAACCGTTGTCCACTCAACTCAACCTTTGTCCACTGTAACTCAAAGGACTAAACTTTTGCCATGAAAGCTTTATACTTGTTCCAGGAGTAGTCAACATTATCAACTCAATCATCTCGCAGCAGTTCTTACACTCATTGTTGAATGATAATTGGTGCTTCTATCTTTCCTGTAAGAAGTGTAAACATCATCATATTGATTTGGTTCGTTTGGATTAGCTGTGGCCCCAAGTCCTAATCGTCCTGAGCTATTCGATCCAGGTTTATGCGGTACACTTCCATCAGGATAAGTCCCGGTTTCAGGGTCAACTTGAAGGTTCGGAGGTGGAGGAATGCAAGCCCCTCCCTTGCGGACAGGAGACTGTCTCTCATAGTCATCATAATCGTTGGCTGAATCAGACTGTTTAGTAGGTCCTTCTGATGGATTAACTTCTCCAATCTCTCTGAAAAATTTCGACACTCTTTCAAGAATTTCAGATTCTGACACGGTGGAGGGTGGTATGATGGTCGGGATATCCAAGGGGCTCATAGGAGAGTAAGGCACCCCACTACCAATCTGCATCTTCCTGACCATGCCAGGAATAAGACCTGGAGGGAACAAGGGGTACGGAGGTAATTTTTCACCTGCATTTGCAGTTGATGCTGGGGTCAGATGAGCTGCCGGTTGTAGATTTTCTGGTGGAACAGAAGATGGTACAGGCATTGACCCCGGAAATCCCATAGACAGAACAGCACCAGGATGAAATTGGTGCGGTGCCACGGATGGTATAGGAGGAACTTGTTTGCTTGGATCAGCTAAATTTGCTAAACTTTGTTGCTCAGGCTTCCACTGTAGAGTACTCTGGTTTGCTGCCTGGTGCATTAATCCTAGGAAAACATAAACAAAACCTTAAACAAACAAGAGTATATTTTCACATTTGCAACTAACAATGCAGAATATTGTTTTATGAATCTCCGATATTCCACATCTTGGTACTCCTGATTCCCGCTATAAAGGCAAATAATTACCTGCAGCAGCAGAAGTATCTGCTGTGATTAATTCCTTTGGAGGAACAGAAAAATTTGCATGGTGCCCGCCTATCATCTCATTTTCAAGTGCCCGAATAGTATCCTGATCATATACTTCCTTCGTACCCCAAAACTGTAGAATTTTTTGAAGCCGAGATTGATATTCTTCCTTTTTTTGAGGGTTGTGGTATATCCTCGCAAGCATGGGACCCAAAACGGGCTTAAAAGCAAGTGCCTCATTGTCAAGCTCAAGAGGATTGATTCGTCTCTGCAAGCTGCACAATTCAGAAAATAAAATAGAATATATTAGAGTATCATTTCTGTTAGTAAGGGGGGGTTTACCTGAAAAGATAGTGAGAGGATCAAGTGTATTAAACCCAATAGTTTTTTTGATAAACTAATTTTTTTTTAGGACTAGTGGTCCGGCCCCTTCCCCGGACCCTGCGCATAGCGGGAGCTTAGTGCACCGGGCTGCTTTTTTTACTTTCAGAGGCCTCCCCTCAGGCTTGGATTTGTAGCACTGATCTCCCTTGTGATTTACGATATTATGTTTACATCCCTTATTCTAATTTATTTGTAACATTTCTTTAATATATTAATCATTAACGTCAAAAATTGTGACCAGACTAATTTACCCTTTCTAATATACTCTTTGTTTTATTACTTCAACATACTATTTGGGTAAAAAGTTCCTGAGCCGAGGGTCTATCGGAAACAACCTCTCTACCTCCCAAGGTAGGGGTAAGGTTTGCGTACACTCTACCTCCCCAAACCCCACTTGTGGGATTACAATGGGTATGTTGTTGTTGGGCAAAAATTGGCCGTATACAAGAAGTATACCAAAAAGTAGAAAATCAACATAACGATATGGTTTTCTTCGAACAACACTCAATCTTCCTATACATAAAGAGAATAGTTCAGAGTGGTAAAAGCAAATTGTGCTCCAAATCCAATAAACACTGAATATATCAGAATAAATGATGCCTATAGGCTACTCATCATAAAAAAAAGGTGATACCGATAGGCTACTTTCTCATAGGTTCTTATGGGCTCACCACTACCAATGCTACCTCTACCTTCAAACTGTTCACTAGTTCTTGTTAACACCAAACTACAAATCCTAGCAAGATTGCTACCATCTAACAAACCCCAACTGCCCATGCTACCACCTTTGAACAAATATCAAACCAGCAGTAACAAATTTCTACAAGCAAAGACCAAGCATTTCATCCTAAACACCAGTGAGCACCATCTCCACTCTATTGCACTACTTTGGTTAGGTTTTTGCTCAAAATATTATTAGAAAATATGGTTAAGAGATTTATAGGTTGGTACAGATCAAGGCATTAATAACTAGAATTAGCCCACAAGAATCTGTAATAAGAGGTAATAGATGGTCCCTATTCATGTGGACAATCAAGAGTAACTTCAGAGTGTCTTCTTTTTATTACAATTTACAATAGGCGAGCTTGATGTATCTTAGTTACTATGAGAAAGTCAATAACATGCACGAAAGAAGAAATAAGAGATATTTTGCACTTGAAGAAGAAAAAGGAAAGCATAGACAAAAGGTGAAGGAGAATTCAGAGTTGACATATCTAGGAGTCTGCAGTAAATTATTAAGCTAAAAGATCTCAAATGTTACCTATCAAATAAGATGTCATTGGCAAGATAGACTATATGCAGTTGCCTCTCCGAATCATCTATGGAGAACACCCTGTCTCTGAGTGCCTCGGCCAAAGCAGGTACAAATGGAGATCTCTGCATAAACCAACTCTTGGCACCTTTAATTGACTCTTTCGTACCAGTAAGATTATTTATAACATTACTCAGCTCCATCTCGACATCTGATGGAATTGGCCTAGATAGACCTTTAAAAGACCCATATGAATGATCATAATCTGCTCGGCTAAAAGGCTGAGAGTGATGCTGATCATAAAATGGTGGGAAAGGGGGTCGGTGCAAATGGGATGGACCCAACATTGCAGCAGAAGCATTAGAGGCATTATATGGAGGAGTTAAGGGTGACGGACTCATCATAGGATTTGGTGGATGCATCATAGGCAAAGAAGAGGATGGGAAAGGAGGATTGAAGGCCCCACCAGGAGGCCGAGTAGACATCCAAAGCTTATAGCGATAGTAATAATGGCCTTCGCCACCAAAGAGGAACCTGTAATCAGGATTATCTTGCTGCTTTTCACGGATCATGGCTTCAAAATCAGGACCATTCTTGACAGCATATTCAATTAATTTATCAATACGCTTTTGGAGCTCAGGATCAGATGGTGGAGGAGCAGGAGGTGGGGGAGAATCATACGGATTGAAAAAAGGTGACGGAGCAAGGTGAGGAGGCATGTGTGGTGGAAAAGCAGGAGGTGGTTGCTGTTGCTGCTGAAGGTGAAGAAGATGCGGATGGGGTAGTTGTGGTTGCTGCATAGGGCGAGGGTAAGGAAATTGTTGAAGAGAAGAATGCGGGCCTAGAAATGGAGGACCATGGATTGAAGGAGGAAATTGTTGATGTTGGGGATGAAAACCAAACTGTTGTTGCTGTTGAGCGTTAGCTGCTTGATGCTGCTGTTGAGCAAACGCCATAGCAGCTGCATAATCAGGTGCTTGTCGATCCATCAGCACTAATAAGAATTAGCAGGACATGAATATTAGAGCTATGCAGGACTCCAGGATTAAAACATAATCAGCTAAACTACATATTATATAAAACCAAACTGGACTCTAGCAGAAGAAAATGAAGGGAAGGAAAAGGTACTTAAAACGAAAAGAGAGTCATAGCAATAAAATGCTTTTCGATTTCATAGAATGTGCAGAATATATTTTTTCACTTTAGCATAAGCAGTAATACAATACATGTTTCATTTTTGTTATTTTTCGGAAGCAATGATACATTTTAACAAAGACAAGCAGATTAAACCACTTCATGCTGCCTCTTATGAGTCTAAACCAAGCAGAAAATGTAGATAAGAGAACACCCAGAAGGAGAATACTCAGAGTCATTCACCAAGCAGAAAAAGAGGTGTCTTTTCCCGGGTTCAGGAGTCAGGACCGAATTATGGAAAAGGGAAATTACAAATGTTTCACTTATTAAAAGATCCTTACTAAATGATCCTACACAAGATGAGGAGAACTTCGTAGATGCGGAAACTACAAAGTTTCCAGCATGTATGGTTTCAGAAGTTTATGACACACAACTTTTACTTGTTTTCATCTTCACACAGGATTCTTCTGTAGTTAAAAGAAAGAAGCACTTTTTGCTGGACAGCTAACCAATTACAACTTTGTTATAATGTTTAAGCACTGATAAGCTTAATGTGTCTTGAATCCTAATTCTTGGTGAACAGCGCCCTTGTAAATTTCCACACTTGAAAAAACTAGCTCTGGGAAAAAAATATTTTTGTTGCAACTTAACTGTTGAATTTTTACGAACAAGAAGTTGCTCTTCTAAGTTTTATGTACTAGAGGTTTCATTCATAGACAAAATAGGAATATATCACAAACCCTTCTTTCCTTATTCTTCATCTTCTTCGTCCTCCTTCAAAAGTCACAGGATACCCTTGGCTTCCTTGTTCCTTTTTTATTTATTCTCTTGTTGATAAGCAAAAGCAGGGCTCCTATTAGAGGATCCCATCAACCCACATAGGAGGCATTGGCCCTTTCCAGTAAACAAATGATGATGTCACTCCTCTCTATTGGCATCGCACAACAGATTGGCCAATTCAATTCATGCATTCACTTATGCTGCATCACCTGATTGCCCCCACTAGGATTATAGGCCCACTCTATCAGCCCCAATTTACCATTCTTCTTCTGTCTTCTTATTATTTCCCTCTTTTCCCATATCCCCTACATTTATATACATAATATTTACCATATAGTAATGTGCATGGCACAAGTGGTCCAGGGTAGTATATGAATGCAATGCAAATAAATATGCATGAATGAAAATAAAATACCCCGAGTGACATAATATCCTTGCACCTTTGGCTAACTCTGTGAATATCCACACGTTTTCCGTATGCCTCAATAAGGACTTAGAAAATTTTAAAACATGCCTTTAACACAAGAGTCAATAACACGACCATTCTCAACTACTTAAGAGTAGAGTAATTTATATAGCAACATGATGGTTACGTTTCGCACATAGAATTGTGCCAAAAGAACGAAAGAGCCTTGCATACCTTGTTGTCGAATTTATCTAAGTTCCGCGGGTCCTTGTAAGCTCTATGAACGATTATCTACCTCATACGGATGATTTAAATCACAATCGAATCAACATACTAAAAACAGATTCATTGGGACATTCTAACGAACACCTTGAACGCGTAGAAACTATATTCCTTCTATATCGAAATCTATGTAAGTAGTGAAACACCCAACTCTCTTAATCCTCCTTCTTATACTACTACAATCTCCAAAACAGTACAACAATTTCACATGCAATCCCAGTAACTCCCAATTACGGCAGTCCCAACAACACCTAACCAAATTCGCATTTTCGACAATCGTCTTTAGAACAAATAGCAAGAATCAAGTCCAGAACTTGTACAAACTTAGAGAATAAGGAAGATTACCTCTCTTAAATACGGCGACGAGAATCGTTGGAAAATCTCTTGCTCGAATCAGCTTCCGAAAAACAGAAACAGAACCCAAAATCGATTCGCGCCAGAATCCTTTCGTATTCAAGGTTCTTGTAAAGCTTCTGAGTTTCTAAGCTTGTTAATGGTTTCGGTTCTACTGGAATTTAAATCCAGAATACCAAGAATTCTCCCTTTGGTTATATGAAAGCTTGCAGAAAATCCCCAATTTTGGTCGAGAATTTCGGCGACTACCGACTGAGGCTTTACTCCTTCTGCTTGGAGTGCAACAAATCGTTATCCATGGAAAGGTTCCTACAGATTCTTGATGAAGGTTGAAGAGATGAGTTGAAGAAATGGATTAAGGGAGAAAAAGGGGCTTATGGGCTGCTGTAGGTCGATCGGTTTGGGTCTTAGTCACCCCCAAATCGATTATAAGAACACACGATTGTCCCCTCATTAATTAATTAATCTCACAATTAATTAATTATACACACAATTAAATTTCCGATCTCCAATTATTTAAATTCCGGCTATTAATAAAATCCTCTTATGTCAATATCATAATTCCTGTAATAAAATACCAGTCTATAATCTCTTCGGGGATACACAATTATTATTATTACACACCGCCGCCACATTATTAAATTCAAAAATTATTTCGGGGTCAAGTCTTTCTATAAACTAATTTTCTTATTAACATACACAAGTACAACATAAATTTTCCCGGGTTCGGGTCTACTCACCTACGTTATGTGTTCAACTGTTACCCGAAGATACGGGACGTTACAACACCGACCCAGGTCCGATCCACTTTAATTCTGTGTCAAGGGTCTATTTCGCGTAGACAACGGGGTATCTTTAAACCAAAACGATATTTTAATCTAAATTCTAATGTCACTAAATCACCCCTTCCACATAACCCCATGTCTGACCTTCACGACCCGAATTGGAAAATGGCCATGGACGATAAATATAATGCTCTTATTGAAAATAAGATGTGGGAGTTTGTGCCTCATCCGCTTGGTGTTAATGTGATTCGCTTTATGTGGATTTTTACTCATAATGAAAAATCTGATTGTTGTTTTGAGAGGCATAAGGTCGTCTTGTAGGTGATGGCAAAACCCAACATGTTGGCATAGATTGTGGAGAGACATTTAGTCTGGTGGTCAAACCGAAATCTATTTGCATTGTTCTCAGTCTGGCTCTCTCCAAAGCTTGGCACATTCATCAGCTGGACGTGAAAAATACGTTCTTACACGGTGATCTCAAGGAAATGGTATATATGCATCAGCCCTTGGGTTTCAGGGACCCCGATAATCCTAACTATGTATGTTTGCTAAAGAAGTCCTTGTATGGGCTAAAGCATGCCCCCGGGGCTTGGTACAAAAGGTTTGCATGTTATGTGTCTACTATTGAGTTTTCTCACAGCATGTCTGATCATTCTCTGTTCATCTATCATCGTGGTACTTCTCTGGCATACATTTTGTTATATGTGGATGATATTATATTGACTGCCTCTTCTGATAAACTGTGCAAGTCTATCATATCTCTTTTCAGCTCCGAATTTGCTATGAAAGACTTGGGGGCCTTTGAGTTATTTTTTGGGTATAGCTGTAACTCGTCATGCAGGTGGTCTATTTTTATCCCAGAGAAAGTATGTGACTGAGATTATTTAACGGGCTGGCATGTCATCATGTAAGTCCTCTCCCACTTCTGTTGACACCAAACCGAAGCTGAGTGCTAATTCTAGCACACCTTCGAGGATCCCTCCCACTATCGCAGGGGCTCTTCAGTATCTTACATTCATGAGGCCTGATATTACTTATACAATGTAGCATGTGTATTTATTTATGCATGATCCGAGGGACGAACACATGTATGCTCTCAAACGCATTGTGTGTTACATTCACGACACTCTTGATTATTGTTTGTATTTATATCCATCCTCAGTATCTACTCTAGTGTCTTATACATATGCTGATTGGGGTGGATGTCCAGATACCAAACGTTCGACATCTGGTTATTGTATGTTTCTTACATTCTATCAAGTAGGTCGAAAAAATTATTACTCCCCACTATCATCTTATAGTTGATTGGGTATCGAGTTTAAGATAGTAATTTGAATTATATATCATATTAAAAATAATAAAATAAAAAGTACTATAATAATAATCAAAAATTTAGTTTCACATCAAGATTTGAAAGTTTAATAGTTTTGAAAGTCGTAAAAACATGATTAAAATGGAATGATGTCAAATATTTTGAAACAACTTAATCTCATGTCGTGTCTGAAGTTCCATAGACATGGAAGACAGCATTACGCATTGCGCCGAAGTGGTATCATCTAGATGTTTTTGGTAAGCATCTTTGTCAAATGAGGCATATTCTTTAGAATCTGTCGCAGGGACTGTTGGGAACACTGTGTCCAACACGTATTCAATTTTCACTTGTCTCAATACTATTCGCAAATTCCTTAACCAGTCAAGGTAGTTCGGTTCAGTAAGTTTATTCATCTCAATCAACATTTTCAACGACAAGCTCGACATCTTTTATAATCTGAAGAATTAGATAGACCGGAAATCAAATTAAAAATCTATTTCCTGTTATACACATTCATTTAGGCTAATCAACAAGGCCTTTTTGTTTAATTAGCTCCCACTATTTTAACACATTCCTACGACCCCATGGTAGAATATAGACCTACATTAATTTAGGTCATAATGGGCTAAGATCCAAGCCTATGTTATCTTCGCGTTTGCTTTGGCTGATAACTTCAACAGCATATCTTGGTAGGTTATAAACCAATTTCAAAACTTATTCGCAACTCTTGGTTGATCAAATTATTACATTTAATCTTGCGTCCTTAGATTAGTTTGACACTTTGGCGCCAAAATTTGTCTAAGCAAGTCAACCCCATTACACGACTGCGTTTATGTATCTAAGAAAACTTGGCCTTTGTGAGCAAACACTTTGGTGTAAATACCCACAAAAGTTTATCGTTTACCTTTACATTAAAACACATCTATGAAAGAGTCTGGGTCCTCATACACTTAGAGCAAATGCTTTGGCATAAATACTCGTATCGCCGAAGAGGATTTTGCACTCTAACAATTATAATGGTTGTAATTGTTCATATGTTACTCTATATAAAGATGGTTGATCACTTGGTTGGAGAAGATACACAACAAGACAGAAAAAACTACAATGAATCAGTTTTTCACAATTAATGATTTAAGATTGTGGCTTCTACTTCTTCTTCTTCAAAATAAGTTTCTGAAGAACACATATAGTAAATTCGCCAGAAGTGAAGTTCTTGTGCTAGAACTCTCACTTAGATAGTTGTATCCTCTAGACGGACGTCCGTAAAACTGCAGCACAAGTGGGGGCGAATTTTTGTCTTAGGACACTGCATCAAGCAGGCCTCTATCGACACCAAGTTAGTATGTGTTTTCAATTTGCTGAATTCATTGTTGTTGATTTCAAGTTATTTTTGAAATAAATAATCCCCTTGATTATTTTCATAAATTGAAAGGTATTTATACAAGTTACAAAATAGGAGAATTCTATTCCTAAAACCTTATTCTACCATAATTCTAACTATACAATTATGGTAAGTGTATAACACTAATTAAGGTAACATTTACACTACAATATACTACAAATATATATACCATATATACAAGATTGCATTTTCTACAATATGTCCGAGAATGGGCTTGTTGGTGATCTGTTGGGTCACTGCCGAGAGCTGCCAGTTCAGTCCACTGTATTTCTGTGATATACACTTCTGTATATTCAGTGTATATCACAGGAATATTTCCTTATTTAACACACCCTCGCAGTCATAGCGGGCGGTCTTCGAACGCTGAGATTGTCCCTAAAATCTTCAAAAAGGACCGTTGGTAGACCCTTTGTAAAGATGTCTGCAATTTGATAACGAGATGGGACATGGCATACGCGAACGTGACCCTTTGCAACCTTTTCACGGACAAAGTGAATGTCCATTTCTATATGCTTGGTGCGTTGGTGTTGAACCGGGTTACCTGAAAGGTAGATGGCACTAATGTTATCGTAATATACCAAGGTTGCCTTCTGAATGGGACAATGAATCTCCAAAAGCAAATTACGTAGCCAACATGATTCGGAGACCACATTCGCTACCCCTCGATATTTTGCCTTTGCACTTGAGCGTGATAGAGTTGCCAGACGCTTTGCCGACTAGGAGACCAAGTTGTTGCCAAGAAACATACATTAGCCAGACGTCGACCGTCTGGTGTCGGGACAACTACCCCAATCAACATCCGTGTAAGAGATAAGTGTGGATGTAGACGAAGGATACAAGTGCAAACCATAGTCCAGTGTCCCCTGAATATACTGAATGATGCGTTTGATTACATTCATGTGCTCAACTCTGGGATCATGCATGAATAAACACACCTGCTGAACAACATACGTAATATCCGGTCTTGTAAAGGTAAGATACTGGAGGGCCCCTGCAAGACTGCGATAGCGGGTCGGGTCCTCGTATGGTGCACCTGCCGCGGCACTAAGCTTGGGTTTTGCATCAACTTGAGTGAAAGTGGACTTACAGGATGACATCACAGCCCTCTCGATGATCTCAGCCGCATACTTTCTTTAGGACAAACACAAACCACCTGAATGACGCTTGACGGCAATTCCTAAAAAGTAACTCAATGGCCCTAAGTCTTTCATAGCAAACTCCGAACTGAGCATGGCCATGATAGACTGGCGCAAGGCATCGGAAGAGGCAGTCAAAATGATATAATCCACATACAACATAATGTAGGCCAAGGACGAACCACGACGGGAAATGAACAAGGAATTATCTGACCTGCTGTGAGTGAACCCAATAGTCGAAATAAAGTCAGCAAACCTCGTATACCAGGGCCGTGGAGACTGCTTAACCCTATATAAGGACTTCTTCAACAAACAGACATGATGAGGACGGTTGGGATCCATGAAACCCAACGGCTGATGCATATAGACTGTTTCCTTGAGATCAATATTTAGGAAAGCATTCTTGACATCCAACTGATGAATAGGCCAAGTCTTTGAAAGAGCCAAGCTAAGCACAGTGCGAATAGTATCCGGCTTGACTACCGGGCTAAACGTCTCCCCACAATCTATCCCAACCTGCTGAGTCTTACCATCACCCACCAGCCCGCGCCTTATGTCGAGCAAATGACCCATCCGAATTCTCCTTATGAGCAAAAATCCACATAGACCGATAACATTAATACCAGAAGGACGGGGCACCAACTCCCACGTCTTATTATCAATAAGAGCATTATATTCATCAGTCATAGCAATCTTCCAATTAGGGTTACTTAAGGCGGACACAGGATTACGGGGCAATGGGGATTTAGAGACATCAGAATGTAAATTAAAATGTCTTTTAGGTGTAAAAATACCCCGCTGACTACGAGTGACCGGTCTATGACTCGAGGAAGAATTGAGTGAATTTTGGAAATTTGTTGGGCTCGGGACGGACTAGTCAGATGGAAGTGGGCCTGCTGGACCAAATCGGGAATCTGGAGCAGCCATTGGACCAGTTCCAGAATTTGCCTGGACTGACCCAATTGTCGGGACCGATCCGAATGCGGAAAGTGGGACGGTATAGTGGGGCCAACGGGCAGTGGGCCCGCTGGAGAGTTTTGGGTGCGGGAGATGTCCGAAAAATGCCAAATAATATACGGGGATATTTGGTCATCCAAAAAATTATACGAACTAGGCTCGGGAGTATGAACTTTAGTAAATGGAAATTAGGTTTCATCAAAAATTACATGGCGATTAATTATGATTTTCTTGGAGGATAAATCAAAGCATTTGTAACCCCGATGATTAGACGGATAACCCAAAAACACACACGGAGTAGACCGGGCCTGAAGTTTGTTAATTGTGGTGGACGGGAATAACGGACAACATAAGCACCCAAAAACCCAAAGATGAGAATAAGAAGGGTTCTTATTATATAGGATTTGGAGGGGGGAAGAATATGTCAGACCTTTGGACGGAATTATGTTAAGGAGATATGTTGCCATTTGCAGAGCATGATGTCAAAAATATGGGGGTACGGAAGCATGAAGTAAGAGAGTGCGGACAATGTTATTTATGGAACGAATTTTGCGTTCGGCTTTTCCATTTTGAGAAGATGTATGAGGGCAAGAAAAATGAAAATTGATCCCATTATTATCACAGAACTCCCGAAACACCCTATTGTCATACTCTTTCCCATTATCACACTGTATATTTTTTATTTCTCTTTCGAATTGTGTTCTAATGAATGCTCTAAATTTTATGAAGACAGAAAACACTTGAGATTTATTGGCAATTGGAAACGTCCATAAAAATTTAGAATAATCATCCAAAAATATAACATAATATCGATGACCTAACGAACTTAGAACAGGAGACGTCCATAGGTCGCTATGAATAATATCAAAAGGCTTTGAAGTGTGAGAATTTGAGTCCACAAATGGCAACTTAATAATTTTTCCTAACGAACAAGATTGACAAAGTTGAGTACGACTTGTACCCTTACAAGAAATAAAGCTATTTTTATCTAAAACTGATAAAATAGACGATCCCGGATGACCAAGGCGAGCATGCCACAAGGAAGGAGAAATGGCTGCAAAAGCTGACGGCAAGGCTTGACTCGATGGACTGAAATCGGGCATGATAGGATAAAGGTCCCTCCTACTATCACACCTCATGAGATGACTCCCCGTCTTGAAATCCTTCACAGAGAAACCAAAAGGATCAAATTCAACAGAAACGGAATTGTCAGTGGTGAACTTTTGGACATACACTAAATTTTTAATCAATTTAGGGGCATGTAAAGTATTTTTCAAGATAAGGGGTGGATTGGGGAGAGACAATGTTTTCTAACCATAACCCTGAATTAGAATAGAGTTGTCATTACCAACAATTATACCCCGAGGGTTGCTCAAATTGGAATAAGATGAAAGAGTACCTGAATCGGAAGTCATGTGAGTAGTGGCACCGGTGTCCATATACCAATTTGGGTCGGTTGAGTCAACCCCAATGTGTGCATCGCGACCTCGATATCGGTCTGAGTGGGGCCTGTTGCGTGGTGGGCTTGCGAAGGTCGGGGTCCAAGTATTCCAGGACATGACTGAACTGGGCCGTAGCTGCTGGAACTGGCGTTGTTGGGCCGCGGCCGCATGGCCGCCACCGCCGGGTTCTTTGGGCACCGAATTCTTGGCTAGCCCACCGGCCGCTCTTTGGAATTCGTTGGGTAGTAGGGGATGTTGGCCCATGGCCCACTGCCCCAGCCCCACTTCCATGGGCCCCACTGCTGGGACCAGGGGGCGGTGGGCCACTGTTCACTGGACGGGGCCCACTGCGTTCTTGCTGACCACCGGAACCGCCGCGTTTGCCCCCGCAGTTTTTATTATTCTTACGATTATTTTTGCCGCCACCATGAGTATGGTTTTGGCATGATTTCTCAACAAAACCCGAAGAACTTGGGGAGAACGCCATCATGACGACGGGGCTTGTTCCGGTAGCCGCTTTTTTTGCCAAACCGGCTTCTTTCAAAGTAAGCATGGAGCGGGCTTGATAAAAAGTGGGAAGAGGGTTGCTTTGACGAAGGAGAGTTCCAACACCATTATAGGCCTCCGAAAGGCCGGCAACCAATTGTAGAACTAAACGATTATTTGTTACAGGTGCGCCAACATTACGGAGTTGATCTGCCAACTCCTTGAGTTTCTTGCAATATGTAGAGACGTTTGGAAATTCTTTCATGCGAACGAGAGAGAATTTTTGCTCGAGTTTGACGGCACGTGAATGTTGGTTATCTTGGAATATGTCACGCAATCTATTCCAGGTAGCCATAGTCGTGGTATCCGGCTCAATAATCGTCTGTAAAAGGTCAACCGAAATAGTGGAATAGATCCACTGGAGAACGGTAGCATCAAGCGTAATCCATAATTGAGGATCCTCAGCGGGAAGAGGTGTAGCGGGAGGAATTATGTGATGGATAACTTGATGGGAGATAGCGTGTATTTTAAAAAATTCTGCCCAGGTCGCATATTGGACGTTTTCCATTTCAAGTACAATAGGGATACTGTTCTTGATGTTAGAAACCATGAGGGCAGGATGATAATTGTTCTTAGACATATTGAAAGAACAAAGAAGGAGGGAAAATTTAAGAGAGGGTTTTGAGAGCGGAAGACGAAATTTGGGAGAGAAACCCGAGGGAGGGAGGGGTTCTCGGTCGAGAGAGAGGGTTCAAAAGTTGGGAGAGAAAACTTTTATTTAGACCTAGTCTCTTGATACCATGAAAGAAATAATCCCCTTGATTATTTTCATAAATTGAAAGGTATTTATACAAGTTACAAAATAGGAGAATTCTATTCCTAAAACCTTATTCTACCATAATTCTAACTATACAATTATGGTAAGTGTATAACACTAATTAAGGTAACCTTTATACTACAATATACTACAAATATATACCATATATACAAGATTGCATTTTCTACAATCTGTCCGAGAATGGGCTTGTTGGTGATCTGTTGGGCCACTGCCGAGAGCTGCCAGTTCAGTCCACTGTATTCCTGTGATATACACTTCATATTTCCTTGTTTAACAATTTTGAGTTATTATTATATTATTGTGCTCAAATCATTTCATCATTGATGATACTAGATTGACACTAACAACTATAAGTTAATTTGGACAGCTATGGTTTTTGTTTACTTTATTGATTTGGTTTTTGATTAATATAATAGGAAGAGGAGTAATGCACAACCAAACAACAGCAAATGGGAACAATACAAGGAGACAAGTAAGGTTGTTTGGGGTGAACCTAGAGTGCGAGGTCGATGACTCGTCTTCGTGGTCCGAGCCATCGACCTCAGATGGTTCATTATCATCGAGCCAACACCAACAAAGTCAATACCAAGTCCATTATTCCAATCCTCATGCTGTACCTGCAGCTACATCCTATAATCATAATTATCACAATAACATGGTACGCTCCTATTTCAACTTTTCTTACTCGAATAAACTATAAAGTAGGCGTTTGAACATGACATCATGAAATCAGTGATAGATTATTGAAAATAAGTTGAGAAAGAGTATTTAAAAATTGAATTTATGTTTACACACGTATTTTACTTGAAAAATATTGATGTTTGTGAGAGATTTTATTTTTTCACTTGAAAAAAAATTGGTTGAAATTGGTTCAACAACAATAACAATATACCCAGTGAAATCTCACAAAGAGGGGTCTGAAGAGGATGGTGTACTCAGACCTTACCCCCTATATCTTGGGAAGTAGAGAGACTGTTTCCGATAAATTTTGAACCGAATAAATTTTGAACTTTTGTTTCAAAAACAATTATGTCCAAATGGGTCCTTGCGTTTTTTCTTTTAAAAGAAAGGCACAGGTAATTTGTATCGAGTAAGAATAGTGTTAAATATGTGATTGATAAGTCCAAATTCCCAGTTTGATTTCTTGTTTCCCTTAGTGAGACAGATCTATACAAACTCTACAATCACCCTATGTAATGTTTTAATTCTTAAAATACAATGCACCTAGCTAACAGGGCGTATTAGTTTAATTGGAAATTGGTTAGTAAATGACTAACTACCAAGTAGTCTAGCTGAACAAGTAGTGTTCTTTTTTGTAGTAGCAAATCGATTTTGCTACTTCTTGTATCACATGTAAGCTGTTTTGGAATTTGTGCTAACTACCTTCTCTTAGCCCTCTTGTCTTTGAACTCTAATTTTTTTTGTAGAGAAATTTGAGGATATAGTTATTTAACACTATTATGGGCCACTATTGGAATATAATCATGCCGAAGTGGTATCAACCAGATGAGATATCACCAGGGATAAGATCTGTGGATGTGACATAAGGATTCACTTTTATGGGCCACTATTGGAATATAAAAAACAAGCAATTAAAAAAAAAAAAAAAGGGAAAATCCCAGATTTTCTGGCTACTTGTTTCTCCCAGAAAGGTGATGTATATCAACTTCAACAACTCCAACTCAAAAGGGTAACTAAATGAAACAAAAAAAAATTGTAACTTTGAAAGAGACATCAGGGTGTTTTGAGAAGGGGGGAGTTGAACAGTGGAGTAGAGGTGGGCCATCCAAATATATAGATTGACGTAAATAACGGCCCAAACAGAATAATATGGGCCGTTTGTTTATAGAAATCTTGCCGATCCCAGCTTATTTGAGACAGAGACGTAGTTGTTATTATTTGCTTACAAGAATTTATAAATATATAAAAGGAGGAGTGGGGGTGTGGATGTAAATTCTGCTTGAGATTTTCCTAGGGCTTCACCTTGATGACATTTTTATCAAGTGTAGGAACCAAGAAGGAATGCTATTTACCATCTATTCAAGGCAACTAACAGTTTTGAGCAGCTTTTCTTCACATTTTGAGTCTAATTCGATGGAAGAATTCTTTTTGTTCAACAGTGTGTTCAGTGTACGATTACGTATGTTTTAATTATTCATATGAAAAACTGTTGAAAAGACTAGTCAATCGAACCTGTGAACTCTAAGTTCAATTCACAATAAGTCGGTCAAAAGTAAAAATGACAATTGACAAGATACATTATAACAAGACCTTTTCCATCAACTTTACGTATCCTTCTCAAACTTCACAAAGAGTATAGTGCCAATAACCAACCTTTTTTTGTTCTTTATTAATAGTGGCGGTGTTAGAGCTATCTAGTGCACATTTAGACTATTTCACTGCATACTTCCCATGGAGGCACATTGGTAAATTTATTCAATCTGATGTCAACCCTTCTTCTCCTCTTCTCTGTTGAATTCAGACCACACAACCTCAATTGGGTATATTAAATTTAAACATAACTGTAAAACAATAGATGTGGAGTTCCCTTATCGTTTCAAGCATCAACAAGATTGTTAGAATAATGCATCTATATATAGCCACTAGAAAATACAACAATAACATACCTCGTATAATCTCACAATTGGGGTATGGGAGGGTGTGGTATACAAAGACCTTACCTTTGTGGGGGTAGAGAGGTTGTTTCCGATAGATCCTCGGCTCAAGAAAATCGTTTTTCAGAACAGGTTTGAGAGAAACGCAAGAGATGAAAGCTACGATGAAAATATTAAAAGGAAGAGAAGTACTAACAGTAATATCTAAGAATTAAAATTTCAGGCGCGAGACAAAGGCAAAACATTGCCAAAATAACTTCAAACAACAGTAAGATGAACACAGCGAAATAAAGCAGTGACCAAAAACTGGTAGCGTACCCGAGTATTGTTCATGGAAATATCATTCCTTATATCACGCCATTCTAGTTATGTACAAATGGAGATAGTCATTAAAATGATTGTCTCGAAAAAAACAAGGGAGGACAGCATAATAGTTCTTGCAGCTGGTATTGCAAAAGATAACTCACAAATTATCCATAAGCTCAAGTTGGTCCTTTGGAATTGGATGCATCAGTGTCTTCGGAAGATTCAGAGTCTTCTTTTTTCTCCATGGTTTGTTGGATACCTTCTTGATATCCTTGTATGAAACTTTTAAGTGCATCTTTATATGCAGAAGCTCTCATCAAGTAAACTCGTTGCAGTGCTGGTCGTAGTGTCTCCATTCCGCCTCTTGCAGCCACAGCTAGGGATAAAATGTGCAATAGTTTCATAACTCAATTTAGAAATGATTTCAACACAACTGAAAGGACTTATATACAAATTGAAGAGACTACAAGAAATATACAGCGTGATAATTGAAAATGTTGTGCAACCGGCCATATGGTTAAGAGAATTTTAGATGGATAAAACAAATAAGTCTGTTAATTTTCAGCATATTGCAGAATTTTCTTGAAAATACATATCCAGCATCTTGCAGCACATTATAACAGAATCATCGCAGTAAAACTAAATTTCATGACTAAATTCTCAAGAGGCTACGTGATTGTTAACACACCTAAAATACGGAGTAAAGTTTAAAAGAACAAAACTTTAAGTCAATCCAGGAATATATTCTCAAAAGTCACCCAAGCTTTCAGCTTTAAAAATTCACGGCTTAAGAATTTTTATGGATGAAATCGTTTGGAATATACAAGCTCCGATTATATGTAATTTGTGGAGAACATAATTTTAACTCATTCTGAGATTCAAAAACTAAGACCTCAGATAAAAGGTTAACAGAAATAACAGGATCAAAATGGAATATACTTATTTATGAATGCTTACACGCCCTACTTATGATTCCATTCAAGAAGACTACGTGGAAGGTCAAGAAAACAAGGTGACGAGTAGAAATTCAGTGCTGAAATCAACATACAGGATAAATGATGACACTGGAAATTTCGTCAAAGTAGGATCCAAATAAGTGGTTAAGTGGTTAAGTGGTTCAAAGTTTTTAAGTCATATGAAGTTAAGAAAAATATATAGTGCTTAGCGGAACCAGCCATGCAACTTATGGCCTAAAAAGTAGAGAAAACAACAATTGACATAAAATAAAGTTGGCTAATTGAGAATTTTAAGATGGATAGATGAAAAAGTAGTAAGAAATGCCATAAATAATCAAAAATAGATATGTCTAGCAGAAATTAGATTAATAATCCCTCCCCAGACCCCACTTTGTGGGATTTCACTGCGTATGTTGTTGTTTTTGTAAATTGGATTAAAAATGTTAAACTGCAACTATATTATTATTACTAAGTAGAATTAGGAAGACCAATATTTGATACGGAAAGAGGTAATCAAACAGAAAATGAAAAAAATTAATTAGCGATTAACATGGCTATTGACGGAACTAAACGGATTTTTAAATGATCATCCAAAAATAACACATAATAACGATTTTTCAAAGAGCTCAAAATGGGAAATGTCCACAAATCACTATGAATAATATCAAGTGACATCAAAGTACTAGAATTGGAAGCAACGGACGATGATTTAATATGTTTCCCAAGCGGACAAGAAGGACAAACATTAGTACTACACGTACTATTTCACTCAATAAAATTATTATTTTTAAGAGAGGAAAGAACAGATGCTCCCGGATGACCCAAACGCTCATGCCACAAGGAAGGTACTAAAGCGACAAACGTTGACGGTGTGGCTGGACTAGTGGTAGTGGTGGTGGTGGTGGTGATGGGATAGAGCTCGCCTCGACTATTACATCGCATTAGAGATATCCCCGTCGTGAAATCTTTCACAAGAAATCCAAAAGGGTCAAAGTCAACAGAAACCCAATTATCAGTTGTAAATTTTTGAACAAACACTAAAAATTTTAATTACGTGAGCATGAAGGACATTTTTCAAGGCTAAAGGTGGTTTCGAGGGAGATAAATTTGTGTTACCATAACCACAAATTGGAATTGAATTATCATTCCCAACAATTATGTCACGATTTTTGCTCAAATTGAAATAAGACGAGAGATACCTGGTGCGGGCGTCATGTGAGAAGTAGCACCAGTGTCCATGTACCAATTTGCATTTGGAGGATTTAATTCAAGTGTATGCATCGCTGCCTCGATATCCGTATGTGTCGGGACTGTTGTTGTTGGGCCCAGGCTTCTGCCGCTGCTGGCCATTGTTAGGCCTGGCCCAGTTTGCCAAAGGGAATGGGCAGGGCGGCATGGGCCACTGCCCAGCGGCCCAAGCCTGCTGCCACGGGTTCAGTGGTCCGGTCCCCTATCCGTCGCCACTACCTGCTGGTCGTCCGCCACTCTTGTCGCCGCCACGTCCGCCACCATAGTTTTTTCTACGGTTTTGACCCTTTTTGCCACCCCCGTTGTTACGATTTTGACCATAATTTTTGAAGAACGATTGAGAGTCATCAGTTTCGCGGGACGTGGCCACCATTATGGAGGAATTGGCTCCAGTAGCCGCCTTTTTAGCCAAACCTACTTCTAAGGTGAGCATGAAACGTGTTTGATAGAACGGTCGGAGAGGATGGCTTTGACGGAGGAGCATGCTAACGCCATATACGCCTCGAGAGGCTTGCAACCATCTGAAGAACAAGACGATCATTAGTGACAAGCGCACCAATGTTTTTGAGTTGATCCAACAACTCCTTGAGCCTTTGACAATAGGCTAAGGCATTTAGAAATTCGTCCATATTTATGTGGGAGAATTCCTGCTCAAGGGTCACGGCACATGAATTTTTGTTGTCCTGGAATATATCACGCATCCTATTCCAAGCTTCCATTGCCATAGCGTCGGATCCGATAATTGTCTGTAAGAGATCCGTAGAGATGGTGGAATAGATCCATTGAAGGACCGTATCATTAAGAGTTGCCCACAACTCAATCTCATCATCCGTGGAAGGCACATTCTCCTTGCCTTTTGCCGGTGGGACGATGTGATGGAGGACTCTATTAGACCGGGTGTGAATTTTAAACAGTTCTGCCCACGTCGAGTATTGGACTTTTTTCATGTCAAGAACAATAGGAATAGTGTTCTTGATATTAGATACTGCAAGAGCAGGATGAAAGGTATTCTTTGTGGTAGACATGATGGAGGAACAAGAGGAGAATGAGGGATTCGGAAAAAAATTGAAGGGAAGTGGGTGATCGGCCGTGGCCGAGACCTAGGTAGTCGAGTAGGGCGGCGGAAGCTTAGGAGAATTTTGGAGAAGGAAAATTTCGCTCTAGACTGCTGATACCATGAAAGAAAATAATCCCTTAATTATTTTCATTAATGTAAAGAGTTTATATATATGATATACAATAGTAAACCTAGCCTATAATTACGAAAATCAAATATACATTTTCCTAATACAAGACTACTACCATAATTACATTTTCATAATACAAGACTACTACCATAATTACAAGATCTCTAATAATATCAGAGAATATATGTAGTATATTAGGAATATACTACGTATATTCTATCACTACTAATATTCTTTTCACAATATAATACACTACAAATTGAAAAATATTTGGGAGGAATCACCCAGGGTAGCAGTGAAATAATAAGTACTTCTCCATCCTTAACAAGAGCCCTGAGTATGAAAACGTCTTTAATTTTTGCCCCTCATAACAAACTATTTTTTTTGCAGGGCATAAGTTTATATTTTCGCATTATATATTTCACAAGTTATGTCTCGCGCCTCAAAGAACCTATGCCTCACATGCATAAGTTCGATTTTGAAGGCAAAAATTAAATACCAACTCATTTGAACTGTAAAAATCAAAGATCATGCAATTAAATGATTCGGATTTAGTCAGCCCAAAAATGCGCGTGCAGGATATCGGGTAGGGAACCCAAAAACGGAAAAATAGTTGGGTCGTTAGGAAGGAAGGGCTCGTGGATTTAAAACATCCAGGCCCAAGTTCCTCCTAGGCTAAACAAATGGGCTTCAAATAATCCAAATTGCAATTCGAGTTTCTTCAGACTATGTTGACACCACTTCCCTGAGCTGCGAACTCTTTCTTCCGGCGACGAAATTGAGTCGTAAGTTCCTTCTATTTATTTATTTTTATTTTTATTTTTATTTTTATTTTTATTTTTACCAGAATATATGAAATTAATTTGCTTATCCATTTAATAATTGTTCCGAAGTTATTGTGTACTAATACTGTACAACGCATTTTAGTAATGAATTGTCTTATTTTTTCTATATTAGGAAAAGGATAACAACAGTAAGAACATAAAAGATGAAATATGTATTATTATATTTTGGGTTTCCTTCAATTTGTAAGAAGGATATGATTTTTAAGTCATTTACCAAGTCCTTATAGTAATTAGTATAAGAGCTGATTTCAATTTGAATATACCAAACTTAAATAGTTGTAAATTAGAATTGAAACGATTGGGTTAAATTTCAAGTCAGTGAATTTACATGGACCCTTAGGTTAAGGTTGGAGAACTCGATTAATGCGAGTGTTGAATAATAACTAAGGGTGTGTTTGGTATGATGGAAGTCATTTAAGTGTCAATCCTAATTGGTATCACTTAGATGTTAGAGAACTTGATTACTTGTAATTGTTAAGGAGGGTATTATACTTCATTAATTTTGTGCGACACACAAGATGTCTGTAAAGCATTATTAATTCAAACAAAATGGCAAGCTCATTGTAAATGCCAGTGAGCTCTTCTTCTTTTGCGGTTTGGGGGTATATCTTGATTGCCCCGCCATCATGATGGATTTATAAAGTCCTTAAGATTTACAAAGAAATGCGCTTCTATGAAAAAAAAATGTAAGAAATCTTTGCAAATTTGCCATTTTAAGTTGATTATATGTAGACACTTGCTTAGTTAATTTATGTTTACATTTCTTAAGTGCAGATTTGCCTTCTTTTTAATGTCAATATGCATGGTTTTGTTAAGGAATAACTAAATTGGAACAAGTAGCTATTAGAATAAGGGAAAAAGTGCATCAAGAGCCATGAGCTTTCATACCTGTGGGCTGTGGCAATGGGAACTTTTGAAAATTCTTTTTTAGGAGTTTTAATGTTAAACTTGACATACCTCCATGATATGGGTATACTGTGGATAAGTGTACTTACTGAAGATCCTTCAAAATACACTACAAACTTGCCAAAACTTGATGGCAGGAGATTTAGATTTATACTTGTACGGTTGTACCTGATATTCATACTCGAGTCCGTGTAACATAGTTAACTTTCATTGAAATAGTAAGTTGGAAAACTGCACCCAGAGGATGTGGCTTAGGGGTCAATGAAGTGGATTGAAAACCATGAGGTCTCAGGTTCAAATTCCAGCAAAGACAAACACTAGGTGATTTCTTCTCATTTGTCCTACGTGGATGATGTTACCCAGTACTTGTTGTGGTGGGAGGTGACATGTATCTCATGGATTTAGTCGAGGTGCACGCAAGCTGGCCCGGACACCACAATTATAAAAAAGAAAAAATAGTAAGTTGGAAAGGTTTCTGTGTGCTATGTGGAATGTATTAGAGTCAACACAATTAATTGAAATAGAAGAAATAGAGCGATTTTAAGGTGACAAAGGAACTAGAAAAGAATAATAGAAAGGATAGAAGAAAGGGAAGGCCTAAATGGAAGATAGAAGAGTGAGAAACTAAGTGAGCCTCTGCTCCAGTATGACTTGAAGCGAGGGAACTTTACAGGGGCTTTAGATTTTAGGGTACAACTGACACCAACATGGAGGGGAGTGTTTGGGGCTGGGATTAAAATGGGGTATCAAAACCAAATTTTGGGGTGACAACTCTTCTAGAGGTGGGGTTGACTGGTATGATATTTTCTTCTTAATGAAATTGATCGGGATATGCCCTTTGGTGGTTTTTGAAGAAGAAGAACAGGAGGGGAAGTAGAATAAGAACTTAAGAAGACAGAAGCACCCAATGGTGTGACCTAGTGGTCAATGAAGTGAGTTGAGCACCATGAGGTCTTAGGTTCAATACCCAGCAGAGGCAAACCGCTAGGTGTTTCTTTTCATCTGTTCTAGCCTTGGTGGACAGAGTTACCTGGTACTTGTTGGTACCTATTGCTCCTGGGAGCCTGGGAGGTGACAGATATCACATGGAATTAGTCGAGGTGCGCGCAAGCTGCCCCGAGCACCACGGTTATCAAAATAAAAATAAGAAGAAGACATAAGAAGAATGGTAAATTGGGCCTGATAGAGTGGGCTTATAATCCTAGTGGGGGCAATCAGGTGATGCACTTGTCACTTTTTCGCTTCAAGCCCTATAGCCCTTGTCGATTTTTTGCACTTTTTGCTTTTAAGAACACTGACTCCCACCAAATCTTTTACCCCACCCTAGGACTGATTCCCACCATTCATATAAAGATATCATTCACACCAGAAAGACGTAGGAGGGATGTCCTGGAATGTATATACGGACATATCTTTTACAATATGTTAAGTCAAAAAGTACTTCTATTGATCTAACATATCTCCGTTAAAGTTTTCGTGTATAAAAATGAAAAAATAGGAATCGTATATGAAAGACAACTGGTAAGGTATTTTACCTAGATCCTCTAACGTTGAGGGTTCCTTCTCCTTTCTGTTACCGTTTTCTTCATCCAACTCGCCGTCAAGCTCACGCTTCTTTTTGTGTTCATTGGGCCGAAGTTCCGGACCAATATCCCTCACCCAGCTTGCAGCATAAAGCCTAGATGCTTCCTTAAGCACCTGAATCAAAATTACCGAGAATTGACGGTAATTTCAGATAAATGCATCATAATAATTCATTACAAATAGATTCATTTTTATTTATAATCGTGGTATCTGGGCTAGCTTGTGCGCACCTCGACTAGTTCCACGGGATACCTACTACCTCCCACCAGCAACATGCACTAGATAAAATCTATACACCAAGGCTTAGACATATGGAAGAAATCACCTAGCGTTTTTGTTTCGGTTGTGTCATTACCAATAGATTTTACCGGAAAGTAAATAAAAAGAACACTCACAAGATAGCGCTCCTTCAAAGTTAGTTTCCTACGTTTCTTGAAGTGAGGAGGGTCTGGTAAAGATGAAGGGAAAGCAATCTCCTTCAGATCATATCGAACATAATCAGATACTTTCCTCCAAACTATCTTCAGCTTCATTTTGAGTCCTGAATCACCCTATCCTGCAATGCATAAACTCCAAGTTAGTACATGATCAAGCAACATAGATAGAGTAATTATTTTCTGATATAACGGCCACATAACTGATCACAGGATGTAACATGAGAAATAAAAGGTCTTTAGAAAACTGGTCCTCAAGAACTAGTTACAATCCATAAAAAGATATAACTGAATAAAGAGTGCAGGACAGAGAAATTCATTTTAACTGTCGTTCAAAGATTGAAACTATGCCACTCGACTTATAGCAAATCAAAATGTCTCCTTGATTAAAGTGTGCTTCTTATGTTCATAGCAAAAAATAAGTCTTATCATCCTAAAGTCGTGTATGAGACTTATTAATAGATTTGTTTGATATTTACAATCTAACAATGAAGAAAATCATTGCTTGTTTGTGTGCGCGGGCACGCACACACTTCTGTTAAAACAGATTGCAAATGGAAATATAAAAAAGATGCCACTTTGCCAGTACAAATAAATTCAGAGGCGGAGCTAGAATTTGAGTATATGGATTCTGGATTCTAAAAAAGACAACTTATTAGGTTCTGAATAAATTATTTACACATATTAAATTGTTTCTTAAAATACAAATACAAAGCTCAGGCCAAAGCTACTGAGTTCTGCCAAACCCATGAGCACCATTCAAGTCTTATGTTTACAGTTTGGAGCTTGCAATCGAAAGGGCATTCGCGTGCGCACCCACAGTTGATAAAGATTCCAGATATTGTAAATATGTAAGTACCATTCAAGTCTTATGTTTACAGTTTAAAATTATCCTATAGTCAAACAGTTCTACGTTTGTTGGGTTAGAAACAAGTTTTCAATATCCGTTGCGTATAACAACCCAACAAAATCCCTACAGTGGTATCAAAGTCAGGGCTGTTTTGTATGATCCATCAGCACTAATAAGAATTAGCAGGACATGAATATTAGAGCTATGCAGGACTCCAGGATTAAAACATAATCAGCTAAACTACATATTATATAAAACCAAACTGGACTCTAGCAGAAGAAAATGAAGGGAAGGAAAAGGTACTTAAAACGAAAAGAGAGTCATAGCAATAAAATGCTTTTCGATTTCATAGAATGTGCAGAATATATTTTTTCACTTTAGCATAAGCAGTAATACAATACATGTTTCATTTTTGTTATTTTTCGGAAGCAATGATACATTTTAACAAAGACAAGCAGATTAAACCACTTCATGCTGCCTCTTATGAGTCTAAACCAAGCAGAAAATGTAGATAAGAGAACACCCAGAAGGAGAATACTCAGAGTCATTCACCAAGCAGAAAAAGAGGTGTCTTTTCCCGGGTTCAGGAGTCAGGACCGAATTATGGAAAAGGGAAATTACAAATGTTTCACTTATTAAAAGATCCTTACTAAATGATCCTACACAAGATGAGGAGAACTTCGTAGATGCGGAAACTACAAAGTTTCCAGCATGTATGGTTTCAGAAGTTTATGACACACAACTTTTACTTGTTTTCATCTTCACACAGGATTCTTCTGTAGTTAAAAGAAAGAAGCACTTTTTGCTGGACAGCTAACCAATTACAACTTTGTTATAATGTTTAAGCACTGATAAGCTTAATGTGTCTTGAATCCTAATTCTTGGTGAACAGCGCCCTTGTAAATTTCCACACTTGAAAAAACTAGCTCTGGGAAAAAAATATTTTTGTTGCAACTTAACTGTTGAATTTTTACGAACAAGAAGTTGCTCTTCTAAGTTTTATGTAATAGAGGTTTCATTCATAGACAAAATAGGAATATATCACAAACCCTTCTTTCCTTATTCTTCATCTTCTTCGTCCTCCTTCAAAAGTCACAGGATACCCTTGGCTTCCTTGTTCCTTTTTTATTTATTCTCTTGTTGATAAGCAAAAGCAGGGCTCCTATTAGAGGATCCCATCAACCCACATAGGAGGCATTGGCCCTTTCCAGTAAACAAATGATGATGTCACTCCTCTCTATTGGCATCGCACAACAGATTGGCCAATTCAATTCATGCATTCACTTATGCTGCATCACCTGATTGCCCCCACTAGGATTATAGGCCCACTCTATCAGCCCCAATTTACCATTCTTCTTCTGTCTTCTTATTATTTCCCTCTTTTCCCATATCCCCTACATTTATATACATAATATTTACCATATAGTAATGTGCATGGCACAAGTGGTCCAGGGTAGTATATGAATGCAATGCAAATGAATATACATGAATGACAATAAGATACCCCGAGTGACATAATATCCTTGCACCTTTGGCTAACTCTGTGAATATCAACACGTTTTTCGTACGTTTTTCGTATGCTTCAATAAGGACTTAGAAACATTTTAAAACATGCCTTTAACACAAGAGTCAATAACACGACCATTCTCAACTACTTAAGAGTAGAGTAATTTATATAGCAACATGATGGTTACGTTTCGCACATAGAATTGTGCCAAAAGAACGAAAGAGCCTTGCATACCTTGTTGTCGAATTTATCTAAGTTTTGCGGGTCCTTGTAAGCTCTATGAACGATTATCTACATCATACGGATGATTTAAATCACAATCGAATCAACATACTAAAAACAGATTCATTGGGACATTCTAACGAACACCTTGAACGCGTAGAACCTATATTCCTTCTATATCGAAATCTATGTAAGTAGTGAAACACCCAACTCTCTTAATCCTCCTTCGTATACTACTACAATCTCCAAAACAGTACAACAATTCCACATGCAATCCCAGTAACTCCCAATTACGGCAGTCCCAACAACACCCAACCCAAATTCGCATTTTCGACAATCGTCTTTAGAACTAATAACAAGAATCAAGTCCATAACTTGTACAAACTTAGAGAATAAGGAAGATTACCTCTCTTAAATACGGCGACGAGAATCGTTGGAAAATCTCTTGCTCGAATCAGCTTCCGACAAACAGAAACAGAACCCAAAATCGATTCGCGCCAGAATCCTTTCGTATTCAAGGTTCTTGTAAAGCTTCTGAGTTTCTAAGCTTGTTAATGGTTTCGGTTCTACTGGAATTTAAACCCAGAATACCAAGAATTCTCCCTTTGGTTATATGAAAGCTTGCAGAAAATCCCCAATTTCGGCGACTACCGACTGAGGCTTTACTCCTTCTGCTTGGAGTGCAACAAATAGTTATCCATGGAAAGGTTCCTACAGATTCTTGATGAAGATGAAGGTTGAAGAGATGGATTAATGGAGAAAGAACTGTGATATATATATATAAACTTTCAATGATTGTTATATTCTGAACGAATAAATCTTAAATTTACCTTTGGTTCAAAGAAAAGAACTGGCCCCGTATAAAATTTGGACAGTTGATGTGTGCACATTGATTTACTTAAGGCAACGGTGTTAGATAGACGAATGCCTTTGAATTCAACACGTGAAACACAAAAAACAGTGAGTGAAAAAAGATGAAAATGATTGTTGATGTAACATATTATATACGCATTTATCCGGACATACAAAAAACCCAAAGTAGTGGGCCTATAGAGAGGGCTGGGCTCATGAGTCATGAATGCCAACCAAAATGAAATACAGATCTTTTCAAGATAGCTAGGTATCTGAAAAATTTTGAGAAAAGAAAACATTTAAATGAGAGTTTGTGTAAGTTGATCGAGTTGTATTTGCAAATGAACTTTTGACAAAAATAATTAGCATCTTAATGACTTGAAATACATCTTCAAATTAATTTTTAATATTTTAAATTTCAAATACTGAAATTATCTATTTGCAAATACTTATGTTTAAAAAAATATTTTTAGATATAAAAGTTCGATTTTTACCAATACTGATTACTTAGCTATTTATACCAATACTGAGTGCTCCCTTCATCCCATATTAAAAATTGTCATTTTTTTTAAGGTCAACTATATGAAATTTGACCAATATTTTAAGATATATTTTTTCATTATATTAATATGAGAAGAATTACAACTTATATTACTTTTTGTATAGTTTTTGAATATCTAAACTATAATTTTAAAATATTAAATCATCCAATTTATATGCAAAGAATAAGTCAAATTAACTTTGGAAAAGTGAAATATGATAATTAATATCAGACGAAAGATTATACTACTATATATTATCGTTACATTTTTTTTATTCTTAGATAAAATAATGTCAGAATTTTCCATTTTGTGTGGATTTCAGTAAGGAAGTGTCACAGATAGGTTTGTAGACACACCACACCGGCCAGATGGTTTTTGACTTGTAAATTGGAGAAGTCCAGATATGGAAGCATTAATTACATTTAATTTTGTTGTGCCAAAGTCACTAGATTATAAAAAATAAATTACTCAATTTATATAAGTATCATAAAAATCACTAAATTACATAACTAAAAAATCACTCAAATGCCTAAGTACTACATATTTTATTTAGGCAGAAATAAATGAGAATTTCTATGATACATAAACAAAGTTGAGCAAAATAAAAAATAATTTTAGTGACTTTAGTGATACTTAAGTGAGTGATATTTTCCGTTAAAACAATAATTTAATGACTTTGGTACGGTAAATTACCCCTTCCTTACCGGATCAGTTTTGCTACACATCATTTTCCTCAAATATCTCATGTTGTCATGTGCCTCTGTATTTAGGCAGTAGTTATTTATTAATTAGTTAAACTCTTTTTTAAATATAAACATCCTACGAATAACATGGTATAGTACGTATGTAAATTCCTTACCTATCATTAAAATTTATTAATAACTATACTTGTTCCACAACCAAACAACATCAACAAATACAATAAATACATGGATCTCTCAAAAGTTCCATTTAGATTCTATTAACATACTCCCCTCGTATCAAATTATTTATCGCTACAAATAGTTGTCTCAAATTATTTGTCGTTTTAGAAGTTCAAGACAAAATTAATTATGTTTTCTCTGCTTTACCCTTTTCATTAACGAAGATGACACATAAATTGAGTAAACATTCAATGGAGAGAGATTATAACTTAAACATAAATAAAGATAAATTAGGTCAAATAATCCTCCTAATTAATATTTCTTGAGAGACGTATAAATTAAAAAAATGATAAATATTTGAGATGGAGGGATTAAGATCGCTATTAATTTAATATATGCTCGCAATTTTTGTAGATTGCTCGTGAATTGGAGCCATATATGAAGGTGGTTTCTGACTCTTCTATTTGAAAATAATTATTAGAGGGTTGAAAGGAATGGCACGAAGCATATTGAGACATGCATACATTTAAATGATTATATTGATCGACATGAATGTATATAAAGATATGTACCAAGTTCCCAACAACTTTCAATTATATACTTGTGTGTTTACCGGTAAAACGGTATATTGAATTTGTATAGGTGGTCAATGACACGTGGATCTTAAGTGACACGTTAGATAGAAATCCGAGATAAATTATACTGAAATCAAGTAATAGTAAAAAAAAATAAAGCAATAATTAGCCCAAGCCTTGTGCTTATTTCTTGATAAAGCTTCAGTGACTAGTATGAAAGCGTAAGAAACGAGAGAAATGTTGAAGAATATGTTGTATTATCTTGTAGATGATGTCTTACAATAGAACGAGAACATCTATTTATACATGACCTATAGGGTACAAGTTCTATGAATCTTTCCCCCTCAATTACCAATATTAATGGTGCAATAAAAGGTAATTAGGAGGTATTAAAGAATAATAAAGGGTAATAAAGGCTGGAGGAAACTTGAGGTCTTATGTAACGATTTTGTACATTGAATGACGTTTGACCGGTGAGTTGACATGCTTATCCAGGTCCTTTGTAATTTCTGCCCCGGAAGCGGGTTACCAAATTACTTCTCCGGAACTTCCTCGTAGCCCCTCGCTTGGTGACTCGAGTCTGACCTTCAGATGACAATTCTGCCACTGATTTTTCTATCGTCAATGGACTGTTGGTGCTGCAAATGTACCATTACTGATGAAAGTTTGATCTCGGATTTTCAGTGTTCACCCGAACTTCTTCAAGTGTTAACTCTCGGGTTTTTAGTTTCCCTCAAAAAATTTAAACTTTGAATATTAACTCTTGGATTTTTAGTTTTTCCCAAAACTTTCAATTTTAGAGTTTTGACTATAAAGTTTTATGTTAAATCCAAAATTATTTAGAGTTTTAACACTACGGTTTTAGTTATACCCGAAACTTTTATAACCTCACAGCCTTGAAAGTCGGGGACGTGAATGACCAGACATTTTCATCTTCCGGCTTTAGTAAAGTCCGAATATAACATGTCTGGTTAACTTTACGATCGGAAATAAAGTGTCCAACCTTTATCCATTTGATTGGATGGCTTTATAAGAGAGGGCCCTTATTTTTCGGTGTTTATGAAGAGTACGTCTCCTATTCATCTTTTGCACAAATTTTTAATATGTCATTAGACAATGTTCATGTGATATTTTAGCTTTTTGTGGCAAGAATTTATCACAAAAAGATTTTTTTATTAATTCCTTTATTTATAAATGTTAATTAAAATGTAAAAATTATCAGCTGCCATATAGTGTGGTCACTCTGATTACATGTGTAAATTATTTCACCCTCCGGGCAGTCCCCGGTATTGATATGCTTTTAACTTGAAGCGTGGGCATATTTAAGAATGATTTCGTTTCATTCAGATGTATATGGGAATATTTAGAAGGTCCATGTTTTGTTTCATCTCGTTACTTGAACTTCAACGTACACAAGTGTTTACAACTTTACATATACGAAAACTTTCACGAGATGAATAAAAGTAAATTGCAAGAGAATTTTGGCCGGACTGACACCTATTGGGTCTAGTCGGGTCTTGACTCTGGTTCCTTCTAAATTTTTTCTCCTGGGGCTGATTTGGCAGTCCCCAGTCATTTTCTTTATTTTGGAGCCAGTTCGGGCTACATGCGGACATGATGCCTTTGGGGACAATGTTTTTCTTCTTTTTTTTTCCTACTGTCCCAGAGCCACCTTAAGATGTTTTCGGAATTTATTGTTATGATTTCCGCTGCTTTGAAGCGACAGTCCCTGGTGTTCACATACATTATTGATGTTCATGTAAGTTATTTTTTTGGCGACTGGCTCCGGAAACGCTCATGGCTTCAGTCCGTGGTTCTGACGGGTATGGTTCTTCAAACCGATATCTGGAATGCCTCCAATCAAAGTTCAATTGACCTTAATTCCAGGCTGCAGAAGATGTCGATATATTTTCATGATCATCTTCTACGCGAATCTTTGACGTACGCCAGTTGTGAACATCTTCCCACATTGTTGCCTGAAACTCTAGCAGGTTTTCCTTGAGACTCCCCGAGGCATCCGAACATAGAGGATTTAGCCCCATGGTGAAAGCTTCAGAGGCCCATTCATCCGGTACTGCTGGCAACAACATCCACTCCTTCTGGAATCGAGTGACGAAGTCCGGGAGCCGCTCAGATGTCTGCCTTTCACATTCGCACCTTTCGGGCTCCAATATGTGCTTTAATAAATATATTTACGAGCATAGAAAATAAATCAATTGAGTGCTCAGGTAAAAGAGAATACCAAGTTAGGGCACATTAATCAATGTCTCACCGAATTTCTTGATCAGGACCCATTCGATCTCGTTTGATTTTAGGTCATTTCCCTTGACAACCGTGGTATAGGCCATTATGTGTTTCTCCGGATCTGTCGTTCCATCATACTTGGAATATCCAACATCTCAAATCTCTTCGGTATCAGCTCGGGGGCAACTTCTAACCACATGAGGGGCTCCCGTTATTTGATTCAACTGGTGTCGGAGCTCCTTGGCATTTTTATGCCTTCTCTGCGTTGGTGTCTACTTTGTCCGTCATGTCTTCATAAATTTTAAAACCTGCTCTAAAATGGATTTTCAGGAACAATTTCACTTTCTGAAGCACCATCATTTCTCGATCTATTCTCATTAGTAATAGCATCCCTGGTGGTATTTGGTGAAGGTACTGGTGCGTCTGTTGGGGTACTGCCATCATTTTTGGAAACATAATCCAAATAAAACCGCATCAAGTGATCCAACTATTCACTCATAGCGGTGTTCTGCGCCTTCAGATTTCGTATAGCTTCCTCAGGCATCTCGTCATTAGGAGCATCCTCCTGATGTGTCTGTCAGCCCTTGAGGTGGGTCCATCTGCAAACATCAGATTCTCTGGTACGTGGTTGCTATTGGCAAACCATCCGGTCCAAATGGGATGTTGCTTGTGTTGTCCCCAATGTTGCGACTGCTTTCATTTTCTCCTATTCTTGTCATCTGTTTGTTCTGAACAAAAAATAAGACTAGAAGAAAATATTAGATTAGTAGAGAAAGGGGTCACTCGTGACACCACAATTGTCCAGGCCCTACGGTAGGCATCAAACTGTTTACTCATAAAATGGTACAATTGAATTTGTATACGTGGTCAAGGACACGTGGATCTCAAGTGACATGTTAGATAGAAATCCGAGATAAATTATACTAAAATCAAGTAATAGTAAAATAAAGTAAAGCAATAATTAGCCCAAGCCTTGTGCTTATTTCTTGATAAAGCTTCAGTGACTAGTATGAAAGCGTAAGAAACGAGAGAAATGTTGAAGAATATGTTGTATTATCTTGTAGATGATGTCTTACAATAGAACGAGAACATCTATTTATACATGACCTATAGGGTACAAGTTCTATGAATCTTTCCCCCTCAATTACCAATATTAATGGTGCAATAAAAGGTAATTAGGAGGTATTAAAGAATAATAAAGGGTAATAAAGGCTGGAGGAAACTTGAGGTCTTATGTAACGATTTTGTACATTGAATGACGTTTGACCGGTGAGTTGACATGCTTATCCGGGTCCTTTGTAATTTATGCCTCTGAAAGCGGGTTACCAAATTACTTCTCCGGAACTTCCTCGGAGCCCCTCGCTTGGTGACTCGAGTCTGACCTGTCACCATCGCCATATGTCATCTCTTGATATGCGCATCTGTGTTTACGAAATTTGGCATATACATTGTGTATGTTCTCAACATGGACTTTAAAAAAACAACTTGGCTACCCTTTTGAAGGGCAGAAAAAGTTGGGATTCTGAATCTTCCTTGAAATTGAGGTGAGATTTGTCTCAAACACGTACATGCAAAATAAAATGGGAAAATTCTTAAAACATGAAGACAAATTATGTGCGTTCCAATTTGAAGAGTGCACATTTGTATATAAATAGAGTTAATGGTCAAAACATATTTGAACTATTTTTTTTTGAGTTTCCTACCTAAATTATGAGGTGTTATTTGGAGTCATACTTTTCAAAAATATAGATATGAGTATATTTGAATAATCCGACATGAGTGTGACATATTTGTAGAGATTCCGAACAACATATATAGTTGGTGACACATATTTCTGTAGGTTTTTGTTGGGTTGTTATACGCAACGGATATTGAAAACTTGTTTCAAACCCAACAAATGTAGAACTGTTTGACTATAGGATAATTTTAAACTGTAAACATGTAAGTACCCTTCAAGTCTTATGTTTACAGTTTAAAATTATCATATAGTCAAACAGTTCTACGTTTGTTGGGTTTGAAATAAGTTTTCAATATCTGTTGCGTATAACAACTCAACAAAAACCTACAGTGGTATCAGAGCGAGCCAGGGCTGTTTTGTATGATTATAAGGTAATTAGTTAATAATAATATGGGTTAGAATTTATTTAAATATGAAATTTATGTCGTTTAAAGCTTGGAAACCTAATATCTTAAAAGCACATCATCCTTGTCTCCCAAACTATTAAACAATGATGTATTCGAGGAAGTAACTCTTCTAAGTCAATGTGCGTAACCGGTTCATTGCGAACATGGTGCACTGAAGCGAAGAACGAGAAGGGATTGGACGATGGTCGATGAACGTGTTGTTTGATAGTGAAGGGTAACGAAGATAAATCTGCAAACCTGACCCTGAACCAGTTTTAAGGTTTCAGAAATGCAGATTTTGTGCTTCTGAGACGGAGGCGCCGCAACTCCACGATAGAGCGCCGTGGCACCGAGGCTCCAATTTAAAAAAAACATATTTTTTCAGAACAGTGAACAGTAACCGAACACTATTCCGGCATGAATAGTGGCGTCAGTCACTGTTCCGGCGTGAACAGGCTCAAGACCTTTGAGTCTTCCACTTCCAAAGGCAAAGTTGTGCTTATGATGAGCTCTATTAGCCGACCCAAGCTGAAAGGTAAGGAATGGTAGTAGAAGAAGGGTAAAGTAGTCGCTGCGCCCTCAGCTATGAAGCCTAAGGGAGGTGTGAAGAAGAAGAATATGAATCCGGCTAAGGATGTATGCCTCAACTACAACAAGAATGGGCATTGGAAGAAGAACTGCACTGCACCAGGTGAAGGAAAAACACTGGGTACTTCTACCTCTGGTGGACAAGGTATGTACGTCATTGAAATAAGCATGTCTATAAATAACTCTCATTCCTGGGTATTGGATACCGCTTGTGGCTCACACATTTGTACCAATGTGCAGGGGCTAACTGATAATAGGAAGGTTGGACCAAGAGAGGTGGACCTACACGTTGGAAATGGAGCACGAGTGGATGTTGAGCGTGTAGGAACTTATATATTAAATTTGCCTTCTGGCTATTGTCTAGTGTTAAATGATTGTTACTATGTACCCTCGTTAATGGTGAATATCATTTCTATCTTTGTTTTAGACATGGAGGGTTTTTCCTCATATATTTATAATGGCATTCAAGTAGTGTCTTTTGATAATGTTATATATGGAACTGATCCTCTTGTGGATGGAGTATATACACTATACTATAGTCGAGAAATATTCAATGTACAAAATAAATGAGCTAAGATAAGTAATAGAAACTCTACCTACCTATGGCATTGCAAACTTGGTCATATCAATGAATCAAGGATAGCAAGGTTGGGGAAGTTAGACTACCTCGAACCATTTGACTTGAAGTCTTATGGTAACTGCGAATCTTGCTTGAGAGGAAAGATGATCAATAAGCCACTTTCTGGGAAAGGTGTGTGAGCCAAGGAGGTGCTTGAGTTGGTCCATACTAATGTATGTGGGCCATTTTTGACTCAAACTAAATGAGGTTTCCCATACTTCATCACTTTTACTGACGACTTCACAAGGTATGAATATGTGTATCTTATGAGACATAAATCCGAGGCTTTTGAAAAGTTCAAAGAGTACAAGTCGGAAGTAGAGAAGCAACTTGCAACAAGTATCAAGACCCTTCGATCGAATCGAGGAGGTGAATACTTGAGCAAGGATTTTCTAGATTACTTAAAGCTACATGGAGTCCAATCTGAGTGGACACCTCCTGGAACACCACAGATGAATGGTGTTGCCGAAAGGAGAAAGCGAACCTTATTGGATATGATTCGATCCATGATGAGCTTCTCAGCTCTACCGACATAACTTTGGGGACATGCTATACAGACCTCAATATATGTTATGAACAGGATTCCTTCCAAGTTAGTAAAAAAGACACCCTATGAGATATGGTGTGACAAGAAGTCAACTCTTAAACATATGAGACCATGGGGGTGCCCTACATATGTTAAGAAAATGCTCACTAACAAGTTGGAATCAAAAGTGAGAAATGTTACTTCGTGGGTATCCAAATGAAACTAAGGGATACTACTTCTATATTCCTGGAGAACGTAAGGTCATTATTTCCAGGAACGCAACTTTTCTTGAAGAAGAATATGTCTATAAGGAAAATAGTTGCACAGAGATAAAACTTGAAGAAATTCAAGAACCGCAAGATAACATAGATGTTGAATCCTTGCCGAATGACCAAGGCAAGAATTCAGTGGGAGTGTTTGGCGAAGATTGGGTACTTCAAGTACGCCCTTCGGCCAGTGGGAGTGTTACGAGGAACAATGCAAAAATGCAAGATCCTCCTACATAACCTTTGGGAGTAGATGCAATGGTTGCACCTCCTCTTATTTAGGAAATATATGAAAATGATATTCCTGAAAGCTCTCAAGTTAGTGGATTATCCAACACACAAGAACCCTCTCACAGTCAGAACATATCAAGCACTGAACTACAAAACAATAAACAAAATAGGTCCACTAGGACTCATCGTCCTCCTGAAAAATTAAATCTACTTGTGGAAACACACAGTGAGATAGATATTCCCGATAACGATGAGCCTACAACCTATAGCGAAGCAATGTTGGACATTGATTCGAAGAGATGGCAAGAAGCCATGAAATTCGAGATGGAATCTATGTACATCAATCAAGTGTGGAACTTGGTTAATTTGCCAGCTGGGGTTAAACCCATAGGATGCAAATGGGTCTTCAAGAAGAAGATCGATGCATTTGGAAATGCACAGACTTATAAAGCAAGGTTGGTGGCTAAAGGTTATAATCAACGACCTGGGGTCGATTATGATGAAACCTTTTCACATGTTGCTAAGATTAAGTCCATTCAGATTTTTCTTGCAATAGCTGCATATTATGATTATGACAGTTGACAGATGGACGTCAAAACCGCTTTCCTCAATGCTAATCTAGTTAAGAAGGTGTATATGAAACAACCTGAGGTTTTTTTGCTTGAGTCCAAACCAAATGATGTATGCAAGCTACAAAAGTCCATTTATGGGCTTAAGCAAGCCTCGATGAGTTGAAATATTTGCTTTGACAAGGCTATCAAGTCATTTGATTTCGTCAGAAGCAAAGAGGATCCATGCGTTTATAGTAAACGCAAGGATGTGAGTATTGCCTTCATTATTATATATGTAGATGACATATTGATAATGAGAGACAATAAGACTCTCATGCAGTCAGTCAAGGAGTGGTTGTCCAGTACCTTCATGATGAAGGATTTAGGTGAAACATGCTACATTCTCAGAATTAGGATCTATAGAGATAGACCTAATAGATTGTTGGGGCTGTCACAATCAGTCTACATAGACAGAGTGCTTAGACATTTTTCTATGGAAAATTCAAAGAAAGGCGGTCTACCTATGGGACAAGACATCAAGTTATCTAAGAAGGACATTCCTTCTAATGCTATAGAACTTGAACGCATGAAGAGGATCCCATATGCTTCGGCTATAGGATCGATCATGTATGCCATGACCTGTACTAGGCCAGATGTGGCCTTTGCACTTAGTATGACTTGCAAATTCCAGCAGAATCATGGGGAAGAACACTGGAAAGCAGTCAAGTGTATTCTTAAGTATCTTAGACGAACTAAAGATTACTTCTTAGTCTATGGTGGGGAAGAAAAGCTAGGCGCTCGGGTACAACGATGCTAGCTTCCAGACGGATCTTGATGACTTCAAATCTCAGTCTGGGTACACGTTCATTTTCAATGGTGGAGCAGGAAGCTGGAAAAGTTCCAAACAAACTACAATTGTTGATTCGATAACAGAAGCTATGTATATTGCTGAATCGGAAGCTGGTAAAGAAGCTGTCACGATTTTTGAGTTCCTAAAGGAACTAAGGGTAGTTCCGAGTGCCAGTTGTCCAATAACTATTTATTGTGACAACACTGGTGAGATTGCAGAGCCTAAGGAACCAAGATCAACAAACAGAAATAAGCATGTACCAAGAAAGTACCACATACTCAGGGAGATGGTGGAGACTGAAGAGATTAGATTAGACTATGTTCTCACAGACGATAATCTAGCTGACCTATTCACTAAACCATTAAGCTTAATCAAGCATAATGGTCATTTTGAGAATATGGGCATTAGATATATTGGAGATTGGCTCTAGGTCAAGTGGGAGATTGAAAGTATATGTATGTCTTAGAGATAATCTGTATTAGTACAAATGTATTTTATACACATTCGTATTATTATTAATGGAGATTAATATTTTGGCATTTGCAATTATTAAATTATTAGTTGATTGTTTATAATATTCTATAATATGCATCCCTAGAGGTTACGTTGTTATTAATAATGCGAGATATTAATATTATAATGTAACTCTTAAAATAGCCTCGACTAATGATCATAGAGAATGGGATATCGATGATATGTGATAAGTCGACATGTGGTCTGCATCACATCCTTAGAGGATGTAGTATGTCTCACCTGCTACAAGTAATGGCTACTCGTGATGGACACATGGATACTTTGGAAGTATTGGTATACCCTGCTGATATACTGTTTGTTATACTTGTCTAAAGTATGATCAGCGTGTGGGAGATAGAGGTCCTTAGACTTGAGGTCAATGTGCACCTTGTCTACAAAGTAATATACTTTGATCATGTCCTAAGCTCAAATGCCTTATAGGTTGAAATACGGCTTGTATTGGGTACATTACGATGTGTATTAAAGTTGGTAGTTGAGCCAAAATTATGATCCATTCCTCGAATGTATATTCGAGAGAACACTCAGTTTCTCAGTGATATTATGTTGACTAAGTCGTTGGCCAACGCAATAGACATATTTAGAATATGGTCTAGTTGTCAACTAATATAGATGAGATACAATGATTAAGCCATTTGGATAGACACTTGACAAATCCTAAGTTTGATCGGGTGTGTCGTGAATGAAATGATTTTATCTTACCACATAGAAGTTAAGTTTAATGGATTCGTGTAAACGTACTTCACATATTGAGTTCGTCTTGCGGCGCCGTCTAAGAGTTCCGTGTAGACCTTAATATATGATGATGATAGCAACATCATTGACATTTGGCCATTTCCTAGTTCTATAATTAATATGATGATGATAGGATGGGGAAACTAACAAAATGAGGCAAAAAGAAGACGAAAAATTAAACAGAAAATCCCTAGATCTACTTCACTTTCCAATAAGCACAAAGAAAGAAAGAAATAAATAAATAGATAAGATTTGTGCAATGGGAACAAAGTAGTAGACTGCATTTTCCTTTTTGCATTTGGTGTTTCGGTAGATCTCCGACACAAGTCATTCAAAAAGTATATAAAAAAAAAAGATATTATAAAAAGCAAGATTAAGCTATCTGAAAAAAAAGAAAAATCACGAATTAGTCATATACTCAAATCATCAATTGGGTTCACGTTATATAACCTAAATGAAATATCCATAACTGTCCATTTTTTATTTTCATAATCAAATGAGTCTGAAGTTATCTAACTAGACGTTTTAACATGCGATTTTATCTTATGAGATGAAATTTCAAATCATCCAAAAATGTACGATTTGAGATTTCGTCATGATTTTAAAAATTTTAAATATAAAAATTGACCCATAAGTTTATATTTTATAAAAAGATCCATAAGTTGATAGATATATTTATCAATCACGTTTACCAATCATTTATATAAAAAAGATCTACAAGTTGGTAGCATATTTACAACAAATTTACTCTTACCAACCATGTGCGAATATTATATTAAAGAGTAGTTACACTACAACTCATGTTCAATTTTTTATTTTATTGAACTAAAGTTTGATTAAATTGATGTTGTATTTTTTAGAAAAACCTTCTAGTAGCGTATTAATTTCGTTATGATATATGAATTGCTCATTTGGTAAGATTGTATAAGAATTGAGAAAGTTTTGATGATTTTCATAACTTGTGGGATTTTTATGACTACAAAAAAAAACTACAATTTAAAAAAATCTAAATTGTACGTCCAAACAAAACTTCGATTTCAAATCATTAGATGGAATCACGATGATTTGAAATCATTAGATGGAATCACGATGATTTGAAATCATTAGATGGAATCACGATGATTTGAAATCATTAGATGGAATCACGATGATTTGAAATCATTAGATGGAATCACGATGATTTGAAATCATTAGTCCAAACGACCGATAAGAATAAACCTATGAGTTTCACTGTGCTGTGTATGTATGTGTAATTGTGTATATTTAAGCACTATGTTTAGTACTTGCCAAACAGTAGATTGCACTGCGTACGATTGGTTTATCTTATCACACAATTCCTTAAACAAGTGTTCGGTTGGACTTGCATCTCTATCTCTCATTTTCATCTTTGTGAAATTAATTTCTTGCTTCTTCAAATAGTTCCCAAGGGTTCCACTCCTAAAAAGGATCTCTGGGATATAATATGAGATTATTTAATCTCATGTTTGGTTGAATTTTTATTTTCGATATAGGTAATTCAAAGAATATTAGTTATTATAATATTATTTTTATACCATATTTGATGTGGGATAGTAATTTCAGAACAGCTATCTAACAATCAAATGACTAAAATCTCCAAAATTCTTTAAGAAGGCCAAAGTTCAAATTATAATTTTTCTTTAGAGTTTATCCAAGGTAAAAACCTAACAATTCCTTTACATTACTCTATATATCTCATTTTTAGTCCACTCAACCAAACATCTACCAAAATATATGTCAATAAATAATCCTGTTATTATTTAATCACAATATTATAGTCCTAAGGATCCGTTTGGCCATGAAATTTTTTCACTTTTTTTCCCCAAAATTCTTTGCATTTTATTTGAAAATCATTGTTTGGTAATGAGAACTTTTTATTTTTTTACTTTTAGTACATTTAAACAACCACATATTCTTTGCAAAAAAATTATAACCAAACACAACTCCATCTTCAACTCCAACTTCAAATTTTCAGATAAAGTGAAAAATATTTTCTTTTCATGGCCAAACGCCTATCTAAAATGTTGTTTCCACTTTTTTCACTTCAGTATATTTTAAACAACCAAAATATTCTTTGAAAAACTAAAATATTTTTTGAAAAACCTATAACCAGACACAATTCCATATTCAAGTCCAACTTAAAAATTCAGATAAAGTGAAAAAATATTTTATTTTCATGACTAAACGCCTACTTAACTTATTTGCGGACCAAATGATTCCAACGAATTTATATCTATACACTAAATAAGGTATATAAAATTTTACCACATCAACGGTATTGAACTTGTAATAATCATTTTAGATTATTAACTAATAATATTAAATAGAATTGCATGCATTATATTTTGAATAACCTATATAAATATAGGTTGTCTTTCGGAAACAACCGCTCTATACCAACGTATAGGTAAGGTTTGCATACACTTTACTCTCCACATACCCCACATTGTGGGATTTTACTGGAATATGTTGTTGTTGTTGTTGTTGTTGTTGTTGTTGTTGTTGTATATTTGATACTACGGAGCCATTTGAACATGATTTGAAATTATGATGGTTTGAAGTTGAAGTTTGGTTTGGACATGTAATTTTGATTTCTTAAGTTGTATTTTTTTTTATATACATAAAAATTCACAGGTTGTGAAAACAACCAAAACCTTCTTAATTCTTATACAATCTTATCAAATGAGCAAGTAATAGTTCATAACAAGATTAATACGCTACTAGAAGGTAAAAATACATCGATTGATCAAACTTTAGTTTAATAAAGTAGAAAATTAAAAATGATTAATATAAATGAGTTGTAGTAGATCTTCTCATAATTGATATAAATGGTTGATAAACATGATTGATAAATATGTTTGTTAAGAGTCTCACATCGGAAATGGATGGGAACATGAAGTCCTTATATGGACTTACAATCCTCACCCTACAAGCTAGCTTTTATAGTTTAGTTAGGCCCAAAATCCATTCTTTATCCATTCCAATTCTTCGTTCACCGATGTTGGGCCCCCAAATTATATTGTCCACGTTCCAGTTAACGAGGTCTTGGCGTGCGGGGAGTGTTAAGAGTCTCACATCGGAAATGGAATGGGAATATGGACTCCTTAGATGGACTTGGACAATACTCACTCTATAAGCTAGCTTTTGGGGTTGAGTTAGGCACAAGACCCATTCTTTACCTACCAACTTATGAATCTACTTTTATAAAATATAAACTTATGAGTCAACTTTTATATTTGAAAAAATTTAAAATTATAATTTTGATTCCCAAATCATGACTTTTTGAATGATTTGAAATTTCATGAGAGAAAATTAAATGTCCAATCTGATTTCATCTCATCGCATGTACAAACGCCTACCATCAATATATAAAAACTTAAATTCAAAAAATAATCACACACTCCTAGCTCTATTCCAATTAGACCTGTCCAACGGGTCGGGGACCCGACCTGGCCCGACCCAAAAAATTCAGGGCCAGGGTCGGCTTATAGCTGACCCGCGAGTCACCCGACCCGAAAAAATGGGGACTCGATCTTATGTAGGGTTGGGCCAGGGTCAGAATATTTTACCCGTCTGACCCGGCCCGACCTCGACCCGCATATTTTTTAAATATAATTTATATTATTTTTCCTTCATTAATATTTATTTTGTACATATATATATATATATATATATATATTTAATATATATTTTTGCCATTAATAAGTGGCCCGCAAAAAATCGGACGGGTCAGGGCCAGAGTCAATTTTTTTTTAAAAAAATAAGGTCAGAGTCGGATCAGGGTCGGGCAAGCAGAAAAAAAAAATCACCCGACCCGGTCTTTGAACAGATCTAATTCCAATACAGCACCCACCTGGCCTTCCACGTTTTCTACATCACTGCACAGGTCATTTATAAACTCCATTTGCTCTCTCATTTTTCAGTATCTCTTGAGACATGTCCATTAACCTTTTTTCTTCACAACTTCCAGTAGAACCATTATTCTGGTGCAGCACAAAACAACACTATAATTTCATGGAATCATCTAGAAACTCCTCATCTTCAAATCACAACAACAACACAGAATTAGAAGAAATTATTGAAATTCCAAAAGAACATCTGTTCGAAAAGCCTTTAACACCGAGCGATGTAGGTAAGCTCAATCGATTAGTAATCCCTAAACAAAATGCGGAGAAATACTTTCCACTTAATGGTCCTATTATTGAGTCGGGCGAAAAGGGATTTTTACTGAGTTTCGAGGACGAATTGGGGAAATTATGGAAGTTCAGATATTCCTATTGGAATAGTAGTCAGAGCTATGTATTGACCAAAGGATGGACCCGTTTTGTTAAGGAGAAAAAATTAGATGCTGGTGATGTTGTTTTGTTTGAACGACACCGTTTAGACGGCGACCGGCAATTTATTGGGTGGAGGAGGAAGAGCGGCAGTAGCGCTGACGCTGCTGCAACCACCGTTGCTCCGCCGGGAGGTGGCGGCGGCGGGGGGTGGGCCCAGTTGCATCCTCATCCGTCGGCAGGTGTTCCATACCAATCTGACTTTATTCATGCAGGTATTATATTTCTTCTTCTACACATTATCTTTTTTGTTTTTGTTTTATCTTCATTTTTCGATTTAGCACTCTACCTACATGCAGACAAGTACTACACGCATCTGTTTTTTTTTTTCTTTCAGTGTGATAATATATTATTTTTTCTTTAAAAAATTTATTTGTACTTAGAGTTTACATTAGTTTAATGATCAATGCAAGAACATATGTATTACTTAATCATAATTAAATATTATGCATCCTCACTTTAATTTGTAACTAATAAAATTAAAGGCCCCTTTGGTCATAAAATTATTCATTTTTTTGAATTAATTTCACTTTATTTAAAAATTAGTATTTGGTCATGAAAATATCAAATCCAACTTGAAGTTGTATTTCAAATTTGAAAGTAGTTTATAACCTGTTCTCCAACTCATTTTTTCATTTTTTGAAGTTGTATTTAAATACATTTAAATATGCATATTATTTCAAATATTTCTTGCAAAAAGTATAACCAAACATAACTCCATCATCAACTCTAATTCTATAAATTTCAAATAAAGTAAAAAATAGTTGAAATTCATGGCCAAACGCGTACTAAATTGTGTCATTTGTTATAAACCCCACCGCATAAATTTTTTCTTTTTCTTGGATGTCTATGTAACTCTATATATAGTAACATTGCTTTTTTTTTTTACATAAATAATAGTAATAAATAATAACAATAATATAAATGGTGATAATAATAATATTTTAGTGTCAATACCAAATCAATAAATACAAGACCTTCTGTCTTTTAGACAGATAATTATGGTCAAGTGATATGCCATCTCATTAGAATATTTATGTGCTAGGCTTAAATATTTTAGTGTAAATAACTTGTATATACATGTAATTATTCACCAAGAAATTTACTTGTACACAAAATTACATGACAACGTTTTCTTCACACACATTATTCAATCTAACTTGACCAGTTTTTAATTGCTAAGCTTAAAGTCACTTATTTAATTAAATTAGTGAAAATATTACAATATATTCACCATATATTTTGTAATTAATAGTAATGTATAATTATGGTAAAAATAGGATCCTTATTCAATTAGAATTCAACATTGTACACACTATATATATTTGTATTAATGAGAAAGACTCTCCAAAGGAGATGAATACAATCTTACATGATATCAATAGCCAAAAGTCCCTCCCTACCCTAAACCCTACTTTGGCCGCCGTACCCCTCCACTTCGCCTCCCTCTTTTGGCGGATAAACAACAGTATACCGCCTCGTATACCACTGTTCCTTCATGATATATAGTCAGTGTACCCTACTATCAGTGATATACTGCCTCTCCTCTACCTATAAACCTGTATACTCTAGTTATATCAATTCGTATACCGCTGATATACAACGATATACTCAGTACCCAACCCTTATATTCCATGTTTTATAGCCCGTATACATCAAGTATACATGCAGTATACACCGCCCAATACACATCACATAAGCAACCCGGTATACCGCTGCTATACAGCTGATATACGACAACTTCTCAATCAATATTCTTCCATAAATTTTTGGTAACCCTTATGGATTCTCCCAGTTTTGCTTCCTCAACTCCCGACGTCAAAAATCCCCCTCATGGAAATTGGGCCAACAATACGTACAATTCACAATGGGCCCAACATCCCAGCAATGTTCTAGCAATAGTGGGCCAATTCGAACTGGGCCTGCCCTTCCAGCAGCACTCCAGTGGCCCAACAACAGCAGCCCAACTACGTTTCGGCAGCATTCCAGCAACCGTGGGCCAATTCGAACTGGGCCTGCCCTTCCAACCGCACTCTAGTGGCCCAAAAGTAGCACTCCCATCTGGCTAAACTGAGGCCCAGTATCCTGGTAGCCCATCCAACGGCTTGCCAGGCAGGCCCAAGCCATCAGGCCCACTACACAGCGGCCCAGCAGCAGTCGTCCAACCTCAATCCAACGGATTTGGGCCATATTTTTGTTTATTTAAAATTGCAGTGGCCCGCTGATGCATGGTATATGGATACAGGTGCCACGTCTCACCTCACCAACAATTCTGATAATCTTTCTCAACTGCGCAATTTAAATACTCCTCAATCTATTATGGACTTCGCATTCCAATACAAGGGTTTGACCACACACTAACTCCACCACTGCATCCTCAATTCTCCCTTAAAAACGTCATATATGCCCTTAATATTATCAAGAACCTAATCTCTGTTAGAAATTTTTTCACTGATAATTCCGTATCCATCAATTTCGACCCATTTGGTTTTTCTATAACCGACCTACGTACGGGGAAACTTCTTACAAGATGCAATAGTGAGGGAGACCTCTATCCTTTTCTATCCACGCCCACTGCCCATGTCTCTTCTCCCACCACTTTAGCTGCAATATCTCCATCAACGTAGCATAGTAGACTTGATCTTCAGGAAGCTCATGTTTTTGATTCCCTTAGAAACCAAAATTCAATCCAAGTTTTTGATTCCCTTAGGCCCAAAAGTAGCTCTTAAACGTATTATTCGATACGTTAAGGACACTCTTGATTATGGATTACATCTCTACCGCTCTACACCGGCCAGACTGATATCATACACGGACGTCGATTGGGCAGACTGTCCAGACACGCGACGTTCCACATCTGGCTACTGTGTGTTCTTAAGTGACAATCTTATCTCGTGGTTTGTCAAAAGGCAAGCCACACTCTTCCGATCGAGTGCAGAAACAGAGTACAGAGGAGTTGCAAACGTTGTAGCTGAGATATGCTGGCTCCGAAACCTCCTAGAGCTTCAGTGTCCCTTACGTAAGGCTTCTATAGTTTACTCTAATAACATATCTACAGTATACTTATCTCATAACCCGGTTCAGCATTAGAGAACCAAACACATTGAGATAAATATACATTTTATTCGTGAGAAAGTTGTTATAGGTCATGTTAAAGTGTTGCATGTGCCTTCTTCGTATCAATATGCAGATATTTTCACAAAGAGGCTTCCTCAACATCTATTCATCGACTTCAGATCCAGTCTCAGCGTTCGGCCTCCTCTCGCTCCGACTGAGGGGTGTATTAGTGAATATTACAATATATTCACCATATATTTTGTAATTAATAGTAGTGTATAATTATGGTAAAAATAGGATCCTTATTCAATTAGGATTCAACATTGTACACAATATATATTTTTGTATTAATAAGAAAGAAATCCGAAGAGAAATTAATACAATCTTACTATAAGTTAATTTGGACAGCTATGGTTTTTGTTTATTTTATTGATTTGATTTTTGATTAATATAATAGGAAGAGGAGTAATGCACAACCAAACAACAGCAAATGGGAACAATACAAGGAGACAAGTAAGGTTGTTTGGGGTGAACCTAGAGTGCGAGGTCGATGACTCGTCTTCGTGGTCCGAGCCATCAGATGGCTCATTATCATCGAGCCAACACCAACAAAGTCAGGAATATCAGGGTCAAGCTGGGCAACACTATTATCAATACCAAGTCCATTATTCCAATCCTCATGCTGTACCTGCAGCTACATCCTATAATCATAATTATCACAATAACATGGTACGCTCCTATTTCAACTTTTCTTACTCGAATAAAGTAGGCGTTTGAACATGACATCATGAAATCAGTGATAGTTTATTGAATTTAAGTTGAGAAAGAGTATTTAAAAATTGAATTTATGTTTACACGTATTTTACTTGAAAAATATTGATGTTTGTGAAGAGATTTTATTTTTTCACTTGAAATTTTTTTGGTTGAAATTGGTTCAACAACAATTAACAACAACAATAACAATATATCCAGTGAAATCTCACAAAGTGGAGTCTGAAGAGGATAGTGTACTCAGACCTTACCCCTATCTTGGGAAGTAGAGAGACTGTTTCCGATAAGTTTTGAACCGAATAAATTTTGAACTTTTGTTTCAAAAACAATTATGTCCAAATGGGTCCCTGCGTTTTTTCTTTTAGAAGAAAAGCACAGGTAATTTGTATTGAGTAAGAATAGTGTTAAATATGTGATTGATCAGTCCAAATTCCCAGTTTGATTTCTTGTTTCCCTTAGTGAGACAGATCTATACAAACTCTACAGTCACCCTATGTAATGTTTTAATTCTTAAAATACAATGCACCTAGCTAACAGGGCGTATTAGTTTAATTGGAAATTGGTTAGTAAATGACTAAAGGCCAAGAAACATAAAAATATACTAGTACTACCAAGTAGTCTAGTTGAACAAGTAGTGTTCTTTTTTGTAGTAGCAAATCAATTTTGCTACTTCTTGTATCACATGTAAGCTGTTTTGGAATTTGTGCTAACTACCTTCTCTTAGCCCTCTTGTCTTTGAACTCTAATTTTTTTTGTAGAGAAATTTGATGATATAGTTATTTGGTGGAGTATCTTTCTTTATATAATCGTGGTATTCGGGCTAGCTTGCGCGCAACTCGATTAATGTTATGGGATACCTATTACCTTCCACCAGCAATAGGTATCAGGTAACTCTGTCTACCAATGCTAGGACAGATGGAAACAAATCACCTAATGTTTTTAGTACCTATATATTGGTGGAAGGTACCAGATATCTCGTGAAATTAGTCTAGCTGTGTGCATATTAGCTGAAACACTACTGTTATAAAAATATAATAATACGAATAATGTAATTTTCAAAAATATTTTTTCTAGAAAGGAGATAAAAATAAGATGGATTAATAGTAATGGGTGTTCTAGAGGACTCCTACCAACCCTTGAGAATTTTACTAATCTCCCTGTTTTGGCTTAATATGAGACATTTCTTTTGTCTTTCTCTTGTGGGTCTAATGAAAATAACTCGAGCCTTTTCTCTAATTTTTTCCTTTCCCTTAGTACAAATGAAAATAAAATCTTCCTATTTTCTCTACCTTTCCTAGTCATCGTTCTATCTATCTACATGCACTCCAAATAACTGAAATTAGCTACAGCTAAATCGTAGTTAATAATATTTTTTGATAATGCATTACTAAGCAGTTGCTAAATAGAATTAACAACAAATTGTGCTATTTAGCTATATAATTTATTTGTGATTAATTTCCAACTTTTTTTTAGTATTGATTGTGTTTTCCACACGTGTGGAGTCGTGTGAAAGGAGAATACCTTGGAAATACATCAATAAAATGATTGCTAAGAGTGGGCATATCTTTAAATTGTGTTATCATTTGGTTCGTGGTCCCAACTATACCAGAGTAGGCAGCTTTCAAAAATTTGAACTTAACTTCAATGAACCAAAATATATTTTGGTCAAATAAATAGCTTTGGCCAGGCAACTTTAGCCAAAAAATAGCATATTATGTAGTCAATTTTGCTGCTCACTACCAGAGTCGGACTTCTATTTTGGTAACCAAATCAAACTCTGGGAGCTAGCATATCAAAGATTCATTTCACATAGCAAAGACTCGTGTGTTCTTCCCCTCATGTGACACTACTTTCTATACTCATGTTAGATTTTTTTAATATTTGAAAATATATTTCATAAGTTTCATTTTACTCTTAATAATATAGTTATATTAACACAAATATTATGACTCTATGTCTAGTCAAACAGATTCACATAAAAATAAAATGAAACCGAAGGGTATTATTTTAGCTTGGGACTGACATCATACAACTTTTTGCTAGATAATTTGTACCTTTTCATGCTTAGGTAACACTTCTGATTTTTGAAATTGTCCAATTTCCCCATTATTAATGAAAGACTTGATTGAGTCACTTAAGTTCATTATGACCAATAAAAATAACAGGAGTAGATTGTTGTTTTTTTATAGGAATCACAAGCTATGGCGGAGTCAGAATTTTAAATGAACATGCCAAGAAGACGAATGAGTACATACTATATACGTATATATAAAAAATAAGTTTGATATTACATATATAATGTAGTTTTTCGATTTGGGAACCTATGATACCCTAGCTCCGCCCATGATCACACGTGTTGTTTCAAATATAACATGCTTAGCATACCATTTTAATGATGCATGGGTAAAGTCAAGTGCATGACGTTTTCCAAGCCTTCAACATGAAGCAAGATACTAGTATCAAAGTTGCAATAAAGTTATTTTGAAACTTTCATGGTGTATTGAATACTTAGCTCTCTGTATCACCAAAGTAACCAGTGGTCCAGACAGGGATGGTCATATGCACATACTACAATTATTACTTCTAGTTTCTTGAAATTTTTATGGTATTGCTAATAATTATACTGTATGATCTTTGTAACAGGATATGGATTACTCAAGAAATGTCAACCAGATGAGATATCACCAGGGATAAGATCTGTGGATGTGACATAAGGATTCACTTTTATGGGCCACTATTGGAATATAAAAAACAAGCAATTAAAAAAAAAAAAAAAGGGGAAAATCCCAGATTTTCTGGCTACTTGTTTCTCCCAGAAAGGTGATGTATATCAACTTCAACAACTCCAACTCAAAAGGGTAACTAAATGAAACAAAAAAAAAATTGTAACTTTGAAAGAGACATCACATCAGGGTGTTTTGAGAAGGGGGGAGTTGAACAGTGGAGTAGAGGTGGGCCATCCAAGTATATAGATTGACGTAAATAACGGCCCAAACAGAATAATATGGGCCGTTTATTTATAGAAATCTTGCTGACCCCAGCTTATTTGAGACAGAGACGTAGTTGTTATTGTTTGCTTACAAGAATTTATAAATATATAAAAGGAGTGGGGGTGTGGATGGATAATGGGGTTTGGTTTACTACTGTAAATTCTGCTTGAGATTTTCCTAGGGCTTCACCTTGATGACATTTTTATCAAGTGTAGGAACCAAGAAGGAATGCTATTTACCATCTATTAAAGGCAACTAACAGTTTTGAGCAGCTTTTCTTCACATTTTGAGTCTAATTCGATGGAAGAATTCTTTTTGTTCAACAGTGTGTTCAGTGTACGATTACGTATGTTTTAATTATTCGTATGAAAATCTGTTGAAAAGACTAGTCAATCTAACCTGTGAACTCTAAGTTCAATTCACAATAAGTCGGTCAAAAGTAAAAATGACAATTGACAAGATACATTATAACAAGACCTTTTCCAGCAACTTTACGTATCCTTCTCAAACTTCACAAAGAGTATAGTACTAATCTATTGCATTCTAATTTAAACCTATGAAATTGGATTTTGGAGGCACATTCTGTAAAAGTAACTTTAACAAGCTTGGCTGCCCGAACAAACTATTTTGGGATCAGTTAACATTCCGAACTTGTCTTGATACAGACCGTTCAGTGCATGGGATAGCAGAGAGAGCCGATGGACTCCAGACAAAAGTTACGAAGTGCCTAGATTAGGTGACCCAAAAGAACCAGAGGTGCCAATAACCAACCTTTTTTTGTTCTTTAGATTAGGTGACCCAAAAGAACCAGAGGTGCCAATAACCAACCTTTTTTTGTTCTTTATTAATAGTGTCGGTGTTAGGGCTATCTAGTGCACATTTTTTTTGTTCTTCATTAATAGTGGCGGTGTTAGGGTTATCTAGTGCACATTTAGACTATTTCACTGCATACTTAGTTACTTCCCATGAAGGCACATTGGTATATTTATTCAATCTGATGTCAACCCTTCTTCTCCTCTTCCCTGTTGAATTCAGACCACACAACCTCAATTGGATATATTAAATTTAAACATAACTGTAAAACAATAGATGTGGAGTTCCCTTATCGTTTCAAGCATCAACAAGATTGTTAGAATAATGCAGCTATTATATAGTCACTAGAAAATACAACAATAACATACCTCGTATAATCTCACAATTGGGGTATGGGAGGGTGTGGTATACAAAGACCTTACCTTTGTGGGGTAGAGAGGTTGTTTCCGATAGACCATCGGCTCAAGAAAATCGTTTTTCAGAACAGGTTTGAGAGAAACGCAAGAGATGAAAGCTACGATGAAAATATTAAAAGGAAGAGAAGTACTAACAGTAATATCTAAGAATTAAAATTTCAGGCGCGAGACATTGGCAAAATAACTTCAAACAACAGTAAGATGAACACAGCGAAATAAAGCAGTGACCAAAAACTGGTAGCGTACCCGAGTATTGTTCATGTAAATATCATTCCTTATATCACGCCATTCTAGTTATGTACAAATGGAGATAGTCATTAACATGATTGTCTCGAAAAAAACAAGGGAGGACAGCATAATAGGTCTTGCAGCTGGTATTGCAAAAGATAACTCACAAATTATCCATAAGAACTCAAGTTGGTCCTTTGGAATTGGATGCATCAGTGTCTTCGGAAGATTTAGAGTCTTCTTTTTTCTCCATGGTTTGTTGGATACCTTCTTGATATCCTTGTATGAAACTTTTAAGTGCATCTTTATATGCAGAAGCTCTCGTCAAGTAAACTCGTTGCAGTGCTGGTCGTAGTGTCTCCATTCCGCCATATGGTTAAGAGAAATTTTAGATGGATAAAACAAATAAGTCTGTTAATTTTCAGCATATTGCAGAATTTTCATGAAAATACATATCCAGCATCTTGCAGCATATTATAACAGAATCATCGCAGTAAAACTAAATTTCATGACTAAATTCTCAAGAGGCTACGTGATTGTTAACACACCTAATTTTTTTGCACTTTTTGCTTTTAAGAACACTGGCTCCCACAAAATCTTTTACCCCACCCTAGGACTGATTCCCACCATTCATATAAAGATATCATTCACACCAGAAAGAACTAGGAGGGATGTCCTGGAATGTATATACGGACATATCTTTTACAATATGTTGAGTCAAAAAGTACTTCTATTGATCCAACATATCTCCGTTAAAGTTTTCGTGTATAAAAATGAAAAAATAGGAATCGTATATGAAAGACAACTGGTAAGGTATTTTACCTAGATCCTCTAACGTTGAGGATTCCTTCTCCTTTCTGTTACCGTTTTCTTCATCCAACTCGCCGTCAAGCTCACGCTTCTTTTTGTGCTCATTGGGCCGAAGTTCAGGACCAATATCCCTCACACAGCTTGCAGCATAAAGCCTAGATGCTTCCTTAAGCACCTGAATCAAAATTACCGAGAATTGACGGTAATTTCAGATAAATGCATCATAATAATTCATTACAAATAGATTCATTTTTATTTATAATCGTGGTATCTGGGCTAGCTTGTGCGCACCTCGACTAGTTCCACGGGATACCTACTACCTCCCACCAGCAACATGCACTAGATAAATCTATACACCAAGGCTTAGACATATGGAAGAAATCACCTAGCGTTTTTGTTTCGATTGTGTCATTACCAATAGATTTTACCGGAAAGTAAATAAAAAGAACACTCACAAGATAGCGCTCCTTCAAAGTTAGTTTCCTACGTTTCTTGAAGTGAGGAGGGTCTGGTAAAGATGAAGGGAAAGCAATCTCCTTCAGATCATATCGAACATAATCAGATACTTTCCTCCAAACTATCTTCAGCTTCATTTTGAGTCCTGAATCACCCTATCCTGCAATGCATAAACTCCAAGTTAGTACATGATCAAGCAACATAGATAAAGTAATTATTTTCTGATATAACGGCCACATAACTGATCACAGGATGTAACATGAGAAATAAAAGGTCTTTAGAAAACTGGTCCTCAAGAACTAGTTACAATCCATAAAAAGATATAACTGAATAAAGAGCGCAGGACAGAGAAATTCGTTTTAACTGTCGTTCAAAGATTGAAACTATGCCACTCGACTTATAGCAAAATTCACGATGGATCAAAATGTCTCCTTGATTAAAGTGTGCTTCTTATGTTCATAGCAAAAAATAAGTTCTATCATCCTAAAGTCGAGTATGAAACTTATTAATAGATTTGTTTGATATTTACAATCTACCAATGAAGAAAATCATTGCTTGTTTGTGTGCGCGAGCACGCACACACTTCTGTTAAAACAGATTGCAAATGGAAATATAAAAAAGATGCCACTTTGCCAGTACAAATTAGCCGCTAGGTGTCTTATAACATGAGTTTTTCATATATTCACTAAGTAACAAAAATATTAGAGCTATCTAAAATAACATAGTTGAAATAGTAGGATAATATATATCAGAAAATTATTTAGTTGCTTGAAAAAATTTCTCTAAAAATATAATAAGTTCTGAAATTTTTTTCCAATCATTATCTACAACGATATCAGTTGGATTTCGATTATGGGCGTTAAAAAATAAAGTTATAGGCTTTCTATAATCATAAGCAACAAGTAATTTTTCATATAAATAATTCCTTCTAGTCGCTACTGCTTCGAATTTTTTTCTATAAGGTAGTCCATAATCGTGACAAGTTTTTTATATTCTTTTTTTCTTTGTATTCTATTACTTCTAAAAATAAAGTTTATAACAAATTGTATTTTATTAAAAATGTCTTCAAAAAGTGATAGACCATTCTTTACAACTAAGTTATAAATATGACACACACATTTTATATGAAAATAATTATGAAAAGATGGAATTAAAAGATATTTTAAAAGTCTAATAGCATAATTATTAGAAGAATCATTATCTAACGTAACAATCATTATTCTGTCAGTTATACCATAATAATCGCAAACTTGATGAATATTTTGTGCAATAAAATTTTCGGTGTGTCTATCATCAATATATCTATATGCTAAAATACGTTTTGCATAGACCATTTATAATCTATCCAATGACATGTTACAGTTAAATAATCATGGCCGTTAGTACTACGGTTTATATCAGACGTGATAGATACTTTGCCAGGAAAATGATATAATGAATAACGTAAATATTGTTCATATTCATGTGCAAATTTAAAAACGTCTCTCCTAACAGTTGATCTAGGAAAACCGTTAAAAGCAGGATTATACATATCTCTAATGTAATGAATAAAACCAGGAGAGGAAGGAAATGAAAAAGGCAAACCCTCCAATCGCAACTAATTTTGCTATTGCTTTCCTATCTCTATGATTATCGTATTTAGGGCCTACAATTCCCTCTGTCATCGGGTTAATTTGACTTTGTACTTGGTCCGGGACACTATGTGAACCTTATCCGACTGAGAGCGCATTGGCGCACCCAACTTTGTAGCCTCGTATTCATCCCACCTAGCTTTGTGAAAGTTTTGTACATGTTTCAATAAACCTCCCGTCCTACCCTGACCTTTTCCCATTTTAAATTTATAAACATTTTTACAAATTCTGCATCTAGCTACTTGATTCTCTTGGTCCCTATAAAAAAAATCTAATGCAACAAATTTTATTTTTTGTTGTGTGGGGCCTCGTCTTATGCTAGGGGGAATATGAGGCGTTCCAGTTTCAGTTTGAGGTGCACTAGTAGGTGTGTCATCTAGATTAGTGGGTGTGTAATCTAGATTATCTTCTAAATTAAAGTCTGGTTGAGTTGCAGAATATATCTCGTCTAATGGTATATCATTAAAAAATTCAGTTTCATCTATATGAGTATAATCAATCAAATCATTCTATCTAGGAATAGGATGACTAGAAGAAGTACCCTTGCCATTGTTACCCCTACTAGAAGAAGCACCTTTACCCTTACCCTTAAACATACTTCTTAATCCTTCCATTTTAATTATGCAAATATATACTTAAAGATAATGAAATTAAGTGCGATAATTAAAATAAAGTAACAATAATAATTTAAAGAAGGAATAAAGGTACCAAACGCCGACATAACGTCGACGTGTAATCGAGGTTGAAAATTAAAACATTGCTCGATGGATGATCCTCAAGCTAGTTGCCAACTTCACTCCCAATTCTTGAACTTTGATACAATTATAGAAATGAACAAATAAAATATAATCTTTAGTAGACAATGTAGACTTGTAGAGAGATAGATTGTGGAAGATTTGTGAGAAAGATGAAGAGAAAATGAGATATTTATCGTTGGAAAATTGGGTTAAAGTGTAAATATATTAACTTAGGGGTTAAAAATAAATATTAAGGGGGTAGGGGGTTGGGGAGGCCAAAAATGGTTGTTGCACAACGATCAAAATATAAAGTGGTTGTTCTGCAACAGCCATTTTTTACAAAGGGGAGGGGGCGGGGCGGGCGAGCGGGACCGGGGCGAGGCGGGCGGAACGGCGGGCCGGGGCGAGCGGGACGAGCCCAGGTCCCGTCCTGGGTTCGAGTCCCATGCCCATTTTTTTTAGGGGAGGATCGGGGCGGGATTGGATCGGCCCACTGACAAGCCCTAGATATCACCAAAAAGACCAAATATACAACCAAACCACCAAGAAAAATAATCGTGAAATCGAACCACCCCTCATGTATACATATTATTTACATGTGATGCACCTCGCAAACGACTTTAAGATGTGATACCCAATAGTGATTGGACTTCGAGTTTGATCTTAGCATTTTGATTTTTCTTAGATAAACATTATTATATGACAAAATTCATTTTTTTATGGTAGGAAAGAATGAGGGTAACACAAGTAAGGTATTAAAAAGGGGGGGGGGGTTAATTAGAACAAAAAAACTGTTGAAGGAGAATATAATAATATGCATGATGAATTATGATGTAGACTTTTTGGTGATTAATATTAGTTTAGTTTTATAAGGTTTATATATATGTTCATTCAAATCATAGGTTTGAGGATTAAATTAAGAAAGCAAATACAAGGCTAGCGTTAAATCACCGGGAATTAAAAATGATCTTGTTGTCTCCACGTACTTTTCTTGATTAATTATTTGCATTCCATTGGCTTCCACTGTAGGACCGCCTTTGAAAGATGCCTCTGAGTTGATTTTTACTTTATTTTTTACATTGATATCGTAAGAGTCAGGTTAATTAATTAAAATTTGAATGCAGGTACTTAGTGCCCGTTTGACCATGGATAATATTCACTTTTTTTTCAGAATTTTATTTCAAAAAACTGTTTAGACATATTATTATTACAACTTTTTTAATTCGAAAAACTCCAAAAAAAAATTGTTAAAACAATTTTTACTCTAAATTACTCACAAAAATTAAAAAACAGCTCCAATTTATATTTATGTCCATACACAATTCTAATTTTCAAATATCATTTTCAATTTTAGAATAAATACATTTTTTTCTAAATTTCACAAGTCTTATGTCCAAACGTCCACTTAGTTTATGTGAGAGCGTTTAACTACATGTAAACTTTAAAATTCTTAATTACTTTACTTCATAATAACACATTAGTGATATTAAAAATAGTAAATAGTAATTAAAAATAGAGTAACCATCAAATTAAAAATTAAAATTCATATATTGTACCATAAAATTTGGCAAGTGATATCATGATAACATTAATAAGAGAAAATGAAAGCAAAAAATTATCGGGTCCACGAGTCCACACTCCATACAGTGGCAGCACTAAAACTAAATTTAGGTAATTATTTGAAAATACAAAGGGCATTATTGGTATTCCCTAAAATTTTCACTTCCCATTTCCCTTTAAACACACCTATAAATACACACCTATAAATACACACAACCGTCAAACTCTCAACAAGCCAAAAATTTCAACGAATTAAAAAAAAAAAAAAACATCAAACAAATTAAATGACTTCATAATCCACCAATCACCAGTACCATCACCATCGTCGCGGCGGAGAACGACCGCGCCGCCACCGGATTTTCCGATATGAATACAGATATTATTGAAGCTCATATCCTCACTCGCCTTGACGGACCAGCTCTAGCCTCTACGAGTTGTTCCTCTACCACTCTCCATCACCTTTCCTCCGAACACTACTCATGGTCGCGTATATGCCACTCCACGTGGCCGTCCACAGCCACTCCACGTGTCAGCCACGTCATTTCCACTTTCCCGTCAGCGGTCATCGTGCATTCTTCTCTCAGTCCTTCTCCCTCCCCCTCCCTGATAATACGCAAATTCAGGATTTAGATTCAGTAACTTTAAAGCGAGTCCTACATACTATACATATAAACCTTTTATACCTTTTCTATTTAATTAGATATGATTCGAGTCGAAAACAGTTGAACTCGCATCGAAGAATTAGTGAGGAAGGAGTTAGTATCACTAATACTATAAACCGTTTATATCTACCGTTTGAGTTAATATTGGCTGTCGATATAAACTACAAAAACGATGTGATTTTCAGTAACGTGCAAGAGACTGAAACGACGTCGAGTTGGTTTCAGTGCTCGCCGTTTAGAATCGACATGATAGATCCAAAGGACGTGATTTCAACACCGATCAAACACCCGAACGATGATGACACGTGTAAGGATCTGATCGAAGACATGATGCTGAGTTGGATTTTAATTGACCCAATGGGACGGCGAGCGATAAATATATCTTCTTGCAAACCTGTTTCCGTGCAACGGCACGGGTTGACTGGAGAAGTGCAAGTGAGGTTTGGTTCAATCCTGACCGTTGATCAGAAGAGAGGTCACGTGATGTGCGAGATAGTGGTCACGTGCGGTGGGGTCTGAAGTAGGAGAAATGCAGGTAAGGGAAGTGAGTTTGGAAGTGGAGGATATGGATGGAAGTCATTTGAATGGGAGGGAGAGTTTGGTAATTTTACAAAGGGTGTTGGAGGGTAAAAGGGGAAATGGAGCTAACAGAGCTGAAATTGGGAGGAAGAAGTATAAAGAATTTTTGGAAATGAGAAGGGAAAGAAAAGAAAAAAAAGTTGAAGAGAGAAGGGGCATTAGATGTTTTGTGTGTTGCATTTGGGATTAGCCATTTTTGTAGCCGTTTGGTGTTCTCTATTTTGTTTGAGTAGATAAAAAATAAGAGAGAAAATTAAAAGAAAAAACTATTTTTATGCAATTTACAAAAAGTTAGGAAAAAAAGTACTTGTAATTATCATGTAAGGATACATAATTATAAATTTATAATGAGAAAAGATAAGAAAGGAAGAGAAGAATCAAGAAGGTAATACTACTCTAATGTCCTAATTATGGGTCATGCTTTCATTTTTAATATGTTCCAAACATAATGCATAGTTTTTTATTTAGAAATATTTTAACTCTAAATTTCACATTCTATTATAATGATACTAGATCACAAGTTTTAAAATTCATTTTTAAACTCCATGTCCAATTAGATAAGAGTGCTTTCACATACGGATAAAATATATTTTATGTAGTTATACCTCATCCATTTTTTCCCTTTTAAGATGGAAGATACCTCATCTTATGTCACTAATGTACAATTTCGTAGAATTTTGACATTAATTAATGAAAAGCACACTTCAATCAAATGTATTATTTATGGACATGTCTGTCTCACTTCGATGAAAACAATATAACACATCATTATTTCCCTATTTCAATTAATAATGTTGGACAGCTAGAAAGATGTACATTTTGAAAGTTCAAAAGATCACTACTTAATTCACGAGTTTATGCAGTTCTACGAACACATTAATGTATAGCATCACCAAGAAAATTTGGTCCTTTGCATGCGGCGACACTAATGACTCAAATCTACAACTTTTGCTATTGTGTGTAGCATGTTTTCCAAGAAGTTGGACAATTTAAGGAAGTAGCTTGTGCAGGAAGTGCCTAAACGTTACAAATCACCATGAACTTTCATGCCTCCAAATCAAGTCTTTTTTTTTTAATACCAGAGGAAACAATAATAATATACCTAGTATAATCCCATAAGTGAGGTCCGAGGATAATACAAAAGAAAAATATGATTAAATTGCAATTTGAAGATTAGATTTTAGAGACACTTCATTCATTGCACTTCTTGGAAGTTACGTCTGGTATCGAGTGATTGTGTCCTTTGCCTGCACGAAACTTGAAAATAGATGCCCTTTCAACCTTCTCTTTTAGTAACAGACTAACAGAACAGTACATTTCGGAATATCACAAGTTCACATGGAATTTTGTTAGTCAGAAAGGGGCTATTCATTGTTTCGGAAACGTAACTAAAAGGATATAGGTGATGAGAATCTTCTTACCTTTTTGAGAAAAATATGAATTTATGATTATATATAGGTGAGTTAATGCCCCAAATAAAAGAACCTTCAAGGGAGGACACTGCTGGAAAGTAGAAAGTTCTCACTATACAACAACAAACATACCCAATTTAAACCCACAAACTGGGCATGGGAAGGGTAGCTTGTGGGCATGGGAAGGATAGAGGTTAGTAAACCTTACCCTTACCTTGTTCAGAGAGACGACTTCCGATAAACCTACGGCTCAAGGAAAACAATAAACACAACATTTATGTAAACATAAGCAGTAACAATAATAAGATAGTAAAAAAACCTAAGCATAAACAAGTTGCAATGGAAAACTAAGAATGAGAAATACAAACATAATAAAATAATAAAAATGCCGAAAATAATACTAATACTACTGGTAAGGAAAAACAAAACACGAAACTAACAAATATTAGCCTCTACTCTCACTATATTTAGTTATTTTATAACTATAGTGTCCATACCAGTCTACGCACACCTCAACTAATTCCACGAAATACCTACTATCTTCCAATAGCACAGGTACTAGATAACTCTGTTCACCAAGGATTGGACAGATGAGAAAAAATTATCTAATGTTTTTGTCATTACTGCTATTGGGATTTTAACAGGAGATTTCATAATTTTCAATCCACTTTATTCACCGCTGGGCCACTTGGGTGCAAAATATATAGTTCTTTGTAATAGTAGATATGAGGTTTGACATAGATAATGATAGATGATTTTCATATTGAGCCAATCTTGCAGTCATTACATTTTTCTATAATATTTCCCACTCATCCTTTCAAATACAACCACTCTCCAATTTAATCATTTGCAATAGGAAGGCTTGCCACTCTGGCAGCACACAGAGTTTGTTTGATAACACAATTTTCTTGCAAGCAACACTTCACTGTTCTGTAGGTGGTTCAGGGGGACCTCTGGCTATTGGCATGCCGCCACTATCAGTTTTAGGCTTTGCATAGCCCACAAAGACGACTCGCCCGTTAAGAGGCTGCACCATTTATTATACAGAGTTGAAGGATAACAACACAATAGTTCACATCAAAAATACATGCAGCAATAATATGAACATACCTTGCCATTCATTTCTTGCAAGGCCTTCTCCGCCTCATCTTCGGATGCATAGGTGACAAATCCAAAACCTTTGGATCTGTCTGAGACTCTATCCATCACAATTTTAGCTGGAAAACAAAACAAGGTTAAACTAAAGATGCTAAGTCTCACTATGTATAAAAGAGAGTTCAACCTATGTTATTTGTGCACCTTCAATAACTTGACCGTGTTGAGAAAATGCCTCTGACAGTCCCTCCTCCGTGGTGTAAAATGAGAGTCCTGTATAAATAGCAATATCTCATAAGTTTATTCTTTGGATTATGATTTATTTTTTTATTGAATAAAGTGGCCAAGGATCTTTTATATTGTGCATTTCTCTTTCCGATGGCGGAGCAGTGCGTAAGGAGTACTCCTTCGCTCTTCTAAATAGAATATGATGGTCAGATTAGAACAGATGCAGCTAGGCAACATCTATTCTTTTTTGGGTGGATAATACCTACTGAAAACAACTTGTTTCAGTCAGTTAAAAATAAAGTAAACCTATACTAAGGACAGCGCACACTTATTTTTTTCATCTGTTCTACAATAAATTGAGGATCAATAAGCAGCACACCAACAAATCCCCTGCTAGAAAGCCGATTGGTTATTTCTGAAAGAAAAAGGAATGGGACATATCTCCAGCTTCGCAGTACCAGAATCTAAGCTGTTCACGACATTGTTCCAATACAATTAGAGACACCACATTGTAAAGTATAAAATCTTGAAATACATGGGAAATACATGCTATGCTCAAATACTAATAACTGGCAAGTTTTTTGGAGTAGTTCAAACAGTAAGGTGCTTGTTTGCAGTATAAAGTTAAGATCTTGATAACTTATGTAACTTTCTATATAAGCCATTTGACTATGTGCCGGAACTAATAAAGATCGACTCTGGAATAGTTGTTTAAGGCCATGCCATTTCAGTATAATAACAAATTGGAAAAAGCTCATTTGGAATATCAAGTTAATTATAGATTATTTATTATGTTGTGCTAAAACAAGTTAACGAATTGCTAATATATACAGTAAGATGCTCTATACAGATACAGAGCTTTTGAAGGTTCATAGGTGGTGTTCTTTGTTTGCCATGACTAAAATGTCTAGAAACTACCATTAGAGATTCTGTTTGTGGAGCTGTAAGTATAGCTGCATAGTGAGAATATATTTAGTTTGTCGACATTAACATTAGATGGACTTAACAGGATTATAATAAGTCAGATTATAATAGGGGATTTATCCCCCAAATTATTCCCAATTTCAGGTCAAAGCGAAGTAGATAAAGAATGTAGTGTTTAAATGGAAAACAAACGCCTCATTTCAAAATACCCAAGTGAATCAAGGCTGGATTCTTTTCGTGCAACCAACAACAACAACATACCCAATGAAATCCCACAAAGTGGGATCTGGGGAGGGTAGAGTGTACGAAGTCCTTACCCCTACGTTGGGAGGTAGAGGGGTTGTTTCCGGTAGACCCTTGACATAAGGACAAACAATCCAAAGTAGAATAAAAAAGAAATAACGAAAACAAATAAATCCATGACAACATACTATAAAAGCATGATAGAGCTTTTCGTGCAACCAAGTGCCAACCAATAGTATGTATTACCCCATCAAAACAAATAAACTAGGAATAATAGCTATGATAGTCAATTGAATATGTGATATAAGACTTGCTCCTAGATTTTGGTTCTTTACTCCTTTTTGGACTTAACTCTCTTGTCACAATTAACATAGTCAATCAGAAAGGAGAATCTTTCTCCATCAAAACAAATTCTCCCTGAAAAGGTTATGACATACCGCTTTGCGTTTTAATAAACATGGTGTCGGGGCCAGCTTGGACACACCACTTTGCAAGCGTTTTGAAGTGGTTTGAAGATTTTGATTTCTTTAATAGATTTCTTTAATAGTACTACATTAATAGTTTCTGAGCCGAGGGTTTATCAGAAACAACTCTCTACCTTCCAAGGTAGAAGTAACGTCTGCGTACAACCTACCTTCCCAAGACCCCACTTGTGGGATTACACTGGGTATGTTGTTGTTGTTGTCGTTACTACATTAATAGTAATAACTGTATCTTTGCAGTACTAAATTATAAATTTTTCATAAACTTAAGTTCCTTCAGCAATAGGGTTTACCTGTTCACTTCCTCACTAATGTAAAACCAATACCTTTAAAATCAGTAAATAATTGATATACATAATCCCTTATGGGCAAAATAAGTCAAATCATCAAGATAATTATTTCAAGAACAGACCCATAAACCCAAATGCAACGCGTAAATACCTAAGGAAAGAGCTCTATGGAGGCAAAATATACCCAAAAAATGTCATCTTTTTATCAAATAATTACAAATTCATTACAAGAATGAACTTTTTAATATGAAGATTCTGAAAAAAGGGAGACAATAAGAAAGAAATACCTCCAACAAAGAGCTTAGAAGCTATGCCTCTGCGAGAAAGGAAAATTGCAGGATTTGATATTACAACACTTTTGTTTGCAGGTAATAATAATCTTCTCAAGGCAGCCATGGTTGCTCTGTTGTGTATAATGGTAGGGATAGTGAAAGCTGAGTTTCAAGTTTCAGGTTTCAACTATCAAAGTAAGAACCAGATGGACTTTGAAGCAATAGGATTTTGGGCTTGAATTTAGTATTTGATTAAATTGCGTGGGCTCGTCTTTTAATTTTGTCCCTCAAGTAGCTGGTTTTTTATTTTTGCTCCAACTTCTTATTTAATAAAAGTTTATGGGTTAAAGTAACCTAAATTAGAGATTTTGGATTTGAATCATAGCATAATCAAAAAATAAAATTCGCAATGAAAGATTTCATTAAAAATTATGCTTATTCGGTAAAAGTTGTATAGAAACTATGCCATGTGTATCTAGTCGGACAAGACATAATCTTAATTTTCAACGAAACTTTGCCTCTTGGCTTAATTACATAGTTTAGCATAGTTTACTATGTAACTTTGGCCGAATAGATATAATTTCTAATGAAATTTTCCCCTGCGATTTTTTTCTTTTTGATTCTGCTGAGATTCAAACCCACAACCTCAAGGGTATTTTTGGAGACATAATTTCTATACAACTTTGGCTGAATAGATATATTTTCCAATGAAATCTTGCCTTGCGGATTTTTTTTTCTTTTTGACTTTGATGACATTCGAACCTACAACTTCAAGGATATTTGATCATTTTTTTAGCAAAGGACAAAAATTAAAGACCACCAATTTGAGAGGAAAAAATTAAAGACCACCATAAAATAGGGACAATCGTGAGAATTGCCCTTTGAAAATTTCGACTTGGAGTTTCAATTCTGACCTAAAAAGTGAAAAAAAATCTTTACAGAAATAACCGATCGGATTTACTATTGTTATTTTTAGCCGGTATATACGATTATACATATATTAGGTATTTGCTGACTATTTTCAGTTTAAGCGTTGGGTGGACGCCAATTCAGGTTAATTCTTTATACAAAAAGCAGTCAGATCAAACATTTTTGTACCACTACCTTTTAAAATATTTAAATTTTACCCAAAATCCAACTGCTTGCTTGCTGCTGAGAATTCTTTACATGTTTGGTTCAGATTGAATATATAATCTGAGCAATAATTTTTTTAATTAAAAGAAATTGAAATTAAGATTAAACAGACAACACGAAGATGAATATAGGAATTAAGTCATAATACAGGAGGAAAAAAGTACCATAAAGTTAAATTATGAAAATTACAGCATTTACAATACAAAGATTCTCTGAATTTACCAATAGTGTGATTTACAAGACTTTCCAAATTTTCCCTTTTTAATGAGAATCTAAAGACAGACATACAAAGTCCAAATCTTAAAAAAAGCAAAAGAAATACATCAACATTAATATTCAATAGCACCTTTTTGTTTTTTTAGGATCCAATATAAAAGATGAAATAACATGTGCTTTTCACCATTTTGACCAATGACGAGTGAAGGTGTTGTAAGTAATAGCGAATACTTTTTCCTTAGTGTCTTCGAAGAGCGGAAGCAGACAGAACCACCATGAAGATCAAGATCACCACCGTGATAAAGGCGGCCACCACGGCTCCGCTAGCCCTTTGGCAGAAATCACCAAATTGTTGGCAAATTGCTAGCCAATTTGCATCTTGATTTCCATTGTGAGCCAAGTATACTATGGCTGCTGCTGACCCTGCTGCACCAGTCGCCAATGCAATGATAACCTTACAAAATTGTCAAAGAATAACAATTTAGAAAATTTCAATCAATCATTGCAAAATTTAATATGAAAAAGAACTTGAGATCAGTGGTGGAGAAACTTAGACTATTTTGCATAATCAAGGGCAAATTTGACCATCTTCCCTACCACTTGTAATAAAAGTTCACATGAAGTTTGACTAAGCATAATCAAGGCAATTACGAAGAAGGCATATTTCAATTAATCTTGTAATGAAAAAAGTATATTTGACCCTAACTATTAACGGAGGATAGATTTGAATAATTTCCAAAATTCAGAAGCAAATTTGTACTATTTCCCAAAATTCAGGAACAAGTTTTGACCTTTTCCTGAAATTATTACTTTAGATTAATAAATTTAAATTAGAGAAGTGCTCATACCGTGTCAAATATAATGAGGAGTAGCGGGATACAACTGCATAAGGCCGTACAATGCACACTATAGAGAAAGGCACAGAGAGAACAAGATAGGCAACAACTATTGCCATAGCTACCACAAAGAACCTGTAACATATAGCAAATTAATTTATTAATTCCCATATATAATGCAGGATATGTAGTATAATTATTTACATATCATGTGGACCCATAAATAATTTTGAAAAGTAACCAATATTGGACGTTTATAACTTGTTTGTCCAAATTTTGAAAGTTTGACCGAACACAGACTATTAATTTGCTTACGTGAAAGTTGGAAGGTCATCATAGCTAGCTTCAAACTGAAAGAACTGAGTAAAGAAAGGAAGAGTTTCTTCAGTAGTTCCCATAGCAACAGCAGCACCTAATGCAGAAGCAAAAGCGGCTATTCTCAAAATGAGGTCAAATATTGCAATGCCTCTTTTAGCACCTCCTTTTGCATGTTCAGCAGTTGCAGCTGCAGCAACCACTGGAGCTGCTGTTCCCAAAAGTGGGGCTTTTCCTTTCCTTTCTTTGTTGGTTTCCACAACATCAATTTTGGTTGACTCACTTTTCTCCATTTTGCAAGAAAGAAGAAAATATGAACAGAAGTGGCTATAATTTAAATGAGGTTGAGTTTTGAAGGTTGTGATGTTTTTGTTTTGTTGATGATTGAGTAGCTGATTGCTTGGTTGTGGTTAGAATAGCAAGAAGGGTAGAACTTATATAGGGAGGATTTGTAGGGTGGACTTATATGAATGAACATTATTGTTTGTTTTGGTAATGGAGCAAGCAAGAAAAGTGGTTGTTTAATAAAATAGTACCTAGTGTATGAAAATGTGATTATCAATGGAGATGATGGAGCAGATAGATTGGAAAGGATAGGTGGAACTAGTTTGATAAATGGTAGAAAATTATATTTCGTCTGTCCGATCCCTAAGTATTTTACTTAACTATTCCATCCGTCCCGATTTATGTGATATAATTTTATTTGACATGTACTTTAAAAAATAAATAAAGACTTTTGAATCTTATGATCTAAAATAAGTCAAATATATTTGTGTGGTTATAGATCATCTCGTTTTGCATAAAAGGTAAAATTTAAAGTTAAATTATTGCCAAATAAGAAAATATGTTATTCTTTTTGGGAAGGACTAAAAAAAAGTGAATCATTGTTTTTGGGACAGAGATAATATATTTTACTATTTAATAGAGCATGGAAATTAAAAGAAATTAAATATGTAGTTTAAAATAAAGTTTTAACATTTATATAATTATAAATTATCTCAACCGTGACATTCTTTTTATTTATTTATTTATAATTGTGATATCTCGATTAGCTTACATATACCTTTACGACTTCAATGAATATTCAATAACTACCACAACATAAATACTAAGTAACTTTATTCAGTAAAACATGGATAAAGAAAAAAATCATCTAATATTTTTATCTTGATTAAGATTTGAACCTCCCACAAATATATGTATAGAATATCTCAAATATGACATTCTTTGAAGAACTTAAAGAAAGTGTCATATAAACTAGAAAAAAATATATTACTCCTATGTAATTGCTTTTTGCATGGAAAAGTGGACACCTCAAATCATGTTTATTTTATTCTCACGAGTCTAACTTTTTCTTTTAAAATTCTTGTGAGTTGTCAACTAAACAACGAACTTCTACCCTAATCCATTAAGGTAGACTAATTATTTTCTCCCACTCCCCCTAACACCTACCCCAACTTTAGAAAGTCGAACTAAATAATGTTCATTGAGTGTCCCGGAGGCATAAATTGATGATAGTCGAATGAAACTATATATAAAACATTTCTATTACTAATGTTTTCATCATTTCTTTCTTAAGCAATCAATGTCATTTCAATATTTTTCTTAAACAAAATATATAGTTATGTAATTTGTTTTCTTCTCAATACTTAATTTACTCGTGAAGAAGCAGAAAATTGTGAAAGAGTTTATAAATATAAACATATAATATATGTTTCTTCAAAATAAACATTTATATTGATAGTTCTAAAAGATGATATTTAAATTTATGGGTGATTGGGTTCTATTTCGATTTGACTTTTTTTAATTAATACCAAATTAAATTAAATATAGTTCTTTTACAACACCAAAGTTGAAACATACTAAGTTTATTTTATCGTCAATTTAATTAAATTTATTGGATTTATTGATTTGATTTGTTGTTGTTTTTTGGTTTTGCTTCAAGAATCCTAATGCTAACACCAATGTTCATCAAGAGTCAAGACGTACAAACTTTAATTTCATAAACGAAGTAAAAAAAAATTAGTTTATGGATTTTCGACTATAATTATTTTTGTTTACAAGGTCTGATCAACAAATTATTTGTATAAATTAAATAATTTTTTAATATAAAAAAAGGGTTTGAGTCAAAATTATTGAATTCTATCAACCCGTATTCATCACCGTGGCTCCGCCTTGACTTTAATGCATATAGGTTACTTAAAATATAGAAACGGAGAGGATCAAACCACTGAATAATAGAGCTCGTAGTTTGAATCTTAAATTTACAAATTGCATCATTTAGCTTGTTTGAAAGTTACTTCAAAATAAAGTAATCAAGAAAACAAATTACATGCCACGTATTTTGGTGCTTTTTCCATCTCTGATATGGATTAGGCTTTAACTAAGAATATAAACCTTACAAATTAGGAAGTACGATTATCCTAACTCTATTTGAAATGGTAATTGTGTAATCTATATATACCGTAAGATGTAATTCACAGAAAATACACAAGTCTTTCCACATTCTTCCTATTCTTTCACTCTCAAAATCCATCTTCTTCCAAAGTATTCCATCTTAATTCCTTCTCATTTAAACATTTCTTGAAATTTAATTTTTGAGAATCAATGGAGAAATCAACCACAAACACTAAAGTTGATGATGCAACCAACCCGAAAGAAATAACCCGTGCGTTGGTGCTTTGAATCTGGATTACCCGACGGTGTAGATTGCACTAATGTTATCGCAATATACCAAGGTTGCCTTCGAATTGGACAATGAAGCTCAAAAGCAAATTACGTATCCAACATGATTCGGAGACCACATTCGCTACCCCTCGATATTTCGCCTCGGCACTTGAGCGGGATAGAGTTGCTTGACGTTTGGCCGACCGGAGACCAAGTTGTTGCCAAGGAACATACAGTAGCCAGAAGTCGACCGTCTGGTGTCGGGACAACCACCCCAATCAGCATCCGTGTAAGAGACAAGTGTGGATGTAGATGAAGGATACAAGTGCAACCCATAGTCTAGTGTCCCCTGAATATACCGAATGATGCGTTTGATTGCATTCATGTGCTCAACTCTAGGATCATGCATGAATAAACACACCTGTTGAACCGCATACGTAATATCTGGTCTGGTAAATGTAAGATACTGGAGGGCTCCTGCAAGACTGCGATACCGGGTCGGGTCCTCGTATGGTGCACCTATTTTGTGGCACTCGGCTTTGGGTTTGCATCAACCGGTGTGGAAGTGGACTTACAGGATGACATCCCAGCCCTCTCTATGATCTCAGCAGCATACTTCCGTTGAGACAGAAACAAGCCACCTGAATGACGTTTGACGGCAATCCCCAAAAAATAACTCAACGGCCCTAAGTCCTTCATAGCAAATTCGGGCGAGCATGGCCATGATAGGGCGACGCAAAGCATCGGAGGAGGCGTTAAGATGATATCATCCACATATAACGAGAATATAGGCCAATGACGAACCACGGCGGTAGATGAACAAAGAATTGTCGACTGCTTTGTGTGTGAACCCAATAGTCGAAACAAAATCGCAAATCGTGTATACCAGGCACGTGGGGATTGCTTAAGCCCATATAATGACTTCTTCAACAAACGAGACATGATGAGGGCGGTTGGGATCCCCGAAACCCAACGGCGATGCATATAGGATTGTTTCCTTGAGGTCACCATGTAGAAAGGCATTCTTGACATCCAAGCGATGGATTGGCCAAGTCTTTGAAAGAGCCAAGCTAAGCACGGTGCGTATGGTAGCCGGTTTGACCACCGGACTAAACGTCTCACCACAATCAATTCCAACCCTTGAGTCTTACCATCACCAACAAGTCGCGCCTTATGTCGAGCAAAGGACCCATCCGAATTCTCCTTATGAGCAAAAATCCACATAGACACGATAATATTAGTACCATATGGACGGGGCACCAACTCCCACGTCTTATTATCAATAAGAGCATTATATTCATCGGTCATAGCAATTTTCCAATTAGGGTCATTTAATGCGGACACGGGATTGCGGGGCAAGGGGGATTTAGAGACATTAGAATGTAAATTAAAATGTCTTTTAGGTGTAAAAATGCCCCGCCGACTACGAGTGACCGGTCTATGACTCGAGGAAGAATTAATGGAATTTTGGGAATTTTTCACGGGCTCGGGACGGAGTGGCCGGCGGGCGGTGGGCCGCCGGCCCAAATCGGTAGATCTTTGGGCTCGGTTTCGGACCGGTTCGAGTGGGTGGGCGGATCGGCCCAATAGGCCGGAACTGTTCCGGTGGGCTGGGAACGAGCAGGGGGCGACGATCTTGTGGGACCGGCGGGCGGTGGGCCCGCCGGAGGATTTTGGGCACGGGAGTTGTCCGAAAAATTCGAATAATATACGGGGATATTTGGTCATCCAAAAAATTATACGACTTAGGCTCGGGAGTATGAACTTTTGTAAAAGGGAATTGGGTTTCATCAAAAATGACATGACGATTTATAATGATTTTCTTGGAGGATAAATCAAAACACTTATACCCACGATGATTCGACGGATAACCCATAAATACACATGGAGTAGACCGAGCCGAAGTTTGTTAATTGTGGTGGATGGGAATAATGGATAACACAAGCACCCAAAAATCCGAAGATGAGAATAAGACGGGTTTTTATTATATAAGATTTTGAGAGGGGAAGAATATGTCAGACCTTTAGACGGAATTATGTTAAGAAGGTAAGTGGCCATTTGTAGAGCATGATGCCAAAAATACGGAGGTATGGAGGCATGAATTAGGAGAGTTCGGACAATGTTATTGATGGAACGAATTTTGCGTTCGGCTTTCCCATTTTGTGAAGATGTATGAGGACATGAAAACCGAAAATTTATCCCATGAGTAGCACAAAATTCTCGAAACTCCCTATTGTCATACTCCTTCCCATTATCACATTGAATATTTTTTATTTCTCTTTCGAATTGAGTACGAATGAGCGCTCTAAATTTTATGAAGACGGAAAACACTTGTGATTTATTCGCAATTGGAAACGTCCACAAAAATCTAGAATAATCATCTAAGAAGAGAACATAATATCGATGACCCATTGAACTAAGAACAGGAGATGTCCATAAGTCGCTATGAATAATGTCAAATGGCATAGAAGTATGAGAATTGGAGTCTACAAATGGTAACTTAACAATTTTTCCTAATGAACAAGATCGACAAATTGGAGTACGACTCGTACCCTTACAAGAAATAAAGCTATTTTTATCTAAAAGCGATAAAATAGAAGATCCGGATGACCCAAACGAGCATGCCACATGGAAGGAGAGATGGTCGCAAAAGGCGATGGCAAGGTGGACTCGATGGATGAAACTCGGGCATGATAGGATACGAGATCTCCCCTACTATCACACCTCATGAGATGACTCCCCGTCTTGAAATCCTTCACAGAGAAACCGAAAGGATCAAATTCAACAGAAACGAAATTGTCATTTGTGAATTTTCGGACGGACACTAAATTTTTAATCAATTTAGGAGCATGTAAAGTATCTTTCAAGAGGAGAGGTGGATTGGGAGGAGATAACGTTTTCGACCATACCCTAGAATTGGAATAGAACTGCCATTACCAACAATTATTCCCGAGGGGTGCTCAAATTGTAATAAGATGAGAGAGTACCGATTCGGAAGTCATGTGAGTAGTGGCCCGGTGTCCATGTACCAATTTTGGTCCGGTTGAGTTAATCCCAACGTGTGCATTGCAGCCTCGATATCGGTCCGAGTAGGGCCTGTTTGCATGATAGGCTTGCGGAGGTCGGGGCCCAAGAACTCTGGCGGCCGTGCTTGGACTCGGCCCGTAATCGCTACTACCGCTCGTTGTTGGGCCACGCGGCGATGGGCCGCCACCGCCGGGCATTGGGCCGGATTGTTGGCCCCACCGGCCGCCGGGAATTTCCGTCGCTCGCCGGCTGGTATGGGTTTGTTGGCCCACGGTCCATGCCACTGCTCCACCGCCATGGGCCCCACCTTTGGGCCCATGGGGGTGGTGGGCCTTGTTCATCGGATGGGACCCACCGATGTTTTGCCGACTACCGGAACCTCCACCATTACTACCGCGTTTGCCCCCGCGGTTTTTATTATTCTTGCGATTATTCTTGCCTCCACCATTATTATGGTTTTGGCCCGAATTATTAACAAAAGCGACGGATTCGGAGAGGATGCCATCATGACAACCGAACTCGCTCCGTAGCCGCCTTTTTAGCCAAACCGGCTTCTTCCAACGTAAGCATGGAGCGGGCTTGATGGAAGTCGGGAAGAGGGTTGCTTTGGCGAAGGAGAGTGCCAACACCATTATAGGCCTCCGAGAGACCGGCAACCAACCGTAGAACTAGACGATTATTTGTTGCGGTGCGCCAACGTTACGGAGTTGATCCGCCAATTCCTTTAGTTTCTTGCAATATGCGAAACGTTCGGAAATACGTCCATTCGAACGAGAGAGAATTCCTGCTCGAGTGTGACGATACGGGAATGCGGTTGTCTTGGAATATGTCACGCAATCTATTCCATGCGGCCATAGCCGTGGTATCGGGCTCCATAATCGTCTGTAGAAGGTCCACCGAAATAGTGGCGTATATCCACCGAAGAACGGTAGCATCAAGTGTAATCCACACCTCGGGATCCTCTGCGGGACGGGGTCTAGCGAACCTAAGCACTATTATTTGGCCCTAGGGATATTGTTTGGACTGATTTTAGCATTGAGTATTGTCCTAGCTTTTTCCTTGTTTACGGCTATTACAGAATTCCAAAACCCTAAGTTTCATCTTATGTCAACCTCATCACCATCTCCCAGCTTTTCTGTAACAAGAAATTTTAGGTATGGTGATATCGGGCACAATCCTGACAGTTGGAACCTCTCTTTCATGGTCAAGAACCTTAATAATAATTATATTATCTTTTACGATGATCTTGAGGCGAAGATTACACACAATGACGACGTTTATTGGCAAGCCAATGTTTCCACTAACTTCTATCAAGAAGAAAAAACACAAACCTTAATTGATGCAACTTTTGGTGCTTTGAGTGACACTAATAGTGATTCGATTGTTGACTACGTTGTTCATGATCTTCATGCTGGTCGTCCCACTAAATTTTCAGTGAGTTTAAGTGGGAAAGTTCAAATGAGTCACCGTGAAGCACATAATGACTTAAACTGTGGAAAACTGCTTGTTTCTTGTGAAGGTCTAGAAGTTGACTTCTTACCAAATGACAACATTGGAACGTTAACGGTTACTTCAAATGTTTGTTACGTACTTTTGCAACGATCAAGTTGTTGATTATCATGACACATTTAAAGGGAGTGTTGGGGGCTAAGAAGGCATGATTATAATTATCGAGCTAGTAATTTAGATTTTTTTTCTTTTCTAGAGGACACATTTTTTCTATTGTGGTACAGAAATTGATGAATATTAAATACATATATTTTCTTTTGCTGCAATATATACTTGTGTTCTTCTCTTCGATTACACTACAATGAAAATTAAATACATATATTTTCTTTTATTGCAATATACTTTGTCTTTTTTTCTTCGATTACACTATAATGACCATTTGCAATTAGATGCAAGGTTCTGACACAATATATCGGACAAGTTTTATGGAAATTGACAAGAGACTTGGCAGTGTCCAAGCATATATATATATATATATATACTAAAACCGATCTATGTTGTTTTTCCCTAGCACTATATTAATTGCATTTGATAAGCATGAACATAGGTAGGGGTGGGCATAAAAACCGGTAAACCGAAAAATCGAACCGCACCGGTAGTTCGGTTCGGTTTTAATTTGGTTAAATAAATTTAGAAAATTGAATGTATTAATGTTAAATAATTCAGTTCGGTTCTTTAGAATTGGTGATGAACCGAACCGAAAATCGATGACAAATTTGTAAATTAATCATAATATATATAAATTCATGTTTTGAACTTTTAATTTATGATGTGAACTTTATATTTTGGAGTTTGGACTTTTATTTTGTGGGGATGTAAACTTTAATTTGGAGTTTTTTTTACATGTTTTAAGAATATATGTGATGCGGACTTTATGTTTTTGGACTTTAATTTTTTTTTTTGGACTTTATATTTGCTGATTATGATCGCTTGAATTAAAAAAAAAACCAATATAAACCAATACATTTCGGTTTTTTTTTTTAAAAAGTTTGATTCAATTTTTAAAATAAAAAATCAAATTTTATTCGGTTCATACTTTTTTGATACAAAATCGAACCGAACGGATCCGATATACGCCCACCCCTAATCATATGTCATGTTCAGGTATCAAAATCAATCAATCAATTATCTGAATTTCAATCTGAAGCTTAAAAGAATTAATAGATTAGCTGCCTATATTTATTCCTTTTATATATATAATCATATAGTGATTCAAGTTAATTTGCGCACATATCGACTTGAGATTATATAGTGTATTCTATTTGCCAGTTTACGTGCGGGCTCTTTAATCAGAAGTTTTTGATCTTTTCTTCCGTGATTCCTATTAAAGTATATACTCGATAGTGGATATAAAATGACCGATTTTAAAACAGATGTCCCATTTATTAAATAGAGAAGATCATCAAATTTCGCTACCGTTACCAAATTTGTTCTAATTTCAAGAGCCTCAATCGAATCTATGTATTTATAAGATACTAATTCGATCCCCCTAACATCTACCCAACTTCTACAGTTGATTTCTTTTACAAAGACGAAATAAACGATGTTCATTGAGTGCCATGGGGCATACATTCATGATAGTCGATCAAATATAGAAACTATAAAACATTTTTACCAAACGTTTTCATCATTTCTCTCTTAAGCAACTAATTTTTTTTAATAATGACATTCCTTTTCAACAAGTTTTAATTATTCGTCGTTTTATTTTATATTTTAATAAAAATCATGTACTTCTTTGTTCTTCTCATTATTAAATCACTTGCCAAGAAGCAGAAAATTGTTAAGTTCATAAATATACACATAGAGCTAGCTAGACATACAAATTTCTTCAAAGTAAATATTTATATGTAAAGGTTAAAAGATAATATTTTACTGGTGATTTGGTTTGACTACCCTAAAATTTGGGGCCTGATTGAGTTACGTGCGTCTTCAGATTCTTACACTACACAATATCCCAAAAAGCCAATAATAAAAGTAACTCTAGTCTTTATTATTGTTTACAAATTTTAGCCAGCAGTACATAATTAATGCATATAGTATATAATAATACAGTTATCTTTTTAGCCGGATTTGGCCTTCCCTTCGATCAATCCTACGTTTTTATCGGAATTTTGCTTTCTTAGAATTGGAAGAAAAAGATTGAAATGACTGTTCCAAAATCGAATGCCGCACCCTAGATGGCGAAAGTCCAGTAGCCGAAAGCATCACTAGCTTAGGCTCATACCCGAGTAGGATGGGGCACGTGGAATCCCGTGTGAATCAACAAGGACCACCTTGCAAGGCTAAATACTCCTGGGTGACCGATAGCCGAGGAACCCTTCTTGCTTGCTTTTGAGTCTGACTTTACTTTGGCTTTTTTTCCATAGTAATATATACCGTCGACGGTTACAAACTGTTTGAGTTAGGTGGATGAATTCTTTTTATCAAACTTACTTAAAATATTAACACTCCTCCATTTAAACGTAAAAGTTAAACGGAAGTCGGTTCTTCATTACTTGGTCAGTTACATGGGATGGGATTATCTTGATCAATTTTGACTGAATTGATTTTTGGTGTTTTGATTATTTTGACTCAATTAGGAAGTGTAATCACGAAAACAAATACTTAGTGACTAAGCAAGAAAACAAATTGCACATCTCCTATATGAATTAGGCCTCCGTCTCCAACTCCAATACGGATTAGACTTTAATTAAGAATGTTAAAGCAATTATTAGGATATAAGGTAATCCTAATTTTAGTTGATAATGGTCAATACCTCATCTATATAAGCAGTAGCATGTAATTCACTTAACTACACAAGTCCTTAAACATACTGTTCTTTCACTCTCAAAATCCATCTCCTTCCATAGTATTCCATCTTAATATTTTGTTCCAAATAAATCTTTCATAAAAGTTTATTTTCAAAGAATCAATGAAGAAATCAACCACAAATACTGAAATTGATGATCAAGCTAATGACCCAAAGTACTATTTTTTACCTTTGGGGATATCGATTGGACTGATTTTAGCATTGGCTGTTGTCCTAACTTGTTCTTTGTTTAGGGCTACTACAGAGTTCCAAAACCCTAAGTTTCATCTTCTTTCAACCTCATCACCATCTCCTAGCGTTTCTGTAACAAGCAATTTTAGGGATGGTATAATCTCACACAATCCTGACAGTTGGAACCTCAGTTTCATGGTCAAGAACCCTAATAATAATTATATTATCTTCTACAATGATCTTGAGGCGAAGATTACATACAATGACAATGTTTATTGGCAATCCAATGTTTCCGCTAGCATATATCAAAAAGAAAAAACTCAAACCATGATCGATGCAACCTTTGGTGCTCTAAATGACACTAATATTGATTATGTTGTTGATTACGTTGTTCATGATGTTCATGTTGGTCACCCCACTAAATTTTCAGTGAGTTTAAGTGGAAAAGTTCAAATAAGCCATCGTGACGCACATAATCGCTTAAACTGCGGAAAATTACACATTTCTTGTGAAGGTTTGGGAGTTAAATTCATACCGAATGTCAACATTGGAACGTTAGCAGTTACCCCAAATGTCTGTGATGTACTTTTGCGACCAACAGTTTGTTCATTATCATTGTAGATTTAAAGAGAGTGTTGGGAGCTACAAAGGGCCGCATAGAGTTATGGACCTAGTGATTTAGATTATTTTTTTTATAGAGGATAATTTTTTCTATTTTTGTACCAAATTCATGATTTCATTTACATATGTTTTCTTTTGCAAGTCTTCTCTCCCATGACACTACAATGACAATTATATATTTCTTGTATTGCAGTATACTTTTCTTTCTCTTTGATTACACTAGAATAGCCGTTTGCAATGAGATTCAAAATTCTCACTATAATGACACCTATATTTATCAAACTCGCATATGTTACCTTAGTTAACAACTTAGTAAGTCCCTTTTCTATTTTAATGCTTGAGAAATATATATATTTAACATTCTACTTGACTAGTACACATTATATACACACACATCCGAAAGTTCTGATTTTTGGTACAATATACAAATTGATGTGTACTGTTATTTCGGGGTAGTAGTATGAATAGGTATTAAATGACTAGTACTGTTAGTAAAGGCATCTTGACATTATTTTATGGTGCTTAAAAGTTCAGGAAAATAATTTTAGGAAACTCCAATAAAATTTTATGTTCCAGCATTTGCATTCTAAGATTATCATTAGCATGGCAAATTCAGTCATGTCTTCATATCTTTGTTTCTGTTCCACGGTTCACTTGCTATGTGCGGATGAGCTTATAGTCATGGAATCCACCGCCGCTATCCTTCGGATGCGCACAGGGTAAATCCCGCTCTAACGTAATAGCCCATAAACCACACAGGAAAAGTAAATCGCACTAGGCTCCGTGCGATGAGGTTGACCGAGAAAGCATACAGTGGGTTTCGAACCTGCAATCCCTCATTTGGGAGATCTGCTCAACAAACTCGCTACGCTTCAATCAACTATGTTTCAATCCTAAACCAGTTAATTATATATTCTACACTATTAGCATAGTGAGAGATCCTAAAATCCATTTGGAAAAAGAAAGAAGAAGATTATGCTAGTGTTTTTACAGCACAAGTGCTCTAAACAACTTGTCTTGGCACCAGGAAAAGGTTAAATATATTGTTAGATAATTATGAAAATAATCACCTATTATTTCCATAATTCAATCAAATCAAATCAAATCAAATCATATATCATGTAATTAGGATATAAATATAATTAGTATATTCTTAGGATAGTCTACCAAAATTGTAGCCTAAAACTAATTCTCTATTGATGTATATATGATTGTATTTATGAATGAAAAAGGTATGGAAAATACTTCATTCATGGTATCAACCACCCTAGCCGAAACCCTACCCATTTTCGGCCTCATCAACCAAACCCTAGCCAAAAATCCCCCCCCCCCCCCGGCTTCTTCAACCTCCAAACCCTAATTAGGGTTCTTCCTCCCACTTTCTTCAATCACCAAAATATCCCATCTACTCCTCTTTTCTTGTTTCTCTTGGGTAACAATGGCCGACCAACACAAATTTCATCCCGCTCTTGCCGTAAATAATGTCAAAAACTTCATTCTAGACATGATTGGGGTTATAGTACTAACTATGCATAGGACTACTAAGGTGAAAAGACACGGCGATTCTTGAGATGGAAAAAGGACAATATTCATCTTGGACGGAGTTATTCAAAATTCATTGCCGTGCATACTAAGTTATTGACATTATTCTTCCTCCTAAGTCTCAGTCGGAGGACACCAATATTGACAAGACTCTATGATCTCGCTTGGATGTGATAGTCCTTCAATGGACTTACAACACCATATCTAATGACCTTTTGCACACCATTTTGGAACCGGACTCAACGGCTCAACAAGCTTAAGAGCGTTTGCAAAACATTTTTCAAGATAATAAAATTTCTCGGGTGGTATATCTTGAAAACAAATTCACCAATGTCAATTTGGATGACTTTGCAAACGTCTCCGCCTATTGTCAAGAATTAAAAATGCTTGTCGATCAACTATCCAACATTGGTGCACCGGTGACAAATCAAAGGTTAGTGCTCCAACTAATTGCGGGTTTGAATGAACAATATGATGGAGTTTCTACGTTCATTCAACAAAGTAACCCGTTACCACCATTTTATGAGGCTCGTTCGAGGTTGATTCTTAAAGAAACCCAAAGGTGAAACAGGTGGCGACGACGGCAAACAATGTCGGCACCGTCCTACTTTCCACCAACGTGTCTACGGATGATTTTGGCTCTCAAAATTCTGGTTCGGGAGGTGCGTCAAATCGCAACAATAATGGACAAAAGAGGGGTCAAAATCGCAACAACAACAAAGGAAAAAATAATGGTGGAAGGGGGCGAGGCCACGGCGGCGGGAACACTTCCGGCGGAGGAGGCATCCACGGTCAGCAGGGGCAGAACCGTCCCACACTGACAGCCGCAGCAATTTGGTGGCAGTGGGGCCAGTTCTGTCACGACCCAAACCGGAGGGCCGCAACGGGCACTCGAACCCTCCCCGCCGGGCACCACAGATACATTCTACCCTTAATCATATCTAAACACGGACTGAGCCGTGATAGATAATATGAGGTTTCAACCCAACAACCCCAACTTATACATTTATGTACCAAGGCCGACAAGGCCATACATGACAACTAACCACAAGACACCTATCTACAAGCCTCTAAAGAGTAAACATACCACGACCAGACAGCGACTCCGAAATGAATAGAGCGCTTCAAATACCAGCAACCCACTAGGGCGAACTGTCACTCTCGCAATATGAACCTGCGGGCATAAAACGCAGCGTCTCCCGACAAAAGGGATGTCAGTACGACTGATGTACTGAGTATGTCAGACGTAAAAAATAACATAACAGAGATATATTATAGTCTGAAACAGAAACATTTGAACATCAGTAAATGCCTCTGAGGGCCCTAATACATATGTCTAAATGTTATGCATAATGCAGTATACATATATATCAGCCTCTTCGGGCATCTTCCTTTCCATAACAGCCTCTATGGGCATCATACCATATAATGATTAATGAATGTATGCACAATGCAAATGCTGTATACTAATGTCCACACACGAATCCTCCCATAACTACCTCTGTGGGCATCAGGTTATATCGCCACACAAGGGCATCACATCATCACATCATGTTGGCATCTTCGGGCTCTTTTTGTGATAGTTTGTACCAACTGCAGGTGGTGTGCGTATATAACGTCTTTTTTTCCTTTCCCCAATTCCCATACATATATATATATATATATATAATATTTATCATATAGTAACGTGCATAGCACAAATGGTCCAGGGTAACATATGAATGCAATGCAAATGAAATGCATGAATAATAATAAAACATCTGGAGTGACATAATATCATTTACACCTTTGGTTAACATTGGGAACATCAACATCTTTCCCCGTGGGCCTTATTAAGGTCTTAGAAACATACTTGTATATTCTTTCAACATAGGAGTCGATGCCTTGATCATCCTTAACTACTAAGAGTAGAGTAATTTATGTAGCAACACGATAGTCATGTTTCGCACATAGAATTATGCCAAAAAGAAGGGAAAAGCCTTGCATACCTTGTTGTCAAAATTATCTAAGTTCCGCGGATCCTTGTAAGCTCTATGAATGATTATCTATATTACACGGATGATTTAAATCATAAACGAATCAATATACTAGAAACAGATTCATTGAGACATTCTAGCGAACACCTTGTACGCGTAGAACTTATATTTCTTCTATATCGAAACCTATGCATGTAGCGAAACACCCAACCCTCTTAATCATTCTTTTTACTGCTACAATCTCCAAAACAGTACAATAATTTCACATGCAACTACCAATTTCGTACAAGCAGTCCCGATAACAACCCCACTAACCTAGCATTTTCAATAATCGTCTTAGAACTAGTGGCAAGAATCAAGTTCAAAACTTGTATAAACTTTAAGAACAATGAAGATTACCTCTGTTAAATATAGCGACGAGAATCGTCGGAAAACCTTTTGCCCAAAACAGCTTCCGACACGTAGAAACCGCAGAACCAGGACCCCCAAAAATCGACACCTAGAACTCTTTCAGAAACTCTGGGTCTCTCGCTTGACTTCGGAGTGTGTAGGCTTGTCTATGGACTCGATTTTGCCGGATTCCAGGTTCAAAACGCCATGAATTTCCCCCTTTTTGGTTGTGTGAAAGCTTACGGAATTTCCCCCAATTTGGTCAGGAATTTCAGCGATTATCAATAGAGAATTTACTCTTTCAGGTTATAGAGTAACAACTTCTACTCCAAAAATGATTTCTAAAGAGGCATGATGATATGAAGGCTTCTATTGAAGAAGAGATGAGCGCTTGAGGCTTTATGAAGCTCAGGAGGCTGCCAGCGACCCCTTCTCTCTACCTGAGTCGATGCACTGCTGCCTTATAAGACTACACGTATTATTCCACTAAAAATGGGTCTCCGCTTATAATTAATCAACCTCATAATTAATTAATTATACACACAATTAAATTCCCGATCTCAATTCACTTAAATCCCGACAACTTAAAAAATCCTCTTATACCTAATGTCATAATTCTTGTAATATGACACTAGTTTATAATCTCTTCGGGGATACACAATTGTTATTATTAATCCTCATCGTCACACTTATTAAATCCAAAATTATTTCAGAATCACATCCTTTCATATACTAATTTTCTTATTAGTATACGTAAGTACAACATAAACTTCTCGGGGTCCGGTCTACTTGCCTACGTTTATGCATTCAACCGTTACCCGAAAGTACGGGATGTTACAAGTTCCCGCCTTGGGGCTGGAACCGCAGAAGTGGGGCCTACCCTGCCCGTATCCGACTGCCAGTGGGCCAGGCCCATCACTCTGAACAAACAACCTGGCGTCTTAGGCAACCATCCATAGCAAGCATTCTCAGCCCACAGACCATCATCTTCGAGTTATGCTCCCACAAACATCGAGTAAGCCATGAACAATATGAATCTCAATGTTCCCGATGACTCGTGGTACATGGACACGGGGCAACCTCACACATGATGGAATCTCAAGGTAATATCTTGTCTTATTTTAATATGAGCAGTAATAAAAATATTGTAGTTGGCAGTTGGCAGTTGGCAGTGGGCAGAAAATTCCAATTTGTGGTATTGGTCAATTAAACCTCTCCCACCCCCCTCACCCACCTTTACATTTGAAAAATGTCCTACATGCACCCAAACTTGTTAAAAACGTGATATCTGGACATTGTTTCACCAATGACAATAATGTTTCTGTGAATTTTGATCTATTTGGGTTTTCTGTGAAGGACTTTCAGACGGGGATGCTACTAATGAGATATGATAGCACTGGGGATTTGTATTCCATCACCGCCACCTCCAACAACCAAGTCACCACTCCATCAACATTTGCTGTTCTTTCTCCTATTTTATGGCATAACCGTTTGGGACACCCGGGAGCACCGATGTTCAATTCTCTTAGAAAAAATAAATTTATTGATTGTAACCAGTTTGTGGACTCCAATGTTTGTAAGCCTTGCATTTTTGGGAAGCATGTTAAAATTCCTTTTTCTTTATCTACTTCCAACACTATTATGCCATTTGATATCATACATAGTAATTTGTGGATATCCCCGATTTTAAGTTCGGCATATCATAAGTATTATATGCTTATTTTGGATGATTATTCTAATTTTCTATGAACATTTTCCATTGGAAAAAATCGCAAGTCCCCACTATTTTTAAACAATTTAGTGTTTTCATCCAAACTCAATTTGAGAAGTCCATTAAATATTTTCAATGTGACAATGAGAGGGAATTCATAAATGACCAATTTAAGAAATTTTGTCACCAAAATGGTATGTCATTGCGTCTCTCATGTCCACATACTTCTCCTCAAAATGGAAAAGGGTAAGAAAACTACAAACAATCAACAATTTAATCTGCACGCTTCTTGTGCATTCGTCCATACCACCATCATTTTGGCATCATGCTCTTCAAATGACCACATATCTTTTAAACATTCTTCTAGCAAGCTACTCTCAAATCTATCACTCGCACAAATTTTATACCATGGTATTCCTTCCTATACACATTTGAGAGTTTTCGGGTGTTTGTGTTATCCATTGTTTCCCTCCACAACCATAAACAAACTTCAAAGCCCGTTCCACTCGGTGTCTTTTTGGAATACCCACAAAATCATAGGGGTTATAAGTGTTATAATATGTCTAATGGAAAAATTATCATCTCTCGTCATGTTGTTTTCGATAAGTCCACATTTCCGTTTGCTAACTCTCACACATCGTCCCTGCCTTCATACGATTTTTTGGACGAGGGGCTACATCCACTATTGACTTACCATCTAAATAGCCCATCTCACCAAGCCCAAACGAAAGGGCTCACTGCTCTCTTATCTCGGTGCTCACTGGACCAACCCAAGTTGGGCCACAAATTGCAACGACCCAAACACTAAATAATACTGGGCCAATCCGATTAAGGGAGCCCACTGCTCCCTCCTCATCGGCCTCAGCCCAGTCTAGGTTTCGCAACCAGTTGGCCCAAATGAGGGAGCCCATTACTCCCTCGTCCACTTCACCAACCCATAAAACATGCCCAATAACACAAGCCCACCCGGTCAGTCCCTCTCGACCCAGTACTATTCCCAAAAATCCACAACCCCGCCCCCACATGTCTCGGCTCCACCTCGATCCATTGAAACTCGTGCCATGCACTGGATTTGTCAGCCTAAGCGTCATTTTAATTTAACCTCTTCAGTCCAATCATCACCAATTCTGAAAAATCCAAAAGTTGTTCTATCAGACCCGAACTGGAAAGTTGTCATGTTAGAAGAAATTGATGCTCTTATTAAAAATAAGATGTGGGAGTTGGTGCTCCGTCCATCTAATATGAACATAATACGTTCTATGTGGGTTTTCTGTCATAAAAAGAATTCTGATGTTTCTTTTGTGAGGCACAAAGCTCGTCTTGTCGGTGATGGCAGGTCTCAGCAGGTTGACGTGGATTGCGGTGAAACTTTCAGCCCAATAGTTAAACCAGCGACTATCAGGACAGTTCTCGGTCTCGCTCTGTCAAAATCATGGTCCATTCATCAGTTGGACGTGAAGAATGTGTTTCTACATGGTCAACTACAGGAAACCGTTTACATGCATCAGCCTTTGGGTTTCCGAAATCCTATTCATCCTGATTATGTCTGCTTGTTTTATGGTTTAAAACAAGCCCCCAGGGCGTGATATAATAGGTTTGTAGGGTTCATCTCCACACTGGGGTTCTCATATAGCAAATCTGATCAGTCTTTGTTCATTTATAAGAAAGGGAATGACATGGCATACATTCTTCTCTATGTGGATGACATCATCCTCAAAGTATCATCTGAGTCACTTCGCCAGTCTATTATGTCCCTCCTTACTTCGGAATTTGCTATGAAGGATTTGAGCCATTTAAATTATTTTTTGGGTATTGTTGTAACTCAATATGCATGTGATTTGTTTCTTTGTCAAAGGAAATATGCCGAGGAGATAATTGACAAAGCCAGTATATCATCTTGCAAACCGTCACACACGTCGGTTGATACCAAGACAAAATTGGATAACTCTACAGGTTCTCCATACGGTGATCCAACACATTACCGCAGCTTAGCAGGGGCATTGCAATATCTCACCTTTACGAGACTTGATATCTCCTATAAAGTCCAACAGGTTTGTTTACATATGCATGACCCGAAGGAAGAACATATGGGGGCTCTCAAACGAATTATGCAGTATGTTAAGGGTACTTTTAATTTTGGGTTGCATCTGTATAAGTCAACCATTTCTGGTCTCACATCTTATACAAATGCTGATTGGGGTGGCTGTCCGGACACAAGGTGTTCCACCTCTGGTTATTGTGTGTTTCTAGGAGACAACCTAATTTCGTGGTCGTCAAAACGCTAACCGACACTATCTCGATCGAGTGCTAAAGCAGAATATCGAGGGGTAGCTAATGTAACATCCCGTATTTTCAGGTTACGGTTTAAATTGCTAGGTGTGTGCAAGAAGACCCGAACTTTGAAATTTATGTTATATTTATCCGTGCTAATAAAGAATTTAGCATATAAAAGGATGTGATTCCGAAATAAATTTTGGACACAACAAGTGTGACGACGGGGAAATAAAATAATTTGGTGTGTGCATAAAGAGATTATGGACTAGTGTCATATTACAAATTAAGACATTGAGTATATGAAAGTTTTATAAATTTAAGATTTAAGTGAATTGGGATCATGAAGTTAATTATGTATGTGATGAGTTAAATGTGGAGGGTTGGTTTAAAGGAATTAATTAACACTTGTTGCTACGCAATAAAGGGATGGTCCACGTGAAATTGATAAAATGGAAGCAAAGTGACATATATATATATATATATCTTTAAGGTGGTGGCGGCGATCACATAGGCTATGTGTTAAATGTGTTGACAAGTGAGGTGAGCACGTGTAAAGGGAAAAATTATTTCTAGACTTTCATCTTCCTATTAAGAATTCATGGAAGGAAAATTGTTATACAAATACTTGTGTAAGTGGGCAGCTACTTTTTCTTCCTAGGACTAGCAGCAACGTGAAATCATATTTTTTAGTGTATATATGTTTTGCTCACTACATCAACCTAATTGTTTCATTCTTCACCATGGTAGGATTAGTTTTCATTTAAGTTGCTTGGGACTCATGGTACTAAATTAACTCGGATAAAGTTGGAGATTAGCTTGTAAGGAATATTGGTTTCCTCGTCGTTAATAAACTATCGGAAGTAAAGGTATGTTAAGACAAATTATTTTTTTCTTTTGACATGTTTCATGTAACGAAATATAACCGTGATATTGCTTCATAATTTATTCTATTCTTAGTAGTTAAGAATATTCATGTTACTGATTCCTATGCTAAAAGCGTGTCTAAATATGTGTCTAAGTCCTTATTGAGGCATGTGGAAAATGATGTTAATATTTACAGTGTCAGCTGAGGTACATGTTAAATATTCAATGTTAGCCAAAGGGGTAAGGATATTATTTTCATCCGGTAAATTCAAAGAAGGTTTTATTATCGTTCATACATTTTCATTTGCATTGCATTCATATATTACCCTGGACCACACTACTATATGGTAAATATTGTATATATATGTAGGGGATATGGGAAAAGGGAAATGCGTTATATACGCACACCACCTGCAACTGGTACAGACTATCACAAAAGAGCCCTAAGAGGCCACATATCGAGCCTGTGTGGTCAAAGTGGATGACTGTGTGGCTAAGACGATATGAATGCATGTGTGGCTAATACGATATAACCTGATGCCCACATAGGCGGTTATGGGAGGATTCATGTGTGGACATTAGTATACCGCATTTGCATTATGCATACCTTCATTAATCATTACATGGTATAATGCCCACAGAGGTTGTTATGGTAAGAGAGATGCCCGATGAGGCCGATGTATAAGTATACCGCATTGTGCATAACATTTAGGCATGTGTGTTAGGACCCTCAGGGGCATTTACTGTTGGTCAGTTGTTTCTGTTTCAGTTATTGTTATATCCCTGTTATACTATTGATCATGCCTGACATACTCAGGACATCAGTCGTACTGACGTCCCTTTTGTCGGGGGGCGCTGCGTTTCATGCCCGCAGGTGCAGTTAAGGAAGGTGACGGCTCACGTTAGTTGATTTCGTGTTCAACGAATTTTTGGAGCACTTCCCTTGTTCGGAGTGTTGGTCTAATTTTGGTACGGTACTTCTGCTTGTATATATGGGTATGGCGAGGTCCTGTCCCGACCTTTAATGTTGCTACTCCTAAAGGCTTGTAGACAGGTGTCCTGTGGTTAGTTGTCATGTGTGGCCTTGTCGGCCTTGGTATGGGTATGTATATATGAAAATTGAATTCCTGATTAAGATTTTCTATAATGTTTTGCGGCTTAATCCGTGTTTAATTACGATCAGGTGTTGGGTGTACAATTAGCGGTACCCGGCGGGTGGGGTCCGGGTGCCCGTCGCAGCCCTTCGGTTAGGGTCGTGACAACTAATGTGGTCTCTGAATCATGTTGGCTCTGTAATCTTCTTTTGGAACTTCATTGTCCAATCGAAAAAGCAACCGTGATTTATTGTGATAATGTGAGTGCGATATATTTGTCAGGTAACCCTGTCCAGCAGGAACACACAAAACACATAGAAATTGATATCTTGTTTGTCCGCAAAAAGGTTGCACGTGGACAAGTCCAAGTTCTCGTCCCGATATCAGATTGAAGATATATTCACAAAAGATCTTCCGCGCATACTCTTTGATGATTTCAGGGACATTCTCAGCATACGACCGCTAAAACTGCGAGGGACTGTTAGATAATTATGGAAATAATCACCTATTATTTCATTATTTCCATAATTCAATCAAATCAAATCATATACCATGTAATTAGAATGTAAATATAATTAGTATATTCTTAGGATAGTCTACCAAAATTGTAGCCTAGAATTAGTCCTCTATTGATGTATATATATGATTGTATTCATAAATGAAAAAGGTATGGAAAATATTTCCTTCATAGATTGTGCTGTTACAGGGACTACTTATATAAATACAAGTAATGCATCAGCAAAGAGACATTCATGCGTTTGAAGTTCTATTCTTTCGTCCTATTTTGTGCCACAGCTCGTGCATTTGGATCTAAGTCTAATTGACGGAAATTTCTTTTGCATTATTCCGTCATTTGAAATGATTTGAAGATATTAAGGGCAACAGTCAAAGATTGATGTTCTACTACAGCTTCAATTGCAAAGAGCATACAAGGACAAGTGTAGTGTGAAGTACTTTCTGTCACAGTCAAAAACACATGATGCTTCAAGATTATGCCTATTGAAGTTCGAACGAAAATCATGGGAAACCAAGACTCAATTCCAATAGAAGAAAAAACAAACAGCTAGGTTGACAGAATTGCCCGAAATTCACACTAGTACTGATGCGAGGATGAGATGATGAAGGTACTCGTCGAAATAGTGAAGATGTGTGCAAGCTGGTTTGAGCACCATCTTTACCACAAAAAAACAACTTTCACTATAGACATAGCAAAGTTAACAGAATCATAACAAAACTGACAAAACTATATTGCATTCATATTCAATGAGATCACTGCCCAAAATGTATATGTTGATACAACATATCACCCAATTTTACTACTATATAATAACTTCATCTTCTTTCAATACACTTAATTAAGCCACATAAAAACTGAAGAAACTTGTAAAAACATTTCTTCATTGCCTGCTTATATACAAAATATAAACATGTATTGAACAGATTTCAATCCTGAAAACCTGCTTGGCGCCACACGGCATTGCGAACCTGACGAAGATCCCTTCCTTTGAGTGTTCTTCCGACTCCTTCCAGCACCGAGAAAGTGATTCTAGGAGACCTCATTGATCCTCGGGCTACCATCTCGTGCGGCGCCAACATCTCATCGTCCATTTCAACTTCAGCAAGTTCGCCGCTCCTTGGCGCCATCATCGGAACATTGACCGGAGCCGAGTGCTGGAAGTTCCTCGCCGGCATGGATTTTGAGTGATTAAGCTTACTGTTACCTAATGGGGGATTAGGAATCGAAGGAAAAGCACGCGAAAACGGTATCACTGTAGAAGGCGATGATGAAATCGGCGATTGCGAGATCGAAGCCGTACTACTGGACGGCGAGGAAGCAATAGAAGGTTTCCGGTGGACAACGGAAAGGTCAGGTTTCCGGTGGTCCTCCGGTAAGGCGGCTAGAATACCGAACTTCTCATGTTGACGGAATGACTGACGGCGACTATTTTGTGAAGGAGAAGTAGAACGAAGTTGAGATTCAGTCAAGTCTCTTCCAGTCCAAAACACGTCATCTTCGTTGAGCTCATCATCATCAGCGACTGGTTCATCTACCCCGCCGTCGAGTGCAGCATCACTCTGCGCTGGAGAGAAGACGCCGAGAAACCGATCGGACGATGGAGATTGGAGGTGGCGGAAGCTAACGACAGCGTTTTGGTCCATTTGTGTGAAAAGAGGTCACCTATTTCTTCGTTGTGTATGTGAAACGTCACTGATACAATCTTTTAAAGATCACAGAGATTTATGGACTCATAGGTCCCACTTTGTTATCAGACGGCTTAGAATAACTCTAGTAGGGACCACTACTTATTTAATGATGGATGTTTTAGCAGCTGGGGCCATTACGTGGCGACAGGACGCAGAAAGTTCTAGTCAAACGGAAACGTCATCATCTATCCATTTTACGGGATTTATGGAACGGCGTTTTATGGACTGGAGTATCCTTACTATAAGTATAAACTTGATTCATACAAATATCCGCAAGGGTAGCCAAGTTGGTGTAGCAGTAGAGCGCGGGATCGCAAGTTCACGAGTTCGATCCCCTGCATAAACCTTCTTGGTTGAGCCTGTCACATATGGCTTGCCAAGTGTGATTAATCGGCTGACGTGGTTTGCAGGCTATTGCGTCAGTCCAGGGTTTATCCTGTGCGCACTCGAGAGAGTAGCGGCTGCGGGTTCCTTCGTCAACTAAAAAAAAAAACTTGATTCATACAAAAGATGAGTCCCCATTTTTTGTGCAATTTGTACTACCAAAAATATGAAATTCTTGCTTGTAAATGTATCAGTATTGGTACTCTTAAAAATAACCTACGGATTTACAGAAATTAAGAATTCTCGTTTCAATTTATTTGTCTTATTATTCTTTTTAATCTGTTTAAAGAAGAATGCTTCACGAAAAAATATTTTGCTATATTCTGTATATTTTTAATTTAAGATAATAAAATTGAAAAGCCTTTCTCGCATTTTTAAACTATGTATTAAGTCAAAATGAGACAATCAAATTAAAATGAAGAGAGTAGTAATTTTTTCCAAACTTTAAATTCTGAATTTGGGTGTGCGATATCCTTAATTGATAATTTAGGTATGAAAATCACTAATGATCTGTCACACTGTCACTGACTAGTCCATCTGGATATTGTAATAAACATTTAGTCATGAACCTTTATATATTTCGGACTTAAATGGACTTGTGTGGGTGGTGTCAATCCTTAAGCCACTGTCATAGAAAAAATAATTAATGCCTTAGATTTCTGCATAATCTTAATAATAATTGGATACATCAACACAATTATCCACTAGGCGATCATTCTCATCTTCAATTCAAAAGCATGCTGCACCACACCTCAATGCCTCCAATTGGTTTTGCTGCAGTAGAAACTTGAAATCTAATAATGATAGCAGGTATATTTGTATTGTTTCTCTGCGCAGATTTGCAAGAAATTAATTGTGTGTCTCACTAGAGTAGTATATCGATGCAATAAGAAAATGAGGTTCCTAATGATGAGAACAGTTGAAGATGATATCCACACGTCTAGATTAAATGGCAAAGATCAAAATTCGCTCAACAGAATACAGCTAGATGGTTTGTGCTTCGTCCACAAAGAAAGAAGGGCCTATAAGTTTGGTAGTGTTTGTATCACCGAGACACCCGAAGGGCCGGCCATATGTACCTCGGGAGCCTCGGCCCATTCAAATCAAAATAGAACGAGCACTTACGATTAAGGGGAATGGAATTTTTCCTAATATGAATAATTTTGTTACTCTATGTGATTTGTTAATCAGTACGTTTGATTAGATCAACGAGACCAGTTTATCTGAACTCTACTCTTTCACATTTGTTGGCGCCAACGCAAACTTAACGGGAAAACTTAGCTTTGGGAGTTGGAGAAACCATCAAGAAACTGTAAGCATTTTACACCTTTGGGTGTTTCAAGAACTTCTAATCTGTAGATTGTCGTGGGCGGAAGCAATAAATACCAATAAATAACGGTATAGGATATATCAAAGCGGTACAGCAAAACACACAAAATTACGTGGTTCAACAATTTGCCTACTTCCACGGGAGGCAGTAGATATTATTAAACAGAGTAGGAAATATATAAAGTACAGATATAGATTTCCCACTAATAATATCTCTCAGGTGTTTCCTAAAGTGTTTCTCCAATACTCACATATATTCTCTTATACATAATGAGTATTTTCTCTCTTTCTCCCAACTTATAGCTCTCTCTTTTTCTGATTTTGGGATGATATGATTATACATTTTCTCATCTATTTATAGATAAGGAAATGCCCCCTCTCCTCCATATACAATGCATGAAGACATGCACATAAGTCTTCAATGGTGGATGACCTAACTCTTGGCTACCAACTTCAACAAAGATGACTTCAACAAAGATGGCTTCAACAAAAATGGGCTTGACATTTGAGTCAATATTCAACAATCTCCACCTTGGCGAAATGTTCATAACCCTGCCTCCAAACGCACCTTAGGCGCTCTAAGCTCGAGAGATGTTGATCAAGTTCGGTGTTGATATCTCGGTCCTCCCCGCCATTGTGAACACATAACCGAATAAAAGTAGATCGACGCTTATCCACCGTGATGGATCTGCCAAACAAATGGCACTCGTAGTCGCATAAAAATCCACATATCCGACTAGGTGTTTACCATCAACCATATACTGTCTCTCTCAAACTTCAAACCAATATCCACACATAACCATAGGATGTACCGTAGAATCCACATCATCCGCTAGGTGTTTACCGTCTTGTTCAAACTTCAAACCAATTACCGAGGTTGTGCATGTAGCGACTCACCATACTAACAACATGTGAAATATCAGGTCTGGTGCATATCATTGCATACATCAAGGCACTAACGACATTTGCATATAGAACACGCTCCATTTGCTTCTTCTCATCGGCAGTGATGGGTGACATCTTTGCACTTAACTGAAAATGAGGAACAATCAGTGTACTTACTAGTTTGGTCTTCTCATTGATGTCATACCTTTGAAGTACTTTCTTCATATACTGAGTTTGTGTCAGACAACTGTGCTTTCAACTTTATCTCGTGTGATCTCCATCTCAAGAATCTTCTTAGCTTCTCCAAGATCTTTCATTTCAAATTCTGAACTTAGCAGAGTCTTCAATCTGTTGATCTCCACCTTGCTCTTAAATGCAATCATCAACATATAAGAGCAAATAAATAAAAGTACCATTTTGGAGTTTCGAAAATACACACAGTGGTCAAACTGGCTGCGGGTATACTTCTGTTCTCTAATGAAGCTATCAAAACGCTTGTACCATTGTCGCGGTGACTGCTTCAAACCATACAGTGACTTGCTCAGCTTGCAAGCCCAATTCTCACGTCCTAGAACTTTGAAGCCATCAGGTTGAGACATGTATATTTCTTCGTTCAAAGTGTTATGGAGAAATGCAATTTTGACGTCGAGTTGAGCTAACTCGAGATTAAACTGTGCTACCAAAGCCAATAGTATCCTAATAGATGAATGCTTAACAATAGGTGAGAATACCTCATTGTAATCTATTCTTTCTTTCTGAGCATAGCCTTTTGCTACCAGTCTGGATTTGTATCGGATGTTGTCTTTACCATGTATACCTTATTTCTTGGCATAGACCCATTTGCAGCCAATAGCTTTCTTTCCTTTGGGAATTTGAACCAAATCCCAAGTCTGATTCTGGTGTAGAAACTTCATCTCTTCGTCCATCGCCATCTTCCACTTCACCTTGTCAACACTCTGCATGGCTTCTTTGTAAGTGCACGGGACATCATCATCAATTACTGGAAGTGTGAATACTACCATGTCTGTGTATCTGGTAGGCTTTCTAATCTCCCTTCTCGGTCGAGTAGTGGCAATAGATTCTAGTTGTTGATTGATCGGTGGTGATGCTGAGGGAACCTCCACCTCAACTGAGATCTTTTCTTGATCTTTACTTTCACCATGATCTGTAATCGGAATAGGTTTTTCTGGTTTTTCTGGTGTCTCAAGCTCCACCTTAGAGAGAGCATTTGGATTCTCATTCTCTTTCTCTGAAGTTGTCTGTCTCAACATAATAGACTCGTTAAATGTGACATCTCGGCTCAAGACAATCTTCTTGGATTCACCACACCAAAGTCTGAATCTTTTAACTCATTCACTAAAGCCTAAAAAGACAGCTTTCTTTGCTCTAGGATCTAGTTTGGATTCTCTAACATGAAAATATGCAGGACATCCAAATATTCGTAAGGAATCATAATTAGAAACAGGTTGTCCAGACCATACCTCTTTAGGAATCTTCCCATCTAGTGCAATTGCAGGAAGTCTGTTGACTATATAGGTTACATATGACAAGGCCTCAGCCCAAAATGCCTTGCTTAGTTTGGATTGAGATAACATAGAACGAACTTTCTCAACCAAAGTATGTTTCATCCGTTCGGTCACTCCATTTTGCTGCGGCATACGTGAAACTAAAAAATGCATGATTATCCCTTCATCTTGGCAAATTTGTATGAAAGGATCTGATTTGTATTCACCATCATTGTCAAATATGAGTCTCTTGATTTTCCTGCCTGTCTGAGTCTCGATCATTTTCTTCCATTTAAGAAAGATATCCAAAATATCATCTTTGTGACGCATGGTGTATACCCAAACATATCTAAAGAAATCATCAATGAATGTTACAAACCACCGTTTACCTCCTAGTGAAGCATTATGGGAAGGTCCCCAGACATCTGTGTGGATGTAATCCAAAGTTCCCTTAGTGCGATGAACAATAGTACCGAACTTGACCCTTGTTTGCTTTCCCAATACACAGTGTTCACAGAAATCAAACTTTCATGTCTTGGCACCTTTCAGTAGATCTTGTTTCACTAAGCCTTGCAAAGCCTTCTCTCCAGCATGCCCTAAGAGTATGTGCCAAAGGCGTGAAGAATCAGTTGTCTTCTCTTCAGAACTGCTAGAGACAGTTGCTCTTCCTGTAACAGTACTCTCATCTAGGAAGTATAGATTCGCCTTTCTGGTACCTTTCATCGCTACAAATGCACCTCGTATAACTTTCAAGACTCATTTTCCAATTTTACCTTGTAAACATCAGAATCTAGAACACCTAAAGAAATAAGGTTTTTCTTTAGATCAAGAATGTACCTCACGTTCGTAAGTCTTCTGATTGTACCATCATGCATATTCAGTCGTATTGTTCCAATCCCTTTTGTCTGACAGGCATTGTCGTTGCCCATAAGTACAACTCCACCGTCGAGTTCTTCAAAACTCGAGAACAAATGTATGTTCGGACACATATGATAGGAACATCCGAAATCAAGGATCCATCTATCTGAATACGTGTCTGATGATGAAACTGTGAAGGCTAATTCTTCTTCATCAACCTTCTGTGCAACATTTGCAGTTGACTTGTCCTTGTTGGGACAATCTTTCTTCTAGTGCCCTTTCTGGTGACAATAGGCACACTCGTCTTTCACAAGATGTCTTTTTGATGACTCTCATTTGGACTTGGATCTGGATCGACCCCTATTATTCGATCCACCAGATTTGTTGTTCCATCTGCCTCTGGTTGTAGTCAGTGCTTCTGGTATTGAGTCTCTGTGATCATGTTGATCCTTCTTCTGGTACTCATTATTTACCAAAGCATTTGAAACATCTATAAACTTAACCTCATCTTTACCATATAACAGAGTTGTAGTTAAATGTTCATAGCTTTCAGGTAAATAATTCAGCAACAATAACGCTTTATCTTCATCAATAATTTCGACATCTAAATTTTGGAGATTAGCCAAAATTTTATTGAAATTATCTAAATGCTCAATCATAGGGGTACCTTTCTTGAACTGGAAACGAAAAAGTTTCTTCTTCAGGTAGAGTCAGTTCTCTACACTTTTTGTCATATACTTGTCCTCTAGCTTCTTCCACAGGACTGCGACCACCTTTTCTTTCATGACAAAATACTTCGGGTCTTTTTCCAAATATAATCGGATGGTGCCACAAGCTTGACGGTTGACATAATTCCAATCTTCATTGGAATAATCTTCTGGCCTGGTTTCCAAGGCAATATCAGATCCTTCTCGGAAAAGAAGATATAACACTTCACATTGCCACATGCCAAAGTTATTGGTGTCGTCGAATTTCTCCACCTCAAACTTTGCATTGGATAACATGGTTCTTCTTCCAGAACCACTTGGTTCGCCAGAACTTCTCAGGTCACGATGTTCTCCTTTAGAACTTTCGATATCAACTTGTGCACCTTTCTCGGTCTCTCTGTCATCAGCCATAAGTGCAAACATATAACATTAGCTAGATGATTCCTAGGAAAGACTGTAAAAAATATCGTGGTCCTATCAACACAGGATAGATCCGGACAGTTTCCTAGACATAACCACATCTCTAAGCAAGTTCCTAGGAAAGACTGGAGGGTCACAGACGGACCACTTAAATTTCAACCTCCTTAGAACTTTGAACTTATAACTTGAGACAATGTTTTTTTTCCTTCAAATTTTGATACCTTATTTGAAAAAAACGGAGTCCGCGGTTGAATATGATTGAGATGATTCTTGCGGCGTTGGATTCGTCTCGTCGAGAGCTTCGATTTGATATATAATACTACTATATTTGGCTTTGATACCAATTTGTTGTGCGCGGAAGCAATAAATACCAATAAATAACGGTATAGGATATATCAAAGCGGCACAGCAAAACACACAGAATTACGTGGTTCGGCAATTTGCCTATTTCAAGGGAGGCAGTAGATATTATTAAACAGAGTAGGAAATATACAGAGTACAAATATAGATTTTTCACTAATAATATCTCTCAGGTGTTTCCCAAAGTGTTTCACCAATACTCACATATACTCTCTTATACAAAATGAGTATTTTCTCTCTTTCTCCCAACTTATAGCTCTCTCTTTTTATGATTTTGGGATGATATGATTATACATTTTCTCATCTATTATAGATGAGGAAATGCCCCCTCTCCTCCATGTACAATGCATGAAGACATGCACATAATGGTGGATGGCCTAACTCTTGCCTACCAACTTCAACAAAGATGGCTTCAACAAAAAGTTGCTTGACATTTTATTCAATATTCAACATAGATAAGTTTAAGTTTGCATAAAGTGTAATGCTTAGTTAACAAAGGGATTCAAGCCTCTGGTTTTAAAGGACCAGTATGTCCAAGCATTTAACGTCCAGACAAATGAACGAATTAGTAGTTGTTTCCTGTTTATTTGTTTGAAATTTAACTTTAATAAGATACAGAATTTTGATTCGAATGACTTCTTTTTAACTAGCTAGTGATGATTTATTACTCCTGCTGTTAAATGTGCTAGACAAATCTATTCATCATTTGATGAGTTTGCACAAAGAGGATGAGGATACATCTCTAAAGAAAAAAGCTCAGAACAGTTCACTTAGGGCAAAATAAATTGATTTTGCATTTGGCTAAAAGCTAGGAAGACAAGAACTACATACAAAGCAGGGACACAGACACTTCAGTTCATACTATAGGCACCCTACATCTAATAATTAGCACTCCCTAGTTAGATACTACCCTTGATGCCAACAGGCATTTTACAAAGACCAAAACATAGTAAGTGGAGTACTAGGTAGTTTGATACTAGTAAGTAACAGGATGCCCTGACCAAAAAAAGTAGGAACATTATTGATCTAATCCCTTTCTTTGTGAAGGGGAAAGTCCCGAAGGCGAAACCCTCCACCTGTACCAGAGGCCCCTTGGCCAGGTGGATGTAAATCGAGGGATATGCGCGAGTGGCAGCCCTGCAAGGGAGAGGACCAACGGGACACGAACCCAGCAACAACCCTTGCAATATTTCAGCAAAGACTGTCACCACACGGATTCGAACCCGCGACGTCGGAGTGGTTGTACCCCAATCACCTTGCCACTTACCAACTCGCCTGTGCCCCTGAGGCAATCTAATCCCTTTCTTGATCACCATGAAATGATATCCTGTCCATGATATTGGACACCACCTCTTTTGACTCGAGCAACTTCACACTCTTTTTTAGCCTATTGCGCTTCTCTGCAACTAATGGAGATTCATCGAGCATTCTTTCGATTCCACCAATGTTAGGTGCCATCAGATCTTGGACTATTTCCTCTTCCATTTCCTTGTTAATCATGTTCTGGATACTGAAAATTATGTGCAAGGCCATCGAATCAACCAGCCTCATCAACACTATCTTCCAATAAGCAATCATTCTCATCTTCAATTCAAAAGCCTGTTGCACCACACCTAGATGTTTCCTTAAATGACCAACCTCAATTTCTCCTATTCAACCTTCGAGGTTTATTACAGATTTCTTCATGTGATTGTTCAACACTCCAATAATAATTCTCTCTATGTAATTCCACACCCTGCCCACAAAATCCTCTGGAGTCATAGCAACTTCCTTGATTCTTTTCTGCAAAACATTCAGGAAAACGCCCCAAAGGAGGAAATTAGGCCAATCCAATCCCTTTAGTTTCCTGTAAAGCATTAATCTCTTCCATTAAAAAATCTTCCTTTTTCTCAAAAATCTTGGCATGTAACTCATTAGAGTATTGATCAAGCATTTCAACAAGCCTAGCTGTGCAATGCATCTCTTTTTCTTCAGGGTACTCGTCAAACTCCCCTCTTACAAGAATTTTCTTTAGTGAATCTTTAGATGAACTCAAACTACGCATGAAAGTCGTCAAAGCTTCAGCGACATAACTTAAATGCTGAGACAGCCTGTTGAGTTCAGCCAGATTCAGAGCAAATTTGTCATTTATCTTGCTCACAATATCCGGCAAGAATTTCGAAATAATCATCGCTTGAATAAGGACCAATTTTTGTGCCAATACAGGGACACCAACTATGGATTTATCAATCTTTGATAAAAGTGGATGTGTTGAAAAAAACCCTGCCTCATCTTTCCTAGCTTCTTCAGAACTCTCATTCCCAATTCTATTCCTCACACAAACATAGCCAAGCCCAATGTTCACTTCATCAAAGTAACTTTTTCAAGCAACCCTTCAGGAGCTTTATCAGCCTTTGTGACAACAGCAAGAGTTCTCTCTCCTGTTTTGTCAACTATCTGAGACATTCTAATTGACTCACATGTAGGGAAATCAACAGTAGCTGATAAAACATTCAAGATTATGCTTTCTCGAGGAGATATATAAGTCATGATAATATCAGAAATTTGCTCATATATGTTATCAGGTTGTCATTGAACAGGAACTTTAGTGATTCCGGGTAAATCCACCATGGTCAAATCAGGTACACCATTTTTTTTTCACTACATGGGTTAAAAGTTGTTAGATATTCCCTTACCACGACCAGCAATCTCATCAGTAGCAAGAATGATGGCATCTGCAATGCGAAGTTCATCAACATTGACTGATTTTCCATTGTGTTCCAAGTGAAGATTTGGTGAAGTGATTTTTGGGTCATTTTGTAGCCTAATGATTAAAGGAACCCTGGTGCATATGCCTTGTCCTCTAGGAAGACTGATTCCAGCTAGTGATTCAAGAACACTCGACTTACCAGAAGATTGATCACCAACTACTACGATTGTTGGAAGCTGATTCCCTTCTTGCATTATGTTGAGGTGGCAGAGCCTATCTACACAGTCAAGAAGTGGCCTGATTCTATCATTTACAGATGCTACAATAGGAGGAGGAGTTGGTGCTGCAACTGCAAGATTTGGCTTTTGATCATGATCATCAACAACTGTGAGTGACTCTGCTGAAGAGGAAGAGGACTTATCAGTGTTCTGCTGGGAAGATTTGTTTGATGTTTTCATCATGTTTTTCTAGACAGTATTATGGTAATAAATGGTTTTGAAGGTATCTTATATTGGTTTCTTCCAAACTTGGCACTATATGGAGATTTCCGAAATGCTTTGGTTCTTTTTTCTTGATATACTTGTGTTAATTGAAGTGCTTAACCTTGAAGGAAGAAAAGAAAGGCATGCAAAAAGGTGTTTTTAGTTCATTACCGAGGATAATGAGTGCTTGTTTGCAGAGGGATAATGATTGTTAGCTAGTTCATCAATTTGTAAGTAGATCTTCTGACCTCCTTGCATGGTTCAGTTAGATAAGCACAAAATGACAAAACATTGATATTGGAATGTAAAGGAACCAAAAAATAATGATTGCAAATTATATATAGCCTAGGAATAAAGTTGTAGAGTGTCGGAGATCTGAGTACAATGTACTAAATGCTAAATGCAAATGGAGTAAGTTTATATCTTAGCACTGAGTTACTTGGATGATTATGTTGGTCGGACCCAAAAGTTTTTTTAAAGTGGCAGGATTTTATTTTTTTTCTATTTATTTTCGTTGAAGAAATTACTAATGAGCTGATTAGTAAACACGCGGAGCTTTTATATATTTTTAAAAACTTTGAGGTTAAGTTTTAAATTAACAAAAATCTAAGAATTTAGGCTTCAACTCCAACTGATCGATCATCTTTACCGTCATCTTCACTCCCCCAAATTCCATCGTTTGATCTTCCCTCTTTTCGATAATACAAAAAACTTGAGTAAAACATAGCCGTTATTTGAAGTTCTTCAATATCCCCTTCTTCAACTTCCTTAGAAAGCTGCGATTTCAAGATTTGCATGACCTTGAAGAGATATATATGTATAGAACCCTAATTTCATCCTTCTTCTTTTTTCCGATATTGATTTGTAATATTTTCTTTTTTTGTTCACAATTTTGATTATATTCATGGCTAGGACGAAATATCCCAAAAAAGATGATACGAAGAGTACAAAGTCTATTGAAAAAGATAAATAAAAAAGTAAGAAATATATTCGGAAAGGTAAATTGGTGATAGAGTCCACTGGAAAAAGAGGCAACATCGGAAAAGATTGAGATTGGAGGAGGAAGAAGAATACTTGCTGTGTAATTTCATTACTAAGTGAAAGAGGAATTCTAATAAATGAGTAGAAAACGAAAAAGAATGGTGATGTTCACGAAGAAGAAAATGTTGAAAAAGAAAAGAGTGGTGATGTTGATGAAGAAGAAGAAGTTTAGTCGGACTCATATTCGGAGTCCTTTGGGTCATCCTCAGAACTGTCACCGTTTAACTTGCGGTAGGCTCTGAGCTCTATCTCTTTTGCCTCAGCAATTTTGTCATCAATCTCCGAGATCCCATCTCAAGTTTGTTCCAAAGTGTACCTCCGGACATTTCAAGTTATGTACTCGGTTCTCAACTCTGTCTGGGCTGCCTCAGCCTCCGCATCGGCACGAGCTTGGTCTCTTTTGGCCAGGGTTTGGTTAAGTTGGGCCAAAATCTCAGCGTTTCTTTGGTTAGAGGTCTCGAGCTCATTTCTCAACCCTTTGTTGGTTTGGGATTGTTAGTTGGCTTCATCCTGAGCCACCTTCAGTGCAGCTTGTTCAACATCTTTTTTCGCATCAATCTTGGCAAGCTCGGTGTCGAGGCGATCTAGTTCAAAATTAAGAAAATCTTTCTTATGAGCTTGGTAGTGTCGAACCTCTTCTTGTTCTCCAAGTTCATGGATGAAGACTTGGACTTTATAGTAGAGATTTTCATTCTCCTTGTCCAAGATTTTATTTTCCTTGTTAAAAAGCTCGAGGTCATTCATTGGCCGGAGATAATCACCTCTAACTTGGGCAAATTCAGCTCGGACGATGAGCAAGTCACCAACTTACTACAGCTGAGCTTCTTTCTGTTTGAGAGCCCATTTGAGATGCCAGATTTCTTTTTCTTGGGCATCCAGCTGCCCTTAAGGTCTTCATTCTCCTCCATACATCGGAGGAAGCCTTCGTTGACAAGAACGAATTACTGCAAAAAAACAATGAGCTGGATCGAAGTTAGAATACAAAAGAAGAAAGACAAATATATAGCTTGAAGTAAACAAAGAAGATACGTACCCGATTCGATGCATGCATGCCTTCGTTAAAGAGGCATTGCCATGAGATATTTTTCATTTTTTCCTTATCGGACTCTGAGATAAGAGGCATAAGGTAGCTTGCAACCTCAATTGGTTGAGACAAGAAGTTCGTGTCCTCAAGAAAGGAGAGAGTGACAGTTCTTACTCTCCTCAGATCCTCACTCGGAGTTTGGAAGACACTCACGAGTTCGGATCGAGAGTTTGCGTGATTTTTTGAAATTCAAGTGGATTAGATAAGTTTCTGGGGTAACTAAATGAGCAAACCTAGAGGTGTTCACCGACGATGCCGAATTTGCAGAGGTTCCAGCTTCATTAAAGAAGCGATCAAAATCTTATTGCCCAAAGCTTTAGACTGGTTGTGATGGTGGGGGAGTTAAAGTGGAAGTTTTGGATTTCTTTGCCAATGGCTCCTCGTCTGTGGCTTCATCGTCATCTTCGATGATGACTAGTTCAGTGATTGGTGGCGTGGTAGCAAGAGTAACTACGACATCAGTTGGTAGCATTATAGGTCCGACTGCTTAAGTAGCAGCATTTTCTTCTCTAACTTCGGCAAGAGTGTCTTCCGTCGGAGTAGTGGTTATGGTGGCCTTTCTGACCTAAATATTTTTTGGTGTGATACCAGTGTTTTGAGCTCTGGAAGGGCCACCTGCTTCTGAAGCTTTTTTCCTTTTTTAAGTGATCGAGGATGACGTCGGAGGCTTTTAGGATTTGGATTTGATGGGTTTCTTTTTCTTCGGCACCTCAACGATTACAGCGGGCAGATGCACCCGGATTAGGGACAGTTGGAGCAGCCAAAGGGTTAGTCCTTAGGGTCAAAGTGCCCTTCGGAAACTTGGATGTTTGAAAAGAGAAGAAGTGAAATTATGAACGAGATTAATAATGAAACAAAAGGAAAGGTGCGGTATATACTAACAGTGGTTTTAGGCAACCCATCAATTTTTGGAAAGCACTTTCCATGTCTGCTATCTATGCATATAAGTACTAATAATTTTCTCGACCAATGTGTGGAGGTTGTCCACATGAGCCGGAATCCAGCAGATAGCTGAAAAGGTGAAGAAAAAGGCTTAAGGCAGGTCATTGAAATCATAAGTTAAACAAAAGAAAGGGAAAGAGTTTCAATACTTACGATGCATGTTCCATTCCTTCGAAAATGCATAAACCTAGCCGGGATAATTTCGGCGTTAGAAATTGTAACAAAATGTTTCATCCAACCTCGATCTCGATTTTCATCAATGCTGGAGAGGATAGGGAATTTGCCTCATTTTGAGATCTGAATGATCCCGCCATGAAAGAATCTTGACATGTATAAGCGGATCAAATGATCTAAAGTAAAAACTTTGTTGACCAGACCAACCAGAAATCGGAGGCAGGTTACTACCCTCCAGACAGATAGATCAATTTGTGCAAGACACAAAATGTAAGTCCTGCACATCTCGAGGATCACATTGTCGATTGGAGGGACAAGCTTGAAGGTGAAGGGGTAGGTGTATACATTGGAGTATCCAGATCTGAATGTGGTAATATCTTCATCCGGGACCTAGTACAATAATTCCTAAGAGATCGGTCAAACCACAATCATTTTGGATTATGTCGAGGTCGGAGGCACTGATAAGAGATGACCGTTTTTAGCCTCTTCTCCTCGGTCAGATTTCTTAGAGGCAATCTGAACGGAGAATTCATTGTCAAAATAAAAAGTGGATGGGAGCATGTTGAAGGCCCTGGGCTTAACGGCAGCCTGAGCCTCATGAGATTCACCAGCGCCAACAATGTCATCAGTGGCCGACGGAGGTGAAGGAGACGGAGAAGAATCTCTTGAAGAACGGGAAGTTTGGGCCATCGTGATGAATATATGAAGTTATGAAGATTTGAAGGCTTGAAGTTATAGAGATTTGAAGTTATGAAGATAAGGAGATATGAAGATTTGAAGGTTGAATGTTCGGTGGATTAAAGAAAATTTGGCAGAAAGTAAAAATTGTGAAAAGAAAAAGAGTGGGGGTTGCATAGTGATGAGACGTGAGTCAGATAGTGGAGAAGAGGAAACATCTCATTTTTTCGCCTATTTCGGAGTGATTTGAAAATAAGCTTGAAAAAGAAGACATCGAAGAAATCATTTCCACTTCCTATCATTTCGGTAAACTTTGATCCGGGAAGTGTAGGAACTATCTGTATACTGTGAAAATCGGCATGACATATGGCATGGTTTGGATGTGGAAATCGAAGGAGGCGACGGAATTCTGCACCGATGAAAGTTGCATCGGGATGAGTCCGGGTATTAAATCAAGACCGGGTAGCGACTGGACCAAGTAACACCGGATGGAGATTCGGGGAAGCTCAACGCGTACCCATTTCGGATATGGCGTCAATCGTTACTCTTTGCTCATTTAGTGGTCATTATTCTCATTTAATTGCATTTAATTGGAGACTGATTCTCGGGCATAGATACATTGCATTCTTAACAGTATAAAAAAGCTTAACATTCATGTTGGAAGGGCATCCCATTCTCATTTGACATTTGCATGATTTTGTTCATTGTAATCATAATCTTTAAGCTCTTATTGTTGGCTCGGAATCGAAGTAGTTAAGCTAAGACCCGAATCAATTTTGCTGAAGGAATTCATCTTTGTTCATGGCAATTCAGGTTATATTTCTTACTTGTTATTTTCATTTACTTATTTACTGCTAATCACTTATCACTTTATATAACAAATTTGTCCACGCATTCTTAAAATCACTTACAAATTCAATTGTTCCTTTTTCATGGGTACTACTTCTTCTAGAAAATATCCAGTTTGCTTTTCCTAAAAAATTGTCCTACTATTGAATTTCAATTAAAGATGTTGTAACGAGCCTCTATTGGCTGCCCCTTTGCCAATGATTTGTTCTTGTGTGTAGTACCTGGTGCGACTGCACACAGTAGTAAAAGTATCAAATGAGCGGGTTGAATTGGATTTGAGCTAAAATAAATTTAAAAGTGAGTCCTGAGTCAACCGTCCAACTCTTACTAGGAGTAAGTTTTAAGTTTTTTATTTGCTCTTTTATAATTTTTCATGTATCAAATATAACTATTTTTTTTATTATGGTTTATACGTTATAACATTTCAAATAAGGAAAATGTCTTTTGAAAATATTTTGACAAAGTTTCTATGAATCGATTTGTGCTATATATTAGTCCAATTTAAAGTGCATATCAACCCAATTTTTAAATAGATTGAAATAAGTTGGACTAAAATAAATTATGCTAATAAATAGACATGTCAATAATCTATCCAAACTTAAACGGATTGAGCGAACCATATTTTACCACTGTAAAGTAGGGATGGCCAATGGGGCGGGGCGGGGCGGGACGGGACCCGACGGGATGGGGGAGGGTCGGGTTGCGGGTCTAGGCGGGCCAGGTGGGCTGGGATAGGCGGGACGGGAAGAAGTTGAACCACTAAACATTCTATTTCTAAGGTCTTGAACACTAGCAACAGAAACCGCATGTCTTTTATTAGGTTGCAATAAAGTAGAAGAAGATGGTACCGAAGCAGGTTGATTATTTGCACTTTCTTGTTGGTAATGCACATATATTTTTTTTGCACTAATTGTGTTTGCTAGACATAACTTCTTCTTTAGTTTCTTGTTCAGTTGGGTCTGTTGGAAGTATTTCTAAGCTTTTATAAATCGTTTCAACAAGTGTTTTACAACCGTTTACCTTAATAGTAGGATTTAATACAACACCAATAAAATAAATAGTGGGAATAGGAAAAAAGTATTTTTTTTAATTTTATAAATATTTTTTAATAGCTGGCTTATAAGTTGGTTTTTGCATATATTCATTAAGTAACAAAAATATTAGAGCTATATAAAATAACATAGTTGAAATAGTAGGATAATAAATTCCAGAAAATTCTTTAGTAGCTAAAAAAATTTTCTCTAAAAATGCAATAAGTTCTAAAAATTCCAATCATCATCTACCAGCATATTCGTTGGACTTTGATTATGGGCGTTAAATAATAAAGTTATAGGTTTTTTATACTTGTGAGCAACACGTAGTTGTTCATATAAAGAATTCCACCTAGTCAAAACTTCTTCTAAAATTTTCTATAAGGTAGTCCACAATCATGAAAAAAAAATTATACTCTTTGCGTCTTTGTATTTTATTACCTTTAAAAATAAAGTTTATAGTAAATTGTACTTTATCAAGAATGTTTTAAAAAGTTTTAGGCCATCCTTTACAACTAAGTTATAAATATGGCATGCACATCTAATATGAAAATATCGGGAAAAGATAGAGTAAATCAAGTTTTTAAAAGGTTTACATCATAATCATTAGCAGTAACATTATCTAATATAACAGTCATAATTTTATCAGTTATTCCATAATATTCACAAATTTCATGAATATTTCTTGCAATAAATAATCTAGCGTGCCTATCATCAATATATCTATTTGCTAAAATATATTTTTGCATAGATCAATTCTGATCTATCCAATGACATGTAACGGTTAAATAATTATTACTGTTAGTACTACGGCCTATATAAGAAGTGATAGCCACTTTGCCATTAAAATGATATAATGCATAACGTAAAAATTGTTGATATTCATGAGTAAATTTAAAACGTCTCTTCTAACAGTTGATCTATGAAAACCGTTAAGCGGGATTATACGTTTCTCTAATGTAATGAATAAAACCAGGAGAGGAAGGAAATGAAAAAGGCAAACCCTCCATTACAACTAATTTTGCTATATTTTTTCTATCTCTGTGTTTATCCTATTTAGGACCTATAATTCCCCCCGTCATCGGGTCAATTCGACCCTATACTTGGTCGGGGACACTATGTAAATCTTGTCTCGACTCATAAGGTATTGGCACACCCCATTTTTCAGCCAGATATACGTTATACCTAACTTTGTACATGTCTCAATAAACCTCCCGTCCCACCATGACCTTTTCCAGTTTTAAATTTATAAACTTCTTGACAAATTTTACATCTAGCTAGATTATCAATGTCCTTATCAAAAAAATCTCATGCAGGTGATTTTTAATTTTTGTTGATTGGGGCCTCGACTCATACTAGAGAGAATATGAGGCGTTTCAGTTTCAGGCTGAGACTCAGTCTGAGCATGAGGTGGAGGTTCACTAGTGGGTGTGTTATCTACATTATTGTCTAATTCATTTTCAAAATTAAAGTCTGGTTCAGTTGCATAATAAACCTCATGATCTAATGGTATATTAATATCATTAAAAAATCAATTTCATCTATATGAGTAAAATCATCGGGACTAGAAATAAGATTACTAGAAGATGCACCACTACCCCTGTTACCCCTGGTACCTCTATCAGAAATCAAACGTCTAAGTCGTTCCATTATAATTATGCAAATAAATAATTAAAGTAAATGAAATTAAGTATGATAATTAAAATTAAGTAACAATAATAATTTAAAGAAGGAACGAAGGTACCAAAGCCGACGTAACGTCGAAGTGTAATCGAGGTTGAAAATTGAAACTTTGCTCGATGGATGATCCTCAAGCTAGTTGCCAACTTCACTTCCAATTTTTTTAACTTTGATACAAATAAGCAAATAAATATAATATTTAGTAGGCAATGTAGACTTGTAGAGAGAGATATTGAGAGATGGTAGGAAGATTTGTGAGAAAAATGAAGAGGAAAATGAGGTATTTATAGTTGAGAAATAGGGTTTAAAGTGTAAATATACTAACTTAGGTGTTAAAAATAAATATTAAGGGGGTATGGGGTTTATGGGGTGAGGGGACAACGACCAAAATCAAAATTTGACAATTGTTGCAACGTTTATTTTTGTAAAGGGAGGCTGGCGGATCGGGACGGGTCGGGATGGAGGCGGGATCGAGACGGGCGGGACGAGCCCTAATCCTGTCTCGAGTTTGATCCACCGTAACATTTTTTTAAGGGGTATAGGGACAGGATGGGGCGGGGCGGGGTGGGGTGTGTTTCGGGACGAGTCAGTATCGGGCTGACCCGGCCCATTGGACAACACTACTGTAAAGTAGTAAAGCCTAGGAATCAATGGTACACTATAAAAACCAAAACAAATCTAGTACTTGCGCTAAAATATATTTCATGCAAACTTGTGCTTTGAAAGGAAAGTGCCAATAGCCGCCTTACGCTAAAATATATTTCATGCAAACTTGTGCTTTCAAAGCTAGTGCCAATAGCCGCCTAAAATTATTTTCCAATAAATGAAGTCACCATGAGCCTCCATTGGTTGGATTGGATCTATTCCCTATTCTTGCCGCCACGTTAAATTACCTTAATACAGTTGGTCATATACATTTTCGTCTTAATTTATGTTTGGTGTTTGATTAAAAAAATTTAAAAGATGAAATTTGAAATTATAAATCAAAACGTAGATAATTTTTATGACTATAAATTATCTTATTAAAGGTAAATTATGAAATGTAAATTTAAATTATTTTCAAATAAAAAAGTATAATATTTTTATTATAAATTTAAAAGAAAAACATTTAACATAAATTAAATGTGAGAAAGTAATAAAGTATCCATTCCGATTTCTTTTTCATATGATACCATCGAGCATCAGATGTTCGCTTCATTTTTTAAAATTTGATATTTGATCAAATCAAATCATTTCATTTTCTCCTACATAAGTCACGGAGAGGCGGCCCCCGGGCACAGACGAGTTGGTAAGTGACAAGGTGATTGGGGTACAATCACTCCGACATCGCGGGTTCGAATCCGTGTGGTGACAGTCTTTGCTGAAATATTGCAAGGATTGTTGCTGGGTTCGTGTCCCGTTGGTCCTCTCCCTTGCAGGGCTGTCAGTCGCGCATATCCCTCGATTTACATCCCACATGGCCAAGGGGCCTCTGGTACAGGTGTGGGGTTTCGCCTTTGGGACTTTCCCCTTCACAAAAGAAGTCACGGAGAGGCTGCTCTCCGTTGACATCACTGCTTGTAAATCGGGGTATTTAGGTATTTTCGGTTGCTTTTTAGCTATAATAAAAAATTCTTTATTGGATACTAAAAAGAATTCTGCTTTAGCTCCTCAGTAAACTTTTTATCCTTTGACTATATGGACATACAACAATAACATATGCCGTAAAATTTCACAACGTGAAATTTGAAAATGATAGAATGTAAACGGATCTAAATATAGGCCTCACCCAAATTTTCATGCCACGCGCTGCTTTTTCAATATTTTTGAAAAACACTTCTCTAAAAATATGGGCCCACTAAAATTTCACTTTGTAGTATTACCATGTAGTTAGTAGGAGGCTAGGACTCCAATTGTTCGCTGCTTGATTTTCAAAATTTTGATACTTTGAATTGATTACAATAAATAAAATAGTTGAAATTATTGATAGTGTAAAAATATGCAATAATATAAAACAACTCAAACTTGCACCACTTTTAATAAATTTGATGGAAAAGCAAATGATTTTTTGAGTATTAGCAGATGCAAAAAACAAAGATGCAATGTAAAGTTAAATTATTTAAAATTAAAGAGTATCTATCTTTACACTGTTTTAGTGTTTTCAATTATTTTAAATATACCACTCAAAATTTATTATGCAATTTTTATCTGAATCTCTTGTAATATCTAATCTACATAAATATGTTGTGAATTCACTTCCATAAATACAATAAAAAAAATTAAAGCTATAATTTAAGTGAACACCATAAAAAAGATTAAATTTATAACCATTGGATTGGGCCCGTGCACAGCACGGGCAACAACCGACTAGTTCAATACTATAACACGAACATTAAAAGTTTTCTTGTAGGGATCAGTACTATTAAAACCATAATATCATCTCCTCCTTTTCACCCATTTTCTCGATATTATAATAATTATACTATTGCTTCATGTTCATTTAAGTGACATAGTCTAATTTATATGAACTTTTCTAAAAGTAAATACAAATTTATTATCTTAAATGCATCACTATATTTGTGGCACGATTACCTTTCTGAAATTTATAGTTTAACTATGTAATAAATATTTGTATGATCATAACAAATATCTATAAAAAAGAGTAAGAATTTATATAAATTATTTAAATATAAAATATTACTTCATTTTAAAAAGATTGACCTAATTTTCTTATCCGTTTATCCTAAAAAATTGGCTCTTTTTATATTTAAATATAATTTAGTTCAATTACACCCATATAAATATATAATATTTAATTATTATTTTTTAAATCATACGTCATCATTTCTTTAAGTGAATCAATACATAAATAGTACGATCCCATAATTAGTGGAGTAAGGACTATTTATAGCAGTTAAGCAAGCAACTTCAAAAGCAGAAAACCAGACCGATAATGTCGAGCATTTGCAGAACCAAACCGGTCGAGGGGCTTAGACTCCTGAACCGGGTTCTGACCATATCGACGCCGTATGTCCACCGGCCAAACCGTTCCATCGCCACCGTAGCTTTCGAAGAAGTCCGGTCTTCGCCGGAAAAACCTTACAATTTCACGGCTTTTATACTCCACGGCCTTTTAGGTTCCGGTCGAAATTGGCGATCCTTTTCTCGCTCTCTTGCTTCCTCCCTTTCCGCAGGTACTTTAGTCAATTAATCAACTATTTCTGTATTTCAAGCTAGTTTAATTAGTTGATCAGTTATATTGAATCTTCTAAATCTATTATGTATTTCAATTAGTTTCATTCTGGTATGGTAAATCATTTGTGCTAATTAGGTCCTGTATAAATAAATTGGCCGATCCAGTGTATTAGCTACAGTATGGATTTTAAGCTAGTTAAATTTGTTGCGGTCACTTATATTGAATCTGTTAAATTTGTTTGTATTTTGGTTAGTTTCATTCCGGTACTGGTAAATAATTTGTGCTTATTAGGTCCCATATAAATAAATTGGCGATCCAGTGTGCTAGCTACGGGTTCACGGAACCAGTTGCTTTCTTTCGTATCCTGGAGACGTTTTAAAATATTCATTAAATGTTTATGAACATTTGATTATGAACTCATTTATATTGTATAGGAGTATTAATTTGAGCTCCTCTAGGAGCTTATAAATTTCAAATCCTTTATTCGCATTTACAGCTTATATGTTTTTCTGTGTGTTTGTTTTAGATGGCATAAATTGGAATATGTATTAAAATATTTATTAAATGCTTATAAATATTTGATTATGTACTCATTTATCATTGTATATTAACTTGACCTCGCTCTAGGAACTTATAAATTTCAAATCCTGTATCCCTTTTACAGCTTATATACTTTTCCATGTGTGTTTGTTTTAGATGATATAATTTGGAATGTGTATTAAAACATTTATTAAATGCTTATAAATATTTTGATTATGTACTCATTTATTATTGTATATAAACCTGACCTCGTTCTAGGAACTTATAAACTTCAAATCATATATCTGCCTCTCTATAAGGCCAAAAGTTTACAGCTTATATGCTTTTCTATGTGTTCGTTTTAGATGGCGTAAATTGGAGGATGGTTCTTGTGGATTTGCGGAACCATGGGAAATCAGCTGAAATTGAAGGCTTCATGCCACCACATGATATGGAAAATGCTGCAAAAGATGTAGCTAATTTGGTGGATTCACAGTGCTGGGATTGGCCTGATGTGGTTATAGGACATTCCATGGGTGGCAAGGTCGCCTTGCAATATGCCGAGAGCTGTTCTCGTGGTGTTTACGGTCAATCGGCTCGATTGCCCAAGCAGGTGCTTGCTCGTTCCTGCAATTGATTGAAAATTTAATTTCTAGATCCTACTTTTGAACCTCATTCATGGATAGCTGATCGAATAGCAGTTATGAATTCGTATATTACATATTTATTTGGTGAAATGGTTGTTCAAATTTTTCTCTGTCCTAGTATCTGGCTTAGGTTCTTTTTGATGTGATATTGTTGTTAAGATTTTCTTAGGAATATGCAAGTTAAGCAATGCAATCAGACTAAAGAATCCAAATCGAATTTAAACGAGACAAACAAAAAAACAGGAGACTGCTCAATAAATGAAATTGGTCATTGTCATTGAGATTCATGTCAATTCGGATTAATATTTAGTTGTAGATATTACCTCTTTTTTTTTCTCCTTTCAAACAAAGAGAAACAATTGAAGTTTTTCTATTTGGGTCGGTTTTTTTTTTTTTTTTTTTTGGGGGGGGGGGGGATAAGGTTGTGAAGAAGCAAGCTTATCCCTGAGCTGGAGCTGCCATAGCTTACAACTATAGCAAATGGAGGGCCCTAGCAGAGAGAAAAGTTAAGATAACAAGCGCTCCGCTATCTCCTGTGTGCATATAACTTTTTTCATATAGGGGCGCAAATGGAGAACTTTCGGAAGTTTCTTTATGTAGGTTTTCTTTGTAGAAACACCTTATGATTCATCGATACTATGGTTTATGTTGTTGCATTAAACCTCTTATTGTCATTCCCCTGCATAAAAAATAAGCGCTGCTTACCTTTTGTTGTAAGCTAGATCTACGTTGTGTTGGAACTTGTATGGAATTAAGAAGAAATAAAGTGATCAACGGACAGAAAATTCGAATCAAAGGTTGCCACTTTTCAGAACAATTACAACCTTTGGTATGAATGGTTGTAACTGTTCATATGCTACTCTATATAAAGAATGTTGATCACTTGGTTTGAAGAATATACAACAAGACAGAACAAACTACAATCAATCAGTTTTTCACAATTAATGATTTAAGATTGTGGCTTCTACTTCTTCAAAACAAGTTTCTGAAGAACACATATAGTAATTCGCCAGAAGTGAAGTTCTTGTGCTAGAACTCTCACTTAGATAGTTGTATCCTCTAGACAGACGTTCGTAAAACTGCAGCACAAGTGGGGGCGAATTTTTGTCTTAGGACACTGCATCAAGCAGGCCTCTATCGACACCAAGTTAGTATGTGTTTTCAATTTGCTTTGAATTCATTGTTGTTGATTTCAAGTTATTTTGAGTTATCATTATATTATTGTGCTCAATTCATTTCATCATTGATGATACTAGATTGACACTAACAATCTAAGACAAAAATTATTCAAAAAAAAAAAAAAAAAAAAATTGAATTGATTTTTTTTTCGATTTGTTGAGGTTGTTGCAAATTTTTCGAGAGAATTCAACTTCACGATTTGCAAAGATGGATCAATCTGGATCGTCAATGGTGAAAAACCATGTTGAGAAACACGAGAAATTCAAAGGTTCGATTTCAAACGCGGCAACATGTTGAGAAGATGTTGTTCTACTTGACAACTCTTCACGTGGCAAACGTATTGATTGCTGAGGCTCCTATGGCCTTGCCAGAAGGAGAAGGGGAGAATACTTCGACTGATGCGGAGAAGGCTGAAAGACATTCAAACTTGGGAAAGTCAGGAGTTTCTTTGCAGAAACTATATTCTCAATGCCTTGGATGATTCTCTCTACGACATCTACTCCACGTTCAGAACGACACGGGAGTTGTGACAATCGTTGGAGAACAAGTACAAAACTGAGGTTGCTTGTTCCAAGAAGTTCGTCATCGGAAAGTTTCTGAACTTTAAGATGAGTGATGCCAAGGCGGTTGTCAAGCAAGTGGAGGAACTCCAAATCATTGTTCATGAGTTAGAGGTTGAAGGTATGGGCCTTAACCCGAATTTCCTTGTTGGTGCTATTATTGAGAAATTACCTCCCTCATGGAAGGATTTTAAGGTTTATCTTGAGCATCTAACCGAGGAAATGAATTTTGAGCAATTGGTTTTGAAAATTCGAGTTGAAGAGGATAACCGGAAGAATGAAAAGGCAGATGTTGTTTCATTGGAGCCTAATGCCAACATGGTTGAAGGCAATGCTTCTAAGGCCAAGTTTCAGAAAGGCAAAGGCAAATTTAATGGTGCCAAGCCATCTTTTGCAACCGGGAGGAATGCATTCGCCCCACAAAGGACCAATGCATTCAAGAAACCACAACCAGGACTCTGTTGGGTATGTGGCAAACCTGGACACAGAGCAAAAGATTATCGCCTTCGCAAGAATCAAGGCGGTGGTGTTGGAGGTTCGAGTAATATCAACCAATCCAACCGGGCTAAAACTAAAAACCAATTCATTGGGGTTGTGGCGGCTCAAGCAAATCTGGTTACAAATTCAACCGATTGGTGGATGGACACGGGTGCTACAATGCACGTATGTTTTGAAAAGGATATGTTTTCATCCTACCAGGCCATCAAGGATGGAGAACCATTGTTCGTAGGGAATGTTGCTTCTGTGAAAGTGGAAGGGAAAGGGAAGGTGACTTTACAATTCACTTCGGAATGATCTTGTGCTCACTAATGTGTTGCACGTGCCTGAAATTTGTAAGAATTTGATTTCTGGGCCTGTTCTTAGTAACAAGGGCTTCAAAATTGTATTTGAATCTGACAAATTTGTACTCACCAAGGGTGGGTTGTATGTAGGGAAGGGTTACCTCAGTGAGGGACTCTTCAAACTATCCGTTGTACCTACTAAGGCAATTGCCATTATTAATGAAAATGCAAGGCACTAGCACGCTTCTATGTATATGGTTGATTCCCCTTCTTTATGGCATTCACGATTAGGCCATGTTAATTATCGCTCTTTACAAAGAATGATGAAGTTAGGCATATTGCCAAATTGCTCTATGAACAAAATGACTAAGTGTGGAGTTTGCATAGAATCAAAATATGCAAGTCATCCTCATAAATCTGTAGTAAAATCAAATGAAGTGCTTGATTTAATTCATAGTGATTTATGTGATTACCAAGCAACCCCATCTCGTGGAGGAAATAATTACTATATATCATTCATAGATGATTGCAATAAATTTTGTTATGTATACTTAATACATACCAAAGATGAGGCTTTGAACATGTTTAAAACATACAAAGCGAAGTGGAAAACCAACTTGACAAAAGAATTAAAGATTTTAAGGTCAGACAGAGGTGGTGAATATCAATCAAATGAGTTCAAAGAATTCTGTTCTACTCATGGTATAGTTCATCAAACCACTGTGCCATATACTCCAAAACAAAATGGAGTTGCCGAACGTAAAAATAGAACATTGAAGAATATGATGAATTCAATGTTGATTAGTTCGGGTGCACCCCTTAGTCTATGGGGTGAGGCGTTAATTACTGCAAATATGATATTGAACAAAATTCCTCAAAAGAAAAATGACCAATCTCCCTATGAGTTATGGAGAGGAAGATCGCCTACTTTCAAACGGATGAAAGTGTGGGGTTGCCTAGCGAAAGTTCAAGTTCCCTTACTAAAGAGAACTAAACTTGGACCAAAATCAGTGGATTGCATATATATATTGGTCATGCCACTAATAGTGCAACATATAAGTTTTTGGTGTATCATTCCGATGTTGAAGGTATTCACAAAAACACGCTTATGGAATCTGCTGAAGCAGAATTTTTTGAGAATATTTTTCCTTACAAAGACAAGGATAAAAGTGTTCCTAATCATAAGAAAAAGACATTGCCTCAAGATGAGTCAAACCAAAACACTAATAATGATGAAAATCTTACTTCATCTGTTCAAGAAAAAATCTCTGAACCAAGGAGGAGTAAACGTGGGAAAATTTCCAAAGATTTTGGACCGGACTTCATGACCTTTTCTGTTGAAGGAGAACCTCAAACATATAGGGCTGCTATGGAATCATCCGAAGCACCTTATTGAAAAGAGGCTATTCAAAGTGAGGTAGAATCCATTGTGCAAAATAATACATGGATATTGGTTGATCTCCCTCTAGGACAAAAACCACCAGGCCATAAATGGATTTTCAAACGGAAATTAAGGCCTGATGGTACTATAGAAAAATACAAAGCTCGTATAGTAGCCAAAGGGTTTCGACAAAAAGACAGTGTAGATTTCTTTGATACCTACTCACCAGTAACGAGAATTACGTCTATAAGAACGTTAATTGCTATAGCGGCGATTCACAATTTGGAAATACACCAAATGGATGTGAAGACCGCATTCTTGAATGGTGAATTAGATGAAGAAATTTACATGGAACAACCCAAAGGGTTTGTTGTTAAAGGTCAAGAACGAAAGGTTTGTAAATTGATTAAGTCTTTATACGGACTTAAACAAGCTCCAAAGCAATGGCATGAAAAGTTTGATAATACGTTATTATCAAATGGTTTTCAAATAAATGAATGTGATAAATGTGTCTACATTAAACAATGTAAAGATGCATGTGTCATTATATGCTTATATGTTGATGATATGCTAATTATGGGAACGGATAAAGATGTAATTAACCAAACTAAGAAGATGTTGCATGCCGCTTTTGATATGAAATATATGGGAATAGCGGATGTCATTCTTGGTATTAGAATTCAAAAGAATTCTGATGGTTACATCTTAACACAATCCCATTATGTTGAAAAGGTCCTCAGAAAATTTGGACACTATGATGATCGACCGGTTGTTACACCATTTGATCCCGCTAGTCACCTTAAGAAGAATGAAGGTGAAAGTGTGTCTCAATTGGAGTATACACAAGTTCTTGGAAGCTTGATGTACATAATGAATTGTACGAGACCGGATTTAGCATATATAGTGAGTCGACTAAGTCGATACTCACATAATCCTGGAAAGGATCATTGGTTTGCACTAAAACGAGCACTCCGATATCTACAACATACAATGAACTATGGATTGCATTATACAAAATATCCTCATGTGTTAGAAGGATATTGTGATGCTAATTGGATATCCAACCAGTCGGAAAGTAAGTCCACAAGTGGTTATGTATTTACACTTGGTGGAGCGTCGGTATCTTGGAAATCATCAAAGCAAACGGTAAATACGCGATCAACTATGGAAGCAGAGTTTGTAGCCTTAGACAAAGCTGCCGAAGAGGCAGAATGGCTCAGAAACTTCCTAGAAGGTATTCCGTTGTGGACAAAGCTGTGTGATAGTCATTTGCATACATTGTGATAGTATGGGTCGCCCCGACGAGGGCAAAGAATCGATATACAATGGCAAGTCGAGACATATAAGGCGACGTCATAATACAATACGAAGCTTTTGAAGAATGGAATTATTTCCATTGATTATGTGAGATCAAAGGACAATATAGCGGATCCTTTGACAAAAGGCCTTAACGAGAGAGCAAGTCGTATTTACATCGAGGGAATGGGCTTAAAGCCAACACAATGAGTCGTTAAGCGGCGGAAACCTAACCTATCATAATTGGAGATCCCATGGTTTAGGTTCAATAGGAAAACTAGTTGGGGAAGACTCAAGGAGCATAAAACACACATATGCTCATTCCTATGGTGTACTAAGTGTGTTAATCCGTTGATGTTTTAAGGGTTGAATCTTATTCTTAATAATACTAAAAGCCTATGGTGGGATAGTACGGACTATTCTTGTTTGGTATTACCTATATGAGATTGATGTGGGGTCGCATATGGGAAAACCGATATGGCTACGTTCTCTAGAAAATCTCACGAAGAAGGAGTTGTTCACGACCGAAATGAACACAACCGTAAGAATTGAAATATGTTGATATGATATGTGTGATACTTGTTGTCTTGATTTACTACAAAACGTGAATAGTTCAAGACATTTCGTCCACTATTTCACAAAGTAGATCCGATAGGTATTCACTACGAACGGTTCAAGTCCACAAGACACCTTTTCCGATGCATGTCATATCGCGTTGTTCAGAAATAACGAAAAGTTCCTTATTATCTTATTTTCTATCCAAATGTGGGGTATTGTTGATGTTTGAATAGAAAATGTGGGTATTGTTGGAACTTGTATGGAATTAAGAAGAAATAAAGTGATCAACGGACAGAAAATTCGAATCAAAGGTTGCAACTTTTCAGAACAATTACAACCTTTGGTATGAATGGCTGTAACTGTTCATATGCTACTCTATATAAAGAATGTTGATCACTTGGTTGGAAGAATATACAACAAGACAGAACAAACTACAATCAATCAGTTTTTCACAATTAATGATTTAAGATTGTGGCTTTTACTTCTTCTTCAAAACAAGTTTCTGAAGAACACATATAGTAAATTCGCCAGAAGTGAAGTTCTTGTGCTAGAACTCTCACTTAGATAGTTGTATACTCTAGACAGACGTTCGTAAAACTGCAGCACAAGTGGGGGCGAATTTTTGTCTTAGGACACTGCATCAAGCAGGCCTCTATCGACACCAAGTTAGTATGTGTTTTCAATTTGCTGAATTCATTGTTGTTGATTTCAAGTTATTTTGAGTTACCATTATATTATTGTGCTCAATTCATTTCATCATTGATGATACTAGATTGACACTAACAACTTCCACGGAATGTACAGGTTCCAGAAAAAACCTGAGTAATTGACTGCTTTTAACTGCATTTGATTGTTTCAATTGCATCATATCTTACTGAACTCATATGCTAATATATAGTTCACTCACCTGATGCAGAACAGCTCTGGGTATTGGATTCTGTCCCTGGAACGGTGAACCCTCAAGATAGCAATAGAGAAGTAGAGAAAGTTATGGAGACGCTGCAGAGCCTACCTTCATCAATCCCATCCCGAAAGTGGAATCTCTATTCCTTCTGATCACCTTTTTTTTAATGATATGCAATATTTTTGTTGTGTCTACAGTAGTTGTGCTCAAGATCTATGTCTCATTTTGGTGTACAGATTGATACAATATTGTCTTACCAGCTTTTTTTTTTTATAATTTTTTGATGATTGAACAAATAGTCTAGCTAATTATTAACGGTTGGTCTGTAACATTCAATTGGACGTTGAAATCAGCAAGACTTGGAATGGGTGTAAAATCACATATTATGTGGTTATTGCACTAGTCTGACACTTATAAAATGTTTGTGCTTTCTATACTATGTCGTAAATAATAACTCTATGAGCTTGCTGCGTTTCATGGTTAAGGCTAAATTAACTTATTTGAGGTACAAATTACCAAGTGTTATTTAGCATATGAGTCTTAATTTTGCCTACCTGAATATTCTCTTATTAGTTTTTGTCAGTTGATTACATTTTTTATATGTTATTATCTCTGACATTAATCTTGAATTTCAGATGGCTGGTGGATCACATGTTGGAACTTGGATTTTCAAAAGCATTATCACAATGGCTGGGCAGCAATCTTGAGAAATCAGGGGATAGCATGGCGTGGACCTTTAATATCGAAGCTGCTTGTGAGATGTTTAATTCTTATAGGTAAACCTATCTGTTCTTCTTCAAGAAATTCTAATGATTGTTACTCTCGAAGGTTGTTTAACGAAAAATATAACTTTTTATTTAGGGAGAAAGATTATTGGCCTTTGCTGGAGCACCCACCTAAAGGGACAGAGATAGCGATTGTGCGTGCTGAGAAAAGTGATAGGTGGGATCCGGAGACTGTCCATAAACTTGAAAACATTGCCTCCAATAGAACTGGTGAATCTGAAGGCAAGATGTCGTATCATCTCCTTCCTAACTCCGGTCATTGGGTTCATGTCGACAATCCAAAGGGGCTTCTTGAAATTGTAACTCCCAAACTAGCTTCTCTTGTTTAGCTAGCGTCTCTTCTGGTTTGCATGGTTCCTAATTTAAACGTTCTCGCCGCATCTACTTTTTTTCCCCAATTCATTCTCAGGCATTTGTTTTATGCCAAGTGAAATAGGGACATGTAGTCTTTTGCAATACCTGAGCACTCTGTGCTTGCATATCCTGATATCCCTCAGTATTGTTTCCTGTATTCACTAATTGAAAAGTGATGGTTCCATAGTTGCAAGTATTTGGTTTCGAATATGAATGAATATTTTCCTCAATTGTAACATTTCCAAAAGTGTGGTAATTATACTACAATTACAAACACCATCTAAGGCTGGGATTAGAGAGGATAAGGCTAAGATTAGGCTAGGATTAAGCTAATTAGTTGACTAAGTTATCTTCCTAATATATTTACATTATCCTATCATAAATTATAATTATTACTAGATAATTATAATTAATATTCTATTAATTACATAGTATTCTAACACACCCCCGCAGTCGAAACGGGAGGTCAGCGTATGCTGAGACTGTCTCGAAAATCTTCAAATAAAATCAGCGGTAGACCTTTTGTAAAAATATCTGCAATCTGATAGCGTGACGGGACATGTAAGACACGCACTTGTCCACGAGCGATTTTTCTCGAACAAAGTGGATATCCAGCTTTATGCTTAGTGTGTTGGTGGTTAACCGACTTCCCAAAGAGATAAATAGCACTAACATTTTTACAGTACACCAATGTTGCCTTCGGAATCGGACAGTGGAGCTCTAGAAGAAGGTTTCAGAGCCAATAAGATTTAGACACCACATTGGCCACACCTCGATATTCTGCTTCGGCACTGGATCTGGACAAGGTCACTTGCCGTTTGGAGGACCAAGATACCAAGTTATCACCAAGGAATATATCATAACCAAACGTGGAGCGTCTGGTGTCCGGACATCCACCCCAATCGGCATCTGTGTAGGAAACAAGGGTGGATGTCGATGACGGATATAGATGCAGGCCATAATTTAGAGTGCCCTGAATATAACTCACAATGTGTTTGAGTGCATGAATGTGATCCTCCATCGGGTTATGCATGATTAGACAAACTTGTTGTACAACATAAGAAATGTCGGATCGGCATATGGCTTGCCAGAGGAAGCTCTCAACTTGGGTTTAGTATCTACCAGAGTTGCAGACGGCTTACAAGTAGGGCTGACAATTTCACATTGACCCGATGGATATCCGATCCACCTGATCCGATTATATGGACGAAAATTCGATAAAATACGGATTTTAATCGGGTGACGAATGGATCGCGTGACAGATCGGGTCGGATTCGGGTGGACATACATCCAACCCACCACCCGACCCATCCATCCACCCTTTTATAATTTTTTTTATGTACAACTAAATTCTAGCATTTCACATCATTTACCCTCTCTGTATCTGTCTCTCTCTCGACTCTCTGTCTCTCTCGTATAGACTTGTAAAAGTGAGTTTAATGATGTAATTTTTTTCCCAACACTGGAAATTCATGCAACATGTTGCATGATAAAAGGCAATGGGGCATCTTCCAACAACTTGTCAAGCTCTGCAGGTAGAAGCAGGAATATGAAAGAACAAGACAAGCAATCACATGAAAACAAAATCTTTGATTCAAACACCACATTTAGCAACCTGAATCTGTATTCCTAATAGTCCTTTTAATATTTTAGATATTATATAGAACAATGTTTTCCTTGCATGATGCGTCTATATAGCATGTAATAGTTAGTGAACTCATATTCAATTAGATTATTGAATTTCGGGGGGCTTGTATATATGCGGCTGAAGTTCTGTTTCACTTTACTCTTCTTTGAACTTCTCTATCCTACGACTCTTAGATTATTAGTATTATTAGAAGTGACATGTAATTCGTCCTTTAAACTTTAGTTCCTTCGGATTATTATTGGCTTTTGGCTCCTTTCCTTTTTTTTGGTTGCATGTTTGGAGCATAGACACGGCTTGTAAAACAGTATGATGATATTTATTTAATGTACTTTTTTTTCCGTTTTACCAAGGATTTTAGGTGATTGACTGATTGTGCAATAATTTTCATCTACGATCCACCCGATTTACTCGTGGATGATGGGTGGATCGGATATGGATGAAGAAAAATAGGGTGATGGATGGATCGGATGGTGGATGGATGGTTGGCGGGTGGAGGTGGATTGAGCTCCACCCGATCCACCTCCGATCCATTGCCAACCCTACTTACAAGATGACATGCCAGTACGTTCAACAATCTCTGCTGCATAATTCTTTTGGGATAAGAATAAACCACCTGCATGACGTATCACAGCTATCCCTAAGAAGTAACTTAGTGGCCCTACATCTTTCATAACAAACTCAGAGCCCAGCAGTGACATGATGGACTTGCGAAGAGCATCGGATGAGGCAGTCAATATAATATCATCCACATTTAAAATAAGGTAAGTAATATTATTACCCTGACAGTAGATGAACAAAGAATGATCAAAACGACTGTTAGAAAACCCAATATGCGAAACATAATCCGCAAACCTCTTGTACCAGGCCCGGAGGGGTTGTTTGAGCCCATATAATGAATTTTTTAGTATGTACACATAATTTGGATAAGTGGAGTCTCGGTATCCCAAAGGCTGGTACATGTATACATTTTCATTTAGCTCTCCATGGAGGAAAGCATTTTTGACATCTAGCTGGTGATGCGGCCATGCTTTCGAAAGAGCCAAACTAAGAATTGTTCTTATAGTTGTTGGTTTGACCATCAGACTGAACGTCTCACCACAATCTACACCAACCTGTTGTGTCTTCCCATCACCTACAAGACATACTTTATGCCTCTCAAAAGTACCATCAGATTTTTCTTTGTGATTGAAAATCCACATAGATTGAATCACATTAGCATTATGGGGACGGGGGACTAACTCCCACGTCCTATTTTTAATAAGAGCATTAAATTCATCATCTATAATTATTTTTCAATTCGGGTCATTAAGAGCAGACACATGATTACGAGGCAATGATGATTTTGTAACACGAGTGTGAAGACTATATTTTATGTTGGGTTTGAGAATGTCGTGTTAACTACGAGTGAATGGCCACTGGGCCGGAATTGGAATTGCGCCAGTGGGGGGAACGAGACTGCCTGGCAGTGGGCAGGGAATTGGGTCGTGACCCAATCTGCCAGGAGCTGTCCCATGACCCAAGCTACTGCCAGGCAGTGGGTCGCTTGGTATTGGGCTTCCAGGTAGTGGTCCAATTCTCCCGGAAGTGGATGGGCTCAGGAAGGGAGGCCTAGACCGTTGGGTAGTGTTGGGCTACGTTTGGGTCATTGTTTATGGGCCTAATTCTCCCAAATTTTGTGAGTTGGCCGAAACAGTGGGATTGGGATGGTTAAAAAAATGTTGGGCCAAATACGAGGGTATGCCATCATCTAGAAAATCGTAGGTAGATAGCTCGGACCCATGCATTTTGGTAAATGGAAAATTTGCTTCATTAAAGATTACGTGACAACTCACAATGATTTTATTAGAGGATAGGTCGTAACATTTGTAACCTCGGTGATTGGAAGGATATCCCTAAAAAAACACAAGGAGTAGATCAGGGTTGAAGTTTATTGATTGTGGTGGATGGAATAAGATGATAGCATAAGCACCCGAACACCCATAGATGAGAGTAAGACGGTCCCTTAGGTATAAGATTTTTAGAGGGGCTTGATAGGACAAGTGTTTGTTTGGAAGTATGTTAAGTAGATAGGTTGTCATTTGTAGTGCGTGATGCCAAAATGAATGTGGTAGAGCGACATGGGCAAGGATGTTCTAATAATGTTATTGATGGTTCAGATTTTTCTTTCCGCCTTTCCATTTTGAGAGGAGGTATGAAGACACGAAAGACGAAAAGTTAAACTATTTGCATTGCAAAAATCCAAAAAGACCCATTATCAAACTCCCTACCATTATCACATTGAATATTTTTAATATCCCGTTTAAATTGATTTCAGATTAATGCTCTAAAGTAAAAAATGTGGAATAAACTTGTGACTTTTTAGACAACGGAAATGTCCACAAAAAATTAGGGTAATCATCTAGCAAGAGCAAATAATATTGATGGCCCGAAGAGCTCAAAACGGGAGGTCCAAATATCACAATGGATAATATCAAAAGGCATAAGTGCATGAATTTGAAGAAACAAATGGCAATTGAACATGTTTTCCAAGTGGACATGAACGACACATATTTGAATTACGTGTTTGAGTACATGAAATAAAATTATTTTGTTTAAGAGAGGCTAAAACAGGTGCTCCCAGATGACCCAAACGTTCATACCACAATGAAGGCGCTAAAGCTGCAAAGGTGGATGGTAACTTGGCTTGATAATTGAGTGTGGTGATTTGATAGAGCTCGCTCTGACTATCACATCTCATTAGACGCATTCCCGTCTGAAAATCTTTCACGAAAAATCTAAAAGGGTCAAAATCAACAGACACCCAATTATCAGTAGTAAACTTTCTAACCGAAACCAAGTTTTTAATCAATTGTGGAGCATAAAGGACATTCTTTAAAGTTAAGGGTGGGTTTGGTGGAGATAATCTGGTAGAATCATAATCACGAATTGGATTAGAATGATCATTTCGGATAATTATATCAATATTTTTGCTCAAATTAAAATAGGACGAGAGATTACATTGGGAGGACGTCATATGAGACGTTGCTCCGTGTCTATATACCAATTTACGTCGGGCGAATTAAGTCCAAGAGTGTGCATGGCAGACTCAATATCGGTTGGGCTAACCACTACCGAATGGGCTTCCCACTGGTTCGGCAGTGGTCCAAATGTTGTTGGACCGCAGTTGTTGTTGTTGGGCCCAAATCCAGTGGGATGCTAGCTGGCAGTATGCTGGCCAGTTTGCCTTAAACTGGGCCTGACCCAATTTCCTGAAGGAAACGGGCAGGGTGGCACAGCTCAAGGCCACTGCCATGCCCACTGTGGTGGTACACTGGCCCACTGGGCTCGGGGCTGCCACTGGTGGCCGTAATTTTGTTACTAGCCGCCGCCCCTGTCGCTAGTCTCGCCGCTGCCGGAATTCCTGAGGCCTCCACCCTTGCCACCACCACCATGATTTTTACCACTATTTCTTCCTTTTTGTCCCCAGCTTGGTGAAAAATGATCAAAATTCATAAAAGCTTCATTGGACGAGGTTGTAACCATGGCGTAATTCGATACGATTGCGGTCTTTTTGGCAAAACCCGCATCTTCAAGAATAAGCATAGAGCGGGCTTGGTAAAATGGCGATAGAGAATTGCTTTGGTGAATGAGCGTACCCACTCCACTATACACGTTGTTAAGGCCGGCAACCAATTGTTAGTAACCGGCGATCCAACGTTTTTGAGTTGATCCGATAAGACTTTAAGGCGTTGACAATAAGCGGATGCATTTGGAAAGTCCACCGTGTCGGTGGTGGAGAATTCTTTATCAAGGGTGATGGCTCGAGAATTCTTGTTATCTTGAAAGATATCCCGTAAGCGATTCCAAGCCTCCATCGCTGTGGAATCGGGTTCCATAATTGTATGCAACAAATCGCTTGAAATAGTTGCATAAATCCACGAAAGAACCGTCGCATCAAAGGTGAGCTACATTTCTTTTTCATCATCGGTGCCCGACACCTTTTTCTTGCCTTTTTCGGTGGGATTATGTGATAAATAACTCGGTGGGAGCGGCAACAGATTTTAAAGAGCTCTGCCCACGTTGCATAATGAACATTTTCCATCTCAAGAGTGATGAAAATATGAGTTTTGATATTGAAAACGGTAAGAGCGGGATGAAATGTGGACTTAGAGTCATATATTGTTGACGGAAAAATATATATGAAAATTGGTGGCCGACCGGTTTGAGAAGAGGGAGAGGGGGGGGGGGGGGGGGGGCGAACGATGGAGGTAGATTTTTTTTTCTTTTTAGGCTAGGATTTTCCCCTAAGCTCTTGATACCATAAAAGAATATTTTCCTAATTGTAACATTTTCAAAAGTGTGGTATTTATATTTTCCTAAATAATTATAATTAATATTCTATTTATTACACATTATTCTAACAGAATATTTACTGACCATAAACTTTCTTCTACTCTAAATTCCATGGCTGCATGAGTTTTGCGTGTTTAATGTAAGAAAACGAGTATAAATAGTTAGATACTTACATGATATCAACTTAGAAATAAGCTTAAATAAAGAAGTGATGATTTATAAGTTAACTTTAACTTTTTTGGAACTGAGGTGTAATTGTTGTTGTTTTTACTACAAACTCAGAACCCTCGCCATCTAAATTTTTTGCCGATAATACTATGGGTATTACTTATAAGTATCAATGCTGAAGTTTCGTTTGCTAGTAATAAAGTTGGAACTAAGAAGATAGCGGATGTTCAAATACAAGTTAATCGTTATATTTTGTTTAGAGTAATAAAAAATTCAATCAATATTGTAAACAGATTAAAGAAAATCAACGAAAGAAATTTCTCTATTAGCCACTGCGGCACAAAATTTTAGCCTAATGTATCTGGTTTGATAAGGTGACTCTTTTATTTATTTTAAGAGAATCCAATTATAGTATGTATGACGAAACTTTAGGTAGGAACTTGGTATTTGTCCTTGAATTTGTAAGACAGTAGTTTGTCTGGGTTTTGTCATTAGATTAGGTATATTGGTAGTTCAAATGTTAGATGTACAAGTATGAAGTTGGGTGCCAAATGCTAGATTTGTCAAAAGTTTAGCATACTGTTTGTTTGTGCAGAACATCAGACATTTATATTTAAAGTTAGAATTGACAATCTCCTCGAACTTCACACATATATATTTAAAGTTAGAATTGTCAATCTCCCAATTTCATATTGTAAGTTTTGAAGTTTAAACTATATCAAGCGTAACTTTGAATTTTATACCTTATTTTGAATTTCAATTTCAATGAAATCCAATTTCAAGACATACATTCTGCAAATTATTTAGCATCATTTTTTCCTTTCCATCGCTCGATCTATGTCCTCATTGATATGCGGTAGTTATAAATTCTGCAAATTACAAAATCTATCTTGCTCAACATGAGATATTGGATCTTCAATGTTGTTGGACTCTATATAAAGTTCCTCAATGATGGTGGCATTAGACAACGCAAAATGAACAAAGTTATTCATTGAAAGTAGATAACTAACTAACTAACTAACGATCAAGAAGATGGAGAAGACGAAGAAGAAAAAGAAGTGGGATGAGGAGCGAATATTGTTTTTTGTCTGAAGTTTGTCAATGTGACTACAAGTTAAATATTTTGTAAATAGGTTATAGGGTGCAATTACTATCTGACCAAAAACAGAAAGGACATTGAGAGGCCACCCGCCAAAAAAAGCTCCATTTTAGGTTTAATACTCGAGTTGGCCGTTCGGCCCAAAGTGTTGCCAAGTGCTAGCCGCTCAGCTCATTCACTACCAAAAAAAGTCAGGCGCCACAAATGATTGAAAAGTCGTCACTAAAAGTTCGCTACAAAAAGAACAAGACTTTTTCGGGCAACTTTAATCATCACAAAAGATCAAAACATCGTCAATAAAAGGTTGTCACCACAAAAGATCAACATTTTTTTTTATATTGAGCCTTCAAAAAATATCTCAAACATGTATAATATGCATATAATTAGTAAGTATACATTAATTGAGCTTTCAAAAAATGTCCCAAAACATGTATAATATGTGTATAGTTTGTAAATATACATTAATTATACGTTTATTAAACATAAATTATATGTTGATTATACATTTATTATACACAAATTATACAATAATGATATATTTTCTATACATATACTTTAAGGATACATATTCTATATGATAATGATACATGTGATACATTTTTTTAATACATATACAGTAGTGATACATATTCTATACAATAATGATACAGTTTCAATACGTATGATACATATTTTTATACAAATATAGTAGTGATACATATATACAATAATGACACAATTTATATAAATATGCTGTAATTAATTAAAAAAGGCTAAAAAATAAAATTATTTTAAAAAAGTTAAAAAATAACCTTTAAAATTCTTGGACGAACGAGTGTCGCTAATTTCACCGTAATGGCCATTTATGTCCTAACGTGATATGGTCCATCCTGCACTTCATGAAAGAGGCTTCACATTGTTTTGTCCGCTTGGGCAGCTCAATTGGTTATCAATATATTTGGAAAATGAAAGAGGCCTTCACAGTCCAAAATAAAGAAGAGGTCCATTTATGATATTATCTTACTTTCCCGTAAACCCTAGCTATATAAACGAAGCCAGACACATTAACGCTTTTCTTCATCAGCTAGGGTTCTTCAAGCTTCAGTAGCAGCTCACCATCAAATCAACCGAAGCCATGGTATTCCTTCTTTCCATAAAGCAATATCGGTTTTAATTTCTATTTCATTACTGTGTGTAACTCGCCGAATTGAAATTGTTCTATGTTTAATTAATATGAAAAGTGAAGCTTTATTTTTCTGAAATTACCTTTACTTTTTGAGTATTTATGGAAATGTACTGGCAATTTTATAATTCGTCGGCTAGATTTTTATATACGGATTGAAATTTTATTAATGCTTTAGCAGTAGGTAATGTATACTGATGAGCTTAAGTTTGGTGAAATCGATTGTTCTAAACAGTTCTATAGATTTAAATTTATTTTTTGATGGATTGTATTGGATTGATAGTCGAGGAGAAAGACTAGGGAGCCCAAGGAAGAGACTGTTACCCTTGGACCAGCTACCAGGGAGGGTGAATTAGTCTTTGGTGTTGCCCACATTTTCGCCTCTTTCAACGACACTTTCATTGTGAGTACTTGATTTTTTCCCTATGTACTTGTTTTGTTTTTATAGAAGAAGCTATATAACTGTTTATTTTGTATTGAATTTTTGTATTTGTATGTTAATTGCAGCATGTGACTGATTTGTCTGGACGCGAAACAATGGTTCGCATTACTGGTATGTACTCTGTAATGTGGGAGTGGTTGCATTTGTGTATGTTCTTTTGTTCTGGATTTCATCATTTCTAGGTTAATAAAAACCTTAATTTCACCGGCCAAAAAAGAATTTAACAACCCCACAGCTCACAGACTGTATATCTCCTACTTTTAAATTTTCCGTAGAACACAAACTAGTTTTTCAAATCAACAATAACCAATGCTTTAGTCCCAAATAAGTTGGGTTCGGCTATATGAATTCCCACCAATCGTGCCACTCCATTTAAACTCATCAAATGAATCTTATATCAAACAAAGTAAAGTACTAGAAGTACTTTTTATTTTATGCGGACGTACTGAAAGCCTAAACAATTCCTAGAGAAAGCATAGGAGTAAAAGTTTAGCATGACTAAAATGTATTCTCAACTAATAGGTATAAAATGTATGACTTTTTCTACTTTCCAAATTCAATAGATAAACACATTGTACTCATCTTATCTGTTTATGAGTATACTATTATCTTATTTGGGAACCCAGTTTGGAGGAGTCTTGTTCTGTCGATTTCATTTAGTCTTGTTCTACTTTACAGGTGGAATGAAGGTGAAGGCTGACAGAGATGAATCTTCTCCTTATGCTGCTATGCTTGCAGCACAAGATGTTTCTGTACGATGCAAGGTCAGACATATATTGCTCAGCCTGTTTTCACATTTTTTTCTTTCATCATTATGATATATTAATTCACCGCAGTGGTAAATTTAAGAAAACTATGATTCCAATCCATTTACTTCTGAGAGTATTACAACAGTTGATGAAATGTGAAAGATTGAGCTGTCAGATGGTCTACTTATAAAGGTGCACAATTATGATCAAATGCATGTTTACTGGTGGGCATAGTAGGTACCAAGCTTTCAGTTTTTTGTAGGTTCTAAGTAAATCATAGATGCTATCTGTAAAAATCTGAATATTATATTAATTTTCAGCACTATAGTCCAAGATGCTTTGCTTACCTGAACTATGTTCTTTTCTGTTGTGCTTTTTTTAAAACATCTCTTGCTGTTAAAAAAGTGAAATATTTTGCCGATTAGGTCGTATTTGGGCTTGATTGATGAAATAATATATGTTGTCAAGGTCCTAGGTGATACTGGTTATGTATAATTGTCTGATGTCTCTCAGAACATTATTCTACCTATACTTGTTATTAATATTGTTGTGTGTTGACCACATCTAAGCATGATCCAGATGTAATGCCAAGTTGAATCTCGAATATAGAGTGGAAGTCCAATTGTTTGATTAGAATATTTAACATCAGATTGCACATGAAGGTTTCAATGTCATTTCTAGCTTCCTTTTAGTGTTATATTATGTTGACACTATATGTCGACGTTGTATTTTCGTTGATCAGGGCTTTTCCCGTGTCTATGAATAGCTTGGAAGTCAAGTTAATTTACAACTCACTTTTGTTAATTTACAGGAGCTTGGAATTAATGCTCTTCACATTAAGCTTCGGGCTACAGGAGGGAACAAAACTAAGACTCCTGGTCCTGGTGCCCAGTCCGCTCTTAGAGCCCTTGCTCGTTCTGGAATGAAAATTGGACGCATAGGTAAACTTTAATTGTTTTATAGTTCATCATCTGTCTGGTCTGATTACTTCGGAATCCATTGTATTTATAATCAGCTATAATCTTCAGTTTAGCATCATAAATCTGAAATCCTGCTGAAAGTACTTGCTTTATTTTGCCAGAGGATGTTACTCCCATTCCCACCGACAGTACCCGCAGAAAGGGTGGTAGAAGAGGAAGGAGGCTGTGAATTCTTGTCAGCAACATGCTGCATGGCGGAATATTTTGGTTAAGGATGCAACTTTGATTGTGTTTTACATCTTAGTTTTGATCATTTTGTAGCCAGAGCTTATGATCATTTGGAACTTTTGCAATCCTGTGAGATAGCAAGTATTTCATTGAGTTGGATTAGTAAGTTGTCGTTATTGCTCGTTGATGAGTGAATCTTTTTGTTGTTACTTCCTGCTTAGTTTCATTGTGTTTTATAGAGGTACGTGTCTCTAGCAGTATCATGGCAATATCAATTCACTAAAGTTAATGATAGTATAGATAATTTAAGAGTAATTAAAAGTTATTGAATGATGCAGCTGAAAATGATAGTCTGGTGCTACTAAATTTTGATGAATGTCCTAACAATACACATTAACTTTTAAGCTTCTCAAGTCCTAATGTTTTAATTGCTTATTCAAATTTTAGCTCTTTAATAGTTCTAGTCGATCTATGGGTTGCTTGTGAAACTGTTTCTTCGTGATGTTGGAAACTCTAGTTATATAGTATCGACAACAAACTTAAATTAATAGCAATAAATCGGTTAGAACAAATAACAGCAGCAATGAGGTTTAAGATGCTTTAAAACAGAGAAATCACTAGGCTTCTAGAGTTGCGGTGATATAATGTGTTATTTAGGCAATTTATATTGATATATCAAAAATCTGATCAAAATAAAAAGCCTCAGCATCAAAATAGGCCTGGTGATCAAATACATGTTATGCCAAGTTTAAACTGTAATCCTCATCAAAATAGGCCAGTGATCAAATACATGTTAGGAGTAGGGATGGCAATTGGGCGGGGCGGGTGCAGTGGTACCCCCGCACCCGTACCCGCCAGAAAATTTTATACCCGCCACCCGTGGTGGGTACAATTTCAACATCCATGCCCGCCTAGGCGGGTATATTCCTAAATCCACACCCGCTCCACCACTCAAGTGGATATTCGCCACCCGCCTGTACCTGCCAGCCATATTTTGTAATCAATTCATTTGATCAATTGATCAATACAAAATAGTAATCAAACCCAAAATAAAATAGTCTTATAAATTAAATTAGTACATTATATAAACACGACAAACTACATAAAAAATACTAATGTCTTCTTCATTTGAGAACATCTTGAAAGAACAATGTGTTGAATAAACCCAACCATTGCTCTCCAAGGACCCCAGTGAACAATGAGATATTTCAGGTAATTCATTATTCAACAGAGGACTTGAGTATCATATTCCAAAAGATCACATATTTTCATCTCCTTGACATCACCACCACCTCCATAATGTATACTCAAAGTAATTAGAGTCTAAATTCAATTTAATACAACATAAATAATTTAATCAAATTAATGTTATCTTTAATATCCGCCCAAATCCAATTTTGAGCACACATCAATGCCTCCACCATTTCCGGAAGAAGCCGACTACGATAAGGATCAAGTACACGTCCACTAGTGCTAAATGCGGATTCCGATGGGAGGGTAGAAACTGGAATGCTCAACATATCCCTTGCTATTTATTGGAGAACGGGATAATTGTTTTCATTTATTTTCCACCAATTAAGAATATCGAAATCATTCACAAGTGGTACAGTTTCAGCTTCCAAGTACTTCTCCAAATCAAATTTTAGTCCAACATTACTATTGTCTTGTGACACAAATTATGCAAACTCTTGCATGTACCCCATTCCCATACTACTTGTAACATCAGTTGAAGACACGTGGCTACTACTAGCTGGATTATTACCATTTTTGTACTCATACTCATCCACCAATTCCTTTAGAAAATCATAAATCCTTTTTACCTCAACATCAACATCAGTAATTAGTGATGAGTGTCGTTTAGAAGAAAACATCACAAAATCCAATTACATTTTAAAAAGTTAGGCATACCAAAGCACCATACTAAACATTTTCAGATAATAATACAACTATCACTTAGGCCCTAAATATATTCAGATAATACAAAACACAAATTCATGATAAACTTGCACCAAGAAAAACAAAAGGGATGGATTTTTAGAAGGCTGTTGACACATCTTTAGTAGTGAGCATTGCATGTAAGCACGCTAGTTTTAAGAAAATATGAACTTTTTTCCTTTGAAAATAACTACCAAAACATAATTGATTATTTGTGTTCTTAAAAGAACCCAAAGGCATGTTCAGTTTGAAAATCAATCAGCTTAGAGTAGTTGATTTGGTTCACATTTATAAAACCAGAACATATAGTTTTAAACCAAAAATGCTTTTCTAAATTTTATCACAAATGAAAATAAAATCAAACATTTTGTTCTTAGAGTAGTAGGTCCTCTTAATCAATACATGTTGTTAGGGTCTCAGGGACAGGGAGGCGTGAAGGCTGATGGAGGCGTGACGGAAAATGAGAAAGGAAGGAGAGACGACAGTCGACAGAGACTAAAGAGTGAACGAGAGAGGGAGGCGTGAAGACCGAAGAGTGAAGGCTGCTGAACTTGAGTAAGGACTAAGTGTAAGTGAGTAGGGTTTAGCCTACTCACTTATTATTGGCATTGGGCTTATGGGCTTACGGACTGCTACAACTATTACTGGGTTTATGGGGCGGGTAGGCGGGCGGTTGGATGCGGGGCGGGGGTGGCGGGTATAACTGCAAAACCACCACCTACCCACCACCCGTGGCGGGTACATTTTCAATACCCATACCCGCCAAAGTTATACCCATACAACATCCAAATGAATTTGAAATTGTATTGATTAAGAAAATGGTTCAAGGTTTCATGGAACTAAGACTTTCCAACTGGGCGGATCCCGGTGGGACAGGGGAAGGGTAGGGACCGGGTCTCCGGTGGGACAAGCGGATGTCCCGTCCCGTCCCATATCCCGCCGGAAATGGGGTCGGGTTGGGTTGGGGCTGGGTCGAGTTCAGGATTTCTTTTATAAAATTATTGGCACTTGATTTTAAAAAATACTATATATATAAACACTTCAATAATTGAACAACATAGTGTAATAAAAATATCAAGGTTGTTTGTGTGGCTCTTATATTATTTTAATAGAAATATGATTTTTTTGTAATATAATTTCAAAAGTTGCTAATCACATAGTAAAATTGCAATTAAAAAATTTACATAGTTAACCATACTTTTTTGAATTTCCTCACAATGTCTTGAAGATTTTCGGTTGGAATTGAAATTTGTTGATCAAATTGTTCAATGTCGCTTCCTGTCCCCTCGGACAAGATTTCGTTGTAGTTGTAGTCTTCTTCTTCGTTGATCTCCGATTGACCGCACCTTCTACGCTCCGCTCGAATCCAATCTCTGAAAAGAACTGCAATCTCCAATGTGTCTCCCGCCAATGAATGTTTGTGCTCTCCTATTTGAAATCTTCCAGTAGAAAAAGCGCTTTCAGACGCTGTTGATGACGCTTGAATGTTCAACACATCTCGGGTCATTTTTGCTAGTGTCGGAAATGTCTTTTCATTCTGCCTCCAGTATTTCAGCAAGTCTTCATGTCCTTCATCATTGATAATTAATTCGTATGGTACAATACCCTGCAAAACATAAACATCAAATTTGCTAACCTGTGAAGAAGTTGAACCACTAAACATTTTATTTCTAAGGCCTTGAATACTAGCAGGAGAAACCACATGTTTTTTATAAGGTTGCAGCGAAGTAGTAGAAGATGGTACAGAAGCCGATTGATTATTTGCACTTTGTTGTTGGTAATACATATATACTTGTTTGCATTTAGTGTGTATAACTTCTTCTTTAGTTGGTTTGTGAGTTGGTTCTTCAGTTGAGTCTGTTAGAAGTACTTCTATACAATCATAAATCGTTTCTATTAGTGTTTTACAATCGTCTACTTTAATAGTCGGATTTAATACCGCACCAATAATATAAATAGTGGGAATAGAAAAAAAGTATTTTAAAATTTTTTTAAATTTTTTTTAATAGATGCCTTATAAATTGGTTTTTGCATATATTCATTAAGTAACAAAAAAATTAGAGCTATATAAAATAACATATTTGAAACAGTAGGATAATAAATACGGAAAAATTCTTTAGTATATTGAGGTGCACTAGTGGGTGTGTCATCTAGATTATCGTCTAAATTAAAGTTTGGTTCATCTACCTCATCATCTAATGGTATATCATTAAAAAAAGCAGTTTCATCTATATGAGTGAAATCAATGAAATCATCGGGACTAGAAATAAAATTACCAGAAGAAGTACCCTTACCCTTGTTACCCCTACTAGAAGAAGCACCCTTACATTTACCCTTAATCATACGTCCAAAACGTTCCACTATAATTATGCAAATAAATAATTAAAGTAAATAAAATTAAGTGCTATAATTAAAATTAAGTAACAATAATAATTTAAAGAAGAAACTAAGGTACCAAACGCCGACGTAACGTCAACGTGTAATCGAAGTTGAAAATTGAAACTTTGCTCTATGGATGATCCTCAAGCTAGTTGCCAACTTCACTTCCAGTCTTTTAACTTTGATTTAAATGCGCAAAAAAAATAATATTTAGTAGGCAATGTAGAATTATAAAGAGATAAATTGAGAGACTAGAGAGATTGTAGGAAGATTTATGAGAAAAATGAAGAGGAAAATAAGATATTTATAGTTGAGAAATAGGGTTAAAGTGTTAATATATTAACTTAGGGGTTAAAAATAAATATTGAGGGGGTATGGAGGTTTATGGGGTAGAGGGCCAAAAATGACCGTTATAGTCGTTGCACAACGACCAAAATCAAAATTTGGCCGTTGTTGCAACGGTTATTTTTGCAAAGGGAAGGAGGCGGCAGGGCGGAATGGGGTCGAGTTGGGGCGGGTAGGGATCGGGACGGGCGGGACTATCCCAGGGCCCGTCCCGAGTTCAAACCCCGACACCGATAATATTTTTTTTATGGGGGATAGGGGCGGGGCGGATAGCGGGCCGGGGCGGAGGCGGGTAGCGGGATGGGCGATGGACAGCCCTACATGGAACTGATAAATTTAGATGACATGAAGCTCAGAAAATATTAGATAAGACTAATAGGGGATTAGTAAGTACAGTGAAACCCCTCTATAACGACTTTATGTTTTCTGTTTTTTTAATTATTATAGCAAAATGTTATTATAGAGAACATATAATATAACATAACATGAAAAATTGATTCCAATTTTTTTTTTGATTGTTATAACAAAATATTATCCTGAAGAATGACTGTTATAGAAATATGTAATTATATAGGGTGTCAAAACAGTTAGTATCAAACATATTGGATAATAAATATGACTTAGAAAAGCCCCAATTAGTTAACAGGGCAGAAATGATGAAGGTACACGTGGATTCAGAAGGTATTCAGTTTCAATTTGGATCCTAGTCTCCACTGTGGTGTAAATGAAAAGTAGTTGTTAATTATTTACTACTTTGAGGAATGCCTAATAAGATTTTCTTAACTATTTTGGGAAGCTTCAATGATGAGCACATCCAAGTGATTTGAACTAGCTAGATATATAAAATTAGCAAATGAAAGCATCATTCTCCCAATCGACACATTCATATATTAATTCAACTCATTTTGATTCGCTCAAATTCAGTCCAACCGATGATCATGAATTTGACACCCGTCGTTTTAACTATGAAGTAGTTGCTTATCTTACTAAGAACTCTCATTTCTCATGATTTGCCTCACTGAACCAACTAGTGCAACATCACTGGTGACACATATTGTTTCATAATATATCTTATTATATTATATTATATTATTTTAATAAATATAATATTTAAATAGATTGTATCATTTTCGTCCTTTCATAATGCCTCACATCAATAATCCAGAGAATAAGTTTTCAATATTACAAAGAAAAAAATTGGGTAGAGGGGGGAGTTAGTATAAACAAAAGATAGGATAAAAGGTAAAAAGATTACTCCATTAAATAAAAAGTAAAAGGCAAGATGAGTAGAAAAAAAAGGGTGATCACACTATTATACTAAATGTTTGTTACATGAAATAATATTTTTCATCATTACATAGCAATAAATTAATAAATGAGATAATAAAATATAAATAACAATCAAAATAAATATTATCAATAAATTTAAAATAACAATACATTAAGTATCAACCATCCCATCAAGTTGATAGAACATAGTACCTACTACAAGTGAACTTATGTACCTATGCGGTAACTTGCGTGTAGGAAAAAACAAAAGATATACTGTATGCATTGCCTCGTCCCAATCAATGAACAACAATATAGTTACTGCCACTATTTGACGGGCACGAAATTTAAAAATTAAAAAAAGATTTTATTATATTTATTAAAATATTTTTAATTTAATATCTATTTTTGTTGACTTTTTTTTACATTAAGTGTATTTATAAAATTAAGTGGGATCAAATAAAATAAAAATTGTGCCATTAAATAATTATCAAATAAAAAATATAATATTTATTTTGGAATTGACTAAAAAAAATGATGTCATAGTATTATATTGTCAAATATAGGAAATATGGAGTTTGAAAATGTACAACTTCTAGCTAAGTCCCATTGACGGAAAAAAAAAAAGTTAAAGTCCCATTAATGTTCGTAATTTCATTTCTTCAAACATGAACTGTTCACCTTAGAGGTCAATCATCGTGACCACTGACCAAATCCAAGATCAATAGCAAGTCAATAGTAGCTCAAAAAACCAGAAATTAAAAATGAAAAATTGACAAAATTAGGAGTATTTTATCTTTCTTATGGCCCATTCTTTTTATTTTTTATTTTTTTATATTCAGTTTTTCGACTTACGCCAGACTATTTATGGAGATAGTAATCCAGGTCCCGCCAGATTATTCCTGGAGATAGTAATCCAGGTCCTTCAACATTACTACCAATAAATCGCGGGATGTGCCTGAATGACCAGGGTTTAAGAACAGAGCTACTGATATCACCTACAAGGTCCTACCCCAAAAGAGAACAAATTGCTTCCACCAGGGTTCGAACCCACGCTGCAGGCTTCCTCCAACTGAATTTTAAGTTCTCATCCTTTGTCATCCAACTATGTCCGGAGATTTTCTTATGACCCATTCTTACAAAGAGGAGAGAGCACAAGCAAAACCACAATGTGTTTTTACGGACAAGCTCATGTCATGGATTATCCATTTTTGGCCCAACAGTTTCTCGAATTTGTTTTTTGGGCTTCATCATCATTAAATCTAAAAGTGCACGTAACATATAAATTTGTGGTATGATTTATAAAGCTTTTCATTTTCGTCAACCGTGAAATATTCATCTAAAATGACATGTGCATTCTTTCTTCATAAACTTATCAACCTAGAAGTTTGTCTGTCCTGCTCTTTAACCCGGACCTTATCAACATGCCCTCATACGTCAAATAACAAGGAATATGAACCACCTTACAGTCAACCATCACGATCACTGACCAAGTCCTAAATCAATAGCAAGGAAGTAGTGGCTCAAGAATACAAATAAAAATATAGGAGTATTTTTCCCCTAAACAAGGACTACATCGTGTATGTTAATGAAGTGAGAAAAAGTGATCGTCAATTCATAGAGATTAAAAACCTTTTGCTATAAGAAAATGATTCGCCAAATATGAAATACATTTTAAAGGAATATGTTTCTTGATTATATTCATCAATAATGTAGGTACAAGAATATTTAAATTAAATAACTAATCAACCTAATTACAATAGAAAATATAATTCTACCTAAAATATGAGACCTAATTACAATAGGAATATAATTCTACCTAAAATAAGAGATATACAATTAATGAAATAATATTCGAGAAATATTCTATTACACTCCAGCAGTCGAAGCGGAAGGTTCACGAACACTGAGACTGGCTCGAAAATTATCAAATAGTATGCGCGGAAGTCCTTTGGTGAAGATGTCGACAATATGATATCTGAAAGGAACACGAAGGACACGAACTTGACCACGAGCCACTTTTTCGCGAACGAAATAAATGTCCATCTCAATGTGTTTAGTGCGCTGATGTTGGACGGGATTGCCGAAAAGATATATCGCACTAATATTATCGCAGTAGACCAGTGTTGCCTTTTGAATCGGGCAGTGAAGCTCAAGTACAAGGTTACGGATCCAACAAGACTCAGAGACGACGTTGGTGACACCTCTGTACTCTGCTTCGTCGGCACTGGATCTGGATAGTGTAGGTTTCCTTTTGGAAGACCAAGACAATAGGTTATCTCCGAGGAAAACACAGTAACCAAATGTGGAGCATCGGGTGTCAGGACATCCACCCCAGTCAGCATCAGAATAAGCAGTGAGACCAGTGAGCAAGGACCTGTATAGATGTAATTCGAAGTGAAATGTACCTTAGACGTATCGTAATATACGTTTGAGGACATGCATGTGTGCTTCCGTCAGATTGTGCATGTGTAGGCAGATTTATTGCACATCATAGGATATATCAGGTCTCGTGAATGTGAGGTACTGCAGGGCCCCAGCCAGGCTACAATAGTAAGTCAGGTTTGAATATGGGGGTCGGAATCAGTGCTAAGCTTGGAATTAATGTCTATTGGCGTGTGAGATTGTTTTCAAGATGTCATGCCTGCACGGTCAAGGATCTCTTAGGCGTACTTCTTCTGACACAGAAATAGGCTGCCAGAATGTCGAGTGACAGAGATGCCCATGAAATAACTTAGGGGACCCAGATCCTTCATAGCAAACTCAGAGAAATGAGAGACATAATGGACCGACGGAGAGCATCAAATAATGTGGTGAGGATAATGTCATCAACATATAATAATAAGTAAGCCATGTTTGTACCCTTGTAAGACATAATTGAGGAGCCCATTTCAGTCCATAGAGCGATTCGAAACAGACACATATAATCTGGATGAATAGGATCCCTGAAACTCATAGGCTGATGCATATCTACCATTTCATGAAGATCCCTATGTAAGAAGGCATTCTTGACATCAAACTAATTAATGGGCCAAAACTTGGATAAGGCAATGTTGAGGACGGTCCGGATGGTTGCGGGCTTTACGACCTGGTTAAACGTTTCATCATAGTTTACTCCCACCTATTCAGACCTGACATCAACTATAAGACGAGCCTTGTACCTTTCAAAATAACCATCAGATTTCTTTTTATGTCTAAATATCCACATAGAACGAATAATGTTAGCATCAGGTGGACGGAGTACTAGGTCCCACATCTTATTATCAATAAAAACATTATATTCGTCAATCATTGCGGCTTTCCACTTAGGATCGGACAAGGCATCATTCGGATTTCGAGGGACAGGGCAAGGGACAACTGAAATGGATAGGTTAAACAGTCGTTTAGGTTTATGAATTATGTGCATGGCACGGGTTTCCATAGTCCGAGAGCGTATCTCGGGATGCGGGATGGGAGGGGGGGTGTCGCTGGACTGCCGGGAAGATGAGGAAGGGCAGGGGTGGCGGGACCAGTTGGCCGATGCTCGATTTGGTAAGAGGTGGCTGTTGAATCACTCTGAGGCGGGCTGTTCCGGGCCACCGTTGGCAGAACCGGGTGGGCAGTGTGTCCTGGACTTTCCGAGGTGGGTGCGGGTGCCGAGGTTTGGGACGACGGACTATGTAAATGATGAATTAGAAGAGGGTTTAGGCCATCATGTAGGAAGTCGTAGGAATGCCGAGGTGGTGAGTTTAGGGAGGGAAGGGGGAATTGAGACTAATCAAATAGGACATGGCGTGAAATAATAATTTTATGGCTTGACAAGTCATAGCATGAGTAACCACGATGATTAGCGGGGTAACCCAGAAACACACACGGGGAAGACCATGGTTGGAGTGTGAGTGTTCGGATGGGGAAGATAATAGAGATATCCAAAGATACACAAGTGTTGGTAGGAGAGGTTCCTATAAAACAGAACTTGAGTGGGCAACCGTTGAGCTAAAGACTTGTTTGTGATTATGTTTAGGAGATAAATGACCATGAATAGTGCGTAATGCCAGAATTGAGGGGGAATTGAGGCGCAAGAAAGTAGGGCACAAATTAGGTTATTTATGGTTCGAATTTTCCGTTCGACCTTACCATTTTTGGAGGAGGTGTGAGGGCAGAAACAATGAAAGGTAAGACCATTATTGGAGCAAAACTGTTTGAATTGATTATTATTTAATTCCCTGCTATTATCACATTGAAATATTTAATGCTCTTTTCAAATTATATTTTTACGAGAGCACTAAATGAGAAAACAATGAGGTAGACATGAGATTTATTGCCAATTGGAAAAGTTCATAGAAAGTTGGAATAATCGTCCAAAAACAACACATAATATCGATGGTCAACCGTACTTAAAATAGGGGGCGTCCATAAATCACCATGTATGATATCGAAAGCTAGTAAAGTACAATTTGTGGATGCAAAAAATGGTAATTTAACATATTTTCCAGAAACACAGGATTCACATATAGGAGTCCTAGAAATACGGTTGTAATTAATAAAATTATTTTTTCTAAAGGAGCGTAAAACAGAATCTCCTGGATGTCTTAATCTAGAGTGTCATAAGAAAAACAAAAGAGCAGCAAAGGTTGATGGATTTGAGGTTGGATTGTTGAAGGCGTGTGGGCCCCATGACGGTGGGTCCTAAGCAGCCCATGGCGGGTAGGCAGCCCAGGGCGAAGGCTGTTGCCACTGCCGCGGTCACTGCTGGTTGTGTCCTGCCGGCGGGGACTGCCCCTTTCCGCCGTTGTTATTGCCAGAATTCCATCTGTCGCGGCCCTTGTCGAACTTCCTGCTCCGACGGTTGTTGCGGGTGGATGCGGGATACTGCGGGTCCTCAGGCCGGCGGTTCTGGAGGCCCTGCCGTCGGCGGAGGGCCCGACGGTGGTGGTGAGGGCGGCATTGGCAATGTTGGCCTGAGTGGTACTGCGCTTGATTTTTCGAGTTTTCTCAAGAATAAGCTTTGAACGAGCCTCATAAAATGGAGGTAAATGCGTGCATTGCTGAAGGGTGGTGGCAACGCCGTCATAGAATTTGTTCAAGCCTGCAATAAGTTGCATGACGAATCACTGATTAGTGACTGGTGCGCCGACGTTGGAGAGTTGGTCGGCAAACATCTTAAGTTCTTGACAATATACAGACACGTTTGGGAAATCGTCCTGATGAACGTCCTTGAATTGATTTTCAAGGTATAACGCTCGTTGAGTTTTGTTGTAGTGGAAAATACTTTCCAAACGTTCCCACGTTTGGTGGGCAGTGGCATCAGTTTCAATGATGATGTGCAACCGATCATTAGAGATTGTGTCGTATATCTATTGGAGGACGACTGCGTCCAAACGAGACCAGAGTGCATCATCAGAAGTCAACGATGAGGGTAGGTCTGTGGACTTCGGTGTAGGAGTGATGATGTGGTCGATAACTTCATAAACACGACAATTGATCTTAAAAAGCTTCGCCCACCAGGAGTATTGACCCTTTTCCATCTCAAGGGTGATATGGATGAAGTTTTTGATGTTGTTTACTGCAAGTGCATGATGAAATTTGGTTTTGTCAGCCTTGGAAGATGAAATTTAGGAGGAGAAGGGAGAGAGAATGACTGGAAAAAAAACACTAGGGTTCCGTGGGGGTGGCGGCCGAGAGTTATGGTCGGCGGTGGTGGAGGTATTTGTAGGCTACTGATACCATAAATGAATATGTTCTTGATTGTATTCATCAATAATGTACAGTATATATAGTAGTACAAGATTTAAACTAGGTAACTAATCAACCTAATTACAATAGCAAATATAATTATACCTAAAATAAGAGACATAATTACAATAAAAATACAATTCTATCTAAAATAAGAGATATACAATTAATTAAAGAATATTGAGAAAATATTCTATTGATGTTGTATTTTCCTTTTTAGGTAAACTAATAACCAATATATGTAATACGCAAATAGATTGATTTTGATGGACAAGTTAGGATGTGAGATGATTTTTGGAAAGAAAATCTGACAAATTCCAAAAATGAGAAAAGGAAACACATATTTTGAAAAGGAAATGGAGATAACGTGTTGGACCCTTCATGAGGTGGTTGTTGGAAATTTGTCTTTGGCGGGGAGGTGCGTTCACCCATATTTAATGAATTAAACACTAGTGCTTCGCATGTTGGAGGCTTTGCCTCTTCTCACATGCATAATCTACTAAGTGAGTAGATGACCGTAGGGCCAAGAATCGTCAAATTTCGTTGAGAAATGAAAGAGATATTGGTCAACAAAGTAAGGTGTTTGAGGCATGAAAATATGGTGTGAGACAAATCTACCACATCGGTGAAAAAATTCTATTTATAAGTCTCTAATGTGATAAAGGGTTTAGGACCCCAAGGGGTATCCCATGTGTTTAAAGGAGGGAGGACCTAGATGTGCTTGGGTTCAAGGCTAAGTCCACACGCGCGCCGCCGCTCGCCCGTCCGGTCCGGTCTCGGTCTCGAGTCGTGGGCTGTGGGGACTTTCTGATATTATCTTTTTGGACCCCAAATTGCTTAATATTTACAGTTTGGTCCCTAGAGTTTCTGGAAAGTTGATTTTGGGAATGACGGAAGGCAGAAACTTTCTGCCTACCGTTGGACTGTTTTTTGGAGCCTTAACCAGCCATTAACTTGGCTGTTAACTCCTCCTTAAACAGTCTCCTTCAATGACCATAATCAACCCTCCTTCATGGTATTAAACCTGCCATTACAGCCCTCCCTAATGGCCATTAACAATCATGTTTTGGGCATTTGAACATCCCTCCTCCTTGCTATATATTGAGCTGTTTTGGCTCAATTGTGGAGTACACATACAGACAGAAAAATAGCACAAAACAGTGAACAAAACCAATGCAAAACAGTCACGAAAATATACACCAAACATTGACGAAAAACAGTGAGCATATACACAAGATATACACAACAGAGACACACTATATACACAGAGACAAATCAGAAGAGAAAACAGAAACTCTTCCTTCCTTTTCCATATCTTCAGCAAGTCGATTCATATTTGTTTTCTTCGTCAAACTTAACCTATTGGCTTTGTAGCGTTGAGATTAAAGTGTTGTTTTATCTTGGGAGACTATTGCCCGCTAACGTAAAAGCATATATACGGGGCAATCTTGTCTTAAGGACAGAGTGCAATCACTCGACTCAACACACAACGTTGTAACCATCCAGATTTAGTTGTTTCTTGATTTCATGTCATCACGATTCAAGACACAACAAGCTTGCGGCAGTTATCAACATTGGCCTATTTGTTCAACAAGATTCAATTTCGGAATATTGAATGTTTGTTCATCCTTTCAAACACTTATAATAGTTATTTACTTCCCGTACTGTAAATAGCATAATATAACCAATAGTGGTGTTGTTTAAATTCGACCTAAATGACAATGAAAGATTGCTAATGACTTGAAATTTGAGTCAATTATTTATATAATAATGTTTTGTTTCCATCTCCTCAGTACAGTAGTATCCTCGAGGCAATGAACGGGGCAACAACCACAAAGGAAAATGTACTGGGACTATGTTTGATTTGATAAAAAATAGAAGAAAATTTAATACAACAGAGCTTTCTTTTAAAAAAAAATTACATAGGAGGACAGATGAAGGAGGGAAATTAGGGGATCACGCATTAGATTTATATTCATATTTACTGCGTGACAAACTCTAATTATATCGATAAGTATAAGTTTAGACGATATGATAGAAGATTTTCTCTCCCTCTTAATTTATCCCTCACTTTTTTTTATACTTAAAAAAATATTTAAATCATGTATAAGTTACATTGTATAAATATGGTAGAAGCGAAAATTTTACATTCTTGATCGCGTCGCCTCTTTCCATATTAGATTATTAGCAAATCTTCATATCGATAACTTTCATTTGCTACAAAGTCTGCATATTTTTTACTATTTTCAAATGTGTATGATATTTGCCTTAATAACTTCAAACAATTATTGCAATATTCTTGTTTGCTAGCAGTCTGATTCGACTTTTAATTTTTCATTTCTCTTTCGTAGTCTTGTTCCCCATCACAAGTACCAACAGATGGCGACATTTATTTTTTCCTTATTTTTCTTTTAGTGATTTGCAATATCTTAATATTATATAGTATTTATTTCCATGATTTATTTTCTTTTGCTACCTTGTTCATATAATTTTTTTCTTTTGTATTGCCACATCCGTGCAATGTAAGATGCTCAAGACCTATAAATTTTCGGATTAAACTTTTATATATATATATATATATATATATATATATATATATATATTTAAAGAATGATTATACTATTATTATAATTTAACATGTCATAACAGATATTAGTATTTTTTTATTTTTAGTTTATTAATCTCACATTTTCATAAATAAGCAGCAGTAATTATTATTTAAGTGATTCAATAACATAAAAATTCTTTAACACATTTAATATAGAAAAGTTAAACTCTAAATTCCGAAATACTTGAGTCATTGCTAGGCTAATGCTAGCTAGACACTGTATACGAAGAATGAATCTCATTATTAATTTATTTCACAAGTTTTATATAATTACTTCAATGTCACTTCCTATCCTTCAATTGTTAAGGTTGAGCTCCATAATCAGGCGAATGTAACATATAATCTATCGGTCCCAATTTATATGACATTTTTTTTCTTTTTAATTAGTTTAAAAAAGAATAATACGTTTTTACATTTAGTAACAACATAGCTTTAAATTTCTCATTTTATCTTTAATGAAATGATTTGTAGTCACACATTTCTCAATGCCTTGTTTTAGACTACAAGTTTCAAAAATCTTGCTTTCTTTCTTTAACTCCGTATCAAGTCAAACACGTTCATATAAAATGGGACTGAGGGAGTAATATATAGACCTAAATTTTATAATTTGTTTTCGGACCTTGTATAGGTCTTAAGATATCTATTATGATATTTATAAACACTTAATTGCGAATTTAATTATTATTATTATATATTAATTTTATTGTTATAAAAATCTACAAAATTCAAATTTTAGATCAGTGTCTCTCCATAATTGAGTTGAATTGTTTATTTGCAAAATATCAGACCAACGTGGAATTGCAGCGCCCTTGAAGCAGATTCATGTGATGAGGTTCAGATGTGTCTTCGACAGAGTGTACGATTATTTGGCTCCCAGCATACGCTATTGTTTCCTCTTCTCCCTATGTGCATGTTTTTCAAATTGAACTTATATTAAATATTTACTAATGTAAAAAAGCTACAATATTATGAGGGTGTTTAGGATTGAGTTTTTAAAAGTAGCTTATAAGCTAAAAACTAAAAGTCATAAGTTATTAAGAGTGTTAGTACCTAACTTTTAGCTTTTGGCTTATTTTTATACTTTTTTTGCCTAAAAATAGATGCTTAAAAGCACTTTTTATTTTATCCAAACATCACATAAAGTAGAAAAGAGCTTAAAAGCCAAAGCACTTAAATAAGACAATCCAAACACCCTCTATGTTGAAAATATATTTATTCTGATTTAAACGGAGAAATGGATAGTATAAAAATGCAATAGCATTATATTATTGTTGTATAAGGTAAAAATTGACCTCAAGATTTGGACGAATTAGGAAGCGACATGTTTTAGGAATAGCTAGTCGGAGGTGACTCAACCATGATGATACCGGATGCAAACTTGTGGCCAGAACACCGGATACAAACATGTGACCATGGTACCAAACATAAACTTGTGGCCGGATAAGAGTCAACTCAAGAATATGACCGTTATCCTCGAAATTCCTCCAGCCTTTATTAGATTTTATTAGGCTTTATTAGCTTTTATTGCAGCATTAATATTGGTAATTAAGAGTGCATGATTTGTGGATCATGCACCCCATAGACCTAGTATAAGTATATGTTCTCCTCCTATTGTAATGCTTCAGAAAGGTAATAGCAACACGGCGTACTCACTTTGTTCTTTATATTATTTTGCTCCAAATTCAAAGTGTTCTCAAAGGCTGGGTGTTCAACCATAGTCATCCTCGTTACGAGATTCCTTCGAATTCACACGGATCCGGCCTAATTTATCATACAATTATTTCTTTATTACTTGATTTCATTATTTATCTCTCGTTATTTACATTGTCTAAAGCAAATCAATCCACGTATACTTTAAACCACATAACAAATTCAACTATACCTTTTTTGGGGTAAACGATTTGACGCCAACTGTGGGGCAAAGGATAATTTTAGTGATTTGTTCAAATTCAATTTTTACTTGTTCTTTTGAGATTTTGTGAAAACAGGTCAGCACCAAGTACTTGCGAAATGGCTAGTGAAATCCAAGTTGAGGCTAGCAACCACGATAACAAATGACTGTGACAATGATGTTAATAATATCAATAACAACAACAACGTCCCGCCTGTTGATCTAATAACTGACGAGCATCGGAATAACCTCGTGATTTCACCACAGGGGTCTAGAAGGTCACGTGAAAAAACACCGGACGACGATGAAGATGGTGGAATAAATTTTGCTCGAATCTTTAACATGCCGAAGGAATAACATAAGGCTATTACACAGTTGGAAAAGAAGAGTAGTGGGGCAAGTGCGGCAGATGAAACTCGTCCTGTCCAGAATGAAGATCGGGTCCTAGAGAAATATCAAGTTGAAGGAGATGGCACTGGTTAGGAGGCAAATGAATCCTCGGAGATCTTGAAAATGATCCAAACTTTGACTAAGCGAATGAATACTAATGAAAAGAAGGTTGAAACCTACAATTCACGGGTAAACTAGATTCCTGGAGCACCTTCGATCTTGAATGGACCGGACTCGAAGAGATACATTCAGTTGTTGTTCCCACCGAGCGCAGCTCCAAAGTTAATACCAAAAAGGTTCAAAATGCAAGATCTCCCGAAGTAAGATAGATCTACTAATCCACATAAGCATGTAACGCCATACGCTTGTGCGGTAAAGGGCAATGACATGCACCCGGATGAGATCGAGTCGGTGTTGTTGAAGAAATTTGGTGAAACACTATCCAAAGGGGCAATGACATGGTACTCTATGTTGCCTGAACATTCTATTAACTCGTTTGAAATGCTTGCAGATGCTTTTATAAAGGCACATGCCGGAGCACGGAAGATCCAAGCAAGAAAAGCGGATATATTCAAAATTGCTCAGAATGATACGGATTGCTACATGAGTTTGTGACAAGATTTCAAAAAGAACGGATGCTTCTTCCCCCGATACCCGATGAATGGGCAGTGAAAGCTTTCACCAAAGGATTAAATCCTAGGAGCTCCAATGACTCGTTTAAACTCAAGGAGAATCTGCTAGAATTTTCCGTAATAACATGGGCTGATCATAACATGTACGAATCAGAGATTCGCGTGAAAGATGATCAGATGATTATGTCGACATCTTCTACAACCCGGAATTGAGATCAACAGAACTTTGATCAGAGGCATTCCAGACACCGATTAAAACCATATCCATCGGAATCACGGACTGACATGAGGCATGAGCGTCTCCGGAGTGAATCGCCTGAAAATGATTTACATGAAGGACAATAATGTCTATGAATATTGGGGACTGTTGCATCAAAGTAGCAAAAACTATAATAATAAGTACCGGAAGCATTTGAAGATGGCTCCGGAACAGAGTTAAAGGAAGACACTATGCCCGAAGGCACCATACCCAAATTCTCATACTTCATACCCAAGAATAAATACTAGAGATAGCCTGAACTGGATCCGAAATAAAGAAAAAAGAACTGGGGATTGCCATATCAACCCCGAAAAAAAAAACAGAATCAAGAACCGGCTAAACCCAATAGATGTTAGCTAGGCCGCAATTCTCTTGCAATGTACTTTTGTTAATTTACTTTAAACTATATTATATGCAATGTTGTAAGCACTTGTGTATGTTAAAGGAATGAATGAAGCAAAACTTGCACCTTCTAAACATCCTCGTATGTGTCCGAATAAACTAAATCTTTCTTAAATTTGCTCACACTTAAAAGCAAATAAGGATTACGAATCAGAACAATTGTGTCCAGATGAATATGAGACGTCCTCTTCATAAGCACCATAAAAATAAGGGCCCTCTTTTATAAAGTCACCCAATCAAATGGCTAAAAGCCGGATGCTTTATTTTTCGACCATAAAGTTAACCGGATGCATTAAGTTTTAGGACTTTATAAAAATCAGAAGTAAAAATTTCCTGGTCATTAATATCCCCGATCTACGAGACTATGAGGTTCTAGAAATTTCGGGTATACCTAAAAATCCAAGAGTCAAAACTTAAAGTCTATAAGTTTCGGGTACAACTAAAAACTCAAGAATCGAAACTCAAAGATTAAAAGTTTCGGATAATTACTAAAAAAATTGAGATCAAGCTTTATGTGGTGGTGGTACTTTTTAAGCTGTGGAATTGTCATCCAAAATCTCTAAGTCATGCACTCTTTTTTCCTTCACCCGGTTTTTGTCCGATTAGGTTTTTTCGGTAAGATTTTTAATGAGGCAGTGGCAATGATGATTACACATTTTTTTAGCAGAAAATATTAAATCTTCCACTTTCCGGTCACATCACAAGGAGTAACCGGAAAGTGGGAGGACTATATGCTTACGGTAAAAATCGGACTCAAGAGCGGGAGGAATTAGGAAGCGACACGTGTCAGGAATGATCAGTCGGAGGTGACTCAATCATGATGATATCGGATGCAAACTTATGGCCAGAACACCGGATACAAACACGTGACCATGGTACCGGACATAAACTTGTGGCCGGATAAGAATCAACTCAAGAATATGAACGTTGTCCGCAAAATTCCTCCTGCCTTTATTAGCTTTTATTACCTTTTATTGCAACATTAATATTGGTAATTAAGAGGGCATGAATTGTGGATCATGCACCCCATAGTCCTAGTATAAGTAGATGCTCTCATCCTATTGTAATGCATCAGAAAGGAAATAGCAAGACAATATACTCACTTTGTTCTTTATATGCTTTTGCTCTGGATTCGAAGTGTTCTCAAAGAAAGGAAATAGCAAGACAATATACTCACTTTGTTCTTTATATTCTTTTGCTCCGGATTCGAAGTGTTCTCAAAGGCTGAGTGTTCAACCAAAGTCATCCTCATAACGAGATTCATCCGAGTTCACACAGATCAGGCTCAATTTATCATACCATTATTTCTTTATTACCTGATTTCATTATTTATCTCTCATTATTTACATTGTCTAAAGCAAATCAATCCACGTATTCTTTAAACCACATAACAAATTCAATTGTACCTTTTTTTTTAGGTAAACAATTGTATCATTATAGTTTAATATGTTGTAAGTTGTAACATATTAATACTTTTTCTGGTGATTAACTTAATTTTATATTAGACAGTTATCTATATATAATTACATTTATATTTAATATTGTCAAAAAATGTACATCGTGGAAATCTAAAAGTTATTAATTAGATCCTTAATTTACACCACTTGAATCTACATGCAACAGCAATATTTTAAAATTTTAGATTATTCAAAGTTGTCCTAATTCCAAAGAAACTATAATTTGAGTTGTGATATCATTAGCGTGAATTTCAATCGCTTTCTTATCGCTTTGTTTCTTAGATGTTTTCTATTTCCTTATTGATTAAAGTGAAAATCCATACTAACAGTACTGCGTAAGTATATATAAATATAAGTATAGCGACTGCAGCAGGCACATTGATGTACGAATACACACATTTAATAATGAAATTTTAACTATATTTAAAATATGTCACTGTAATATGTGAAGCTCATAAATTTTGCTTTGCTAAGTAGTACTACTTAATAAAACTTATATTTTGTCATGTAGGGACAATATTTTACTATTAAAATGTGTAGTATGTCATCAAATTGAACCAATATATATTTTGAATATTACTTCAAAATAAAAGACAGTCCGGTGCACTAAGCTTTTGCAATATGTGAAGTCTGAGTAAAGACCAGACCACAAAAATCTATTGTAAGCAATCTTACTATGCATTTCTGCAAGAGGCTAATTCTATGGCTCGAACTTGTGACCTCATGATCATATGGAGTGAACTTCCAAAATGTAATCTATCAATCTTTCAAAATGTTGAGTTGTTTGTTAGCAAACTGGCTCGGCATAAAATTCTATAATATTTAGAAAGGCTTCATAAAAAGATTAATTTTAGCATAACTAATACAATCTTGGAAAACTTAATATTAGTTTAATTAAGCAACGTCTCATTATCGTATTGAAGTTAATATTTAGCATAACTTATGCAGCAATTTATATTTTATTTCATGCACGATAAAAAATATGTGAAATGAAAAGTACATTTTATCATTATAACATTTCATGTATTATGCATCATACTACCTACTTTATTCATTAAGAAAACATTTACATTATAATTATCATATAACTAATCCAAGAAACAATAATTGAAAAAAAATTGCCATACGATTTTTACCTCAACTAGGGAAAATGTTGGTTGAGAAAAAAAAAAAGTAAAAATCGCCTTCTATTTTACTGCCACGTTGGACTAACGACCTCACAGAGTCCAATTTTAACCATCTTAAAAAACACTTCCGCGCTCAATTTCTTCTGTTGGGACCCACTTTCCGATCTGAACCCAACTCTGAAAGCACTGCATCGATCTCCTCGGCGGCCCAAGTTTCCGATCTCCGGCCCGACGTGAACCGCATCATTCCTCCTAAACCGGTTACCTCGGGAACCGGTTCAACACTCACCGGAACTTTACGAACCTTTTCGGTTACCACCGCGTTGCTCTTCCTCGCCGGAACCGGCTCTTCCGGTATCGAATCATGCGTTCTCTCCATACTAGCCTTCACCGGTTTGATATTACTCCGACCGAAGCCGAACAAAGACAGTACACGTGAATAAAATCCGGTTTTGCGTTTAGCGCCGCTGCTTTTCGATCTCTCGAGTTTTATTTCACATATTTTCGCCGCTTCATCACATGATCGCCGGCGACCTTTCTTCGATCTCACTCTTCCCATACATGATACCTTCGGAGACACCGGTTCAGGAGCGGAAACCGCTTTCAATGCCGATTCAGATCGTTTCGTCGGAAAAAAACGTATATTCGCCGGTTTACACGTTTTTCTCTTCGAATCAACTGAACTACTCTTCGGTAATCCAAAAAATGTACTAGTTTTAGTCGTCTTCAAAGTCAATGGAAGTCGTTGTGAACTCGAATTTGAACTCGGATGCAAGTTAGGAGTCACATTACTGTTACCTTTCGCCGATTCCTTACGTTCCAGAAAAGCGTTTCGATCAAACCAATCGAGTTCGGCGTCTTTTGAAAGACAAATTGATTCCGGTGGGAAATCCGGTGGAAGTTCCTTTTCGCCGGCGGCGGTGTTGGCCAGAGTTTCACATACGATTTTCCGGTCGTTATTTCCGGCGGAATTGGTTGAATTTAGTGATTCTAAATCAACTCGAGTCATTATCGAGTTAGAGATATAGAGAGAGAGTAGTAGGAGTAGTGGAGTTGAAAGAAAATTTCCAAACTATGAGGCGATTTGGGTCTGTGTGGATTGAAAATAGCTAGAGTACGTATATCTTTAAAAAGGACTGGCAGATAATTTTGAAACAAGAAGTATAATTAAAAAATGTAACCTATCACCAAATATTACCTTAACCTAAGTCATATCTGAATAAGGGTAAATTTATATATATTTATACCAAATCTTCTTTAAACGAGTGAAATAATCTATATACATGATAGGTTTGCGTATATTTTATCTTTTTCACAAACACCACTTGTATGACCGCACGAATTCTATTGTTGTTATTAATTTATACCAAAATCATATTGATTTATCATGGTAAAGCCATAAATTAAGACAATTATAAATATTACTATGACTTTTTGATAAAATGTATGTGAAAATATATATCATATATTTAATGGATTAGTATAAATATTATATATGTGGGTAAAAGTTTACCTTGTGAGAGTGTACAACATAGTAATATATATGTGTGAATTTTATTCTCCACTGTTCTTCTTTATGTTTTCCTTTCACGTCCCATTTATATGTGATAAAGAGAATTTAGTAAAATAAAATGTGAGCAATCAATAATTCAAGTGTTATCTATATAATTTATAAGGATAAAAGTGATAGAGAATATATTTATTCTCCATATATTCTATAATTATTTTATTAGGTGTAATTATGTAAATTAGATATTCTCATATACTTAGGTTTGTAAATACCTATATATATTGCATTAGTGCGAATACTCCAAACAAGGGAGAATTACACACTTCCACATGGTATCAGAAGCCAAATCCTAAAATTTTCTCTCCCCTAATTTTTTTCTACCCTAATTCCGGCGGCCACCCCTTGTTTTGTGTTTGCACAGCCGACAACCTCCCTCCATGTCTTCTACCGAATCTTCCTCCTCTACCCACGATATCACACATCCTCCTCCTCCCCCTCCTAACACCTTTCATCCGGCCTTTGCCGTGACAAACATCAAGAATTTTATTCCTTTGGTTCTTGATCAAGAGGATGGACAATAGTCATTGTGGGTTGAACTATTTCAAATACATGTGTGTGCCTACAGCGTTCTTGATCACATCGATGCCACCATACAACCCGACGTGAAAATGACTTGATGCAATGATCAAACAATGGATATATGTCACTATATCCAAGGATTTACTTCATACTATTATGAAGACAGGTGCTTCGGCTCACGAATTATGGACAAGGCTAGAGGAAATCTTTCAAGACAACAAACATACATGTGCCGTGTATCTGGAGGAACAATTTAATAACACCCGTCTTGAGAACTTTGCTAATATGTTCGACTATTGTAAACAATTGAAATTAGTTGCAGATCAATTATCTAATGTTGACACTCCAATTTCAGAAACGAAGATAGGTTTGCAACTAATTAATGGTTTGACAAAGGGTGAGTACGATACACTTGCGACGATAATCCAACAAGCAGATCCCTTCCCTAGCTTCAACAAGGCTCGGTCATAATTGCTATTGGAGGAGACTAGACGTGCTAAACAAGACGAACATAATCAACAAGCGTTAGTGGTTGATGCACCAACAACCACCACTGCACCCACCGGACCACCGCAACAAACGGACCAGTAATAACATCGGGGTGGCCGAAGTGGTGGCAAAAGTCGAGCCCGCAGCAACTGGAGTGGCGGCAAAAGACGAGGACGTGGAGGAAAGTCCAATTCTGGTGGACAGTACAAGCAGACCCAATCCAACGCCTAAGCCTAATACCCCTCACAGTGGGCCAGCCCATTGTCGTGGTCGATTCCCAAACAGTGGGCCCCTCTCCCCCGTGCCCTTACCAAACTGCTCCGACCTAGAATTTTTGTCACGACCCGACCCGACGGGCCGCGACTAACCGCCCTAATGATGTCATTATACTAACCTGTCACATATAACCCAACTAACACGTAATGAGTCTGAAATCCGACAGCATAACGCCGCAATAGCAACATATGCCAGGGTAGGCAAGCCGACAAGGCTGCCTTTACCCCCGAATATACATGTCTCCTGAGGAGTCACAACTAGCCAACACAATATAACAGACAAGCCGACAAGGCTGCCAACAGATACTAACGTATATACATGGAAACGCCCCAACACAGAATACAATAGCATGACTGACCAAAACAGAGTTATAACCCTTACATAAGTACAACCCACCACTGTCTACAGACCTCTATAAGAAGAATAACGACATATGACGGGACAGGGCCCCGTCGTGCCCCTAAATACAAACAGAAGTCTAAAAGAGGTTCGGTACCAAAATGACAAAGCTCTGGATCAAAGGAGCTTTCCAACCTGCTGAGTAGGAACCTAGGCCTGAGGTTCACCAAATTGAAAACATGTACCTGCGGGCATGAAACGCAGCCCCCCGAGGAAAGGGGGTCAGTACGAAATAATGTACCGAGTATGTAAAACATGAAATCGCATATGAGATCATAAGTAGCCAACGAAAGAAAGAAGATCGGTATAAAAATCGGGATCCAAATCCAACCGTGCCATAAACCATAAAAGTCAGTTGTGCCTTATAAAAATGAGAGTCAAGGCAAGAAAACATGAATGCCTGTCCATATACATATATATATACCTGTAACGTAACCCGGCCCACTAGTGCGGGACTCGGTGGAATCATATCATAACCCGGCCCATGCGGGACTCGTAAATCATCTCTCATCTATGGATCCATCCTACGTAACCCGGCCCTCTAGTGAGGGTCTCGGTGAACAATGCAAGGCTGTGCACGAGTCGTAACCCGGCCCGGGACTCGGTGAGGTGAAGTAATAACACTTAGCACGAGTAGATATCGTGAGTAACCATATGCAAGTAAAAATTATCATCTGACTCTCAATAAAATCATTGTAATAATGTCATAATAAAACTCTTTGCTGAAAAATCATAGGCACTTCTCATAACAATCCTCATTAGGAATTAAACTGTATAAGAATTAAGTACGTCCGCCGTACTTTCATTAAATCATGCCAAAAAGAAAGAAGTAAGAGTTTCACATACCTCTCAGACGAACTAATCAACTCTATATTAGAGTACGTCTCGATTTAGAACTTCAACCTATATTAATGGTAATACGTTCGTCAATTCTATGATCGCTAGCATACTTTATATCGAATAACGACTTCTTATTTTATAAAAATTCGGGCAGCACTTCCCCTGTTTATACATGTTTCCACAACTTTCAAACGAGGCTAATAACATCAATAAACAAGCACCAATTAAGGGCACAACCAAGACAACAATAAAGGGAATTTACACACCCACTTCTCATGTAAATTTAGCCTCTTAATCCACCTTAAAACAGCCCACAAAACAGCCCATGTTTCAACAACAACGAGGGTAGAATGTGAAGCCTTTCTATGCCTTTCCACACCCTTATTCCTTTAGGACTTACCTTAGAAATTACCACACTTAAACATGCATAATGGTGACTAAATTTCCAGAATTATAGCACCACAAAACAGCCCCTAGAACAGTCCATATATATCACAACATGTCCAACAATTTCATGCAAGTTCTTGGCCACAACATGTCATAATTCCATAACTCTTATCTTAATTCCTATAATCCAAATTTCGGATTTTAATACTTCCATATAACTAATTCCAACTAAATCTCCATATTTCCTTTCAATTCCATCATGCAATTAGTGATAATAATAACCACAATAACCAACGAATCCAACAACACCAAAATCATGTCCCAAATTGGCAACTAGCCAAAAATGGTCACATGCAATGCTTAAATTCCAATTCTTTCTTAACACAAATTCATTACCTTAATTCTAACAACATGCATTCCAATTATATCATAGAAAGAAGAATTTTTATACCTCAAATTCGTCAAAACAATCTCGAAATTTGCTGCCACTTGTTTTTCCGAGAAATCCCACTTTGTTTTGTAATTTTTCTCCTCCTTTTTGTTCACTTCTTCAACTCCAATTGACATGCAAGTGTTCTACAATGTTAAGCCATCATCCCTACACGTTTTTCTTCCAAAATTTCATCCCAAAAATCCCAATTTTAAAAGGCGAGTTTTCGGCCCAAGCAACGTGGTCGTTTTGCCACTATTTTCGCCAATGCTTTTGGTGTTGTTTTGCTTCTAATTTTTGGTGAAGAATGTAGTCTAGGAAGAGAAGATAACAACCTTAATTTTGGTTATGGGTGGAGGGTGATTTTCGGAATAGTGTAGAGGAGAGAATGAGAGGAGAGTTATTTTTTTGTTTAAGTGTAGAAGAAGATGAAGAGGTAAGTGTAGGTTTATTATAAAAAAAATCTGATTTTCCTTTTTACACTTTGGCCCCCAAGTTCTTCAATTAATAAATCTCAAACCCACTTCTTTTAATTCCCAAGAATTTCATAAGCCTCGTATCCTCAATGTCATAATTTTATAATACAATACTATTCCATAACGGGAATATACAATTATTGCTATAAGTATCCAACGTCACCCTTATTGTGACCAACATCTTTCCGGAATCACATCCTCTTGTATACTAATTTCCGGATTAGCATAAATAAATATACTCTATATCCAAGATTCGAATCTTACCTCCTTAATTACGTCCTCTAATTATAGTCTTAAAATTATGAGGTGTAACAATTTTGGTAGCGTCAGCAGCCGGGCATACCGGCCCTCCTCCATGCCCACGCTATACGACTCAGCGGTATAAAACCTACTTCTCTCCAGCCCAGCAGCAACAACAACAACTGTATGGCCTTATTACCCCTACTGAACTGGTCATGCCTACAACAGTATGAATCTACAACAGCTCAACGATGCCTGGTACATGGATATGGGTGCCACATTCCACCTCACTCGTAACTCCGGTATTCTCTCTCAACTATTTAATTTGAACAATCCTCAATTTATTTTGATTGGAAATGGTAACCGCATTCCAATTCAAGGCTATGTCACTACTCAAACTCCACCACCCCACCCTCATTTTCCCTAAAAAAATGTTCTACATGCTCCTAACGTCATTAAAAACTTAATTTATGTTAGGAAATTTGCCAGTGATAATTCATTATCTATTGAGTTTGACCCTTTTGGTTTTTCTTTCTCCTCCAATTCCGTTGCAACTGTCAATCCCCAAGTTTACTCCATTTTTCTTGAATTTTGAACATACGTTAAAACTCAGTTTGAAAAGAACATCAAAATGTTTCAATGTGACAATGGTCGTGAGTTTGACAATTCCCCTTTCATAAAATTTGTACGGACAACGGCATGGTATTTTGATTTTCTTGCCCTCATACTTCACCTCAAAAATTGTAAAGCCGAAAGAATCCTTCGCACCATTAAGAATATAATCTGTACTATGCTCTTTCATGCTTCCCCCCTTCCTTTTGGGACTACGCATTGCACATGATAGTATACATTCTTATTATATTACCAATGCGTACTCTTCAAAATAAAACTCCAGCCGAAATTCTCTTCCGTTGGATCCCTTCCTATGGTCACCTTCGGATTTTTGGTTGTATATGCTACCCGAATCTATCCTCCACGACTCCTCACAAATTATCACCTAGGACTACTCTTTGCACTTTCTTGAGTTTCCATTCGAATCATAGGGGGTATTTATGCTATGATTTGTCCACCAATAAAATCCTATTCTCTCACCATATCACATTTGTAGATCACATTTTCCCATTCACAAATGTCCGAAAATCCCAAGTCAATGACTATGGCTTTCTTGACAATTCGGACATCTCCCCTCTCATCCGAAATGTCATGCACGGAGACGCAATGGACTCCTCCTCTAGTCCAACTATTCTTCGGGCCCAATCCGTGCCTCAAACCTCTTCCTCTTCCTCCAGGCCCAACCACAGCACGTGCCCAACTCTCCTTCGCTTTCCCCAACGCTGTCAGCCTCTAGCAGTCCAACCCAGTCACCAGCTCCTTGCCCCAGTCTGACCTTCTTCCTTCTAGCCCAGATACGATGCAGCCCAGCTTAATTCCATAAAATGTCACCCATTCGACCCTTATTCCTACACATCGCATGGAAACTCGTGCCCAACACGAGATTTTCAAACCAAAAGTCCACTTTAACCTATCAACTCAAGTTGTATCACCTCTACCTAAAAACCCTTAATTAGCTAAGCTTGACCCAAATTGGAATGCGGTCATGCGTAAGGAATTTGATGCACTCACTTCACAACACACTTGGGATCTTGTCCCAAAACCTGAGGGGGTCAATGTGATTCATTGTATGTGGCTATATCGTCACAAATTTAAGGGATAATAGTGATCTTGAACGCCATAAGGTGAGACTTGTGGAAAATGGCATGGGACAACAAGAGGGAGTTGATTATGGTGAGACCTTCAGTCCAGTGGTTAAACCAGCCACCATTCGTACTATTTTGAGCATTGCTATGGGGAAGAACTGGCCGATTCATCAACTTGATATGAAAAATGCATTCTTACATGGTGATTTGAAAGAAACTGTCTATATTAGGGGTGTCCAACGGGACGGGTCGGCCCGGTCCCGGCCCCGCTATAAAAAAAATATTTTTTTTGGTACCGGAACGCGAACCGGGATGGGACCTGGGCTCGTCCCGCCCCAGTCCAGCCCCTGTCCAGCCCTACCCTCGCTTTTGCACAAAATTGTCATTGCACCAACGACCATTTTATATTTTGGTCGTTGTGCAACGACCATTTTTGGCCTCCCCCTACCCTTTAATATTTATTTTAAATAGACTCTATATGTATCAACCACCTGGTTTTGTGCATCCCTCTGCTCATCGGCATGTCTGTCGTCTTCGAAAGTCACTCTATGGCTTGAAACAAGCCCATCGGGCTTGGTATGAGCGCTTTGCCAACTACATTATGCAGATCGGGTCAGCAAAAGTGATAATTCACTTTTCATTTATCATCAAGGTAACGACAATGAATGTCTTTTGCTTTATGTGGATGACATTGTCTTGACTGCATTCTCTGATGAGTTAAAAAATGAGATCATTAAATTACTCAAATCTGAATTTGTCATGACAGATTTGGGTAAATTGAGTTATTTCTTGGAGATTTCTGTGACCAGATCTAAAAACAATATGTTTTTGTGTCAACGTAATTATGAAGAGGAGATTGTTTACAAGGCTAAAATGACAAATTGCAAGATCATGCCTATTCCAGTTGACTTTAAGTCGAAGCTTAGCGCCAATGATGGGGATCCGGTGCTTGATCCTTCTCTTTATCGAAGTCTTGCTGGTACACTTCAGTATCTTACCTTTACTAGGCATGATATTGTATATGTTGTTCAACAGGTGTGCTTGTTCATGCATGCACCTAGGGAGCCTCATTTTACCGCTCTCAAACGTATCATTCGGTACATTAAGGATACTTTTGACTATGGTTTACATCTTTATCCATATGCACTGACTAGGTTGATCTCCTATAAGGACACCGATTGGGGCGGTTGTCCTGACACACGTCGATTTACTTCTGGCTATTGTGTATTTTTGGGTGATAACCTCATTTCTCGGTCTGCAAAACGACAAGCTACGCTTTCCCATTCAAGTGCGGAAGCAGAATATAGAGGCGTTGCGAACGTCGTTGCCAAAACTTGTTGGCTCAGAAATCTCCTTCTCGAGCTTCATTGTCCCTTACGTAAGACATCTATTGTCTATTGTGATAACGTATCTGCTGTCTACTTGTCTCATAATTTGGTTCAACATCAACGAACAAAACATATTGAGATGGATATTCATTTTGTTCGTGAGAAGGTCACTATGGGTCATGTTCGGGTGTTACATGTTCCTTCTTCTTATCAGTACACAAATATATTTACTAAGGGACTTCCTCCGCAACTGTTCCTTGACTTCAGATTCAGTCTGAGCGTTCGACCTACTCCCGCTCCGACTGCGGGGTGTGATAGAGAATATACTTATTCTCCATATATTTTGTAATTATATTACTGCGTGTAATTATGTAAACTAGATATTCTTATACACTTAAGTTTGTAATATATATATATATATTTTCATTAATGCGAATAAGAATTACACACTTCCACAAAAAGTAAAAAGTCAAATTGTTCATGAGTTAAACAAAAACCTATTCTGTCAAACATTTACAGCAGGTGCATGCCCGGTGTTCACATGGATCACGTCAAATCATGCTTTATGTTTAAATTGTATAAGTTAAGGTGAGAGTGTATAATTAGTTCATTACGATTTAGTGATAAGAGTATATGGGAATTTATATATATATATATATATATATATATATATTCTATAGAAACTTTTCTTCTATTTTTATCTCTTATGTTTAGAATTCCTCTTTTTCTTGTCTCTAGCAAGTCGTGTAGATCTTGTAAAGCTGAAAAGGCTTTCTTATATTTTAGTCTCTTTTTAGCTTGTTGGTGTATTATATGAACTATATATCTAATGTGTCTTGCGTAAAAGGAACTTCTCATGAAGATATAATAATTAAACACAGAGTGTGCAAATAACAGTCTATACCGAGTCTTGCGAGTCCAATCAAGATTTTCTCGCTCTGATACCAATATAAAAAGGGCTTAGATATAAAGGTGTTTCAATTTGAGTGGGGTTGAAAATAATTTGTAAATCCTACTCAGTACTCCCTTCCTGTAATATCTTCTTTCTATGTTTATCTTTTAAGTCTTTAGATAGCTATCTCCAAGGTAAAATATAATTTTTTTTTTTTTTTAAAATCTGGACTCTGTCCAGTCACTAGTCTTAGGTTACTATTTATCATCCCTGCCAGTTGGTGTGTCTTTTGTTCCTTAGTCTTACTGTACTATTATTCCTGTTCACTTCTTTCTTTTGAACTGTTCATCTCATCCTCTAGACTTTACCCTAATAATGACGGTCCTTATTACCGGTGAAGACCCCAATAGCGGACTAATAATTCTACAGAAAAATGCTTTGATAAAACTAGAACAATTAAGTATTAGTAATTGGATATATATCAAGAAATTTTTGAATGACTTCTTTTATTATTGCACGATCAGCGGAAATTCCTTTGATCAAGAATTAGGGAAGAAACTATTCAATAAACTACCTGGAGCTCTAGGTAGGGAAATTGAAGAAAGATGGAGTAAACGTGGTGGAATCCTTCAGAATCCTACAGCCAAATGGTCCATAGGACACCGGATTCAGCACATTATGGAAATACTCCAAGAAAAGTGTACTAACCTCCAGATACAGAAACAGCTTAAGCAAAATGAGCTAAGTTTCTGCAAGAGTGTGATATACACTACCCAGAGTTACAATAAAGACCCTCAGAAGAAAAAGAAGTACAAAAGAAAAAATTATAAAACTGATAAATATGATAGAAAGAAATACTACCTTAGAAAGTCTACGGCCAGAAAGCCTTATTTAGACAAAAACAAGCACATTAGAAAATATCGAGACGATAGAACATATAAAAATAGATTAGAATATTTTACGTGTGGAAGCATTGAGCATCTAGCCAATACTTGTCCTAAAAGGATAAACAATAATAGTAAGAATGCTCAATTAATTGAAGACTTTCAAGAGACTTTAATATGCGTAGACGAATATATGTCGGATACAGAGAGCATATATTCAGTGGTAAGTATACATAATAACCAAGACCAGTTAATAGATTCATCAGACTCTGAAGCGGATGAATTTATAAACGAACTAGGTATAGAAAATCTAAATATACAAGATATAAACAAAGTAAATAAAGACGCTTGCTGTAAAGAATGTGACAGCAATGAAAAATACTGCTGCCAAAACAGCAATAAATTAGAAATAGAAAACTTAGAATTTGATGATTTAATAGAAGACGAAATTCTAGAAAAGAACTATACTCTAATAGAATTAGAAACAGATTTCGTAAACTTCAAAGACGGTCTAAATAAAATAGGAGTTATAAAGAATCAAAAAGATTTAGAAGAAATAGTTAAGATCCTAGACAAGCTAGAAATAATAGGTGAAAAACCTTTAAGACACTGGAAGGATAATAAAATTCTTTGCGAATTAGAAATTATTAATCCAGAGTATATAATTAAGACTGCTTCAATAGAATCAACTAATAAAGACCTAGAAGATTTTAGGGATCAAATTAAAGACTTAACAGATTTAGAAATAATCAGAAGATCTACGTCCAACCATAGATCTGCAGCTTTTATAGTACGAAATCATTCGGAAGAGGTTAGAGGAAAATCCAGAATGGTTATAAATTATAAAAGACTTAATGACAATACTAGAAGTAATGGCTACAAATTGCCAGACAAGACTGAGTTAATAAATAGAATCCAAGGAAAGACGATTTTCAGTAAGTTTGACTGTAAATCGGGATACTGGCAGGTAAAAATGCATCCAGATAGCATAGAATGGACTGCTTTCACCTGTCCAGAAGGACACTTTGAATGGTTAGTGATGCCATTCGGACTAAAAACTGCCCCCCCAATTTTTCAAAAGAAAATGGACATGATTTTCGGGGAATATAAAAGATTTACCATAGTATATGTAGATGACATACTAGTTTTTAGTAATAATATGATTGAACACTTAGGACATCTCCAGACTGTTTTTAAACTTTTTGTAGATAATGGCGTAATTATAAGTAAGAAGAAAATGGTTCTATGTAAAGAATACATAGACTTTTTAGGGGTAACGATAGGGGAAGGAAAGATAAAACTTCAGCCCCATATCGCTAAAAAAGTACTAGATATGCCAGACAGATTAGACAAAACAAAAGACTTGCAGAAGTTTTTAGGAATATTAAATTACGCTAGAAATTTTATAAAAGACTTAGGAAAGATTGCCGGACCTTTGTATTCCAAAACAGGTTCAAAAGGCCAGAAGAATTTCAATACAGAAGACACAAAGATTGTAAAGCTCCTAAAGCAAAGAATACAGAACATTCCAGACCTTAGCATGCCTCTCGAAAAAGACTATCTAATAATTGAAACAGACGGTAGTTTCGAAGGATGGGGCGCCGTATTGAAAGCCAAGACAAACAAATACAGTAGTAAGACTACAGAACGTATTTGCGCCTATCAAAGCGGTAAATACAAAGAGAAAGGTAACATGAGTAGCATAGACGCTGAGATACTAGCAGTAATATACGGTTTAAATGCTTTTAGAATAAATATTTTAAATAAACCAGAGACTTTAGTCAGAACAGACTGTGAAGCAATAGTGAAGTTTCACGGGAAAATAAATGACAAAAGTAGTAGTAGACGTAGGTGGCTAAATTTTTTAGACACCATATCAATATATAATTTAGTCTTTGAACATATTAAGGGGAAAGACAACAACTTAGCAGATCAGCTTAGCAGATTAGCCCTTACTACAGATAAATCTAAGAGGAACATAAAGATTAGTCCAAACTAATGTTTGTTTCTTCTTCTTAGCAGCATGAGTGGCCCTTCAAAAAAGACGGATAAAGACAAGGGGAAAGGCCCGGCCATACCCAAAGACAATTATAGACAATCAGTGTTGGGGAACCTGAATTTCAGGCCCATATCTGCCCTCGAGACTCCCCCAATAGAAAGACTCTTTTTCGGTAAGAATAATTTAATATCTTACCCCCCGTCAAATATGACTTTTAAAGTTTTACCAGACTTTGTTTTAGACAAACAACAAAGATGCCTTGTGGATAATTTATGGATTTCGCACACAAGGAAAGATAATAGCCATTTCCTGGCTACTTTAAATAGTACTTGCTGTTATTTTCATGAAAAGAACCTTGAAAAACGTTTTAAGTTTTATGTGGTGATTCATGGAAGAACAAAAGGAATTTTTCAGACATGGATTGAAGTAGTAGAATCAATTAAAGATATTAAAACCCCACTCTTTAAAGGTTTTAATGACTTTACCGAGGCCCTTGACTATGCTCGCGGTATACTTGGCCCAAACTACTATCTCTCCCCAGCACTCAGACAAATTCAAAGACAGACTCCCCAATACAACATTGGAAAAGACACAGACAAGATTATCTTTTGCGATCATTGCACTGCAATGACCGAATCCTTTAAAAGACTCAATCAGACAAAAGAAGAACTCCAGACACAAAATATATACCTCATAGAAAAGACTACAAAATTAGAATTACTTCTAAGACAAACCCAGCAGAGTTCTCCAACTCCACAAAAAATGGATGAGACCGGTGAACATTCCCGTCTGAATGTTAAGAAACCTATTGTACCAGGTATAGGTACAGCTAGTCCGGTACAATAAGGGTGTGAATCTTATTGGTGAAATTATACGGGTTTGATCCCATACCTACCAATTGGCCAAATTCTTCAGGAAAATTAGTCTTATAAGCTTCCCATAAGGCTTTAGTTGATTCGCCGAGGAAAGTTTCTAAATACTTATACATAGTCTCTGGGTCTGTTTCTATGTAACTTTGTATGTAGTCTGCTACTACTATACCTTTCCAAATGTCTATTACTGAATTCCACCTTTGTGGATCATGAGCTGCTATGTTGAGGATCTTTCCTCTACTTCCTCCTTCTTGGAGAACTATGTTTTCTTCTATAGGCATCCGTTTTCCTGACGGTTTAACGGCTTCTATAGGTTCTTCTATGTTTCTCCAAACTCGTCTCCTAGGTACATTTCCTGTACTAGTGTTTACCGTAACTGGTTCTCCAGTTCTTTGAAATGGGCTGGAACTTGATGCACTAGCTCCTGCTTCCATCAACTCTTTCTGACTAAATACAGAGTCTGTTTCTAGATTTGAGGTTGTCTCATCGTCTGAGTCTAAATTATGTATTGAGGAGAAATCTTTCCAAATTTCCTCCAGCATTTCATTCTTTTCTTGAGTTATTTTTTCTTGTTTGTATCCTAAGTTATCTGTTCTTTGTTCGCATAATTTAAAATGTACTATTGTTTCTTCTAAATCCATGTTATCTAACTTGCAACCTTTACATCTAAAAAGCATCTTTGGCTTTTGTCTTTTCAGGTCACGAGCTTTTTCTATGGCTATGTCTACTTCAAATCCTTCTTGGATCAGTTCTATGTTCATTAGATTTAGATCTTCTTCATCTATTGTACTTTCTTCTTCGTACTCCTTCTGTGGAGCGTAACTATAATCTGTAAATCTAATTGAAGTTTCTCCATGTCTATTAGTATATTCTAAATGAGCAGCTGGTTTTAACATTCTTTCTTTTTCTGAGAAACAATCTAGTTTCCATTCTAACCCTGCGTACTCTTCAGGTTCTATCTTTGTGGGCTTGATTAGGTTAATGCCCTTGTTACTCATTAGCTCGACTACATCGTTAATTTTTATTCTAAATTTTGTATTACTATTTGTAGTCATCTTTCCTAGAAAACCTAAGCATAATAAAAGGTTGTTTCCGCTATGCATTTCTTCATAGCCTTTGGTCTGGATACCTATCTTTATATGTTTTCCAAATTCTTTTAAGTTCATTAAAAAGTCTGGACTTATATAAAAAATTCCTCAATTGTCTGTCATGTCTATTTCAGTCATCCCGATGATAGATTTTTTAATATCTGTCCATCTGTCATCGTATATCATTATTAAGACTTTACTACCTAAATTCTTTCTGGTTAATCCTTTAATTCCTATTACCATCAGTCCCATATGCATGAGAGTTCTGGTGTTATGTCTGATTTGTCTAAAGGATTCTTCGCTAACTAAATTTAAGTTTTTTGTCTGGCCACCCAGTACTGATATCTGTTCTTCTCTATAATGTCTATATAGTTGTGCTGTAGACGTGAATCTTCCAGCATTGTAGAGCGTTCTGGGATTTAATAAATTTAGTTGGTTCTGTTGAAAGATACTTATGTCTCGTTCTACATTTATAACTTCTCATAATTGTCTATTTGTCTCCTCTGGGGTTCTTCTGTTTAATATTCTTGATATTAAACTAGATCCTACCCTGTCTTCAGAGAAACTTTGTCTTGGTCCTTCGCTTCTTGATCTAACTGGAAGAAGGTCCATTTTTGGGATTTCTTTACTATCTTAATCTTTTCTTTCTGCGGAGTTATTTCTATTTTGCTTAGTTGATCTATCAGGTTATCTATGGCCTGAGATTCTTTTTCTTTACCTAAATTTCTTTTGTCTCTATCTATAGTACTCTGAAAAATATGATCGTCTAATTTGTTTATTCTATTCGTTAGGTTATCTATTTTTCTGTGTAAGTCTACTAATAGAGTTGTTATTACTATACCTTGTTGAATTAAAATCTGGTCTGATTTTTGGACTGGTATGTAATTTTTATAGTCGTCTGTTAAAGGGATAGATTTTTCTAATATTCTTGCTGCCTGCTCCTGAATACTTTCTATACTCATGAAATGATTGCAAGCCTAAGTTCTTTAACTGACTCTTCTATTTTAAGTAATCTTTCTACTAAGTCTTTCTTTAATTCTCTATTCTCCTGATTAATTTTTAGTTCTAAATCTATTAGATTGTCTTTAAAGATTTTTTCTAAATCTTTTTTAGGCGATCTTTTACTAGTTACACTATTTATGTAATCTAGGTTCTTTTCTGTTTTACTAAACAGTTTTTCTTGTTTTGATAACAAGTGTTCTAGTCTTTGCTGACTATCTAGGTATTTATTATTATCTAATTTTAAACGTTCGCTTAAATTAATTATTAAGTCTACTATAGAATTAAGTTGTCTATCTTCGCTGTGGAGCGTATGTTCTTTAATACCGAAGTTACACTTAATTATACTGTGGTCTGATAATACCCTATACTTTTTGTCTGTTTCTATTCTTAAGTCTAAGTACTCTAGATGATTTAATTGATCTATCTTTTCTTGTTTATCCTAGAGATGTTGTTTTTCTTTTTAACTTTCACCTCTGATATTCTAACCAGTCTTCTGCGTGACGTATGTCACTTTGTAGTCCTACTAGATGCCAACGTAAATCTTTTGACAATATTACGTCTAGGTTGGGCTTTCAATAATAATTTCTTCTTTCTTTGGCCCAATAACTATGTTTAGCTCTTTCTGCAGGCAATTTATACAGCCTTCCATGAAGCATTTTTTGCATTTGGCCCGCTTGCTTCTGCTTGGGAACCACTTACAAATGCAACACGCAGTGCTGTCTAATCCTTTATTCTTTTCGAATAAATGATCGCAGTCTAAATCTGTATTTACTAGATTATTAAGGCCAACAGTCCTTCAGCGGACATCAAACGGCCATTAAAACCAACCACCGCTGGTATAGGAATTTACAGGCTAATCCATGGATGTCATTATAGAGAATAAAGGATAACCATATACTAAGTTCATTGGAAAGTCATGTCTAGGCATAAAGTAAGTAAGATTTCATTAGCAATTAACACATTCTTTAGCAAAGATTTTAATTAGCCACTCAAGATTCATGATGAAAATAAAAACATCATATTGTATTAACAATAAAAACTTGCATTTCTGCAAGATGGATACAGTACAAACATACTATATATGTGGAGATAACTACCTAAAAAGCTTTTAAAAACTTACATAGTCTAAAGTACAGGGAGGTTTCCCTTTCGGGAGTCCCGGGGAGGTACGTCTGCTACGGGGGAATGAGTACCACCGTTGTTTATCTTACATCGGGGTATATACAAGTGGGGAGATGGGAGGTAGATGGATTCTTTGGAGGAGAGGAGGTGTTTTAGAGAGGGTGTCTATGAATTCACTCTTCCTAAGAGTTCACTCTATCTGTCTTCTGAGAGAGAGTCTGATATTTATAGTGTCTTGGCGGACTTCAACTGCGGATTTCAACTTGGAAAAAGAATCTGGAATCTGACTTATCTTTGTCTCCAGTCTTTGGGTTTGCACCGGAGAATAAGTACTGTCTTTTTGGAATATAATTCCATCTCTAGTTATTGTGCAGCTACCATTATTATGTAGCAAAAAATCTAAACCTAAAATAAAGTCTGTATTAATATTTAAGTCTCTTACTAAAATCTTATTTATTTTATAGTGTGGACTATAAAATTTGTCACAAGAATTAATGAAGCTTATTACCGCTTCTTGTAAGTAGTACTTATAAAAATTATGTGTACCATCCATTTGCATGGCAGATGATGGTTTGTCTAAAGTCTTTATTAAACTAACTGGGACAATCTTTTTGTTTATTATACTGCTTGTGCAGCCAGTGTCTATTAATGCTAACGTAGTTATTTCGTAATTCTGAAGTTTAATCTTTGTTAGCAATCTTAACGAACTAAACTTCTTGTCTTCGTTACAAATTAAAGTTCTATTCATTAATTCTGACGAGTCATCTAATTCTTCTTCTTCTACCTGTGTGTCTATTTCTTTATTTTTAGAATTCTTTTGTATTTCTACTAAATTTAGTCTTTTTTCTAAACTATTGACTCTGGTCTCTAGATGCATGAGAGTAATTATTTATTAAATTAGTTTAAACATCGGGTATGGAATTTTGATTGTTAAAAATCTTGTAAATATGATTGGGGTTCATTTGGTTTTTGTATGATAGAATAATTTCCCTTCGCATTCTTTTCATTATTCACAATATATATAGCTGTACAAAGGTTGATTCCTAATATGGTACGAATCCTAACTTACCTTACAAATGTTGATTCCTAATACAATTAAAATCCTAAGTTACCTTAAATATACATCTATCATAATTACAAAATATACAGAGAATATTCGCTAATACTCCCCCTCAGACGGAGCGAGAGGAGGCCGAACGCTAAGGCTGGATCGGAAGTCGGTGAAGAGCTGTCGCGGTAGTCCCTTTGTGAAGATATCTGCATACTGATAAGAGGAAGGCATGTGTAATATTTTGACTTGACCACGGGCAACCTTCTCTCGCACAAAGTGGATATCCATCTCAATATGCATAGTCCGCTGATGTTGGACCGGATTATGAGACATATAGATGGCAGATATGTTGTCACAATAGACTATAGACGCCTTGCGGAGTGGACACTGGAGTTCCAAAAGAAGATTTCGGAGCCAACAGATCTCAGCAACTACGTTAGCAACACCGCGATATTCTGCTTCAGCACTCGAACGGGAAAGTGTGGCCTGCCGCTTGGCGGACCATGAGATAAGATTATCTCCGAGAAATACACAATACCCTAAGGTGGAGCGACGTGTGTCGGGGCATCCTGCCCAATCTGCATCCGTGTAGGCAAGTAGCTTGGTTAGGGCAGAGGGGTATAGATGTAATTCGAAGTCTAGTGTGCCCTTAACGTATCTGATGATACGTTTGAGGGTGGCAAAATGAAACTCTCGGGGGTCGTGCATGAACAGACACACCTGCTGAACGGCATATGCAATATAATGCCTAGTGAATGTAAGATACTGAAGAGCACATGCTAGACTCCGATATAGAGTGGGATCAGAAATGGGCGCATCGTCATTGGCACTAAGTTTGGATTTTGAGTCCACCAGAGTTGGCATAATTTTACAATTTGCCATCTTGACCCTGTACACTATCTCTTCTGCATACTTACGCTGACACAGGAACATAGTGGCTGCAGATCTGGTCACCGATATACCCAAAAAATAACTTAGCTTGCCTAAGTCAGTCATAGAAAATTCAGTTTTGAGTAGAGCAATGATTTCATTCTTCAACCCGTCAGATGAGGCAGTAAGAACAATGTCATCGACATATAATAGCAAATATGAAGTGCTGCTACCCCGATGAAAAGTGAAGAGAGAGTTATCACACCTGCTACATATAAAACCAATCTGCAGAAGATACATGGCAAAATGATCATACCAAGCGCGGGGTGCCTGTTTCAATCCATATAGTGATTTCCTGAGACGACATACAAACTGCGGAAGTGCCGGATGAACAAAGCCAGGGGGCTGATGCATGTATACAGTTTCTTTCAAATCCCTATGAAGAAATGCATTCTTGACATCTAGCTGATGAATAAGCCAATGCATGCCCATAGCAATACTGAGAATAGTCCGAATAGTGGCCGGTTTAACAACCGGGCTGAATGTCTCACCACAATCAATACCCTCCTGCTGATTAGTGCCATTTGCAACTAGTCTTGTCTTATACCTCTCTAAGTCACCGCTGTCTCTGAACTTGTGACGAAAAAGCCACATACACCGGATAACATTCACACCAGCTGGTCTAGGTACCAATTCCTAAGTGTTTTGCTTGGTTAAAGCGTTAAACTCCTCGCACATGGCCGCATTCCAATTAGGGTCCAGTTTAGCTAGTTTTGGATTCTTTGGAATGAGTGATAAGGTTTGTGTGGAGAGATTGAAGTGAACCTTGGGTTTGAAGATCCCGTGTTGTGCACGAGTCTCCATGCGGTGAGAGGGCAGCAATATGAGGTCAGAAGTGGGAGGCAACACGTCCACTGGTTCTGGACTGGTTGCTGGATTGGAAAACTGCAGCCCCGATGATTAGGAGATAGACCAAGGAAGACACACGGTAGAGTGCGAGGGGCAAGTTTGTGAGGTACAATGGAGGCTAAGTTGGGGTAGCATAAGCATCCAAAAATACGTAGGTGATCATATGATGGTAGCCTACGGTATAAGATTTCGGTAGGTGTCTTGTTTTGGAGTGTGCTAGTTGGTAAAATATTAAGAAGGGATTCTACAATTTTGACTGCATAGACCCAAAAAGGCAGTGGTAGACAGGCATGAAACAGGAGGGTGCGAACCATGTTATTGATGGTACGTATAATTCGTTCAGCCTTTCCATTTTGGGAGGAGGTATAGGGACAAGAAAAATGGAAACCATGCCTTGTTTAGAACAGAAATTGTGAAATGCCGAGTTATTAAATTCACGTCCATTATCACATTGGAATGATTTGATGGATTTTTTAAATTGTGTTTTAATGAATTTTTTAAACTCAAGGAATTTTGCAAAAACTTCAGATTTGAATTTTAGAGGATAAATCCAGACAAAATATGAAAAATCATCCAAGAATACTAGATAGAATTTGTGACCCAAAGAGCTAACAATCAGAGATTTCCACAAGTCAGCATGAACAATATCAAAAGGAAAAAACGTAACACTGTTTGATGACATAAATGGAAGACGAGTATGCTTGCCTAGTGGGCAAGAAAAATAGTGTTGGGCAATTTTCCCATTATTACATTAAATACGCTTAGAGGTCCTAAGAAAAGAAAAAACTGGGTCTCCGAGGTGTCCGAGTCTGTTGTGCCAAGTTGAGGGAGATATCGCCGCAAGGGATAGAGGTGCTTGCGGTCTGACATCGGAAGAGTGAGTAAATGGGTAGAGGTCTCCCACACTATTGCAGCGTGTAAGAATTTTCCCCGTATTGAGTTCCTTCACAGAAAAACCAAAAGGGTCAAATTCGATAGACACAAAATTATTGCTAGTGAATTTGCTAACAGAGATTAAGTTTTTAATGATGTTAGGAGTATATAGGACGTGTTTTAGGGAGAAAGACGGGTGTGGATGGTTTGTGTGTGTGTTACCGTAACCTTCAATTGGAATGCGATGACCATTGCCGACCGTAATAAATTGAGGACACTTTAACCGACATAGGTGAGATAGGTTACCTGACGACCGGGTGAGGTGAGATGTGACTCCGGTGTCCATGTACCAATTTTCGTCGGGCTGTTGAAGGTTTACGGTGTTGTAGGCCTGACCCAAATCAGTGGGGGCAGTGCTGCTGGCCGGACCGCAACCGGTAGGTTTGCTTCTTCGGCCGGACCGCAACCAGTGTAGGCTTGCTTCTTCTGCCTCTTGGTGGGCTGCACGGTGGTGGAGCAGGCCCAAGAGGCCGATCGACCAAGGCTGCTGGGCTCGCGGGACTGAGTTGGGTATGTGCTTGCGAGTGAGGCCCGATTATCTTTGGTTGGGCCATGCAGCCGCCTTTGTCCGCCCCACTGGATAGGCTGGCGATTCGGGCACGCCGTCATCCCCACTTGGTTGCGTTGGCCCTTGCCGCGACCTTTGCCCTTGTTGCCACGACCTCTGCCGCCACGGCCTCCGCCGCGAGACTGCTGGTGGTGGTGGTCTTGCGGTGGTGGCTGGTTGCTGCTGGCCGTAGGTGTTGCCATCCCGTGAATGGCTAACGCATTTTGATTATGTTCCTCTTGTTTAGCACGTCTAGTTTCTTCCAACAATAGTTGTGAACGTGCCATGTTGAAACTTGGGAGAGGGTTAGCTTGTTGAATCATTGTTGCGAGTGTGTCATATTCACATTTCGGTAAACTAGCAACAAGTTGAAGCACCATCTTGGTTTATGAAATAGAAGTCCCGACATTGGATAGTTGATCGGTTATGAGTTTCAGTTGCTTACAATATTCGGACATGTTAAAATTCTCGAGGCGAGTATTGTTGAATTGCTCTTCCAAATACACGGCCCGAGTATTTTTATTGTCCTGAAAGATTTCTTCTAGCCGAACCCAAAGTTCACGTGCCGTAGCACCTGTTTTCATGATAGTGCACAACAGGTCTTTGGAGATGGTGTCGTAGATTCATTGTTTGACGATGGCGTCAAGACGACGCCAGATTGAGTCTGCAATAACGGTTGGACGAGGAACAGATTCGTCAATATGATCGAGCACGTTGTATGCACATGCATGAATGTAGAATAGTTCCATCCACATGGAATATTGACAGTCTTCTTGATCAAGAATTATAGGGATAAAATTCTTGATGTTGTTAACGGCGAATGCCGGATGAAAAGTGTGCCAGTGGATGAACCAGAATTTGTGGGGAAAGACATGGTGGCTGCCTTGAAGCTGTTTCGGCCGAGGGAAAAACCAGAAATTTTTTTTATGTTTTGGCCGAGAAAGAGAGAGAGAAGGGAGAAGAGTAATGTTTAGGTTTTAGGCTCTTGATACCATGTGTGATAGAATAATTTCTCTTCGGGATTCCTTTCATTATTCACAATATATATAGTTGTACAAAGTTTGATTCCTAATATGGTACGAATCCTAACTTACCTTACAAAGATTGATTCCTAATACAATTAGAATCCTAAGTTACATTAAATATACATCTATCATAATTACAAAATATATGGAGAATATTCGCTAATAGTTTTGAACCTTCGAGTTTAATTTTATTTGACTCCATTCTCAACTACAAGCAAGGGAAGAAACTTATTTACTTAAGTGTATCAGTAATTTGCAACACATCCCTTGGAGTTGCATTCTTTAGTTTCATGTGAGTCAAGTACGTAAAGGTGTGTGAGTGTGACAATCAATATATGACTATTCTACAATTCTAATATCCGTCTACTATAATGCGTTGATTTTTAGTTTCACTTGACGTAAAAACTTAAATTTAAAGTCAGTAGCTAGGCTAGGGAGGATAATTTTGTTAGTTTTTGGCAATGAAAATACTTACACACGTTTGATACATGCACCAAACTAATAAGTCCATGAAATATGTTATTACATAAAATTTTCACTTTCCGAGATCAATAAATATGTATTTCTACTTGAATTTATCACTTAACTGTGATAACTTAACATAATCTCTGTTGCATCCACCAGTTTTGAGTATAAATTTGCAAAGGAAGATCCGATCCAATTGTGTAACAATTAAGAGGTTTTGCAATTCTTGTATCACATTTAATTTGTGACATTTGACTATAGAGTGTTTCACTAAGAACTAGTGTTTAGTTTTTCTTTTGAGTTTAAATTGTATACACCAACAATATTTGTAATTTGTATTTCTTTTTGTAATAAACATTAATTAGTGACCATATTAGATTACACTGCACTAATATCATAAAGAATTTTATAGTATGTGTAAATTTAAATAATTTATTTTCCAGTTGTAGCAGCAATATTGTACAATCTATAATTAATAACCATTTAATTAATAATTGAAAGACTGATGGGATCCCAACACCAACTAAGCATTGTTTAAATTATTTATATTAATAATGAGTTATTTTTAGTCACATTCGATCAGGACAGACTTAAGAGTACAAATGGTGTGATCAACATCATTTCGTATGACAACAATGCACGTGCCACCTCCATGACCCTTGTTTGATGGAGTAGTACTTTGGAGTAGAATTAGAAAATTGATTGATGTTTCTTCTTTTTCCGATAGATGATATATTAGGAATTAACTTGTGGGGTGGAGTTAGGCCCATGTGTCATTCTTTACATGGTATCAGAGTTAGATCAGTCATAATTTATTGTTTTCGATGATGGCCCCCCTCTTATATTGTTCACGCTCCAGATGTCCAGCCCTGGGCGTGAGGCGGAGTGTTAAGTTCTCTCACATCGGTGGGATAAGTGGTCCTTGGTCTCCTTATATGGCTTGGGCAATCCTCTTCCCTTTGAACTAGCTTTTGAGGTTTAGTTAGGTTCAAGATCCATTCTTTACTGATAATGGGTTACAATTATTTATTTTTACCCAGATTGCTTTCCTAAGGGGTGTTTGGTCGAGAAATAAGGATACTAATCCTGAAATAAAAAATGAGATTAATTTATTCTCTGTTATACTGATACAACTAGTTTCAGAATTGTTTTTCCCGCGTTTGTCATGTAATTTTTTTTCACATTCAAGGTGGGATAACAATTCCTATGTGATAAAGACGGTGTTACCAAGACTTAAAGGTAAGTTATATAGATGTGCGGGCATACTAAAAGCGGCAAGATTAGGAATGAGGATATATTAGACAAGATATGGAAAGCGAGATTGAGATGGTTCGGGCAAGTGAAGAGGAGGAGCACAGATGCTCCAATGAGGAGGTGTGAGAGATTAGCAGTGATAGCTCTACGAAAAGGTACGGTAGACCGAGAAAGAATTGGGGAGAGTTGATTAGATAGGACATGTCACATCTCCAGCTCACCGAGGACATGACCCTAGATAGGAGAACATGGAGGTCGAGAATTAGGGAAACTAGAATGTTAGTAGGTACTTGAGTGTTTTCTTTTTTTTTTTTTGGCGGAGAGCATGGTTCTAGTTTAAAAGCACTTTATCTGCTCCCTCTTCTCCTTACCATTATTATTATTATTATTATTATTATTATTATTATTATTATTATTATTATTATTATTATCTTTACTAATTTTGATGTCAATACTTTTTTTACTCGTATTTTTCTCAAACCTGTTATGAATAACACTTCTCTTGAGCAGTGGATCTCGGAAAGATAGAGGTAAGGTCCGCATGCACCCACCCTTACCAGACTCCTCTTGTGAGACCACACTGAGTATGTTGTTATTATTGTTGTTTGGCGAGTTAAATTCTCGGACTAAAACAATAAAATAACAAAAATGCACTTACCCAAAACTCTTCTCCCAAAATTCTTTAAGGATGTCATATGAAAACTGAAAAATAAAAATTTATCTGAATTTTGTATATAATATTAAATCAAATACATATTTTATATTATATATTATATGACCGTTTTTAATTTAATGAATCAACAAAAGAGCCTCCAACTAAAAGATCATAAGTTTCCTTCTCTACCTTGAAAACTCTTTTGTTACCTTTTTCACAACAGCAAATTTACCAAAATAAAAAATACCACTAAATAACCTCATTATTACTAATCTAATATTATAATATTTCTATATTATAATTCTTTATTTTCAAACCAAATGACTCAAGCGTCTTTGCCCCTAATTCCAATTACCTCTACACTATTAATGTTGTTCAAGTGCATTTTCTTACTTCTTCATTGACTTTGTCAAAGGAAAAAAGAAAAACTACGTATAACGTCAAGAGTAAAGACCGGAGACTCAACGACTCGCGAGAATTAAATTAAATCATGGCCCTATTAACACGGATTTATTTCTCGAGGTGATGTTTCTTTTAAATTCAACTAACATGGTCCAATTTTGCTACTTTGTTTGGTACGTAAAATAATTTCCTATTTTCACTTGTTTGGTTATACAAAATACTTGACTCAAGAAAATGACGATTATTGATAGTTCAGGTGCGTTTAAAGTCTACAACTAAAAACATCCGATTTTATCACCAATAAACCTTTGATTTTGACACTGAAAAGTTTCATGGTGATTTAACACACTAAGACTGCCGGTTCAAGCAATACGACTTAATTCCATCAAGTTTGTACGAGTAGTGAAGCATAAAGCACTTTGGTTGATTGTTGACTTCCAACTGCAAAGTTTTGGCGCTGACCACTTGGTGGATTTGAATTGTTGATGGAAACTGGTGAATCACTCCAAAGTCACCCCACAGCTAGCTGCCCAATTGACTTCTTTTTATTCTAGAAATATCAATGTCCAGTAAGGTATTTTGAATTAGGGTAGTCAACAAAGTGTTTAATGTATACCAAACCAACTAAAAGTAAAACAAAGGATTTTAGAAATTATTTAATGTTTTTAATTGACATTGTTTTTCTAAACGTTTGAGAGCGTTTTGGATTTTGACAATTAGTAATAATCGTACAAAATTGAAATCTCACCAATTCTTTGTGTATATCTTCTTGCAACTTATATTTCTTTGGAGTACAAACTCTTCAGTTTACGGGGTTGACTATTGACTTTGCCTTAATACAATTAAGGCAAGAGTATATTATTTTCAAACCAATTAAATATAAGAATATATTTTTCGAAGCATATTTTACGTTCACTAATCAAACATTGAAAAGAAATTAGACAATTAGTATTGAAAACATTTCCTTTGTACCAAATACACCGTTTGTTACAAACAAGATATTCTGTAATAGAAATAATGACAAATCGCATTAGTCTACTAAGCGCATTTATTCTTTTATTTCACAACAGATACTTGTTTGTCACATGCTACATTCGCCGCTGCTCTAAATATAAATTATTCATATCGCAGATCACCACTAGGGATAGCTTTTAAGTTTTGATTCATGATAGAGACCAATGTTTATAACACCAAGTAAATTAATCATGATATATAATATTTATTAGTAATTTATTTTTGACTTCTATATTTATTAATTTTAAAATATAAATAAATTATTCACATTCAACTGCCGAAAAAACAATCATTATTATATAGCATTTAGATCTAGATACAAATATCTTAATAATCAAATATATATATTTAGATTCAGTCGTCTTAATGGACCTAAATAAGGACTAGGAAATTTTCCAAAAGAAAAAGATGCAATTCGAATAACAAGAATGGAGATCCACATGTAGAGTCAAAAGGGTAATATGGTTTTGGTTTCTAGAAGGAAAACAAACGGGCACACAAAGGAGTTGCACAATGTCACAACGGTTGCTGTTTTAACTGGTTTGAAGGTTAACAAGAAACCATTAAAGCTGGCATAACTTTAGAAAAACTGGGAAAAAGAATCACTAATAGCATTTGGGTTATAAAACTTCCCGAAAATCTGAAAACAGTCTCATTCAAGATTTGAAAATTTGTTTGTTGCAGGTGTACGGCAGGTTAAGATCATGAAATCCGTCTGCATGAATATTCCTGTCCGTGTCCGAGGGAGAGAATTGTTGCTTAGAATATAAATGCCTTGATCTCTGATCATTTTGTCTAATAATGTAATCGATGTGCGAATAAACTGATCCAAACATCATTATTTTCAAACATAGGGAGGATATCTATCTTAGATGGCACAATAACATTGCTTTCAACTAGTACAAACTGGAATCATGTTAGTGCCAATATACTATTCTCATAACACAAAAAGTACTACCGCAGAAGAAGATAGAATGACCATTTACTTGCAAATTTCAAATTATATCTCACAAACATGGTTAAGAATACAACTTTTTCATGCTGCTTCCAGTAAACATCCAGTGCATGGATAGAACTTTTCGGTCAAAATAGTCACTTCAAGCCAGAATCAGAGCAACCAACATTTAGTAGGGTATTATTTTAAGCCACAAAGTATACGAACTGCCTCTGTTCCAGAAACACATTCGTCTTCAACAAATAGAATTGTCTTCCAGACTTTTAACTTCATAGGACATTTCCTATTACCTAAATCAATCAACATATTTAGGATTCTTCTTTGTTATCATTCAATAATTCATATGGGAAAGAACTTTCAAACCTTCATCTGCGACATCCTTTTCCGTGCAAATGGCAGCATAATGAGAACCAGCCAACTCAAGGAGCACAAACTGTCAATTGCCTGTCAGGTCATTGGGATCACCCACTGATATTTCAGATGTCTGAAAGAAAAGTATTCATATCAGCAAAAGTATCAGACCTATTTTGCTCGGACTCTCCAAAATGTTACCTCACCCACACGGGATCCTCAAAAAATACACTACTTTTCGAGGATCCAACAACAAGCACCCGTGGACATTTTTGAAAAGTCCGAGCAACATGGCACCAGACCTTGAGGTAAGAATATTATTCTCTTCTAATGAAGCTATTATTTGACTGGTAAAGCAACAGTAGAGGCATGGTCCTTGTTTAAGAAGTTGTTGGTAAAATAATCAGGAATGCAAGCGAAAAGGGCACGTCACGACAAGGCTTAAAGTGAATTCTGGCAGTTTCAGGAGCTCAAATATTGGCTAAGTAACACATTATTCTATAATCTTGGCCTCTTTTATAGAATCTTATAATGTTGAAAATAATCAAACTTGACCAAAAGTAACTGTGTCATACCTCAGCACTTGAATTACGGGAGAGGCGAGCGCTTACTCCAATAGCATTTCCAAAACGGATCGTAAATGTCTTGAAAGGTGAACCTGAAAAACCTCTCCCCAGTGCTTTCACATATGCCTCCTGCAAGCAATCTGCCTTTTTAGAGAAGCTCAGTTTTATAGATCATAACATGAAAACTTAACCAAGGATATCTCCACCCCTAACCAGAGGTCTCAAATTTGAACCTAAAGAATGAAGAAACCCCTGATAGGAGCCTTCCTCATTAATTAGGCCCAACACGGCGTGAATCTGGATTAGTCAGGACAATAAGTAAAGATTTGATCCTTCTCTTTCTAGTTAACTTTAGCTACTCAGAAACCTAAACGATAGACCTCAAGTGAATACAGTGTTTGAAAGCTAGCAATCAAGGACCTGGCAATTCTCAAGTTTAAGGAGAGGAATTGAGCTAGAAAACCCCTCAAATCTCGAATGAAGAGAAAAGGATTTCATATTCTTTTCCAATTTCTCTTATTCAATACGACTGATCGGGGCTCATTAAGGAGAAGCCTGCATATTAGTAGAATACTGCAACTCCATACCAAGAAAGTCAATTTGTGCCTAGAAACTTACGTAAATCCTCTTTTGCCCTCATAAGTTAACCCTATCCCACGGTAAATTAGTAGAATTCTACCCCAAAGAAGGCTATTCTATTCCACTTATCACTCAGGGCACTCTTTGCCAGTGCAAGAGATCAAAATCATGTATTTCCATTGTATTTGAAGGAAGTTTATCTCAATCACTCTCCCATCGTGTTACCATTCTCAAAAAAAAAAATCACTCTTCCATCTCAATTTTTCTCTGATATTGTTTCTACTATCACTATAGGAGGGGTTCATAAAGCAAATGCAAATAAAGACCCATTCAGAAAAATCTTATCTTTCAAGCCTATCTTGCAACATTAAGATGGTAAATCATGAGAAAGATTTAAGAGAAGTGCATGATTTGTACTATTATGTTTCAAAAGGAAACAAACAAGAAAAAAGAAGAGCAGAAAAGTCTAGTAAAACAGCAAAACAAGAAATTATCACAAGAACTGGAAGCATCTAAAGATGAGTCATGACTTCCCTTTAAATACTAGAGACGAAAAGGAAAATAAACTGTGTTATTGAAGCAAATCATAGCTTGAAACCATGAATATGACTAGGAATAGCTACGCTTAGAAAAGTTCTAGTTGGAGTGATTTGTTAAATATAGCTGGGGAAATAAGCCAATAACTACAGTAAAATCAATTAAGCTAAACTTTTTCTTTTGATAACTAAAACAAACTAACCTTTAGTGTCCATAAACTTCAAAAACTCCTGGTGCTGAAGATGGGGATTTTAATAGCAGTCAACACATCAAGTTCATGTTCGGAGAAGTATCTTCTCGACAGAGTCAAAACATTGTGCTTTACAGTCCTTTGCTTTGCTTCCACATCGACACCAATCTATAAATAAAATAAAATAAAAACTAATTTACCACACAGTTGAATTTTTGTATACACTGACTTTAGGGACCAGAATATTTACAGGAGAATTTATTGTCACACCACAAGCTACCATAGATGATGTATGTGAGATGTTGAAATGCAAAGGAGGGGGCTCATGATGATCACATTGTTCCCAATCTACCTATATAGGCATTATCAGATAAAGTTAATGGTAAACAATTATGAGCGCACATAAAAAGAAATTTTGAGCATAAAACTCAAAAGCTACTGAACGCTCAAATCACACTAACCTCAGGCTTCCCATGAATGCTCTTCCTAAAATTGAGGGATCCGGGTGAGATTGAAGAGTTTATCTGGTCTAGGAGAAAACCAATGCTTTCAGAGCTATAATACAGTTTATAATTCTCTTCCACAACAATGGGAGCAAACTTATTGTAGAGAATTACAAACACGGATTTGTCGATTCACACATTATAGATTTTCTCAATCTAACATTGATAGAGTAACATTTTCTGGTTCTAGATTAGCAGCTAATAAAGGGCAGCCCGGTGCACTAAGCTCCCGCTATGCGCGGGGTCCGGGGAAGGGCCGGAACACAAGGGTCTGTCGTACGCAGCCTTACTTTAAAACAAATCCTCTATCCCAGTTTATGTGAAGTTGTTTGAGCGGGAACGGTGTTTAAGAATGAAAGAAAAACTTTTGAAACTAATGGTCTAAAACAAGCCATAGATACTTGTGTGGATGTAAATCATTTCAGTAAGTGTAAAATGAGAAGTTTAAAGTTAAATTGTTACTAAATATAGAAATGTGTCATTCTTATTGGACTGACTAAAAAGGAAGTCACATAAATAGAGAGAGGGAGTATTATATAACAAAAGAACTAATAGTTGCACTTGTTGTTTACAAAGGTGCAGGAAACGGAAATTACAAATAACTGCTAAGTAATACAAGAACTGAAATTACAATTCAACAACAAACTGAAATTACAATGATGTTGAACAAGAAACTGGAACTGTTTTGTGTATGCTGAGTCGAGTGTGGCACTCTGTCTTTAAGACAATATTGCCCCGTATGTATCCTTTATACGTCCTGGACAATTGTCTCCCAAGATAAAACAACAATGGAAACTCAAGTGCTACCGTGAAGAATTTTGAGTAACGAAATGATCCTTGGAAGATTGTAGGAAGAAGAATTATGTTTTCTATTTTTCGTCTAATGTAAAGTGTGCTCAACAATGGTGACAATGGGGTCTTTATATAGTAAACCCGTGAACCCGGAACCCGGAACCGGACGGGCGGTGGCGGAGCGCGTGTGGGCTTTCCTCGAACCGAAACACATCTAGGTCCTCCCTCCTTTAAACACATGGGATACCCCTTGGGGTCCCAAACCCCAAATCAATTTTGAGTCTTATAAACACAACAATTCTTTCTTCCTCCACCGATGAGGGAGAATTAATCCCAAACCACACTTTTCCATGCTTTAAACACCTCACTTCGTGGACCAATATCTCTTTCATTTCTCAACGAAATTTGACGATTCTTGGCCCTACGGTTATCTACGTACTTAGTAGATCATGCATGTGTGAAGAACCGGATTCTCCAACATGCGTAACACTAGTGTTTAAGCCGTTAAAGTTGGTCGGTCGCAACTCCCGCCAAAGGCAAATTTCCAACAGCACTTGTATAACATCTTTTTACCAGAAGTTCTACCGGAACCATATACTCAAAACTTCTAAAAGGTGAAACCATATACTCAAAACTTCTAAAAGGTGAAACCATATACTCAAAACTTCTAAAAGGTGAAACCATACAACCTTTCAGTCATCTATATTTTGATCCAAACAAATTCCAAGACCATACAGTTAGCCTGCATTTTTACCCACCCAGAAAAATAGAAACAAGAACAAATTTAAAACAACAAGCAGACAATAATTGGGGAGATAAAATATACGTGTATAATGCATAAGAACTTCCAAATTCTAACTCTTCTTGCTAATATCAATTTTCTTACTTCCATACAATAAGTTTCTAAAGGAAATTGAAAATGGCATGACATAACCAAGACGGTACCAATAAAATGTGTTTGAGAACCCTTAGGTCTCAGGTTCAAATCCAAGCGGAGACAAAAACACTAGTAATTTCTTCCCATATGTCCAAGAGACATGTGCTAGCCGAAGGTAAACAATACCTCATAAGAATTAATCGAGGTACGCAATAACTGACCCAGGCACCACAGTTATAAAGAAAATAATATCAAAAAGCCAACAATGTATCTTACATTTTGCAATGATGGTTCTAACAAGCGTACGGGCGAGTAAAGCACGTTTCCTGAACTCATCTCCACGCATACTTTTAACACATTTTCTTTCTCACATGGCGATAGAATTTCCATATATTTGTTCAAAAGAGATTCACCCTTCACTTCATTGGGTATTACATACCAAAAATGTGTCTCTCTAACATTCAAAGCATTAATAAAAAAACAATTAAAAACAGAACAAAAAACACACATCATTAAACAAAAAACAAAAAAGAGCTGAATTATACCTTGGAGATGGGAGTGGAATAGGAGACAAAGGGGGTGAAGAACTGAAGAATTTACTATCACTGTAACAATTCAACCTCATTCTGTAAAACCCACGTGGCATATACGAATATTTTCTGCATATAGCACATAAATATTGAATCTTTTTTTTAATTCTCTTCTTACTCTTTAGGTAATCTCTATTTATATACACATTGAATAGAAATTTGAGAGAATTGAATTCGTTTTTGCATACCAAGCAAGTGAATTGAGATGGGTAATGTTGTAAATTAAGAATCTCGTGGATTTGGACCTTTCAGTACACCTATGGATAGCTGGAATTTGCCGTCGTCAAAGGAAAAGGACATCAGAGAGATTGGTTAATTTGATTAAATTTCAAAATTATATTAAATTATATTAATTTAATATTTAAAATATAAGTTATATTATATTAATATTATAAAATAATATAACTTAAAATATTGATTAAAATTGATATTATTTAACTCTTGAAAAACGTAATGTGACTGTTTTTTGAGACCGACCTTTCAAAATAAACAACCATTTTGAAAAGTATGTCTTTGTTATCTTGCAAAGCAGCGTCGTTCTCCACCACCAATCGATGAATTCGAGTTTTAAAAAATATTTATATAAATAAGTCATTTAATTATTTTTTTTATATAATAATACTCCTTAATTGATAATATGAAAAGAAAAAGTTACATATTAGCTTGTTATAATAATTTAAATAAAGTAAAATAGTATGAAAAATTGTAGTAAGCTTTTTTTACGAGTCGTGAAGTAACAAAGGTTGAACCACATTGGATCGGGAAGATTACTCTGTCACTTTTAATATCCTATCGCATATTTAAGTCATTTGCAAAGAATTTTATCTGTCACTCGATAGAAATTGTACTTTAAGGCGGTCACTTTGACTCTTCCATCACAATGATTTAGCCAACGACACGTGCTTATGAGACCAAATAATTAAAGGTCCCAAAATACTATTATCCCTTTACATTTTTCAAGTCATGCATACGGATGTCAACGGGGCGGGGTGGGGCGGGGGAAGGGTACCCCATACCCGCACCCGCCACCTAAAATCCACCCACACACCCGCCCCACCACCCATCATGGGTAGTAATTCCTCCACCCGTACCCGTCTGGCGCGTATAGGATTACACCTGCCTCCGCCCCACTTACCCGGCGGGTACCCATTACACGCCTCGCCACCCGTTGGGTACCCGCATACCCGTCTTCAATAAAATTAACAAATATCAAAACCTGCATCAGTAAGTTAACTCTTCAACATTTGATTAAAACATTCTACACTGATTTACCTGAATAATACAAAGAACCGGAGAAGTAGGATTTGAAAATAATGAAAAATAATTAATAATAATTGAAAAGTGAAGACCTAACAAAGAATGAAAAAAATAGGAAGAAATAAATATAGGTTTTACCTTGAATAGAAAGAGATGAAGAAGGTATCAAGGATTCATGACAGCCGCAGAGAGTTTTTTTTTTTTTTTTGAGTTTGACTTTAGGAATTAGGGATTTAGGGTTGGCTTTTGAGTTTCTTCGAAGGAAGCTTTTGATTTTGAGTTTTGGATTCCTTGGATTTCACAAGATGAATTATACGTATACGGTGTATGTGAGAAACTGAGAATGTTTATTTATTTATTTATTTTAAACTTTTTTTTCACTTTTAAACCATATTTGGATTTTGGGCTAAGGAAATAAGTTGAAGGCCCATTATTTAGGCGATGCGGGTACGGGCGGTGCGGGTACGGTGCGGTGCGGGTCTTACATAAAATCCACCCCGCTCCACTACCCATGGCGGGTAGCACTTTTGATACCCATTACCCGCCCACCACCCACCAAACCATCCCCATACCCGACCTAACTGGAACAGGTGCGGGGCGGTACCCACATTTACCCGCCCCACTGACTACCCTAGTTAGGAGTAGATTTGGACTAATTACTTATGATGTTAAAGACCACCAATATGGTTCCAAAGTTTGAACTGTAATCCTCAAGTCCTAGCTGAATTTGAAGAAATACCAATATGTATTTGAACAGAAACAAGTAGAATCCAGCCTCCCATTGCATTAATTTTTTCTTACATCTGTATACCTAGGAAGAATTGACTTATTTGTTGATGATATTGTGATTTATGGACATTGACACAGCCGTCTGCAGAATATAAATGGATCGATACATGATCTTCCTTTCTTTATTATGTGCCTATTTGTGTGTTATTAAAAAAGCTGACTGACTGGCGTGCTAAGTACATTTTACTGCTTATCGCCGTAATCCATGTTTGTTGTGTATGATTCCTTAGTCTTCCAACCATGGATATATGGTTGAGGTTAATGTCAGAACAATGAACATCATCACTATATACAATCTTTAATTCTGATGCATGTACAGTTAGTAGATTTGTGCATTTAGAAGATGCTCATGGGTTTTTTAAAGACTTGGAGACGAAAAAGGGTCAGTGTTCAATTAATGTTGAAATAAGAGGAGATGACTCATTTTTAAGACAAAACATAAGTGAAAATGATTACCCTTCACATATTAAAGAAGATGCAAACAGTTACTGAAAGACTTGTAAGAGGTACCAAGCTTGCAAACCAAAAGTGTTTAGTAACAAGTTTCGTTCTGCTTGAAGAAATTCAACAAGAAATATTCTTAGGCTTGAGGATAATTACGGATTACTGGTTGAATTGTTGTTCTTACACATAAATTAAATAAAAGCTTTTCTTCAATTGCTTTAAAGTTTACCAGGAAGATATATCTAACTGCTGATTCTTCAATTGTTTTCAAAACCAACAAGGACCAGGTAAATTTTCACTTGGAAACAATACAATACAATACAATACAAGAAACAATTTGCTATATGCATAATATTTTTCTTTTTCCTTAGCGCACTTTCAAGTATAAAGTTAGTGTTAGGTCCAGGTATGATATGGAACAATAAAAATAAATTGAAAATAAATTAACTCGAATGCCAATTCAGTTTTCGAATGTCGGCGATAATGTCGTCCGGCACCAGTGATAACACTTTAGTAAAAACAAATAACTTTAAAGAGTAATGCAGCGGAAATTTAAAAAATACAAAGGTTTAAAATTTACATAGGTTATATATATATATATATATATATATATATTATATAACCTATGACGGTCAATGACCAAAAGTATTGTATATATTTATTATATACAAAAATTACAAATTCCTTTCTTTACAATTTTACAAGATGAAACGGAAAGGAATTAAATGTTGAAGTCGCAGATGACTTCTGCCTGAAAAATCTACCTAAATAGATATAGACAACTTGTCATTACAATTGCTCAATACAAAGCTAATCTAGAATCTAAACTACAATTGTAATGTTTGACTGAATGTTGTCGACACGCTCAGACAACACTTGTGATCCAATTTTCTGAGATGAAGTCTTGAGACCTCTCTTGATATTTTTGCAATTTGTTTCTGGATATCGATTCACTGTTGTAGTCTCTCTATTTATAGTAGAGAGTCTTCTTTGAACAGCTCATCGATCCGTTGTGAAGGTTGAGGGAAATGTGGGCAGCTGGTGTGTTTGTTGGAGAAAATCATGGAGCAAAATCCTCTAACTTCTTGGTCTTGTTCCTCACGCATAGCAACAACCTTGACTTGTTCTTCCCACATTTTTCATCAGCTCTTATTTACCTTGCCAAACCACTTTTACTTCGTAGTAATATTTCCACAAATATTACTTCATTCCGTGAAGTAAGGCAAAACAGTTTTTTCAGAAGATGTTGGTCTGAATGTTGTGACATTTGTTACAACATTGTATACAGTCAAATCAGTCCTTAAAAAGATATGTTGGTTAAAATGTCACAACACCAAACCCAACATTAACAATCTCCCCCTTTTGCCTTTCTTCACAAAACCCATTACATCATGTGCAAATGACTTAAGGAAACATTATATCTGTTATCCAACAACTATGAATACAGTTATGCTTCCCCTTAACCTGTGATAGTATACAATCAAACACATGTGCATACTAGTGTATACCAAGCTATAGGATTAGTAGACAATATTAGCACATACACAGATCATCGAATATACAAATACAAAGAAATACCCAAATATTAGTTTAAACCATTGTCACAGAAAACATCCTCAACACTTAATCAAACAGTTCACAATTCAGTCAATAAAACATTGTTCAGCATATCAGATAGCAAATCAGCCTGTTCCCCCTAGCTTATTATACAACAGTAGTAGCTTCCGGCAGCTTTCTACTTTTGCATAACAACTTCTGCTTCAGCCCTGAGCCTCAGTCTCTTCAACAACACTTTCCTCCCAACATCTTCTTCTCTCTGCATAGCAGCAACAACAACAACTTCTTCAGTAGTAGCAGCATTGCCTTCAGAACTTTTAGCCCTTTGCTCCCCCTGCACAGAATCATCTCCCCCTTTTTGGGAAGAAATCAAAAGCAAGAACTAGTCTCTGGCTTGAACCAATGCATCTCTGGCAGCATCAACCTCTGATATTTGTTGGTTGAGTTTGACTACTTGACCAACTAACCAGTCTGTTGTCAGAGGTGATTGTCTAGAACCAGTGTTGTCTTGAATGTGTGTAACATTCCTGACAACATTCTCACTGTCTGCTTCTTTTTTCCAATGAAGGTCAATGACTTTATCTTTGATTTTAAAATCACTTTGTTCACTGGATAAACCTCAGGAGCTTTCCCTATTATGTCCTCTCTTAGGCTCAAAGCCTTGGGTTGTTAAGATTTGGTAGATAAAAGAGGGAAATGGAAGGATTAAAGTCGACTCTTTTTCTGCCAGATTGGCCACTTGATAAAATATCATTCTTCCTAAGTCAACTTTGAATTTTTTTTCCAATTTTGAACAAAAGTGAGGCTTGATCAGTTGTCACAATTGACTCATTCAATGAAGGAAGCCAATTGTGGATGACAATTTTATGAAGGGTGGAGAATAAGGCAGTTAGCTTTGAAGTAGGGCATCGAGGGATCCACTTCTTCATTATACCTCCAGTGAGGTATTCAATCATCTCATTCTTATTCTCTGTTGCTATTTCTGCAGTGCTACTTATTTCTTCAGGATCAATTCCCAAACATTGATTTATAATTGAGGGTGTAAACTGATAAATCTTGTTATAGAGGTATACCTTCCCAAATTTCTTTGAGGAGGCATCTTATATAGCAGAATTCAAATTAGCATAAAATAGTCTAATTACTTCATCAACGAATGGTTCTTTTTCAGTGACTGATTTGAGAAGCTTTCTATCTTTGAGGAATTCTACCAAACCGTATTCTGAACATGAGGCTATATCTAATACTTTTTCAGACCTGATAATCCTATTCTTGTACCAAACCCATTTATCATATTTATCTTTGGAATAAAAATTTTCTAAGAAAGCATTTACCTCAATGTTAGAATCAGATTCAGTTTTGCTGAAATATTGCTTGAGGTGTTGTGGCTTCGTCGGCAACATTTGGAGTAGTATCTGATTTAGCATGTCTAAGAATTCCTTTTGGACAGAATCTCGTCAATGGAGTATCATTAGGAATTTCCTCGTCTTGAGTCACATTCTGAGGTACAGAGGCAGTAAGATCTTCTTCACTTTCTTCAGAGGATAGTTCAAAGTCCATGTCATCAGTGTCACTACTTGGGCAAACAGGTATAGATGTGTCAAACCTGGACTTTTTGGTGCTCGGCTCCTGTTGGACTGTTCTCTCAAACACTCTACTTGATCTACGAGTAGGAAAAGAGGACGAACTTGGCCGCTTACCTAGGGTCGAATAATTAGATGTTGCATCAACATCTATGGGATTATTGTCATCCCAGGGTAGCTGATAGCGATGGTTCCTCATCACCTCGAAGGACTATAGCCGTACACCTATTTTCAGGCAGATATGAAGAAGAAGATATGCCCGGTTGTTGAGGAGGGCTTGTACTCATAGGGGTGTTGTTGGGTGTGTTGGTAGACATAGGTGTTGACATTTGGGAAATTTCCATTGGTGAGTTTTGAGGTTTTAGGGTTTGAGCAAGAAGAAGGTGTTTGAAATGGAGAGGATTCCACCGGGTAGGTGATGTTATGCCCGATTGTGATGTGATGTTTCCCCTTCTTTTTTTTTAGTTTTAGGGAAAATCAAGAATGGTAAAAAGAAACACATGAGATGGATATTTATACACCTGACAAACCTTTCAAAGTAATAAAAACTCCTTAGTTTTAGGTTGATATTTATTCGATAACTTACACCTAAAATTTTGGGCTAAAACAATAAAAATCATAATAGGAATTTACTCTTATCCTTTTAAAGTTTGAATTCCAATTAAAACATGGCACAAAAATAGGGAGAAAAAAACCTGATTTTCTTGAAATCTGTTAAGATCAATTATCCCAACAGATATCGCGTCCTGAAAATGTCAATTGTAATGTTGGCAACATTTTGGATGACACAAGTGTTTTGATCCCACAATAACTTTTTCATTTTGACAACAAATCAAGACACGCCTTATACGTATTTTATGAGTTTGATCACTGAAATATTTTCCCATCGTGTCCTTGATCTAATCATAAAACACATACAAAAGAGTTTTTCGTGTAAAAAAATAAGAATACTTATTTGCTATTCTCAAAATTTCTTTTGAAGCACTCGATACTCCTATAGAATAGGAACGATATCTTTTCAAGGGCTTTGCTCATTTTGCACAGTTGCCAAATATTTGCAAAGGCTTTGCCTTATTTTGATACTCCCTTTTTATGATATATAATATCATCGCAGAGAACGGTATCTTATTATAAACATATTCTTATTGAGGGATCATGCTTGTGTGACCAAAGAGTTATGCACCATACAACAATAATAATCGGTCAGTGATATACCATAGGTAAATGTCACCCGAAATGTTAGAGAACGTTTCTGCTGATATTCACCAAAAATGCCTTTTTAGAGATTACAAAGACCAAGAGATTTCTTCAAACTAAAAAATCTCTCATGGTCTAAAGCTTTTGTAAAAATATCAACTAGTTGATGAATAGTGTCAACATGTTCAATTTTGACTAGGTGTTTTTCAACTAAATCTCTTAAAAGTGATGCCTAATATCAATATATTTTGTACGTGAGTGTTGAATTGGATTTTTGGAAATATTTATAGCACTCAGATTATCACAATACAAAACTAAGGTGTTGCTAGTAAACACATAGTCGTCTAACATGTGTTGTAGCCATATTAATTGAGAGCAACAACTTTCAGCTGCTACATAATTAGATTCAGCAGTTGAAAGTGAGACACAATTTTGTTTACGACTATACCATGAAACAAGGTTATTGCCAAGATAAAAACATCCTCCAATTGTACTCTTCCTATCATCCACATCTCCAACCCAATCTGAGTCACTATACCCTATTAAATTAGTAGTAGTGTCTTTGGAATACCAAATTCCCAACTCACTTGTGCCGGCAACATATCTAATGATACGTTTTACGACATTTAAGTGGGAAATTTTGGGACAGACTTGGAATCGAGCACAGACACAAACACTAAACATAATATCTAGGTGACTTGAAATAAGATATAGACAGCTACCTATCATAGATCGATACAAGGTTGGGTCAATATTTTTACCAACATTATCCTTACTTACCTATCTGCGAAGATCCCATTGGCGTTTTAATTTATTTAGCATTTTCCAACCCAAATCTCTTAACTAGATTCTTGACATATTTGCTCTGGGAGATGAAGATTCCATCTTCACTTTGCTTAATCTGCAAGCCTAAGAAAAAGTTAGTTCCCCAATCATACTCATCTCAAATGTTGATGACATAACTTCAACAAATGACTTTAGATAAGACTGTGAGGTCGAACCAAAGACTATGTCATCTACATAGATTTGAGCAATAATAATATCTACACTGTAACGTTTAATGAATAAAGTACGATCAGCTTCACCACGGTTAAAACCATATTCAAGAAGGAAGTTAGTTAGACGACCATACCATGCCCAAGAGTATTGCTTCAATCCATACAGTGCCTTTTTGAGCTTGTAAACATAGTGTGGATGGAGAGGATCTTCAAATTCTTTTGGTTGTTCAACATAGACTTCCTTATCAAGATAACAATTTAATAAAACACCTTTTACATCCATCTGATGTAGTGTAATTTTCATACAACATGCAATGGCAAGTAGAAGTCTAATTGACTCAATTCTAGCTACATGTGCGAAGGTTTCGTCATAATCGATTCCTTCAACCTGAGTATAGCCTTGAGCAACTAGAGGAGCTTTGTTTCTAACAACAGATCCCAATTCGTCTAACTTATTTTTAACAATCCACTTGGTTCCAATTACATTTGTATTATATGGGCGTGGAACTAAGTCCCAAACTTCATTTCGAGAGAATTGTTCAAGCTATTCTTACATTGCTTGAATCCAAAAGTTATCATTAAGTGCTTCTGAAACATTCTTAGGTTCTAAAGTAGATATAAAATAAGAAACACTAACCTCTTGGTATATGATAGACATACACACATACCTTATCATATCTATGTAATTGAGTGGTTCTTTTCCTCTTGTTCTAATTCCCTCAAAAACTCCTCTATCACTTGGCCCGTTGGATGATTCTTCCTAATCCTCGATGAGGGGTCCTTTCAAACTTGATCTAGCAATTCGGCATTTGACTCCTCATCCGTGGCCTTTATGATCTCTGTTTCAGGTTCAGATGTTGCTTCAGGTGTGGCAACATTTGGGGCAACATCTGATTCTTCTACAATATGCTTATTTTTCACTGAAACTATAACGTTTATTTTCAGTTGTATCTCTTGTAAAATCAGAAAGATATTTTGTGAATAGCCAACAAAAATTTCTTTGTCACTCTTAGAGTCAAACTTTGCCAAATGATCTCTATCATTTAAAATGTAACAAATACACCCAAAAAACATAAAAGTAACGGAAGTTAAGTTTCTTTCCATTTATAATCTCATAGGGTATCATCTTTGTTCCAGGCCTTAAATAGACTCTATTAGCGATGTGATTAGCAGTATTCAAGGCTTCTGCCCATAAACATTTTGACAAATGTTTAGAACTAAGCATCACTCTAGCCATTTCTCGCAATGTTCTATTCTTTCTTTGTACTACCCCATTCTGTTGAGGAGTTTTGGGAGCAGAAAACTCATGAAAATTCCCCTTTTCTCACAAAATTTTGTGAATAAACTATTTTCAAATTCTTTTCCATGGTCAGATCTGATTCAAAAAACAGGAGAATGAAACATATTCCTTATTATAGAGTGCAAGATTTTAAACATGTCAAAAGTTTGTGATTTTTCTTTCAAAAATAATGAATATCTAGAAAAATCATCTACAATCACATAGGAATACCTCCTAAATGTGCAATAATTGAAAACAGTGAGACGTACCTGAATGTTGTCCGTCATAATGAGCAACATTATAGGAAACACGGGTTTGCTTACCTTTCATGCAATTTTCACAGATTGTTTAACCTTTAGGACTCAGTTTGGGAATGCCTCTTACCGCTTCATATGAGATCAATCTTTCTAAACTACGGTAGTTGACATACCCCAACTTTTGATGCCACATTGTTGTGTCATCGATCCTAACATTATGGCATGTTTCTTGTCTTGCAACAAGATATCAATTGTCACGTGTCCTTGTACCTGTCATGACACATAAGTTAGCTTCATTCGTAATTTTACAGGCATTCTTATTAAACTTTACCTCAAGATTGTCATCACACAGTTGACTTATACTAATCAAATTTGTCATTAAGCCCTCAACGTGTAAGACATTTCTTAGTGCTGGAAATCCAGGAACATTCAAGATCCATTTTCCAATTATTTTACTTTTACTGCCACCTCCATAAGTTATGTTACCTCCATTGAATGACTCATAGTTCTTTAGAAACTCCTTTGTACTTGTCATGTGGCGAGACCATCCACTATCAAAGTACCAAGAACCTGAAATGTTAGTTCTTAATGCAGTTATAGCAACATTACACGTTACATCCTTTTTGGAAACCCAAACTCTCTTAAAATATTTTTTTACCTTTCGGCTCAGAAATATTGCTTCGAATGTTATCCAAAATGTTGGACAACCTTTTAGGCAATATTTTGCTCACATAATCTTGAAGTTTGAAATAGTATGGTTTTAAGTAGAGCTGTCCAGTTGGCCGGGCTCAGGTCTAACGGACCGGGTTTGACAGGGTCGGGGCGGGGCGGGACGGGTGAAGGGGGCGGGATCGGGGCTGGCGGGTCAAGCGAGATCGGGATTGGCGGGATTTGTCGAAGTCCCATCCCGATCCCGTCAGAATCGGGTCGGGGCGGGATAGGGATCGGGTTCCGGCGGTTTTTTTTTTTTTTACATATATATAAAAAAACTCAATAATTAAACAAGACAAGATAGTGTAATAAAAATATCCAAATGCTGTTTTTGTGCCTCTTATATTATTTAATAGACATATGATTTTTTTGTAATACAAATACAATTGTCGAAATTGCAACTTTGTGGTGTTGTCCAAAAGTTGCAAATTACATAATAAAATTGCAATTAAAAAAATTACATTCTTAAAAAAACATGTTCTAGTTTCTTGATAATTTCCTGTGGTTCTTCGGTTGGAATTGGTATTTGTTGGTCAAATTGATCCACATCGCTTCCACCACCACCTTCGGATAAGATTTCGTTGTAGTTTTCGTCTTCTTCTTTGTTGATCTCCGGTTGACCGCACCTTCTCCGCTCCGCTCGTATCCAATATATGAATAACACTGCAATTTCCAAGCTGCCTCCGGCTAATGAGTGTCTGTGGTCTACTATTTGATATCTGCCGGCAGAAAAAGCGCTTTCAGACGCAGTTGATGACTCTTGAATGTTCAAAACATCTCGGGTCATCATTGAAAGTATCGGAAAGGTCTTCTCATTCCCCCTCTAGTATTTCAGCAAGTCTTCACGTCCTTCTTCATTAAGAACTGCTTGGTACGGTACAGAACCCTGCAAAACAAAAATACCAAACTCGCTAATTTGGTTAGTAGCGGTATGGCCGCACATTCTATTTCTGAGGCTTTCAATACTAGCCGCAGAAACAACATGTCTTTTGTGAGGTTGTGTTGAAGATGAAGAAGATGGTAAGGAAGCCGGTAGGTTACTAGCACTTTCTTTTTAGTAAAACCTATATATTTTTTTTTGCATTGGTCTTCTACGCTAGACAATACTTCTTCTTTAGTTTGTTCAATAGGTGGTGGGTGATTTGGATTTTTTGGATTTGGAGGTGGTAGTACTTCTATACAATCGTAAATAGTTTCAATAAGTGATTTAGTACTGTCTATTTTAATAGTCGGATTTAATACAGCACCAATAATATAAATAGTGGAATAGGAATAAAATATTTTTTTATTTTGATAAACATTTTTAATAGCTGCCATATAAGTTGGTTTTTCCATATATTTACTAAGTAATAAAAATATTAGAGTTATATAAAACAACATAGTTGAAATAGTAGGATAATATATACCAGAAAATTCTTTTGTTGCTTGAAAACATTTCTCTAAAAATACAATAAGTTCAGAAATTTTTACCCAATCGCTATCTACAACCATATCAGCTGGATTTTGATTATGAGAGTTAAAAAATAAAGTTATAGGTTTTCTATAGTCATAAGCAACAAGTAGTTGCTCGTATAAAGAATTCCACCTAGTGGGTACTTCTTCTGGAATTTTTCTATAAGGTAGTTGACAATCGTGACAAGTTTTTTTATATTCCTTTCTTCGTTGTATTTTATTACTTTTAAAAATAAAGTTTATAGCAAATTGTATTTTACTAAGAATGTCTTCAAAAAGTGATAGACCATCCTTTACAATTAAGTTATATATATGGCACACACATTTTATATGAAAATGATCTGGAAAGATGGAGTTAAACTATTTTTTAAAATTGTAATAGCGTAATTGTTAGAAGAAGCGTTATCTAATGTAATAGTCATAATTTTATCGGTTATTCCATAATAATCGCACACTTGATAAATATTTTCTGCAATAAAAGTACTAGTGTGCCTATCATCTATATATCTATACGCTAAGATACGTTTTTGCATAGACCATTTATAATCTATCCAATGACAAGTTACCGTTAAATAATCATGGTCGTTAGTACTACGACCTATATCAGACGTGATAGGTACTTTGCCATTAAAATGATATAATGAATAACGTAAATATTGTTGATATTCATGTGCGAATTTAAATACATCTCTCTTAACAGTTGATCTAGGAAAATCGTTAAAAGCAGGATTATAGATATCTCTAATGTAATGAATAAAACCGGGAGATGAAGGGAATGAAAAAGGCAAACCCTCCACAACAACTAATTTTGATATTGCTTCCCTATCTCTATGTTTATTGTATTTAGGGCCTACAATTCCCCCCCCCCCCCCCGTCATAGGGTTAATTTGGCCCTGTACTTGGTCTGGGACAATATCAGTATGTGAACCTTGTTTTGATGGAGCGGGCGTTTGCGCACCCGGTTTTGAAGCCTGGTATTGGGCATACCTAGCTGGATGAGCCCTTACTACGTGTCTCATTAAACCCCCCATCCCACCGTGACCTTTCCCAGTTTTAAATTTTAAAACATATTTACAAATTTTACATCTAGCTACTTGATTCTCTACGTCCCTATCAAAAAATATCCATGCATCTGATTTTAATGTTCGTTTTTCTGGACCTCGTCTCATACTAGGGGGAATAGGAGGCATTTCAGTTGAAGATGCACTAGTGGGTGTGTTGTCATCAACATTAGTGGGTGTATCATCTAGATCATCGTCTAAATTAGAGTCTTCTTGAGTTCCAGAAAATAGCTCATCGTCTAAATCTAATGGTATTGTAGGAAAATGTTCAGTATCAACAAAATCATCCTGTGTAGGAATAGGATGACTAGAAGAAGTACCCTTGCCCTTGTTGCCCCTACTAGAAGAAGCATGACCCCTACCCGTAAGCATACGTTTAAATCATTCCATTATAAATTTATAATTATACTAATAAATAATTAAAGTAAATGAAATTAAGTACGCTAAATAAAATAAACAGACAATAATAATTTAATGAAGGAACGAATGTACCAAACGATGACGTAACGTCGACGTGTAATCGAGAGGTTGAAAATTGAAACTTTGCTCGATGGAAGATCCTCAAGCTAGTTGCCAACTTCACTCCCAATTCCCAAATGAATAAATAAAATTGAATATTTAGTAAACAATGTAGACTTGTAAAGAGATAAATTGAGAGATTAGAGAGATTGTAGGAAGATTTGTGAGAAAGATGAAGATAAAATGAGTTATTTATAGTTGGAAAATTGGGTTAAAGTGTAAATATAATAACTTATGGGTTAAAATAAATATTAAGGGGTAGGGGGGAGGCCAAAAATGGTCGTTGCACAACAACCAAAATGTAAAATGGTCGTCAGTGCAATAGTATTTTTGCAAAAGGGGGGATTCTGTGCGGGCTCGGGATCGAGCCGGGACTAGCGGGACTGGGGCGGGTCGGGAAGAGACATTGTCCCGTCCCGGTTCGAGTCCCGCTACCGATTTTTTTTACTACTCGGGTTCGGGGCGGGACTGGGGCGGTGTCGGGGCGGGACCGGGCCGACCCGGCCCACTGGCCAGCCCTAGTTTTAAGTGTCCAGGGGAGTTACAGTGATGGCATACAAACTTCATATTCTTTGACATATATGAGAACCTATTATTTATTCCTTTTTCCTTTACAAAGCAAATCTTCTCATTTTTATCAAAGAGATTTGAGCATATGGTTTTGAGAGAGTTTTTGTACCCAATTCCTGCATGTGAAGGTTTACTAAAGTTGAGTATTTTATTCAATTTTAAAGTTTCCGTGTTGAGCTTACGGAAGGTTGCTTCGGCTAAATCCAGTTTTGCACTGATCTTACCAAATTCAACGTCCTTTTTGGTAAGCGCAACCTCTAGTCGGGTTATTGTGCCTTTTAGATCTACATTCTCACGAGTTAAAGATTTTACATTTGTGCCAAAATGCTTGGATTCTATGATTAAGTCTTTACATAGATTTTGCAATTCCTTAATCATATCATCTTTGGAATCACCTTGATTCTCACAATCAGTCTCACTAGTAGAAATAAAACCACTAAAGCAATTAACATCAGAATAGTTAAAGAATTCGTACCTCTCGGATGTTGCTGGGGATGTAGATGTCGTTCCTGATGTTGAGGCAAATATTGTGATATTTGAGACAACACTGTCGGTGACATTTACATTATCCGATAAAGACTGTTCGAAAATAGTAGCCAGCATTGCTTGTGTTTCGACTTCTTGATTTCATTACTCTTCTCCTTCGTCGTCACTCAGAGAAACCCATAGACTCTACCAAATTTTCTCAGAGTATTTACACATTAATTAGCATAATGACCCCAGCTCGAGCATGCATGACATTGCACGGATTCAAGTTGTTTGAGATCAAATTTGGAACGATCTAAGTTGGTTCTCTTTAGCTGATTTCCTCTTTGAACAATTGGAAGTGATTTGGCGGACTTTTGATTGAAGCCTTGATTTTGGTGTTCTTTGGATTTGAACTTATTTCTGTCATTGTTGAACTTCCTCACCATCGAATTGAATTTTCGAGTGAGGAGGGCAACATTGACACCGTCACCAACTTCTTCAAGGTTCTCATCCCCTTCTTCGATTTGATTCTCCAAGGATTGGACTTGAAGTGCTACGTTATTGTTCTTGTACAATTCCCTTTGATTCTCAATGTTCATCTCATAGGTTTTAAGAATGCTCATTAAGGTATGTAGGTCCATTGTAGCAAGATTGTGAGCTTCTTCAATCACACAGATTTTGATATTGAACTTATCAGGAAGTGAACAGAGTGCCTTTCCCACAAGTTGAGTGTTGGTTAAAGGAGCACCAAGCACTTGACATTCATTAGAGATGTCAATCCACTTTTCAAAATAGGATTTGATGTCATCTGTTTCTTCCATCCTTAAACATTCATATCTACTCATGAGCATGCGTAGCTTCGTCCGACGAACACTTGCGCTACTTTTCCAATGAGTTTGTAAAGTATCTCATGCGTCTTTAGCCGTAGAGCAATTTTGTATGAGTTTGAACATGTAAAGATCAACCCATCCAAAAATTGCATTTAAGGCTTTCTCGTTGAAGCTTGCATTATTGGTTTCTTCCGCAGTCCATTCGGATTCAGGTTTAACAATAATGTCACCTTCCTCTTCCGATGGCAACATATGAACAACATATCCATTGGTTACAGATCTCCATGCTCTAACATCAATTGATTTGATATGAGAACGTAGACGAATCTTCCAATAGACATAGTTTGAACCATCTAAAATGGGAAGCCTACCAATCGTTGGATTTGCCGGATCCATTGCTTTAAATAACATGACCAAGAACTTATTGTGTTAAGTGTTGGCTCTGATACCACTTGTTAGGTCCGGGTATGCTATGAAACAATAAAAACAAACTGGAAATAAACTAACTCGAATGCCAATTCAGTTTCCGAATGTCGGCGATAATGTCGTCCGGCAAGTGATAACACTTTAGTAAAAACAGATAACTTTAAAGAGCAATGCATCGGAAATTTAAAGAACACAAAGGTTTAAAATTTACATAGGTTATATAATATATATAACCTATGACGGTCAATGACCGAAATTATTGTATATATTTATTATATACAAAAATTACAAATTCCTTTCTTTAGAATTTTACAAGATGAAACGAAAAGGAATTAAATGTTGAAGGCGCAAATGACTTCTGCCTGAAAAATCTACCTAAATAGACATAGACAACTTCTCATTACAATTGCTCAATACAAAGCTAATCTAGAATCTAAACTACAATTGTAATATTGGACAAAATGTTGTCGACACGCTCAGGCAACACTTGTGATCCAGTTTTCTGAGATGAACTCTCGAGAGCTCTCTTGATATTTTTGCAATCTGTTTCTGGATATCGATTCACTGCAGTAGTCTCTCTATTTATAGTAGAGAGTCTTCCTTGAACAACTCATCAATCCGTTGTGAAGGTTGAGGGAAATGTGGGCAGCTGGTGTGTTTGTTGGAGAAGATCATGTAGCAAAATCCTATAACTTCTTAGTCTTGTTCCTCACACATAGCAACAACCTTGACTTGTTCTTCCCACATTTTTCATCAGCTCTTATTTACCTTGCCAAGTCACTTTTACTTCGTAGTAATATTTTCACAAATGTTGTGACATTTGTTCCAACATTGTATACAGTCAAATCAGTCCTTAAAAAGATATGTTGGTTAAAATGTCACAACATCAAACTCAACATTAACAGTTAGTATTATGTTTTACATGGCGCGCGACAAGTTAAACTAGAAAATCCTAGTATGAGTTTGCTACATGGATTGCTCATTGGCAAAGGTAGAGAAACTTGTGCCTTGTGTCACAAGTTCGAGTCTGCGCCAAACAAACTATGTCCCGTATTTAAGTGGAGAAGGATAGAAGGTAGGCCATCAATCCGAGTTTCAAAAGGTTGTGGTTGGCCCAAACGATTGGCTCCACACAGATTTCTCGGTCATAATAAAAAATGATAATTGCACCAGGATATTCATTCCATTGTTAACACAAGAAGGCATTTGATCAATATATTTGAACTAAAGAAAATAAGAAAACTCTGGCAAGATTTTTGTATTAAAAAATTGCATCATTCATGAACAACTGCAAGTTAAATTTCTACACTATGCTTTCTTTGAGACATAACGTAATTGATTAATGAGGTAAAATCATGACTATATCTTTTGCCTAATTTATTCTGTTCTCCGAACGTTTTAGTGCAGCTTAGCATCAGCCATGGTCCAGGCATTTAGAGTCTCAATTTTGATTGACTCCTTGCCATTGTTGAAGACAAATAAATGTGCTTTGTCAAATATCGCTAATGTTGGATAAACTCTTGATGTAATACATGTTTTTCCTCCAGCGCCAAAACTTTCCACAACAGAATTATCAATCTGCAAATATAAAGAAATTGTCAATACACACAAAATGTGTAAAATAAATTAATAAATAATATGAGAGAATTCAACTCAACACATATTTGATTAGGAAAACTAGAAAGAAAGAAAGAGAGCTTACCAAACTCCTAAGTGACAATTTCTTGTCCGCTAAATCTACATCCACATATCCAGCAAATGATGGTTTGTACATAGTCGTTTCATTCTTAAGTGTTGACCTGGTGGCACCAATTGAAACAAACAAACAAACAAACAAAAGATCAATCGAGCTGAAGAGTGATTATGTCAATTGCTTGACATAAAAAAAGTTTTAACAGATAATATTAAATTTTTTTGCAGGTTAAAAGGTGTTTAAAATAAATAAACATACCTTGAGGCATCAGAGCACATGAGAACTTTGTATTTATCTTGGAACTTGAAAATTCTGAAGAAAACAGGTGTGTATTCTTCTAAGTTTTCAGAAGCCAAAGTTAAGAGTCCAAATGGACCAAGTCCACCTTGGACCATTGAACCCTTAATGGCGCATACATCTTGTGCGTAAAGATCAGCCCAACTGTGATCAAATGGCTCTGTCTTGTCCAAGCTTGCGAATGAGAAAATCACTTCAACATCAGCCTGCAATTTTCATGAATGGCCCCAATTCAGGCTTAAATTGTTTTTCCATGTCTCAAATAAGTAAAAAATGAGGTCCAAACCTGTGCAGCTATGATTCCTTTGATTTCAACTTTTTCTCCCATGTTCAACTTGTGATTGCTCAACTGGACCTTTTTCTCTCTTAGAGTTTCTAATTCTTCAACTGGCCATTGAACCAAGCTCTTTCCACTAGGATCAAGCCATATTTTGCGGGGAATATGATGGACTCCAGCCCATCCTTTCCTGACATCGTCATCAACGGTATCTGATTCATTAGCCCAACCCATCATAATTCTTCGTTTCTTGCCACTGTCAAAGAATGACTTGGATGCGTAATAATTACCATAGTCAAGTCTCAATCCCTTCCAACCATTAACTGAAGTTTTATCTGGAATGTACCTATCTTTTTTGGTGTCATAGGTACCAACTGTGTAGTGATCGAACCTCGTAACATCAAGGCTAACCTTCAGAATATGTTTGATATTTTTACCATTATACGACGTATCTAAACCATCTGTATTCTTTAATGACACTGGAAAAAAATCAGGACATTCCCAATTTCCAGTGTTTGTGGCCGTGTGAAGTGGGTGTTTGGCTTTGGTCCATTTCATGAAGTCCTTACTTCTGTACAATATTGCCTTTCCCATATGGTTCCTCACACTCCCAACCAAAATTCTCCAATGACCATCTCGGCCCATCCAAGCTGTTGTTGGGTCACGAAATTGGATTTTGTTGATGCTCATGTCAGCTACGATCAATGGATTATTATCAGGCTTGATCCACTTACGGAGGTATGGATCAGACATATTAGCCGGGATCGCGTAGTTTTGGACTTGGGTTTTGTTTGCATCGACGATTCCGGTGTAGAGGATAATGGGCTTGTTGCCCGGCATGATTGTGGCTGACCCCGACCATGTACCATACTTGTCGAATATTTTGGACGGGTAGATTGCGGGCTCAAGTGGGATCCAATTGATCAAGTCTGTTGAGACTGAATGGGCCCAAACAATGTTGCCCCATACTGCTCCTTTTGGGTTGTACTGGTAGAATAGATGGTAGACTCCATTGTAATACATTGGGCCTGTCGAGAACAAAAATGACAAAGAGAAAAAAGGTAACAAGTAAATAAAATTTCATTTTGGCTAGTCTTATAGCCCAAATAAAAGGTAATTGTAAAATAAAATTTATGACTCACCATTAGGATCTGTTGTTTATTTGAAGCATCAGGAAGAAACCATGAAAAAAAAAGGAAAAAAGTTGAGTTTGATTTGTATAACATAATTAAAGGCAATTGAGATAATCTATAGCAACAAATGAAACCTTAATTGTAGAATGTTAAAATCAAAACCTAATTCGGGGAACATATAAACATGTAGTACATGATCATCCAATTAATAAATATCTAGATGAAGAATTAATACACATATTTTGAAGTTCCGGTGGATGAGCTTTCACTGTCTTTGGAAAGATATAGAAATCTAGGAAATGCAAAAAGATTAGTGATCTTTTTCTAGTTCAACATAGAAATCTACCCTATTTTTCTGGGAAGTTTCTTAAGGGAACCAACTCATGCAAGCCCCACCCGCCACAACCCCTCCTCCAAGAAAAAGAAATAAATGAATTATATTAAAAGAAAAGTGTGATCCAGTAGCTTTGGTATAGATCTTGTATTTATGTTAAACACTTAATATGTATAGTTGAACCTCTCTATAACAGTCATTTTTTATAACAATATTTTACTATAATGGCTAAGTCTTTTTGAAATCGATATTTCATGTTACATTATTTTCTCTATAACAACATTGACAAACGACGATGTTATAGAATGATTTAACTAGATATTTAACTAATTTACTTAGAACACAATAAACAAAAAAGATTGTAAAAACTTAAAATTCTGCCAGTAATTAAGTTGAAAGAAAAAAATCAAATGAGGACAAAGGATGAGCAGAAATTTGATAACCGGCGTGCCTAAAGACCAAAGACTTACCTACAAGCTGCCATTGTTGTCCAAGTTATTTGGACTTTTATTTATTCCTTAAATATGAAGAAAAACAAAAGGGTTGTTTTCTGGTTCTTTTTTTTAATTCTGATAGTAACAACAAAGGATTATATTATTACAATAATAATAACAACAACAACATATCTAATGTAATTTAACAAGTAGGGTATGGACTATGAAGAGGACAAAGTGTACACATATATTATTTAGAGATGTTGTTTTCGATATTACAATTATTATTCCTATTTTTTTTTTTAATTATACAATGGATTGTCAAGAGAACAACGAGATCTGAACGATAGAGTCATTTATGGTTAAAATTTCCTTTTCAGCTTTACGTCATGATATGTTTTGGCTCTATCTATTTTCACGTACTTTTGGGCTTTTTTTTTTTTTTAGCTTCTGTATCATTTCTCATTCACATGTTTTTGTATCATTGTATGTATAATATTATGTGATTGGTTCAGATTCTACCACCAACCCATTGTTCCCCACCTGGTTTTTGTGGTGGAGGGTGGGGGAGGGGGGGCAGGGAGTGGGGAGTTGACTAAACTATACAGTATATATTATCTACTCTATTTATTATAAAAAATTTATAAAAATACATTATAAAGATATCGCATGCATTAAAGTCCATATTCTCACGCTAGCCTCAAGTTGACCACATCTTAGCTGTCTCTAAAAACACATAAACCTTTCTAAGTAAAATATGAGTAAAGTCTTTGAATTGAAATAAAGTAAAAAATATTTACACCATTAAATTACTTATAAGGCAATTACTAACAAATTTTTAAATATGAGTGCTAATAAGGACATATTTAACCGGCCAGTACATGTTAAAATTTACTAAAAATATAAAAACTCTTTATTTTTTTAGTACGGTAAAAAAAAATCTTTGTAATATAATTGTATATAAGTTATAACATATAGTCCTGTTAATATTGTACATATAATCAATTTATCTCATCGATATCTACATGAATTATATTGATTTTCGTTAGGATAAAACAGGTAATTTCTTTCCCACTTTGAGATAACATCACATGTGAAACTTTTTACTTATCAAAATCTTACAGAAGGAATTAATTAGTTAAATATTCCATTTGTGGTTTGAGAAAAAAAGGCATATAGAACACATATCTTTTCTATACAATGCACATATAAATCACTTTGATTTGCTTTTCATAAAGTCAAATACGAGAAAATTTTATCTATATCACATTACAATTTAATCGTTGTTGAATGATATATGATTTCCTTGAAATGGACCTTATTTCTTGGCATTTTATTTAATAAATAAAAAGCCCATTGGGCGATTTAACTTTTAAAAAAAATCCTTTTTCTAGCAAAGAATTATCTGGTCATTTTCCTATCATAGTATATTTAAAATTCAAACAAAGAACAAGCATTATTTATATATATATGTAGAAAATAACAGGCTGTCTCTCTAAGTTTGTCTCATAGTTGGCGTGAACAACCAACGAGAAAATTTATATGCATCCATAGAACGGCAACTTGAAAAACAAGTGGGTTTCTTATCCCAAAAGTAATTATATGTACAACAATATATCCCGTGAAAATTTCACAATGTGAGGTCTGGAGAGGGTAGAGTGTACGCAGACCTTACCTCTACCTTAGTAGGTAGAAAGGTTGTTTCCGAAAGACCTTCGGTTCAAAACAAAGCATAAGCACCAGCAAAGCAAGAGAAACGGCCAGACTCGAATAAGAAATCTAACGGATTATGAAAATGATGGTACCAAAAGCGAATAAGTCATGATAAAACATTCTGAAAAAGAATCAGTAATTATATGTAATCTGGCAAAACACTACGGTGGTGGGATGGGGTGGGGAATGGGGTTCAGAGGAGGCGGGGAGTGTGATGGTGAGGGGGTAGGGGTTGGGAGTGTTCGGTGGGTAGGGAGGAGACAATGAACTTGTAATGTTACTTATGAACTTGTTTTCGTATTGTAATTAGGGAATTCATTTTTTTCATTTTTAAGGAATTTATTTTCATAGAGAAAAAATATTTTTTCAAATATTTTGACCAACCAAACATAAAAAAATTGGAAATATTTTCCAGCATACAAAACACACCCTGATTATTATGTGAAAATCTGTCAGAGTATTATTATAAGTAGCAAATAAAAATAACTGACCATTTCCATTTTCCAGTCAACCTAACCAATCAGCTGGCAATAATTATTAAATAAACAAAATCTGGTTATTCAGAGATTCGAAAAGCTAAAATTTAGCTGAAAGAGAAAAAAATAACATTACTTCCATTTGCCGAAAACAAATAATATTTTCTAAAATCTCACCTCATTAATTGGAAAGCAATGAATTTACCATATCCCAAAATTGCATGAGAAGAATAACAAATCATAAAACATCACAAACACATATGTTGTATATATGTAGGTACTTTTAAAGCCAAGAAAAAGACACACACCTAGACGGAAAAATTTAAATTTTATGAGTTTTAAATTCTAAAATAGTTATAAACATCAGGTGTTGGTAACTGTGTTTTGAATAAAACTTTTGTACACATTTTTGATAAATTTCTTATTATGAATATAGAGTTTAAACTAAAGTTACTTAATTTTACAAAACTCTTTCTTTCGGAAGAATCACGACTTTTGACTCGGATTTATATCCATATAATTGTGCAAAAAACAAATAAAAATAAGGTTAAACTCATCTTTCAAAACCTTTTTCTTAATACAGAACTCAAAACGTCTAAATCTTAAAAGACAGAAACAAAGACATGAAGACGTACCGTTGATCCAATTTTTAGGTGGTTGAAAATGGTAACCAGTTCTGTGGATATTCTTGACATCAACAGTGCTAGTAGATTGCAAATGCATAAAAACTTTGTGAGAAGCATAAACAACACCATTGTTGAAAACAACTATAAAGAAACTCAACAAAAGAATTGGCAAAGCCCAAATAGAAGAAGACACTCTTAAAATCTCCATCGCTACTTCTTTTTTCTTCTTGTTATGTTAAAGAGAGAATTGATATGAACTGAAAAGAAACAGTGTGAAGAGTATTTATAGAGAAAAAATACTCAGAAATAAATGGATAAATATGAAGAGACTGAGATCATTTTTTACATATTGAACAAAAAGTACATTGTAGTAAACGTTGAATATTAATTAAATGTTTTAATAAAAGGGGTCGTTTGGAAAATTCTTTGATATTTCTCTTATTAATTTTAATTTTCAAAATTAACTTCTTTCCCACTACTTTCCTCCTTTTGTTTACCGTTTTTTTTCACCCACATGGCTTTTGCCATTTGTACGACCTTTCTGTGTATGCAAGTTGACTTGGACTTTTAAAGTTTTCTTTTGTTTTTTTTCAATAAACATGTTACTGTCATTGGATCAAGGGATGTTACATTTAATATTTGAATTTTTTCTTTTTTCTTTTCCAACTGAACTTTTAGATCAGCAATAAATGTTTAGGTCTTTTTCTTTAATCCCATTGTTCCTATCTAGTTGTAGCGTGTAGGATAGGGTTTTAAACCTTGGTTACAACAACAATAATAACATACTTAATATAGTCTGATGAAATAATCCGACAAAAGTAGAGATTCAGGTTTTATACTTCCCTTGCAATAACTAATTAGGACACATTAATCTACTTCAACAAATAAGGAAATTAATCTATATTGGAGTATTAGAGTATTCACTTTAAATTAGATTTTGTAGATTCATTATTAAGCGCATAGATCCAAGTAGTATGCATATTAACTCTAAATCTAACCAATTTCTTTTTTGGAAAACGTACACTTAATGATAAGTTATCATTTCTTTTTTACTTTCAAGAACGACTAATACTTCTTTTCTGATATTCTAAAATGACAAGTACTATTTGTAGTATTATATTAAATCTAAATTTAACCAATTTATTTATGGGAAAAGTACACCTAATGACAATTAATCATTTTTTTTACTTTCAAGAACAATTAGTACTTTTTTCTCCTGATATTATAAAATGACAAGTGTTTGCGATGAAAAAAATTCATTATGTTAGAAGGGAAAATGGGGTAAGGGGAATCGATATATTGAATATATTCACAAATATTACTTGACTATAAGTCTTGAGGGTGATGTTCCAATCTTGTTTTATGTCACCAATTTAATTTGGACTTCAATTGGATATTTGTTGTTCCTCCGAGAAGATTCAATAAAAAAAATCAATTCAATATTTGTTGGATTGCAAATTTTCAATTACGTAACTGAATTTTTAACCACATATAATAACCTTATCGTTTTAGGGTATGTGAGTTCTATCATTGTTATTTTATTGGCTAGAAATACTTAAAATGATAACTAATCTAAATCGTAATATTACGAGTTTGAATCGAGTCCCATCCTAAGTCCTCACCAGTATTATCCAGTTGGGTTCCTCTTGCCCAAATAACTCTAGAAAACAAGGAAACGTGAGAGACTTATCCTAATAAGTAAACAATATTTTTTACTCGAGAAAACAAAGGAACTTAATTTGAAAAATCAAAATTACAAACCCATATGAACAACTCGATAGAAAATTCATGAAAATAAATAACATATATAGTTAATTAGAGCACTTAACTACGAACTCTTGTACTTTAATTTCTCCATGTATGTAAATATTCAAAGTTGCAGTATGAAATTTCAATAGGATTTTTATTTTTGATTTGTCAAAACAATTTGATTATTAGAAAACAATTAAAAAATGAGTACTCGAAGAGTCAAAAGTCAGAGGATAGAGTAGAAGGGAATTGGGCTTGATTTGTCAACCCTTTTTTCAAATTTCCCCCCATAATCATCATGGAAGGTCCAATCAGCAACTGGCTATATTAGCCTCTAGTTTTTTTTTTCTTCATATTGACTACCTCGATTATTTTTATTTTCTTAAGTTTTTTCTTGCGACGTGACCAGGGATGTTTACTTTTTTAAATTTTGAGTTTAATACTAATCGGTTTCACACCATATAAAGTTTACTATGAAAGGCTTAGCGCTCCTTATAAGAGGATATTTCATTATTGGAATTCGAACACGAGACCTATGATTAAAGTTGAAAAAGTGGAATGACTCAATTTTTAGTTGATGCATTATATGATAGAAAATATATATATATTCTCCATATATTCTGTAATTATTATTTTGATGTAATTATGTAAAGTAGATATTCTCATACAATTAGATTTGTAATTCTAAACACACACACACATATATATATATATATAAATATATATATATATATATATATATATATTGCATTAATGAGAAGCCTCCAAGAAAGAGAATTTTATAATTCTACATGGTATCAAAAGCCAAACTCTAATCCTCTCCCTAAACCCCCCCCCCCCTCCTTGCATCCGGCAACCATCATATGGCTTCTCCCGAATCATCCTCCTCCACACAAAATGTCACACATCCTCCTCCCTCCTCCTCCTCTCCCAACACCTTTCATCTGGCCTTTGTCATGACGAACATAAAAACTTTATCCCTTTAGTTCTTGATCAAGAGGATGAACAATACTCTTCATGGGTGGAATTATTTCAAATACATGCTTATGCCTACAACGTTCTTGATCACATCGACACCACCACACCCCGTCCGCCAGACGTTGACAACACGCCGTAGAAAAGGCTTGATGATATTGTCAAGCAATGGATATATGACACCATATCCAAGGATCTACTTCAGACTTTCTAATTAAAAAATCATGTTATTAAATAGAAATTATTATTTCAATCCATTTTCAAGAGTGGAAACATCTTGAAAAATCTTCAACTCTATTAAAGGAAATCGTGATTATTTGCATTTGCACTGGATAGCAGGGCAAGTTACGTGATAGTCTCAAAATGGATGAGGATAATAGATATTGACATTCGAACCTAAAGATGACTAGATGTTAAATAAGCTGAAGATTTAATTACTATGTGCATCACACGTCATACAAGAATCACTTATCATCCTAAATTTCAAACCACTTTTTTGTTTTTTCTCTCTCTTCGAATTAACTTTAAAATGTTTTGTTTAAGATTTCAGATTAATAAATCAAGAGATAAGATATTTGTAAACGTGTAAATATATGAAACAATATATTCTCTACCCATAATTAGAATATTTCCATATATTGTGTAAATATAATTATGGTAAGACTGAGATTCCTCTTTTGTATAGGCTTAGGATTCCTATTGTATAAGGGATGAATATTGTACTCTATATATATCTTGATATTAATGAAAGAAGCCCCAAAGGAGATTAATATCATCTCACATGGTATCAAGAGCCAAATAAACAAAACCCTAAAAAAAACCTTTCTCTTCCACAGCCGCCGGCTGCCTCTCCTACGCCGCGGCCCTCCCGGATTTTCTTCTTGTTTTTCGGGTTTTGTTCTTCCTTTCTTCTCTTCTCTAAATGGCTATCCCTGATTCTTCCACACTTTCTGACGCCTTTACCTCCACAAATCCGACCACAAAGTCATCACCCCCGTTTCATCCCGCCCTTACTGTTTCCAACATCAAGAACCATATTCCCATTGTTCTTGATCAAGAAAACAACCAGTATTCTCCCTGGGTTGAACTTTTTCGCAATCATGCATGTCTCTATAACGTGCTTGACCATATTGATGACACTATTTCGCGCCCTACGGAGGTTGATGATTCTATCTGGCATCGTCTCGACGCCGGCGTCAAACAATGGATATATGGTAGTATCTCTCAGGATTTGCTCCTTACTATCATGAAATCTGACTCCACAGCCCTTGACTTGTGGAATCATTTGGAGAAAATTTTTCAGGACAACAAGCACACTCGTGCCGTGTATTTGGAAGAACAGTTCAACAAAACACGTCTTGAAAACTTCTCCAATGTCTCTGAGTACTGCAAGCAGCTTAAACTTCTAGCGGATCAACTCTCCAACATTGGCACGCCTGTCACTGACGATAAAATGGTGCTACAAATGATTTTTGGCCTTACTAAGGGCGAATATGATACTTTGGCCACCATAATTCAACAGGCAGATCCGCTACTGAGTTTTAACAAAGCTCGCTCACAATTGTTGCTCGAAGAAATCCGTCGTGCTAAGCAGGATAAGCACGCCCAGCAGGTGTTAGCTGTCGACACGCAACCCCAAGATCAGACGCCACCAGACAACTCCCAACAGCGGCAGGGCCGCGGCGGCAAGGGTGGAAAAGACCACGGCGGAAGAGGAGGCCGTGGTCGTGGCAAGGGTCGCGGTCAACAGAACCAACAGCAGCAACAGAATAGCAACAGAGATCGCAGAACAACTGGGCCGCGGCTCCTCAGCAGTTCGTCTATAGAGCCGCGCGCCCCAGTATAGAGCCGCGGTGCCCCAGTACAGAGCCACGGCACCCCAATTCAGAGCCGCGGCGCCAAGTCCATTCCAGTACCAGCAGCCATACAATCCGTATTCTTACCCCGGTTTGTTAGGCCCCGCTCCGCTCCACCCAAAGCAGCCCACTTCATGCAAGGTCGAGTCCTGCAGCCCTCCTCCGGCATGACACCCACTAAGTTGGGTCAGGCGTTCAACACCCTCTCTATGCAACAGCCTGACAATACTTGGTACATGGACTCAGGTGCCACATCTCACGTCACCTAGTCTGCAGGTACTATTCCTAAACTGTTTAGTTTAAAGCATCCTCAATATGTTACAGTTGGTAGTGGACAACGCATTCCAGTTAAGGGTTATGGTACCTCATACACACAACCTCCTCATCCACCCTTCTCCCTAAAAAACACCCTATATGCCCCACACATGATTAAGAACCTCATATCTGTCCGCCAATTTACTCGTAATAATTTTGTCTCTGTGGATTTTGACCCTTTTCGTTTTACTGTGAAGGATCTTCATACGGGGACACCTCTTACGAGATGCAATAGCACAGGGGATCTCTATCCATTCACTTCACCTCGTTTCTTCTTCAACTTGACATAATAGGCTTGGTCATCCAGGAGTCCCAGTTTTAAATTTTCTTAGAGGCAACAATTTCATTGCTTGTAATGGAAAACTTGCCCAAAATTGTGTTTCTTGCTCTTTAGGCAAACATATTCGTCTTCCGTTTAAATCATCTACTAGTGTTACATTTGCTCCTTTTGATACCATACATGCCGATTTATGGACATCTCCTATCTCTAGTTCTCTCGGTCATAAATATCATCTTGTGTTGCTTGATGATTTTTCACACTACGTTAGGTTATACCCTCTTAAATTTAAATCGGAAGTGTTTGTCAAATTTCTTGAGTTTCGCAAGTTCATTCAAACACAATTTGGAAAAGGCATAAAATCATTTCAGTGCGATAATGGTCTTGAATTCAATAACTCTATGTTTCACCTCTTTTGTACCAATAATGACATGGTCTTTCGCTTCTCCTACCCTCACACCTCACCACAAAACGGTAAAGCTGAAAGAATCATCCGCACCATTAACAATATGATTCACACCCTATTGATTCATGCCTCCCTCCCTCCACCCTTCTGGGTCTATGCTGCTAAAATGTCAGAATATACTCTAAATATTCTCCCTACTAGCACTCTTCACAATATGACCCCTACCGAAATCCTCTACCATAGAATCCCCTCTTATGATCATCTACGGATTTTTGGTTGTCTGTGCTATCCCAACCTTAGCTCCACTGCCCCTCACAAGCTCGCTCCTAGGTCCACTCCATGTGTTTTTCTAGGATTTCCGCCGAACCATAGGGGCTATCTATGCTATGACTTGTCGACTCGTCAGATCCACATATCTCGTCACGTCACATTCGACTAGACCACATTCCCATTTTCGAATCTTCTAAAATTCCAAAAACAGGACTACTCATTTTTTGACGAGTCTGCTATCTCTCCCCTCATAATCGAACAACTCACATCCTCTTTTCCGTCGTCAGAGCCGCGGACTCGAGGGGAGGCGCCGCGGCGCCTGATTTCCAGAGAGTAATCTTTTGAAACACCGTCGACAGCGCCGTGGCCCTGTGCTGAGGCGCCGCGGTGCCCAAACTTCAGAGAAGCCTGTCAACCTTCTAGCGCCGCGACTCTCGATCCAGGAGCCGCGGCGCCTCGGACGGCTTCGCCCCCACCTTCTCCTTATCCGACTTTACCCCCCGTCTCAGACACCACTCCGCCACCCACTGTCCCTACCCATCCAATGAAAACTCGTTCAAAGCATGGAATCTTCAAACCCAAAGTCCATTTCAACTTGTCTGCCCAAACCATCTCTCCACTTCCAAAGAACCCGAAATTGGCCAAACAAGACCCTAATTGGAATGCGGCTATGTATGAGGAATTCAATGCTTTAACTAAATAGCACACGTGGGATCTAGTACCTAGACCTGAGGGGGTGAATGTCATTCGTTATATGTGGCTATTTCGTCACAAGTTCAGAGACAATGGGGATCTTGAGAGGTATAAGGCCCGTCTTGTGGCTAATGGCACAAATCAGCAAGAGGGCATTGATTGTGGTGAGATCTTCAGCCTGGTTGTCAAACCGGCTACCATCCGCACAGTTTTGAGCATTGCCATGGGCAAACACTGGCCGATCCATCAGCTTGATGTGAAGAATGCATTCTTACATGGGGATCTGAAAGAGACAGTCTACATGCATCAGCCACCAGGCTTCACCCATCCAGCAGTTCCTCACTATGTGTGCCATCTCCGTAAGTCACTATATGGCCTCGAAGCAGGCCCCGTGCGTGGTATGATCGCTTTGCCAGGTATATCTTGCAGATTGGGTTTGTATGCAGCAAGAGTGATACATCACTTTTCATTTTTCATCGAGGTAGTAGCACTGCTTACTTATTACTTTACGTGGATGATATTGTTCTTACTGCCTCCTCCGACGGATTAAAAAATGAGATTATTGTCTTGCTCAAGTCAGAATTTGCAATGACTGATTTGGAGAAGCTGAGTTACTTTTTGGGGATATCAGTGACCAGGTCTGCCAATCATATGTTCTTGTGTCAGTGTAAGTATGCAGAAGAGATTGTTTACAGGGCTAAGATGGCGAACTGCAAAGAGGTGCCTACTCCAATTGATTCCAAATCTAAGCTCAGTGCTATGGATGGTGCTCCAGTCTACTCTGTATAGGAGCCTTGCAGGTGAACTTCAGTATCTCACATTCACCAGGCCAGACATAGCTTATGTTGTTCAGCAGGTGTGCTTATTCATGCATGCCCCCAGGGAGTCACATTTCACTGCTCTTAAGTGTATCATTTAATACATTAAGGGCACTCTTGATTATGGTTTCACCTATAACCCTCTGCACCGGACAGGTTGCTTTCATATACGAATGCAGATTGGGCAGGGTGTCCGGACACGCGACGCTCCACCTCTGGCTTTTTTGTTTTCTTAGGGGATAATCTGATTTCTTGGTCTGCCAAGCAACATGCTACCCTATCTCACTCCAGTTCCGAGGCTGAGTACAGAGGCGTTGCAAATGTAGTAGCTGAGATTTGTTGGCTCAGAAATTTACTGTTAGAACTTCAGTGTCCTTTGCGTCAGGCATCTATTGTGTATTGTGATAACATTTATGCCATCTATCTTTCTCATAATCCGGTTCAACATCAGCGAACTAAGCATATTGAGATAGACCTACACTTCGTTCGTGAGAAAGTTGTGTTAGGCCATGTTAGAGTGTTACATGTTCCATCATCCTATCAGTATGCAGACATATTTACCAAAGGACTTCCCAGACAGTTGTTTCTTGACTTCAGATCCAGTTTCAACGTCCGGCCTCCTCCCGCTCCGACTGAGGGGGTGTGTAAACGTGTAAATATAGGAAACAATATATTCCCTACCCATAATTATAATATTTCCATATATTGTGTAAATATAATTATAGTAAGACTAGGATTCCTCTTTTGTATAGGCTTAGGATTCCTATTGTATAAGGGATGAATATTGTACTCTATATATACCTTGATATTAATGAAAGAAGCCACAAGGGAGATTAATATCATCTCACAATATTGTTAACTCCTGAATTTTGGTCCAAGTTGCTACGATACACTATCTTTTCAGGGGTCCTATTTCTTAACTTTTTAAAGCGGAATAATTACCACCATAAGCACGGATGTGACAAGGAGAGTGTATTTCACTCCCTTTGGGAGAGTGAGAACCATAAAATTTGACACGTGTTATTTTTTAATTGAGCACTTCACATTTAATTACACCTAATTAATTATCATTAAGCTTAAAGTTTTTTCTAAACTGATCTTTATTTTTTTCAAAAATGTGGAAAAATATTTTTTAAAATTAAAAATATGAAATTGAATTCTTTCTTAAAATGTGGAAAATCCGTTTTTTTATAAAATAAATTTGCAAAACTGAGTTTTCTTATTAAATAATCTGGACTTCTTTTAAATCTTGGAAACTGATTTTTTTTAAGAATAATGTGGAAACTTGATTTTTTTTATAAAACAAAATCTAGTCTTCCATATTTAGTTTTAAAATGGGTTTTTTCCCATTTTAGAAAAATAATTAGTTTTCAATTTTTTATAAAAATCCAGTTTTTTCACATTTTGAAAAGAAAAAACATTTTCCATATTTTTAATAAAAAATCCAAATTTTATTTGAAAAATAAAAGTGTCCTAAAAATGAATTCATGAAAAATCTAGATTTTTTAAGAAATTTTTTATAAATTCAGTTTTCCATATTTAAAAAAAGTGGTTTTAAAAAATCAAAATTCAGTTTTTTTTAGAAAAAAAATCCATTTTTCATTTTTTAATAGAAAATTCAGTTTTTTCATTTTTTTTTAAAATTGACACGTAAGCAAAAGAATTAAAAGAAAAAGAAAAAAATAAATATACATATGGCAAGGAGAGTGTTTGTCACTCTCCCATAAGAGAGTTATGCAGTTTAAAGGGGTAACTATTCCGTTTTAAAAAAGTTTAGGGATGGTAATAGAACATCTGAAAAGATAAAGTGTGTTATAGCAACTTTGACCAAAATTTAGGAGGTAATAGTGTCTTATCCCATAAATCTAACATAATTTTTGACTAATTTTAGAGATATTTTGATGAAGTTTACCAAAGACCTTTATTTCTATTGTCAATTTTGGTGTCTTAGAAAGTTGCAGGAATGTTTTTCCACTCAAGTCAAGGCCTTTGTGTTCCACTGTGCCAACATATTCTTTGAATTTTGTGAGTCCAATCAGATGACTTGTAATAATGAAAAAACAAAGAAAGTGTTTTTTCACTGCTAAGAACTTCAGCTAGTGTGAATTCGTTTAAGGAACTGGAAAAAAAATGACTTGATTCGATATTGTTGTTTAACAGCATTTTTCCATTTTGCAACTTTTAGATTTTTAAGATAATACTCCCAAGTTTTACTTAATTACTATCAGATAAGCTTTATATGCCTTTTAAAAACATATTAACAAGAAGAGTATTTTGACCAAGCTATGCTTATTAATTCTTTAATCTTTTGATCACATTAACCTATAAGTGAACTTTATTTACACGCCTCTTAATTCTAGGGCAACTAATGCTAATGGTAAAATTGGGAAATGGTAATTACTTCTTTCTTCATTTTTGAAAATGATAAGTAATACTCCCTGTGTCCCATATTAGTTGTCCTGTTTCATTTTTCGAGAGTCAACTTGACTAATTTTCGAAGCTAAATTAGATTAAATCAATTCAATATTTTAAAACTACACGAAAAGTACTTGTACTTGCAATTCTTCTCATATCAATAAGGTGCAAACATATATCTCAAATTGTTGATCAAAGTTTATATTGTTTGACTTTTAAAAAAGGAAAGTCGATAAATAATATGGGACGGAGGGAGTATTTGGGAGTAACTATTTTTAGTCGAAACTAGTCTAAATGGGAATGCCCAAAAATAGACTCTAGATATAGTTGTGTTTCAATGTGAATACCGAATACTGAGCGAAATATCAATAAAAGGACTGAGTAATATAATCTTTCTATTTTCCATTGTTTTAGTCAAGCACTAATTATAGTGTCCAATGATGGTCTCAAAGTTTATGTAAAATCTCTGCATCGCAAATTGTGTTGTTAACTTTCATCAATCTACTAGGAAAAACATTAAATCATTATTGTGCCTTTTCCACTCATAGTTTTAGTCGAAGGCAAACTCCAATACTCCATGAATATGTGTCACATATTGTTCCACCTAAAAACGTGATAGTCGGACAGTAAAAGGAGATACTCATGAAATTTGTCTGTAACCTGTGGTGAAATTCAGTCATTTGCTTCCTTTTACCTCTCCTTTAAACGTCTCACTTAATTAACATTTTACTAATTCAAGTAGTAAAACTGAATTTAGAAAAAAAAAATATATCTTTTTCATTTTTATAGAACATCAAACTTTTGAATCAAGTTCAACTTTGTTAAAGCGACTAATATTTGAGACCGAAAAAAGTAACTTTCTCCTCGTACCAAAAGAAGTAAACTTTTCCACCAATATTTATACCAAATCACAAAAATGAAAACTTTTTTTAAAGTTAGTTTCTAAACTTTACTTTCCCTCTTTTTATTTGGAAAAGCGAGAAACATTATGCCATGCGGATAAATAAATTAAACTATGTTTTCTACTTCATTTTATAAAAATATTTCGACCACTTCTTTACGTCAAAATTTGGGGGCGTGGGGGCATGTCCCTTGTGGATGTTGATTAATAAATTTGACTATTTGAGTTAAGTTTGTCAAACCAACCAAAAATAGAAGGTGGAGTTTGGAGTTCTTTTCAATTAATATTTAAAACTTTACTTTAAATAGTGGGCTGGAAAAACACGTGTACCCTATTGGACTTTATAAAGGCGAAACCACATTTATTAATGACTTGATATTTCAAAAAAATATATAAAAATTCCAAATGGTTCTGGATTTGGTATTTCTCGATTAGGATAGCCTTTGCTTAGTATAAAAAATAACAACAAAAATTACAATAATTTATATTGATTCAATATCCTACAGTTCTACTTAAATTTGACTTGTTTTCCATATAATGACTTGATTGTTCATGTAAAATTTTATGGTTATCATGATCTCGTTTAGCTTACAACAACAACATACCCAGTAAAATCCCATAACATGAGTCTGGGGAGGGTAGAGTGTACGCATACCTTATCTCTATTTTGATAGGTAGCGGTTGTTTCCGAGAGACCATCGGTTCAAGACAGAGCATAAGCACAAACAAAACAAAAGCACAAGCAAAGCAAGATAAACGATCAAATCCGGTAAAAAAAATAGTATGAAAATGCTGATATCGAAGCGAGTATGCCATGATAGCGCATTCTAAAAAAGTAAGCAGTAACTATCGCAGGTAAATACGCTAAACAAAGTACACCAAAGAACACATAACATCAGAAATCAAACTACATGGGACTATAAGGCCATACTACGACTATTAGTACGATAGGCTAAGCGGACCTACAGTAATAACACTTCAACTACTAGTTTGCAAGCGTAAGTAGGACTACACTCGACTACCTACTACCCTTCTACCCTAATCCGTGTCTTCCATAATCCCCTATCTAAGGCCATGTCCTTAGTAAGTTGCACATGCGTCATATCCCGTCTAATCACCTCTCCCCAATACTTCTTCAGCCTACCTCTATGCTTCCTAAACCCGTCCATAGCCAACCTCTCACAGCTCCGCATTGGGGCATTTGTGTCACACTCTCGCACATGCCCAAACTATCTTAGCTTCACTTTCCGCATCTTATCCTCCACCGAGGCCACTCCCACTATGTCCCAGATATCATCATTTCTAATCTTATCCCTCCTTGTATGCCCACACATCCATCTCAGCATCCTCATCTCCGCAACTTTCATTTCCAATCACAAAACCCCACTTTTTTTGGTGTCTACTATTTTATTCCCGATCTTTTGAAGGTCAGCTTCTAAAGTAATAGCTTAAATAAACATTTTTGAGAATCGACCTTTAAACTAAGCCAAAAAGTCATGTTTTTAGCCGATTTGTAAACAAACGTAGTGTTATGCTTAACACATGATGACAGATCTATTCTCTTCTTCTTTCTCTATGGCTCACTTCACCCACACCCTCATCCCTACCCAAACAAGATCTACTCTAGCTTCTCATGTTACCCATCCTTCCGAGCACATGTCCCCCCAAAGCCAGGCTTCCTCAAGAAAGGTATGACGATAGGATGGATGTAGACCCATCGGGCAGGGATAATCATTCGATCATAATCAAATTTGGGAGTTCGCCGCGGGGGCAGCATAAACCAAATAGAGGTGCCGGTTTAAGTCTGGCTCGTGACTAAGTCTAAGTCAAGTTGACGATCATCATCAAAGGGGAGCTACGGATAATCGAAATCCGAACCACCTTTCGTCTTAGAACGAGAACTCTCACGGCGTTGGCGTTATTTAATCCACATCGATGTAATGAAAGTGAAGGACCCATGATAATGACAGAACGATAATATTGGATGTGCAAAGTCTTGATTGGCCAACACTCCGCCCATACAACATAGTCGGTCTAATCACCGCCCTATAGAACTTGCCTTTAAGTTTTGGTGGCACCTTTTTGTTGCATAAGACTCCAGATGCGAGCCTCTATGTCATCCACCCTACCTCAATACGATGTGTGACATCGTCATCAATCTCTCCATCCCCTTTGATAATAAACCCGAGGTACTTGAAGCTTCCTTTCTTTGGGATGACCTGAGTACCAAGTCTCACCTCTACGCCTGTCTCAAGGTCGCTCCCATTATTGAACTTGCACTCCAAGTATTTTGTCTTGGTCCTACTCAGCCTGAACCCTTTAGACTCCAGAGTCTGTCTCCAAACCTCTAGCTTAGCGTTCACTCCACTACGTGTCTCATTAATCAGGACTATGTCGTCTGCGAATAACATATACCATGACACCTCCCTTTGGATTTGTCGTGTCAGTCCATCCATCACCAAGGCAAATAAGAATTGGCTAAGAGTTGATCCCTGGTGCAGTCCCATCATCATTGGGAAGTTCTCCGAGTCTCCTTCTACTATTCGTACCTTGGTCTTGGCTCCATCATACATATCTTTGATCGCCCTAGTGTACGCCACAGGTACACCTCTAACCTCCAAACATCTCCATAGAACCTCCCTAGGGACTTTGTGGTATGCCTTCTCGAGGTCGATGAAAACCATATGTAAGTCTCTCTTCCTCTCCCTATACTGCTCCACTAACCTCCTAATAAGATGAATGACTTCTGTAGTCGAACGTCCCGGCATGAATCCAAACTGGTTCTCGGAAATAGACACGCCTCTTTTCTCTCTCATCTCCACGACCCTTTCCCAAACTTTCATAGTGTGGCTTAGCAGCTTGATACTCTCATCTTGTTTAGCTTAGCTTATTAAAAATTACTGCTAGACATTCAAATGCAAGAAAACACTTCATTTGTTCATGCTGGTTAATTTTGTGAGTAGATAAAAATATTGGTAAAATGAAATATGCTTATAAATTGAAAAATCATATCTGGAGAATTATTAACTTATTACTTTTAACTAATTATGTGTTATAAGCAATTTTTGTATCTACCAATCCCGTAAATTAGTAAAAAATGCTCATAAACTAATTTTATGCCCAAAAATATCGTCTGTCAGAGGAGCACGGATGCAACGCTGCAGCACTGAGTTCAAATTAGTGCTTTCAAATTCAAGCCTAAATATATGTGAATCATCCACTAGAACTGCGACAAAAGTATATATGGAAACACAATTTTTATTTAAAAATACTATGAATTGAATGTTAAAAATCTTAAGAATTGAATTCATAGAATTTAAGGTCTGAATTTATCTTTATAGATCGCCTATATATCCTTGTGAAGAGAGGTGAATTCATCGCATTAAGATTTCTAAAGAAAATCTTCATCCCTTTTTTTAAGGCCAAACTGCATTGATCAATAAAGAAATCTAAACAGTTACGTTTTGAAAAAATTTAATACTCTGTCCTGATTTATATGACATCATTTCCTTTTTAGCCTGTCCCAAAAAGAATGTTACCTTTCTATAATTAGAAATAATTAAACTTTAAAATTTTCCTTTTACCCTTGATAAAATGATTTATAGTAACACAATTGTCTAAGATTTGTTTTATGCCACACATTTCAAAAGTCAATCTTTCTTTTTTAAACTTTGTGCAAAATCAAATAGTGACACATAAATTGAAACCGAAAGAGTACAAAATAGCACTGCTAAACTGACCCAAAGCTACTCAAATTACTTGTCATACTTTCACGAACACCCTTAGCTTATATGAAGAAACTCCAAATTAGTCAAGATTGATCAGCATTTAATGAATAAAACATACTCCCTCTTCCCAAAAAGAATGACTTACTTTTTAGTCGTCTCATAAAGAATGACATATTTTTTTATTTGACAATAATTTAACTTTAAACTTTACCTTTTACGCAAAACAAGATGATCTATAACTACACAAATATCATTGACTTATTTTAAATCATAAGATTCAAAAGTCTTTTTTTATTTATTAAAGTACGTGCCAAATAAAATTACATCATATAAATTGAGACGGAGGAAGTACGTAAAAGTCGTCGGTCTGATTAATAGGTCAACCTCGACTACAAGTTTAAAGGTCATTTAAAGCCCAAAAGAGAGTTGAATAGTATTTTGTTCAAGTCCACTCTACTTATTAATTCTTAACAAATTAGTTTTACTCGCCCAGTCATAACAGTTTATTGTTGTTGCTTGTGTATGCACGATGTATAATAAACAAACAACTAATGTATAATATATATGCGCTAATTATACACTTATTATACAGTGATTACACACTGAATATTAACTAAAATCCGTAAATAAAGATTAGGATTATTTTTTACGCGGACTTTGTTAGGTTGTTATGTAGTGTATATATCCAGTGAATATTCCTTGCAACTTGCAGGAGAATGAACTCCAATTATAAGGTATTTCACATTTTAGAACAATATATGTTTACATCTGTGAACATAGGGGCGAATGGATACCGTAGGCATTGGACGCAGGCAACTGCTTTCAAATCAAACTATATGTATAGTTGAAAGTTCTTTTAAAAATATATTTATACTAAGTTTGCACTTATTATCACAACAAAAATGTTGGTGCAAAAAGTTTCTCCATATATTCTTTTCAATCCGTGTTCCTGTAAGGATCAATCATATTCCATAACCATTAATTGAAATTTTGAATTCGTCTCCAATGGCGTCCAAAATATAACCGTAACTGCTCAAAATGAAGATTTTTTCCACTGACATTCAGTAGAAAATTTGTGATATGAAACATGATTTTTCCACCTTATTCCCATCGAACCAACTCACCGGAAAAATGCATGGTGGGAAACACATTTCCATTGAAACGCTGGAAACTTCTTAATTTTTTCGTGTGAAAACACTATTATTTTGGTTTTTCCCACCGACATTCAGTGGAAATTAGCCACTAAATATTTTTTAGTAAGAAATGAGTGGAAAAATAGAGATTTTTTAATAATGTATAAGAAGAAAAAAATAGAAAAAAATCCAACATGTAAATGTATTCTAGCAATTTGCCCTGTTGATGGTTTAGTTTTAGACCACTTTTTATTTCCTACCTAATGTATATGCGACCTCCAATAGTATTAGTTTTCACATTGGTACAACAAGATTCACAGCTTTCCAATTTAAGTCAAACAAAACGAACCTGGCTCATTGCAACTTGTCTATTGGGCAATATATTGCCATGCAGTGTTCACATGTCACGTCTTGTTATTCATAATCTTTTTGTTAGTTGACTATGTCCAAAGTTACGTTGGCATTAGGGTACTTCAGTATAACAGGCTATACCCTAGATAGGTGTCAGTGTGTTTGCCAAACAACGAACTAGCTTTCTCTTTATTTTTCCATGTGCAAGGATCCAAAATTTAGATATTGTGAGTTATCAGTTGATATAGTGAGTTCTGAAAAGAAAACGACCCTATATATAAGGTGTAAAGATACTATTCATGGAGTGTGGCCTTTTGGAAAAATTGTACAGGCTTAGTCCAAAGCGGATGATATCACACTATATTAAGAGTAACTTTGCGTAATTTTAGGTTTTTAGCCAATACACTGGTCCTCGTAGCAGCCAATCTGTGCGGATATAGGGTAATAGATACTGGTTCTTCCGAATCAGTTAATTCTTAGCTAAGATCTTGTATATTATTTGAAAATCCACTAAATTAGTAATTAGATTTCGAACCCATTAAATCAAATAAACTATAGTATAATTTCAAAAGTCTAACCTAAAGAATTAAAATTCTGAATTCATTTCTAAACAGAAAAATCAACACATGTATTCGTCTCTAATAATACATGTGTTGTTCAAAAGTCTAACCTATAGTATTACCAATACAAAAACCAAAAAGAGCAACCAAATCCGCACCACTTTTGTGGAACTTAATGCAAAGCATTATCTTCAAGAAGAGGAGTGACAAAATGACCCGTTCATCTTAGGTTTACCCATGCTCCATGCTTTCAATGTCTTAATTTTGATAGCCTCTGTACCATTGTTAAATGCAAATAAATGTGCATTATCATAAGTTGCTAATGTCGGATAAACCCTTGATGTAATGCATGTTTTTCCTCCGTCACCAAAACTTTCCACAACTGAGTGATCAATCTGCAAAAAATTATATTACGAAACATTAACAAAAACAGAATAGACACATATACATAAATGAATAAATCAACAAAGAATATGAGAGAATTGAATATATTTTCTAGGGAAATAAATGAAGAAAGCTTACCAAACTCCTTAGAGACATCCTCTTCTTTGCTAAATCTACATCTACATATCCTGCAAATGATGGTTTATACATTGTCGTAGCGTTCTCAAGGCTTGACCTGATCAATCAAAAGATAAATAAATAATAAAAATAATTTCAAAGACCTCCCTCTGATTTCACTGTATAACACTCACCTCCAAGTGTATGACATTAAAGTTGAATAGCAAACTTAACCAATAGTAGAGATTAACAAAACTATTGATAACGAGTTAAATTGATTGTGAGGTTTTGCATTACGCAAAATAGTGGAATGGTCCAGAGGATATGTCATTTTTAGATCTCTTATATGTAAAAATAAAATTCTCTTATAAAAACATAAAGCAAAAAATAAAATTATATAGAGTTATAAAATTAATTAACGGGAATCCCTGAGGGTTGGGAATGTTTATATTGAAAAAACAAACCTTGAGGCATCAGAGCACATGAGAACCTTATATTTATCTTGGGCCTTGAAGACTCTGAAAAATACCGGTGTGTATTCTTCCAATTTTTCGGAGGCCAAAGTTAGAAGCCCAAATGGCCCAAGTCCACCTTGCACCGTTGAACCTTTAATGGCGCATACTTCTTGAGCGTAGAGGTCAGCCCAACTAGGATCAAATGGCTCTGCCTTGTCCAAGCTTGAAAAGGAGAAAGTCACTTCAACATCAGCCTGCAATATTTATTAATGCCCTAATTTAGACTCATTTTATTTTGTTACGCAACAATATGATACAAAATGAAAAAAGATTATTAGTAGTACTTTTAGTCTCTCAATTATTGGTAAATTATAATTTTAGCCTTTATGATATTTGATAAACAACACATTTCACCTTTAATTAATTGAAATATATGTTTTGGTACCCTAATGTAGAAAGTATGTTATAATTGGAATATTTTAGAACTATATTATTGTAAAATATGAATAATAGTAGAATCTTAACATACCACATGAGTAGTTAAATGGTGAAAAATTGGTTATATTTAAAACATTCATGAGCAAAGGGATCAAAAGAGCATGTTGCATTAATTTGAAGGTTAGCCGCGCTTAGTCAAGTATCACAAGGACTATATCAGAATTTATCAATAACTCAAGGACTAAAAGTGTTGTTAACCCTAATAGAAAAGACAAAAAATCCAAACCTGTGCAGGTGTGATCCCTTTAACTTCAATCGTATCTCCATTGTTCAGCTTGCAATTGCTTAGATGGACTTTTTTCTCTCTTAGATTTTCTAATTCTTCAATGGGCCATTGGACCAATTGCTTTCCGCTTGGATCAAGCCATAGTTTGCGAGGGATGGTCTGGATTCCGGCCCATCCTTTCTTAATATCATCATCTACTGTATCTGATTCATTAGCCCAACCCCAAACAATTCTCCGATTTTTGCTAGGGTCATAGAACGATTTGGACGCATAATAATTACCATAGTCGAGTCTCAATCCCTTCCATCCATCGATAGAAGTGTTATCCGGAATGTATATATCTTTTTTGGTATCATAGGTACCAACTGTATAGTACTCAAACCTTGTAACATCAAGGCTAACTTTAAGAACATGTTTAACATTTTTGCCATTAGATGATGCATCCAGTCCATTTGTACCATGCAATAATACTGGAAAAAATCGGGGCATTCCCAATTTCCAGTATCATCAACAGAATGAAATGGGTGTTGTATCTTGATCCATTTCATGAAATCCTTACTTTGTACAATAATGCTATTCCTTTATTTTCCCACCTAGTCCCTATCAATGTTCTCCAAAAACCATCTCGCCCCAACCAAGCTGTCGTCGGGTCACGAAATTGGGTTTTGTTGATACTCGTGTCACCGACTATTAACGGATTGTTATCGGGCTTGATCCATTTACGGAGAAATGGATCGGACAAGTCGGCTGGGATTGCATAGTTTTGGACTTGGGTTTGGTTTGCATCTACAATCCCAGTGTAGAGGATAATGAGCTTGTTGTCCGGCAAGATTGTGGCTGACCCGGACCATGTACCATACTTGTCGAATACTTTGGATGGGTAGATTGCGGGCTCAAGTGGGATCCAATTAATCAAGTCTGTTGAGACTGAATGGGCCCAAACAATGTTTCCCCATACTGATCCATATGGATTGTATTGATAGAATAGATGATAGACTCCATTATAGTACATTGGGGCTGTTATGTGACAAAGATGATCAGATAAAAAAAAAGGCAATAAATAATAGAATACAACATAATATCTTTGGGTGGTCTAATTTTAAAAATAACCAGCAACGGTATAGATTTTATATATTTATTCTTAAATATGCATATGTTATACATATAATATATGTATAATATACATGTCAGTGTATATATTTTGTATATTTGAGCTACTATCGGTAATTACGTTTGGCTGAAGGGACATGAACGAAATTATCCCATTAAATAATAGATATATAAATAATATATACATTATTATTGTCTGTATTAAAATTTAACAGAACTGCTAAAAGGAGATTAATTCTAACTTACCGTTGGGATCTGTTGTTCGTTTGAAGCATCCGAAATGGAGACCATGAAAAGGGACAACTGATTAGCTAGGGAATACAAATTAATGCAAGTAAGATATTATATGCATGTTAAAAAATTAAATGGAAATAATTATAATCAAATTTCAAAGGGAAATATATGAAAACAAAAGGCGGCCATGATCATCCAAACGAAGATTTAATTATATACTCATTTTGTCCTAATTTATGTGGCGATGTTTGACTCGGTACAAAATTTAAGATAAAAAGAAAGACTTTTGAAACTTATGATCAATAACAAATCATAGAAATTTGTGTGACTATAAATCATTTCATTAAAATTAAATAAAAATTAATTTGAAGTTAAATAAAAATTAATTTAAAATTAAATTATTTTTAAATAAGTAAATAAATATGATATTCTTTTAGAACAGACTTAAAAGAAAGGATGCTACATATATAAATTGAGACGTAGGTATATATAAATTTTGAACCTTTAATATATGAAGGAGATATCACTGTCGCTTAGCAAATTAAGATTCCAATGTAGGGATGGCAACAGATCAGATCTAGATCGGATCCTACTAGATCCAGATCCGTTTTTAATATCTGGATCCATCGGGTCCATAAAAATTAGATCCAAATCCGGATCAATCGGATCCACCGGGTCGACGGATCGAATCTGGATCCACATGTAAAAAAAAGGTGCCTTGCTAAGATTTTTTTTTTAACTGACAAACGATTTTTACTTAGATAACGGTTTACTGTGTTTCAATTTTGAAATGTTCATATGAGATATTTTGTTCGTTGTCTTGTTTTGATTGTGAGCTATTATTGAAAATATTGGACAGTGCCAATAATTGTGAAAAATGTTGACTAGTATTTCCACAATGCAGAACTTGCATGTGCTTAGAATCTTCACAAATGAAGTGAATATAATTTTAACTACTTGTCTATGGAGATGTTAGTCATTAACTAATATAACATTGATTTTATTATCAAAGTTACCTCTTTATTTTTTTATTTTTTGAGTTACCGCGGGGATAAATTAAACTTGTTTTGAGAATTAAACTTGCAAGGATGTCCTTAGCAATTTTAAGAAAATACTTATAAATTACATTCTAGGTTATGGATATATTTAATAAAAAATGGATCCACGGGTCGGATCTGGACCGGATACGGATCTCAAATACAAGATCCAGATCCGATCCATCAGAAACGGATCCGGGTCCGATCTGAATCCGTCGGGTCCAAATTTTGAAGATCCATATCCTATAAAACGGATCTTGATCTACCAGATCCGGACCGGGTCCAAGATCCACTGCCATCCCTACTCCAATGATTAGATAATGAAAGGTGAAAATACAGGAATATTGGAAATGCATAAATATTGGGTTTGTTTTCTAGTTCAATGTAGAAATCTACCATATCTTTTGTAACTTGATGAGGAGGGACCAACTCATGCAAGCCCCACATTCAAATTCAAATTGCAAATACTCCTCAACCACAAAAATTTAAGGCCACACCCACTTCTAGCCCAAGGATTTTTATTTTTTAGAAACAAAGAAGGCTAGTGGACCCCGCACATAACAAGAGTTTAACGCACCGGACTGCCCTTTTCAGAAACAAAGTAGGCTAAAGAGAAAAATATATACTAATAAATTTAAAATAGGATAGCAACTTGTTCACTAACTAGGTTTTGACTACGGTAAAAGAAGTCAAAGATATACTCCCTCCGTCCCATATTAATTGACCACTTTTCCTTTAACACACCCCTTAAAAAATCATAATAAGAAAGATATTTTTACTACACTTCTCTTATTTCTTTTCAATTAATTGCACTCTAATCAATATTGGTTACTTTAAGAATAATTAATGTTAAGGGAAAAGTAGGAAAAACTTAATTAATTATATCTTGTTTTTAGAAGGTAGTCATGAACGGATATTTTTTTAGTAATATGACCAACTAATATGAGACGGGAGGAGTAGCAAATTAAAACAAATAAACCAAAATGAAGACAAAGGATGGCCAGAAATTTGGAAATTGACATCGTTAAACAACGCAATATACATGTGATATACACTGAATATACATCAGTGTATATCACATATATATCACTAGGCAAAAACAGCAAACAAAAGTGACAAGGGCCTCGGCGGTGGGCCAGCGCGGGCATGGGCCGGAAGGCCATTTGCCTGGAGCGAGAAGCCCATCACGGGAGCGAGCCCTATGATCACTTTAAAAGCAAAGTGTATATTAGGAGTATATATTTATGTAATATTGTAGTATAATGATTACCATAATTAGAGTTATACACCTACCATAATTGTATAGTTAGAGTTATGGTAGAATAAGGTTTTAGGAATAGATTAGGAATAGGATTCTCCTATTTTGTAACTTGTATATATATATCTATTCAATCAATGAAAATAATCAAGGGGATTATTTCTTTCATGGTATCAAGAGACTAGGTCTAAACAAAAGTTTTCTTCTCTCAAACTTTTTGTATCCTTGGCCGAGAACCCCCCCCCCCCTTCCCTCGGGTTTTTCTCTCCAAATATCTCGTCTTCCGCTCTCAAAAACCTCTCTTAAATTTATCCTCCTTCTTTGTTCTTTCAAATATGTCTAAGAACAATTTTCACCCCTGCCCTCACGAGTTTCCAATATCAAGCTCGGTGTCCCTATTGTTCTTGAGATGGAAAACGTTCAATATGCAACGTGGGCGGAGTTGTTTAAAATTCACGCTATCTCGTATCAAGTTCTTCATCACATAATTCCTCCCGCTAGACCCCTTCCCGCGGAGGATCCCGAGGTGTGGATTACACTTGATGCTACCGTTCTTCGGTGGATATACGCCACTATTTCGGTGGACCTTCTACGAACGATTATGGAGCCCGATACCACGGCTATGGCTGCATGGAATAGATTGCGTGACATATTCCAAGACAACCAAGCATTCCCGTATCTTCACACTCGAGCAGGAATTCTCTCTCGTTCGAATGGACGTATTTCCGAACGTTTCGCATATTGCAAGAAACTAAAGGAATTGGCGGATCAACTCCGTAACGTTGGCGCACCAAGTAACAAATAATCGTATAGTTCTGTTGGTTGCGGTCTTTCGGAGGCCTATAATGGTGTTGGCACTCTCCTTCGCCAAAGCAACCCTCTTCCCGACTTCCATCAAGCCCGCTCCATGCTTACGTTGGAAAGAAGCCGGTTTGGCTAAAAGGCGCTACGGAGCAAGTCCGCTTGTTGTCATGATGGCATCCTCTCCTAATCCTTCGAGGTTTTGTTAATAATTCGGGCCAAAACCATAATCATGGTGGCGGCAAGAATAATCGCAAGAATAATAACAAAAACCGCGGGGCAAACGCGGTGGTAATGGTGGAGGTTCCGGTAGTCGGCAAAACGTCGGTGGGTCCCATCCGGTGAACGGTGGCCCACCGCCCCCGTGGGCCCGACGGTGGGGCCCATGGCGATGGAGCGATGGCGGTGGACCGTGGGCCAGCGGCCCATACCGGCAGGCGGCAGAAATTCCGGCGGCCGGTGGGGCGGCCAACAGTCCGTGCCCAATGCCCGGCGGTGGCGGCGCCCACCGGCCGTGGCCGCCGGCCGGCAGTGGTAGCGATTACGGACCCGGCCCGGCTCGGCAAGGAGTTCTTGGACCCCGACCTCCGCAAGCCCATCATGCACAGGCCCTACTCGGACCGATATCGAGGCCGCGATGCACACGTTGGGATTGACTCAACCGGACCAAAATTGGTACATGGACACGGGGCCACTACTCACATGACTTCCGACTCGGGTACTCTCTCATCTTATTCCAATTTGAGCACCCCTCGGGGGATAATTATTGGTAATGGCAGTTCTATTCCAATTCTAGGGTATGGTCGAAAACGTTGTCTCCCCCAATCCACCACTCCTCTTGAAAAATACTTTACATGCTCCTAAATTGATTAAAAATTTAGTGTCCGTCCGAAAGTTCACGAATGACAATTCTGTTTCGTTGAATTTGATCCTTTCGGTTTCTCTCCGTGAAGGATTTCAAGACGGGGAGTCGTCTCGTGAGGTGTGATAGTAGGGGGGATCTATATCCTATCATGCCGGTTTTTCGTCCATCGAGTCCGGCCTTGCCATCGCTTTTGCGACCATCTCTCCTTCCATGTGGCATGCTCGTCCGGGTCATCCGGGATCTTCTATTTTATCGTATTAGATAAAAATAGCTTTATTTCTTGTAAGGGTACGAGTCGTACTCCAATTTGTCGATCTTGTTCATTAGGAAAAAGTGTTAAGTTGCCATTTGTAGACTCCAATTCTCATACTTCTATGCCATTTGACATTGTTCATAGCGACTTATGGACATCTCCTGTTCTTAGTTCAATGGGTCATCGATATTATGTTCTCTTTTTAGACGATTATTCTAGATTTTTGTGGACGTTTCCAATTGCGAATAAATCACAAGTGTTTTCCGTCTTCATAAAATTTAGAGCATTCATTCGTACTCAATTCGAAAGAGAAATAAAAAATATTCAATGTGATAATGGGAAAGAGTATGACAATAGGGAGTTTCGAGAATTTTGTGCTACTCATGGGATAAATTTTCGGTTTTCATGTCCTCATACATCTTCACAAAATGGGAAAGCCGAACGCAAAATTCGTTCCATAAATAACATTGTCCGAACTCTCCTAATCCATGCCTCCATACCTCCGTATTTTTGGCATCATGCTCTACAAATGGCCACTTACCTTCGAACATAATTCCGTCTAAAGGTCGACATATTCTTCCCCTCTCAAAATCTTATATAATAAGAACCCTTCTTATTCTCACCTTCGGATTTTTGGGTGCTTGTGTTATCCACTATTCCCATCCACAACAATTAACAAACTCCGTGCTCGGTCTACCCCGTGTGTGTTTTTGGGTTATCCGTCAAATCATCGTGGTTATAAGTGTTTTGATTTATCCTCCAAGAAAATCATAATCAATCGCCATGTCATTTTTGATGAAACTCAATTCCCGTTTACAAAAGTTCATACTCCCGAACCTAAGTTGTATAATTTTTTGGATGACCAAATATCCCCGTATATTATTCGAAATTTTTCGGACAACTCCCGTGCCCAAAATCCCCTGGGCGGGCCCATCGCCCGTGGTCCCACAAGATATCGTCGCCCCGTTGTTCCAAGATCGGAACAGTTCCGAAATTGGGCCGTTCAGCCCATTCCGGAACCGGTCCAAACCGAGGAGCCCGAGTTTTTTACCGATTTGGGCCAAGAGCCCATCTTTCTTGGCCAGTCCGTCCCGAACCCGGAAAATTCCCAAAATTCACTCCATTCTCCCTCGAGTCATAGACCAGGTCACTCGTAGTCGGCGGGGTATTTTTACACCTAAAAGACATTTTAACTTACATTCGGATGTCTCTAAATCCCCCTTGCCCCGCAATCCGGTTGTCCGCATTAAATGACCCTAATTGGAAAATTGCTATGACTGATGAATATAATGCTCTTATTGATAATAAGACGTGGGAGTTGGTGCCCGTCCATATGGTACTAATATTATCGTGTCTATGTGGATTTTTGCTCACAAGGAGAATTCGAGATGGGTCCTTTGCTCGGCATAAGGCGCGACTTGTTAGTGATGGTAAGACTCGGCGGTTGGTATTGATTGTGGTGAGACGTTTAGTCCGGTGGTCAAACCGGCTACCATTCGTATCTTGTACTTAGCTTGGCTCTTTCAAAGACTTGGCCGATTCATCAGTTGGATGTCAAGAATGCGTTTCTACATGGAGATCTCAAGGAAACAGTCTATATGCATCAGCCGTTGGGTTTCAGAGATCCCAACCGCCCTCATCATGTCTGTTTGTTGAAGAAGTCCTTATATGGGCTTAAGCAGTCTCCACGTGCCTCGGTATACACGATTTGCGGATTTTGTTTCGACTATTGGGTTCACACACAAGCAGTCCGATAATTCTTTGTTCATCTACCGCCGTGGTTCATCATTGGCCTATATTCGTTATATGTGGATGATATCATCTTGATCGCCTCCTCCGATGCTTTGCGTCGGTCTATCATGGCCATGCTCGCCCCGAATTTGCTATGAAGGACTTAGGGCCGTTGAGTTATTTTTTGGGGATTGCCGTCAAACGTCATTCATGTGGCTTGTTTCTCGTCTCAACGGAAGTATCCGCCGAGATCATAGAGAGGGCGGGATGTCATCCCGTAAGTCCACTTCCACACCGGTTGATGCAAACCCAAAGCCGAGTGCCGCAAAGAACGGGTGCACCATACGAGGACCCGACCCGGTATCGCGATCTTGCGGGGGCCCTCCAAGTATCTTACCTTTACCAGACCGGATATTACATATGCGGTTCGGCAGTGTGTTTATTCATGCATGATCCCGAGTTGAGCACATGAATGCAATCAAACGCATCATTCGGTATATTCGGGGACACTAGACTATGGGTTGCACTTGTATCCGTCATCTACATCCACACTTGTCTCTTACACGGATGCGATTGGGGTGGGTGTCCGGACACCGACGGTCGACTTCGGCTCGTATGTTCCTTGGCAACAACTTGGTCTCTGGTCGGCCAAACGTCGAGCAACTTTATCACGCTCAAGTGCCGAGGCGAATATCGAGGGGTAGCGAATGTGGTCTCCGAATCATGTTGGCTACGTAATTTGCTTTTGGAGCTTCATTGTCCCATTCGAAGGCAACCTTGGTATATTGCGATAACATTAGTGCCATCTACCCGTCGGGTAACCCGAGTTCAACACCGGCGCACCAAGCATATCGAAATGGACATTCACTTTGTCCGTGAAAAGGTTGCAAAAGGTCAAGTTCGCGTATGCCATGTCCCGTCTCGTTATCAAATTGCGACATCTTTACAAAGGGTCTACCGGCGGTTCTCTTTGAAGATTTTAGGAACAGATCTCGGCGTTCGAAAACCGCCCGCTATGATCTGCGGGGGTGTGTTAAACAACGCAATATACATGTGATATACACGAATATACATCGGTGTATATCACATATATATCACTAGGCAAAACAGGCAAACAAAGAAGGGCCTCGGCGGTGGGCCACTGGCAACGGCGGGCATTTGGAAGGCCATTGACTTGGAGCGAGAAGCCCATCACGGGAGCGAGCCCTATGATCACGGAAAAGCGGTGTATATTAGGAGTATATATTTATGTAATATTGTAGTATAATGATTACCATAATTAGAGTTATACACCTACCATAATTGTATAGTTAGAGTTATGGTAGAATAAGGTTTTAGGAATAGATTAGGAATAGGATTCTCCTATTTTGTAACTTGTATATATATCTATTCAATCAATGAAAATAATCAAGGGGATTATTTCTTTCAGACACCATGTTTCACCTTTAGGTTATTTGTTCAATACTTGGCTCCATGTTTCTCTTTAATTTGGGAAGTGTAAAAATTCTCTAAAATTATAATAATAGTACATAGAGGAACCCACAATTTTAAAATTTAAATGATTCAATGATAAGAATCTTAAAAGTTGAACCCATAAAGGTTAATGAATCAGTCATCCGCCTCTCATTATTATACCCTTTTATCTTTTTATCTTTTGACCAAACTACGCATCCTACTCCGGCCTCTCTCCCCCGTGCATGGTTGGAGCTAGCATAGAAAGTACAACATCACCCCCCCCCCCCCTTAATAGGGTGGAGTTAACATGAAAAGTAGGAATTCGGCAGAATTTAATAACTTTGATCTAAACTGTGTATATTTGTTGAGAACTACACTAAATATGTATGTATAATGAACTTCAAAAGTTAAATCTTGAATCTGTCTTTTACGGATATTGCAGAGTGTTATTCGAAGGGTTGGAAGTTAGGGTTAACTAAACATAAATTATAGAATACTATAGTACATTATTATGCATTCCACAACACACAATTAGTTGGCCCTGCCCTATCTAGCTTTACATCTCTATAAATGCATAAACCTACATGTGAAAGAGATATATCAGATATCAGTAATAAATTTCTTTATTAGTACATGTTGAGTACAGTATCCATTTACGTGAATGCTACTTGCTGAAGTTGCTTGCCACAATGTGGTAGTTATTCAAACAAGTCACCAAATCCCTCCCTAATTTAGAACGATTCGATTTGTTCAACTTTTCGGAAAAATCTTCCAGCAGTCGTTTTTCCTTATTTAAATGTTTTCTTGTTGTATAAAAAATCAAATTATATAGACAAGAAATAAATCATTGACAAAAACCTTAGAGCAAAAGTACTGCAAAAAAAAAGTTATTCTCTCCATCCTGCTCTTTCCTTTTAGTCAGTTTTAAAAAGAATGACATTATTCTATATTTAGTAATAATTTAATTTTAAAAAACTCATTTTATCCTTACTGAAATGATTGACAGTCACACAAATATCTATAACTCATTTTAGATCACAAGTTCCAAATTTTTTTTTCTTCTTAAACTTCATGTCAAGTCAACAACCTTCATATAAATTGAGGCGGAGGGAGTACTATTGTTCTCTCTCTCTATATATATATAACGACTAGAATGTAATTTTGTGTATATGTAAGTTTTTTTCTATTTCTCCAAGAAAAGTTACATATTGACCGCTAGCCAAACACAATTATAACAGTTAGGAATATATGGAAAAAATATACACACTAATTATGCATAAAAATTAGTATATTGTATGTGTATATTAATATACAAATAATATATTTTTTTCAGCTATTATTTTAATGAGCGGGAAGTACATGCGCAAGATAGAAAATATACAGGAGCTTATAGCAAGTAAGCAACCTTTACATGTTCATGGATATCACGTAGTTTCATTAACTCAAAAGCCGTCAGAGTAACAAATTAAAATAACTGAATAATAGTTCCAGTCAACGATCAATTATAACCGAATAAACAAAATCTAGTTATTGAGAAACTCTGCAAAAAGATAAAAATCATGAGGTCATTAGGATTCAATGATCTTATCTTATCACATGTATATATGCACCACAAATATGCACGAACAAAATCAGACCAACACATCAGAAACACATATACATCTATTTGCATTTTCAAGATTTAAAAAAATATTGACACAATTAGATTATAAGGTAATTGCAGGTACATCTCTATGATATATAGAAATTAATTGATAATATGATAAAGACGTTAAATTATATTGTACGAACAATGTAATAAATATTTACGTATAGAGAAGAGGGAGGTGTGAAAACGTACCATTGATCCAGTTTTTAGGAGGTTGAAAATGGTAGCCGATTCTATGGACATTTTTCACATCAACAGTGCTAACAGATTGCAACTCTGGATAAACTTTGTGGGAAGCATTGATGCCATTGTTGAAAGAAACTATAAAGAAACACAACAATGGCAAAGCCCAAAGAGAAGACTTTCTTAAACACTCCATTTCCTTTTGTGGGAAGGTGAAGGGGTTTGAAGAGTATTTATAGAGAGAAACAACTAAGAGAGGAGTGCATATTTTAAAATTCAACATTGACATTGTCTAATTTCAAGAGATATGGAGAGTTGATTTTGGATTTGTTTATTAAACAAAACAATGTATAAGAACTTCGGATAAATGACATTTCTTATTTAAGAAAGAATGATTAACTTCTATGTTTGATCATATAAAAAAAATTACACAATTAAATCATATACTTATAAGATAACTACATGTTAAATTATAATGATTGCATAAAAAAATTCATTGTAAATGCATATGACTTAAATTTTTTAAAAAGGAGTTTCAACGAACTATCTTTATACACCATCAGTATAAATATCTTTTCACACTTTCAGGTTATCCAAAGAATATCTACAAGTAAGCTTTTTTAAAATATGAATTTGAAATCTTGAAAATACAACATATTATATGTTATAGTAGGTAAAGATGACCTGATGGTGTAAAATTTATGTACACTGAGGTGTATATTACTTAAACTCTTCCTTTTTATACTGGTTCTTTCTTTGTCGCCCATCTTTAATTTGTCGTTAACTTCTGTGCATTGAGATATAAAAAATATTTACACAATCAAGTCATATAAAGATAATAACAGGTAACTTTACTTAACAACATTGATTGTCCTATAAAAAATATTTACTCAACCAGAAAAATCAGCCTATTTGTGGGGCACTGTGTACGTATAGCTTCTGCAATAAGCAAGTGAATGTGACCGTGTGGCAAACAATTCATCAAGTCATTTTTAGTCTCAACTCCCTAAATAGGAATAGAGATAATTTACAAATAGGGATAATAAATTTACACCGACTGTAATAGCCCTTTCGATATTTTATTGAAGCTTTGTAATTAGCTGATGGCCGGTTTCACAAATAAAAATAACGCACGTTTCAGTAGAACAATAACTTGCAATATTTGGTTATAGAACCATTCCAAGATTGTGCTTGATTTTGTCAGACACTAGCTTGTTTCTTCTGCCGTAAATGGCTGCCTCAGTTATTATTATTTAATTTTGGGGGTTGTGGAAGTGTCAACCACCCAAACTTGAATGTTGCTAGAGTTGATATCTTTTCTGATTTTACATCCGATATTTGATATTTGTATTGAAACTCTACTGAAAGCGCTTCCTAATATAATTTTTTTCATATCAACTCGAACCCAAAGTTTCTAGTTAAAAGTGGAGGGATCCTATCCATACGTATGGAAAACATGATTGGTTCAACCACATGTTTCATGACAATAGAAAACTTAAATATGGTTCCTTTCTTTGTGATATCACAGTTGTACGCAGAAAGCGAGAGCAATGACTTAATTCCCTGTTATTCTTCTTATAAGAAAAGCAAAAAACAAAAAGGGTAACCTGCTCCGCTCTTTTGAGCATGTATTTATTTCTCTGGATATTAATCAATCCTACATATCTTATTTCTAAAAAAATTAAGAACTCTACTAACCATAAGCTATAAAAAATATTATCACGGTTATAATCAATAAAATTAGGATTTTCTTGTAAAATTGTTAGTCGTATACTCTAGCTTAATCTCGGGAAGATATGCAAATAATGTTATTATTGTGTAAGAAGTTATTCATTCTTTCAACATAACCACTGGCAAATTTTAAGAAATGCTCATTAAAATTGATTTAAAAAGCTATTGATCTATCGAAATGATTATTTATCCGCTACTTTCATAAACTCTTCAATTTCCTATTAAGATTATTAATCTAATCATGGCTCGCATCACCTCTTTCTCTATTGCTATTATAGTTATTGGTCGACCAATTTAATTTTTCTTGCTTCTAGGGGAATTAGACAAGAAGACCCTTTATCACGTCACATTTTTATTTCTCATTTAACCTTGTCTTTTCTAAAAACATATTTAAAAAAAGATTTATGAATCATTTTATTGGTTTACCCCGGAATTACTAACCACGTGGAGCGTAGTATATAACAATAATAACACAATTATTATATAAACAATCCTAAAATTGCTATATCACGTACCAAACATGAAATAAAATAGTCCACAATTTATTTCGAAACTATAACTCCTATCCCACCAACCGCCCCCCCCCCCCCCCCCCCCCAAAAAAAAAAAAAAAAAAAAACCAAAACCCCAAAGGAAAGACCCATTTGGCTCTCCCATTATGTATTAACTAATTCTTGACAACTTTCTGACACAGAAAAAAATCTGTATCCTTTTGAAGTTCTGTCTCTAAAAGCATTTCTTCCATGACCAAAAATTTTATATGAAACAAAGGGGCAGTGTTATTATCATAGCAATATATGCATCATATTATTGAGGGTACAAACAAAGTTCCACATTGATAGCCGAAAAAAAAGAACTACTTATAAGGTATTGAATATTCTTAATGGTGTGAGACCTTTTAGAAAAAATCGTGCGGACTTGGCTCAAAAGCGGACAATATCACACCATATGAAGAGTATTTTTGAACCATTTAGCCCAACAACTCGTATTAGAGCCAATGGTTTGGCGGGACGAGTAGAAGATGGTTGAGTGTGGTGTGGGGCCCGGTACGACCCCCCATCTTTTCATTTCTTTATCTATATGAAACCAAATACGCGAGTCTTTATTATTGATTTGGGCCCTGAACTCAATGAGAGTGGGGATTCGCTCTTCTTCGGGCAACTCGTCCACGTCTGCAAGATACCTGACGGAGAGGGGGTCCGCCCAAAGGTGCTTAACCAATACTTTTCAGTGCATTTGCCCGTCTATGGGCCGATTTATGACAATACCCATAGCATTGAAGAAGCATACACAACTTTTGGGTTTCAGTGACCGTGTACACTCTGACGATATGGGTGATGCACAGACACAATAAATCCCTGACCCATGAATTATGGTAATGAGCCATGTGGAACTTAATTCGAGGGTTAGATTGTTGGGTGTGAGAACAAAGTCCACATTGATAGCTGAAAAGAAAAAGAAGCAATACTTATAAGGTGTTAGATATTTTTAATGATGTGAGGCCTTTTGAGTAGAATTGTGAGAGCTTGGCCCACATCGAACAATATCATATCGTATTAAGAGTATTTTTAAACCGTTTAGCCCAACACATATGTGTCATATTATGCGCATAAAAGTATGTACTTTACTCTGACTATATAGAAAAATTACATGGAAGTTGTCACCTATCCAAATAAGAGTGACATTATTATCTAGCTTCTAGAAAAGAAACATCTTAAAGAATATGTACCACGAAATGATGTGGTGTGGTGGGTGAGGTTGCTCCTTCCTTAACTAGAGGTTTCGGGTTCGATCATTGGGTATGATTTTTTTTTAGTGGGGAGCGCTTCCCCCGAATGGGCCTTACACGGAGCGAATTCGAATGTAGTCGAGCACGAATACAGATACTGAACACCGGATAGGAAACCAAAAAACAAATTCTAGAAAAAATCATCTTCTAGAATCTGTTATATTCAAATAGTCTTGATTGATTTGCTCAGCTTATATGCCTCAAAATGGATAAGGACGTTACTTATTGAAAATGGAAATTACTTAAAATGGGAAAGATGAATAGATGCTGAATAAGCACATGAAGTGCATAGCACATCACAATTACATACAGTATTAAATTTCCCACCATTCAGACGAATACAATCAACACCAAATTTTAATACTTCACTATCGCACGGACTAAGTGGGTCGGATATACATCATTATTGTTTTATTTTTACGAATACCAATTCTCATGAATCACGTCAAGAAAAAAGTCGCACAAATTTAAGGACGTCGACCTTGAATAATAGTACATGACTCATCTTTAGCTTATTGAGGACATGACATTAAATACGGAGGTCGCGAATTAAAATAGTAGGGTAGTAGGTAGTTGAGCATCGCCTTGTTGTATGGCGAGAAAGGTTTCTGAATGCATACCAAAGATCATTCTACCACAAAAAAAAAGCATAGTCACGAAAGAAAAACAAGACTAATTTAGTATATTTATACCAATGGTACTAAAGAGCCTAACCCAGTACAGACCTGAACCTAAATTGATCTACACTTTGAGCTGGCTAATTCTTTGAAGTCCACTGGTGCCTTTTGAACACCTAAAGAGTTCCAGTGAGCTCGCCAAGGAAAGTAGATTGATTCTATCAAACTATTTGTTCGCAGCAAAGCTAAACAAGATCTAACCCTCCTCTTCCACTATAGTATTAGCACTATTCTCAGTGTGTGGTCCCTCAATTTCTGCTACTTCATGTTTATTGTGCTTCATTTATCATTTTATCCTTTATTTGCAATGTCTTCATTACTCCTATTTTCTCCTTTTAAACCTGCTTTACTTGAGCCAAGGGTTTATTGGAGTAAGGTATGTGTACATTTTACCCTTTCCAGACTCCACTTGTGGGATTACACTGGGTAGGTTGTTGTTGATGACCTTGAATAATAGTCTAAACTTCCACAATTTGAGGACGTCGACCTTGAAAGACGTATCGTATCGCACAAGTCTGAAGGCCACTACTCCATTCTCAGTGTAAAACTTCCACAAATCTAAACTGGAGTAAGCAACAAAGTTGGACAAATTTTGTAACATCGAACATCATAATCCAATTATTATCTCAAGGCAGAGGAATCTGCACAAGTTTGCTATGAAAGATAAAAACTGCTATAGTTGATGTATTTCATCATCTTTACATAACTGGAATTGGTAAAATAAAAGTTACATATTTACATAACTGGAATTGGTGACTAGTATTGAGATCTGAATGTCATTACAAAACTGTTTCAAAATGGAATTGCAACTCTTTCCAAGTAGAAAAGAGCCATTTTACAATAAATAAATGAAGGAATGCCGCTCACCAAAACAAATTCTGAACACCATGATCAACCTTCCCTCATGTACAGCCATTTCTAAATCCCAAGGCAGGATTTACTTTTTTTACCAGAATTAGCTAGCAACATGCTAAAGTTACTACAGTATTACTCGTATTTCTCCTGATGGTAGTACAAGTACACAAGGAAATTACAGGTACAGATGAAAGGATGACACACAAGAAAGAAACCAATCTGTTAATGGTTAATTTGCGATAGAGGAGATCGTGGGATTAGTGATGGCTTTACTTCCTTTACTTGAAATGACTCGAAAGAGTTATTCTCCCGAAATTCCTCTAGAAGAGTTTCCATAGGCATGGCACGCAAAGATTCAATAGTTCCCTTGCTTGGAACATCTGGCTCAGACCTGATTGGTGTTGATCCAGCTGGCTCGTAATCCTGAGTCATTAAGCAAAAGACATCTCCATTCAAAGTTCAATTTGTTAACTGGAAGAGTTTCACACAGTTTTATTCTGTATAAAAAGACAAATAAGATGCAAAAGGCAGCATTTTCTTTTCTGTTCTTTTCAGCAATGAGGAAAAGACATTGACTGCCAAGACGAAGACACTATTTTGTATTGGAGAAGCCAATATTTACATAGTAGCTCCTAATTGTTATAATGGATTATGATAATCAACATACCATATATCTCTGCTGAAAAGTTTCAAGGGCCTTCTGTTCTATGGAAGTACACTGAATAGTGTGATCATGCTCAAGTACTCCAAGGGTCTCTGAGTGAGTGTTGGCAGTATCCAAAATGCCAGATATAGAGGTTCTCTCTTTCTCCGACAAGCCTGAGAATTAAACCAGAAGTAAAGTTATGCGAACAGCAGCTGTAGCTAATAATGTAAAATGCTTCTCTAGTAATTGTATAAATTTAATTTGGGGCGGGGGATAAAATTTTGAGAGAGAGAGCGCACACATGAATAACATAGGAAACTTACCGTCAAAAGAATGAATGGCATCTTCACTATTCCTTGTTACGTCTTCTTCAGCAGCAGCATTTGTAGAGTCAATTTCAGTTACGTGTTGCTCATTACCGTCACATATATTCCTGTCACCAGCAAAAAAGAATTAAAGGATTGAACTAAAAAAATTCGATGTAGTCCTCAAGTTTCATTGCAAAGAAACAGCAAAAGCCCGTATGGGTATTAATGAAAGTTTAGTAAATTCAAATTTGATGTTCTAAATTTTCATCTTCTGATGTATATCTTTAATAACTAAAATGTTAAAGTTGCTTTAAACAAATCTCTTCAGAACAGACGGACAATAGGTCTTATCCATTAACAAAAAATAGAAGGCAATACATTCAACTTCCACTAACTTTACAGTTACCAATATATAACATATCTGCTCTTTAGCATCATGAAATCAGGCAGCAAGGATATTAAAAACTAACCTGACAGATGAATGCATTGTCAAGACATGTTGACTACCCATGTCATTAACTGATTCAATTGTACTTTGCCACTTCTTACCAGCTGTTTCAGCAATGCTTACACTGGATATGGGAAAACAAAAAGAATTGTAACAGAGATACAGAAATAAAAGAGAAGCTAAAATAAAGAAAGAAAAAGGAGAGAAGATAGAGATCCAAACAAAAACAATGGACTGAGGATATTAAAGGAAATTTCAATAGAGATCAGATGCTTCTTTAAATAAAACAAAAGGCTGAAACTTGAAACAATAACAAGGTCAGATTCCTACCACTTCTGCATTAGTAATTCCATCCGACAATGTTTAGCAGCTGAGAAATCAGCATTTTCTTTTGTGCTACTGCCTGCTTGCGTAGAATAATCCTGCCATTTTCTTTTTGCAACTGTTGTAATACCCTCCATAGATGATACATGCCCATCCAAGAATGTCTTGTTTCCAGCAACAGTTTCTCTAAGATCGACAAACCTTGTACCCACCTGTCAACTACAGTATAAGGAACCTAAAGGAAGAGATACCACCAATGACCACATGATTAAAATAGACGAACCAGCTCTTTTTGTCGATGCATGTGATTGGAGACCAAGGTAGTCATATCAGCAATAAGCTTCTCTGCTTCTGCTTTTGATTGTTCCTGCAACAAACTCAAACATCAGCCACAGTTGGGACAATTTTTATTCATTCGCACAGAATTTCAAAAGTATACCTCAAAGGCTGCCTCAAATTCAGCAATACACTTCGTCTGGATCTCATCAACTGTTGATGCATGTCTATCAAGTCTTTTTGATTCTTCCATAAGCTTATAAAAAACTCCTTGAATGATCTCAGAGATAACCGTCAAATGCTCTGTAGTATCATGAAATCTCTGCAGAATGAGAAATCTAAGAATAAAAAACAGGAAAGAAACCTCAAAGGAATAGATAAAGGCAGAACTAACTCAGACTCTACAGATAAAGTAAATATTAAAACCTGACGAAGTTCGCCAGAAAAAAGTGCCATTTCTCCTTGGTGAGTTGACAGAGTGCTCTGGAGTTCACCAAACAGGGAATTTGCTTCCACACCTTCCGCATCTAAAAACTGCATGACCGAAGGGAAAAGGGGAGTGTTCAACCCCACAACTGCATTGATCAGTTTAATATATCCAAAACTGAAACACATTAAGAGAAGGAACAAGACAATCATTTCGTACTTCTTTAACGTTTATTGAATTAGAAGAAGCCAAAGCAGAAATCTCCTCCAGAGCAGCAGTAGAACCAGCTTTATGCAGTTTGACCACATTTTGCATAGCCTCTAAATGAGATACATACAAGGCCCTTGAAGCTCTAATTTTCCTCTTCAAATCTACCACAGCCTACAAGAAAAAAATTATATTAACAGTTTATAGAAATTGGATGTTCAACTAATCTGAAATTAACAATGTGAAGCCCAGTATCAGTAATACAACAATCCAAACAACTAGAAAGCTTATAATAAGGAAATAAAAGAAGGAATGTCTGCATTGGAATATGGTTGTCACCTTATCATGTGATTCAAGAAAGTTGTGACAGAATTTCTCGACACACTGGAGGTGTTCATTTTGTCGACACGCTGATGTTGCCACTGAGTTGGAAAGAAAACCAAGTTGTTTGGCAAGGTCAGTTTGGAAGTTGTTCACCACTGACCTATTATTGGCACTCAGCTTGTCTTCTCTGGCTGCAGAAAACCATAATAGAAGGAAATATTAACTGATCCCAACAAATCATTTCTACATTTCTGCAGATTGTGATTAGACGCCTTACCAATTTTCAGAAATAATGAAGCATTGTCTTGAAGTGATTTCTCCAACTGAGACCGTAAAATACATGCTTGCTGAGCAAGAGCATTTTCTGTAAATATCAAGACAAATTTAAGAGTGTAGTCCATGCGACGCTGAAAACCAAAGGTCAGAGCACTTACCAGCTTTTTTCTGTTCACAGATGATAAAATCCCGCTCCTTGAGGGTGTACTTGCTTTGTCTTAATTCTTCCTCCGCACTGGCCAACAAGGAGGTAGTTTGGTTCAATTGTTTCTGCAAGAAGCATCAATAGTAAGAGCTATTCAACATGATTCAAAAGAAGATATTAGAACAAAAGGCTAGAAACTTACCTGTGTAGCATCAAGTTTACATGTCAAATCTGAGCACTGATGAGCCTGGTGATCATATTTACTTCGCAATTCCTCAAGTTGCTGATATTCACAAACCAAAAATTGAAATCATTCTCTACAAGTGGAATACATAGACACTTGTCAACTACCAGAGTTTCAGCAAGCAGACCTTCAGATGATTTTCTAAGGTCACTCCCATTTGTTCAATTTGATCTGCCATAGCCTAAAACATGGAAAAGGTAAGCAATTGCTCTCACATATACAGTGAGACAGTACTCCAATACTAGGAAATTATACAATAAACTGAATGAAGCTTAATAATCCACTACCCAAGGAAAGTTTCAAGGCAGTAACATACAGTGAATTTAGATATATGACAAACTAAGATAGCAATTATAGCATCACTAATAGACAACAAAAACAAGACGAAATATGGGTAAAACTAAGATGCATTACCTTTATCATTTGTAGACATAAAACAAGACAAAATGTGGGCAAAAACAAAGATACCTTTCTCTCATTCTCCTCTTGATAATATCGCTCTTTTGGTATGTACACACCATTCTTTTCACGTGTAGCATATACCTCTGGAAGAATAACAATTATGTTACTCCAGTTTTTATGAAAAAAAATGATAACTGTCTTTAACAAATCTCACACCAACAATGGCTAGAATAGAAAAGTACTTGCCTGCTTTAAGCCTTTCAATTTCACCATACAGATCCTTGATGAGGGTGGATTTCATCATCTTTTGATTCACCTACAGATTTAACCAAGAAAATAAGATATAGAGACAAAAGATGACCAAATAATTTAGTTCATAGTTCAAACTCATAATGAGCTTTTCTGGAAATTAGATTCGGATAAGGTGAGGTTGAAAGAGATAAAGTGGTCATCTGATAGAGATTAAGAAGATAAATGCTAAAATTTGATTACTCAAGCGAACTGATCTATTTCCTTTGATTTACTAAAGTACTTTACGAACATCAGATAAGTTACCCATTTTTACATATTAGCTCTGAAATCATTATGCAAAAAGTCAAAACCTGATAATCCATATCCACTATATAGTTATACACCAGTGAATGTGAAACATCTCAATATATGGGCCAGTGTGTGAAAAATCTCAATGTAAGGGGCTAAGGGCCATGTAGTGGTACTGTTTAACCCAAACAACAATGATATCTCTATTCTTTAGAGGTAGAATGGCATAGTCAAAACGCAAATTAATCAACTTTGGAAAAACAGCTCCATTGCAAAAAAGCAAAAAGGAATTTCATCCGAAAACTACTCCAAGACAGATATGGTAAATTAGGCGAGCAATACTTGCCTAAAGCTGTTATACAAAACCAGAAATGAGGAATGTTCAGCTGGAGATGACAAAAGCAACATTGATTGACAAAACGGCACATAACCATCTGGCAAGTGGAGTGCAACAAGAACATGAATGACTATGACGTGATTTACATCCAGAAGATACTCATGGAGATTCAACATATAAAATAAAGCATTTATGCGAACAATAGATGGACATTTATATTGCATGTGAATGTCAAAGAGTAAAGCGATCAAAGAATTATTGGCTTGTTTTTAGATAAAATCCCATTATTGATCGAATCGGGGCGGATCCAATTCATTGGCAAATGCAAAATTTAAGAGTGGGAGAATTGTGAGATGACTCGTACAAGAAACTGTTTGCTGATTCAAACATTTTTACCTCAGGCTTATTCTTAATATTCTTTGCCCTGTGGGCATAATCCAGTGTACTCAAGGTCTCCTCCAGACAGTGAACAGCAGGTGACACTGTGGCAATAATACAGGTTTTTGTTCTTCCTCCCAATGAATCACGGAGCAAACGTGTGAGTTTGCTATCCCTAAATTTCATAGTAAGCATCATAAAGAAATGGCTTAGAAATACACAGATCTAAAAATAAAAGAGAATGATTGCAGATAGTAACTACCTGTAAGGGACATGCCCAAGATGCTCAACAAGAGCACTAATTACTCTCCCTAGTGTAAGTAGACTTTTGTTTATTTCTCCAGCTTCCCTTGCACGCCCCTGACAAATGGTACAAGGTTACAGATTAGTACACGGATTGAAGAAGTTCAAGTACAACTAGATGGGCAAGTAAAAGGAGGAAAAATAATTTAGACAGCAGTGCCTAAACTATAAAGAGAGAAGGAACAGATGAATTGTATGTGTTTGAAAACAAGATCAAGAAACAACCTAGGCAAAGAGTTTGTAGAAGATAAGTAAACACAGTACCTCCCTAGCCCCAGAACGTGAAATATTTTCTGAACCAGCCAAATCGACTAAATTTAGCTTGCCACATTTTATGAGTTCTTCGCCTTCAGGGTTTGCTTCCTTGATGTGTATTGTTATGGAGAAAAGAGAATGTGAACGACTGAAAAAGGAAAAAGATTGCTTCTAGCATATTGAATGCAACATAGTAATAATGATTGATTCCAAAAACACGCAAAAATCAGTACCTTGATTGCTTATTCAGCAAGGTTTCTGCAGTGCGACGTTTTGCTGATCCCCTTTCAAGCAACGCAAATATTTCACTGGCACTTGTAACAATTTCTTCTTCAAGACCTCTCACTAAAACTCCACCTTTGCCATCTTCCATAAGTGGCAATTGTTTCTTTTGCCTGTCTTCTATAGAAACTTTTGATAAATCATCAGGGGCTAGCAAGTCAGTGATCTCTTCATTGTACAACTCCAAGAAAGTTACTTTCACACTATATTCTGCATTTTGACTCTCCAGCATATCAAAAATTTGCTTGACTGCTCTAGGTATAACTCCTGCTCCTGGGGGAAGATCACTGTTATGCCCACTCTGTTACATCAGACAATCACGAGTTAGAAAAAAAAATTAGTTACATAAGCTTTTACTGTGGGATCGAGGCACGAGGCCTGTTAGTTAGTACCTTAGACCTCTTACATTCACCTTCCATGGTGTAAGTTTTCCCTGTACCAGTTTGACCATAAGCAAAAATGGTACAGTTAAATCCCTCTAAAACTTCATTGACAATGGGGATAATTGCCTGATCATAAAGGTCCCTTTGCTGAGCAGATGGGCCAAAAACCTGAACAGAACAGAACATGACAGAAGCAATTCTTTTGTCATCAGAACACGATAAAAGCATGAAAATACAATAACTTAAAACATAAAACAAATTCTAGCCAAAAAATTGACAATGACCATCTCATGACTAACATTTACAACAGTTTGGATCAGAAATTCCACACAATAAAGCTTTGTGATAAAGCATATCTTAGGAGGGATTTCCATATTTTAGTACTATGAACGATATCCAGCTTACTAATGATAATGGAAACTCACCCCCAAGGAAGGGGTGGTAAGGGAATTCTCTACCACTGAACATAAAACAAGTGGGATCATATTATTTTTCTATTGTAACCGATACTAAAAATCACTAATATTTCAGACAAGCAGTAAAGCCAGAACTCCACTCTAAATTAAAGATGCTATTAAAACAATGAGATATCAGTAACATTCCCTTTCTTTAACATAAGAAGTGACACACAATATATGGAAGCAGGAGACTTTGGTTAAGTTGATATTTCACCATTAGTTATTGTAGTCCATGGTCAGTCTGATTATGAAATAGATGTTCGACCTTAGAGGACAGGTGGTAGCTCTTTCTTAATTATAGAAAGGTGCATAAGATAAATCTAGAAAGAGGATGTTGATGTCAAAGACTGACATTGGCATGGAAAAAGGAAATTTATAATCTCTACTCCACTAGAGGGACCTCAACCCTCAGTTTACTTCAACCAAATCAACTTGGGTCTCAGTGCCAAAACTAGTTGGCATGCTCGATGAAGTAAATAAATAATCTATCCCCCAATAAACTAGTATAAGAAAACCTGGAAGAAGAATCTTAGTAGCAATGAATAAGCTCGGAAAATTACAGAACTAAATGTTCTGCCATGTTGCTGAACACAGTTATCTCCTAATATTCTCTGATTTCTGGTTATAATTCAAGAGGGAAGACATAAAGATAGGGAAAAAAAAAGGGGGAATGATCTCTAGGGATCAAGGCATCTTTTTTCTTATGACTTCTTTTCGTGCTCAAACGCTTCACTCTTCTTTAAAGTTAAAGATGCAATTTCATCACTTGTTCAACCAAAAAAAGAAACATGGAAAATGAATATCAGGTTTGATGGTCTCGTGTAAAAATCGCATTATTCTTTCAGGTTTATGTACAAATACATGAGCAGCATTTCTTTGCTAACCTAAATAGAGCCACGGAAAGTAGATTTCAGGTTCGATAGTCTCAACTAGAAAGTCTATGGCAGAGATTTCTTTTTTCAGATTTGTGTTAAAATACATAAGCAAAAAACCCAATACCATAGTTCAAAGAAGGGTAAAAGAAAAACCTTTAAAAATTCCAAGTACCAATTCAAATCAACTTATAAGCAAACCAAAAAGTACAACAAATCTGATCTCGATATATGAACTAGGTTTAAGAAAACATAACCATTTTGTAATTAAACAGTTATATCCTAACCATTGTGGTGTTAGTAATTACCTTGTCAAATGTAAAAACCCTATCTATGTGCTTTCCTGCAATGTTTTGTGCAACAGCTACCTCTCTTTGGTACTCATTGCAAGTCACCACTTGCGGTGCATTATTCCGCACTTCATCCTCACTAAACGGCCTGCAATTCTTAACATTAACATCACCAAAAAATAAAAATAAAAAAATCACAAGTTATGTACTGCAAGCAATTGACAAAATTAATCCATTGTCGACTCAAACTAGTCAGGAATTGAGTCTTAAATGATTAATATTAGGGAAAATTAACGTCAAATACCATTCTGCCATCTAGTTTACAAAATATATACAGTGTATCGGAATAAAGTATACTAAATATACATACATTATACATACCTATGCACAATATATACATACATATACAGCCGAAGTGTATAGGTAGCGTTTAGGTAAGTATCCCTTAATATTAAGCATACCAACATTTTCAAATTGGCACAGATAAACAATTAGTACCTGCAACGAAGCAAAACTTGAACATTTACGCTTTTCTCCTTGTCATGGCGATTCCACATTTTTAAGCGATAAATAGAGAATCGATTGTTCTATTATGTGTATTTGTTAGAGGCACTGTGTGTTTTCGGTGTTACTGTGTGAGAGAGATTAGCCGTTGGGAGCGGGATGAAGAGGAGAATTTGAATTTCAGTCAGACGCTCTTGGTTATTATCTGACCATTGGTCTTGTGAGAATGCAGATGGACGGTTGATATGATGTAGGAATTCGGATGAGGTTGCCAATGTACGAAGTCATCTACCGGCTCATGTTCAATTTGCTGTTCGGGTCTGGATTCCTTATGGGTTTTTCAGGGTGGAAACCCAATGGATTTGGGAGGAAGAAACATGGGCTTATACTTGAACAAAAGCCAGATTAAAGAAGATTTTTTTTTTCTTTTTTAAGAAAAAAAAGTTTAGGAAAACTAACTGAAATACCCCAAAAACAAACTAATTACCCGCCACATGCCCCTTTTAAACTAATTACATGTTGTACCTCCTCACCCAAAACTATTTACCCGACATACCCTCTCACCCAAACTCCTTCCTTTGTGATACCATCACAATATATTTATATACCATGATGGTATCATGGTCCTGAGGAGTGTCTCATTAAAGGAATGAAACAGTCTTCCATGATACCATCACAGTATATGTATATAAGACAATGGTATTACAAAGTTTTTTTTGAGAAAAATGTGTCTTTTTTTAATAAACGAACATGATTATCCATGATATACCATCTCAATATATTTATATAGTACGATGGTATCATGCCGGACTAAGAGAAGGAACTAGGAGGGAGGGGGACATCTCGAGTAATTTTTTTTAGGGGGTGTGGAAAGTAATAAGGGTAGAGGCGGGTAAATAGTTTGGTTTCATGGGGTATAGGTGATATTTCCCCAAAATTCTATTACATAGGGAGTGGGGGAATGGGAAAATGGGGAGGGAATTACAACGTGGAGATTCGAACTCTCACCAATAAGGTGAAATTTCGGGTAGTCAACTAACTGAACTACTAGATCACTACCCAAATTAAAGAAGAAGGTAGAGTTTTTAAGAAAAAAAATATACTTTTTTCTTGCTTTTAGAACTAAACCTTTCAGGTAAGATGGTAATTTACAAAAATGGCCTTAGAGGTGGGTGCTCTCGAACGTTTGATTTCGCTTGTCTGGCAAAACTTCAATGTCATCAAATTTTGTCTGCGTGTCTGGCAAAATTTCAAAGTCATCAAGTTTTACCATTTGAACTTAAATGTTTGTCCATGGAACAAGTTAAGGTCAAAAATTTAACACCCGAAACAAAAGACATAAAACCCCAGAGTCTCATATCCAAATTATATGTATATTAAGCTGAACTGTACACTAAATCGATATCACTTGGAAAAAATTTGTGTACGTTTACTATCCACAACCACAAGTTTAATAGTAAATCGGAAGATTGGGGCATTCGGTCGCCGTTCGGCTGATGGAATCAAACAAAATATTTCCTCCAACTAACGTGCATGCAGCCTAGCTAGTACTTTTGTTTCTGGCTCATCTCATTAACAGAGTAAATGTTTGACTAATACATATATAATGTATAATTATGCACCTCTTGATGATAACGAAGTAAACTAATTCATTCCTTTGATTATTCGCAACGCTTGAACTTTGGTAACTAATTTTTTTTCACACATGAACTTTGGTAACTATGATAAGCTACTTTGCAAAAGTACGTGGCAGCCAAATAGAAAAGAAGAATTTATATAAGAAAATTGATAATTATCACTCCCTACACCACCGGCCTTGTAGAAATTGAAGAGGCAAAGTTGTAAAAGTAACATCTCATTCTTTTTTTTTTTGTTGGTAAAACTAACATCTCTCATTCACTTGTTTGTCGCAACAAATAATTTACATGTAATTAGTTAATGTAAGAATGTATTAATCTCCCTTGGGGAGTTTTTTCATTAATACCAAATATATATAAGTATATAATGTGGAATCCTTATACAACAAGGGATCCTAATTCTACCATAATTACATAACACTAAATATGATAAATATAAACATGATACACTTACTAATACACCCCCATCAGTCGGAGCGGGAGGAGGCCGGACGCTGAGACTGGATCTGAAGTCTAGGAAGAGTTGTTTAAGAAGACTCTTTGTGAATATATTTACTTATTGATATGAAGAAGGCACATGCAATACCTTGACATGACCGAGAGCAATCTTCTCACGAACAAAGTGGATGTCCATCTCAATGTGCTTGGTTAGCTGATGCTTAACCGAATTATGAGATAGATATATAGCGGATATGTTATCACAATAGACCAAAGACGCCTTACGGCGGGGACATTGAAGCTCCAAAAGAAGGTTTCGGAGCCAACAGATCTCAGCAACAACATTAGCAACACCTCTGTATTATGCTTCTGCACTCGAACGGGATAATGTGGCTTGTCTCTTGGCTGACCAAGAAATGAGATTATCCCCTAAAAACACACAATAGCCGGAGGTGGATCGTCGCGTGTCCGGACAGCCTGCCCAATCAGCATCCGTATATGACAACAACATGGTCGGTGCTGAGGGGTAGAGATGCAATCTAGAATCAAGTGTGCCCTTAACATATCGAATGATACATTTGAGGGCCGTAAAATGAGGCTCCCTGGGGGCATGCATGAATAAGAATACATGCTGAACAACATAAGCAATATCAGGTCTGGTGAAAGTAAGGTAATGTAGTGCTCCACCAAGACTCTTGTATAGAGTGGGATCTGACACTAGATTACCATCCAAAGCACTGAGCTTTGATTTAGAGTCAACTGGAGTAGACATGATCTTGCAATTGACCATCTTAGAATTTTCGATTGTTTGTGTTACCCTAAGCTGACAACTTGTAAAGAATGGATATTGGGTCTAACTCAACCCCAAAAACTAGCTTGTAGGGTGAGGATTGTCCAAGTCCATAAAAGGAGTACATGTTCCCATTTCATATCCGATGTGAGACTGTTAACACTCCCCGCACGCCCAGACGTTGTTAAGTGGAGCGTGATATAATTTGGGGCCCAACATCGGTGAACAAATAATTGAAATGGGTCTCGCTCTGATACCATGTAAAAATGTATTAATCTCCCTTGGGGAGCCTTTCTCATTAATACAAAATATATATAGGTGTACAATATAGAATCCTTATACAACAAGAAATTATAATTCTACCATAATTATATAACATTAAATATGGTAAATATAAACATGGTACACTTGCTAATGATACTTTTCTCAAGTTTCCTATCTCCAAGTCAACACGTAATACTAACATAGAGGTAATGTATAATTTTTAACGCAATTTATAGTACAAGTTGTCTGAGCTAATATTGCAGTTTATAAGCTACATTAGTCCCTAAACAAAGTGTACTTTAGAAAACATTCTGCGAATAATGAGGTAAATACTTTTCTGTATCGGATTTTACATCAAATCAATTCAATTATCATGATTAAGTTATTTAATGAAGTAAAAATATATTAATTAACCATGATTAAGCAATAATTATGTATCCATCCTAAGGTGCTGCTAAATGGATAGATCTTATCAACGTCCATGACTGATAAATTATAGATCGAACTGCCGAATCGAAAAAATTGAGTGCTATCATAAAACTTTGTATCGGCTAAGTTCACGAGTTGGAGATAAGCAGACTCGAACCGCTGACATCCGTCGCATGGTAAATCACCGCCTCTCAAGTCCCCCGACTGATTCTACCATAAGCGGACTCGAACTGCGACATCCGCCGCATGGTAAACCACTGCCTCTCAGGTCCCCCAACTGATTCTACCATAAAGGCCAACGATACAAATAAAAGGAGAGAGAAAAAGTCGAAAAGAAAGGGGGAAGAAGTCTAGTGTTAGTAAGATGTGTTCAAGAATAAATAGAACGTTTTTAAATATATAGAAGACTCTCGATTGATTGGTTGTAATGTTTACGAGGTTGTATATAATCCAATGTTCAGTGATATGAATTTCTTACCGACTGAATTGCTTGAATTAGTTGAAGGTGCGGAGTCTTTTTTTTTGATTTGAGACGAATTCATTTTTCTACTGAAAGTGTTTTTGATAGGGAATAGGAAAAGTCTTGCCTTATTCAAGAGTACCAAGAAGGAACTTGGACGGCGAAAGAGGGCTAGAGCGTGGGTCAAATCATAGCCCTTCCTCACTGTTCAAACACATGTCATAGAACATACATTGATTTGAAGTAAACACCCGAATATATAAGTATTTACCTTTAAAATAATCGTATTGCATTTGCTCTATCCTTTACGAGAAAAACAAAACAATTTTTGTGATGGAGAATTTATCACAAATTCGAGAATCACAACATTATTGTGATAAAAGAATAAAATCGTGATAAATCCATCACACATGATGATCAATTCAATCATAAAATAGTCACAAATAGTGTTTTTCTTGTAGTGATCAAACTCTTCCATTCCCAACAAAAAGGAAATTAGACCTACTAAAAAACAATAAGGTATTACAAAAAGTATTAAAAAAAACTAACCCTACTAAATCTCATTGTATAAAAGAATCATAAATCCTTGGATCCATTTCTTCATGCTATGGTCGCACTAGAAATGTGATCCAAATTAAGTTACAAAACAATCTATCCTCCACCAACTCACCAAAATCAAACTTCCCATTGCAACATTCCACAACATTAACCACTTCTTGAAATGCATTGACACTGCATGGCACCACCAATCCACTTGTTTGCTCAAACCCAAACTCGTTGTAAGTTTTCTCCAACAAAATCTTGAACAATGGATGAGAAAGATAGCTCGTTGGCACGACGAACCGTTCTCGTTCTTCCCCTACATAGAGAGCTAATTTCTAGACTAATATATATCCACTAAAAGAAAAGGGTGGGTGGAGATGGTTTTTTGTAGTGTAGTAGGGGGGCTGGAGAATTTGTTAAAGAAAACTATGATTGTAGTAGTTTATTACTCTTATTTACGAACAAGGCTATTGTTGGAATTCTACGTTTATACTTAGGGCCATTTCGGTAATTTTAAATAATTGCTTTCTGAAACGTGTTACATTATTGAAACGTGTACTTCCATTTCTTTTTTCACTGAACTCCATTTTTTACTCAGAATTCTCCAGATTTCCTTTTGATAACTCTTTTGTATTATGACCTCTTTATTTGGTGAGTATTTCTGTTATTTTCCTCTTTATTACACTTTATTTGTAATCACATTTTGCTGGGTATTGTTTGTTTCCTGTTCTTTTGTTGTTTTTATGTTTTTTTGACTTGTCTATAGTTTAGAGCAATTATTAGTAGATATCAAAACTTAGCCTATCTAAACCAACAAGACATTATTTATTGGATGGTGCATAAACGCCTCCCTATTTCTAAAAAGAATAAATGAATTAGGAATAAAAATTCCTCTAGTATATTAGAATCTCAAAATTGCAAAGAAACCTAACGTTTTGTAGAGCATTTGATGCCAAAGTATTGATTTGATCAAATTTAGAGACATAAGTTGAAACTTCCCATGTGCAAAACTTGGTTCCTTTTTGAATGATTAAAATGATAAGGACCAACACTATTTAAATTCCAATTGCATAGACGATTTTGAGGGTCCTAATTGTGTAGCAATGAGTATCAAATGATATCATATTCTCGTAGCTGAAATAGTCCACAGTGTTGCAGGATGTTTTAGGGAATACTTTTAGTTCTACGATATACTTGCTAACCTCACCAGCAGAGGTGATGCTGAAATTTGAACCTGAAATCTTAAATGGTGCTCAACCTACTTCATTGACCACGAGACTACACCTTTGAGTTTTTAGGGAATATTTGTAATCCTTTGAGTTTTTAGGGAATATTTGTAATCCTATTTTACGGGTCTTTAATCCCAATTTTCCTTTAGTTAAGATAGGAAGTAATTACATTTATGAGTGGTGGACTATATCTTACTTACAATTGATACTTTCCTAGTGTATACTCTTGTTGTAGAGTTCTCAAAATTGCAAACAGCAGTCTACAAATTGCTATTCTACCTTGCATTATTTAACGATAAATTAATTAGATTTTCAAAGTTTTAAGTGTAGATATAATATTACCGCATCGAAAATACCGGATTCAGTTGATTCCGCTGGCTAAGGGCCGCATCCGCCACTAACTTAGGTAGTTAGGTGCATAGATATTTGGCTTGAATTGAAGTAGCTCCTACATGATACAAGTAGAGCTCTAAAGTGGTGCATTCGGGGAAGCAAACAGAAGGAAGTGCCACTAACTCTAATAGTAATAGAATATATGGTCTCATGTAATGAAATCAAGTAAAGTTTAATCATACAAATTATGTTGCTCGGGCTCTTCAAAATTGTTGTACTTGTGTCGAATTCTTAAAAAATGTGCTATCTTTGAAGAATGTGGCATGCAACCATCTTAAATTTGTAAAAAGTCCGAGCAACATAGCGTACAAATATAGGATAGATGGATTTCTTGTATGCTAAAGTTAGGTCAAGACTAAAATATTTTGTATGATGGGGAGAGCCATGGCTGAAAGATCTGTTACAGTTCCCTTCTCAAAACAACACCATATAATGCTACCACTTACCAAGATTGCTTAAAACCAGTAGACTTGGATTCTACCTTTATGTTATTTCTTTTCTCTTTCTAGCATAAGCAAAACAAAGACAAATATCTCAAAGCATTAAAAATGTTTGGCAAATTGGAGGATAAAATCATAGATTATATGCATGTTAATTGTTTATAATAAATACCATATTCAGCTGATATTCGGCTACCATATTTGGCTGATATTCGGCTGATTTGGACCGTGATATACATGGTACATATAACCATGTATATCACCGTTTGGAGGCTTATTTTAGGGAAGGTTGTTGTATTTAATTAGCATTGTACACTTACCATAATTGTAGAATTCTTGTACAAATAGAATAGGGTTTTGGGAATAGAATAGGAATAAGATTTTCCATATTATGGAAATTGTAAATTGTATATATACTCTTTCATTAATGAAAATAATCAAGAGATTATTTCTTTCATGGTATCAGAAGTCTAGGTTCACAAAATCTTATGGACTTTTTTTCCGCTGCCTCATTTTTCGAGCTTCTCTCTCGGAATTTGTGCCCTAATTACCTCCTCTCCTCCCTAATTTTTCTTCCAAATCCCTTCTTCACATATTGTTATTTCGTTATGTCTAAATCAAAGAACACATTCCATCATGCCCTTGCAGTTTCTACCATCAAGAACCACATCACTATTGTTCTTAAGATGGAAAACGTCCAATATGCGACGTGGGCAGAGCTTTTCAAAATTCATGCCCGTTCACATCAAGTTCTTCATCATATCATTCCCTCAGCCGCAGGCAAAGATACTGCCCCAGAAGATGACCCGATATTATAGACTACTCTTGATGCTATCGTTTTGCAGTGGATTTATTCCACAATCTCTACGAACCTCTTGCAAATAATTCTTGAACCCGATGCTACAGCGATGGACACTTGGAATAGGTTGTGTGCCATATTCCAAGATAACAAAAACTCCCGTGATGTTACTCTTGAGCAGAAATTTTCTCATGTTAAAATGGAAGATTTACGAACGTCTCAGCCTATTGCAAACGACTGAAAGAGTTGGCGGACCAACCCCGCAACGTTGGGGCGCCTGTTAGCAATAATCGGCTTGTTCTACAGATGGTTGTTGGCATATCCGAGGCTTATAGTGGAGTTGGCACTCTCCTTCGTCAAAGTAATCCTTTCCCACAGTTCTATCAAGTCCGGTCCATGCTTACGTTGGAAGAAGCCGGCTTGGCTAAAAAGACGACTACAAGTGCAAATCATGTCAAAATCGCAACAACGGTGGAGACAAAAAAGGTAAAAATCAAAAAAATAATGGCGGAAATCGAGGTGGGAATAACGGGGGTGGACCTTGGGGAAATGGGCCGCAATCCAACTGGCTGCAGCCCTAGGTCCATGGCCTTGGAACTGGGCCGGTGGCCCTTAGCCCATTGTCCCTTATTAGCCGTCATCGGCTAACCCGGGATACTGGGCCCAATTTCCCAACAGGCCCAATTTTCCAGTGCAGTAGTTCAGTCCGAGACCAGGATCTGGGCCAGGGCAACATGCAGGGATGCTTGGGCCTCGGCCTGCCCAGGCCCATCATGCAGCAGACCCCACTCTGACCGACATATAAGCGCTATGCACACACTTGGATTAAATCCCACTGATGTTAATTGGTACATAGATACCGACGCCACTTCTCACATGACGTCCGACCAAGGTACTCTCTCGTCTTATTCCAATTTGAGCAAAAATCGTGGCATAATTATTGGTAATGGCACCTCAATTCCAATTCATGGTTATGGTCATGCAACTTTGTCTTCCCCACATCCGCCTCTTGTCTTGAAAAATGTCCTTCATGCCCCTAACTTAATTAAAAATTTGGTGTATGTCCGTAAATTCACCACTAATAATTAGGTTTTGGTTAATTTTGATCCTTTTGGATTTTCTGTGAAGGATTTCAAGACGGGATACCTCTCATGAGATGTAATAGTAGGGGAGATATTTATCCAATCACGCCCGCCTCCAGTCTCTCGAGTCAAGCCTTGCCATCTACTTTTGCAGCTCTAGCTCCTTTCTTATCGCATGCACGTTTAGGTCACCCGGGGTCGTCCATTATTTCTTCCTTGCATAAAAACAATTTTATTTCCTGTAAGGGTACGCGTAGTACTCCAATTTGTCAATCATGTCCTTTAGGAAAACATGTTAGATTACCATTTGTAGCCTCTACTTCTCGTACTTTAATGTCATTTGATATTATTCATAGCGATTTATGGACATTTCCGTTTTAAGTTATGTAAGCCATCATTATTATGTTCTATTTTGGATGATTTTTCTAATTTTTTTATGGACCTTTCTATTAGTGAAAAAATCACAAGTTTTTTTCACATTCTTAAAATTTAGAGCATTCATCCGTACCCAATTCGACCGGGAAATAAAAAATATTCAATGTGATAATGGCAAAGAATATGATAATGGATTGTTTCGGGATTTTTGTGATACTAATGGCATAGTTTTTCGCTTCTCTTGCCCTCATACTTTCTCACAAAATGGAAAAGCCGAAAGAAAAAATCGTACCATTAATAATATTGCCCGCACGTTATTGGTCCATGCTTCCGTACCCCCTTCCTTTTGGCATCATGCTCTACAAATGGCTACGTATCTTAACATTTTTCCTACCAAATGGTTGGATGCATCTCCTCTTAAATTCCTCTATAATAAAAATCATTTGTATTCCCATCTTAGAGTCTTTGGGTGTTTATGCTATCCGTTTTTCCCGTCAACTACTATTAACAAACTTCAAGCTCAGTCTACCGCTTGTGTGTTTTTGGGTTATCCATCTAATCATCGTGGTTACAAATGTTTTGATTTATCCTCTAATAAAATCATCATTAGTCACCATGTTATTTTTTATGAAACTCAATTTCCTTTATCTAAAGTGAGTAATCATGTGCCTAGTTCGTATACCTTTTTAGATGACGAGGTCTCCCCGTAACTTATCCATCATTTATCGGCTGATTTGCGCACCCAAACTCCGCCAGTGGGCCCACTTCCTGCTGGTCATACTGTTTCGCCATCTCCCACTGTTTCCAGTATTGTTTCTGCCCCAGTATTGACATTTGGGCCAGTTGCTCAGCCCAATCCCGACACTGTTCCAGCTTTGATTTATGTTTTTGCCTTGGCTACTATTTTCAATGCTTCTGCCTCGGCTCTTGTATCCCATCCGATTTCCTCCCAAAATCCACCCCATTCTCCACTGAGTCATAGACCGATCACTCGTAATCAACGGAGTATTTTTAAACCAGACATTATGGCCTATAATTAGCATGTCATCGACGTAGAGTAACAATATGATAAAATTACCTCCTATGAACTTTTTGATAAAAACACAATGATCTGAGGTGCTTCTGTTGTAGTCATTGGTCGACATGAACGATTCAAACTTCATGTACCACTATCGAGGAGCTTGTTTCAATCTACACAAGCTCTTCTTCAACATGCATGCAAGGTTTTCTTTCCCTTTGACTTCGAAACCTTCAGGTTGCTCCATATAGATTTCTTTGTCTAAATCTCCATGCAGGAATGTCATCTTCACATCAAGTTGTTCAATCTTTAGATTTAAACTGGCAGCAATTGCGAGAACAACTCTGATTGAGGTCATCTTTACCACTGGTGAGAAAATCTCTTTGTAATCTACACCCTTCTTCTGACTGAAACCCTTCACAACCAGTCTCTCCTTGTACCTTGGTTGTGAGCTATGTTCCTCAGACTTCAGCTTGTAGACCCACTTATTTTTCAGTGGTCTCTTTCCAACTGGCAACTTCACTAAGTCGTAGGTGTAGTTCTCTTGTAAGGAGTTCATCTCCTCCTTCATGGCTTCTAACCACTTTTCTTGTTGGTCATGTGACGTGGCTTCTGCAAAACTTTGTGGCACTCCGCCATTGGTAAGCATCACATATTCATGTGGGCTATATCTAGTAGAAGGTTGTCTTTCTCTGGCGACCTTCTAACTGGAGGGACATCATCTTGTGTAGGTGGATTTTGATTGTCACCTGCTTCATCATCAACCGCATCATCATGCTCCGGTTGGATATCTCCCCCGTAATCCTGAACCGTTGGTGAAGGAACTGGATCTACGTTGACAGGAACTTTTGAATTAGATTCAGGTTTCTCTTTGGCTTTATCATGAACTTGATTTTCAAGGAATACAACATCCTTACTTTTGACAACCTTCATGTTAACTGGATCCCATAATCTATAGCCGAACTCTTTATGGTCATATCCCAAGAAGATACATGGTTTGGTTTTGTCATCAAGTTTGGATCTTTCGTCTTTTGAAATATGTACGAAAGCCTTGCAGCCAAATACTCTTAAGTATTTGTAAGAAACGTCTTTCCCTGACCAAACTCTATCTGGGATGCCACCGTCCAGAAGAGTTGGTGGAGAAAGGTTGATCAAATAAACTGCAATCCTTATAGCTTCACCCCAAAAGGATTTTGAAAATTTGGAGTGTAATAGCATGCATAGGATTCTTTCACAAATTGTTCTGTTAATCCTTTCTACCACGCCATTATGTTGAGGGGTCTTTGGGACGCTCTTCTCAAGCTTGATACCATGGTTCTTACAATGTTGCTCAAACGGGCCTTGATATTCACCGCCGTTGTATGCACGGACACACTTCAGTGTCTTTCCAGTTTCTCTCTCGACTTTTGCTTGAAAATGCTTAAAGACCTCAAATGTTTGGTCTTTGGTTTTTAAAGCAAAGCACCAGACTTTCCTCGAAAAATCATCAACGAACGTGGCGAAGTACAATGCACCACCAAGAGTTCTGTCTTTCATGTAGCACAGATCTGTGTGCACTAAATCAAGAGGTTGAGCTCTTTTTGAGGGAGAGAAGCTTTTGAATGCAACTCTGTGTTATTTTCCGGCCAGACAATTAACACAGGTATCCAAGTGTTCACCTTTTACTTCAGGGATGAGGTTTCTTTTGGACAAAATTTCTAAGTCTTTCTGGCTCAAATGTCAGAGTCTTTTGTGACATAGCTCAATGGAAGAATTTTTAGCAACTGTATTCACCTATCTATTGGATAACTTTGCATGCATCAAGTAGAAATTTTGTTTTCTACCTCTTGCTGCAATAAGTGAGCCTTTGTTGAGCTTCCACTTTCCTTCGCCGATGTGGTTGGTGTATCCATCATCGTCAAGCTTGCCAATGAAACTAATGTTGAGTCTGATATCAGGAACATGTCGAACATCTTTCAAGATAAGATTACATCCTGTATTAGTAAGCAAGACAATGTATCATATACCAACAACTTCAGTCACACCTTGGTTAGCCATTCTAACTTTTCCAAAGTTACCACCAGTATAGGATGCAAATATATCACGATATGGTGTAATGTGATAGGATACACCCGAATCTATGATCTAGTCCGTTTGTTGGCATGACATACTCATAAGGACATCATCGTAAACCATGATGATATCGCCATCAACTGCAGCTACTGTCGTGTCTTTCTCCGTGTTTTCATTATTTCCACGATTTTGATCTCTTTTCTTCTTTCTGCAGTCTATCTCATAGTGGTTTGGACCACCGTAATAATGGCATTTGAAGTCTTTTCTAGGCTTAGACTTCCCCATGGATTTGTTTCTCGCATGTTGCCAATTTTTATTTTTACTTCTCATTCGATCATTATTTTCAGCAACCATCGCCTTTGACTCAAAGAATGATTTTGCTCTTTTCTTCTGGACTCTTCATTTAGAAGACAATCTTTGACCGTTTGCAAGGTCAGTGCTCCGTTTGGAGCCGAATTGCTGATTAACACTACAAGAGTGTCCCAACTGTCTGGCAACGAACTAAGTAGCAATAAAGCTACAACTTCATCATCAATAGTAATATTCATATTGATGGATTGGTTAATAAGACTCTACTATGCATTTAGGTGCTCCGACATGTTGGCACCCTCCACATATCGCAATCGAACAATTCTTCTTATGATAGAAGCTCTGTTTAAGACATTTTTCCTCTTAAACATAGCTTCTATTTTCTTCCAAAGAATATCAGCATTTTCCTAATTTGCAAAATGATGGAATATATTGTGCTCAATGAAGCGCCATATGTAACCTACAGTTTTTCTGTGCCGGATTTTTCAGTCAGCATCAATTGTTTCTTTTGGCTTGGACTCATCACCATATAAGGGCAAATAAAGATCCTTACAGTAGAGAAGATCCATCATGCTTGGTTTCCAAATTGTGTAATTTAAACCGTTCAATTTGAACATACCGCCAAACGACGATGATTCCTCCATTTTTAATCCACCTCCGTAACCTGGTTGTCCTGATACCACTTGTTGGGAATAAAAGGAGAGTACTCCAATTTCCTTTCAGAGTTAATATGTGCGGAAAAAATAGGATGGACACCCCGAAATACTTTTCTGATGTGAAAGATCAAACATAGCTGCAATCACAGAGCATACTCAGTATTTCTGAATATATTTCAGTGTAAATAGTATTTCTTGAATAGTAAATAAAATACTAAATACAAGACAAGAAATTATCTCGTGGAAAAATAACCACGGTAAACCTTCCACTATAACAATAATAATAGGTATACAATAACTTCTCAAGTTTTGACAAATACTTGAGGAATACACTCAAAACTCTCACACTCACTAGTATGTTAATCTCACAATCTCTACAAAATATTTTTTCCTATTTTATAGAAACTCTCTGTACAACTTATTGTATGATTGTGTTTGTTTTGGTGTACTGAAATGAGAAGCCGAAGGGCTCCTTTTATAGCAGCAAAAACTGCTTGATTTCACCAAGTGCAGCACCAATTGTTGACAATTGCAATTCAACAATTGCAGCCTCTTTCAACTATTGCAGGTGAGGAAGACTTTTCCTCCTCAAATTATGGGGCTGGACCCCACAGGAATATCATTATGTGGTCATTTCTATCTTTTTCAATTTTTAGCCAATCATTTGACTAAATGATTGATTCTAAATGCTCTTATCTTCCTTTTTTGTGAGTTTCATCTTTTTTTTTCCAAGTAAAATTAAGTTAACCTCAAAAAGGAAAGCTAAGTACAAGAAAGAACAAGAGCACATGTTCTCTTCTTTAAGGTGGAAAATGTATCATGCAAATAACACAAAGGAAACAGTAGAGGATATTAGAGGAAGAAAATACTACTCCCTTCGTCCAAAAAAGATTGATCTAGTTTGATTTGATACAGAGTTTAAGAAATAAAGAAAGACTTTTGAAATGTGTGGTTCAAAACAAGCATTAATATATGTGTGGCTGTAAATCATCTCATAAAGTTAAATTGTTTCTAAATATAGAAAGATGTCAATCTTTTTGGGACAAACTAATAAGGAAAGTAGGACAATTTTTTTGGGACAGAGAGAGTAGATTGGATGGTAAAAACAAAGGAGGTTCTACTCTTTACTGTATGTCCAGAGAGAGAACAGAAATCATGGCTTTATTGCAACACCAAGGTTAAATTAAGTACTTTTGTTTGACATTCTAGAAAAGAGCCGTGGTGGACCTTGTGTGTTGGTGAATAATTTTTTTATGTAGATATATTGATTTTTTGTCTATCGGAAATAGTCTTTCTACCTCTATGGTAGGGTCTGCGTACATTCTATCCTCTCCAGACCCCACCTTGTGGGACTACACTTGGTATGTTGTTGTATATATATTGATTTCTAATCTCATTAACACAAGGAAAACTTCTAGTGTAGTGACAACTTACAAAGGGGGTTCAGAAAATGTTTTAGGTCATGAGTTAGATTCCCAGACGTGACATTTTAGCATTTTTTGAATCCCGCCTCCTCCACTGCTTCAAATAGACACGAAATGAAAGAGTTATTGCATGGTTGTAGCAATTATGGTTTGATATGGAAACATAAAACAACTTATAAATCTCTCATGTCATCAATCAAAATTTCAATGTTACGATGACAGAAGGCAGATTTAGAATATAAACAATTCAACACTTATCAAATGACAGTTTGACCGCATGATTAACATTACACATAATTTTCTTTACTAGGTTTTGTATACCGTGAGAGGAGAAAAGCTTCCCAATTTACGGTCCTCTCTGTTCATCCTTTCTGTTGGAGAAGCTGAGGTAGTCCCTTGAAAAATTAAGGAAGAGTACTTAAAGAAAGAATTCTTCTACAAAAGTTCCAACATATATATATATGTATAGAAACACATAAAAGAAAAAAAAACTCTAGATAATTTATTTCGACATTTCTAAGCTTTTATGAACAGAGTCACTTGTTACATGTGCTGATGAGAGGTAGCAAGTACAAGTTCTAATATACTATGTTATTAAAAACCACTTTCATCGTGCAAATACAAGTCTAGTTATGCCCAACGAAAGAACATTAAGAACTTGAAATCTCTAACATTGATCAATGATAAGAAGCAAATCATAAGCATCACAGAAGTTATTTATCATCATAGCTAGCAGCCACCATGCCAGCAAAACATTTGAGATTCTTTTCGCCACTTTAAGTGAAGGTTGTGATAGATTCCTTTAAACTGCATATAAAATGCATTCCTCCAAACTCCACAAAATAGTCTATCATATCAGAATCAACTGATTCTTGTTTTTTTCTGCAAAAGTTCAACTGAAAACAAACATGCATATCATTTTCCAAAGATGAGGAGTTTTCACTTACTATCAAATTTCACCTAATTATTAAACATACATGACATAAGACTAACCAGTAATAATGTCAATTTTTTCCCCTTTTGACACCTGCCATTTCTTAATTATTCAATGCAATAACCTCATTTTGGTTAACAGCTGCAGATTTTAACTTGTATTTTCAATATGGATAGACCTAGGCTCCAATTCTTAGCATGCTAATTTGTAAAGAATGAATATTGGGTCTAACTCAACCCCAAAAGCTAGAGTTAGGTCCAAGAATCCTTTACATGGTATCATAGCCAAGTCCATTCCAATTATTTGTTCACCGATGTTGGGCCCCCAAATTATATTATCCACGCTCCAGTTAATAAGGTCTGGGCGTGCGGGGAGTGTTAAGAGTCCCACATCGGATATGAAATGGGAACATGGACTCCTTATATGTACTTGGACAATCCTCACCCTACAAGCTAGCTTTTGGGGTTGAGTTAGGCCCAAGATCTATTCTTTATAGAATTTATTCTGCATTGACTGTTCATCAGTTGATAATATTCTTTCTTATTTTAATAGACTATTGATATCCAGGATTTAAACCATTAGCCAGAACATGGGATGAAGGGTGTGGCATGCTTTTCAACTAACATATCATAGCCATTAAATAAAATTAGAAGGACTGATCCAAAGATAATGTTCAAAGTATAAGTGATCTCGAGGATCGATTCCTTGATGGAAAAAGATTACAAAACAGAAACAAGATTCTCCTTTGAAAAAATTATCCAATGTAATCATCTATATCTGTACAGTAGATTGAAATGCTGCACAGCAATTTATACTAAACATCTACATACTCTTTTTTACTCATTGTAATAGTTCCTAATATATTCCTATCAGCAAGCAAATATACACACTTATTAACACAAAGTAAATGAGTCAGAGGTGCAAAATAGGCTAAGCATTTCAAGGTATGAGATTCTCAAACTTGTCCAAGAAAATAAAACTATGATTATATATAAACAAAGTGACCTGTATCTTTATATTGCGTATGGACACGTTGTAACCCATAAACGGGCACAAAAGAATGTAAAAGTTATCGTGTAAGGCCAGGACATATAGATTCATCAAGGGTACCTCCAAAACCAATTACAACTTAAGTCAAGTGAAAGGTAAATTGGGATCTTCCAGTTGCGAGTTGTCATGGTTTCCAGTACAATCCTTTATTTCTTCTTTTTGAAAGGGGTCCCAAATGCTTTGGAGATGGCCATTTCATACCAATAAAGGAATATAAAACTTTTAGCTGGAGGTCCTCTTCTCCCTATTTATAGTTATCCACCCAGAATAAGTATCAAATTTACTGAAGGAGAGAACAAGAAAGTATTCTTCATTCGATTCGTAGCCCTTCAGACAAAGCGAAGAAGCATCTCTCCACTATTTCTTCTTCCCTTTTCAATATTCACATATTTTATAATAGCATAGACTGATAAGAATGCTCAAGATATTGAGGAAGTTCATATCACTATGGTACATGTCAAGACGTTGCACTAAAATCATTAACCATCAGATCAAACTGAGCATGAAGGAGTTCAAAGGGACAATACACTTAATAAAATGAGATGAATTGTTCCTCATACCTGAAATGAATATACCCAAGCACAAATCTAGGGAAATGATGAAAGGAATTGGATAGCATGATATGTCTTGACAAACAAATACGAAGAAAAATCATTAGTAGCAGGAGGATTTGATAAAGCAACAAAGGTTTAGAAACTCCAAGATGTTAGATTATCTCCTTTTGCCAAGACAAGCTTAGTCAATCTGATATGATAAAATATGCATCCTTAACTAATTGCATGTACCATGTCCACAACTAAACAAACTGAAACTAAAGAAAGTGTATCATTTTTCATGTTTGGGTGTTCAATAGGAGAAGCATCTTAACCATTTCTTACCTTTTTGCCTTTTTTTATTGCATGTATCTAATTCCCAGTACTAGATGCTCCAGTCAACAGAATCTTCCATTTGAAAAGGAAGATGGTTTTGTAGGTTTTCAAGACATCATAGATAGTGGATTCCTCCAATCTCCATCAGGAAAAAAATATCCTACTACTAGTTCTTGGAATATGGTTCCAAAACTTTGCCAGAAAAAGAATGTGTGCATAGGAAAAAAGTCTTTGGTGGATCAATTCTTGTACCTATTGTAAGGTGTGTAAGTGTTTCAGGAACTTATAATGCATAGGAATATATATAATGCATAGTGCTTTTCCCTTAGATTAGAAAGCGAACATGCATTCAGGTCCCACAAACGTGTCAAATTGGAAGGACAAGATTTTTTTCTTAAGCTCGTATAAAAATTATATTGGTCTAGACTTATAGGGGAAGTCTCGATTTAGAGTAAGTGAGTTTAGAGTGATTATATGCATATATTATAAATATTATTTTTCTTATATATACATAGTTCGAGAAAACAATTGGTTCAGTTGAACCCACAGAACCTTTCCTAGATCCGACTTATCTTATTAGAGCTTCTTGGGTTGGGTCTTCTTTGTGAATTTGGTAAAAAACAAAACACGGAGATTAACTGTAGCAGACAACTTTATTTAACAAAATGGAAAACAATGATATATACTGTGATACTTCCAATATCAAGAGTAAGACAAGACTGGAGTCACTGAACCTGAAGCGACATCAGATTCCTTCCAGGTACGTGATAAATACTTTCGGTCACCCATCATGCTCTATAAATCTTACCATAAGACTTATTCGCTGATAACCAAATATTCATATCCAAGGCCAGAAAATGTACCATCATCACCACCAAGCTGTTAACATGCACCCTTCAACAAGAATGTCTTTCCCTGAAAGGCATTTGTTCCTGCAAGGCGGGAACACCAATGGAGACTCCGGACTTGTTCTTTCGACTGATGCTAAGCCAAGATTGAAATGGACGCCGGACCTCCATGAGAGGTTTATAGAAGCAGTTAACCAACTTGGTGGAGCAGACAGTAAGTGCACACAAATATGTTAATTTGGATAAGCACCAGATGTATGTTGTTCCTCGCTGAAATTATTAAATTCACCGTTCTTCTATTGCAGAAGCCACACCAAAATCAGTTTTGAAACTTATGGGGATCCAGGGACTAACCTTGTACCATTTAAAGAGCCATCTTCAGGTTAGTTTTTATTCACTCCATGGTTTACAAAAATACATGTGAAGAAACTAGACATTTGGTTAAGAGTGAAAACACATCTTCTAAATCAACTGCAAAGACATCTAAAATTGTTTATGTCTAAATAACTGAAAAGCAAAGCTGACTTGCAGTTAGTTTGCATTGCAACTGAAAATCTGATCTTCTATTTTGGCTGGCAGAAATACAGACTAAGTAAGAACCACCATGGACAAGCAAATACTAGCGGAGCCAATAAAGCTGGTAAGAAATCCAATATTTTTGAAGAATATATAAATCCAAAAATCTAAGAAGGAAATTTCCAACATTCATAAATTTATTGCTTGTAAATAATTGTAGCAGCAAGTATGGAGAAGATATGTGAGAGCGCTGGAAGCCCTATGAGCAATCCCAGTATTGGACCCCAACCAAACAAGTAAGAACTAACAAAATTTAGTTGTTAATATCATCCTACTGCATGTCTGAACCGAACCTTACACTATAGCGACCAACTTTTTTCTTGTCCAGCAACATGCCAATAAGCAAAGCAATACAAATGCAGATTGAGGTCCAAAGAAGGCTTCATGAGCAGCTTGAGGTACGAAACTGTTGAAAAAATTAACTTACATAAGAGAAGTTAGAACCATAAATGCCAATGCAAAAAATGTAGTAGCAAAAGATGAGACCTTCTGTGTCATAATATGAAGAAAAGCCAGAAGCCATACATTATGGAAATTTTATAAGGCATTTTCATTTTCAGGAAAGAAGACTTCACTGGTTAATTGATAACGAGAAACATATTTATCATAGTTGTGGAAAACAAAATAACGAAATGATAGCTTGATCATGTGGTTTAATAGTCCTAGTCTTGTATAGTGCATTTGTTATAAGAATTAACAATTTAACAATGTGAGCCCTCCATAAGGTTTTCTTTTTGCCAAACTTTTACTAGTACTGGTAAAGCAACTTGTTCAATAGTCCTGGTCCCGGATAATGCTCTTGTTTTAAGACTTAACGATCTAAATTATGACTTTGCATAGGTTTTCTTCTACACAAAATTTTACAAGTCGATGAAAAGTTTTCCTTGTTGTCTTCTAAATTAGGCCTAACTGAACTGATTAGGTGCAACGGCATTTACAGCTAAGGATAGAGGCTCAAGGGAAATATTTGCAGGCTGTGCTCGAGAAAGCACAAGAAACCCTCGGAACACAAAACTTGGGAACAATTGGATTAGAGGCAGCTAAGGTTCAACTATCTGATTTGGTATCCAAAGTATCCAACCAATGCCTGAATTCCACATTATCAAAGATACAAGAAATTTCAGGATTTCACACCCCACAAACACAAGCAACCCAGCGGTTTGCAGATTGCTCATTGGATAGCTCATTAACCTCCTCTGAAGGCCCCTGAGGGACCTCCAGGAAATGCATAATAAGCACATTGGGTTGAGGACTTTAAACTTTGAAAATGAGACCAGGTTACAGCAGACCGAACTAAGATGGTGTGACGACCTCAAAGAGAACAGATTGTTTCCCAAAATGGATGAGGATGCAGAAAAAGAATTTTCAAAAGAGACAAACTGGAGCAACTTATCAATGAATGTTGGAATTCAAGGAGGAAAACAGAATGTTAACAGTAGCTACGTTGATGCAGACATCAAACTTTTGCACCAAGCTGCTGACAGAAGTGATTCAATGAAACCAGAGAAGCAGCTGTCATCACAAGAGTATAAGCTGCCTTATTTTGCTCCGAAACTGGACCTTAACACGGAAGACGAAACTGATGCTGCTTCGAGTTGCAAGCAACTTGACTTAAATGGTTTCAGTTGGAGCTGAGAGGCGAAGCATGAGTAATTATGTCTCAAATAGAGGCCTGCAAGTGGGAAACTAAGCTGATGCTCCTTTTAGAAGGAATAAAATAACGTGTAACAATTAGAATTCAATATACTATAACACCATTGGATCTGCTGGGATCTCATTTTCTGGTCTAATATCTAAACACAGGGGTACAAATATGCTTAAACTTCAGCAGTTGAATGTTCCATATATCTTAAAATATTGCAGTAAAAAGTCTTTGAAAGGTCATATGCAGAATCCTGTTCTAACCAACACTTTACTCAATTTGCTAGTCCAGAAATATTGCAAATACGTCTTCCAATCGAAAGAAACTCATATGCATCTTTATCGATCATATCTTAAGTCAACAATAGGAAGGAAGAGTTTCTCAATACTCTTCTCTTTTGTCTCTCGTGTATATAGTGTGTCTCTCGTAGTGTATATCTTGTGTATACGTGAAGGTTTGGTCACCGTTTTTTCGCCGAAAATTGCACCGATTTTCGCTGAATTTCACTGACTGTTTTGTGCTATTTTGTGGCTGTTTTTCGGGCCTGTTCCTTGCTGTTTTTCGCCTCTCGTTTGCTGCCTGTTTCTCACTGTTTTTTCGTCTATTTTCTGCCTGTTTCTCACCGTTTTTTCGTCTATTTTCTGCCACCGAATTGAGCCAAATGAAGCTCAATATATAGCATAGAGAAGGGGCTGTCCAACTGCCAAAACATGGCTGTTAATGGCCATTAGAGGGCATTAAAACAGCCAAGTAATGGTGTTAATGGCCATTGAAAGACGGCCATTGAAAGGTACGCCTAATGCGCCCAAGTAATGGGTTGTTAATGGAGGAGTTAATCAGCCATACTTGGCTGATTAATTCCTCAACTTTTAGTGAAAATCAGGTGTTTAACTCCACAACCCAACATAAGTTCTTTGAAATATGTCTAAAAGATATGGATAAACAATCCCTAGGATAAATTCAATCCTAGGGAATGAACAAGGCTTTGTAAATTTATGAAACTGTAGCCTTATTTCTCAATTCAAAGCTCTTCAACAAAGATAAGAGAAAAAGGAAAAGAAAAGAAGTGATTCTTTTAGTCAGTTGGCAATGATAGATTAATAGATTCCTTCACATTTAATACAGAATGTTCTGTAACCAATCAGTAATCAAGACCATTTTAAAGCAGTTTTCTTAAGTATCATCCTAACTACTAATGTTCAAATACTACACAAGTGATATAGATAATATAACCACCTTGGTCTATGAAAGTTCATAAAAGTTCAAAACTGGAGAATTGGTATTTCACTATAATTTTACTTTTTATAGCTAATGCCGGTGTCCAATTTCCATCTTATTCTTTTAACTTCAAAACTGTCTTTAACCATAAAGTATGTTTAGTTAAACTTTCAAAATCTGCTTATTTTGAAAAGTGTTTTTGTCAGAAGTGTTTCTCGAAAAAAATACTTAGGAAAGTAGCAGTTTGTATTTGACTTAATCAATTTGAAAAACACATTTATCAATATTTTTGTAGTAATTTGTGTTTGGCCAAAGTTTCAAAAGTGATCGTCGGGAAAAGCCTTCTTTTAGCTTCTGCTAGTACTCAAAATCACTTATTATTTCTTTAAAAAGCTTGGCCAAACGCCTCAATTTTCTAAAATAAGCACTTTTGACTTCCTAGAAACTTGGTCAAACAGGCTAATAGTGTATTAACAAACTTAATTCCGGCAACAACAACATACCCAGTGTAATTCCACAAGTGGGTTTGGGGAGAAAGAGAGCTATGTTACTAGTACTCTTTAAAAATATCGACAGGTACGTGTAGGACACTACTAAAAGCATTTTTGGGGGATCCGACACGAGTGCGGTCATTTTGGAGAGTCCGAGCAACTTAGGTAGAGATGTTGTTTTCGATATCTTCGACTCAGAATAAAACAGTAACAAAGCATGTCAAATAACAGTAACTTCAACAAAAAAATATACTAAGAAACAATAATAATAACATAGTAAATCAAAAGCTACATACGCCCCTGTCTCTCGTGGCCCTGCCATGGAAGAAACGGGCCTTCAACTTTATACAAGCAACTATTTGGGCCGAAGTGCGCTTATATCAATTTTGATATAACCATTTAAGTAATTTTTTTGTCATTTAAGTCATATTCACTGTACTTAAAAAAATTATAAATTTATTCATTTTAAACAACTTCAAATATACAATGTCGAAAGTTTCATATGATTGAAGTTTAGACATATATAATAAGCTAAATATTTTTACCAAAATTTCAAGCATATACGGTCAAAGTTACTTCAAATGTATATGGTTAGATTCAGTCATTTTTACGTGAATTTTAGTTGTTTTTATATGAAATTGATACACATATAATTGAACTATAGCCATATGGCATATGAAACTTCAAATATTTAAAACAAGTGGATAAACATACAAAAATAAATTAAAACTAAACATGAAACTAAAAAGCTTAGACAACGATAAAGACCCTTAACGAGATACAAATGCAAAACTTTATACAAAGTAATTGCACAACATTCGCACAAATGCCCAATTTTGTGGTGGTCTTTAATTTTTGCCTCACATTATTTTTTAGCGCGGCATAATTAGCGTTTAACTTCAACATATGTATCATAACATCCATACAAATTATGTCGGATAAGGCATAATTTCCAACACTCAACATAATATGAAAAAAGACATAATTTCAAATTTTGACGACATAATTAGCGTTTGACTTCAACATATGTATCATAACATCAACACAAACTATACCGGATAAGTCATAATTTCCAACACTCAACGTAATCTCAAAAATTACTATAAAATTATGCCGCATAAAACTAAAAAAAAATCACCATTTGACTTGGTACGGAGTTTAAGAAAGAAAGGAAAACTTGTGAAATGTGTGGTCCAAAACAAGTCTTTTATAAATGTATGACCATAAATCTTTTCATAAAGTTAAATTATTTCTAATTATAGAAAGATGATATTCTTTTTGGGACAAATCAAAAAGAAAATGATGTCACATAAATTGGGACAGAGAGAGTAGTAATTATATCATTAAAACAAAATTTTATATATTTTTTTTATATGTAAAGAATAGATCTTTGGCCTAACTCAACACCAAAAGCTAGCTTGTAGGAGGCGTATTGTCCAAGTCCATATAAGGAGTCCATGTTCCCATTCCATATCCGATGTGGGACTCTTAACACTACCCCGCACGCCTAGACCTCGTTAACTAGAGTGTGGACAATATAATTTGGTGGCCCAACATCGACGAACAAAAAATTAGAATGAGTCTGGCTCTGATACCATGAAGGAAATTAATTTCATACCAATAATACAACTATGTAAGATCAATCCATGGCTACACTTATTCTAAGAATATTTTATTCATCTTACAAATATAATTACATAATATTTAATTTGATTTAATTACATAATATTTGATATGATGGAGATAATTATCTTAACAGTGCCCCGCAATCTTAGTGGAGGATTCTCGTATGTTGAGGTTGTCCCTGAAATCATCAAACAGTACGCGCGGACCTTTCATAAAAATATTTGCAATCTGATAACGAGACGGGACATGGAGAACCCGGACTTGTCCTCGTGCAACCTTTTCACGGACAAACAAGATATCCATTTCTATGTGTTTTGTGCGTTGATGCTGAACATGGTTGCTTAATAAGTATATCACACTCACATTATCACAATAAACTACGGTTGATTTTTCGATCGGACAATGAAGTTCTAAAAGAAGATTACGGAGCTAACATAATTCAGAGACCACATTAGCTATTCCTAGGTATTCTGCTTCAGCACTTGACCGAGATAGTACCGGCTGGCTTTTCGACGACCATGAAATGAGGTTGTCTCCTAAAAACATACAATAACCAGAGGTGGAACGCCATGTGTCTAGGCAGCCACCCCAATCGACATCTGTATAAGATGTGAGGCCAGAATTGTGGACTTACACAAATGCAACCCAAAATCAAGAGTACCCTTAACATACCGCATAATTTGTTTAAAAGCCTCATATGTTCTTCCTTCAGATCATGCATAGGTATACAAACTTGTTGAACTGCATAGAAGATATCATGTCTCGTGAAGGTAAGATGATGTAATGCCCCTGCTAAGCTACGGTAATGTGTTGGGTCACTGTATGGAGTACCTGTAGAGTTGCTCAATTTTGCCTTTGTATCAACCGGCGTATGTGAAACTTTACACGAGGACATAACGACTTTGTCAATGATCTCCTCGACGTATTTCCTTAGACAAAGAAATAGACCACCTGCATATTGAGTGACAACGATGCCCAAAAATAGTTTAATGGGCCCAAATCCTTTATAGCAAATTTTGAAGCGAGAAAGGCTATAATAGACCGGCGAAGTGATTCTGATGACGCTATGAGAATGATGTCATCCACATATAGAAGAATATATGCCATGTCATTTTCCTTCTTGTAAATTAACAAAGAATGACCGGACTTGCTGTGTGAGAACCCTAGTGTGGATACGAACCCTGCGAACCTGTTATACCATGCTCTGGGACCTGTTTCAAACCATATAATAATTTTTTCAACAAGAAAACATAATCCGGATGAGTAGATCTCGAAACCCAAAGATTGGTGCATGTAAACTGTTTATGTAGGTGACCATGTAAAAAGGCATTCTTGACGTCTAGCTGATGGAAAGAACAATCCTAATAGTTGTTGGTTTAACTATTTGATTGAATGTTTCACCGCAATTCACGCCAACCTGCTGAGACTTGCCATCACCAATAAGATAAGCTTTGTATCTCGCAAAAGAGCCATCAAAATTCTTTTTATGACAGAAAACTCACATAGACTATATTACGTTCACATTAGATGAACGAGGCATTAATTCTCACATCTTATTTTTAACAAGAGCATCAATTTCATCTAACATGACATCTTTCCAATTCGGGTCTGATAGGGCCACTTTGGGATTTTTGGAAGTGGAGATGGTTGGACCGAAGATGTTAGGTTAAAATGACGCTTTAGATGAAAAATCCCGTGCATGGCATGGGTTTAAATGGTCCGAGGTGGGGCCAAGATAGATGGTTAGGGGATTGGGCTTGCAGTTTGTGAGTTGGGTCGAGGGGGGGTAATATATTGGGCTAGATGAGGTGGGCATGTTGGCCTGGTTAGGGACGCGGATGAGGGAGTAGTGGGCTCTCTCATGTGGGCCTGCCTGCCATGAAAAGTGGACTGGGCTGAGGCCGAAAAGGAGGAGGCAGTGGGCTCTTCGACTCGGACTGGCCCAGTCTCATTTCTTTGTTGGGCCGCCATATTTGGTGGTGTATTTTGGGCTAGTCCAGTAGAGAAAGTATGAGTTTGGGTATTTAGATGGTGATGTAAAATTAGATGTATTTCGTCGTCCAAAAATTCGTATGAAGGCGGGGACGCCACGTGAGATTTAGCAAACGGGAATGTGGACGGAAATAAGGGATAACATAAACACCCAAAAACCCTCAAATGTGTATAGTAAGGAAGATGATGGTACAACATTTGTATGAGTGATAGGTTTGAGAGTAGCTTGCTAGGAAGAATGTTTAAAAGATATGTGGTCATTTGAAGTGCATGATGCCAAAAGGACGGTGGTGTGGACGAATGCCCAAGAAGTGTGCGAATTAGATTGTTGATTGTTCGATTTTTTCTTTCGGCTTTTCCATTTTGAGGAGAAGTATGTGGACATGAAAGACGCAAGGACATTCCATTTTTGTGACAAAATTCCTTAAATTGGGTATTTATGAATTCTCTCCCATCGTCACATTGAAAATATTTAATGGATTTCTCAAATTGGGTTTTGATAAAAACACTAAATTGTTTAAAAACAGTGAAGACTTGCGATTTCTGTCCTAAGGGAAATGTCCACAGAAAATTTGAATAATCATCCAAAATAAGCATATATTATTTATGAACTGCTGAACTTAAAATCGGAGATATCCACAAATCACAATGCATAAGATCAAATGGCATAAGAGTATTTAAAGTAGATAATGAAAAAGGAAGTTTAACATGCTTCCCAACCACGCAAGCCTGTCAAACATGAGAGTCCATATGTTTGTTATAATCAACAAATTTAATTTTTCTAAGAATATTGAACATCGATGCTCCCGAGTGTCCCAACCGGTTATGTCATAAAATAGGAGAAATAGTTGCAAAAGTTGATGGATTGATGACTTGGTTGTTGGTAGTGGTGGTGATGGGATACAAGTCCCTAGTGCTATTACATCTCATTAGTGGCATCCCCGTCTGAAAATCCTTCACAGAAAATCCAAACAGATCAAAATTAACAGAAATATTGTTGTCAATTGTAAAAAGACGTACAAATACCATGTTTTAATCAGTTTGGGACTTTGGATGCATGTAGGACGTTTTTCAAATGTAAAGGTGGGTGAGACAGGGAAGATTTAATTGGCCAATACCACGAATTGGAATTTCTTGTCCACTGCCAACAATAATATTTTTATTACTGCTCATATTAAATAAGATGAGAGATTACCTTGAGATACCGTCATGTGTGACGTTGCCCAATATACAGGTATCACGAATCATCGGGAACACTTAGATTCATATTGTTCATGGCCTGTTCAATATTCGTGGGAGCATAACCTGCGAAAGATGGTCCATAGGCTGCAAAATCTTGCTACGGACGAAAGTCGAGAACCCTAGGCTATCTAGAGGTAGGAGGAGGTCGGGCCTACTGAGCCGTGGGGTACGGGCAGGGTGGGGCAGCCCACTGTTGCGGCTGCCAGCCCCACGGTGGGTACTGCCCCCACTGCCCGCCGGTCGACTAGTTGGGCTGTTGTCAGTGGGCTCTGTTTTGGCCCTGCTGGCCGCGGCTATTGCCGCCGCCGACGGCCTGTCCGCCACCCCGATCCCGTCCCTTTCCACCATTATTTTTCCTTTGTTATTGTTACGATTTTTACCTCTTTTTGATCCATTATTTTGTCGGTTCGAAGCACTACCGAAACCAGAACTTTGTGTGCCAAAATCATCATTATATGTGTTGGTGGAAATAAGAGCGGTGCCGCATTAGTTGCCGCCCCCGTTGCCTGTTTTTGCTTTCGGGTTTCTTCAAGAATCAATCTCGACCGAGCCTAATATAAGGGATTGCTTTGTTGAATGAACGTAGCAACACCATCAAATTATTCATTCAATCCCGTAATCAATTGGAGAACTAACCTTTGATTTGTCACCGGCACACCAACATTTGAAAGTTGATCGGCAAGCATTTTCAACTCTTGACAATATGTGGAGACGTTTGAAAAATCATCCAATTTTACATTGGTGAATTGGTTTTCAAGATATACCGCCAGAGAAATTTTATTATCTTGAAAAATATTTTGTAAACGCTCCCAGGACTTGTTGAGTCATAGAGTCCGGTTCCAAAATGGTGTGCAAAAGGTCATTTGAGATGGTGTCGCAAATCCATTGAAGTACTATAACATCTAAACGAGATCATAATTTTTTGTCAACAACGATGGTTGTCGCACCCTATTTTACCAGATTGTAGCGAAGTACAACATATTGGTGATACCTAAATTGGATTAAGGAGTCGTCACCTAATTATTTTACGGTGAATTAAGAACACCTAAATATTAACTAATTGCTACAAAATAACTATAATTTTGTGATCTGCAAAACTAATGAAATTCTAGGTAAGGGTTCTTTATTATCATAAAGGAAGGGGTTAGACATCATTTAAGATATGCTAACTTGTGATTATCCGGACAAACTCAGATTAATTATTGTGCTAAGAAAAATGCATATTTACAAGTATAAAATTAAAATAATATTTAAAGAGGATGCATTTTTTGACAAAGTGATGATTTTTCTTTTGGGATAGTTTTGCAAAAGTGATTGCAAAAATAAATTCCTAATATGAGATCCAGAAGAGTATGCGTGACATTGTAAGGTATGGTTTATAAAATATAAAGTTTGATTTTGGATAAAAAAATGTATATTTGTATGGAAAAATATATAAAGTTAATTTTTGGATAAGGCATGCATTTGTATGAAAGTTGATAAAGTAATTATTTCTTGCAATTGATAGTAAAAGGGGAAAAGTAATTTATTAGTAATATAAAGAAATAATTTTTAGGAAGTCATTTTAAATCATAAGATTGGATAGAAACAAAGACTTATAAGTATGTTTAAAGTGCAAATAGAAGATGACTGATTTGTTTTGAAAGTTTGAACATGCATGACGCGCCTAAAATAAATAAACTAGCGGTGGATTTCCAATTTTAAAACTACCGAGCCTGAAGTAAATAACTAGCGACGGTTTCTAAATTTAAAACTACCTTACTACTTATCTATTCCTAGCCTAGTTATTCTAAATGTCCTAACAATCACACAAACATTAAATAATTATTACAACCCAAAAAATAAAAATAATGAAATTAAAAATAATAATAAAAGGGAACTAAGGCGGATGACGATGTCATCTCGCCCTATTTGTTTTGAAATCCCGAGGTTAGAGAATGAAAGGAATGTGGATGCAGGTCTTCGCTTGGCAATGATCATGATGAGTCTCATAACGAGACTCTTCGTAGCTCCCGATGCATTTCATGTAAATAAAGAAAAGAAAAGAAAAGGATTAGTAGACGGGACATGGAAATATATATATACGTATAAATAAATAATTCATGAAGAAGTAATATGTTATTGGGCCTCAGGATGCAAACAATATGCGGGAGAGTATAAAAAAATAAGCCAAAATAGAATTTCAGACCAAAATAAATCGGCTCGGATGCACGATGGGCCCAATTAACACGTGAAAATAGCAAGCAGACCCAAACATATAATTTTCAGATATATATCTATATATCTATATATCTATATATATATATATCTATATATATATATATATATATAAAGAAAACATATTGGCCGGATGCACAATGGGCCCAATTAACACATATTCATAAATACTACAGACCCACATTTGATATCCACTTAAACATATGAGGATGTATTCATAATATAATTGATATACTTAAAGGTATACACTAATATACAGTTCTTGTATACACTTAGCGTATACCGAACCTATATACTTTGTATACTTTAGGGTATATCATGTCATAGTTTCAACAAACCAAATAAAGAATGTGAGAAGATAAGCCAACATGAGCAGATTCAGACCATAAAATTCTAAGTAGATACCATCACACAAGACACACTTAACATGTATAGAGGGATGATATAAGCAAATGTTTTCAGATATGTATGATATACCCAGAGGTATACAAAATATACAGTTTTGGTAAACATCTAGTGTATACCTATACTCTCATACTTCGTACATTTTGAGATATATTACACTATTTACACCCTAAATGGGCAAGAGAAAGCAGAATGGTAAACTAGGGATATCACTCCAACTTTAATCGAAACAAAAGAAAATTAGAGGAAATGCATCCTTTAATTTTAAACAGACCACACATGCACTAGACATGATCAGAGAATGCGAACAGTAGCCAATTCGGGAGACACGGAGGTAGGCAAGTAATCTTTTGAGGGGCAATATATCAAAGAGCACAGAGTTATCTAGGTTGGCCTATAAACACATAAGATCCTACTCATACTATGTGTCAGGCACAGTAACACTTAGACATTTTTTTAGGCATGAAGACCTCAATAATATGTAAATAAACTGACAAGTGGGGGGCACATGGCATGGTATAAAGGAGACTAAGGAGTGTCACATATTGTCATGGGAGCAATTAAATATGCCAATATTATAGTGTGTAAATAATCAGACTAGCACAACACAGACATAGTAATATGGACTAATAGCACAACTTGAACACACAAGGATTGCTCATGCTATATCAAACATGCAATGTCCTAGACATATGTTGTATCAACTAGACTTTGGCACTCAATATATCCAGATATACATGAGACATTCCAACAAGTAGGAGACAAGATGACTACAACCATGAATGATCAACCTTAAAGGCATACTTCTGGATATGTATTGAGAAGTCTATTCATGTTATACTCTAAGCCAAAAGATACTTGGTTAGATAAGGAAGGGGCATGCCATGATAGATATAATAGGCAAACTGGACACAGTGTTATGCATGTCTTTAATTCCACATAATAACTCTCTTATGCATGCAAAACTACTCAATTACAAGCTAAATGTTGGGACTAAGTTAGACCACATATTTTGATAAGGAATGAGTAGGCATATCAGTCAAGAATGGTATCCTAGACATGTGGGATTTGCTTAAGCTGAAATAAGCACACAATCACCTATAGGTTATATATTAGACATGATGCCTACTGGACATACAGGGTAAACTTGAATTTAACTCAATAGATGTATGAAATATACAAAGATGTTCTATTGACCAACAGGGACAACATTGTGGGGATATTCTATTGATCACTACTAATCCAGATAAGTTTTATTCAAATGACAATTTCAGAATGAAAACTAGTAATAAATAACTCCGCAGGTCTATCCCAAATCAGTAATATGTTCAAGCAATATTCGATCCAAATTCGTAAGTTATTTTATACTAACAGGGACATGATTCCAGCTATGCATAAAAACATTTAAAGATACACATAGCAGGACTATCAAAGTGAGCAAACAAGACCAGAATAACAAAGACATGATGTTTGACAACTCACATCATATTTGATACATGCTTGTTTTTTGGAATTTATAACTTGATATAGACACACACACTCTGTTGTTGATACTAATCTCCATAGAAAGACACAAACAACCCCCCTAAGATACATATTCAGACTCTATGTAGCTTTCATGGCCTCATTTTATACTAGTTGAACATTTTAGACAGTATGTGATGAGGTATAAACATAGGTAAGGGACTGAATTAAGGTATGACATGATTAAGATGGTCATAAGGTAAGTTGTAAGTCAATCAATTAGTAATTTGTGACCCCATGCACATCAGCTATTATCCGAAAGGCATAAACCAACCAAAGACTCAATATGATGGACTTATGCATCATTTCTAGGTCCAATATGAGTTTTAAACAACGAGAAAGCAAAGAATACACATATACTAGCCTTAGTTTGATTCCATACTCACAGAAATATAGATTTCTTATGCACATCAAGAAGGATCCAAAGCTTAAACATATCTCATATCCCTTATTAATCATAAAACACACAAATAGGCCAAACAACATATCACAGTTCTTTTAACTAATCATAGTCTTAAAGCATATCAATAATATCACATCATTGCATACAAGCCTACTGAATACCTCAACCAAACTAGATTACTTGAATAGATTAATCAGAAACCTAGCCTAAACGTGTTTGGTCTATAATAAGACTTAACTACAACATCTCAAACAAGCATAGAGTACATTTAAATGCTACTTCTTCTAGCTATATTGACTAGCTTATATAATTTACGAGTTCAACAACCAGACAATTAAGCTAAACTAACATCATGCAAAATAACAAGTGGAAATAAAGACTGAAGGGAATTCAAATTTACGGACCTTTTTCGGGCAGCGGACCGAGGCGTCGTCTCGAGTCGTCTAGTCCGCTCGGAGGAGTGTGTTTATGCGGTTGAAAAGAAAATGAGTTTGAGTGTTTCGTGGCTATGTCGAGCCAGAAACGAGAGTCAAAATGGAGGACTTTTCAAAATCGAAACATGTTCAAGAAAGGATCTTTGGTTCTAAAAAATCTTTTGTGAAACCCCCAGTTAGGTCGATTCTTCGCAAGAGGTTTAGAAAAAAAAATAGAGGGCTTCATTTTTTTGTCTGAAAATCCCCCCCCCCCTTTAACAACCCACAAAGGGTTCTATTTATAGTCCCAACTGAGACCCTAATGGCTAAAGTTTGAAATTCAAATTCAAACCCAAGATTAAAATATGACGGTTTTCATCGAAAATCGAGATGATAATGAAGGGGTACGGGTTTGTGTTCTTACCTATCGAATCCTTGAAGGTATTCTAGGGATCGACCGCGGCATACATGTTTCGCAGGTCGATTTGACTCGGACGAGCTATTCCAAGCTCTGAGTTTTGCAGAAAAGGGGAAAAAGGGACTCTGCGTTGTGAGGGCTCGATGGTGGAGGGGACATGGTGGTGGGTGGTGAGGGTGTTTGTCCGGCGGGTAAAGGGTGTTGTCCGGTTTTTGGGGTTGTCTGGTTTGGCTGTTGGTTTTCGTTCTGTCGATGGAGGATTTGGGGTTTTTAGGTCGAGGGATTGTGGGAATTGGGTTGGACGATGGGTTAGGAAATAAGGGGTATTGGGCTTGGGTCGACGGATTTGGGGATTGGGCTGGTTCGGTTGGGCCGAAAAATAGTGGTTAATTTGTAGATGGACTTTGGGGGTTGATAGAATGTTTTGGGTGAAATGAGTTTGGGTTAAAATAAAAGGGTTTATTATTAAAAAGGAATGCATTGAGAAAAATATAGATTATTTAGAATGAAATAACGATGTGATAATAATAACAATATTTGCGAGATGCTTAATGCTTATAAAAATAAAATGTGGTGTCGTTTTGCGAAAAATAGAAATACACATAATATTATGGTAAAAATTATGATTAGGATATATATTAAAATTATTTTTTGAGGTAGTCAAAATTTTAAAATTGCAACTACATATCGAAAAATAGTGGACAAAATTGGGTGTCAACAGTGGTCTCCGATGAAGACTTGGGAAGAATAATATGGGCAATGGATTTTAAACAACTCTCCAAGAAGAGTATTGCCCTTTTTCCATCTCAAGGGTAATAGAAATAAAGTTCTTGACGTTGTTTACGGCAAGAGCGCGATGAAATTTTTGTTTGTCGGCCATTGTTACCCAAGAAAATACAAGAAAAGGTAAAGAGAACGGATATCTTGGTGCGTAGGGTAAGTGAGATGAAGAACCCTAATTAGAGTTTGTTTGGAAGATGCCGGAAAAAAATATAGGGTAGGATGGTAGTATTTCGGCTAGGGTAGATTTGTGGCTCTTGATATCATGTAAATAATGAATTTTGGGTCTAACTCAACCAAAAACTAGCTTGTAGGGAGAAAAATGTTCAAGTCATATAACGAGTCTATGTTCTCATTCTATATTCGATGTAGAACTCTTAACAGATAACTCACGTACGATGCTTAAAATATTTACCAGTTGGTAGCTATTTAAATTTTTTTGCCCCTTAAAGTGTTCTACTGTAGCAATTTTGTATTTTGTATACTTCTGAAATATACAATTTATATATTAGCCTCTTCAAACTAAACTTATATTGATTCGATGATAACGGTCATTAATCAAAACTGATTTTGGTCCCTAGAAATAAAGACAATAATACAACTGTTAGTACGAAAGAAAACTCACTTAATTAAATACTTGAGAAATATATAGCAATTCATGATGCAATAACAGCCAAGTCCACTTGGCGGTGGCCGCCTCGCACAAAGAGGACAAGTGTCAGTGTCTACTAACCAACCATGCACTATAGTCCCCACTCCAAATCCACAGTTGTTGAAAAGCTAACAAAATACATTAGATTTTCCTAACGGATAATACAAAATAGGGAAAAAAAAACTTTAAAATGCCTACTTTTTAGACATGGGGGTGGCAAAAGAAGTGCAAATAGTGACTTTTTCGGCTTGGAAATGATTATGAGGGAATATATGTCTGATGCGTTTGGAAAGTATATGTCTTATGGATTTGGTTTTCCATTTGAGTGTTCTTTAAACTTGATAGGTAAATTCATTTAGTAATTCCATGTACTTGGACAACATTATCCTAATATCCAACGTGGAGAAAAAAACATGTATTTTTTTGTTTCTTGGGTGGGCTGAGATTACATGGTCCTAAGACATTGAGCATTTATCAGTACATTGATTCATTGAATAATTTCATTTCAATGATAGAATATATATATAATCATAAGATACTAGTACTAATCTAAATTATCTAAATTATAAGATGTTAATTATAATCATCCTAACTAATGAGATTACAATTCTAATTTAAAGATATTACAATATCAATCATAGTCATAATTGATGGAGAGTAGAGATAATTATGGGATTGCCCCATAATTATTCTAACAAAACGTGTATGCCGTCACGGAGGCGAATTACAGTGCAACATTACTTTTAAAGAAGATGAGTGCACCATTACTTTTAATTCAGAATTTCAAAGAAGATGGGTGCACCATTACTTTTAATTCATAATTTCAAAGAATGCACCATTACTTTTAAGATAAGATAAAGAAATTACAGTGCAGTAAGTTGGGTTTGATCTCTCGACTTTCAGAAATTAAACCCGACGCCTTAACTAGTACACCACTCAATCTCTTTTGATTATGAGTTTGTTCATATTATATTAAACATATTTTAAGAATGTTCACGTTATCCAATTTTGACTCTTAAATTCACCTCTCAGTATGCAGCATGCATGTAAAGAGACAATAAAAGCAAGATATAGTGTCCTACGAGCATGATCCTCATTCGTAACCAGGAAACAACATTGGCTATATATTTGAAGTTTCATAAATATTCTGACCTTATTAATATGATTGTTCCCGTATGTTTATACTACGCACTCAGAAGCGCGTGGATCTACAATGTAGCTTATGAATTTATGTGAATTCAATAGCAATTTTATATATGTATTAAATATTAAATTATGAACCTATTATAAACTTTAATTTCTAAATCTATCTCTGTACATAGTGTTGGGAGTTTTTGCTCTATGGTACTTTATAATGCAGTACGGGAAGTATATAACTATTACAAGTATTCGAAAGGATAAACAAAGATTCAATAATTCAACTAGAAATCTGAAAAATTACAATAGTTACACAACAAAAACCGGAAATTCCAGTTTTGTAGAAGATGGAAAAATGTAAATTGTTTTTCTTTGAGTCGAGTGTAGCAGCACTCTGTCCTTAAGACAATATTGCCCCGTATGTATCCTTTATACGTCCTGGACAATTTGTCTCCCAAGATAAAACAGCAATGGAACCCTTGAGCAAAGGAAACTCAAGAGCTACCGTGAAGAATATTGAGTAACGAAATGATGCTTGGAAGTTGTAGGAAGAAAACTATTTTCGGTTGTGTATTTTCGTGCTTGTTTTTGGTGTTATCCTTGGTGCTCAACAATGGTGTAAGGGGGTGTTTATATAGGTGAGGGAGGGGCGATTACGCCCTCCATGCCTGACAAATAATGACCATTATGAAGGTAGTAAAGCCACCAACATAAATGGAGAAAAGACCAACGGATTTGGCCATTATAGGAGGAGTAATTCAGCCAAAATAAATGGTGAATTGAGTGCTTGGCAGCCGCTTTGACTGTCAGATTCGGAAACTTGAGGGACCAAAGCGTACATCTTGAAACTTCGGGGACCAAGCGTACATCTGAAAGAATTCTGGGATCAAACTGTACTTCTAGCAAAGTTTCTTGGCCCAAAAAGATAATATCAGAAGACCCACAGCCCACAACCGGACCGGGCGGGCGGCGGCGGCGCGCGTGTGGTCTTTCCTTGAACCGAAGCACATCTAGGTCCTCCCTCCTTTAAATACATGGGATACCCCTTGGGGTCCCAAACCCCAAACCAATTTCGAGTCTTATATACACAACAATTCTTTCTTCCTCTACCGATGAGGGAGAATTACACACAATACCACACTTTCCATGCTTCAAACACCTTACTTCGTGAACCAATATCTCTTTCATTTCTCAATGAAATTTGACGATTCTTGGCCCTACGGTTATCTACGTACTTAGTAGATCATGCATGTGTGAAGAACCGAATTCTCCAATATGCGTAACACTAGTGTTTAAGCCGTTAAAGTTGGTCGATCGCAACTCCCGCCAAAGGCAAATTTCCAACACATAGTACACTAAATGTAGCTTTTAGCTTTTCATATATTTTGGGCCATAGAATTATCGATAAGCAAGAATGGCCTTCTTGTTTCGGAGAATAATTAAGATGAAAGCATGCATCCTCACACTACTTAACAATCTTATTTTCTTCGGATTGATTAGTTAATGAGAATGTTTTCTCGTGTAGAAGACTTTTGGTTAGGGTTGAACAATGAATAAGCGTTCGTATATTGAAGCTTCTAAAGTTAATTAATTCTATGATCGTTAGTGGTTAAGTTAGTTTAGAGTATATGGCTAAGGAGGCAAGAGGGCCATACATGAACCTCCAAACTTTCTAAAAACGAACATGGTTTGTGGTACCGTCTCTTAATATTAATAACTATATGCATCTAATGTTTTGAAGCATAGGATCATTTAATATAAATGGCACTTTTGACATGAAATGTGAAATCGCACAAGGATCCTAGATCCTGAAGGCTGGTCAAATGGTCTAGATTATCATAGGGTCGAAAAAAACGAATTTGCTACATAAATATGATGGTTGAGTGCTAACCAAAAAGGAGAAGGCCATATCTGATCTTACACTTGTCCTGCTGAAATTTTATGCCTTGATCAAGGTGTAGGACTTGTTTGCATCGGAGGCAGAATATTTACTAAGCAGTTCATATATTTTATATTATTATATTTTAAAAAATGACCTTATACATACGATAATTTTTCATTATATGAACCCCTTACGCCCTCTAATTTTGGGTCTACCAGTTACTAACTTTATAATATGTCAAGTTCTATTCCTTTAATTGTTCCCCTTCTCCCTATTGAAAATATATGTATAAGGTGGGCTTTTCGTAATATCAAATACAAAGAAGACGAAAAGGAAAAATAAACATCAATTACACATTCCCAAAGATTTCACTCATACAAAGTAATATTAAAAAGGATCAGTCCGGTGCATTAGGTTCCCGCTATGCGCGGAATTCGGAAAAGGATCGGACCATAAGAGTCTATTGTACGTAGCTTTATCTTGCATTTCTGCCGGAGGATGTTTCCACTGCTTGAACACATTACTTCCTGATCATATGACAACAACTTTATCAGATTTTTTTTTTATAGAAAATTAGAAATGCGATGATGTTTTTGGACGTCCAGCCGACCTCGTTTAGGAAATAAGAGTCAGAAAGACATATTGCTGCCAAAAAGAAACAAACAAGGTGCACTAAAGAGGAGTCAAACTTAGAGTACCATTATTTCCTTTGCATTTTAGTCAAATCACTTAAATCTTGCTTTAGTGAACCTATTCTTTTATCTTTTTTAATAGAGATGTCGAGCTAGTTTGATACACCTCAACTAATTTTATGATTATACTTGCTATATATCTTCTATCAGCATAAGTATTAAATAATTCTATTCATCAAATTTGAACAAAAGAATTAAAATCACCTATTAATATTTTTGCCTCCACTAAAATTGCGGGATCTAAACGAAATGAAAAAAATCACCACTGAAGTTACTTTAGTGGTCCTATTTTAATCCTTTAACTCATCATCTTTCACCGTAAAAATAGTGTTACTGAGAATTTGCCACAGTACCAGCAGCCATTATCTCAACAGGAAACCTATAGAGAAAAAAGTTTACTACTACTAGCAAGTAAAACAGTTAGTGTTAATATACTTTATTTTAGTTAGTTTTCTGATAATCATTTTATCATTAACGAGTATTGATATAGTAACACGTTTATGTTTACTTGGTCAAAACAAGAAAATAAGCAGGCCTGCATCTCTCACTTAGTGGATTGTATATCAGAAAGGTATGAACATAGAATTTCAGAGGAATCATGATGATGGCCCCCTCAATTGAACAAGTAAAACAAAAATCAACAAGGTGGGGTCCAAAGTGCTAATAGGTTTTCCACTAAAATTTTAACTTCTATAATTAATAGTGTCAATTAAAAAAATTACACAATCAAGTACTTAAAAGATCACTACGAGTAACAGTATACAGAAACTGATATTAGTAACACAAAAAAATAACTGTCTACCTGTTACAACATGTTAAAATACTATTGATGACAAATATCCTTATATATATTATTGGTACTAAATACTCCCTATCACATTTTATGTGGTATATTTTTTTTTAAATTTCAAAATATAAAAATATGATATTTTTATATTTTGAAATAATTTAATTTAACTTTTTTATTTTATCCTTAATGAGATAATTAATAGTAAAACAAATATCTCTGACTTATTTCAGACTACAAGTGGAAAAGTCTTTCTCATTTCTTAAATTACGTGTGCTCAGTCAAACAGTACCACATAAATTGACATACACAAATTACAGTTAAATCATGTTCAAGATATTGAGAAATCCTAGGGGCCAGGCTTTCTCACACCTTTTTTCCTTATAAAAAGAACACTAGTGTGTGATCTAAACAAACTTACTCAAAAAACTCAACTTGTACCTAAACTCCTCAAGTCCCTAATTCCTTATAGCAACACAACATATAGCAATACAACAATGGGAAATTGCATAGTACTTTTGCAAAATGATAAGAAGAAGGTCCTTGAATATAAAGCTCCAATGAAGGTCCATCATGAAGTATCACCTCTTTTACCAGAGCCACAAACAAAACATGTAAAAAAGGTGAGGTTTGCAGATGAAGTAGTTAAGGAAAGTAGCAAAGGTAGTTCAGAGGTTGTAAGAATTAAGGTTGTTATCAGTAAGCAAGAGTTGCAAGTTCTTTTAAGTGAAGGAGGATTAACAGTTGATGATGGCATGGTACAATTTCCTCTTAAGAAAGAACAAAGCTCTATTATTAGTGAGATTAATAGTTCTTTCACTGATAATGACAATGATTGTATAGGATGGAAGCCTGTTCTAGATAGTATACCGGAATTGGACTAGCTTATTAATTAGTCTTCTTTGAATTTTACTTTCTCATATTGTAAAATTGTAACATTACTATATAGTCAACTATAGTAAGATGCAAAAACCCAGAGAGGTACCAAGAAAACAGGTACTATATTGAAGGATACAGGAGTACTTCGTTTCTTAGTTCAAGTGACACTTGACAGAATTGGTAGTCAATCTTCTTCAATATATCAACTCTAATTTCTCCTTTGCTTATAGCAATCAAGTTATATGAAGGCTATGAACTGAGCAGTTAGAGATTTTAATCTATTTTGTTTCTTGCTATTTTTTCTTAATTAAGCGCTTTGTTACTTATCTTAACACTGCTAATGTGAACGACTAGAAGGAATTCTTGTAGGGCATGGTCACATGAAGATAGTTTTTGTGTGTTTTACGGCACCATATATGAGTGAATAAATACATTCTTTGTCACCTTAGCACCTGAGGGGATATTAGATCTACCCCGAAAAAGAATTGGAGAAAAGAGGACGTAGCGTAAGGTGTTTATTTAAGTCCCACAACGAGTGCAACCATCATGTTTAGTTTCTATTGTTGAGTTTGGAATCCTGAACATGCTGTTTATACTGCCAATGATAACCTTGGTGAGGATGATGTTGAGTCATTATGCCCATTATGTCTAGGGTGATACATCTGCTGAAAAGACCAGAACAAAGGATATATCGCGACCTCACAGGGTGAGCTAACCCTAAAAACCTGTCCTCGGTTCGGATTGCAGGCCAGCCTACAAAGTTTAAGTGTGTAAGAATAATATTTTGAGACAAATGAAAAGGGCAAATATGTATTTCCCTATTATGTGCAAGGATGGAGCAAAATCATGCTCATGTATTAGGTGCCCTTAGACTATGGGAAAAGCAAGGGAAGAAGAATAGGTAAACTGAGTGGATTGGCAGCAGCCATAGGTTAATGGGTAAGATTGACTAGTTGTTCCTCAATGGTTTATCAATATATTTAAATTTATGAGATGATCTATCGCCTTAGATCACACATTTCAAGTCATCATTTTTTTCTTAAATTACGTGTCAAGTCAAATGATGTCACTTAAATTGGAACTAAGAGAGTAATAAATTTCAAATACCTCATGGCTATAAAAAAAAAAGATCTTATAAGTAAAAATAAATTCACGTGTCAGTGGAATTTTCCTTTTCCTGTTAATTGGACCACTCAGCCTATAGTTAGGTAGCGGTAGCTAATATCATGCATTTTTCCTGCTTTGCTCCTGTTATCTAGACCGCACAGCTTATTGTTAGGTACCTAATACTAACTGGTAAATTTGGACATAAATTAATGGATTAACGGTTACTAGAGCAGCTCCCACTGCCCCTTATGTAACACCTTTCATCATGATGGAGAGCTCCTAATGATGGTTTCACCACATTTAAAGGCTAAATTAATTTTATAGATATATTTTCCCTTGTGCATATATTCACGCTTATAACAATAAGAACATGATTGAAGTGTCATATGAAAAGTGTCCACTAATAATAAATTGTATTTTTCAAAAAAAAAATAGATGTTAGAAGTGAGACGAAATCAACAGCCAATGCATGGAGTCTCGAGTGGTAGAATAACCATGAGAAATATGATATTGGAAAGGAAGTTAGATTACTGTAAACTATGTCTATGCTTGCTTCTCAAACTATGACAAAGGAGGAGGATTTAAAACTAGTCAATTCATGATGAATCATCGCAAAATATGGGCAGTATTGGAATGAATATATCCACATAGAGTAATGAATATTGAGGATTCATATGCCGATCCTAACTTGATTGAGATTGATGCCAAATTGTTGTTGCATTGTCATGATGTAGCATGTAACATAGAAGCTAAAAGGAAAGGAATCTTCAAGCTTGATAAGAAAGTTGAGACAAAGTAGCGAGGAGTACTCAGAATAATCCATGTCCCGAGGGTGCAGAAAACATACAACTCCTCACATTTCAACCTACGTTACTTGGACCCTCCAAAAATGTTCACACACTCATGTCGGATCCTTAAATGCATAGATTTCACAGGATCCAACACACAATCCGACATTTTTTTTGAAGAATACGAGCAACATAAATTTCAACAGTATCTCAGGACAACCATATTATAAAGAATTCAAACATAGATCAGCTTCCAGGAAATGAATAATATTACCCAAGATATGCTGCCCAATAATATGGCATTCAAATGAAGGATTGAGAACAGTACAAAAGATAAAGTGTCTTATTATTTCAGAGTAGAAGCAATGAGGGACCTGTACATTTCTGTGCATGTACATAACCTTGTGGCAAAAGGTCAAGCAATCGCCTGACATGTATATATACAAAGTATATTACAATATATTTACACCATATATGACTTGAATGAATACTGGTGAAGTTTTGCTTCACTGGTTCTATACATAAGTGCACGGATTTATCTGGAACATACTGCACACTGAGTAGCTATTCATGTTTCCTTTCAACTTCCAGGCTAATTTCATTCCGACGTGTGAACGGAAGAGTAAATGGTGGATTATACTGCAAGTAGAAGTATAACAAATACATTTACATTAGGCCAAAATCTGTTCTCCAGGAGATATTACAGGTATTATTGAAATGGTTCTGCAAATACCTGTGCAACTTCTACCAAGGCACCGTCTTTTACCTGAAACTCTGCATCTCCCTTTAGTGCAGTTCGAAGTCTTGATTCTCGGGCTTTAACTTCTTCATCATTCACAAAACCTTCCTCGAAATCGAACGAGAGAAGGCTAGCTAAGTTAGGATTAAACTTGAAAAATAGAATTCTTAAATGTTTTTCTTTTGAACTCTGAATTGAACATTGCTATTTGTCACAGCAGGCTTATATGACATTTAAAAGAAAGAGACGGAAGTACAACTACGTGTAAGTTTCTCTTGTCTCATAATAAGTGAAGCTATCAATGAAGGACTAAGTAAACTTTACCAAGATCCACTCCTATAGACCAATGAGACAGAACCAGGTTTCTGAATACTCGGATATATAATTTCTAGAGAACTTACGAATCCATCCAGAACTTTGTATTGACATGCTAAAATCTGAAGTCACAAACCTGAAAAAGCAACAACTGCCACAATTTTCCTAGGCACCTCATTGATAGTTACGGAGGAATCCTTTGGTAGTGGCAAGTCCGAACCATATTTTGAGGGCATGACAAAGGACATTCTCCACTTTCCCTGATCTTCCACCTAATGAAATTCTTAATGAGATTCCAGTGGGTGTAATTTTTGTGAAAATAATAGAGCAGGAAATAAATATAACAACTATATACACAATATTGGAGTGTCCATTTTCACAGACACATACTATTGGTTTTTTATGTTACAAAATGTTATAAGATAGCTATTTATGAATTACTAGTGCCTTATCGTTCGTATCGAAGATTAGGGGCGTATATTTATTCAGACATATAATCTTTGTAATGTGTAGATAGTTCTCTCTGACTGTTATTCCAGTCTAAACTTGTCCTGGAACTAAGATTAGACATCTGCATTCCATGGACTAGCCTATACGCATATATTGTTAGAACACAAGATTTATATGGGGAGATATAAGAGAGAAAAAACAGAGAGGGAAGAATCTGCTTTGCTATTAATATTGGAATGGATTGGATAAAATGAGATAATAAAACATACATATTAATGCCCCTTATATAGGCTTACAAAATCATACTACATTTATTATGGTATGATACTAGTCTAACGTACACACCTAGCAATTATATTTGAACATTACTAATCAAACATACACACCTCATACACACCTAGTCAAGTATACAGACTTCATACACACCTAGCAGTTTTCTTTGAACATGAATATAGACATATTCATGTATTCAGTTTTGACAACTAAGTTTAGACTTTCAACAACCTTCCTTAAACTTGGAACTGATAACTCCGAGAATCAACTTCATTTTCTCAAATACATCGGTCTTCAATGGCTTGGTAAAGATATCCGCAGCTTGGTCTTCAGATCTACAAAATTCAAGAATAATTTCTTCATCTTTTACCAGCTCTCGAATATAATGATATTTGATATCAATATGTTTACTCCTTCCATGAAAGACCGGATTATTAGCAAGTGTGATTGCTGATTCATTATCACAGAAAATCTTAGTCGGTCCTCCGTGCTTGTATTGTAACTCGTCGAGCATACAACGCAACCATATAGCTTGACATGTGGTGATGTGATGTTGCTATCATATATTATGCTTTTGTCGTGGACAATGCAACAACTTGTTGATTCTTTGAAAACCACGAGAATACTCCTTCTCCAAGATAGAACACATATCCGGAAGTGCTTTTCCGAGTTTCAACATCACCAGCCCAATCACTATTTGTATATCCCACTAGACTGAAATTGTCAGAATAAGTGTAGAAAATACCATGATCTCGAGTATCGCTAACGTATCGTAAGATTCGCTTCTGCTTGTAGATGTGATTGCCGAGGTGTCTCCATGGATCGACTTACTAACCCCACGCTATAAACTATATCTGGTCTAGTTGAAGTCAAGTATCGCAAGCTTCCAACAATACTTTTAAATAAGTGGGGTTCACCAATTCACCTCTTCCTTCTTTATTGAGTTCCAAACGTTCATCCATTGGAGTGTATTAACATAGTCCATTTGGAACTTCTTTAATATGTCATCGACATATTTCTATTGCGAAATAATTATGTCATCCTCACGTTGTTGCACTTCGATGCCTAAGAAATAAGACATCAACCCCATGTATGTCATTTCAAATTAGCGAGTCATTGTCTCCCTAAATTCAGTAAACATTGCAACGTTGTTTCCTGTAAATATCAAGTCATCGACATAAAGGCATACACTCATTATATCACCATTAGTCTTTGACTTGAGATAAAAGGTATGTTCGTGAGGGCATTTTTGAAATCCAACCTCGATCATATAAGTGTCGATTCGTGTGTACCAAGCTCGTGGTGCTTGTTTCAACCCGTATAATGCCTTCTTCAATCTGTACACTTTGATTTCTACATCCTTTTTAACAAAACCCGGTGGTTGATCAACATACACCTCCTCCTCAAGTACGCCATTGAGAAACGCGGACTTGACATCCATTTGGTGAATCTTCCACCTATTTTGAGCTGCGAGAGCTATTGTCATTCGGATCGTATCCATCCGAGCTACTGGTGCAAATACTTCAAAATAGTCAATTTCTGACTTTTGACTGTAGCCTTTGACTACCATTCTTGCTTTGTAACGGTCCACCTAACCGTCGGGTTTGTACTTCGTCTTGTACAACCATTTTACACCGATTGACTTTTTACCTACCGATAAAGAAGTTAGCTCCCAAGTATCAATTTTTCCATTGAATGAATCTCCTCATTCATCGCTAGAATCCATAGTTCATCATTTGAGCTTCTTCATATGATATGGGGTCACAATCAATGAATAGACAAAAATTTACTATAGTTTCATTAGTAAATTCATCATATTCATCATTGTCTGGTGTAACCACATAATCCTTCAAGCGTGTAGGCATCAAATGTGTTCATCTCAAACGTCCTACTGATGTTGGTGATGGAGATGATAATGATGTTAATGGAGATAATGGATCAATAGGTGTCAAATTATCACCTTGATCTTCAATTTCCGTGTCGTCTTCGATAACGACGCCTTTTGGTTTCTCTGCTGAGTTATCCCATGTTTACGATTCATCCTCGATGAATTGGACATCTCTACTCACAATCACCTCACATGTGGTTGGATTGTAAAGCTTATAGCCCTTTGTAACATCACTGTAGCCAAGAAAGATACCTTTGACTTTTATCATCTAGTTTCTTTCTTCGTTGATCCGGTATTTTGGGATATGCAATACACCCAAATACTCGCAACTTTGATACATCCAGTTTGTTACCGCTCCATGTTTCATGTGGTGTTCTTCCTAAAACGCTCTTAGTTGGACATCTATTCATCAGATATATAGCACAAGCAACTACTTCGGCCCAAAAATGTTTTGGCATATTTTTGGCCTTCAACATGTTACGAGCCATTTCAAAAATAGTTCTATTTTTTCTCGGCTATACCATTTTGCTGAGGTGATTCCTTGCAGTCAACTGGCATTTAATACCAACTCATTGAATTCATTAGAGATAAATTCTCCTCCTCTATCCGATCTCAAAGTTTTTAATTTAAAGTCACTTTGTTTTTCAACAATTACTTTAAATTCCTTGAATTTTCCAAATGCCTCAAATTTTTCCTTCAGAAAATAAACCCACTTTTTCTTGAAAAATCATCAACAAAGAGTAACATGTACCTCTTTTCACCAAGGGATTTGACTTCAATTGATCCACAAACGTCTTTATGAACTAGTTCCAACTGTTGTTTGGCTTTCGGTATTTTTCCAATTGGAAAAGGATTTCGATGTTGTTTTCAGAGAAGACACCCTTCGCATGGTCGATTTTTTTCTGCATCAACTTCAAGCCTCGAAAATTTAGATGGCCAAATCGAAGATGCCATAACCGTCTGTATTTTTTGCCATCGCTTGAAAACTCATTTAGCTTTCCGGTTGAAGAATTAGATAAAACATCTGATTCTTCGTCATTTGTACCTTTGCAATGGTACAATTGGATTTGCTTTGGATCGTGCAAACACAATCTTTATGAATATTTAGTGTCCCTTTTCTAAAAGTTGTCTAATAAAAAACAAATTCCAGAAAAGACTAGGCACAAAATAAACATCTGCAATAGTAACATCGGTTCCGTCTTTAGACCGAATTTTAATGTTACCTCTTCCCATCACAGGAACTTTGGACTTGTTTCCAAAACTGATATCTCCATGTACCGATTCGTCAAGCTGAGAGAATTCTCTCACTCATGGTTGTTGCATCCAGTATCCAAATACCATATGTTCGTACGTGCGTCATCCGGTTCAGTGTTGTTACAGGCCACAATCATGTTTCCTTCATCATTAGTAAAATTTGTCTTCTCACTTGGCTCACTCGTTAGCTGGCTCCGACATTCATATTTGTAATGTCCGAACCGTTTGCAATGATGACACTTGACATGCGATTTGTCACGTGTTTCTCTGTTATTTCCATCATTTCTAGAATTACTAATTTCATTGTTTGAGAAATTAATATTTCTACCTACACCTCGATCGCGTCCTCCGCCGCGTCTCCCATGTGCACCACGTCCCCCACGATTTGTTCGAACAAATCTACTCTGCAACGCCTGCTCCGTGCTAGAGTCAATGGATTTTTGGTTAATCCTTTGTTCGTGCGAACACAATTTACCCAATAACTATTCAATAGTTATTTTTGAGGTATCTAGCTCTCTTCAATTGCTGCTACAATATAGTCAAATTTTACGATCAAAGACCGTAATATTTTTTTGACTATTCTTTGATCTTCGAGTTTTTCACCATTCAACGCCATTTGGTTAACAACGGTATGGATGCGATCAAAATATGTCGAGATTGATTCGAGTCATTCATTGAGAGAGTTTCAAAATCTCGCCTCAATGTTTGTAGTTGTAGTGGCTTCACCCGCTCATCACCTTTGTAGGATTTTTGCAAAATATCCCACGCCTCGTGAGCCATTTCTGCATTGATATTTTTTCAAACACCGTCTCATCTATGAATTGAAAAAGTGCATATAAGGCGTTTTGATCCTTCTTTAGAGTATCCACCAACAAATCTTTCTCCTCTTTTTTTAATGCCTCAAATTCTTTTGAGTCAGCTACTTCGGTGTAGCTTGTCTCCACCAAATTCTATAAATATTGGGACCGAAAAAATACTTTTAATTGGACAGACCAACTATTGTAATTTTCCCCGAGTGATTTGGAAGTTGTAAATTAATCGAACCATTTACAGACATGGTTAGTTAAATTACAATTTCGAATCGGTAGTTTCTGATACCACTTGTTAGAAACATACAAGATTTATATGGGAGATATAAGAGAAAAAAACAGAGGGAAGAATCTGCTTTGCTATTAATATTGGAATGGATGGGATAAAATGAGATAATAAAGCATACATATTAATGCCCCTTATATAGGCCTACAAAATCATACTACATTTATTATGGTATAATACTAGTCTAACGTACACACCTAGCAACTATATTTGAACATTAATCAAACATACACACCTAGTCAAGCATAGAAACTTCATACACACCTAGCAGCTTTCTTTGAACATGAATATAGACATATTCATGTATTCAGTTTTGAATACCAAGTTTAGACTTTCAACATATATCGTGTGTGTGTGTAGTGTGTACACTGTACAAGCATCTGATAGGGGTTCACACAGCTTTTTCTGTTTGCAGTTCTCTTTTCTATATTATTAGTGTACTTTGAAAAATTGGAAAGAAGTAACCACACCCATGTCACGCCCATTTGGCACAGGTATGGCTAGGCAAATGAAGGATACATGCAACATAATCAAAATGTGGAATTTAATAGTTTCCCATTCTCCCAGATATGGATTTGCAATACCATCAGACAATACTACAGGTTCAAACAATAAGCAGCTACAATGTTTACATTTCATATCATCATGTGTACATGCTCTGGCGTATAGGCCTAGCACACAATTGAAAGAACCTCAAATCCCATCTAAAATACATGTCATCTTTATCAAATCCAGATCAAGAACGTAAATGTGTTTTTTCCTTGTGAATTAGGTAACTAGATAATGTTTGCTTTCAATAAAATCAGTAAAATTCAGCATTTCCATTTGGCTATATGTGGTAACTTTAGAGTAGTTCTTCACTTACCATTTCCCAAGTTATGTAGTGACTCGAAACTTCAATATATTATCAGTTAAATATTTTGAGTAACACCATGTCATCAACTTCCATGTTAGTTGTCCTCTTCCAGAGTATCTCCAATTTCCCCAGAAAAATTCAATATGACTTGATTATTTCATAACCCAAGGAGAAGAATATGACTCTTTACCAGTCATAACCTCTCGAGAAATGGAAAAAGATTGCAATGAAAAGAGTCAAGCAAAAACACGTGCGCAATAGAGTAGCCAAACCATTTTCACCAGCTGCAAAGTACTAAAAGAGAAAAAGGAATGACCAGTAGAAGAGTTTTACCCTTTTAGTTATCATTGGAGTAGTCATTTCCACCCTCTCCCCATCAGATTGAGTTCTACGAGTAATTACAGGTGTTGTCATCGCCATACTCTCCTTCTTCGTGTTCTGGGAATCACCAAGAAATTGGGCAAAGCCAAAGAAGATCACCATTACAATGTGGTTGGAGGTAATACGGTTGACTCTCTATAAGTACCTTCAACTACCTTACCAAACAAGTACTCGGCCAATGTGTTGAAGGATTGAGATGCACCATTAAGGTCAAACCCATTCTTCCCAGGCATTGTAGCCTCAGCAACAAAGTAAGGCTGTTTAAAGTCACAATACTACTTTAGATAAATGAACAAAATTATAATGAAAAAGAAAGATGGTTAAAAGGAAAATCAGGAAAAGAATAATTATCAACATGACAACATAAAGAGATGCTGGTGAGTAAAGTTCTAATAATACAGCATTTCTATAATCTTGCAGATTAATGCTATTAAGAAGAAATATAAGCACCATAAATAACAGGTGACTGATGGTCCAGAATTCAGGTTAAATACAAAGGACTATTTGCCAAAATTTAATGTCGATGTGTTTCGAACAACAGGATAGGGCTTCAATACGAATGGAGAGAGCTTATGACATGCTTAATTCTAGGTGATGAAACCAAAAGTTGGAACATAAGATGTTTATTTCAAGAAACTGACACCTCTGCTTTCTAATCATGTCTTAACAGTAACACTGAGTCATTAACATGTTCCTCAAAATTGAGGAAACTCCCGAGTCATAATCACTAGTCTATTTCTGCCAATTTCATATTGTCCAAATATTTTGAATACCAAATCTCTTTCTGGTTCTCATTGTTTCTTTTACTTTCTTATTGAATATTGATAGATATGCTGACTCTCCAATATAACTATTGGACTCCAGTTGTGGCATGCACATAATGATTAAACAACATGACTCTCCTCGTTCCATGTGGATTGTGCATTTCAAAATTCCATTTTCAACCCCCTGATGTTTGTTTTTATGTCCATAATAAGGGAAATCACATATATGACAAAGGCCCATTTCTTCGAGAAAAGACGTAGAATCAACTTAAACCAAAATCTGCAAAAAATGTCTCTCTTGTATCTATTGACATAACCTAGTAATTTTCACCAACTAATGCTTTCTTGTATTAGTACCCTATATTACTTCTAGAATGGATAATACGAACTCACTATTACCATAATATTCTTTGTGTAAGAATATGTAGCTGGTATGAGCATTTCTACTAAACAATGTATCTTGCCTAATATTTTTATCTATGTAAGTAGAATTCTAAAGGTTTTCTCATCACAAGTTTCCCCTCTATCTTTAACAATATTTTTAGTGAAAGTTCAAACTTTTTTTGCCAGTCAAATATTGCTCCTCTCATCTAGAACCAATCCCGTGATAAAGTTGCAGCAGGGATGCATATGAAATCTAGACTCTACTGGAAAAAGGAAAGTATGACAAAATTAGTACTTAGAATCACAGCACAAATACCTCAACTTCTCTCATCTCATACTGATCACTGCGTTTCAAAACCTTGAATTTCACGGTCTCCAGATCCGGCACTTCAGAAGATGACAGTTACAGGAGCTAGTCATTACGTGGACCGATTTTAACCATCTAAAATCTCATTTAGAAAAGGAGAGAAAATGACAATCATAAAAAGATTGAAAAGGTATACCAGACATCAGAGCTTCCTCCAAAGTCCGACTTCCAAATATCGTCTTCGGAAACACGTATTTCGCGGTTTCACCGGCCAATTCCGTCAGAACTACCAACAATAACAAAAAAAATTAACAAGTTAACACAATCAATCATTTAACATCGTTCTCATTCCTAAAACTAGCTAAAGGACTAAATACAGAATAAAATTGAGAGAAATGCTAACAAAAAGGGATTGCAGGGAAAATTTACGTTTCTGAGATTGAGAAGAGGTTTGGGAGGCGAGAGCGACGACGAGAGAGATTCGAGCTTCGATAGGTGACATGCCGTTTCTCCGCTGCGGAGCGGAGCTGCTTCTGTCAACTGCCATGGATTTGATCGGCGAAAGTCTGATTCTGCTTGCAGAGATGGAACAAGGTGACACCAGAAGCATCTTTACGGTTGAAAAAGGAGATTGTGGTTATCACGGGAGTTGATATTTCCACTCTATCACCGCTTCCCATTTATTTTGTTAGAAATTTGCAAGACTGAACCTTAGATTTTTTTAATTAATAATTGTCGCCCAGAATATTTGGTTTGTGGTAAATGAGCTGCTGAGCTGAATTTGCACCGATCAAAATAGATTGAGTTAATAAATGAGTGGGTTATTGACCCGCTCAATATTACTTAAATTGCAATGAGTTAAAAAGCGGATCAAAACTCAACCCGCTCAATTTTTACTAAGCTTTAATTGACTTATTTATTTTTTATAACTTTTTGATACCTAATAAACTATTATCTTTTTTTATTATGGCTATATATATCATATTAAATCAAAAAATATTTTTTTCAATATATTTTGATAGATTTCTCATACATCAATTTGGACTAGATATCAACTTAAATTTTGATAAATTGAAATAAATTGAGCTGAAATGAGTTACATTAACAAATGGACGGGTCAATAACCCACTCAAACTTAAATGAATTAGACAAATTATGATTTTATAGATTAAGTTTACCACCTCTAATTACATTGTCTTCTGATTTCTTACCACATAGTATTCCTTTTTAGTGTAGGGTGGGCACAGTTTTAAATTTCTAAAAAAAAAATATAAAAATAAATAATCATAGAACTGGCAGTAACTCCTTGTTGGTGAGAAAAAGGTAAATTATATTCATTTACTTTATTTTAATAACTTACTTTATTCATTAGTAATTATGAATAAATATACTCTGCCGTTTATAAAGTTTACGTCTATGTCTCTAATTGAATGAAAAATTTCAAATCAAGCTAAAATATTCAATTCACTTAATTAATCCACTCTGGACCCAATATTATAATCACATTAGATCATCCCATCACCCCCTGCCCCCACCTCCCCTCCCCCCCCCCCTCCCCCAAACCAACTCCCATCGCCGGCAACAAATTCACCTCTGAGACAATTAATCCAATAAAAATTAACTCAGCTCGTAAAAGATTTGGATGATATACCAAATTACAGGATCACCCTTCTATTCCTACATCACCAATTCATCAACAAAAGCTTAGATTGCAGCTATACAGAAACATCAACTATGAATCTCACCAAATAGTCTATTTTCATCTTTCTCATGTTCTTTAAGATTTTTTTAAAGATAAAATTATGTCTCACTTTCTGGTTCTAAAGTATTTTTTTTTAAATTCTATTTCCAAATGATGTGAACTCTTTAGGCTTGTCATTTTATTGCTCAGTTTAAAGTAGGGCTGGCCAGTGGGCCGGGACGACCCGACCCCGTCCCGACCCCGCCCCGGTCCCGACCCGACCCAAAAAAAAAAAAAATTAACGGGGCGGGACTCGAACTCGGGACGGGACGATGTCTCGTCCCGCCGACCCGAGCCCGCCCGGGCCCGCCGGACCCGAGCCCGCCCGAGCCCGTCCCGACCCCGACCCCGACCTTACCTTTGCAAAAATAACCGTTGCACCAACGGCCATTTTAGATTATGGCCGTTGGCCAACGGCCATTTTAGCCCCCCCCCCCCTCCCCCAACCCCCCCTACCCCTTAATATTTATTTTTAACCCATAAGTTATTATATTTACACTTTAACCCAATTTTTCAACTATAAATAACTCATTTTCTCTTCATCTTTCTCACAAATCTTCCTACAATCTCTCTAATTTCTCAATATATCTCTCTACATTGTTTGCTAAATATTCAATTTTATTAATTCATTTGGGAATTGGGAGTGAAGTTGGCAACTAGCTTGAGGATCTTCCATCGAGCAAAGTTTCAATTTTCAACCTCTCGATTACACGTCGACGTTACGTCGGCGTTTGGTACATTCGTTCCTTCATTAAATTATTATTGTCTGTTTATTTTATTTAGCGCACTTAATTTTATTGTCTTTAATTATTTATTATCATAATTAAAATGGAAGGATTAAAAGGTATGTTTAAGGGTAAGGGTAAGGGTGCTTCTTCTAGTAGAGGCAACCTGGGCAAGGGTACTTCTTCTAGTCATCTTATTCCTACACGGGATGATTTTGTTGATACTCAACATTTTCCTACAATACCATTAGATTTAGACGAGGAGTTATTTTTCGGAACTCAAGAAGACTTTAATTTAGACGATGATCTAGACGATACACCCACTAATATTGATGACAACACGCCCACTAGTGCACCTTCAACCGAAATACCTCCTATTCCCCTAGTATGAGACGAGGTCCGGCAAAACGACCATTAAAATCGGATGCATGGACATTTTTTGATAGGGACGTAGAGAATCAAGTAGCCATATGTAAAATTTGTAAAAATGTTTTAAAATTTAAAACGGAAAAGGTCACGGTGGGACGGGGGTTTAATTAGACATGTAGTAAGTGCTCATCCAAACTAGGTATGCCCAATACCCAGGCTTCAAAACCGGGTGCGCAAACGGCCGCTCCATCGGGACAAGGTTCACATACCGATCATCGTCCGGACCAAGTACATGTGGTCAAATTAACCCTATGACGGGGGGAATTGTAGGCTCTAAATACAACAAACATAGAGATAGGGAAGCAATATCAAAATTAGTTTTGTGGAGGGTTTGCCTTTTTCATTTCCTTCATCTCCGGTTTTATTCATTACATTAGAGATATATATAATCCTCGCTTTTAACGGTTTTCCTAGGTCAACCGTTAAGAGAGATGTATTTAAATTTGCGCATGAATATCAACAATATTTACGTTTTTCATTATATCATTTTAATGGCAAAGTATCTATCACGTCGATATAGGTCGTAGTACTAACGGCCATGATTATTTAACTGTAACTTGTCATTGGATAGATTATAAATGGTCTATGCAAAAACGTATTTTAGCGTATAGATATATAGATGATAGGCACACCTGGTACTTTTATTGCGAGAAAATATTTATCAAGTGTGCGATTATTACGGAATTACCGATAAAATTATGACTATTACATTAGATAACGCTTCTAATAACAATTACGCAATTACAATGTTAAAAAATAGTTTAGCTCCATCTTTTCCGGACCATTTTCATATAAAATGCGCGTGCCATATATATAACTTAATTGTAAATGATGGTCTATCACTTTTTGAAGACATTCTTAGTAAAATACAATTTGCTATAAACTTTATTTTTAAAAGTAATAAAGTACAACGTAGAAAAGAATATAAAAAAACTTGTCACGATTGTGGACTACCTTATAGAAGAATTCCACAAGAAGTATCGACTAGGTGGAATTCTTTATACGAGCAACTACTTGTTGCTTATGACTATATATTACCTATAACTTTATTTTTTAACTCTCATAATAAAAACCCAAATTGATATGATTTTAGATAGTGATTGGGTAAAAATTTCCGAACTTATTGTATTTTTAGAGAAATTTTTTCAAGCAACAAAAGAATTTTCCGGTATATATTATCCTACTATTTCAACTATGTTATTTTATATAACTCTAATATTTTTATTACTTAGTGAATATATGGAAAAACCAAGTTTATAAGGCAAGCTATTAAAAAAATGTTTGTCAAAATAAAAAAATATTTTATTCCTATTCCTTCTATTTATATTATTGGTTCTGTATTAAATCCTACTATTAAAATAGACGGTACTAAATCACTAATTGAAACTATTTACGATTGTATAGAAGTACTACCACCTCCAAGTCCCAAAAATCTAAATCACCCACCACCTATTGAACAAACTAAAGAAGAAGTGTTGAATAGCGTAGAACACCACTGCAAAAATATATATAGATTTTATCAACAAGAAAATGCTAGTAACGTACCGGCTACCATACCATCTTCTTCATCTTCAACACAACCTCACAAAAGACATCTGTTTTCTGCGGCTAGTATTGAAAGCCTCGAAATAGAATGTGCGGCCGTACCTCTACTAACCAAATTAGCGAGTTGGATATTTTTGTTTTGCGGGGTTCATACCGTATCAAGAAGTTATCAATGAAGATGGACAAGAAGACTTATTTCGAAATCTTGAGGGGGAATGAGAAGACCTTTCCGACACTTTCAATGATGGCTCGAGATGTTTTGAACATTCAAGCGTCGTCAATCGCATCGGAAAGCGCTTTTCTCGCAGCGAGATATCAAATAGGAGACCACGAGACACTCATTGGCGGAGACGACTTGGAAATTGCGGTATTATTCGAGAGATTGGATACGAGCGGAGCGGAGAAGGTGCGGTCAACCGGAGATCAACGAAGAAGATGATGAAAACTACAACGAAATCTTAACCGAAGGTAGTGGAAGCGACGTGGATCAATTTGACCAACAAATACCTATTCCAACCGAAGAACCACATGAAATCATCAAGCAATTAGAACGATTTTTTTGAAAATGTAATTTTTTTAATTGCAATTTTATTATGTAATTTGCAACTTTTGGACAACACCATAAAGTTGCAATTTAGATTTTAGACAATTGTATTTGTATTACAAAAAAATCATATGTCTATTAAATAATATAAGAGGCACCTGTGACCTTGGGATGTTTTTATTACACTATCTTGTTTTATTTATTGAGTTTTTTTTTATACATATATTATTTAAAAAAAAAAAAAAAAGGAAAACCCGAGCCCGCCCCGCCCCGACCCGAGCCCGACCCGAGCCCGCCCGCCCCGATACCGACGGGATCGGGATCGGACGGACCGGGAGAGTCCCGCCTGACCCGACCCCCGCTAGGCCCGATCCCGACCCCCGGATCGTCCCGCCCGACCCCGACCCCGCCGGACCCGGCCCGCGGAGACCCGAGCCCGCCCACCGGCCACCCTTAGTTTAAAGAAATTGTTAGCTTCTATTTGTGTCCTTTTAGTTCATACAGCACTAATGATGGATTTATCCCAATGGCTCTTTTTCCTCAACCCCTCTCTTATTATATCAGAAATACTTGTACACTGACGTGGTTTGCAGGATATTGCGTCGTGAACGTGCGCACTCGATTCGGATTCCTTGAAAAAAAAAAAAAAGAAATACATGTACGACGATTCATTATGATCTGATATGTCTTTTCCTAGTAAAGTTTTAAAAGCAATAGTTGGACTTGATCATATAAAACCCCAATCCCTATAACATTATACTCGATTTAGCCGGAGATGGGAGTTGGTGGGGGAGGAGGGGTGTGGGGGATATCATCAAAATGTTGTTATAATAGCTGGGTCGAGGCGGATCAAGTGATTTGGGTATTTTAGATTGATTTGAGATTTTCTATCCCATTAGGTATATGTGTAAATTTTGTAGACGGCATGAATATATTTATTTATAATTACTAATGGATGATAAAATTAGTTATTAAAATAAAGTAAAGGGATATATTTGATCCTTGTCCCTTTTTTATTTCATTCATCTTCTTCTTCTTCATTCTTTTATCTATCATCTTTCTACCATCATCGACATCACTATTACTATTACTATAAAAAAAATCAATTACATTTTTAATTCAACTCTATTTCTTACTCTCTCTCTCCTAGTAAAAAGAAAAAAAATTAAAGGAATTTTATCGAAATACCATCTTTAGAAAGATTGGAGGTTTAAAACGGGTTACTTTATTTGATGAAAGTTTTAAAAATTTAATGTTGGGGTTGTTTTGGGGTATTCGTGGGGAATCTTTAGTTGAAATTATAATAAATTGAGAAATTTAAAAAAAAAAATTTTGGATTAAAATAGTGGTTGAAACAAGAACACACATGAAAATGGAGAAGAACACCAAGAACGTGATTTCAAAAAATTTTTTTTTTGTTAGTAAATGTGTTTTCTATTAGAAAATAGATTTTTCTTTTCTTGTTTGAAATATTAGTTTTACTCAAAATTTATTTTTTATATTATCATGGGATCAAATGACACATGTCATAATTTAATTTGACATTTTGTCATGTCATCACCGAGTGTATTACACACACATTACATATTTGGCTGATTAAGCGGAAAATGTCTAAATGACAAAGTCAAACCATACCTCATGTGTCTAAATGAAAAAAGTTTAATTAAAATGTCGAAGTAAAAGATCTTGACGATCACACGGTGAGCCACCGATGGGTTTGGCCTTATATTTTTGACAGTTTTTAAGGACTCAGCACAATCAATTGCTTGATTCTTAATAATAAGTAAAGTTCGATTAAACTCGATTTGATGCTCAGACCTACGTTCTATGGGTCGAGTACTATGGAGTATCTCTTCACATTTTTATATATGATGACAGCGTCTAAATTAATGTTCTCATCTCATTATTTGCCACACGGTTCTATCATTTATGGATGTTAAAGAAAAGGTAGAGCAGAAAAAATTGATTCAATAAATGTATTCATCTGCGGTCTGCCTCCAATAATTTGGCATGTAAGTACAAAATGAGTGCACTTTACAGTTTCCTTCAAATTTCAAAAGAGCTGGAAAAGTTTGCCCACTTTGATAATATTTGGTTGATTATTACTCTAATTAAGAGGAATACCACTAAATATGATATTAGGATGGATGGATTCTTCCATCCTTAACCCGAACTCTCTTATTCACGTCTTAAAATGAAAAAAATTTTAATGAAATAGTTTTTCGTTTAATGAATCATACGCAACGTACCTAAATTTAAATTAATTAGATCCCAGAGCAGATATAAACCTTGGGCAGGAAACATGAAAAATTAAGAGCAACATATATACTCTATCTTTTTACTCTTTTTCCCTCGCCTTATATTCACTCCGACCATACGTAGTAGTATTATCAATCAGGGGCGAATTTAGTAGGGGTGGGCATAAAACCCGTTGAACCGAAAAAATCTAACCGAACCGGCGGTTCGGTTCGGTTTAAAAAAACTATTTTTAAAAAAAATCGAACCTACCTGTGTTAAATAATTCGGTTCGGTTCTTTCGTATTGGGGATGAACCGAAACGAAAAAGTTGGGGCAAATATGTAATTAATCTTATTTTTTATTTTAGGCTACTGCTATCTCTTGAATCATAACGATTGAAGCCAATTTATGAAGCTTTTATGGAAGTCGAATGCGGCATGAACTTAATTAGCATATCACGGAAGCATGAACATAAAATGTAGGAAGAGATAATAGTTGTAAATTGGTGCAACTTTAAATGGTCATAACTCTGCGCTCGGATGTCCGTTTTACCGATTTATTTTTATTTTGCGTATTTTTTTCGAGATGCGGCTGGTGGCGCCGCCAATTTTTAGGAAAACGTATGTTTTCCTAATAAGTTTGTGTTTTCCCCCAAATCGGTTTCTAATTTTTCCTTTTCTTTAGTAAAGATCTCACGATATACAATACATTTCAACGTCGAAACTTCATGGTAATGTAGGTGTGAATATCAATTTTAGTGTTGAAAATTCAATTTTTTTTAAAAAAAAAATCCCCCGACCCGTTTATTTTATTTCAATGTTGGACTTTTATTTTGTGGGGATGTAAACTTTAATTTGGAGTTTTTTTTTTACATGTTTTAAGAATATATGTGATGCAGACTTTATGTTTTTGGACTTTAAATTGTTTTTTTGGACTTTATATTTGAATTGAAAAAATTGATATAAATCAATACATTCGGCGATATAAACCGATATATTTTTTTTTAAAAGTTTGATTCATTTTTTTAAAAAATGAATTTTATTCGATTCATACTTTTTTGATACAAAATCGAACCGATATACGTCCACCCCTAGAATTTAGGTGCTAAAATTGGGGCACATGAACACATGGTCTTTTCGTAAAATTAGGTATTTTATGTATATATTTCCTAAAATTTAGTATAATACTTTTTGCTGAAATTCATAATATAAAAAGACTAAATGATGCACTTAATCTAAGATTAAATTATCTACTTAGAGAATTAGAGAATCAAGTCTCACTTAATATATTTTTTTCTTTCTCTTTTAGTAATAACTCATATTCTTAAAATTCTAGATTCGTGTCTCATATCAATCAACCTTGCATGACAATTGATGTTCTCCTGCATATTAATAATCCCTCTCATTTCACGTGTTAATTTGATTCATGGCAGTTGACATAATTGACTGAGGGCACGTAATACACAACGGAAATAACTATAGTTTTAGGGTGGGTTTTGGTATGATTACAAAAATTCTGGAAAATATTGCTGAAAAAGTAAATTACTATTTTATATTTGATTGTCAAAAAATATTTCAAAATATTCTCAACAAAAAAATGATTTCTCTCACTTTTACCTATTTTTTTTGCAATTATATCAATTTTTAATTTCATATAATAATTTTACTAGCACTTTGTCATTATTATTACTAATTTTTAATACTAAAAATATTTAAAGAAGACACTATTGGACTTGCTAATATTATTATAATTCTCTAAATGTGTAAAATATTTTTCACTCTTTATCAAATATCTGAAAATTTTCAGAGAAAAAGTCAACTTTTTTGAAAAGTGATTAGGTCAAAAAATTTAGAGTCGTGTTGGACCCATTCCTTATATATATATTTTTAAATTTACACACTAAGTTTGATACTTATATTGGGGACTTATTAAATTCAAATTCACATTATAAGATACTTTCTAACCAATACGACTCTATACCCACTTCATAATACTCCATCGGTTTGCTTTTACTTGTTTATTTTTAATTTTACACGTCCCTTAAAAGTTAATAAATGAAATATATATTTTACCATGATACTCATATTAATGATTTATAGTCTTAATGAGATTTAGAAAATGATTTAAAATGACTAAATAATGTTATGAGTTTGATATACCAAATTTGAAAAGTAAAAGTAAAAATTTATTTTTAGAATAGTAGATAATTAAAAATGAAGGAAAGGAAACTACCTAGCAACCCATTCTTTTTAATTAAATTTAGGGAACAATTAAGAGTTTATTACTATTGGAATAATATTTAAATTGAGACGAATGCTTCAAAGTTGGTTGTGACTTGGAGGGTCAGATAAAGCTGACACACTTCTGACTCAGCACGTGCTTAATTTTTATTTTATGACAATCAGATAAGAATAATATTTAGACAAACACAAAAAACTTAATTCAAGATGTAATTTTCTTTAAGATTTTTCAATTTAATTTATTAAGCAACAAGGGAGAATATTAATATCAAAAGGCTACGATGAATAAGGTTAATCAAAATTTACTGGTAATTCTTTACTCATCTGTTTCTAATTGAATGTCTCACATTTTACACTAAAAATAAATTTGATTCCGTGTAACTTTTTGTGTAGAGGAATTGTTAGAAACAAACTAAAATGAGAGGTTAATAATTAACATTTAGAAGTTAGAAACTATGGAACCACTCATTCACCTGCATATTTTCTGAATAATTTTCCAATTACTAAATATGTATATAGTTGGTAAGAATGGGCAAACATTGGCTAAAATCTTGAGAAGAGATCAATATAATTATTTTAGGATGTCGGGATCTTATTAATAACTCAGAGATTTGAAATACTTACACAAGGATTTTTTTTTTGACAAAACAGAGCAATCATATTTAAAAAAAAATAATAATTTTAAGAATTGAACTAAATGACAACATTGATAAGAGTGGTCTCTATTAGGACCAATCTACTTCACAAGACAGAGAGTGATCAAGAAAATATTATATAGTTTGAAATAGTTTGGTACCACCGTTGAAATAGTTTGGGTACCATCACTGAAATAATTAGTAGAAGATATTACGAGGGATACGTTTGTTCTGCAAAATGATTGTAACCTTTCCGAACAATCTGTTTCAGTGTCAATTTTACTTCATATCGATCATTTCTAATGTAACTGAGAATATGCTTGTTGTATCTTAAAGAACCGTTGTCTGCTAACCTCATAGATATGCAATCACTCTTTTGAGACAGTAATAATATAATGCTTTCCTTCCTATTTTCTTGATCTAAACAGTGTGACGATTTTGTAATTAAAAGGAGCATGCAACGTTGAATTCAAACTTTTCTTTTCCCACTAGGCTTGACCACAACTCTTTATTTTTGGAGTGAGACTTGTTCTTTTATTGTTCATTTGTTTTTTCTGAAAAACTTGACTTCGGAAATTCATTGGTCATTTAATTTTGTACTTTCCATAATTAGAAGGTAGACCATAGACACGCACGTTTTGGGAAAGCGAACGATATACAATCACAATTCACACATGCAATCACCATTTTTCACTAAGAATTGTTAGTGGAAACATATGTTTTCTTATATCTTGTAACTGTATTTTACATTCATTTGTGTACTTATTAAGCTGAAAACTGACTGTAACTAATCCACGTGCTATTGAGCATATGTAAAGTCTAAAATACCCCCTATACTATTTTTACCAAAAGACCCTTTTTATTGTCGATATCCCCTTAAGCTGAAAGACAGACATCTGTATGGGTAAAATTCGTATTATACAGCTGTACAAATTTTATTATGACACGTGGCAAGGAAGGTAAATCAGATCCAGATCTGCCATCATCGCTCCCGGTTGCTCTTATGTTGTACCGGAGGTAGTGAAGGGTCGCTAGTACCGGAAAGTAGAACGGGAAGGGTCAATTCAATGTCCAAACGTGCGACCGTTACAAAAATGGCCTTACACCTCCCAAAGAGCATTACAACGAGGGACGGAGCTAGTTAGGGCCAAGAGGGTTCATCCGAACCCCGTTCGGTGAAAAATTACACTGTATATACAAGGTTAAAATTATTTTTTATGTATATTTAGTAGACATTGAACCCCTTTAGCTTCTCCGTGTGTTTATTTCCTTGTATTTTTTAACCTCCTTAGTAAAAATTCTGACTTCGCCACTGATTACAACACTAATATGAAGGGACGTAATTCGTGGAATGTGCACTCATGAGTCCAAGTATATAAAGACTAATCATTTTATTGTAAGGACATCTAAAACAAAAGATATGCTACATATTTGCTACTTACACTGGCTATTTTCGAAGTACTTGTCTCAATTTAGCATTCAAATATCATAATCAAAAATTCACCCGGAGATCATAGCTCAAAGTTTCTCCAAGATCCAAGTCTCGGGCTATTTAATCCTTTACTTTCAATTATATCATTTATATTAGTTTCAAATTTCAATTGCTAATTATCTTCCTATCTTGATCATTGAGATCCATGTGTCATTGACCACATATACAAATTCAATTGTACCAATTTACGGGCAGACAACATCGACCATCCCAAGCTTGGTCAGTAGGCCGTTTGTTTCATTGGATAAGATGGATATTCCAAGATTAAATTTTGAATTAAAATTATATTTTATTTGGTTGAAGATATAAATTTATTGATAAGAAAATATTATAAAATCATATCCAATGACAAGATTTAGACTTGTATTCATTAGTCCTTGTAAGATGATATTAATCTCCCTTGGGGAGTCTTTCATTAATATTAATGTATATATAGAGTACAATATTCATCCCTTATACAATAGGAATCCTAAGCCTATACAAAAGAGGAATCCTAGTCTTACCATAATTATATTTACACAATATATGGAAATATTCTAATTATGGGTAGGGAATATATTGTTTCCTATATTTACACGTTTACACACCCCCTCAGTCGGAGCGGGAGGAGGCCGGACGCTGATACTGGATCTGAAGTCAAGAAATAAATGTATGGGAAGTCCTTTGGTAAATATGTCTGCATACTGATAGGATGATGGAACATGTAACACTCTGACATGGCCTAACACAACTTTATCACGAACGAAGTGTAGGTCTATCTCAATATGCTTAGTTCACTGATGTTGAATCGGATTATGAGAGAGATAGATGGCAGAGATGTTATCACAATACACAATAGATGCATGACGCAAAGGACACTGAAGTTCTAACAGTAAATTTGTGAGCCAACAAATCTCAGCTACTACATTTGCAACGCCTCGTACTCGGCCTCAAGATCGGAGCAAGATAGGGTAGCATGTCGCTTGGCAGACCAAGAAATCATATTATCCCCTAAGAAAACACAAAAGCCAGAGGTGGAGCGTCGCGTGTCAGGACACCCTGCCCAATCTGCATCCGTATATGAAAGCAACCTGCCTGGTGCAGAGGGGGCATAGGTGCAAACCATAATCAAGAGTGCCCTTAATGTATCGAATAATACGCTTAAGAGCAGTGAAATGAGACTTCCTGGGGGCATGCATGAATAAGCACACCTGTTGAACAACATAAGCTATGTCTGGCCTGGTGAATGTGAGATACTGAAGTGCACCCGCAAGGCTCCTATACGAGTAGGATCGAGACCGGAGCACCATCCATAGCACCGAGCTTAGATTTGGAATTAACTCCGGAGTAGGCACCTCTTTGCGTTCGCCATCTTAGCCCCGTACACAATCTCTTCTGCATACTTACGCTGACACAAGAACATATGATTGGCAGACCTGGTCACTGATATCCCCAAAAAGTAACTCAGCTTCCCCAAATCAGTCATTGCAAATTCGGACTTGAGCAAGACAATAATCTTATTTTTCAATCCGTCGGAGGAGGCAGTAAGAACAATATCATCCACGTAAAGTAATAACTAAGCAGTGCTACTACCTCGATGAAAAATGAAAAGTGATGTATCACTCTTGCTGCATACAAACCCAATATGTAAGATATACCTGGCAAAGCGATCATACCACGCACGGGGGGGGGGGCTGTTTCAGGCCATATAGTGACTTACGGAGACGGCACATATAGTGAGGAACTGCTGGATGGGTGAACCCTGGTGGCTGATGCATGTAGACTATCTCTCTCAGATCCCCATGTAAGAATGCATTCTTCACATCAAGCTGATGGATCGGCCAGTGTTTGCCCATGGCAATGCTCAAAACTGTGCGGATGGTAGTCGGTTTGACAACCGTGCTGAAGGTCTCACCACAATCAATGCCCTCTTGCTGATTTGTGCCATTAGCCACAAGACGGGCCTTATACCTCTCAAGATCCCCATTGTCTCTGAACTTGTGACGAAATAGCCACATACAACGAATGACATTCACCCCCTCAGGTCTAGGTACTAGATCCCACGTGTGCTGTTTAATTAAAGCATTGAATTCCTCATACATATCTGCATTCCAATTAGGGTCTTGTTTGGCCAATTTTGGGTTTTTTAGAAGTGGAGAGATGGTTTGGGCAGACAAGTTGAAATGGACTTTGGGTTTGAAGATTCCATGCTTTGAACTAGTTTCCATTGGATGGGTAGGGACAGTGAGTTGTCACGAGTCAACAAGTCATAGCATAGATAGCCCCTATGGTTCGGCGGGAATCCTAGAAAGACACTTGGAGTGGACCTAGGAGCGAGCTTGTGAGGGGCGGTGGAGCTAAAGTTGGGATAGCACAGACAACCAAAAATCCGTAGATGATCATAAGAGGGGATTCTATGGTAGAGGATTTCGATAGGGGTCATATTGTGAAGAGTGCTAGTAGGGAGAATATTTAGAGTGTATTCTGACATTTTAGCAGCATAGACCCAGAAGGGTGGAGGGAGGGAGGCATGAATCAATAGGGTGCGAATCATATTGTTAATGGTGCGGATGATTCTTTTAGCTTTACCATTTTGTGGTGAGGTGTGAGGGTAGGAGAAGCGAAAGACCATGCCATTATTGGTACAAAAGCGGTGAAACATAGAGTTATTGAATTCACGACCATTATCGCACTGAAATGATTTTATGCCTTTTCCAAATTATGTTTGAATGAACTTGCGAAACTCAAGAAATTTGACAAACACTTCCGATTTAAATTTAAGAGGGTATAACCAAACGTAGTGTGAAAAATCATCAAGCAACACAAGATAGTATTTATGACCGAGAGAACTAGAGATAGGAGATGTCCATAAATCGGCATGTATAATATCAAAAGGAGCAAATGTAACACTAGTAGATGATTTAAACGGAAGATAAATATGTTTGCCTAAAGAGGAAGAAACACAATTTTGGGCAAGTTTCCCATTACAAGCAATGAAATTGTTGCCTCTAAGAAAATTAAAAACTGGGACTCCTGGATAACCAAGCCTATTATGCCAAGTTGAAGAAGAAACAATCGCTAGAGTGACGGGAGAGCAAGATCTGGTAGCGGAGGTAGAAGTGAATGGATAGAGATCCCCCGTGCTATTGCATCTCGTAAGAGGTGTCCTCGTATGAAGATCCTTCACAGTAAAACCAAAAGGGTTAAAATCCACAGAGACACAATTATTACGAGTAAATTGGCAGACATATATGAGGTTCTTAATCATGTGTGGGGCATATAAGGTGTTTTTGAGGGAGAATGATGGATGAGGAGGTTGTGTGTATGAGGTACCATAACCCTTAACTGGAATGCGTTGTCCACTACCAACTGTAACATATTGAGGATGCTTTAAACTAAACAATTTAGGAATAGTACCTGCAGACTGGGTGACGTGAGATGTGGCGCATGAGTCCATGCACCAAGTATTGTCGTCGTTGTATAGAGAGGTCTTTGAACGCCTGACCCAACTCAGTGGGTGTCATGTCGGAGGAGGGCTTCGGGACCTGACCTTGCATGAGGTGGGCCTGCTGTGAGGTTGGAGTGTGGCCTAACAAATCGGGGTAAGAATACGGATTGTATGGCTGCTGGTACTGGAATGGACTTGGCGCCGCGCTCGAACGGGGCGCCGCGCTCGCATCGGGGCGGCGCGCTGGGCGCGCGCGCGCTGTAGACGAACCGCCGAGGAGCCGCGCCCCGTTGTTCGCGATCTCTGTTGTTGTTCTTCGCCGTTGGTTCCGTTGACCGCGACCCTTGCCACGACCACGACCTCCTCTACCGCCGCGGCCTTTTCCACCCTTGCCGCCGCGCCCGCCGCCGTTGGGAGTTGTCTAGTGGCGTCGATCTTGGGGTTGCGTGTCGACGCCTAACACCGCCGGGCGTGCTCATCCCGCTTAGCACGACGGGTTTCTTCGAGCAACAATTGTGAGCGAGCTTTGTTAAAACTCGGTAGCGGATATGCCTGTTGAATTATGGTGGCCAAAGTATCATATTCGCCCTTAGTAAGGCCATAAATCATTTGTAGCACCATTTTATCTTCAGTGACAGGCGTGCCGATGTTGGAGAGTTGATCCGCTAGAAGTTTAAGTCGCTTGCGTACTCGAGAGACATTGGAGAAGTTTTCAAGACGTGTTTTGTTGAACTCTGTTCTTCCAAATACACTGCACGAGTGTGCTTGTTGTCCTGAAAAATTTCCTCCAAACGATTTCACAAGTCAAGGGCTGTGGAGTCAGATATCATGATAGTAAGGAGCAAATCCTAAGAGATACTACCATATATCCATTGTTTGACGCCGGCGTCGAGACGATGCCGATAGAATCATCAACCTCCGTAGGCGGGAATATTGTCATCAATATGGTCAAGCACTTTATAGAGACATGCATGATTGCGAAAAAGTTCAACACAAGGAGAATACTGGTTGTTTTCTTGATCAAGAATAATGAGAATATGGTTCTTGATGTTGGAAACAGTAAGGGCGGGATGAAACGAGGGTGATGACTTTATGGTGGGATTTGTGGAGGTAGAGGCATCAGAAAGTGTGGAAGAATCAGGAATAGCCATTTAGAGAAGAGAAGAAAGGAAGAACAAAACCCGAAAAACAAGAAGAAAATTCGGGAGGGCCGCGGTGTAGGAGAGGCAGCTGGCGGATGTGGAAGAGAAAGGTTTTTAGGGTTTTGTTTATTTGACTCTTGATACCATGTAAGATGATATTAATCTCCCTTGGGGAGTCTTTCATTAATATCAATGTATATATAGAGTACAATATTACAATATTCATCCCTTATACAATAGGAATCCTAAGCCTATATAAAAGAGGAATCCTAGTCTTACCATAATTATATTTACACAATATATGGAAATATTCTAATTATGGATAGAGAATATATTGTTTCCTATATTTACACGTTTACAGTCCTCAGGTATAAGATTAGTAGTTAGGAATGATGTCTCTCAATCAATTTACCATTTGCGAGCAATTTTATAACAACTGTTTATTGGAAAGAATCATATACCTAAATAAATAACTCGTGTTTCACTAATGTTTATTGGAAAGAATTATAGTACCTAAGTTTCTTTGTTGTAATAAATAAGCAAAGCATAAGGTTGGTAAAGCAAGCAAAAATGGAAAATGGAAGAACTCAAAAAAGGACTTGCTAGCTCTTTTTAAATTATCGTTTATAGTAGTGAGAAATCTAACAAGTGCTCATTGTTTTTTTGCACAAGAAAGTAGAAAGGAAAATAATAAAAGAAACATCAAGATGGACATAATAATAAATGTATTTTTCCCAAATCTGAAGAAAGTGTCGTTTTTCTTTGTTTAGCTAATTTTGTTAATTAATGAGCCTAATCTTGAACCTACTTTGACGAATTGGGTAGATGAAAATGGTTGGTAGGAGGAGTCAATTGAATTTAATGATAAAACTGCTGGCCCTGTGTCGTTTTGTTATTCTTGGTTTTCCAAATTCACAAATTGGGTACTTTGCACGTGTGGAAGGAAGATGTACATTTTTCACGGTTGTGAACATTTGACAATATTTTTATATTTGGTTGTAGTAAGAAAAAAACATTTGAAGTGGAGAAAAGTTTAAATTTATAATGAAATGCTAATGTTTATGACACTATCAAAGATTATGATCAGATGATATGTTATTCTTTCTTAATCGCCTTCAAGCAAGACAGATGGAATGAAAGAAAGAAAAAGTAGCTCCGCAGCTACCCAGATCTTGCGTCTTCTTTTGCTGGCTAGATGCGTAAGTCAAGGTTCAACTTTCATTTCCCCCGTATGGAGCACTGAGTTACTTACGTTACGGTCTTCAACAGGCAGGCTGCACTCTAGGCGGCTAGGAAGGCATGGTCCATAGTTCCGAAATTTATACGCGAATCAAGATCGATAAAAGGAAGTTTTACAATCACCGACTCAAACCCATTGTCGAATCCTACTTCCGCTCGTAAATACCGTCCAGTCAAGTCTTTGTTCTTTTATTCAACAATACGGGTGCTAACCAGATTCCCAAAGTAGTTTTTTCTTCGGCAAATTGCCCGAGGCCTAAGCTTTTTTGAGTGGAGCATGTGGTTTAATTCGATACAACGCGCAAAACCTTACCAGCCCTTGACATATGAACAAGAAAACACTGCTTCCACTGGTGGCGGGCGGGCGAAGGGTCCAAAGGACAAGTAGCCGGGGGCGAATCCAAAATCCAATTGTTCCATTTTCTGGGGTCAGCGGCTTTTAACTCGCCATAAAGTACACGAGATTTGCCTTCTCGATCACCCCGAATAGATGTAGAAAAAAGAACAAGAAGGGTGATAAAGAGTGGTATGTACATAAAAAAACATAAGTGCAATGAGTATTCGATCCAACCTTATTAGGAATAAGTTACAATCGAGTATTCAAGTATAAATTGAAAAGAATAAAATAACATTTGAAGTTCTCAACCAATTTTTTTATTCCATTTTATATAATATAAGACGCGCGATAAGAAACTTATGCTCAACAGAAATAAATTTATGCAGTACGATAAGAAACTTGTGTCGCACGAAAATTAATTTCTTATTTCGATGTTAGAAATACTTTTGGCCTTTTATTTTTTTTAATTGTAGCGCTGAAAGACAAAAATTTAAAATCATATATTAATCGAGGGGAAAAAAATTACAGACCACTACGAAATAGGGCCATTTGTGCGAATGATCCATAGTAATATAATTATAAATTATTTCACTAAGATTAAAATAGAAAATTAAAATTAAATTATAACTAAAAGTATTTTTAAAATAAAGGGGAAAGAAATTGATTAAAATGTTAAAATTACTTCAAACCCGCTTTATGGATAAAAAATATTACATGGGTCCATAAATTAAAATAAAGCTAAGAATTTTTTTTGAACCGACAAACGATTTTTACTTAGCTAACAATTTCTTGTTTTTCAATTTTGAAATGGCTATTAATTAAAAATGTTGGACAATGACAATAGTTGTGGAAAATGTCGACTAGTATTTTCACGTGTAACTTGCATGTGCTTGGAATCTTCATAAATGAAGTGAATATAATTTTAACTACTTGATGGAGATGTTAGAGTAAATTTTTTTGTTTTTTTAGCAAATTGTGGAAGGTGATATAAGATTGTTAAAATTACTTCAAACCCGCTTTATGGATATGACAATCATGCGCGTCAATTAACTTGGCTCTAGTCTTACTGGCAAAATTGCAGAAACTTTGACCACAACCACTATATATAACTCCTACTGGTCACTAGGAAAACGTCCATTCATTTTCAATGGAATTCGAAACTCTTGCTCCGCCCAGTTTTGATCTCAACTCCAACTCTCCTATTAACTCCTATTTAGACACAAATGTTGCTAATGGCCGGAAATGCCAGTGGCCTCACTCTGACGGAGATGAAATTCCTGCAGATAAAACGTCGACACGTCATATGGACGCGGCAATGACAGTGCAGAAGGTTTACCGGAGTTACCGCACCCGGCGCATGTTAGCTGATTCTGCTTTGGTTGCTGAAGAGCTCTGGTTTGTTTTGTCTTTACTTAAGGTCTTGTTTGGCGATTTTAAAGTTGAAACTCGAAATACATGTATTTTTCTTAAAAAAAGTTTGAAGTTTAGTGAGTGAAAGTGGAATGTCTCCATATGAGCCGTTTTTGGAACTTGAAAATTTCCTCTATCTCAAATTATTTATCATATTAAAAATAATTATCTCAAATTATATTTTCTCTGAGACGAAGGAGTATATTATAATTTGGAAATAAAATTTTAAAATATGATCAAATTTCAGGTCAAACGGATATTTAATGATAAATTTTTAAAATTTGATCCAAAGTCTATGATCAAACAAAATTTTGTTGTTCCTATTACTGTTATTATTGTTGTTAATGTTCTTATTGATGATTTTGAAGGTGGCAAGCGATAGATTATGCTCGATTGAATCACAGTACAATTTCTTTCTTCAATGTTCCCCAAACGGAGACGGCGGCTTCTCGGTGGAATCGCGTCAGTTTAAATGCTTCCAAGGTATCTTCACAATTTTAATTTCTGTTAGGAGTACATAAATTGCTAAACTTTCAACGATTTTTTCGTCAATCTAAATAGTTGAATTTTTCTAAGAGTATATATTTACTTTAAATCATTGTAGTAAAAAAAAGTGCAGTAATAACCTACACTTAACGTGGAAGTTGGAACAACCTCTAGTTTATGTTGTCTTATCTACTATAGCTATTTCTAGGGCTATCAAATGGTTGAATTGTGTGAAATTTGGATTAATTGAAAAATCGGTTGAGTCACTAAACAGTCATGACCAATAAACAAGTTCATGATACACCAAAAAACCAAAAGAGGTGTCTTTTCTATAGAGTGGAGTGGGTAAAATTATAGAAAGAGAAAAATACACAAGAAGCCATATCCAGGAAGAGAAAAGAAAAGAAAATATGTTTCTTAAAAAATTAATAGTGAGAAAGTCATCACACCAAATCAAATAAAAAAGGTATTCCTTCTCTTTATAAAAATGTCAGCATGTAAAACGTACTCCCTCTGTTTCAATTTGTGTGGCCTGATCCGGAGTATGAGAATCAAAGTGATAAATGTTCAGTGTGAATTTGGACATAGAATCTTCAACTTTTTTTAAATAAAATATATTTAAAAACTACAAAAAGTATTATAAGTCACAATAGTTAACTATTCAAAAAATATAGATAGTATTTAAAGATGTCATGATCAAAGAAAATATCCTTTGATTTTCCTTATAGTAACTAAGACACAACAATTGAAACGGAGTGAGTAATAAAAAAATAATCACGTCTAGGTCCCAAAACAAGCTAGAATCTGCTATATGACTCCCCACTTTTGTAGGGTTTTGTTGGGTTCAAAACACATAAGTAAGGCACAACGAAAGTTTAAAAGTTTTGTTTCTTACTTACCCCAACAATAATTTCTGGTATGGTTATACAACAATGAAACTTGTAACATAAAAATATACTTACAAGTTATAATTATCTGAAATCTTTATCAACTGTGAGGTGCACACGCGATTGCCCTTCCAATTGCAAGCTCCAAGCTTCAATGTATTTCTCCTTCGGAAAGCTAGGAAATCCGGCAGAGGTTCGAGAGAGTATTTGATTCTAAGTCTCTAAGGCTTAGAATGATTTTCAGAATTGGTGTGTTGAATAATGAGGTGAATGCCTCTATTTATAGTTGAAAAATAGGTCAAAACCGGATTAGGGTTTGACCTTGGGCCTGGCCCACATGTCGACTTATCGTATATCATCGATATCCCATTCTCGATGATCATTAGTCGAAGCTATTTTAAGAGTTACGCTCTATCATGAATATCTCACTCTATTAATGACAACGTAAGCTCAAGTGATGCACATTAATGAATAATTACAAACAATCAAATAATAATTCAATAATTACAAATGCCAAAATATTAATCTCCATTAATAATAATATGAATGTGTATAAAGTACATTTGTCCTAATACAGATTGTCTCTAGGACATAAATATACTTTCAACTTTCATATAAGCTCATTTCATATCATCAGTCAGGTAAACAACTAGTCAACTCTGTTCTCTTTCTATTTTTGACAATTTTCTTAGCTCAAATTAGTCAAAACGTTTGAAGGTTAATTCTATTTACGTTTTGGCCAGGTTGGTAAGGGGTTGTCCAGAGATGGAAAAGCTCAGAAACTAGCTTTTCAGCATTGGATTGAGGCGGTGAGTCACTGACCACTGCTGCTTTATTTGAATGTGCCCCATTAACATTATTGATGTTTGTATTATTCTAACCTTGGTTGTGTGGTAAATGTAGATTGACCCACGCCACCGTTATGGGCATAGTTTGCATATGTACTATGATGAGTGGTGTAAAACTGATGCTGGTCAGCCCTTCTTCTATTGGTAAGAAATCTGAATGCTGGAATTGGTACATCACAAAGTTGTATGGTTTATTTTGAGGTGGTAAATAGTGGGGGATGGCAGCTCTATCCCATAAAATTTGGAGGGAAAGAGCAGTTCTGTGCTTATTTTTACTGCTTCTGAATTTTGGTCGCATTGAATTTTCTTTTCCTTGTTTTGCTGTTGAAATTCTTGCAAATTTTTGCTTTTTCTTTTTTCTTAATTGTGGAATTCATGACCAGCCTTGATCATTACAAAGGGCGATGTGATAATTCTTGGAGAAAAAGATCAATATATTACTTATGTAGCTTACCAGGCATTATTTACTGCATAGACGGTTGACTAATCTTGTGCTACTTCAGTATGAAGTCTAAAACGTTGCCCATTGTTGGATTCTGTTTTCTGACTGCAGTTTTTGTACAATATGGATAATGCCACATGATTTATGAAGTTACTAAATTTTTTTGGAACATGTGCAGGTTGGATCTTGGAGACGGCAAAAAGGTTGATCTCAAAGAATGTCCGAGATCTAAGCTTCAGAAACAAAGTATCAAGTATCTTGGACCAGTATGTGCTGAATCTTTTGTTACTTATTGCAATGCAAATCGCGATGTTTAGCATCAATATACAAATGGCTTCTCATATCTATGTGCCGATATGGATTTTATTTAATGATACATATGATTTGCTCTATTTTACACCGTCTAATATTTATTTTACTTCTATTGCATGTTCTGGTATGTACTTTTTGTCCTTAATCAAAAGAAGTATATGTACTTTGTTTACTAAGTGAAGGTGTAAGTTCTGCATAATTTCCTTAGTCGCATTGTTTGATGTTGCCATGCAGCTCCTAATTATTTGCTTATCTTTCTATAATCAGCAAGAGAGAGAACATTATGAATATTTAGTGGCTGAAGGGAAAATACTGCATAACCAAACTGGAAATCATCTTGATACAACCAATGGGTTGCCAGGGTTGCCAGGGGCAAAATGGATTTTTGTAATGAGCACTTCAAAGAGACTCTATGCTGGAGTGGTAAATTTACTACATGAATACTTTTATGATGATTCCTGCAAATTCTTTTGTTTTTCCTCTGTTAATGCAAAAAGTTCGTTATTCAAATGCCTTTCAGAAGGAGAAAGGAATATTTCATCATTCCAGCTTTCTTGCTGGTGGGGCTACTTTAGCTGCTGGAAGACTAGTGGTAAAGGATGGTATACTTAAGGTAAATATCTGTTGTATTGTTGAACTATCTTTAGATTGCATATGCCTGACCTCAAAACTGTGTTGAGATTTAAATGGAGGTCTGCCAAAATGCCAGAGTCATTTCTTCTCAGCTTTATGAAACTATATTTATGAAACACTTTCTGCTCCACATTAATATACTTAAAATGTTTAATGAAATAGAATTAACAGCTCTATGAAGAGAAAGTTGCCTGCCCTTTTGTTTGCATATTTGTGCTCAAGCCTATTGATGTATTATTTGGTAATGAAAGGCAAGAAAGAAATTTGATAATGCCACCTGAATCATAAGCGTGTAGCTTGAAAGCAAAACCTGAGTCACTGCTCACTGTGTTTGGGTTGCACACTGCTGTGCTCTGACATTTTAATTTTTTCAGTCTATTTCAGCATATAGTGGGCATTATCGGCCAACTGATGATAGCCTTGACAGCTTTTTATCATTTCTGAAGGAAAATGGAGTCAACCTGGATGAGGTTGAGGTTAGTGATTTCCGAGTCTTCCCTACTTCCACATTACATTTTTACTGTAATATTTTGAAACTCCAAAACATTACCCTCCCCAGACCCCACTTGTGGGATTACACTGGGTATGTTGTTGTTGTTGTTTTGAAACACCAACTAATCTGATTTTTTACTTTTATAAATTTAGAAGTTCTAGGAAAAAAATGCACAATGGCCATGCCAAATAAATAGAAAATCTTAGTGCGACTTAAGGCTGTTGTCCCACAAGCCTATCACCACCTACCCTGGGGCTACTTGGCCAAAAAAATTGATTTAAGAAAAGCCAAACAAGAAAGAGAGCTTGATCTTATCTATGGGATTGGCAGCTCCCTCAAATGCCCTCTGTAACTCTGAACATCGGGTAGTACATAATTGCTTTGGTTCCATTTCAAGTTTTAGATGCTTAGTACCCATGGTTTATTTCCTCTTTCCTTACCGTGTTCCAACTGATCTTATCAAATGTAATGGTTTTTTTTAATCATGTTTCGCTCTACTGTATCTAATCTAATAGATGCTTCACTTAGACGGAAGGGGACAATGCTTATTGGGCCCAAGTATCATGAAGGGCTGCGTCTCCTTACCTTATAGTCTACTTTGCATATGATTTTACTTATGAATGGTTGTAATTAGTTATCCTGTTCTAAACCGACTTAATCCTTGTGAATTTTTATCTGTTACCAGATAAAAAGGTCGAAAGAAGAAGATGAGAGTTATGAAGAGGGACAGTCATCTGAGAGTCACTCTATGTCTGAACTTTCAACTATATCAGAATCATCTCCTCAAGTTGATATTCCAAAGGAACTGAAGGAAGAGGAAAAAGACTTCCCCTCAGAATTAGTGAGAAGTCCACAAACTGAAAAGACTAGTAGCTATAAGAGAACGCTCTCGGGTGGTCTTGAGAGCCCAAGAGCAGAGGTGCCAAAAACTGCAATACTGCAAAGGATTAATTCGAAGAAGTCATCAAAGTCGTATCAACTGGCTCATCAACTCTCCCTGGCATGGTCAACAGGTGCTGGTCCCAGGATTGGATGCATTTCTGATTACCCGGCTGAACTAAGGTATCAGGCCTTGGAACTGACAAACCTCTCACCTAGACCTCGTTCTGCATCATCAACTCCTAGGCCTATTGATGCTCTTGTATCACCTACTTGTACTTCACCAGTTTTGTGCAATGGTCATGTAACGTGCTCCTGAACAAGCTGTAGTAAGTGCAAAGCAGTAGTTACTTCATTTTGGTCCTCCTTTGTTCCTGTTTTTCAACCTGCTGTTAGTTTACTTTCTGAGTTTGTACTGTTCTGGGTAGTTCCTCTAGCCCAAGGATAGAATCTGCAGAAGAATTTTATTAGCAATAACTTATTAACTTATTGAATGCCTCATATGATAGACTTTTGTAAAACAACTTGACTACAGCTGGGCACCAAGTATAGGCAACTAAGTTGATGTATTGAGTTTTTGAGTGTTTTGATTCAGCGAGCAGGAAAAGGCAAAAACTTGTTGATTTGACGAACATGAAAAAAAGATTTCCTTTCTTGTCATTTCAATTCCTATATGAACAGCTTCCTTACGGAGATAAAGATGATAACTTATACTCAATATTATCTATACTCGCACACTTTTTCAATATCTAAAACTATGCGATTGATGAATGCCCCTATTTCGGGGTAGGCATTTTAGTAGACAACGAGTTAAGGGATCAGCTGGTAGAGCTTAGGAGGGTCAATGACAAGATGATGTGGATGAAGTTGGTAGTTGGAGGGTTCACTATGAACATTATTAGTGGTTACGCGCCACATGCGTGCTTGAACGAGGAGAAGAGGCATTTTGGGAGGATTTGGACGAGGTGGTGGGTGGTCCCACTGAGAAGTTATTTGTAGGAGGGGATTTCAATAGACATATCGGGTCACTTCCAGGGGTTATGATAACGTGCATGGAGGCTTTGGCCTCGAGGACAGGAATGGGGGAGGCGTCCCACTTTTGGAGTTCGCTAGAGCTTCTGGGATGGTGATAGTCAATTCGAGGTTCCTGAAGAAGGAGGAGCACTTGGTGGCTTTCTGTAGTTCGGTGGCTAAGACTCAGATAGACTTTTTGCTCCTAAGGAAGGTTGACAACGATCTTTGTAAAGACTGCAAGGTTATTCCGAGGGATTATCTTACAACCCGACATAAGCTTTTGGTGATGGATTTGGAGATCAAGATGGAGAAGAAGAAGAGGGTTGTGGATGATAGGTTAAGAATCAAATGGGGGAGTTTGACTATGGCTAGTGCAAAGGAGATGGGGGAGAGGTTGATGGCCAAGGGGGCTTGGGGGAGTAGTGGGGATGCGACTAGTATGTGGGACAGGACGGCTAGTTGCATTCGAGAGGTAGCTAGAGAAGTGCTTGGGGTCTCGAAGGGTAGCTGTGGTGGGTATCGAGGGGACTGGTGGTGGAATGGTAACCTTCAAGAGAAGGTGGAAGCGAAGAAAGTAGCGTATGCAAAATTGGTAGAAACCAAAGATGAGGTGGAGGAGTGGACGAATAGGGAACTATATAAGATGGCGAGGAAGAAGGCAAATCTTGCGGTTACGGCGGCAAAAATGATGACTTTTGGATGCCTGTATGTGGAATTAGAAGAGAAATTCGGGGATAGAAAGTTGTACAGACTAGCCAAGGCGAGGGAGATGAGAGCGTTTGTGGAGGATGCACATATTAGGCGGAGGTGACAGTCTTACTGCCATAAACTCTTGAACGAAAAAGGAGATAAAGACATTGTGCTAGGAGATCTAGAGCAATCTGGTAGGTACCGAGATTTTGGGTATTGTAGAAGCATTAAGGTTGAGGAGGTTAAATGTGTTGTTCGCAGGATGCGCTGGGACGAGTGATCGGGTCTGGTGAGATCCCAGTTGAATTTTGGAAGAGTGCAGACAGGGCAGGTTTGGAGTGGCTGACTTAGTTGTTTAACGTCATTTTAAGACGGAGAGAATGCCCGAAAAATAGAGGTGGAGTACAATGATCCCTTTGTACAAGAACAAATGTGATCCAGAGTTGCAACAACTATAGGGTATCAAGCTACTAAGCCACACTATGAAAGTTTGGGAAAGGGTTATGTAGATGAGGGTGAGAAAAGGTATGTCTATTTCCGAGAACCAGTTTGGATTCATGATAGGGCGTTCGACCACATAAGCCATTCATCGTATTAGGAGGTTGGTGGAGCAGTATAGGGAGAGGAAGAGAGACTTACATATGGTTTTCATCGACCTCGAGAAAGCATACGACAAAGTTCCTATGGAGGTTTTATGTAGATGTTTGGAGCTTAGAAGTGTATCTGTGGCATACACTAGGGCGATCAAGGATATGTATGAGGAGGCCAATACCAGGGTATAGATAGTGGGAGGAGACTCGGAGCACTTTCCAGCGATGATGAGGCTGCACCAAGGATCAACTCTTAGCCCATTCTTATTTGCCTTGGTGATGGATAGACTGACGTGACAAATCCAAGGGGATGTGCCATGGTGTATGCTATTCGCAGATGACATAGTCCTGATTGATAAGACTCGCAACAAAGTGAACACTAAGCTGGAGGTTTGGAGACAGACTCTGAAATTTAAAAGGTTTAGGCTGAGTAGGACCAAGACATAATACTTTAAAGGATTTAGGCTGAATAGGACCAAGACATAATACTTGGAGTGCAAGTTCAGTAACGAGAGCGACCTTGAGACATGCGTGGAGGTGAGGCTTGATACTCGGGTCATTCCAAAGAAAGGAAGCTTCAAGTACCTCGAGTCTATTATCCAAGGGGATGGAGAGATTGATGATGATGTCACATCGTATTGGGGCAGGGTGGATGAAATGGAGGCTCGCATCTGGAGTCTTATGCGATAAAAAAGTGCCACCAAAACTTAAAAACAAGTTTTATAGGGCAGTGGTTAGATCGACTATGTTGGCCAGTCAAGACTTCTCACATCCAAAAGATGAAAGTTGTGGAGATGAAGATGCTGAGATGGATGTGCGGGCATATAAAGAGAGATATGATTAGAAATGATAATATCCGGGACATAATGAGAGTGGTCTCAGTGGAGGATAAGATGCGGAAAGCAATGTTGAGATGGTTTGGTCATGTGCAAAGGAGAGACACTAATGCCCCAGTGCGGAGGTGTGAGAGGTTGGCTGTGGACGGGTTTAGGAGGGATAAAGGTAGGCCGAAGAAGTATTGGGGAGAGGTGATTATACGGGATATGGCGCAGGCGCAACTTACTGAGGACATGACCTTAGATAAGGGGTGTGGAGGACACATATTAGGGTAGGGTAGTAGGTAGTCGAGCATAGTCCTCTTACGCTTGCAAACTGGTAGTTGTAGTGTTATTATTGTAGGCCTAGTTGTAGTGTTATTATTGTAGGTCTGCTTAGCCTATCATACTAGTAGGCACAATATTACTTTATAGTCCCCTGTAGTTTGATTTCTGTTGCTATGTGTCTTTTAGTGTACTTTGTTTAGCTTATTTACCTGCGCTAGTTACTGCTTACTTTTTTGGAATGCGCTATCATGACTTATTCGCTTTTGATACCAGCATTTTCATACTGCTTTAATTTTTTCTGACCGGGTCTGACCGTTTGCTCTTGATTTGCTTGTGCTTATGCTCTGTCTTGAGCCGAAGGTCTCTCGGAAATAGCCTCTCTACCTACCAAGGTAGATGTAAGGTCTGCGCATACACTCTACCCTCTTCGGACCCCACGTTGTGGGATTTCACTGGGTATGTTGTTGTTTTAATTTTTGCCCCATAAATTTGTGGTTTTTGATTTTTGGCCTTTACTATTTTTGGCGTGGCATATTTTAGATTTCGCAAGACATATTTTACATTTAACTTCGGCATATGTATCATAACATTCACACAAATTATGCCGGAAAAGGCAAAACTTTCAACACTCGACATAACCTGAAAACTATAGCAAAACTTATGCCACATAAATAATTCTACGGAATTTATGCCAAGCGAGGCAAAAGTTTGGTAATTTTTACTCAAATTCTCTCTATATATTAAAATATCACTAAACATCTATAAATATTTTCTAGTAAACCCAATTATTATCGTTTATTAACCTGAAATTATTATAGAAAATCTGCCTCTGTTAAGGATGGAAAACGGTGCGGGGCAGTTGCGGAATAAACCCGCGAACACTTCAACCCCGCCCGCATAACAAAAGTTTCTGTTTTCAACCCCCGGCATAATCTTTTCTCCTACTACTTAGGTTCCAAAAATTCATTCTGTCTTTGAGTTTTTTGGTATTCCAAAATATTGTTCAAATTTGACAATCCGTACATTAAAAATAATAAGACTTATGTAAATATCTTGTATAAACAAATGATTAGAGATGATGAAATAAGAAACTATGAAATTATCAAAGCACTTACCAAAAGTAAAAGGAGTGAAGAAATATACCTGATTTAGTACTTGTAAATATGGGTTTGGTGTATGCACAATTAAAAAGACAATTATTTAGAAAGAGATTTTTTTCAATTGACAATGAGTTTGGAAACAAAAATTGTTGTTGCAAAATGATGTCAGTAGTAGATAAGGAGAATAAATGCAATGAGATCAAAGTAAAAGAAAAATTAATTAGTCTACTTACTACACTAATTTTTAGAATTAACCAAAAAGGCAGCTCGGTACACTAAGCTCTCGCTATACGAGGGGTTTGGAGAAGGACCAGACTACAAGAGTCTATTGTAAGCAGTCTTATCATGCATTTATTGTTTCCACGGCTTGACCACCTTTTGATCACGTGACAGCAACTTTACTATTTTCTCCAAAGCTCCCCTCCATTTCTTTTTTAGAACTAACCAACCAATAAAAAATATTTGGATCTAATTTTCAATGCTTTTGTACGCCTAAGGAAGTTCTAATTAAGAATTTAATTTTTAGTATTTTTTTGTTTGACCCCGCAACTCGCCCCGCCCTACATCAACTTTTGAAAAATATTATTCGAACCTGTCCTGCACGCATAGCCTTAAATCTGTCCCGTTGCCATTCCTAGCCTCCGTCTAAAGGGCTCATACATACCACAACACCTTGTGTTTCTAAAATTGATGGTTAAAATAGAGGTGTCAAATAGACGGGTTGAACTGAATTTGGGCAGGTCAAAATAGACTGAGTTAATAAATGGGTGGGTTGTTGATCCACCCAAAAGTTACTTGGGCTTAAACGAATTGGGCCGAAATGGGCTAAAATGCGAGTCATAATCCAACCGGCCCGATTCTTACTAAGTTTTAATTGCTTTATTTGTGCTTTTATAATATTTTTAGTAGCTTATAATTTTTTTATTATAGTTATATATAACATATCAAATAAAAAAATATTTTTATGATAAGTTAATTTAGGCTATATATCAACCGTTGAGCTGAAGGATGAATTGTACTGATTAGATGGGTTATATTTTTGTGGCCTTATTTTACCTCCTCTAGTTAAAATAAGCAAAATGCCAACTTGGAGGTCTGCTTGAAACACTTACCATTTACGGATCCATGACTTCAACGTTGACACTCGTGTCTCGTACTCACCCCCCCTCCTCTTCCTTTTTCTTTTTGGCTCAACACACTCACACTTACCTTGCTCCGTCTATCTCATTGTTCCTCCCCATGAACTACGAAGAGACACAAAAAGACGCCGTTTATGGATGATGATGATGACATTCAATCGACTACACGTACAGTTTACGAATGTCGGTGACAATGTCGTCCGATATCAGTGACAACATTTGTTGGAAATTTGCCTTTGGCGGGAGTTGCGACCGACCAACTTTAACGGCTTAAACACTAGTGTAACGTATGTTGGAGAATCCGGTTCTTCACACATGCATGATCTACTAAGTACGTAGATAACCGTAGGGCCAAGAATAGTCAAATTTCATTGAGAAATGAAAAAGATATTGGTTCACGAAGTAAGGTGTTTGAAGCATGGAAAGTGTGGTATTGGGTTCAATTCTCCCTCATCGGTAGAGGAAGAAAGAATTGTTGTGTATATAAGATTCGAAATTGGTTTGGGGTTTGGGACCCCAAGGGGTATCCCATGTGTTTAAAGGAGGGAGGACCTAGATGTGCTTCGGTTCGAGGAAAGAACACACGCGCGCCGCCGCCGCCGGTCCCGTCCGGTCCGGTTCCGGGCCGCGGGCATTCTGATATTATCTTTTTGGGCCAGAAAACTTTGCCAGAAGTACAGTTTGATCCCAGAAGTTTCAGATGTACAGTTTGGTCCCTGAAATTTCCAGATGTACGAGTTTGGTCCCCGAAGTTTCCGAACATCGAATTTCGACGGTCAAAAACAGAAATGCCAAGCACTCAATTCACTCATTTATTTTGGCTGAATTACTCCTCCTATAATGGCCAAATCCGTTGGTCTTTCTCCCATTAATGTTGGTGGCTTTACTACCTCCATAATGACCATTATTTGGCATTATGGAGGGCGATAATCGGCCCCTCCCTCACCTATTTAAACATCCCCTTACACCATTGTTAAGAGCTAACAAAAACGTTCATACAACACATATGCACGAAAATACGAAGCTTTCTCAAGCGAGAAAATTCTTCTTCCTACAACTTCCAAGCATCATTTCGTTACTCAATATTCTTCACGGTAGCTCTTGAGTTTCCTTTGCTCAAGTGTTCCATTCTTGTTTTATCTTGGGAGACAAATTGTCCGGGACGTATAAAGGATACATACGGGGCAATATTGTCTTAAGGACGAGTGCCACACTCGACTCAGCAGAAACAGTTTCCATTTTCCATCTTCTACAAAACTGGAATTTCCAGTTTTCTTGTGTAACTATTGTAATTTTCAGATTTCTAGTTGAATTATTGAACCTTTGTGTATCCTTTCGAATACTTGTAATAGTTATATACTTCCCGTACTGCATTATAAAGTACCATAGAGTAAAAACTCCCAACAACTTAAGACAATATTGTATTGTATTACTATTAGTGTTCGAAAGATGTCAGTCAAAAATTGTGTGACCAAATCTGGATATGGAAATGGTTTTCTGGTAGAAGAGAGTGATGATGATAAACGTGTTCATGGTGTCACCGCTACCAAGACTGGTGGAAACAAGCGCTCTCGAGAGCCTGAGGATGTCAACTGGGACAAGAGGAGAAAACTGAAGATGTTATTCTATCTTGCAGCAGAAGGCCTATATCTGTCCCAGACAAAAGATCCGAATAATGGTAAAGAAGGAACTGGACACTCAGTTTGATGAAGTGACTGAAGTGAGCCAGAATCCGAAATTGGGATAAGTAGTTTTTCTTACTTGTCAAGAATAAAGATTAAATTATGTCTGATTAAAAATGAATTAAAGTAAGGAGGAATATGAAAATAATTTATATTCCTTATGCTTTAACAAATCAGAAGTTTAATCTCATCTTCTTTTCCGTTTAAAGATTGGATTTTGTAAACGACTTAAGAAGATCCGTTCTTTTAAGTGTAATTATTAAAGTGTGTAAAGTATGTTCGCACATACGAGGGAGTAAGATCCACTGACTGTGCGAAAACTGTTACCACTCTTAAGGAAGCGCCAAGAATTATCTGGACACCAATCTTAACGGAAGGAGTCTAAAAGCCAAAGACGTTGAACCTGTCATACTATTTGGCAGAAGATCCTTCATAGGATGATATTGGACACTCAGTCACATAAAGCCTCCGGGCGACTGGAGTGGGCCAAAATTCCTTTGATAGGATGATATTGGACACTCAGTCATACAAAGCCTCCGGGCGACTGGAGTGGGCCAAAATTTCTTTGATATGATGATATTGGACACTCAGTCATATAAAGCCTCCGGGCGACTGGAGTGGGGCCAAAATTCATTTCATAGGAAAAATAATGGACACCTAGTAAGGTGGGCCACAACTTCCAGGTTTTAAATGATCTGAAGGCCTAAAGAAAAGGCAGAAAAGAAATTGGACACTTAGTCTGCCAAAGCAACTGGAGTGGGCCAGAGTATCCGGATCACATATGATCCGGTTACGCCCTAACCACGGGTAAGAGGTTGTTCATGTGAAGCAACGCCACCTCTAAAATCAAAGGGGCTGAAGAGGTTGTCCTCAATAGGACTTCAAGGAATGAGATCACTCTAAAAAAGAAGAAGAGGTGATACATGTTCCTAACTTGGTTTAAGGGACGTTGTTGGTCAAGCTGGTTTGAGACTAGTCCAACAGGTCTGTAATAACTAAGAATGGTGGTAAGTATGTCCGTAGCAAATGAATGATATATTTGTAATCCGTGAATCTATGCCATCATAGATTAAGACACATTAAATAGCAAGTCATTCAAAAGCTAACGATGTTGAGATTGTTGCCTTCCGTCGACATAAACCCTCAAAATGAATGTGAGGTAGGCGAAGAGGCAAAATCACCTTTCCAAATTCCGTCAAGGGAATAGCGAAAGACGCACCGCTCCTCTAGAACTTAGTCACACCTACTTGGGTGATTTGAAGTTTATACAAAATAGAGGGGGGAGACAAGTACGTTGTGATCGTCATTTGATGATAGTACAACGTATGGAATCCTTTGTTTGTTGAAAAGCAAAGATGAAGTTGTTGAAGCGGATAAGCGCTACAAAGCAGAAGTTGAATCAACTAAGCCCACGGATTGAGAAATTCATAGTGATAGAGGGGGAGAATGTGAAGCATCGTTTATTAAACGACTGCTCATTACTCACCTCAGTCTAACGGTGTTAGCTAAGCGCAAACCCGTACGCCCAAATTATGTGGGGCAAGGCGATCCTTACCGCTAATGTGATTCTCAACAGAACTCCGCATAAGGATAAGGATAACCCTCCGTGTGAGACATGAAAAGGATCTCACATACAAATGTTGTGATGTGAGGTGGTTTCGTACCTAAAGTTGTAGATTGCATATCTACTGGATCTGCAAATAACAGTAGTGATGATCGCCTCTTGGCGTAAAAGAATGCTGAATTCCTTGAAGATAACTTTCCTTGAATTAGGAAAAATGAGTAATTGCTCAAGGTTAACAAGAACCCGCGAGGGCCTGACTGTCCGGAACTAGACGTTCCGTATCTTCAGGACTCGAAAGTTGCTGGCTATCCGGAACTTAATATTCCAGATCTGCAGAACTCAGGGATTCTAGATGTTGAACCGAGACGGAGCAAAGAAGGGGACAAAGACTTGTTCCAATCCTTCTAGCTTGTATGGTTAATAATGAACCATGGACAATTAACAAATAATTGTCATCTCCAAAAGCATTTTTTTTGGAAAGAAGCTAAAGAGAGAAATATATTCCATCATATAGAACCATACTTGTGTAATGGTTGATCTTCCTCCGGGAAAAGAACCTTTGGGTTGTAAAATGTGCTCCCTTGTGAGTAGCTTAACATCTAGGGCCATTGCAGTCCTGCGTGGCATGGATGTTGAAACAACCTTCCCAACCGAAGAGTTGGAAGAAGAGAATTAGGATTGGTTTGTTGAACTGTTGGGCTTTTTCCTGAACTTTCATTTTGGTCTCTGAAATGTTAACATTTTGGTCCTGAAAGTCTCGGATAAAACAGAAACAATGAATCGATCACGAAACATTGACTCTGAAGTTAGAAAGCCAACAATTTGAAAACCAACGGTCTGAGAGTGAAAATCATATTGAAACAAAGTCTCGATATGAAATATATGGGTATCACAGATGACATCTTAGGAATTGGATTTCTAAGACATCTAACGGACTGGTCGATAGTTGACGAGTCTCGTTGAAGCCACCAATGGATATGAATCATAGAACCGATTGGAATCATGGTGCACCCATAGACAAGGAGCGATATGCTCGGGTCACGAGTAGTTCAATGTATTGTACACACTACAACCGACTTGGTATCGTCCAACAAACAGATCGGTTGAACTAAGGTTTATCGATGATCTTAATACATGATCAATAGAAGGCGTTAAGTCGGATATGACGATATCCGAATTATTCGCTTATCTACGGATTATAGTATTCGGATGTCCAGCGGTTCTAGGAGAACACGGTGATGCAAACTGGACATCGGATCCGAAGAACACCAAAGCCACAAGTAAATGTGTATGGTGGTTCTTGGAAAATCCTCTAAGCAAACTTGCATCGACCGATTCATGATGGTATCGAGTTTATCGCTTTATACAAAGCATGAAAGAAGTTGAGTAACTTCACGACTCATTAGAGGACGTCCCTTATTGGGAGAAACCCGTGCCTTCAGCAGTTCTACATTGTGGCTAGCCGGTCGGCTTCGTGAAGGACACGGATGACGGCGTCGGACATATCTGTCGGGATTTGTCGGAGACATAAGACCGTATGGCAGTTGATCATCACGGGTGTCACTTCCTTGTTTACTAACTAAGGGACTACCCAGAGATCAAGTGTTCTGCATGTCTAGGGGAATGGGCTTAAAACCCAAAATATACGGACCAATACAGTGGAAACCCAACCTTACGAACCGGAGATCCCAAGTAATTTGGTTCAATGGGAAAACTAAGTTGTAAAGGTTAGTTGATCGCTTCGGTGGAAGCATGAGCACTTCGGATAGTGATTTCTGAAAAGAAACACCAAATCCAAAGCCGTTCCCGCGATAGACGTTAAGTGCTATCTGCAGTATGGGTAAAGGTTAAGTTTTCAAAACCTGTAATGCTCCTCAACAGTTGAGGTTAGGTCTTTGGGAAACTTTTAATGGTTCCTAACACTTGTGAAGTGGGGTATAGCAGGATACCTTGTAGGAGACCACCTATTTAAGTGCGAGGACGGGCCGCCTCAAAATGAACGCGCTTAAGAATCCAAGACGTTGTCCATGGCCAAAACGGACAAAACATTACGAAGAAGAGAGTAAGGGAATTTGTTGTGTTGGTACCATTGACTTGGCTTACACTAAACACTGACGGTTCAAGACATCACGTTCACCGCGCAGTAAGTAAGTCCGATGGTATTCAACTATGGAAGGTTCAAAGCTGAGGCTACCTCTCCTTATGCAACATCGGTCCGCTGAAATATTGCTGGAAATGAAAAGACACCATGTGAGTGCGCCAAAATCTCTTTCAAGAGGGGATTGTTGGAAATTTGCCTTTGGCGGGAGTTGCGACCGACCAACTTTAACGGCTTAAACACTAGTGTAACGTATGTTGGAGAATCCGGTTCTTCACACATGCATGATCTGCTAAGTACGTAGATAACCGTAGGGCCAAGAATAGTCAAATTTCATTGAGAAATGAAAAAGATATTAGTTCACGAAGTAAGGTGTTTGAAGCATGAAAAGTGTGGTATTGGGTTCAATTCTCCCTCATCGGTAGAAGAAGAAAGAATTGTTGTGTATATAAGATTTGAATTTGGTTTGGGGTTTGGGACCCCAAGGGGTATCCCATGTGTTTAAAGGAGGGAGGACCTAGATGTGCTTCGGTTCGAGGAAAGACCACACGCGCGCGCCGCCGCCGCCCCCGTCCGTCCGGTTCCGAGTTCCGAGTTCCGGGTTCTCGGGTCTCGGGTCGTGGGTCGTGGGGTGTGGGTCTTCTGATATTATCTGTTTGGGCCAGAAACCAGAAGTTTCGGATGTACAGTTTGGACCAAAATTCTTTCGGATGTACAGTTTGGTCCCTGAAGTTTCCAGATGTACAGTTTGGTCCCTGAAGTTTCCAGAACATCAGAATTTCGACGGTAAAAAATAGAAATGCCAAGCACTCAATTCAGTCATTTATTTTGGCTGAATTACTCCTCCTATAATGGCCAAATCCGTTGGTCTTTCTCCCATTAATGTTGGTGGCTTTACTACCTCCATAATGACCATTATTTGGCTGTTATGGAGGGCAGTAATCAGCCCCCTCCCTCACATATTTAAACACCCCTTTACACCATTGTTGAGAGCTAACAAAAACGTTCATACAACACATATGCACGAAAATACAGAAGCTTTTTCAAGCAGAAAATTCTTCTTCCTACAACTTCCAAGCATCATTTCGTTACTCAATATTCTTCACGGTAGCTCTTGAGTTTCCTTTGCTCAAGTGTTCCATTGCTGTTTTATCTTGGGAGACAAATTGTCCAGGACGTATAAAGGATACATACGGGGCAATATTTTCTTAAGGACAGAGTGCCACACTCGACTCAGCAGAAACAGTTTCCATTTTCCATCTTCTACAAAACTGGAATTTCCAGTTTTCTTGTGTAACTATTGTAATTTTCAAATTTCTAGTTGAATTATTGAACCTTTGTTTATCCTTTCGAATACTTGTAATAGTTATATACTTTCCGTACTGCATTATAAAGTATCATAGAGCAAAAACTCCCAACAACATTTGATAAAACAGAAAACCTTTAAGAGTAAAAAATGCAGCGGAAAAATAAAGAACACAAAGGTTTAAATTTTTATATATAACTTATGATGGTCAATGACCAAATGTATTGTATATGTATTATTTACAAATATATAAATTCCTTTCTTTACAGATTTACAAGATAAAACGGAGAGGAATTAAAAGTTGAAGTCGCAGATGACTTCTGCCTTAAAAATCTAACTAAGTAGACATAGACAACCTCTCATTGCAATAGCTCCATACAAAACTAATCTAGAATTTAAATAGCAATTATAATATTGAACAGAATGTTGTCGATACACTCGGGCAACACTTGTGATCCAGATTTCTAAGCTGAAATTCCGAAAGCTCTCATGGTATTTTTGCAATCTGATTCTGGATGATCGATTCACTGTTGCGGCCTCTCTATTTATAGTAGAGAGTTCCCTTGAAATGCTCATCGATCAGTTGTTATAGTTGAGGAAAAGATGGGTAGCTTGTGGTAGATGATTAAGGAGTGAAAATCTCAATAACTTTGACTTGTTCCTTACTCGACTTCTTCCCCAAGCTTTGACTCTTTCTCCAACATTTTACACAACTCCAATTCACCACGCCTAAGTCATTTTTACCTCACAGTAAAATATTACTGCTTAACGTGAAGTAAGGCAAAACTGTTTTTCGAAAATGTTGATCAAAATGTTATGACATTTGTCCCAACATTTTTATGCATTCAAATCAGTACTTCAGAAGATATGTTGGGTCAAATGTCACAACACCAAACCCAACATTAACAATCTCCCCCTTTTTTCCTTTCTGCACAAAACACATTACAAAATATACAAACGACTTAGTGCATTGTCACAAATGTTGTCCAACACATGTGATTACGGACAAACTCCCCCTTAACATGTGATGGCATACAAGCAAAGCTTGTGTACACCAGTGTATACCAAGTCATAGGATTAGAAAATGATAAGTGCACACATATCATCAAATATACACAACACAAAGGAAAGACCCATTGTTAGAATAAACCATTGTCAGAAATTAACATCCACATCAACCATTACAAAAAAAATCATAATCCAAACACTCACAAATCAAACATTAAAAGTTCATGGTGCAACACATCAACCTGCTTCTCCTGGCTCATTATGCATCAGTAACAACTTATAACAGCTTTCTATTTCTGCATAACAGCTTTCTACTTCTGCATAACAGTAATGTTTAGTACATCAAATGCAACTAAGAATTTCCACCTTTTTTCTCCTATATTTTATGACCTTTCCTAAAATTCCTGACCTTTTGATTCAATAATAATAGAAGAAAAATACCACTATATACTTTATGCCACACGTAAGGAATATAGTGATGATATCACTTCTTTCCATTTTTAATTTTTTTTTTTACCCTTTTAACTGCTAATTAAGAAAGGACTCTTTTACTATTTTTTATTGTATATTTCCTTCTTTCGTTAGACATTTTATACTATAATAATCCTACACTTACACCCCTATAATGTATAACTATAACTAAATATATTAAATTATAATTATTAAAAGGTAAACCTAAAGCTATAAATAAAACGTATTTTTGGAGTTACTTTTACGAAACTTTGAAACAAAGATAAAACATTTAACAAAAAAATGTATTCATGCCTTTAATTATAAAATAATATATATTTTTAAAACATTTATCATTCATAACTCATAAATAGGAAATGAACATAAATTATTTAATAAGATATAATAACTATTAGTAACAACTTTCTTACACTTTAAATACGTAAGTTATTTGTAATTTTATTTAATTATAAATATTTATTCTTTAGAAATTTATGTTTTTTGTTTTAGTTTTTATTTATTCTTTCGCTTCAAAATTATCTTAAATATTCTTAGTTAGATGAAGTTTCATTTGTGTGAAATTTTCATTAATAAAAGGTTTCAACATTTTTTAGAAAAGGGATAACATTTTTTTATTTTCATTGTCTATAATATTTATATATATATATATATATATATATATATATATATATATATATATATATATATATATAATATTTATATATATATATATATATAGTATCTCTAATCGTATGTATAATATAAAGGAGGGAAAACTATCAACATTGATTGCTTATGAGAAATGATGCATGTTTACATCATTTGAAATTCTCCATGGGAAACGTTTGATGGGAGAGATTTCATGCACATCCTGAATTAAGATGAACTTTGGGAGGGAAGGGTAAGAATGACATTAACTAAGCATAAGTTATTAAATTTGATCTAGATATCCCCGTCTGAATTTAGGTGCTACCCCCATTTTGGGTCATTGGGGCCAAAATCAGTGTGGCAGAAATACCTTTTCGTTTTAATTTATAGACTAATAATGTACTCCACTGTCTCAAATTATTTGTCGTGGTTATGAAAAATAGTTATCTCAAAATATTTGTCATTTTAGAAATTATAGGCATAATTAATTTTTTTTTTTCATTTTTCCCTTTGTCATTAATGAAGATGACAAATAAATAGAGTAACATTTAATGGAGATATCATAACTTAGACATAAAAGGATAGTTCGGTGCACTAAGCTCCCGCTATGTGCGGGGTTCGGGAAAGGACCAGACCACAAGGGTCTATTGTACGCAGTCTTACCTTGCATTTCTGCAAGAGGCTGTTTTCACGGCTTGAACCCATAACCTCCTGGTCACATGACAACAACCAGAGCCGTCCCTGGGGCGGTCGAGGCGGTGACGCCGTACAGGGCCCCGGCCGGCGGGTCCTCCGCCCCAGATTTTTCAGTTTTCTAACCGTTCCCAGTTTTTGAGGGCTCCCTTCAAAAGTCCTTCCTCTAGTGAGAGGTCGCGTGCTCGAATCCAATGAGCACCAAAATGTTTTTTTCTAAACACAAAATTAGATTTGGCACTTGACAAAACATTTTATTTTTGTTGCAAGTTGTTTAAAAAAGGCTCTCAACCAAGTTAATTTTTCGTAAATAAAAAAGGGTCTCTTTTTATTTCTCGCATTGGGCCCTTAAAAGTAAGTAAATGACAACAACTTTACCCGTTAATCCAAGTTCATTATAACTTAAACATAAATAAGGGTAAAGTAGGTTAAATAAAAAAAGATAAATAATTTGGTACGGAGGGAGTAACAATTTTTTTCTGATACACTGTTAATTAATGCATATAACTTAAAAGCATTGCCAATTAGTTTGTTTCAACTTCCCTGCTCAGCAATTCAGGTACGAGCTCTGGACATCTGTAATTATGGCTGCTATACTTCGTTTTAGTGTGATTCCGTATTCTGAAATAACATATATAGGATCTTAAATAAGGTCATCATAGTAAATCTGCTCTGTCGAACTATTGGATTTTGTGTAGAGAATTGAAATTGAGCTAATTCTACTTATGGACAGAGATGGTTTTAGGATTTGAACCTGATGACTTCCCATAACGATTTCAAGTTAAAATATAATATCAACTAGGTTCATAGTCAAATATTTATAAATATTTAGTGTATATCATAATACTCCTTCTGTCCCAAAATACTTGTCAGATTTACTTTTTGAGATGCAAACTACATTAACTTTGGTCAATATTTTAAGATGTATTTTTTCACCATATTGATATAAGAAGAGTTGCATTCTTATGGTATGTTTTGTATAGTTTTTGAATATATGTATTTTAATTTTAAATCATTGAATTAATTTAATCAAATTTAGTTTCAAAGATTAGTCAAATTGACTCTCGAGAAGCAAAACATGACAAGTATTTTGGGCTAGAGAAGAGTATATATATAGGATCTGGACAAAAACTACTGACTCCCCGTGAACCTGTATACTATGCTCTAGGTCCGCTCCTGCTTATGGCGAGTTGAGGATAATCAAGAGGGGGGAAAAGGGCAAAAGGAACGGGGAACACCATATTGATATAAGAAGAATTGCATTCTTATATATGTTTTGTATAGTTTTCGAATATATATATTTTAATAATTTTAATTTTAAATCATTGAATTAATTTAATCAAATTTAGCTTAAAAAATTAGTCAAATTGACTCTCGATAAGCAAAAAATGACAAGTATTTTGGGACAGAGTGGAGTATATATATAGAATTAGCTCAATTTATAAATATCTTTGTGTGTGCATCTTTTGGCGTAACTGGTTATTCCTGACCTCGGGACCAAATAGGTTATTTGGCAGTGAAAATAGTAACAGGTGTCCTGAAACCATTCCTGTCTAAGCAGATATGATTTCCTTCGCAATTCTCCTGCCTGGTCTTTTAACAGACCTTCAATGATGCCCTTGTTTATAACAGGCGCAAGGATAACCATAAAGTCTGAAGATGAGCAAGAAATAGCCATTCAAGCTGAAGATGAATCTGAACTCCAAACAAGTTTTGTATGTGCTTTAAATTATCCACCAGTTACCAGCAGCAAATCGAGGCAGGAATTGACTGAGGTGCTGAAAATTTACAGTTTGTTATACTTATTCCTTAGATGTTCCGTCTTTCTTATTGAAAGTATGCTTGCTCAGGCCGGAAGGAAGGACGAAGGCTGCACCGTGTATTAGCTAATAGAGAATCTGCCAGGCGGACAATTCGCCGAAGACAGGTATGCTGGTATGCTCATCCGAGCTATTGTCTTCAGGAACACCAGTGTAATTAAGGTCTGTTTTTAACTAGTTATATTTTATTGTGTTTCCTCGGTTGCTCTTCCTTCTAGGATAACCTGTGAGGCTGAATGCTAATTATTGATGTTTCTTCCGTAAGTTTTGATGATTTTGACCTGCTTGTACTTGTCCTCTTTGTTTGCACGAGTACTTTGTTTTCATAGCTGTTGCCTGCCTTGCTTTAGAAAGTAACCTCGAGGATCTTCTCAAAGCTTAGTAAACTTTCCTTGATAGTTTTGAAAGGAGTTCTCCTCATAAGGTGTAGGGCCTTGTTATTTAGCATGTACTCTCTAAGAAGCTGCATCTGATCAACTCTTGTCACTGCATTATTTTTTTCTATTGTTTCTAAATAAAAAGTTAATATCCTGATTACATGCGTCTCCACTTAATATTACTCAGTACATATTCTTCTGAATCCGTGATGATTGTGCCAAGTTGAAGTAAGAACAAGCAATTTGAGGGAGTAGTACTAAAACGCTGGTCAGGAACAGTACTCCGGTCTTGTTTCTCACTGCTTTAGATGAAAAAGGTGGAACTGCCTAGAACAAAAATATAAGATCCCAAGTTATGAAAAGGAGAACCGCGATTCTTTTTCAAGAATATCTCTTTTAAAGTTCTTTCTTAAGAAAGAACCTTGTTATTTGGAAAACCAATGAAGGTTGGTTACTAGACAAATGATGCTAAAGGCAACTGGATCAGATTTCTGAAGTATCCTCCATGATTGTCATGAAGACTTGATTTTTTCTTTCTCAGATACTAGGAGTTAAATCCAAACTGAGGTTATCATCTGGTGCAAACAAGTATTTGTTCTACCATGTAAGAAGAAATTTTATGCATTAGCTGATTTAACTACCAGTTTAGAGATGATTTTTTTGAAAAACACGTATACCTACAGTTGCTGAACGAATTCATTACAAACTAATTGAAGCAGTTGGTGAACTTATGGAGTTTGTGCTGGTGCTTTCAGAACTCTCCTTAGAGAACATAACGTAACATATTATTTTAACATGGTAATAGTTTGAACACGGCAATAAATCTATACCTAATAGACTTCCCAATAAACTGTCTCTATGATTAATGTCTTCCTGCAGCAACTGGGACTTGTATTTCCACCCTCACCACTTGTTTTCCAATAAAATCATCTGCTAAACAGGAATAATAGCTCTTTATATGGTTCAATAATTCTTATATTAGTTTTCATAATCCAACTTCTATGTTTCTTGCATTCCTTGTACAACTAATCATATTGAGGCTAACAGACAGTAGCATATCAAAGTCTAATAGTTTTTCCTAGGCAACACAAGAGGAATTGACAAGAAAAGCAGCTGATCTTGCACTGGAGAATGAAAATTTGAAGAAGGTATTCTTCCATTTGGAATCAGTTCCCTTACCCTATTCATAAAGTTACTTCATCCATTATATTGAAGAGATATGTTAAATCTCTGCCATACTCTTGATTTTCTGCTGGGTGACATTTCTGACAAATAGAATAAAGAGCTTGCTGCTGCGGAGTACAATTCTTTGAAGAACAATAATAATAACTTGAGAGTGCAGGTAACTTAGTTTAATAGGAGATTGACTTGGGATTACGTGTTTACATGGATAAAATATATATGGAAAACGACTGATTAATTTGCAGATGGCTAAAATAGTGAAGGCTGAAGTGGAGGAAACAGATGATGATTCTAAGTCTATTCCTGTGGAAGCTCCTAACTCAACTACATCCCCAACTTTCCTGCATAACCAATCTTCGAAAGTGCCTCTCCTTTTGTCTACCGTCTTTCAACCTTTAGATGGTCTCGTATCACAAATTGGTTCTCAAAGTATTTCTGGTATTACACCACAGCTGCCTACGTCTCTTGGAGAATTTAAACCATCTGACAGACTAGACAGTTCAATGATGATGAACCACCCTACGACTCCTCTATATGTAGTTTCCTTCCCTTGGCCGATGCAATTCCACACTCAAAGTAATCCATTTCATCCACGACCCTCATATCCTAGTGACGAACGCAAGACTTCTTTAGTTCATGAATGTAGTGTTGGTGTAAAAGAAGAATAAGGAGGCAAAAGAAGAGAAATGACAAAACAGGATTTGAGGCGTGTAGAAACACTTTCCTTTAAGGTTTTATTTGCCCTCACCAACACAAGGTTTGCTAAGAGTTTATGGCAAATTACCCCCAAGATACAACAAATCCTAAACATTATCTCAAGCAAATAAGATGGTGTTTCTAGAACTAATTATAAATCTATAATGATCTATATCAAAATCTGTAGTAAAATCTGGATTATTTATAGAATTTTAAGTTTCTTTTCATAATGGACACAACCCTTCATGAAGAGGTATCATTTCATAAAGTCACAACCTTTGAATGGTGTCTATCCATAAAGACACAACCATTCAAATGTATTTATTCACAAAGACACAATCTTTCAAATAAAATACTTTTGTAAAAAATTGAATAATTGTGAATAATATTATAATCTCACTTACAATCCCCCACTAGATTGTAATATTATTCCAGATTTACAATGATAAACTTATACATACAAATAGGTATCTTTCTATTTTAACCTTTAATTAGTGAATGCATTTCAAAGTATCTACAAGACAATAGTGTGCTTAGCATTGAACTTTGTCTCTTAAGCAAATACCGGAGATACATCACATGTAAGCTATCCCAGATTTTAAATTATGTTCTAATTTATTTAGCACTATTCTGGCCTTGTGCTCTATCTTGGATTCATGAGCATTTACAAGATTAAACCATGATCTTGTTAGAAACGACACCATTTCTTATGCTCACTTAGGTGACGTTTCAAATTTTGTCTCTAGCTACTATAAGACTTGAACTTCATTAAGAGTTAGTACTCAACCTCTACTTCGTAGCTATTTGCACCGAACATCTTGGAAGGGACTAGTTATATATATATATATATATATATATATATATATATATATATATATATATATATATATATATATATATATATATATTTCGGTGCCAAATCCGTCACTAAACAATGACTTGTTCTTACCCATTTAACTATGGAATATCGGTATAGCTATTACATAGTTGGGTTACCATCATTGGTGACGGTAAAACTAAAAGGTTTCAACCCCATTTCACTAGATGTATCCTTAACTAAGTCTCTTGAAAGACCTTTTGTTAAAGGATCCGCTAGGTTTTTATTTGTCCTAATGTAAATCACATTAATAACACCATCGATTATTAATTGTTTCACACACTCATGTCTCAAGCTAATGTGTCTAGACTTTTCATTATACACCTTATTATAAGCCCTAGACAATGTAGCTTCACTATCGCAGTACACAGAAATAGACGGCATCGGTTGTGGCCACAACTTTATATCAAATAACAAATTCCTCAGCCATTCTGCTTCTTTGCCTGCTGCTGCAAGTGCTATAAACTCACTTTCCATTGTTGAGTGAGTTATGCACGTTTGCTTCTTGGATGTCCAAGAGACGACTCCTCCAGCAATTGTAAATATCCATCCAGATGTGGATTTATTATCACTTATATTGGTTATCCAACTAGCATCTGAATACCCTTCAAGTACTTCAGGATAATTGTTATAATGCAAACCCAAATTCATGGTCCTTTTAAGATAATCAAGTATTCGTCCAATTGCTTTCCGATGCTCAATGCCCGAGTTACTCGTGAATCTAGACATTTTGCATACCGTAAAAGCTATATCAGGCCTTGTACAATGCATAACATACATCAAGCTACCAATCACACTAGCATATTCAAGCTGTGCTACAACTCGGCCTGAGTTCTCTAGTAATTTAATACTAGAATCAAATGGGGTATCAGCTTCTTTAAATTTTAAGTGATTAGATTTAAGAAGTACTTTCTCAATATAGTGAGATTGGCACAACGAGTAACCCCCACTATTTTCCACACTTTTACACCTAAGATAGTATCTACTTCACCAAGATCTTTCATCTTAAATTGTGAAGCTACATAATTCTTAGTGTCTTTTACCCCTTGCATGTTTGTTCCAAAGATAAGCATGTCATCAACATATAAGCATAAAATCACACCAAAATCACTTGTAAATTTGGAATATATGCACTTATCTGCATTATTATGCTCAAAACCATAAGATAAAATAACTTTGTCGAATTTTTCATGCCATTGTTTTGGTGCTTGCTTTAAACCATAAAGAGATTTGACTAACTTGCATACCTTTTCCTCATTTCCAGGCAAAACAAATCCCTCGGGTTGTTCCATATAAATTTCTTCATCAAGATCACCATTAAGAAAAACCGTTTTCACATCCATTTGATGCACATGCAAATTGTTCAAGGAAGCAACTGCAAATAGCACTCTAATAGATGTTAATCTTGCTACGGAGCATATGTGTCAAAATAGCCAATACCATGTATTTGTTTAAACCCTTGGCTATCAATTTAGCCTTGAACGTTTGCAAAGAGCCACCGATGTTATACTTTCTACGAAAGACCCATTTATTTGTAATTGGTTTAGATCCCGGTGGAAGATCAACCAAAATCCATGTCTGATTTGACATAATTGAATCCATTTCATCATTTACCGCCTCTCCAAAAGGAGGCATCTCTTGAAGTCATAACTTCATTAAATGTCTTTGGATCTGCTTCAACATTTAGCAATAATGATACTTTATTTAGTACATTATTTATATCCCCTTCAATCAAGAAGAGTAATGCTTATGATGAGATAAAATCCGGTGGTAAATCTTTTTCTTTTCTTTCACGTTGACTTCTCCTTGGTTCGAAAGATGTTATAGACTCTTTCCTTTTATAATCAGTAGAAACACCAAGAGAATCATCACATGGTTGATCAATGATAGATTCTAATTGAGTTACAAAATCATGATTAAACTTATTTTCAATAAATTCAACATCTCTTGATTCAACAATGATATTAGAATCTAAATTTAATAATCTATAAGGCTTGGAACTCTTAGCATAACCTCTAGCATCTAACTTAGATGATTTTGGGTCATGCTTTCTATAAAATGCTAAACAACCCCATACCCTTAAATACATCAAGTTTGGTTTTCTTCCTTTCCAAATTTCATAGGGAGATACATGTGTTTTTAGAGAGGTAATTCTATTATGAACATGACATGTAGTGAGTAATGCTTCCCCCCATAAGTTTTTTGGTAACTTAGAATTAACAATCATAGAATTTATCATATCTGTAAAAAAATTATTTTTTCTTTCAGCCATACCGTTTTGTTGAGGAGTAAAAGGTGATGTTCTTTGGTGAATAATTCCATGTTCTTCACAAAAAAATTTAAATTCATTAGAAAAATATTCTCCTCCTCTATCACTTCGAACCATTTTGATTCTCTTATCTTTTTGGTTCTCAACTTCAGCCTTGAAAATTTTAAAATTTTCAAATGCTTCATCTTTTATTCTAAGTAAGTACACATGAGTGTATCTTGAACAATCATCAATGAAAGTGATAAAGTATCTTTTCCCTCCTCTAGTCAAAACACCGTTATACTCACAAATATCGGTATGAATCAAATTCAATATTTGAGTATTACGTTCAGCACTTAGAAAAGGTTTCTTAGTCAATTTTGCTTGGATGCATATTTCACATTTATCATTTTTTATATCTTTGCAATTAATCAAACCATGCTTGGACATGTACTTCAAAAATTGAAAATTTAAATGTGCTAATCTAGCATGCCAAATATCAAAAGACTCAACAATATAAGCAGAATTAAAATTATTACTATTAATGCTTAGCTTATACATTCCATCACAAGAATACCCTTTCCCCACAAACATTTCATTCTTTGATACAATACAATTATTGCCCTCAAGAACAATCTTAAGCCCATTCTTATACAAGCAACTAGCAGAAACAAGATTCTTCCTAATTGAAGGCACATGGAAGACATTGTTCAATGTGACTTTCTTTCCGGAAGTGAAGTTAATTTCCACCATACCTTTACCAACAACCATGGTTGAATCATTGTTCCCCATAAGAACATTTTGTCCTTCATTCTCCATTTTGTAAGGCTTACATAGATTCTTGTCATTACAAACATGAATGGTTGCGCCCGAGTCGAGCCACCAATCCGAAGACTTTGTTTCAAACATATTGATTTGGGTAATCACGCCAATTTGCATTTCGGAGACCATAGCACAAATTTCTTCAATTTTCTCCTCAATGACATTGGCCTTGTTGGAATTTTCTTCTTCCTTCTTCTTGAATCTGCCATCACTTTTGCGATGACCCTTTTTTCCACAATTAAAACAATTTCCGGAGAACTTTAGTGGGCCATTACCGGACTTCTTGAATTTCTGATTGTTCCTGACTTTGAAATTCTTTGAGAACTTACTGGCTTCAGCGACATTAACTTTGGAAGAATCATATTTGTTCTTAGAATCACGAGATCTAGTCTCTTCTTTGATTCTCAAATGCTTTTCTAATTCTTCCAAAGGTATGTCCTCTCTTTTATGAATAAGTTTCTTTCTATAACCATTCCAACTTTGAGGCAATTTAGCAATAATTTCCCCCCTAGAAATGGTTAAGAAATTTCAACTTTCAATTCTCGAAGCTTAGTAACAATGGCTTACAATTCATGTGTTTGATCAAGAACGGACTTTGTGTCAATCATGGTAAATTCAAGATATTTAGATACAAGAAATTTATCCGTTCCTTCTTTCTTCGTCTTATATTTATACTCTAGAGCATTCCAACTTTCAACCGGAGATTCCATCAAGTTATAGAGATCATAGTGCCTATCGGAAAGAGTGTTGAGAATGTGACCTCTACACATCACTTCATCATCTTCACACTTTTTCCTAGCGGCCTTGATCATTTCTGTGTCGTCTTCCTTTGGCTCTGGAAGTGGTGGAAACTTTGGATCAAGCACATAAGAAATCTTGAACACTGTGAGAAGAAAGAACAATTTTCCTTTCCAGCGAGTGAAGTTGGTGCCATCAAAACGATCAAGTTGAACATTTGAATTGAGGAACGAAGTCATATCTTTAGAAGCCTCCATTGCAGAAAATTAAAACCTTAAAGATTGTTGGTGTAAAAGAAGAATAAGGAGTCAAAAGAAGAGAAATGACAAAACATGATTTGATGCGTGTAGAAACACTTTCCTTTAAGGTTTTATTTGCCCTCACCAACACAAGGTTTGCTAAGAGTTTATGGCAAATTACCCCCAAGATACAACAAATCCTAAACACTATCTCAAGCAAATAAGATGGTGTTTCTAGAACTAATTATAAATCTATAATGATCTATATCAAAATCTGTAGTAAAATCTGGATTATTTATAGACTTTTAAGTCTCTTTTCATAATGGACACAACCTTTCACGAAGAGCATCAAGAACGTGTTACATGCTTTTACAACACTCTGCAGATGCTATTATAGCAACAGAGGCGCGTAGGAAGAGGAAGGAGCTTATGAAATTTAAAAGCCAGTTTTGTTATCAGTTTCAATAAACTGCTAAGATGCTGAGGCATGAGGTTAGCAGAAAAAGAAACACCGTTTTGAATTGTAAGCTTGATATCAACAGGGTGCCATGGGCTCTTTACTAGAGATAAATTACTAAGTTTTTCCACATACGAGATGTAGACTTCTATGAGTTGGTGAAGATAATGAATAATTGACTAGACACAGAGTGGAGTGGTGGACCATTCTTAACTACTTATCTCCCATGATTTTGATTTTCTGTTAATATTTTTCCCCACATGTTCTCTTCAGTATCTGTTTGCATTATAATCTTTGAAGGGTAACTTCTATGGAACCAGTGTGTTATGTCATATAATCCAAAGTAATAAATAAATTTGAGCCATTATCTTGCTGTACGCGTGAGACTATAGCAACTAGAAATGTATAACTGAAAAGTATCTTTTTCCAAGGGCCATTGTTTACCAGTTTAAGTTCTCAAAGATCCTCTGTTGGAGAAAATAGTGAGATGAACCTGGGAAGAAATGGTTCTGTAATTTCAGCTTTTACGGGATTTATAATAATCAACATATTTCCTGAACTTCATCAGCTATATTTAGAATGTTGAAAATCACAGTGATTATAAAGAGGTCAATTAAAATAGGCTGAAGTCATCGACATACCCTTTAACTTTCCGTTGTATTCCACTTAGACCCTCCAATTGAGGCTCCCACTATCTTTAGATAGAACACACTTTTAATATTTGATTATATTCTCAACACGCCCCCTCACGTGCTGACCTGATTTTTTTCATGGTCCAAACACGTGGCAATTCTTTTTTGAGAATGGGTGGCGGTGAGGTTCGATACCAAGACCTTTGGCCTGCTTTGATACCATATTGAAGTGTGTGACCATCTGATCTAAAAGCTTAAACTGTTAGATAGAACACACTTTTAATATTTGATTATATTCTTAACATTATTTTTACTGTGCCACTTGGGCACGTAGGGCCAGCTTGGGAAATAATAAGTTGTGCGTGTTCTGAATTCCATCTGGAAATTCTATTTCTAATAATTAAGAACCATTATAATATATGTAATAGGCATTTATAATTAATGTGTCTTCTGATTATTCAGGAAGTTACAACAATAATATATGCTCGAAATTTTTGGTTCTTTGAATGCAGCTTTTTAATTATTGTCGACATTTAAGTACATACATTTCCTTTTCCTTTCTTTCTCCGGAAGGAACGGAAATATTTGACAAGAGTTACGTATGCACATATAAAACTAATATCATTGATATGCATTTCTCTATTCGATTCTTGAAAATTTTCCGACCATTCAGAAAGTTATAACAACGATGACACACGCTTGAGATTTTGGTTCTTTGAAATCATCATTTTATCGACATTTTAGTACATTTCCTTCCTTTCTATGGAAGGAAAGGAAATTGAATACCTAACAAGATTTTTTTTATATACGTATAAAACTAACAACTGAGTCAAACACATCATGTTCTACAGGCAAAAAGTGACGGATCATAAAAAAAATATCAAAAGAGTAGGGCAGATCATGAAAGTTGAGTGAGTGATTGGCTTCATTTAAACAAGATTAAGTATTTCCTTTAATTTATCGATGCTAATAATTTTTGTTATAGATTTACTAGAAAAAAATAGACCAACTAGTAATTGCAATCTTTGTTCTACTCCTGTTAAATCACTTCAACATTTCAATATCTGTATTCGATTTTAATTAATCATATCGGTTAAGAGTTCTACATCGGAAATGGAATGGAAACATGGACTCCTCATATAGACTTGGACAATCCTCACCCTACAAGCTAGCTTTTGGGGTTGAGTTAGACCCAAGATCCATTCTTCACAGTCTAATTATACAATATTTGATTTTATTAGCAAGTGTACCATGTTTATATTTACCATATTTAGTGTTATGTAATTATGGTAGAATTATGATCCCTTGTTGTATAAGGATTTCATATTGTACACCTACATATATTTTGTATTAATGAGAAAGGCTCTCCAAGGGAGATTAATTCAATTTTACATGGTATCAGAGCCAGACACATTCTAATTCTTTGTTCACCGATGTTGGGCCCCAAATTATATTATCCACGCTCCAGTTAACAAGGTCTGGGCGTGCGGGGAGTGTTAAGAGTCCCACATCGGATATAGAATGGAAACATGGACTCCTTATATGGACTTGAACAATCCTCACCCTACAAGCTAGTCTTACATGGTATCAAGAGCTTAAAATTCTATTCCTACCATAAACCTCTAAATCGGCCGCCCTTCCCCTTCTTTTTTCCAGCGCCAAACCGGCCATATACCACCGGTATACGATCAATATACACTGATCTACACCTCGTATACAACAAACTAGACCTTCACGGCATAGTATACCTCTGATATATCACCAATATACAGTCATCTTCCCTCTAATAAATCTCTAACATGCCGTATACTATTGGTATACAGCTTCTCGAAGCCGATATACATTTTATATACTGCTGGAATTGCCCGTATACAGCCTCCCTAAAGCCGATATACACCTCATATACGACCAATTCTTCCCCCCCCCCCCCCCCCAAAGTTTTTTTTCTTGTAGAACCTATGACGGACACCACCCTTGGTGGATTTTCTGGCAGCAGTGGGCACACACAACGGGCCTGTGCCTCCAGCAGCTCCTTAGAGCCTGCACCCCACATGTCCAATTGACTGCTTCATCGGCCCAGCAGCATGGGCTCAACACCGTTGGGCCTCAGCCATCAAGCCCTAATGCCCGCAGCCCATCAATGGCCCAACAGTCTTGGCGCACCAACAACAGGACACAGCCTTCTGACCCACTATCGTGGAGCCCAACAGTCCGCTCCAGGCCTTCCCCAATCCAGTTTGGGCTAGGCTTTCGGCACACTGACTCCTCAGAAGCCCGATAATGTGTGGTATATGGATATGGGCGCCACGTCTCACCTCACCATCAATTCTGGTAACCTTTCTCAACTGCATACTTTAAATACTCCACAATCTATTCTGGTTGGAAACGGTCACCGCATTCCAATTCAAGGTTTTGGCCACACTCTCACCCCACCACTGCATCCCTACTTCTCCCTAAATAATATTCTCTATGCCCCACACATTATCAAGAACCTAATTTCCGTTAGAAAATTTGCTATAGATAATTTCGTCTCAATTAACTTTGACCCGTTTGGGTTTTCTGTAATGGACCTACATACTAGAAAACTCATTACACGATGCAATAGAGAATGAGAACTTTGTCATTTTCTATCCACGTCCGCTACCAGTGTCACCCCTCCGACATCTCTAACTGCCCAAGTCACTCATCCCACGGCCTTAGCAACAATCTCTCCGTCTACTTGGCAAAATAGACTTGGATATCCGGAGCCCTTGCTTTTAATTTTCTTCGAAATAATAATTTAATTCATTGTTCTAGTGGGACAATGTTTGTCTTGTCCTATAGGCAAACACGTTCGCCTTCCTTTTCAGTCTTCTTTAAGTGTTACGTTTTCTCCGTTTGATATTGTTCATGCAGATTTATGGACATCTCCTATTATTAGTTCACTGGGTCTTAAATTTTATCTTGTGTTGTTAGATGACTTTTAGCACTTTATATGGATTTACCCTCTAAAGTTCAAGTCTGAAGTCTATACCAAGTTTCTTGAGTTTCATAACTTTATCAAAACACAATTTGAAAAATCCATAAAATCATTCAAATGTGATAACGATCGTGAGTTTAATAATTTCGCATTTCATAATTTTTGCACCAATAATGGCATGGTCTTCTATTTCTCCTGTCCCCACACCTCACCCCAAAATGGAAAAGCCTAACGAATCATCCGTACTATCAACAACATGATTTGTCTTTCTTTTCCATGCCTCTTTCCCCCCATCGTTCTGGGTCTATGCAGTCAAAATGGTAGAATATATCCTTAATATTTTACCTACCAGTACTCTTCACAACAAAACCCCCACCGAAATCCTCTATCGTCGGATCCCCTCATATGACCACCTTAGAATTTTTGGCTGCCTCTGCTACCCGAACCTTGCCTCCACTACCCCTCATAAATTAGCACCTCGTACCACCCCGTGTGTCTTCATAGGAATTACTTCTAATCATAGGGGATATCTCTATTATGACTTGTCCACTCATAAAATTCACGTCTCTTGCCACGTCACGTTTGACGAGACCACATTCCCATTTTCGAACATCTAAAAATTCCAAAAACCAGACTATACCTTCCTTGACGAGTCCGGTATCTCCCCCGTCATCCTCAGGGAACTGTGCCAATCAGACATCACCAAATTAAATATGCCACCCACTGCCACATCACCACCGATTGCCACCACCGCCGGCACTCGGCCCCCATCTCTATACCGTCACCTACTGCCATCGCCACATGGTCACATCCGACATCTCTGCCGTCTTTCTGGTCTCTGTCTTCGTCACCGCCGATTGCCACCACCACCGGCAATCGGCCCCCATCTCTGTACCTTCACTGATACCCTTCCCCATCGCTGTAGCATTTCCACATCCCCACCCCCATGCCGCATCCACTCCAACAACCGATAACCTACCTCGTAGCCCCAACTTATCACTGACCAACCTGAAATCCGGTCCCTTCCCACCTCTGACAAAATACCCCACAATCTCATCCTCAGCCGACCTCGATTCACCGACACCGACAACAGAACCCCTCACAGCCACTACACTTGTCATCGACCCACCCTAATCGCTGACACCACCACCAAGCACAAATACCAATCACCAGTCAACCACCCTACTCCAAATCCCTATTTCGCACACATTCACTGCACCAAACCAGAACAATTCACCCTACCCGACAACCTGAAATCATACCAGACAATACCCTCACACCATATGGAAACCCGTGCCCAACACGAGATTTTTAAACCCAGAGTCCAATTTAACCTGTCTACCTAAACCATTTCCCCAATTCCCAAAAACCCAAAATTAGTCAAATTAGACCAGAATTGGAATGCGGCCATGTGTGAAAAGTTTAATGCGTTAACGAAATGGTTTCTCGACCGGAAGGGTGAATGTGATCCACTGCATATGGCTTTTTCATCACAAGTACATAGACAGTGGTGACCTAGGAAGATATAAGGCAAGGCTTGTGGCAAATTGTACTAATCAGCAGGTGAGCATTGATTGTGGTGAGACATTCAGTCCGGTTGTTAAATCGGCCACTATTCGTACAGTCCTGAGTATCACTATGGGTAAGCATTGGCCGATTCATCAGCTTGATGTAAAAAATGCCTTTCTACATGTGGATTTAAAAGAAACTGTCTACATGCACCAGCCGCCCGATTTTGTCAATCTCGCCGCCCCTCAATATGTATACCGTCTCCGTAAGTCACTTTATGGTCTGAAACAGTCCTCTCGAGCGTGGTATGGTCTCTTTGCATAGTACATTTTGCAAATTGGGTTTACATGCAGCAAGTGTGATACTTCTTTGTTTACTTTCCATAGAGGCAGTAACAATGCTTATTTATTGTTATATGTGGACGATATTATTCTTACTGCTTCTTTCGATGTGTTGAAAAATGAGATAATTGCACTGCTCAAAACCGAATTTGCTATGACTGACTTGAGAAAGTTGAGCTATTTTTTTGGGATTTCAGTGACTAGATCTGCAGATACTATGTTTCTTTGTCAGAGTAAATATGCAGAGGAAATTATGTACAGGGCTAAAATGGTAAACTACAAGATCATGTCTACTCCAGTTGACTCTAAATCAAATCTCAATGCTTTGAATGGTAATCCAGTGTCAGATTCCACTCTATATAGGAGTTTTGCTTAAGCACTACAGTACCTTACTTTCACCAGACCTGATATTGCTTATGCTGTTCAGCAGGTATGCTTATTCATGCATGTCCCCAGAGAGCCTCATTTTACTGCCCTCAAACGTATCATTCGATATGTTAAGGGTACACTTGATTATGGATTGCATCTCTACCCCTCAGCACCGACCAGGTTCTTATCATATAAGGATGTTGATTGGGCTGGCTGTCCGGACACGCGATGATCCACCTCAGGCTATTGTGTGTTCTTAGGAGATAACCTCATTTCTTGGTCAGCCAAAAGACAAGCCACATTATCCCATTCGAGGGTAGAAGCAGAATACAGAGGTGTTGCTAATGTTGTTGTTGAGATCTGTTGGCTCTGAAACCTTCTTTTGGAGCTTCAATGTCCTCTTCGTAAGGCGTCTTTGGTCTATTGTGATAACATATCCGCTATATATCTATCTCATAATCCGGTTCAGCATTAGCGAACCAAGCATATTGAGATGGACATCCACTTTGTTCGTGAGAATGTTGCTCTCGGTCATGTCAAGGTATTGCATGTGCCTTCTTCATATAAGTATGCAGATATATTCATAAAGAGCCTTCATAGACAACTCTTCCTTGACTTTAGATCCAGTCTTACCGTCCGGCCTCCTCCCACTCCGACTGAGGGGGTGTATTAGCAAGTGTACCATGTTTATATTTACCATATTTAGTGTTATGTAATTATGGTATAATTAGGATCCCTTGTTGTATAATAATTCCACATTGTACACCTATATATATTTTGTATTAATAAGAAAGGCTCTCCAAGGGAGATTAATACAATCATACAGATTTGATATTATGGAAATAATAATGAATTATTTCCATAATTATCTTAACAGTCCCCCGTAGTCTTAGCGGGAGGTTCTCGTATGCTGAGACTGTCCCTGAAATCATCAAAAAGTACGCACGGAATACCTTTCGTGAAAATATCTGCAATCTGATAACAAGACGGTACATGGAGAACACATACTTGTCCACGTGCAACATTTTCATGGAAAAACAAGATATCCATTTCTATGTATTTTGTGCGTTGATGCTGGACAGGGTTACTTGACAAATATATCTCACTCACATTATCACAATAAACCACGATTGCTTTTTCGATCGGACAATGAAGTTCTAAAATAAGATTACGGAGCCAACATGATTCAGATACCACATTAGCTACCCCTTGATATTCTGCTGCAGCACTCGACCAAGATAGTGTCGTTGGCGTTTCGACGACCATGAAATGAGATTGTCTCCTAGAAATACACAATAACCAGAGGTGGAATGCCTTGTGTCCGGACAGCCACCCCAATCAGCATCTGTATAAGATATGAGGCTAGAAATGATTGACTTATACAGATGCAACCCAAAATCAAGAGTACCCTTAACATATCACATAATTCGTTTGAGAACCCACATATACTCTTCCTTCGGGTTATGCATATGTAAACAAACTTGTTGAACTGCATAGGAGATATCAGGTCTCGTGAAGGTGAGATACTGCAATGCCCCTGCTAAACTGCGGTAATGTGTTGGATCAATGTAGGGAGAACCTGTAGAGTTACTCAATTTTGCCTTGGTATCAACCGACGTGTGTGGCGATTTACAAGAGGATATACCGGCTTTGTCAATGATCTCCTCGGTGTATTTCTTTTGGCAAAGAAACAAACCACATTTTCCTTTTGCCTAACTGTTGTAAAATGGAAAACTAGAGAAGGATACACTCTTTACCATTGATTATCTATTCTATCTTATAGCATGTTTAATCAAGCTTTTAAAATTTATTTATTTTAATCTAAGTGTATTTTTTTAAAAGTGCTTTTTTTTTTCAAAAGTGTTTTTTTTTTCAAAAGTACTTTTCATTTGAAAACAACTTAGCTCCTAATATAGTCTTTGCAATTTCAATTAGAACCTACATCCTTGTCCTTTATTTTCCCTTCTATTTGATTTTCTCTTTCAAATAATTTGTTTACAACCATACCCTAATTCCCACCTTTAACGTATTTCACATTCTAAAAGCTAATTTTGCGATATTTACTTGCCAATCGTATTTTTCGAAATTAGAACGAAACAATTAACAGATTAAAATATAAAGAATTCCCACATTTACACAATTAGATAAAATCTACTAATTTTAATGCAACTATAAGGATTTTCAGATGAGGTACAAAAGTAGGATGTACAAATTCATTGCTGAAAAAAAAGATCGTTTACATCAATAAGAAATACATATATACAACTTCTACAACATAAAGAAGCAATACATATATACATCTTCTTACAACAATTCAAGAAGCAATACATATACACAACAGCTTACACAAAATCTTTAATCAGACATACTTTGTGTAAAAACATAATTGCAGCTTCTTCTTCATACTTAGCTAGAACATGATTTGTACAATAACGGAAAAAGAACCACTTGAAAGCAAATACTATTTGGATATGCCACACCATAAAGAAAACTTTGCCTAAAAGAGGGAAAAATTTGTTACTTGATATGTCAAATAAGTTTCATCCTCCATGAAATAGTTCAATTTACCACAAAAAAACGGCTAATATTGGTCTTCCAAAATTAGGGTTGCTTTGAGAATATGCTATACCACATATAGTGAGCTACTACTTCAGCTAGAGCGAGTTCAGCAGGTTCAACTGAATTTTGACTCGAACGATATATATACATATAACTTTTTTGACTGTATATATCATCGATCATAATCATTATGAATCCACGTCTGCAGCTTATGGGCTTATTTCTCGCACTGAAACCAATAAGCCACCACTGAAAGTGGCAGTAAGGCCAGGAGAGAATCGAGGGATGTGGTGGTATGGTTGAGCTAATTCAACATGAAATCTCCTTAGCAAAGAGAGAGCCACACTTTTAATCTCAACAAGTGCCATTTCTTTCCCCAGACATACCCTAAGTCCAGCTTGAAAAACTGGATATTTGAATGGATTTTCTTGAAAGAAAACACCATCTTTTAACCATCTTTCAGGCTTAAACTCCAAACAATCACAACCCCACAATTCTTCCATTCTTCCCATAGCATAAGGATGATAAGTAACCCTTGTTCCTTTCTTCACAAAAGTTCCATCAGGTAAAAAATCATCTCCTAAACAAAACTTTGAATCAAATTGGATAGGAGGGTAAAGTCTCATAATCTCATAAACAGATGCTCGTAGATAATGAAGCTCACTCATTTGTTCACAACTTGTAAGATCTTTATCTGGACCAAGAACTCGATCAGCTTCTTCTCTAATGGATTTAGCCACTTTTGGACGATTCGCGATCACATAGAAGAAACTTGTTAAAGCAGATGCTATAGTGTCCCTACCGGCCAGGAGGAAGCTTATGACAATATCTCTCAGATAAGTTTCATCACTTATTGATCCCATGAATCTTGAAAGAAGATCCCTATGATTTGAAAAACCTAATTTTCTCTTTTGCCTTATGACTTCTTGTGCTAGAATATTGATCATTTTTATTGCTTCCCTCAACTTTTTTTCACTCCCTATGTTTAAAAATCTCTTGATTTTCCAAACAATAGGGGATGTAGTCATAGCTCTTTCAGCTGATAATTTTGATGCTAGGTCAAAGGAAAGAGCAAATTGTGATATGGGTAGTGAGGATTCCAAACATTTAGGGTCCAATCCAAAAGAGAACCTACAAATACTATCAAATGAAAACCTTCTAAAAAGATCTTGAAAATCAAGAACCCCACCTTGTTTATCAGCTAAAAGTGGAAGGAGCCTTTTGTCAATCTCATTTTTCACCAATTCAAATGCATATGATCTTATGGAAACTCTTCCAAGTTCAAAACTTGACATTCTCTTTTGAAATCTCCATAATTCTCCATCAACATTAAATATTCCCCTACCAAGAAAATCCCCCAAGATAGTAGAGAAAGTTTTCCCTTTTGGGTAATTATCAAATCTTGTTTTTAGCATATACTCAACATTTTGAGGATTTGAAGTGATGATATTTCCAAGAACATGTACGTGAATTGTTCTTGTTGGTGATTTTTTTAGAAGGTGGGTGTACCAATCACACAAATTGATGAATTGTGAAGACCAACTTGTTGTGATGTAAGCATGGCAAATTTCACAATTGCACCAAAGTTTTAGCCTCACTAAATAGAAGATAAGATAAAAAAGAGAAAATATGATGAAGATAAGTATAGAATATACATGAAAAGACTTCAACCACCAAAAAGCTTCAAGATCCATGGAAAATGAAGAAATTTTTGGGATAAAGATAAAGATGATACGGGATAGAAAACCAATAGGAGATGAAAGGGAAATGATCAATCAAATTGATATTCCAATATTGTAATATAAAATACACTTTCACACTTACTCTCTACTATAATATATATAATGCTAAGAAAACGATACATTATAGTTCATTCTATAGTTTCTGCACTAACTATAAAGAAATAATTGAACCATACCAAGCCAAAAAGGAGAATAAAATTATAGCATAATTATTGCGTGGATTGAAGAACAAGACAGTTAGAAGACGCATCTTTTTCTAATCACGTATTGGAAGTTTGTACACCATTCAATCACGTGCTTTTATTATTTTTTTTCCATTTAATTTGTAGGTAGTCCCACGGGCTCTGCAAAAAAAATAAAAATTAGCAGTACACTCAGCAATGAGATATTTCAATATAGGGGCATATATATTGTGAGCCACGGATTCAGGTTTTGAAATTTATAAACGTTTACATCTGTCTCATTGATATACAGCTATAATTGAGTTTAAAATTAAATATTTATAAATATTCATAATCTGCCTAGTATATTCGCGTTCCTTCTGAGGAATAACATAATTTTAAGGAGTGTAAATATGCTACTTTTGGTTTTAAATATTAATGGTTTTGATAAATTGAAATAATTGTCAAAATATTTGAAACTTTTAACAAAGCCAAAACGGTCATTTGTTATTTTTTCAAATCTACTCAATTAGTGGGGTATTAATATTAATTATGTTAGATGTTTAAAGAAAGATGAAGGATTTGTTTAAATACATATTCCTGTAATAAGATTATTAAATATATTTCTTGAAGAGTGCTGTGCACAAATTATTAAAAGACATATTCAATACTAGCATTTATTTTTGTACTCTATAAGGGACGTGATAGAACTGTAGTATCTTATTTCTTAAATTTAGATTTTGGATCCGCTAGTAGTAGGTAGCTAAGTGAGGAGAGGGAGGGGTGAGTTTTCCTCCTCTCCTCTTTTCCTTTTTAGTAGTAGTTGTCAGATATCACATTATTTTTATGTATTATTATTTGTTTCCACATTTATTTTATATCTTGTTATTTGTTGTCTCCTTTTATATATTTTTGAGACATGTTGTTAGCTTACTGCGATTGCTTTGGAGGAATAATTTAACAGAAATGGCTAAGCAGCCATTGATGTGAAACATAGAAATTGAAGGAAACAGAGAGAGTCAGTTGCAATCTGGAAAATCAGATATTTCATGTGTGTTTTACAATGCTTTACAAGTGTTATATATATACACACTTAACTACACAACTAACTTTTAACCAAACTCAACTAACTAACTCAACAAACATAACAAACTCAATAATAATTAAATCATACACTCCTTCTCATGGCACTCTTTTGCACTCCTCTATTATTTCCACACACCCCCTCAAGCTAGGAGATATGAAAATGTTCTTCATTCATAGCTTGGACATCAAATGAGCATGATGAACACTGCTAAGGGCTTTAGTAAGCAAATCTGGAGGCTGTTCAATAGAGGGCAGATAGGTAGCATGAATGGACCCTTCTTGAATTCTTTCTCTTATAAAATGACAATCAATGTCAATGTGTTTGATTATTTCATGAAAGACAGGATTGACAGCAATCTGAATTTCAAATTTGGTGTCAGTGAAAATAGGAACTGGCAACTGGACTTGTATGCCAAGTTCTTTGTACAATCCAGTGAGCCAGACTACTTCTGGAACTGAGGTTGCTAGAGCTAAATATTCAGCCTCTGCTGAGCTCCTTGAGACAGTCACTTGTTTCTTAGACTTCCAGGATACATGTGAATGTCCAAACATTACCAGATACCAGTAATAAACCTCCTACTATTGACACATTATCCCCAATCTGCATCACAAAACACCTGAAGTTGAGACTTGCTAGAACTGGACATAAGAATGTCTGACCCTGGTGCATGTTTATTATATCTGACTAGTCTCATGCCAGCTTCCATGTGTGAAGTTTTAGGAGCTTGCATGAATTGACTCAAACATTGTACATCAATGCTATATCAGGCTTGGTATTTGTGAGATATAGTAATCTCCCAATCAGTCTCCTATAAATGTTGAGATCTGCTAATGGAAAGTTAGGAACCTGGGTGGATGTTGTAGTATCTGAAGTGGAATTTATAGCAACATATTGATCATATTGCACAATTGTGAGCTTTTTGTTTATTTCCATGAGTGAGGGGGTACTCTTAGCACCTGCTAACCCCATATCAGATATAAGCTCCAAAGCATATTTTCTTTGGTGTATAATGATGCCCTGAGAGTTTCTTGCAAACTCTATACCAAGAAAATATCTAAGCTCTCCTAAATCTTTAATCTTGAATGCTGATTGAAGTGTTTCCTTGCTGCTTTTTATAAGGGTTGAGTCATTACCAGTAATAAGTAAATCATCAACATACACAAGTACCACAATTATCTTATCCTCCTCTTTCTGTTTAATAAACAAATAATAGTCTCTGTGGCTTTGAATAAAACCAGATGAAATCAAGCCGAAGTAAGTTTAATATTCCACTGCCTTGAAGCCTGCTTTAAACCATATAGGAGACTTTAACAATATGCATACTTGTTTCAGTCCTCCAGTAGTACCAAAACCCTCTGGTAGTGATATATATACTTCTACATAAATGTCTCTTTGTAAAAATGCACTGCACACATCCATCTGGTAAATTCTCCATTGTTTAGCAGCTGCAATAGATATCACTGATCTCACAGTGGTCATTTTGACCATATGTGAGAATGTTTCTTGATAGTCAAGACCTCCTTCTAGTTGTACCATTTGGGCTACTAGCCTGGCTTTGAATCTTTCCACTTTACCTGATGCTTTGTATTTTATCTTGTATACCCACCTACATCCAATGGCCTTTTTCCCTTTTGGAAGTTGTACTAACTCCCATGTTTTGTTATCATCCAATGCCTGAATCTCAGCCTTCATTACTTCAACCCATCTGTTGTCAGTTATAGCTTCTGAATAACTATATGGTTCAGTATCAACAGAAATCTGTGCTATAAAATTCTGATAGATGGATGACAGTCCTTTGTAGTTTAATCCCTCATATATAGAGTACAAACAGTTACTGGAGCCGTGTTTAGTGATATAATCCTTGTGTCATATAGGTGGTCTACTGGTTCTTGCAGATATTTTAACTGCAGTGTCAGGTGTGCTCCTATTTCATCCAACAACTCTGCAAACTGTTGTCCTGGACTATCTATTATAGTGGGGACACTCTCAGTTTCTGAGCTTGCACATGTATTTTGCATTTCTGTATTGTTGCATACAACTTCTATGTTTTGTGGATAAACCGGATCATTAAAACTGAAATGCTCATGTGATCTCATAAGCCCAAATTTGTCATCTGTATCATTTTTCAAAGGAAATACTGTCTCCATGAATATCACATCCCTGCTTATGAAAAATGTTCTATTTCCATATCATATAGCTTATATCCTTTATGTGCAGAACCATATCCAAGAAGAATAGTTCTCACAGCTCTAGGACCAAACTTGTCCTGTCTGATCAGAGTAGTAGCAAAACACAAACATCATATCACTCTCAGATGAGAAAGTGATGGCATTTTATTATACAACATCTCATAAGGTGACTTATTCCCTATAATAGAAGAAGGTATTCTATTCATTATATAGACAACACCTTCCACACAGAAGCCCCAAAACATGTCTGGCAAGTTAGCCTGAATTTTATTGCTCTGGTTGTTTCAAGTATATGTCTATGCTTCCTTTCCACAACACCATTTTATTGTGGTGTTTATGGACATGAACTCTCATGCACTACACCATGCAACTAAAACAACCCCTTACAACTGTGATTAAAGAACTTTGTACCATTGTCTGACATTACTCCTTTAATCTTCACACCAAACTGAGAGTGAACTTCAGTAAAGAATTTTTTAAGCAGTGTGACTACATCAGATTTCAGTCTCATTAAAAAAATCCAAATCCATCTAGAGTAGTTATCCACTATAGTAAGAAAATACATCATTCCATTATATATTTCACTTTGTAAGGTCCCCTTACATCCATATATAACAATTGAAATGGTCATGTCTTCCTACTAGTACTATTACGAAATGATATTCTATTGTGTCTAGCTAAAGGACACACTTCACAATTATTCAAAACAAAAGAATTATCATTCTTGAAATATGGAATTTTTTTCAAATAATGCATGGGCACATGATACATCCTGTGATGCCATATGACTGCATCAACATGTTGAGTAGCTGCCAAATACTTATTCATTTCTCCTGCTTTATTTAGTATGTCTAAACACAGTATGTACAACCCTTATTCCTCATTACCAATCACCCTCACCTTCACAGATGAGAGATTCTGAAATACACAACATTTGGAAAAAAAATATAACATTACAATTCAGTTCTCTTGTCACCTTAGAAGCAGACATCGGATTGAACTTGAATGTTGGCACACACAAGACATTCTTAAGAACATCACCTCTTCCTATATTATATTCACCAATATGTGTGATTCTATCTGAATTTCCTGTAGGAAATTGCACCTTTTCTGTATTTTCTACCATAATTTTATCCTGTAAGTATTTTTGATTACCAATCATATGATTCGTTAAACCTGTATACACAATCCATTTTAACACTGCTTTTATATTAGGATTATATATACCTGTCGTGTTTGCCCTATCACTGGTTTCTCCAACTGTATCTTTGTTGTTGAGCATGTTGAGAAATTCTGTTGGTGTTGGCTAGGGGTAAACTATCCAACAGTCATGTATGTGTCCTGATGATGCTGCTATTGGTTGTATCCTGGTACACCATATGATCCCTGCTGGTAGTTGTAAACCTGTGAATTTGGCATTGATATTGTCCCATGATGTTGTTGAGTATTCTTCCCAAATTGCAGATTCTGCTGCATATGCTAGTGACTTTGGGCTTTACCTCCTTGTTCAGTATCTTCAAACTACATACTTCCCCCTGTCAGTATATTTTCTTTCTTAGTAGCAGTAGTTTTTCCTTTAAAATTCTCAAGATACCCATTGAGTTTGTAAAAATCATTTTGTATGTGTCCAATTTTGTGACAAAAGTCACACTTCATTAGTTTATAACAGTCCATTCTCAAGAATCCTTTGCCATGGCAAAAGTCACATACTGCATTAGGATTATATGGTTTCTTTTGCCTAGGTCCTCCACTTCCATGTCTAGTTGTAAACATGGTTGATGATTCCATTGTATCTTGCATCATCCTTTGACTCTCCTCTTGGTCGATCATTGCATAAACCTGATTTAGGTTTGACACTTGATGCTTCATTATCACTTGGCTTCTAGCTTGACCATAGTTATCATTAAGTCTTATTAGAAATTGTAGCATTCTCTGATATTGTAGATGATCTACAAATTATTTGGACTTAGGACAACAAGAAGGCGGTGGTATAATGGAATCATACTCATCCCAAAGGTCCTTAAGTTTGGAGTAATACATAGAAATTGATAGTGTTCCTTGTCTCAATGTGACTATCTCTTTATGTAGTTGAAATGACCTTGAGCTATTTATCTTATCAAATCTATCCTTTAAGTCCTCGCATATCATATGCGAATCAGAATAAAACAACATCCCTGTGAGTAAATTCTTACTCACGTTTCCCATTAACCAGGACACCACAATGACATTACACATGTCCCAAAGCCTAGCTAATTCACCATGGAATGTTTCTCTCTTCCCTGTACCATCTATGAATCCAATTTTATTCTTTCCTAATAGGTCCAATTTCATCGCCCTACTCCACAAAGTGTAATTATCCATTCCAGTTAGTATTATTCTAACAGACAATGAACATGGTGCATCAGATGGAAAAATATACAAAGGATGGTTATGGTCGATGTTCATTGTTGTTACCTCAGCTACGCCTGTCAAATATTCTCTGTTAGATCCCATGTTATCAAATTTGTGTTTGTCAAGCGTCAATCGTAAGTGCAATCAAATGTTTTATCTTCAAATGCGATTGTATTCTATTTTTCAAAGTTCGATTTCTTTAATTGAGGACACAAATCCCTCAAAAAATTTCATCGCATGTGGTTGAATTTCCCTCGATCTATGCCGGATGAGTGCTCCGATACCATGTTAGCTTACTGCGATTGCTTTGGAGGAAGAATTGAACAGAAATGACTAAGCAACCATTGATGTGAAATAGAGAAAATGAAGGAAGCAGAGAGAGTCGGTTGCAATCTGGAAAATAAGATATTTCATATATGTGTGGTTTAGAATGCTTTACAAGTGTATATATATATACACACTTAACTACACAACTAATACTTAACCAAACTCAACTAAACTCAACTAACTAACTCAACAAACATAACAAACTCAATAATAATAATATCATACACTCCTTCTCATGGCATTCTTGTGCACTCCTCTATTATTTCCACACTTGTGCTTTTCTTTTGAGCCGAGGGTCTACCCAAAACAACCTCTCTACCTCACAGAGCTGGTAGATATAAGGTTTGCGTACATCCTACCCTCCTCAGATTCCACCTTATGAGACCACACTGGATTTGTTGTTGCTTCCGTTAAGAAAGGTATAACATACAAAGCTTTAAATGTACTTGTTATGACGTTAACCTAGACGATAGTGATACAACTTTATAGTCAAAACTTAATACACGTCTTATTTAGACTTGATAAATATGGAGTCTTTAAATTGAATAATAATGTAGATTAGTTGTGCAATCACACATATGAGACATTTCAAAAAGAAAATTAAATCATCTTGCATTATAACCATTTATTTAATCTTGATCTCTAACAAACATGTGACTAGTACTTAGAAAAAAACAAAAGAGGGAACAGGTCACATAACGTATGATATAAAACGAACAAGCTGAATAATAGGACAGACAAAGTTTTTGATCAGAACCCTAAATATTCTCATGCTATAAAAAATACTTGTGGCTGCAGATTACAGATTCTGCTCGAAAAGAATAGAGGAAACTATGGGCCATCAATGCATGTTTTCGAGTTAGGTAATTAAATTGGCAGCTATCTGCCAAGACAAAATTTCTTAGTTGATTAATCAGTGACGGAATATAATTTTTATTAATACAAGTACTTAAAACCCCCAAATAACTACAATAATATTATATACGTTATTGTTTTTTATTTATTTATAATTTTCTGATAAGAAGGTGTCAATTAATTCTCTTTAAACAATAATAATTCCGCCCCTAAAGGTGGGCTTGATTTTTGGTAAAAGTAGTAGGTGGAGTTAAGCCTGTCAAGTGGGCCGGACCCGGGGAGATGTGGAGTGACATAACTTGGTACTTTCATCAAGAAAGAGAATTCACATTCTTCCGTTTAGTTTATTTTAAAAAAATATGTTTTTATATTTAATTATGTTATAATTTTAACATTCTAAGCGTCATATTTAAAATTATAAGATTCAAAAAATATTTTCATAGATTATATACATCTTTAGTACTATTACGTTACAAGTTTAAAAAAAAATTCTCATTACTATGGGATACTAATTGTAACAAGTATATGTGAGGACAGAAATATGTACCTTGCGATATCGAAAAGACTTTCTTTTAAATATGCATGGGAAATAACGAGGTGTCACACGACAACATAGGATTTCCACTTTCCTCTTCACTCCCTCATGGAAGAGGTCAAATTGTAGTTTGTGGGCGTTTTTTTTTTGGTGCATTATAAATTATAAAATATTAAATAGAAACACTGAAATCTCTTATAAACTACTATTGTTTAAATTTGTAAAGAGCAAGTAGACAAGAAAATCAAGATTTGAAGCTTATAAATTTGAAATTTCAGTTAAATCTATTGGATCGTAAATAATATGTATATATTTAATGAATTTATTAAATATAAATAGATATATAAGTTTTAGACAAAATTACTAAATTCGATCGAATCCGTGACCGAAGGCACTAGCTCCCCCGTTGAGAAAATGAACATTTCTTTTCATATTAGCACATTTTTGTGACTTTCGTTTGTTAAGAGTCCCACGTCGGAAATGGAATAAAAATATGGACTACTTATATGGATTTGGACAATCATCACCCTACAAGCTAGCTTTTGGGTTGAGTTAGGTCCGAGATCCATTATTTACATGGTATCAGAGCTAGACTTATTCCAATTCTTTGTTCACCGATGTTGGCCCCCCAAATTATATTGTTCACGCTCCAGTTAACGAGGCCTGGGTGCGCGGGGGAGTGTTAAGAGTCCCACATTGAAAATGGAATGGAAACATGGACTACTTATATGAATTTGATCAATCCTCGTCCTACAAGCTAGCTTTTGGATTGAGTTAGACCCAATATCCATTATTTACATATTTACCAAAAAATTGAATATTTATTTGCCTCTTTATATGTGTATAATATTCAGCTCGGACGAGAAGGAGATCAAGTTCTGAGTTTCATTAAATTAATTTACCATTAATCTTGTCATAAATTTGGTACTCCAGTATATTAGAGCAACTATTTTCTCTCTTACCAGGAAGTTAACGGTGATTTCTCACCTATTCTACCATAACTCGAATTCTCCGACACGTAAGTCGAAAATGAAGCTGTTCATTTATAAAGTCAACTTCATCATTTAATATTTATAAGCTACTTTTAATCGGTTATCCCAAATTAAACGGACTCTAATTAAGTCATGCATTCTCGGTTGTTATGATGAGAATATTTCATGCAGGAACTTAACTATTTAAAGTTATTGACTTGAATATATTACTAATAATAAGAAGTCAAAATGAAGCCATCTATGCATATAATAAAACAGTAGTTCAGCTAGTTTAATTATGTAGTGTTTTGACGGATAAAGAAGGAGCAAATGTCCTAAAAATATTTCGGCTAGTTTATGTAGTGATTTGGCTATAATTGGTAATAAATATGTTTTGTTATGTACTATAATCTATCTACTCTTTGGATAATAATTTAGCAATTCCTTATCTCTTGTTTGGTTACTAATTTTTGGATAAGTTATTTCAGAAATAAAAAGAGTATTGAGATAACTTACGCCTGCCATAGGGTGGAATAAGTTATCCCATGATTGTAAAGAAACTTCTTCGTTTTAGATTTTATCCAATGTATGTTACTTTTGATATAACACACCAAACAATCAATAAAAAATAAATTCAGGATAACTAATCCCAATATAACTAATTCAAACATAATTAATTCCTGCATAACTTATCCTAGCGTAATTTATTTTCAAACCAAACGACCCTTAGTACTAAAAGTGCCTCTGGGACACTATAGGAATCTTGTAGTGCCTTCATTGGCAGTTGATTACTAATGAATAATATAGTCCTTTAGCTACCCACAAAAAAATAGTAGCAATTCAGTATTTAGATGTTATAGCTAGGCTTGTCAATGAGCGGGTTCGGCTGAATTTGGATGAGTTATAATGAGTTGAGTTAATAAATGAGCTCGTCAATCATCAATGATCCACCCAAAACGATCAAAAGTTACTTGGGCTGAAATTAACTGGACAAAAATGGGCTAAAAGCGGGTCATAAACCAACCTGTTCAATTCTTATTAAATTTTTAGTTAGTTTTTCTTTTATAATGTTTCAAGTAATTAATAAAAAAAATCTTTATTATGACTATATATATATATAAAACATATCAAACAAAAAATGTTTTAAAAAATAGTTCGATAAGATTTCTCGTTAGTCAATTTAGACTACATATCTGTCTAATTTTTAGATAGGCTGAACTATACGGGTCAATGGGTTGAGCAAGACAATGACTTCTCTAAACTTGGACGAGTTGAACGGGTCATATTTTAAATGTTGGCTAATTTAATTTTGCCAACCCTAGTTACATAGATAGTTTAGAATGCTTTTCTTGAATATTAATTGGACATATTGCATCATGAAGTTGACATAACAAAGTAAAACCACTAAATTAAAGAAGAAAAAAGAAAAGCTTTAGGTGCAAGTGCATTTGGACTATTTTTCGGAAACAAAAAGGAAAACCACACATGTGCTGGTAGTTCATTGAAACAAGACATAAACTGACTATAAACTAAGGACAAGAGGCCAATAAATTGTGTATACTCCATCATTTAACAAACCAAATTGCAAATATTATTAGATTCTGCTTTCAATTTCTATGATTACTTTATTACATGACATAATGTTGGTTGCCCACAGAATTTAGCAAAGTTGGACTATCACAATTTCAATTAACATATACAATACATTTTCTACACAATCATTGAATAACATTTGTCATTAATGAACATAAAATGTATAATGTTCAAATATTATAAGTAACTAATCATACAATTTCCCAATAATGCACAAAAAAAATAACACCAACTAAATCTAATGACAAACAACTCCTATAAATATAACACTTTTGCTAATCATTATCATGTCACTACATCAGAGATGCTGCATGGGTGTTATATAATAGACCAAGTTTCCTTATCTTACTATATATGTTTATTACAAACAAATAAACACATAAGAATCTAGAGACATTGTATATGTTAGCACGTAGGAAAGTTATCTTTAGTTTATTGAGAATTACTCATGCACCTTTATATTATTTAAGCAACTGATATATGTTTTTGCCTCATCAAGAACAAATGCTATTTTGTGAAAGCTTTTAACTATTTGTTGCCACGTGGGGGTGGGGGTGGCAACAAATAATGACACTATGTGCCTTGGGGTATCTAAATTCTTGTGAAGAGTCCCACGTCGCCCAATCAAAGTGATCTCCTAATATGATCTGAATAATTCTTCCCTCAAAAGCAATGCCCGCTCTAGGGTGAGACCACTAAGGCAATTGCCTTAGCCCCCTACATAATGGAAGGCCCCAAATTTTGCTATGTTATATTATATTATTTATATATTATAAAAGTCTTATTAGTAAAAAGGTATTAAAATTTCTTGAAATGTGATATAGGTTATTCAAATAGATAACCCAAATTTCATAACAAACATGTATATATGAAAATGAATAATTTGATGACGATATTAATAATTAAAAATAAGTCTTTTTGGTACTCCTATTATTTAGAATTGATTATTTCTGTATAAATAGCAGATCAAAGTCATTTTCCCTTTCAAGTTACGTGGAATTAAACTATTACATATGTATGAAATTGTGTTGAGATATACGTGGTGGTAAAAAAAGTGAGATTATTAGAACATGAGAATTTATAAAGAGAATATAACCGTGAGTGTCTCTTATAAAAATATTAGGTAAGTCATGTTGAGTAGTGTTACGAGATATCCCCGCTAATGGAACCGTGGAAGCTAGAAATAACCGAGTGAACAATGAAACAAGGTACAATATCATCCGAACATCATCGTTAACGAAATACAAATAAGAAAAAAACTTTTATTAATAAATTTAAGGCCTCTTATTGTGGTTTGACTTTAGGCCATCAATCTCATTGAGATGTCTTTCCTCAATAGCTAGCTTTTTGGGTTGAGAATTATGTCTGATTTTTTTTTTTTTACAATTCTTTAGCCCGTTTGGGCAACTCTTGTGCTCTATGAAGCATGGCAGCATGTAATGACTTTTCAGGGCTGGTTGACCTGCGGTCAAACATTCAGTGCGATCACGAAAGTAAGACTAAAAAACATCGTATCAAAGGAATTGTAGCTAGTATTAAATAGTCGTGACGAATTTCAACAGTAATTTTTGTGACTTTTTGAGAAAAAGGCTCTCGAATTAGTTGAGTATATTTGTAGGAAATGATTCATTGATTAATGTTCTTCTCCATAGTACAATATATACAAGTATAATATCATCTGTCTTATGAAAGACTAATCTATCTTACCTAAATTATAAGATGCTACTTAATTACAAAATATTACATTATCAATCATTAGTAATGAATGGAGGTAATTATGGAATTGCCCCATAATTACTCTAACCATCTTGACCTAAGCATTAAAAGAAGAAATTCAGACTTTTGGACTAGCAATTGACATTATAGTTTGGATTCAATAGCTAATAGGTAACACGTTCATGAAATTTTGTTTCGTCCAAAATTATTATTACTCCCTATTTTTTAATTTCTGTAGCACATTTTCTTTTTAATTTATCCTAAAAAGAATATTATTTTTTATATTTAAAAATAATTTAATTTTAAAATTTATATTTTATCCTTAATAAAATATTGATGACAACATAAATATTTAAAGTTTGTTTTAGACCACAATCTTAAAAAACTTATTTCTTTCCTAAATTGAAACTGAAGGAGTAATATTCGCTTCCTTATTACTCCCCGAGTTTCATTTAACTAGTCAAGTATACTAAGAATAAATTTTCTCTTTCACTTGTCCATTTTAGCAAATCAAGAAAGAAATATTTTTTAATTTTATCCTTATGATTAAGAAAATGTTAGATTATTAATAGTCAAATTTAGATTTCTAAAGCATAGTAAATATGATCAACTTAGTAAAATAACTATTTAACAAATAATTTCTTAAAGAAAAATGCATAGTTGATATTGAACTAGTAATTGAAAATGAATGGAGGCCATGGGAGTAAAAAACATAACACTAAATTCATTAGGACGAGCGTTCACACTAGTTTTTGTATTAAAGAGTCTATGTTCTCATTCCATATCCGATGTGGGACTCTTAACACTCCCCGCACGCCCAGACTTTGTTAACTGGAGCGTGGATAATATAATTTGGGGGCCCAACATCGATGAACAAAGAATTGGAATAGACATGACTCTGATACCATGTAAAGAATAGATCTTTGGCCTAACTCAACCTCAAAAGTTAGCTCAACGGAAGGAAGATTTCCCCAACCATATAAGGAGATCAATGACCACTTATCCCACTGATATGGGACAACTCAACAGTAAGAGCATTCTACATATATATTAGGTTTACGATCACTTAATTAATTAGAAGCACTTTCCAATTAAGAAAATAAGATGGATTTTCTCAGAATTTTCCATCTCAAAAACTAATTAATTAATGCTCACATCTCAAGCAAGTAGTGATTTGTTTTTTTGCTTTTCATTATTTTTTTTGCAAGCAATTTCGTCTAAACGACTGGTATGTGAGGCATGTTGGAAACTAGCCTTTGGCGGGGAGATGCGTCCACCCATATTTGATGAATTAAACACTAGTGTTCCGCGTGTTGGAGACCTTGTCTCTTCGCACATGCATGATCTACGAAGTGAGTAGATGACCGTAGGGCCAAGAATCGTCTAATTTCGTTGAGAAATGAAAGAGATATTGGTCCACGAAGTAAGGTGTTTAAGGCATGGAAATGTAGTGTGGGACAAATCTACCACATCAGTGGGAATAGGAAGAATTGCTCTCTATATATGTCTCAAATTGGTAAAGGGTTTGGGACCCCAAGGGGTATCCCATGTGTTTAAAGGAGGGAAGACCTAGATGTGCATGGGTTCATGGCTAAGCCCACACGCGCGCCGCCGCCGCCCGCCCCTCCCATCCGGTCTTGGGCTCGGGTTTTGGGTTTCGGGTTTCGGGTCACGGGTCACGGGTCGTGGGCTGTGGGGACTTTCTGATATTATCTTTTTGGATCAGAGAACTCTTTCATATGTACAGTTTGATCCCTGAAGTTTCATATGTACAGTTTGGATCAGAATTCTTTCATATGTACAGTTTGGTCCCCCGAGTTTCTGGGAAGGTGATGGAAGGCAGAAAGCCTACCGTTGGGATTGTTTTTTGAGGCATTAATCAGCCATTACTTGGCTGATTAACTCTTCTATTAACAGCCCATTAGTTGGGCAATTGAGCACCTCATTCATGGCATTAAAACTGCCATTACAACCCTCATTTAAGGGCCATTACAACCTTGTTTTTCAGCTGTTGGACAGCCCCTCCTCATGCTATAAATTGAGCTTCATTTGGCTCAAAACTGAAGCAGAAAACATATAGAAAAATAGATGAAAAACAGCTGAAAACAGACGGGAATAACAGAAGAATAATCAGCGTTTTTCATTCACAAAAGAGCACAAAACAGTGAGCAAAAGCGCTCGAAACAAAGTGGCTGAAAATCAGTCAAAAACAATGACCAAACCCTCACGTATACACAAGATATACACTACAGAGACACACTATATACACAGAGACAAAAGTGAAGAGTATTGAGAAACTCTTCCTTCCTATTCCATATCTTCAGCAAGTCGAGTCATACTTGTTTTCTTCGACAGGCTCAACCTATTGGCTTTGTAGTGTTGAGATTAAAGTGTTGTTTTATCTTGGGAGACTATTGCCTGCTAACGTAAAAGCATATATACGGGGCAATCTTGTCTTAAGGATAGAGGGCTATCCTCGACTCAACACACAACGTTGTAACCATCCAGATTTAGTTATTTCTTGATTTCAGGATATCAAGACACAACAAGCTTGTGGCAGTTCTCAACGTTGGCTTTGCAAGGTGATCAAGATTCAAGACACAACACCCGTGCGGCAGTTTTGAAGATTGACCATTTATTTATCCTTTCAAACATTTGTAATAGTTATTACTTCCCGTACTGCTTTATAAAGTACAATAGATAGTACCAACAACTTAAGACAAGATTTGTATTATAATACTATTAGTGTTCGAAAGATGTCGGTCAAAAGTTGTGTAACCAAATCTGGATATGGCAATGGTTTTCTGGTAGAAGAGAGTGATGATGATGAACGTGTTCATGGTGTCACCGCTACCAAGACTGGTGGGAAGAAGCGCTCACGAGAGCCTGAGGATGTCAACTGGGACAAGAGGAGAAGACTGAAGATGTTATTCTATCTTGCGAGAAAGGTCTATATCTGTCCCAGACAAAAGATCCGAATAATGGTAAGAAGGAACTGGACACTCAGTTTGATGAAGTGACTGAAGTGAGCCAGAATTCGAAATTGGGATAAGTATTTTTCTTACTTGTCAAGAATAAAGATTAAATGATAAGTATTTTTCTTACTTGTCAAGAATAAAGATTAAATGAGGTCTGATTAAAAATGGATTAAAGTAAGGAGGAATATGAAAATAATTTATATTCCTTACGCTTTAAAAATCAGAAGTTTAATCTCCTCTTCTTTTCCGTTTAAAGATTGGATTTTGTAAACAACTTAAAAAGATCCGTTCTTTTAAGTGTAATTATTAAAAGTGTGTAAAGTATGTCACACATACGATGGAGAAAGATCCACTAACTGTGCGAAAACTCTTAACTCTCTTAAGTAAGCGCCAAGAATTATCTGGGCACCAATCATAACGGAAGAAGTCTAAAAGTTAAAGACGTTGAACCTGTCATACTTGGCAGAAGATCCTTCATAGGATGATATTGGACACTCAGTCATAAAAAGCCTCCGGGCGACTGGAGTGAGCCAAATTTCCTTTGATATGATGATATTGGACACTTAGTCATACAAAGCCTCCGGGCGACTGGAGTGGTGCCAGAATTCATTTCATAGGAAATGTAATGGACACCTAGTAAGGTGGGCCAGAGTTTCCAGGTCTTAATGATCTGAAGGCCTAAAGAAAGGCAGTAAAGAAATTGGACGCTCAGTCTGCCAAAGCAACTAGAGTGGGCTAGAGTATCGAGATCACATATGATCCGGTTGCGCCCTAACCACGGGCAAGAGGTTGTTCATGTGAAGCAACGCCACCTCTAAAATCAAAGGGGCTGGAGAGGTTGTCCTCAATAGGACTTCAAGGAATGAGATCACTCTAAAAAGAGGTGATACATGTTCCTAACTTGGTTTAAGGGACGCTGTTGGTCAAGCTAGTTTGAGACTACTCCAACAGGTCTGTAATAACTAAGAATGGTACAGTATGTCTGTAGCCAAATGAATGATATATTTGTAATCCGTGCATCTATGCCATCATAGATTAAGACACGTTAAATAGCAAGTCATTCAAAAGCTAACGATGGAGAGATTGTTGCCTTCTGTCGACATAAACCCTTAAAATAAATGTGAGGTGGACGAAGAGGCAAAATCACCTTTCCAAATTCCGTCAAGGGAATAGCGAAAGAAGCACCGCTCCTCTAGAACTTAGTCACACCTACTTGGGTGATTTGAAGTTTATACAAAATATAGAGGGGAGACAAGTACGTTGTGATCTTCATTAATGATGGTACAACGTATGGAATCCTTTGTTTGTTGAAAAAGCAAAGATGAAGTTGTTGAAGCGGATAAGCGCTACAAAGCAGAAGTTGGAAATCAACTAAGTCTATGGATTGTGAAATTCGTAGTGATAGAGGGGGAGAATGTGAAGCATCGTTCATTAAACGACTGTTCATTTCTCACCTCAGTCCAACGGTGTTAGCCAAGCTCAAAATCATACGCCCAAATTATGTAGGGTGGCTTGGTAAAATTTGGAATACTGAAATAGGTCAAGTTGTACCTAAGACTGTAGATTGCATATCCACTGAATCTGCAAATAACAGTAGTGTTGATCGCCTCTTGGTGTCAAAGAATGCTGAATTCTTAGAAGATAACTTTCCTTGAAAAAAGGAAAAAGGAGTAATTGCTCAAGGTTAACAAGAACCCGCGAGGGCCTGACTGTCTAGAACTAGACGTTCCGTATCTACAGGACTCGAAAGTTGCTGGCTATCCGGAACATAATATTCTAGATCTGCAGAACTCAGAGATTCTAGATGTTGAACCGAGACGGAGCAAAGACTTGTTCCAGTCCTTCTAGCTTGTATGGTTTAGAATGAACCATGGATAATTAACAAATAATTGTCATCTCCAAAAAGCGCTGCTTTGGAAAGAAGCTAAAGAGAGAAATATATTCCATCATCTAGAACCATACTTGTGTAATGGTTGATCTTCCTCTGGGAAAAGAACCTTTGGGTTGTAAAATGTGCTCCTCTGGTGAGTAGCTTAACATCTAGGGCCATTGCGGTCTTGCGTGGCATGGATGTTGAAACGGCCTTCCCAACCGGAAAGTTGGAAGAAGAGGATCGAGTTGGTTTTCTGAACTGTTGGGCTTCTTCCTGAACTTTCAATTTTGTCCCTGAAATGTTTACATTTTGGTCCTGAAAGTTTCAGATAAAACAGAAACAATGAATCTGACCACAGAAACATTGACTCTGAAGTTAGAAAGCCAACAGTTGGAGAATCAACAAGTCTGAAAATAAAAGTCATGTTGAAACAAAGTCTCGATATGAAAGATATGGGTATCACAGATGACATCTTAGGAATTGGTTTTCTAAGACATCTAACGGACTGGTCGATAGTTGACAGTCTCGTTGAAGCCACCAATGGATATGAATCATAGAACGGATTGGAATCATGTGCACCCATAGACAAGGAGCGATATGCACAGGTCATGTGTAGTTCAATGTATTGTACACACTACAACCGACCTGGTATCGTCCTACGAACAGATCAGTTGAACTAAGGTTCACTGATGATCTTAATACATGATAAATAGAAGGCGTTAAGTCGGATATGACGATATCTAAATTATTCTCTTATCTACGGATTATAGTATTCGGATGTCCAAAGCGGTTCGGGAGAACACAGTGATGCAAACTGGACATCAGATCTAAAGAACACCAAAGCCACAAGTAAATGTGTATGGTGGGTCTTGGAAAATCCTCTAAGCAAACTTGCATCGACCGATTCATGATGGGATCGGAGTTTATCGCTTTATACAAAGCATGAAAGAAGTTGAGTAACTTCATGACACCTTAGAGGACGTCCCTTATTGGGAGAAACCCGTGCCTTCAACAGTTATACACTGTGGCTAGCCGGTCGGCTTCAGGAAGGACACGAATGACGGTGTCTGGACATATCTGTCAGGATCTGTCGGAGACATAAGACCGTATGGCAGTTGATCATCACGGGCGTCACTACCTTATTTACTAACTAAGGGACTACCCGAAGATCAAGTGTTCTGCCTGTCTAGGGGAATGGGCTGAAAACCCAAACAATACGAACCTTTGCGGTGGAAACCCAACCATACTAATTGGAGATCCCAAGAATGTGGTTCAATGGAAAACTAAGCGGCAAAAGGTTCAGTTGAGCGCTTCGGTGGAAGCAAGAAGCACTTCGGATGATGATTTCTATACGGAAACATGAATCCAAAGATGTTCCCGCGATAGACATTAAAGTGCTACCTGCATGGTGGGTAAAGGTTAAGCTTCCAAACCTTTAACGATCCTCAAATGGTTGAGGTTAAGGTTGGGGAAACTTTTAATGATTCCTAACACTTGTGAAGTGGGGTATAGCAGGATACCTTGTAGGAGATCACCTATTTAAGTGCGAGGATGGCCGTCTCAAATGAACGCACTTAAGAATCCAAGTGTGTCCAAGGCCACAATGGACAAAAACGTAAGAAGGAAAATGAATAAGATGAGTTATTGTGTTGTTATCATTGTCTTGGCTTACACTAAACACTGACGGTTAAAGACATCACGTTCACCGCGCAGTAAGTAAGTCCGATGGTATTCAACTAGGGAAGGTTCAAAGCGAAAGCTACCGCTCCTGATGCAATATCTTTTCGCTGAAAGATTGCTGAAATGTAGGCACCTTGTGTGTGCGCCACAATCTCTCTTTCATAGAGGGGATTGTTGGAAACTAGCCTTTGGCGGGGAGATGCGTCCACCCATCTTTGATGAATTAAACACTAGTGTTCCGCGTGTTGGAGACCTTGTCTCTTCGCACATGCATGATCTACGAAGTGAGTAGATGACCGTAGGGCCAAGAATCGTCTAATTTCGTTGAGAAATGAAAGAGATATTGGTCCACGAAGTAAGGTGTTTAAGGCATGGAAATGTGGTGTGGGACAAATCTACCACTTCGGTGGGAATAGGAAGAATTGCTCTCTATATATGTCTCAAATTGGTAAAGGGTTTGGGACCCCAAGGGGTATCCCATGTGTTTAAAGGAGGGAAGATCTAGATGTGCATGGGTTCATGGCTAAGCCCACACGCGCGCCGCCGCCGCCCGCCCATCCCGTCCGATTTCGGGCTCGGGTTTCGGGTCACGGGTCACGGGTCACGGGTCGTGGGCTGTGGGGACTTTCTGATATTATCTTTTTGGACCAGAGAACTCTTTCATATGTACAGTTTGATCCCTGAAGTTTCATATGTACAGTTTGGACCAGAATTCTTTCATATGTACAGTTTGGTCCCTGAAGTTTCAATATTTACAGTTTGGTCCCCAGAGTTTCTGGGAAGGTGACGAAAGGCAGAAAGCCTACCGTTGGGACTATTTTTTGAGGCATTAATCAGCCATTACTTGGCTGATTAACTCCTCTATTAATGACCCATTAGTTGGGCAATTGAGCACCTCATTCATGGCATTAAAACCTGCCATTACAGCCCTCCTTTAAGGGCCATTACAACCTTGTTTTTCAGCTGTTGGACAACCCCTCCTCATGCTATAAATTGAGCTTCATTTGGCTCAAAACAGAAGCAGAAAACAGACAGAAAAATAGATGAAAAACAGCTGAAAACAGACGGGAATAACACAGCAATACAACAGCGTTTTTCATTCACAAAAGAGCACAAAACAGTGAGCAAAAACTGCTCGAAACAGTGGCTGAAAATCAGTCAAAAACAATGACCAAACCCTCACGTATACACAAGATATACACTACAGAGACACACTATATACACAGAGACAAAAGTGAAGAGTATTGAGAAACTCTTCCTTCCTATTCCATATCTTCAGCAAGTCGAGTCATACTTGTTTTCTTCGACAGACTCAACCTATTGACTTTGTAGTGTTGAGATTAAAGTGTTGTTTTATCTTGGGAGACTATTGCCTGCTAACGTAAAAGCATATATACGGGGCAATCTTGTCTTAAGGATAGAGGGCTATCCTCGACTCAACACACAACGTTGTAACCATCCAGATTTAGTTATTTCTTGATTTCAGGATATCAAGACACAACAAGCTTGTGGCAGTTCTCAACGTTGGCTTTGCAAGGTGATCAAGATTCAAGACACAACACCCGTGCGGCAGTTTTGAAGATTGACCATTTATTTATCCTTTCGAACATTTATAATAGTTATTACTTCCCGTACTGCTTTATAAAGTACAATAGAGAGTACCAACAAGGCACACATATGACAACAAACATTTAGCTGTACTAAATACAAAGATATAAAGAAATACCAAGCAGATGAGAAAAATGGCATCCACAAAGTACTGAACAAGATCATATTTACATGAGTGTGGAAGGATGTTGTCATCTCAATTAAAAGTTTAAACGATTAAAAAGAATATATATGAAACTTTTTATATATAACAATTGGTAGAAGTGAGACCGGAGAGCAGGATATCTGCCTGTTCAGGTACTATGTTGAAACGTGTGACCATCTCAATTAAAATCTTAAATAATTAAAAAGAGCACACTTTTATATTTTATGTCTCAACACAGAGATACTTCAATTTTACTAGGAATACTTTTAAAAAAATTAATTTCTAGAAGTTTAAGTTATATATATTATTATTTACGCAATCATATTATCTACACTGCATGTCTGTTTTCTTAAATAAACATTGGGTTTATAATATTTAGAATAAGACAAGTTCTTACAGTACTTAAATTTAAAGGCATGCATGGAGGTGGGTCCTTCATGAAAAAATCTTTTTTCGTTCTTAAATTTCATATTCAGTCAAACACCTTCATATAAGTCGGGACGAATGAATATCCTTTACGTTAAAAACATATGCCTAAATTATGATTTCAAAAATAATTGTATCTTCTCAAATTTCTCGATTGATTTTGGTCAAAGTACTAAAAATCGGTTGACCATATTCGATACATATTTCACACCGATGTCGTGTCGACATGGGTGTGGCACCAAAAGTGAAGAGTGATAAGTATTAGTATTAAACAATATGAACTTTTTATGTAACACGGAATTTTAATTAGTTCTGTCAATAGTATTATAAAGTTGAATATGAAATGATAATAATTGATGCAAATTCTTGCACGTTTTACATGCTGAAAACACCTGGTAAACGTCAAGTGTAGTTTATCACCACACAAAAAAAAAGTTGGCTCGCATCAAGTCTTCTATAGTACTTCCATTTTTTTGAGATATTCATATGTCTCAGCACATTAAATTTCCTAAAGCCAATTGATTAGCAAAATTGTCTGCCATAATAATCAGGATTCAATTAGAGATAAAATAGACACCAAGGTGTCTTAATTAGAGCACTAGCTATATATGACCCCACTTAAACCATGATATGCACCATTATTCTTCATGTTCCTGATTTGAAATTGATGCAATGCCATTAATTTGTTTCCTTTTTTCTAATGTTAATTCACTCAACGGACAGAAAAACTACATTAAAAGTGGTGATATATTGCTTGGGTATACATGTTAGAACCGAACTTTAAGATAAAATCCATCATCTCTTCTCAAGAACTATCATGTCAAAACATCGAGAATGTAAAACTAGATGTGAAAGCGTACCTGAATCCATAGCTATGATTGTATTCTTGAATCTCACGATTTTGGTCTTCTAAATCTAGACGTGAGTCGTTCTCTTTTGTACTAGCGATGAGATGTCAGTCAAGAAAAGCCTACGTCTGATTTGGGGACCATAACCCCCTTCTTATAATTAAATATAATTTATGTAATTCTAGTTTAGTCCGTCATTAAATTTAAATTACATCCGGGTATCTATACATAAAGTCTCATACTTTACAAGGTGTCTAATTAGGCCCATATAACTTTAACCTTGCCAGATCACGTTTAATCTGGGCCAACCCTTTAATGATAAGAAATAACACACAATTATTTATATATATGAAGTCCATATATTCTTACAATCTTCCACTTGGACAACACATATATACATACATATTACCTTATAATTGTATTTCACCTTATGAGCTCAAAATATTTTGCTATCATAAACTGAAGTACCTCTAAACAATCTCGTTCATCAATCATATAAGCATGGAACCAAGGCGGCTTTCATTACATTCATTTCATAATTCAACCTTACTTGATCAGTAAACCAACATAACCAAATGACATAGATCAAGCATGAGTGCGTAGCGTGAAAATTACATGTAATGTGATCTAAACATGCCTATTTTCAACTGGTCCAACTGGATTTCTGCAGGAATAACCTCAAAATCCTTAAACTGAAATCATAAACTGAAAACTTGAATGTGTCTACCCAAAGAACATTTAAAAGGTTACAAACTCCCACTAAAATTGAATATTCTTAAATGGCATGACACCCATATGAGCGGCGTTCTCATGAAAGACCTTGGGTGACAGTCCCTTAGTAAGTGGATCCACAATCATAAAGTTTGTACCAAATATGTTCTATAGACACCTAACCACTCTAAACTCTTTCTTTATATAACTCATCAACCAAGTATGTATCATGCTATATTGATATCTAGCAAAGTCCATATCTGAATACTTGATTATCTTTAACTTTTTTGACTTCATTAAGTGAGCATAAAATATTTATTCTCTGTAAATACATTATGAATCTTTTGGCTACTTTCTAAAGATAAATTTATAAATTATTCAAATATCTGTCCAATATCCTGAAAATATATACAAGTATTCAAGCGCACAAATAATCATAAAAAATACTTACTCCCACTGAACTTTTGGTATATACAATTATCAACAAGATTTATCTCAAAACTAAATGATATAATAACTTGATGAAATTTGTGATACCATTGATGAGACGCATGTTTGAGCCCATAGACAGATTTCTTTAATTTGCAGATCATTAACTTTGCATCACCAGACACAATTTTTTCTAGTTGCACCATATAAATTGTCTCATCAATGTCACCATTGTGAAACACAGTCTTGACATCATCTGATGTAGCTCAAGATCAAAATGTCGACCAATGTCATTATAGTCATGAAGAGTCTTTACCTGAGAGAAAGTCTTTGTATAATCGATGTCTACTTTTTGGGTGAAGCCTTTAGCAACAAGACGTGCTTTGAACCTTTCCACATTACCCTTCGAATTCCTCTTGATTTTAAATATCCATTTGCAATCAATGGACTTCACACCTTTATGCAATTGGACAAGGTCCCATACGTCATTGTCTTTCATAGACTTCATCTCCTCATTCATGACATCAATCCACTTTTCAGAGTTAGAACTTTCCATGGCTTGACGGAAGTTGATTGGATCGACTTCCGTCACTCTAATGTCATCTTCATGTTCTTGGAGAAACACAATATAATTGTCTGGAATCACACTTCTCCTCTCTCTAGTGGATCTTCTTGATGGCATTGGTTCTTAAGGATGTAGAGTTTGTTCAATGACATTGTCTTGATCTAGAGTTGCTTCTTGAATAATGTCAGGTATAAGAGACTGTTCCTGAGCATTGTCAACATCAATCAGACGAATATTTAGAGGAATTTCAACATACTCCTCTTTAAAGACAGAGTCATTTATTCTTTCTTCCCTCGCAAACTCAACATCCTCAAAAAAAGTCACGCATTATTCGTCTCAAAATTAGCCTTAGGAGTGGGATCATAAAATTTGTAATCCTTAGACCTTTCAAAGTATCCAATAAAATAGCAACTGACAGACCTTATGTCCTATTTTATTTTATTTGGCTTATATGACCATGCTTCAGTTGTACATCCCCCCTGTACATATGCTTGAAGCTATATTTTTTTTGTCAAACACTCTTAAAGGTCTTTTATCAATTGCCTTATTGAAACTATGTTAAGAATTATATATGTTGCGATCTTTAAAGGTAGTCATATCTTGAAAAGTCGTCTATGAATGTAATGAAATATTGTTGACCATTCCAAGAAGCCGTAGGAAATGATCCACAAATATCAGTGTGTATCAGTTCTAAGACGTCAAGTTTCCTGTTGACCCCAAATCTCCTAACATTCATTTATTTCCCCTTTATGCAATTCACACATACATTAAAATTTAAAAAATTAAGAAGATCGAGAATACCATCAGACACAAGTCTCTCAATTCTCCTTTTGGAGATGTGACCTAGTCTCTTGTGCCACAATGAAGCTGAATTCTTGCCGGTTAATTTGCGTCTTTTACTAATTGTCTTAACATGCAAGGATCATTATACGAAGCAGTTGTGTCAATTAAATATAGATTATCGTAACTTGATAAAGAACCAGATCCATCTAATTTTGAATTATGAGAAATACTAAATTTCACATTTCCAAATGAACAACATTAACCAAATTTGTCCAGAGCTGAAATGAAAATCAAATTCCTTCTAAAAGACGACACAATCAAAGTCTCATTCAAATTCAAATAAAAAATCAGTTCTTAATAATAATCTAAATATTGCAATTGTTTCGACTTCCACCGACTTGTCATCACCAACATAAATGTATCTTTCACCATTATTAGGCTTTTAGCAATTCAAGCAACCCTACATAGACACATTGATGTGAGTTATTGCACCAGAATCTAGTCACCATGTGTGTCTTGATATCGAAGTCAAATTAACCTCAAAATAAATAAAATTAAGAAGCATACCTTTATTTGCTCGTCAAGCGTGATAGTTAGAGCAATGCTTCTTGTTATGACCTGCAGCTCCGCAGAAGAAACAACCATCTGTGGATGGTTCCTTATGTTGTTTCTTTTGTGGTCCCGTACCGCAACTTCCTTATTCTTTCTCTTCTTGTCTTTCCTTTTGTCCTTTGAAAAAGTGGCTAAATGAGCACTTTCTATCTTTTCTTGCTTCAATCTATCCTCTTCCTAAACACAGTGTGAGATGAGCTCATTCAGAGAACAAGTCTCCTTTTGACAATTATAGCTCACCTTAAAATGACTGAACCGTGAGGGAAGGGATATAAAAATCAAACGCACTAGCAAGTCCTCATAGGGTTCCAGTTTAAGTGCTTTCAACTTTGAAGCAAGATGAGACATCTGCATGATGTACTCCCTGATATTGCCTTTTCTTTGGTACCTCATTGAAATCAGACTTGTCAAAAGCGTACCAATTTCAGTCTTTTCACTTTTGACAAATACTTTTTCAATTTCAGCCATAAATTTCTTAGTCGTTTTAATCTTGTCGGACATAGTGCCCCTGAATGTTTCTGGAATGGCCTTCTTCATTATCATCATACACATGCGATTTGATCTCTCCCATCTGCCCCTGAATGTTTCTGGAATGGCCTTCTTCATTATCATCATACACATGCGATTTGATCTCTCCCATCTTTCCATCTCCCTCTTTTTAGCAGAGGTACTCTTATTTGTAAGAGGTGGTGGAGATTTAGTCCTTAACGCAAGGTCGAGATTCATGACTCCGAGAATTATGTTAAGGTTCTCTTGCCATGATTTGAAGTTAGTTTAGCCCATCATTAAATTAGAATTACATCCGGGTATCTACAGATAAAGTCTTATACTTTACAAGGTGTCTAATTATATATATATATATATATAATCCATATATTCTTACAATACATGCTCCACAAACAATGTATCAAGAATATTCTCAACCTTCACAATTTCAGTCAATTCAAGGTTTTAAGTTATATACTCGGACAATGTTAAGAGAATTTACACGATCAATTTACGTTTAGTCAATTATAGCAGGTTATTACACTTTGTTTAGATTACCATATAGTTGCTACAAAGAGTTATCTGTTACTGTAGGTTGAGTTTATCAGATGGTGTAAAAAGTTTGTTTATTATCAGTACACGAAACTCAATTAGTCAATAAAACAAGCCTTCGCATCACAGAGGAACTGATCTTGATGACTCAATTCCCAAATATTCTTTGCGAAAATAAGATAAGGCATAAAAGGGTGGTGAGTTCCACAATACTGTATTTTCGCCAACTAAATTACGCAAATTCTAGGTCTTCTAATAGCTCGTTAGAATGTCCGCCACCATAGTAGCCTCCCAGTAAATATGGCGCACTTGTGGTCGATTCCATTGCCTTCGGAGACCACATTCGCTACCCTCGATATTCTCGCCTCTGCACTTTGGAGCGTGACAGAGTTGCTTGACGTTTTGCCGACCATGAGACCAAGTTGTTGCCAAGGAACATACAAGAGCCGGATGTCGACCGTCCGGTGTCGGGACAACCACCCCAATCGCATCCGTGTAAGAGACAAGTGTGGATGTAGACGAAGGATACAAGTGCAACCCATAGTCCAGTGTCCCCGAATATACCGAATGATGCGTTTGATTGCATTCATGTGCTCATCTCTCGGGATCATGCATGAATAAACACACATTTGAACCGCATATGTAATATCCGGTGCGGTAAAGGTAAGATCTTGGAGGGCCCCCGCAAGCTGCGATAGCGGGTCGGGTCCTCATATGGTGCACCCGTCGCGGCACTCGGCTTTGGGTTTGCATCAAGCGGCATGGAAGTGGACTTACGGGATGACATCCCTGGGGGTTTAAGAGAGGTTTTTTAATTTGGGATAAATTTTCAAGTAGGTACTTGCAATCCTTCAACATATATATGTGAATACAATGCATTTCGTGAATCTTTCAATTCAACTTAATATATGAGTAACAAATAATTTGAGTTCAAGTTTCACGATCCGCTACCGCAAAAAATAAATCGTGTGATTGGCTAAGGAAAGGCTTCAAGAAGGCACGTGAAGGGACATGTTACAGACCTAAATAATAAATAAAAGCTAGAATAAATTTAGTCACATTAACCGATAATTTATCGACTTAACACCATGCTTAGACTACCAAGTTATTCGTATTTTGGCTAAATGATACCAAAACATATCAAATTATATATTGAAGAAGAATATCAATTTTCCCCGAACCCCGCACATAGCCGGAGCTTAGTGCACCGGGCTGCCCTGTTTAATATCAATCATCCCAAGGGCAACTTATGAATTTCATAAGTACTGAAAAAAAGAGAGTAGGATATCACTGTTGAACTGCATAAATAAGGTCCATTAAATAACGTATGTTTGGTTGTACTCTTGGAGGACGTTCTTACATACAATATACTGTCTAAATTTTCAAAGTTTGAAGATAAATATGGAATATGAAAAGGGACCAAATACATTAATGTAATTAATTATAGTATTAGCCAAGAGCAGGGTTAAAGCTGGAAAGCCATCAAGTTTTACGCTGGCCATGACTTGCGGGCTATAAACTAATTTTTTTTTGCGCGGATTGGTCTTCCTAAGGAATGGTCTTTAATTTTTGTCCCTTAAATCAATGGTCTTTAATTTTAGCTCCTACTTCTCATTTAATAAAATTTTGTGGGCCAAAGTAACATTTATTAGTTGGTCTACGAAAATAGAGATTCTGGGTTCTAACTCCAACATAGTTAAAAAAAAAAAAAAAAAACTCGCAAGACAAGATTTTCATAGAAACTATGCCATATTCGGCCACAATTTCATAGAAACTATGCTTTAAGAGGTATAGTTCTATTTAACTAGGCGGACAAACCATAATCTTAATTTTCAGAAAAACTTTGCCTTCAGACATAATTACATAGAAATTATATCACTTAAGGTATAGTTTCTATGCAACTTTGATCGAATAGGCATAATTTTTATGAAATCTTGTCTTGCGAATTTTTTTTCTTTTTGACTCTGTTGGGATTCGAACTCACAACCTCAAAAATATTTTCAGTCATTTTTTAGGCGAAGGATAAAAATTAAAGACCACCAATTTAAGGGGCAAAATTAAAGACCACCCTAAATAAGGGAATAGTGCGAATTGTCCTAAACTAAATAAAGGTTGGGCCTAAAGTTGTAGGAGTAGGCTAAACGCCCAAATATATTCCACTCATTTGTCATCATTAAGCTTTAACATTTTTAGCTAGTCTTCTAGAAAAAGATTCATCCACCTAGCCATAATAGTTTGTAGTTATCGCCCATATATATTCAATATATAACGTATGTATAATCTGTATATTAATTATACAGTAATTATAAATTGATTATACATTTCATACTGGCTTAACTTTATAAGAAAAGCAAATTATACTAGTTACTACCTGTTGTGGCATTTGTTGGATTGCTGGGTAATTTTTGTTGAATTTTTTATCGGCCTACTGCCAAATTTCAGTATCAAAGGATTTCTTCGTTTACGGGCTTGATTTATTTGTCTTTTCCATTTCTCTCCTTTTGTGTGTAGCATCATATTTATCTTTATTAGTAATTAGTTTTTTCATACTCCTCTATTAGTTACGTGAATAGAGAAGTAGGACGAGGTGACAACATAATTTTTTGTATATGAGCATATGCAAATGTCTACCGTGATGTAATTTCTTTCTCGGATAGTTAAGGATGTTTTAATAAAATTAGTGATCTAAAGTCAAATTTTAATCTGAGGCGTTAAGTATATATATATACATACAAAATTTAGTGTTGCCTTTTAATTTTTTTCATACTTATTGTCTTTTACTTTACATCGTAACATTAATATTTATAATAGCGAAGATTAATTCAAATTAATATTTTCTTCTGCGGTAAAATAGTATCGAACGACCTCTTTAATAAAAAAAACATCATAATCTCTTGGACTTTCTACCATGAAAATTCATATAGAAGCAAAACTAATAGGGAAATAGATTGCATTACTACAAAAAGCCAAAGACTGTCAATCTTTCATATGTAAGAACAGAAAAGTACCACTACAATTTTTATTTTATTTTTTATATCTAGCTTCCCGGCTTATGCCAGACTATTCCTAGAGATAGTAGTCCCGGTCCCTCAGCACTACTACCAGTAAATCGCGGGATGTGCTTGAATGACCAGGGTTTGAGAACAGAACAATTGATATCACCTACAAGTTCCTACCCCAGAAGAGAGCAAATTGCTACCACCAGGGTTCGAACCCACGCTGCAGGCCTCCAGCTGGATTTTAAGTTTCCTCCTTTGCCATCCAACTATGCCCCAGGGGACCACTACAATTTATTGTTTGGACGACGAGTAGCAGACCATTTATTCTCACAATCCCGTCCTTGTGGGCCAATCCCAAGATAGCAGACCCGACCCTATCAGATAGGGTCGAGATATAAAAAAAATCTAGGCATTTTTATTTTTTCTTATTTTTTTTCTATGAAATTTCTTTCTTTGCTAGCTGATAAAAATCGTTGTTTTAGGTAGTTCTTCGATCTTCAAAAAGATGACTTTGTAAGTTTTAGTATTAGTAATGATATTGTATTGATCGTAAATTCTAGCTCACCTACGAGCAAAAACACGGGTTGAGACTATCAATCCGATTCAACTAGTTGGTATCGCACGGAATCAAAGAATGACAAATGACCTTACAAACATAATTTAATTGTGAGAACTGAATACTCAACATTGTTGTCACAAGAACTGAAACACCTTACGGAACCTCACTATAAAAAGGGTACCTAGGGTCACAGTGGCCACTATTTTTCTTCCTGATCGTCAGTGGTGGTATACCACTACATCTTATTAATTCAATTTAACAAGATATTAGCCATGTATTTAAATACATTATTTTGGATGTTATAAAATTTTTATTTAATAATATGAAGATAAGAGTAGTTTAGTTCAAAGTTTTAAAATATTTGTGGAAAAAAAGGATAGTTTTTCTTTCTTTTATTATATAACTTTTGTACTTTTTTTTAACTATCTCCAATATTGTCTAAAGATAAAATAAAATTACAAAATTATATACTTAAATTTTGGGGGCCTCAAAATTTTGCGCCTAACTCAAAGACTTTACTAAACTCATCCTTAAGTCACGCCAGTAGGCAAAGGACTTCTTATAGCTAGAGAGCTTTCTGAAAATTAATTTTCCTGCATGAATATTAATCAAGTACTATAACTCTTATGGTCAGTTACAATTCATTAGATTAAAATATTATCAATTACATGGAAAACAAATCAAAGGTCTCATTTTGATCGCGTCATGTGGTACGAAATTTACTCATATTAAGGAATTGAAAGAAAAATGAAATTCATGGATACGAAATGTCTGATACAAAAGAGTTTATTTCATACTGAGAATTGATTGACAACGTGTTTTCAAAATTTCAAATGTTACAATTCAAAAACGTTATTTAGAATTTGGCAACTTAAGTTACATATCTGTATATTACGTTCAAATATATATTCGAAATACTATTTTTATGATGAACTGAATGACTAACTTATATTGTTACTGACTCGAAGTTTCTAAAACATGCATCTGAAAATTAAATACAACTTCAATAACGACCCATACTTGTTCACAAGATGAAGTTTCACCATGGATTCTTTCCTACTGTGTATAATTCATCTAAGTCATGAGTTAATTTCTTTAGGTTCTATGAATTTTATAATAACTATTTTTGTTAAATATACACGAGATACACATGTATATTATGTGTATATTTATGAATATTGATGTCTCGGTTTTGTATAAACTGCCCACGGTAATTGGGCAGATTTGGTACATAGTTGTTGTAATATTTTAGTGTAAGTATTACCTTACTTAGTCTTGTACACTTACTATAGTGATAGGAGTCTTGCCCAACTCTCGTAGGTTGTACTACTAGAATAAGGTTTTGGGTTTAGAATAGGAATAGGTTTTCTATTAAGGTAAATTGTAACTTGTATATAAACTCTTTTCATTAATGAAAATAATCAAGAGATTATTTTTTTCATGGTATCAGAAGTGTAGGACTCCAATACTTCCACTCCTCTCCCAAACGAAAATCCACTCTAAGGTTTCTTCCTCAAACCCGAGGCCTCCCTTCAAAATTTCCGTGTCCAAATTTCTTGTTCTATTCACTATGACTGATAGGAACATGTTTCATCCTTCCCTAACAGTTTCTAACATCAAGAGTGTTCTTCCTATTGTTCTTGACATGGAAAACGTCTAATATGGGATGTGGGCAGAGTTGTTCAAAATTCATGCACTTGCACATCAAGTCCTCCACCACATAATTCCTCCGGCTACTGGCACGCAGGATGTACCCACCATGGAGGACAATCCTAAATTATGAATTACTCTTGATGCTACGGTTCTCCAAAGGATTTATGCCACTATCTCCGTCGACCTCTTACAAACGATAATTCAACCCAACTCTACGGCTATGGCTGCTTGGGATAGATTGCGTGATATATTCCAGGATAACATGCATTCCCGTATTGTCACCCTTGAACAAGAATTTTCCCAAGTCACTATGGAGGTTTTTTCGAACGTTTCCTCCTATTGCAAACGACTCAAGGAATTGGCGGACCAACTTCGCAACGTTGGTGCTACTGTTAGCAATGATCGTCTCATTCTACAGATGGTTGTCGGCCTGTATGAGACCTATAACGGCGTTGCTTCGATACTTCGTCAAAGTAACCCTCTACCGCAATTTTATCAAGCCAGGTCTATGCTTACACTAGAGGAGGCTGGTTTGGATAAAAAGGCGGCACTGGCGCTAACTCCATCTTGATGGCCACGTCCAATGGTTCTCCGACCTTTTATGACAATTTAGGCCAAAATCATAACAACGGTGGCAGCAAAAAAGGTCAAAATCGCAAGAATAAAAATAAAGGTGGTGGCCGTGGTGGTAATGGAGGCAGCGGCGGAGGACGAGCTTGGGGTCCCGGCCTGCTGGACCACCAGGAAACTGGCCATGGGCCAGCTGTAGGGGTGGGCGTATATCGGTTCAAATCGGTTTTGTATCAGGAAAATATAAACCGAACAAAAATCGGTTTTTTTAAAAAAAGATGAATCCAACTTAAAAAAATCGATATGTTCGGTTTATATCGCCGAACGTATTGGATTATATCGGTTTTTTCTAGTGGCCGGGGCGGGACGGGTCAAATTTTTTTTTGTTTTTTATAAAAAATAAATTTCCAACACTGAAATTGGCATTCACACCTACATTACCACGAAATTTTGACGTTGGAATGTATTGTATATCGTGAGATGTTTACTAAAGAAAAAGGAAAATTAGAAACCGATTTGGGGAAAAACACAAATTGATTGGGAAAATGGACGTGTTCGTAAAAATTGGTGGTGCCAAACCGCCTTGTGGTAGTTTGGATGGTCACGTCTCGAAAAAATACGCAAAATGGAAAAAACAATCGGGTAAAACGGACATCCGAGTGCAGAGTTATGACCATTTAAAGTTTTACCAATTTACAAATATTTTCTCTCCCTACATTTTATGTCAATGCTTCCGTGATATGTTAATCAAGTTCATGCCGTATTCGACTTCCATAAAAGCTTCATAGATTGACTTCAATGGCTATGATTCAAGAGATAGTAGTAGTCTAAAATAAAAATTAAGACTAATTACATATTTAATTCAGTTTTTCGGTTCGGTTCGTATCCAAAATTTAAAAACCGAACCGAATCATTAAATCCTGATTCGGTTTGGTTTTTCAATAAATCGGTTTTTTTTTAAACGAATAAAAACATAATCAAACAGCCGGTTCGGTTCGATTTTTTCGATTCTCCAGATTTTTTGTCCACCCCTAGCCAACTGCCAGTGGCCCGTTGTCCCCTCGTCACAACCAGGCACTGGATACGGGAATTGGGCCACTGCCCAGTCGAGGCCCAATTTTTCACGTGTCCGGCCCAATCTCGCCCGGTTGGGCAATCTCGCCCAGTTGGGCCTTAGCCAGCCCCAGAAATCCAGTTCAGGCACCAATTTCTAATGTTGGGCCAGCGGGCCCACTGCTTGTTGGCCGGTCCGTCACGTGTCCCGCTAATTCCCAAAATCCACATAATTCTCCCCCGAGTCATAGACCGGTCACTCATAGTCAACGGGGTATTTTTAAACCAAAAAGACATTTCAATTTAAATTCTAATGTTCTTAAATCACCCCTACCCCATAACCCTGTATCTGTATTAAATGACCCTAATAGGAAAATTGCTATGACCGGCGAATATAATGCTCTTATTGATAATAAGACGTGGGAGTTGGTGCCCCGTCCATATGGTGTTAATATAATTTGGTCTATGTAGATTTTTGCTCATAAGGATAATTCTGACAGTTCTTTTGCGAGGCATAAGGCTCGTCTTGTAGGTGATGGTAAGACTCAACAGGTTGGTGTGGATTGTGGTGAGACGTTTAGTCCAGTGGTCAAGCCGGCTACCATTCGCATTGTGTTCAGCTTGGCTCTTTCGAAAGCATGGCCCATCCATCAGTTAGATGTGAAGAATGCTTTCTTACATGGTGATCTCAAGGAGACAGTCTATATGCATCAGCCATTGGGGTTTCGGGATCCCAATTATCCTCAATCATGTCTGTTTGTTGAAGAAGTCCTTGTATGGGCTTAAGCATTCCCCACGGGCTTGGTATAAAAGGTTTGTAGACTATGTTTTGACTATTGGGTTCAATCACAGCAGGTCTGATAATTCATTGTTCATATATCGTCGTGGTTCTTCCTCGACTTATAAACTGTTATATGTGGATGATATTATATTGACTGCCTCTTCGATGCGTTACGCCAGTTTATCATGACCATACTCAGTTCTGAGTTTGCTATGAAAGACTTAAGCCTTTGAGTTATTTTTTGGGGATTGTTGTTACTCGTCACGCAGGTGGGTTGTTCTTGTCACAGAGGAAGTATGTAGTTGAGATCATTGAGTGGGCTGAGATGTCATCCTGTAAGTCTATTTCTACTCCGATTGATACTAAACCCAAGTTGGGTATTGCGACTGGCTCACCTTATGAGGATCTGACCCGCTATCGCAGTCTTGCAGGGGGCCTTCAGTATCTTACGTTCACGAGACCTGATATTACGTATGTCGTATAACATGTGTGTTTGTTTATGCATGACCCCAGGATTGAACACATGAATGCGCTCAAACGCATTATTCGATACATCCAGGGGACACTTGATTATGGCTTGCATTTTTATCTTTCGTCGACGTCTACACTTGTCTCGTACACATATGCTGATTGGGGTGGTTGTCCAGACACTAGACAATTTACGTTTGGCTATTGTATGTTTCTTGGTAATAACTTGGTCTCCTGGTCTGCTAAGCATCAGTCAATGTTATCACGATCTAGTGCAGAGGCCGAGTATCGAGGGATAGCCAATGTGGTCTCTAAGTCATGTTGGTTACGGAATATACTTTTAGAGCTTCATTGTCCTATTCAGAAAGCTACTTTGGTGTATTGTGATAATGTTAGTGCCATCTACCTTTCCGGTAACCCTGTTAAGCACCAGCGCACTAAACATATCGAGATGGACATTCACTTTGTTCGAGAAAAGGTAGCTCGTGGGCAAGTACGCGTCTGTCATGTCCCTTCCCGGTATCAAATTGCAGACATCTTCACTAAGGGTCTTCCCTCGGTTCTTTTTGAAGATTTTAGGGACAGTCTCAGCGTACGAAGACCGCGCGCTATGACTGCGGGTGTGTGTTAATTATACACATAATATACACGAGATACACATGTATATTATGTGTATATTTATGAATATTGATGTCTCGGTTTTGTATAAACTGCCCACGGTAATTGGGCAGATTTGGTACATAGTTGTTGTAATATTTTAGTGTAAGTATTACCTTACTTGGTCTTGTACACTTACTATAGTGATAGGAGTCTTGTACTACTAGAATAACGTTTTGGATTTAGAATAGGAATATGTTTTATATTATGGTAAATTGTAACTTTTATATAAACTCATTAATGAGAATAATCAAAGGATTATTTCTTTCAATTTTCAATACGTTTAATTAGTTGTTCGTTACTTATTCGCTGCTGCTTGAGAGTTAATTGCAGATCTATGAAAGTAAGTAACATACTGAAAAGAGGATCATTGTACTTCCTGCTCCTCCTCAAAAAACAAACTGGCCTGACTAAATTGTCGTACCATCGTAAATACCTTCGTCTCAATATCCTGTCTTAAAAAAGTTATGTTTATATATATATATATATATATATTACTATATGAAATGACTAAAATTAAATTGATGAAATTTAGGTATCCTAATTTCCCTCATCCCTTTGTTCTAAGACCCGTTTAAACATACCCTTCCCTCCAAAACAAAATGGAAGAAACTAGAATAATAATGAAAAGGAGAGTATGCGCATGGAGAAGTACGGCAAGATACTCCTCTGGTTTCAATTTATGTGGAAAAATTTGAATAAACAAGAAAGTTAAGAAATAAAAAAAAAAACTTGAAACTCATGAACACAAACATATCATAACGTTTGTGTGTTTTGGTCTTAAACATTCCATAACATGTGTGTCATGTGACTATAAAAATTTCTTATGTAAGGTAAAATGAAAAACTTAAGTTAAATCATTTCTAAATTTGTAAAACAAAATAAAAACGAAATGTTGCCACGTGAAGGAGGTAGTATGTAATTTCTTCACTAAGGACATGCACCATAAAAGAACTTAAGGTTCATGCCATTGAACCTCTCAGAGTAAAATTTAATTTCTTGTAAACTCAACAAAAAGGAATAATATTACAGAGAGCTCATGCACAATATATTAAGCAACTTCAAGAAATAGTAACAAACAAAAGTTACAACTTCTTTTTTTTTACATATTTTTGAAAGGTGTAATCTTGATAACTAAGCCAGGGAAAACATCATCAGGATCATGAATATGTGGATTTTCTTCAACAATAAAAGGATCTCCACATTTCTCACTTATTGTATGCAATGTTTCACCTTCTCTCACCACATATATCTCATCACATGTCATCTTCTTATTCTGCATTTGCACTATGAATTGATGATCACTCTCACTGGACTCACAACAGCTCAACACCAACATCATTGCCAAGAACAATGCACAATACCATGAAATCGTCTCCGCTAATACTGTCGATGAATGAACACTAGACATGATGATGGCTAGAAAGTAGTGTTAATGATGTTTGTTCTTGCAATTCTTGAAAATGTTGTAATTTTGGAGGGTATTTGTAGGGTTTTTTGTAAGAGGATTAGGAAGGGGGTGTTTGTTTGTTTAAATGGAATTGAAGTAGTTGTAGGTGGAGTGGGTAATGTGAAATTGTTGGGAGTTGAAAGGGTTCATTCAAGGGGTGTGGGAGGGTAGGTACTGTCAGTGAAATGTTATGTATGAGATGAGAGGGAAAATATTATGTTTGTTCAACTGCTTTTTTCAATATTTGATAGTACTACTATACATTTCAAGTATTTGTCAAACCAAACAAAGCGAAAGTGAAGTTGTCTTTATTTTTGGTGTTGCTAGTAATTATAACAAAGTCAAACAACAACACAAATTTATAGCTTTGACTTCGTTTTCTATCTGCTTTTGACTTTTTGTCTTTGAGAGTAATACATAAGCTCTTCCTCAAGGAAACAATTTAGGATAATTGAGACTGAGTTCCTAATTAAGGTAAAATTCTTGACCTTTTTTGGAATATTCAATGTTATATACTCCCGCTGTCCACTTTTACTTGTCCCATTTCCCTTCTCGAAAGTCAATCTAACTAATCTTTAAAGCTAATTTGAGCTAAATTAATTCAATATGTTAAAATTAAAATGAATGAAGTTAATTCCATGTCTCATTTCATTCCAATATTACAATATATATATATACAAATATACATAAATCAATCTAGGCTAAGAATATGATAATAATCCTAATTACATTGATATGATGGAGATAATTTGGATGTGATGAAGATCAATCTAGGCTACGAATATGCTAATCATCCTAATTACATTGATATGATGGAGATAATTTGGATATGATGAAGATAATTATGGAACATTCCCATGCTATCCGCAGTCTTAGCGGGAGGTTCTCATATGCTGAGATTGTCCTTAAAATCATCAAACAGTACGCGCGGAAGACCTTTCGTGAAAAATATCTGCAATCTGATAATGGGACGGTACATGGAGAAATTAGACTTATCCACGTGCAACCTTTTCACGGAAAAACAAGATATCTATTTCTATGTGTTTTGTGCGTTGATGCTGGACAGGGTTACCTGATAAGTATATTGCAGTCACATTATCACAATAAACTACGATTGCCTTTTCGATTGGACAATGAAGTTCTAAAAGAAGATTACGGAGCCAACATGATTCAGAGACCATATTAGATACCCCTCGGTATTCTTCTTCAGCACTCGACCGAGACAATGTTGGCTGACGTTTCGACGATCGTGAAATGAGGTTGTCTCCTAAAAATACACAATAACCAGAGGTGGAACGTCGTGTGTCTGAGCAGCCACCCTAATTAGCATCTGTATAGGATGTAAGTCTAGAAATAGTGGACTTATACAGATGCAACTCAAAATCAAGAGTATCCTTAACATACCACAGAATTCGTTTAAGAGCCCTCATATGCTCTTCTTTCGGATCATGCATATGTAAACAAACCTGTTGAACTGCATAGGAGATATCATGTCTCGTGAAGGTACGATATTGCAATGCCTCTACTAAGCTGCAATAATATGGTGGGTCACCTTATGGAGTGCTTGTACAGTTACTCAGTTTCGCCTTTGTATAAACCGACGTATGTGACGGTTTGCACGAGGACATGCCGACTTTGTCAATGATCTCCTCGGCACATTTCTTTTGACAGAGAAATAGACCCCTTGTATATTGAGTTACAGCAATGGCAAAAAAATAGTTTAAGGGCCCAATTCTTCATAGCAAATTCTAAAACAAAGAAGGTTATAATAGACTAACGAAGTGACTCAGATGCCGATGTGAGAATGATGTCATCCACATAGAGAAGAATATATGACATGTCATTTCCCTTCTTGTAAATAAATAAAGACTGATCATACTTGTTGTGTGATAACCCCGGTGTGGATACGAACCCTGCAAACCTATTATACCACATCTTGGGGGCTTGTTTCAATTCATATAATGATTTTTTCAACAAGCAAATATAATCCGGATTAGTAGGATCTCGGAAGCCCAAAGATTGGTGCATGTAAATTGTTTCCTGTGTGTGACCATGTAAAAAAATATTCTTGACGTCCAGCTAATGAATGGACCATGATTTGGATAGAGCCAGACTAAGAACAGTCCTAATAGTTGTTGGTTTAACTACTGGACTGAATGTTTCACCGCAATCCACGCCAACCTACTGTGACCTGCCATCACCAACAAGATGAGCTTTGTGTCTCGCAAAAGAGCTGTCAAAATTTTTTTTATGACAGAAAACCCACGTAGAACGTATGATGTTCACATTAGATGGACGGGGAACTAATTCCCACATTTTATTTTTAATAAGAGCATCAATTTCGTCTAACATGGTAGCTTTTCAATTCGGGTCTGATAGGGCTTCTTTGGGATTTTTTGGTAGTGGTGATGTCCACAAATAACTATGCATGGGATCAAATGGCATAAGAGTATTAGAAGAAGATAACGTAAAAAGAAGTTTAACATGCTTCTCAAAAACACAAGCTTGTCAAACATGAGAGTCCATGAGTTTGTTACTATCAACGATATTAATTATTTCTAAGAAAATTGAACATCGGTGCTCCCGGGTGTCCCAACCGATTATGCCATAAAATGGGAGAAATAGCTGCAAATGTTAATGGATTGATGAATTGGTTGTTGGTAGTGGCGGTGATGGGATACAAATCACCAATGCTATTACATCTCATTAGTGGCATCCCTGTCTGAAAATCCTTCACAGAAAATCCAAATAGATCAAAATTAACAGAAACATTGTTGTCAGTTGTAAAACGACGTACATATATCAAGTTTTAATTAGTTTGGGTGCATGTAGGTCATTTTTCAAATGTAAAGGTGGGTTAGGGGGGAGATTTAATTGGCCAATACCACGAATTAGAATATCCTGCCCACTGCCAACAATAATATTTTTAGTACTACTCATATTAAAATAAGATGAGAGATTACCTTAAGGTGTCGTCATGTGTGACGTTGCATCCGTGTCCATGTACCACGAATCATCGGGAACACTTAGATTCATATTGGTCATGACATGTTCAATATCCGTGGGGGCATAACCTGCAGAAGATGGTGCATGGGCTTTAAAAGCTTGTTGCGGACGAGACCCAAGAACCCCGGGCTGTCTAGAAGCGGGAGGAGGTCAGGCCCACTGAGTTGTGGGTACGGGCAATGTGGGGCAGCCCGCTGTTGCGGCTTCATATTCATATCTTCGGGTTTTTGGGTGTTTGTGTTATCCGTTATTCCCGTCCACCACAATTAACAAACTTCAGGCCCGATCGACTCTGTGTGTGTTTTTGGGTTTTCCATCAAATCATCGTGGCTACAAATGCTTTGATTTATCCTCAAATAAAATCATCATTAATCGCCATGTCATTTTTGATGAATCCCAATTTCCGTTTGCTAAAAATCATACTCCCGTGCCTAGTTCGTATAATTTTTTGGATGAACAAATATCTCCGTATATTATTCAGCATTTTTCGGACATCTCCCGCACCCAGAATTCTCCGGCGGCCCACCGCCCGCCGGGTCCCCGGCTCGTCACAACCCTCTCTCGCCCACTTTTTTTTGGGCCGGTTTCAAAGCAATTGGGCCAGTCTAGCCCAATACTGAAACTGGTCCAGCTCCTGTTTCGGCCACTGTTACTACCTCGAGTTGGGCGGCAGCCCACCGCTCGCCTCGGCCGATCTCCTACCCGAGCCCAGCAAATTCTCAAAATTCACTCAATTCTTCCTCGAGTCATAGACCGGTCACTCGTAGTCAACGGGGTGTTTTTACACTAAAAAGACATTTTAATTTACATTCGAATGTCTCTAAATCCCCCTTGCCCCGTAATCAAGTGTCTGCTTTAAACGACCCGAATTGGAAAATTGCTATGACTGATGAATATAATGCTCTTATTGATAATAAGACATGGGAGTTGGTGCCCCGTCCATCTGGTATTAATATTATCAGGTCTATGTGGATTTTTGCTCATAAGTAAAACTCAGATGGTTATTTGCCCGACATAAGGCGCGTCTTGTGGGTGATGGTAAGACTCAGCAGGTTGGTATTGATTGTGGGGAGACGTTTAGTCTGGTGGTCAAGCCGGCTACCATTCGCACTGTGCTTAGCTTGGCTCTTTCGAAGGCATGGTCTATTCATCAGTTGGATGTCAAGAATGATTTTCTACATGGAGATCTCAAGAAAACAGTCTATATGCATCAGCCGTTGGGATTCAGGGATCCTAGCCATCCTCACCATGTCTGTTTGTTGAAGAAGTCCTTATATGGGCTTAAGCAGTCTCCACGGGCATGAGGTTTGCTGACTATGTTTCGACTATTGGGTTCACTTACAGCCGGTCAGATAATTCCTTGTTCATGTACCGTCGTGGTTCGTCCTTGGCCTACATTCTGTTGTATGTGGATGATATCATTTCGATTGCCTCTTCCGATACCTTACGCCAGTATATCATGACCATGCTCATCTCTGAATTTGCTATGAAAGACTTAGGGCCCTTGAGTTACTTTTTGGGGATTGTCGTCAATCGCCATTCAGATGGATTGTTTTTGTCTCAACGAAAGTATGCAGCTAAGATCATCGAGAGGGCCGGGATGTCATCTTGTAAGTCCACTTTCACTCCAGTTGATACGAAGCCCAAGCTCAGTGTCGCGGCCGGCGCACCCTACGAGGATCCAACCCGCTATCGCAGTCTTGCAGGGGCCCTTCAGTATCTTATCTTTACGAGATCGGATATTACATATGTTGTTCAGCAGGTGTGTTTGTTCATGCATGATCCCAGAATTGAGCACATGAATGCGCTCAAACGCATAATTCAGTATATTCAAGGTACACTTGACTATGGTTTGCATTTGTATCCATCATCGACGTCCACACTTGTCTCATATACGGATGCTGATTGGGGTGGTTGTTCCGACACCAGACGGTCTACGTCGGGTTATTGTATGTTCCTTGGCAACAACTTGGTCAACTGGTCGGCAAAACGTCAGTCGACTCTATCCCGCTCAAGTGCCGAGGCTGAATATCTAGGGGTAGCTAATGTGGTCTCAGAATCATATTGGTTATGTAATTTGATTTTGGAGCTTCATTGTCCCATTCAGAAGGCAACCTTAGTATATTGCGATAATATTAGTGCCATATACCTTTCATGTAATCCGGTTCAACACCAACGCACTAAGCATATCGAGATGGACATTCACTTTGTCCGTGAAAAGGTTACTCAGGGTTAGGTACGCGTCTGTCATGTCCCGTCAAGATATCAAATTGCAGACATCTTTACAAAAGGGTCTTCCCTCGATCCTTTTTGAAGATTTTAGGGACAGTCTCAGCGTTCGAAGACCGCCCGCTATGACTGCGGGGGTGTGTTAAATATACACACAATATACATGTGTATATTGTGTATATTGGTCACGGGACTGCTCTCGATTTTGGACTGATTTGTACCAAGTAATTTATGATAAATATTTAGTATCCTAGTTTAGGTAATGTTGTAATATAATTAGTAGTGTATTACCATAAATGTATAGAATAAAGTTTTAGCAATAGAATAGGAATATGATTCTCCTATTATGGAAATATGTAACTTGTATATATAGCATTTCAATTAATGAAAATAATGAAGCCTTCACCGGAAAGCATCTCAACATGTTCTATCAACTACTATTCATTTATCAACTTATATAGATAAATTTAATACGAGAGGTGATAAGATAGGTGAAAAAGAAAACAAAAAAGGGACCAACTTGTCAAAAATTTGATATGGAAAAGATTTAACTATGACTAATCCTAATCTTAAGGAATAAGGATAGATTATTATCAATCACATTGTGGCACATGGACTTTGACATGAATAGGGATGGCAACGGAACCGGATCCTACTAGATCGAGATCCGTTTTTCATACCTGAATCCATATCCAGATCCGTCGAATCCATAAAAATCAGATTCAAATCCGGATCCATCGGATCCACCGGGTCCACGGATCGGATCTGGATCTACATGTAAAAAAATTGCCTTGCTAAGAATTTTTTTTTGAACTAACAAACGATTTTTACTTAGCTAACAGTTTACTATGTTTCAATTTTTCATATGAGATATTTTGTTCGTTGTCTCGTTTTGATTGTGAGCTATTAATTGAAAATGTTGGACAATGACAATAGTTGTGAAAAATGTTGACTAGTATTTTCACAATGCAGAACTTGCATGTGCTAGGAATCTTCACAAATGAAGTGAATACAATTTTAACTACTTGTCTATGGAGATGTTAGTCATTCACTAATATAACATTGATTTTATTATCGAAGTTACCTCTTTATTTTTTAGTTTTTGATTTAACGTGGGGATAAATTAAACTTGTTTTGAGAATTAAACTTGCAAGGATGTGCTTAGCAATTTTAAGAAAATACTTATAAAATTGCATTCTAGGTTATGAATATATTTAATAAAAAACGGATCCACGGGTCGGATCTGGACCGGATACGGATCTCAAATACAAGATCCAGATCCAGATCCGATCCGTCATAAACGGATCCGGGTCCGATCCGGATCCGTCGGATCCAAATTTTGAAGATCCATATCTTATAAAACGAATCTGGATCCACCAGATCCGGACCGGGTCCAGAATCCACTACCATCTCTAGACATGAAGGCTGCGCCAAATTATTTTTAATTTAACCACTCATAATTTCCCACATATATCACGTGGATGCACGCGCATGCCATTTGTTCCATCAAGAAAAAAATATTTTTTTCATTTACGAAAAAAGTCTAAAATTGTTATTATGATATGTGTACTGGTTTGCTTTAGCCCTCTGTTTAAAGTATTTATGCAGCATTAACAATTGAACATTATTTATACTAATTGCTACTGCTCTGTTGCTCCAAAGGCCATAGTTTTTTTTAAGAAAATAAAATAAAAATTAATGGTTGATTATGAAGTTGGGATATACTGTAATAGGAATACTTTTAAAAATTAAACAAAACCATACAAATTCACTATTTTATTCGGTAGGTCAGGAAAATTTACGCTTATCCAAAGATTGGACAATAAAGCAATCCATAATAAAGAAAACAATTTTTTTAGTTGATCTTTTGATTCCTTTATAGATATCACTTGATACAGTCTTTTGTTTGAGTGGAAAAATGATTTGATGTCATAAATAAATTTGATTCTTGGAGAACTCTAGTGTGGAATCTGGCTATGTATTTGCTGAATGTGTAACATGTGTATACATATATAGTATCACCATATGCAATTTAACCTAATTGTAAATGATAAAATACTCAAAAGTAAAGATTCAAGAAACTTTGGAATAAGTGCACAAACACAAACTTTTTGAGGTTAAAAAAGAAAATCAATTTTTTCGTAATATTAGTGGCTAAAATTCATAAATAACCATTTTTCAGTCCTTTTAATTGAAAATGGCTAATTATCCTGGAGTTTCATATTTCACAAGTGAAATTATAAGACGTTTCTCACTTGTGAAATTTGAAAACTCAAAATAGTCACTATCTTTCAAAGTTTGAGGGAAAAAGTGGTTAGTGGCGCTATTTCTACAGTGTTAGCCCGTCAGTCCGGTTAATAGGCCAATCACTAGTTATGCCGCTCAGGTTTATGGCTGTAGATGTATTGAACTAACCCCAGCCCATATATATGGACCAAGCCAACCTAGTCCATTGTAATGCTATTTTGGGCTAGTTATGGGCCGTCATTAACGGGCTCGTCTGTGAAAGTTCATGGGCCTAACCTAATTTAATTGAAAAGGCGGAGCTAAAACGATATATAACTCATATAGCTGGTTAGATCCATATGAGTAGCTTAATTTAACTAGTGTGGAATTGAAATTTGAAAAATTATTGTTTTTGATGTAACTTTTTTGCAAACATTATTTTCTTTTGCATATCTCCTATTTTGGTGGATTCAGATTAAATTTGTCCCTTAAAATATGAAAAATTCGCACCTCATAACGATCCCCCACTGATATATATGGTCAAGAGATTTTTTCTGAAATTGCAAATCCTTCTATTAATCCGCTTTTATTTTATATAACCATATTTGATTGAATACAAACATAGTAAACAACGATTGAAATTTTATTTTGATGGAGAAATATTACATATGTATAAATGAAACGATGCCAAATCTTTTGAACCGTCCCAAAATAGGAGTGCTCGTACCAATTGAAACAGGTGCAGTATTTTGATTTCAAAATTAAAATCATCGATAAAAGACATTTTTGCTTATAAATTCTGACGGTTGAGAAGCTAAAGCCAAAAGTAATCCAAACAAAAAAATCAAGTACGAACTTTTTTAATAAATGAACAAGAACCCAACTAATGCAATCGTGAGATCATTCAACTTACTACGTCCGTGCTAGTAATTATTATCCGCTCGTTTCAATTTATATAACATTATTTAAATTGAAAAGACATTTAAGAAATAAAAAAAAATTAAATGTATAGTCTTAATTAAAATAGAGTATATCATATCATAATTAGTGTGAATATAAAACTTTTAAGATTTTTATGATGTTAAATATATCATTACATTTATGAGATTATAAAAATTTATCATTAAAAATAAAATAACCTGTATATGATTAATTATTTCAAATTTAAAAGTATGTGTAGAATAATGTAATTCTCCTTGGTTGGAGGTTTCTCATTAACGCAATATTTATAGGTGTTTACAATTTACAAACCTAATTGGAGAAAGATCTCTACTTTACATAATTACACTAGAATAATAATTATAGAATATATGGAGAATATTAATATATGCTCTATCACACCCTCTCAGTCGGAGCGGGAGGAGGCCGAACGCTGAGACTGGATATGAAGTCAAGGAACAGCTGCCGAGGAAGTCCCTTAGTAAATATATTTGTGTACTGATACGAAGAAGGAACATGTAACACCCTAACATGACCCATGACAGTTTTCTCACGAACAAAATGAATATCCATCTCAATATGTTTGGTTCGCTGACACTGGACCAGGTTATGTGACAAGTAAACAGCAGATGTATAATCACATTAGACAAGAGATGCTTATGTAAGGGACAGTGAAGCTCTAGAATAAGGTTTCTGAGCCAGCAGATCTCGGCAACAACATTCGCAACGCCTCTATATTATGCTTCCACACTCGAACGGGATAGCGTGGCTTGCCGTTTGGCAGACCACGAGATGAGATTATCACCCAAAAATACACAGTAACCGGAAGTAGATTGACATATGTCCGGGCAGCCGCCCCAATCGGCATTCATATATGATATCAGCATGGTCGGTGCAGATGGATAAAGATGTAATCCATAATCAAGAGTACCCTTAACGTATCAAATGATACGTTTAAGAGTGGTAAAGTGAGGTTCCATGTGAGCATGCATGACCAAACACACCTTCTGAACTGCATAGACAATATTAGGCCTAGTGAAGGTAAGATATTGAAGTGCACCAACAAGACTCCTATAAAGAGAAGGACCGAGCACAGGATCCCCGTCATTGGCACTGAGTTTTGACTTCGAGTCGACTAGAATGAGAATGATCTTGGAGTTTGCCATTTTAGCCATGTAAACAATTTATTCAGTATACTTACGCTAGCACAAGAACCTTGCATTTTCGAATCTGGTCACTGAAATCCCCAAAAAATAACTCAACTTACCCAAGTCTGTCATAACAAATTTGGATTTGAGCAGGGTAATGATTTCGTGTTTCAGCATATTAGATGAGATAGTCAGAACAATATCATCCACATAGAGTAAAAGGTATGCAATGCCATTACCTCAATGAAAAATAAAAAGTGAGTTATCACTTTTGCTGCACACGAACCCCGTATGCATGATGTAAGTGGAAAAGTGCTCATACCAAGCCCTGGGGGCTTGTTTCAAGCCATATAGTGAATTTCCAAAACGGCGGACATACTGATGAGCATCTGGATGCACAAAGTCAGACGGTTGATGCATATATACGGTTTCTTTCAAATCTCCATGTAAGATCGGCCAGTTCTTTCCCATAGCAATGCTCAAAACAGTGTAGATGGTGACTAGTTTAACCACTAGACTGAAGGTCTCACCACAATCAATCCCTCTTGTTGCCTCATGCCATTTTCCACAAGTCTCGCCTTATGGCGTTCAAGCTCACCACTATCTCTGAATTTGTGATGATATAGCCACATGCAACGAATCACATTTACCCCCTCTGGTCTCGGGACAAGATCACAGGTGCGCTGTGAAGTGAGCGCATTAAATTCCTCACGCATGGCCGCATTCCAATTCGGGTCAAGCTTGGCTAATTTTGGGGTTTTAGGTATAGGTGAGATAGTCTGAGTGGATAGGTTAAAGTGTACTTACGGTTTGAAAATCTTGTGTTGAGCACGGGTTTTCATACGGTAGGTCAGAAGCGCGACGGTTTGGGTAACGGACAGTAGGGTGGTTACGGGTAATAGGTTGGTGTGAGATGCGGTATTTTCCGACACGGGAATAGTGGCAAGGGTGGGGGCAGTGGGCTCAGTGACGGGACCGATGTGGCCGATACGGGAGTAATGGGTCGGTTGGTGGTCGACATGATGAGGTGGGTAGTCGATGGGGGCTAAGGCAGTGATGGGAGGGGATGAGTGCCATGATGTATTGCGGTTTTAATAACGGGGGAAGTGTCCGAATCATCAAGGAAGTCATAATCAGTGACTTGAAAATTTTGGACGTTTGCAGATGAGAAAATGTTCTCGTCGAATGTGACATGGCGAGAGACTTGGATTTTATTTGTGGACAAGTCATAGAATAAGTACCCCCTATGGTTTGACAGGAAACCTAAGAAACTAGAAGAGGTAGTTCTAGGAACTAATTTGTAAGAGGTGAGATTCGGGTAGCATAGACAACCAAATTCCGAATGTGATTATAAGAGGGTATCAGACGGAAGATAATTTCGGTTGGAGTTTTATTTTGAAGAGGTCGTGTTGGTAATATATTAAGAATGTATGCCGCCATATGCAAGGCGGATACCCAAAAAGAAAGGGGGAGGAAGCATGAAAAAACATAGTGCATATCTTATTATTAATGGTGCGTAGGATTCTTTCGGCTTTACCATTTTGAGGTGAGGTATGGGGGCAAGAGAAGAGAAACATCATGTCATTATCCGCACAAAATTTATGAAAAACTGAATTGTCAAACTCACGACCATTGTCACATTAAATATTTTGATGTTTTTCTCAAACATGGTTTTAACATATGCTTGAAATTCAAGAAAGATTTGGTAAACTCGGGACTTATATTTTAGAGGATAAACCCAAAGAAAGTGAGAGAAATCATCCAAAAATACCAAATAATATGTGTGACATGGTTTGCTAGTAACTGAGATGTCCATAAATTCGCATGAATAATATAAAAAGGAGAGAACGTTACACTTAGTGATGACGGAAAAAGAAGTCTAACATGCTTCCCTAATGGACAAGAGTAGCAATTGTGGGGAAATTTCCCTTTATTACATTGAATATTGTGACTCCTAAAAAAAATAAAAATGGGTGCTCTCGGGTGCCCAAGTCTATCGTGTCAAGTTGATGGAGAGATTGCAACTAGAAAGGTATGTGGATTAACACTGGGAGCGGAATTGGATGAGAATGGATAGAGGTCCCCCACACTATTTCTTCTCATAAGAGTTGTCCCCGTACGTAGGTCCTTCACAGAAAACCAAAAAGAATTGTCACTAGTAAACTTCCTAACAGAGATTATTTTTTTAATGATGTTAGGCGCGTATAGGACATTTTTTAGGGTAAAGGGGGGGTGATGTGGTGGTGCCATAACCTTGAATTGGAATGCGATTGCCATTTCTGACCAAAATACATTGAAGATTGCGCAAATTAAATAGTTGAGGGAGCAGAGTTATGAGTGAGATGGGATCTGGCCCCCGTATTCATGTATCATGCGTCATCAAGCTGTTGGAGATTCATAGTGTTGTAGGTCTGACTTAGTTCGGTAGGGGTCATAAGACCGTATGCCTGTTGTGGCTGACCCATGTGACTTGGGCCAGGAGCTGGGCCCAGAATGCTCGGACTCAGACTTGGGTGTTGTGCCGGGTTAGTTGGGTAAGGGCAAGGGGGTGAGGCCTAAATTCTGAGGGTGGGTCACGACATTGGGCTGGCCCACGGATATGGAGATTGGGTCTGTCATGGCTGGCCACCAAAATTAGGTCGACCCCTTCTCTTACTGCCACGGTTGTTGCCTCGGTCGCCGCACTAATTGTGGTGGTCCGTGGGTTGCGATGGTCTGGCGGGTGCAAGAGTGGTCAGCGGTGCGTCTACTACTAACACCTTCTGATTATATTCGTCTTGTTTGGCACATCTAGTCTCTTCCAATAACAATTGTGATCGGGCTTTGTTGAAGCTAGGGAGTGGGTCAGTTTGCTGGATCATAGTCGCAAGTGTATCGTACTAACCTTTCGGCAACCCATTAATAAGTTGCAGCACCATCTTTGTGCCGGAAATCGGAGTGCCAACATTAGACAATTGATCAATAACTAATTTAAGTTGTTTACAATAGTCTGACATGTTAGCAAAGTTCTCAAGACGGATGTTGTTAAATTGTTCCTCCAAATACACAACACGTGTGTATTTATTGTTTAGAAAGATTTCTTCTAGCCTCGTCCATAAGCCGTGAGCCGAATCTCTTATCTTCATAATTATATGAAGTAAATCTTTGGATATGGTGTCATATATCCATTGTTTGACGATCGCATCGAAGCGCTTCCTAGTTGGGTTGTCAACATCGGCTGGACGGGGGGGTAGAGGTATCAATGTGATCAAGAACGTTGTAAGCACATGCATGAATTCGGAATAGTTCAACCCACGACGAGTATTGACCATCCTCTTGATCAAGAACTAAAGAGATAAAATTCTTGATATTTGTGACGGCGAAGGCCGGATGAAAGGGGTTGGTAGAGGAAGAGGGGGGAGGAGGAATCATGAGAATTCATGTTGCGTTGGAATTTTAGGAAGAGATTGGAGGGGCGGCGAAAATTCTTTAGGGTTTGGGGGGGTTGCCACCGGAAAGAGAGAGGGGGTGAAAAAAGAAATAATTTTAGGCTGTTAGGGTTTGACTTTTAATATCATGTAGAATAGTATAATTCTCCTTGGTTGAAGGCTTCTCATTCATGCAATATTTATATGTGTTTATAATTTACAAACCTAATTGAAAAAGTATCTCTACTTTACTTAATTATATTAAAATAATAATTATAAAATATATAAAGAATATTGATATATTCTCTATCAGTATGTTTTTTTTGTTGTGGAACGGATTAAACTTTCTAGACAAGTTCACATACATTGTTGTCCTCCATGCATGTTGTTAACAGTCAAAATGTTTACACGAAAAAGAAAAATAAAAAAATTGATGTTATTTTAAATTGTGGCAGCCAAGTTTCCACGTCCACAAAAGTAATATGTAGAGCCTTTGTGTTTGCAATATCTACCTTAGATCCTACCTAACAAGCTCACATTGAGCCAATATCTACCGTTTGTCCTACCTAGCTCAAATGCGTCGCCATCTCCCACTATATAGTTAATTCCGCGTGTAATATTATGCTTCATGTCAAAACATATGGTTAAGTGGACCCATCAAATACGCGTAAATCTTTGCTCGTATTGGGTATTTATATTAAATAAATTTAATTTATTATAATTAAGTAATTAAATAAAGTAAAAATATGTATCAATTAATCATAATGAACTTCATAAGCGAATTTAGAATTTAAAATTTATAGATTCAATCTTTAAGATTTTTTAGTATTTAACTCATTATATCTTTAAATTTATGAATCTAGACTGATTATCTATTCTACTTTTAATAAATATTTATATTTCGCATAAAAAAATATTAATTACTTCATATGAACTCGGCGGTACAACATTGCATCATGCCCCTGATGAACTCCTTAATGTTATTATACTCATAATTCTCATCACACGAACTATTTTTTGGATTTGAGTTAAAGACAAAATCTATTTTCTTGACATAATAATAGAGTTACACTCATAATTATTCTTGATTTGTTTTTCTTAATATTAAACCCCATATTATATTGTTAATATTTTATACATTTGGTCTTGGGCGTGTTCAGAGATATTAGTAAAGTCTCGCATTTGTTGAGGGACATATTATTATCTTTTATAAAATTTCACCTCATAAGCTAATATTTAAAGTTAAGCTAAGCGTAAAATTTATTTATTTTTCTTTTCAAACTTCATTTATGAAATTACATTTTATTGTTGTAGTTGTGAAGTTCATTATTTTTACGCCCACCTCTCAAAAAAACAAAATGCCCATGCATCAACCCCCAATAATGGTAGGTGGTATCTTCAACGCACACAAGAAAATAAACTACAACAACTGTCTTTAACCCCCACAAGAAAAGTACAACAACGTCCCTTGGTCATAGCGGTATGGTAAATGAGAAAAACTTAAAATTCAGCTAGAGGTTTGCAGCGTGGATTTGAATTTTAGTGGGAGCAATTTGCTCTCTTCTGGGGTAGGACTTTGTAGGTGATATCAGTTGTTCTGTTCTCAAACTCTGATCATTCAGGCACATCCCGCAATTTACTGATAGTAGTACTGAAGAATCGAAATTACTATCTTCGTGAATAGCCTGACGTAAGTCGGAAAGATGAATTAAAAAAAAAAAAAGAAGGTACAACAACTAGCATCTTCTCTACCCCACATGAAAACCTATACAAAAATCTATAAACAATCTTCAAAAGGCCTAAACCTTCACTTGAACATACTCAAGAAGAAGAACAAAAAAGAATGACTACTACTTCTCAACTACATATTGCACTTCTTGCTTTCCCTTTTGGCAGTCATGCAGCTCCTTTACTCACACTAGTCCAAAAACTATCTCCATTCTTACCATCAAACACAATTTTTTCCTTCTTCAACACATCACAATCCAACACCTCAATCTTCTCAAAAGGTCCAAAACCAAACAACCTCAAAATCTACAATGTTTGGGATGGTGTCAAAGAAGGCAATGACACACCTTTTGGTCGTGAGGCCATTGACCTCTTTATACAATCAACTCCTATTAATTTTGTTAAGTCCATGAAAGAGGCAGAGGAGGAAACAGGGGTGAAATTTTCTTGCATTTTTAGTGATGCATTCTTATGGTTTTCTTGTGAATTGGCTGAGAAAATTAATGTCCCTTGGATTGCATTTTGGACTGCTGGTTCTTGTTCTTTATCTATTCATTTGTACACTGATTTAATTCGATCGAACGACGAAACATTATCAAGAATCCCAGGATTTTTGTCAAGTTTAAGGATCAGTGACATGCCACCAGAAGTTGTAGCAGAAAATTTAGAAGGGCCAATGCCATCTATGCTATACAACATGGCATTAAATTTGCACAAAGCAAGTGGTGTTGTACTTAATTCATTTGAAGAATTGGATTCAATAATCAACAAAGATATCAAAACAAAGCTACAAAAGGTACTCAACATTGGCCCTTTAGTTCTACAATCATCAAAAAAAGTACACTCAGATGCTAATTCTGATGAAAGTGGATGCATCAAATGGCTAGAGAACCAAAAGGAAAAATCAGTTGTATACCTTAGTTTTGGTACTGTTTTAACATTACCCCCTAATGAAATTGTGGCAATAGCAGAAGCATTAGAAGCCAAAAGGGTACCTTTTATTTGGTCACTAAGAGACAATGAGGTCAAAATATTGCCTAAAGGGTTTCTTGAAAGAACAAAAGAATTTGGGAAAATTGTTTCTTGGGCACCTCAATTGGAAATCTTTGAAAATTCTGCTGTTGGTGTTTTTGTAACACATTGTGGATGGAATTCAATTTTGGAAGGCATATCATATGGTGTGCCTATGATTTGTAGGCCTTTTTTTGGTGACCAAAAGTTGAATAGTAGAATGGTAGAGAGTGTTTGGCAAATTGGTTTGCAAATTGAAGGTGGGAGTTTCACTAAAAATGGAACAATTAGTGCATTGGATAAATTTTTCAACGAGGAAAAAGGGAATGTATTAAGGCAAAATGTTGAAGGGCTAAAAGAAAAAGCATTAGAAGCTGTGAGACCAGATAATGGGAGTTCAACAGAAAATTTCAAGGCTCTGGTGGAGCTAGTTAAATGTCACAAGTAGATTTGAATTGTATAAGTTTATTATAATTGAAATATCGGTGACTATGTATTATCAGTTGGAACTTGCTTCAGTCTATTCTCTATTGTAGAATATATTCTTGTTTAGTAGATTATATAGGACCAAAGTTGTGATTTGGTCCTTAGTGTTTGATATATAATTTTACTTTGCATAGTATGACATTTTGTATTTTTGTGACTTCAAGTGATAACTTCATTTTAGGCTCATTCATGCAGTAGACTGTAGAAGTGAAAAGTCTGAGAGAGTCTTAAGCATTACACTAAAACAGAAAAATGAACAAGAAAATACTCACGTTTAGCATTTCGGAAGTTAAATTATATGAACCTTGATCAACATTTTAATATTTTTTTACATCATATTAATATGAGAAAAAATATAACTTACTTTTCATATATTTTTTGAGTATCTAAGTTTTAATTTTATAATATTAAATTAATTTATCTAATTTAATTCCAAAAATTAGTCGAATTGACACTCAAAAAATAAAATGTAATAAGTATTTTGGAACGGAGAGAGTATAAGGAGAGAAGGAGAAACCAAAAACAATAAACAAATTAAAGTAAAGCACGCGAAATTGATAATTGTTGAAATAAAACAAAAAAATAAACACTAATATGAGAGACAAACAAAAGTTTCGAGAGAAAAAAAAAATCAACTAAACACCAAATTAGTGTCATTATATGTTGATTAATACATTTAGGATTTCTGAGCTTATAGACATTATGACGAAGAGTAGAGGAAATTATGACACATCTTATGGTAATTATGGAGCCACCTCCATATATAGTGCCATCACTTCCCTTGACCACCTACATTTTGTCGCCTTTGTCAATACAAAATGGTATATCTCCTTCCACCTAATTTGTTAGATACCATTTAATTAAAATATAGAGCGAAAAAAAGATTTGTGATTTATGATTAAATAATTATAAATATCTATGTGGTTATAATTATCTAAATAAAGGTAAAATAAAATTTTTAGAGTAGAAATTATTTTTAAATATAAAAATGAATTTTTTTTTGACAGATTAGGAATAAAATTGTGCCACGTAATTTTGAACAGAGAGTATTTGTTACTCCGTTAGAGGTGGCAAAACTAACTCATAAAGCATGAGCCCACCTATTTATTGATTCAGTAGTAATTGAAATTGACACATGAGAAACTTTATCAAAAAATATTTTAAAAAATATTTTTTTTTTAATTAATCTATTATATATAACTAGAATAAAGAGAGAAAAAAGAGTGTTATTTATTTTTATTTGGTAACTAAATCAATTATAAGAAAACAAATTAAGAAAATAAAAGTTGATAAAGGTTGAGCGGTTTTAAAAAAATCACTCAATTTATTTTGACCCTATTCATCTCAATCCAAAAAATATCGCTTTAGTTATGTGAACCATAACTTGCAATTATTGATGCAAAATGTAGAGAAAGAAATTTTTTTGTTAAGAAATAATAAAACTAGAATAAGAATATTGTGGAGAAAGAGATGAGAGTTTTTTATTTCTCTTGAGGGATGTAAATACAATGAAGGAAGTATCTCTATTTATAATAAAAAATTGACTTGGTCCAAAGTTACTAGCCCTAACTTTCCTTGTAGGGATAGACATTCACAATAATAAACAATATTTATAACACCCCCCCCCCCCCTTGAATGTCTATTTGGTAGATAATGCACCTCGTTAAAACCTTACTAGAAAAAAGGCAGTGGAAAAAATTTAGTGAAGAAAAAAGAGTACACATTTCTAATAAAATGCATTTTGATTGCCTCATTAAAAACCTTTCAACGAAAACCATGTGGGACAAAACCTTATAAGGAAAAAAGAGTACATCGCGTATTAACTCTCCCTGATGAGAACATCAATCTAAAACTTGAATCTTCGCAATTCAATCTTGTGCACCATCTTCTAGAAAGTTGCAGTTGATAGAGACTTGGTGAACAAATCAACCATATTATCACTTGAACGAATCTGTTGCACGTTGATATCATCATTCTTTTGAAGGTCGTGTGTGAAGAACAACTTTGGTGAAATGTGCTTTGTTTCATCCATTTTTATGTTAGTTGGGCTATGTATGTTGTTGCATCTTCAGGATAGAGTTGCACCGGCATGTAATATAGTTGAAATCACTCTAAGTGCATTCCTAACTTGCTTTATGAATAAATGTTATTTTATATGATTTAACTGGCATGTAGATCAACATCATATGCCTATAATCCCTCATAGGCATAGCAAAATATAAAGATGGATCAATAACATAAAAATATGGCACTTCAGGACCAAAGAGTTCTGCAAGTTTCTCATTTCAACAGTTAATTTATTGCTTTTGGAAACTCTTCAAAAGTTCGAATAATATTCAAGTAATCAATTTACACTCACAAAGATGTAAGTATAATAGAGTCATGTGTACCCTTAGTCAATGAATACTCATTATGATATAATCACATTCACTTTGCTTGATTTAATCCATACAAGAATTATGAACAAATTTTTAGAACCTGCATATGCTTCAGGCATTTATAATTCTTCAAGAATTCATATAAATCTTGTCAAGTGACAATATCTATTAATATTTAAATGCATAACATTTTCTGTTGTTTGGACTTCAGGTCCAATAAGCTTGAAGCTTACCAAAATGCATCATTTCACTTGGTAATAATGTCTATGTTAACATACTTTATAGATGTAAATTCAGACCCTCACATTTTTTTACAATATTATGCTATATTGTACCAAAAATATCATCGATGATATATCATTTGTATCGGTTCGTATTGTGACATAACTTGCTGAGATCTCATTACTTTCATTATTTTAGGTACCTAAACTTCTCATGAGGTTTCATGTTATGTTATGGCGCATGCTCTTCAAGAGCATATTGCCTCCTTATTATAACCAATTGGTCATTTGCTCTTCTCCCTTTTCAAGGAATATTTATTTAAAATCGATTAGTCTATCACGTTTCATGCATGTTGTAGACTTTGTCCTTCGAGGACATTAATTTAATAGGAGCATGTTGCAGCTAAATTAAAAATAAATTTTGGTCAGCAAATGCTTGTAGCACTTGACTTGAATTATCTTTAAATGACGATCATACCAATTATAATTCATAACATATTTCTTAGCTGCTTATTATCTCCCCCTATGTTAGAAAAGCTAACATATATCCCATCTTTGTGCATCATGGTAGATCAATTAATCATATACAACACATAAAAAACCGTTAGATGGAAATATCCGGTTCCTGACCCTTAATCAGTTGTGAGGGGAGAATTTATTATATTTTATTAGTCTAAAGCATACAAGTGATGTTGTATGCAATATATTATATTTCAGACCAGCACATGAAGCTTTGTCATCATAAGGAATAATTTAGCTATTTATTGGAGGCATTATATGCTAAACCAGCTTGGATATGAATTAGTATTATCAAGATGAACTGTCTTGATTATATAATCTAAAAATTGTGCTTTAACTTAATTATTTTGAGCAAGCAATTATGCAAATGTCAAACTGCAGGTTGATAATAAGTGCACATGTGACCATCTCAGAGATGCATCTATTTAATATCACATGACAAGTGAAGGAGCTCATATTCACCTTTTATATTTTTTCAGAATTTAAGAAATTCAATTCCAACATTAGCTAGTATAATCAACTTATCAGGAAAACAAGCAACACAAATAAATTCTTGAAGAAACTTCTAGTTCTTCAATATATGTCAAATACTCAATTTGCACTTCATATTTGAATCAAGATGGCAAAATTGCTCATGCCAAATGATAAAATTATTTACTAGTAAACTTCAAGCTTACCATGTCATGTGTTATTTGTTTTAGTAAACATCTGATTTACTATGACTTGAATTCCTTATCAATAAACTTCTGATTTATCATGACATATGATTTCATCATTCTTATATTTGTGTAGTACAATTTTGAAAAAAAAGGATAATCTCTCACGTACATATTTCTTACCCACTATGATATTGAAGATATTTAATCCTCTCATCATTTATAGCTTCAATATGATAGTCATTTAGTTTAGTAAACTTCGGGTTTACTACAATTTGGGTTTCGATCATAACAACTTCGTATGTTGCAATCTAAAACGAATTACATAATAGTATATAAGCTCTTCAGGAGCCTTTGATTTATTCTCCATAATCACATATTGTTTAGACATTACTAATGTCATGATCTTCTAGATAAATAGTTAGCTCTTCTGGAACCCTTAATTGATTCGTACTATCAAATATTTCTCTAACATCGTTGGTGTCATGACAAAAAAAATTGCAACCAAATGATTATAAAGACATTCTTAAATTCATAAATGACAAAAAGTAAATATTAAGTTATATCATCTTTGATACTTCTATGGTAAATATGTCCTTCATTATTTTGCCACACTAAATAACTAAAATAGTAGCTGTCAGAAAAGTAAGGAAACTATTTACATGCATTATAAAGTTACAATAGATTTTGGGTAGAAAAATCTATTATTTTACTACTTTTAGAAGTAAATTTCAAAGTTGAACTTTTTGAGAAGTAAAGTCCAAAATCTTACTACTTTGGGAGTAAAGCAAAGTCTAATTACTTCAGGAATAATCTTTTAAGTCTTACTACGTCATGAGTAAATTTTAAAGACTTTAAAGTTTCACTATTTTGGGAGTAAACTTTTGTTATTTTACTATTTCACGAGTAAATTTTAAATTCTTACTACTTTGAGAATAAATTTCAGGGTTCTACTACTTCGCGAGTAAATTTCGGAGTCTTACCACTTCGGGAGTAAATCTCAAAGTTTACCTCTTCGTGAGTAAATTATAAAATTTAAAGTTTTACTACCCAGGGATTAAAGAATAAAATATTCAGAATATTTTTCTCAATTATTCTACCTCTTTGGAGGTGAAACCAAGATCACGTCTGTATTTATAATCTTACTAAATATCATCGCATTCACTTCAGAAAATGGATTTATATTTGTTATATTTATCGAAAGTTCTCATTCTTCAGGAATGAAACATAATTATTTAAACATGCCTTAAACATATCAAATTATAATAGCTACAAACCTTTTATAAGATATTGCTACTTCAAAAACAAATCGAATCGAAGTAAATAAAATATAGAAAATACTTCTCTAATATGTCTTCATCAGAGCCTTCAGAGACATCACCACTTCCGGTGGTAATTAATACAAACACTTCTAGTTGCATATATAGTAATTTCACCTTCAGTAATATCCAGTGATTAAATCTCCATGATTTAAAAAGAAAGGACGCAAACAGTAGCTTTATCCAAAAAAGCATCTATGCAACTCAGGTAATGATAAATATTAATGTCCTTGACGTGTAGTAACATAAGCAGCAATATCTACTAAACTGATTTGAGATATATAGCAATAGATATACGAGACAGAAAAGTACGTACCTTTAAGTTTCAGCAAATAAACTATAAAACTCGAAGTTCAAACCTTTGGGACGATTATGTAGCAGATGAGAAACGTTAGACAATTATCCATTACTTTCCGGTTACTCGATTAGTTAGAGTCTCGTGCTGATAAAGTGTTATGAATTAATAAAACTAGAACAAGAATATTATGGAGAAAGAAAAAAGAGAGGAGAGTTCTTTATTTCTCTTGACTTAAATACAATTAAGAAAATATCTCTATTCATAATAAAAATGACTTGGCCCCATAGTTACTAGCCCTAACTTTCTTTGTAGGGATAGACAATCACAATAATTAATAATATTTATAACAGTTTTCTAATTTTTATGACTTTTATCTATAACTGAATTTTCTACTCTATTAATTAGAGGTATACCTTCAACTCATCCAATAAAGCTAGGAAATTAACTTTTTTGATATATCTTAATTTCAAACGAAATATACAATAACAGCAGCAACAACAAATTCAGTGTAATTCCACAAGTGAGGTTTATGAAGAGTAGAGTGTATACATACTTTACTCCTACCTTGGGAGGTAGGGAGACTGTTTCTGAAAGACCCTTGGCTCAAGAAAAAAACACAATAAAGAATGTCAGATAAAATTGATGAAAGTAGATGAAAATAAAGAAGTCAAGGCAAAATACTATAGATAAACATTATTCAGAAAAGTAACAGTAACTGCAACAAACTAATATGGTAATCGAGTGCAAGAGAGAGCAGCTAATAACATAAATAAAAGGATAAAACTACAAGGATACTACTACGCCTACTGATATGGAAGAATACACGAGGAAACGCTCAACTACCTACTAGCATTCTATTCTAATTCGTGTCCGCCACAACCTCCTATCTAAGGTCATGTCCTCATTAAGCTGTAACTGCGCCATGTTCTGTCTGATCACTTCTCCCCAAAATTTATTCGGTCTACCTCTACCTCTCATGAAACCACCCATAGCCAGTCTCTCACTGGCATTGTCCTGAAACCATTCTTAAATCAAGATAACGGTGGCAATGGCATTAGTTAAGTGTTAGGTAAGTAGTTAGGCTTTACAAACTGTTAAGGATACAATTTAATCACAAGGAATTTTAGTACTACTTGGATATTAGTATAAAACAACTTTATTACCAAAAGAATAATCAAAGATGTCTTAAGCGAATATATTTATAGGCTATGATAGTTGTGTTGTACAATCGATTTCTTTAGTTTGGAGTTGGCTATATAACCCATAATAATCTATATAATTAAAAAACTTAATAATTAAGCTAGCGTTCTGACGGACAGACACATATCTATACAAATAACTAGTTTAATCCTATAGTTAGTAGATAAGATTTGGTGTATGCGCCCTCTGTTAGTATTGCCTATATATACGAGATTACCAATAATAACTACTTAGTAACTTAGTATTACTTATACAGATACTTTAATTTTGATTCATTTATGTTGTTTTCTTAAGCTTTAGCTGAGGCAGATGATAAGAGATTCAAAAAATATTGCAATAATGTTCATTTATATATATATATATATATCAAGTAATCAATAATATATAATGCGGGTGAATGGGAGTCTTTACGTCACAAGGCATATCTTAAAGAAGTAACCAATGAATGACAAGTGTTTTTTCTTGTGCGGATCCTACTCCAATGGGCATCTGATGAGTCGATCCACCTACACGTCTTTCTTTTACTTTTTGCACCAAATAATATCAATAATAAATAACGGTAAATGAAAGTTTTTACTTCACAAGTCATATCTTGAAGAAGAAAATACTCTTGTACCAAATAATATTAATAAAAGAATTTATAATCATAAAAATATTTAAATTGTGCTTTAGATCATAAATTTTAACTTTTTCTGAGTGAAATCGAAAGTTTTTTTATAGTTATTGAAACTTAAGTTAATATTTATATCTAATCAAATATAGTTATATAAATTAAAATAAAGAGTATCGTATAAGTAATTTCCCTGTTTGTTGTGATAAATTAGATGTGAACGAATGTGGAGTTAACCGTTTTTGCTTGATGAACATCATAAAGTCTTCTTCATTTTCTAAACTCCCATCAGCCCTCACTCCCCCAAAAAAAATCAATTTTACACCAAAAGAGGATGAAAATGTACTAACGGACCTGCACGGATTGTGATTCCCTTTTTTTAGTTTATATACGATAAGAACAAGATTTCACCACTTTTTCGGAAGAAAACATTTTATTATTTAATAATAGGTAGGAGTAGTACTCTTTCCGTTCCAAAATAAATTGCGTTTTAGCTCATTTTACGCCTATTAAAAAATTAATAAATATAATATATAATTTATTAAATTATTATTATTTATTAGGAGTAATAGATGTTTTCTTGAGAATTGAACATTATTAAGAAGAAGTAGTTCTTTAATATAAGAGTAGCTGGAAAAATATTTTTTGTTTTAAATTTTTAAAGCAATTGTATTTTGAGACGGAGAGTACAATACTTGACTTTGCTAGTAGTTCTTAAGAAGTAGTAAAATTCTTCACTATAAGAGTATAACTGGGGAAAAAAATTGTTATTTTGAATTCTTAAAGTAATTATTATTTTAAAATATTTTTTTTGATAAAAACACACTTATTTTGAAACGGAGAGAGTACTATCCATGATCCCGGCCTGCGTAGTTACCAAAAAACTATACTAATAAAAGAGAGGTTGAACACTTATTCCTCCGCTTTGTCATGTTTAACGCTAGATTCCTTTTTTTAATTTTCCCTTCAAAAGGAGTCCACTATCACTATAAAAACAATAATAATAAATAAAAATAATATAATTATTGTTTATTAATATTGACGTTTTCTACCTTCTTTCTTTTTGATGGAGAATAGTGAATGGCAAGTGGGAGCATTTTGAAAATAAGAAAAAGGAGAGACTAGTGTATTCTCTAAGCAAAAATTAATTGAATAATAGTATGTAATAATAATAATAAAAAAAAAAGAGTCAAAAACCAAATAATACGCCTTTGATCTTTTTCTATAGGTGTTTAAAATAGTAAGTAAAGGTAATTATTTGAGAGTGTTGCAGAATTGACTAAAATTAAACATATGAATGCAGCTAAGCACACACGTAATTGGATTAGAACATACTAGAGGACAATAATCATATTCATCCCCATAACTTAACCCATCCAACTTAACCTACCACCTAACCCACTACCCCATCGCCATATCCTAATTGCTGTCTCCAAAAAAAAAATGACAACTAATATCTGCATATCCAACTAACACACGACACTTGCCTTTATTACTTAATTATAATTAGTTAATATATAATTATGCTAAAATAATTTAATTTAGACTAAACACATTGCCGTGGAGGAGCTAGCCCTTTAGCTAACAATGACTCGAACCTTATATTTGTGTTAAAAATTAATGTGATGTGTATAAATAATTTATTAAAATTCATTAAATAAAAATAATTGTGATGCAGAACTCATATATTAAAATTATTGATTACGTCTACTAAGAGTTTTTTCGACTTCACATCTTAATAGAGGTAAAAAATATTAGTAGATGATTTCTTTTGATCTGTTACTTGATATATGAGTTATTTTAATTGCTGACTACTCTTTGGACAAGTTATTTGATACTTATGTTGGTGGAAAGTAGCAAACATCTCGTATAATAAGTTGAGATGTGTGCACGCGGGTTCAAATTCTACTGTTAAAAGAATAAGAGATTTTTTGCGACTTTGAATCTTAAGAGGTAAAAATACCAATAGATGATTGCTTCTCGCCTGTTTAGTCAACAAGTTTCCAGATACCAGTATTGATAGAAAATACCAAGTACCTCGGTGAATAAAAAATGTACACAAGCTAGCGCGAATGCGCTATTAATAAAAAAAAAAAATTGAAAAGGAGATTTTTGGTCTTCGAATTACCTCTCATCTCAAACCACCATCCTCTAGCCACGTGTCCTCCCCCACCACCCAATTATTCCCATAACCAAATTTCTTTGGCTTCCCTTCATTTGCTGGGTTACCCAAAAAAATAAAACAAATTACCACCTTCATCCTCTTTTTTGCCTCTTCCAGCCTGTTCTTTTCATAAGATTTCTTTATTATGTTCTTCTAATGATTTGCCACCATTTTCATTATTAAATTCCCTTATAAATTTTTGTCTCCTTCCTCTGATCCTTCCCTTTCTTTATTTATTTTATATATATATATATACTCTCCTTTCATCCCATCTTACCCCAATTTCATACCCAAAAAATCCCAGATTTTTTTTTCCCGATACCGAAGAGAAATCGAGATAATTATGGCCGAAGAACATGGATGTGAAGCACCAGAGGGACATATATTATGTGCAAATAATTGTGGTTTTTTTGGTATCCCAGCAACACAAAATTTCTGCTCCAAATGTTACCATGAAATTTATCAACAAAAATCCATGGATTCTCTATTTCCTTCACAAAAATCCACGTCATCGGTATTGGTGTTGCCTGAACCGGTTAAAATAGTGGAAAAAACGGAGGTTATTGCGGCGGCGGCGGCGGTTCAACCGGTGGCGGTTCAGTCGAACCGGTGTTCGGTTTGTAGGAAGAAGGTCGGGTTGACCGGATTTAAGTGTAAGTGTGGGATCACTTTTTGTGGGACCCATCGGTACCCGGAAATACATGGATGTTCGTTTGATTTCAAATCTATGGGGAGAGAAGCAATTGCTAAGGCAAATCCGTTGGTCAAAGCTGAGAAATTGGAGAAGATTTAATCACAGCCGTTGGATTTAGATGATTTATGGACGGAAAATGACTTCCATGTGAAATATTTTATCATGAGAGGGCCAAAATGAAAGAGAGAAAAATCTTTGGGTGTCCATTGTTTGACCAAAAAATGTGAATTAATTATGTATATTTCACTTATTTTTTTGGTTATTTTGATATTTTATCTTTTGCTTGAAAATAATTTATGGCTTGGCTTTGTTTTGTAGATTTAACTTTACTGTCTTTGGAATTTGGATATCCTCCATTGAGGTTTTCACCATGCATTATTTGGTTAAATAAAGACAGATGATGAAATTTATACAAATTTTATTTAAATTTCCCCAATTTTTATTTACTGAAAAGGTAGGAGGTCTCATTGTCAGATTAAAAGTGTTACCATATTAAAAGTGTTACCATAAAAGGATGTGGTGCATCGGATTAATCTATTCCTCAATCCTTGATAGGGAGCGTTTCCCGGTCCTGCACGACGTGAATTCGGATTAATTGGACTACAATGTGAGTACAGATAGCGAATGAGATACAAAATTAAATCTTAAAAGTGTAAGTTGACTCCCCCTTTAAAAATATAAAAAATTATCCTCGTCTAATAGGAGTAAATGATATTCCATGATCTAATTTCTGAAGTCTTTCTATACTTCCTTACAATTTCTAGGATAATTTAGTTAAATAATTCTCTTAATTTAATGTCATAAAGTAATTTTCGATGAATAAGTCAAAATCTTAAAATTGGTGGGAGTAACTAATTGATGTCTGATTTGGAATTTGTCAAAAATTGGAACTTTGACACGATGCATGCCAAGAAATCCTTTATAGTTGCGTGCAAAATGATGACCAATTTAATCATCATAAAAAATCCTTTCAATTTATATGTTTTGTATTTTAATTTGCAAACATGACAATCAAGTGATCCAATTCAAATAAAGGTCAACATTACTCACTTGCTTCATCAAAATATAAGAATTTTAGTACTCCATCTATTTCAATGTAGGTGTCAATATTATATACTATTTTTTTAATATAATTTTAAATATAAATTTTAATTTAAAAAATTTATGTTTGGATTCATCGTGAAGTCGCGAACTCTGAACCCTCCACATAATTAAGTGAAACGGAAGGAATATATAATTACTACTAACTCAGCCTAATATGAATATTGGTATAAAGTTTCAGGTAGATTACTCTTTTTAAATAATTTTTTGTTACATTAGAGGACGAGAGGACAGAAAAAAGGGGAAGAAAATGTTATATCAATGATGAAGTTTGACCCTCCATTTTAACTGTGAAAGATAGAAAGTTTACCAAGTGAGCTAATCCTCAATCTCACCTCACGGTAAATTACTTTATCCTACACGTTAGGATATCTGCTTTTACTTTTAATGTAAGAGATAATAAAAGGTTGTTTAGTTTTAAATTTTTTATTAACAATCGAGTATCAAATAGTACTATCATTAATTTATGGTGTCGACATATGTCCTTATCTTTTGCCACGAAATAAAAAATAGAAGGATTTAGGATAAAACATTCCATAAAAGGTCATAAACTAATTTGAGGTGAGCACTTTCTCTTCCATGTGACAAGGGAAAAAGATAAATATATATATGCAATGGTAGAGGAATGAAAATGACATTTTGGTTTTTGTTGGCATCTATCAATTGGCTGCATTTTTATTAATGGCTTTCTCAAGTTCTATTTGGTGATGGCCTTAATTAGGCCCTTCATCTTCTGTGGCTACAATCATCAAAAGATAAGAATAAAGAAGCACAAACACAATACGTAGTTACTAGTAATTAATACTGAGTAAAAAAAAAATTGATATATATATATAGAGAGAGAGAGTTCTTCTTTAATTATGAATAAAAAACACACGGCTAGTTGTCAATTTGACGGGTACGTATGATCATAATAACACTTTTATTATTTTATATACTAATTCATCCGTTTCTAAAAAAACACATTACTTGGAATCTTGGATAGTTTTTTTCTAATTGAGTTCTGTTGGAATACGATTGTTGTGGGGAACGGGAAATAAGTAACTATTACAATGGTAGAAATGATAAACTAATTATTACAATAAAACTGGAAATCAAGAACTTATCAAAATGTTTGGTGAGTTGCTGAGTCGAGTGATGACACTCTGTCTTTAAGACAAGATTGCCCCGTATATCTCCTTTTACAGTGTTGAGCAATAGTCTCCCAAGATACAACAACAACTTAACAAATGAGCAAAGGAAACTCAAGTGTTACTCTTGAAGAACTTTGAGTATAGTGACTTTACTAGAAAGGAAGAATATGAAATCAGAAAATCTGGAGTATTTTCTAAGTGTTGAGTGTAGTGTTTTTCAATTGAGCCAAATGCCTCAATTTATAGTGTAAGGAGAAGACCCCTCAACTAGCCAACTAATGACCTTCAATAACAATGTAATTGCACTTGATTGAGGGGTTACATTCAGCCAAATAATGGCTTAATTCATGTGGCAAGTAATGGAGAATCAATGCTCCAAAATCAACCCAAACGTAAGATTTTTCCAACTTTCCATCGCAGCATTCTGCCTCCGAAGCGTCGCGGCTCCAGTGACTACCTAGCTATTTAGCGTCGCGGTGTTGCCTGGGAGGCGCCGCAGCCCTTCACGGCCCCGCGGTGATTTCCGACTCGTTTCATCTTACACTTCGTACACTTCTTCCTTCTTTTACCAACGTGGAATACTCTGTCATTTGACCAATAACCGTCCATAATTCTACGTCTCAAACGTATTACATACGTACCAATATCTCTTTCACTAGTGGAATTTGCGATACTTGACACTACGAGTGCACGTGTGTGGAAACGACGTTTCCGACGTGCGGGCCCAATTGTTCGAGTCATAAATTAATGGGATATACTTAATTCCACATTTAGTAAATTTCCAACAAGTTCTCTATCTGTTTCGATTTTAATTGACGTAATTTGATCGAATATATAAATTTTAAGAAAGTAAGATATATTTTTAAAACTTATAATCTTAAATATGCCATTAAACTCTTTAGCTATGAAAAAAATGCTATTAAGATAAAATAAAAAATTTAAAATTAAATTATTTTCAGTTATAGAAGTATATCCATCTTTTTAAAATGAATTAAGATCTCAATTGGCAAGCATTTTTGTTTATGGCTTTCTCAAGTTCTATTTGGTGGTTCATCTTTTGTGGCTATGATCATCAAAAGATAAGAATACACAATACGTAGTTTCTTCTTATTCTAAGTAACATAAAAACATAGCTCATTGAAATATATGTAGCTTCTTGAACTATGAATATAAACACATTACTAGTTGTCAACTTGCCATGTACGTATGGTCATAATAACACTTTTATATAACCTCAGTTACCCAAAGAACACTATTATTATTTGGGATATTAAGTAGTTTCTTTCTAACAAATACTCCCTTTGTTTCAATTAAGTGGCGTAAATTGATTGGACACAAATTTAAGAAGAAAAAAAGACTTTCGAAACATATGATCTTAAATATGTTATCAGACCATGGCTATAAAAGCATGTTGTTAAGATAAAATAAAAAATTTAAAGTTAAATTATTTTCAAATATAGAAATGTATCATTCTTTTTAAATGAATTAAGATCTCATTGTTTGCCCTTAAAGAAGATTGAATCTTAATCGTTCAATTTGAATCATTAAGTGTCATTAGTTTACTTCTTTACATCTGAATCTTAATTATTCATATCACAATTATTAAGTGTGTTTTCCACTCTCTTCTACAACCACTTAATTGATGGGTCTGCATAAATCTTAATGCTAAGACTTATATGATGATGATGATGAAGAAGAGGAAGAATCGAAGATGAAACGACAATCCGTCTTCATTATTTAATATTCAGATCCTAATATAATATCATAATATTTAAATATGTATTTAGATTTAATGTTTTAATCTTAAGAAATAAATGGGAATTAAATAAGAAAATAAGTCACGTAAAATGGAACAAAGAGAGAAATTTTATCAAATATTTTTCAGTGTGCTAACTATAAAATAGACTTATACTACCTTTTTTCTATAGTTTAAAAGTTAAGAAATCAATTTGTATATATAACTCTCATTTCGCCAACGTGTCGCCATAGATTTTGGATCATATTTTGAAATTTTATCTTCAAATATCTTTTTGACCATAGATTTTGGAGCAGATTTTGAAAATCTGTCTTAAAAAAAATTTCAAGTTTCAAAAATTGATCCAAACTAGTTTTTAGGTGTTTGGACTTTCCACTCACAAAACTTTAAAAAATTTTAAAGTAAAATGCATGTCCAAACACAATTTCAAGTTCCAAAAATCACAACTTCAAAATTCCAAATTTTCAACTTTCAAATTTTAACTTCAAAATGTATGGCCAAAAGGGCGTTGAACTACACTACGGTGGGAAAAATATGTAATTAATTTTCATATGCAAGTTCACAACGCGACATTTTTGTTTGCAATACAACATAATTTTTAGCATAGTGTTTGATAGTAGATTTGAATTTTTTTATTAGTATTCCAAAATATATAAGTGACTACAAACCCTGTTTGAAAGATTTACAAATATTGGCCCATCTTTAACGGCAAGCCCAAGTTGCATAGGCTGGCCCAAAAAGAATAGGACATTTGCACTTTTTCCCTATTTTGTGCTGGTCTTTAGTTTTTGCCTTTCAAATGGGTTGGTCTTTAATTTTTTCCCTTCACATTTGAACTTAGGCCTATAAGGACAAAATTGTGCATCATAATATTCACAAGTTATGTAAAAATTTATATCTCTATAGGGATAAGTTCAATTTTTAAAGACAAAAATTAAAGACTCAGCTCATTTGAAGGGGAAAAAATTAAAGACCAGTCCATTTGAAGGATACACCGTTCAATTACTTGAAAAGAATGAGAATACTTGGGCCAATTCAAACCAATGACAGAGAAATAAAATACATTTATTATGAGGGAAACTTTTTTCTTCTTCAAATTATGGAAGTCCATTGATTATTTCTTGAATAAATTTTCAATTTTATGGGACTTCTTGTTGGAAGAATATCTGAAATTTAATTCTAATAGTCATTTTCCATCATTTCATCTCGAGTCTTTAACCCATAATTTTTTCTTTGCTAAACAAAATAGATTCTTTGTTATCACGACACCAAGTCGGTGCACAAAATTTCGTAGCTTAACGATTATAGTACTATTATTTATCACATAAATATTTCTGATATTACAATCTTGCATAGGTTATAAGCTAATCAAACAAACGCTGATGAGTGCTTAGTGGCGAGACACAAGTGAAATTCTTGTGACATATTATCAAGACTTAAAGTTTAGTGGTATCAGTGAGAGTCTCTCACATAATAAGTGAGTTTAATTCTCACTGTCTCTAATAACTTCTTACTCTATAATCATGAAATGTAATAGAAAAACAAATTAGTATAAGGAAAATTTCTTGTGACGTGGCCTTGATATATCAGGCTGCTTTCTATGTCCATTGTTTAGTACTAGTATTATATATAATCATAATTAGGAAATGTGTGATAAAAATCTTCAGCAGTTCATTTCCGCTGTGGTTGTTAGCTCTACTTTTGCTGACCTTACTTTGCTAGTTTAGGTGGAAACAAAATCAACAATCTATTTTGTGACATGATTCACATACACATCTCTACGTGTGTTGTTCTTTGAAAAATTACTAGTTACATAATCAACTAAATTAATTGATACCTTAAGTTATATACTAACAATATAAATATTTATTTAAGATTATATTATCACTGAATTATAACATGTGATAGCAGGTTAGTTACCCTTTTTATCATATTACCAATTAATATTTATCAAGAAATTTAATTATAATTACTTAATAAGTAATTTAGTTGGGTAAATATATCTTTCCTTTGGTATATGTAAAACTTAGGGTGAAAATCATTTACCCTCCCCAACTTTGCTTTAAAAATCAAACCCTCCCCTCAACTTTGAACAATAGACAATCTTCCCCTTATATGTCAATTATTTTTTAAAATTCCTTTTTTTAAAACTTAACTCTAAATATAAAGTACTCTATACGTATACGTTGAATAATAATTATATTGCCTCTTAGTCGTTAACTTGTAGGAGATGCTAATTAAGATGCATTAAGAATAAAAAACTACAAAATATCTAAGTTTCTCAGATAGTTGAAGAATTGTTGAAGAGCGTTCTACTAATCCATCTTCCACCAACCAAACAAATTAAATTAATCCAACTCCACACACACCATAAATACATGTACTCCATATTCAGTACTATATGGACAAAACATGGCTCTAACCACCAATCAAGAATTTAAAGAAGAAATCAAAATTGTGATTGATCATATTGTAGAAGAAGAAGAAGAGGAGGAAGAGGAAGAGTTATTTGAGATAGATTTGGAGTTGGTGAATAATATTTCACCACCCCATTATAATTTGGAAAGCTATTTTACAACAGCAACAAGTAGTTGTACTCTTCTGGCTAATTGTTTGTTGCCTATTGCTGATGTTTCCAGTGCCATTCCTACCACAACTAAAGCTTGTGATAACTTTATTTCATGGCCACCAGGTGGTTCCTCATTTAGTTGCATTTCAATGGTGGCTGAATTTCATTACTATAAAGAACCGAAAGCATGAATGGTACTAATTAGAAGCAGATCCAGGATTTTAAGTTTATGGAAATCACAATGTACTTATGTAGGAAGTTCTTGATAAATTATTTATACATATTAAGTCATGTACAAACATTTGAGCTAAAACTATTATGTTATGCCGAACATAGCTTCTATGGTTGACCGCCGGTGATACTAATATATGCTAGTGTTAGCTTTTCATTAAATTATCAACTACTATTACCGAAATTGTAACTCCTATTGCTTTCGCTGAAACTCAGTACAAACCATTAATCTTAGTTTCTTTCAAGCAAGAGTCGTTTATTATTTACATTACAAAAATAATATCTTAAGTCATTGTATCATATATTTCAGCACGTACTATTTTAGCTAATTTTTGGCAGCGCAAAATGAAGTAAATTAATCACTAGCGTAAAAGAAAAATACATTTTTACTTTCCACTTTTCTACCATAAATCATAGGCTTGAAGAGCTCTTTGGCCCGGGATCGTGTTAAGTGAGGAGTGAAGTTCGAATTCTTAGGGCTTTCGGTGCAGATCTAGCTAAGTCTAGTAAGCCCATTAACTCATAAAGATCAAGAAATTTCATCAGGTATCATTTTTAAGACTTGGTGTGTAATTTTTAGCTCCGTTAAGAAAAGTAGTAGAATCCCAAATACAAATCCTTGTTGTTGTTCATTTCCCATGTATAATAAATTCCTGATGATCCGTCACTAACATGTTATTGGTGATACACCACGATTCGTGACAAGAATTGGACTCCAACTTCTAAATTCCAAAGCTCAAAAGCAAATCCTTCTAATAACCATTCCTTGCTTAAATCATTCAAGACCTGTTGTGTGAGAATGCCAATTACCCTTAATTACATAAGCTGTTTAAGTCTCTTCACCAATTCCTGCTGTCCAAATTTGAATTTGGTATTCCAACCACATGACTAGTACTGGTCCCAATCTGCACACTAGTTAGATGTGAGCCATTGGGCTCTTATTTACCAAATGCGACTTTGTTAACAGAGTTGGAATACGAAACCTTTCTAGTTAAGAATGAAGGGTGTTGGAATTAAACTAAAATTAATTAGAATTTGATATTTGATAGTTTATTTAATCCAAGTCTAGTTAGGATTTATTTATCAAATGAAAGGAATATGTTTTCTAGTCCTATTCTATTTTGGTTTTGTAGTATTATAAATAGGATGTCTCCTACTTATTTTCTCATGATATAAGAATTTTGAGTTATTGAGTAAAAAATCATTCTTCTTTTTTCTAGTTTGATAAATTTCTTCTATATAGCCATTCTTGGATCTTTCCCTTGTGCATATATTATTCCTTCGGATATTTTTATTTTCTTCAAATTGATATCAGAGCTTGTGTGAGATCCGATCAAAGTCTTGTGTTAGATCCGACATATATAAAAGAATATGGATATTTCATATTTACCAAATTGTCCCGTTTTTGTGTTTGGTGGCAAAAATAATTTTGAGAGTTGGTATCAACAGATAATGAATTTTTTCAATATGATTGGACTATGGTCCAATATTGATCAAGTGTTCGTGGAAGTTCCGGAAGGCAGAACATTAACGGGTGAAGAAACTATTCGTTTAGAGAAAAATAGACAATTGGATTATAAAGCATTCTACTACCTCAATGACAAAGTTCAATCGAATGTATATAATAAATATTTGCATGCAAAATCAACAAAGGAGGCTTGGACAATTTTGATGAAATCATATCGACATGTTGCAGACGTGAAGAGAGAGAAACTTCAAGAGCTTTGGAGGCAGTATGAGTTGGCCCGGATGAAACCAACAAAATCTGTCAAAGAATTTTTTACAAGAATTAGAGAAATTATTAATGATATGAAGGTCAATGGAGAAGTTTTGAAAGAAGTCAAAGTTGTTGAAAAGATATTGAAGTCTTTAAGATTAGAGTTTCACACCAAGAAGACAATTCTTGAGGCTATTCAGGATTTTAATACTTTGAGACTTGATGATCTAGAAGATGAATTGATGGCATATGAGGTATCCCTGAATCAACAAACATATGAGATAGTGGAGGAGGCATTGAAAACAAAGGATGATCAATCAAAAGAAAAAGAAAGTCATCAAATCTGACAGAATTAAATGAAGAGGGCCAGAATTCAAAAATATTGGAGGAACAGAGAGAAGATAGAAATAATTTTTATTGTGGTGTAGATATATTTGATTGCAAAGCAGACTCCACTAATGACCAAATTGGTTTAACAATAATTTTTGGGATGGAGAAAAATGATAATTTGATTGGAACTGATACTCTTTCGATAGAAGCTACTAGTGTTTTAAGTCAGAAAATATGTGATAGACATGATTGGTCTATACAAGAGGAGGCTATTGAAGAAGGAATAGAATTACCTGTCATTATCAACCAAAAAAATTATTTGAAGATATTGAAGATGAATCTAATGATGAAAGAAGCAAAAGAGTTCACCAAGAGAAAGTTTCTGATGATCTGCCCAAAATTGTGACTGAAATAATTAGTGGTCCAAATTCACTATTGAAGTGTATGTGTATTGAAGATGCAATCAATTTCGAACTACTTGTCGAGATTCAACATGAAAAAATATTAGTTGACGATACTACTCTACCACATACAAAAAGGCGAATTGAAGTTGAATGTACACACAAGGTCAATGATGAATATAATTTATTGATATATTTTCATATGTTAAATATTAAATATTTTGAAGAAGTGTGAATAAATATATCATATTCTCACATATTTTCTAACATATTTTGCAAGAGGAAGGATATATGAAAATTGAAGAAAAGAAACAAACAAACAGTGAATTGAGTAGCCAGCTCGGATTGAAGAAGAAAACTCACCAATGGCCTATATCATTCATAGTCATGACGATAGCAGCTGAAAAGATGAAGAAAATTGATAGTTGCAACTATAGAAATCATAGTTGCAACTATAGAAAGCATAGTTGCAACTGCGATTCTTATTTGAAGAACAAAAGTCACATGACAAATTCATAGTTGCAATTATAATTTCTATAGTTGCAACTGCGATTCTTATTTGAAGAACAAAAGTCACATGACAAATTCATAGTTGCAATTATAAGAATCATATTGAAGGAAGAACAAATCTCAAAGCCATGATTGCAATTATGACAACTTTGAGGCAGAAAATCTCTATAAATAGAGTCTGAGTTTTATAGAAAAGGCATCAAATCTGTATGCAAAAAGAAGAACTACTCTTAGTCTCTCTTTTGTCTTTAATATTTTAAGTCTTAGAAGTTGTCTTTTTAGAAGAATAATATTTCTTCATAATTTTCTTATAATAGTTAGTTTTCTTTCTTACTTCATAATGGAGTAATCTCTTATGTTGGATAGTTGAGGAAGCTTGATATATATCTCAGTTTTAATACATCTTTGGCTTGAAACCTTCTATTTATATTTTAAATTGTACAAGAATAAGAGTTTTTAATTAATCATTATTATCAAGTCTATATATGTTACGTCTGAATTATAAATTGTATCAATTTTTTATTTCGCAAAGCAAAATTAATATCTATAACTAACTAACAAAATAGTAGAGTGACAGTAAATTTCAGTTATCTCTTATTCCAAATGTTTATCTTATTTCTTTCAATTCTATTCTCATAGAGGGATTAAACCAAAACAAGTTTATTGATTTAAGGGGTCTTTATCTTATTTCTTTCATTTCTATTCAAAAGGTCTTTATACCTTTTTAGCACAATTCAAGCAAGGAAAATATTTTGGTATAATCGTCACTAGTCTTAAATCTATTATAACCTCACAGAGTGTTAATTAATTATTTTTTTTTAGTGAACAAAATATAATTGTATTAGCAACAAGCAATTATTCTTTAGAGAAATACATGTAGAAATTGAGATTTTATTACAATAATATTATCAAGTGGATTCAATGACTCCCAACTCTTTTTATAATAGAAATATTCCGAAAGTAATTTATTTTAAAATAAATAATCTGTAATCCAAACTCACGCTTTCATCAATTTGATTCTTTCAAATAGTAGTCAAAATATTATAAGCTTGTAGCATAGATTGTCCAATCTCCATGGGACGATATCATAAACTATACTAGAATTTGACAGAGTACGAGCAGAAAATTCTATACATATTGGCCTCGTCAAAATTTTAACATCGTTGTCGGAAATTGACATACATCTACTTCAGGTTAAATATTTTCTTACTAATTTGAGGATTTATTATTATAATTATTCTCTTTGTTTTTATATTAACTATTAGATATTAATATACTTATTATCATTATATTAATATTAAATGTTTTCATAGTACTATATATACTATATTTTATTATTTTAATTACTACTACTACTATAGAAACTAATATTAATTCCTTTACTTTAAGAGCTTTCAGGTAGTTTATGACCCGCTCTTCTACAAAAGAGTTTGCAAATTACGATTCTGAAATTGAAAGATCTTTGCGATTTCGCAGGAAAGAACAAACATCTTCTCAAAACATAACTTGTGACAAAATGGAACACCAATTAAAAAATGACAATAACCCACCGGGGATTTCACCACCAGTCCATGTAGAAAATCAGTTTGATGAAGTGGCACCAGACCAGCGAACAAAATTCTAAGGGATTATGCTAGATCAGACCGCTTTAATTGTGAATTCAGTGTCAGAAAATCTCCAGTGACAGCCAACAATTTTGAAATCAGTACAGGCCTGATTCAAACAATTCAACAATCATGTATCTTCATTGGTGATTCAAGTGAAGATCCACACAATCATTTAATTAATTTTCTAGAACTTGTTGAAACTGCTAAGTATAATGAAGTATCTCCTGAAGCAATAAAGTTAAGGCTATTTCCTTTTTCTTTAAAAGGAGATGTCAAGACTTGGTTGCGAAGTTTGCCTCGGGGATCTATTACCACATGGGACCAGATGACTCAGAAATTTTTAAATAAATATTTTTTCCGTGCTAAAACCAAAAGTTAAGACAAGGTATTTCTAATTTTTTGCAGACTGACACTGAGTCAGTTTATCAAGCTTGGAAAAGATTAAAAGCAATGCTAAAAAATGTCAACATCATGACATTCCAGAACATATGCAGTTGTACATTTTTATCACGGATTAAAACTGTCTTCTAGAAATGTGATAGATGCAGCTGCAGTAGGTTCCATAATGGAAAAAACAACAGAAGAAGCATTGCAGATGATGAATGAAATCTCTAAAAATGCCATTCAATGGCCATCTGATCGTGTTATCATCAAGAAAACTGCTAATGTAAGTCAAGAAGATGCTTTAAATACACTAACACAATATATTATTTCTTTGGCATAAAAGTTTGAATCTTTTCAGGTGAACACACAACAGTCAAGCCAAGTTAAGGATTGTGACATGTGTGGAGGAGACCATCTAAACCACGAATGTCAAGCAACCAACCAAAATGATGAGCAAGTTAATTCCCTTGAATATAAGCCATACTCTTTTGATAGCCTGTTGGCCCAAAAACATCCAGATTGTTGGAAATTAGCCTTTGGCGGGAGTTGCGACCGACCAACTTTAACGGCTTAAACACTAGTGTTACGCATATTGGAGAATTCGGTTCTTCACACATGCATGATCTACTAAGTACGTAGATAACCGTAGGGCCAAGAATCGTCAAATTTCATTGAGAAATGAAAGAGATATTGGTTCACGAAGTAAGGTGTTTGAAGCATGGAAAGTGTGGTATTGTGTTCAATTCTCCCTCATCGGTAGAGGAAGAAAGAATTGTTGTGTATATAAGACTCGAAATTGGTTTGGGGTTTGGGACCCCAAGGGGTATCCCATGTGTTTAAAGGAGGGAGGACCTAGATTTGCTTCGGTTCGAAGGAAAGACCACACGCACGCGCCGCCGCCCGCCCGTCCGGTCCGGCTCGCGGCCGCGGCGCGGCGGGGCGGGTCTTCGATATTATCTTTTTGGGCCAGAGAACTTTTCCAGAAGTACAGTTTGATCCCAGAAGTTTCCAGATGTACAGTTCGGACCAGAATTCTTTCAGATGTACAGTTTGGTCCCTGAAGTTTCCAGAACGTCAGAATTTGGACGATCAAAGCGAAACGCCAAGCACTCAATTCAGCCATTTATTTTGGCTGAATTACTCCTCCTATAATGGCCAAATCCGTTGGTCTTTCACCATTTATGTGGTGGCTTTACTACCTCCATAATGGCCATTATTTGGTCATTATGGAGCGCGTTTTCAACACCCCTCACCTATATAAATACCCCCTTACACCATTGTTGAGCACTACTAAGAACAGTTCATACAACACACGAAAATACACAACCAAAATAGTTTTCTTCCTACAACTTTCAAGCATCATTTCGTTACTCAATATTCTTCACGGTAGCATTTGAGTTTCCTTTGCTCAAGTGTTCCATTCTTTGTTTTATCTTGGGAGACAAATTGTCCAGGACGTATAAAGGATACATACGGGGCAATATTGTCTTAAGGACAGAGTGCCACACTCGACTCAGCAAAAACAGTTTCTATTTTTCCGTCTTCAACAAAATTGTAATTTCAGTTTTGTAGTTCTATTGTAATTTTCAGATTTCTAGCTGAAATATTGAATCTTTGTTTATCCTTTCGAATACTTGTAATAGTTATATACTTCTCGTACCGCTTTATAAAGTATCATAGAGCAAAAACTCCCAACATCTTAAGACAATATTGTATAGTATTACTATTAGTGTTCGAAAGATGTCGGTCAAAAGTTATGTGACCAAATCTGGATATGGCAATGGTTTTCTGGTAGAAGAGAGTGATGATGATGAATGTGTTCATGGTGTCACCGCTACCAAGACTGGTGGGAACAAGCGCTCTCGAGAGCCTGAAGATGTCAACTGGGACAAGAGGAGAAGACCGAAGATGTTATTCTATCTTGCCAGCAGAAGGCCTATATCTGTCCCAGACAAAAGATCCGAATAATGGTGAGAAGGAAATGGACACTCAGTCTGATGAAGTGACTGAAGTGAGCCAGAATCCGAAATTGGGATAAGTATTTTTCTTACTTGTCAAGAATAAAGATTAAATGAGGTCTGATTAAAAATGGATTAAAGTAAGGAGGAATATGAAAATAATTTATATTCCTTACGCTTTAACAAATCAGAAGTTTAATCTCATCTTCTTTTCCGTTTAAAGATTGGATTTTGTAAACGACTTAAGAAGATTCGTTCTTTTAAGTGTAATTATTAAAGTGTGTAAAGTATGTTCGCACATACGAGGGAGAAAGATCCACCGATCGTGCGAAAACGGTTACCACACTTAAGTAAGCGCCAAGAATTATACGGGCACCAATCATAACGGAAGAAGTCTAAAAGTTAATGACGTTGAGCTGTCATATTATTTGGCGAGAAGATCCTTCATAGGATGATATTGGACACTCGGTCATACAAAGCCTCCGGGCGACCGGAGTGGGCCAAAATTCCTTTGATAGGATGATATTGGACACTCGATCATACAAAGCCTCCGGCGACCGGAGTGAGCCAAAATTCCTTTGATATGATGATATTGGACACTCAGTCATATAAAGCCTCCGGGAGTCTGGAGTGGGGCCAGAATTCATTACATTGGAAAAGTAATGGACACCTAGTAAGGTGGGCCAGAGTTTCCAGGTCCTAAATGATCTGAAGGCCTAAAGAAAGGCAGTAAAGAAATTGGACACTCAGTCTGCCAAAGCAACTGGAGTGGGCCCGAGTATCGAGATCACATATGATCCGGTTACGCCCTAACCACGGGCAAGAGGTTGTCCATGTGAAGCAACGCCACCTCTAAAGTAGACGAGGTTGGAGAGGTTGTCCTCAATAGGACTTTAGGGAATGTGATCACTCAAAGATGAGGTGATACATGTCCCAAACTTGGTTAAAGGGACTCTGTTTGTCAAACCTGGTTTGAGACTAGTCCAACAGGTCTGTAATAACTAAGAATGATACAATATGTCTGTAGCCAAATGAGTGATATATTTGTAATCCGTGCATCTATGCCATCATAGATTAAGACACGTTAAATAGCAAGTCATTCAAAAGCTAACGATATTGAGATTGTTGCCTTCTGTCGACATAAACCCTCAAAATAAATGTGAGGTAGATGAAGAGGCAAAATCACCTTTCCAAATTCCGTCAAGGGAATAGCGAAAGAAGCACCGCTCCTCTAGAACTTAGTCACACCTAATTGGGTGATTTAAAGTTTATACAAAATAGAGGGGGGAGACAAGTACGTTGTGATCTTCATTGATGATGGTACAACATATGGAATCCTTTGTTTGTTAAAAAGCAAAGATGAAGTTGTTGAAGCGGATAAGCGCTACAAAGCAGAAGTTGAAAATTAACTAAGCCTACGGATTGAGAAATTCATAGTGATAGAGGGGGAGAATGTGAAGCATCGTTCATTAAACAACTGCTCATTACTCACCTCAGTCTAACGGTGTTATCCAAGCGCAAACCCGTACGCCTAAATTATGTGGGGCAAGGCGATCCTTACAGCTAATGCGATTCTCAACAGAACTCCGCATAAGGATAAGGATAAGGATAACTCTCCGTGTGAGACATGTAAAGGATCTCACATACAAAAGTTGTGATGTGGGGTGGCTTGGTAGAAGTTGGACTACCGAGACAGGTCAAGTTCGACCTAAGACTGTAGATTGCATATCCACTGGATATGTAAATAACAGTAGTACTTATCGCCTCTTAGCGTCAAAGAATGCTGAATTCTTATAAGATAATTTTCCTTGAAAAGGAAAAAGGAGTAATTGCTCAAGGTTAACAAGAACCCGCGAGGGCCTGACTGTCCGGAACTAGACGTTCCGCATCTATAGGACTCGAAAGTTGCTGGCTATCCGGAACTTAATATTCCAGATCTGCAGAACTCAGGGATTCTAGATGTTGAACCGAGAAGGAGCAAAGAGGGGACAAAGACTTGTTCCAGTCCTTCTAGCTTGTATGGTTGAGAACGAACCATGGACAATTAACAAATAATTGTTATCTCCAAAAGCGCTGCTTTGAAAAGAAGCTAAAGAGAGAAATAAATTCCATATATAAAACCATACTTGTGTAATGGTTAATCTTCCTCCGGGAAAAGAACCTTTGGGTTGTAAAATGTGCTCCCCTATGAGTAGCTTAACATCCAGGGCCATTGTAGTGTTGCGTGGCATGGATGTTGAAACAGCCTTCCCAACCGGAGAGTTGGAAGAAGAGAATCAGAGTTGGTTTGCCGGACTGTTGGGCTTCTTCCGAACTTTCTTTTTGGTCCCCGAAATGTTAACATTTTGGTCCCGAAAGTCTCGGATAAAACAGAAACAATGAATCGATCACGAAATATTGACTCGAAGTTAGAAAGCCAACCGTTGGAAAACCAACGGTCTGAGAGTGAAAATCATATTGAAACAAAGTCTCGATATGAAAGATATGGGTATCACAGATGACATCTTAGGAATTGGATTTCTAAGACATCTAACGGACTGGTCGATAATTGACAGTCACGTTGAAGCCACCAATGGATATGAATCATAGAACTGATTGGAATCATGGTGCACCCATAGACAAGGAGCGATATGCACAGGTCACGTGTAGTTCAATGTATTGTACACACTACAACCGACCTGATATCGTCCTACAAACATATTAGTTGAACTAAGGTTCACTGATGATTTCAATACATGATTAATAGAAAGGCGTTAAGTCGGATATGACGATATTTGAATTATTTACTTATCTACAGATTATAGTATTCTAGATGTCCAGCGGTTCTGAGAGAACACTGTGATGCAAACTGGACATCAGATCTGAAGAACACCAAAGCCACAAGTAAATGTGTATGGTGGTTCTTATAAAATCCTCTAAGCAAACTTGCATCGGCCGATTCATGATGGAATCGGAGTTTATCATTTTATACAAAGCATGAAAGAAGTTGAGTAACTTCACTGCTCCTTAGAGGACGTCCCTTATTAGGAGAAACCCGTGCCTTCAGCAGTTATACAATGTGGCTAGCCGGTCGGCTTCAAGAAGGACACGGATGACGCGTCGTCCGGACATATCTGTCGGGATCGTCGGAGACATAAGACCGTATGGCGGTTGATCATCACGGGTGTCACTTCCTTGTTTACAAACTAAGGGACTACCCGGAGATCAAACGTTCGCCGTGTCTGGGGAATGGGCTTAAAACCCAAAATATACGGACCAATACGGTGGAAACCCAACCTTATGAACCTGGAGATCCCGGTAATTTGGTTCAATGGGAAAACTAAGTTGTAAAGGTTCGTTGATCGCTTCGGTGGAAGCATGAGCACTTCGGATAGTGATTTCGAAAAGAAACACCAAATCCAAAGTCGTTCCGCGATAGACGTTAAGTGCTATCTGCGGTGTGGGTAAAGGTTAAGTTTTCAAAACTCGTAATGCTCCTCAACAGTTGAGGTTAGGTCTTTGGGAAACTTTTAATGGTTCCTAACACTTGTGAAGTGGGGTATAGCAGGATACCTTGTAGGAGACAACCTATTTAATGCACTTAAGAATCCAAGACGTTGTCCCTGGCCAAAACGGACAAAACATTACGAAGAAGAGAGTAAGAGAATTTGTTGTGTTGGTACCATTGACTTGGCTTACACTAAACACTGACGGTTCAAGACATCACGTTCACCGCGCAGTAAGTAAGTCCGATGGTATTCAACTATGGAAGGTTCAAAGCTGAGGCTACCTCTCCTTATGCAACATCGGTCCGCTGAAATATTGCTGGAAATGAAAAGACACCATGTGAGTGCGCCAAAATCTCTTTCAAGAGGGGATTGTTGGAAATTAGCCTTTGGCGGGAGTTGCGACCGACCAACTTTAACGGCTTAAACACTAGTGTTACGCATATTGGAGAATTCGGTTCTTCACACATGCATGATCTACTAAGTACGTAGATAACCGTAGGGCCAAGAATCGTCAAATTTCATTGAGAAATGAAAGAGATATTGGTTCACGAAGTAAGGTGTTTGAAGCATGGAAAGTGTGGTATTGTGTTCAATTCTCCCTCATCGGTAGAGGAAGAAAGAATTGTTGTGTATATAAGACTCGAAATTGGTTTGGGGTTTGGGACCCCAAGGGGTATCCCATGTGTTTAAAGGAGGAGGACCTAGATGTGCTTCGGTTCGAGGAAAGACCACACGCGCGCCGCCGCCGCCCACCCGTCCGGTCCGGTTCCGGTTCCGATTCCGAGTTCCGAGAACTTTGCCAGAAGTACAGAGAACTTTGCCAGAAGTACAGTTTGATCCCAGAAGTTTCCAGATGTACAGTTCGGACCAGAATTCTTTCAGATGTACAGTTTGGTCTATGAAGTTTCAAGATGTACAGTTTGGTCCCTGAAATTTCCAGAACGTCAGAATTTGGACAGTCAAAGCAGAAACGCCAAGCACTCAATTCAGCCATTTATTTTGGCTGAATTACTCCTCCTATAATGGCCAAATCCGTTGGTCTTTCACCATTTATGTGGTGGCTTTACTACCTCCATAATGGCCATTATTTGGCTGTTATGGAGGCAGTTTTCAACTCCTCCCTCACCTATATAAACACCCCCTTACACCATTGTTGAGCACTACTAAGAACAGTTCATACAACACACGAAAATACACAACCAAAACAGTTTTCTTCCTACAACTTCCAAGCATCATTTCGTTACTCAATATTCTTCACGGTAGCATTTGAGTTTCCTTTGTTCAAGTGTTCCATTCTTTGTTTTATCTTGGGAGACAAATTGTCCAGGACGTATAAAGGATACATACGGGGCAATATTGTCTTAAGGACAGAGTGCCACACTCGACTCAGCAAAAACAGTTTCTATTTTTCCGTCTTCAACAAAATTGTAATTTCAGTTTTGTGGTTCTATTGTAATTTTCAGATTTCTAGCTGAATTATTGAATCTTTGTTTATCCTTTCGAATACTTGTAATAGGTATATACTTCCCGTACTGCTTTATAAAGTACCATAGAGCAAAAACTCCCAACAAAAACATCCAGAATTTCAATGGAGCAATCCAAATGATGCCAAAAATTCTCAATCCTTCCAAAAACAACATGTACAGTTCCACCAGAATTTCATAATTAAAATCGTGAGCAACCAAATTTCATATCTTATCAACAAACAACTCTCTTCCAACAAAGGCCTCAACAAGTTCATTCAGATTTTAAAACCTTTTTGTTCAACTACATTAAAGTCAATGATGAAACCAATAAGGTTTGGGATTCAATCTCAAAAAATCTTGAAATTCAGATAAGTCAATTGGCAACTCTTGTGTCAGAAAAAATTCAAGGTCCCCTACCAAACAATACAGAGAAAATTCAGAAGAACACCTTAAGACCATCAACTTGTGGTTAGGTAAGAATCTTGATGAACCTTATGCAGACCGAAAAGAAAAGAATCAGTCAGAACAACAGATAGGCAAGGGTAAAAATGTTGAAGCACCCTCTAAACCATTAGAAGAAAAAGAAGTCAAGAAAGACAAAAATTTTGAAAAAATGACTCCTACTCATGTGACAATTTCTTTTCCACAAAAACTGAAAAGAGCAAAATTTGATAGTCAATTTGCAAAGTTTTTGGAAATTTTAAAACACATTCATATTAATATTTCTTTCACTGATGCTTTATTGCAAATGCTTTCATATGCCAAGTTTTTGAAAGAAATTTTATCAAACAAAAGGAAGTTGGAAGTTTCTATGATAATGCTAACTGAAAAATATAGTGCGACACTTTAAAGTAGGCTACCATAAAAATTTGATGATCCAGGTAGTTTTACAATTCCATGCACTTTGGGAGGAGTACTTTTTTTGAAAAGCACTTTATGATTCTGGAGCTTCATTAAATTTAATGCCATTTTCTATCTTTAGAAAATTAAATCTCGGTGAAATAAAATATACAAGTGTTTCTCTTCAGTTTGCAGATCAAAGTACTAAGAAACCTAAGGGAATAATTGAAAATGTGCTTGTAAGAGTAAATAAGTTTGTTTTTCCTGTGGATTTCATAGTGCTTGAAAATGAAAAAATGTCCTGATGAACCTATAATTTTGGGTAGACCCTTTCTTGCTACAGGTAAAGCAATCATAGATGCCCATCAAGGACAGCTAATCTTGAGAGTTGATAAAGAACTATTCATTTTTTATATGCAAAAGATACTCAGATTTTCAGGAGATGAGACATCATCTTCATGCTTTTCAATTGACATGGTTAGTGATCTTTCAGATGAATTCAAAGATGATCAATTGATTGGTTAATCATATTTTCAGTAACTGGTTGGTTAATCATATAATGATACAATTCATATGTTGGCACAACTAATTTTTTTATTTATATTTAAACCATGAGCAAATGACTGATAGGGTCTTAAATTAATCAATCTATTGCACATTAAACATGTGTGGTCACAATTTCTTTCAAGCTTTCTTCTATGATGTAAATTTGTAACCCAATTTTTTTCTTATATAGTATTAGGATATTGAAGATTATTTTTGAGATACAAATATATATAGAGAGAGATATTATTGTTTCCCTCCGAAGTATTTGCCGTTTTATCAGCTGACGAAATCGGTTGACAAATTGATTCCTTAACTAAGTGATTTGGGCCGAAAGCGGAACTCTAACTTCTAGCAATTGGTTCCCCAACTACTCCAGAAAGCGTTAGGACGGTGATTGAGTAAACTAAGTGGTAATAAACATAAATACAGCTAGAGTGCAATAAAGACGATAAAGATAGAATGAAGATATGTAAAAATCAATTTTTTGATTGATTGTGTTGTTTTATTATGTACAAGTGATTTTACATTTATAGTACAAGAAAATAAACGTGACCCCTATGTTAGCCATCGAACTACCCACGAAATCCACTATCCAACTATGAGGAGGTGGTGCCAATTTTTTCGCCTGGACCTCTAGCACGATCAACGGCGCTCCATTCAGGTTGTTGCTGGTTGCTACATTTTCTAGAAGGTCCTTTGACTTGGTCTTCGAGGCGTCCGAGTATGTGTGGGTCTCAGTCGTTCCTCAGAATTATGACTCGGTCAGACTACTGTAATAACCGATGATGCTTTTCTAGCCGAGTATGTTTGGCTCTTGATACCATATAGAATATTGTAATTCTCCTTAGTTGGAGGCTTCTCATTCATGCAATATTTATATGTGTTTACAATTTACAAACCTAATTGGAGAAATATCTCTACTTTTCCTAATTGTATTAGAATAATAATTACAAAATATATAAAGAATATTAATATATTCTCTATCAGTATGTACATATAAATATTGTTAACAATTACCTTAAATTGCTAAGTCTTGGTTATGTATCATATTTTTATCTAATACAAAAAAAAAACTATTTTTTTAAAAAGAAAATTTTCAACCAGTAATATGCAAATGTAAGTATAATATTTTCTTCTCTGCATATAATAGGATAAGATTTTGTATGTACTTCTAGTGAGACCAACAAGGACTCCACCAAAACTATAAGGATAAGTAAGGAAAGATCTAAATATATCCAAATACGATTCTCTATAGTTTCAACTACAGCTTTTAAGGAAAACCAATCAGTCTTTATAAAACACAAAGAGCGACCTTCTTCTTCAACAGAAAAAAAAACCTACTTCTCTCTTAAATCCTCCACTCTTACTAACCATGGAACCAAATCCGACTTCATGTAAATCATCAGTGAAAGAAGTTTGCAAAACAGCCAGGAAACTTTTATGTGGATTTGGTATTGGGATTTTACAATAACCTAGACAAACACACCAATGTATCCACTGTAAGAGGAATCACCATCAACTATCAACAAGCTGTACAACCTTCCCGATGTCAATGACGAGCTTTTATCGAATCTCCTGATTTAAATTTAATGGAAGAAAAACTCTGCCCATTTTGAGCATCCTGTGATTTTGATGGCAACAAGAAAAAGGGTAGCATCCTTAGTGTAAATATTTGTTATAAGTAGATACTAAACTTTGATAGTAGTAGATTGGTGCCAAATACTAATAGTACTAACATCCACACAAATAGATTTTCCATGGTTTTTGTAATTTTTTCTAAGATGGATATTAATGTGGGCAACCAGATCAATAAAAGTATTAGAGAGTGTAGTTTTGAATAAAAAAAGGTGAAGAGAATGAGTGCGTTGAAGTGGGGATACACTGAACCTTGTCAATGTCACCAATTCAAATTTATAGATCCAGCATTTTATCCTATTCTCAATTTTCTGATCTTTATATTCCAGAAGACTATGTTAATGTACAAATTCCACGGACTGAAAATGCACCAAATCTAACACCGCCATCGCCGCCACCACCAACTATGGCAGCCCCTGTTGTTTATGAAATCAATAATAACATATTTACCGAATTTCAGGATTTTAGTGATCTCTTTGAAGGGTACGTCCCTTTATTTCAACCTAACGAGAGGCACCAGAAGGCCGTGGGAGGATGTTGGAGGAAGCACATCATGTGACTTTTGTTTGCTCTATGTTACTTTATAAAGCAGTACGGGAAGTATATAATTATTACAAGTATTCGAAAGGATAAACAAAGATTCAATAATTCAACTAGAAATATGAAAATTACAATAGAACCACAAAACTGAAATTACAATTTTGTTGAAGACTGAAAAATGGAAACTCGTTTTTTTTTGTGTCGAGTGTGGCACTCTGTCCTTAAGACAATATTGCCCCGTATGTATCCTTTATACGTCCTGGACAATTTGTCTCCCAAGATAAAACAGCAATGGAACACTTGAGCAAAGGAAACCCAAATGCTACCGTGAAGAATATTGAGTAACGAAATGATGCTTGGAAGTTGTAGGAAGAAAACTGTTTTGGTTGTGTATTTTCGTGAGTTGTATGAACTGTTATTCGTAGTTCTCAACAATGGTGTAAGGGGGTGTTTATATAGGTGAGGGAGGGGTGAAAATCGCCTCCATAATGACCAAATAATGGCCATTATGGAGGTAGTAAAGTCACCAACATAAATGGTGAAAGACCAACGGATTGGCCATTATAGGAGGAGTAATTCAGCCAAAATAAATGGCTGAATTGAGTGCTTGGCGTTTCTGCTTTGACTGTCCAAATTCTGAAAACTTCAGGGACCAAATCGTACATCTTGAAACTTCGGGGACCAAAATGTACATCCGAAAGAATTCTGGTCCAAAGCGTATATCGAAACTTCGGGATCAAAGCTGTTCTTCCGGCAAAGTTTTCTGGTCCAAAAAGATAATATCAGAAGGCCCGTGGCCCGGACGGGCGGCGCGCGTGTGGTCTTTCCTTGAACCGAAGCACATCTAGGTCCTCCCTCCTTTAAACACATGGGATACCCCTTGGGGTCCCAAACCCCAAACCAATTTCGAGTCTTATATACACAACAATTCTTTCTTCCTCTATCGATGAGGGAGAATTGAACACAATACCACACTTTCCATGCTTCAAACACCTTACTTCGTGGACCAATATCTCTTTCATTTCTCAATGAAATTTGACGATTCTTGGCCCTACGGTTATCTACGTACTTAGTAGATCATGCATGTGTGAAGAACCGGATTCTCCAACATACATAACACTAGTGTTTAAGCCGTTAAAGTTGGTCGGTCGCAACTCCCGCCAAAGGCTAATTTCCAACAACTTTAAATGGGTAGATGTGATTGTCGATCATCCCGATAAAAATCGTGGAGGTGATGGTGATCACACAAATGTTTAGTCTCGTTTAGAAAGACGTTTTCATCTGGAGTGATGAAGCTTTCGAGCATAGGGGATAGCTGGAATCTGATTTGCTAATTCTAATATGTTATATGGTAAAATGTAAAGTAGTGTGTGAAAGACTTGATGTAAATATGTTCTAAATATGAAGTATGAACTAGTAAATTCTAAGAAATATATTGTCTTGTGTACCTTTATCTGGTGTTTTGTTACTAACAACCTTTTATCTAACATGTAATACTTTTTTTTGTTGTGTCGGATAACAGCAAAAACAAAAGCACATAGCTGATAGTTACTTCTGAGTTAAATTTAAAGTGGCAATACATAAAATTATCTGTCTTTGTGAAAGGAAAAAAAAAGGAAATGAAGTTGAGGAGTTTTTTTTTTCTTTCTTCTTAAAACATGGCTGTTGTAGACTTGGTGAACCTTTAAAAATAGAATAGTTGGATGATATCCCGAGTCAAATTTTTTCATTGAGACATCTCTTTTCAGAAACTTGTGGATAAAAAACTTGGCTTTACTGCAATTAAATGATACATTAGCTGTTCTGTTTTTCTGAAAAAAATAATCAGTATTTGCTGAAGATGTTTGTTTTTAGTTGACTCAATGCTGATATTTGTTCGGTGGTTCAGAAGTTCGTTATGATCATCTGTGATGATTATCCTCTTAATCATTTGATTTTGGTGTACTTAATTAGTCTAATGCAGCAGTTTTGAGACCACAAATCTGATAAATCTTTCTGAGAGGAATAAAGACTGCACTGCAATCAAAGTTAGAGCTTGACTCTAAGATTTCATTGCTCGATAAATGGTATATTTTCTTCATAAATTACAAACTATGATAGAAGAATATATATTTGTTTCAAAGAGCATTTGCACAAGTCTTCCTTGTGTTCAAAGTATTGGTTTTTTTTTGGCAAAAATGCTATGAGATTGAGTGCACAATAATTTTAAAGCTGAAAAATGATATATGATTGCCTTGAGAAGCCTTCCTTTGGCGTTTTACGTCATGCTCCTTTTATAATTTTTCAAAGACAAGAACTACTCTTAGAAGACTAGCTTCCCTTTGCTTTTAAAATTTTTCTCAGTGAGTTGATTTTCATATTTCCATATTGCTGGTCTCCTTCGAGTAGATATTGCTTCTTTGGTGAGATACTAGTAAGCAATGTGTCATATTTAATCTGCTTTCAAGAGCTTTGACTGTTGTCCATAATATTGAGATATTGAATTTTGAACTATTATGTGGCTTCACAATTGCTTTTCCTGGTGCAGTACAAGGACCTCAAGTAATTTTTTCTATCACAATTCTTCCACATAAATGATCTCACCTGGTGTACTATATTTGTTCACTTTTGGTGAAAGGATATTCAGTTGGAGACATGATGGGTGATATAAAATTTGCATCAATGGTTTATCTTTGGTGAATTTTTCTTGAAAAGCATAGTTGCTACCTCAAGAGTAACATTTGCAGCTGATTTAATTTTTTTTTACTCTTTTCATTTCTTCAAATGAAAAAGAACAAGAGGTTTTTCTATATATGATCAGTGTTTTCTTCTTAATTATTGTATCATTGTAGGTGTTTAATTAGTAAAATATATTGTTTTATTGTGCTCAAATAATTAATCTTTTTATCGTTATCATATCAATTCCGAGCCTAATGACTTAAATTTTGTGAAGTAAAAAGTCAGTGTCTCCAACTCACAAAATCATTGGAGTTGAGAAAAGTTATGATCACAAGCAGGTAGACTCAATAATTTTTCTAGAACTTGCTCTAAATGTTCTTCGAGTCGAAATAATAGATAACATTGAATTCTAAAAAATGAAATTAGGCCTTCTTCGATACACCTTTTTAGCCTCTTTTATTTTTTTCTCGCCAAAAAAAAAATCACTTTTACTCTCTTTAGAATCATCTTTTGAGCCTTTATTTTTTTTCTTCTCTCAATAACACCATAATCCTCATAACACTTATTACTTCTTCCAGTTATGGGTAAGAAAAAATTGTTTACAAAGGGGAAGAAAGATTGTGAAAAGCACGAAAAACAAAAAAGACGAGATATATATGTAAATATTATTATATCTCTTTATGGTGAAGAATTATTTATTAAAAAAATATATGAAAAGTACAAAAAAGAAAAAGAAAAAAAAGGGATAGAACAGCGTATCAACGAAGGTTTTCCAAGCTGGAAGAAGAAAAGCCACTATAAAAATACATTTATCCTACCGACCTGAAGCCTAACATTACAAGCCAAAAAAAAAGCTTCAGAAAATAATGTTAAATCGATATTAGTGGAGATTAACATGCAGAGCAAGCCTATGGACAAAGAATTGTGATATGTGAAAATTGTGATCATAAAATTATCTATTCCAAAGAATTCAGGGGAGAAGAATGCAAGCTTTTCTTTATCAAGAAAAGAAATCAGAAACAAGGTAAAAGATTTGATAACATTGAAAAGATTAAATCTTTTGAAACAATAAAGGAAGCTATTTTAAATAAAATTTTCATCCTACAATGATCTTGAATTTTTGAAGAAAACGTTTTTTTACTCTAGTATTTTCCTCGAGAGCGAACAAAGATTCAAGTATGGGGGATTTGATGGAATATTTTCATATGTTAAATATTATATATTTTAAATAAGTGTGAATAAATATATTCTATTCTCCCATATTTTGGAGGAGGAAAGATAAATGAAAATTGAAGAAAAGAAACAAACAAGTAGTGAATTGAGTAACCAGCTCAGAATGAAGAAGAAAATTCAACAATGACATTCTATAATTCGTAGTCATGACGATAGCAATTGAAAGGATGGAGAAAATTGATTGCAACTACAGAAATCATAGTTGCAACTACGAGTAGAAAATCCTATACACATTGGTCTCGTCAGTCACGTACAAATCAATTGAAGAAGCAAATGTTTTAAATCAAAACTAGTTATTGAAGGGTACAACAAGGAATCTCATCCTCACCGATGTGTTACATTTCTCTTCACCGCCCCCTTCACGTCCAGATCCGGACATGCTTTTTCATCCGATATTTTATGTCCGGTCTGGAGCGTGCACATTTATGGACCGGATACATTTTCACCTCCCATCCGTCCTTTTCTTTGGCGGACCCACATCGGATCGGTCCTAGTCCTGACTCTGATACCATGTCAAATTAGGCATTGGACCTAACTCACACCCCAAAAGCTAGCTCAAAGAGAGGATGATTGCCCAAACCTTATAAGGAGCCCAAGGATCTCATCCCTCACCGACGTGTGTTACATTTCTCTTCATGCATTATAATCCAATTGTCTATTTTTCTCTAAACGAATAGTTTCTTCACCCGTTAATGTTCAGCCTTCTGGAACTTCCACGAACCCTTGATCAATAATGGACCATAGTCTAATAATATTGAAAAAAATTCTCCATCTATTGATACCAACTCTCAAAATTATTTTTGCCATCAAACACAAAAATGAGATAATTTGGTAAATATGGACTATCCATATTCTTTTATGTATCGGATCTAACACGAGGCTTTGATCGGATCTCACACAGGCTTTGATACCAATTTAAAGGAAATAAAAATATCCTAAGAAATAATATATGCATAAGTGAAAGATCCAACAATGGCTATATAGAAGAAATTTATCAAACTAGAAAGAAAGAAAAGAAAAGATGCTTTACTCAATAACTCAAAACTCTTATATTATGCTACAATCTAAGCTATCTCTCAATCTGAGAAAATAAGTAGGAGACACCCCTGTTTATAATACTACAAAACCAAAATAGAATAGGACTAGAAAACGTATTCCTTTCATTTGATAAATAAATTCTAACTAGACATGGATTAATATAACTATCAAATTTTAATTAATTTTTATTTAATTTCAATATAGCCTCCCTTAAATCAAGATTTTCAAATTTGAATGTGCCATGAATAATATCATATCTTGTAGAAGGCAACACCGTAGACTCTCGAACAATTTTCTGAAATATATAGGATCAACAAAATTGCGGGTGTAATCTTTGATCGATAAAATATTAGCAAAAGCCTCATAATATTTTTTCTTTCATAAATATACTATTTTTCATAGTGCACATACGACGTTACCATGCATGGAGAAAATACGGTCATGACTTGATCACCGTCATAAGACTTTTACCTCACTTTCTTCGGTGCGGCACTTTCATGGATCCTGCTATCACGGGATACTTTACACACCAAACTGCCTTTCTTTTTTCTTTTTGCAACAATGTTCACCATGAATTTCGTGGTTAAGATATCACAATAACATTAAATGCACCAAACGATATAAAAATAGCTCAAGAATTAATAAATTAAGTCAAAATGGACATTAAAGTCAATATAAAATTTAACATATCCTTTGAGTTTTGATTTTCAGTGCTCTATTCTATTTCTAGTATATATATAATCTATACTATTACGAGTTCAATTTAACGTTCAACCAATGAAATTTTCCTCTTTTCTTCATTTACCGTGTATATTTAAAAATAAAAATAAAAATAAACCACAGGATAAATTTGGATGCGATAGTTTAGGGCGCATAGATTTTGCTATCCTTGTTGTAGGGGTGTCAATGGTTCGGTTCGGATGGTTATTTTAAAAAATTTATATCATATCGATTTTTCGGTTATTCTACTGTGTATAACCAAAACTTGAGTTTTCAAAGCATCTCATTCATTTCGGTATCGGTACGGTTTGGTTAATTTTCGATATTTTTTTAACGTCACCTAAGACAACAACACAAACAAAAATATATTTTTTGGCATACAACACTAGGAGAGGGCATTTGCTATTCGGTTCGGTATTTCAAAAATTCGGGTTCGATAATTCGATAAATGGTAATTCAAAGTAGATATCAAATATCGAACCGAAAAATTCAGTTTAGTAATTCAGTAATTGATAAATCAAACTTCAGTTGTGTACGGTATTCGGTAATATCATACTGAAGTTGGAGTTGACTTATTATAAATTTCATACCGTTCCTCCAATTATTTCTGTTTTTCGATGTGGAGGCACGATATAACGGAAGATCAATATAATAGTCCAAAAACCTACACATATAAATTCCAATAATATGTTGAACACCTGAAGACTAAACTCATGACCTGTCAGGATTCTATAAGCGCTAAACAAACAAATTTATCACAATTAGCATTAATGAGCTTAATTATTATTACAAAACACTAATGAACAGAAAGGATTGAATATTTCATACACTATTTAGAAATGACTAGAAAACAAAGCAAAAATCTATTAATTGATAAAACGAAAGCTCCTTGAGCTACAAAGAAGGAATAATGGGAAACTAATTAGAAGCAATGATAATTGGTATTCGGGAAATACCGAATACCAAACGGTATTAATATTTTGTACCGAACCCGAACCCATATATCGAAATTTTAAATTTTAAATCTCGAATACCGTACTGAATACTGAATTACCAAATACCAAATTATCGAAATATTCGGTTAGGTTCGATAATTCAGGTTTCAGTATTTTATGCCAGCAGTATACAAAACAACAATACAGTAAACCCTCGATAAATGAATATTCAATAAATTAATAACTTTGATTAAATAATATTTTTTTCCGGTCCCGACTTGGGCCAATGGGATAAAATAATAACCTCGATAAATGCATAAGATAATAATTTTAAAAAAATTCCTTGAGGCCCACTGAGAATATAAAATAATAATTCATTAAATACGTATGAAAATTACATACATAATTCATAAAATAAAGCACTTCCTAAATAATTTTTATTTCAAATTTTATGCTTTCCTAAAATATGTATCTATAGTCAATTGGTTCTTCTTTTCATGCGAACTGAACTCAATTTCATCTTTAACTTTTTGGAGGGCATAAACTACATTCGGCACATAATGATTTTCTCATCTCATCAGTTAGCGTAGACTTTTTTACACCTTTCAAATAAGAGTCATGGAAGAGAAGATATAATATATGAATTTTTATATTTTGGTATATGAAGTTAAAGTACATGTGTCTATTTATAAACTCTATATTGTGTACTTGAAACAATTCACAACACTTCATATTTTAACACTTCATACTCTAATGTACATGCATTCTATTTTGAATCACGTCAACCCAAGATTAATAAACTTATTTTTGACAAGATTAATAAACTTAGATACAATGCACCATCATTAATTAATTGTTTATTTATTTTCTTTTCTTAGTTACTGAAAAAAATTAATTGTTTAATTTGAGAAATATAATGTACAAAATAAAAATTGTTCTATAAATTAATAACCTCGTATAAGATAATAATTTTTCAGGTCCAAGGATATTCATTTATAGAGGTTTTACTGTATATAAAACAGAGGTATGTCTTTCCTTATAAAATTCATTGAACCAAGACACCGATTTCATCTTAATTAAGTAAACTATATTATAGAAGACACTGATTTCATCTTAATTAAGTAAACTATATTATAGACCAACAATAATATCGTATGCCAGTTGGATATTAAATTTGGCAAGGGATGCCTAAAATAGATTCATAAGTAACACTAGGAAAGTAAAGCACTTAAAAAATATACAATAGCTCAAAATAATATTTTCAGGGAGTAAGTAAGAATACATAAACAAAAAGTTAGACAATACTAAACTTTGAGATTATTTCGATTATCAAACTCATATTCATTTACTTTTTCAAAAAAAAAAATATTTGATCATCATTTACAATTTTATAATAAATCAAAGTTAAAAAAAAAAACATGACTCTCAAAAGAGATTAATCCTTCACTCTAAGTGAATAAACTTCACAAGACTACAAAAATTACTCACTAAGACCTTTTAAAGCAAACACAACACTTCCATGAGAACTATATTTAAAGAGTTTGCAATCGAAAATGATCAGAATCACTTCACTATTGAAGCATTTTAATTTCAACTATTAACAATAGTACTAGTACATTTAGCATATTAGGTTGAGACATTAGTTAGGTATTACTGATTCACCAAAAGGCCTAAGGCTTAAGGTGAATGATTTTATGCTTTATTATATTTAAGTTTGATCAAGAATATATAAAATATGTTTTATAGATATAAATATTGATATATAAAATAGGTTTTATGTATATGAATTTATTCGGTACAGTTCGATATTTTTTTGGTTTCTTTTTTATAAAATAAAAAATTTAACCTAATTTTCGATATGGCAACCTTCTCTCGCACAAAGTGGATATCCATCTCAATATGCTTAATCCGCTGATGTTGGACTGGATTATGAGACATATAGATAGCAGATATGTTGTCACAATAGACTATAGACGCCTTGCACAATGGACACTGGAGCTCCAAAAGAAGATTTCGGAGCCAACAGATCTCAGCGACAACATTAGCAACTCCGCGATATTCTGCTTCAGCACTCGAACGGGATAGCGTGGCCTGCCGCTTGGCGGACCATGAGATAAGATTATCCCCTAGAAATACAAGTACACGAGGTGGAGCGACGTGTGTCGGGCATCCCGCCCAATCTGCATCCGTGTAGGCTAGCAACTTGGTTGGGGCGAGAGGTGTATAGATGTAAACCAAAGTCTAGTGTGCCCTTAACATATCCGATAATACGTTTGAGGGCGGCAAAATGGGACTCTCGGGGGTCGTGCATGAACAGACACACCGCCGAACGGCATATGCAATATCGTGCCTAGTGAATGTAAGATCGAAGAGCACACCGCTAGACTCCGATATAGAGTGGGATCGAAAGCGGCGCACCGTCATTAGCACTAAGCTTGGATTTTGAGTCCACCGGAGTTGGCATAATTTTACAATTTGTCATCTTAGCCCCGTACACTATCTCTTATGCATACTTACGCCGACACGGGAACATAGTGGCTCGCAGATCTTGTCACCGATATACCCAAAAAATAACTTAGCTTGCCCAAGTCGGTCATAGCAAATTCGGTTTTGAGTAGAGCAATGATTTCATTCTTCAACCCGTCGACGATGAGGCGGTAAGAACAATGTCATCGACATATAATAGCAAATATGCGGTCGCTACCTCGGTGAAGCGTGAAGAGAGATGTATCACACCTGCTACATACAAAACCAATCTGCGAAGATACCGGCGAACCGATCATACCAAGCGCGGGGTGCCTGTTTCAATCCATACAATGATTTCCCGAGACGACACACAAACCGCGGAGTGCCGGATGAACAAAGCCGGAGGTGATGCATGTACACGATCTCTTTCAAATCCCCATGAAGAAACGCATTCTTGACATCAAGTGATGAATCGGCCAATGCATACCCATAGCAATACCGAGAATAGTCCGAATAGTGGCCGGTTTAACAACCGGATCGAATGTCTCACCACAATCAATACCCTCCCGCCGATTAGTGCCATTGGCAACTAGTCTTGCCCTATACCTCTCTAAGTCACCACTTGTCTTTGAACTTGTGACGAAATAGCCACATACACCGATAAAATTCACACCACCGGTGGTCTAGGTACCAAATCCCAAGTGTTCTCGCTTGGTTAAAGCGTTAAATTCCTCGCACATGGCCGCATTCCAATTTGGGTCCAGTTTTTCTAGTTTTGGATTTTTTGGAATGGGTGATAAGGTTTGTGTGGAGAGATTGAATTGAACCTTGGGTTTGAAGATCCCGTGTTGTGCACGAGTCTCCATGCGATGTGAGGGAAGTGGTGGTGGGTCGGGGTGTGAGGTTCTTTTGCCGGTCCACCGGTTCGGACCGGGGGCGCGCATGTCGCTGGTGGCGCGCGCAGTGACTCGACCGGGGGCTGTAGGGGTGAGCAGGAGTGGTGGGGTGGTGCCGGACAGTGGGACCGTCGGAACGGTGGGGGCCGCTTGTTGGTATAGATTTTGGATGACCGGGGACAGACTTGGTTCATCGAGAAAGATGTAATCGGTGGTCCGAAATTTACGGAGATTTGAAAAAGGAAAGGTTGTCTCGTCAAAGGTGACGTGACGGGAGATGATGATTTTGCGAGTAGCAATGTCATAGCACAAGTAGCCCCGATGATTAGGAGATAGACCAAGGAAGACACATGGAAGAGTGCGAGGGGCAAGTTTGTGGGGTGCGAGTGGAGGCTATGTTGGGGTAGCATAAGCATCCAAAAATACGTAGGTGATCATATGATGGCCGCCTACGGTATAAGATTTCGTAGGAGTTTTGTTTTGGAGTGTGCTAGTTGGTAAAATATTTAGAAGGGATTCTACCATTTTGACAAAGATAGACCCAAAAAGGCGGTGGTAGGCGGGCATGAAATGAAGTGTGCGGACCATGTTATTGATGGTACGTATAATTCTTTCGACCTTTCCGTTTTGGGAAGAAGTATAGGGACAAGCAAAACGAAAAACCATGCCTTGTTTAGAACAGAAATTGTGAAATGCCGAGTTATTAAATTCACGTCCATTATCACATTGGAATGATTTAATAGGTTTTTCAATATGTGTCTTTATGAATTTTGCAAAAACTTCAGATTTGAATTTCGGTGGGTAAATCCAGACAAAATGTGAAAAATCATCCAAGAATACTAGATAGAATTTATGACCCAAAGAGCTAGCAATCGGAGATGTCCACAAATCAGCATGAACAATATCAAATGGAGAAAAAGTAACATTGTTTGATGACATAAAGGGAAGACGAGTATGTTTGCCTAGTGGACAAGAAAAACAATGTTGGGCAATTTTTCCATTATTACATTGAATACGCTTAGAAGTCCTAAGAAAAGTAAAAACTGGGTCTCCGGGGTGTCCGAGTCTGTTGTGCCAAGTTGAGGGAGAGATCGCCGCAAGGGATAGAGGTGCTTGCGGTCTGTCAGCGAAGATTGAGTGAATGGGTAGAGATCTCCCACACTATTGCAGCGTGTAAGAATTTTCCCCGTATTGAGTTCCTTCACAGAAAAGCCAAAAGGGTCAAATTTGACAGACATAGAATTATTGCTAGTGAATTTTCTAACAGAGATTAAGTTTTTAATGATGTTAGGTGTGTATAGGACGTGGTTTAGGGAGAAAGGTGGGTGTGGATGTTTGGTGTGTGTGTTACCGTAACCTTCAATTGGAATGCGATGACCATTGCCGACAGTAATAAATTGAGGACACTTTAGCCGACGTAGTTCAGATATGTTAAGGGCACACTAGACTTTGGTTTACATCTATACACCTCTGCCCCAACCAAGTTGCTAGCCTACACGGATGCAGATTGGGCAGGATGCCCCGACACACGTCGCTCCACCTCAGGGTACTATGTATTTCTAGGGGATAATCTTATCTCATGGTCCGCCAAGTGGCAGGCCACGCTATCCCGTTCGAGTGCTGAAGCAGAATATCGCGGAGTTGCTAATGTTGTCGCTGAGATCTGTTGGCTCAGAAATCTTCTTTTGGAGCTCCAAAGTGTCCATTGCGCAAGGCGTCTATAGTCTATTGTGACAACATATCTCGCTATCTATATGTCTCATAATCCGGTCCAACATCGGCGGACTAAGCATATTGAGATGGATATCCACTTTGTGCGAGAGAAGGTTGCCCGTGGTCAGGTCAAAATTTTACACGTGCCTTCCTCTTATCAGTATGCAGACATTTTCACAAAGGGACTACCGCGACACCTCTTCACCGACTTCCGATCCAGCCTTAGCATTCGGCCTCCTCCCGCTCCGTCTGAGGGGGAGTATTAGAGAATATTCTCCGTATATTTTGTAATAATGGTAGATGTATAATTAAGGTAACTTAGGATTCTAACTGTATTAGGAATCAACCTTTGTAAGGTAAGTTAGGATTCGTATCATATTAGGAATCAACCTTGTACATCTATATATATTGTGAATAATGAAAGGAATTCCCAAGGGAGAGGTGAGATGTGGCTCCGGTGTCCATGTACCAATTTTCGTCGGGCTGTTGAAGGTTCACGGTGGTGTATGCCTGGCCCAAATCGGTCGGGGCCGGTGTGGTGGGGTCTGCTGCAGTGCTTCGCAGTACCGCGCCTTCTTTGGATTGCGGTGGGCCGCCGTAGGCTTCGCCGATCGCTGGACCGCCATCGGTGGGCTATTCTGTCGCCGCTGCTTTGGTGGGCTCGCACGGTGGTGGGGCATGGCCCAAGAGGCCGATCGACCAAGTCTGCTGGAACCGGGCCCCTACGGTCGGGTACGGGCATACGGGCGAGGCCCGATTCGCTGGTTGGGCCACCGCCGCAGTGCCGCCGCTGCTGTCCGTGGTTGGCCGCTTGTCCGGTCCACCGGGTGCGTTGGTCCTTTCCGCGGCCCTTGCCTTTGTTGTTGCGACCTCTGCCGCCACGACCTCCGCCACTCTCTTTCGCTCTTGCTGGGCTCGCTTCGGTTGGTGCTTTGGTCGCAGTGTTGCCATCCCGTCAACGGCTAACGCCTTTTGATTATGTTCCTCTTGTTTAGCACGTCTAGTTTCTTCCAACAATAGTTGTGAACGTGCCTTGTTGAAACTTGGGAGAGGGTCGGCTTGTTGAATCATTGTTGCGAGTGTGTCATATTCACCTTTTGGTAAACCCGCAACAAGTTGAAGCACTATCTTGGTTTTCGAAACGAAGTCCCGACGTTGGATAGTTGATCGGTTATGAGTTTCGATTTGCTTACAATATTCGGACATGTTGTTAAAATTCTCGAGGCGGGTATTATTGAATTGCTCTTCCAAATATACGGCCCGAGTATTTTTATTGTCTGAAAGATTTCTTCTAGCCGGACCCAAAGTTCACGTGCCGTAGCACTTTGTTTTCATGATAGTGCACAACGGGTCTTTGGAGATGGTGCCGTAGATCCATTGTTTGACGATGGCGTCAAGACGACGCCGATTGAGTCCGTAACATCGGTGGGACGAGGAGCAGATTCGTCAATATGATCGAGCACGTTGTATGCACATGCATGAATGTAGAATAGTTCCATCCACATGGAATATTGACAGTCTTCTTGGTCAAGAATTATAGGGGTAAAATTCTTGATGTTGTTAACGGCGAATCCGGATGAAAAGAAGATACCGAACGTTGAGAGGGGTTATCAATTGTGCCGGTGGATGAACCGGAATTTGGGGGGAAGACATGGTTGCCGCGCCCGCCGAGGGAAGGGAATTTTCGGTTTGGCCGAGAAAGAGAGGAAGAAAGCAGAATTTTTTTTTTTCTGCGAAATCAGAAAAAAAAATTGATAATTTCGGCCAAGAATAAGGAAGAGGAGGGATTTAGGTTTTAGGCTCTTGATACCATGAAAGATGGAATAATTTCCTTGGGGATTTCTTTCATTATTCACAATATATATAGCTGTACAAGGTTGATTCCTAATATGGTACGAATCCTAACTTACCTTACAAAGGTTGATTTCTAATACAGTTAGAATCCTAAGTTACCTTAATTATACATCTATCATTATTACAAAATATACGGAGAATATTTTCTAATAAAATATACGGAGAATATTCTCTAATAATAATAAATTTGATTATGTCCGATGGGGTCGGTTATAATCTATTTTTGAAAAATCATTGACACACCTAGCCTTGTTTAAGAGGATAAAGACGTACTACCAAGAAACTAACATTCGTCATAAAGTATTCAAAAGCTCAAGCAAAGCAACTGGGTTTTGGCCACTTGGCAATATACTAACTAATAAACCTAGAAGATAAACACTCCGCATTGGCCACATCAAATTCAAAGACATACCTTATAGCCTTTAATGGAAAGGTTAAGCTAGACTGGTAAGTACAGAATACAGATAAGGAAGGAATCTCATATTTGTACGGTTTGACATTATTTTCTTATATGGATTCACGGGCGGATGCACCTTAGACGTCGTTTCGTCTGAAACTTTTATTAATTATATCATATATATTTCTATATTATAGAAAAAATGGTATTCCTCAATGTTCTTCAATGTTCAACGAGAAACAGCCGCTAGGAGGCGCTAACGTGCGTGTAGCAGTGGTTAAGACATAAATTTTGTTAAGGACGTTCAAAGTAAAAAATTCCTCGATAAAGGGTGTTCAATATATAATATATACCTTTAAGACTTAATATTTCACTTATATTATACATTGTAATTTTTTGAGGAAGGGTGGTCGCTTAGGTTGATGTAAACATTGAATGTGCGATTAATATTTTTTTTTTGGCCAGTGGTGTATGATTAATTAAGCCATCAGTTCTTGTTGTAGCGTATGCATGATTTTTGGTAAGCGATGTCAATGTTTAAGAAATGAACAAATAAAACAATCACTAGGGCATCATATTAAAAAGCACAATTCTAGTGTATATTACTACAATTTCTTTTGATAAGTTTTGATTTCTAGAAATATAATGTATTCACAATATCGTTACTAAGACATTACTAAATCATTTTTCGAAATCTTAATGAGTTACTTAATTATCACTTTAGATAGCTGCAATAAAATATTACTCAACTGGATTTACCTAATTTAGAAATATATATGATATAATTAATAAAAGTTTCAGACGAAACGATGTCTAAGGTGCATCCGCCCGTGAATCCACATAAGAAAATAATGTCAAACTGTACAAATATGAGATTCCTTCCTTATCTGTATTCTGTACGTACCAGTCTAGCTTAGCCTTTCCATTAAAGGCTATAAGGTATGTCTGGATTAAGAGTCTATATAAGGAGTTTATGTTCTCATTTCATATTTGATATTAGACTCTTAACACTTCTCTGCACGCTTAGATCAGGTTAACTGGAGCGTGGATAATATAATTTGGAGGCTCAACATCGGTGAACAAAAAATTGGAATGGGCTTGACTCTGATACATGTAAAGAATGGATCTTGGGCGTAACTCAACCGTGGCTTTTGGGTTGAGTTAGGCTCAAGATCCATTCTTTACATGTTATCAGAACCAGACTTATTCCACTTACGGAATAGATTTCTAGATTACCTAAAGTGGGTGGACCACATGAGGTTGGTTTCACAGAGCAATGAACAGCTCCCACTCTGTGCAGTGGATCGATAACGGGTCGGTGCTTACCAAGTTCAGTAATGCCTGATGGGATGTTCCAAATAGATTAGGCCCAAGATCCATTCTTTACATTTAGGCTCAAGATCCATTAATTACATGTATGAGAGTCAGGCCCATTCCAATTCTTTGTTCACCGATGTTGGGCCCCCAAATTATATTATCCACGCTCCAGTTAACAAAGTCTGGGCGTGCGGGAGAGTGTTAAGAGTCCCGCATCGGAAATGTAAAGAATGGATCTTGGGCCTAATCCATGTTCCATTTCCATATCCGATGTGGGACTCTTAACACTTTGAATTTGATGTGGCCAATGCGGAGTGTTTATCTTCTAGGTTTATTAGTATATTGCATGTGTAAAGAATGGATCGTGGGCCTAACTCAACCCCAAAAGAAAGCTCGTAGGGTGAGGATTGTCCAAGTCCATATAAGGAGTCTATTTTTCCATTCCATATCCGATGTGGGACTCTTAACACACCCCCGCATGTCCAGACCTTGTTAACTGAAGCGTGGATAATATAATTTGGGGGCCCAACATCGATGGACAACGAATTGAAATGGGCCTAGCTCTGATACCATGTAAAGAATAGATCGTGGGCCTAACTCAAGCCCAAAAACTAGCTCGTAGTGTGAGGATTGTACAAGTCCATATAAGGAGTCCATGTTCCCATTACATATCCGATGTGGGACTCTTAACAGAATGTGTATTGTTATGGTGAGAAATTTCTCGATATGACTATTATGAAAGTACATGTGGCTAAAACCCAGTTGCTTTGCTTGAGCTTTTTGAATACTTTTTTACGAATGTTAATTTCTTGGTCGTACGTATTTATCCTCTTAAACAAGGTACGTGTATCAATGGTTTTTCAAAAACCGACTATAACCGACCGCACCGAACAAAATCGAATCGATTATTAGAATTTTTAAATAAAATTGGAAGTTTCGATGCAAAGTTATAACCGTACCGAGAATTAGGTTAGGTTTTTTGTTTTATGAAAAGAAATTGAAAAAATACCAAACCGTACCGAATAAATTCATATACACAAAAGCCTATTTTATATATCAAAATTTATACATATAAAACAAATTTTATATATTCTTGATCAAACTTAAATATACTAAAGCATAAAATATTCACCTTAAGCCTTAGGCCTTTTGGTGAATCAGTAATACCTAACTTATGTCTCAACCTAATATGTTAAATGTACTAGTACAATTGTTAATAGTTGAAATTAAAATGCTTCAATAGTGAAGTGATTCTGATCATTTTCGATTGCAAACTCTTTAAATATAGTTCTCATGGAAGTGTTGTGTTTGCTTTAAAAGGTCTTAGTGGGTAATTTTTGTAGTCTTGTGAAGCTTATTCACTTAGAGTGAAGGATTAATCTCTTTTGAGAGTCATGTTTTTTTTTAATTTTAATTTATTGTAGAATTATAAATGATGATCAATTTTTATTTTATTTTTGAAAAAGTAAATGAATATGAGTTTGATAATCGAAATAATCTCAAAGTTTAGTATTGTCTAACTTTTTGTTTATGTATTCTTACTTACTCCCTGAAAATGTTATTTTGAGCTATTATATATTTTTAAGTGCTTTACTTTCCTAGTGTTACTCATGAATCTATTTTAGGCATCCCTTGCCAAATTTAATATCCAACTGGCATACGATATTATTGTTGATCTATAATATAGTTTACTTAATTAAGATGAAATCAATGTCTTCTATAATATAGTTTACTTAATTAAGATGAAATCGGTGTCTTGGTTCTATGAATTTTATAAGGAAAGCCATACCTCTGTTTTATATATTGTTGTTTTGTATAGTGCTGGGCATAAAATACTGAAACCTGAATTATCGAACCTAATAGAATATTTTGATAATTTGATATTTGGTAATTCAGTTTTCAGTACGGTATTCGGGATTTAAAATTTCAAATTTCGATATATGGTTCGGATTCGAGTTCGGTACAAAATATTAATACCGTTCGGTATTCGGTAAATTTCCCGAATACCAAATTATCATTGCTTCTAATTAGTTTCCCATTATTCCTTCTTTGTAGCTCAAGGAGCTTTCGTTTTATCAATTAATTTCTCGTGCTTTCTCTGAGATCTGATAAAAGATTTTTGCTTTGTTTTCTAGTCATTTCTGAATAGTATCTGAAATATCCAATCCTTTCTGTTCATTAGTATTCTGTAATAATAATTAAGCTCATTAATGCTAATTGTGATAAATTTGTCTGTTTAGTGCTTATAGAATCATGACAGGTCATGAGTTTAGTCTTCAGGAGTTCAACATATTACTGGAATTTATATGTGCAGGTTTTTGGACTATTATATTGATCTTCCGTTATATCGTGCCTCCACATTGGAAAACATAAATAATTAGAGGAACAGTATGAAATTTATAATACAGTTAACTCCAACTTCAATATGATATTACCGAATATCGTACCCAACTGAAGTTTGATTTATCAATTACTGAATTACTAAATCGACTTTTTCGGTTCGATATTTGATATCTACTTTCAATTACCGCTTACCGAATTACTGAACTCGAACTTTTGAAATATTGAACCGAATAGCTAATGCCCTCTCCTAGTGTTGTATGCCAAAAAAATATTTTTATTTGTGTTGCTGTCTTAGGTGACGCTAAAAAAATTATTTTTCAAATGATTCTCAAGTTTTGATTATACACATTAGACTATTAGAATAACCGAAAAATTGATATGATACAAAAAAATTTAAATAACCGTCCGAACCAAATTGATATGATACAAGAGTTTTGAGTTATTGAGTAAAGCCTTCTTCCTCTTATTTCTAGTTTGATAAATTTCTTCTATATAGCCATTGTTGGATCTTTCACTTATGCATATATTATTTCTTCTGATATTTTTATTTTCTTCAAATTGGTGTCAGAGCCTGTGTGAGATCCGATCAAAGCCTCGTGTTAGATCTGACATATATAAAAGAATATGGATAGTCCATATTTACCAAATTATCTCATTTTTGTTTTTTATGCAAAAAAAATTCTGAGAGTTGGTATCAACAGATTAAGAATTTTTTCAATATTATTGGACTATGGTCCATTATTGATCAAGGGTTCGTGGAAGTTACAGAAGGCAGAACATTAACGGGTGAAGAAACTATTCGTTTATAGAAAAATAGACAATTGGATTATAAGGTATGAAGAGATATGTACAACATATCGGTGAGGGATAAGATCTCTGGGCTCCTTATAAGGCTTGAACAATCCTCCTCCATTTGAGCTAGCTTTTGGGTGTGAATTAGGTCCAATGCCTAATTTGACATGGTATCATAGTCAGGACCATGCCCGATCAGATGTGGGCCCCGGAAAAAAAAGGGACAGAATGCCCCCGGACCAACTGACCGGTCCCGGACGGATGGGAGGTGAAAATACCTCCGGTCCATAAATGTGCACGCTCCAGATCGGACAAAAGATTTTGGATGAAAAAATATGTCTGGATCTGGGTTTGAAGGGACGGTTAAGATAAATGTAACGAACATCGATGAGGGATGGGATCCTAAGCTCCTTATAAGGCTTGGACAATCCTCATTCCTTTGAGCTAGCTTTTGGGATATGAATTAGACTTGATACTTAATTTGACAAAGGACCGATACTTAACATACCACTACATCCTTACCATCCAACTAGGGGTGGGCATAAAAACTGGTGAACCGAAAAAACCGAATAATCGGTTCGGTTAGGTTTAAATTCGATTATAAAAATTAAAAAATCCGGTTCTTCATAAAACCGCATCTATCAGGGTTAAATGATTCAATTTAGTTCTTTAGTATTGGTGATGAACCGAACCAAAAAATTGGGGGTAAATTTGTAATTAATCATAGCCAGTATAAATTAAAATTGAAAGCTTGCCCTAAATCGTTTTGGTTGTGCTACTGCGGACTGCCTACTGGGCTACTGCTATCAGAGCTCAAAGAGGAAAACCAAATCTTATTTTTGATTTTAGGCTACTGGATATCTCTTGAATCATAGCCATTAGTAGGCTACTGCTATCTCTCTTTCTCTGCAAATCCATAAATTTCTTTGAAAACCCTCACTTTTTTTTACTTTGATTCACGCCATAAATCATTTTGGATTCCATCTGGTAGTTTTTTTTTCGAATTGTTTGGATTGAGCGGAAATCATATAGTAGAAGATTGAAATAGAAGCAGCGGCTGTCGGTTTGACAGGAAGCTAAAAACGCAATCGGACGGCACCCTCTCCTTGCGTTTTTGAACTATAAGTGACACCGTCGATCTTTTGCTTTAATTTTATCATAGTAATTTTTATCTGTCTGATAACCTTAAAAGTTAGATTTTTGCTAGAATGGAAGACATTTTGTATGATGGAACAGAAGAGGTGAAACAAACCGACGAGGAAAAAATTGAGATCAAAGTTTGGAATTTTTTTACTAAGCTACCTGGAGGAAAGAAAGCCAAATGTCATTTTTGCCGTAAAGACTATGCTTGCGATTGCTCGTTAGTTGGGACAACTAATTTAAGAAACCACTTGGGTAGATGCAAAGTGTACAAGAAATTGAAGCTTGAAGAGGATAAGAATAAAAAAGTATTAACTCGTGATAAGGGTAAGAACAATGGTAAAATTGTATTTGTGGGGTTTAATAAAGATGCTTGTAGAGCCGCACTTGTGAAATTGATTATTAAGGATGAGTTAGCTTTTAGATTTGTGGAGAGTCAGAACTTTGTGGAGTATATGAGAGTTTGTTCTCCCAGATTTGAGGTGCCTTCACGAAGAACGATTGCACGAGATATTCTTCAGTTGCATCAGAATGAGAAGGTTTTGATGAAAAGAATCATGAACTCAAACTAGCTCACTATTGGAATCTAATGATTTGTTAATGAAAAAAATTATTAATGGCATGAGAGATAAGTTTGTGAAATATTGGGGTACTTCTTTGGAAAATGTGAACAAGCTATTAATTTTAGCAAATGTGCTTGATCCTCGGTGTAAATTTAAATTTATAAACTGATGCTTTGAAAGTATATTTGATACTAGGAAGGTTGGTGAAATTAAAGCTGATATCAAAGACTTGTTACGGTTATTTGAAAGCTATAATGATAATGGCCCAAATAGTGGTGTGGGTAGTAGTTCATATGTTCAGTTAAGTGAAGTTTGTGATAGTGGCAGCAATATAAAAGAATCAATTGACCATTTTCAATCGTTTAAAAAGATGAAAGCAATTGAAAATGATGATTTTGGGGGAAGAATGATGTTGAGAAATATTTGTCAGAGCGGAATGAAAGTCCTAATGATCCGAATTTTGATATTTTGGGTTGGTGGAAGATGTATTCGTTTAGGTATCCGACTTTGTCAAAGATTGCCAAAGATATTTTGGCAATTCCAGTGGCTTCCGAATCGATATTTAGCACGGGGGTACATTCTTGACCCTTTTAGGAGTACATTAACTCATAAGAAAGATGAGGCATTAATTTGCATACAAACTTGGCTTCTCTCAACTCTTATAGGAGAACAAATTGTGCAACCAATCGAAGAAGAAACTGAGTTTTATGAAGAAGTTGAATTGGGTAACAATATTATTTTTAATAGAATGATTATAATTTAACATTTTGTTTATTATATTGACGCTTTGGCAAATTGTATGTAGACTTTGAGAAAATTTCAATCGTACCGCAATCACAAGAAGCAGAACAACTACAAGCAATGGAGGACTTGACAATTGATTGATAATACTTGCTGGTAGAATTGTGAAATATTGATGTCATAATGGTAAAGTTCTCAAATCTACATTCCTTCAAATTAGTAACTATTTTTGGCTGCTGAAACACTTCTTTTTTTTGTTGTTGAAACGCTGCATTTTGCTGCTGAAATATTAGTTTTTGCGGTTGAAATGCTATTTTTTTTTGGTGTGGAATGCTGTATTTTGCTGTTGAAATACTATTTTTTTATTTTTGGAATGCTGAAATTTGTTAATGTATTGACATTTTTTATGAAATCTTCTTCTTCTTCTTCTTTCTTTTTTTCTTGTGGTTTTTTCTAAATTTGTTTTGTTCAAGGTACTTCACATGTTGCTCTTAGATACATTATTTCATTTCCTATGAATTCAAAAGAATTCACTGGATGTTAAACTGTCTAAATTATCATGTTTTTGCTCTTGTTGTGCTTATCTACAGTTCCACAATGTGTTGTATGGAGATGCAAAAGGACGGGCGAAGAGAACTTGTTCTTTCTTGCATCCATTTATTCCTGGTGTCATGAATCCTCATGCGAAGATTGTCCAGAAGTGGAACAAATTTTTAAATTCATGTTTTGAACTTTTAATTTATGATGTGAACTTTATATTTTGGAGTTTGGACTTTTATTTTGTGGGGATGTAAACTTTAATTTGGAGTTTTTTTACATGTTTTAAGAATATATGTGATGCAGACTTTATGTTTTTGGGCTTCAAATTATTTTTTTTGGACTTTATATTTGCTGAGTATGATAGACTTGAATTGAAAATCGATATAAACCGATACGTTCGGCGATATGAACCGATATGTTCTGTTTTTTTTAAAAAATGATTCGACTTTTAAAGATAAAAACCGAATTTTAATTCATACTTTTTTATACAAAACCGAACCGAACCGATATACGTCCACCTCTACATCCAACTACAACCTTTGATGATCATAAAACTCGCCTGGAAAATTAGCAAAAGCCTCATAATATTTTGTCTTTCATAAATATACTATTTTTCATAGTGCCCATAGGACGTTACCATGCATGGAGAAAATACTGTCATGACTTGATCATCGTCATAAGACTTTTACCTCACTTCCTTCGGTGCGGTACTTTCATGGATCCTGCTATCACGGATACTTTACGCACCAAACTGCCTTCCTTTTTTCTTTTTGCAACAATGTTCACCATGAATTTCGTGGTTAAGACATCACAATAACATTAAATGCACCAAACGATATAAAAATAGCTCAAGAATTAATAAATTAAGTCAAAATGGACATTAAAGTCAATATAAAATTTAACATATCCTTTGAGTTTTGATTTTCAGTGCTCTATTCTATTTCTAGTATATATATAATCTATACTATTACGAGTTCAATTTAACGTTCAACCAATGAAATTTTCCTCTTTTCTTCATTTACCGTGTATATTTAAAAATAAAAATAAAACCGTAGGATAAATTTGGATGCGATAGTTTAGGGCGCACAGATTTTGATATCCTTGTTGTAGGGTGTCTATGATTCGGTTATGACTATTATTTTTAATTTTTTTTACCATATCAATTTTTCGGTTAGTCTAATGTGTATAACCAAAACTTGAGAATCATTTGAAAAATAAATGTATTCATTCATCTCGGTTTCATTTCGGTTTGATTAATTTTCGGTATTTTTATAGTGTCACCTAAGACAACAACACAAATAAAAAAAATTGGCATACAACACTAGGAGAGGGCATTTGCTATTCGGTTCGGTATTTCAAAAATTTGAGTTCGATAAATGGTAACTGAAAGTAGATATCAAATATCGAACCGAAAAAATCGATTTAGTAATTCAGTAATTGATAAATCAAATTTCAGTTGTGTACGGTATTCGATAATACCATATTGAAGTTGGAGTTGACTATATTATAAATTTCATACCGTTTCTCTAATTATTTCTGTTTTTCGATGTTGAGGCACGATATAACGGAAGATCAATATAATAGTCCAAAAACCTGCACATATAAATTCCAGTAATATGTTGAACACCTGAAGACTAAACTCATGACCTGTCATGATTCTGTAAGCGCTAAACAGACAAATTTATCACAATTAGCATTAATGAGCTTAATTATTATTACAGAACACTAATGAACAGAAAGGATTGAATATTTCGGGTACTATTCAGAAATGACTAGAAAACAAAGCAAAAATCTTTTATCAGATCTCAGAGAAAGCACGAGAAATTAATTGAAAAAAAGAAAGCTCCTTGAGCTACAAAGAGGAAATCATGGGAAACTAATTAGAAGCAATGATAATTTGGTATTCGGAAAATATCGAATACCAAACGGTATTAATATTTTATACCGAACTCGAACTCGAACCCGAACCCGTATATTGAAATTTTGAAATTTTATTCCAGAATACCGTATTGAATAATGAATTACCGAATACCAAATTACCGAAATATTCGGTTAAGTTCGGTAATTCGGGTTTATATACAAAACAACAATATATAAAACACATGTATGGCTTTCCTTAAAAAATTCATAGAACCAAGACACCGATTTTATCTTAATTAAGTAAACTATATTATAGAAGACACTGATTTCATCTTAATTAAGTAAACTATATTATAGACCAACAATAATATCGTATGCCAGTTGGATATTAAATTTGGCTAGGGATGCCTAAAATAGATTCATGAGTAACACTAAAAAAGTAAAGCACTTAAAAAATATATAATAGCTCAAAATAACATTTTCAGGGAGTAAGTAAGAATACATAAACAAAAAGTTAGACAATACTAAACTTTGAGATTATTTCGATTATCAAACTCATATTCATTTACTTTTTCAAAAAAAAAAATATTTGATCATCATTTACAATTTTATAATAAATCAAAGTTAAAAAAAAAACATGACTCTCAAAAGAGATTAATCCTTCACTCTAAGTGAATAAACTTCACAAGACTACAAAAATTACTCACTAAGACCTTTTAAAGCAATCACAACACTTCCATGAGAACTATATTTAAAGAGTTTGCAATCGAAAATGATCAGAATCACTTCACTATTGAAGCATTTTAATTTCAACTATTAACAATTGTACTAGTACATTTAACATATTAGGTTGAGACATAAGTTAGGTATTACTGATTCACCAAAAGGCCTAAGGCTTAAGGTGAATATTTTATGCTTTATTATATTTAAGTTTGATCAAGAATATATAAAATATGTTTTATATATATAAATTTTGATATATAAAATAGGTTTTATGTATATGAATTTATTCGATACGGTTCTATATTTTTTTGGTTTCTTTTTTATAAAATAAAAAATTTAACCTAATAAAACTTATGATTTTATTTAAAAATTCTAATAATAAATTTGATTATGTTCGATGGGGTCGGTTATAATCTATTTTTGAAAAATCATTGACACACCTACCTTGTTTAAGAGGATAAAGACGTACTACCAAGAAACTAACATTCGTCATAAAGTATTCAAAAAGCTCAAGCAAAGCAACTGGTAAGTACAGAATACAGATAAACACTCCGCATTGGCCACATCAAATTCAAAGACATACCTTATAGCCTTTAATGGAAAGGCTAAGCTAGACTGGTAAGTACAGAATACAGATAAGGAAGGAATCTCATATTTGTACGGTTTGACATTATTTTCTTATATGGATTCACGGGCGGATGCACCTTAGACGTCGTTTCGTCTGAAACTTTTATTAATTATATCATATATATTTCTAAATTATGTAAATCCAGTTGAGTAATCTTTTATTGCAGCTATCTAAAGTGATAATTAAGTAACTCATTAAGATTTCGAAAAATGATTTAGTAATGTCTTAGTAACGATATTGTGAATACATTATATTTCTGGAAATCAAAACTTATCAAAAGATATTGTAGTAATATACACTAGAACTGTGTTTTTTTTCCTGATATACAGCTTCCCGGCTTACGTCAAATTATTTCTGGAGAAAGTAGTCCCGGCCCCTCAGCACTACTACAAGTAAATCGCGGGATGTGCCTGAATGACCAGGATTTGAAAACAGAGCAATTGATATCACCTACAAAGTCCTACCCCAAAAGATAGCAAATTACTCCTATTAGGATTCGAACCCACGCTGCAGGCCTCCAGCTGGATTTTAAGTTCTACTTCTTTGCCATCCAGCTATGCCCGGGGGACAACTATGCTTTTTAATATTATGCCATAGTGATTGTTTTATTTGTTCATTTCTTAAACATTGACATCGCTTGCCGAAAATCATGCATACGCCACAAGCCCACAACAAGAATTGATGGCTTAATTAATCATACACCACTGACCAAAAAAAATAGTAATCGCACATTCAATGTTTACATCAAAACTTACCAAGGCAGGAGGAACTGCACGCCAGGGGCGAAGCTACATTGTCCTAAGGCCGAAGAGTGGTCAAATGACCACCCTTCTTCTTCGAAAAATTACAATGTGTAATATAAGTGAAATATTAGGTCTTAAAGGTATATATCATTTATTGAATACCTTTGTCAAGGAATTTTTTACTTCTTTCAACTTTGAACGTCCTTAGCAAAATTTCTGACTTCACCACTGCTGCACTGCTGCACGCACGTTAGCGCCTCCTAGCGGCTGTTTCTCGTTGAACATTGAAGAAGACGGCGGCGACAGGCGGGCCAAGATCGTTTACTTCGGCAAAGTTGCGAGTGTTGAAGTGATCCCTTGAAGCAGCCTGTGGTGGGCTAACTACTGATTGTCTGCATTTTTGCTTAAAGAGAACAAACACAAACCTATGTATTCCAATATTAGGCCTTGGGATCTCATAGCTAACCAACTCTTTTCCTGCTCAAATTTAAAGTAGAGTATATTATATCATATAGCATGTTAAAAACTAACCTAGTTAAAATAAACAAAAGAAAAAGTTAAATTATTGCAGACTACAGTAATAATGCTAGTACAACAATGAAGGAGCATGCATGCATCTTGTTCCCCCGTTAATTTGGAAATAAACATTTTTTTTTGTCTAGTTTTATGTGGTATATTTTTCTTTTTAGCACATAATTTCAGAAAAAAACATACCACTTTTTATTTTAAAAATAATTTAACATTAAAATTTTCTTTTCATCCTTAATGAGAATATTTATAGTTGCACAAATAATTAGGATGGAGCTAGCATTCTAATTACACGTTCGGCGAACCCTAGTAACTTTCGCGTAAACCCAGTATATGTATTAAAAAATTCACTGAATATGTACGAATAGGACGGAGCTAGCGTTCTACTACGGATACGGCAGAACCCAATAACTTTTTTTTTTTTAATTTAGAACCCTAAACTTAAAACTTCAATTCCAGCTCTGCAAATAATGTTTAAAATTTTATTTTATACCACAAAGCTTCAAATTTTCATTTTTTCTTAAATTTTTGTGACAGTCAAAAAAGGACATATAAATTGGGACAGAGATTATAACCAAGATGGGGATAGTGATAGTGATCATACCGAAAGTGGTATCTGTTGTTCCTGGAATATCAGTTACTATCCTGCAAATATAATCGTAAAACAGTATTAAAGTTATCCTTCACTAACTAATTACACTATCAAAGAAATTACATAATCTTCATATATTTATCTTCTTGTAGCAGATCATCTAACCTTATTTTTCAAGTTACAACTATCACTTAGACAATATAATTACCTATCTTTAGAGGAAAATCAACAAACGGTTTCTTTATCCTTTTTTACCTTTCATGATAAATTGGCCAAAAAAAATAGCATTGAAAAAGACATATTTCACTTTTCAAACACAAGTAACTTTACTCTTCTCATTTTATCCTAATAATTAAAAAGCTTTTATAGCCACACAAATGTTATGAAAATTTAAGTCCACAAGTTTCAAAAGATTTACACTCACACAAATGTTAATAAATACTCTCTTCGTTTCAATTTATGTGAACCTATTTCCTTTTTAGATCTTTTCGATATTTGAACACTTAACTTTTTACTTACTATTTTATCCTTAATAAGAAGTTCTGATAGTCACACAAATGTTATGGTATGTATAAGGTCACAAGTTTTAAAAGTTCTATAGTTACATATTTAATTAAGAACGTAAATTTCAAAAGTCTTATTTCTTTAAACTTTGTGTTGAATCAAATAATGTTGTATAAATTGAAGCGGAAAATTATAAGTACATACCAGTGAAGGTGTTCTCTTAGATACGGATCACTAGGCCCTGGAACATCAGGGTCTGTCATGACCTACAATATAATCAATAATCATGCATGATTAATTGATGATTTATCAAGGATATCATGTATATATAGCAATGAATATTAAAGTTAAGTTGAAAGGAAAATTAATTAGAAAAGTTAAATTACCAAAGTGAAGAAAGTTCTCAAATCAGCTCCTTGAACCTCAACCCTAGGTCTAGCAGTGACTGCTGAAGGGAAGAGCTCTTGGCCATTACAAACTTGTTTGTTGTTGTAAGTGACTGTCATTTGAAGTGTGGGAGTGAATGAATCAAGCACATCTCCTACTACTCTCCCCAATACTAGAGTCTCTACATTCCTTGCCATGATATATAGAGAAAAAAATGCTTAGGGAGAGAGAGATATTCTTTGATTGCTAGGAACTTGAGAGAGATTTTGATTGAATAGTGAAATTAAAGCCTCTTTTATAGTAGTTGTCTTGGAGTGTTTGCTCAGTATATGTTAGTCTAGCTAGCCTCAAAGATGGAGAAATAAAACTTGCAAATAAAACATGGGACCTTTAGGGAACTTCATGTAGTATATATGAAAGAGTTTAAATTTTATAGTCTGTTAGTGTAAAAAGTATCTTTTACGTTATCATCATATCCTCCAAATGATATTTTAGGCTGTCATTCTTTAAAATATGAGATTTATAATCTTGAACATAAAATATGCATGTTATCTATTACATAAGGTAAAGGTGATATGTTATTATTGCGGTGTATATAATTTAAACTTTATTATAATAATAAGAAGAAAAAAACCTACCGTTGAAAAGAAATATTTCTCCGTTTCAAAATGTTTATCTTACTTTTCTTTTTTATCCGTTTCAAAATGTTTGCCTCTTTTCTTTTTTGACAACTCTTTAATTTCAACTTTCCACATCATGACATGTTTAATACCACAAGATTAAAGGTCGTTTTGGTATATTATTCATATCTTTAATTTAAAACTACAAGATTCAAAAGTCTTCTTTATTTTTTTTAAACTCCGTGTCAAGTCAAATCATACAAACATTTTGAAACGGATGAAGTAAAGAAGAAAGAAAAAATATATTTTTTGTGGTTTCGCGGTACATGTATTACTTATAATCTTTGCACCTTAAAATTGTGTCATTCTTCTTTCCTTAAATTTGCTGAAGTCCTTAATTTATATGCTAACTTTTTTCTTTCCTTTCTATTGGGAGGAGCGGGGGTGTCAAATACTACATGCCACAAAATTTGACAACTCTAAGTACAAAAGAAGTACATATAAATTTAACAACTCTAAGTACAAGAAGCTAAGAAGTTCAGTAAGTTCATTCAAAAAACATGTGAATGTCAATGGTCATTCAAAAAACATGTGAATGTCAATGGTCATCTAATATTGTAAAATCCTTATGTTGAGACAAAAAATTCCACTTGATTAAGGGTGTGTTTGGTTGGAAGAAAAATATTTTCGTGGAATATAAGTAATTTTCTTTACTTATAATTTGGTGTTTAGTAAACAAGTTGTCTCAAGAGTATTTATATATAATACAAGCAAATACGGAAGGGGGATGGGTGGGGGCTGTGGCCGAGTGGGATGTACGTTGGGGGAGGAGACAAATCAGTGTATAATGTCATTTATGAAATTTATTTTCCTTTTCCTACTTCCACCGGGAAATTCATTTTCCTGATTTCTAAGTAACTTATTTTCCTAGAAAAATGTTTTTTAAAACATTTTGACAAAATAAATACACCCTAATACAGCACTTTTCAAAGCTCTTCTTCCATCTATGAAATTAATCTATATATAGATCTCAATGAGGAGTTTACTGATCTGCAGTAAATGGAGTGCTTGAAATTGGTCCATGATTTCTTGTTTAGCTTAACTATGTAATACTTGAAGGGAGCTTTGGAGTATTGTCTCCGTGTGACCTATAGGTCACACGTTCGAGCAATAGAAGCAGTCACTAATGCTTGCATTAGGTTAGACTGTCTACATCACACCCTTTGGGGTGGGTGCCGTCCTTCCCCGAATCCTACTAATGTGAGATGCTTTGTGGACCGAGCTGCCCTTATCTATGTAATACTTACACTAATTAATCACACACTTTTTTCTCTCCAGTATAAAAATGTCAGATGAAATCCTTTAAATTAATTTTTCATGTGGTCTCAACTAAGCAAGTTGTCACATTTTTCGCGGAAAGTAAACATATAAAGTCCCAGGGAATCTATTGCTTTTTTCATTTAGGGTAAATCCTAAGAAACAAATATTGAAATTTGGGCTTGTCTCAGTAAGAACCTTTCCTAAATTATACCTAAACAATAGAGAAAGATTATAAGTACGTTAATTGTTTTAACTTTTAAGTGATATTCTGATGGAGGAGGATGGGCACACTGCTCATAGTATAAAGGGAACTCCACCATACTTAATTAATTTACAGACAATGAATGACAGTAGTAACTGACAAGTCATTTGAGAGTATAAATTAAGATGATTTGCACCCATAATTCCTGTTTTGGAAATTGTTGAGGTGTTAAGATTACTATAATTAGAAACCAAAGTACTCTTGTTTGTATACTCAGTCAATCGTGCAGCTCTATGCAGTTCAAAACACACCACGTTTCCTCTTCACCTTTTTCACTCTCATCAATATATTAAAATTAATTTCACTTATATAATCACTCACTGACAATGTAAAAGAATGTAGACCATCGATATTCTAACCGGGTTGTAAGACAATTCGATTTTTTAGACCCATCTGCCTCCCGGGAGAGGGGTGAGATGTTGAAACTGTTGCATCCGAGAAATGAGTTGGAAAGGCCCCCGGGGCACAGGCGAGTTGGTAAGTGGCAAGGTGATTGGGGTACAACCACTCCGATGTCGCGGGTTCGAATCCGTGTGGTGACAGTCTTCGCTGAAATATTGCAAGGGTTGTTGCTGGGTTCGTGTCCCGTTGGTCCTCTCCCTTGCAGGGCTGCCACTCGCGCATATTCCTCGATTTACATCCCACCTAGTCAAGGGGCCTCTGGTACAGATGGGGCGTTTAGCCTTCGGGACTTTCCCCTTCACAAAGAAATGAGTTGGAAAGGAATGGAACGAAAGCTGGCAAGTAAAGACCAACAAAGAAATACTTATGACTAAACACCAACTCCAGGTGACGCCCAATCGATTCGAATCGATTCGTCGAACTAACAAAGACATACTATAGCTCGCGATCAAATCATTTGCTTCTATAGTGGATTGAAATTTTAATTAACATGGTATAACAGGTATTACATCTTACTTTTAGGATATTCGTCTCACTATTTCTTGACGGTTGCTTGTAATTATCTTTTAGATAACTTGATAGTACACTATTAGTTTATAGAAGTTACTCTTAAATCAAGAAAAATTCAAAAATCCACGACTAGAAAAATGTGAACTTTCGACGAACATTCAATTGGAAACATTATTGTTAAAGTACAATTTAAACGAAACACTCTCGTCGAAAATGTTAGCGATGAGTACAATTTCGACTGATTTCCGCGGAAAGTTTGTATTTTTTAGTAGTGAGCTTGTGTTAATTCTTAAATCTCACGTAGTTTCTTATTCCTTGATGGGTATTACTATCTGTTGCCACATTTATTTTGTATTTTGCTATTCGTTGTCTCTTTTATTATATTTATGCGCCATATACTTTTCTTCTGAGCCAATGTTCTATTGAAAACAGCACATCCACCTCACAAACCTCACCTGTGGGATCACAATGGGTTTGTTGTTGTTGAAGACAAAATTTGAAGCCATTTTAAGCTTACTTGGTAAAGAGATTAGTAGTAACATGTTACTTAGGCCCTTATCCTTCCTCGTTCTGGATGATAAGAATTCATGTTCATGTCAACCCTAGGACAGTATATATGTTGCAATAAAAATAAAAGCAGAGAAAGAGATAGTAAGAGAATAGCAAATTAATTAAAGAGAATAGGGATAAACTCTGCACTACTAAAAAGTAGTAGTAATTGAATTAGCAGCTGATCTGCAATTAATCTTTTTTACCAGATGAAATTTGCCAACATACAGTACAGTAGTTCTTTATGCACCACATCTTCCATTTGAAACAATAATAAAGTCCACCTTAAACTTGGAAAGAACAAATAAAAAATAAAATTCACCTCAACTGCAATTGCACTGGCCTTCTGGCATAATGCAACCCGCTGTCTTTATTTTGAAGACAATCAAAGGGAGAGGGAATAATATGTGAGACAGGAAAGTATTTCCTCCTCGATATGTTTACACACTTTACATTTGGAGACATCTCATTTGAAAACTCTTCTAAAATTTGTTTTTGAGATAGTAACAGTTGTGTGTATTTAAAAAAACTAGCACATAGGTTGTACCGAAATCATAAAAAGGAAGAGGAACTGATCAAAAGTCCTAGCAAAAGCCTAGGATATCTATGATTGATACAACGTCTTCTATGTAAATCTGTTTACACCGAAAGCAAAAAAGTTTTAATGCAATTCAATTTGATTTACTGATTATCCTGCTCTTCTAAAATCTAGCTTTTTCAAAGAAGCAAGACGAGATCAACGGAGGAGCCGCCCCCACCAGGCAGGCGGCCACGGGTCATAACGCTATCCTGCTCTTCTAAAATCTATTTTTTCGGCGTCCTTCACAAGAACAGTTTACAACAACATACTCAATGTAATCCCACAAGTGGGATCTGGGAGTGTGTGTATGAAGCCTTACCCCTACCTTGTGAAAAAAAAGAAAAAAATAAACATATAAAGCAACGGAGCCATCATAGTATTTTTTTAACTCCTCCGAAAGGAAGGATGGCAATTTGATCATTTACCCATCTGAGTCTGATAGATTCTATGGTAAAGAGGTTGTTTCCGATAGACCCTTGGCTCAAGTGAAGCATATCAACATCAAGTATTAAAAGGAAATACAGTAGGGACGAAGCCGTGCTAAAAATAAAAGAAGAAGAGAACAATAGCAACAACAAATAATATGGTAACCAGACATCATTTACATATCACATAACTTTTCAATGATTACTGTAATACCTGTTTACTGCTGATATAAGGAACAAAGTAAAATAAATTAGTTGCATTTGTAAAAGGGGCAGCCCGGTGCACAAAGCATCCACGTTCACGCAGGTTTGGGGAAGGACCGCACGCCAAGGGGTGTGATGTAGACAGCCTACCCTAATGCAAGCATTAGTAGCTGCTTCCATGACTCGAACCCCCGACCTGTAGGTCACACGAAGACAACTTTACCATTGCTCCAAGACCTTCAAATTAGTTGCTTTGTGCCAAATATAAAAATACATGTAAAACAGAATGAACGGAGTAAAGCACATTTACCTCATGTACTTTCTCCAACTTCAGGAGGTCCAAAAGCTACATATTTCTTCTCTTACCTCCAGAAAACAATATTTTCCACCCCTCCTATTTACCTCTATATTACTTATCCTTACAAAAAAAAAAGGCCGGCCGGTGCACTAAGCTCCCGCTATGCGCGGGGTATTACTTATCCTTACACTTGTTGTAAAATAGCTCACAAATCAAAAAGAAATCTCCTTAACATAGCAGTGTTGCACAATCCTACAAGTTAGATTAAAAAGCACTTATGTTGCCTCAATTCATTCTCCTGTTAAAAATGAAGCACAGTGCTCCTCCTGCACAGGAGTGGATTTCCTGATGTAATTCAAGATATTTGACTTCCTATTCAGCATGATCAGCTCCAGAGAGCAAAATAATACCCATTCTTCACTAAACAGGGTTCAGATATAAAAGAGTAAAACACACAAAAGAGAAATTTGGTGACTTCATCCAATCCCAACCCCATCATTCTCAAACAGAAAATTCCCTCAGAAAAAGGAATACTGCAACCTCCAATGGCAAGTAGACTATTTACAAGAGAACTTCAGAAAATACTCCAAAACTAGAATAAAAACGAGAGCATGATGACTGCAGAGGACTATATTTATGACTCCAATAAAGTCATTAATCAAGCAATTCTGCTCTGTAAACAAACCTTAAGCATTTCAGAGAGTCAAAGTTTTCCCTATAAAGTAATTCTTGTTAGCACATTTCCCATAAAAATAGGAAAAAAGCTCACAGATGGAATTTTGAAATAGTATACATCCATATATCTGAGATGCAAAACAGTTGGAGTGAACTTATTCTCTATTGGCTAAACCACTGAAGTAAATAATATTTTGCAGACTGGTTAATAACTCACATCTGGGCCGGAACCTATGAAACCCATAAGCAAATTTAAGTACTTTGCTTAACTTATCACTAAATATTTTTCTGACGAATTTAACATTGAGATAAAAAAAATACTGTTCAAAATGACAGTTTTAAGCAATATTGATAGGGTCCCCTAAGGTCATAATAGATGTAAATGACAGCATAAGGGAAGTCCATTGAATTCCTGTTCATCCATTCTCTGTCTGCTTGAAAGCAGACACTCTTCAATTTGCAGGTCACTTGTTAAAGAATGAGAAAAAATTTAAGGCAGAAAAATCACAAGTATAGCACACACTCAACCAGATATATGACAGGTCATTATAGCTTCAATTTGAAGTTAATATGCTCTCTAACTGAACTACGAAAGGAAGCATGTGCAGCTGTTTCAGATGGAAAAGATGGCAGTTTTGGAGAATTTTTTCTTTTTTCTTTGATAGAACTCCTAATTATAAATAGAACGTTTGGAATTACCAAACTAAAGTTCAACAGTTTGTTTCCTATCCAGGGTTCTCCCTTCGAATTTTTTTCAAATAACTTTTGGGGTCTAATTTCCCCTCCGTACAGTCGCAACGTTTCTGGATGTTAAGACTTTTCACTTATTCAGTTCTAAAGCATCCCAATGTTTTTGGTACAACCCGTTGATAAATTGCACTAGTACTATAATAAGTCGCAAAACACAGCCACCCTACTGCACATATGGCACCAAGTTTCACATTAAATTAAACTAAACCATCCCTAAAGATGCAATAGGAAAGGGATCTGATTTTAGGATGGATTGCGCTTTTGCCAAAGCAACCAATTATTTGTCCTCTGTTTTCATCATTTCTTCAGCATGTAGTTGATTTATGCAGTCTATACCAGAAAAGCTAAAACATAGACCAAAAACACTAAACTTCACTACAACCAGAAATAAAACAGAAAAGCAGAAGAGAAATAAAATAGAAAAGCAGAAGAAGAAAAAAGTTCTTTTTTTTGCACAAGGAATGGAGTGCGTCAAAGCACTAACCTAGTAACAATAAGAATACCACAACTATGAACACTAAGTGAACTTGAACTGAAAGAATAGGGTGAGTTACTATGCTGAAGCACAACTTTAACCAAAAAAAAGGAACATCACGGTATCCATGTAATAACAGAAATAATCACCACGAAGGATCGTGTACCTCCTTGAGCTATTGACATTTGACAAATATGTGAATTCCAAGGCAGGGTACACTTGCTCAAATCTAGTCATATTCAAACTGAACATCAATCTTCGAATACTTCCTCGATAGCCTTACAATAAAGGATGTGAAATTGGCTAATGTCTGGCATTCTTCACGTGTTTTGGTTTCTGAAACAACCCCATGAATCACCAATTTCCTCAGATTAGGGCATCTTTCCAATAGCCCTGCTACCCACTGTGAAAAGAGGTCACTGATCACTGTCCAACCAAGCTCCAATACAACCACATTGTCCAATTGAAAAGTACCCTGCAATTAAGGGTGAAAAATTAGCCCATAAAAACATGATCCGCCCAACCCGTTCAAGTTTGGGCTGGTCATTGACCCCTGCCCATTTATTAGTTCAACTCATTCCAGACCATCAAAAAATTGGGTTGATATATAGCCCAAATTAACTCATGAGAAATCTTTTTAAAATATTTGATATGCTATATATAGTCATAACAAAGAAAAAAATTAGTTTTATTAGGTAAGAAAAAATTATAAAAGAACAAATAAAGAAATTAAAACTTAGTAAGAATTTGGCAGATTGGATTATGACTGGCTTTTAATCCATTTTAGCCCAACCCATTTCCGCCCAAGTAACTTTTGGGTGGTTCAATAACCTGCCAATTATTAACTCAGTCAGTTTGACCTGCCTAAATTCAGCCCAACCCGCCCATTTGACACCCCTACCTGCAATCCATACTGAATCGCTGCCTCTCTTAGTTCATAGCTCAAGGAGAGGTGACTTAATTGAGGAAAGCAAGCAGAAATCGTCTCAATATCAACAACCTCATCGTCGTTATCAAACACAACTGCCCATAGTCTCAGTCTTCTCAGTTTTGATGATTTTGCTATCATATGATGGAACTTGGACCACATGATTGTGAAATTGCTGACGTCCACAATTTCAAGATTCTCGGCACTCTCACCAATATCAAGATGGATAACACTAACATCATCGATCTTAAGGAGTCTTAACCTCCCCTTGCTGACAAGCTCAAAGACCTCGAGCGTACAATCTTTTAACTGCAACTTTTCAAGGCTATCAGCCTCCAGAATGATTTTAACCAAACTAATGGCTTCAACATAGATATCTTTCAAAGAGTTAGTACTCAGCTCCATCGAGGCATGTGGATTAGACATAACAATATCAAGACTTATAAGGCTCAAGACCTCAACTTTCGGGCAAGCTGTGAGGAAAATACTGAGGTCCAAAGCCGATACACTGACATAGCTCAGTGAAAGAGACCTCAAGCAAGGAAATTTTTGGTAACTAGGTTCAACACCGGTAATCGAATTATGTGCCAGAGCCAATACTTCGAGCCTCTGGCGACCACATATCTCGAGTATATTAATGTTAGGGATAGTTCTGACATTATAGTGTAACTCACGCAAAGTTTCTCTCGTATACATTAGCCAAGCAATCACTGGAGCAGCAGAGAACTCGTCCACGTCATCCATCATAATCGAAAGACACTGCAATCCATTAGTCTGGAAAATTGTTTGTGTCACAATTATCTCTAGTCCGCTCCTTGTGAGCTCATGATAAAGAGGCCAATCATTTGAATTAAACGTGAGCATGTGAAGATGATTTCTCCAAGCCTCTCGCCATTTCCGACAAGTAGAAGATGCAATCACAACATCTCGTGCAGCTCCTAAGCGGGACAATATGTTGCCAATCACTTCAACAGGAAGGTGCTCCATAGCCTTTATACAGAATAACAAATCAAAAAATGCTATAACCTAACAAATACCACTTAGCCACTAAAACCACCAAGCTTCACATCCACATTATCCAAGCATGATTATAGCAATTTAAAGTCCAGTATTTTCTTATTCTCAGCAACTAATTGAAATCCAAAATCAGATGAAAACGACTAAAACAACACTGTTCAAACTGAGATTGACAGTAAACCACAGACCAATCTTCAGTGGAAAGTAGACCTAAGAATGTAATACTCCATCCGTCCAAAAATAAGTGTCACCTTAGCAAAACAAAATTGTCCCAAAATAAGTGTCTCTTTAGGAATTCAAGATAAAAAATTAGCAAGTGTTTCCAACTATGCCCTTAGCATTAAAGAAGTAATCCTCTTTAATATTGCTCAATTCTCCAGAAAAAAAAGTAGAGCTCCCAAGGGAATTACACTGGATATGTTGTTCTAAATGGGCAAACTCCATATTGTATATATTAATTTCTTAATATATGTGACTTTAGTGAATATCAAGAAACCTAATTAGTGATCCAGAAAATTTAAAATCTATTAATGACAGCTCTCTTGATTTCACCATATTCTAGTTCAAAACTCATAAAGATTTGCCTTTTTGGGAAAAGGCAACAACCCGATTAATAATTCATCAATTTCCCATCCTGCAACCAAAAATCAACGAAATAATTTAAAATTTTCAACAAACATGACATATGTGATGATTGATGAAGGGTATTAAAAATTTCAAGAATTTGGCAAACTTACAACAAGAATGAAGGTTAAGATCGCGACCTAGAAGGAGAAATGGATCGATGAGGCAAATAATTAGGAGGAAAAAGATTGAACCTTCTATTTATAGGAGAAAAAAGATTGAAGGCCCAAGGAATGACTTGGTGGCCAAGTAAATTTGGTTAACAAGTAAACTTGATTTCCAAGGATATTTAATGGTCATCCAAATATTTTACATCATTAGCCTTTGGATGTCCATTAATTATATAATTATATGATGTGCCTCACTAAAATTTTATTAGAAAAAATAGTATGAAAAAAAATCCTAATAAAGGAAAAAAAAGTACACAAATCTAGTAATACGCTTTGAAAGGTGTCTTATTAAAAATCTTTCCAAGAAAATCCAATGGGATAAAACATTGACTAAGGGGAAAAAAGTAACTCGCGTATTCTACTCCCATTGATTAAGAACACGATTCAGATGTTGGAATCTTCGCATTCCAATCTTGGATACCATCTTTTCAAAAGTTGAAGTTAGCAATGATTTGGTGAACAAATCTGTAGGATTGGCACTTGATGAATTTGTTGCACATCAATATCACTATTCTTCTGGAGATCATGCGCGAAGAATAATTTTGATGAAATATGTTTCGTTCTATCTCCTTTAATGAAGTCTCCTTTTAATTGAGTTATACATGCAGCTTCATCTAATACTGTGAGTATATGAGTATCACACTTCAGGCCACATGTTTCCCTGATGAAATGTATCACTGATCTTAACCACACACATTCTCTACTTGCTTCATGAATAACTATTAACTCATCATGATTCGAAGAAGTAGCAACACTGGACTGCTTTGTAGATCGTCATGATATAGCAGTACCTCCGCATGTAAACAGATAGCCCATTTGAGATCGAGCTTTGTGTGGGTCAGATAAATAACCTGCATATGCATAACCAACAAGATCTGCACTATCTTTGTTGGCATAAAACAGACCCATATCAATAGTTCCCTTTAGATATCGCAATATATGCTTAATTCTGTTCCAATGCCTCCGTGTAGGAAAATAGTTATATCTTTCTAGTAAATTAACAGAAATGCTATGTCAGGTCTTGTAGCATTAGCAAGATACATAAGTACACTAATGTCACTAAGATATGGTACTTCAGGACCAAGAAGCTCTTCATTTTCTTCTTGAGGTCGGAACGGGTCTTTACTCACTTCAAGTAAGTGAACAATCATTAGAGTAATTAAAGGATGTGCATTGTCCATGTAAAATCATTTTAAAACTTTTTCAATATAGACAAATTGATGGATAAAGATCTCATTTTTTAAATGTTCAATTTGCAGACCAAGACAAAGTTTTGTCTTTCCAAGATCTTTCATTTCGAATTCTTTTGGAGCTCTTCTGGAGTCCCAATGAGATTTATGTCATCAACATAATCAACAACTATAACAAACTCTAATTCTATTTTCTTAATAAAAACACATGGACAAATGGCATTATTTGTATAACCTTCATTTATCAAGTATTCACTAAGGCGATTATACCACATGCATCCTGATTGTTTTAGACCATATACTTATTGTTGTAATCTGATTTAGTACATTTCTCGAGATTTTGAACTATATGTTTCAGGCATCTTTAATTCTTTTGGGACTTTCATATAATTTTCATCATCAAGTGATCCACAAAGGTAAGTTGTAACCACATTGATAAGATGTATTTCAAGGTTTTCATGTACATCTAAACTAATGAGATATCAAAATGTTATTGCATACATAACGGGTGAATATGTTTCTTCATAATCGACACGGGGTCTTTGAGAGAATCCTTGTGTAACAAGGCGTGCCATGTACATTCTTTTTTTGCACAAAGACCAATTTATGGCCAACTGATTTTACACCATCAAGCGTTTGGACTACCGGTTCAAAAATCTCGCGTTTAACAAGTGAATTCAATTCTGATTGAATTGCCTCTTGCCATTTTGACCAATCACATCTTCATCGGCATTCTTCAACAGATAGAGGTTCTTGATCCTCAGTGTCTTTCATAATATTCATTGCAACATTATATGCAAAAATATTATTCACCATAATTTTGGATCGATTCAAATTTATCCCATCACTAGTAGAACTTAATAATAGTTCTTTACTCACTTGAGTCTCGGGTTCACTAATATCTTCAGAAATATCAGGATTAATCAGATCATGATTCTCTTCATGAGATTCTTTTATAGTGTCATCTTGACCACTACTTGCTCTTCTTTTTCTAGGATTTCTATCTTTTGAACTCAATGGTCTACCACGCTTCAGGCGTGTATGAGATTCAATAGCTATGACACTAGTAGATGGTCCTGATGGGACATCAATTCGAATAGACACATTTTTTGCAGGGATATGTGACTTAGTTATTTTTAAATTAGTAAATGCGTCTGACATCTGATTTGCTATTTTTTGCAAGTGAATGATCTTCTGGATCTCATGTTCACATCAGGAATACGTGGATCAAAATGATATAGTGATGAAATTTTCTACGCAATTTCTCTTTTAATTTCTTTCCTCTCTCCTCCTAATTGTGGAAAATTCGTTTCATCAAATCGATAATCTACAAATCGAGCAATGAATAAATCTCATGTTAATGATTTAAGGTAGCGAATAATAGAGGGTGATTCAAACCCAACATATATTCCTAACCTTCTTTGGGGGCTATCTTAGTGCGCTGTGGTGGTGCAACCGGCACATAAACAACACAAACAAAGATTCGGAGATGAGCAATATTTAGTTCATGATCAAATACTAATTGTGATAAAGAGTATTTATTATAATGAGTTGGTCTGAGATGAATAAGCGACGTTGCATGTAAGATAGCATGGCCCCAGACGGTAGTGATCAAGCGTGTTTTCATAAGTAGTGATCTTGTTATCAATTGCAAGCGCTTAATAAATGAGTCAGCAAGACCATTTTGAGTATGAAAATGAGCTACATGATGTTCAACTTTTAACCCAACTGATAAACAATAATCATCAAAATCTTGAGATGTAAATTCTTCAGCATTATCGAGGCGTATAGCCTTAATGGGATTATATGAGACATGTGCCCTTAAGCGTATTATTTGTGCTAATAATTTCGCAAATGTCAGGTTGCGAGACGATAGGAGGCACACATGGGATCATCTTGAAGATGCATCAATTAGGACCATAAAATATCTAAATGACCCAAAGGGTGGGTGAATAGGTCAACATATATCTCCATGTATATGCTTTAGGAAGGCAGGGGATTCAAGGCTGACTTTCATTGACGATGTCCTTGTTATCAATTTTTCTTGACAACAAACACATGAAAATTCACCACTTTTAAGAATCTTCAAGTTCTTGAGTGGATGCTCATTTGTATTTTCGATGATTCATCTCATCATTATTGATCTAGGATGATCTGTTTGGTCATGCCAAAACACAAAAGCACTTGAATCATTAAACTTCTGATTTATGATTGAGTGTGCTTCAATTGTACTAATGTATGCATAATACAAGCCAGAAGATAAAGTTGATAATTTCTCCAAGATATATTTCTGGCCGGAGACATATTTGATAATACCAAGATATTCAATATTTATTTTATTTAATGTGTCAACATGATACCATTTCAGCGGATATCTTTGAAACCCAACAAGTTTCTTGGGGACTTAGAAGAGAACAACGCATCTTCTATAACAAGTTTTGTTTCCTTAAACAGAAATATAGTAGCTCTTCCGGAGCCTTCAATTAGTTTAGAATTATCAAAAACTATACTAACATTTGCCCTTTTTCCAAGAAAGTGAGAAAGATATTTCGCATTTTTTGAATATGGCATGCGTTGTTCCACTATCGATCACACAAATATCTTTATGGTTGATGATTGATCCAGATAAAATTTGAGGAATTTCCATATATTCTTCAAAATAAAAATATAGACAAAATGAATATTATAGTAAATATCATTACCAAAACATGATTTACATTTTATTCACAATGCTCATAACCGTACAAATCGGATTACTAAAATAAAACATGACTTATCTTTTAACATAATTATACTAGATAATACAAACAACATGAATTACATATTTCAAGTTTCTTCTGATTTATCTCTGATTACAAGATTTATTTATGGGAGTGAAAAGTAATAAGCTATATCCAAATGCATGAAGTCATCATTATCTTCAGAAATAAAATTTGCTTCAACATTCTTTTCTATCTTTTTAGGGAAATTTGATAAATCTCAACCAGGTGCTTTGGCGTACGACAGGTACGTGCCCAATGCCCCTTTCCTCCACATCTGTAATATTTATTTTTTAACTTTTCTTTTGCACCGCTTCATGCTTTTCATCCTTCTTTTTACACTGCTGGTGTTGAAGGGTATTATTTGGTATAGAAGTGACAACCATGATTAGAATTTCTTCCTCAACCACGGTCATGACCACGACTGGGGCCATGGCCTCTTCCACGCCTAGATTGGTGAAAGTTTACCTCATTCACTTTAGGGAATGTGATAGTACCAATAGGTCAATTTTCATGATTTCATATTAAAAGTTCATTATGTTATTCAGTCACTAAAAGATGTGCAATTAGGTCAGAATATTTATGGAAACTCATCTCTCGGTACTGCTGTTGTAGGAGCATACTCGAGGCAGGAAAAGTGGAGAATATTTTCTCCATCATATCATGGTCAGTGATATTTTCACCACATAATTTTAGTTGAGAAATAATTTTGAACATGGAGGAGTTATACTCACAAATGGATTTAAAATCTTGCAGCCTCAAATGGATCCAATCAAAACGTGCTTGTCGGAGTATTACCATCTTGAGGTGGTCATATCTATCTTTTAAATTATTCAACAACATAAGAGGATCTTTAACAGTGAGATATTCCAATTTCAGGCCCTCATCAAGGTCATGGCGGAGGAATATCATGGCATTGACACGATTTTGATTTGATGTATGTATTTTATCTTTGATGGTGTCTGCCAGACCCATCGCATCAAGATGAATTTCTGCATCAAACATCCAACACATGTAGCTTTTGCCCGATATATCCATGGTAATAAATTCACATTTAGAAATATTATCCATTAATGAAGAAAAGAAAGTCAATACCTTCAAGGCTTTCAAAATATTTGCTCCAGATGGCAGAGTCTCATGCTGATAACGTGTTATAAAATAAAGACTATAAAGTAAATACAATAGACACAATTATATATAGAGAGACTGATATATTATTCAACTTCAAACTGATATATAATTCAACAACTAAACCTCCTATTTATAGGAGGAAAAAGATTGAAGGACAAGGGAATGGCTTAGTGGCCAAGTAAATTTGGTTTCCAAGGACATTTAATGGTCATCCAAATATTTTACAACAATTAAACCTTTTAAGTAATAAACTTTTTCAAGTGTTTTATTTATATTTTTAAGGAAAAAAGCTCAAATATGTCATCGAACTATCAGAAAATGATCATTCATGTCACTCGTTAATAGTTGGCCTAAAAAAATGTCACCGTCGTTACCATTTCGGGTCATATATGCCATTACTCACTAAGGCAACTCTACTACAACCACATTTTACTACATGACATTATCTAAACCATTCATTTTACGAGTGACATAAATGAGTCATTTCGTAGTTCAGTGGCATATTTGAGCATTTTTCAATTTCTATATAAATCTCGATCTTTTCTAATTTATGTAACAAGCTTATAAGGACAAGTTTGTCCCTTATACTAATAACATTTATTATTTCACATGAGAAAACTATACTCTCTTATTTAGTTATATAATTAATCTAATTTTATTCTACATCATTCACAATTTTCACGTTCTTTATGACTTTTTAAAAAGATTTTTAAAACACATAAAATTTGTTTAAGCAAAAAAAAAAAAAAAGAGACGGATTTAAGAGATAGGATACTAATGTGACTTTCCATTCCCATTTACACATCATTAGTTTACTCTTTTTTAAATCTGTCTCTTTTTTAAAAAGAAATATGTGTTTTCAAATCTTTTTAAAGAGCCATAAAGTACGTAAAATTGTGAATGATGTAGAATAAGATTAGATTCATAGTCCAATTAAATAAAAGAGCATAATTTTTCCTTGTAAAATAATAATGTTATTAGTATAAGGGACAAACTTGTCCTTATAAGCTTGTCACATAAAATTAAAAAAATATAGAGGTTTATATAAGAATTAGAAAAAGAACTCGGAAATGGCTCAAATATGTCACTGAACTTAACGAAATGACTCATATATGCCACTCGTAAAATGAAGGATTTAGACGATGGCACGTGGCATAATCTGATAGTAGTAGAATTCTGTTATTGAGCAATTGCATATATGACCTAAAATGATAACATTAGTTGCATTTTTTTGGCCAAACTTTTAACGAGTGTCATGAATGAACCTTTTCTGACAGTTCGATGACATATTTGAGTTTTTTTTTCATATTTTCAATAGAGTAAATTACTCTAAACATCTTTGTAAGATAAATTTTAGACGCATGCTTGCAGATCATTCAAATATACCACCATCTAAGTGTTAGGATTTGCCATGAATTTTTTACCTTATTGAATTTTACCATAATTGTGTTTTACTTCTTGGTGGAAAAGATTCTCCTTATGGAAAAGAATTCTACCATATCTATCATTCTTGGAGGAGAAGTTTTAGACTTCTACAAATAGAAGATCATTTCTTCTCATAAACAACACAATAACACCCACAATATAGACATTTAGAGAGTTTTATTTAGGGAGATAGTTTTCTCTCAATAGTTTTAACTTTTATATTAGTTTTTCCATATGTAGATCAATTGATCAAACAATATTAGAATATCCCTATGTAGTGAAACCCCAAAACCTCAAATCCCCTTAAATCGGAGAATTGATCAAACAAAGTTCCATTAAGGGGAGACAAGGGAACATAATGGCCCACCATCACAGGGAATCTTTTAGTATATTTTCTTTGTCATCTGCTTTATCGTCCTTCAAGATTTGTAATTATAAGCTTCCGCATGACACCTTGATTATTTCGATTCCAACGCTAAGTTGTGGTGAATGCATAATATTCATTTACTCTTGACGTGAGGGTTTGGGATGAAAATATCCTAATAGGAAACTCTTTCTCTTTTAATGAGTATTACACAATGCAAATTTAGATTGGTCCAACCTTTTGAGCAACCTAAAAATCTTATGAGAAAATGGTAGATCTTGATCAAAATTTTGTAAGTTAATGTAGGTTGAGCGATATATGAGCAAATATTAGACTTGAGCCTAACATTGTCAAATTAAAGATCTTATGAGAAAACGTTAGATCACAGTAAATTTTTTATAAATTAATGCAAATATTAGACGACGGTCTAATGTTATGTCAATAAGGTTGAGAAATATATAAATATGCATTAGACCCGAATCAACATTGTCCAAAAACAATTTCATAAGGGCTTTATTTGTATAACTTCTTAAAATAGGGATAAAGGTAACTTCCTAAGGGATATATCTTTACAACTCCAACCCAAGACCTGACACCAACTCGGCACCCGACCCTCCACCCCGACTCTGACACGGAACTTGACCCCGAATTGGGGTCGTGTCTCAAGTTAGGGTTGGATCCTCGATCCTAGCTCGAATCAAGTCTCAGTCAGTGTTGGGGTTGGGTCCCTGATCGGGGCTAGGGTCGAGTTTCGGGTCAAGGTCATTGGTCGAATATTTGGTTAGGGTTAGGTCGGGGTCAGATCCCGCATCGAATCGAGATAGGGGTTTCGGGTTGTGGTAAAGGGTGGGGTCCGGGTCCAATGTCACAGTTCTCCCCCAAATTATAACTAAATGCTCTTGAAACATTATTTTCTTCTTAGTAACCAAACACCACAAAATAAATAAGAAAATTACTTACATTTTAAAAAAATATTTTCTAGAAAAACATTTTCTTCCGTACCAAACACACCCTACATCTTTAACTTCATAATCTTTTGATTATTAATTATTAAAGAAAAAGTGAACAAAAGATTGATTTTGACTACAATAAAAAAAGAAAATAAAAAGATAGTAACTCAACTTATAGGGTGATTGTCAAGCAATTCTTGTGAAGGATTTTACAAAAGTTTTGGTAGAATCTGCCGATATTTATCAAATGGCCAATGGTATACTTCTCAGAAACTAACAAAAATGAAATAGAAATTGCCAAAATCCACTACTCTCTTACTCTAGCACAAATACATTAACAAATTAGCGAAAAATCACGCACACTCAGCTCTAACCCACTAAAACTTGGCCTCTCTCACTGTATATGCTGCGAGTATTTCTGTATTTGTTTCCAAGAACCTCACAATTCACATAGGTGACATTTTCTTTCTCTTTCTTGCTCAAGTTAATAGCTACAATTTCTGCAATTTTAAGGTTTTCAATTCTACCTAAAAGTGCTTGCTTAATTTCAAGAAAATGCTAGTAATGTATGAAAGTTTTCACCTTTCTATGTTGTCTTTCTTGTTTTATTTATGCAATTACTGCCCCTTTTAATGTGTTTGTCACTTTGGGTGTTTTTTCTTTTTATGGATATTGAAGCCCTTCACAAGTTTCCCCTCATTATATCTGTTTCTTGATTTTTCAATTGGCAGGTGCTTAAAGAAAATTTTGGACTTCAAATTTAGTTATAATCAAGTGGGGTTGTCATATTTTTGAGGAATTATCATATTAAGTTGTTTTCTATGGCTAGTTGTACATCAGCTGTCTTTATGCCTCTGGATACTCGATTGCGTAATGGGGTATTAACTGTTCTTGAAAGAAGAATTTGTCCTATGAAAATGCAAGATGAGAAAAATGGATTCTTGGGTGTTAACCAAAAGGGTATTTCAAGTTATCCACAGTTCAAGTGTTCAGCAGCTAATTCACATAGGTTCAATAATTATCAAAGTAAAGACTCGTTAATTTCAATGCTTCAAGGTGAAGGAAACAATACTTTTACTACCTCTAGACAAGAAAGCTCTAGTGGAAATGTGACCGAGAGCTTAATGGACTCGTCAAGCTTGAAGAATTTCAATGAGGCTAAAATTAAGGTGGTTGGTGTGGGAGGTGGTGGATCGAATGCAGTTAATCGTATGATTGAGAGCTCTATGAATGGGGTGGAGTTTTGGATTGTGAATACTGATATTCAGGCAATCAGGATGTCACCTGTGTTTCCTGAGAATCGATTGCCAATAGGCCAAGAGCTCACGAGAGGACTAGGTGCAGGTGGTAATCCAGATATAGGGATGAATGCTGCCAAAGAAAGCAAGGAGGCTATTGAAGATGCAGTTCGTGGTGCAGACATGGTTTTTGTGACTGTAAGTTCAGCTTCTGTTTAGAGTACTGATCAAAAGGAATATTTTACTCTAGAATAGAATGTAATTTTCTGTTTTGCCTCGGATTGTTGGTTCTGAGACTTTTTGACTTCACGAGCTATCCTCATGAAACTATACATGTAAGATAATTGATGTTATCGATCAGAATGTATATTATCCAGAAGCTTTGTAAAAGTTAAATACGGATGATCTGCAATTGCTGTATTCAGAATAAAATTTTCTTTACATTTCTGGTCTTGCAGAAGGCTAATATTACTTAGTTTAATTTTCCTCCCCCGCGTGAGCTTCAAAATGTTATGTGCAGGCTGGAATGGGTGGAGGAACAGGGACTGGTGGGGCTCCTATAATTGCAGGAATTGCCAAGTCAATGGGTATCTTAACTGTTGGTATTGTCACAACCCCCTTTTCGTTTGAGGGACGAAGAAGAGCAGTTCAAGCCCAAGAAGGAATTGCAGCTTTGAGAGAAAACGTCGATACTCTAATCGTCATTCCTAATGACAAGTTACTGACTGCTGTTTCCTTATCAACCCCAGTAACTGAAGCTTTTAACCTGGCTGATGATATTCTTCGGCAAGGGGTTCGTGGTATTTCTGATATAATTACGGTACGAATGCTGAGTTCTCCCACTCTTTTGTTTCCATTCTTCTCTCTGCATTGTTTGCCAAGAACTTGAAGTTAAGCGGTTTTTCTCAATCGCATTGTTTGCCAAGAACATAAAGTTAAGCGGCTTTTCTCAGTCATACTTTACATCTGGATTTTTCCGTTCATGTGTATCACCTTTCCTTTTTGTAGTGTTGCTAAACGTTTCAGCTATGAATTTTGATAATGCTGTTTCATATGTTGTCCTCCCTCGGGAAACCTAATATGCTCTAGAAATAATTTAACTTTCTTTACAAAAGCTTCTTTCTAACAATTGGTCCTTAACTACAGTCCAATATCTTATCTTTTTCTTGGTTTAGGGGGGGGGGGGGGGGCATGGTCACAATGGGAATTAACACTGAACTTTTTTATAGTTTTCTTTAATTGCATTTGATTTTGCTTTTCTTTTGTTAATTACTATTTAACACTTTCACCTAGGGCAGGTCATCATTTACTCAATTCTATGCTAGCAATATCAACATTTACTCAATTGTACGCTAATAATCACTGCCATTTCACCTTCAGTGATCATTTACTCAGTTATATCCTAACAATCCATGTTTATTACCAGTGGAGTGCATCTTAATTCGTTTTAATTTGGTGACATCAAGTAGCTGATAAGACTGTAGCGCTTATGTTCTGTGAAATATAACTTTACAGAATAACATTTACATCCAATTTCGGGATACATGCTTTGTAAGCGTGAGATGCTTCTAGCATTATTTGCCGCCTGCCCTAAAAGAGAGGGAGAGATAGTGAGGGAGGAGAGAGTGACAAACTTTCATGCCCGGTCCATGTTAACTGACATAACTGGTTCTGGTCAGACCTGAAAAAATGCATTGAAACCTAGCTGGCCGAGTGATGTTGATGTTCTTTCTTTAATTTTTCCTTTTTTGGTACAAGGGTGTGGATAGGTCATCCCTGCCTCTACCACAAGATTTTTCTCTTTGTAAACTGCTTTCTCATCCCTCATTCTCCATAAGTCCACATCATCAGCTGCTCACAAATCTTTATACATAGTAGTATCAATCACTCTACCAATTTTATCCTGGTCTTGGTTAAGACACTTTTGGAGAGAATATGGAGCATCTTTGGTGTTTGCTGAAGAAATTATGATTTGATACCCTCCATTTAGTTAGTTTGTTTTCTATAAAGGTAACAGTATATTCATCAGCAACAAGATAGTGCTAGCAGCAATATTTACAATTACAAAAGACCTTATTAGTGTTACAATTACAATTCAATTAAGGTCTTTGCCTCATCTACATACTTTTCTTTACACCAAATATGAATAGTACCCTCCATTCAGTTTGTTATCAACAATGTTATTTTCTATGCTCATTTATCGCTACAAGCTTCTGAATCATACCATATGATCTTTGTATGGATTTGTGGAGCAATGGGTCTAATAAATTTTCATTGAACTTGCGCAAGGATGATATATCTGTTCCCAAATGTCCATTCATCTTCGTTTTATGCATCTGAATACTGGCAGTGTAATATGTAGCTTTGATGTCAGTGTTGATATTTTCATCTATTCTTTGCTTATGGATGGACTGAATTCACTTTCAAACCAGTACTCTTGTTAAGTGGGTGAATATGTTAGTTTATTCACAGTATAACTACATGAATTCAGATTCCTGGACTGGTAAATGTGGATTTTGCTGATGTGCGTGCTATTATGGCAAATGCTGGTTCCTCGTTGATGGGAATAGGAACTGCTACAGGTAAGTTCAGGAAGTCATTTTATTAGTTGTGGGGCCATCACTTTTTATTGGTTACCTTTGATTCATAATTTTATGTAGACGTAAGATGACTTCGAATGTGGGTGATATGGCCTTTGAGACACATATGGAGCCTATACCTTTGATATTATTATCTGTACTCCTAAAGTCAAAAAAGATTAAACAAACCAAAAGTGGATGTGTTGTAGTTGTTCTAAATCTAATCACCCATCTCAGAGTTCCCTGATAGCATCATTTTAACCAAGATAAAATATAGTATTTTCCAGTACAATGTGATATCAATCAACTATATATGTCTCAATCACAAACTAGTTGGAGTCGGCTATATGAATGAATACCTTACATCCATTCAGCTCTATTTACTTTCATTTCGTGCCTGTAATAGATAATTTGTCTATGAAAGCAAATTAAGGATTCTCTAACTAGATATTCTCTAAATCTCACACTTAGAAGGTAATGTGATACGGGATAACATATAGTTGTTTTTAGCTGCCAGCTAGCATCTGAGTATAACAGCAAGTTAGCCATCTATTTACTCTAGAAAGCCCCAAACCCCATTGCCTATCTATCTTTGGTCTTTTTAAAGATTTATTACAACGAGAAAGTCGAGTTGTGAAGGTTTATTCAATTGACATAATTTTTTCTAGCAAGTCTTTCATTCGTAGTTTTTGTTTTCTACTTCATTTTCTAGAAGTTGTCTTTGGTAATACTGCTTTGTATCCGCATTTTTCCAATAGAAATATGTTATCAAAAGAAAAAAAGGAAGTTCCTGACAGAAGTAGGGTTGCAGAAATAACCATCTAAAAGAACCTTCGCTGAGTGGCTATGGTGCCATTGCAATACTAATTTGAGTCTTCAATATAATTAGTGAAAGAGGTAGATAATATCACTGGCATAAAATGATGATGGTGGGAGGATACTATAATTAGGAGAAGAGTGGCTGACCACTTGCTATTTTTACCATCAGAGGTAAAAAAAGAAGACGGCCATACCTTTTCAAACACGCATCTGCTTGAAGAAATATATTTCTCATCTAAAATACCTTTAACTAAAGGAAAGGAAGAGAAAGAGAGTTTCAGCAGCCATGGAGGGAAAAGGCTCTCATATGACTTAGTCTTCAGGGCTCAAGGTTGTGAGGGAGATTACCACCTTCACGTCCAATATGCTACAGGGCGAATTCAAAGCGGAGATCTTGTTAGCATAAGCATTTAACTCCATTTAGTTTAGAAACAGTTATTAAAAAGAGAATCTAAAATGAGTTTCTCAAATTTACTCCAAATTGGAAGGATTTTCATTAAAAAAATATATTTTACCGAAAAAGCACGTTTACTTTCCTTTTCTCATGGAAGTTAAACTGAAAATTGAAGAATCCTTATAGACTGCAGATAATCTGAAGTGATTCTGTGATAGTTTTCCCTAGTATTAAATATCTGGCTTCCGTCACTCCTATTGGTCTTATATGAGCATAGTTTTCTGGCAGAAATGATTGTAAGCTCGATCTCTGCTGGACTTGGTTTCTAGCCTTTACTTCTTTCTGAAAGTGCAGATTTTTGTGTATGTTCCATCCTTGTTTTGACCAAGATCCGAAAGTATTTCAGATTCAAATTAAAAAGCAACTAAGTTATGAGTTCTAGCAGGTTACATTGACCAATATGCAGATCAGGACACCAGATATATGTATGGCCACATATGTTCTTTCTTACCTCTCAAGTAGTCCTTTTTCCAGGGAAATTATTTCTGTTGAGAATGTATTACAGGACATGTCATATTGTTGGGTTGATATTGCAGGGAAGACCAGAGCCAGAGATGCTGCATTGAATGCCGTTCAATCTCCTTTGCTGGACATCGGCATAGAGAGAGCTACTGGAATTGTGTGGAATATAACCGGTGGTAGCGATTTAACATTATTTGAGGTACCCACCCTGCTGCCCCCCCCCCCCCCCCACCCTCACCCTGTCTGCCCTATTTGCTACCTCTCTTCAGCTGTGATGACTGCTTTTCAATCGAAATTTCATACTGCCGCATTTCCATCATTGCATTCCTTTCATGTTATACATAGTGATGGTCAGATGAGTCATGTACTCACAATTATGGAATCAAAGCATTCCTACTTCAGATGCACCATTATTGTTTTTGAACCTCCAGGTTCACAGAAAGCTATGTGTGTATTGAGATTAGGCTTTAATCGGATGCCACTCACAATATTTTATGTTCGTAGACACATTGTGGGTGATGTTAATTCATGACTTATCCAATTTTTGATGTCTTCTCTTACATTTGCATGTTCCTGTGCCACTTCTCTAGGTAAATGCTGCAGCTGAGGTTATATATGACCTTGTCGATCCAAGTGCCAACCTCATTTTTGGAGCTGTGATAGACCCATCATTAAGTGGACAGGTACATTACTATCTCCTATCACAAGGATAATATTGCTTTTGTTAAGATGATAATATGCTGAAAATTGAAATAACTAGCAAAGATCTATATGTTAAAATTACAATGGGACCTAGTTTGACTCTCAGAAGCTTCTAAATCTTGAAACAGCATAAAAGTAGGTCTGACCATAAAACCCGAACTCTGAGGGATAGTAACGGTTGATTTCCTTTACTGAGAGAAAGATTAGCAGTCGATTTCTCTTGCATAACAAATCTAATTATGAATTTTCTTTTGAGATTAATCTTTGGAATTATGAAAAGGCATACTACTTAAAGTTTCAAGGGGAAAAAAGGAAATTAAGAAAAAGCAATTGGTCAGACAGTAGAGCAACTTGAAGGAATTTCTCATGCAAAATTAGTACTTCCAAGAAACAGCTTATCAGGTCAGAAGTCAAACATTGACCAAGTGTAGGGAAGGCTTTCTTTCTAATTGGTAAAACAAATGTTTAAAATTGGAGTACAGAAACAAAATTGCCTTGTTCTTGATGATGCAAAATTAGTGCTCCAATGAATAGATGCATCAGTTGTAAGATTGCCTTTATTTTTCCATACCAAATGCTCGTCTATGTTAGTTCTATGGAAAACACAAGTAGGTTCTGGTGAAGTTACAGCATTCAGGAGGATTTTATCACTTGTCAGTTCTCATTACTCATAATCTTTGTACTTACTAGTTTCAAGCTCTCTTTCCCTGAACCCTTGACCAATATTCATCTTGGATCACGTTCACTCGCATCGTTATTCTCATGATGCAGGTCAGTATAACCCTAATTGCCACCGGTTTTAAGCGCCAAGAAGAAAGTGATGGGAGGCCCCTCCAGGTATTCCTCTCTTCCACCTTCTCTTTGCATGTGCATGCACTTTAGCATATTTGTTTCCTTACATGCATCCTACTCATACAAATCCTGTGTATTGGTGGGCATCTTGTATAATATGTTCCATGGTGTTACAGGGAAACCAACTAACACAGGGAGATGCCAACCTTGGGATTAACCGACGACCTTCATCCTTCCTGGAAGGTGGTTCAGTAGAGATCCCTGAGTTCCTCCGGAAGAAAGGGGGTTCTCGCTATCCTAGAGCTTAAGTCAGTCCTTGATTTTCTTGTATCTTTCACCCTTTATATGATTGTCCTTTGTTTCGTAACTATCTTTTAATGTGATAATGTCTTCTATGTGCAGAATCATGGGTATGCTGACTGTCTCGGGGAAAGTGTTATCCGATGCTCTTTCTTAATGCATAGATACTTGATCTGTTTTTCACTAGTCATGCGCGTATATATCACTTCATTGGCAGTCATTGGTATAAGCTGGAGCTTTTTACAGCAAGACATGGAAGCATGATCAGTCGGTAACCTTGACATACATATTGGTATAAGCTGGAGCTTTTTACAGCAAGACATGGAAGCATGATCAGTCGGTAACCTTGACATACATGAACTTTACTGTTGACATATTTGATGTGTCGGGATATGTGTGTATGTGTGCGCACGTGTTTTAGGGTCAGTTTTTCATCAGTAAGGTACGCCAAATGCGTCCTATCTCTATTATTGCCACTGATGGTATGTGGAAATCTATTATATTTAGTGTGGAGTTGGACTATTTTCTTCGTGACAGCAATGAAGAGATCCAAACAGAGTCCCTAATCTAAGCCATTTTCTTTTATAGTGAAAAGTTGATTATCAACTGTTTGGGGAACTGCAAAGTTGAGATATTAGAAACCAATATTTGTGAAAAGATGAGTTACAAGGTACACACTTTCTAGTGCAAGATATTAAAGGATGATTTGCACAAATGGGATACTTAAATATTGCCTCCAGTTTTGACATTTGTGCCGAAACTACCTTTTTAAGTTTAATGAAAAAATTCCGGACTAAAATATCGTTGAGTGGCAGAGATGGTAAAGCGACAGCGGCAACTGTGGTATGCAAGTCATATGACATCGGTAATGACTTTATGCTATATTCAACTAAGCTGCTTTTTGAATCAGTCACCACAACAACAACAACATACCCAGTGTAATCCCATAGGGTGGGGTCTAGGCAGGGTAGAGTGTACGCAGACCTTACTTCTACCTTAGGAGGTAGAGAGGTTGTTTCCGAAAGACTTTTGAATTAGTCACAAATCATATTGAATTGTCATGATTTTAAAGCTACAAACAAAGAAAAGGGATAATTACATTTTAAAATTATGGCATGTAAGTGTTATTTTCAAACATCACTTCATGGTAGGTGGTGTGTTATAAGCACCAAGCTTAAAATACTTGATCGCTTACTAGTATAAGCTGTTTTCGAAAAACATAAATAAACTCGATAGTCCTCTTTTAGCAGGAAATGGTTCAGTTGGCTTGTCATTAATTTATAATAACAATTGAATAAGAGGTTGATTTGATACAGTTGATAATCCATTTGACAATAATTTCAGAAAAGTTCAACTCAGTCAAGTTCTCCACGAGAAATTACTATAGAATGCTTATAAGAAAAAAGAAGGTTTCAAGTGCTAAAACATGAAATAAGAGTCGGAGTTTAAGATGAGCGATAAATAGAGGGGAAGTCAAATTTAAACATAGTGCCACCATAACCTTAAGAAAACGAGCAACACCTACTCAACACTACTTCCATGGCTACCCGAGATTCTAAAAAATCCCGCGACCAAGAAAGTAACATACATCTATTTTGGCACAACCCAAGTAAAAAGACTTTAGGTGTGTTCAGTACGAAGGAAATTTTTTTCAAGTGTGATGCGCCCGAGCCAGTGCGAGGTGTTGATTCTTGAACTCCGTCAGTCCATATTGGCTCCAATTCCTCTACTAAGGTTTTAACAGGCAAATTGAGGGACTTCCAAGGCATGCTCATCCTTGAGAAGAAAATAGTTGTTGATATTCAACTGCAATCCGACTTTTAGCTTCTCTTCGAGTTCTTTGTTATATGCTCTTGTCATGGAGCATCGAGGTGATTATGTTGCAACTTCTCCATGAGCTTTCCTGAGTTCTATCAAACCTTTAGATTTACAGAGGAAGAAACTGTAGTTCATAAAAGGCGGAATACATTGTCAGCAAGATACTCGAAATACGACATGTTCCAATTGAGCACCTGAACACATGATAATGTGTTCCTATTAGACATTTCCGGCTCAAATTTTGAAAAGCTTTTACACCTGTTCTTCAAGCATTTATCACGTAGATAAGTTAACCACATAATCAATCACGTTTATACATTTACCATCAAAGATTGTTAAAACTCATTTGGAGTGCACTTGATTAATCAATTACTTTCAATCTTTAAAAGACAATTGGAAAGGAAGTACAATCGTAACCATATATCCGAAGAAGAAAACGGACACATCATGTAGTTGATAATTGGAAAAGCAAAACAATGCGTGGAGTAGTACTAGTAGGTAAAGAAAGTAAAGCATGTTAGTAGTTTGTAACATAAGTAAAACTTATCCAGATATATTCCGAGAGTGAAGATCCTTGCTATAACATAGAAGAAGAATCATTATCCCAGTTTGAAAGACCATGCAGCCACCCCCGATGTCGATCTGCAGTATTAGTTTGAGAAAGTCGTTTGATTTTTAACCTAGAGCGATTGGTTTACCTGTATCATGCAAATGTCCAACACTTAGGTGCTTTCTAAGATCATCCTATATGAAAGATGTATGACATGTGTGGATAATGAATGACTTGCAGGGTATCCAATATCTTAAGTACAAAAGGTAAGACCTAAAAAGAGAAATGAGCTTAGCACACCACGGGATAGAAACCTAATCCTAAAAGGAGAAAACCCATCACTGAACAATCATAGGAATAGAAGAAATGGGTTCAGACCAACTGACAGAACTCTCTATGAGTTGGGCTACATAAAAGATCCTTTTCTACTAAAATGGATGTAGGCTTAACTAAAGCCCAATGCAGGTTGAACTCTATGGAATCTAAGCCTCACTACCCTTCCTCCAATTATTCAACTTAATCTGTTTAGCTTACACAAAATATCTGAATCCTGACGAATGTTTCACTGAAGAGAAGCCTCTTTGCATTCTAAAATATCAAGGAAGAAATTACCCTTTAAGATCATCTTTGAAGATAAAATTCATTTATCTAAAGCGACAATGAAAAGGGAGACAGAGAAAGCTTGCGAGAGTATTAAAATTTTGATAATTTGAGACAGGCATGTAATGAAGTCAGAGAGAGAAGAGATATTTGTATCTTTTCCAGCCCTTTGGTTTCATATAGTTCATGTTATATAGTAAAGAAGAAAAGAAAAAGATTACCATAGCTATCAAAGGATCTTGTATCTCTACAACAGTCTGAGTAATTGACATGATCCATAAGTCTGCAGCTATGAATAGACCAAACAATAAGAATGCTGATGTGACATAATGATTGGACTAAAATTTCTATGTCCAGAAACAACAACAACAAAATAGTAAAAGGAGAATGTTATAAAGTGGCTCACACCGGCTTCAGAAGCTCCTCTTTTTTCAGTAAACCGTCATCAACAGTTCTTTAAGAGTAATAAAAAAGGTGATACCACAAATTGCATCCTCAAAGCAACAATTGATTAACTGTCATTTCAACGCCGTAAAGATTAACTACATGATTGTTTCAATATCTCTAGAGCATCAGCAGAAAGACAATGATTTATGCCATTATCTGTCAATCCCAGATAATATGAAGGTGATAATATCTTCGTCCGGACGGGGTATGACAATCCCAGAGAGATCGGTCCAATCGCGGACTGTGTTGAGGTAGGAGGCACTGATAGAGGACGGACAATTTTTAGCCTCTTCTTCTCGGGTTGGATTTCTTAGAGGCAAAGAATTCGTTATCAAAATGAAAAAAGACGGGAGCATGTCAAAGGCCCTGGGCTCAACGGCAACCTGAGCCTCAGGAGATTCACCGGCGGCGTCATCAGTGGCTGGCGGGGGTAAAGGATCTGAAGAAGAATTTCTTGAAGAAGAACGTGAAGTTTGGGCTATAGTGATGAAGATATGAAGGCTTGAAGTTATGGAGATTTGAAGGTATTAAGATAGGGAGATATGAATTTGAAGGTTGAATGTTCGGTGGATCGAAGAAAATTTGACAAAAAGTAAAAATTGTGAAAGAAAAAGAGAGGGGTTTTTATAAGGGCGTAGTCATTATTATAAAATATTTCAGTTCGTGAACCAAAACGTTGGTTCAATAAGAGGGTGACACATGTTCGAAATTGCAGAGTGATGAGACGTGAGTTAGATGGTGGAGAAGAGGAAACATTTCATGTTCCTGCATATTTCGGGGACTATCTGTATACGGTGAAAATCAGCACGACACGTGGTATGGTTTGGATATGAGAATCGAAGGAGGCGACAAAATTCTGCACCGGATGAAGGTTGCACCAGGATGAGTTCGGGTATTAAATCAAGACAGAGTAGCGACCGGACCCAGTGACACCGGAGGGAGGACCGGGGAAGCTCAATGCGTACCCGTTCCGGATATGGCGTCAGCCGTTACTCTTTGGTCATTAAGTAGTCATTATTCTCATTTAATTGGAGATTGATTCTCGGGCATAAATGTCTTGCATTCTTAACACTATAAAAGGAACCCAGTCTTCATGATAGAAGGGCATCCCATTCTCATTTGACATTTGCACGATTTTGTTCATTGTAATCATAATCTTTAAGCTCTTATTGTTGGCTTGGAACCGAAGCAGTTAAGCTAAGACCCGGATAAATTTTACTAAAGGAAATCATCTTGATTCATGACAATTTAGCTATATTTCTTACTTGTTATTTTCATTTACTTATTTACTGCTAATCACTTATCACTTTATATAACAAATTTGTCTACGTATCCTTAAAATCACCTACAAATTCAACGGTACCTTTTTGGGGTAAACACACACCTACATAAGATATTTATTTTAACCCACAAGAAAATGTTTGGTTTTTTAGAGAAGGTTGAATGAAATCAAAGAAAAGATGATGAAAAAATTTTCTTTCAATAATAATATGATGAAAATTAAAAGAAAAGATGATGAAAAGTAATTTCAGATGAAATCTTCGTATACAAGTCAAGATTAATTCGATTAAAGAAGAAAGTGAAGAATAACTTAAAAAATATAGAGAAATTAAATAAGATAAAAATAATAAAATTGAAAAAAATAGTAATTTTCGGCTTACTTAGCCATTAAAAAACTCTTTTGTGGCTTAATTTTTTCAACTCTCAAGGATTATTTAAAAAGTCATCACAAATTATTTATCATAATTTAGGAGTAATAGAAAGTGAAGGTTGAATGAAATCAAAGAAAAGATGATGAAAAAATTTTCTTTCAATAATAATATGATGAAAATTAAAAGAAAAGATGATGAAAAGTAATTTCAGATGAAATCTTCGTATACAAGTCAAGATTAATTCGATTAAAGAAGAAAGTGAAGAATAACTTAAAAAATATAGAGAAATTAAATAAGATAAAAATAATAAAACTGAAAAAAATAGTAATTTTCGGCTTACTTAGCCATTAAAAAACTCTTTTGTGGCTTAATTTTTTCAACTCTCAAGGATTATTTAAAAAGTCATCACAAATTATTTATCATAATTTAGGAGTAATAGAAACGCCCAATAACTTGAGTCTTTCAAAAATAGTTTATCTGCATCACAAAAGTAAGAGCAACGTGTACGTATATTCAATCTTTTTCATTTCCTAAAATTACATTGAATATATTATTATAGAAACACCTAATAATTAATTTTGACAATTGCAAAGTAACAGTAATAGTGTATGATTCTTTTAGCCATTAACTCTTTTTCTAATGATAAGGATGTTACTAAAAATGGATTATTTTGCAACAAAGCTATTAAATTGAAATAATTTAAAGAACTTAATACGTAACATTACAAAAAAAGGGGGTGGTGGTGGGGGTGGGGGTGGGGGTGGCGGGGGGGAATCGATTTTAGCATATTTCTCTGGATTATACGGAAGTTTCTACACAAAGGAGCACAGCGAAACAGAGAGTTCCTTTCGAAGAGATGATCAAAATCGCCATGGAAACAGCATCTCGCAGGCCTTTATAGAGGCATTATGCGTCGTAATTCTGTTTATGTAACCTTTGTCATCGTTGGTGCTTTCCTCGGTGAACGGGTAATCTAAACTCTTAAGGCTTATTTTCAAGTTAATTACGCATACCGAGCCATTTTTAGCCTTATAAGCATGGTCAGAGCTAGAAGTCGACATACATATTTAGCTGGACCCAGTAACTTTAGTTCAAATCATGTATTTGTATTAAGAAATTTACTAGGGGTCGTTTGTTAGTTGGTTAGAGTTATGCAGTTATTAGTAATACTATATGTATTAGTTATGAGGAAATGTATGTATTATTTTATATGGAGATTAGTTATACAGGTTTAGTTATTCATGTGCTATTAGTTATTACATCTAATATACCGCATAAAATAATACATAGATTTTCTTATAACATATACTTTCTCTTTCTCTGTACTAATTTATAAGATTTCCTTTTTAGTTAGTAAAAAAAAATGATATATTTTTTTATTTGGTAGTAACTTTTACGCTTAACGAGATGATCTATAAACACACAAATATCTCTGACTTATTTTACCCCACAAATTCAAAAGTCTTTCTTTATTCATTAAACTCCGTATCAAGTCAAACTACATCGTATAAATTGGGACGGAGGGAGTGCAGCGTACCAGGAGTACATAGGAAAGAATGCTACCCAACATGATAGTATTATTTAATACACAAATAATTTAGCTCCAAACCAGCTATCAAACGTCCCCTAATGAATAAATTAAATTCAGAATCCATTTACAAGCACCTGATTTCTCTATCTTAGTATTTAAAATCTATAAAGTTCAAATTCAGGCTCCTCCTCTACTTATAAGCCTTTTTTGTTCTACTTATAGAAAGGGGAGATTGGTTCTTATGACTATGGATTGATTTTTGATGAACTGTGCGAACTACCTCATTTAGAAGTTTAGTATTTTACGAAACAGAGGAAGGAAGGAATTAGAAGAAAGAAATGGAACTTTTGATTCTGTATGATTGATATAAGCATAGGAAAGTGGAGAAGTTGTTAAATTTTATGCCCTCTTCATGTTCTTGTTTTTTTCGTTGCAGGCTGTTGATTATGGTGGTCGTAAGCTTTGGGATAACAATAATATTGGGGTGAGTTCTCCTGAGATTCATACTATTTGCGCTTTCTTTTTTCTTTTAAATGCTGGTTTACATGTTTATTTGCAGCTCTTGAGAGTTGGCAGAGTTTGTGGAGAACTCAGATTATACATGAGAACCCTTCCACACCAAATCAAGAATTTTCTTAAATTGAGTTTTACCATAAGGCTCCGTTTTGCATGAAATAAACTTCCTTTAAAGGGAAATTATAACCTGTCATTTTCTTCGGTTGGACATAGGAGTTGGTTGGATGTGATAGTAACAAGGCATAGACCACACAAGGTGATACTTAACATTAGTCTATTGTAAATAGCAAAATAATACTCCCGTCGGTCCTTATCTACCGTTTAAGGTTTTTGCCCACCTATTAAGAAAACCATCTGATAGAATTAGTCCTAAGGCTGTTTGACTATATTACGCTTTTCTCTTCCGTAAATGAGTAATTGATGGTATTACCTTCTTGGAGTAGTAAGAGTAGCACTTGAAAAAAATAATAATTAACAAAGAGTTGCTCTTTGGAGAGCACAGGACAATGAAAGTTGTAAGTTGTGTTTCGGGGGGGGGAGGGGGAGTTATTGTCTATCATTGGCCTCTATGGTGATGGAATCAGTCAGGGGACCTGAGAATACCTTCTTGGAGTAGTAAGGGTAGAACTTGAAGAAAGAAATTAACGCCTTCTTGGTTTTCTAAGGTGAAATATTTTGGACCAAATCATTTTAGCTAAAGTGATAGATAGAAAGGACCTGGAGTATTTACATGTCGTTATATGGTGTAGGAGTAAATGGAGCTGTGACTGAAGCTGCAAATTCAATGTGGAATCAGCATTGCTTTCCCCAATAAAGAAATTTGAGAATTATGAGTGCACGTGCCCGCCCCTATACACACACACACATATACATATGGCCCTTTTTCAACATTATGAATTCGGACTTCGGAGGATGTGTGTTGTATGCATTGCTGGCTTTAGAATAATTTAGATAGTCTTCTACCTGCAATATTTCCTGTACCAAATCTAACTATGACCCAGAATCTAATCTTGGTGCTTCTACTTCTGCAGAAACGGTATGAGGACATCCCAGTTTTGGGGCAAAGGGAATCTGAAGAATGAATCCCTCTTTCATGATGACTACTTCATAGGCTTGGAAATTTTGTCCGATGTATATTAGCTATGTGTATGTATGCCTAATCTCTTGAGCTCTATGTTAGGCAAGCTATCCACGATCATATGATCAGTTTCTCTGTCTAGATATGATACATTTGTGTGAAACTTGGAGATCCTTAGATCTGTGTGAATAGTTTGTCATCAGTCAGGTTTGCGAGCATGCAGTACAACTGTCTTCTGTTACTCGTAGGGTTGCCAAGAATGGCAGTTCAATTTCTTGAACCTGGTTATGTTTTGATTTTCTTGTCTATTCTCTTGCCTATGAGATACCAAAACACACATTCTTCTCAACTTGCATTGCCTTCCTGCGCTATTTGATAAATCCAACAAGAAATGTCATTTTCCATTGAAGTGTTTAGCATCATCCCTAATGTTTTATCGAATGACCAAGATATAACTTTCATTTTCAGCAGTTTATAGAATTTTGCTATGATAAGATTGACTCCCTATTAATAACAAACACAAATATACTGCAGAAGCAAATTGCACAATCCCGAGGCACTGTTGGCATAAGTCTATGGTCATTCATCTCAGGTTTCTTAGCCTTTTGTGTTCTCTTTGTTCTATATATTGTTATTTTGAGCAACAATGCCTTGGGGTTATTACTTGTGTCTGTCAAGCTTAAAACCGCGAACCTCTTTATTTCAACTCAATTAAAAATAGTGAAGGTCCATGTCCTGGAAGATATTAGTAGTTGTGCTAGTTGAAGAAATCAACTACTATGTTGTCTGATTGGAAGCATATATCATGTTTGAATGAAGTTCCAATTAGTATGATGATAGATGTTTCTTTGTATAAAGAATAATATTGTCTAAGATTTTCTCTATCTTGTATACGGATATCAACAAACTTATTCTTTTTATGAAAAAAGTGCCAAGTATGAATGGAAATAAACGGAAAGCAACTGATGGCAAATGCTAAAGTATTATTCATCAAGTTTCTTTACCACATAGCATAAGGAAACTATAATGTGTTTTAGGAACAATTAATTAGATAAATGAAATTGATGATGAGTTCAGAGAAAGTTGATGGGGTCTTTAAGTTCACATTCTAGTGGGGATAAAAACATTAGATGATTTATTTTCGTATGTTGAAATCGTGGTGGATAGAGTTACTCAATACTTATATTGATGGGTAGCAAATATTCTGTGGAATTAATCGAGGTGTTCACAAGCTAGCTCAGACATCGTGCTTATAAATAAATGTTCAGTGGAAGTTGACAAATTCCCTATTTCATCCTTCTGTATATGTGACTTTAATTTATGTTCAGTAGGTAGGTACTTGTGGACAAATTCTGAATTTCATGTTTCCTTTCTTTTCTACTTTTCGAACAAAGCATAAAAGATTAAGAAGTTAGGTTAAAATAGGTCAGTCCCTTTCAGTATTGTGTATCCTTTTCACCACCTATACTTAACTTTAAATGTTCTAATAGGTCACGAGCCAAAAGCATTTAATTCTCAAGTGATGGACCACAGGCAAAACCTTTTTTACTTTGAGCCTTCTAATTCCTCCCTCCTTTTTTGACAGATTTCCCAGCAAAGTGAACACAGAAATTAGCTAACTTAAAAGTACAAGTACATTATATTGTCATAAATTCAACATTGCAGGCTTTTAGTTTTACCCCCTGTTTATAAATGTTGCTTCAATGTCCCCATAAAACAGTTGAAAATCATATTTACATACCATATCAAACTTGTCCCTTTTTCCTTTTGTCCAATTCTATATCAGTCATGTAGAAGTGTTTTCAAAAGTTAAAAGTGGGGCATGAGTTACTGTTCTGAAATAGTGACATTCTTTTATAATGGGAACGGACAATGTAGAATTCAGATTTTTTAGAGTAATCACTGTTATGGCAGGAGAATAAAACTTATAGTTATGTTTTTAATATTTATGAATATAACTTTCAATATTTGATATCTTAGTTCTAGAAATTTACTCTATTAGGGGTCGCTTGGTAGTGTGTAGAATAATAATGCTGAATAAGGTGTGTTAATAATGCTGGTATTGGTAATGTTGGATTATTTCTTATCTACTGTTTGGCTTAATGTATTAGAAATAACATGAATTGCATAATTTATAAAAAAAATTAGTTGTTTACAAAAATATCCTCCATTCTATACTATGTGAGGGATTTCAAGGGCAATTATGTCTTTAACCATGCTTATGCAACAACAACAACAATATACACAGTGTAATCCCACACAGTGGGGTCTGGGGAGGGTAAGATGTACGCAGATCTTAACTCTACCTTTGTGGGATAGAGAGGTTGTTTCCGATAGATCATCGGCTAAAAAGAACATAGTCAATGCAGGAATTCAAGAAAAATAAAACGACAAGATATCACAATGCAAAACAAATAAAGCAACACATATGATTATGGGTCTATGCGAAACCTAAATAATACTACAAAGAAGAGATGAAGAGGCTAGCGCCCTACCCATCTCACACAGTGCGACACAACTCAACTAGCGACTAACCTTCTATCCTAGTATCCTCGACCTCCAAATCTTTCTATCTAGGGTCATGTCCTCGCTCGAAACTGTGTCATGTCCTGTCTAATCACCTCTCTCCAGTTCTTCTTCGGCCTACCTATACTCTCTTAACTCCTGTTATCGTCAATCTCTCGCACCTCCTAACTGTCACATCCCCACACCTCCTATTCACATGTCCGAACCACTTCAGTCTCGCTTCTCTCATTTTGTCCGCCACGAAGCCCACTCCAACCTTATCCCGTATAACTTCGTTTCTAATCATATTGACCATATATCCATTTGCGCATCCTCATCTCTGTTACTTTCATCTTCTAAATGTGAACGTTTTTGACATGCCATCATTCTGCCCCGTACGACAATGCTTGTCTAACCACCACTCTGTAGTACTTACCTTTCAGCCTATGCGACAACTTCTTATCACAAAGCACCCCGAAGGTGAGCCTCCGTTTCATCCACGCTACTCCAATACGGTGTGCGACATCATTTAACCATGCTTATGCATGTATTAAAAATTCTTGCATTGCTAATATCATGATTTGCTATGTATTAGTTATGTATATGATAATACCAAGTATGATATATAACTAATGTATGTATTAGTTAGTTATACATAGGTCGAAAAAGGATACCAAATAAGATAGTAATAATGCACAAAGTTAATGCATATAGTATTATTTTCTCTACTGCATGGAGAAGGAAGAGAGAGACTTATTTAATTAAAAAATAACAAAATAGACAAAAAATCATTTAGTAAACTAAACACATGGAGTGTTTAATTGAGAAAGTAGATTCTAGTATACTATGCTAGACTAAAGAGAAAAAGGAAATAATTAATGAGGAATAACAATTGTATAATTTTAATGATTAATTAAAGAAAAGAATCGGAAACAAGAATTGTATTACAAGTAATATCTAGATTAAATATCACATTGTTAAAAAAAAAATCTATTTTCAAATAGAATAGATATTTCTGGAATCAAACTGACCAAATGAGCATATCAACCTGTTGCTAACCACTTGTCCACGGCCCACAATTTTTTCTACTATGTGATAAGTACCAGTACAAGTTTAATTTATCCCTAATATTTTTTGTTTTCTCAATTCTAGACCAAGTATCTACAAAATAGAATAATCTATTACAAAGATTCTGATGTGTAGAATTAATCTGTGCATCACTACACATTATTATTCAATCCAGGTCTGTCATAAACTCTCCATTAATCAATAATTACTACAACCATTAATTTTTTAATATTTTAGTCTTTAATTAGATCTTTCTTTTGATCATATTGACATTTTATACTCAAAGTATCTACCTACCGAACATAAGTCATGTATACAGAATCAAAAGTTACATTTACAAATGATTTCCTTCTCTAATTATCTGTCCATTGTTTATTTTAATGACTTTTTGGGTGTGTTATTAAACCTACAAGCATTCTATCTGAATTTTGTATTTCTTGAGGGGGGACCAGCAACAATATTGTTAAATACGGGGGCACAAACAATCTATCCCTTTCTTAGCGAAATTCCCACGAAAGTGATAGTTTGTTCCACTGTTTCTTTTTAGACAATTGACACGTTTAGGACCACAACATACGACTTTTTTCATTTTTCACCCCAAATATTTGGTCAACTATTAACAGTCTTTGCAATAAATTTAAATCCTTATTTTAGATGTTCTTTAAAAATTCCTTTTCCATCTTCTTTATCACGCTCAAGGAATTTACTTTTTTCCTTACTTTTTGTATTGTCTATGTAGCACTTGTCTAGTAGTACTCTCTCCCCCTCATATTATTTGATTATATTACTAAAAATAATCATTTCAAATTACTTGATCACTTTCTAAAAATAAAATAAAAGTAATTAATTTTTTTCTACTTTTGATATTAATTATTTTTTAAAGTAATTAATATTAATTAGAGTGCAATTAGTTGGAGATATATAAGAGTAATGTAGTAAAAATATCTTTTTTATTTATGATTTTCTAAAGGGCTTGTAAAATGGATAGTGATCAAGTAATATGTGACAAATGAAGTATATTATGATGTTTGCATACGCAGTACCATTTCTTTAATAGGGAATTCGTCCTACACACGTGACTCTATTATTTCAAAATTCACATTTACTATTGGAATAAGCAGAGACTTCCTCACCTTTTCTTTTTTTTTTTTTGTCTTTGAGTACCACCAAATTCGTTATTTACACGGTAAGAAAGTATAGAATATAATTGACAACAAAATTTTAGTAATAAATAGATATATTATTACTAAAAATATAAATGACAATAAATTTAATATGTTGTGAATTTTTTTTGCATCGAGTGTTATTGCAACGGCATGCAACAATTTTTATTGTTGCGAAAAGTACTTTTGAGAACAACATTCAACAAACGACAACAAAAATATTATTAACAAATATCTTTCTTCTTGTAGTATTATATGTATTGATGGTAGTTAATCTTTCCATCAACATGAATGATAGAACACTTATTTAAAAAGGGGGAAATTAGAAAGATTAAAACATCTTTTAAGTTTTTTCAAAAGTTGACACTTTATCAAAAACAAAATTTCGAATGTACAACTTCTTGCAAACTACCCAATTTACTATAAGTAATTTTAGTAAAAATGACTGGAAGTTATTTTTTTAGTTTTCCATCCTAAGTTCGATAATTACTTTGGATCCTCAATATTGAATCCACGTCAACAAGTCCTATTTTGCAAGGTAAAGCGGTCCCTTCAAAAAAATATTTCATTTACATGATTTAAACTCAAAAGTTCTAATTATGGATCAAGTAGGTATTGCTCCACCACAAACTTTGATAGTCAAAATAATTCAAAGTTTACATCACCTGCATAATATCAAATCAAAAACAGCCGGGCTGGTGGTGATTTCTTATATTTTTATGGATCATAGCCCCATAAATCCAGTACATATATACTTGTGGAGTTCTTTACTTTTGAATTTTGAAACTATGTATTTGACCTTGATAAAAAAAGTGAAATTTCAACTTCAAGTTAAATTTCGAATTTCATAGTCAAACACTAAATTTATAAAGTGAAAAATTATTCTGATAAAAAAGTGAATATTTTTTATGGCCAAACAAGTCCTAAGTTTTTTTTCTTTAGAAATTTAATTTATTTTTGGAGTCCATACATTTTTTTTGTTTACTTTTAACACGAGCAATTCTAATTCCTTTTCATGTTGTAGCCTCAAAAGAGGAAAAAAATGTTATAGGGGTTGGGTTAGCTTTTCATTTCTTGAACCTTTGGTTATGGTTTATTGGTTTCTAGCTTTACTTATCTCTTTTTCAACTCTTTAGGGTGGTCCTTATAATTGAACAAGTGCTAAAAAAATCCCCAATCTTTTTTATAAAGAGGTAGTCACTGAACTCAAAGGAATTTATTCCTGCAATATTCTTTTGTATTGATGAAACTGCTATTTATCAGAACAAATTGTGCACACACGTACCTAATAAGCGGAGGAAGAAAGAAGTTACCTTTGTAATAACTTTTTTTTTGTGTGTGTGGTGGTGGGGGTAAGCGGGGGATTACAAAGATGAGAATCTAACACTTACCAACAAGGTGAAAGTTCAGATAACCAACCAACTGAACTATTATTTGTAATAACTAGAGTTAATCTCAGTAATGGCCATTCAACTTTACCCAAATATTACGAATTAAAGTACTATTTTTGTAACGAGGAAATCACTAGGGCAAAATTGAGTAATTTTTTAGTCACAAAAGAAATCGTCTGATGACCTTACGTGAGTTAAGAAAAATTGAGGAGTCTTTCTTTACGAGAAATAATTTAATAACTTTGATACAATAAAATAAAAATTAAATGATCATTCATGAAATTCGCAGAATAACAAGAATATATAACTATAATCTTGAAGTGACCCTTAAAATGAGTCCCATGCTCTTCCCCCAATATAACTTGCTTCCAAATCCCGACTCTTTCCCATACTTACACACATGCCCACAAAATGTGTGGGGGGGGGGGGGGGGGGGGGAGAGATTTACCTCCGTGGAAAGGAGATTTAGTTGCATTTTTGGATGCAAGGAATAATATGGAGGAGGCAACAACATTGGTGGAAGGAAGAGAATTTTGAAAAATTACCTTGGTCCATGACTCCACATGCTCAATATGATCCTTCCTTTTTAGGAAAAGGTTTACTTAAACCAAAATATTTAAATTTTATCCTAGAAGTTTGGCTCACTCATGTCCTCGTCGTCACAATTTTGGCTTGAAATTATCCTTAGTCACTAACGACACAGTTATGGTTGAACTAAAGTTTTAACAACAATAGCAAATTTGGATCTAATAGGCGGAAGCATGGGCATTTTTAATCTAAAAAATTAATATTAAGGGTAATTAGGATCCAAGAGGTGGAAAATGCAAATTTAAACCATTTTCAATATGTTAGCATTGTAGCCTTTTTTGCGTATATTAATTAGTCCCTAATTAATGTGGACTAAAGTGCACCTAAAGGAACAATAAGAAACTTTTAAAAAGGAGTAAGGACTTAAAATAGTATGTTCTCCTATATATAATTCATAGATCTCTTCAATTAGGATCATTAACTTACAAGTTGACAAAATGCAACTAAAATTTACATTAAAATAACGAAACATAATGAAAAAAATAACTTAAAAGGATTGTAGATATATGCACATCGATATCATCTATAATTTCTTGTTTGAAATTTTATTATTCTTTTTGATTTTTGAGAGTCTATGCCACTATGGGTCACTCTCAGTGCTAATAAGAGCAAAAAAATTTGTATCTGAAATCTGATACACCTCAGCTGCTACTTCCCAGATGGTCCATATTTAACTCATCATATTTTATGAACCACTCAGTTACTTAGATTAAATTATTTAGTACCTTAAAAAATAAATACTTGTGTGGTTTACTTGATAAAATTCCATATTATGGCACTCCTGGATAATAAGGTACGAACAAAAAAAAGTACTCCCTCCTCTCCAAAATTTACATTTTATTTCTCTTAGATGAAGTTTATATATTTATAGGTTATATAAAGAATACTCTAAATCAGATTTTTTTATTCTAAAGTTAGATATTTCTTAAAATGTTTGAAATAATTCTGAAATTTGAAACAGTAAATCTGAAAGTAGTGGAGTATTATTAATACATGTCCTTCTCAAACAGAATCCAATAGGTCCCTAAAAATGTTCAATATTGGATTAGATAGAAGTAATTGTAAATAAATAATCAGAGACGGAGTCAGGATTTGAAATTTATGATTTTATATTTTAATTTCTTAATGTTGTTGGATTCTAAATTGAATTTATATATATTCTACAGATTTTATAATACAAATATAAAATTTGAACAAAAATTATTGAGTTCAAAAGAATCTATAAGTATGTAATCAAAGTGCTAGCTCTAAAAAAAAAGTGCTAGCTCCACCCTGATTTTAACAATATTAATCTTTAATTGATGCCCTCTGAGAGATTATACAAGTGTTTTTCTTAATTTTCACTCAATGTCTAGTATTCATTTTGGAGCACCGAGTAATTTGAATTTGCACCGCATAAAGGGAAAACGACGCTCCCTACCAAAAAAAATTTATATTCTCAAATCTCGAATCCGAGATATTTAATTAAACGTTCAAGTAAAGTTTAACTTCATTTGAAACTATAATAATTTTGATTTTTTCAATTTCATGATATACTACGTACTTGCCAAAGTGGGAGTAATTTTATATTATAGGAGTACTAGTTTAGAAGATTTTATGACTTAAGAAATCCAATTTCAGCTTGTTCCATTTAACTCTAAATTATAGAAACATCTATGCTAGTATAATTGCGTACAAGAAGGTATCAATAGACAAAAAGGAAAATGTTGAAATAATTCTACAAACATGATTTGTGTAAAGGAATGTTTTCTCTTTTAGATCCGTTTTGCCAACAATCCTTCAGGAGGCACAAAGGACTAAGTTCCAAATTTCACAAATACAACCTAACTTATTTGTCAAATAATTCTCCATTAAATGACATGTATACGCCCATCGTTCCATAATAAGTGATTTTTTAGCTTATGCACTTCTTTTTAAAAAATGCTCACTCCTAGAAAATAAGGATTGCTTTTACTAAATTATCCATAATTAAATGCCTAGAAAAGAAAAATTACTTAATAATTCTTGATTATGTAAATAAGGATAGTTTTGGAAGAACAAGATCAATTTCTTCTTGAAATCATAAAGCACCTCTTATTTTGAAATAAAATAAAAGGCTTAAAAATCACTTATTATGGAACGGAGAGAGTACATATATCACACCAAAGGTTTTAATTGGTGATAAATAAGGGAAAACGACGCTCCCTACCAAAAAAAATTTATATTCTCAAATCTCGAATCCGAGATATTTAATTAAACGTTCAAGTAAAGTTTAACTTCATTTGAAACTATAATAATTTTGATTTTTTCAATTTCATGATATACTACGTACTTGCCAAAGTGGGAGTAATTTTATATTATAGGAGTACTAGTTTAGAAGATTTTATGACTTAAGAAATCCAATTTCAGCTTGTTCCATTTAACTCTAAATTATAGAAACATCTATGCTAGTATAATTGCGTACAAGAAGGTATCAATAGACAAAAGGGAAAATGTTGAAATAATTCTACAAACATGATTTGTGTAACGGAATGTTTTCTCTTTTAGATCCGTTTTGCCAACAATCCTTCAGGAGGCACAAAGGACTAAGTTCCAAATTTCACAAATACAACCTAACTTATTTGTCAAATAATTCTCCATTAAATGACATGTATACGCCCATCGTTCCATAATAAGTGATTTTTTAGCTTATGCACTTCTTTTTAAAAAATGCTCACTCCTAGAAAATAAGGATTGCTTTTACTAAATTATCCATAATTAAATGCCTAGAAAAGAAAAATTACTTAATAATTCTTGATTATGTAAATAAGAATAGTTTTGGAAGAACAAGATCAATTTCTTCTTGAAATCATAAAGCACCTCTTATTTTGAAATAAAATAAAAGGCTTAAAAATCACTTATTATGGAACGGAGAGAGTACATATATCACACCAAAGATTTTAATTGGTGATAAATATTCGTTCATTCTTAATAAGATTCGGGTCCGAGCTTCGTGAACGGAGTCGACTTTTGATAAGAAGCGTTCCCAAAATGAAAATTTTCAACGTAAATTTTGATTAGTGTGACCTAAAAACAAGTATTGAACATTGGATTGGAAATTAAAAAAAAGACAACTATATTACTATGGCAATAAGCTACCTGTTTGTCCAAGCTTTCAGAAGTTTGTTTATATTTATTAAAAATAAATTGTCAAAAGTGCTTTTCGAAAAAATATTTTTGGAGAGTACAATTTTTTTTTATTTTTGGATAATAAATCTGAAAAACACTTTTGGCAATATTAAATCAATAATTTGTGTTTGGTCAAGATTTTAAAAGTGCTTCTAGAAGCTATTTTTTCAGCTTCTGAAAAATAGTGTCTACTACTACTCAAAATTACTTATTTATTCTTAAAGTTTGATCAAATATCTCAACTCTCTAAAAACAAATACTTTTTCTTTATAAAAAAAATACTTTAACCTTTTGAGTAACTTGGTCAATCAGACTATAACCTTGTGCGATTTGGTAAGTATTTCTTCAAATCATCATTTTTTTTTTTTGTTGTTGGCATAAGTGCACCTTAACTCCTTTGTCTCTCTAGTTTTTGATGTTTTTCATGGCCTATGTTTTCATGTATGCATAATTCCCTACACAACTAAACAAAAGATGTCGAAAGGTTTGTTCATAGTTGAGCTTTCATTCTTAAATTGGTTGTCCTTTTTCGATTGCATTCAAACATGAAGGTAAAGTCCTTTTCCATGGTGTCAACAAATGAGAGACAAGAGGCCAAAAAAGCCAGATATGAAATTAATTCAGAAACCTCCTTTATTTACGTATTTATTATTTATAAAGTCTGGAGATTCGATTAAAGGAAAGACGGAAAAAGGACTAAAATGAGAATATAATGGAGTACTAATTAATATTCTCCCACTTAATTACCGAAAAATGAAGGTTATAGAGTTATCATTCACGTTCAAAGGTAGAGGGATATAATTTCTCAACTCTTGAAAATTAAAGAGGATTTAGTAAAAATTAACCTTATAATAATAAACTCAATAACAACCGTTTAAAAACCGTAATCTTATTTGGATTATTTTGCTGATTAGTTAACAAGCCAAGAAATAAACTAATTAATGTTGGAGATGTGTAAAGCAGGACGGGAAATAAATAAATATTACAAGTGTTCGAAAGGATAAACGAATTGCCAATATTCTGAACTGCCGCAAAGTTGTTGACTCTTGAATCTTGATAACCTGAAATAAAGAAACACTAAATCTGGATTGTTACAACTGTGTGCTGAGTCGAGTGATGGCACTCTGTCTTTAAGACAAGATTGCCCCGTATTTATGCTTTTACGTTAACGGAACAATAGTCTCCCAAGAAAAACAACACTTTAATCAACACTACAAAGCAAATGGGTTGACCCTGACGAAGAAAACAAATACGAAACGATTTGCTGAAGGTATGAAAAAGAAGGAAGATTTCTGTTTTTCGACCCAACATTACTGCTCACGTTTTGGACTGTGTTTTACTCTTCTGTTTGTCTCTGTGTATATATTTCTGTCTTGTTTTTCTGTATACTTTTTGTATCTGTGTGTGTCACAATTGAGCCAAAAGGCATCAATATATAGCATAAGGGAGGCTTCTCAACTGCCAAGACATGGTTGTTAATAGCCATTGAAGGATGGAATTAAACAGCCAAGTAATGGCATGTTTATGGCCATTGAATAAGGGTGTAATTCAGCCAAGTAATGGTTGTTAATGGAGGGAGTTAATCAGCCAAGTAATGGCTGGTTAATGCACAATAACGCCCCAAAAAATCAACTCCAACGGTAGGCAGAAACTTTCTGCCTACCGTTGTTCCCAAATTCAACATTCCAGAAACTCCAGGGGCCAAACTGTAAATATTAAACAATTTGGGGTCCAAAGAGATAATACCAGAAGAAGCTCAAGACCCAAGACCCGAGCCCGGACGGGACGGGACGGGGGGCGGCGGCGGCGCGCGTGTGGGCTTAGCCTTGAACCCAAGCACATCTAGGTCCTCCCTCCTTTAAACACATGGGATACCCCTTGGGGTCCCAAACCCTTAGCCATTTTAGAGACTTATAAAGAGAGCAATTTTTTTTTTTTTTCCACCGATGTGGTAGATTTGTCCCACACCATATTTCCATGCCTCAAACACCTTACTTCGTGGACCAATATCTCTTTCATTTCTCAACAAAATTTGACGATTCTTGGCCCTACGGTCATCTACTCACTTAGTAGATTATGCACGTGTGAAGAGACAAAGCCTCCAACATGCGAAACCCTAGTGTTTAATTCATTAAATATGGGTGGACGCACCTCCCCACCAAAGGAAAATTTCCAACAATTAATAAATCATCAAAGTTGTCTAGTTGTCACTTCCACGAAAAAATTAATTTTATCAGGTTCATATCGGAAATAGCGGCACATTTGTTACATCATTCATGTAGGTTACTACTTATGCGACAAGGAATTTCACGCCGTAAGGATCACATTTACCCCTCTCTTAATGAATCTACTTGATGCGAATTTGAATTATCTGGAGTAGCTTAAAAAAGAAGAAGCTCTATGTTGAATGTTATTCCTGATAGAAGATAACACAATTGCTTCAACCTATCAACTTTAGAGTTGTCCCCCGGGCATAGCTGGATAGCAAAGGAGTGGAACTTAAAATCCATCTGGAGGCTTGCAGCGTGGTTCGAATCCTGGTGAGAGCAATTTGCTCTCTTCTAGGGTAGGACCTTATAGGTGATATCAATTGCTCTGTTCTCAAACTCTGGTCATTCAGACACATTCTGCGATTTACTGATAGTAGTGCTGAAGGACCGGGACTACTATCTCCAGAAATAGTCTGGCGTAAGATAAAAAAAACTTTTAGAGTTAATTTTTTTCAGTGCTAGCTTAACTACCAAATTATTTAATTAACGCAATTGAAGCATTCATCATCATTATAGTTGTTTTATCGGGTAACTATCACATGATTTACACACTTCCTTTTCTTTTTTTTTTACCTTCTTTGTACGTGATTATTACTCAATCTACTCTCTTAGTAAACTATTTCCTCGGTCCCAAAATACTTGTCATTTTTTCCTTTTTAAAAGTTAATTTGACTAAATTTCAAAGCTAAATTAGATTAGATTAATTTAATCTTTTAAAATTAAAATTTAGATATTCGAAAACTATACGAAAAGTACTATAAATTACAGTTCTTCTCATATTAATACAACAACAACATATCTAGTGAAATTCCACATCGTGGGGTCTGGGGAGGGTAGAGTGTACACAGACCTTACCTCCACTTTGGTAGGTAGAGCGGTTATTTCCGGGAGACCCTCGGCTCAAGACAAAGCATAATCACACGCAAGGCCATCAAAACAAAGCAAGAGTAAAGCAAGAGAAACGGCCAGGCTCAGATAAGGAATTAAAGCAGTATAAAGTGCATTCGAACAAAAGGGGGCAGTAGCTAACAAAACTAAATAAGCTAAACAAAATACACTAAAGAACACATAGCAATAGAAATCAAACTACAATGAATTATAAAGCAATAATGTGTCTATAGGTGTGATAGGCTAATCGGCCTTACAGTAATAACACTACAACTATCAATTTGTAAGCATAAGTAGGACTACGCTCGAGTGCCTACTAATATTCTACCCTAATTTGTGTCATCCACAACCCCTATCTAAGGTCATGTCCTCAGTAAGTTGCACCTGCGTCATATCCCGTCTAATCACCTCTCCTCAATACTTCTTCGGCCTACCTCTACCCCTCATGAACCCGTCCATAGCCAACCTCTCACACCTCCGCACTGTGGCATCTATGTCTCTCCTCTGCACATGCCCGAACCATCTCAACCTCACTTTTCGCATCTTATCATCCACCGAGGCCACTCTCACTTTATCTCGGATATCATCATTTCTAATACTATCTCTCCTTGTATACCCACACATCCATCTTAGCATCTTCATCTCCGCAACTTCATATTTTGTATGTGCGAAGTCTTGACTGGCCAACACTCTGCCACATACAACATAGTCAATCTAACCACCACCCTATAGAACTTGCCTTTAAGTTTTGGTGGCACCTTTTTGTCGTACAAGACTCCAGATGCGAGCCTCTATTTCATCCACCCTGCCCCAATACGATGTGTGACATCGTCATCAATCTCTCAATTCTCTTGGATAATAGACCCTAGGTACTTGAAGCTTCATTTCTTTAGAATGACCTGAGTACCAAGTATTACCTCCACACATGTCTCAGGGTCGCTTCCGTTGTTGAATTTGCACTCCAAATATTCTATCTTGGTCATACTCAACTTGAACCCTTTAGACTCCAGAGTCTGTCTCCAAACCTCCAGCTTGGTGTTCATTCCGCTGCAAGTCTCATCAATAAGGATTATGTCATCTGTGAATAACTACACTATGGTACCTCCCCTTAGATTTGTCGTGTTAGTCCGTCCATCACCAAGGCAAATAGGAATGGGCTAAGAGTTGAACTCTCATGCAGCCCCATCATCACTGGGAATTCCTCCGAGTCTCCTCCTATTGTCCGTACTCTAGTCTTGGATCCATCATAAATATACTTGATCGCCATAGTGTACGCCACATGTACGTCTCTAACCTCCAAACATCTCCATAGGACCTTCCTAGGGACTTTGTCGTATGCCTTCTCGAGGTTGAGGAAAACCATATGTAAGTCTTTCTTCCTCTCTCTATACTGCTCCACCAACCTCCTAATAAGATGAATGTCTTATGTAGTCGAACCCTCCGGCATGAATCCAAACTGGTTCTTGGAAATAGACACACATCTCATCACCCTCGTCTCCATGACTCTTTCCCAAACTTTCATAGAGTGGTTCATCAGCTTGATACCCCTATAGTTGTTGCAACTCTGGATATCACCTTTGTTTTTGTACAAGGGAATCATTGTACTCCACCTCTATTCTTCGGGCATTCTTGTCGTCTTAAAAAAGACGTTAAACAACTCAATCAGCCACTCCAAACCAGTCCTGCCTACGCTCTTCCAAAATTCAACTGAGATCTCATTATGTCCGATCGCTCGTCCCCTGCACATCCTGCGAATAACACCCGTAACCTCCTCAACCTTAATGCTTCTACAATACCCAAAACCTCGTGCCTACCAGAATGCTCTAGATCTCCCAACACAATGTCTTCATCTCCTTTTTCGTTCAAGAGTTTGTGGAAGTAAGACTGACACCTCCGTCTAATATGCACTTCCTCTACCAATACTTTGTCGTCCTCGTCCTTGATGCACCTCACTTGATCCAAGTCGCGGGCCTTCCTCTCCCTTATCTTGGCTAGTATGTACAACTTCTTATCCCCGCTTTTCTCCTCTAATTCCACATATAGGCGTTCGAAATCTGCCATTTTCACCGCTGCAACTGCTAGCTTTGCATTCTTCCTCGCCATCTTATACAGTTCCATATTCGTCTACTTCTCTACCTCATCTCTGCTTTCTACCAATTTCACATTTGTCATTTTTTTCGCTTCCACCTTCTCTTGAACTTTGTCATTCCACCACCAGTCCCCTCGATGTCCACCACGATAACACCACGAGACTCCTAGCACTTCTCTGGCTACCTCACGAATGCAATTGGTCGTCCTGTCCCGCATATCGGTCGCATCCCAATACTCCCCCAAGCCCCATTGGCCATCAACCCCTCCCCCATCTCCTTTGCACTAGCCATGGTCAAACTCTTCCATTTGATTCATAACATGTCATCCACAACCCTTTTCTTCTTCTCCAATTTGATCTTCAATTCCATCACCAAAAGCTTATGTCGGGTTGTAAGATCCTCCTTCGGAATAAACTTACAGTCTTTACAAAGACCTTTGTCAACCTTCCTATGGAGCAAAAAGTCTATCTGAGTCTTAGCCACCGAACTACGGAAAGTCACCAAGTGTTCCTCCTTCTTCAGGAATCTAGAATTGGCTATCACCATCCCACAAGCTCTACATGATGAAAAATATATAACTTAAATTGTTGGTCAAAGTTCATATAATTTGACTCTTGAAAAACGTAATGTGACAAGTATTTTGGGACAAAGAGAGTAATAATAATTCTACAGTAAATATTTCACCCAAAATAGCAACTTCCCATATCTGATGGCAAAAATTTTCAACAAGAAACTAATATTAATCGAATTAATCCTCCAAAATAATATCTAACTCGGATATGTTACACCATCAAAAGATGTGGTGCAGTGGATGAGGTTGCTTCTCGCTTAACCAGATGGTCTCAGGTTCGAGCTCTGGTATGGAAAAATTCTTGGTAAGGAGCGCGTTCCCAGAAATAGGCTCTACCTGGCGCTAATCCGTATATAATCGGGCTCCAAATCGGATTTCCGACACCTGGGAAATAAAAAAAACTCGCATATGTTACAACAGTTTTCTGTAAATTTTATAATAGAATGAAATTTAATTTAACATTATCAATTACCAAAAAAGAGGAGAAGTAAAAAGTCTTAAGCTGTCGTGCATTTTCATAATTGGACTGTTTACTAGCTCCACCTATTCTCTAATTGAAGTGACTTTTACTTTGTGAAGGGGAAAGTCCCGAAGGCGAAACCCCCCACCTGTATCCAGAGGCCCCTTGGCCAGGTGGGATGTAAATCGAGGGATATGCGCGAGTGGCAGCCCTGCAAGGGAGAGGACCAACGGGACACGAACCCAGCAACATCCCTTGCAATATTTCAGCAAAGACTGTCACCACACGGATTCGAACCCGCAACGTCGGAGTGGTTGTACCCCAATCATCTTGCCATTTACCAACTCGCCTGTGTCCCTGGGGCCAGAAGTGAAGTGACTTTTACTATTCTATTTTTTTTGTATTCTCAAATTCAGTGGAGAAGAAAAAGAAAAAAAATCAAAGATGTCAAGAGTGATCTACATCTATTTGTTGAATTTTGAAAACCCCAATAATTGCTTTTTCTTAGACCAATAATTGTTGGGCCTCTGAGTAAAGTATTGTCAATTCTGCACTTACTTAAGTGAAACTGTGAAAGTATCATATTTCCCATCAAAAGTAAAGTGGATTGATTCTTTGAATAAAACGACTAATATATTGTTACTTGTGAAAAGAAGAAATTGTCGGGCAAGAAAGTAACAAAACCATAAAGCATCACGCAATAATATTTAACTAATACTAATTGTTAGTATGTTCTAATATATGTTTTATTTTATGTGTTTTAATTTGTTGGATATGAAATTTTAAAATTAGAGTTGTATAATATAGCAATGTTCTTTGAATCTTATAATCTTAAATATGTCATATAAAATGTTGTTGATAGAATATACACAGTATATTCTTTTGATATTATTAATGATCATGTACATCTGTAATTATGGTAGTAATATTTTGTATTAGGTAAGTGTATATTTGATTTCGTAATTATAGTCTAGGATGACTATTGTATATCATGTATATAAATCATTTACATTAATGAAATCAACAAGAGATTATTCTATTTCATTGTATCAACAGTCTAGAGCAGTTTTTTTCCTTCTCCACTCACTTCCGCCGCCCTCACCCGTCGAACATCCCTTCAACTTTTTTTTTTGTAACCCTAATTCTTCTCTTGTTCCTCCATAATGTCTAACACAAAGAATATCTTTCATCCTGCACTTGCAGTCTCCAACATCAAGAACAACATCTCTATCGTCCTTGAAATGGAGAACGTCCAATACGCGACGTGGGCGAAACTTTTTAAAATTCATGCAAGGTCTCATAGAGTCCTCCATCACATCGTCAAACCGGAAAAAGACAAGGAGAATGTGCCTTCCACCGATGATGAAATAGAGGTGTGGACAACTCTTGATGCTACGGTCCTCCAATGGATTTATTCCACCATCTCTTTGGACCACTTACACACAATTATCAAACCCGATATCACGACATTGGAAGCTTGGAATTGGTTGCGTGATATATTCCAAGATAACAAAAATTCTCGTGACGTGACCCTTGAGCAAGAATTCTCTCACGTAAATATGAAGGATTTTATGAATGCCTCAGCCTCAGCCTATTGTCAAAGGCTTAAGGAATTGTCGGATAAACTCAAGAACGTCGGCGCGCCCGTCACGAATGATCGTCTCATTCTTCAGAGGGTTGTAGGCCTCTCTGAGGCGTATAATGGGGTTGGAACTTTGCTTCTCCAAAACAATCCTCTCCCACCGTACTACCAAACACGTTCCATGCTCACCTTGGAAGAAGCAGGGTTGACTAAAAAGGCTGAAATCGAAGCCAATTCCGCCATGATGGTGGTCATGTCCCGCAAAATCGATGACTCTCAATCATTCTCCAAAAATTATGGTCAAAATCGTAACAATGGGGATGGCAAAGGGTCAAAACTGTGAAAAGAATTATGGTGGCGAACGTGGCAGTGGCAAGGGTGGTGGTCGTTGTGGCAACGGTGGCGACAGTGGCGGACATGGAGGCGGTAGTGATGGTTAGCAGGGGGCGGGACCACAACACATATGGCAACAGGCCTGGGCTAGTGGCCATAGGGCCTGTCTTGGGCCAGTGAGCAGTGGCCCATGCCGCCTTGCCCTTACTCATCTCAAAATTGGGCCAGGCCCAGTGGAAACAGCAGCAGCAAGCCTAGAATAGGCATGGGCCTCACAATCACTCGGCCTGGCAATAGCCTGGCCTTCTTGGGCCTCAGCCACATCAAGTTTTCGCTACTGCGGGCCCATCTATATCTCCAACCCACACAGATATCGAGGCGATAATGCATACACTTGGGTTAAATCCTCCGGATGCAAATTGGTACATGGACATCGGTGCTACTTCTCATATGACATCCACGCTAGGTAATCTCTCATCTTATTTTAATTTGAGCAAAAATTGTGGCATAATTGTTGGTAATGGTCACACATATTTGTCTCCCCCGAATCCACCTTTAGCCTTGAAAAATGTCATTCATGCTTCTCAATTAATTAAAAATTTGGTATTTGTTCAGAAATTTACAAATGATAACTCGATTTCTATTGAATTTGACCATTTTGGATTTTATGTGAAGGATTTCCGACGGGGATACATCTAATGAGATGTGATAGGCGGGGCGAGCTCTATTCATCACCACCACTATCACCACTAAACAAGTCACACCGTCAACGTTTGCCGCTTTAGCACCTTCCTTATGGCATGAGCGTTTGGGTCATCCGGGAGTGTATGTTCTTTCCTCCCTTAAAAACAATAAATTTATTGAGTGTAATAGTGCTCGTAGTACTAATGTTTTTCCTTCTTGTTCGCGTGGGAAACATGTTAAATTGTCGTTTGTTGCCTCAAATTCTAGTACTTTGTTGCCATTCGATATTATTCATAGATCTTTGGACATCTCCCGTTTTGAGCTCTTCAAACCACCGTTATTATGTGTTATTATTGGATGATTATTCTATTTTTTGTGGACATTTTCGTTATTTAAAAAGTCTCAGGTTTATTCCACATTCCTATCATTTAGAGCATTCATCCGTACTCAATTTGAACGGGACATTAAGAACATTCAATGTAATAATGGAAAGGAATTTGATAATGAGCCATTTAGAGAATTTTTTAAGGTTAATGGTATATCTTTTCGGTTTTCATGTCCACATATGTCATCACAAAATGGGAAAGCCAAAAAAATATTTGCACCATTAATAATATTGTTCGTACATTACTAGCCCGTGCATCATTACCACCTTCATTTTGGCATCATGCATTACAAATGACAACTTACCTTCTTAACATACTCCCTAGCAAAGGATTATCATACCAATCCCCACTCAAAATTCTTTATCAAAAAGACCATTCGTATTCTTATCTTAGGGTGTTTGGGTGTTTATGTTATCCTCTATTCCCCTCCACCACCATTAAAAAACTTCAAGCTCGCTCAACCGCTTGTGTGTTTCTGGGTTACCCGTCTAATCATCGTGGTTACAAATATTTTGATTTATCCTCTAATAAAATCATCATTAGTCGCCATTATATTTTTGATGGAACCCAATTTCCGTTTGCTAAGTTGCATAATACCGCGTCCAAGTCTTATGAATTTTTGGAAGATGGACTATCACCGTATGTGGTCTACCATTTGGTCCAACCCACTCCTGGGACCTGGACCAGCAAGCACAGTCTAGCCCAATTCCTGCTAGCCCAACACTCCCTCGTCCGAATTTTCTACCAGCAGGCCCAACAAATTCCAGCCTCCAGCCGGCCCTGTTCCTCTCAACTCGGATTGATACCGACATCACTACACCGACCCAGGTCCAGCCCACTTCTATTCCAAGTCAAGGGCCGTTATCCGTAACCAACAAGGTATTTTTAGACCAAAACAACAATTTAATCTCAATTGTACTGGCACTAAATCACCCATACCACGTAACCCAATGTCTGCCCTTCGTGACCCGAATTGAAAAATGGCCATTGATGATGAATATAATGCTCTTATTGAAAATAATATGTGGGAGTTGGTGCCACATCCGCATGGTGTAAATGTTATTAATTCTATGTGGATTTTACTCATAAGGAAAAATCTGATGGTTGTTTTGAGAGGCATAAGACCCGTCTTGTAGATGATGGCAAAACTCAACAGATTAACGTGGATTGTGGAGAGACATTTAGTCTGGTGGTCAAACTGGCAACTATTCTCACTGTTCTCAGTCTAGCTCTCTCAAAAGCATGGCTCATTCATCAGCTGGACGTGAAAAAATGTGTTCTTACACGACGAACTCAAGAAAACTGCATACATGCATCAACCCTTGGGTTTCAGGGACCCCGATCATCCTAATCATGTATGTTTGCTGAATAAGTCCTTTTGTGGGCTAAAACAGGCTTATCGGGCCTGGTACAAAAGGTTTGCAAATTATGTATCTACTCTTGGATTTTCTCACAACAAGTCTGGTCATTCTCTGTTCATCTACCGTCATGTTAATTCTATGGCATACATTCTATTATATATGGATGATATTATATTGACTGCTTCCTCTGACAAACTGCACAAGTCTATCATATTCCTTCTCAGCTCTGAATTTACTATGAAAGACTTGGGGTCTTTGAGTTATTTTTTGGTATAGCTGTCACTCGTCATGCAGGTGGTCTATTTCTCTCTCAGAGAAAGTATGCAATAGAGATTATTGAACGGGCTGGCATGTCATCCTTTAAGTCATATCTTACTCCGGTTGACACTAAACCGAAGCTGAGTGCTACTTCTAGCACACTATATGAGGATCCCTCCCACTATCGTAGTCTTGCAGGGGCTCTTCAATATCTCACATTTTTTAGCCCCGATATTACTTATGCAGTGCAAAGGTGTGTTTATTCATGCATGATCCGAGGGAAGAAGACATGAACGCTCTCAAACGCATTGTGTGTTACATTCAGGGCACTCTTGATTATGATTTACACTTATATCTATCATCGGTATCTACTCTCATGTCTTATACAGATGCTGATTGGGGTGGATGTCCAGATACCAGGCGTTCGACGTCTGGTTATTGTATGTTTCTTGGTGATAAATTGGTCTTTTGGTCGGCTAAACGCCATGCTACTTTGTCGCGCTACAATGCGGAGATCGAATATCGGGGGATTGACAATGTGGTTTCTGAATCATGTTGATTGTGTAACCTCCTCTTAGAGCTTCATTTTCCTATTCGGAAAGCTATCTTGGTCTACTGTGATAATGTTAGTGCGATATATCTCTCAGGGAATCCTGTCCAACATCAGCGCACTAAACATATCGAGATGGATATTCACTTTGTTCGCGAAAAGGTAGCCCGTGGACAAGTACGTGTCTTGCATGTCCCCTCACGCTATCAAATTGCTGACATATTTACTAAGGGTTTTCCCTTAGTTCTGTTTGAAGATTTTAGGGACAGTCTCAGCGTACGATAACCGCTCGCTATGATAGGGCTGTTCATTTCGGATTATCCGATCCGATTCGAAATTTCAGATATCCGAAAATTTTGGATCGGTAAAATTATGATCCGAATCCGATATTGGATAACCGGATATCCGAAATTTATCATACATTCATCATTCTAGCAACTGCCACATAAATATCCAGCTCTCTTCAGCAAATTTGTTCAACAGAAACCTCACATACCACTTAAAGTAAACACAATTAAATACTGAAATAACCTCAACCCAACATGTGACCGACCAATACACAACAATATAGTCTTCATTCTTCAAGGATATAAACCTGTAATTCCTAACAAATAGCAAAACCCAAAATGGAAAGTAGAACTTTATAGGTGCAATGTCCAATACATTAACTACTAGCTAAAACATCCAATGTCCAACATCCAAATTAATACACCAATACAAATAAAGTTCACAATTAAAATCTCATAATGTTTCACCGCCATGCAAAATAGCCTAACTATTAGGGAAAATCAAAAGAAAATAAAAAATAAAAAAATCGGATTTTTTTTCGGATATCCGATCCGAAATATTCGAAACTCAAAAAAGTGGATCGGATATCCGATTAGGATCGACCGGATCGCAGATAGGATCGATCGGATCGTATTATTATGAACAGCCCTAGCTATGACTGCGGGAGTGTGATAGAATATACACAGTATATTCTTTTGATATTATTAATGATCATGTACATCTGTAATTATGGTAGTAATCTTTTATATTATGTAAATGTATATTTAATTTCCGTAATTATAGCATAGGATGACTATTGTATATCATGTATATAAACCATTTACATTAATGAAATCAACAAGGGATTATTCTCTTTCAGTTTTGTAATAAAAGAGTTACTAAATATGGAAAATGACATTCTTTATTTAAAAAATTAAGAAGAAAATTAAAACACATATATTGAAATAGATAGAGTAATAATTATCTGATAATTAAAAATTTAGTTTAATAAAAATATCAAAACATTGTAAAAGTAGTTTGACCAATAGATATTAAACTTTTTATCAATAAAGGTTGTGATTGAGTGATAAGTACTTTTCGTTGTTAATCAGAGCTTTCCGTTCGAGTCTAAATATGATGTCGCCTTTGTTACAAAGCACGTTACCTCCAATATGAAACTTCCTTAGGCGAATTTGGATCTAATCGAATCCCCATACTATTACGAATATTGAGTGGAAATTGAAAAAATAAAATATGAAACTTCTTAATAGTTAATGATTGAGAAAAGACTTATCCTAGGAAAAAAAGAGAGTCTCCAGTTAACAAAACTTATCATAAAAAGTACATTGAAAACATAAATAATTAACTAATAAAGTTAAAGAAAGCAATTGGAGAATCCAAAGCGAGTAAGATTTGTAGTTTATAATTTTTTAGGCAAGATGTTAAGGTTAAGCACGTTGTAAAGACGTGCATTGTCCCCAGCCCAACCCTGAATGATAAAGTTTCAAATCATTTTTAATAAAAAATTAATTAACAAGCAAAAATCAGTTAAATATTTAATACACTTTTAATAAGATACATAATCTTTCCAAAATCATACTCTCTATCCCAATTTACCTATCTCTCTTAACTTTTCTAGATTTGTATTATTTTCATTAATAGTAGAATTACTTTATTAGTACAACTTTCATAATCTTCAAAACAATTAATTTTTCTTAACTAATTAGAATTTAAATTTAAGTAGGCATTTGGCCATTTTCACTTTATTTGAGATTTTTGAAGTTGAAGATGAAACTGTATTTAGTTATACTTTTATATAAAGAATATTTTGTTGTTTGAATATAAACATCGATAAGTGGCTAATTGCTGATTTTTAATTTTTTTTTTAAAAAAAAATTGAATAATTCTCGTGACCAAACGGTCCTAATATTCTTGCTACAAAATTAAATTTTGAAAAATCAGTTTATAATTACAAATTTGAAATTAGAAAAAGTTATATGTGGGACCCATTTCAGTAGCATGGAGTGGAGGCCCACATGTCCTCTATACAATCCAAGAAAGGACCATTGATGTTAGAAAAATATACATACAGAGAAATGAGAAACACAGAACACACACACACACACACACACACACACTTACACTTTCTCTCTCTCTTCCAAGCATTTGTTCATAGTTTGTGAATATACAGAGCTTTAGATCTTTGTTTACATCATTTTTTGAAGGTAAATACCATGTATTTTTTCTTATTTTCTTGATTTGCTGTTGTGTTTAGCTTTTTACTTTTGCTCATTATTGATGGTTCACTATGTGTTAAATCTTAATGGGGTTCTTCTTAACTTCCTTGCAATGACTTTTAAGCTACTCAACCTCTTCTTATTTGTTTTTTCATGAGTTATTTAAGTTCTTTTGTTTTTGTATTGTACTAAATATTGCAACTTTTTAGGAAGTTGTGAGAAATAATGGAGGAATTTGAAAAATAAATCTTTTCCCTTGAAAGTTGTAATCTTTGTTGTTTTTGAGTAATGGGGTTGTTTAAATATTAATGGATCTATGTTTGAAAACTGAGTGTATTTTCATATTTTGGTTTGGCTTATAGGTATAAAATTTATAAAGTTGATGCTACCTCATATAGGGTTGTGTGATTTTATGGGATACTTCTAATAGGAAATCAAGCAACATAAGTACAATAGACCCAGTGAAAATCCCAGGTAGAGAGGCTTTTTCCGGTAGACAAATCAAGCATAAGTACTTTACAGTATTCATTAGTATTTTGTTTATACAGATATCATGGCATCAAAAGATTTACTTTTATTGTTCATACAATGTTGGACCTCAAACTATAGAGAATGATTTATTTAGGTAACTACATTAGGTTAGTTTGCAAATTTTATTGGAAAATTTCATCCAACTTGAGTTTTTGAGTTTTTCAATTGCATTTTCTGTATATTTATTGGAAAACTATCTCTTTATTCTTGTGTTGGTAGTCAAAGAGATAAACTTTACCTATTCTGTATATTTATTCTGGTTTAGTATATGTGTGAGTTTGATTGTTAAGGAAGATAGAAGGTGTTGCTTTGATTTTTCTTATAAGGAATGTAATTATCATTACAGGGACAAGGATGGATTTCAAAATGACTGAATCAAACCGGATCGATAGAGCTCAGGAATTTTTGGTCCGATACGTTGTATGATGCTCCACATGTAGTCAGCAAGGTGTTTGCCTTTTAAAAGATGGTTCAAATCAAGAATCTTTTATGTTTAAGCCATTTACCTTGAAGTGCTGAATTCTTGCTGATTGGTCTATTTACTGCCAAGGCCTTAGGTGATGGGTTCATTTCGTGGTAATTGTGAAATTGTTGAGTCAAAGGATGAACTTGAATTGTTCCAGCTGTCAAGAAAACAGAAGCCTCCTTTGGTTAGAAAAGGAGACGGTAAATTTGTCGGAGATGACATAAATCAGCTGTTCGAATCAATCAATGTAAGATCATCAAAGAGTTTGGATTTGACAGATCATGTTAGAAGAGATGCCTCAAAAAGACCAATGAGGGGTGGTGGATCGAACTCTCCAGTAACAGGGTTTTCCGATCCGGTTTCTCTAAAGCAGGCGTTTCGGGGTTTAGCCATTTCTCAAGCAGCAGAAATGGCTGCAATGAAGCGATTATCAAAGCCGCCTGGTTTTCCTAGTGTTTTAGAACCTGGAAGGATCACATGCTCCTCCCGATTTGCAAGTACTAGTGATTCTGGAGCTCTCCACAAGGTGCCCGATAACCCCTACGAACGATATGTTAAGTCAGCAAACCATAGTCCCCGTTCTTCTCCACGATTTTCCATTAAACCATTTAGCATGAGCCAGAATGGGAAAATAGTGCCAGCGGAGAGCACGTCCAGCTCTGTGCCTCAGCACATTCAAGAGTCCAGGTTAAAGTCACCAGGTCAAAGTGCCCTTTCTTCTCCACGATATGCTAGTAAACCGAGTATTATTAAGAGTACAGAATCCATGTCCAGGCAGGCTGAGAGAATATTGCCAGCAGAAAATGTTCCAGGCCTCCGTAAAAAGGATTTTTCAACCAGCCAAAGTGCTCTCTCTTCACCTCGAATTGGTGATAAACCAGTTATTAAGCAAACAGAATCAATTGTAGCTCAAAATGAGAGGACAGACAGTATTTCAGGCTCTTTCACCATGATCCCTCAGTACTCTAAAGAGCCCGTGAAGTCCCCAAACCAAGTTGCCATTTCTTCTCCTAGGTTGATAGCTAAACAGGCTTTACAGACTACAACTTCCAGTCTCCAGGAAAATGAGAACGCAGTTCCTTCCTCACCTTCATGTGAGTCTAGTAATGTTGTATTGGTGTCTGGACCGAAAAGATCACCAGATAATGTGAAGAGAAATGCGGTTACATCATTTAGAGTAGCAAATAAAACAGCTCTAAAGCTGAAACGGAAAGGCAGGTTGCATACAGTGCCTAACAAGGAGACAAAATCGACAAAAAGCAACAGTCATGCCATTAAGCCTCCAGTCAAAAACAAATATCTTGTCAAGAAGAAATTGAAAGAGGAGGTGGCTCTAGCATCTGGCACTTTTAATCTATGCTATGAAATAAATGGTCCCACCGAATCGCCTAGTCAACTTGTTTGCCAGAGATGTCAGTGCACTCTCGAGGATATTGGGAAGGAATCTAGTAAGGAACCTGCAAAGCAAATCTCTAATGGCTATGACAATAGTGGTCCTCCTGTGTTGAAATTCAACAAGACATCAAAATCTAGGGAGCAAGGGGAATTCTCACAGAGCTCAAAGAGTAGTATTGGTGATTATAGTACTAGCACAACCATCAGTGAAGAGAGCAACCTAAGCGGTTCTTTCTCTGGGAATAGACCACACATGTCTAAGGATGGTAGATGGGAGGCTATCAATCAGGTGAGGAAGCATTATGGATTCTTAGGGTTAAGTCATTTCAATTTATTGAAGAAGCTTGGTTGTGGAGACATTGGCACGGTGTATCTTGCTGAGCTGCTAGAAACTAACTGCTTGTTCGCAATAAAATTTATGGATAATGAATATCTGGCAAGAAGGAAAAAGTTGCCGAGGGCCCAAACTGAAAGAGAGATTCTGCGTATCCTGGATCATCCTTTTCTGCCAACGCTCTATGCGCAGTTCACGTCAGATAATTTATCATGTTTAGTTATGGATTTCTGTTCTGGTGGTGATTTGCATGTCCTCCGGCAGAAGCAGCCAGGCCGATATTTTTCTGAGCCAGCAGCAAGGTATGATGTGTTGGCAATTGAAGCTTAGCTTGGATTACTTTGTAAAGAATGAAGCTTTTTTGGAAATGATTTAGTTCACCATAAGCATAACATTTAAAGGCTTTCTTTCTTTTGACCTGCAATTAGAGGTGAAAATTTTGGTAAGGGGTAACAGAATTTCATTGGTTTAAATGGATTAGACTGATAGGGGTGAGTGTTTATGCAGTCATTTTTAGTATCATATGCCTATTCTCACTTGATTATCACCTTTTTTAAACCCATAAGAATACACTTGTGTCAAAACTGTTGGTTTTAAAGGTTGAATGGAACTTATTTGATTGGACTACCGTTTGTGGTTCTCTTGGTTTTATTATATTTGTATGGATTCTGCACAAAATTTATCAATAGTTTCGGTGAAGACATGGTAATTTGACATGGAAAGGAAGAACTTTGGGCTGCTGTTTTAAAATGTTTGCTTAGCTTTGGTAGCTATGTCTTTATACACTATTGGAAAGATAAGATTTTGGCTTGCTTTAGTAGCTGTGTTTTTAAAAACTGTAGGAAAGTATAAACCAGCTCTGTCGCCCTCGGCATAAAAAACCCGTCCATTATCACAGGACAATTAGCTTAGCGTATTGACCCAGGAATTTTCTGACTAGTTATATTAGACACACAAATTGCTGTCTTTAGGTTCTCTTATGTGTGATATCATTTTCTTCTCTGTTTAACAGATGGTACTAGTTGAATTTTCATGTAAATCTATCTGTTGACCTGTTTGTATGTCAACATCATTACTGTACAGATGTCCCCCCCCCCCCCCCCCCTCCTCGCAATTCATTATCATGACCTAGTGGTTGTGTCCTAACTTGGCTTAATGTACATCATAGTTTCACCCGAGTTTTTATGGTAGCTAGTAACTAACTGTATTCTGCGTCAGAATATTTATGTATAGTATTTAAGCACAAAAGAATTAAATGTTATCTTAACCAGGCTGAGAATGTAGAAATCAACTCGAGCCATGTTTTAACGGAAGCTAGTAACTGTATTCTGTATCATGATTATACATCATGTTATTAATCTTTTAGCTTCCACATCCATGTATTTGGTAGTCAATGAAACCTCTCTTAACTTGGTGTAATTGCAGGTTTTATGTTGCTGAGGTCCTCCTTGCTCTGGAGTATTTGCATATGCTCGGAGTCGTATACCGTGATTTGAAACCAGAAAACATTCTGGTCCGGGAAGACGGTCACATCATGCTTACTGACTTTGACCTCTCACTCAGATGTTCTGTTAATCCCACTCTTCTACAGTCATCCTCATTAGGAATCGAAGTACCACGGATCTCTGGTCCATGCGCGGGGTCCAACTGCATTGACCCTTTTTGCGCGGGACCCTCATGTCAAGTTTCTTGCTTTAGCCCCAGAATATTACCTGGCACTGCAAGAGCACGAAAGCTAAAAGCTGATCAAGCTGCATCTCTTAACAGATCATTACCTCAGCTTGTGGTGGAGCCCACAGAAGCTCGGTCCAACTCATTTGTCGGTACACACGAATACTTGGCTCCCGAGATAATTAAAGGAGAGGGACATGGGAGTGCTGTTGATTGGTGGACATTAGGAGTTTTCCTTTACGAACTTTTATATGGAAAGACACCCTTTAAAGGTGCTGGAAATGAAGAAACTTTGGCGAACGTCGTCATGCAGAACCTCAGATTTCCGGACAGCCAGATCGTTAGTTTTCAGGCAAGGGATCTCATCAGAGGGCTGTTAGTAAAGGAGCCCGAGAATAGATTGGGAACAGAAACAGGAGCTGCTGAGATTAAGAGACACCCTTTCTTTGATGGCCTGAATTGGGCACTGATACGCTGCGCCGTTCCACCTCAAGTACCTGGAGTAGGAAAAGTAGTACTTGAGGAAAAGAGCAAAAAGTTTCTGGAATATAGTTCAACAGGAGAGCATCTGGAATTTGAGCTGTTCTAGCAAAACTGGTGGTGCTATCTGGTTATGACTTGTGATGTATCAGTGCTCCCACCCCTTGTTGATACTGATGTCTAAATTATAATGTACAATTGCAAATAACAAGGGGCTCTCTCTCATATACATCACCATAAAATTTAGCTCATTGAAAAGCATGGTGGATGCTGTAGTTATACTTGATTATTCCATATTATATTTGGACTTATGATGTACCTGGGAAAAGTTTAAGAGCCACAAATACTGGAGGCTGAGCAATATAAATGAACTTAGTCATGCTGTGAAATGATGAGTTGATTGTTTTGGGCTTTTGGCTAATATGCAGGTGCAGGTCTTTCTTTCGGCTTAAAATTGAAGATAAAAATGATGGTATCTTTCCAAGTTTTTGTGAAAATTATTTACACGAAAATAATTATATTACTTAATGTTTCGCCAAACAAAGCAATTTAACTAATAGGAGACTTAAATTAAACTAAAATATGTATCACTTAAGCATGATTAAATCATAAAAGTTCATACGCAAGATATTTGTCATACATTTATTTGATTGATACAAATACAGAGTGTAAATACATTTTCCCTGTCTCTCCCTTGGTCTTTGGAGAGGTGAGGGCAGAGAAGAAGACGTCCTTCCTGCAAGTTTTTTTTCCGCTTTCTAGGTCCTTACTAGTAAAAAAGGGACTCTTCCACCGAGAAGACATTCTGGTAGGAAGGTCGACCACTACATAAATCGTCATCCGTCTAGAAGAGAAGCAAGCTACCTTTCTTGTCCGGACAGGAAAGAGAACAAAAATGGACCGCAGATGATAGTCGTCGGGTACTGTTATCTCCTTGCCATGAGCCAAACAAAGATCTAATAGTATTGTTTTATACAGATCATTTGACCATGATTGATTAAAATATATTATCTTTTTTAACTCTTAGAATCAAATTTGTTGACGTGATATAGTCACCGAGTGCATGAAACTATTTTCGTCCATCCTCGAAGGAGTGGGAAAAATGAAAACAAAAATAAGATAACTTGAAGGTAAAAGAAGCAGTAGGCATGTCTCTACTAGTTTGGGCCATGAGCCAAGTTTGAGTTGACCTAATTTTTATGGGAACTGGGTTGGTTTATGCAAATAGGGCCATTCGCACAAATGCGGTTATTTCGGGATGATCTTTAATTTTTGGCCCTTAAATTTATGTCCTTCAGTATTTTTGGCACGACATAGAATTTAAATTTCATTTAGCATGGTTTACGTTTAGCTTCAGATTATATATTATAACATCCCACAAGTTATGTTGGACAAGACAAAACTTTCAACACTCAGCATAATATGAAAAACAACATAATTTTAGATTTCGCTCAGCATATTTTACGTTTAACTTCGACATATGTATCATAACATCCAATCAAATTATGTCGGAAAAGGCAAAACTTTCAACACTCAATATAATCTGAAAAATAACAAAAGCTATGCCGCATAACTTAATTCTTACAGAATTTAACATCCAATCAAATTATGTGGGAAAAGGCAAAACTTCAACACTCAATATAATCTGAAAAATAACAAAAGCTATGCCGCATAACTTAATTCTTACAGAATTTATGCCGAGCAAGGCAAAAGTTCAGTTTTCCGAGATAAAAGTGTTACAGAAATTATGCCGAGCAATGCAGGTCTAGATATTTATTAAATACGTAACAAGGACAAAAATTAAAGACTACAAATATGAGGAGCAAAAATTAAAGACCAATGTGTTTGAACTTTGAAGGGAAATCCGTGCAAAAACTTTATGCAAATATTCTTTTTAGTCCCTATTTTAGATTTTGTTCTTATTTTTAAAAGTTGTGCAAATGTAAAGGGCAGTCTGATGCACTAAGCTCCCGCTATGCGCAAAGAATCGAACCACAAGAGTCTATTGTACGCAACCTTACCTTGCATTTTTGCAAAAGGTTGTTTCCACTGCTTGAATCAGTGACCTCCTAATCACATGGCAACAAAAATTGTGCAAATGTAATTTAAATAAATTACCGTTTGGATAATGTTAAACTGGGTTCTATGTTTGCTCATAACTCCATGGTCTTTGTTAATGTCAAAGATGGATGAAAATAGCGTAAGTTTATAGGTGAAAGTGTAAGTTTGTTACATTGGTTTAGGAACACATTAGTTTGAAAAAAATAGTTTGAAGGACTAAACAAGTTTTAACCCGGAATAGACTAAGAAAATATATTGGATTAGTACACATTTTCGAAAATGAGTGAAATAAGGAGACATATCTTTGTTTTCGATTTCCCAAATAGGTAAGGAATAGAAATACAAATTATTTTAGTTTGTTTTCCAAATTAGTAGAAATGTAAGATATATTAATCTCCCTTGGGAGTCTTTCTCATTAATATCAATATATATAGTGTACAATATACAATCCTAATACAAGAGGACAATCCCAATACAAGAGGAATCCTAGTTTATCATAATTATCTGTCACTAAATACATTTATAATATATGAGATATATTCTAATTATAGGTAGGGATTGTAGTGTTATACTAATACACGTTTACACACTCCCTCAGTCGGAGCGGGAGGAGGTCTAACGCTATATCTGAAAATCAAGGAACAGTTGTCTTGGGAGGACCTTTATGAAAATATTCGTGTATTGATATGAGGAAGGCACGTGCAATACCTTAATTTATCTAAGAGCAACCTTCTCACAAACAAAGTAGATGTCCATCTCAACATGTTTGGTTCGCTGATGCTGAACCGGATTGTGAGATAGGTATATGGAGGATATGTTATCACAGTAGACCATAGACGCTTTACTTAAAGGACACTGAAGCTCCAAGAGAAGATTTCGGAGCCAACAGATCTCAGCAACAACATTAGCAACTCCTCTATACCCAGCTTCTGCACTCTAACGGGATAATGTGGCTTGCCGTTTGGCATACCAAGAGATGAGATTATCACTCAAAAACACATAGTAGTCGGATGTAGTGCGGCGGGTGTCCGGACATCCTGCCCAATCTGCATCTGTGTAGGATAATAGCGAGTTCGGTGCGGAGGAGTATAAGTGTAGTCCATAATCCAGTGTGCCCTTAACATATCGAATGATACGTTTGAGGGCAGTAAAATGAGGTTCCCTGGGGGCATGCATAAACAAGCATACCTGCTGGACAACATAGACAATGTCAAGTCTGGTGAAGGTGAGATACCGAAGTGCGCCTGCAAGACTCCTATACATAGTAGAATCGGTAACTGGAGTACCGACCAGTGCACTAAGTTTGGAGTTAGAATCAACTGGAGTGGCCATGATTTTGCAATTGTCCATCTTAGCTCTGTGCACGATCTCCTCTACATACTTACGCTGGCAAAGAAACATACAATCGACGGATCTAGTGACTGAGATCCCCAAAAAATAGCTCAACTTTCCAAAATCAGTTATGGCAAATTCAGACTTGAGCCGTGCAATAATCTCATCTTTCAACACAATAGTAGAGGAAGTAAGAACAATGTCATCCACATATAACAGTAAATAGGCAGTATCACGACCTCGATGTAAAGTAAAAAGAGAGGTATCACATTTGCTGCATGTAAACTCAAGACGTATAATGAACTGTGCAAAACGATCATATCATGCTCTGGGGGCCTGCTTTAAGCCATATAGTGATTTACGGAGATGGCACGCATACCGTGGGGCTGCTTGGTGGACAAAACCAGACGGCTAGTGCATGTATACAATTTCTCATAATCCCAATGAAGAAATGCATTCTTCACATCTAGCTGATGAATCGACCAATTCTTACCCATAGCAATGCTTAGAACTGTGTGAATGGTGGCCGGTTTGACAATCGGACTGAAAGTCTCACCGCAATCAATGCCCTCCTGCTGGTTAGTACCATTTTTTACTAGTCTTGCCTTGTATCTTTCTAAGTCACCACTATCCCTGAACTTGTGACGAAAAAGCCACATGCAACAGATCACATTCACCCCCTCTGGTCGAGCAACCAAGTCCCAAGTATGTTGTTTTGTTAGTGCATTAAACTCCTCACACATGGCCGCATTCCAATTCGGGTCCAGTTTGGCTAATTTAGGGCTTTTTGGAATAGGTGAAATTGTTTGGGTGGATAAGTTTTTGGACTTTGGGTTTGAAATCCCATGTTGGGCACGGGTTTCCATCCGGTGTGTGGGCGCTGGCTGGGTAAGGGTGTTGGTCGACTGGTTGGTTGGATTGGGTGATGGCAGAATCGGGTGTAGGGCAGTTTGTGTTATCGGGATTGGGTGTCGGTCGAGGGTGGCTGTCGGATGGTGTGGAACAATGGCGGTGTTTGTGTTTGGAGTCGAGTGGGTTGGGTCGGAGTGGTAGGGATATGTGGGGGTTCTCGGTATGCCGGAAATGGAGGAGAGTAGTAGTGTAGGGTATGATATTGGTGGTGCAGTAGGTCCGATAGCTGGGTTTGATGGGTGGTGGTTGAGGGTCGACCCAGTGGTGAGACTGTTGGGATGGCACAGTGGATGGGACGGTGATCGGTAAGTCGGTGGAACCTAGAGGCAGAGTGGTTCTAGAGGTGGCAAGAGGTGGTGACGGGAGGTCGCCGGTGGCAGAGATGCCGACGGTAGGTGATGTACGGTGGCAGATGGTGGCTGTGGAGGTACAATGATGTCGGTCTAGCACAGTTCCCAAAGGTGGACATGAGAGAGAGTTGAGTCGTCTAAAAATTCGTAATCCGATTTTCGAAATTTTTGGATGTTGGAAAAGGGGAATTGCGTCTCGTCAAAAGTGACGTGACGTGATGAAAATTTGACGAGTGGAGAGGTCATAGCACAAATAGCCCCGATGGTTTGACGGGAAACCTAAGAAGACACACGGAGTGGTGCGGTGAGCCAATTTGTGAGTAGTCGTGGAAGAGAGATTAGGGAAACAAAGGCAACCGAATATCCATAGGTGATCATAGGAGGGAACCCGACAGTGTAGGATTTCGGTTGGAGCCATGTTATGGAGGATACTAGTGGGTAATATATTAAGGGCGTATTCTACCATTTTGACTGCATATACCCAAAATGATGGAGGGAGGGAGGCATGAAACATAAACGTGCAGACCATGTTATTTATTATACAGATGAGACGCTCGGCCTTGCCATTTTTAGGGGACGTGTGAGGACACGAAAATCGGAAGACCATGCCATTATTGGTGCAAAATTTTTGAAATGCGAAATTGTTAAATTCACGGCCATTGTCACATTGGAAATATTTAATGGCGCGTTCAAATTGCGTTTTGATAAATGTGCAAAATTCAAGAAATTTGGCAAAAAACTTCGGAGTTAAATTTTAATGGGTAGATCCAAAGAAAGTGAGAGTAGTCATCCAATAACACGAGATAATATTTATGACCTAGGGAACTAGTAATGGGGGAAGTCCACAGATCAACATGAACAATATCAAAAGGAGCAAACGTAACGCTAACTGAGGAATTAAACGGAAGACGAACATGTTTGCCTAATTGACAGGAAATGCAGGTCTGGGCAAGTTTTCCATTACATTGAATAAAATTATTACTTCTAAAAAATTAGAAACGGGAGCTCCTAGGTGTCCGATCTTATTGTGCCAAATTAACGGAGATAGAGCAGCTAGGGTAGTGTTGATCGGGAACCGGCAGCGGACGATGATGTGAATGGACAGATATCCCCTGTGCTATTGCATCTTGTAAGAGGTGTTCCCGTACGTAGATCATTCACAGTAAAACCAAAGGGATCAAAATCAACAGACACAGAATTATTACGAGTAAATTTCCTAATGGATATTAAATTTTTGATGATGTGTGGGGCATGCAGGACGTTATTTAGGTAGAAGGGTGGGTGAGGTGGCGGAGTGTGGGTGTGACCATAGCCCTGAATTGGAATACGGTGACCATTGTCAACTATAATAAATTGTGGAGACTTTAAATGATACACTTGGGAAAGATTACCTGCGAACCGGGTGAGGTGAGAGGAGGCTCCGGAGTCTATATACCAATTTTCGTCGGGCTGCTGCATACTCATAATGTTGAATGCCTGACCCAAGTCGGTGGGGATTTGATTGAAGGGCTAATACGGGAACTGGGCCTGTACGACATGGGCCTGTTGGTGCTGAAACAGGGGCGGGCGCTAGCCTGGAGCCTGGCCCAGTTGCCCTTGTTGCTGAAAAGAGAACTGGGCTGAAGAATATGCTGAAGTCGTGGCCCAATTCTGATTTGGGTAACCAGACATTGGGCGAGCCCATGCCATGGTGTTGCTGGACTGCTGTGATTGTTGTCCTCGGCCCTTCCCGCGGCCCTTGCTGCCTCGCCCATTGTCGCGGCCCTTGCCACCCCTGCCGCCGCGGTTTTAGCGCGGTTGGATATTTTACAGCGGAGGTTGTTGGCCGGCGGTGGCCTGATGTTGTGCGGGCGGTTCAACTGTTAAAGCATTCTGGTTATGCTCGTCCTGTTTCGCACGTCGGGTTTCCTCCAATAACAGTTGCGAGTGTGCTTTGTTGAAACTTGGTAGAGGGTCAACCTGTTGTATCATCGTGGCTAGGGTGTCATATTCACCCTTGGGGAGGCCCGCAACTAATTGTAACACCATCTTAGTTTCGGACACAAGTGTACCAACATTAGACATTTGGTCCGCCACAAGTTTCAATTGCCTGCAATATTCTGACATATTAGAGAAATTTTCAAGACGGGTGGTGTTGAACTGTTCTTCCAAGTATACGGCGCGAGTGTTCTTGTTGTCTTAAAAAATTTCTTCCAAACGTGTCCATAGATCATGGGCAGAGGCACCCGTTTTCATAATTGTGTATAGTAAGTCCTTGGATATAGTGTCATAAATCCACTGTTTGACCACGACATCGAGGCGACGCCATGTGATGTCGTCCATATCGGGAGGACGAGGGAAAGAGTCATATATATGATCAAGCATACGATATACACATCCATGGATGCGAAATAGTTCCACCCATGACCAATATTGGTCGTCTTCTTAATCAAGAATTATAGGGATAAAATTATTGATGTTGGTAACGGCGAGAGTCGGATGTAAAGACGGTGAGGAGAGGGGTTGGATGACGACTGAGTGAGAAGCGGAAGCATTGGAAGAGGTGGGAGTAGCCAAATTCTCCATTGGGATGGAAATTGGGAAGAGAAAAAAGAATTACTATGTGCCGTCGGCCGAGAGGTGGGGGGCAAGGAGGAATTTTTCTATAGTAGGGTTTTGGCTCTTGATACCATATAAGATGATATTAATCTCCCTTGCGGAGTCTTTCTCATTAATATTAATATATATAGTGTACAATATACAATCCTAATACAAGAGGAATCCTAGTTTACCATAATTATCTATCACTAAATATTTTTACAATATATGAGATATATTCTAATTGTGGGTAGGAATTGTAGTGTTATATTAGTACACGTTTACAAGAAAAAAACTAATACAAAGATACTATTTCTAAGCACTAATACGCGTTTTCCTACAAGTTTTGTCAATAACAAAATTGGAGTGAAATAGAAATACAATTATGGAAGCTTCCAAATACAAATCCTTTTTCTCAAGGGAAAAGGTTAGAAGCTTCCAATCCGAAATCTACTGGGAAAGGGATAGCACAGACAAGTATTTATATTGGACTTTCATACAAACTAAGAATCACCATCAATTTGCAACGAAAACATAATTTTACAAATATAGGTTCAAGAAACTAAAGTTGACCAATCAGTCTGAAAGATGTCGAGGGAAGATGAAAACGCCGCGGAGCTCAAGATTGGTGATGAGTTTTCAAAGGCCAAATGTCTAATGAACTGTGAAGTTGCATTGATTCTTGAACACAAGTATAAGCAGATATCTGATGATCCAACGAATCAGATATCTCAGGTATTTGAAAAGTCATTGCAATATGTGAAGCTTTTCAGTCGTTACAAGAACCCTGATGCTGTTAGACAAGCTCGAGAGATCCTTAATAGGTATCCACTTGCTGGCTTCGAGCTTTGTGTTGTGGGGAATCTTTGCCCAGGAACCATCGAGGAAGGTATTGCCATTGTCCCATCTATCAAGGGTAGACTTGACGAGGAAGCAATTGAGAAAATGTTATCGGACCTTTCTTTAATAATGAAATTCGACTAGTCTCATAATGTTGTATTCACTTGGTGTATTGTATTTCATTATTATCATCATTTGTTTATCTTCAATTAGAATGGTTCCCTTTCTTTTTGTTAAGAAAAACATTAGTGTTCTGTTACAAATTCTCTATGACCTTTTCCTTTATAATGCAGATAAAGTAAAGCAATAGCATCTTGTAACATTAAGGGAACAGAATAAATCAAGAGTTAATTAAGAGTAGGAAATAAGACAATAGCACATTTTTATTATGTAATTTCATGTTTTCAATTACTCCATCCATTTCATTTTATGTGGTTTTCTTTGACTAGACATATAAGTAAAAAAGAAGAAAATAAACTTTTAAAATTGATTGGACGTATATCCTATACAATTTCCCTAAGTTGGGAATTTTATGAGTAAAACGATGTGCATAAAAGAACAAGTTATGTCTGATGGGATTTACAGTGGGATGTTGGTTTTATGGGATGTATTGCCAATGCACAAGACACTCAAAGAACGTTCTTGCCTAGCTACAAGAATAATTGTGTTTGAAAATCTATCATATCAGCTACCAACCATTAATTTTCCACCTAAAAGGCAGCCCGGTGCACTAAAATTTCGTTATGTGCGGGGTCCGAGAAAAGGCCGGATAACAAGGGTCTATTCTACGCAGTTTTACCTTGTATTTCGGCAAGAGGTTGTTTCGTTGACTCGAACTATGACCTCCTGATCACATAGCATCAATTTTACCAGGTACGCCAAAGCTCCCTTCTAAATTTCCACCTAAACTTAAGCAATTGGTCTGGATAGTTGGGCAGTGGGTACCAAATACAGAATGATTACAAAATAGATTGGTCCTCGAACGGCTTGGTTTGTAGAGTAATTGGAAAACTCGCCAGAGAACAAAATTTGAATTATGTTTACTTAAACTGTCATCTGTATGAAAGATCACAGTATCATAAGCCACAAGAGATTTTTATGCCGTGGTCTATAAAGGCCATAAATTACAAAAAAAAAAACATAAAAAGGGTCATTTATCCCGAAAATGACAATTGGTGAAAGTTTTTGGGAACTCTATGTTTACTAGTACAGTTCCAAAGACATAAAGACAATATATAAGTTCACCAAAACCAACAATAAACACCCCACATTACATGCATATTTGTACAGCTGATAGTTAGTGAATGCAACAAAAAGAAAAATGAACAACAACACAACCAAGGGGGGAAAAAGCAACAAAGTTCAAAAACACCTTTGTCATGAAAAATCAACACAAACACTTGCAAAAATCAAGTGCTAATATAACTGGCCTCCGACGTGCTACCTCGTGCCAATTGATGCAAAACACTGGTAGGTGACGAGTTAGTCATCGATGACCTTAATGCCTCAGCAAGTGGCCCGCCCATCGAGGCTTGGTGACTCGTCCCCCATGTAGACCGTTCAACATTACTGACTTGTGGGCCCGAGTCATAGTCATTTCCGGTCGAGAGCTTCAACGAGAAGTCAGACGAGGGGTTACCGCCACCACCGGGCATTGAAATGGACAGGCTGGTGGCAGCATTGTCACCTTCTTGAAGTTGTTGTTCTAGGCCAATCATCAAAGAAATGACGGAGGATTTGGCCACTTGATGATTTACCATCACCAGATACATCTTTTTGGGCTTCTAGTGGTGGGCCCTTTTTGGTGGACTCAGATGGCCTACAAATCAACATCATGACAGCCCAGCCCAAATCAATTAGGGGACAAATTGAAGAAAAAGCTGTAAAAAACATCTGGTACAACAGGGACCCCTTTTAATACTTACACATAACAACTGGATGGGATGAATTCTTTATTTACCCACAAGACAACAAAAGCAAGAATTTCTACACTACACAATCCAACAAACCTCACAATAAAAATAACACTCATTTTTATTATTCTTTTACAAATTTTAGCTAATAGCCTAATACATTATCTATGTATAATCCGTGTGTATACTGATTATAATCTTACTTTACAATTATAATATGCTCCTTATTTTTCAATTATGTAGGAGTTCGGAGTACCAAGGGTCAAAACACTTAGTTTTTTACTAGATTCTTCAAATTTTTAAAATACAATCTATATATTTGAGAAGTAATACAAGTCGGCATAGTTAATGATTCATAATATATTGAAAAAATAATTGCAGGAAAAAACAATTTGACTTTCTAAAAAGTAACACATTTACATAAAAGGGGACGAGGGAGTACTTGATATACATATATACTAATGATACTACAAACAGTTACTGATAGACGGGTGAAAATTGTTCAGGCTACCTGGTTAAAATTGTAAAAATCCCAAAAAAGTAGGCCCCCTGCCAGAGCAAAGCCCAAAAAATCAAGGGTAGGGTTACTAGAAAGAAAATGAAAGTGGGCCAAGAATATCTTTAATAGATTCTAACAATTCAATAAGTGGACCCTACTAAACCAATAAGGCAAAAAGGAAAAAGAAAAGATAGGATAAAGGAATTTGGAGAAGATGGAACCCTTTGATCAAGGTTTAATTTAGATTTTCTCCCTATTGGGAGACAAGTATCAACTTAACAGTTATATACAAACATGTTTCTTTGTAGGAGGTAGTGGAAAATAGAGAATAATGGATGATATTTGTTGGTCCCTTCAAGAATAAAAGTAAAAGTTCAAGCTTTAATATGCATTATTGAACCTGTTGTCAATCTCTTTTGTAAGAATTAACCAGTGATAAAAGTATATCTGCACAAAGTAACACTTTGCACTGAGACATGAGTTAGAGTGTAAGAAATATTTATAGAAAGAATAATGATTTCAGCGACTTGGCCCCCAAATAAATAGAGTGTATATTCACTAGATAAAATAAAAGCTATAGATTGAATAAAGTGAGAACAGATACATTAAGGCAGACCTCCAAGATATGCCAAATCAAGACTGCCTTTTTCTTCCCCCAAAAACAAACAAACAAAAAAGAATAAAAAATAAAAGGCATTAAAATGTAAATTTAATGAATACAATAACAAAAAAGATGCAAAGAGATTATGTACGGTGAAATATAAGAAAGTCCTACACCATCAATGTATTTAACTTATTCTAGGGGATAACTTACCTTATTTTTGAAGTTACTTAGTTCACTTTTATAGACGAAGTAGTTATCTCGCTATATACAAAGTTAATACCCTGGGTTTTATGTGTATTAGCTTGATTTGGATTAAATGTGTTTAACCTATCAAAATACCTATTGAATCTTATAGCCGTAAAATGTCATGTAGGATGTTCAAATGGGAGAGTTACTAAACATAAAAGTAACGTTCTTTTTTATCTTTTTGATACATAAATTAAGACACATAAAAGAAAACAAAGGAAGTACCTTTGGTTGAGATGAAGAGCATCAATGGAAGGTGAATGTCCAGATAGAGAAAAATTAGTAGTAGCATGGCCAGCCATTTTTGCAAAGGCTTGATGATGAGAAAAAGTGGTGGTGGTGTTTTTACTAGCACCATTAATGAGAGGTGTGGGAATTTCCACAGGCTTTCTTGAACGGCTGCGGCCACGATGAACGTGGCGCTCGCAGTACTTCTGGCCAGCCACTACATCCCTTGAACACCTCCATTTCTTCCCATCAGTCCTCCTACACCTCCCTGGTTCTGGATCCATCGCTGCTCTTCCCCAGTACCCTGACTGTATCACTTCAAAAACATTTACATAACATTCTTAATTAGTCAGTCACTTGTGTTAATTAGAGCTCAAGTAGAACAAAACAAATGACATGATTTGATACATTTACAGTTTAAAGAATCTTATGCTATCAATGTATTTTAACATGTCTTTTCGTATCCAAACTCACTCGCTCGAATAATACAAATTCTCAGTGAAATTTTCATCTGTTGTCCATTTTGAGACAACTGTTTAGTAAATGGGCCACATTATACTCGAGTCTAACACGATAAACCAAAGTACAATATTTTATATGTAATGTTAACCAATGTATGAGCAAACATTATACTCGAGTCTAACACGTTGTCCAAAAGAATAACCATATTATATTTTAGGTGATAAAAGAATAAACATATTGCACTATCAATATGTTTCTTTGTATGAGCAAACATTATACTCGAGTCTAACACGTTGTCCAAAAGAATAACCATATTTCACTATCAATTACAGAATTATAAAACTCTGAATGAGAACACCATTTCTTCAACAATCAATGCCATCTAATAGATTTTCTTACATAAAAAATAAGGCAGAAATATTCTTGGAATACAGATACAGTAGAAGTAAAGATCAGATGAGCTCATCAACCTAAGCTTTTAACAGTCTATATATCAACCACATGAAGACTTTCTGTTTTCTTTTTTAATGAAAAATAATCTAAAAATGCTAGGGAAATAATATTTCTACAAGGTTAAGGAAAAATTGAGTTTGAGTTGGCTTTGTCTTTGAAAACTGGCAAAAGGACTAAGGAAAACAGATCAAGAGCAAAATTTTATGTCAATTTTTCATTTCCCAAAGTTCAAAAACCAAAAAAGCAGCAAAAGAGTCAATATATATACATCAAAATGAACAGCACAAAAGGATAACCATTTTCCCCACTTAAAAACTAATCACAGTGAAAACTTAAAACTTATAAAAAGAAAGCAATAACTTACAAGCTTGTTGGTAATGAGGATACTGATGAAATGGATGAGAGAAATAATATGGAGGAGGAGAAGCAGTAATAATACTCCTCTTAACAAGATGAAGAAGTTCAGGAGGAACAGGGGCACCAGCTATAAAATGCCTAAATATCAAAGCCTGTAGTTCAAGTTCCTGCCTCTGTGCCAAGCTGAAGTAACCACTCCCCATCACTATTTCAACAAAAAAAAACTTTAATATTAACAACTAACACTACAACAACATAAACAATGTAATCCCACATGGTGGGGTCGGAGCGTAGAGTGTACGAAGACCAATGTAATCCCACACGGTGAGATCGGAGTGTAGAGTGTACGAAAATCTTACCCTACTTGGGGCCCTACATTAGGAGTTAGATAGTTTGTTTCTGAAAGACACTTCGCTATGTACAACTAACAATAAAGGCTCAAAATCTGAACTTGGAAGTAAGAAAAACAAGAAACTTGAAAAGGGTGTTTAAAACTGAACTTACTGGGAAATATGGTGGTGGCAGTGGTTGTTGAATCTGACAACAATTTGTTAGTAGTTGTTGTTGTTGTTGGTTTAGATACAAACAATGGAAGTTCAGCAGAATCAGAGTGGAAGTGAAGTTGAAGTCTTGGTTGATTGAAGTCCATGGAGAGAGAAGAGAAATAAAGATTGGATTTTTTCTTTATTTACTTTGATTTTGTTGGAGGATGATAAGAAGAATATTAATGTGAGGAGGCATAAACTCTCAAGAGAAAGTTTGGAAAAGCTTATTGTTTGCAGGGAGTTCTGTGGACCCTTTTTATATCTTTTTGCAGTGTCGGGTGCGGGGAAACCTGCAAAGTAAAGTCCTACTTGTGTGTCGTACTGGTATCATCCCCTTTATTTTACCACCAACAAGGATATTATAACTATAAACAAATGGTAAGAAAAAAGTTCATCTATAATCAAGTGACTTGAATTTGAGTCATAGTTTAAGTGTTTAACCATAATGAGTATGAGTGTCAGGACGTTTGGGCTAAAGTTGGACAGGTCAAGATGGGCTGAATCAATAGATGGGTCAATAATTAACCCGCTCAAAGCTTATATGGGCTAAAATGGGTGGTTCAAGATGAGCTAAATGATGGGTCATAACCCAACTTGGTCAACTTGACCCATTACTTTTACATATTTCAAATTTACCTTCTATAATGTTATTTTATTTTGTATGATATTTGATTTTTCCATATCTTTATTTTAAAATAAGAATAATATTTTTAAGATTTTTTTAATTTTTTATAAAAGCAAAATAAATATATAAAATAATGGGTGGGAGGGCAGGGGGTTAGAGGGAGGGGCTGGGTAGTGGGCTAAGAAAAGTTTCTCATTTTTTATAAAAAAATTGTATAAGTAAAATAAATATATAAAGTAAAAACTTCGGAGAGGGAGGGAGGGTGGGGATGGGGTTTTCTCATTTTTATAAAAAGTTTATAAAAGTAAAATAAATATATAAAATAGAAAATTTGGGGTGGAGTGGGAGGGCGGGTAGTGGGGGGATCGGGGGAGGGTTGGGTGATGGGGTAGGGCATGGGGTGGAGGGAGGGAGGGGGGGAGGAGGTAAGAAATTTTTTATATTTTTAATAATTATTTTATAAAAGTAAAAAAATATGAAATAGAAATTTGAGGATGGGGTAGGGCATAGGGTGGAGGGGGGTAGGGGAGGTGGTAAGAAAAAAATTCATTTTTTTACTTTTTAATAAAAAATATGAAATAGAAATTTGAGAATGGGGTAAGGCATGGGGTGGAGGGGGCTAGGTAAGAAAAAAATTATATTTTTAATAATTTTTTTACAAAAGTAATAAACATATGAAATAAAAAATTAAGGATTGGGTGGGGGTGGAAGGGGATAGGCGGGGGTTAGGGCGGTAGGGGGGAGGTGAGAAAAAATTTCATATTTTTTATAAAAGTAAGAAAAATATGAATTAGAAATTTGAGAATGGGGTAGGGCAATGGGCAGAGATGTGAGGGTGGTTCAGTGCTTGGGTGGAGGTTGGTGTAGGGGAAGGGGTAGGGTGGATGGATAGTGTGGTGGGTGGTTGGGGTGCGTTGGTGTATTTTTATTGTTCCGAAATAATAAAAAAATTAAAATAATTATTTATAAATAAAAATCTTAATCTAGAATGGAGCTCTAATCGTTAAGATTGAACATTTTCATTGGTCAAGTTTATGCATCATCATGGATTCGTTTGGGCTGTTAATTTATGATTGTCAGCATAAGTTATCCCAAATCAACTCATCATCAAAATCATTCTTGCCCAAACCCATGAAACTTTGGGCGGGTTGGACGAGTCATTTAAGTTTGGCTAATTTTGTCACCCTAATAATGAGTCAGGTGGTTAAACTAAAAAAAGGTCTCGTTTGTGATAATTATTTGTATGGAGTGTGATAGAATGGGTGATGAGTTTTTTCAAAGTCCCTCTTTAATGGATTCGGAGAGCATGGATAAATATATTATCTTTTCTTATTTTTAGCTAGAGTTCACGATGAAGCGTGGAAGTAGTCACTAATATTTAGAATAATTTCCTAAAAGGTCATTCATGTATTGAGAATTTCTACTAATATTCCTTTTGTTTCTTTTAAAATTAGAATATCAACTCAATTTTTAATATTTTTTCTCAAAATTTACCAAACACACAAAACTTTTTCTTTTCTCCTAATTAGCATGCCATGTCACATAAAATTTTATTTTTTTAATACTAATAAATTTATTATAACTCATCCAATCCATTTCTTTACCCATCAAACAAGTGTGCGTAACTTTTACCAAGTAATACCACTTGTCTCGTTCTTCAGAAAAATATTCCTTCATAACCTAAAAGGTTTGGAGTTGTAGCAAAGTCCATAGATACGAAGTCTACAAAGATTCTTTCACAAGTCAATGCTTCCTTACATGTAAAATCTATTTGTAATCAAACAAAAGATGTAAGCTGAATAAAGAAAATAAGCTATATATCATTGTAATTTCCGTAAAAATGCACTGTTAATGTAAAGTTGTTGTAATTTCAACTATTTTGGATGGGTTACGCACTTGTTTGATGGGTTAAGAAATGGGTTGGACGGGTAAAATGGGTTTGGATTGAGTTAAATGGATTGGATGAGTTAGAATAAATTTATTAGTATTAAAAAAATAAAATTTTACGTGATATGACATGCCAATTAGAAGAGAAAAAAAGGTTTTATGTGTCCAGTATATTCCGAGAAAAAAATAGTGAAAGTTGAGTGATATTCTAAACCTAAAAGAAACAAATGTGATATTACTAGAAAATTCTCAATACATGGTGATCTTTTAGGGAATTTACACCCTTGAGATGCAACTCTTGCCCGAATCCTCCTAACGTAGAATACTTTACACATCAGCCTTTTTTTAGTTCGAGTTCCAACACTCTTATTTTAGGCTTTATATAGTGTCAATCTTAATAATCGGGTCAATAAAATTCGAACATTAAATAATTAAACTTAAAAAAAAAGGTCTTGTTTGTTACAAATTTCATGTAGATGGAACTTCTCTAGAGTCGAGTTTGAATCTACTGAATAAATATATTTCTAATAGAAAATACTTTTCCTCCGTAATGAATTCAAAAAGTATATGATAAGATAAATAAAATTTCTCTTTTTAAAATTAGAATTTTTATTTGAGTCCTGAATAAAAAAGCTGTTGATGTGGTGGCCACTAGTTCATTCAGCCAGTGGACACTTAGAGAAAAGTAAAAGGAAATGAAAAAGGCTTTAGGTAAGCTTAGTAGGCACTTGAGAGAAAAACAGTCAGAGACAAGCCAGTTGAGAGAAAAGAAAAAAAAACGACAGACAAAAAACAAAATATTGTAAAAAAATATTTAGGTGCGTAAGCTTCTGCAGGCTCTGTTGAATGTGTCTGTAGCTGTAAGTATTTACTATTGGAAAGTGTACCAAAAAAGCAAGCAGCTACAGTTATGACTAATGTGTAGGATTTCGAGGTTCAGTTCTGTACTTCTGTTTGGGCTTAAATAAATAATTTATTGATTATTTTTATTAATAAATAAATATATATACAATTTATAATTTTTATAATATGAAAAATTTTGTTCTTATTCTACTCTCAAAATTCTATATAATTTGTACAAAAATAATATAATTATGATAAATATACAATGCTTAATTAAATATAACTAACTTATTACAAAAGACATAGGTATGCACGGCTGGTATAACATGTATATCAGGTTCCTAGGCTTGGGATTTCGTGATATACAGGGTATACACAGGGGTGTATATACCGTGTATATCACGGGTATACCGTGTATATTTATCACACACCCCGCAGTCATAGCGGACGGTTTTCGTACCCTGAGACTGTCCCTAAAATCTTCAAACAGAACCGAGGGAAATCTCTTAGTAAAAATTGATGCAATTTGATACGTGGAAGGGACATGGCAGACGCGTACTTGTCCATGAGCTACCTTTTCGCGAACAAAGTGGATATCCATCTCGATATGTTTATTGCGCTGATGTTGAACTGGATTACCAGAAAGATAGATGACACTAATATTATCACAATAAACCAAAGTATCTTTCTGAATGGGAGAATGAAGTTCTAAGAGAAGATTACGTGACCAACAGGATTCAGAGACCACATTGGCTACCCCTCGATACTCGGCCTCGGCACTAGAGCGTGACAATGTAGACTGACGCTTCGCAGACCATGAGACCAAGTTATTACCAAGAAACATACAATAGTCAAACATGGAGCGTCTGGTATCTGGACAACCACCCCAATCAGCATCTATATACAAGACAAGTGTAGACGTCGATGAAGGATATAAATGTAAGTCATAGTCAAGTGTCCCATGTATGTATTGAATAATGCGTTTGAGCGCATTCATGTGCTCAGCCCTGGGATCATGCATAAACAAACACACCTGATGTACAACATACGTAATATTTGATCTCGTGAAAGTAAGATACAGAAAAGTTCCTGCAAGACTGCAATAGTAGGTCAGATCCTCGTAAGGTGAGCCAGCCGCAGCACCCAGCTTGGGTTTAGTATCAACTAGAGTGGAAGTAGACTTACACGAGGACATACCAGCTCGCTCAATGATCTCAGCTGCATACTTCTGTTGTGATAGGAATAACTCACATGCATGACGAGTGACAGCAATCCCCAAAAAGTAACTCAAGGGCCCCAAGACTTTTATACCAAATTCAGAACTGAGCATTGTTATGATATACTTGCGCAAAGCATCAGAAGAGGCAGTCAATATAATATCATCCACATATAATAGTATATAAGTCAGGGAAGTACCACGACGATATATGAATAATGAATTATCAGACCTGCTGTGTGAAAAATCAATAGATGAAACATAGTTTGCAAATCTCTTATACCAAACATGTGGGGCCTGCTTAAGCCCATACAAAGACTTCTTCAATAAACATACATGATGAGGATATTTGTGGTCTCGAAAACCCAAGGGCTGATGCATGTAAACGGTCTCCTTAAGATCACCATGTAAGAAAATATTCTTCACATCTAACTGATGAATGAGTCAAGCTTTCGAAAGAGCCAAACTGAGAACAGTGCGAATGGTAGTCGGTTTTACCACCGGCCTAAATGTCTCACCACAATCCACGTCAACCTGGTGAGTCTTACCATCACCTACAAAACGAGCCTTATGTCTCGCAAAAGAACCATCAGAATTATCCTTATGAGTAAAAATCTACATAGATCGAATAATATTAACACCAGAAGGACGGGGTACCAACTCCCACGTCTTATTTTCAATAAGAGCATCATATTTGTCGTTCATAGCCAATTTCCAATTCGGGTCATTTAATGCGGACACTATGTTACGGGGTAGGGAGATTTAAAAATATTAGAATTTAGATTAAATGTCTTTTTTGTTTAAAAATACCTTGTTGACTACGAGTGACCGGTCTATGACTCGGTGAAAATTGAGTGGATTTTGGGATGAACTCGGATGGGTGACGGGCTGGCCAGCAGGCAGTGGGCCTACTGGCTCAATACTGGAAACAGTAGCCGAGGCAGAAGCAGGAATCGAAGTTGGAACATTGTTGATATTGGGTTGGGCAACCGGCCCAACTGCCTAAACTGGGGCAAGAAAAATACTGGAAACAGTGGGATGTGGCAGAACAGTAGGTCCAGCGGGCAGTGGGCTCGCTGGCGGAGTTTGGGTGCGAGACAAATCTGATAAATTGTGGATAAGATACGACCTTGTCATCTAAAAATTTATACGAACTAGGCACAAGATTACTCACTTTAGAAAACGGAAATTGGGTTTCATCAAAAATAACATGTCGACTAATGATGATTTTATTAGAAGATAAATCAAAACATTTGTAACTACGATGATTAGATGGATAACCCAAAAACACACAAGCGGTAGACCGGGCTTAAAGTTTGGTAATAGTAGTTGATGGGAAAAGAGGATAGCATAAACATCCAAAGACCCTAAGATGGAAATACGAATGATCTTTATTATAGAGGACTTTAAGAGGAGACGCATATGCCAACCCTTTGATAGGAAGAATGTTAAGAAGATAAGTAGCCATTTGTAGAGCATGATGCCAAAAGGAAGGAGGTACGGAAGCATGGACTAATAAAGTTCGGACAATATTATTAATGGTACAAATTTTTCGCTCGACTTTTCCATTTTGTGAGGAAGTATGAGGACAAGAGAAACAAAAAACTATGCTATTAGTATCACAAAAATCCTGAAACAACCCATTATTATATTCTTTGCCATTATCACATTCTTTGTCATTATCACATTGAATATTTTTTATTTTTCGTTCGAATTGGGTGCATATGAATGCTCTAAATTTAAAAATATGAAAAAACTTGTGATTTTTTCCCTAACGAAAAGGTCCATAAAAATTAGAATAATCATCCAAAAATAGAATATAATAACGATGGCCCACAGAACGTAAAATGGGAGATGTCCATAAATCGCTACGAAGAATATCAAATGGCATTAAAGTACGAGAAGTAGAGGCTACAAACGGTAATCTAACATGTGTTTACTAAAGGATATGAATGACAAATTGGAGTACTACGCGTACCCTTACAAGAAATAAAATTATTTTTATGCAAAGAAGAAACAATAGACGACCCAGGGTGACCCAAACGTGCATGCCACAAGGAAGGAGCTAGAGCTGCAAAAGTAGACGGCAAGGCTGGACTCGAGAGACTGGATGCGGGCGTGATAGGATAAAAATCACCCCTACTATTACATCTCATGAGAGGTATCCCCGTCTTGAAATCCCTCACAGAAAACCCAAAAGGATCAAAATTAACAGAAACCCAATTATCAGTGGTGAATTTACGGACATACACCAAATTTTTAATTAAGTTATGGGCATGAAAAGCATTTTTCAAGACAAGATGTGGATGGGGAGGAGACAAGGTAGTATGACCGTAACCACGAATTGGAATTGAGTTGACATTACCAATAAGTATGGCACGATTTTTTCTCAAATTGAAATAAGACGAGAGAGTACCTTGGTCTGACGTCATGTGAGAAGTGGCGCTGGTGTCCACATATCAATTCGGGTCTGGGGGATTTAATCCAAGCGTATACATCGCAGCCTCAATAACTGTCGGAGTCGGTGTGGGGCCCATTGCTTGGAATGACTGCGGAAGCTGAGGCCCAAGCACACCGGCATGCTGCCCCGGCCCAGAAAATGACATGCGACCCGAAGCTTGACCCGAGAAACTAGGCCTGGCCTGGCTGTTGTGGTAATTAGGCCCAGTTTCTCGGATAATGGCTCGACGGAAAATACCCATTGTTGGGCCAAGGCCCACTAGCCCAGTTCCACTGCCATGGGCCCACTACTGAGCCCAATGGGGCTGCTGCCCACAACCCTGAGAGCCACCGCCACCACTGTTTCGGCTGCCAACATTGTTGCCACCACGATTCTTAGCATTATTTTTACGGTTTTGACCCTTCTTACCTCCACCGTTGTTACGATTTTAGCCCGAATTTTCAACAAATCAATGAGAATTATCGAACGAAGTCATCATCGCCACGGAATTGGCGTCGGTAGCCGCCTTTTTATCCAAGTCGGCTTCTTCTAAGGTGAGCATCGAGCGGGCATGATAAAAGGGAGGAAGCGGATTGCTTTGGTGAAAGAGAGACCCAACGCCATTATAGGCCTCAGAAAGGCCGGCAACCATTTGTAGAACAAGACGATTATTGGTCACAGGCGATCCAACTTTACGGAGTTGGTCCACCAACTTCTTGAACCTTTTACAATAAGCAGAAATGTTCGGGAAATCTTCCATGCGGACTTGGGAGAATTCTTGCTCAACGGTGACGACTCGGGAATGTTGGTTATCTTGGAATATATCACGCAATCTATTTCAGGCAGCCATAGCCGTAGTGTCCGGCTCAATGATTGTATGTAAAAGGTCGGTAGAAATAGTAGAATAAATCCATTGAAGGACGGTAGCATCAAGAGTAATCCATAAATGAGGGTCCTCCGCGGGAATAAGGGTAGCGGGAGGAATTATGTGATGGAGGACTTGATGGGAGATTGCATGAATTTTGAGCAACTCTGCCCACGTCATATATTGGACGTTTTCCATCTCAAGAACCGTAGGGATGTGGTTCTTGATGTTGGAAACGGTAAGGGCAGGATGAAACATGTTTTTAGACATAACGAAAGAACAAGTGGCAAAGTAGGGATTTGGGACGAGAAGGGAGTTACGGAAAACCGAGAAGAAGCTCGGAAACCGAGGAGGTTGCGGAAGAAATTAGGAGAGGTATGAAAAACCTAGACTTCTGATACCATTAAAGAAATAATCTCTTGATTATTTTCATTAATGAATGAGTATATATACAATTTATAATTTTCATAATATGGAAAATCATATTCTTATTCTACTCCCAAAAACCTATTCTATTTGTACAAGAATACTACAATTATGGTAAGTGTACAATGCCTAATTAAATACAACTAACCTATTACAAAAGACATAGGTATACACGGCTGATATACCGTGTATATCAGGTTCCTACTTGGCTTGGGATTCCATGATATACACGGGGGTGTATATATCGTGTATATCACGGATATACCGTGTATATTTATCAGGGGTTCAACAAATTTTTTGGCTACGAGTCAAAAACTGAAGCATAAAAGAATGTAAGACAGAAAAATGAAATTACTACTACTAAGGAGCTGACAAATGCAAGTTCTATTTCAGCTAAAAAATCAGAGTTTGTCTAATTTTCATAAGTTGTTGCAAAGGTTTGGTCAGATGGAGGAAGACGAGGAACATGTCAATTTAAATTTACAAAAAAAAACTTACTTTGGAGTTAGGTCACAATTGCTAAATAAACTCTGTTGCGTAGAGGAAATTTGCAGATTTCTGATAGAATAATGAGTCTGATTTTTCTAATCTTTCAGAATGGAAACTTTATAGTATCATACAACTAAAAAAGAATGTAAATATTTCTTGCATTACCATATTTGTGTGTAGTACTTTTGTTGTACTATAACAAAACATAAAATTATTTGATTTGACAAACCACAAAATTGACATGCATCGTTATATTAGGTGTTGTGCTTGGTCATAATATATACAATGCTTTGACAAAACAAAAGGAAAAAGAAATGAGGTTAGGATGTTTATTTTAGGTTTTGAAATGTTAAATAAAATTTTGAATTGAAGTTATACACATCGTTAGTGTAAGAATATTATCAGGTCACTCAAATGATATCTACACGTAAGTCGTTCTTAAAATATGAATTTAAAATGTTAAAAATAAGATAAGTTATCTACTATAACATGTAAATGAGACTTTATAGTGTAAAAATTGATTATATCAACAGTACATTGTACATATTTGTATAAGAGTGTTAATTGTAAAATACCTAGAAATTAACTTTTCACGTTTTGCTCACAATTTATACTCCAATATTCATGGAAATTATAAGAAAAGTCCTTAATTTTTTTCCCTTTGTACAACCTCACACATTTTTATTTAATAATTTTTTGTTAAGGCATTCATGAATCAATTGAGAAAAATAAATAATATAATTAATTAAAAGGAATTGTCATATTTAAGACTTATTCTCTGGAGTAATTATGAACTTAACTATAGTACCTAAAACTTTGTTTAAGAAGCAAGAGTAAGCTTATATTGAAAGTAGAAGGAGAGAAATTAAACTCTTTTTGATAGGTTCTTTTAGCTCGATGGAAGAGCTCTTTAGTTTGTTTTGAACTTTTTCTCCTGTTTCCATGCACTTTCCATATTAAACTTAAATTAAATTAAAGAAAATGACAAGTTCTTAATTAAATTAGTAATAAATCACAATTATCAAGATATTCCTGAGTCTACTCTCGTAATGTTAAATGTTTCTCTAGGTGTTACTTATCAGAGATTAAGTTGATAAGCTTTGGCCACTAAAACTAAGTACATTTTTTCAAGCTTCCGCATGAATGTCATGATAAAGGCAATTGGCAAGTGTGCCATTTTCCTTTATTGTCTCATAATTAATGTCAAATGTTTCTCTAGGTGTTACTTAATCATACTTTCACTAGGAAACAAGAAAACCAGAGATATGCAATTTATTGGAGTAAGAGTAAGTAATACCTTCTTAATTTTATAATCGATACTTATTTTGAATTAAATTTAATTAGCTAAAACGACGACATTTCCATAGAGAGGGTGAAAAATTAAAGTGAAAACTAAATAGTTTCGGTATGGTTATACAATGGGAATTTTTTTTTACCCCTTTGTATCTAAATAAATATTCCTCTATGGATTTTTATGACTAAACGTCCTTTTCTCCATGTTAATCTTGAAGTTTCTACTTTCTAATAAAGAACATACCATATCCAAACAATACCAGTACACTCATAAAGTAAAATAGAAGTGAGGAGAATGTGAAAATTAACATTAGAATAAAGATAAAGTAACATGGGAAAGAGGGGAAAGATGGTAACCCTTCGAACTATATCTTAAGCAACAGGAAAGACAAGATTAGTCCCGTAAAGTGTTATCACTACAAGATAGAAGACATTTGTCAACAAAATTTTTTTTATTGTTGCATAAACTTTTCCCATCTAGTGTTATTGCAACGATGTGCAACAACTTTTTTTTTGTTGACAAAAGTAATTTTTTACAATAATAGTCAATATATGGCAACACAAAAAAGTTTATTTTAAAATTTTCATTATATATGCCAACAATAAAACTAATTTATTATCAAATCTTGAATTTTGTCAACAATATTATTTTTGTTGTCATTTATGTATTTTCTTGTAGCGTTGGAAAAAAGGTAAAGGAAAATATGTGATACCCAGTGGATTTGGTCCATTAAGTTTGGCTTAACGAGAGCTTCAAACGGTAATGAATACGGAAAGCAAGTGTTGGAAAGAGATAACCGAAAATGAAATATATATATATAGAAAACATTAGTGTAAGGCTCGGGGTCATGCGACGCACGTCTCGCTAACAACTGAGGGATGGTCTCAGTGCGACGTGCCAACAATCCACCAAGAAATTTAGACCCAATTTGAATGCGACGGGAACGCATCACCTGAGCCATGACCAAGGCCGGGTTCAATGACCATCGCGTCGCGCCAATCACAATGCTAAGGGCACAAATTCAAGTATAAAAGGGAATCAAAGAGACAGAAATTGGTCTTAATTTCAAGAGCAATGACTTTTTTCTATAAATCCCATTTCAACCAAGGCTTTTTCCATCACTTAAGGTAAGATTATAACGCATTTTGAGTGAGATTACTATCCCTAAATGTTAGATCTAAAAATATTACACCTTATAATTGTTAGATTCCTATCAAAGACACAACAATAAGATTTTTTTCTTGAAAGCTAGGGTTCGTCCAAAAAGATAAAGATGCTAATTTAACCTTAAATGGATGTTTAATTTTACCTTCGAGGATTAAACTCAGGGTACTTTAATTGGGATGAAATAGAATAAATTGATTTTGTATCTATGTTATTCTTGTAGATAGCCAACAACTAACATAATTGGATTTATTGGAGCAAACGTGCTTAGAAAGATAGGATTTTGAAGTGAGTTAAAGTAATCGATGAAATTTCTTAGTGTGTTAGTGAATGTTTGATTGGAGCGGACAAGCATATTATCCATATACGTTTTAAACTAAAGTTTGCATGTTAAATTAAAGTATCATGAAAAAGTCCTTATTTACATATTTTTGTTTCTTATTAATTCTTGCAAATTTCAAAGTTTTTTAAGCTCTTATATAAAATGTTCAACGCAATATTTTTTTGTTTTAGAGTAATGAATGTTGTCATAAGGCTTGATTACAAGTTAACCTCAAAGTAAAGTTTTTATTAACTGTTATTGCAGATATAATAGACCTTAAACTTATGAGATGGGTACTCAGGCGTGTATTTTGGATAAAGCCACTGAAGCTCAGATTTTAGGACTCTCATTTTTTAGGGTCTCACTTTTCATCAATATAGGTTACATTTTTCTTTTGAAAATTATTAAGTAATTTGAGTACTTTTTGTCATTACAAAATATAGTTAACTAATTGACTGTAAAGAAGGCTCTAAATAAGTAAGTAAAGTATAGTATAAATACTCAATCTATTTTTAGTATATTGACAAAAAAGAAAACTCATAATTGATTTTTCTATTGTAAGATTGTATTAATCTCTCCTTGGGACTCTGTCTCATTAATACAAATATACATAGTGTGTACAATGTATAATCCTAATTCAATAAGGATCCTATTTCTACCATAATTATACAACACTAAATATTACAAAATATATGGTGCATCTTTTATAATATACACATTAATACACCCGTTAGTCGGAGCGGGAGAAGGCCAGACGCTTAGACTGGATTTGAAGTCCAGGAACAACGTCTAGGAAGACCTTTCGTGAAGATGTCCGCATACTGATACGAAGAAGGCACATGTAATACCTTAACATGACCGAGAGCAATCTTCCCACGAACAAAGTGGATATTCATCTCAATATGTTTGGTTCGCTGATGTTGAACCCGATTATGAGATAAATATATGGCGGATATGTTATCGCAGTAAACCAAAGATGCCTTACGCAAGGGACACTGAAGCTCCAAAAGAAGGTTTCGGAGCCAGCAGATCTCAGCAACAACATTAGCAACGCCTCTATACTCAGCTTATGTACACGAACGGGATAATGTGGCTTGCCTTTTTGGCAGACCAAGATATGAGACTATCCCCTAAGAACACACAATAGCCAGAGGTGGAGCGTCACGTGTCCGGATACCCTGCCCAATCAACATCCGTATATGATAACAATTTGATCGGTGTTGAGGGGTATAGATACAATCCATAATCAAGTGTGACCTTAACGTATCGAATGATACGCTTAAGGGAAATAAAATGAGGCTCCATGTGAGCATGCATGAATAAGCACACCCGCTGAACATCATAAGTAATATTAGGCCTGATGAAAGTAAGATACTAAAGTGCACCTGTAAGACTCCTATACAGAGTGGGATCGGACACTGGATCACAATCAATCGCACTAAGCTTCGATTTAGAGTCAACCGGAGTGAACATTATCTTGTAGTTCGCCATTTTAGCCATGTATACTATCTCTTTTGCATACTTGCGCTGACATAGAATCATAGAGTCTGCAGATCTAGTCACTGATATCCCCAAAAATAACTCAACTTTCCCAAGTCAGTCATAGCAAATTCTGTTTTAAGCAACGCAATGATCTCATATTTCATCAAATTAGATGAGGCAGTACGCACAATGTCATCCACATATAACAACAAATAAGCAATGCTACAACCTTTGTGAAAAATAAATAGAGAATTATCACATTTGATGCATACAAATCCAATCCACATAATGTATTGTGCAAAACGATCATACCACGCTCTAGGGGCATGTTTCAAACCATACAATGACTTACGGAGACGGCATACATACTGAGGGGCTGCTGGATGAACAAAATCAGCGGCTAGTGCATGTAAACAGTTTCTTTCAAATCCCCATGTATTCTTCACATCAAGCTGATGAATCGGCCGTAGAAATAGAATCTTATTTCTACCATAATTATACAACACTAAATATTACAAAATATATGGTGCATCTTTTATACTATACTCTATTTCTACCATAATTATACAACACTAAATATTACAAAATATATGGTGCATCTTTTATACTATACACGTTAATATCTACAATACCCAATCTACTTGTGACCTTTTTCTCTAAAACTTTAGTATATGTTTACACTTTTAGTTTCAATTTACTTGTATGAATTTGCTAATTTTTTTTCCGACACCAAATATTTTCAAATCAAGTTATCAACTTCTTGAATCAGGTTCTATTATTTCAACTTTTAGTATTGTTTTCATCTCAAACTTGCTTGTTTTGATATTTTACTACGTAATATATATTATTTTGTTAACTATTTTTTTAGAATATAAAATATGTCAACTAGAAATTATGTATTTGATTGTTCAAAACTCAAAAAGATAAAGAGAAATTGAATATTTTTTACAATTTCAAAAAGAAGCTCTTGAGGAAGTTAGTGAGATATCTAACCAGATCCTCAAAAGGTAGACTTTAAATGAAAAATATATATATATGATTTTTTTTTCTCATTTTCGTGACAAGAAATTTAAGGTCTTTCATTGATATTTTGTTTTAGGCCCCAACTGTATTGAGCCGTCCATGTGGGCTACTCATAATCGGATTGCGATTCACCTTAAAATTACTTATGTCGAATCAGGAGACTAGTAACGATAATCAGGTCACGGGATTAGTGACCACAATCGGGTAATGAGTGTCATAGTTGACCTACCTAATGAAAACATGCTAGAACTTTGAATTATGACGCACCACAAGAATGATTAAGACTCAAGCGTTCGGGTTGTAATCGTAAACTGTACTGAGCATATATGGTGACATATAAAACAAGTTAAGAGTCAAATTAAATACTTTCCAAAAAAAGAGAAAGAAAGAACTTTGATTTTCTTTTGAAATTTTGTAAGAATTGGATTACACATGCATATGTTTTATTGTTTTAAATATTAAACTTTAGAATATTTACAAAATTTAATGTTCATGTATTCATATCTATTTGAAGTTCCGCTCCAATTTTAGTAAGAAGATATTGAGACTCATTAAATTTTGGTAATTGGTGTACTGACGTTTTCTTTATGGGAGCCTAAGTTGATCAATGTAAACACAAGATTTGAAGACGAACATAACCAAGCTAGGATATTCCACTATTCATATGTTGAGCTTTATATTGCTTCTTGTGGAAACTCCTTATTTCTTTATTCACTCATTTATTTATTTTGAGTATTAGCCAGAGAGCTGATGTCCTACGCAATCTTTCAATTCTTCATACTTAGAAGCTTCATAGATTTATTTAAGTGTTGGAATTTCATTTTCTCCGTCTCAATTTATATTGCATCATTTTTTTTAATTTTTTTTTTTAAAATGTCATTTTTATATATTTAAAAATAATATAACTTTATTAAATAATTTACAATCACACATTTATATAACACTTATTTTAAATTATATATTTTATTTTATTTTTATATAACGTATAATTTATTTTAAATTATATATTTTATTTTATTTTTAAATTTTTGTGTCAAGTTAAATAATGTCGTATAATTTGGGAGGGAGTGAATAATTAAAAAGGGATAAGGAAGTAAATGGAAAGAAGGCAATGGAAATATTAATTGATGCAAACATATGAGAGAGAAGTGTCAGAAAAGCAGGTGGCGGGAAACAGAAATTGCAGGGTCTTGTCCATTTTCTCTTTATATATGTTGCGTGCATTCACTTGATGTGACCAACTAACGTTTTCTTATTTACTCTCTGTTCCGTTTTTTTTTTTTTTTTTTTTTTTTTTGATAATCCAGGTTTTCAGACTTGCGCCTGACTACTTCACTGGTATTACCCAGACGTCCTGGAGATGATGGGACCGGTCCTTCAAAGACCCACCACCAGGTAAATCGCGGGATGTGCACACATGGTCAGTGTCTGCTTGCGTCCAACGGATCAATGCTACAAGGTTGACCCCCAGAGGCCCCATCCACAAGGCTTGGACGGAGACCAATCCCACACTGCAATATGCTCGCGCGGCTTTTAGCATCCAGGCTTTACCACATGTATGTGCCCCGGAGGACGATATCCGGAGGGGAGAATCGAACTTGCGACCCTAAGGCCGCAAAGTTGACTCCCTGCCAGCAAGCTGACCCCTCTGGATTCCTTTTTCTTTTTCTTTTATTAAAAACTGCTCGTACATGGGTGTTTGTATTGATTTTGTAAAATTAACTTATAAGTTAAAAGTTAAAATTTATAAATTTGTTGTATTAGATTTTTTATTTTGGACTTATTTTTATATTTTTTTTGTCTTAAAATATTTATCACAATACGTTTTTCAATAGTTAAACTATATCAACTTTGATCAATATTTTGAGCTATAATTTTTATCATATTAATATAAGAAGAATTACCACTTATAACACTTTTCGTATAGTTTTCGAATATATAAATTTTAATTTTAAAATATTAAATTAATATAATCTCATTTAACTATGAAATTTAGTCAAATTGACTTTTAAAAAAAATATATGATAAGTATTTTGGGACGGAGGGAGTACCTTTTTTGCCTAAAAATACTTCAAAAAGTATAAAAAAGTTTAAAAATCAATAAACACTTAAAATAAATCAATCCAAACACCCTCTATATAGATAAAGCTAAACGACTTACCTTAATTAGGGGTCGCTTGGTAGTTGGGTTTGGAGGGTAGTAATGCAACATCGTGCATAAGTTATACTCCTTCTGTTGTAAAAAAATTGTCTTAGTTTGACTTGACACGTAGTTTAAAAAATAAAGGAAGATTTTTAAAATGTGTGATCCAAAACAAGCCTTAGATATTTGTGTGGCTATAAATCATCTCATAAAGTTAAATTATTTCTAAATATATAAATGTGTCAATCTTTTTGTGACAAATTAATACAGAAAGCAAGACAATCTTTTTAAAACATGTGGAGTATCATATTTAGTATAGCTGGTTAGAAGTGCATTATTCATGTATAAAACTAATATGGTGTTTGGTTACAATTTTAAAATCCACATAATTAATACATGTATAAATTAAGAGAGGAATCTATTTATTATTTTGTGCATGATAGAAAATGAAATATGTAAATTTATAGGCAAAAATATGATGCACGTGAGCTCATTGTCTCACCGTAAAATTAGTTATTTTATGTATATATTTATTTAAATTGGTATGACTTTATCTGTTGATACCCGTGCTATAAAAAATAAATTATGTACTTGATTGAATATTGAGGGATTTATCTAGAGGATTAGGGATCAATTCCTAGCTACTGTGATACATTTTTCGAACTGATTCTTAATGAAATGGATTTATCTTTTTTACAAACTACACACCTAAGTTAAATAGCACCATTTAATCATGTAATTCTAATACAATTGGCTAAGTCATTATATAATATAGTATATTACATAACTTATTTTTGTAACTTGTTTAAGTTTTTATCCTCGATCTTAAATAACAATAGTATTGTGTCGTTCAAATGGCTAGGTAAATAAATATAATATTTTAATATGAAAGTTGACAGAACTCGTGTATATACATGGTATACCAAACCAACAGTATTTAGGTTACTTACCATAATTATTGTATGTTTCTGGGTGACAACTTGTTTTTTAATCAGTGAAACGCCATGATACTTTATCGCGATCCAGTGCGGAGGCCGAGTATCGAGGGGTAGCCAATGTGGTGTCTGAGTCATGTTGGCTACGTAATCTTCTATTAGAGCTACACTTTTCGATTCAGAAAGCTAACTTGGTTTATTGTGATAATGTCAGTGCAGTCTATCTCTCTGGGAATCCGGTCCAACATCAATACAATAAACATATCGAGATGGATATTCACTTTATTCGAGAAAAGATAGCTCGTGGACAAGTACGTGTCTTGCAGTGTGACAATGAGAGGGAATTCATAAATGACCAATTTAAAGAATTTTGTCACAAAAATGGTATATCATTGCGTCTCTCCTGTCAACATACTTCTTCTCAAAATGGAAAAGCCGAAAGAAAAATACGAACAATCAACAATTTAATTCGCACATTTCTTGCGCATTCATCCATACCACCATCATTTTGGCATCATACTCTTCAAATGGCCACATATCTCTTAACCATTCTTCTGAGCAAACTACTCTCAAACCTATCACCACACAAATTTTATACCACTGTGTTCCTTCCTTCATGGATCTAGGAGTTCATACGAATAATGGCTAGCGGGATTTCACATTCAATCGGAGTTTCCTTAGTTGGTGTCGAAGGAACTGAGCAAAATGACCCCGTAACTTTGGGAGAAGGGGTGCTCGTTTTTGGGTATTTTTGTTATCCATTGTTTACATCCACAACAATAAACAATCTTCAGGCCCGTTCCACTTCATGTGTATTTTTGGGATACCCACAAAATCATAGGGCTATAAGTGTTATGATATGTCTAATGGAAAAAGCATCATCTCTCGTCACATTGTTTTCGATGAGTCCACATTCCCGTTTGCTAACTCTCACACATCATCCCCGCCCTCATATAATTTTTTGGACGACGGGATACATCCACTATTGAGATACTATTTACACAACCCATCTCCATAAGCCCAAATGAGGCAGCCCACTACTCCCTCTTCATCATTGTCGGTCCAGCCATCAAACCGGATTGGACCAGACCAAATTGGGCCACATGTTTGGTCGGTCCAACCACCAAACCGGAATGGGCTAGTCCGGTTAAGAGAGCCCACTGCTCTCTCATCCTCGATCTTAGCCCAGTCCATGTCCCGACATCCCTTGGCCCAAATGAGGGACCCACTATTCCCTTCACCACTTTACCAACCCGGACAACAAGCCCATTGCTTCAATCCCACCTAGTCGGTCCCTCTCGGGCTAGTGATATTCTAAAAAATACACAAACCCAGCCCTCCATTTAGGCCCCACCTCGGTCCATTAAAACATGTGCCATGCATAGGATTTTTAGGCCCAAGCGTCATTTTAATCTAACATCCTCGGTCCAACCATCACCGATTCCAAAAAATCCAAAAGCTGCCCTATGAGACTCGAATTGAAAAGTTGTCATGTTAGATGAAGTTGATGCTCTTATTAAAAATAAGTCGTGGGAGTTGGTGCCCCATCCTTCTAATGTGAACATAATACGCTATGTGTGGATTTTTTGTCATAAAAAGAAATATGATGGTTCCTTTGAAAGACACAAAACTCGTCTTGTTGGTGATGGCAAGTCTCAGCAAGTTGGAGTAGATTGTGATTAAACGTTTAGCCCAGTGGTTAAACCAGCAACCATCCGGATAGTACTCAGCCTAGCTCTATCAATATCATGGATCATTCACCAGTTGGATGTTAATAATGTTTTTCTACATGGTCACATACAGGAAATAGTTTACATGCACCAACCATTGGGGTTCCGAGATCCTATTCATCTTGATTATGTTTGCTTATTCAAGAAATCATTATACGGTCTAAAATAGGCCCCCAAGGATGGTATAACAGGTTTGCTGGATTTATTTCCACATTGGGATTCTCACATAGCAATTTCGATCAGTCGTTGTTCATTTATCAGAAAGGGAATGACATGGCATACCTTCTTCTTTATGTGGATGACATCATCCTCACAACGTCATCTTGCTCTCTTCGCTAGTCCATAATTTCCCTACTTACATATGAATTTGCTATGAAGGATTTGGGTCCTTTGAATTATTTTTTGGGCATTGCGGTAACTCAACATGCATGTGGTCTAATTCTTTCCCAAAGAAAATATGCTGAGGAAATAATTGACAGAGTCGGCATATCTTCATGTAAGCCGTCACCAACACCGGTAGATACCAAGGCTAAGTTGAGTAACTCTTCAGGATCTCCCTACGGTGATCCGACACATTACCGCAGTTTAGCAGGGGCATTATAGTATTTCACATTTACGAGATCGGATATCTCATATGCTGTTCAACGGGTATGTTTACATATGAATGACCCGAAAGAGGAACATATGTGGGCTCTCAAATGAATGCTGCGGTATATTCAGGGTACTCTTGATTTTGGCTTACATCTGTACAAGTCAACCATCTCCGATCTCACATCATATACTGATGCTGATTGGGGTGGATGCCCGGATACCAGACACTACATCTCTGGTTATTGTGTATTTATAAGAGACAACTTGATCTCATGGTCATCCAAACGCCAACCCACGCCCTCTCGGTCTAGTGTTGAAGCTAAATATAGAGGGTTTGCGAATGTTGTCTCTGAATCACGTTGGCTCTATAATCTGCTATTGGAGCTCCATTGTCCGATAAAAAAGCAATAGTGGTTTATTGTGATAATGTGAGTGTGATATATCTGTCATGGAACTCGACACAACATCAACGCACTAAACATATCAATATGAATATCTTATTTATCCGGGAAAAGGTTGCCCTTGGTCAAGTCCGTGTTCTCCAAGTCCCAACTCACAATCAGATTGCCGATATATTCACAAAAGGTCTTCCGTGGATACTCTTTAATGATTTTAGGGACAATATCAGCATTCGGGAACCTCCCGCTAAGACTGCGAGGGAATGATAGATTATTATGAAAATAATCAAAAGATTATTTCCATAATCAATGTAAATAATTTATATTTGTAAGATTGTAATAATCACCCTTGGGGAATCTTCTCATTATTACAAAATATATATTGTGTACAAGGTGGAATCCCAATACAGTACGGATCCTAATATACCATAAATATACAACACCCATAATTACATAATATATGGAGAATATATTGAGAATATTCGCTAATACACCCCTTAGTCGGAGCAGGAGGAGGCCGGACGCTAAGACTGGATCTAAAGTCGATGAATAACTGTCTGGGAAGCCCTTTTGTGAAGAATCTGCATACTGATATGAAAAAGGCACATGCAACACTTTGACATGACCGAGAGCAACCTTCTCACAAACAAAATGTATATCCATCTTAATGTGTTTGGTTCGCTGATGTTGAACCGGATTGTGAGATCGATATATGACAGATATGTTATCACAGTAGATGATAGACGCCTTATGCAAGGGACACTGGAGCTCCAAGAGGAGATTTCAGAGCTAACAAATCTCAGCGACAACATTGACAACGCCTCTGTACTCTACTTCGGCACTCGAACGGGATAGTGTGGCTTGCCTCTTGGCAGCACAGGAAATGATATTATCCCCTAAAAATACAAATAGCCGGAGGTGGAGCGTCGCGGTCCATTCACCCTGCCCAATCTACATTCGTATATGGTAGTAACCCGGTCGGTGCAGAGGGGTATAAATGCAACCCATAATCAAGTGTGCCCTTAATGTATAAGATGATACACTTAAGAGCAGTGAAGTGAGACTCTTGGGGCGTGCATAAATAGACACACATTCTGCACAACATAAGCAATATCAGGTCTGGTGAATGTAAGATACCGAAGTGCACCTGCAAGGCTCCTATAAAGAGTAGTATCAGAGAATGGATCACTATCATCAGCACTGAGCTTTGATTTAGAATTTACTGGAGTGGGCATGATCTTGCAATTTACCATCTTAGCCATGTACACGATCTCCTCTGCATACTTACGCTGACTCAAGAACATAATATATGCATATCTGGTCATTGATATCCCCAAGAAGTAACTCAAATTTCTCAAGTCAGTCATAGCAAATTTGGTTTTAAGTAAAGCAATAATCTCATTTTCAACCCATCAGATGAGGCAGTGAGAACAATATCATCCACATATAGTAGTAAGTAAGCAGTGTTACTACCTCGATGAAAAATGAAAAGAGACTTATCACACCTGTTGCATACAAATCCAATCTGCATAATGTACCTGGCAATACATTTATACCACGCTCTGGGGCTTGTTTCAAACCATACAATGACTTACGGAGACGACATACATACTGAGGGGCCGCTGGATGGACAAAGCTAGGTGGTTGGTGTATGTAAATTGTTTCTTTCAAGTCCCCGTGTAGAAATACATTTTTCATATCAAGCTGATGGATCGGCCAATGTTTGCCCATGGCTATACTCAGAACTGTGCGAATAGTAGCCGGTTTAACAACTGGACTGAACGTCTCACCATAATCAATACCCTCCTGCTGATTTGTGCCATTAGCCACAAATATCGCTTATATATCTCTAGATCGCCATTGTCTTTGTATTAGTGACGAAAAAGCCATATGCAACAAATCACATTCACCCCCTCTGGTCTAAGAACCAAATCCCATATGTGCTATTTCGTTAAAGCATTAAATTCCTCACACATAGCCACATTCCAATTAGGGTTTAATTTGGCTAATTTAGGGTTTTTAGAAATTTGGGAAATTATTTGTGTTGATTGGTTAAAATAGACTATGGGCTTAAAAATCTCGTGTTGGGCACGTGTTTCCATTCGGTGCGTTGGGGCAGTGGGTTGATCATTTTTTGGATGGGTCGTTGGTTGTGGGTTACTGAACTGGTGCGTGGTGTCGAGTTGGTGTGTTGTGGAACAAGGCAGTTGGGTGAGATGAGTTATGGGATGTTGGCAAGTTTGGTAGAGGCGACGATGGGTCGAGTACGGTCGACGATGTGGGTTGGGCGATGTGGTGTGGGGTAGATATCGTCGGGTATGGTGACGGTGGTGGGTTTAGGATGTGGTGGTAGTTTGTGTTTGTTGGTTTGTTGGGGTGTTGGTATTTCCGGTAATTGGTTGGTTGACGGAGAAGGGATGGCTAACTGGGCTCTCGGATATGGTGTTTGTTGGAGGTGGCATAACAACTGGTGGTGGGTGAAGGTTTTGGGTGTTGGTGGGGTTGATAATCGGTGGTGAGACAGAAGAACTGGACCGATTGCCGGTATCGGTGGCAATCAGTGATGGATGTAACTGAGAGATAGAGGGTGACACTGCCGCAGAGCCGCCGGCGATAGTGGCAGCGGTGGATGGCAGGGACGTGTTCACGGTGGTGGCATAATGCAGTTGGCTGAGAACGACGAGGGAGATGTCAGACTCGTCAAGAAAGGTATAGTCCATTTTTTGGAATTTTTGAATATTGAAAAAGGGAATATGGTCTCGTCAAACATGACATGACGAGAGACATGGATTTGATGAGTGGTCAGGTCATAACATAGATAGCCCTTATGATTAGACGGGAAACCTACGAAAACACACAGAGTTGTTCAAGGTGCTAATTTGTGAGGGGTAGTGAATGCAAGATTGGGGTAACACAGGCAATCGAAAATCCTTAGATGATCATAAGAAATGATCCGACGGTATAAAATTTCTGTTGGGGTCATATTGTGAAGGGTGCTAGTAGGTAAAATATTTAAAACATATTATACCATTTTGACTGCATAAACTCAGAAGGACGGAGGAAGGGAGGCATGAAACAGGAGAGTACGAACCATGTTATTTATGGTGCAGATGTTTCGTTCTGTTTTGCTATTTTGAGACGATGTGTGGGGACACGAGAATCAGAAAACCATGGAATTATTGAATTCACGATCATTATCACACTGAAAAGATTTTATGCATTTTTCAAACTGTGTTTTGACAAAAGTACTAAACTCAAGAAATTTGTCAAACACTTCTTATTTAAATTTGAGTGGGTAGATCCAAGTATAATGAGAAAAATCATCTAACAAGACAAGATAATATTTATGACCTAGTGAACTAGAGATATGAGATGTCCACAAATCAGCATGAATAATATCAAAAGGAGAAAACGTAACACCTGAACATGATTTAAAAGAAAGACGAACATGTTTGCCTAAAGAACACGAACACAGTGTTGGGCAAGTTTTCTATTATTATATTTAATAAAATTATTGCCTGTAAAAAAATAAAAAATTGGGGCTCCTCGGTGGCCAAGCCTATTATGCCAAGTTGACGGAGAGATAGCAGCGAGAGAGATGAGAGAGCATGAGCTGGTAGCGGAGGTGGATGGGAATAGATAGAGATCCCCCGTGCTATTGCATCTTGTAAGAGGTGTCCCCGTACGAAGATCCTTCACAGTAAAACCAAAAGGGTCAACGTCAATAGAGACGAAATTATTACGAGTAAATTTTCGGACAGAAATTAAGTTCTTAATGATGTTCGGATCATACATGTCATTGTTAAGGGAAAAAGGTGGGTGAGGCGGTTGTGTGTAAGTGGTACCATAACCCTGTATTGGAATGCGATGACCATTCCCAACAATAATGTATTAAGGATACTTTAATCGAAACAGTTTGAGAATATTACCTGCAGAGCGGGTGAGGTGAGATGTGACTCCCGTGTCCATGTACCAATTTTCATCGGGCTGCTGCAAGTTCAAACAGCTAAAAGCTTGGCCCAAATCAGTCGGGGCCAGACCAGAGGGATGTTGCGGGAATTGGGCCTGCATAAAGTGGGATTGGTATGGCTGAAACTGGGATGTCCAAGTTGCCGGAACCGGTCCCAATATTCTGTGTTGTGGGAAAGGGAATTGGGTGAGACAGGTGCAGGGAAATTGGCCTAGTTCCCGTTCTGAATTGAAGAAACTGGGCCGGTCCAGTTCGCATAATTAGTGGGTTGCTGCGGCTGTTGATTTTACTGCTGGCCACGATCCTCTTTCCCACGCCCTTTGCCACCTCGTCCACCGTCGCGACCCCTGCCACCCCGGTTGTTCCGCGGCTGATTATTTCCGACAGTGGAGGCAGGCCGGTGGTGATGGTATTTTGAAGAGATGTTTCGACTGCTAACTTCATTTGATTATGCTCGTCCTGTTTTGCACGTCGGGTTTCCTCCAATAATAATTGCGAGTGGGCCTTGTTGAAACTGGGTAATGGATCAGCTTGATGTATCATAGTGGCTAAAGTGTTGTACTCACCTTTTGGTAGGCTTGCAACTAATTGTAGGACCATCTTTGTTTTGGAAACATGTGTGCCGACGTTGGACAATTGGTCCGCCACTAGTTTCAATTGTTTGCAATAATCGGACACGTTAGAGAAATTTTCAAGGCGTGTATTATTAAATTATTCTTCCAAACACATAACACGAGTGTGCTTGTTATCTTAAAAAATTTCTTCTAACCGAATCCATAAATCACAAGCCGAGGTGCCGGTTAGTAAGGAGCAAGTCCTAAGAGATAGTTTCATATATCCACTGTTTTACAATGGCGCCTAGAAGACGACATGCTGATTCATCAACCTCAAGGGGGTGAGGGAATGAGTCATCGATGTGGTCAAGCACGTTATAGACACACGGAAAAGTTCAACCCATGGAGAATAGTAACCGTTTTCTTGATCAAGAATTATGGGAATGAAGTTCTTGCTGTTGGTGACGGTGAGGGATGGATAAACAGAGGGTGAAAAGATGATTTTGGTATGGCAGGGGTGACGACGGATGAGGTTGAGGCTGCTGTGGGAGTTGTGGGAGTCGTTATAATGGATTAGTTTTATGGAAGTAGGAGAAAGAAGACAAGGATGAACAAAGAAAAGTAAAAAGTGTCTTCTCGGCCAAAGAGTGGTGGCCGCCAGTGGTTTGAGAAAACTTAGAGAGGGGGGGGGCGGCGGAAATAGAAGAGAAGACTTAGGGTTTAGGGTTTGACTTTTGATACCATGTAATATTGTTATAATCTCCTTTGTGGGGTCTTCTCATTATTACAAAAAATATATAGTGTGTACAAGGTGAAATTTCAATATAGTAAGGATACTAATATACCATAAATATAAAATACTCATAATTACAGGGGAATTTATTGAGAATATTCGCTAATAATATTTATTAGTAAATATTTTTAATATAATAATAATATATTTCTATCATAATTGTAACCTTAATTATGGATGGTAAACTTATATATATTATGACATTATAAAATAAAATAAATACAAAAAATATTTCCTTCAATTTCGAAATTCCTTGCGGCTGGTAATAGCATCCTTGGATCAGGAGTGTAGTCATAAGGTGGGATCTATCATAAATAATAATCCACGTCACCTGATTCGCCTTTATTTGCAAATTGCAAATATATATTTTTCTAAAATTAATATCTACTACCAAATACGTCAATAGTAAGTTTAAGTTGTCAGAAAAAAATGTTACATTTGTCAGAGAAAAGTCAAAAAATACAGACTGCTCATGTGGGTCCCGCCTTTATTTCCCATGTTTTTATTGATTTCCTTCTTTTTTAATTTGTTTTTCTTTTAATTTTTGGAGTTCTTTTCGCATTCTTTTTGTGTGTTAGAGAGATAAAAGTACAGGCTAGCCAGCATGCGACTACTTCACGTGCGTGCATGTGAGTTATATCCTGATAATAACGGAGTAATCAAAGCGTCAAATGGGAACCTACACAAAACACATCGTTTATAAAGAAATCATACGTAATGTATACTCACATTGCATTTTTCCTAACTCTAAGTACTTAACAATATTGTCTAACTTAACTAAATTGATCAATTTTGCAAGTTCAGATGATATCCAATCATATTAAAATCAAGTATTGTGCTAATGTGATAACATTGATTTCAAACGTTTAGATGTTTGTTGCATTTTTTGCCGTATATGTAAAAAAAAAATATTTATTAAATTTATTATTCCTGCATATAAATAATTGATTGAGCTAATACATGATGGTATTAATTGCAACACATGTTCATAGAAATTAGTGTGTGTATATATATATATATATATATATATGACAATAATATATACAAAAGTTATCCAACATTCAGACTTATATTTGTTATATGATCCGGCGCATTCACAATTATTTGAATATTACAAAAATTTACATTCGATTTATAGGAGTGTCCCATCATATCCTTCCAAAAAAATATATACTTGAGGAAGAGGCACTACAAAAACTCTTGCTCCATCAAAAATGTGCTTCTTACCTCCCTCCTACGCTAGCAGATCAACCACCATATTCTGCTCACGGTATATGTGTTTTAGTACCGGTTGGCTTAACTTGTGCATCAAGGACCTGCATTAAGTGATAATAGATATATAAGGAATGTGACATTGTTTTATCATGATAATTACCTCTGTGGAATTACAATTGATTCCCAATGGCCTCAGATTATGCTCATGAGATGGTTGTAATCCGTGCATATTAGTTGTTAGTTCTGCATAGTTGTTAATAGTACTAGGTAATCCTTTACTGGATCCAACTACCCAATCTTCGATTCTCTTACGTGAGTTATATTCTCAAGATGTTGTTACTAATATCTTCTTTGTTAGAAATGCTAATTTTGGATTAAATATCTTTGCTATAATTATCACATATTCGAAATTTACTAAAACAGTTAATTCAAATTACGTTGGTTAAGCCTATTTACAGAGAAAAGAGGTTCCTTTAAAAAACCATTTTAAATTTTCAAATTCCAAACTTTTTAATTGAAAATGAGGGAAGCATCTTGCCGTAATCTTGGTGGTTATTTTGATTTAACTACTTGCTCATGTTAAAATCTTATTGAATAGTCTCAATCATTTTATCAATAAACACTACTCCCTTCGTTTCATTTTAATTATTGCTTTAACTTAAAAAATTATTTTAAAATAAGTGTTATTTTAGAAATTTAAGACCAAATTTGATATTTGTTTCAACTACCCTAAACATTAAAAAGTTATATTTTTTAATATTGCTCAATTATAAAAAAATAACAAATAAATATGGACAGCTTAGTAAACTATATATTATATTTTTTTTCTTAATAAGCGTGTAAAAGCTAAAGCTATAACCTGTAAGTAAAATGGAACAAAGGAAGTAATAAAGAGAATGGTTAAAAGAAAGATTTTAAGCCTTGGATAGTTGGAATTTTAATACAATTTCGAATAATTACTTTTGCATGAAAGGTCTTACATCTTAAATGGGGTCATTTGGCCTTCAAGAAGAAATTGCACGGTTTTCTCTTCAAATGGGTTGGTTTTTAATTTTTACCCCTCAAATGGAACTTATGCTTTCTAGGGCATAAGTTCTTTTCTGGATCCGACACAATTTGTGTCGGATTCCATAAAGAGTTTATGCCCTTGAAGGCATAATTTCCATTTGAGGGAAAAAATTAAATACCAGTACAAATAGGAACAAATTTGCAAATGACCCTTTGCATTTTTACGGGCTATTTTGTGTTGGTTTTAATATTTGGCCCTCATAAAAATAGCCCTTTCGCAAGGCATAAATTTATATTTTCGCATCATAATATCTCTTAAGTTATGGCTCGTGTCCTTAGAGAATTTATGGCCCGCTAGAACATAATTTCGATTTTGAAGAGTAAAACTTAAAGACCAACCATTTAAAGGATAATAATTAAAGACCAGACCATTTTAGGTTATACCGTGTAATTATTTCTAAATGGACATACTAAACATGAGGCCCATACACTTCCAGACGAACTGGAATAGCTCACGGGCTGGGCCCTGCAAAGATGCAGTTGGGGGATATTGTTTAGGTCCATCGTGCCATATTAATTCGCTAGGATCTAAAGCTATTGTTAGTGTATACTTAGTGTATAAATAATTAGTGCACAATGATTATATACTCATATTAACTAAAAGTTATTAAAAATAAAATAAAAAATGGAGTATTTTTCATTGTGGACTTTATTAAATTACTGTGAAGTGTAAAAAATATCATAATGATTTGTTTTGGTTTGATTTATTGATCATGGGCTGTAATCTGGCCTTCTAGAATGAGCCCATCAATTAAATCCATGAATTTTGTTTAGTGAATTTCAAAAGAACCCATTAAGGATAAGTCTTAGTTTGGTCTTTCTTGCACTGGTGCACAAGTTTATAAGCACTAATGCACGTTGCAATGGCAGATATAAAGCGACATAATTACACTGTATGAAATTTAGGACAATAATGTTACTAAAATTAACCAACCTTTTTAAATTTTACAAAAAATGACCAAGTTTTTTCTCTCTATCGCGCTCTCTCTCTCTCACGCTCTCACTCTCGCAGCCTCCTCTCTCTTGCTATTTCTCACTCGACCTCCTCCTCTCTCTCTCAGATCTGGTGCTCTCTCTCGCTCTTCTCTCAAATCTGGTGGTGGTAAGCCGGAGCTCCGGCGATGGCTGGTAGCTATTGCTGCTCCGTCGTCGATTTGAGATTTGGTAGTTGTTGTTGTCGGTCGTCGATATGAGATTCAGGGTTGGTGCTGCTCTGGCATGATCTCCGGCGATGACTGATCGCAGGTGTATATGGGCATAGATGGAGCTAAAGATTTGTAGTTGGTGGTGTATATGGATGTATATGGGAGTTGGTGGTGCTGAAGTTATTTTTTTGTATAATAGTGTATAATATTGTATAATAGTGTATATGGGTGTTTATATATATAGGTGTATAAATATGTATACACCTTCAAACACCTATATACATAATGTACTTGTCTTTTGTATATGAGTGTATAATACTATATAAAAATATTTTTGGGCCAAAGCTTTGCAATGTAAAATTGGGCTATATTTTTGCAATGTAAGTGAGCAAATTGTATATTTTTGAAATTTCCCCATATAAAGCATATCTTATAGGTTCACAGGAATAAAATAATTTTGGGAAAAGAATGTTATACCCCTTTCAAGCACAATAATTATCCATCCATATCCCTTTCTAAATTAGTTATTCGCCCATACCCTAAAAATTATGATATCAATATGATATCACGCGGCATCTTATATACGGTATCACAAAGGACTTTTTTTATTTTTTTTTCAAAACACTCATCAGCCCTCTATGAAACTCATATGATATATATAATTTACTGACTGAATATCATAGAAGATCATGTTCATTTATTCAAAAAACACGCTTTCCTAAAAAAAAGACCTCTATGATATCATCATCTTATATACATATACTGAGATGGTATCATAGATGATAACTTCAATCCATCAATGTGACACTCCTTAGTCTTCCGTGATTCCATCATAGTATATGGTATCATAGAGGTCTTTTTTTTTAATCATATACTGAGATGGTATCATGGAGAACTGTTTTAGTCCTTCAGTGAGACACTCTCTTAGTCCTTTATGATACCATCATGTTATATAAATATACCGAGATGGTATTATGGAGGACTGTTTCAGTCCTTCTCTTAGTCCTCCATGATACCATCATAATATATAAATATATTGCGATGATGTCATAGAGGAAGGATTTTGGGGGAAGAAGTGTTCAGGTATATATTTTCGGTCGGCGGGATAAAAGCGAAATTAGTTTAGGGGAGAAAGGGGAAGGGTGCATAAGCAATATTTTACATTTTAAGGATATTTGGTGTTGTTTTAGTTTTGCCCAAGCCGTATACCTTTCTAGCTTCTTGATATGGTAATTGCAACACACCATCAATGTCTTTTACCTATCAAAATTCATTAATGAATCAGTATCTCCCTGAACACAAGTCTCCTTCATGGAATGAAATAATCTTGTTTTGTTCTCCGGTTGAATGTAATAATCTTATTTTGTTGCTCAATTGAAAAGAGATATCTTGAGCAATCGGAGAAACACTTTGATAAACATATTTAATTTAATATTAATTTGAAGGCGATATAATAATTTATAAATTTTTAATCTTGAATCCGCTTTTAACATAGGTGCATCGCACATGCCATTAATATATTACTACATTCATGATGGATTACTAAAGTTTTGATCAAATATCAGAATAATGCAAAATTTAAGCATCGAGGGAGCAATCTCATTTTTTACCTTTAATTGGTCAAAATATACGGAATTTCTTAATTTTTGTGGAGGATTAAATCCGTAAGGGAGCTTTGATAACGATGAAGAGGAAGTATATGCAAATTCTGGAAAGATCCAATAGTATCTTGGAGGGTCAAGTGAACATCCTGATGGTTTACTAAATTAGGTCTTTATCTTAAATCATAAGAAGAAAAAAAACAACGCCCATGGATGATGCCAATTCAATTAATTTCTTATAGTTAATTGACTGATGAGTCACCAACAATTTTCTGAGTTCTTAAATGAAAAAGGAAAAGAAAAAGAAAAAGAAGTGCCTTCACGCCATATGCTTAGCTTATTAGTATTATTTTTTGTGGGTCTATTCTTGAAGTGTTTTTTTTTTTTTTGCTAAAAAGAAAGTTTGTTTTATGCTCTATTTCATTTCAAAATATAAACAGTTAAATAAAGCCACTTTATGGTCAGAGAATAAATTGATTTTCTTTTAATATTCGAAACACCGAAGACTTGTACAGTATACAGTTTAATTGGAAGAATGCAATTAAACTTCTTTATAACAATATCGTTTATTTAGATATTATTTGATTGTTATAGCGAAATATTATTATAGATAACATATAATATAATATGATAAATTAGTTCCGAGAAAAATTAAATGTTATTACGAAATTTTGTTATAATGGATGACTAGATCATAAATTTTGAATAAATAGAGGAATACTGATGTTTATTTGATGGACTATGTAAACTAACTTCATAACTAATATTTGAAATGATTATGGTTTTAGTTGACTATTGCATTTGATGAATGGTTGGTAATTAGGTTTGAACTAAATTTATTTTATTAGAAAACATAGTGGATTCCACGTAACACCAAATAACTTATCTACATCAGCTAATTAATTACTACTAGTGAAACTCCCCCATTTGTTTTTATATGTATTTTTGTTAACTCGTATTAGTTAGAAAAAGAGAACAAAAATTGGTCCATTTTTGTACGAGCACACATTTGTACAGAAATAGGTAAACCCAAAGAATCAAAATTGTCGGATTATCCAACTGCAAATACTGGCAATAGAATCTTTTATTATTCATTTAGTAAATGAAAAGAGCCCCGGGGCGTAGACGAGTTGGTAAGTGGCAAGGTGGTGGGGTACAACCACTCCGACGTCGCGGATTCGAATCCGTGTGGTGACAGTCTTTGCTGAAATATTGCAAGAGGTGTTGCTGGGTTCGTGTCCCGTTGGTCCTCTCCCTTGCAGGGTTGCCACTCGCGCATATCCCTCGATTTACATCCCACCTGGCAAAGGGCCTCTGATACAGATGGGGAGTTTTACCTTCGGAATTTCCCCCTTCACAAAGTAAATGAAAACAAATGAAGTATTTAATTCCACTTGTCAAATTAAGTACACATTATTTTCAGAGTTGCTTTCTGCTGAGCTAAGAGAATATTATGACTTCTTGTAAAAATATCTAAGTCAGAATCATTATTGAAATAAAATTTTGGACTCCCTATTATTTTTTAAAAAGGAGATTGAGAAATTGTTTGCTTATAATTAATTGGAAAATATTAAATAAAAAATTCGAGACTTTCCATAAGCTCCTTGATAATGAAGGTACCTTGGGTGCATAGTGCACATACTGTATTTCAAAAGTCACTAAAAGAAAATATCGAAACCACCAAATAAATTAAAAAACAGAAATGTACATTTTTGTGCAAACATCATGGGTGATTTTCTCACACATTTTTTCAGAAAATATTTTTTCTAAAAATGTATTTCCATAAAAAAAAAGTGATATTTTTTACATATTTTTATGATGTTTAATCCTCTCTACCTCTTGAAGGTAGACGTAAGGTCTGGATACACATAATCATTTCTAAATGACTAAACTTTACTTGTGGGATTACACTGAATATATTGTTGTTATTGTTATTTTCTGGTGTTTAATAAGTAAATAGGAAATATTTTTCAAAACTATAATATGACAAATTTAAAAACTTTTGTGGGGAGGGGGTTGTGAAAATTATTAGTTGGAACTTGGAAATGACATTGGAGGGTTTTGGAAAACGACTTTCCTCCTCTTTTTTGGCAAGCTATTTTCCAGAAATTAAGGAAAAATATGTTCTCAAGAAAACACATGAAAAAATTTAAAAATATGTTTCTTCGGACCAAATACACCTTAGGTATTGATAATCTTTTACATATTTCGTTTAATAATTAACTTTATATACACAAAAATATATATGTATGCGTGTGTTAGGAAGATATTTATAACAACTAACACATGTTAGTAGGAACACAATCCAAATCTCTTTAACATTAAAGTCTGTAGATGGTTATAGTGAGGGAAAAATCTCGTTATGTAGTGCCTTTCAATTTATAAATACATATCCTAAAATTCTCACATTTATCCATATTTTTCTGTATTCTTTCTACTTTGTTTATTTTATTTCCTCACAAGCCTCATTTTGGCTTTAAAAACGAGTTTGTTTTTCGGCAACTAAACTAAATTATTTCCAAGAAAAACATAAATACATCACCCTATTATCCACACACTTTATATATATATATATATATATATCGATCAGACTTTAGTAATGCATTATTAAAATGTGTAAACTTAGACCAATAGCTAACCAAATTTCAAGTAATTGGACTGTTACAGAATGCTAGAGCTATTTTCAACTTGAATTTAGGCCTTTCCATTGATGCGAAAAGATACACACATAAAAGGCCAAAACATAGATTTATAGTTTTGATTTAGTTATGCTACTCTTATTTCCATATGTTTTATACTTTAATTTATTTTCTTGTTTGACCAAATAATTAGATTTAGCCGCTAATCCAAGAAATCAGTTGGTCAACTGCCTCCAACCCAGTGGCAGAGCCTGGCGAAGGACCAGCATATTTTCTTGTCATTTGTGTTAAGGGTTAATAGGGGAGTAACATTTAACTTATGTACATCGCGAAATTTTTTGACTAAAGATGTGCACCTGATCACCCTTCAGCCAAGATCACTCGGCCATGCTCCAACTCCAAGCGTGAATGACTCTTTTTAAAATATATATATATATATATATAATAAAATAGATACACTATACTCCGTATTCTTGTTCATGAAAATTGAGCGTTCCCCTTAACGAGTCATACAAAACGTCAATTTGGATAGTCATGCCAATAAATTCAGATACTAGATGATCAAACTAAAAAAACAGAGGTGAAAATCATCAAATGAAACCCAAAAATTAAAATTTCTCAAATGCAGAATAAAAATATTAGATCGTCACTAAAAGGTATTAGTAGTTATGTAGCTCATTCCCTCTTTTTTGGTTTCTTATTCCCTACTTGGGAATTTTTATTCTCTTCAGTCACTTTATTCCCATTTACCTTATTAATCCACCCTCTCTTTTTTCACATTTATGAACTTTCAAAAAATAGTCTCCAAAATTCCTCTTAAATTGATTCAATTCACCACGGATTAATTTTCGAAAGTTGCCAACAATTACGTATTTTTTAAAATTAACAAACAAATTAGGACTTACAATATCCGAGGACATCCATTTAGGTGAGAAGTTCACATCTTTAATGGCTAATGCCGTGTTAATCAACTAATTTTTCACGAGTAATCAATTGATTAGCATGCGAAATCATTTCATTTAGGTGCATTGATCACCTACCACAGTGGCTCCACAAAGAGATAGGTGGCAAAATCTAAAAGTAAAAAAACTAATTTTGTATAATTACTAGGTGGGTGTTTGGACATAAGAATTGTAATTTTTTTTTATTTTAAAAAAGTAGTATTTGTTTTATGCATGATTGAAAATGATATTTAAATTTGGAGTTGTTTTTGAATCTTTATGAGTGATTTGAAGCGAAAATTGTGAAAATATCCTTTTGGAATTTTTCAAATTGAAGTTGAACTCCGAAAAATTGTAATAATTCTATGTCATATCAGTTTTCTTGAATAATATTTCGGAAAAGTGAGAACTATCCATGGCCAAACAAGTATTAAGTTTTTTATGCATTAATCCTTTTAGTGTTTCACTTAGATTTTTGTAACACCCCGTACTTTCGGGTGATGGTTTAAACAGCTAGACGTATGCAAGTATACTTGAGTCCTGGGGAAATTTTGTTATAATTAGGTATTCACATCAAGAGCTTAGTATAGAAAGGGATGCGGTCCCGAAATAATTTAAGATTTTAAAAGTGTGACAACGATGACTAGAAATGATATTTTGTGTATGGCAAAAAAGGCTACGGACTAGTGTTATAGCACATGACTATGATAATGAATATATAAAGTATGTTAAAATGATTACCAATTAAGTGAATTAGGATAAAAATAATTATTATATATGTAATTGATTAATTATTAAATTTTTAGAGGGAGATTAATAACTAATAAGCTTGCACATAATGATTTATGTGTCATCTTTAAGTGATGAGTATTAAAATAAGATATTGATGTGGCAACTTTAAGTAATGACTAATAAAAGGATACACCAAGTACTTACATGTGTAGAAGAGGAAACGTGGCTTTAAAGTCCCTGAGTTCAATTTACTAGTTAAATGAAGTGCTGCAACATATTAACCTCATTAATACAGCAAGCAACGTCAATTCTAGCCTCATAATATCAACGTAAGTGCTAAATTTTAAGGAAGAAAAGTATCATTTTTTTCAAGAACAATATATGAGTTTTACCCACTGCTTCGATCTCGTTGTTTTGTTTTGTCATGTGTTGAATCCGAGCTTTCTCTGAAGAGAAATAAGGTAGAAAAAGAGTAGTTCTTGAAATGTGAGGTGCTAGACGAGCTGCATGAATTGTGTTGTTAGGTAACTCGACACAGGTATGTTAAGGCAAATCATTTCTTCTTTTGGCATGTTCTAAGTACGAAACGTAAACGTAATATTGTCTTATAAATTATTCTACTCTTAGTAGTTAAGAATGTTCATGTTATTCATTCCTGTTGCCAAAGCATGTCTAAATATGTTTCTAAATCTTTAGTGATGTATATGAAAAAGATGTTAGTATTCATAATGTTAATCGGAGGTGAAGCGGCATTACGTCACTCCGATAAACTCATAATGTTTTATTTTTCATTCATGTATTACCCTGGACCCCACATGCGTTATATACTCTAATATATGATATGCATTATATATATGTAGGGGATGAGAAAGGGATACGCCGTTATATATGCACACCACATGATCAGCTGGTATATGATGATGATTATGCCCACAGAGGCCGAAATGATATGATGAGAGACGACGTTATACACACACACACACATATATATATATATATATGTGTGTGTGTGTGTGTATGACCGCATTGTGCATGACACTTAGGCATATTATGGCCCTCATAGGCATTCTGCACAGATATGATACTTATGCATATTATGGCCCTCAGAGGCATTCACTATTGGTTAGTTGTTTCTTGTCTCTGTTTACTTTTATGTCTCTGTTATGCTATTTTCATGCCTGACATACTCGGTACATCAGTCGTACTGACGTCACTTTTGTCGGGGGACGCTGCGTTTCATGCCCGCAGGCAAGGCGACGATCTGCATTAGTAGGTTGCTGACTCAGCGGATATTGGAGCACTCTCCTTGTTTCAGAGTGGCAGCCTAATCTCGGTACGGTGTTTTTGCATGTACATATGGGTATGGCGGGGCCCTGTTCCGACCTTATGATATTGCGTACTCTTTAGAGGCTTGTAGACAATATCTTGTGTATAGCAGTCAGGTATGGCCTTGTCGGTCTTAGTATGTATATATGCATGAGTTGAGTCCTTCTGTTTGTAAGATTTTACATAGCTTCTTTCCAGGTTATCGTTTCTATGTGTCAGCAAGGCACTTTGCGACGGCCCTTGGGGCTCATGATTAATTATGGTTGGATGTTAACTATATGATTAGTGGTACTCGGCAAGAAAGGTCCGGGTGTCCGTCATGACCCTCTGGTTAGGGTCGTGACAATTTTGCCTTTCATTTCCGTTAGAAAATTACTTGTGTTTCATCATTTCGATTTTGCTTTCTTCCTAGGGCTATAACATCGCGATCATTCAATCTCAACCATCGATCATGAGATTATTTTATGTACAAGTTTTAATATTGAAAGGGTCAAGAGGAAACGGTCTCCACTATAAGAAGAAATATTAAGCCCCATACTAAACTGTCAGTATATAATTTAAGACTATCTTGTTACATGCTTGACCAAATCATACCAACCAATTGTCCCAAGTAAAACAAATTGTAAAATATTTATATATTTCAAGGAAAGTGAAAAGGGAAAAAAGAGGTAACATATAGAAGAATAAAGTTAAATAATAAGATAAGTGAGATTCTTCTTTACAAATCCAAATTGGAAAGTTGGACATATCTGTCAAAAAGAGTGATCTAACACTTCTGCTGGCCTGCCCATTTTCATGCCTTTTTTTTTCCCTTTAGAGACTGCTTCTTCCTCAAGGTTTTTCCTTTTTTATTTTCTAATGATTTTGCACACTTTTTGCTCACTTCATACCAACTTTTTCTTTTGTACAATATTATACTTTCTTTGTTTATTGAAAGAAAGCTAATTAAGATAATTGAGTTTAAAATCTCAGGAAAAAAACCCTCTAATAAACTTATTATGAGCAAAATCATATAAAGTTGGTATCAACGGAAAGGATAATCGTGATGTCTCTTTATGATTGATGTTTTTTGTATGAAGTCAAAGGCGAGGTCACACACAACCTTGGCCAACAGCATTCTGAGTTCCACCCTTGCTACCACAAATATCACGGTCACGGCCTATATAAACCACTCGAGGGTACCTCCCTATCGCCAACTGAGTAAAACGGAGAAAATTTGGTTCAGGCAAGGGAGACGAGAGAGATGAAAATAGGAAGTTTTGAGATTCGAGTTCTCCTGCCAGAGCTCCTCGATCCTAAAGTGGAAGTTGAATGGCAAGCGTTGCAAATGATTTAAACAGTTGTGACGCTAGTGGAGATTAAGGAGTATACACAAAAGGTTGGGGCAATGAGGAGCTACATGAGTATCTACAGACATTCTACTCCATCAACTATTTTTACGGCTAAACCAACTTTAGAATCAACTGAACATCCACTTAAAAAAGACAAACTATTTTAACTCAATTATACATATAAAACAAAAATATTAGTTATGTTTTGGTAAATGTAGTTACTAAGGTAGAATAACTATTGAAATCAGGGCTATTGTCAGCATGCCATTTGCAGCAGAGCATAAAGTTAGTTGGAGCAGGCATTGTAACAAATCAAAGAGAATAACAAAAAGAGTTTTCTGCACACTGGACCAATATTATTGTTCTTCCATGTGATCTCTATGAAAAGTTACATTTAAGCAAAAGAAATGCATTCAATACGGAAAGGCTCTTTAATCTATTGTTATATTCGAGTCACAGGTTAAATGTAACAAGTATTTGTTTGTAAATACACATGTTACCAAGTGCAAAGCAAAATAATAGTTAGTTGAACAATCATAGGTACAATAGCTAAAGGGGAAGGAAAAAATAGAACTACACTCCCTCTGTTTCGAAATAGTAAGTGAACAGAAAAATAGTACTCTAAATGATTATAGAGTATATGAAGAAATTTGATTTTATTGATAATATAAGGTTACAAGAATATTTACTTTGATACAAACTAGGTAACTAATTAACGCAATTACAAAAAGATTATAATTCTACCTAAAATAGGAGATATACAATTAATACAATTAATAAAAGAATATTGAGAAATATTCTATTACACCCCCGCAGTCGAAGCGGGAGGTTCTCGAACACTGAGACTGGCTCGAAAATCATCAATAGTATGCGCGGAAGTCCTTTGGTGAAGATATCGGCAATCTGATATCTGGAAGGAACATGAAGGACACGAACTTGACCACGAGCCACTTTTTCGCGAACGAAATGAATGTCTATCTCAATGTGTTTAGTGCTGATGTTGAACGGGATTGCCGGAAAGATATATCGCACTAATATTATCGCAGTAGACCAGTGTTTCCTTTTGAATCTGGCAGTGAATCTCAAGTAGAAGGTTACGGATCCAACAAGACTCAGGGACGACGTTGGCAACACCTCTGTATATTGCTTCTGCACTGGATAGTGTAGGTTGCCTTTTGGAAGACTAAGCTAATAGGTTATCTCAGAGGAAAATGCAATAACCAGATGTGGAGCGTCGGGTGTTAGGACATCCACCCTAGTCAACATCAGAATAAGCAGTGAGACCAGTGAGCGAAGACCTATATATAATCCGAAGTGAAGAGTACCTTGGACGTATCGTAAAATACGTTTGAGGGCATGCATGTGTGCTTCCATTGGACTGTGCATGTGCAAGCAGATTTGTTGCACGACATATGATATGTCTGGTTTCGTGAATGTGAGGTACTGCAGGGCCCCAGCCAGGCTACGATAGTGAGTCGGGTCTGAATATGAAGGGTCAGAATCAGCGCTGAGCTTGGAATTGGTGTCTATAGGCGTGTGGGATGGTTTGCAAGATGTCATGCCTGCATGGTCAAGGATCTATTCGGCGTACTTCTTCTGACATAGAAATAGGCCGTCAGAATGTCGAGTGACAGAGATGCCCAAGAAATAACTCAGAGGGCCTAGATCTTTCATAGCAAACTCAAAGGAAAGAGAGACATAATGGACCGACGGAGAGCATCAGATAATGTGGTGAGGATGATGTCATCAACATGTAATAATAGGTAAGCCATGTCTGTACATTTGTTGTAGATGAACAAGGAATGATCGGATCTGCTATGTGAAAAACCGATAGAGGAAACATAATTGGCGAACCGCTGGTACCATGCTAGAGGAGCCTGTTTAAGTCCATAGAGCTATTTCTGCAACAGACACACATAATCTGGATGAATAGGATCCATGAAACTCATAGGCTGATGTATATATACCGTTTCATGAAGATCTCCATGTAAAAAGACATTATTGACATCAAGATGATGAATGGGCCAAGACTTGGATATCGCAATGCTGAGGACGGTCCGGATGGGTGCGGGCTTTACGACCGGGCTGAACGTTTCATTACAGTCCACTCTCACCGGTTGAAACTTATTGTGAACATGGGTCAAGTATGGCAGGTTGGGCCTGTCGGTTATGAAGTGGAGTCCACGAGGATGTCGTATACGGGCAAGGAGGGGAGGCCCATGATGGTGGGGTCCACAGCGGGTAGGCAGCCCATTGCGGAGGCTGCTTCCACTGCCGCGGTTGCTGCTAGCTATTTTCGGCCTGCGGGGACTGCCCCTTCACGCCGCCATTGTTGCCGGAATTTCTTCCGTCGCGACCCTTGCCAGACTACCTGCTTCAGCGGTTGTTACGAGAGGAAGCGGACTGTTACGGGTCCTCTAACAGACGGTTCTGGTTGCCGGACCGAGAGGCCCTGACGTGGGCGGAGGGCCTAACGGTGGTGGTGAGGGTGGCGTCGGCTATGCTGGCTCGAGTGGTGCTACATTTGATTTTCCGGGTTTCCTCAAGGATGAGCTTCGAACGGGCCTCATAAATGAGGTAACGACGTGCATTGCTAAAGGATGGTGGCAACGTCGTCATAGGATTCATTCAAACTTTCAATAAGTTACATGACCAATCACTGATTAGTGACTGGTGCGCCGACGTTGGAGAGTTGGTCGACAAGCATATTGAGCTCTTGACAATAGGCAAACATGTTTGGGAAATTGTCCTGATGGACGTCCTTGAACTGATTTTCAAGGTATAACACTCGTTGAGTTTTATTTTCGTGGAAAATACTGTCCAAACGTTCCCATGTTGGCGGGCAGTGGCATTGGTCTCAATGATGGTGTGCAACAGATCATTAGATATCGTGTCGTATATCCACTGGAGGACGATTGCATCCAAACGAGACCAGAGTGCATCATCAGAAGTCGAGCCGATAGTACGTGTGTGGACTTCGGCGTGGGAGGGATGATGTGGTCGATAACTTCATAAACACGACAATGAATCTTAAAAAGCTCCGCCCACAAGGAGTATTGACCATTTTCCATCTGAAGAGTCACATGGATGAAGTTTTTAATGTTGTTTACGGCAAGTGCGGATGGAATTTAGTTTTGTCAGCCATGTAAGGGTGAATGGCCGAAAAAACTAGGGTTCTGTCGTGGGGAAAAGAGAGGGGCGAGAGAGGTCAGCGTCTAGGGTTCCGACGTGAAAAAAAAGGTGGCGGGCGAGAAGGTGTATCGGCAGCTAGGGTAGGGTTTGTAGTTTTAGGCTACTGATACCATAAAGGAATATGTTCCTTGATTTTATTGATGAATACAACAAAAACATACCCAGTGAAATCCCACAATGTAGGGTCTGGGGAGGGTAGAGTGTACACAGACCTTACCTCTACCTTGGTAGGTAGAGCAGCTATTTCCGGGAGACCCTCGGCTCAAGACAAAACATAATCACAAGTGAAGTAAGCATAACAACGCAAGAGAAACGGTCAGACCCAGACAAAAAATTAAAGCAATATGAACATGCTGATAACAAAATTGAATACGTCATGGTAGCGCATTCTGGCAGGAAGAAGCAGTAGCTAACTTAGATAAATAATATCAACAAAGTGCACCAGGGAACATATAGCAACAAAAATCAAACTACAAGGGACTATAAAGCAATACTGCGTCTATAAGTGTTATAGGCTAATCGGGCTACAGTAATAATACTACAACTATCATTTTGTAAGTGTATGTAGGACTACGCTCGAGTACCTACTATCCGTCTACCCTAATTCGTGTCCTCCACAAACCCCTATTTAAGTAAGTTGCACCTGCGCCATATCCCGTCTAATCACCTCTCCCCAATACTTCTTCGGCCTACCTCTACCCCTTCTAAATCCGTCCATAGCCAACCTCTCACACCTCCGCACTGGGGCATATGTGTCTCTCCTCTGCACATGCCCGAACCATCTCAACCTTTCTTCCCGCATCTTATCCTCCACCGAGGCCACTCCCACTTTGTCTCTGATATCTTCATTTCTAATCCTATCTTTCCTTGTATGCCCGCACATCCATCTCAACATCCTCATCTCCGCAACTTTCATATTTTGTATGTGCGAAGTCTTGACTGGCCAACACTCCGCTCCATACAACATAGTCGGTCTAACCACCACCCTATAGAATTTGTCTTTAAGTTTTGGTGGCATCTTCTTGTCGCACAAAACTCGAGATGCGAGCCTCAATATATATATAAGGTTACACGAATATTTACTTTGATACAATCTAGTTAACTAATTAACCTAATTACAAAAGGATTATAATTCTACATAAAATAGGAGATATACAATTAATATAATTAATGAAAGAATATTGGAAAATATTCTATTACCACCGAGGGGTATGGAGGTCTATGATGACAAAGGTGGAGAATCTACAGATATGACATGTCTTCCGGAGCAGAACTAGGTCGCTATGCTATAGCGAGGGAAGGGGCAAAGCGAGAAATTTTCGGCGCCACACGATTGTTGCTAGTTCCTCCGGTGTATGCAAGTAGAAGCTTTTGGACAGACATGGAAGGAATTATTTTTACTAGAACTACTAACTCTTGTAATATTAACAATTTGGGTGATCGTTTGGAACAATCTCGGAGCTTAACTCTGACTGTTTCCTTTGTTGCTGTAACTGTTGATTAGTTTTAATGAAATTATCTAGCTTATCCAAAAAAATGGAGGAAAGTAAGTTTCAGGTATAAACTTCGGAATGGGCAAATTTACAGCAGCAAGCGTTTTCCTCTTAATGGACTATGTTATGTGCGAATCTTGATTAATTAGGTCTGTAAATACCAGTTATCAGATGATTATAAAAATAAAAAGAATACTAAGAAATACACATACTTTTCAACATACAATCAGTGAACAATTTTTTAAGAAAATATATTTACAATTTCAGAAGCTGCATAGAAATATTGTGAATCTCACTTTTTTAAATTTCAACAAAAATATGAAAAAATGAAGAATATGTGGTAGCTTTTTTTAGTTTCATTTTTGGCATTGAAAAAACCTTAACAAACAAGACTTCTTTATTTAAACATATACATAACCTCACATTTTACGAAATACTACAAAATTAGAACCATATTATTATAGAGTAATGATAATTACTGTAACATCGTTTTAGATTCATTCTTTGATATGTTGGTACATGAACTAGGACAGCTTGTCTTTACATTGGTATAGACAAAAATAGGAGACATAGGACTTTAAAGATTATTAAATATAGGACACACATAATGAGAACTATTTTCCCGATGGATAATGGGGCTTAGAGCAACTGAATGAGAAAATCTTTGTCTTGTATGACATTGATATTCTTGAAATAAAATTCACAAAATTACAAACTACATAAAGTAATGTCAATTCTATAATTATAAGTGATTTTAAAAATATCCAAAATAGTATAATCAAAATATAAAAGTTACCTAATTGTTCAAGTAATAATAGTGTTGTATAAAACTGAGTAGTCATATCATTCACACTAATGGTGAGATTGATCTAATCTCTCCCCACTTTTAAAAATTTTAGACGAACTTTGAGTATAAAAAAATCCAAATAGAAAACATTTCTTCTTTAATATTCTAACATCGTGCGAATTCAAATCAGTCAGAGTAATTATAAATAGGGGGTCAAGTCTTTAAGTTGTTTAAGCAGGATTTGGATTAAAATCGTCGTGCTTCTCGCACCTCTTGCTAAGTGGAGTGTAGAGAGTAGAGACAAGCTTTGAAATTGAGTTGACAGCATAAAAATCCATGTTTATTTTTCACACACAAGTGGTAGTGGTTGGGTCATTTCACTATTTGTCTTTTCCAGTACCATCCACACTACATATGTACAAAACCCTCCCCACATTTTTCAATAAATTTCCTCTTTACCCCCTTTTGTGGGTCATAAAAGACAGAAAAAATTACACGTTTATCTCTTTAAAAGTTTAAATTGGCTGGTCTTTAATATTTCTCCGTTCACTATCAAATTTATGCACAGTGAAACATAAATTCTTTAAAACCAAAAGTCATACTAGGTATAATTTGTGAGGCATTATAATACGGAAATATAAATTTCTATCCTTCTAAAAAGTTAAATATTGATTTCTCTATCCCAATTAACGTGATATACTTCTTTTTCTAATCTGTTAAAAAAGTATGATATATTTTATATTCAAAAATAATTTAAGTTGAAATATCTCCTTTTGTTCATAATGAAGTGATTTATACCTTAAAAATATCTACATATTATTTTAGACCATACATTTTTATTTTTTTAAAATTATGTATCTAGTTAAAATATATATCACATAAATTAAAATGGAGGAGCAAAACTTAAGAAACAACACAAATTAGGGGGCATAAGTGTCAATGAGCCAAAGAAAAAGTTTAGCTTGCCCTGTTGACAAGTTTTACTTTGTTCATCCTAATAAACACAACCAACAGTGTCCATTTCCATCATAAGCAAAGCAAAGCAAAGAAAAAGAGTGTATAAAAATGCGGAATGAAAAGCAAGGAAGTGAACAGCTACAAACACTGATGCAATCTGGGCAAATTTCTGAGTCTATGAGTTTTAATGGGACGTTAACGAAAGAAGATGAAGAGATGTCTAGGTCTGCGCTTTCTACTTTTAAGGCCAAGGAAGAAGAAATTGAGAAGAGGAAAATGGAAGTTAGAGAGAGAGTTCAAGTTCAACTGGGTCGGGTCGAAGAAGAAACCCGACGTTTAGCCATTATTCGTGAGGTATCTCTTCATTTTCATCCAATTTTGTTTGTGTTTTCAAACTATTTCACTAGGCTAACTTAGCTGGAATTTAATTTTAAAAGTTTGATTTCCTGGCTATTTTTGCTGTAATTTTTTATTTTTTGTGATCTTGCTTGTAGCTTAGGGATTTGGATTTTAGATCTTGATTTGTAGAATATTGTTAGGGTTTAGAGATGTATTGCTAAGTTTTGAACATAATTTTGGGTTTTTTATTTTTATTTTTTTTGTTGTAAAATTAGGGTTAGAACTATTAATTGGGGAAATTTAAAAGCCTGATAATTGAGAAATTGATGTGTTAATTTTCACAGGGAAAAGGAAAAAATTGTTGTGTTAAAGTCTAATAATTGCATTTTTATCTTATCACCATCTTGAATTTGGCCTCAAATCACACATTTCTCTTTGATTTCTGGGGTTTCCTTTTTTTTTTTTTTTTTCATTATTAAAAATGTTTTTTTGGGGAAGAAATTGGAGGGATAGGAATTGGAATGGTCTTTATTTATTTTTTCTTCGTTTCGAGATGTAAATAAACTCTGATCTATAAAATTAGTCATTTTCACTGAGAGTTTTTATGCTTGCTATTGTGATTGAAATTAACACCATAACAGACAATTAATTGGTTAAGAAAGATAATCATGTTTTTACCAATAGTTGGTACATGTGACACTTAATAATGGAAATTGAAGTGTTTGGGAAGGTTAAAATCTAGATTTTTCTGGGTTTCTACCAACCATATACCTTTTTATATTCAACTTAATTATCAGGAATTAGAAGCATTAGCTGATCCAATGAAGAAAGACGTTCAAACTGTTCGGAAGAGGATTGATGTTGTCAACAAAGAGTTAAAACCACTTGGACAGACCTGCCAGAAGAAGGTGAAATATATTTGCCACTATCTTCTTATGAATTCTTGTTCACAAATTTTTCCCTTCCGTGGATAATCTTTTGTCCCTTTTCATTGGCTGTGTTTTTTGTTTTTATCTCTTTTTGAGGAGTAGAAGAAGTTTATTTCGTTAGTTTGTGAAATTACGTATGATATAATAAGTCAAACCTAGTAATACATCCTCAGAGTTTAGTTAATCCCGGAATGTGGTTGAAGTGTTAATTATCCGTGGAGTTTATTAACGAAATGTTTTGGATTTAGGGATCTTGATCAGCGACGAAGTCAGAAAATTTCACAAGGGTGTTCAAGATTTAATACATATGTATAAAATTATTTTTTGACCTTGATACTTATATAATTTTCTGTATAAACATTACTCCCTCCATCGCAATTTATGTGACACTCTTTTCTTTTTAGTTGGTCCCAAAAAGAATGATACCTTTTTATATTTAGTAACAGTTAACTTTCGACTTCCCATTTTACTCTTAATCAGATATCTATAGCCATACAAATATCTATGGCTTAGTTAGACTATAAGTTTCAAAAGTTTTTCTTTCATTCTTAAACTCGCGTCTAGGCAAACACCTTTACCATCCTTCATTGTATGTGGCTATGTCACTGATCTTGATCTGTGAATACAGGAAAGAGAGTACAAAGAAGCTCTTGAAGCCTTCAATGAGAAACACAAGGAAAAAGTACAGCTAATAACAAGATTGATGGAGGTAAGTCTATAATTTACAAGCACTTTGTATTTGGAACTCTTTTCGTCATCTTTTGATCTACATATTCTCAAACATTCTTGTATGTTCATTTGTACGTGCAGCTGGTGGGCGAAAGCGAGAAACTGCGGTTGAAGAAGTTGGAGGAGCTGAGCAAGAGCATCGAAACAATACGCTGAATGATAACCAGTAAAATCTTCCCTGACTAATTAGGCTTGTGTGATGTATTTAAGAAAGTTCATTTTTCTATTTATATATGTGTGGTGTTTGGTTGTATTTCCTTTTTCCCTTTTCTTTTTCTGTGTGGTTGTCTGATCATTTTAGCTTTTGAGGGATGATCAGTGTCTAATTTTAGGCTAAAGAAATGACCCTCTAATACAGGTTTGTAACTAAAACAAGTGGATTCTTTTATTTTCGTCTTCACATCTCAATCTTTGCTGTGTGTTTTGGTGACTTTGTAGCTCTAACCAATTTGCATAGATATATAGCGTTGGTTTGAATGTCTCTTTCAAGTTAGTTAGCTGATAGGTTGTTCAATTTATGGTATCCCTTAATTATGTATGGGATCATCCCCTGATTTCTTCTTGGCCTTGTTTGTCAACTGAAGGCAAAGTCAACTTGTTGATTATATTGCTCCTTTAAAGACCGTGTCCTCAGAAGATCAATCAAATTGTTTCCAACATGATTTACTCAAGGGGCCGTGGAAAATGTTTGTATTGATCCTAAACTATAGCTATGACACGCAAACAAATTTCTCAAAGAGGACACTATTACCGTTACATCATTATCGATGTGAACTTGACCTGTTGATTGCTTTTTTGGTTGATCGCCATTTGTTGTTTGCTTTTTTGGTTGATTGATTCTTGAAGACAAGAATATCGCCAGCAAACACATCTGTTTCTGCTTTCATTTCCTACTAATTTGGTTGCACTTGGGCTACTACTCTAGGCTTGCTTCACTTCTTCAAGCGTTGCCCCTTCTTTTAGAAAACAATGCTAATGAGCAAGAAAATGGAGGCGCTATGGTGCAATGACTTTCATGTAGCTGCCACGTTTCTTGCCTTATCTAAAGTAAACAACTTTTCGTGCTACATGTTCATCTATAAGTTGATGTCTTGCTAAGTTAGTCTCCAGAATTCCTTTGACAAAGTCAGACTTAAACCTGCTTGCTTAAAGTTAGCTTTCTAGCTCTTTGATCAACAAGTATAATGAAATCTTGAGCTGGCTCTTTAACATTAATATGAAATCAGACCTTTTAGTTTTGCTACTAACTTGAAAATGTACATGTTAGAAGATAGTGCTAGAAATGCACTCAAAGGGAGTGGCTTAGTACAAAAATCATGGGAATTGGCCTAATCATGGTAAAAAAACTGGTACTAAAATCATGGGTAAAATAAAGTAGAAAAGAAATGTGGCTTCATTTATGATACAATAAATTGTAGCTTGTGTGCATTTATGCACATCCATTGGCTCTGGTAAGGAAACGGTACATTGCTCAGAAATTCTGGACTCTGAACTGGAATGGCAGGACTTGTCATGCAAATGTGCCATTCAATTTTGGTCCTTTTCCCATATTCCAAATGTTTGTTTTATTGAATGAGATCTACTTCCTCGGTACTAGGTGTACGTTGCTTCTTGTTGTCTTTTTTTTTTTCCAAATAGTATTATATTGCTCTTTTGAGGGGAAAAAAGAACCGGACTAGGCAGATGGAATCTTGCCCCTATGAGAAATAGTTTTGGTTGTCTATATGAATTTTTATCTTAATGATACGAGTTCGATTGTCCCCCCTGTAATTTCCTCCCCATTTCTCATTTCCTAATAAAAACCCTGTCCTATCTTGCTTAGTAATTTTTCAAATTTTAACCTGTCCTACATAGATCAGCCCTTGCTCGTGCGTAAATTTAAGCCCAAGTTTTAGCTCCCTAACGTCCATGAAATAGGGTGGGCGGAGGAGGACGGGTCAAAAAGAACGGTAACTTACACGGTGTTTTTGTGCTCAATGATGACGTAGCCAAAAGAACAAATTGGTAAGGTCTTTTGACAAAAAAAAAATACAGTGTTATGTGTTTGAGCTGTGACAAGTTCAATCTGTTCGTTTATAATATTCTTCTCTGTTGCTTCCAAATAAAAATCCTTCAATTTTACCAAATCTGCTGATTAGGGTAGTGAGCTATCCAATAGACTTTGCTTCTGAACATCTGGAAAATAGTTTAAAGTCAAAAAACTTCATTCTAAGAATTATTACAGGAAGAGTTTTCTATTACAGAACACCGAGGAAGAAGCTTCTGTTGGACATAAAGCAAAGTACACTAAATAATAAGCCTACTATAGGTTATAGCTACAAGAGCCAACAGCTTTACCAAGAAAACGCCATACAAAATAAATTTCATACTGGTCCCTATATTGACAAATCACAAGAAATTCAGGCCATTCATTTCTTGTTATTAGTCATAAGCTCCCAAGATTGTCTTAATTTGTTTGCCGTGACATATCTAAATAAACTTGGCCTACACTACAATAACAACAACATACCTAGTGTAATTCCACAAGTGGGGTTTCGGGAGATAGGATGTTCGTAGACCTTACTCCTATCTTTGAGAGGTAGAGAGATTGTTTTTCGATTGACCCCAGGCTCAAAACTTGAATACTATCTACTAAAAACATCAAATTCAATATGTCTATACAGTAGCATATTTAAAATAAATTTATAGTTTATAAAAATTTTACGTCCACTTTCAACAAATTAAATCAATTGTGGTTGTAATATTACTCCTTAAACTTATGGAGGACGAAAAGGAAAAATGGTTGTCGAGCAATTTGACATTATGCCAACTGTTTTAACCACTATAGCACGTTAGGGAGAGGGGTGCAATGGGACCAAATAATAATTAAAATTTCCCCACAAAGCAAGAAAGTACTGACACGTGAATGAGGATATGACAGTGCGAATACCTTATTCTCTGGTCATTGACAGATGATCAGGACATTCCATAAATTATTTTTGCAGGGTAACATATACTAGTGCTTACTACAATGATTTAACTTGCTACTTATTTGGGTCAAACGGTTTTCTAGCAGTGAAATCTGCCCATAACTAGGTGAGAATTAATATCTTGTCATTTGTGAATAACCATGAACAATAATGTTATACGACAAACTTTTGATAAGAAAATGGACACGAGACCTAATTCGATTTTAAAAGTTAATTCATGAGGGCATGATTGTTCAAGACCGTGTAAGGAGACCACGTTCCCCATCCCACCAGCGATGTGCGACTCAACAAACTTTCATGGTTATTCACAAATCACAATATATTTGATACACTTGATAGAGACGTCTTTTTACCAGCTCCTCAAAACATTCTAAAGCCCATCCGCAACAATGTCAATTTGTCATGTTCATGGGCTAGTTCATGTTAGGGCCAATATATACTGATATATCCATATCAGTTACAGTTGGGTTTATCCATTAAAGTTAAAATCACATGTGGGGGGAATCCCTTATGTTTTAGCTAGCTTATATTTGGGCCTTTCTCCTTTTGAAAGTAGAGGCCCATTTTGACACACACTTATTAATGATCATCACTCTAGTAATGCCTGGTCGGCAAGAAAATAACTCATTTGTGAGTAGAATTTATCAACTCATTTGCGAGTCCAGAATTTATCTCATACATTCGTTGGTGTATAATTGTGTTTAAGCACTTGTTATAGATTACAAGGAATCTACCTTTCACCAACCAGGACACGACAATTTCTCTTTTTGGGTGGCTTGAATAAGCAAAATGTAGTGATTACTTATTAATGTATAATTTTGTATGTTTATGTTCTGGAGCCAAAGCAAATTAAAAGCATGCTGATATTTTATTCTTTTCCCTTGGAAGACAAATATCTAGAGCATACATTATTAAACATATCAAATCTTCTGGTTACTTTTCTTGTACTAATCATGGAAAAATCAGTAACAGATTTGAGCAATGAATTGTACTGAATGTTTCCTCTACGTCTGATCTTTTACGTGTTCAACAATAGTACAATAAGGTAAGAAAAATTAACTTACATTATTAAGAATATTTTTGTTTATATTTTAAACGGTTTGGGTTTAAGCACGGGCTCGATTATAAATAGGAAACATACTTAAATGTACCCTTCGGGCAACTACTTTACCAACATCCCATACAATTCAATTATATATGTTGCATATAGGTATGTATAATCTATACACCATGGACATATTTATAAATTTGATGGCCCAATGATATTTGACAGTAATTTTTCTCTCACAAATGATAATTGATTATTGAGCAGTGCATTTTATGTGCTTGGTATATATATCTAGCCCGGCAACGATGCGCCCCGTAATAGAAGGGCCAAGGGTTTCATTATGTGTAGTTACAGTCTCTCTAACCCTTGTAGAAACATAGGATTGGGATTATTTGATAACATTCGTATGCCGCAATTGTCTTATATATTGACGTCTTTATATTGTGAAGAGTTATGATAGAGGTAATTGTCCTATATATTCATATTGTGAAAGAGTAATAATAGAGAGGAAGACCTAGTCTACTCAGTCTGCCGTATGCTCAAACAGATATAATTTATTTTTGTGTGATAATAATAGTTTTATTATGTTACTAATATTCTTACACATAATCTTTCATCAATTTGTCTTTTCCTCTAATTTATTATGGGGGTATACAGAGAAGTTGAAAGGCCTTGGATAGTCTCTTGCATATGTGTGTACTAGTACAAAGTAGGGTTGTCTAGCGGGCCGGCCCGGCCCTATCCCAACCGCCCCGCTACCCCCCCCGATCCTCCATAAAAAAATATATTTTGTCGGTGTCGAGGTTCGAACTCGGGACGGGGCCTGGGATCGTCCCGCCCGTCTCGATCTCAACCCGACCCGCTCCATCCCGACCCCGTATCGACTCCGTCCCGGCCCGCCAGGCCCCCTCCCCCTTTGCAAAAATAACAGTTGTAACGTCTATAACGACCATTTTTGGCCCCCTCACCCATAAACCCTCCTACTCCCTTAATATTTATTTTTAACTCCTAAGTTAGTATATTACACTTTAACCCTATTTCTCAAATATAAATACCTCATTTTTCCTCTTCATTTTTCTCACAAATCTTCCTACCATCTCTCATTTTATCTCTCTGCAATTCTACATTGCCTATTAAATATTATATTTTTTTGCTCATTTATATAAAAGTTAAACAATTAGGAGTGAAGTTGGCAACTAGCTTGAGGATCATCCATCGAGAAAAGTTTCAATTTTCAACCTCGATTACAGGTCGGCGTTTGGTACCTTCGTTCTTCTTTAAATTATTATTGTTGCTTTATTTTAATTATTGCACTTAATTTTATTATCTTTAATTATTTATCTGCATAATTAAAATGGAAGGATTAAGACGTACGATTATGAGTAAGGGTAAGGGTGTTTCTTCTAGTAGGGGTAACAAGGGTAATGGTACTTCTTCTAGTAATCATATTCCTAGTCCCGATGATTTCATTGATTTCACTCATATAGATGAAACTGCTTTTTTAATGATATACCATTAGATGATGAGATAAATGAACCAAACTTTAATTTAGACGATAATTTAGATGACACATCCACTAGTGCACCTCAACCTCAGGTTCAGACTGAGTCTCAGCCTCAAATTGAAACTGGAATGCCTCTTATTCCCCCTAGTATGAGTCGAGGCCCCACACAACGAAAATTAAAATCAGTTGCATGAGATTTTTTTTATAGGGACCAAGAGAATCAAATAGGTAGATGTAAAATTTGTAAAAATGTTTATAAATTTAAAATCGGAAAATGTCAAGGTGGGACATGAGGTTTATTGAGACATGTACAAGGCGAGCACACAACTAAGTGGAATCAATACTAGGCTACAAAATCGGGTGTGTCAATGCCCTCTGAGTCGGGACAAGGTTCACATAGTGTCCCCGACCAAGTATATGGACAAATTAACCCGACGACGGGGGAATTTTTGGTCCTAAATATGATAAAAAACAAAGATAGGGAAAACATGGCAAAATTAGTTGCGATGGAGGGTTTGCCTTTTTTATTTCTTTCCTCTCCTGGTTTTATTCATTACATTCGAGAAATACATAATCTTGCTTTTAATGGTTTTCCTAGATCAACTGTTAGAAGGGATGTTTTTAAATTTGCAAGTGAATATCAATAATATTTACATTATGCATTGTATCATTTTAATGGCGAAGTGGCTATCACTTCTGACACAGGCCGTAGTATTAACGGTAATGATTATTTAACGGTAACATGTCATTGGATAGATCAAAATTGGTCTATGCAAAAACGTATTTTAGCATATAGATATATTGATGATAGGCACACTGAAAGTTTTATTGCACAAAATATTAATAAAATTTGTGATTATTATGGAATAATTGATAAAATTATGACTATTACATTAGATAATGCTACTTCTAATGATTATGTTATAAGACTTTTAAAAGTTCGATTAACTCCATGTTTTCTGATCATTTTCATATAAGATGTGCGTGTCATATTTATAACTTAGTTGTAAAGGATGACCTAAAACTTTTTGAAAACATTCTTGATAAAATATAATTTTCTATAAATTTTATTTTTAAAGGTAATAAAATACAAAGACGCAAATAGTATAAAAAAAATTGTCATGATTGTGGATTACCTTATAGAAAAATTGCAGAAGATGTTTCGACTAGGTGAAATTCTCTGTATGAGCAACTACTTGTTGCTTACGATTGTAGACAACCTATAACTTTATTATTTAACGCCCATAATAAAAATTCAAGGGATATGCTTGTAGATAATGATTGAGAATTTTTTTTAGAACTTAATGGATTTCTAGAATAATTACAGAATATACGAAGAATATATACGTATTTCTATCAATAATATTCTTTGCTTAAAATCATATAAAATAATTTGCTCATTTCTTTCTACATATAAAAGCTTTCTTGAACTTCTAAGGGTCGTTTAACACAAGGGATTAGGTGGTTATCCCGATTTTAATTTATCCCATATTTAATTGAAGGTATTAGCTAAAATCAATGTAAAATTAAAATTATAATTGAAATAACTTATCATATATAGAAGGTGGGATAATTATTCAAATAATGTACTGCATTAATGAACATGATGTTTGGATAGACTATATCATTTGTTGTGGTTTAATGATATTTTTATTATTTGGTTTGACTATATGTTACTGTATAATAACGTGTAAGTTTACTAAAATACCTTAACCCTTAATTACAAACTAATTTTTAAATATTAATAAAATTTAGGTAATGATAAAATAGGAACTTTAAAAAATAAGTAGGTAGTGGTGAGGCGTCTTGGGTGGTGGTGGGGTGAGGGCGGCGGTGGTGGTGGTGGTGGTGGGGGTGAGTGGTAGTGTGAGGGTGGGGGTTGGTGAGTTTGGATATGATGGAGGGGGTGGGTAGTTGTGTAGGGGGTCGGGGCGGGGTTGGTAGGGGTGGGTGGTGGGGTGGGTGGGGGGTTGGGTGGATTTGGATGTGATAGAGGATAAAATGGGATCATTAAAAAAAAGTAGGTGGTGGGTGGGGTGAGTGGTGGTGAGGGGTCATGGGTGGTGGTGAGGTGAGAGCGGTGGGGTGGTTGGTTGGTGGGATGGGGTTGGGTGGTGGTGATGGTGAGTGGTAGTGTGGGGGTGGGTGGTAGAGGGTAGGGGTTGGTGGTTTTGGTGTGGGTGTGAGGGGTGGGTTGGTAGGGGTGGTGGTGGTGGGTGGGTGGGTGGATTTGGGTGGGATAGAGGTGGGTGGGGTATAATGGAAAAATGAAATACATAACCACGATAAAACCACCAAATTCGTGGTTATTAAAATTGAATTTTTTTATAGTTATTTAACCACGAAATTATAACGAATTTACAACACTATTTTAAAAACAATGAAAACAAACATAATTTCATAAAAAATAATACAATGATAAACCACGGAAACAACCATCCAAACAGTGCATGATTAAGATTCACCCAAAAAACAGAAGAAAAAATTAGAAATTTTGATCCTTAAAAAAGAGACGGGGGTTGAATTTTAATTTTTAAACCAACAATAAGCAGAATGCCGTGTACAATAGTAGTAGTAATTTTTATGCAGCGTGTTGCAATATCTATCGTTGTATCTTTATATTATATACAGAACCACCAATGAGAGCATACCGCACTATTTTCACCTTTTTAGGTTAATAGAAATCACATGACGGTAACATCTCAACCACAACTACTAAAAATGTCACTATAATTTTTACACCTTTAGCCACTGTTGCTTCACCTCTGAGTGAATGGCCCTCATGTGTGGTTTGGAGACCAATTAATAGCTTTTTCTCATAAACACTTAAAAATTTGTTCAAATACAAATTGTTTCTCTAATATTGGCTAAAGTACCTTTTAAATTAATTAAACAAACAGAAAGCGCTTTTCTCCAAAAGAGTTCTTTTGAGAAGCATATTAAAAAAATAATTCAAAATAAGCCGATTTTACAAGTTTGTCCAAACAAACTCTAATTAATAGTTAAACGTATTTTCCAGGACTGATCAAATAGTGAGATTGACCCGAGAATCAAAGTCTATTACCCACTTCAGAATGCAGCTGGGCCTCAAGTTCATACGGGCCGTTCTTCAGCCTATACTGGTCTACTGGATAAGTGGTTATACTTGCAATGATGTGTCCAAACGGGTCACTTGCACTTCTGTACTATTTTGTGCTGGTATTTTTGCCCCTCAAGACAAACAATTTTTTCATATGGCATAAGTTTATATTTTTGCATCATAACATCTCATAAGTTATTCCAGATCTCTTAAAGCCCCACTAGACATAAGTTCGATTTTGAAAGGAAAAATTAAAAACACGTCCATTTGAAGAAAAACCATGCAATTTCTTCGGTAGAAACTACTAACTGGACTAGCAATAAAGCCCCGCCTAAATGGGCTCACAGTATATTTGTCTGCTTTGTTTCCTATTTCAATAACTTTCAAGTGTCCTGACGAGAAGGGCCCCACAGTAACTTTAGGGAAACAATTTCAAGCCTTCAGAAGTTTATTTTGGCCATAATTTGTATAATATCGATTACTCAACTAAAGAGTGACAAAGGAAAAATCATTGGACGAGTATGTACTGTTAGGGTGTCAAAAACTACGGAAAAATAAAAATAAGAGATAAAATAAATCGAATGTCAATTCTGTTTTCGAATGTTGGCAATATGTCGTCCGACATAAGTGACAACGCTTAGCAAAACAGAAACTTTAAAGAGTAAATGCAGCGGAATTTAAAGAACACAAAGGTTTAAAATTTTCATAAGTTATATATATTATATAACTTATGATGGTCAATGACCAGATATATTGTATATATATTATATACAAAAATACAAATTCATTTCTTTTTGCAGATTTACAATATAAAACGGAAAGGAATTAAAAGTTAAAGTCGCATATGACTTCTGCCTGAAAAATCTAACTAAGTAGACATAGACAACCTCTCATTACAATCGCTCCATACAAAACTAATCTAGAATCTAAACAAACAATTGTAATGTTGGACAGAATGTTGTCGACACACTCATGCAACACTTGTGATCTAGATTTCTGAGATGAAATCCCGAGAGCTCTCTTGGTATTTTTGCAATCTGATTTTGGATATCGATTCACTATAGTAGCCTCTCTATTTATAGTAGAGAGTCTTCCTTGAAAAGTTCATCAATTGGTTGTGGAGGTTGAGGGAAAGGTGGGCAGCTTGTAGGATTTGTTGGAGACGATCAAGGAGCAAAAACCTCTAACAACTTTCACTTGTTCCTCACGAAAAGCAACAATCTTGCCTCGTTCTTCACACGTGTTTACCAACTCCTTTTTACCTTGCCAAATCATATTTATCACATAGTAATCATTACGTGAAGTAAGGCAAAATTAGTTATGAAAATGTTGGTCCGAATGTTGTGCAACATTTGTCCCAACATTCTTATACATTCAAATCAATAATTCAGGAGATATGTTGGGTCAAATGTCACAACATCAAATCCAAAATTAACAATCTCTCCCTTTTTGCCTTTCTTCACGAAACTCTAAAAAGTAAAGTTGACTTATGGTGTTGTCCCAAATGTTGTCCAACATCCATAGTCAACAACTTTAAGGTCATGCTCCCCCTTAACCTATGATGGCATAAAAGCAAACATATGCATACCAATTCATAGGATTAAAAAGAAATATGAACACATTATACGCATATCATCCAATATATACAAAACACAAATAGAAATAAACCATTGTCAACAAATATCTACATCAAAATATTTAACAAGCATTTATAACTTAGGTTCAGCAACATCATTCAGCTTCCTCATTACTCATCATACAACAGCAGCAGATTCCAGCAGCTTTCTACCACTGCATAATAGCTTCAGCTTCTAGCATCTCTCCCCCTTCATCTGTGCAGTATAGCAGTTTTAGCTTCCTCCCCCTGCATCAGCATCATCTCCCTTTTTTTTTGTGAAGAAAGTAGCATCATGAAATGATTTCTAGCTTGTATTAGGTCATTCCTTACAGCATCAACTTCTTCAATTTGCTAGTTGATTTTTGCAATATGATCCACAAGCCATTTTGTAGACAGTGTATACTGTCCTGGATCAGTGTTGCCCAGAATGTAGGTGACATTTTTGGCAATATTTTCACTTTCAACTTCCTTCTTCCAGGGCAAGTTGACGACTCTGTCCTTGCTCTTTAAAATTACATTGTTTACAGTATAAAGCTCAGGAGCCTTTCCTAAAGTGACTTCTGTCTTAGGCTTAAAGCCTTGGGTGGTTAATACTTTGTAGATCAGAGAGGGAAAATGAAGGATTGAAGTTGATTCTTTCTCAGCCAAGTTGGCAATTTGATGAAATATCATTTTCCCAAATCAACTTTCAAACATTTCCCAATTCTATACAAAAGGGTGGCTTGTTCAGATGTCACAATTGATTCATTCATTGAAGGAAGCCAATTGTGAATAGCAGTTTTGTGGAGGGTGAAAAATAGGGCTGTTAGTTTGGAGGCTGGACATCTAGGGATACATTTCTTCATTATACCTCCAGTGATGTATTCAATTACTTCTTCCCTATTATGTATCACTTGTTCAGCTTCTCTAACATTCTCTCCAGCATTTTGACCAATACATTGATTTATGATAGCAGGCGTAAAAAGGTATACCTTGTTATAGAGATTTACCTTCTCAAATTTCTTTGAGGAGGTATCCTCTATAGCAGAGCTTAAATTCTCATAAAACAACCTTACTATCTTATCAACATATGGTTCTTTTTCAGTGACAGAACCAAGAAGCTGTCTGTACTTTAAGAATTCTACCAAACCAAATTCAGTACAGAAAGCAATATCTAACACTCTCTCGTGCCTAATTACTCTATTCTTGTAAAAATCCCATATATCATGGTTAGTTTTAGAATAGAATTTATCTGAGAAAGCAGATACCTCAATGTCTAAATCAGACATGTTTGAACTGACATTGTTGGAGAATGTTGTGGCGTGTGTCTCTTTTGATGTTGACTGAAATGTTGTGTGAGATGTTGTAGCATCAGTGGAAATATTTGTATCAACGCTTGATTTGGCATATCTGGGAATTCCCTTTGGAAAGAATTGCTTCAGTGGAGTTTCAGGCATATCTGGTTCTTCTTTACTCTCTTCAGTGAGAGCATAAAGTCGGTGTCGTCACTATCACTGATCGAGCAAGCAGGTATAGATGTATCAAATCTGGACCTTTTGTTGCTCGGCTCTTCACGAACTGTTCTCTCAAACATTCTACTCGATCGACGAGTAGGGAATGTGGAGGATCTTGGTCTTTTACCCAATGCTGAAATATCAGATATTTCATCATCTATTGGATTGTTGTCATCACCTGGGTAGCTAATATCTAAAGGTTCATCAAAACCTTTAAACACTATTTCTTTAGAAAGATCTTCAAATCATTTTTAAGCTTGTACACATAGTGTGGATGGCAAGGATCTTCAAATCCTTTTGGTTGTTCAACATATACATCCTTGTCTAAATAACCATTTAAGAAGGCACCATTTACATCCATTTGGTATAAAGTAATTTTTAGACAACAAGCAATAGCAAGTAAAAGTCTAACCGACTCGATTCTAGCTACGTGTGCGAAGGTTTCATCAAAATCAATTCCTTTAACCCGAGTATAACCTTGTGCAACTAGACGTTCTTTGTTTCTAATAACTGTTCCCGATTCATTTGATTTATTTTTAAAAATCCACTTAGTTCTAATTATATTTGTATTATTTGGACGTGGAACTAAGTCTCAGACTTCATTTCGAGAAAATTGTTCAAGCTCTTCTTACATTGCTTGTATCCAGAAATTATCTTTAAGTGCTTCTACAATATTATTTGGTTCTAATGTAGATATAAAATAAGAAAGACTAACCTCTTGGTATATGCTTGACATACACCCATACCTTACTATTTCTCTATAGTTGAGTGGTTCTTTGCCTCTTGTTCTAATTCCTTCAAAAACTCCCCCTATCACTTGGCCCATTGGATGATTCTTCCTAATCCTTGATGAGGGGTCCCTACAAACTTGATTTAATAATTCAGCACTTGACTCCTCATATGTGGCCTCTGTGGTCTCTATTGCTGTTTCGGATGTTGCTCCAGATGTGGCAACATCCGATTCTTCTACAATCTGTGGACTGTCTACTATATCTACAATGTTATTTTCAATAGTTTTTCTGAAAATCGAAAGATCATCAAAGATTAACATTTACAGACTCTTGTATAGTTCTGGATCTCAGATTGTATACTCGATAAGCATGACTATTTTGTGAATAGCCAACAAAAATTTCTTTATCACTCTTAGAGTCAAATTTTGTCAAATGATCCCTGTCATTTAAAATAAACAAATACACCCAAAAATATGAAAGTAACGCAAGTTTGGTTTCTTTCCATTTATAATCTCATAGGGTGTCATCTTTGTTCATGGCCTTTGATAGACCCGATTAGCAGTATTTAAGGCTTCTGCCCATAAACATTTTGACAAATGTTTAGAACTAAACATTACTTTAGTCATTTCTTGCAATATCCTATTCTTCCGTTCTGCAACCCCATTTTGTTGCGGAGTTTTGGGGGCAGAAAACTCATGTAAAAATCTTTTTCTCACAAAAGTTTGTGAATGAACTATTTTCAAATTCTTTTCCATGGTCAGATCTAATCCGAAAATAGAAGAATGGAATAAATTCTAATTCTAGAGTGAAAGATTTTAAACATGTCAAATGTTTGTGATTTCTCTTTCAAAAAATATATCCAAGAATATCTAGAAAAATCACATGTTATCACAAAGGAATACCTTATGCCTCCTAGATTGTCTACTTCAATTGGACCCATTAAATCCATATGTAGCAATTGAAAATAGTGAGACGTACCTGAATGTTGTACGTCATATTGGACAACATTATGAGAGACACGGGTTTGCTTACTTTTAAAACAATCTTCACAGACAGTTTTACATTTATGGCTAAGTTTGGGTATGCCTCTAACCGCTTCATATGAGACCAATTTTTCTAAATTGCGGTGGTTGACATGCCTCAACTTTTGATGTCATAGTGTTGTGTCATCGATCTTAGCATTATTGCATGTTTCTTGTCTTACAACAAAATAGCAATTGTCACATGTTCTTGTACCTGTCATGACACATATATTTGCTTCATTCGTAACTTTACAGGCATTCTTATTAAACTTTAACTCAATATTGTCATCACATAGTAGACTAATACTAATCAAATTAGCTGTTAAGCCATCAACGTGTAAGACATTTCTTAAGGCTGAAAATCCAAGATTCTTTTTCCAACTATTTTGTTTTTATACCTCTATAAGTCACGTTTCCTTCATTGAATGACTCACAGTTCTTTAGAAAACCTTTTGTACCTGTCATGTGGTGAGAACGTCCACTATCAAAGTACCAAGAACATGAAATGTTAGTTCTTAATGCAGTTATGACAACATTACAAGTTACATCCTTTTTAGGAACCCAAACTCTCTTAAAATATATTTTACCTTTTGGCTCAGAAATGTTGCTTCGATGTTTATCCAGAGTGTTGGACAATAATTTAGGCAACATTTTGCTCACAGAATTTTGAAATTTGAAACAGTATGGTTTTAAGTGTCCAGGGGAGTTACAGTGATGACATACAAACTTTATATTCTTTGACATATATGAGAACATATTATTAATCCCTTTTTCTTTTACAAAGCGTATTTTCTCATTTTTATCAAAGAGATTAGAGCATATGATTTTAAGAGAGTTTTCGTACCAAATACATGCATGTGAAGGTTTACTAAAGTTGAGTATCTCATTCAATTTAGAAGTCCATGTGTTGAGCTTGCGGAAGGTTGCTTCGGCTAAATCCAATTTTGCACGAATCTTACCAAATTCAATATCTTTTTTGGTTAGTGCAACCTCAAGTCGGGTTATTGTGCATGTTAATTCTAAATTCTCATGAGTTAAAGATTTTACCTTTTTGTCAAGTTGCTTGGATTCTATGATTAAGGATTTACAAATACTTTGTAATTCATTAATCATATCATCTTAGCATTCAACTTGGTCCATACAATCAGCCTCACTAATAGAAATAGAACCACTAAAGCAATTAACACTAGAATAGTTAAAGAATTCATACCTTTCGGATGTCGCTGAGGATGTTGATGTCGTTGCTGATGTTGGAGAAAATGTCGTGACATCTGAGATAATATTATATACGACATCTTCATTATCCGATAGAGACTGTTCGAAAACAATGGCCATCATTGCTTGTGTTTCAATTTCATGATCTCCTTCATCTTCTTATTCATCATCACTAAGAGAAACCCATAGGTTCTTATCAAAATTTCTAAGAGTGTTTGCACATTCGTTAGCATAATGACCCCAACCTGAGCATTCATGACATTGCACAGACTCAAGTTGTTTGGGATCAAATTTGATACGATCTGAGTTGGTTCTTCTTAGTTGATTTCCTTTTTGTATATTTGGAAGGAATCTAGTAGGCTTTTGATTGAAGACTTGGTTTTGGTGTTCTTTAGATTTAGATTGATTTCTCTCATTGTTGAACTTCCTCACCATCGAATTGTATTTTCGAGTAAGGCAACATTTGCACCTTCACAAATTTCTTCAAGATTCTCATCCTCTTATTCGATTTGACTCTCCGAGGATTGAACTTGAAGTCTCATATTTTTGCTTTTATACAATTCATTTGGTTCTCAATGTTCATCTCATAAGTTTTGAGTATGCTCATCAATGTATGAAGGTCCATTGTGACAAGATTGTGAGTTTCTTCAATAGCACATATCTTTAAATTAATCTTTTCAGGAAGAGAACGGATAGCCTTTTCAACAAGTTGAGTGTTGGTTAATGGTTCACCAAGCACTTGACATTCATTTGAGATGTCAATCAACTTTTCAAAATAAGATTTAATATCATCCGCTTTTCCATCCTTAAATGTTCATATTTCCTCATGAGCATGTGTATCTTTGTTCGTCGAACACTTGAGCTCCCTTCACAATGAATTTGTAAAGTATCTCATGCGTCCTTGGCCATAGGGTAATTTTGAATGAGTTTGAACATGTAAAGATCATCCCATCAAAAAATTGCATTTAAGGCCTTTTCGTTAAAGCTAGCATTATTGGTTTCTTCTGTAGTCCATTCGAATTCAGGTTTAGCAATAATGTCACTTTCTTCATCAGGTGGCAACATTGGAGCAACATACCCATTGGTTATAGATCTCCATGCACGAATATCAATAGATTTGATATGCGAACGTAGACGAATCTTTCAATAGGCATAATTTGATCCATCTAAAATTGGAAGTCTACCAATAGTCGGATTTTCCGAATCCATCGCTTATGACAACAGGACCAATCACTTATTGTGTTAAGTGTCGGCTCTGATACCACTTGTTAGGGTGTCAAAAACTACGAAAAGTAAAAACTAGAGATGAAATAAATCGAATGTCAATTCTGTTTCCGAATGTCGGCAATTATGTCGTCCGACACCAGTGACAACACTTAGCAAAACAAAATCTTTAAAGAGTAAATGTAGCGGAATTTAAAGAACACAAAAGTTTAAAATTTTCATAAGTTATATATATATATAACTTATGATGGTCAATGACCAGATGTATTGTATATATATTATATACAAAAATACAAATTCTTTCTTTACAGATTTACAATATAAAACGGAAAGGACTTAAAAGTTGAAGTCGCAGATGACTTCTGCCTGAAAAATCTAACTAAGTAGACATAGACAACCTCTCATTACAATCGCTCCATACAAAACTAATCTAGAATCTAAACAACAATTGTAATGTTTGATAGAATGTTGTCGGCACACTCAGGCAACACTTGTGATCCAAATTTCTGAGACGAACTCCCGAGAGCTCTCTTGGTATTTTTGCAATCTGATTCTGGATATCGATTCACTATAGTAGCCTCTCTATTTATAGTAGAGAGTCTTTCTTGAAAACCTCATCAATTGGTTGTGGAGGTTGAGGGAAAGGTGGGCAGCTGGTAGGATTTGTTGGAGACGATCAAGGAGCAAAAATCTCTAACAACTTTGACTTGTTCCTCACGAAAAGCAGCAGCCTTAACTCGTTCTTCACACGTGTTTACCAACTCCTTTTTACCTTGCCAAGTCATATTTACCACATAGTAATCATTACGTGAAGTAAGGCAAAATCAATTATGAAAATGTTGGTCCGAATGTTGTGCAACATTTGTCCCAACATTCTTATACATTCAAATCGATAATTCAGGAGATATGTTGGGTCAAATGTCACAAAATGAAATCCAACATTAACATGTACCTCTAAATCTAGATATCACCATTTTATTATGGGATTTTTATACTACACAGCGCTTCAAAGTGATCCAGTTTTAATTAACAAATAAATCCAACCGTTATCTTTACTATAATATTTAGTCAATTTAATCACAGTGTATGCAATATGTATAATACACTCATAATATAATCATTATACACTTATTATACACTGAGTATACATTGGCGCTGGCTCACATAGTTACGATTATGCTGGCATAATAGTTTTAGTCTCTTGGCTAAAACTGCAAGCTTCCCTATTATTAAATCCTAATCCTCCCCCATTAAGAGGTAATTATTTAAATTGTAATGTCGTGAGCTTGAATTTAACGACTTGCACCGCTCTTACTCTGTTCACATTTCCCTTTCATACAAAACTTCTTCTAGAGGTGAAGAATAGATGAGATCTCCCTTTGGTCCCTATTTACGTAGAAGCATATTCATAATTTAAATTTTATGAATTTAATATTTGAGTTCTTATCACTGAATTCATAACATATTTGTAATTACGAGTTTAAAACATAGATTATCAAAATTTTAATAATTTTGTTACATATATATTTCTGCTTCGTATTAAAAACGCTAGGTTCAGTGGAACCTGTTAAGCATACTCTTCATCCGCCTCTATTTTACATACCATGAAAATGAAGGGCAAATAATAATTTGCCGTAATCGTGAGACCACTGCAATCAGACAAGTATCAAGTTAGCCCGGGATTAGTTGATTCAAAACAAATAAAAGAAGGAGCTTTACATTTCGCAACTACTTACATAAAATAATTAAGAAAAATCTCCTAACATTAGTTCTTAAGTATCATGATTAAGCCTCTTTTTCTTTTTTCCTCTTTGGGGTGACAACTGATGATTCCCATATCAACGACAAGACAACTTTAAAATACAATCAATTACACTTCACCAAAAAAGTTCACTAGAAAGCTGGGTAGGCAACCACTTTTTATTGCGGCTGCTTTAATTCAGGTCAGCAATCAAATCTTGTTTCGGCCATATATTTTTTAAACTTATTCTCTACATTATTTGGCATTATTTGGCGGTTAAAAACCTTCATGTTCAGAAGATGAAAGTGACGGAAATGAGGATATTGAGATGAATGTGTGGATTTACTAGGAGATATATGGTTAGAAATTAAGAAATTTGGAGCAAGGTGAGAGTGGCCTCCATTGCAGACAAGATGCGGGAGGCGAGACTAAGATGGTTTGGACATGTCCAAAGGAGAGGCCCAGATGCTCCAGTGAGGAGGTGTGAGAGGTTGGCGATGGAGGGCTGGATGAAAGGTAGAGGCAGGCCGAAGAAGTATTGGGGAGAGGTAATTAAACAGGGTATGACGAGTCTTCAGCTTACCTAGGACATGACCCTAGATAGGAGGGTGTGGAGGTCGAGGATTAGGGTAGAGGGCTACTTTTAGGATTAGTATTATTTCCCGTTAGTGCAGGATCAATCTAGTTTCCGTCATACTATTTTAGTATTCTCATATTTCTTATTCTCTTAGTTTTCTATTACTACTTGCTCGTTTCTTTCACTTCGGTATCTTATTTTCTTGCTGCTATTACTGCTTATTATTACCGTTGCTCTTCACTTCTACTTGAGTCGGAAGTCTATCGGAAACAACCTCCATAGCCATCAAATGATAGGGGTAAGGTCTGTGTACACTCTACCCTCCTCAGACCCCACTTGGTGGTATTATACTGGGTATGTAATTGTTGTTGTTTGATAACGTCCAAATCCACTCCTCAAAGAGAAAGTGTAGACGGTCGTCGCAATATAATTTACCCAAGTAGGAATCGGGGTCGAATCCACAAGGGACAATAAACTAGGACAATTAAGCTAGTTATGAAATTGTCAGCAGTTTATCTAAGCCAAATGATTGTAAGTATTCGATTTTGTTTTAAAAATTAATAAAGATAAAACTAACTAAATGGGAGCACAAGCTATGGAAATTCGGGAGGGGGGGGTTGGAACATAGCAATTTAATTTAAATTCATTAATGATTCATTGCAAGTAATTATCCACCACTAATTAATCATGAGTCTAGCAAATTAATCTAGGAATCTCAATTACCCACTTATGCCTCTCGACTATTTAGCGGGTCTATCTTAGCTTATTCTCTCGAATCAAACTAAGAAGCATTAATCACATTCCAATTTTAGGCCACACTATGATTTTTCCTATTTCTAGGTTAAACCCATTAGATGAGGTTTAAAGCCCCAAATCGTGATAATCAATTCATCCCAAATTCCAATTTCCTCTCTCAAGTTTAATTAAGGATAAATGGGCAAGTCCTAGGATTAGCTAATCACTTTGAAAATATTAAGAGCAAGGTTAATTAAATAAGCAAGAGACCCATTTCATAAATAGCAAGAAATAATCAATACAAAAACAACAAGAGTTAAATACAAATACTACTCAACAAGTCTTTACAACTTTATTGTCCAAAGTCATCACCCACACAAAATATAACAATATAATGCAGGGAAGTAAAGAGATGAAAGTAAGAATTGCTCATTAATAGCTTCAAGTCTTCACTTCCAAGGCGGTGGATAATGAAACTCTAGCCTCCAAAGCTTGTTTTCCCTCTTGTAAGCTCTCAAAATATGTTGGAGAATGTTTTCTTGAGAGTTGGTGTATTGTGTAATGAATTGGATTTTCTTCACAAAATCAGAGACAAGGCTTATGTAGGGATCGAAAATTTCAGACTCACTTAATTACAAAAATGTCACTGCCATCCACTCTGCGATCGCAAAATGAGACCGCAGAACAAGTTTGCGATCCATAAAATGGATTTAGAGTTCGCAAAGTGGTCTTCCATCTTGATTGTCTCGAATTGCAGCCCGCATAACTAAACTACGGTCCGCAGAAATGTTCCGAAGCATCACAATCTGAGCTGGAACTGTTGAGGAGCAGTGGTTCGCCGACCGAACTGCAGTCCGCAGAACGAAAGTGCGGACTGCAGAGTGGGTCGCACTTCCTGGCTCCAAATTTCTCTATTCACTATTTGAATCTGCGATGCAACCTCCCCATCTGCAGTCCGCAGTCTGATTCAGCGGTCCGCAGATCTGATCTTTGCTGCATTTCTTCCTTTTTACGGCACTTTTATTCATGTTTATGCTCTTTTCCTCATTTCTGGTGTCCCGAGTCAAAATTCCTACAAACACAAAAAAACATAAGAAATGATATTAACACTTAAAGGGCTAGAAAGTCTTTAAAAATATATATAAAAAATGTGTAATTTCACCGCACATCATTGTTGTTGTACATTATTTGGCATTCAAAATCCATTAACTCGGATAATGTAAATTTATATTAAAAAATTCACTAGAATCATTAATATGCCTATTACTAAAGCTTTTTCATTTTGAAGAATTAAAATTTAAAATCTCTAATTAAGAATAAAAATTATGATTATATAAAAGTTTGAGTTTAAGAGTAATATCATCTAACGTGATATTTTGGCTTATTTATGTGATTTTTAAAGAGATTTAGTTGATTTGTAAGATTAACTATAAATCATCGACTTTAATGTGATAAAAAAATAATTTAGTGATTTTTGTAAAAACTGAATAAAAGAAAAAGAAGAAAAGTTCAATGACAATTTGTGGTGGTGTTTTGGTAAATTATGTATCCTTCTGTAAGGCTTCACGTCGAATTCGCTTTTCACTAGTAATGACTGTGAACTGCCTTTAATTTTTCATAATTATTCAGCTACCTTTGCAAAAATAATTACAGAATTGACTTTGATTATGAATTGAAGGGGCCTTAATCTTAATCCATCATGTAAGTTGTACTAGGGGGTCCTACGAAATATCTCTCGATGGATCCGAATCGTCACATTGATCCATAATAAATTATATTTTTAGCTTATGTAATACCTCTTAAAAAATTGTTCATTTTTAGAAAATTATGAGTGTTTTTATTAACTTACCCTTAATTAATGCCTAAAAAAGAAAAATTATTTAATGATTCTTGATTATGTAAATAAGAGTAATTTTAAAAGAATAAAATAATTTTTTTTTGAAATTCTAAAACACCACATATTTTAAAATAAAATGAAAAGCCTAAAGAATACTTATTATAAAACGAATTTTGCATTGCTTATTAGCTATAAACCTTTTAAAAAATATAAGCATACTTCTTTTTGGTTTGATTAGTGGAATAGCACCCAACAAAAATCTTTGGTGGAGTCTAATTTTTGTGGGTCCTACATATTTAGAAATTCTTAGTCTCACGTGACAAAGCATGTGGGATATACACCTGCCAAAGTATTACGCCTAAATTTACAAGCATAGTGTGGTTACACCCAACTTAGTTAACTATAAAAGATAGATTAAGGTTTACTATGAATCTTATTTCTCATAAATAGAAAATAAAAAGAGGAAGTAAAATCGTATAAAATAACTAAGAAAGTGTTAAATTCGTCCTTTTATTCCCGGCAGTTCATCTAACATTTTGTTTTCATCACATGAAACTGAAAAACTCAACATCTTTTCCTTGTCTATAGTTCCTTGTAAAATGCATCTTTGTTTTGTTGTATATTCTTTGGAATAACTTTTGTCATAAATATAACCAATGCCTCCATGTAGATAAAGGCTAGAGTTTTCCCCAATTGATTTATGGATTTATCGCTATTCCTTTGTTGACCTAGTTGGCGTTACTGTTAGGAACATGACAGAAAATAGAAAGACTATTAATTAATTTATATATTATTATTTAAAATTAAGTGCAAAATACATAGTAGTTAACTATGATTAAGTATTATAATTGTAGTTAAAGTAAAGCGACATGTATCATTAATTTATTGATCGGGTGGTGCGGGTAAGTTTTTAATTAGCACATCTTGAATAAACTGCTTAATTAGTTTGAATTGGTATGAAATTTAAAAGAGAGTATTTTTTTTTAAAAATTTATGGCCCTAAAAATATTAATTATAAAACTCTCTTATTAAGTGTAAAGTTAATTATTTCTAAATTTAAAATTGTACTTTTTAAATGGACTAAAAATGTGTTTAGACTTTAGATTGAAACGAGGGAATTAATATTTAGTATAATATTTGTGTGTTGTTGGTAAAAAGTTACTACGAAGGTATCTTTTTATATTTGGTCAATGATCCTTATCATTGTCATTATATTAAGGACAAGGCTCTTGATTAAGCTCTAGATGGCAGACAATGATGAACAAACAAACTTTCATGAGAATCCAAATATGCAATGATATTCCAGTCTGCAAAACTTGAATAATAAAACGCCCAGATACTTCTTACAACAAAAATTTAATCCAAGAATCAATACGTTCCATGAAGAGGTGCAATATTCTTTTTTTTTTCTCCTCTGAATTAGTTAGTGTTCTTTCTTTAAATTTTTGAATGTAAATGTTTCATATCTAAAATTGGATAAACCAATGTCCAAAATACATGAGGAAATTAGCTAATTGGTGTTAAGGAATTGAACGAAGCTAAGTGAATCATTTTGAAACGTCATTCGTCATAGACATGATCAATTTTTCTTTTAATCATCTGATAACTGAAATTTAAGAAAATTTATTGTCCCAACTATTTCGAATTCAGTCTACCTATTTTTTACTCATAGTGCTCGCACTTGAAATTTATAATTAAAAATGAAAGAATATCAGACATTTATAGACACGACCAACTCAATTTCTCTGAATTTTTCATATTGGACTTGCCCTAAGCCAAAAAAAAAATCTTCAAAAAACCGCGATTATAATTTCAGTTTACTGTATATCCGAACCTTAAAACTTAACAAGAATGTTCAACCTTTGAAAGTACTATAGTTAAATGAGTTTTCTGAATAATATGTACGTTAGAATTGCAAAAAGAATTGATCAAAAGCTAGAGGAGAATATGTCCATAGGCAGTGTTATCAGCTGATTACTATAAGAAAATTAGAATAAAGTCATAAACTATGAAATTTGTTGCTAATGGTTAAATATACACAATACACACACAATATATATATTGGGCTCTCGGCTGGACCCTTGTACCGTGTAAATTAGGTAGTCTTTTAGTATCCTAGTTTAGGTAATGTTGTAATGTAATTAGTATTGTACACTTACCATAATATGTGTATTACCATAATTGTATAGTTAGTATCCAAGTATAATTTGATTTTAGGAGTAGAATAGGAATAAGATTCTCCTATTATGGAAATATGTAACTTGTATATATAGTCTTTCAATCAATGAAAATAATGAAGGGGATTATTTCTTTCATGGTATCAGAAGTCTAGGTCTTAAAATCCTCTCTCTAACTTCCTCCAATTTCCGTCGACCTCCTTGAAATTCCAAGACCCTTGCTCTTGGTTTTTGTGCCGACGAGAGCCTCCCTCTTCCCAATTTTTTTCTCCCAAATCCCTCAATCACATATTGTTCTATCAATATGTCTACATCACGGAACACATTTCATCCAGCCCTTACAGTTTCTAACATCAAGAATAACATCCCTCTTGTTCTTGAAATAGAAAACGTCCAATATGCGACGTGGGTCAAACTGTTCAAAATTCACGCACGCTCGCATCAAGTCATCCATCACATAATCCCCGCGGCTCCTGGGGATACGGAGGTGCCAAAACGCGAGGATGATCCTAAGTTGTGGACGACTCTTGATGCCACAGTCCTCCAGTGGATATATTCCACAATTTCTATCGACCTTTTGCAAACAATTTTTGAGCCTAACACTACGGCACAAGCGACTTGGGATAGACTGCGTGATAAATTCCATTATAATCAAAATTCTAGAGCCGTTACTCTTGAGCAGGAGTTCTCCCACGTCAATATGGAAGACTTTCCTAATGTTTCGGCATATTGCAAAAGATTAAAGAAATTGGCAGACCAACTTCGCAACGTTGGCGCGCCAGTTTCGAATGATCATTTGGTCCTCCAAATGGTTTCCGGCCTCTCCGAGGCCTATAATGGTGTTGGAACGCTTCTTCGGCAAAGCAATCCGCTTCCGCAATTTTATCAGGCTCGTTCTATGTTTACACTCGAAGAAGCAGGCATGGCAAAACGAGCGGCTATCGGTGCTAGTCCCGTAGTCATGATGACCGAGTCCATGGTTTGTCCTACTGGTTCCAACAACTCGGGTCAAAACCGCAACAACGGTGGCGGCAAAAAGGGTGGAAACAAGAAAAATAATGGCAAAAACTGCGGCGGCAACAACGGCGGCAGTCGGCAGAATGGTGGTGGCGGTGGGGCCCTCGCGGTGGTCAGCAGCAGAGCAGCAGTTCTGGGCCCCACAGTGGCCCCCTATGCAGTGGCAGTGGGCCTCACAACCACAGTTTGGGCCTAGTCAAATTTCGCCTCATTGGCAGTGGGCTGCCCAGCAGCAATCCAGGCCCAATTCTGCATGGACCACAAACAACCAGTCGACTGGGCCGAGGCAACAAGCAGGGGTGCTTGGGCCGAGGCCCCCGCAGGCCCATCACACAACAGCACCCACGTCTACAGACATCGAAGCCGCAATGCACACGCTTGGTTTAAATCCTCCGAACCCAAATTGGTATATGGACACCGGTGCCACTACCCACATGACATCTGATTCAGGTACGCTCTCGTCTTATTCCAATTTGAGCAACCCTCGCGGCATAATTGTTGGTAATGGTAATTCTATTCCAATTTGTGGTTATGGTCATAAAACTTTATCTCCCCCTCATCCACCTCTTATCGTGAAAAACACCCTACACGCCCCCAAATTGATTAACAACTTAGTCTCTGTCCGTAAATTCACTATTGACAATTCTGTTTCTATTGAATTTGATCCATTTGATTTCTCTATGAAGGATTTCAAGACGGGGAGTCCTCTCATGAGGTGTGATAGTAGGGGAGATCTTTATCCTATCACACCCCGTTTCGGTCCATCGAGTCAAGCCCTGCCATCCGCCTTTGCAGCCATTTCTCCTTCCTTGTGGCATACTCGTCTTGATCATCCGGGATCATCTATTTTATCGTCATTAGATAAAAATAGTTTTATTTCATGTAAGTGTACGAGTAGTACTCCAAATTGTCAGTCTTGTTCTTTAGAAAAATTGTTAAGTTGCCATTTGTAGACTCAAATTCTCATACTTTAATGTCATTTGATATTATTCATAGCGATTTATGGACGTCTCATGTTCTTAGTTCTGTGGGTCATCGGTATTATGTTCTCTTTTTGGATGATTATTCTAAGTTTTTATGGACGTTTCCAATAGTGAAAAAATCTCAAGTTTTTTCCGTCTTCTTAAAATTTAGAGCATTCATTAGAACCCAATTCGAACGAGAAATCAAAAATATTCAGTGTGATAATGGCAAAGAATATGACAATGGAGTGTTTCGAGAATTCTGTGCTAATAATGAGATCAATTTTCATTTTTCTTGTCCTCATACGTCTTCACAAAATGAGAAAGCCGAACGCAAAATTCGTTCCATAATTAACATTGTCCGAACTTTATTAATTCATGCTTCCGTACCCCCGTCTTTTTGGCATCATGCTCTACAAATGGCTACCTATCTCCTTAACATAATGCCTTCCAAAGGTTTGACATATTCTTCCCCCTTCAAATTTTATATAATAAAATTCCTTCATATTCACATCTTCGGGTTTTTGGGTGTTTGTGTTATCCGTTATTTCCGTCCCCCTACAATTAACAAACTTCAGGTCAGGTCTACTCCGTGTGTGTTTTTGGATTTTCCGTCTAATCATCGTGGCTACAAATTCTTTGATTTATGCTCTAATAAAATCATCATTAATCGCCATGTAATTTTTGATGAATCCCAATTTCCATTTGCTAAAGTTAATACTCTCGTGCCTAGTTCGTATAATTTTTTGGATGATAATATATCCCCGTATATTATTCACCATTTTTCGGACGTATCCCACACCAAAAATTCTCCAGCGGGCCCACTGCCCGCCGGTCCCACTGGTCCGTCACCCACTGCCAGTCCCAGTACCGCCACTGTGCCAATTCCAGCGATTGGGCCAATCCAGCCCAATTCTGGAACTGGTCCAGTTCCTGCTCTTGTTTACCGAGTTGGGCCAGCAGGCCACTTCCTGCTGGCCAGTTCGTCCCGAGCCCAGCAAATTTCAAAATCCGCCCAATTCTTCCTCGAGTCATAGACCAGTCACTCGTAGTCAACGAGTTGTTTTTAAACCAAAAAGACATTTTAATTTACATTCTAATGTCTCTAAATCCCGCTTACCCCGTAATCCTGTGTCTGTCTTAAATGACCCGAATTGAAAAATTGCTATGACTGATGAATATAATGCTCTTATTGATAATAAGACGTGGGAGTTGGTGCCCCGTCCATATGGTATTAATATTATTAGGTCTATGTGGATTTTTGCTCATAAAGAGAATTCAGATGGTTCATTTGCTCGACATAAGGCGCGACTTGTGGGTGATGGTAAGACTCAACAGGTTGATGTAGATTGTGGTGAGACGTTTAGTCCGGTGGTCAAGGCAGCTACCATTCGCATTGTGCTTAGCTATGCTCTTTCGAAGGCATGGCCTATTCATCAGTTAGATGTAAATAATATTTTCCTACATGGGGATCTCAAGAAAACAGTCTATATGCATCAACCTTTGAGATTCAGGGATCCCAAACATCCTCATCATGTCTGTTTGTTGAAGAAGTCCCTATATGGGCTTAAACAGTCTCCCCGGGCCTAGTATACGAGGTTTGCAGACTATGTTTCGACTATTGGGTTCACTCACAGCAGGTCGGATAAATTCCTTGTTCATCTACCGTCGTGGTTCGTCCTTGGACTATATTATGTTATATGTGGATGATATTATTTTGACTGCATCTTCCGATGCCTTACGCCAGTCTATCATAACCATGCTCAGCTATGAGTTTGTTATGAAAGACTTGGGGCCTTTGAGTTACTTTTTGGGGATTGTTGTCACTCGTCATTCAGATGAGTTGTTCTTATCTCAAAGGAAGTATGCAGCTGAGATCATTGAGAGGGTTGGGATGTCATCCTGTAAGTCCATTTCTACTCCAGTTGATACTAAGCCCAAGCTTAGTACCGCGGCCGGCGTACCATACGAGGATCCGACCCGCTATCGCAGTCTTGCAGGGGCCCTTCAGTATCTTACATTTACGAGACCATATATTATGTATGTTGTCCAGCAGGTGTGTTTGTTCATGCATGATACCAGAGTTGAGCACATGAATGCACTCAAATGTATCATTCGGTATATTCATGGTACACTTGACTATGAGTTGCATGTATATCCTTCCTCGACGTCCACACTTGTCTCATATACGGATGCTGATTGGAGTGGCTGTCCAGACACCAGACGGTCTACGTTTGACTATTGTATGTTTCTTGGCAATAACCTGGTCTCATGGTCTGCCAAACGTCAGTCGACATTGTCTCGATCCAGTGCCAAGGACGAGTATCGAGGGGTAGCTAATGTGGTCTCGGAATCATGTTGGTTACGTAATTTGCTATTGGAGCTTCATTCACCTATTCGAAAGCAACCTTGGTTTATTGCGATAATATTAGTGTCATCTACCTTTTCGGTAATCCGGTTCCAAGACCAACGCACTAAACATATCGAGATGGACATTCACTTTGTCCGCGAAAAGGTTGCTCGTGGTCAGGTACGCGTCTGTCATGTCCCGTCAAGATATCAAATTGCCGACATCTTTACAAAGGGTCTTCCCTCAGTCCTTTTTGAAGATTTTAGGGACAGTCTCAGCGTTCGAAGACCGCCCGCTATGACTGCGGGTGTGTGTTAAATATACACAATATACACACAATATACATGTGTATATTGTGTATATATGGGCTCTCGGATGGACCCTTGTACCGTGTAAATTAGGTAGTCTTTTAGTATCCTAGTTTAGGTAATGTTGTAATGTAATTAGTATTGTACACTTACCATAATATGTGTATTACCATAATTGTATAGTTAGTATCCAAGTATAATAAGGTTTTAGGAGTAGAATAGGAATAAAATTCTCCTATTATGAAAATATGTAACTTGTATATATAATCTTTCAATCAATGAAAATAATGAAGGAGATTATTTCTTTCACTAATCTATTATTATATATCGGTAGCTAAATGGTTTTTTTTTTTTTGTAATTTTGTTAATCCATCATTAAATAAAATTAGCAATTGAACGTTGTTGTTTAGAGGCACAACTGTTGCAAATTCATGTTTTTGTTGCGGCAATTATCTCTTTGTAAATGCAAGGAACATTATATCAATATTATGAGTTTTCCATCAAATTATCCATTATTTCGTTGAATTAAATAATATATGATAGAAAACAAGGACATGGTAAAGGCCAGCTGAGTGAGTAGGACATACTTTCCTATTATCAGTTTTTGCAACAGTTGGCCTTTACCATGTCCTCGTTTTCTATCATATATTATTTAATTCAACGAAATAATGGATAATTTGATGGGAAAACTCATAATATTGATATAATGTTCCTTGCATTTACAAAGAGATAATTGCCGCTACAAAAACAGGAATTTGCAACAGTTGTGCCTCTAAACAACAACGTTCCATTGCTAATTTTATTACGATGGATTAACAAAATTACAAAAAAAACACTCTTTCCAAAAGTCATACCCTTTTTTATATCTATATATCGACTTTCAATGTCAGGTACTAGGCCCTCAGTTATGCAACTTTATTGTTTCTTTTGTAGCACCATCTTTGTACTATGATATTTTAAAGGAAAAAGGGCATGATTTACCCCTCTACCCTCGAAAATTGTTTACATTTGTCATCAGTTATATTATCGGCGCACTTAAGGGTGTACTCTTACATTAGTATTAGTATTAATATTTGTCCCTAATTTTGACGTCAGTCCATCGTGGTAATTTTAATTTTAAATAAAAGTCACAGTAAAAAATAAAGCCTCAAGCCCGCTTCTTTTAACCTGATAACCCGATCCATATCCCTATTATATATAAACCATCCGACCCGTATTTTGAGCTAATAGGATCATAACTTTATCATCGTTTGAGAGTAAACGACAACGGCGATTTAGGTAAAAAAAAACCCGACTTCTGGTTGAAAATCTTGAAAGGTAAAACATTTTTCTTTCTTTGAACTTTGTTTTCGTTTAAGTTTACTACTTTTCTGTCTATATTCGACTTAGTTTTCATCTATTTGTATTGTTTGTTGAAGTTGTATTTAGGGTTTCTGTTTTAGCTCTATATTTAGGGTTTTCTGTTTTAGCTCTATAATTAGTTTTCAGCAAAATAATTACTACTTTCTAGTTTAGGATTTCATTCGATTTTGAAGGATTTTAGGATTTTCTGTCCTATTGGTTTTTGGGGAAAGGGGTTTAGGGTTTCACGACATCTTTTTTTTTGGGAAAAAGGGGTTTAGGATTCAATTGCTATTTATTGATTTAGTTTTGGGGCAATGTATTTTAGAATTTTTGTTGTACATATTTTGGGGGAAAGGGTAGATTTTCTGTCATCATTTAGGGTATATGTACCCCAATTTGACAATTTGTGCCTTTAAGATGGTGGACAAGGAACACTTTGTTAGATTCTTTATTGTTCCTTTTTAATGTGGTCCCCAATTTTCTTTATTTTTTTATTCTTTAACTCTTTTTTTTGTTTCTTTCTGCTCCACGTGCCTGCACTTTCTACTTGTTTTGCTGGTTGGTAAGGGTTAGTTGGGGGTCGGATGTTGTTATTAAAGTTTGTGGTTCCACATAATATCACTATTCACTTTTTAATATTATATTACTTATTTTTTTAGTGTAGGGATGGTTAATGTGGACTTGGTATTCCATCATGGAGGTGAATGGATTACTCAACCAGAAATTAAGTATTCAAGAAATTTGGTGCACACTATGATTCTGATTTTTTGTCTTATATAGACCTAGTAGAAGAATTTATTTCGAAGTTAGGATATGTTGGTGTTCAACAGTTGGTAGTGTGCGGTCCTTCTGATAGATATTATGAAGTAGAAGATGATGTTGGTATTAGAACTTTGCTAGCATTGGTTTCTGATAAGTTTGATGTTATTAATATCTTTGTTGTGGATGAAAATGAATTAGGATTTAGTGTTCCTAATATTGTTGACCACCTAGAGATAGAGACAGCCACTACTGAAGTTGTTGAGGTTGTTTCTGATTGTAGTTCTGGTGAGAATGATGAAACTGAGATGGATATTATTTTGGATATGATTCTGAGGAGTTAGAGTCACTTTTTGTAAAACAAATAGAGAAATTTCTGATAAGTTGACTGATTATAAAGAATTGTATAAGGATATGACCTTCAAAGATATTAATGAAGATAAAACAATCATGAACTTGTATTGTTTAGCTAACTGTAAAGGTTTAAGGCAGAGGAAAAGTGAGAGTAAGAGGCTTAGATATGTTTGTGATCTTGGATGTCCCTTTGTTTGTCTGATTTCAAAGGACAAGTATGGAAATGGAATTAGTATCAAAACACTAAATCCAACTCATAAGTGTAACACTGCCTATGATAGCATAAGAGTTGACTACCAGTAGCACGATATTTAAAGAACAAACTCCAGGAGAATCCAAAAAATTAAGGTTTAGGAGATGAGGAAATTGTTGAGTCAATGTTAGTCAATCAAAATGTAAGAGGGCCAAGAGGATGATTCTTGAGAGTCTTGATGGTAGTTTTATTGATGAGTATAACAAACTAGAGGTATATGCAAATAAATTAAGGCTGAGTAATCCAGAAAGTGATATGGTCATTAACATATCAAAGGATGCACTTGATGAAGGAAAGAGAAGATTCTCGATGATGTATGTTTGTTTTTATGCTTTGAAGAAGAATTTTAAAAGTGGATTAAGGCCCTTTATTAGCTTGGATGAAACATTCTTAAAAGAAAAGGTTAAAGGCCAACTCTTAGTTGTTGTTGCTCTAGATACATCAAGACATTTTTATCTCATAGCTTGGGCTGCAGTGGATAAAGAAACTAAGGTCACCTGGAACTGATTCTTGAAATTGTTGCAAGGGTCTTTAGACCTCAAACAAGGTGAAGGTATCACATTCATGTCAGACATGCAGAAGGTAGTTTCAGTTTATTTTTCAATTATAATTTTATTTATTTATTAATTATAAATAAATTTATAACTTTAATCTTTAAATATTTTTAACTCATATGCAGTGCTTGATTGAGGCACTCTTGAATATTATGTCAGAAGCACACCACAGATATTGTGTGAGGCACATAAAAGCTAATTGGTGAAAGAAATGGGGTGCTGGAGATATGAAAAAGCATCTTTGGTGGTGTTCATGATGCACTTATGAAGAAGAGTTCAAGAATTGGCAAGTGGAGAACAATCAACCATGCTCTTGTATAACCAATTTCTGAAGATTGCACAGAAGTGTACCGTTTACTTCAATAGTTATGATGGATATGAGGTGGCTCATGGTATTGATATGCATGGGATCAATATTCAACTGAAAAGATGCATTTACAGGACATGGGACCTCACTGGAATCCCATGCCCTCATGCTATAAGGGTCCCACTGTACAAGAAGATCAACCCTTTAACTCAGATTCACCGGTGGTACTCCAAAGAAGCTGGCTGCTCTACTAACTTATTGACATAAGTGGAGAAAAGTTCTAGAAGATAGAACCAGCACATGCAATGAAGCCCCCACCCCTTGTTAAGTTGGCTGAAAGGCCAACAAAGAATAGGGGTTAGAGAAAAAAATGTGTGTGTGAATAGACAAGAGGTGTGATCTTAATTAAAAAAAGGTAGGATGATGACTTATTTTACATGTGGAGAGCCTGACCACAATGCAAGGGGTTGTCAAAAGGCAAAATAATTAACTTAATTTGATGAAGATGATGAAGGTGTGGCCAGAAGTCCATCTGTTGTAGGGCTCACGCTTGAAGAGGAGCTTGAATTGACAACACCCCAGCCTACACAAATAAGTCAAGCCAACACAAGTGCAACACCACTGCCCAGTCAGGCCAACAATAGTGCAAGTCAGTACAAATTTATGCCAACACCATCAGTGCCAAGGAAGCAACCTATCAATAGTGCATTTAATGTTGAACCGGATTTTGAATTTCCATCAAATGAAGAATCAGATCCAGTTATAATACTAATTGAGTATTTTAAAGGCTAAGACTAGATTCCAAAGACAAATACAAAAGCTGGAGAAGCAACTGGAACAAGGTGAATTGATTTTGTTGGTGATGCTAGTAAGCCAACAAACCTTTCATTCTCACTAAAGGGCTGAAATGGAAAGGAAAAACTGTTGTAACTAGAAACAAGCTTCAGAGGATGTGCAAGTTGAAGATAACGAAGGCAAATGGCAAGGAGCAATTTGAAGTTGTGCACTTCTGACTTTTTTTAAGTTTGATATGATGTAATTACTGTATGTGACAGTACTTTTTAACTATTTACGTAACTGTCGAAACTTACAAATAGATGTCATTATCACTTTGGTGATGACAGTTTTTGGGGTTATAATGTGGCATCCACTTTAACAATTTACTTGTACTTTGACAGTTTTAATTAGTTAATGTTGGCTAAATATGCTATTGGAATTCTGTTGTTTATATATTATGTTGTTGGTAATATTTGCTAGTTTAGTCTTTTTTATATCTAATGTTGTTGGATTATATTGTTGCTGAATTAGGTTGAAAATGTGTTAATGAAATGGTTGTATTGGAATGGCGTTGGAATGAAGTTATTGAAATGGTGTTGGAAATGTGTTATTGAAATAGTGTTGGAATGAAATTATTGAAATGTGTTATTGAAATGGTGTTGGAAATGTGTTTGCTAGTTTATACTCTTTTAGTTTGTTGGCTTGGAATGTGTTAAGTTAATCTTGGCTTGAAATGTGTTGTTGATATATTTTGATGTAGGTGAATTATGTCATTTATGACTATACATTTAGGTAGTGATGTTGTTATATTTATCATCTATTTCATTGTCCATTCAGATCACATTAGTTTAATAACTATGCTACCCAAAATACAAATATACCCAATACTTTAATGTAAAAATAAGACATTACATTCAGCCAAATAAAAAATTTACAATGGACAAAGTACATCAATAATTCATCCAACCGAAGACATTACATTCATTCAAACAAAGGCTACATTCATCCCAATACAAAAACAAAAATACTAGTCCCTTAAGGGCAATCACTTTATCATTGGAGCAGTAATTAGACAAAAAAAAAAGTGTCAATGAAACCATAATAATCATCCACATGTTTGTTACTTTTTCTTCCAAATTAGACATTTTAATCACTTGAGAATGGTTTAGAGCCTCCAATTTAGCTACTTCTTCCCTCAATTTGTTCATTTCCACCTTAACAACATCCAATGCAACCACAAGCTCTTTAATCGCAGTCAAAGGAGTATCCAAAAATACTTCATCTTTCCATTTCCAATAATCATAAGAATAAATCTGTCCAAATAATAAAAATTAGATGAAGACCAAAATAATGCACTTTATCAATCAAAATTCAATATGAATAACAACAATAACTAACCTTTGGCTTAGGACACTTAAAGAACTTCGTTTCAGGATTTGAAGAAGTTGTCGAAGTTAAGTGGCTGGCTATCAAACCATAGTGGCACTTCAACTGCGACGACGTGCTATCTTCTGACATTTTTCAAGATAAAAAGAGATCAAGAGAAGAGAGAAAATAAAACCCTAGGTTCTGATTGTAAAGAAGAAGACATCGTTTGTATTTAATTTAGGGGGATGACTAATTTAATTTAAATGCTGACATGGAGTCCATGTGGCACTTTAATGAGACACCGTGAACACGCCTAGCCCGGTTCATTAACCACGGTAGATTGACGTTAAAATTAGGGGCAAATATTAACATTAATGTAACGGTGGGCCATCATATAACGGAGGACAAATGTAAACAATTTTCGAAAGTAGAGAGGGTAAATCAGGCCTTTTTCCTATTTAAAATTGCATTTCAACTTTAACTTATAACTAGTACTCGTATCCGTGCGATGTGCAAAAATATTATACACTAAATTACTTGCAACAAATAATAGTCAAAAGAAGTGGACCAAGAACGAAAATTGCATTCAGTTTATGAATTTCTATTTGCTAATATTTTCTCACAATCACTTATCTAATTATTGCAGATAACAAGTAATTGCACCTACACCATATCCTGCCTAATCACCTCTCCCCATACTTCTTCAGCCTACCTCTATTCCTCCTGAACCCGTCCATAGCCAACCTCTCACTGAGGAGGTTGTGGAGGATACAGATTATGGTAGTAGGTAGTGGATTGTAGTCCTACTTACGCTTACATACTGGTAGTTGTAGTGTTATTATTGTAGGTCTGCTTAGTCTATCATACTAGTAGGCAGTATTGCTTTATAGTCCCCTGCCATTTGATTTTTGTTGCTATGTGTTCTTTAGTATACTTTGTTTATCTTATTTACATGTGTCAGTTACTGCTTCATTTTCAGAATGTTGTATCATGGCTTACTCATTTTTGTTACCATTATTTTCATACTGCTTTAAATTTCTTGTATGAGTATGACCGTTTCTCTTTCTTTGCTTATGCCTATGTTTTTTCTTGAGCCGATGGTCTTTTGAAAACAACCGCTTTACCTACTAAGGTAGAGTTAAGGTCTGCGTACACTCTACCCCCGACCCCACGTTGTGGGATTTCACTGGGTATGTTGTTGTTGTAATCACTTATCTAATTACATTAGATTTAATTTTTAATAATAAAGAATGACATTTTTAAATATATTTAGCACCTATTTTATTATTATTTTTACATCATAATTTTGATTTACACTAATTCATTTATAATGAGAATTTTTCACGCAATTAAAATTTATCACATTTTTTTGTGGTTTTGATATTCTCTTTCATTTTTTTGGTGTGCCTCTTTCATCATTAATTTATATTATAGACTATTAGTCCAAATAGTTAAAATACCATCTATTAAAATTACAATATAATATATAATGAATAATCACATTTTGACCCTCTATATTTTTTTCCAACGTGCCAATAAAACTTCCAAACTATCAAAAGTAATTCTCATGATTGACATCAATAAAATATGGAGTTTTTATTTTTTAATTATAAATATTTCATTTATTGTCTATAGCAGACACTTTTTTTTATAAATACATATAAGGATGTTGAAGATGACGACACTAAAGAAATAAGTAGGTAAAATTAAGAAAGAGTCAGCACAAGCACAATTTTTTCGGCCCCCTTTGACTCTCAACCTTAATATTGGAATTGCTTAGTTGTACCTAGAGATGTCGGTGGATCCTGGATTCGGTCCGAATCCGGTGAATCCAGATCCATTTTATAAGATATGGATCTTCAAAATTTGGACCCGACGGATCCGGATTGGACTCGGATCCGTTTTTGACGGATCGGATCTGGATTTGGATCTTGTGTTTGAGATCCGTATCTGATCCAGATCCGACACGTGGATCCATTTTTTATTAAATATATTAATAACCTAGAATGTAATTTTATAAGTATTTTCTTAAAATTGCTAAGCACATCCTTGCAAGTTTAATTCTCAAAACAAGTTTAATTTATCCCCGCGTTAACTCAAAAACCAAAAAATAAAGAGGTAACTTCGATAATAAAATCAATGTTATATTAGTGAATGACTAACGTCTCCATAGACAAGAAGTTAAAATTATATTCACTTCATTTGTGAACACTCCAAGCACATGCAAGTTCTGCGTTATGAAAATACTAGTCAGCATTTTCCACAACTATTGTCATTGTCCAACATTTTCAATTAATAACTCACAATCAAAACGAGACAACGAACAAAATATCTCATATGAACATTTCAAAATTGAAATACAGTAAACTGTTAGCTAAGTAAAAATCGTTTGTCAGTTCAAAAAAAATTCTTAGCAAGGAAAATATTTTTACATGTGGTACCAAATCCGATGAATCCGGATTTGGATCTAATTTTTATGGATCCGATGAATCTGGATCCAGATATGAAAAATGGATTTGGATCTGAATCTAGTAGGATCCGGTCCAAATCCGATCCGTTGCCATCCCTACGACACCTTACACCTGTAGTCAAAAGATCAAAAAAGTTCATGAATCCGTCAGTTTCAGATTTGGTGTAACACTAAGAGCGATAAAATTACCACAAAATACTCAAGAGAAATATAGATTTTACACCGACTTGTAATGTAAAATTAGATACGACATGAAATTAATTTCATAATTATACCAAAAAAAATATAAACATATAATGGTGGTTGGGGATAACATTGAGAATCTAAGTTAATGTTGATTTATGTATAGAAGAGATTAAAATGTTGAATTTTTAATTTACACAAATCAAAAAGCATACCAATTAATAAAATGTTAGAAATAGAATAATATTTTTTAACCAAAGAATATTAGTTCAAAATATAAAATTAATAACATTTTTTCATTAAAAACTTTATAGTTTAGTTAAAATTAGATCTTACTTCAAAAGAAGTTCTAATCTTCTGAAATTTCCCGTCTCATCTTCTCGTTTGAGTTTCATTATATTTAATTCTCATCACTTTTCATTTGAGTGTCATTATATTTAACGGTGATGAAGAAAGTTCAGTACTCAATCCGCATTTAATTAGTTTGCATGAATTTTTTGGATAATCCTAAAATAGTTAAAAAGATAGTTTTTGTTGGCAATTGGATCAATTACCAAAATCATAGAATATATAATTTTGAATTTAAATTTTGAAATTAATTATTCATTCATAATTTAAAATTGAAAATTATAATGATACTTATCTTTGTCATTTGTTAGGTTGCCACTTGGGTTTGATGGTCTTTTCATCTCCTTTTAATAATAGAAGGTTTAAAAAAATATCTCATCATAAATATGAAAATTGTCGTTCGATATCTTTTTCTCCTTTTGCTCCTTAGTTATCTTGTTGCGTTGTCAAATTTGTATATTTTGATATAATTTTTATTAGATTAAATATTGACTTACTGACTTATTTGTCCAAGATTTCGAGTACACCAAAGTACTTTTTTTAAAAAAATTGAACATCACAATTTATTTATTTTAATATTAACAAAGTACCTTTCGAATAAATTAACTTATCTTTGTAGGGAGAATCCGAAAATTTTAGCTTTAAAAATAGAAAATATTACTGAACTACTATTTAAAAGAAATTTTTGTTTTAATCAAACACTTCTATTTAAAAACAGTTTTTTAATCAAACATAATAGTCATGCATACAAGTTAGTATACTAAAGAGGAAAAAATAAATGCAAGCAAAATAATCTTTAATTTGCGTAATGCTCTTGGAATAGTGAATAATGCCAAAAAAGAATTCTTGTATATTCATAATATATTTGCTCATTTCTTGAATGGGTGATTTGGTAAATCTCCTTTATATATTTCAGTTCTCCATTGCGCTTGTTCATTTTTCAGATATTCATTTATCATTTATGAGATATTTATATACAACACATCTATGAAAACTTCAGATTCCTTAGTTACATCTGTGAAAAAAGATAAATGTAATGTTAATTATAAATAAAATAATAATAATAAATTAAATTAAGTATGAAAATATACCTTAATAATTTGATAAAACTCCTTTATGTTGCCAAGTGGCTTGTTCATATTATGCCACTTGACTTAACCTCATGCTAGACTACCCTCCTTTTAATATAATATAGATAGATGTAAATTTTATTATTTAAATTTATCAATAATATCTTGAATTTACTTTAATTTATGTTCTAAACTAATTCAAAGTATAATTACATACACTTCGTTAAGATAAGAGAATATAATTTTATCATAAAATCAAATTCAAATAACTACCTTTTAATTCAAATTCATTTTTTGCTATCTTTTAATTCAAATTCAAGTATTTTTATATTTTAATTCAATTTCAAATTTAAACTTCATTATTTAAATTTATACATAATAACTTGAATTTACTTTATTTTATGTTTTCAAAGTATAAAGACACACACGCTATCTCTACTTTAATTTAATTATTTAATAATTTTGATTTTAACTATTACAACTGCATTTATTTGGTCTTATCCACGACATGCTTTTCTTATCATCCTGTATAATATATTCTTATTTCAATTCAAGGAATTACCCACAAAAATGTTAATTTATAATATGCAGATTGCTACGGTTAGTTCTCCTTATACAATTCTTGCATTAAGACAAAAGAAACATATGGCTAAAAGTTTAAGGCTTTCAAAATAGGTAAAAGATCTAAATATCTTTACTAAAATAGTTCGTCTAACTTTTAATGTTGGTGTACTTTGCAGTAGTAATTTAGATAATTTGACGACACAAATTTATATTCTCGGCAACTAACAATCAATATTTATAAATTAATTGATATTATTTTCACTATTGCTATTATTATATTATATTATTATTGAAGTAAAATATAATGATATATTTATCATACTTTGGTGATATGATTTGATTTGATTTACTTCCAACTGAATCACGATAAGTCATGTAATTCAAAAAAAAATTATTTGCTTGCCTTACATGAAACTAAACCCAAGTATGAGTTATTTGTCCTATATATGATAATCACTTTTTTTAATGTGAGATTTTATTTATTTTTCCAATTAAACTCATCAAAATAGGTAAGTCATATTAGCTTTAAATTATGTCAATTAATTTCTTTTTAAAATTAATACAAAATAGAATTTGTGCCAAGTGACTTGTTCAAATATCGCCACTTGACTTAATATCAAGCTAGACTACCATCCTTTTAATATAATATAGATAATCGAGAAAAGGTGAGGGATTTGATCGATTTATTGAAAAAAGGTTTTTTGAGAGAAAAGAAAAGTTTAGTGATAGTTAGTATTGTTTTATAAAAAATTGGAAGTTTTCTCATAAGGTCTCTAGTACTGGATCCCTCCAGTTGATCCGGTGCAGATTTAAATTTGTGATATATGTCCATTTGATAATCTAATGGCCAGCATTTATTTAGTTAAACCAATCCCTCAAACCATTATTAAACTCCCTTATTGCTAATCTGATTTATCCTTTGCGAAAATCTTGCAGCATCCGAGGACATTTTAATTTCAGTTTACCGTTCCTAGTTTGGGCAAGTTTTAACATTGCACTTCCTTGTGAAAAAAAATGTCAACTGGTTAAAATATGTGGAAGTGTCTAATGGTGGACATAATGGTCAAAACATCTACTCCATAAAAACAAACAAAAAATTTCCAATATCATTACTTCTCGGGAAAATTGCAATCAGAGGACATTTTAATTTTTTAACTGTTTCATTTTCTACTAGTAAGAAAAACAAACATGGAACTAGTTCTGCAAAAAGAATTAACGTAGAGATCTTATTTTCTTTTCATGCGCGCACACACTACCACATATATTAATATGACGCAATATGGAAAGGATAAATCAGATTAGCTATTAGGGTGTTTAATCATGGTTTTGAGGGGTTGATTTAACTAAATAAATGTTGACCATTAGATTAAAAAATGGACAGATATCACAAATTTAAATCTGCACTGGATCAACCGGAGGGATCTAGTAGTGTGGCCAGTGGGCCGGGATCGGGTCCGTCGGGTCGGGATCGGCGGGATCGGGTCGGGACTGGCGGGATTCGCCACCGTCCCGTCCCGTTTCCGATCCCGTCGGAGTCGGGGCGAGGCGGGATCGGGATCGATTTTTTTTTTCATTTAATTTTAAAAATAACATATATATATAAAAAAACTCAATAATTAAACAAGATAGTGTAAAAACATCCCGATGTTGTTTTTGTGCCTCTTATATTATTTAATAGACATATGATTTTTTTTGTAATACAAATATAATTGTCAAAATTGCAACTTTGTGGTGTTGTTCAAAAGTTTCAAATTACTTAGTAAAATTGCAATTAAAAAAATTACATTTTGAAAAAAGATCTGTTCTAGTTTCTTGATAATTTCCTGTGGTTCTTCGGTTGAAATTGGTATTTGTTGGTCAAATTGCTCCACGTCGCTTCCACCACCTTCGGATAAGATTTCGTTGTAGTTTTCGTCTTCTTCTTCGTTGATCTCTGGTTGACCGCACCTTCTCCGCTCCGCTCGCATCCAATCTCTGAATAATACTACAATCTCCAAGTTGTCTCCGGCTAATGAGTGTCTATGCTCTCCTATTTGATATCTGCGGGCAGAAAAAGCACTTTCAGTCGCCGTTGATGACGCTTGAATGTTCAAAACATCTCGGGCCATCATTGAAAGTGCCGGAAAGGTCTTCTCATCCACACTCCAGTATTTCATCAAGTTTTCACGTCCTTCTTCATTGAGAACTTCTTGGTACGATACAGAACCCCGCAAAACAAAAATATCAAACTTGCTAATTTGGTTAGTAGCGGTACGGCCGCACATTCTATTTCTGAGGCTTTCAATACTAGTCGCAGAAACAACATGTCTTTTGCGAGGTTGTGTTGAAGAAGAAGAATATGGTATGGAAGCCGGTTGGTGGCTAGCACTTTCTTGTTGGTAAAACCTATATACTTTTTTGCATTCGTCTTCTACGCTAGACAACACTTCTTCTTTAGTTTGTTCAATAGGTGGTGGGTGATTTGGATTTTTGGGACTTAGAGTTGGTAGTACTGCTATACAATCGTAAATACTTTCAATAAGTGATTTAGTACCGTCTGTTTTAATAGTCGGATTTAATACAACACCAATAATATAAATATTGGGAATAGGAATAAAATATTTTTTTATTTTGATAAACATTTTTAATAGCTGCATTATAAGCTGGTTTATCCATATATTCATTAAGCAGTAAAAATATTAGAGCTATATAAAACAACATAGTTGAAATAGTAGGATAATATATAACGTAAAATTCTTTTGTTGCTTGAAAAAATCTCTAAAAATACAATAAGTTCTGAAATTTTCCCCCAGTCGTTATCTACAACCATATCAGCTGGATTTTGATTATGAGAGTTAAAAAATAAAGTTATAGGTTTTCTATAGTCATAAGCAACAAGTAGTTGCTCATATAAAGAATTCCACCTAGTGGGTAATTCTTCTGGAATTTTTCTATAAGGTAGTTGACAATCGTGACAAGTTTTTTTATATTCTTTTCTTCGTTGTATTCTATTATTTTTAAAAATAAAGTTTATAGCAAATTGTATCTTACTAAGAATGTCTTCAAAAAGTGATAGATCATCCTTTACAACTAAGTTATATATATGACACACACATTTTATATGAAAATGATCTGAAAAAGATGGAGTTAAACTATTTTTTAAAATTGTAATAGCGTAATTGTTAGAAGAAGTGTTATCTAATGTAATAGTCATAATTTTATCAATTATTCCGTAATAATCGCACACTTGATAAATATTTCTGCAATAAAAGTACCAGTGTGCCTATCATCTATATATCTATATGCTAAGATACGTTTTTGCATAGACCATTTATAATCTATCCAATGACAGGTTACCGTTAAATAATCATGGCCGTTAGTACTACGGCCTATATCAGAAGTGATAGCCACTTTGTCATTAAAATGATATAATGAATAACGTAAATATTGTTGATATTCATGTGCAAATTTAAATACATTTCTCTTAACAGTTGATCTAGAAAAACCGTTAAAAGCAAGATTATACATATCTCTAATGTAATGAATAAAATCGGGAGATGAAGGAAATGAAAAAGGCAAACCCTCCACAACAACTAATTTTGCTATTGCTTCCCTATCTCTATGTTTATCGTATTTAGGGCCATCAATTCTCCCCCGTCATAGGGTTAATTTGACCATGTACTTGGTCCGGGACAGTATGTGAACCTTGTCCCGATGGAGCGGACGTTTGCGCACTCAATTTTGAAGCCTCGTATTGGGTATACCTAGTTGGATGAGCCCTTGATACGTGTCTCATTAAACCACCGTCCCACCGTGACCTTTTTCAGTTTTAAATTTTAAAACATCTTTACAAATTTTACATCTAACTACTTGATTCTCTACGTCCCTATCAAAAAATGTCCATGCATATGATTTTAATAGTCGTTTTGCTGGACCTCGTATCATGCTATGGGGAATATGAGGCATTTCAGTTGAAGGTGCACTAGTGGGTGTGTTGTCATCTACATTAGTGGGTGTATCATCTAGATCATCATTTAAATTAAAGTCTTCTTGAGTTCCAGAAAATAGCTCCTCGTCTAAATCTAATGGTATTGTAGGAAAATGTTCAGTATCAACAAAATCGTCCTGTGTAGGAATAAGATTCTGTCTAGAAATAGGACCATTTCCCTTGTTGCCCCTACTAGAAGAAGCATGACCCCTACCCGTAAGTGCGCTAATAAAATAAACTGACAATAATAATTTAATGAAGGAACGAATGTACCAAACGCCGACGTAACGTCGACGTGTAATCGAGAGGTTGAAAATTGAAACTTTGCTCGATGGAAGATCCTCAACCTAGTTGCCAACTTCACTCCCAAATGAATAAATAAAATTGAATATTTAGTAGCCAATGTATACTTGTAGAGAGATAGATTGAGAGATTAGAGAGATTGTAGGAAGATTTGTGAGAAAGATGAAGAGAAAATGAGGTATTTATAGTTGAAAAATTGGGTTAAAGTGTAATTATAATAACTTATGGGTTAAAAATAAATATTAAGGGGGTTGGGGGAGGGGGAGGCCAAAAATGATCGTTGCACAACTACCAAAATGTAAAATGATTGTTGATGCAACAATTATTTTTGCAAAGGGGGGCTTCGGGCGGGACTAGAACCGGGTCGGGCCTGGCGGGATTGGGGCGGGATGGAACGGGTTGGGACGAGACCATATCCCGTCCCGGTTCGAGTCCCGATACTGCAAAAAATAAAATTAAAAGTCGGGTTCGGGGCGGAACTGAGCCGACCCTGCCCACTGGCTAGCCTTAGTACCGGAGACAAGCCTCGTCTGAAAAATGGAAGTAGAAGTGTTCAAAATTATCTCTGACCGACAAACGTTTTCGGAAAGAGTTTTAGTAGTATATACATACAGTCAAATCTCTCTATAATGACAGTGTTTGTCCGAAAATTTTATGACTGCTATAATGAGGTGATGTTATATATGTGTACTGACATTTGATGTTTAAATCTCTTTAAGATGTTATAAACAAAAGTACGCAAATAATTATTTTTCAGCATCTTGCAAACAAAAATAATATAGTTGTTAATTTTAAAACCTCAATTGATTTTCATATCATTAATTAAAAAGTTAATTGACGAAGAATTTTGTTGAAACTTTTAGTAAAAGGGAATTCAATAGTTGTCCTTGAAGACTGTCTAAGAGCTTAACATAAATATTTTTATATTTTATTTTTATACATAATATATCTCTTTCAAAATATTATTACACAATATTTGTGTATGGCTGCTATAGAGATGTGATTTTATAAATAGTGGACCGCTATAATGAATGTTATTTTTGTTATAGGTAGAATGTTATTACAGAGAAGTAACAAAAATAACATAAAAAATCAATTTCGGAGAAAATCAAATCGTGAAATGATGTTATAACGAATGACAATTATAAAGATAGTTAACTGTACTATCAGATCACTTAAAAGTCAATTATAAATAATTTCGTAGCATCCATCATGGATTGATCGAGATAGCCTATATATATATATAATATTCCTTTTAATTTCAACAGTAGAATAATTTACTGGAAAGAGATTTCAATTACAATACAATAACAACATATTCAACGGGATCTATGGAGGGCAGAATGTATGCATCCCATACTTTAGGGAGGTAGAAATATTGTAATTTGATAGACTTTTGGCTAAAAAAAATATTTCAAAATAGTTGGGAAAAGGAAATAACGATAGTGCAGTACTAAAACTAGCGTGACAAATCATAATGAAAAGGAACACGAACTACAACAAGATAACATATTATATCATGTTAAATCACATGTTGATAACACTAAGTAATCGTTTCACGTTTGTAATATATATTTTGGTAATATCTCAAACATCAGAAGCATCCATGCCATGCAGGAAGAAGATAAGAGGAGTGCTGCAGGATCTGATCATGCAAAGTACATTATCCACGTGTTTATCACTACATCATGCAATTGCATGGATATTGTAATGTAAAGACCCTTTCTCTTCAACAGCAAGTCATCAGAGACGTCTCTCTGTTCTACCAGTACCAGTTGTACTCATCTGCACAATCTTTGAAAATTGAAAATCAGACTATCTTTAATTTCTATCCCACCCTCAAAAAGACATAGACATAGACATAGACATAGACATAGATAAGCAAAGGTAGCTCGGAGTACTAAAACTTCATCCAAAGTCAGAGCTAGAATTCTAATTACAAATTCACTAAAATGGGTAGTTTCAATTAGCCAAAACTTTGTATTGATATTAAAAATTCATTTAATATATACTATATAAATAATTTATCCAAAATTTAGTAAGCTGACTTTTCTGAATTTCAAAAGTTATAAATTCAAACTTCTGAATCCGTGTCTGTTTTCATGTCTTTGAGAGGGAGACAAAGTAGCTCGGAGTAGTAAACTTAGGTGGGTGGGTACTTCTGATTTTCCATGGATTTTGGGCGGTTTGGATTCTTCTAGCAAGTGGGCAGTTTTTTTTGCTTTTTTTTTTTATATTCAGTTTCTCGGCTTACGTCAGACTATTCTTGGAGATAGTAATTGCGGTCGCTCAGCACTACTAATAGTAAATCGCGGGATGTGCATAAATGACCAGGGCTTAAGAACAGAGCAATTGATATCACCTACAAGGTCCTACCACAGAAGAGAGCAAATTGCTCCCACCTAAATTTGAACTCATGCTGTAAGCCTCCAGCTGAATTTTAAATTTCCCTCCTTTGTCATTCAGTTATGCCTAGAGTACCGTCTTTTTTGCTTTTCTTATCGACACTTGCACTGTCACACTACTCACAAGTCATATATACGGCACTTAGCTAGCTAGTATTTGTACGTACGTCTTGCTAATGTCCAAGGACTGAATTTTTTTTTTGGTTGTGATTCTTCTGCAGAGGTCTTATTTGGAGGTCTTTGTAGTTGCATATTTCCTGCAGTGAAGAGTAGCTCTTCTTTTTCTATCTCTTCCTTATTTTAAATTTAAACTAGTTTTGCTATTATTGATACTCTTTTGTTTCTGCTTTAGTAATTACTTCATCAGTCCCAATTTATGTGACATCATTTTTTTATGTGTCCCAAAAAGAACATTAACTTTCTATATTTAAAAGCAAATTAACTTTACGAGATGATTTATATTCACACATTTCTATAAGACTTGTTTTTAATCACACATTTCAAAAGAATTACATATTTCTTAACTTTTGTGTCAAGTCAAATAGTGCTACATAAATTGGGACGGAGGAAGTACTTGTTTCCTTGGTACAATAATTGCTTTGGAAACTTTTATGACTCTGGATAAGTGCGAGTTTGCGTTCAATTATATATTAATATTCAATTTCTCCTTAATAGCGTACATTATATTAGATATTTAATCAAATTTGTGCTATGTGATGATAGTATATATCATGTTATCCAATTGACAACAGGAGAAAAAAGTATTTTTTTTCAAGAAAGTTGAATTAATTTGTGAGATGATCAAGAATAATAATTTAATACCAGTTCAATATTCATTAGTCAATCTCAAAACAAATGAAAAAAAGTTGTTACGTTAAAAATGACTAGAGACCCAATTTCATTAGTTCCAAATTGTCTATTTCAAATAATTTAGGGGCAAAATTGGTTATATTTCATTCCCGTTGGAGCAACCGTTAGTTGAAGGACATTTTTTTGCTACTTCATTAGGCAAGGGAATTTTTGTGCTAAAAATGAAGAAAAAAAAGGTAAAATTATATGATCTCAAGTAGTTTAAGAGCAAAATTGACGTTTTCCCTATTATAAATTTGGAAACTGAATTGGGTAGAAATGCATCCAGAGGCGTTTAACGTATTCACGAAGATTGATAGTTCCGGAGACCTCAACGGCTCCAAAGGATCTTCACAACTGTCCTCCACTCCCAACAACTCCCATCACATTAGTCTTTCTAGATCAGAGTGCCGCAGCGCGCGTGGGCACGGTGACGTCAATATGCTCACGTCACCACAGCTTTCTGGGATCATAATAGTCTAAGTTTTGTCCTATAAATGCAAGACTTAGAAGAGAAGGAAGACACATTATATTCTCTCTAAGCTCACACTTGTAAGCCAGATCTCTCTCAAGCTAATACATCATTCTCAGCTTCGGGTCTTGTTTGATTCATAGCTCACTTTTAGATCTAACCCGTTTTATTCATTTTGCTTGCTTATTATCATATTTTACTTACATGTTAATCTTGCATACATGTAACTTAGTCAGCAACTCCGGACTCGTTTAAGAAGGTCTCTGATAGGATATAACATTCTTGTCTTTAAACTCTTGAATACAAATCTCTAACTGTATTTTTTGTTAGAATTATTTTCACCGAAAAACAGAAACAAGAGTTTATTGATAGAAGTAGTCATATTGTTATAGATTATTTCTTGAAATGGGTGAAAGCCAAAGCGTATAAAAAGATTCACGAAAGACAAGTCATAGACTTTATCTGGGATCATATCGTTTGCCGGACTACCAAAAGACATCGCTTGCGACATCGGCCAACAGTTCGTGAGAAATAAGGTCACTGAGTCCTTGAAGGGATTGAACATCCAAAGGGTCACCTCGTCGCCATATCACACATGTGCAAATGGACAAGCAGAGTTAACTAACAAAATAATCGTCCAAAGCATCAAGAAGAGGTTGGAAAGATCAAAGGGCAAGTGGTCGGAAGAACTGTCAGGTGTGTTGTGGGCTTACAGAACTACAACCAAGAAAAGAACGGGGGAAACCCCTTTATCCTTAGTATACAGAGCCGAGTCCCTGATACCCGTGAAAGTGGGATAACCCAGTTCGTTACACCCAAGCCACTGAGGAATCTAACAAAAAAGCCATGGCAATAGGGCTGGAGTTATTGGAGGAACGTAGGGAGTTGGATTTCATACGTTTGGCAACGTAAAAACAGAGAGTAGAAAGGTACTTCAATAGAAAGACGAATCTGAAGCATTTTAAAGTCGAGGACTACGTCCTCCGAAAAGTCACTATTGCGATAAGGGACCCGAACACTGGTAAGCTGCAGGCAAATTGGGAAGGATCGTACGGAATCACATGAATCATTGGGAAAAGAGCATACCCGATTGAGGACGAGTCCAAAAAGGAACTAAAGAATAGCTTGAATGTCAGCCACCTGAAGAGATTCTACCTTTAAAAAAAAGACAGGTATGTTTTTCCTTCACAAAAATATTCATTTTTGGTTAATTATCCTTTCGTTGACATGTACTGCTTTCAAAATCGGAAGCCCCCTCCCCCAGAGGAGACAAACACGCGTTGCACTCTTTCCTTGGTAGAGGTTTTGTCCCGATTGGGTTTTTCTAGAAAAGTTTTTAACGAGGCAACAACTCAAAAAGCACTTCAAGCTTAGCGTTTCACATCTCAAAACTCGATTCAAAAGGGCACGCAGGCCCTTATAAATTCACTCAAACTGAAAAAACTAGCACCAACCACTAACATTACTGTTGATCATCGTTACAGGAACAGATCCCTAAAAGGCCTCCAAACCGATGACCAGAAACTGAAGACAAACAAAGCTAAGCCGTGGGGGGAAGCACCCTCGCCACCAGAAGAGTCGGCAGATATTTCGAATTAGAGGGACATTTCTTCAAGTAAGTCATCCATATCGGCCTCAGCCGACCTAAGTCCACCTCTGCATCCACGAGGGCCGAGGGAACATCAATCGCTCCCACATCCACTCCTTCCAGGACCTCGAATCGGGTCTAGAAGACAGCATAGTCCCGAAGCAAGGTGGCCCCATGCCGCTCAGCTGCCCGGCAAAGTGTCAATCATTGGTTCCGAGCTCGAAGGTAGGTATGAGAAGCTATAATCGCCTGCATCCATGCGCGAGTGACACCACGATCAAGCTCAACTCTGACCACTCTCTCCCTCATTAATTGGAGAGTCTGGGTCATGGTTCAAAAAGTCTCTTCTCTATCTGCCAGTGCTTTCTTGGCCTCCTCCAACATGTCTTCCAGAGTGGTCCTCGGTTCCAAGAAATCTTTGTGCTCAGCCCGAAGCTGGTTAACCTCTTTCCTAAGACACTGGTCCTCCGCCAACCTCTCTACCCTTTAGGAGGACGAATGCATGTTTTTAAAAAGCTTGATGGTGTAGGAAACAGCAGCATGCCCATGAGAGAAAGTTAGATGGAATAAACTCAGTTTATGCACTCACACTGGAAGTAAAGGGTATGACAGAAATGACTGAAGTTACCTGAAGGAAGATGTCTGCAAGGTGGGCTAAGGAATCTTTCAGGCCAGGGTCAGAGCCAGCAGTAGGTAGGAGAGGAATCGAAGGGTCTGCACTTGAATCTCTGCCTCCCGCGTTCTCGGGTCATCCTTCGTTGACTCTCGGCTCCTTAATGGCCTTAGTGGAGGGGACTCTCACATCCCAGATGATGCGGTTCCTTCTTTATCATCCTCCATGAAAACCACCTTTTGCACACCCTCTTTCTCAGGATCATTAAAGCGACGCGTGTCTTCACACGTGAGTCAATACCGGAGGTAGATGCCCCAGCATTATCCGAAAGTCCCCGCTTCCTACTTTCCTTGGCCTCTGCGGCGGCCTTAGAAAGCGCGCTCGAGCCTCATCCTAGAAAGGCACCTTCCTGGCTGACCTCCCTCAGGTGAGGAAACCTTCGAGAAAAAAAGTACGGAGGAAAGTCAAGGCGACACATTAACATGTAATTAGTGAAAATAAAGAGTCTATAAAAAGAAGAAAGACTCACCATGACTTTTGACCTTTCACTTATCAGCAAAAATGGCTATCCACGTTCACTCGGTGCCGTGAGAGACACGAGTAGACCCATCACCTAGCCAAAGATCTCCGGCATGGGCTCAAGAACAACATGGGCAGCTGCAAAAATGAAGGGTAAGGTAGTCAGGAAAAGACTAGGAGAAATAAGAGAGAAGGAGAGGAAGATTACTTACAAGCACTGTTCCAATGCTCCGGCAGAGGACTAAAATTGGTGTCTTGAAGACAGTGACTAGGAATCATCATAAACCGATCACACTATCCCCGGTATTGGTCGTCATTAGCATTTATTATGAGGGCCCTAGAGCTCTGGAAAGCTAAATTAATTATTCCTCCGTGCAGCATCCGAGGGGAATAGAGATGGATTTGATGATCCAAAGTGAACGAAAGGTGGGCGAGATCAACCAAATGCTACAAGCAGTGCACTATTCTCCATGTCTGTGGGGCCAACTGCCCCAAACAAATGTCATAGCAATGACAAAAATATTCAATCACTCTGTGGATCGGGAGGCTAAATCCGATGGTAAAATGGTAGGTTTAAATAAGAGACATCCCTGGGATATGCTGAGTAATACTTGCATTAAGTGGGGGAGGAAAAACATCATCATCTGAGCCACATCCGAAGTCGATGCAGACCTGGGGAATGACGGAATCATCAATAAACGAGGCCATTTCCTCCACGGACTCATAGCGGAGGTTTACACGAAAGTCCCTCTCAAAATTAAAATTAGAGGGAATGATATCGGATGCTGAAGAGCCCAGATCAATGGTCTAGGTGACACCGGAGGATACCGGCCGACGGTGGTTTGTACCCAGTTCTGCCCTCATTCTGGCGAGGGTCAAACCATCAGAGGTACCAGAAGTAGACGAGGGGGAGCTATCATTACTCTTGAAACTCGAAGAGGCGTGCCTTACCAGCGAATGTTAAATCGGTGGCTCAGAAGGAGCGATGTCGAATGAGTGACTGTGCATTTTTTATGACCGTCTAATGAAACATCTGATAGAAAGAAGGGATGTGACATTTCATTTCCCGCAAAATGTTTTTGAAAAAACGCACATACTTTTCCACTTCCCGGTCCCATGAGTTCAAGGGTCCCAAAAAGTGGGGGACTATCTGTATTGGGTAGAAATGCATCTGAAGGCGTTTAGCATATTTAAGAAGATTGATAGTTCCGGAGACCTCAACGGCTACAAAAGATATTTATAGTTGTCCTCTACTCCCAACAACTCCTGTCACATCAGCATTCCTAGATCAGAGTGTCGCGGCACGCGTGGGCACTGTTAAGTCAGTATGCTCACGTCGCCACAACTTTCTGGGATCATAATAGTCTAAGTTTTGTCCTATATATGCACGACTTAGAAGAGAAGGAAGACACGTTGTATTCTCTCTAAGCTCACACTTGTAAACCAGATCTCTCTCAAGCTAATACACCATTCTCAGCTTCGGCTCTTAGTTGATTCATAACTCACTTTTAGATCTAACCCATTTTATTCATTTTGCTTGCTTATCGCATTTTACTTACATGTTAATCTTGCATACTCGTAACTTAGTCAGCAACTCTGGACTCGTTTAAGAAGATCTCCGGATCGGATACAACCTACTTATCTTTAAACCCTTGAATACAAATCTCTAATTATATTTTTTATTAGAATTATTTTCACCGAAAAACAGAAACAAGAGTTTATTGATAGAGGTAGTCATATTGTTATAGGTTATTTTGTTCGAGTTACTTTAGATCTAGTTGGTGTACTACGTTTGCACGACATGTATGTTCCTACTAGTAGAAGTTGAGCAAAAACAATGATACTCATATAGAGTATATATTGTTAAGAAAGTTTTAAAAGGCAAACTTTTTGAAATCCAATTTGAAAATGTTAGTGTAGAAGAAGAGAACAAAAAGAATTTAGCTAGCTAGTTTAGGCTAATTTAAAGCCTACAACAGAAAGCCTAGAGATTTAGTAGTACTACTAAGTACTAATAGTGTATCACTTTTAAAGCCTCAAAGAAGTGCAAATGTATACAGGTGACCAGTCAGTACTCAGTAGCATTAATTAATACTTAAGTCCCACAATATAATATTGTACTCAATTCTACAGTATATCACCACTGCCGTTTGTGGATATTGTTGAAGTGACAGCGGTCAAAATTAAAGGCAATACCCCAAAAAAGGTAAATTAAAAGTGTAATCAACATCAACTGTAAGGCAAAGGGAAAAAGAAGGGCATTATGTAGATCAAGAAAGTACATCGAAGTATCTTAGTATTAACTACGGGTCTTTGTTAAGATAATTATGGATCAAATCTCAATCATATTACATCAACAATCATATTAATGTAATTATATTCATTATTATAGAATTAGGATTGTCAAAGATAATTAGGATATGATTAGAATAAGTCTTCCTTAATAATAGTCATGTATACTTGTATATAAATTGTATTATTGAAATGAAATAAACCATGTAATGAACTTCCTTCATGGTATTAAGAGCCACAAAATAACCTCCCCAATTTTCTTGCCCTAAACCGTCGGTACCCTAGCTGAAAAACCACCTTGTTTTCGGCCACTCAAACCCTAACCCTAACCCTAACTAGGGTTTTCCCAAACCCTAAACAATACCCTAAACCAAAAAATACCCACCCTCCCTTACCCTTCTCGGCTTCTTCCTTCCAAACCCTAATTAGGGTTCATCATCCCTCTCCCTTTAAACACTAAAATATCTTTTCTTTTCTCATTTTCTTGAATTTCTTGAATGACAATGGCCAACAAACATAAATTTTATCCAGCTCTTGTCGTAAACAATGTCAAGAACTTTATTCCAATAACTCTTGAAATGGAAAAAAGGCAATACTCTTCTTGGGCGAATTTATTTAAAATCCACGGTCGAGCATACGAAGTAATAGACCATATTATTCCTCCAAAGTCTTCATCGGAAACCACCGTTGTTGACACAAATTTATGGTCTAGCTTAGATGCTATAGTCCTTCAACAGATTTATGGCACAATTTCTAATGACCTTTTGCACACCATTTTAGAACCGGATTCTACGGCCAAGCTTGGGAATGTTTGCAAAATATTTTTCTAAGTTAATAAAACTTCTAGAGCAGTATATCTTGAAAACCAATTCACCAATGTTAAATTGGATGATTTTTCAAACGTTTCCACATATTGTCAAGAGTTGAAAATGCTTGCCGATCAACACTCAAATGTTGGTGCGTCGGTGACAAATCAAAGGTTAGTTCTTCAATTGATTGCGGGTTTGAATGAACAATTTGATGGTGTGGCTACGTTCATTCAATAGAGCAATCTCTTACCACCATTCTATGAAGTCCGTTCGAGGTTGATTCTTGAAGAAACTCGAAAGGTGAAACATGCGGCATCGGCGGCAAATAGTGTCGGCACCGCCCTTCTTTCCACCAATGTGTCTACAAATGATTTTAACCCACAAAATTCTGGTTCGGGAGAGGCTTCAAATCGCAATAATAATGATGGAAGAGGGTGGGGCTGGGGCGGCGAAAACACCTCCAACGGAGGCCGAGGCCGAGGGAAGCAGCATGGTCAAATCCAGTGGGGTCAAATCCCGATGTGGGCTTGGAACCCGCAACAATGGGGACTACACTGCCCATACTCAACAAATCAGTGGGCTCGACCCAATATTTCAAACAGGAAGCCCGATGTTTTAGGCAGCCCTCCACAACAAGCATTTTCAGCTCATGCACCATCATCGTCGAGTTATGCTCCAACGGACATTGAACAAGCCATGAACAACATAAGTATCAATGTTCCCGATGACTCATGGTACATGGACACCGGGGAAACCTCACACACGATGGCATCTCAAGGTAATATCTCGTCTTATTTTAATATGAGCAGTAATAAAAATATTATCGTTGACAAATTCTAAATCGTGGTATTGGCAAATTAAACCTCCCCCCCCCTTCACCACCTTTGCAATTGAATAATGTCCTACATGCACCTAAACTCATTAAAATTTTGATTGTACGTTGGTTCACTACTAACAACAATATTTCTGTTAATTTTGATCCATTTGGGTTTTCTGTGAAGGATTTTCAGACGAGGATGCCAATAATAAGGTGTAATAGCACTGAAGATTTGTATTCCATCACCACCACTACCAACAATCAAGTCACCACTCCATCAACTTTTGTTGTTCTTTCTCCTATGTTATGGCATAACCGTTTAGGACACCCGGGAGCACCAGTGTTCAATTGTCTTATAAAAAATAAATTGATTGATTGTAAACGGTGTTTGGACTCCCATATTTGTCAGCTTTGCATTTTCGGGAAGCATGTTAAATTCTCTTTTTCTTTATCTTCATCAAATAATATTATGTCATTTGATATATTGCATAGTGATTTGTGGACATCCCCGGTTTTGAGTTCGGCAGGGCATAAGTACTATATGCTTATTTTGGATGATTTCACTAATTTTTTGTGGACATTTTCAATTGGACAAAAATCACAAGTTCCCACTATTTTAAAACAATTTAGTGTCTTCATCCAAACCCAATTTAAGAAGTTCATTAAATATTTTCAATGTGACAATGGGAGGGAATTTGTAAATGACCAATTTAAAAATTTTTGTCACAAATGGTATGTCATTACATCTCTCATGTCCACATACTTCTTCTCAAAATGGAAAAGCCAAAAGAAAAATCCGCACAATCACCAATTTAATGCGCACACTTCTTGCGCATTCATTCACGCCACCATCTTTTTGGCATCATGCCCTTCAAATGATCACATATCTTTTAAACATTCTTCCTAGCAAGCTACTCTCAAACATATCACCCACTCAAATGCTATACCATCGTATTCTGTCCTACACACATTTGCGGGTTTTCGAATGTTTGTGCTAACCATTGTTTCCATCAACAACAATAAACAAACTTCAAGCTTGTTCCACTCCGAGTGTATTTTTGGGATACCCACCAAATCATATGGGTTATAAGTGTTATGATATGTCTAATGGGAAAATAATCATCTCTCATCACGCTGTGTTCGATGAGTATACGTTCCCCTTTTCTACCTCTCACAAATTTTCCCCACCTTCATATGATTTTTTGGACGACGTGATGAATCCAATATTGAGATACCATTTACAAAACCCATCTCTACAAACCGAAACGAGGGGGCCCAATGCACCCTCCTTGCCGTCGATACATCCAAGTAAATGGACTAGACCGGCCTATTTACGGTAACAATTTGCCTCAGTCCAGCAACATCCCTGGACTAGGCCAGTCCAATTAAGGGAGCCCACTGCTCCCTCTTCCGTGACATCAGCCCAGTCCGCCTCACAACCCCTTCTTGGCCCAAATAAAGGAGCCCTCCAACATCACACAAATCCAACCAGTGAGCCCATCAAACCAAGCCCAAACAATTCATTCTTCTCAGCCCAACACTATTTCCGAAACTCTACTGCCTCTGTCCCAAGTTTCATCCCATCTTCGGTCCATTGAAATGCATAGGATTTCTTTTGCCCAAGCGTCATTTTAATTTAACATCCTCAGTCCAACCATCACCTATTCCAAAAAATCCGAAAGCTGCTCTAACTGACCCGAATTGGAAAGCCGTCATGTTAGACGAAATTGATGCTCTTAATAAAAATAAAATGTGGGAGTTGGTGCTCCGTCCACATAATGTGAACATAATACGTTCTATGTGAGTTTTCTGTCATAAAACGAATTCTGATGGTTCTTTTGCGAGGCACAAAGCTCATCTTGTTGGTGATATAAGGTCTCAAGAAGTTGGCGTGGATTGTGGTGAGACGTTCAACCCAGTAGTTAAACCAGCGACTATCAGTACTGTTCTCAGCCTGACATTGTCAAAATCATGGTCCATTCATCAGCTGGATGTAAAGAATGCATTTCTACATGGTCACCTACAGGAAACAGTTTACATGCACCAACCTTCGAGTTTCTGGGATCCGACTCATCTAGATTATGTCTGCTTGTTGAAAAAATTATTATATGATTTAAAACAAGCACCCAGGGCATGGTATAATAGGTTTGCAGGGTTCGTATCAACACTTGGGTTCTCACATAGCAAGTCCGATCAGTCCTTGTTCATTTATAAAAAAGGGACTGACATGGCATATATTCTTCTCTATGTGGATGAAATCATTCTCACAACGTCATCTGAGTCACTTCGCAAGTCAATTATGTCCTTCATTGCTTCATAATTTGCTATGAAAGATTTAGGCCATTTAAACTATTTGTTTGGGCATTGTTGTAACTCGATATGACTGTTATTTCTTGATCATCGATAAAGCGAGTATGACCTCTTGCAAACTGTCACACACACTGGTCGATACCAAGGCAAAATTGAGTAACTCTACGGGTTCTCCCTACAGTGATCTAACATATTACCGTAGCTTAGCAGAGGCATTGCAGTATCTCACCTTCACGAGATCGGATATCTCCTATGCAGTTCAACATATTTGTTTACATATGCATGACCCGACGGATGAGCATATGGAGGCCCTCAAATGAATTCTCCAGTATGTTAAGGGTACTCTTGATTTTAGGTTGCACCTGTATAAATCCACCAGTTCCGACTCACGTTGTATACAGATGTTGATTGGGGTGGCTGCCCAGACACACGGCGTTCCACCTCTGGATATTGTGTGTTTCTAGGCGACAACCTAATTTCATGGTCGTCAAAATGACAGCCGACACTATCTCGATCGAGTGCTGAAGCAGAATACCGAGGGGTAGCTAATGTGGTCTCTGAATCGTGTTGGCTTCGTAATATTCTTTTAGAACTTCATTGTCCGATCGAGAAAGCAACTGTGGTTTATTGTGATAATGTGAGTGCGATATACTTATCAGATAACCCTGTCCAGCATCAACGCACAAAACACATAGAAATGGATATCTTGTTCGTCCGTGAAAAGGCTGCACGTGGACAAGTCCGGGTTCTCCATGTACCGTCCCGTTATCAAATTACCGATATTTTCACGAAAGATCTTCCGCGCATACTTTTTGATAATTTCAGGGACAGTCTTAGCATACGAGAACCTCCCACTAAGACTGCGGAGGACTATTGAGATAATTATGGATCCAATCCATAATTATCTCAATCATATCACATCAACAATCATATCAATGTAATTATATTCATTATTATAGAATTAGGATTGTCAAAGATAATTAGGATATGATTAGGATAATTAGGATATGATTAGGATAATTAGGATATGATAGTAGCCATGTATACTTGTATATAAATTATACTATTGAAATGAAATAAATCATGGAATGAACGTCCTTCCGTCTGTTTCGATTTTGGTGACATACTTTTTTTTTATCTTTCAAAAAGATTATCACCATTGTAAACTGTTTAATCTTATCGTCCTATTTTATCTAACCTGTTACAATCCACTTCATATAAAAGTTTACACTGTTGAAAAGAGAGATATAATAGGATATGTGAAATTCTTTCCACAACTAAGTTATATTAATTGCCGATTCTATGGGCAATTTGGTTTGTTCTATACGTACTTATATGTGTCAAAATCTTATTTCTGTAGTAAACTCCGCCACATAAAATCAGATGGAGGAAAGTATTGTGGTACTAAATATAATTCTTTCCTCAAATTCATTTTATGTGTTAATTGAGGGTTTAAGAAAATAAAAGAGACTCTTGAACCTAATTGTGACCTTAACGGCGTAAACTAAAGATATATGTAATTTACTCAAAATTTGTTAAAGAATCTTGTGACTAACTCTAAATATTCCACTTAGGATGTTGGTATTAAAAAGTCACTAAATGTAAAAGGTAACATGTTTTTTTTAATTTCCCTTAGTTTTGTTGTACTCGATCTTTTGTGTGGTCATATGCAAGGAGTCAAGGACATTACCATAAGTTTTAACTGTATAAAATAAAAAATACTCTTGTACGACCTTCACTTGATCATCAGCTTGCCCCAAAACCCTAACCATTTTCCTGGATTTCTTTTGTAATAATAGGAAAACTAAAATTGGAGATGGACAAATGCCGAATCTATTTATGACCTACTACTAATATATATTTATTTATTCTAAGCTGAGGGTTTATCTGAAATAATTTGTATCTTCTAAAGTAGGGATGGGTTTACAACTCTATCATCTTCAAACCTCACTTGTAAAATTATACTGAGTATGTTGTTGTTGTTTGTTGTAATATATTATATATTCATTTACGTCTAGAGAGAGCGATAATAAAAGAGTGAAGAAGCTTTTACATAGCAGCTGCCGTGAACAGGGAGAAATGGGTCCATATATATTCCTTACAAGTCCCTTTTTGTATACTCAAAGCTTTTCTTTTCTTCCTGTAAGGACACGATCCGGGTCAGCCGCTTCTTTCATCATCTCCTCCCCCTCTTCCAACTGTTCCAAATCCTCAGTTCTTTTTTCTTAAAATTTGATTTTAGTCCACTAATTTCTACTGGTAGTCTTCCCTCTTCACTTGTCTACTGTTCTTTCTTTCTTTAAGCTATAGTGTTTTAATTATTTCTTTTGGAAATGGATGATCATCCATATGGTATGATGGATCTAACACAGTACATGAATGGAAGGCCTCTATTTGCTTCCGTTCCGACTCATCTAACATCGGATTTGTTATGTGGTCACCAACACTTCGAGATGATAATGGCTAGTAATACTACTATTCCACAACATGACAACTATCTTCCTCATCATCATGATTACCATCACGAATTTCTTCCTGATTCTAGCACCGTGGCAGCTGCCACTACTAGAACCAGCGTCAGTAGTGGTGGTGGTGGGTGCACGTTAAGCGCATTGGAGATGGAGGGTGGTGGTGTTGCGCACGGAGGCGATGGCGGAAATGGGCGGTGGCCGAGGCAAGAGACGCTTACACTTCTTGAAGTTAGATCAAGACTTGATTCTAAGTTCAAGGAAGCTAATCAGAAAGGTCCTCTTTGGGATGAAGTCTCAAGGTATACTTCTCACAAATATTTAACCTAATTAACCCTTATCTCTCTATCTATCTATTTTAAGCTAACAATCTCATCTAAAAGTTTAAATTATTAAAAAACGCACTTTAAATTACTTAATTATATAATGTCTCACAATTATTATAAACACACATTTTCAGATGGAATTTTTCAGTAAAAGTGGAAAAATATGCTCGTCGAAAACTGCTTCTAACGGATTTCCATCCCTAAGAGAACGTCCATGAAAAATCCACAAATTTCTGGTAGTGCACCAAATTCAAAATATGTCAACCTATATATTTTACTTCTTCTTCCTCCTTTTTTTTTTGGTAACTAAGCTCCTTATTTTATTTTATTTTCTCTTCTCATTTTGTGTGTGGATGGGGTTTCGTTGATGGGGAATAGCTAATTTTCACACTGTTCAGAACATGAGTTCTTTTATGTGAGGTTTTCTGGATAGGCAAGCAACCTCATCAGTGAATTAATTGGTTACTATTTCTGTGTAAGAAAATGACAGTTCAGTTGGAGAATCAGGTATTGTTTTCATCTTTATTTCGTCACTTGTGTTATTTCATTACCTGGCTAAGCTTTCTGATCATCGACCAGCACATAATTTGAGAATGAGTATGCCTATTAATTCAAGGACACTTTTTTACTTCCTTTTAGCTATAGAAAAATGGCAGGATTCTTTGGAAGGACAAAATACCTATTTGTTGCTTCCATCAATATATCACTTGAAGTTGTTGGCCATTTAATTAAACTAGGGTTCATTTTCATCTATTTCATTTTGTATGACATTACTCTTTTTTTAATCTGTTTCAAAGAAATGAAACCTTTTTATAACTGTAAACTCTTAAAATTTATCCTTAAAACATGCTCTTATATAACTATGATTAGTGGTTTGACTTTTTCTTTTTTGTGTTTAAAACAAAAACCAAATCAAATCTCGTAAATTTTTTAAAACCAATTAAAAACCAAACCAAAAGAATATCGGGGTTTTCCTCGGTTTGATTTGATTCAGTTTTTCAATTTTCCATAAATTAAACACCCCTATATAGAAATATAATGTGGCATTTATAAGTTCTAATTAACTGCACTGCTTTAGTATACTACATATATATATATATGTGCCAAAAGTCTTTCTGTCTTGAGAAAACTTCTTATCATGTCAAACACTGTCATACAAAATGGAACAGAGAAAGTATTATGTACCTAATTAATACTCTATAATCATGCTAATTAATTCATATCTTCTTTTTTCCTACAATCTTAGGTTTATGTCTGAGGAATATGGATATCAAAGGAGTGGGAAGAAGTGCAGAGAGAAATTTGAGAACTTGTACAAATACTACAAGAAGACTAAAGAAGGGAAAGCTGGAAGACAAGATGGAAAACATTATAGATACTTTAGACAATTTGAAGCTCTCTATGGTAAAACAAGCAACACAATCTCAGAAATCAACCATGTCAATAACACCTTTCATCATTACAATCAAGAACCTCATCATAATTTTCATCATCACCAAGGTCCTAAGCTCTCCGACAGTCTTATCAGTCTCTATGATTCCTCTGATTCTGATTCTAACTCGTCCGATGAAAATGATTCAAAAGAAAGGAGGAAGAATAAGAGAAGGGGAAAAAGGAGTTGGAAAGCTAAGATAAGAGATTTTGTGGATATACAGATGAAGAAGTTAATAGATAAACAAGAATCTTGGTTGGAGAAAATGATGAAGGCAATTGAAGATAAGGAACAAGAGAGAATTTTAAGGGACGGAGAATGGAGGAAAAAACAAGCAATTAGGATAGAAAAAGAGCAAAATTTTGGGCTAGTGAAAGAGCATGGATTGAAGCGCGCGACGCTGCTTTAATCGATGCATTGCATAAACTAAATGGAGAAGAATTGAAAAGTACTACTACTAATTATAATCTCAATGAGAAAAATGGTTCAATGTTTATTTGCAACAAGAAACAAAAGGACATGAATTCATTGAACTCATGTTATTATAATTTCCAGAAGAATGAAGAAGGGAGATCATATTGTGAAACATCAAGACATGTACCAAATGTTCATGAAACAATTGATGATGGGCTGTTTTAGCTAGTACTTAATTGAAGAGATTAGAAGTTTCTGAAAAACAAAAAGAGAAGAACTTGTCCTAGGAGGTAAGTGGTTTAATTTGACTACGGTATTTTTGTTTTATTGAGGATGCTAGCTAACTTTTTTGTGGAATTTAGAGGGATTGAAGTTAATTGATCCTAGGAGATTAGATTTGGATCGATTTATATCTTAGTTTAATTATTTCCAGATATTCTTTTGAGATTTTTTTTTCCATATGTTGGTCTGATGTGCTTAATTTTTCTTCATTGTTTTCTCTTCAATTTTCTGGTTTCCTCCTGGCTTCTACTTGGATTTGCTAATTATATAATTAAATCATCAAATGTGTTGTTAATATATCAATGTCCTGTTTATTTCTCTTCATTTTCTAACTTGAACATGCTGGAAGAATTTGATATTTTTCCTTAATTGTTCCTTTTTCGTAAGAGGTGATTTTGGTAATAACGAATTTATACCTAATTTCTAAGGACTTTATAGTAGTGAAATACATATCATATGTATTTTTGAATTTCAACGTTTGGCATGTAATTTTGGTAACGATCATAAACTTTTCTACACATTGGTTTGATAGTATACCAGTACTTAATTAATTAAATGGGGATTATATTTTCAGCTTTCTTCTTTTTTTTATCAGCCACTGGTATTTCATGATGAGATAATAATCTATTGAAAAAAATCTAATTTCTTATAAGTACCATGATTTCTTGTAATCGTAGTTATATTATGCTACCAACTCTTAGTGCCAGAGTTTTGATATTACTAGTTCATATATGGATGTTTTATTTAAGTGGTTAGTTAGGGATCTTAGTTCATGACTCTATCATGAACTAAACTTTAAGCCTCTTTCACATTAATCCTCTATGCAGTTTTATTTTTCTTATTTTAGAATGACTAAATCAGACATAAATTCAAATTATTCTACTTTCTTCTTTTGTTCCCAATCAGAAAGTCGGGTTTGGGATTTGAGTATCTCGTTGTATATATATTTAAAGATCAGAGTTATCTTCTAATCTGCTTTTATGCACTAATTGTGTTAGATTGTAAAAGCAAAATAATTGTCTAAGTATTTTTTGGGGGGTTTCAATCTGATGACCGGTGGTACTCCCATTGATTCCTAATTAATCCTAATTCGTGTTATATGAAACTTATTAAAGGAAAAAACGTTTCTCCCTACCAAGACCGAAAGAATATTTGCCACCAAAATGGTGAAGGGGTCTAATTTTAATGAGAAAGATCATGCATACAACACGAATATTAATATATATTCACTTCAATAAATTAAATCGCTTAATCATAATAAGTTGATATAGTTTGATGTAAATATCGGGTGAATTAAATTATTTTACCCATTCATAGTATGGATCCTTCTTTTTTTTTTTTTTTTTTTTTGAGTTTTGGAACTAGCTATGCAAGGCTCGGCTCCTAAGAGTCGGAAAATGGGATTGCCTCTTATTTAAGGTCAGAGATGAAACCTCCTTTAAAATATAAACATGGTCAGATTTTCCAATTTGGATAATGAGGTGAAAACTAGACATGTACCAGTACTTTAATTTGTTTTCTCAGTTACTTGTCAAATCAATGACATCACCATGAAATTTCTTGTTTTTTCTATAATTTCACATTTTTATGGAGAGTGCTTTAATAACTTGTTTGGACGGGAGTAAATTGTCTTAAAGATTTTAGAAAACATTGGAATTGAAAACAAAATATTGTAACATAATTTATTTGTAGTCATAGGGGAGATTAATACACAGTTATAAACATAATTTTGAGATAGGATAAAGAAAGTTTACTGTTCATCTTCAGTGTTTTTATAGCAGAAGTAATCGGCTGTTAAGCCTAAGACCAACTTTCACGATCCACTAGTTATCTCGACCAATGGAACGTCAACCACTATACCACATATTCAAGAACAGAATATGCTAGGGTTTTCCAATAGCTAGGGAAAGGGGGTTGGCCTCTATTTATAGATAGTGTTTATCCATCACAAGTCAATAGTTATTAGGTCTAGTTTATCCACACACATAATAATTTAATATTAAGATCTTTTATTAATCCATCACTTGGGCCATGTCATTATCCTTTTATGATAAACCCAATTAACACAAGTCCAAATTCGAACATTCTCCCGCTTGAACGTCAGTGCTAATTGAGGACACAACAATTTTTTAAAAATATGAGATTTTGAAAAAAAATATTTATGAAAAAGATTTTAAGATTCTATAGTGGCCACAATACTCACATAGCCAAGGATATAATGACTCATACAACAATTCATCTAGTCTCAATGAAAAACACTAACAATGAACCATATCAGGCATCATACCGTTTGAAGGTATGAATTCTATCTATGATCACATATGCTAGAATTTCCATCAACATGGATCAAACATATGTGCTAAGCATATCATCCTTCTAATCAAGGGGAACAAAGTCACACCACAAACTTGTATTTAAGGACAAGAAACTACATTTATTAAACGGAGTATCTCAGTCAACAATTACAAAGTAACTCCCACTAATTAAATACATCAAAAGACTCCAACATCATTTTGAGCATGTTCATTAAAAACCACATACCTAAGACATTTAGTCAAAGGATCAGTCAACATAGATTATGTGTTAATATGTTCAATACATATATCACATTTCTCTCTAACCTTAAGATAATTAAGAGTAACATGCTTAGAGCCTCTTGTCCTCCTTTTTATTTTTAGAGAAAGACAAAGCGGAACTGTTATCACAAACGATGGTCACTGCTTAGATATAAATCCACGACTTGTAATTTATTAAGAAAATTCTTCATTAAGATAGTATGCGAAGTAGTCTCAAAACAAACAATAAATTCTGCTTTCATTGTGGATGTAGAAGTAATACCATGTTTCTTACTCTTTCAAGAAACAACACCTTCATCCAATATAAAAATATAATCAAATGTCGATCTCATAGAGAATCATAAAAATGAAATTATTGTTGGCTATTTCGATATAGACAGATTCATCAAGCTTATTTTTCACAAATTCAAATTTTATAATGATTTTATCAAATTTCAAATACCATTATATGGAGGCTTGTTTAAGTCCATATATGAATTTGTTAAGCTTACAAGCTAGATGCTCTTCATCAGCTTCCTCAAAACATTCAGGCTGAAACATATAAACCTCTTCACACAAACTACCATTGAGGAAAACAAGTTTAACATCCATTTGCAACCAATAGGTTTGAAATCTACATGAAACTCTACTAACTCCCACACTATATTGTGCTTCATGGAGCGCATTTCATCTTTCATTTCCTCACACCATTTATAAACATAAGGAGAGGAAAGAGCTTGAGCATACGATAAAAGATCAGCCAGTTCTCCACTATTACTAAGGTTTTCAATCACATACACGACAAAATTGTCAGAAATGACATATTTTCTTTCTCTTTGTGATCTATGAGGTGGTTCAATATTTTCATTATGCTCAAGGACTGCAGGATTTCTATCATTGTTCTAAATTCTCCCCCTCATGAAAGGGTCGATTTACCATCTTTTCATGTATAATAGGCACAGGAACAATGACTTCTTTTTCTTTCAACACAATTTCGTTGCCACAAGTACAATCACAATCACAACATCATGCTCAAGAAATTTTGCGTTAATAAACTCAACGATTCATATGTGACGTCCAGGACAGTAAACCTAAAACCTTTAGAGTGATCAGGATAGCCTTTGAAGAAACAACCAGTAGTTTTAGGATTAGTCTTCTTTTCAGTGAGTGTATAAATACGAACTTCAGCCGAATATTCCTAAATATGAAAATGGTTCGAGCTAGGTTTTTGGGTTGTCCAGAGTTCAAAAGGGGTTTTAGGGACAGATTTTGTAGGAACTCTATTTGAAATATAAGTAGTTGTTTTTAAAGCTTCACCCAAAGAGACTCAGGCAAGCTAGTTCTTAACATCATAATTCTCACCATTTTCATGAGAGTATGATTTCGTCTTTCAGCCACACTATTCTGTTCAGGAGTACCTGGCATGATGTGATGTCCTACTACCGCACATTCTTGTAAAAATAAAGCAAAAGGCCCCATACATTGATCAAACTGATCATAATCTCCATAGCACTCACCCCCACAGTCAGACCTCACTATCTTAATAGACTTCCCAAGCTATTTTACTACTTTATTTTTATAAAATTTAAATTTATCAAGTGCTTCAGACATCTCTTTTAAAAGGTATATATCACAATATCTAAAAATTCATCAATAAAAGTAATAAAATATTTGTGATTGGTCAAAGTAGGCACATAAGGTCCACTAATATCAGTATGAATAAATTTTCAAGAGTTCAGATCTCCTAGTGGAACTATGTCTCTTAACCTTGGTCATTTTACCTTTGACACTGTTAACACAAGTTTCAAAATCTTTTGAATCAAGAACATGTAAAATATTTTCCTTTACCAATCGCTCAATTCTTTCTTTAGAAATATGACCAAGACGCCTATGCCATAGTAGCCTCTCTTTTTATAGTAGAGAGTCTTCCTTGAAAAGCTCATCGATCGGTTGTGGAGGTTGAGGGAAAGGTGGGCATCTAGTAGGATTAGTTGGAGACGATCAAGGAGAAAAAACCTCTAACAACTTTGACTTGTTCCTCACGAAAAGCAACAGCCTTGACTCGTTCTTCACATGTGTTTACCAACTCTTGTTTACCTTGCCAAGTCATATTTACTACATAGTAATCATTACGTGAAGTAAGGCAAAATCGGTTCTAAAAATATTGATCCAAATGTTGTGCAATATTTGTCTCAACATTCTTATACATTCAAATCAATACTTAGGAGATATGTTGGGTCAAATGTCACAGCATCAAATCCAACATTAATAGAAACTATTCATTAATTATAACTCTCAAACCATATATAATTAATCTCACATGTATAAAACATTAAGAATTTTCAATGATTCCAAATAAGTAGATCACTTTGGTGGAAACTACTTATTAATCATAAATTCATATTCAAAATAATATAATATACATGTAAAGTAAATCCATATGATTAAACCCTTCAATTAATTTTTTAATCCCATTCGCTGCTTAAAAGCCTATAAGGACCCGTAAAAGCTTTTCAGTCAAAACATGTTCAAAGAGAAATATTCTTATAATACACACCACTACTTGTAAATTGTAATCCCCAACTAGCAGTAGGCAATATAAATTAAGGCTGGCCAGTGGGCCGGGACGACCCGACCCCGATCCGCCCCGACCCTGTCCCGAGCCCGCCCCGACCCCGATTAATAAAAAAAATGGTAGCGGGACTCGAACCGGGACGGGACAATGTCTCGTCCCGACCCGACCCGAGCCCGCCACAGGCCCGCCAGACCCGAGCCCGTCCCGATCCCGCCCCTTTCCCCCCTTTGCAAATATAGTCATTGCACCAACGACCATTTTAGATTTTGGCCGTTGGGCAACGGCCATTTTAGATTTTGGCCGTAGGCAACGGCCATTTTTGGCCTCCCCCCCTCCCTCAACCCCCCTATCCCTTAATATTTATTTTTAACCCATAAGTTATTATATTTACACTTTAACCCAATTTTTCAACTATAAATAACTCATTTTCTCTTCATCTTTCTCACAAATCTTCCTACAATCTCTCTAATCTCTCAATATATCTCTCTACAAGTCTACATTGTTTACTAAATATTCAATTTTATTTATTCATTTGGGAATTGGGAGTGAAGTTGGCAACTAGCTTGAGGATCTTCTATCGAGCAAAGTTTCAATTTTCAACTTCTCGATTACACGTCGACGTTACGTCGGCGTTTGGTACATTCGTTCCTTCATTAAATTATTATTGTCTGTTTATTTTATTTAGCGCACTTAATTTTATTATCTTTAATTATTTATTATCATAATTAAAATGAAAGGATTAAGAGGTATGTTTAAGGGTAAGGATGTTTCTTCTAGTGGGGGCAACCAGGGCAAGGGTACTTCTTCTAATCATCTTATTCCTACACATGATGACTTTGTTGATACTCAACATTTTCCTACAATACCATTAGATTTAGACGAGGAGCTATTTTCTGGAACTCAAGAAGACTTTAATTTAGACGATAATCTAGATGATACACCCACTAATGTTGGTGACAACACACCCACTAGTGCACCTTCAACTGAAATGTCTCCTATTCCCCCTAGTATGACACGAGGTCCAGCAAACCGACCATTAAAATCATATGCATGGATATTTTTTGATAGGGACGTAGAGAATCAAGTTGCTAGATGTAAAAATTTTAAAAATATTTTAAAATTTAAAACTGGAAAAGGTCACGGTGGGACGGGGGTTTAATTAGACACGTAGTAAGTGCTCATCCAGCTAGGTATGCCCAATATCAGGCTTCAAAACCGGGTGCGCAAACGCCCGCTCCATCGGGACAAGGTTCACATACTAATACTGTCCCGGACCAAGTACATGGTCAAATTAACCCTATGACAAGGGGAATTGTAGGCCCTAAATACAATAAACATATAGATATGGAAGCAATATCAAAATTAGTTGATGTGGAGGGTTTGCCTTTTTCATTTCCTTCATCTCCCGGTTTTATTCATTATATTAGAGATATATATAATATTGTTTTTAACGGTTTTCCTAGATCAACTGTTAAGAGAGATGTATTTAAATTCGCACATGAATATCAACAATATTTACGTTATTCATTATATCATTTTAATGACAAAGTATATATCACGTCTGATATAGGTCGTAGTACTAACGGCCATGATTATTTAACTGTAACTTGTCATTGGATAGATTATAAATGGTCTATGAAAAAGCGTATCTTAGCGTATTGATATATAGATGATAGGCACACTGGTACTTTTATTGCAGATAATATTTATCAAGTGTGCCATTATTATGGAATAACCGATAAAATTATGACTATTACATTAGATAACGCTTCTTCTAACAATTACGCTATTACAATTTTAAAAAATAGTTTAACTCCATCTTTTTCAGATCATTTTCATATAAAATGCGCGTGCCATATATATAACTTAATTATAAAGGATGGTCTATCACTTTTTCAAGACATTCTTGGTAAAATACAATTTGCTATAAACTTTATTTTTAAAAGTAATAGAGTACAACGAAGAAAAGAATATAAAAAAATTTGTCACGATTGTGGACTACATTATAGAAAAATTCCAGAAGAAGTATCCACTAGGTGGAATTCTTTATACGAGCAACTACTTGTTGCTTATGACTATAGAAAACCTATAACATTATTTTTTAACTCTCATAATCAAAATCCAGCTGATATGGTTGTAGATAGTGATTGGGTAAAAATTTACGAACTTATTGTATTTTTAGAGAAATTTTTTCAAGCAACAAAAGAATTTTCCGGTATATATTATCCTACTATTTCAACTATGTTGTTTTATATAACTCTAATATTTTTATTACTTAGTGAATATATGGAAAAACCAGCTTATATGGCAGCTATTAAAAAAATATTTTATTCCTATTCCCACTATTTATATTATTTGTGTTGTATTAAATCCGACTATTAAAATAGACGGTACTAAATCACTAATTGAAACTATTTACGATTGTATAGAAGTACTACCACCTCCAAGTCCCAAAAATCTAAACCACCCACCACCTATTGAACAAACTAAAGAAGAAGTGTTGTCTAGCGTAGAAGACCAATGCAAAAAAAAATATAGGTTTTACAAACAAGAAATTGCTGGTAACTTACCGGCTTCCATACAATCTTCTTCATCTTCAACACAACCTCACAAAAGACATGCTGTTTCTGCGGTTAGTATTGAAAGCCTCAGAAATAGAATGTGCGGCCGTACCGCTACTAACCAAATTAGCGAGTTGGATATTTTTGTTTTGCGGGGTTCGTACCGTACCAATAAGTTATCAATGAAGATGGACATGAAGACTTATTTGAAATATTGGAGGGGGAATGAGAAGACCTTTCCGACACTTTCAATGATGGCCCGAGATGTTTTGAACATTCAAGCGTCATCAACTGCGTCTGAAAGCGCTATTTCTGCCGATAGATATCAAATAGGAGACCACAGACACTCATTAGCCGGAGACAGCTTGGAAATTGCAGTATTATTCAGAGATTGGATACGAGCGGAGCGGAGAAGGTGCGGTCAACCGGAGATCAACAAAGAAGAAGACGAAAACTACAACGAAATCTTATCCGAAGGTAGTGGAAGCGACATGGATCAATTTGACCAACAAATACCAATTCCAACCGAAGAACCACAAGAAATTATCAAGCAATTAGAATAGGTTTTTTTGAAAATGTAATTTTTTTAATTGCAATTTTATGATGTAATTTACAATTTTTGGACAATACCACAAAGTTGCAATTTAGACAATTGTATTTGTATTACAAAAAAATCATATGTCTATTAAATAATATAAGAGGCACAAAAATAGCTTTGGATGTTTTTATTACACTATCTTGTCTTGTTTATTGAGTTTTTTTTTATCCATATGTTATTTAAAATTTTTAAAAAAAAAACCCGCGGAACTCGACCCTGCCCCTACCCGATTCCGACGGGATCGGGATCGGGACGGGACTGGAGCAAGTCCCTCCAAACCCGCTAGACCCGACCCGCCCCCTTCACCCGTCCCGCCCCGACCCCGCCAGACCCGGCCCGTCAGACCCGAGCCCGGCCCACTGGCCAGGCCTAATATAAACTATGGATCTGTTTTGTGTGAGAAACCAAAACAATCCACCAACATGCTTTATTAAACTCACTTATTAAAAGAAAACTTAAACAAGAAATCACAATAGCAAAATGCACAAATTGAATCTCATGTGCACTTCTGATATGCATAACCAAACAATAACGACGCCAAACAGCCACCCGACCTCACAACAACCAGGTTCCTTTATTTTATCTATTAATTGAATCAAATCGGTGAAATTAATGATGCTGGGTATCACAACTCAGCGTCAATGAAAAACGATACAAGACCCAGTTGCATTATCAAATATTAACAAGTCGAACCCGTTCAAATTTCGCTAGACCGCATCAAGAATACTGGACAACAACTTTCATTTATAATTTCAAGATTAAAAGATGATTTTAATCTCTAACTATGGTGGCTCTGATACCAACTGTAACATAATTTATTTGTAGTCATAGCAGAGATTAAGACACAATTATAAACATAATCTTGAGATAGGATAAAGAAAGCGTACCGTTTATCTCCATTGTTTCTATAGTAGAAGCAATCGGTGGTTAAGCCTAAGACCAACTTTCACGAACACTAGTTATCTCGATCGATGGGACGTCAACCACTATACCACATATTCAAGAACATAATATGCTAAGGTTTTTCAATAGCTAGGGAAGGGGGGTTGGGCTCTATTTATAGAGTGTTTACCCATCACGGATCAATAGTTATTGGGCCTAACTTATCCACATACATAATAATTTAGTATTAAGACCTTTTATTAATCCACCATTTGGACCACGTCACTGTCCTTTCAGGCTATAACCAATTAACACTGTAAAGAATTGATCTTTGGTCTAACTCAACCCCAAAACATAGCTTGTAGGCTGAGGATTGTCCAAGTCCATATAAGGAGTCCATTTTTCCATTCCATAGCCGATGTGGACTCTTAACACTCCCCGCACGCCCCATACCTTGTTAACTGGAGCGTGGATAATATAATTTGGGGGCCCAACATCGGTGAACAAAGAATTGAAATGAGTCTGACTCTGATATCATGTAATAATGTATTTTGGGCCTAACTCAACCCCAAAAAGTAGTTTGTGTTGGGAGATTTTGCTCTATGGTACTTTATAATGCAGTACGGGAATTATATTACTATTACAAGTATTCGAAAGGATAAACAAAGATTCAATAATTCAACTAGAAATCTGAAAATTACAATAGTTACACAATAAAACTGGAAATTCCAGTTTTGTAGAAGACGGAAAAATGGAAACTGTTTTTGCTAAGTCGAGTGTGGCACTCTGTCCTTAAGACAATATTGCCCCGTATGTATCCTTTATACGTCCTGGACAATTTATCTCCCAAGATAAAACAGCAATGGAACACTTGAACAAAGGAAACTCAAGAGCTACCGTGAAGAATATTGAGTAACGAAATGATGCTTGGAAGTTGTAGGAAGAAGAATTTTCTGCTTGAGAAAGCTTCTGTATTTTCGTGCATGTGTTGTATGAACGTTTTTTGTTCCTTCTCAACAATGGTGTAAGGGGGTGTTTAAATAGGTGAGGGAGGGGGCTGATTACTGCCCTCCATAACAGCCAAATAATGGCTATTATGGAAGTAGTAAAGCCACCAACATTAATGGGAGAAAGACCAACGGATTTGGCCATTATAGGAGGAGTAATTCAGCCAAAATAAATGGTTGAATTGAGTGCTTGGCATTTCTGTTTTTGACCGTCGAAATTCTGATGTTCTGGAAACTTCAGGGACCAAACTGTACATCTGAAACTTCTGGGATCAAACTGTACTTCTGGCAAAGTTTTCTGGGCGGCGGCGCGCGTGTGGTCTTTCCTCGAACCGAAGCACATCTAGGTCCTCTCTCCTTTAAACACACGGGATACTCCTTGGGGTCCCAAACCCCAAACCAATTTCGAATCTTATATACACAACAATTCTTTCTTCCTCTACCGATGAGGGAGAATTGAACCCAATACCACACTTTCCATGCTTCAAACACCTTACTTCGTGAACCAATATCTTTTTCATTTCTCAATGAAATTTGACGATTCTGTTATCTACGTACTTAGTAGATCATGCATGTGTGAAGAACCGGATTCTCCAACATAAATTACACTAGTGTTTAAGCCGTTAAAGTTGGTCGGTCGCAACTCCCGCCAAAGGTAAATTTCCAACAGTTTGTATGGTGAGGATTGTTCAAGTTCATATAAGGAGTCTATGTTTCCAATGTAAAGAATGAATCTTAGGCCTAACTCAACCCTAAAAGCTAGCTTGTATGGTGAGAATTGTTCAAGTTTATATAAGGAGTTTATGTTCTCATTCATATCCGATGTAGAACTCTTAACAAAACACAAGGACAAATTCCAACAAATATTTCACGAAACAAGAAACAAATAGAGAATAAAGTTTCGAAACTGATTGATCAGCTTTTCCATTTTTTATTCTTGTGAGTGAGGAAGCTCCTTTAATTTTACTCTCCATTAATATTGTGGCAGACTGCTGACCACAAGAAGACTCAAAACGCTATCAGTAGTTCAGTACTATACAATACTACGAGACAGTTCGAAACCCCCCTCTAATGCAATCTGCCACATCTTAACACTACTGAGAAACTCTGCACATAATAGTTTCCCTCACTATTCATCTTGTGTTTCTCGTGTCAGGCTTCAATATTTAATTATATACTTCGTAAATGTAAATAATGTAATATTATCACATTATTTTTAATTTATTATAGCATGTAATATACTCCATTCGTTTTAAAATGTTTGTCTAAATTTTATTTTTAGAAAAAATATCTCTTTCCTTTTTTGGCAACTCTTTCATTCCAACTTTCCACATGACATGTTTAAGACCACAAGATTAGAGGTTATTTTTATACATTCAACACATCTTTAATTTAAGACCACAAGATTTAAAAGTTTCTCTATTTTTTTAAACTTTATGCTAAGTCAAAGCCAGACAAAATTTAAAAAACGGAGAGTATCTTATTTCAAGATCTAAAAACTTATATATATATATATATATATTCTTTGAATACTTTGATGGTGTAAAAAATATTTACACAAACAATGCATAAAACATAAGTTATTTCTCGAAAAGGGACTAGTAGTACTTAAATGCCTATCTCTTTTTTCTTCTTTTTTTTCAAGAGATAATAGCATTTTTGGTTGCTCGTTCATTGGTAAATTCTGATTTTGATTCTTATGATCACATGTGTGTTACCCTTAAATACAAAGGGAGAGTACAAATTTAAACCTTAACGTAATATATGGATGATTAAAATGTGGAACAGTTAACAATTCTAAGAATTTGTAAATATTTATAAGCAATTAATCGGATTAGAAGTGCACATTTAAAGTAATTAAAAGTATTTAATAAAAGGGATCCCTTGATAAAATTTTATAAGAACTAAAATTAAAATTTAGTAGTAATTAAGAGACTAAAATTATATTTTTAACCCATACTTTTGTTGTTATAAATAGTGTCTCAACAAGTTGGCGATGCATGCTTGGCTAAACTTTGGCAATGAACAAGAACACACTCTTTCTTTTTTAAAAAAAATTAAGTTCTATGCATTGTTATTTTTAAAATAATTAGTCCGTATTATATAATTAGATCATATAAAAGATTATTATATTATAATTTTTACTGGCAACATATAATAAATTGTAAGTAATTTGCTATAATAAATTAAACTGCATTGATGTTGTAAGAATTTATTACACTATATGTCTCTTGTCTTATTAGTTTACCTAATATTCACCAACAATGTAAAGGATCTTCACAAAATCATATCATATTTACGTGTTGTAACAAGTAATCTGCTTAATTTTTAAGATCACAAATCCTACTTTTTATATAGAATTATTTATGAATATCTTTTGAATAATCTGAAGTGTGAGATCTTAGTGTTTCTCTAACCAATAAAAATCTCGAAGTTTATTAGTATTAATAAGCCACTTATGCACATATGTAACTGAAGGTACCAGCTGTATCTTGAAACTTTGCAGTTTGCATAACTTTGGGCTTTGCCTATAGCCCATCTTGGTAAAATCTGATCATCACGTTGGTGAAGCTGCTTGTTTTGCCTCTTTCGAACTTGTTAGGAATTTAAGGGGGGAGGAATTTGTGAAACTTACATCAATGATTATACTTTGGTGGGTTTTTTTTTAGACATAGCTATACTTTTGATAATTATATTTCATAGCTACAGTAAAAGTATATTCAAAATTCGACTCGATGTATTCAAGTCATATGTATTCAACTCAGTTATATTCATTTGTAGCTACTTTTATACTGTATTCAATTTATTATATTTAAAAATTGTATTCAAATTCACCTTATTTATTTCGTATAGAAAAAAATTCCCTTCAAGATACAAGCAAAAAATACAAAAAGAAACACTGAATTTTACACTAAAATTTTAACGAATACACTCAAATACTGAATAAAAAAAAATACACCCCAAATACTAAATTTTACACTACTTGAATACAAGACATAAAATACACCCCCCCCCCCCCCCCCCCACAAAACATTGGATTTTACACTAAAAAAAAAAAAAATACAACTAAATACAAGAAACAAAATACATCCTTATTTGAGATATAAAAAAATAAAATACACTCCAATTTAAAATATAAAAAAAAATATGATCTAATATGAGCCGGCATGCCGGAGGGAGGAGGCGGCGGACAGTAGCAGATCTGTAGGGAGGAGGCGCCGAAAGCGGACAGTAGCAGATCTAGAGGGAGGAGTCGCCCACAGTGACAGTAGCAGATTCAAATATACATTATAGTTTAGAGGTTAGCTATTGGATGTAATTATTCCTTATTTTGCAAGACCAAAAAATTAAGGAGATTAGAAAAGCTCGACAAATCTGAATTCTAATGGAAACCTTTCCCTGGAATACATATAGATTCCTTCACATAATTTTATTCATTGAGGATAGCTAGAACTTGATGTTCTTCCCAAGATGTGGATCATTTGTGAAGCTCGAATGCGAACAGAATTTAAAGGCATGGATGTATAAAATGGCGCTACTTTCTTACTAACATCAACCTAGTCTGCCTTGCATGTTTTAATTGTAGAGCTATGATTTCACACAAGAAACACTTGAAAATGGAGCTACAACATTAAGCACAGGACATGCAAAACTGAAGTTTAATACTATCCGATAACATAATCTAGATCAACATGAATGAAGAGAAAAGCCTACCACACTATGACCAGTAAAAGACACTCCTAGTTAAACCATACTGCAAAACCTCGTCACATAAACCAAAAAGGACAGAAACCAAATATTCCTCTAATACTTGTAGTCCTTGACGTGAAGGCTCTCGGAAGCACCCTCACTCAAGTTGGAACTACCAGCATACTTTCCAAGGGTAGCCTCAGAGTTGGCCTTGCACCTTGTGAGGAATGCAGCACGGGCCTTCTCAGCATTCTCCTCCTTTCCTGACCAGGCCTTGAGGGTGCTCTGCTGAAGAGCACGTCCGAAGGAGAATGAAAGAGTCCAGGGCCTCTTGGTCTGTAGCTTGTTCATGGCATTGAGGTTGCGGGTAGCCTCTTCCTCACTCTGACCACCAGACAAGAAAACCACAGCAGGAACAGCAGCTGGCATTGTTCGCTGCAAGGCACGTACGGTGTACTCTGCAATCACCTCTGGTGCAACTTTAGGGGCATCAGATCCAGGAGTGACCATGTTGGGCTTCAACAAAGTACCCTCGAGGAGGACATGGTGGTCATTGAGAGCCTTGTAACAAGCAGCAAGGACACGCTCTGTGACATCAGCGCACTTGTTAATGTCATGGGATCCATCAACAAGGATCTCGGGTTCAACAATGGGGACAAGACCGTTCTGCTGGCAGATGATGGCATATCTGGCAAGGCCATTGGCATTGTCATTGATAGCGAGCTGAGAAGGCTCGTTAGCACCAATCTTAAGCACTGCACGCCATTTGGCAAACCTAGCACCAGCAGCATAGTACTTTTGGCACCGTTCCGCAAGGCCATCAAGACCCTGGGTAGTTGTCTCACCATTGGTTCCAGGAAGCTCTACGGTACCCTTGTCGACTTTAATTCCAGGGAGGACTCCGCCCTCCTTCATGACATCAACAAAAGGCTTGCCTGCAGATGCAAGTAAAAACTGTCTGAATATATGGTCCATTTTTAACATACGAAAATACACATTAGAATTGATATAAACATACCAGATGCAGTCTTCTGATAAAGGGTTTCCTCAAACAAGATAATTCCACTAAGGTACTGAAGAGCACCAGGTGCACAGAAGAGCAGCTCCCGGAGAGCCCTCCTGTTTGACTCGACATTCTCAACATTAATGCTAGAAAGACGCTTGCCAATTGTGCCAGTAGATTCATCAGCAGCAAGGATACCCTTACCAGGGGTGGCTATGTATGCAGCATTTGCAATCAGCTCATCTACACCAATTCCAATATCAGTTGTATGTTAGCAACAAAAAAACAAGGTAATTGACACTAACAGATCAGTTAATTAATAAACACCACTCAGAATAGAAAATTAAAGCATCAAGGACAAAAGGTAGGCACATTGACACTAATAGATCAGTTAATGAATAAACAATAATTAGCTGGAAACAACTTTCAGAATTAAGCATTCTTCAAGTACTGGACAGATATAACATTCAATCATTCCAAGAAAGACTTTCAGATCAATAACACCATAGCGCAAACAAACCTAACCAGCTGGGAGCACAAACATATGAAAGCTGAGTGAGCTGCAGATAAATTGAATAGCAAGGATCTACAATTGGACGGAATGCACAAAAAGAAACATAATCCACTTATCACTAAATGACATTCATTGCCTCAATTTTTTTGATGTCTTTCTTAAAGATGTACTAGGGACTAAGAACATAGACAGCCATATCAACTATCAAGGCCCTCAAGTTCAATTGTTCACTTCCTTGTTTTTTATCAAGTCAAAGGAGCTAAAATGTTTTCTACATCAAAATGCACCAACTAATTTTACTTATGATAACAGATAGTACACAATAGACAAAGAAATAGAACATTTTAAAAAGGAAAAAGTACAAATGAGAACAAATATTAAAATTTTAGTTTCAAGGAACAGTCAAAATCTTAAGAGCAGCATATCCAACAGAGTTACAAGATTAGCATAAACATTTTTTACAACAGTGGTGATTGGGCCAAGCTTCCGCACACCTCGATTAGCAGAATCATTAACTATAACTTTGGCAAATACAGAACACTTCAAAACTAACAAGTAATATTGGGACAGACAATACTCATGTAGCCATGTTGCCTCACTTTATATGAAATTCGGGGGGGGGGGGGGGGGGGGGGGGGGGTTCTGACTACTATTTTTTCAAATGTTTTTTTTGCAACAATAGTGTTCGGCCAGCTTGCTAGCACCTTTACTCATTACACGTGGTACATGCTACCTCACACCAGCACAGCACAGGTATGTGATAACTATATCCACAGCCATATTCCTAACATATTTAATCATAAAAGTGTTATTTATAATATAAATTTCGAAAATTTGAAATTTTATTTCACAAAATTAAGAAATAAATGTCCGAATGATGCAGAAAATTAAGTAAGGTCGCTCATTGAAACAATGGAATAGCGGAAGAAGTATAAACACTCTCACACAAGAGATCCAGCAAGTAACCTCGCTAATGAAGAGCTAAACAACTATATCAAACTTCAAAAAACAAAAGAGCACAACTAAAACTAGCAAAACTTGTTCAACCACCTAGATCTAACCCTACCAAACAAACAAAAAAATAGAGACCTACTCAGATCATAAACATCTTAGATCTATCAACAAACACGGATTTCACATCAAACAAAGCAAAATTCAATCAGACAAAGCAGTTGATTATTTCAGGAATAAAAAAAAAGATGATTAAGTGGGAAATTTTACCCGCGTATTTTCCCTTGTAGCAAGACATTGTTATTGCTTTGGACGAAGATTTTTCTAGAGAGAGAATGGAAGAGCGAAGAAAAATTAGGTTAAATAGAGTGCGTGAGCATCGGTATTATCGCTAAATTGCTACCCCTCCTGCACGAAACCGGCGGCCTTTTTTTTACTCTCTTGACCCATTTGCCCCTTTACAGACTTGTGTTGTTTGCCTCTTTTTCTTTTTTGTAATAAAATGGCACAGCCAAAGAATGTTTGGAAAAATAAATTCTAACACAAAAATTGGTACTCCCCCGTCCCAATTTGTGACATTTTGAGCTTTTTTAGAATCGAACTTTTGAATTTTGACTATATGTTTGAATAAAGAATTTTTGATTTTTTAAAAATAATATTTATAGATTTAGAAATTATATAAAAAGTATTATAAATTATCATAATTAATAGTTTAAAATATTTAAAAGATATATAAAAATATTATAATTAAAGAATAACTCATTTAACTTTTGAAAAGCGAAAAGTATCAGATAAATTGGGACGGAAGAAGTATAACATAAAATAGTTTGATTGGCAACATTAAAAAATCATAGCCCCATAATTCATGCAGCTTTCAATAATGGTATTAAATAATATATCTGTATTAATTTATGCTTAAATTTGTGTATTATTCTATCAACAACAACAACAATAACATATCCAGTGAAATCCCACAACGTGGGGTCTGGGAGGGTATAATGTACATAGACCTTACATCCATCTTGGTAGGTAGAGTGGTTATTTCCAGGAGACCTTCGGCTCATGACAAAGCATAATCAGGCAAAATAAAGTATGAGAAACTGTCATACTCATACGAGAAATTAAAGCATTGAGAACATGCAGATAGTAAAATCAAATATGCAATGTTAGTGCATTCTAATAACATGAAGCGGTAGCTAACACAACTAAATAAGATACATAAATTACACTAAAGAACTCATAGCAGCAGGAATCAAACTACATGGTACTATAGAGCAATAATACGCATATAAGTGTGATAGGTTAATCGAGCCTACAGTAATAACACTACACTATCATTTTGTAATAGTAAGTAGGACTACGCTCGACTACCTACTACCCTTCTACCCTAATCTGTGTCCTCCACAACACCCTATCTAAAGTCATATCCTCAGTAAGTTGCACTTGCGTCATATCCCGTCTAATCACCTCTCTTCAATACTTCTTTGGCCTACTTCTACCCCTCCCGAACCCGTCCATAGCCTATCTCTCACAGGGACATCCGTGATGTGTATTATTCTATATGAAATAAGAATAAAAATATTAATAATATGATAATTAAATTATTTAATGATAAAAATACTCATTTGTTAGAATAATAATTCATGTATAATAATCTCTTCATTGTTAAATATTCATAACTATCCTTTCATTATTAATTTTATATAAAAAAAATGTTATTTTATCTGTATGTTTAATATGTGGACCAAATGATCTCTAGTTACACTTTTATGTCAACATAAACAATGTCACGCCCAAAAGTTAGAGCAGGACGTAATTCACATCCGACTTAATCTACCCATCGAGCAAATTTTGAACTAACTATAGTATTAAGAATCATAATAATCCAACTAATTGCAAAAACAAGTGATGGTATATTTATTAAGGTGTTTGTGTTTGATATTTGGAAAGGATCGAATCCCGTCCCGGCGGGCGGTGTGGGGGCTTCTTGAAATAAAATATAACCTTTGAAATAGTGAGTCACCATGATTACCTCCTTATAGGGTGTTTTGGGAGTTCCACCTTCTTTTTTTTTTGGAAAATTAAGGTGTTTGATAGAATAGGCAAATATATTTAGTTATAATTATGTATATTATGTATATGGTAGATGTATATTTTATGTATTAGTTACTTCTTGGGATAGTTATGACACGTCATGCAGGTGATTTATTTTTATCCCAAAAGAAGTATGCAGAAGAGATCGTTGAACGAGTTGGCATGTCATCGTGTAGGCCATCTTGCACTCCGCTTGATACTAAACCGAAGTTGAGTGCTTCTTCCAGCAAGTCATATGTCGATCCATCACATTATCACAGCCTTGCAGGGACCCTGCAATATCTCACTTTCACGAGGCCCGACATCTCTTATGATGTGCAACATGGTTGTCTATTATGCATAACCCGATGGAGGATCACATGCATGCTCTCAAACGCATTGTGCGGTATATTCAGGGCACTTTCGATCATGGCTTGCATTTATTTCCATCTTCGATAACCACTCTTATTTCATACACAAATGCTGATTGGGGTGGATGTCCGGATACCAGACGCTCCACGTCTGGTTATTGTGTCTTTCTTGGTGATAATTTGGTGTCTTTGTCCTAAAAACGGCAAACGGCCTTGTCGAGATCCAATGCCGCATTAGAATATCGTGGAGTTGCCAATGTGGTCTCTGAATCTTGTTGGCTACGGAACCTTCTTTTGGAGCTTCATTGTCCGATTCGAAGGCGACATTAGTTTATTGTGATAATGTTAGTGCGATTTATCTCTCATGGAATCCGGTTCACCATCAACGCACTAAACATATTGAGCTGGATATTCACTTTGTTCGCGAAAAGGATGATCGTGGACAAGTACGTGTCTTACATGTCCCGTCACGTTATCAGATTGCCGATATTTTTACAAAAAGTCTTCCGCTGGTTTTATTTGAAGGTTTTCGGGACAGTCTCATCATACGTTGACCTCCCGCTTCGACTACGGGGTGTGATAGAATAGGCAAATATATTTAGTCATAATTATGTATATTATGTATATGCTAGATGTATATTTTAAGTCTTACTTACCGTAATTGTAGCCTAGGGTTATGCTTGTATTTTAGTTTATGTATTATGACTTTGAAATGAAATAATTAAGGAATAATATTTCTTACCGTGTTCTTACTTGATCAAACTCTCATTACTAGGCTTAAATTGCTCTTTGTTGGTAAAGATTGAGCTGAGTGATCACACTCAATAAAGCTAAGCTCTCGTTCATGTATGAACACTACAAACACCTAACAACTGTTATCTACGTTAGTACATCTTTTAATGGCTCACCTCCTAATCGACCATATTCACGGACACCCATTATACCTTTTCACAACTTTCCATAAGTGTGATTTTTAGCTCAAGCAAGTGATGCTTCCTACCATTAAAGGTCATACGAGTTCATGATATCTACATTCAACTCCCGGAGACACGATCGAAGTATATCATGTGAAACATATGCTCTTCTATATTGCACAACATCTCACATATACATTGAATAGGTAAAATTATATAAGTTTTAAAATTATAGGCACATAATTAAGCACTTGAAAATATACCTTCCAAAACTGAATTTCGTTTGAAACAATTCAGGAGGATAATTGAACTCCCCAAAAATAGCGTGCGTAATGAAAATTCGACCGAAATTTAAGAGGATTTTTATGATTTTTTCCTTTTTTATTATTAAAAAGGGATGAAGAAAGTGTTGGGAGTTTTTGCTCTATGGTACTTTATAAAGCAGTACGGGAAGTATTTAACTATTACAAGTATTCGAAAGGATAAACAAAGATTTCAATAATTCAACATGGAATCTGAAATTACAATCGTTACACAAGTAAAAACTGGAAATTCCAGTTTTGTAGAAGACGGAAAAATGTAAAATGTTTTTGCTGAGTCGAGTGTAGCACTCTGTCCTTAAGACAATATTGCCCCGTATGTATCCTTTATACGTCCTTGACAATTTGTCTCCCAAGATAAAACAGCAATGGAACCCTTGAGCAAAGGAAACTCAAGAGCTACCGTGAAGAATATTGAGTAACGAAATGATGCTTGGAAGTTGTAGGAAGAAAACTATTTCGGTTGTGTATTTTCGTGCAATCGTTTTTCTCGCATCCGTTTATGTATTTTCGTGCATATGTCTTAGTGCTCAACAATGGTGTAATGGGGTGTTTATATAGGAGAGGGAGGGGCTGTTTATCGCTCGAATCGCCTCCATAATAGCCAAATAATGGCCATTATGGAGGTAGTAAAGTCACCAACATAAACGGGAGAAAGACCAACCGTTTTGGCCATTATAGGAGGAGTAATTCAGCCAAAATAAATGGCTTAATTGAGTGCTTGGCATTTCGTTTTTGACCGTCGAAATTTCGATTTTCCGGAAACTTCGTGGACCAAACTCGTACATCTTGAAACTTCGGGACCAAACCGCACATCCGAAAGAATTCGGTCCAAATCGTATATCCGAAACTTCGGGATCAAACCGTACTTCGGCAAAGTTTTCTCGGCCCAAAAAGATAATATCGAAGACCCCCACGACCCGTGACCCGTGACCCGTGACCCGTGAACCCGTGAACCCGAACCCGAACCGAACCGACCGACCGGACGGGACGGGCGGCGGCGGCGGCGCGCGTGTGGTCTTTCCTCGAACCGAAGCACATCTAGGTCCTCCCTCCTTTAAACACATGGGATACCCCTTGGGGTCCCAAACCCCAAACCAATTTCGAATCTTATATACACAACAATTCTTTCTTCCTCTACCGACGAGGGAGAATTACACACAATACCACACTTTCCATGCTTCAAACACCTTACTTCGTGAACCAATATCTCTTTCATTTCTCAATGAAATTTGACGATTCTTGGCCCTACGGTTATCTACGTACTTAGTAGATCATGCATGTGTGAAGAACCGGATTCTCCAACATACGTTACACTAGTGTTTAAGCCGTTAAAGTTGGTCGGTCGCAACTCCCGCCAAAGGCAAATTTCCAACAATCCCCTCTTGAAAGAGATTTTGGCGCACTCACATGGTGTCTTTTCATTTCAAAGCAATATTTCAGCGGACCGATGTTGCATAAGGAGAGGTAGCCTCGCCTTTGAACCTTCCATAGTTGAATACCATCGGACTTACTTACCGCGCGGTGAACGTGATGTCTTGAACCGTCGTTGTTTAGTGTAAGCCAAGACAACGGTACCAACACAACAAATTCCCTTACTCTCTTCTTCGTAATGTTTTGTCCGTTTTGGCCATGGACAACATCTTGGATTCTTAAGTGCGTTCAATTTGAGGCGGCCCGTCCTCGCACTTAAATAGGTGGTCTCCTACAAGGTATCCCGCTATACCCCACTTCACAAGTGTTAGGAACCATTAAAAGTTTCCCAAAGACCTAACCTCAACTCGTTGAGGATCATTACAGTTTTGAAAACTTAACCTTTACCCATACCGCAGATAGCACTTAACGTCTATCGCGGAACGGCTTTGGATTTGGTGTTTCTTTTCGTAAATCACTATCCGAAGTGCTCATGCTTCGACCGAAGCGATCAACCGAACCTTTACAACTTAGTTTTCCCATTGAACCAAATTACCGGGATCTCCAGCTCGTAAGGTTGGGTTTCCACCGTATTGGTTCGTATATTTTGGGTTTTAAGCCCATTCCCCTAGACAAAGGCGTAACACTTGATCTCCGGGTAGTCCCTTAGTTAGTAAATAAGGAAGTGACACCCGTGATGATCAACTCGCCATACGGTCTTATGTCTCCGACGATCGTGACAGATATGTCCGTACGCCGTCATCCGTGTCCTTCCTAAAGCCGATCGGCTAGCCACAAGTGTAGAACTCGTCGAAGGCACGGGTTTCTCCCAATAAGGGACGTCCTCTAATGAGTCGTGAAGTTACTCAACTTCTTTCATGCTTTGTATAAAGCGATAAACTCCGATACCATCATGAATCGGTCGATGCAAGTTTGCTTGGAGGATTTTCCAAGACCCACCATACACATTTACTTGTGACTTTGGTGTTCTTCGATCCGATGTCCGCTTTGCATCACCGTGTTCTCTCGTAACCGCATCGGACATCCGTAATACTATAATCCGTAGATAAGCGAATAATTCGTATATCGTCATATCCGACTTAACGCCTTCTATTGATCATGTATTAAGATCATCAAGTGAACCTTAGTTCAACCGATCGTTTGTTGGACGATACTGTGTCGGTTGTAGTGTGTACAATACATTGAACTACACGTGACCCGAGCATATCGCTCCTTGTCTACGGGTGCACCATGATTCCAATCGCTCTATGATTCATATCTATTGGTGGCTTCAACGAGACTCGTCAACTATCGACCGTCCGTTAGATGTCTTAGAAATCCAATTCCTAAGATGTCATCTCGTGATACTCATATCTTTCATATCGAGACTTTGTTTCAATATGATTTTCACTCTAAGACCGTTGGTTTTCCAACCGTTGGCTTTCTAACTTCGAGTCAATGTTTCGTGATCGATTCATTGTTTCGTTTTATCCGAGACTTTCAGACCAAAATGTTAACATTTCAGGGACCAAAATGAAAGTTCGTGAAGAAGCCCAACAAGCTTCAAAGAACCAATTTCGATCCTCTTCTTCCAACTCTCCAGTTTGGAAGGTCGTTTCAACACCCATGCCATGTAAGATTACAATGGCCCCGGATGTGAAGCTACTCACTGTGGGAGCACTTTTTACAACCCAAAGGTTCTTTTCCTGAGGAAGATTAACTATTACACGAGTATGGTTCTATATATGGAATCTATTTCTCTCTTTAGCTTCTTTCCAAAGCAACGCTTTTGGAGATGACAATTATTTGTTAATTGTTCATGGTTCATTATTAACCATACAAGCTAGAAGGACTCGAACAAGTCTTTGTCCCCTTCTTTGCTCCGTCTCGGTTCAACATCTAGAATCCCTGAGTTCTGTAGATCTGGAGTATTAAGTTCCGGATAGCCAGCAACTTTCGAGTCCTGTAGATACGGAACGTCTAGTTCCGGACAGTCAGGCCCTCGCGGGTTCTTGTTAACCTTGAGCAGTTACTCCTTTTTCCTTTTTCAAGAAAAGTTATCTTCTAAGAATTCAGCATTCTTTGACGCGAAGAGGCGATGAACACTACTGTTATTTGCAGATCCAGTGAATATGCAATCTACAGCCTTAGGTATGAAACCACCCCACATCACAACATTTGTATGTGAGATCCTTTCCATGTATCACACGGAGGGTTACCCTTATCCTTATGCGGAGTTCTATTGAGAATCGCATTAGCGGTAAGGATCGACGTGCCCCACATAATTTGGGCGTACGACTTAGCGCTTGGCTAACACCGTTAGACTGAGCTGAGTAATGAGCAGTCGTTTAATGAACGATGATTCACATTCTCCCTCTATCACTACGAATTTCTCAATCCGTAGGCTTAGTTGATTTTCAACTTCTGCTTTGTAGGCTTCAACAACTTCATCTTTGCTTTTCAATAAACAAAGGATTCCATACGTTGTACCATCATCAATGAAGATCACAACGTACTTGTCTCCCTCCTCTATTTTGTATAAACTTCAAATCACCCAAGTAGGTGTGACTAAGTTCTAGAGGAGCGGTGCTTCTTTCGCTATTCCCTTGACGGAATTTGGAAAGGTGATTTTGCCTCTTCGTCTACCTCACATTCATTTTGAGGGTTTATGTCGACAAACGTAGGCAACAATCTCAACATCATTAGCTTTTGAATGACTTGCTATTTAACGTGTCTTAATCTATGATGTCATAGATGCACGGATTACAATATATCATTCATTTAGCTATAGACATATTGTACCATCGTTAGTTATTACGGACTCGTTGGACTAGTCTCAAATCGATTTGACCAACAACGTCCTTTAACCAAGTTAGGAACATGTATCACCTCTTTTAGAGTGATCTCATTCCTTGAAGTCCTATTGAGGACAACCTATCCAGCCCCTTTGATTTTAGAGGTGGCGTTGCTTCACATGAACAACCTTTTGCCCGTGGTTGGGCGTAACCGGATCATATGTGATCTCGATACTCGGTCCACTCTAGTTGCTTTGCGACCGAGTGTCCAATTTCTTTATCGCCTTTATTTAGGCCTTCGATCATTTAGGACCCGGAAACTCGGCCCACCTTACTAGGTGTCCATTACTTTTCCTATGAAATGAATTTCGCACCACTCCGCCGCCCGGAGGCTTTATATGACCGAGTGTCCAATATCATCATATCAAAGGAATTTTGGCCCACTCCCGCCGCCCGAGGCTTTTTATGACCGAGTGTCCAATATCATCCTATGAAGGATCTTCTCGCCAAATAGTATGACAGCTCAACGTCTTTAGCTTTTAGTCTTCTTCCGTTATGATTGGTGCCCAGATAATTCTTGGCGCTTACTTAAGAGTGGTAAGAGTTTTCGCACAGTTAGTGGATCTTTCTCCATTGTATGTGCGACATACTTTACACACTTTAATAATTACACTTAAAAGAACGGATCTTCTTAAGTTGTTTACAAAATCCAATCTTTAAACGGGAAAGAAGATGAGATTAAACTTCTGATTTGTTAAAGCGTAAGGAATATAAATTATTTTCATATTCCTCCTTACTTTAATCCATTTTTTTTTTAATCAGACATAATTTAATCTTTATTCTTGACAAGTAAGAAAAACTACTTATCCCAATTTCGGATTCTCGCTCACTTACTCACTTCATCGACCGAGTGTCCATTTCCTTCTCACCATTATTCGGATCCTTTGTCCGGGGACAGATATAGGCCTCTCGCTACAAGATAGAATAACATCTTCACTCTTCTCCTCTTGTCCCGTTGACATCCTCGTGCTCTCGAGAGCGCTTGTTCCACCGCCTTGGTAGCGGTGACACCATGAACACGTTCATCATCATCACTCTCTTCTACCGTAAAACCATTGCCATATCCAGATTTGGTCACACAACTTTTGACCGACATCTTTCGAACACTAATAGTAATACAATACAATATTGTCTTAAGTTGTTGGGAGTTTTTGCTCTATGGTACTTTATAAAGCAGTACGGGAAGTATTTAACTATTACAAGTATTCGAAAGGATAAACAAAGATTTCAATAATTCAACATGGAATCTGAAATTACAATCGTTACACAAGTAAAAATTGGAAATTCCAGGTTTTGTAGAAGACGGAAAAATGTAAAATGTTTTTGCCGAGTCGAGTGTAGCACTCTGTCCTTAAGACAATATTGCCCCGTATGTATCCTTTATACGTCCCGGACAATTTGTCTCCCAAGATAAAACAAAGCAATGGAACCCTTGAGCAAAGGAAACTCAAGAGCTACCGTGAAGAATATTGAGTAACGAAATGATGCTTGGAAGTTGTAGGAAGAAAACTATTTCGGTTGTGTATTTTCGTGCAATCGTTTTTCTCGCATCCGTTTATGTATTTTCGTGCATATGTCTTAGTGCTCAACAATGGTGTAATGGGGTGTTTATATAGGAGAGGGAGGGGCTGTTTATCGCTCTGAAAATCGCCTCCATAATAGCCAAATAATGGCCATTATGGAGGTAGTAAAGTCACCAACATAAATGGGAGAAAGACCAACCGTTTTGGCCATTATAGAGGAGTAATTCAGCCAAAATAAATGGCTGAATTGAGTGCTTGGCATTTCTGTTTTTGACCGTCGAAATTTCGATTTTCCGGAAACTTCGGGGACCAAACTCGTACATCTTGAAACTTCGTGGACCAAACCGCACATCCGAAAGAATTTCGGTCCAAATCGTATATCCGAAACTTTCGGGATCAAACCGTACTTCCGGCAAAGTTTTCTCGGCCCAAAAAGATAATATCGAAGACCCAGACCCCACAACCCCGACGACCCGTGACCCGTGAACCCGTGAACCCGTGAACCGAACCCGTGAACCCGGACCCGGACCGACCCGGGCGGGCGGCGCGCGCGTGTGGTCTTTCTTTCCTCGAACCGAAGCACATCTAGGTCCTCCCTCCTTTAAACACATGGGATACCCCTTGGGGTCCCAAACCCCAAACCAATTTCGAATCTTATATACACAACAATTCTTTCTTCCTCTACCGATGAGGGAGAATTACACACAATACCACACTTTCCATGCTTCAAACACCTTACTTCGTGAACCAATATCTCTTTCATTTCTCAATGAAATTTGACGATTCTTGGCCCTACGGTTATCTACGTACTTAGTAGATCATGCATGTGTGAAGAACCGGATTCTCCAACATACGTTACACTAGTGTTTAAGCCGTTAAAGTTGGTCGGTCGCAACTCCCGCCAAAGGCAAATTTCCAACAGAAAGAAAAGAAGAACCAAAGGGGCAAAGGAACAAAACTTGCGTCTTGGTTCTCTAATCTCTTTAACGCATCCATGAGTTGTAGTTGCCAATTCCAACTTAGTTTTGGAAATTCAGGCTAAATTCAAATATTTAAGGCTGAATCTACACAGTTTAAAGGAGAATTAATTAAAACCCAAATTACAAACGAGCTAGAGATTAACTATAACTAATAGTATTAAATTTAGTCAATAGCTCAATTTGCCTGAGATTATTAGAGGGTTTTGGAACAATTTAGAAATAAAAATCAGATTATGTGCACCACAAAGAATAAAGTGGAGCAATATTCCAGAAGCTGTACAATTGGAAGCATCTTTCTGTACTTTTCGTTTTATTTGCACAAAATATTGACCATGTGTAGATTTCGAAGTCATAGTCAGATTATGTGCACCAGTGAACATATTAATAATATAGTAGTACTAATCTTTTTTCCGGAAACAACAACGCACTAAAAGGCAACAATCACTTACGATTCTCTTTGCTCCAAATTCTCCTCCTCTAGCCACAACATACTATGCAATCCACTTTGTTGGTGTGCAAACAGTTGTTCCATATTAGTTGTTGCTTGGTGTTGAAATACTCTTAATTAATGGTGTGAATTTTTCTTTTTTCAGAAATCGTGCAGTGTTACACCATATTAAGAGTGTATTTGGACTTAATTAGCTCAACATTGCTTGTAGAACATGCCACATCCTGGTTTTTGAAATTATCAAAATGGACTTCGGCGCATGAGGCCGGTCCACCCCATCCTTTTTGTTTAAGAGTAACTTACACAAATAACTATATTTTAGGAGCTCTTAACGGATAGTAGCTACATTTTACTTATTTACGGTTCATAGCTATATTTGACATGCATTCAAAATTATTGTATTCCAGTGTATTTAAATACACGATGGAGATGTGTATTTTAGTATATTTATATATTGATATATCCTTTTATTGGGTTGTATTTGAATGTACTCGAGCTCGAACAGCAAGGTCACCATCGACGTCGCAAAGTTGAATGTATTGAACTGTATTTGAGTATATTTACACTCAGAAATTCTTTTAATTAGTGAAGAATAATCATTTTGAATGTATTCGACTGTATTTGAATATATTTACACTCAAAAATCCTTTTATTTGACTGTATTTGAATATATTTACACTCAAATAAATGAAGAATACATTTAAATCTTTTTAAAAATATATTGTATTTATTCAAAAAAATTAAGATACATTATATTCATACAAATCTGCAACAACTTCACTGGAGATCATACAATTGCGATATTGTTGAATAATGTAGAATGCATTCAAAAGATACATTATATATAAATACATTGAAAAATGTTAAATACTCAGATCTTAAAATGTGGTCGGAGAAGTCAATTTTCGAGATCTGGAAAAAAAAAACATAATTTTATACTCAGATCTGTCATCGGCGATAACGGCGGCATGAGAAAAAGCAACATACCAGGGTATTGGTTAATTTCTTCTCTGTCAGAACGAAAATGATAGGATAAGGGTATTTTTCTAGTCACTACTCACATAGAAGTTGGGTAACATTAGAGAATCATGTAATATTTAAAACGTAAAGGTAATTATTACCCGGACAAACTCGAGGAAAGACACACATATCCAAATTTTGAAGATCCATATAATATAAAACGGATCAGAATCCATTAAATTCGAACCGGATCCAAAATTCATTGCCATCTCTAATGGTGATTGCCTAGGAAGAAAGAGACGTGGGATGAAAAAAAGAAGTGAGGGAGAATTTGATAAGTGGAATAACTCTATGTATTTGGTATGCTACAATATAAATAAATTAAATAGTATTCTCTTCGTCTCAGTTTATATGATATAGTTTGATTGAGCATGAGGTTTAAGTAAAAAAAAATATTTTTAAATTTTGTAGTCTAAAATAAATAAAAGATATTTATGTAATTATAAATTATCTCGTTAAGCGAAAAAAAAGTAAAATTATAAAAATCTTAGAGGTAGGTATAGCAAGTAAATATTCCTTTGTTTAATAGAGTTGGACTATGGCTTCTTCAGCCTATTTAAAAGTGAGGCTCAATAGCCCAAGACTCTTAACGGTTCCCAACCTCAAGGAATGGGCCGATCCAGCTAACTAGGTCAGAAAAAAATAGGGAAAGTTACACAAGCTATCCATCAAAGTCAAATTATTTACCTGAGATGTTCCTTTTCTTTACATCGTTTAACTAACAGAAGACACTCAAGCACATGGACAAGTCACTTCACGTCACTGTCACTGTCACTGTTGCACTTGCATATAAAGTGCTTGTTCTCTTTTATTTGTTTTGTCTCTTTATACATTTTGGTTTTTTTCCTTTCTTTCTTTCTTTTTCTTTTAAATAGAAAAATGAATATAGTAGTTAATTATTTTTAGGTTAGTAAAAATATAGAAACTTAAACAATCAGACTACAACAAGAAATAATATAAGAAGAATATTAGAGTCACTAGTTTATTTATTAAAATTTAAATAAATAAAAATATATTCTTACAATTTTTTCCTTTTACAAATGAAAACAAAAGTTATATCTAAATGACTCTTTTTTTGTAAATTTTTGTACAAATTTAACTTGCTAAAAATGATATAAAAATTAATATATCAAAATTAAACTTAAACTCTATATTTCTTCATTTGTTCATAAAAATATTAGCTAACTACTCCTAGACTAATAAAAAATATATAACTTAAACAATTAGACTTTAACAAATATATTTAAAAATACGAAAATCACTAACTTATTTATTAAAATTTAAAACAATAGAAAATATATATTTATCTAAAATATGACTATATTTTTCATTTTTATCACAAGTAAAAGTTGCTAAAATAATATAAATATTAAAATATCAAACACTGCTCAGTCCTCAATGATATGATCTCAGTATATTTTTTTATCATGATGGTATCATGGAGGACTGTTGAAGAGTGTTTCATCGAAGGACTGCAGCAGTCCTGCATGATACCATCTTAGTATATTTTTATACCATGACGATATTATGGAGGACTGAGGATTTTTATTTAAGGACTTCAGCAGTTTTTCGTGATACCGTCATGGTATATACCATCTCAGTATATTCTTATACCATCATGGTATCATGGAGGACTGTTGAAAAGCGTTTCATTGAAGGACTACAACAGTCATGCATGATATTATCTCAGTATATCTTTACACCATGATGATATCATGGAGTACTGTTGAAGAGTGTTTCTTTGAATGATTGCAACAGTCCTGCATGATATCATCTCAATATATTTTTATAGCATGACGATATCACGGAGGACTGAAGACTTTTATTCAAGGACTTCAGCAGTCCTTCATGATACCATCATGGTATATACCATCTCAGTATATTTTTATACCATGATGGTATCATGGAGGATTGTTGAAGAGTGTTTCATTGAAGAACTGCATAGTCATGCATGATACCATGATGTATCATGGAAGACTGAAGAGTGTTTCTTTGAAGGACTGCAACAGTCCTGCATGATACCATCTCAGTATGTTTTTATATCATATGAGTATCATAATATAATGTAACAATATACTTCAATTTCTACTGGTTTGATATACTATATGCTAGAATTAGTTATTTTTTAGATTAAAAAATAGAAAAATAATATATCAGTTATCCATTTAATTGAAAAAGATAAAGGAGTCAAAAAATTTATAGAATTAGATTATGAAAAAAAAAATAGAAAAAGAAGAAATAAATGAAAATCACCAGAAATTAAAAAAGAAAAATAAATAAAAATAGAAAAATGTGAATGAAATTAGATTATGGAGATAAAAAATGAAAATAAAAGAATAAATGAAATTAAAAAATCAAAGAAATAAAAAAAGAAAATAGAAAAAAATGAAAAAAGAAGAAGTTATAATTCAATATGGAATCAGATTTGGTGAAAAAGAAAAGAAAATATAGTATGAAAAAAATAAATGAACAAAAAAGCAAAAAAAAAAAAAAGAGAAAAAAAGAAAAGAATAAAAGCAAGAAAAGAAGATAAGAGGTAGAGAATAAAAAAGAAAAGAAGAAAAAAGAGACAATTACCTACAAAAGCTACAATGAATGAAATTAAATTACGGAGATAAAAAGAAATAAATAAAATTAAAAAAGGAACAAGTAATAAATAAATAAACAAAAAGATAACAGAAAAAATGAAATAGAAAGAAGTTAGAATTAAATATGAAATCAGATAACTGTGGAAATAAAATAAAATATAGTATGAAAAAATAAATGAATAAAAAAGGAGGAAAAAACGAGAGAAAAGAAAAAAATAAAAGAAAGAAAAGAAGATAAGAAGAAAAAAGAGACAATTACCTACAAAAGCTATAATTGGTATTAAGGGTAATTAATTTTGGGTATAAAAATAAGGGGGACATGGAAGGTAATTATTTTGTGTTTAGTGGGCGGATGTTCTTTCCCCAAGAAATTACTTATAATTCAGTGTTGTCCCATAGTCTTCGAGTCTTGGCATTTTGAATCCCGTTGAATGGTTGTGGTTCGGGGACTCAAGTCTGGAATCGTCAGGTAAAACATTTAGGTCACGAATCAGAAAGCTATTTCCACAACAAGCTCCTCAATTTGACCCAATCCATCACGCTTTGAATATCGCCACCGGAATTATTGAGGGCCCAACACGAGGAAGAAGTACCAGAAGTGAAATAAACCATTAGACAAGGATAAAGAAAAAGGGACGTTCTAAGCAGTGAATTGAAGATTCTTATATTAATTTTGTAAGCTCACTTTAGTTTCTTTAACTGTATCTTTATGATTATATCGAGCTTTTCAAGTTAATCTTTGGATAAACTATGTTCTAACTATACTATGCTTAGATTGTGTAAATTATGCTTAAATTACACATATAAGTTATCAGAATTTAAATCTTTAAAATTTATTTTGCGACAAGACTATTGCTGTTAGTTTTTAGCCAGAGCAAAGTTAAGCAGAGAAATAATTTCCTCTAAAATTAATATATGGTCTAGTAGATGACTGGACACTTCTGGGAATTCTGTTATATCAACTTCCCTTTAAACAACCCAGTAGGGAATTATTTGTTCTATCCAGCTTAATTAACAAACTTTTACCACAAAGTTCATAATCATTTACTGACAGAATTTTCATTTCTCAAACCTTGATTATACACAAAAAAAAAAAAAAAAAAAACAAAAACCAATTTGGGACATTTGTTTGCCGGAGGTGGAGACCATTTTATGCAGAAGCTAATACTAACAAAATTGCATTTGGTACCAAATAGATGTACATTTTCAACGATAATACTATTATCTGGCATATATATATATATATATATAAACGAAATATTATTGTAGGCTTAGACGGAAAGAAAATTGAAATTATTTTGGCATAGGAAAACACTTTTAACCATGTAAACAAATATGGAATACATTTTGTAATGCCACAAATAAAAAAAATAAGGAATAATGCTGAGAGTGGATTTGAAAAGAAAAAATAATAATAATGTTGAGAGTGGGATTTGAACCCACGCCCTTTCGGACCAGAACCTTAATCTGGCGCCTTAGACCAACTCGGCCATCTCAACATGTTGTCAATGCTTTCTCTTGTTATCCTAGAGATATTATTCTAGATCATTTTTCTGGATACAGTACAAGTCTATATAAATTTAATAGCTACACGGATTAAGTCGATGAAGAAATGTCATTTCCTTGATCACATCTTTTCATATCAGCAAATTTTTAAATTTTTAGTTAAATTTTTTCTCTTATTTAAAACACACCCTTAGTTTCGAAAATTACTGAAAACCCTTCAATAAAAATGGAAAGAAAATTAATTCCAATCCATATCGTAACATTATTTATAATCCACTGATGTTACTATTAGTAGCTAGTCGTAAGTATAAACCTCAAGGGAAAGAAAAGCTAATAAATGGAAATTATACTCTAAAAAGTGATTTAGCTTTTTTTTTTTTTAAATCGTGTCACGGGTACACATCCTTGACAGCTTTGGACGACAAAAACATCTTCGATTTGATGTAAGATAAGAAAAAAGTGTTGGAAATTAGCCTTTGGCGGGAGTTGCGACCGACCAACTTTAACGGCTTAAACACTAGTGTTACGTATGTTGGAGAATCCGATTCTTCACACATGCATGATGTACTAAGTACGTAGATAACCGTAGGGCCAAGAATCGTCAAAATTTCATTGAGAAATGAAAGAGATATTGGTTCACGAAGTAAGGTGTTTGAAGCATGGAAAAGTGTGGTGTATGATCAATTCTCCCTCATCGGTAGAGGAAGAAAGAATTGTTGTGTATATAATACTCGAAATTGGTTTGGGGTTTGGAACCCCAAGGGGTATCCCATGTGTTTAAAGGAGGGAAGACCTAGATGTGCTTCGGTTCAAGGAAAGACCACACGCGCGCATCCCGTCCGGTCCGGTTCCGTGTTCACGGGCTCACGGGCTGTGGGCCTTCTGATATTATCTTTTTGGGCCAGAAAACTTTGCCAGAAGTACAGTTTGGACCAGAATTCTTTCAGATGTACAGTTCGGTCCCTGAAGTTTCAAGATGTACGAGTTTGGTCCCTAAAAATTTTCGAAAGGCGAATTTCGACGGTCCGAACGAGAAACGTCCGGCACTCAATTCAGCCATTTATTTTGGGTGAATTACACCTCCTATAATGGCCAATCCGTTGGCAATTTTCTCCATTTATGTGGTGGCTTTACTACCTCCATAATGGTCATTATTTGGCCAATAATGGCTGTTATGGAGGCAGTCAAACAATCACTCTTCCTCCTATATAAACACCCCTTACACCATTGTTGAGGCACACTTGATATACACGAAATTACACAAAGCGAAAGCAAAACAGTTTCTTCCTAAATCTTCCAAGCATCATTTCGTTATTCAATATTCTTCACGGTAGCTTTTGAGTTTCCTTTGCTCAATAGTTCCATTCTTTGTTTTATCTTGGGAGACGAATTGTCCGGGACGTATAAAGGATACATACGGGGCAATATTGTCTTAAGGACAGAGTGCTTTTCACTCGACTCAAAAAACCGCTTTCAGTTTTCTTGTTCAACAAAATAGTAATTTCGGTTTTGTTGTTATATTGTAATTTTCGGTTTTATAGTTGAATTGTAATTTCAATTCTTACATACGCGATTACTTGTAATTTCCGTTCTGCAATCCTTGTAAACGCCAACAACTTAAGACAATATCTTGCTTACGGTAGCTCGCAATAACATGGTGGAAATATGACCGATGTTGTTGCTCTGCTGCGCTCTCGAGGCAATGTTCTTGCGCCTTCCCCGCCACCGCGCAAGGCGTAACTCCGCCGGCTTCACGCTGCTGCTGCTGCTGCTCTGTTCAAGCGTAACACCGCCGCCTTCCCGACTTGTTGGAGCTCCACCCTCTTCATCACACCACCATGATCGCCCCGAAAAATTCATGGGATCGGAATTCATAAGATGGCGCAAAAGATCTTGTTTTACTTAACAGTTATGGGCATGGCCCGGTTCCTTACGGAAGATCCTCCACAAGTTGGAGATGAAATGGACTCTTCGCCCAATGAAACGGGTGAAGGGGGCCTTGGTATCCATGTCATTAATGGCATGAAGATGGTTCGTGACGCATGGAATCATAGCGATTTCATGTGCAAGAACTATATCTTTCGCTTAGCTTAGAGACCCTCTCTACACGGTCTATTGCACCGTTGGCACTGCCAAAGAGCTGTGGGAAAAATTGCAAAAGAAGTACAACGCACAAGATGCGGGTACTAAGAAGTTCATCGTTGGGAAATTTCTAAAATTCCAAATGGTGGACAGTAAGACAGTGATGTCCCAAGTCCAGGAATTCCAAATGATTTTACATCACTGGATTTGGAAGGATTTGAAACCAAATGAGCGATTTTTGGTTGCATCGCCGATTGAAAAGTTACCTCCTTCATGGAATGAGTTTATGAGTTACTTGAAACTCAAGACAAAGGAGATGACCTTTGAAGAGCTTGTTATCAAGCTGCAAATCCGGGAAGATAATAAGAAGACCTTGCCAAAGGGTAGACAACATCTTGCCGAGGCAAAGGCGAATGCTGGCCGAGGCCAAAGGGAACTCAAGCAAGAAGCGGAAGTTCCGGAGAAAGACGGCAAAGCCCCTGCCGGCGAGAGATGTTCGAGAGGTAATTGTCATCACCGTGGGAAACCTGGTCATAGGATCAAGGAATGCCGCAAGCTCAAGACCGAGCAACAAGAAAGCCAAGTCAAAAGGCAAGGCTCAAGCAAACGTCGTCAAGGACACGCTCTGGATGACATGATCGAGGAATTCTCTGCGGTGGTGCTAGAAGCCAACTTGGTGGAGAATCGATGCGATGGTGGGTGGACACGGGTGCAACAAGACACATCTGTTCCAACAAAGATGCCTTCTCCACGTACACTCCGATCTCAGACGAAGAAGTCGTTCATGGGCAACAACGCTTCCTCGGACGTGCTAGGGGTTGGAAAGGTGGTCACGAAGATGACTTCCGGCAAGGAACTCACTCGAAGGAAGTGATGCACGTCCCGGATATTAGAAGAAATCTAGTTTACGGACCTTTATTGGTTAATGCTTTGGTTTTAGGCTAGTGTTTGAATCAAATAAATTTGTACTCACTAAAAATGGCATATTTGTGGGGAGGGGCTTAAATGTGAATGCCTCTTCAAAGTGAATGCCATGTACGTATTGCGTCAAGGAAATAAAGTTGAGTCTTCTTCTTATTTGCTTGAGTCTTCTAATGTACAGTTCATAGATTAGGACACGTAAACTACAAGTCTATTCAAAGGCTGGTAAAGATGGAGTTGTTGCCTTCTAGCGACATAAACCCTCAACATAAGTGTGAGGTGTGCGTAGAGGCAAAACTCACCAAGCTTCTTTTCGATCCGTCGAAAGGAATACCGCTCCTCAGAACTTATTCACACGGATATATGTGATTTGAAGTTTGCACAAACTAGGGGGAACAAGTACTTTGTGACATTTATAGATGATAGCACAAGGTATTGTTACCTTTACTTGTTGAAAAGTAAGGATGAAGCCTTTGAAGCGTTCCGACGTTACAAAGCAGAAGTTGAGAATCAACTTAGCCTACGGATTAAATCCATTCGTAGCGATAGAGGGGAGAATATATAGCGCCCTTTGAGGAATATTGTGCCCAAGAAGGCATTATTCATCAAACGACGGCTCCATACTCACCTCAATCAAACGGTGTGGCGGAACGTAAGAACCGCACATTAAAGGAAATGATGAATGCCTTGCTTATCAATTCCGGACTTTCCCAAAACATGTGGGGAGAAGCCGTCCTTACCGCTAATACGATTCGAACGAGTCCCACATAAGGGTAAGGACAAAACTCCATATGAATCATGGAAAGGAAAGAAACCCACCTTCAAGTATTTTAAGGTGTGGGGTTGTCGGCAAAGGTTGAAGTACCTAAGCCAAAGCGAGGTCAAGATTGGGCCTAAGGCTTGTAGATTGCATATTCATCGATATGCAAATAACGTAGTGCTTATCGCTTCTTAGTGCATAAGTCGGATATTCCGGATATCCACCAAGGTACAATAATGGAATCAAGGAATGCTCTATTCTTTGAAAGTACCTTTCCTAGAAAGGAGAAAGACATAACCTCTCGCAAGCGAAGTTATGCACAAAGCTCTCAAGAAGCAGGAGTCCTTGAGCGCCGGATCTAAATGGTTCGAGATCTAGGGAATCTCGAGGTGGTGAACATCGGAATCTAGTGTTCGGATTCTCGAACTTGGAGACTCCGAGAGATGGATCTAAGGCGAAGTAAAAGGGCCGGGAAGGATAAATCCTTCGGTCCGACTTTGTAGCTTATATGGTTAATGATGAACCAAGGACAATTGCTCGGGCGTTGTCAACTCCGAAGCACCGCTGCGGAAAGAAGCTATTGAGAGTGAAATAAGCTCCATTCTCGCATAACCATACTTGGGAGTTGGTTGATCTTCCTCGGAAAATAAACTGTTGGGTTGTAAATGGATACTCAAACGGAAATACAAGGCGAGATGGGTCTATAGACAAGTACAAGGCCGAGGTTGGTAGTCAAGGGCTATCGACGGACGAGAAGGCTTTGACTACTTTGACACATACTCTCGGTATCCGGATGACATCCATACGGGTATTTATTGCGATCGCGGCTTTGCGTGACCTTGAGATACACCGGATGGATGTTAAGACAACCTTCCTAAACGGTGATTTGGAAGAAGAAATTTATATGGACCAACCCGAGGGGTACGTGGTTCAAGGGCAAGAGAAGAAAGTAGTCCGTCGACTTATCAAATCTCTGTACGGTGAAACAAGCCCCGAAACAATGGCACGAAAAATTTGATAGTACTCTACTATCGAAGGGGTTCGCCATTAATGAGTGTGATAAATGTGTTTACACGAAAGGTAACTCGACTCATTTGTTATGATATGCACGTATGTAGACGACATGTTGATCACGAGAAGCGACCCCTAGGGTAATCCTAGAGACTAAGAACATGTTGAAACAATGCTTCGACATGAAAGATATGGGTATCGCGAGATGTCATCCTAGGGATTAAAATCTCTAAGACGTCGACGGGTGGTCTTATCTCGGTCTCACTACATCGAGGATGTTTTGAGAAAGTTCAAGATGTTAGACAGGTTCTCGATAGCGTCACCAATGGATACAAATCAAAAGCTTGATAAAAATCTTGGTGCACCTGTATACCGGGAGCGATATGCACGAGTGATCGGTAGTTTGATGTATATCACAAAGCGCACCCGACACGATATTGCTTATGCGAGTCAATAAGTTGGCTAGGTTCACCCGTAATCCAAGTGATAATCACCGGAAGGCGTTGAATCGGGTATTACAATATACGAAATACACGTTAAATTTCGGGTTGCACTATTCGAGATATCCGGTTGTACTAGAGGTACGGTGATGCAAAGCTGGATATCGATATAGAGAACACCAAGTCCACCGGTGGGTATATATTTACAATTGGTGGTGGGGGCCGTGTCTTGGAAATCCTCTAAGCAAACTTGCATCGCCGATCCACGATGGAATCGGAGTTTATCGCTTTAGACAAAGCGGGAGAAGAAGGTGAGTGGCTTCTTGACTTCTTAGAGGATGTTCCGTGTTGGAACAAACCCGTACCTTCGGTAATGATCCACTGCGACGGTCGGTCGGCTCTAGGAAGGCACGAGAATGCTATGTACAACGGCAAGTCTCGTCATATTCGACGGAGGCATAAGACCGTTAGGCAACCGATCACCACGGGTATAATATCCATTGATTACATTAAGTCAAAGGATAATATAGCAGACCCATTGACAAAGGGCTTACCCAAAGATCGGATGGCTTGCTGTCTAGGGAATGGGCTTAAAACCCAAAATATAAGGGCCAATACGGTGGTAACCCAACCTTACGAACCGGAGATCCCGGTAATTTGGTTCAATGGGAAAACGAAGTTGTAAAGGTTCGATTGATCGCTTCGGTGGAAGTATGAGCACTTCGGATAGTGATTTCGAAAAGAAACACTAAATCCAAAGTCGTTCCGCGATAGACGTTAAGTGCTATCTGCGGTATGGGTAAAGGTTAAGTTTTCAAAAACTGTAATGATCCTCAACAGTTGTTGAGGTTAGGTTCTTGGGAAACTTTTAATGGTTCCTAACACTTGTGAAGTGGGGTATAGCAGGATACCTTGTAGGAGACCACTTATTTAAGTGCGAGGACAGGCCGCCTCAAAATGAACGCACTTAAGAATCCAAGACGTTGTCCATGGCCAAAACGGACAAAACATTACGAAGAAGAGAGTAAGGGAATTTGTTGTGTTGGTATCATTGTCTTGGCTTACACTAAACAACGACGGTTCAAGACATCACGTTCACCGCGCGTAAGTAAGTCCGATGGTATTCAACTATGGAAGGTTCAAAGCGAGGCTACCTCTCCTTATGCAACATCGGTCCATTTGAAATATTGCTGAAATGAAAAGACACCATGTGAGTGCGCCAAAATCTCTTTCAAGAGGGGATTGTTGGAAATTAGCCTTTGGCGGGAGTTGCGACCGACCAACTTTAACGGCTTAAACACTAGTGTTACGTATCTTTGGAGAATTCGGTTCTTCACACATGCATGATGTACTAAGTACGTAGATAACCGTAGGGCCAAGAATCGTCAAATTTCATTGAGAAATGAAAGAGATATTGGTTCACGAAGTAAGGTGTTTGAAGCATGGAAAAGTGTGGTGTGTGATCAATTCTCTCTCATCGGTAGAGGAAGAAAGAATTGTTGTGTATATAATACTCGAAATTGGTTTGGGGTTTGGGACCCCAAGGGGTATCCCATGTGTTTAAAGGAGGGAAGACCTAGATGTGCTTCGGTTCAAGGAAAGACCACACGCGCGCCGCCGCCGCCCGCCCGTCCGGTGCGGTTCCGAGTTCCGAGTTCCGAGTTCCGTGTTCCGTGTTCCGTGTTCCGTGTTCCGTGTTCCGTGTTCCGTGTTCTCGGGTTCGCGGGTTCGCGGGTTCGCGGGTTCGCGGGTTCGCGGGTTCGCGGGTTCGCGGGTTCGCGGGTTCGCGGGTCACGGTCGCGGGTCGCGGGTCGCGGGTCGCGGCGTGGGTTGGGGGTTTGTGGGGCGTGGTGTGGGGCATGCGAAGTACGATTTGATTCCGAAGTTTCGGATGTGCGGATTTGGACCGAGAATTCTTTCGGATGTACATTTCGGTCCACGAAGTTTCAAGATGTACAGTTTGGTCCCGAAGTTTCAAGACGTACGTTTGGTCCCTAAAATTTTTCGAAAGGCGAGAATTTCGACGGTCCGAACAGAAACGTCCGACTCACTCAATTCGGCCATTTATTTTGGCTGAATTACACCTCCTATAATGGCCAATCCGTTGGCAATTTTCTCCATTTATGTGGTGGCTTTACTACCTCCATAATGGTCATTATTTGGCCAATAATGGCTGTTATGGAGAGCGAGTCAACGATCCCTCTTCCTCCTATATAAACACCCTTACACCATTGTTGAGGCACACTTGATATACACGAAATTACACAAAGCGAGAAAGCAAAACAGTTTCTTCCTAAATCTTCCAAGCATCATTTCGTTATTCAATATTCTTCACGATAGCTTTTGAGTTTCCTTTGCTCAATAGTTCCATTCTTTGTTTTATCTTGGGAGACGAATTGTCCGGGACGTATAAAGGATACATACGGGGCAATATTGTCTTAAGGACGAGTGCCACACTCGACTCGGCAAAAACCGCTTTCGATTTTCTTGTTCAATAAAATAGTAATTTCAGTTTTGTTTGTTATATTGTAATTTTCAGTTTTATAGTTGAATTGTAATTTCAATTCTTACATACGCAGTTACTTGTAATTTCCGTTCCTGCAATCCTTGTAAACGCCAACAAAAAGCTTCAGAATGACTACTAATTTAGCTTTATTTTACTACTATCATCTATTGGAAATTTTATTCGCTTGTCACGTATACGGTTAGAATATTATTATATTATTATTAATGTAGTAACATTTTATGTATGGTAAGTAGTAAAATGATAATTAGGATTATTGATTAGAAAGATTATTAGGGATTGATATTGATTAGTAAGATTAGAGGCTTGATTTCCTCTTCTCATTGAATTGTATATTGTGTATATATTTTCCCCTTTATGGAAGAATACATCAAGGAAAACATTTCTTCTATCATGGTATTAAGAGGATAAGGAAAGATCCAAAAATATTTTTTCTCCTTTTTTTTTTTTTGGTCCAACACCTTTCTTGACCGAAAATTATCAATATTTTTTTGTTTTCTTTTTTACTCCATTATTGTTCTTCACTTTTGTTTTCCATCCAACCAACAATGTCTGAATCCAAATCCCTTTAACATCCAGCCTTAGCCGTTTCAAACATAAAAACACATGTTTCCATCACTCTTGAGATGGAGAATGTTCACTACGCAACATGGGCAGAACTATTCAAAATATGTTGCCGCTCTCATCGGGTTATTCATTACATAATCCCGTCGGCAAATAGCAAAGGGAAGGAATCATTGACAGGTGATGACTTGGAACTGTGGGAAACTCTTGATGCCACAGTTCTTGGATGGATTTACGCAACAATCTCTTCAAATTTGTTGCACACAATAATGGAACCAGATTCCACTGCAAATGAGGCTTGGGATCGATTGCGGGACATTTTTCAATATAATAAAAAATTATGTGTCGTCACATTGGAACAAGAATTCTCCACCATAGATATGTCGAATTTCTCAAATGCGTCAGCATATTGTCAACGCATGAAGATTTTGTCAGACCAACTTAAAAATGTTGGTTCACCTGTCACCAACAACCGATTAGTTCTACAATTGGTTGCGGGGCTTACCGATGCCTATAGTGGTGTGGGAACGCTCATCCGTCAAAGCAATCCACTACCTCTTTTCTATCAAACACGTTCCATGTTAATTCTTGAGGAGGCGGGGTTTGCGAAAAATGCTGCCACGGTTCCGAATTCGAGTTTTGTTGCCACCAATAATAATTCCATGAATTTTGAACAACAAAACCGAGGATAAAATGGTAATAACCGAAATAACAAAAATAGTGGAAATAAAAATTTCGATGGCGGAGGTGGCGGCGGACAGGGCGGCAAAACCAACTCCGGGAACAATAGGGGCAACACAATGGCGGGACAAGCCATTGGGCCTAGCAGTGGCCGTGGGCTGTGCCGCCCAGTCCATTCCCAACGGGAAACTGGGCCAGACCAACCTACAGGCCCACTGGCCAACCCAGTGGATACAACCCCAACAATTTTAGTTTTGGGACGTGCCAGCACCAATCTTAACATTCTGGGCCTCCCAATTTTGGGCCAAGGCAGACAGGAAATTCCAGGGGCAATTCAGTGGCTAATGGGCCACTGCCGACCCAGTGGCAGGAGGCCCACTCGGCAGTGGCCCAACCCAAGTACATTGAGTCCGCCATGCACACCCTCAGACTCAATCCATCGGATTTAAATTGGTATATGGACTCCGAAGCGACGTCCTCCCAAGGTAATCTCTCATCCTATTTTAATTTTTGCAATGATAATGGTATAATTGTCGAAAATGACTATTCAATTATAATGAAAGGGTATGGTTCTAGCAAATTGTCACCACCAAACCCACCACTAATTATAAAGAATGTCCTTCATGCTCCCAAATTAATCAAAAACTTGGTCTATGTTAGAAAGTTTACCACTGATAATTGAGTATCTGTTCGTTTTGACCCTTTTGGATTTTCTGTGCATGATTTTCAAACGGGGAAGCTTCTCATGAGATGTGATAGCAAGGGGGAGCTCTATCCGATTAGTTTACCAAATCAACAGTCCAAGTTTTCATATACTTTTGCAGCCTTGGCACCATCTTTATGGCACGAACGTTTGGGACACCTAAGAGAGTCTGTTTTGGCCTCTATTAAACAAAATAAATTTATTTTTTGTACCCAAACACGGACTCTAAATAAGTGTCATGCTTGTGTACTTGGTAAACATGTTAAATTGCGATTTATTTCTTTTACTTCGTGCACTCTTATGCCATTTGGCATTATATATTGTAATATTTGAACATCACATGTGTTGAGTTCTTCTGGTCATAGATATTATTTACTCATACTTGATGATTACTCTAATTACTTGTGGACATTCCCTTTGTCAAAAAAATCACAAGTGTTTTTCACTTTTCTCACATTTAGAGCATTCATCCGAACTCAATTTGAACGGGAGATTAAAAGTATTCAATGTGACAATGGGAGGGAATTTGACAATAATCATTTTCGGGATTTTTCAAAACAAATGGTCTAGATTTTCGTATGTCTTGTCCTCACACTTCATCACGAAATGAGAAGGCGGAACGCAAAATTAGAACCATAAACAATATTGTTAGAACATCTCTTGCTCATGCTTCCCTACCCCCCATATTTTGGCATCATGCACTCCAAATGACCACTTACATGTTGAATATACTTCCTCATAAAAACATGTCCTACCAAGCTCCACTAAAAATGCTTTATTTACGAGAGCCCTCCTATCTTCATTTAAGAGTGTTTGGTTGCCTTTGATACCCCTTCTTTCCATCCACCACAATCACAAAACTCCAACCCAGGTCTACTCCATGTGTCTTCTTGGGATATCCTACTAATCATCGTGGTTACAAATGCTATGACATTTCTTCAAAAAGAATAATTATAAGTCGTCACGTAATTTTTGATGAAATGATTTTTCCCTTTGCTAAGATACTTGAAATCGGGACTCATATCTATGATTTTTTGGATGATGATAAGATTTCGTATCTAACACATTTTTTCCACAGCTCGGTACCCACGGGTAGTGCCGGAAATTTGAGTTTGGCCCCACTGGACCAAAGAACGATGGCCCAGCCGCGTGACAATTCAGCACAACAGCTTGGGCCTTCGGTTCTTAGGCGTGGTCACCAACACTCAATGCCACAACCCACGGGAAACTTGGGCCAACTCTCGGCTCAGGGCCCAATCCCAAATTCCCCTCTTTTGGCCAGTGGCGCCCAATCCACTGGCTTGGGCCACCTCTCGGCTCCAGGCCCAATCCCGAATCCCCCACTCTCGGTCAGTGGCATCCAATCCACTGGTCATGCAAATCGTTCGATCACCCGTAGTCAACATGGAATTGTCAAATCCAATACCAAATATAGCCTACACACCCAGGTCTCAAAATCACCTTTGCCTTGTAACCCAGTGTCTGCTCTAAAGGACCCGAATTGGAAAATGGCTATGGATGATGAATATCATGCTCTAATTAAAAATAGGACGTGGAATTTAGTATCTCGTCCATCTACTGCTAATATAATTTGGTAAATGTGGATTTTCAGCCATAAGAAAAAATCTGATGGAACTTTTGAGCGGCATAAGGTTCGTCTTGTATGTGATGGAAAAACACAACAAGTTGGTGTAGATTGCGGGGAGACGTTCAGTCCAGTGGTCAAACCGGCAACTATCAGAACAGTTCTAAGTATGTCTCTCTCAAAATGATGGTCTCTTCATCAATTGGATGTCAAAAATGCCTTCCTCCATGGACACATCAATGAAACTGTATACATGCACCAACGGTTGGGATACAGAGATCCCAAATATCTCAATCATGTGTGTTTGTTAAACAAATTATTATATGGACTAAAACAGGCCCTCAGGGCATGGTATAAGCGGTTTGCAGACTTTGTGTCACATATTGGATTTTCTCACAGCCGTTTCGATAATTCTCTGTTTATTTATCGCCAGGGTAATATTATTGCTTATCTTCTTTTATATGTGAATGATATTATCCTAACAACATCATCAGACTCTCTTCGCAAGAGTATCATGTCATAGCTTAGTTCTGAATTTGCTATGAAAGATCTTGGTCCACTACACTACTTTCTAGGAATTGTTGTGACACGACATGCATGTGGATTATTTTTCTCCCAGAAGAATTATGCATATGAGATTGTGGAACGAGCTAGAATGTCTTTTTGCAAACCTTCGGCAACTCCGGTAGACACTAAGTCTAAATTGAGTGTCACCTCAAGCAAACCATTTGTCGATCCAACATTATACCGCAACCTAGCAGGAGCTTTGCAGTATCTCACGTTCACCAGGCCGGATATTACTTATGCAGTGCAACAAATGTGTTTATTCATGCATAATCCGATGGAAGAACATATGCATGCTTTAAAACGCATTGTGCGATATATTCAAGGCACTCTGGAGTATGGATTACATCTATACCCATCCTCCGTTTCAAACTTGTCACTTACACGGATGCATAATGGGCAGACTGTCCGGACACCAGACGATCTACCTCCGGTTATTGTGTCTTCCTCGGTGACAATTTAATCTCACGGTCCTAAAAAAGACAAGCCACAGTATCACGCTCAAGTGCTGAAACATAATACCGTGTTGTTGCCAATATTGTGTCTGAATCATGTTGGATTACAAATTTGTGACTTGAGCTTCATTGCCCAATTCCAATAGCAACACTAGTATACAATGATAATGTTAGTGCAATCTATCTCTCATGGAACCCAATCAATCATCAACGCACTAAACATATTGAGTTAGATATCCATTTTGTTCGTGAGAAGTTGGCTCGCGGACAAGTGCGAGTGTTACATGTCCCGACACGTCATCAAATCGCAGATATTTTCACAAAAGAACTTTCGCTGATACTATTTGAAGATTTTAGGGACATTCTCATTATTCGCCGCCCTCCAGCTTCGACTGCGGGGGAGTGTTAGAATATTATTATATTATTATTAATGTAGTAGCATTTTATGTATGGTAAGTAGTAAAATGATAATTAAGATTATTGATTAGGAAGATTATTAGGGATTGATATTGATTAGGAAGATTAGAGGCTTGATTTCCTCTTCTCATTGAATTGTATATTGTGTATATATTTTCCCCTTTATGAAAGAATACATCAATGAAAACATTTCTTCTATCATATACTACTTTTTGTGTCATAATATTCTAAAATCTAATGGGAAAAATGAAATATATTTCTTTTCATCAGAAAAATCAAATATGCAATGCATGTATCGCGAAAAGAAAGTTGAAAATGAAATATATACTTAATCTCTTTAATTTCCAAACTAATTCTAATTACTTTAACACGTAAATATGTAGGAAAATTATTTCATCCATTAAACCAGCATTATTCATCTCTTTTTCCATGTTGAAGCTTCTAGAAAACAGTATGAAAGTGAGACGATCCATATTTGCACATGTATAAAGTTCTTTCAATTTTGTTTTAATTTCTTTTTCTTTTTTGTGCAGATAGACAAAGGGTTTTGCTTATTGACTTGGAAAATATTACCAAAGTTAATGAGTTAATAGATGTTTCATTGCATTTTAAATTAATCCTCGTCTATTAATTTAAAATAGCAAGAGAATGTTTCTTTTTATCCTTATACTCCCTGATCCTCATAGGGTTATCGTATATGTAGTCGTATAATTTAGGTAGTCGCATCGTTTCTTTTTTGCCAATATGTATTGATATATGTTACTATATTTATTTTGCACATTTGTTATTTTATTATATCTTTTTCTTTCCTATTTTCATGAATCGGATATATTTCTTTTGTGTCGAGGGTATATCGAAAATAACATCTCTATCATGTAAAGGTAGATGTAAGGTTTGTGTACACCCTACCCTTCTCAAACCTCATTTATGAGATCACATAAGGTTTGTTGTTGTTGTTGTTGTAGTCCCTTATACTCCCTCCGTTCATTTTTATTTGTCTATGTTTGACTTGATACATCATTTAAAAATTAATTAATAAAATGATAAGTTTACTATATCACCCTTTGAAAATAATAAATTCAATGTTTTGACAAATACAGTTGGGAAATGATTATAGTTAATAAATAATAAAGGTAAAATTGGAAACCAAATAAATCTTGTCTTGATTTTCAAAATTGACATTTATTTTTGGTATAATGAATAATAAAGTGTAGGGAGTGAGTATATGTTATCATTAGATTAGTTAGTTACAATACTAGTAGTCAAATTCAAAATTATAAAGAATGGATAATTTAATGAAATAAAAGGTAAACAATTTTTTTAAAGAGAGTTTCAAATCAATAAATAGAAAGAACTTTTAAAAAGAGAACGGATGCAGTAATAGTTTAGTGAAAACATTGTAGAGACAATTGGCTACTATCAAAACTTCGTGATTAATACTTGACGACATGGTCTTTCAAAGTCGTTGTTGGTCGTGTGCCAGTTTTGACTTTTATCAAGTACTTTAAAAAAATACTAAGTACTTTTTTTTAAAAAAAAGGGGGTAGTTAATTAATCTGAGAGTAAATATTTTTTATTGTCAATAAAATAGAAACTTCATGGAGTGTGCAACTAGAGATGACATGTGGGTATAATTTTACGAATTCTTTACCGCATACGTCCCAGTTGGGGTGGGTATGAATATAACTTTGGCGGGTAATAGGCGGATATGAGTATTGAAAATGTACCCGCCACGGATAGACGAGTAAGTGGTGGATTTGCAGTTATACCCACCTGCCCGCTCATAAGCTCAGTAATATTATATATTCCTGTAGTGGACTAGTTGTTCGTAAGCCCATCCATAAGCCCAATGCCCTTAAATTAAAGTGAGTACTTAGGGTTTACTCATCTACTCATAAGTAGGGATGACAACGGATAGGATCTGGACCGGATATTACTAGATCCAGATCCAGATTCGTTTTCATACCTGTATTCAAATCCGGATCCGGATCCAGATCCATCGGGTCCATAAAAATCATATCCAAATCCAGATTCATAGGATCCACCGGATACACGGATCGGACCTGGATCCACACGTAAAATTTTTTGACTTGAATAATATTCCAACATTCAACATACAACCATTCCAGGATAGTATAATACTGAATCAACAAAACACAACAACATTCATATCTAATATTAAAGTCAATGCATTCAGTTTCCAGTAACTAGCAAACTGAAAAGTTCCAATGCATTCAATTTCCAGTGCATTCAGATACTGAATCAACAAAACACAACATTCATATCCAATGCATTCAGTTTCCAATTTCAAAATTGAGCTACTGAAAAGTTTTTTTTCTCATAAATAATGGACGTGTGTGCAAATATGAATTGTATCAACGCTTCAATTTCTCTGCAGAAATTTGTAAGCAAAAATTAGTCTTTGTTCTCTGCTCTTGTTAGATTGACAAAATCGTACACGTATTTTCCTTTTATGTTTGTATTTGACTGTTAATATATCTTTCAAAATTCCAAAACATCAAATATTATATAAATGAAAAACTGTTAATATGGACTTTCCTCCATATTAAGTATTTGCAGGATTAATTTAAAAAACTGATTTACTCTTGATTTTAAGCTTTCCTTTTCTTCTCAAGCAAATACATGCAACAAATGATATTCCATTTATTTTACTTTTACTAGCTACAATTTTCTAAAATCCACATTTCTAACAAATTTCTTGACATTCAACAAACCTTAACTTTAACAGATGTATCTAGGACAGTCTTGATAAACCATCACATTACCAAGATTACTTAACTTTTGAATGTGTTCATACTCGAACAAAATCCTTAAACAAGAAAGATGTATTAAAGAGATGCCAGAACCCAGACCAAACAACTTAGTCTAAAATAAATGGTTAACCAATCTTCTTTTAGTTATATTTTTTTTTTTGTGTGTAGATTATGAAAACAACATAAGTTAAAAGAGCCAAAAAATAAAAATCGAACTTATCTTTCGTTGTGTAGGGACGACAAGTAGAGACAACGACTAGGGTTTGTCTTACAGAAGAAAACAAAATGTATAAATGTATAATGTGTTTAATAAAAAACGGATTCACGAGTCGGATTTGAACCGAATACAGATCTCAAAGACAAGATACATATCCAAATTCGATCCGTCATAAACGGATCCATCGGGTCCAAATTTTAAAAATTCATATCGTGTAAAACGAATTTGAATCACCGAACCGGTTCAATATCCGTTGCCATCTTACTCATAAAGTCTTCACTTCAGTCTTCTCTTCAGCACTCTGTCTCTCTCTCTCTCTTACCGCCTTCGCCCTTCAGCCCTTCACTTCACTGTCCGCCTTCGCCCTTCAGCCCTTCACTCTCTTCTCAACACTACAGCCTTAACTCTTCTCAGTTCTCACTTCTCAGCAGCCTTAACCCTTACGCCCCCAAACCCATCGACCGTCGACCATTAGTTCGCTCCGCCTCAGTTCACTGCACCCAAAAAAGGTAATTCTGTACTTTCTTTTGGTACATCTCATGTCATTTTCCTGGTGAGTTCTTATTCGGCCTCTTTTCTTTTTTCCTCATTTATTTTAGTTTTCTGGTTTCTCGCGCTCTCTGGTGTGTTCTTCGTTGTCCTCTTTCCTTTCTTTTTTCTTGGCCCTGAACTTCGTTTGGGTGCATGAGCTGGATGGATTTGGTTATTTCTGGTTGTTTGCGAAACATGGGGAACTAGTGCTTTGGTTTTGGGAGTTGCTTGCTCCAATCTATTGTTGTTACCCTTGTGCATGTCATTCTGTGTTCTTTGTTCTTAAAATGTCCATATTGTTAGTCACTATTTCAAATTTGTTGCTATTTAATTGTCATTCTACGCACTTTTTGCTTCTTTATAAAATCTTGATTAATAGATAAATTTCTTTTGGGTTCTTGCTTTTGTCTCACAGTAGCTTTTATTTGTTGGTTTGGTTGCTTGAAGATTGAGATATTAGGTAATTTTGGCAGTTATTATTAGTATTAAGTTAATGGCCGAAATTGTGAAAATGGTGTACGATAATTTTATAAGGTTGTTTGGTGAAGAAGTTCAATTTTTTTTGTTGGTGTGGTTTAGGATGGGAAAATTGATATTTTCTTTGAGCTTTCTTTGTTTTTCTAACTCTATTCATATGTTTCGATCTTCTTTCAAATTAAAATTCAGAGTTTGATCTTCTCTGATTTTTATTGAGTTCCTCTCTGTGTTGCATTTGTTAGCTATGGATTTAGATAAGAGTGAAAGTTAATTTACAGCAGTAGGCACTTACTAAATTAGCAGGTTCAGGCATTGAGCCAACTATTGCACGATTTTAGACTTTTCAGCAAGAGAATTTTGGGGTCTTGCGCACAATTTTTTGCACAACATAGCGATTGGTATAGAAGTGAAACAATGACGGCCTTTAACAATGTGTAGCTCATTTGTATATGACTTATGTAAGAACTTCTTTTGACTATTCTAAATGATCAGAAATATATTGGTCTTTTATTCCACAATCACATAAAATCTGAACTAAAGGATTATTTTTAACATTCTTCAATGTTGTCCTAATCTTTATATATGTAATTGCATAGGTAAGAATGGCAAGCAAGGGTAATGCCACTACTATGTCTTCCTCAAAACCATCAGATCCTTCTACGGCAAGTTGTACTCCGAATACAGTGGGGAAAGGTAAAGAAATTGAAGAGACCCAAGAGCAAACTAATTCTGCAGATCCTTCTGTTTTGCCCCGAACCAGTCGATATATATCAAAAGCTTGAAATAATTTTACAAGGAAACAAGTAGGGGAAGAAAAAAAAGCGGAGTGCAACCATTGTTTGAAGCAACTTGCAGGAGGACTGAGAGCGGGAACAAGTCACTTGAAAGAGCATGCAAGTAAATGTCCAAAAAAGAAATGCATGGATCTCTGACACACAAGGATGTTGGTACACTTGCTAGCCCTTGTGATACGAATGAGACGCTTACATTGTCCCGTATGAGTTATGCCAAGATAATGCGAGACAAGACTTAGCGAAAATGATTATTCTCCATGAATACCCACTAAGCATGGTTGAGCATTATGGCTTTAGAAAGTACTCTAATACTCTTCAACTAGGTTTCAAGGTTCCTTGCCGCAACACAACAAAAAAAGACATTCTCCAACGACACAATGTCGAAAAAGAGAGTATAAGTGCTTTGTTAAGGAAAGTCAAAGGAAGTGTTGTTTTGACTACTGACATGTGGACTGCAAACTATAAAAAAATAAGATACATGGCTGTCACCGCACACTTCGTTGATAATTCATGGAAACTCCAAAGCTGAATCATCAGGTACTCTTTCTTGTTTGATTATGCAAGTTTTAATGTGGTAACTGGTTATGATTATTTGATAGGTGTGGTCTTCTGTGATTATGTGATTATGCAAGTTTTTATTTCAAATTTCTTAATAGTATTATTATAGTATTCTATTTCATGATGGGTTTTGTGTGTTCATATCAATCTAATAGGTTCTTGTATGTCCCGGTACCGCATACTGTTGAGGTGCTTGCCGAGTCTTTAAAAGAATGCATTCAATCTTGGAATCTTGATGTTAGATTGTCTTCTATATCAGTTGATAATTGCACTACAAATGATGCGATGATGAATATATTGCATGAGGAGTTTCCTTATGGTTCATTGATGTTGCATAGGCGTTTTCTTCATATGCGTTGTTGTGCACACATACTTAATTTGATTGTTCAAGATGGCTTATGTGCCGTTTTCAAAGAGGGTATTGAAAGAATTAGGGAAAGCAAGTCTTTTGGACTTCCTCACATAAGAGAGCTCAAAAAATTGAACAAGTAGCTAAGCAAGTTGTTCCTGATTGTTCAAAATCACTTATACTTGATTGTAAAACTCGATGGAATTCGACGTATGGCATGTTTCTAGTTGCTATGAAGTTTAAGGGGGTGTTTGTTGTTTTAAGTGCTCGAAATAATTTGTACAAAAATCCACCACTTAATGAAGATTGGGATAAGGTTGTGAAAATATATGAACTATTGAAAGTTTTTAATTATATTACACATCAATTTTCTGCCTCGACGTATCCTACTGCCAATATTTATTTCCCTAGAATTTGTGAGATTAGAATCTTATTTACCAACCGGTTGTCCTCACCTACCATTTATATAGGAAAATGATCGAGTTAATGCTAGAGAAATACAATAAGTATTGGTTAGATATTAATGGTCTTATGGGTGTGACAACTATACTTGATCCTAGGTTCAAGATGGCTCTCATTCAGTTTTACTTTGCTAAAATTTATGATGCGCTTGTTGATTTTGAGGTAAAAAGGATTTATGATTTTCTAAAGGAATTGGTGGATGAGTATGGGCACAAAAATGGTAATAATCCAGCTAGTAGTAGTCACGTGTCTTCAACTGATGTTACAATTAGTATGGGAATGGGGTACATGAAAGAGTTTGCACAATTTGTGTCACAGGACAATAGTAAAGTTGGACTAAAATCTGATTTGGAAAAGTACTTGGAAGCTGAAACTGTACCACTTGTGGATGATTTCGATATTCTTAATTGGTGGAAAACAAATGGAAATAATTATCCCGTTCTCCAACAAATAGCAAGGGATATATTTAGCATTCCATTTTCTACCGTCCCATCGGAATCTGCATTTAGCACTAGTGGACGTGTACTTGATCCTTATCGTAGTTGACTTCTTCTGGAAATGGTGGAGGCATTGATGTGTGCTCAAAATTGGATTTGGGCGGATATTAAAGATAACATTAATTTGATTAAATTATTTATGTTGTATTAAATTGAAGTTATACTCTAATTACTTTGATTATATATTATGCAGGTGGTGGTGATGTCAAGGAGATGGAAATATGTGATCTTGAGGAATATGATACTCAAGGCCTCTGTTGAATTACCTGAAATATCTCAACTGGAGAACATGTCGTGCTGGTGATTAGTGACTATGATATGGACATGCTGCTAACTGATGTTGTATTTAGCTAAAGATATGGATATGCTGCTAACTGATGTTGATGGCTTGCTGCTAAAGATAGCTAAAGATATGGACATGCTGGCTGCTACTAACTGATGTTGTATTTAAATTCATGTTTTATATATTAGTTACTTAGAACGTTAGCAATTCTTGCTGATGGTGTTCCAACTGATGTTGTACTTTAGTTTGCTGCTAACATATGTTGTATTTAAATCCCTATTTTATGTATCAGTTACGCCTGGGGATGGCAATTCTCGCTGCTAACTGATGTTATATTTCCCGTTCTTACTGATGTTATATTTCCCGTTCTTACTGATGGTGTTCCAAGAAAGTTGGCAATTCTTGGATCAACTTTGTTTTTGTCGTTTGTTAACTATATTGGTTTGACTATTGTTGGTTATGTTGTTGCACTTGGGGTTATTTCACTTGCACCATTTATGTTAATGTCATTGATATGGCAGGCGGGTATATGCAGGTATTGACGGGTGGCGGATATCCACTTGGGTGGTGGAGCGGGTATGGATTTAAGAATATACACGCCTAGGCGGGTATGGATGTTGAAATTGTACCCGCCACGGGTGGCGAGTAGATGACGGGATAAAATTTCCTGGCGTGTACGGGTGCGAGGGAAGGTACCCGCACCCGCCCCGCCCAATTGCCATCCCTCGTTAATAGAGTAATGGAATTCACCAAACCAAGTATCTTAGAAAAAGTATCTTATTCAACGAACAAATTTAAAATGTAAAAGTGTAGTCTGGAATTGTCAACGAGGGATCAATTACCCTCTTTATGCCACCTTGAATTTTAAGTTTGGCAAAATTGTAAGTGGAAGTCGCCCTAGCTTTATTTTCTTTCAATATTTTGTTAGTGGGAAAGAGGGAGAAGAAGAACAAATAAGGACATAGAATTAGTGTCTCCATCCGGTGTTTATATCAATCATATTATTTTAGAAATTTTAGTAGCTTAGTTGATTGACTACCTAAAATTTCATCTTGTTGATGAGGATTCGATTCTCCATATTGTAATCCCTCCCCCCATTTTTCCTTCTCATACCTCCTATAAAAATAAAAATAAAAACCATACTATCTTATCATGGTTAAATGACAAGGCGAAAACATATTAATTAACTATAATTTAGTAACTATGATGTATATAAAGATACGTATGATATATTTATAGGTTGATGTAAATAACTGAGTAAGTAATTTTTTACTGAAAAAGTTAGTCTTGATGAATGTCAACCGTGTGAAAAGGATATAAATTTGTGGGCCTCCTCTGAAATGAAAACTATAGTCTAATTTAATTGAGAAAATGAAAAAAAATGCAAATAAGCTAAACTAATATTAAAAGGTCATTATTTGAAGAAAAAACGGACGCATTTAAGGGGAAAATAGGGAGGGTAACTCTATGTTGGACATGTGAAAACCAGCTAACCGTCGACCATGCCTAATTACAAAGCCTTAAACTACTTATCAATGGTTTATGTTAAGCAAAAAGATACTTATATTATATACTCCTACATAAGAATCTGTGGAGAGTTATGGGTTTTTAATTCATTATAAAAATTAGTATTATAGTTATATACTTTTTTCATAAAAAAAACGATAAAACAGGTAACAGACAAGATATGTAAATAGAACAGAGAAGATCTTTGTAAGAACATGTTTTAAATTAAAATTGTAATTATTTAGATTTTATCATTATACGCTCTAGCACACGATAATAAAAAAATACACTTATAAATTAGTTGGAAAGCAAATCCACGCATGAGATTTAGCCATGAGACTTTTAACATGTTTTGTCAAATTTTCAAAATTTATTTATTTTGGAAAGTATTTTTCTAAAAAATATTTTTACAGAGTAGCAAAATGTGTTTATAAATTTGAAAAATACTTTAACCAATATTAGAGGAGTACAACCACTTTAATATTTTTAAAATTTGATCAAACAAGCTATTTATCTCAAGTCTCAAACACATCCAAATTGATTTGTGGTTAGGTAGGCTTCATTTATGACTAGTTGACTCCCTTTCTATGCTAGTAAAAACGTGACCATTCTTTATGCTTATTTTTACTCCTCTACTTTTTTTTTTTTTTTTTTTTGATAATCCAGCCCCCCACACCCACACTACTTCACTGGATTACCCACATCCGGAGGTAATAGCATCGGTCCTTCAACACTAAGGAGGTAAATCGCGGGATGTGCTCAATTGATTTCCGGGAAAGGTTAGACAACAAATTTCCCAAACGCACAAGGGGCCCTCCTTTATTTCAAGAAGAATCGAACCCACATGCCTGCCTCATGCCGACGGGATTCGATCCTTTATAGCGCTCCAAAATTGAAACCATTGGACTATGCCCCGGAGGACTACTTTCTTTTTTTCTAGCAGAGATGCATTTTGTTTTGTAAAAAGTGAAGCTATTCTTATTTATTTATTTTAGACTAAGGGTGGGAAAAGAAAGGAATTAAAAAAGAAAAAAAAACACATGATTTTAATTCTGTGCCGTTCTTTTTCCTTCATGTGACTTTTGGCCAACTCTTTAATTAGTGTCATTCTCTTAGACAATTTATTTCTCCCTAAATTCCTGGCTATTTATACAATCTATTCCTCTCTTCTACAACCTCAGACACAAGAAAAACAAGAGAATTCCCAATGAAGCCTACAATTAATATATCTCTGATTTCATTTTTCGTTACAGTACTACTCATTTCCCAAGCAATATCTGCACGTCTTCTGCCTACAAGTTATCGAGGTACTTAACAACATGCAATTTTTATGGCTAAACTAATTTTACTGACGATTGATTATCAAAAAATATTGTTAGCTACAGACAGATTAGCAACGAATTTTATAGCTAATTCATGTTTTTTTCAGCCACTTGTAATTAAGGTCCAAATATGGAGCTTCTACAGATAAATTGTCATTAATGATTATCATTATTATGCTTTTCACAGATACTAACAAGAAGATCGAAGTTAATGGGATTATTCATTCAATTCCAACAAAAGAAGAAGACTTCACCAACGTAAGTCCTTTTTTCTTTTCCTCAATTTTTCCAACTTTGGTTTTGCGTTATTTTCATCTCAGTATCCCAGAGATGTCAATTGACACCCCCTTCGCGCTGAATAAGTGAAAAAATAATTTCTTTGATTTTTTCGTATATTTACTTTTTCATATTTTGACACTCATAGTAAAAATTCATGGTTTGCCAATGTATGTATGAATCTTCAACTTCCCATTGATTTAGCTTAAATTGACATAATCCTTTTTTCATTTTTTTATATTGTTCTTTCTGGTTCTTGAACAGCTCATGGGGTTGGAGAAATGTGAAGACACAGATGAAGCTTGTTTAAACAGAAGGATGGTAGCTGAAGCTCACTTGGATTATATATATACTCAAAACAAGCCTAAGCCCTAAAGAGAGATCAATAATTTCTCTGATATTTTAACTATAGATTGAACTACAAAACATGACTACATGTAGAAGTTTAGATATGAAAATTCTATCAATACGAGTAATTTAATTTTTATCATAAGATGTACTATTAGTCTATTAGTATGTTTTATGAGCTATAAATGAGTAGTGAAAACTTTAATTACTCTTTTCTACGTCTTCACTAGTGGTAAATTCTCCTCTGTACATCATATTATGCTTCCAAAGAGTGATGCCAAGAACTTGAAATCTTGATGACAAGTATGTGATCTGAGATATTTCACTTGGAGACATATTTTTTGAAGTTTGACCTGTCAATCTTAATCTCTATCAATGCTTCAAGTTTTTCTCATGCTTGAATTAAACTTAATTTTCATATTTGAAACAGTCTCTCTATCCCTCAAGGTAGAGGTAAGGTTTGCTTACATTCTACCCTCCCCATACCCTACTTCGAGATTATACTGGGTATGTTGTTGTTCTTTCATATTTGAAATTCAAGTCTCACTTCTTCAAGCTTGCAACAATGATGGCTTTAATACTGAAAACCTCAACTTGCTATAAATACAAATTTCTGGAAAATGGCTACATCTTAAATGACGCTGCGCAAATAGGTTACAAGCTGAAATAACTTCGTGTTAAGGTCTCATATTTGGTTGCAATGGGAAAAAAATAAAATAAACTCATTCTGAAACAAGCAAGAGTAAATGGTGAACCACATAAATAAATAGGTTATTATCAAGTTCCAGTTGGGTATTTCTCGACCCACTTAATCCTAATATTGGAAATGCTTGTGAAATATTGAGGAAAGAAAAAACTTGTTTGATGAGCATTACAAGTAAAATAGTGCTAATGTTTCTCGATCATACATTTTCAACTTTCCTTTAAATAAAATTTATGTCCAAAACGCCACTTTAACCTTTAAGAAGTACTCTTTTCTAACCTCAACATGTAATACTCGTATTTTAGGCTTTAACCAATTTCGTCCAAATATTGCAATCAACAGCTTTCTGGCTTTCATCGCAAACACTAAAACCAACTCAGTAGCAAAGCTTTGGTATTTGCAAATTGTGTTTTGTCTTCTTAACAGAATAACTGGACGATTTTCTGTAACTTTTCCATGCATATCGGGCAGATGTTACATTTTTTTAGAAATTCGTATACTTTTTAGAACATCGCACGCAACACTGATAAATTCCCAGTAAGAGCAAGGGCAAGGTAAATAACAGCAAAATGGTAGATTTAGCATATATATAATAAGGATACACAATTGGATATCAATAAACTACAACCCAATTGCAACTAATTGGAGTTGGCTATATGAATCATCTATATTGATTTTGTTCTATTCGGGTCCACAACTCTAGGACCATCAGCTTGAACAACATCAAGTAGGCGCTTACAATGAGAGTACATCCCAAATTAACTAAAACCTCACCATCCAAAAGACACAGAATACACCATTAAAAAAACTAATTGCACTAACCACCAAATGTAAGAGGAATTTTCCAACAGAAAGAATTCCAACTATTTTGTGGCATCAGTGACAAGATGCTTTACTTAAACCTAAACCCATAGCTCGTGGAGAAAAGGTGATTCAGTAGCTTGCTTAGGGCATTCTCTGATGTTGCAGTTCGAATGGAAATGCAGCTTGATGATTTTGGTTTCAACAGAAACAGTTGCTGAAATGGAGGCACAGTTGCTCAGCAGAGGCGAGCAGGGATTTCAGCTTTATGAGTTCTGAATTTTAGAACATATTTAATGAATTTCTTAACACAAATACACAGTTTGAGTAAAAGTTACCAGGTTCTGTCGAATCGTATCTCGGCTTCTACCTCCATACATGTTGCTCAGGACAACATAAATAAAAGGATTCAACCAAAATTGGATGACGTTTATGCCATAAACTATAAGACTTTCATCTCATTATCATTTGAAGGAAAGCCTAGAAGATGCTTAACAAAGAAGATGCATAAGCAGTACAAGTAAATTGTACTGAACCTGGATATCTTGAATAAACATACCCCCGCAATTCCTTTTACTCCAAATAAAGCAATCAGGCTTCCAATTCCTGCGAATTGAAAACAATAGTATCGAATATAAGTCAAGGAATCGCTACTAATCCAATCAAGCAAGTAAGCAAGCATAGTACTCATGCAAAGTAAAAATACTGAAGTACAATATCAACTATGATAGCATGCATAATAAAGCAAGTGGGCAAGCTTGGCATAATAAAAGGAATAATTCATCCCCAGAAATTCTCTAAATTAAGCCTCCTCTTCTTTATGTCAGTCCACTAGGTTTCAGTTTTCAACTTAGGCCACAGAAGGTAAAGAAACATTTAGAGAACTCAACCAATATCTTAACCAATAAATACCGAAAACTGAATCAGAAGATAAAAACAAAGAGACTTAAAAGTAAGGAAGCTAACCATTTGAACCTCTATTCAGACACTTAGGGAATCATATTCAAATTTAAGCAGAGTTAAAGACAGAATATCAACATCATCCATCAATACCTACATATATCCTAATAGAAACAGATATTCCGTGCATTTAACTGTACCCGAGGTATGCTGAGTCTTCATTCAACAGCATCTAGTGAAACAACTCAACCATCTAAAACAAGCTTATTTATGACGAATACAAAGTACATCAAACACCAAAAGGTCACAAAAAATCCAACACAAACTATATGATACCTCTTTCACTGAGTTGAACCAACACAACAATTATCCCCGTTTGTTTATATACAGTACAATCAAGCACAAAATGTTATTCTTAATAGCTAATACAACAGAAACAAAATCAGACCGGTCACCAGGAGTTGAATCTACACAACCATCCCCATTTATTTTATAGACCAGACATGTCAAAGAAAAAAACGTATGGTAACCATTGAGGGCCAGAGCCACGTACCAGTTTTATATCATCCCTAAGCACCAAATTTTGAGAACTTTCTGATATACAGTTCTTGTGGACTATAGGATTCTGAATACCGCTTTTGTTCGATGAATTATTCATGTAAACAGCTCCTTTGAACATCCACTTGTCACTCTCTTCATCATAAGAATCTTCAAAAAACTGACCACATAAGAAACATATACACTGACCTTCATCAGCAGGAACCATAACCTCAGTACACTCTGATAGTTTGCTAGAACCTTCAGTTGGTCCTGCCAATATACCACCACAGTGTGGGAGGCCACCGGTTCCAGTAATCCATTCCCCAGAATTTAAGTACCACCTCCTTTCACCATGCAACAGTTTCCCATCTGGATTCCTTAACGCGTGCCATTCCAAGTGTCTATCAAGTCGGACTGGTAGCTTAAGTCGAAGACCACATATGCCACATTGATGTGGAACGTCATCATGAAGTTCGCTGATGACACCAGGATTGGACTCCTGAATTACACCTGGTTTAAATGCAGCTTCTCTCTCTTCTTTGGTGGACTGAGGTAAGGCATCAGGGATTTTAGCAGCAGGTTTAGAGAGAGACAGCTCATCGTTTGGAGTTGAGAAAGTGGGTGTGGAAACTGGAGCAGATACACCAGGAGTTGAACTGATGCTTGCAGGTGGAGGACTCTGGAACCGAGTTTGTGGAGGTGACTGCGGAGGAGTTGAAGTTGGAGACTCCTCCTTTGATGCAGATATCAATCCCTTTGCCACCAATGAACTCAAAAGATTTGCAACAGGATTAGAAGCAGCATTTAACACATTTGGAGCCTGCAATGATTCATCACCTACCACAGTTGGAGCAGGACCAGGGGGCAGTTGTGGTCGTTCTCCATTTCTCTGGGAATAATTTGGGGGATTTGAACCATTTCTGTCCGATTGTGGAGATGGGGCAGCGGCTTGGGATGACAGAGGCCCCTTATCACGAGAATTCGGTGGTGTGCCGACACTAGATCTACTACCAAGTACTCCACTCTTCATAACAGCAGCCAACAAACTACTCATACTCGTTTGTCCTGAGGATTCAGAAACAGGAAGAATGGAAGGCACAGTGCCAGAAGGATCAGCAAAACCAGAAAGCTGAGTAACTACTGATTTCTGGGTGTGACTGGAAGATTCAGACTCGGGGCTTTCTTGCTGGATTTTCTTAGGAAAGGGGACATAATTCCCTTCTTGAAGAGATGATATCAGGGAAGATGGATTATATCTTGGAGTCTGTGATATCTGTGAACTAACCAAATGAGCACTCTGAGATGTCATTGGCAGAGAGTCCTGGGAAACTTGGTTACGGGGATCTAGATTTGACCTCCTTGAAGATTGAGACATTCTTGGACCTGCATGAGTTTCAGTCTGCGTCTGATACTCTCTATTGAGACTGTTAACTACTTGATCAACATTGCTAGTTGAGACTGATGGAGATGGAGGAAGCTGACGCATCGGTGGCTCTAAAGATGGAGGGCCAGCTCCCTGAGTTTCTCGTGGTTGCATTAATGGTCCCCTGGATCCATTTGCAGTCTTTGATATTCCAAAACTTGGTGTCCCCACGTGACTTGAAACTCTCTGTGACTGGAAAGATTTCCCAACCATGGAGTTTGTAGCTGTTGGCAACCCACTGAAAGAGGTTAGATAACCTCTTGGATGATCTTGAGTACTTCGAACAGAAGTCGAATGCCTAGCTCCATCTGACCACATCGATGACATTTGATACCCGGAAGATGATTGGCCTTTGTCTTCTCTCAAAAGAGAGTCACCCGAGGCTTCACTGTCAGCCTTTAACCCAAATATGCTTTGGGGTCTCAGATGTTGATTATCTAAGCCCTGCATATTCACGCAAATAGCAAGATAAATTGCCTAAGCTAGCATAGAGAAGCTGTCTGTTCACATTGCAGAAACACCAGACCAAAAGAACAAGAGAAAAAACATGGAGGAGGTTCATTTAAAAAGTCAGTCAAAACATCCAATTGTCAAATTAATAAAAACTTCTCCACAATCAAATTAAAGCATGATTATAACAAAGGTTGCTAATTTTCTCTGGAGAACTACTTAAGTATTCATCCTCAGTTCACCCTAGGGTGTGAAGAAAGCTGATAGATATCAGATAATAAGTAGATTGGTAGGGTAGATAAGTATACAAAAGGTGCTTTGAGATCCCAACAGGGGGGGGGAGGATCAGAAAGATGGGGATTGAAGTTTCTTTTCATGTCTGACAACTAGTAGTCTTACTCAAAATTTCAGCTCATTTCTTGAGGATGAGAAGTAGTTGACTGGTATAATGCAAAAATTACACAAGTGAACGTTTTGAATTGGATGTAAAAACTAGTAGGTTAGACATTACTGAATAAATTTGACCGTATAATCAGCAATTTTTTCAATTTAGAAGGGATATTCTACCCAGAACAAAATCTACCAGGGAGATGCAGAGCACATGAAGTACAAACGAGGTGCTGTCTTTTTCTTTTGGGAGGAAGGGTGAGGGTCAGAATCAGGTAGCATTTTAGACTTACAGATTTATATGAATCTTCGGATGCCCGTTGATCTTTACCTGCACTATTGACATCATCCCAAATATACTCCTCTTCATCAGAACTCTGCCAGCTCCGATCCATCAAAGTACTACTTCGATTCGCAAAGGAGTGTGTCAGTTGTGGATATGCATCAGAGTTTGCAGTTTTCCGGGATAGACCTTGGAATCCATGCTTAAGGTCCAAGCCATTTCTTTGACTTAATACTTTACCATTCGCAGAATTGTACCAAGATTTATCAAATCCCTCTTCCTTAAACTTTTCACCTGTTAATCTTAATCCGAAGCCAGAACCCCTTGACAAATCAGAACCATATTCAGGATCTCCATATGCTGCACTTATAGTTTTCTCGCGAATTTGCTCATTCAACTGCTCTTTCTGAACGCACTACATATGTTGCAATATCAACTGGCTTAGACCCATAGAAAAAGCATACATGCATATGTTAAAAACACATATACACCACACACCTTAGTAGAAATATCAACCCAAGATCTTCCAGAACCTACACTGGCTGCTCTCCCTGGTTTCTGTACGTCTCCTGGAGTGCTGTCATCACCTGATCCTTTTGCCTTAATCATAATAAACCACAATAATAAGGATAACTGAGGATGAGAGATGTGCTTGAGAAAACCCTCAGAGCATCATATTATAAACATGACAAAGCATCAATACTACTTGCTTGAACCAGTTGACATGACAGGTTGGCAAAACATCATTACAATGGTACACCCATCAACGAGGAATCCAGTATTAAGACCACGAGTTTTTACCATCTAGACTCTACTACACAAGCAGTCAATAGTTCACATACCTAACAATTCATCCCCAACTCCAAGATAAAACTAGAACTACAAGCACTATCATAATTGCTCCACGAACATAAACGCTTAGAACCTCCATCAAGTAGAAGCCTATTAAACAGCTCAGCAAGGACTTGGAGGCTCCTTGCTTTGTTTTGAGAAAGTTAATTGAAAACCAGTTCATGGAAAACTTTCCTAGAAACAATTTTTGAAAAATTATGTGCTGTTTGGAAGTTTTTTGGAAAATTATTTTTGAAAACTATGCAATTTGGATAAGATGTTTTTGAAGAACACCAACCTGAAACCAGATTCATTCTTTTGTTAAATACTAAAAAACACTTATTAATTCTACATCCACTATATAATCAGTTAACAATTTCCTTCCCTAAAGAATGAAGTGGGTGATCCTCGTTCTATAGGACTATAAAGAACGGACAGAGGAAAAATGTAAGCAACAATTTCATGTCCTGAAATGAATAGCATAAAAGAAAGTAATCATCTTCAGAGAAACATAACACTGTGACCAAGGACCTCTAAATGAAAAAAATAGAGGGTAAAGTGACAACAAAAGAGGTAAAGCGGTTAAAGTGAAATTTTGTTGGATTTGTAAAATATTTTGGTTTGTGCAAAAATTTAGTTAATAACTTTTTTGTTTGGTTTCAGAAAACAAAATCTGATTGTAAAAACAAACAACATTTGCAAACTTTTTCAAACCAAGCATAGAAAACACTAACTCTGGTTGGTTGCTGTAGGCACTGCCTTGCCTCCAAATACTTGGGATTTACATGAATGCTATTTGCAGTCTGTTGAGACTTTGAATCATCTCTACGCATTCCCGATGAAGAGCCATTGATGCCAGTTGTAAATCCAAGCTCCTTCTCAATTAGTTGAAGTTGCTGAGGAGGGAATACTTTTCTCCAGGTTACAAAAAGACGCTGCATCCCAGAGTGTACCGAAGGTTCAACCTGTCTATAAGCCTCGCAGAAAACCTAAAAACATAAAGGAAAACCAATAATAACCAAAAATTTAGTAGCCTATTATGTACTAATTAGCATGCTTTCCAAACTACAGGTAATTACTTCTTTAAGAGATGACAGGATAGGTTTTCACTGTGTGCTACATCTTCATTCATTCAGATGTGTGTTACATCATACAGGGAAAAAAATGTCAAACCAGAAAGCAGACAAGAGTATGCAACAAAGACTTTCTCACGAAAGAGGCAAGACATTAGAAAATACAAAATTTAGAGAAAAAAACAGGATCTCAATGAACTATATTTAGATCAAATTCTGACCTCAGGCAGTCTGGCAGCAAAATACTTAATATAATCCCTCCCGATGTTCTTCACAATACTGTCCAAAAGATAGAGAGATGGCAGCTTTTGCTCCCTAGGAATCTGTAAATGGTATTCAGGGTAAATTAAATGAGCTTGCCATATCCATAGACAGTTAGGTGATACAGAATAAACGCAAAGGGAGAGAGCATGAGACCAAATCCTCTAAATGATGACAAAAACGAACAGCAAGATAGACAGCAAAATCAGTCAAAATAGCACATAGAAGATTGTCACACCCTTTTTCAATGCGAAGTCCCACAAGTCACACTAAAATGATGGATGCAAAAGAGTTACTGAACACTCATACATGTTTATATAATCAGCATACAGAAACTGAGCAGTAACCTGGCTGAAGAATCACCATACACTATTTAAAATATTACACTGGTTGTTAACAAGTAGCAAGATGCATCTTCTACTATTCGGAAAGATGGAAATGCAGACTTCCTCACGTTAACATTGGAAAAAACTGAATTAATTACTACTACAACCAGAAGAACAACTACGCTTCGATCCTGAACTAACTAAATCTGCATGGTTAACCAGTTTTGCCTGCATCATCCTTTATTTTGACTTTGCAACTTAATGTTGCAAAGAGAATAATCATTCTAAGATTAAAGAATCTAAGACTTTTAATGAACGGTAGAGTGAGATACCTGTCTATTGAAACTTGTCATGAAGCAGCTGGAACTTCGTTCAGACATAATTGTGGACCATAAATAGGGAAACGGAGATAAAAGATGAGAGTCCTATTTGTATACTAAGATAGAGGACTTGAGACACCACCCAGAGATTGGAAGAAGAGTTTTCAAGACCACATCAGCAAGGGTTATGGAGAAAACAAGGTTAGAGTAGATAGGGGATGAGTGTGCCTTTAATCTTATCCTTCTAATCTAGGGAAAGAGGGAAATTTAAAAATTAAATATAGTCCAGCAACAAGTGAACCAGTGAACAGTGATGAGTTGGAGGTATTTTTCTAGGTCATGAGTCATATCAGAAAAATAAAAAAGTATTGTGAGATAGCATGATTTGAAAATGTAACAGATATAGTGATCCTCTTTGTTGAGATGTTTAGCATGTTAGGCAGCTCTAAGGTTTTTTCTGTTCAGTGAAAAGACGGGCGAAACTTTGCCCCAAGTGAAATTAAGGTTCTGAAATCTCAATAAAACATGTACTCAAAGAAGATTTTCCGCAGCGAGACATTGATTTGAACGATTTTATGATCATCGTATAATACGGTCCTAGTAAGATTCATCCATCTCAGTTTGGTATCACCAGAATTTCTCAGAATCAGTGGTATCACTAGAATTTCTTGAAGGTGCGTGATAGGGTTTCAGAAGTATAACTCCAACATAGGTTAATTTGATGAAAAAGAATTCCTAATATGTACCATAAGGCAGCTGGAATTTAGATGCCTATTTACCCTTTAAAACCCAAAGAACCAAGATCAAGTATTAACTTGTCTCAAAGATAAATGGGCCCAGAAAATTGCAACAACAACAACATACCCAATGCAATCCCACAAGTGGAGTCTGAGGAGCGTAGTATGTATGCAGACCTTACCCCTGCCTTTAACATAGAGAGCACTTCAATACTCTTCTGAAGAAGTAATAAAAGAAACTGAACATATCCTGCATAGATGTTAAGCGTGTAATACTGGCCTCAATGATGCTCTACATAGCTGAATTATTTCACAGTGTTTCCAACAATTTCAATTACACGACAACAAGAACTGCTTCATGATTACGCGACTGGAGTATTCCTTTCATTGTTCGAAGTATAGCAAGACTGGACGTTGTCGTTTCAAGATCTAACAAGATCAATAGAGTTTAAAGGACCTTGAATTGTCTAAATTACCGAGCAGTGTTAATAGCACTTGGAATTTGGCAGATGAGATGGCTTTCGAGCAAAGTCTGGATGTAAACTCTAAATTGGATCCACAAGCGCTTACACAATTGATCACTGAAAATACTCGCAATTAAATATAAAGTCTGTCCTCATCATTCCAATGTTCGTCAACACTGTGAAGAAATCGTGACTGACCACTGATCTCATAAACATACCATCACAATCACCATAGAGAACAACGATATATTATCAAAAAAGACATAATTGCTTCCAAAACCTCCAGTTTTCTTTCACTAAACCACATATTTGTTACAAACTGCAATTTACTTTTCACTACGCAATCACATTTACAATGAGTCCGGCTACACTAATCTAAATAACTTACTGTCACAATATCTACTAATACAATCAAAGAACACTAATTGAAGTCAATTAACATTCACATAACAGCACTTAAACCGGAAAATCACCTCAAGAATGTTCCCGCAGATAATGGAAGCAATCGCCTTCGCATCGCGCAAATTCTCACCAGCAATAATAGTCAAGTTCGTGATTATCGGTTTTGAATTAATTGTGAGCTCAGCTAATGCTCTCTTGTACTCGCTGATAAGCTCGCAAGGTCCACGTAGTGAATCACTGCTCTCTAAATCTTCCCAACTGTCGATGGCCCGAAGCCTCGAGGCAACAGAGCCCAAGCCCGAGCCCAAATTTACGGCCCGTTGTGGGATGAAGTTCTGTCTGTTTGAGCTGCGATCGGTTCCAATAGGATCTTCGGTTAATCTAGGCTTTTTTATACCTGATTCTAAACTTGATCTACGAGAACTCTTCATTTCCATGACGTAACACTTGGAAAACGAGAAATTTATCACCAAAAAGCTAACCCTAACCCTAATTGCAAACTATTTTACAACTTTTACATCACAAATTGGCGAATTAGAAAAAAAGAAAAGAAATTAAACATACACTAGATTTTAACATTATTTAGATGTTAGAATTACAAGAAATAGAACCTCAATAAGGTGAATTTAAACGCAATTAGGAATATTAAAATGAAGAAATTTGAGAGTTCAAAGCTCGATCGGCGATTTAGAAAAACTGAGCACCGGCGATAATTGGGTATCGGGTCGGGGGAGATGAGTGTTGAATGGAGGATATGGTGTCAATTGATTTAGCAGTAGCGGAGAGCTCTGCTAGTAATTGGCAAAAATAACCTCACAGTTTAGTTCAATTTGATATTTTTAATAAAAGATTTGATAAATTATAATTAAGTGCAAAAATTACTAGGTTTTCACTTTTCAAAGCAAATCTAGAAATATTACAAGTTTGACGGTGTAATTCTATTTGATTATAGAAATGCATATTTCAAGTGACATTTTCATCTAATTAGTCAAATTCAATACGAAGTTAAACTTTTTGTGTAGCGTATAGATAGATAATACAAGAAGTTTATTTTTAAGAAGATTTGTTCATTTAGTGTAACAAGTGACAACATAAAAAGACGAATATAACGTATTTATGTAATCAATCATGGGTAAATGAAGTATTTTAAAAGAAAATTATAAGAATGATTAGTATCTATCAGGTTCGGATGTAAATGTGGTTATCAAGCATTAGCACTAGTAAAATGTGAGTAAATACTAGTAGTAATTTTTAGTTGTTGGTAAACTATAGAAAAAATACATCATTATCCTCTAAACTTGGATCATAATTTTAAAAAGACACTTTAAGTTTGAGAGAATTCTATTACACGAACAACTTTTAACTTATTAATATGTCCTTCTCAGCCAATCCTAGTTTTGAGAAAGAAAGTGAGTTTCACTCACCAATCACTAATGGCCACGTGTCAATATACTTAAAATTTACAATAAAAAAAAAGAAGAAAAAAACTTTTTTATATATTAAAAAAATAAAGCCACCTTTCTTCTCCCCTTCCCCTAACAATCCCCAAAAAATCAGAAATTGAGGTATTATAAAATAGATTTATGGCCAAAAATCTATCCGAACAATCTTCTTCCACCGGTGGCAAAAGTCACTATGGCTGACATTTCCTTTTATCAATAGATACAAAGAATCGATAGAAAATTCGCAAGATTCCCTTTATCAATGGTAAATTCTTGTTTACAAAATAAATTTCTATTAAAATGGAAGCCATTTCTTTCATTATCTTCTCTCACAAGCCTTCCCCCAGTTGTCCAAAAACACCCAAAGCCTCAATCTTTTAGCTCTATATCATTCAAATTTATCATTAAAACTTTTGGGTCTTTCACATTTATTGGGAAAAAATTTGTGGTCGAAAAAACTTCTGGATATTTGAAAAAAGTTGATACTTCGTTATAGTAAAAGTTCAAATTTACTTTCGCCGGAGTCTTCCTCATTCTCCGACGACTCTGACAGTTCAAGAGCTCCGACTACCTGTCGGAATCGATGTTTCTTCTGTTTAATGAAGAAGAAGAAGGATGAGGAGGAATAATTAAAAGAAATTACAGATAGGGAAACAAAAAGGGAATAAAGTAAATAAAAGAGAAAACATTAGAAAAATTAATGTGAGAAATAAATTTTAAATACTTTTTTTTGTTCTTCACATTCCTTATGAGGGTGACATTCTACCGGAAAACGGAAGGTCGCCGGAAGCGCGTGATTTACACGCACTGTGTTTGCGCTTGACTGCTTCAACACTGTCCAATAGGTACAATTTGACATAAGTTCAAGTGTTCAATAAATATAATTATTAATTTAAGTATCTAAATGAAAGATGGAACAAGTTTAAGGGACTGCTTATGACTTTAGCCATTGAATAATCTTTTACCTTTTTATTAGGGGTGAGCATGGTACATGGTACTCAGATATTCGATCGAAATCGACACTAACGGGTAGGTTTCGGGCAGATATATTATAATAACGGGTAGGGTCCGGATAGTAAAATTAGGAACCGATCAATGTCGGGTCCGGTTCCAATTTAGGAAAATAGAGACAGGGGGTACCCGGACCCGGAATCTATAAAATATTAAATATTTTTACTTTTTTGATAAACATTTGGACCACTTTTAACTTTCTCCAAAAATGTTTGTTGCACGCATGCACATTGATTTTCCCCACCCCAAGACACAAATATTTCAGCTTTTTCACCCATTTATTCTAGAATGCTCTTTGTGCCCTAAGAGAAAACATCAAAAATCTCTCTCAATAATAATGGCGTTTTAGCTACACCATTGAGCTTCATCGTTGTCGTCGTTGAAGCTTTCTCTCAAGTACTTTCAGCGTTGTCGTTGTTGAAGCTTCACCTTTGCCTCTTTCTCTCCCATGGTTGTGTTCATGTCGTTCATAAAATGCATCTGGGTTCATATATAACTCTTCAATTTCTTTTCAATATCCTATGCTTCTGTTCTATTTCAGGTGATACTCATCTTCAATCTGTATTACTTTTTTATTTGAAATGTAAATCTATTTTTAAAATTTATGTATATTTTTGTAGCTGTGAAGATGAAATTTAGGGATTTGCTAGTATAATAAAGCTTTTCTTTTGTATCGAAGAGCTTATGAACACGAAAATAAGTTTAATTCATATATTTTCAAAATTATTTTGAAATCAACACGTTCAATTAATTGAGTGTCAAATTTGACTTACAATTTTAGGTTTTGGTTACAGAATTAACTTTTCTACAATGAATAAATTTTCTAAAACTTCTTACAAGGGTACTAAAAACTCTGATTGCAGGCTAAAAAACTACTGGATGAAATTATTTTAGAACTCTTTTTGATTCTCATAGGCTAAAAAATTATTGCTTAATATGTGTTTTTTTATTTACAGGGTACCCGGGAACCTACCCGAAACCGTAGGGTCCGGGTATGTTCCGGATAGTAAATTTAGGAATCGATCTTTTACCGGGTAGTTCAAAAACGTTATGGTACCCGGACCCGCTCACCCTTATGCAACGCCTACACAAATGATTTCAGCGAAAAACACGAATAATGAAGATTGCTAAGAGAAGGATTGCTATCAGGAAAATCTGATCTCTTTGTGGTTTTGTGAACTTGTTTTTCTGTTCATATGTGCATATCTCTTCATCTATATGAATTGAGTGTGCAAGATGGTCCCTTCAAGTGCCCATGTAATGGTAATTTAAATGTCATGTAATGACCCTTTAAATCACCAACTAATGCAGCCAAGTAATGGCTAAGTTATGGAGGAAAAACTGCCAAGTTAATGCTCCAAAACCTCTCCATAATCAGGCAAACTTTTGGATTCATTTCATTAAACTGTATAATATGTGTGTGTCGTGGTGGAAAATTCGATATTCGATCGTTGCTTTCAAGAAATGTTTTCAAAAATGTATAATATGTGTATAATATATGTATAATTAGTGAGTATCTATTGATTATACATCTATTATATACAAATTATACAAAAAATACATTTTTATAGGCGATGCATCAATGATACAATTTTTATACGTTTGATACATTTTTATACATATATAATAATGAAATATATATATATATAATAATGATATAATTTTTATATATATACTGAAATTAGATATAAAATAACTATAAAATTAAATTATTTTGAAAAGGCTAAAAAATAACTTTAAGGATTCTTGGGCCATTTGGTATAGTTATATCCTTTTCCCTAGATAATATTGGAATTATTGGCATTGTATGGCCTTCACTGAGACCACTATTTAAATTCTGTCCCATCAGTCAGTGGATATATTTTGACTTTACAAGCAAAGTTTAGAGAACGTAAATTAAATAGTGGCCTAAAAAGGGTTAGTGCAAATATATTCCGATAATATGGGATGGATATTGGATTGAAGAAATTCGGCGGTTTGCTCTTCAAATGGGCTGGTCTTGAATGTTTCCCCCGCGCAACAAAACTGAAGTCATGTGGGGCATAATTTGTGAGATAGTAAAAAATTCTTCCAGGTGCATTAAGTTCTCGTTATGTGTGGTGTCCAAGGAACGGTCGGACCACAAAGATCTATTGTACGCATTCTTACCTCAAATTTCTATAAGAGATTGTTTCCTACGCTTGAACCCATGACCTCATGATCACATGCCATCAACTTTACCAGTTATTTCAAGGCTCCCTTCTACTTATGAGATAGTATGACGTGAAAATATAAATTTATCCCCGCAAAAAAATTATTTATCATGAGGAAAAAAAATTAAAGACCAGTACAAAATAGGGGAAAAGGTACAAATGACCCAATTGGATAAAAATTGACATGGTAATGAAATCCGGCCAAACTATTGCCACAAAATAACCCAAGTTTTAGCTTTTACCATATAATAGCCCAATAATGTATATCAAGTAAAGTATATCACAAAATGTATACGATTACCAATTCAATATATATATATATATATATTATGTACATCACACAATGTATACAAGTATCGGTACATGGATAAAAATATAACAACCATATTTTTGTGCGGATTTTCCCCCAAACACACTGGTCTTTAATTTTTTCCCTTCATATATGTGGTTTTTAATTCCCCCCGCTATTTATTTTATTAAAATATTTAGGTCTACTTCACAATGCACAGTCTTTATAATATTTTTTTCTTCGAAGATTGAATTTTGGTCTCGCGCGACATAAATTATATAGGAATTAAGTTATGCGGTATAGTTTTATAGTAACTTTTTAAATTATGTTGAGTGTAGGAAATTTATGCCTTATTCGACATAGTTTGTGTGGATGTTATGATGCATATGTTGAAATTAAACGTTAACTATGCCCGCCAAAATATGATATTATGCCCTTTTTCATATTATGTTTAGTGTTGACGTTATAAGCATAATATGTGGTCCCAAAATATGAAATTTGTGCGAATGACCCAGTACTGTATATAGGTGTCAATAGCCCACTATATTACATGTAGGTCCATCAGAAATTAACTCAAATGTACATGGGCCTGGGTATGCTTTTCTTCACTACCAGGCCCACAATTGAAACCAGGCAAATAACTCGAACATAAGTACATAACCCCTAAACCCTAACATTTGCCTAAGCGAATATATTTCAGCAGTTCCTCTATATTGGTGAGTTAACGCTTAAATTTGTAATACTTTCTTGCTATAGCTTGTATTGATCAGAATTTAAGAGGATTTGTATAGCTGATCCCAACTAATCTGGGATTAAGCAGTAATATTGTTATGATGTTTGATTATGTACTTTAGCCGCTTTCTATTGTTCTAGGTAACCATGATGAAATTTAAAACTCCACAAAAAGGAAGAATCAGAAGGGAGCTTGAAAAGCGTGCTCCAAAATTGGTGAGTTTTAGCGATTTTTTTTATTTGCATTATTGACTCGGAACTCCCAACCTTGTAGGTTGGTTTAAAGATGGGATTTTGATAGTGATGGTAATTATGTTTTTGGCAGGTTGAAACTGGAAAGAAAACTTTGATACTTCATGGTACAAAAACAAGCCAAGTATTGAATGATGTGATGACCGAGATTTATCACTTGAAGAGGGATAATTCTATTAAATATACGAGGAAGAATGACAATGTTAGACCGTTTGAGAGCGGGGGCGAGACTTCTTTGGAGTTTTTCTCCCTTAAGACTGATTGCAGTCTTTTTGTGGTAAGTGGGTTGAGCCTTTTTCCTTTCGAGGCAGTTTTTTGTTTGGTGTATGGATAGAAAGGTGCTGATTTGTTACTTGTTCTGTGTTAATCTGGATATTTATTTGTGGCTTCCTCACTATTATGTTGTTTTGTGCGGCTTGTTCTGAAGCCAGACATAACTGAATCTTCTCCACCTATTTAGCAAAGAAGTACTAATCCTTTTTCATGATAAAGAGTTGTGTCAAAAATATATATATTGAATGAAATACAGAAAGAAGAAACTTAAGTGCAATATTGAAAATTTGCCATGTCTTTATAAAAATCTCCCCCCCTCCCCAAACCTGGGCCAAAGAACATCAAAATCCTTTTAGCTACTTGTAGCACTACTAAAGTGTCCACTTTTGATCTTTAACTGTTTACAACAACAACAACATACCCATTGTACGCAGATCTTTAACTGTTTGATTATTCAAAATAGAAAAGGATCTTTAATGTTATTAGTTACTGGATTTGAGAGACTAATAAAGATACGCCGGATATATTTTTGTACGAAAGTATTTTCACTGGGTATTCAAATTTGAATATAGTATTTGATTGTCTCTATAATTAACTTTTTGGCGTGCAAATAGATATCGTGAGAGGATTTTGTCTGAATGGTAAAACCTTATTGCTATAATTAGAGCTTATAGAATTACATAGCTTAGCTTTGGAGCATACTAATTGAAAATGTATTTTGGATCGAGATCCACAACAATGCATCACAACTATGGATTCCAATTATTCTATTTTTTCTTTCATCAAATATGATCTACTACTCTTATTACTTACTCGACCATTAACTTCTTTAAAAAAAAGGAGCTCTCCAAGTGTGCTTGTTCCCCCCTTCTTCCTTACCCTTGCAAGTCTTTGTTAAATAACTCAGATGAGAAGAAAAAAGAAGGCGTTAAGAGACCCTCCTGGCCCAACCCTAGACCCTTTCATATCATTTGACCAATTGTAACTTCTTGATTTCAATAGTTGAAGTATTTAGCAAAGACTCAGAATAAGTAAGAATATAAAATTCGATTTAAGTTTTAAATTAGTTAAAGTTATATTTGTAGCTGATGATCTGTGTATTTCCTGATAATAATTGGTCTAGAATTGTTCCTAATCAATTGCATTACAAAATGAAGATTTATTTAATATTACTTCTATAACGATCTTACTCATTTAGTCAAGTAAATGATTTGGTGAGTAACCCCTGGTCAAGACTAACATTTAATACCTACTTTTACTTTAGATAATCAGAGTCCCTGGTCAAGACTAACATTTAATACCTACTTTTACTTTAGATAATCAGAGTGAGATGAGTCTTTTTGAACTCTAGTTACCACGTTGAAAATCTTGATTTGAGGTGATAGGCTATCTTTGTATAAACTGTTGACTTTTCTAGCTTATCCCTTTATCAGTAATAATTTTCTGTCTTTTATGAGAAGGACATTTTGCTTCCTGTCTTTTGTTTCTGTACCCACTTATAGTCTTTGTTCACTTTTCAGTATGGTTCTCACTCCAAGAAGCGCCCTAACAATCTTGTTATTGGGCGAACCTATGATCACCACATTTACGATCTTGTAGAGGTAGGAGTCGAAGAGTTCAAAAGCATGAAGTCTTTCAAATATGATAAGAATTTGGCTCCTAAAATTGGGTCAAAACCCTTTTTCACCTTTATTGGAGAAGGATTTGAGAGCAATGAAGAGTTGAAACATCTAAAAGAAGTTCTGCTCGATCTATTCCATGGCGAGGTTTGTTCTTTTTCTCAATATTTTTTGCGCTTTGCTTCTTTGAATTAGAAAGAGTATCATTAATGTTTGTGGAGTTCAATAATGCAGGTTGTGAACAACTTGAACCTTGCTGGATTAGATCGTGTATATGTATGTGTAGCTGTGTTGCCAAATAGGGTTTTCTTCACACATTGTGCACTACGTCTTAAAAAATCTGGCACAGTTGTTCCAAGAATAGAATTAGTGGAGGTTGGACCGTCCATGGACTTGGTAACTCGGCGACATCGTCTCCCTGATGACAGTTTAAGGAAAGAAGCTATGAAAACTTCTCTTGAAAAAGCAAAGAAGAAGGTTTGATTGGCTTAGTTACTTTCTCAAATCTTTTTTTCGACTAGCATGCGTTTGAGATAATGATGTTGTTACTGTCTGTCATTTTCAGGAGAAAAATGTTGTCAAAGATGCTATTCAAGGAAAACTTGGGAAGATTTACATTCCTGATCAGAAGGTAAGAAGACATTACCTGATTGATTTTTAAAAAAAATAAAATTCGATGCCTCTGTTTACGAGTTAAAATTTATTCTTTTCTGTAGGTTGGAAGTGTGGCACTGCCTCACAAAGCTAAAGGAGTTAAAAGGGAGCGTCGAGAAGCTAAATTGAAACATGGAACCACAGAGCAGCCCGAGGAAAAGAAGCAAAAGCTGGATTCTGAGTGATTTTTATTCGACCCTTCTGCAGTGATGCTTTTAGGGGGTTCTCTTCTGCTGGGTCAAATCAATTTTGTTTTCTCTGCCTTTGCTTATATGCGTTGCACAACACATTTGGATCTAACCGAATATCACAGCAGGTTTCGGATCTACCATGGTCGGAGTAGTGTAATCCCAGCTTTCTGTGAACCGAGCCAGGTGATTACTGTCAAAAATATCATCTGGGGGCTTTCTGACCTCAGACCATGGTTATCATTGTTATTTTGTTTTTTCTTATGTTTGATGAAATCCATTACATGAATTTTCCTCCATCTGGTATATTTAGTCTCGTGCTTCTAGTTATTTGAAACATCAGTACTGGAAATATTCATATTTATTTGGAGGGTCATTTTGTAACTGTAGGGCCCCTCCCCCTTGCGTGTAGTGTTATGAGTTCAACCAATCGAAGTCTGAAATGTAGAAGTATTTTGGTTAAATTGTTTAACTCCTTGATACGAATCAACATCAGAGCACAGTTTGACACCGCTAGACAGTGTGCATACTGTTTCTTCGTCAAGCATGTTTGCATGTAAAGACTGCCTATTACAATCTATCCAGTTAGTCTAACGTTTGATAATTTTGATACAATTGATTAGTCTGTCCGAACTCTTTTCTCCAGGCAGATCCTCCTATCCCGATGGTGGGAAGGCCTATGGGATAATATATATATATACACACCATACACGTATATATGCATCCATAATCCCTTCACTTACGACAACACCACGCTAAAAAGCTAATATAGATATAAAGAAGTAATTAATAACATTCACTATTCCCTCACTTATAACACCTAGCTCGACCAGAATCTCTTCAGAGTTAGAATCTTTTAGTGGAGTTAAAAGTCTACCATTATTCAGTCTGCAACCGAAACCATGTATGCACAGTTACATGTCATAAACAATTGCGAGAAGGAACTCTCTCCCAAGTTGTGTCTGTTCCCTTTTCTATTCTTTTTGAGGGGGAAAGCAATCAAAACAGAGGAAAGACACATACGAAACATGTCACCATAAAGCACACACTAACATGGTGTGTGATTTACGTGAGCATTTCTGTAACCCAAATTTCGGTTATAATGCTTTTACATACAGTTGTACAACATGAATACCGGGCAGATATTACAAAAATTGACATTGATCAAAATCACTTCGCCTTCAAGAGGAAATGGACATGCCCAGTGCAAAGGATATTCTGTGAGGCAGTGGCTGCTGCTTGAACTTGCGAAGAAAACTTAGTATTCTCCACAGGCAATCTGAATTAGTAGATAAAAGCCTGCAAAACATACAGATGTATCCATCAGACTTCGCCACCATATACACGGGCAGAAATTTGCCTAGAAGTATTGTCAAAACATTTGCCATTGAACTGCAAGAAAGCAAAAGGGACGCACCCATTTTATTGAAAATTACTACGATATCACTCAAGCTGAAACTTGATAGTGGATCATTGGCACCGATCTAAGTTCGTTAGGTTGGGCCTCTCAATAGAATACTAGCTCCTATGATGTCATGGCCAGTCTAAAGTAATGCCTTCTCAAATCCACTGAACAGTTCAGATGCTCCAGCAGTTTCCAAAGCATCCACCAAAACCCAAGTATGTGGAGAGGATATTCCAAATATTTTACCAAATTATTCTACTACTGTTGGCACCAGTCACCTATGTTGACTTACCTAGAATGGGACTAAGACGTGACATACCAAGGACAACAGCTTTAAAATTCAGTATAGCGAGGAAACAGATTTGGAGATAGACAAACCTGACATAATCCAAACGTTCTTCCTCCCAGAAACATGGCCAGTAACGAATGCAAAATATGTGCAGAAATGAAACAGTTATCACACATATTCATGTGTGGAACTGCATGTCCGTGTGACCTGGCTGAGGTAGAGGAGATCTAATGTGCGGTCTCAGCATATCCATGATAGTGGAAAAGGAGGGGCGTTTCCACGGCTCACTATAACATTATCAAAAGTAACTTTAAGATGACACATTAAAACAATCACAAAACTAAATGGCTTGAACTTGGAGACGAGTAAAAGAAACGCACTTAGCCCAGCACGCCTCAATAATAGTCGCCACTTGAGGATTCAAGTCACGTGGAGTTTCAAGCCTCTTCCTGTTAAAGCCGACAGCTGCTATGACCTACAAAGTCAGAGTCATTACAGCACATTCCATGCCATGTACAATATCAAAAAAAGAAGGAAACGGTTCAATAATCGTGAGGCTCGACAGATGGTCCTCTTATCTGATCTTTCAAAAATCAAACTTGTAGCAGAAGCTAGAATATACTATATCAAAGAGAAAACAGTTTCAACAATAGTGAAGCATGATATTGTATCGTCTCATTTGGTCTTTCATAAATCAAACTTGTAGCAAAATGCTAGAATGTACTAAGTTAAAGAACTAATGCATATGCATAACGTGAAAAACAAAGCCATAAAAACAAATAACAGAATGGTCAAAAGGTTGTTGCCATTAGATATCCACAAACAAAAATTTAGTGCCCTCTTATATTTGATTGCAGTTAAATAGCGGTAATTAAAGCAAATAAATAATTCAGAAAAGTCATAGGACACCCATACCCATTCATTTGGTTTCCCCAGATTAATTGGTTTGAATATATAAATCATCCATACCGGTTCTGCTCTATTAAGGCCCATTTCTTTTTCTTTTTTTGTGATGATGCATTAACGTCCATTTCATACAACACTAATTATCTATTAAGACAAATTAGGGATTCCTTTAGAATTAAAAGTACTTTAAATCAAACACTTACTTCTACATGAATATAGGAGTCTCTAACCCGACTAAGCAATCTCCTCACAAACACTGGACACAACACAAGTGTAACAACTGAGCCTTAACAGTTTACACCAACTAGCTAATGTACCCTATGTGGATCTTTTGCTTCTAATATGTTTATTCTTGCATAAGCTTGTATTAATCTTGAGACAACTTTTCTTTGCGTGCTTGTCCCATTTTATCACCTTCAATCTGCATACTACCGCACCTACAGACTGGTGCATATGGAGGTCTACAAGAGCACGACCAAACTGTCTTTTAACTTTAATATACTCTTTAAAGGCTTTTAATATTCATAATTCATTTGTTGGTAACTTCTACATAACTGTCTTTTTACTTTAATAGTTCTTTACACATTTCATTCAACAATCATGACTTTTCTAGTCGAGCTCCTAAGCCTCTAAATGCACCAAAGACCTCTCTTATTACTTTCTTAATGCAACTTGTCATTTACTTCCTCAGAATATCTACATTAGCTTCTAGCTCCCATTCACCTTCCTTCTATGGCCTCTAGTCCCATGAGATCTCTTGGACCAAGGGTATCCCACTATCCATATCTTCCCAAATTTTCGTTTTAGTTTTCTCGTCTAATTCTATTTATAGTGCATAGACACTCATGATGTTGAGTGCATACCTTTCCTACAATATACTTAATGAGATAATCATATCGCTAATTTTCTTTACTTAGACAACTTTACTTTAAATCCTAATACTGCAATGAGTCCCATCCCCTTCCCAGTTTTATTTATCCCACAATACCACGATTTATAACATATGTTGCCAATCTATCTAGACTTTCCTATCCACTTTTTTTTTTTAGAAGTGGTTAGTATTATTGATGTCAAAAACAGCACTAAGAAAGTGTTGTGATTACATCCAAAAGAGAAAAAGAAAAGTGAACCCAGGCCATCTATACAAAAGTATCTGTGAACTGTAACAGGGTTTCAGCATCCTCTACTACATCCATTTTACAACAGGAAGAGACCATAAATACAATCAGATTTACCTTTCCAAATTGAGCTCTTTTGATCGTAACATCTTCTATTCCTCTCCTTCCAGCTACTCTACCATATGCTAGTAGAGCTAATTCTATTTGCTTTCCCATCAATAAGTCTATTCCAACTACCTATTTGAATAATTGAATCTTACTCTCTTGAATTAGCTTCTTTGTCCCCATCCTCTAACATGTGACAAGCTTTTCCTATCTAGCACCACATCCATGTGTGTGGTCGGACTAATTTCTTTACCCACACCTGTATATGGTGTGGGAAACCTTGCTTATATTTGCACTCACCTAAGGGGGAGATCTGATGAAACCCCTAGCTCATGCTGATATAGCACGTGTCGGGATAGGGATGCATTAACAAATATAGTATTCAGATGACTCGTCATAATTATACTATGCTGGTCATCAGCTTAACCGCAACTTTCCTAGTTCCCTACTTCAATATTATCTTGACAAACTGTATACATATGTTACAAATGAACTATTAGAAGACTACACAATAAGCAAAATAAAACCTACACAGAAATGGGAAGTAGTATCCCTGGAACTCTTCCATTCAATGGCCCATGAATGCCTAGCTTTCTACATTAGCTAAATGAAAAAGATAGGTAGATGACGTAAAACAACTAGAAATGACTCTTCCTGGAAGGGCTCATCCCAACTTGTGGTGCTCTAGTTCCTGGGAGAACCATATGAGAACAACTCATTCTCACATCTCAAGAGATAGCTTTAGGTCCTTTCAGTTGATATATTAGCTATTCACCTCCAGATTGATTTGTTTAAATCACCATTTATACCTATAATACTCTTTGATACTTCAAACTAACAAATACAAACCTGTGGTGCATTCAAATTACTCCATGGTTGTTGTAGTGTTGCCAGCTCCCACAAAATGACACCAAAGCTGTATACATCAGATTTCTCATTTGATGGTTCATCACGAATAACTTCAGGCGCCATCCATTCCGGCTGTCACAATAAGCACCAAATCATTTTTTCCTCATTTAATCATATCAAGAAACAAGCCAAAGACTAACAGAATATAAAGGCACCAGAGTTGAATCAAGAATTTACAGTTCCAGCAGCAGTCTTTGAAGAAAGGAATGTATTCTCTTTGAAACGAGAAAGACCAAAATCACAGACCTGATGAAGACATTAGACAAGTGAGAACATTTAGTACCTTGTACTGATAAAGAGAAAGAATAGCTTCAAATATATATCCATATTCTGGCCAAAGTCAAGTAAATTATAATGTTAACTTGCAATATTTTTCTCATCATTAAGCATCAATCGCAACTAAAAGTAGAGGTAACATAAGAGAGTCAAACTACATTAAGCAAACTGCTGAGCTATGAAGAACAAAGCCTTCTTAAAAATCACGGACATTCAAAATGCCTCTTCTTTTTCAAGCAAATTCTCATCAGGTCTCAAGAACTTTTGAGTTTTTTAAAATCTTTTTTGATTGGGTTTGAAAAGTCAAATAGAATTATCAAGAAATTTAATCTTTTCCCTCGACGGTCCAAGTTGATTAAAAGGAAGAGGACCAGACACATATTTCTAGAGTAAGAGGAGACACGCCTACTCTAAATATTCTGGTTAAGAAAGAAACTAATTGACTAAGAGGTTGAAAAAAGGACAAGATACGTTACGGAAAAACATGAGAAGAAAATTCGAATGACAAACTAAACTAGAGATAGATTCTTCCTCCGGATATTGACTCCTAAATTTCTTGAAACATGCTGGATCCATGGCAGTTGAAAAAACACTCTACATGTGGTATATGTCTAGAAGAACGCAAAGAAAGATTACAGACCAAAGTTCCTCCAAAATGTAAAATAATGTATAATGATTTTTCCTTATACAGAATTTCAAGATATATTCCCTCTTGTTAGAAATTAACCCATTTCATGGAATGCAATGTTAATTCTCCATCATCTGAGAAATCTGATAAATAGTTGCAGGTTCACCACTTGCTTTATGTTCTTTAGATAGAAAGATTCTGAAACTATGATCTATATGTTTCTCTCTTGACCCCTGGGGAAAAGTCTGAGGAAGTTGGCATCGAGGATGCCTCTCAAATGGGAAAAAATGCACTCTCCAGGATGCTGTTTTCTTCAGATTTGACTACTCTGACAGCCAAGTCTGAGAATATATCAATCATGAAAAAGAGGATTGGACCTTTATGCTTGCTAAACAAGTTCTCACCTTCACTGTATATTTTTTGTCCACTAGCAGATTTGGAGATTTTAAATCTCGGTGCACAATAGGAGGATTGCGTTTGTGAAGGTAATTCATTCCATTTGCCTGCATAGGATCATAGTAAGAGATTAGCCCCAATTGGAAAAATAAAATGAAAAAGAGGGAGCAAGACACATTTATCCATACCACATCATAAGCCATACACAACCGACGCCTTTCATCCAACACCTCTCTCACACCAGGTTTATGAAGAAGTCTATATAAGCTACCCCTGAAATACATAACAAGCGAACCAGTCAGGTAAATTGGGAAAAGCATAACACCTTTCTCTGATAATCTGAAGGGGGAATAGGCTAAGACCTCGATAAATATTCTGTGACTATGGACAAATTTGGTCGCTGAATGACAGCACCCATAAAAAGTACAATATTTGGATGCCGCAACCTCTTCATAATTGCAACCTAGGACAACCAAAGAAAAAACAGAATTAGAAGAGTACAGAAGGGAAGACAAATAACAAAACTGATGTCTGCTGATCGTCAATCTCCATGAATCCTGATACCTTTCTTGTTCTTCCTAATTTCTAGTTGGAAGTTGGGGAGAAGGCACAGACTTACCTCCCTCAAAAATTCCTTGAATCGCTCCGCATGAAAATCTTGTTCCATGAGAATCTTCACGGCAACATCCTAAATGATACAAACTTCCATGAGATGCAATAAGGAAGGAATGAAACCAGTATACTATAGCAGGCTTCACATGGTTATATCTCCAATAGACAAAAAAATTACTACCCCTCCCCCCTAAGATATAAAGGATAAAATATGGAAAAAGAAACAGAGCGAGTAAAAATTATTTGAGAGGGAGCTTTCAGAGCTACCTTGTTTAAAGTTTAAACCACAAGAAGATAAGGAATAATAGAAATGAAAAACTCTACATTACATAAATGAATCTCCAAATTAAAAGATACGTTGAGATAACTTTTTCCATAAACTGAGATCTAAATGGCAAGTACTTACAGAGCCATTCCAATCAGCACGGTGAACAGTACCAAAAGACCCTGAAAATAGACAAACTGTGTTAGCTAAATAAAATAAGATATGGTACTATAGAAGAACAATATAATGTGTCCCCCTCAAATATCCCAATGAAACTAATATTTAACCAAGATACCACAGCTCGCAGTATTCAAATGGCTAAAAACCAGCAGACACAGATTACCTGCCCCAATTTTCTCCCTCAGAACCAGATCATTCCATGGGATATTGAACTCTTCAACATCAAAAGCAAGTTCCTCACTTGGGCCAGAAACATGACCTCCTCCAGCAAGAAACTTAGTATCTTTTACTGTATCTGCTCTTGGGTGAGATAATGTCATCAGTGGTTGAGCATCTTCCTGTACTGGAGGGACATGCTTCACAAGAACCAGGTCCTTGTCCATGTTCATTGGGTTTAACATACTTGGAGGATTATACATTTTAAAAAGTTGAGATTCTTTATCTCGTCCCTTTTTCCATGCATTTAATGGAGGCAGAGGTAACCGAGAAATTTCATCACGATTACTTGAACTAGGGATTGCATTGTTTCTATCCATGAAACTTCTTTCTGATTGTCCTGCATCTCCATCAGCTGCAGCTCCTGCGCCAAATACTAATCATTATGAATCCCTGAAACAGGACTTGATGGATCTAGTATTCACCAACGAAACTGAAGAGATTGTCCATAAACAAAATAGTAATATTCTATTTGCACAAGTTAAAGAATGAATTTATACTCCCTCCTCCGTCCCAATATACGTGATATAATTTGACTAGGGCACGGAGTTTAAGAAAGGAAGACTTTTGAAACTTGTGGTCTAAAACAAGCCATAGATATTTGTGTAGCTGTAAATCATTTCATTAAGGGTAAAAGGGGAAGTTTTAAGTTAAATTATTTCTAAATATAGAAATGTATCATTCTTTTTGGGACTGAACAAAAAGGAAAGTGAATCAACTAAATTGGGATAGGAGTACTTCTTTTATACTTACTTTCCTAATTAAGGACAAGGCACAAGGTAGAGACACTACAATTATGAATTTATCTTTGCATAGTTAAAGTTTAGGTTGTCCCGAAAAAGAAAAGAAGAAGGAATTATTGTGATCCAAAAAGAGCGAAGTATATAAATATACATGTATTTATGCTGATGAATTTCCAAAGGTTGATCGAAACTCTCTACAAACAAAACTCAACACTCGCTAGATAGGACTTGTGGAGGTGGGAAGCAAGAGGAGATGGAGTTTTTTCCAATTAAAGTCATACTACCACAAGCTTTGGCAAGGAACGATGGGCTTCTGGCATGTATTAGTTTGGATTCCTAGCACACCTAAAAAGGTGTGCTTCACTTGGTTGGTAGAAAGGGAGCAGACCTGACAGCTGAAAACTTGAGGAAGAAGAGGATTATATAATGTTAGCCAGTGCTTTATGTGCAGATGTTCAAGCGAAAATGTGGATCACCTTTTGTTGTATTGTCAGGTGGATGCACGATTATGGGTTATCTAGAACTAGCTCGGGGTGCAATTGACCATGCCAAGTTCACTGAAGAAGCTGCTCCTTTAGAACAATAAGAGAGGAAGTAGGGCATAGGATGTTGGACAGATTTGTACATAAAATAGGAGTCATTTGTAGACAACCATATTTTTGTGTAGGCTTTCTACTTTTGGGTATACTACTTGTACATGGAGTTTCCCCAAATAAATAAAATCATTCACCTTTTCAAAAATAAATATACAAGTACCTATATAAAAGAAAAAATCAATCTTCAAAAAAAATAATCAAATGTCAACATCTTACATTGATATATGAAGTTAGTATCCAGCCTTATAATCAAAAGTACATATATATTATATGATTGTATGTGTGTGTGCGAGAGAGTATACACATAAAAATAATCAATCTTCCAAAATATCAAACATTAACATCCTAACTTCATAAATGGAGCTATATCAAGCCTTTTAATCACATATCTAAACCAGAGAATAAATCAAAGGAAAAAACGAAGAACATAGAGCAAGAAGATGGGCTGTCGAAATTAAAAACTATGGTCTAGATTAAAGGCCTGGTACCAGATAAGTGGCCAAGCTTGGCATTCTAAAACACATATATATCTTGCTTCGCACTTTGCTGATTACTCATTCACAGCTGGAGATGTACTGGCAGATAAAGAAAAGAAGCAGCAGTAGGCTGTCAGGGAGCAAGGATGCCAGCAGAAGCGTCTATGTTGGGTTTAACTCAAATTGGCTACCGCCAGAAATAAACATGTATCTCAGGGAAAAAACAAAGGTTGCTAGCCTATTTGACAATGAACAATGCTCAAGTGCCATTTCTATAAGAGAATTTCAGCGGAATCTTGAGAAATCGCAAGGGAAGTGTCTTGGTTTTGATGAGATAGAGAAAAGATCTGTGTTATGAGTTATGACCCATTACAGAACCCAATGCAAAGGCATGTACTTTACTAAAAAGAAACCAGGGTGAAAGTATACTCCATTCAAGTAACACAAGTAACTACATATACTGCCAAAGTGTTCAGGAGATTCTAATAAGTCTGACAGATTATCAGATCCCAAACACTTTTGATCTAAAATGAAAGGAAACTTGGGACAAGGATGCTAGACTGAAGCAATTGTAAATTTGTGTATGAACCTGTATCTCAACATATCATGGCAAAGGCCAAGTAAAATGTTGGGAAAAGGATAATTCCAAACAAACAAAATAAACACCAAAATGCATATCTCGTTTGAGCAGTTAAGAGTTAGATAATCACCAGCTGAAGAATCATCAAACAGTAGATTAAGTGATTGACAATCCAAGAAATACTGTTTGGCCAGTGACCTGAAATCAATTGTAGGTTCAACTTGTCTGTATCTCGGAAAGCGCAAAGGTGAAGAAATTGAGATGGAAGATGGACCATTGAGCAAGGAATCCGGTTCGCATAACACCCCTGGCTTACCGATCAAATCAACCAGGTACTCCCTGTATGGTCAAAAGTTACACGTCAATACTAGTACTCCTTCCTAATATGAGGCTAACCGAATAGCATACAAATGTTTAGCATATTTAAGACTATATACTATATCTATACTGGGTGTGTGTATATATATACCCACTTGTGGGACTACACTGGGTATGTTTGTTGTTGTATATATCTATCATGTAAACTGAATCCAGCAGAAAAGTTCAACAGATGAAGATAACAACAACAACAACATACCCAGTGTAATCCCACAAAGTGGGGTCTGGGGAACAGATGAAGATAACAGATATCTAATTACTAATCTAATTCCAACTTAAAGTAGCAGTGAGAAAAATAATTTCCTGTCATTCACTACACCATCTGCTTTGGATATCTGATTCTACTTTCTTCTAGTCCTTTGGTTCTTCTTCTCTGCATTTGGGGCAGAGCGGAAGAAGAGAAGGATCTCTTTGCGTTAGAATTTGGAATCCGAGTGATTAAGACTATATGAGAAATCAAGGTACGTTTCCTATTTCGTCAATAGTGGATCAGTTTTTTCAAGTTTTTTCTTTTTAAAAATTTCAATCTCTGAATATTAGTAATGAACTACCACAACAACAACAACAAGAAAATACCCAGTGGTAATGAACTACCATTCCACTCAAATATCTTAATTCCAAAATCTCTAAGAATGGCGCAGCAGGTACTAGGAGAAGCAAACTTCTGCTTATTTAGTTCATAACTAAAAGTAGCGACTGAATCTTTAAAGATATGTTTTATCACATCGGAAAGGTCACATATTACCATAAATTTTTTGCCCATAGTCATATATCTATGTATTGAACTGCTTGTTTTGACAAGTGTATCATACTTTGAACTTCTTGTTCTCCACCAGCTTTACGTAATCGAAGAAAGCATAGACCAGTAGCGTTAAGAAAAAATGGAAGTTGAGCTTGAGCATAGCATAAATAAAATACCAGGTAAAAGAATTTTAACCAATACAGTCAAAGGGCAGATAACATTTATACAATGTTATCAGCAGATGCTTAATAGCAGTAGGAAAGTAAATCTGGATCATTTCATACAATATACATGAGGGATAATAGTTTTCCAAACAGAAGTAAGTGCAGCATCAATTACCATCTGTTAAGACTTCAACACACCATCCCAAAAACTATACTTATCTAGCACAAAGGTATACAAAAGGTGAATTGAGTATTCTTTTATTTTCTATCCTAGTAAAATCTTTTTCAAATGAACTAAAGATTATAATATACACCATATGTAATCTGAACTTATACCTGTCAACTCCTAATTGAACTAGACATGAGGAAGCATCGGAGCTATTACAATATTTACATCCCTTGGCAATTCGACATGGTAAATCAATGATGTCAGCTAGCACCTGTAATGATCACATTGAAGTCAATGATAAAACATCAACCTTGTACTGGACATCCAAGCAAAGACTCTATGGATTGCAAATAATATTCACACTAAGCGCACAAGAAATCAAAAAAATATACACTATCAGTAATCTATTTAGTGATAAATACGCCATTACTCTGATCTTTATCCTTAGATTCCTTTAGAAATTAGATCTACTGACTTATAACAGCACCAACTAGATAGGTACTTACTTTAAAAAGCAAAGCTCGATGCCTGCAAAGCCCAACAGACAGGCTACCAATGGGAAGCACGATAGTTCCTAGACAATCCTTCAGGTCATCACTGCACTCCTTCGACGTGGAAACCAAGTAATCTTCTCCAGCAGGAGCTGCACCCCTTTATAGAGAGGATAAAGCTAATTACAGAAAGAAACATAAAAAGGTGGGACTGTTGGAGCTTCTAAGAAAAAACTTTTAGTACTCACCCCATATGATCGCAAACCAGCTTGGCAAGCTGATCAACAGCTTCTTTTGTGGTGATGCAACTAGGGGATATGCTAAGAATTCTATTCTGCAGTTCCTTCAAGCTGGGATCATTACACCGATCAATTAAAATCACTTCAACAGATGGTGCTTTAGAGGGATCAACTGCCTTCAATGATTCAATCGATGGAATACGGCCACTTTCTCGCAGAACTGAGCAGACAGTCCAAACATATGGATCCATCCCATAAATCCAATAAAATCCATCAGGGACTTTGTCAAAGTACGACAAGCATCCATTTATCTGGCATAAATTAAGAGACAGAGCAAAAACAATGATTTTCGGAATGATGACCTAGAAAATCTGGAGACTGTCTCAATTGAGAATGAGAAGAAATTTATAAGAACATAAAATGAGAAAATCACAATTAAAGCCAATGTCTAGTCAATGGGTGAGTATGACTACATTCAATAAATCATCAAGGTAATATGAAGTAGCTCCTATTCCCACAAAACATGAAACTAATAGAAGAATATGTGATCAACCTTCTTTTTTTATCGTATCATTTTCTAGGGTCTTGCAGAAAAAAGGAAGGGGGTTTGTCAGTGCCGAGATCACATTTTGACTATAAGAAAGGCTTAAAACTTTTGAGGTAGTGTAAACAGCTCAACCTCATTGTATTTGGCAACAAAGAAAGAAGAAAGAAGATATAATAGCAGAAAGAAGAAAGAGGTCATCTAGATTGGCACTTTTCAAAAGTTCAACTCCCTCCATTCCCCTACACAAAAGGCAAGTGTCCATCAGTGGTCCTTTCCCACTTCGCTCCTTTAGTGACTTGAACCCCCAACCTTAGAGTTGGAGGTGGATTACAGCTAGGCCATCCTTCCCTTGTCACAAGCACTCAATTAGTTTCAACCTCCGGATTTATTTGACATTTAAGAGTCTTGACACATAATAGGAAAAAAAAAGATGCTGTGAGTAGAATTACTAAGCTTTCTTGAAATTGGGAAAGGAAGTTAAAGAAATGGACATTAGACCTAACCCCACCCCATAAGTTAGTTTATCCATTAAGGATTATCTAAAACCATATAAAGAGAGTACAATCTATACTCTCAACCATATGGAATTCTAAGACACCCATAGTTCTGCCCGCACTCTCAACCAATATGGAACTAACATTCAATCGCATATCCAGACTTGGACATTTTGAGTGTGGCTAATGTAATTACTGGTCCACCATTGGGTTACTCTACACAAGGGATGGGTCTGACAACTGAGCATTTAAGGAAGAGCAGGATTACATGTGTTAGTTGGTGCTTCATGTGTAAAAGTTAGGGCAAGACATGAATCACCTTCTTTCATCACGCCAGATAGCTCTCCTTATGGTGGAAAATATTGTGTTGCTTTGGTTTTCAATGGGTGATGTCAGGCGCTGTCAAAGAAGAGTTGTTTAGCTGGACCTTTAGAAGAACGAAGAGAAGACGAAAGGTATGGATTGTTGCTCACTAGCTCTTATGTGGACTGTATAAAGAGAGAAATGGGAAAGCTTTCGATAGACTAGAGAAGGATTTTGTACACAAAGAGAATAGAATAGTACTTATCCCTTATTTCATGCACCCACAAGATCCTTATAGGTATAAAAGATCAAGTGTCATTCGTAGAATATTATATATTTACATATTTTTGTAACGGTTCTACATTTTGATATACTTCTTGTATACTGGTATTTTTGCCCATTATTAATGAAATTCTATTATTTGATACAAAAAAGGATGAGTTTGGTTGTAATACCATGAATATACCTTGGGCCTAAGTCAGCCCAAAAGTTAGTTTATGATGTGAAAATTGTGCAAAACCATATAAAGAGACTATAATATAAAATACTCGACCAGCATGGGACTCCAACAAAGGATCCAGCAATCCCGATATATAATAATTGTGCGAGTGTGTTTGCATTTGAAAAGCACGTTCATTGCCCGCTTAATCACCTATTTTATGGCATGGAGACATTTGTAGTCAAAACCAAATCCTAAACTGAGTTATATTGTTGTCCTACATAGGTTGTCTAAGGACTTCTAAAGAGTTTAAAAAGGTCCTGAATAACTCCACTTAATGTCAAAAGAAATTAGGTTGGATGATCAATTTTTTGCACATAGTATCAAAGCTAACATTTGGAACGCCCATCCTAACACCCATATGGCCATATTGTTCAAATGTAAACCAAAAAAATTAGATCATGTGTGGGATGATATAGAGTCATTTGTTGTTCTACATGACTATAAAGGTCTTTGACCATTTCACCTATTACCTTGAAGTTTTGGGTTGGAAACTCATAATCCACCACTTAATCAGCTAAGACATTTGTAATCAGTGGATCCAGGATTGAACTTTATAAATTCGAGTTCAAAATTCCATCATAATTCAATTAATTTATTGAGTTCGAAGTCTATTATTACTACTTATATCTATTTAATGATTTTTTAACGCATACACAAGTTTGAGCTAAAGCTAATGGGTTAAGACGAACCCATAGCTAATGGGAAAATGGTAAAGTTAAAAATCTTTTTTTTTATAACCAGAATGTCCGGGCCAACTTACGCGCGCCTCAACTAATTCCATGGATGCCTATCACCTCCCACAAGCAACAAGTGTGAGGTAACTTTGTACACCGAAACTTAACCAGATGGAAAGAAAACAGCCAGTGTAAAGTTAAAAATCATTGCTAACCAACTCCTCTTATTTGTTCTTTTACCAATATGAAACGGTCAAAGGATTCCTAACATATACAAACGTCAAGCAATAAACGTCTTACCCACAATCGATGTGACATTGTTTCCGCTGATGCAGAAGAATCTGAATCTCGGGATGCCAACACATCATCAGTCACAGTATTCAAAAAGTTCGGATTATCAGCACACGTTGCTTCCGAGGAAAGCCGTATCGCCAACGCTAACTGCAGCTGATAACTTTCCTCCGTTTGCTGCGCCCAACTCCTCGCCGACGACGAGCCGCAGCCGTCATTCTTATAGGTCTCCGCGTAGTTCTCCCCGGAAAGCGAGCTATCAGCGAAGCTGCCCTCACTTGATTGCCTCTGCGACCCGATTGAACCGGGTAACTGCAATGATCCGACCCGGCTATGTGATTGCATCATGCGGTGATCAATCAAATCCCAATCAAACACCTTCTTATCACCTCTACCTTTATTCTTCTCGCCGGAATGAGACGGCGTTGCAACAGCTCCGCCGGAGAACTTCGGCGGCGGCGGCTGGAAAAAATTATCATCAGGAATTTGATTCAATAAAGTATAATTCGATCGTCGACCAGACATTTCCGTTGATAAAATGTTCAATTTACAAAACCCTAGCAACTGCAATTAAAATGTAGTCGTGCTTCAGCTCAATACACTTCTCTCTCTCTAGATTTTCTCACACTAGGAAAGAGGAAGGAGAAAATGGATGTATTTGTAATATTCTAGGAATTTTTATGGGTGTAAAACTGTAAATAACTATTGAAGCAGAATTGCTGGCTTTACTTGAATTAATTATAAGCAAGTGGGGGGCTGTTTCGGAAAGATGCAGAGAATTTTGTGCGTGAATCCGTCATCAGGGTGGACGTATATCGGTTCGGTTAGTTTTTGTATCCGAAAAATATGAACCGAATAAAAATTAATTTAAAAAAAAACCGAATACAACTTAAAAAAAAAAAAACGATATGTTCGATTTATATGCCGAACGTATCGTCTTAAACAATGGCTTTTAGCCTCTACGTTAAATTAAAAGAGAAATGCATGCTCTACGACATATAATTGCTGTGCTAGCTTGTCGGGCTAAGTTTACTCGTACCTCAATTAATTTGATAACATAATTATGAACTTCTTTTGATTGGTTTATTTTAAGTAATTTTAAGTTAAAATAGTTTATAAATATTTTTATGATGTTTAAATAAAATAAAAAGGTGATTTTAAATATTTATTTTTTAAGTTAAAATAATAAAAATAAATCAAAAGTCATAAACTAAAATTCCTAACTTATGACTTTAGCTTATAAGTCAAAAGTCACGAAGACATTCAAATGACTCTATATCTAGTAAAGTTTAGACTAATGAAGAAAAATCACATGATACTTTATATGTATTATTTAAGTATAAGATTTTAATTTTATTAAAGATTCTTCTTTCTCTTAAATTATCATTTTCACTGTTCAGGGACTCACTTTACCAAAAGAGGAAAAAATTATGATTCTTCTTGTTGAATTTTAATGTGGGCTACATAATCAAATCACGAAGGATGGACATATTTAATTTTATTTGATATGTTTTCCCCTTAAAAAATTGATTTACTCGTCACTTTTAATCACAAGTTGTAAGTTGTCGAGACGATCATCGAGACATGAATTTTAATAGTGACATGATAATGATAGCCAATTGGTTGTATTTCCTCAATAAGAATCTTATTATCAATGCAAATAATTTTATTTCCTTATCTACCTTTTTCTCACTTATTTATGTTGAAAAATAATTATAAGAACAGAAACTACTGGTTTTAATAGTGTAATCATTATTGTTAAAAAAATAAATTATTTGATATTATTCATTTAATTGTAAAATCTTAATATCATTAAGAAATTTATTCAATGATTTATGCAAAGATGACATCCCAGTCCCCCTTCATTCACTATCATCGATAACCGCTGCCACCACGATCATTATTAACTATTGTCATCATCGTTGCCCGTCGTTATCAACCAATAACCACTTTATTTGGGTACAATCACCACTACCTTCAATCACTATAGTCAATTTTCATCATCACTAGCCATTAATTACAATCATCACCAACAACAACCATTACCATACTACTCACCAATCACTATTGATAATCATCGTCATCAACATCCCCATATATCGGCAACAACCGCTATCAGTCACACCAACATTACTATCACTATCATCAACCACATTATCAGCCACCAACTTCTACCACACATAATTCATAGTATTATCGGTCACTGTCTTCACTAACTACTATCCACAACCAACATCACTATCAACTACAACCCACGATTTGCAATCACAACCACTAGTATTATCCATCTTCGTGAACAACCAACATCACGATTAACTACCATCATTGGTTAGCAATCATAACCTCAACTGTTAGTAATCATGCCACCAATTAATATATTTAATTAAAAATATTTTATTAATATAATATAGATTAATTCGTATTTTATATGAATTTTGTGTTTATTATTTTTTAGACACGTTTTGTACATTTAGATGTTGAGTAAAAACCATCAATCTTAATTAACTAGTGTTCAGATCTTAAATACAATATCTTAATATTGAATATGCATTCAGATTCAGACGTTTTAATCTTAATACACATTTTAATATTCATATGTGTATTAAGAAATGAGGCTAATGATATTAATACTTTATTACAAGTTTTAATCATTCAAATCTATTCAGATGGATTAAGATTCAAACATAAAAATATACACTTAATGACTGAGATTTGAATGATTACTATTTAGACCTTTATTTAGTGTAAACAAATGAGGTCTAAGAGTAGGATCAATGAGCCGAATAAAAACTATTTACATCACCACACATTACCATTTAACAGATTAACGTTCATTTTCCTTGGGGTGGCTTTTCGGGTTGAAATTTTCTGGCTTTCACTTTTAGGTTAAACCGTTAAAGAAAGAGGAAATCACCGTTTTCACTTTTTTCGGTGGGTAATTCTCGATGTTAGAGGTTTGAGTATTCTTTTCTTTTATCACATATTATGTCTTTTTTGTATTTTGAAGGGGAGCATTGGAGTAGCCGGTAAAGTTGATGACATGTGACGAGAAGATCATGTGTTCAAGCCGTGAAAACAACCTCTTGCAGAAATGTGATGTAAGATTGCGTATAATAGACCTTAAATTAGTGCACCGGACTGCCCTTTTTATGTCTTTTTGTATTTTCAAATCTGTCATAATTTAGGGTTCATATTTCCAGAGAAAATAAAAGACAATGTATCTGATAGAATATACATCGTATATTACTGTAATATTATTAATGATCTTGTACATATATAATTATGATAGTAAACTTAGGCCTCATCCTCACCCATATGAAAACTTCTCGTCTCATATTCATAACTTATCTACCCAATAAGTTTCTTCAGTACACTCAATAAAATTTGAAAGATTACACAAGTAAACATACGTATAGAGGACCCCCAATGTTCAGGGATTGATGTATGTATTCTTTTTTGTCTCATTTTAAAAATTCCTGATCTACCATAATTTAGAGGCCATTTTTGCAAAGGAAAAACACAGAAAATTGATCCTCTACAGATTTCTCGTATCCAAATCATAAGCTAATCTAGCCAATAAGTACCTTCGGAATACTTGATAAAGTTATAATATAGAAAGAAGATTAGTATACTCATAAGAGAAAACCCCCATTTTTTCTTGAAATTTTGTTAAAGCTACTTCAGTCTATGTATCTCCAGAAAAAAGACACTGACAACCACCATATATCTATGCTTTAGGTAATCATAATAGTCGTCATTCTCCATTGCCCTACCACGACCCTCCTACTTTTATTTTTTTATTCAATGTATAAATAATTGATATCAATGAGTGCTTTTAATTCCTCTTATTTGTTTCATTTAATTAAGTTATGTAGGTGAAAGAGAAATTCTACATGTTCTTGAGAGATTCCCTCTCTATCTCTTTGGATCTATCATAACATATAGTTATGACACATAACCTTTAAGGTGGGCATTGTGTCATGTTTATCAACAGAAAAGCCTTCAATATATCGTTATGCAACAACAGTTGAATCTGAGTAAGAAAAAATGGCTCGAACTTATCAAAGATTATGATATTGATATCCTTTATCATCGGGTAAGACTGGTATTTCATATTCTCTTCTTTATGTCATTATGTCATGCACACTTATTTTTTAGTTCAATAATAATGAACCTAAGCTGATGGGATTTATGAGAAGAGATGAAGGAAACTACAATTGAAGCTTAAGATGTATATCAAGATTAAGATATATCTGAATATTCTAAATAGGGAGATGTTATATTAAGACCTGAATACTAAATAATTAAGACTATTATTTTTTTCTATTTGAATGTATAAAATTTGTTTTTGTTTTAAACTAATAAATATATAATGTAATACCATATCAACAAAATATATTTAAAAACAATATGGTGGTTAGTGGTGATGATGACTAATAGTGGTGGTGGTTGTCGGACGAGGATGGTAGTGGTAGTGATGTTGGTAGATAATGGTGGTTGGTGGTAGTGATGGTTGTGGTTGTTCGACTGAGTGGTGGTGGTTGGTAGTGATGTTGGCTGATGGGGATAGTTGTGGTGGTTGACATTAGCGGTTAGTTATGGTGGTTGGTATGGCATTTAAATATGATATGTGGTAATAATAGTGTTATGACTGATAGATATCATTGACAATATATAGTGATGGCTAATGATTGTGATTATCGGTAGCGATTGTTGGATTGTTAGTGGTTATAATTGTAAGTGATGACGACAATTGACTATAGTAATTGGCGATTGTGGTAGTTATACCCGATGACGGTGGTTGTAGGTGGTAGGTGATGGTAGTTGATAATGATTGTGGGGCGTGACGACAATGGTTGATAATGGTAGCAGGGGTATTGGTTACCGGTGAAAGTAGATAAAATATTGCTAAGATGTCATTTTTGCAAAATATCTTAGTCCTTGTTTATTTGCATTTAATGAAGGTTTGAATTTTTAGTCATTCATATCTCAGTCATTAAATACAATATATAACGCAGTTAGTGTCCAACATGTAAATCACTTCAACACATGGAAGGTTCAGGTAAGCACATATCAATCACCTCGAACATAGAACATATAACGCAGTTAGTGTCCAACACGTAAATCACTTCAGCACATAGAAGGTTCAGGTAAGCACATATCAATCACCTCAGAACATAGAAGATTCAGGTAGACACGTATCACATGAGCTGTATGAATGATGATGCATGAAATGCATGAATGCAAGGTACCTTTCATCAGCCTAATATATACATGCTACTGAACGTCGACACATAGCTATGATTCATGAGGGACTCCGCGAATCTATATACCGCTCACAACCAACGACATGATCCATCGGACTGGTAGAGCATCAAATCACGAACTTATTTATCGAGCCGTTTCATATCAAATCATCTAAGTATCTGTATCATCTTATATCAACTCATTTACCTTTCTTCTCCGATCTCATCGGACCCACAAACATATCACATCTTTAGTAACAATGGTGATATGAATAAATGAATGCATATGATAAACAAGACAATATCATGAAAGTATGAGATGAAAGTCATGGATATAAGAGATGAATAAATCACGTGCCTCAATATCATCAATTTCATAATGATTCCAAAATCAGTCTTTCACATATAAAAGACATAGAGTGATGAGATAGATCAATTCACACATCAAATAGAAGTTCAATTACGACTATCATAGCCTACACATAACAGTTGTTAGAAACCAACTAGGAGTATTCATTCCCAACACAATACACTAGTACCCACCCAAGTGGTCATCACAGTCACTAAGGTAGGACCCTATCACGCTCAATATCCCTCAATAATTATAAGATATACATACTTCTATCGGAGTCTAAGAGAATAAATGTAGCCTACCTCACGGCCGAGCAGGTGCCATGAACTCACTCCCACGCCAATGCCTTGCCTTTTCGTAGCGCCTCCAGATGATCGTGGTCTAAATATCATAGATTCTACGTTAACACATAATTCTAAGACACAATCATAAACATAAGTTTTTTGAAGAGTTCAAATACCCGACCCAAAAGCGACCCCAGACCCACAAGGGCAAAATCAAAACTTTAATTTAGAAATATATCACCCAAGGTCTAAATAGTCAAATCCTTAAGTTTGATAGAAATTAATCACATTTAGGCCTTCAATTGTCCTATTTACCAAAATCCCCAAATTGAAAGAACCTTAATTCTCAATTTGAAATCATGAATTTAATTTAGAAATTCAAGCTTAGAATTAGTTTCCCCAAGCATTAATAAGTCTAAAACCGAAGAATCAACAGATAAAGCCTACTTCTTGACATAAATTTTATGAAAATAAGCTCTCTTAACATTAGGGGACAAACCCTAGGTTTTCCTACTCCTAATTCGTAGCACAATCTACAAATACAAAAAATAAATCATGGGTAATTAATGGATATAAGGTTGAAATCTTACCCCCAAGATGGAATAGTTTGAAACCCTCTTGAATCTCCCCAAAATCAAGCCTAGACTTGAAAAATGTGAGGAATGAAGATTAATTTCGGACTTGAAACTTTTAATGATTCTAAGAACAACGATTTCGCTCATGCAGACCATCACTCGCAGAAGCGGCCTCACTTCTGCGGGGAGAATTGACCTTAGAACCGGTCCCAACTTAAGTTGGCACGATGTGCAAAAACAGGAGGAAACCGCAGAAGCAACCTTGCACCTGCGCACAAAACTCCGCAGATGCGGCCTTTCCCAAATCTCCAAACCATCGCATCTGCGAACTAGCTTCCACAGAAGTGGCTCAGCAGGTGTGGCATAATCACGCAGAAGCGGTTACACCAACAAACATCAGTGACAAAAATAACAAATCTCTATCCAACACCCGAGACCTCCCGGATACAAAATCAAATATGTTACCTGAGTGTAAACGACGCTATGAATTTGATCGCGCACTCAGAAAATCAATCAGACAATGCTAAGACTCATTTTTCTATAAATCACTCTCAAATTTTCCAAACTTCACAATTAGCAAACAAGAACTCAAAACACATCCGAATGCCTCGTGAAGCGAACCAAAGACTCGACTAAATCAAATAGAGAGTTTCTGATCTAATAAAATTAACAAAACTTAGGAACGGAAATGTTTACCCAAAAGTCAACCTTTTCATTTCAGAACTTCTAATTTGGATTTTCTTCGCGAAACCTATCCAACTCACCTCAAGAAACATGACACCCATCCCCGTAAGTCACAAACATCAAAAAGGGTCTACAGGAAGGGTAATTTTATCAAGTCAAGGTGTTAAGCCAGAAACGACCAGACATGTCGTTATAGGAATTATGACTAAATCTTACTAAAAGGACTCATTGAGTCATAATTATAAATTTGCACACTATCACACATTTCATTTAGTCGATTTACATATTTTACTTAATAGTTTTTATTTTCAAATTTTGGAAATCATTAATTTTCGCAAATGATTTAGATATCTAGGCTCGTTGTTTTAAGAGAATGGAATGATAAATGAAGGTGTTACTTATATGATTAAATTGGATGGTTGAAAGAAGAAGTGTTACCGGAGTGTTATGTGATAATACAATGCCTACCAAAGTAAAAAGTAAGTTCTATAGTATAACTATAAGACGAACAATGTTATATGGTAGTGAATATTAGATTACTAAAGTCCAACATATCCACAATTTGAGTATTGCAGATATGCAGATGTTCTATAGTATAACCATAAGACAAACAATGTTAAATGGTAGTGAATATTGGATTACTAAAGTCCAACATATCCACAATTTGAATATTGCAGAGGTGCATATGTTAAGATGGATGTGCGGTCATATAAATTAGATAAGATTAGAAATGACCACATTTTCAGGAGGTGCAAGTAACACACATTGAGGATAAAATGCGAGAAGGTCACTTGAGATGGTTTGGACATGTTCTACATCGACTTACATATGCACTGGTCCATAGGCGTAAAGCTATGGTAAGTGCGGGTGTTAAAAAGGGATGGAGTAAGACCTAAATCACAATGGAAGAAAGTGATCTCAAAAGACCTACAAATGTTTGGTATCAATGCAGACTTAATTAAAGATAATGCACAATAAGAAAAAGATCTAAATAGGTAATAACTACTAGTTGAGGATAAGTTTTAAATTTGCTAGAGAGCTTCTATCATTATTTATACTTTTATTTTGTTTGGGACTGAGTGTGTGACACCCATGACGGAGGGCAAGCCTTTGAACAAGGGGTGCACACCTTAGGCAAAATCTCACATCAGGATAGGAAAATATATTTAGACCTTATAAGAATGAATTTAGAATCAACTGTTGAGATGTCTTTTAGGCTAAAACGCAAGGGACAAATCTATACAAGCCTAGGCTCAAAGCACCTTAACAGTAGGGCCAATGCAGTTACAGATAGTATCATAGCAGGATACTACCTCAGTATGGTGTTGGGGTAAACCTAAATGAGGATGTTGAGTCCTACAGAAGGGTGTATGTGACGTCCATGACGAAGGGCAAGTTTCTAAAGAAGGGGTGCACATTACATCTTAGGCGAATCCCACATCGTAATGCGAGAATAAAGTTAGGGACTTTACAAGAATGAGTTCAAAATCAATGGTCGAGGCATCTTTTGAATTAAAATTCAAGGGACAAATTTGTGAGGGCCTAGACTCAAAGCAGACAATACCTTAACAACTTGACCATGACCGTTACAGAGTGTTGTTGTTGTTACTGGGGAAAAGAATGAGGAAATTGATACTTTCACTTCTTGGGGGATGTCGGAATCCTCAGTCCTACGTATTGGTATATATTTTTTTGTCTCGTATGCTATCCTTTTTGTAGAGACAGAACTCCAACATGCAGGTCTCTTATCACCTAAGCTCATATTAACCATCACCAAACGTTAAATCAGCTCAAATGGAACATAAACTATGATCAGTTGCACCATAAAAATCAATTTTCACGTATTTCGAAACTTCATTGACACAACTCCATCACCAATCATTCTTATATCACCAATATTAATGCCAAAGCTCAAAATGACTTCCTAATACTAAAACAAACTCAGGTACACATAATTCAACTTTTAAATTTTTTGCTCAAGTATTTTGGATCAATGTAAGGTTGTAATGGTTGAGGGCCGGTGTTCTTCTGGTGGTGGTAAAATAGTGATCCGGAAAAAGGGTAAGGAATAAAGTACTAGAGAGATCAATTGAATGAGAAAGTTCGTATGTGGAACTTTTCTGTTTGTGTGATTGTCGTGAGAGTAAGAAGTGGTGGTGGAGTAATAAAGGTCTTTAGTGGTGTTTTTCAAAATGAAGAGAGTCAATTATTTTGGTGGTGATTGATTTAGAGGGATGAGCGTTGGTGATTGAGAAAATGATGGTGAAATCTGGACTATTTCGCAAATTTCAGGGGGCAAACATAAACCATTTCGCTTAGTTTAGGAGTAAATTTGATCATTTTCCCTTGCAAAAGAGGCTTACGTGTTGCATAACTTTTACCGTTAGTCAGTAGGTGCACATCTAGCTTACTTTTTGTAACAACAAGGTAGACCTGAGCCCAATTATCGATGAGGTATAAATTTATACCATTTCGCATAGTTTAAAGACACATTTGAGCCTTTTCTGTTGAAAGTTTTATAATTTGGCAAGTTTGAAATATATTTATGAAAGTATATATATATATATGTCATAGAGACAATCTGTATTAGGACAAATGTACTTTATACACATTTATATTATTATTAATGGAGATTAATATTTTGGCATTTACAATTATTAAATTATTATTTGATTGTTTGTAATTATTCATTAATGTGCATCATTTGAGCTTACGTTGTCATTAATAGAGTGAGATATTAATGATAGAGCGTAACTCTTAAAATAGCCTCGACTAATGATCATCGAGAATGGGATATCGATGATATGTGATAAGTCTACATGTGGTCTGCATCACATCCTTAGAGGATGTAGTATGTCTCACCTGCTACGAGTAATGGTTACTCGTGATGGACATATGTATACTTTGAAAGTATTGGTATAGCCTGCTGATATATTGTTTGTTATACTTGTCTAAAGTATGATCAGCGCGTGGGAGATAGAAGTCCTTAGACTTGAGGTCAATACGCTCCTTGTCTACAAAGTAATGTACTTTGATCCCGTCCTAAGCTCAAATGCCTTATAGGTTGAGATACGGCTTGTATTGGGTACATTACGATGTGGATTGAAGGTGGTAGTTGAGCCAAGATTATGATTCATTCCTCGGATGTATATTCGAGAGAACACTCGGATTCTCAGTGATATTAGGTTGACTAAGTCGTTGGCCAACGCAATAGACATATTTAGAATATGGTCTAGTTGTCAACTAATATAGATGAGATACAATGATTAAGCCATTTGGATAGACACTTAACAAATTCTAAGCTTGATCGGGTGTGTCGTGAATGAAAGGATTTTATCTTACCATATAAAGGTTAAGTTTACTGGATTCATGTAAACGTACTTCACATATTGAGTTCGTCTTCCGGCGCCGTCTAGGAGTTCTGTGTAGACCTTAATTTGATTAATGTCGATATGAGAAGGCCTGTAGGTCACACTATGTCGATTGTCCGTTTCGATCTAAGGATGTATTGAGAGAGTAATTAAAATGTTCGATTTGGAATCGAGACATTTAAATGAATAATGATTATTTTAATTAAGTCAAAATTATATTTTGGATTTAATTAAGAATGCACGAAAAATAAAGTCGAGCGCTCGAGCGCCCATACCCTAGGGCCGCGACGCCTCTGCCTCTATTTTTGGGCCATGCCCAAGGTCAAACCCTAATCCAATTTTGGCCTATTTTTCAACTATAAATAGAGGCATTCATCTCATTATTGCACACACCATTTTCTGAAAACATTCTAAGCCTTAGAGACTTAGAATCATATACTCTCGAACCTCTGCCGGATTTCCTAGCTTTCCGAAAGAGAAGTACATTGAAGTTTGGAGCTTGCAATCGGAAAGGCAACCGCGTGTGCACCTTATAGTAGACAAAGATTCCAGATATTATAACTTGTAAGTAAATATTTTATGTTACAAGTTCCATTGTTGTATAACCATACCAGAATTATTGTTGGGATAAGTAAGAAACAAAACTTTTAAACTTCCGTTGTGCCTTACTTATGTGTTTTGTACCCAACAAAACCTTACAATTTATTGGCCGGTAACTTTAGATACTATATATATCCCATTCCTGCCTGTCTTGCGGCACGTGCAGTACCAACTCTTGTTCTTGACGTGGCTCTATCGAAAGTTGCGAAAGATAGTATAGGTTTTCCTGTTCTTTTTGCGATAGTTGTTGATGCGCTTTACTTCTTAGTATCCCAGTGCAACTATCTTAGTTTCAGCTATGATCTTATATAGAGACCCCAAATAAACCCATCTAAAAGGTTTGGAATTTCGGGCTACATAGCTAGTCAGATTGAGAATATATTTATCGACGAGTTAATTTAGCCATAAACCAAGTTAAGTCATCTAAAAAGTTAAGAGTATTATTCGTTTGATTCGACATAACTATTTTCGAGTAAATGTTGAAAACAAGTCTCTTTGTAATGTTTAAAATGACTTTCCTCACTTCGGGTGAAAGTTACTTTCACAATTATTTTGATTCTTAACTTTATATCACTGCTTCAACCAATACTTAAACATTATTATAAAATTTTAATACTCAAAAGTTCCATTAAAACGCTATCTGATTTGTTAGCATTATTATTAATTTTTGATAAATATTTTTCCAAAAAATTAGTAATTTTAACTCTCAACCAAATGCTGAAACACAATTTCTAAGAAAATATTTTCACTAAATTTCTGTATCCATAATAAAAAACACAAATAGGGTCATTCAAGTTAAGTAAATCAGACAAATTATATTCTTATGAATTAATTTGACACTTCTAGTCATTATAGAGAAATTACTAGACCATCAAGTACCCGTGTCTTATTGCTTCGAGGAAGCGAAATTAACTTGGTTAGACAAAGTGAAATTCTGAAATTAACTCATCCTTGTACTTACCCTGCGTGCTGGATTATATGTCCGATACATCCTATTCAAAATTTAAAGTTTGTGAGTTCTTATACTGATCTCAATATAGAATAAAGAATTATTGGTTAGCGAAATAAGTTATACCGAAATTATAGTTATAATCACGGGACTAATTTATCCTTCCTCTTAGTTGAAATAAAATAACACCCATGAAAGATGGAATAATTTCCCTTCCGGATTCCTTTCATTATTCACAATATATATAGCTGTACAAGGTTGATTCCTAATATGGTACGAATCCTAACTTACCTTACAAAGGTTGATTCCTAATACAAGTTAGAATCCTAAGTTACCTTAATTATACATCTACCATTATTACAAAATATACGGAGAATATTCGAGAATATTCGCTAATACTCCCCCTCGGACGGAGCGGGAGGAGGCCGAATGCTAAAGGCCGGATCGGAAGTCGGTGAAGAGAATGGACACCGGAGCTCCAAAAGAAGATTTCGGAGCCAACGGATCTCGGCGACAACATTAGCAACTCCGCGATATTCTGCTTCAGCACTCGAACGGGATAGCGTGGCCTGCCGCTTGGCGGACCATGAGATAAGATTATCCCCTGGAAATACACAGTACCCTGAGGTGAAGCGTCGTGTGTCGGGGCATCCTGCCCAATCTGCATCCGTGTAGGCTAGCAACTTGGTTGGGGCAGAGGTGTATAGATGTAAACCAAAGTCTAGTGTGCCCTTAACATATCTGATAATACGTTTGAGGGCGGCAAAATGGGACTCTCGGGGGTCGTGCATGAACAGACACACCTGCTGAACGGCATATGCAATATCAGGCCTAGTGAATGTAAGATACTGAAGAGCACCTGCTAGACTCCGATATAGAGTGGGATCAGAAACTGGCGCACCGTCATTAGCACTAAGCTTGGATTTTGAGTCCACCGGAGTTGGCATAATTTTACAATTTGCCATCTTGGCCCTGTACACTATCTCTTCTGCATACTTACGCTGACACAGGAACATAGTGGCTGCAGATCTTGTCACCGATATACCCAAAAAATAACTTAGCTTGCCCAAGTCAGTCATAGCAAATTCAGTTTTGAGTAGAGCAATGATTTCATTCTTCAACCCGTCAGATGAGGCAGTAAGAACAATGTCATCGACATATAATAGCAAATATGCAGTGCCGCTACCTCGGTGAAGCGTGAAGAGAGATGTATCACACTGCTACATACAAAACCAATCGAGAAGATACATGGCGAACCGATCATACCAAGCGCGGGGTGCTGTTTCAATCCATACAATGATTTCCGAGATGACACACAACCGCGGAGCTTGGGATGAACAAAGCCGGGAGGTGATGCATGTACACAACCTCTTTCAAATTCCCATGAAGAAACACATTCTTGACATCAAGTCGATGAATCGGCCAATGCATGCCCATAGCAATACCGAGAATAGTCCGAATAGTGGCGGTTTAACAACCGGATCGAATGTCTCACCACAATCAATACCCTCATGCCGATTAGTGTCATTGGCAACTAGTCTTGCCTTATACCTCTCTAAGTCACCACTGTCTTTGAACTTGTGACGAAATAGCCACATACACTTGGGATAACATTCACACCAAACGGTGGTCTAGGTACCAAATCCCAAGTGTTCGCTTGGTTAAAGCGTTAAATTCCTCGCACATGGCCGCATTCCAATTTGGGTCCAGTTTTGCTAGTTTTGGATTTTTTGGAATGGGTGATAAGGTTTGTGTGGAGAGATTGAATTGAACCTTGGGTTTGAAGATCCCGTGTTGTGCACGAGTCTCCATGCGATGTAAGGGCGGTGGTGGAGGGTCGGGGGCTGTGAGGTCTCCGGTCCACCGGTTACGGACCGGTGAGCAAAGCGATGTCGCCGGTGGCGCAGGTGACTCGACCGGGGGCTGTAGGGGGGTGAGCATGGGAGCTGGTGGGGTGGTGCGGGAGTGGGACCTGCATCGGAACAGGTGGGCGCTTGTTGGTATAGATTTTGGATGACCGGGGACGAGACTTGGTTCATCGAGAAAGATGTAATCGGTGGTCTGAAATTTTTGGAGATTTGAAAAGGAAAGGTTGTCTCGTCAAAGGTGACGTGACGGGAGACGATGATTTTGCGAGTAGCAATGTCATAGCACAAGTAGCCCCGATGATTAGGAGATAGACCAAGGAAGACACATGGAAGAGTGCGAGGGGCAAGTTTGTGGGGTGCAATGGAGGCTATGTTGGGGTAGCATAAGCATCCAAAAATACGTAGGTGATCATATGATGGCTGCCTACGGTATAAGATTTCTGTAGGAGTTTTATTTTGGAGTGTGCTAGTTGGTAAAATATTTAGAAGGGATTCTACCATTTTTGATAGACCAAAAAAGGCGGTGGTAGGCAGGCATGAAACAGAAGTGTGCGGACCATGTTATTGATGGTACGTATAATTCTTTCAGCCTTTCCGTTTTGGGAAGAAGTATAGGGACAAGAAAAATGGAAAACCATGCCTTGTTTAGAACAGAAATTGTGAAATGCCGAGTTATTAAATTCACGTCCATTATCACATTGGAATGATTTAATAGGTTTTTCAAATTGTGTCTTAATGAATTTTTGAAACTCGAGGAATTTTGCAAAAACTTCAGATTTGAATTTCAGTGGGTAAATCAGACAAAATGTGAAAAATCATCCAAGAATACTAGATAGAATTTATGACCCAAAGAGCTAGCAATCGGAGATGTCCACAAATCAAGCATGAACAATATCAAATGGAGAAAAAGTAACACTGTTTGATGACATAAAGGGAAGACGAGTATGTTTGCCTAGTGGACAAGAAAAATAGTGTTGGGCAATTTTCCCATTATTACATTGAATACGCTTAGAAGTCCTAAGAAAAGTAAAAGCGGGTCTCCGGGGTGTCCGAGTCTGTTGTGCCAAGTTGAGGGAGAGATCGCCGCAAGGGATAGAGGTGCTTGCGGTCCGTCGGCGGAAGATTGAGTGAATGGGTAGAGATCTCCCACACTATTGCGGCGTGTAAGAATTTTCCCCGTATTGAGTTCCTTCACGTAAAAGCCAAAAGGGTCAAATTCGACGGACACGTAATTATTGCTAGTGAATTTTCTAACAGAAATTAAGTTTTTAATGATGTTAGGTGTGTATAGAACGTGGTTTAAGGAGAAAGGTGGGTGTGGATGTTTGGTGTGTGTGTTACCGTAACCTTCAATTGGAATGCGATGACCATTGCCGACAAGTAATAAATTGAGGACACTTTAGCCGACGTAGTTGAGATATGTTACCCGACGACGGGTGAGGTGAGATGTGGCTCCGTGTCCATGTACCAATTTTCGTCGGGCTGTTGAAGGTTCACGGTGGTGTATGCTTGGCCCAAATCGGTCGGGGCCGGTCGTTGGGCTGCTGCAGTGCTTGCTTGCGCAGTACCGCTGCTTGCGAGTGCTGGCTTCGCTAGATTGCGCGTGGGCCGCCGTATTCTTCTTGGACCGCCATCAGGTGGGCTATGCTTCTTCTTTGGTGGGGCTCGCTGGTGGCCAGGGCATGGCCCAAGAGGCGATCGACCAAGGCTGCTGGGCCCAGGCCCCTACGGTCGGGTACGGGCATGCGAGGCGAGGCCCCGGTTCTGCTGGTTGGGGTGCTGCTTTGCAGAGTCGCTGCTTCTTTGTCCGATGGTTGGTGCTTTGTCCGATCCCTGGGTGCGTTGGCCCTTTCCGCGGCCCTTGCCTTTGTTGTTGCGACCTCTACCGCCACGACCTCCGCCACTCGCTGCAACGCTTCTTCGCCGCTGGAACCTTTGCCGTTCTTTGTTGGTCGCAGTGTTGCCATCCGTCAACGGCTAACGCCTTTTGATTATGTTCCTCTTGTTTAGCACGTCTAGTTTCTTCCAACAATAGTTGTGAACGTGCCTTGTTGAAACTTGGGAGAGGCCGGCTTATTGAATCATTGTTGCGAGTGTGTCATATTCACCTTTTGGTAAACCCGCAACAAGTTGAAGCACCATCTTGGTTTCGAAACGAAGTCCCGACGTTGGATAGTTGATCGGTTATGAGTTTCGGTTGCTTACAATATTCGGACATGTTGTTAAAATTCTCGAGGCGGGTATTATTGAATTGCTCTTCCAAATATACGGCCCGAGTATTTTTATTGTCTGAAAGATTTCTTCTAGCCGGACCCAAAGTTCACGTGCCGTAGCACATGTTTTCATGATAGTGCACAACAGGTCTTTGGAGATGGTGCCGTAGATCCATTGTTTGACGATGGCGTCAAGACGACGCCGATTGAGTCCGTAACATCGGTGGGACAAGGAGCGATTCGTCAATATGATCGAGCACGTTGTATGCACATGCATGAATGTAGAATAGTTCCATCCACATGGAATATTGACAGTCTTCTTGGTCAAGAATTATAGGGATAAAATTTTTGATGTTGTTAACGGCGAATGCCGGATGAAAAGAAGATATTGAACGTTGAGAGGGGTTGTCAATTGTGCCAGTGGATGAACCGGAATTTGGGGGGGGGGGGGGAGACATGGTTGCCGCCTGCCGAGGGAAGGGAATTTTCTGGTTTGACCGAGAAAGAGAGGAAGAAAGCAGAATTTTTTTTTCTGCGAAATCAGAAAAAAAATTGCTAATTTCGGCCAAGAATACGGAGGAATATTCTCCGTATATTTTGTAATATGGTACGAATCCTAACTTACCTTACAAAGGTTGATTCCTAATACAGTTAGAATCCTAAGTTACCTTAATTATACATCTACCATTATTACAAAATATACGGAGAATATTCTGAGAATATTCGCTAATAACCCACTTTGATGGGATAAGACGAGATATCCCAGAATTAAGTTTGAAATAGAATTTATACTTTGTTTAGTTGAAAATATAAATTCATCATGTGACTAATTATACCTTTAATCAAATAAAGTATAAATTCAATCACAAATTTAATCGTGAGATATTCCACCTTCCATAGCCTATAGGACACTATTTTGAAGTCAAAAATAGGATAAACCAAAAGGGGTTTATCGCATACCCCTCTACGACTTGCAACAACTTTAACGACCCACATCAAACGACGTTTGATCTATGGGCCTCGTTTTTTCTCCTTCTAAATTATATTTATAACTCGTGGACCGCTCCACGAGTTACATTTTTGTTTTTTGGATTGGTATACTACTTGCTACAGTTCTTTTTTTAAGAAATTAATTAATAACTCGTGGAGACCAACACGAGTTACAACTTAATTATAATTCATGTCTTCTTCATTCTTTTGCTCTCTCTATTTTCTTTTTTATTTAAAAAGGAAAAAATCTTCCTCGTATTTCATATGTGGAAACATGTACTCTACTCTAGTTGTTAGAAATTTCAAATAATTCAAAAAAAGAAAGTAAATATTGTGTTTTAAATATACAAGTATCTATTTTAATAGTTTATAAGTCGTGTACAAGGCTACGAGTTGCAATTATTATTTTTTAAGAAAAAAGGTATAAATATCCCCTCAACTTTGTGATTGACAGTAGATATACTCCTCGTCAAAAACTGGTGCATATATACTCATGTCCGTACACAAATGACGTAAATATATTCTTTTTGCTGACATAAACTTTTTGAAAATTTATTTAGCTTGTTTTTAATTAAAAATTATCACGTGGCTTTTAAAAAATAAATCTACCCATTTTTAGTAGATTTATTTTTTAAAGCCACATGGTATTTTTTCTGTGGATCGGGTCTAGTTTATTTAAAAAATGAATAGATTTTTTTTTAAAAAGCCACAGAGAAACTTTTTTTAAAAGAACCAGACAACCCACTAGAAAAAAATTGCCACGTAGTAATTCCACTAAAAAAATATAGGTAGACTTATTTTTCTAAAGTCACACAATATTTTTTTAATTAAAAGATAAGCTAAATGATTTTTTAAAAAAAATACATCAGCGCAAAGGATATATTTTCACCATTTGTGAAACAGAAGGAGTATAGATGTATCGATTTTTTAACGAGGGATATATCTATTCTAAATCACAAAGTTGAGGGATATATCTGCACCTTTTCCCTTTTTAAAAAAAATTTAATTAATAAGTCGTGTACTAGGACTTGACTTACAATTTATTTTAAAAATATTTAGACCGGACATTTTTGAAAAGCTGTCGAGTTCATTTAAAATATGGGTAGACTTATTTTCTTAAACTCACGTGGCATTTTTTAAAATTAAAACAGGCTAAATAAATTTTAAAAAATTTCCGTCAGCGAAAAAGATATATTCGCGTCATTTGTGTAACGACAAGAGTATATATGCATTATTTTTTGACGAGGAATATATCTACTTTCAATCGTAAAATTGAGGAGTATATTTGCACTTTTTTCCTTAAAAAAATAATTACAACTCGTAGGCTTGTACACAACTTATAAACTATTAAAATAGATACTTGTATATTTAAAACACAATATTTACTTTTATTTTTTAAACTATTTGAAATTTCTAAGTATACATGTTTCCACATATGATATACGGGAAGAATTTTTCCTTTTTAAATTAAAAAAACAAACTAGAGAGAGCAAAGAGCAAAAGAATGAAGAAGACACGAGTAAATTAAGTTGTAACTCATGTTGGCCTCCACTAGTTATTAATTAATTTCTTAAGAAAAGAACGGTAGCAAGTAGTATACCAATTCAAAAAAAAAGTTGTAACTCGTGAAGTGGTTCACGAGTTAGGAAGATAATTTAGAAGAAAAAAAATGGGGACCACAGATCAAACGTCTTTTTAGTGAGGGTCGTTAAAATTGATGCATGTTATAGAGAGGTATATGCGATAAACCCCTTTTGGTTTATCCAAATGTCACAACTCCCTTTGATTTTTTGGCTTCAAAATAGTGCCATTTAGGCTCCAAACTCTTATACCATGAACTAAACAACCCATAATAATTGAGTTGATAATCAAATATTTTATTTATATTCCATAATTATTTTAATACACATACACAATTTAAATAAAAATTACTGAATTCACATCGCTAGATCCACCTCTCACCTCTCTGGTGCCCAAAACTTCATCATTGCTAATCGGGTCGACTTATAAGAGCCAGCAACTAATCGAGTCGGGTAACAGTTCGGAAATGGTGAATCAGTGCAATCCGAACTCGCGAATGGCGCGTGTTTTCAAGCACGTGAGACCCAAAAAGGGAGGGAACTCCAAAAGTTACAAGGTGGGAAAATTTGCCCATAAATACATTAATACGCAGAAACTCTGCATCTATCCATATTCTTCTCCCTTTGCACACCAATACACTGTTCGAAGACATGGTTGAACATTGATGAAGGGACAGATGCAGGGTAGAAGTTTCGAACAGATAAACTGTAAATCAAATAGATGTCATAGAATTTCGAACTCGAACTTATAAAGTGCAAATTTTTGAAACCTCTATAGCATTAATGGATCGACTTACCTCGTAGCTGAGGATGCAAATTCTGATAGTATATCTGTAACGCGAGTAAGATGCCCACTGTATATCTTAATATTAGTTACTTCACTTTCTGAGATTTAAACTCCATGAATTTTGATCAACATTTTAAGATGTATTTTTTTTATCATGGTATAAAAAAATTTGTAACTTAATAGTACTTTTCATATAATTTTCAAATATATAAAATTTAATTTTAAAATATTGAATTAATTTAATTCAATTTAGCTTTAAGGTTTAGTCAGACTCTCGAAAAATAAAAAATATAGCATAAATTGGGACGGAGGTAGTACTAGTAACATTCTGTGTACTACATTTTGATAGTGATTGATGTTTATCGATTCTGCTTTATGATTAATGTGCAATTTGTTGTAAATTTGAAGTTGTAACTTGTAACTTTCACATATATGACCGCAATGAAGGTGTCATTATTCATGATTGTGTGTAGTTTCTTTTACAATTGTTAGTCCTGAAAAAGCAGTGCTATCGCATATCTTATGTGTTTATTATGACTTAAATGTGAAGCTTCATCCCGGTGAGTTCTGGTGGACGTACATTTGCACGTCGTATATCGATATGTTATGTGTGCAGTAGCAGATCCAACTACTGATTGGACATAACCTTAGATAGGAGGAGGTAGAGGAGTACATATTAGGGAAGAAGGTTAATAGTTAGTAGAACGTTGTCTCGCTTATCCTTCCATACTAGTAGTATTTCTCCTGTAATTTTGTCTTTCAATCTCATGTTTCTTGTCTTTTTTTTTACAGAATGCTTTGTCTTGCTTTCTATTGTATTTTGTCATGGTTCTTTATTTCGTTATTTCCTTTTCTAACCTGCTTTGATATGCTTTTTCTTGAGCCAATGGTCTACCGGAAATAACCTCTCTAACTCCCACGGTAGCGGCAAGGTTTGCGTACACTCTACCTTCCCAGACTCCACTTATGGGACTACACTGAGTATGTTGTTATTGTAGTAGTAGTATCTGTGTGCAGTAACCACTTTTGAACCGACTAATTGTAAAACTTGAATCTACTTATGTGATTGTGCAGGTTTAGAATTTGTCATCATAATTGCTGAAATTGTATGTAGGATTTTCTCAGCTTCACAAAGTTACGAGGTAAAAAGTCCCTTTTTCCCAGTTAACACATGTAGCTTGATCTGAATGAGATTTCAATATGTTAAGATACCATTAGCAGGTGCATTCACACGTTTACTTTTGAGTATTACTTCATACTATGTGTAGCAAAGAACAGAAAATTATTTACAACTTTGTTCAGGTCAGGCTGTTACGTAACACAATATGGTGTTGTCGCTATCTGAAGAAAGATATTGGGCTTTGTAAGTTTGTTATACAGGCAAATATATCTGATGTTTCTACTGTATGGATTACCATACAAGGGTGTCAATTTAGTTTGTTTCCTTCACTTGAAAGAGATAAAGGAGAACATAAATTTACAGAATTCAATCGAACTAATAAATGCGAATAAACTGATGGAAAAATTCAAATTGTTGCTAATTTAAAGAAACTCCATAACTATTACCTACAAAAAAAATATTTATCATCCGATCATTTACAAGTTAACGAGATACTTATCTTCTTTTTACCATCTGGTCTAGAACTGCATGGTACTGAATGTTAGCCTGTTTGGCATGAGTACCTGGGTAGCTATATGAGTATATTCAGGTGGGTTACTCCTTTGTCTTCATTTGTTTTTCCTTTAGCTTTATTTAATAGCTTGCTGGCTGGAAAGTGAAACCTTGCCAACAGCGGTCGAGGTGCTCGTGTCTTCTGATCAAATCCCCGCACACAAACAAAACCTGGAAAAATACAATATCTATTCGTCAGAAAAGCAAAAAGGTTTTGCAGCAGGGGACATCAATTCGTCCTGTTAGCTTCCGAACTGATTACTACTCTTTTGTCATAGCTAAATTTTACTAGTTGTCCAAAAGCTTGTGGAAGACTGGAAGGCAATCATGAAACTGCCGAGGTGATTCTTTCTAATGTCAAATATCTTTTTCCCATTCTTTGGGAGCCAAAATTGATTTTCATGGATTTTGTGCTGTTTCTTATACGAGACAAGTTATTAAATTGATACATGGTATTAAGTGATATTAACAAATTTTTATTAAAAATATCCACTTAATGACAAAAAATTAACTTGTATATACATATGTAATTATTAAAACTGATGCATTTTTTTTACTAGTATTATTGTATGCTTTTAGTACTTACCTCAGACCTTTTATAACATATGTTAATGCCCTTTTCAAATAAATGTTACAGCTGTGTGTGCGTACCGTAGCTCATGTTTGTGTTCCTGCTTCATAAATACCAAAAAAAGGAGTCCTAGGAATGCTTGTTGTCCAAAGGATCACACTTTAAATTGAAAAGATAATGTTGAAAATAAGATTCTTGTTCATAGAGTGTAAAGAAGACATTTTTGCATTAAAATCAATCATCACATGAATTAGACAAATAATAGAACAACATAAGTCTTTTCATTTCAAATTTTTACAATGGACAAGTTAATTTTAAAAAGATTAGACTGTGATCCATTTTATTTGTGTTTAACAGTATGGCATCTGAACATAAAGCTAATTTAACACACGTCATATTCAGGGCTTCACTTTGAAACTAGCTTTTCACTGCAAAAAACTGAAGGATTTGCCATTTACGTACCTCTCCAGAAGCAGTGTTGGATACTTTCTGTGTTTAGACCTGATGAACACAATAGATTTCAATGTTATTTTACTACCAAAACTTTCTAAATGAGGTTTCATCAGTTTAGTGGTTCTTTCACCTTTGAATATCGAGGCTACTGAGGTTCCAAAGTAGACAGTCCGCCGTGGGAGATTCCACAGCCAATCCCTTGGGACATTGATTGGGTTAAGGCTGGAGTCATGGTCTGCGAACACCTGAAAGAAAAACTCTCAGTGAAAACCTCAATATTTGATGCGAAAGCTAGTCTTTGACGTGTGAAACCTTTAAATGAGCTAAAAGTTGGTTATATTCACCTCATTGACCTGAAAGTATGTACCATTGAGCGGAAAGCTTCCTCTCGTAGCTGTTCGACATGGTATCTATTGACAAGAATGATTAACCAAAATGTGTTATCTTTTTGGCCATGGAATGACCACTGTTATAGACTCTGATTTTCTTACCAGAAGAGTCCCTCTTACTGTTTGAGAATGTGCTTCACGTATGCTGTTGCATGAGGAACACGTCTCATTTTCACATAGTTTGCCAGATTCGTGAGAGTTGCACTGAGTTTCTGGAGGTTGCATAGAATTTGCTGTTTCACCTGATATGAATTTGATACAAGCAGTAAAATCAGTCAGTGCTGAAATGGGAATACGAAAGTTAACTGATATTACCTACAATTTAAGCTAACCCATGAGATTTGTACCCTCTAGTTATCAATGTGATAGCTATGTCAATAGTTCCTTAAGCATGACTTAGCTAATTTATCTATTCCATGTTACAAGAAATAGTGACAGGAAGCCTTCCAAAACAATTTCTTCCATATATAGTATTACAGTTCTTGTGATCCTACCCGGTGTCCAAATAGCAAGAAGATAGGAAGAAGGATCATCTGGTTCTCTTTTGTCCAGCTGCAAAATGAAAAATGTAATTATTTGGAGGATTAGTTTCTATATCTGCTTGGCTGATGGCTATATGTTGGACATAAAACTAATGTGGTAGCACTAACCCCTTCCAAAAGAGGATGAGAATCTGGAAGTTCATAGCTGTAGGAGGAAAAACAATTGATAGTTAGTACATAAAGTTCTTAAACATTGTATTACCTTGAAAAAAAACAGTATATCCTTGTCTGTTGTTAATGTTTTTCTTGGCAGCATGATTCTATTTTTAAGATGTAGAATCAGGATTGTTTACTTACACTTGATGTTCAGTTCTGAGCCGGCTAACATTCTTAAGTTTAGGCGTGGGAATTGATGCAGCTTCTGAAGTTAAGGCTACTAAGGCATTTGACATTTCTACATGTTGAAGCTCCATATTCTTTTCCACATACTTCTTTACATTTTGGGTGAACTCTGCCATATTCAATTCAATCATAGGAATTTCATTAGGATCTTCAGAGCACATGTCCTCTATGTCAATTTCTGGTGTTTGTATTTGCTCTTGCTCAGGTGTGGCAGGAACTTCAACAACGGGCTCTGGTGTTGCTGGCACTTCAATAATAGGAGCTGAGTTGATCAATTTTTGATGCTCCACAGGTTGTTGATTACCCGGAGGTAATGGCAGAGGCAGGTGAGTGAAGTTCTCCCTTGGATTGTTGTTAGAGGCTTTGTTTTCTGTTGCACACACAATGCTTTTCTCTTCCGGAGCGGGAAGGGCAAGCCTTGCACTGAATGAGGCATTTTTATTAGGTCCAGTTTATGAAATACAATGTATCTGAATGTTTAAACAGATAAAATAGCCATTCAAGTCTTCTAGTCTCAGTTGATATGCTTGCAGTGCAAGCATGGTTATCACCAATAAGCTGGTTAATTTAAGAAGCTATTCAGAAATGGGTGCATCTAAATTTTTTAGCATGAGATAGCTTTGTCAGTGACTGAAAGTATTTTCTAGAATGCATAATGGTTGTATTTTATATATTGGCGGGTTAAGTTGAAACAGGCAAGTCGTACACTGCCACAGTAAATTTTTCATACCTAAAACATAGGAGGCAGAAGACAGAAAAGTGGTACACTGCCATATATATTTGAGTAGAATAGTTTAAGTACTAGAAACAAGACAGTTGGACAAACAAGACAGCAGTTTTTGAGCTGCAGAAAGCATAAATGGTAATAGGCTAACCTTGCAAATGCACTTGCGAAGTGTCTGCATTCTCCTCTCAATGGACATGCATTGCAATTGGGTTTGCTTTTTGTACAGAAGACCTAAATGAGTTGCAAGAGTGGCTTTAGCCTTTGATTACAGATATCTACTAGTTTTAGGAGATATCATCTATTAGTATTGACATACCTTTCCAAAGGTGATCATATGGTAATGTAGCTCATATCTGTAATTAAGAACTTAAATTAATGATCCATTACTGACTGGAAGAAAACGAAAATAGTTTCTAAACTATCTAAGTGTAAGTGCACATGCATTTCTACATAACTCCCTCTGACCAAACAATAAATCAACTATGCTACTATTTTCTTCACTTTATTAAAGTAGACAATACTTTTATCATTCGATATTACCAAAGATTGTCACTGGACTACTTACTCTCAGTTACAACTCAGAGCTCGATATCCATGAGTATATATATATAGTATATATATATATATATATATATATAGTGTTTAATGGATGCTACTTACAATGTTCTTTGATCAAGCTTGCAGAGACGTGGCCATAGGTACTGTTGAATTGACTCTAGTATTGGGTACCTGCAGGGATACCATAGAGTTAGCCTTGCACTATGTGCAATTAGAGACTGTTAGTGTCAGGAATACTCACAGTTCCAGAAGATGCAACTGTAGTGACTCAGGCAACGGTTGCAGGGGCACCCAACCTAGTCTAACAGCTATACGCCCTACATTCACGTCAACCTTATAACAGACACACAGAAATTAGTGTGATAGAATGGCTATTTCTCATATATTTAACTCTTCCAAAATTGGTTCTAGGTCTTACAGGGAAAGCAAGGTGGTGAAGTGTTAAAAGTCTCACACACTCCACGCTCTTCAGACCCAAGCCCCTTATGCTCAATAGATACTCTCTGAAACCATACATTTGAAATTTGTTATAGTTTGTAGATGACTAGAATCTTACACAAGAAAGATTATTTGGAATAATTGTTGGCTTACTTTGCTTTGTCTGGTGGAACATCTCTCAGCCATTCAAGATCAATGCTTCCATGTTCACTAACAATCCGGTCAAGAAAAGCCTGCAATAGCAAGTTTACTTTTTTCCATAGAGCAATCTCGGAGATTTCAGGCAAAATAAATACTGTAGATGTATATGTTCTATAGTATGCAAGGGAAGGTTGTGTATAATAGACCCAACGTGGTTCGGCCCTTCTACGGACCCCATGCACAGCAGGAGCTTAGTCCAATGAGTTGTCTTGCATATGTTCTCTTGTCCTCAGATATTGCAAAAAAGGTTATGCAATGCAATACTCATGTGTGTACCTTGATTCTCTCTGCCAGCTTGTTGTTCATTCCTCGTTCTTTAATTGTGTGGGCTATCTCATTGACATTTGCACACCTCACTGCTTCATAGTCCAGTGAGTCCATTGTGTTTGTTGTCCTTTCTCTTTTCTTGCCATTGGCCTGGGCCTGTAACCGTAAGCTGTCCCAATCAATGTTCTCTTTCTCCTTCCCAGGCCGTCCATTTTTTGCTTTAGAAGGATTGTCATTTACACTGTCTACTTTGCTACAAACATGATTACTGTCATTTTTCAAGTTTGACTCCACAACTCTTTCCTCAGACTTACATGAATCAAAAACTATGCTGGCCCTTTCTGTGACATCTACAATGGTTTCTGAAAAGGTTGGGGCTTCAGGAACTTGCTGGACATTGCAATTGCTATCTTCAGTTTGAAATTGTAGTTCAACATTGACTTCTGCATCATTAACTGTCTCTATGACCAACTTATTTTGAGGTTTCGTTGCGTACAGTGCTGGATGTGCAGATTCTGCCGACAATCCACTTTGTTTCGGGGTACTAAGTTCCTTGCCAAGGAATGGAAAGTTTTCACCTTCTTGTAAATGTTCAGTGCACCTGGTTCCTTGTGGTCCTGAAGTTCCTGCCATCTGTAATAGCTTCAAAAAAGAAGCGGAGCTGCAAAAGTTGCTCGAGTCAGTTCTTTCTGAAGCTTGAATAACTGCAGAGTTCTCAGAAGAAACTACAGAACTCGGAGAAGAAGGCAAATCATTCAATTCTTTTTGATCTCCGAAACCCATAACTGTTGATTCATGATACAGATCTGAGCCTTCTCTGGAAGAATCTGTTTGCAGAATTACAGAACATTCTGCTGACTTTATGCATTGTGTGCTATTTTCACTTGATTCAGAGCCATCGGCAGCTGCGTTTTCTTCATTTGAATCTGTATTATAGACACCTGAAGAATCCTGACAACGGGTTGACTGATTTGGTTGATCTTCATACCATCTGATAGAAACATTGGGATCTGTTTCACACTCTTCGGGTTCTTCAATTATAATACCTGTGTTTCCTTCATGCTGCTGCGTACTGTCAGTCTTCAGAGGAAAGTGAGCAGCGAGTGACATGAATGCAGAACTGTAAAGAGGACAAAATACGTGATTTTAGGACAAAAGTTGAGTACTATGTTGGCACCCCATCTTTGAATGTTCAGGAATTTGCAGGAAGATGGAAAAAAAATCCAAAACTGTAGAAGTTTATAGTTTCAGCTAACCTAGAAAGGTGATCTGAAACATTCTGTGTAAGAAATACCCCAACCACGGAGTCCACAACAGATCCCTTCCAAGGTGAGAAGCGCCTGTCTCCTGACTCACCCAGAAAAAGAAAAAGATGAATAATATTTATGGTTATTACAATAGAGTAAAAATGGGTTACTGATATCTTCTTTTTTCTTTTAATATGGCATGTTTTAAACTCCTAAAGTATTTCTACGGAAAAAGAAAAGTAAGGGTATGTGGAATCTTGGTGTGCAGGATCAACATTTAGTTGATGCCTCACTTTTCAATTGTTTCTATTACCACATGGTGAGTCACAGATTGAAGATATTAGCATAGCCATCTTATCTTATTTAAACTAGAAATATTTTTTTCTAGCTATGTTTCTAGTGAAGGAATCTAGCTGGCAGATTGACTTAGCCACTAAAAAGGTTGAAGACTTTGCACAATTACCTTGGACAAGGCGCATTCGTGCAATAAATGAGTCTGCTCTACCATTAAACACTCTACGTTCTTCCTCCCACCATTTTGCCTTGTCTTCATCTGTTCCATCAATGCCTTCACTGTTTATATCTTGCAGCAAAAGCTTCCATACCCTATCAGTCTCATCGTCAACATCAACTTTTGGCCGCAGTTTTCGTTTTCTAGCTAACGAACTTCCAAAAGGGACAATACTTCCATCTCCTTGATAAAGAACAAGGGCACTCTCCCCTTGAAACTTGGCATTGTAGGTGATGATTCCGTGTTCACCTTGATTCTGGCTGCTTTCTCTATTTAAATCAAGATGCCTCAAGTGTTCTGCAATTTCATCGATTGGAGACATGCCTCTCCATGTTAAAGCTGGCAGAGAACCTGCATTCAATGGTGTTAGCTAGTAAATAGTTATGTGGTATTGACAGTTGCAAGTATATGCCTTTCAGTACCCCTTGTATTTTTTGTGAATAGTTGATGAGTATACATGTCAGAAGCTGCCGAGTTGACAAGGATGCTTGTCCTTGACTTCTTTTTTTTCTTCATTGCTTCTCGGGTGTCCACAATTGGAGCTCCCATGCATGCATTGGATAGATGTGAAGTTTTATATCTTTCTACAAATCCATGTTTTGTTGCTTCTTGGGATGTAGAAGTTGGAAACTGTCTATAAATTTCATGCAGAGATGCTAAGTCATGCACTTGAGTTGCGCCGTTTGATCTTCTCTTCCTAAACTTCTCTGCTTCCACAAATGCTGGCATAACATTGAAATTCCACATTCTGTTATTGGCTATATTGGTTGCAGAATTGTTGCTAGGGTAACCACTGATATTGCACTGAGATGAAGGCACGTAGTTAGTTTCACCAGTAAAAGCCTTAATGTACGATGTTGTTGAGATGTGGCCCTTTTCTGCTCTCTTTCTCTGATAAATAGAAGGAAAATGCATCCCTATATTACTATAAAAGCCAGGTTGGTTTGCTGGAAGGATTGCTTGATAGGCCTGCATAGAATTGAAATACGCTCCTCTGCCATTTATGCTGTAGAGTTGTGCTTCATCAGTTCTATGTGGATGCTGTCTTTTCAAGCCTTTCCCATGTGGCAAGCATTCACTGCTGCTGCAGTTGGAAAAATTCGGGCTCTGTGGTGTCATTTGTTGTATGCTAGCCTGTTTATCATGAGTTAAATCTGAACAAATGATTCTACTATTTCCAACCATGACTTTATCATGATTCCAGCCAACCTTGTCCGGGGTTGGAGGACCAGGGTATTGCATTCCAGGCTGTGATAAGTAATTTCTCGCCTCCTGGTTCAGGGGGCTGGAGATGTTATAAGTTTTGCCCGCTTCTGTCTCGTCATTTGTGGCTTCTTCACCTTGTCCAAGCTGTGCAGACTGTGCAGATTGTGCACTTGACCCGGAATTATTCGCATGCAAATCCAAAGTTGAGGGCCTGTATGATGAGTTCTCATCACTTGCTTGGCTTTCGAATTCAAAATTCAACGATTTCCTGCAGGATTTTCTAGGAAGAGAAACTTCTGCCGGATCAGTTGTTCCACTGCTTCCCTCTTCAGAGGGTTTTTCCGTGCTCTTGCTAACTTGATTTCTTCTGACGTACTTCCTTTTTGATGTTGGGGTTTTTTGAGAACTAGGAGGCTTTCCTTCGTGACAAATTGTGTTGTTTACCTCTTCTGCGGAAGTGGCTGCAGGTCTGCCAATTGTTCCACTGCTTCCCTCTTCAGAGGGGTTTTCCATGCCCTTGTTAACTTGATTTTTTCTGACATACTTCCTTTTTGCTGTTGGGGTTTTTTCGGAACTAGGAGGCTTTCCTTCATGACAAATTGTATTGTTTACCTCTTCTGCAGAAGTGGCTGCAGGTCCGCCAACCTTGCTTTTCCGGACATACTTCCTCTTTTCTGTTTTTGGCTCCTCTGAACCAGGCTGCTTTTCTGTTCTTGGTTTAGGAGTCCTTTTAGGCTTGCCTTCTCTAACCACTTTAGGCCTGTGCTTTCTTCTTCTTTGTTTCTGCTGTGGTGTATTATTCAGTTGAGTATCCTGTTTGCCTTCCTTGTCAGGCGTGTGATACTCCTGCAATTCTGATTGATCCAAGATCAGATCTGACTGTTCTTTATTCTGTCGGAGTTCATTTGCTTCAGCTATCTTTATTGTATCCTCGTTTGACTGTATAATTCTTTCTACTGTTGTCACATTAATGTCTAGGTTTGATGCATTAGATGCCTGCTCCTTACTCTTGATAACATCTGGTGTTACTGTTTCGAACTGGAACGGGATGTGGCTGCTCAAGGTTGCATCCGTCATTCTTGGTGGTGAATTCAAGTTGAAAGGGAAGCTGGAAAAAATTGAGCTTTCATCTGCATGATGAATCCTCTTATGTCATATTAGTTTATCAAGGAAATAATCCAGAATTGAAGCAACAAATTTCTTAAGATATTGACATGTCTGCTAAACCATGATACTGTTTAGCGCTTGGCGTAATTGTTTTTCGTAGAAATGAAACTGAAACACAATATGTTGAAACATGTGCTACACGTCAAATATGTAATTACTTGTAGATAACAATAGGATAACTTGACTTGGAATAACACTCCAACAGAAGAGCACTCAATCAGAGAAAACACAGTATTACAGATCTTATATGTACCCTTTTGTTTCCATTGGAACTTACATCTTTAACAATTTGATTGCACAGCATGCACAAAGTTCTAGGATACATTATAACTCAACCCAAGCTACTTTGTGCATGTTGTGCAATCAAATTGTTAAAGATGTAAGTTCCAAATTACCAAAGAATGTATTCTAAACTTGTTATATTTCATTCTCAAACATTTCACAGGTCTTACAATGCACGAACAACAGTTGTGTTAATGAGGCAGGTAAAAGACACACTCTTGGCATATACATAGAATGCAGATTGTTGTAATGTGAAGATCATCCAAGCAGTAGGGTCATTATAATTAGGTGAGACGAATGAATCAATGAATACTTCATTTGTCTACCTGCATTCTGAGAATTGATGAGCGGTTGGAAAGAACTCTTCACACTATAAGCTGTTTCATCTGCTGGTGTGGTGCTACCAGCATGTGCCATCGCCAACAGATCTCCAAAAGACATATTGCCCCACATGTCTATATTATCACTAGATATGTTATTATACATGTTTACACCACCTCCATACATTTCGAACTTTGTTCCCACTGCTGCTTCCGAGGTGGTGAAGCACTGATCTACTGTAACTGAACTTGTTGAACCATGGTATGCAACCGCGTTCTGAGCTTCGGTTGTGGGGCCAGCAGCATATGCCATTGCTTCTTGTTCTCTTTGCAAATCTGACCAATTAACATGAGCTTGCTGGTTTTCCTGCCTGTTACTGCAAATTGGTGGCGATTTCGCAAAACCTGGCTTCCCCGGAGTTGCTGGAATCCATGAACTGCCTTGGCCTATATCCATTCTGCAGCTATGGAAACTGGTAAAAATCCAATCTTTTCTACCTTTTTATTTTCTTCAATTTGGCATCATGAATTTCTAATTAGAGAAGGTTATTAATTCTACAGAACCAATTTTGTTTTACGAAATTATCCTGCAAAAAAACAACAATCAAAGATGAAATGACCCAAATTTTAAAAAAAAATTAAAAAAATTCAGGAACAAGAGAAACAGAACATCATAAACTCTACAAAACCAGAATTTATTAGACCTTGCACACAAATTTGTGAATTTACATCAAATGATTCATTTTCATTCATTTTTAGCACAGATCCCCAAAGACAATTAAAACTAGTTCTGCCATGGAAGCAGTGTGTGGAAGAAGACAAACCAGAATGTAGATTCTGCAAACAAAATAAGAAACCTTAATTTTTTGTCAAATTCAAGAAATGAGTAGCAAAATTAGGTCTTGATCAGTGAAATTTACAGCAAACAGACAGAACAATAAAATCTGCATACAAACCTCAAAAATAACATTTTTTTCTGCAATTTCATGTTCAAATTTAGAAAAAGAAAATGTATATACCACTGGTAAATTCAGTGAATTAATTTAGAAAGCTCAGTGAATTTTACTCACCTGAAAAATGGATCTTTGAAGGAGATCTCATGGGAGCAGAGAGATATATTCTATTTAACTGTGGGTGAGAGAAAATAGGAAAGAAGCTAAACACAAACTCACAAGGCTTTATTCATAGACTGAAACTGAATCATTGAACCGATAACTTTTTATCTCGGTAAACTGTTAAAAAAAACATTAAGTTATTTTCTTGTGTTCTTTTAATTGTACTATGTGACAGTAACATTTATAAGTAAGGGGTTTAAAGTTAAAGTTGTAACTGTAGTTAAACGATTAAAGCGCCGTGAATTGTCAAACTGAGGCTTGACCACGTGCCAGGGATAGGCGAATGGTTCTGCTGTCCATGTTTTTATGCTTGTCATATTGTTAAAAGTTAGCCGTTAGGGAAGTCACACTTAGCGAGGCGGATTTGGAATTTGAAATATATAATTTTATTTTAAAAAAAATTAATATATAATAATTAATTTTATAATAAAAAAATATAAATATTATTTTTCTGTCTCAAAAAGAATAATGTACTTTTTTTTTTAATTCGTTTTAAAAAAAATGACATATTTTTTTATTTGATAATAATTTAACTTTTCGATTCTCTTGATAGTTCGGTTACATCTGTTACTTAATACATCTAAATACATCTGATTCGGTCAGATCTAAAACCAAGTCTGAAAATTATTCAGACCCTTTCTTGCTCTTTTATCTTTTTTAAAATCAAATTCTTATTATTATAAACATTTCTTTCTTCTCCATTCCATCTCCCTGCATAAGCACATCAACCATTGGCAAAGGATTTCCTAACCTGCTTCAATTCACTTGTATCCTTCATTGTCAGATCAATGAGAACAAGAAACTATCATCTAATCTCTAACATAAATGACACAAGAAACAGTTTGTGTATCCGAAATTGAAATGGCCACAACCATTAATTCTCAATTCCTTATATTAACTTCCATTTTCAAAAAGAAAATTCCATGGAAAACAACCATGAACAAGATTAGAAGACCTTGAACTCTTCCAAAAATGCACCGCTAATAGCTTCTCTAATCTCCTAGGGGTGACCCACCACCACCTTGACAGTGGTAGTTTTCGTTCAGTTACAGCAGCAAACATGGTGGGTCTAATAGTGCGAGTAGGCGATGAGATGGATTTGGGGATTGGAAATAAAAATGAAAATTGAATCTATTTTCTTCTCTGAAATTTGAGTTTTAAAGCTTGAAAAAGGATTTTATGGTAATTTGAAAGTTCCAATTTGTGGTGGATCTACAAGTACGACAGTAGGGAAATTTCTGTATGCTGGGGTGTTTGGTGATAGGGTTAAAAGTTGAAATTGCATATTGTTTTCCTTTTTGATTATGTTCATTAATTTTGATTTTATTAAATTAATATATTTTTTAATATTTAATTACTTTTAAATTTAAATTATATTTTTATTATGTTTATAAATAAATAAATTATTTACATTCAGATGTTGAAAAACAAATAGTGTTAATCAACAACATATTAATAATTCAGATATGTATTCAAATATTACAAAATTCAGTGGAAAATAATAATTAATTAGTATCATTATTGTTATCTAATTGGACGCCATCAATCTTCTTGGTCACACTGCAACCAAAAAGTGATATCTTGTCTTATATTATAAGTCAAACTGCTGAAAGTCTTGAACAACTTATATATATTTTATTTATTTTTTAGTCTTTTCAAAAGATAAATATTTTCGCACTTTATATGTAAACAATAAGAAACATATATAACGTTAATAAAATGTGCTTTCTAGCGAAAGACAAGAAACATATATAATGTCGATAAGAAAATAAATGTCACGCTTTTTATTTTAGATCGTCAATAAGAACATAAATATTCCGTGGGAACGTTTAACCTCGGAAGAAGACAATGACACTAGATAATTTATACATTTCTCACCTGGTGAGATACTTTCTAAAAACATGTTCTCGTACCATTTCTTTGGCTAAAAAGTAAAAAATTCAAGCAATTCGTGCAAGTAAATTATTTTTCACTTAAGACTTTTTGTTGTTGATAGTTCTATTCGTCAACAGTTGGCAACGTCTTTAAGGATGAAACCTATATGCTTTTTCCAAATCTATATGAAACTGGAACATCGTTATTAAACTGTTATCATATTTTCCATTTAAACAAACTTTTGAGTTATTAGTTAAAAATTTTCAATTAGTTATTTAATGGAGTGTTTATTTTAAATTTCAAACTTTTAATTTGGAATATCCTAAATTTCAGATTCGACTAGTCAAATTGACCTATAGCAAACATGTCGCAAATATTTTTTATTTTAAAGTCACCCCGATCTGCAATTATACGGAAAGGTATTTAGCTTAAATTTCTAGTAAACTTCTCATTTAGAAAACTCGAAATATTTATAAACAATATTTCATGTGTATACTCCTTATTGTTTTATTTTGTTGTTACCGAAAACTCTGTGGATAATAATTATCTTCACTTGTTAGTTATGCTAACTGTAAAATTGATTTTCAAGGCTTGTCACAATTACAGTTTGCATGGGATCGAATTTTATACAAGGAAAAAGTCAATAGTGGGCCATTGGTAAGAGTAATAGGCAACCGGTTCTCTTGGTAGTTTGATGGCAACTAGTGGTAGTATTTTAGTGGTTTATTCATTTAAAATTCTATTATTATTATTATTATTTTTTGATAATTACCGACTTACTTTGGTATTGACGTTCGGAGGTAATAGCATCGGTCCTTCAACACTATTACCGGGTAAATCGCGGATGTGCTCGGTTGCCGCGCTTTTTTACGGGAGCGTTGATCAATGTCAAATTCCCCAACATGCGAGTTTTCTAACGGGGAATCGAACCCACGTTGTGTGCCGGAGCGTCTTATAGCGCCTCATGGACCGGAGGACCATTTAAAATTCTATTATTGTTGTTATTGTCGTTCTAACTGTGGTCATCCACCCTTTTGGTGCAATAAAAAAGTAATATCTTGTCTTATAGGTTGTTTAGCTGAACTTCAAAAATCTACTTATCTAGTAAAATATTCTTAAATGTTTATGGATAGTTATAATGTGTTTGATTAATTAATTTAAAATATATTTTTTAATATTAGATCACTAATTTGTTCTTGACCAAAATTTCAAAAATGCTTTTAGAAAATTACTTTTATTCAAATTCGAAAAAACAGTTTATTCTACTACTAAAAAAATATTTATATTTTCCTATAAACTTGATCAAATAACTCGAACTCTATAAATAAATATTATTTTAAATCTTTTTAGTACTTTTAGGTTTTCAGAAACTTGGCCAATCGCCAATCAAGTTATTACATTGCAAGTTAAAGTGAGACGAAGGTCTATAGCAATTTTTATCTTATCTCTCTTTTTATTCCATGATCTTTTCAAGATAAAATTGTTAGCGTTTTTCATGCAAAGGATAAAAAATGAATTTAATGTCAATAAGAAAGTTAGTAACCCATGCTTTTTATACAAAGAGCTATAAACACGTGTAATATTGATAAGAAAGTCAATATCTCGTGAAATTTTTTGACCTCTGATGATATTAGGCAATGCTACTTTTCATTTCTACTTGTAAGACACTTTGATACTACTTTGAAAGCTAAGAGTTCAAGCAATTCGTGTAGAAAAAATTATTTTTAATAAATATTTTGTCATATATAGATTTTTTCGTTGTTTTCAGATTCTACTTATAAGATTATACCGAATATGTTGTAATTATTATAGATCTCTTCAATGTCTTATCTCTTCAATGTCTGTCAGGATAGTCTATATGCCTTTTACAAATTTATATAACACTTGTTATTTTGAAGTTCAAAACATTATAAAATCGTTTATCATATTTTCCGATCAAACAAAACAAAATGATAAGCAACATGCATGGAAGTATGAAATTTAAAATTTAAAATATGTATTATCGATTCCCCGCGATAGCGGAGCTTAATGCACTGGACTGTCTTTTTTTATTATCGGTCCCACACCGCTTTTCGTGTTACTCTTATTGCTACACGTGAATCTGCCAAAATGGGCGGTTTGTTACTCTAATATATTATTATCGTGTTATAACTTTGATTTCATATTAATTAGCTTTTGGAAGTGGTGTAGTGTTAAAACGTTTTTTTTTCTTTTATTGCTCGTGATTTTTTCTTTTTACCGAGTTATTTCTTTTGATTACATAAAAAGAAATAAATTACATAATTTGGTGCAATACGCATAAATATTCTTGATATAATATGATAAAGTTCCCGTTAATCTGCCCCCTAACTAAGATATTTCGAGGGGCGTTAGTTTTTTTCTTGTCCTCTCTCATGTCATGATTCGCGGTGCCGTTAGTGACGCCGTTTGTGGTCCCGTTGCAGTAGTTCAATTATGCACGTAAATAATTTGCTGAATTTGGTATTAAGATTCTATAAAATTTAATTAGATAATGGCGGGGGGTTGTAATCTACTGTATTACTTTTATTCGGTACAACTACAATTGTGAATTGCCTATTAATTTTAAAGGCAACCAGTTCTCTTGGTAGTCTGTTGGCATCTAGTGATAGTATTTTAATGGTTTATTTCTATAAAATTCAGTTGAAAATGATACTTCAATCATTATTGTTGTTATTATTATTCTAATTAACGTCACAAAATCTTCTTGATTGCAGTGCAACCGAAAAGTGACGTCTTCTCTCATACTATAAGTTAATTAAGTGTGACGAAAGTATTGAACAACTTTATTAGTGCATATTGTTAGAATATTTATCATATATTTTGTAATTATTAGTGTTGTATAATTATGATAGTTATAGAATTCTTATTGTATGAGGACTCCACATTGTACTAACTATATATATTTGTATTAATGAGAAAACGTCACAAGAAAGATTAATACAATATTACATGGTATCAAGAGTCAAACCCTAAAAACACTTAAACCCTTTCTTTCTTCCAAGTGTTGCCGCCGACCCCCCTACATATTCGACCGACGACACCCATCTAATTTCTCGTTTTTTTTTTCATTTTATTTTTGAGCCACCATGTCTCCTCCCACATCTCCTAATGCTTTCGCCTCCTCCACAGTCGTCATCAACAACCCCCATTCTTCCTCCACCTCTTCTTTTCATCCGGCGTTTACCGTCACGAATATCAAAAATTTCATTCCCTTAATTCTTGATAAAAAAGATGGTCAATATTCCTCGTTGGGTGAACTTTTTTATATTCACGCATGCGCGTACAACGTGCTTGACTATATTGACGACTCTATCCCTCGCCCTCTCGACATCCCAGACACGACATGATGACGCCTTGACGCTATTGTCAAACATTGGATTTATGACACCATCTCTAAAGACTTGCTTCATATGATTATGAAATCAGGTGCCTCTTCTCGTGAATTATGGGTACGTTTGGAGGAAATATTTCAGTATAACAACAATACATGCGCCGTGTATTTAGAGGAACAGTTCAACAATACACGTCTAGAGAACTTTGCCAACATGTCCGAGTATTGCAAACAATTGAAGCTTGTTGCAGACCAACTATCCAATGTGGGGACACCAATTTTTGAAACGAAGATGGTTCTCTAACTTATTGCAGGTTTATCGAAAGGTGAATACGATACTCCAGCAACCATGATACAACAAGCCGATCCTTTACCCAGTTTCAACAAGATTCGGTCACAATTGTTGTTGGAAGAAACCCAATGTGCCAAACATGACGAACATAATCAGAAGACGTTAACGATTGAAAATCAGGCGGTTACCGTTGGACAACCACCGCCGGACAACCAACAATAGCGGGGCAACCGCGGTGGTGGCAAAGGCGCGACAACGGAAATAGTGGCAGAGGTCACGGACGTGGGGGCCGCGGTGGCCAACAACAGCAGGCCAGCAGCGCACCGGGGTGGGCTGGCCTAGGAAAGTCGTCCAACACTGGACCTTGGGCCTCGACTCCATTTTTCTACCAGCAACCGAAGGCCCACTACCAAAACCTAGGACAAACCAGCATTTTGGGCCAGTTCCCAAGCCTATGACAGGCGTCAGGTCTGCCCCAACAAGCCAATCTCACGTTGGCCCACAAGCAGCAATTTGACCCAGGCCTGGCCCCCACTGATTTGGGTCAGGCCTTCAACACATTAAGCCTTTAGCAGCCCGATAAAAATTGATACATGGATACGGGAGCCACATCTCACCTCACCCGCTCTTCATGTACTCTCTCAAATTTGTCTCGTTTAAAGTATCCTCAATTTATTACGGTTGGTAATGGCCATCACATTCCAATTCAAGGTTATGGTACAACCCACACCCAACCGCCTCATCCGCCCTTCTCCCTAAATAACGTCCTTTATGCTCCCAACATCATTAAAAATTTAAAATCTGTTAGAAAATTCACTCGTAACAATTTTGTGTCTGTTGAGTTTGACCCATTTGATTTTTCTGTGAAGGATATGCTTACGGGGACACTCGTTACGAGATGAAATAATACATGGGACCTTTATCCATTCACATCTTCCGCTGCCAGTTCTCGCTCACACACCTCCCTAGCTGCTATCTCTCGTCAACTTGGCATAATAGACTCGGACACCCAGGCGCTCCTATTTTTAATTTTCTTTGAAGCAATAATTTTATTCGATGTAATAATGGGAAACTTGCCCAAAATTATTTTTCTTTCCCGTTAGGCAAACATGTTTGCTTCATTTTAAGTCATCTTTAAGTGTTACATTTTCTCCGTTTGATATTGTTCATGCAGATTTATGGACATCTCTCATTACTAGCTCATTCGGTCATAAATTTTATTTAGTTTTATTAGATGATTTTCTCACTTTTATTCTTATCCAAACATTTGAAAAAGCCATCAAATCATTCCAAAGTGATAACAGTCGTGAGTTTAATAATTCTGCGTTTCATAACTTTTACTCCAATAATGGCATGATTTTTTATTTTTCGTGTCCCCACACTTTCCCCTAAAATGGAAAAGCCGAACGAATCATCCGCACTATCAATAACATGGTTCGTACCATCTTTTTTCATGCCTCCCTCCCCCATCCTTTTGGGTTTATGCAGTCAAAATGATATAATACATTCTTAATATTTTACCTACCAGCACTCTTCACAACAAAACCCCCACCAAAATTTTATACCATCGGATCTCATCCTATGATCACCTTCAGATTTTCAATTGCCTCTGCTACCCTAATCTTGCCTCCATTGCCCCTCATAAATTAACACCTTGCACCACGCCATGTGTCTTCATAGTTTTCCCGTCTAATCATAGGGGCTATTTGTGCTATGACTTGTCTACTCGTAAAGTCCACGTCTCCCATCATGTCACGTTTGACGAGTTAATATTTCCGTTTGCAAACATCTAAAAATTCTAAAATACGGACTACACCTTCTTAGACGAGTCGGACACATCCCATCTCGTCCACCACGTCCTCCGTCACACCACCATTATTTTGGCAACTACCGACAGCCAACCCGTCACTATCCTGGCTACCACCACCGGAAATCTGTCGGACCTCTTCCCGGCAGAGACAACCAGTCCCGTCATCGCATCTCCCACTCGCCGGTCATCCTTGTCGCCGAACCAAATGTCCCTGCCACACAACCACCTAGTCACCGTCATTATCACCTCTCCCAACATCGACACCACTACCAACCTAATTATCCTCACCGACATTATCATCGATATCGGGACATCCATAAACCCTCGATCTGACCCGACACTCAGCCACACCCAGCCAAACCAAGTTACTGGACCTATACCACCCTCACCCCTACCCCGTCGACCAGTGTAGAAAACCCTCCCCCACTGTCACCAACCCAATGTCTCATTTCCTAATGTCTAGTCCTCACCCGAGTTCCCGACATCCCATCAGCCAGCAACCCACCTAAATACCTAATCAACTACTGCTCCCACGCACCAAATGGAAACCCGTGCACAACACGGGATTTTCAAGCCCAAAGTCCAGTTTAACCTATCCACACAAACCGTATCCCCAATTCCCAAAAACCTAAAATTAGCCAAACTTGACCCAAATTGGAATGCGGCTATGTGTGAGGAATTTAATGCTTTAACAAAACAACACACTTGGGATTTGGTTCGTAGATCGGATGGGGTGAATGTGATCCGATGCATGTGACCTTTTAGTCACAAATTCAGAGACAGTGGTGACCTTGAGCGATATAAGGCGAGACTTGTGGCAAATGGTACTAATCAGCAGGAGGGTATTGATTGTGGTGAGACGTTCAGTCCGATTGTCAAACCAACTACTATTCACACAGTTCTGAGCATTGCTATGGGTAAGCATTGGTCGATTCATCTGCTTGATGTGAAGAATGCATTTTTACATGGGGACTTGAATGAAATTGTTTACATGCACTAGCCGCCTGACTTTGTCCATCGGCAACCCCTCATATCGTATGCCGTCTTCGTAAGTCACTATATGGTTTGAAATAGGCCCCAGAGCGTGGTATGAACGCTTTGCACATTACATTATGCAGATTGTGTTTGTATGCAGTAAGTGTGATAATTCTCTATTTATTTTTCATCAATGTAGTAACATTGCTTATTTGTTATTATATATGGATGACATTGTGTTTATTTTCTCATCTGATGTATTAAAAAATGAGATCATTGCTCTACTTAAATACGAATTTACTATGACTAACTTGGAGAAGTTGAGATATTTCTTGGGGATATCAGTGACCAGATCTGCAGATACTATGTTCTTGTGTCAGCGTAAGTATGCAGATGAGATTGTGTACAGGGCTAAAATGGCGAACTGCGTAAAATCATGCCTACTCCGGTTGACTCTAAGTCGAAGCTAAGTGTTGTTGATAGTGATCCCGTATACGATCCCACTCTTTATAGGAGTCTTGCAGGTGCACTTGAATATCTTACTTTCATCAGGCCAGTTATTGCTTATGTTGTCCAGTATGTGTGTTCGTTTATGCATGCCCCAGGGAGCCTCATTTTACTGCTTTTAAATATATCATTCGATACGTTAAGGGCACACTTGATTATAGATTGCACCTCTACCCCTCTGCCCCGACCGGTTGTTATCATATACAGATGCAGATTGGGCAGGCTGTCCGGACACGTGATGCTCCACCTCCGGCTATTATGTGTTCTTAAGGGATAATCTCATTTCGTGGTCTGCCAAGAGGCAAGTCACCTTGTCCCGTTCCAGTGCAGAAGCAGAGTATAGAGGCGTTGCAAATGTTGTTGATGAGATCTGCTGGCTCCGAAACCTCCTTTTGGAGCTTCAGTGCCCTTTGCGTAAGGCGTTTTGGTGTATTGTGATTACATATCCGCAAAATACTTATCTCATAGTCCGGTTCAGCATTAGCTAACCAAGTACATTGAGATGGATATACATTTTGTTCGTGATAAGGTTGCTATAGGACATGTTAAGGTGTTGCATGTGCTTTCTTCGTATCTGTTGACACCCAATTTTGTCTCATCTTTTATGATTTTATTCGCAATTTTTAATAATTTGACACTTTTTAAAATAATTTTAAAATATAGGCATATATGTGTGTATCTTCGTATTATTATTATTATTCGCATATTTTATATCATTTGCATTTTTATAATAATCATAAGTTATCCGAAAATTCTATATTATTTTATTCTCGCAAAATTGCACCGCATTTCCCTTTTATTAAGCATTAAACATTTCGCAAATATTATATTTTTATTATTATCACATCGTTACGCTATTTTAAATAATTCACATCTTTTACAAAAAGAAAAGAAAATATATATATATATAAATATTTTTAATATTAGACCCCTTTTATATTTTTTAATCCATAACCCATTTTCATTTTTTTCAACCCAAAACAATTTCTACCAAAACTAATTTCATTCCCACAAATATCACCCCAAAATCGGTCGACCATTGTACCCCAATCCCCAACTCCTATATTCCCGCCCATACCTTTTCCCTAAACATAACCCACAAAACAAAAAAAAAACCACCAGGCCCAATCGGCCGACCCACAAGCCCAATCACCAAATTAAAACAACCCGACCCCCCACACCCGACCGACCCGACCCGACCCAACTCGTCTTCCCCCCTCTTTTAATCCCCAAACCAAATAAAAAAAAAACAAAAACCCTAAACCTAAACCTCTCAACCAAAGCCGCCGACCCCACACCCCCATACCTGCAGGCGACCCCACGTCGCCGGTCACCTCACCCCCGCCGCCACCAACTCCCCCCCTCGTTGCGCCGACACCATAAAATCCGCGACCCATGCCCCTCAAATCCGCGATTTTCTTTACCTTTAATTCGAATTTCAAACTCGTTCTTGGGGGGAAATCCACCTATAAATACCCCATGTTGTTCTTCATTTTTAGGAGAAGATTTTCGGGGGGAGAAAAATAGATTTTCGGAAGGATTTTCGGAAGATTATTCCATATATACATAAATATTTTGTTGTGTTCTTGAGTTTAAAGCATTTTGGCTTCTTTGTTGTTCAAGAATCAAGTCCGAAAAGGTTTGTCATCCCCTTTGATTCTCTCGATTTTTCTTCATCGATTCGGGTCGGGTCGACCGGTTTTGAGTAACATTTCCGGAATTCTTGCATTTCATATTTATGTATGTTGGTTATCCGGAATTGATGGAATTATTTGATGTCGGGTTGAATCTCCAATTCGGGTCGGATTCGACCCGGGTCGGGTCGACCCGATTTGAATTTCCAAATTTCTTGCATTGTTGTTGTTGTTATTATTGGCTATCCGAATTTGGTGGATATTTGATTTCGGGTTGAGTTTCCGATTAGGGTCGGGTCACCGACCGGGTCGGGGCGACTCGATTTGAATATTTCCGAATTTCGAACTCGGGTCGGATATTTTAAAGCGCTCACTTTGCTCGTTTCTTTGGCACTTTTTTCTTGTTTTGTTAATGTCACATTAAGGCCGATGAAATTGAATTCGAGGCCGTGCTTTTTTTTGTAGTTTCTATGTTTTATTATTTTCTTGTTTTAAACCAAATACCACACCGGCCGATGAAATTAAATTCGAGGCCGCGCTCTGTTTCTCTGTTTTTCGTTCTTGTTTTAAGTATCCGTGCAACGGATATTTCTTGTTTTTCGTTTTTAAACGAAACGTCACGTTACCTCTCGTTTTTGCTTATCGCTATCGCATCGCTACCGCTACCGCTGCGCATCGCTCGCATCGCTGCATCGCTACCGCTACCGCTATCGCCTCGCTACTCGCTATCGCTACCGCTACCGCTACCGCTATCGCTATCGCTATCGCTTATCGCTTTAAACATCCATGCAACGGATATTTAATGTTTTTCGTTTTAAACTAAACACCGCGTCTTTTCGAATTTGTCTCTCTGTTTTTCTCGCTTTCCGATTACACGCCTCGCCCTTCTTGTTTGTTGCCTTATTTTAAAATTTTTTGATTTGAACACGATACTACACGGCCGATGAAAAATATCCGTCGATTTTGAGGCCTCCACATCGTAAAGACGGAAAATATAACTTATGGGCAATGATGAAGACTTAAACCTTTTTATACGAGATCAACATGTTTAGTAGGCGAGGTGACTAAAATAACCAACAAGTTATATATTCGCAGCCACGACATGATTATAGTGATCCTTTCTATTTCACCCGAGAGACCAACACGTTTAGTAGGCGAGGCAATCAAAATAAACTACATTAGTCATATGTTTGCGACCACGACGTGATTGGAATGTTCTTTTCAAAATTTAAGTCGAGCCCTCCGTGATCAAAACATTCACCGTTTTGAATACGGATATGGAGTTATTTGTATTTAACTTGTTTCTAACCGTTTGTTCGTGATACTTGCGGGGATTAAAGCAAATAAAGACAAATATTCCTCGGAGTTTATTTATTTTTATTTCTTTCTTTAATTCAGCTTTTATTCCGCTTTGTATTGTAATATTATTTATCGCACTTATGTAATTATTGAAATGCTTAGAATAGGCAAACTTAGGATTAATTCATAGGTTAGTTTAAGATTTGAAACCCGTCGCTAGCTTATTTATTTGTAGGCTCGGTTGAATTCAAACTTAGAAATCCTTCGCTAGTTTATTTATTTTAGGCTCGTCACGCGTATTCAAGATTTTCAAAATAACTTTTGTCATCTTTTATTTGCTTTATTAAATCATACCGAATAAGTTTATCTTTTGTCAATTTACAATTCATTGATTCCCCAAATTTTACTTCTTTGGTATTATAAATAATTTGTTTTACTATCACTTGTCAAATACATATTTTTTCAACTCTACATGTATTTCTCTTTAAATACCATACAAATGCATATTTAAAAAATCTCTACATGTATCTTTCTTTTTAAAATGCATCATTTACTAATTATTTGCAAACATCTTTAAATCTGTTATACTTGTAAAAACATATATTTTTCTAGTAATAATTAACCTGAGTTTGACCGGATAACCGCAAGTTAGCGGATCTTAAAGGATGCCTAACCCCTTCCCTTTAGGATAATAAAGAACCCTTACCTAGAATCTCGCTAGTTTCGCAGACCTTAAAATTGGAGTTACATTGCAGCATTTAGTTTAATATTTAGGTGTCCTAATTCACCGTAAAAATAATTAGGTGGCGACTCCTCAATTCTTTACCCAGGAATCACCTGAACACGTCAGTGCTCCGCTTCCGACCTCTCGCGGGGGGTCGGGTCAAAATCGGGCGCGACAGAATGGCGACTCCACTGGGGATATTTCAGGTTCTTGACCATAGCCAAATCAGGTTAATTATTATTGTGCTTTACTTTTTGCTCATTATTTGTTTTAATGCTTTGATATGTTTCATTTGTGAAAATTTTGCATAGTTGCTTTAATTGCTATATTGTTTTACTGCTTTCCTTAAATTGGCATTCCGCTCATATTTCTTCCACTCTGGAAAATTGACACTATCACACACTACACGCGAGGTGTGTTTTGCGCACCCGCAAATTTCTTTCAAATTACCGAATTTTTAGGAGAGTTGGTATATGCGCGGAGCGTCCGGACCATCCGGTTGGCCGCGTAGCCTTCTCACTCGAGTAGTCCGCTCGGGAACCTTGTGTCTAGTCAGCCAAATCTTAGAAAATATAAGATAGAGCTATACCACCCTTTATTTTAAGTCATGCATGCATACACCTTAGGTGGGTCGATCCTTGGTGTCGACTCCACAATTAAGAAATCCGCCAAAGATATCTACGGGTCTCACAACCCAACGATCAATCATCATATTATGTGTAGCGTGATAAGGATAGACTAATCCAAGACTAATCATGACATGCTGAAATTGGAAAATGTACATTCATTTTGTCTCATTTCCGACAAAGCATTGCAGTTTAGCAACCTTGGATCAATCTGTCGTAATCCCGCATATCTGGCGTTTAGGCCCACCTCCGCATAAAGAGAGGCCCTATGTATATTAGGATGCGCATTTAATTTCCATACAATCTGCTTGTTATTTCATGCTACTTCCCACTCTGTGCATATTATTTGAAACAATAATTACTCGCCTTATACTAACTTGATTTTCTTCATTTTTCAGCAGGTTTATTTTGCCTAATTTATTTCCCCAAAAGGTTGATTCGTGTTGGCTAAAACTGGCGGAGCACCCCATCTTTTATTCCAAATCATGCCTGCCCAAATTGTATTAGCGCTAACTTAATGAAACAATACGATTTAAATTGAGGCCTGAATCGCATTTTTGCATTTTAATATGTTTTACCTCCACCTTTTGAAAGCTCAAAATGACACATCTGCATTGCTTTTGCTAGTTTAAAATCTGTTTTGTTTAATAATTTTCTTCTTTTTCATCATGCAAATTAATTTGTCGGTAATATGTGACATATAATGAAACAAGCAAGCAAGGTCCCAAACAACGAGCAAGACTTCGAAGAATATGAGGAAGACTCGCAATCGGAAGAACTGGGGCATTTTTTTTTTGAATAAGTCAAAGACAGATTTGGATGAAACATCAGGATGGTTGATAAGTTACAAGCATCGGCACGGACGTTTGCCATTTGTACTCTTGGGCTGCCACGCTACGACCAGGACTTCTACTGGGGCATTTCCCTATCATTCGAAGCCAAATCAGGTACGAAGAGACTGATTGATGAAAGCAGATGGACGCAATCGTCCGGGGCAACCTTATCAGGATAGAATGGCCGAAAACCATCAATGCAGATGCAGTGAAGAGATACCATATCTAAGATTAGTTATTCTCTATGTAATACTTTTTCTATGTTGTAAAAGTTGCGCTCCCTCGGCGGGATACGCATAGAACCCACATAGGGTTTCACCTTTTTAAGACTGAAATTTCCCGAAAAATCGCATTTGTTTGCTTGGAACGAACTACGTCATGACCTGATTCCCTCGGCGGGATACGTAGGCGGCCACATCGGCTTCGGTCTCATTTTTAGAAAAACCCTTACAATCTCCTTTGCTTGTAACGAACTACGTCATGACCTGATTCTTGGGATACGTAGGCGGCCACATCGGCTTCGGTCTCATTTTTAGAAAAACCCTTACAATCTCCTTTGCTTGTAACGAACTACGTCATGACCTGATTCCCTCGGCGGGATACGTAGGCGGCCTAAATCGGCCTCGGTCCCACCATTAGGAAATATTTTATCTCACATATGACAAAATGCACCCATCTGATCACCCTGATAGGACATGCAAGCAACCCAGACAAGACTCGGTGGTCCGTTCAAAAGATCATCATCCTCACATATTAGAAACTGGGGCATTTTTTGGGGATCAACGCCGAGGAGGACGCCGATAAACATGGAAAAGCATCGGCAAAATAAGTCTTCAGCCAGAAGAATTTTGGATAAGACGTTTGCTTTGTTTCACCGCATGTCGCTGCTCGACAGACATTTTACATAAATGCATACTTTCTCATAAGCGGATTATTTCCAACAAATATCTTCATTAAAGTTCGACAAGAACTTTTACTGATATGCATATTTTCTTATAAGTAAATTATTTTCAACAAATATTTTCGTTAGAGTTCGACAAGAACTTTTTACGGATATGCCTATTTTCTTATAAGTAAATTATTTTCAACAAATATTTTCGTTAGAGTTCGAGAAGAACTTTTACTGATATGCCTACTTTCTCATAAACAAATTGTTTTCAACAGTTTCCATTAGCGGTTAGCCAAGACTGGGAACTAGACAGGAGCTACAGGTCCGAATCAGCAGGACATGCAGCTATCAAGAGCCAAAGCTACAAAGTCAACGCGAATCAACCGCCCCTCCCCAAACTCACAAATTTTCTTTGAATACAGGTTCTTCATGTTGAAAAAGCAGGGAAGCCACATCACTTATGATCAATTCCCCAAAGAATTTCGGCACCACAACTCACTACAAGGATTACGTTCCTGTTTTGCATTTATACGAAGACATCATCTTGACCTACAGGGTCCCGACTATTATGTCTGCACACAGATGTTATTTCGAATCACAAGGAACGACAACACGGCAAACCCGACGGCAAAGACGTCGCATCACATTTTCGCCCGTGCCAGGACGACATTTCAATTCACGTGAGTTTGGATCGGCAGAAGATTCAGCACAACGCGGAACCCTATTACAGCAAACTGACGGCAAGGACGTCACTTACATCTATTACAACAGGACAGCATTACAATTACGTCATCGACGTTATGGCAGCAGCACAACATTATCTTTTACGACAACGCAGCAAATATCTTTTACAGCTTCTCAACGATGTCAACAACACTACAATGACGTCTTCAAACGCAGCAACTATCTTTTACGGCAATGCAGCAACTATCTTTTACGGCAATGCAACAACTATCTTCTACGGCAACGCAGCAACTATCTTTTAACCGCATCTCAACGACGTCAACGACAACGACGTCTTCAGTAATTTGACTATCTTTTACCGCATCTCAACGACGTCAACGACAACGACGTCTTCAACAATTCGACTATCTTTTACCGCATCTCAACGACGTCAACGACAACGACGTCTTCAACAATTCGACTATCTTTTACCGCATCTCAACGACGTCAACGACAACGACGTCTTCAGCAATTCAACTATCTTTTACCGCATCTCAACGACGTCAACGACGTCTTTAGCAATTCAACTATCTTTTACCGCATTTCAACAAACGTCAACAACAACGACGTATTCAGCACAATTATCTTCTACAGCAAGACAACATTACAATAACGTCCTCGACGTCATGACAGCACAACAATCATCTTCTACAGCAAAACAACATTACAATAACGTCATCGACGTTATGGCAGCACGACAATTATCTTCTACAGCAAAACAACATTACAATAACGTCATCGACGTTATGGCAGCACGACAATTATCTTCTACATCAAAACAACATTACAATAACGTCATCGACGTTATGGCAGCACGACAATTATCTTCTACAGCAAAACAACATTACAACAACGTCATTGACGTTACTGCAGCACATCAACTATCTTCAACAGCATTACAATGACGTCTTCAACGCAGCAGCTATCTTTTACAGCATTACAACAACGTCATCGACGTTACTGCAGCACAACAAATATCTTTTACAGCATTACAACGACGTCAACAACATTACAATGACGTCTTCAACGCAAAGAACTATCTTTTACAAGCATTACAACAACGTCATTGACGTTCGCAACACATCAACTATCTTCAAAAGCATTACAACAACGTCTACGACGTTACGGCAGCACGACAACTATTCTTTACAACAACAACAACATCAGCAAAGTCTATGCAACGACGACATCATCAACGTCTATACAACGACAACATCATCAACGTCTATACAACAGCGACGTCAACAACATTACAACGACGTCTTCAACACAACACGTCGATCCAACGACGTCATTTCAGGCGCCCACCTTATAATGAGGGTATTTTAATTTCAGTCAGGCGCCCACCTTATAATGAGGGTATTTTAATTTCAGTCAGGCGCCCACCTCATAATGCGGGTATTTCCAAGTTATTTTTCTCTACAATTTTCCTCAGCAGTTATACACTAATTTTATCTTAAGCTTTAGTTTGCAGGAGTTTTTTTATTTGCAGGAACTTCATCACGGCGTGGGACTATCTTTTACGGCGAACCGATGCAAATTGGTCAACGACCTACTTCGAACGTCGATACGCTTTTCCCATTAGTTTCTCGCATCAACGACCAGTGTCATCCTATGTCGACACTGGGGCATTGTTGTTTGAATGTGCACCATCTTTTTTTCAACTTCTTCCCCCCGGGGATTCTATTTCTTACCACGCAGTCCCGATGATCGGGACAAAATTGGCTACTCAGTCAACTTCTTTGGCCGAAAACTCTTTCATCGTCTCCGTCCAAAGAGGGGCATCTGTTGACACCCAATTTTGTCTCATCTTTTATGATTTTATTCGCAATTTTTAATATTTTGACACTTTTTAAAATAATTTTAAAATATAGGCATATATGTGTGTATCTTCGTATTATTATTATTATTCGCATATTTTATATCATTTGCATTTTTATAATAATCATAAGTTATCCGAAAATTCTATGTTATTTTATTCTCGCAAAATTGCACCGCATTTCCCTTTTATTAAGCATTAAACATTTCGCAAATATTATATTTTTATTATTATCACATCGTTACGCTATTTTAAATAATTCACATCTTTTACAAAAAGAAAAGAAAATATATATATATATAAATATTTTTAATATTAGACCCCTTTTATATTTTTTAATCCATAACCCATTTTCATTTTTTTCAACCCAAAACAATTTCTACCAAAACTAATTTCATTCCCACAAATATCAGCCCAAAATCGGTCGACCCAGCCCAATCCCCAACTCCTATATTCCCGCCCATACCTTTTCCCTAAACATAACCCACAAAACAAAAAAAAAACCACCAGGCCCAATCGGCCGACCCACAAGCCCAATCACCAAATTAAAACAACCCAGCCCACACCCGACCGACCCGACCCGACCCAACTCGTCTTCCCCCCTCTTTTAATCCCCAAACCAAATAAAAAAAAAAAAAAAACCCTAAACCTAAACCTCTCAACCAAAGCCGCCGACCCCACACCCCCATACCGGCGACCCCACGTCGCTGGTCACCTCACCCCTACCGCCACCAACTCCCCCCTCTGTTGCGCTGACACCATAAAATCCGCGACCCATGCCCCTAAAATCCGCGATTTTCTTTACCTTTAATTCGAATTTCAAACTCGTTCTTGGGGGGGGAAATCCACCTATAAATACCCCATGTTGTTCTTCATTTTTACGAGAAGATTTTCGGGGGAGAAAAATAGATTTTCGGAAGGATTTTCGGAAGATTATTCCATATATACATAAATATTTTGTTGTGTTCTTGAGTTTAAAGCATTTTGGCTTCTTTGTTGTTCAAGAATCAAGTCCGAAAAGGTTTGTCATCCCCTTTGATTCTCTGATTTTTCTTCACTGATTCGGGTCGGGTCGACCCGGTTTGAGTAACATTTCCAGAATTCTTGCATTTCATATTTATGTATGTTGGTTATCTGGAATTGATGGAATTATTTGATGTCGGGTTGAATCTCCAATTCGGGTCGGATTACTGACCCGGGTCGGGTCGACCCGATTTGAATTTCCAAATTTCTTGCATTGTTGCTGTTGTTATTATTGGCTATCTGAATTTGGTGGATATTTGATTTCGGGTTGAGTTTCCGATTAGGGTCGGGTCACTGACCCGGGTCGGGGCGACTCGATTTGAATATTTCCAGAATTTCAGAACTCGGGTCGGATATTTTAAACTGCTCACTGCTCGTTTCTTTGGCACTGTTTTACTGTTTTGTTAATGTCACATTAAGGCCGATGAAATTGAATTCGAGGCCGTGCTTTTTTTTGTAGTTTCTATGTTTTATTATTTTACTGTTTTAAACCAAATACCACACTGGCCGATGAAATTAAATTCGAGGCCGCGCTCTGTTTCTCTGTTTTTCAGTTTACTGTTTCAAGTATCCGTGCAACGGATATTTACTGTTTTACTGTTTTTAAACTAAACGTCACGTTACCTCTGTTTTTGCTTACTGCTTACTGCTACTGCTACCGCTACCGCTACTGCCTCGCTTACTGCTACTGCTACCGCTACCGCTACTGCCTCGCTTACTGCTACTGCTACCGCTACCGCTACCGCTACTGCTACTGCTTACTGCTTACTGCTTTAAACATCCATGCAACGGATATTTAATGTTTTACTGTTTTAAACTAAACACCGCGTCTTTTCGGAATTTGTCTCTCTGTTTTTCTGCTTTCTGATTACTGCCTCCTGCTTACTGTTTGCTGCCTTATTTTAAAATTTTGCTGATTTGAACACGATACTACACTGGCCGATGAAAAATATCCGTCGATTTTGAAGCCTCCATAGTCGTAAAGACGGAAAATATAACTTCTGGGCAATGATGAAGACTTAAACCTTTTTATCCGAGATCAACATGTTTAGTAGGCGAGGTGACTAAAATAACCAACAAGTTATATATTCGCAGCCACGACATGATTATAGTGATCCTTTCTATTTCACCCGAGAGACCAACACGTTTAGTAGGCGAGGCAATCAAAATAAACTACATTAGTCATATGTTTGCAGCCACGACGTGATTGGAATGTTCTTTTCAAAATTTAAGTCTGAGCCCTCCGTGATCAAAACATTCACTGTTTTGAATACGGATATGGAGTTATTTGTATTTAACTGTTTCTAACCGTTTGTTCGTGATAGCTTGCAGGGATTAAAGCAAATAAAGACAAATATTCCTCGGAGTTTATTTATTTTTATTTCTTTCTTTAATTCGGCTTTTATTCCGCTTTGTATTGTAATATTATTTATCGCACTTATGTAATTATTGAAATGCTTAGAATAGGCAAACTTAGGATTAATTCATAGGTTAGTTTAAGATTTGAAACCCGTCGCTAGCTTATTTATTTGTAGGCTCGGTTGAATTCAAACTTAGAAATCCTTCGCTAGTTTATTTATTTTAGGCTCGTCACGCGTATTCAAGATTTTCAAAATAACTTTTGTCATCTTTTATTTGCTTTATTAAATCATACCGAATAAGTTTATCTTTTGTCAATTTACAATTCATTGATTCCCCAAATTTTACTTCTTTGGCATTATAAATAATTTGTTTTACTATCACTTGTCAAATACATATTTTTTCAACTCTACATGTATTTCTCTTTAAATACCATACAAATGCATATTTAAAAAATCTCTACATGTATCTTTCTTTTTAAAATGCATCATTTACTAATTATTTGCAAACATCTTTAAATCGTTATACTTGTAAAAACATATATTTTTCTAGTAATAATTAACCCGAGTTTGACGGATAACCGCAAGTTAGCGGATCTTAAAGGATGCCTAACCCCTTCCCTTTAGGATAATAAAGAACCCTTACCTAGAATCTCGCTAGTTTTTCGAGACCTTAAAATTGGAGTTACATTGCAGCATTTAGTTTAATATTTAGGTGTCCTAATTCACCGTAAAAATAATTAGGTGGCGACTCCTCAATTCTTTACCCAGGAATCACCTGAACACGTCAGTGCTCCGCTTCCGACCTCTCGCGGGGGGTCGGGTCAAAATCGGGCGCGACAGTATCAGTATGCAGATATCTTCACTAAAGGACTACCTAGACAGCTATTTCTCGACTTCAGATCCAGTCTGAGCATCTGGCCTCCTCCCGCTCCGACTGAGGGGGTGTATTAGTGAATATTGTTAGAATATTCACCATATATTTTGTAATTATTAGTGTTGTATAATTATGGTAGCTATAAGATTCTTATTGTATGAGGACTCCACATTATACACACTATATATATTTGTATTAATGAGAAAGTCTCCCCAAAGGAGATTTATATATCTTATTTCATTCTTTTTAAATCAGAATTTTTTCAAAATACAAAATTTCACGTTTTTTGTGAGAACGACAAATGTATATGACACTAATATGAAAGTTAATATCTCGTACGCGAAAGATAAGAAACGGATGCATGGTCTATAAGAAAGTCAATATCTCAGTAAAAACTTTTGACCTCAAAAGAAGACGATTATATTAGATAATTTATAAGTTCTTTTTTTATTTCTCACTTCGCGAGACACTTTTTAAAAATATGTTCTCATGCTACTACTTTTAATGTCAAAAAATTCACGTGATTCTTGTACGTAAAATTAATTTTTACTGAAATATTTATCGGATAGATTTGTTTGTCAAACTGTTGACGATATTTACTAGGACGAAGACAAATTCCTTTTCCAAATTTATGTGAAACTTGCTTGTTTGGATTTGGAACATTATTCCATATCATATTGTCCCATCAAGCTAACTTTTGAATTATTTGGTCCATACTTATTCAAATGGTGTAACAAAATGAACTAGTATTTACGAGTAATTTGAAAGAAAAAAAAAAAAAACGGATGCGATTAGTCAATCTGAAAAGCCTTTAACTGTAGTGAAAACTATGTTACACTGAGAAGTGAGAACTATTTAGCTTAAGTTTCTAGTAAAACTCTTATTAAGAAAATTCAGAAATATTCCTAAGTAATATTCCTTGCGTATGCTCTTTATTGTTTTATTTTGGTGTTATCAAAAACATGTTGGAAGATATCACTATCTTCATTTTTAATTTGTGCTAACAGTAGAATTAATTTCTAATATTATCATCAAAGGATGTGATCCAATGATGAGGTCATTAATTTCTTAATTAAAGGTCTCGATTTCAAATTTTGAATATAAAAAACTTCTTATTTTTAAAAATGAGCTCTACGTAGTGCGAATTCGAATTCATTTAGTTCTAATATAAATATCGAACATCAAATAAAAAAAAATACAAAACTTGTCACAATTCCAATTTGCATACGACAGGATTTTATGCTACGAAAAAGTCAATAGTTGGCCATTGGTAGGAGTATAGGCTACCGATTCTCTAGCTAGTTTGATGCCAACTAGTGGTGGTAGTATTTTAGTGGTTCATATTTTCAAAATTCTGTTGAAAACCATATTACAATCATTGTTATTGTTATTGTTATTGTTATTGTTGTTATAAATATGACGTCAACTTTTTGGTCATACTATAATCAAAAAGTGACTTCTTGTTTTATAGTCTGTTTGATTAGATTTCTTAAATTATTTTTTCTGTCCTAATTTATATGATATTTTTCGTTTTATGAGAGTCAAATAAAAAAATCTTTGATTATGTTCTTTAAATATTTTAAATTATTAATTATTATGACTTATAGTACTTTTGATGTAAGTTCTAAAAATGTAAATTATTTTTAAAAAAAATTAAAGATTGTATGTCCGAATTCACGGTTAAAATGAAGAAGTTTGACTCTCGAAATTCAAAATGTATCACATAAATTGAAACAGAGGGAATACTTTATTTGAAAAATATTTTTAGTCAAAAATGTCTTAAAAAAACTTTGAAGATTAGTTGTTGGTGTTTGACTAACGATTTGAAACTTGTTGGATATCGTAAAGCAGGACGGGAAGTAAATAAATATTACAAGTGTTCGAAAGGATAAAAAAAAAGGTCAATGTTCAGAACTGCCGCAAGCTTGTTGAGTCTTGAATCTTGATAACCTGAAATCAAGAAACACTAAATCTGGATTGTTACAACTGTGTGTTGAATCGAGTGATTGCACTATGTCCTTAAGATAAGATTGCCCCGTATATATGCTTTTACGTTAACGGACAATAGTCTCCCAAGATAAAACAACACTTTAATCTCAACACTACAAAGCAAATAGGTTGAGTCTGACGAAGAAAACAAACACGAAACGCCTTGCTGAAGAAATGGAAAAGGAATGAAGAGTTTCTTTTTTCCTTCAACGTTTTTGGACTGACTTTCTCTTATGTTTTGTCTCTGTGTATATAGTGTGTCTATGTTTCTGCTGTGTATATTTTATGTTTTTCGTGTTGCCCAATTGAGCCAAAAGGCATCAATATATATATAGCATGGAGGAGGGACTCCTCAACTGCAAAAAACAAGGTTGTTAATAGCCATTAGTGAGGGCTAATTATGGAGGAGTTACTCAGCCAAGTAATGGCTGGTTAATGCACACTAAGACCGGACGGGACGGGCGGGCGGCGGCGGCGCGCGTGTGGGCTTAGCCTTGAACCCAAGCACATCTAGGTCCTCCCTCTTTTAAACACATGGGATACCCCTTGGGGTCCCAAACCCTTAGCCAATTTATAGACTTATAAAGAGAGCAATTCTTCCTTTTCCCACCGATGTGGTAGATTTGTCCCACACTATATTTCCATGCCTCAAACACCTTACTTCGTGGACCAATATCTCTTTCATTTCTCAACGAAATTTGACGATTCTTGGCCCTACGGTCATCTACTCACTTAGTAGATTATGCACGTGTGGAGAGACAAAGCCTCCAACATGCGGAACCCTAGTGTTTAATTCATTAAATATGGGTGGACGCACCTCCCCACCAAAGGCAAATTTCCAACAAAACTCACTTTTACTACTAGCAAAGAAATACTATGTGCTTGATCATGATTCCAAAAGTGCTTTGAGAGAGTTATTTTTTTCTAACTTATCAAAAATATTTCTACTTAAAAACACTTACTTCATCCCATATCTTTTCTTTATTTCATGTCTAGTTAAACAACATCACATAAATTAGAGTAAAGGAAGTATCCCCCTTAAAAGCTTGGCTCGACAACTCAACTTCTAATTAAAATAAATACAGTATGATTTTTTGTAAAAATATCATTTATAATTTTCCATCAACTTGGCAAACAAACTATTATATGAGTTAAAGTGAGACGAGGGTCCTGAACAATTTATATATTATCTCACTCTTTATCCCGTTTTTTATGCAAAAACATATGTAATGTTAAGAAAGTCAGTAATTCGTACTTCTGATGCTAAGAATAAGCGGTGATAAGAAAGTTAATATCTCATGAAAACTCTAAATTTTAAAAAAATGATGATTTTAGGCAATAATCTTTTTTATTTCTCACCTCGCGAGATACTTTTTCATACAAATCGTGTATGTAAAACTATTTAGAAAAAAAGAAAAAAAATTAGTTGAAAAATTTGCTCATCGTGACAGCTTTTGACAATGTCTATAAGGACAAAGAATATACACCTTTTCCAAATTTGTATAACACTTGCTATTTTGGAGTTGGAACATTATATATAAAATTGTTATCATAATTAGTAATTTCCATGCGTATTGCCCTTCTTATCAATTTCTTTTGTTATTATCAAGAACCTTCTGGAAATTATCATTATCTTCTCTTATTATTTGTGGCAAACATTGAACTAATCTACAAAAATTACCACAATTATTATGAATATGCAACTCAAACGAGCTTAATTAATTCCAGTTTGTAGATCTTACGCTAGAGAAAAGCCTACACACACAAGAAAAAACACCTTTTGCTATCCATTATCTGTAGTGCTGACTACTATAGTATACAGTAAAACCTCTATAAATTAATACTCTATAAATTAATAAACTTTATAAATTAATAAAATCTTCCGGTCCCAACTTGGGCCTTTGTAAAAAATCATCAAATTCGATAAGATAATAATTTTTCGGAAAATCCCTTTATAAATATTAGGTCCCATTAAAACTCTAAATTAATAATTCATAAATATTACAATTATAAATATTATGGTAATTTGCTAAAATATGAATCTATTGTTACTTGATTTTTCTTAAAATTTAAATCTAATTGGATTTCATCCCTAACCTTTTTAATTGCGACCAAGAGTTAGGTGTCGAGTTCTCTAGTTCGCAACAAAATTTTTTGAAGAGTTGTTGTCGCGCTCAAAGCCTCCTTTCTCGTGACTGGTTCCAACGGTATTGAATCATCTTCAGCTTCATCATTAGTAGGATCTTCAATAATATCAGCAACAATTTCCTCTAAACTTTGAACCATTGAACATTCATCATTTTCACATGGTTGGGTGTTATGAATTATTTTATTTCCATATTGAGATTTATATAGTATATGTTTCATTCATCATGCATGAATATATTTAATTGGCTATAATAGTTATTTAAGTGCAACGAATTAATGTAAACATGTATACATTATTTAAGTAATTCCAATGAATTGATACATGCGTCCATGAATATAATAGTTAATTGTATACAATGAATTGATATTATACATGAATATATTTAATTAGTTACAAAGAATTGGTTGATGCATGAATATAATCAATGAAACATATATGAATTCATTTATTTTCAATACATATGTATGTACTAAATTTGCTGAATTTAAAAAGTCTCTCTTTTAATTAATAAAATATTAATTTATCGATATATTAATATCTCTCTAAATTAATAAAATTTTATGGTTCCAATGTTATTAATTTATAGAGGTTTTACCGTATATTGTAGAAACAGACAAATAGTAGGCCCATATTGTAAATTAAACCTTCGTTATTTCCGAGGTAAAGAATCTAATCTTTACCAGTTTTTGCTTTTCGGTCGTCTTTTCTTTTTTCCTTTCCGCTAATTATATTTAAGATAAAATTATAATTCACAGTTAGTTTGATTTGCTAATTTTTAAGATTGATTATTTAGTTAGCTATACATACTTGATACTGACAAATATTTATCATAAACATCCGAAAATTTACTAATTCAACTAAGTACACCAAAAAATAATTAAGGGGATATATTACTTCTTATTAAAAGCTTCTTCATTTTCAAACTTTGAATGCAAGACATGAACTGATTGATATTTGAAAAAATAAGTATTTGAAGTCAAGTTGAGAAGGGATATTAAGTAATTGATGTTTTGTTTGGACATAAAAATATAATTGAATTTTTTGGAGTGAAAATTTGAAAAAACTTAAAAATTTCTAAAAATCTATTTTCAAAAGTTCAAATTGTGGTCAAATAGATGGAAGGAAGATAAATTTAAAACATTTTCAATACGTTAGTCATTTGTAACCCTATTTCGTTATTTTTATTTTTATTCTGAAACATTAATCTTCTTAGTCATACTGAAACCAAAAAGTGATGTCTTGTCTTATACGGCAAGTAACAGGAGACAAAAGCCTTGAACAACTTATATAATTTATTTAGTTATGTTTATTTCATAATCTTTTCAAGACAAATCTTTGGCACTTTTTGTGCAAAGGACAAGAAACGCATATGCCGTTAATAAGAAAGACTATTTCTTCTGGTTTTTATTGGAAGAACAAGAAATATGTATGTGGTGAAAACTTTTACCTCTGAAGAAGATGATGACATTGAACAATTTATAAGTTCTTTTTCATTTTTTGCCTCGTGAGACACTTCTTTACACAATTCGTACAAGTAAAACTAATTTTTACTGGAATTTTTGTACGTTGATAAATTTGTCTGTTAACAGTTGACGACATTTATAAGGACAAAGACAAACTCCTTTTCCAAATTTAATGTGAAATTTGCTTTTCTGGATTTGAAAATTTATTACATATCATATTTTCCCATCAAGCTAACTCTTGATATTGTTAGTTATGATTGTCATTTATTATTCCTTATATAATGTATATTTCAAATTTCATACTTATTCAAAATGGGTGTAAGAAAAATTAGCGAATACTTAATCTGAAACATCAACATTTTCACATTCAATTAGTCAATTTGAAAAGTCATAATTTTTTTGAAAACTATGTTACCTGGAAAAGCTATATAGCTTAAGTTTCTAGTAAAACTCTTATTTAGAAAACTCATAATATTCAGAAGTAATATTCCATGCGTATGCTCCTTGTTTTATTCTGTTGGTATCATGGAAGAGAGCGTTTTTATATTAAATGAATCTTATGCGACCGTAAATTAAAAATGATGAAAGTCGCAATATGGGTATGAGGTTGTGATGCAACCGATTGTCTAGGTAGTTTGATGGCAACTTGTGGTAATATTTTATTGGTTTACTTTTTTCAAAAATTTCAATTGAAAAGGACACTACAATCATTTGTTGTTGTTATTGTTGTTCTAACTGTCGCATCAACCTTTTTGGTTATACTATAACCAAAGAGTGACATCATATATGATAGTCTAAATATTTTTATTTTATTTTATATAAAACTGTTTGATTGAGTATGAACTTTGAGAAATTAAATATTTTCTTCATTTTAATTTATATGACATTATTTAACTTGGAACGGAATTTAAGAAAGAAATGAAGACTTTTAAAATGATTGATTCAAAACAAGCCTTATATAAATGTATCATTGTAGATATCTCAAAACATTAAATTGTTTCTAACTATATAAATGTGACATTCTTTTTGGAACAGATCAAAAAGAAAATGGTGCCACATAAATCGGGACAGGGGAAGTAAGATTTTTGAAAATGTGGTCTAAAACAAATAATAGAAATTTGTATTGTTACAAATCATTTTATTAAGAATAAAAATAAAGTGTCATTCTTTTTAGACCGACTAAAAAAAAAGATTGTCACATAAATTGATACATGAGAGTAATTTATTTTGTGGATTACTCCCTCTGATTCAGAATAAGTGTTCCATTTAACATTTAACCCCTTAAGAAAGTAGTAACTCATAGAAAAATACGCATTTTGATTAAATTATCCTTAATTAAATACTACCTAATTAATATAGTTTCTTGATTACATAAAACTCACTTATCTAAATAGGGGTAAATTTGAAATTATAGAATTAATTTCTTCTAGATTATGTAAGTAGACACATTTTTTGAACCAAAATAAAATAGCTAAGTGAACACTTGCTATGAAACGGATGGAGTAATAATAAAAAATGCTTTTCAAAAAATTAGAGTAACAATTTATGTTTGAACAATTAATTTGGAATCAAATTTTACTAGTACAATTAGAACAATAAGTTTAAGCTTGACTAAGGTTTCAAAAGTGCTTCTATAAAAACATTATTTTTTTAGCTTTTGAAAAATAGTTTTTGCTATTGGTCAAAAATATTCTTTTTTTAGAAACTTGCTAAACAACTCAACTTCTAAAATATATATACTTTCTAAAAGAAATAATTACTTTTAGGTTCATATAAATTCAGTCAAACATGCTATTATACTATAAATAAAATAATAAATATTTTGAAATGATTTTTTTTTAATAAGAACGATAAGTATATCGAGACGGAGGGAGCATCTCACTCTTTTATTCCATAATTTTCTCAAGATAAAAAATTTCCTGCCGCTTTATGTGAAAGACGAAAAACGTATGCGACATTACTAAGAAAGTCAGTAACCTATATTTTTTATATGAATAACACTAAATACGTGTCAACGTTGATAAGGAAGTTAATATCTCATAAAAATTGTTACTTCCTCCGTATCAAATTATTTATCATGGTTACTAAAAATATAATTATTTTAAATTATTTGACGTTTTAGAAGTTTAAGACATAATTAATTATTTCTTCCCCATTTTATCTTTAAGAGAATTTTGTCACTATTAGAGAAAACACATACATAAAATAATTATTTTAATGAAAAAAATTATAATTTAGACATAAATAAAGGTAAAAGTAATCAAATACCCATCATATTTAATATTTATTAAGATGCGTGTAAAATATATACCACTTAATTGTAAATTATAATTTTATCTTAAATATAATTAGCGGAAAGGAAAAAGAAAAGACGATCGAAAAGCAAAAACTGGTAAATGTTAGATAAGCACCTAATTCAGGTGTTGACTCAAAAGATAGAATTTTTTCAGTACTAGAAAAGGGGGAGGCCTTGAACATCACATGATAAAACGTCGTCGTATTTGAAGACCTAGAAAGCAGTGATGGAGCTGATTAAACTCGTTACTGTATTGATCTCTGAGTTTCCGTGCAACAATATTTGAACAAATTACAACAACAAACAACAATAACATAATCTGTTGTAATCCACAAGTGAAAGTATCATAAAGGTAGAATATACGCAGATTTTATATCTACTTTTTTGTGGGCAGATATATTATTTTTAAAAGATCTTCGGCTGAAAAAGAAACATTTTCAATGTAGAAATTCAAGAAAAATAATATTTGAACAAATTCTTCTACAAAAACTGAAGCAGTAGAATTCTGGAGAATAAATGAAATCGAGTGGAGTGAATAACTAAAATTGTACTACACCCTCCGTCCCAATTTATGCGGCACTATTTGATTTGATAAGAAGTTTAAAAAAGAAAGGAAGATTTTTAAAATGTGTGGTCCAAAACAAGTCTTATATAAATATGTACCTGTAAATCATCTCATAAAGTTAAATTATTTCTAAATATAAAAAATGTGACATAGACAGACCAAAAAAATGTTGGAAATTTGCCTTTTGGTGGGGAGGTGCGTTCACCCGTATTTAATGACTTAAACACTAGGGTTCCGTATGATGGAGGCTTTGTCTCTTCACACGTGCATAATCTATTAAGTGAGTAGATGAACGTAGGGCCAAAGATCGTCAAATTTCATTGAGAAATGAAAGAGATATTGGTCCACGAATTAAGGTGTTTTGGGGCATGGAAATATGGTGTGAGACAAATCTACCACATCGGTGGGAAAATGAAGAATTGTTCTCTTTATAAGTCTCAAAATTGGCTAAGGGTTTGGGACCCCAAGGGGTAACTCATGTGTTTGAAGGAAGGAGGACCTATATGTGCTTGGGTTTAAGGCTAAGTCCACACGCGCGCCGCCGCCCGCCCGTTCCGTCCGGTCTCAGGTCATGGGACGTGGGCTTCTTCTAATATTATCTCTTTGAACCCCAAAATTGCTTAATATTTACAGTTTGGTCCCTAAAGTTTCTGAAAAGCTGAAATTAGGAACAACGGAATGCAGAAAGTTTGATTTTTGGAGCGTTAAAACTCCATTAATCTGCACCTTAACTCCTCCCTAACAGCTCCTTTATGTTGTACATTAAATCAGCCATTACTTGGCTGATTAACTCCCTCACTAATGGTTGTTTACTTGGCCATAAATTGCTATTACTTGGCAGTTGAGGAGTCCCTCCCCTTATGCTATATATTGGAGTCTTTTCGCTCAATTGTAGAGACTACAATATAATACACAAAGACAAACAGAAAGAGAACAACTGAAATTCTGTCCAGAAACGTGTGGACAAACAGAAAACTCTTCCTTCATTTTCCATTCTTCAGCAAGTCGTTTCGTGTTTGTTTTCTTCGTCAGAATCAACCTATTTGCTTTGTAGTGTTGATTAGTTGTTGTTTTATCTTGGGAGACTATTGTCCGTTAACGTAAAGGCATATATACGGGGCAATCTTGTCTTAAAGACAGAGAGTCATCTCTCAACTCAGCCACAGTTGTAACAATCCAGATTTAGTGTTTCTTGATTTCAGGTTATCAAGATTCAACATTCAACAACCTTACATCAGTTCTTAATATTGGCTTGTTTGTTTATCATTTCGAACACTTGTAATATTTATTTACTTCCCATTGCTTTACATATCAAACAAAAAAATGGTGCTACATAAAATGGGACAGAGGGAGTAGAATTTTTCTCCAATTCTCTCCTATGGCGAAACCCCTTCTATGTTTCGCTCTATAGAATATACACAGATCTTATATCTACTTTTTGTGGGGCAGAGATGTTATTTTTGAAAGACCCTCGGCTAAAAAGAAACATAGTCAATGCAGAAATTCAAGAAAAATAATATTTGAACAAATTCTTCTACAAAAACTGAAGCAGTAGAATTTTGGAGAAGATTAAATGAAATCGAGTGGAGTGAATAACTAAAATTGTACTACTCTCTCTGTCCCAATTTATGCTGCACTATTTTACTTGATAAATAATTTTTTTAAAATGAAGATTTTTAAAATGTGTGGTTCAAGACAAATCTTATATAAATATATGGATGTAAATCATCTTATAAAGTTAAATTATTTCTAAATATAAAAAATATGACATTCTTTCAAGACAGACCAAAAAAAAAAATGGTGCTACATAAATTGGGACAGAGCGAGTAGAATTTTTCTCCAATTCTCTCCTATGGCTAAACCCCTTCTATGTTTGGCTCCATAGTGTGTGTTTACAAATTCCACATAGGCGCAATTAGAAAAATAAAAGTGGGGACAAGGAGATTTAACGGATCGATGGTAAATATGGCAGGAAAATAGAGTACAAGGGTAAATATGACTCTATAGTTGAATGATAAGGACAAATATATTTAAAAAGTATAATGAAAGGCAAATATAGCTTATTTGATAGAGTACATGGACAAATCTGACCTATTTCGATTATTTTATTTTTTTGATTTCCTACTCGATGTTCACTATTTGGATTGGAGCCCGACTATATTTGGATTCGCATAGTATAGAACTCATTTTTGCTCGAACCCGAGACCTCTCACCATATCCTTTGGTGGTCTCTATCTTCATTTATTATTTACGGTAAACGTTAATCTAATTTATAAAATTTATCAATCTTATCATGAATTGTGCAGATAAAACGAACTTAATTAATCTCAATTTGTATGAGAGCGATCTTAAACATGCTAGAAAAATCCCCACCGCACAAGAAAAAACAGCCTTTGCTATCTGTTAGCTGTATTGTAGAAACAGACAAATAGTTGGCCCATTTTAAAACCAAACATTCGTTATTCCAAGGTAAAAAAATCTTATCTATACATGCTTTATATTGAGGGTACAAATTTATTCATTTCGAATTTTTACATCAATGAGAATAAGATACTCCCTATGCATAACTTTGATTTCATATTTAATAGCTTTTGAAAGTGTAATGTTAAAAATACTTAAGTTTTTTATTATATTGCTTTTGATTTTCCTTTTTTAAATAATGAAGTTTGGGCTTAACTCAATCCAAAAAACTAGCTTGTAGGGTGAGAATTGTCAAGTCCATATAAGGAGTTCATGTTCTCATTTCATTTTCGATGTGGGACTCTTAACATTCCCCCGCACGCCCAGATTTCGTTAACTGGAGCGTGGACAATATAATTTGGGGGCCCAACATCGGTGAACAAAGAATTGGAATGAGTCTGACTCTAATACCATGTAAAGAATGGATTTTGAGCCAAACTCAACCTCAAAAGCTAGCTTGTAGGGTGAAGATTGTCCAAGTTCATATAAAGAATTCACGTTCTCATTTCATTTTCGATGTGGGACTCTTAACACTTTCACCGAGTTATTTCCTTTCATTTTCTTAATTAATAGAAATAAATTCATTCTTTTCTAAAATAAGCTTTTTGTTAATTTCAATACCGCATGACAATGTTTAAAAGTAGAAAACTTAAATTTTTTTGATACATTATGTACGTATTTTAATTTAAGATCAGAAGATTCAAAATCTCATTTTACTTTTATAAATTCCTTACTAAGTTAAACTAAATTACAACACAAAATAAAATAGAGACTCATGATTAAACAATATGTATTTTTGTTTTAATTTTTAACTGTTAAGGTTAAATCGCATGATTTGATATAATTATCGAGTGCAAATAAGTAATTTTTGTATAGCAATTATTTCCCTCAAAATTCATTTGAAAATGATTGTATGATCATTATTGTTGTTATTGTTATTCGTTCAATAATTATCTTAGTCATTGCTCATATGTGGTAAAATAAAAATGTGTCAAACATATATAAGAAAGTTAATATCTGGCGAAAACTTTTGCTTCAGAAGAAAATAAATGAATTAATTAATCTATAAACTAGCTTTTAAGTAGTATCGTTAAATACGAATAAAATCACATAAATAATTAAAAAGAAAAGATAATTACATATAAGGTTTAGTGATACTCTTAATTTGATCTTATGGAAAGAATCGTGAGGTCTTGGCACAAGCGACAATATCACACAATGTGAAGAGTGCATTTAGGTTGATTTAACCCAACAATTGGTATCAGAGCTAATAGTTTAGCAAAACGAGTATAAAGATAGTGGAGGCCTGACTTAGTGCTTTTGTCGTCTATAAAATCTCCAGATAATTAGCTCATGAGGGGATGAATCATATGAAACTTAGTTCGAGAGATAGATTGTTGGTTGTGCAAACAAAATTCTATATTTGATAGCTGGAAAAAAGAAGAAGTTACATATAAAATTTTGAGATACTCTTAATAGTGTGAGATCTTTTTACAAAACTCACATGAGTAGAAATTATCATAACATTCAGTTATTTGAGGTAAATGTGGAACAGAATTATCACAATTATCATGATGAGTTGGTTGTTGGTCCCCAAACCCTTGGTGATTACCTATATAAATGTTACATGCTTTTGCTTTTTCTTTGGTGATCTTTTTTAAATTTTACCTTTTATTTTCTTTTGTTTAATAATATTTATACGTCTAAAATTCACTGATTCCTAAAATAATACTCCTTTCGTTTCAAATTTGTTGTCTATTTCACTGCTTAAGAGTCAACTTTGATCAACATATTAAAATATATTTTTTCATCAAATTAATATAAAAATATTACATCTTATAGTACTTTTGTATTAAAACTTAATTATAAAATATTGAATGAATCTAATCTAATTTAACTTTAAAATTTGATCAAATTAGCTTTCGAAAAGAAAATAATATGGTAGCTAATTTCGGACTAAGGAAGTACTCACTAAGAAAGTAAAATAAAAAAGTCACCTGATCAAAGGAGGGTGTTATTTGAATTCAAAGCTTAGTAAATTGCAATTGGAAAAGCTAATTTTAAGGTGTTAAGAAGAAAATTAATCAAATCTATCAACATCTATAATAAGGAATTCCCTTATTTTGGGTCTTCTTTAATTTTTGCCCCTCAAATTGAATTTTTTTTAATGTTTACTCTTCGCCTAAAATCTCTGAGTTTCGGGTTTGAACTCTCGCTCAGATAAAAACTCAAAAAAAGTTTGCAAGACAGAGTTTGTCTGCAAACTATGCCTGAAGGCATATTTTCAAACTCTATGTTAAGACAGAGTTTGCCTGCAAATTAAGCCTTATACGGCAGAGTTTGCCTGCAAATTAAGCCTTATCCCGTATCCGGCAGAGTTTGCCTGCAAACTAAGCCTTATCCGACAGAGTTTACCTGCAAACTAAGCCTTATCCGGTAGAGTTTGCCTTAAGGTAGCAAATTCTATCTTAAGACAGGCAGAGTTTGCATGCAAACTTTACCTTAAAGACAGAGTTTGTCTTTAGGCATAAAGCAGACAAACTCTGCCTTCAGAATCCAAACTCAACCTTGCAGATTTTTTTTTTCTTTTTGACTGAGCAGAGGTTCGAACTCGAAACCTCAGGGTATTTTTGAGCGAAGGGAAAATATTAAAAATTCTAAATTTGAGGAACAAAAATTAAAAACTAGTGCCTTTGAAGAGAATTTGCGCAAAAAAAGTTATAAAAATAATGATACTGTCAATAAATATAACTAATTCTTTTTACCCCATTTAAAGTACTAAAAGTTTCAAAGAATTGATAACGACGAGGAGAGTTGACAAGAAAGAACATTAATCATCTGGTCAACACCTTAAACATTTACAACTTTACTCTGCACTCTGCATTGAAATTAGTCTCCCACAAGCCCACAACTATCAAGCTAGCTCTGATTAAACATTGCATCCACCACCTTTTTTGGTATGCTATTCCCTCCGTGTTGAATTATTTATTGCATTTTTTGTTTTACACGCCTCTTAAAAATATTAATTAAGAAGAGTATTTGATTATTTTTATCCTTATTTATGTCTAAGTTATTCTCTCTATCCATTAAATATTTTCTTTTTTTGTGAGTCATCTCCATTAATGACAAAGGATAAATGAGAAAAAGATAATAATTAATTGTGTCTTGAACTTCTAAAATGACAAATAATTTTAGATAATTATTTTTAATAACGACGACAAATAATTTGAAACGAAGGGAGTATAGCTTTATCTTCTAACTTGAAGTTTCAAGAAAGGGACATTTTTTTTAAAAATGCTATCAAAAGTGAGAAACTTTATGCAAGTGTAATTTTTAGGCCTACTGTTTATATTTTATTCATATTTTTAAAATTTGTGTAAATATAAATTTTAAAACTAATAAAGTATTAGACTAACGTCTATAAAATTTTAAATTGTATCTAATATTTCCCATAAATCAGTTTGTTCAAAAAGTGTCCTTAGAATATGATCTACAAGGTCAATAAATTGTAAGAGAAAGAAAAAAAAAGTCATTTATTGAAATTCTATTCCGAAAAGGAGCGACAAATAAAAATGCTCCTTTACCGAATAGTGCAGGTAATTGAATTTTATCCACTAAAACATTATGTGTCAGCACTCAAGAAGTATCTACTAGGATTATTTGACTTTATTATTATAATAATGAGTAAAATGTACCTACTTTAATGTGACTGACTGCTATAGTGGCTAAAATTCAGTAACTATAAGAGAAACTAATCCTGACTTTGCTTCAGACAATTTAATTTTATAGGATAATTTTGATGTTTGGACAATAGTATTCATATTTCATACTTTATCTGAACCCATTATTACTGTTCCTCAAAATTTTCAATTTTATTAATTTTGGAGTTGATACTACCTTGTAAACATATCTTTATAAGTTATTACAACTCCTCTCTGATTATCAGCACGTGTACATTCGATATAACTGTTGACACTTTTTAGTTTTCTTCTTTTAGCTTTATTTCCTTCAGTCTTTTTTGGGTTTCATTGGTGACGTTTCATTTCTTGCGAGAAATACAGAACTTTTTACATTTCTCTATTTTTGAACCATATAATATGTTAACCTAACTTGCTACATTAGCAGATTCCTCAATCAGACCATATATTGGCATGGCAAACCTTACCTTGGAAGATAGAAAAAATCGTAAATTAAACTGATGCGGAAATATTCATGTCTTGATGCTAACCTGGAACATCCTTACGCGACATGTTACATTGGAGAGAAATGGGACCTGGAATTTTTTTTACATATATCTTCGGGGGACTATTACACTCATGAAACAAATGTAATTAAGAGTACCACTTGACCTTCTACTTCCCCTGCACTTCTTTCAAGAATGTTGACGAGGATTTTATCACTCTTTTCTTTTACTGTGTGAGCTCTTATTAACATATAACATATCTTATATTGATGTTTGAGCTAAATTTATTGATCCCACTCAGTTTCTTCTTCTCTTCTATCACCTCCAAAAAAAAAAAAAAAGAGGAAAAGACTTGGAGAACTTCTTTATCTTGAGTTTCAAGTTCTCTCTGGTAATATACTTTTGTAGGTAGCAATTTTCTCAGTTGGTTTTGCTATATGATCTTGGTCAAGTCAGACAAATCCAACTTAAATATCTTTGGCCCATGTAATGCTAACGATACCAATTTTAGCTTTTATGTGCGAACCTTACATGATCCCCAGGTATATATAACTGTAGCACGTAGTCATACTTCCGTCCAAGATGTCTAGCAATATGTGCCTTGTAAAAAAAAACGTCTAGCAATATAATTCTATAGGTGCCACAAAATTTGATCTTTTAACCGAACTTACTACTTTTGTTTTGCGTGAATTAAATTTGGAATGTATATTCTGAATATTTATTACTGAGATATTTTTTATGTCGAATGATGAGTACAATTTACTTGAACATCTCATTGTTTTGAAGCTTATTTATTGAATATTGAAACCTGGTACTTGATCAACTTCTCATATTAATTTTTTTACATCAGATGAAGGAAAATCATCAAAGGCAATTCATTAATTATGTATTCCATTAAGGACTCATTCTTTAAAATTTGGGGAAGGTGACAACAAGTTAGCATATATTAGACCTATTTATTCCTAAGTTATTTTGTCAAGTCGTTTGATATTTAAGAACTATGTATAATTCTTGAATCCTAAGAAGGAAAACTATTACCCAAGTTGCAAAACTTATTTATACTTTCTTTTATTAGGACAGATTCAAAAAGGTCTTCAAGATTGAACAGAATTTCTCCATTTTCCAATCCATCTCATTAAGTACATTGATTTTTTTTTTTCCAAAAATTCTGTTGTGCGATATTTGCAAGAATCTGGACAATTATGCTACTCGCGCTTGATGAAGGAATGTCACCTAACTGAGTAAAGTACTGGGACATAGAAAGTTCAGTAACAACTAACAATGTAGCAATTTCCTTCTCAAATATCCTATCTCATCCCATTACATATAAATTAAAAGCATATACGTCCAGTCTCCAGATATTAATAGTGGCACTGTCATCTAGAAAAGCATCGCTTTGTTCAAATTTAGTTAAAGCATACAAGGTTTGTATATATGTTAGCTATTCTCGGATGAGTTAGTGCAGAAAGTTATCAGAATAAATTTCCTCATTTATCTAATGCATTTGTTTTCATATCCAACACTCTAAGGTGTGTATTAATGTTTAACGGTTTACGCATTAATTAGGTATTCCTTCCCAATACGCTTTACTTCCTTAGATTTTTATCTAGCTAGCAGTGATGATTACAAGTTCTTAAATTGTAATTTTCAGTTATAATATTCTATAACCTTACCTCCACTTTGTTGATTTTTAAATTTTTTGTAGGTACAACATATCCATGTTGCAGTTCAATGTTGACTTTTTGGCTTGAACATTCCTGTTTTGCTGGTCATTGGGCTCATGGAAGAAAGGTAGTTCAAATTTTTGGCTATCTCGAAATGAGATTAGTACGGAAGGATATCCGAATAAGCGATTTTTCTCATTTGTTAATGTGGTCCATATGGCTTGTCTATATTGATATTTATTTGATCTTCTGTTGTTCTACTATAGAAACGGTAAAGAATGAATCTTGGTCCTAACTCAACCTCAAAAGCTAGCTTGTAGATTGAAGATTGTCTAAGTCCATATAAGGAGTCAATGTTTCCATTCCATATCCGATGTGGACTATTTACAGAAACTTTTTAGCTGCAGGTGGCTGGAAAACTTTGTAGTCATAAATAAGCATGTTTTTTGAACATATAACTATGAAAAATTTCTGGTACACCCTTTGAATACTCATCTGTTTACTGTTCAGCGGAGACATAGATCTATGTTATTTTTTATGGTTCGAAGAAACAACTCGCATAGACATTATTATGAGTTGTCCATACTATGATCGTCTCATTATATGAAAGATGGATCAAGGAATAAATCCTTTTAAAACTAGCTAATGCTTGTGGGAAAAGAGCTACCAACCACATGCCTTTAGTTCTTCTATTGATTTGGTGAACGAGGTAATTGTTTTTTGAAGTAGAAATTATTTTTTAGATGAAAACAAATGTATTCACAGATGCATGCAGTCCTCATTCTTTATTCAATGTTCTGCTTCTAATTAGTGCAATGATTCTTTTTGGACGTAAGGGATTTAATAGGCGTTACTTCAATATTGTTTGACTGAAGAGAAATCATTTTGGAACCTATGTCAGATGAGAGAAATACTTATAGATATCTGATATTGAAAAGCAATATATATATATATATATAAATATAAATATATATATATATATATATATATATATATATAAATATAAATATATAAACAGTAGTCATAGGACAAAATAATTAATGAGTATCAATTATCTAAGTCTCTTAGTGAATATTCTAAATTTCAAGCGGTGAGTATGACTAGCAGGCTCATTAGCTGAATAGTATAAGTGAAATTAAAAACTGAAATTAATTAGAAAATTCCAACAACTGTACAATCCAAGATAGACCATTAAATGACAGCTCCAGAAAAACTATGAGATGGGAATTCCTTGAATCTGATGTGTGAGGGAGAGCTAAGAAAGCCTGCAATATTCTGATGCCCTTATTTACACATTATTACAGAAAAATTTGAATCCTCATACAATTCTTTTGCTAACATTTACTGTTTTAACAGGGAGTGGTATTTTAATATGCGTCCGCTTATGTTCACACAGAATGATATTTATCAGTGTACGTATCTTATTAGAGCATATGTGCCTTCAATGAATCCTCCAAAGGAATCAATCTTTTCAATGATTAGGAAAAGGTCTGATTTAGCTGGTTTATGACATTAAAAATTTGTCAGCAAAAATAAACATTAAGTGAATGCCAGTAGAGTAGAAGTAACAAAATATGACATATGCTAGGTGAAGTGCAAATTAGTGATATTAGAGAGCATTTTCGCCTACATGTCCAGTTTAAGGGTAAACAACAATGAAAGTATAAATCTCTGAATGATTCAAAATCAACAATATCTGTTGTCTTTTTATTGGAGAAGAATGACGGGATCTTATTTTTAGAATGCATACTTTTAATATAATATTTTTAGCTTGCTAAGACTCTTCAATAATTTATTGACTTATGTTCTGGTAATCAATGTAGTTGTTGTGTATTCGCCATTTTGTATTATTTAGTAAATTTGTAATCATTATATTTGTTAATTTCTTATTACATGTTTTGATTGTTGATGACATTTCTCTGGTCTTTTCTGCATACTGGCATTTATTTTCTTCCATTGGTAACCTCTTCCAGTGAAGTTCTTCACTATATATATGTACTGAAATATCATTAGGTACAAGTATACTTTCTTAGAAGTAATTGAGTTCATTCCTTGAGAAAAGTATTATCTTGACAGAAAAATCTGCATTTAGAGCTAGAAGCACTTATGTGGGTTTGCTGGTAAGTGTTTGTTTTATGTGCTTTCAGAAACATGATGCCTCTAGAAATGAAACTTCTAGCAAAGACTAATCAACGGTAGAAACTTGCTGCCTCTAGAAATGGAACTTTGCCCCAATAGTACTGAATGGTGTCAAAAGCTACTGAAAGTAAAAACAAGAGATGAAATAAATAGAATGTCAATTCTGTTTCCGAATGTCAGTAACAATGTCGTCTTGACACAAGTGACAACACTCGATAAAACAGAAAACCTTTATGAGTAAAATGCAGCGGAAACAATAAAGAACACAAAGGTTTATATTTTCATAAGTTATATGTTGATATAACTTATGATGGTCAATGGCCAGAAGTATTGTATATATTTCATATACAAATTCCCTTCTTTACAATTTTACACGATCAAATAAAAGGAATTAAAATGTGAAGTCGCAGATGACTTCTGCCTGAAAAATCTAACTAAGTAGACATAGACAACCTCTCATTACAATCGCTCCATACAAAACTAATCTAGAATCTAAACAACAATTGTAATGTTGGACAGAATGTTGTCAACACATTCAGACAACACTTGTGATCCAGATTTCTGGGTTGAAATTCCGAGAGCTCTCTTGGTATTTTTGCAATCTAATTCTGGATGATCGATTCACTGTTGTGACCTCTCTATTTATAGTAGAGAGTCTTCCTTGAAAAACTCATCGATCAGTTGAGGAGGTTGAGGGAAAGGTGGGCAGCCGGTGTGTTTGTTGGAGAAGATATGGAGTCGAAATCTCAACAACTTTGACTTGTTCTTCACTCGACTTCTTCCCCAAACTTTGACTCTTTCTCCCACGTTTTACACAACTCTAATTCACCACGCCTAAGTCGTTTTTACATCTCAGTAAAAATATTACTGCTTAACGTGAAGACAAAACTGTTAAAAAAAAATGTTGGTCTGAATGTTGTGACATTTGGCCCAACATTTTTATGCATTCAAATCAGTACTTCAGAAGACATGTTTGGTCAAATGTCACAACACCAAACCCAACATTAACAAGTACTAATCAAGCACATGGAGAATACATAACCTTTGGGCAATATGTTATTTAGTGCTCTTATGATAGCAACTTGAATAATATACTCCGCTGCAAATGTTCATCCCAAATATTGTACAATTTTGTTCCTCAAACCAATGCACATAGTATGAGGCGTTAATATGATAATATTTCATTAGCTTGAATATTGTGCATCCTTTTTTAGTACTCCTGCTAAAGAGTTGAAACTTGAAATAAGTATGGAACTATTTTCGTTAAATCTTTTGGTAATCTTGACGTTGTACAAACAATATAAACAGAGATGTTAGGGAGACGCCCATGTTACTCACGGGCACCGCCATCTAGTGAACTTATAACTGTGTCCCTGGTAATCTGATGGCAGTTGCATTACTAGGGTCTGTAACAATGACATTTATCTACAATTTCCCGTCTTCAAATTTTGATGTGAGACTCTTAAGAAATAGTTTATCCCATTTTAGTGTCGTTTTAGCTTTTTCATATTTATTAAGTAAAATAATAAATATAAGATATTGTTTACTAAGTTACTCTTATTTTTTAATGTTAAAGATATAATTAAAGCGACCACTAAAATGGGAGGGAGTATTCAACCAAGTATATTTTCAAAGCAATAGGGTTGTTAAGAGCAGAAAATCAGAATCATCTTTGGGTGTGGAAGGAAAATGTTTTCCTAGAAAATGTTTTTTTGAAAATAAAGTGGGTTTCTTACATGTTTGTTAAGGAAGAATTTTTTTTTTTTACTCCCAAGGTCATTTGTATGAAATCTAGCAAAATACTATGGTGTTGAAATAGGGTAGGGATTGGAGGTTGTGGGTGGCAGGGGTGGGATGATCAAGGGGTGGGGGGGTGTTGGTGGGTGGGAAGGAGACTGAACTTGGAATGTCATTTATATAACTTGTTTTCTCTACTTCCATTAATGAAGTCATTTTCCTCATTTTTGATAAACTTATTTTCCTAGATAAAATATTTCCCAAAATTTTGAGCAACCAAACGTGAGAAAATCAGAAAATGTTTTCCTCCATACCAAACACACCCTTTATATACTTCCTTTTTCTTTGGGTGTGGGGTGTGGACTGTGATGGGGGGGGGGGGGTGCGGAGGATAGAGTTCAGCATTGCTCCGTTATATTATCAGTTCTACGCCTTTTGACCCTCGAGTTCTTGTGAATTTACATAAAATACTTGTTAGTTGCGACGTCAATTCTTTTTTTCCTAAGTTATGATTTTTACCGGTTAAGTGATGATGTTGACAAATAACAATACTGCTCTAATTTGATTTTTATTGACGCAATAAAAACCATTTTGCTTTTGTAAAAAAATTGTTTGAAAGTGTCCTAAATATATATATATATATATATAAAAATGATTAGAAAGGAATTTTGAAATTTAGGAACTCAAAATACACGACAAAGATAGCAAAAATTAATAAAAAATGTAGATCAAAATTTTCTTTGATTAAAAGTATCCAATTTGGGGCTAGGGCCAAAATATTTGGCCTAAAATTTGTGTAGGAGCCACACGGACGCACGGCCACTTTACAACAAATTATGACATAAGCTCGACCACTTGAGCCAATCTTAGAATAGCACCCTTCCAAAGTGCAATGGACCATAGGCCTCATTGATTGCACATTAACAGCGTCCAGGTAAGTTTGTTTCATTGCCAGCCCAGTCCATTATTTATACCTGCACATTGCTCACTTTTACCTAAGAGTGGCCAGTGGGCCGGGCTCGGGTTTGGCGGGGTCGGGTCTGGCGGGACTGGAGCAAGTCCCGTCCCGATCCCGATCCCGTCGGGCTCGGGTCGGGGCGGGCTCGGGGCGGGGGCGGGCTCGGGGCGGGATACGGCGGGTTTTCATTTTTTTTTATTTTATTTTTTTAAAATAACATATGTATAAAAAAAACTCAATAAACAAAATAAGATAGTGTAATAAAAACATCCCAAGGCTGTTTTTGTGCCTCTTATATTATTTAATAGACATATGATTTTTTTGTAATACAAATACAATTGTCTAAAATCTAAATTGCAACTTTGTGGTGTTGTCCAAAAGTTACAAATTACATAATAAAATATTAAAATTACAATTAAAAAAATTACATTCTCAAAAAAACCTGTTCTAATTGCTTGATGATTTCATGTGGTTCTTCGGTTGGAATTGGTATTTGTTGGTCAAATTGATCCACGTCGCTTCCACTACCTTCGGTTAAGATTTCGTTGTAGTTTTCATCATCTTCTTCGTTGATCTCGGTTGACCGCACCTTCTCCGCTCCGCTCGTATCCAATCTCTCGAATAATACCGCAATTTCCAAGCCGTCTCCGCTAATGAGTGTCGTGGTCTCCTATTTGATATCTCGCTGCAGAGAAAGCGCTTTCGATTTAGATTGACGACGCTTGAATGTTCAAAACATCTCGAGCCATCAATGAAAGTGTCGGAAAGGTCTTCTCATTCTCCCTCCAAAGATTTCAAACAAGTCTTCATGCCCATCTTCATTGATAACTTCTTGATACGATACGAACCCCGTAAAACAAAAATATCCAACTCGCTAATTTGGTTAGTAGTAGAGGTACGACCGCACATTCTATTTCGAGGCTTTCAATACTAGCGCGAAACAACATGTCTTTTGTGAGGTTGTATTGAAGATGAAGAAGATGGTATGGAAGTCGGTAAGTTACTAGCATTTTCTTGTTGATAAAATCTATATATATTTTTGCATTGGTGTTCTACGCTAGACAATACTTCTTCTTTAGTTTGTTCAATAGGTGGTGGGTGATTTAGATTTTTGGGACTTGGAGGTGGTAGTACTTCTATACAATCGTAAATAGTTTCAATTAGTGATTTAGTACCGTCTATTTTAATAGTAGGATTTAATACAGTAACCAATAATATAAATAGAGGGAATAGGAATAAAATATTTTTTTATTTTGAAAAACATTTTTTTAATAATGCCTTATATGCCGGTTTTTCCATATATTCACTAAGTAATAAAAATATTAGAGTTATATAAAATAACATAGTTGAAATAGTAGGATAATATATACCGGAAAATTCTTTTGTTGCTTGAAAAAATTTCTCTAAAAATACAATAAGTTCGGAAATTTTTTCCCAATCACTATCTAAAATCATATCACTGGCTTTTTATTATGAGAGTTAAAAAATAAAGTTATAGGTAATTTATAGTCATAAGCAACAAGTAGTTGCTCGTATAAAGAATTCCACCTAGTGGATACTTCTTGTGGAATTTTTCTAAAAGGTAGTCCACAATCATGACAAATTTTTTTATATTCTTTTCTACGTTGTACTTTATTACTTTTAAAAATAAAGTTTATAGCAAATTGTATTTTACTAAGAATGTCTTCAAAAAGTGATAGACCATCCTTTACAATTAAGTTATATATATGGCACGCACATTTTATATGAAAATGGTCCGGAAAAGACGGAGTTAAACTATTTTTTAAAATTGTAATTGCGTAATTGTTATTAAAAGCGTTATCTAATGTAATAGTCATAATTTTATCGGTTATTCCGTAATAATGACACACTTGATAAATATTTTCTGCAATAAAAGTACCAGTGTGCCTATCATCTATATATCTATACGCTAAAATACGTTTTTGCATAGACCATTTATAATCTATCCAATGACAAGTTACAGCTTAAATAATCATGGCCGTTAGTACTACGACCTATATCGACGTGATGGATACTTTGCCATTAAAATGATATAATGAAAAACGTAAATATTGTTGATATTCATGCGCGAATTTAAATACATCTCTCTTAACGATTGATCTAGGAAAACCGTTAAAAGCAGGATTATATATATATCTAATGTAATGAATAAAACCGGGAGATGAAGGAAATGAAAAAAGCAAACCCTCCACAAAGAACTAATTTTGATATTGCTTCCCTATCTCTATGTTTATTGTATTTAGAGCCTACAATTCCCCCCGTCATAGGGTTAATTTGACCCCGACTTGGTCCGGACAAGATCGTATGTGAACCTTGTCCCGATGGAGCGGCGTTTGCGCACCCGGTTTTGAAGCCTGGTATTGGGCATACCTAGCTGGATGAGCACTTACTACGTGTCTAATTAAACCCCCGTCCCACCGTGACCTTTTCCAGCTTTTAAATTTTAAAACATTTTTACAAATTTTACATATGGCTACTTGATTCTCTACGTCCCTATCAAAAAATGTCCATGCATCCGATTTTAATGGTCGTTTTGCTTGGACCTCGTCTCATACTAGGGGGAATATGAGGTATTTCGGTTGAAGGTGCACTAGTGGGTGTGTTGTCATCAACATTAGTGGGTATATCATCTAGATCATCGTCTAAATTAAAGTCTTCTTGAGTTCCGTAAAATAGCTCATGGTCTAAATCTAATGGTATTGTAGAAAAATGTTGAGTATCAACAAAATCATCCCGTGTAGGAATAAGATGACTAGAAGAAGTACCCTTGCTCTGGTTGCCCCTACTAGAAGAAGCACCCTTACCCTTACCCTTAAACATACCTTTTAATCCTTCCATTTTAATTATGATAATAAATAAATAAATAAATAAATAATTAAAGACAATAAAATTAAGTGATCTAAACTAAATAAACAGACAATAATAATTTAATGAAGGAACGAATGTACCAAACGCCGACGTAACGTCGACGTGTAATCGAGAGGTTGAAAATTGAAACTTTGCTCGATGGAAGATCCTCAAGTTAGTTGCCAACTTCACTCCCAATTCCCAAATGAATAAATAAAATTGAATAATTAGCAAACAATGTAGACTTGTAGAGATATATATTGAGAAATTAGAGAGATTGTAGGAAGATTTGTGAGAAAGATGAAGAGAAAATGAGTTATTTATAGTTGAAAAATTGGGTTAAAGTGTAAATATAATAACTTATGGGTTAAAAATAAATATTAAGGGGTAGGGGGTTGGGGGAGGGGGGGGGGGGCTAAAATGGCCGTTGGCCAACGGCCATAATCTAAAATGGCCGTTGGTGCAACGGCCATTTTTGCAAAGGGACGGGCTCGGGTCTCGCGGGCTCGGGTCTCGCGGGACGAGACATCGTCCCGTCCCGAGTTCGGGTCCCGCCCCCGTAATTTTTTTTTTTTTTTTTGGCGGGGTCGGGGCGGGACCGGGGCGGGCTCGGGACGGGCTCGGGTCGGGGTCGGGCTGTCCCGGCCCACTGGCCAGCCCTACTTTTACCTCTGTGTTTCGGTGTGGTACAGAATCGTTAGTTTCTTCTGTATGAAGTTCATCTTTGTAGTACTTTTTATTGCTGCAGGTCTGGCTAGAGGAAAAATAATTTCTCGCTTCTCATTTTTCAATTTCGAAAAAAGAAACACATAGGAAAACCAATATGAACTTTTACTTATAAGATTTTTGTATCATTTAGAGTACTTATTTCGTACAAAAAAGTGAGAATGAATGAGCCCCTCGAAAGCTTGATGCAAATAAACGAATTATTTTTCTACGTCTCCGAGATATATATACCCGTTTAGTTCTGGTCAGTCATTTATTTGGTACCGCCGAAGGGGCGGAACTGCCATTCTAACTCTTCTCGGGGGATTCCATCCACAAACGCAAAGTTTATGGTTGACTGATATTGCCCATCACCATTTAGCTATTGCATTTATTAGTCCATAAGGATCGACACCCATATTCCGGGACCATACAAGCCTGTCACATGAAATGCACCAAATCAAAGCAAGCCACCCCGGAGAGAAATAAATGAATTCCAAAGATCTTTGACAAATCCAAAGAGGGTTTTCCTGTACGTTCATCACAAAATATTTCTATGAATAAATGTAACATTGACGAATAACTAATTGATTACCTTTCTTTCAGTTATTCGTTCACCCCTTCCTAGTCTATTAATAACAAAACGGATTTTTTTCAATGTATAAAATCAAAACTTCAATGGCTTTGGCTACTCTAACCTTTCCGACCACGATTTTTTAAAAAAGATTTGTGTGAGAATATCGTTTGGGGATATGTTTATTTAGCTAAAAGACTAGTTCTTTTTTCTTTCTTTTGGAGCTGTTTAAGAGAAGAAAGGGTTAATATTTTGCTTGGAAGCTTCATTCATAGTTCTAGTTAATTAGTAGTATACATTACACTTCAGCCAAAAAAAAAAGTTGTTACACGTATCAAACAACCATTTACGATATTATTAACAATTTCCATAGCCTGTATTTTAGATCATATCAATCTTCACTAGAATCGTTTTAGAGATTGTTCATTTCCGAAGTTCCTCTAGTTGATGGTGTAGGGAGTGATTCTGGTGGGAATAAAGGTGTTTAATCGACAAGGTGGGTTATTTTTGGACAAATTAAAACGGGTCAAGTTAATAAAAGAATAATTCAATCAGTAGAAAATTTGTTTGGGTGAATATGTGTTGAGAAAAGATGGATCTAGTAACATTTCGTAACTTAATCCGCCCATCAACAATAGACCCACTAAAATCTCACAAAGTGGGATCTGGAACGGTGAGTGTACGGCCGCAGACCTTAGGAAGTTTCGAGCTCATATTGTTCATGGGTTGAGAACGGGAATTGAACTTTATGAGATCGAATCTCAAGGAAGAAGAGGGAAGGAAAGGTTGGTAACACTTTTTCTGGGAGTAATGCCTACCAACGCATAAAGTTCCGATTTGAGCAAGAGCTCTATTTCTTCTGAATAGTGAGAAAGAATGACATAATGAAATTCGATCGAATCAACTGAATCTCATAATCTGTAAGGTAGACAACCTATTTTTAGTAGACCCTCATCCCTGCGCAAGAACAAACAATTCAAAGCAAAAGGAAAACTTAATCCGCCCATCATTGACCCAAATTCTTGTTTGCTTGCCATTTGAGAATGCATAGGTGATGAAAATTGTTCCAATGATGTTTAGCACAATTTCTTTTCCCATTTTTTTCAGTCTGTCAAATGAAAACTCTAAGCAATTTATAAAAGACAAAAACTTCCCAGTTCGCTGGGGATTCTCAAACGAAGCAATCCGAAACCTAAATCTCAAGAAAAAATTCTGGAAGGGATACATGGGGGCAGACTTGGTTTACTTGTCTGCTTAATTTCAAGATAGTGCATACTCTCCTTTCTAGACTTAATACACCTTAACAACTGTGTGCAACATTAAATACAATGTGTCCAATCCTCTTAGGACTTGGAAACATTAACAATTTGGTGTTAACTTCAAACCAAGAGACTACATATCAATTGGAAGATTAGGATATTGAATTTCCAACATGGCTGAAGGTTGCAAGCTAACTATTTTTTTTCCTTAAGAGACTTACCTTATACAGACAATGAGCCAAGCTTTCTATATACTACAACAACATACACTGAAATTCCACAACGTGGGTCTACTAGGGAGGGTAGAGTGTACGCAGATCTTACATCTGCCTTGGTAGGTAGAGCGGTTGTTTCCGAAAGACCCTCGGCTCATGACAAAGCATAAGCACAAGCAAAGCAAGAGACGCAAAGCAATAGAAACGGTCAGACCCGGACACGAAATTTAAAGCGGTATGAAAAAAAAAGGTAACAAAAATGAATAAGCCATGATAGCGTCTTCTGAAAAAGGAAACAGTAACTAACACAAGTAAATAAGATAAACAAAGTACACTAAAGAACACATAGCAACAGAAATCAAACGACATGGACTATAAAACAATATTGCGCCTACTAGTATGATAGACTAAGCAGGCCTACAATATTAACACTACAACTACCAGTTACCAGTTTATAAGCGTAAGTAGGACTACGCTCAACTACATACTACCCTAATCTGTGTCCTCCACAATCCCCTATCTAAGGTCATGTACTCAGTAAGTTGCACCTACGCTATATCTCATCTAATCACATCTCCCCAATACTTCTTCAGCCTACCTCTACGCCTCGTGAACCCGTCCATAGCCAACATCTCATACCTCCGCATTGGGGCATTTGTTTCTCCTCTGCACATGCCCAAACCATCTCAACCTCGCTTCTCGCATCTTATCCTCCATCGAGGCCACTCCCTCTCTGTCCCGAATATTATCATTTCTAATCATATCCCTTCTTGTAAGCCCACACATCCATCTCAGCATCTTATCTCCGCAACTTTCATCTTTTGAATATGCGAACTCTTGATTGACTAACACTCCGCCCCATACAACATAGTCGGTCTAACCACCACCCTATAGAATTTGCCTTTAAGTTTTTATCGCACAAGACTCCATATACGAGCCTCAATTTCATCCACCCTCCCCCAATACGATGTGTGACATTGTCATCAATCTTTTCATTCCTTTGGATAATAGACCCGATGTACTTGGAGCTTCCTTTCTTTGGAATGACCTGAGTACCAAGCCTCACCTCCACGCTTGTATCATGCTCGCTCCCGTTAATGAACTTGCACTCCAAGTATTCTATTTTGGTCCTACTCAGCCTAAACCATTTAAGACTCCAGCGTTTGTCTCCAAACCTCCGGCTTAGCGTTCACTCCGCTGCGAATCTCATCAATCAGGACTATATCGTCTGCGAATAACACACCATGGCACCTCCCCTTGGATTTATCGCGTTAGTCCATCCATCACCAAGGAAAATAAAAATGGGCTAAGAGCTGATTTTTGGTGCAACCCCATCATCACTGAAAAGTGCTCTGAGTCTCCTCCCACTGTCTGTACCTTGGTCTTGGCTCCATCATACATATCCTTGATCGCCCTAGTGTACACCACAGGTACACCTCTAACCTTCAAACATCTCCATAGAACCTCCCTAGGGATTTTGTCATATGCCTTCTCGAGGTCGATGAAAACCATATGTAAGTCTCTCTTCCTCTCCCTATACTGCTCCACCAACCTCCTAATAAAATGAATGGCTTTTGTAGTCGAACGCCCCGGCATAAATCCAAACTGGTTCTCGGAAATAGACACGCCTCTGCTCACCCTCATCTCCACGACCCTTTCCCAAACTTTCATAGTGTGGTTTAGCAGCTTGATACTCATATAGTTGTTGCAACTCTGGATGTCACATTTGTTCTTGTACAAAGGAATCATTGTAATCCACCTCCATTCTTCGGGCATTCTCACCGTCTTAAAATGACATTAAACAACTCAGTCAACCATTCCAAATATGCCATGTTTGCGCTCTTCTAAAATTCAACTAGAATCTCATCAGGCCCAGTCGCTCATCCCCTGCGCATCCTGCGAACAACGCCCTTAACCTCCTCAATCTTAATACTTCTACAATATCCAAAATCCGGTACCTTTCGGATTGCTCTAAATCTTCCAGCATAATGTATTTATCTCCTTCTTCGTTCAAGAGTTTATGAAAGTAAGACTACCACCTCCGTCTAATATGCGTGTCCTCTGCTAATACTTTACCATCCTCATCCTTAATGCACCTCACGTGATCCAAATCACAGGCCCTCCTCTCCCTCGCCTTGGCTAGTCTGTACAACTTCTTATCCCCGTCTTTTTCCTCTAATTCCACATACAGGCGTTCAAAAGTCGTCGTTTTCGCCGTAGTAACCGCTAGCTTTGCCTCCTCCTTGCCATCTTATACAATTCCCTATTCGTCCACTTCTCCACATCATCTTTGCTTTCTACCAATTTCGCATACGCCGCTTTCATTGCTTCCACCTTCTTTTGAACCTTGCCATTCCACCACAAGTCCCTTCGATGCCCACCACGGCTACCCGCGAAACCCCTAGCACTTCTCTAGCTACCTTTCGAATGCAACTGGCGTTCCTGTCCTACATACCGGACGCATCCCCACTACTCCCCAAGCCCCATTGGCCATCAACCTCTCTCTCATCTCCTTTGCACTAGCCATGGTCAATCTCCCCCATTTGATTCTTATCCTGTCATCTACAACCCTCCTCTTTTTCTCCATCTTAATCTCTAAATCCATCACCAAAAGCTTATGTCATGTTGTAAGATACTCCCTCAAAATAACCTTGCAGTCTTTACAAAGACCGTTGCCAACCTTTCTAAGGAGCAAAAAGTCTATATGAGTCTTAGCCACCGAGCTACGAAAAGTCACCAAGTGCTCCTCCTTCTTCATAAACCTCGAATTGGTTATCACTATCCTAAAAGCTTTAGCAAACTCCAAGAGTGAGACGACTCCCCCGTTCCTGTCCTCGAGGCCAAAGCATCCATGCACGTCGTCATAACCCCTCAGAAGTGACCCGATATGTCCATTGAAATCCCCTCCTACAAATAGCTTCTCAGTGTGTGCTATACCTCCCACCACCTCGTCCAAATCCTCCCAAAAACGCCTCTTCTCTTCCTCTTCCAAGCCTGTTTGCGGCGCGTAAGCACTAATAATGTTCATAGTGGACCCTTCAACGGTTCAACCACCAACTTAATCATCATCATCCTGTCATTGACCCTCCTAACCTCTACCACCTTATCCCTTAGCTCGCTGTCTACCAAAATGCCTACCTCATTCCTATACCTCGACCTAACCGAGAACCATAACTTATACACGTCCACATCCTTAGCCTTAGGTCCTACACATTTGGTCTCCTGGACGCAGACTATATTAATCATCCTCTTCTTAAGAATCTTAACTAACTCTATGGACTTCCCCGTTAAAGTCTCAATGTTCAAAGACCCTATTCTCAGCCTAGCATCTCTCTTACCTTCCTAACCATCACTCCCGTCCCCGACCGAGAACATGACCATAATCTACCATCTTTTACCAATGTCACTAAAACAAATATAAACTAATCAAAAGTTCACACTAAAAGGAGCATGAATCAATACAATAGCACAAGTCCGCAAGAACGTAGAAGCAAGTCTAACTACTACGGCAAGAATGATAGAACTATATGCAAGAATATAAAATTCAAGATTTAGCTACAAGGATGAGGGATTAAGAATCATTAAGAGCGACCAGAGGTACCAATCCAGTTAGGTAGAGCATTGTTCACCAACAGAGTTACTGTTCACCGGCGGAACTGCTGGAATGCCAATTACCTATGCAGATCCCAAACGAGCAATACAATAGCAAAAATAAAATAGAACAGCAAGCAGTGGTTGTCGGAGTCGGAGCTCAGAGCGACGGCGGAGTATATACCAATCACCGAAAAAGGGGAGAAACAATAGGGTCAAGAGATAAGCAGCATCACAGTGGTTTGGAGCAATGGATCAACCAAATCTGACCCCAGCAAAAAGTGTAGGTTCAATAGTTCTTTCTCTTCTTTTCTACCACTTCTCTGGCCAAAAAATTGAATGGCCAACATCAGCAACAGCGTAAGGGGGTTGGGCGACTGGGGCAGTGGGGTGAATTGCTGGGCCAATGGTGTGGCAGAGGTCACAGGTGGTGTGGCGAGGGTGGAAGGAGAGAGGAAAGAGAGTGGACGGAAATGAAATCAAATTATTTATGAAATTCTACTTGTCATAATAAATTACTATATAGATGTAATGAACTCCTAACAAATTTAGAACTACCCGTTCTTTTCACTCACCATTACTTCAAAATGGCTAGAAAATCATCAATGTCAAGCATTTATGATTTCAGCCCCCCCATTCCATGAAGCTACAAGACTATCTTAACACCAATGCATAATGCATAATATTACTTTGGAATCGCAATATATGAAAGAGAAGATGCAGTGATCATTTCAACTACATGATAAATATGGCTACAACAACGCAGCAGTTAAAGGAAGTGCAAAAGAAGTTCACACAGCAGTCTAGCAACTGCCACATAAATATCCTGCTCTCTTCAGCAAATTTGTTCAACAGAAACCTCACATACCACTTAAAGTAAACACAATTAAATACTGAAATAACCTCAACCCAACATGTGACGGACCAATACACAACACTATAGTCTTCAAGGACATAAACCTGTAATTCCTAACAAATAGTAAAACTCCAAAATGGAAAGTAGAACTTTATCGGTCCATGGACTTTGTTCCTTCACTTCTCACCATTCCTAGCATGTTACAAGTCCCGTGGACTCTTCTGCAGCAGAGAAAACCTGTATACAAGACCATTGTAAGCTGCAATGTAAAGGTAGGCACGACCACGGCAAAGCAGGAACCTTTTAACCTGCAAAAACTTGGAATAGATAACATCAATCTTATAAGAATGACAAACTCTATGCTTTATCCAAGAACGAGAGAAGCCTCTAGACTGTAGACAACTAACAAAGCTAAGGTAGGCAGAATTCTTGAAGGGGTGTGTTTTCAACTCACAATCACTTAATCGAAGTAGTTTCATCTACTTTGATAAGGAAACAGGTGCTGTTTTACTGCCGGCTGATTCCCTAAATTAGAAATAAATAGTTGCCAAAAGGAGATGGGAAAAAAGGGCACTAGAAAATTAACAAGAAAAATTGATCACTGCAAGCTTCACTGTGCGAGCAACTGATGCATCAGAGTCGGGAAAAATGGCAGTGTTCCTAAGTAGGCCTCACTATGATCCCTGTTAAACAAAATCCTGTACTTTTAAATTTGGTAAAAAGAAGATAATAGATGGGTTATGCTTTTTTCCTAATCATAGGACAGTGGACCTGTACTCCACCCTGCACAGTGGAAAATGCGCAGTGAGCTATACTTCTGCAATGTGCCACTAAGATAGAAAGACAACATCCAGGTGAAACAATAAGTATAATGGAAGTACCACTAACCAGAGCAACACTACTATTAATAGCCATCACTTCCATTTTCTACCTACTGCTGCTTGGGGTAATCATCATCAAACTGTTCTCCATAGTGATCACCGCCATCATTCCTGCCATTACCAGCATCAATATTATTGTATTTAGCAGATTCTGCCTCTTCTTTCTCCCTATTCCATTGCTCAATCTTTGCCCTCCTCTCAGCACTGTCTTCCCTCTCTTGCCTACTACGTGTACTACCGCCATGATTCCTCCCAGATCCTGCCTCTTCCTTTTCCCTGTTCCATTGTTCAATCTTTGCTCTTCTCTCCTCACTTCCTTCCCTAATCGGACTTCTAATTCTCCTGCCCCCAGGACTTCTGCTGTGTCCACTCCTTCGTCCAGGACTTCTGCTTCTAGGCCTCCTACCTCTATCATGGTAGCGATCACCTCCTCCACCGCCTCTTCTACCACCAAAACCACGTCCTCCACCTCCATGTGGGCGCTCTTCATAATTGTGATTACCGCGTGGGCTTCGGCTTCTACTGCGGCTGTGCCTTCGCCTGCTACTCTTCCCAAACAATTGCCGCCTCAGCTCCCTTCAACAAAAAAAAAAACAAATGCATCAGCCACCAAATACCAAGATTAGCAAGGCCAAAGCACAGAGAGTTGGGGATGTCTGTGTGATGGGAGAGGAAGAGGGGAGAAGGACAGGGAGATACTAACCTGCTTATCTTTTTCAGATGCATGAAGTTGCAATAGCCACCTCGGTTGCATACATTTTCCTCATACTGCCTACAAGTAGCTTCCCGGAAATCAGTCACTGGGGAGAAGTCGACAATGATTGGACGTCCTAAAATTTTCAAATTTCATGATCGTCAGTCATAGAGTTTGAGTGTTTGGCCCAAAAAAGAAACTAAAGTATATAACCAAAAAAAGGATTTGATGTGTTCCCTTCATTCATAAATAATAGCATCAACTTTGAAATAAACTATGCTCCCTAATATTTAAGCATATCATCATTTGGAATATATACAATCCAAAGACTGAAATAATGTGCACACCATACTTTACAGAGGGAGATCTTTTCTCACTCTGCTAGTCAATTATTAGCATAAATACACTATGATCCTGTGCAACAATCAGCATAATATTATCGGAATCTCTTCAGAAATTGAAGGCAATGAGGGAGCTAGAGCAACAACTATAGATAATAGAGCATCAGCTTGAAAGATATCTGTCTAGTAGAGATATACTACGAGTCTACTGCACTGTACTTCGCACTATTCACTTTCAAGCATGAACTTGAGATAAATATAACCAAAAACCACCTATATTGATCTGATATAAGATATGTACTGATTTTCTGGGGTTATTTTCAACGGAACCAACAAAAGTAAACCCGGAAAACCAAAACTAATAGCTAATGCAATCAAACCAAAAATAAACATCATTCAACCAAAATGAGTAGAACTAGCCTGCGTAAAATCTTCCAGTAAGATTCTGAAGAGCACTTGCAGCATGATCTTCCTCTCTGAACTGGACATAAACATTACCAACCTACAGAGAGGGGAACAATATCACTCAGGTGGTCAGATGAGAGCAATTCACAATAGCAAAATTCATGCCAGAGAAGTTGACATACCATGTGGTCAGCTAAATTGTCACAGATGTTAAGGTTTTCAAGCTCTCCATACTTGCTAAGCTCTTCAAACAAATCTTCATAGAAGTCCTGCATGTTCAATGGTGATCACACATATTTAATACCCACGAAGCCAAGAGGAAACACAGAATAAGAAACTAACCTACTTTTACTCAGAAATGAACCATATTAGGAACTTGGAAATACAAATAGCCTATATGTAAAACAAACCACAAATTTCCTAAAAGACGTCACCACAGCTAGAAAACAGATGCTAAAAACGAGGACACCAGTCTTTTAAATAAAAATTGACCCGACTTCCATTTAAAGATGCAATTACATCAAAGCACCAAAAGCCCATCAGAAGTCGAACATAAGAGATGGCTTAAAGTTTTGAACAATCCATGGGTTATGGGTTTTTGTTGTACTAAGTTGTAACAGCGGCAGAAAATACTGTGGTCAATTATATGAGGTCTTCAAGACACCAAATTCACTTTTAACAAATCCGTAAAAACCCATTCAATTGCAATGCCAAAGTCATGCATAACATACAACACAGTTAACTGTCTTTTCCTTGGCAAAAAAATCTCCCCTATATCCCAGTGAATAGTAGAATGACAACAACAACATACCCAGTGTAATCCATCCCACGGTGAATAGTAGAACAGAATCTAGAATTTAGCCAACAAGCAAAAAGAAGATTTATTCATGACAATTAGTTTAAACTTCAACTTTTCCTTGTTTACAGGTGTTTGAAGTTTATTGCTGTAGAACAACAAACACACCATTACTCAGCCAAGTCAATTTTCTTCGAAATGCTAATTACATGGAACCTACAGGTAATCATTTTCACCATTAAAAAAGCAAACACCTAACAGAAATGACCTTACAGTACAAAAGCAACTTGGTGGTGCTCACGCCCGAATGCATGCTATGAAACTGAAGAAACTTCTAGGGTTGGACGAAATCTCCCTCCTAATTGCATTCTCAAGTGATATTTTATGGTTAGTGTATGATGAAAACAGTCCACCCTGCAAAACTTAAGTGATGCATTTAGTCATTCCTTCAACTGGTTGTAAAACTTAGAGACCTAGTTTAATGTTGAACCAAAAGTGACCAAAAAATACAAAATGGAGAACTCCTTATGTTTAGTGTCAAATCCTAAGTAGTTCCACACTCTCCTAAACTTCAGCAGCAATTTCGTTATTCTCTCATTATGAGTTCACAGAAAGCTTCCAATCTAAGCTAAAGCAATCTAAATCCACACGTTTTGGATTTTACTTTCATGATGTTGCATAATTTAGTGTTTTGTAAGAGGCTTAGCTGATATAATATCCCTCCTGGAAGGTGGTTAGACTCAGTAGGTGCTCTTTAGGTGTAATGTTTTTGTTGTGTTAATGGAAATAGTTCACAGTTTGCACAGTTTACATACAACACAGTTATATCCAGTTATTAGCACTTGAAGTCGTTCTTCTACAATTTAGAGAACATAAAGTTGAAATCCTGGTTTCGCCTCTGGGTATAACAAGACGGATCCATATAGAACACGCATCCATACATACACAATCAGTAAAACACACTGTATCACATACACACATATTTTAATTAATAATGGTGATGTCTGATCTAAATTTTGTGCTTCCACCTTACTACAACCCAAAAGCACATACTCATGGAGCAGATGACCTGGTTCACTTCTCATGTATAACTAGGGCGGAGGCTAAGGCACAGGTACTGTTTCTAGCTTTTGCTCAAATAAAATATTTTTAAATCATTAAATCTGTACACATCAAATTTAGAACCCAGTTATTAGCACTTGAAGTCGTTCTTCTAATATTCAAAACTCATAAAGTCGAATCCTGGCTTCACCTCTCAGTATAACCAGATATATCCATATAGAACACACAATTTGCATGAAATCTAATTTTTCAACAAAAATCAATTATTTCACACACACACACATATATATATATATATACACCTCGAAGTGGCGCTGGATCTGGCGAGGATCAAGGGGCTGGCCTTGAGGATCAACACCAGGTGTAATCATATCAGGTCGCTGGTACATATTAGACAGAACTAAAGTCGGGCTGATGCTAGGTTTTGTGTGCAGCCTCGAGCACCGGTCACCATGACGACAAGCACCGATCTTAAAGTAGAAAGGGCAATTCACTCTGTCTTTCTCTGTACCGAATATAGAAGCCAAATGCTCCGCCATGTTTGCAGAACAACTCTGTTGTTGCTTTCTTCGTCTCCTCCGGCGGTGCCGTTCTCTCTTCCGATTTCAATTTTTTTTTTGTGAAACTAGGGTTTCTGATTTCGGCTGGGAGGGGTTTTCTAATGTGGATTTTGGGATACAATGGTAAATTTGTAATTATCGGGCCAAATAATGACACTAGAGGTTTTATTTTCCTTATCTTCTATTGATTGGATGTAGTAATATTAAATAGAGAAAATAATCAAATTTGTTATTAAAATTAGTAAAATAGTTTAGATTTGCACTACATTAATAGTTGGGTAAATCCATCCTATCGTTTTTAAAATGGGTTAGATTTGTCCTGAACAATTCGAAATTGTTCATATTTATCTCTAAACTTTTAAGAATATAGTATGGCGGCACAACATCTTCTTCAATACTCAAATTAATCATCTTCAAGTCTCAAATCAATGCATATGAATTTCAAACAATAATCAATTATTGAACTTGTATAATTGACCATCAACATCACTTATCTTTCTTTGTCTTTCAAAGGTCATCTTATTTTATCTAATTAGCCACTATGATCTTCTTCGTTGAAAATACAACTTCTGATATATATTTAAGTAGTGATACTGTAAAATTAATGAAAAATATATTAAAATTAAAATATCTTGAATTTATTTAGGACCCAACCCACCAGAAATCGACCTTCTCAGAAGTGGGAGTTCAAGTGCACAATTGGAGATTAGGTCGGGTTAGGAATTGAGTTGGGTTTAGGGTGATTTGGGTCCTAAATAAAATAAAATTATTGGTTTAAATTTTTTAAATTTTTTCTTATAATATATAGTTGTCACGTCACTAAATAGGTAATGAAAATTGCAAAATGACCATGTAGACCAATTAGATAAAGTAAAATGACTTTTAAAAAAATTAACTTTAATAGCTAATTACTAAAAGTTAGAGTGACCTTTCAGGCCATCAACTCTTAAGACATGAGCACAAAAACATCTTCTAAATATGGAAAAAATTTGTTTTTAAAACTATGTTATAATTTTAAAATAAATACAACATTCATGTTATGTCTTATTTTCTTTTATTGAGTCGGCAGATCTGCAGAAGTGCTCTAGTAAATAAAAAAAAATACATGTGCGGCTGAAGATAGAGGATCTCAATATGAAAAGGCTTGTGAATGAATTTGGAATCTCAAATGCCATCATAGCTTAAATTTATTCATTGGCTTGTGAATCACGGTAGAATTATGTCATGGTAAGTTAATAAAATACAAAAAGAAAAGTGTAACATTACTATACAAAAGTTTGGACTTGGATCCAAAGAATTAACAACTAACGGAAAGAAGCAATTTTAGAGCGTAGATCTTTTTCTCTTTTTTATTTGATAAGTAGATGAATTTAAATGGCGAAATATAATTCGTGAGAACTCATATAACCGACTTCAATTTGTTTGGAACTTAGCCACAATATGCCAAAGAGAGCTTTAACATTAGAGAGTTCAATTTGCTAGTACACAATGTACTCTATATAGCAAATCAAATATTGGCGGTATGCAACACCAAAATCATTAAGATATCTAGATTAGAAAATATTACAATCTCTTGTTATCGATAACCCGATATAGAACCAGCTATCAAAAATGAGACATGATATGGCCTTCAGGAACTGTTTCTCAGTTCAGCACTGTTGTAAACTTCAGAACAAAAAAATGTTATTCAAAATGTTGGTCATAGACCATCTAAAGATAACTCATTTTCATGGCAATTTGTTCAGCCAAAGAGAGACTACATCTCACAGTACCAGATCAAATTTAGTAGGGCTCAACAGGCACACGGAAGCTTGCTCCAGCATAAATGGCGTCTGACCCCAGTTCCTCTTCAATTCTCAAAAGCTGTGTGAAAAGAATAAAAAATCAGAACTGCTGGATAATTCCATGAATGCAACTTGCTTTGGGATAACTACTACCTGGTTGTACTTGGCGAGACGCTCTGACCTGCATGGAGCTCCAGTCTTGGTTTGTCCCTGAAATTTCCAGGAAAATATTGTTAATACAAGCAAGTTAAGGATTGAGATACAGAACACATAATTTTAGGATGTATTAATAACAAATTTACCGTTGACAAACCACAGCAAGATCAGCAATGAAAGAATCCTGTCTCTCCACTGCGCAAATAACCAAAAAGATCATTAACCAGTTTCATGACTAAAAAATGTTTAATTAAGTTTCTAACCATATTGCAAAAATGATAATCTCCTCACCTGCGGTGACTGGTCATCACGCACCAACCAGCCCGCTTAGACATTTTTACAGCCTCAATACTCTCAGTCACACTTCCAATTTGGTTAACCTGGACATAAAATGAGTAAGAAATGATGCAGTCCAATCTCCCGGTCAAAGACAAATCGTTAGTAACAAAGCTACCAGAGATAATTCAATGGCAAGTCAAAGATGAACCATTGGTAACAAGGCTGACATAGATAATTCTATCATACCTTAAGAAGAAGGGCATTGCAAGCATTTCCCTCGATCGCCTTGGAAACCCTCTGCACATTCATAAAAAACAATTATATAACACTTCAAAGCCTACAGAAGGTAGCTTAATATGCGCAAGAAAAGGTGCTTTATACATTTTCTTACCTTAGGATTGGTAACAAGGAGGTCATCTCCCACAATCTGTACTTTCTCCCCAATCTCAGCAGTGAGCTTAGCATAGGTCTCCCGGTCATCTTGGTCAAATGGATCTTCAATTGAAACAATGGGGTACTCCGACACGAATGACTTGTATAAATCTTTGAGCTGGTCATCTGAGATCTTTGGTGAGCCATTATTGTTCTGCAAGGATTAAAAACGGAGCAAATATCAACGCCGGTTGACAGTTGACTACATAACTACCTCAATAAATGAAGTTAAATCTCATTTGTCTCAATCCTTTGCATATCCGGTATTTATTCCCTCTCAGTTGGTGGATAGTACTGCGTAAAGCAGATAATATCTATAATGCATTCTGTGAAGGAAGGGTATGTCAGCCAGTTTTTCACCAGAAAACGCTTGAAGGTCTAACTCGTTGATTATATACAAATTTGAAAATAATGTAGCTTCAAAAACCATAAAGATTACGAATAAAAATGTTTTCGCAAAAAATCCAGATCAGAGTTCGGCATAGAGATAAAACCCTAGACATAATAGTGAAAGGATGCAAGACGGATTTTCCAGTTCCGTATACTCTAAGGGCCTTGCCAGCAAGGACTTGCCTCTTCTTTGAAGTTCAGGTCGTAAGTTTTGTCCTTTCCATAAAATTCAGATGCAGCGACATCCATTCCAGTTACAATCTATATAGAAAATAATCTCAACTTCCAAGTTACTCAAAGAGCATTTGCAAAAACAAAGAAGGGGAGTGACTCAAAAAGGAATTGAGAACTCACCTTTCCAGTATAACCTGCTTTATCAATGGATGTCTTGAGCAATTCAAGACCTTCCTTGTTCTCCTGAAATTTACAAATCATATTATGTGAATGGACGAGGATAACATTCAACAGAATATCATAAATCAGCATAAGATGATATTCACCTGGATACTAGGAGCGAAACCACCCTCATCACCAACATTTGTCGCATCTTGTTCATACTTTTTATTAATCACAGCCTAAAAAAACAGAAAAATTGTTACAAAAGAAACGCAGAACAACAAGGATAAGGAACTTCTTAACAAAGTAAATATTGCTAATTACAACAATTACGCCTCAATTTCGAGTAAGTTGTGGTTGGTTCTAGTTATATGAATCATCAATGGCATGGCACTCCATTTAAACCTATCATGGTCCAATATTAAGAATTATTAGTTTCCCTTGCACTAGAGTTCTCTACATTTTCCACTAAAAGGCCAGCACGGTGCAATAAGCTCCCGATATGCGCGGGGTCCGAGGAAGGGCCGGACCACAAGGGTCTATTGTACGCAGCCTTAACTCACATTTCTGCAGGAGCTTGTTTCCATAGCTTGAACCCGTGACATCCTGGTCACATGGCAGCAACTTTACCAGTTACTCCAAGGCTCTCCTTCAGTTCTCTACATTTTCCACTAGCATAAGAAAAAGGGGCAGCCCGGTGCACTAAGCTCCCGCTATGCGCGGGATCCGGAGAAGGGCCGGACCACAAGCATATAGGTCTCTAATAACAATAAATGATTCATATGAACATTGGCCTAAAGTTAACATACCAATATGACTAACTTAATCCCAACTAATTGGTATTATCTATACAACAACAACATACCCAGTGAAATCCCACAACGTGGGGAAAGGGTAAAGTGTACGCAGACCTTACCTCCACCTTGGTAGGTAAAGTGGAGGTATTGTCTATATAAATCTTTTTTTTAATTGTCCTTTTCTTGCTAAGTCCACATGAATTCTAAGGAATTGTAGGTCTTTGCATACAACTTCCTTCCATGTAATTTCAGGCCTACTGCTTCTCCTTCTAACACCTTCAATCACCATGATTTCACACCTACAAACATGTGCATCATGGGCATAGGATATGACCAAACCATTTCAAGTGTCTGATAGACTGTCAAGAAAATTTCTTTGTGGGGTTGGAGAAGAAAAGGAATTCATATTAAAAATTACTATAAATGACATAAAGGATATGTGTGAAGGAGCCAATAAAAGAAGTACCCATCTTTCTGAGACGTCGCGTATATTGTAAATGGACTGTTTGATGAAAAAAGATGAACAATAAAGGTGGAGAATTGTGTCAAACATTCAAATGGTGATACACTTCACAACCCATCTTCATAGCCTCCTAGAAGCTAGAAGCTCCAACAGGAAGAATCATAAATTCCTGCAAATAACTATTAATAAGAATCGTTTATCCTAACAGCATTTAACTAATTTATTAATGAATGTAACGTGCCTGCATTGCAAGTTTTGTTTCCAGCATGAGATCCACCATTAATCACATTGAAAGCCGGAACTGACAACACCAACTTCTTGTTTCCGGCAAGGTCAGCAATATGCTGCAATAAAGGAGGCAGTTCAAATTGTATCATGATCAGAGATGAATCCAGTCGTTAATACACCTCTAATTTGCACTATCAGTAACAAAAAGATAAAAGGACGTTCCCCCCTTAATTACTCACTATCCAGGAGAAACACGGTGAATTTAGTATCATTGTAAACGAACATCAACCAAAGTTCTAATCCACATAAATGGGAATAATGAATTTAAGAGTAAGATTTCGTCCCTCTATGGAGAGGGAAATGGAGGTCCTTGGGGCCTCAACCTTGCCCATTGGCTGAGACTTCATTTGCAGACTTAATGAGCATTAGAGGAGTGGTATCCCTTTCGATGGATCAAAAAAGTCTTTGTGAGTTTTGCCTCTACACACACCTCACACTTATATTGAAGGTTTACGTCGATGGATGACAACAACTCCAATTTCACCAAACTTTGGATGGACTTATAGTTAACATGTCCTACTCTATGATGCCATAAATTAGAAGACTCAAGCAAGTAAGAAAAAGCTTCAATTTTATTGCTTGGACGCATTACAGACTGGGCGTTAACTTTGAAGAAGCCTTCACACACGAAGCCTCTTCCCACAAAAGTTCCGTTCTTGGTAATTACAAATTTATTGGACTCAAATACTAGCCTAAAATCAGCATTAACCAATACAAGACCTGAAATTAATTTCTTCCTAATCTCGGACATGCATCACCTCCTTCAGAGTGAGCTCCTTTTCAGAAGTCATCTTCAGGATCACCTTTTCAACCCCCAGCACTTCAGAGGATGCGTTGCCCATGAACAACTTCTGGTCTACAACAGGAGTGTATGTGGAGAAGGCATCTCTGTCGGAACAGATGTAACGAGTTGCACCCGTGTCCATCCACCACTGCTGGGATTCTCAACAAGGTTTGCTTCAAGCACTACCACCGAGAACTCCTTAATCATGTCGTCAAAAAGCGTGTCTTCGACGGCGTTAGCATGCGCCTTGCCTTTGGCCTTCTCTTTTTGCTCAGCCTTGAGCTTGCGGTAGTCCTTGATCATGTGACCAGGTTTCCCACAGTGGTGGCAGTCCCCCTTGAACTTCTCCGCCGTCTGGGTCTTGCCATCTTTTTGGAACTTGCGTTTCTTGCTTGTGTTTCCTTTGGTCTCAACCAGATTTGCCTTTGCCTGAGCGGGTTGATTTCCCTTAGGCAAGACCTTCTTATTATCTTCCTGAATCTGGAGTTTGATAATAAGTTCTTCAAAGGTCATTTTCTTTGTCTTGAGTTTTAAGTAACTCATAAACTCATTCTACGAGGGAGGTAACTTCTCAATTAGTGATGCAACGAAAAACTGTTCATTTGGTTTTATACATTCCAAATCCAGGTGATGTAGAATCATTTGAAGACCCCCTTATGATCATAACATAAAGATTGGACTTCCGAGAAATTTTATTTCAGGTCTCACACAACTAACAGTAATTGTGTGAGATCATGTTATTTTCAGACAAGTGATATTTTTAATGGTTTCACCTCACAACTCATCAACTCTTTCTCCTTCCTCTAATCTCTTTCATTTCTTCTGTTTTTTTCTTTTCATATTCCATGCTTTGCCATTTTCAGTTTATTTCATCCATTTAAGTTCAACAATCCGAACAGTAAAGAGATTTTTTACCAGTAAAGTAACAGAAAGTGAAAAAAAATAGTTTATCAATCTTTTTCAACTCTTAATCCACAAATTAAAATGAAAAGTAATTTTACCTCATGAATTAAGAACAGAAAAAATTAGTAATTTTTTACTTAGAAATCAACCAGTATAATCATCGAAAATAGAAGAAAACAAAATAAATATCTTAAATTAAAATAGCTGGACATAAGATTTTCATTTATCAATAGATAAAATCTCAAAATTTGTGAAACAACTAATTTTTTATCTCTAAAATTTACATCTCTTTTCCGAATTTGAATAAACTTCTTTAATTCCACCATAGTTCATTTCTTTCAAACATAAGAGTAGATCAGGAAAAATGCATCTTTAAAGAGCTAGAAAAAGGAATAGTTAAGAAGAAAATAAATTATAAAAAATAGAAGGAAGAAGAAGGAATGAAATCATGACAGAGGACGAAGAAGAGGGAAAAACAAGAAAAAGATAAGAGGCACAGGCACAGCTGAAAGTTTGCCAATTTTTGGATTGCTTTGGCAGGTGAGCCCCAAGAAGTTCATTTGTCAAATGCTAAATGCCTCATATAACTATGATGTGGCATACGAGACACAAAATAAAAAATTTCCACTCTCAAATACGGTCGTCTCGATCCCGACCCGCCCTATCCCGATCTCATTGGGTAAATTACGGGATGGAAATTATCGCTATTCGGGTTGGAAATTGGAACGGCACTAGGGTTGGTCCCGACTATCCCAGTCCAATCTCGTCCCGTCCCAACCCGTTCCGTTTGCAGAATGTAGTCATTACACAAACGACCATTTGCAATTATAACCGTTGGCAACGGCTACAAAACGCCATTTTGGCCCCCCAACACCCCCATAAACCTCTCTACCCCTTAATATTTATTTGTAACCCCTAAGTTAGTATATTTACAAATTAACTTTATTTCTCAAATATAAATACATCATTTTCCTCTTCATTTTTTCTCACAAATCTTGCTACGACCTCTCTAATCTCTCTCTCTCTACAAGTCTAAATTTCACACTAAATATTATATTTTATTTGTTAATTTCTATCAAAGTTCAAAAATTGGGAGTGAAGTTAGCAACTAGCTTGAAAATCATCAAGCAAATTTTCAACCTCGATTACACGTCGACGTTACGTCGGCGTTTGGTACACTCGTTCCTTCTTTTATTTAAATTATTATTATTTAATTTTAATTATCGTACTTAATTTTTTAAACTTTAATTATTTATTGCATAATTATAATGGAACGAGGTGAAACGTTTTTCTAGTGGATGTAGTAGGGTAACAGAGGTAAGGGTGCATCTTCTAGTAATCCTAATTATGATAATTTCACTCATGTAGATGAAACTGAACTTTTTAATGTTGATATTAATGCAAATGTGCAATCATTAGATCACGATGTATATTCTTCATCTCCAACTACTTAACCAGACTATGATTTAGAAAATAATTTAGATAACACACCCAATAGTGAAGCTCCACCTCAGGCTCGGACAGAGTCTCAAGCTAAAACTGAAATCCCTCTTATTACCCCTAGTATGAGAAGAGGCCAAAAACAGCGAAAATTAAAATCACATGCATGAGAATTTTTTGAAAGGGACATTCCTAATCAACTATCTATTTGTAAAATTTGTCGCGAAACTTATAAATATGAAACTAGAAAAGGTCAAAGTGGGACATGAGGTTTAATGAGACATGTGAAAAATGATCACAAAGCTAGGTATAACTAATACTTGGCTGAAAAAGCGGTGTGCAAATGCCTTATGAGTCGGGACAAGATTCACATAGTATCCTTGATCAAGTACAAGGTCGAATTAGCTCTATGACGGGGGGAGTGTAGCTCCGAAATATGATATAACACAACGATCGAGAAAATTTAGTAAAATTAGTTGATGTGGAGGGTTTGCCTTTTTCATTTCCTACATCTCCTAGTTTTATTCATTACATTCGAGAAACATATAATCCTACCTTTAACGGTTTTCCTATATCAACTATTAGAAGATATGTTTTTAAATTTGCGCATGAATATCAACAATTTTACGTTATGCATTGTATCATTTTAAGGGCAAAATGACTATCACTTCTGACATATGACGTAGTACTAATGGTAGTGATTATTTACTTGTTACATGTCATTGGATATATCACAATTGGTCTATGCAAAAACGTAATAGCATATAGATATATTGATGAAAGACACACTGAAATTTTTATTTCAAGAAATATTGATGAAATTAGTGAATATTATGGAATTAATCATAAAATTATGACTATTTCATTAGATAATGCTTCTTGTAATGATTATGTTGTAGACATTTTAAAAACTTGATGGACTCATCTTTTCCTGATATTTTTCATGTTAGATGTGCATGTCATATTTATAACTTAGTTGTAAATGATGACCTAAAACTTTTTAGCTCTATTCTTAATAAAGTACAATTTGCTATCAACTTTATTTTTAAAGGTAATAAAATACAAAGACGCAAAGAGTTTAAAAAAACATGTCATGATTGTGAATTACCTTATAGAAAAATTCAAGAAGAAGTTGCAACTAGGTGGAATTCTTTGTATGAACAATTAGTTGTTGCTCACGAGTATAGAAGACCTTTAACTTTAGTATTTAACGTCCATAGTCAAAATCTTTCGGATATGCTTATAGATAATGATTGAAATAAAACTTGAGAACTTATTGTATTCTTAGAGAATTTTTTTCTAGCTACTAAGAAATTTTTGGTATTTATTATCCTACTATTTCATCTATGTTATTTTATATAATTCTAATATTTTTGTTATTTAATGAATATAAGAAAAAATCAACTTACGCTCCAGCTATTACAAAAATGATTGTAAAGTTTTAAAAATATTTTTTCCTATTTCCACTATTATTTTATTGATGTTGTATTAAATCTTACTATTAAAGTAGACCGATATAATGCCCTTATCGAAACGATTTATGAATGCCTAGAAATACTTGAAACATAATTAACTAAAGAACATGTTATCTCTAGCATACAAACACAATGCAAAACTATGTATATGTATTACCAAGAGAAAAGTGCAAATAATCAACCGGCTTCTGTACCGTCATCTTCTACTTCAATTCAACCTTATAAAAACACATGCGTTTTCTGCTTCAATTATTCAAGGCCTTCGAAATAGAATGTATAGTGGTTCAAGTGCTTCACAAATTAGCGAGTTTGATGTTTATGTTTTGGAGGGTGTTGTACCGTTCGAATCAATTGCTAATGAAAATGGACGTGAAGACTTGCTGAAATAAATGGAGGGAGAATCAAAAGACATTTCCGACTCTATCAAAGATGGCATGAGATGTGTTGAATATTCAAGCGTCATCTATAACTTCTGAAAGCGTTTTATGTGCTGGAAGGTTTCAAATAGGAGAGCACATACACTCATTGGCGGGAGACAGTTTGAAGATTGCAGTTTTATTTAGAGATTGAATTAGAGAAGAGCGTAGAAGGTGTGGTCAACCAGAGATCAATGAAGAAAACGACTACAATTACAACGAAATCTTATCCGAGGGAGTAGGAAGCGACGTTGAACAATTTGACCAACAAATTCTAATTCCAACAGAATATCTTCAAGAGATTGTCAGAAAATTAGAAAAAGTAGGGTTGCATATGTAATTTTTTTAAATGCCAATTTTACTATGTGATATGCAATTTTTGAACTACGAAATAAAGTTGCAATTTTGAAATTGTATTAGAAAAAAAATCATATTTCTATTAAATAATATAAAAGACAATTAACTTTGAGATATTTTTTCACTATCTTGTTCAATTATTTAAGTGATTAAATATATTTTTTTTAAATTATGTGTCTAGAAAAAAGTTTTTAAAAATCCCCCAAATGCCCCTTCGCGTCCCATCCCGTCCCCCAAATCTCATTCCCTCTGATAGTGGGATGTGGGACGGGATAAGACCACTTCCTATCCCCTAATCTCGTTCCCCTCTGTCCCCTTAATCCCGACCCACTCCACCATCCCCAAATCCCCGTCTCCCTAATCACGTCCCGTCCCATCTCGTCCCATTGGTCAGCCCTAGTTACAACTCCTTTTTCATTTTTCGGGGGTCCTGTGCGGTAGCACAACTCGCACGGACCCAAAGACGGCCCTGAGTGCTATAAAAGAAGAATTACAGAATATTCCGGTGACCGGAAAATTAGAATGAAATGAATAAATAAATAGCCCTTGTATTCAGGTTAGCAATTGTATCAATCTAATCTAGCTCTTGCATTCAGGCTAGCAATTGTCGAATCTCTGATCAATGGCGAAACAATTCAACATTCCTCTGGTGATTTCCCCTCCGACAAAAACTCCGGTGTACAACAATGCCATCCTCCCACAGCTCCTTTTCAGCATACCCTTCATGTCATTTGATGTCGACTCAACGACTGCTTCTACTTCATTTTTAACTCAGCAGTTCGCCGGTGCCACCATCGCGGTGGCGGCTCAACTGGATGTGACAATGAGCCGTCGCTACCGGAGGAGCTTGGGATCAATATGAAGAAAATTACCAGAGAACCCTTTCCATTCTCAATCCATTTCGAATAAAACCAGATGTTCACGAAGATGTAACCAGATTTCCACAAAGATGGTGACCTTTCTGGCCGTTCATATTTCTCATGGAGAGATGAGTTATGTGATTTAATTTGGATTGAATTTATTTAGTTTAGAGGATTGGGTCGGATTAAATGGCGAACCGGTTCAAATGGGTAATTGAAAGGTAAATTCGGGTAATTAAGACCAATTTGAGGAAAATAGTCAAATTAGGGGTATTTTCGTTAACTTTTTTAACGCTAAGGGCATAAATAGCCTCAAGTTGTAATTAAGGACAAAACTAACTATTAAATAAAAGTAGAAGTGTATTTTTAATCCTTTTCCTAAATAATTAAATGTCCAAATGCCCCTTCCACTAATAGTGAAAGCCATGTCGGGGTACATTAATCTTTTGAATTGTTTGGCGGTATATTCAAAATTTTCCGGTTGCTCATGGACATATTACAGATTAGTAGATTACTACATTTACTACTGAATATATTTGGAATAGTGAGGATTTATATAATGGATCTTAGCTTGCTTATAATTGAGGCATAAATAGCTGTAACTGGAAAGTCTAAAGGTCTGTGGTCTATGTGGTTATTCCTAGAGGGAGCAAGTGCACTTATAGCTAATTTTGGGATTATCATTTAAGTCACAGTCACAATGTATAAGAATTTATAAGTTTAAGTCACAGTCACAATGTATAAGAATTTATAAGTTTAATCACATCGAAACCAACTTAGACATATACGATTAAAATTACAAAATTTCTCGGATAACATATTAATTGTTCCAAGCAAGACGAACTTACGTCATTTTTGCCTCAAGTTACCAAACTTGCAACAATCATGCATAATGTTTTGCTGAGGTCAAATGTCAAACATGTACGTTTGAACCGAAAATAGTTTTTTGAACTATCAGATTTCATCCCTATCAATGTGTCCAAGCTTTTCTAACAATATCCACTTAATTTAAACTCAATTTTCATATTCAAAATTCACTTCTAACCTACAATAATGACGATTTAGTTGAAAAGCCTTAACAAACTACGAATACAATATCTTTAAAAAGGTCACTGGCCTTTAAATGGCACTTTGCAAATAGTCTACAGGGTGAAATTGTACTTTTCCCGTCATATGGACTGGTCTTTAATTTTGTCCTTACTTCTTATTTAATGAAAATTTGTGGGCCAAAGTACCATTTGTTCGCGGATCTACTAAATCAAAAATTCTGAATTCGAATCCCAGCAGAGGCAAAAAAAGAAGAAACATACCGCAAGACAAGATTTTCATAGAAATTATGACTATTCGATCAAAGTTATATAGAGACTATGCCCCTTGGAGCATAATTTCTATGTAACTAGCCAAATAAGGGATAACCTTAATATTCAACGAAACCTTCAGGTATAGTTACACAGAAACTATGCCCCTTAAGGCATAATCTCTATACAACTTTGGCCGAATAGACATAATTTCTATGAAATCTTGACTTGCAATTTTTTTTCTTCTTTTTGACTGTTGAGATTCGAACCCACAACCTCAGGAAATTTTAGGTAATTTTTTAAGCGAATGACAGAAATTAAAAGATCACCAATTTGAGGGGCCAAAAATTAAAGACCACCCTAAAATAGGGAAATCGTGCGAATTGCCCGGTGAAATTAACTCTTCCTAGAAACATCCCAAAGCCCAATTTGAATTGGGAAAATTTGCGCTTAACTGAATGGGCCGACAAGAAATATCCAAAGTTTTGAAGAGGCATACTTCAAGTTGGTTATCAAAGAAAGTTTACACACACTATTTCTCTTGTTGGGTCCCTCCTTCCCATAATAATACTAAAATCCTAATTCTAGATATTTTGCACTTAAAAGTTACAGTTGAGATTACTATAATTACTACGCTAAAAAATGATTCAACTAAAGACTACTAGAGTGAATTAGACATTGGACAGGCTAAAGTTGAACACTATCTTAGATCCCAGTGCTAAGCCAAGATTTTTATATACTGTTCATCACCAAAATCAAGTCCTAAACTCTGTTTTAGTTAAAATGAGTTGAGGTGAAAGAAGTTCACGCGATGCCAATTTGATCATCAACCTAATAAACTACCAACCAAGAAGATCCCACCTCCAAATATCAAGTTCTTGAAGTCTGTTGCTCGGGACCTCCAAAATTGTTGTTGCAGCTGTGTCGATACTCCAAAAATACATAGCTTTTGGACGATCTAACACACCCGGCGATCTTTTTGAAGAGTCGAGCAACATACTTGAATAAGTATCCTGCTTTTAGAATAAGTACAGAAGTTGCTTGTTTTTCACATATCAGCAAACACATGTTGCATCCAACACAAATAAGTGGAATGGTTAGACACTGTTGCAATTCAAAAAACAATACAAAAAGGTTATATATGCATCTACATCAACGTGAAGGCCAAAAAAATACTACTCATAAAAAATAAAACAGAAAATTTTCTGAAACTAAACAATCTTTAGTTGCAATCATCACAATCACCCACTAGTGTAAGTGTGCTATCTATTCTGAACCATATTTTCAACTAATATGAATGTAAATTGCAGAAGTATTCCCACTGCTTAAAATTCCAAAAATCATTCTGTAGAAATTGTGCAAAGTTCCTGTCTTTTACTCACAAGTTGATTCAGTTGAAAAGATGCTTTTACTAATTGAATCAAGTGAAATGGCTATTCTGCAACTTAGAACAAACTCATAAAAGTTGATTCAGTTCAAGAAGATGTTTTACTAACTGAACCAAGTGAAATGACTAGACATTGCTGCGATTTAGGAACAAATTCAGTAAAGGTTATTCACACACAACTAGTCTTAAAAAAAGCAGCTTTTTTGGTTTTCCGCTGGTGTATTGTAACCGCATTGGGGCTGGACTAAATCCGGATTTGCACCACAAACTCAGTAAAAGTTATTCACACACAACTACCTTAAAGAAAACAGTTTTTTTTGGTTTCCCGCCGGTGTCCACTACCCGCATTGGGGTTTGACAATATCCGGATATTGTCATCGGGAAGTCCCACATTGATGGTAAAGCGCTTCCTAATAAAGGCAACTCCAGTTACATGCATCAACAATCATACATCAAAATCAAACAGCACTTATCTATCTTAGCATTGCAAAATTCCTCTCAATTACTCCTAATTCCCAAGTTAATTCAGTAACTTTACCAGTTTCAAATAAAAACCCTAAGTTAATTCAGTTTCAAAATTGATCACATACAGTCATATTCTCCAACTAATAGAACAGGAATCAAAAACAGTGCTTTAACTAATTAGCTTCATAATCTTTAAAGACATCCGTATTATTCATCACAAGACTAGTAAATCAAACACTTGAAATCAAGATTTTAGCCTCATGATTATCATCAACATTCCCTCAAAACAAAGAAAAAAAGAGAAATGAACCTCTAAAGGGCCTTGAGAATATCTTCAGCACTGCTAACATTGAAAGCTCCACCTTCTTCCAAATTCAAAACCTTAACAACTCCATCATCAACAAGCATAGCATATCTTCTAGACCTAACACCAAGTCCAATAGGCTTATCACTAAGGTCAAGTTCACATCCAATTGCCTTTGTAAACTCCAAATTCCCATCACTCAACAACAAAACTTCATCACTAATCTTCAAATTCTCCTTCCAAGCTTTCATAACAAATGCATCATTTACCGATATACAAGCAATTGTATCAACCCCTTTCGATTTTAGCTCCTTGGACTTCTCCACAAAACCTGAAAGTAAGGGCCCGTGAAAATATGGCCCGCCTATTTATTAGCTCAACTCATAAAAAATTGAGACATATACAGCACAAATTGACCCATGAGATGTCAAAATATTTTCAAAAAGACAGGCTTTTATTTGAAATGTTATATATATCTATTCATAAAAAAGAAATAAAATAGTTTTATATAGTCAAAAGGGAAATTTTAAATATTGCGACACTAGCCTAATATGCAATATTATACAATATTATACATGAGTAAAAGCATTAAACATAATGTATTAATGTTATATAAGAATGTATAAAAGGTATTTATACAGGCTAAACCGGGTAACAAACTCAAACTATGGGTTACGTGACGTAAATATATTCTCCAAGTAGACATAGAACATAATTTTCACCAAAAAATAATAAAAGAAATTAAAACTTAATACTAATTGGGCGAGTTGAGTTGTGAGTCACTTTTTAAGCCATTTCAGCCCAAGTAACTTCTAGGCCGTACAATAACCCACCCATTTTACACTCCTACGTACCTGGAAGATGTTTCTGTGAACATGTTGGTGTAAATGCACCTGGAACAGCAAAAAGTACAACCTTTTTCCCAGATGTGAGGTCGGAAACGGAAAGGGTTTTGAGTTCATCGGATGAATCAAAATAGGAAAATGTGGAATTGGGTAATTTGTCTCCAACAGAGATTGTAGCGGAGATTCTTGAACTGGCGTATGCAAGGGGTTGTTGTACGTTGCGCTTTGAGGGTTGTACCTTGAGTGGGAAAGAGGAAATGGAAAATGAAGCAGAGAGAGTTGGTTTTGCGGAGAGAAACGAAATGGGTTTTGGGTTAGTGATGGATTTGTTGTAGAGTTTTGGGAGAGTGAAAATGGCGGCTGTAGTGGCAGCCATTGTTGTTGTTCTGTGTGTGTGTTAACTGTGATGGAAGAAATGAAGGGTGAAAATAACGATGGTTTTGAGGATTTTTGTGGCCTTTTTAGAGAACTTTATTAGGATATGGACGGAACAAACTATGAAGGGTCAATTTGGTAAGAGGGGCAAAAGATTTTTAGGGCAGTTTACATTTTCATTCTTAGATGTTAGATCTCATCTAGTACATTAGTTTATTACCTGAACAACCCACTTACTTTTAAAGGTATACTTATGTGGACCTCATTTTATAACATCAATTTTTTTTCCCAAAACAACTTCTTGATTTCAATATTTTGAAATTTTTTCTTCCTTATGTTGTTATTCTTGAGATAAGAATAATAATTGACTCAACCCTATATTATTCAAATAAATTCTCCACTTCAATCGATATTTTTTCACGAAAAACAGACATGAGATAAGAAATTCAATCTTCCACTAAAATTTTGAATAGTTATCATAAACTCAAATTAATTTTATTCAACTCTAAAATAAAAATAAAAAAAGTACATAAGAAGAGGAGTCAATTAAACATAAATAATGAATATAAACAAAATAGAAAATAAAGTTCAGGTTCCTCGAAAACCTTCTATCCCCAAGCCCCTTTACTTGATTGGGCAAGCTTTGATGCCCCTACTCCCTATAAATTGGTGAATGAGATCGTTGAACTATACTCGAGAAGTTGATCTTGTTTGATCATAAAGATTATAGTTCTTATAAGGTGAGCATGAGAAACTTCTTTCTATTTGGGAGCTTTTGTAACAGTTATAAGAAACGAATCTTTCTCCTCATGAAAGGCTATCGGGATTGATTCCTTCAAGACTTCTTGGCATGGAAGGTTGCAAGAAAAACGAAAGCTTTTCTACTTAGCAATCTTTTCAACCTACCCAAGATAAGGAGGTAAAGTACCTAATAGCCGTTTTACCTACCATGCTTTTCATCGGGTGATCAAAAAGTAGTACTAAACTATCTTTTGTGTACAAATAGCAGACAAAAGATCATTATGCAAAAGTACCTTATGGTTTACATTAGGCCTGGCCAGTGGGCCGGGCTCGGGTCTGGCGGGGTCGGGGTGGGACGGGCGAAGGGGGCGGGGTCGGGATTGGCGGGACTTGCTCCGGTCCCGTCCCGATCCCGATCCCGTCGGAATCGGGTCGGGTCGGGATCAGGGCGGGTTCCGACGGGTTTCCTTTTTTTTATTTTATAATAACATATGTATAAAAAAAACTCAATAAACAAGATAAGATAGTGTAATAAAAATATCTCAAATCTGTTTTTGTGCCTCTTATATTATTTAATAGACATATGATTTTTTTGTAATACAAATACAATTGTCTAAAATCTAAATTGCAACTTTGTGGTGTTGTCCAAAAGTTGCAAATTACATAATAAAATTGCAATTAAAAAAATTACATTCTCAAAAAAATCTGTTCTAATTATTTGATAATTTCATGTGGTTCTTCGGTTGGAATTGGTATTTATTGGTCAAATTGATCCATGTCGCTTCCACTACCTTCGGATAAGATTTCATTGTAGTTTTCGTCTTCTTCTTCGTTGATCTCCGGTTGACCGCACCTTCTCCGCTCCGCTCGTATCCAATCTCTGAATAATACTGCAATTTCTAAGTTGTCTCCGGCTAATGAGTGTCTGTGGTCTCCTATTTGATATCTGCCGGCAGAAAAAGTGCTTTCAGACGCAGTTGATGACGCTTGAATGTTCAAAACATCTCGGGCCATCATTGAAAGTGTCGGAAAGATCTTCTCATTCCCCCTCCAGTATTTCAGCAAGTCTTCATGTCCATCTTCATTGATAACTTCTTGGTACGGTACAGAACCCTGGAAAACAAAAATATCCAACTCACTAATTTGGTTAGTAGCGATACGACCACATATTATATTTCTGAGGTTTTCAATACTAGCCACAGAAACAACATGTCTTTTGTGAGGTTGTGTTGAAGATGAAGAAGATAGTATGGAAGCCGGTAAGTTACTAGCATTTTCTTGTTGATAAAACCTTTATATTTTTTTGCATTGGTCTTCTACGCTAGACAACACTTCTTCTTTAGTTTGTTCAATAGGTGGTGGGTGATTTAGATTTTTGGGACTTGGAGGTGGTAGTACTTCTATACAATCGTAAATAGTTTCAATTAGTGATTTAGTACCGTCTATTTTAATAGTCGGATTTAATACAACACCAATAATATAAATAGTGGGAATAGAAATAAAATATTTTTTTATTTTGATAAACATTTTTTAATAGCTGCCATATAAGCTGAGTTTTCCATATATTCACTAAGTAATAAAAATATTAGAGTTATATAAAACAACATAGTTGAAATAGTAGGATAATATATACCGGAAAATTCTTGTTGCTTGAAAAAATTTCTCTAAAAATACAATAAGTTCGGAAATTTTTACCCAATCACTATCTACAACCATATCAGCTGGATTTTGATTATGAGAGTTTAAAAATAAAGTTATAGGTTTTCTATAGTCATAAGCAACAAGTAGTTCCTCGTATAAAAAAATCCACCTAGTGAATACTTCTTCTGGAATTTTTCTATAAGGTAGTCCACAATCGTGACAAATTTTTTTATATTCTTTTCTTCGTTGTACTCTATTACTTTTAAAAATAAAATTTATAGCAAATTGTATTTTACTAAGAATGTCTTGAAAAAGTGGTAGACCATCATTTACAATTAAGTTATATATATGGCACGCGCATTTTATATGAAAATGATCTGGAAAAGATGGAGTTAAACTATTTTTTAAAATTGTAATAGCGTAATTGTTAGAAAAGCGTTATCTAATGTAATAGTCATAATTTTATCGGTTATTCCATAATAATGGCACACTTGATAAATATTATCTGCAATAAAAGTACCAGTGTGCCTATCATCTATATATCTATACGCTAAGATACGTTTTTGCATAGACCATTTATAATCTATCCAATGACAAGTTACCGTTAAATAATCATGGTCGTTAGTACTACGACCTATATCAGACGTGATAGATACTTTGTCATTAAAATGATATAATGGATAACGTAAATATTGTTGATATTCATGTGCGAATTTAAATACATCTCTCTTAACAATTGATCTAGGAAAATCGTTAAAAGCAGGATTATATATATCTATAATGTAATGAATAAAACCGGGAGATGAAGGAAATGAAAAAGGCAAACCCTCCACAACAACTAATTTTGATATTGCTTCCCTATCTCTATGTTTATTGTATTTAGGGCCTATAATTCCCCCCGTCATAGGGTTAATTTGACCATGTACTTGGTCAGGGACAATATCAGTATGTGAACCTTGTCCCGATGGAGCGGGCGTTTGCACACCCGGTTTTGAAGCCTGGTATTGGGCATACCTAGCTGGATGAGCACTTACTACGTGTCTAACTAAACCCCCCATCCCACCGTGACCTTTTCAGTTTTAAATTTTAAAACATTTTTACAAAATTTACATATAGCTACTTGATTCTCTACGTCCCTATCAAAAAATGACCATGCATCTGATTTTAATGATCGTTTTGCTGGATCTCGTCTCATACTAGGGGGAATATGAGACATTTCAGTTGAAGGTGCACTAGTGGGTGTGTTGTCATCAACATTAGTGGATGTATCATCTAGATCATCGTCTAAATTAAAGTCTTCTTGAATTCCAGAAAATAGCTCATCGTCTAAATCTAATGGTATTGTAGGAAAATGTTGAGTATCAACAAAATCATCATCTGTAGGAATAAGATGACTAGAAGAAGTACCCTTGCCTTTGGTTGCCCATACTAGAAGAAGCACCCTTACCCTTAAACATACCTCTTAATCCTTTCATTTTATTATGATAATAAATAATTAAAGACAATAAAATTAAGTGCGCTAAATAAAATAAAAAGACAATAATAATTTAATGAAGGAACGAATGTACCAAACGCCGACGTAACGTCGACGTGTAATCGAGAGGTTGAAAATTGAAACTTTGCTCGATGGAAGATCCTCAAGCTAGTTGCCAACTTCACTCTCAATTCCCAAATGAATAAATAAAATTGAATATTTAGTAAACAATGTAGACTTGTAGAGAGATATATTGAGAGATTAGAGAGATTGTAGGAAGATTTGTGAAAAGATGAAGAGAAAATGAGTTATTTATAGTTGAAAATTGGGTTAAAGTGTAAATATAATAACTTATGGGTTAAAAATAAATATTAAGGGGTAGGGGGGTTGGGGGAGGGGGAGGCCAAAAATGGTCGTTGCCCAACGACCAAAATCTAAAATGGTCGTTGGTGCAACAGTTATATTTGCAAAGGGGGGGCTCTCGGGCGGGATCGGGGGCGGGCTCGGGATTGGCTCGGGGCGGGCTCGTGTTTGGCGGGCCTGGGGCGGGCTCGGGACGGGCGGGACGAGACATTGTCCCGTGCCGAGTTCGAGTCCCGCTACTTTTTTTTTTTTTACTCGGAATCGGGGCGGGCTCGGGACGGGATCGGGTCGGGTCGGGTCGGGTCGGGTCGCTAGCCAGGCTTGGTTTACATTACACTTTAATGGCAAGATGATTTTTCCCCCACTTTGACATCATCAATTTCGTTCACAGAAAGTAAGTGATTTCTGCTTGACAGACTCAGTAATTGTCTCATTCACTTGTTGTATTTAATTGTCTGACATAAATAAATATTTGTTTGGCCATTACTTATTTATTTTTAATTTTTTTATAATGCAGGTTTCCAGGCTTGCGCCTGACTACTTCATTGGTATTACCCAGACGTCCTGGAGATGATGGGATCGGTCCTTCAGCACCCCACCACCGGATAAATCGCGGGATGTGCTCCAGTGTCCAGTTTTCTGGGAGCGTACAACTGATCAATGAGACAAGGTCAAATTCCCCAACATGCAGAGTTTCTTCGTGCTTGCGGGGAATCGAACCCACGCTGCCCCATGCCAGAATGTCTTTTAGCGCCCAGGCATTGCCACTAGACTATGCCCCGGAGGACAAAACTGTGGTAGGGTAAACTTTTTAAAGTGACTGGTCCCACCGCATTACGGCCCCATACCCCAGAAAACCCCACCTCCGGCCTGGCCCTACGGATTAGTATACACCGCTTGGCCCTACGCGTATGGAGGGATTTTTGGGGGAACACAGTTCCACTCTCGCTGATCAGAGGACTCGAACACGGAACCTCAGACAACAATACCCTAATGTATTGGCCACTGGGCCAAACACTTTGGATTTGTTTGGCCATTATTATATGCGATAAAAGAGGCAGTCTCATTCTTTAATACACTGTTTTACCTCTCTTAGTAAGCCTATGTCGCTTGAATTCGAATTAATCGTCAGTTAATTTTGGATATCAAATGCCTATTGTGAGTACAACAAGGGCAAGAAATGAGAAGTAAGTAAATATTACAATTGCTAGAAATGATAAACCACTAAAGATTACTAAGTTTACAACGAGAAACTTATAATCGTTTGCTCACAAAACTGGAAATAAGAACAAATATAAACTCTTGTGACTTGGCTGAGTCGAGTGATGACACTCTGTCTTTAAGACAAGATTGTCCCGTATGTATCCTTTTACGTTAGTGGCAATAGTCTCCCAAGATAAAACAACAACTAACAAATGAGCAATGAAAACTCAAGTGTTTCTTGTGAAGAACTTGAATACAGAAAGAGTGCTAGAGAGGAAGAAGTTTTCTCGAAATTCTGGTTTGATTTTCTCTCAAGTGTATTAACAATTGAGCCAAAGGCATCAATTTATAGTGTAAGAATTGTTTCTTCAAGTGCCAAGTAATGGCATTGAATGACCCATGTAATGACAATGAATTGCCAAGTAATGACACCCATTTATTAGCCCAAATAATGGCTGATTAATGCTGGAATGAATGCCATTGAGGGCAGCCCAAAAGTCTCCAAAAAATCAGATTTTTGTCTAAGACTTTCTACCAGGGAAGCGCCCCGGCGCCGCGGCCCTGACGGGGTTGGTGCCGTGGCCCTTTTGGCTCCGCGGCCCTTTCCGACCCATTCCATCTTTACACTATGCACACTTCTTTCTTTGTTTACCAACGTGGAACACTTGTCATTCGGCCAATGACCGTCCATCATTGTATGTCTCAAACATTTACTTACGTACCAATATCTCTTTCACTAACAAAATTTTATGATACTTGGCACTATGAATGAATTTAATATGCATGCTTAGTTGGTTCTCAACTTCTGCTTTGTAACGTCGGAACGCTTCAAAGGCTTCATCTTTACTTTTCAACAAGTAAAGGTAACAATACCTTGTGCTATCATCAATGAATGTCACAAAGTACTTGTTCCCCCCTCTAGTTTGTGAAAACTTCAAATCACATATATATGTGTGAACAAGTTCTAGAGTAGCGGTATCCCTTTCGATGGATCAATAAGGAGTCTTTCTGAGTTTTGCTCTACGCACACCTCACACTTATATTGAGGGTTTACGTCGATAGACGACAACAACTCCAACTTCACCATTGGATGAACTTATAGTTAACATGTCATAATCTATGATGCCATAAATTAGAAGACTCAAGCAAGTAAGAAAAAACTTCAATTTTATTGCTTGGACGCATTACAGACTGGGCGTTAACTTTGAAGAGGCCTTCACACACGAAGTCTCTTCCCACAAAAGTTTAGTTCTTGGTGATTACAAATTTATTGGACTCAAATACTAGCCTAAAACCAACATTAACCAATACAGGACCTGAAATTAAATTCTTCCTAATCTCAGGGACATGCATCACCTCCTTTAGAGTGAACTCCTTTCCAGAAGTCATCTTCAGGATCACTTTTTCAACCCCCGGCACTTCAGAGGATGCGTTGTTTCCCATGAACAACTTCTTGTCTGCAACAGGAGTGTATGTGGAGAAGGCATCTCTGTCGGAATAGATGTGACGGGTTGCACCCGTGTCCATCCACCAATGCTTGGGATTCTCAACAAGGTTTGCTTTAAGTACCACCTCCAAGAACTCCTCAATCATGTCGTCAAGAAGCGTGTCTTCGACGACGTTAGCCTGCGCCTTGCCTTTGGCCTTCTCTTTTTGCTCAGCCTTGAGCTTGCGACAGTCTTTGATCATGTGACCAGGTTTCCCACAGTGGTTGCAGTTCCCCTTGAAATTCTCCGTCGTCTGGGTCTTGCCATCTTTCTGGAACTTGCGTTTCTTGCTGTTGTTCCCTTTGGTATCAACCAGATTTGCCTTTGTCTGAGCGGGTTGCTTTCCCTTAGGCAAGGCCTTCTTATTATCTTCCTGAATCCGGAGTTTGATAATAAGTTCTTCAAAGGTCATTTCCTTTGTCTTGAGTTTTAAGTAACTCATAAACTCATTCCATGAGGGAGGTAACTTCTCAATTAGTGATGCAACGAAAAACTGCTCATTTGGTTTCATACATTCCAAATCCAGGTGATGTAGAATCATTTGAAATTCCTGGACTTGGGACATCACAGTTTTGCTATCCACCATTTGACTCTTTGGCGATGCCTACAGTGCAATACACTGTGTAGAGTGGGTCTGACAGACAGTTCAGAATATAGTTCTTACACATGAAGTCACTGTGACTCCATGCATCAAGAGTCATCTTCATGCCATTGACGACATGGAAACCTTGGCCCCCTTCAGCCGTTTCATTAGGCTGAGGGTCCATCTCATCTCCAGCTTGTGGAGGACCTTCTGTTAGGAAACGAGTCATTTCCATCACAGTTAAGTAAAAAAGCATCTTCTGCTACCAACTCTTGAAGTTGGAGCCTATAATTTTTTTTTGGGCATTCATGGTGGAAACCAGAGGGTGGAGGAACGGTAACGTTCCCTTGAGCAACAAGAAATGCATTGGGTGTGCCTTGAGCAGCAGTGGGGAAGGCATAGGGGTTTCCCTAAGGAGTATTAGCAGAACCAGAGGCTAATTGTTCTTGTCCAGTCATCTTTTTAGCACTTACAACAATCTTGTCTTAAAATTGTGAGTACAACAAGTGCAGAAAATGAGAAGTAAGTAAATATTACAATTGCTAGAAAGGATAAACCACTAAAGATTACTGAGTTTACAACGAGAAACTTATAATCTTTTGCTCACAAAACTGGAAATAAGAACAAATATAAACTCTTGTGACTTGGATGAGTCGAGTGACGACACTCTATCTTTAAGACAAGATTGCCCCGTATGTATCCTTTTACGTTAGTGGGCAATAGTCTACCAAGATAAAACAACAACTAACAAATGAGCAATGAAAACTCAAGTGTTTCTTGTGAAGAATTTGAATACAGAAAGAGTGCTAGAGAGGAAGAAGTTTTCTCGAAATTCTGGTTTGATTTTCTCTCAAGTGTATTAACAATTGAGCCAAAGGCATCAATTTATAGTGTAAGAATTGTTTCTTCAAGTGCCAAGTAATGGCATTGAATGACCCATGTAATGACAATGAATTGCCCAAGTAATGACACCCATTTATTAGCCCAAATAATGGCTGATTAATGCTGGAATGAATGCCATTGAGGGCAGCCCAAAAGTCTCCAAAAATCAGATTTTTGTCTAAGACTTTCTACCGGGGAAGCGCCCCGGCGCTCCGCGGCCCTGACGGGGTTGGTGCTGTGGCCCTTCTTGGCTCCGCGGCCCTGACGGGGTTGGTGCCGTGGCCCTTCTTGACTCCGCGGCCCTTTTCGACCCATTCCATCTTTACACTATGCACACTTCTTTCTTCGTTTACTAACGTGGAACACTTGTCATTCGACCAATGACCGTCCATCATTGTATGTCTCAAACATTTACTTACATACAAATATCTCTTTTACTAACGAAATTTACGATATTTGGCACTAGGAGTGCACGTGTGTGAAAACGACGTTTCAGACGTGCGGGGCCCCAATTGTTCGAGTCATAAATAATGGGATAAACTTAAATCCACGTTAGTAAATTTCCAACACCTATAACATAAATATATCTTTATGATTTACCTTTCACCAGTTTTCAAGTTCACTTCGTTAGTTCATATGGCCCTTTCGAAAGAAGATCAGCAGGAAGAATATAAGAGAAAGAAAAAGAAATAGCCCTAGAAACTTCATCAACTTCATTCTGTATTTTTAGTAATAAAGTCCTAAAAGACAACTGAGAAACCAAAAATACAAACGAAAAATAAGCTGCAAAATTCAGCTAATACTTGACGCCTAATATCAGCACAAGATATTATCCTTCTTTTTCTTCCCTGTCTTCTTTATACACATTTTCACAATAAATTTTTCTTTCTTGGAATATACACAAAGAGAACAAAACAGATTCGAGCCATCAACTCGAATACTTCATACTTGAACCAAAAAGAATGAACAACGAACTTTCTCTCTCTACGTGTGAAAAAACTGAAAAAAGGGATTATGAAAATATTGCTGCTTCAGCTTTGCTTCCCAGATGAAATGTATACCGAATAATCAGTCCACGAGCAGTGTCTTAAGAGTTAGGAACAAAAGTTCCAGCATAACCAAATCCCATTATGAAGAAAGCAAATGCTTGAATGAAGAGGTACAAGAAATAGTGATTTTTTCCGAACGCAGTGTCATAACATCCACAAAAGAAGAGGTACGCGCCAGTAGCTAGCTCTAACAAATGAAGTCTGTCGTAAAAGAACAAATGAAAGTTTAGTTTGATCTAAACTACAAAGGACTGTGATTTTAGAGGATTAACAATTTACCTGTCACCAAGCCTAAATCGAGGTTTCTTAAAAGCTTTGATGGCTGATTTTAACTTGAGAATATCTCCTAGTTTCTCAGTGACGATCCATTCGTTGACTCTTCCTGCCTCTAACAAGCCAATGAACGTAGCTTTTGTCCGATGCAGTGACATGACATTCTCGAAAAGAATCCAAAATATTATCAGATGTAACGACCTGTTGTCAAATAGGCACCATGAAACTCAGCATTTTCTTGTTCAAACTGAAAATAAAATCTTCATAACCCCCCCCCCCTCCCTTTCCGAGTGCACCTTCAAACTATGTTGCTATGTTAGTCAAAAATGACGTCAGGTGCATGTCAGGTATGATGCTTGGACCCTGTCGCACCCGTGTCAAATCCTCAAAAATGCATAGCCTTTGGAGGATCCAATACACAGCTGACTAGATTTTTGATGAGTTCGAGCAACATAGTATGCCGGATCCTCCAAAAATAGCGTATTTTTGGAGGATCTAACACGGGTGCAGCAATACTTTTGGAGAGTCGGAGCAACATAGCCTTCAAATGATAGACTAGTATACTCTTAGCTCTTGCTTTAACTATCAGACAGTTTGTATTTGAAGACTTGCTCTGTAGGCTGTAGCTCATGAAATATTTGAATATCTTGCAAGGATCTGTAATATAACAGTGTCTTTGATATTTCCCTTTTCTGTTATGTAACTCCTAAGCTATGTTGCTCAGATTCCACCAAAATATTGTCGTACTTGTGTCGGATCCTCCAATAAAGCACTACTTTTGAAGTTTTTTTGAAGAGTCCGAGCAACATAGCTCCTACTTCTGAGTACTGTTTGAAATGAGATCTTAACATGGAATGAGACTATAGTTAATTGCTAAATGAAATGTTAGGAAAACGAAAAACTGACCTTGGAGTTCCAACTGCATTGAGCAGTGTAATAATGGAAGGAATGTACACAGCTCCCCATTTTGGAACCTCAACTTCAGGTACTAAAACAGTTGCAGGTAGTACAACACAGTAGAACACAAATGTAACAATGTGGGCAACGACCTTCCTCACAAAGAAGAAGCTGTAAATCACATGAATCTTCTTCCATAAAGATACTTTCTGCAAAAAAAATAAATAGAGACAACGACATTAAATCTCAACGCGACCTTAGCTAAGCAGTACTAAGCAGTTAGTGGCGGAGCCACACAGACTGAAGGGTGGTCAGTTAAACACATTCTTGTCAGAAAACTATACTGTATATATGTCAAAATTCATTTTTTATACATATATATTAATTCATTTTTTATACATATATATTACCTTAATACTCTTGACGAAATTTCATATATATTACCTTAATACTTTTGACGAAATTTCTGGCTTTGTCACCGTAAGTGGTTAACAAATTTACGTAATAAGGACTTGAGGAATTTACCCTATTTCTTATGATCTCCATGAACATTTTCTTGAAAAGATTGGCCGGGCCACAGGACCAACGATGTTGTTGATAGCGATAGGCCTTGAAGGTACTTGGTAATTCATTTTTCACCTATACAAAATGAAACAAGAGAGTAAATATTTACTCACTTCATGACTAAGAGTGGCCATTAGAAATTTCTCACTTCATGACTCAATATGACCATTAGACATAGGTGAAAATTAGTAGTATGTCATTTTATTCGTTTGTAAATAGGATATATCACTCGTATTCGGATAAGTTAGAGGGAGAATACAAGTATTACCTTGAGAGCAGAAAGGTACAAGAATTTCCAGCCCTTGAGACTAGCGCGAACCGCCAGGTCCATATCCTCAACTGTTGTTCGATCCTTCCAACCTCCAGCCTCTTCTATTGCGGCAATTCTCCAAATACCTGCTGTACCTGAATTGTTTTCCACACACACTATAAGTTTTACTTCTATTCAAACACAACAATAGCATCGCTTCAATAATAACCAAGATGGTATCGGCTATATGAATCCACAATGTTCATTTTGATCCATTTATGTCTGTAGCTGTCTGATATTAGAAAAACTTGGTTTCTAATATTTACAACAGCAAACAACATACCCAGTGAATCACACAAGTGGAGTCTTGGGAGAGTAGGATATATGCAGACCTACCCTACCTTTGTAGGGTAGAGAGGTTGTTTCCGATAGAGCCTGTCACAACGACGCACGGCATTGGATTCTATTTCAATACAATTAATGACAAAATCAACATTCTTTTGGACCACTTCTCTTTATCATTATTTTGTCCTTTAAGTTCCCTCTTCTCAATTCCAATAATGTAGTAGTACTACTACTCATAGCTGCTCTATTTTATGTTCATTAAGTAATTGGCCCCATAGAGATATCAAAAGGGTCAATATCAAAACATTAATTACTGTATAAAATTAGCTGAGATAATTAACGGGAGAGCAAATTGTTGATACCATTAAAGCCGAAAAAAGCATAGGTGGAAGAGCCCACTTCTTGTTCCACTGTGAAATGGTAATCCAGGGACATCTCTTGCATTCTTGTCATCAAACATTCATCAGCATTCACTGCAACATTACACACCACAAATTAGCAAATGCAGCTTATACTTTACTTGCGATCAACTGAACTCATTATTTTCGACAGAAATATACATATTTTCAATAAATATTAAATTTGGAACTCATAATTTAAAGTGCAACGCATCATGTGCTAAGTATTGAGTTAAAACAATTCAAATATACTCTTTAACATTGTGTGATATTATTTGTTTTCGAGCCCATACGCCTTTCCTCAAAAGACCTCCTACCATTAAAGAGTATATATCCGCATCATCCCAGTTTTTGGCCACCAAGTCCACTGGCTTTTTTTTTTTTGTATACTTCTCCAAGGTTATGAGTAAAGGGAGTGAATCGACCCGTAGACCGGCAGAGATACTAAGTTGGGCCCCATATTATTACTTTGCCGTCTTCATACTTGTCTTGCCGAATTATTCGCCGTGACATCTATTGGCTAAAACAACGTAACCACGTATCTTATACATATATATATATATATATATATTGTTTGCTTTGGGCTAAAGTTGTACGGTTTTCCTCAAAAATTCTCACGGCATTAAGAGTATCTATACATCTATACGTAGCTTCTACAAATTTCTCATCTACTAATACAAGACTTTGTTCGCATTATTAAATACTAATAACCTTAAATATTGATCAACAAAAGTTTAAATCCTCAAGGTATTACTGTGTTTGTAAAGCTTTAGAACGTTCACTTATTAGTGTCGGTTAGTAGGAGGTCCACAACTCTTATTGCACATGCAATTGCTGGCTATATATTATACTCTACCTTTGTCTTCATGGAGACTCCATAACAGCCTTACATTTCAAGAATGTAAAAGATTTTCTTCTGGTCCAATTTCTAGCACTTCCAAATTGGTTTGCTTTTAGGTACGTGGCAGCTTTTTCAGTACAAAAGAGCTTCAATTCCAGCCCAAAAGTTTAGATGTATTGTTGTCCAATTGAAATATTGGAGTGACTATCACGAGACACTAAATACTTTTAGTATCACTTTTTTTTTCACTATAAATTTTGAAGTGTAAATTTAATAAATGGTCACTTAATTATAAGTTTTTTTGCATTAAAATCACATAATTTTAATTTGTCATTAATAATCACGATACTATAATCTTGGTAACGAAATAATCATAGTAGTCGAAAGATACAACTTCCGGCAGACTTCAGTATTGTGATTTTTCACCAATAAATAAACTATTTGCTACACTATCTTCTTTTCATCACTTCATCTATATACTTCATAGGATAAATTTTAGAATAAAAAAATAAATTTTTCATCATAACGAGAATATAAAAATTAAATACGAAATAAAATTATAAACAATAACCTCCAGATTTTTTCTAGGAGGAGGCAAAACTAAGTCCTAAAATGAATCAAAGCTAAAGGAAATTGTGCAGTAAAATAAGATAATGTGAGTAGTAATCAAAGTAATAGTAATAAACTATTTTTTAGAACATTAAAGATTATCTCAATTTTATACTCCATTTAGATGGTGTTCGGTATAATTTTCTTTCCAGGTCCCACTAACTTGATCCAGCGAAGTTAATAGGAGTGTACGTGTCCCAATCAGATCGACCAACCAAGATTGTTAACTAAATCTAGTCATACACACAATAAGAAAATAGCTGTCTAGAGCCACCGACAGCTAGAGGGTGTTTTTTAATTTTATTTTTTGCTAGAACGATGATACCATAACACGTGATCATTTGAAACAAAAATTAGTGATATAAAAGCTTTATGCTGGTGATGGAAAACAGAAATAGTAATATATGAATTATATTGCATCAATTTTTTTTATCGAATATTTAGTTTAATACTTTAAGTTACTATATATTGTACGCTTGATTTATGTGTTTATCTTTTGAATAAATTGTTTTTATTTATTATCATGTGTATATGTTTCACGTCCTATTCAGTATAAAATAATATATAGATTCTTTCGTAATTTATGCAAGTATTATTATGAATTAATGATACCAAATTTTATGTGGAGATTAATAGTAGCTTGTTTGATCAAATTTTTAGAAAGTGAAAAGTGTTTATTCCACAGAGTTGGAATGTTCGGCCAATTTTTAAGAAAAGAAGTGTTGTAAAGAGTAGCATAAGTTTGTTTTTTAGGAACTTGATAAAATAGCTTTTCCCCCAAAGCATTCTTGGAACCTCAACCAAACATAAATTGTTACTCTAATACCGACAATGTGTTTTAAAGTGAATGGCCAAATATAAATTGTTATTCTCTAAAAATACTTATGAGAAAAATCACTTAAAATTTGGCCAAACAATTTATAAATTTCCTCACTAAACCAACCAAACAACATATCCAGTGAAATCTCACAAGTAGAGTCTAGGGGATAGAGTGTATACAGAACTTACCTCTATCTAGGGAGATAGCGAGAATGTTTCGATAGAACATCGACTTTAATGATTTTTGTTATTATAAGTGTGATGTTGATTATTACTAAAATAATAAGGTAGGGAAAAAGTAAATGAGCAACAACTAATTACCAAATTCCCAACGAGCTTGAACAAGTCCAAGTTCAGGGTTGTGAACTAGAAACGGAATAGTACGCCACAGGAAATCAGGCTCAGGTTGAAAATCAGCATCAAATATAGCAACATAATCACACTGCTTCACATATGAATGCTTCAACCCTTCCTTCAATGCCCCTGCTTTGTAACCATTTCTGTTGTCTCTAATTTCATACTTTATATTTATCCCTTTGCTTGCCCATCTTTGGCACTCCATTGACACCAAATTCTGCTCCATTCCAACACATTTAAAAAATAATGGAGTCAGAATTTTCATTAAAAGATAACAAAATATAAAACTTTGACATGTATCCAATGAACCCCCTAATCTGATCTCTCTTTGCAAGAAGAGAATCGGTTGTCCATAGGTGCGACGAAAAAGCTAAGAAAATTTAACATAAAAAAATACTTATCTACGAACTATAATTATTCAACAAAAATTTATACTCCTCGAAAAAGGTAGCTCAGCCACAGAACAATAGAGTACAAATTTCACAGTTGACACTGTGTCATTTAACATGTTACAGTAGATTACAAACTTCAAAGTTTAAATAGTTCTACTTATTTTAGGCAGTTAGTTATTGTTATCTTTTTAGATGAACTGACAATATAAGAACACTTTTAAATTGTCAATATATATAAGTTAAGTGCATTTCTCAATACCTTGATAATGGGATCAGTTGAATCATCAAGAACCTGGACTATAATACGATCAGTAGGCCATGAAAGGCCACATGCAGCTCCAATTGAAAGCTGATAAACCTGTTACAAAATAGCCAATGCAATAAAGATTTGCCCACAGTCCACATTAAGCAAATGATTATGAAACAAAGCCGTTAATTAATGATTAGCATAAGTGTAAAAAAGATTAGTATAGTAAAAATGAAGAGAAAAATAACAGACCTCTTTTTCATTATACATTGGGATTTGAACAAGAACCATAGGATAAGATGAATTCCCGAGCTCAATATCATCTTTTAAAGATTCCCATTTGTATTTTTTTTCTGGTTTTCGACCAAAAAATTTCACAAGTGTAATCACAATCCCCATGTAAACTCTCTCAATGAAGAGCAAAATCAACATTAAAAGACATAAGAACACTGCAATTCTGAGAAGAGGAACAATCAATGGGGCTTTGATTTGTTCCCAAATTATTGTCAATTGCTCTGTTAAATCATCTCTAGTGCTTGAAAATGCTTCAGGAAGCAAAGTTGACGACGAAATACGATCCATTTTAGAGAAAACAGAGCACAAACAGGGGAGTTTTTTCTGAGAGAGCTCTTTTAAGTAAGGCAAAACAGAGTGAAAACGGAGCAAAAACAGGAGAGTTTTGTTTTCTTGAGATTATTTGCGTGGTGGAATGCCAGAGACAGAAAATAGCTCAAATTGAACTCATAATCAAATGAGTACAAAGGGTTTGTTTCTTTGTTTTTTTTTTGTTTTACACTTTTAAATGGTGTAAGAAATGATGAATTCTGCTTCTGCAATCAATGAGAAAGCAGAAGCAGATGGTAATATTAATGGCTTGAAGAGGCGACGGAAGAAAATAGAGAGAAAAAGAAGAGGAGAGTGTGGAGAGAAAGAAAATGAGGGTCTCTTTTTATAGAAGCTCTTTATAATCTGGCTGGTGGAGTAAAATGAAATAAATAAAAATTTGTTGGAAAAATGATTATGTATCCGTATATCACCTATATGTTTTTTTTATCCCTCTCAGAGCTCCCCTTTTTGCTCTTTTTGATAACTAGAATTCGTAATCTTCAGATTGAAAGTGGAGTGTGCTTACCATATGAGCAACCTTCTTGTCCACCTATATGAATCCTCCTTATATTCCACTTGGGGAATCCCATTGGGAATGTTGTTGTTGCTATTGTTGGTGTTGATAGTGTAATCATTTTTTGTTAAGTTGAAAATTGCACATAGAATGCATGAATACAGAAATATTTTATGCCCGGGTTAAAAATAGTTACACAACCACGTAACTTGTAATGTACTACTCCCTTGGTTTTCATTTATGTAAATCTATTTCCTTTTTAGTCCGTTTAAAATGAATGATCCTTTTTTTAATTGAAAATAATTTAATTTAAATTTTCTGTTTTACTTTTATGAGAAAAATTTATAGCCACACAAATGTTATGACATATTTAAGACCGCAAGTCTTAAAAGTCTTAAATTCATTTTTAAATTTCATGTCAAATTAAATAGGTTCACATAATTGAAATGGGTAGAATAATTAGTAAAGCTCTATAATAAACATTAATAGATAAAGTGGTTAAAATAATAACTAACAAAAATACTATAATTCAGTTTATACAACTTAGTTCCATGTGGAAATTACTATAATCTCCTCCATAACTAAAAACTAGTAGGTAATCAATCCTAAACACAAACACTAATCAATGTTTACATCTTTAAATTAGGTAAATGAAGTAGAGTAATTCAAGTAATGATATATTGACTAATTTGCCGCAGCTTACTCTGTACAGTCTGCAAGACTGTGACAGCTCAACTGCATTTTCGTATATTTTTTAGTAAAATCTGAACGAATAAGTGTAAATCGGATACTGTCACTAGGAGTAGTTTTTTTTTTATATCCAGCTTTCCGGTTTAAAACCAGACTATTTCTGAAGATAGTAGTCTCGGTCCCTCGGCATTATTACCAACAAATCGCATGATATGCCTGAATGATCAGGGTTTGAAAATAGAGCAACTGATATCACCCACAAGGTCCTACCGCAGAAGAGAGCAAATTGCTCCCATCAGGGTTCGAACTTACGCTGCAGGCCTCCAGTTGGATTTTAAGTTCTCCTCCTTTGTCATTCAATTATGTCCGGGGGATGGAGTAGTTATTTTCATATTCTCTATTTCTGCGAGTTACTGTAATTTATTGAAAAAAAAAGGAATAAATGAGAAAACTCTTGTTAAAATTGGTACATGTAAATATGTGTATTTAGTGTCCTAAAAAAGACATGACTGAAGAGATGATGTAAGTTCTAATCCTTTTATGATATGGGACTGATGGAAGAAATTGTTGAAGTTTGTTACTATTTACTTCGTTTTATTGTCAGATGATGTTTTTTTTTGTTGTACTTATCTTGCCACTGTGTTGTCACTTATTTTTTTCTTTCTAACCTGTTTTTGGTAATGTATTTTTTATGACGAGGGCCTATATGAAATAACATCTCTTCCCTATAAAAATAAAAGTAAGATATGTGTGTGCGTTTTGTCCTTTCTAGACCCACTTATGAATTTACCTAGTATGTTGTTGTAATGAAGTTTAGTTAATTTCTTTGATTATCATTTCATGGTAAATAAGTATTAAATTTCAAGAAGAAAAGGAAACTAAAACTTTGCAGTTATCTTTTTCTTTAATAACTTAAAAAGGAAATGAAGCATTATTACAAAGATAGCATGAAATGATAATCAAAGAACATAACTAACAACTTTAATATTTAAGCTTGTACTGAACCCGATATACAAAATTGCTAAAAGAAATTCTAAACTATTAAGTAAATTTTATACTCATAATTTTAAATTTTAAAATAAATAAAAATGCTAAAAAAATTAAAGGACGAACACCCAAGTTTAATTATTTTGAATTTAAAAATGTCTGAAAAATATCAGTCAAAAGTATATTTTACTTGACCTTAAAGAAGTGACTTATGACACTGTTTATTGATTCTCTCATTCTGCAAGTGTTATATGATTTATGAGTCTTAAAACATGCACTGTATATCTACAATTGAGAAACAATTTTATGTATATTCTGATCTCTTAATTTATATTTTATAGAAGCATTTTATTTGGAAAAATCTATGTCTGATTGCTGTTAACAAACTGAATCCTATGATTATGATATTGCTTGGACACATATACTCTTTGTACCTTTTTAAAAATTAGTTAAGAACTTTAGTTGTTTTTTAATAATATAATATAAATTGTCTCATTTGCCGACAAGAAATCTTTGTTACAATTAAATAATTAACATACTAATGCAATCTTGTGTGTCAAAGTCAAATCTATTTGCAAATGAAAGCGAGTTTTTCTTAGATTTTTGGAATTAAGGGTACATTATTTAATTTTAAGACACTGACAAATGATTTGATTTACTATAACTATAAATTAATTTTATAGTACTCTTGAGTTCCCTCTTAGTATTAAGAAAACAAATGAGTACAAAACCCTGCTGGAGTTGTTGAGGAACAGAGTTCAAATCATAGTACTTAAAAAATTTGATCCTTCAAAGCCTCAACACTATTACCCCAGATTTGGTCAGAGTTCATAATCATAGTACTTAAAAAATTTGATCCTTCATTTATTGATATATTTATTGATTTTTCTAAGGGAGAGGGAAATAGAATTTGATCAAACAAGAAATAAATGAGGCACCAAAAGAGCAAAAGGGAAGAAATAATTCGAAACTTCTGGAGTTATTATAAATTAATTTAATATTTCCACAATGTTCCAGTGCATTATCTTTTTTTTCTTTTTCATTTTTTAATATTTTCTTTACTATTTTATTTGTAAATCAATAGTATTGTTGACGAAAGAAAATATATAGCATTATTGAGTTGTCATATCAGTAGGTGATGAATTATTTGGTCTTTTTATATGGTATTAAGTGATTTTTAATAGAAGTTAATTTTTGAGATTGAATTAGGTTCAACGTCCATTTTCTTATCATGATATCATAGTTTATCCATTTTAGTTCACGATTTACCTGATGTTAGACGACATCTGACATCTTATATTGTTCATACTCTAGATGTTCAGTCCTATGCATGCGGTAGTTGTCATTGGTGGGTGAAGGGTTACTTGATCTCCTTAAATGATATTGGGACAATTCTTCACTTTTGAGCTAATTTTTGGGTTGAATTAGACTAAATACCTATTATCTTATCAAATATTTATTTCGCAATTTTGTTCATTATTGCAACTTTAACTTGAAAATGGAGAAGTTGAAGTTGAAAAATTATTTTGAAGGAATATTTATTAAAATAATAATTTTCTCTCAGAATTTTTAAATGTTTTAAAAGTGAAACTCATGTCACATGAGTCGTGTGGAAACACAATCTCAAGTTCTCAACTTCAAGTGTTTTAAATATGAATTTGGTCCATTATTTTAAATTCAACTTGAAATATAGAATTTAAAATTTGAAAAAGAAATTGTAGGAGTATGTTTTTATTAATTTTTTATTCAAAAACTTTATTTTTTTTCTTTTCATATCCAAATATAACATTTTTCAAGTATCTTTTTTCAACTTTAACTTCAATTTTTTTTAAAATCAAAAATCAAATTTATATCCATACGCTTAGCATCAGTTTTCATACTTAGAAAAAGAGCATGACTATTACATGTTCAAATTAAGAAATATCTACCACAAAAGGTCTAGATTCTAGAACCATAAAAGGAACTAAACCGCCCGCTTGAACAGCTCAATTGGTTATCAAGGGGATATTTGGAAAATAAAAGAACTAAACTCTCATGGCCAAGAAAAATAATAATCTAGGAAATGATTAAATCTCATTATAAAGAAAGACATGGACACTTCTATATATTTTCTTTAATATAGTGTCAAGGTTGTTAAGAGACTTTTCATCTACTTTCCAAGATTTGGATTTGGAATATTAACAAGCACTCAAGTAGTCCCAAAAAAGCAATAAACAACACATAAATATACTGATATTTTGGATATAATAATTCTTTCTTTTTACTTGTGGATCTTTACATAATCACTTTCTTATATTTTCTTCTTTTTTCTGTTATCCTACTTATAATTGACAAAAAAAATAAAAGGGGGTCCCTACTTTTTCCTTCCAGCAAGAACTCTCTAATTGTTTGTTTTCAAATAATTTCATGATGATTTCAACATAAAGATGATCAGTATGTTGCATAACTAATATTGGAAAAGTTAATTACTTTTCATTCATTTGATTAGTGACAGAATGTTGTTTTCTTTTTGTTCTTGTTATTATTGATTATCACATGAATATATTTGAGGTTGTGTAACAACATATAAAGCATTCAATTATTGGAAAAATAAATGTTAATTATTAGTAGTGAAGTTCCACCAGAAAGTAAACTGCTCATCATCAAAGATGGATCTATTCTCATGACCCGAACTTGAAATTTTTTATTAAGAATAAAAAAACATTTACTACTCCACTATAATCTTTAATGAAAGTATTTAAGAAAAATCTGTTAAGAGTCCCACATCGGATATGGAATGAAACATGAACTCCTTATATAGACTTGGACAATCCTCACCCTACAAGTTAGCTTTTGGGGTTGAGTTAGGTCCAAGATACATTCTTTACATGGTATCAGAGTCAGACCGTGCGGGGAGTGTTAAGAGTCTCATATCGGATATGGAATGAAAACATGAACTCTTTATATGGACTTGGACAATTATCACCCTATAAGCTAGCTTTTGAGGTTGAGTTAGGCTCAATATTCATTCTTTAAAAAAATTATCTTTACCAAAAACAAATACGGTATCTAATGAGTAAGAGATTTTAAACGCGTACAAAGATGTAGTGTCGTTTTCACATAACACAATTTCTTAAGAATGATAATTGCACATGGTTATTATTATGGATCTATAATAGAGCTTTATTATCATGTACCCTTTTTTTCTTGGTTAGCTTGATAATTTGTAACCCACAGAAAAAGAAAAAAGTTGAGGAGCTATCAAAGGCACATGTTAGCTATGTGGTATTCCGTTCATAAGGTTACACATTTGCATCATGGACCGCTTATTTTTTCCTTAAATAAATAAAAAATATGACAGTACAGTTGAGATGTTAAATCATCCAACATTATCTTTGTGAAGGGAAAGTTCCGAAGGCGAAATCCCCCTCATCTGTACCAGAGGTCCCTTGGCCAGGTGGAATGTAAATCGAGGGATATGCGCGAGTGGCAGCCCTGCAAGGGAGAGGACCAACGGGACACGAACCCAGCAACAGCCCTTGCAATATTTCAGCAAAGATTGTCACCACACGGATTCGAACCCGCGACGTCGGAGTGGTTGTATGCATTTTAAGTTTGTTTACCATAAAAAAAGAAGAAGATATAATTGAATTTGTAAGTGGTTTTAAAGGATACGTGGACGGATTTGTTATACAAAGTGATAAGCGATTAGCAGTATATAAGTAAATGAAATAACAAGTAAGAAATATAGACTGAATTGTCGTGAATCAAGATGAATTCCTTCAGCAAAATTGATCCGGACATTAGCTTAATTGCTTCAATTCCGAGCCAACAATGAGAGCTTAAAGATTATGATTACAATGAACAAAATCGTGCAAATGTCAAATGAGAATGGGATGCCCTTCCAACACGAAGGTTGAGCTCCTTTTATAGTGTTAAGAATGCAAGACATTTATGGACGAGAATCGTCTCCAATTAAATGCAATTAAATGGCCACTTAATGAGCAAAGAGTAACGGCTGGCGCCATATCCGAAACGGATACATGCTGAGCTTCTCCGGTCCTTCATGCGGTGTCACTTGGTCCAGTCGCTACTCGGTCTTGATTTAATACCCGGACTCATCCGGTGCAGAATTATGTCGCCTCCTTCGATTCCCACACTCAAACCATGCACGTGTGGTGTCGATTTTCACCGTATACAGATAGTCCCCACACTTCCTGGATCAAAGTTTACCAAAGTGATGGAAAGTGGAAATGATTTCTTCAATGTCTTCTCTTGCAAGATTCTTTTCAAATCACTACAAAATAGGCGGGAAAACGAAATGTTTCCTATTCTCCATGATTTGACTCACGCCTCATCACTCTGCAACTTCGGACATGTGTCACCCTCTAATTGAACCATCATTTCGGTACATGAACCGAAACACTTTGTAATAATGACTACACCTCTATAAAAATTCCTCTCTTTTTCTTTCACAATTTTTACTTTCAGCCAAATTTCCTTCAATCCACCGAACATTCAACTTTCAAATCTTCATATCTCCTTACCTTCAAACCTTCAAATCTTCATAACTTCAAGCCTTCAAATCTTCATATCTTCATCACGATGGCCCAAACTTCCCATTCTTCTTCAAGAAATTCTTCCCCGGCTCCTTTACCTCCACCGGCCACCGATGATGCCACCAACATCGGTGAATCTCCCGAGGGGGCTGCCGTTGAGCCTAGGGCTGCCGTTGAGCCTAGGGCCTTCGACATGCTCCGTCCACTTTTCATTTTGACAATGAATTCTCTGTTCAGACTGCCTCTAAGAAATTTGACTGAGTAGTAAAGGCAAAAAACTTATCGTCCTCTATCAGTGCCTCCGACCTCGACACAGTCCGAAATAACTGCGGTTGGATTGATCTCTCAGGGATTGTTGTACCCTGACCGGATGGAGATATTACCACTTTTAAATCTGGATACTCCAATGTATACACCTACCCTTTCACCTTCAAACTTGTCCCTCTAATGGACAACGTGTTTTTCGAGATGTGCAGGACTTACATCTATCTGGAGGGTCGTAACATGCCTCTGATTTTTGACCGGTCTGGTAATGAAGTTTTTACTTTGGATCGTTTAATCCGCTTATGCGTGCCAAGATTCTTCCGTGGCGGGATTGTTCAGATCTCAAAATGAGGCAAATTCCCCATCCTCTTCAGCTTCGACAAAAATTGAGACCAAGGTTAGATGGACCGTTTTGTTGCGGTTCCTACCGCCGAAATTATCCCGACTATGTTCATGCCTTTCCTTAAGGAATGGAACATGTACTGTAACTACCTAAACTTTTTCCCTTTCTTTTGTTTAACTTATGATTTAAATGATCTGCCTTAAACCTTTTTTTACCTTTTCAGTCGTCCGTTGGATTCCGGCTCATGTGGATAACCTCAACACATGGGTTGAGAAAATCATTAGCACTTATTCACATAGAGAGCAGACATGGAAAATGCTCTCCAAAAATTGATGGATTACCCAAAACCATGGTTAGTATATACCACACCTTTCCTTTTGTTCCATTATTAATTTTGTTCATATTTTCACTTCTTCTCTTTTCAAACATCCAGGTTTATCGAAGGGCATTTCGACCCTAAGGACCAACCCTTCAGCTGCTCCAACTGTCCCTAATCCGGTACTTGATCCAGCTGCATATGTTCACCATATCACCGAGGTACCAAAGAAAAAGAAATCCTCCAAATCCAAATCATCAAAGCCTCAAAAGTCACATTCGGTTGGATCAAAGAGGAAAAGAGCTCGGAAGAAAGTGACCCTTCCAGAAGTCAAGACACCGGTATCTCATCAGAAAATGTTTGGGTGAGAAAGGCCACCACCATCACTACTCCGACGGAAGACACTCTTATCGAAGTTAGAGAAGAAAACGCTGCTACCGAAGCAGCCATACCCATTTTGCTAACAATTGATGTCGCAACTACCACGCCATCAGCCACCGATGAAGATGGAGTCGTTGGCAAAGAAATCCAAAACTTCTACTTCAACTCCTCCACCATTACAATCGGTCCAAAGCTTTGGGCAGGAAGATTTTGATCGCTTCTTTAATGAAGCTGGAACCTCTGCAAATTAGGCGCCATTGGCGAACATCTCCAGGTTTGCTCATTTAGTCATCCCCAGAAACTTACCAAATCTATCAAACTCTAAAAAATCACGCCAGCTCCCAGTCCAAACTCGTGAATGTCTTCCCAACTTCGAGTGAGGATCCGAGGAGAGTAAGAACTACCACTCTCTCCTTCCCCGAGGACACGAACTTCATATCTCGATCGGTCGAAATTGCGAGCTAACTTAGGCCTCTGATCTCAGAGTCTGATAAGGAAAAAAATGAGAAATGTCTAGTGGCAATGCCTCTTTAATGAAGGCATGCATGCATCAAATTGGGTATATATCTCCTTTGCTCATTTCAAGTTAAATATTTGTCTTCTTTTTTTCATATTCTAACTTCGATCCGGCTCATATTTTTTTCAATCATCCGTTCTTGTCAGTGAAGGCTTCTTCCGATGTATGGAGGAGAATGAAGACCTTAAGGGGCAGTTGGACGCCCAAGAAAAATAAATCTGACATCTCACAAGAGGTTCTCGAACAGAAAGAAGCTCAGTTGCAGCAAATCGGTGACTTGCCCATCATCCGAGCTGAATTGCCCCAGGTTAGAGGTGACTGTCTTCGAGCAATGAATGACTTCGAGCTTGTTAATAAGGAAAATAAAATCTTGGACGAGAAGAATGAAAATCTATACCATGACGTCCAAGTCTTTACCCATGAGCTTGGAGAATAAAAAGAGGTTCGGCACTACAATCCTCCATTGGTGACTATGAGTACCATGGTAATCACAAATCAACTTGGATCTTTCTGAGTCGGATCTGTCCAAAATGGTCTCAGCCACCTTGTCTCCTTAATATGACCAATAGCTTAAACAAGTCCGACCGCATCGATGTTGTAGTTATACTCGGATAGTCTCAGGTTTTCAATATTATTAGAAAAAGATCCACCCGTATCATTATTAAATTACAAAACTCTGCTAGTAGACCATCGATCATTACGCCTATCCCCTATGTCCGTTGAGAAGTTGTGATTGTTACGACCCCTATCCGATCCGATGTTCGACTTTTCAGGTTTCTCGTAGGGTTGATACCTATCTCTTGAAGGCTTTAATTCCGACTTGGCTACTCAATTTGATTTATCAAAATTCTTGTTCCGTCCTGTTGACCCTGGAGGAAGTTTGAGATGATCATCCTCCACTCGAATGTTAGACTCATATCTATTGTGCATGTCCGTCCATGTCACTGCCGAAAACTCTAACAAGTTCTCCTTTAGTTTTAAAGAGGCACTGGAACTCTTAGGATCTAATCCCTTGGTAAAGGCTTCTGCTGCCCATTCATCCGGTAGCCGGGGAAGAAGCATCCGTTCCTTTTGGAACCTTGTCACGAACTACCACATCAACTATGCATCATTTTGAGCAATTTTGAATATATCTGCTTTCCTCGCTTGAACCTTTTTGGCTCCGGCATGTGCCTTTATAAAAGCATCTGCAAGTATTTCAAACGAGTTAATAGAATGTTCAGGTAACATAGAATATCATGTCATTGCTCCCTTGGATAGTGTTTCATCAAATTTCTTTAGTAACACCTATTCGATCTCATCCGGGTGCATGTCATTGCCCTTTACCGCATAAGTGTACGATATCACGTGCTCTTGTAGATCTGTGGTTCCATCGTACTGGTGGAAGATGAGGCATCTTAAACCTCTTCAGTATCAACCTCGGTGCTACACTCGGTAGGAATGACAACTGGATGTCTCTCTTCGAGTCTGGTCCCTTCAAGATCGGAGGCTCTCCCGGAATTTGGTCTACCCGTGAATTGTAGGTTACAACTTTCTTTTCATTAGTATCCATTCGCTTAGTCAAACTTGGAGCATTTTCAAGACCTCAGAGGATTCATTTACCCCCTAACCAATGCCATCTCATTTGACTCGATCTTTCTCTCAGACCCGACCTTCATCCCGAATAGGACGAGTTTCATCCGCCGCACTTGCCCTGCTGCTCTTCTTTTTCAATTGTGTAATAGCCTCATGTTGTTTGTTCCTTCATCATGTTAAAATTTTGAGCCAAATTTATTTCACCATCCTCAACATTGTCCGGTGTTTTCTCACGTGACCTTTTGGATCCCTGGGGTAAAATCATGGGATTTTTCCAATTCTCGCTAGTTATCGGATCAACATGCAGAACGTTGTTGTTGTTATTGATATTGTTAGCACCATTGTCACTATTGTTGTTGTCATTGTAGTTGCTAACCTCAACGTGGATTTCACTAGTCATTCTGCAAGTACTTGACATATTTTCACAATATCTCAAAAGAACAAGTGAAATTTGAGTTTGAACAAATTACCATAATTATCCTTAACCCCATGGTGGGCGCCAAACTGTTTATCCCAAAAAGGTACAATTGAATTTGTAAGTGATTTTAAGGATACGTGGATGAATTTGTTATATAAAGTGATAAGAGATTAGCAGTTAATAAGTAAATGAAAATAACAAATAAGAGATATAACTTGAATTGTCGTGAACCAAGATGAGTTCCTTTAGCAAAATTGATCCAGCCTAAGCTTAACTGCTTTAGTTCTAAGCCAACAACGATAACTTAAATATTATGATTACAATGAACAAAATCGTGCAAATATCAAATGAGAATGGGATGTCCTTCCAACATGAAGGTTGAGCTCCTTTTATAGTGTTAAGAATGCAAGATATTTATGCCCGAGAATCAATCTCCAATTAAATGCAATTAAATGAGAATAATGGCCACTTAATGAGCAAAGAGTAACAACCGGTGCCATATCCGGAACGGATAAGGGTTGAGCTTCCCCGGTCCTCCATACGGTGTCACTTGGTCCGGTCGCTACTCGGTCTTGATTTAATACCCGGACTCATCCCAGTGCAACCTTCATCCAGTGCAGAATTCTGTCGCCTTCTTCGATTCACACATCCAAAGCCATATCACGTGTCGTGTCAATTTTCACCGTATAGAGAGTTATCAATTTAGGATTACTATTGACAGTATCTACTAAGTATTGTAGATCAGCTTTAATTTGATGGTGCAAGAAGAAAGAAAAGGCTGCACATTTGTAGAGTACATTTCAAAATACGTGCGCACACTAGGGGTAAAATTATAGTTCTACTCACTGGTTTTTAAAATTCAGTAATTTTGATACGGATTTTATATTTATATTAAAAAAATTATTTAAAATATATAATGATTTGTCCAGAATTAATAAGTTGTTTTTTCTAAAATTTAGAATTCATAAATTTAAAATCATGATCCTAGCTCCGGTGCTCACACATGTGTATATGTATATGGAAATATTAACCTCTTATTTCATGGCAGTGAATTGTGTTGGGAGTTTTGCTCTATGGTACTTTATAAAGCAGTACGGGAAGTATTTAACTATTACAAGTATTCGAAAGGATAAACAAAGATTCAATAATTCAACATGGAATCGAAAATTACAATAGTTACACAAGTAAAAGCTGGAAATTCCGAGTTTTATAGAAAGACGGAAAAATATAAATTGGTTTTTTTTGAGTCGAGTGTAGCACTCTGTCCTTAAGACAATATTGCCCCGTATGTATCCTTTATACGTCCTGGACAATTTGTCTCCGAAGATAAAAGCAATGGAACCCTTGAGCAAAGGAAACTCAAGAGCTACGTGAAGAATATTGAGTAACGAAATGATGCTTGGAAGTTGTAGGAAGAAAACTATTTCGGTTGTGTATTTTCGTGCCTTTTTTTACGCATCTGTTTCTGTATTTTCGTGCATATGTCTTAGTGCTCAACAATGGTGTAAGGGGGTGTTTATATAGGTGAGGGAGGGGCTGAAAAGCGCCTCCATAATAGCCAAATAATGGCCATTATGGAGGTAGTAAAGCCACCAACATAAATGGTGAAAGACCAACGGATTTGGCCATTATAGGAGGAGTAATTCAGCCAAAATAAATGGTGAATTGAGTGCTTAAATCGCTTTGTTGTACAGATTACGGAAACTTGAGGGACCAAAGCGCACATCTTGAAACTTCGGGGACCAAAGCGTAAATCGAAAGAATTCGGTCCGAAGCGTACATCCGGAAACTTCGGGATCAAAGCGTACTTACGGCAAAGTTTTCGGCCCAAAAAGATAATATCGAAGAAGACCCACGACCCACGACCCACGACCGTGACCGAGAACGAGAACCGAGAACCGGAACCGGAACCGGAACTCGGAGCCGGAAGCCGGACGGGACGGGACGGGCGGCGGTGGCGGCGCGCGTGTGGTCTTTCCTCGAACCGAAGCACATCTAGGTCCTCCTCCTTTAAACACATGGGATATCCCTTGGGGTCCCAAACCCCAAACCAATTTCGAATCTTATATACACAACAATTCTTTCTTCCTCTACCGATGAGGGAGAATTACACACAATACCACACTTTCCATGCTTCAAACACCTTACTTCGTGAACCAATATCTCTTTCATTTCTCAATGAAATTTGACGATTCTTGGCCCTACGGTTATCTACGTACTTAATAGATCATGCATGTGTGAAGAACCGGATTCTCCAACATACGTTACACTAGTGTTTAAGCCGTTAAAGTTGGTCGGTCGCAACTCCCGCCAAAGGCAAATTTCCAACAATCCCCTCTTGAAAGAGATTTTGGCGCACTCACATGGTGTCTTTTCATTTCCGACAATATTTCGGCGGACCGATGTTGCATAAGGAGAGGTAGCCTCGGCTTTGAACCTTCCATAGTTGAATACCATCGGACTTACTTACTGCGCGGTGAACGTGATGTCTTGAACCGTCGGTGTTTAGTGTAAGCCAAGACAACGGTACCAACACAACAAATTCCCTTACTCTCTTCTTCGTAATGTTTTGTCCGTTTTGGCCATGGACAACGTCTTGGATTCTTAAGTGCGTTCAATTTGAGGCGGCCCGTCCTCGCACTTAAATAGGTGGTCTCCTACAAGGTATCTGCTATACCCCACTTCACAAGTGTTAGGAACCATTAAAAGTTTTCCAAAGACCTAACCTCGGCTGTTGAGGATCATTACGGAGTTTTGAAAACTTAACCTTTACCCATACTGGAGATAGCACTTAACGTCTATCGCGGGAACGACTTTGGATTTGGTGTTTCTTTTCGAAATCACTATCCGAAGTGCTCATGCTTCCTTTGAAGCGATCAAGCGAACCTTTACAACTTAGTTTTCCCATTGAACCAAATTACGGGATCTCCGGTTCGTAAGGTTGGGTTTCCATTTGTATTGGTCCGTATATTTTGGGTTTTAAGCCCATTCCCCTAGACAGGCAGAACACTTGATCTCTGGGTAGTCCCTTAGTTTGTAAACAAGGAAGTGACACCCGTGATGATCAAGCGCCATACGGTCTTATGTCTCCGACGGATCCGACAGATATGTCCGGACGCCGTCATCCGTGTCCTTCCTAAAGCCGACCGGCTAGCCACGGTGTAGAATTGCTTGAAGGCACGGGTTTCTCCCAATAAGGGACGTCCTCTAATGAGTCGTGAAGTTACTCAACTTCTTTCATGCTTTGTATAAAGCGATAAACTCCGATACCATCATGAATCGGTCGATGCAAGTTTGCTTAGAGGATTTTCCAAGAACCACCATACACATTTACTTGTGGCTTTGGTGTTCTTCGGATACGATGTCCGGTTTGCATCACTTGTGTTCTCTCGGAACCATTTGGACATCCAGAATACTATAATCCGTAGATAAGCGAATAATTCGAGATATCGTCATATCCGACTTAACACCTTCTATTGATCATGTATTAAGATCATCGGTGAACCTTAGTTCAAGCGATCGTTTGTTGGACGATACCGAGGTCGGTTGTAGTGTGTACAATACATTGAACTACACGTGACACGAGCATATCGCTCCTTGTCTATGGGTGCACCATGATTCCAATCGGTTCTATGATTCATATCCATTGGTGGCTTCAACGAGCTGTCAACTATCGACCGATCCGTTAGATGTCTTAGAAATCCAATTCCTAAGATGTCATACGTGATACTCATATCTTTCATATCGAGACTTTGTTTCAATATGATTTTCACTCTAAGACCGTTGGTTTTCCAAGCTGTTGGCTTTCTAACCGAGTCAATGTTTCGTGATCGGATTCATTGTTTGTTTTATACGAGACTTTCGGGACCAAAATGTTAACATTTCGGGGACCAAAATGAAAGTTCGGGAAGAAGCCCAACAGTTCGGCAAACCAATTCGATCCTCTTCTTCCAACTCTCCGGTTTGGAAGGTACATTTCAACACCCATGCCATGTAAGATTACAATGGCCACTGGATGTGAAGCTACTCACGGGGAGCACTTTTTACAACCCAAAGGTTCTTTTCTCGGAGGAAGATTAACTATTACACACGTATGGTTCTATATATGGAATCTATTTCTCCCTTTAGCTTCTTTCCAAAGCGGCGCTTTTGGAGATAACAATTATTTGTTAATTGTCCATGGTTCGCTCTCAACCATACAAGCTAGAAGAGGCCGGAACAAGTCTTTGTCCCCTCTTTGCTCCGTCTTGGTTCAACATCTAGAATCCCACGAGTTCTGCAGATCGGAATATTAAGTTCGGATAGACGAGCAACTTTCGAGTCATGAAGATACGGAACGTCTAGTTCGGACGATCGAGCCCTCGCGGGTTCTTGTTAACCTTGAGCAATTACTCCTTTTTCCTTTTCCAAGGAAAGTTATCTCCAAAGAATTCAGCATTCTTTGACGCCAAGAAGGCGATCAACACTCTTGTTATTTGCGGATCCGGTGGATATGCAATCTACGATCTTAGGTCGAACTTGACTGTTTCGGTAGCCCATCTTTTACCAAGCTACCCCTCATAATTTGGGCGTACGACTTCGCGCTTGGCTAACACCGTTGGGCGAGGTGAAAATGAACATTCGTTTAATGAACGATGCTTCACATTCTCCCCCTCTATCACTACGAATTTCTCAATCCGTAGGCTTAGTTGATTTTCAACACGCTTTGTAGGCTTCAACAACTTCATCTTTGCTTTTCAATAAACAAAGGATTCCATACGTTGTACCATCATCAATGAAGATCACAACGTACTTGTCTCCCCCTCTATTTTGTATAAACTTCTAATCACCCAAGTAGGTGTGACTAAGTTCTAGAGGAGCGGTGCTTCTTTCGCTATTCCCTTGACGGAATTTGGAAAGGTGATTTTGCCTCTTCGTCTACCTCACATTCATTTTGAGGGTTTATGTCGCCGATAGGCAACAATCTCAACATCGTTAGCTTTTGAATGACTTGCTATTTAACGTGTCTTAATCTATGATGTCATAGATGCACGGATTACAATATATCATTCATTTGGCTATAGACATATTGTACCACTCTTAGTTATTACGGACCTGTTGGACTAGTCTCCAATCAGATTTGACCAACAACGTCCTTTAACCAAGTTAGGAACATGTATCACCTCTTTTAGAGTGATCTCATTCCTTGAAGTCCTATTGAGGACAACCTCTCCAGCCCCTTCTACTTTAGAGGTGGCGTTGCTTCACATGAACAACCTCTTGCTCGTGGTTAGGGCGTAACCAGGATCATTTGTGATCTAGATACTACGGCCTACTCCGGTTGCTTTGGCGATCGAGTGTCCAATTTCTTTACTGCCTTTCTTTAGGCCTTCAGATCATTCAGGACCTGGAAACTCTGGCCCACCTTACTAGGTGTCCATTACTTTTCCTATGAAATGAATTTTGGCCCCACTTCAGTTGCCCAGAGGCTTTATATGACTAAGTGTCCAATATCATCATATCAAAGGAATTTTGGCCCACTCCAGTCACCCGGAGGCTTTGTATGACTGAGTGTCCAATATCATCCTATCAAAGGAATTTTGGCCCACTCTAGTCACCCGGAGGCTTTGTATGACTGAGTGTCCAATATCATCCTATGAAGGATCTTCTGTTAAATAATATGACAAGCTCAACGTCATTAACTTTTAGACTTCTTCCGTTATGATTGGTGCCCAGATAATTCTTGGCGCTTACTTAAGAGTGGTAACAGTTTTCGCACAGTCAGTGGATCTTACTCCCTCGTATGTGCGAACATACTTTACACACTTTAGTAATTACACTTAAAAGAACGGATCTTCTTAAGTCGTTTACAAAATCCAATCTTTAAACGGAAAAGAAGATGAGATTAAACTTCTGATTTGTTAAAGCATAAGGAATATAAATTATTTTCATATTCCTCCTTACTTTAATCCATTTTTAATCCAGACATAATTTAATCTTTATTCTTGACAAGTAAGAAAAATACTTATCATTTAATCCTTATTCTTGACAAGTAAGAAAAATACTTATTCCAATTTCGGATTCTGGCTCACTTCATCAGACTGAGTGTCCATTTCCTTCTCACCATTATTCAAACTGTACTTCTGGCAAAGTTTTCTGGCCCAAAAAGATAATATCAGAAGGCCCACAGCCCACAGCCCGTGACCCGGAACCGGACCGGACGGGACGGGCGGGCGGCGGCGGCGCGCGTGTGGTCTTTCCTCGAACCGAAGCACATCTAGGTCCTCCCTCCTTTAAACACATGGGATACCCCTTGGGGTCCCAAACCCCAAACCAATTTCGAATCTTATATACACAACAATTCTTTCTTCCTCTACCGATGAGGGAGAATTACACACAATACCACACTTTCCATGCTTCAAACACCTTACTTCGTGAACCAATATCTCTTTCATTTCTCAATGAAATTTGACGATTCTTGGCCCTACGGTTATCTACGTACTTAGTAGATCATGCATGTGTGAAGAACCGGATTCTCCAACATACGTTACACTAGTATTTAAGCCGTTAAAGTTGGTCGGTCGCAACTCCCGCCAAAGGCAAATTTCCAACAAATTGTTCTTAGTATTTTAATTTTTCGGGCAGGTAGGATTTTGGGGATGTGGTTGGTTGGTTCAAAATGCCCCGAGCAGACATGGAATTGATGCCTCATGTAACTTGTCCCCTACCAACAATTCCCTAGAAAATTTCATCACTTCTTTGAATAGTTCAATCAATTTTAACTTCTTAAATTAATAAATTGATGTCTTATCAAGCCTAGCTGAAGTCAAAATTTAAAAGTTAGGGAGTTTATTAATCTAAAGAAGTTTCAATCGTCATTATTGGGTATGATCGAACCCATAAACTGTATGGGCTCAGCTCCTTTTGCTAAATGCATTTCTTTTTGGGAATAGACACACATGACACATCCTCACTTCCGACATTAACTCTGATAAAATGAACGTACATATCAAATAATCATAATTAACCGATAAATATTTATATGCAAGACACATTTCTTGCTTAAATTTGCTTAGTTTAAAAATCGAGGGCAGATAAAAGTGTTTCGTACCCAAGATTGTCGAAGACTCACTTTCAAAATGTGCTCGATGTAGTATGTTTGGTCAAACTTCTAATATCGGCTTATTTGAAAAGTATTTTTCAAAAACGTACTTTTGGTGAGGAACAATTTGTGTATTTGGTTAATTAATTTTAAACACTTTTCAACAAACAGTTAGTGTTGACTGGGGTTTCAGAAAGTTCTTTTAAGTGTATTTTCCCAAATGTGTTTCTAATTTAAAAACACTTTTGGAGAAAAGTTACCTTTTTAGCTTATGAAAAACAGCTTCTGCTATTCTCCAAAAATACATATTTTCTCCTAAAATTTTGACTAAACACCTCACTTTTTTAAAATAAACGCTTTTTAATATAAAAAAATATTTTTGACTTCCCCAAAAGCTTGACCTAACCGGCTAGAAGTTTATTGCAATGCTAAATAAGTACAATCGAAATTCAAGATTGAGGTTCAATTCACTTGGTGATCAGTTCCCTCATCCTATCTAGTATAGGTGGAAAATTTGTAGGATATGTAAAGCACGTACGGGAATAGTAAGTACCTATTACAGTGATCGAAATGTTAAACAACAAAGATTACGACAACAAGTTGTCAATATCTTGATCTTGAATTGGAACTTCAAATATGGATCTTGTATTCGGAAATACAAGAACATGAACGACTACACTTGTGGCTTGTAGATCCGCTGAGAATCCGAACGATTAGAGTGCTTTGAGATTCAAGTTCACACCTAAAACACTTAGCACCCAATTAGATAATCACAACACCACCGGCTAAGTCGAGAGATGACTCTATATCTTTAAGACAAGATTGCCCCCGTATATAGGCTTTACGGAAGTGTGGACAATAGTCTCCCAAGATGAAACAACAAACTATCAAATGTTCAAAGCTTACACAAATGACCTCATCGAAGAACACGAACAATGAAGATTGCTAAAAGAAGGATTGCTTATCAGGAAAACTGATCTCTTTGTGGTGTTGTATACTTGTATGTATATTGTGGGCCTCTATAGAATTGAGCCAAAGGCCTCAATTTATAGGTGTGCAAGATGACCTTTCAAATGCCCCATAACGGCATTCAATTGTCATGTAATGGATGACATTTAACCCCCAAGTAATGCAACAACATAATGGTTCAAATAATGACAATTATTGGGTGAATTCAATGCCATTGAAACCACCTCAACAGCCAAACCTTTGGGATTTCGTCGAGTAAACACTACCTGGGAAGCGCCGCGGCTCCAGAATGCCAAACAAGGAATTAGTGTCGCGGCGCTGCGGCCCAGTCCGGGAGGCGCCGCGGCCCTTTCCGACCCGTTCCATCTTACATCTAGCACAATCCTTCATTCGTTTACCAACGCGGAACACTTGTTATTTAGCCAATAACCGTCCATCATTCTATGTCTCAAACATTTCATTTACGTACCAATATCTCTTTCATTAATGAAATTTACGATACTTGACACTAAGATTGCACGTGTGTGGAAACGACATTTCCGACGTGCGGGGCCTCAATTGTTCGAGTCATAAATAATGGAATAAACTTAATTTCACATTAGTAAATTTCCAACAAAATTTAAATTCTTTGTAGCAATTTGACTATCCAGATCTTCATACTAGTAAATAAAGTTTCTTACAAGAAAATTCAAAAAACTGCATTGCAAAACACAATTAAAAAATTTAAAACGCGAAAATAAAATTATATACCTCTCATATTATGAGGTTTCTCACTTAAATTACACACGGTAAGAAACCAAGTCAGGCCGCGTACTTTTTTGGATCATAACTATTATTCATATCTCGAAGAACATCTAAGAATCCCATTAAGTTTCTTAACGAGACATTGCTTTATTTTTTCAGAAATGATTCTCTTCTTTCATACAAGAAGTTAAAAAAGAAACGGTATTAAATAATCAAATAAAAATGATAATTTGTTGATTTTTTTCTTTCGATGAAATAGAATAAATAATAGAATGCTTAAACTAAGTATTATCCTCTTGCATCAAGAAGTTGCAAATCTGACTTTATCATCCGACCCCATTATAATTCCATTCTTAATATTGTTATGGGGAATCCTAGCTTGATGTATTCTTTCAAAGACTTGCCCAATTTGACTATCATCCGCAAAACAAGACAAATAATAAACAATTAATACAACAAATAATTTTTAAATAGGAATTCTAAATTAAAATAGAAATAAATCTCAAACCCCATTTCTTCCTAAGCCAAGTTGCTAAGGTGACAAATGGCTCGATGAGAGCTATTCCTCCATTTTATCTTGCATGCATATGAATACTTAGCCACGTAAGCAAAGTTACGCAACATAAATAATATATCGAGATCTTTACTTATCATACCGATATTCCAAACCAGTAGAGCAGATGCATATTAATTATTTTCATTAATGAATGATTATATATATAATTTATATTATTCATAATATGAAAAATTCTATTTCTATTATATTCTCAAAACTTTATTCTATTTGTACAAGAATATTATAATTATAGTAAGTATATGATGCTTAATTAATTACAACTAACATATTACAATTATAGGTATACACAATTTATGGGTATACACGGTTTAGCTTATCAATCTGTGATATACATGGTATACACAAGGCAGTGTATATACCGTGTATATCACGGGTATATTTATCACACCCCCGCAATCATAGCGGGTGGTCTTTGTACGCTGAGACTGTACCTAAAATCTTCTAAGAGAACCGAGGGAAGACCTTTAGTAAAGATGTACGCAATTTGATATCTGAAAGGGACATGACAGAACACTTACTTGTCCACGAGCTACCTTTTCTCGAACAAAGTGGATATCCATCTCGATGTGTTTAGTGAGCTGGTATTGAACCGGATTACCAGAAAGATAGATGACACTAATATTATCACAATAAACTAAGGTAGCTTTCTGAATGGTATAATGAAATTCTAAGAGAAGATTATGTAACCAACATGAATCAGAGACCACATTGGCTACCCCACGATACTCAGGCTCCTCACTAGAGCGTGACAACGTAGACTGTCGCTTCGCAGACCATGAGACCAAGTTATTTCCAAGAAACATATAATAGCCAGACGTGGAGCGTCTGGTAACTGGACAACCACCCCAATCAGCATCCATATACGAGACAAGTGTAGAAGCCGACGATGGATAAAGATGCAACCCATAGTCAAGTTACCCTGGATGTAGCGGATAATGCGTTTGAGCGCATTTATGTGCTCAATCCTAGGATCATGCATAAACAAACATATCTGTTGTACAACATATTTAATATCCGGTCTCGTGAAAGTAAGTTACTAAAGAGCTCCGGCAAAACTGCGATAGTGGGTAGGATCCTCGTAAGGTGAGCCAGCCGCAGGACCCAGCTTGGGTTTAGTATCAACAGGAGTGAAAGTAGACTTACACGAGGACATACCAGCACTCTCAATTATCTCAGCGGCATACTTTCATTGTGATAAGAATAACTCACCTCCATGACGAGTGACAACAATCCCCAAGAAGTAACTCAAGGGCCTCAAGTCTTTCATAGCAAATTCAGAACTAAGCAGCGTCATAATAGACTTGCGCAAAACATCAGACGAGGCAGTCAAGATAATATCATCCACATATAATAGAATATAAGCCAAGGAAGTACCACGACGATATATGAATAATGAATTATCAGACCTGCTGTGAGAGAACCCAATCGACTAAACAAAGTCTGTAAATCTCTTATACCAAGCCCATGTGGCCTGCTTAAGCCCATACAAAGACTTCTTTAATAAACAGACTTGATGAGGATATTTAGGGTCTCGAAAACCCAAAGGTTGATGCATGTAAATGGTCTCCTTAAGATCACCATGTAAGAAAGAATTATTCACATCTAACTGATGAATGAGCCATGCATTTGAAAGAGCCAGACTGCGAACAATGCGAATGATAGCCGGTTTGACCACGGACTAAATGTCTCATCACAATCCACGCCAACCTGCTGAGTCTTACCATCACCTACAAGACGAGCCTTATGTCTCGCAAAAGAGTCATCAAAATTATCTTTATGAGTAAAAATTCACATAGACCGAATAATATTAACACTAGAAGGATGAGGGACTAACTCCCACGTCTTATTTTCAATAAGAGCATTATATTCGTTGGTCATAGTCAATTTCCAATTCGGGTCATTTAAGGAAGACACGAGGTTACGTGGTAGAGGGGATTTAGATACATTACAATTGAGATTAAAATATTGTTTTTGTTTAAAAATACCCCTTTGACTACGAGTGACTGGCCCATGACTCGAGGAGGAAGCGAGTGGATTTTGGGCAGTGGGTGGGCTGGTGTCGGACTGGCCAGCAGGCAGTGGGCCTGCTGGCCCAAAATTGAAAACAATAGCTAGGTCAGAAGCAGAATGTGAAGCATAAGCCGTTTCGGGATTGGGTTGGGCAACCAACCCATTAGCCGAAACTGGGGCAGAAACAGTAGGTCCAGCGGGCAGTGGGCCCGATGGTGGATAGTGGGTGCGGGACAAATCTGATAAATGGTGGATAATATACGGGGAGACCTCGTCGTCTAAAAAATTATACGAACTAGGCCCGGGACAACTTACACTAGCAAACGGAAATTGGATTTCATAAAAAATAACATGACGACTAATTATGATTTATTGGACGATAAATCAAAATATTTGTAACCACGATGATTCGATGGATAACCCAAAAACACACAAGGGGTAGAACGGGCGTGAAGTTTGTTAATTGTAGTTGACGGAAATAGTGGATAACATAAGCACCCAAAGACCCTAAGATGTGAATACGAAGGAGTCTTATTATAGAGGAATTTAATAGGGGATGGATATGTCAATCCTTTGGTAGGAAGTATGTTAAGAAGATAAGTAGTCATTTGTAGACCATGATGCCAAAAGGAAGGGGGTACGGAAGCATGGACCAATAAAGTTCGGACAATATTATTAATGGTATGAATTTTTCGTTCGGCCTTCCCATTTTGTGAGGACGCATGAGGACAAGAGAAGCGAAAAACTATGCCATTAGCATCACAAAAATTCCGAAACAACCCATTATCATATTCTTTGTCATTATCACATTGAATATTTTTTATCTCCGTTTGAATTGAGTACGGATGAATACTCTAAATTGTAAGAATGTAGAAAAAACTTGAGATTTTTCGCTAACGGAAAGGTCCATAAAAAATTAGAATAATCATCCAAAAATAGAACATAATAACGATGGCCCACAGAACTTAAAACGGGAGAGGTCCATAAATCGCTATGAATAATATCAAATGGCATTAAAGTACAAGAAGTAGAAGCTACAAATGGTAATCAAACATGTTTTCCTAAAGGACAGGAATGACAAATTAGAGTACTATGCGTACCCTTACAAAAAATAAAATTGTTTTTATGCAAAGACGAAGCAATGGAAGACCCAGGGTGACCCAAACGCGCATGTCATAAGGAAGGAGCTAGAGTAGCAAAAGTAGATGGCAAGGCTTGACTCGAGAGACTAGATGCGGGCGTGATAGGATAAAGGTCTCCCCTACTATTACATCTCATGAGATGTATCCCCGTCTTGAACCCTTTCACAGAAAACCCGAAAAGGATCAAAATCAACAGAAACCCAATTATCAGTGGTGAATTTACGGACAAACACCAAATTTTTAATTAAGTTAGGGGGCATGAAGGGCGTTTTTCAAAACAAGGGGTGGATGTGGGGGAGACAAAGTTGTATGACCGTAACCGTGAATTGGAATTGAGTTGCCATTACCAACAATTATGCCACAATTTTTGCTCAAATTGGATTAAGATGAGAGAGTACATTAGTCGGACGTCATGTGAGAAGTGGCGCCGGTGTACATGTACTAATTCACGTCCAGAGGACTTAATCCAAGTGTATGCATGACGGCCTCAATATCTGTCGGAGTCGGGATCGGATTCGAACCCGTAGCATGGAAAGCCTGCGGGGGTCAAGGCCCAAGCAGGCCTTCCCACTGTCTAGGCCCAGCAGTGTGCTGAAATCCATTAGGCTGTGAAACATTAGGCTTGCAGGGTGGTTGAGAAACCCACTGCCTTTGGCACGTTGAAACATGAAAATAGGGGTTGTTGGGCCACTGCCCACTGGCCCAGCCCCACTGCCAGGGACTCATGGCTGGGACCAGTTGGGCTGCGACCCACCCCCACCGTACCGAGGCCCACCGCCACTGTTTTGGCCACTTCCACCACCGCCGGTACTATCAGGATTGCCACTATGATTTTGCCATTATTTTTATGATTCTTCTTGCCTCCACCGTGAGTACGGTTTTGTCCAGAATTATTAACAAAACCTTGAGAACTATCAGAGGACGTCATCATCACCACGGGAGTAACGCTGGTAGCCGCCTTTTTTCCAAGCTGGCTTCTTCTAACGTGAGCATTGAACGAGCTTGATAAAAAGGTGGAAGTGGATTACTTTGACGGAGGAGAGTCCCAATGCCATTATAGGCCTCAAATAGGCCTGCAACCATTTGTAAAACAAGAGGTCTCCTAATTCTTTGAGTCATTTACAATAAGTCGAAACATTCGAAAAATATTTCATGCTGACTTGGGAAAATTCCTGCGCAAGGGTGACAGTACGAGAGTATTGGTTATCTTGGAATATATCACGCAATCTATTCCAGGTAGTCATAGCCGTAGTGTCTGGTTCAATGATCGTTTGTAAAAGGTCTGTAGAAATAGTGAAGTAAATCCACTGAAGGACGATAGCATCAAGAGTAATCCATAACTGAGGATCCGCCGCAGAAGGAGGGATAGCGGGAGGAATTATGATGGAGGACTTGATGTGAGATAGCGTGAATTTTAAACAACCCTGCCCACGTCTTGTACTGGACGTTTTCCATCTCAAGAACAATAAGGATGTGGTTCTTGATGTTCGAAACAGTAAGGGCAGGATGAAACATGTTCTTCGACGTAGACATAACGGAAGAACAATGAGGTATTTAGGAAGACAATTTGGGAAGAGAGGAGGAATAATTTCGGCCGGAATCCGAGAAGGGTGTCGGGATGGGGCCGAGAGAAGCAGAAGTGAAGTAAGGTTTTTGTAAGACCTAGACTTCTAATACGATGAAAGAAATAATCCTTTTGATTATTTTCATTAATGAATGAGTATATATACAATTTACACTTTTCATAATATGAAAAATCCTATTCCTATTCCTATTCTATTCTCAAAATCCTATTTTATTTGTACTATAATTATGGTAAGTGTACAATGCTTAATTACAACTAACATATTACAATTATGGGTATACACGGTTTATGGGTATACACAGTTTAGCTTGTCAATCCGTGTTATACACGGTATACACAAGGCAGTGTATATACCATGTATATTTATCACTTAGGTCACAAAGCATTACCTTTACTCTCTACGAGTATTAATGACGACACAATAAAACTAATAATTATTAATAAAAGACCTTAAATTTTGTTAATATAGTAAAAAAGTTGATATTATTTTTTTCTTTTCATACTTATTGTCTATAGAGTAGTAGTTTTATAAGAAATAAAGTGTTTATGTTTACAACAAACATATGCTAATTATGTTATTATTTATATTGGAAGGGTTAATTCAAATCAATAAGATGTTAGCCATGTGTTTGTAATACATTACCTTAAATTTTATTGTAAGTAACTTTATTTATTAATACGAAGATTTGAAAATTTTAAATTTCTAGCATCATTTCCCTTTCTCCTTAGAATTGATTGAATTGATAATCAAAAAAGTTCTAGCATGCAAACAAGGAATTTACACATAAAAAAGAAAAAAAAGAAAAGAGCTAGTTAGTTTGTACTTACCAAAAAAAAAAAATGATGTGCGACATTCGTTAGGGTTTACTAATTCGGATTTGTGTCGCCCATTAAAGAGGAAGCTCTCTTCTATTAGGATTTCTTCATACTCAAGATTTAAATTATGTCTGAAATATCTGATTAAGAGTAAATAAATCTTATCCATTCGACCACAATCGTCGAGTAATCATATGAATGGTTATTATTTTCTCTTTCAAAAGTGACATGGCCACCATCCAACAATTAGTCAAATAAAGTTTTCTTCTATTAAGGCTAAATCAGTATAGGTTAAAGTAGAATTTTCAATCAAATAAACAGTTCGCTATATTGATACTCTTTCATTATTAATAAGTTACTCTTGATTCTTGAACCATTTTGAGATCTAGTCTATAAGTTTACCAAGAGTTCCCATATCAATCTCAGATAGGAAACATGGAACCTAAACTCAATAATCTTCATTGTTAAAGAAGTTTAATTATTCAAGAAACAGACAGATAACTTTTTAGAAACAAAATTAATAAAAATGTTTGTCTATTTATTAGAAGACCTGTCAATTTCTTAAATAACAGGAAGAATATGGGAAAAATTCCATGGTATTTGATTTTATTATTGACCTTTTAGTCTAAATGCTCAAAATCATGGTTTGTTCCACCCACTCCATATCTGCCCCTACCCTCTTGAAAGAAAAAAGAAGATAGAAAAAACCATTTTTAGTAAAATAATATCTCTAAAAAAGCAATATCTTCAAGTAAAAAAAAAAAGAGCTAAAAAAGAAAATATATCACAAGTGAAAAAATAATGAGGATATGATTTCTTATGACGACTTATAATTTTTTTTTAAAAATAATCTTATAAAGATTCATGTGTTTTTTAATTATCATTCTCTTATCTTATATTTTATGGATCTCCTATAAAAAATCATGTAACTAAAAGAACATCTATAATGGATTATGAAATCAATCTTCCCCGAAAAATTCACTAGTCTATAACCTGCCCACTTACCTTTTGAGTATAAATGTGTTTTTAATTATCATTCTCTTGTCTTATATTTTGTGGATCTCCTATTAAAAGTAAAGTAACTAAAAGAACATTTGTAATGGGTTATGAAATCAATCTTCCCTCCGCTCATAAACAGCCTTCCAAGGAGAAAGAGATAAAGAAGATTTAAATATAAAATAGACGTTACAAAATTATTGTCCCTGTCTCATTTTATAGATTATATTTATTATACAAGGAGCCAAAAAAATATATTTTGTGCATATATATTATCTAGATATAGTTTTACTTTAAAAAATGTGATATGTGGAAAATAATATGTCGATACAGAGGGATATCATCCAATTAATCTATCAACTATTTTCTATATATCATATTTTTACAGTAAAAAAAAAATACTTAGAAAATAGCGGTTTTGCATAACATGAATAATCATTAATTTCTCATTAAAAATGACATATATATTGCCACCATCCGACACAATTAGTCCACAATTTTGTCTAATCAGCTAGGCAGAAGTAGATTTTCAGTCAAGGAAACCAATTTTGTAGATGTGGAGACACTTTCGTTATAGGTAGGTATCTCTTAAAATCCAGTCTAATTTTTTACCAATTGAGTTCCCATATCAACCACTAATTGTAACACATTCTACACCGTATAAATATGGTAAACACAGATAAAAGGTAAAATCGCAGTGAAATAAAACATCGATATACCTTCGGTCATCTTGTTATAACATTAACTTAAAGTTGTTGTATACTTTAATATTTTAAATTCTAAATTCGTCTCGACAACCAACACAATTTGGGCATGTATATGTCATTGTGGGCAAGCACCAAACTACCTGAATTTAATTAATCATATATGTACGTCCAAATCTCACTTAAAATCTTCCTAGTTAGTTTTGTAACCCACTTGGCATACTATTGGTCCAGGTTTGGTAAATTGAGGGGGCAACCATAACATTACGATTACAAAAACATCCGAAAAACATTAAACAAAATTAATATTCTTCCTTGTTAAGAGTCTCACATCGGATATGAAATGGGAACATGGACTCCTTATATGAACTTGGACAATCCTCACCCTACAAGCTAGCTTTTAAGGTTGAGTTAGGTCCAAAATCCATTCTTTACATGGTATCAGAGCCAGACTCATTCCAATTCTTTGTTCACCGATGTTGGGCCCCCAAATTATATTATTCACGTTTCAGTTAACAAGGTCTGGGCGTGCGGGGGAGTGTTAAGAGTCCCACATCGAATATGGAATGAGAACATGAACTCCTTATATGTACTTGGACAATACTTACTCTACAAGCAAGCTTTTTGGGTTGAGTTAGACCCAAAATTCATTCATTACCTTCCTAAATATCCAACTTCCATAAACTGACCAACAGTCACACAAATAGTTTGTTAGTGATTTGTTATTCATCAAAAATGATTATTCTTTAAGTTACATCCAGGTGGAATATAATTTGGAACACTCCCGCATAAAATTAAAAAGCTTCGATAAATATTAATATTATTAATAATACATATGCTTTATAACAATTATATATTGTATTCGAAACTAATTTTCATAATTGACAAGAGGGTAGCTCAGATGGTAAGTGCCCTCTACTTTCAACTCAAAGGTTGTGAGTTTGAGTCACTAAAGGAGCAAAGGGGAACTCCTAGGGATGGGTTATATAAAAAAAGCTTTTTTTTTTAATTTCTCATAATTCGGAAATTATGAGTGAATTGTATACATTAATAGTGTATTTAATTTGATACTTAGGAACGCCAATTCATCATAATTAAACAACAAAACGCTACATAATCAAGAACTGGTATAGGACCCATTAGATACTAATTTAAAAACTTTTTTTTAAACAAAAAACGATATTGTCCAAAATGGAATACTCGATCTTCATGCTCCACTACCTACCCACGTAGACGGATTCAATATTTAAATTTTATAGTTTCAACATTTATAATTTTCAGTGGTGAATATATTATATTTTAAAAAATATAAATTCATATTTACTATATATTTCATCTTTCATGAATTTCTGCACCGCGTCAAAAGTTTTAGATGAATCATGTGCTAATATTCTACATCCGTCTCCGCCTACGCAGTGAAAAAGTACTTGTTCTGAAAATAAAACACGAATAAGATGATATATATCGATTAGACAGTTACTAAAACTGTCACTGTCTTCGTTTTTAATTGATTAGTTAATTTGAAGTGAAGCATGCTTTAAATGAAATTGAAAGCAAATATTTCAATACCGCTTTTATGCAGAGGACAATAAAATAAACAAGAATTATAGTAATCTCAGGATTTTCACACGTTGTAAGTGAAATGTTCTTATCTCATACGTAAAATTCCTTTTCCCCTTTCTCCCATCTTAAAAAAAGTATTGAATTGTTATTGTGATTATTGTTTAATGCTTTAGCTTATAATAATCACTTTATCAGGAGTTGAGAAAGCACTAATTTCGGAAGTAACATTCTTGTACAATATCAACTGATTAAAATTAATTAAACAAAGAAGTGCTCATTAGATCTGCTGAAACACATTTAAGCGAGCAAGCAAGAAAGAGAAATTGACAGAAATAACCGTCCACAAAATAATAGCCAACGAGTGTGTATTTTTTGTATACTATTGTATAATATACGTAAAATTTTCATTTTTGATACATAATAATATTTATTTTTTGTACATTTGAGTAGTGAATATAATTATTTTTTGTCGAACGGCCAAATGTGTAACTTGTCCAAAGAGAAAGTATACTTGGTTGAGCCGTTCGGGCTTCAGTCATTAGGCCAACCCAAGGCCCAGATATTAGTAAGGATGTGAGCCCATAGATTGCTACAGAAGGTCCACAAAAATCTAAATTTGGGTAAAAGATAAGTAGTTAAAAAACAGATGGAGATGCGGGGTATCGATCCCCGTGCCTCTCGCATGCTAAGCGAGCGCTCTACCATCTGAGCTACATCCCCAAGATGTATATAAATGCAGATAATAAAAAGAAGATGTGCAGTATCTTTTTGTAGTCAATAATAACATCAGAAATATTATGTGGAGATTAATATGTGGATTTGTTATAAATAGAGATGTCTCTGTGTGATTAATAGGTTATGAATTTGAGTTGAAAAATCAGTGAAAGTCTTTGTAAGAGAAACTCTTATTTGTCAAAGAAGAGAAGAGAGTGAGAGTCAAGCTCAAATCATCTAGAATAAGGGAAGGTGATATGCTAATAAGTGGATAATTTAAAATAACATGCAGAATGAAGATAGCACTATGTTTTGTCAATCCAACACGATTTGCAATCAATCGAAGAACAAATGTAAAGTGAAGATAGTAATCAAGTCATGTCAATCCGTCGTAACATTTAAATAACTAAACAAGGTAATTTGTATGAAACTAGTACCTAGTTATATTAATCAGGTATGACTGTGATTAATTTACTAAAATAGGTAGAATAAAGATAGTATATATCTAAGTCATAATACTAATCCCACATGATTACAACATTAATTAGACAAAATTATTTGAGTCGCCCGTTTCAAAGCTTCCCAAACCTCATTCATAGACTTGTTCTTTTCCATCTAGAAGAACTCAAAGTGCTCTGCATAATACCATACACGATTCACCATAACACATGCAAGCAATTTTTAACTTGCTTTCACATCCATTCTAGTTCTATCACATACATAAATATGCTGATACAAATTAAAATTGTCCCAAAAAGTCGAAACACAATAAATTTATGGTCCCTCCATGAATCGAATACTACTACTTAATTATCAGTATCCTTCTAGAAGCTTGCATTTGCTAATTATTTTTCTTGCTACACCTCTAACGACATTCAATGGTTTACTATAATGTAGAGATAATTTATGGTTTTAAAGTAATGTAGTGAATTTTCTTGTTTTACGACATTATGATCGTTGTATTTTTATCTAAAAATTTAAATTTAAATTATACAAGTGACATGTTATTTTTTTAAAATGGGCTCAAAGTCTGCCTATATTATGCCTTAAATTAGTGAGAAAAATTATTACAATTCAACCAAATTGCTTCATAAATGTAATTTCAGAAAGTGTTGCATAATTGCCAACCAACTCACTTTTCCCTTTTCCTCCTTGAATGTCATCACCTTTTTTACTTGCTTTGGTTTTTTATTTTATGTGTTTATTATTGATCCGCCCAAAAAATAATATATTTTTATATTTAAAAATAATGATAAATCATTTATTTTATTTTTAGTGAGAGACCTTAATAATCACATAAATATTATGATATATTTGAGATTACAAACTTTTAAAGTCTTTTATTATTTTTCTTAAAATTCAAGGATGCTTTGAAAAACTATATTTAGCTCTCAAAATCGTGTTCGTATAGGTATTAGAGAAACAGCTAAGTAACGGCTAGTCTATAATTTTTGCAAATTGTGACTTAGTATTAGTGAATATTAGTAGAATATTCACCATATATTTTGTAATTATTAGTGTTGTATAATTATGGTAATTATAGGATCCCTCTTGTATTAGGATTCCACATTGTACACACTATATATATTGTGCTTCCTGCCTCATCTGATTTGTTGAAAAATGAGATAATTGCATTGCTCAAAGCCGAATTTGCCATGACCAATTTGGGAAAGCTGAGTTATTTTTTAGGGATATAAGTGACTAGATCTGCAGACTCTACGTTTCTATGTCAGCGTAAGTATGCAGAGGAGATAGTACACATGCCTAAAATGACAAACTGCAAGATTATGTCCACTTCAATTGACACTAAATCAAAGCTTAGTGATGTTGATGGTAATCCGTGTCCGATCCAACACTTTATAGGAGTCTTGCAGGTGCACTACAATATCTCACATTCACCAGGCATGATATTGCTTATGTTGTTCAGCAAATGTGTATGTTTATGCATGCCCCAGGGAGCCCCATTTTACTGCCCTTAAGCGTATCATCAGATATATTAAGGGCACACTTGATCATGGATTACATTTATACCCCTCTGCACCTACCAAGTTACTATCATATACGGATGCAGATTGGGCAGGTTGTCCGGACACGTGACTCTCCACCTCCGGCTATTGTGTATTCTTAGGGGATAATCTAGTTTCATGGTCTGCCAAGAGACATGCCACACTATCCCATTCGAGTGTAGAAGCAGAGTACAGAGGCGTTGCAAATGTTGTTGCTGAGATCTGTTGGCTCCGAAATCTACTTTTGGAGCTTTAGTGTCCTTTGCGTAAGGCGTCTATAGTCTATTTTCATAACCTATGTGCTGTTTATTGATCTCACAATCCGGTTCAGCATCAGCAAACCAAACACATTGAGATAGATATACACTTTGTTAGTGAGAAGGTTGCTTTCGGACATGTCAAGTTATTGCATGTGCCATCTTCATATCATTATACATATATATATATTCACTAAAGGACTACCTAGACAGTTATTCCTCGACTTCAAATCCAGTCTAAGCGTCCGACCTCCTCCCGCTCCGACTGAGAGGGTGTATTAATGAATCTTAGTAGAATATTCACCATATAATTTGTAATTATTAGTGTTGTATAATTATGGTAATTATATGATCCCTCTTGTATTAAAATTTTACATTATACACACTATATATATTGTATTAATGAGAAAGATTCCCCAAGGAAAAATTAATACATTATTACACTTAGACCAGGCCTCACGTATATATCGTGTGGGGGGCAAATCGACCAATTTTCTTTTGCGGCCCAACTTTTATGTGCGCATGAACTCAATCTATCTCTTGTTATTTACTAGCACTCCAGGAAGGTAATTGTTATTAAAGTGAAAAAAAAAAAAGAGCTCTTCACAATCAACAACGGACACTTTTCTCTTTGAGATACCATACTTTTTTTTGGCAAATAAAGGAAACATTTGATTCACCAAGTGAAACTGCACAGCTCAAACAAAACAAAACTTGTTACAAAGAAAGCAAAAAACCAGAAAACGAAGGTGTAACAGCCTTAGTATCTTCCTGACATCCTACTCTTCTTACTTGTCTATTTAATTATAGTAATTCAAACTATCTAACTTTCCTTTGTAATGAACTTCTTCGATTATAAGCTTTACAATTGCATCAGCCATAGTCATCCTATAAACTTCAGCAGTTGCACTGTTTCCATTGCAGTGGGTCACAGCCAAGAGATATCGTACTTTCTTCTAACATAAAAAGTTGATAAGCAGGATATCGTATTGTCGTTACCCATATTCTTCGATTCTAGAAGCTCTAATGGTAAGAATGTATTATTCTCCCTTGGGGAGTTTTCTCATTAATATAAAATATATATAGTCCTTATACAACAAGAGATCTTAATTCTACCATAATTACATAACTCTAAATATGATAAATATAAACATGGTACACTTGCTAATACACCCCCTCAATCGGAGCGGGAGGAGGCCGAACGTTAAGATTGGACCTGAAGTCTAGGAACAGTTGTCTAGGAAGGCCCTTTGTGAATATATCCGCATACTGATATGACGAAGGCACGTGCAATACTTTGACATGACCGAGAGCAACCTTCTCACGAACAAAATGGATGTCCATCTCAATGTGCTTGGTTCGTTGATGCTGAACCGGGATTATGAGATAGATATATAGCGGATATGTTATCACAGTAGACCAAAGACGCCTTACAGAGAGGACACTGAAGCTCCAAAAGAAGGTTTCGGATCCAGCAGATCTCAGCAACAACATTAGCAACACCTATGTATTCTGCTTCTGCACTCGAACAAGATAATGTGGCTTGTCGCTTGGCTGACCAAGAAATGAGGTTATCCCTAAGAACACACAATAGCCTGAGGTGGATCATCGCGTGTCCGGACAGCCTGTCCAATCAGCATCCGTATATGATAACAACATGGTCGGTGATGAGGGGTAGAGATGTAATTCATGATCAAGTGTGCCCTTAACATATCGAATGATACGTTTGAGGGCAGTAAAATGAGGCTCCTTGGGGGCATGCATGAATAGGCATACCTGCTGAACAACATAAGCAATATCAGGCTTGGTGGAAGTAATGTACTGTAGCGCTCCAGCAAGACTCATGTAAAGTGTGTGATCTGACACTGGATTACCATCCAAAGCACTGAGCTTTGATTTAGAGTCAACTGGAGTAGACATGATCTTGCAATTGACCATTTTAGCCATGTACACAATCTCCTCTACATACTTAAGCTGACAAAGAAACATAGTATCTGCAGATCTAGTCACTGAAATCCCTAAAAAATAGCTCAACTTCCCTAAGTCAGTCATAGCAAATTCAATTTTGAGTAGTGCAATTATCTCATTTTTCAGCACATCGAAAGAAGTAGTAAGAACAATATCATCCACAAAATAACAATAAATAAGCAGTGTTACCGCCTCCATGGAAAGTAAACAGAGAATTATCACACTTGCTGCATGTAAACTCAATGCGCATAATGAACTGTGCAAAGCGATCATACCACTCTCGGGGGCCTGTTTTAAACCATAAAGTGACCTACAGAGTCGGCATACATACTGAGGGACTGCTGGGTGGACAAAATCGGGCGACTGTTGCATGTAGACAATTTCTTTTAAATCCTCATGGAGAAAAGCATTTTTCACATCAAGTTGATGAATCGGCCAATGCTTTCCCATAGCGATGCTCGAACTGTGCGAATGGTGGTCGGTTTAACAACCAGACTGAATGTCTCACCACAATCAATGCCCTCCTGCTGATTTGTATCATTCGCCATAAGCCTTGCCTTATATCTCTCTAAGTCACCATTATCCATGTACTTGTGACGAAAAAGTCACATGCAACGGATCACATTCACCCCCTCCAATCGAGAAACCAAATCCCAAGTACGATGTGTTGTTAAAGCATTAAACTTCTTACACATGGCCACATTCCAATTCGGGTCCATTTTGGCTAATTTTGGGCTTTTGGGAATAGGGGAAATTGTTTGGTTGGACATGTTAAAATGGATTTTGGGTTTGAAAATTCCGTGTTGAGCACGAGTTTCCATGTGGTGTGTGAGGGCTACTTTCAATATTTGGCGGTGGTTGCTATTTCTGGGAGCTGACCGACGAAATAGGTGGTTACCGTTTCTGGGAACTAACTGACGGAATAAATGGGGAACGAGAACCGGTGTCGACAACGGGGTGGGGTGTCGAATGTGGTATTTCTGGATATGACAATGGTTGTGGTGGTGAAGACGATATGGGCAGATCTGTGGTGTGTGAAGTCGGATATGTCGATGGTGGTAGGTTGGGGCCGAACTAGTGTTTTGGTGGGTTCGGTTTGCCGATGACTGGAGGTGAGTCGGAGGAAGGGTGTTGCACTGGAGGGTCGGTTACGGTGTGTGCTGGAGGCGGAGACACATTGGTTAGGTGATGAGGGTTCTGGTGATTGTTGGTGTTGACAGTGACGGAGTGCCGACTTACAGAGATGGTGGAAGTCTGCGACGGTTGAGACTGAGGCAGAGACAACGGTGAGACAGAGAAGCTGTGTCGATTGCCGGTAGTGGCAGCCGGAGGTGGCGGTGACAGTAGTACACCGGTGGACTAATGCAGGTGGCCGTCGGTGATGGTAGACCCGATTGGACGATGAGGGGAGACCGAGGTTGGCGCCGTGGCGACAGTTTGTGCGTCTGCAGTCGTCGGAACAGTGGCAGCCTAACGGAATGCTTGTTGGACAAGCGGTGATGGGTACGAATCTTCGAGGAATTGGTAATCAGTGACTCAGAATTTTTTAATGTTGTCAAACGGGAAAACATACTTAACAAAGGTGACGTGGCGAGAAATTATGATTTTATCGGTGGAGAGCTCATAGCACAAGTACCCCCTATGGTTTGACGGGAAACCTATGAAGACGCACGGAGTAGATCTGGGTGCTAATTTGTGAGGGGTCGTGGATGTCATATTAGGGTAACACAGACAATCGAAAATTCTAAGGTGGTCATAGGTGGGGATCCGACGATAGAGAATTTCGGTGGATGTCCTATTTTGAATCGCACGGATAGGTAAAATGTTGATAATATTTTTTGCCATTTTTAATGCATATACCCAAAAATTAGTGGGGGAAACGCATGAAAAAGGAGGGTACGAATCATATTATTAATGATTCGGAGAATTCTTTTGGCTTTTACATTTTGAGGGGAGGTATGGGGGCATGAGAAATGAAAAATCATGTCGTTAGCCGCACAAAATTTATGAAAGAGTGAATTATTAAACTCATGACCATTATCACATTGAAACGATTTTATGTCTTTTTCAAATTCTGTTTTAATCAGTGTACGAAACTCAACAAATTTGGAGAACACTTGAGATTTGAGTTTGAGTGGATAGACCCAAAGAAAGTGAGAGAAATCATCCAAAAATGTCAGATAATATTTGTGGCCTTAAGTTGCTGGTTATGGGAGATGTCCAGACATCAGCGTGAATAATATCAAATGAGAGAAAGTAGTACTCATAGAAGTCGTAAATGGTAGTCTAACGTATTTTCCTAACTGACACGAGGAGCAACTATGAGAAAGATTCCCTTTATTGCATTGGATTAAATTTTGGTTTATAAGAGAATAAAAAACGTGAGAGCCCGAATGACCAAGTCTACTATGCCACGTAGAGGGAGATATGGTTATTAAAGCGGTGGGAGGAGTGACACTAGTAGCGGATGTGGGTAGGAACGGATATAGGTCCCCTCACTATTGCATCTCGTAAGGAGTTTCCTGGTACGGAGGTCCGTTATAGAAAATCCGAACGGGTAAAAATTAATTGAGACAGAATTATCGGTAGCAAATTTTCTGACATAAATTAGATTTTTGATGATGTTTGGGGCATAATGTACTTTTTGAAGAGAGAAGTGTGGATGCGGTGGTGGGATAAGGGTGTGGCCAAATCCTTAAATTGGAATGTGATGATCACTACCAACCATAATAGATTGTGGAGCTGGTAACTGGCGCAGTTGAAGAAGATTGCCTGAATTGTTGGTGGGATAAGACGTGACGCCCGTATCCATATACCACGCATTATCAGACTGTTTGCGGGTAAAAGAAGCCATTTATTTGTGTTCTCGGGTAAATGACAAATTTTAATTATTTTCGGGTAAAGGGCCTTTGACTGGTTCTTGGTAAATGGAAATTTTGATGAAGACAAAATAAAGTCAAATTGTGGTGCTTTGGGAAGGAGAAAACAGTGGGGAAACAGAAGATGGTGCAAAAAGCAACAAAAAAAAATAGAGGCCGCAGAAAGTGGGTAGCTTTTCGTGTGAAGCAAAAAAAAAAAAAAAAAAAAAAAAAACAAAGTAGGGACAAGTTTGTTTCTTGATTAAAGCAACAAGGAGGAAAATAGGGGGCACATGCCTAAGGAAAGAGAGCACATGTCAGTCTCTGTTGATGGAGAAAATAGTGGGGAAACAGAGAGGAAAGAGAGTAAATGTCCGTGTTTTCGGACAGACCGCCGGAAAAAGAAAAGAGACTTTTAGGTTTTGGGGCTTAGGCCTCTGATACCATGTAAAATTGTATTATTCTCCATTGGGGAGTCTTTCTCATTAATACAAATTATATATAGGTGTATGATATGAAATCATTATACAACAAGTGATTCTAATTCTACCATAATTACATAACTCTAAATGTGGTAAATATAAACATGGAACCATTGCTAATACTAATAATAGGACTTTAGCTACCATCACAATCAAAACATGTATCTATCTAAAAGGACTTAGAAAAATTAGAAAAAGAAAATTTATTTAAAATTTGTATCTTTATGAAGTTTAGACTTCGACGAGCGAACTTCGACCCATATATCTTTCCAAAATCACAAATTTAAAATAGCTAAACTTAAAAAAATAATAAATTTTGACTATATCTTAAATATTAATCGTCAAATGGGCTATATGTGCACTTCCCACCTAAACCCGACCCACAATAACAGTCATTTTCCCCTTCTATTTCGTATTTTCCGTTTCCCTCTTCCTTTCTCTCCTTTTTGTGATGTTCATAAGTACTCTCTATGTTTTAATTTATTTGGTTGATTTAGAGTGCGAGAGTAAAATTAACTAATATTCTGTGTGAATTTGAACATAATTTTTTATTTTTTTTAAAATAAAATTTACATAGTTAGAAACTACATAAATAGTACTATAACTAACAAATAGTTAACAATTCAAAATATTTAGATGATATTTTGAAAATATTATTATAAAAAAATATGCTTTGATTGTCAAAATAGTAACTAACACAAACATTTTGAAACATGTATAGAGTAATCTTTTTCCTCTTCCTCACAAAATTATTAGTTGTTTAACAGTATAACATCATTCTAGAAGAATGGGAAAACGGCGAGGGAGAGAGGTAATTTTTCCTTATCGTACCCACACTAATTTTTACTCCCATTTTAATTCAACACACACTAATTTAAAATTGTTACCGGTATATTTCCAACTAATTTGCGCAGTTTGATTATATATTCTTTTTTCCTATTTCCTCCTAATTCGAAAATGTTATTGGTTACTTAATTTCCTTGTTATAAACTAGGGCTGGCCAGTGGGCCGGGACAGCCCGACCCCGACCCGAGCCCGTCCCGAGCCCGCCCCGGTCCCGCCCCGACCCCAAAAAAAAAAAAAAAAAAAAAAAAAAATTTACGGGGGCGGGACTCGAACTCGGGACGGGACGAGGTCTCGTCCCGCGAGACCCGACCCGAGCGAGACCCCGCCCCCGAGCCCGCCCCCCGACCCCCCCGACCCCGACCCCGCCTTTGCAAAAATGGCCGTTGCACCAACGGCCATTTTAGATTATGACCGTTGGCCAACGGCCATTTTAGCCCCCCCCCCTCCCCCAACCCCCTACCCCTTAATATTTATTTTTAACCCATAAGTTATTATATTTACACTTTAACCCAATTTTTCAACTATAAATAACTCATTTTCTCTTCATCTTTCTCACAAATCTTCCTACAATCTCTCTAATTTCTCAATATATCTCTCTACAATTCTACATTGTTTGCTAAATATTCAATTTTATTTATTCATTTGGGAATTGGTAGTGAAGTTGGCAACTAGCTTGAGGATCTTCCATCGAGCAAAGTTTCAATTTTCAACCTCTCGATTACACGTCGACGTTACGTCGGCGTTTGGTACATTCGTTCCTTCATTAAATTATTATTGTCTGTTTATTTAGTTTAGATCACTTAATTTTATTGTCTTTAATTATTTATTTATTATCATAATTAAAATGGAAGGATTAAAAGGTATGTTTAAGGGTAAAGGTAAGTGTGCTTCTTCTAGTAGGGGCAACCGGGGCAAGGGTACTTCTTCTAGTCATCTTATTCCTACACGGGATGATTTTGTTGATACTCAACATTTTCCTACAATACCATTAGATTTAGACCAGGAGCTATTTTTACGGAATTCAAGAAGACTTTAATTTAGACGATGATCTAGATGATATACCCACTAATGTTGATGACAACACACCCACTAGTGCACCTTCAACTGAAATACCTCCTATTCCCCCTAGTATGAGACGAGGTCCACAAAACGACCATTAAAATCGGATGCATGGACATTTTTTGATAGGGACGTAGAGAATCAAGTAGCCATATGTAAAATTTGTAAAAATGTTTTAAAATTTAAAACTCGGAAAAGGTCACGGTGGGACGGGGGGTTTAATTAGACACGTAGTAAGTGCTCATCCAGCTAGGTATGCCCAATACCAGGCTTCAAAACCGGGTGCGCAAACGCCGCTCCATCGGGACAAGGTTCACATATCGATATTGTCCCGGATCAAGTATGGGTCAAATTAACCCTATGACGGGGGAAATTGTAGGCTCTAAATACAATAAACATAGAGATAGGGAAGCAATATCAAAATTAGTTGTTTGTGGAGGGTTTGCCTTTTTCATTTCCTTCATCTCCGGTTTTATTCATTACATTAGAGATATATATAATCCTGCTTTTAACGGTTTTCCTAGATCAATTGTTAAGAGAGATGTATTTAAATTCGCGCATGAATATCAACAATATTTACGTTTTTCATTATATCATTTTAATGGCAAAGTATCCATCACGTCGATATAGGTCGTAGTACTAACGGCCATGATTATTTAACTCGTAACTTGTCATTGGATAGATTATAAATGGTCTATGCAAAAACGTATTTTAGCGTATAGATATATAGATGATAGGCACACCTTTGGTACTTTTATTGTAGAAAATATTTATCAAGTGTGCGATTATTACGGAATTACCGATAAAATTATGACTATTACATTAGATAACGCTTCTAGTAACAATTACGCAATTACAATTTTAAAAAATAGTTTAACTCCGTCTTTTCGGACCATTTTCATATAAAATGCGCGTGCCATATATATAACTTAATTGTAAAGGATGGTCTATCACTTTTTGAAGACATTCTTAGTAAAATACAATTTGCTATAAACTTTATTTTTAAAAGTAATAAAGTACAACGTAGAAAAGAATATAAAAAAATTTGTCATGATTGTGGACTACCTTTTAGAAAAATTCCACAAGAAGTATCCACTAGGTGGAATTCTTTATACGAGCAACTACTTGTTGCTTATGACTATAAATTACCTATAACTTTATTTTTTAACTCTCATAATAAAAAGCAAATTTGATATGATTTTAGATAGTGATTGGGAAAAAATTTCCGAACTTATTGTATTTTTAGAGAAATTTTTTCAAGCAACAAAAGAATTTTCCGGTATATATTATCCTACTATTTCAACTATGTTATTTTATATAACTCTAATATTTTTATTACTTAGTGAATATATGGAAAAACAAACTTATAAGGCAAAGCTATTAAAAAAATGTTTCTCAAAATAAAAAAATATTTTATTCCTATTCCCTCTATTTATATTATTGGTTCGTATTAAATCCTACTATTAAAATAGACGGTACTAAATCACTAATTGAAACTATTTACGATTGTATAGAAGTACTACCACCTCCAAGTCCCAAAAATCTAAATCACCCACCACCTATTGAACAAACTAAAGAAGAAGTATTGTCTAGCGTAGAACACCAATGCAAAAATATATATAGATTTTATCAACAAGAAAATGCTAGTAACTTACCAAACTTCCATACCATCTTCTTCATCTTCAACGCAACCTCACAAAAGACATCTTGTTTCGCGGCTAGTATTGAAAGCCTCGAGAAATAGAATGTGCGGTCGTACCTCTACTACTAACCAAATTAGCGAGTTGGATATTTTTGTTTTGCGGGGTTACGTACCGTATCAAGAAGTTATCAATGAAGATGGACATGAAGACTTGTGAAATCTTTGGAGGGGAATGAGAAGACCTTTCCGACACTTTCAATGATGGCTCGAGATGTTTTGAACATTCAAGCGTCGTCAACCGCGTCTCGAAAGCGCTTTTTTACGCAGCGAGATATCAAATAGGAGACCACAGACACTCATTAGCCGGAGATAGCTTGGAAATTGCGTATTATTCGAGAGATTGGATACGAGCGGAGCGGAGAAGGTGCGGTCAACCGGAGATCAACGAAGAAGATGATGAAAACTACAACGAAATCTTAACCGAAGGTAGTGGAAGCGACGTGGATCAATTTGACCAACAAATACCAATTCCAACCGAAGAACCACATGAAATCATCAAGCAATTAGAACAGTTTTTTTGAGAATGTAATTTTTTTAATTGTAATTTTATTATGTAATTTGTAACTTTTGGACAACACCACAAAGTTGCAATTTAGATTTTAGACAATTGTATTTGTATTACAAAAAAATCATATGTCTATTAAATAATATAAGAGGCACAAAAACAGCCTTGGGATGTTTTTATTACACTATCTTGTTTTGTTTATTGAGTTTTTTTTATACATATGTTATTTAAAAAAAAAAAAAAAAAAAAACCCGCCGTATCCCGACCCGAGCCCGAGCCCGCCCCGAGCCCGCCCCGACCCGAGCCCGACGGGATCGGGATCGGGACGGGACTTGCTCCAGTCCCGCCAGACCCGACCCCGCCAGAGCCCGCCAGACCCGACCCCGCCCCTTCTCCCGTCCCGCCCCGACCCCGACACCGCCAGACCCGGCCCGCCAGACCCGAGCCCGGCCCACTGGCCACTCCTATTATAAACTTATAATGCGGAATTAGGTGAAGAAATATGTTCTACTTGTTTATAACACAATAGGAGTACTGCAGTTCTCCAAATAAGTAAGAAAAATTGTACAAAACATAATTATAAGGACTCAAATACTTGTTGACTCGAGTAACTACCATAAATTCTCAAGCCTTTTTTGGTATTACTTTCAAAGAGTCGCGCTTTCTGGCAGTTACTCCCAGTCGAATTAGGAGAGACACCATTAGGAAGCCCCCAGTCGAATTAGTGAAGCAATGATCCCAGAGAGAAATGCATCATGCGATGGCCTAAAGGCAAACCAACGCACATCCTCCGTCCTGCACCAAACGGAATTAGCTCATAATGCACATCCAATTTCGAGCCAAGAAACCTGTCGGGCTTGAAACTCATAGGATCTCTTCCAATCACCCACGCGTTTACCAAGACTTGAGTGCCTTTTGGAACGTCGTACCCCATGAACTTGGTGTCTTGAATTGTCTCTCTTGGGATCAAGAAAGGCAGAGGAGGATGTAAACGTAGTGATTCCTTCATTACAGCTTGCATATAAGGAAGATTTTCAATGTCACTCTCTTCAAACTTCCTGTTTGGTCCTACTGCTTTTGAAATCTCTGTTTTCACTTTGGCCATTGCTTCTGGATGACACAAAAGCTCTGTTAGTGCCCATTCTACGCTGCTGCTAGTCGACTATGAGCCGGCTAAAAACATTTCCTGATGTTACATACCGAACAGGAGTTTAAGTTTTATACAAAGTCACTGTAAACAATATTTAAACTCATAGAATAAACTAAATTTCATGGACAAAGTGCGAGCATGTGCTGCAAGGAAAGAAAATACTATGCAGTGCTGGAGTACTAAAAACAACAAAAAAAATAACAATATAGTCAGTGTAATTCTACAAGTGGGGTTTAGTGTCTTGCCCCTATTTTGTGGAGGTAGAGAGAATGTTTCCGATAGTAGCAAATGTTGTTTCTGAGTCTTGTTGGATACGCAACCTTGTGTTGGAACTTCACTACCCAATCCGCAAAGTTACATTGATCTACTGTGATAATGTAAGTGAGATATATCTTTCTGGCAATCCAATTCAACATCAGCGCACTAAACACATTAAAATGAATATTCACTTTATACGTGAAAAAGTGACTCGTGGACAAGTTCGTGTCCTTCATGTTCCTTCCCAGTATCAGATTACTGACATATTTACTAAAGAACTTCCACGCATACTCTTTGATGATTTCCGAGCAGTCTCAACGTATGGAGAACCTCCCGCTTCAACTGCGGGGGTGTGATAGAATAGTTACTTAGTTTGTAGTGATGTAAATAATTATGTAACACTATATATTATACACAATAATCAATTAAAAGACAGAGAACATATTCCATTAAGAGGGAGTACGTTGTACGTGCTGATTATTTCAACTAAATTATGTCAAATTGATACATTCAATCTGTCGCTTGTATAATTATTTTTAAATTAAATAGCAGTTAGTATTAACGTACATTATAAAATATGCTCAATATATTTTGTAATATTTAGTGTTAGATAATTATGGTAGATATAGGATCCTTAATGCATTAGAATTCCACATTGTACACACTATATTATTTGTATTAATGAGAAAGATTTCCCAAGGGAGATTAATATATTCTCACATGGTATCAAGAGCGAACCTAAACCCTAATTCTTTTCTTTCCCTCGATTTTTGCGATTTCGTACATTATCCGAAGACAAAAGTGGTTGTCTTCTTCTGTCACATCTTGTCAGAATTACACCACTCTCTGTCTGCCTCTGTTTACCTTTTCCTTTTACCCAAAGAAAAGTCAAAATCACAGCACTTCTTTGTCAGTTCTTTCTATTCCTTACCCGAGAACAATCGGAAGAATTCCTTTACACGAGAACAAAATAAATGGCTTCATTTCATCCGACCCTCGCCGTCTCCAATATCAAGAATTTCATCACCATTATTCTTGATCAAGACGAGGATCAATAATCTTCATAGGTTGAACTCCTACACATTCATGTCTGCACATATAATGTGTTGCATCATATTGACCACTACATCCCTCGCCCTTTGGAAATCGACAACCCCACATGGCGCCGCCTTGACGCTATCGTCAAGCAATGGAATGATGTCACCATATCTAAAGACCTCATTCATACACACATGAAAACTAGAGCCTCGACTCGCGAATTATGGATTCGGTTGGATGAAATATTCTAGGACAATAAACACACGCGGGCGGTGTATCTTGAGGAATAATTCAACACCACACGCCTTGAAAATTTTTAAAACATGTCAGAGTATTGCAAATAACTGAAATTGGTGGCCTACCAATTGTCCAATGTACGCCATCCAATTTCCGAAATTAAAATGGTGTTGCAGCTTATAAATGGCTTAACGAAGAGTGAGTATGATATCCTTGCAACGATGATACAACAGGCTGACCCGCTAGCCAGCTTCAATAAGGAACGCTCACATCTACTTTTGGAGGAAACATGGCGTGCCAAGCAGGACGAACATAATCAAAAGGCATTGGCGGTTGATACATCCACAACGAGCCCCACCACCGCCGGCCAGCCTCCACCACCCGACGACCACCAATCGCGATAAAACTGTGGCGACGGAAAGGGAGGTAGGGGCCACATTAGTGACCTAGGCGGCAAAGGCTGTGGGAAAAGGGGCTGAGGCCAACAGCCCAGCCAACAACCCAGCTCCTATCCCTCATGAGCCGGCCCAACATGATTTGTTCAACAGGGACACTGGGCCAATTTTCAGCAACCAGTTTCGGTCCAGTTCCCTTTCCAACAGTAGGGAATACCGAGCCCAGTCCCGGGTATTCGGCCACCCCACTTTCAGCCACACCAGGCCCATCTTATGCAGGACCACTACCAACAGCCTACTACCGGTCTGGCCCCCACTGACTTGGGCTATGCCTTCAGCAGTTTGAACTTGCAGCAGTCTGATGAAAATTACATGGATATGGAAGCCACTTCTCACCTCACCCGCTCTGCAGGTAATCTTCCCAAACTATTTTATTTAAAGCATCATGAATATATTATTGTTGGTAATGACCATCGCATTCCAATTCAGGGTTATGGTACCACATACACTCGGCCGCCTCATCCTCCCTTTTCCCTAAATAACATTCTTTATGCTCCCACATTATTAAAAACTTAATATTTGTCCGAAATTTACTCGTAACAATTCTGTCTCTGTGGACTTTGACCCTTTTGGTTTTACTGTGAAGGATCTTCGTACGGGGACACCTATTACGAGATGCAATAGCACGGGGGATCTCTATCCATTTCCATCCACCTCCGCTGCCAGTTCTCGCTCGCACACCTACCTCGCTGCTATCTCTCTGTCTACTTGGCACAATAGGCTTGGACACCCAGGAGCTTTTGTTTTTAATTTTCTTAAAAGCAATAATTTTATTCGTTGTAATAATGAGAAGCTTGCCCAAAGCTGTGTTTCTTGTCAATTAGGCAAACATGTTCACCTTCCCTTTAAGTCATCTCTTAGTGTTACATTTGCTCCTTTTGATATCGTTCATGCTGATTTATGGACATCTCCCATTACTAGCTCTCTGGTCATAAATATTATCTAGTCTTATTAGATGATTACTCTCATTTTATTTGGATTTAACCGCTAAAGTTCAAGTCGGAAGTGTTTGACAAATTTCTTGAATTTCGTATTTATGTCAAAACGCAGTTTGAAAAAGCCATCAATTCAATGTGATAATTGTTGTGAATTTAATAATTCCACTTTTCACAAAATTTGCAAAAATAATGGCATAGTTTTTTAGTTTTTGTGTCCCACACCTCTCCTAAGAATGGGAAAGCCGAATGAATCATTCTCATTATAAATAACATGGTCCGTACTCTCCTGTTTCATGGCTCTCTTCCTCACTCGTTTTGGGTTTATGCAGTTAAAATGGTAGAATATGTCCTCAATATTTTACCCACTAATACCCTTCATAATATGACTTGAACCGAAATATTATACCGTCGGATCCCCTCCTATGATCACCTTCGAATTTTCTGTTGCCTTTGTTACCCAAACCTTGCGGCCACCGCACCTCATAAATTAGCACTCCGAACCAATCCATGTGTCTTCGTAAGTTTTCCATCTAATAATAAGGATTATTTGTGCTATGATTTTTCCATTCGTCAAATACCCGTCGTCACGTTACGTTTGACGAGGCAATCTTTTATTTTCTTTTGCTAATATACAAAAATTCCGAAACACGAACTATACCTCTTTCTAGACGAGTCCGACACGTTTCCCCTCATACTTCGCGAACTGCTTCAGTCCCCCACCACCACCGCTACCCAGTCACCGCCACTGCCTCCCGCCGTTGCCACTACCGGCAGCTCTTCCGAACAGTCACAGTCCCCGCCGGTTGCCTCTCCCACCATCGGCAGTCGGTCGGCCACCTCTCCTCCCAGCAGTCTCTCCTGTGCCACCCACCGGCGTGCTTCACTGTTAAACCCTGTTTCGTCACCACCTGCTTCCAGCATTTCTATCGGACAACCTCACCCAGCCATTGTACCAGCCACCCCAACCAGCACAGTTCTCGGATCTAGAACCACATCGCCCCACCATAGACCCCACAACCTCCTCCCACCCACTTTTCGTCACCGGTAGTGTCACCAAGTCACCCAACCGACATCGATCTGCCCAGATCGTCGTCCTCACCAATCCCGGCGTCACACCCAGATATCACTGCCCTAATACCCTGCCCCGTCACCCGACTCAGCCGCCCATCCGATACCGACCTGACATTACATCAGACTACCCACCCAACCCCTGCCCCTACGCATCCCATGAAAACCCGTGCCTAACACGGGAATTTCAAACTAAAAGTCCACTTCAACCTATCTACACAAGCCATATTCACAATTCCCAAAAACCTAAAATTTGACAAACAAGACCCTAATTGGAATGCGCGGCCATGCGTGAGGAATTTAATGCTTTAACAAAATAACACACTTGAGATTTGGTTCCTAGACCGGAGGGGGTGAATGTGATCCGTTGTATGTGGCTTTTTCGTCACAAATACAGAGACAGTGGTGAGCAAGAGATATATAAGACGATACTTATGACTAATGACACTAATCAGCATGAGGTTATTGATTGTGGTGAGACATTCAGTCCGATTGTTAAACCGACTACTATTTGCACAGTTCTGAGTATTGTCATGGGTAAGCATTGGCCGATTCATCAGCTTGATGTGAAAAATGCGTTTCTGCATGTGGATTTGAAAGACACTGTTTACATGCACCAGTCGTCTGGTTTTGTCCATCCAGCAGTCCCTCAGTATGTATGCCGTCTTCGTAAGTCATTTTGTGGCTTGAAACGGGCCCCTCGAGGGTGGTATGATCGCTTTGCACAGTACATTATGCAGATTAGGTTCGCATGCAGCAAGTGTGATAATTCTCTATTTATCTTACATGATATGATAGAACTACTAGCCTCATAAAAAATCATTTATATATTCCTATAGTCTATGTGGTTAGTTGTTTCTTGTTAAGGGCAGCCCGATGCACTAAGCTCCGGCTGTGCGCGGGGTCCGGGGAAGGGTCGGACCACTAGAGTCTATTGTACGCAGTCTTATCTCACATTTCTGCAAGTGGATGTTTCCGGTTGTTTCTTGTTAGTGCCTCAAAAATACACCGATCACTTCTTCTTTTTCAGGTTCAGGAATATTTGTTACATCTGCCACTGCTTACCAGAGGGCAGGCATTAAATGTACCCTAGTTCTCACTTCCTTGTTTTTTCCCTTTAGCTGTAAGGAACATTGGCACAAATGTAGGGGATCAAAGAGCACTTAAAGAGTTGCACGTACAGCTTACAAACAGAAAGGTTTGGATGGCATCTTCTATTCATAAGGGTGAAGAAAAAGGTAATTTTCATGCTATATAATGTCTTGCCATGTATTAAGACTTTTCATGGAGATGAAGAAATGAAAAGAATCTCGAGGCAAGGATGTTCTCTAAGTTGTTCAAGAGGGCACTGGACCCTTAAGTCAAACTCTTCATTTATGACTTCTATTTGGTTTTGATAAGTCTAGGACTGAGTGAAGAGAAAACTTCCGAAGCATTAGTGATTGGAAAAAATGATTAATTGTAGATGGTCTGTTTTGATATAGGGCAGCAGTCCCTGCCCCCTCTCAGATGTATGTATGGGTGTAGATACCTCCCCAGTTCATTGATCCTGTGCCAAGTCTGTTTGTCATAGAATACTGTTCAAGTAACAAAAACTTAGTAAGGCTGTCTAGTGGAGCGGGTAGGCCCGATCCCGACCCGGCCCGTCCCAATTACCGCCCCGCCCCATCCAAAAAAAAAAAAGTGGAACGGAAATGTAGGTAGCGGGGTTCGAACTCGGGATGGGACTAGGGCTCGTCCCGCCCCTATCCCGACCCCCCTAAATTAGTATATTTACACTTTAACCCTATTTCTCAACTATAAATACCTTATTTTCCTCTTCATTTTTCTCACAAATCTTCCTATCATCTCAAAAGCTATAAATTGTGAATAATGAATAGTGAACTTGTCAATTCTTTTGATTTAAATTATTGACTCCAGTATTGCTATCATTTATATAATGTAGATAATTTTTCGTAGAGCTTACGAGGACTCGGGAAACTTGAATAGCATGTAAGAATTGTTTACAGAACACCATGCAATAATCATATTATTACAAATAAAGTAGCAACATGAGATGTGTTATGAACGCCAATTTATGAAGCCTTATTGGCATTTAATGGTACATTTGTCTTTGAGTGGTTAGATTGAAGCCAATCTATGGAGCTTTTATGGAAGTCGAATGCGGCATGAACTTAATTAACATATCACGGAAGCATTGAGTTGTTAAAAATCTAATTCAATTGGCATTTAGTTGTAAATTGGTGCAATTTTAAATGGTCATAACTCTGCGCTCGGATGTCCGTTTTACCCGATTTTTTTTTATTTGCGTATTTTTTCAAGACGTAGCCGGTCAAATGGCCGCAAGGCGGTTTGGCGTGGCCAATTTTTAGGAAAACGTCAGTTTTCTCAATCAATTTGAATTTCCCTCCAAATTGGTTTCTAATTTTCCCTTTTCTTTAGTAAAGATCTGACGATATACAATAGATTTCAACGTCGAAATTTTGTGATAATGTAGGTGTGAATGTCAATTTCAGTGTTTGAAATTCAATTTATAAAAAAAAATCCTCAAATCACGCAACCCGACCCCCCCCCCCCAAATCCCCGCCCCCCTTCTGGCGGAATGTGGGACGGGACGGGACCTATTCCTGTCCCGCTAATCCCGCCAGAGCCCGCGTCACGACCCTCCCCGTCCGGCCGGGATTGGTCCCGGCCCGTCCCGCCCCGGCCCACCCCTAAAATTTAGTGGTTCAGCTTGACCTTGATTTATCACTTCAGTTAACAAATTTTAAGGCCATCTGCACTTTGCTTCTTTTCAACTTAACATAAGCATGTTTTTCCACTTCTAACTTGTGAAAAAAGGAAAAACTTTGTTCTACTTCTCTATAGATTCATGTAATGATGGTGTGTTTTATGGTAATCAGTGTCTGTCAAAGTGGAAAGGGAAGAGGGGTTTCCCATATGACACGAGTAACCTTCTGCTCTTGAGATAGAGCAGAAAAGCAGTGAATAGAGTGTACCTCATGGTCTAATGACTTTGAATATGAGTAAACATTGCTTTGTGCTGCTGATTGACTTTGTGACTACATCTATATGCAGTCATGTTAGGAGTCCACACCGCACTAAAGGAAATACATCCGGATACCATTACCATCATTGTGCCTCGGCATCCTCAGCATGGAGAACAAATTGCTTTGGTATGAACCTACTAGAATTTATTTCCGTCCTTTACAAATTGTGCTAATTGCTCTCTTGAAAGTTAACTTGACAGTATCGTTAATTTATTATATTAACCATGATCACCCTCAATTTTTTTTAAACTGCCTAATGAACTCTTGAATGATCTTGTTCTATTCTTTAAGCTCGCATTCATCCTCATTCTCATGTCCACCCAGTGGGCAGTGGAAGAAAGAGTTGGAAGGGTTCCTGATATTGCATTATAGTTCAAGAGCAAGAATTTGTCAAGTGAACATAGAAATACTTGAAAACAGCCATGTTGTGTTAGTTAAATTGAGAAAAGCATGTGTTTTGACCTTAAACCGAAAGATTTAGAGGGATCATGATGGACCAAGACTTGGATAGGGAGGATAAAATCCTTCTTAGCCATCCCAAGTTTCTAATTGTGAAGTCTGTCGCTCAACAGGTTGAAATTAGGCTAGGGAAGATGATATTCATACTCTTTGAGATGGATGGCTAAGGAAAGGCTCGTCAGATGGCTGTAGCTTTTTCCATTTTTAGGGAAAACTCTTCTGTGGTCTCTCATCGGAACTGGGAAAGGAAGGGATAATTGTTGGTCACAGAGATAGTAGAAGAAATTCCATCAAGATCAGGCAATTTGTAGTCCACATTTAAACTCTAAAATGTCTCCATAGAACCCAAAAGACTAGGTCCCCTCAAAATGCAGTCAAGCCCTTAAAGTACCTGACATACATTTAAACGCTACCAGTGACAGGACCTACAACCACATGTTTTACATTCATAATGAGCCATCCATTTCACCATTTTCTTGTCATTAAAATGTCCTCAGGATTGATGTCAAGAGGCCTTTATCTCATAAATGGAACTTGTATATTATTTCCTCTATCAAGGCTGGATTTATGTTGTCTTCCTCAACTTATGCAGGAATTGGAGAAAGATGGAGCAAGGGTAGCATTACGGTCTCGTCACGATAAAATCATGACAGGGACAAACATATATGTGGTTGACACATTAGGTAAACCTCTTTTAGCTTTATGATAATTCCTCAAGCTAGCTGACTCAGAATTTCTGTTTAGATATGCTTGTCTTCGCTTTATCATCCCATTTCCTTTTTAAAGAGTCCGTGAGTAATTGTTTTCCCATAGGTGAACTAGTTGAATGATCTCCATCACACATTTTCTGTGAATTCTAACAAACTAAGAATAACTAAGGGGAAAATCAGAAAGATTTTAGACCCCGTTGCTAATAAGCTTTGCTCTAGTTGTGGGTCAAAATGCCTAGTATTACTATGATGCGGTGCATACCAATTAATGATCTTGTCTCTCTCTTCTTGTTTAAACTCAAGAACCAGGTTGTTATCTGTTGCAGAAATTCTGAGTGATTTTGATAGCATTGTGCAGTAATAGTGAAGTATCCAATATGAAGTGTGTGAGATATGTGAATTGATACTGTACCTTTTAATTTTTAACTTACAACTTTTACTAGAAAAAGAATCCAACCTACAGTGTTTATATAAATTGGCGCTGATGAACCTACGGCAGGAGGGGACTAACAGTTCAGATTGTAATTTATTTAGCTGTAGAAGCATATGCACTTACAAGTCTGAAGGTCTGAAAGTACTCTTATCACAAAGGCATCGGCATATTGAAGAGTTTACTTTTTATATGATTCTTTATCCTCCTCTTTGAGATCGTTATCAGACTCCTTTGCTCTGGCAGGTTTCTGGATACATTCTTGTTGAAGCTCTCATCAACCTTCTCAGTGATGCAAAACTTTTGGAAGCACGTCAAAAAGCTGCCAAACAAGCTTATCATGCTCTGTCTTGTGGGATCACTGAAAATGTTTGGAGCCTTCTAGACTTCCACATTTTTCAGATTGCACTGGCACACCAAGGTTTGATGTTGTGAACCCTTTCTTAAGCTCGTCCATCTCACGTTAAAAAAGTTCTTCACGAGTCCCTGTATCAGTATCATGATATCTTGAACAGGGAGGAAAAATCTCATGTGAAGAACATAAACGATGTTCCCTCCTTCCCCGTCTTCACGAGTCCCCGGCTCATTGCATGCTGTTAGAATAGTAATATAATTTCATATATAGTATCCTATTAGGAAAAGGATTGTAATGTAGAATAAGAATAAAATTTCATATATAGTATCATACTAGGAAAAGGATTGTAATGGAGTGTCTATAAATAGAACTCAGTGTAATAATGTAGATACAACAATTCAATAATATATTTTCTCCTATAATTTCTCACATGGTATCAGAGCTTGTTACACTGAGTGTGAACAGTGCTACGTGAGCAGTGTTGCATGAACAGTGTTTCCACCGACGTGAATAGTAGTTTTGGCGTGAACAGTTGCCAGATTCCGATAATCGGAACGAGGGTTACGGCGAATCCACGCTGTCTCGGGACATTCTTTTAAGAATTGTTTTTACTATCAGCATCGCGTAGAGATTCAGAGATGACCAATACCACTTTCTTTGAGGTTCGACAACTTTTCCGGCAAAATTTCTTTTCCCGTAGGATTGTGCCAAAATTGCGATCCTACCCATAAAATACCATCATAGTCCCATGCCTCAATTCCGGCGATTGTTTTGCGTCCTTCTCTTTCAGAGCATTAGTAAGAAAGTATCCGCTGTGCAATATTCCAGCAAAGATTCGGAAAAAAAATATCATCACCGCGCATAATTTTTCTACTGATTGCTAGCGTCACATCTCTATCCAGTGGTTTTGTGCAGAATCCGACACCACCACAACATAGATTAGGTTCAAGCTAGTGAGAGACTAATTGTTGTGCAAGTTTCCAACAATTTCCAGGAAAGCAAATCAGTCACCGTGCAATATTTTTGATGACAACATAGTTGTCCGCTACAAAATTACTTTCGGGTAGTGTTGCATAAATTCCAACACCACCCTGAGGTAGATCAGTCTCTTCCGACCAAAACCCAGTCAGCGGCTCTAACAAATACCCACTCACGTGCCGCTCGAAGTGCCAGATCTCGATGATTTTCTTCTTGGGTTGTGTTCGCCAGATTTCATCCATCTTCCAAGATAGATTTCGCCACGTCTCTCGGTTTTGATATGTTTAACTCCAAAAATACGGAAATTGAAAGTTCAAGTCCTATGATTACTTCAAAATCCTTAAGGAGGAGATCAAAAAATCGCACATCACAGTTCATGAAAAAACGACGAGGAAGAGGTCTCCTTGGAAAATCTTGACCTAGATGTAGTTATTGTAATAGGCTTGGGCGCATTCGTAAGTATGCTATTCTCTTCATTGTGACCTTGAGGAGGAAGTTTATATGGAGCAACCACCTGGTTTTGTTGCTCAGAGAGAGTCTAACCTGGTGTGTCGATTGCGTCGGTCACTTTATGGTCTGAAACAGTCTCCCAGAGCCGGATTTGGGAAATTCAGCACAGTAATTCAGAAGTTTGGCATGACTCGTACTAAAGATCTCAGCAGACTAAAGTATTTTCTAGGTATTGAGGTTGCTCAATCCAGATCAGGTATACTCTCCGGTGATATTATTACGAAATTTATGAAGTCGAGTGATCAACATGCAGATATTTTCACCAAGTCCCTCACTGATCCTCGTATTAATACATCTGTAACAAGCTCGGTACATATGACTTGTATGCACCAGCTTGAGGGGGAGTGTTAGAATAGGAATAGAATTTCATATATAGTATCCTACTAGGGGAGTGTTAAGAGTCCCACATCGGATATGGAATGGGAGCATAGACTCCTTATATGGACTTGGACAATCCTCACCCTACAAACTAGCTTTTGGGATTGAGTTAGGGCCAATATCCATTTTTTACACATGCTATATTCAGTCATGCAATACCTCATTAGATATCTGGTTGTCCCCTGTATATCAGGTTCTCTCAATACACATTTGTGTGGCAGTAAATTATAGGCCGATTTGAATTTTCCTCAGCTTCTTTTGATAATTCGCGGCAGTTAAATATCTAATTTTTTTGCTCTCTCAGATTGTCCTTAGTAAGGTTTGCCTCCCAAGATGCTTTATGAGTAAAGGGCAGCCTAAGAGGACAAGGACTTTTCAGGGGATGCCTCAAAGGAAAGTGCATCACAAGTATCAGGTAAGTTGAAAATTTAAACATTGGTTTGCAGATGCATTTATTATATCATTAGTTGTTACTTGAGTAGTGTTAGGTAACACCTTGCTTACTCTGTTTGATTAAGAATTTATTTTGCATAAACTCAATCGAGAACAATTTTGTTTGGTTTGGAAGTCAAAATTATTTCTGACAAGCAACACAGATCTTCCCAAAAATTAAATATTCCTGGTTTAGGGATCATCAGTATTTTCTAATTACGTTCTTTATATTATACTATCACTATTAAATGCCATTATTTAGTGTAGGAGAAGTATCTAACTGACTTCTTCATAATTCAGTGATACAGTCCAATGAAATGATGTTTGATAGGCTAGAGTTGATGTTGTTGTAGCAGTCCTAACAGTTATGCATGCAGGAGGAGCAACAGAAACTCTTCCCTGTGCTATTGCTCAAAGCTTGGAAAGAAGAACATGATAATCTGAATGGAGTGCGTTTGCACTTCTGTGGATTGGACGAGAAGTTCGTGGCTGCTCTGACCAATACTTAGAAATCTCTTCCATCTCTGGGCTAATTTGCTGATTAAAATTATCTAGTATCTACACCTTACATGGCTTCTCCACTACTGCCTATGGTTTGTTCCCTAGCTGCATCAAGCATGTTTCTGCCGGATGCAGCTTTCTGAGCTTCACAATGCGGCTGACCTAAAATGGTTTCGGCTTCTATTGGGATCCATCTACACAACTTTCATCAGAACTCTGAGAATCAATCTATTGATGGTGGTTTTGGTAACAGGTAATGCAGTCATAATCTTCACTGCAGAGGCTAACTTAGTAGACAAAACGTCCAGAAATGTGTTTCGTTAACAATTTCTTAAAGTTATAGGGCACTATGAATGGTTATGAACAGTGACTACTGGAATTCTATGCAATGGTACATTGATTAGGAATGCTGAGGTGTAGAGTGTTACAATATAATTTGTGGAAGAGGTAGCATTTTTTTCATGGATGTCTATCTTTTGGTTCCTCTGCAGCGGAAGAGTTTCATATTAATGTGATTTTTATGAGTTGCAATATCTTTATTTTATTCTTTATTGTCACAGTATTGAGATTCGTTACTTTATAAGCATGTGAAAGTGGCTATTCATGGTTACTATGTTATTACTTGTCTTACTACACATTGAAATGCATATGTTTTAAAAACTGTATTTTTGATGCACTGTTAAGAGTCCCACATCGGATATGGAATGAGAACATGGACTCCTTATATGGACTTGGACAATCCTCACCCTACAAGCTAGCTTTTGGAGTTGAGTTAGGCTCAGGATTCATTCTTTACACGGTATCAGAGACATGACCATTTCAATTCTTTGTTCACCGATGTTGGGCTCCCAAATTATATTATCCACGCTCCAGTTAACAATGTCTGGGTGTGCGGGGAAGTATTAAGAGTCCTACCTCGGATATGGAATGGGAACATGGACTCCTTATATGTATTTGGACAATACTCACCATACAAGCTAGCTTTTGGAGTTGAGTTAAGCCCAATATCCATTCTTTACACGCACAAATGGTCAACTAGATATTTTGCTCCGGTGTCGATGGGTTATAGGCTTGTAGCTTGTAGACAGTTGTTTTATGTATACATTGGATTAGGAGAACTCCTGAATGGGAATATCCAATTTACGTTGTAAATATTGAATATTAGACAAGTTCAACATACAAATTGCAGATAAAATCAGTAGAACGACTGTTTATTCGCATGTCTTTACTTGTTATTGTGCTTGTGGAAAGTTAACCGATGCATAGCCCCTTAAATATATTTTGGGAAAATTCTCAATATAGTGTGTTCGGTATGGAGGGAAATATATTTTTTCCAATTTTTCCGCTGGTCAAAATATTTTGAAAAAATATTGCTTTTGTTGTTGCTTTGCTTGTGCTCTGTCTCGAGTCGAGGGTCTCTCGGAACAGTCGCTCTACCTACCAAGGTAGAGATAAGGTCTACGTACATTCTACCCTCCCTAGACCCCACGTTGTGAATTTCGATGGGTATGTTGTTGTTGTTTCTCTACGAAAATAAGTTTCTTAAAAATGAGGAAAATGACTCCACTAATGAAAGTAGGAAAAACAAGTTCCACAAGTAACATTCCAAGTAGATTATACCTTCCTCAGCCACCCAACATCCCCAACCCCCAGCCCTTGACCATCCCAGCCCCTCCACCAACAAACCCCCACTCCCCACCCCTTCCACCCCCATATATTACATATTGATAAAGAATAAATAAATATTCTCAATATATTATGTAATTATTATTCTAGTGTAATTAGGTAAAGTAGAGATCCTTATACAATTAGGTTTGTAATTGTAAACATCTATTATATTGCATAAATGAGAAGCCTCCAATCAAGGAGAATTACACTATTCTACATGGTATCAGAAACCAAACCCTCCATGTCTTAAAATTATACTCGGTCGCCACCCCCTCCCCCTCCCCATCTCTTTTTTATTTTCCGACAGCAACCCCCTCCAAACCCTAAAAATATTCTGTCGCCACCCACTTCTCCTTCATTGCTTTCGGCGGCCACATGGCTTCTCCCTCTTCCTTCTCCATCCACGACGTCACACATCCTCTTCCTTCCCCCTACTAACACATTCCATCCGGCCTTTGCCGTAACGAATATCAAAAACTTTAGCCCTCTAGTTCTTGATCAAGAGGATGGACAATACTCATCGTCGGTCGAATTATTTCAAATACATGCTTGTACTTACAACGTCCTTGATCACATTGATGCCACAACCCCCGTCCACCCGACGTCGACAATCCGACGTGGAAGCGACTTGATGCTATCGTCAAACAATGGATATATGATACCATATCCAAGTATCTACTTCATACTATTATGAAGACAGATATCTCGACTCACGAATTATGGACACAGCTAGAGGAAATCATTCAAGATAACAAACATACACGTCATTTATTTGGAGGAACAATTCACCAACACTCGTCTTAAGAACTTTGCCAATATGTCAGACTATTGTAAACAACTAAAATTGGTTGCCGATCAATTGTCTAATGTTGGCACTCCGATTTTTGAAACAAAGATGGTTTTACAACTTATCAATGATTTGCTGAAAAGGGAGTACGATACACTTGCGATCATGATCCAACAAGATGATCCCCTCCCTAGCTTCAACAAGGCCCGTTCACAATTGATGTTGGAGGAGATTAGATGAGCCAAACAAGACGAGCACACTCCACATGCATTAGTGGTTGTCGTAACGCCAAACGCCAACACACCCGTCGGTCCTCCGCAACCTACGTTGTGGCCGATGAGGTAGAAGGGGACGCGGCTGCGCAAAGCGAGGTGGCGGCAAGGTCCACTTCTCCATGTGACCCCTACCGATCTGAGTCAGGATTACAGCACTATGAATCACCAGCAGCCTGACGACGCATGGTACATGGATACATGTGCCACATCCCACCTCACTCGTAACTATGGTAATCTCTCTCACCTATTCAATCCTCAATTTATTTTGGTCGGCAATGGCAATCGCATTCCAATTCAAGGCTATGACACCACTCAAACACAACCACCTCACCCACTCTTTACCCTAAAAATGTCATATATGCTCCTAACATCATTAAAAACTTAATCTATGTTAGGAAGTTTGCTAGTGACAACTCTCTATCTATTGAGTTTGATCATTTTGGTTTTTTTGTAAAGGACCTACGTACGGGGATAACTCTTACGAGATGCAATAGTGTAGGGGACCTATATCCTTTCTCATCCAATTCCACTGCAAGTGCCAATCCACCAACCTCTCTAGCTGTCATCTCTCCATCCACTTGGCACAATAGACTCGGGCACCCATGAGTACCAGTTTTTAATTTTTTTAGAAGTCAGAATTTCATTCAATGTAATAACAACAAATTTACCCCCGCTTGCTACTCTTGTCCTTTAGTAAAGCATGTTAGACTTCCTTTTCAATCTTCATTAAGTGTAACGTTTTCTCCTTTTGATATTATTCATGTGTATTTATGGACATCTCCCATTACTAGCAAACTGGGTCACAAATATTATTTGGTGTTTTTGGATGATTTCTCTCACTTTCTTTGGGTGTATCCTCTAAAATATGAGTCCCAAATTTGCACAATCTTTCTTGAATTTCAAGCATATGTTAAAACCTAATTTGAAAAGACCATCAAAACTTTTCAATGTGATAATGGCCGTGAGTTTGACAGCCTTCCCTTTCATAAATTTTGTGCGAACCACGACATGTTGTTTCGATTTTAATGCCCCCATACCTCTCCTCAAAATGGTAAAGCCGAAAGAATCATACGCACCATCAACAATAAGATCTGCATTATGCTCTTCCATGCGTCCATCTCCCCTTCTTTTTGGGTGTACGCCTTACACATGGCGGCATACCTCCTTAATATATTACCAACACAAACACTTCAAAATAAAACTCCAATATGATCACCTTCGGATTTTTGGTTGTCTATGCTACCCGAATCTCGCCTCTACGACCCCTCACAAATGTTCTTGGGATAATATTATTTTTGCTTACTTACCAAATACTAGAAAATAAGTAAGAAACCCACTTATTTTCTAGAAAAATATTTTCCTTCATACCTAAGAAATCCACTTATTTTCGAGAAAAACATTTTCCTTCATACAATACACACCGATAATCTCTTTATACTGCCAATTTTAACAGTTCCATCAAACTTGTATTGTATGAAGCATATTGAAAGTGATATTGACAGAGCAAAGTACAGTTTTCGTAGAATGTTAGTTATAATGTTAGAACTCATACATGCAAGGGTATGCTAAGCTCACATCCATCTGACCTCATATGAACAACTAATTGATGCTTATAATTATAGAAGACATATAACTTTATCTTTTAACGCCATAATCGAAATTCAACTGATATGCTTGTAGATAATGATTGAAAAAAAAATCAGAACTTATTGAATTTTTAGAGAAATTTTTTGAAGCAACTAAAGAATTTCATGGTATATATTATCCTACTATTTCAACTATGTTATTTTATATAGCTCTAATATTTTTGTTACTTAGTGAATATATGAAAAACCTATCTTATAAGGCACATATTAAAAAATGTTTATCAAATTTAAAAAATATTATTTTTCTATTCCCACTATTTATATTATTAGTGTTGTATTAAATTCGACTATTAAAATAGACGGTTGTAAAATACTTACTGAAACGATTTATGATTGTATAGCAGTACTTCCACCTTCAACTCCAAAAAACTCAAATGAACAACCACCTAAGGAAGCAACTAAAGAAGAAGTTTTGTCTAGCATACACGATGAATGCAAAAAAAAAAATGCATTACCAACAAGAAAGTGCTAGCAACCAACCAGCTTATATACTATTTTCTTCAATACAACCTTATAAAAGACGTGTTGTTTCTGCGGCTAGTATTGAAAGCCTTAGAAATAAAATATTTAGTGGTTCCACTGCTAATCAAGTTAGCGAGTTTGATGTTTTTGTTTTGCAGGGTGTTGTATCGTACTAAGCAATTCTCAATAAAGAAGGACATGAAGACTTGCTTAAATCCTTGAGGAAAAATGAGAAGACATTTCTGATACTAGCAAAGATGGGCTGAGATGTGTTGAACATTCAAGCGTCATCAATAGCGTCTGAAAGCATTTTTTCTGCCGGAAGATTTCAAATAGGAGAGCATAGACACTCATTAGCGGGAGACAACTTGGAGATTACAGTTATATTCAGAGATTGGATACAAGCGGAGCGTAGAAGGTGCGGTCAACCAGAGATCAACGAGAAGACGATTTAAACTACAACGAAATCTTGCCCGAGGGAACTGGAAGCGACGTCGACCAATTTGACCAACAAATTCCAATTCCAATCGAAGAACCACAAGATAATGTGAAGAAATTAGAAAAGGTGTTTATATAACTATGTAATTTTTTTAATTATAATTTTACTATGTGATTTGCAACTTTTGAACAACACCACAAAGTTGCAATTTTGAAATTGTATTACAAAAAAATCATATTTCTATTAAATAATATAAGAGGTACAAAAACAGCCCCGGGATGTTTTTATTACAATATCTTGTTCAATTATTTAAGTATTTATATTTACAACTTTTTTGAAATTGTCAAAAAAAAAAGAATTCTGGACCCGCCCCGCCAACACCGGTCCCCTTTTCCGGCGGGATGAGGGACGGAACGGGACATCGGCCTGTCCCGCCAGTCCTGGCCTGCCGATTCCGCCGGAGGACCGGTCCCGACCCTTTCCCAATCCCGCCAGGACCCACCCCGCCTTGAAACTGGCCCCTTAGATAGCCCTAGTTGGTAGTGACATCCCATGGTTGATATTTAACTTGTATGAATAAGATATTTCTCTTATATATAAACCACAAACTTGACCAGCTTGGGGTCAACATGTGTGCTTCTTCGATTTGACATTTACGAGGATACTTTTGTCATTGCAGTAATACTCCATGTTGTTTATAAATGGAAGATGTGCACGTCATGCACCAACCACTATTTGTATTTAGGGGAAGGACATAAGTAACCCTTCAGTATAAAATATTTACAACAAATAACCATAAATATATCAAAAGATATTTTATAGCCAAAACATCATATATATATATATATATATATATAAATTTATTATACACTTCATATACACATTTATTATATATTTATTATACACTTCATATATACACTTTTTATACAATATATATACACATTATAATTTTTTTTATATAAGTTGAGTATAATAAATATATACACACACTAATGATACATATATTATACACTATTTATATGCATGCAAGAATAATCGGAAAAACTGGAGATCGTCGAAAAAAAATTGGCCAGATTTGTACCAAACAATTATAGATCTAGTGATTTCACAACCATAGAAAAAGAAGTGAGGACGAAGATTCAATAGAATACAATGTTCTCTTTATTGAAATTTGCGATCGGAGCTGGGCAATGGGATAAGAATGGAGGGAGCAAAGGAAGCAGTGAGGTCGTCTGGTCGAAGATGGTAGTATAAGAGTTGTCTGTGGTGGAACAGTGGGGAGAAGAGGGTGGAGCGAAATGGCACAACTGGAGGCGTTGGGTGGTGACAGTGGAGGAGATGAGAGAGGGAAAGGCGGTGTTTGGTTGCATTTATGGTGGTGCGCAGTGGTTTACTCCGGCGATGGCGGCACGACGATGGCCTAACAACAGAAAGGTGGGAGATCAGAGAGTGTAGAGAAGAAAACAAAGTGAAATGTTGAGCCCTTAAGAAATTTGATGCCCTATTTTTTGTAATAAATGTGCTACTACTTGTCTTTATTTTGGGCCTAATGACTATTTCGGGGCCTTTATTTAAAATAGGGCCTTTTGGGCCTTTTTCCTAGTGGTCACTCACACCATATCCTTTCAACCCCATTTACTTAAAATATTTCAGAGCATTTACTTAAAATATTCTTTTTTTCGTGTTCTTCTCTACACCTTGTTTCTCTTATAAACATTTCAACCCGAAATATAAAAAGAACAAGGCTACTATTCCGTCGTTGCTGCTGCTTCACGTTAGTTAATTTGAGGAGTTCTATTAGCACACAGGTTATATCTTTGCTCAATATTAATTTATGTCATAATCTAATCATATTTTCTTAAATATTAACAATTTGATCATGTTTTTCATCACCATTTTTTAAACCTATCATTTTGTACGTCTTTCTTAATACAAGTTATAGAGTATATTTATAAAATAATTGAATATTAAGAATAATTTCATCTATAAGAATAAAGTTAATGCAATTGCAACCTATTTTATACTTGACCATGTACATAAATAGCTTCACGAAAGCTAACCCACTGTCTAATGGCATGAATATTTTTTATCTATGCAAACACATGAAGTAGCATTTCCGTACTTGAGTTTGATAATCAGACATAACAATGAAAATTGTTGTAACTGGAGCAAATACATACAATTCTCCTGATGGTTTGCTTTTTAAAATATTTTATCTCTCTTATGGGGGAGAGGTTGATGCTTGATGGCAAGGGGGCTTGGGGAGTAGTGGGGATGTGATCGGTATGTGGGACAGGACGGCCGATTGCATTAGGGAGGTAGCTAGAGAAGTGCTACGGGTTTCGCGGGGTAGCCGTGGTGGGCATCGAGGAGGCTGGTGGTGGAATGGTAAAGTTCAAGAGAAGGTGGAAGCAAAGAAAGTGACGTATGCGAAATTGATAGAAAGCAAGGATGATGTGGAGAAGTGGACGAATAGGGAATTATATAAGATGGCGAGGAAGGAGGCAAAGCTAGTGGTTACGGCGGCAAAAACGACGATTTTTGAACGCCTGTATGTGGAATTAGAGAGAAAAGGCGGGGATAAGAAGTTGTACAGACTAGCCAAGGCGAGAGAGAGGAGGAGCCGTGACTTGGATCACGTGAGGTGCATCAAGGACGAGGATGGCAAAGTACTGGTGGAGGACGCGTGTATTAGACGGAGGTGGCAGTCTTACTTCCAGAAACTCTTGAACGAAGAAGGAGATAAAGACATTGTGCTGGGAGATCTGAGGCAATTCGGAAGGTACCGGGATTTTGGATATTGTAGAAGTATTAAGGTTGAGTAGGTTAAGGGTGTTGTTCCCAGGATGCGCAGGGGACGAGCGACCGGGCCTGATGAGATCCCAATCGAATTTTGGAAGAGCGCGGGTAGGGCAGGTTTGGAGTGGCTGACTGAGTTGTTTAATGTCATTTTTAAGTTGGCAAGAATGCCCGGATAATGGAGATAGAGTACAATGATTTCTTTGTACAAGAACAATGGTGACATCCAGAGTTGCAACAACTATAGGGGTATCAAGTTGCTAAGCCACACTATAAAAGTTTGGGGAAAGGTCGTGGAGATGAGGGTGAGAAGAGGTGTGTCTATTTTTGAGAACCAATTTGGATTCATATCGGAGCATTCGACTACGAAGCCATTCATCTTATTAGGAGGTTAGTGGAGCAGTGTAGGGAGCGGAAGAGAGACTTACATATGGTTGTCATCAACCTCGAGAAGGCATACGACAAAGTCCCTAAGGAGGTTCTATGGAGATGTTTGAAGGTTATAGGTGTACATCTGGTGTACATTAGAGCGATCAATGATATGTATGATGGAGCCAAAACCAAGGTACAAACATTAGGAGGAGACTCATATCACTTCCCAGTGATGATGAGGTTGCATCAGGGATGAGCTCTTAGCTCATTCTTATTTGCCTTGGTGATGGATGGACTGACGCGACAAATTCAATGGTAGGTGCCATGGTGTATGTTATTCGCAGATGACATAGTCCTGGTTGATGAGACTCGCAGGGAGTGAATGCTAAGCTGCAGGTTTGGAGACAGACTCTGGAGTCTAAACGGTTCAGGCTGAGTAGGACCAAGACATAATATTTAGAGTGCAAGTTCAGTAATGGGAGCGACCATGAGATAGGCGTGGAGGTGAGGCTTAGTACTCAGGTCATTCCAAATAAAGTAAGCTTTAAGTATCTCGGGTCTATTATCCAAGGGAATATAGAGATTGATGACGATGTCACACATAGTATTGATGCAGGGTGGATAAAGTGGAGGCTCGCATCTAGAGTCTTGTGCGATAAAAAGGTGCCACCAAAACTTAAAAGGCAAGTTCTATAGGGTGGTAGTTAGACCGACTATGTTGTATAGGGCAGAGTGTTGGCCAGTCAAGACTTCGCACATCCAAAAGATGAAAGTTGCGGAGATGAGGATGCTGAGATGCATGTGTGGGCATACAAGGGGATAGGATTAGAGATGAGGATATCCGGGACAAAGTGGGAGTGACCTCGGTGGAGGATAAGATGTGGGAAGCGAGGTTGAGATGGTTTGGGCATGTGCAAAGGAGAGACACAAATGCTCTAGTGTAGATGTGTGAGAGGTTGCCTAAGGACGGATCTATGAGGGGTAGAGGTAGGCCTAAGAAGTATTGGGGAGTGGTGATTAGATGGGATATGACGCATGTGCAACTTACTGAAGACATGACCTTAGATAGGGGGTTGTGGAGAACACATATTAAGGTAGAAGTGTAGTAGGTAGTTGAGTGTAGTCCTACTTACGCTTACATACTAGTAGTTGTAGTGTTATTATTGTAGCCCTGCTTAGCCTATCATACTAGTAGGCACAATATTGTTTTATAGTCTCATGTCATTTTATTTCTGTTGATGTATGTTCTTTCATGTACTTTGTTTATCTTATTTACCTGCGTTAGTCATTGCTTCTTTTTTTAGAATGCTTTATCATGGTGTATTCACTTTTGTTATCATTATTTTCATACTGTTTAAATTTATTTTCGGGTCTGGCCATTTTTCTTGTTTTGCTTGTGCCTATGCTTTTCTTGAGCCGAGGGTCTTTCGGAAACAGTCTCTCTACTTATCAAGGTAGAGGAGGTAAGGTCTGTGTACACTTTACCCTCCCCAGACCCCACGTTGTGGGACTTCACTGAGTATGTTGTTATTGTTTATCTCTCTTATATTTTAAATATTCTATCTTAACTTTCACTCTAATTCATGTATTATAATATTTATAGGGGTCATATTTATATAACTCCAAATAATTCCATAGCTTTAACTATAAAAAAGGGTCGCATTATATTAACTTGAATTGCTTGATAATCATAAACTAAAATTGAGATTAAAGTTGTTAATCATACCTAACAAATTATAAATAAACTTGACTTATGTTAATTTTGCATTCAAGGTTGGGCACGGGCAAACGTTACCTAGTAATAGTATATACAAAATCACATGGGCAATTTAAGTGGTAGAATCAACATTTGAATGAAGTGGTAAAATCAAATGGTAATGCAAACAGTGGTTTATTGTCTTAAATTAGTTCTTTCTACTACACCTGATAATAATAGTAGTAATGGAGAAAAAGATGATGCTTAATACTAGCAGTAGTGGAGTAAAAGACCAAAAGCATCATTTAAGCATAGGGGTAAGTCTAGCTTAATTAGTATTCTTATTTGGAGTTTAATTAAGTTATATATATTCTATAAGAAAAAATTAATTTATCAAATCATCTTTATCTATTATAACTAATAACCTATCTTCTTTCACTACTATAAAATCTCTATTTTCTCACTGAAAAATATTTAATGGTTATTTCTCATTGAATGTTGATGGAAAAACATAAATAATAGTGTTTTCACACGAAAAAATTAAGAAGTCTTTTTCAACGTTTCAATGAAAACCTGTTTTCCACCACGCATTTTCCCAGTGAGCTGGTTCGGTGGAAATGAGGTGGAAAAATTATGTTTGTAGCACAATTTTTTTTTACTAAATGTCGGTGCAAAACCCCTCTATTTCTAGTAGTGTTTTTATAATTTTCATATTTTACGGAGGTTTACCTATAAAATTTATCTTTTGAATTACCTGATAATATAAAAAATAGCACTGATATTTAAACTTAATTTAACCCATAGCATTAATAGTCAATTAAATATGTAAAAGTTAGTTTTGGTCGGAATTAAGCTCAATGCGACCTAAGTATTACATGCATTGTGATGACGACAATATCCAAAATATCTTTTGAAGGATTTTGAACCAAGTTTGAGTATTATGTGAAACTTATTAAAATTCAATAGATTCACTACTGATTTTTTTGGGTTTCTCATCCAGTGTCCGGTACACGCATTAGAGCTTGATTAAATCCGGATTTGTGCCGGGGAGTTACACATTGGAGGGTAAAATACTTCCTAACAAAGGAGACTCCATATCAAGAGACTCAAACCCAAAACCTCTAATTAAGGATGAAGGAATACTTATCACTCCACCTCAACTTTTTTCTGTAGTATTGATTCTTTCTAAACCCACTTGAACAATTTGAAATTATTTTATTAATTTGACCTAATATTGCTGGGGATGATTGCAAGATTGGAGCAGCAAAGCTTTGACCCTTAGTACTATAGTACCAGTAAATAAAGAAACACGTTCTAATTTTCATATACTTGGTGTTTAGCTTTTGGCTCCGTTACTCTTTAGATTGAAGACACATTAATTATGTATTTGTGATTAATTTGGATTAGTTCGGCTGAATTTTTTTGAAGAACACCATAGTTAAGTTTTATTGAACTTAATTGTCGAAAGAAGACAATGTGAGTCTAGTGATTTTTGAAGGTGATTGAATCTAACCTGAGTTAATGGAATTGGTATTCAAATGTTAGATAACAAATTTAAAGTTATTTGGATTTTGGAGTTACTTTATACCTATTTTTTATGTAGTAAGTTAATTTTGTGGCCAACAACGACAACAATAACATATCTAGTGTAATCTCATAAAGTGGGGTCCGGGAGGTTAGAATGTACGTAGACCTTACCTCTACCTTTGTGGGCAGAGAGGTTGTTTCGATTAACCTTCGACTCATAAAGAATGTAGTCAATGCAAAATTACAAAAAAAATAAGACAACAAAATATTCAGCTAAAGAATAAATGGATAATACACACATAAGAATAATGCTCTACGTGATACTGAAATACTACTACTAAGATAAGGAGAAGAGGAGATGGATATGCTACCCTCCCACCTCTCTCACACACATCGCGACAAACCTCCACTACTCACTAATCGTCACCCCCACAGTTCTTCTTCGGTTTACCTCTACCTCTCCCTCACTCCTGCGGCCGCCAATCTCTCGCACCTCCTAACTGGCGCATCCTCACACCTCCTCTTCACATGCCCAAACCATCCTAGTCGTACCTCTCGCATCTTGTCCGCCACGGAGGCCACTCCAACCTTGTCTCGTATAATTTCACTTCTAATCATATTTCTCCTAGTATGACCACACATCCATCTGAGCATCCTCATCTCCGCCACCAGCATCTTTTGAACGTGACAGTTCTTAACTAGTCAACATTCTATCACATAAAATAATGCTGGTCTAACCATCACTCTGTAGAACTTACCTTTCAACCTAGGCAACACTTTCTTATCGCAAAGCACACCGGAGGCGAGCCTCCATTTAATCCACCCTGATCCAATACGATTCGCGACACCATCGTCAATCTTATCGTACCTTTGTATTACGGACCCAAGGTATTTGAAGTTTCCTCTTCTAGGTAGTAAGTTAATTTTGTGGACATTTTAAAAATCCGTCTAGATTTATTAAAGAAATATGGTCCTTGATTTTATTGATGAATGATTTACAATATATATAGTATTACAAAAGTATTTACCTTGCTATAAACTAGGTAACTAATCAACCTAATTACAAAAGAATTATAATTCTACATAAAATATGAGATATATAATTAATACAATTAATGGAAGAATATTCGGAAAATATTCTATTACACCCCACAGTCGAAGCGGAAGGTTCACGAACACTGAGACTGGCTAAAAAATCATCAAATACTATGCGCGGAGGTCCTTTGGTGAAGATGTCAGCAATCTGATATATGGAAGGTTGCGAACAAAATGAATGTCCATCTCAATGTGTTTAGTGCGCTGATGTTGGACGGGATTGTCGGAAAGATATAGCGCATTAATATTATCATAGTAGACCAGTGTTCCTTTTTGAATTGGGCAGTGAAGCTTAAGTTGAAGGTTACGAATCCAACAAGACTCAGAGACGACGTCGACGACACCTCTGTACTCTGCTTGGGCACTGGATCGGGATAGTATAGGTTGCCTTTTAGAAGACCAAGACAATAGGTTATCTCCGAGGAAATGCAGTAACCAGACGTGGAACGTCTGGTGTTAGGACATCCACCTCAGTCAACATTAGAATAAGCAGTGAGACCAGTGAGCGATGACCTGCATAGATGTAATCTGAAGTGAAGTGTGTCTTGGACGTATCGTAAAATATATTTGAGGGCATGCATGTGTGCTTCCGTCGGATTGTGTATGTGCAAACAGATTTGTTGCACGACATAGAATATATTTTGTATCGTGAATGTGAGGTACTGCATGGCCCCAGTCAAGCTACGATAGTGATTTATGTCTGAATACGGAGGGCAAAAATCAGCGTTGAGTTGGAATTGGTGTCTACCGGCGTGTGGGATGATTTGCAAGATGTCATACCTGCACGGTCAATGATCTCTTCGCGTATTTCTTCTGACACATAAATAGGCAGCTAGAATGTCGAGTGATAGAGATGTCCAAGAAATAACTCATGGGGTCCAGATCCTTCATAGCAAATTCAGAGGAAATGAGAGACATAATAGACCGGCGGAGAGCATCATATGATGTCATCAATATATAATAAGAGGTAAGCCATGTCAGGACCCTTGTTGTAGATGAACAAGGAATGATCAGGTCTGCTGTGTGAAAAATCGATAGAAGAGACATAATCGGCGAACCGCTGGTACTATGCTCGAGGAGCCTGTTTCAGTCCATAGAGCAATTTCAGCAACAAACACACATAATCTGAATGAATAGGATCCCTGAAACCCATATGATGATGCATATATATCATTTCATTTAGATCCCCATGTAAGAAGACATTCTTGACATAAAACTGATGAATGGGCCAAGACTTGGATAGGGCAATGCCGAGGACACTCCAAATTGTTGTGGGCTGAACGTTTCATCAAAGTCTACTCCCACATGTTGAGACTTGGCATCACATATAAGACGAGTCATGTACCTTTCAAAAGAACTATCATATTTCTTTTTATATCTAAAAATCCACATAGAACGATTAATGTTAGCATCAGGCGGACGGGGTACTAGGTCCCACGTCTTATTATCCAATAAGAGCATTGTATTCTTCAATCATTGCGGCTTTCTAATATGGGTCGGACAAGGCATTCTTCGGATTTTGAGGGATAGGGACAACTGAAACGGATAGGTTAAACAACCGTCTAGGTTTAGAAATTTCATGCATGACACGAGTTTCCATTGTCCGAGAGCGTGTCTCGGGATGAGGGATGGGAGGAGGGTGAGGTATGGCAGGACTGTCGGGAAGAGGAAGAAGGGCAGGGGTGGCGGGATTGGGTGGCGGGATTGGCTGGCCGAGGATCGGTTTGCCGAGATGTGGCTGCGGAATCACCATGAGATGGGCTATTTCGGGCCACCATCGGCGGAGCCGGGTGGGCAGCATGTCCTGGACTGACCGCGGTGGATGCAGGTGCCGAGGTCTGGGACGACAGACTATGTAAATGATGAATTAGAAGGGGGTTCATGCCATCATCTAGGAAGTCATAGGAATGCCGAGGTGGTGAGTTTAGGGAGGTAAAGGGGAATTGAGACTCATCAAATAGGACATGACGTGAAATAATAATTTTACGGCTTGACAAGTTATAACACGAGTAACCCTAGCCGCTGACTTCTTCTCTCGGATGCCTCTTTCCCCACGATAGAACCCTAGTTTTTTCGACCATTCTCCATCGGCTTCGACTTCTGATGATGCACTCTAGTCTCGTTTGGACGCAGACGTCCTACATTGGATATACGACATGATCTCTAATGATTTGTTGCACACCCCCGTCGTGGGCTGCCTATTTGTTCCACGACGGGGGTGTGCAACCCACCACATCCACCACTAATCTTAAAAAATGTCCTCCATGCCCCTAAACTCATTAAGAATCTAATCTATGTGCGACGATTCACAACTGATAATAATGTTTTCCTTGACTTTGATCCTTTTCAAACGCCATCAAGAATCCATCCTCATTTCCATCAACCTTTGCCGCTCTTTCGTCTTCCTTATGACATTCTAGATTAGGACATCCGGGAGATTCCGTTTTACGCTCTCTTAGGAACAATAATTTTATCAATTGCAACAATATTTCTAAGACTCTCCTATATGTGAATCATGTGTGTGTTTGGGAAACATGTTAAATTACCATTTTATGCATCCACAAATTATACTTTAATGCCTTTCGATAACATACATAGCGATTTGTGGACTTCCCCTATTTTAAGTATAGTTGGTCATCGATAGTATGTGTTGTTTTTGGACGATTATTCTAACTTTCTGTGGACTTTTTCCAATTGGCAATAAATCTCAGGTCTACCCCATTTTTCCTCATTTAGTGCTTTCGTAAAAATACAATTTGAAAAGAGCATTAAATGTTTTCAATGTGACAATGGCAGAGAATTCGATTATAACCAATTCAAACAGTTTTGCTCCAAAAATGGTCTTACCTTTCATTTTTCATGCCCTCACACCTTTCCCCAAATGGTAAATCCGAACCATAAACAACATAATTCGTGCCCTACTTGCTCACGCCTCAATTCCCCCTATTATGGTATTACGCACTCTCCATGACCACCTATCTCCTAAACATAATCCCAAACAAGTCTCTAGCTCAACGATCGCCCACTCAAGTTATGTTTCGTAGGAACCCTCCTACCAACACTTGTGTATTTTTGGATGTCTATGTTATCCTCTCCATCCGACCACTCACAAACTCCAACCTCGGTCTTCCCCGTTTGTGTTTCTGGGTTACCCCGCCAATCATCGTGGTTACTCGTGCTATGACTTGTCAAGCCGTAAAATTATTATTTCACGTCATGTCCTATTTGATGAGTCTCAATTCCCCTTTGCCTCCCTAAACTCGCCACCTCGACATTCTTACGACTTCCTAGATGATGGCCTGAACCCCCTTCTAATTCATCATTTACATAGTCCGCCGTCCCAGACCCAGCACCCATCGCGATCAGTCCGGGACACGCTGCCCACCCGGTTCTGCCGACGGTGGCCCGAAACAACCCATCTCAGGGTGATTCCGCAACCACCTCTCTGCAAACCGAGCCTCGGCCAGCCGATCCCGCCACCTCTGCTCTTTCTCCTCTTCTTGGCAGTCCTGCGACACCCGACCCTCCTCCCATCCCGCGTCCCGAAACACACTCTCGGACAATGAAAATCCGTGCCATGCACAAAATTTTAAATCTTAACGACTGTTTAACCTATCCGTTTCAGTTGTCAAGAAAGATTTAGCATGCCAGAATCTTCCACAAATCTAGCCAAAATTTCCAAATTACGTTTTATGACAAGGGAAATTTGCACCGATAGATTTTATTTATGCAAATGTTCAAGGGGCACAGACTTACTTATTGGTAGAATGTAACAATTTCATAAAAGGGCAGAAGTTGATTGTGACACTACGTCGTAAAAAAAAATTATTTGTGCGAATCAGCCAAAAATGCCAAAAGGGCAGGCCAGCTAGCCAGGTAATTCTGCCAATATGTTTTGACAATATTTTACAGGTGCCGATGAAGAGTTTATTTATTTTTTCAACAGCCAATGAATCTGACATACTGCTTCAAACATGTGATTTATAATTTATTACAACCAGTTTTTCTTTTTCGTTTTAATATTTAGGCTATAAATGAAGACATGTTTCTTCTAGAACATGTTCCACGATATGTACCTACCATGCTTACGCTCTTTTTTTTTGTCTCGATTAATTTCTTCCCAAGAAACACCAAAAAAAGAAAGAAAAGGTTTAAGGTCTTTTGACAATAAATACAGTTAGTGGCGTTTGAACATAAAAAAAAATGTGAACTTTTAAAAAATATAATATTTTAAAAAAGTTAAAAAACGATATTTAAATATTAACATTGTGTTTGAATATAAATTTTTGTGATTGATTTGCAGAATAATATTTCGAAAAACTAAAAATTATTCATGACTACACAGGCTTGACAAGGTTTAAAGTCGTTTGACCCAATAATTTACGGTTTCGATTCGCTTTTAAAAGTTAAACTAGCTCTTCAACTTCGAACAATAACTATTCTCACAAGTTGCTGTTTATCGATATTAAAAGAAATTTATTTGTTTTAAATATTTTTAACAGTCTCCAATTTTTAATATAAATTAATTAGAGACAACGTCAACGTGCAAAGTATATCACCTCACGAGCATTAATCACAATGGCCAGAAAAAGGTAGACACTAGCTTTGCAAATGTACCAAGTCGTAGCCACAAAATTTAACCCTGTGTAAATATTATTTCGAAGAAAATACCTTCTATACTCATATTTATCTTTTTATTATTTAAGAAGCATAATAATATCATAACTTTATATTATATTCACATAATTTGACAAAAATATTAAGTTCATAATTGGAATTTTATTAATTATCTTAAGTTAAATATTATTTATTTGAAAGATTAGTCAAGATACCGATTATCCTTTGCAACATTAATTACCAATTTATAATTATTTACTTTTATTCTAAAGAAAAATATGTAATTATTATAAGTAATATTTAATATTTCTTATATACACTTGTATTTGTTATACATTGAAGTTTTTTTACTTCTTTATCTGGAGAAAATATTTATCTTTCTTATAATCAATTTTTGTTCTTAAAATAATGTGTGTCAAAGTGTAATTACACTCGTTCAATCAAACATCACGTCACGAATTAAAATTACACTATAATTATATTAGGATTAATACATTGACAATTCTCAAGTTTGCCAGCAAATTTTATTTAGACACCGATTTATAATTTGTTTCAATTGAATACATGATAAAGTGGTTCTATTAGACATTTTCAATTTAAATTTGAAATTTTTATTGCGTGTGATCTCAAATATCCATTATAGATAAGTTAACAACTTTAAATATGTCATCTCATTTAACTGTATACGTCATCCTCAATTGGAATATGCCTAAGATTGTATGACTTATTTAAATTCATATAATTATATGAAGTGACATATTTTAAATGATTAATTTATTTACGTAATGGATAATCAATAGTGTGCAAAAAAAATTACAAAAATGTCTAATATGAACACTTTATCATATATTTAGATGCCATTTAAAACAAGTCATAGTTTTAAGTGTCTAACTAAAATTCGTTATCAAATTTGAGAGGCTGTCTATGTATTAAGTCATTATATTATAACATTCAAATATATCATTATAATTATTATCCTAAAAAAACAATATAATTTTCCCCTTAAACTACACAATCATATATTTATCATAGGTATCTGTCAAAGGCTGGAATTAGATTCACAGAATATACCAAGACTAAAAAGCATCCCTTTTTGCCCCAAAAAACCAAAACTAACCTTCCTGAAAATATCATTACCATTACCTAGTTGGAAGAAATTTCTTGAGGGAAAAGAAACCAAATACACTAAACTAAATTACTAAACTAAACTAAACTAGGAGTACTACTATTTCCTTCCACCGCAGCCCCCACAGCCGTCGACAAAGTCCCTACAAAAAGAATCAAACCCCAACACAACAAAGACACTTTCAAAGTCGAAGCAGCACATTCTCTCTTCCCTTTTTCTACTCTCTCTCTTTGAACTTCTCTTAATTCAGCAAACATGCATTCAAATCACTTGCTTCTTGAAGAACCCATCAGGATGGCCTCAATTTTAGAGCCATCCAAAGCTGTAAGTGCTAAAAAATCCGATCTTTTTGATGTACTATACTGTCAGATCTATGTTCGCATGTGTTTGCTTAAAGATTGTTTTTTTTGTTGATGGGGTTTGTTTGTTTTTGAATCTTGCAGTATTTTTTCATGTGTTGGTTGCTTAAAGATTGTTTTTTGTTTGATGGGGTTTGTTTGTTTTTGAATCTTGAAGTATTTTTTCATGTGTTTGTTGTTTAAATGATGTTTTTTTCTTGATTGGTTTGTTTGTTTTTGAATCTTGCAGTATTTTTCATGTGTTGGTTGTTTACAGATTGTTTTTTGTTTGATGGGGTTTGTTTGTTTTTGAATCTTGTTAAATTTTTTCACGTGTTTGTTGTTTAAAGATTGTTTTTTCGTTGATGGAGTTTGTTTTTGAATCTTGCAGAATCTTTTCATGTGTTTGTTGTTTAAAGCGTTTTTTGTTTGATGGGGTTTGTTTGTTTGAAACTTGCAGTATTTTTTCATGTGTTTGTTTATTAAAGATTGTTCTTTGTTTGATGGGTTTTGTTTGTTTTTGAATCTTGCAGTATTTTTTCATGTGTTGGTTGTTTAAGGATTGCTTTTTGTTTGATGGGGTTTGTTTGTTTTTGAATCTTGCAGAATTTTTTCCCGGCGATGACTAAGATTGTTGGGACTTTGGGTCCTAAATCTCGATCTGTTGAGGCTATTTCGGCTTGCCTTAAAGCTGGAATGTCTGGTAATTCTTGAAATTTATACTTGTTTGTTTATTGGGTTTACTTGGATATGTATTGATGAATTATGTAGAATACTAGAATGGTGTATTGTTTTTTCTGTGATAACTGTGGTGTCTGGGTCACCCTGCGCACACCTCGACTAAAGAATACTAGAATTGTGTATTTTTATTGTTGATTTGTTGTATTGGTGTTTGGCAGTGGCAAGATTTGATTTTTCATGGGGTGATTCAGAGTATCACCAGGAGACTTTGGAGAACTTGAAGGCTGCTATTAAGGCCACTAAGAAGCTCTGTGCTGTATGTATTAACGATATATATTTTTCTCGTCTTTTATTGCTACTGATGCTATTAATACTCTTTTGGTTGCTCCAAAGGTTTTATCTTTGGTTGTTTATGCCTCTGTCCTGTGTGGAGAGTGGGGCAGGAGCAGAGATGTATTTAGACATATATTTTTATGCTAAGTCTGCACTTGTTACCAGTAGAGATTTTATTTTTGGGCCCACAAGGTTTAGTCACATTGAAAGAAATCAAATTGTCTTTTTGTCTCTGTCTGGATTTGAACTCTGTTCTCACAAGGTTTTCATCCAACTTCATAGACTACTTAGTCACACCCTTATGTGCTATGCAGTGGCAGAGCCATGATTTTCACTAATTCACTGAGGGGTTCAAAATATGAAGAAGTAAACGCAACATCTACTATATATACATAAAAATAATTTTAACTTTATATATACAGTGTAATTTTTCGCCGAAGGGGTTTCGGATGAACCCCTTGCCCGTCCCTGGTGCTATGAGTTTTAAATTAGGAGTTGCCTCTTGTCAGTGGGTTTAATCATAAAAACACATGCCTACAAACTTGTTGCTGTTTTGAAGCATGCAACATTTGGTGGTGGAAGAAGACATAGCTGAATAAGGGGGGGGGGGGGGTTGTTGGCAATTTGAAAACTCTGTTGTTGCCTTGGTCTTTATTGAGGTGTCAATTGGAGTCATTGGACTGGACTTAACAAATACTATTATTTAGGGGTTGTGTTAATATGTAAAAGAAAACTTTAGTTGTAGATTGTGTGTCTCTACTTCTATTAAGGCGTACAATCTTTGAGTGGGGATTTATGATGACAATGTAATCAGATATGTTGAGCATTGTCCAATATAAAGGTAGTAAAAAACATGTTTGTTTTTGTTCCTTTCAGGTCATGCTAGATACCGTGGGTGCTGAGTTGCAGGTTGTCAACAAACGCGAGACACCTATTTCACTTAAGGAAGATGCAATTGTTACTCTGACTCCTCATCAAGGCCAAGAAGCATCTAATGAAGTGTTGCCAATTAACTTTGGCGGATTAGCCAAGGTCTAGCCCACATCTCGTCTTTTCTTTTTCCTCATTCAGTATATGTTAGTAAATTAGTATGTTATTCATCAACTCCGTGTTACTAATGGTTGCTGTTAATTTTGCTTACAGGCTGTAAAGAAGGGAGACACCATTTTTGTTGGTCAGTACCTCTTCACAGGAAGTGAAACAACATCTGTTTGGTTGGAGGTATGAATTAGATATTCTTCCCCTTTGTGGCACTTTTATATTTTTCCCTTCCACATAAAACTGTGCATTTATTTTTGGGAAAGCTAAGTATTATAACTTAGCATGATTCATATAAAGATGTTGGCTTCCAATTTTTCTTTTCCACATAACTAATACATGCATAAGTCATGTGGGAGTCTTATGTGTTATCTTATGCAAGATAGAATGTGGAAGAAGAATGTAGAGATTAATAATACATGGATTAAACAACTGGATGTCAAAATAACCCTTCATGTAGTAATCAATATTTTATTTTGTTGTTAAAATACGCACCATATTTTTTAATATAACAAATTAAACATTCAATAATATATAATTCCAACATCACAATGCTACTAATCCCTACTTTACTTATCCCTGCATAGCTTCTAAACAAAGCGACCCTTAATGTTAGGATTTAGCTATTGCTTTTGTGAAAATAAGTTGATTGATGAGTATCTCCTAGAGCTTTGTCCACCAAGTTTCGGACGTGCACTAATGGCCCCTTTGGATTTCTTGGCCACCGAAAAAAAGAAGAAAGAAGGTTGATTGAGGAGTAAAATTGTGATGTGTTTGTAATTGTACCTTAACTTCATTTTTTGACGGTGTTGATACTTTACTTATCTGGTTATCATCCCTGCATAACTTCTAAACAAAGCGACCCTTAATGTTAGGATTTAGCTATTGCTTTTGTGAAAATAAGTTGATTGATGAGTATCTCCTAGAGCTATGTCCACCAAGTTTCGGACGTGCACTAATGGCCCCTTTGGATTTCTTGGCCACCGAAAAAAAGAAGAAAGAAGGTTGATTGAGGAGTAAAATTGTGATGTGTTTGTAATTGTACCTTAACTTCATTTTTTGACGGTGTTGACTAGATATTTCTGATGTGGCTGCACAGGTAGACCAAGTGAATGGGGATGATGTTGTTTGCGTGGTAAAGAACTCTGCCACTTTAGCTGGGTCAATGTTCACTCTGCATGCTTCTCAGGTTCATATTGATATGCCAACCCTCACCGGTAGAGACAAGGAGGTAAGTTAAGTTCATGACAATTTCTAAGAGGGCCCCACCTTTTCTCCCTCGTATTAACAATACATTGTATGATCTTACTACTTATCTAGTTTTTTACTACTTTATTATCATTGATTATACAGAGTTTGCCTTGATAAAGCTACTTTTTGCTCTTTTTTTTTTTTTGTGTCCTATTGTGGTTATTTTAGCAGGAATCCTTCTCTATTTACTTTAGACTTTTGGTTATTTAATTTTATTCAGGTTATAAGTACATGGGGTGTCCAAAACAAAATTGACTTTATTTCACTATCATATACTAGGCATGCTGAGGATGTCCGTGAGGTATGTATCTTCGTTACTTTCCATTTTCTATTTTTTTAGATTCTTTTACTGTGTGTTGACAATTTGCATTTGTCTAGTCATTCTAGACCGATACAATGTGAAATTGACTTTATTCAAATGTGCTAAAATTCAGGCTCGTGAGTTCTTATCTAAGCTGGGTGATCTAAGTCAAACTCAGATCTTCGCTAAAATTGAAAATGTCGAGGTTAGTTGATACACTTGTATTTTAGTAAGGTCTCTGTTTACGTTTAATGTAACGAATTCTGCAAGGACTTGGCATTTAACTTCTTTCCATTCTGTAATCTATGTAGGGTTTGACTCATTTTGATGATATACTCAAAGAGGCTGATGGGATCATCCTTTCTCGTGGAAACCTCGGTATTGATCTTCCACCAGAGAAGGTAAACTATCTTCTCAACAATCAGTGTTTACATAGAAATTCCATTATTCCAACTAAACTGGAATCAATAATGTGAATGCATATTGTTCCCTCCTCCCTTCTCCTGCCTGGATCAAACCCCAGAACACCAAAAAGAGATCTCCTCAAATCCTGAAACTATTGTATGACCGAAATTCTTGCCAATTTGTGGAGGCATTTGGATTCAATCTTACATAGATAGTCTAATTTAATAATAATCTATAAGAAGATGTTCATCCTGTTTATTAAGTGACTGAAAAGTAATTCTTTTCAAGAATGAAATTAACTAGCTCTAATGAGACGAATGCTTTTGAATAAACGAGAAAAGGAAGCTGGATCGGGGTCTTCTGTTGTCTCAAACTTGGCACTGGAGAATTGGTAGAGGTTCTATTTGAATCCAAAAATATATTAATTATGAAATCAAACAAGGTTGTCTGCACCTTAAATTAGGAGTATATGAGGTTCTTGAATGTGCTTGGCCACAAGTTCCAAGGCAAAGAAAAACCTTTCAACTTTCACAGCTTGATTTTGCCCAAACAACTTCACATGTACCAGATCAACTTACACTTCTCTCTTTGTTACTTTTTATATTGTGATATCTGAGTCTTTTGATGATAGTCGGTATTTTCCGGCCTTCCTGGTGTCAATCTTTTCAAAATTTATTTTTGATCTGTTTTCCCTGTCAGAAACGTATTACTGATGATGATCAACTTAGTTGCTGCAAGCCTGTAATTGTACAAAGTGTTCTTCTAGAAAATAGATAATTGTCCATTAATGTTTTAAGTTTCGAGTGTTCCCAGGTTAAACTTTAAAAAATATGTTGATTGATTTTAAGCCATCTCTACACTGTTTCTCCTACTAACATATAATTCGACTGCAAAATTTGTGTCATAAATCATAATTAGATTTTTCTTCACTAGGCTAATATCGGGTGGTTTGCAGGTGTTCTTGTTCCAGAAGGCTGCTGTTCACAAGTGTAACATGGCTGGCAAGCCAGCTGTAGTAACACGTGTTGTTGATAGTATGACTGACAATCTTAGGCCTACTCGTGCTGAAGCAACAGATGTTGCTAATGCTGTCTTGGATGGTAATCTTGCTGCACACTTTTTAATTATATGAAGGATTGATGTTCTTTATCCTCTTTACATCTAATTAGTCATGATATCAATTTACCATTTTAGTACTTAATTGAGACAGCTCTCTATTATCCACCGAGTTTTGAATCATGCACCACTTCCTCTTGGGGATTTCTCAGTTACCAAAAAAAGAACTTAATTGAGATGACTTGATTCCCTTAGAGATTTTAACATTCAACACTTTTCAGGAACTGATGCTATTCTTCTTGGTGCTGAGACTCTGCGTGGATTATACCCAGTTGAGACTATTTCCACTGTTGGCAAAATTTGTGCCGAGGTAATTTTTCCCCAAGTTTTGTTAGTTTAGGAAAGTGTCTCCACACTATCTTTTAAAGAACCCTATGGTGAAGCCTTAGGGAGAACGGAATCGACATGTGCTGACTTTTGTTGACTTTGGAGTTGTTTTGAGAGGGATAAGATATAAAGATCCTTTTTTTTGACCTTTCTAGTTGGGCTTCCAAAGCTGAGTTACGTATTCGCAAATGCATGTTTGTGCAATAGCTACTTCTTAACTTTTGTCATGAAGCTGCGTTGCTTGCCTAAATGAGATACTCTCTACCTTTTCTTCTATTGTCTTTTAAATTATTTATTCTCCCAATGTGCTTTCTTGAACTCTTCTTTCATCTCTCATTTTACGGGATTTTCTCTACATATTTGTAGACTAGTTTTGTGAATGAAGAAACATGTATATTATGTAAGATAACATTTGGACTGGAGGTGGCGTGGCTCATGTTCACACCAGATTTTCTGTTTTAGAAACATCATCTTAAATTCCTATGACATTCTTTTTTCCTGCATGAAGAACATTCTGCATGTTTGCTACTTTTATTAGTTTTTTTCGGGTCAATAATATCTATGACTAATTAGCAATAAATTTCCATGCAGGCAGGGAAGGTTTTCAACCAAGACCTATACTTCAAGAAAACAGTCAAATTTGTTGGAGAGCCCATGACTCACCTGGAAGCAATTGCCTCATCAGCGGTAATTTTTTAAATGCAACGCCTTTCTTAAGATGGGAAAAGAATATTTCTGGAAACTGAAATGTTTTCTTTTGAGTATGTATTTACCACAATAACCTTATATTCCTTCACTCTCTAGGTAAGAGCCGCCATCAAGGTGAAAGCATCAGTAATTATTTGTTTCACTTCATCTGGAAGGGCAGCAAGGTAGTGTAACAATTCATTATTATTGTATTTCTTGGTATATTGATCGTCTCTTTCTTTGTAAGAGTTGTAATTTATGTTTCATTACACAGATTGATAGCTAAATATAGGCCAACGATGCCAGTATTGTCTGTTGTCATTCCTCGACTCAAGACAAATCAACTGAAGTGGAGTTTTACCGGTGCATTTGAGGTAAAGCCTAGAGCTCAAAGTTTCTTTAATTATCAAATCCAACTCATCAGTCGATGGCCTGTTAAATGCATTGAGTAGAGAGTGTTATGTTACTACTTACTAGTGAAACCTTGTTTGCTCTATATTTTTTTAGTTCCTATTTTGACTTATCATTGGATTAAATAGTTTCTATTCATTTGATATTATGTCATTAGATGTTCTACTCCACATAAAATACTTCAATTTGATACTCCCTTTTTTCGGAACTGACATGATAATATGTTATCCTTTTTAACAATTGTGAGAAGAGTTGTCCAGAACTTTCTGAAGATTTTCTTCAATTTTTCATTTTTTGTTGTTTAGAGCCACTCCTGTGATTAACCTATTTGATGTGATTGAAGTAGTGACATCAAAATGATAAGTTATCCTGTTGAGCTTTTTGACTTGTGTCTAAAATTTTCATTGTATGATTTATTATATGAATATATCATAATGACCAAAAGTTTGAAATTGCAATAATTAACTGTTGAAACCTTAACACTATCTCTGTTTAGATCACATCTTTCCGTTTCCGCTATCAATGTGGTGATCTACTTGTGTTTCCTTGTTCTTTTATTTTCTTTATCTGCTTCTCATTCCTCCGTCTAAGTTTGTTTATTTGATCTTGCGTAAGTTTTGATACATTGAAGCTGACAGATCGTGTGTTCAATTTCTTCATGTTCAGGCAAGGCAATCTCTTATTGTCCGAGGTCTTTTCCCAATGCTGGCTGATCCTCGTCATCCTGTAAGTTATCTCATCATTTTGGTATTTCATGTTTGTTTGTTTTTGCTGTCTAATCAAGTAATTTATTCTTTGATAGGCTGAATCAAACAATGCAACTAACGAGTCGGTGCTGAAAGTTGCTCTTGATCATGGAAAGGCATCAGGAGTTATAAAATCACACGATCGAGTTGTCGTTTGCCAGAAAGTTGGAGATGCATCAGTGGTTAAGATTATTGAACTCGAAGATTAGGGTGTTATAGGCTGCTGCAGTTGTCAGCTGTTATTTTGTCCACATCTTTTTGTGATGTGATGGGAGTGTTAATAGCCATCACATTCTTTGTTTCTACAAAGGTTTTGGTAACTCTGATGTGTGATATGGTAGAGTCATAAGCCAGGCAATTATTCTTGTTGATAGAACTAGCACTACTGGAAAAATGTGAAATTAGTTCAATGGCTCCTTATTGAGTTCATTGATAGCAACTGCTTTTCAAAAGCAGTGTGTTATCGAGATGTCTGTAACTAATTTTTGTTCTTCCGTTTTGAACTTGCTCAACAGAAGAAAAGCCAACAATGCCCATTTAAATACCAATAATAAAACCTTTAATCTATGTTATTTCTAGCTACTTTGGAAGTTCTTCACTTTCTAGTGTGTATTCTATTATTCCATGGTCGTGAGAACTTTGTTTCCCTTTCATTTAGGTTGGCTAAGGAAACTAGACCAGAGCTTTCCCGTTACATTTTTTTTGGCATAGTCTGTTTAAAACAGTATGATATTTTTATATTTGAAAATGTTTTTTTTATTTTTAATGATATGATTTAGTCATAAATATTTATGATTTGTTTTCCATCTTAAGTTTAAAATGTCTTGTTTTTCTAAACTTAGTATTTAGTCAACGGAAAAGTGTCAAAATTGCCTTGAAACTATTTGAAATATCTCACATTTATCCTTCGTTTATTTTTTGTATCAAAATTATCCTTGCCGTCTATGTTATGGATTGCAAATGCCTTTAAAACGTTAGCCTTGCTAAATGGCAGTCCAGCTAGGTTAAATTTGTTGACATGACTGTCTAATTAAGCAGTCCAACATGATAAAAAATTTATTCTTTCTTCTTCCTTGTTGAATCTTAATAACAAAAAAGAAATCAAAAAATTTAAAAAATATCAAATAATTCTTGATTAGTTTCATCTAAATCTTACCGGGGTTTATTGAATTTAAAAACTCCATTGTTCTTTTTTGTGAATTTATGATAGGTTTGATTTGAAGGGCTGTTTTGGAGTAATTGGTAAAGTTGCTGCCATGTGATCAGGAGGTCATGAGTTCAAGCTGTGAAAATAGTCTCTTGCAGAAATGCAGAACAATTAAATCTCTTCAAATTTGACACAAAAATTTTGCACTTGAAGAACTCAACAACAACTAAAAAAATATTCACCAACAAGCTTCAAATCAATAACTATTTTCGAATTTCGACACAAAAAATAGCGATACAAGTTTTCCAACCACAACCAACTATTTGAATTAAATTTTCAGCCTAAGATTCATTGACCTTAAAACTCAAACAATGAACTCGATCCTTCAACAAACAGCTACAACTTCAAATAAATTTCAGTACACTTTGAAATTGGAATTTCAAAGTCCAGACAACAACTCAAACAAGAACAACGGAAGAACTATTTTTTGTATATTTCAGTTTTTTAATTTCTTTTTTGTGATTAGGGTTCAACAAGGAAAAACAAAGCATAAAGGAGCGGGGGGAGGGGTAGGGAGAGGATTTTTGCTATGTTGGACTGCCTACTTAGACGGAGATGTCAGCAAACTAATCTAGTTGGACTGGCATGTGGCAACGCTAACATTTTAAGGGCTTGTGGTCCAAAACATAGACGACAAGGATAATTTTGGTACAAAAAACAAACGGAGGATAAATGTGAGCTATTTCGAATAGTTTGAGGGCAATTATGACCCTTTTCCGTTTAGTCAAACATCATAAATCTGGATGGATGGATACGTTTTATCAACACACCCACCAATGTATTCTAAAAAAAAGTAATCTTTCTCGATAAAGTCGGTTGATTAGGGTAAAATTGTATCTCTTAGGACATGTCCATTTATCTTTGATATAAGGGGAATATTCATGGGTTTGCCTTGGTATCGTGTTCATACCGTTGTACAGACAAAGGGTTTACATGAACCGCTCGTTTTGAACAAGATGCCATAATAACCTGAGTAGCATAGGACACATGGAATTCCGTGTGAATTAGCAAGGACCACTTCACAAGGCTAAATATTCATGGGTGCCCGATAGTGAAGTAGTACCATGAGGGAAGGGTAAAAAGAACCCCATCGAGGAGTGAAATAGAACATGAAACTATGTCGTCAATGTTAAAGCATATGAGAAGAAATTATCTAACTGTTTTTGTTTACCAATGAAGATCAAAGGGTGAAGCTAGAGGATGAAACTAGTAACTTAATGTCAGAAAGACACTAAGTAGTGAATGTTTATTTGACTTAACAGACAATCAAATTGGAAACAGCTTTTAAAATGTAAGACTTGAAACAACTACTAAACACTGCGATTGCTTACTGTGTGAAGTTCATCTTATAGTTTCAAATAACTAGTTGTATTGCTTTTGGTTTTTTCTTTAAATTAATTCTGTGCTTTTGTTTTAATGCCCTGTTATATGTTAACAATCTCTAAAATTAAAAATAGAAAATTAAGGAGAAGGTCAAATTTGCTCCTGAACTGATAATAATCAGCGGAAGCAACTAAAAGTAAGAAGAAAAAAAATGAAGAATAAGTAGAGAGAAAGATATAATAAGCAATTAGAAGGAAGAAAGGGCAATTCTATAATTAAAATGACAATTAATCATAGAATAGTCCAAGGAAAAAGAGAAAGAACTCGTACATGAAATTGATATATCAATGAATCCAAGGGAGGTTCCTAAAGAGATATATGGAAAACTCCTAAGCACTCACCAACTAATAAAATTCTTAATTATTCAAAAGCTAGCTAATGAAAATATCCCTAAGCGTACTATTTATAGTAGCACTAGTCTATTACATAAATGGCTAATGGATCTTTGGACTTAATTACGAAACTAGTCATATTTTGGAGCTCGATCCTTTGATCCTTGAAGTATTCCAAAGCGTTAAGCTTGACACATACTCGAGCCATGTTGTGTAGCGAGAATAGGTAATTATCATAAACTATGCGAAAGATTCACATTTACCATCTACTTAAAAGAATTAAACATAAATTGCGGGACCTATGACATCACAGAGTGCTAAACATCTATCATTTGAAAATATACACATAGTAACTTCGAGGATCTATTTGACCCCAACTATTAACGAATGACAATTCTGTTTCATTTCTCGTAGTTCATGGACAAATTTAACCCTTTATCGTATATTTAATTGCATTCTGATGTCGGTCCAAATTTAAACTAACCAATTTAGTATAATTCTGTTTTAAATTTACAACTTTGAAATCTTTTTCTTAATTCCGAACTTCATGTCCAATCAAACATTAAGAATTCTAACAGCGACAATTAATTAAAAGTAGCGAGTAAGCAACAAGTAGCGCCCATGGCCTAATGGATAAGGCGCTTGACTTCTAATCAAGCGATTGTGGGTTCGAGTCCCACTGGGCGTGAGTCCTTTTTTGTAATTCTTTTCTTTTGCTATTTTTCTCCTATCATGAATCACTCACTAATGACTAGGATGATCAGACAAACCTGTAGACTAGTAGGTTTTAAAATTAAATCAGTTGTTGTGTTTAGTTTACTACTAGTTTATGTATTTACTAGCCAATTTTAGACCCATTTATGGAATTACACTGAATATGCTATTATTATTAACAACTTGTTGTGACTACTAGTTAACGTAGGATATAAGAAATACTCTCAAATCAAGCAGAAAAGAGCAAGGTTAGAACTTACATTGTATTTATCTAATAGTACTAGTATGCTAAACAATTCATAAACGCCCTAATTAGAAGATAGTGATGAGTTAAACAACTTGTGTTAGCATGCAGAGTCATTTAATGGAGTGATTTTCATCTTGTAACCTTCCGTAGTTTAGTGGCTGGAACTCAGATAGACTATTTGCTTCTTAGAAAAGACGACAAAGGTCTTTGTAAAGACTGTAAGGTCATTCCGGGTGAGAATGTTACGACCCACCATAAGCTTTGGGTGATGGATTTGGCGATCAAGAGGAAGAAAAAGAAGAGGGGCGTGGATGACCGGCCAAGGATCAGATGAGGGAGTATGACTATGACTAGTGCTAAAAAATGAGGGAGAAGTTGATGGCTATGGGGCTTGGGAGACTAGGAGAGTGCGAGCAGTATGTGGGATATGACAACCTGTTGCATTAGGAAAGCAACTAAGAGGTGCTGGGAGTCTCAAGAGGTAGTCGTGGTGGGCATCGAGGAGACTGGTGGAATGGAGAAGTCCAGGGAAAGGCGGAAGCAAAGAAGGTGGCGTATACAAAGTTGGTAGACATCAAGGATGATGAGGAGAGAAAAATGGATATGGAAAAGTACAAGATGGCGAGGAAGGAGGCAAAGTTAGCGACAACGACAAATATGACAACTTTTGAATTGTTGTATGTAGAACTTGAGGATAAAATCGGGATAAAAAGTTGCACAGGCTAGCCAAGGCGAGGAGAGGATGGCACGTGACCTAGATCAAATGAAGTGCACCAAGGACGAGGATGACCAAGTATTGGTGGATGATGCGCTCATTAGACGAAGGTGGCAGGTATACTTTCATAAACTCCTCAATGAAGAAGGGGACAAAGACATTGTATTCGAGAGATTTGGAGAACTCCGAGAGACTTCGTTATTTTGGATATTTTAGGAGCATAAAGGTTTAGAAGGTTAAGGGTGTTGTTCGTAGGATGAGCAGGGGAAGAACGACCAAACTAGACGAGATTCCGGGGGAATTTTGGAAGAGCGTGGACATGAAAGGTCTGGAGTGGCTGAATGAGTTGTTTAATGTCATTTTAAGACGGCGAAGATCCTCGAAGAATAGAGGTAGAGTACTATGATCCCTTTGTACAAAAACAAGGGCAACATACAAAGTTGCAACAACTATAGAGGTATTAAGTTGCTAAGCCATACTATGAAAGTGTGGGAAAGGGTGATGAAAATGAGGATTCAGAGAGGCGTGTCTATTTCAGAAAACTAGTTCGATTTCATGTCGGGTTGTTCAGCTATTGAATCCGTCCATCTTATGAGGAGACTAGTGGAGCAGTATAGGGAAAGGAAGAGAGACTTGAACATGATATTTATTGACTTAGAAAAGGCATATGACAAAGTTCCAATGGAGGTTCTATGAAGATGCTTGAAGGTTAAAGGTGTACCTATGACATATATTAGGGTGATCAATGACATGTATGATGAATCCAAGATCAGGATAAACACAGTGGGAGGTGACTCAGAAGACTTCCCTGTGATGATGGGGTTGCACCAGGGATCAACTCTTAGCCCATTTTTATTTATCTTGGTGATGGATGGTCTGACGCGGCAAATTCAAGGTGAGGTGCCATGGTGTATGTTATTCGCGGATGATATAATATTGATTGACGAGACTCACATCTGAGTGAATGCTAAGTTGGAGGTTTGGAGATAGACTCTGGAGTCTAAAGGGTTTAGGTTGAGTAGGACCAAGACAGGAGTACTTAGAATGCAAGTTCAGCAACGTATTGCATGAGGTTGCCATGAAAGTGAGGCTTGGTACTCAGGAAATTCAAACAAAATGAAGTTTCAAATTGAATCGATTATCCATAATATGGAGAGATTGATAATGATGATGTCACACATCCAATTGGTGCGGGTGGATGAAATGGAGGCTCGCATATGAAGTCTTGTGTGATAAGAAAGTTCCACCAAAGCTTAAAGGCAAGTTCTACAGAGTGGTGGTTAGACCAACTATGTTGTGTGGGTCAGAGTGTTGGCCAGTCAAGAGCTCTCGCGTACAGAAAATGAAGGTAGCAAAAATGAGGATGTTGTGATGGATGTGTGAACACACGATGAAGACAAGATAATAAATGAAGATATTCGAGCCAAGGTGGGGTAGCCTCGGTGAAGGACAAGATGAGGAAAGTACGATGGTTCGGTCATGTTCAGAGGAGATGTGCGGATGCCCCAGTGCGGAAGTATGAGAGGTTGGTTATGGATGATTTCAGGAGGAGTAGAGGTAGGTCGAAGAAGTATTGGGGAGAGGTGATTAGATAGGACATGGCGCAATTTCAGCTCACCGAGGACATGACCTTAGATAGGAGGGTATGGAGAACTCGGATCAGGTAGAGGGCTAGTAGGTAGTTGGGCATGCCATGCCTCGTATTACTTGTGTAGTTTCTTGTCCTTCATTTCCTGGTATTATTTGTTATCTGTTGTGCCATGATCGCTTTACTTTGCTTTGCTTTGCTTTACTTTACTTTACCTTCTTCAAACCGTATCTGACCTTCTTTGTCATATTTTCTCTTGAGCCGAGGGTCTTTCGGAAACGGCCTCTCTACCTCCCAAGTTAGAGGTAAGGTCTGCGTGTACTCTATCCTCCCCAGACCCCATCGTGTGAGATTACATTGAATATATTATTGTTGTTATTGTTGCTATTGTTAAGTTGTGGTTGATGATCAAATTAAAATCAAGTAGTACTACGAGCTTTTTCTGCCTAATGAGAAGAACCATTCAATTGGTTTCCAACTTTCTTTGCTGATTGCTGAGCTTTCCTCTCTTTATTTTTTTTGGGGTTCTCGCGCGATTTCTGGTATACCAGCTTTAGAGCGTCGACTAATTCAGATTTACGGTGTATAATTTTCATTAAAAGAAAAAACGCTCCCTATTGAGATTTTTTTCATTTCCAGACTCGAATCGAAACCTCATATTAAGGCGAAGGGATCCTCCCCATCCCATCACAACCCGCGGTGGTTCTCTCTCTCAATTTCTACTAGGTCTTAGAATAACAAAAAACAAAAAAATCATTTTCAAGATGCAAACAGACGGTTTCTTTTTCATCTTCCTCTTCTTTTATTTGTTAGCAATGTACACTCCAAGAAGACCATCAATTCCATCTAACCTGATGTCCTCAAGGAGTAAGACTAGTCTTGTTCTTATATCTTTTTCTCATTTTTGAAACGGATCAATAGAGACACCAAGATAGGCACTAATAGATAACTCGGACTATATATATTGACTTAATTTTTGAATTTTATTTTATGTATTTGTACATATATTTTACATAGAAAAAAAGTCCAAGATTTGTGATTGAAAATCATTAATTACTTGAAATATTTCTCAAATAAGATTTTTTTTTTGTTAGAACGTCAGTGTTTATAAACATTTAAGTTTAATATTTGGAATTGTTGAAATATTAGTTATAGCAAATGAGGTACATAATTGGATTCATGATTTTAAATTTATGTATTTTGGATTCTAAATCAGAACAATGGCTTAATTTGGGAAAGATCATTTAGACATTTCAAATGTATTTCTTAACACAGACAAAGAGTTTGGGCATAGTTACTAAATTATGCCCAACTCGCATAACTTGTGGAGCAGATCCGCCCTCGTCGACCAGCATTACATTTCGACTCGAACAAATTGTGTGTGGCAAGTTAGATACGTTATTAAAATCATAAAATGTTGTTGACATTAATTAACCGTCCAAATTAGAGATGATGAACAATCTGTTGGAAATTAGCCTTTGGCGAGAGTTGAGATCGACCAACTTTAACGGCTTAAACACTAGTGTTACGTATGTTGGAGAATCCGGTTCTTCACACATGCATGATCTACTAAGTACTTAGATAACCGTAGGGCCAAGAATCGTCAAATTTCATTGAGAAATGAAAGAGATATTGGTTCACGAAGTGAGGTGTTTGAAGCATGGAAAAGTGTGGTATTGTGTTCAATTCTCCCTCATCGGTAGAGGAAGAAAGAATTGTTGTGTATATAAGACTCGAAATTGGTTTGGGGTTTGGGACCCCAAGGGGTATCCCATGTGTTTAAAGGAGGGAGGACCTAGATGTGCTTCGGTTCGAGGAAAGACCACACGCGCGCCGGTCCGGTTCCGAGTTCCGGGTTCTCGGGCCACGGGCTGTGGGATGTGGGTCTTCTGATGTTATATTTTTGGGCCAGAAGTACAGTTTGATCCCTGAAGTTTCCAGAAAGTCAGAATTTGGACAGTCAAAGCAGAAACGCCAAGCACTCAATTCAGCCATTTATTTTGGCTGAATTACTCCTCCTATAAATGGCCAATCCGTTGGTCTTTCACCATTTATGTTGGTGACTTTACTACCTCCATAATGGCCATTATTTGGATGTTATGGATGCAGTTTTCAGTCCCTCCCTCACCTATATAAACACCCCCTTACACCATTGTTGAGCACTAACACTAAGACTCACATATACACGAAAATACAGAAGCTTACACAAGCAGAAAACTCTTCTTCCTACAACTTCCAAGCATTATTTCGTTACTCAATATTCTTCACGGTAGCACTTGAGTTTCCTTTGCTCAAGTGTTCCATTGTTGTTTTATCTTGGGAGACAAATTGTCCAGGACGTATAAAGGATACATACGGGGCAATATTGTCTTAAGGACAGAGTGCCACACTCGACTAAGCAAAAACAGTTTCCAGTTTTTCTTGTGCAACAATTGTAATTTCAGATTTCTAGTTGAATTATTGAATCTTTGTTTATCCTTTCGAATACTTGTAATAGTTATATACTTCCCGTACTGCTTTATAAAGTACAAAAGTAAAATCTCCCAACAACTTAAGACAATATTGTATTGTATTACTATTAGTGTTCGAAAGATGTCGGTCAAAAGTTGTGTGACCAAATCTGGATATGACAATGGTTTTCTGGTAGAAGAGAGTGATGATGATGAACGTGTTCATGGTGTCACCGCTACCAAGGCGGTGGGAACAAGCGCTCACGAGAGCACGAGGATGTCAAGGCGGGAAAAGAGGAGAAGCGAAGATGTTATTCTATCTTGCGGCAGAAGGCCTATATCTGTCCCGGACAAAAGATCCGAATAATGGTGAGAAGGAAATGGACACTCAGTCTGATGAAGTGACTGAAGTGAGCCAGAATCCGAAATTGGGATAAGTATTTTTCTTACTTGTCAAGAATAAAGATTAAATGATAAGTATTTTTTTACTTGTCAAGAATAAAGATTAAATGATAAGTATTTTTTTACTTGTCAAGAATAAAGATTAAATGATGTCTGATTAAAAATGGATTAAAGTAAGGAGGAATATAAAAATAATTTATATTCCTTACGCTTTAACAAATCAGAAGTTTAATCTCATCTTCTTTTCCGTTTAAAGATTGGAGTTTGTAAACGACTTAAAAAGATCCGTTCTTTTAAGTGTGTAAAGTATGTTCGCACATACGAGGGAGAAAGATCCACTGACTGTGCGAAAACTGTTACCACTCTTAAATAAGCGCCAAGATCTGGGCACCAATCATAACGGAAGAAGTCTAAAAGTTAATGACGTTGAGCGTGTCATATTATTTGGCAGAAGATCCTTCATAGGATGATATTGGACACTCAGTCATACAAAGCCTCCGGGCGACTGGAGTGGGCCAAAATTCCTTTGATATGATGATATTGGACACTCAGTCATATAAAGCCTCCGGGCGGAGAGTGGGGCGAGAATTCATTTCATAGGAAAAGTAATGGACACCTAGCAAGGTGGGCCGAGTTTCAGTGCGAAATGATCGAAGGCCTAAAGAAAGGCGAGAAAAGAAATTGGACACTCAGTCTGCAAAGCAACTGCAGTGGGCGAGTATCCAGATCACATATGATCCGATTACGCCCTAACCACGGGCAAGAGGTTGTTCATGTGAAGCAACGCCACCTCTAAAGTAGAAGGGGTTGAAGAGGTTGTCCTCAATAGGACTTCAGGGAATGGGATCACTCTAAGATGAGGTGATACATGTCCCAAACTTGGTTAAAGGGACGCTGTTGGTCAAGCTGGTTTGAGACTAGTCCAACAGGTCTGTAATAACTAAGAATGGTACAGTATGTCTGTAGCCATATGAATGATATATTTGTAATCTGTGCATCTATGCCATCATAGATTAAGACACGTTAAATAATAAGTCATTCAAAAGCTAACGATGTTGAGATTGTTGCCTTCTGTCGACATAAACCCTCAAAATAAATGTGAGGTAGATGAAGAGGCAAAATCACCTTTCCAAATTCCGTCAAGGGAATAGCGAAAGAAGCACCGCTCCTCTAGAACTTAGTCACACCTACTTGGGTGATTTAAAGTTCATACAAAATAGAGGGGGGAGATAAGTACTTTGTGACCTTCATTGATGATGGTACAACGTATGTAATCCTTTGTTTGTTGAAAAGCAAAGATGAAGTTGTTGAAGCGGATAAGCGCTACAAAGCAGAAGTTGAAAATCAACCAAGCCTACGGATTGAGAAATTCGTAGTGATAGAGGGGGAGAATTTGAAGCATCGTTTATTAAACGACTGCTCATTACTCACCTCAGTCTAACGGTGTTAGCCAAGCACAAAGCCGTACGCCCAAATTATGTGGGGCACGACGATCCTTACCGCTAATGCGATTCTCAATAGAACTTCGCATAAGGATAAGGGTAACCCTCCGTATGAGACACGGAAAGGATCTCACATTGTGATGTGGGGTGGTTTCATACCTAAGACTGTAGATTGCATATCCACTGGATCTGCAAATAACAGTAGTGTTTATCGCCTCTTGGCGTCAAGGAATGCTGAATTCTTTGGAGATAACTTTCCTTGGAAAGGAAAAAGGAGTAATTGCTCAAGGTTAACAAGAACCCACGAGGGCCTGACTGTCCGGAACTAGACGTTCCGTATCTACAGGACTCGAAAGTTGCTGGCTATCCGAAACATAATATTCCAGATCTGCAGAACTCGGGGATTCTAGATGTTGAACCGAGACGGAGCAAAGAAGGGGACAAAGACTTGTTCCAGTCCGTCTAGCTTGTATGGTTGAGAATGAACCATGGACAATTAACAAATAATTGTCATCTCCAAAAGCGCTGCTTTGGAAAGAAGCTACAAAGAGAGAAATAATTTTCCTCATATAGAACCATACTTGCGTAATGGTTGATCTTCCTCCGGGAAAAAAACCTTTGGGTTGTGAAAAAGGATACTAAAAAGTGAGTACAAAGTAGATGGATCTACTGACGAGTTCAAAGCCTCGGCTACTTGTACATGTGCTCCCCTAGGAGTAGCTTAACATCATGGGCCATTGCAGTCTTGCGTGGCATGAATGTTGAAACAGCCTTCCCAACCGGAGAGTTGGAAGAAGAGAATCAGAGTTGGTTCTTTGGATTTGTTGGGCTTCTTCACGAACTTTCATTTTGGTCTCTGAAATGTTTACATTTTGGTCCTGAAAGTTTCAGATAAAACAGGAACAATGAATCTGACCGCAGAAACATTGACTCTGAAGTTAGAAAGCCAACAGTTGGAGAATCAACCGTCTGAAAGTAAAAGTCGTATTGAAACAAAGTCTCGATATGAAAGATATGGTTATCACAGATGACATCTTAGGAATTGGATTTCTAAGACATCTAACGGATCGGTCGATAGTTGACGGTCTCGTTGAAGCCACCAATGGATATGAATCATAGAACCGATTGGAATCATGGTGCACCCATAGACAAGGAGCGATATGCACAGGTCATGTGTAGTTCAATGTATTGTACACAATACAACCGACCTGGTATCATCCTACAAACAGATCAGTTGAACTAAGTTTCACTGATGATCTTAATACATGATCAATAGAAGGCGTTAAGTCGGATATGACGATATCCGAATTATTCGCTTATCTACGGATCATAGTATTGGATGTCCATCGGTTCAGGAGAACACGGTGATGCAAGCTGGACATCGGAATCGAAGAACACCAAAGCCACAAATAAATGTGTATGGTGGATCTTGGAAAAACCTCTAAGCAAACTTGCATCGACCGATTCATGATGGTATCAGAGTTTATCGATTTATACAAAGCATGAAAGAAGTTGAGTAACTTCACGACTCATTAGAGGACGTCCCATATTGGGAGAAACCTGTGTCTTCAGCAGTTATATCGTGGCTAGCCGGTCGGCTTCGGGAAGGACACGGATGACGGCGTACGAACATATCGTCGGGATGCGTCGGAGACATAAGACCGTATGGCGAGTTGATCATCACGGGTGTCACTTCCTTATTTACTAACTAAGGGACTACCCGAAGATCAAGTGTTTTTCCTGTCTAGGGGAATGGGCCTAAAACCCAAAATATACAGACCAATACAGTGGTAACCCAACCTTACTAACTGGAGATCCCAGTAATTTGGTTCAATGGGAAAACTAAGTTGTAAAGGTTTAGTCGATCGCTTCAGTGGAAGCATGAGCACTTCGGATAGTGATTTACGAAAAGAAACACCAAATCCAAAGTCGTTCCCGCGATAGACGTTAAGTGCTATTTGCGGTATGGGTAAAGGTTAAGTTTTCAAAACCTGTAATGATCCTCAACGAGTTGAGGTTAGGTCTTTGGGAAACTTTTAATGGTTCCTAACACTTGTGAAGTGGGGTATAGCGGGATACCTTGTAGGAGACCACCTATTTAAGTGCGAGGACGGGCCGCCTCAAATGAACGCACTTAAGAATCCAAGACGTTGTCCATGGCCAAAACGGACAAAATATTACGAAGAAGAGAGTAAGGGAATTTGTTGTGTTGGTACCATTGACTTGGCTTACACTAAACACTGACGGTTCAAGACATCACGTTCACCGCGCGATAAGTAAGTCCGATGGTACTTAACTATGGAAGGTTCAAAGTGAAGCTACCTCTCCTTATGCAACATCGGTCATTTGAAATATTCTTTGGAAATGAAAAGACACCATGTGAGTGCGCCAAAATCTCTTTTAAGAGGGGATTGTTGAAAATTAGCCTTTGACGGGAGTTGCGACCGACCAACTTTAACGGCTTAAACACTAGTGTTACGTATGTTGGAGAATCCGGTTCTTCACACATGCATGATCTACTAAGTACGTAGATAACCGTAGGGCCAAGAATCGTCAAATTTCATTGAGAAATGAAAAAGATATTGGTTCACGAAGTGAGGTGTTTGAAGCATGGAAAAGTGTGGTATTGTGTTCAATTCTCCCTCATCGGTAGAGGAAGAAAGAATTGTTGTGTATATAAGACTCGAAATTGGTTTGGGGTTTGGGACCCCAAGGGGTATCCCATGTGTTTACAGGAGGGAGGACCTAGATGTGCTTCGGTTCGAGGAAACACCACACGCACGCCGGTCCGGTTCCGGTTCCGAGTTCCGGGTTCTCGGGTAACGGGTCGTGGGTCGTGGGTCGTGGGCTGTGGGTCTTCTGATGTTATCTTTTTGGGCCAGAAAATTTTTCCGGAAGTACGGTTTGATCCCGAAGTTTCGGATGTACGAGTTTGGACCGAGAATTCTTTCGGATATGAGTTTGATCCACGAAGTTTCAAGATGTACGAGTTTGGTCCACTGAAGTTTCCGAGAAAGTCGAGAATTTGGACGAGTCAAAGCGAAACGCTAAGCACTCAATTCGGCCATTTATTTTGGTGAATTACTCTCTATAAATGGCCAATCCGTTGGTCTTTCACCATTTATGTTGGTGACTTTACTACCTCCATAATGGCCATTATTTGGTGTTATGGAGGCGATTCAGTCCATCCCTCACCTATATAAACACCCCCTTACACCATTGTTGAGCACTAACACTAAGACTCACATATACACGAAAATACGAAGCTTACACAAGCAGAAAACTCTTCTTCCTACAACTTCCAAGCATCATTTCGTTACTCAATATTCTTCACGGTAGCACTTGAGTTTCCTTTGCTCAAGTGTTCCATTGCTGTTTTATCTTGGGAAACAAATTGTCCAGGACGTATAAAGAATACATACGGGGCAATATTGTCTTAAGGACAGAGTGCCACACTCGACTCAGCAAAAACAGTTTCCAGTTTTTCTTGTGCAACAATTGTAATTTCAGATTTCTAGTTGAATTATTGAATCTTTGTTTATCCTTTCGAATACTTGTAATAGTTATATACTTCCCGTACTGCTTTATAAAGTACAAAAGTAAAATCTCCCAACACAATCAAGTCACCTCATCAAACTTGAAAGATAAGGACATATACAAGAATCAAGATCAATCACTTATTAAGCGAAGAGATGCATGCCAGCTCCAATTTAGGAGTAGAACATAGTACTGTTGTATCAATCACTTCAAAAATAGTAAAAGGAGTGGGTACCATGAAAATGAGATACTAGAAAAGGACTTGCTTGGAAGAGAAGTGTGAAAAACATTTGTTTCTTAAATGGGAAACAAAATAGAGCCCATTTTATTTTATGTAGGTCCAACAAATAAGGAAAATCAATGGCCAACCACTCCCCCCCTCCCCGGGAGGCCATTGTACTGCCCCAAATGACACTCAATGGCCACCTCAATAGTCAAGCTGTAGCCGACTTCAAATCGAAGGAGTAACAAGTTCTCCTTCTTTTAAAGTGAAAGTCGTTCTAACGGACACCCCCACAAAACCCCAAATAAAAGAGCAAAAAAAAAAAAAGGAACTCGTGGCTAAATGTTAATCTAACAACTAGATATTTTCACATTTAGTCGTGTTGTGATTAACTTCACCTAGTCAATATCATCAATTGATCTTACCCACAGTAGTAAATGTGAAGGTGCAAGTATTACCAATTAACGCCTTTTAATTTGTGTCATTTTATATGAAACTATTAATATTTGGAGAGATGAACAATTTGTTCTTTGATTATAAGTTTCTCATGCAAGCATTTTCTAAACAATGTTAATTATTTATGTAGTAAAACAAATTTCATCTGAATGTGGCCTTTTACTTTTTTTAATCACACATGGCTTCAAAATGCAATTACTATATCCAGGACCATGCGCATTATCACAATGACGCACTGCTCCATGATTTTATGGGGAAAAAGGAACAAAAAAAGTAACATCCATGATGGTCAATTTCTTTTTGTAAAAGCACAAAAAATGTACATGTGATTTCCATGGAATTTTGTTGCAAAACGACGAGGAATTACTTCCAACATATTTTCATCAGCAAAAATTGAAAGGCATATAAGATTTTATTATGTTATCTTCCAGATAGCTTGTACTATCTTCGTTCATTTTTACTTATCGCGTTTCGCTTTTGACGAGAGTCAAACCTAATGAACTTTGATCAATATTTTAAGATGTACTTTTTCATGATATTAATATGAAAATAATTGTAACTTATAGTATTTTTTGTATAGTTTTCGAACATTTAAATTTAAAATTTAAAATATGAAATTAATTTAATTCAATTTAGCTCGAAGATTAGTCAAATTGACTCTCGAGAAGCGAAATGTGACAAGTAAAAATGAACTCGAGGGAGCCGATAATTTCTTAACGAAAAGTCTCAATTCTCAAAATCAAGTTTGAAGCCGAAAATTTCTTAATAGGGAGTGATTTACCCTTAATATATAACTCACCTGACACGAATCTAAATTAATAATTTTGGATACCGGTTAGTTAAAAAAGAAACACCATTTTTCTATCTTCTCCGGTATTGATAATGTTTACATCATTTTATTGGAAGAAAATAAATTTCATTTTTTAAAAAAGAACAACACCAATAAAATCATATCATGAATCCAGCAAGAAGGGAGGTCTGGAAAAACCATCTAATCGTCATAGCATTACAGACGTGCGGTGTAGGAATTAAGTATCACTTTTTTTTTTATTTTCTTACCTGAACTATCAGGTGAGAGAATTTTCTACCTAAACTATCACTAATTAGTTGCAAAATATACCTCAATTATCAATTATTCACTTTTCGTATCTAAAGTATCACCAACTAGTTTGTAAAACACACATCAACTATCAGTTCTTTACTTTTAATGAGATGCGTTTTGCAAACTAGTTGATGATAGTTTAGATAGGAAAAGTAAATAAGTGATAGTTGAAGCACAAAAATAATATTAGGTGATTTTTTTCTAACTATATAAGCCTTGATGACAAAGGTACCCGACACTTATGCTAATAAAAAAATAGTGATATCAGACAGAATAGTCGAGATATGCACAAATTGTTCAAATAACACCCCCATCGATCTCATGGACTCGAAAAAAAAATAAGTATTTCATATTATAGTACTTTGTAATCATATGATAACCGTTATACATATATCAATATGGAATTTCATTGTAAAAATCGAAATGTTGCTTTCCGTTTAATTTAATCAACCAAAACTAGAGGTTGTTTTTACATTTCATAATTGACTTCATGAAACGAATATTAAAATTTGGGTTCCCATTTGGCTCAATTTGATACACGACTTCTTTTCAAACAGCTGAAGAATTATATGTTGGATATACTTGCAGTATGGGAATAGTAAATAATTATTACAAGTGCTTCGAAAGGATAAATCATAAAGATTACAATAGTAACAAGCTTGTAGTAAATAAGAATTGTGACAATAACAAACTTTTTGAGTTCTTGAATCTTTATACCAATTTGCAGAAAGCTCTTTGAATTTGGATAACCTGAAATCAAGACATACTAAATCTGGAAGTGTTACAACTGTGCTGAGTCGAGTGATAACACTCTGTCTTTAAGACAAGATTTTCCCGTATATATGCTTTTACGTTAGCGGGCAATAGTCTCCCAAGATAAAACAACAACTAATCAACACTACAAAGTAAATAGGTTGATTCTGACTAAGAAAACAAACACGAAACGACTTGTTGAAGAATGAAAAATTTAGAGGAAAAGGAAGAGTTTCTGTTCTTTTCTTTTCGTTACTATTTCTGCTCTTTCTTTTGGACTGTTTTTCTCTTTTTCGTCCTCTCTCTCACTGTCCTCAAACAAGAGTAAGGTCTCAATATATAGTGTTTAGGAGGAGGAGAGATGATTAAGAGGTCCTTTAAGAGTGTATTCATGGGTATTCATGGGCCAAACACGTTTTGTAGTAAGTGCAAAACGTTTCAGAAGTTTAATGCCATAAAATGTTGGCTTTCTGCCTGCTGACCACCATTCCGAAACTCCATGGACCAAACTGTAAATACTAAAAAGTTTGGGGTCCAAAAGATAATCTCAGAAGTAGCCAAGTAGCCCACGACCCTAGCCCGGACCGGACGGACGGCGGCGCGTGCGTGTGGGGCTAGCCTCGAACCCAAGCACACCTAGGTCCTCCCTCCTTCAAACACATGGGTTACGAGTCCCAAACCCTTATCCATTTTTTAGGCTTATAAAAAGAACAATTCTTCATTTTCCCACCGATGTGGTATATTTGTCCCACACCATATTTCCATGTCTCAAACACTTTACTTCGTGGACCAATATCTCTTTCATTTCTTAACAAAATTTGACGATCATTGGCCCTACGGTCATCTACTTACTTAGTAGATTATGCACGTGTGAAGAGACAAAGCGTCCAACATGCGGAATACTAGTGTTTAAGTCATTAAATATGGGTGGACGCAACCTCCCCACTAAAGGCAAATTTCTAACATTATATATATATATATTTATATTGTTATTGCTAAATTGTAGGATATATATCTAGGTTAACACCCTAAGCACTTTTTAATTCACTTAAAGGTCCTGTCCAATCGTAATAAATAATAGATTATTTTTTATTGGGAGACATGTATATGAAAATATTGCAGGTTTATATACTTCTATTCCTATGTGTTCAAATAAGTAAAAACTTAAACTTAGCCTCAGGTAAAATATTAATTTTAATTAGTCAAATTATTGTTTCGGTAATTAGTTTCAATTTTCAATCATTTTATCTATTAAAAAGGTTTAAGACTCATTTTTAACGATAATCAAATTGAAAAAGAAAGTTATCATAGAACAATTTAATACGGCAAGTATTCTGATATCACAAGACAAAGAAAGAAAGAAAGAGATACTATCTTATCCGTCTCAGAAGGAAGAATACGAATTCTTTTTGGGTACATATGAAGTTAACTATACCCTAACTTGTTCTAATGCAAGAAGTTTATTTTCAGAGAAGTGTTGACACGTCTCTTTTTTCTTTTTTCTTTGTGTGAAAAAAATAATTTTATTTTATTAAACACCAGTACGAGATGATGAAATGAGAAGTTAATTTGACCTTCTGAAATCTGAAACAAAAGGATATCTTTTTTTTCTCTCTCAAGTTCTACCAACGTGTTAAATCAAGAGAATTATTTAGGTATTTTGCCACACATATAATTTTTAGTTATTGATATGTTTCTATTAGTAAAATTAAAGTTTTAGAAATTTAAACAATTTACCCCCCCCCTCTTGATCACATAACAACAACAACAACAACATACTCAGTGAAGTCCCACAACGTGGGTCTGGGGTGGGTAGAGTGTATGTAGACCTTACCTCTACCTTGGTAAGTAGAGAGGTTATTTTCGAAAGACCATCGACTCAAGATAAAACATAAGCACAAGCAAAGCAAAGCAAGAGAAACGGTCAGATTCGGACAAGAAATTTAAAGCAGAATGAAAATGAGAGTAACAAAAGCGAATTAAGTCATGATAAATTATTCTGAAAAAGAAAGCAGTAACTAACGCATGTAAATAAGATAAGCAAAGTACACGAAAGAACATACAACAGCAGAAATCAAAGGACACGAGAATATAAAACAATACTGCGCCTACTAGTATAATAGGCTAAGCAGGGCTACAATAATAACACTACAACTACTAGTATGTAAGCGTAAGTAGGACTACGCTCAACTACCTACTACCCTAATCCGTGGCCTCCACAACCCCCAATCTAAGGTCATGTCCTCAGTAAGTTCCACATGCGCCATATCTTGTCTAATCACCTCTCCCCAATACTTTTTCGGCCTACCTCTACCCCTCTTGAACCCGTCCATAGCCAACCTCTCACAACTCCGCACTGGGGTATTTGTGTCTCTCCTCTGCACATGCTCCCTTGATCACATAAAAGTAGAAAATGCATATGTACTCCCTCTGTTCACTTTTATTTGTCACATTTCGCTTCTCGAGAGTTAATTTTACTAATGTTTAGAGCTAAATTGCATTAGATAATAAAAACTTTTACTTGTCACATTCAGGGCCGGCCTTTTGCCTTGTTGGGCTAGGGCGGCGGCGGTGATAGAGGCCCCAGCCCATGTACACCTATACTAGTATTAGTATTATATATGTTGGGCCCATATAAAAAATTAATTACCTATCAATTAAAGAGATAAACGAAAAAAAGTCTCCGTATCTGATGAAGAAATTACAGAGAAAGAGAAAGGAAATAAAGAGAGCGCAGAGAAAGAGAGGGAGAAATAAATGGGCGGTCTCTTCGTCTTCTTCACTTCTATCCTTAATTATTTTCTTCAAAGCCATCTTTACCAATGGAATTCAATTATTTCTCAAAACCCTTTTCAGATTTCTCATATTTTATTTCTCTTCTCCGAGTGCACTTGTGATTTTTTTCTACTCTAAATTAACGATATCTATTTTTCACCGTCATATCCATCGATTCCACCATTGTTGTCCTTGGATTTGGTTCTTCTTGAGGAATTTCGACCACCATCCATCCGTTTGAGTTTTCCGGTAAGACCATACTTAATTTATTTGATTTCAAGTCTCAACTTTGTCAAATTTTTGATGTTAGGTTTTGATAATTGAAAATATTGATGTTCAATTTGATGTTATTGATTAGCAGTTTTTCAATTGTGTTTATGTAATTTTCAATTAACTGGATTTAGACTAGTATTCTAGTTTCTAATATAGAATAGTTATGCTTGTACTCAATTTTTTAAATTGAATTAATTGATTAGTTATTAGCTATGCATATAGTTCATATGGTGTCATGGTGAATCAGACTTAAAATATAGATCGGTCATTGGAGTTGCTCATACGCTGCTGACATCCTTTCCAGGTGCTAGGGGTGGGCGTATATCGGTTCGGTTCGGTTTTGTATCCGAAAAATATGAACCGAATAAAAATTGGGTTTTTTATAAAAAAAATGAATATAACTTTTTTTTAAAAGAAAAACAATTTGTTCGGTTTATATCGCCGAACGTATCGGATTATATCGGTTTTTTCTAGTGGGTCGGGTCGGGTCGAATAATTTTTTATTTTTCTGAAAAATTGAATTTTCAAAACTGAAATTGACATTCACACCTACACTACCATGGAATTTCAACGTTGAAATCTATTGTGCATCGTGAGATGTTTACTAAAGAAAAAGGAAAATTAGAAATCGATTTGGGAGAAAACACAAATTGATTGGGAAAATGGACGTTTTCGTAAAAATTGACTGTGGCAAACCGCCTTGTGGAAGTTTGGGCCGTTCCCGTCTCGAAAAAATACCCAAAATAAAAAAAAATCTGGTAAAACGGACATCCGAGCGCAAAGTTATGACCATTTAAAGTTTCACCAATTTACAACTACTTTCTCTCCCTACATTTTATGTCAATGCTTCCGTGATATGTTAATCAAGTTCATGCAGCATTTGACTTTCATAAAAGCTTCATAGATTGACTTCAATGACTATGATTTAAGATATAGTAGTAGCCTAAAATATAAAATAAGAATAATTATATATTTAATTCAGTTTTTTCGGTTCGATTCATATCCAAAATTAAAAAACCGAATCGAATCAGTAAATCCTTATTCGGTTCGTTTTTTCAAAAAAAAGAACGAGAAAAAACCTAACCGAATTTCGGTTCGGTTCGATTTTTTCGGTTCTCCGGGCTTTTTTGCCCACCCCTACCAGGTGCTATTATTCTTTTTCTACATTTGACATATTATCTTACAATTGTTTCAAGTGTGTTCAAGCCTGCTAGCAAGAATTTCATGTTCCAATTTTTGTTATTTTCATTAAACAATCACTTGGTTATTTTTGTTAAACAATCACCTTAGCTATTTTTAAGTCCATGAAGTTTTATAGTCAAATGTAAGCTAACTAAGTTCAAAATGACAATGTATTGATATTTGAAGTTATAGTTCTTATTTGCTATATAGGGGCCTTCAATTTATATAATGTCAGGGGCCTACTAAATGTCAGGACCGGCCCTGGTCACATTTCGCTTATCGAAAATCAATTTTACTAATGTTTAGAGCTAAATTGCATTACATAATCAATTCAATATTTTAAAATTAAAATATTTAGATATTTCAAAACTATATGAAAAATACTATAAGTTGTGATTCTTCTCATATTAATATGATGAAAAATGTATTTTTAAATGTTGATCAAAATTTATGTAATTTAAGAGAGTATATAATATAACATTGGTTGAAATTTCTCTGGTTCTAGAGGTAACAAATGGCACCATTATGGTCAGTGAGTATTGTTCGCGTTTTAACCTAAATGGTCTTGTAATATGTCATTTGAAATGCACTATCAAAAGGTAATAATTTCTGACGGAGTATTTTTTTTTAACTTCTTATTCATAAGTACCCCACATTCAATTAATTCTTGTCGTCCACACCACGCAAGAAGTTAGATATGTGATTGAGATGTTCTTGACATTTATGAACCAAGTTGTTAGAATTATAAATCAATCATTTGTACATTGAAAAAGTGAAAACTTGCAAGCTAGCTACTATTAAGACTGTAACTGAACAATGGATCTTATTGCACCAATCACTCCAAAAAAAAAAAAAAAAAAATTCATCTTTAATCACAAGTCTCGATTTTAAATTTTAATTTTTTTTTTAATAAAGAATATTTTATCTTAAATGAACCTTATGCGATGCAAATTAAAATTACACTAATTGGATCCTTGAATTTTGAGGGCAGGTGGCTAACCTCCTCTCCTCTTCTCCTTATTAATAGTATAATTAACTTAGTAATCACGTAATTTCTTTTTCTTCATTGTTTATTACTATTTTGCATCATATTACTTTTTATCCGTTTATTTTGATGTTTTATTTTCTTGCAACTCTGCTTTGAATATTTCTTTTTTTCTTTTGAGACGAGGGTCTATGGAAAATAACCTTCCCACAAAGGTAGAAATAAGATCGTGTATAATCTACTTTCTGCAGACCTCATTTATCGAATTACGTTGAGTATATCGTTGTTATAGTTGGATCTGTGAATTCTGAATATAGAAAAAATTATTGATTTTTTTGTAATACGACAAAAATAGTTGCATGGTAAGGAAGAAATGTCTCTTAAGTGGAATAATGAGAGCTCATAATTTGCTGGAATTGTGGTACTAGCTGTAGATATCTTTACTTTCATCACAATTATTTAACAAATACAGCTGCGGATTGAGATATCCCCAAGCCAGACAAACATCATGTGACTTTTTTTTTTGTTGACGAAGGAATCCGCAGCCGCTATAATTTGCTGGAATTGTGGTACTAGTTGTAGATATCTTTACTTTCATCACAATTATTTAACAAATACAGTTGCGGATTGAGATATCCCCAAACCAGACAAACATCATGTGACTTTTTTTTTTTTTGTTGACGAAGGAACCCGCAGCCGCTACTCTCTCGAGTGGGCACAGGGTAAATTCCGGACTGACGCAATAGTCTGCAAACCACGTCAGCCGATTAACCACACTTGACAAGTCATGTGTGACAGGCTCAATCAAGAAGATTTATGCAGGGAATCGAACTCGTGACCTTACGATCCCGCGCTCTACTGCTACACTAACTTGACTATCCTTGCGGGTGAAATATCATGTGACTTTGATTTTATGTGGTATGGGTTTGTTATCCTCTATTTTGGTTCTTATATATGTAGGTCCAATGAATAAGGAATCAATCGGTATGCCACGATTCCCTTGAAATAGAAATCAAAGCACACGTGGCTAAATATTAGTCCAACAACAACTATCAAGTGGTATCGATTAGATAAAGAGGCAAAATTTGAATTATAAAACACAGCCTTATTATATTCTGATATTAATTTTATATATATTTAATAAAATTTTAAATATAAACAAAAAAATTAGAATAAAGCTACTGAGTACATCAAACTCACATATTATACACTACAGTATCGACAAGATATTTCTATCTTTTTTCCTCTGTATCGACAAGATATTTCTCATGAATGAATCTCAAGCAAATGAATGCACTATTATAAATAAGTTGATTCGAGATTTTAAATTTGACGGATTCTAGCAGCTTAACCTTCATATTCTTACCAGATAGTCATATTTTTAAAAATACAAACAAAGAACTATATGAAATACAAATCTTGATTATATTCAAATTAGTTCTCATATTGAATTACTCACAATTTTGTCGAAAAATTATATAAATTACCTTTTTATTTATACATATATAGTAGATATCGAATCTCAATCTTAATTTCTTCATATATTTATTTTTTATATTTTAAATCTTCTTAATGAAAATTCTAACTTTGTTACTATTCACAATCATGCTCATGATTTCTAGACTACCCAAAGAGGAAAAATGTATTTTCCAAATATTAGGAGTGAAATAGATTATTTAAAAGATGATTTTCTCGGTACCATAAATGTAGAACTATTTGAAGGATTATTTTCTCTAAGTATCATGAGTAAAATAGATTTATTTAGATTAATGTTATATTCAACTTAGTTGTTCTGTTGATTACTCCTAATCTTGTCGGATCATCATTATTCAAAGTTATCAACAAAGAAGGAAATATAATAGGAAAAATGTGTAAATATATCCCTCAACTTGTTCTTATGAAAAGAGAGAAGTCAATCTTCTTATATGTAGTTGACGTCTCTCTCCCTTAAAAAATTTTAGTCCCTCCGTTTTAAAATATTTATCTTTTTTTTTTTTTTGGTCCGTTTCAAAATATTTACCTCTTTCCTTTTTTGATAATGTCTTTACTTTCAACTTTTCACATGACATGTCTAAGATCAAAGATTAAATGACATTTTGGTATATTCATTATATCTTTAATTTAAGACCACAAGATTCAAAAGTCTTCTCTAAAATACCATTGAACTACTAGAATTGGCACAAAAATGTCCTTTATCCACCTTTGAAGCCCCAAATACCCTTGATGTTAACTTATTGGGTCTACTTTGCTCTTATTTTTAACAAACTCATTCCATTTATTACGTGCAATCTCTCATTGGATTGCCATATAATTAACTAAAACTAATTAATTCTCAACTCATTTAATCCGAACCACCAAATAAAATCTGACATGCCCAAATAACTTCTAACAAACCAAATTGAAAAATCCTCTAACCCATTTCATTACAAATCAAAATAAGGAAAAATTAGCTCGCATTAAGTGTTTAAATGGAAAAATCTGATTCTAAGAGTTTATTGTGCATATTTGTGTTGAAATTTAGTTCAATACTGGAAAAAATAGTACTTGTTTAATCTCATAAAACCTCGATAAAATTTGGACATTCATTGATGAACATTGACCTTAATTTGAAATTTTAATTTCGATTTATGTTGGCGATTTGAATTTGGTATGTTGGAATTTAATTTTTAAGCTCAAGCGTGATTGAGTATACTTGAAAAAAATAAAATCCATCAAGGAAGTGAACTAAAGCCGCCATTTAAGGAGGTTTTGTAGCTTGCTTTAAATTTCTCAATAAATTTGGATGTTTAAATCAATTGAGTGATACTATTTTTAAAGTTGGTAACATGAATAATCAATGAATTAGAGTTAAGAACCTGAAGAAAGAAGTAAAAAACTCCATGAAAGTCATTAATGAAGCTTCAAGTTATAAGATGATATGGTGGTGGTAGATATTTTTTCACACGGACCGGATCAAAATACGGGTCATTGATGAATTTTAAAAAAAATTGGGAAGGATTTGAATTTGGGCTAATCAGATCTGGCCATGTAATAAATAAATATATATTTTTTAACATGACCGTTAAAAATAAGGGCAAAGTAGACCCAATAGGTTAACGGTAGAGGTATTTGGGCTCAAAGGTGGATGAAAGATATTTTTATACCAATTCTAATAGTCAAGGGCGTTTAAGACCTTTTTCATTTTTTAAACTTAGTGTAAGTCAAAACTAGATAAACATTTTAAAATAGAGGGAGTATTAAATATTAGTAGGAGCTATCACTATGATAAGTGTATATTCTAAAATAGAACGGGTTATTTTATTTTTTTAATTAGGTTTATTTTATTTTGTAACTAATTAGGTTTACAAATGTTTCAAGAATGGTTGCTTGGCGGTTAAAAGAAAGATGCAAGGAACAAAAGAAAAATTATAATATCAGCTCGCATTATTAAAGTTGATTACTTAGATTAGATAATTGTAAATGGAAGTAGTACATGACAATGTATTGAGTTAATTATTATAAGCACTTTTCTCCACTGAAATAGTTGGATTGCTGGTGTAAACCACAATCGAAAAGATTAATGAGAACATAATCTTATATATAAAGAATGTAATCAAAGATTTTTTAATTTATCCAATTTGAATAGATTATTATTATTTTTCAAATTATCATACTAGATATATTATGAAAAATTACAGTATATTTTTGTAAAACATAATCTAATAATGTAACAAATTCATACACGATTAGTGCGCATAACTTAATAAGCTTGATATGAGAATATGTGTGGGGCAGATGTAGAGTGTTACCTATGAGTTAATCTGAACACGTAGCTTTTAATTAATTTACTAAATAAATACAAGTAGTTGATATTGAATCTAGTAAATCAAATAAACTATGATAAAAATTTAATTTAAATTTATAAAATTTAAATTTTTAATCCGCTTCTGCATATATATTCGGTCCCTTATTCTTTATTGATAACATTTATAAATTATTCCTAGCCGTTCTAATTTATATGATAGTATTTTCATTTCAGTCAATAAGAAAAAAATGACACATCTCTATATTTAATATCCTTTGGTCTTAATTTATATGGCAGCATTGACAATTTAATTTTAAATTTCTCACTTTACTTTTAATGAGATTATTAACTTATTTTAAATAATAAATTTCAAAAATATTAATTTTATTTTTAAATTTTATGAGTAAAAATCTTTTACTTTTTCCGTCTCATATTATTTGTTCACTTTCCCTTTTACACGCCTTTAATAATTCATAAATAAAAATATATTTTTACTACATAACTCTTATCTCTCTCCAATTAATTTTACTCTAATAAATATTATTTAAAAAATAATTAATGTTAAAGCAAAGTAGGAAAAATAAATGAACAAGTATTTTAGGACATCTATTTATTGTAATGTAGCCGATAATATGGGACTGAGAGAGTAAATAATTAGAATAACATGTTATTTGACGTGAATATAACAATATAAATTCGTAAAAGAATCAAATTTAAAAAGCTAGCATGCTTTGACGTTGACCAAGCATAATAGAGAACTTTCAAAATGGAGAATAACATAACAAAAGCAAGTCCTTATAAAATTCCTTCTCTCCGATCATAAATCACGGCCCATTTCCGCCGTCATCCACCGCTATCCACGGCCGAGACAGAACCATGATTTGACCCGAAATTGCCTTATCTCGATACATAAAAAAGGCAATTGCATGGGCGCATCATTATCCAACACGGCGGAGAACGGTTCGGCTACCGGCGGAACGGGGCTAGGCGACATGCCGGAAAGTTGCGTGGCCCTTGTATTCATGTACCTGACTCCGCCGGAGATCTGTAATCTCGCTAGGTTGAACCGTGCATTTCGCGGTGCCGCTTTTTCTGATGCCGTTTGGGAATCTAAACTTCCGTCTAATTACCACCACATGCTCAACCTTTTGCCTCACTGGAGATATGAAGGTCTTTCTAAGAAGAGTATATTTGCCCTTCTCTCTCGCCCCGTCTCGTTTGACAATGACAATAAGGTGCACGAATTTCTATGTTTTTTTTTTTTTTTTTTTTAATGACGAGAATCCGCAGCTGCTACCCTTCACGTGGGCGCACCGGGTTGTAACAAGAGCCAAAGCTCTGTTACCAGTTCGCAGAAAAATATAAAAGAAAGAGTAAGAGAAGATAGAAGGAAGAAGAACAATTTGATTAATTTTCTGGATATTTCTCCGTGTAACAGTGTTATGGCTATAAAGCGGGACTCAATTTAACTGACTATTAACTAAGATAACATAACTTCATAACAGAATTACAACTACTAGACTAGAAATGACCACTAACAGACCTATGGGACCTAATTTGTATTATGTAAACTTTGTCACAATACTCTATTGTGACACTACATCCTCTTTGAAAATAATCTTCTGTCTTCAAAAGTCAGCTATCTCCGGGAATTGTGACCTTATAACTGAAAATCTTCCCAAGTAGTTTCTTCGGATAAGAGATTAGCCAATTGCACTAGAATCTGAGTTATAGCAGTGGTGCTTCTCTGGTACACATAAGAGAGATTATGCACAAGCTCTTGAAGATCATCAGCATCTTCCCAAGTTCATCAAACAACACATGGTAGTGAGTAGGACGAGTGGTACCAATCATTTCCACATGGGCACACAAATAGAAGTCATAATTCCTAGGTTGACAGACTTTGTTGTCTATAATTGTGCCTGGCGGAACATTGCTCGGGTCATTAGGCTGGAAAAACTTTGTGTGGTGATTCTTCTGGGCAACTATCACCACCACACCACAAATTTGGGGTTCCATTTCTTATCCCGAAATTTGCAAGCCACAATGATCTGGTCCGGCTCAACATGCAGCACTTGATTGAATTGAGATTCACTGACTAGCCCTTGTATATTACAGCGTGCTGAAAAATTGACAACATCCCAGCGTCCTTTCTTTGTCGGATCAACCACTCTCCACTCATCAGGATTTAGCAATTAGGATAATAACAATTGAGCTTAACAGGTTGGGAGGAACAAGGAGAACAAGGAGATAGAAAAATAAAGAGATTGAGAGATCAAGAGGAAGAGTAGGAACCGGAGAGTAAAAGGAAGAACTGAGAAGAATGAAGACATTTTTAAATTGATTCTGCAAGGCACAAGCAGTATTCTATGAAGAAGAACCTGTGTACTTCCCAATTATGACTTCTCGACTGGCTCGTGTAGCCTTGCACAAGGTTCAACATGAGTTGTCCATTCTCCCAAGGCAAACATTTCATTATAAACACATAGAACATTGTGTTCCACATTGATCAGTTCATTAACAAGCTGCTTCAAATTCATTGTAGTGCTTCTGGCAACCAAGATAAGCCTGAAGAACAATGAGTACAAACATGAGTTCTTTCTTCATCTCTTCAAGGGACACAAGGACAACATCTTTCATAATTCCCTCTATTCTAGTTCTACTGAGCATTGTGAAAGCCGTAAAACATTCCTCAAGTTGACCACCTCCTGCAACATGTAATCCAATAGCAACAAAGACGTGCTCAAAGAGGTTCCTTGCCCTTGAAATACCACCCGATGAATGTGCATAGACTGTTTGGTCTTGAACATGAACAGACGGAAAGTTTGCAAACCACTTCCCCATCAAGCCACCCTTGTCCTCAAGGGTAATTTGTAGGAATGAAGAAATAACCACACCTGGATCGAATGGGACCTCAGAGAATTCCCCAATTATAAGATTTCTTCCTAACACTAGAAGAAGAATTTTAGTGGTAACATTACAACAAAGACCACCAGCTCCCCAAATCCCCAAATCCTTCTGTCATTCCTAATAGGGCGTTTGAATCACACAGTAGCAAGGAGTTAGTCTCTTGTCTTCCGATAGCATCATACGCCTCCAACTTTGCATAAGACACACACAACATATCAAGGCAATTTTCCCAGCAACAATTATCCCTTGGTAAGCACAATTAAATTCACAACCAGAGAAATTATCTATCATGTCAATCAACAAGACATTCAGTTTCTTGAGCGCATGAATTCTTATATAGGGACTTGACAGAGGTTGAAATACCATAATTGTAGGAGTTCCATCACCCGGAAACTCTTGCACAAGAGGTAAGATTTTCACTACGGTGCTACTCACAAAAAGAAGTAAATGCAACTTTCTGCCCCAACTCAATTTCTTTTGTGATACCAACAATTCCATCTTGCCGAATTCCCCAAAAACAGAGGCAGCAAGATTAGTGACGTCCTTGGGAAAGTCAAGAGCAGTACCCTCTTTTTTTATTTCTTTAAATACAACAGCCTTATTCTCCTTAATATCCTCTGCCTCCAACATTATTATTTTCTCAACTTGAGAATTTAGATTAGATTAGTTTTCTTGTTTCCTTCAAGGCTAATGTGATTCTTGTGAGTTGAGAAACATTTCTTTTTCAACTGTTTAGCACTATCTAGCAAGTTACTGTTAGCTTCCCTTCTGAATGTATCACCACCAAGTGCATAAGCTACTAAATTACTAGGTAAAAGTAGTCGCTCTTCCCTTACTAACTTAAGAAGAGAATATACCCTTCTGGACTTGATGATTGAATCAGCTACTCTGCCAGTAATACCATTAGTTGCATGATTGTTTTGAGCTTGGAGATCTTCAAGTAATGCTGATGAAGAGACATATGCTTGTTGACATCAATCTCGTTGACATCAATATTGCGGCTATAAGCATTGTCGATACTCTCACTCTGGCAGTCAAGGTCATCACTATTAGGTGGATGCACCACTAGTTCCAACTGAGTCTTAAGGACAGGATACTCTACCCCTTTTAGGAGTTCGATTTCTTTTGGTCTTCCCTCCTTTAATGGAACTTCTGGTACATTAACAACATTTGATTTTGGTTCAATGTCTACCATTCTCGTCATCTCCGATTGGCCAGTGTCTATTAGATTTTCAGAGACACGAGCTAATTTGTCAAAAGAGTCACTTGCCTCTCTAGTTGGCATTTCATCGAACACTTGTTGCACATTTTCCAAAACCCATTTTGCTATATACAACAAGGAGTGAAGTCTGCAAAGACAACTCAATCTCATTCTTGTCGACTTTGTTATCCTCTAGTACCTCCGCCTCAATCACCCACTCCAAATTCATGGACTATTATGTTTGTTGCACACAACAATGACGCCACAATTAAGAGTTTCAGAAACCCAAACCTTGTGAAACGAGCCAGAATTAGTTGCAAATCTGGAAGTAGGAGGAGAGAAATCACATGGCAATCGTAATAGAAGGTACTGGTACTACTAGAATTTTCAGACCCGCATGCTAAATCAAAATAGTCATCGAATTGCGGACTATCCATTATTTCTGAGTTCTGTCCATTTGTGGAAATCACACTTTCCTTCAATGGCTTGGCTACATCTGATATACTCTCCTCCTGCGTAACTTTTGGGATTCCAAATGACGACCCAACAACAGTCAATTGTTCAACATGCGCCAATAGTGTCTCCTTTGACAAGAATTCTTCAACTTCAACATTACTGAAATTAGTTGAAGCTTGGTCGACCTCCGGTATAGAGAGTGTTGGTAGTGTTCCCTCCCTCTGTTAATGCCCTTAATGTTGTCGTGGTCCCTAGTGTCGCCGGAAGACTAGGGTTCGAAATCGCCAGTGGTGTGGAGCTAGTTGTTTGCATTTTCGACAAAATCAATTCCAATTTCTTATAGGTTTCTCGTGACTCTTCAATCTGCGATTAGTTTCCAATGCTTCTAACCTCTTTCCGGTGTCGTCGACGAACGTCGTCAACTGATTTCTTAGGGCACGCAGCTCGTCCCGTAACCCTAACAATTTTAATGGTGGCAACGGTGGCCAACCTGGCTCTGATATCATTTGTAACAAGAGCCAAAGCTCTCTTAGTAAGAGAAGATTGAAGGAAGAAGAACAATTTGGTTAATTTTCTGGATATTTCTCAATGTAACAGTGTTCTGGCTATAAAGCCTACAAGGGACTCAATTTAACTGACTATTAACTAGGATACTAAAGTGTAATAAACATAACTTCATAACAGAATTACAACTACTAGACTAGAAATGACCACTAACAGACCTATGGGACCTAATTTGCATTATGTAAACTTTGTCACAATACTCTATTGTGACAAGGGTAAACTTGCTCCTGTGCAATAGCCCGCAAATCACACCGGAGAGATAACTTACACTAAGTCAAATCCCATACTGTCGTAGGCGTGGGGTTTCGAACCTGAGACCTCCATTATGGAAGGTCCATGCTCAACCAAATGAGCCACCCTTGCGGATTTTCTTTGTTTTTTATGCAAATTTCTTCTGAATTATTCAACTGGACATGTATTGGGTAAGTCAGTCAATTAGGCAGATTAAATAACTTAGCTTCATTGGCTCTGCTGAGATTCGAATGATCTTTTGTTTGTGATTTAGAGAAGTTATATGATATTCTTTATTTTGATGGTAAATGGTTAGCTGTAAATTGAGTTTTGGGTCTAAATTGATGTTGGTTATTTCCGGGTTGAAATTAAGTTTTGGCTATGTGTGATGTTGGTAACAACTTTAAGAATTTGTTTAGACTTATATTTTTTCTACAAAAAGTATTTCTTTTATTGGAAGGAATTATGAAGTTTGAGTTATTACTGCTTAAGTAGGTTCTTGATGGTATGGATACACTCCTTTCTCTAATGCCTTCGATCTGTGTTCTTGAATTGGGGAAGACAGAGTGTAAGAAATGTCGAGCTTTAATGAGGGAAGTATAGCACATTGAAAAGCACCCTCTACCTCCAACCATGAGTTAGAGGCTTTGAGTCACCAGGAAAACAAAGGGGGAAAAGGGCCTTGTTAGTTCCTTAACCCGGGGGTGGGGAGTGGAGGGGGATTGGACACAGTTGAGTTTCATTGTGTTTTCTTATATTTATGACTTACAAAATTTTAGGCACCATTTATAGTGATTTTTTTACTTTACTGATATATACTTCTCATTACATGGGAGAAATAACAGAAGTATGGTTGGATAGAGTAAGTGGAAGGATTTGCATGTCAATCTCTTCAAAAGCAATGTCAATAACAAGTAGTGAAGACAGGAGACATTGGAACTGGTTTCCAACAGATGAATCAAGGTAAGAATAATCTGTTTTTTGATAAAATTATATCCAACAATATCATCGTTAAGCTTAGTTCTTCAGTATGGAGATAATATTAGATTCTTTAACTGGCTGGATATTGGTCTGTAATGCTATTGATAGGTAACCTTTTTCCCCAGTGACCAAGGTACTTGAAACTAAGTTTCTTTATGCATCACGGGATAAAATTTTCTATCAGTGATATGTCTAAAAATGAGGTTTATTTATTGACCATGAGACAAAATTAGATAGGATGTTCGGCCAGAGAGTTTGTCATTTAGCTCCCAGTTAGCCTTTTCTTCTCATTAACCCCCATCACATGCAGGACCAGATTGTCTGAGTGGAAATTTTCTGAATTCATTGCTAATATATATGGTGAATGGCATGAATGACATATAATAGCTTCTAGTTTCTACACCAGATTAGGGTTATCAATGGTTTATATCTACCTTTTTCTCCCACATGGTATTCTAACTTACAAAAAGATATGGGTTTCTACGAACAACAACCAATCTTCTATACAAATAGGGACCTCATGGGTGCAACAAAAAGCGATAAGGGATAGGAGGCTATTCCTCAGGTGTACAAAATCCTTTTCTACTCCATTAAAATCTCTCCTATTTCACTCTCCAGACTGTCCATGTAAGTGTTAATAAGAAACATCCCACGTTCTATGTCTTCTCTTCCATCTTCTAAGGGCCCAATAAGACATTTCTTTAATCGTGCCTGGAATCACCCACTGAAGACCTAACCTTCTCAATAGTTCCCACCACAAATGAGACGCCATTTGGCAGTGTAAAAGGAGGTGGTTCCCATCTTAGCATTTGCACGTAAAGCGCCAACTAATATATGTAATCTTCCTCATCCTCAAATTATTTTTAGCTGTCAAAATCACTCCCTCGCAGGTAACCAAGTGAAAAAGCACACCTTCTCAGAACTCTAGGAATCCGTACTGAGATATATGGAAATGTTGACTCTTCCCTACCCAAAAGCTTCTCAAAATAGGACTTAACAGTAAAGACACCATTACTCCCTGCCTCCATCTCCATACATTATGGCTAATCCTGTGTAAAAATGTGTGAAGCAACTCGATCAACTTTGGAATTCTGCCACTCCTGCTGGTGACAGCTTTTGTTTGTTCAAAAGTATAAATTTTCTTTTCTTTTTTTTCTAATTTTGATTGATATGTGCTGATTGGATACGGGAATTGCTAGTTCTTCTTTTTATCAAATCAATCTTTCAATCGATAAGCTTACATTTGAAGCATATAAAACCCAAACCGCCAGTGTCAATATTTTCTGATGACACCATAGTGCCGAAATGAAGAATACCTACATACTCCCAATCTACTTCTTTAATTAAAAAGAAAATCAAGCTTTGCTTGTGCTCTATCGGAAGAAAGTTAAGCACTAAAAGTTGAGAATCATGTTCATCCTCATTTTTGTTAAAAGCAGACAGTGTTTCATTCGAGACAAATAGGTGTAGTTCTGTTAAACTCTATAAATCATGAGAAGTATCAAAAGACTACATTCGAGACATGTTTGGACATAACTACCATCGCATGCTTATTCAGTAGCTCGTACTGATAATCCATTTTATGTATAGGTTGAACTTTTTTCCTTTTCTAATCTTGACTCGCAATATCTGATGGCTCATGAAGTAGCGCAGTGTATCCTCTGAGACATAAGTATAAACCAGCACCTTTTTCAAAAGAAAAATTCTTCTTGGTGTAAGGGGCCAGGGATGGCATTGAAGGTTCTGTTCTGCTAGTACATGGCAGGTTTCTCCTCTTCTTAACCATTTAGATACATGAAAGTAGTTGGGTATGTCTTTTTCCCATAGGCTTGTTTATATTCTGATTGTCGAGCAACTTTGTTGTTTCTGACCACTTGTAAACATTTAGCTGCTGGAAGACGCAAAGAGATATCATAAACTCTGCATTCTAATATTCAGCTGATAGTTTCTTGCAGGTTCCAGGTTGTGGCGTATTGCCAACAAGTCTGGTGGTTTGAAGTAAGTGGAACAGTGATGTTTCCTTTTCCTCCGGATATTTACACACTAACATTCAGGATCCACATTGGGAAATTCCTTAAGAGAATAGGCCGACGTGTTTCCAACTTTGAGCACACACATGGATGGGATTTGGGGCCAGTACGCTATGAACTGTCCACTTCTGATGGACAGTGTTCAGTTAGTGAGTGCCTCCTCCATGACATCGAACAAAATGATGCAAAAGGGAATATTAAGCATGGATGCTGGATTGAGTACAAGGTGGGTGAATTTATTGTCAGTAGGTCAGATCCAGTAACTGAAGTTAGATTTTCGATGAAACAGATTGATTGCACACATTCCAAAGGTGGGCTTTGTGTAGATTCTGTATCAATTACTCCCAGTGATCTCACGAGGTGTAGAAAAACAGGGAGTTTCTGTAAATGATATGTTTTCTAGTTTTATCAACACTTGTAAAAAGTTCTAAATTAGGTTCCATTACACAGCTTATACTACCTAAAAATTTGGTCATGGAGGATGTCAGCGTTTTTTTTGGCCTTAGGTATGTCCCTCCTATCCCTGTAAACGTTAATGCTATGTATTTGATCTGCGTACTGTTTCTTCTGTGGAAGATCGAGAAAATATACTTCGCTCCTCTGTCATGAGTATAAAAGTTCAATTATTGGAGTAATATTTTATGTATATACAAATGGTACAATGTTTATATCCTTACTACACTTATATTCATGGTGTACATTCCATTGGTTGAGACTTACAAATTTGGTGGAATTCCTCCTAGCTAGCGTGTAGGCCTTTTTTTATGCTTTATATTCCTTGATGCATTTTCTATATGCTGTTGATTTTCTGGGGTCTTCATCTTTGAAACAACATTTCTCCTATGTTAATTGCACTAGATAGTGGTACTTAAGATGGTGGAGGGGCCGGGGACTTGCCATTTATGGGCAAATGTGGAGTGGGTACGAGATGTTTTGCAGATGGATGGGAGAGAATAAGACGTACCAGATATTTTCGGATTCATTGATGAAACAAACATTAGTTACCACCAGCATAAGTAGGGTTAAAGTGAAGTAATTCATGAAGATTAAAAAGTGATTAATGTTAGATCAACACTGTCGTGGACTAATTTCCATAAAGCATCTTTGCACAGCAGCTACTATTGGCATTCAATTCGAGAAGAGTGACAATAAAACCTCTTTAATGATCTTTAAGCCTGTCATTTCTCTGGACACAATACAAGTCTTGGCCCCTTGATAGGTTCTTTGATGAAACACAAATTAATTACTATCAGCACAAGTATCTGCCAAGCACACATTTGAAACCAAAAAAAACAACAAAACATGGAAATATATTGTTAAAGAGTGAGAAAACTGCATTTAACTGAGTCTATCAACAAATCAATTAGCAAAATTTAAATGCAAAAACCATTTGATTTGAGAAATTGCTGATCGGTTTTGACAACAATACTACTGATAAACGATGCCGCTTACAGTGCCTATGGGAAAACCTCAACTCTGACTTACAAGTACAAAACAAACTATTGCTCAACGTTTTCCACCGCCACCGCCAAGCTTAGGACCTTTCAATGCAGCTCCCTTAGAGATCTTCCCTCCAGCCTTCTGGGACTTGGCCTGAACCTCTGCCTTCTTGGCCTTCTTCTCATCCTTTGTCTTCTTGATCCTTTCCTTGATTTCACTGCAAACAAAAACCATATTGTTAAAAGTCCATTGTTTTACAACTATTCCTTTTTTCCGTTTTCTCCAAGGTTTACCAACCATATTGGGTAGTTAGGTGTTTTGCATGTATTATCTACTAAACCTGATACAATGCACAGGCTAGATCTAGGGGGTTGGCATGCAGGACGTGGTAGAAACTAACCGGAGAGCAGCTTCCCTAGCAGCATCTCGAACTTCTGGCCTTTCAGTTCTCTTCTTCTGGATAACCTCCAAGGTTGCACCCACAATGGACCTGGAGTAAGGCTTCTTTGTTGCACGTCTCCTCTTCTTAGCAGCTTCTTGTGCAATATCCTAATGTTATCATACAAAAATGGTAAATTTAATTAGGCAAGAAAATTACAGACAGTTATCCATAAGATGGAAAAGGTGAATAGGACTTTGCCATGATCCGAATTTGGCAAGAGCTGAAGAAACAGAAAATTGCCATGATACAGACTAATTATGTATCTCATTGCAAGATCAAGATGGCTATCCTTCAACTTTGCAATCTTCATGGCAGATTTTAAAGCAAAATAAAGCTTGAATAAGTTTGAATGCTTTGGTCATTGAAGCTTTATTGAGTCTAACCTTCTTGTGTTGCTTCCTATACATAGCTGTCCAAGTAAGTTTGGATGGCTTCAGCTTGTTGTGGAAGTAGTGTTTGCATTTTGAGTTGACGAATAGGAACACCTAATAGATCAAAATAAAAGTGACAGTGCATAAGAAAGCATGACACTAACACCTTCCACCAAGTCACATTAACTTAATCACGAGGAAGAAAATTGAAGTCTCTCTCAGAAAAGTACCTGAGAATCTGATCGAATAAATCTGATGCCCCTTCCAGGATATATCTTGGCACCACTAAAACGACAAAGCTCCGTCCTGAAATCAAAATAAGAATAAAACTATTCATTTAATCACTTACACTTTACTTTTCTTTAATACAAGCAGAAAAATCCAAATTAAAGGAATCACGCAGAAGCAAGTAAGTTTATGCGACATAAAAAAAACTACTCTGTCCCCAAGAGATTGTACTATTTTCATTATTAGTTTGTCCCAAAAAGATTGACAACTTTCTATATTTAGAAACAATTTAGCTTATTTTGGAACACACATTCCAAAGTTTTCATTTATTTCTTAAAATAACATGTCAAAATCAAACTAAGAAAATCTTTTTGGGACGGAGAGAGTACAATAATTCCTCCCTCATCAGCACGGACAATACCTAAGTGGAGTCGGATTGAAAATTCAATAACTTTACTCTGCAATTTCTTTTCGAGTTTCTGCAAAACTTCAAACCTTGTTTGTTTTGACTTGTGCTAAAACAGTTGGATTTTTCCTATAATTTTCAATAACTTGATTTGTTAAACTGAAGTTTCAGAAGCAACATTCAACCCAATCAAATGCAACTATGAAAAAGCTACTAGAATTTGTCGCTTAAAAATTGAAATTCCAGTACAGATTCACATTTCATTATATACATCTATATCAACCAAAAAATTATCAACAAACGAAGAATTTTATCTACTACACCTAGAACTGGTACTCAGATTAGCAAATAAACGAACAGACAACGGAGAAATTTATATTTAGATATTTGTGTATGATAAATTGATAATCAAAAGAAATTTACAAGTGATTTAACTACGATGAATCGCTGAATACATGGAAATTACAACGACAGCAAAATGAAAAAAAATTAGGAATTCAGGGTATACATAAAACGCATATAATCAAAGAGAGGCAGAAGATTTACTTGAGAACCATTGCTGATGCTGATGAAGCTGCGAGATTTCTCCGTATCGATGTCCCAAAAATGGAGGAAAACCCTAGTCAACAAACCCTTATATTGGAACTGGTTGAAATATTTGGGCCCAAACGAATAGTAAGCCCAATAAGTGGGACTTTTTATGGGCTCATGGGCGAATACGTAAGTCTTGCTTACGAAAGGCTGCACTGCGTATCCAATAAGGGTCATTTGCACTTTTTTCCTATTTTTAGTCTTTAATTTTTGCCCCTCAAATGAAAATTATGCCTGGGACATAAGTTCTTTACAGGATTCGACATAAATTGTGTCGGATCCCGTAAAGAAATTATATCCCATAATGCATAATTTCCATTTGAGGAGCAAAAATTAAAGACCAGCCCATCCGGAGGAAAACCATGCAATTTTGATAATCTTCAAACCATATCATAAAAGTTAGGTGAGCCAGGCCATGGGCTTAGGATCCAACCGTACACATAAAGCTCGGCCTCTTTCATGGGTCAATTGATTTTGTAGTCCTTTTTAAAAAAAATATTTTATTTTTATGTCTTTTGTTTTATAAGAGATCAGATCTAAAAATATCATTTTCTTTTATTTAAACCGCAAGAGACCATAGTAGACTAATCACTATCATTCCTCCACCTCTGACTTCCACGTTATTGTTTACAATGAGAAAAATAACTTTTGGTAACATTAACGAGCTAACTATCTATTTTCTATTGAACATTAATAAAAAGAAATATTCAAAATTGAGATCTCTTCTCATTTTTCAGAGTAGTTTGCATCGCAATGTACAAAGAATATGGGAATTTCGTCAAAGTTTTTTTTTGATAAGAGGAAAATATTTAATTTGTAAAGTCTTTCCCTAAAAAAATCTTTCCCTTTTCAGTTTGTCCATATTTAATATTTCCCTATTTGAACCCATTATTACCTTTCAAATATTTATTCAGTTTGTCTCTTCCATCTCTCCCATACCTAAAAACTTAAATTTCTTCCATATTTTTCTTCTCAAAGTCTTTCTTTTACATAAACGTGTCATATTCTATTTTAATTTCTCGCGAAATACAAAAAAAAAAAAAAAAAAGTTTTCCGACCCACCTTCCTACTTAGCGGGTAATTATATTCTAGAATTTTTTCTACAATCTATAAATTTTTATAATAACGGTTATTTTTGAAAGTTAGGGCCAAATCCGGCTTAGTTTGATCCGACTTCTAAATATTAGCGAATATTCTCAGAATATTCTCCGTATATTTTGTAATAATGGTAGATGTATAATTAAGGTAACTTAGGATTCTAACTGTATTAGGAATCAACCTTTGTAAGGTAAGTTAGGATTCGTACCATATTAGGAATCAACCTTGTACAGCTATATATATTGTGAATAATGAAAGGAATCCCCAAGGGAAATTATTCCATCTTTCATGGTATCAAGAGCCTAAAACCTAAATCCCTCCTCTTCCTTATTCTTGGCCGAAATTAGCAATTTTTTTTCTCGATTTCGAGAAAAAAAAAAATTTCGCTTTCTTCCTCGCTTTCTCGGCCAAACCGGAAAATTTCCTTCCCTCGGCGGCAGCGGCAACCATGTCTTCCCCCCAAATTCGGTTCATCCACCGGCACAATTGACAACCCCTCTCAACGTTCGAAGTATCTTCTTTTCATCCGCATTCGCCGTTAACAACATCAAGAATTTTATCCCTATAATTCTTGACCAAGAAGATCGTCAATATTCCATGTGGATGGAACTATTCTACATTCATGCATGTGCATACAACGTGCTCGATCATATTGACGAATCCGCTCCTCGTCCCACCGATGTTACGGACTCAATCGGCGTCGTCTTGACGCCATCGTCAAACAATGGATCTACGGCACCATCTCCAAAGACCTGTTGTGCACTATCATGAAAACATGTGCTACGGCACGTGAACTTTGGGTCCGGCTAGAAGAAATCTTTCAGACAATAAAAATACTCGGGCCGTATATTTGGAAGAGCAATTCAATAATACCGCCTCGAGAATTTTAACAACATGTCCGAATATTGTAAGCAATCGAAACTCATAACCGATCAACTATCCAACGTCGGGACTTCGTTTCGTAAACCAAGATGGTGCTTCAACTTGTTATGGGTTTACCAAAAGGTGAATATGACACACTCGCAACAATGATTCAACAAGCCGACCCTCTCCCAAGTTTCAACAAGGCACGTTCACAACTATTGTTGGAAGAAACTAGACGTGCTAAACAAGAGGAACATAATCAAAAGGCGTTAGCCGTTGACGGGATGGCAACACTGCGACCAAGAAGAACCAAGAAGCGATTCGAGCGAAGAAAGCAAAAGCAAGCGGCATCGCAGTGGTGGGAGGTCGTGGCGGCGAGAGGTCGCAACAACAAAGGCAAGGGCCGCGGAAAGGGCCAACGCACCCGGTGGATCGGACAGCGGCCAACCATCGGACAAAGAAGAAGAAGCACTCGCAAAGCGGCGGTGGCCCAACCAGCAGAACCGGACCTCGCTCGCATGCCGTACCCGACCGTAGGGGCCCGGCCCAAAGCAGCCTTGGTCGATCGGCCTCTTGAGCTATGCCCCAACCACCAGCGAGCCCACCGAAGCAAGAATGTGCCCACGCACGATGGCGGCCCAAAGAAGGCAGCCGGCAAGAAGCGGCCCATCGCAATCCAAAGAAGAAGAAGCAGCACTGCAGCAGCCCGGCGGCTCGGCCCCGACCGATTTGGGCCGTGCATACACCACCGTGAACCTTCAATGCCCGACGAAAATTGGTACATGGACACCGGAGCCACATCTCACCTCACCCGGTCGTCGGGTAACATATCTCAACTACGTCGGCTAAAGTGTCCTCAATTTATTACGCGTCGGCAATGGTCATCGCATTCCAATTGAAGGTTACGGTAACACACACACCAAACATCCACACCCACCTTTCTCCCTAAACCACGTCCTATACACACCTAACATCATTAAAAACTTAATCTCTCGTTAGAAAATTCACTAGCAATAATTACGTGTCCGTCGAATTTGACCCTTTTGGCTTTTCGTGAAGGAACTCAATACGGGGAAAATTCTTACACGCCGCAATAGTGTGGGAGATCTCTACCCATTCACTCAATCTTCCGCCGACGGACCGCAAGCACCTCTATCCCTTGCGGCGATCTCTCCCTCAACTTGGCACAACAGACTCGGACACCCGGAGACCCAGTTTTTACTTTTCTTAGGACTTCTAAGCGTATTCAATGTAATAATGGGAAAATTGCCCAACACCGTTTTTCTTGTCCACTAGGCAAACATACTCATCTTCCCTTTATGTCATCAAACAGTGTTACTTTTTCTCCATTTGATATTGTTCATGTCTGATTTGTGGACATCTCCGATTGCTAGCTCTTTGGGTCATAAATTCTATCTAGTATTCTTGGATGATTTTTCACATTTTGTCCGGATTTACCCACCGAAATTCAAATCAAGTTTTTGCAAAATTCCTCGAGTTTCAAAAATTCATAAAGACACAATTTGAAAAACCTATTAAATCATTCCAATGTGATAATGGACGTGAATTTAATAACTCGGCATTTCACAATTTCTGTTCTAAACAAGGCATGGTTTTCCATTTTTCTTGTCCCTATACTTCTTTCCAAAACGAAAAGGCTGAAAGAATTATACGTACCATCAATAACATGGTCCGCACACTTCGTTTCATGCCCGCCTACCACCGCCTTTTTGGGTCTATCTTTGTCAAAATGGTAGAATCCCTTCTAAATATTTTACCAACTAGCACACTCCAAAACAAAACTCCTACGTAAATCTTATACCGTAGGCGACCATCATATGATCACCTACGTAATTTTGGATGCTTATGCTACCCCAACATAGCCTCCATCGCACCCCACAAATTTGCCCCTCGCACTCTTCCATGTGTCTTCCTTGGTCTATCTCCTAATCATCGGGGCTACTTGTGCTATGACATTGCTACTCGCAAAATCATCATCTCCCGTCACGTCACCTTTGACGAGACAACCTTTCCTTTTTCAAATCTCCGTAAATTTCGGACCACCGATTACATCTTTCTCGATGAACCAAGTCGTCCCCGGTCATCCAAAATCTATACCAACAAAGCAGCCCCACTGTTCCGACAGTCCCACCGTCCGGCACCACCCCACCAGCCCCTCGCTCCCGCCACCCCTACAGACCCCCGGTCGAGTCACCGCGCCACCGGCCGACACGCGCGCCCACCGGTCCGAACCGGTGGACCAGAACCTCACGGCCCCCACCCACCACCACCGCCCTCACATCGCATGGAGACTCGTGCACAACACGGGATCTTCAAACCCAAGGTTCAATTCAATCTCTCCACACAAACCTTATCACCCATTCCAAAAAATCCAAAACTAGCAAAACTTGACCCAAATTGGAATGCGGCCATGTGAGAGGAATTTAACGTTTTAACTAAGGAACACTTGGGATTTGGTACCTAGACCATTTGGTGTGAATGTTATCCGGTGTATGTGGCTATTTCGTCACAAGTTCAAAGACAGTGGTGACTTAGAGAGGTATAAGGCAAGACTAGTTGCCAATGGCACTAATCGGCCAGGAGGGTATTGATTGTGGTGAGACATTCATCCGGTTGTTAAACCGCCACTATTCGGACTATTCTCGGTATTGCTATGGGCATGCATTGGCCGATTCATCACCTTGATGTCAAGAATGTGTTTCTTCATGGGGATTTGAAAGAGACTCGTGTACATGCATCGGCCTCCCGGCTTTGTTCATCCGTAGCTCCGCAGCGATTTGTGTGTCGTCTCGGGGAAATCATTGTATGGATTGAAACGGGCACCCCGCGCTTGGTATGATCGGTTCGCTGGTATCTTCTGCAGATTGGTTTTGTATGTAGCAGGTGTGATACATCTCTCTTCACGCTTCACCGAGGTAGCGACCGCATATTTGCTATTATATGTTGATGACATTGTTCTTACCGCTCATCTCGATGGGTTGAAGAATGAAATCATTGCTCTACTCAAAACCGAATTTGCTATGACCGACTTGGGCAAGCTAAGTTATTTTTGGGTATATCGGTGACAAGATCGCAGACCACTATGTTCATGTGTCGGCGTAAGTATGCGAAGAGATAGTGTACAGTGGCCAAGATGGCAAATTGTAAAATTATGCCAACTCCGGTGGACTCAAAATCCAAGCTTAGTGCTAATGATGGTGCGCCAGTTTCTGATCCCACTATATATCGGAGTCTAGCAGGTGTGCTCTTCGATATCTTACATTCACTAGGCCCGATATTGTATATGCCGTTCGCGGGTGTGTCTGTTCATGCACGACCCCGAGAGTCCCATTTTTCCGCCCTCAAACGTATTATCAGATATGTTAAGGGAACACTAAACTTTGGTTTACATCTATACACCTCTGCCCCAACCAAGTTGCTAGCCTACACGGATGCAGATTGGGCAGGATGCCCCGACACACGTCGCTCCACCTTTGGGTACTGTGTATTTCTAGGGGATAATCTTATCTCATGGTCCGCCAAGCGGCAGGCCACGCTATCCCATTCGAGTGCTGAAGCAGAATATCGCGGAGTTGCTAATGTTGTCGCTGAGATCTGTTGGCTCCGAAATCTTCTTTTGGAGCTCCAATGTCCATTGCGCAAGGCGTCTATAGTCTATTGTGCCAACATATCTGCTATCTATATGTCTCATAATCCAGTCCAACATCAGCGGACTAAGCATATTGAGATGGATATCCACTTTGTGCGAGAGAAGGTTGCCCGTGGTCGGGTCAAAATTTTACACGTGCCTTCCTCTTATCGCATGCGACATTTTCACAAAGGGACTACCGCGACGCCTCTTCACCGACTTCCGATCCGGCCTTAGCATTCGGCCTCCTCCCGCTCCGTCCGAGGGGAGTATTAGCGAATATTCTCGAATATTCTCCGTATATTTTGTAATAATGGTAGATGTATAATTAAGGTAACTTAGGATTCTAATCATGTATTAGGAATCAACCTTTGTAAGGTAAGTTAGGATTCGTACCATATTAGGAATCAACCTTGTACAACTATATATATTGTGAATAATGAAAGGAATCCCCAAGGGAAATTATTCCATCTTTCAGTGAAATCAGAAAAAAAAATGCCTATTTCGGCCGAGAATGAGGAAGAGAGGGATTTAGGTTTTAGGCTCTGATACCATGAAAGATGGAATAATTTCCTTCTGATTCCTTTCATTATTCACAATATATATAGCTGTACAAGGTTGATTCCTAATATGATACGAATCCTAACTTACCTTACACAGGTTGATTCCTAATACAATTAGAATCTTAAGTTACCTTAAATATACATCTATCATAATTACAAAATATACGGAGAATATTCTGAGAATATTCGCTAATCCGGCTTAGTTTGATCCGACTTCCTAAAGTTAAAATTTCACATGCGATATCTAAAATTTAGCCATATAAAATTTCACTAACTTTAAAGCTCAGTTATGTGCATTATCTGGAACGGCGTTATTAAATTGTTTTTATCCAATCGCTACATTTTATTATTATCTTTCAATCAGTACATAGACACGGCACAATATCAAACCAGATCAAATACAAAATGGAATAGCTTTTATTATATTAGTTCATAATGGTACACAAGCATGAAATACAATCATATGTATCCAAATCAAAAACTGTAAAACACAACCCTCCAAAAAATATACTAAATCTAAACGAAAATCGACAGTTTTCTCTAGTAATTCAAAATTCATCCTCATCATGAACTCGAAAATTAAGTCTTCGAAGCCAAATTGAATGAAGAATCATATGAAACACATCATATCTCTTCGGTGGAGAATTAACCTCAAAATGTCTCCTCATTTGAATCCCCCTCTTTTGCATCTCCAAATACTTCTCTTGAGGAATATCCAACAGAATTTTCTTGAGATTAACAATATCCTTAACAGGAACTGTAATAGCAAATGTGTCCCAATTTAGTACATCACTAAAAGGGTTAACATAATTATCCTTAATTAGGACAGGTACACATCCCATGTAAAGTCCCTCAACCATTCTTGGACTTGCAACTTCATATCCACTTGGACATATACAATATTTGCTCTTTCTTATCATGTCATAATATGAAACACCCTTTGGTAAGTACTTGTGAATTTGAACATCTTCATCTGTACTATTTTTCCAATGTTGTAATAAAATTGGCCTAATTGGACCGTGTAGACCACCCGCGAAAAACACGAGAACCGGGCGGTCGGAGGGCGGAGGGCCGCCGAGTAGGCCTTTAGTTGTGCCTAAAGGGAGGTGGATTTCTGGAATTGAAACATCCTTCGTTGGGTTGAATTTTTCTGAGGTATTCGCATTGCATAGAGCTCTTATTGAGTTTTTGTACAAGTGTGGTATAGCAAAGGAAATTTCAGGTCCCTGTATAAAGTTAAAATTCAACTAAGAATCAGTTATGCTGTCATAATAAAAAGGTTATATAAGACGGTACATATTACTATATGACAATCTACAAAGGACTATTTTAAGATAATATAATGTTGTATAAATTAAAGAATATTACATGTGTGGATTTGGCACTAGTTATAGTGAATATAGTACTTAATATAATATTGGAAAATAATCAATATCTATTTTATTTTTAATAGCTTTACAAGGGCTACCACTGTTCAAATTTATGAGTTTCAATCATCATTTCAAATAGCTATATATCAAATGGGGAAGAATGGAAGAGTATGTGGGCCAAACATATGCAAGAAGTGTATCTGAACTGAAATTTGTCCATTTATTCTATATGAAAATAAACATAACACTCTTGATAAAAATATGAAGAAAAACATAACACTCTAACTAGATATCTTTAACTATGAGATGATGATTGTATTCCTTACATTCTGTTTTATTTGACATTATTCTAATTAGTTTCTTCAATAAAGGAGTACTAACATTTTTTCTATCTTTTGAAACAATAAGCTCATCTTTATTTTTCTTAAATTTCGTATCAAATTAAATTATGTCAACAAATTGAAACAAAGGAAAACAACAAGTACTATCTATTCGATTTCGTCTCGTCTTAAATTTTTCTTCTTCTTCCTTTTTCCAGAGAAAAAAGGGACATTTACTTAACTTATATACACTAATAATATTAAAAACAAAATCAAGAAAGCTTTACCCAATCATGACAAGCAAGCATGAAATGATCAGCACCAAGGCTTCTATTCCAATAAGGATATTTTTGAGAAATGACATTGACATAATCCATTGCAGTGTTCTTCATGAGACCCCATTCATGTGAATCAACCACATATATGAATTGAGTTAACATTGTAACACTTAATGGCAGGAAGTATACATGAGCTTTGTTTGGATCTTCAGTTCTGAATTTGCTAACTTCCATTGCTTGAATAAAATAACCTTCTATTGCATATGTATGTTTGCATGGACCAAAATGATATACTGGAGGTTCCCCTTCATTGTACACATACACCTTGAATTTTTTCTCCATTTCCAAATAGCTCCTGCATATACGTGTAATTTAACATGTTTTTATTAAGTTAATCTCTTTTCTATCAAGTTATTTTCTTATAAATTGGTGTTTAGTAATTAACAAGAAAATCTCAAGACTATTTCTTCCCCCACTTACTTTTCTGGATTTTCATTTATGTATCTATTAATGAGTACAACTTTTATAAATTGACCATCGATAAAAAATAATTTATGTTATTAAGTCACCTAAAAATACATCCTTAGTATTAATTTATGTGACGATATTTGATTTGATATGAAATTAAAGAAAGAAAAGATTTTAAAAAAAAATTGTTGTCTAAAACAAGTCAGAGAGACATTTATGTAGCTATTGCTTATTACGGAAAATATGGAAAATTTAAAAGTAAACTTATTTCTAAATACAGAATATGATTATTTTTTTGGAACAGAAAAGAGAATATGATACATAAATGGGGATGGCGGGCCTACAAGTAACTGCACCTAATAATTAATCAATAAAAGTAGTTAATTAGCTGGAAGATAAAGTAAGTAACTTGCTAAAACGACAAGTTATATTACACCTGTAGATGTAAAAATTAGTTATATATCGTTAGTGTATGTAATAAGTTAAATTCTTTATTTTAATAGCTAGATTTCAAGAGAAAGTAATTATACGTACCTGTGAAAGGCAGTGGCATTCAAATACATAGGACCATGAGGGATATACTGATCATCTTCTTCTGTCTGATTAATATTCCAACTTTTATTTTCTCTTAATATTGCAGCTCGAGATTTTGCAAGTCCTGCTTCCAATTTCTCTAATTTGCTGTATCTTTTTGGTGCTGTTGAGCTCTTTGTTACATTTTGGGTCTCATCTTTCTGATTTTCCTATAAAGTTAACAATAAATGAGCAATTAGCAAATGGTTCGTATTATAATCAAGTCATAATTAAAATTGTAATACCATACAACATGATCATGGTCCATTAGCATTTAAAGAGTACATGTATCTAACAATGATTTTAGAGGATTATGGTAATGAAATATGAACAGAGGGCTGATGTAATATGAATATCATGTATTCAATTACAAAGACGGAGTCAAGATTTGAAATTTATGAGTTCGTATAACAATTTTAATTCTTAAATTAATATATAATAATAATAATTTGATTCACAATCAAATATTTATAGATATTAAATTAAATTCTTAATACATATACATGATTTGGGCAAAAACTACTTCAAACCCAGATGTGACACTCTAAATAAGCTCTTGTTTAGCTAAACCTAGCATTTTTTAAATCAAACTTAACTGTATACGTGAAAAATCACTAAAATAATGATCAATCCATAATTTCAACACTGCAATAGGTTTAGCGAAAGAATATAAAGATTACACCCATTAAGTTTAATTTTAGATATTCTTGTAGCAGTTATATTTTGCCCCTATCACTTTCAAACCGTAAAACAAAGAAAGCATATCAAGATCACAAGTCATAAGCAAAGATTTTTTTTTTTTTTTTTTGCAAGGGCCATTAATGGATGGTATCAAATTCTTGATCAAGAATTAAATAAAAACCAGCATTCAACAGCTCCAAAAACATCAGTTATTGATTTCATAGCAAAGGAGAAAAGATTAATCATTTATTTCCACGATGTTTAATGAAATGAAGTATTTATCAAGTCATCAAGAACAATAACATTCAAGAAGTAGGAAGAAACAAGTATATATCAATATAAATAATTGGGGTTATTCTTAGCCTTCGCTCCAAGAATTTTAAATCAAACAGTGAAATATTAACAAAACTAATGAAAAAGAAAACAGTTGATCAAGTTATGTGACCATATTTTTTCTTCACAATAAAATCAAGAACTGCATCATTATATTAAGTTCTTGAACTGGAAATTAATTTATTTACTCGACAAGATGATGTACATAGTGAAGAATAAACATCAGTAAATATAATTAACTCACCGTTGTTGAAGAACCATTATTGAGAGTCTCTATATACTGATTAGAAGTTGATAGCCAAATTGAACCCTGTGGATTAGTGATCACAACAAAAGCAGCAACCAAAAACATTGGAAAAATAAACCATAAACCCTTTAAAGAATTTGAAGACCATGTCATCATTCTTCTTTTTCTTTGTGGGATTTGATTGATTTTGTTAGAGTTTTTATGAATAAAGAGACTGATGACAAATGGAATGAAAGAGAAGAGAAAGTTATATGGTGGCAGAAAGTTCTTAAGTTTGGCTTTGGTATGTTATATATGTGGTGTTTTTCATTCAAAAATATGGTAACTGATTGATTCCTTACCATTTTAGTGTGCAATGTATATATATCTTCCTTTATTATTGTAATCTCTCTTTCTTTTTAATAACTCTAGATTTTGCTTTTTAACCTTTAGGAAAAGTGCAACCGAGAGATACTCAGAAAAAAGTGATCGGACTATATATTGGACTATATATTATGCTCAACTTAAATTTGTCTATTAATCCTCTTTTTCTTTTGCCCTTTTCACTTCTTTAATAGTATAAAAATAGTGTTCATTGATCACTTTCTGGTATTGTATTAAAAAATATGTACTTCATTATTGGATGATTTACCATAATAATTTTAGAGGTGGGTGATCTTCAATATTTTACCCTGCTTATCCAATAGGAAGAAGTTCAAGTTTAACAAATTTTACCCAAGTCAATACTTTTGACTTTTAACCTAGAAAGTTTGCCCATGGGCAAGCAGAGGTAAAAAGTTTAATACCACTCATTTTTAAGATTATTGAGTATAATTTTCTAATACAATGAGTAGGGGTGTCAATGATTTTCAAAAAATCGACTAAACTGATTGAACCGAACCATACCGAACGGATGTTTAGATTCTTTTAATGAAACTGACGGTTTCAATATAAATTTATAATCGTACCAAATATTTAGATAGGTTTTTTATTTTATAAAAAATCGAAAAATACTGAACCGTACCGAATATAATATATGTTTAAAATACATTTTATATATTAAGTTTAGGAATAATAAAATATTATTTTTTTTGCTTTAGACCCAATGATGGAAACAACTATAAGCCTGCAACATAATTAACACTCAAAGTCCTAACACTGAAACCTATTATACTACTCGTATCGAAACTAAAATAGTTCTAGCATCTCGAGTAGTAACTCGTAAGCTACAAGGGTTTTCTACGATCTTGGGTAGTAAGCTACAAGTTATTAGATATTTTTCCTCTTGTATAATTTAAACTTCTCTTATTAGATACTTAATCTTAGTAGACTCAGTTCTTGAGTCTCATCTTGATTTATTTCTGCTTGTGTGATCTAAATTATATTTTTTTGTCTTTGCTTAACATTGTTTCACATTACCATAAAATAGTGGAATGAATCTTTATTCTTGTTGTCTTTCATATTTTCTTGATTCATCACCTTTTAAACAGTAAAAATATCTAGAGAGTTGTTGTCAAAGTCGTGCACAAGTATACATGATAGTGTGCTATAACTTTTACTAGTGATTTTTATATATTCTTTTAAAAAATATTAAAAATTAACCGAACCGTACCGATACCGAAGAGAAATCGAGATGATGGGACGATTTCAAAAAGTCTTATTTTGATTATACAAAATGAAATAACTGAAAAATTGATATGATATAAATTTTATAAAATAACAGCTAGAATCGTACCATTAACCCCCTTAACTATGAGTTTTAAAGGCCATAGTAAAACTCTATGTGGAATTATATAAAGCTTCATTATAGTAATTATTTTTCAATTACAAAAACCGAAAAATAACTATTTTTGAATTTCAGCGAAATCATAGCACTATGAATATGATTCAAGTCTCCAAGGGTCCTATTCAGGGGAATCCAAATTAAGTTTTCTAATTGGTAGTTTTATTTAGAACTGCAACCTAGTATTGCCACAACTTCACCCTCTATAACTAAAGGGACCGTTTGGTTAGACGGATTAAGACAAATAATTCATATCATGAAATACCCCCATAAACTAATATAGTGTTCGGTTGGGAGGATCGACTAGAAAAAATAATACTTAATAGCATAACTAATGCATTAATCTGTTAATTGCGTCAATGAAAAGTAATCCTTCATTAACTAATCAATGCAACATTTGGTTGATGGTAAATACCCCCATTAAAATATATGTGAGTCGATGCATTATTTTATGCATGATAGAATATGAATAATAACATATGTATTAGATATATATGGATTAAATATTTTAGAAGACCAAAATAACCTAATTCTTACATAATATGCCTACATATTATTCACAACATGACAATACTTACATTTTTTTTTGGTTAACTGGATAATACTATTTGAAAAGAATCTTAAGTAGCAATATTACAAAATCAAGGAGTGGTATTGTTCCCTGTGTAGATTGTAGCATTGCATGCTGCCGTATTACTACGACAAGCTGAAATTTCCCTTTGAAACGTTAGTTCTTAATATATCATCTGCTGACACTGCTTATGCTACCAAAATTCTAATGCATTCAAACAAGTGTTGCTTGGCCCCTTCCATGGCTAAGAGATCAACTACCTTATTAAAATATACAGAATTAATATTCAACTCCTTAAACAGTCTATACATTACAATTCCTTCATAATTAGATTGTAAACTAAATGACCTCTAGTCATTAAATGGTTTGGTTCTGGTTGGACTCAAAATCAGATTGTTCGAGGCAGTTTTGTTTAATTTCAAGATAAACCGAATTAAATATAACCGAACACGTGCCTGCTTTGAAATACTTATCATTTCTATCCAAGAGGAACCATGGGATGTTGAAAACATATCATGTTTTAAGTTGGTAATAATATAATTTTGTCTACCAAACCTAGACAAATAAAAAATCATCTAATATGTTTTATCTCTATTAAAATTTGAACTCTAATTATTTCTTATGGATATGGATTGTTCTTTTCACTTCATTTACTATTGTGCCGCATCCTTGGATGCTAATAAGAAGGAAGATAAGAAAAGTCGAGCAAAAAGATTTAAGTTAATACAGTACTGATAATAAAAAAAAATACACCACAGGTTTAAATTAACCTATTATAGTTGTTTACCTACAAATCAATGCGCTTATTGGACGGAGTTATATGCACATATCTTTTAATTGACTTAATTGTTTTTATTTCTTTTACCCTGTCAATATATAGAAAATGGCCGAGCTAAAGTATAGTGTACCAGTTCGGACAAATGCACTATCTTTTCCTTAAACCTTATATTTGTATTAGAAAATGTGTTAAATACTTAATAAATATTTAATTGCGAACCCGATAACTAAAATCACTATGAATTTGGTGACAAGTCAGAACCTATAAAGACATAAATTTCAAATCTTGGATAGCGGATGTGTATAGATCTTTAACTCTAAATAAGAATAGGCCAAATAGAGTAGGCCGAGTAAGTTATTTGTCTCATTATTTGAATGGAGATTTACAATTTGTTGACAAATTATGAGTAACAAAGAAGCATGACGCTTGGCAAGAGGCCTATGGCATGGACCCTTTATGAAGTGACATAAATATACTAGAAATATGATTGCTTCATTCTCTTTCACTTTCACCCTTTAAAAGTCGAAACAAAACGAACACGCCAAGAAGTGTATATACATACACAAGTTACGTTTTTTTATGTATAATACTTGAGTTTAGTGAGTGACTGAAAGAAGAGAAGTAAAAAAGAAAGAAAAAGTGGACTTGATCTATAATTATCGTCCTCCTTCAAGAGCTGTGTGGTTAATTGTAGTGTCATTAGTACTAATGATTGCAGGGTATTTGGGTGTACAGAGTTCAAAAAGCTCTGTTTTGGTCCTTGCTTCTCAGCCTTGTGCAAAAAAGTTCACATCTACTAATCTCTCTGATACTGTAGAAGGAGAATTGGCAAAGGATCAGTTACTAGTAAGCCCATTTCTTTTTGTCCGGCGCATGAAACATTAGTGGAAGAGTTAAAAATTTCGTTAAGGGTGTTCTGGTGGAATTTCATGTTATTCCACTTTTTAAAATATTAAGAATGAAAATGCAAGAAGAGGAGCTTGAATTATGGGGGAAAGAGGGCATTTTGAAGAAGTATTTTCCGGGATCTAACTATATAACTTGGGATGCAAGTTCAATAACGTAACGCATGAGGCTGGCATGGAAGAGGCTTGGTACTCATGTCAATCAAAAGAAAGGCAGTTTCAAGTACCTTGGGTCTATTATCCAAGGGAATTGAGAGATTGACGATGATGTTACACATCGTATTGAGATATGGTGGATGAAATGGAGGCTCGCATCCGGGGAATTGTGTGATAGAAGGTGCCACCTAAACTTAAAGACAAGTCCTACAAAGTGGTAGTTAGATCGATTATGTTGTATGGCGCGGAGTGTTGGCCAATCAAGAACTCTCACGTTCAGAAGATGAAAGTTGCGGAAATGAGGATGATGCGATGGATGTGTGGCCTCGAGAAAAAAGATGCATGGATGCCCCAGTGTTGAGGTGTGAGAGGTTGGCTATAAACGGTTTCGAGAGAAGCAGATGTAGGTCTCAAGTATTGGGGAGAAGTGATTAGACAGGACACGGCACAAGTTCAACTTACCGAGGACATGATCTTAGATAGGAGGTTATGGAGACACAGATTAGGAAAGAAAGTTAGTAGTCGAGTGCTATCTGTTCATACTAGTAGTCGTAGCATTATTCTTGTAGTTCCTAATCCTTAGATAATTGTTACTTGTACTATCTATTGTTCTTCTACTTTCATTATCGTGTTGTCTTATTGTAGTTATGACTCTTTTTTCCGGTTAGCTTGATCATACTTAAACCTAGTATTGTGCCCTGAATTTTCTCTTATATATACTGCTTTAAAGTTTTGTTCTTGTGCTGAGGGTTTACCTGAAATAGTCTTTCTACCTCTCAAGGCAGGGAGTAAAGTCTGCTTACACTCTACTCTACTCTACTCTACTCTACCCAGACCCCAATATTTGAGATTTCACTGGGTATGTTGTTGTTGATGTAACTATATGAACTTGAAGTTGTGTTTAGACATAAGAACATAGTCGAAGTTTTATGATTGGAAACTCGTGAAACTATTTTCAAACTTCAAATAACATAATTGAAGTTTGAATTCTTAAAAGAGGATCAACCTTTGGTTTCATAACTGTGTCAAAAACAGGGTGGTATTACTTCCAGTGTGAACTCTTTTCTTCTACAAGAAAAATTCTTCAAGAATCCACTACCGACATCACTGAAAAAAGCAAAAAACGAAACCAAAAAAAAAAAAAAAAAGAAGCCAAACCCAAATAATATTTTAAATCCAAAGACCTGATGAAGTTGGGATTGATTGATTGAAGGCCAAAGCTTGAAACAGGAGACAAATCCTAAATTAGCTTTAAAGTGACATGGTTTGTTGTTCATGGAACTAGAGGCCTTTAGATAACATACAAATAGCTATATAAACAAGATAAGACTAGCCCAAACTCATCTAGTACACTGGGTCTTTGAAACAAGCATCTTCCTCCATTGACGAGGAGGATTCAGAATGATCTGACTAACCAGGAGAAAGTGAAGTCGGCAAATACCATGTTATTTTCTTTGTAATGTCTGAGCAATGAGATCCCAGCATAAGACGTAACAGCCAACCCTTTTCAATGCATGATGAGCTGGAATGCCTCGTTGAGACTCTCCACTGCATATTCATAACCAAGACTGTCAGCCCGTCCGTGGAACTCAGCTACCTCATCCTGTGGAACTTGGATACCGACTAGCACATTTGCACCAGTATCTCCCTTTCAGGACAAAAGAAAACATAGAACAAATTACTCCAATATAATAGCAGATAAACTACAGGCCAGCACCAACAAAGGGAAGAATGGAACTAGAAGAATGAGATCTCATATTACCTGTGCACGATAATGAAACAAACTTATATTCCAGCGTGGGCTGAAAGCATCTAAAAACTTCATCAAAGCACCGGGCTTCTCGGGAAAAGTGAACCGACACAAAAGCTCATCATGAACATTTGTTCTACCACCCATCTGGAGAGAGAGAGAGAGAGAGAGAAAGAGAGATCAATATCCAATAATCCAATAAACCAAGCAGAACAAAAGCAAACATCTCGTCACCTAGAGGAAGTTAAACCTACCTAATCTTCCGTAAATCTACTCTTTAAGAATTAAGAATCTCAAGAGACGAAAACATTATTTTATTAGATTAATTGTCACTAAGTTTCTTAACATAGTAGTAAAAGCTAAAATATTCAAACGAATAGAGTAATTACACATGCAGTTATATACTAAGAATTATATCAATATGATAAAGAGACTTAAACCATTACCAAATGCCTTAGATGATCTTTGACCAAGTCATTGTCTGTAAGATTAATGGTTTGCAGATCTGCTGATTTCATTCTCTCCACCATTTCGTCAAGTTCTAATTTTGTGTGAAGACCAACACTGCGCATTAAAAAAAGGCCATGAAACAATGAGTAAAACTGGCTATAATTAAAATTAAATTTTAATAAGACACTTTATTATAGACTACAATAGATTGATATAGAGGCAAATAGTTGGGAAATATTTAATAATCCGTTGAACAAAGTAATTTGTGTTAAATACTAAAATTAACAATTAAATGAATCAAAATCTCTTTAAAAGATCAAGGAGACCTTGCCTGTAAAGTACTAGAGCTCTTTCTTTATCAGAATTGTATCTGTACTTGAATTCAGTAATATTCATTGGTCCTACCTGTAATCATGTTAATGCTTCAGTCTGCTAGTCAAAAGAGCGCTACTAATATCAATAGTATCAAGTGCTCAAGGTGACCCACCATTTCAGCGTACTTTTTGAAGCTCCCTGACACTTCTGGCATAAAAGTAGCAAGAACAGCTTCCCGCTGTCTACCAACATCTGCGAGTTCAGTTACCAATCTAAGTCTGTCGAAGTTCATGTTGGCTCCACTAGTTATTGCTACTACGTTTTCACCCTTGAGGTCATAGTACTTGCAGTATGCCTCAGCTCCAGCAAGAGCAAGTGCACCTGCAGGCTCTAGTATGCTTCTTTTCTCTTCAAACATGTCCTATCCAAAGGAGCAATGAACTGTCACATCAAAAGTTTTACAACTCACGAATAAAAGGCTGTCTTTCAACAGTTATTATAGACTTGCTGCATGAAAAACGACTACATATATCTCAAAGAAAAAGCATTTCCATTCGACAGAAGTTCTATGTTGGTATCGACTTCATAGCTTCCTACGATATTTTTTATTTTTTCCAGAATGTTTCAGTTTTCTTTTACGACTCATTCTTTCTTAAACGGACCCACTCCATGCCATCTTTTAAAGCATTGCTACATACTACTCCCTCCGTCCCAATTTATGTGGCACCATTTGACTAGGCACGGAGTTTAAGAAAGAAAGGAAGACTCGTCAAATTTGTGGTCCAAAATAAGTCTCATAAAGTTAAGTTGTTTCTAAATATAGAAAGGTGACATTCTTTTTGGGACATACTAAAAAGGAAATGGTGCCACATAAATTGGGACAGAGGGAGTAGTACATAGCATCACCATATATAACACAAGAGGGCTGAACAAAGTTGAAAAGCGGATACTTTCTTGCAAACAAAGAGAGGTAACTGATACTTTCTTGCAAACAAAGAGAGGTATCTGACAAAAATTGTTCAACTGTTAGTCTTGTTTGACCAGTAGTGCTTCAAGGAGCACATATACAGGCATTGAGAAATTTAGTCCTCGGTAAAAACTAGTTGACAAAAGATTTAATCCACATGAAGAGCAACATGTAAAATAAAAGATGATGGCTAACCTTTATAGATGCACATATAGCATCGCGACCAACTAGGACTACGCCATCAATTAATTCCTTGCAGATACGGTAAGTTTCTTCACCAACCACTTTCACAGCAACACCATCTGCAAAACCCCCAACTTGGTCCAGCATTACTCTCTGACCATGCTGTAATGATAATGCCAATGCATTTGCATCAAGTGGTTCAACTCCAATAATCTTTATATCAGGGGCAACCCTTTTCAAATAAGCAGCAATACCAGCTATAAGACCCCCTCCTCCAACAGGCACAAAGATTGCATGAATGTTTTCTTTGAGTTGGCGATTTATCTCCATTCCTACTGTACCTTGCCCTACAATGACATCTGGGTGATCAAAAGGAGGAATGAACGTGCGGCATTCAGCTTCGGCCCGCTCTTTGGCGTATGCTTGAGCTTCATCATACGAGTCCCCCACTAGAACAACAGTAGCACCCAATCTCTTAACTGATTTCCACTGCTCAAATTGGAAGAACGTGGTTTTAGAAAAATGGATAAGCTTAAAATAACGGGATTAATTCAAAAGAGAAGCTATCAAACCAAAGTGTAATTCAGCAATCTTAACTTTAATGTCTGGTGTAGTAACAGGCATGGCAATCACAGCATTGCAGCCAAGTCTCTGAGCGGATAATGCAACACCTTGTGCATGGTTTCCAGCTGATGAGCATATAACCCCTCTTTCCAACTGCTCTTTAGGGAGTTTCGCCATCATATTGTAAGCTCCTCTGATTTTGAAAGAGAAGACCTGTCAATATGAGTATATCAGATTTACTGAGTCGACTCTACTCCAGTGCCAAAGATTTGTATTTCCAGCAATAAGAACGTCTTCTTTTCTTTCTTTTTTGGGGGGGAGGGGGTTGGGAGGGGAGGGATCAGAAGTTTTCAGCAGAATAACAGCCAATAGAAGTGGAACAAGCTTTAACTTTTCTATGTCAAAAGCTTAGAGGAATAATATTTAGGAAAACAAAAGATACAAAAATAGATAAATCCATAGGGCATACAAGTTTAAGTACTTTCTCCCTATGGCTTTTCCAAAAAAAAAAGGATAAAAAAGAACTCGATCCCCTTGATCTAGGACACAGAAATTTAAGGTTGAGCTGAACAAGAAGCCAGGCAAGCTAACATAATCATAAAGCTGAAGATCAACTAATCCACGAAAATGCAACATAAAAAGCAGACAAATTATGGTCTGAGTTCAGATTCAATCAGATAAGCACAAACCCACTGTCTACTTTGCTTTTGCTTTTCCTATGTCCTTAACCTCATCTAAACCACAACAAGAAAAGCCCTAAAACATCCCAAAATTTAACAGCAGCGGATCAAAGCCAAACGACTGACAGATTAGAGTCAATTTCCACTTTGGGAGTTTCGGTCTTAGCGGAGTTTGGCTCGAAGAGGAAACAATGGAATAAGAGAAAAATGCCTAACATGCCCGTTCTTAAGCAATCGGATCACAGTAAGTGATTTATAGAGATTCCTTAAATTTCAAATATTTGAAGCATAATCAAAATAGAATGAGTCAATCCTCGAACAACTGAGAATCTTCCTATCAAAGTTAAAAAAGAATAAATTACAAGAATATGTTTGTATAGACAAAAATCACTAATCAAGGTCCAATAACTTGAGCAAATATTCGAATAATTAAGATCCAAAGCAACTTGACTTTTCCACTAACCCCAGCCCAGGAGGAAGTCCAACTGCTTCACTTTCCAAACAATATCCTAAAGGTACGACGGGATACATAATAGCTTATAGATTTCTGAACGTCTCTAGCATACCTCTGCAGCCCGCTAATTGTCACTCCATGGAAATCCATATCTAAGCAAGGACTTCATCCCAAAAACACAACCACTAAGGAATCCCCTTCCTTACGCAACTGCTCTGTACATTAAGGTATAGTACCCAATTCTTTAGTCCTAATCCATTTCCCGACCTTTCAACCACAACGCAAACACGCCATTATCTTTCCCTTTTTTAGCAACTCTTTACTTCCAATTTTCCACATGTCATGTTTAAGACAACAAAATTAAAGGACATTTTAATACATTCTACGTATCTTTAATTTACAACCCATAAGATTCAAAAATCTTCTTTACTTCTTTAAACTTCGTACGAAACTCCATTTACACAACAGCAACACCAAAAATATAATCACATAAAACCAATGAAAACTGCTAAAAGGACTTCACTTAACACCAAAAAATCAAACTTTATCAATACATATACAATATTGCATAGAAAAAACCAATAAAAAGATGCTTACGGGCTGAAGATCCTCTCTTTTAAGCCACACATTAACTCCCAACCTTTCTGACAGCTTAGGCGCGATTTGCAAAGGCGTCTCATAAGCTACATCATACACTTTCGACGACAATATATTCGTCAAATACTCATACCCTACCACACCACCAGTACCTAAAACCGGACTATTCGGTATCAAGTAACCCGGTTCACACTGCAACGAGCTCGGAGAAACTCGTAACAACGGAACCAAAGGAACCGGTGACTCTACCGGTAACGGCTCCGTTACGGTAGTTGGAGATGACAAGATCTCCGTCGCCTTAGCACGAATAGATGTTTTCGTTTTGTTTTTCCTTGTTTTAACGGTGTTAATAGGAACAATGACGGAGGTTGACGCCGTGAATTCGGAACGGAAACCGGAATTCAATGACTTAACGGCGGTAAAACGTAGAACCTCCATTTTTCACGTACGGATGTATAAATGGAGATTAGTACGTTTTTATAAAAATATTGCCGACGGCGGAGGGTTACAGCAGATGGAGGAGGTGGAGAAATAATTGTGTGTTTATTTATATATGTAAGGCTCTGTTTGTTTGTTGAAGTCGAAATTCATATTTATGAATATATGATTGAACTCAATAATGAACATCTCAAATTATTTATAGTTTTTTTTATTTATATATTTTTTAAAAATATATTAATTAAAAGAATTATTTGATCTATTTTATTTTTATTTATATCTAAATTATAATATTTCTATTAAATATCTATTTTATTTATGTATCATCTTCATTAGTAATACAAAATAAAATAAAGAAAAAATAATTAATTATATTTAAAATTTTAAAATAATAAATAATTTAAAATAATTATTTTTAATAATTATTATAAATAATTTGAGACGGAATGAATAATTACTTTGAGTGCGGGTAGACTCACTAGTGTGGGGACCTGAAACTAAGTATCCGTAACATGCGAGTTAAAAGCTATGTTTCTGACCGAAAGATTTTACATTGTTCTCTTTTGCAATTTGCATTAGAAATTAAATAAATTTGAAAGCCATTCCTGTCGCCTGGCCCAGTTATAATCATTCTTAATTTTTTGTGCGGATTGTTCCTCAAACGCACTGGTCTTTAATTTTTTTTTTTATATCTATGATTTTTAATTTTTGTTTCTGTTATTTTTTTATGAAAATATTCAAATTTACTTCGCAAGACATGATCTCTATAATATTTTTTATTCAAAAATTGTATTTTTATCTTTCGTGACATAAATTATGTAGGAATTAAGATGCGATATAGTTTTATAGTAATTTTTTAAATTATGTTAACTTTGGAAATTATTCCTTATCCGGTATAGTTTGTGTGAATGTTATGATACACATATTGAAATTAAACGCTAATTATGCATGCCGAAATATGAAATTATGTCCTTTTCATATTATGGTAAGTGTTGACAGTTATGTCTTATCCAACATAATTTGTGGGTTGTGTATGATACATATGCCGAGGATATAACACTAATTATGCTGAGCGAAATTCTAATTATGCCACGCCAAAAATAATAAAAGATAAAAAATAAAGAACTCAAATTTAAAGGGCAAAAATTAAATACCACCCCAAAATAGGGACATTTGTGCGAATGACCCTCGTATTTTTCCAAACGGATGGTTGTTACGTAATTCCTATGTCTCAAACTATTTATCGTAGTTACTAAAAATAGTTATCTCAAATTATTTGTTATTTTAACAGTTCAATACATAATTAATTATTATTTTTTATTTTATCCTTTGTCATTAATGAAGATGACACATAAAATAGAGTAAACATTTAATAGATATAGATTTTATCCTAGACATAAATAAGGGTAAAGTAGGTCAAATAATCCTCCTAATTAATAAGTATTTTTCTTAAGGGACATGTAAACTAAAAAAAATGATAAATAACTTGAGACGGAGGGAGTATTATTTTATATTTTCTCGGGTTCATTTTACTTGTCATTTTTATTTTTATTAAAAAGCAAAATAATTATCATTTTAGAAAATAAAGATATAATTAACTATATTAATTTTTATTTTATCCTTACTCAATAAATATGAAGAGAGATTCATATGGTGAAAAAGAGTGTAGCATTAAATTGAGATAAAAATAAATAAGAATAATTTAGCTAAATTACTTTTTTAGTTAAAGTTTCTTAAGGGGCGTGTAGAATAAAAATGGGACAAGTAAAGTAGACCGAAGGAAATAATGTATTCCATTTGAGACGCGATCACACCGAATTTGTCGTTACATAAATAGGATTATTCATCCTTACGTGATGAATCTAATAATACAATACAACAAAATTTAAATAACAATTAAAATAATATTTTAGTAACAAAATAATACAATATAACAATACAATACAATAGGTAACAACTATCCAAACAAGCTGTCAATTAAGGAGATGTGGAATTAGACAATTTGTTTTACAATATGGCAAACCGACAACATAATAGTGTTTCATATGTTTCAATCTATGGAGTGAGGTTACTATTTGGTTTTTTATATTATGACTTATAATGTTTTTATGAAATTTTTAAATATATATATATATCAAATTATATTTTTTTAATGAAGAATTTATTGAAAATTTAGCTATGTGAGTTTGAGTTTTTTCCGTCTTTAATGACTTAAACATGTGAGCCCCGCATGTAGGAAACATCGTTTCTTCGCACGTGCCTAATCTACTAAATGAGTAGATGGTATTGGTGCCAAGTATCGTCAAATTTCGTTAAGAAATGAAAGATATATTGGTACACAAAGTAAGGTGTTTGAGACATGAATAGATGGATTATTTTGGCCAAAATAACAAATCTCTCACATAGGTAGAAGATTGAAGGATTGAGCACTATATAAACTCTAGTTTTGAGTAAGGGTTTGAGACACCAAGGTGTAACCCATGTGTTGAGAAGAGGGAGGACCTAGGTGAGCTTCGGTTCGGGGCTAAGCCCCACACACGCGTCGTCGACCCGCCCGGTCCGGTCTGAATCACGGGACGTGGGATGTGGGATATGGGATGTCTTCCGAAAACGTTGCAACTAATCTGACTTCAACAGTCAGAAACGCCCTCCTCTTTCCTATAAATTAAAAACCCTCTTGCTCAGTTAGAAAAGACATACAGAAACACACACAGATCCTCTCTTCTTCAACAGTCATTTCTACATTTATTTTCTTCGCTAGAATCACCTTATTTGCTTTGTATTGTTGATGTTTTATCTTGGGAGATTATTGTCCATTACCGTAAAAACATATATACGGGACAATTTTGTCTTAAAGACATAAAACCATCTCTCGACTCAACTTTTGTTCTGTTTAACCTTTCTGACATCAATTATACCTACAGTTTAAGACAAAATTATTTAAGTGTTCGAAAGATGTCTGTTTCAAACATTGCTTCTGGTTCTGCTGCTACTACTCAAGGGAATGTTGTTGTCCCTACTCCTGCCAGTTTTCAAGGAGAACGCCCAGAAAAGTTTCTGGGTACCAATTTCAAGAGATGGCAACAAAAGATGTTATTCTATCTTACTACGTTGAACCTGTCACGCTTTCTGACAGAAGATCATCCTTCTAGTGGGGATGCCATAGACACTCACGATGACTGAAGTGGGCGAAGATATCCAGATCACAAATGCACTAAAGTTAACACTGGATGTCTGGAATCATAGTGATTTAATGTGCAAAAACTGCATTCTGAACGGTCTGTCGGATACACTCTATATTATGTATTGCACCGTGAAGACGGCAGTAGAGTTGTGGGAAAAACTCGAGAAAAAGTACAGCGCACAGGATGCGGGTACTAAGAAATTCATCGTTGAAAAGTTTCTAAAATTTCAAATGGTGGATGGTAAATCACTGATGTCCCAAATCCAAGAGTTTCAAATTATTCTTCATCATCTGGATTTGGAAGGAATGAAGCCAAACGAGCAATTTCTGATTGCGTATTTGATTGAGAAATTGCCTCAATCGTGGAACGAGTTCATGAGTTATCTCAAACTAAAGACAAAGGAAATGGGTTTGAATATCTTATTGTCAAACTGCAAATACAAGAGGACAATAAAAGAACTATATCTAAGGGAAAGTAGCCAATGGAGACAAAGGTGAATCTGGTTGATTTGAAGGGAAACACCTATAAAAAGCACAAGTACCAGGGAGACGGCAAAAGCCAAACGATGGATAATTTCAAAGGAAACTGTCATCACTGTGGAAAGTCTAGACATATGATCAAAGAGTGCCGCAAACTGGAGTGAGAGCAGAAGGAAAAGCCAAGAACAAAGGCAAGGCCTAGGCTAACGTTGTGCAAGACATGGATGATCCTTCGAACCTTGACGACATGATTGTGGATTTCTCGGCTGTAGTGCTGGAGGCAAATCTGGTGGAGAATCCAAGGCAATGGTGGATAGACACGGGTGCAACCCGTCACATCTGCTCTGAAAAGAGTGCATTCTCCTCTTACGCCCTAATCTCGGGCAAAACGTTGTTCATGGGCAACGACGCTACCTCTGAAGTGCAAGGGGTTGTAAAGGTTGTCCTCAAAATACTTCAGGCAAAGAGCTTACTCTGAAGCAAGTGATGCACGTCATTGCCATCCGCAAGAACTTGGTTTCAGGGCCACTATTGGTCAAGGCTGGCTTTAGACTAGTTTTTGAGTCCAACAAATTTGTAATAACTAAGAATGGTATATTTGTAGGAAGGGGCTTCGCGTGTGACGGCCTCTTCAAAATGAATATTATGGATGTAATCCTTTCATCTAATGAAATAAAGCCTTCTACCTACATGCTTGAATCCTCTAATTTATGGCATCATAGATTAGGACATGTTAACTATAAATCCATTCAAAAGTTTGTAAAGTTGGAATTGTTGCCTTCTTTCGACATGAACCCTCAACATAAATGTGAGGTGTGCGTAGAGGCAAAATTAACCAAATCATATTTTCATTCAGTCAAAAGGAACACCGCTCCTCTAGAAGTTATTCACACTGACATATGTGATTTAAAGTTTGTGCAAACTAGAGGGGGGAACAAGTACTTTGTGACTTTCATTGATGATAATACAAGGTATTGTTATGTTTACTTGTTGAAAATTAAAGATGAAGCGTTTGAAGCCTTTAAACGTTATAAAGCAGAAGTTGAAAATCAACTAAACCTACGAATTAAGGTAATTCGTAGTGATAGAGGGGGAGAATACGTAGCACCATTTGAAGAATATTGTGCTCAATTCGGCATTGTTCATCAAACGACCGCTCTTTACTCATCTCAGTCTAACGATATTGTCGAGCGCAAAAACCGTACGTTAAAGAAAATGATGAATGCTTTACTTATCAATTTTGGTTTAGCCTAAAACATGTGGGGCGAAGCAATTCTTATCGCTAATACAATTCTCAATAGAGTTCCACATAAGCGTAAGGATAAAACTCAATATGAATCATGGAAAGGAAAGAAACTCACTTACAAATATTCGAAAGTGTGGGGCTGTTTGGCAAGGGTCGAAGTACCTAAAAATATACATGTCAGAAATGGACCTAAGACTGTAGATTGTATATTCATCGGATATGAAAATAACAGTAGTGCTTATCGATTCTTAGTGTATAAGTCATAGATACCTGATATCCATAAGGGTACGATCATGGAATCAAGGAATGTTGAATTCTTTGAACATATCTTTCCTCGAAAGGAAAAAGAGTTAATTTCGCGCAAACAAAGTTATGAACAAAATGCTCAAAATCAACAAGACCTGGGAGTTTCTGATTATCTGGAACTATGCTTTCCAGATCTACAGGACTCAGAAGTTACTATCCAGAACTTAATGTTCCAGATCTACAGAACTTAGGGGTTCCAGAAGTTGAACCAAGACGGAGCAAAAGGGCCAAAAAAATGACAAAACCTTTGGCCCAGATTTTATAACCTATATGGTTGAAAATGAACTGAAAACAATTAAGGAAACATTGTCAACTCCAGAAGCACCGTTTTGGAAAGAAGCTATAGAAAGTAAAATAGATTCCATCATGCAGAATCATACTTGGGAAATGGTTTACCTTCCTCCGGAAGCAAACCTTTGGATTGCAAGTGGATACTAAAAAAAAGTACAAAGCAGATGGAACTATTGATAAATATAAGGTCAGATTAGTAGTTAAAGGCTACAGACAAAAGGAAGGCCTCGATTACTTCGACACATATTCCTATGTGTCTATATTAACGTCCATAAGGGTATTCATAGCCATAGCAACTTTGCGTGACCTTGAGATACATCAAATGGATGTTAAGACAACCTTCCTAAATGGAGAGTTGGAAGAGGAATATACATGGAACAACCCGAGGGGTATGTAATTCCAGGACAAGAAAAGAAAGTATGTCGACTTGTTAAGTCTCTGTACGAACTCAAACAAGCCCCGAAATAATGGCATGAAAAGTTTGACAATACTTTATTATCAAAAGGTTTCTCCATTAATGAATGTGATAAATGTATCTATATAAAAGAGAACTCTGACTCATTTGTCATGATATGTCTTTACGTAGATGACATGCTCATCACCGAAAGTAGTCTAAACTTGATCCTGGAAACCAAGAATATGTTGAAACAATGTTTCGACATGAAGGATATGGGTATTGCAGATGTAATATTATGAATTAAGATTTCTAAGACATTTGACGTACTAGTCTTATCTCAATCTCATTACATTGAAGATGTTTTGAGGAAATTTGATGTATTTGACAGTCTCCCTATGAAGTCACCAATGGATATGAATCATATAATTAATAAGAATCGTGGTGCACCCGTATCCCAAGAGCGATATGCGCAGGTCATTGGTAGTTTAATGTACATTACAAACTACACCCAACCCGATATCGCTTATCCAGTCAATACGTTGGCTAGGTTTACTTGTAATCATGGAAATGATCACTGGAAGGCGTTAAATCGGATACTACGATATCTGAAATATTCGCAGACTTACAGATTATATTATTCAAGATATCCAGCCGTATTGGAAGGATACAGTGATGCAAACTGGATATAGGACATAAAGAACATCAAATCCACCAGTGGGTATGTTTTAAGCAAACATGCATCGCCCGATCCACGATGGAATCAGAATTTATTGCTTTAGATAAAGCATGAGAAGAAGCAGAATGGCTTCACGACTTCTTAGAGGATATCCCTTGTTGGGATAAACCCGTACCTAAAGTGATGATTAACTGTGACAGCCAATCGACTTTAGAAAGGGCACGAAATAGTATGTACAACGGCAAGTCTAGAAATATTCGTCGGAGACATAAGATCGTTAGGCAGTTGATCGCCATGTGTGTCATTTCCATTGATTACGTCAAATCAAAGGATAATATAGCAGATCCATTGACTAAAGGCCTACCCAAAGATCAAATATTATGTATGTCTAGGGGAATGGGCTTAAAACCCAAACAAAAAGAATCTTTATGGTGGTAACCCAACCTTACTGACTGGAGATTCCAAGAATTTGGTTCAATGAGACAACCAAACTGTAGAGGTTCAGTTTTTCGGTTCACTTGAAGTAAGAGCACATCAGATTATTATTCCTTAAAGAAATATAATTCCAAAACTATTCCCGCGATAGACATTAAGTACTACCTACATAATGGGTAAATGATAAGTTTCTAAAATATTTAATGATTTCTAACACTTGCGAGTGGGGTATAGCAGGATAACTTATAGGAGATCACCTATCCAAGAAGTTGTCCATGGCCACAAAGGACAAAACTATAAGAAGAAATGAATAAGGAGAGTTATTGTGTTGATATCATTGTCATGGTTTACACTAAACACTGACGGTTCAAGACATCATATTCACCGCGCAGTAAGTAAATATGATGGTAATCAACTAAGGAAGGTTCAAAGCCGAAAGCTACCTTTCTTGATGCAATATCTTTCCGTTGAAAGATTGCTAAATTTTGGCACCATGTGTGCACCAATTCTCTTTCAAGAGGGGATTATTGGAAATTTAACTATGCGAGATTGAGTTTTTCCCATCTTTAGCGACTTAAACACATGGGCCCCGCATGTCGGAAACATCGTTTCTTCGCACATACCTAATCTACTAAATGAGTAGATGATATTAGTGTCAAGTATCGACAAATTTCGTTAAGAAATGAAAGATATATTGGTACACAAAGTAATGTGTTTGAGACATGAATAGATGGATTGTTTTGACCAAAATAACAAATCTTCCACATAGGTAGAAGATGGAATGATTGAGCACTATATAAACTCTAGTTTTGAGTAAGGGTTTGGGACCCCAAGGGGTAACCCATGTGTTAAGAAGAGGGAGGACCTAGGTGAGCTTGGGTTCGGGGCTAAGCCCCACACGCGCGCCGCCGCCCTCCTGGTCCAGGCTTGGGCTCGGGTCTCGGGTCACGGGCCATGGGCCATGGGATGTGGGATGTCTTCCATGAATTTTCTTTTTGGTCTCTGAAATGTTTCTTATTTACATTTTGGTCCTGAAAGTTTCAGAGATAACCAAACGTTGCAACGACTCTGAAACGTTGGAACTAATATGACTTCAACAGTCAGAAACGCCCTCCTCTTTCCTATAAATTAAACCCTTCTGTTCAGTTCGAAAAGACATACAGAAACACGCACAGATCCTCTCATGTTTAGCAATCATTTCTACATTTATTTTCTTCGCTAGAATCAACCTTATTTGCTTTGTATTGTTGATTGTTGTTGTTTTATCTTGGGATACTATTGTCCATTACCGTAAAAGCATATATACGGGGCAATTTTATCTTAAAGACAGAGAATCGTCTCTCGACTCAACTTTTGTTCTGTTTAACCTTTCTGACACCAACTATACGTACATAATTTACATCTAAAATTATATAAAATTGAGCAATTTGCCTCTCTTACTTCAAATGTTACTATGTAAAGTAGACTAGAGAGAGTAACATTACCCATTACTCCATTCTGAAGAATAAAAACGGTATACGAGATTGAAAAAAAAAAGGGTCATGGTTAAAAATTGATAAGGTTCTAAAAATGATGAGACTATAAAATATTTCTAGAGTATTCTTTGAACATCTCCTATATATACCTAATAATCAATGAAGATGGGGAAATATATTCCTTTAGAGACGTTAAAAGGTGCAAAATTATACGAGTGTCTAAACGGGTTGTCTCATGTTGAATCCTTGTGTGTCTTCTGAATTGGTTTTTGACAAGTATTGGAGCGACTTGAAAGAGATAAAACGTTGTAATTTTAAATAAGGGTTTACGGATTCTTACGATGGTATCACGTGAATTAACATTATAATGTGATACAACCTTAGCTACTTTAGTAGAGCAAGAGCAACAGATTTATCCCACCTGTCCAATGAAGGAATAAGAGAAAAGCAAAAAATACTTTTGATAATTTGTTTTTTGCTAATTTCAAAATGATTCTTCTATTAATTAAATAAAGTTGATATTTAAAATTACATAAAAAAAAGTTTATCATACTTTTTATCTATAATAATATTTGAAAAAATTTGTAGTAGAAAATGCATTTCGACTCCACAGCTTAGATTAGTATCATAAAAAATGGTGCAACAGGAGAAAAATTCAACAATTTCAAATAATAAAAATGTTGGAAATCTTACGCAAAATACTCGATTACGAATAATGTAAGTAATTCTTGAAATCTTGAGGTGTGTCGAAGATAATGTTCTTAAGGATATTTCACCTGGTACACCCCAGAATTCAACAAGTTATTTTAGTATAAAACTAGATATTAGAATCTAACAAAGATTTCAGAAAAGATATATAACCCACCAAAAGAAAATGAGAAGAAATAATTTAATTCTGTGTTATTCCTCTCACCAGACGAACACACAAAATATATATATATATGCCAGCGTTTATTTATGAGTAGTAAATGCCATAAAGGAAATTGGTCAAATTCAACCATAAAGGATGAATAGATTTTGTCTGATAAACGTATGGCAGAGACCACAATTAATCTCATAATGAATGAAAAGAGTAATGATTAGTTATGGATTAATGTGATGGCTAATAAGCGGTAGTTTTAAGTCATTTAATGACTATTCAATGATAATGAATAATTGTAATGGTAAATGAAGAGCAAAGATTAATTGGCTAGTAAAGAATAAATAATATGGTCTAACCTATTTTTGAGATATATGAATTATTTGTTTCAACAATCCCCCACATATCTCAAATATAATATTAATTAGAAATAGAACGAAATAAAAAGTTCTACTGGGTTTTTACATACGAATATAATGTATTAAATTTGATGTCCCGTAGACTATGAATCAGATTTAGATAAAATAAAATTAAAACTTATAGAATAATTGGTGAACTTTAAATTTTTATAAATCAATAACTCTTTTGTAAGCTCAAAGTCTTATCTATCACATTATACTCGCACAATCTTTATTTGTTATCGCATTTTTGCGCTAAGAGATCATGTGCATGTCCTGGTATTCATGAGTGCTCTAGAAATCCGTCACAATTTCATAAAAACGGCATCATCACACTCATATAGGTACACCATCAAGTGTATTCTGCAGAGCAATACACCATCTATAAAGGATATGGTGATGGATTAAGAGTTTATAAACCAGTCTTCATTTTTCTTGCAAATTTGCACTATATAACCAACTCCAAACCATGAACACAAATTTCATTAAGACCTATTTGATTGACTTTTATATTGTTACACCCCCACAAAGGATAAACACTTAACCACTAATGGATTTTGAGATCCACTTGACCTAAAAGGTTCGTGGTGTTTAATTTGTGAATTATTCAGTTTTTTTTTACCATGTAGTATTATATAGCGTGAATCGTGTTTTTTTTTCCTTGTAATCGTGGGATTGGGATTGTTCCCTCTTTCTTTTTTGTTTTTATTATGATTTCTCGCTTCTTACGGATTTCTAATAACAAAAGTTTCCTTTCACGGATTTTTATTCACATCTCATTGAGTTACAAAACTTCTAGATTTCAAATAATAATGTTATATTGTTTCTAAAGTATTAAGTTATGTATGTCGTTCCAGTTTTAATTGAAACTTGTATATAATTTAATAAAAATAAATCAGTTTCTCGTTTGTTTTAAAAATTAATCAAATCAACCTTAAAGTAAATCTGATAAGCAAAAGTTATCAGCACTTCCTTAATCTTATTTTACATGATTGAGATATTGGATAGCATATAATACAATTTTCTTCATTATAGTTTATTGTTGAACTTATTTGAAAAATAATTTGTAGTGAATTATACTTTTAAGTTAACACACTTTAATAACTACTGAATCAAAGAGAATATATGTCAGAAAATCTTACCGATAAGAGAGTAATATTCTATTATTGCATAATGAACTTTTTATGTTCTCTTAATAATGTTAATACTTTTGTAGACATTTTTTTTATCAGCAAGTATATTAATGCACTTCATGCAATTTCACTGTTTTCTTTGCCAGACACTTGTGAGGACCCGTTTGGTCAGGAGAGTTCTTTATTTTTTCACGATTTTTTTAAAATTTAGCGTTTGACTATGTACATTCCAAATACAATTTAAAATTGTATTTGAAATTTAAAAAATACCCCAAATCTTATTTTCATAATTTTTACTTTTTATTTTTTACTATTGCTTATGTTTTTCACTTTTCAAATTTTACCCTATATTTTTTTTATTTTTTATTTTTATAAATTTGACTCTATTTAATTCAGTCAACAACCGATGTAAATATCCAACAATCGGTGTTTCCACAATTGGTTTAAGAGGAATATTACACATAAAATTATTTTCTTGTTTAAGTTGGATATATATACTAGTAGTAGACATTGATGGACTCTGAATTTATTGTTTAAGAAAATTGATGATTGAAATTAACAATTGCGAGATGGAAAGCAATTTCGTGGAAAAGGGAAGAGAAAGAAGACAAGCGAAGATTTTGAACTAGAAAATACTAGAGAAATGTGTGGTCTAATGATGATACATGTTGAATATACGAATAATTGTAAACTTAATTATATCATCGTATTAAAGAAAGTCTATATAATCATGTTTAATGTAATATGAAATGATTGATGAGCAATGTTTACGCACTGATTATGTTTATTAATTGCTTTGTGTAGTTTTGTTAGTTTTTTAAAATTGGGGGTTATAAATCATATTTCATATAATTAAAAAAAAATCAACGATCAAATATTATTTACAAAAACTATAATCAAACACAATTTCTGTTGGTTGCTCTCTTTGTACTTTATAAAGCAGTACGAGAAGTATATAACTATTACAAGTATTCAAAAGGATGAACAAATATTCAATATTCAGAAATTGAATCTTGTTGAACAAATAGGCCAATCTTCAAAACTGCCGCAAGCTTATTGTGTCTTGAATCTTGATAACCTGAAATCAAGAAATAACTAAATCTGGATGGTTACAACGTTGTGTGTTGAGTCGAAGAATTGCCCTCTGTCCTTAAGACAAGATTGCCCCGTATATATGCTTTTACGTTAGCGGGCAATAGTCTTCCAAGATAAAACAACACTTTAATCTCAACGCTACAAAGCCAATAGGTTGAGCCTGGCGAATAAAACAAATATGAATTGACTTGCTGAAGATATGGAATAGGAAGGAAGAGTTTCTATCTTCTCTTCTGATTTGTCTCTGTGTATATAGTGTGTCTCTGTTGTGTATATCTTGTGTATATGTGAGGGTTTGGTCACTGTTTTTCAGTCGTTTTTCTTTATTGTTTTTCAGTGATTTTGCTCACTGTTTTGTGCTGATTTTGTGGTTGTTTTGCTCACTGTTTCGAGCTATGTTTTGTGTTATATTGGTCACTATTTTCGTCTATTTTTCTGTTCTGTTTTGCAGTCTATATTGCTCACTGTTTTGTCTCAAATTCAGTCACGAATTGAGCAAAAAAACAGCTCAATATATAGCAAGTAGGAGGGCAGCCCAACAGCCACAAACAAGGCTGTAATGGCCATTAAGTGAGGGTTGTTAATGGCATTAGAGAGGCTGATTTATGGGTGGTTTAAGGTCATGAATGAGGATGCTCAATTGCCCAAGTAATGGGCTGTTAATGGAGAGTTAATCAGCCAAGTAATGGATGGTTAATGCTCCAAAACGCAGTCCAACGGTCTACCTTCTGTCACCCCAAAATCAATTTTTCAGAAACTCTGGGGACCAAACTGTAAAATATTAAACTTCAGGGACCTAACTGTACATTTGGCAAAGTCCTCTGGTCCAAAAAGATAATATCAGAAAGTCCCCACAGCCCACCGATGTGGTAGATTTGTCCCACACCACATTTCCATGCCTCAAACACCTTACTTCGTGGACCAATATTTCTTTCATTTCTCAACGAAATTTGACGATTCTTGGCCCTACGGTCATCTACTCACTTTCGTAGATCATGCATGTGCGAAGAGACAAGGTCTCCAACATGCGGAACACTAGTGTTTAATTCATCAAAGATGGGTGGACACGTCTCCCCGCCAAACCCAAATTTCCAACAATTTCAACTTAACTCCAACTTCAACAACACCAAACAAAGTATTTTTTGTTTGTTTTGTTTCTATGGCCAAACGCCTACTCAATATGTTACAAAATTTGTCACAGCAAAGGCATCATAATTTAACTAAGACCGCATGTTGTTAACTGGGACTCTGGAAGATTATGAACATTTCTTATTTTGTTTAATTTTGAATATGTGAGTAGATAATTAAATTGATTGGGGCCAGCTTAAAGTGGTGGGTGTACAATTTAAGTAGGGAAAAGGGTAAAAAATATCCTTTACTTTCATAAATTGACTATATTTATATTCCGTTATAAATTGGGGCTAAATTAACCCCTCCCGTTACAAGTTGGGGCCAAACTCCTACCGTTAGCAAAATATTTAAAAATGTCCATCATTTCTAACATATTCTCACATAAGCAAGTCTAGTCGTTGGAATTGAGTGACATGAACACATCATTTAGCTTATTCTGATCCTAATTACCTCCCCTACTTGACTTTTCTATAATATAAGTGATTTCATAACGTTCGACTCGTGAGAGTATAAAATAATAACCACATCATAAATCTGATGTGTAAAATATCTAAAATACCTTTTTTGAAATGCAACTACTAATATTTTTTTCTCATTTTTTTGAGGGGTAACGATCATAGAAAAACTAATGACATGAGGTAATAAGACCAATTATTGTTTGAGCAAGTGCCAACTATAAAAGGGAAAAAAGTTCATATTTGGTCCTCTACTAGTTAAGAAGGTTTAATGCCTTCCCTCTGTCAACCTCATCTATTTTAATTAAAATGACATGCAAACTAACCAAATCAACCCTTCTTCCATCACTATCCAAACAACAAATTTTTAGATTTTAATTTACGTGACTTTTGATGTTGTTGGCAGGGGAGCTCAAGGGTGAAGCTAGTAAAGCCTTTACTTTAGGCTCACAAACTTTTGAGGTCCTAAAAATTTTTAAATGAATTTATGAGTTTATTTTCTCTTAGAAACTATTGAAGACTATAAAAAGAAATACGAGAAAAACAATATTTACTTTTTAAGAGAAATATTTGAGAATTTTGAACTAAATTACTTAAATCTTCATATTATTAAATAAAATTTCTACAACAACATCTAAGGTAATGTATTTAAAACACATGGCTAACATATTTATTAACTTGAATTAATCCTTACTATTATAAATATTAATGTTACTATGTAAAGTAAATGAAAAAATAAAAAGGCAACACTAATTTTTTTGTTTCCAGCTCCAATGCGTGGAAAATTCCAGATTTAACATGTTTGTTCGATGTTATTGTTTTACTCTTAACACAAATGATTAAACAACTTTTGTCGTAATCGATAGTTGCGATTTTGATTTTAAGCTCGAGTTTAACCCTAGAATTGTTCTTTTTGTTTGTTGAATCTGAAAAATTTTGGATTTTTTGAGTGGTGGTTGTAGCTTTGGCAATTGAACAACAACAGTAAATTATCTGATTTTTCATATATGATTGTGATTGTGCCTGGTTGATTTGGAACTAATCTTTAACCTAAAAGCTTCATTGTGGGTCTAATTTGTGAATTTTTTAGAATTGTTTTTCTCCTTCTCAATTTGTGTCTTTGTGTATGTTAGTATGTTTCCGTTTTATATAGGGTGTATCGTATTTAATTATTTCCCTTGTAATTGTAGGATTGGATGTTCCCTCTTCCCTTTTTGTTTCCTTTTACGATTTTTGTTAGTGTTATAAAGTAAGATTATTTTCACTAGATACTATTGTAATAATGACTCAATTTAGCGTATATGTTTTATATTTTATATTCAAACATTTATACTCCTATAAGGTATATAATTAAGTAGTAATATATATCTATTCAAAAATAAACTAAAATTATGCATGTTTCGTAATTCTTTGATTTCTTAAACATTTGAACTAAGCGAAATTTTTTGATATTGCCTCCATCCCATATTAGTTGTCATATTTCACTTTGATCGAGATAGAAACTATTTTAACTTTGATCAACATTTTTAAATGTAACTTTTTTAATCAAAATTGACTTGAGAAAAGTTGCAACTTGCAATACTTTTCATATAGTTATTGAATATATGAATTTATTTGTAAAATCGAATCCTAAGCTCAAATACTCTACGATTTGCTGCAAGTTTATAAATAGGCAGAATATCTAAAGATCCCCCCAAAATTTGACGTGTTTTATTCAATTTTCTTAAATTATACATGGTCCTAATTATCTCATGTACTTGATTTTTTTATAATCGTTGCACACTCAAACAATAATTGGTCCTGGTTACCTCCCGTACTTGGTTCTTTTATAATACAAGTGATTTCATGATGTTTAACTCGTGAGAGTATAAAATAACAGCCATATCATATTAATCTGATGTGTAAAATATCTAAAATATCATTTCCGTTTATATTTAGCCATTTTAACAACTATTTCCTTATCTTCTTCATTCATCCATTAAAATGCATTTACCAATATTTTCTTCTTTTCCCATTTTTCTTTTGAGGGATAATAATTATAGGAAAGCCAAGCACATGTGGTTATAGGACCAGTTATTTTTTGAAGGGTGACAATTATAAAAAGGGAAAGGATCATATTTGCTCTCTACTATTGAAAAAGATTTAAATATATCCTTCGTTATAATATCGATTCATATATGCCTTAACGTTATAAAAGTGACTCAAATTTTCCACTCTACTATTTAAAAAGGTTTAATGCCTTTTCTCTGTTAACCTCATCTATTAATGACATGCAAATACCAAGCCAACCCTTCTTCTACCACCACTATTCAAAATCACCAACACCTTCCAATATATACCATCACCATCAACATAAATCATCTAGCTTAGACATTATTAAGATATTTCTCATTCACGTGTTCTCCGATTCAAAAGTTGTTTCATATAACCAACTATTAATTACTTTCATTAGAATTTTCCCTCTCCTTCGTCGACTTCCCTAAAATTGATTGGAAAAAGAATTAACCAAACAACAAATTTTTTTATTTTAATTTTGTGACTTTTGATGGTGGTTCAAGGATGAAGTTAGTAAAATCTTTGCTTTGGGCCCCCAAATTTTTGAGGTCCCAAAATTTATGGATGAATTTTATGATTTTATTTTTCCTTAGAAAATATTGAAGATTGTAAAACGAAGTATAGATTTTACACCCGCAATAGTGGTTCAGTTGGTTGATTTGGGGCTTCCATAATAGACGTCTCAGGTTCGAAACCCCCTGCCTACGACATCAGAGTATTTGCCTTCAGTGTGCACCCGAAGGGTAGCTATTAGCGAATATTCTCCGAATATTTTGTAATTATGATATATGTATATTTAAGGTAACTTAGGATTCTTACTGTATTAGGAATCAACCTCTGTACAACTATATATATTGTGAATAATGAAAGGAATCCCTAAGGGAAATTATTCTATCAAACCCCTTTCAACGTTCATTGTCTTCTTATTGTTGACACCCAATTTTGTCCCGTCTTTTCCAATTTGTTTGCAATTTTAAATATTTTTTAACACCTCAAACAATTTTAATCTATATACATACATATATATATATATATATATATATTATTATTCTCTTATTATTATTATTATTCGCATTTTTACTATCATTTGCATTTTTTATCATACTCATAAGTTTTATCCGAAAATTCTATGTTATTTTATTCTCGCAAAATTGCATCGCATTTCTATTTTTTATAAAGCATTAAACATTTCGCAAATATTATATTATTATTATTATCACATCGTTATGTTATTTTAAATAATTCACATCTTTTACAAAAAACAAAAAAAATATTTTGTATTGTTAAATCCCTTTTTATACTTTAAACCCCTAACCCATTTTTTATTTTTTCCCAACCCAAAACAATTCCTACCCAAAAACTCCCAAAGCCCAACTCCCCTTTTCTTATTCACCCATCGCCCCAGCCCAAAATTCCCCTTTCATCCCCCTAACCTAAACATAACCCACAAAATAAAATCTCACCAGGCCCAACCGGCCTACCCACAAGCCCAATACCCATTTCCCCTTTATACCCATTCCCCTTACCCCTTTAAACCAAAACAAACCCCAAAAATAAAATTAAAAAAAAAACTAAACCTAAAACCCCTCAACTCGCCGCCACCCTACGCTCCTACCCCTACTCGCCGCCACCCTACACCCCTGCCCCTCACGTCGCCGCCTGACACCACCAGTCTACCCCATCACCTCTCACCGCAACACATACCCCAAGACACGCCCCAAAAATCAGATTTTGTCCCCCCTTTATTTTGAAATTTGAATTCGTTTTTAGGGGGAGTACGGGGGGTGAGCGTTGAGTTTGAGACCTATAAAAACCCCCTTTGGCATCTGTTTTGGGGGGTTCGATTTGGGGATAAAAAAGGGTTCTTTTTTAGGAGTTTTCTAATTTGATTTTTGGGGTTGGAAATTAGATTCAAGTCTCTGTTTCCTTTCGATTTTGTTAGTATTGTTCTTCACTAAAAAGGAGATCCGAAATTATTGAACATTTCTTTGTTCTTGCATGTGTTCTTCAACTTAAAGATTCCGAAAAATAGGTCGAAATTATTGTTTTTTTTTTGTGTTGAAGATTCTGGATTTTTTGCTATTTTCCCACTGTTTTTGGTTCCGGGTCGGGTCACTGCCGGGTCGGGTCATCCGGGTCGGGTCAAACATCCGAAAACCAGAAAACAGAGTCCTATTTCCAGAAAAATCAGAATTCAAAAAAAATCTACAACAAAAAATTAGAATTCTAACATTTCCGGGCGGATTCGACGATTCAAAACAACGCCTCGGTTCGCTACCCGGAAAAGGAAATGCATCGGGAGTAATGAAGAGTTTCGTTATGAGACTCATCATGACTTCGTCCAAAATGAAGAACTACATCTATGTTCATTGCATTCCCCGCTCTCGGAACTTCAAAACAAATAGGGTGCCGATGATATTGTCATCCGTCCTAGCCGCTACTTCTATTTATTGTCTAATTTTGTCTTTCATTATTATTTGGGTTGTAATAATTACTTAATTATGTACTGTCATTAGAAGGCTTAGAATAATTAGGCCGCGAATAGATGAATGAATAGGATAGTCTAACTACCGTTAGTTTATTTCTTTGGCTCGTTTGAATTGGAAACCACCGCTAGCTTTATCTGTTTAGGGCCGTCTTGTAAGTTCCAAACTTAGCCTCTAGTTACTTTATTCTATTCTTTAGGTTCGTTATGCATGCTTTAATATCTTTCAAAAAATAATTTGGCTATCTATTATTCACTTTCTTTAGTCCTAAAAAAAATAAGGTTTGCATTCTATCCGATTTGCAATCTTGAAAGGTTTTTTTTTCATAAAAAATTGCTTCTTTTATTATTCAATTGCCAAATATGTATTTTTCTAAATAAATATAACTTTGGGCAATGATGAGACTTGAACCTTTTATTTCATCCGAGATCAGCATGTTTAGTAGGCGAGGTGACTAAAATAACCAATAGGTTATATATTCGCAGCCACGGCGAGATTATAGTGATCTTTTTTTTTCATCCGAGAGACCAACACGTTTAGTAGGCGAGGCAATCAAAATAACCACATTAGTCATATGTTTGCAGCCACGACGTGATTGGAATGGTCTTTTCAAAATCTAAGTTTGAGCCTTCCGTGACCAAAACGCTCACTGTTTTGGATATGGATTTGAAGTTACTTTTTTTTAAAAAAAATTGTCTCTAACTGTTTGTTCTTAACAGCTTGCAAGGAACAAAGTCAATGAAGGCAGATATAGCTCAGAGTTTATTTATTTTATTTACTTTCTTTAATTCAGCCTTTATCCTGCTCTGTATTGTAATATTATTTACCGCACTTATGTAATTATTGAAATGCTTAGAATAGGTAGAGGTAAAATTAATTCATAGGATAGTCTAAATTTGGAAACCCGTCGCTAGCTTATTTACTTGTAGGCTCGGTTAATTCAAACTTAGAAAACTCTCCGCTAGTTTATTTATTTTTAGGCTCGTCATGCATCTTTTAAAATTTTCAAAAACAAACTTTGATCATCTTCTATTCATTTTATTAATTGTACAACTACAAAATAATTTTCAATTTTTTTTTTTACTCTTTTGGCATTACAAATGAATTGCATTTCCCCTTATTATTGTCACAAATGCATACATGCACAAAATTCATTAATTATTTGCAAACATCTTTTTAACTTCATACTTTAAAAACATGCATTTTTTCTTAGTATAATATTAACGTGAGTTTGACCGGATAACCGCAAGTTAGCGGATCTTAAAGGATGCCTAACCCCTTCCCTTTAGGATAATAATGAACCCTTACCTAGAATCTCACTAGTTTCGCAGATCTTAAAATCGGAGTTTACATTGCAGCATTTAGTTAATATTTAGGTGTCCTAATTCACCGTAAAAAATAATTAGGTGGCGACTTCTCAACCCTCTTTTACCCATGAATCACCCGAAAACACCGTGCTCCGCTTTTTGACCTCGGAGCGGGTGGAAAATAGGGCGCGACACTTATCATCCGGCATTCGCCGTTAACAACATCAAGAATTTTATCCCTATAATTCTTGACCAAGAAGACTGTCAATATTCCATGTGGATAAAACTATTCTATATTCATGCATGTGCGTACAATGTGCTCGACCACATTGATGATTCTGTTCCTCGTCCCACCGATGTTGCTGACTCAACCTGGCGTCATCTTGACGCCATCGTGAAACAATGGATCTACGACACCATATCTAAAGACTTGTTGTGCACTATCATGAAAATAGGTGCTACAACACGTGAACTTTGGGTCCGGCTAGAAGAATTTTTTCAGGACAATAAAAATACTCGGGCCGTGTATTTGGAAGAGCAGTTCAACAATACATGTCTCGAGAATTTTAACAACATGTCCGAATATTGTAAGCAACTGAAACTCATAACCGACCAATTGTCAACGTAGGAATTTATGTTTCAGAAACCAAGATGGTGCTTCAACTAGTTGTGGGTTTACCGAAAGTTGAATATGATACACTCGCAATAATGATTCAACAAGCCGACCCTCTCCCAAGTTTCAACAAAGCACGTTCACAACTTTTGTTAGAAGAAACACATCGTGCCAAACAAGACGAGCACAATCACAAGGCTAATTAGCCGTTTACGGCATGACTCCACCGACGGCCAACACCACCCAGCCACCACCGCAAGACCACCACCAGCAGCAGTCCCGCGGCGGAGGGCGTGGCGGCAGAGGCCGCGTTAAAACAATAAAGGGAAGGGCCGCGGTAAAGGCAACCGCAACCAGCAGCCAGTCCCAAATACCGCCTATTTCCAGTGGCCTGGACAACAGCCAACGTGGCCCAGCCAGTAGAACTGGGCCTCGCCTGCATGCCCATACCCAACTGTAGGGGCCCAGTTCCAGCAGCCTGCTTGGTCGTCTGGCCTGTTGGGCTCTGCCCCAGCCAACAGGCAGGCCCACCTGGTCTCGGTCCAGCAGCAACCGCACGGCCTGGCCCCCACTAATTTGGGCCAGGTCTACAACACCGTGAACCTTCAACAGCCCGACGAAAATTGGTACATGGACACGGCGCCACATCTCACCTCACCCGGTCGTCAGGTAACTTATCTCAACTACTTCGGTTAAAGTGTCCTCAATTTATTACTGTCGATAATGGTCATCGCATTCCAATTGAAAGTTACGGTAACACACACACCAAACATCCCCACCCCGCCTTTCTCCCCGAACCACGTCCTATATATCCCTAACATTATTAAAAACTTAATCTCAGTTAGAAAATTTACTCGCAATAATTCTGTGTCTGTCGAATTTGACCCTTTTGGTTTTTCTGTGAAGGAACTCAATACAGGGAAAATTCTTACGTGCTGCAATAGTGTGGGAGACCTCTACCCCTTCACTCAATCTTCCGATGTCAGACCGCAAACACCTCTATCCCTTGCGGCTATCTCTCCCTCAACTTGGCACAACATACTCGGACACCCCGGAGACCCTGTTTTTACTTTTCTTAGGACTACTAAGCGTATTCAATGTAATAATGGGAAACTTGCCCAACACTGTTTTTCTTGCCCGCTAAGCAAACATACTCGTCTTCCATTTATGTCATCCAACAATGTTACTTTTTATCCTTTTGATAATGTTCATGCTGATTTGTGGACATCTCCGATTGCTAGCTCTTTGGGTCACAAGTTCTATCTAGTATTTTTAGATGATTTTTCACATTTTGTTTGGATTTACCCACTGAAATTCAAATCTGAAGTGTTTGCCAAATTCCTTGAATTTCAAAAATTCATTAAAACACAGTTTGAAAAATCTGTAAAATCTGTCAAATCATTCCAATGTGATAATGGACGTGAATTTAATAACTCCGCATTTCACAATTTCTGCTCTATTAAGGCATGGTTTTTCATTTTTCATGTCCATATACTTCCTCCCAAAATGAAAAGGCTGAACTAATTATACGTACAATCAATAACATGGTTCGCACCCTTATGTTTCATGCATGTCTTCCACTGCCTTTTTGGGTCTATGTTGTTAAAATGGTAGAATCCCTTCTTAATATTTTACCAACTAGCACTCTCCAAAACAAGACCCCTACCGAAATCTTATACCGTAGGTTCCCATCCTATGACCATCTCTGTATTTTCGGCTGCTTATGCTACCCCGACATAGCCTCCACTGCACCTCACAAACTTGCCCCTCGCACCTTGCCCTGTGTCTTCGTTGGTCTCTCTCATACTCATCGGGCTACCTGTGCTATGAATTTGCCACTCACAAAGTCATCATCTCCCGTCACGTCACCTTTGACGTGATGACCTTTCCTTTTTCAAATCTCCAAAAATTTTAGACCACCGATTACACCTTTCTCGATGAATCGAGTATGTCCCCGGCTATCCAATCTATGTACCACCAGCAGCCCACTGTTCCGACAGAGCATACAAGCCCCGTCCCCACCACTGTCCGGCACCAACCAAATACATCCTGCTCTCGGTCGAACACCTCACCAACACCCTTGCTGCCTCCAGTCGTGTCTCATATCTCCCCAGCATCATTGGTGCCCCACAATCCAGCACCCGTAAGTCAGCAGCCTCCCAGTCCAGCAGCACTGCTGCCTACCAGTACAAAAATTATGAGCCCGCAACACCCCTGTCCAGAAACTGTGAGCCTGCATCACCCCAGTCCCGACCTCCCACTGCTACCTACCCATCGCATGGAGACTCGTGCACAACACGAAATCTTCAAACCCAAGGTTCACTTCAACCACTTCACACAAACCTTATCACTCATTCCAAAAAATCCAAAACTAGCAAAACTGGACCCTAATTGGAACGCGGCCATGTGCGAGGAGTTTAACGCTTTAACCAAGCAGAACACTTAGGATTTGGTACCTAGACCAGACAGTGTGAATGTTTTCCGGTTTATGTGGCTATTTCGTCACAAGTTCAGAGACAGTGGTGACTTGGAGCGGTATAAGGCAAGACTAGTTGCCAATGGCACAAATCATCAAAAGGGTATTGATTATGGTGAGACATTCAGTCTGGTTGTTAAACCGGCCACCATTCGGACTGTTCTCAGTATTGCTATGGGCATGTATTGGCCGATTCATCAGCTTGATGTCAAGAATGCATTTCTTCATGGGGATTTAAAAGAAACTGTGTACATGCATCAGCCCTCCTAGCTTTGTTCATCCGGCAGTTCCGCAGTTTGTATGTCGTCTCAAGAAGTCATTGTATGGCTTGAAACAGGCACCCCGCGCTTGGTATGATCATTTTGCAAGGTATCTTCTGCAGATCGGTTTTATATGTAACAAGTGTGATAACTCTCTCTTCACTTTTCATCGAGGTAGCAGCACTGCTTATTTGCTATTATATGTCGATGACATTGTTCTTACTGCCTCATCTGACGGTTTGAAGAATGAAATCATTGTTCTACTCAAAATTGAATTTGCTATGACTGACTTGGGCAAGCTGAGTTATTTTTTGGGTATATCAGTGACCAGATCTGCAGCCACTATATTTTTGTGTCAGCGTAAATATGCAGAAGAGATAGTCTATAGGGCTAAGATGACAAATTGTAAAATTATGCCAACTCCGGTAGACTCGAAATCCAAGCTCAGTGCCAATGACGGTGCGCCAGTTTCTGATCTCACTCTATATCGGAGCCTTGCAGGTGCCCATTCAGTATCTTACATTCACTAGGCCTGATATTGCATATGCCGTTCAGCAGGTGTGTCTGTTTTGCACGACCCCCGAGAGTTCCATTTTGCCGCTCTTAAACGTATCGTTAAGGGCACACTGGACTTTGGATTACATCTCTACTCATCTGCCCCAACCAAGTTACTCTCCTACACAGATGCAGATTGGGCAGGATATCCCGATACACGTCGCTCCACCTCAGCTGTGTATTTTTTGGAGATAATCTTATCTCATGGTCCGCCAAGCGGCAGGCCACGCTATCCTATTCGAGTGCTGAAGCAGAGTATCGCGGAGTTGCTAATGTAGTTGCTGAGATCTGTTGGCTCCGAAATCTTCTTCTAGAGCTCCAGTGTCCACTGCGAAAGGCGTATATAGTCTATTGTGACAACATATCTGCCATCTACATGTCTCACAATTCGGACCAACATCAGCGGACTAAGCATATTGAGATGGATATCCATTTTGTACGAGAGAAGGCCGCCCTTGGTCAGGTCAAAATATTACACGTGCCTTCCTCCTATCAGTATGCAGATATTTTCACAAAGGGACTACCGGAACATCTCTTCACCGTATTCTCTGAATATTCACCGTATATTTTTAATTATGATAGATGTATATTTAAGGTAACTTAGGATTCTTATTGTATTAGAAATCAACAATTTAAGGTAAGTTAGGATTCTTACTCTATTAAGAATCAACCTCTGTACAACTATATATATTGTGAATAATGAAAGGAATCCCTAAGGGAAATTATTCTATCAAACAGTAGCGACTGCGGATTCCCTTGTCATAAAAAAATACAAATTTTAGACGGAAAAGGCTCAAATATGCCATCGAACTATCAGAAATGGCTCATTTATGCCACTCGTGAATAGTTTGGCTCAGTTATACCATCGTTGTTATAAAAATGGCTCATCCATGCCATTTTTTATTAACACTGATTTTGCCATGTCAGATATGACACGTGACCTCCAATTAGATGTCTAGGTCGTTTAATTAAACCAACCCACTTTTAAGTTCCAAATTATAAAAATATGACCCATACACCTGACCTACCCACAACCATAATCTAGTTGGAGGCCACATGCCATATCTGGTATTGTAAAACTAACGTTAATGAAAAATGGCATGGATGTCATGTGGGTAGTGGCACCGGTGTCCATATACCAATTTGGGTGCGGTTGAGTCAAACCATGTGTGTGCATCGCGACCTTGATATCGGTCTGAGTGGGGCCCGCTGCATGGTGAGCTTGTGGAGGCCGGGGTCCAAGAATTCCTGCGGGCTGTCCTGGGCCGTAACTGCTGGAACTGGAATTTCTAGGCCAGTGGGCAGTGGGTCGTCGAGGATGCTGGGAAGCCTACTGGCCAAATGCTGGAAATTGTTGTGGAGTTGGGCCGTAGGGCCATTGTCCACTGGTCCAATCCCACGTCCCAGAGGCCCAAGGCTGAGACCAGTGGGTCAGTGGCCCACTATAATTGGGATGGGGTCCACCACCACTGTTTTGGCCACCGAGACTGCCGCTGGAGCCCCCGCATTTGCCCCCGCGACTTTTTTCATTATTTTTCTGGCCATTCTTGCTGCCCCCGTGAGATCGGTTTTGGTTCGAATTGTCACCAAAATTTTGAGGACAAGTGGAGGAAGTCATCATGACCACGGGACTAGCATTAGTAGCCGCCTTTTTAGCCAAACCGGCTTCTTCTAAGGTAAGCATGGATCGGGCTTGATAGAACCTTGGAAGAGGATTACTTTGACGAAGGAGAGTTCCAACGCCACTATAGGCCTCGGATATGCCATCAACCATCTGTAAAACAAGACGATCTTCACTAACTGGCGCACCAACGTTACGGAGTTGGTCCGCCAATTCTTCAACCTTTTACAATATGCTGAAACATTCGGAAAATTTTCCATGTTGACGTGGGAAAAATCATGTTCAAGGGTATCAACTCTGAAATTTTGATTATCCTGGAATATGTCACGCAGTCTATCCCATACAGCCATCGCCGTAGCGTCTGGCTCAATAATCATCTGCAATAGGTCGGTAGAAATAGTAGAATAAATCCACTGAAGGACGGTGGCATCAAGTGTTGTCTATAACTTAGGATCATCCTCGCGTTTAGGCACCTCTGTATCATCAGGAGCCGCGAGGATTATGTGATGGATGACTTGGTGTGAACGAGCGTGAATTTTGAACAATTCGGCCCACGTCGCGTATTGGACGTTTTCTATTTCAAGAATTAAAGGGATATGATTCTTGATGTTAGAAACAACAAGGGCAGGGTGAAACGTGTTCTTTGACGTTGACATAACGAAAGAACAATAGGTGATAGAGGGATTTGGAAAAGAGATTTGGAGAGCGGAAACAAGAAAAAAATGGTAAACCCGAGGAGGAGGGTCGGTCTTGGCCGAGAGAACAAGAATTTGTGGGAGAGAAATTTTTGTTTGACCTAAACTTTTGATACCATGAAAGAAATAATCCATTGATTATTTTCATTAATTGAAAGACTATATATACAAGTTACATATTTCCATAATAAGAGAATTTTATTCATATTCTATTTCTAAAACCTTATTCTACTTGGATACTAACTATACATTTATGGTAATACAATTATTATGGTAAGTGTACAATACTAATTACATTACAATATTACCATAAACTAGGATACTAAAATATCTATATACACGGTACAAAAGGGGCTGAAACCCGAGAGCTTTCCAAGAGACAATATACACAATATACACATGTATATTGTGTATATTTAACCGCTATAGAGAATTTTTAAAATTTGCTTATTAATTTTCAATTAAATAAATACTTTAAATTTTATTTAAAATTTTAGTGAAAAGGTAAAAAAGTCAAAGACAAATTGGTTGGGAATCCAATTAGCTACTGATACATTTATCTTTTATTCAGAAATTTTTACATTGTAGGTCTTTAATTAAGGATTAGTTTAGTAAGTAATATTACTTTTGAATAATTTAAAATAACATATTTCTTAATTATTGTAGCACAAAGTTGTTATATTAATGAGCAATAAAATAGGAAAAGTAAGGTTGGATAAGTGTTGCTCTTTTAGAAATGTTAAAAATAAATAGCTGGCACACGCAGCCGCTGGGTAACATGCGCGACCACGAACTCTGTGAAATCTTGAACACCTTACACCGACGGACTACACAGTCTAGTTTAGGCCTGGCCAGTGGGCCGGGCTCGGGTCTGGCGGGGTCGGGGTCGGGGCGGGACCGGCGAGGGGGGCGGGGTCGGGTTTGGCGGGACTTGCTCCAGTCCCGTCCCGATCCCGATCCCGTCGGAATCAGGGCGGGGGCGGGGGCGGGGGCGGGTCGGGGTCGGGGGGGCGGGTTCCGGCGGTTTTTTTTTTTTAATAACATATGTATAAAAAAAAACTCAATAAACAAGACAAGATAGTGTAATAAAAATATCTCAAGACTGTTTTTGTAACTCTTATATTATTTAATAGACATATGATTTTTTGTAATACAAATACAATTGTCTAAAATATAAAGTGCAACTTTGTGGTGTTGTCCAAAAGTTGCAAATTACATAATAAAATTGCAATTTAAAAAATTACATTCTCAAAAAAACTGTTCTAATTGCTTGATAATTTTTCGTGGTTCTTCGGTTGGAATTAATATTTGTTGGTCAAATTGATCCATGTCGCTTCCACTACCTTCAGATAAGATTTCGTTGTAGTTTTCGTCTTCTTCTTCGTTGATCTCCGGTTGACCGCACCTTCTCCGATCCGCTCGTATCCAATCTCCGAATAATCCGCAATTTCCAAGTCGTCTCCCGCTATTGAGTGTCCGTGGTCTCCTATTTGATATCTCCGTCGGCAGAGAAAAAGCGCTTTCGTACGCGCGATTGATGACGCTTGAATGTTCAAAACATCTCGGGCCATCATTTGAAAGTGTCGGAAAGGTCTTCTCATTTCCCTTCCAAAGATTTCAAACAAGTCTTCATGTCCATCTTCATTGATAACTTCTTGGTATGGTACAGAACCCTGCAAAATAAAAATATCCAACTCGCTAATTTGGTTAGTAGCGGTACGACCACACATTCTATTTCTGAGGCTTTCAATACTAGCCGCAGAAACAACATGTCTTTTGTGAGGTTGTGTTGAAGATGAAAAAGATGGTATAGAAGCCGGTAAGTTACTAACATTTTCTTGTTGATAAAACCTATATTTTTTTTTGCATTGGTCTTCTATGCTAGACAACACTTCTTCTTTAGTTTGTTCAATAAGTGGTGGGTGATTTAAATTTTTGGGACTTGGAGGTAGTAGTACTTCTATACAATCGTAAATAGTTTCAATTAGTGATTTAATACCGTCTATTTTAATAGTCGAATTTAATACAGGACCAATAATATAAATAGTGGGAATAGAAATAAAATATTTTTTTATTTTGATAAACATTTTTTTAATAGCTGCCATATAAGCTGGTTTTTCCATATATTCACTAAATAATAAAAATATTAGAGTTATATAAAACAACATAGTTGAAATAGTAGGATAATATATACCGGAAAATTCTTTTGTTGCTTGAAAAAATTTCTCTAAAAATACAATAAGTTCGGAAATTTTTACCCAATCACTATCTACAACCATATCAGCTGGATTTTGATTATGAGAGTTAAAAAATAAAGTTATAGATTTTCTATAGTCATAAGCAACAAGTAGTTGCTCGTATAAAGAATTCCACCTAGTGGATACTTTTTCTGGATTTTTCTATAAGGTAGTGCACAATCGTGACAATTTTTTTTATATTCTTTTCTTCGTTGTACTCTATTACTTTTTAAAATAAAGTTTATAGCAAATTGTATTTTACTAAGAATGTCTTGAAAAAGTGATAGACCATCATTTACAATTAAGTTATATATATGGCACGCACATTTTATATGAAAATGATCTGAAAAAGATGGAGTTAAACTATTTTTTAAAATTGTAATAGCGTAATTGTTAGAAGAAGCGTTATATAATGTAATAATCATAATTTTATCGATTATTCTATAATAATGGCACACTTGATAAATATTATCTGCAATAAAAGTACCAGTGTGCCTATCATCTATATATCTATACGCTAAGATACATTTTTGCATAGACTATTTATAATCTATCCAATGACAAGTTACCGTTAAATAATCATGGCCGTTAGTACTACGACCTATATCAGACGTGATAGATACTTTGCCATTAAAATGATATAATGAATAACGTAAATATTGTTGATATTCATGTGCGAATTTAAATACATCTCTCTTAACAGTTGATCTAGGAAAACCGTTAAAAACATGATTATATATATCTCTAATGTAATGAATAAAACCGGGAGATGAAGGAAATGAAAAAGGCAAACCCTCCACATCAACTAATTTTGATATTGCTTCCTTATCTCTATGTTTATTGTATTTAGGGTCTACAATTCCCCCTGTCATAGGGTTAATTTGACCCTGTACTTGGTCCGGGACTAGAGATGGCAATGGATCCTGGACCCGGTCCGGATCCGATGTATCCAGATCCGTTTTATAGGATATGGATCTTCAAAATTTGGACCCGACGGATCCGGATCGGACCGGATCCGTTTCGACGGATCGGATCGGATCCGGATCTTGTATTTGAGATCCGTATCCTATCCGAGATCCGACCCGTGGATCCATTTTTTATTAAATATATTCATAACCTAGAATGTAATTTTATAAGTATTTTCTTAAAATTGCTAAGCACATTCTTGCAAGTTTAATTCTCATAACAAGTTTAATTTATTCCCGCGTTAACTCAAAAATAAAAAAATAAAGAGGTAACTTCGATAATAAAATCAATGTTATATTAGTGAATGACTAACATCTCCATAGACAAGTAGTTAAAATTATATTCACTTCATTTATGAAGATTCCAAGCACATGCAAGTTCTGCATTGTGGAAATACTAGTCAGCATTTTCCGCAACTATTGTCATTGTCCAACATTTTTAATTAATAACTCACAATCAAAATGAGACAACGAACAAAATATCTCATATGAACATCTCAAAATTGAAAAACAGTAAACTGTTACTTAAGTAAAAATTGTTTGTCAATTCAAAAAAAAATTCTTAGCAAGGTAATTTTTTTTACATGTGGATCCAGATCCGATCCGTGGATCCGGCGGATCCGGATTTGGATATGATTTTTATGGATCCGCTGGATCTGGATCCGGATCCGGATCTGGATTCAGGTATGAAAAACGGATCTGTATCTGGATCTAGTAGGATTCGGTCCAGATCCTATCCGTTGCCATCCCTATCCGGGACAGTATCAGTATGTGAACCTTGTCCCGATGGAGCGACCGTTTGCGCACCCGGTTTTGAAGCATGGTATTGGGCATACCTAGCTGGATGAGCGCTTACTACGTGTCTAATTAAACCCCCATCCCACCGTGACCTTTTCCAGTTTTAAATTTTAAAACATTTTTACAAATTTTACATATAGCTACTTGATTCTCTACGTCCCTATCAAAAAATGTCCATGTATCTTATTTTAATGGTTGTTTTGCTAGACCTCGTCTCATACTAGGGGGAATAGGAGGCATTTCAGTTGAAGGTGCACTAGTGGTGTGTTGTCATCAACATTAGAGGGTATATCATCTAGATCATCATCTAAATTAAAGTCTTCTTGAGTTCCAAAAAATAGCTCCTCGTCTAAATCTAATGGTATTGTAGGAAAATGTTGAGTATCAACAAAATCATCCTTTGTAGGAATAAGATGACTAGAAAAAGTACCCTTGCCCCTACTAGGAGAAGCACTCTTACCCTTAAACATACCTCTTAATCCTTTCATTTTAATTATGATAATAAATAATTAAAGACAATAAAATTAAGGAACGAATTTAATCGAGAGGTTGAAAATTGAAACTTTGCTCGATGGAAGATCCTCAAGCTAGTTGCCAACTTCACTCCCAATTCCCAAATGAATAAATAAAATTGAATATTTAGTAAACAATGTAGACTTGTAGAAAGATATATTGAGAGATTAGAGAGATTGTAGGAAGATTTGGGAGAAAGATGAAGAGAAAAATGAGTTATTTATAGTTGGAAAATTGGGTTAAGTGTAAATATAATAACTTATGGGTTAAAAATAAATATTAAGGGGTAGGGGGGAGGGGGGGGCCAAAAATGGCCGTTTCCCAACGGCCAAAATCTAAAATGGTCGTTGGTGCAACGGTTATATTTGCAAAGGTGGCTCTTTCGGGCGGGGTCGGGTTTGGCGGGCCTGGGGCGGGCTCGGGACGGGCGGGACGAGACATTGTCCCGTCCCGAGTTCAAGTCCCGCTACCGTTTTTTTTTTTACTCGGGGTTGGGCTGGACCGGGGTGGGCTCGGGACGGGGTCGGGTCGGGGTCGGGCCGTCCCGGCCCACTGGCCAGCCTTAGTCTAGTTGTTTGAAAGGTGTTCAAAATATTATATATACCTCATATAAAATAGCATTTTAATTATGTACACAGTATAATTTTTTTGCGAAGGGTGTTCATCTGACCACCCTTATCCTTATAGCTCTGCCTCTGACATCGGGAATACAACTTTCGTCAGAAGAGTTTATGATGATCCGATAATCAAAGCTCATTTCGAGATTCGAGCGTGGGCTACTATGTGAAAAGTGTATTGTATTAGAAAAATGCTCCTAGAGCTTCTTCATTGTATCAAGGGTTCGAGTTGTGAAGGAAGTGATATGATGATGACCTAGCTGTAGAATTGAAAGGAAATTGCAGAGATGGAGGTGCTTAGTTATCGTCTCAATAGTTTTTATATTAGTTTCCATAAATAGGTCAATTGATTGAATTATATTAAAGTATTATGCCTTTTTTAATATAGATATAATAGTTAAAAACACACCTTAACTATCACATTTTTCTCACACATCTATGTATTAAAACACACCTAGATGATAGTTCATGTAGGAAAAGAGAACAACCGATAGTTGACCTAATCAGCTTCGAGATATATTTTTAATACATAGATGGTGATAGTTCAGGTAGAAAAAGGGAACAACTTATTTGGGGTGTGAAAATAGCGAAAAAGAGATAGTTGACATGTGTTTTTAACCATTAACTCTTTAATATATTTGTCTTTGTTGTCTGATTTATTATGGTTCAAAATTTGCAATTATTTGATTTCGCGTTACGCATGTTATTTCAATTCCAATAGGTACCTAGTTGTCATCGACGATATATGGAGCAGAATGCCTGGGACGATATAAATCAATGGTTTCCCGATTCTAAAGGAAGTCAAATCTTACTTACTGCTAGGTGCATAAATGTAGCTTGTTATGCCGCTCTAGGTAAGTCTCCTCATCAAATGTCTCTTTTAAATCAAAGGGAAAGTTGGAAACTATTTCGAGAGAAGATTCTCGTGAAAGAGCAACAACTCTGTTCGAAATTTTTGGAAATTGGAAAGAAAAATTGCATATAATTGTCAAGGACTACCTTTAACAATTGTTATAGTTGTTGTTCACCATTTATGTAATAGAACAAACCTCGAAGTTGATTGGGCCTACGCACGCAATACGGGGCGAGGCGTAAGCCTTGAGATACGGGGCATAAGTCTCATGGATCTATCGGATGTATATATCATGTATCTTCAATTTTATAATTTTAATACTAAAAAAATAAGTAAAAGTAAAATTTCTAAAATTCTGCAAATAAATTTAAATAAATCACCAATAATATAAAGAAATTATTATAATTACTATATGAGAAAGGTAACAATACAAAAAATGAAAAATGATACTTTATAAAGCAAAGACGGGAAGTATGTAACTATTATGGGAGAAAGACCAACGGATTTGGCCATTATAGGAGGAGCAATTCAGACCCAAAATAAATGGTGAATTGAGTGCTTGGTATTTCGTTTTTGACCGTCGAAATTCGATGTTCTTGAAACTTCGGGGACCAAAGCGTACATCTTGAAACTTCGTGGACCAAACTCGTACATCCGAAAGAATTCTCGGTCCAAACAAGACATCCGAAACTTCGGGATCAAAGCGTACTTCCGGCAAAGTTTTCGGCCCAAAAAGATAATATCGAAGACCCACGTGCCCACAACCCGTGACCCACGACCCGTGACCCGTGACCCGTGACCCGTGAACCCGTGCCGGAACCGGAATCGGAACCGGACGGGACGGGCGGGCGGCGGCGGCACGTGTGGTCTTTCCTCGAACCGAAGCACATCTAGGTCCTCCCTCCTTTAAACACATGGGATACCCTTGGGGTCCCAAACCCCAAACCAATTTCGAATCTTATATACACAACAATTCTTTCTTCCTCTACCGATGAGGGAGAATTACACACAATACCACACTTTCCATGCTTCAAACACCTTACTTCGTGAACCAATATCTCTTTCATTTCTCAATGAAATTTGACGATTCTTGGCCCTACGGTTATCTACGTACTTAGTAGATCATGCATGTGTGAAGAACCGGATTCTCCAACATACGTTACACTAGTGTTTAAGCCGTTAAAGTTGGTCGGTCGCAACTCCCGCCAAAGGCAAATTTCCAACACGTAATAGCCTAGATAATCTTTAAAATCAAATCTCATCCACTTCGTCATTAATATCCACATCTATTAGTTCTTTCCACCCTCAACTAATATTTACATTGATTTTTTATTTATATATTTCAAAGAAGGAAAATGATGAAAAGTGTAATAGCAATGACAAAAAATGAAAAAAATTACTTCAACAACATGGTGCTATGAAATCTCTATCCTACCAGTTTCAAATATAAAGATTTAAAAAGTTTATTTATAACAGTGTTATTTAAATAGTTTAAGAAAAGTCACTACAACCTGAAAACATGATAATATAAAGTATGAATATCATTACACCAATAATAAAAATTATAATCTATAGTAATAAATACTTTTAGTTTTTAAAAAAATAAATTTAATGCTCGAGGCATACATTTTTACACCCTGGGCTTACGCTTTCGCGTCCAGGACTTACGGCCCAAATTCTAGAGTGTACGCACTATGTATCTATGCCTTTCATTTGCGCCCAGAGCGTTTTTGGTATGCCTCGACCCGGGACTCGCCCCGAAAACGCCTCTGAAAACACTGGGTGATAGGTCAGGTAGGATAATAGAACAACTTATAATTAGGGTGTGAAACTTGCGAAGAAGTGGAGTCTGAAACTCCGGAATAGTAATAGTTCATGTAAGTTTTTGACTATTATCTCTAATATATATTATAATAATTGAGTTTGCAGTTAAATAATTATAAATATTTAATGTATTTATTAATATATATGTCAATCATTTATAACACATTAGAGAGCCAAAATTCATCTTCAATTCGTTTAGAAAATATCAAAAATCCTAATCTAAACGGGCTAGTTCTAATCTTTTTGTGAGCTTGGAAGAGATCACTCAAATTCTTTTAGAATTAACGTGCGGAGACTATACAACTAAAAAAGAAGAAATAACACAGTAAATAACAATAGTACTTACCAAATTTATGTGAAAATAGATACGCTGTTTCTTTGATTTTTTTTTGCAAAGGAAAAAAAAAGGAAAGCCAGCTGAAAAAGCGACTATTTTCCCTGCTAATTTTCCATTTTCTTCTAAATTGTCCCAATTATGTTCAACAAATTATGGTAATATTTCTCTAATAATCACCAATTTCTATTTCTATTTCATTTTTTATTATTCCATTGTAAAATCCTGAGTATCGCGTTTCATTGTTGAAATTAGGGTTCATTTACTTAAGTTTCTGTATTTCATGTGTTGTGATCTTAATTTGTTTAAATTCGTTTGTTTCTTATACTTAAAAGTTTTTTTGGTGATTTGGATATCGGTTTAGGGATAAGTGTGGGATTTATAGAACATCTAGTTTTAGAGAATTCTTAATTTGCTTAAAAGTGTTAAATCATAGAGTATTTAAATGATTCATACCTCCATTAGTTTGGGATTGAGGCGACGAAGCTGTTGTTATTGTTAGGAAGTAGGAGAAGTTCATAATATTAAGACTTCTGTGATAGCAATTGATACTTTGATAAGAAATTGGGTAATAGGAGGCTTGGGATTACCAAGGGTGTGGTTTAGTGGTCAATAAAGTGGGTTGAGCACCTTGAGGTCTCAAGTTCAATTTACAGGGATAAAAACAATGGGTGATTTCTTCCCATCTGTTCTAGCCTTGGTGGACAAAGTTACCTGGTATTTGTTCCTGGTGGGGGTGGCAGTTATTCCGTGGAATTAGTCGAGGTGCGTGCAAGTTGACGGGACACCACGATTATAAAAAAAGAAAAAGAGGCTTGGGATCATGTGCTACTGTATAATTGGAGGAATTCTGATTCTCTCATTTGTCTCCACATACTAAGACAATCTTATTGGTGTCTTAAAAATACTGTACTATGGTTAGTGGAAGTTTTAAAAAGGGTCGGAGTAGACCTAAAATCACATGGAAGGAAGTTGCCCCGAAGGACCTACAAATGTTTGGTACCAATGCAGAATTAGCTAAAGACAGGGCACAATGGATGAAAAAGATTCATATAGGTGATAGCTACAAGAAGTGGGGATTCATAAAGGTGACCCAATTTGTTTGGGACTGAAGCGTAGTTGTTGTTGCTTGTACTGTAGTTTTACCAGGCAGATCTGGGCAATGTTTTTGAGTCCAATGCGTCATGCCAGGGTGCATAAAACTTGCTCTATCCAGCTGGCATGAGCTGTACTCTTCTAAGGACAACAAATTATGTTGGAAGGAAATTCCTACTTGCATTTACGGGAATATTTGGACAGGAATTATAGATGTTTTAGTGATCAGAGAAAGAGTATCTTATGTAGTTACTTGTTGAATCCAGATGTTTAAAGAGTTTTCACTTATGGTGTAGGAAGAACGTTGTATCTGATATGAACTCTATGCTAGATCTTTTCTATTCCTTCAAGGCAGAGAAGGAAAGCTTGCCTTTTGTAATTCGTTTTGGTAACTTCTTAAAACTCTTTAATAGAATACAACAACAACAACATACCCAGTGAAATCCCACAATGTGGGGTCTGGGTAGGGTAGAGTGTACACATACCTTATCTCTACCTTGGTAGGTAGAGTGGCTAACTCTTTAATAAAATGTTTTATCTTTTTCATAGAAAAAGTTTGGGTCTTGTATTCATTTTCATGTAAGCACTCAGAAAGCAGAAAATTGTATGCATGTAATTTCGTGTGTTTCTTTTTTTACCATAAGACTTGGTATCTTGTATTGACTTGCTTACTGACATGGTATGCTCTCGGTAACTACAACAACAACATACCCTGTGAAATCCCACAACATAGGATATGGGAATGGTAAAGTGTACGCAGACCTTACATCCACCTTAGTAGGTAGAGCAGATGTTTCCGGGAGACCATCGGCTCAAGACAAACCATAATCACAAGCAAAGCAAAGCAAAGCAAAGTAAGAGAAACGGTCAGACTCAGACAAGAAATTAAAGCATTATGAACATGCTGATAACAAAATCGAATACACCATGGTAGCGCATTCTAACAAAAGGAAGCAGTAGCTAACACAGCTAAATAAGATAAACAAAGTACACACATAACAACAGAAATCAAACTACAGGGGACTATAAAGCAATACTGCGCCTATAAGTGTGATAGGCTAATCGGGCCTACAGTAAGAACACTACAACTATCATTTTGTGATCGTAAGTAGGACTACGCTCGACTACCTTCTACCCTAATCCATGTCCTCCACAACCTCCTATCTAAGGTCATGTCCTCAGCTCTCGGTAACTAGGATGCATGAAATCAGCTTATCTAAACTAGGTTATTTTTAACATATCTACTTTTTAAAAATTCCTACAGGGGTGGTTGGCAACAACCTCAGCAACGTCCACAGGAGGGTGATAATGGTTCATGGTATCCACCATCTGTAGGAAGCTCTCAGTCTCCCGGGTCTTCCTGCCCCGGAACTCCTAGCTCTTCAGGCAGTTATGGTGTCCAAAGACCAACAGATAGGCCAAGCTCAGCGTCACATGTTTCCCCTGCAGAGGCTGCAGGCATTATTGCTGCTTTAAAAGATAAGAGGTAGGTGTTGGTGGATGTATAATATCTGCTACAATGAAGTATGCACACGGTTCTCTGTGTTTTTTCCTTTTTTTATAAGATGTACAAGGTCTTTTTCGGTTGTATATCTGGATTTTTCTTAATCTGAGCAAGCTTTTGATACTCGTGAAATTTTATCTTGACTCGGTATGTAGAGCTGTTTCATGTTGACCTGCTAACTAATAAAATTTATATTTTTTTTGAGAAGGAAAAGTAATGGAATTTATATAGCTCTCTGATCCCAATAAATAATTTGCTGAACTCCTGATAAATCTTGAAGCTGTAGTGTTACCGTCATGCACTTGGAACAGTATAGTTCTCCTTGTAAAATCTGCTGTGCTGGTACATGTTTTATTATTTGATAGCAGAGCCCTTCCGCGTTGTGGTTAAAAACTACTAAATACATTATGGACAATTGATGCTGATAGGGTGTCTTTTCTAGAAATAATTGGAGTAACTTTTCAGATATTCTGTTTTTATGAAAACAATTTGGAAACTAAACAAGAAAGAATACAGAGTTGGTCCTCAGGTTTGCTTGATAGGTGAGAAACACATGTCTGTGCATTTTGGTAAGTATATATCCTTATTCCGATTGTTTTCTAGAACAAGCGCTATTTTGTTTTATTTTTGGTCTGATAGAAGTGTTGGAGAACAGAACTGAAAACAGAATAATGCAAATTTATGTTTCCACCCTAACAACAGTGGTCATGTCCAAAAACTCAGTCACAGAAATGAAACAGTTCTCCCAAAATTATATCCAAACACTCACTTGAAGATGAAACAAATAAAAAAAAAGGGCAGCCCGGTGCACTAAAGTTCCCGCTATGCGCGGGGTCCAGGGAAGGGCCATACCACAAGGATCTATTGTACGCAGCCTTACCTTGCATTTCTGCAAGAGACTTTTCCACAGCTTGAACCCGTGACCTCTTGGTCACATGGCAACAACTTTACCAGTTACTCCAAGGCTTCCCTTCGAAGATGAAACAAATGAAAAGTAAAATTGTTATCTAGTTTAAATGCCGTCTAAATTTTCTGGTAGAAGTTGTCCTCACTTTGCTTCATATGTGAGAAGCATCTCTATATGCATCTTGGTAAGCATATATAGTTTCTTTTGTGCCTTTAGTGTCTGTGGAAGATATTGGTTGATTATTTTATGGAACCCGTTAAGTTACCAGATATACTTGACACAAGATAAACTGTAAGATTTGACTTCTCCAAAATTTCTTTTGCCAGTAGATGAATCTTTGAAAGTATTTATGACTGAATTTATTTGTTTTCATTCTGGGAGTTGGGATTGATAAAAGAGTTATTTTGTTTTCTGGTGATTAAACAATTAAGGGAAGTGCTAAGCCTCTTTCTTCATTCTGCTTCACTTTTAGTGTCTGATTATCGATCTGCCTTCTTGCTAAAATCTTCAGTGTTGATGAGCTAAGGAACCTTCTATCTAACAAGGATGCATATCAGAACTTCTTACTTTCACTTGAGCCTGTCAAAACTCAGAATAAAGTAAGAGGTTAACATTTTTCTTGTTTAACACTGTTTGTGTTGCCTGTTCTGCATGGTTGAACTGATCAGTTCTTATTTCTGCTCCACTAATATATCCCATATACCTGATTGAATGAACTAAATTTCAGGCAGCAAGTATTCAAGTTATATTTGGGTGAATTTAGTTGTCCTACATTTGTATGGGAGGTTTTCTCCATGAATGGCAAGGATTTTAAGTTAAGATAAAAGAATGCATTGAAGCTGTTCCAGGTGTTTCACCATCTTGTTTAGAGTTACTGTAGTAGTTTCATGTATGTGCGTTATTGGGTTTTCTCTAATTTCTCACTCATGCAATTTAAGTATCATAAGATACTTGCAGATTTGGAAAGTCAATGATTTTTTCTTGTTCTTTCTTCCATTCCTTCCCTTCCCTTTTTTTTTTTGGGCCAAAATGGTCGTCTTGCACTTCTTGTCTTCATGCTTGCTTAATTTATGTGAGAACTTTTTAACTAATTACAGTCATTTTTGCTACAACTGGTAGCTTCTCTTTTCACTTGATTTGTGCGATTATATTCGACTGTTTCCCCCATAAATTACCTAATCAGGTCAGAGATGAGCTTCGGAATGAAACTCTGCAGCATGCTAGTAAGTCTGGGTCACTTTTTAGTAACTAGAATTTTTTACTCATTTAGCAGATAGATTCTGAATCCAATATTTTGCAGGGGAGAATTTAGAAAAAGAACCGCGGATAATGGAGCTTAGGAATCAGGTCAACTTTTTTCTTTTTTACTTGCTCTGTGTGTTACTTTCAATTTTTAAATGAGTACTTTGACCTTTTACCATCAAAGTATTCATCGTGTTTGAAAGGTCTTATGTGTTGATCCTATTTTGCTGATTACAGTGCAGAATCATCCGCACCACTGAATTGGCTGCTGCTCAAGAAAAGCTGCATGAACTGGAAAGAAGAAAAGAAGAGCTTTTAAAGTTTTACTCTAGTGCATCACTCCTCCATCGGCTACAAGGTATAAAATGGAAGTACATAATCTTTTTTGGGGGGTGGGGTGGGGGTAGGTTTCCCTTTGTATGGATAAGACAAGCTGGAACAAAATATGATTATACATCAGTAGAACAAAGTTAGATCTTTGGTTTTGGGGGGTCTTAGTGCTGCAATTTCAACGAGTTGAGGGCCTATCAGAAGTTCAATCTTCGTCTTATTTGGACTTCAAGTAAGGAAACTTTGTTCTAAAGTTGTGTATTTTACTGTTCCCTCAAATTGATTAGGTGATTTCTGCTAAGCTCCTGGGAACAGTCAAGTTAATAGTGCTTGTGCATTCCCAGGTGTCATACATTTGCCGGTCTAAATCTATCGACTTGTCTTTGTATATGTCACGATACATTAGTACTTGCTACTGAAAATCGTTTCTCGCTCTCAGTGGATCCTTCTTGGTAGTTGGTCTAGACATAGCTGCAGCCTCTAGAAGTTTAGGTAACTTTACTCCATAGCTTTTGCACTCCAGCACTCTATTGTTCTTGCTTGAATGGTGTTACCTTGCTCTACTTTAACTACCATAATTTGATAAGTTTCATGTGATATGAGGCTAATGTTTGCAATTAAAAATCTTTGCCATACAGTTTCAAAAAAAAAAAAAAATCTTTGCCATGGTTCCTACCTCCCACCAGTACGGATACCGAGTAATTCTGTCTACCAAGGATTAGCTGGACGGTAATAATCACCTAGTGTATTTTAGCTTGAACTTTCGTCTCAAAGGTTTTCACCCACTTCATTGACCATCAAGCCACACCTTTGGTTGCTAGTTGCTTAAGCTTAGTTTCTTTTCATGCTCACATTCCTTTTGCTTGTGCTAGAGTTTGGGGAAGGGAGGCGGTTTAGCAAATGCGAGGGTGACTTGTGTAGATCAGCCAACATTTTTCCCATTTGAAGAGTGTATTATTTTCTTCTCCCTAACCTTGTATGCAATAAAGCTGGCTGATAGGAACTAGGAATTCAGATTGCATAGCGATCAAATCATTCTTGAGAAGTTGCCTTGTGGTTTTCGATGATGGGTGTTAAATGGATTACTTGGGCATGGATAATTCTAGCTTATTGTATTAGGAACAATATTAACCTGACATGCAAAGTAGCAACCTTGATTAACTGATGTGTTACTCTTGATGCAGATGCCATGAATAAAGCAGATGAGGAATCTGAAAGTCTGGACAAACAGCTTCTCGAGGGGGAAATTGATCTTACAACATTTGTGCAGAAGTACAAAAAGCTGCGACACAGTTGCCACAAACGTGCACTCACACACCTTGCTGCAAAGACATCTGTAACTGGTTGAATGTTTTGCTTATTATGTATGTGTGTGAATATTATAGCTGAGTCTACCTTTGCTGCTAAAACTGTGTACGAAAAAATTGCTTCGGATGTAATTTTGTGATTAATTTCTTCCAGCTTGGCTTCCACTGTGTAGCGTGCTTGATATAAGAGGACTACTAAATTACTTTATTTATAAGACAATTTAAATATTATATTAACTGTGGTAGAGATCTCAGAAGCTGGCCAGTCTGGTCTTATCCCAGATTTCTGCTTTATGCATGCATGTGTCGATTTTTTTAATGATATTGGTGTTCGGACTAGCTTACACACACCTTGACTTGCTGGTATCAAGTAAGTTTGCTTATCAAGGTTTGAATGGATGTGAAGAAATCAATCTACTACTAATATTTTTTGTCTCAGCTGGGATTGGACATGAGCCCTTATGGTTATCCGGTCAATAAAATTGACCGTTAGGTACACCCTTAGATGTCATGCCTATGTCAGTGTAAGCTCATGCTTTATTTGTTCTTGAAGCACCATTACATAGTCTCAACTCTCAACACGAGGATAGTTTCTCCTCTCGAGAACAACTAAATGTGAAAGGTTTTCTACTAGCATCACAAATGATCAAATTGAAACTCTGGTTCGAAAAATTTGCGACCAATAACGCCACTTTCTCCAAAACTAGCATCAACTTATTTGCAGTAAAAGAAAAAAAAAGGTATCAGTTTGGAAGGAATTGCACAAAATGAAGCATACACTTCTCTGCACCAACAACAACATACCCAGTGTACACTTCTCTGCACCCAAAACAGGAAATAAGTACGTAGCTTGATCGCGGAAAAGAGACACCAAAATCTCGAATAAAACCAAAAATTGCCCCTAACGAAATACACATGTTTTCTCACACCAGAAATTTATGTTGATTGGATGTCCCTTTTCTTCCTTCAAACGAAATGCACATGTTTTCTCAAATCAGTTTAAGTTTCTTGCAATGTAGGATCTTAGAGTTGTGTATTTGCCCTCTTGCAGTTGTTTTTTTTCTTCTTCTATAAATTAAATTATCAAGAATAAGGGATTGCTTGGTCTCAATTATGATTTTGCTGTATGTCAATTTTTTCTCCAGGCAACCGGTACCACTGTAAGATGTTAGGAAGAAAGCCTAATTGTATGATTACAAATAAAATCAGTAATTATGTGGAAGGGTTGGACTGCCTCAAAATCTGGTCAAATTTATTAAGTCACAACAATTTTTGTTTTGTCTAGTTGGCAAGTAAAAACTAATTCTCAAAGGTATATTTTTGTTGGACATGTTTGCTTAAGTTACAATCTGACAAGAATTGTCATATCATGAATCCTTAAGAAGAATACAAGGTTAAGTTCAGTGTGAATAATCCTACAGAAGGTTTAACTTATGACTAACATGATACTCCACTAACTGATGCTCCTATATACAACATGAGCTTCTGGTGAAGGACTTCTGTTGTTGTAACATATGGTGCATATGCTTTCTGTTGATCAGCTCCAAAACAAGTAAAAGAAGAACATTAGCTCTAGAATATAACAGATGCAAGGGCACACTGCTTCGTCCTTGCCAGAGCTCACAGACACATTTACCGGTGATGAACCTACAAATAAAAGTATTTTTGTAAGTGAATAACATCGGATTTTTCTGCTGATAGAGAATTGCTAGTGTATATATATTCTCTAAGCAACAAGGCAGTATGGTGATAATAGCAATGTCAAGAATCAAATCTAAAATATGGTACTTACAACAATGATCTGCCCATCCAATTCTCGGTCAAGCCAAGTCGTAGACAATGATCTTATCTTTAAGAACAAGATCTGAGCAACAAGAGAAAGAGATGTGAGTGCCAATAGTGACAGAACAAGATGCAATCCCAAACAAATAAATAAGTTTCATAGAGTAGGTTCATCAATTACATAATTAATTGTGCTAGTGTTTCCTCCCAGTTACATTCTTTCTTGGGTGACTTTGCCCAATATATATACTCGTGCATGTGGCTCTTTTCCTTTTGTCTATATTCAGTCATATGAATCCATCGTTTACTACTCATCCAAAGTTTGCCATGTAAACACTTTAGGTGCAAGAGGCCAATTCAGTGAAGGAGAGCCTTATGAAAACAAAAAAGCTGCAGAGGCTAAGAAATTGGTAGCAGAAGCTCAGATATATGCCAAAAAGAAAGAGGCTGAAGGACTAAAGGGAATTGCAGAACTAAGGAGAGGGAGTACATGTACGCAATCTGTTGTCAGAAACTACAACGCTCACATGATGATCGACACAAAATGAATACTCAAGCACACATGCATATAGATTATATACCACCCACAACGTTAAGCACCCACTAAAGAGCTAAAAGTACGAGAGTAACTATTAATCCAGAAACCAACCTCCCAAGATTGTTGATCCTTCATCACTTTTTCCAAATATCACACACCACATGGCATCACCTTCCTGGTAAACACAACAACAAAGTCACCTATTGTTGTAGTTCATAAAAGTAGCAGATAAAAGTGACATGAAAAGTAAAAGATGTTTAAATACAAACGGAGGTTTCAGAACTCACCGAAACTCCCATAAGCCAAAGGTAGTCAGCTGGTCTTACATGCATGGATACATCACCAGCAAAGTTTAGACAAAACTGGAGGAAACATATCCTCGATGCTGTTTGAGAATAGGGGGACATGGTCAAGTCACCAACGAGGTGTATAGAAACCATTTAGGTCTATTTAATAACTACAATTAAACATTCATTGAAAACCAAAAAAAAAAGAACCTTGAGGAAACTAGATAGCACGGCCTTCCCCCTGATTTGATTGGTAGCTAAAGGTGAAGCAGCGGCAGCTATCTGTAGATGAATAAGTTAAAACAAAAGTCAAGAGAACGTAAATTAGTTATTCTTCCTTGCAAAGGTAGACAACTTTCAATTCATTAAAAGAAAAAAATTGAAATTGACTTTGTCTCTACAAGAAAGAAGTTTCCACAATACGTCATTTTGCTGAGGATAATGTTTGAGTACAGTTTGTACTATATGTTGTGGAAATATCAGACACAAATTGTGAGTAGAATACTTACAGCACTGACAAAGGGATCATAAGCTTCTGTGGGAAGATAAACCAAAGTTGTGCCAGAATCAACTATAGTTCCTCGATCATCAGAGGTGGAAAAAGCTGCTGGGTCAATAGGAATTTTTTTCCCATTGACGGTAATGCTCTGCAGATTTACATTGTAATGAGCCTTGCAAGAGTGGGGGAAAGAAACAAAGAGATTTACACCATCACCATATTTACATGTAGAATACTTTGAAAAACATAACATATCTTGAAACGTCGAACAAAATACAAAAAATAATACGTACTTTGCTGGAACAAGGGGAGTGTAGACCATGCTCGGATTCAAAATCTCACCGAGAACTAGTATACCTCCACTCTCTCGTTTCAAACAATGTGAAAATACTTTCGGTGAAACTCCACGTGCAGAAAGTTGAGATATTAGAGAAACACGCGAGTCGACCGAATCCGAAAATTCCATCGATTGCTTTATCTATGTTGGTCAGGCCCCTAGACAGAGAGGCACTGCACCTGTTTTGATTTCAAATCAAGGTATTAGCTTCTGTTGAAAAGCAAATGCATGCACTGGTTACAATATAGCTCAACTTTATACTCACTATCCCTACAAAAAGAAATGAATGAAGTAATAACACTCATCCGAAAACAAATGGTGTTGAAGAGTTGGCAATCATCGAGGTCCCCAGGACTGTATCAAGATGTAGTAAATCTGAGTAACGCACGGTGTAAGTGCACTGATTTGTACTGGAGCACCGACCCGAAGGACACATTTGTTATATCATATTTTAGACAAGAGACTGAAGAAGTAACAAAAGGAAGGAAAAGAAGTTCTACCCCGAGTCCACTTCTTCGAGGACCATCTTCGCAAGAACTACATGTAATGTAACCCACAATTTATCGGTTAGACTTTTCAGTATCTCAACATGTTTATCAGTTATATTCCGCATTTAGTATATCACATGTTGATTTAGCCCGCCAGTTGATTCGCTCGGTCACATGCAGTCAGGCACCGAGTGCCGTATTACGTTCTGACCATGGTTCGGGGCGTAACATAAATTTTGCGGTATGCTCTATATATTTACTACATGATAATTACAAAATATGGAAAATTCTAAAGAAATTTAATGGAAATTCTTCGTAAATATTCACTAACCTAACTTTAACAATGTATTAGTTAAAATCACGTGAAGTGATTGTACATTATTATATGTATACAATTTTATTAATTTTACCTGCATGTAACCTAGTTTTTCAGCACGTCGTTATTTTTGTGCATGAGCCGGTACGTACATGAGCGTCACATTTATTATAAACAAATGAAAAATCATACAAATTAATTACGTGTTGAACAACTTAATTTCGCGGGATGCTTTATTTATAAAATGAATAATTTATTATCTTGTACTCTCTCGGCCCCAATTTCTATGACATCTTTCGAATTTCGAGAGTCAAAGCGCGTTTTACTTTAATTGTGATATTATCATACACCTTTTAAATATTTTGAATTGTCAATTATTGTGACTTATAGTACTTTTACGTAGTTTCCAAATATATAAATTTTATTTTAAAAAACTTAAGATTTCATATCAGAATTTACGGTAAAAAATTAAACTTTTAGTTCTTAAAGTTCAAATTGTATCACATAATTTGAGAAGCAGGGACTAAATATTGATTTTGCAAAATATATTTATCAGTTGGTACATATACTTTAATATTTATGCCTTTTTGAAACCTTTATAGGACTACTATGAAAATGATCCTTTTAAGCTCTATAAAATCTACAAGTCAATTTATTATGCATTTCACCATCCATCAAAATTAATAAAATTGTATTTTACCGCAAGGGTAGCCAAGTTGGTGTAGCAGTAGAGCGCGGGACCGCAAGGTCACGAGTTCGATCCCCTGCATAAACCTTCTTGGTTGAGCCTGTCACACATGGCTTACCAAGTGTGGTTAATCGGCTGACGTGGTTTGCAGGCTATTGCGTCAGTCCGGGGTTTACCCTGTGCGCACTCGAGAGAGTAGCGGCTGCGGCTTCCTTCGTCAACAAAAAAAAAAAAGGCAATAAATGAAGGAATAAAAGAGGAGAGGAATCTGTTACAAGATTCACAAATATTATTTCTCTTAATTTTTGGCTAAATAGGCTATAAATAGGAGACAGAGAAAAAAAATCATCATCAAACACCAACACAAATTACTTTCAAGTTGCTTATTGAGAATTACACCAAATATTAAGATATGACTTTCAAAGGTATTGGCTTTTATTCTTATATTTACGATGATAGGACTCTGAAAGTTTTTACTTGATTTGAAATTTCAGTACTTTTTTCTAAGTTTATTTTATAAAGTTTATTGTGCTTGGATATGAAATTTATTTATCTATTTGTATATATGCTACGGTAAAAGCCACTACTAAAACGAGTAAAAAATCGACCTAAAAAAAGTTTGGAAAAATATTTTTTAACAAAATTGATCACCGGAGGTCAACCTTTTTAGCTTCAAAACCCGAAAAAGTTTTTTATTTTTTAAAAAAAAGACCTTCGGAAGTCGATTTCTGTAAAAAAGATCTTTTTTTATATTTTGCAAAATGTTGACCTCCCGATGTTGATTTAAATATTTTACAAAAAAAATCAACCTTTGGAGGGCTTTTTTTTTTTTTTTTTGTTGCAAAATTGGTCGATTATGTTGGAATTTTTTAAAAACAAACCGACCTCTTCGTGATTCTTTTTTTAAGAGTATAAATTAAAGCGAAAAGGTGAAAATATACCCCTTAATTTTGCGATATAGAATAAATATATCCATTATTAAAAAGTGGTGCAAATATACCCTTGTTTTTAATTAAAAAATGTCACACGACTTAAAAATGGGTAGAATTGTGTTTTTTTTAAAGCCATGGAGACATTTTCTTAAACAAATTAGACTCGACTCACTAGAAAAAAAAATTACCATATGGCTTTAAAAGATAAGTCTACTAAAAATAAATAGGTAGACTTAGTTTCTTTATTAGCAACGTGATATTTTTTAATTAAAAAATAAGTTAAATAATTTTTAAAAAAAATCTATCAGCGAAAAAGGTATATTTACACTATTTTTGTAACTGAAGGAGTATATATGCACCAATTTTTTTACAAGGAGTATATCTGATCTAAATTGCAAAATTGAGGGATATATTTGCACTTTTTCCCTAAACTAAAAAAACCGAAGTCTTACACCAACAAGCATCAACTGTATAGTGGTAGAAATGTATCCTACCACAGTCAAGACAGGAATTTGATTCCAGAATTGCATATTTATAATTGCGTAATTTTAGAACCGACCTTTTGATGTCGGTCTTTTTCATTTTTTTTTAGAATCGACTTCATGATGACGGTATTTTGCGACCTCCTAAGGTCGCTTTCAAAAAGCAACCTAGGTTTTACTGATCTGCCTGTGAGGTAAATTTTTGGGTCGGTTTGGTTCGGTTCGGTTTTGGCCCTGAGAGTGTGTGTATTGTTAATAATAAATTATGACCTTTAATATGATAGGTGTTTCGCCAAAGGCTGAAGCAATAGACTATTCCGTGGGTTGTTGCTGCTCACAAGCAGAATGTTAAAATAAATGCCAAACTCCTGTCTGTCGCTGCGAATTTCATGTGTGCATCAAGGACCTCTTCAAGGTCAAATTGAAGACACTACTGATTACACAGATTGCAGAACCTACTGCAAACATAAATTGCATAATTAAAATTTCATGGACTGAAAATATAAAGGAACAATAAAAGTTGGAGTACTTTGATTCTTCCTTTTCAGAAAATATATAACTGGAATTCAATTCCTGTTTCTATGTAACTTGCAACAAGGCATTAGCCAAATAAGAAAGCTTAGTGTTTTCTTCTTCTTGTCCTATACGTTTCTTTTGATAAATATAATCCTATTAGAAGCATGTTTGCATGTTTTTTTTTTGCTTAACAGAGGAAATTTTATAACTGGAAAGAAGTGCAGGAAAGTTAACGGTTTTTACAATGCGGAGAAAGATCTAAACCATATGTACTTGGCAAAACATAGCCTTCTTTTTATTGTCTTAATTAACCAGCCTATTCACATCCAAATCGTTATAGAGAAGTTTGACGGTAAAACAAATAAAATACATGAGTCATGAGCAGAATCACTTATTATTTGCAGCTGAATAGCTACTACATTTTTTTTCCATATATAAGATTAATCAAGATGTAATTGTCAGTTTATTGGAATAATTTAAAAAATATATCTCTGACGCTGTGAATAGCTTAAATTAGCTGAACGTAGAAAATACTGGATTTGACTCCTCTCCAATTTTCTTTTCTCCATTTTCCAAGCTCGTATTTGGATGAAAGACATATTTCATAGTTTTAAATCAATGGTTGAGATATAGTAAATTAAAGCTAAGCCTTAACCATGATCAGGATAGTAGATACTTTATATATTGCTCCCAGAATATATGGCAATCCACAATTCTAGCTACTGAATTATTTTTTAGTACATTACCATCTACAAATATTCAAGTATCTGATTGCTACATTATATATACCATAGATGCACATACAAAATCCTAGTAATTTTTTTGAGCGGGAGGATCCAAATTTATTCTACTTCTCTTTAAACATTGGAATTTCTTTCCAAAGCATTCAAATTAGCCTAAAAACAATTTTTATAGAGGTGAAATACTCCGCTTTCCTGCGGATAAAATTTAGTAAAAGAATTGACATGGTGGTGAAAGATTAAAAGAAAAGTTTACTCGAGGCAAGTAAGAAAAGGAGCAAAAAAAAAAAAAAAAAAAAAAACGACGCACGACAAAAAATTACTTAAGGCAAGTAAGAATTTTTTAAATATATTTAGGGAAAATATAATGTACAACTAAAATTGTGGGATTGTAAAAAAATTGTGGGAGGAAATATATGAAAGTAATTAATTATTGTTATAAATATTATTTATTATTGTGAATGTCTATTTCTAAAAGAAAAGTAAAGATCAGTAACTTTGGGACCAAATAAAGAACTTTCCTCTATTCTTTCTTTCTCTACAAATATTCTTATTCTAACTTTATTATTTTATAACACGTTATCAGCACGACTCTATCGTCTTAAAAAATCTTCGAAGACTAAGGTATGATTTGTTTTATTAATTATTTGTCTTTATTTTTTTGTACTGAGACGGATCTCTTTAGTTTTGAAATGGAGAACACTTTTGTTTCAAGATGCAAATCAATACAGATGCTAATGATAACAGAGGACCCCGTATAACTAGTATGTCACCAGCATATATACAATCATTATTGTTTGCTTCTAATTAATTTTCAAGCTTCTTTTACGCTTTGGCAATCTTGTCCTTAATATTATATTTCATGTATCTCAACGTAATTAAATTCGTAATCACCAAAAGTGGTACTTTATTGTGATTATAAAGGAAGATATGTATGTCTCAATTTGCTCCAAAAGTAGTAATATCTTTAAAAAGGTTCTAAGTTATCATAATTTAATATGTTTAAGGGATGATTATGTTCTATTCTTGAAGAATAAGAACTTTTGATAATGTTACAACTATAGATTCAATACCTAAAGCGAATGTGACAAAATTTTGTAAAGTTTATAAATACGAACATGTACTTGATTATGGAGTTATCACGACTCATCTCCGAAAGAGGTAGAATAATTGAGAAAAAATATTCTAAATATTCTTTGTTTTAGTTCCGAAGTATTAAACTCAGAAATATGTTCTTGAAGTAGCAAACTCATAAATTTGCTCCCGAATTAGCAAACTCAAAAATCTGCTCCTGAAGTAGCAAATTTAGAAATCTGCTATCGAAGTAACTCAGAAATTTGCTCCCCAAGTAGCAAACTTTAAACTCTACTTCCGAATTAGCAGAACTTGAAACTCTACTCTCAAAATAGTAAACTTGGGCTCTACTCCCAAAGTAATAACATTCTGAATTCTACTCTCAAATAGTAAAACTCTTAAATCTATTCATGAAGTAATAGAACTCTAATTTTTTTATATGTTTAAGTTTGATGAAGTAGTATTATCAGTTCAATGACTAGCTAACTACGATACATAGAATATGCTACCATATTATTTTACAGTGACACTATATACAAAGAAGTCTTGTAGATATTATTTAAATTAAATATCTCCCTTAAAGGACTAGTTATACTCCAGCACATAAATGCATTCTCTTAATGTTATGTATCGTTGAGAACATATGGATCTTAATGTTTCTTTTAATTCAATTATTTTCAGCTTTTACTATGTCGAATATTAAAGCGTGAATTTGTGACTACATAAAATTATGTTTCATTACCTGAAGTGAATGAGATAACTTGTTATGAATATTATATGAGAATAAGACGGTGGGGTGGGTTCGGGTATATTATGATCTACCACGTTTTTATATGAGTAAGACTTTAAAATTTACTCCTGAAATAGTAAATCTGAAATTTACTCTCGAAGTATGACAACTCTGAGATTTACTCGGGAAGAGGTAGAAATTTAAAATTTATTCTCAAAATAGTAAAACTTTAAACTTTGCTCTTGAAATAGTAAGACATTGAATAATTGTCTAAAAAATATTTGATAGTACAAAATTAATGATCAAGATCTCCAGAAGAGCCTAATTGTTTGTCTACAAGAATCATGACACCAGTAGTGTACAAACAATATCTGATTATGGAAAATAAATTGAAATCTCCCGAAGAGTTCATTTATTATTACGTCATTCATCCTATATCGCAAGATACAAAGTTGTTAGGATTGAGACACACAAGTTGTAGTAAATCCGAAGTTTACTAAAGTAATGACTATCATATTGAAGCTATAAATGATGGAGGATTAAATATCTTCAAAATCATAATGGGTATGAAATATGTATGTGAAATGTTACCCTCTCTATTCTCCTAATTGTACTATACAAATATAAGCATGATGAAATCACATGTCACGGTAAACTAGAAGTTTATTGGTACAAAAACAAATCATGTCATAGTAACCAGAAGTTTACTAAAACAAATAGCACATGACGTGGTAAACTCGAAGTTTACTAGTATAAATAATTTTATTAGTCGGCATGAGCAACTTGGCCATCCCGGTTTAAATATGATGTAAAGATTGAGTATTTGACATATATTGAAGAATTAGAAAATTCTTCAATAATTTATTTTTGTTTCTTGTTCTCATGATAAGTTGATTATACTGGCTAATGTTAGGACTGAGTTCCCTAAATTCAGGAAAAATATTAAGGTGAATATGAGCCCGTTCACCTATTATGTGATGTCTTAAATAGATGCATCGATAAGACGATCAAATGTGCTTTTATTGTCAACCTGCAGTTTGACATTTATGAAGTTGCTTACTCAAAATTATTGAGTTAAGAGCACAATTTTCAGAATATATAATTAAGACAATTTATCTTGATAACGGTGGATTAGCATTGAATTGCCTCCAATAAATAGCTAAATGATTGCTTATGAGAAGTCTGAGATATGATATATTGCATACAACATCACTTGTATGCTTCAAATCAATAAATTATGATAAATTCTAACCCTCACAATTAATTCAGGGTCAGGAATCAGATATTTCCATCTAACAATTTTTTATGTATGATATATAATTAATTGATCTACCATGATGCACAAAGATGGATTCCTCCAAAAAAAGATTGGGATATATGTTAGTTTTTCTAACATAAGGGGAGACAATAAGCAACTAAGAAATATGTTATAAATTATCATTAATATGATCCTCATTCAAAAGATAATTCAAGTCGAATGTTAGAAGCATTTGCGGACTCAAAATTAATTTTTAATTTCAGCTGCAACATGCTCCTATTAATTAAATGTCCTGAAGGACATAGTCTACAACATGCATGAAGCGTGATACATCAATCGGTTTCAAATAGGTAATTCTTGAAAAGGGAGATGAGCAAATAACTAAAATTATTATAATAAAGAGGTAGTGTGCTCTTGAAGATCATACGACATAACATTACATGAAACCTTAGGAGAGGTTCAGGTACCTAAAATGATGAGATCTCAATAAGTTATGTCACATTGCGAACCGATACAAATGATATATCGTCGATGATATCTTTGGTGCAATATATCGCAATATTGTAAAAGATTATGAGGATCTGAATTCTATGTCTATAAAGCATGCTAACATAGACACTAATACCAAGTAAAATAAAGCATTTTGATAAGCTTTAAGCTTATTGAACTTGCAGTCCAGACAACAGAAAATGTCATGCATTTAAATATTAATGGATATTGTCACTTGACAAAATTTATATGAAAATTCTTGAAGAATTATAAATGCCTGAAGCATATACAAGTTCTAAAAATATGTTCTTAATTCTTATATGGATTAAATCAAGTAAAGTGAATGCAATTTTATCATAATGAGTATTCATTGACTAAGGATACAATGACTCTATTATACTTATGTCTTTATGAGTGTAAATTGATTACTTGAATATTATTCGAACTCTTGAAAAGTTTTCAAAAACAATAGATTATCTGCTGAAAGAAGCTGGATAGAGAAACTTGCAGAACTCTTTGGTCATGAAGTATCATATCTTTATGTAATTGATGCATTTTATATTTTGCTATCCCTACAAGGAATTACAACGATGTTATTCTACATGACAGTCAAATCATATAAAGATAATATCTATTTATAAAGCAAGTCTAAAAAAATATATATATAAAGCAAGTCAGGAATGCACTTGGAGTTATTTCAACAATATTATATACCGATGCAACTCTATCCAAAAACTGAAGATAATGCAGCATGCATTACCCCAATTGAAACGAGGACTCATAAAAGGAGATAGAACAAAGAAAATTTCACCAAAGTTATTCTTCACACACGAACTCTGCAAGAATGATGATATCAACATGCAACAAATTTGTTCGAGTGATAATATGACTGATTTGTTTACCAATTCTCTACCAATTGCAACTTTCAAGAAGATAGGCACACAAGATTGTGACGTGAAGACTCAAGTTTTTGGATTGAAGTTCATATCTGGGGGAGTTAATATGCGATGTACTCTTTTTCCTGTATAAGGTTTTATTCCCATTGAGTTTTCCTTGTAAGATTTTTAATGAGGCAGCCAAAATGCATATTATTAAAAATGTGTACTCATTTTTCTTTACTAAAAAATTTTCCATTGATTTTTTCTAGTAAGGTTTTAACTTGACACATTATCTACCAAATATACATTTAAGAGGGACTGTTATAAATATTATTTATTATTGTGAATGTCTATCTCTAAAAGTAAAGTTAGAGTTAGTAACTTTGGGACCAAATCAATTTTTTATTATAAATAGAGATGTTTCTTTCATTGTATTTACATTCCTTAAGAGAAATAAATAACTCTTATCTCTTCTCTCTTTCTCTACAAATATTCTTGTTCTAATTTTATTATTTTATAACAATAATTCTAATCATGGGTTAGGGTTTACTTTAGTTAATGAAATTTCAGCCATTGAATTTAGAATATAACATGTTTCTCCAATCCAAGTGAATATCTCAGGTCACTCAACTTGATGAAATTATCTTATAAAGTCACTTTTTATATAATTATATACCATTTATCTTAATTTATGTGATATGTATTTTCCGTTTTTCAAGAGTCAAATAAAAAAAATTGATTGCTATTTACTTGATGCTATTTAAATATTTTAAATTGTTAATTGTTGTGACTTATAGTACTTTTGATATAGTTTCTAAATATGTAAATTATTTTTCAAAAAAACTTAAACATTATATGTCTGAGTTCACGATCAAAATAAAAAAGTTTAACTCTCGAAATCTAAACCGTATCACATAATTGAGAAAGAGGACCTTCACTTTCAAAGTAGTAGTAATTTATAAATACTCTTCATTTATGTACGCATTTAGTAAGCACCAAGAATATTTATAAGTTAATGTGCTTATAAATCAAAACAAGCTAAATACTATAAATTGGTCACGCTGGATTTATGATTTTACAACTTATAATAACTTTTGATGATATTAAACCTTTAATGAATATATTTTAAATATTTTTATAATCCTCAAAATAAATTTAAGTATTTCTCTATTTTATTTTTTATCATTCATCTTTTTTTATGTAAAGACATCTTAAATTATATTTTCAATAAATTACTTAAAATTAAAAGTTTCACTCAGTTTAGTAAAAAAAGTAATTATTAATATTCTCTTACTAAATATATTTAATTACTTATTATACTTAATCCCATATTTATAATTAGGTAACCGGCTTCTTTATAGAACAAAAAGAGTAACATACCCGTGTAATCTCACAAGTGGAGAGGTTGCCTTTATCTTTATAGGATAGAGGATGTTTTCGATAGAATTTCAGCTGAAAAAAATATAGTATATATTATATACAGAAATTCAAGAAAAATTAGATATCAAGACTTCCTAATAGAATAAAATCATTAAATCTAATACTATACTAGTAGATACCCCTATATTTTGTGTACGAATAGATTATAATGTGGATAATAGATTTCTCCTATATCACATGAATGTCTGATGTTCCCCTATACATATATATCTCTGCACCCCCAAATTTTGTTTGTTGATGAACTAAGCCAAAGCCTTCTACCATGCCATTTTCACTCACCGTATCTTCTTTCTTTCACCCCACCACCCACCACCACCACCACCCAACCACCCCAAAAAACCCATTTCCATATCGTTCACTTACCATCAAATCATCCACTAACAACAACAAACCACCTAATTCCATAAAGCCCACTTCATGGGTCAGCCCAGATTGGTTAACTAAACTTACAAGTTCACTTACATTAGCCCAAAATGATGATTCAAATATACCCATTGCAAGTGCTCAACTTGAAGATGTTTCTGAACTTCTTGGTGGGGCCCTTTTTCTTCCATTGTTTAAATGGATGAATCAATATGGACCTATTTATAGACTTGCTGCTGGGCCTAGGAATTTTGTGATTGTTAGTGATCCTGCTATTGCTAAACATGTTTTAAAGAATTATGGGAAATATGGTAAAGGACTTGTTGCTGAGGTTTCTGAGTTTTTGTTTGGTTCTGGTTTTGCCATTGCTGAAGGTCCCCTTTGGACGGTAAATTATCTTACTACTCCCTTCTTTATTTATCTTAGTTTGACTCGGCATGGAATTTTTTATTTTTTTATTTTTTTATTTTGGTCTTAAATTAAATGTGTGTAATGTAAGGTGATTTCTGAATCTTGTGGTCTTAAATATGTCACGTAGTATGTTAGATAAAAAATTATTACTAAATGTAGAAAGTGATACTCTTTTTGGAACAAACTAAAAAGAAAATTTAGTTATTACTAAATTTTGCTTCTTGATTTTTTTTTTTTTTTTTTGTTAATTATGCAACTTGATTTGTTTTGGAATGAAATGGGCTCAAATAGAGTAGAGTGGGTATGAGAGGCACAACTAGGATTTTTAGTTTATGGATTATTAATCACAATTCTTTTTGCTTACCGAGTTTTGGATTTATTATTTATATATAATAAATGAATTTCTTAACACGCGTACAAGGTTTGAGCCTAAGCTATTTAGGTTTTGCCGAACCCATAACCACAATGCTGGCTGATTCATATAGCCAACTCCAACTATTTTGGGATTCGATGTACATGTTGAAATATGCAGCTTCACATGCACATTTGTTGACACTGACTTGGTGTTCATTAATGAAATTTCTTATCTCAAAAATAAAGGATAATGCAGCATTAAAATGAATTTGTATCGGAATGAAATGGGTCCAAGAAGAAATAGATAAAAGAGGATTCATAGTTGAGGCGTAGGTGTTGTTAAATTATACAGCTTCATTTGATTTGTATTGGAACTAAACGTGTCCAAATATAATAGAACTGATATAGAGGACAGACCCAACAAGTTTGGTTTGGCGCATAGCAGTTGACACCTTGTGGTTTAAATAGAGAGTTTGACACTTCCATTTTAGTTGATGCCAAGCAAATGGGAGTTCTATTAGTAGATTAAAGGCCAGCCAGTGCACTGAGCTCCCGCTATGCGTAGGGGTGGGCAAAAAATCTGGAGAACCGAAAAAACCGAACCGAACCGGCTGTTCGGTTCGGTTTTTATTCGGTTGTTTTAAAAAAAATCGATTTTTTGAAAAATTGAACCGAATCAGGATTTAGTGATTCGGTTTATTTTTGGATACGAACCGAACCGAAAAATCGAATTAAATATGTAATTAGTCTTATTTTTTATTTTAGGCTATTACTATCTCTTGAATCATAACCATTGAAGTCAATCTATGAAACTTTTATGGAAGTCGAATGCGGCATTAACTTGATTAACATATCACGGAAATATTAACATAAAATGTAGGGAGAGAAAATAGTTGTAAATTGGTAAAACTTTAAATGGTCATAACTCTGCGCTCGGATGTCCGTTTTACCCGATTTTTTTTTAATTTTGCGTATTTTTTCGAAACGCGGCCGGCCAAACGTAGCCAATTTTTACGAAAACGTCTGTTTTCCCCATCAATTTGTGTTTTCCCCCAAATCGATTTCTAATTTTCCTTTTTCTTTAGTAAACATCTCACGATACACAATAGATTTCAACGTCGAAATTTCATAGTAGTGTAGGTGTGAATGTCAATTTCAGTTTTGTAAATTCAATTTTTTTTAAAAAAAAATCCCTGAATCGACCTGCCCCGACCCACTAGAAAAAATCGAATAAAAACCGATATGAACCGATATACGGCCACTCCTAGCTATGCTATGCACGTGGTCCGGGTAAGGGCCGGACCACAAGTGTCTTTTGTACTCCGTGGCGGACCCAGGATTTAAGGGTCGTGGGTGCCTCATTAAAATTAATGAAAATAAAATACTAAGTAGAGGTTCGAACCTAGGTTCCCAACCACCCAAATATTTAAAGTCCACCTGAAAACCAAAGCACCCAGCTATGTTTTTAGTTTCTAGGGTGCTTTTTGAGTTTTTATACCAAATTTCCTTCTATTTTCTATATAACTATACCTAGTCTGCGTCGGGTTTAACGGGTGCTGGAGCACCACTATATTGAACATAGGTCCGCCCCTGATTGTACTCGACCTTACCTTGCATAAAGGATAACTTTTTGAAGCTTTAGTTTGGTTATTAGGGTCTATATTTTTATATCTTCTATTTATGTGGAATTTGGACTCATTCTGGTGAATGCTAATGAAATCTAGATGTTACCAAGATTCATCTTTTCTGGCTAGCTTGTTACATTAGTGTGTGATATATACAAATCATATAAGGCAAGCACACTCTTGACTCTAGTCTAGTGAAAACTAATGTAATGTCAAGTTCAAGGTGACCTCTAGTTTGGTAATAGACTAATGAAATATGAAGTTCCTGTGAACCGTGCTTTATTATTGATGAATGTAACTAATGATTGATTTTTTAGTAGTTATAATTTATGGAAAGTACAGTACCCTAGTGTAGCATTATTATGGTAACCAATGTGTTGTTTTGAGCTTAAAAGCCTAATTTGATATAGGCAAGGCGAAGGGCTGTGGTTCCATCTCTTCACAAGAAGTACTTGTCAGTAATAGTTGACCGGGTCTTTTGCAGATGTGCTGAGAGAATGGTGGAGAAACTTTTACCTGATGCAATTTCTGGCTCTGCAGTAAATATGGAGGCAAAGTTTTCTCAACTAACACTTGATGTTATTGGTCTTGCACTCTTCAATTGCAATTTTGATTCCCTTACTACTGACAGTCCAGTTATTGATGCAGTTTACACTGCACTAAAAGAAGCAGAACTCCGTTCAACTGATCTGTTGCCATATTGGCAGGTAGGTTCTTCCTATACTTGATTTTTTCCCCGAGCTTTATTTGTCTGCTAATTTTGACTGAAATTGTCCATATTTTTGTAGATCAAGGCTTTATGTAAGTTGATTCCACGACAAATAAAGGCTGAAAATGCAGTTTCGTTAATCAGACAAACAGTTGAAGAGCTCATTGCAAAATGCAGAGAGATTGTAGAATCTGAGGGTGAGAGGATTAATGAGGATGAGTACGTGAATGATAGAGATCCAAGCATCCTTCGATTTTTGCTTGCTAGCCGAGAAGAGGTTGGCCAAGATTTCAACTCATTTGATACTTAACTGAATTCCTTCTGTTTATGGATTACAAGACTTCTTCGAAATTGTCTTTTAGGTAAATAGCACCATCTATGGTATGTTAATGTTAATTACAGTTAGTGCTAGGTTTGGCCTAGCAGTCAATAAATTGGGTGAAAATCATAGGAGATCAGGGTTCAAATCTCAACAGAGACAAAAATGTGTAGGTGATTTCTTCCCTTCTGCCTAAGTCTTGGTGGGCAGTGTTGCTAGGTACCTATGCTAGTGATAGGTAGCAAGTACCTGATGGTGTGTGCAAGTTGGCCCAGACACCACCGGTATAAAAAATTCTTACAACATACTTAATAGGATTCTGTTCTTTTTTCCTTGTAAAGTCTAGCAGAATAAAGTGGGCAGCCCGGTGCATGAAGCATTGTTCACGCAGTGTCCAGGGAAGGGTCGTACCCCGTAAGGTCTGGGAATGAGGCCTCACCCATTATGTGGTGCTGCCAAGGTTCAAACTGGTGTAATACCAAGAATTTCATCTTGAGCTTATACCTAAACTCCATTCCATAGTTTGGCACCACTGAGAAGGGAGTCCTCGTGATGCTCAGGTTTGGTGCCAATTGGCAGGGTACTTGAAGAAAGGAAGTCTCTAAAGGGCAGCCCGGTGCACTAAACTCCCGCTATGCGCGGGATCCAGGGAAGGGCTGGACCACATACGCAACTTTACCTTACATTTCTGCAAGAGGATGTTTCCACGGCTTGAACCCGTGACCTCCTGGTCACATGGCAACAACTTTACCCATGGCTCCCCCTTCAAAGAAAGGAAGTCTCTTCCCTCCTTAATTGCCATTATCTATTAACGAGTGAATTAGGTGCAAGCCCGGTTGTTTGTACAATGACGATAAACTTGAATTAGTGCCTATACCGTCAGCTTATCAAATATGCATAGTTTTTTTGAAGGAGACATACACATTTGACATGTCATAGTGCTACAAAAATTTAACTTTTGCCTTTTTTCTCCCGGTTTTGCTCTTTTGTGTGTGTGTGGGGTGGGGGTGGGGGTGGGGGGTGGGGTTAAATATGACTCTTGCGCATTTGTAACAGGCTTCATTGTTTGACATCCATTAAACATTTGTTTTAGAGACTTCTATTAGGATTTGATATTTCCTTTTGAAATAATCATTATACGCAAATGTGGCCGGTCAATCTGATTGTGTTTCCTCAAACTGGAGCCTACTAATACAACAGGGAATGCCATTGGTTTATAAGGACCATTGGCGTAAAGCAGAAGTATATTTCTTAACAATCCAAAACACTTAAGCGAAATCCAAATCTTGCCTTGCGATTTCCAATCTTTCAATTGACATCTTTACTTCTTTTGGAAAAAAAGATTGATCATAACATATCTCTTCTTTAAGACAAAATACTGCATGTTTGGCTTAATATGCATTCTCGCTTCATTCTAACTTTCTGACTTTCAGGTTTCAAGTATACAACTTCGAGATGATCTTCTGTCAATGCTAGTTGCTGGGCATGAAACCACAGGTTCAGTTTTGACTTGGACGTCATATTTGCTGAGTAAGGTATCTTTGATTGACCTTCATCTTGAATCCTTAATGCCCTCTTAATTTATCATTCTATGTTTTCCAACTTGAAGGACAGCAATAAATTGTGCAGCATAGAAGTGTAAAGTTGCTTTCTTTCCCTTAATATTTGTGTGCATATTTTTGATGTATTTGCCATCTTAAATGGACCATTTTACACTTAAAATATTGCACATGGTTTTTCGGAGGTAAACACTCATCGCCTGAGAAATAATTCATGCAAGGCAATCCCTTTAGCTTGGTCGTGCATTGTATCTTCAGACATTTGTTGTTCATTCGTGTTGGAAAAGATTTCTTTTAACCTTCTTCCTTAGTTTGGCTTGTCAGAAAGGAAGCTGTTTGAAGTCAACCTAATTGTCGTGACTTCTGTCTCTATGACATTTATGTTGACTTAAATACCTTCCCATCCACAATACATGATTATAAAGGTTGAATTTGAAGAAAAGATGGCTGTGAAATATGGTGCTCCCAGCAACTAAAATAAATGCCATTTGAAGAGCTTTTTCTTACCCAAGGACAATACTGCTTGGAAAACTTTCCAAGAATTGGTTTATTCGTACGTTCTTAGCTAAAGCATAGCATGATAACACTAATGGTAATTCATGTTGTCATCATTAAAAAGAGGGCAGTTGGTGCACAAAGTATCCAGCATTAGCCGGGTCCGAGGAAGGGCCTCAGCCCAAGGGTGTGGTGTAGACAGTCTACCCTAATGCAAGCATTAGTGGCTGCTTCCACGGCTCGAACCCTTGACCTATAGGTCACGCAATTTTATTTAGGAATTCTTAACAGGTTTTATTGCCCTTTTACCCCCCTATTGGCAGAAATTCAGTTGTTTCATTCTAGTTTTTCCTCTTGGATGTGTTTCGGTCTTTCTTTAGAAACAACAGGCCATCCTCTGAGCATGTCTTGTCTGATATAATTCATAATCTTGTATTCGATAAAACATGGTGGTGCCTGACGGAGACTATGCAGACTAGAAAAACCTGTTCTTCCCTCATATTTTATGTTTTTAATGCAGGACCCTTCCTCTTTGAAAAAAGCACATGAAGAAGTTGACAGAGTTTTGGGAGGACGCTCTCCAACCTATGAAGACATGAAGAATCTCAAGTTCTTGACACGGTGCATAACTGAGTCACTCAGACTCTATCCACATCCACCTGTAAGTCGTCAACTTTTTTTCTCCTTATGGATGACTTTATTGTTATGCATTATCTTCTGATAACCTGATTTTGTATAGAACTGTTTTTATTAGGTCCTAATAAGAAGAGCTCTAACAGCTGATGTGCTCCCCGGAAATTACAAGGTCAATGCTGGTCAAGATATAATGATTTCTGTATATAATGTTCATCATTCTTCGGAGGTAAAATCTAAGAGCTTTTTCTGATCTTTTACACTCTTTTGGTTGCAAAATACATTTCAAGTCTCACTTTTTATCTATTGAAGCTTTCTGTTCCTGCCTTTGAAAATATCGCAAGTACAGAAAATAATTTGTCTACGCTGTCTTTTTTTTTTCCAGGTATGGGAAAGAGCAGAAGAATTTGATCCTGAAAGATTCGACTTGGACGGTCCAGTCCCAAACGAAACGAATACCGACTTTAGGTACTCATTTCAGCCATTGGTTTTTCTATTCAGTTTATACTCGCAGCTTGTCTGAGTAGAAGATGATCATTCACATAATTACTTGTTGCAGATTCATCCCCTTTAGTGGAGGGCCACGAAAATGTGTTGGTGATCAATTTGCCTTGTTGGAAGCTACAGTTGTTCTTGCAATATTCTTACAGAACTTCTCGTTCGAGTTGATTCCAGATCAAAATATTAGCATGACTACTGGAGCAACCATTCATACGACAAACGTAAGATTCTCACCTTGAGAGCTAGCTATTTTCTTGTTCTAAGCTGAGTAGCAAATTCTCCCCATATAAATCGTTTACGTCTTTTTTCAATGCAGGGTTTATACATGAAAGTGAAGCAAAGGCAAAGAGAATCTGTTTTGGCTGCTGCTCTGTAAATTTTGTCACAGGAGAAAAAGTTATCTTGATTCTTTCGATAGACTGGAGAAAATTGAATAACATATTTATATAACTTTCAAAGACTTGTATCAAAATGTAAGGTCACAACAGTAAATGAATCATGTCCTTGACTTGATGATAACTGGAAAAGACTATGAGAATGTGTAGTGAGACAAAATTCATATCTATTAGAATCATCAGTATTGCATAATATTAAAATTTTCCTCTGGCATTATAGTATTTTTTCCTATTAAAACATATCATATTATTAATTTTTTGCTCTGGCACTATAGTTTTTTTTCCTATTAAAACATATTCTGTCATGCGAAAAATGCCAGAATACGCCTGTAAAGTAGTTGCAGATGAGTTTAGAGTTTTCGGTTCGAACTCTATATGTGTGTGCCCGCGCATTGTGTAATAAGTATGTATTCATGAAAAAATATGGTGAATTAAGTTGTACTTACGGTCATTCTCAACTAGTTCATGACCTAACACCAAGAAACGAAAGGGGTTAAAAAACAAAAACAAAATGACGGAAGTGAAAAAAGTACATATATTTTGTATATTTTCCCGTGTGACTAGGAACTCTTGTTACCACGGTAGCATCTAGCGTGGTCAGCATCAATCCTGTTCTACCTAATGTGGTCAACACCAATAGTCTTCGGGCTAGGGGGACTCGTTCCTAAAAAGCTTTTCTGATTGCCTCTGCCCTCGAGTTAGACGAGAGATAGGGATGTAATTTCAAAGAGGCTCGATCGGACCGGGGGTGGGGTGGGGGTAATTGACTGGTTTGACATCAAGTATTGTGCTCTAAAAGCTTCCTTTCATATGTCATTAACTTCACAAAACTTGAGCTCTACAGCCACGTTAAATTTGCAAAAACTGAGTCTTTTGTATATTTAAACTTTTTTTCTGAAAATAAATTGATCAAAGATTAAAGAACTTAAGAATAAAAAGTAAAAATATATACCTCATACCCTACCTGTGGCATGGGGCTCGGTGTACTCTTTCTTCAGATAGATAATAACAACAACAACAACATACCCAGTGAAATCCCATAATGTGGGGTCTGGGGAGTGTAGAGTGTACGTAGACCTTACATGTACCTTGATAGGTAGAGCGACTGTTTTCGAGAGACACTCGGCTCAAGATAGAGCATACGCACAAGCAAAGCAAAGCAAAAGTAAAGCAAGCGACGGTTTGGGAAAAATTTAAAAATTTAAATCTGTATGAAAATGCTGGTATCAAAGCTCATACGCCATGATAGCGCATTTTGAAAAAGTAAGTATTAACTAACGCATGTAAATAAGCTAAACAAAGTACACTAAATGATACATATCAGCAGAAAACCAGCTACAAGTTACTTCAGATGATAATACTATAGTTTAAATTAATATTATGTAATAACAAAATAAAGGGTAATAAAATGGACATTATATCCTTCAAGTCTAGAAATATATGATCATAATTTAACAAAGTAGTCCTTAATTTGTCTGCCCTAGCAACATCATAACCAAATAAAGGATGAAAGGTCAGATATAGTAGGAAATTTCCAAAACTTTCTTTATTTTCTGCACATGTCATCAGACTAACAAAAAAATTGCTGAAATGAATGCCATTATATGCAGAATATAAAATAGAAAAACTTTTGACCAATTAAATATTGGTTAGAACTTAGAACACTAGTCATCATCGATCGATACAGGATCACGCTCTTCCTCAAAAAGAGCATTACGCAATCAAATTAATTTATACTGCTTATGTCACCTGAGAGAACATTATATTTTATTCAGATAAAAAAAGGCACATAAAATACCTATTTTATATAAATTTTAGAAATGGGAGGTGTCATTTTTGAAGTACGTGTTACAATTCCATTGGATTGTTCTTGCTGGTGTAGTGGTGTACTCTCACTAATTCTTTAGTTTAATACTAACAATGAATTAAGGAAATAGAGATATAACTAAAAGACTTTAATTTATATACACTTACTGCTTAAAGTATAAGGAAATAGAGATATAATTAAAAGGATTTAATTTATATACACTTAAAGCGTAATAATATTTTACACTGATAATGTAATTTAAACGTGTTATTGCATGGTTTTCTCTCTTATTAGATAACTAGTTTCACTTATCATAAATTACGTGTAGTTAATTTTTGATTGACCGAATAGTATAAATTTTTATAATGTCTGCTTATTTAAATTAAAATCTTGATATTGCTCAATCTTTAGACATTTTCAATTAACAAGATATATAATTAAATTTGGTTTCCAATTTACATAGTCCAATCTCTCTATAATTATCATTCCTTATAACAAAATTTCACTATAACGGATTGATTTTTTCCGGAACCGATTTTTCATGTTATATTTTACTTCTCTATAACAACATTCTACCTACAACAGTAATGTCATTCATTATAATGATACACTCTTTGTAAAATTACCTCTCACACAACAGTCATACTCAAATATTATGTAATAATATTTTATAAAAAATATATTTCATCCGTCCTAATTTATGTGACACCATTTGACTTGACACGAAATTTAAGAAAGAAAGAAAGACTTTTGAAATATGTGGTCCAAAACAAGTCTTATTATAAATGTGTGGCTGTAAATCATCTCATAAAGTTAAATTGTTTCTAATTATAGAAATGTGACATTCTTTTTGGGACTGACCAAAAAGGAAATGATGCCACATAAATTGGGACATAGTAGGTATTATATATAAAAATAAAATATTAAAATATTATAATATTTATGTTAATCTCTTAGACAACCTTCAAGGGAGAGCTATTGAATTCCCTTTTGCTGAAAATTTAGACAATTTTTTTCGTCAATTCAAGCGTCATATTATCACTAACATAATGGAATTTACGATACAACCTACACTTATAGAATATTGCGTCAAACTTGAAATATTTAAATTCTCAATTAATTTAAATGCATATGTTCCTTAAAATTTAATTCTATGTCTGTATTATACAACTAGTTATTGATTTATTAGTAATTTTTAGTCTTTTTAATTTTTAAATAATGAGACATGAAAATCAATTGAAATTTTAAAATTTACAAGTATATTATTTTCGTTTATAACATAGAAAATACAGAAAAATAATTATTTGTATACTTTTGTTTATAACAGTTAAATGAGATCTAAATATGAAATGTATACATACATAACAACATTTTACTATAACAGCCATGGAATTTTTGACTAAATGCTGTTATTATAGAGAGATTTGATTGAGTGTCTATATATATATATATATATGGAGAGAGAGGGGGCATATTTTAGATCTTAGTTTATGGCTAGCCCACCTTGGAAGACTATATGTCGCAAACTTTAAAGTTGCAGCATAAGCCATGATGTATAAATATAATGAAACATGTACGCATAGTTGGGTAAAAATGAAACAAATTGGACTTTGCCTGGTATTTTTCTGAAAGATTCTGCCATGTCCAATTGTCCATGATGATTTCATCAGCTATACTATAAATTATACTGTATAACTCCTTGTGTTGTGTTTTTTCCCCTTGTGTTGTGTTTATAATTAGTCTTATAACTTCTATACACATTGATAGTGTTAAAGAAATTTTACATAATTATATCACTGAAAAAGTAATAAATGAATGATATAATACGTGAAATTAACAACTTGAATAAGATAAATAACCTAATACAACAAGTTAACATTGATAGTATAAAAATTCTTTATATTATTTGTACATAAACTAAATTTAATTAATTTATTAATTTATATAGTAGTAGTTAGGAAAAGTAAAGGGTGGCAATATAATTTTAGAAGTAATGAGATCTGTGATGTGGAGTAGTGGAAGTGCCAATGGCATATCCTTTTGAAGATGCTTAACTTGCTTTCTTTTGCTCTTACTTTATCCAAAAGTGACCACACATTCACTCAAGTCAATTCACCCTTTTGTTGCCCACATGACCAACAAAAATAAGAAAAAGATTTACTCACACATTAACACATGCTATTTGTTGTAATTTTAATGATTTACATATAAATTTATATTTTGCGTAAAAAATATTGAGTTCAGATTAACATGATATCGCAAAGCGCATTCGCCTCGACTTACACTCTATATTTATTATCAATAATCGTAATTAATAAATACATAATTTCACCTAAATTAATTTTATCATTTTACCATATAGTAATAAATTTGATATAAACATGAGTGTGAACTTTTTTTTTCAACTAGCAACACCATGATGTCCACATGCCTCTATAAACAACTAGCCAAACCTTCCTAACCAAACCCTCCATCCCACCTCTCTTTTCAGACTGTTCCTTTGTGTTGAGTTCTTGATCATGAGCTGCCACCCTTTTGCCATCAACTCGCGGTGGCAAAGGGGTGGCAGCTAAAGACGGTTTTCGCCGTTCGTCCGGAGGAGTTGGTGGTTATTGTTGACAAATTATTGTTATCATAAAGCTGCTGCCGCTATCTTTTATCTTATATTACCATGGTAAGAAAATTAAATTGCCATATTCTTTGGTGATTATTTCTAGTTATGAAGGGCAACTTGTATCCTTTGGCATTTTCACTTCCCTTTGAGTACTCTCTTCATGAGCTTGAGCTGAGGAAGTTATAGTTAAATAATCTCAAGGGCAAGTAGGATTTTGATAATCCTATTTGTACTTGGCTAATTAAGCTTATAGAGATTCTACTTTTTTAATGAATTTTGTGTTTGGGAAGAACTTATAAATGAACATGTTTTATGTATTATATTGTATTAAGCCTTTGGCTATAAATGGTGAAAGTGTTTTTATTAACGTTTTAGAGTATTTATATTTCTTATTAGTGTTAAATTTACGTTTGTGGGTGACTTGGTGCGTCATATTCACCTATAGATGTTGTATTATAAATTTATAATCCATAAATGAAGAGGAAATGTTATGTTCTTTTGAAAATTGTAAGAATGAATCTTGGGCCTAACTCAACCCCAAAAGCTACCTTATAGGGTAAAGATTGTTCAAGTTCATATAAGGAGTTCATGTTCTCATTCCACATCCGATGTGGGACTCTTAACAAAAATAAGTGAAATAGAAAGTTGATAACTTCTATTACTATTACTTTTATCTCGTGATTAGAAGTGTACATATTTTCGTGTGTCGTTTCACGGTGTGTTTTGTTAAGCCAAGTTAGTTATCATAATTTTATGTTTGATACTTAAGCTAATTGCATTTTATGTCGTCGTAAAATACCTTGGGTATAACGTGAATGGAATTATTATCTTATCTCGTGATTACAAGTGTAAATTTTTCATTTGTGTCATTTTCTGACTCAGATATTCTTGCATTTTCTTAAATGTAATTATTACATTGAGCCTTGAGCAATAGACATCCACCTTTTATTACGTTAAAAGAGCAAAAGACTCAAAATATGATAGAAGGACCCAATAGAAATGAGTGTATAACCCATTGCCTGAACACGATTAGAAAGTAATCTAAGCGACAACTAGTGAAAAAGGGCTAGGCCCTGGAGGCTTTTTAGGTTCTGAGGAAGACAAGTGGATTATAATGCTGGGCTAAGGGCAATTTGAAGATTTTTTCCATTGAGATTGGGCATGACATGACGAGCCTCGAAAAATTCCTAGCGTAGATTAACAAATATTCGAATACACAATCCTTTTTTCTTGATCGACAGTCTTAATAAGTGATTTTCGTAATTACACCTACATATATTATATGCATCTTGTTGTGTGTGTCATGATGAATTTTGTTACTCCGACCAAGACATCTGATGTAGTTGTTTATCTGATAACGTGTTTGTGTACGTACACACGATTTCATTTCACGTTGTCATAATGTGCTGAAGTAGCGGAGACACCAAAAGGTAGTGTAATAAATTTGAAACTTTGCCTAATAACAAGTGCATATAGTGTCATGTCACAGATTCAAAGCTCATTTACGGAAAAAGAGCAAAAAATATCTCTCTCGTTACATTTTCCACTCAAAAATTTCTTCCAACTAGTTAAATAGTTCAAAAATATTCTTCCTACTACGTGCTAACAATTGCTCCAAAATAAGGAAAAATTGATCAATTTTGCCCTTGAACTATTTGAAATGAGATAATTTTGTCCTTGTTTTTAATTTTTTTTATGCTTGAATATGTGAGACATATAATTAAAACATAAGAAAAAAATAGTGATATATAACATTTTTTTCTCCTGATTCCTTATACATTAGGTATGAGTTATTATTTTTGAACATAATATCATGTACCTTTTTTACATAACTATTGTTAAATTTTTCTACATTAACAAGAACAAATTTATTTTACTAACTCTAAGATTGATATGATTAAAAAAAACAAATTCAATTACCTTGGTATGCTGTATTATTTATTGTAACTTTAAGTCATTCCACGTTTTAATTGAGGGTTGGTATAATAGTTTTGAAAGAAAACAATAGAATAAATATTTAGTTGAAAATTTAATGCCGATAATTAAACTTTATATAAAACATAAAATTGACATCTAATATAGTCAGAGTAATCTCGTAATCTCCAATATAAGTTTTTGCTCAAGTCTTTACAATCAAGAACACTTGTCTGTAGGGATCTAATAGTTTAGTTGGTTGACTACCTGAACTTCACCTTATTGACGAGGGTTTGAATTCCCACGTTGTAATCCCCTCTCAATTTTCCCTTCCCCTTACCCCTATGTAATATATATATTTTTTTTTAAAAAAATAGCACTTGTATCGAACTTTAAATGGAGGGCAAAACTACTCCATTTCCAATAATTCAAGGGTAAAAGTGATTATTTTTCTTTGTTTTGGAGTAACGGTCGGTAGGAATTGTATTTTGGAGCTAAACGGAATGAAACGTATAAGGACGACCTAAAAAAAAATCCCTTCTTTATTTTTTTCTCCATTATTCAGGTAAGTAACAATTTATTACTGTTAATTTATACAAATAACGTAATCTGATTACAACCGCAGTAATTATAATTGTGATCTTATCTCATTTCACCTGGACAAGTGAATTCTCCTGCAAATAATTAACGACCTACACAAATTAGTGTAAATCACTCCTGTAGCAATTTCTTCATAAAAGAAAAATGGCCTTTAAATTGTTCGTGTTATATATTTTGTCTCGTATTATCGATGTATTTTGTTAAACAGAGTCCAACCCATCACGGTCTCTTGGCCTTTACCGTCCAGCCCATCACGGGATTAGCTGCCCAAAATCAGTGATTAGATTTATATATTAAGGAAAGTATATTGTGTGTATATTGTAGTATATTTGTTACCTAGAATAGATTATACACTTACCATAATTAGGATATACACTTACCATATTGTATAGTTAGTATTATGGTAGAAGAAGGTTTGTAACTTGTATATATATCTATTCAATCAATGAAAATAATCAAGCAGATTATTTCTTTCATGGTATCAAGAGACTAGGTCTAAACAAAAGTTTGTTTTTTCTCTCAAACTTTTGCCTCCTTTGGCCGAGAACCCCCCCCCCGGGTTTTCTCTCTCAAAAATCTCGTCTTCCGCTCTCAAAAACCTCTCTTAAATTTCCCCTCCTTCTTTGTTCTTTCAATATGTCTAAGAACAATTTTCACCCTGCCCTCACAGTTTCCAATATCAAGCTCAGTGTCCCTATTGTCCTTGAGATGGAAAACGTTCAATATGCAACGTGGGCGGAGTTGTTTAAAATCCACGCTATATCTTATCAAGTTCTTCATCACATCATTCCTCCCGCTCGACCCCTTCCTGCGGAGGATCCTGAGTTATGGATTACACTTGATGCTACCGTCCTTCGGTGGATATACGCCACTATTTCGTTGGACCTTCTACAGACGATTATGGAGCCGGATACCACGGTTATGGCTGCATGGAATAGATTGCGTGACATATTCCAAGACAACCAACATTCACGTGTCGTCACACTCAAGCAGGAATTGTCTCTCGTTCGAATGGACGAATTTCCAAACGTTTCGCATATTGCAAGAAACTAAAGGAGTTGGCGGATCAACTCCGTAATGTTGGCGCACCGGTAACAAATAATCGTCTAGTTCTACGAGTTAGTTGCTTGGGACTTTCGGAGGCCTATAATGGTGTTGGAACTCTCCTTCGCCAAAGCAACCCTCTTCCGACTTTCATCAAGCCCGCTCCATGCTTACATTGGAAGAAGCCGGTTTGGCTAAAAGGCGGCTACGGAGCAAGCCCGGTTGTCATGGTGGCATCCTCTCCTAGTTCTTCGGGTTTTGTGAATAATTCGGGCCAAAACCATAATAATGGTGGCGGCAAGAATAATCGCAAAAATAATAACAAAAATCGCGGGGGCAAACGCGGCGGTTCAGTGGCGATTCCGGTGGTCAACAAACGGGCGGTGGGTCCCGGCCTGGGGTACGATGGCCCACCACCGCCATGGGCCCGGCGGTGGGCCAATGGCGGTGGAACTGTACCATCCAAAGAAGAAGCGGCGATTTCCGGCGGCCGGTGGGGTGGCCTACGGTCCGAGCCCAATACCCGGCATTGGCGGCCCCGGCGGCCGGTGGCCCGAAGAACGGCACCAACGGCGATTAGCGGCCCGGTTCCGGCACGGCGGGAGTTCTTGGGCCCCGACCTCCGCAAGCCCAACATGCAGCAGGCCCCACTCAGATCGATATCGAGGCCGCGATGCACACGTTGGGATTGACTCAACTAGACCCAAATTGGTACATGGACACCGGGGCCACTACTCACATGACTTCCGAATCAGGTACTCTCTTATCTTATTCCAATTTGAGCACCCCTCGGGGGATAATTGTTGGTAATGGAAGTTCTATTCCAATTCTAGGGTATGGTCAGAAAACGTTGTCTCCCCCCAATCCACCACTCCTCTTGAAAAATACTTTACATGCTCCTAAATTGATTAAAAATTTAGTGTATGTTCGAAAGTTCACAAATGACAATTCTGTTTCTGTTGAATTTGATCCTTTCGGTTTCTCTGTGAAGGATTTCATGACGGGGAGTCATCTCATGTGGTGTGATAGTAGGGGGGATCTGTATCCTATCATGCCCGGTTTCAGTCCATCGAGTCCAGCCTTGCCGTCAGCTTTTGCAGCCATCTCTTATTCCATGTGGCATGCTCGTCTGGGTCATCCGGGATCTTCTATTTGATCAGCTTTAGATAAAAATAGCTTTATTTCTTGTAAGGGTACGAGTCGTACTCCAATTTGTCAGTCTTGTTCATTAGGAAAAATTATTAAGTTGCCATTTGTAGACTCCAATTCTCATACTTCTATGCCATTTGACATTATTCATAGTGACTTATGGATGTCTCCTGTTCTAAGTTCAGTGGGTCATCGATATTATGTTCTCTTTTTAGATGATTATACTAGATTTTTGTGGACGTTTCCAATTGCAAATAAATCACAAGTATTTTCCATCTTCATCAAATTTAGAGCGTTCATTCGTACTCAATTCGAAAGAGACATAAAAAAAATTCAATGTGATAATGGGAAAGAATATGACAATAGAGAGTTTCGGGATTTCTGTGCTAATAATGTGATCAATTTTAGGTTTTCGTGTCCTCATACATCTCCACAAAATGGTAAGGCCGAAAGCAAAATTCGTTCCATCAATAACATTGTCCGAACTCTCTTAATTCATGCCTCCATACCTCCATATTTTTGGCATCATGCTCTACAAATGGCCATATATCTTCTTAACATACTTCCTTCCAAAGGTCTGACATATTCATCCCCCCTTAAAATCCTATATAAGAAGGATCCTTCGTATTCTCATCTTCGAATTTTTGGGTGCTTGTGTTATCCGTTATTCCCATCCACCACAATTAACAAACTCAAGGCTCGGTCTACCCCGTGTGTGTTTTTGGGTTATCCGTCAAATCATCGTGGTTATAAGTGTTTTGATTTATCCTCCAAGAAAATCATAATCAATCGCCATGTCATTTTTGATGAAACTCAATTCCCGTTTATGAAAGTTCATACTCCCGAACCTAAGTCGTATAATTTTTTGGATGACCAAATATCCCCGTATATTATTCTGAATTTTTTGGACAACTCCCGTACCCAAAATCCTCCAGCGGGCCCACTGCCCGCTGGCCCCACATTACCGTCACGCCCTGTTGATCCAGCCACTGGAACAGTTCCGGCTATTGGGCAGTCCAGCCGGTCACCGGAACCGGTCCAGCAAAACCGAGCCGAGTTTTTTACCGATTTGGGCCGTGGGTCCCCGCCCTGCTTTGGCCGTCCGTCCGTGCCCAGAAAATTCCCAAAATTCGCTCAATTCTTCCTCAAGTCATAGACCGGTCACTCGTAGTTAGCGGGGTATTTTTACACCTAAAAGACATTTTAATTTACATTCGGATGTCTCTAAATCCCCCTTCCCCCGCAATCCTGTGTCCGCATTAAATGACCCTAATTGGAAAATTGCTATGACTGATGAATATAATGCTCTTATTGCTAATAAGACGTGGGAGTTGGTGCCCCGTCCATATGGTATTAATGTTATCAGGTCTATGTGGATTTTTGCTCACAAGGAGAATTCAGATGGGTCCTTTGCTCGACATAAGGCGCGACTTGTTGGAGATGGTAAGACTCAGCAGGTTGGAATTGATTATGGTGAGACGTTTAGTCCGGTGGTCAAACCGGCTACCATTCGCACTGTGCTTAGCTTGGCTCTTTCCAAGACTTGGCCAATCCATCAGTTGGATGTCAAGAATGTTTTTCTACATGGTGACCTCAAGGAAACAGTCTATATGCATCAGCCGTTGGGTTTCAGGGATCCCAACCGCCCTAATCATGTCTGTTTGTTGAAGAAATCATTATATGGGCTTAAGCAGTCTCCACGGGCCTGGTATACACGATTTGCTGACTTTGTTTCGACTATTGGGTTCACTCACAGCAGGTCAGATAATTTATTGTTCATCTACCGCCGTGGTTCGTCATTGGCCTATATTCTGTTGTGTGTGGATGATATCATCTTGACTGCCTCTTCAGATGCCTTACGCCAGTCTATCATGACCATGCTCAGTTCTGAGTTTGCTATGAAAGACTTAGGGCCTTTGAGTTATTTTTTAGGAATTGCTGTCAAACGTCATTCAGGTGGGTTGTTTCAGTCTCAACGAAAGTATGCTGCTGAGATTATCGAGAGGGCTGGGATGTCATCCTGTAAGTCCACTTCCACGCCAGTTGATGCAAACCCAAAGCTAAGTGCCGCAGCAGGTGCACCCTACGAGGACCCGACCCGATATCGCAGTCTTGTAGGGGCTCTCCAGTATCTTACCTTTACCAGATCGGATATTACGTATGCGGTTCAGCAGGTGTGTTTATTCATGCATGATCCCAGAGTGGAGCACATGAATGCAATCAAACGCATCATTCGGTATATCCAGGGGACACTGGAATATGGGTTGCACTTGTATCCTTCATCTACATCCACACTTGTCTCTTACACGGATGCCGATTGGGGTGGTTGTCCCGACACCAGACGGTCGACTTCTGGCTACTGTATGTTCCTTGGCAACAACTTGGTCTCATGGTAGGCAAAACGCCAAGCAACTCTATCACGCTCCAGTGCAGAGGCAGAATATCGAGGGGTAGCGAGTGTGGTCTCCGAGTCATGTTGGCTACGTAATTTGCTTTTGGAGCTTCATTGTCCCATTCAGAAGGCAACCTTGGTATATTGCGATAACATTAGTGCCATCTACCTTTCAGGTAACCCACTTCAACACCAGCGCACCAAGCATATCGAAATGGACATTCACTTTGTACGTGAAAAGGTTACAAAGGGTCAAGTTCGCGTATGCCATGTCCCGTCTCGTTATCAAATTGCAGACATCTTTACAAAGGGTCTACCAGCGGTTCTCTTTGAAGATTTTAGGGACAGTCTCAGCGTTCGAAAACCGCCCGCTATGCTGCGGGGTGTGTTAAACGAGTCCACCCATCACGGTCTCTTGGCCTTTACCGTCCAGCCCATCACGGGATTAGCTGCCCAAAATCAGTGATTAGATTTATATATTAAGGAAAGTATATTGTGTGTATATTGTAGTATATTTGTTACCTAGAATAGATAATACACTTACCATAATTAGGATATACACTTACCATATTGTATAGTTAGTATTATGGTAGAAGAAGGTTTGTAACTTGTATATATATCTATTCAATCAATGAAAATAATCAAGCGGATTATTTCTTTCATATTTGACAGTACTAAATATGGTTGATAATTTTCATTTTAGATAAATCGTTTTGGGATCTATACAAATTTTGTAACATGTAATGTTTCTAACCAACATAATCAAAGGATTGTGATAGGATGTATATGAACCTTCTATCCTTAAGTACTTGAGGTCGGGTTTGAGTTTTAGAAATAAATTATTTTTAGCAGAAAGCGCTTTCCCCTTTAATATGCCTATGCAGCACGTATCCAAATTAGTCCACCTCAAAGTGCGCGCGTATCAAATTAAAAAAAATGCAGAGTTCTACAATCATAAAAAGAAGTTAAATCAAACCATGTATATGTTGGAAATTAGCCTTTGGCAGGAGTTGCGACCGATCAACTTTAACGGCTTAAACACTAGTGTTACGCATATTGGAGAATTCGGTTCTTCACACATGCATGATCTACTAAGTACGTAGATAACCGTAGGGCCAAGAATCGTCAAATTTCATTGAGAAATGAAAGAGATATTGGTTCACGAAGTAAGGTGTTTGAAGCATGGAAAGTGTGGTATTGTGTTCAATTCTCCCTCATCGGTAAAGGAAGAAAGAATTGTTGTGTATATAAGACTCGAAATTGGTTTGGGGTTTGGGACCCCAAGGGGTATCCCATGTGTTTAAAGGAGGGAGGACCTAGATGTGCTTCGGTTCGAGGAAAGACCACACGCGCGCCGCCGCCGCCCGCCCGTCCGGTCCGGTTCCGGGATCACGGGCTGTGGGTCTTCTGATATTATTTTTTGGGCCAGAGAACTTTGCCATAAGTACAGTTTGATCCCAGAAGTTTCCAGATGTACAGTTCGGACCAGAATTCTTTCAGATGTACAGTTTGGTCCCTGAAGTTTTCCAGAACGTCAGAATTTGGATAGTCAAAGCAGAAACACCAAGCACTCAATTCGGCCCATTTATTTTGGTGAATTACTCCTCCTATAATGGCCAAATCCGTTGGTCTTTCACCATTTATGTTGGTGACTTTACTACCTCCATAATGGCCATTATTTGGCTGTTATGGAGGCAGTTTTCAGCACCTCCCTCACCTATATAAACACCGCCTTACACCATTGTTGAGCACTACGTATAACAGTTCATACAACACACGAAAATACACAACCAAAACAGTTTTCTTCCTACAACTTCCAAGCATCATTTCGTTACTTAATATTCTTCACGGTAGCATTTGAGTTTCCTTTGCTCAAGTGTTCCATTGCTGTTTTATCTTGGGAGACAAATTGTCCAGGACGTATAAAGGATACATACGGGGCAATATTGTCATAAGGACAGAGTGACACACTTGACTCAGCAAAAACAGTTTCCATTTTTCCGTCTTCAACAAAATTGTAATTTCAATTTTTGTGGTTCTATTGTAATTTTCAGATTTCTAGCTGAATTATTGAATCTTTGTTTATCCTTTCGAATACTTGTAATAGTTATATACTTCCCATACTGCTTTATAAAGTACCATAGAGCAAAAATAACCAACAGTATATTAATTGGACACAAACAAACCAAGAGAAGGGTCACTTAGGGCATCAAAGTAATACCGATTAGTGAAAGGTTTTCAACCATCAGTCAATTTATACGGAATGAATCGATCTTTAAGAAATCTTATAACCGATGGGTAGATGGAAATAGTTTATACTTTGACTATAAAATTATACACTGTATACTGAAACGAATTGGATAATCAAGTCGTTGATTAAGACCTTAGTAGGAAATTTTATTGTGGCACCTTATCTTAGCCAAGTTTCTTTTGAGCTAGTAAAAAAAAATAGAACGTGTGAACTATGCGCAGTTATGACCTACAAAAATCAGATCTCCAATTGTATTTCCCTCGGACATCTTGCCAACGTCTACATCTATGAAGAGAAATTCAATTTTAGACAAAATAAATTATAACTCTTTTAACATATTTTCACACACATAAAAAAAAGTGTGAAATATGTATTAAGCCATATCAATGATAGCAACATACTCTTATCAATTTTTTTTCTCTTTTCAGGGTAGGACTTTGTAGGTGATATCAGTTGTTTTGTTTTTAAACCCTGGTCTTTCAGGCATATTTCGCGATTTACTGATAGTAGAGCCGAGGAACCGAAATTACTATCTCTAGAAATAGTCTGAGGTAAGCCGGAAAGTTGGATATAAAAAAAAATGATAGCAATAGGGGTGGGCGTATATCGGTTCGGATTCATTTTGTATCCGAAAAATATGAACCGAATAAAAATCATTTTAAAAAAAAAACCGAATACAACTTTTTTAAAAAAAAACCGATATGTTCGGTTTATATGCCGAACGTATCGGATTATATAGGTTTTTTCTAGTGGGTCGGGCGGGTCGGGTCGGATATATTTTTTTTTCCAAAACTGAAATTCACATTCACACCTACACTATCATGAAATTTCAACGTTGAAATCTATTGTGTATCGTGAGATGTTTACTAAAGAAAAAGGAATATTAGAAATCGATTTGGGGGAAAACACAAATTGATTGGAAAAATGGACGTTTTTCTAATGGCCCCGTCTCGAAAAAATACGCAAAATCAAATTTTTTTTGGGTAAAACGGACATCCGAGCGCAGAGTTATGACCATTTAAAGTTTTATCAATTTACAACTACTTTTTCTCTCTACATTTTATGTCAATGCTTCCGTGATATGTTAATCAAGTTTATGCCGCATGCGACTTTCATAAAAACTTCGTAGATTAGCTTCAATGACTATGATTCAAGAGATAATAGTAGCCTAAAATAAAAAATAAAAAAATATATATTTAATTCGGTTTTTCGGTTCGGTTCGTATCCAAAAATAAAAAACCGAACTGAATCACTAAATCCTGATTCGGTTCGATTTTTCAAAAAAATAGTTTTTTTTTAAAAAAAACTGAGAAAAAATCGAACCAAATTTCGGTTCGATTCGATTTTTTCGATTCTCTAGGTTTTTTGTCCACCCTAGATAGCAATATACTCAATGTAATTTTATAATTGCTTGCCATAGGTTTAAAATGGCACGAGGCGGCAGAAGGTGCTCAAAAGGAATTTGGTGTAAATAAGGTGTCTAAATGAAATTTGTATCAAGTTTGAGGGTCTATCGGTATATAACCAAAATAAGAATCAAGTTTGATTAGGGGTCGTTTTGGTATTCCATAAAAGAAAAGGGAGAAAAGGATACAAAAATAAACTCCAATTTTGCACTTGCTCCCTTCGATCTCTCCAATCCCCTTCGTCTTCCTCTTGCCATCGCCGGAAGGGTTAACACTGTCGATTGATGCTTCTCAATTCTCTCTTCTTTTACAGATCCATACTTCAATTTTGAGTTATTGTTGTTGTGTTCACACCTCTCGGAACAAACACATCAGCTCTAATGACGGCAAAAACAAACCGTGAACCGCCGTCTCGGTCTCGGGTCTCAGAATCCGAACCGGAACCAGTTGATCCGAACCGCGATAGGCCGGACGAATACAAAACGGAATTGACCGGTTCGATTTCCACCGTCCGGTTCGTGGAAGCTGATGTTAAGGTTAGTGATGGCGGCAATGGTGTTGTTGTGTACAGAAGGAACAAGAGGCTCAAGACGAACGGCAATTCAAGTGGTAAAGTCGTAAATATCGATGTAACTAAGGGTGATTCAGTAATTACAGCTTGAAGGAGAATATTTTATTCATACACTCATAAATTTTGAACACTCTTTCCAATTGCCGCTAAAATAGTTATTTATAATAGTACGGAAACTACTTAACTAAAAATAACCTATTTCTATATAAATTTGACATAGATCAAACTGTAACCAATTTTGGTTTCGAATTATTTATTCCAACAGCTAATAGTGAAGTCAAGGAGTTTGAAGTCAAGGAAGAGTCGAGGATTAGACGGTTCACACGGTCAGCTTTGGGGAAGAAGTTGGAAATTCCAGATGGAAACACTGAAGGTGAAATTGTTGATGAGAGAAGTGGTGTAATCACGTCAGGTACACCTACGAAGAAACCAGAGATGAAAATGTCGAAGAAAATTTCGATAACGGGAATCCCTACAACTGTTAAGGAGCTGTTCGAGACTGGTTTACTCGAAGGCTATCCTGTTTTCTACAATGGTGGGAAGAAGGTATCATTCTCCTTACAATGTGGTCGACAGTTCTGTTTTCCTTTGTATTAGGTGCTCCTTTTGATTTGATTTGAATTGTCCAGAGCTCGTTCTTCGGGTGTCTAAGTGATATTTGCTAGCCCGACAAGATATTGGAGAATAGCATTTGAGGCAGTTCTAGATTCTATGTTTATATGTATAGAGTTGCCCCTCAATCAGGGGTGGATTTACGTTGATGCAAGGGGTGTCATCTGGCACCGCTTCGTCGAAAAATTTCACTAAAATATAGGTAAATATAAATAAAAAAATAAACAAATGGATGTACATATAACATTACATGACATTGTTTGACAGAACAGCCAGCTAGTTCATGCGATCATGCTAGCTCCTTAGATTAGGCATGGTCATGGGTTCTCCCATGTTTTATTTAGCACAAATAAGAGCCTCAAGTCTCCGATTTACAGTTCTAGTTAACGCCCCAAAATTATATTTTTCAATAATTTAAATACCCACAAAGAAAAGTAAAGAAGAAAATAATTTCAATATGGCTTTGCTAAACTTCATCGTTAGATATAAATAAAGTTTCAACTTTCAAGATTCAAAAAATATTTTAATTTCTTTAATTTTTCTGATAGACTCCAAATCCAACTCAAGTTTTAAAATTTTGTTTAGATTAATGTTAATAAGATGTGGTTTGGTATTTCGAAAAATAAGGATTTGCTGTATTACTTTTCTTTGATGCAATGTGAACTTAAAGTTTAGGCAAGACTTAGAAACATGAGTATCATTTGAAATTATTTAGAGTTTTATCTAATATGAATTTTAATTTGTGATTTTGTTAAACTTCAAATGAAAATATTCTTTCCTAAGCTTCTTCTGAGCTATGATATCCAACTTAATGCGCCATATTTTGAGCCCATAAATTTCAAATATGAGAATCACCTCTTGTTTCACTTCTTCAAACAGCGACACCACTTACCTAAAATCCTGCGTATGCCACTGCCCTCAATCATACTAGTTGGAAAAAAAAGAGTTACCTCAATTATTGAAAATAATCCAACCAGTTCAAAACATTGAAGCGGCATAAAAGGGCTTACTAATCTCAATAAGTAGTCTGTCTAGAAGAAAAAAAAGAAAAATTGTTTTGTCATTATGGTCTGATGGAGTGGCAATTACTTACATCTTATAACATCACATAATCTAAGGGGTCAATAAGTAGGTCTTACTAGAATTACTAGAGATGCTAAAATTACTAAAAATGCGTTTGAGTGAAATTCTTCTTTTGGTTGGATATGGCTTCAACTGTCCCATAGCGCTATAAAGGGGGAGAATGGGTGTATGCATAAATTTCTAAAATGAGGATTCATGCTATTTCTTTTATCCGCAGCACTCCTGCTAAATTTATAAAGCCATTAATTTTGTAATTACATATAGGCTAACGCTATATCATGTAAATTTATAAAGCCTTATATGTGTATGCATAAATGTCTAAAGGCAGCGTTCATGCTAATCTTTGTTTATGGTCAGCAGCATGCATGCTAAATTATAAAATCATTAATTTTGTAACTACATGAAAGCTCATGTAACTTGCTGTTGTTCCACTTCCAGTTTCTTTTCCTTAAATGTGTTCATCACTTATTTCCATTTCTTGGTATGGGGCTTTTAAATTGCTTTGATGGATTCAGTAGTTATGTCTCTCATCATAAGGTTAATGTTGTCTTAATTTTAGGGAATCCCACTCCGAGGAACAATTAAAGACACCGGAATTCTTTGTTCGTGTGATCTGTGCAAGGGAACTAGAGTGAGTATTTAGTTTTTTCTATTTTCCATTGCTTCCCTTTTATCCCACTTGAAACTACATTAGTCGTCTTAATTAACAGTTATCTTAACTGACTGTACTATTTCACATTCTGTATCACTTTCGTAATGTTAGGTTGTCCCTCCTAGCAAATTTGAGATTCATGCGTGTAATTCATACAGACGTGCATCAGAGTATATCTGCCTGGAGAATGGCAAGAGCCTCCTCGACGTGGTCAAAGAGTGTAGAAAAGGTTCCTTGAAAACATTAGAAGAAACAATTCAGAGCGTCATCGGTCCAGTTCCTGTGAAGAAAAGTCTCATTTGTCGGGATTGCAAGGGTGAGCTTGCTCATGTGAACTTGAATATAGAGACATGTTTTCTTACAAGGTTAATTAAAAGATATGTGCTTACTGTTATGACTAGGGTCTTTTGTTGCAACACTAGCTGGAAAAGATGAACAACTTTGTGATTCATGCATACTTTCTTTAAGATTAGAAGCCACTCCAACACAGTCGATAAACACTGAAAATGGGTATGTTTTTTTTTTTTAAAAGTCACCTCATGATCTTATTGCTGCTGTTTGCTCTTTTTTCTTTTGTGCTTTAGTGGAGCCTGGTTCTTAAGATTGGTTGAGCACCAATTTAGATTTTTAGAATTTAGGCAAAAGGCTTAAAAGTTGGGAAATGGGATGGGAAGACATGGTGGGTAAGATCTACTATGCATCACTATAGTGCTTCTATTGTGCTATAGACTAGCATGGCTCGCTTCTTCAGTACTTCCTCATTCCCATGTTTCTTCGTCAGTAAAACCACATGAACTTTTATGTGAAATGAAACAAAAGAGCACAATAGAATTTAGCAAGTTTTTTTTTGAAGAACAAAGTGGATCAACAACTTAAACATGATAGAGTTTTTTTTATGTAAGACTTTGAGAGAAACAATATTGGTTGGGTCAAAGTAATCAGAAATGTCAGCAAACAGTTATATAAGAAAAGTATTAACAATCAGTTTTATTGTTTGTATCTAATAGATATCTAAAAATTGTGTTGAAAAGACCAACACTTCATTTATACGTTCTGTCAAATATTATTCCTAATTCCTTCCAAAGAGATGATTGTCTGACAAGTTTGTCTTTTTTAGTTTGCATACTTGAAAATCTCATCAGTCTTTCTTTTTTTGTTATATAATCATTCTTAATCTTGTTTTTTTTCTTTTTTCCCAAATTTAGGGTGTTTGAGTCAGTTCTGAACTTAAATTCCTCCGGAACTTCAAATATGGCATCTGTTCCGCTAAGAAGCATTAGAGGAAGGAAAAAGAAAAAGTTGGTATCGATAAAGTTAATTGATTCTGCTTGATATTCATGCTCATTGAACTTTTCCTCAATGTGAGTAAAGTGGGTTCATGAACATGTACTGATGCTATTTTATTTGTATATTAAGGGCTGTGATAATGCATTCAAGTAGACAGTCTCCTTCAGTGCATACTCTCTCCAGAAAGAAGTGGAAGACACCAAATAAGTTTGTTATTTCCCTTATCGTTTTCTGTTTATTTTTCTTCTTTTACAAAGTTAGGAAAATGTTTTTTTTGTCATCTCTCTCTTCTGACCTACATTTATTTGGTCCTGTAAGGTTAACGAAGCCAGTTTTTGCTCCAAAGTCGGATGGAACTGCTAAAATGTGCAGTTTATTCAGAAACAACATGCAGGGGAATATCTCAGAAAAGTTGGTGAATATTACTGAATTTGTTATTAGAGCTTTCTCTAATAAATTACCTCTAACTCATATGGTGGCTTCTATGTTTAAGTCAGATTGTCAAAATCAGTTGCAGTTTCTAAGTGTTCGAAAGTTGCTTCGCCTGGTGTCTCGATGCACTCTAGGACCCAATGGAAAATGACAAAAAGGTTGATACTTGTCTTCTGTATTACTTGCGCTAATTGTGGATTCTTCTGATAGTAATCTTACTTATATTGCTTGATTCTGTGATATCACTTTGTTCAGGGATCAAAAGATGCATAAATTGGTTTTTGAGGAAGGTGGACTGCCTGAAGGAACTGAAGTAGCTTATTATTCTCGTGGAAAGGTTGCTGAGCATCTCCTTTACGACTGTTTAATATTGTAGTTGATCCATTGTATTCACTGGATTTTTGCTCTGCTTTATTTTGTTGATATTGTTTTTTTCTTATTTGTAATTGGCAGAAATTACTGGTTGGTTATAAGAAGGGATCTGGTATATTCTGTTGTTGCTGCAATACTGAGGTACAACCCCTTGCTTAGGATCTCCCCAATTGTCCTGCGTGATATTCTGATGGCATTTCATTTTATGGTTAGGTTAGTCCATCTCAGTTTGAAGCTCATGCAGGTTGGGCATCGCGCAAAAAACCGTTAGTCTTCATCGTTCTTTTTATCTATCGTTCAAAGAATATATATCATTAGTGAGTGTAAGAGAACCTATTTCTGTTGACGCTGTTCTAACGTGGGTACTTGACTTTGTCAATGTCTGCTGCAGTTATGGGTATATTTACACGTCTAATGGAGTTTCGCTACATGAATTTGCTATATCTCTATTAAAAGGCCGCAAGTCTTCAGTTAAAGACAGTGATGACTTGTGCATCATATGCGCAGATGGTGGTAAACTAGTGCTTTGTGATGGATGTCCTAGAGCTTTCCATAAAGGTAAAAATTGGATTTTTCTTGATTGACAGTTTCAATATTTTACAAGACTTTCTTATTCTCTTCTTTTTATGATTGAGTTCATGTTCTGTTTGATCATCAATGCATCATGTTGCTTTTCTTTCTTCCCTTTCTTGGGTTTTCTGAGGTTTTGGTGATTGTGTTGAAAGGAGGTGAGTTCAGGAAATATCTCGTAATTGTGAATTAATTAACTCCAATGTTATTTGACTATTTATATTTGAAGTCGAATTCTATTTTCAGTCTGTTATATACATTTATAATTAATTGTTAATGATGTGAAGCCTGAGGGCCATCACATCTTAACTGAGAAGTTTCAAAAGTTGGGGTTCTATCTACGTTGAAGCTTCCGTTGACAAGAACAGAAAGCAGTTTTCTGAAATTTCTGCTTGGTGTAGCTCTTCATCAGATGGCCATTAAATTTCTACTTGTTTATGATTGAGGTTGCAGCCGTATAACTTAGTTAGAGAAGTTCTAGAGAATACAAATGCATCAAAAGCTTGGGAATTGACTCAGAGTTAGTTCATTAATTAGTCAAAACTCTGAAATCCTCAAATGACCTATCACCAGCACTTCGAAGCACCAACTCCCCTCTCCCCCCCACACAAAGAAAATAATGAATCAGAGCTGGAATAAGAATTAGTTAAGTGACTCCCGAGGGTGTGTAGCCTAGTGGCCAATGAAGGGGGTCAAACCTTGGGGACCAGGGTTCAAATCCCAACGGATACTAACAATGCTAGGTGATCTCTTTTCATCTGCCTAAACCTTGGCGGCAGAATTACCTGGTACCTGTGTTCGTGGGAGATAGTAGGTACCGGCTGTAATAGTCAAGGTGCGAACAAGTTGACCTGGACACCACTGTGATTAAAAAATCAAGAATTTGTTAAATGGACTGAGTTTTATTGACTGATAATGAGCCTGTACATAACATTTATTATTTTAATTGGACCTTTTAAATGAGTAGTATAGCTTGCGAACCTTTCAAATAGGAAGATTTCGAAACATGCTGAACCATCACCTAGTTGGTTAGCTTAAACATGATAAATTCTTGTACCTTCGTCTTCTTTTGTTAGTCCAGTTTCCCCTAGCTGTGTTCAGCTATGTAAGTTATTAAGTATTGCTCCCTCAGTCTTTATTTTTGTGACAGTGTTTTGATTGTGCATGAAGTTTAAGAAATTTAAGAAAACCAAATATATACAAAGTTCATAACCTTCCCTATTCTTTCCCCGTAATTCATGTCAAAGATTTATGCAGAGTACCAAAACTGTTCTTTTAAATGAGTGATGGTAAGAGTTCCACATGTCCATTTTTAAGTTGGTGGTGGTGAGGGTCCCAACAAGTCTCGTCATTAAGGGTAAAATGAGGATGCGAAGATTAAGTAGTTTCCATAAAGAGAAAGGTCTTGTCCTTTTCTGGGACATACTAAAAAGGGAGTGTGTCACATAAAATGGGACGGATGCATCAGAAGGAATACGACAAATAAGTCAGAGGTTGACTATGCCTTTTCAGGCTTGGAGTCGCACAAGAAATTAGAGCTGTGTGCAACTCTTTTTCTTCCCTCCTCTTTTCATCTGTCCATGTCTTTAAATCTTAGTTCTTTTAAAGCATATAGTGGACTTGCTTTGCCGTTCATGCAATAAGAGTTGAACCTTCTGTTAAAGATATGCACCACTATGAAATGGGTCTGAAAGATCATTAGCTTCTGCTAAGTTTCTTGTACATGATTTTATATACCTTGGCATGAATGATATATAGCCATCAATGTGTTTTGAGGCTTCACTATACTTTGTAATGGTAAATTTAAATTTTGGCTTTGTTGTACTTGCTGTCACATTTTACACCATCTAATTGATGTTGGCATGTTGCTTGCTGGTGCTGGTTATGATACCATGTTTCATCTATAAGCATTTGATGTGTAATTCCAATTGTCTATGCAGAGTGTGCATCTTTATCGACTATCCCTCGTGGTAAATGGTATTGCAAGTATTGTGAAAGTATGTTACAGAGGGAGAAGTTTGCGGAGCGCAATGCGAATGCCTTAGCAGCCGGCAGGGTCTCCGGAATTGATCCCATAGAGCAAATAACAAAACGTTGCATTCGTATTGTGAAGAACGCAGAAGAGGCAGAATTTATTGCATGTGTTTTATGCAGGTAGTTTTTTTGTTTGGCTAAAAGCACATTGCGGGCAAGCATATTAGCTTTGTTAGTTTGATCCAGCATGTTATTTCTTTCTGTCTACAGAGCTTATGACTTTAGCAAGTCCGGTTTTGGTCCACGGACTGTCATCCTTTGCGACCAGGTCTTTCCTCTACATTCTTTATATCTATCTGTGTCTTATTCAACTAAATATATGAACTTGAAATACTTTATCCACCATTTGTTTTCAGTGTGAGAAAGAATATCATGTTGGCTGCTTGAAGAAAAGCAAGATAGCAGATTTAAAGGTTCATGCATCTTCATTTTAAGATTATTTTATGAATAGGTTCTTTCCTTGGTCCTATTTACATGCATGTGTTTTCCTTTATTATTATTATTATTATTATTATTATTATTATTATTATTATTATTATTTTTGGCTTAGTTTTTGGCGGAGGGGAGCTTTTGGCATTAAAAGTTAATACTTCTTGAATCACAGGAATTGCCTAAAGGAAAATGGTTCTGTAGTATGAATTGCAAGAGTATCTATTCTGCACTGCAAAATTTGCTGAACTCAGGAGAAGAGAGGTTGCCTGATTCTTGTTTGGATGCAATAAGGGTGAAGGAAAACGGTTTGGTTGCTGTTGGTGAACTTGATGTTAGATGGAGACTTCTGAGTGGCAGAACTTCCTCTCGTGAAACCAGAAGGCTACTGGCAGAAGCTGTTTCTATCTTTCATGTAAGCATTATCTCTAATATCATTTATTTCAATGCTTGGTCAATTGACATTGGCTATGATATATAGGTACTTTAGAACAATAAAAGCTTGCTCTCCGCTCTATATTATGGGGAATGCTCTTTTTTTGTCCAAGTGCTTTTTGTCATTCTGTGACTGGTTTTATGAATGGTATGAACATATTCAGAATTGTTTCTGTTGCGCATCCAGAATTGCTAATGCGGGAGAACATGTCATGAATGTATATCTGTATATCCATTTAAATTTGCTGTTCTGGTACTTCCTATTTCATTGAAACCAGCTTTTTTGTTTGTGGAGTCTCAGATGATTTAATATTTACTTAATTGATGTGATTGGCTATTTCTTTTCATTTTACCCTCATTAATGAGATTGCATTCATTACATATATCTTCTCAATTTCCTTTGGAAGTTTCAAGAATTTCTAGATTATATCTTCCATTGCATGTGTCAGCTTTGAGGAAAAATGTTGGCATCATTTTTTTCATTGTTGACTTTCAGGATGGTTTCGATCCTATTGTTGATTCAGTAACTGGACGTGACTTCATTCCGTCTATGGTCTATGGGTATGCTCTGTTCTCCTCATTAGGCAGAGTTGGTTTTTCCATTTAGTTTCATGATTGATCTAATCATGGAGGCGCTCTTCCTCACCTTCTCTTACCTCCTGCAGAAGGAATATTAGGGGCCAAGACTTTGGAGGCATGTATTGCGCTATATTGACTGTAAAGTAAGTAGTGCAATATGTTCATTTAAGGCTTTTGATAGTTTAAGCTTATTATGATCAAATAACTTAAGTAGTTCTTTGGCTGATCAATGCAGCTCAACAGTAGTATCAGCAGGGATCCTCCGGATTTTTGGCCAGGATATGGCAGAACTCCCTCTTGTGGCAACCCGTATTGGTAGCCAAGGCAAGGTATAGCAACGGACCTACTCTCAGGACGTTCCTGCTACCATATGGCGTTTTTGTTTTTATGTTATTTTTGTTTTGTTGCTTAGCAAGTTTCTTGCATTACTTCATCGGGTTAGCTAGAACTACATCTTGCAAAGCCAGTTAATCACGGGTCAAATTCAGAAGGTATTGCCTTATGTTCTTATGCATTTAGGCTTTTTGGTAGAAGAGTTGCATAACTCCATGAAAAGAATATCAGCTGTCCGGACAGGAAGCAGACAACTCTTATTGCATGGCCATTTATAACCAAATTTTTTTTTTTGAAAAAAAACATTAAAAAAAATAAGTGGTAGATGTAGCTGGAGTACATTGACCTCAGCATTTTCCGGCCACTGCAAGAACGTCACCTTCGCTGGATTGTTGGCCTGTTCTTTTTTTTTTTCTTTCTTTTTTTCTTTTGGATCAGATGTTCCTTTTTATTTTTTTAAACTTTAAAGTGATCTGTAAGACTAAGAAATGAGGCTTTGACAAAGGAATCAACGATTTTGTGGAAGCTAATATAGTAATGCTCTGCTAAAGATTCATTGAGACTAAACCTGGTTAACACCCACTTTACTCTATCCATATGTAGCAATGGTGAATGTTAGCTGGCAATTTGTGAACTCTGATGATTGTGTACAAATATTATGGTATTTGCTTAGTTGCATGTTAGTGCAGTTTTTAATTAGAAGTGTATCTTATGAAAGATATTTGAATGTTAACAGGGATACTTTAAGTTGCTGTTCTCCTGCATAGAAAAATTGCTTGCATTTTTGGGTGTGAAACGCTTTGTGCTCCCAGCTGCTGTTGAAGCTATGTCGATATGGACTAAGAAATTTGGATTCGAGGAGTTAACACCAGACCAGGTTTGTTTCACATGTGCCCATGTTTTTGCTGCTGCATCATATTTGTCTCTTTGAATGCTAAGCTGCTTGTATTCTTTGCAGCTTGTCAACTACAGAAGAACCTGTTGGCAAATGATTAGCTTTAAAGGCACATCTATGCTGGAAAAAATGGTTCCTAAATGTAGAATCATTCAGCAGGGGGAAGCTGAAACTGATGCTCCAGATGATAGAAGTTAAATCCATTTGTAGATCCATTTTTAACTTACATGTATATTATATCTTATTTATCAAAGAGGGTAAGTCGAAACTATTACAAATGAACTGTAGAGGATCATATTTGTGTAAAAAAGTTATATAACTCTAGCATATCTTGAGGTTGATTTTATGCTCCTCTTCCCGTCCTTACACTCAGAGGCTCATTGTCTATTTTTCTCCGAAACGTCATATTGAAAATGATTTAAGAGTTCAAATCATCAATCAGTATCAAGCATGGCAGTGAACTTGATAAGCAATGGAGCTTTGGGTTATTACTTTCCTTCAAAACTACTGTTTTGAGTTTCAACCTCTTTTTTTTTGTCAACAAGGTTTCACTATCCAAAGTTGACATAATAATCTGAAGATCAGTTGTAAATGATGGATAAGCCAAGACCTGGGCTTTACATTTTTGCTTGATTATTCGAGAATTAACATTAATGCCTGAGAACTTTGAGATTAAAAGAACTTGATTCTGGCTTTGTAGTAAAACTTTGTATATGGTCACGTGATTTTAAGTCGATATATGCTAAATACTTGATGCTGTTTATAGTACATATGTTTTTTCAACATTATGGGTGTGTTCGTTAGGGAGGAAAACATTTACCGGAATCTGTGAACAGCATATTATGGGTCGATGACATTAATTGTGGGTCACTGTCTTGTCTCCGACGATTAACCTATTCAGAGCAGTCTTGTGATTAGCTTGCCTACCTATATGATCGGGAGAAAAAAAGAATACCAATTTTCAGTCTTTTGACAATTTCAACATGTTGCATCGTACTAGAAGTGTAGGATGTTAACATCTCTACTAAACTTTTGACAATTTCAACAAGTTGCATCACACACTTGCAATGTAGGGATTTACCATCTCACACTTGACTATGTAAATATATTTTTATACCATCAACGGATAGAATTTAAACTAGTAATCGGTGCCACTCTGAACTTAAACACTCTCTCATCTATTCTTCTTTCAGACATTTCATTGACTTGGTCATTGAAATCCTCAAATATTTTTCTTCTGATTCTCTCATTCATCTTATCCATTTTATGTCGTGATTGTAATTAAGTTCATAAGACTTCAAATTCATGTTTATATATCTTTAGAAAATATCATAATTTGGATTTCTTTAGACATTTTTATGGGTTACGATCTAATTAATACTTTCAATGCTCATATATCATAAGCCTTTGAATTAATGTTTATCTTGAATGCTAATCAGGCTCAATATTTCTTGCTCAAGGGCCTTGAAATTATTAATATGAGAAAGGGAAACTGAAAGATAGAATAATTTCCCTTGGGAATTTCTTTCATTATTCACAATATATATATAGTTGTACAAGGTTGATTCCTAATATGGTACAAATCCTAACTTACCTTACAAAGGTTGATTCCTAATACAATTAGAATCCTAAGTTACCTTAAATATACATTTATCATAATTACAAAATATACGACGAATATTCTGAGAATATTCGCTAATACTCCCCCTCAGACGGAGCGGGAGGAGGCCGAATGCTAAATTTGGATCGAAAGTCGGTGAAGAGTCGTTGCGGTAGTCCCTTTGTGAAAATATCTGCATACTGATACGAGGAAGGCACGTGTAAAATTTTGACCTGACCACGAGCAACCTTCTCTCGCACAAAGTGGATATCCATCTCAATATGCTTAGTTCGCTGATGTTGGACTGGATTATGAGACATATGGATAGCAGATATGTTGTCACAATAAACTATAGATGCCTTGCGTAATGGACACTGGAGCTCCAAAAGAAGATTTCGGAGCCAACGATTTCGGCGACGACATTAGCAACTCCGCGATATCTCGCCGGCACTCGAACGGGACAGCGTGGCCTGCCGCTTGGCGGACCATGAGATAAGATTATCCCCAAGAAATACACAGTACTCGGAGGTGGAGCGACGTGTGTCGGGGCATCCTGCCCAATCTGCATCCGTGTAGGCTAGCAATTTGGTTGGGGCAGAGGGGTATAGATGTAAGCCAAAGTCAAGTGTGCCCTTAACATATCCGATAATACGTTTGAGGGCGGCAAAATGGGACTCTCGGGGGTCGTGCATGAACGAGACACACCGCCGAACGGCATATGCAATATCGAGGCCTAGTGAATGTAAGATCGAAGAGCACCGCTAGACTCCGATATAGAGTGGGATCGAGAAGCGGCGCACCGTCATTGGCACTAAGCTTGGATTTTGAGTCCACCGGAGTTGGCATAATTTTACAATTTGCTATCTTGGCCCCGTACACTATCTCTTCGCATACTTTCGCCGACATAGGAACATATTGGCAGCGAGATCTAGTCACCGATATACCCAAAAAATAACTTAGCTTCCCCAAGTCGGTCATAGCAAATTCGGTTTTGAGTAGATCAATGATTTCATTCTTCAACCCGTCGGATGAGGCGGTAAGAACAATATCGTCGACATATAATAGCAAATATGCGGTCTTGCTACCTCGGTGAAAAGTGAAGAGAGAGGTATCACACCGCTACATACAAAACCAATTTGCGAGAAGATACACAGCGAACCGATCATACCAAGCGCGGGGGCTGTTTCAATCCATACAATGACTTCCCGAGACGACACACAAGCGTGGAGTGCCGGATGAACAAAACCCGGAGGTGATGCATGTACACAGTCTCTTTCAAATCCCCATGAAGAAACGCATTTTTGACATCAAGTGATGAATCACCAATGCAAGCCCATAGCAATACCGAGAACGATCCGAATAGTGGCGGTTTAACAACCGGACCGAATGTCTCACCACAATCAATCCCTCCCGCCGATTAGTGCCATTTGCAACTAGTCTTGCCTTATACCTCTCTAAGTCACCATTGTCTCGAACTTGTGACGAAATAGCCACATACACCGGATAACATTCACACCAATTTGGTCTAGGTACCAAATCCCAAGTGTTCTCGCTTGGTTAAAGCGTTAAACTCTTCGCACATGGCCGCATTCCAATTGAGGTCCGGTTTAGCTAGTTTTGGATTCTTTGGAATGGGTGATAAGGTTTGTGTGGAGAGATTGAAGTGAACCTTGGGTTTGAAGATCCCGTGTTGTGCACGAGTCTCCATGCGGTGAGGGGGCTGCGGTGGGAGGTCGGGGATCGGTAGGGCGGTGGGGCCGGGGCCGGGTGGCGAGCGGTGTTCTTTGCGAAGCGAGGAGACTCGACGGGGTGTTGGATTTGCGGACTGGAGGCGTGTTGGTGGTGCATTAGACTCAACGGGGTGCCGCATGGGTGGTGTGGGAGCCGGATCGGGTGGTAGCATTGCTTTGCGGGAGGGTCGAGATGACACTGCCTTTGGAGGCGACGATGGCGTCGGAACGAGTGAGTTCTTCTTGCAGTACAGATTTTGGATGACCGGAGACAAACTCGGTTCATCGAGAAAGATGTAATCGGTGGTCGAAATTTCCGGAGATTTGAAAACGGAAAGGTTGTCTCGTTAAAGGTAACGTGACGGGAGACGATGATTTTGCGAGTAGCAATGTCATAGCACAAGTAGCCCCGATGATTAGGAGATAGACCAAAGAAGACACATGGAAGAGTGCGAGGGGCAAGTTTGTGGGGTGCAGTGGAGGCTATGTTGGGGTAGCATAAGCATCCAAAAATACGTAGGTGATCATATGATGGCTGCCTACGGTATAAGATTTCTGTAGGGGTTTTGTTTTGGAGTGTGCTAGTTGGTAAAATATTTAGAAGGGATTCTACCATTTTGACAGCATAGACCCAAAAAGGCGGTGGTAGGCAGGCATGAAATAGAAGTGTGCGGACCATGTTATTGATGGTACGTATAATTCTTTCAGCCTTTCCGTTTTGGGAAGAAGTATAGGGACAAGAAAAACGGAAAAACATGCCTTGTTTAGAACAGAAATTGTGAAATGCCGAGTTATTAAATTCACGTCCATTATCACATTGGAATGATTTTATAGGTTTTTCAAATTGTGTCTTAATGAATTTTTGAAACTCGAGAAATTTTGCAAAAACTTCAGATTTGAATTTCAGTGGGTAAATCCAGACAAAATGTGAAAAATCATCCAAGAATACTAGATAGAATTTATGACCCAAAGAGCTAGCAATCGGAGATGTCCATAAATCGGCATGAACAATATCAAAAGGAGAAAAAGTAACACTGTTTGATGACATAAAGGGAAGACGAGTATGTTTGCCTAGTGGACAAGAAAAACAGTGTTGGGCAATTTTCCCATTATTACATTGAATACGCTTAGAAGTCCTAAGAAAAGAAAAAACTGGGTCTCCGGGGTGTCCGAGTCGGTTGTGCCAAGTTGAGGGAGAGATCGCCGCAAGGGATAGAGGTGCTTGCGGTCTGACAACGGAAGATTGAGTGAATGGGTAGAGGTCTCCCACACTATTGCAGCGTGTAAGAATTTTCCCCGTATTGAGTTCCTTCACGAGAAAAACCAAAAGGGTCAAATTCGACGGACACGTAATTATTGCTAGTGAATTTTCTAACGAGAGATTAAGTTTTTAATGATGTTAGGTGTGTATAGGACGTGGTTTAGGGAGAAAGGTGGATGTGGATGTTTGGTGTGTGTGTTACCGTAACCTTCAATTGGAATGCGATTACCATCGCCGACAGTAATAAATTGAGGACACTTTAGCCGACGTAGTTGAGATAGGTTACCTGACGACCGGGTGAGGTGAGATGTGGCTCCGGTGTCCATGTACCAATTGTCGTCGGCTGTTGAAGGTTCACGGTGGTGTATGCTCGGCCCGGTCGGTCGGGGCCAGTGGCATTGGCTTGCTGCAGGTCTTCGCCGCCGGACCGCAATGGGGCTGCTTGCTGGCTTGGTGGGCTGCTCGGTGGGCTGGGGCGGGGCCCAACGAGCCGATCGACCAAGGCTGCCGGAACCGGGCCCCTGCGGTCGGGTACGGGCATGCGGGCGAGGCCCGATTCGCTGGTTGGGCCACCGCCGCCGCTTGGTTGGACCACCGCTTCTGCGCTTGTCCGATGGCCGGCGTTGTTGTCCGATCCACCGGTTGCGTTGGCCCTTTCCGCGGCCCTTGCCTTTGTTGTTGCGACCTCCGCCGCTCTGTTGATGCTTGCTGCTGCTGGCGCTGCCTGTTCTTTGTTGCCGTTGCCGCAGTGTTGCCATCCGTCAACGGCTAACGCCTTTTGATTATGTTCCTCTTGTTTAGCACGTCTAGTTTCTTCCAACAATAGTTGTGAACGTGCCTTGTTGAAACTTGGGAGAGGGTCGGCTTGTTGAATCATTGTTGCGAGTGTGTCATATTCACCTTTCGGTAAACCCGCAACAAGTTGAAGCACCATCTTGGTTTCGAAACAGAGTCCCGACGTTGGATAGTTGATCGGTTATGAGTTTCGGTTGCTTACAATATTCGGACATGTTGTTAAAATTCTCGAGGCCGGTATTGTTGAATTGCTCTTCCAAATACACGGCCGAGTATTTTTATTGTCTGAAAGATTTCTTCTAGCCGGACCCAAAGTTCACGTGCCGTAGCTTTTGTTTTCATGATAGTGCATAACAAATCTTTGGAGATGGTGCCGTAGATCCATTGTTTGACGATGGCGTCAAGACGACGCCGATTGAGTCCGTAACATCGGTGGGACGAGGAACGCATTCGTCAATGTGATCGAGCACGTTGTATGCACATGCATGAATGTAGAATAGTTCCATCCACATGGAATATTGACGAGTCTTCTTGGTCAAGAATTATAGGGATAAAATTCTTGATGTTGTTAACGGCGAATGCCGGATGAAAAGAAGTTACTGAACGTTGAGAGGGGTTTTCAAGTGTGCCAGTGGATAAAACGGAATTTGTGGGGGAAGACATGGTTGCCGCCTGTCGAGGGAAGGGAATTTTCTGGTTTGGCCGAAATATGGAGGAAGAAACAAGTTTTTTTTTTTTTTTTTTTTTTTTTTGTGAAAGAAAAAAAAAATCTGATTCGGCCGGGAATGAGGATTTAGGTTTTAGGCTCTTGATACCATGAAAGATAGAATAATTTCCCTTGGGAATTTCTTTCATTATTCACAATATATATATAGCTGTACAAGGTTGATTCCTAATATGGTACAAATCCTAACTTACCTTACAAAGGTTGATTCCTAATACAATTAGAATCCTAAGTTACCTTAAATATACATTTATCATAATTACAAAATATACGACGAATATTCTGAGAATATTCGCTAATAAACCTTATACTATAATTTTGATAGATAAACAGAACTAAAAAAATGTTTAGGCGAAAAAGCAAAAAAGAATAAAGAAGATCATAATTTCATGTTAACTCCATACTGCTTACGTCCTGCAAAAGCATTGTCGCTGTACTTTAAGCAAAAATAAATAAAAAATCAAAGAATGACTTCTTAAGTATTCTCAAATTATTTCATCAAATGTTAACCGTTGCAACAAATGTTTTCGTTTTCCAATCTCCCCGGAAAATATTAATAATAACTATAACAATAATAATAAAGCTTGGCAATTTCTCATTGTCCATTTTACTAAGCAGGCCAAGGGCCAACCCTCCACTCTGAAAAAGTCAAAATCTGCCGTATAAGCACGCATCTAAGTAAAGCTTTCATCATCAACTCACACCTAATTAAATCTTTTTTAATAAAAAAAATTAACTTATATATATTGGCAGTATAATTTTTTGACATAATTAGTGTATTCTAATTAACACGTTATAACAAATAACTGTCTTATTTAGCAGGTTAATGATTTTTCACTCTTTATGAATCGTTACTTATAATCAGAATTTGCACTAAAAGAATTCATAACAAAGAAATAAACACAAAGAAGCTAAGACTTCTAATTATATTTTAAGTGATCTGTTAATGTAAACTTCTTTTAATACACTATTAAACTCCAACTAAAAAGGTAATTATTAAATGAAATCCCTTTTCCTTACATAGTTTCTTGGCGTATCCATTGTCTAATCTCCACTTTTTCTTGCTGCCCATATCTTAATTCCACCATGATCTTCCCCTTCTTTCATCTTTAATTCCATCATCACTAAAATTGTAATGTCATGAATCATGATCAACAAAGTAATAAGGGTTGTGGTGAAGTAGTAAGTACTCCGTTATTTTTAATCAAAAGTCTCGGTTTTAAGCTTTGGATATGGAGTCACCTTTATTAGGGAGCCCTTTATCCCTCAATAGAATCTCTCATTGCGAAACCGAATTTAACTAGGCTCCAATACATGTATTGAACACCGAGTGAAAAATAAAAAGGAAATCATGATCAATGACCCTATGTTCACACTTTTCTTAAATCCTACGTCAACAAAAAACAATGTCCATGCTTCCATTATATCCCACACATGTTCATGACTATTCTTTAACTCTTTAAACCCACCATAAAAATAGTACAAGCAAAACAACATCAAATCAAAATATACCTAAACTATGAATACTACTACAAGGACCATTTTCTTTTGGTTCATTACCTTTACCATTGCACTTTCTTCCATCATTCTTCCTCTCTATTTCAATAATTACCACTCCCCCACAAATAGTCCTATGGAAACTACTAGCTTTTCACTTGTTAATTTGCTGAAAAGGTTAATTGAAAAAAGTGATGTACAAGATTTATTTTTTATCTTTGAAGGAATAAAAAGATCATTGCATAGTTCTAAATGTGACTATTCAAAGTGGAACTCAAAGCTTGTATCAGTATATGGAGTTTCTCATGTTTTGACTGTGGATTTAAATGGTTGTGCAAATTTCAGCAGTATACAAAAGGCTGTGGATGCTGTCCCTGATGATAGCCCTACTAGAACACTCATTCTAGTTGATTCAGGCACATACAAGTAATTCTTTTTCCTTTTTCCTTGTTAAATTTGGGAGAGTTTAACTCATATACACCGATATTTTAAATACAGTAGCGGGTAATCTGTCTTAAGATTACAAGTCTTACTTTTTAAAGAGGAATAATTGTAAATATGATCTTTTGAGTGAACTGATATATAATATGAAAAAAGCTTAACACTGTTAGGCGAATGTAGTTTTCTGGTTATGATTTATCTGAATCCAAAATTTTCGGGCAAAATATGAATATATATGTAAAACCTATAAAAATATCAACAAATATTAGATCTAAATTCATAACTTTAAAAATACAATAAATTTAATAATAATGATAACCTTAAAGACTGAATTTATTAAATTAAAATTATGAAATCGCTTTTTGTAAATCGTCGGTGAATATATATTGAACTTTGTTTGAATTTGTACGAAAATTCAACTATAACTTATACACTGACAATATAAAGAAACTTATACTATCAATGTATGTGTATTTTTACTTGTGATAGATAACTTGCTTTGTTTTTCTGGTTACAAACTCATTTTTATGAACAATTACTTAGTGTGACTATGCTAAACTCTTGAGTTAAGATTTTTGTTTAATTTGAATTTCCTGATATTATGGCAGGGAGAAAGTGGTGATAAACTCTAACAAGACAAACTTAATAATACAAGGTCAAGGTTACCTTAATACAGCTATAGCATGGGATGATACTGCAAATTCTACTGGTGGAACTGCAAATAGCTTTACTGTTGCTATTTATGTTTCCAATTTCATAGCCTACAATATCAGCTTTCAGGTACACCGCTTATTTTTTCTTTTTTCATAATGTCATCAATCATATAATTGAATTTTATTTAATTAGGATCAATTAGTTTTTTGTCACATTAATATGTTTACTTTAGGTTCAATATGTGCTACTTTTAAAAAAAGAACATCAATTAGCTATAAAATTTGTCGTTGAATAGTCCGTAGCTATAATATTTTTTGATTCGGAGTTAAATAAGATTAGCGACAGATTTTTGTTGTTTAGAGACTAAACTTGTCCGTCTCTAATTTATATTTTCTTATAGATATATATAGTGTAAACGTGTAAATATATTCCCTACCCATAATTAGAATATTTTCATATATTATGTAAATATAATTATGGTAAGACTAGGATTCCTCTTTTGTATAAGCTTAGGATTCCTCTTTTGTATAGGCTTAGGATTCCTCTTTTGTATAGGCTTAGGATTCCTATTGTATAAGGGATGAATATTGTACTCTATATATACCTTGATATTAATGAAAGACTCCTCAAGGGAGATTAATATCATCTTACATGGTATCAAGAGCCAAATAAACAAAACCCTAAAAACCTTTCTCTTCCACAGCCGTCGGCTGCCTCTCCTACGCCGCGGCCCTCCCGGATTTTCTTCTTGTTTTTCGGGTTTTGTTCTTCCTTTCTTCTCTTCTCTAAATGGCTATCCCTGATTCTTCCACACTTTCTGACTCCTCTACCTCCACAAATCCCACCACAAAGTCATCACCCCCGTTTCATCCCGCCCTTACTGTTTCCAACATCAAGAACCATATTCCCATTATTCTTGATCAAGAAAACAACCAGTATTCTCCCTGGGTTGAACTTTTTCGCAATCATGCATGTCTCTATAACGTGCTTGACCATATTGATGACACTATTCCGCGCCCTACGGAGGTTGATGATTCTATCTGGCACCGTCTCGACGCCGGCGTCAAACAATGGATATATGGTAGTATCTCTCAGGATTTGCTCCTTACTATCATGAAATCTGACTCCACATCCATTGACTTGTGGAATCGTTTGGAGGAAATTTTTCAGGACAACAAGCACACTCGTGCCGTGTATTTGGAAAAACAGTTCAACAAAACACGTCTTGAAAACTTCTCCAATGTCTCTGAGTACTGCAAGCAGCTTAAACTTCTAGCGGATCAACTCTCCAACATCGGCACGCCTGTCACTGACGATAAAATAGTGCTACAAATGATTTCTGGCCTTACTAAGGGCGAATATGATACTTTGGCCACCATTATTCAACAGGCAGATCCGCTACCGAGTTTTAACAAAGCTCGCTCACAATTGTTGCTCGAAGAAACCCGTTGTGCTAAGCAGGATGAGCACGCCCGGCGGTGTTAGGCGTCGACACGCAACCTCAAGATCGACGCCACCGGACAACTCCCCAACGGCGGCGAGGGCGCGGCGGCAAGGGTGGAAAAGGCCGCGGCGGTAGAGGAGGCCGTGGTCGTGGCAAGGGTCACGGTCCGTCACCAGAACCAACAAAAGCAACAACAACAGAGATCGCAGAACAAGCGGGGCGCGGCTCCTCGCCAGATTCGTCTACGAGCGCCGCGGCACCCGATTCGAGCCGCGACGCCAAGTCCATTCCCATGCACTGCGACCATACAATCCGTATTCTTACCCCGGTTTGCTAGGCCCCACTCCAGCCCCACAACGAGCCCACTTCATGCAAGGTCGGGTCCCGCAACCCTCCTCCGGCATGACACCCACCGAGTTGGGTCGGGCGTTCGAACACCCTCTCTATGCAAATGACCGACAATACTTGGTACATGGACTCGGCGCCACATCTCACGTCACCCGATCTGCGGTACTATTCCTAAATTATTTCATGTAAAGCATCCTCAATATGTTACGGTTGGTAGTGGACAACGCATTCCAGTTAAGGGTTATGGTACCTCATACACACAACCTCCTCATCCACCCTTCTCCCTCAAAAACACCCTATATGCCCCACACATGATTAAGAACCTCATATCTGTCCGCCAATTTACTCGTAATAATTATGTCTCTGTGAATTTTGACCCTTTTGGTTTTACTGTAAAAGATCTTCATACGGGGACACCTCTTACGAGATGCAATAGCACGGGGGATCTCTATCCATTCACTTCCACCTCCGCTGCCAGATCTTGCTCTCCCGTCACTCTAGCGGCCGTTTCTTCTTCAACTGGCATAATAGGCTTGGTCATCCAGAGTCCCGTTTTTAATTTTCTTAGAGGCAACAATTTCATTGCTTGTAATGGGAAACTTGCCCAAAATTGTGTTTCTTGCTCTTTAGGTAAACATATTCGTCTTCCGTTCAAATCATCTACTAGTGTTACATTTGCTCCTTTTGATATTATACATGCCGATTTATGGACATCTCCTATCACTAGTTCTCTCGGTCATAAATACTATCTTGTGTTGCTTGATGATTTTTCACACTACGTTTGGTTATACCCTCTTAAATTTAAATCGGAAGTGTTTGTCAAATTTCTTGAGTTTCACAAGTTCATTCAAACACAATTTGGAAAAGGCATAAAATCATTTCAGTGCGATAATGGTCGTGAATTCAATAACTCTATGTTTCACCATTTTTGTACCAATAATGGCATGGTCTTTCGCTTCTCCTGCCCTCACACCTCACCACAAAACGGTAAAGCTGAAAGAATCATCCGCACCATTAACAATATGATTCGCACCCTATTGATTCATGCCTCCCTCCCTCCACCCCCTTCGGGTCTATCTTCGCTAAAATGTCAGAATACACTCTAAATATTCTCCCTACTAGCACTCTTCACAATATGACCCCTACCGAAATCCTCTACCATAGAATCCCCTCTTATGATCATCTATGAATTTTTGGTTGTCTGTGCTATCCCAACCTTAGTTCCACCGCCCCTCACAAGCTCGCTCCTAGGTCCACTCCATGTGTCTCTCTAGGATTCCCGCCGAACCATAGGGGCTATCTATGCTATGACTTGTCGACTCGTCAGATCCACATATCTCGTCACGTCACATTCGACGAGACCACATTCCCGTTTTCGAATCTTCCAAAATTCCAAAAATAGGACTACTCATTTCTTGACGAGTCTGCCATCTATCCCCTCATAATCGAACAACTCACATCCTCTGTTCCGTCGTCAGAGCCGCGGCGCCCAAACTTCAGAGAAGCCTGTCAACCTTCTAGCATCGCGACTCTCGATCCAGGAGCCGCGGCACCTCCGACGGCTTCGCCCCCACCCTCTCCTTATCCGACTTTACCCCCCGTCTCAGACACCACTCCGCCACCCACTGTCCCTACCCATCCAATGGAAACTCGTTCAAAGCATGGAATCTTCAAACCCAAAGTCCATTTCAACTTGTCTGCCCAAACCATCTCTCCACTTCCAAAGAACCCAAAATTGGCCAAACAAGACCCTCATTGGAATGCGGCTATGTATGAGGAATTCAATGCTTTAACTAAACAGCACACGTGGGATCTAGTACCTAGACCTGAGGGGGTGAATGTCATTCGTTGTATGTGGCTATTTCGTCACAAGTTCATAGACAATGGGGATCTTGAGAGGTATAAGGCCCGTCTTGTGGCTAATGGCACAAATCAGCATGAGGGCATTGATTGTGGTGAGACCTTCAGCCCGGTTGTCAAACCGGCTACCATCCGCACGAGTTTTGAGCATAGCCATGGGCAAACACCGGCCGATCCATCGGCTTGATGTGAAGAATGCATTCTTACATGGGGATCCGAGAGAGACAGTCTCTACATGCATCAGCCACCAGGGTTCACCCATCCAACAGTTCCTCACTATGTGTGCCGTCTCCGTAAGTCACTATATGGCCTGAAGCAGGCCCCCTGTGCGTGGTATGATCGCTTTGCCAGGTATATCTTGCAGATTGGGTTTGTATGCAGCAAGAGTGATACATCACTTTTCATTTTTCATCGAGGTAGTAGCACGGCTTACTTATTACTTTACGTGGATGATATTGTTCTTACTGCCTCCTCCGACGGATTGAAAAATGAGATTATTGCCTTGCTCAAGTCCGAATTTGCAATGACTGATTTGGGAAAGCTGAGTTACTTTTTGGGGATATCGGTGACCTGTGTCCGCCAATCATATGTTCTTGTGTCAGCGTAAGTATGCAGAAGAGATTGTGTACAGGGCTAAGATGGCGAACTGCAAAGAGGTACCTACTCCGGTTGATTCCAAATCTAAGCTCGGTGCTATGGATGGTGCTCCGTCTCGATCCTACTCACGTATAGGAGCCTTGCGGGTGCACTTCGTATCTCACATTCACCGGGCCGGACATAGCTTATGTCTTTGTTCGGCGGTGTACCTATTCATGCATGCCCCCAGAGAGTCTCATTTCACTGCTCTTAAGCGTATCATTCGATACATTAAGGGCACTCTTAATTATGGTTTGCACCTATACCTCTCTGCACCAAACAGGTTGCTTTCATATACGGATGCAGATTGGGCAGGGTGTCCGGACACGCGACGCTCCACCTCCGGCTTTTGTGTTTTCTTAGGGGATAATCGATTTCTTGGTACGCAAGCGACAGGCTACCCTATCTCGCTCCGTGCCGAGGCCGAGTACGAGGCGTTGCAAATGTAGTAGCTGAGATTTGTTGGCTCAGAAATTTACTGTTAGAACTTCAGTGTCCTTTGCGTCAGGCATCTATTGTGTATTGTGATAACATCTCTGCCATCTATCTTTCTCATAATCCGGTTCAACATCAGCGAACCAAGCATATTGAGATAGACCTACACTTCGTTCGTGAGAAAGTTGCGTTAGGCCATGTCAGAGTGTTACATGTTCCATCATCCTATCAGTATGCAGACATATTTACCAAAGGACTTCCCAGACAGTTATTTCTTGACTTCAGAGCCAGTCTCAGCGTCCGGCCTCCTCCCGCTCCGACTGAGGGGGTGTGTAAACGTGTAAATATATTTCCTACCCATAATTAGAATATTTTCATATATTGTGTAAATATAATTATGGTAAGACTAGGATTCCTCTTTTGTATAGGCTTAGGATTCCTCTTTTGTATAGGCTTAGGATTCCTCTTTTGTATAGGCTTAGGATTCCTATTGTATAAGGGATGAATATTGTACTCTATATATACCTTGATATTAATGAAAGACTCCTCAAGGGAGATTAAAATCATCTTACATATAGGAGTCTTATAGTCTCTCTCTCTTTTATATCATGGTGTCCCAGCCAACTTATACACACATCGATTGATTAATTCACTCGCGTACATGTTATCTCCCATCGGAACAGGTAATGAGTAACTTTGTCCATCAAAACTTGAATATATAAAAAGAAATCATCTCCTGTTTTTACTTCTGCTAGAATTTGAACACGAGTCCTCGTGGTTTCCAATAGAAAATGATGAGAACTTCTAGTATAGGAAACTGATTCTTTTTATTGGACTGGAACTCATGTAAAAATCATATATTCGACCCAAACTTGTATGGAACTTTGGCATGGTTGTAATATATTAACCATTTTTTATACTTTTTTTTTGGTTATTTTAAGAACACAGCTCCAGCAGCTTCACCAGGTGAAGTTGGAGCACAGGCAGTGGCTCTAAGAGTAACTGGAGATGAAGCTGCATTTTATGGTTGTGGATTTTATGGAGCACAAGACACTCTTAATGATGATAAAGGGAGACATTACTTTAAAGAGTGCTTCGTTCAAGGATCCATTGATTTTATCTTTGGAAGTGCTAGATCACTCTATGAGGTACGTTGTTTAGAATATTTAAACAAAATTGAGTACAAGTTCAGACAAACTCAATAGTGTTTACTTAGACCATGTATGGGGTGATATACAAGAATAATTTTGGAGGTGACTAGTCTTGAACTTTTGTCAAGTTTTTGACCTCGCTTTCCCTGTGAACAAAACTTCAAGTTCAAGGAATTTTGATTTTTGATCTTGAAGATTTTCTCATGGAGCCAAACAGGGTCTAAAGTTCAAGATCACTCATTTCCAAGGTCGTTAGGTATAGTTTCTTGCTATGTATTTGTATTAGGATCTTTATATAAATAGCTGGTCGGATTTACGATTTACTTTTTCTAGCCGTTAAATAGATTATACACATATTATATATAAATGGTACATAATTATATAACCGCATGCTATTTTTAGTTTATAACGTTGAGTGGCGGCTATTTAAGTTAATTTTTTTTTAATAGCTAACAAAAGTTATGAGCTCAAAATTTATAAATTTCAAATCCTGACCAGCTGACCCCGCCTCTGATGTATGACAGGACTGCACGATAAATTCGATAGCAAAAGAAGAAACAGGTGGAATTGGAGGATCCATCACAGCACAAGGAAGAAATTCCAAGAATGAAAATTCTGGATTTTCATTTGTGAATTGTGCTATTGGTGGTACTGGAAAAATATGGCTGGGCCGAGCATGGGGAGCATATGCTACTGTTATTTTCTCCAAGACGTACATGTCTGATGTTGTTTCATCAGATGGCTGGAATGATTGGAGAGATCCAACTAAAGACCAGTACGTAATAATCATCCTAATTACCTCCGTAGTTAATTGAAAAGAACCAGAAAGAAACTACTTTGTTTGTCTGTTTCATTTTTATGTGAAGATGTTTAAGTATATATTGCAATTTGGCTGGAGTTTGAGGGTTTAGGGCCCTTTTGGATATAATATTTTTCTTCAATATAAAAAGTTTTTCTTTGACAAAACTTCAATATATCTTTTTAAGTAAATCTTCAATATATTAGACAAGACATGACGCAGTTTCAGCTCATTGAGAAAATGACCTTAGATAGGAGGGTATGAAGGACTCGGATCAGGGTAGAGCGCTAGTAGGTAGTTGAGAACATCATGCTTTGTATAACTCGTGTAGTTTTTGTCCTTTGATTCCTGGTATTATCTGTTATCTGTTGTGCCATGATCGATTTACTTTGCTCTGCTCTGCTTTGCTTTACTTTACTTTACTTTACCTTCCTCAACCCTTATCTGATCTTTTTTGTCATGTTTTCCCTTGAGCCGAGGGTCTTTCGGAAACAACTTCTCTACTTCTCAAGGTAGAGGTAGGGTCTACGTACACCCAATCCTCCCCAGACCCCACCGTGTGAGATTACACTGCATATGTTATTGTTGTTGCATGTCTAAGCACAACTTCTACTTTCAAATACCTTTTTTTTCAACTTAACTTCAAATACTATTTTTTCCTTCAAATATCACTAAGTTCATGTCCATATGCTTATTTAAAAAAAAGTCTTTCGAAACTTATGGTTCTAATACCTTTTTTCAACTTAACTTCAAATACTATTTTTTCCCCTTCAAATATCACTCAGTTCATGTCCATACGCTTATTAAAAAACGTCTTTTGAAACTTGTGATTCTAAACATTTCGTGACATTTATGTGGGTATATTAGTTCATGTCATTACTTAAGGATGAAATATAAATTGTATTGCTTAAAGTTAAATTGTTTCTAAATGTTAAAATGTTGTCTTTTTTGGGCTGGGAAGAGCATCAAAAGTACACAGAATTTAATGCAAAGAAACTTAATGATTGAACCTGTTAAATTTAAATTTTAATGATTGAACCCGTTAAATTTAAATCTTGAATATCATGTCTTGCAGGACAGTATTGTTTGGAGAATACGGGTGTTTTGGACCAGGGGCAAACTACACAGATAGGGTACCATATGGAAAACAATTGAAGCAAAATGAGGCAGCTCAGTACACTGACCTCTCATTTATAGATGGACAACAATGGCTTCTTAATGGAAGATCAGACACTTAATTTGTGGGATTGACTATAACATATACACAAAGCCTAAGAATTTACAATAAATTAATGAAGATATACATTAATTGCTTTAGGTATATAAATATGTAACAACAAATATATGCTTGTATAGCATCTTTACAAGTTACTAATATACGTACTCGCGCGATGCGCAGCAAGTTGATAAACCTAGACGTTATAAATATACAGGTTTATTGAATAATTTCAAGATTCAATTTGTTAAAAAATGATAATGTAAAGTTTACATGAGAGAATGTTAGAATATTTAGCACCTCGACAAGTTATAATTGTTAATACTTGTGAATAACAAACTAATACATAAAATATACTCATAATAAAAGTTGCAGTAATTAGTACGTTTTTGTCAAAAAAGTGCAACTTGATAGGAGATTGAAATTTGCAATCAACAAAAAGGAATATGGGAATATAATAAAATGAAGCTATTCTCATATCGATTCAAAAATACTACATAAAAAAGATGTTATAGTTGTGGAGCCTAATTCACCGCCTACACTATGAACTAGGGTGTCGTTTTTCTTTCAGTGAAGTGGTCAAAAAAGAGAAAAAGAGAGAATTGTAAACTCAAAACTCCATTATAGTAAAATTTGCAGCGGCAAAGTGGACGTAGCTCTCGCATTGAGGGTGAACCACTATAAATCTGTGTGTGTTATTTGTTCTTCGCTTATTTACTATTTTCTGATTAGGTAGGATTTGGGACGTAAATCCTAACAATTGGTATCAAGAGTGATAGATTGTGTTGCGATTCAGAAAACAACGGGAGACGAAGATGGTTCAGCGCACGACATCGGGAAATTTGATGGTACATATTATGCGTTTTGGAGAATGCAGATTGAAGACTATTTGTTCGGCAGAAAGCTTCATCAACTGCTGAGCCCGAAGCCAGAGGAGATGAATGATTCAGATTGGAATCTCCTTGACAGACATGTTCTGGGAGTAATCTGATTGAAGCTGTCGAAGAACGTTGCTCACAATGTGGCGAATGAGAAGACCACCACTGGCATGGTGAAGGTTATGTCCGACATGTATGAGAAACCTTCGGCAAATAATAAAGTATTTCTCATGAAGAAACTCTTTCATCTAGAATAAGCACTTCTAGCACAGCAGCAGCGTGATACAATCGTTGTTGTTGACATCGTGATACAATCGTTGTTGTTGACAACACAAAGAAGACATAGTTATGGAATTGCAGGCTGGGGCATATGAGCGAGAAAGGGATGAAGCTTTTAGTGACTAACGACATGATTCCGGAGCTGAAGTCAGTGGACCATCATATGTGTGAGAGCTGCATTATCGGAAAATAGAAGCGAGTAAGTTTTTCAAATGCAGGTAGGGAATTGAAGGCCGAGAAGCTTGAATTGGTGCACACTGACGTGTGGGGACCTTCCACTGTCCCCTCACTCGCAAGATCACATTACTACGTGACATTCATTGATGATTCAACTAGAAAGCTTTGGGTCTATTTTATGAAAAATAAATTTGAGGTGTTCACTATCTTCAAAAGGTGGAAAGCCATGGTTGAGAATGAGACAAACCTCAAGTTGAGGAGCTTGAGGTCCGACAACGGTGGAGAATACATTGATGGTGACTTCAAACGGTATTGTGCTGATAATGGGATCAAGATGTTGAAGACTATTCCTGGAATGCCACAACAAAATGGAATAGCGAAGAGGATGAATCGAACATTGAACGAGCATGCACGGAGCATGAGAATACACGTTGGACTGCCCAAGACATTCTGGGCAGATGCAATCAATACCGCATCCTTCTTAATTAACAGAGGACCGTATGTTCCTTTGGGTTTTAGAATTTCGGAAGAGGCTTGGAGTGAAAAAAAGGTAAATCTTTCTTTTCTGAAAGTGTTTGGTTGCTTATCCTATGTTCATATTGATTCTACTGCTAGAATTAAACTTGATCCAAAATCTAAAAAGTGTTATTTTATTGGCTATGGTGACACCGAGTTTGGTTATCGATTATGGGATGACCAAAATTGGAAGATCATCCGAAGCAGGGACGTCATCTTCAATGAACATGTGTTGTACAAGGACAAGTTGCGGGAGAGTTCAGAATGTAAGAACAGGGAATTGGAAACAATTGATTTGAGAGACTTCTCGGCACCCGAGCTACATCCAGGTACTACTGAGGTAGATGATCAAGTTAGTGATGGCGGGGTTGATGAAAATGCTGATTCTGAAACAAATCAGCGGACGCAATAACAGAAATACGCAGATCATCCAAGATCAATAAGCCGGTTCACAGGTTCTCTCCGTCCCTCAACTACATTCTACTCACTGACAGAGGGGAGCGGGAATGTTACGAAGAAGCAATGCAAATTGATGAATCGATCTAGTGGGAGTTGGCAATGAAAGATGAGATGGATTCACTGTTGTCAATCATACATGGGAGTTAGATGAGTTACCAAAGGATAAAAAGGCATTGAAGAACAAATGGGTCTACCGGATAAAGGAAGAACACGATGAAGTAAGCGCTATAAAACAAGGCTAGTTGTTAAGGGTTTTCAATAGAAAGAAGGCATTGACTACACGGAGATCTTCTCTCCCGTAGTCAAGTTAGTGACAATCAGAATTGTTCTTGGGTTGGTATCAAATGAAGATCTATATCTTCAACAGATGGACGTGAAAATAGCTTTCCTTCACGGTGATTTAGATGAGGAAATCTACATGAAATAACCTGAGGGATTTGAGGTCAAAGGAAAAGGGAACCTGGTGTGCAAGCTTTAAAAGAGCATGTACGGACTAAAACAGGCTCCAAGACAGTGGTATAAGAAGTTTGACAGCTTTATGAAGAAATCCGAATTCGTAAGGTGCGAAGCAGATCACTATTGTTACTTCAAGAGATTTGAAGATTCCTACATGATACTGCTTCTTTATGTTGACGACATGTTGATCGTAGGAGCAGACCTACATGAGATTGATAGGCTGAAAAGGAAGTTGTCAGAAGAATTTGCAATGAAGGATCTCGGAGCCGCAAAGCAAATCCTTGGGATGAGAATCATCAGAAGTAAGGAGGGCCTCAAACTCTCACAAGAAGAATACACGAAGAAGGTTCTCAAGAGGTTCAACATGGATGATGCCAAGCCAATCAGTACTCCCTTGGCTGGACACTTTCATTTGTCAAAAGACCAATCGTCGGTGACCGAGGACCATATGAAGCATATGGACAAAGTACCTTATGCCTGTGCTATTGGCAGTCTTATGTATGCGATGGTATGTACGAGGCCAGATATTGCACATGCAGTGGGATTTGTTAGCAGGTTTATGAGCAGTCCGGGAAAGCAACACTGGGAGGCTGTGAAGTGAATTTTCAGATATCTGAAGGGCAATTCGAGTTCATCTTTGTGTTTCCAATAGTCAGAGACATGATTGCAGGGATATGTTGATGCTGACAATGGTGGTGATGTTGATAGTAGAAAGAGCACATCCGGATATGTTTACACCTTCAGAGGTATTGCGATTTGTTGGGTTTCAAAGTTGAAAAAGATAGTAGCTCTCTCTAGTTGTGAGGCTGAGTACGTTGCCGTGATGGAGGCAATGAAGGAGATGATGTGGCTACAATCTTTTCTGTGGGGATTGGATCAGGACCACGAGGGGAGTGTGCTATACTCTGATAGCCAAAGTGCCATTCATTTGACAAAGAACCCGGTCTACCATGCTCGAACAAATCACATACAACTCCGGTACCATTTCATCATATCAGCTTTGGAAGATAGAGTATTAGTGCTTGAGAAGATCCCAGGGAGTCAGAATCCGGCAGACATGTTGACGAAGGTCGTGCCGAATGATAAACTGGAGTTGTGTGCAACTTTAGTTGGATTTCTTGGATGAGGATCGGAGATGCCGCTGCAGACGGAGACAAATGATTGAAATTAGTCTCCAAGTGGGAGATCGTTGAGTTGTGGAGCTTAATTCACCGCCGACACTATGAAGACCCTACACAGAGTGTTGAACACTATAAACTAAGGCACCATTTTTCTTTCAGTGAAGTGGTCATAAAAGAGAGAGAGAATTGTAAACTCAAAACTCCATTATAGTAAAATCTGCAGCGGCAAAGTGGGCGTAGCTCTTGCATTGAAAGTGAACCACTATAAATCTGTGTGTGTTATTTGTTCTTCGCTTATTTACTGTTTTTCTGATTAGGTAGGATTTGGGACGTAAATCCTAACACTACTAAACAGTCCCTAAAAGGCAACTCAGAGAGAAGCTTGACTGAGTTGTTAATTATCGATTTCAGATATAAACTTCAATTATAGTTCCTGTAAAACATATGAAATGTGATATCTTCTTTTCCCATAAGACGTAATGTATCACAATGCCCTAGTTCATCTGAAAACTTTTTACATCTTCGGTTGAATATTTGCACTTAACGGTTCGACTTATCGCTTATCGGTTCTTAAATATACTAACCATCTAACCGCACCAATAAAATATAAATTGGTTCCTTACTGATTTAATGGTTATCGATCTCCTATCGGTCAATTTAATTAATAACACATTAACAAAGTATACTTAAAACAAAATATCGTACAACATGGAAGCTAAATGACTAATACAGAACCTCCTCTTACCATAATGACTATAGTTGATATATGGAGCAAGCCTTTAAGCATCAAAACTTGTAAAGACAGAAAGTAGTCAAGCAAGCTTAAGTATAGAAGGCTAACTAACCGCAAGCAATGATGAGGACAACTGCATCCGTTTACTTCAATGCTTCAGCAACCCTTTTTCTGCTCTCTGAACTACATTTATACAGAAAACAAACAATTCATCAAATATGATAACCTTGATAATCTATATAGAACAAATCAAGTATTCAAAATCTGAAATAGGTAATAAGAATTTGTAAGATGTCGGTTATTTCGAATTACAGACATTTGAGAAATCATGAAGCTACTGAAGAATTTGCATATAATTTAAATAGTGTTTCTCGTAAGGAAGCAACAAATTCCAAGCTGTCAAATGCAGAACAACTTTAGATCAAATTTTACTGGTAGCACAGTTACAATATCTTTAACGTCCCTGGGAGATTCTTCATAAATTATTATTTATTTATTTTTATTATTTTAAATTTATTTTAGAACATTTTCTCCGGTCATATTCCATTTTCATAAATATTTTTGTTTTGATCTTCCAAAACCTTCAAATGTATAGTTGCAAAACATCTTCTAAAATCACATAATTTCAGTCTTTATAAACTTCAGAATTTACAACTATTCTCTATTCATGTCATGATGTGCGATCATTGTATCATGTTAATTGATCGTAATGATATAAAGTTGACCCGTTATAGAAAAAGTCTATATTATATTCATAATCCGGCTAAAATTGAAATAAGAAAAATAAAAAAGGTTACCATCTTTTCAACCAACTTTAAAGCCTAGAAATTAATGGCAAGAAATAAAACATAATTTTCTTTATTTCTATTAAAACAAAGATATTGAGTTAACAGTTTCTCCATTTCACCCTGCTTCTTTCCTCTGAATAAATCATTCAAATTTCGTTTCAAAACTGGATAGAAACACATATAAAATAGACTAAATAAATTAAAATATTCCATGGAATGTTGCTCTTGTCTGTCAATGGAAGTGATTTGAGACGCATTTATAGTGGAGTATAATCCATTTGGCATGCTATTTCTTAAGCAGACAAAAGATTAACGAAAATGAAGATGTATTTCTTAAAAAAAAAAAAAAACTATAACCCATTAAAGACTCAATGCCGATAATGACATTGGCACTGCCATGAACCTCAACATAGATCAGAGCAAAACATTCCTGAATTGATATGCATTTTTAAATTAGAAAAGAAGACATAAAATTGCTACAAACACAATCATAACGACGAACAGAAGTGCCAATTTATTATGATATATAAAGCAGCAAATATATGCATAGAACCAAGTGGACAATAGTTAGGAAGAAAGCCTATGAACGGAACTGAATTTTGAGTAAGATTTCAGAAATCTCTTCTTTGTCATGTTTCTTCTTTCTTTTTCTGCAAATAAATGTGCTTTCGGGTTTTGTCTTTCTTGTCCGCTTCTTTTCTTTAGTACTCCTACTACTTTTTCGCTTTTCTTAAGTAAAAATTTAAAACAAAATGATATAAATTTTTAAAACTTAAACGTGGAATTATAACCACTTGATCCGGTTTAATTTTCTATTTTAAATTCATTGTTATGTTTAAAAAGTTATAAAAAGCTGTAAACATGGAGTTGAGGGAATGGGGACTACGTGCCGGGTAGGGGATTATGTAGTTTTATATATTTTTGTCCTTTTTCCCTTTTTTGTATTTATTTTAATGCAAAACACTAATTAATAATTAATTATTAATCAATTAACTAATTTTGTCTTAAAATGGACACGTGTCTATATCCTGCGCTGCCACTTGTCAAAATCTTAGGCCAAACTATCCTCTTTTTAATAATATATAATTTTTTCTCATATACAAAAAGAAAAATTAATTTTCTTGGTTTTAAGTAGATTTCATATGTAATTATTCACTCAATCACAAGGACACTCACCCAAACGATGAAAGAGTTACAATTTGCAAGTATCAAGGTGTAATTTTCGAAATGATCCTTTTTCTTGCCACTTAATGGATCTTTTAGACTGAGGCTAGAGATCCTTTTTTAACCAATTAAAAATTCTATGAGAAAATGTATTATCTATAAGGTTTAGCAATATATGAGCAAACAATTAGACTCCAATCTACCGTTACCCAAAAGAATAATTTCTCAAGAGTATATTTGCGTAGCTTTTAAAAATAGGGACAAAATCTAAATGGTAATCTAAACAAGGAGAACTTGCATAAATCAGCCAATATTAAGTGAGTATTACAAAAGTTCTATATTTAATCCCACCTGAAAGTGAGGAACTAAAATTGGAAACATGCTTTATTTAACAATTGTATAAGATGAGTAACTTGAAAAGGACACTGCAAAATCAGTTCCCGTGTGATAATTAAGAATAATACTGATCTCATAGTACATTTGATCACCCTAATATTTAAATATGAGGTCCTTGTATCCCTCCTTATTTTCAGAATAGTACTTCACCTCAGCCTGCAAAACAGGAATTCATTCTCAGCATGTCCACAATTGTTAGAGAATTGAAAGGACTTTAAGTACAGTTAAATCTCAAATTAGTACTCTTTTGTCAAAGTTTTGATTACTCCATTATGCTAATTGCTAATCCAACTACTTAAAAAGCAAAAAAGGAGCAAAATTAATGCATTTTGTTTTACTCATGCAATGACAGATTAATTTCATACTAAGATTACATGGTGTTCTTTCACTTGGCGATTCAATATTGTTACTACTCATAGAAGTTCAGTGTGATTTTGCAAAAGAATAAAGCAATTAGCTGCTTTTGGTAATTGTGTTCATATATAATAGTATCAAAATTATGCAAAAAGGAGAATGAGCATATCGTCATGTCAATAAATTTGATTGTTATGGCGTGATTTAGCTGCACATTCAAGTTTACCCCTTCAAACATCCAACTGATCAATAGAATCATACCTATGATTGCATAATTGAATAACATCAAAGGAAAATGAGGGTGCTCGAGTAATTCTAAAGGTTTAAAAGATGAGCTTCTATGGAAGAATTTTACTATGGATGTTGATGAGCCACATTCATTCTTATTTCATCATACCTGACAAACTTTTTGAGGATTAGCAGTTCTCAAGTGAAAATAAGGATTTTATCAAACGTATAGACGCATAGCATCCTTAGCAATGTACCTTGCGAACTCCTATTATGGCGACCAAAAGCTTTTCACCAATCATATCTCTGAAAAGTGTATCTTTCTCTAAAGCTTCTACAGATTCAGCGAGAGATACTGGTAATCTTTGAAGATTCTCTTTAAGGATATCAGGATCTCCATCTGTTTCGCAAGAAAACATAAGTGGAATGACAGATAGCAGAGAAAATATCTCGCATGTGAACATGGAATTGCGTTATCAAATCTATATAACTCACTTCAGTTAGTGTAAGCATTAGCAAGGATTTTTGTTATAAAAGGCATTCATGGAAGTTGCAAAACATGTGCTTTTGAGTATATAAAAGTACTCATAAATGAACAGAAAAGACCTCGCTCTATTTGTTTCTAACCAAACAAAGAAAACTCAGTGGCTGATACAATTTACTCACATGCATTTAGCTAACAGAATGCCTTGTCAATTTTTTAACCGAATCAATTATCATTAGTTTCTTCTTTCTATTTCCCCTTTTTCCTTTTTTTTCCCTTTTGCAGATAAGTGAATAGAAGGGGAATCATCCAATATTATGGATGATTGTAGCTCAATACTTAACAAACATATTTTGGTTTGACATATCAAAGAGAGGAGAAACAACGACAACTAAACATTAAGAATTGATCTAAATTCACAATTTCACATGGTTTAAATCAGAAGATGTGTCAAGATCCAAAGGATAGCAATAAAGATGGAATTACAATGGAGACATGGAAGGACCTTCTTCTGGTTTTAAAGGCCAAATTTAAGGTATAAATGCTGATAGATTATAGTGATCGTGCAGCACACTTCTTGAAAAACACTTAAATTAGGATAATACATAAGCATTTATATTAAGCATAACGTTCCAGACAAAAAAAAAAGACTTGAAAGTTTAATATACCATGGAAGATGAGGTAGAGAAAGAATTACTAAAAGACGTCTAACTTACCTACTGGTTCTGGAAGGCTTAAATTTCTCCGCAAGCCATCAATTCCAGCAGTAATTATAGCAGCAAGACCCAGGTATGGGTTTGCACATCCATCAAATGCTTTCATTTCAAAATTGCTTACAATGCCATGTGCAACTCCAGGAGGGCTAGCAGCTCTCAGTGGTGCCTCTCTGTTTTCTTTCCCCCAGCAGAGATATGCTCCACTCCACGTATTAGGCTGTATGCGATCATAACTGCACTTAGAAAGAAGTTCATAGTAAGACTTTGCTATCAGGTAGCTGTGCTCATTTCAATAATTAGGGTCACGAAAAAGCATAAACCAATCACCAATAGATATAAAGGAAGCAGGAAGTTCAGATTAGTAGAAAATCTCTAACCTATTAGGAAGCGGTGCAGTAAATGGTAATATGGAAGGAAGATGATTTAACACCCCAGCCATGAATGCTTCCCCAATCTTTGACATCCCATACCGATTTGATTCACCAGATGCCATAAATACATTTTCTCCATCCCTGGATAAACTGATGTGCACATGCGAACCAGAACCAATATCATCTAATGCATACCTAGAAAAAAGAACCACAAGGTAACAAACTGAGAGGACTCCCTTGCAATAATTAATGCAGTAGAAGTTATGGAAATTGGGTCCTGACAGAAATCTCCAGAGGTAAACACATTAAATCTCAAAATTAGAAGCTACTTCCAAAAGTAAGGTAAAATTATAATCAGAGAAGTAAATTCAAAAAATAATACAAAAGTAACATCATTTATTCTTTTACCTTAACTATTTCGAGAAAAGAAAAACAAATTACATGTATTAAACATTTTGAACCCTCTTCAATAACAAAAAGGTTCGCCCGGTGCACTAAGCTCCTCCGATGCAGAGTCCAGGGCCGGGTCGGACCACGGTAGGTCTTACGTATACATTCTTAACTTGCATTGTTGGAGACATACAACAACTTTTACTATTAATACAAGGCTCCCCTTCAACCCTCTCCATAATAACATATAAAAAAATCTATCACCAGGTAGAGAAACATGCACGGAAAGCATGTGCTCTTTTTCCATTTTCCAGTATAGATAAAATTCTCCTTCTCTAAGTATCTCTCAATCTCGGGTTGAGGGGTTCAGAGGGGAGAAGGATAGAGTTCTCTTTTTCCTTATAACCAAGAAGGATGGAGTTGTTAGTAGAGTTTAACTCGAACTAATTTGGGTGCATAAAGGAAGGCACATAATAGGCAGGAATAACTATGAAGATAAAATAGGACTGCTCAGGTGTGAGTAAAGATTGAATGGCAGGAAACTATGCACTAAAGATGACTAATTTCATGTGAGTTATAGAGAATATGAGAAGAAAAGATATCTCGAAAGGAAACAGCAGAAAAGATACCAAAAATGTTCTAATCTAAAAAAAAAAACATCCACCAATTGGCTGTGGTAAAGGGTTCTTAATTCTACACCAGACTTGATGAACGATGTTCACTGGCTACAGATATTGGTCAAGCCAATAAGGTAAAGAAAAATCAATTAGAATTGAGCTTTCACATATCGTTGGCATCAAAGTAAGAAATAGTGTGAGCATATGGGAAATGAGTTACACATCTCTCGAAGGTTTCTGGCAGAAATTTCATACATGGAGCTTCAACCTAGTAAATTAAAATACAGAAAGCGGAAATCAAAGTAACATTGCAATTCACTTTAAAGAAAACCAAAAGCAAATCCACATCTAAAGTAAAACAAAAAAATGCACCTAAAAGTAATGTGGGCAAATTGTGCTACTTGTGCTACCTACTTTGGGACAAAAGTTGCAAGCAACCCATATTTCCTTGCAACTGCTCTGATGACTTCACGTGCAAAAATTAAGCTGTCAGCTGCTCTAAACAAATCTGTGTATCTCAGAGCAATTTCAAACTGACCTTTCCCAGCTTCTGCATGTAACTTTTATATTTAAAGGAGACAACATCAGGGAAGGAGGCTTTGTTGAATTGAAAAATAGTACAATAACATATTTCTCTCTCTCTCTCTCTCTCTCTCTATATATATATATATATATATGTCTTATTTTTAAGGAAAAAGAAAAAGCAATGTAGTTTATATTGCAGGAATGAGGAATGTAATGCCATGACACCATGATATCTATGGACCATATGACTGAACTCCTAATTTACCTTAAAAGACTACAAATTAACATGGGCATGAAATGGACCTGAATAGTACGAAATGGTTTTAGAGGATTCATGTGACCTATCTTAACTAATTTGAAAATGAGGTGTTGTTGATTTACTAATTGATTGGAATGAAACACATTGTTCTTTTTCCTTATATTCCCTCTCTTTTCTCTTTCTTTTTCAGGAGCTGGGCCAAAGGTTAGTTGATGTTGTTTGTGAAATTATTATCCTTGTAAATCATGACATAAAACTAACATGTTACTTATGTTTTTAGGTGCTGACTATCCATAGTCATTTGTTAATGGAAAACAAAGAGATCCAAAATACTTAGCTTCTTCTCTGGGCAAGGTGAGTGCATAATAAACATATTTTTGTAAACTAATACAATCATAAGTAGCTATTTTTCTCTGTTGAGTATTGGTGTTAAATTAATAGTACTGCATAAAGTCCTTCGGTTGAGCTCTACTCTTACATGACATCAAGCTTTTTCATGGAACTAAAAATGCAAAAGCATGCTAAAATCTCTCCTTATATCTGCAGTATTGTCTGCAAACATTGTGAGGAAGATCAAATTTGCAAGTCAAGTAAACGGAAACTTACCTGTTCAACTGTAATATTCAATGATTGAAGAGAAGTGAAAACCTCTTCAAGTATTGGGCATGCAGCATCAAATGCTGATGTAGAACAGTAAGATGTCCTGTCAAATGGTGCCCATTCTTCTTTGCCATCCCTGTATATTATATGTTTACAGCTAACATATTACAAACCAGAATCTCCAAACACACATCATGGAAGAGAAAATCCAAACTAAAAACTATTAAGGGGAAAACTCAACTGGCATAACTCACAATAATAAAAAAGAAACTCTAACACAAATTATTACGGGAAAACTTGACTGACATACCTCAATACACTCTTCAAAATAAAAAATTCATTTTCAAAGCCTGCATTCACGAGCTGAACGCATAGATATAAATTAGATAAATAGGATTTTCAGATGTTGCGCAAAGAGAAATTAAACATACCAAGTCGAATTCATCTTTTAAAATCTTAGAGACTCTGCGTAGTGCTTCTCTTGGACAATATTCCCAAGCTTTACCAGGCTCAATGAACATGTCAGCCAAAACCATTTCTTGTTGTTTTTCCCTGGATCAAAAGATGCACATTAAACTTGATCAGGAAACAATAAAATCAAACCAAGTTGAAAAAGAAACTTGATTGAACAATTGGCACACTAAGGTCCCTATGTTTTATCATAGACAAGATAGAACAATGAAATAGTTGGACACCAATGTGTAAAATTTTAGAGAGAAATACTGTACTTTGATTTTCTATTTGTTTCCTACACGTTCACAAAATATCATGGAAGAATTGCATCAATATCTCAACAAGCATTGAACATTTTACACAATTGAGTTTGATGACATCTACAAAACATAAATTAGATAAAGGAGGGAGCAGTGAGGCTACAGAACAACTGATATATGAATGTTTGAACTATGGAAGACATTTACACTTTGGAAGAACCAAATCTAAAATTTAGAGCTGATAATGGAGAACTCTGCTATTCTGGAAAAAGATTTGTCGGGATGATTCACATACAAATTTTCTCGACTATTTTTTCTACCCAATAATTTGGGCTAGTCCAACTCAAAGATACTCTTAACGAAGTGTGACATTGTCCGCTTTGAGCTAAGATTGCACAGTTTTCCCCAAAGAGCCTCACACCATTAAGAGTATCCTACACCTTATATGTCGCTTCCTTTTATTTTCAGCTACGAATGTGGGACTTTGTTCGCACCCCTAACATTTTCAAATATATTAATAATGTTATTTCAAATCCCATTTAACTTCATCATATTGAGCTTCAGTTGTTAGTGACAAGGTAACTGACCGCATACTAAATATCCTCTCCTGGTGATTTGCAAGTGCAGATATTGGAGTTTCCCTTTGCATCCAGTTAACTAGATATTCAAAAATTCGGGAAGGTTCTGTTATATTTTTAAGAAGGCAATAAGAACACAGTTGAAACATCCCAGAGCTAGCATTTGAACGAGTGAAAGAGGGTCTTCTCTGATCTTATCAACTAAAATTAAAACCCGAAATTCAAATGGATAAAGAAAAGAGTGAATCTCTCAAGCACTTATAGACGTCAAGCAGTACCACGGGAGTCTGCATTTGGTAGATAAATCAGGAACAATTCTGATCTCCCCCGAAGCAGTGAGATTAGTATCCACTGCAGGACCATCAGATGTCGAACTCATGCCCATACATGCACAAGTTAAGCCTACACCGTGCTTTACCGCAGAACTATAGAAGTGTTGTTGTGGAACAACCTGTAATTGATGCACAAGACATGAACAAATTCAATCCGCTTCTGACTAGAGCACACAAACTCAACCAATGTCCAAAATATCATGTACTGAAGGTAATTGAAAAGCCTCAAAAGTATACCAAATCTTGAACTTGTTGTACTTAACCTAAATAAAACATCAGATACAATCACAGATATTTGGTATTTGAAAAAAGTTCCCGATAGAATTACTTTTTTTTAATGAAAGAAATTTCATTCAAAAGTATCAAGAAGATGCAGAGCAAAAAATTATAAGTAGTAAAGATAGCATCTTCTCCTAAATAACGATTCCCAATAGAATTACTTGGTATTAACTTTCAGATTATCATTGCCAACAAGATATTCAAATAATAAGTGATATCCTGAAATCATAACCAAGCAAGACAACTCAAATTATGCAATAGTAACTCTAACAAACCACCATTAGAAACAGAATGCTTCAACCAAATGTTGATTTTATTTTATTATTACAACAAAATATTGAAAATAATCCAGTAAAGCATTCTTTTCAAGAACTTCTTAAACCATAAATCAAAATTAACAATGACAAGTAGAAATGGAGAATATTCATGGTTGGACTTGTAATTGCTTTGGCTTAAAATCGCTACTAGTGAAGAACTGAAAATTACTGGAAATTTTGTCAAGATCATAATATATGATAGTTAAGTGTTCATTTTTCAACAAATAAAATATTCAAATTTCACCAAAATGAATCATCATAACTTTTCACCAAAATGAATGGCGTATACTATGCCTGGGACAACTTCATAATTTTTTAGTATATAAACATTTCACTTGCTCTTGATGCTTTTATCAAAGAAATTCTCTAACCAGTATGTCTGAAATCTTTGATCCAATTAAAAGAATAGGAAGCCAGCCCAGATTGAGCACAATTCCGTTTGTTATTCAAACACCGTGCATTTTCTCAGAGTGGGACAAAGATTTGGGTGGTCACAGGAATTGAAAAGCATATCACTAAATAATTCATAATCTAAAGCGAAAAGCAGCAACATAAATGGACAAGGCAAGCTTACACGGCATCTATGCTGGCCAGAAGCATCTATCCAAATAATACGAACAAAGGTGACATCCTTCGATGAGCCATTTAACTCTTCCTCCTGGAAGGAAGATGATAAAGGAGGTTTTACATCAGAATATCTTGAAGAAACATCAAGCTTGTAGAATTGCTTTGCATTATCTGCAAAAATATCTTTCACAGCTGCAATGGCTTCTGGAATTGAAAGATCACCGTCAACACATGCATCACGTAGAACAGAGAATACTACTTCGCGCCCTTTCTTTGCACCTGCAAGAGAAATTGAGTCCAGATATTATCAATTACAAAAGAATGATAAAACAGGAATAACTCACTTTGCTAGCTTGCAAGTTGCAACCACCGTTGGATGTTATTGTATGATAATGACCTTTTTTTCTTTTTTTATTTTGCGCACCTCATCAAGCAAGATTCTCATTATTATTAAGTATATTCAATAAATTATTGGATAAACTTAAGGGACCAATTCTAATTTCCAAGGAGTAAAATAATCCAATTAGGTAGTAAGGAAATGGACTCACGGAACATTCATAATGAACGAAGGACACACATATTGGGGCAATCAAACATCAGAAAATGATAAACACATCGACTGCTTAACAAACATGTATCCTCTAATGTCCGAACTCCAACGAGAGTGAAGTGTGCGGCGAGGACATGATATTCAGCAAGAATTGTTTGTAACTTTTAGCTAACAAGATTTAGTGGGTGTTTAGGATAGCTAAAACTCAACTTTTTATTATCTTAAAAAAACAACAGTAGGTACGAAAGGAGATCAAAAAAAGAATTCAGGACAAACCTAAATAAAAGGTTTCAGCAAATGCGATGCCATCAGTGCTGAACATAACCTGTTGATATCTAAACATTACATAGAGAAACTATTCGCTCTTTAAATGGAGCAATTATTAAGGCTCTGAAAGAGAAGTCAATCTAAGAATATAGAAATCTACAGCCTGAACTAGAAGGATAAGTTATAGGTACTTCAGTATATATTTGAACATGGAAAGGTACTATTCAAGTGTATCTTAAAGTATACGGACAACCTTATTCATCGGGGCAAGCTCCAGGAGTTCTTTCACTGAGGATATCATCCCATGGAAGCTAAGTTTAGGAATTGCCAATCCAAAATCAAGATAGACCTGTAACGGAAGACATCAGCCCTGTTAGAGAGAACCAAGGAAAAAGATACAATGATGATGAAGATTGTACATGTTGATAATTTCAGATGTAGGACAAAAGATCTCACTTGAGGGTACACAGAAGCCAGGTATGAAGCTTCCTTTGAGAATGGATATGACGCATGTAAAAGCACTAACCGACTCTTCATGAATCTCTTATCCTCAAGAAGATTTCGAAGATGAAGGGGATTAGCTAGCCTCAGATCCAAATCCTTGTCCCCAAAACTTAAATGAGGAAATAAAACAATGTTGTTTATAAGAACTGGGAGGATACTACAAAAAGAAAAACAAATTGCGTACATCTCACATTTGAATTGTAATTTTGAAAAAGAAGAATATCATGCCAGCAGCAAAAGGCTAAAAAACAGTGGGCTTGATTAAATCTAGAAAGAAAAACGAGACCAAGCTATCTATTTCAAAGACAATCTTTTTGTTACCCTGTGTGTATTTGCATTGGCAAGTCATAACTTTGAGCCACCTTCAAAGCATGCATGAAGATATAATCAATGAAGCTTTTGTTTGATAATCGGATGGGATGCCCAGCTGGAAGTACAGAAACTATCAGAATCACATGCTCAATTTTGGTGCATTACAACCCCATATCTCGCAACACTCACCACATAAAACATCACTAAGGCCCTCCTCAGCCTCCTTTTCAGTAACTTCTGTATTAATTGCAAGACCGCTGCGATATGCTACTATACTTTTAAATGCAAAAACTTTATCCGCTACTGTATAAAAAGATCAGGAGAACCTTTTAGAACCATAATTCTTTAGCAACAAGAAAAATATGTATTTGCAATATTCCGGAATATATTGGCAGATAATCAAAGGATATGACTTCAACTCCTCAGTGAAAGTCTCCGTGAATGATCCCAGTGTCCATGTTCCATTTGAACCCTATAATAGAATAGCATAGGGAAGGAGAAAAAGATAAACAAATTTAACAGGGGTAGGAGTTAAGAAAAAATATTCCAAAGATGATAGTATGAGAAAAAATGAGGTCGCTCCCTTTGTGCCGTTGATATCAACAGTAAGAAAAAAATGAATGAGGAATTATTCGAACTCCAAGTCCCTCCACTTCATAGTTAATAAATGCCAAAGAGCTATCAATAATTTAACACAGAAATAATTGGGGAATAGCAGTATACAATGTAATGATTATCATATGACCTTCTTAAGAATCTTTTCAGCTACACGCTCAACTCGTAGTATTCTACCAACTGTTGGTACAAAACTTCTATGCCATTCGATGTCAAGTTTTTTGTCCATCTCAATTCCATCATCAATAAGTAAGACAGAGATTTTTGCAGCTTTGAAGCAAATAGCAGCGCTCAACTCCAACCCAAACCGCTGGCGAGATTCTTGAACAGCATGCAAGGATAAGTTTGAGCCATATATTCCTGCGATTTCTTTCAGGCTTCTCTAAAAGAAGTAACATTGATGTAAGAAGAATCGCAAAAGAACAAAAAGATATGTCTAAAAATTAGATTCATGAATGACAAGCTAATATAACACCACATAAATAAGTAAAAAGATAATGACAGCAAGACCTTTGCACATGTTATGGTAAAACTTCAATGCAAGACCTTTTCATCCCAGATGCACTAAACTGCACAGACATCTTTGAGCTTAATGGATTTAAAACACAACCCGCTCAGAAGAAAGGATGCAAGATGGAATTAGAGTATAAAAGCAAGGATTATATCACATTTATGAAACGGAAAGATACAACACTAAGATAGTTGTTCCTTGAGAAAGTGTGGGATCAAGAGAGATCCAATACTTAGTCTAAAAGCTTAAGGAAAACAAAGATATAATTAATTTATTGGCCTTAAGAGCATTGTCTTGAAACTATTTTCTACTCGCTAAATTGAGAGATACGAGATTCTATTTATGTCTTGCCCAAGTGTCGGATGATCTTCATGCAGTCCGTAGAGCACTCAAAGGAGAAGCACCCTTAAAAATGTGTGAATTTTGTAGCTTTCATACTTTGATTTCTAACTATGAAATCGAACTCATTTTTTTAGATTCACTCTCTGGATTCTTCTTCTTTTTTTTTTTTATAATAAATTTCATTAAAGAAAGGGCAAAAACTTGCCCGTATACAAGAAGTATACCAAAAAATAGAAAATCTTACAAGAAGACATGGTTTCCTACAAATAACACCCAGTGATCTATACATGTAGGAATCTCATGGGTGTACCAAAAGGAAATAAGGGAAAATAAGCTATTCCTTAAGTGTATAGAATCTTTCTCTACTCTCTCAAAAGCTCTCGTATTCCTCTCTCCGTATGATCCACTTAAATGCTATAGCAGCAACATCTCATGCCCTGCACTTTCTCTCTTTCTTCTAAAGGCCCAACTAAATAATGTTTCTTTCAGAGTGCCTGGCATCACCCACTCAAGTCCGGACCATCTCAGAATTTCCCACCATAAACAAGAAGCTATCCGACAATGTAAAAGAAAGTGATTCACATCTTCTCCTGATTCTTTGGACATGAAACACCAACACACACAAGTAATCTTTCAGTTTTCTAATAAAGTTACAGGCGTCTATGATTTTTTCAATATTAGGGATATATTTGTAATTTCAAAGATTCCTGAAGCAAGCTGAAAATTAAGATTCTTTAATCATAAAAGACTACTTGGAGCTTTAATAATTTGAATTTGTTTAGCAACAGAACTTTAAGGTATTAGAGTTTATTTCCTAGTTGGCTTGTGAATTGATTATGTGAGTCTGCAGTGCTTCCAACTCATCCTAGAAATAGAAAGTTTATAAGCAAATGTCCTCCTTTTAACTGCTTGATACAAGTCTAAGGACCCTAGGAGTGATTACTAAGATCCTTTTTCTTTTGTTTCCCTTTCTTTAATCTTGCCACCGCTTTTCCAGCTAAAAATAGCCCCTGGTTTCCGACCTTTTTCAAGCACAAATTGAACCGCCTTCTGTGCTTAGAGGAAAGCTAAAAACCATTATTCCTAACAATTGTTCTACCCGTATTCGCTTCAAATATGTGTTACTTGACCCGAGAAACTGCTGTTGATTCAGTCCTTAGATAAATACCCCAGACTAATGTGTGAGATATCAGGCATGAAAAAAGTCAATTTGACATCTAGAATTTGTTCAACATGAAACTAGAAAATGCAATTTATAACAGATCAGAAATGGGTACATTTGGTCTGCTAATTTCTTAAGCAAGAGATACCACATTCTCCATAGGACCCTTTTAGCTCTTCCCTGCAATGTATGCTGCAGTACCAATCAATGAGATGGTCATAACTTGAAGAGCAAGACCCCATCTCAGTAATGGAGAACCAGGCAAATTATCTCTCATTGTTCAGAAAGCCATTAAGTGCTACTTTCAGAAGCATTCAATACACCAGGACCAACTAGTTTCTTTATCATATACGGTTCTGATAAATTGGTGATACTAAAGCGCCTAGCACTGTGTATTGTTAGTGCACATTTCGGTCAACCCTCCATTATCTTTCTTTGGCTGAGCAACATGTATTTCCACGGTGCTCGTTTTTCTAGCTATGAAGCGTGGGTAAGTGATCCAACTCACATGGGGCCACAACCTATGCTTGAGGTGTCTCATAAATTCCAATATTTCAAGAAGGCCTTCACAATTCGATTTACACAAAAAGAAAGTACAGTCTTTTCTACATAACAAGAAATGTTCCTCCAGATCTTAACTGTAATAAAACATAAAGACAATCCTGTTTTTCTTTTTCTGGTTAACATAAAAACATTCACTGCTCACTCTATTACGTACTCCCTCCATTCACTTTTACTTGTCAACTATTGACTTTGCACACCCCTTAAGAAATAATGAATTAAGTGCATAATTTACCATGATACCCATATTAATTGGTGCATAGTTTTAATGAATTTGAAAAATGATTTAAAATGAGTAATTAATACTATGGATAAACATGAAAAAAGAATTTGTTTTCTCTTGATATACTAAAAGTGACAAGTAAAAGTGAAAATCTATTTTTAGCATAATGGACAGTAAAAGTGAACGGCGGGAGTACATCTTACAATGACACTTTCCATTTTAGTCCATCCGAAAACAATTGTCACCTCTCAAAATCCTAAAGTTGTTTAATCAAAATACTCCCATTTGCCTTAAAAACTCAAAACTTTTCCTTTTCCCTACAGTAAACTCTGACTATGACAAAGTGAAAAGGATGGATTAGAACCCATTTCTAACATCTATTGAACAGTTTTTAACAGCAAAAAATCAATTTGAAATCTTAGGAGCCATTTGTCCATAGAAAAATTTTCCTTTTAAACATTGGATTGATCTTTTGGAAAAAAAATTGAAGATGGAGTTCTCAAATTCTTTTCCGCTCACAGTTTTTTTTCTTTTTCAAGTTAAATGCATATCCAAACACAATTTCAATTTTTAAATATCTCAATTTAACTTCAAATAATACTCCCTCCGTCCCAATTTATGTGGCACTATTTCCTTTTTAGTCCGTCCCAAAATAAATGTCACGTTTCTTATTTGACAGTTATTTAATGACATTATCTCTATTTTATCCTTGTTAGATCTCACTTAATTTTATTAGATCCCACTTAATTTTAAAGATGTACTTATAGTGAAAAAAAAATAACAAAACTAGGCACTAAAATAAGGTCAATTTGGTACACATAACAAAAATTTCCCTTATTTCTTTTCCGTGCACTGTGTCACATAAATTGGGACGGAGGAAGTCCAAACGCCACCTTACTAGTTACTTCCACCATCTTTTGGCAGCAAATTAAATACACAGCCAAACTCATAAGTATACAACACATACATACAACTTCTTGTATCTATAGATTTCTTTTTGGGAGGGGGGATAGGAAAAGAGCTGACCTTGAAGTTGATGGTATGGGGTACATCCGATAAGGCGTCGCCGGAGGCTTCAGAGAAGCAGTTGAGAAAAGGGACGGTGGAATCAAGTGCCACTATGTTATGTGCATGACCATCCACTATTTCTACTGTCTCCACTGCTTTTTTCAGTTCAGCAAATCTCTCCATTTTTGTCTTCACAAAAAATCAGCTCAATTTTTTGGACTTTAATATACTAGCAAGCTTGCAAAGTGGATTGCGTATAGAACTACTATTACGTAGGGGTGAGGGGTCCGGTACCCTAACTTTTTTAACTACCCGAACCTACCCAATATTCCTAAATTTACTATGAAATCTATCAGCAGCCATCATTATCCGAAACCTATCCGAATAAGTTTTCGGGTACCCAAAATTGGTACTTCTTTGTTTGTATAACAGTTTTGGTTTAGAAATAAACTCGTCTGTTTATCCTCTGAAAATCAGTGTCACAAAACCCATAAAGAATTCTTTCGCAAATATCCCAAGCATGTTTCAAATATTTACTTTGGTTTTCGTTTCAACTTTCTTTTTCAATAACTCAAAAGAATACATAGTTTAAAAAATTCAGTGTTTCAGTTTTATACCGCTTTTGGCTTTTTCTATGCTTATGATTGTCACTTTGTATTATTTGATTTATTTCATGATGATGAAAGTGATTATTCTGCATTTGTTTTTTCCCACTTAAATGGTGTATTTTAGTATGGTCTTCTTTTCCCTTTTTTTATTAACTAAAAATAATGGAATTAAAAAAGTAAAATATTTAATATTTCATAGGTTTCGGGTATCAGTTCCGGGTCCGGGTACCCTGTCTCTATTTGCCGGACCCGGACCCGACATTGATCGGTTCCTAATTTTACTATTCGGAACCTACCCGTTATTATAATATATCTATCCGAAACTTACTGTTAGTGTCGGTTCCGGTTGGGTATCTGGATACCATGTACCCGTGCTCACCCCTACTATTACGTAGCTTATCGCGCCATTAAGTATTTTTCCTCATAACCAGTCATGCATTAACCGCGTCCACGTGGGGTTCTCTATTTCCAGAAAGAAAGAAAAATTTACTCCGCCTGTTTCAATTTAAAATTTTACTATTACGTAGCTCTAATATTTTTATTACTTAAGCTTATAAGGCACCTATTAAAAAATATTTATCAAATTAAAAAAATATTTTATTCTTATTCCCATTATTTATATTATTGGTGTTGTATTAAATCCGACTATTAAAATAGACAGTTGTAAAACACTTATTGAAACTATTTATGATTGTATAACAATACTTTTACCTCCAACTCCAAAAAATCCAAATGACCCACCACCTATTCAACAAACTAAAGAAGAAATGTTGTCTAGCATATAGGATGAATGCAAAAAAGTATATACGCATTACCAACAAGAAAGTGCTAGCAACCAACCGGCTTCCATACCATCTTTTTTTCTTCAACACAACCTCAAAAAAGGTATGATGTTTCTGCGACTAGTATTGAAAGCCTTAGAAATAAAATGTGTGGTGGTACCACTACTAATCAAATTAGCGAGTTTGATGTTTTTGTTTTGCAGGGGTTGTACCGTACCAAGCAGTTCTCAATGAAGAAGGACGTTTAGACTTGCTGAAATATTGGAGGGAGAATGAGAAGACATTTCCGACATTGTCAAAGATGGCCCGAGATGTGTTGAACATTCAAGCGTCATCAACAGTGTTTGAAAGTATTTTTTCTACCGGCAGATTTCAAATAGGAGAGCACATACACTCATTAGCGGGAGACAACTTGGAGATTGCAGTATTATTCAAAGATTGGATAAGAGCAGAGCGGAGAATGTGTGGTCAACCGGAGATCAACGAAGAAGACAAAAACTACAACGACATCTTATCCGACGGAGGTGGAAGCGACGTCGAGTAATTTGACCAACAAATATCAATTCCAACCGAAGAACCACAAGAAATTATAAAGAAACTAGAAAATGTGTTTTTAAATATGTAATTTTTTAATTACAATTTTACTATGTTATTTGCAACTTTCAACACCACAAAGTTGCAATTTTGACAATTGTATTACAAAAAAAAAATCATATTTCTATTAAATAATATAAGAAGCACAAAAACAGTCTTGAGATGTTTTTATTACACTATATTGTTTAATTATTGAGGTGTTTCTACATATATTATTTTTTAAAATTAAGTGCAAAAAAAATGGAAAAACCCGATCCCGTTCCGACCTGATAATACCGGTCCCCTATTCCGACGGGATCGGAAATGGGACGGGACATCGACGGATCCCGACCGCCAATCACGCCGGAGACCCGATCCCGCCCTACCCCGTACCCGCCCCGTTGGCCATCCTTAGTATTTTCTAATCAATCATTTGATAACAAAATAAAAAAGTCACGAGTTTTATGTACAAATCATATAAAATTGTACATTCTATAAAATTGCATCGACTAAAGTTTTTTTAAAATTAATTAGGCGGTGACTATGCCAATTTTTGTTCCTTCTAATATCGAACTACATCTAGTATGTCTCGAAGCTGCCTAATATCTTCATATACGTTTTGAATAATTCAAGATACTGATTTTACTCCCTAAATTATTATTATCAATTTCATTGCATCCGATAGAATATGATATTTTTTTTCATTCTTTGCTAACCGCAATCTACAAGTTCTCTCTAACTACCATTACTTCAGCAATAATAACTTTCCAATTGACTGAATTTTTAAGTTGATTTGATCTATTCTTAAGCTAATCTTCCAAACACCTCAAAGACGCACCATCTTTATTTGACTTTTATTGGATTCTGAATCCAAATTTTCTATTCCACTCACAAGCCTTATTTCGTAGAAAATAAGGTGGGTGGTGGACCACCTTTTGAGCTTTCTAATATTCGGTTACAAATTGAAATTGAGTTGAAACATAGTTAATATAAAGTTATATAGACTCTTTTGCCCTTATATTATTAGTTTGAAAGTGGTATATATAGAACGTGGTATATATAGAACCGTTTTGCCGCTTTATCATCTTCTCTTACTTTTTTCCTTGGAGTTTGAACTGTACAATCAAATTTTAGAAAATTTTCGGTTTAAACTAGGGGTGGTCAGTGGGTCCCGGCAGGATGGGATCCGGCAGAACGGGGAAGAGTTGGGATTGGATCTCCGGCGGGATAGGCAGGCCGGGATTAGCGGAACGGGCAGATGTCCCATCCCGTCCCACATCCCGCTGGAAAAGGGGACCGGTGTTGGGGGACGGGGCGGGGCGGGGCGGGGCGGAATAGGGATTTAATTTTTTTTTGCACTTAATTTTAAAAAATAATATATATAAATACTTCAATAATTAAACAAGATAGTGTAATAAAAACATCTCAATGCTGTTTTTGTACCTCTTATATTATTTAATAGAAATATGATTTTTTTTGTAATACAATTTCAAAATTGCAACTTTGTCGTGTTGTTCAAAAGTTGCAAATCACATAGTAAAATTGCAATTTAAAAAATTACATAGTTAACCATACTTTTTCTAATTTTCTCACAATGTCTTGATGATCTTCGGTTGGAATTGGAAGTTGTTGGTCAAATTGTTCGACGTCGCTTCCTGTTCCCTTGGACAAGATTTCGTTGTAGTTGTAGTGTTCTTCATTGATATCCGGTTGACCGCACCTTCTACGCTCTGCTCGAATCAAATCTCTGAATAGAACTGCAATCTCCAATGTGTCTCCCGCCAATGAATGTCTGTGCTCTCCTATTTGAAATCTTCCCGCAGAAAAAGCGATTTTAGACGCTGTTGATGACACTTGAATGTTCAACACATCTCGGGTCATCTTTGTTAGTGTCGGAAATGTCTTCTCATTGTCCATCCAGTATTTCAGCAAGTCTTCATGTCCTTCATCATTGACAATTAATTCATACGATACAACACCCTGCAAAACATAAACGTTAAATTCGCTAACTTGTGAAGAAGTTGAACCACTAAACATTTTATTTCTAAGGCCCTGAATACTAGCAGTAGAAACTGCATATTTTTTTATAAGGTTGCACGGAAGTAGTAGAAGATGGTACAGAAGCCGGTTGATTATTTGCACTTTCTTGTTGGTAATACATATATATATATTTGCATTCATTGTGTATGCTAGACATAACTTCTTATTTAGTGGTTATTTGCACGCACCTCTTATATGAAAATGATCGGGAAAACATGGAGTTAATCGAACTTTTAAAAGTCTTATAGCATAATCATTAGAAGAAGCATTATCTAATGTAATGGTCATAATTTTATCAATTATTCCATAATAATCACAAATTTCATGAATATTTTGTGCAATAAAAGTTCTAGTGTGCCTATCATCAATATATCTATATGCTATAATACGTTTTTTGCATTGACCAAGTCTGATCTATCCAATGACATGTAACGGTTAAATAATCATTACTGTTAGTAGTACGGCCTATGTCAGAAGTGATAGCAACTTTGCCATTAAAATGATACAATGCATAACATAAATATTGTTGATATTCATGCGCAAATTTAAAAACATCTCTTCTAACATTTGATCTAGGAAAGCCGTTAAAAACATGATTATATGTTTATCGAATGTAATGAATAAAATCAGGAGAGGAAGGAAATGAAAAAGGTAAACTCTCCACCGCAACTAATTTGGTCATATTTTCCCTACCTTTATTTTTATCATATTTATGATAAAAAAAATCTCCCCGTCGTCGAGTTAATTTGACCATGTACTTGGTCGAGGACACTCTGTGAACCTTGTCCTGACTCAGTTGGCACACCAGATTTTTCAGCCTGGTATTGATTCCACCTAGTTGTGTGCTCGCCTTGTACATGTCTCAATAAACCTCCCGTCCCACCTTGACCTTTTCCGGTTTTTTATAAATATTTTTACAAATTTTACATATAACTACTTGATTCTCTTGGTCCCTATAAAAAATCTCTCGCGGCTGATTTTAATTTTCGTTGTCTGGGCCTCGACTCATACTAGAGGGAATAAGAAGCATTTCAGTTTCAGTTTGAGGCTGGGACTCAGTCTGAGGTTGAGGTTGAGGTGCACTAGTGGGTGTGTCATCTACATTATCGTCAAAATTAAAATCTGGTTCAGATGCAGAATATACCTCATCATCTAATGGTATATCATTAAAAAATAGTTTCATCTATATGAGTGAAATCAATCAAATCATCGGGACTAGGAATAAGATTACTAGAAGAAGTACCCTCACCCTTGTTACTCCTACTAGAAGAAGTACCCTTACCCTTAATCATACGTCCAAGGCGTTCCATTATAATTATGCAAATAAATAATTAAAGTAAATAAAATTAAGTGCGATAATTAAAATTAAGTAACAATAATAATTTAAAGAAGGAACGAAGGTACCAAACGTCGACGGGTAATCGAGATTGAAAATTAAACCTTGTTCGATGGATGATCCTCAAGGTAGTTGCCAACTTCACTCCCAATTTTTGAACTTTGATATAAATGAGCAAAAAAAATATAATATTTAGTAGGCAATACAAAATTGTAGAGAGATAAATTGAGAGATTAGAGAGATGGTAGGAAGTTCGTGAGAAAAATGAAGAGGAAAATGAGGTATTTATAGTTGAGAAATAGGGTTAAAGTGTAAATATATTAACTTAGGGGTTAAAATAAATATTAAGGGTGTACGGGGGCCAAAAATGGCCGTTCTAGCTGTTGCACAACGGTCAAAATCAAAATTTGGTCGTTGTTGCAACAAATTTTTGCAAAGGGAGAGGGGAGCTAGCAGGGCGGGACGGGGTTGGGTTGGGGCAGGTCGGACGAGTTCGAACCCTGACACCAATTTTTTTTGGGGAGGATCGGGGCGGGGCGGGTACGGGATGGGGCGGGTCGGGATCGGGCCGACCCGACCCATTAGACAACCTTAGGTTAAACTTTAACATTTCTCACTAGAGTATGAACTCATAAAGATTCAAACTTCAATTTCTTACTAAAATTTGAATTGATAAAAGTTTAAACTAAGTTCATGAAGAAAATAGTTCAAACTTTGAGACTTTTTCGAGTTTTCGTCTTTTGGCTAGGATGTTTTTTCAATTCAAATTTGTTCTTTATTTCAAAGGGACTAAAGTCGAAATCGTTTTGAGACACGGATAAATGTTAATTAACGGTAACGGTATAGAAAGTGACTATTTATCCATGTTTTGCTCTTATTGCGATGACTCAAAACTAATTATTGAGTATGCGCTTTGCACGTATATAACCGCACATATTATTCTTATGAACACTAGTGTGAGTGATGCAATTAAATTGAACGGGAAAAAAATCCATATATGATGAACATTAATGTTATAGTATTGACCTAATACTTTAATCCATAAATGATTGAATTTGGCTTAATGATTTCATTTTTTCATTCTTTTACTAACTATGCGTATTACCTACATTAGTAACTATAACAACAACAACATCAACAACAACATACCCAGTGAAATCCCATAATGTGGGTCTGGGGAGGGTATAATGTACACAGACATTACCTCCACCTTGGTAGGTAGAGCGTCTGTTTCCAGGAGACCCTCGGCTCAAGACAAAGCATAATCAGGCAAAGCAAGCAAAGCAAAACAAAATAAAGTATGAAAGACGGTCAGACTCATACGAGAAATTAAAGCATTGAGGGCATGCAGATAGTAAAATCAAATACGCAATGGTAGCGCATTCTAACAACATGAAGCATTAGCTAACACAACTACATAAGATATATAAATTACACTAAATAACACATAGCAGCAGGAATCAAACTACCGGGTACTATAGAGCAATAATGCGCCTATAAGTGTGATAGGCTAATCGAGCCTACAGTAATAACACTACACTATCATTTTGTAAGCGTAAGTAGGCCTACGCTCGACTACCTACTACCCTTCTATCATAATCCGTGTCCTCCACAACCCCCTATCTAAGATCATGTCCTTAGTAAGTTGCACCTGCGTCATATCCCGTCACCTCTCCCCAATACTTCTTTGGCCTACCTCTACCCCTTCTGAACCCGTCCATAGCCAACCTCTCACACCTCCGCATTGGGGCATCCGTGTCTCTCCTCTGCACATGCCTGAACAATCTCAACCTCGCTTTCCGCATCTTATCCTCTACCGAGGCCACTCCCACTTTATCCCGGATATCATCATTCCTAATCATATCTCTCCTTGTATGCCCACACATCCATATCAACATCCTCATCTCCGCAACTCTCATCTTTTATATGTGCGAAGTCTTGACTGGCCAACACTCTGCCACATACTACATAGTCGGTCTAACCGCCGCCCTATAGAACTTGCCTTTAAGTTTAGTTGGTACCTTTTTGTCGCATAAGACTCCAGATGCGAGTCTCCATTGCATCCACCCTGCCCCAATACGATGTGTGACATCGTCATCAATCTCTCCACTCCATTGGATAATAGACCCTAGGTATTTGAAGCTTCTTTTATTCAGAATGACATGAGTACCAAGTCTCACCTCCACACCTGTCTTAGGATCGCTCCCGTTGTTGAACTTACACTCCAAATATTCTGTCTTGGTCCTACTCAACTTGAACCCTTTAGACTACAGAGTCTGTCTCTAAGCCTCCAGTTTGGCGTTCACTCCGCTGCGAGTCTTATCAATCAGGATTATGTTGTCTACGAATAACATACACCATGGTACCTCCCCTTGAATTTATCGCGTCAGTCCATCCATGACCAAGACAAATAGGAATGGGCTAAGAGTTGATCCCTGGTGCATCCCCATCGTCACTGGAAAGTGATCCGAGTCTCTTCCTACTGATTGTACCCTAGTCTTGGCTCCACCATACATATCCTTGATCGCCCTAGTGTACGCCACATGTACACTTCTAACCTCCAAACATCTCCATAGAACCTCCTTACGGACTTTGTCGTATGCCTTCTCGAGGTCGATGAAAACCATATGTAAATCTTTCTTCCTCTCCCTATACTGCTCCACCAACGTCCTAATAAGATGGATGGCTTTGGTAGTCGAATGCCCGACATGAATCCAAAATGGTTCTCGGAAATAGACACTTATTTTCTTACCCTTATCTCCACGACCCTTTCCCAAACTTTCATAGTGTGGTTCAACAGCTTGATACCCCTATAGTTGTTGCAACTCTGGATATCACCTTTGTTTTTGTACAAGGGAATCATTGTACTCCACCTCCATTCTTCTGGCATTCTTGTCATCTTAAAAATGACGTTAAAAAACACAGTCAGCCACTTCAAACCTGCACTGCCTGCGCTCTTTCAAAATTTAACTGGGATCTCATCAGGCCCGGTCGCTCGTCCCCTTCACCTCCTCAACCTTAATGTTTCTACAATACCCAAAATCCCGGTACCTACTAGAATGCTCCAGATCTCTCAGAACAATGTCTCCATCTCCTTTTTTCATTCAAGAGTTTATGGAAGTACGACAGCTACCTCCGCCTAATATGCGTTTCCTCCACCAGTACTTTTTCTTCCTCATCCTTGATGCACCTCACATGATCCAAGTCACGGGCCCTTCTTTCCCTTGCCTTGGCTAGTCTATACAACTTCTTATCCCCGCATTTCTCCTCTAATTCCACATACATATGTTCAAAAGCTGTCGTTTTCACCGACGTAACCGCTTGTTTTGCCTCCTTCCTCGCCATCTTATATAGTTCCCTAGTCATCCACTTATCCACCTTATCATTGCTTTATACCAATCTCACATACACTGATTTCTTCGCTTCTACCTTTTCTTGAACTTTACCATTCCACCACCAGTCCCCTCGATGCCCACCATTGTTACCCCGCGAGACCCCTAGCACTTCTCTAGCTACCTCCCGAATGCAACTGGCCGTCTTGTCCCACATACCGGTCGCATCTCCACTACTCTCCCAAGCCTCACTGGCCAACAACCTCTCTCATTTGCACTAGCCATGGTCAAGCTCCCTCATTTGATTCTTAACATGTCATCCACAACCCTCTTCTTCTTCTCTAACTTGATCTCCAAATCCATCACCAAAAGTTTATGTCGGGTTGTAAGATCCTACTTCGGAATAACCTTGCAGTCTTTACAAAGACTATTGTCAACCTTCCTAAGGAGCAAAAAGTCAAATTGAGTCTTAGCCACCGAACTACGGAAAGTTACTAAGTGTTCCTCCTTCTTCAGGAACCTCGAATTGGCTATCACCATCCCACTAGCTCTAGCGAACTCCAAAAGGAAGATGCCTCATCCGTTCCTGTCCCCGATTCCAAAGCCTCCATGAACGTCATCATAACCCTCGGAAGTGACATGATATGACCATTGAAATCCTCTCATACAAATAACTTTTCAGTAGGTGGTATGCCTCACACCACTTCGTTCAAATCCTCCTAAAAGCATTTCTTCTCCTCTTCATCCAAGCCCGTCTGCGGCGCATAAGCACTAATAATGTTCATAGTGCACCCTCCAACTACCATCTTAATCGTCATCATCCGGTCATTGACCCTCATCACCTCTACTACCTGCTCCCTTAGCTCGCTATCTACCAAAATGCCTACCCCATTCCTATCCTGCTTCCTACCCGAGAACCATAACTTATACCCGTCTACATCCTTAGCCTTAGGTCCTACCCATTTAGTCTTGGACACAAGCTATATTAATCCTCATCTTCTTAAGAATCTTAACTAGCTCTATGGACTTTCCCGTTAAAGTGTCAATGTTCCAAGACTCTATTCTTAGTCTAGCCTCTCTCTTACCCCACTTACCTCCCAACCCTCGCCCCTGTCCCCGACCAAGAACATGACCCTAGTCTACTATCAGTTACCAAAGTCAATAAAGCAAATATAAAATAATAAACTACTCAAACGTTTACCCTAAAACGGGAAGGAATCAAAGTGTAAGCACAAGTTAACAAGAATCTAAAGGCAAGTAAAACCACTACGCCAAGAATGCTATAACTACAGACAAGAAATGGCAAAATGTAATAAGAAGGTTAAGGACAAAGAATGGATATGGGCAAATGGAGGTACCAACTCCAGTTAAATCGAACCTATTGCCGACGAAAATCACTGTTCATAGTCACTGTTCACCGCCATTGTTCACGCCTGTCCCGACCGCCATTGTTTCCGGTACTGTTCACCGGAAGTTTTCACCCAAAAAAATCGAGAATCTACGTAGATTTAGTAGAAAAAGAACACAAGAACAAGAAAGGGAACGGATTTACAAAAACAAATGAAATTTTTTAATAAAGTTTTTTTTTCTTTTTCCGTCGCCGTCAGTAGTGGCCGGAGCGAGCCTTGCTGATGTGGTCTCACCGTCACCGCCGCCGGTGAGTGGTCGGAGCGGCACTAACATTCAGTTAAATTGATGCTTTAAAATTAACTTAAAAGTCTCCATAGGTCCTTGTAAAAAAACCCCTTTATAGATAGTAATGCAGAAAAATAAATGGGTTTTGCATGGTCCCTTGATTGCAACACATGCAATATTTTTTGTTAAGTTTGTTTTTCTAACACCTATTAACCTATTGTATGCCAAAATCATTTATCTTCTCTTTACATCCAATAGTATCTTATTACAACCTATCTTAATTTTCAAAATATTCCAAATTTGTACTAGTCCAATCACCTAGAGGCACATCAATAGAAACTTTTAATAGGCCCATAGGAAGAGATAGGAGAGGTAGGCTTAGCCTAACCCTTCCTAAAAATTTAGAAAAATGAAACAATCACCTAGAAGTTGCACCAAGGCTTTGCCTAACACCAATCAAATAGATATCACAACCAAATATTATTTATGACATTTTGACATGGTGTGCTACCTTAATTAATATTCTCTCCGCCCAATTTTTTTTTTCTAATTTGACTTGAAACAAAGTTTAAGAAATAAAGGAAGACTTTTGAAATGTGGTCCAAAACAAGCCTTAGATATTTGTGTAGCTGTAAATCATTTCATAAAGTTAAACTATTTCTAAATATAAAAAAGTGTCAATCTTTTTGGAACAAATAAGGAAAGTAGGACAATCTTTTTTATACAGATAGAGGGAGTAGATTTCAAATACCTTTCTTGAAACTTATCTTTTCTTGTTGGAGCAAAAAAGCTTAACCACTTCATAAATCACGATTCATGTTTTGGTTAGATGCATATCAAACTTAGAAACAACAAGCATGATATGAAAGATATGTTGAAAATTTACTAATGTGGAATTAAGTTTATCCCATTATTTATGACTCAAACAATTGGGGGCCCGCACGTCAAAAATGTCGTTTCCACACACGTGCACACGTAGTGCCAAATATCGCAAATTTCATTAGTGAAAGAGATATTGGTACGTAAGTAATACGTTTGAGACATAGAATGATGGACGATTATTGGCCAAAAGACAAAAATTTCTACGTTGGTAAACGAAGGAAGAAGTGTACGAAGTGTAAGATGAAATGAGTCGAAAGTCGTCGCGAAGGGCCGCAGCGCAGCCCCGTCGGAGCCGAGGCGCCGGAGCGCCGCGACGCCTCCCAAGCAGCGCTAATTGGGTATTTAGTCACTGGAGCCGTGACGCTAATTCGCAGAGCTGCGACGCTTCGTAGGCAGAATGTTGCGACGGGAAGATGGAAAGTTCTGACTTTTGGAGCATTGAATCTCCATTATTTGGCACATGAATTCAGCCATTAGTTTGTTGAATGTAACCTATCAATAAGTGTCATTACATGGCTATTGAAGGCCATTAGTTGTCTAGTTGAGAGGTCATCTCCTTACACTATAAATTGAGGCATTTGGCTCAATTGTTCAACACTAAGAAAACACTCACAGAAATTTCCTAAAATCTTCTTCTTCCTCTCTAGCAAGTTTACTATACTCAAAGTTCTTCAAGAGTAACACTTGAGTTTTCTTTGCTCATTTGTTAAGTTGATGTTGTATCTTGGGAGACTATTGCCCGACAACGTAAAAGGATATATACAGGGAAATCTTGTCTTAAAGATAGAGTGTCATCACTCGACTAAGCAAATCACAAGGAGTTTGTAACGTTCTTGATTCCAGTTTGTTGTAATATTTAGTTTATCCTTTCAAGCAATTTGTAATATTTACTTACTTCCTATTTCCTGCAATTATTGTAACCCACAATTTTAAGACAAGATTGTTGTAAGTGCTTAGAAAGATGATTGGAAGAGAACAACTGGCTTCTGATTCTGCTGCTGCTACTCAAGGCAACCCCTCTGCCTTCCCCACTACTTAAGGCACACCCAATGCCTTTCCGGTTGCTCAAGACTCATGCAACGCCTTTCCTGCTACTCAAGGGAACGTTACAGTTCATCCACCTGCTGGATTCCATCATAAATGTCCAGAAAAGTTCATGGGCTCCAACTTCAAGAGATAACATCAGAAGATGTTATTTTATCTGACTGTTATAGGAATGACTCGTTTCCTAACATAAGATCCTCCACAAACTAGAGATGAAATGGACCCTTCGCCTACTGAAACGGCTAAAGGGGACCAAGGTATCCATGTCATTAATGGTATGAAGATGGTTCTTGATGCATGTAGTCATAGTGATTTCATGTGTAAGAACTATATTTTGAACTGCCTGTCAGACCCACTCTACACGGTGTATTACACCGTAGGCACCGCCAAAGAGTTTTGGGGAAAATTGCAGAATAAGTACAACGCACAAGATGCTGGTAAAAAGAAATTCATCGTTGGCACGAAACAGGCCCCAAAGCAATGGCATGAAAAATTTGATAGTACTTTACTATCGAAGGGTTTCTCCATTAATGAGTGTGACAAATGTGTCTACACGAAAGGTAACTCTGACTCGTTCGTCATGATATGCCTCTATATAGATGCCATGTTGATCACAGGGAGTAGTCCTAGCTTTATTATAGAGACTAAAAATATGTTGAAACAATGCTTCGACATGAAGGATATGGGTATCACAGATGTCATCTTAGGGATAAAGATCTCTAAGACGTCTGACGGACTGGTCTTATCTCAGTCTCACTACATCGAGGATGTGTTAAGAAAGTTCGAGATGTTTGATAGTTCACCTATGAAGTCACCGATGGATAGAAATCAAAAGCTTGATAAAAATCGTGGTGCACCCGTATGCCAGGAGCAATATGCACAGGTGATTGGTAGTTTGATGTACATAACAAACTGCACCCGTCCTGATATTGCTTATGCAGTCAACAAGTTGGCTAGATTTACCGGTAATCAGAGTAATGATTATTGTAAGGCGTTGAATCGAGTACTACGATACTTGAAATACACGCTAACTTACGAGTTGCATTATTCAAGATATCCAGTTGTACTAGAGGGGTACAATGATGTAAACTGGATATCTGATATAGAGAACACCAAGTCCACCAGTGATTATATATTTACAATTGGTGTTGGGCTGTGTCTTGAAAATCCTCTAAGCAAACTTGCATTGCCCGATCCGCGATGGAATCAGAGTTTATCACTTTAGACAAAGCAGGAGAAGAAGCTGAGTGTCTTCACGACTTCTTAGAGGATGTCCCTTGTTGGGACAAACTCGTACCTTTTGTAATGATCCACTGCGACAGTCAGTCGGCTCTAGGAAGGGCACGAAGTTCTATGTACAATGACAAGTCTCGTCACATTCGGCGGAGGCATAAGACCATTAGGCAGCTGATCACCACGGGTATAATATCCATTGATTACATAAAATCAAAGGATAACATAGCAGACCCATTGACAAAGGGCTTACCCAAAGATCAGATGTTCTGCCTGTCTAGGTGAATGTGCTTAAAACCAAAGCTATAAGGACCAATACGGTGGTAACCCAACCTTACTGACTGGAGATCCCAGGAATTAGGTTCAATGGGAAAACTAACCTATAAAGGTTCAGTTGAGCGCTTCGGTGGAAGCATGAGCACTTTAGATAGTGATTTCTGTAAAGAAACACCAAATCCAAAGTTGTTCCTGCGATAGACATTAAGTGATATCTACAGTGTGGGTAAAGGTTAAGTTTCCAAAACCTTTAATGATCCTTAACGATTGAGGTTAGGTTTGGGGAAACTTCTAATGGTTCCTAACACTTGTAAAGTGGGGTATAGCAAGATACCTTGTAAAAGACCACCTAATTAAGTGCGAGGACATGCCGCCTCAAATGAACGCACTTAAGAATCCAAGAAGTGTCCATGGCCACAACGGACAAAAACTACGAAGAACAGGGTAAGGGAAGTTGTTGTGTTGGTACCGTTGACTTGGCTTACACTAAACACTGACAGTTCAATACATCACGTTCACCGCGCAGTAAGTAAGTCCGGCGGGATTCAACTATGGAAGGTTCAAAGTTGAAGCTACCTCTCCTGATGCAACATCGGTCCGCTGAAAGATTGCTGGAAAAGGCACCATGTGAGTGCGCCAAAATCTCTTGCAAGAGGGGATTGTTGGAAATTTACTAATGTGGAATTAAGTTTATCCCATTATTTATGACTCGAACAATTGGTGAAAGAGATATTGGTACGTAAGTAATACGTTTGAGACATAGAATGATGGACGGTTATTGGCCAAATAACAAAATATTCCACGTTGGTAAACGATGGAAGAAGTGTACGAAGTGTAAGATGAAACGAGTCGGAAGTCGCCATGGAGTCGAGGCGCCGGAGCGCCGCGGTGCCTCCCAGGCAGCGCCGCTGCGCTAATTGGATGTTTAGTCACTGGAGCAGCGGCGTTAGTTCGCAGAGTCGCGGCGCTTCGGAGGCAGAATGCTGCGACGGGAAGATGGAAAGTTCTGACTTTTGGAGCATTGAATCTCCATTATTTGGCACATGAATTCAGCCATTATTTGGCTGAATGTAACCCCTCAATAAGTTTCATTACATGGCTATTGAAGACCATTACTTGGCTAGTTGAGGGGTCATCTCCTTACACTATAAATTGAGGCATTTGGCTCAATTGTTCAACACTAAGAAAACACTCACAGAAATTTTCTGAAATCTTCTTCTTCCTCTCTAGCAAGTTTATTATACTCAAAGTTCTTCAAGAGTAACACTTGAGTTTCCTTTGCTCATTTGTTAAGTTGATGTTGTATCTTGGGAGACTATTGTCCGACAACGTAAAATGATATATACGGGGCAATCTTATCTTAAAGACAGAGTGTCATCACTTGACTCAGCAAATCACAAGGAGTTTGTAACGTTCTTGATTCCAGTATGTTGTAATCTTTAGTTTATCCTTTCTAGCAATTTGTAATATTTACTTACTTTCCGTTTCCTGCAATTATTGTAACCCACAAGATACACACATAAAACACATAAAAGAACATAGTTGCAGAAGCTACATATATTAAGAGGAACATAAAAAAGAAAAACAAAAAAAGAAGTATTTTGCACTCAGTCTCATATACTGCTTCAACAATATAACGACGTCAATGTCATGGCTCTTTCGGTCAATGCCGAGGACGAAAAGAAAGGTTTTCCAATGTCAGATAAACTTTCAGAGCTTCATATATACTTCTATAATAGTATCGTCGTATAGAAAATATAGATAGATATATAACACGTTTGTAAGAATCAAGACTACCTTTTTCCCCATCAAATGTAAACCCATTTGTTTAGGCATGAAACATAGAGCCCTCTATTTCTTTTTCTTCAAATAACAGTATAAGAGCTCGATAAATAAAACATGTTGTATGTGATAGAATAATTGTTAATTAATATTATAATTAATAATTATTGTAATTGATATTAGAATCATATGTATATGATAGGTAGATTAGATAGTATTATCTTAGCCTAATCAGATTGTAATGTAGGTAGATTAGATAGCATTATCTTAGCCTAATCATATCATAATGTTAGCCTAATTGTAGCCTAAGATGAGGTTGTATTGGTGGTATAATTAACACATTGTTGGAAGATTACAATTGAGGAAAATATTCTTACATGATATCAAGAGATTAGGGAAAAAGATCCTACCCTACAAAAAATATTCACTCCTTCATCGGCCCCTTCCTCTCCAACCGGCCGACCACCAAAAAATGTTATTTCTTCCATTGTAATTTTCTTTTTCCGGTCAACAATGCCTGACTCTAAATCTACATTTCATCCCAATCTTGCCGTTTCCAACATCAAAACTCATATTTCCATCACTCTTGAGATGGAAAAATGTTCATTACGCAACTTGGGTAGAACTCTTTAAAATTTGTTGCCGCTCCCACCGGGTTATTCATCACATAATCTCACTGGAAAAAGGCAAGGAAAAGGTGTTAAAAACCAATGATGAAAAAGAACTATGGCTCACACTTGATGTGACAATTATTTCGTGGATTTATGCAACAATTTCTAGCGATTTATTGCACACAATAATGGAACCCGATTCCACGATGATGGAGGCTTGGAATCGCTTAGGGGATATCTTCCAAGATAACAAGAATTCCCGAGCCGTCACTTTGGAGCAAGAATTCTCCACTACGGACATGGCGGATTTCCCGAATGCATCCGCTTATTGTCAACGACTCAAAGTTTTATCGGATCAACTCAAGAACGTTGGTTCACCGGTTATAAACAATCGGTTGGTTTTACAATTGGTTGCCGGCCTTACCGACGCGTACAGTGGCGTGGGAACGCTCATTCGACAAAGCAATCCTCTACCATTTTTTTACCAAGCCCACTATGTGCTTATTCTTGAAGAGGTAGAGTTCGCCAAAAAGGCAGCAACCGTCTCAAATTCCGCCATGGTTGTCGCCTCGACCAATGAAGCTACTACACATTTTGAACCTATACCACAAAATAGGGGACAAAAAGGGCGAAATGGTGGCAAAAATTGGGGTGGTAGTGTTGGAAATTAGCCTTTGGCGGGGAGATGCGTCCACCCATCTTTGATGAATTAAACACTAGTGTTTCGCATGTTGGAGACCTTGTCTCTTCGCACATGCATGATCTACGAAGTGAGTAGATGACCGTAGGGCCAAGAATCGTCTAATTTCGTTGAGAAATGAAAGAGATATTGGTCCACGAAGTAAGGTGTTTGAGACATGGAAATGTGGTGTGGGACAAATCTACCACATCGGTGGGAATAGGAAGAATTGCTCTCTATATAAGTCTCTAATGTGGTAAAGGGTTTGGATCCCCAAGGGGTATCCCATGTGTTTAAAGGAGGGAAGACCTAGATGTGTTTGGGTTCAAGGCTAAGCCCACACGCGCGCCGCCCCCGCCCGCCGGTCCCGTCCGGTCCGGTCTCGGGCTCGGGCCACGGGTCGTGGGTCGGGTCGTGGGCCGTGGGGCGTGGGCCTTTTCGATATTATCTTTTTGGACCGAGAGAACTTTGCCAGATGTACGAGTTTGATCCCTGAAGTTTCATATGTACAGTTTGGACCAGAATTCTTTTATATGTACAGTTTGGTCCCTGAAGTTTCAATATTTACAGTTTGGTCCCCATAGTTTCTGGGAAGGTGACGGAAGGCGTTGGACTGCATTTTTGGAGCATTAATCAGCCATTACTTGGCTGATTAATTCTCCATTAACACCCATCGGTTGGGCAATTGAGCGACCTCCTTCAAGACCTTAAATCGGCCTCACTAATGGCATTTAACATGCCATTTACAGCCCTCCTAATGGCCTTTAACAGCCATGTTTGGGCGATTGATCAGCCCCTCCTCCATGCTATATATTGAGCCTCTTTTGGCTCAATTCGGCGAGAAAACGAGCAGATAATAGGCCACCAAACAGGCAGAAAAACATACGGAAAAGCCACCGAAAACAGTGAAAATTCGCAAAACAGTGGCTGAAAATTCAAGAAAGAAGTGTCGAAATTCAGCGAAACGGTGGCTGAAAATCAGTCAAAAACGGTGACCAAACCCTCACGTATACACAAGATATACACTACAGAGACACACTATATACACAGAGACAAAAGAGAAGAGTAGAGAGAAACTCTTCCTTCCTATTCCATATCTTCAGCAAGTCGAGTCATATTTATTTTCTTCGCCAGGCTCAACCTATTGGCTTTGTAGTGTTGAGATTAAAGTGTTGTTTTATCTTGGGAGACTATTGCCCGCTAACGTAAAAGCATATATACGGGGCAATCTTGTCTTAAGGATAGAGGGCTATCCTCGACTCAACACACAACGTTGTAACCGTCCAGATTTAGTTATTTCTTGATTTCAGGATATCAAGATTGAAGACACAACAAGCTTGCGGCAGTTCTCAACGTTGGCTTTGCTAGGTGATCAAGATTCAAGACACAACACCCTTGCGGCAGTTTTGAAGATTGACCATTTATTTATCCTTTCGAACATTTGTAATAGTTATTACTTCCCGTACTGCTTTATAAAGTACCATAGAAATACCAACAACTTAAGACAAGATTGTATTGTAATACTATTAGTGTTCGAAAGATGTCGGTCAAAAGTTGTGTGGCCAAATCTGGATATGGCAATGGTTTTCTGGTAGAAGAGAGTGATGATGATGAACGTGTTCATGGTGTCACCGCTACCAAGATCGGTGGGAACAAGCGCTCTCGAGAGCCCGAGGATGTCAACCGGGACAAGAGGAGAAGACCGAAGATGTTATTCTATCTTGTAGCGAAGGCCTATATCCGTCCCGGACAAAGGATCCGAATAATGGTGAGAAGGAAATGGACACTCAGTCTGATGAAGTGACTGAAGTGAGCCAGAATCCGAAATTGGGATAAGTAGTTTTTCTTACTTGTCAAGAATAGAGATTAAATTATGTCTGATTAAAAATGGATTAAAGTAAGGAGGAATATGAAAATAATTTATATTCCTTATGCTTTAACAAATCAGAAGTTTAATCTCATCTTCTTTTCCGTTTAAAGATTGGATTTTGTAAACGACTTAAGAAGATCCGTTCTTTTAAGTGTAATTACTAAAGTGTGTAAAGTATGTCGCACATACAATGGAGAAAGATCCACTAGCGTGCGAAAACTCTTACCACTCTTAAGTAAGCGCCAAGAATTATCTCGGGCACCAATCTTAACGGAAGGAGTCTAAAAGCTAAAGACGTTGAGCCTCGTCATACTATTTGGCGAAGATCCTTCATAGGATGATATTGGACACTCGGTCACATAAAGCCCCCGGCGACCGGAGTGGGCCAAAATTCCTTTGATAGGATGATATTGGACACTCGGTCATACAAAGCCTCCGGCGGCGGAGTGGGCCAAAATTTCTTTGATATGATGATATTGGACACTCGGTCATATAAAGCCTCCGGCGACCGGAGTAGGGCCAAAAAATTCATTTCATAGGAAAAATAATGGACACCTAGTAAGGCGGGCCACAGTTTCCAGGTCTTAAATGATCTGAAGGCCTAAAGAAGAGGCAGAAAAAGAAATTGGACACTCAGTCTGCCAAAGCAACTGGAGTGGGCCAGAGTATCTAGATCATATATGATCCGGTTACGCCCTAACCACGGGCAAGAGGTTGTTCATGTGAAGCAACGCCACCTCTAAAGTAGAAGGGGTTGGAGAGGTTGTCCTCAATAGGACTTCATGGATTGTGATCACTCTAAGATGAGGTGATACATATTCCAAACTTGGTTTAAGGGACGCTGTTGGTCAAGCTAGTTTGAGACTAGTCCAATAGGTCTATAATAACTAAGAATGGTACAGTACGTCTGTAGCCAAATGAATGATATATTTGTAATCCGTGCATCTATGCCATCATAGATTAAGACACGTTAAATAGCAAGTCATTCAAAAGCTAACGATGTTGAGATTGTTGCCTTCGTCGACATAAACCCTCAAAATAAATGTGAGGTAGATGAAGAGGCAAAATCACCTTTCCAAATTCCGTCAAGGGAATAGCGAAAGAAGCACCGCTCCTCTAGAACTTAGTCACACCTAATTGGGTGATTTGAAGTTTATACAAAATAGGGGGGGAGACAAGTACGTTGTGATCTTCATTGATGATGGTACAACGTATGAAATCCTTTGTTTGTTGAAAAGCAAAGATGAAGTTGTTGAAGCAGATAAGCGCTACAAAGCAGAAGTTGAAAATCAACTAAGCCTACGGATTGAGAAATTCGTAGTGATAGATGGGGAGAGTGTGAAGCATCGTTCATTAAACGAATGTTCATTTCTCACCTCAGTCCAACGGTGTTAGCCAAAGTCGTACGCCCAATTTATGTGGGGTTGCTTGGTAAAAGTTGGAATAATGAAACAGTCAAGTTGTACCTAAGATCGTAGATTGCATATCCACCGGATCCGCAAATAACGAAGAGTGATGATCGCTCTTGGCGTCAAAGAATACCGAATTCTTTGAAGATCGCTTTCCTTGAAAAAGGAAAAAGGGAGTAATTGCTCAAGGTTAACAAGAACCCGCGAGGGCCTGGCTGTCCGGAACTGGACGTTCCGTATCTACAGGACTCGAAAGTTGCTGGCTATCCGGAACTTAATATTCCAGATCTGCAGAACTCAGGGATTCTAGATGTTGAACCGAGAAGGAGCAAAGAGGGGACGAAGACTCGTTCCATACCTTCCAGCTTGTATGGTTGAGAACGAACCATGGACAATTAACAAATAAGTGTTATCTCCAAAAGCGCTGCTTTGGAAAGAAGCTAAAGAGGAAAATATATTCCATCATATAGAACCATACTTGTGTAATGGTTGATCTTCCTCCGGAAAAGAACCTTTGGGTTGTAAAATGTGCTCCCCGTGAGTAGCTTCACATCCGGGGCCATTGTAGTCTTACGTGGCATGGATGTTGAAATGACCTTCCCAAGGAGAGTTGGAAGAAGAGAATCGAGTTGATTTGCTTTGAACTGTTGGGCTTCTTCCGAACTTTCATTTTGGTCCCGAAAGTTTCGGATAAAACAGAAACAATTAATCCGACCACGAAACATTGACTCGAAATTAGAAAGCCAACAAAGTTGGAGAATCAACGATCGAAAGTAAAAGTCATATTGAAACAAAGTCTCGATATGAAAGATATGGGTATCACAGATGACATCTTAGGAATTGGATTTCTAAGACATCTAACGGATCGGTCGATAGTAGACAGTCTCGTTGAAGCCACCAATGGATAGGAATCATAGAACGATTGGAATCATGGTGCACCCATAGACAAGGAGCGATATGCACGAGTCATGTGTAGTTCAATGTATTGTACACACTACAACCGACCCGGTATCGTCCTACAAACGAGATCAGTTGAACTAAGGTTCACCGATGATCTTAATACATGATCAATAGAAGGCGTTAAGTCGATATGACGATATCCGAATTATTCGCTTATCTACGGATTATAGTATTCGGATGTCCGGCGGTTACGGGAGAACACGGTGATGCAAACCGGACATCGAGATATGAAGAACACCAAAGCCACAAGTAAATGTGTATGGTGGTTCTTGGAAAATCCTCTAAGCAAACTTGCATCGGCCGATTCATGATGGAATCGGGGTTTATCGCTTTATACAAAGCATGAAAGAAGTTGAGTGACTTCACGACTCTTTAGAGGACGTCCCTTATTGGGAGAAACTCCGTGCCTTCAGCAGTTATACATCGTGGCTAGCCGATCGGCTTCAGGAAGGACACGGATGACGGCGTCTGGACGTATATGTCAGGAGACATAAGACCGTATGGCAGTTGATCATCACGGGTGTCACATCCTTGTTTACTAACTAAGGGACTACCCGGAGATCAAGTGTTCGCTGTCTAGGGGAATTGGCTTAAAACCCAAACAATACGAACCTTTGCGGTGGAAACCCAACCATACCGATTGGAGATCCCAAGAATTTGGTTCAATGGGAAAACTAAGCGGCAAAAGGTTCGGTTGAGCGCTTCGGTGGAAGCAAGAAGCACTTCGGATGATGATTTCGTACGGAAACATGAATCCAAAGTGTTCCGCGATAGACATTAAAGTGTCGCTCGTGCATGGTGGGTAAAGGTTAAGCTTCCAAACTTTTTAAAAGATCCTCAAACGGTTGAGGTTAAGGTTGTGGAACTTTTAATGATTCCTAACACTTGTGAAGTGGGGTATAGCGGGATACCTTGTAGGAGATCACCTATTTAAGTGCGAGGATGGCCGACTCAAATGAACGCACTTAAGAATCCAAGTGTGTCCATGGCCACAACGGACGAAACGTAAGAAGGAAAATGAATAAGAAGAGTTATTGTGTTGATATCGTTGTCTTGGCTTACACTAAACACCGACGGTTCAAGACATCACGTTCACCGCGTTAGTAAGTAAGTCCGATGGTATTCAACTAGGGAAGGTTCAAAGCGTAAGCTACCTCTCCCGATGCAATATCTTTTCGCCGAAAGATTGCTGAAATGTAGGCACCTTGTGCGTGCGCCACAATCTCTCTTTCATAGAGGGGATTGTTGGAAATTAGCCTTTGGCGGGGAGATGCGTCCACCCATCTTTGATGAATTAAACACTAGTGTTTCGCATGTTGGAGACCTTGTCTCTTCGCACACGCATGATCTACGAAGTGAGTAGATGACCGTAGGGCCCAGAATCGTCTAATTTCGTTGAGAAATGAAAGAGATATTGGTCCACGAAGTAAGGTGTTTGAGACATGGAAATGTGGTGTGGGACAAATCTACCACATCGGTGGGAATAGGAAGAATTGCTCTCTATATAAGTCTCTAATGTGGTAAAGGGTTTGGATCCCCAAGCGGGTATCCCATGTGTTTAAAGGAGGGAAGACCTAGATGTGTTTGGGTTCAAGGCTAAGCCCACACGCGCGCGCCGCCGCCCGCCCCGTCCCGTCCCGGTCCGGTCGGTCGGTCTCGGCTCGGGCCACGGGGGCGTGGGCCGGGTCGCGGGCCGTGGGTCGTGGGCCTTTCGATATTATCTTTTTGGACCGAGAGAACTCGCCGGATGTACGAGTTTGATCCCCGAAGTTTCATATGTACAATTTGGACCGAATTCTTTTATATGTACGTTTGGTCCCCGAAGTTTCAATATTTACGTTTGGTCCCCATAGTTTCGGGAAGGTGACGGAAGGCGTTGGCTGCATTTTTGGAGCATTAATCAGCCATTACTTGGCTGATTAATTCTCCATTAACACCCATCGGTTGGGCAATTGAGCGACCTCCTTCAAGACCTTAAATCGGCCTCACTAATGGCATTTAACATGCCATTTACAGCCCTCCTAATGGCCTTTAACACCATGTTTGGGCGTTGATCGCCCCTCCTCCATGCTATATATTGAGCCTCTTTTGGCTCAATTCAAAGCAACAGAAAACGAGCAGATAATAGGCCACCAAACAAAGAAAAACAGACGAGAAAAGCCACCGGAAAACAAAGCCGAAAATTCGCAAAACAGTGGCTGAAAATTCAAAGCAAAGAAGTGTCCGAAATTCAAATAAACAAACGGTGGCTGAAAATCAGTCAAAAACAAGTGACCAAACCCTCACGTATACACAAGATATACACTACAGAGACACACTATATACACAGAGACAAAAGAGAAGAGTAGAGAGAAACTCTTCCTTCCTATTCCATATCTTCAGCAAGTCGAGTCATATTTATTTTCTTCGCCAGGCTCAACCTATTGGCTTTGTAGTGTTGAGATTAAAGTGTTGTTTTATCTTGGGAGACTATTGCCCGCTAACGTAAAAGCATATATACGGGGCAATCTTGTCTTAAGGATAGAGGGCTATCCTCGACTCAACACACAACGTTGTAACCGTCCAGATTTAGTTATTTCTTGATTTCAGGATATCAAGATTGAAGACACAACAAGCTTGCGGCAGTTCTCAACGTTGGCTTTGCTAGGTGATCAAGATTCAAGACACAACACCCTTGCGGCAGTTTTGAAGATTGACCATTTATTTATCCTTTCGAACATTTGTAATAGTTATTACTTCCCGTACTGCTTTATAAAGTACCATAGAAATACCAACAGGTAGTTGCGGTAATGGCAAAGGTGGAGGTCAGGATCTGTAAGGGAGGAAGTGTTTATTATTCAACTAGCTAAGGAGCATGGCCTTGGCTTTAATTTTACCAAGGTTTATGCATTTGTGATGTTCGATATTTTAAAAGGGTCGACAGTTGTGTTATATGAAATTAAATCATATTGTAAGTAGATATTTTACGCTAAATTTGAGTTTATAACTTGAAGAAGATGGCAGGTAACCTGTTGAAATAGATTCAATTAACTACGTTGTTTTATTGATTAATTGACATGACTTTGGAGTCAACAACAACAATAATATATCTAGTAAAATTCCACAGGGGGAAGGGAAGAGTGTACGTTGATTTTATTCCTACCTTGGGAGGTAGAGGGGTTGTTTTAGCTAAACCTTCGACACAAAAACAATAAATTCAAAGCAGTATAAAAAACATGACAAACTTGACTTTGGAGTCAAGTTACAGTGAATGTATAAAAGATTGACCTTCATAAGATGGCAAATGATGGGGTCACTTCGATTGTTATCACTATGCGTGATAGTTCATAATGGCACTTGGAGCATCGTTGCTAGTAGATTAAATTGTGACCATTTTATGATTGAACGCACATGTCTATAATAAGAGTAAGTTATATACTATATGAATCGTATTAAAAGATTTTATACTATCAATTTAATTGATTAACCAATTATATCATTATTTTTTTAGATTATCATATATATGAAAATCTGTATCAAATAGTAAATCTGTATCCACAATTTTAAAAATAGGATAAGTTCAATGACTCAATCTAAGAATTTTAAAAGTTGAACTTATACAACTTATAACTTGAATATGCACCTGAAACTAAGAACGTTATTCACAATTATCTTTATTATTTTTCGTGTGATTTTGTTGCTCAATGATGTCTTCGATCAGAGATGTCAATTTCACATAAGAAGAACCACCTTCTTCAAATGCCCTCTTAGCCAATTCTCCCAACTCTTTTGCTTTTGTTCTTCTTACTTGTCCTTCTTCTCCTTCATCCATTAGTTTGTCTAATGCGTTCTTAACATCATCCTTCTTAACCAAAACTCCAACATTTTCCTCATCTCCCCACTTGACAGGCACCTTCACACCTAAGCTTATTCCAATTTTTAGCACTTGGACAACTAACTTCTCATTGTAAAATTGCTCAGCAAAAAGTGGCCATGTTACCATTGGTAATCCCGCTGAAATTCCTATTGAAGACACAATTAAGTAAACAAAAGTATATTTTTAACAGCTCAAATATTTTGATAAAATGTAACATAAATTCTCGATTCAAATCTCATCACCATCCATTATAATAATTACGTCTTAATCCTAAAATAGTTGTGATCGGATCGCCTTTGGAGAAGCATTTGTTTGTAACCAAAGCCTCATTCTTATTATGCCATCGGCTTACAAACAAAGCAAAAAAGGAGGAGGGATGCACAAATGAAAAGGACAAGATATGAGTCATCAATATTATAAATGCTTTGTTTGGGTCCATAATATTTCAATACTCCGTACTTAAGATTTACCTAGCTTGAGAGTTTTCTAATGTACTCTAGGGTATATAGAAGAGTGAAGCCATTGAACGACCAAGGGAAAAATAGTAATTACACGAGCTGATATTAATAACATTGAGAACAATCTGCGTAATTTATTACAGATTGTTAATATAAGAAGAACAATATAAGTGTAAGTAAAAATGAGCAAATCCTGAATTTAATTCAATCAAAACATTAAATTATGATCTTATCTAGACTTAATAAAGACAAAAATTATTTAATTAATCAACCCTATATAAATTAGCTAAAGAAAAAAAAAAGTTGTTACCAAGAAATCTACAATGAGTTTGATCAATAGCTTCTTCATTTTACTCATCACTTTATATATCGTTAATATTTGTCAAGCAGTAGCAACAAATAACAGATTTCAATACGAGGTTCATATTATCAATGCTCTCCCCGATAACATCATACCTATGATGTTTCATTATGCATCTGCAGATGACAATTTGGGAGATCAGAAGCCTCAAGTAGACGACGATTTTTATTTTAAGTTTCGCATGAATGTTATTGAAAGCACTCTTTATTTCTGTCATTTTTGGTGGGGTAGACACTAGACAAGAATAAAATTTAAAGTTTTTAATAGAGTTTTGGTTATGAAACGTTATTCTGGTGATTTTCCTACCGTTTTTGTTATTGGAAAGTACAAAAAGATGGGTTTTATACGGGTTCTCAACTTGATCAATTAGAGAAAATGTGGGATTGGGTATGATAAGAAAAAGAGATATACTAATATTGGAATTTGTAGGAGTAATAATATCCACATTAATGTTAATTCTAAGGGATAATAGCACTTTTAATCCCCAAGTTATTGCGTGCACTTCCTCTCCGTCATTATAAGACAAACTAAAAGAAAATGTCATGAAAAATATGCTACAATTCCAACAAATTAAATATTTTCACTACTGTATTTTCAAGTAATTCATGTTTACACAAAGTTGAATGTTAATCTTTTTTAATGAACTTTATACACCTTAACCTCTCTTAAAAATTGTTGATCGGCCACAACAGTAAAAAGTAAGTACTACTACTAATTGTATTTGTTGAGAAAAAAGTCAAAATACTACCCAATGTACCCATTTTTTAATTTCCTTCTATTTGATATCACCTATACGGATTTTCAACCTACATAATTTTTTATGTTTTCTTAGATGTGCATGGATTCTGAGTCCTGAGATACTCTCATCGCCATCCTTTGTCAAGAAAAACTGAAAGGGTACCCCTGAATTTAGTCTATGAAAAAAAAATTAAGCTCATATATGAGGAGGACAGGGGTGCGGAAATAGCAACAATTAATGGTAGAGTGAAAAAGTTTTTTTTATCACCTTATCTTTACTTGAAAGAGGTACCTATGCTGCTACTTTCTTAGGGCGCTCTAACCGAAGCTATTGCATCGTTTGCCCCAATGATGGTCTTTTTGATCTCATTCGTCCTTATTTGTCTTTTGTTCTTTGGCCTTTACTTTCTCCCCCCCCCCCCCTCTTTCAACGAATTCAACATTGTTGATATGTTTCATGAGATATAATTATATAAATAAAAATGAATTCTCTCCGATAGTTTAATATGTAAGATAAAGATGATTATATACTTAAACAATACCTTCCAATGTCGAATTCCAGCCGCAATGAGTCAACACACAAATAATTGCAGGGTGTGAAAGTATGAGAACTTGTGGTGCCCAACCTCTGATCAGTAGCCCTCTTTCTTTGTTCCTTTCCTCAAATCCATTCTCAAGAATCCATTTCTCTAAATCATCTAACTTATCACCTCCTCCTAATACCCAAACAAATGGCCTATTTGATTCTTCTAATCCAAGCCCAAGTTCCACCATTTGCAATACTGTCAATCTAGATAAACTCCCAAGGCTTGCATAAACGACACTTCTTGGTTCTTTATTATCTAGCCACTTTAAGCAATCTTGATTAGCAATTGCAGTTTTGTTACCTCTTGTAACCAAATCTTCATTCTCTTTATTGCACATAGAAACAGGGCCAACACACCAAACTTTTTTCCCTTTAGCTTTCCTATATTCTTTTTCATAAATTGGCTCCAACTCCTCAAAACTATTAACAATCACACCATAGGATGATTCCTCAGCTGATCTAATTTGCTCTATTACTTCTTTCAATACAGCGGAACTAACAGAACTACTACTTTTCGCCAATCCTGAAACCTGTGTTGGGATTGAAATAGCAAGGCGTCATGCAGAAGCTAATAATTGTAAAATCTTGAACAATAATAAATTAGACAACAAAAGGTACACTACAATATGCATAATAAATTTACTATGGTTGCCGCCAAGAAAACATTTTCTACCAATTTTTGAAATAAAACACAATAATGGTAAAATTCAAATAAGATAGGAAATTCGACAAAACCTAACAACCTGAGCTTTCGTTAGTTCGATCCTATCGGGCAAATCAGGAACCACGAAATACTCTGAATCCGAGGTTAAATTTTCGGTAACCCCGGAGGAGAGTATTTTGTACGAACATAAAAGCGAGAAACAACAAGTTCCATGGAAAACAATTCTTGGGATACTATTTTTTCTTGCAATTTGAGTTGTCCATGGCAATCCCATATCTGAAATTATACAACTTGGCTTGGGATTTAGTCCTTCTAGAAGACTCTCTACTTGTTGCTTCAGCATACTGATTGCTGTGAAAAATTTCGAGGCCATGTCAAGTGAAGGAAGCATGTCAAGATTTTCGCAACCTTCGGGGAGTCCTACTTCTTTACTAGGAAAATTGACTGTGAGCATTTGGATTTTTTGACCAGTTTGTGTTGCGCGATTGATGGTTGAGCTGAAACGATTCGCGTTTACTGGAGTGGTGATGATTGTGGTGATAACGCCGCGATTTGCTAGTAATTTGGCTATGTCTATCATGGGGATCATGTGACCTGGAGCCATTAAAGGGAAGATAATGAAATGAAGTTGGTGGACTAGTTGAGTTGCCATGGCAAAAAGAAGGATGTGTTGAGAGAAATTAGTTGGGATTTTTGGGTTCTTGATTTTAAGCTGTAAATGAAAGTTAAGGCTGTTCAGGTAATATTCACCAACTGAGAAATACAAGGGACCTTGTGGTCCAGTTTGGCAGGACAACAAGGTGGACTATTTGGGCCTTTTTGTTAGTTTGTTTGGGAGGAATTTCCATGATAATACAGTAGGAGTGAGCAAATTGTACACTCTTTTTCTTTTTCTCTTTTGTGATTATTGTAGGTTTAAAGTCCGCTCGCATGCATCTCGACTATTTCACTTATTATGTTATATCTTCCACCAACATAGGTCCATTAGGATTTAAGCCGATGAATAGAAATCTCTGGAAGTTTTCTATCGGTATTAGATATGAGCACTAATGTCTCTCATGATTCACACCGTTCACGGACAATTACTCTCTTTGTTCTATTCAAGTGTTTTACTTTTTTGTTATTCAGTTTTTTTTTTAAAAAAGTGTTGCTACTTTAGTAGTAACTTTTTTATTTTAACATTTTACTTTATATGTTTAATATTACAAGATTCAAATAATAATTTGATATATCATACACATCTTTAACTTAAAAACTACAAGATTCATATCGAGCTACCATATCAGATTAAACGGAGCACGTGCAGTACATTGGCTGTATTTTTTGTTAATTGATAAGTCTCAAAGTTAGATAGCTTACTTTGCGGTTGAATTAATTGTATTGATTCTTCAATTAGATATAATTACAATAATATGGATTGCTACTCATATTATGAAATACAATTACTCTCTTCCTTGTCTCAATTCTCTTTCAATTAGTTCTCTTCTCGAATTAAATCCCTAGTTGGCAACACAGTTCTTTGAGTTCATCTCCTAGAATCTGTTTTATCTCAATTAAACTGCAATTGTATATCAAATTCTTACTTAAATTTCATGCATAATTAAATTAAGATACATAAAATAAAACGAAGGAAGTAGGTTACACTCTTGGAAGCGTGAGCTAATTGTAGACTTAAAAAAGTCTTATCTAAATCTAAGTAGAGAAGAATATTATAAGGTGTCTCACTCTTTATCCAATCACGTTTGCAATGTCAAAGATAGATATGATGATTCTACAGAAAACATCCTACGTGAACAGCAAGGTGAGTACTTATTACGTGCAGGCCAATATAATGAGAACAAATGTATGGACCACGTCTGAACTTTTCAGTTTGGGATCAATGATGTGAAAGGTATTGCAAAATATCTCGATTGATACTAAGGAGTTGAATTATATTAAGGGTGAAAGATAGAATAATTTTTCTTAGGAATTTCTTTCATTATTCACAATATATATAGCTGTACAAGGTTGATTCCTAATATGGTACGAATCCTAATTTATCTTACAAAGATTGATTCCTAATACAATTAGAATCTTAAGTTACCTTAAATATACATTTATTATAATTACAAAATATATGGTGAATATTCTGAGAATATTCGCTAATACTCCCCCTCAGACGGAGCGGGAGGAGGCCGAATGCTAAGGCTGGATCGGAAGTCGGTGAAGAGCTGTCGCGGTAGTCCCTTTGTGAAAATATCTGCATACTGATACGAAGAAGGCACGTGTAAAATTTTGACCTGACCACGAGCAACCTTCTCTCGCACAAAGTGGATATCCATCTCAATATGCTTAGTCCGCTGATGTTGGACTGGATTATGAAACATATAGATAGCAGATATGTTGTCACAATAGACTATAGACGCCTTGCGTAATGGACACTGGAGCTCCAAAAGAAGATTTCGGAGCCAACAGATCTCAGCGACGACATTAGCAACTCCGGGATATTCTGCGTCAGCACTCGAACGGGACAGCGTGGACTGCCGCTTGGCGGACCATGAGATAAGATTATCCCCAAGAAATACACAGTACCCGGAGGTGGAGCGACGTGTGTCGGGGCATCCTGCCCAATCTCCGCATCCGTGTAGGCTAGCAATTTGGTTGGGGCGGAGAGGGTATAGATGTAAGCCAAAGTCAAGTGTGCCCTTAACATATCCGATAATACGTTTGAGGGTGGCAAAATGGGACTCTCGGGGGTCGTGCGTGATGAAGACACACACCTGTGAACGGCATATGCAATATCGGGCCTAGTGAATGTAAGATATCGAAGAGCACCTGCTAGACTCCGATATAGAGTGGGATCAGAAACGGCGCACCGTCATTGGCACTAAGCTTGGATTTTGAGTCCACCGAGTTGGCATAATTTTACAATTTGCCATCCAGTCCAGCTCCCACACCACCCATACTGCACCATGTCGAGTCTAATGCACCACCCACACTGCCTCCAGTCCAGCAAATCCAACAACCGGTCGAGTCTCTCGCTCTTCAAAAGAACACCGTCGCCAACCGGGCCCCGCATGCCCAGTGCCCTAACGATCCGAAGAACCGGTCCCGACCTCCTACTGTTGCCCCCTCACCGCATGGAGACTCGTGCACAACACGAGATCTTCAAACCCAAGGTTCACTTCAATCTCTCCACACAAACCTTATCACCCATTCCAAAGAATCCAAAACTAGCTAAACTGGACCCCAATTGGAATGCGGCCATGTGCGAGGAGTTTAACGCTTTAACCAAGCGAACACTTGGGATTTGGTACCTAGACCATTTGGTGTGAATGTTATCCGGTGTATGTGGCTATTTCGTCACAAGTTCGAGACAACAGTGGTGACTTAGAGAGGTATAAGGCAAGACTAGTTGCAAATGGCACTAATCAGCAGGAGGGTATTGATTGTGGTGAGACATTCAGTCCGGTTGTTTAACCGGCCACTATTCGGACTGTTCTCATTATTGCTATGGGCTTGCATTGGCCGATTCATTAGCTTGATGTCAAGAATACGTTTCTTCATGGGGATTTGAAAGAGACTGTGTACATGCACCAGCCTCCTGGTTTTGTTCATCCGGCAGCTCCACAGTTTGTGTGTCGTCTCAGGAAGTCATTGTATGGATTGAAACAGGCCCCCCGCGCTTGGTATGATCGGTTCGCCATGTATCTTCTGCAAATTGGTTTTGTATGTAGCAGGTGTGATACCTCTCTCTTCACTTTTCACCGAGGTAGCAACACTGCATATTTGCTATTATATGTCGACGATATTGTTCTTACTGCCTCATCTGACGGGTTGAAGAATGAAATCATTGCTCTACTCAAAATTGAATTTGCTATGACTGACTTGTGGAAGCTAAGTTATTTTTTGGGTATATCGGTGACTAGATCCGCTTTGCCAATATGTTCTGTGTCGGCGAAAGTATGCAGAAGAGATAGGGTACAGGGCCAAGATGGCAAATTGTAAAATTATGCCAACTCCGGTGGACTCAAAATCCAAGCTTAGTGTCAATGACGGTGCGCCAGTTTCTGATCCCACTCTATATCGGAGTCTAGCAGGTGCTCTTCAGTATCTTACATTCACTAGGTCTGATATTGCATATGCCGTTCAGCAGGTGTGTCTGTTCATGCACGACCCCCGAGATTAGGAGATAGACCAAGGAAGACACATGGAAGAGTACGAGGGGCAAGTTTGTGGGGTGCAGTGGAGGCTATGTTGGGGTAGCATAAGCATCCAAAAATACGTAGGTGATCATATGATGGCTGCCTACGGTATAAGATTTCTGTAGGGGTTTTGTTTTGGAGTGTGCTAGTTGGTAAAATATTTAGAAGGGATTCTACCATTTTGACAGCATAGACCCAAAAAGGCGGTGGTAGGCAGGCATGAAATAGAAGTGTGAGGACCATGTTATTGATGGTACATATAATTCTTTCAGCCTTTCCGTTTTGGGAAGAAGTATAGGGACAAGAAAAACGGAAAACCATGCCTTGTTTAGAACAGAAATTGTGAAATGCCGAGTTATTAAATTCACGTCCATTATCACATTGGAATGATTTAATATGTTTTTCAAATTGTGTCTTAATGAATTTTTGAAACTCGAGGAATTTTGCAAAAACTTCAGATTTGAATTTCAGTGGGTAAATCCAGACAAAATGTGAAAAATCATCCAAGAATACTAGATAGAATTTATGACCCAAAGAGCTAGCAATCGGAGATGTCCACAAATCAGCATGAACAATATCAAAGGGAGAAAAAGTAACATTGTTTGATGACATAAAGGGAAGACGAGTATGTTTGCCTAGTGGACAAGAAAAACAGTGTTGGGCAATTTTCCCATTATTACATTGAATACGCTTAGAAGTCCTAAGAAAAGTAAAAACTGGGTCTCCGGGGTGTCCGAGTCGGTTGTGCCAAGTTGAGGGAGAGATCGCCGCAAGGGATAGAGGTGATTGCGGTCTGACAGCGGAAGATTGAGTGAATGGGTAGAGGTCTCTCACACTATTGCAGCGTGTAAGAATTTTCCCCGTATTGAGTTCCTTCACAGAAAAACCAAAAAGGTCAAATTCGACAGACACATAATTATTGCTAGTGAATTTTCTAACAGAGATTAAGTTTTTAATGATGTTAGGTGTGTATAGGACGTGGTTTAGGGAGAAATGTGGGTGTGGATGTTTGGTGTGTGTGTTACCGTAACCTTCAATTGGAATGCGATTACCATTGCCGACAGTAATAAATTGAGAACACTTTAGCCGACGTAGTTGAGATAGGTTACCTGACGACGGGGTGAGGTGAGATGTGGCTCCGGTGTCCATGTACCAATTGTCGTCGGGCTGTTGAAGGTTCATTTGTGGTGTATGCCCGGCCCAATCGGTCGGGGCAAAGGCCGGGCCGCTGCAGTGCTGCCGCCGCCGGATCGCAATGGGTCTTCTTCCGCCGGACCGCAATCGGGTGGGCTATTCTTTATTCGTTGGTGGGCTGCACGGTGGCCGGGGTAGGGCCCAACATGCCGATCGACCAAGGCCGCCTGGAACCGGGCCCTGCGGTCGGGTACGGCATGCGAGCAAGGCCCGTTCTGTTGGTTGGGCCTTCGCCTTGGTTGGGCCACTGCGCCGCCGTCCGTGGTTGGGCCGTGTGTCCGGCCCACCGGTTGCGTTGGCCCCTTTTCGCGGCCCTTGCCTTTGTTGTTGCGACCTCTGCAGCCCACGACCTCCGCCGCTCCGTTCGCCGCTGGGCCGCCGGTTGCTTCGCCGGCCGCAGTATTGCCATCCCGTCAACGGCTAACGCCTTTTGGTTATGTTTCTCTTGTTTAGCACGTCTAGTTTCTTCCAACAATAGTTGTGAACGTGCCTTGTTGAAACTTGAGAGAGGGTCGGCTTGTTGAATCATTGTTGCGAGTGTGTCATATTCACCTTTCGGTAAACCCGCAACAAGTTGAAGCACCATCTTGATTTCTGAAACAGAAGTCCCGACGTTGGATAGTTGATCGGTTATGAGTTTCAGTTGCTTACAATATTAGGACATGTTGTTAAAATTTATCGAGGCGGGTATTGTTGAATTGCTCTTCCAAATACACAGCCCGAGTATTTTTATTGTCCTGAAAGATTTATTCTAGCCGGACCCAAAGTTCACGTGCCGTAGCACCTGTTTTCATGATAGTGCATAACAGATCTTTGGAGATGGTGCCGTAGATCCATTGTTTGACGATGGCGTCAAGACGACGCCAGATTGAGTCTGTAACATCGGTGGGACGAGGAACAGATTCGTCAATGTGATCGAGCACGTTGTATGCACATGCATGAATGTAGAATAGTTCCATCCACATGGAATATTGACAGTCTTCTTGGTCAAGAATTATAGGGATAAAATTCTTGATGTTGTTAACGGCGAATGCCGGATGAAAAGAAGATACTAAACGTTGAGAGGGGTTTTCAAGTGTGCGAGTGGATGAAACGAAATTTGTGGGGGAAGACATGGTTGCCGCCTGTCGAGGGAAGAGAATTTCTGGTTTGGCCGAAATATGGAGGAAGAAACCAGTTTTTTTTTTCTTCTGTGAAAGCAGAAAAAAATTCTGATTTCGGCCGGGAATGAGGATTTAGGTTTTAGGCTCTTAATACCATGAAAGATAGAATAATTTCCCTTAGGAATTTCTTTCATTATTCACAATATATATAGCTGTACAAGGTTGATTCCTAATATGGTACGAATCCTAACTTACCTTACAAAGGTTGATTCCTAATACAATTAGAATCCTAAGTTACCTTAAATATACATTTATCATAATTACAAAATATACGGCGAATATTCTGAGAATATTCGCTAATAAAGGGTGTGTTTGATATGAACGAAAACGTTTTTGATTAATTTTTTTTTTTTGAAAATCAAGTGTTTCTTTTATTTATTTTTTAATGTTAGATAAATAAATAAAAATGTTATGCAAAAAGTATTTGAATATGATTTAGGAAAACATTATGAGGGTGGAGGTGGGGTATGGCGGTGGGGTAGGGATGTGGGAGTGGGTCAGGGGTAAGGTGTATTGGAGAGGGTAGAAAAAAGATATTAATATGTGTGAAATATCACTTGTGAAACTCATTTTCTTACTTCTAAGTTCTACCTACAAAAGGTTTTTTTTCAATACAAAAATAGCTTTACCATAAATACATATTTACCAGGTATATCCTCATTAATTCATTAATTTTTAATTAATAATTCTTTATTTTATTTTTGTCTTGAATTTTAATTTGTGAAATGAGTTTACATTTGTCACTACCCCAAATTCCTAAGTCGTGAGGGCACCTACCATTTTTCACCTCGGTAGGAGAACTCTTCCATGAATCAACAATCCAACAACATTTAAAGTAAATTAAGAGGAATAATATAAGGTCTAACTCATATCATAAATGTAAAAGTGCGGAATATACGAATACGGATACAACCCCCAAAGGATAAATGATCTGAATAGTACAAGAGTGAATACCATAATCTATAAGTTTGAATAATACAAAGGATCAAATGAAAATAATGTCTCAGAAATCAAAGTAAAGACAATAGTAGGAAGGAGTCTCCAGACAGCGGATCGTCCAACATGCTCACCCTAGAGACTCAGCAGCAGCCTCAGATCAGTCTCGAGGAGAAGAGGTAGAACCAGTCACGTATTCTGCATTCAGAAAAGAATGCAACAAAATAGTATCAATACAAACACTATGTATCAGTAGATATCATAGGCCGACGACAGTTAGCTAAAATATGCATAAGAAAGAAATCAAAAGATAGACATGCTCACAGTCAAGTACAAGTAATATCACAGTCTAAGAATAACCAGTCCAAATATAGAGAATCATAGCCTATGTGAATTAGTCATTCCGTATCACACAACCTAGAATGACTCTTCCACCGAACTTCCCGCTAGCTACTCCGTATCACACAACATAAAGATGGCTACGCAATATAGTATGTCATATGAATCAAAAATATTTTCTTCTCATTTATCACCGTCACACCACGACAAGTCATATCAGTATATCATGAAAATAAAGATGAATGTAATTCAGTGACAATAACAAGTGTAACATATCAATTCTCAGTCGTGCCACGCAAGGACACTTATCATAATATCAGAATCATATTAAGTCATTTCCTTCATCCATGAACATGCCAAGATAAAATGAGATACAACTACATCACAAATATGATATGACATTATGTACAAGTCCAGTAACCACAAATTGACAACAAGTCATTGTGCGTGCCCAATTTTAACTGAACCCATCGCCTCCGCGAGTAAGGGGGATCCGATAAGGCCGCGATGTAATTGGCGTTTCCTGAATAAATTAAGTTGTTAAGGAGTCACCACTTAATTATTCTACGGTGAATTAGGGCACCTAAATGTTTAATATAAATGCTGCGAAATGAACTCTGATTACTGGTCTGCAAAACTATGAGATTCTAGGTAAGGGTTCTATATTATCCTAAAGGGAAAGGGTTATGCATCCTTTCCGCTAACTTGCGGTTATCCGGTCAAACTCAAGTTAATTATTGTGCTAAAGAGAAAATGCATGTTTAAAAGTATAAAGTTAAAAGGATGTTGCAAATAATTAATAAAAGGATGCATTTTGACAACGTAAAAGATTTTTACCACTTATTCCTTTTTGAGGAGTGTTGCAAAAGTGGTTGTGATTTTGAGAAATAAAATCTGAAAAGTATGCATGACATTGTTTAAAAAATACATGTAAAATTGATTTTCTTAGATAAAAGTATGCATTTGTATGACATTATTTATAAAACACATGTAAAGTGATTTTTGGAAAAAAGTATGCACTTGTATGGAAAGATGATAATATACATGCAAAATTAATTTTTTGGATAAACGACATGCATTTGTATGACATTATTTATAAAATACATATTTTGGCAATTGTTAGTAAGAAGAAAAGCAAATTGTTTATAATGCAAAGAAGTGATTTTTTATGGAAATTATTTTTTTTGTATTGCAAATCGGATGAAAAAAAAACCTTGTTTGTATGTTTAATAATGCGAGTAAAGGGTGACCAAATTATTTTGAAAGTTTTGAATATGCATGACGAACCTAAAATAAATAAACAAGCGGCGAATTTCTAATTTTAAACTACCCGAGACTAAAATAAATAAACTAACGATGGATTTCCAATTTTAAGCTACCCTATTAATTATCCATTTAATGCCTAATTATTCTAAGTCTTCCGATGACCGCGGAAAATTAAATAATTAAATTACAATCCGAAAAATAAAACGGGTGGTATTTAAAGAGTTAAAAGCAGTGACTAGGGCGGATGATCATCCCGCCCTATTTGTTTAGAAATCCCGAGGCAGGAGAACGCAATGAATGTGGATGCGGGTCTTCGTTTGACAACAGTCACGATGAGTCTCATAACAAGACTCTTCGTAACTCCCGATGAGTTTCATGTAAAACGAAAGAAAAGAAAAGGATTAGTAGACGGAAAATGAAAATATATACCTAAGAAAATGTAAATAAATAATTTCATGAAAAGTAATACACCATGTGACCTAAAGGACTTCTCATGTTAAAATGGAGGCACGTTTACACTTAAGCAGATATGGGAAAGTGTGCAACTAGCTAAAAAAAAATCATAGGAGGCGAACATGCATGACTAAATGACTATTTGAGGATAACATCTTAAATATGCAAGGCTACAGATACCAAAACATACACAATCATAGCTCAGATCGCATTAGACATAGTGATACTTTAAATTAGGCATGACATAGTTAATATGGTTACTAAATAGGACTTAAGATGACAAAACCAATTATCCCCCTAATCAGAATCACATCTAAAGCAAACTAGACTGGGTTTAAGAAATTCAACAAGAAAAACACACATGCTTCACTACCACATAATATAAGCAGGTTACTGAGGGGGCATAATCAAACTCATATAATTATCATACCCTGGCCATTACTTAACATGGGATTTAAATAATTTCATGACTAGACATAAGCATAGATTAAGGATTGATCTAAATATGACATCATTCTTCAAGCAAGGAATTTAAACCCATTATATTAATCATACTATCTAGCACTGTTTTAGAAATCACACATAACCATAAAAGATAGAACCTGAGCCTGAACATAGCACGTAGGCCATAAACCAACCAAAACAGACCCAAAATGTTACAAGATACTCAAACAGGCGCTAATTGGGTCTTCAGTTACTGGAGCCGCGTCGCTAATTCACAGAGCAGCGGCTATTCGGAGGCAGAATGCTGCGACGGGAAGTTGAAAAGTTCTGACCTTTGGGCTGGTTTTGGAGCATTGATTCTCCATTACTTAGCACATGAATTCAGCCATTATTTGACTGAATGTAACCTCTCAATTAAGTGTCATTACATGGCTCTTGAAGGCCATTAGTTGGCTAGTTGAGGGTCTTCTCCTTACACTATAAATTGAGGCCTTTGGCTCAATTGAAGAAGACTAGACAACACTTAGAAAATACTCCAGAATTTTCTGAATTCATCTTCTTCCTCTCTAGCAAAGTTACTATACTCAAAGTTCTTCAAGAGTAACACTTGAGTTTCCTTTGCTCAATTGTTAAGTTGTTGTATCTTGGGAGACTATTACCCGACAACGTAAAAGGAGGTATACAGGACAATTTTGTCTTAAAGACAGCGTGATATCACTCGACTCAGCAAATCACACAAGCAATTTGTTAAGTTCTTAATTTCCAGTTTATTATAATATTTAATTTATCATTTCTTACAATTGTAATAGTTACTTACTTTCCGTTTCCTCCAACAACTGTATCCCAACAGAAAGCAAAGGGAAATAGTAGGAGTTAGAGCAGGGCTAAAAGCGCCTGCCTGGAAAACAAACAGTAGAGTAACGCGAAGGACCTCTAGCAACTCTACTACCACCTTTCCTACCAAAAAGCTAACCCAATCGAAGGAAATTACATAAGGTCTGGAAAGGGCGGTAAAGAATGGAATTGGCTATCTGTTTGCTTACGCTCCTAGAGTTTGCACTGCACGATAATCTGCAGAACATAAAGGAACAAAGTTAATTTCATCTTGATCTAACCAACCTTTAAATCAGATAGAACATCTATTGAAAAACAGAAAACTATTAACATAACCTCTTCCCTCTACATAGAAAATAGAGATAGAAACCGTTATGAGAATAAACAAAGCTTATAAAAAACACCATACATCTCTATGTGGTGGATTAGTATATTTTATTGAGAATAAGTCTCGACCACGAATTGGAAAAAATCTACAGCCTTCCAATACGCAGCTTTATATATAGTATATAATGTATATAGATATCCAGCTTACTCTAGATTCAACAAAGAGTAGAAAAGGAATAAAAATAAAAACTGAACAGATTAAAAATAGTAAAATCCATTTCCCTTAATTATGATTTAATACAGAAAATAGTAGTAGTATCATCATAAGTTCCAGCTTTTACTTTGAATATACCTATCAAACAAACCCCTTCACTACAACACAGTACTTCAATTAAACAAATTACTCATCCCCCTGCACTCTATATTTCTTTGGCTACTAATTTTAATGGCCACACAACTAAAGTATCACTATATAAAAAAAATAAATCATTATTAGTTAAGAGTAACGGGGAATAAATATAGCAATATAGAGTAACCCGAGACTTTAGACGTGTCATAGTCAAAGTATTGTTACATTTCTCAAAAGAAAATGTGGCTGCTTGTAGCCTCTTCCATCTCTAAATAGTTGCTACTGCATCAACTGCAATAATATCTCTAAAAAAGTTTAAACTATAGCAGTCAATATCCGAGGACGATAACAACAACAATATACTCAGTGTAATCCCACAAGTGGGGTCTGGGGAGGATAGTATGTGCGCAGACGTTACCTCTACTTTTGCGGGGTAAAGAGGTTGCTTCCGATAGACACTCGGCTCAAAAGGAACAAAAGTCACGGGAGGATTGTACGAAAAATAAGACAGAAAAAAAAAATTAAGATACGAAACAAATGGCGCAATATCCAAGAACACGACAAATAATGGAACTTCTCCATTCTATATCATCTTAAAACACGGCTAAACATCAAATTATCTAAATTATTGGCGAAGTCTGACAAAAAGGAAAAAAGAACAAAATTTCATATATACAGATGTTTAAATCCAACTTGAGCCTATTGTTGTGAAATCTGATTTATCTTGGTCATGCGCAATGGACATCTTAATTCCATATTTACTTTCTAGTTTTTTCATAGGCAATTAAATGAACATCATAGTCGTAACAAAGGAGGAAAGAGATAACGGATACAACTTTGACAACATTATCTTCTGCTCGTTATATTAGTTACCACTGTTTCATTAGAAGTTGTTAACACTCAAAACTAATTTAAGTGTTTAGCCGAATTCAGTGATAGCCGAATTTACTCCTAGCCCTCGACTACAAGAACATCATCGGCTACTAAGGCATCTTAGCCGAGTTGTTAGTTAGAGGTACGACTGGACCCACTCGGATGCAGACACCTCAACGACAAGTCAAAAGGGTTTCCCAACCCCTAGAAGCATTAATGGCCAACAACAGCTAAAAGAAAGGGCCGTTATCCGAGCAAGAGGAGTAGAAGACGAGAAAATCGGCACTACCTCCCCCATAGTTAGCCATTGAACTTAGTGGGTTACTTGATGGCTGACATGGGGGATTGTTGACACCCAATTTTGTCCCTCTTCTGATTATTTATTTTGCACTTTTAAATATTTTGACATCTCAAAAACAATTTTAAAATATATACATATATATTTATATATATACGCATATATATAAATAAAGCTTTTAATATCATCGTTTATTCTCATTTATTATCACTATCGTTATTATTCACATTTTAATATCATTTGCTTTTAATAACTTAATCATATTTTTACCCTAATATTCTATGTTATTTTATTTTCGCGAAACGGCGTCACATTTTCATATTAAGCATTATCCATTTCGCAAATATTATGTTTTATTATTATTATCACATCATTATTTTATTTAAATAATTTATATTTCTTCAAAACATTCTTTTAATAGTAAAACCCTCTTTTATATTTTTAAATCACAACCCTTCATTTCCTAAACAAACAAAACAACCCCAAAATTTCAGCCCAAATGCCCAAACAAAATCAGGCCCAACCGGCTATCCCATTTAACCCCTCACCCGAAATACCCAACACACACTCGGCCCAACTCCCTTTTATCCTTTAATTCTTATTTCCAACAAACCAAGGACCAGCCCATTATATCCCCAAACCCAAATCGCCCAAACCCAGCCCACTATCCTTAAAAAACCCTTCAGCTAAAACAAAACAAAGCCAAAAAACAAAAAACCCTAAGTTTTTCACCCATTCCCCCAAAAACCAGAGCAGCCGCGACTTTGCCTTGCCCTCTCTCTTCCATTTCGAGATAAACAACTTTCTTAAAAAATGGACAGAGATTGACCATTCCATTTACATGATATCGTCCTTTATCACGTGAAGCCTGCAAAGATTCGGATTTTGAATGATTTTTTCGACCGTTTTCAAAATATGAAACCAAAATAAAAAACCCTAAATTCGTCCTATAAAAGGTGCATGTTGAATCCATTCGAGAGGAGTTCGATTTTTGGCCGCCGTTCCCCCTCTGAAAATTGCAAATATTTTCAATCATCCTAAATATAATCGAAAGTCGTTTTCTATGTTTTTTTGGTTGCCGATTTCCCCTCTAAAATCCCGAATATTTTTGCTTCTTATTGAGCATTCCAAAATATAATCTTAGTGCTATGGTTTTTGGCCGCCGTTTCCTCTCCTCAAAACTTTCAAATATCTGATTTTTTTTGCTCACTTAGCCTTCCAAAAATACAAGCAAAAGACTTTCATTGTTGGGTTTTTGTTTTCGTCCTTAGAATTTCATCGTTTTAGTCTCGGCCGACATACTTTGGATTTACCGTATTCCTTTCCCGTAAGTAAGGTTGCGGTACCGAATCTGAAGGTCCTCTGCCTCAGTTTGCTGCACCCGGACAAGGTAAACTCAAATTCCTCTCAAGTTTTAATTTTTGCATCTTTGTGTGTTTTCTGTTAATTAATTATGTGTTAGCCACGTTGGTTGGTACTACTGTGTCCGTAAGCATATTTTAGATAATTTAAGTTGGTTTTGTTCATTATGTTGTCAATTAGGTATATGTTTAGTGTAATACGCTAAGGGTATTGCCTATATACATTTAAGGAATATGATGTAGTAGAGTTGTTTATAATTAAGCAATATGACTGTTAGTCTATCTATATGCCAAGACAATTTTTGTTGCTATTTTGTTTGAGTCGAATCTGATTTAGTTAACCTGTGGTGTGGAGTAAAGTGCAGTTATTTTAAGAGTCAGGTCATAATATGAATTGTAATCTTTGCTTAAAGAATTAAAATATGCATATAGGTTGTGATACTGTTTGGTTAAAACTCATGTTTAGCATTAATTTAGGTATATTCTACCCTAAAGGGGCTGTGTTGTTAAATTACCGAGCACCTGTGGACATTTGTTTCCTTTGGTTGACTGTTATGCTTTAACATGATATATTATAGGCCTTAACTTTAGAACTATATGACATGAGTGCTGGCTATATAGCTTGTTTAGGGCAGGTTGTGATATATGAGTCAATTTGGTGTTCATTGTTGCTTTGAATGCCATGACATGTTCTATGTTAAAGTATAGGTCTAGCCTTGTATGATGTATGTTCTTGTCAGGTATGTTTCATAGCATGTTTGGTTAAGTTAACAGTTTGGATTGTTTGAGGTGTCATGTTGTATGCAAAGGGCTGATTTCTTCCTTATATGAATTTCATGTTTAGTCATAATGGCCGACCCTTTTTAAGTAGAATTTTGAAACTTGCCTGTTTTGTGTTGGCTTATCGTGTGTTGGGTCTCTTTTTTTTTATGCAAAATGATCAGTTAAGTCAAACGTGTCTTTGGCCATGCCATTTACTTCAAGGGGATTAGTATGCCTATTAAGTTTGAAAAATGGATCTGCATGCTATCTTTGACATTTTTAACCTTAGAATACTTTGAATGTCATCTCCAAGTTGCTTTGATACATCTGTACTCATCCTCATTCATATATGCATTCTACCTAGGCTGGTGTATTCATCTCCTTGTTGTATGTTTGTGTGGTTGAGGATCATCATGCCTGATATGTAGGGGTGAGCAAAAAATCCGGTTTTTATTCGGTCCGATTTTTTGAAAAACCGAACCGAATAAGGATTTAGTGATTCAGTTCGTTTTTTAAATTTTGGATACGAATCGTACCGAAAAACCGAATTAAATATGTAATTAATCTTATTTTTTATTTTAGGCTACTACTATCTCTTGAATCATAGCCGTTGAAGCCGATCTATGAAGCTTTTATGAAAGTCGAAAGCGTCATGAACTTGATTAACATATCACGAAATTATTGACATAAAATGTAGGGAGAAAAAGTAGTTATAAATTGGTAAAACTTTAAATGATCATAACTATGTGCTCGGATGTCCGTTTTACCAGGCCCGTTACGCTCAACGCAATGGATTTCTCCCATATCTCCATGAGGGTCAAGAAAGCAAAAGAGGACCTAGATATAGCACAGAAAGAAGCTTTGGATAACCCGCACTTGGATCATCTACATGTGCGTGTTACGGAGCTCAGGCACAGCTCTAATGCCCTAATTGAAGCGGAAATGAGTTATCTTCGACAGCTTGCCTAATGTGAGCACCTTAAACTTAGTGACAGGTGCACCAAGTTCTTTCACGCCATGGTCAAGAGCAACTCAAAGAGAAATTTTATTGCGGCAACAGAGAAGAGGGATGGCTCATTCACGACATCTATCGACCAAGTCGCTGAGGAGTTCATATCTCATTATAAAGGACTCCTTGGCACTAGGGAGGATTGTGAGCCTATTGATGTTGGGATTATTGCCCCTGGCAAGTGCCTCTCGGCGGAACAAGGGGAGGACCTTGTTCGTACTATCACATATGCAGAGATTAAAGGGGTGCTATTCGGTATTTGCGAGGACAAAGCACCAGGTCCGGATGGCTTCTCCTCGGGTTTCTTCAAGAAGGCCTGGAATATTGTGGGTAAGGATTTTTGTGATGCGGTAAAGGAATTCTTTCAATCTGGCAAGCTACTCAAGCAGGTCAACCACACCACTATAGCCCTTGTCCCGAAAGATTCACACTGCCCAACAGTAGGGGACTTCAGGCCTATTTCATGCTGCAATATTATGTACAAGGTAATCACCAAGATAATTGCCTCAAGATTGGAATCGGTACTTCAGGAAATTATTGACCCGGCCCAATCAGCGTTTGTACAAGGGAGGTGTATGTCTGACAACATACACCTCGCTCAGGAGCTTCTCAGGAGTTACAACCACAAGAGAATTTCGAGCAGATGCATGCTTAAGGTGGATCTCCGGAAAAGTTGGTAGCTTGGATCATGGAGTGTGTTTCCACGGCGTCTTACTCCATCTCTATCAATGGGAGTTTGTACGGACATTTCAAGGACCGTAAAGGATTAAGGCAGGGGGACCCTCTATCCCCTACCCTGTTTGTTATATGCTTGGAGTACCTATCGAGATTGCTTAAAAAGAATACTAGGCGGGAGACCTTTGATTTCCATCCCAAGTGTGGAAACCTGAGGATCACACACCTGGCCTTTGCGGATGATCTGCTTCTCATGTCGAGGGGAAACGCCAATTCTGTTCAGATACTGATGAAATGCTTGAGGGATTTCCACATTTGCTCGGGCCTTAACTCCAATGCTCTTAAATCTAGCATCTATATGGTGGGCGTTGAGGATCACATCTCCGAGGATATTAGACGGATCACCAATTTCGACACAGGGACCATGCCTTTCCGCTACCTTGGTATCCCTCTTGCGGCGGAGAAGTTAAAATTGGTACACTATGATCCGTTTTTTGAGCAAAATTTTGGGTTACACCACAGCTTGGATGGGTACTACGCTTTCTTATGCATGAAGACTTGAGCTTATCAAATCGGTCTTACAAGGGGTCGAGTGCTTTTGGCTTTCTATTCTACCCATCCCAGGCATGGTATGTGATAAGGTAACGGGCCTTTGCCGATCTTTCCTTTGGCGTTCCAAACACCCTATCGTGGCTTGGAAGGATTGCGCAAAACCCAAATCCGAGGGAGGCCTTGGCATTAGAGATCTCAAGACTTGGAATCTTTCTCTTCTCTCCAAGTGTTTATGGAACATCCGCCAGAAGAAAGACTCCCTCTGGATCAGGTGGATCAACCACAAATACCTGAGCAGCACTGATAATATTTGGACATGGAAGGCTAAGAAAAAAGACTCTCCATTAATCAAGAGGCTGCTGGACATCCGCGACATCATCCTCTCCAGGGAAGGTTCTCATGAGCTCGCATTCACGGCTATGACAAAGTGGCATGCGGACAGTTCTTGTGGCACGCATAGTGCCTACGATTATTTTAGGCCGAGAAGCCAACAGGTACTATGGGCAAAGGATGTCTGGAATGCTTGCATCATCCCCAAGCAATCCTTCATCTTATGGCTATGTGCTAGGAAGAGACTACGCACCAAGGATAGATTGCCCTACATGGACATTGACAGTATGTGCCCTTTATGTGCGCACACCGACGAATCGCTGGCACATCTCTTTTTTACTTGCCCGGTAAGTGCTTACATCTGGACGAGTATAAGGAGCTGGCTCGGGATCACTAGGGCTATGACTACCATCGATAGTGCGTTAAAATACATCAAGAAGGAGGGACGTGGTACTGGATGGCAAGCAAAGGCGAAGCGCGTAGCGCTAGCCACTTCGGTCTATCACATTTGGAATGAACGAAATAAGATCATGTTCGATGGGTCTAGATTAGATAAGGAGGCCCTCGTCTTCAAAATCAAGACTAATATCTACAAAATCTTATTTGCTCTTTTCCCGCTATTTTTGGATAATTTTGTTTCTTTAGCTGGTGGTTAGCTAGCATAGCTAAACATTAGCTAGGAGGTAAACCTCTAGACTACCCGGATTGTGGGACTAGCTAGAGTCTCCCGACCACCCGGGGTGTGGGATCGGCGGGAGTATACGCATTGTATCCCGCGATGGCCCGGATTGTGGGTTGCACGGGAATACCAGTGTTTAGGCTAGGTACCAAGACAGTATCACCCAGCAGCATACGTGACGAGGGTGGGTTTTGACCCATGACCGAATAGGTACTCTTCCCTTGACCGTGGGTTTATCCCGTTAGGGTTTACCACGACAAGGGTTTAAGGAGGCCCACGGCTGCAACCCTATGCTTTGGCACAAGGGTCTGTCTTCGGATTTAGGGCTGGGGTCTATACCCCTTAGTTTCCTACGTTTTTGGCGCTCTTGACTACCCGGTATGTGGGGCTAGCTTGAGCTTATGCTGCTGACGAGCCGAACTAGAGTTGATCTGCCTGGTAGCGACTCTCTAGATTTACATCGTCACTATGATTGTGGGTACGCTCACAACCATTGTACATTTGATGATTTTAATACACATTTACCTTTCATCAAAAAAAAAATTGTTTGCTTTTTGGATTCTAGAGAAATATGCAGTAAACTGTTTTAGTGCTTGGTCTGTGGTTGTATTCCGAACAAAGTATGAAAACCCTTTCCAGATGTGTAATGTTCATATTGTGGCTAGGTCCTTTCCCTACTTCATGTGTTTTCCCCCTCTTCTTTGCATCTGATTGGACTGCCTCTCGTTATGTTTTAAGTAGTTTATTTCTATCCAGTTATTTTTATTTAATGAATCGGCCCTTCCTAACTTCTCTGTGTTTTGTTTCTTGTTTCATGACGTGGGAGCACTTGCCGCTAAATCCGAGATCTGCATTTACATCTTCAGTATCACTTCCATCCCCTCGAAAATGCGTCCGAACAAATGCAAAAGAGAGGGAATAAGCCAGCGGATATTCCCTTATTGTGTCGACCTTTTGTGTTTATTTTTTGCTTTATATATGTTTTATGAGCTAATTGCCTCTTTCTCTTCTTGTAGACATAGTTAAATTAAGAAGTATTCCCGGTAACTAACCTTATGGGGGTAGTTTAGATATAGCGGATATCTAGAATCCGACTCTTTTTTTTAAATAACGTATTAAAGATTTATTGATTCTCCTCGATTCGGAATTTCCTTTCTCTTCTTAAGTTACTTCGTTACAAGGTTAAAAAAAATTGGTCTTAAACTATGCCTAGGATAAATAGTGAGTTTTCTTAACTTTAGCATGGAGCTTAAACGAGTAAATAATATAGCATAAGTTTACATATCTTGGCTAATAGCTGTAGTTTTTTGGTAAACATCGAATAAGCTTCTTTGCAAGTTAAGATCATTTTTCTTCCAAATAAAGTATATATATACAACTGGATACTTATTTCAAAAGGTTCAAATTCTTGTTTAAAATATTTTCTAAACATATAAGTGAAGACTTGGCTAACTACTAGGTATTAACTAATTACAGCATCCCACGTTTTGCCAATTACTAAGTATTCGATCCCATGCATTGCCAAATATAAATATTTTAGTTAGCTATCTAAATATTTAGTCCTGAGCATCCTTTTCAAATCATTTATAAAGTATTAAGTACTACACTTTGTCATAATTTTTTAACCTAAGTTTGACCGGATAATCGTAGTTAGTAGATCTTAAAGTATGACCAACTCCTCCCTTTAGGATAATATAGAACTCTTACCTAGAATCTCATAAGTTAGTAGATCAATAATTGGAGTTAATTTTAAGCAACTGCTTAGTCAAATAGATGTCCTAATTCATCTCAAAAAATAATTAGGTGGCGACTCCTTAAGTTAATTTAAGAATCGCCAATGTGTTGTACTCCGTTTTGACCTGGTTAAAATGGGATATAACATGGATCACGTTGTACATTTTTTCCCCCTTTTGTACTATAAATAGGATAATTCTTTGTATATAGAAAAACAATCAATCAACCAAACAACTCAATTTTTATCTATCTTTATCCTTTACTTTACTGTACTCAGCGCTGCATTCATGTTTCTTTCTCTTAGTTTACTCACAATCACTATTCTAACGCTTTCTGGAGTAGTTGGGAACAATTGGTGGAAGTTAGAGTTCCGCTTCCGGCTCAAATCGCTTAGTTAAGGAATCAATTTGTCATTCAATTTTGTCAGTCTATAAAACGACAAACATTTCGAAGGGGAAGAGAAGTTTATTAGTGATTTGGAATAAAAACTCCTATAAATGAGTAAGTATATTAATGTGACTTGAAAGTTGAAACTTGGTTTCATTCCTGTTGAATACTCTCAATGGGTGGCTGCAAGTCAATTGTCCTTGAAGTATATGGCTGAGCTTCCTTTCGCCAGACCACACATTTGTGTATTTTTTACAACAGTCATCCCTTTGTTACAGCGGTGTTATTCTTCCATCTCATCATCTCCCATAGACCTGTCCAAAGGTCGGGTCGGGTCGGGCCGGGTCAGGGCCGGGTCGGATGGCTTTTTTTTCCTCCTTGCCCGACCCTGGCCCGACCCTGACCCTATATTTTTTTTAAAATTCCGACCCTGGCCCTGACCCTTCGGGGACCCTACGGGTCACGGGTCGGCCCTGACCCGACGATTTTTTTTTGGCGGGCATGGTCGGGCAGGATCGGGTCGGGTCGAGATTTTTTTTTTTTAAAAATTGAATTTTCAAAACTGAAATTGGTATTCACCCCTACATTACCACGAAATTTCGACGTTGAAATGTATTGTATATCGTGAAATCTTGACTAAAGAAAAAGAGAATTGGAAATCGATTTGGGGAAAAACACAAATTGATTGGAAAAACTGACGTTTTTCTAAAAATTGGCTGCGCCAAACTGCCTTATGGCGGTTTGACCGTCCCTGTCTCGAAAAAATATGCAAAATCAAAAAAAAAATCGGATAAAACGGACATCCGAGCGCAGAGTTATGACCATTTAAAGTTTCACCAATTTACAACTACTTTATCTCCCTACATTATGCTTCCATGATATTAACAAAATGACTAATAATATAAATATATAATTAATAATCAGCTACCGTTTTTATCTTATTTTATGTCGAGCTAAATGTAGATTAGATATATATATATATATATATATAAACAGGCATTATATCACTTATTAATGACAAAAATATATGTAAGTACAAAATAAATATTAATGAAGGAAAAATAATATAAATTATATTAAAAAAATATGCGGGTCGGGGTCGGGCCGAGGTCGGGTCGGGCCGGGCCGGGTCGGACGGGTAATTTTTTTTTTCGACCCCCGGCCCGACCCCGACCCCCCGCTCGGTCGAGTGGCTCTCGGGTCCGCTAAAAACTGACCCTGGCCCTGTTTTTTTCGGGCCGGGCGGGTCCCCGACCCTATGGACAGGTCTATGTGGATATATCATCCCAATATTTTTGCAAGAACAAAGGACAAAAGAGCAAAAAAATCTAGACTCCATAAACTACACATGTCGCCGTAATTGCATAGTAATATAGATTCTCAACAACATTATCCAATATCATTTAGAATAAAACATTAAGCAAAAAGCATTCATTACGAACAGAATACTCACGTTGACCTGAGATGCATTAGGAGCAGCAGGTGAGGTCACAGGATAAGATTTCTAATTCTTCACTCATCTCCCGCATATTTTTTTCCTGGCTTCTCTCTTCTTCGTCAAAAAATTTAAAACATTCATAAACATAAGCAAGTATGTATTAACCGTTTAACACAACCCAACAACTTTGATAGGAAGAAAGTATAATAGCACCTCTGGATAATTCCTCAAAATTTACCACATAATTTTTTTTTATATCACAACTCCTAGACATGTCCCTGGCAGTCATATGTAGCTCCGACAATCAATACAAATCTAGGTCCATTGGCCCTTTTGCTTCAGGTAATAGACCTGGTGATACAAAGATTCAGTATTTGATCTGGGAGGCTGGGTCGGCTCGCATTGAATACGAATAAGCTCTTCTTTCATGCTATCAAGTTACAGAGAGTACCATTCCTATTAGCCTTTAGAGCCATATAGAAAAGACGTACATCATTTCCATGCGGTGGAACCTATCCATTCTATATTATCTTAAAGCACGACTAAACATCAACTTATCTAAATTATTGGCGAAGTCTAAGAAAAAAGAAAAAGAACAAAATTTGACTTCTCAATTATTATATTGCCTTAGTTATATGCAATTCCTTGACGTGGCTTTTGTAGAATTCAGCTTGATATGTTTATTTTGGAGAAATTCTGAATTTTCTTGGGATACTGCTCAGGAAACAAATATCTGCAAATTCAAACAACAAAACCTGAAAATAAATACATGAAGAAAAAAGAACTAAAATCGATCTTTCAAGTTTTATGCTATTAGAATTTGAAGGAGCGGAAGAGCGGTTGTGGTCGATGGTTATTTCCCCCCCTCTAAATAGATATTACAGCGATTGCAATCGTGGGAAGTTTTTGAACCTCATACAATATAGCACTCCATTTAATTATTTTTAATTCAAAATCAATAATTAATAACTAATTATTAACTATTTATGCCATTCTGCCACTTCGCTTAATGTGATGCCTTTTTCTTCTGTTTTTAATAATAGATATATTAGAACATGAATTAAATAAACTATCAAGGAATCGAGTCTTAAATATATTGAATTACTAATTAGTCGATCTTGATTTAATTCCAATATAGCCTCCTCTAAACTGTCTCTTACAGAAATGCAGGGTAAGACTACAAACAATAAACCCTTGTAGTCTGGCCTTTTTCCGGACTCCGCGCATAGCGAGAGCTTAATGCACCGGACTGCCCTTTTTATTATCACTCTACCATCTCCAAACCCCACATTGTGGGATTTCACTGGGTATGTTATTATATTTTTTATAGTCTCCTCTAAATCAAGTTCTTCAAACTTGAACTTGTGATAAGTAATATCAAGCCTTATAGAAGTAAACCACATTAAACTCTCAACTAATTTCTTAAATTATACAGCATCAAAATTGTAGGTATAATCCTTAGTTAACTTTAGTTTCTATTCTTCACGAGTCACAATTAATTTGAGTTTCTTCATATTAAACATCTTCAAGATATCATTAGCATATTTTTTTTCTTCTTACAACCTTCATAATTAGAATTGCCTTAAAAATAATCTTCTTCTCTAATTGCTTTGTGCTTGATCTTGTAAACTCATTCAACTTCAATTAACCTTTTTGTAAGTGATAATGTAATATCGTTAACAAATAGTTTGTCATACTCTTCAAAATATAGAGTAATAGATAATGGCTCCAAATTGGTTGCATCTTCAATATTCGTAATCATGTGTTGAAATGTTCTAGATTCCTAATTGTTTATACCTCATTATTGAATTGATCATCAGAAATTTTCTCCTAAAGAACCTTCTTGCCTTTTTCATTACTAGGTTTATCTTGATCTATCAATTACTTTTTTTTGTGAAGTATAACCCACTTTTAAAAAAGTACCCGTTTCAACCAAGTCATCTTTCGTAGTCTTTTCGAGAATTACTAGCAAATCAAATTGGATACAAGCAAATGGAAGCCCTTCACATCCTTTTTAATGAACCGATGGTAAGAAATATTTTCCTTAATTATTTTATTTCAAAGTAGTAGTAAATATACTAAAATACAAGTATAATCTTAGGTTACAATTACGGTAAGTAATGACTAAAATATACATCTACCATATACAGAATATATATAATTATGACTAATGATATTTTCCTATTCTAGCACACTCCCGCAGTCGAAGCGGGAGGTCAGCGTATGATGAGACTGTCCCTAAAGTCTTCATATAAAACCAACGAAAGACTTTTTGTAAAAATATCGGCAATCTGATAGCGTGACGGGACATGTAAGACACGTACTTGTCCACGAGCAACCTTTTTGCGAACAAAGTGAATATCCAACTCAATATATTTAGTGCGTTGATGTTGAACCAGATTTCTTGAAAGATAAATCGCACAAACATTATCACAATAAACCAATGTCACCTTCGGAACCGAACATTGGAGCTCCAAAAGAAGGTTCAGTAGCTAACAAGATTCAGATACCACATTGGCAACTCCTCGATATTCTGCTTCAACACTCAATCTGGACAATGTAGCTTGTTGTTTGGAGGACCAAGATATCAAATTGTCACCGAGAAATACACAGTAACCAGACGTGGACCGTCTGGTATCCGAACATCCACCCCAATCAGCATCTATGTAAGAAATAAGAGTGGATGTCGAGGACGGATATAAATGCAAGCCATGATCGAGAGTGCCTTGAATGTAGCGCACAATGCGTTTGAGAGCATGCATGTGATCCTTCATCGGGTTATGCATGAATAGACAAACCTGTTGCACAACATAAGGTATGTCGAGCCTCATGAAAATAAGATACCGCAGGGCACATGTAAGGCTGCGGTAATGTGATGGATTGGCATATGACTTGCTGGAAGAAGCACTCAACTTTGATTTAGTGTCAACCGGAGTGGAAAATGGCTTACACGAGGACATGCCGGTTCGTTCAAAGATCTCTTCTGCTTATTTCTTTTGAGACAAAAATAGACCACATGCATGACGTATGACAACTATCCCCAAGAAGTAACTCAGTGGCCCTAGACCTTTCATTGCAAATTCTGAGCCAAGAAGTGACATGATAGACTTACGAAGAGCATCAGATAAGACAGTAAATATAATATCATCCACATACAGAAGAATGTAAGCTATACCATTACCCTGTTAGTATATGAATAGAGAATGATCAGACCTGCTGTTAGAAAACCTAATATTAGAAACATAATCGACAAACCTCTTATATTAGGCACGATGAGCTTGTTTGAGCCCATACATTGATTTCTTCAGCAGTCACACATGATTAGGATAAATGAGGTCTCTATACCCCATGGGCTGATACATGTATACCGTTTCATTGAGTTCTCTATGCAGGAATGCATTTTTTACATCAAGTTGATGAAGTGGTCATTGTTGACACCCAATTTTGTCCCGTCTTTTCTGATTTATTTACAATTTTAAATATTTTTTACACCTCAAAAACAATATTAATATATGGCATATATATACATATGTATATATATTATTTTTAATATCATTATTTATTATTATTATTATTCTATTTTAAGCATTAAACATTTCGCAAATATTATGTTTTATTATTATCACATCGTTATATCTTATTTTAAATAATTTACATTTTTTCTTCAAAGCATTTTTAATATTAAACCCCTTTTTATATTTTAAACCCATAACCCATTTATTTCTTAACCCAAAAATAATTTCTATCCAAAACAAACAACACCCAATTTAAAATGGGGCAGCCCAATTGGCCACCACCATTTTCTGCCTACCCGAAGCCCAATCCCCTTCACCCGTCGACCCACACCCCAAGCCCAATTCCACAAACCCAACTCTCATTTTATCCCCCTAACCAAACCCAACCCAAAAACACAAACACCCCCTAACCCTCTCCCCAGGTCGCCGAACCCGCACACCCCTACCCCCACACCGACCTACACCACTACACACCGCCACCTGACAACGCCACACCCTACCCCATCACTTCACACCTACCCTTCCCCTAAAATCCGTTTCAAAATCAGATTTTTTTCTCTTTTATTTTCAAAATTCAAACGTGAACGTTGGGGGGGAATACATCTATAAATGGGAGGTCGAGTTTTGGGTGGATATTTTGTCCGAAAAGAGGGAGTTGGGGTCGGTTTTTTTGGGGATTTTTGGTCGATTTTTAGGTCCGAAATTTAGGTTCAAGTTTTGGAAATCCGAAATCTTCTTAAAGGTTGTATTGTATTTTGTTTGTGTTGTTCTTCACTAAAAATCCGAAATCTTCTTAATAGCATTTCTTCTTTCTTTTGCATGTGTTCTTCATCTTAAGGATTTCGAAATTATTGGTTTTTGGTGTTGAAGAATCTCAAATTTTGCTATTTTCCCACTGTTTTTCGGGGTTCATGTCGGGTCGGGTCGGGTCGAAAACCGGGTAAAAAATCAGTCTTCCATTTTGGGCTTGAAGATTATAAATTCAAGTTTCTTTGTTCTTAATTTTGGTTAAGAATCACCCCTTTTGTTTCTTAATTCCCAAATCTGAAAATACCCCCTTTGTTCTTAGATTTCCGATACACTACTTTTTGCCTTTAATTTTGCAATCTGAAAATTCCATATCATTCCTCATATTTTTCGCTCAATTTGGGTTTGATTTGATTCCGGGTCGTGTCACTGCCGGGTCGGGTTTGTTCCGAGTCGGGTCAAGAATTTCAGAAAACGGAATACTGTTTCAGAGAAAATCAGAATTCGAAATCCAAAAAAATCAGAATTCTTAACATTTTCGTGTGGATTCGACGATTCAAAACAACGCCTCGGTTCGCTACCCGGAAAATGTTAGACACATTTCAATTCTTCTATATTTCTTTAAGCTTATTTGATTGTGTGTTTATGCTTGATTTAGTATGATATTTTGCTAAGTAATGTAGTCTTGATTAATTAATATGATAATGAGATGTTTTGCTTGCATAATTGTACATATGTCATTGGGACAGTTCTGATTTGGAGTTGATATGCGATAGATGATATTGCTTCGATATTTTGGTTAACTAATTATTGTCATTAGTTCTAGTAAGTTATCTTGAGTTCATTATTAAGTGCAATATGGATAATGTAAGGTTAATACGTGTTTGAAAAAAAATTATGGCTTGATTAAATACTCTTAGGACACTTAGCGAATTATTGATATTCAAATTATTGTATGTCGTGTAGATTCTTAGCTTGGTTGCTTCCTATTAAATCAAACAATGATAGCATACTTTAATTGATTTTATATTCTAGATTAATATGTGCAAAATTGAAAAGAATATATTATGCATGTTTATATAATAGTATGTGTGTTTGGTTTAAGTTTATGAATGTCATGTTTCTTTGAGATTAAGATGGGTTCAACTGAATTTATCATGTCTGTTTACATAATTTATACATTAGTCTTCCTTGCCTATTTTATTCCTCTTTAAATTTAGAGCCGGGGTGTGTTGCTCTTTCTTCGGCTACTTTAACGTGCCAAATCTGGAAAAAAATGATGTGTCTTAAGGATATGTAAAATATACGGCCATGAGTATTCAGTCCTATGTACATTTAATATATTTTGTGTATATATATATTAGGAATATTCATGTGTTTATATTTTCGTCTGTCTACTAATCCTTTTCTTTTCTTTTCTTTTATTTACATGAGTAATGAATAGTCTTGTTATGAGACTCATTATGACTTTGTCCAAAACGAAGAACCACATTTGCGTTCATTGCATTCTCCGATCTCGGAACTTCAAAACAAATAGGGTGCGATGATATCGTCATCTGCCCTAGTCGCTGCTTTTATTTATTGTCTAATATGTCTTTCATTATTATTTGGGTTGTAATAATTATTTAATTATGTATTGTCATTAGAATGCTTAGAATAATTAGGCCGTGAATAGATGAATGAATTGGATAGTCTAATCGCCGTTAGTTTATTTCTTAGGCTCGTTTGAATTGGAAACCCATAGCTAGCTTTATTTGTTTAGGGCCGTCTTGTATGTTCAGAATTTAGCCGCTAATTACTTTATTCTATTTTTTTTGGCTTGTCATGCATGCTTTAATCTCTTTTAAAAAATTTAAAAAATATTTTGGCTATCTATTATTCACTTTCTTTAATCCTAAAAATTAAGGTTTGCATTTTATCCGATTTGCAACATTGAATGATTTTCATAAAATTTGCTTCTTTTATTATTAAATTGTCAAATACTTATTTTTATAAACGAATAAACTTTGTATCTATTTGTTATGAATAATGTCTTATAAAATGCATACTTTCCTCAACTCTATATGTATTTTACAAATGTATGTTTTCATGTATTCTAAAAATAAATGAATGCCTTGTCCAAAATCAACTTCACATATATACAAAATGCATACTTTATGTGTATAATGTATATTTTTCATCAAAATCAATTTTAATTGTAAATGCATGTTTTTCATCAAAAACAATTCACATGCATCTTGTAGATGACGTGTATGCACTTTTATTCTACATGCATCTTATAATTCAGTCTCACAAATGCACTCTTTTTTCAATCTTACATACACTTTATAAGTCATGTTGTGCAATTAATACTTTTGCTAACAAACTCATTTTATATTTATTTTTATAAACATAGCCGTGCAATTTGGCTATAAATGTATCTTTTAAATCAATTATTTGTAATATATTTTCCTTAAACTTCATACCTTTTAAACATGCATTTTTAGCACAATAAATAACTTGAGTTTGAACGGATAACCGCAAGTTAGCGGATTTTAAAGGATGTCTAACTCCTTCCCTTTAAGATAATAAAGAACTCTTACTTAGAATTTCATAAATTCACATACCATAAAATCGGAGTTATTTTGTAGCATTAGTTAACATTTAGGTGTCCTAATTCACCGTAAAATAATTAGGTGACGACTCTTTAATCCAATCCAGGAATAACCAATATGTTGTACTCCGCTTTGACAGTTTAAAAAATGGGTGCGACAGTCATGCCTTCAAAAAAGCAAGACTTAGTATCGTGCGGATAATGGCTGGTTTGAACACCGGACTGAAAGTCTCACCGCAGTCCACACCAACCATCTTCCCATCACTTACAAGACGGACTTTATGCCTCTAAAATGTACCATTAGATTTTTCTTAAGAGTAAAAATTCACATAGACTGAATCACATTAATATCAGGAGGAATGGGAATCAAATCCCACGTCCTATTATTAAAAAGAGAATTATCTTCATCATCCATAGACATTTTCCAATTCGGGTCATTAAGAGCAGACAGAATTGCGGAGCAACGGTGATTTGGTAACATGGGCGTGAAGACCGTATTTTTGTTTGGCTTAAAAATTCCGTGTTGACTACGAGTGACTGGCCGTAGGGCCAGAATTAGAGTTGGGTCGGGAGTGGAGATGGGTCCGGGTAGTGGCAGGGACGGACTGCTCGGTAGTGGGCCAGCAGTGGCTGGACCGCTCGGCAGTAAGATGGGCCATGACCCAATGAACTGCCAAGCGCTGGGCCTCTCGGCAGTGGGGTGCCAGTGAGAGGTTGGGCTGGCATCCACTAGGTTTGGTAAATGGGCCGAACTGCCGGGAAAAATTAGGCTTGGTCGAGAGGCCAATTTATGGACCAAGTACGGAGGCATGTTATCATAAAGAAATTCGTAGGTAGGAGCCACAGAACCATGCAATTTGGCAAAGGGAAACTTTGATTCATAAAAGACCACGTGATGACTTACGATTATTTTATTAGTTAATAAGTCGTAACATTTGTACCCACGATGGTTTGACGGATATTCCAAAAAAAAATCACGAAATAGATCGGGGTTGGAGTTTATTGATGGTAGTAGAGGGAAAAAGAGGATAGCATAAGCACTTGAATACCCCTAGATGAGAGTAAGATGGGTCCCTTAGATATAGAGTTTCGAGATGGGATGTATAGGCTAATTGTTTGCTCTAAAGTATGTTAAGGAGATAAGTTGTCATTTGTAATGCATGATGCCAAAATAATGGTGGTATAGAGGCATGGGCAAGTAATGTTCTAACAACGTTGTTAATGGTTTAGATTTTTCATTATGTTTTTCCATTTTGAGACGAGGTATGTGGACACGAGAGACGAAACGACAAACCATTAGTTTTGCAAAAATCCAAAATGGCCCATTATCAAATTCTCTACCATTATCACATTGAATATTTTTAATATCTCGTTCAAATTGAGTACGGATGAAAGCTTTAAAGGATTGAAATGTGAAAAAAACTTGTGACTTTTTAGACAAAGGAAACGTCCTCAAAAAATTAGAGTAATCATCCAACAATAGAAGATAATATTTATGGCCATGAAGCTCAAAACGGGAGATGTCCAAATATCACTACGGATAATATCAAAAGGCTCAGTACAATAATTAGAAGCAACAAAAGACAACTTAACATGTTTTCCAAGAGAACATGAGTGACATACAGAAGAATTACGAGTTCTTGTACACTTAATAAATTTATTTTGTTTAAGGGAATAAAAAACAGACGCTCCCGGATGACCCAAACGTTCATGCCATAAAGAAGGAGCTAAAGTTGCAAAAGTGGGTTGTAACATGGCTTGATGTGTGGTTGTGGTGATTGGATATAGCTCGCCCGGACTATCACATCTCATTGGACGTATCCCCGTCTGAAAATCCTTCACGAAAAACCCAAAAGGATTATTAGTGGTAAATTTTTAGTGGTAAATTTTCTAACTGAAATTAGGTTTTTAATTAATTGAGGAGCATGAAGGACCTTATTTAAAGCTAACGATGGGTTCAGAGGAGATACGTTTGTATTACCATAACCACGAATTGGATTTGAATGACCATTTCCGATAATTATACCACGATTATTGCTCAAATTAAAATAGGACGAGAGTTTACCTTGTGAGGACGTCATGTGAGACGTTGTACCGGTGTCCATGTACCAATTTGCTTAGGGTGTATTAAGCCCAATAGTGTGCATTGCGGCCTCGATGTCGGTAGGGGTCGCCACTGCCGAGTGGGTCTGCTGCCACTGACTGACCCGGTAGTGGCCCAAGAATTCCTGCCTTTGAGTGGGCTCCTGCTGGCTGGACCGCTACGCCTGGGTGTGGGCCTGACCCAGTTTTCAGACGGTAATGGGCAGGGAGGCCCACAGTGCCGGCCCACTGCCTCACTGGGTTGGCTATTGCTGCTGGTCGTTGCCATCGCCGCCATGTAAGTGGCCGACTCCCTTGCCACCACCGCGGTCGCCGCCACAGTTCTTTCCTCCATTACATTTAATTCGTCCCTTTTGGCCATAGTTTGACGGCGAAATTTCAAATTGTAAAGAATTATCATCGGATGGAGCGGCAACCATTGCGGAATTTGACACGGTGGCCATCTTTTTGGCAAAACCCGCTTCTTCTAGGATGAGCATAGAACGAGCATGGTAAAATTGCGAAAGAGGGTTGCTTTGGCGGATGAGCGTACATACTCCACTATATGCGTCGGTGAGGCCCATAACCATTTGTAACACGAGCCGATTGTTAGTTACCAGCGCCTCGACGTTCTTGAGTTGGTCTGACAAAACCTTGAGTCAGTGACAATATGCAGACGCATTCGGAAAATCCGTCATGTCAGTGGTGGAGAATTCTTGCTCAAGTGTGACGACCCGAGGATTCTTATTGTCTTGGAATATGTCACGTAAGCGTTCTCAAGCCTCCATATCCATGGAGTCGGGCTCAAGAATAGTATGCAGCAAATCACTTGAAATTGTGGCATAAATTCACTAGAGAACCGTCGCACTTGTGCGGGAGACTGGGGAATGGGTCGAATAAACTCCCCTAACCACAGAATTTAGTGAGCGGCGCCAAATCTTTCTATGGATTGCTTCTTTCGCCTCTTTCGCCGTCAAAGTGCCTATGGTACCAGTTCATATTTGGTTACCCGAAGCTCATGTAGAGGCACCTACGGCAGGATCCGTCATCTTGACAGGAATTGCTTTAAAATTGGGAACCTAGAGCATTCGGTGGAACCGGTGAAAACCAAGGACAAGGTCTGGACTGACGAGAAAGTGAAAAGTCATCTGCACTATAGCTTCTCCCATTCCATTCCTTATTGTTGCTTTTAAAACCGAGGTTGATTTCTTTGCAATAGGGAATGCAGTTGAAATAGAGATTCGCTTGAAAAGAGAGCAGTACTACAAGAAAGCTGTAAGACGAAATAAGTCGATTGGTGCCATTCCGGAAATCAGGGTTTAGAAGTCTGAGCTTCTTCATGTGACAGACATCGCAAAAGTAGTCCGTTGAACGATCGCCGATCGAGGGCATCGTAATAGTATACAATTTTGGAACCCCTGATGGCTTTCGCAGTCGACCATTTGATAGCCCTGTTCCTGAATATACACAGAATAGGGCTTCGATGAGCCCTAGATGTAAAGCGGCGTAAGCACTTCTACTTCTAAGCAATTAGAAGAGCACGGAATTGGACCTCCCTCAAATAGATGGATCTAGGATTGATTGTGGAACCGAGCATAGAGAACCGGGGGCGGGCAGGAAGATAGGCTAGGCGGAGTAGTCGCTCTGGAGCAGGTTCTTAACCATAATTTCCTTTCATCATCAGTTTTTGGCACCTTCTCCTTGCCTTTTTCCGGTGGGATGATGTGATGGATAACCCTGTGTGAACGACAATGAATTTTGAAAAGCTCTGCCTATGTCGCATAATGAATGTTTTCCATCTCAAGAGTGATAGAGATATGAGATTTAATGTTTGAAACTGCGAGGGCTGGATGAAAATTTGATTTCGAGTCAGACATGGCTGACGAAAGTCGTGGGGGGAGGGTCGGCGGCACAAAGAGAGGGGGGGAGGGGTCGACCGACGGTGAAGGAAAAGAGAAGGTATTAGGGTTTAGGATCTTTCCCTATAATCTGATACCATGTAAGAAATATTTTCCGTGATTATTTCATTCAAAAGTGGTAGTAAATATACTAAAATACAAGCATAATCCTAGGCTACAATTACAGTAAGTAATGACTAAAATATACATTATTATGTCTAATGATATTTTCCTATTCTATACCGATTGATACAAGTTTGTAGCTAATGCTACCTATTAATGCCACCTTTTCAGATTAATTTTTTTCGCTTCATACTCGATATTCATTTTGAAGCTTGATTAATTCAAAATTATTTTACAAAGTTTTATTTTGATCTTTTAGAGGTAAAATACTTTTTATCAAGGACGATTTCATCACAATCTTTGGGTGATTTCGAGAATAACCTATTTGTTCTTTATGAGAGTCATTTTCCGAGGTTCGTATTTAATTCCCAAACTAAACTATTGTTGCAATTAGGTTGCAGCATTGCACGTGACGTGCTTATGATGCAGGAGTAAATCCTATATTTAGGATACTTGTTGTTTATGCTTTTGTACGAGTGTTTTCTTAATTAACTTATTACTGTCTAAATGTAACAAGTTGATAGGTTTCATAAAATTTTTAGTTTCTCAATTATTGGTAAGTTTTTACTATTTTTATTTGTCATATCTGATTAATTAAATTTAACCTCCAATTATTTAAAATGTGCATTTTTGATATCTTTTCTTGTAAAATATTCTCATATTTCCATAATAACTAACCACTCCATCATTTTTAATTACCAATATTAAGCTTGTTTTGTCACTATATATTTGAGATATACTTCTAAAATTAGTCCAATATAATATATAAAGGGACCAAAAAGCATATATTTTAATTAATAAAAAATTAAATATGATGAGTTACATATCACGAAGACCAAATTCATAATGTATTGATAACTGAAGGATCAAAAGTACAATTACTTCAAATTAATATTTTATTTGTCGGTACATTTATTGATAAAACTTATTAAATTAAATATTTTAAGCATATAACGCTGTGGTAGATTATGGACTCTGCATTGCTTCTCTCAAGAAAATATTTAAACCACTGTTTTTTATTTAAGATACAACTAGTCTCCGTTTTCAAAAAGATTAATTTGATTCGATCTCAAACCAGCAAGTTGAAACGGATCTAGAATTAAAGAGTGTAGACCAGTATTACCTACTACTCTCTAGTCTTTTCTTTAACAATAGTAAATTCTTGAGAAAATGATCCCTTATGTTTGGTGTAGGTTCAAAATAATTCTTTAAATATTGCCAGAGTAACTTTGATCATTTGCTAGAAGTGAGCACTTTTGGTCACGGCCAAATATTTAACAAACATAATTTACAAGAATTATGAATAACAAGGATTTAATATGAACTCACATTTAAGGTGCAATACTATTATTTTTACTCTTATCTCGAAAGTCTGGTATAGCTTTTCGAGATGCAATTTCAGTTACTTTTATTCACTTTTTGGTAACAAAAATTGTGAAGACAATAAGGGTTTAACATAATCTCCATTTAAGGTGCAGCTATATTATTCTATTTCTAGAGTCGGCGCAACTTTTTAAGATGTACTTTTGTGTGTGTGTGAAGTGCAGCTTTTTGTATTGCAATTTCTGAGATTTGACATAGTTTCTGTGTGTCTATTGGCTGTGTGTGTATTTTTTTCCAGTTCAGTTACTACTTATAACTGCATGTCCAGGAATCACAAGAACAGAAGATAGAACTAGTGAAAGTAGGCAAAAGAGGGAACACACATTTGGCTGAGGAAGAGTAGTTTAGTAATAAGCCTTTTACTGAAGCAACTCAAAGTTTCAACACTAGAACAGATTATTACTGAAATAAATTGGGACATAAACACAGCAGCTACATTTTATTCCTAAATCACACAAACAAATCACTATTCAAGAGAAAGAGTTCATTACACAGGACTGTATATTAACTATCAAGAACTTGCTTCAACACTTCTCAAACTTTGTTGCATAATATCTTGAATCAATGCCTCTATGTTTATGTAAGATGAGCCACCTTCCTCTAATGCCCGCTTCGCCATTTTCGCGATATCTTTTGCCTTTCTACGTCGATCTTCTCCTTCAACACCCTCGTCGAAGATCTTCTCAATAGCGTTCTTTACATCTCCGCGCTTCATTACCAATCCGGATTTTTCTTCCATTCCCCATGTAACAGCAGCCTTGACTCCCACACTGACACCAGAGCCTAAAACTTGTGTGATCAATTTCTCATTTATAAACTGCTCAGCAAACAAAGGACAAGTAATTATAGGCAACCCAGAGCAGCACCCTTCTAGAGTCGAATTCCATCCACAATGCGTTAGAAACGCTCCAACAGATGGATGACACAAGACAAGTATTTGAGGAGACCAACCTTTTATTAAAAAGCCTCTTCCTTTAATCCTTTCTTCAAATCTTTCTTCTTCAATCCATTTTTCTAACTCTTTTGATTTCTCTCCTCCTCTCATTACCCATATAAATGGCCTATTTGATGCTTCTAAACCTAATCCAAGTTCCACAAGTTGTGAACATGTTAGGCCACATATGCTACCAAGACTTGCATAAACCACAGAGTTTGGTTCTTGCAAGTCAAGCCACTTGAGGCATTGGTTCTCTTCCAAAGACACATTTTTGCCTCTTGCAGCCTTTTCGGATTCCGATTTGTTGCAAGCTGAGACAGGGCCAATGCACCAGACTTTCCCACCTTTGATCCTCTTAAACTCTTTAACATATTCAAGTTCCAGTTCCTCAAATGTATTGACAATAATCCCATCTGAGATGGATTCAGCAGCAACCATTTTGTTGCGAACATCGACTAAGTCTGGTGAGCCTGGATTCAGATTTTCAGGCAACTGTGCTTTAGTTAGCTCAATTCTATGAGGCAAACCTGGTACTACAAAAGACTCAAACTTTGACACATTCTCATGAACTTTTGAACTCTGCAATTTCTGAGTACATGTAGAAGAAAAACACCCCATACCATCAAAGAAAATCCTAGGAACTCTAAATTTCCGCGCACTATCAACGGTCCACGCCATGTTTTTACCAGATATTATGCAGCAAGGACTAGGCTTAAGATCACTGAACATTTCTTCAAATTGTTTTTGTAACATACTAGCAGCTACAAAGAAATCTCTGATCGAATCACGTGAAGGTATGGAATCCATATTCTCACATCCCCCAGGCAGGCCGGCTTGTACTGCTGGAAATTCGAGTTCTACTACTCCGATCTGAAGGCCTGATTTGACAGAGTGATCAATACTTGATTTGAATCTGATGGTGTTAAGGGGTGTAGAAATTATAGAAACAATTACACCATGTTGTGCTAACAATTTAGCAAAGTCCACCATAGGGATGAGATGGCCAGGGGACATTAAGGGTACAAGAACAAAATGAAGCTGAGAATTTTGTGCAGCCATTGAGTAATACAAATTTGCTCTTCAGTGTTTGCCTGATGAATCAGGGGAATGTGGGAATTTTTCAGTAGCTTTCTTGAGTGTTTCTTGAAAATTGAAAATTACTCAACTTTCCTTTGGTAATGTTCTGAACTCAGGTTATAAGAAGGGCATAACTGTCACCAGGCTTATAGTCCCATGGTGAGACTCAGAGGCCGGGCTTAAGTTTATAATTTCTGAACCGTCACCAGACTCATAGCTCGTCTTAGTTACTATGTTTACAATTAAATATTTTTTTATATTAAATGAATTTTTTAATATAAATACAGAATCTAATTAAAAGCTATTTAGTTCGTCCGTAAGAAATACTCTACCTCCGCCCCTAGTGAGTCTCCCATAGTGTAGATTCAATTCTCACTATTCCTTCTATGTAATATAAATATACTATAAAGTAATTCTTTTTAGAGAAAAAGGCCAAAGCTAGAGGTAGGATAGGTATAAAGTGACAGGAGGATATAAAAGCCTGACTCTCATTATATATGCTTATTGATAGAATAATTATATTAAATGTTATATTTATTATAATTATTTAGTAATTAGTGTAATTAATAGGAGAATCAATTATATATGATAAGTAGATTAGATTGAGCCTAAGTCTAGTCTAAATTATAATTGTATTTGGTAAGAATAATTAGTTTATACAATATTTAATATAATTATTTTATCCCTTATCTTGGTGGCTGATGTGGAAAGATTAACAATGGAAGTCAACATACACAGGTCATGTCATGTTGAAAATTGTTGTTTAATATTGCAATAGCATGGATATGCACTGCTAGTTTTATTTCTTTTCTCCTTCTTTGTCATTTGTTTTTTTTAGTGAAAGTGAAGGGATAAATTATTCACTATGATTGGATAGGGAGGAGAAGAAATACAGTGTACTTACTAGCAAAAGAGTCTCGAAAACATACTTTATTTTCCTTTTTCTATTCTTTTCTCTATCCAACCACTATAGGAGTATAGGGTGTGTTTCCCTCTCTCTTTGCTATCTTTTCTTCCAAGTTCTTATTGGATAATCTCATGCTTTAAATAATCTTTACATGAAAATGAAAGAATTTGGGGTGATTAAAAAGAAAATATTGCAGAAATCAAAAGGGGCCCTAGTTTACGGTCAGATGAATGAATCATCGGGAGCTCGTATGAGAGTTAGTTTGACTGCTCTAACTATGGTCTTTCTTTTGTCCCTTCGAGGCGATCGAAAATAAAGAAATTGTTAATATATTTAAGATAATTACGTATTTGCAAAATATCGTCTCAATTCATCCTATTCATAAGATCCGGGATGTGATATGGAGAGATGTCCTTGTGGTCAACTTCTATTCTGCTTGTTGGAAGGTTCATCCGGATCTCTTCCCGCGTCAATCCACTCAATATCCGAGAGAAGGTAGGTTTTGGAGGCCGCAAAGACGACAGATAACGCAACGGATGATATGTAATTAACTAAGCAGCAGGAAGAAAATAATAGGGAAACTAATTTCCAATTGGAGAAATAAAAAGAACTAGACTTACTAATATGTTAGGGATCGTTTGGTTCAAAACCAGGATATATAATAACCAAGATAATCATTCCCACCTTCTATATGGATAAGTTATACTAAGATATTGGTATAAAAATAATACTGATTTTAGCACATACCTCCAATAAAACACGGGATAAATTTAATGTCAAAATTTATACCGTGATAATCCACCTAATCCCTTGAACCAAACAGCACCTCAGTATATGGATTCTTTCCTTGTTCTGGAAAAAAAAGAAAGGAAAATAACCAGATGAAACACTTAAAAAAGAATTGGATTCCATCAATAATACTCATAATATACTGCTGCAATACTAAAGTAGGAGTATGAGTTTTCTCTGACCACAGATTATAAAATCTGAAGGTAAATATTAAAGTCTTTGCAGGGATGGAAGTTAGTCATTACCATCACATAATATTATTATTAACATTTTTTTTTAATTTCTTTTCTCTTCGTGGAACCTACTGGGCATTTCATTTGACAAGTTCACTGAATGCTTCAGAAAGATTATATTCCCAACGTAGCAAAGGCATTTAATTCTTCATTAAGTACTGCCATGTTCCATGTTGGGAATAAGGCTAACATTAACCTTAAAGGGCAACCAAACTCAATTTAATTACAGTAATACTTGGCAGCTGCAACTGACAACCAACCTTAATTTTCCCATTTCAAAAAGACATTTGCATTGTCCAGAAATGAATAAGATCATGTGTAGCCTAGTGATCAATAAAGTGAGTAAAAATCTTGGGATCAAGGTTCAAATTATAGCGGAGTCTGTCTAATTTTTGGTGATCAGAGACACCCAGTGCCTGTGACAGGGCGGAAGGTAGCAGAAACTTAGTGGAATAGTAGAGGCTTACAAACAGCAGAAAATGTTGTTGGCCACTGCACATATTATAAACCAACATAACGGTTAGTGAAAGTGAAAGTGAAACTGAGATGCAACGTGAGACATTCCAGCTTTAAAGTAATTAGACTGATTGTGACTGATCACACGAAGCTCCTCGAAAGAAACAAGTCTCACCGGTGAGGTTCAAAACTCGGCATGTTATAGTTCACATCACAAACATTATTTTCCTAGCAGGTTCCGATTCCTGTCCACAAGCATGAATTGAATTATTTGAGTAAAAGTCACGGGCAGAAGAACAAGGTGCTCTAGAAATTGCATCTGTTGAATGGCTAGCTTTACTAATGAAGAAACCGAAAACCTAAAAGAGAAGGATCTCAAAAAGATTTAGTTCATACAATACACTTGATCATATAACCAATCCAAGTGAAACTCTTTAAGTAACTTTTGTTAAAATAGAAATACGAGTCTATTGGAAACAACCTCTCTACCTTCAAGATAAAGGTAAGGTCTGCGACACATTACCTTTCTAGACCTCACATGTGGGATTACACTGGATTTGTTGTTGTTTTTTAGCAATAATTGATAACTCCTGCAGTAAAGGCAGTGAAACTCCAAGCTAGTTTTCCAAATTTTACCCTAATCTAGGTGTTGACCATTATACGCAGCAGATCTAGGATCTCTGCATCTACCTTGATCCATTGTCCGTCATTCACTTTCAGTCCTTTACAGATAATCAAGATATATCACCCATGCTGTTACTACTAAATCAGTTCCACAGAAAATAAAAAACTTAATTCAAGCATCTTGCAGAAATATGAGTTAAGACTGCGTATAATAGACCCTTGTGGTCCGACCTTTCCCCGAACACCGCGCATAGCGGAAGTTTAGTGCACCAGACTGACTTTTTTAAGAAGTTAATCAATAGAGTTTCAAACATTATAAAAGTGAGCAGAATCAGACAAATTTTACAAATATAAGTTACATGAAACGACACGGTTAATCATAAGTAGTTTGGATGGAGTTTTGTTTTGCAACTAACACCTACTCAATAAGGTCTTTTTTTCAACTCGGAATAAATGCGAAAATTTATGGTTATCTGAATAGCACTATCTTAATCGCCATTCCACTTTCATGAGTAACCATAGCAATAAGCTGCTATGGTTCTAATAAATTCAAAAGGCTCTGCGTCGCCTTAGCAGATCATTAAGGTCTTGGCAACAGTGCATAGAATAGACAAAAATGATATTCTCATTAAACTTGAATGGTAAGATGAATATAGATATCTCATATCCCTCATACTCGTAATTTACAGACTACTAACACAAGGGAAGACGATTTTCATTTTTTAAAATTACGTGACACTTTTGTTGGATAGGTAAAGCAGTACGGAAAGTAAATAAATATTACAAGTGTTCGAAAGGATGAACAAACAACCAAAATTGAGAACTGCCGCAAGCTTGTTGAGTCTTGAATCTTGATAACCTGAAATAAAGAAATATTAAATATGGATTGTTACAATTGTGGTTGAGTCGAGAAATGTCTCTCTATCTTTAAGACAAGATTGCCCCATATATATGCTTTTACGTTAGCGGGCAATAGTCTCCCAACATAAAACATCAACTAATCAACACTACAAAGCAAATAGGTTGATTCTGACGAAGAAAACAAACATGAAACGACTTGCTGATTTAGAGGGAAAATGAAGGAATAGTTTCTGTTTCTGTTGCTCAGTTTTTGGACATATTTTGACTTATTTTTCGTCCTCTCTCTTCTCTATATCTCTTCCTCAAATCTGTTTCAGAAGGTTATATAGTGTTTAGGAGGAGGAGAGGTGATTAAGAGGCCCTTTAAGAGGTGTAATCATGGGTATTCATGGCCAGAAACGTTTTGTAATAAGTGCAAAACGTTTCAGAAGTTTAAATACTAAACACTAAACAGTTTGGGGTCCAAAAAGATAATTAGCCCGCGACGGCGGGCGGCGGCGGCGCGCGTGTGGGCTTAGCATTGAACCCAAGCACACCTAGGTCCTCCCTCCTTCAAACACATGGGTTACCCTTGGGGTCCCAAACCCTTATCCATTTTTTAGGCTTATAAAGAGAACAATTCTTCCTTTTTCCACCGATGTGGTAGATTTGTCCCACACCATATTTTCATGTCTCAAACACCTTACTTCGGGGACCAATATCTCTTTCATTTCTTAACGAAATTTGACGATCCTTGGCCCTACGGTCATCTACTCACTTAGTAGATTATGCACGTGTGAAGAGACAAAGCCTCTAACATGCGGAACCCTAGTGTTTAAGTCATTAAACATGGGTGGACGCAACCTCCACACCAAAGGCAAATTTCCAACAACTTTCACACAGAAATACGTGTCAGTTTTCATGTTTATATACTTGTTCAGTTTATATACTTGCTTGAACAAGTATATATGGTTCCATTCACAAGAAATGTAAGCCTTAAAAAGCTCAAAGCTACTAAAATCATCCCCTTCCCGCTCACATCAAACTCTTTTTACAAGGTTTCGCTTACAAATCCAACATCCATTCTCCTACATCGTCTGCTAGAGCCATTGCCAGACAACATGAGCTATTCTCACTCACACTCCACATCCAAGTATCTGATACGGGGATAGTGATAAACTTGTAGTGAATCCACTTAATTTATGCATACCATGTGTGTTAAGCAAGGTATATACCCGTGATATACACCATGTATAACAAGTGTATATCACGGGTCCTTTAGGTTGAAGCCCAACACGATATAAGGCAGACCATCCCATCTCGGGTTAGCCCATCACGGGTTGTATATTATTTGTATATATTGTTGTAATATTGTAGTGTAAATGTTACCTTAATTAGTCTTGTACACTTACAATAGTGATATGAGTCTTGTACTACTAGAATAGGGATTTGGAGTTAGAATAGGAGTATGATTCTCCTATTATGGAAATATGTAACTTGTATATATTCTCTTTCAATTAATGAAAATAATCAATGAGATTATTTCTTTCATGGTATCAAGAGACTAGGTCTAACTTGCTTCCGCCTTTGTTCTCCAAATATTGCTCTCAGTTTTTGTGCCATTTCTCGGCCACAACTGCCTTAATTTCCGTCCCCCTTCACCGAAATTCGTGATATTTTTTACCTCCACTCTTCCCAAATTTTCCCTCATTTCCCTTTGTTCTTTCGTTATGTCTAAGAACATTTTTCATCCTGCCCTTACGGTTTCTAACATCAAGAACAACATCCCTATTGTTCTTGAGATGGAAAACGTCCAATATGCGGCGTGGGCAGAATTGTTTAAAATTCACGCTATCTCCCATCAAGTCATCCATCACATAGTTCCTCCCGTTGCACCTTATGCTTCCGTACCCCCATATTTTTGGCATCATGCTCTACAAATGACTACATATCTCCTTAACATAATTTCTTCCAAAGGTTTGACATATTCTTCCCCCCTTCAAGTTTTATATAATAAGACTCCTTCGTATTCACATCTTCGGGGTTTTGGGTTTTTGTGTTATCCGTTATTCCTGTCCACCATAATTAACAAACTTCAGGCCCGGTCTACTCCGTATATGTTTTTGGGATTTCCGTCTAATCATCGTGGTTACAAATGCTTTGATTATCCTCTAATAAAATCATCCTTAGTCGCCATGTTATTTTTGATGAATCCCAATTTCTGTTTGCTAAGGTGAGTAATTCCGCGCCTAGTTCTTATAATTTTTTGGATGATGATATATCCCCTTATATTATTTACCATTTTTCGGACATGTCCCACACCTAAAATTCTCCAACCCTTACCCCGTACTCATGTGTCTGCGTTAAATGACCCAAATTGGAAAATTGCTATGACCGATGAATATAATGCTCTTATTGATAATAAGACGTGGGAGTTGGTGCCCCGTCCATCGGTTATTAATATTATTAGGTCTATGTGGATTTTTGCTCATAAGGACAATTCAGATGGTTCATTTACACTACATAAGGCGCGGCTTGTGGGTGATGGTAAGACTCAATATGTTGGGGTGGATTGTGGTGAGATGTTTAGCCCGGTGGTCAAGCCGGTTACCATTCACATTGTGCTCAACTTGGCTCTTTCGAAAGCATGGCCTATTCATCAGTTAGATGTAAAGAATGATTTCCTACACGGTGATCTCAAGGAAACAGACTATATGCATCAACCTTTGGAATTTAGGGATCCCAAACATCCTCATCATGTCTGTTTGTCTATTTGTTGAAAAAGTTCTTATATGGGCTTAAGCAGTCTCCACGGGCCTAGTATACGCGGTTTGCCGACTATGTTTCGACTATTGGGTTCACTCACAGCATGTCAGATAATTCATTATTCATCTATCATCGTGGTTCGTCCTTGACATATATTCTGTTGTATGTGGATGATATTATTCTGACTGCCTCTTCCGATACCTTACGTCAGTCTATCATGACAATGTTCAGCTCTGAGTTTGCTATGAAAGACTTAGGGCCCTCGAGTTATTTTTTGGGAATTGCTGTCACTCGTCATACAGGTGGGTTGTTCTTATCTCAAAGGAAGTATGCAGCTGAGATCATTGAGAGGGCTGGGATGTCATCATGTAAGTCCACTTCCACTCTAGTTGTTACTAAGCCCAAGCTTAGTGCCGCGGCCGACGCACCTTACGAGGACCCAACCCGCTATCGCAGTCTTGTAGGGGCCCTTCAGTATCTTACATTCACGAGACCAGATATTATGTATGCGGTCCAGCATGTGTGTTTATTTATGCATGATCCCAGAGTTGAGCACATGAATGCACTCAAACACATCATTCGGTATATTCAGGGTACACTTGACTATGATTTGCATTTATATCCTTCCTCAACGTCCGCACTTGTCTCGTATACAGATGCTGATTGGGGTGGTTGTCCGGGCACCAGACGGTCTACGTCTGGCTATTGTATGTTTCTTGGGAATAACCTAGTCTCATGGTCGGCAAAACGTCAGTCGACATTGTCCTGATCCAGTGCCGAGGCCGAGTATCGAGGGGTAGCTAATGTGGTCTCGGAATCATGTTGGTTAAGTAATTTGCTTTTGGAGCTTCATTGTCCCATTCAGAAGGCAACCTTAGTGTATTGCGATAATATTAGTGCCATTTACCTTTCAGGTAATCCGGTTCAGCACCAACGCACTAAGCATATCGAAATGGACATTCACTTTGTCCGTGAAAAGGTTGCCCGTGGTCAAGTTCGCGTATGCCATGTCCCGTCAAGATATCAAATTGCCGACATCTTTACAAAGGGTCTTCCCTCGATCCTTTTTGAAGATTTTAGGGACAGTCTCAGCGTTCGAAGACCGCCCACTATGACTGCGGGTGTGTGTTAAACAAGGTATATATACATGTGATATACACTTATGTATACACTTAATATACATAAGTGTATATCACGGGTAATCACAGCAAAGCCCATCTCGGAAGTCAGCCCAACACGGAAGAGGGCAGTAAAGCCCATCTCGGGTTGGGGTTTTATATTAGTGTATATTTGGTATATATTGTTGTAATATTGTTACCTTAATTAGTCTTGTACACTTACCATAATTGTATAGCTAGAATTATGGTAGAATAAGGTTTTAGGAATAGAATAGGAATAAGATTCTCCTATTATGAAAATATGTAACTTGTATATATAGCATTTCAATTAATGAAAATAATCAAGGGGATTATTTCTTTCAAATATGATTGTTTTGAACTTGAAGTTACAAGATGTCAGAATCAAGCGTAAGGCCTTCACATTCCATGTATTGAAACAACTAGGGGCGGAGCAGGGATTTTCCAGGAGAGGATTTCAAATATAAAGAATTGAACACACGAAAAAGTTAAGAGATTCAACATTTATTATTTAAACATATAAACAATTTTAACATTGTATATACAGTGTGATTTTTCGGCAAAAGGGATTCAAGTGAACTCCTAGAACCCCTGTGGTTCCGCCCCTTGAAACAACTAGAAGTTCCTTTAGGGGTCTTTTGGTAGAGTGTATAAGAATAGTAATGAATAGAGTGTATTAGTAATGCTTACATTAGTTATGCTGGCTTATTTTTATTCACTATTTGGTTTGGTCTATTAAAGCATTGCATAATTTCTAAAATAATTGTTTGTTTACAAAAATATTCTCACAATCAGTCCATCCCTTTATCTTTTTTAAAAGATGAATATGTTGATGAATGTTTTTATATGAAAAAGGTTTTAAAAAAATTATTTGATTTGTCTACCTATATAGTATTGAAGTGAATATTTATTTCTAAAAAAGGAAATATGCTAAGTATTTATTTATATTCCAATGATATAATTTTATTTTCCACTTTCTTGGATTATTAGGCGAAAAAATAATTTCACACTACTTCAATTTACAAACTCAATATGTTCATATTAATTCATTGTTAAATTTAATTTGTGTATAATTGGTCTAAGTTTATAACTATGTATAATTGATCTAACAATCAAACGACTCCTTCTACTAAAAAAAATCAAAATAGGCTCGTGAATAATACATATGAGAGAGTAAAGTAGAAGATATGGAATAACTTTTGATAGGATTGGAAGTTGGAACTGAAAGAAATAATCCCCTTGATTATTTTCATTGATTGAATAGATATATATACAAGTTACAAAATCTTCTTCTACCATACTTCTAACTATACAATTATGGTAAGTGTATATCATAATTATGGTAAGTGTATATCCTAATCTAGGTAACAAATATACTACAATATACTTTCCTTAATATACAACTATTGCCCACTGTTTTGCTGCCTTAACTCTCGTGATGGGCTGGACGTGCTGGGCACTGCCGAGAGGCCCAACAAGCCCACTGCTTCTTGCCGCACCGCCGCTTGTCGCACCTTTGCTTCTTGCTCGCTAGGCCCGCTGCCGAGAGGCCCAACAGCCCATTGTCGCTTTCGCTAGGTCACTACTTCAGTCCATTGATATACATGTGATATACACTGCTATATATTCAGTGTATATCACATGTATATTGCTCTGTTTAACACACCCCCGCAGTCATAGCGGGCGATTTTCGAAGGCTGAGACTGTTCCTAAAATCTTCAAAGAGAACCGCTGGTAGACCCTTTGTATAGATGTCTGCAATTTGATAACGAGACGGGACATGGCATATGCGAACTTGACCCTTTGCAACCTTTTCACGGACAAAGTGAATGTCCATTTCGATATGCTTGGTGCGTTGGTGTTGAACTGGGTTACCTGAAAGGTAGATGGCACTAATGTTATCGCAATATACCAAGGTTGCCTTCTGAATGGGACAATGAAGCTCCAAAAGCAAATTACGTAGCCAATATGATTCGGAGACCACATTCGCTACCCCTCGATATTCTGTCTCGGCACTTGAGCGTGATAGAGTTGCCTGACGTTTTGCTGACCAGGAGACCAAGTTGTTGCCAAGGAACATACAGTAGCCAGAAGTCGACCGTCTGGTGTCGGGTCAACCACCCCAATCAGCATCCGTGTAAGAAACAAGTGTGGATGTAGATGAATGATACAAGTGCAACCCATAGTCTAGTGTCCCCTGAATATACCGAATGATGTGTTTGATTGCATTCATGTGCTCAACTCTGGGATCATGCATGAATAAACACACCTGCTGAACCGCATATGTAATATCCGATCTGGTAAAGGTAAGATACTGGAGGGCCCCTGCCAGACTGCGATAGTGGGTCAGGTCCTCGTATGGTGCACCTGCTGCGGCACTTAGCTTTGGGTTTGCATCAACTGGCGTGGAAGTGGACTTACAGTATGACATCCCAGCCCTTTCTATGATCTCAGTAGCATACTTTCGTTGAGACAAAAACAAGCCACCTGAATGACGCTTGACGGCAATCCCCAAAAAATAACTCAAAGGCCCTAAGTCTTTCATAGCAAACTCAGAAGTGAGCATGGTCATAATAGACTAGCGCAAGGCATCGGAAGAGGCAGTCAAGATGATATCATCCACATACAACAAAATGTAGGCCAATGACGAACCACGGCGGAAGATGAACAAGGAATTATCTGACCTGCTGTGAGTGAATCCAATAGTCGAAACAAAGTCAGCAAATCGTGTATACCAGGCCCGTGGAGACTGCTTAAGCCCATATAATGATTTCTTCAACAAACGGACATGATGAGGGCGGTTGGGATCCACGAAACCCAACGACTGATGCATATAGACTGTTTCCTTGAGATCACCATGTAGAAAAGCATTCTTGACATCCAACTGATGAATTGTCCAAGTCTTTGAAAGAGCCTAGCTAAGCACAGTGCGAATGGTAGCCGGTTTGACCACCGGACTAAACGTCTCACCACAATCAATTCCAACCTGCTGAGGCTTACCATCACCAACAAGTCGCGCCTTATGTCGAGAAAATGACCCATCTGAATTCTCCTTATGAGCAAAAATCCACATAGACCTGATAACATTAATACCATATGGACGGGGCACCAACTCCCACGTCTTATTATCAATAAGAGCATTATATTCATCAGTCATAGCAATTTTCCAATTAGGGTCATTTAATGCGGACACAGGATTGCGGGGCAAGGGGGATTTAGAGACATCAGAATGTAAATTAAAATGTCTTTTAGGTGTAAATATGCCCCGCTGACTACGAGTGACCGGTCTATGACTCGAGGAGGAAGTGAGGGAATTTTGGGAATTTTCTGGGGTCGGGACAGACGGGCCAGCAAGCAGTGGGCATGCTGGCCCAAATCGGTAAACTGTGGTGTCGTCGGATCGGTTCTCGAATTGGGCCGGACAGGCCCAATTGCGAGGGGACCTGTTCCGAACCGGAACTGCGGCGGTGGCGGACCGTGGGACCAACGGGCAGTGGGCCCGCTGGAGGATTTTGGGTGTGGGATATGTTCGAAAAATTCTGAATAATATACGGGGATATGTGGTCATCCAAAAAATTATACGACCTAGGCTCGGGAGTATGAACTCTGATAAAAGGAAATTGGGTTTCATAAAAAATGACATGGCGATTAATTATGATTTTCTTGGAGGATAAATCAAAACACTTATAACCACGATGATTCGACGGATAACCCAAAAATACACACGGGGTAGACCGAGCCTGAAGTTTGTTAATTGTGGTGGATGGGAATAACGGATAACACAAGCACCCAAATTTCATTGATTGAATAGATATATATACAAGTTACGAAATCTTCTTCTACCATAATTCTAACTATACAATTATGGTAAGTGTATATCATAATTATGGTAAGTGTATATCCTAATCTAGGTATCAAATATACTACAATATACACACAATATACTTTCCTTAATATACAAATCTTGTCCACTGTTTTGCTGCCCTAACTCCCGTGATGGGTGGACGTGTTGGCACCGCCGAGAGGCCCAACAAGCCCACCGCTTCTTGCCGCACCGCCGCTTTGCTTAGGCCACCGCCGAGAGGCCCAACAGGCCCACTGCTGCTTGCTGCACTGCTGCTTGCTGCTTAGGCCACTGCTTTAGTCCACTGATATACACTGCTGTATATTCAGTATATATAACATGTATATTGCTCTGTTTAACAGGAACCTATACGGTCAATTTGTTATACCGGAAACCGGATGAATGTGCAACTACCAAAAATGGCAACTACTTTGAAATGATTACTGCAAATGCAAAGTGTACTAAAATTAAATAGTTTAACTTTCATACATTGTTAGATAAATAATTTTGACATTATCAGGATATTTAAAATCCTATTATAAGTATCTTCTATATCAAACATGGATCGATAACATATGGAACACTATAAACAACTTGTTGTCGTTAATATTTTAAATTTTTTCAGCGAATATAAATCAAATTTCACAAAAAAATGTTTTTGTTCATATAAACTTGCATTAATATGATAACATATTTTAATCAAGCATAATATAATAACATATTTAATCAAACATAATTTTGTAGGGCAATTTTATCTTTAAATAAGCTAATGCATGCATTAAAATACATTGCATTGCTAATACCATGGTTTGCTAGGTATTAGTTATGCATAGGATATTGGAGGATGGGGTCAACCTCTTTCATGACCCATGGCCCCACCCAGTGTGTCACTTGGTTAGTGATGGGAAACCTTCCCGCACGGTTCGGAGAGCACTGAATTAGAATGAGAGGTTTACCATCACATCATTGCATGCAAGGGAAGCTCGCTCGATTCTATGATTGGTCCGACTCGTAATTCACTTCTGTAATACCAAATAGAATGTATAACTAATATAGGGTGAAAAAAGTGTACCAAACAAGGGATTAGTAAAACCAAAGTTAATGCATGTCCTACCCCACGAACTCTTAGTTTTTCACCAAGCAATATTACTTACTTTTTTATTTTTGAGTTGTTTTTAGTAGGTGATTATTATGAAAGTACTATCTGATATTGTCGTAAGAAATTTTGCCTCGAGTAGTTGTTCTAGCAACTTGAGTTGCTGCATTGTTTTCATTAATAACTTGAACTGACAATCCCAAGATTCATGTCTTTGATTTCAGTATGTCATGGCCTTTTACCCATGAAATTTCCTTTTATATGGTCTGTCTTTAAAACAAAGAAAAATTGACAAGATATTTTTTAAATAAAATTAATGTGGAGAAGCGTTTGTGAAGTGTTGGTCCAAATGTGTGTTCTTCTTATCTTATTCTTCCCTTTGTTCTAAACCTCTTTAGAATTGAGTTAGTTTTACATGTCCTACTACTAAAAAACACTACCGATTGGCTATTTATTTCTTACTTCCTCAGTCCCAAAAATATTGTCTTAAGTGTTTAGTTTATTTACGTAATGAGCATTTACGAACATGCGCGAAAGCTTTTTCAAAATTTTGAGTCTGAAGTATCTAATATGAACATTTTATCATATGTTCAGGTGATTAATCGGAACATGTCGTAGTTCGAATATTTAAATAAAATTTACAGACAAGTTTAAGGAGTTGTCAATGTGTTCTGCCTATTATTTACCACAATTAAGTACTTCATTCAACGAAGTGAGATGTATCATAGGGGATCATGATTTGAACTTTATGGATTCTGAATTCTAAGACGACTGTTTCATGAAGTGCTACTCATTAGATTCTAAATTTAATTTTATACATATTTAATAAATTTCTTAATGCACATATATGATTTATGCTAAAGTTAATGAATTTCACCGAACCCGTATCATAAATGTTACCTCCACCCCAAAAATATATATAATTTAATTATGATTAAATGATAAGAATTTATATACATATAAATTTGGCCAAATTCATCGACAACCCCTTATGATCATCAAGATTTTTCACTTACACCTCAATTAAACCTTATTCCATTTAGACACATGAGTAGGGCCTGACTGTGTCATCTACACACTTTCGTGACTTAGTCAAATATATAAAGAGTGGGAAATACACTCGCTGATGACGTGTCAAAGTAGTCATTTAACTTATCACATGTCGCATTTGGATACGAAATAATAATTAAAAATAAATTATGAGAAAAAGAAAAGAAAAAACATTTTACAGGAATAATAAAAAAAAAATCTAAACAAACTCCACATCCATTTCGCGGGAAAATGAATAGCTTTTGCAGAAAAAAAATTAGGTGAACTTTTTAAAAAAATTTCAGATCTGTTTTCTTTTTAGGCTGAAATTTTCAGATATGTTTTTCTTTTTTTTTTAGATTGAAATTTTTAAAAAGGAGGGGACCGTGGGGAATTTTTAAAATTCACTTTTTATTTTTATTTTATACAATATTCTCGGTGGCGGTCTTCATTTTTCCGGTGGAACACGATAGCAATGGTAGACTATTAAGTGGAGAAGAAAGAAAAAAAGAATAAAGATGAAAAAGAAGGAGGAAATAAAAATAATTTTAAAAAATCTATTTTTTAGCCTTTCCACGCACTTATTTTATGTGAAAATTAAGCAACTTGCCAAGTCAGTTAAAATCGTCTAAATGCCACATTTGGGTCTTATTTGAGATGTCCAAATGAAACATGATTTAGTTGAGATGTCTAAGTGAAAATCTTGACGATCACTAGTGGCGGTAGATGGATTTGGCCTATAAATTTATTAAGTTGGTGGGAACATATAATAAGAATATTTTATTCTTGTAACAAGAGCAACTTCTCATAGCATCAAGCTATATAAGTAGTCCTACATGAGATGTGGAAACCAGTATAATAGCAAAGCCTTTAAGAGTCATCATATAACCACTAAAACCACTTCTTGATCAACATTTAACAGTCTTGATTTTCCGACGATATGCCGATCAGCCGGATAGCAATCGGAAGGCCGGAAGAAGCCACCCAATGGCCGAGTTTATCTCCACCTTAATTTTCGTATTGGCGGGTTCGGGTTCAGGTGTTGCATTCAGGAAGTTGACCGGTGGTGGTGCTAACACCCCCGCCGGACTCATTTCTTCCGCCATTGCTCACGCTTTCAGGCTGTTCGTGGCGGTTTCGGTCGGGGCTAACATTTCCGTGGACATGTAAACGCTGCTGTCACGTTTGGTGCGTTTGTTGGTGATAACATACCCCTTTTACGTGGAATTTTGTATTGGATTGCTCAGTTACTTGGTTCTGTTCTTGCTTGCTTGCTTCTCAAGTCCACCACTGGTGGCATGGTGAGTTTGTTAATTTCTCCCTTGGATCTTTTTAATAGTTTAATCCCGAGTTTAAGTATAGATCATTCAAAAGTTATTTAGGGGTAATTTTAATTTGTGTCTTAAAAATAATAAAAAAATGTTATTTGCTATGAAAGGTAAAAATGATCTGATGATATAAAAATTTCTTACTCGCATATAATTTAAATTCATTATTTTCCCCTAGATTAAAGAGAAAATTTGTTATTTAATTTTGTACGAAGACAAAAAATAACATAGGATGTACAACAGGTGCATAGCCTAGTTACTCCATTAGTTCATTTTTACTTGACTCATGTTGATTGACACACATTTAATCTAATATTTTTAGTTTTAATAATAAGGGTGATATTGAAATAAAAAAATACTAATAAATTTTTCTTGATTTATTAAAATAGACAAGTAAAACAGAAATTTTTATTTTTAATATAAAGAACGAGTAAAAAGGAACGGAGGAAGTATAACTAAACACACACTATTGCTATTTGAAGAAGTTTTTTCTTGAACTACTATAAAATTTTCAAATTATTTTTAGAAACTTCAACTATATAAAAGTTATGAATGGGTTTTATGTACTCCTATGCCGTTTCATTTGCTATCTCAATTTTATGTCCAACATAAAAATATGTATCCTTTTATACATGTGATAACTCATTAATATCAGTATCCATTTTTACTCTTAATTACATATTATATTAATTGAATGGCATATTAAAGACCTTTCGATCTATAATAAAGATACCTTTCTGTCCATCATATTTAGCAAATGTGTGTTTATAAGTTTCTCCTCCTTAATCCCTATGTATTACTCCCTCCGCCTTAATTTATATAATATAGTTTGGCTGGACACGAAATTTAAAAAATAAAAGAAGACTTTTGAATCTTGTAATCTAAAACAAATTAAAGATATTTGTGTGGTTATAGATCATTTCGTTAAGCGTAAAAGATTTGAAACTGACTAAAAAGAAAATTATGTCATATAAATTGAGATAGATGGAGTATCAAATACTATGAGAAAATTAGAAAAACAAAGAATAACTTCTAAACATGTAAAGTTTAATATTTATTCTAAAAAGATAATGAATTTTAATTTTGAGAAATGAGTACAAAATAGTAACATCATATTTGACTCTGGAATGATACGGAGATGGGTGCATTCGCGTTGTCCGATGGAGTTGGTGTAAGCAACGCATTGGGAGCCAATGATATCATGTAAGATTGTATTAATCTCTTTTGGAAAGCCTTTCTCATTAATACAATATATATATATATATAATGTGGAATCCCTATATAACAGGGATCCTAGTTCTACCATAATTACATAACTATAAATATGGTAAATACAATTGTGGTACACACGTGCTAATACACCCCCTCAGTCGGAGCGAAAGGAGGTCGGATACTAAAACTGGATCTGAAGTCGAGGAATAGTTGTCTAGGAAGACCCTTGGTGAATATATCCGCATACTGATATGAGGAAGGCACATGCAATACCCGGACATGATCGAGAGCAACCTTCTCACGAACAAAGTGGATGTTCAACTCAATGTATTTGGTTCGCTGATGTTAAACCGGATTATGAGACAGATATATGGCGGATATATTGTCACAATAAACCAAAGAAGCCTTACGTAATGGACACTGAAGCTCCAAAGAAGATTTCGGAGCCAACAGATCTCAGCAACAACATTAGCAACACCTCTGTATTTTGCTTATTCATTCGAATGTGATAATGTGGGTTGCCTCTTGGCGGATCAAGAAATATGATTATCTCCTAAGAATACACAGTAGCCTGAGGTGGAGCGTCGCATGTCCGGACAACCTGTCCAATCATCATCCGTATATGACAATAACCTATTCGGTGCGGAGGAATATAGATACAAACCATAATCAAGTGTGCCCTTAACACATCGAATGATACGTTTGATGGTAGTAAAGTGAGGCTCCCCGGGGGGGGGGGGGAGCATAAATAAGCATATCTGCTGAACATCATAAACAATATCAAGCCTGATGAAAGTGAGGTATTGTAGTGCACTTGCAAGACTCCTGTAAAAGAGTGAGATATGACACTGGATCATCATCCAAAGCACTAAGCTTTGATCTAGAGTCAACTGGAGTAGCCATGATATTACAATTCGCCATTTTAGCCATGTATACAATCTACTTTTCATACTTACGCTGACAAAGAAACATTATATCTGCAGATCTAGTCACAAAAATCCCTAAAAAATAGCTCAACTTTCCCAACTCAGTCATAGCAAATTCTGTTTTGAGTAGTGTAATGTCTCATTTTTCAATAAATCAGAGAAGGCAGTGAGCACAATATCATCAACATACAATAATAAATACGCAATGCTACTACCTCTATGAAAAATAAATAGAGAATTATCACACTTGCTGCACACAAACCCAATCTGCATGATATACTGTGCAAAACGATCATACCACGCTCTAGGAATATGTTTCAAGCCATAGAGTGACTTACAAAGATGACATACATAATGAAGGGCTGCTGGATGGACAAAACTAGGCGATTGATGCATATAAATCGTTTCTATCAAATCCCCATGTAGAAACGTATTTTTTACATCAAGATGATGAATAGGCTAGTTCGTACCCATGGCAATGCTCAGAACTATGCGAATGGTAGCCGGTTTAACAACCGAACTGAATATCTCACCACAATCAATACCCTCTTGATGATTGGTGTCATTAGCCACAAGTCTTGCCTTATACCTCTCTAGATCACCACTGTCTCAGTATTTGTAACGAAAAAGCCACATGCAGCAGATCACATTCACCACCTCCGGTCTAGGAACCAAATCTCAAGTGTGTTGTTGGGGCAGTGGGTGGCTAGATAATTTTCTGGGTTTGCGGGTCATTGTGGTGGGTTTGCGGTTGGGTTTCACTGTTACGGGGACCTGGTTACGGGTGAGTAATGTCGGGACAGGGCATCGTGTCTGGTGACGGTGACGATGGGTGCGGTGGGGTCGATGAACTGGGATAAACGGTGGGGTGTGTGGTGGGTGCTGTTGGGTAGGATGTTGGCGGTGGGGTAGGGCTCGAGTGTCGGTGAGTTAGTGGTTTAGTAGTGGTCTGGGTACTGGGGTAGGTACGGCTAGGAGTTCCGGTGATAGGTAGTGTGTCGGTGTTGGGTTGTGTTCGAGGAAAGATTGCTGTTGGTGGTGGTGACATGGTGGTCGTTGGTTTGTTTTACCGGTGGGTGTTCTAGATAGTGATTGTGACGGAGAGGTGGCAGAGACGACCGGACTGCCGGTGGTAGCATTTTGTGCGCCTACCGATGCCGAAGCAATGGCGGTCTGACGGAATGCTTGTTGGATGTCAATGACTCATAATTTTTTAATGTTGTTAAATGGGAAAACATACTCAACAAAAGTGACGTGGCGAGAAATTATGATTTTGTCGGTGGAGAGCTCATAGCACAGGTATCCCCTATAGTTTGACGGGAAACCTAGGAAGGCGCATGAAGTTGATCAAGGTGCCAATTTGTGGGGGGCGTGGATGTCAGATTAGGATAACACAGACAACCAAAAATTCTAAGATGGTCATAGGTAGGGATCCGACGGTAGATAATTTCGGTGGGTGTCCTATTTTGAATCACACGGGTAGGTAAAATGTTGATAACGTGTTCTACCATTTTTAATGCATATACCCAAAAAGTAGGAGGGAGAGACGCATGAAAAATGAGGATACGCATCATATTATTAATGGTTCAAATAATTCTTTCGGCTTTACAATTTTGAGGGAGGTATATGGGCATGAGAAACGAAAAACCATGACGTTAGCCGCACATAATTTATGAAATAAGAAATTATTAAACTCACGACCATTATCACATTGAAACGATTTTATGTCTTTTTCAAATTGCGTTTTAAACCAATGTACGAAACTCAATATATTTGGAGAACACTTGAGATTTGAGTTTGAGTGGGTATACCCAAAGAAAGTGAGAAAAATCATCCAAAAATATCAGATAATATTTGTGACCTAAATTGCTAGTTATGGAGATGTCCATAAATCAACGTGAATAATATCAAAGGGAGAGAAAGTAGTACTCATAGAAGTCATAAATGATAGTCTAACGTGTTTCCCTAACTAACATTGTTATATACCGTTTTAACCAAGTCGAAACGGAGTACAACATATTGGCGATTCCTAAATTGTTTTAAGGAGTCGCAACCCAATTATTTTTAAGATGAATTAGGACATCTATTTAACTAAGAAATTGCTTAAAGTTAACTCCAATTAATGATCTGCTTAACTAAATGATTGTAGGTAAGGGTTCTTTATTATCCTAAAGGGAAGGGATTAGACATCCTTTAAGATCTGCTAACTACGGTTATTCGGTCAAACTTAGGTTAATCTAAAGTAGTTTCAAAATATAAGTAAAAGTGTTTGGGTGCTGTATAATTAATTAAAAAATAACTTATAGCTAACCAATTTAATACATTAATATGTGAAAAATAATGGTCAGATTTTAGATTATGCTAAAGATAAAATCTTTGCAAGTGAAGATTAAAACGGGGAGAAAACCTAAAATTCGTGAAATTTTCACGATGGCTGGAGGTGATTTCAGCCTTCATTGTTTTTCTAAAAATACTTCTAAAATATTTGTAGACTCTTGAGGGCTGAAAAATGATTTGGGCCTCTATTATTTTCTATAAAACATTTGGAGAATTTAAAGCATCCCGGAATAGAAATAATTTGGTAAAGAAGTTGTTGGCTTAAAATAAGAACATATTCTCCAAATCAATTCTTTTCTTTTAAAGGTATACCCCAAAACCAAAAAAATTAAATTAATTTATTTCAAAGTTATGTTTTAATCAAAGGAGTAAAAATAAGAACGGGAGAAACACGCTAATGAGCTTCAAGCTGTTTTACACACTTAGAATAAGGTCAAGCTAATAGGTATTCTTAAATGAGCCTATTCATGATTTTAAAAGCCTTTTAGGAAAATAGGTGTTGGACTTTATGTGATAAAACTACTTACTTAATGTTTTAAAACGATAGACCTAAATGATAAAACAATTGTAGTCCCACATGAACCATAAATCCAGCACACAATTTCAATCCAGAGACAAATCCATAACACAAATAAATTAGCAAAAGATGAGATAAAATGAATATCAAAGGCGCCAAAGGGAAAAGAACAAACAAGCATTAGAAAAAGGGAAATCAGATTTTTAAACATCCATTAACAAACCAGCAAAAGATTATCAAAGGCTATTTAATTGATGCAGCAAGTAAGAGAAGCCATGTGAACTAGAAACGACAAGCATTGGCAGATAACATTGGAATTTCATGTGAACTCTTCATAAATATCCCAACAATCGACTGATTTACAAGCCAAGATAAACCACACTTCCACCAACAGCCCACTACATACTGCGAGGAACATCCAGAGGCAGATTTCAAGCGCAAAATTAAAGACAAATGTCTTTCATCAGCAGCATTTTTTACAACAAAGGGATTCATGCTCAATACTCGGATGAAGCATAGTAAACATATAAAGGAAAACATGTTTACATACATATTTAAAAGAAACAAGCATTCTTTACATTAACAAAAAAAATAATCTTTTGACATCTCTGTTATTTTCAAAGAAAAGGAAAAATCAGACCTCATATTTGAAAAACATTTCTGACCCTCAGACAGTGCAAGATATATGCCATGAACCAACAAACCTTCAGTGATTTCCTTATTTGCACTATGACAGTGCAAGATATATGCCATGAATTCGGCTTACGTTTAATACTGATCTTTGGAAATGAACTATGACATATACAGTTAAGCATCATAGTTCATTGCCAAAGATCAGTATTAAACACAACATTTATTCTATGATGCTTAACACCACACGTTCAAATAATAACCACTAATCAGAGGGGGTAAGTAAATCATCAAGCAGTGGTGAACTATCCATGAACAACATTTTAAACATTCATCTACATGCTCTACTAAGCAAGCATCGATAGCATGCTCGGTGTATATAGTAAACGTAAGCCGAATTCATGGTTTAACAAACAAAACACAGACCTGAGTTATTTAACCAGATTAACTTCTACATCATATTTGAGTATCGACAAACATAATAATATGAATTAATCTAGCGATACACAATTATTCAACAGAACGACACAGAAGAGCACATAAATTCTGAGATAAACTAAATTCGAAAGAAACCGGGTCTACGGACCTTTTCCGGGTGCAGCGAACTGAGGCGGAGGCCCTTTCAAAATCCGCCGGACTACGAACTTTCTGAGCCCGGAAAAGTGATTTTTAGGTTGTATTTAAGGAGGCTGGGTGAGAAATAGAAAATATTTGAAGGTTTTTCTTTAGGGATAAACGGCGGCCAGAAAAAAAAGGAACTAGAAAACGATTTTCGATTATATTTTGAACACTGAAAATATTTGCAATTGGATTAAATTTCGATTTCTAAGAGAATATAAAATGGAAGAACCCGGATGACCAAGTCTATCATGCCACGTAGAGGTAGATATGGTTGTTAAAACGGTGGGAGGAGAGACTTGAGCATTTAGAGATGTGGGAGGGGTAACACTGGCAGCAGGCGTGGATAGGAAAGGATAGAGGTCCCCTTCACTATTGCATCTCGTAAGGAATTTTCCGGTACGTAGGTTCGTTACGAAAAAACTAAATGGGTCAAAATTTATTGATACAGAATTATCGGTAGCAAATTTACTAACGAAGATTAGATTATTGATAATCTTAGGAGCATATAGAACGGTATTTAGGGAGAAGTGGGGATGCGGTGGTGGGGTTAGTGTGTGGCCAAACCCTTGAATTGGAATGCGATGACCGCTTCCAACCATAATAAATTGTGGAGTATTTAAACTTCGCAGTTGAGGAGGATTATCAGAATTGGTGGTGAGGTGAGACGTGACGTCCGTATTCATATACCACGCATTATCAGGCTACCAAGAAGTCAATGTGATGAAAGTCGGACCCAAATTATATTGGAAGAGGCCTGGAACGGACTGGTAGGCTGACTGAGACGTGAGAGAAGTCATTATAGTGGATATGGAAAAGGATTTAAATTTATTTGAAAACAAAAACAATCTGCTTTGGTTCTCGGAAACGGAAGAGAAAAGTAGAATAAAAAACTTTTGTTTTATGTAAAGGAAGAAAGAAACAGACAAAAGAGTTTGACAATTTGTTCTATGTAAAGGACTGGTAGACAATTTGTTTTTGGTTCTCGGGTAGAGGAAGGCAAAAAACAGGAGACAAACAATTGTGCTACAGGAAAAAAGAGGGGTCTCGGGCAGTGTGCTGCGCAGAGGGACAACTAAAAGTTGCGGCTGTTCCTCGGGCAGTGAGCCGGGAAAGAGAGGGAAAAAAGAGTAGGACTTAGGTTTTGACCTCTGATACCATATAAGATTGTATTAATCTCCCTTGGGGAGTCATTCTTATTAATACAATATATATGTGTACAATGTGAAATACAACATGAATTCTAGTTCTATCATAATTACATAACCCTAAATATAATAAATACAATCGTGATACACACTTGCTAATAAAAGGACAGCGCACAACAAACTTTATCACACATGGGTCCGATCCGCGTCAAATAATTGACTGAATCTATATGTTTTCTAATCCAAAAATTTAGCCTATAGAGACAAGTAAACTTCACTTGATCAATATAGATGGAAAAAAAACTAAGAAAATATCTATTGAGACAATTGATCAATTTGATTAAACATTTAAGGAAACGAGAAATTGCTTGAGGTATCTCATGTGAAATTGATATTTATTTTTTATCTCCATTTTTATATGTTGCAAATAAATATGTTGGATTTATGGCAAGCTAAAGAACATATTTGTCGTCCTGGCAACAAAAGTCAGAATATTGCAAGCATCCACATAACGAGTTACGGTTTTGTGTTAATTTAGAACTTAGTGACGAATAGGTATGATTCGTGACTAATTTGACATAGTTGCTAGGTTGAATATCATGTGAAATCATAATTGTTTGACATGATTTGTTGCCACAAAATTTTCATTTATAGCTTTGAGATCAGGACTATTTGATATAGTTTGTGAATGATCCAGCGTGATAGATATGTTGAATATAGCATGAAATTATACAGATTAGATATGATTTATATATTACAATGTTGAAATCTGAAATGCATTTTTTTCTTTTCTTTATTTGCAACTTTAAAATTGAAATAAGTTTAAAGGTGTTAGGGTTTTTGACCTGATTTTCTTATCATATTTGAATTTTATTTTTTTCTTGAAAGAAAGTAAAAGTGTTGACAGAATTGCTTTTACTTTTCTTGAATTTTTTTTAAATTTTCTTCCATATTTGGTTATTCCTTCGCTTGGAGGAATTTTTTGGACATCTATAAATTGAAGACCTCCTTCCACAATAAACACAGAAAAATATTCACAATGTAATCATTTAAAGAGTCTTGTTTAGAGAAAGATTTTTCTCTCAATAGCTTTAGAATATTTTTATATTAATTCTTATCATATGTAGGTCAATTGACCAAATCATATAATATCATATGTCTTTTTTTTATTATTTTTTATTTTTGATTTATCGTCTTTCAAATTTTATAATTTATTAACTTTCGCGTGATGCCCAATCCCAACAAAAGAAATGCACTGTAAATGTTATGTGGTTTGTGAGTTACCCAATAGCATAATTAGAATGAATATAACATGAATGTCATATCAGTTTGTTATGATTTGTATGGCACTATTTTAAATGTATGTTTTTCTCTTCTTTGGTTGTAGTTTCGAGTCAATGAGTCAATCACGGGGTACGATGTTTTATGAATAATCCAATTCATATTTAAAATTAATATGAAATTTTATCGGTACGTTATGTCTTGCATATCATAATTACTGCACGAGCTTTGGTTCCTCTTGCACCAATTTCTGCCGCTCAATTTAAAGTATTTTAGTATGATTTTTTTTTTTACTAAACCTAAAAAGGTTTTCCCAAATATCAGAAAAAGTTACAAATTTAAATAATTAAAATTGCTCAATAATATAATTAAGATACTATTTCAAATTAATCCATACATGAGGTATATTTGTCATTTTTCCATCTAATTATCATAGAAACTATTTGCAGGGTGGATGAAATGGAGGCTCGCATCTGGAGTCTTTTGCGACAAAAAAGTGCCACCAAAACTTAAAGGCAAGTTCTATAGGGTAGTGGTTAGACTGACTATGTTGTATGAGGCGGAGTGTTGGCCAGTCAAGACTTCGCACATACAAAAGATGAAAGTTGCAGAGATGAGGATGCGGAGATGGATGTGTGGGCATACAAGGAGAGATAGGATTAGAAATGATGATATCCGAGAGAAGGGAGTGGCCTCGGTGGATGATAAGATTCGGGAAGTGAGGTTGAGATGGTTCGTGCTTGTGCAGAAGAGAGACACAGATTCCCCAGTGTGAAGGTGTGAGAGGTTGGCTATGGACGGGTTTAGGAGGGGTAGAGGTAGACCGAAGAAGTATTTGGGAGAGGTGATTAGACGGGATATGGCGCATGTGCAACTTACCGAGGACATGACCTTAGTAGGGGGTTGTGGAGGACACAGATTAGGGTAGAAAAGTAGTAGGTACTCGAGCGTAGTCCTACTTATGCATACAAATTGATAGTTGTAGTGCTATTACTGTAGGTCCGATTAGCCTATCACACTTATAAGCACATTATTGCTTTATAATCCACTGTAGTTTGATTTCTAATGCTATGTGTTCTTTAGTGTATTTTGTTTAGCTTATTTAGTTGTGTTAGCTACTGCTCCCTTTTGTTCGAATGCACTTTATACTACTTTAATTTCTTATCTGAGTCTGACCGTTTCTCTTGCTTTACTCTTTACTCTTACTTTATTTTGATTGTCTTGCTTGTAATTATGCTTTGTCTTAAGCCAATGGTCTCCCGGAAACATCCGTTCTACCTATTAAGATAAATGTAAGTTTTGTGTATATTCTACCCTCTGCAGACTCTACGGTGTGTGATCTCACTGGTTATGTTGTTGTTGTATCATATAAACTATTAAAAAATTTGACATAGTGAATGAGACTGTTAATTCCTTAAGGATAAATCTTAAATTGGAGCTAGCACTTCTTTGAATCCTTACTCTTGTGAATCTCAATATAATTGAAATTTAATGTGAATATAAAAGAATCTTGTTATTATTACCATAGAGAAAAAAGAAAGATAATTGCCTTGTATAACTGCAGCAAATGCTGGCGTGTCGCCTCGTTATGCGTGCAATGATTAAAATTAGGAAAGTCCCATGTTTCCTGTGAAGTGAATCAAAAAGTTAAAACTATGGCCGTGGCATTATCAAGATTTTTTTTTTTATATTCATCTTACCGCTTAAGCGATACTATTCTTAGAGATAGTAGTTATCTCAATACTATTATCATTAAATCGCAGAATGTACCTAAATGATTAGAATTTGAGAACAGAGCAATTGATACACCTACAATGTCCTAATCAAAAGAGAATAAATTACTCTCAGCAAAATTCAACCCACATACCTCCAACTATATTTTAAGTTTCCTCATTTGCCCTCCAGTTATGCCTGATCCGAATTATCAAAATTTATTCATAGTATTTCTTCTTGTTATTATCAACAACAACAAAAACACTCTAGATTAGCATAATCCTTTCACCCCTTAATGTCCTTGAATCATTTAATCTATTAAAAGGTCTGATTTTGATCCCAAGTTCATAACTTTCTTGATATCTCAATTGTTTTTCAGATATATATATATATATATATTTCTTTTTATTTTTGACGAATTTAGTAAAAAAAATTAATTAGGTTCTCAAGAAGATGGATTTTCTCATTCTATGGTCAATGATAAATCTATGACAGAAATGGGTTTTGGGGATTACGGGCATCTTTATTTATCATGCTTGATTATATTATTTTATCTGAATAGTTAGAGTTTGTGTTTTATTATTGTTTTGTTTACTTTTCTTTTAATTCATGTTTAGATGCTCACATTATAGAAGAAGATGCAAAATCAGAGCACCTATTTGTGATGAGATATTTGATTGTAGGCATTGCCACAATGATTCAAAGGTACAATTTTTTTGCTTTTCCACAAAAAATAAAGAAAAACAATGTTGGTTTTTTAATATAATTTTTTATTTTTATTTTCAAAAATTGAGCAGAATTGTTTAGAAGTTGATCCACTAAAACGGCTTGATGTTCCTCGTCATGATATTAAAAAGGTTAGTTTTTATGCCACCCTTTTTCTACTATATAAAGATTCAATTTTTATAGAGGTGAATATCTGTTCTTTGTGTAACTGTTTCCTTTTTTGTTTCAGTTTTTTTGGGTGAAATTGAGGAGGTATATGGTGATTTCTACTTTGAGGACTGTTGATTTTCATACTTATGGAAGTAGTATCTTTAACCTGCTGAATTTATCATATTTGTTTGTGTAGTTGCGCATGAATAAGTGCTAGATTTTGACGCAAATACACTATTTAATTTGTCGTCAGTTGAAGTGTGTGATCATCTCATCTAAAAGCTTAAATTGTTAGAGAAAGTACACTTATTTACTTGAATATCTTTTCAACAAGTCCTCTCACGTGCGGGTTTGATTTGTTTTTATGGGTCAAACACGTGGAAATTCTATTTAATAATGGGTGTTATATGGGGAGACTCGAACCCAAAGCCTCTGTCTGCTTTTGTATCAAATTGAAGTGCGTGACCATCTCATCTAAAAGCTTAAGTTGTCACTCTCAAGTGTGCTGAGAGCACATTATTATTTGCTTAATTATCTTTTCAACATAGCTAATATCTTTAGCCTGCTGAATTTCTCTTATTTGTTTGTTTAGTTAGTTGCATATAAATAAGTGGTACTTTTTGACACTTAGAGACTATTTAATTTGTCGCCAGATGATTATCTTATGTCAAGAGTGTGTACTAACTAGTTTTTTCTATTTGCTTAATCTCTTTATTTCATTCCCATTAAATTACGTGTCATCTTTGTCGTTTAAGATTCGTTTTACCATTTTGGTTGAATTTACTTTTATTGTGAGAATGAATAAATGCTTTTTGTTCAGATTTCTTGTTTGTGGTCATTCCTAATTTGTCGACTATTTCAACATATTAAGCTCCACATGTGTTTTTCAGGTCATTTGCTCATTATGTAACACAGAACAAGATGTGAGTTTCCTTAAAAGTTAATTACTCATTCAAGTCATCAAACGATTGTTGACGCGTGGCTAAGACTGTATCTTTACCATTGATTGTCCTTTAGGTTCAACAAACATGCATTCATTGTGGGGTTTGTATGGGGAAGTACTATTGCTCAAAATGCAACTTTTTTGATGACGACGTAAGTTCTGAATATTATTTTACTGAAATGTTCTTGGTTCAATGCATGTCTAAACTCTACTTCTTACTCTGGATAATTTCATTTTTCAGGTTTCCAAGGATCAATACCACTTTGATAAATGTGGAATCTGCAGGTTAGAGTTACTAATATTGCCTGTCATTTTTCAGTTCTTCGGTACATTTTCCTAAAATTTTCCAACCAAAAGAACACAAAGTCAACAACATCCGAGACATTGGCCTGATCAGTAACATTTCGACAGAAATAACTGGTTAGGAACTTCAAGTTAGAAATGCCAAAACATATTTGGTTATTTAGCTATATATGCTTCATCTCATTCATGAGAATTTTCTTCGTAGCGGCTGATCATGGATATTATTAAATGCAAAATATTCCTACCCGCTGCATTTTTGCATTGTGGTATTTACTTTTCCTTCTAATATCCCCATCCTCATAGAGTAAACTTTACTACCTCCAATGCGAGAATAGTTAATCCTACCACCATGAGCAACCACTAATCTCTCCTGTCGAGGTGGCGTACTATGTGCCTCAGATGCTATAAGTGTGATCTTTTTTATATACCAGTGCAATGGTAGGACTTAGCACTTACCTTGGTCGTATGTTGCTCAGACTCTTCAAAAATGTCGATGGTCCGTGTCGAATCCTCCAAAAGTAGTGCATTTTTGGAGGAAACGACACGGGTACAACAACATTTTTAGAGTGTCCGAGCAACATAGCCTTGGTCATCATCCATCTAATATATTCTTTTTTTCATTTTTCTTGCTCAATCTATATACTTAATTGCAGAACTGGTGGCAACAATAATTTCTTTCACTGTAACAGATGCGGTTAGTGAGATGCTTTGCTTATAGATGAAAATCTTATTCTGCTTAATTGATTTGTTACAGAATCCGTTAATCTTTTCTTCTTTTTTTCTTTTAGAGTGCTGCTATTCGAATCTGATGAAGGAATCACATATATGTGTAGAAAGAGCAATGCACCATAATTGCCCTGTTTGCTTTGAGGCAAGTGCTAACTTTGATGAAAAACATAATTTAACAAGAAAATATTGAAATGGGAATATCCTGATTTTTGGTATCACTTGGTGCAGTATGTTTTTGACACCACGAAAAACATTACTGTCTTGCCTTGCGGTCACACCATGCATCTGGAATGTGTGATGCAGATGGAACAGCATTTCCAGTAAGCTTTACTTATCATTTATTTACGTTTTAAGCTATGTTGCTCGAACTCTTCAAAAATATTGACGTGTGTGTGTCGGATACTCCAAAAGTAGTGCAATTTTGGAGAATCCAACACGGGAGCGGCAATATTTTTGGAGAGTCCGAGTAACATAGGTTTTAAGTACTTCGGAGGTAACTGATTTGTAAACCCCCCACCCCCACCCCAACCTTCTCTTGATTTGGTAACATTCTCCCTTTTAACGTGGGAAATGCAGTTATTGTTGTCCTGTTTGTTCAAGATCATATTGCGATATGTCCCGTGTTTGGGAAAACTAGACCAGGAGGTACGTATATGCCGGACTTTATTAATATTGTTTTCAAATATTTTATTTATACTAATTTATTTCATCCTCTAATTGCAGGTTGCAACGACACCTATGCCTGAAATGTATCAAAATAAGATGGTAAGAGAAAGTCATGTCTGCTGTTGTAATTTACACTACTACGGTATTATTTTACGTGAAGGGCAACCTTGGAGCACTGGTAAAGTTGTCTCCATGTGACCTATAGGTTGTGTATTTGAAACGTGAAATCAGTCACTGATGCTTACGTCAGAGTAGGCTACCTATATCACACCCTTTTAGGGTCCGACCCTTCCCCGGACCTTGCTTAAATATGGGATGCTTTGTGCACTGGAATGCCTTTTTTTGTTTACAACTCTTATTTACGTAATATCCATAACAATTGTTCAGGTTTGGATCATTTGCAATGAATGTGGGCAAACGTCAGAGGTGAACTTCCATATTGTTGCACATAAGTGCCCTAACTGTACGTCCTATAACACATGGCAGACAAGAGGAGGCCCCAGTTCATGCTCATCTAGAATCGAAGAAATGGTTTGATGAGGTTTAAGGTTATTAACTGAGACCTAAGGGTCGCCCTTGTTTTCATTTTGCTGTTGTCAAATGTAATCATCACTCGTTGTATCAACATTCAAGGAAAGTTCAAGGCGACTTCATCTTGGGTATTGTGCCTTCATTGTCACCCGACCCCCAAAGCATTTTATTGTCGACAAGGATTACCGAGGTTGTTGCAGGACATTATTTGCTACCGCAGAGGGTTCAGAGCATCCTCCCATTATTTTCAAGTAATTTTTCCTGCACTTGCGAAAAATTTACTTAATCTGATCCGTAGAGTGTAATGAAAGTCTTGGAGCATACTGTCTCCATATGATCTCCACTGTTTTTCCTATTAATAGCAATTCCAGAAAGCATTTCTGGTGAACCTTGTCATCTGGTAAGGAATACCGGAGACTCACTTGTGAATCTTTTGGCTTTGTTCTGTCCAACAACAACAATAACTACACCTCAGTTCCAAAAAAGTTGGGAAGTTGAAGTGCATTGTGAATTGGCTTTACTCTATGATGGAATACTATTGTTATATGAGAATGTTGAAGGTTCTTTGCTGGTATTCACTGGGAGGGTTAAGTTGATAAATAGCCACTTTTCAGTCCTTGTATTGAAAGATAGCCACTGCCATTGAGTTTCAAGTTCTACAAGTAAAATTCAGGACATTATTATGGAGTTTCACTTTGGAACTTGAAGCTCGATTAACAATGGTTATTTTTCAAAGATATGACCTAAAAGTGGACAATGAACGCTATTTCTACTCGAATTTATTCTTTTACAAAATGTTCATCTAGCATAGAGGGGTGTGGCATGTGGCCAATGAAGTGAGAGAAGAACTATAAAGTATCATTTCAAGTTCTAGTTAAGGCAAAAAGTATTAGTCGTAGGTGATTTCTTCTCATATGTCTAAGCTTTGGGCGGCAAAGTTATCCGGTGAAATAGTCGCGTGCACGCAAGTTGGTTCGAACACCACCATCCAAATTAATTTAAGAATATTGTCGTAATTCAATGTCAAGTTTATTCGAGTCTTAAAACAGGGCAAAAGGAAAAGGGAAAAAGTAAGTCTATTATGCGTTTCTCTCAGCTATTTTTACACAGCAAGCTTTAGCAAAAGAATAAGAAGAATCATATGCAGCAAGTGCTTTGCTTTAACAAAAGAATAAGAACAATCAAGAGATTATCAAGTATGAAAAGAATAATGCTCTCAAGTAGTATCCTCTGGTGCCATAAGATAAACTGGTCTCTTGTTGATAGGTTGCAATGGCCTTACATTCCTTGCAGCATACTGCATTCAAAATTAGATAATATATCAAGTGTACGAGCAAAGGACTATACAACAACAACATGTCATGTGTAGTTACACTAGTAGAGTCTGAAAATGGTAGGATGTACGCAAATTCCCTGTCTTTGTTATATAGAAAATCTGTTTCATGTGGACAATGAAACTAACTCATTCGATAGGACAACATAGACACTTGCGTGTTTGTTGCGACATAAGTCATTCTTTAACCAACACTTACGTGTTTGTTACGACATAAGTCATTCTTTAAAAAACAAATCATGAGAAATCCAATTGTTGGTGTTTGGTTGCTATGGCAAACATAAAACTGACTTTTTTTCATTTTTGGGTGGAAAGTCATTTTTCTTAGGCTTACCATAACTTTTAATTCATATTGATTTTTCAAATCAACGTTAGAGATTATTATCAATTTGTAATCAGACGTAGATCTAACTAAATAGCATTACCCACACACCCTATATTTGTATTAAAAAGTTAGTGACTATAAATAATCTATCTGGAACCCCGTAAATAAATCATTGTTGTAAATTCAGAGCCTATAAATTTAAAATTCTGCATCGACCTCTGTTTTTAATACTCAACTAATTTATCAAAACACTATACAAATTGTTAATATTATTAATAATATTTAACATGTAAAATATATTATCCATGAAACATGAATACATCATACTAAACATACGTAGCAGAAATTGATTAAGAAAAAATCTGTAGATAAGTGAGAACTTACATCATGAACTGCTTCTCTAAGCATTTTAACTTGAGCTCTTGAAACAGTCCTCACCTAATTTGATTACAAATTGCATTATTCATATTAGTAAAAATAAATCATCCATCATTGAACAGAAAAATTAGTTGTTAATATGGACTTTATTAGTATCAATTTGTTAATTACCTTCTTTTTTATGGTCCAAATGACTCCTTCAGTGCAAGGAGGCACTGTAAGTGAACCCATATATCTATAGTATGTTCTACTACCAACCTTGATTTCTCTCGGATCAATCAAGCCAGCGTTTTTCACTTCATCTTTTTTGTCAATCATGGATGATATATTTCTTATCAACTGCCAACAAAATGTTAATTAATTATCAAATTGCATTGGAAAATAAAACAGTTTCATATTTTCAAAATTGAGAAGCTAATTTCAATAGTTGGTCGTACGACTAGGCTAAATAATTTGATTAGTGGTTGAAAGAAAGAGTTGGTGTGTTTAATCTACTATTTCACTTGAAGTTTATATACTTAATAATGTCAACTATATACTCAATGTCAACTATATATTGACAAGGTTACCAATAATGAAATTTTTATATTTAATGGAAACTATATCCTTAATTTATATACTCCGACCTATGCCTTATTTATTTTTATAAAAATTAAGACGTATGAATCTGAATACATATCAATAATATAATGTGCATAAAAATTAAGATATCTGAATCTGAATATACATCTTAATTGATCGCATTAAGATTTGAACACTAAATAATTAAAATCTGTTTGTTTTCTTAACATCTGAATTTATAAAACTTGTACTTATTTAAAAAAATATAAAATGCAAATAAAATTCTAATTAATCAGATACCCTGTCAACGAAATATTTTTAAAATTATGATGGTTGGTGGTGGTTATATCATATATGGCAAACGGTGTGTTTAATCCACTCTTCCACTTGAAGTTTATATTACTCAATGTCAACTATATAATGACATGGTTACCAATAATTGAAATTTTAATATTCAATGTCAGCCATTATAAACATCAAATTCAAAATTTATATATGATGCAATCTTAATATGGGAGCTATATATATTATGGGAGATGAGCTAATGCTTGGTGTGGTTGTACCGGGTGCAACTGGTGCAGTACACAGCTGCTGAAAACCCGATCTTCGGAACAAAGACACAAGTTTCGTTAATTATATTCAGACTCCTTAAGTTTAGTTCTTTAATTATGCACTTTACTCCAATTTTTATTGTAATAGTTTCTAAAGACCCATTAGCTAGCTAGGGTTCTTAGTATATATTCACCATTTTGGTTTTATCCATGGGCGAATTGTGTGCAAATTTTGGGGCACGTGAACCCATGGTCTTTCCGTAAAATTAGATATTTTATGTACATATTTTTTAAAATTGGTGTAATATAACCTGATGATACCCATGCTACAAAAAGGTTTAATAGTGCACTTGGTTAAAAACTTAGTTATTCACCAAAAGGAACAAGGATCAACTCCCACTTAAAACATTTTTTTATCTATCTTTTAATAGTGCACTCATGTTCTAGAAATCTTAAATTCGCCTTTGATTTTATCAATAAATTATCTCTTAGCTTTAGTATTTTTTTAACTTAGTTTAGTTCTTAGCTAGATTTCTTTCCAATTTCATTCGTGCATCAATTTATCCCTCCCCTACCTTTTATTACGTGCATGTTTAAATATCATTTTTAATCAACTAATTCTGACTACGTAAGCTTGAATCAGAGGAGAATATATATTGAACTTTTTATTTCAAAATCTAAGAACATCAGAATTTGAGATAGGTGGGTGCTGAGTTCATGATACGTTTGTGATAGATATAAGTGGAAAGACGACTTAGTATAAATTAAGATCCAAATTTTAAATTTTGTGGGTTCTAAATTTTAAAATAATAATAAATGATAATAATTTAGATTTGGACTAAAGTTAATGAGTTCGATCGAACTCATATGCAACCTTCTAGCTCTTCCCTTGAGTATAATTTTATATTGTTAAACGCACACACACAATAATTTTATATCTCTCTCAAAATAAATGTTATTTTTCTCTTTTTGAGAATTTGAGTACTAATTTTGAAGTTTAATTAAATTAATTTAATTTAATATTTTAAAATAAAATTTAAATATTCAAAACCTATAAGAAACGTACTACGTATAAGTCACCGTTCTTTTCATATCAATATGAAAAAATATTTTGTAAAGTAATCAAACTTTACATAATTTGAATCTTGAGAATGAAAAGGTAAGATCGGTGGAGTAATAATATGGAGAGAGGTTTATTACCTTGGAGAGAAATCGGTCGGGTTTGCCAATCTTGTAGAGGACAGCAGTCACAGCAATAGTATTTGTTGCATTTTCGTTTAAGTGAACCATGTGCATTTCCATGTCATACCTATCCCAAAATAACATTAATTAAAGAAATAGAAAAGAAGAAGAAAAGAATATATATATATTGTTGGAAATTAGCCTTTGGCGGGGAGATGCGTCCACCCATCTTTGATGAATTAAACACTAGTGTTCCGTATGTTGGAGACCTGGTCTCTTTACACATGCATGATCTACGAAGTGAGTAGATGACCGTAGGGCCAAGAATCGTCTAATTTCGTTGAGAAATGAAAGAGATATTGGTTCACGAAGTAAGGTGTTTGAGACATGGAAATGTGGTGTGGGACAAATCTACCACATCGGTGGGAATAGGAAGAATTGCTCTCTATATAAGTCTCTAATGTGGTAAAGGGTTTGGATCCCCAAGGGGTATCCCATTTGTTTAAAGAAGGGAAGACCTAGATGTGCTTGGGTTCAAAGCTAAGCCCACACGCGCGCCGCCGCCGCCCGCCCGTCCGGTCCGGTCTCGGGCTCGGGTCACGGGCCTGTGGGCCTGTGGGCCTTTCTGATATTATCTTTTTGGACCGAGAGAACTCGCCGGATGTACGTTTGATCCCTGAAGTTTCAATATTTACAGTTTGGACCAGAATTCTTTTATATGTACAGTTTGGTCCCCATACTTTCTGGGAAGGAAGGCCGTTGGACTGCATTTTTGGAGCATTAATCAGCCATTACTTGGTGATTAATTCTCCATTAACACCATTACTTGGGGCATTTGGGCGCCTTCTTCAAGGCCTTAATAGCCATTACTTGGGTCGTTTTAATGACCTCCTTTAAGGGCCATTACAGCCTTGTTTGTGGTGTTGGATAGCCCCTCCTCATACTATATATTGAGCTTCATTTGGCTGAAAACAAGTACTAGAAAACGGGAAGAAAATTGAGCGAGCAAAAGCAGAAAATAGCACTTTGGAAAGATACGAGAAAAATAGTTTATTTCATCACGAAATTACGCAAACCGGTGGGCGTAATTCCGCAAAAACAAAGTGGCGGAAAAACGGTGACCAAACCCTCACGTATACACAATATATACACTACCGAGACACACTATATACACAGAGACAAAAGAGAAGAGTAAAGAGAAACTCTTCCTTCCTATTCCATATCTTGACAAGTCGAGTCATATTTGTTTTCTTCGACAGGCTCAACCTATTGGCTTTGTAGTGTTGAGATTATAGTGTTGTTTTATCTTGGGAGACTATTGCCCGCTAACGTAAAAGCATATATACGGGGCAATCTTGTCTTAAGGATAGAGGGCTATCCTCGACTCAACACACAACGTTGTAACCGTCCGATTTAGTTGTTTCTTGATTTCAGGTTATCAAGATTCAAGGCACAACAAACTTGCGGCCAGTTCTCAAGATTGGCTTTGCAAGGTAATTAAGATTCAAGACACAACACATATGCGGCTGTTTTGAAGATTGACAATTTATTTATCCTTTCGAACATTTGTAATAGTTATTACTTCCCGTACTGCTCTATAAAGTACCATAGAAATACCAACAACTTAAGACAAGATCGTATTGTAATACTATTAGTGTTCGAAAGATGTCGGTCAAAAGTTGTGTGACAAAATCTGGATATGGAAATGGTTTTCTGGTAGAAGAGAGTGATGATGATGAACGTGTTCATGGTGTCACCGCTACCAAGACTGGTGGAAACAAGCGCTCTCGAGAGCACGAGGATGTCAAGCGGGACAAGAGGAGAAGGCGAAGATGTACTTCTATCTTGCGGCGAAGGCACCGTATCTGTCCCAGACAAAAGATCCGAATAATGGTAAGAAGGAACTGGACACTCAGTTTGATGAAGTGACTGGAGTGAGCCAGAATCCGAAATTGGGATAAGTAGTTTTTCTTACTTGTCAAGAATAAAGATTAAATGATGTCTGATTAAAAATTGATTAAAGTAGGAGGAATATGAAAATAATTTATATTCCTTACGCTTTAAAGAAAAAAAAATCAGAAGTTTAATCTCATCTTCTTTCCCGTTTAAAGATTGGATTTTGTAAACGACTTAAAAAGATCCGTTCTTTTAAGTGTAATGATTAAAAGTGTGTAAAGTATGTTCGCACATACGATGGAGAGAGATCCACTAACGTCGTGCGAAAACTCGTTACCACTCTTAAGTAAGCGCCAAGAATTATCTGGGCACCAATCTTAACGGAAGGAGTCTAAAAGCTAAAGACGTTGAACCTGTCATACTTGGCAGAAGATCCTTCATAGGATAATATTGGAAACTCAGTCATATAAAGCCTCCGGGCGACGGGAGTGGGCCAAAATTCCTTTGATATGATGATATTGGACACTCAGTCATATAAAGCCTCTGGGCGACTGGAGTGGTGCCAGAATTCATTTCATAGGAAAGGTAATGGACACCTAGTAAGGTGGGCCAGAGTTTCCAGGTCTTAAATGATCTGAAGGCCTAAAGAAAGGCAGTGAAGAAATTGGACACTCGATCGCAAAGCAAGCTGCGGTGGGCCGAGTATCGCGATCACATATGATCCGGTTACACCCTAACCACGGGCAAGAGGTTGTTCATGTGAAGCAACGCCACCTCTAAAGTAGAAGGGGCTGGAGAGGTTGTCCTCAATAGGACTTCAGGGAATGAGATCACTCTAAAATGAGGTGATACATGTCCCTAACTTGGTTTAAGGGACGCTGTTGGTCAAGCTAGTTTGAGACTAGTCCAATAGGTCTATAATAACTAAGAATGGTACAGTACGTCTGTAGCCAAATGAATGATATATTTGTAATCCGTGCATCTATGCCATCATAGATTAAGACACGTTAAATAGCAAGTCATTCAAAAGCTAACGATGTTGAGATTGTTGCCTTCTGTCGACATAAACCCTCAAAATAAATGTGAGGTAGATGAAGAGGCAAAATCACCTTTCCAAATTCCGTCAAGGGAATAGCGAAAGAAGCACCGCTCCTCTAGAACTTAGTCACACCTAATTGGGTGACTTGAAGTTTATACAAAATAGGGGGAGACAAGTACGTTGTGATCTTCATTGATGATGGTACAACGTATGGAATCCTTTGTTTTGTTGAAAAGCAAAGATGAAGTTGTTGAAGCGAGATAAGCGCTACAAAGCGAAGTTGAAAATCAACTAAGCTTACGGATTGAGAAATTCGTAGTGATAGAGGGGGAGAATGTGAAGCATCGTTCATTAAACGAATGTTCATTTCTCACCTCAGTCCAACGGTGTTAGCCAAAGTCGTACGCCCAATTTATGTGGGGTTGCTTGGTAAAAGTTGGATTACTGAAACAGGTCAAGTTGTACCTAAGACTGTAGACTGCATATCCTCTGGATCTGCAAATAACAGTAGTGTTGATCGCCCCTTGGTATCAAAGAATGCTGAATTCTTTGAAGATAGCTTTCCCTGAAAAAGGAAAAAGGAGTAATTGCTCAAGGTTAACAAGAACCCGCGAGGGCTCGATTGTCCGGAAGCGGACGTTCCGTATCTACAGGACTCGAAAGTTTCGGCTATCCGGAACTTAATATTCCAGATCCGCGAGAACTCGGGAATTCTAGAGGTTGAACCGAGAAGGAGCAAAGAGGGGACGAAGACTCGTTCCATACCTTCCGGCTTGTATGGTTGAGAACGAACCATGGACAATTAACAAATAAGTGTTATCTCCAAAAGCGCCGCTTTGGAAAGAAGCTAAAGAGGAAAATATATTCCATCATATAGAACCATACTTGTGTAATGGTTGATCTTCCTCCGGAAAAGAACCTTTGGGTTGTAAAATGTGCTCCCCGTGAGTAGCTTCACATCCAGGGCCATTGTAGTCTTACGTGGCATGGATGTTGAAACGACCTTCCCAACCGGAGAGTTGGAAGAAGAGAATCGAGTTGATTTTTGAACTGTTGGGCTTCTTCCCGAACTTTCATTTTGGTCCTTGAAATGTTTACATTTTGGTCCCGAAAGTTTCGGATAAAAAAAACAATGAATCGACCACGAAACATTGACTCGAAATTAGAAAGCCAACAGTTGGAGAATCAACGATCGAAAGTAAAAGTCATATTAAAACAAAGTCTCGATATGAAAGATATGGGTATCACTGAGATGACATCTTAGGAATTGGATTTCTAAGACATCTAACGGATCGGTCGATAGTAGACGATCTCGTTGAAGCCACCAATGGATAGGAATCATAGAGCGATTGGAATCATGGTGCACCCATAGACAAGGAGTGATATGCACGGGTCATGTGTAGTTCAATGTATTGTACACACTACAACCGACACCGGTATCGTCCTACAAACAGATCGGTTGAACTAAGGTTCACCGATGATCTTAATACATGATCAATAGAAGGCATTAAGTCGGATATGATGATATCCGAATTATTCGCTTATCTACGGATTATAGTATTACGGATGTCCGGCGGTTACGGGAGAACACGGTGATGCAAAGCGGACATCGGATCCGAAGAACACCAAAGCCACAAGCAAATGTGTATGGTAGGTCTTGGAAAATCCTCTAAGCAAACTTGCATCGGCCGATTCATGATGGAATCGGAGTTTATCGCTTTATACAAAGCATGAAAGAAGTTGAGTAACTTCACGGCTCCTTAGAGGACGTCCCTTATTGGGAGAAACCCGTGCCTTCAGCAGTTATACACGTGGCTAGCCGATCGGCTTCAGGAAGGACACGGATGACGGCGTACGGACGTATATGTCAAGAGACATAAGACCGTATGGCGAGTTGATCATCACGGGTGTCACTACCTTATTTACTAACTAAGGGACTACCCGGAGATCAAGTGTTCTGCTGTCAGGGGAATTGGCTTAAAACCCAAACAATACGAACCTTTGCGGTGGAAACCCAACCATGCGATTGGAGATCCCAAGAATGTGGTTCAATGGGAAAACTAAGCGGCAAAAGGTTCGGTTGAGCGCTTCGGTGGAAGCAAGAAGCACTTCGGATGATGATTTCGTACGGAAACATGAATCCAAAGTTGTTCCCGCGATAGACATTAAAGTGTTTCTGCATGGTGGGTAAAGGTTAAGCTTCCAAACTGTTAAAAGATCCTCAAACGGTTGAGGTTAGGGTTGTGGAACTTTTAATGATTCCTAACACTTGTGAAGTGGGGTATAGCAGGATACCTTGTAGGAGATCACCTATTTAAGTGCGAGGATGGCCGACTCAAATGAACGCACTTAAGAATCCAAGTGTGTCCATGGCCACAACGACGGAGAAACGTAAGAAGGAAAATGAATAAGAAGAGTTATTGTGTTGATATCGTTGTCTTGGCTTACACTAAACACTGACGGTTCAAGACATCACGTTCACCGCGCAGTAAGTAAGTCCGATGGTATTCAACTAGGGAAGGTTCAAAGCGTAAGCTACCTCTCCTGATGCAATATCTTTTATTTGAAAGATTGCTTTGAAATGTAGGCACCTTGTGTGTGCGCCACAATCTCTCTTTCATAGAGGGGATTGTTGGAAATTAGCCTTTGGCGGGGAGATGCGTCCACCCATCTTTGATGAATTAAACACTAGTGTTCCGTATGTTGGAGACCGGTCTCTTTACACATGCATGATCTACGAAGTGAGTAGATGACCGTAGGGCCAAGAATCGTCTAATTTCGTTGAGAAATGAAAGAGATATTGGTTCACGAAGTAAGGTGTTTGAGACATGGAAATGTGGTGTGGGACAAATCTACCACATCGGTGGGAATAGGAAGAATTGCTCTCTATATAAGTCTCTAATGTGGTAAAGGGTTTGGATCCCCAAGGGGTATCCCATGTGTTTAAAGGAGGGAAGACCTAGATGTGCTTGGGTTCAAAGCTAAGCCCACGCGCGCGCGCCGCCGCGCGCCCGTCCGGTCCGGTCTCGGGCTCGGGCTCGGGTCACGGGTCACGGGTCGTGGGCTGTGGGCCTTTCTGATATTATCTTTTTGGACCAGAGAACTCTGCCAGATGTACAGTTTGATCCCTGAAGTTTCATATGTACAGTTTGGACCGAATTCTTTTATATGTACCATTTGGTCCCCGAAGTTTCAATATTTACAGTTTGGTCCCCATACTTTCTGGGAAGGTGACGGAAGGCCGTTGGACTGCATTTTTGGAGCATTAATCAGCCATTACTTGGCTGATTAATTCTCCATTAACAGCCATTACTTGGCTGATTAATTCTCCATTAACAGCCATTACTTGGCTGATTAATTCTCCATTAACAGCCATTACTTGGGGCATTTGGGCAGCCTTCTTCAAGGCCTTAATAGCCATTACTTGGCTGTTTTAATGACCTCCTTTAAGGGCCATTACAGCCTTGTTTGTGGCTGTTGGATAGCCCCTCCTCATACTATATATTGAGCTTCATTTGGCTGAAAACAGTACTAGAAAACGGGAAGAAAATTGAGCAGCAAACAGGCAGAAAATAGCACTGGAAAGATATAGAAAAATAGTTTATTTCGGTCACGAAATTCGCAAACCAAGTGGTCTGTAATTCCGCAAAAAAACAAGTGGCGGAAAAACAAAGTGACCAAACCCTCACGTATACACAATATATACACTATTGAGACACACTATATACACAGAGACAAAAGAGAAGAGTAAAGAGAAACTCTTCCTTCCTATTCCATATCTTCAAAGACAAGTCGAGTCATATTTGTTTTCTTCGATGAGCTCAACCTATTGGCTTTGTAGTGTTGAGATTATAGTGTTGTTTTATCTTGGGAGACTATTGCCCGCTAACGTAAAAGCATATATACGGGGCAATCTTGTCTTAAGGATAGAGGGCTATCCTCGACTCAACACACAACGTTGTAACCGTCCAGATTTAGTTGTTTCTTGATTTCAGGTTATCAAGATTCAAGGCACAACAAACTTGCGGCAGTTCTCAAGATTGGCTTTGCAAGGTGATTAAGATTCAAGACACAACACATATGCGGCTGTTTTGAAGATTGACAATTTATTTATCCTTTCGAACATTTGTAATAGTTATTACTTCCCGTACTGCTCTATAAAGTACCATAGAAATACCAACATATATTTGGACCAAAAATTAAAAAGAAGAGAATATATTCTTACCTTCTGCCATTGACAGTGTGTTCGGAAGGAGAGTGCCAGTGAGCTTGCTGTAGAGGATAATTTGTGCCATTTATCAAAACAGATCCAGCATCACCATGCCATTGTACCTGCACCCACAGCAGTACTTAATATTTTTACACATAGCTAATATTTTGAATTTATTCGTTTTGAATTTCTAAAAATAAGGCAGCTTAAGTTTTTGATATATAATAAATAAATAAAATTACAAATACAAACTTGAGTCAAAGCTAGTGGGATCTACCAATTTCGTATAGCTCCGCCCATGAATTCTAATCGATAAATAACCATTCGACTATTAAATAAAAATTGAACTTTATATAAATAGTGGAAATAATAATTTATCTTTTGAAACAAAGGTGTAAACTTTAAATTCTCCAGCATGTATAGTTTAACTTGCATGAGTTCTCATGGTAACGTGAAGAATATCAGGTCTTTTTTGAAGAATAATTTTCGATTGCCACTAGCTCACTATTTATAGCACTTTCTATAGCACCAGAAGAATAATAAATAAAATATAGAGTATAAATTATATAACCGCCTATATAATTTTTTTTTTACAATATCAAATCACCTAAGAATATTTTAAGATAAACTCAAGAATATTTTTTTGAGTAGATTCTTTTTACACAAATTCAAAATTATATTGGGAAAAGAGAGGTTAAAGTCCGTAAGCATCTTTAAAATTATTGAAGTGCGTGTAAATTTCTCAAAATACGAAGAATAAAATAAAGCATGATTCGTCTTCGATAATTAGGATGCTGTCTCTAAACTTGTTCTTTTTCCTACGTGTAAACTCCTAGCACGATTAATTAGTTGATGTAAACAGCTATACCTATACACAAACGGTATGAAAAAAAAATCTAAAAAACAGATTTCTTATAAGTTAATTACAAATAAATGTATATACAAAGTATTTCAAGTTGTTTGGTGGGTTAGTTAGTACTTAGTAGTACGAGTAGCAGACTGTGTTTGGTAGGGAAGGAAAGGGTTGTTGGACAAATAAAATAAAAAAGGTTCAAGAAGTAGCTAGCTAGCCACTTTTGATCTTGTTTTTAAAAATTATTATTGACTTGGAATTCCTATTTCTACGAGTGAAATTTATAATAATATTTTATTTTTAAATTTCAGAATAATATTTTTCTTTGTCAAGAACTAAGAAATAACTATTTGTGAAATTTTATCTACACAAAAAGGGGTCACGTACTAACGAATGAATCATAAATGTTTAACTAAGCACATAGAATATGATGAAATTGGGATAGAATTAAAGGACTACCGACAAATATGTGACGACCAAACATATTGTCCTTAATATGCTCAGAAACGTATGGAGATTGAGATTATTTTCGGAGATTCTTGAATCTTAGTAAAGGTTTTATTTTTAATTAATGGAAAAATTCCAAACAACTAGTCACAATTTGAAATTCGGTAATTAACGGGCATGCCTTTTTATTTTTCCCCAGTTTCTATTATTTTAAAGATTTCTGCTTCGGAAGTCGCCACAAAGTTTGAATTAGTGACATGCACGTTTAAATCATATGGTAGGTTTGGACGCTCTTACCGCAAAATCAAAACTTTCGGACAAAATAATCTTAATGAAGAAACTTGTGTCGATCTTATAACTCATGCATAATTATTTTTTTGAAACATCGGTACTCAACAATTAGAGTCATCTCAATTTATTACACACTCTTTTTTTTTAGTCGGAAAAAAAATATTTTTATATTTAGTATTTAACTTAAAAATTTTCATTTTGTATTTAATAAAATAATTTATAACCACACAAATAATTATAACTTATTTTATATCGCATATTTCAAGTCTTTCTTTTAATTTTAAACTTCATTACGAGTCAAATATCTTCACAAAACTTGAAACGGGGGAATAACATTAAGGCCAGCCGAAGGCTAAAGCGGCACAAGCCACCGCTCTAGGCCCCAAGTATTAAAAGGCTCCCAAATTTTATTTCTCTTATTTTTTTATAGATATTTTATACCCTCTCCTTTTATTTTAGGCCCTTATATTAGAAATAATTTTTTTTCTTTCTATTTATCCAGTTTAGCAGATCAACAGACATTTTTTTTTTAAAATATTACTCTCATCATTAAGTAACTATATAAAGTAATAATAGTCAAACTTAGATTTTCAAAGCATAACTAATAAGGTTAATTTAGAAAAATAAACCCCTAATAAATAGTTTTTTAAGGTGAGTGTCAAGTCAATAAGAGTCAAGTAACATGAAATGAAGGGAGTAACATTATCATTATTAAATCTAGATGAGCAGAATTAGTGAATACCTCCCTTAGTGGAAGCTTAGGTAGCAAATGGTGGTTAACGTATGTGCAAGATGGTTTGAATGCCTATATTATAAATTTTGTATGTGAAAATAAAAAAAATAAAAAATATATTTTAGGCCTCTTACTGATATTTGGCTTTAGGCCACATAATTAATTGAGCCGCTCCTGAATAACATTCTTTTTAAAAACACAGGCATCCAAACACAAATAAATATAGTAATATATATTTCTCAATCGATATGTATCTTAATTTTTTTTAGATGAAACTGTGATAAGATGTAATTAAAGAATATATACTCACTGAAATATCATGGCCTCTGTTCTTTACTGTAGCGTTGCATAGCTTATAATGCCTTATTTCTGGCTTTCGAATAATTCTAACTCTTTCCTGAGACATATCAATAGGAGACTGCATCTCACCATTCTTGCAAGCTTCCCATTCTTTCTTCAATTCTCCCCACTTTCTTGGACCTTTCTCACTTTTTGCACCATAATCAAACTCCCTCTCATCCTCTAATAAATAACAAACACCAAAAACCAAATATCAATATTTCAAACAATATAAATTAATTAATATAAGGACAACCCAACGCATTAGGATCCAGCTATTAGGGGCGGAGCTATATAGAACCAACATGATTCAATTGAATCTTCTTTGTAAAATATTATATTTTTGTAAATATAATATAAGAGAAAATAATAGTGTAGTGATAAAGGTGGTTCAAAGATTGTTTTAGATGATAGGTTCAAATTCCAATTGTGTGATATTCTAATAATTTTGTTGAACTCCCTTGCATAAATTCATGACTTTGCCACGGCAGCTATGCGCAAGGTCCAATAAATACCACACCTCGCATTGAATCTATATTAATGTTTGCATCTAGGAAATTCAACATTTACTATATATATAAAAAATAATAGAATTTCACAAAAGGTTAGCAACACCCTAGCTCTGCCTCACAGCTAAAGCTTAGTTCATCTGACTGTCTTTTCTTTTTCAATACGGAGAACACATAAAACAAGTGTTGCAGCACTTACCAACTTCTTGAGCTCTAATGGATATTGCAGAGAAGAAGAAGATGATGAAATAAAGAATGAATAAAACTGACAGATATCTTTGTTCCCTCATTATTATTAGAAGCTAATGTTTTTTCCCTCTTGGAGAAATAAAATGTAACAATGAATTGTGATAATCAGATCGAGGGTCACCTACTGAGGCTTTTATAGATTGAGATCTATGGAAATATTAGAAGTTCGTAAAGAAACCGTGTATGGCAGTTGGTACCTTGGCCGTGTGTATTTTCCTATGTGGCTGCCACATGAGACTTTCCTATGACTTTCTTCTTTCAAATTTCATTGGACAATAAGAGAGAAAACATGACAAAATCCCTTACGTTAGGGTAGGTTCAAATTTATTTTTACTATATACTCTCGAGTAGTTTTGATCTTTAAAAATTATTAAAAATGAACCATTTTTATTTTCATCAAATAATTTAAAAATTTTATCTGTTAAATTTGATAGAAACCATGAAATAATTAGAAATTTTAGAAAAATCTCATCATATTCTAGAAACCACAACGCAAAGAAACTACGTTAGACATCAAATTTAAAATAGACCAAAATAACATAGATTTCACGAGACTAGAGAAAATAGATCATAGCAAAAACTTTAAAAGTTACACCTCCAAGAGCGAGTTCCTCCAAAATCTTTTTTTTTTTCAATTCCCGTCAAATATAACATGCTAATTTTAATATTTGATTAATCAAAAAATATTTTTGACTAATTTTCTTTTTGAAAAAATGGCTCATAAATAACCTACCCAAACATAAGGATCAATTTTATTATTTTCTCTGGAATAAGAAATGAATATTGGTAGGGGTGGAGCCGATACCTTTAGCTATGGATTTAGCATAACTCAACAATAATTTTAGTTCAAATTTTATATTTATATTAAAAAATTCATTTAATAAGTATAAATTATTAATATAGTCAGAATCAATAAATAAAAAAATATTATGATTCAAACTATAAATTAAAAATCTAGAGTCGATCGCTTCTAGAAATCGTTCTTTTACTACCTCATCGATGAACTCATTTCCATTTTTATTAAGTATTTTCTTTACCTTTGTCTAAGGCGTAATCCGAGCCAGTAAGACCGTTTTTGACCAATTTGGAATGCCTATCATTCAAGACTAGTCAACGTGACGATTAGATTGGTCTTAAAAAGGTGTTTTAAAATCGAGTTTTCACATGAGTCTTAGTGGAAAATAATTATTTATTTGGTTGCGTTATAAAATAATTATACTCGTCATTAATTTATAACTTAGTAAAAATAGTAATACTAACTAAAAATTATTATTGTTACAAATTATATCGTACATTAATTGTTAAGAGTCCCACATCGGATATGAAATGGAAACATGGACTCCTTATATGAATTTTGATAATCCTCACCCCCAAAAGCTAGCTTGTAGGGTAAGGATTGTCCAAGTCCATGTAAGGAGTTCATGTTCTCATTCCATATCCGATGTGAGACTCTTAACACTCCTCCGCACGCCCAGACCTTGTTAACTGGAGCGTGAATTATATAATTTAGGGGCCCAACATCGGTGAACAAAACATTGAAATGAGCCTGACTCTGATACTGTGTAAAGAATGGATACGGGAGCCACATCCCACCTCACCCGTAGCTCCGGTAATCTTCCTCAACTGTTTAATTTGAACAATCCTCAATTTATTTTGGTCAAAATGGCAATCATATTCCAATTCAAGGCTATGACACCACTCAAACTCCACCACCCCACCCTCCATTTTCCCTAAAAATGTCCTATATGCTCATAACATTATTAAAAACTTAACCTATGTTAGGAAATTTGCTAGTGACAATTCTGTATCTATGATTTTGACCCTTTTGGTTTTTCTGTGAATGACCTACGTACGGGGACAACTCTTACGAGATGAAATAGTGTGGGGGATATATATCATTTCTCTTCCAATTCCGCTGCAAGTGTCAATCCACATACATCTCTAGTTGTAATCTCTCATTCAACCTGGCACAATCGACCTGGGCACCAGGAGCATCCGTTTTAAACTTTCTTAGAAGTCACAATTTGATTCAATGTAATAAAGGGAAATTTATCCACAACTGCTATTCTTGTCCACTAGGAAAACATGTTAGACTTCCTTTTAAATCGTCTTTGAGTTTTATTTTCTCTCCATTTGATATCATTTATGCAGATTTATGAACATCTCCCATTACTAGCAAACTGGGTCATAAATTTATTTGGTATTATTAGATGACTTCTCTCATTTTCTTTGGGTCTATCCGCTCAAATATAAGTCTCAAGTCTACTCCACCTTTCTTGAATTCGATCCTACGTTAAAACACAATTTGAAAAGAACATTAAATCTTTTCAATATGACAATGGTCATGAGTTTAACAATTCACCCTTTCATAAATTTTGTGCGGACAATGACATGGTGTTCCGATTCTCTTCCCCTCATACCTCACCTCAAAAAGGTAAAGCCGAAAGAATCATTCACACAATTAATAATATGATTTGTACCATGCTATTTCATGTTTCTCTCCCTTCCCCCCTTTTGGGTCTACGCGTTACAAATGGTAGCATACCTTCTTAATATATTACCTACCTGTACCCTATAAAATAAAACTCCCACCGAAATTCTATTCCGTCGGGTCCCTTTCTATGGTCACCTCCAAATCTTTGGCTGTCTATGCTACCCTAATCTCACCTCCACGGCTCATCACAAATTAGCACCTAGGACTACTCATTGCATCTTCTTGGGTTTTCCGTCAAACCATAGGGGGTACATATGCTATGATTTGTCCACAAATAAAGTCTTTTTCTCTCGCCATGTTACGTTTGAGGAGCGCATCTTCCCTTTTGCAAACGTCCAAAAATTTCAAGTCACTGACTACGGCTTTCTTGACAATTCAAACACCTCCCCCTGTTTAATAATATGATCCATGAAGCTAGTAGTTCAAATCAAAATCTACTGACCCGGTCATCTCCCCCGGCACCCACTACTCCCGTCACCTCCCACTGCCCCACTGTTACTTATGACAACCCTGCTTCCCCACTACTACCCATAATCTCCCCCGGCCTACCCATTGATCACGTGACAACCCCACTGCCCCACTTCCACCTGATACTATCGCCGACCCCCCAACCTCCGTTGACCAACCCCCTTCACGCAAGTTCCATCGCCTCATCACTGCCCGAGCACCATAATCTCCCCCCCCAAACAGTCCTCATTCCAATACACCACATTGAAACTTGTGCCCAACACGAGATTTTCAAACTGAAAGTCCACTTTAACATATCCACTCAAGCCATCTCATCTATACCTAAGAACCCAAAATTAGCCAAGCTTGATCCTAATTGGAATGCGGCCATGCGTAAGGAGTTTGATGCGCTCACTACACAACAAACTTGGGGTCTTATCCCAAAACTAGAGGGGGTCAATGTGATTCATTGTATAAGGCTATATCGTCACAAATTCAGGGACAGTGGTGAGCATGAACGCTATAAGGCGAGACTTGCGACAAATGGCACGGGGAAATAAGAGGGAATTAATTGTGGTGAGACCTCAATCCAGTGGTTAAACCAGCAACATCCGCACTATTTGAGCATTGCTATGGGAAAGAATTGGTCGATTCATCAGTTTGAGATGAAAAATGTGTTCTTACATGGGTATTTGAAAGAAACTGTATACATGCATCAACCACCTGACTTTATGCATCCTTTAGCTCCTCAGTATGTCTGCCGGCTTCGGAAGTCACTTTATGGCTTGAAATAAGCCCCCAGGGCTTGGTATGACCGTTTTGCCACTTACATCTTGCAGATTGGGTTCATATGCAGCAAATGTGATAACTCACTTTTTATTTTTCATCGAGGTAATGACACTGCATACCTACTGCTCTATGTGGATGACATTGTCTTGACTACTTCCTTAGATGTGTTGAAAAATGAGATTATCACCATGCTCAAATAAGAATTTGCCATGATAGACTTGGGTAAGTTGAATTATTTTTGGAGAATTTCCGTGACTAGATCCAAGAATGCAATGTTTTTGTGTCAGCATAAGTATGCCAAAGAGATTGTTTACAAGTCTAAAATGGAAAACTGTAAGATCATGCCCACTCTAGTCGACTCAAAGTCGAAGCTTAGCGCCGATGACGGGGATCCGGTGCTTGATCCTTCTCTTTATAGGAGTCTAGTTGGTGTACTTCAGTATCTTACATTCACTATGCTCGATATTGCCTATGTCATTCAGCAGGTATGTTTGTTCATGCATGCTCCTAGGGAGCCTCACTTTACTGCTCTTAAACGTATCATTCGGTACATCAAGGGTACTCATAACTATGGATTATATCTTTATCCATCTGCATAGACCAGGTTGATATCTTATATGGACGTTGATTGAGGCGGTTGTCCGGACACACGTCGATCTACTTCCGGCTATTGTGTATTTTTGAGTGATAACCTCATCTCATGGTCTGCAAAACGGCAAGCCAAGCTTTCCCGTTCGAGTACTGAAGCAGAATATAGAGGCGTTGCAAACGTTGTTGCCGAAATTTGTTGGCTCAGAAACCTCATTCTAAAGCTTCATTGTCCCCTTACATAAGTCATCTCTTATCTACTGTGATAACATATCTGTTGTTTACTTATCTCATAACCCGGTTCAGCATCAGCGAATCAAATATATTGAGATGGATATTCATTTTTTTCGTGAGAAGGTTGCCATGAGCCATGTTCGGGTGTTACATGTTCCTTCTTCCTATCAATACACAAATATATTTACGAAAGGACTCCCTCGACAGTTGTTCCTTGACTTCAAATTCAGTCTCAGCGTCTGGCCTCCTCCCGCTCCTACTGAGGGGTGTGATAAAGAATATATTAATATTTTTCATATATTCTGTAATTATTATTCTAGTGTAATTATATAAAGTAGAGATCCTTCTCTAATTATATTTGTAAATTGTAAACACCTATAAATATTACATTAATGAAAAGCCTCCAACCAAGAAGAATTACACTATTCTATAAAAAAAATGATGATGATTCTTCTTACCAATACCTATCGCGTGTTCATCACTCTTTTTTGTCTCGCTATCCATTAATTCATCACAAAGTTACATAAAAATTTCCAATTGATAATAGCCGAAGGCAAAACAGAGGAGCTTGAAGATGTATGGAAGAAAAAAAAGTTAAGGATAATCATTCCACACCTTAGATAGTATACACATACATTTTTCTTCTACTTTATAATTAATACAAAGTTACTCCCTCTTTCCTAGCAATTTTCTTCTTTTTTTTTCTTTTTTCATTCAGCCATTCGGTATCTGATTCCCACTAATTTGATTGGTCCGAATATGCACCACATTTGATATCTCTAATTAAATGTAAAGAGATTTGATCGATCTCATCACATTTTTGTTATGGTAGGTATATTCTTCATGGAGTTTAAACTTGGGTCTATTCTTTTTCTTTTTGCCTCCATGAAATATTAAGTTTTTTTTACTTCTTAATTACAAGAAGGCAAAAAGAAGATAAACAATCTCTTATAGGTTAATCTAAGGTTTACCTTTCTCCCAGAATGGTTGGGCCGGCTAGGAAGGGGCTACTTAGAAAATCCAATTTTGACAAAATAATGCCTTTTTTTTTTTTTTAATGATATTTGGTTTGGTAGGATGATTAAGTGTCAAGAATGGGTAGTGATGTTTTAACTTCTTCTTTTTTTAATTTTTTAAGTAGGAATTATCTTAAAATCATAGTAGCAGGTACTCGTGAAGACTGGAGCAAGCCCTCTTAGAAAGTCCAAGCCCACTTAATTTGATTGTATTAAGATGACGTGTCAACATATGCGAATCTATCACGTATAATATGTGGATTCATGTGAAATCAAATTGTTTTTGTCAAACTTTATTTTATACATGTATAAAGAAATTTATTAAAATATTTATATATATTTAAGTATAAATATAATTATTATTATACATTAACTTAAAATCGTTATAAACATTTAAAAATTTAAAGTTTGAATCCGTTTCAATTGTGCAACTTAGATTTGAGTGATGAAATGGTGAATATTCCAGAGGTTATTAAACCAGAAACTGAGCTTTAGAATACGTAAGAAATCACTGGGTTAAGGAAATCATAACGAACAAAATGATACAAAACATAACTACAAGTGCCCCCTCTTTATGATGACAAAATTCCCACGTTGGCATTCTATATTTGTGTCTTTTCCCTTATAGAAGTTTCTATCCTAGACCTTATAGCTCATTCCTAATATTTTTTAAGTCTAATTCAATTCCAAAAATTAATTTAAGAAGTAAGAATTATTATATAAGCAAACCATCAATTCATTCATCAATCAATTTAGCACTTTAACCTATTCTACCACCCCTTCACGCCTAGGCCCGACTAAAGCGTAGACCGGAAACCCAAATAGAAATGGACATAGTTCTAATATCATCTACAGATATAATACCTGGGAATGTCTCATTCAAATTAAAATTTCATTCGAGTTGCATAACTTATGCATACATATTTAACTTTATATAAATGCAGTAAAAGGAGTGACTAATTATGTTTAGGACTTAAGTTACATGTATCGCCCGTGAAACAAACTGTTTCAATGACCTGATTATATTGTTGTAATAGTTTTTACACCATTGTTGCATAATAAATTTCCATTCGATAAATACGTATATATATTCTGGGAACTTCCATCATATTAAGTTAGGATCTTTCAACAACTTAATTGATGGTAAAAACAAGTGGCTTTCATTATATTTGCGAGGTGTCTCTGTACCATTTGCTAACATGATTAATCATATGTTGCCATTTTAAATATAAAATATATGGTAGCTAAAAGTGGAGCACTGGATCTAGCAATCACAGCTGGAATTAAATCCCACATTAATTCAGATATTTTTAAGCTCTCCTAGCTGATATTTATGAATTTATCTACCTTTTCTTACCCAACTCCTCCTATAAATATTAATCGCCAACATACAACATTTGATATGAAGCAATTATTTTGGACAAAATGGCAATAAAAATCGTAGTAGTACTATTGTTCGTGTTTTCTCTAATTATAGCAACAAACTCCGTTATTGTTATAAACAGATGGCAGTGACGATATCGACGAAATCAGGTGTCGACGTAGTCAGAGGCGGATTTAAAACGAGTACTATGAACGAGATAGAAAGAAAGGAGAAGTTGTTTGGAACAGAAATGGATCCAGATATAAATAACCACCATAGCATTCCAAGGGAGTCTTGGGGTAATAGCCATGGTTAGGATTTCATTTACGTTATGCGCACTAGTGTAATGTTATAGTGGTAGTAGTATATAGAGTTTTTGAACTATAAATTAGAATAGAGAATATAAAGTATATGCTCTTGTTGTAATGCATCTATGTTGCTAATGTTGTATGTAACTTTTCTACTTTAAGTTCTATTCAATTACAGTATGCATGTAAATTTTGATAATATATAAATAATGATAGGTAATGATTTGCAAATGAAAATTTCACATATAGTGATATTTTTTTATGATGTGGGACCTTATGGTAAAAAACCTTGCGGGTTTTTATAACATATTTTAGTTGTTTTTGCCCAACGTCACTATATATTCTCTTTATTCCACTTTACAGGAACAACCCTCTTTTTTTTTTCGTTTATTACAAGAAAAATGAGATTATTCTATAATTGAAAATATTCTAACGTTAAATGTTACATTTTACCTTCCATAATTTATATTTATAGCTATAAAAATGTCATAATTTATTTAGGATCATATTTTTTTATATTAAAAAAACAAGTTATCTAAATCTTGTATCTAATCCAACAATACTAGTTTGCTTTGAGTAAGGGAAGAAAAGAGTCTAATAGATATAGAAGTAATAATTATACGAATCTAATCCAATACGTCATACTACGTTTATTTTAATTACTTTTTCAAATAACTAGAAATTTTGTAAGTCACTGTTGGCGATTTCAATATTAGAGAAAATCCAAACTGATCGGCATGAATCTTTGAAGTGACAATTCTAATTTCTAAAAGATTGTCAAGGACTCAAATATCTCTTTATTTCTAATTTTTCCCTGAAGTTGATGAAAACTTCCATTTCTCTGTACAGACAATAAAACTGAAAGGGGAGACGGGAGAGTGAGTAAGAGGAGAAATAGTTCATATATAAACGACATAACAATAGACAATGAATTTAACTTATATACTGATAATGTAAAAAAATATTTACATAATAAATCATTTAACCTATTATAATTAATAGGTGGCCTGCGTAATTTTTTTAGTAGCTAATCCACTTATTATGAACATTTACCACTTACCTATAGTTGCTATATGTTACTTGGCTAATTTTTCAAGCTGCTAGCTAATTCTACTTATTGTGAACAATTATCTTTTAATTATGTCCCGATAGTGTAAGAAAAATTACACTATAAGTATCAAAGTAACTATTACACAATAAGTATCAAAGTTTTCCATTAGCAAACTATTACTCCCTTTGTTTCAATTTGTTTGGTATAGTTCGTCCCGACATCAAATTTAACAACAACATATACAGTGAAATCACACAACGTGGGGTCTGGGGATGGTAGAATATACGCAGACTTACCTCTACCTTGATAAGTAGAGAGGTTGTTTCCGAGAGACCCTCTGTTCAAGACAAAGCAAAAGCACAAGCAAAGTAAGACAAACAAAGCGAATAAGTCATGATATCTCGTTCATAAAAGAAGCAATAACTAATACAGGTAAATAAGACAAACAAGGTACACTAGAAAACACATATCAGCATAAATCAAACGACAGGGGACTATAAAATAATATTGCGCCTAGTATGATAGGTAAGAGGCCCTACAGTAATAATATTACAACTACCAGTTTGTAAGCGTATGTGGAACTACGCTGGACTACCTACTACCCTTATACCCTAATCCGTGTCCTCCATACCCCTCGATCTAAGGTCATGTCCTCAGTGAGTTGTACCTGCTCCATTTCCCTGACTAAATGAGCGAAATTTATTTAAAGCGAAAAAGTTGTGCCAACTTGCGTACAAGATTTATATGTGGATTTGATACTATAGTCAAATCCTCTTCATATAGTTATGCCGATAGCTTGATTATATTCCTACGAATTTTGATTGTCTAATCACCTCTCCCAAATACTTTTTCGGCCTACCTCTACCCCTCCTGAACACATCCATAGCCAACCTCTCACACTTCCGCACTGGGGCACTTGTGTCTCTCCTCTGCACGTGCCCGAACCATCTTAATTTCGCTTCCAGCATCTTATCCTCCACTGAGGCCACTCTCACCCTGTCCCGGATATCATCATTTCTAATTTTATCCCTCATTGTATGCCCACACATCCATCTTAACATCATCATCTCCGAAACTTGCATCTTGTGGGTGTGCGAAGTCTTGACCAGCCAACACTCCGCCCCATACAACATAGTCGGTCTGACCACCACCCTATAGAACTTGCCTTTAAGTTTTTGTGGCACCTTTTTATCGCATAAGACTCCAGATGCAAGCCTCCATTTCATCCACCCTGCCCCAATACGATGTGTGACATCGTCATCAATCTCTCCATTCTCTTGGATAATAGACTCGAGGTACTTGAAGTTTTCTTTCTTTGGAATGACCTGAGTGACAAGCCTCACCTCCACGTCTGTCTCAAGGTCGCTCCCGTTACTGAACTTGCACTCCAAGTATTCTGTTTTGGTCCTACTCATCCTGAACCCTTTAGACTCTAGGGTCTGTCTCCAAACCTCCAGCTTAGCGTTCACTCCGCTGCGAGTTTCATCAATCAGGACTATGTCGTCTGCAAATAATATACACCATGACACCTCCCCTTGAATTTGTCGCGTCAGTCCATCATTCACCAGGGAAAATAAGAATGGGCTAAGAGCTGATCCCTGGTGCAACCCCATCATTACTGGGAAGTTCTCCGAGTCTCCTCCTGCTGTCCGTACCCTGGTCTTGGCTCCATCATACATATCAAATGAATTATAAAAAGACTTATGATTTTAAATAAATCATAATATTTGCGCGATTAGAATTCTTTTGAAACTTCTGATATCATAAATGCCATAATATTTAGGTGATTATAAAAACTTATTATAAAAAAATATATAAAATTGTGACATTTTCTTAACCGACTAATAGGAAATATTGCCGAACAAAGCGAAACGAGGAAGTACTATTCAAATTCCAAGGTGGCTCATAAACTAGAATTTAAACCTTATTTATTTATTAGCTACTTTCTCCGTTCCAAAAAGATTGGTCTAGTTTAACTTGACACAAAATTTAAGAAATAAAGGAAGACTTTTGAAATGTATGGTGCAAAATAAATCTTAGATATTTGTGTGGCTATAAATGATTTCTTAATTCCTCCGTCTCATATTACTTGGCCACTTTCCTTTTTACATGCCCCTTAAGAAGTCGAAGGTTATTTTTACTACACTACTCTTATCTCTCTCCAATTAATTACACTCTAATTAATATTAGTTACTTTAAAAAAACAATTAATACTAAGGGTAAAGTAGAAAAAACTTAATTAATTCTATCTTGTTTTTATAAAGTGGCCAACTAATATGGGACGACTATTTTTAGTAATGTGGTCAACTAATATGGGACGGAGGGAGTAAATTGTTTCTAAATTGAGAAAGGAGTCAATTTTTTTGAGACAAACTAATAAGAAAATTAGATTAATCTTTTTGAGATCAACTAATAAAGAAAATAGATCAATCTTTTTGGGACCGAGCGAGTAATAGATATGGTATATTCTGCATGATACTATGACCTTAACAATATTTTCAAGCAGCTAGCTTGCGATATTCAGGTTCTTTTTCCGTTCAAGAGATTTTTTATCAGCTATACATTCTATTTGTTAAGGCTAATCTGTTATTATATATTATATTCCTAATACGAAAGGGCTAGCTAATTAATAAGAAGACAAAATAAACTATATAATAGTAAATAAAGGGATACAGCTCTTCTCTTAAGTTGCTCGTCACACACTCACACTCCATTAACGGACCAACATATTTTCTTATTACTATTTCTTTTTAGTAGAAAAAAAAGACCAACTTGTTTTTTTGGATAACACTTGATCAACTGTGCTTTTGCACTTTATAAATTTAATCCATATACACTAATAATGTAATAAGAATTAAAGTATTATACTATCATCATTATAGCAGGTAATTATCATATATTTAATTAATTCCACCTTACTTGTCCTACTTTTTATGAAAAAACTATATATAGTTATTTTTTAGATAATTTAGTTATGAATCCCCCCCCCCCCCTTATATTATCAATATTTAAAAGTTAAATTCGGATGAGATATAAGTCTAACTTGCTTACTCAAAATGCTGAGATGGAGAGGAGATATGTTATTTCAGTTTTTTTAGCAGGATGGAATTTCAGATCATTAATTATCGAATGATAATAAAAGATAGATGTTTAATTTAAATGCTGTCATCATCTTATAAGTTAGAATCATATATATGGCTCCAATCTATTGGAAAGTTCAGTGTATATGGACAACTAAGTAAAGATTGGATATATATCATAATGGATGCACTTTTTTTTTTAATAATTGTTAGTGATTGTACTTAACGAACTTGATGACCTCTGGAAGATTATGAATTGTGACATGCATGCAAATTTGGAAATGAACAAATTGTATTTATACAAACATGAGATTCGCATATCCGTATAATGGGCACCTAAATAGTAGAATAAAGGCATCAAATATATATTTAATAGTTTGTAATGTTGGTGGGGAAGTACCAAAGGTATGGGTGCCGCCTTTTGAAGGCTTTACATGTAGAAGTCCAAATAAATTTTGGGTAAATAATTACTCTCTTCGTTTCAATTTATGTGATGATATTTAAATGACACACAATTTAAGAAATTAAGAAAAAAAAACTTTTATAATATATTATCTAAATTGCAAGTAAATTGTCTTTAATGTATAATATATTTTGGGTGTCTAAACGCAAGTCGTATTTGGGAATTGTTTTAGAATGCTCAATCTTTATTGCGATTTGGAGATCAACTCCAAGGACCGACTGGAGGATAGAGGATTGAATTGCAGATTGCCTGACTTGATTCCTCTCCTTCCACTGAGTGTTCAAGGGATAGAAATCGAGTTATCTAAAATACAATGTAGGTTTTAGTTTTTCTGAAAACGTTTTCCACATTACAAAAAGATAGTGGAGTGTTTATTCGTGCAAGTCATTCCATTAAAAAAGAGGAAACTTTTGAAGTATATTAATTGTAAAAATAAAGAGAAAAGAAGTACTAAATTGTCTAATACTTGGAGTACTACTATTAAAGATAAACTTCTCTGTAGATAATAAGCCAAGAGACTTGTAAGAAGCAAGTTCTGTGATTGTTGCTTTCTCTTTTTCAATTTTAAACAGAGTCCTTGTATGATTTCAGTCAAACTGGTAGAGCTGATAAGTCCATTAATAAATGTAGAAAAGTGTTGTTGGACCTCATCATCTCTACTTTGAATGTCCTTTTTGAATTATTCTATTCCTTTATCCTTCTTCGTATTTAATTAAAAGGAAACAAGTACTAAAAGTCATAGAATTGAGTCATGATATACACTAGCAGTATAAAGAGTTTTTCTATTATTAGTGCAATTTAACTACTCGTTATAGTAAGTCTCAATGTTTTTGTTGACAATCATATCAGGCTAAAATGTTGACTTTGTCGTGAAAAGAGTAATGAGAGGAAAACCTTGACCTGATTTTGGACATTGACATTGTTCCATGACCAAGAGGGATGGACGTTTTCGTGTATGCATCTATTTTAAAAAGTTGACACACCGATGTTGGCTGCTGGCAAAAAGGGTTATACTGATGCCTTACTGCACCACAGGTGGATTCACGGTAGCACTCATGGTGGTGCTTCAACCATGCTACCAGTATGAAAAAACAAAGTCTACAGAACCTTTTTCACCTAAACGATCATGATGAAGTTGGCAATGAATTGGGTGGGTAATACACCTTGTGCTAGGATTCGGAGAAGACATTACGAGACTAAGGTGAGTTTTAAGAGAAAGGCATGGATATATTTCTTGCTCTAACTGGCTGTGAGCATTGGAAATGCGTTGGCATAGTAAAAGATCTCACTCCAAAGAGACTCTTCTCCTACTCAATTGGAATGACTCTTACCCTTGCTTATCTTTGAACTTGCCATTGCCATCTAAAACGCACTATAGATGAGATAGAAGGAGCAAGTTGAATTATGGAAATAGTTTTTTTGATCAAGAGCAAATAGATTGAGGGTCATCATATAGGAGCTATATGGAAATAGATAGAAGCACCTTAAACCCCAGAAGTTTGATAGGTGGATTCTGTCCAGGAACGATGCAATCTGGCCCTGCTGCTTCTACTATAGCCTCTGTCCCCAATCTGCATCCGATTGGATCTGGATGCTGCAATTCCCATCCGAAAAATACACAAAGATTATATCTTTTGAAGTAAATTCCATAGCCACTCATCATTCTATCCCCAGCCACCCCATTCCCCAATAAAAAGGAAAAAAGAAAGAGAAATGGAAATACACTCCAGCAACTCTAAGGGTGTGTTTGGTAAAATGTTTTCCAATTTTCCCAATGTTTGATTGGACAAAAAATTTCGAAAACATTTTCTCTGGAAAAAACAGTTCCTTAAAAATGAGGATACTAATGGAAGTAGGGAAAGTTCTATTAAGTGTTCCAAGTATATTGTCTACTCCCAACCCAAACCCCCACTCTCTACCCCATCCCACCCTATAGGGTTTTGCTAGATTATATATAAATGCTCTTAAGATAGTAATTTTTTGCTCACCTACCAAATACTAGAAAATAAGTCATAAAACCACTTGTTTTCCAAAAAAATTATCTAAAAAAATATTTTTCATGAAAAACATTTCCCTTCATACCAAACACACCCCAAGTATGAACTGCTATATATAAATTAGAGAAACGTGTAACTTACAGAAAGGGGAAAACTATGTGCTAGCACCTAGTACCTCTACCAAAACAATGAATGCATTGAAATGTGTCCATTAGATAAACTCAAACGTTAATTAATATGCACTCCACTTTAATTTGTATCCAACAACAACAAACCCAGCGTAGTCTGGGGAGGGCAGGGCAGACCTTACCCCTATCTTTATATCTTTGTGGGGTGTGGGGTAGAGAGGTTTTCAATTGAAACTCGGCTCCAAATAATAAACAATGATATGACTTGTGGGATACTTTAATTTGAATCCCTTTAAATTAAATTGCTTGGTTAAGTCTTTCCCTTAATAAAGAACCAATAAAAATAAAACAAATACATTTTTTATATTTAAAAAATAATTTAACTTTCTCTTTTAATGAAATGATTTAGTCACACAAATATAACTTGTTTTAGATCACAAGTTTCAAAAATCTTTCTCCCGTAAAGTGCATAACTAATCAAATTATGTCACATAAATTGAGACGGATGGAGTATATGAAAGTGGTCAGCAAGAAAAAGACTGCAAAAAAAAAAACAGAAATTCACCTTCATGATGGTGAGGGCATAATCGGAATGAGGGATACGAAGAATAGGGGAATACGTAGCTCTCCATGGCACATCTTTCTGTAGCGCAGTCGCTCCTCCACCCATTGAATTTAAATTTCTCTTTTTCAGTGGAAAAAAATAACCCTTTTTCTAGTCAATTGAGATTTGTGGCGACAAAGAAGATGAAGATGATATGTGTGAATGAAGGTGAGAATAGAAAGCGTTAGCTACAACGGCTGGCCAGTGGGCCGGGACGGCCCGACCCCGCTCCAGGCCCGCAAAACCCGACCCCGCCCCTAGCTCATTCTGAGCCCGCCTCGATCCCGCCCGAAAGTTCCCCTTTGCAAATATAACTGTTGTCCCAACGGCCATTTTAGATTTTGAACTGCCATTTTTGGCCTTCCCCTCCCCCAACCCCCCTACCCCTTTAATATTTATTTTTAATCCATAAATTATTATATTTACACTTTAACCTAATTTTTCAATTATAAATAACTCATTTTCTCTTCATCTTTCTCACAAATCTTCCTACAATCTCTCTAATCTCTCAATATATATCTCTACAAATCTACATTGTTTACTAAATATTCAATTTTATTTATTCATTTGGAAATTGGGAGTGAAGTTGGCAACTAGCTTGAGGATCTTCCATCGAGCAAAGTTTCAATTTTCAACCTCTCGATTACACGTCGACGTTACGTCGGCGTTTGGTACATTCGTTCCTTCATTAAATTATTATTGTCTGTTTATTATTTTATTTAACGCACTTAATTTTATTATCTTTAATTATTTATTATCATAATTAAAATGGAAGGATTAAGAGGTATGTTTAAGGGTAAGAGTGCTTCTTTTAGTAGGGGCAACCAGGGCAAGGTACTTCTTCTAGTCATCTTATTCCTACACATGATGATTTTGTTGATACTCAATATTTTCCTACAATACCATTAGATTTAGACGATGAGTTATTTTCTGGAACTCAAGAAGACTTTAATTTAGACGATGATTTAGATGATACACCCACTAATGTTGATGACAACACACCGATTAGTACACGTTCAACTGAAATGACTCATATTGCCCCTAGTATGAGACGAGGTCCAGAAAAACGACCATTAAAATCAGATGCATGAATATTTTTTTATAGGGACGTAGAGAATCAAGTAGCTAGATGTAAAATTTATAAAGATGTTCTAAAATTTAAAACTGGAAAAGGTCACGGTGGGACAGGGGGTTTAATTAGACACGTAGTAAGTGCTCATCCAGCTAGGTATGCCCAATATCAGGCTTCAAAACCGGGTGCGCAAACACCCGCTCCATCGGACAAGGTTCACATACTGATACTGTCCCGGACTAAGTACAGGGTCAAATTAACCCTATGACGGGGGGAATTGTAGGCCCTAAATACAATAAACATAGAGATAGGGAAGCAATATCAAAATTATTTATTGTGGAGGGTTTGCCTTTTTCATTTCCTTCATCTCCCGATTTTATTCATTACATTAGAGATATATATAATCATGCTTTTAACGGTTTTCTTAGATCAACTGTTAAGAGAGATGTATTTAAATTCGCACATGAATATCAACAATATTTACGTTATTCATTATATCATTTTAATGGCAAAGTATCTATCACGTCTAATATAGGTCGTAGTACTAACGGCCATGATTATTTAACGGTAACTTGTCATTGGATAGATTACAAATGGTCTATGCAAAAACGTATCTTAGCGTATGTATATATAGATGATAGGCACACTGGTACTTTTATTGCAGAAAATATTTATCAAGTGTGCCATTATTACGGAATAACCGATAAAATTATGACTATTACATTAGATAACGCTTCTTCTAACAATTACGTTATTACAATTTTAAAAAAATAGTTTAACTCCATCTTTTCCAGATCATTTTCATATAAAATGCGCGTGCCATATATATAACATAATTGTAAAGGATGGTCTATCACTTTTTGAAGACACTCTTAGTAAAATACAATTTGCTATAAACTTTATTTTAAAAGTAATAAAGTACAACGAAGAAAAGAATATAAAAAAACTTGTCACGATTGTGGACTATCTTATAGAAAAATTCCACAAGAAGTATCCACTACGTGGAATTCTTTATACGAGCAACTACTTGTTGCTTATGATTATAGAAAACCTATAACTTTATTTTTTAACTCTCATAATCAAAATCCAGCTGATATGATTGTAGATAGTGATTGGGTAAAAATTTCCGAACTTATTGTATTTTTAGAGAAATTTTTTCAAGCAACAAAAGAATTTCCCGGTATATATTATCCTACTATTTCAACTATGTTGTTTTATATAACTCTAATATTTTTATTACTTAGTGAATATATGAAAAAACCAGCATATATGGCAGCTATTAAAAAAATGTTTATCAAAATAAAAAAATATTTTATTCCTATTCCCACTATTTATATTATTGGTGTTGTATTAAATCCGACTATTAAAATAGACGGTACTAAATCACTTATTGAAACTATTTACGATTGTATAGAAGTACTACCACCTCCAAGTCCAAAAAATCTAAATCACCCACTACCTATTGAACAAATTAAAGAAGAAGTGTTGTCTAGCGTAAAAGACCAATGCAAAAAAAAATATAAGTTTTACCAACAAGAAAATGCTAGTAACTTACCGGCTTTCATACCATTTTCTTCATCTTCAACACAACCTCACAAAAGACATGCTGTTTCTGCGGCTAGTATTGAAAGCCTCAGAAATAGAATATGCGGTCGTACCTCTACTACTAACCAAATTAGCGAGTTGGATATTTTTGTTTTGCAAGGTTCTGTACTATACCAAGAAGTTATCAATGAAGATGGACATGAAGACTTATTTGAAATCTCGGAGGGGAATGAGAAAACCTTTCCGACACTTTCATTGATGGCCCGAGATGTTTTGAACATTCAAGCGTCATCAACTGTGTCTGAAAGCGCTTTTTCTGCCGGCAAATATCAAATAGGAGACCACAAACACTCATTAGCCGGAGACAACTTGGAAATTGCAGTATTATTCAGAGATTGGATACGAGCGGAGCGGAGAAGGTGCGGTCAACCGGAGATCAACGAAGAAGAAGACGAAAACTACAACGAAATCTTATCCGAAGGTGGTGGAAGTGACGTGGATCAATTTGACCAACAAATACCAATTCCAACCGAAGAACCACAGGAAATTATCAAGCAATTAGAACAGGTTTTTTTGAGAATGTAATTTTTTTAATTGCAATTTTATTATGTAATTTGCAACTTTTGGACAACACCACAAAGTTGCAATTTAGACAATTGTATTTGTATTACAAAAAAATCACATGTCTATTAAATAATATAAGAGGCACAAAAACAGCCTTGGGATGTTTTTATTACACTATCTTATCTTCTTTATTGAGTTTTTTTTATACATATGTTATTAAAAAAAAAAGGAAAACCAGCCGAAACCCGCCCCGCCCCGACCCGATTCCAACGGGATCGGGATCGGGACTGGAGCAAGTCCCGCCAGACCCGACCCCGCCCCCTTTGCCCGTACCGCCCCGACCCCGCCAAACCCGGCCCGCCAGACCCGAGCCCGGCCCACTGGCCACCCCTAGCTACAAGTGGCGCTAAACTGGGTTTATTTTCGGCTTTATCTGCTTTTCAGTGGACGCTGTGTTTTGGCGTAGAATAAATTTTTACCAATAAATAATATTAAACATTGGGGAACCTCAAGTTTAAACAGAAGCCCCAGAAGAAAAATATCACTACGCTTTAGCATTTGGTAGTGAAATAGAGTGAGTTGTGACTATTAAATTAAGCATTTTAGCCTTAGTAGTTAAAATTTAAAGTGGAAACACATATCATGGTTAAGTGAAAGTGATAAATGTGTATATGAAGTTGAAAGTGATAAATGCGTATATGAGGTGAAAATACAATATTAAATAGGTACTACTTTCTAATGCCATTGCCTAAACACTAGCTATATGCAACTATAAATAACCCGTAAATACCAGAATTTGTTGCCTTCAAAGTTCACTGAAGAATTAAATTTTCTCTAAAGAGGACAAAATTACAGAACAAATTACACGAGATACTTGAACAAACCATTCCTGAGCTGCAGCACGCGAAAAAGCAGTTACAAATACATATATGAACTACACACTGCTGCATTGCCAGTCATCTACAACGATTCAGCACACTGAAACCAAAGAACAAAAACTAAGAGAAAAATGAATACCATTATAACAAATGATCGTGGTTGTTGACCACACATCCAGTTTTGAATTTAGGGTCCAATACCACCTTAATGGATTAGGAAACGCGATGAACCCATGTCCATCAGCATCCTTGTGCTGCAGCAGCTGCTAACCTCTGCCATCTTAATTCTCGCTGCTCTTCCAGTTCAGGGGCCCGAGCTGCTTTCTCAGAATACTGTCTTTGGCACTCGTCGAACAAATCAGCATCCATTTCCATGAACATTTTGCGAACATTTACAGTCAGCCCATGGATAGCTTGATTCCAGTGATTATCTATGTTCTTTTGCAGAGCATAAAAAATGATAGGCAAAATGACATTGCGGTTCTGTGAGATCAATCCCACTATGTGCTCATTGTTCCATAGAAATAGGGCTCGTTCTGCAACCTGAAATATAAATTTGCTTCAGAGATACCACAAAGATATAATAGATTGCCATTTCATAACCTTAAGAATTATTCTCACATGATTTCAATGTAAAACTAATATGAAGTGTAACTTACTACTAGAACATTTCTTAACAGAAATGCTGCAAATAGACAGATGAAAAAAAGGCAAAAAGGGAGAAAAAAAAAAAAAGACCTCAGCTTCACAAAGATGAAATAGTAGCTTTTACCGCACAAGCAAATGGCGTTTCCAATGCCCATATTCCATACAGCAATATTATGAACTCACTGACAGCCTATACATGAACATGAATTTGCTAAGACATCTAGTCGGTCTGATCAGAAATAGACGTTGCAATTGATCTTCTAGGGAAGAACAAAAGAATGAGACAAATGGACATAACCAAAGAATTCCACAACCACCACCTCTGGAGTAACTCAACTAAACCTGTTTCATTAAAAAGCAAGCAGACTGGCATAGAAAGAAACTCTAAATAGAGAAAAAAGAGGTTGACTGAGAAGTTCAACTGAAACGACAACAGTAGTATCACTTATCCAGCAAAGAAGAAAGGTCACCCAAAAGTATCCATGTCTTATACTTACAAAATCAATAAAAGGAATTCAGAATCCACCCTTACCCAGCTATCTTTCTTGGGCACCGGGACAAGACTCTAAAGCTTGATTAGGTAAAAGTTCTAGAACTGAAGAGGCCAAAAGAGAAACTAAAACGAGGAAACCTTTCATGAGCTGGGTTCAGAACTTCGTGAGACAGTTCGGTCCATATCCGGTGTGGGCGTTAGAGCATTGAGAGGACCGGGAAGAACGCGAAGGTACGGAAATAGAGGGATTCGAATCCTCGGTAAACAAAAGCCTACATAGAGCGCTTTGATAAGACTGTTCTGCAGAGACTGGCTAAACAGCTTATCGAAGGAGGAGGAAAGAGCGTAAACTCGACTCAAGTCCAATCCTTGTTAGGTTCCTTTGTAGTTTTAGTACTTTAAGGAACTCAAGAAAAATTCAAAAAAGAAGAAAAGAAAGCACTTTTAAAAATTGCAAGCTTATAATTTGATCTCAACTACTCATGCAACAACAGTATCAAGCAACAAAGTGCTGCCCATGAAAAGGATAGTAAAGTAGAATACATCCATATCCAAGCTAACTTTCTTATGTTTTTAACAGATTTTCTTGTGCATTTGCACCACAAAGCAAAAAAGAGGAGAGCAAAATATACGCTTCAGAAGAGGGAAAGGAATTTTTATAATTTCACCTTGTAAGCAACATAGCAGAAACCAAGCACTAGAACCCTTCCATTCATTCACTTAATCAAAGGAACCACTGAAACAGTAAGCTGGGAAAATACTGAAAACATATATGTATGCTCACAATACAGGTAGACAATTTTACTCCAACTTCTGGTCCTTTGAAGCAAGCATGTATCAAAATCATTGATGTAGGTTGACGCTATTGTGATTGAAGGTAGTGACAGGATAGGAATTGACCTGAACCAGTATTTTAGTAAACACTATTTTACCAAGGATCTTGGAAAGCTTGGATACTTGTTGGGTATAACAGTAGGAAGAGCAGGAAAAAAAAAGGAAGAATCTTCGCTCAATTGCCCTCCCTATGCTAAAGAATGCCCATTAATCTTCTCTGACGTCTACAACAAACAAGCCTTTTCACACCTATCATAGGGGTTTTGCATCAATAGACAGGCCACGCTGTGGCAGAGGACATGTGCAGAGGAGAGACACGGATGCCCCAGTGCGGAGGTGTGAGAGGTTGGCTAGGGACGGGTTCAGGAGGTCTAGGTAGGCCGAATAAGTATTGGGGAGAGGTGATTAGAAGGGATATGGCGCATGGGCAACTTACTGAGGACATAGACCTTAAATAGGGGGTTGTGGAGGACACAAATTAGGGTAGAAGGGTAGTAAGTAGTCGAGCGTAGTCCTACTTACGTTTACAAAAGGATAGTATAGTGTTATTATTGTAGGCCCGATTAGCCTATCAAACTTATAGGCGCATTAGTGCTTTGTATTGCCATTTAGTCTGATTCATGCTACTATGTGTTATTTTAGTGTAACTTGTTTATCTTATTTAGCTGTGTTAACTAATGTTCCCTGTTTTTAGAATGCACTACCATGGCGTATTCGATTTTGTTATCTGTATGTTCAGAATGCTTTAATTTCTCGTCTGAATCTGAACGTTTCTCTTTCTTTGCTTTGCTTTGAATGCTTTGCATGTGATTATGCTTTGTCTTGAACCGAGGGTCTCCCGGCAACAGCTGCTCTACCTATCAAGGTGGAGTTAAGGTCTGTGTATACTCTACCCCCAGACCCCACATTATGGGATTTTACTGGGTATGTTGTTGTAGACAGGCCACGCTATGGGTTGCCAATCCTTGTTTTACAACTTTAGGTCCCAATCTTTGTTATGCCTCTTAGTTATAAACCTGACTTCACAAGAACATAAAATTATCGTTATGGCAAGTGCAGGTGATGGAAAGCGGGCATATGGACGTGGTTGGAGGAGAACATAATTAATTGGTAAGATAACTAACAATGCCGAGTCAGCTCACAGTCGAGGGTAATTTGTAATGCACAATCAAGCAAGGAAAAGACAATACAATTAGTTAATCTATTTCTTCCTATTTCCCCCGAAATTTTAAAACTAACCAAGAATCCCCTAAAGCTATTAGACATCGATTTAGCTACTCCCCTCCCTCAAGGTGCAGGTTATTCCTCCTGTGAGCCCTCTGTCTATTTTTCTTGACAACATCCTCCGATACAAAGTAAATAGAAGAAACTGGCAAGTTGGTCTTAATCAAACTACTAATATTTTCACCATGAATTAAAAGATAATTTTTTTCTGTCGAAAGCCGAGAATCCTCGACCACCAATGGCGCACAGTTCGAAACTCGGTGGACAATGGGCCCACCCCTATACCCTTCTCCACTTAAATAACAACTTTTGTCTACGGCAGAAGAGAAAAAAGAAACTTGTAATCTATCGTCTTCCATTGAACAACACCTTTCTGGAAAGATGTTCTAATAAGTGTGCTGCTCCTCGACCTCCTCTTCTTCTTACCTAGAGCTTCAGAGTTTGTGTATTGGTCATTCAGAATCAAGTACTACTTAATAAAAAAAATCAAGTAGACCTTAGTCACATTAAAATTTGATGTTTCGCAATAATTATAAAAACTATTCTTTTGAATTAAATTTATCCACCTGTACTATATTTGAACACTATTTGATGACACAACTGCAGAAGACAAACTGAAGAGGCTAATAACATATATTTCGAAAGCAAGCAACACAACGGAAAGCCCAGTGAAGCTCATATGTCATATATCAAGGGTAGAGAAAGGCTATGCACCAAGAAAACCAAGATCAAATTGTGAATAGTTAGCGGATAGCTTCTACACTTCATCAAGACGAAAATCATGCCTTGTCTATTCCTCCAAATACCATTTGCCTTTTCCACAGCCGACCGGCAAAACAACGAATTCAACTGCAGACACCCTTTAGTTAGCACATGCTAAAAAGTACACGTCGTAAACCTATACAACAAGAATTATTGACAAAAATTCTTATATTCAAACTCGTGCAGTTGGACTGACTAGTGACTTTCAATTCAACCTTGAGACCGAGCCCTGCCTCTTACCTCGACCTAGCGAAGCACAACACAAAAAGGGTAGTCTTCTTTTCTGTATTCAACCAAGAAAAATCCCTCCACTTGGCAGCAATAAAAAAACAGCGTTAACGAGCAAGAAAGTGCCCCTCCCTTACTATTGATAGGGCCAACGCGCTTTACTAATAACAAACATAAATAGGGCTGACTTTTTTCAGCTTGATAGAAACCTAATCCTAAAAGGAGAAAACCCATCACTGAACAATCATCGGAATAGAAGAAATGGGTTCAGACCAAGATCAAATTGTTAATAGTTAGCGGATAGCTTCTTGTTTGGCAGACAAGTTCTTATTAGCCAATCGGTGATAGCATAGCCCTGAAGCTATGCTAACTGAAATGAGTTGTTCCCCCTCTTAATATGTTTTCAGTTTCCATTAATTGAGACTCATATATTGACAACCAAAATTTGCTTAAGTTAAATGGAGTATGTGCAGACATATAAAGCCAAAAACATTTTCTGAAACTTATTACTTCCATCAAAGCACCACATTAACATTTTGATAGTAAGCTATCGATCAAGTATGACCAATGTAGTGAAGAAATTACTCTTTTGGGACACTAACAACCCAAAGAGGAAAGTAAAGTTGTTCAGATGAAATAGGTAGATATCTTACCAAAAGAAGGAAAAATACAAGTTTGGTACAAGGCCAAGATAATCGGCAAGGTGATCGGACCTCTGAAAGAAGGCAACCTCTTTCTTGACAAATAAAGTAGATGACAGGCTAAAAAACATTAGTCGGACCTCCAATGTCATTCAAGTGTGAGGACACAACGATTCGCGTGTAACTATGTAGGCGTTTGGCCATAGATTCCAAATATTTTTCACTTGAAGATGGAGTTGGAGTTGAAGATGGAGTTGCGTTTGGTTTTACTTTTTGTAAAGAATAATTGGAATAACGTTCATGCTTGAATGTACTTAAATACAACTTCAAAATTGAAAAGTGAGTTGGAAAACAGGTTACAAGCTGTTTTCCAAATTTGAAATACAACTTCAAGTTGGATTTGGAATTTTCATGGCCAAACACTGATTTTCAAATAAAGTAAAATTATTTCGGAAAAAGTGAATAATTTTTATGGCCAAACGGGTACTGATTTTTGATAAAGCATTTGTGACATGCTCCTTAAAATGTCTAATAATTTTAAAGAGAGTTAAATTTTGCTTCTAATACATCCATTAGTAATTGTTTCGTATGTACCAGGACAGCATTGACACCAAGGATATGACAACACTCATTCCATAGAAGAAGTAATAATGATGGCTGATAAGACTACAGTTTCTCCACATTTCTAATGTTCACGTGACAGTTCTAGATTGGATAATAAAAGACAGTTCTCGCAAAGGGATTATAAGAAGCCAAGCGCAATTCCCACTTAAGGTGAGCATCATAGACTGACTTGCAACAAAAATAGCGAACAAGATATATATATATATATATATATATATATGAATAGTTATGACAAAAGTAGTACATATCAAACAGGAAAGATATTTATGATAAAGACAGATTGGACGGAGATAGCGAAGTGCATAAATTTGATAGGAACCTACATCAACTTAATATGTCCATTGTCCATTAGTGCATGGAAAACATGAGAATAGAAAGCTAGCGTATGGGTAGTATCGTCAATAGGAAGCTAAAGGATAAGAAAAGAATGCATCTTCTACACATGGAAGATAAAAGAGTCGGTGAAAAGGTCATAAAACACATCATAAAATCTGAAGGTGTTTTTAATTATCCACTCAGGCCTGCATAGCGTGATTTCAAAGAAGAAATAAACCTATAGCTTAAACTCAATAAATATAATACACTCGCACATTGAAGAAATGTCAATTGCTATCATCTAAGCACCATCTACTTCACTTCTTCACTCATAAACACAGTTATACACATGTACACCACATTAGAGAATGCTTCTCCGGAAACAAACAAAAAAAGGTAAAAGGAGAGCAACTTTATAGGATCTAACCAACCAAACAACAGAAAACATGTCATTTCAATTTTCTATTCGATCCACAATTCAAACCAAATGGAAATTTAAGCGATAATTTAAATCAAACAAGGAAATGAAACGAAAAAATAGAAGTTGAAATAAAGAGTAACTAATGCATAGTAAATTGATAAACAAAAGATAAAGGTAGAAAATAACAAATAAACACTAGTATAAATTTGCTTAACCTGGAAGTGTGGACTGTTAAGGCAACGAGCAATCTGTCTAAAAAGAGGAACCATGCAGCGCTGAAATTCTGCCGCCTGTGTGGTCTCCAACACTTCTTCAAGCTCCTGAAGAAAGAGTACTTCCTTTTGGCAATTAGTGACAGGCCAGTACTTCAACAAACCCCTTATAACTGTATCAGCCAACTTGTAATCCTTTTCAACAAACTGAACAATACAATACGACAATTGCTGATGATACATTACAACTGGTTTCGGCTTGTGCAGTGGTATGAGTGCCCGAACAAGAAACAACTTATGTTCCTCCTTCAAAGGCAATGCGAAACCATTTATAATACTCCCTAGAATCTCCAATAACTCACCTGTGCCACTGTGCCTCTCAGTCTCATATATAAACCTATAAAAGATGTTATTGATTGCCTTCCTTATAAAAGGTCTATGCACCATAAACTTCCCATACACGCGATGTAAAATCGTTTTCAAATACTCTCTTTCCCTAGGGTCCTCAGAATCAAACAAGTCCAATAACTTCAATACAAATGAGTGATCAATAAATCTTTTAGCTACTTTTGTATCAGTATCTGATGAAAGCACATACCTCAACAACAATTCATACACAAGCTGTAAATGAGGCCACGATGGCTCAAGACATGGCTCGTCCTCTTCCTGTTCCACATTTTCGGATCTTGTATTCTCATGAGACGCCGGAGGTAAACAACGAAATATATTCACTGATATCATCTTTACCATTTCTTCTTGATTACTTTCACTGATTTTTCCAGCACCAGATTGAACATAATCTACAAGCTCCACAAGTGATTGTCTCTTTATCTCTTTCTCCCTAACCATTTTCATTGTATCATTGAAATCAAACTGAACACAACAAATCTGCACTTTCCTAAAAAACAACACTTGACGTTCGGATATCGGAACGTCACGAAACATTGGAAGGTTCTCGATGTTTCCAGGTGCAGATGTCATCACTGAAGGTGTTTTCTGTGATTGAATCAAATTTGTTACCATATTTCCCCTCGAAGCATGGTTAACAACCACATCGGACGTCGAAACATTGCCGGAATTCCTACCTCCCGACGGCGGCGCGTGACCGAAATCAGATAGTTCCGATTTCGGTACCTTTTTATGCCCTCGCTTTATGATTTTATTCAACATTATCACTTCCAATCAATACAAAAACCCTAGCTGTAACTTTTTACCTACCTATAGATATCAAAAACCTCAGTTAAAAACAGAAACTTTTCGAGCAAACGGAGATTGAGAAGATTAAAGAGCTTTAATAATTGCAATGTGTGGAGCTTTAAGTACATAATTTTACTTACATGAAATCTATAACCGGAGATAAGGAATATCGCCGTCGGAAAATTGAATTAGTGTGTAGAAGCGGCGATCCATCACCGCCGGAGGACGGGGAAAGTGATCGGCCGGGAGTGGAATTTTCCGGCGATCAATTGAGATAATGAGGGGGATAAATATATAAATAAGAGGAAAATGTATAGATATTACAAATTTTTTGAAGTAGAAGAAGAGAGAGAGAGAGAGAGAGAGAGAGAGAGAGAGAGAGAGTGACGAAAGTGGGATAATTAAAAAATTGAGGGGACGCTAATGAAAATGATTGATTGAAAATGAGCTTTTTTGACATTTTACGGAATATATTTTTCTTCTTCTTATCCGTTTGTGCAATTACTAAAAGATAAGTTTTATATGGTAGATAAAACTAATTAGATTATAGAAATCATTTAATAGTATGAAAAGGCAATTGATAAAAAAGATTGATGGACTATTTTTCTTTTTCTTTTTGCACAATTTTGGCTCACAGTAGAAACAATTTTACATCTATTTTGTTCTCTTGATATGATTCTTCTTCTTTTTGGGACTATTGAGGATAATGTTAATTCATTTTTAAGTTAAAAGTACTAAAAAGTAGATGCCCCTAGCGTGATGTGTTTTTAAAAAATAATAATGCTCAATTGGATACCATTTGTTCATGGTAAAACTATGTAACTTAACATGGAGTAACATGTTAACATTATTCTAGAAAATCAATATTAAATAAAGTTGTCTGCAATTATCATTCAAATTACGTGATTGTGTGAATATTTTTAGAAAGGGAGATGTGAAATCAGTCACACATATTTGTATTAGGGTAGACTATTTACATAACGCTCCTTGAGCTGATGCATTGTGCATCACATAGTGTGCCAGAATTTAAACTCACAAGTATATAAAATATATAAGATTTGCACCTATATGGTTATAACTAAATTCTAACTTGAATCAGATTGGAGCACAAAATTACATAACACCTCTTGCACCATATAAATAAGCCTAGCTTGTTTGAACCATTAACATGAATTTGTGTTTTACTTATTCGCTTTTTTTTTTTTTTTGACGAAGGAACCTGTAGCCGCTACTCTCTTGAGTGCGCACAGGGTAAACCCCGGACTGACGCAATAGCCTGCAAACCACGTCAGCCGATTAACCACACTTGGCAAGCCATGTGTGACAGGCTCAACCAAGAAGGTTTATGCAGGGGATCGAACTCGTGACCTTGCGGTCCCGCGCTCTAATGCTACACCAACTTGGCTACCCTTGCGGGTACTTATTCGCTTTATCTTTACAAGGAAACGCGAGGACTAAGTTTTTTTCAAGATTTATATACATTAATAACATGACTCCTCCCGTGGGTCTTAGAACTTTTCTTTTTTTTCCATTGAACTTTGAAGCACCAGATATTAGATATGGTCAAAGTCTTGTTAGAAGGGGGAAAGCACGCGATTTGAAATTATTGACACGGCCCAAGAATCTTTAAAGTAACTTTTTAGTTTTTTCAAAATAATTTCATTTCGTTTTTAGTCATTTTAAACTAATTTTAGCATATATATAGAAACTGTATTACTATTATATAGAATATGTATAAATATTGTATATATATAAAAATGTATCATGTGTATAGAAATTGTATCGTTGTTATATAGAATATGTATCATTACTATATATGTATACATAAAAAAATGTATCACAAGTATAAAAACGGTATCATTATTGTATAGAATATGTATCCTCACAGTATGTATAGAAAATGTATCATATGTATACAAACTGTATTGTATATAATATTTATCCTCACAGCATGTGTATAGAAAAATGTATCATTCTAGTATAATCAATGTAAAATTTATAATGTATACACACAGATGATATACATATTATACGGTCATTATACACTAGTTACGCACCTGCAAGGATTATCGGAGAAAAATTAGAGACGGCCAAGAAAGTTTATCCGCCCATATCTGTACCAAACGACCATAGATTTAATGATTTCACGAAGTTTACATGAAATCTGATGTAAGCATGTTCTCCGACGAAGCAGCAAAACTCAAACGACACAGATATGGTCGGAGGAGTTCTGAAGATCGTGTATCATCCACTACAACTTGTGGTTCTAAGCCATTGCCAACTACTTGCTCCATTTTTGCCTGATTTTTACCACTTTGACTGCAACACCACACTCAGTATACCAATACACAAAATGGGTCATCAATTAAACAGAAAAAAAATCAAGAAAATTGGTTACATGCATATAAAACAGACAAATGTATTGTAATTCGTGTGTTTTAGTGTACTGATAACATTAGGCGTATGTGAGTGTGAAAAAAATAACCTAGGATTGAAGCGAAAAGAGAAAAGGTGAGGAAAAGAGTTGGAAAAGGAACTCCTGGAAATGAGAAAAAATGGAGAGAAAGAAAGAAATGGTTAAATCTTGACATTAATTTGGTTCAAAAGTTCAGTTCGGGTTCTTATTATTGTTTAGGGCTACATTTTCCCTTGTTAGAAACCATGGCGAACATAAAATATTAAAATGGATTAAGCTCATCGACAGTTATTAAATTTACTCTTTGTAACGTTGAAATTTAAAAATAATAGTGAAGTCACTAAACTACGTGTTTGATTGCCCAAAATATACAAATCACTGGAAGATAATTTTTCGGCACCAAAACATAATTTTTTCATCACTGCAAAAAAAATCACATTGTCCTAATTTATGTTTTGAAACATAAATAATTAATAAAATATTAAAATTAAAAGAAACAAAACGAAAAAGGCTTCCAAAAGTACTACAGAATTCTAGGCAATCGGTAACGATAAGAATTAAGAAGCATGTTTTGGCAGCTCTTCTAGCTTTGTACATATGATTTGCATGAACACATTTTTCTTTTCATTTCTTTCAACTCTTTTGCTTTTTAATTATTTATAGTTAAAATATAGGTTATGAAAAGGTAGATTTTTATAATAAATTGCGATGACGTGTCATTTTCCGAGCCCGAATATTTGACTTTTCATTATTATTTTTATAGTTTAGTGACTTTATTGTTACAGAAACAAATCTTATAACTTTTGTGTTATAGATGGTCAATTTAGTAACTTTGTTGATACATAAATAATTTTATAAATTTAATATTACAAACAACAAAATTTAGTAATCATCGACGAACCCTAACATAAAATGGAGTCACTTCAAAGATGTTCAAAATAGTGCAAGCATGACTTTGAGTGACTAAAAGATTGTCATGAGTTGTTAAACATTACTCCTTTTTTGTCTTTAGTAGGTAAAGCCAATTCAAATTTTCAGTTGTCTCATCTTTGGAACATTAATTTATTCCTTTTTCTATTGGAAAAAAAAGAAGGTATCCTCCCCCCTACCTTGAACTTCAAGTCCAATTAATTCGGAATTAAAATAATCTTTGCCTTCTTTACATTACTGTAATACATTATAACATGGCTGGTGACATTTTGACATATTCTCTTTTTTTGTATTGTATGAGCCTCGTTCCATTTCTATTTAATCTTTTTTTTCTGCTTTACTTTAGTCTTGTAGGGTTGTCGTCAATCTCATTATGACCACCATTTTTTTCATAGGTAATTGAATTATTAACCATATCTTTATTTGACCTTTTGTCATATATTATTTTCCCATTTGCACTTGTTTTTTCCCTTAACTAAAAATATCTCTAACGTATAGATATTGTGTTCAATTGTAGGTTTGTCATTTTTATGTATTATATGTTTACTGCAAATATCTTGTTATCTGCACTTCTATCATCAAGAAACACTATTGCATGCTATCAAGCAGCTGCAAAAACTTCATCTCCAAATCTGAGTTCTCACTGAATCCTTTCTTTTTCACAGTTCTCATCAAATCTAACAAACAAAGCTTGTTAAAAGATCAAAGTACTAACTTTTGGCAAACTTAGAGGACCAAAAGTGCTCCCTTTAGGCAAACTTAAAGGACCAAAATTGCTTAAAAGTATACTTACGGACTACTTTGAACCTATCCCCAAACATAAGAGACCATTTTGTTATTTTGTCATTAGGATACTTGGTCAACTGCATATAGTAGAGCTGACTTAAGATCAAATAAATTTTACTTTCTAGTCTTGCAACTTATAGCTTTGTAAAGTAAATAAATCCTGCAACTCCTGAAGTGTTGATATTATGATTCAGAAATGATCAATCTGGATCTTGGATAAAAAATCATGGAGTACTGTCTTTTGAACATTTGAACTGTGCAATGAAAATTTTCCTCTGGATATACCATAATATAAGAAACATAGAACAGCCAGATTGTTTACCCTAAGGGAAATTTTGGGGAGAGAACCTAACCAAATTACAGAAATGGAATACCTGTATCCATATCTTACATCAAAAGCACATTTTTGAACCATTATAACCTTAAACCAAATCCACACATGCTGCTGCCTGCTTGGGTTCATCTATGTCAAGTAACTGCATCTCAAGGACAGAGCATAGTTCAGATTTTGTTCTTGAGAGTTACTTCATTGATCTGTACAGGAGTTTTGGGTCGATAGTGGTCATCTGTATCTACTTCTTCGATTTCCTGAATAACCATAACCAACCATCAACATTAAGGTGCCCGGAAAAGAAAAGAGAAGACAGACGTCTCATTGCCAGGCTTGCCAAAGGATTTTGCCCAGATCTCTAATGACTTGTCATTTCTTGATGCTATAAAACTGAAATCATTTCTTGTTTCTAATGAAATAATGTTCCAAAGATACTCCCAGTCTGACTTGAATTTTCACTAATTATTAGTACTATATATGCTATGTGAAAGCAGTGAAATATCAGATCTCTAACTGTGCGTGTTAACTTCTTTATGCAATAACTGATAGGAAAAGGAAAAGGATCTATACCTGCACGACATCTTCTCCCTTAATGACACATCCAAAGACATTAATCTTGTCATTCAAATCTGGTATTGGTGCTGTTGTAATAAATAGATCAAATCCTCCGCCTTCATGTTTCTCTTTGGAAGTACCAAGCATAAATGCTTCATGCTTAAGACTGAACATTAAGACCAATTTAGCAACGACAACGAGGTAAAGGAGATCTCAAGGCAACTGTGTAAGACACAATAACATCAAATGATGTGCAACGAAGACCTTGTGTCCAGTTGGCTGTAATGTTTTCCTCTCGATGTCCAATCTTCTGTAGCTTCAGGTCTTTCAACTTTACTACCATGGATGACAAAGTTCTTTATTACACGAGTGAATTGCATCCCTTTAAAGTGGCCCTTCTGACTGCAAACACGTTTTGAAGTTAATACTATATTAAGCTTGTTGAGCAAGCTTGCCCATCCAAAACTTTGCAAATGACAAGCAGAGGAATATAGAGACTACTTTTACAGTACATATAACAAACATGCACTTGAGGTTCTTATCTGTAACACAAAGAACTTTATGACGATCCAAAACCAATATGTTCCTTATATGACACACTATCCTGTATTATGCATTCATCTCTGGTAATGACAAAATCATCTTTAAGTACTCATGTAAATCGTTAGCAAATAAGACTAGCATGCCAAGATTTTCATAATTCTAGCTCTAGTAATCTACTTGAGGCAGTATTTTATTTTGCACCCATAGATTATGAAGAAACTGAATATACATTATGAAGCCCTTTAAGATTCTGATTTTAGGATAAAAAGAAGATGGATTCCTAAAGAGGAATCAACAACAAGCTGTCCATAGCAAATGTTAGAAAATCCATGTATTTGCAGATTGCTCTCAAAGTTCTAAGCAAATGGTAGATTATAGATCAGTCCAATAAGAATGTAGAAGTTGAAAACTTTGAGTTCCAAAGAGTTTGGAACCACATAAACGGCGCATGGGTGAAGTGGCTGAGATTCATGAAAATAAAATTAACAACATTTCATCAGCTTGAAATCGTGAATTGCCATCAAATTATCAACTCCCTGACCCTTTAGGAGAAAACAAAAAAGGTTACAATCTTGCAAAGCGAAACCTATCATTCCTATGCTATTTAAACATTACTTATTATTGTCATGGGAAGGAATGACAAAGACTAGAGATCCAATCAAAAATTGTTGATGAATCGCTCTCCCTCTTCTCTTTTTTCCTTCTGAAAATCAGGGAGAAAGAGGAAGAACAGAAAAGGGTGGATTTTAACATGTTGAAATTCAGCTTTTCTCCTAATTCCTATTTCCAAAAATTCAAACTTAGGTAAGTGTTTCCTTAAAATATGTAAAAAAGAATGTATTTTTGCCCCTTTTATTGCCGTAGCAGGTTGTTTTGAACATTTTCTAGAATTACATAAGCGCATCCCCAAATTTCTCCTTCTCGAAGCATGTGTACAAGTCACCAGGTGCTGCATGTGAGGTAGGGAAGAGATTAACACTTGGATTCATCTACTTAGAGAAGGTTGCCTTGATAGATCTATATGAACCAGGGGTAATTTAATTGTCGTCTCCACAAAAAAAAAAAGGTGGCTTGTTAGATCATATGAAATAGGAGTAACTCAATTGTCGTCTCCACAAAAACAACAAACCAAAAACAAGAAAAGGAAAGAGAGAAAAGGCAAAAAACAAGAAGTTAAATCAGTTACACACCTGAAATCAATGAAGTCATCAACAATGTCAGGAGAACCATCCTTGTAAAGTTCCAAAGTTATCAGGCCTTTCGAGGTGCTTATAAGCTACCATAGACATAAACAAGTTAACATAGTCTAGAAAAGAAGAAGGATTATGTAACAAAAAAAACATTGAAATATGCAATTATAGCCAAGAAAAAATATGGAGGAATACTCCAAATTTGAAAGAGAAAAAGCGGTATCCTATCATATTCTACGATCTAAGATAAGCAAAGATAACCATTCCCTTGAATAGAAATGACAAGTTAATATTGAATTACATCACCAACTGAGGTGAAGAAGCTTGTAGTATGATAGACGGAAAGTTGAAGAGGATTAGCGGAGGGGGGAACTGGCTGCCTGTCAAACTTGCATACTCAAAGCTGATATCCAGTAAATAAATGCTAGCTGACTAGCTAATCTGAGATAGAAGTCAGTCATGAAACCAGCTTCACAAGAAAGCAGGAAAGAGAATTTTCTGAACTTACAGCATATTTAGGACTATCAGATTTCTTTCGCTCTATAGCCTGCAGCAAAGAAACAGGTAAAGGAATACATGAGTGCAAAAGAATATACAAAGGAAAATGCAGTTTGTAGGATCTAATTGTGAAGTTTGCACCCAAGGGTGTGGTCTAGCAGTCAACAAAGTGGGTGAAAATAATGGGAGACCAAGGCCCAACTGCCTAAACGGCTAAACCTTGGTGCAATAATCAAGGTGCGACCAAGCTGACCCAAGCACCGCCATTATAAAAAACAACAACAACATACCTAGTGAAGTCCCACAATGTGGGGTATGGGGAGGGTAGAGTGTACACAAACCTTACCTCTACCTTGGTAGGTAGAGCGCGGTTGTTTCCGAGAGACCCTCGGCTCAGGACAAGCAAAGCAGAAAAAAGTCAGATCCGGTCAAAAATTTAGAGCAACAAGAAAATGTTGACAACAAACGCGAATATGTCATGATAGCGCATCTTGAAAAGAAGCAGTAACTACGCAGATAAATAAGATAAATCAAGTACATTAAAGAATGAATAGCAGAATAAATAAAACTACAGAAGACTATAGAGTGATACTACGCCTATTCGTATGATATGTTAAGCATGCCTACGCTCGACTATCTACTACCCTTCTACCCTAATCTGTGACCTCCACAACCCCCTATCTAAGGTTATGTCCTCAGTAAGTCTCGCTTACTCCATATCCCGTCTAATCACCTCGCCCCAATATTTCTTCGGCCTACCTTTACCCCTCCTGAATCCGTCCATTGCCAACCTCTCATACCTCCGCACTGGGGCATTTGTGTCTCTCCTCCGCACATGTCCAAACCATCTCAACCTCACTTCCCGCATCTTATCCTCCACCGATGCCACTCCCAATTTGCCCCGAATATCTTCATTTCTAATCATATCCTTCCTTGTATGCCCACACATCCATCTCAACATCCTCATCTCCGCAACTCTCATCCTTTGGGTGTGCGGCACCTTGACTGGCCAACACTCCGCCCCATACAACATAGTCGGTGTAACCACAACCCTATAAAACTTGACTTTTAGCTTTGGTGGCACCTTTTTGTCGCACAAGACTCCAGATGCAAGCCTCCATCTCATTCACCCTGCCCCAAGACGATGTTATCGTCATCAATCTCTCCATTCCCTTGGATAATAGATCCAAGGTACTTGAAGCTTACTTGCTTCGGAATGACCTGGGTCTCAAGCCTCACCTCCACGCCTGTATCACGGTCGTTCTCATTGCTGAACTTGCACTCCAAGTATTCTGTCTTGGTCCTACTCAGCCTGAACCCTTTAGACTCCAGGGTCTGTCTCCAAACCTCCAGCTTAGCATTCACCCGCTGTGAGTCTCATCAATCAGGACTATGTCATCTGCGAATAACATACACCATAGCACCTCCCCTTGGATTTGTCGCGTCAGTCCATCCATCACCAAGGCAAATAAGAATGGGCTAAGAGTTGATCCCTGGTGCAGCCCCATATCACAGGAATGCCCCGACATGAATCCAAACTGGTTCTCGAAAATAGACACGCCTCTTCTCACCCTCATCTCCACGACCCTTTCCCAAACATTCATAGTGTGGCTCAGCAGCTTGATGCCCCTATAGTTGTTGCAACTCTGGATATCACCTTTGTTCTTGTACAAAGGAACCATTGTACTCCACCTCCATTCTTCGGGCATTCTCGCCGTCTTAAAAATGACATTCAAACAACTCAGTCAGCTACTCCAAGCCTGCCCTGCCTGCGCTCTTCCAAAATTCAACTAGGATCTCATCCGGCCCGGTCGCTCGTCTCCCGCGCATTCTGCGAACAACACCCTCAACCTCCTCAATCTTAATGCTTCTACAGTACCTGAAATCCCGGTACCTACCAAATTGCTCCAGATCTCCCAGCACAATGTCTCTATCTCCTTTTTCGTTCAAGAGTTTATGGAAGTAAGACTGCCACCTCTGCCTAATATGCACGTCCTCCACCAGTACTTTGCCGCCATCGTCCTTGATGCAACTCGCGTGATCTAAGTCACGGGCCCTCCTTTCCCTCGCCTTGGCTAGTTTGTACAACTTTTTATCTCTGCATTTTCCTCTAATTCCACGTATAGGCGTTCAAAAGCTGTCGTGACCGCTAGTTTTGCCTCCTTCCTCTCCATCTTATACAGTTCCCTATTCATCCACTTCTCCACCTCATTCTTGCTTTCTACCAATTTCGCATACGCCACTTTCTTCGCATCCACCTTCTCTTGAACTTCACCATTCCACCACCAGTCACCTCGATGCCCACCACGGCTACCCCGCGAGACCTCTAACACTTCTCTAGCCACCTCCGAATGCAACTGGACATTTTATCCCACATACTGGTCGAGTCCCCGCTACTCCCCCAAGCCCCCTTGGCCGTCAACCTCTCACCCATATCATTTGCACTAGCCATGGTCAAACTCCCCCATTTGATTCTCAACCTGTCATCCACAACCCTTCTCTCATTCTCCATTTTAATTTCCAAATCTATCACCAAAAACTTATGTTGGGTTGTAAGACACTCTTTTAGAATAACCTTGCAGTCTTTACAAAGACCATTGTCAACCTTCATAAGGAGTAAAAAGTCTATCTGACTCTTAGCCACCGAACTACGGAAAGTCACCAAGTGCTCCTCCTTCTTCATGAACTTCGAATTGGCTATCACCAACCAAAAAGCTCTAGCGAACTCCAAAATTGAGACGTCTCCCTCGTTCCTGTCCCTGATGCCATAGCCTCCATGCACGTCGTCGTAGGCCCTTGGAAGTGACCCGATATGTCCATTGAAATCTCCTCCCACAAATAACTTCTCAATGGGTGGTACACCTGCCACCACCTCGTCCAACTCCTTCCAAAAGCGCCTCTTCTCCTCCTAGGCCAAGCCCGCATGTGGCACGTAAGCACTAATAATGTTCATAGTGGACCCTCCAACTACCAACTTAATCGTCATCATCCTATCGTTGACCCTCCTAACCTCTACCACCTGGTCCCTGAGCTCGTTGTCTACCAAAATGCCTACCCCATTCCTATACCCCGACCTACCAGAGAACAATAACCTATACCCGTCCACCTCCTTAGCCTTAGGTCCTACCCATTTAGTCTCCTGGACATATGTTATATTAATCATCCTCTTCTTAAGAATCTTAACTAGCTTTATGGACTTCCCTGTTAAAGTCCCAATGTTCCAAGACCCTATTCTCAGCCTAGCACCTCCCCTACTCCGCTTATCCCCTAGCCCTCGCCCCCGTCCCCAACCGAGAACATGACTCTAGTCTATCATCATTCACCAAAGCCACTAGAGCAAAAAATACTAGTCAGAGGTTAACGTTAACACATACAGGAACCAACACTAAAGCACAAAGTCAGGCTACTACCAAACAGAATGATAAAGCAAAGGAGCTCTGACTAGACCAAAATGCATAAAGTGGACATTGGAGCTCAAGAAAGAATATTTGCAACTCCCAATCAAATATTATCTACCAACCAAAGTTAGGAATTGTAAAATAATTCATACCTTGCTGGTTGATATACCATCCTGTGTCTGAACAATTGATCTACGTAGAAAATAAGAGGGTCGAAGTATGAGCAAATAACATATATCCAATTGCATCTTGTCATAGAATATTCAACAAATGTACAAGTTAGGCACTGTTGATGAAACAAAATATTCATACCATATTCATACTTTCTCAGCAATCATGCGTTATTTGGAGTTCTTCGCACCAAAAATTACTACGTTTCCACATATTATGGTGGATTTATGTAATGCTCAGATCAACAATAGGGGGCTCAAAATGAGCTTTTTCTGTTAAGATAAATAAATAAGAGTATCCTCTTTCTAATGGCTAAAACTTTAAATTAGGTGGTCACTCAATTTAACATGATAAAAGAGTTGCCAAAGGTCCTAGGTTTAAGTTTCACCGTTACCTATTATCTAAAAAAGCATTTCTAGGTGCTTGACCCAAGACCTATATATTCCGTGTTTCCTCTAAAAATATGAACTCCCGTTAGATAACTCACGTCTATAACTTTTGAGTGCTCCCTTACAGTCATAGAATTTCACAGTTCACCTCCAAGCACCAGCATCCTAGCTAATCTCTGGCTGCCAGTACCCCATCCTTAGTACAACACCACCCCCCCTCAACTGCACATTTATTTCTATATTAGACTGTCATTTAGCCTATGCTAAGTAGCACTAGTGCTAACACTAATGCTGTGTCCATAGACAAGAAAATTTTAAAAATGTAGCAAGTTGCAGAAATTACAATACAAGAATATGATACAGTTTATAGTCTTATATCCGTAATTATTTTTCTATATAGACATAATTTAACCCAGAAAAGGAAAGCTAGTAACCAAAAAGGACAAATAACACACTCCTCAATTTTGGAAACTTCCCCACTATCATAAAGACTCAAGTCATTCAACATCAAGTATTGATTAGCACAAGATCCAAAATAGCACTTCCTCTCTACATTCTATGTGACATTTAAATGGACATGAAGTTTAAGAAACACCAGAAAACTTTTAATATAAGCTAAATAAATATACAGAGTAACAAATTTGCCATTACTACTTAACAATTATATGAGAGATGGTAAGAGTGCCACACGTTCTTCTATTTTTCTCTCTCCTAATAAAAGATCAACTTCTATATCAAGAGGGGTTACCACAAATCATGTCTGCAAAGGTAAAATGGGATGTTAAGATAAAATACTTTCCAAGTGCATAAAAATGTCAATCTTTTTGGGACTGAGTAAAAGGAACACTGTCACATAGAGTTAGATTTGAAGAGTACCGAATACATCTGAAAAAGATAAGACACAATATTAGAAGTCTTTTAGTATCAGATAATGTGAAAGAGTCAGTAAGTCACAAAGTGTCTGAAATGGATATATCAACTCAAAAAGGACATGATTAGGTTAGTATTCAACACAACAAGTGGTCTACGACAAGTTTTACTTTAGTTCTCTATACAACGCAAACACAGAACCCAGAAATTAGGGCATTCCACATCTTAGACGTTACATACAACTACTAACTAGAGCCATGCCATACCTAAAAACACTGTCGCCTCACTTTTTTTCCAAAAAATCATCATAAATAGTACAAATAGGGACCATTACCAACAATGCCAAGTTAAGAACTTCGACAACTGCCAAAGAGAACATTTTTGTCTATATAGTTACACTATACATCCACATTTTATCTATGTAACTACATTGTTTTACAAGTCAAAGCTAAACAATCAAAAGAATAGCCAATATTAAACAACTTGAAACAGATAACTTATATCCTACAAGCAGCTATGACAATTATCCAAGAAAGGATTTCAACTAACCTTCGAGACCAGTATCTATATGTAGAATACAGGGAAAACACCATCACACCAACAATTAGGGTGTATGCTATAATTGTAGTGACACTGACACCACTTGGCCCCTTCTTCTTTTTGCTTTGCAGTAGAAGAGCTTGAGGTTTGATCCTTGCCATGACGCTTAAAACTCTCAAGTATTACTTCCTGAAACTATCATAACAAATAACAACTCAATACAAAATTAGCATCCACCTTTCATAGTTAAAAGAAAGTAAGCAATAAGAATTCCAAGAACACAGAGGAGTTCAAAATAATACTACAATTGCCACTGTTTTAAACAATAAGAATCTCAGGATTCACGAGATTTATTTACATTATAACCACCTTCTAGTTACATAAGGACTAAACCAAGAAGAAATATATTTCCTCTATCCCAAAAAAATGATACATTTTCTTATTTGTCAACAATTTAACTTTACACTTTACATCTTACGCTTAACAAGATGATTTATAACCACACATATTTCTTTGGCTTGTTTTAGACCACAAGTTTCAAAAGTCCTCCATTGTTTCTTAAACTTCGTACCCAGCCAAACTACGTCATATGAATTTGGATGGAGGGAGTAACTGAATTCCCAGCAAATATAGATAATTCAGTAAGGTCTGCGTACATACTAACCTCCCTAGACCCCACTTGTGTAATTACACTGGGTATGTTGTTATTGTTGTTGAGTTGATTTCTCAAATGGTGACTCAACTAATATCTTTTATCTCAGAAAGTCATTTCTTGATTCCAATTTTTTTAAACACAAAAAAGTGACTTTCTGAGATAATAAATTAGTTGAGTGACCGTTTGAGAAATCAAACTCATAGATAATTCATATAGAGGGACCCGAACCAATTTCAAACCGAGGGTTAGTTGATTGGTCATACTTCGAAATTCGTATTCGGCAAGAAAAAAAAATCCAGATTTGAACAACTAGGCCAAAAGAAAAAAACAATATGAACTTAATAACAAAACTTTCAGGACTGTGATATTAATTTCTAACAATTAAGATATTTCACTTGCTTTTGAACAACTTATTGATAATGTGGAAAACAAACCTTACAGAATTGCACCAAAGATAACTGAATCAGAAAAAGATAAATTGGGTAAACAAGAAGAAAATATTCAATAAACCTGAATTGATGAATAATTGTATTTCGCTCTTTGTTTTTTCTGTATTCCGCGTGGAATTAGGAAAAAAGAAGCAGTTCGTACAATTTTCAAAAATTCTTTTACGAAGTACGCATTTTCAACCCCAAAGTTTTATAAATTACAACTTTTTTTTTTGGTAAACAACTGTGAAGTATTAACATTACTGCCAAAAATAATTACACTTTGAGAGCACTTTTCAATTAACTACTACCCTTACTATTAAGGTGTAGTTAATCATCTAAAATTAAATAAATAGCACTTATCAACTATTTGACTATTTACAAATTTGTTCTATCTAGTATCTGCATTTAAATGTCCTTTTAGAGCATTTGACTACCTCAATCCTAGTACAATTTTCAGACTGTATTTGGGTACTTCCAACCCTTACATCAGTTTCTATATTCTTGAATATCATCCTGTTTCTTGCTTGCCATGTATAATATATCATGGCTCCCCATACTGCTGCAACAATTTCCTTCGTGAATTGTCTCAAGTGTCTTTCCTTTATCCACTCTATTCCTGCTTTCACTTTATTTTGCCTGATTATTATGGTTAGCCATTTTGATACTTCTTCTTTTAGTGTTGTATTCCATTTGCAGCTTCCAAGCAGATGTGATTGGATTTCATCGGTTCCTATATAACATAATTTGCATTTTGTATGCTCCACTGGAATGTTCAATTTTTGGAGTCTCTTCTTTATTTAAAATCTGTTTTTGTAAGCTAACCATAATATGAATCTCTGCTTTGGTAGCATTATAGTGTTCCATGTTAAATTACAACTTATTACCACGCATTTCTCTATTATTTTACTTTAGGCAGGGGCATGGGCCTTGGAGGGACGGAGGTTTTCAGAGGAACAATCAAGTGAGGAATTATTGGCTTAGGCCTATACTGAGGTGAGCGTATATGGGCCTTTCCTTATTGGGCATAGGCCTATACTGAGGTGGGCGCATATGGGCTTTTCCTTATTGGGCATAGGCCTATACTGAGGTGGACGCATATGGGCCTTCTTCTTTCAACAACACTTGAGTCGGGTACAATTGACCTTTTCGCACAGATTATCCTTCAAACACATTGATCTTTAATTGTTGTCCCTCATATCTATGGTCTTAATTTTTGCCCCGGTGCTTATTTAATAAAAATATTCAGACCTTATAAGTTCTGTCTTTTTTTTTTTGATCGGCACAAGTTTTGTATGAATTAAATTATGCGGCATACAGTGTAGTATTTTTCAGACTATGTTGAATGTTGAAAGTTTTGCCTTTTCCGACATAATTTGTGGATATGTGATGATACATATGTCGAAGCTAAATGCTAACTATACCGAGTAAGATCTAAATTTATGCCTTTTTTTTAAAAGTGATGAACAAAAATTAATGACCACCAATTTGATAAAAATTAAAGACTACCCCGAAAGAGGGGCTTTGTGCGGATGACCCTTATCGACATGGTGGATGGCCCATGGACATCAATTATGTAAGCACGTCGTACTCCTGACTACAGAAAGATGAGCTCGATTATGGATGAAGAATCCAAAAGAATAGTAAAGGCCTTTTTGTTTCAATTGACAGTTATATACATTCCCTAGAAACTATTTACATATTTGTAGCCAAAGTTAGGTTTAGCAAATAAAAGCCTAAAAAGAAATTGATTTACCATGTATTTTTAATTTGTAGGAAAAAAATTATTCCTAATTTTATGCTTCCACTAATAACACTCTTAAAATACTACAAGACGTTTCTTATTCCTGATAAAACACTCAGCGATTGGCGATAAAACTCCCGGCGGTTCCCAAACTACGAGAATCATTTTCTTCTTCACAACAAAAAAAATCTCATTGAATCCTCCATCGAAGGAAACAACCAAACTTCCATATGATGCAAAAAGATTGAATACTGATTCATTTTTTTTATAACTATTACCTATATACTTTTTTTCCAGAAACCTATGCAAAACATTAATCAAATATAAAAAAATATCAAGCTTGAAAATCAAACAATTGATTAAATCTTCAGACTTCAATGATTAGGGATGGCAACGGATTGGATCTGGACCGGATCCTACTAGATCCAGATCCGTTTTTCATATCTGGATCCAGATCCATCGGGTCCATAAAAATCATATCCAAATCCGAATCCACCGGGTTCACGGATCTGATCTGGATCCACATGTAAAAAAAATTGCCTTGCTAATAATGTAACCTTGCTAAGATTTTTTTTTTTGAACTGACAAACAATTTTTACTTAGCTAACAGTTTACTGTGTTTCAATTTTGAAATGTTCATATGAGATATTTTGTTCGTTGTCTCGTTTTGATTGTGAGCTATTAATTGAAAATGTTGGACAATGACAATAGTTGTGGAAAATGCTAAATAGTATTTCCACAATGCAGAACTTACATGTGCTTGAAATCTTCACAAATCAAGTGAATATAATTTTAACTACTTGTCTATGGAGATGTTAGTCATTCACTAATATAACATTGATTTTATTATCGAAGTTACCTCTTTATTTTTTGGTTTTTGAGTTAACGCGGGGATAAATTAAACTTGCAAGGATGTGCTTAGCAATTTTAAGAAAATACTTATAAAATTACATTCTAGGTTATGAATATATTTAATAAAAAAATGGATCCACGGGTCGGATCTGGACCGAATACAGATCTCAAATACAAGATCCAGATCCGTCATAAACGGATCCGGGTCCGATCCGGATCCGTCGGATCCAAATTTTGAAGATCCATATCCTATAAAACGGATCTGGATCCACCGGACCGGTCCAGGATCCACTGCCATCTCTATCAATGATTCACTACTCTTGTGAATTTTTTCAAACACCACCAAAACAATATAACAACGCAAAGAGAAGTGGGACAAGAATGTGAGAAATGAGATCAGTTCACATTATATGTATATCGAATAATGTATATCCTATTGTGTACCTTAGGCATAATATATAATGTATATCAAACAATGTATATCCAATTGTGTACCTTATGTATAACATACATTGTGTATCAAAAAATGTTTATCCTATTGTGTACTTTATGTATAACATATAATGTATATAAAAAAATGTATATCCTATTGTGTACCTTATGCATAACATATAATGTATATCAAACAATTTATCGTGTACCTTATGTATAACAAATAATGTATATCACACAATGCATCCATTTGTGTACATTATGTATGACATTTAATGTATATCACACAATGCATCCTATTGTCTACCTTATGTATAACATATATGTATATCACATAGTATATATCTAACACTTCTCAATGTATCATACGAGTGTTGGCGATAAAATAAATGAGCAAAAAATTTATCACACTTCTCAGTATATCACATTATGTACATACAAACTGTTTCACATTACTTCTCAATTGATAACATTATGAGAGCCTAAAATCGTATATACAGAGAATTTTATTGATACGAACGGATGAATTTAGAACTGTGAAGCTTCGTCACACACAAAAATAAAAACAAATTGGGCAACCCACCAAGCCACCAACAATAAAAATTACAAATATGAATTTGTGGAGATTTGTAACTTTGTTTCTGGATTATTTCTCAGACATTTCCTTTAGGATAAAACAAAGAAATAGGGAAGACCTAAGAAGAAAAGGGATTAGGTACAGAGAAAGGAAACAAAACGTTTTAACAAAAAAAGGAATCAAATTGATAAACTTTTTTTTTAACCAATGTGAACAATTACCATACCAACAAATAAATCAATTACACAGTAAAGTAGGGATCTAGTCAATTGGTTGACTACTTGAACTTTCATTTTATTGGTGAGGGTTCGAATTCCTACATTATACTCCCCTACTAGTTTTCCCTTTCCCTACCCCTATGTAAGGGTGGCCAGTAGGTCGGGTCGGCCCGGTTCCGCCCCGACCCCGAAAAAAATTATCGGGATGGGACCTGGGCTCGTCCCACCCGGGCCCGTCCCGATCCCCCCCTTGCAAAAAATACATGTTGCACAACGGTCATTTTATATTTTGGCCGTTGCCCCCCCCCAACCCCCACTACCCCCTTAATATTTATTTTTAACCGCTAAGTTAATATATTTACACTTTAACCCAATATTCCCAACTATAAATACCCCATTTTCTCTTCATCTTTCTCACAAATCTTCCTACAATCTCTCAATCTATCTCTCTACAAGTCTACATTGTCTACTAAATATTAAATTTTATTTGTTCATTTGTATAACTATATCAAAGTTCAAATTTTGGGAGTGAAGTTGACAACTAGCTTGAGGATCATCCATCGAGCAAAGTTTTAATTTTCAACCTCGATTACACGTCGACGTTACGTTGGCGTTTGGTACCTTCGTTCCTTCTTTAAATTATTATTGTTAATTTATTTTAATTAGCGCACTTAATTTCATTATCTTTAATTAGTTATTATCATAATTAAAATGGAAGGAATAAGAGGTATGTTTAAGGGTAAATGTAAGGGTGCTTCTTCTAGTAGGGGTAACAAGGGTATGGGTACTTCTTCTAGTCAGCCTATTCCTAGACAGGATGATTTGATTGATTACACACATATAGATGAAACACAATTTTTTAATGATAGACAATTAGACGATGATATATTTTCTACAACTCAACCAGACTTTAATTTAGAAGATAATCTAGATGACACACCAACTAATCTAGATGAGACATCCACCAGTGCACCTCAGACTGAAACTGGAACGCTTCTTATTTCCTCTAGTATGAGACGAGGCCCAACACAACAAAAATTAAAATCAGATGCATGAGCTTTTTTTTATAGGGACCAAGAAAATTAAGTAGTTAGATGTCAAATTTGTACAAATGTTTATAAATTTAAAATGGGAAAAGGCCAGGATGGGACGGGAGGTTTATTGAGACATGTATTAAACTTTCACAAAGCTAGGTGGGATGAATACGAGGCTACAAAGTCGGGTGCGCCAATGTGCTCTTAGTCGGGACAAGGTTCACATACCGTCCCAGACTAAGTAGAGGGTCAAATTGTGGAATATAATCTTGTCACGATTGTGGACTACCTTATAGAAAAATTCCCGAAAAAGTAGCGACTAGGTGGAATTCTTTATACGAACAATTACTTGTTGCTTATGACTATAGAAGACCTATAAATTTATTTTTTAACATCCATAATCGAAATCCAACTGATATGGTTGTAAATAACGATTGGGAAAAAAATTCAGAACTTATTGTATTTTTAGCGAATTTTTTTAAGCAACAAAAGAATTTTCCGGTATATATCCTACTATTTCAACTACGTTATTTTATAGCTCTAATATTTTTATTACTTAGTGAATATATGAAAAAATCATCTTATAAGGTACCTATTAAAAAATGTTTATCAAATTAAAAAAATATTTTATTTCTATTCCCACTATTTATATTATTGGTGCAGTATTAAATCCGACTATTAAAATAGACGGTTGTAAAGAACTTATTGAAACTATTTATGATTGTATAGCAGTACTTCGACTTCCAACTCCAAAAAATCCAAATGACCAACCATCTAAGGAACCAACTAAAGAAGAAGTTTTATCTAGCATATACGATGAATGTAAAAAAGTATATAAATATTACCAACAAGAAAGTGCTAGCAAACAACCGGCTTCCAAACCATTTTCTTGTTCAATACAACCTCAAAAAAGACATGTTGTTTCCGCGGCAAGTATTGAAAGCCTTAGAAATAGAATGGATGTGGTACCACTACTAATCAAGTTAGCGAGTTTGATATTTTTGTTTTGCAGGGTGTTGTACCGTACCAAGCAGTTCTCAATGAAGAAGGACATGGAGACTTGCTGAAATACTGGAGGGAGAATGAGAAGACATTTCCGACACTATCAAAGATTGCCCGAGATGTGTTGAACATTCAAGCGTCATCAATAGCATATGAAAACATTTTTTCTGCTGGAAGATAGGAGAACACAGACACTCATTAGCGGGAGACAGCTTGGAGATTGCAGTATTATTCAGAGATTGGATACGAGCGGAGCGTAGAAGGTGCGGTCAACCGGAGATCAACGAAGAAGACGACGAAAACTACAACGAAATCTTATCCGACGGAGGTGGAAGCGACGTCGAGCAATTTTACCAACAAATTCCAATTCCAACCGAAGAACCACAAGACATTATAAAGAAACTAGAAAATGTGTTTTTAAATATGTAATTTTTTAATTGTATTTTTTTACTATGTTATTTGCAACTTTCAACACCACAAAATTGCAATTTTGAAATTGTATTACAAAAAAAATCATATTTCTATTAAATAATCTAAGAGGTACAAAAACAGCATTGGGATGTTTTTATTACACTATCTTGTTCAATTATTGAGGTGTTTATATATGTTATTTTTTTTAAAAATGAAGTGCAAAAAAAAAAACTCGAAAACCCGACCCCGCCCCGCCCCGACCCGATAAGACCGGTCCCCTTTTCCGACGGGACCGGGAACGGGACGGGACATCGGCGGATCCTGCCTGTCCCGCCCTACCCCCGTCCCGCCGGGACCCACCCCTCCTCTCCCCGTACCCGCCCCGTTGGCCACCCTTACCCCTATGTAATACAATAATTTTTTAAAAAAAATTACACCCTAAGGAGCACCCCTAGCCCCCTTCCAGGAAGGTTACCGGGAGGAACAAGGCCTCAAAAGTCAAAACAAATCAAAAAACTAATTACAAAATTCTTTGTATCATTGAACTACTATTCCTATACTTCTTTGATGACTAAAATAATCTTATCCTCCCTCTAATTTCTGTCTGTATTTGCTTTACTACCTCCTCAATATCTACACTTTGATGTCTAAAGATCTTCCAATTCCTTGCCTCCCGTGTATGATAGATGAGTGTCCCTACAGCAGCAGCCATAAGTTCCTTTTTCATCTTTTCTTATCAATTGTCCTCAATATGATATGAGGTTCTTCTAACCGTAAATCTTGACCAAGCCAATGGACAATACTGCTCCATAGTTGTTTGATCCATGTACAAGCTACAAATAAGTGATATGAGTTCTCTATAACATCTTCAACACATAGGCAAATTAATAAACTTTAAAGATGGTTTACCTTTAATTTATGTTTAGCTTTAACACTGTCTTGTTCTGAATATTAACTTTCTCACCCAATTGCAACTGTTTTTCCTTTTTCAACTGTATCGGCTTATTTTTCACTCCAAATCTGTTCCCCAACTGCTCCTGCATGTGGATATTTTGAATCCCCAAACATTGAATCTTCGGTAACTATATTGTGTGAAGTTTGTACAACCCCCATCGTTACATGTTTAGTTACCATTGTTTCCGTACAAAGTTGAAATCCTAATGCAACACAACTAAATGGTGAATAATTCCTTAAACACGCTATCAAATCAACGCTAAAAGATCGGAATATAATCACATTTGTAGAAGATATTTTCTGTAAATAAAATACATTGCTGAAAATACAGGCAACTGTTTTTCTGTTACTTATCCTATTGCAGCTGAGTTTTCAGCATGATCCTGACATAATTTTGGTACGCACAGAAGCCTCATTTCGGCTGTAGGATTATTGATTTAGCTTCAGAGATGAGCAACTTGGAGATTTTGGATAATTTTTCATAAATATGTGTCAGATCTACAGTACTGCGTATCATTTACGGGAATAAGTATTTTTTACGCAAGTTCTATATATATAAATTTGAAATATTACTACGTATTTATAAATATTTAATTGTGAATTCAATTATTGTATATAGTTAGATCTACCTATGATAATAGTATCTCCTATATCAACATTTCACTACAACAATTTAGGTCAAGAGTTTGCACACCCAAAAGATAAAAGTTGCGGAGATGCAGATGCTAAGATGGATGTGTGGTAGGGCTGGCAATGGATCGGAGGTGGATCGGGTGGAGCTCAATCCGCCTCCACCCGCTAACGATCCATCCACCACCCGATCCATCCATCACCCTATTTTTTTAACCCACATCAGATCCACCCATCATCCACGGGTGGATCGGGTGCTTCGCGGATGGAAGCGACGAAGACTTATGAAAATTGGTCGATACTCAAATCTTGTAGGTAATTTATGACAGTTAATAAATATGTCAGTTCAAATTTCACAAAAATGAACTTTACTTTGTTCATTTTATTAGAAGTAGACAATTGTACGAATTAATTCGAGAATGACATGGTCTGGTAAACCCACAAAGTTGCATTTGATTATATCAACTGTTAAGATAAAATAAATATCACCAATCCTCCTAGTACTGTGAGTTCATATTTTTATGTGAAAACGATCAACATTTATTTTTTCCCTTTCTTATGTTGTTCAATGTATGTTTTCTTTGATCAAACTTAGAGTGGTATAATTAGCATATAAAAATATAATTTGTTCAATCTGTTTAAATTTGGACGAGTTAGCGACTCACATATTTCTTAACTCAAGTTATTTTGATTAGCCTGATTCAGTCAAATTAAAAATAGCATTTATTAAGCGTTTGGACATGCAATTTCATCTTATGAGATGAAATCATCGTTTGGACATGTGATTTCATCTCATGAGATGAAATTCCAAATCATCCAAAAAGGCATGATTTGAGATTTCAAATTTTAAATGTAAAAGTTGACCATAAGTTTATATTTTGTAAAAATAGACCCATAATTTGGTAGATATAATTAGCAATCATGTTTATCAATTATTTATATAAAATATTAAAAGATCTACAAGAGGGGTGAATTGAAATTAATTAATTTATAACGGGTGGATGGGTGGGTTGGGTGGTGGGTTGGATGTATGTCCACCCGAATCCGATCAGATCCGTCACCCGATTAAATCCATGTTTTGTCGGATTTCCGTCCATATAATCGGGTCAGGTGGATCGGATATCCATCGGTTTATGGTGAAATGTTAGCCCTAATGTGTGGGCATACGAAAGATATAATTAGAAATGATGATATCCGGAACAGAGTGGGAGTGACCTCGGTGGAGGATAATATGTGGGAAACGAGGTTGAGATGGTTCGGGCACGTTCAGAGGAGAGACACAAATGCCCCAGTGCGGAGGTGTAAGAGGTTGGATATGGACGGGTACAAGAGGGGTAGAGGTAAGCCGAAGAAGTATTGGGATAGGTGATTAGACGAAATATGGTGTAGGTGCAACTCACTGAAGACATGACCTTGGATAGAGGGTTATGGAGGACAATGATTATGGTAGAAGGGTAGTAGGTAGTCCTGTTATTATTGTAGGCCCACTTAGCCTATCATACTATTAGGCACAATATTTCTTCATACTCTTTTATCGTTTGATTTATGCTGTTATGTGTATTTTTTTTATCTTATTTACATGCATTAGTTATTGCTTCCTTTTCAGAATTTGCTACCATGGTTTAGTCGCTTTGTTTGTCTTACTTTGCTTGTGATTGTGCTTTGTATTGAGCCGACGGTCTCTCAGAAACAACTGCTCTACCTACCAAGGTAGAGGTAAGGTCTGCGTACACTCTATCCTCCCCAGACCTCACATTGTGGGATTTCACTCGGTATGTTGTTGTTGTTGTTTTAATCTTATGCTATGTTATGTATTCTCTATAACAATATTTCGCCACACCAACAAACAATATTTGGACAAATGATACTGTTATAGAGAGATTTATTTCAGGAACCCATAAATTTCAAATTCTAAATCGAATGAAGTAAGTTTTTGAGAAGAAAGTTCTCTTATTAACGCCACATCAATAAAACAAGCAAATAAATAAACTAAGTAGGGAGAATGTTCCTTCTATATATCTGATAAATTAAGTAATATAGATGCTAAGTTCACAAGCTTAATTAGATAAGCATGACATGCTTGTCGTCTTTGCATTTTTGGTCGTTTTTTTTAGAAAATAAATTGTTTTCATATTTTTTCTTGAACGACTAGTTTTTATTGTAGGGTGAAAAGAAATAGTGGAAATAACCGAAATCTATTAGTATATAAATAAAGTTCGTTTGGGGTTATTGTCAAATTTGTTTACTAGAGCTTTTAGTTTTTAAAGCTTTTCTAATCCACACGACTCCTTCTACTTTGGAACATTGACCATTAGCAACTACCCGACAAGATCTTGAAAATGAAATTGTCCTCTTACCTTAGATTTTTTTCTTCACCACTTACCTCACTCTAACCAACTCACGTTTGATATTACAAAAAAAAAAAACAGAACAGATGATCCCTTTCGTTTTGTAAGAAAAAAAGATCGAATTCTTTAGATCTTCTATTGAAAAAACTTCAGATCTTTGGTCCATCTCTATTTCCTCAGTTTATTGCACCTTGTTCCACTTTACCGAAGGTTTTGAGGCTTGTTTCTCAGTCTTTTTTTTTTATAATCGTGACGTTCGGACCAGCTTGCGCGCACTTTAATTCAAATCTTACATTGGGATTCCTTTCATTAATCACAATATATATAGTTGTACAGAGGTTGATTCCTAATACACTAAGAATCCTAACTTACCTTAAATGGTTGATTCCTAATACAATAAGAATCTTAAGTTACCTTAAATATACATCTATCATAATTACAAAATATACGGTGAATATTCGGAGAATATTCGCTAATACTCCCCCTCAGTCGGAGCGGGAGGAGGCCGAACGCTAAGGCTGGATCGAAAGTCGGTGAAGAGCTGTCTCGGTAGTCCCTTTGTGAAAATATCTGCATACTGATAGGATGAAGGTACGTGTAATATTTTGACATGACCAAGGGCAACCTTCTCTCGCACAAAGTGAATATCCATCTCAATATGCTTAGTCCGCTGATGTTGGACCGGTTGTGGGACATATAGATGACAGATATGTTGTCACAATAGACTATAGACGCCTTTCGTAGTGGACACTGGAGCTCCAAAAGAAGATTTCGGAGTCAACAAATCTCAGCAACGACATTAGCAACTCTGCGATATTCTGCTTCAGCACTCGAACGGGATAGCGTGGCCTGCCGCTTGGCGGACCATGAAATAAGATTATCCCCAAGAAATACACAGTAGCCTGAGGTGGAGCGACGTGTGTCGGGGCATCCTGCCCAATCTGCATCCGTGTAGGAGAGTAACTTGGTTGGGGCAGAGGGGTATAGATATAGTCCAAAGTCCAGTGTGCCCTTAACGTATATGATAATACGTTTGAGGGCGGCAAAATGGGACTCTCAAGGGTCGTGCATAAACAGACACACATGCTGAACGGCATATGCAATATCAGGCCTAGTGAATGTAAGATACCGAAGGGCACCTGCAAGACTCCGATATAGAGTTGGATCAGGAACTGGCGCACCGTCATTGGCACTGAGCTTGGATTTCGAGTCAACCGGAGTTGGCATAATTTTACAATTTGCCATCTTAGCCCTATACACTATCTCTTCTGCATATTTACGCTAACACAAAAACATAATAGCTGCAGATCTGGTCAATGATATTTTCAAGAAATAACTCAGCTTGCCAAGTCAGTCATAACAAATTCAGTTTTGAGTAGAGATGAGGCAGTAAGAACAATGGCATCCACATATAATAGCAAATAAGCAGTGTTGTTACCTCGATGAAAAGTGAAGAGAGAGTTATCACACCTGCTACATATAAAATCGATCTGCATAAGATACCTAGCAAAACGATCATACCAAGCACGGGGTGCATGTTTCAAGCCATACAATGACTTCCTGAGACGACATACAAACTGCGGAACTGCCGGATGAACAAAGCTAGGGGGCTGGTGCATGTACACAGTTTCTTTCAAATCCCCGTGAAGAAATGCATTCTTGACATCAAGCTGATGAATCGGCCAATGCATGCCCATAGCAATACTGAGAACTGTCCGAATAGTGGCCGGTTTAACAACCGAACTGAATGTTTCACCACAATCAATACCCTCCTGCTGATTAGTGCAATTGACAACCAGTCTTGTCTTATACCGGTCCAAGTCACCACTGTCTCTGAACTTGTGACGAAATAGCCACATACACCGGATAACATTCACATCATCTGGTCTATGTACCAAATCCCAAGTGGTCTGCTTGGTTAAAGCGTTAAACTCCTCGCACATGGCCGCATTCCAATTAAAATCCAGTTTGGCTAGTTTTGGATTTTTTGGAATGGGTGATAAGGTTTGTGTGGAGAGGTTGAAGTGAACCTTGGGTTTGAAGATCCCGTGTTGGGCACGAGTCTCCATGCGGTGGGTAGGCAGCAGTGGGATTTCTGGGTTTAGTGGCTGTGAGTTGTCGGGTTCGGGAGGCAGTGGTGCTGTTGGAGAGGCAGGAGACGCGACTGGAGGCAGCAAGGGTATTGGTGGGGTGTTCGACCGAGAGTAGGGAGTTGTTTGGTCGGACATGGTGACGGATAGTGGCGGGGACGAGGCTGTATGCTCTATCGGAACAGTGGGTTGCTGGTGGTACATAGATTGGATAGCCGGGGGAATACTCGGTTCATCGAGAAAGGTGTAATCGGTGGTCTAAAATTTTTGGAGATTTGAAAAAGGAAAGGTCATCTCGTCAAAGGTGACGTGACGGGAGATGATGATTTTGCGAGTGGCAATGTCATAGCACAGGTAGCCCCGATGAGTATGAGAGAGACCAACGAAGATACAGGGCAAGGTGCCAGAGACAAGTTTGTGAGGTGCAGTGGATGCTATGTTGGGGTAGCATAAGCAGCCGAAAATACAGAGATGGTCATAGGATGGGAACCTACGGTATAAGATTTCGGTAGGGGTCTTGTTTTGGAGAGTGCTAGTTGGTAAAATATTAAGAAGGGATTCTACCATTTTAACAATATAGACCCAAAAAGGCGGTGGAATACATGCATGAAACATAAGGGTGCGAACCATGTTATTGATAGTACGTATAATTCGTTCAGCCTTTTCGTTTTGGGAGGAAGTATATGGACAGGAAAAATGGAAAATCATGCCTTGTTTAGAACTGAAATTGTGAAATGCCGAGTTATTAAATTCACGTTCATTATCACATTGGAATGATTTGACAGATTTTTCAAACTGTGTTTTAATGAATTTTTGAAATTCAAGAAATTTGGCAAAAACTTCAGTTTTGAATTTCAGTGGGTAAATCCAGATAAAATGTGAAAAATCATCTAAGAATACTAGATAAAATTTGTGACCTAAAGAGCTAACAATCGGAGATGTCCACAAATCAGCATGAACAATATCAAAATGAGAAAAAGTAACACTGTTTGATGACATAAATGGAAGACGAGTATGATTGCCGAGCGGGCAAGAAAGACAGTGTTGGGAAAGTTTCCCATTATTACATTGAATACGCGTAGTAGTCCTAAGAAAAGTAAAAACAGGGTCTCCGGGGTGTCCGAGTCTGTTGTGCCAAGTTGAGGGAGAGATAGCCGCAAGGGATAGATGTGATTGCGGTCTGACAGCGGAAGATTGAGTGAAGGGGTAGAGGTCTCCCACACTATTGCAGCGCGTAAGAATTTTTCCCGTATTGAGATCCTTCACAGAAAAACAAAAAGGTCAAATTCGACAGACACATAATTATTGCTAGTGAATTTTCTAACAAAGATTAAGTTTTTAATGATGTTAGGGGTGTAGAGGACATGATTTAGGGAGAAAGGCGAGTGGGATGTTTGATATATGTGTTACCATAACCTTCAATTGGAATGCGATGACCATTGCCGACATTAATAAATTGAGGACACTTTAGCCGAAGTAGTTGAGATAAGTTAACTGACGACCGGGTGAGGTGAGATGTGGATCCGGTGTCTATGTACCAATTTTCATCGGGCTGTTGAAGGTTCACGGTGTTGAAGGCCTGGCCCAAATCGGTGGGGGCCAGGTTGCTGCTGGACCGAGACCATGTGGGCATGCTTCGCTGCGGGCGGGCTCGCTGTTGGGCCGGGGCGAGCCCAATAGGCCGAGGTGACAAGCGGGCTGTTTGCTTTGGGCCGGGCCCATGCAGTTGGGTATTGGCATGCAGGCGAGGCCCAGTTCCCTTGATTGGGCCATATTGGTTGCTGCCCAGGCCACGGGAGAAAGGCAGGAGTTGGGACTGGCTGTTGGTTGCAGTTGCCTTTGCCGCGGCCCTTCCCTTTATTGTTGTTACCACGGCCTCTGCTGTCACACCCTCTGCCGCGGGACTGCTGGTGGTGGTGGTCTTGCGGTGGTGGCTTGGTGGTGTTGGCCGCCGGTGGAGTCATGCCGTCCACGAGTAATGCCTTATGATTATGCTCGTCTTGTTTGGCACGACGTCTCTTCTAACAAAAGTTATGAACATGCTTTGTTGAAACTTGGGAGGGGGTCGGCTTGTTGAATCATCGTTGCGAGTGTATCATATTCACCTTTTGGTAAACCAGCAACTAGTTGAAGCACCATCTTGGTTTCTGACACAGAAGTCCCTACGTTGGAAAGTTGATCGGTTATGAGTTTCAGTTGCTTACAATATTCGGACATGTTGTTAACATTCTCGAGACGTGTATTGTTGAACTGTTCTTCCAAATACACGGCCCGAGTATTTTTATTATCCTAAAAAATTTCTTAGCCGGACCCAAAGTTTACGTGCCGTAGCACATGTTTTCATGATAGTGCACAACAAGTCTTTAGAGATGGTGCCGTAGATCCATTGTTTGACGATGGCGTCAAGGCGACGCCAGGTTGAGTCTGCACCATCGGTGGGACGAGGAACAAAATCATCAATATGGTCGAGCACATTGTATGCACATGCATGAATATAGAATAGTTCCATCCACATGGAATATTGACAGTCTTCTTGGTCAAGAACTATATGGATAAAATTCTTGATGTTGTTAACGGCGAATGCTGGATGAAAAGAAGACAATGAACGTTGAGAGGGGTTGTTAAGTGTGCCAGTGGATGAACCGGAATTAGTGGGGGAAGACATGGTGGCAACCTTGTTGCCGCCGGCCGAGAGGAAGGGAAGTTGGGTGGTTTCGGCCGAGAGAAAAAAATAGAGAGAGGTAGGGATTAGGGTTTGGTTCTTGATACCATGTAAGATTGAAATAATTTCCCTTGGGAATTCCTTTAATTAATCACAATATATATAGTTGTACAGAGGTTGATTCCTAATACACTTAGAATCCTAACTTACCTTAAATGGTTGATTCCTAATACAATAAGAATCCTAAATTACCTTAAATATACATATATCATAATTACAAAATATACCGTGAATATTCGGAGAATATTCACTAATACATTATTGATGAATACAATCAAGGGAACATATTCATTTATGGTATCAGTAGCCTAAAAATACCTCCATAGAACCCTAGTATTTTTTTCCAGCCATTCTCTCTCCATTCTCCTCCTAAATTTCATCTTCCATGGCTGAAAAAAATCAAATTTCATCATGCATTTACAGTAAACAACATCAAAAACTTCATCCCTATCACCATTGAGATGGAAAAGGGTCAATACTCCTCGTGGACGGAGCTTTATAAGATTCACTATCGTGTTTACGAAGTTATCGACCATATCATCCCTCCTACACATAAGTCCACATACCTACCCTCGGCTTCGACTTCTGATGATGAACTCTGGTCTCGTTTGAACGTAGCCGTCCTCCAGTGGATATACGGTACAATCTCTAATGATCTGTTGCACACCATCATTGAGACCGATGCCGCTGCCCGCCAAACGTGGGAACGTTTGGAAAGTATTTTCCACGATAATAAAACTCAACGAGCGTTATACTTTGAAAATCAGTTCAAGGACGTTCATCAGGACGATTTCCCAAACGTGTCTGCATATTGTCAAGAACTCAATATGTTTGCCGACCAACTCTCCAACGTCGGCGCACTAGTCACTAATCAGCGATTGGTCATGCAACTTATTGCAGGCTTGAACAAACCCTATGACGGCGTTGTCATTATCCTTCAGCAATGCACGTCGTTACCTCCGTTTTATGAGGCCCGTTCGAAGCTTATTCTCGAGGAAACCTAGAAAATCAAGCGCAACACCACTCAGGCCAGCATTGCCGACGTCGCCCTTACCATCACCGTTGGGCCCTCCGCCGACGGCAGGGCCTCCAACTCCGGCAAATAGAACCGTCGGCCCGAAGACCCGCAGCGCATCCACTCACAACAACCGTCGGAGCAGGAAGTACGGCAGAGGCCGTGGCGAACAAAATTCCGGCAACAACGATGGTGGGAAGTGGCAGTCCCCGCCGGTAGGAAACAACCAGCAGCGACCACGGCAGTGGCAGCAGCCTCCACCGTGGGCTGCTTATTCGTCGTAGGTCGCCTGGGCCCCACCGTCATGGGCCTCTCCTCATATCCCGTATCCGACATCTTCATGGACTCCATATCAGAACCGACAGGCCCATCCTAGCATACTTGCTCACACCTCAATTTTCCATCAATTCTGGCATTACACACTCTCCATGGCCACATATCTCCTAAACATAATATCAAACAAGTTTCTAACTCAACGGTCGCCCACCCAAGTTCTGTTTCGTAGGAACCCCTCCTACCAACACTTGCGTATCTTTAGATGTCTCTGTTATCCTCTCCATTCGATCACTCACAAACTCCAACCCCCGTCTTCCCCGTGTGTGTTTATGTGTTACCCCGCCAATCATCGTGGTTACTCGTGATATGACTTGTCAAGCCGTAAAATTATTATTTCACGCCATGTCCTATTTGATGAGTCTCAATTCCCCTTTGCCTCCATAAACTCGCCACCTCGGCATTCCTACGACTTCTTAGATGATGGCATGAACCCTCTTCTAATTCATCATTTACATAGTCCGTCGTCCCAGAGCCCGGTACCAGCCCCCACCTCGGACAGTCTGGGACACACTACCCGCCTGATTCTACCGACGATGGCCCGGAACAGCCCGCCTCAGGGTGATTACGCAGCCACCTCTCGACAAACCGAGCATCGGCCAGCAGATCCCGCCACTCATGCCCTTCCTCATCTTCCCGGCAATCACGCGGCATACCTCCTCCCATACCGCATCCCGAGACACGCTCTCGGACCATGGAAACCCGTGCCATGCACGAAATTCATAAGCATATACGGCTGTTTAACCTATCCGTTTCAGTTTCCCTTCCCATGTCCCTTGAAATCCAAAGGATACCTTGTCCGACCCTAATTGGAAATCTGCAATGATTGACAAATATAATGCTCTTATTGATAATAAGACGTGGGACCTAGTACCCCGTCAATCTGATGCTAACATTATTCGTTCTATGTGGATTTTTAGACAAAAAGAAATATGATGGTTCTTTTGAGAGGTACAATGCTCGTCTTGTAGGTGATTACATGTTTTAACAGGTGGGAGTGGACTGTGATGAAACGTTCAGCCTGGTCGTAAAGCCCGCAACCATCCGAACCGTCCTCAGCATTGCTCTATCCAATTTTTGGCTCATTCATCAGCTTGATGTCAAGAATGTCTTCTTACATGATGATCTTCGTGAAACGGTATATATGCATCAACTATGAGTTTCATGGATCCTATTCATCCGGATTATATGTGTATGTTGTGGAAATCGCTCTATGGACTGAAATAGGCTCTTCGAGCATGGTACCAGCGGTTCGCCGATTATGTCTCCTCTATCAGTTTTTCACACAGCAGAACCAATCATTCATTGTTCATCTACAACAAAGGTACATACATGGCTTACCTATTATTATATGTTGATGACATCATCCTCACCGCATCATCTGATGCTCTCCGTCGGTCCATTATGTCTCTCCTTTCATCTGAGTTTGTTATGAAGGATCTGGGCCCCTTGAGTTATTTCTTGGGCATCTCTGTCACTCGACATTATGGCGGCCTATTTCTGTGTCAGAAGTACGCCGAAGAGATCCTTGACCGTGTATGCATGACATCTTGCAAACCATCCCATACGCCAGTAGACACCAATTCCAAGCTTAGCGCTGATTTTGGCCCCCCATATTCAGACTCGACTCACTATCGTAGCCTGGCTGGGCCATGCAGTACCTCACATTCACGAGACCTGACATATCCTATGTCGTGCAACAAATCTGCCTATACATGCACAATCCGACGGAAGTACACATGCATGCCCTCAAACGTATTTTACGATACGTCCAAGGTACATTTCACTTCGAATTACATCTATACAGGTCATCGCTCACTAGTCTCAGTGCTTATCTGATGCTGACTGGGGTGGATGTCCTGACACCCGACGCTCCACGTCTGGTTACTATGTTTTCCTCGGAGATAACCTATTGTCTTGGTCTTTCAAAAGGCAACCTACACTATCCTGATCTAGTGCCGAAGCATAGTATAGAGGTGTCGCCAACGTCGTCTCTGAGTCTTGTTGGATCTGTAACCTTCTACTTGAGCTTCACTGCCCGATTCAAAAGGCAACACTTGTCTACTGCGATAATATTAGTGTGATATTCTTTCCGGCAATCCCGTCCAACATCAGCGCAATAAACACATTGAGATGCACATTCATTTCGTTCGCGAAAAAGTGGCTCGTGGTCAAGTTCGTGTCCTTCATATTCCTTTCAGATATTAGATTGCCGGCATCTTCACCAAACGACTTCCGCACATACTATTTGATGATTTTTCGAGCTAGTCTCAGTGTTCGTGAACCTCCCGCTTCGTCTGCGGGGGTGTAATATAATATATTCTTTCATTAATTATATATCTCTTATTTTAGGTAGAATTGTATTTATGTTGTAATTAGGTCTCCTATTTTAGGTATAATTATATTTCCTGTTGTAATTAGGTTAATTAGTTACCCAGTTTAAATATTCTTGTACTACTATATATATTGTACATTATTGATGAATACAATCAAAGGAACATAATCCTTTAAAAAGAAATCACCTAATGTTTTTGTGTCCGCTGAGATTTGAACCCAAGATAGGTGGGGTGAAAAGGGCAAAATCATAGTAACAAAAGCAAAGACCAATTTGCATGAAGCACCAGGATTGGTAAACCTTTGAATTTCAGACAAAAAAGAATACAAGAAGTACTGAAATATGTAAATATGTAAATATTTGTAAGTGACTTTCTAAACTTTGGTTCTACCCAACTTTAGTTAAAGAAATCTCCTATCATATAAAATACAACTTGTAAATCATGTATTCACTTTTAACCCCTTGTACACATACAGATATCAGCCTTAAGCAAAAGATGTTAAAACTATAACCACACATCACAATGAATAACACACTCAAATCCATTGCCAAATTAGCTCAAAACAAGCAAATCTTGGCTTTTACCTATGTATGTTCTACAATGGAGCATCAGCATTTGTTCTTGACTGAGCCTCAGCATCCACTCCCTTAGCTTGTTCTCTGAACTTCTTATAAATATCCCCTTTATAAAACTTAAATGTCCTCAGCACCAACACCAAAGAAACAATAAACCCCACAAAAGTAGATGCTGCAATAATCAAGAAAGCCCACTTATAACACTCAACTCCAGTACAAGTCAAGTCTTCACCAGGCTTCCTAATAATCCCATGAGCTTCCAATTGCTTCATTGCTTCTCTGTCATACAAATTACCAGCCACTTTAACATTGAATATGTACGCCCCGATCGGGCTTGCAGCACCACCAAAGTTGAGCAACGTCGAGTAGTGCTTCAGTCCAAATATCTCCGATATGATCGCGAAAATCAACGGCCATAGCGCCCCAAAACATAACCCTATTAGCACAGATGCAACATATAAAGTATTCGGCACACCAAACGCAATCAAAACATGGCCCGCACAGGAAAGGAGGAGGACCAATGTGAGCATCAAAGGGCGCGGGAACTTGTACTTTTCCAAAAAGATTTCAGAGGCGAATCCAGAACCTACTCGCCCAAGATAACCCCATATACTCACAAGTGACACAAATGTAGTGATACTTGTCTTTGGATAACCTAAAGCTTTACCAATTTGACCTAAGTTATCCATAGCAGTCAAAAGTCCTCCAGCTCCGAAAATCGTAGCAATGAACAAAATCAACATATCTATACTCAAAACTGCTTGCAATATTGTATAATCCTCCCCTCTTTCTGGTGGCTTAAACACATTTTGAAAGAAAGAAACAGGATCTTTCTGATCATTAGCTGGAACAACAGTTGCTGAAGATTGCAATGGTGTTTCAATTCCAGCAACTTTGACTTCTATAGGATGACTTAAACTTTGTTTCTTTGTGTCAAATAGTTTCAATTCTTCTCTAATGACAAGAACTATAGGAGCAAACAACAAAACAAGAATGGTACCAGCAGTTGACCAATAACCAACACTATTAAACTCAACTCTATTTTGCACTATAATTATAGCCATGAGAAAACCAGCTAAACCAAGTGACATAAATAGAAGCTGGTAGAAAATTTTAAGCTCATTTTCTTGCCTAGTAACCTTCATAGTCCTAATAACTCTAAGAAAAACACAAGAAACAACAGCAGGTAACCAAGCAATAAGCAGGATTAAAGATTTCCCATTGTTCCCATAAAAGGCATGATATAATTGTGTAAGTATAGCACCACTTAAACCAACAAAACCCTTTAAAAGTCCAATAACAATTCCTCTGCTTTCAGGGAAATTCTTAACACAAGTCACTAAAACCCCAGTATTTGCAAAAGTTTGTGAATTTGCCCCTATGAAAATACAAAAACACATCTGCCAAACCTTCGGTTTAGTTAATCTCCCTGTAACAGCAAGCCAAATAGAGAAATATCCGGAAAAATTCATAAATGCACCAAGAAGAAGAACAACCCATGGTGGGGTGACTTCATTGATTAGACCAGAAATGATACCAACATTTGCACCTAAATCTTTGAAAAAACCAAGTAAGTTTAAGGTTGTTTGGTCATAACCTAATGATTTCTTCACTTCTTCAGAGTAGAGACCAAATATGTAAGTGCCACCTGCGACAGACAAGATTAAAAGTGAAGCAAAAACCATAAACCATCGACCAACAAGCATGTGGAGACCAAAATTTTCCATGGCTTTCAAACGACAATTGCTGCTCATTTTTTTTTTTTGGTCACTGCACAGAGTATATACGATGTTTGTTGTGAAGGTATAGAGCAATAATTCAACAAGATGTTGAATCTAGACTAAAATAAGTATAGATACGTTTAGGCTAATTATATAGTAGGATGATTGGATTGGATAATTTAAGTAATTTCTCTCTCTCCTTATCCTAATCTTTCTTTATTTTCCCAAGCCTAACTCCTCTCTACTTTTAGTTTTAGGTGGAGTTACTTATGATCACCGTTTTAATTTAACTACTCCGCCTTCTTCAAAATAATTGATGTTTTTAACTTGTGCATATCTCTTAAAAAATTATTCATTCTTAAAAGTTATGAGTATTTTTATTAGCTTATTCTTAATTAAATACCTATAAAAAATTACTTAATAATTATTGATTATGTACACAAGGATAATTTTGAAATAATAAAATTAATTTAGTTTTTGAAATCATAGACCACTATTTATTTTAAAATAAATGAAAAACTTAAAATAATATTTATTTTGAAACAGATGGAGTAGTTTTTTCTTCTTCCCGTTATCATTTTCTATTCTTTTCTTACGTTTTAATTATTTCTCTATTTATTTTATGTGTTTTAATTTAACATGCAATTTAAGAAGGTAAATTTTGAAATTTTGTTACCTTGAACTAATGTGTTTGATGTATAAAAAATATCACTTTAAATTCGTAATTTTAAACATTTCGATTAAAATATAAAAACAAGAAAAGATTAGTCTTTTCAACTAGAACTAGAAAGACTATAATGTTCGGGAAAAAAAAACTAGAAAGACTATTCAAGTTGAGTGTGTGTTTTGACTTGAGTGGATGGTGGGCCTTTTGACATTAGTGGATGGTGGGCCTTCAAGGATAAGAATCATGTGCGCTGATTGAGCATTTGACTATGATAAATTATTAGCTTCCAAATTAAATAATGGTCTAATCTTATTTAGTGACTTAAGTTGTTAATGTGGATTACAACAATTACATGAAACGGTAAGTAAGTAATATTACAAATTGCTAGAAAGGATAAACTAAATATTACAACAAATTGGAATCAAGAACGATACAAACTCCTTGTGATTTGCTGAGTCGAGTAATGACACTCTGTCTTTAGGACAAGATTGCCCCGTATATATCATTTTACGGCGTCGGACAATAGTCTCCCAAGATACAACAACAACTTAACAAATGATCAAAGAAAACTCAAGTGTTACTCTTGAAGAACTTTGAAAATAGTAAAATTGCTAGAGAGGAAGAAGAAGATTTCAGAAAATTTCTTAAGTGTGTTAAACAATTAAGCCAAATGCCTCAATTTATAGTGTAAGGAGATGACCCCTCCACTAGCCAATTAATGACCTTCAATAGCCATGTAATGACACTTGTTGAGGGGTTACATTCAGCCAAATAATGACTGAATTCATGTGCCAAATAACGGAGATTCAATGCTCCAAATCAGCCCAAAAGTCAGAACTTTCCATCTTCCCGTCGCAGCATTCTGCCTCCGAAGCGCCGCGGCTCCGACGGGGTTGCGCCGCGGCCCTTCACGGCTCCGTGGCGATTTCCGACACGTTTCATCTTTACACTTTATACACTTCTTTCTTCGTTTACCAACGTGGAATACTTGTCATTTGGCCAACAATCGTCCATCATTCTATGTCTCAAACGTATTACGCATTACGTATGTACCAATATCTCTTTCACTAATGAAATTTACGATAGTTGGCACTACGTGTACACGTGTGTGGAAACGACGTTTCCGACGTGCGATGCCTCAATTGTTCGAGTCATAAATAATGGGATAAACTTAATTTCATATTAGTAAATTTCCAACCGTAAATGGAAGTGATTATTCTGATGGAGCTGTCCAACTTTATTGGCCAGTGTTCTATAAAACAGAAATATCTTAATTCATTTTGAGTCCTTATCCAATAGTAGCAAAAAGGATATGGCATAACCATTAATGCAATGGTTAAGAATCATAAGATTTCATATTAAATTATCAATATAAAAATACTAGGTGATCTTTGATTATATATTCAAGTTTTAGTGGAAAAAAGTATTAACAGAATTATTCAGTAGCCTCTAATTGAGAAATAGTAGATTACTTCGTGAAAATTAGTTGAGATAAACACAAATTAATCTCTTATCGAAGACAATTTTAATTTTGATTTTCTTTGGGTGACAAACTTAACTTTGGTTGTAATAATAATTGTTTGTCCTTAAATTTGCTTTTGTTAGTAGTTGAATCTAACTTGAAATTCAATGATTGAATTTTTAATCATTAAACGATATTTAAAAGGTCCAATCTTGAAAGTAGAGAGGTGAATAAGGGGAGGTTATCGACAAATGTTACCGCTTTGACGTGGTAGCAATTGGTTCTTAAATTGTCACAGATACAAACACATTAAATATTCCTCACTGACATTATAACGTATGTGCAATTCATCATGTCTCAGTCAACAAGACAAAACAATCCCATAAAGTAACGCCTTGAAGGCGGTGCCAAGTACCATGAGTCACTAGCAAAAAGAGGCGGTGCGTCTTTGTTTAAGAAGTATAGTAACTCGTTTGATTAGACAGACTAGACCTATTCAAAGCTCGGGTCGGATAACTTTTTTTTCTGCTTGTTCGATTCTGATCCTTTGGGGACCTTATCGGTCACGGGTCGGTCCTGACCCATCGGAAGGGGGACGGGATTTGGCGTGCTGGGTCGGGTCAGGTCAAGATTATTTTTTAAAGTTGAAATTTCAAAACTGAAATTGACATTCACACCTACACTACCATGAAATTTTGACGTTGAAATCTATTGTGTATCGTGAGATGTTTACTAAAGAAAATTAGAAATCGATTTGGGGGAAAACACAAATTGATTGGGAAAACAGACGTTTTTCTTAATTGGCGGCGCCATGCCGACCCCGTCACGAAAAAATACGCAATTTTTTTTTTTGGGTAAAACGGACATCCGAGTGTAGAGTTATGACCATTTAAAGTTTCATTAATTTACAACTACTCTCTCCCTACATTATGCTCCCGTGATATTAACAGAAACGACTAATAATATAAACATATTATTAATAATCAACTACCGTTTTTATCTTATTTTATGTCGAGCTCAATGTAGATTAGAGCAATACATATATTATAAAAATATGCATTATATAACTTAAATATTAATGACAAATATATATATATATATATATATATATATATATATATATATATATATATATATATATATAAGTACAAAATAAATATTAATGAATGAGAAATAATAAAAATTATAATTAAAAAAATACACGGGTCGGGTCGGGTAAAATATTCTGACCCTGATCCGACCCTACATAAGATCGGGTCCCCGCTTTCGGGTCGGATAGCTCGTGGGTCATCTATAAACTGACCTTGATCCTGATTTTTTCGGATCGGGTCGGGCCGGGCGAGTCCCCGACCCGTTGGATAGGTCTAGATCAAACAATGAATCGACATACCAAGGATATATAGTGGCCAAACAAAACCATCAACCATCGGCTAGTGAGCACGGGGAAAAGTTAGTAGTCTTGCCGTCTCAATTCCTTTGGTGAAGCTTCTTGTTTTAAATAATAAGTTTTTCAGATTTCAAGATTTAATAAAAAACTTTTTGACTATAATTTTTATTTTTTTTAAAAATATTTTAAATTATCAATTATGTGATTTATAAGACTTTTTACGTATTTTTAAATACATAAAAAGATTCAATGCAAAAATTCATGATCAAAATTATATTATTGGCCAAATACATCATCAGCCACATGTGATCGTTCAGATTTGTCACTTGAACATCTCAAGTAACACTTGTTCCATCTAGACATTTTAGGTGGGCATCCACTGTGCCATTTAGACATTTTTCGCTGACTTGACAACTTGCGTGATTTTCATAGAAATAAGGCACGCGAAAAGCCCAAAAAAAAAGATATTTCTTTATCTTTGCATTTCTTCTTCATCTTCATTCTTTTTCTTTTTCAAATAATTTTCCGACGAATCTCCATTATTTTCGGTCTGATTTTGTTCTTTTTTTTTCTTTTTTTTCCGATCTGGGTTTCAGATCTAGCAACTCCATTTTGTCTCTTTAGATTATTTTAAATTAATTGGGTCTAAACACCATTAATGGGGTCTTTAGAAAGCCTGAAGGTTCAAAATGGATTACTTGATTTGATGAAAATTGAGAAATTAATATTGGGATTGTCTTCGGGTCTTCATGGGGAATCTTTAGCTGAAGGTATAACAAATTTGGAGGAGTTTCTCTTGAAATTTTGGATTAAAATCGTGGTTGGAACAAGAACACATATGAAGATGGTGAAGACACCAAGAAAATGCTTTCTTTTCTTTTTTGAAATATTAATTTTTTCTCAAAATTTATTTTTATATTATTATTTGATCAAACACCACATGTCCTAATTTAATTTGTTATTTTGTTACGTCATCGACGATTGTATTATTATATTTTACATATTTGGTTGATTATTAAAAAAATATGTAAATGACATAGTGGAGGCCTACATGAAGTGTCTAGATGGAACAAGCGATATTTAAGGTATTAAAGTGACAAATCTGAACGATCACATATGATTGACGATGAATTTGATCTATATTATTTGACTCTCAAAATTCAATATCACATTATTTTTTCTAACTTCAACGAAAATTGTCCAAACGAACTAAAAAACCAATTGGTAAGTGCCACCATGAAAAAACAAAAACAAAAGGGAAGCAATAATATAATGTTGAACTTAGACAAATTATGTAGAGTCTCATTTAGATAAACCTATAGAGAACTTAGACAAACATATGTACAGATTCAAATTTATTTTCCTCATCTATTCACGTATTTAATTCATTTGTCAACTAGAAAGACTTTCAAGCTGAGTGTGTGTCTGTGAGTGTATGTTTCTTTTTTCTACGTGAGTGTCATTTGGACTTTAATTCAGATAAGATTAATCACGTTCTATGATTCATTGGACGAGAAATTGTTTTGAAAATTCGTAACCAAAGTGATTGTTTATTTGATAAAGCTTTACTGGCCAGTCTTCAAAAAATAAAAATTATCGTAATTTATTCCAAGTGTTAGTCAAATAGTAAGAACAAAAGAAATACGTACACGGAAGTAAGTGCTTGTCATAATCAAGTTTGGTTCACATTTTGGTTGACAACATTACTTTAGTTGTATTTTCCTAAATTACTAATTTTATTAAGACTGTATACTTTTGTAACTTAAGAAAGTTCCACGAGAGCCCCAACAATTGCATGAACATTTAAAGTATAATACTTTTTAATTATAAAAATAATTCGTATATATATTAAAACTAAATTCCAGTGAACTCATTGTGTACATGGTAACACAAGGCGGATGACTGTTGATTGTCGCTTAAATGAATGCAAGATTATCACACATGTCGTTAAAGAATCATGAATAGCCAGTCATTTGATCATTATTCTAAATTTCTGATGATGAGCTAATTTCACCAAAAGTTGAGGCCATAACAAGACCACGACCTACCTCTAGTGTTGAAAATGTAATCAAATATTAAAAGTGTGTTATATCTATCAGATGGTCACACACTTCAATATGGTATCAAAACAGGCCAAAGGACCTGGGATCGAACCTCACCGCCACCCATTCTCAAAAAGAATTTTCACGTGCTTGGACCATGAAAAAAATCAAGTCAGCACATGAAGGGACGTGTTGAGAATATAATCAAATATTAAAAGTGTGTTCTATCTCAGATGATCACACACTTCAATATATAGGAATATATTATTTTAAGCAATTTCACATGTGAAATTTAAACTTTGTTGTTGTGATACCAATGTTAAGGAACTTGAAACATATTCAAATTAAAAAAAAAGACATGGATACATACAAAAAATTTAGGACTTTTGCTACGGAAGAGATAATTATGAAACTGATTGCCCCAATATATTGACAGGAAGTTCAACACTGTTTCACTGGAAAACATTAGTTCTGCAACAATCTAAACGCCTTTAAACTTATGCTTAATGAGGTGTTAGAGAGTAGGATTGAGACTTAAGAAGCAAATAGGCTTAATAATATTAATCACAAAAAAGGCCAAAAATGTGATACTGAAAGAAATTACCTGTGCAAATCACCCCGGGAAGAGTGTTAGTGTGAGCATTCATGGACGAGGGATATTATAAAATTCGGTATTAGATTAGGAAGAAATTGCACGAATTTCCCTTCAAATGGGCTGGTCTTTAATATTTTTTAGGAAAAGGAGACAATTAATGAAACTATTGACATCGGAGGACTCAAAAAATTTTAAAGTCATTTCTTTAACCTCTTCAAAATAATTTCATTTTATAGTCATGTTTCAACTAATTTCAGCATATGTATATAAATTGTATCTTTGTTGTATAAAATATGTATTACTGTCGTATATGTATAAAAAATATATTATATGTATAAAAACAATATCATTTATATAGAATATGTATCCCTACGGTATAAGTATAGAAAATACATCATTATTGTATTAATGTGTGTATAAAAAGTGTACAATCAACATATACTCACTATATATAATATATTTACAATTCTTATACAGATATTATACATGTTTTCAACAGCAACAAGGTCCATTTCAACGACAATTTTGTTGAGATAAAAACTATGTCCTACTCCATTGTTCATAAATGTCTCAATATCTTTTTCCCCTTTTTCATAGCTTTGTATTATTGTATAGACATAATTTAAGAAGATATTATGCATTCAGCTTTTAGGAACATCCTCGAATTGACTATAGTTTAAGTCAGCTATGCTTTCTTCAGATACCAGCTGAAACTAGGCTTCATTAACAAAATGTCTTTTAAGCTTCAATAAATCATTTCCGTCTTTCTTTCACCTTCTATCTTTTTCATCAACTTATACCCACTATAATTTCTTTTCTGTCAAAATCCAGGAGAAGACATACATAATCAAGAGTTTTGTTTTTTGGGATTTTGATCAAGAAAGGAAAGAGATGATGGCAAATGAGCATAAAACGAAACAGGGAGGCAATATTTTCGTTGGTCGCTGCTAAGGTAAAGTCGCAGAGAGAAAGAGATCGAGATTTTGATTAGAGCTTGTCTTTATTTTGGATCTAAGAGCTATTTTGGGTCATTTATTTAAAGTTGAGCCTTTTTTTTTATTAGTGATCATACCATATTCTTTTCCCATATCTATTCCCTTCAAATGAGCTTGCCTTTAACTTTTGTCGTTGAGAAATCGAACTTATGTTTAGTGGGGCATAAGTTCTATAAGAGCCTAAGACATAACTTATAGAATATTATAATGTAAAATTATAAATGTATAGAAACTATATCATTGTTGTATATGTATAACTACTGCATATGTATAGAAAATATATTATACGTATAGAAAATGTATTATTGTTGTATATAATATGTACAATATATGTATGAAAAATATATCTTTTTTGTGTAATTTATGTATAATAAATATATAATCAATGTATATTCACTAATTATATAGTATTATACAAATGTAATACATATACTATATATATTTTGAGGATATTTCTTGAAGGCAACGACCGGGACCGGAACCTTCGCTGCCCATGCCACCGTAGCACCGGCTGAGCACCACCACTTCACCTTGTCGCTCTAGCTGTTGATTAATTCTTGGTTATTTTCCGAAGCTCATTTTGAGAATAGAAGACTAATAGTGTGAGTAAATTGAAGAAAGCTTAAACTCCATTTTTGAGCTTCAAAATTTTAGATCTTGAAAAATGTTGCTGAGTTACGACTTACGAGATTGCTGTTTGAAAACGGATGATTAGCAAAGCATAAATTAGTAGCTACCAACTGATTTGGAACTCGTAGGGACAAATTGTTTTAATTTGATTTAGTATGAAATTTAAGAAATAAAGAAATATTTTTAAAATGTGATAAAAATAATTTTTAGATTTGTGTGACTAATAATTAACTTAAAATTAAATTATTTTTAAATATAAAATTCTACTAAACAATCTTATTCTTTTGAAACAGAGGGAATACTACTTTTCATCAATAGTGGCATACTATAATTTGATAAATTTATAAGTGACATTAATAACAGCAGATTACAAATTTGGTTAATGAAAACAAATCTTAAATATGTTCCTTGATTATATTTATCAATAATGTAGTAGTACAAAAATATATTAAACTAGGTAACTAATCAACCTAATTACAATATGAAATATAATTATACCTAAAATAGGAGACCTAATTACAATAGGAATAAAATTCTACATAAAATAAGAGATATACAATTAATGAAAGAATATTCGGGAAATATTCTATTACACCCCCGCAGTCGAAGTGCGAGGCTCACGAACACTGAGACTGGTTCGAAAATCATCAAATAGTATGCGCGGAAGTCCTTTGGTGAAGATGTCGGCAATCTGATATCTGTAAGCAACATGAAGGATACTAACTTGACCACAAGCCACTTTTTTCGCGAACGAAATGAATGTCCATCTCAATGTGTTTAGTGCGCTGATGTTGGACGGGATTGCCAGAAAGATATATCGCACTAATATTATCGCAGTAGACCAGTGTTGCCTTTTGAATCGAGCAGTGAAGCTCAAGTAGAAGGTTACAGATCCAACAAGACTCAGAGACGACGTTGGCGACACCTCTGTACTCTGCTTTGACACTGGATCAGGATAACGTAGGTTGCCTTTTGGAAGACCAAGACAATAGGTTATCTCCGAGGAAAATGCAGTAACTAGACGTGGAGTGTCGGGTGTCAGGACATCCACCCCAGTCAGCATCAGAATAAGCAGTGAGACTAGTGAGCGAAGACATGTATAGATGTAATCCGAAGTGAAGTGTACCTCGGACGTATTGTAAAATACGTTTGAGGGCATGCATGTGTGCTTTCGTCGGATTGTGCATATGTAGGCAGTTTTGTTGCACGCCATAGGATATGTCAGGTCTCGTGAATGTGAGGTACTGCATGGCCTAGCCAGGCTACGATAGTGAGTCGAGTCTAAATATGGGGGGTCAGAATCAACGTTGAGCTTGGAATTGATGTTTACTGGCGTGTGGGATGGTTTGCAAGATGTCATGCCTGCACGGTCAAGGATCTCTTTGGCGTACTTCTTCTGACACATAAATAGACAGAGATGCCCAAGAAATAATAATTTTACGGCTTGACAAGTCATAGCACGAATAACCACGATGATTGGCGCGGTAACCCAAAAACACACACTGGGAAAACTGGGGTTGGAGTTTGTGAGTGATCGGATGGAGAGGACAATAGAGACATCTAAAGATACGCAAGTGTTGGTAGGAGGGGTTCCTACGAAACAGAACTTGAGTGGGTGACCGTTGAGCTAGAGACTTGTTTGAGATTATGTTTAGGAGATAGGTGGCCATAGAGAGTGCGTAATGCCAGAATTGAGGGGGAATTGAAGCGTGAGCAAGTAGGGCACGAATTAGGTTGTTTGTAGTTCGGATTTTTCGTTCAGCCTAACTATTTTGGGAGCAGGTGTGAGGGCAAGAGAAATGAAAGGTAAGATTGTTATTGGAGAAAAACTATTTGAATTTATTATTATTGAATTCTCTGCCATTGTCACATTGTAAACATTTAATGCTTTTTTCAAATTGTGTTTTTACAAGAGCACTAAATGAGGAAAAAATGGGGTAGACTTGAGATTTATTGTCAATTTGAAAAGTCCATAGAAAGTTAGAATAATCGTCCAAAAATAACACATTATATCGATGACCAGCCGTACTTAAAATATGGACGTCCCCAAATCACTATGTATGATATTGAAAGGTAGTAAAGTACAATTTGTGAATGCAAAAAATTGCAATTTAACATGTTTCCCAAAAATGCAGGATTCACATATAGGAGTCCTAGAAATACAGTTGCAATTAATAAAATTATTTTTCCTAAGGGAGCATAAAACAGAATCTCTCGGATGTCATAATCTAGAGTGCCATAAGGAAGACGAAAGAGCAGCAAAGGTTGATGGAACTGATGTTGGATTGTTGACGACGTTTGAAATAGGATAGAGATCTCCGGTGCTGTCACATCTCATTATTCGTCTCCCTGTCGTAAAATCTTTCACAAAAAAACCAAAAGGATAAAAGTCAAGGGAATTATTATTATCAGTTGTGAAACGTCGCACATAGATTAGATTCTTAATGAGTTTAGGAGCATGGAGGACATTTTTTAAGATTAGTGGGGGATGTGGTGGGGATAAGAAGGAATGACCAAAACCGCGAATGGGAATGACTTATCCACTACCAACAATAATATTCCGATTTAAATTACTCAAATTGGAATAAGATGAGAGAATATCTTGTGATGTCGTCATGTGAGATGTGGCGCATGTGTCCATATACCAATTTTCATCTGGAGCGTTGAGTGACATTGTGTTCATAGTTGCCTCAATGTCAGTCGGTGCATAAGTTGAGGGCGGGAGGGCCTGTGCTGTGTCGGCCTATTGGGGACGTGGGCCGAGTATGCCAGAGTGGGCCTGTCGGTTCTGAGGTGGAGTCCACGAGGATGTTAGATACGGGATAGGAGGAGAGGCCTATGATAGTGGGCCCCACGCGACCCACGACAGGTAGGTAGCCCACGGCAGAGGCTGCTGCCACTACCGCGGTCGTTGCTGGCTGTTTCTTACTGGCGGGGACTGCATGCTCCGGCGGTTGTTGCGGGTGTATGCAGGCTGCGGCGGGTACTTGGGCCAATGGTTCTGGTTGTCGGAGTTGGAGGCCCTGCCATCGGCGGAGGGCCCGACGGTGGTTGTGAGGGCGGCTTCGACAATGCTGGCCTGAGTTGTGCCGGGCTTGATTTTTCGAGTTTCCTCAAGAATAAGCTTCGAACGAGCTTCATAAAATGGAGGTAACGACTTGCCATTTCAAAATGTATTTTTTTCCCTTTCTGGTAGAGTAATTTTTGTGTAGCAACTTAATACTCCTTTCGGCTAAAAAAAATGTTCACTTAGCAAATTAAGAAAGAATTAACATTACTTTTTCAAAATTAAGTGTTAGATAGGTGGTCAAATCCCAATACCTATTTAATTAGGGGTATGTTAGTCAAATTATCTATTTTTGTCTAGGAGTTATTTTATTAAGGGTCGTGCAAATCCCGAGTGGACACTATTTTTTATTCGGAGGGAGTAGTATATATTAAATTAGTTGATCTAGCTCCAAATGTTGGTTAAATTAGAAGTGACAATAATTTGGGACAGGTGAAGTATTTATTTTCTTTTGCAAAGATCCATTATGTTCTCTAATAAATGTATGTCGGTAGATTTTTTTCACTGATATGTATACTTAGTTGCAAAAATTCAGAGATATTGAATCTGGGGTGTCTTTTTATTGAATTTTGTTGTTTTGTGCAGAAAGGTTCAGTTTTTCTGAAGTGTTAGATGGAGATTGATAAAGCAATTAGAGAATGTGATGACAGTAGGTTGAAGACAAAGTATACTAATGCCATATACGCTATTAAATGAGCACTCGCTTTGTACTCGTAGGCTTCTTTTCTTTTCCTCTATCTTTTTTGGGGGCTCTCTTCTTGCTATGAAGTTGCAACTTGGCTCAATGCATTGATTCAACACCTTTTGTTAGTTGCATTGATACAGATACTTGGGGATTACTTTGAATATAGAACAATGTGTGTGTTCTATGTGGAAATTGTTTTCCTTGAAAAATATTTTACATTAGGAAATCCTTTCTATGTTAGTATTTTCTAGTGTTGGGTTGGATAGAAAGTAGGTGACACATGATAATTGTTAATGTTGGGTTTGGTGTTGTAACATTTGACCCAACATATTTCCTGAAGTACTGTTGTTGATTGCCAAAAATGTTGGGACAAATGTCACAACATTCAGACCAACATTTTTCATAACAGTTTTTCCTTACTTCACGTTAAGCTTACTGAGTGGTAAAAACGACTTAGGCATGTGAATTAGGAGCTGTGTAAAAATGTGGGAGAAAGAGTCAAAGCTTGGGAAAGAAGTCGAGTGAAGAACAAGTCAAAGTTGTTGAGATTTCGACTCAATGATCTTCTCCAACAAACACACAAGCTGTCCACCTTTCCCTCAACCTACTCAACCATCGATGAGCTTTTCAAGTAAGACTCTCTACTATAAATAGAGAGGTTACAAGAGTGAATCGATATCCAGAATCAGATTACAAAAATACCAAGAGAGCTCTCAGGATTTCATCTTAGAAATCCGGATCACAAGTGTTGCCTGAGTGTGTCGACAACATTCTATACAACATTACAATTGTTTTTTAGATTCTAGATTAGTTTTGCATGGACAGATTGTAATAAGCGGTTGTCTATGCCTACTTAGTTAGATTTTTCAGACAGAAGTCATCTACGACTTCAAATTTTAATTCTTTTCCATTTTAAAAGAAAGAAATTTGTAATTTTTGTATATAATAAATATATACAATATTTTTGGTCACTGACCGTCATAGGTTATATAATATATATAACCTATGTAAATATTAAACCTTTGTGTTTTTTAAATTTCCGCTACATTGCTCTTTAGAGTTTTCTATTTTACTAAAGTGTTGTCACTGGTGCCGGACGACATTGTCGCCGACATTCGGAAACTGAATTGGCATTCAAGTTAGTTTATTTCCAGTTTGTTTTTATTGTTCCATAGCATACCCGGACGTAACAAGTGGTATCAGAGTCGACACTTAACACAATAAGTGATTGGTCCTGTTGTCTCAAGCTATGGATCTGACAAATCCGACTATTGATAGACTTTCCATTTTAGATGGTTCAAACTATGCTTATTGGAAAATTCGCCTACGTTCTCATATCAAATCAATTGATGTTAGGGCATAGAGATCTATAACCACTGGGTATGTTGTTCCAATGTTGCCGCCGGATGAGGAATGTGACATTCTTGTTAAACTGGAATCCGAATGGACAGCAGAAGAAACCAATAATGCTAGCTTTAACAAAAAGACCTTAAATGCAATTTTTAGATGGGTTGATATGTACATATTCCAACTCATTCAAAACTGCCTCATGGCTAAGGACGCATGGGATACTTTACAAATTCATTGTGAAGGTAACTCAAGTGTTCGACGAACAAAGCTACACATGCTCATGAGCAACTATGAACGTTTAAGGATGAAAGAAGCGGATGATATTAAATCTTATTTTAAAAAATTGATTGACATCTCAAACGAATATCAAGTGCTTGGTGAACCTTTAACCAACACTCAACTCGTTGAAAAGACTCTCTGTTCTCTTCCTGAAAAGTTTAATTTAAAGATTTGTGCCATTGAAGAAGCTCACAATCTTGCCACAATGGACCTTCATACCTTGATGAGCATTCTCAAAACCTATGAGATGAACATTGAGAATCAAATGGAACTATATAAAAGCAAGAATATGACACTTCAAGTTCAATCCTCGGAGAATCAAATCAAAGAAGAGGATGAGAATCTTGAAGAAATTGGTGAAGGTGCTAATGTTTCCTTACTCACTCGAAAATACAATTCGATGGTGAGAAAGTTCAACAATGAGAGAAATCAGTCTAAATCTAAACAGCATCAAAACCAAGGCTTCAATAAAAAAACCCACTAAATTCCTTCCAAGCGCTAAAAAAGGAAGTCCACTAAGAAGAACCAACTCAGATCGTACCAAATTTGATCCCAAACAACTCGAGTCTATGCAATGTCATGCATGCTCGGGTTGGGGTCATTATGCTAACGAATGTGCAAACACTCTTAGAAAATTTGGCAAGAATCTGTGGGTCTCTCTTAGTGACGACGAAGGAGAAGATGAAGGAGATCAAGAAATTGAATCACAAGCAATGATGGCCATTGTTTTCAAACAATCTCTATCACACCAAGAAGATGTCATCTGTAATGTTGTCTCAAATGTCACGACATTTGGTCCAACATCAGCAACGACATCAACATAGACAACAAACTCTGAAAGGTATGAGTTCTTTAACTATTCTGATGTTAATTATTTTAGTGGCTCTATTTATGTTAGTGAGGCTGATAGTATGGATCGAGTTGAATGCAAAGTCAGTGAGGATCTAAAAACTAAAAGTGAACACTCTCCTATATTTTTTTATTTTTTATTATTTGTTAAAATTTATCAAGAGTTCCTTTTTGGGATTGTATCAAAGCTTCATTTTTCTTTTCTTTTAAGTTTTGAATAACCAGATTCAAATTTTCTAGTTGATAAATTAAAATTTTAATAATAAAAAAAGAATAATATATGCCTATGCAATAAAAATATCAAGCGCAATAAATTTTAATTGAAAAATAATACTCCTATATAAAAAAATGAAGAAACAGAACCTGATTCAAGTAACTTGATCTCAAAATAATAACTTATTGCTTCATAAACTTTTAATAATGCTTGATATCCAAGAAAAAGCGGATCAATAATTTCTTTTGTCACACACTTTTGACTTTTGCTTGTTTCAAGAATAATATTGTTAAAAAGAAAATTTTGAAGCTTCAAGGAATAAAGAGAAATATAAAAGTTTAAATGAACAAAGAAGATATATATATATATATATATATATATATATATATATATATATATATATAAAAGTTTACGTTGATGTTTAGAGAAATGAGCGATTTTTGCATAGCCTCATTTTTATTGATAAGTTAAAAAGAAAATTTAATGATTACTTTTTACTCTACTTTCATATTCTTTGTTTTACACCTTTCAAGCTTATTTTGAGGCCCTTTTTATATCAAATCAAAGTACAAAAGATACATTTATTTTTAATAATAATCTGTAGTACTTTTTTTTAAAATTTTTTAAACAAAAGCTTATACCATTATAATTATTATGGTATAAAATGAGACCTTCAAAAGTTGGAGGCCTAAAGCGCAAGCTTCAACTGCTTTACCCAAAGGCCACCCCGTTCAAAATCACTTTTCTAAGTAAAATTGTATAAAAGAGAAGTTATTACTACTAATTAATTTGGCAAATGTAAATATTTGATATGGGTAAATTTGTTCTTAAAAAAATTAAAAGCACTTATTTTTGGGGGAAATCACTTTTTTCAAGTTATGTGTAAGAGTTTAAAGACCAGTTTATGCTAAAAAAAAGTTATTTATTTCTTCTCAAAAAGTTTGTTAAAACATCTTCATTCTAAAATAATAAGTATTTTTTGGGTATTTTTGTATCACTATATTTGATCGAGAACAAAATTTAAAAGGTTATTTTCACTTGAGTTTTATGTTAATACTAAGAATAGCTTTTTTAAAAAGGAATAGCTAAAAAGTAAAACGAAAAAACACGTTAAAATTCAAAATTTAAATACTCAACCATTTGAATTCTTGAGAATTCCTGAAATTCTATAGATAGGCACGTTTGATATCATTCTTTTTGGTCATGAGTACATTTACATGATGAAGTTTAAGTAAATACTGAAATATTTGTTTGAAGTAAAATTTCAAGTGAAATACTGCTTTGCCCATTTACGAAATTCAAGATTTCTTGACACCATGATCTTTCAATACCCATAACTTAAAAGTGTGCCCATAAGTAGAATGAGCACAAAGCATTCCGTCCAATACTAAAACACCAACATAGGAGTCGCCCTTCAAGAGTGATATTTGCTCTGGCAACGGTATCTCTATACACTTCATTTGAAATACTAAATGAAACCAGAGAATAAATTCTTGAAACCTCAGAATAATTTACAGACATACAGATCCAATGAAATGCATTGTTTACAAATGCCAAAGAGGAGCCCATACCACCCAGCCGACTACTAATTCCACGAGGATGTTTATCAATATTTCTCCAGGAATCACTTTTCAACGCGAGAATTTTACCAGGTTCTTTGCTACCATCTATGCCATTACAAATTTTTAGGATCTTATAGTCACCATTAGTTGATTCATAACCCAATCCCAAACAAAAATTACCATGCAGTGGAAATTCTGGTTCAGGAAGTACTATTGATTCTCTTGTGGAGGGGTTCCACAGCGTAAGTATGATGCGTCGTTTATGATCAATAACAAGGATAATATTGCAAGTACAATAGACTATGTTTGTTGAGCTTGAAGGGCAATCAAGTTTTTGTACATTCTCAACCAGTTGAACCGACAATAAAGGACAACAATACATGAAAGTTATACCATCCTTAAGGGAACGCTGTTAAGTAAGAAGTTTTTGAGAATTTCGATCATTCTTGGCATGATTGAGATGCTTCTTCGTATAGTAAGGATCAGAGATTAATGCCTTCCATAAATTTGGAACATATTTAAATTGAACAAGATACCGCACGGGTAACCTGCTGAGGATCTCCATAATTATGTCCTCGTGAAATTCCATATTCTGCTCTGTATTACTATTATAATTATTTGACCCCTTCACAATGCTCTTCCCTTTGGAGATGTGATTTGCTAATTTTCCCCCATGGGGATTGTACTTCTTCATCATCCATGAATGACTGACAGCGGTTACTTGCACTTCTGTCCACTTTTTGCGCTGATCTTTAATTTTTGTCCTTTAAGACAAATAACTTTTTCGCGGGCATAACTTTATGCTTTCGCATCATAATATCCCACAAATTATGCCGCGCCTAATTAGTTATCACTCAAATAGACAAGAACATATTTATGGTTGAGTTTCTTAATATGGAAAATGTTAAGCAGCACCTTTTTTGTAATGATTCTGAATAGTTGGATTGCTATATTTTGTATATACAAAGAGAATCATTAAACTATAGTTGAGAAAACTTCTTAAAACTGTCTTTTTAGCAGGAGGCTAATGCATATGGTGATGGAAATATGTGAACTGGCTCACAATTGATGAACATGTCAGATATCAAAAGTAATTCAACGTAAATTTTTATTGACAGGTAATTTGTCATCTTGATGGATGTACTACGTTTAACATCTAGGGTACACAGGTTAAGCTACATATTCCAATTTTGTACAGAAGAATAACAACAATATTTACAAATGCACAAACAAAGGCCATGGAGGTTAGATATTTATCTACAGGAAGTCCCATCGCCAGTAAACTTTATCTACAATGCCTCCACCATTTCGAACTGCAAGGTGGATTGTTTCAGACGCAGGAGGAACCCCCCAAAGTAGCGGCACTGCAACTGTCATGGTTAGCTTTTCCTGAAAATTGTCCTTGCTGGCTTTCTCGGCCGAGACAATCTGTAGCATGAAAAGATTATTTGCCAAGGTGTGGAGATGAGTCTTTTTATTAGTTTAAAGGAAATGTCTTAAATAAGTCTTAAAGTCCCTTGTTTTCTGTTTCAAGAATTACCAGGCTTGATAGTTAACCAATACTAGTGCTTTGATCATAGGTTACAACAAGTATGTAGAATATACTTTAGTGGTCATCCGGAAGAAAGAAACACATAGATCGGTCTTAATAGCTTCTACCGTAGCTTCTGTTATCCCCTTTTTTGGCCTGTTTGGTATCTTATTTGGACTTCCTCAGGAGTTATACCAACAAAAAGAAAAATTAGATATGATCTCCAATTGAATTTTCTCTATCTGGATGTACTCCCATTAGTTTTTGGAATTATGCCACCCAATAAAATCTAACTCACTAAAATATTCTTAGCTAATTTTTAAGTAAACAAGGCCACTGACCTCATTAAATGAGGAATAACAACCATAGCTGAAACTTACAAGTATAATTAGAATACTCCACGTAGCTTTTCAATTTTGTTATAACTGAGAAATCCCGAGGGTTATTTGAGCACGGTTCAAAACTCGGTGGATAATGGGCCGCCCATCTACCCTTCTCCACTCACATACCAGACTTTTGTCTGAGCCAGAGTATGAACCCGTGAAGTGCGCCTAACTCACACAGCACAAGCTGCACTTACCTAGACCAAAGCCCTGCTGGCCGTCTCTTTTCAATTATTTTTTCATTAGAAAGAGTCACCAAGTCAACCAGACAAGAAAAGAATGACTTATAAGTCCTATTGATAAACAAAATAGAACTACAGTTTTTGACTTGGGTAATTGGTTGCTAATGATATCTGAGGCCTAACTAAGTTGACCTATAAGCCTACAATAGGACTGTAGGTCAAGATGTACAAAAGCAGGCGGATAGAAAGATCTTACGAGATGATAAGAAATGCAATGGATTCACAAAGAAACAGAGCAAGGCAAGCTCGGGCTTGTCATGCAACAGCAATCATAATGGTCCATGAAAGGATCAGAACCAAAAAACAGAGGTGACATAAGCGGACATACCTCTCCACCATGCTCCAGAACAGTGTCTTCCACAACATCACTCAACATCTCTATAGAACGGCAAAAACCAATTATGCATAGTTTCCTGCCCATGTCAAGGCCCTGTAATATTCGCCAATTCCAATTCCCATTTAGATGGAATGAAATATTGAACATTAGAAGTCGACAAGTAGCAGAAGCTTTACATTAGTCGCTGCGATGTCAAAGAGAGCACCCAAACAAAGGCTTTGATTTGGATCCATGTAACTGCTCTCGCGAAATCGTTGTAATCTCGGAGACACTTTCAATTTTCCCTGCTTCTTCTGCATTTCAAAGTAAAACATCAGAAAAGATGTGCATAGTCAATTGCAAAAAGCAATTTTCCTTGTTAAACAGAGCAGATGAAGTGTGGGAAGAGGGGATCCAGGAGAATGCCAAGAAGATATTATGCAACTTGTTTCATAAACTTCTACAAACTGCAGACTTGATCAATTTTTACCACTATATTGTGTATCTTCCAAACTAGAATAAACTAATACACCTAACAGTGTTTAGAGAAAATAGAGGAACGAATATCCATTTAGGCCTTTTTGCTCAAAATGTCGAGATGAGATGAAACCTGGACAAAACTAATGTTTCCTGCCAAAATTTGGGGGGGGGGGGGGGGGTTAAGCGTACATCAAATGAAGACACTTGTCGCTTGACCATGTTGCCCCCAATTTGAATGAGTCCATCAGCAGTGAACAGTGTGATTTTCTCCTCCTGTACCCACTCCACAGCTGCAAAAAACAGAGAAAACTTCAAAAAACAAATTATTAAATATGAAAAAAGAGCTATTACACAGGAGCGGGATTGCTGAGGGTTCCCTTGTCATAAAAAAAAAAGAAGTTAAAATTGACTATGACAACCAAGTGACTATAAAAGTGAAGACATATCCTGGTTAAATGATGAGCTATATCTATATAAAATGGGCATTCACACAGCAAAAAGGAAGAAAAATTAAAAAGAATTAAGTCCCTGCAAATATCAAACCAATAATTAATCATTAATTCGAGTCTATGCGAGGAGACCTTCAGAGTCAGATGTATGCATCGTACATGATTGGATATACATCTTTTCAGTGTTTAATTCTGTGCTACTTAATTTACCAAAAGAAGGAGGGAGAGAAGATTCACAAATATATGGACCTGTAATAGAACAAGTAACTTGCACATAAACCAATGAAAGCATGGTTGATGTTTCAGGACAGTGTTGGAGTCGTTGGACCAAATGTGACATGATACACAATTCAACATTAACTGACAAGGAAACTATGACAAGTACAATTCTTTCCTGATATAAAAGAGTAACACTATTTCCTGATAAACGTCTTTACACACACAAACACACACACACATATAAACTAAATCACTGGCGGTTCAAAAGCTTTACCTACGGGTTTACGGAACCCAGTAGCTTTTGCTCACCCCTTGTAAATGTATTAACAAGTCCACTAAATATTTAAAAATATTTGATTGTGAACCCAATTATCATTGTAAATTAATTTGCAATTAATGTAGGAACCCATAAGTCAAATCTTGAATCTGCCTCTAATTACTAAACTACACAACAGGAAAAACATCAAGCTGAACAAAGATCGAATGCTTAGTAAAATGGAAAAGGCAAACTATAAATAAGGAATGAACTTTTAGCATCTTTTTTTTTTGATAGGTAAAAGAACTTTTAGCATCTAATTTTTATTAAAGCTTAAACAAGTGTCTTCCTACTGAAAACAAGAACTAAATTCAACACATACATCAAAACAAAATCCTAAATGTATGCTAAGTTAAGCCTTACAATTTTTTAAATATACCATTACATAGACACCAACTAGCTAAGCTCAATTGTTGTTTCTAAATTTCAGTATCTGATGTTTGATAATCTCTTTAATTTTGGTTATAATGTGAGATCTACAGATCCTCTAGTTGTGAAGCCTAATTTACCTTACAAAATAAATTAAGTACAATTATTGAAATAAAATAGACTTGAACAGAGCAAATATATTTAAGAAAATTCATCTAGCTCAATCCAACTAGCTTTGATTGAAATCATCATAGGCTAAATTGAACAGTAAATAAGAAAATCTCAAACATTAATAAGCAAAACGGAAAAAAGAAATAAAAGTACTTTTTTGGTTTTTGAATTTTAAAATAGAACTATATAGAGATTAACGAACATACAAGGATCATCGGAGTAAGAAGATTCCCAAGGATACGGTCCAAGTGCATCATCGCCAAGGAAACCGCCTGAACCAGACGCCTTCGCGACGAACCGGATCGACGATCGACTCGGAAAAAGCGGCAGTTTACGGAAAAACAAACCGGAGGAACATGGCGGAATGGAAGAGAAAGCGGAGAAACAGATGGCGGCGATCTCCGGCATTGTTCCGACGAGAGGGGGAAATGATCGGAATCTGAGAAAAGTAAAGACAAAAGGGGGAGAAGGGAGAAAAGGAAAGGAGAAAATTTTGACGCCACAGGAATGGAGGAGGACACGTAGACGGTTTAATTACGTTTAGGCGGTGGTTAATTAGGAGAATGAACCGGGTTTGAAACGGTTGGTCCTATTGCCTTTTATCATGACGAAAACATTATCATTCCTTGAATCTATTCGTCTCAATTTATGTGACATAATTTGATTTGATATTAAATTTAAGAAAAAAAAAATTAAAATGTGTGGTTCAAAACAAGTGTTACAAAAATGTGTGATTAATTAAATTGTTTCTAAATATAAAAATGTTACATTTAGTATATTTCAGGGGGTTTTTGAACAACTTTTGCAAGTTGTATTTTGGTGAGAATATTTTCAGAGAAAAAAAGTTTTTGCTTAAAAAGAAATTGTGTTTGGATATATAAAATTGTAGCCAAAGAACTTTTTCAGACAAGAAAAGGATTTTCTTTGCTTCGATGGCATAGTTTAAATTCTTTGTATACATAAATTTTGGGGTTAGTAGCTTAGGGGATCCTTAGAAAAGATAAGAAATGTACTAAGCAAAAGATTAAATCTTTGACTTCCTATCTTAGCTAAAAATGCAGGTTATATGTGGGTTTAGTGAGTTGACACCCATAGGGTTTATATCACCGTCTTTTACTTGGTTAACTATCAGCTAAAATGTTTTCTTCCACATTATTTAACTTCATCACAACGAATTTCACGCGTTTGTGTTGTGCTAATATCATTATACGTCGCAATATTTGTTTAGATAGGAAAGGAGAAATTCTGCACATACGATAAAGTCGAGGTTATGGCCACGCATTTTAGAGAGAAAATTATGTATTTTTTAATAGTAATAGATATTGTTTTTCATAAGTTTTTTCTCATAAGCACTTTTAAAACTTTGATCAATCACAAATTGTTGTTCAAATATTGACAAAAGTATTTTTAAAATTGAGTAGCCAACATAACTACGGGTCTCAAAGAGTACTTTTTTGAAAAATATTTCTAATAAAAAAAACACTTTCAAAATAAGCAGATTTTTAAAAGAAACTGTTTCAAACAAACAACAAACTATTAATATCATGAAAGATAACGTAGAGGTTTTCTTTTGTGTGGACGACGCAATCAGGGCCAGAGCCAACATTATGGTTAGCGTTCGGCATAATCTAATAATTTTGGCTCAAACATTGTATTTATGTTAAAATTTCATTTAATACTATATCAAATAATCTATCCAAAAAGTATTGAAGTGTGTGGCCATATGATATAATTAAATATTAAAATTGTGTTCTATCTAATAGCTTAAGCTTTTAGATCAGATGGTCACACTCTTCAATACTTTTGCTTCGAGCCCGAGCCAATGTTGAGAGCTTGTTCAGTCTAAGTTTACAGTTAAATCGTGCAAGTAAGTGAAAAATAGAATGAGATGCCCTTCCAACATGAAGGTTGGGTCCTTTTATAGCTATGAATACATGACATTTATGCCCGAGAATCATTCTTTAAATTAAATGCAATTAAATGACAATAAACGTCACATTATGACTAAATAGTAACGGCTGACACCAAATCCAGAACGGGTCTGCATTAAACTCCTTCGGTCGCCTACTCGGTGCCACTTGCTTCGGCCCTTGCCCAGTCCTACTCCTCAACCCGGACTCACCCCGAAGTATCTCACACCGGGAGCACAACATTGCTATTCCCTTCGAACTCAAACTTAAACCGTGTTATATGTCGTGTCTGTTTCTACCGTATACATATAGTCCCCACACTTTCCGGATTAAAGCTTACCGAAGTGATGGAAAGTGGAAATAATTTGCTCGGTGCCTTCCCTAGTAAGCTTCCCTTCAAATTACTCCAAAATAGATGAGAGAGTGAACTGTTTGACCTTTTCCACGATCTGACTCACGTCTCTTCACTCTGATACTCCGGACACATGTCGCCTTCTAATTGAACCATCATTTTGATTCACGAACAAAAATGTTCTTTGCAATGATAAACTAGCCTCTATAAAAACCCCTATTTTTTCACTTCTTAATTTTTACCTTTTGATAAATTTTCTCTAATCCTTCGAATTCCTTCTAATCTCCAGGTCTTCATATCTTCAAGTCTTCAAATTACCGCACCTTCATATCTTCAAGTCTTCAAATCACCACACATTCAAACCTTTATATCTTCATACCTTCATACCTTCATATCTTCATATCTTCATATCTTCAAATCAATGGCACATAATACTCGATCTTCTTCAAGAAATTATTCTCCGGCTCCGTCACCGCCATCGGCCACCGACGCTGGTGAGTCTTCTAGTGCTCAGGCTGCTGTTGAACCCAGAGCCTTCAATATGCCCCCCAACCTTTCACTTCGACACTGAATTCACAGTTCAAACGACCTCCAAAAATTCAGACGGAGGGGAGAAAGTTAGAAACTGGTCGTCCTCTATCAAAGCCTCTGACCTCAAGAGAGTCTGGGATGAGTGTGGCTGGAAAAATCTCTACGGGATCATCATTCTCGGCTCGAATGATGACATCACCACCTTTAGGTCCGGGTACTTCAAGGTATATACCTACCCTTTTACTTTCAAACTCGACCCACCAATCGACCGTATGATCCTCGAGATGTGCAGGACTTACAATCTGTGTCTTACACAAATTGATCTATCGGTCTGGAGGATCATAACCTGCCTCAGTTATTTGGCCAACTTAGTCAATGAAAGCTTTAATCTGGATCATTTGATCCATTTATATGTGCCACGATTCTTTCATGGTGGAATAGTTCAGCTCTCCAAGCGAGGTAAATTCCCCATCCTTTCCAGTATCGATGATAATAGAGATCGGGGGAGGATAGAATGTTTTGTTGCGGTTCCTATCACTGAGATCATTCTGGCGAGGTACATGGACTTCCCTGAAGAATGGAATATGCACCGTAAGTATTGAAGCCTTTTATCCTCTTTCTTTTTCAATCTAGATGTCTTACCCTTAATTTTTTTTATATCTTTTCAGTAGTCCAATGGATTCTGGCCCACATGGAAAATCTTCACCAATGGGTCGAGAAAATAATTAGTACTTATCCGCACAAGCAGCGGACATAAAAGGTACTCTCTGATGAGCGATGGGCAGCCCGAAATCACTGTTAGATCACGTCTGACTTTTTTGACTTTGTTTTAACACCTTTGCACATTCTTTCTCACCTCTTCTATTTTTTGACATCCCAAGTTTACCGAAGGGCTCCATGACCCCGAGGTCCAACCCCTGGACTGCTCCAACTGTTTCAAACTCGGTGCTTGACACGACAACCTCATATCACCGTATATCTAAGGCACCAAAGAAAAAGTTCAAAAAATTCAAATCCTCAAAGCCCCCGAAGTCTCCTTCAGTCGCCAAAAAGAGGAAAATAAGCTCGGAGGCGGGAGACTCCTCCCGAGCTCAAGACTTTAGCATCTCTCCAGATGACGTCTAAGTAAGCAAAGTCTCCACCACCCCTACCACTCCAGCAAAAAGAACTCCAGCCGAAGTGAGAGAAGAAAATGCTGCTACTAAAGCAGCTGAACCAATTTTGCCTCTAACCGAGGTGCCTACTCCTCCTCCTGCACCACTGGTCGTAGAATATGTCATCATCGAAGATGACGATGAAGCCACAGATGAGGAGTTGTTGGCTAAGAAAATCAATACTTCCACTACAACTCCTCCTCCACCGTCCTAACCGGTCCAAACCTTAGGGCAAAAAGATATGGACCACATTTTCGAAGAGCCTTGTACTTTCACAGTCCGGGCCTAATGGGCTCATACCACCAGGTTTTCCCAGCTGGTCATACCACACAAAATGACCAAGTCCTCCAGAACCCTAAGAAACCATGCTATCTCCCAATCCAAGCTAGTAAACATTTTTCCGTCCCCAAGTGCGGATCCGAGGAAAATAAGGCCTGCCACTATGTCCTTCTCTGAGGACACGAACTTCCTGTCCCATCTAGTCGGGCTTGACAATTACATTAGGCCCCTCATATCAGAGTCCGATAGGGAGAAGATGCAAAATGTTTCTTGGCAGTGCCTCTTCAACGAGGGTATGCACGCCTCCAACCGGATACATATTGTTTTTTATTACCTAAATTGGCACTTGCATTACTTCATTTTTACTATATTTTCTTTAATTTTCAATTTTGCAGTCCTTTGTTCTTGTTGGTGAGGGCCTCATCTGGTGCTTGGATGAAAAACGAGCACCTTAAAGGGTAACTGAATGCCTAAGAGAAAGAAATCTAGCACCTCAAAGGGCTTTTTCAACAAAAGGATGCCCAACTACAACAAGTCGGTGACTTTCCCACTATTCGGGCTGAGATGGACCAGGTTAAGGGCAACTATCTCCAAGCGTTGAATGACATCGAGCTCGTCACCGAAGAAAATAAGATCTTTGAAAAAGAGAATGAAAATCTCTTTCAAGATGTCGAAGTCCTTACCCAACAACTCAAAGAACAAGAGGAGGTTCGACTCTACTAAGCTGATCAAATGGAATTTCTAAGTGCCGAACTCGACCACCTTACAGTTGAGCTCATTGCAATGGATGCCGGTAGGGCCGCCGATGAAGCTGCACTGAAGATGGCCTATGACCAAGCCTCCCTACAATCCTAAACCAAGGATGGGTTAAGGAATAAGTTTGAGGCCTCGAACCAGAGGAATGCTAAGATATCGGCCAACTTCACCAAGCCTTGGCCAAGAGAAATCAAGCTCGTGCCGACGCAGAAGATGAAGCATCTCAGATAGTGTTGAAAACTGAGAATATAAAGTGGAATGTCCAAAGATTTACTACGGAATATGCTCAGGATGGGATCTTAGATATTGAGGCCAAGATTGTTGAAGCTGAATAAGTCGAGCTTAGGGCCTACCGCCAGCTGAACGGATACATCTCTGAGGATGACCGAGAGGACTCCGGATCTGAGTTCGATTAGGAACTAGGCTTACATGCCTTTGTACCTTTTTTTTGTTTCCTTCATGTATGTTTTGCTCTAGCCGTTTACCGACCTTGTATGAACATCTCTTTTTGTTATGATTTTTCTACCATTCGGCATATGTCATTTTCTTTTTGTTTTCAACACTTAGCCGAATAAAAACTCAAACCGATTCGGGCAAATTACCTCCAACTTCGGAGTTTTAGTTAAACAAACCATGACTTAGTTTGTGTCGGGTCGAATGAAAGTTATTTTCGGTCTTAAAATGACTTAAGCAATTTGAACAAACTTTTTCTTTTAGTTTGCTCTACACCAGGCAATTTCCTTCGATTTTGGGTCATTCAATGACTAAATATAAGGACTTTAATTTTATGCTTGTGAATAAGATGTCTCCTATTCACTTCGGGCATGAATATTGGAACTTTAGTTATTTATAATTTTTCAGAAAACTTCAAGTGCCTTTAAGAATATGATGGGTTCATTATGACCTGGTGCTTTCAGAACTTTACTTATTTTTGTTCCGGGTGTCTTTACGATGACTATCTCCAGTTAAGGACTTAAATAAATTCATTAGCTCGTAAGCCTAAAGGTTTTGTCAATTGCCCGGAAATAAGAGTATGCAAGAGAATATAAATCAAAGCATATTTCGGACAAAATGCTTTTCATTTAAACTTTGCATCGGTCAAACAATTGGGCAATATTCATTCGATCTTTCTACCTTTACATGTTTTGTCGTAACATTAAAACTATTTGGACAAGATTCATTCGATCTTTTAACCCTTACAATAGTCCTAGAACTTAAAAGAAAACTTCGAACTTCGAATTACTTCGAGGGTATGGCAGTCCCCTAGTGTTTGTGTTCGAAGTATGAGAACTCAAAAGCTGCTTGTTCTTCAATACCGGGCAGTCCCAGTCCTAATGTTTTTTCGGTATTCACTATTTAGTAACATGTTTTACATTGTTGCCTCATTAAAAACCTTTCTAGAAAAATTCTTTTTGGGATAAAAACCAAGCTAAGAGAAAAAGAGTGCAACACGTATTTTCGGACCTAATTCTAACTCAATTCGACCTTTGAGTGACTACTCCGAGTTATTCCTGCATGGGTTATTCATAACGTAACAAATGAAATTAAAACAGTTAATGAACACATACCTTAGCAATAATACCGCTTCAAGTGCGCAACATTCCAGTTATTCGGCAATTTTTTTACAATCTTCGGCTTCCAGTTGGTATGAGCCTTTACCAGTGATTCCTGACACTTTATAAGGACCTTCTCAGTCCGAGCCCAATTTTCTTTCGTTGGGGTTTCTGGTGTTGAGGGTCACTTTTCGTAAAACCAAGTCCCCTACTTGAAAGTGCTGAAGATTAGTCCTCCAGTTATAGTATCTTCCCATCCTTTGCTTTTGAGCCACTAACCGTAGCAACACTAACTCCCGAAGTTCATCCATCAAATTGAGCTTTGCGACCGTAGCTTCATTATTCGACTCCTCGATTGCAAGGCAGAACCTCAGGCTCGGCTCACCCACTTCGACTGGAATTAAGCCCTCCACACCATAAACCAAAGAAAATGGAGTCTCTCTGGTGCTAGATTTTAGCATTGTCCTATATGCCACAGCACATCCAACAGAATTTATTTCCATTTGTCTTTCAACTATTTTAATCTTTTCTTTAGGTTCTGAATGATAGTTTTGTTTGTTGATTCTGCTTGCCCATTTGCATTCGGGTGATATATAGTCGACGTTATTTTTTTAATTTTTAATCCTTTGAGAAAATCATTTACTTTTTTCCCAACAAACTGACGACCATTGTCACATGTAATCTCTGTTGGAATGTCGAACTGGCAAACGATGTGATCCCAGATGAAATCAATGACTTCCTTCTCTCAAACCTTTTTGAACGCCTTCGATTCAACCCACTTAGAAAAGTAATCAGTCATAAACAATATAAAATGTACCTTATCAGGTGCCCAAGGGAGTGGCCCCACTATATCCATTCACCATTTCATGAATGGCCATGGAGATAGGATCGGATGCATTAATTTTGCCAGTTGATGAATCATTGATGCATGCTTTTGACATTCATCGCACTGTCGGACGAAGTTATTCGTGTCTTTTTACATCTGAGCCTAATAGTACCCGACCCCAATCAGCTTTCTGACCAAGAGCTCTGCTCTGGAGTGATTGCCACAAGTCCCCTTGTGAACCTTTTGCATCACGTAATCCGTCTCCCCGAGACCTAAACATCTTGCTAAAGGACCGTAAATAAATCTCCGATATAACTGACCATCAACCAGACAAAACCTAGCCGTCTTAGTGCGAAGTGCCTTCGACTCCTTTAGATCTGTAGGCAATTTTCCATCTCGAAAGTAGTCAATATATTTGTTGTGCCAGTCCCAAGACAAGCTTGTTGTATTTACTTCTGCATGGCCACCATCAATTGTAGAGTTTAGCAACTGTACAACCATACCCGAATTAAATTCCTCAGCTTCTACGAACTAGTCCAAATTAGCCAAGGCATCCACCTCATTATTCTGTTCATGAGATACATGCTACATAATCCATTATTTGAACAGATGTAATATCACTTGAATTTTCTCTAAGTATTTTGCATGCTTTCCTTCTTCATTTTGAATACCCTGTTTACTTGATTAACAACCAGAAGCGAGTCACACGTTTCTTCGATGACCTCGACTCCCAAGCTTCTTGCCAATTCTAAACCTGCAATCATAACCTCATACTCTACTTCACTGTTGATTAATTTTACAATTCTTATCAACTGCCTAATAACATTTCCTGCAGGTGTCTTAAGTACTACCCCGAGCTCGGACCCCTTCACGTTCAAAGCTCCATCTGTGTATAAGGTTCAGACCCCCGATGTTGTTCCCGAAGTTAGTAAGAGTTCTTTTTCCACCTCGGAAATCATCCCGAGTGTAAAATCCACTATGAAGTCCGCTAGTACATGAAACTTTATAGATGTCTTGGTTTATACTCTATGTCATATCCACTAATTTCTACTACTATTTAGCTAACCTGTCGGATAATTCCGGTTTATGCATCACATTTTAGCGGATAAGTTGTTACTACACATATAAGATGGCATTGGAAATACGACCTTAATTTTCTAGAAGTTGTTATTAATGCTAAAGCTAATTTTTCTAAATGAGGATGCCTAGTCTCTGCACTAGCTAATGTTCTACTCGCATAATAAATAGGAAATTGAGTACCTTTTTCTTCTCGAACCAAAACTGCACTTACTGCGACCTCAGACACTGCCAGGTAAAGGAACAACTACTCTTATGCCTTCGATTTATGCAACAACAATGGGCTAGACAAGTATTTCTTTAAATCACTCAAAGATTATTGGCACTCCGGTGTCCATTCGAAGTCATTCTTTTTTTTCAACAAAGAAAAGTACCGGTGACTTTTTTTCGAAGACCGAGAGATGAAATTGCTTAGAGCGGCTATCCTCCCGGTGAGTCTTTGCAATGCCTCCACATCTTCAAGTACCTTCGGAATCTCTTCAATAACTTTTATTTTATCTGGAGTGATCGCTATTCCTCGGTTTGAAACGAAGAAACCCAAGAACTTGCCCGAGCCAACTCCAAAAGCATATTTTTTTTGGATTCACCTTTATGTTGTACTTTCGAAGTATGTCAAATATTTCCTGCAAATGCTTTAAATGGTCCTCTACTTCCAGGGACTTAACTAACATATCATCAATATAAACCTTCATTGTGTTACCTATTTGGTCCTCTAATATGAGATTAACTAGGCGTTGATATGTTGCTCCGATATTTTTTAAACCAAAGGGCATTATATTATAGCAATAGGTTCCGTATCTAGTTATAAAATAAGTTTTCTCTTGATCCTATGGGTTCATCCTAATTTGGTTGTACCCGGAATAAGCGTCAAGAAAACTCAGCATCTCATGCCCCATTGTAGCATCGATCATTTGATCGATCTGCGACAAAGAAAAATAATCTTTTTGGGCATGCTTTATTCAAATTTTTAAAATCTATGCACATTCTTAATTTATTACCTTTTTAGGTACGACCACTATGTTTGCTAGCCAATCTGAATACTCTAATTCTCGGATGGAACCTATATTTAATAACTTTATTACCTCCTCCTTCACAAACTTGTTCTTGTAATCGGAAATTGATCTCATTTTTTTTGCTTTATCGGTGGAAAACTTGAATCCAAACTCAACTTGTGAGTTGTGATCTTCGGTGGGATACCTGTCATGTCTAAATAGGACCAGGAAAAGCAATCGACATTAGCTTTAAGAAATTTAATTAATTTAAGCTTGAGCTCCGGGGTTAACCCGGTGCCCAGGTATACCTTTTTATCTGGTAGATGGACAAATAAGATAACTTGCTCTAACTCTTCTACGGTTGACTTCGTGGCATCTGAATCTTCTGGCAGCACAAATGACCTCGGGACGCGATGGTAATCTTCTTCTTCGTCGTAGTTTATCTTGTCTTCCTTCTCTTCCTTCAGGCTTGCAGGGTCTGATTCCTGTGATTGCTATTTGACCTCTTTGCCTTTACTTGCATCCTTCGTTGTTTTCGGCGCTTGGACCGACTCTTCTCTTGCAAACATTTCCCTTGCCTCCGGCTGTTCACCACAAATTATCTTTATTCTCTCAAGAGTTGGGAATTTTAAAATCAAGTGCAACATCAAAGGTACAACCCTCATGTCATATATCTAAGGTCTGGCGAACAATGCATTGTATCTCATCTCGCCTTCAATAACGTAAAAGTTTATTTGCTTGATTGTCCCCACCGCATTGACTGGAAGAGTAATTTCCCCCTTCGTTGTCTCACTTGCCTTATTGAATTTGTTAAGGACTTGAGCTACCAGTACAATATGGTCCAGCAGACTCAATTGCTCCATCATCTTCCACCGGGTGATGTTGGCCGAACTACCTCGATCAATCAAAATCCGCTTAATCTGAAATTTATGAATTAAAATAGAAATTATCAATGAATCATTGTGAGGTTGAATGATGTCGTCCGCGTCTTCATCATTGAAAGAAATGGTTTCCTCTGGCACGTAATCTCTGGACCTTTCCTCCCGAGTAATCAAGACCTTCGTCTTCCTTGCGATCATAACAGACCCCTTCAGAACTTCCATTCCTCCGATGATCATGTTTATGACATGTTGGGGTTCAATTGGATACACTTGCTTATTTGGCTCTTTATTTTTGTAGTTTCCCTTTGCCCGATCACTTAAAAACCCGTGTAAGTTGTCATTTTTCAATAATCGGGCCAATTCATCCCTCAATTGACAATAATGCTCCATTCGGTGATCACGAGTCCCACGATAATCACAAATTAAGCTAGGATCCCTTTGAGCCATGCCTGTCTGGAGTGGTCTTGGCCATATTGTCTTCTTGATATGCTCAATAGCTGAAACAAGTCCGACAACATCAATATAGAAGTTATATTCGGATAACCTTAGGTTTTCAACATTATTAGAAGAAGATACACTTGTATCATTCTTGAATTGCAAATCTCTGCTGGTAGACCCTTGATTATTTTGTCTATCCCCTCTGTCTGATGAGAAGTTTCGATTGTTACGACCTTTATCCGATCTAAAATTAGACCTCTCTAGTTGCGTGTAGGGTTGATACCTATCTTTTGAAGACTTCGACTTTGACTTATCAAAAGTTTTGTTCCGTCCTGGCGACCCTGGTGGAAGTTCGAGCTGATCATCCTCCACCAGAATTTTAGACTCATATCTATTATGCACATCCGCCTATGTTACTGCCAGGAATTATATCAATTTCTCCTTTAATTTCAGCGAGGCACTAGAGCTCCTAGGATTCAACCCCTTGGTGAAAGCTTCAGCTGCCCATTCATCTGGTACCCGGGGAAGAAGCATCCGCTCCTTTTGAAACCTCGACACAAACTCTCGTGGCAACTCCATATCCTTCTAAGCAATTTTGAATATATTTGCTTTCCTTGCTTGAACCTTCCGTATTCCAGCATGTGCCTTTATAAAAGCATATGCAATCATTTCAAATTAATTAATAGAATATTAAGGAAATATAGAATACCATGTCACACCCCCCTTGGATAGTGTTTCGCCAAATTTCTTCAGCAACACCGATTCAATCTCATCAGGCTCTATGTCATTGTCCTTCACTGCACAAGTATACGACGTCACATACTCCTACGGATCCGTCCTCCTATCATATTTTGGGAGGTCGGGCATTTTAAACCTCTTTAGAATTAACTTCGGTGCTGCACTTGGTGGGAACGACAGTTGAATGTATCGCTTCGACTCCGACCCCTTCAAGATCGGAGGAGCCCCAGAACTTGGTCCACCCGTGAATTGTAGCTTTCAACCTTCTTTTCGTTGGTATCCATTCGCTTAGTCAAGGCCTCTAGCATCTTCAAGACCTTCGAGGACTCATTAGTCCCTGAACCATTAGCATTCCCATCGACTCGATCTTCTTCTTGGTCTGGATCATTATCATGGACATGTCGAGGTTCATCCGCCGCAATCACTGCACTGCTCTTCTTTTGCAACTGAGTTATAGCCTTATGTTCCTCCTTCAGCATAAATATATCTGAGACAAATTTATTTCTTCCTCCGCATCGTCTGGTGTTTTCTGATGCGACCTTCTAGACGACCGAGGTAAAATCACGGGGTTATTGTCATTCATTGGATCAAAGGGTGAAATACCATTTGGTGAGTCAACATGCAGAACACCATTAATTGGAACGTCGTTTAATAGATCAACGGGTGAGGCACCGTTGTTGCTCTCATCATGGTGGCTAGCTTGATTGTTACTGTCCATTTAGAATTAACCTAAAATCACAAAATCTCAAAAGAAATAAGTGAAATTTGAGTTTGAACAAATCACCACTATTATCCTTAGGCTCACGGTGGGCGCCAAACTGTTTACCCCAAAAAGGTACAGTTAAATTTGTAAGTAATTTTAAGGACACGTGGATCGATTTTTAAATAAGTGTAATAAACAATTAGTCATAAACAAACAAACCAGAACAATAAATAAAAAAATAACATGAATTGATGGTATCTTGATTGAAATTTGTTAAAGAGTTTGGTCCGGTTTTTAGACAAACTGCTTCGAACCCGAGCCAATGTTGAGAGCTTGTTCAGTCTAAGTTTACAGTTAAATCGTGCAAGTATGTGAAAAATAGAATGAGATGCCCTTCCAACATTAAGGTTGGACTCCTTTTATAGCTGTGAATACATGGCATTTATTCCAGATAATCATTCTTTAAATTAAATGTAATTAAATGACAGTAATGACCACATTATGACCAAAGAGTAACGACTGACACCAAATCCGGAACGGGTCTGCATTAAACTCCTTCGGTCGCCTACCCGGTGTCACTTTCTTCAGCCCTTGCTCGGTCGTACTCTTCAACCCGGACTCACCACGAAGTATCTCACATCGGTAGCACAACATTGCTACTCCCTTCGACCTCAAACTTAAACCATACCACGTGTCATGTTGATTTCTACTGTATACATAGATTTTAGGTGTTTGTAGTGTGTAGTTTCATGTGTCATCTGTGTGTCAGTTTACATGAAAAAGAACGAATGTCACAAAGATTATATTCCATTTGCTGAATTGAAGACGAGAACAAATAAGATACGCAAGGAAAATTTAAACGTAAGTCCGTAGTTGAGGGAATATTTAAAACTTGTTTCACATATGTATAACCTCTAATTAAGTACAAATTGTACTTATTTAGCCTATCTATAACACACAATTTCCACGGCTATGATTGAAATGAAACTTATTCTTCATGTAATGTGACTAGGGGTGGCAAATGGGTCGTTTGGACTGAAGTTGGGCTAGCCCAAATGGGTTGAACCAATAGTTAGGCTAATTCCCAACCCTGCCCAAAGTCCATTTGGGTCAAGATGGGCTTAGTTAACATGGGCTAAACAATGGGATGCGACCCAACCCACCCAATTTGATTAAATTCTTTACAATAGTCTCAAATTTTAAATAAATCAAAACCCAATATTTTTAAAAAAAATTAGAAATATATTTTTCCAAGCTAAACTAAATCAAACTACAATTAGTTTTTGCCTAAACAACCTAAATTCAGTGCAAAACTCAGATTTTGCACTACTTACCTACAAGCTAAAACCTATAAATCAAAAGCATCACAAACAAAGAACTCATAACTGAATATAAAACGCAGTAACCATGAATGTAGTGTTTTCTGTCTCAAAATCAATTCTCTGTATCACTTAAACAATGTTTTGCAATCCCTTCATATATGCAGTCACAAACTTTTACCCATACCAATCATCTTTTTTTCTTAGCACATTGGAGCTTGATCTTTTCCATAGCACTTGATCTGTGGTAATCTGGTCACGCTACGCAAGAAGCTTTTCACAAGAGTCTCATTGTTATAAAGCTCATAGGCTATGGAAAACCAGTAACAGGAGAAATGAAGAAGGTAGACTAAAGTACTTTGCACATGATCTCGAGCCTTAAAGACTATTTTATTGCTAAACACAGGTTTCATGCAATGCCACAAGTCAATGTATAATATAAGTACAAGTTTAATGCACATGAATACATCATAACAAAAAGTTGCAATCTTAACAAATGCAGCAGATAGCCAGGACTTGAAAGTCAATACACATTAACCATCAGCTCATTGCCTTTACAAAGGGCTCAGTGGATTCACACGTTCAAACAGTGAAGAAATTCCCATGGACAATTTCAATGAAGCTTGTAGTACTTGGAAGAAAATTCTGAAATTAATGAAGCAGTTTGGAAACTGACAGAGGAAAATTGGAAAGAAATAGAGCTTAAAAAACCCATGGTTCAGAAAATGATAGGGAATTACTTAACATAGAACTAAACCACATAAATATCTTATTCTTAAGTTTTGAATACGCTAATCTAAAGAATGATATTCCAATCTCCTCCAGATTCCATGTTCAACAAAATGGAAATTTGTCAAGAAATGGCATTTTCTTGAACTCCAAGATCTACAACCTTTATACCATTCTTGAGAAATAGAAGTACAAAGAGACAGCCTGTGCTGAAGATTATGAAAGACATAACCTTGCTCTCTAACTTAAAAGTTTAGCGGAAATTTTCACCACAACTATTGCAATGTCGTCATCTTCCTCAGAATCATCAGGAGCTAAAAACGAGAAGATTTTAAAATTGTCAAACTACTAGAAAGTTCATAAAGTAAATGAGATAAGGATATTAATTATATTGTACCTTGATACCCATAAATCCAATCTCGAGAACACAACTTAGCTTCAGCATTTTTCGGTAATATGGAACTTTGATATTTGCCAATAACTCGGCCACCAATGCTAAAATCTGATTCGGATACAACTGTGCTAATAGGTATACTTAATAAATTACGCGCCATCAATGAGAGTTCAGGATACTTCATTCTATTATCCTTCCAAAATGTAAGCACGTCTAAATTTTCATTTCCTTTGCGAACTACTATGGGCTCTTCCAAATATAAATCCAATTGTGTTTTTCTTGAACTACACTCGGATGGACTTTCAAACATATCAAATTCATCCATGTCATCCAGCATCTCACCATCACATCCACGACTACTACTTCCAACCATTTCAACATCAGATATTGTCATGTATTCTTTGAGCAACCTACGCAAATTATCTTCAACAACACTTACATTTTCATTGAAAGTCAAAAGATCAAGTTTCTAAAAGTAAAACTTCACCAATTTTAACTTCTACCGACGATCAAGAACGATGGCCAACAAAGCAATCAGACTGTAGTCATCCTGTCAATATTTTGCAAACTTTTTCTCTATTACTCAAATATTAGGATCTTCACTATATATTTCTTCCCGTATCAACATATGAATTTTCCAAATTTTATGAAAATATAAATTAGCAGTAGGATAATGGCTCCCTGAAAACAACGTAGTGATTTCATAAAAAGGCCTCAAGAACTTGGCAATTGTTTCAGCTTTAACCCAATCATCATTTGAAGAACAATATTTAAAATCTCTGTCAAGTATCTTGAAGTCAGAGAATGCTCGACGATAAGGAAAAGCACTATCAAGCATCAAATATGTATGGTTCCATCTTGTAGACACATCTAGACGCAATTTTCCATTCAATTTCAAACCAAGATTCTTAATACACTCTACAAATTTCACAATCCTTGACTCGGAACCTTTAATGTATTTTATACTTTCTCTAATGTTAAAAACAACACTCTCAATTGTTTTCAAACCTGCTTTAACAATCAAATTCAAAATATGATTTGCACACCTGACATGGACAAAATCTCCATCACAAAGCAAAGAATCCATCAACTTAAAATGCTCAATCAAGCGATCCACAACACCTTCATTATAACTCGCATTATCTAAAGTTGTAGAAAATATTTTATTTTCAATTCCCAATTCTTTCAACAAATTAATCAATTTTGGACCCAAAATAGCACCACCATGAGGTGGGGGCACATGGCGAAAGATTAAAACATTCTTTTGTAAAATCCAATCTAAATCAACGTAGTGTGCGGTAACACAAATATATCCATTTGACGTGATTGATGACCATAAATCTGATGTCAAACTAATTCTTTTCGGAATAGCTTGAAGCTCATTCTTGACTATCTCAATTTTATCATGATATAATTTAAGCATATCAACTTTTGCGGTATTTTTTGAAATGGTTTTAACGGTAGGATTCAAGAAAGCATGCACTTCTCTAACCCCTTCATATTCTACATAACTAAATGGGAGGTTATGTCTAACTATAACCTTCGCTATAACTTCACGATATTCTTTATGATCTATCAGCGTACCTCACTTTAATGATTCAATCTTGTGCTTAGATAAGTGGCGCGTTAAATTTGTAGTTTCAGCTACCGAGACGGCCAAAAATATTTTCATGCATGTCTTACATTCCGCTCGAAGTCTATTGTCGGGATGACTATCCAATGGTAACTCCTCGTAATATTTCCAAACTCTAGAAGTGGTTTTACGTCGTTTTGATGAACTTGCAATACTTAATTCATTGGACTCGACATCATCATGGTCTATCGACATCTTCAAACCCCTGTGGTAGATTAAAATTTCAAAAAAATTAAAATGAATCAAGGCTGAAGCATTCAACTTTTTATATAATACTTCATATTTACAAAATAAGCAAAAGATTGAAATGTAGTACTCAAAATGGAGAAACTTCAGAAGAATGGTAGCAAAAAAATAGAGATTTATTTTTGCGACTAAGGCCTAATAGAGGAGCCATAACTAACGCTAGTGCCAGATGTTACAACAGCAGCATCACAACAATAAAATTTTAAAAAAATTGCATCAAAAGAGGAACTCAACTCCCGTCATTAAAAAAAATTAGATCAAGAAAAAGCTACAGGTGATTCTAGTTCTTCTAGTCTAGATTCTAGAATATACAACAATAGTTATAGTAGTAAGACCAAATAATTATTTCAGACATATTATCAAACACCCTCAATGCATCATAATGGAAACTGAAGACAACTACCATCATGGCAACATGCATATAGTTCTAATAGACAACTGAAGATTACGTTATTTGCTGAAGAAGAATGGGAAGATGCAAAAAAAAAAAAAAAACTTATCAGATTTGCTGAAGAAAAATGGAGGAGCACACAATTTTTGGGGTTTGCCGTGAGAAGAACTAAGGGTAAACAATAGAATATTAGATGGGTTAGTTTGAGCTAATATAATGAGTTGGTTTGTGCTGCTCATGATGAAATTGTTAAGTTGGGCTAGCCCAAACTTAGCCCATCTAATCGTATGTCAATGCCCAAACTCATTAAAATCTAGCTCGAATTGGGCGGGTCAATTGGGCTTGGGTCCAATTTGCCAGCCCTAAATGTGACAGTAGAAAAGAAATGTAACTAGCATCTGTTTAAGCTAACAACAATAACAAATCCTGTTATGAAATCTGGAAAAGGTAGAGTGTACGAAAATTGAGGTTGTTTCTGATAGACCCTTAACTAAAAGTATCTATTTATGCTAAAAACAAAATTTTGATAATTCATTTAGATCGATCGGTTGATGCTTTAGTAGTGTGTTAATAGTTATTCAAAATACGGTACGTGAACAATTTAATAAAATATATATATAAAAAGATATCGGGTTTTGCTAGTCTGATAATATTTATAAATAATTAAATAACACATAAATTTCGCCAATCTGACAAAATTTATAAATAAATTCTACCATTATCATGTCCGAACGGCATAACTGGTGACCAATTTGTACTTCTCCCTCTCAAATTATTTGTGGTGATTATTATAAATAGTTGTTTCAAATTATTGTTGTTTTAAAAGTTCAAATCATAATAAATTATATTTTTTCTATTTTATTCTTTATCATTAATGAAGATGACACATAAATAGAGTAAGTATTTAATGTAAAGAAATTATAACTAAATATAAATAGAGATAAAGTAAATCAAATATCTTTCTTAATTAATATTTATTAAGACATGTAAATTAAAAAAATGATAAATAATTTGAGAGAAGGAGAGTACTATTTTGTACAATTCCTAAACGATATTAAAAAGTTAAATAACCGCCTTAAATGATCCTATCAGTGCAACTCTCCTTATACATAAATTTTACATTTAATTGTAGTTAATTGATGTAATACGTAGGCGTTCTCCTTTTCCTAGAGTGTGTAGGAGGAAGTGTTTTTCTTATTAAAATTTGTCGTAACATAAGTTAAAACATAGAAACTATATCGAAGGTGACATTTTAGGAAACTCAACTAAACCCAATTTCTATATATTCTCCGCTCTGTCTCTGTTTTTCTCTCTACAAATCATTCAATTAATTCCTTCGTATAACCAAAACCAGGAACTCCAAATTGAATAATTCTCCAATTTCTTCTAATGGATGAGGTAAATTCATTAACTCTATCTCCTAATTCCTTTAATTCTTCTTCAATTCGAATTTCTCTGTTTCAATTTTTGTTCATCGTACTTAATTATATGTTTTTTCTATGTTTTGTGTTTCAGAAAAGGGAAAAAAACAAAGCAAAAGGAGTAAAGAAGAAGAATGGCGCCGGAGAGAAGCCGGCCGGCGGCATTGCTACTATTCTGTTAAAGCTCGATTTGCATTGTGAAGGCTGTGCGAGGAAAGTTAAACGCTCCGTTCGCCACATTGAAGGTAATTAATTAAATAACATCATTATGTGCTTTAATTAAACATTAGTAATCTGATGCGAGATCTTCAGAGAACAGTAGAGAATTGAGACTTAGTATACTGAAATTGAGATATTTGGAAATTGAGGACTAATTTTATTGTTTTAATGAAGGTGTGGAAGACGTGAAGGCGGATTATAGTACTGGAAAATTGACGGTGAAAGGGAATGTGGACCCCTTATGGCTCCGGGAGAGGGTAGAAATCAAGACAAAGAAGAAAGTGGAACTCCTCTCTGCTCAGCCCAAAAAGGTCGGTGGCAGTGGCGGCGGTGGTGGTGGCGGAGATAAGAAATCCGGTGAGAAGGTTGAGAAAAAAGCAGAGGAGAAGAAGGTGGTGGATGAAAATCCCAAAAAGGTAATTTACTTTTCTATCGTACACTTCAGAGTAGGGATGGCAATTGGGCGGGGCGGGGCGGGTGCGGGTACCCCTCCCCGCACTCGTATCCATCAGAAAATTTTATATCCGTCATTCGTGGGCGGGTACAATTTTCAATCCATACCCGCCTAGGCGGGTATATTCCTAAATTCACACCCACTCCACCACCTAAGTGGATATTCGTCACCCGCCAATACTCGCCTGCCATATTTTGTAATCAATTCATTTGTGATCAATTAATGATCAACATGATCCCAAAAATTATCCCAAAAATTTGAGTCAAGAATCAATACTGTCACGGTCTCATTTTCTTTGGGAGAGAGGGAGAAAGGAGAATTCTGGATTTTTTCACTTGTCGTGACTTATGGGCTGAAGGCACGACTTATGAGCTGCTAATATTTTGGGCTTGGGGCGGGTATAAGGCGGCCGGGTAGGCGGTTGGATGCGGGGCGGGGGAGGCGGGTATGACTGCAAATCCACCACCTACCCGCCTACCCGTGACAGGTACATTTTCAATACCCATACCCGCCTACTACCCGTCAAAGTTATACCCATACCCGCCCCAACTGGGATGGGTGCGGTGTGGAATCCACAAAATTATACCCACCTGCCATCCCTACTTCAGAGTGTGCTGCATTATTTTGATTAACCCATGAGTTAGTAATTATTGTTTGATTTTTTATATTTAATTAAATTTGTTTATGGTAATCCCCTTTCCAAATTACTTGTCACGTGTTGTTTAGAGAGTTAAACTGCGTTTATTTTGACCAATAATTTAACATATATTTTTCACTATATGAGAATAATGATAACTTATAGTACTTTTTCGTATTATTTTCAAATATCAAAATTTTAACTTTAAAATATGAGTTAATCTAATCTAATTTAGTTATGCGCGGTTGATATTTTGGGAAGGAGGGAATATATTTCTTTCTTTGTTTCAATTTATGTTACATTTTTTGCCTATTAAAAGTTAATTTGAGTAATATTTGAAGCTAAATTCAATTAGATCAACTTAATATTTTTAAATTAAAATTTAGATATATAAAAACTACAGGAAAATCATTATAAGTTGCAAATCTTTTAATGTCAATGCAATGAAAAATATGTTTTAGATCAAAGTTCAATAAGTGTGAATTCCGAGAAGTGAAAAATGTCACATAAATTGAGACGGAAGAGTATAATTTTTTAGGATGGACTGCTTTCTATGTTAATTTGTCATATTTTTCCCAACTTTGTGCATTTTTGTTTTCGTTTTTGGTGGTTGTTTAGGCTCAATTTAACAGAGAGGTAATGAAGGTTCGGCTGCATTGTGACGTCGGGTCTGCACTAAAAGTGAGGCGATTTATGAAGGGACTAACACCATACTTGAAAGATAAATTGAACCGGAATATAGATGTTATTCCACCGAAGAAAGACGATGGATCACGCGGTGGAGATAACAAGAAGGAGAAAGAAGTTACCGGTGGCTGTAGCTGTGGTGGTGGCAAAAAGAAAGATGGAGAATTAAAGGTGACTAGTAAAAGTACAGTCATTACAGAGCCAAAAGAGGAAGAGGCAGAGGTGATGAACAAAATGGAATACTATGGTTACAGTAATCCAAATACGTACTACACAATTGCGCCAAGGTACAATCAAAATTACTACAATCAAGATTACGGTGTGACAATGCACGATCATGGTTATGGTCATACTGGCTATGTGCCACCATCATACTTAACTACACCGCGCGATCATGGTTATGGTCCTACTGGCTATGTTCCACCACCATGCGATCATGGTTATGGTCCTACTGGCTATGTGCCACCACCATACTCTGCGCCTCGATTTTTCAGCGATGAAAATCCTAATGGCTGCTCCGTCATGTGACAAGATTACCATCCAGCACCTTGTTGATGGGAAGGTCAGTTCAGTATGTAAATACATCACTAGCTATCACTAGCTATATAGAGAGTTTATATACAAAAATCGTATATACGGGATCATAGTTTTTGTTTAGGAAATGACAGGTTATAGAGAATCAGTTAAACGGCGGGCTTGTGGTTTATTCGATTTCAAATTTTCAGTTTCAGTTTCATAATTTTCACAGAGGAATAGAGAAAACTTGAGGTCCTTTTTTTGTGGCAATTGCATTCATTGGATTCTTGACTATACAATTACTCTTAGGACCATTTGCTGAGGTTGGTTTATTTGTTCGTTTAGGCTTGTATGTTTTTGTTTATGATATACTATAATTCAGTTCTTTTGTTGTGCAATTTGTGTAACTTTCTTGTATCTTTCATGTTCTTTTGGTCCCATTGTCCCACGTAAACATTAAGCATGGATTAACTTCTTCAGCCATCATAAATATTGAAGTGAAACAGTACTTAGAGCCTCAAAAGAGTGGTACATCATTTGTGTAATTACGTATCATAGCATTAAACCAATTCACTTTTGGTGATTGTCTCTAGACTAGATCCGAAGTCTATTCGAACCAAGTCCACTTAATTGATGTACAAGTTTTATCTACTAACAGAGTGGAAATATGTTATACGTTTTACTTTAGTGTGGTTCTCTGTCAACATCAACAAAAAGTTACAAAAGCATCATATAAGTAATGAGCATTTTCACCGGGACAATGCACGATTCATTTGACTTCGCTTCAAAGATTCACCTTCGAATAGGTTTCTAGCTGCACGTGTTTTGGTGCTTTTTCTTATTGAGTGTTGTCAATGTGTGGATCCAAAATTTGTGGACCAGAAAATATAAGTTTTGGATCCATAATTTTGTGAAACCTCACACAAGTAGTGTCAAATTATGAGGCACATAATAAATTTCTTCCACGACAGCCGATTGCTTGTTTTGGCATAATAGTGAGAAGACGAGTTTACAGAGGATCCAACGCCTTTCTCTACTTGTATCTCGGTTTACTTTTGTATATTGATAGTACAGAAATAAATTGTATGACGTTCTTCATCTGTTATAATAAGTACGAGTAAAATTTACGTGAATATTCTTTGCACTTAGTAATTAGTACTATATAAACAAGAAAAGGGTGATTATTCTTGCACAATAAGTGAAATTTATATAACGTGAAAAATAAGAGAATTGGTTAGTCTTCCACAATAATTCAAATTATGTTTTGCGTAAATAGTCTTTTCAATCAGAGGCGAATTCAAGATTATTAGATGATGGATGCACCATTACTATTAAAATAAGATAAAAAAGTTTATAGTGCAATAAGTTGGATTCGATCCCTCAATCTTTAGGAATTAAACCCAACAACTTAACTAGTGTATCACTCAATCTCTATTGTTCATGAGTTGCTTCAGATCATATTATAAGAATTATACACACAATATACCGAGCTTAGTCGGGTGATAATGGGTTCACGTAACTCAATTATTACACTTAAATTCGCCACTGTTTAATAAATATATATGCTTATAATATTAATCATGTTCTTTTCCATCCGTGAGGCCGGTAACTTGGGTGGAATGTGACGACAAGAATGACAAGAACATTTCACTAGCAACAAACTAAATATATATCTAACTTTTTTTTTCTTTCAATTCATTCATTTTAATATTTTAGGGATAGAAAACGAGTTTTAGAAACACTTGTGCAAACTATAACTTACCGTATGTATTTAGAATTCATATTTTTGACTTGAATGAAGCCCCTATGAATAAACTATAAAGTAGCCACTGATTGTCAGAAAAAGACGCATTTCCATGCTTCATAATTAACATATATATACTGTCACTTTAAGAAATTACCACTAGATCACCTTAATTTACTGTCGTAATGAAAGATAACATGTCTTATTTTTAAGTCAAAATTTTTATATTTTAAAAAAAATTTATACAAATATTAATTTGAATGTGAATTATTAATAATATATATAATTTAAACTTTCAAGCATGATGTGTTGAATTCTTTCACGTATCACTACCAGACCGCATTATTTATTTGCAAATCCAATTTCAACATCTCTTCCTCTCTGGTCTTCTTCTTACTGGCTTCAAGCAGGTTACTGTGTAATTTAATTTTAGACCACTTGTATTATTACAAGTTATTAAGCTCATTTTGCTATAAATAATACTTCAGTATCTCCAATTACAGAACTTTAGTATTTAATCAAATCAGTTTTGTAAAATAATGAAAAATTTGTTTGTATAAGAGAATGATATAGTAGGGATCTAATAGCACAGTTGATTGATTATTTAAATTTTTATTTTTGGTGAGGGTTTGAATCATGACGTGTAATCCCTATTCCCTTTTTTCCCTTCCCCTACCTCTACGTAATAATTTTTTTTTAAAAAAAAGAGAAGGGTACGTATGTGGCAATGACTCATGGAGATTGACCTTCAAATGCTTCTGACTCAGCTTTGACTATGCTTCTTCGCAAAATCTATTGAAAACCCAAAGAAAAGCATCTATACTACGTATGAATTTATTAAATGTAATGAACATGAAATTACCAAAACGGGATCAAATACTTGAAAAAGAAGATAATAATCTTTTTTGTTTTTAAAAATAGAATCTTGTCATAATACTTAAATAATAGTTAAAGAAGGACAAGATATATATATATATATATATATATAAGCCGCTAAGAGAACAGCTTCGGGTCGTCCACTGATTAGACGGAAATACCATTTGGCTTCTACTGCCAGTGCTTGCTGTCCAAAGGAGTAAAATTGACATTTCACATTTTTCTGCTATTTTGATTGGTTAATTTTGTATTCTACTGCCAGTGCTTGCTGTCCAAAGCGTCTTCATAAACTTTTAGCCGTGTGTTCTGATATTCTGTTTAATTTAGAGTGTTACCAAGTTATATCAGCCACAAGTAAGGATGACAACGGATCGGATCTGGATCGAATCCTACCAGATTCAAATTTAGATTCGTTTTTCATATCTGAATCCAGATTCGGATCCGGATCCAGATCCATCGGCTCCATAAAAATCAGATCCAAATCCGGATCCACCGGGTCTACGAATCAGATCTGGATCCACATGTAAAAAAAATTGTCTTGAATAATATTCCCACATGTTAAAACTTTTTTGACAAAATAAAACTCAATCTTATTGAAAAAAATGATTGAGTTCATTCAATCAACCTATGTTAGAATATACATAAGAAAACAAATTAAAATTTACAAAATCCATAGACAAATTTAAGCAAAAAGTATATTGTCCTTTAACATGTCTAATTCTAAGACATGGAAGTTCATCTTTGGTCATTTCAAGACATGTCTAATTCTCTGTTTGCCTAAGATAGATTTGATATTTTGCTTTTACTTTTGAGGAAATGTCAATACCCAAATAAATTACATCAAAACATGAAGTAACAATAGTCAATTAGCACCTCTAGGCCACTCCAGACTCTACAACCATGTTAAACAAAATAATAGCATCATTGATCACATGTGACTTATTTTTCTTAATTGTTTTGTGAAATAGCCTATTTATTGCAATAGCTTAAAATTCAATGACAGCAAAAATTACAAGTGCAGGAATAAACTAAGAGACGACCAGCTAGGTGGTATGACCGGGAAATAACTTTGGAGGATAGGGGTTTGTTGGGAGAAGGAGCTAAAAGAGCTAAAAACAAGAGAGTAGTTACAACTCTTTACTGCATTTTGTTATTTTTTTTATTTTCTTTAAGTCTTTAGAATTTTATTTTTCTTACTTGATTATATACGAAGACATCTTTGCTTACCAATTGTATGTTATCCAGCCTGCTAATTTATTTAATATGCTACTAATTTTCTAGTAAGGATCAATCTTTAATTAAACACTTAAATGCCACAAGTTAAAAGAGAAGGAAGCCTTTTTACTCACATGGTACGACACAATTTTTAATTTCTGCAAACCAACTTCTAGACATATATATGTGACAAAAGCTAGTAATCACATCATTTACAGTTCTACAACTCAATTGTTATTTGTTAGGGACAATTTTTGATCCATTTCAGCACATCTCCAATATGAAAAAATATTATTTTTTAAAAAGAGATAACTAAAAAAATTCATCTCAATAAATATTTATGATTAAACATATCATTTACATATCAGAAATTATGAAATTTTTTAAGAAAATACTTATAAAATTACATTCTAGGTTATGGATATATTTAATAAAAAAGGATCCACGGGTCGAATCTGGACCGGATACGGATCTCAAATACAAGATTCAGATCCAGATCCGATCTGTCAGAAATGGATTCTGGTCCGATCCGGATTCGTCGGGTCCAAATTTTAAAAATCCATATCCTATAAAACGGAATCTGGATCCACCGGGTTCAGGATCCACTGTCATCCCTAGCCACAAGAATGATGGAGCCCATTGACTGAAGTTTATCTTCCAAATTTTCCTCTAAACAGAATTTTTAACAAGTGTGTACTACATAAATCAGATTTTTTAGTTGGCATACATTATCACTTCACAAATTTACTCCCACAATTAGATGGGAAGACTTTAGAAAGATAAAAAGTTCACATTTACCTTTGACAAGTCGCTAACTTGCTCATTTTATGATAGGGCCCAGTCACCTCCTTTCTTCCCAACCTCTGGCAGTCAAAGCTATAGGGAGACGTGCTTCGGTCTTTCCATCGATAGAAGCAGTAGGTATATAACGCATGCAGCTAGTAGGCAATAGGAGGATGTAAGCCCTGGTGGCAGTGGTACTTTGGCGAATCAGGCGTCGCTTCTATTTCGTTTTGTCATATTTTATATATTTATACTCGAATTAATATTGCATATTCAGTTGACCATAGGCATGAAAATTTTACACAATAATATCTTATAAATCAAAATTTGTATCCCTCTTATATATCTGCTTATCTTTCTTTTAAAATTTCAGCCCCATTTTTGTTTATGGAGCTTTATTAGAAATTTTATGGATAGCTATGATGAATATTAACAGTAATAATTTCACCTTTTATCATAAATTATTCATTGATTTAATTATTGAATGATCTCACGGGCACTTAACCACTAGTATAGTCTAAGGTTCAATCTTCAAATGAATCATCTGTTTTTTTTTTGGTTGACAAATTAGAATACAGAACTAGGGAAAATAAGTCAAGGACCGATAATCTCTGTAGAACAAGCCTGTAGTTTAGTGAAGAACATTAATGCTACTATTATTTTAAGATTTAAATTCTATACATTCAAATGTTAAAAGAACTTTTACACTGTTGATGTATCAATTAAAATAGGTTATAGCTCTATTATTTAGGTAGTTGATTATACATATTTTGAAAAGTTAAATATTATTGTAAGTTAACTTAATCTGTTACTGGCATGAGGATATTTTTTAAAAAGAAAACGCAATTTGAATATATTTTTTTTGGGTTGAAGATTTTACGAATGTTTTGTGTCAGGGAGAAGAACTTTGAAAACGTCCTGAAATCACTTCTCCATTTTTTTGTTTGAAAGAAGATTGTTAGATTTTGTTGGAAACAATTGAGCAAAAATATTTGAAAAAATCTTTTTGCAAGTTTCAGAAAATGTTTCACAAAACAAACGACAAATTGTGTGTTTTTGTTCTCATTTTTTTTTTGGTAGTGAACCTAGAGGCCCAATCCATGTCAAGATCTCCTTTTAAACCTATTTATTAAAAGGAAAAAAGATATGATGTGCCCACCACAAAAAAGAAAAGGGGAAGTTTTGTGTGTGTTCTTTCAAATCAAAATAATTATCCGTCTATATCTTCATTATTTTCGTACCCCAAAAAATATTAAAATATTTATCTGAGATGTCCCCCTCAACTATGATACTACCATATAAATATACTGGGATGGTATAATAGAAGACTGATTCAGTCATTTTCTTAGTCATCCATGATATCATCATGTTCATTTATTAAAAAAAAGACACATTTTTCTCGAAAAAAAACTCGATGATACCATCATCTTATATATATACATACTGAGATGGTATCATGGAGGACTACTTAGTCTTCCATGATACTATCATGATATATAAATATACTGCAATAGTATCACGGAGGAAGGGATTTGGGCGAGGGGTATGTCGGGTAAATAATTTTGGGCGAGGGGATACGAGGGTAATTAGTTTAGAAAAGGCATGGAACGGATAATGATTTTATTTTTAGATGGTATTTCAGTTAGTTTTACAAAAAAAAAAAAAAGCCCCAAAAGACCTAATTTTAAACAAATGACACAAAATAACCCTTACACCAAAAATAAAACATACTTTAGCTAAAAACTAAAACATCACTCTATACTCTTTCTCCCATTTTAGCTACCAAAAAAAATCTGTTTTTTTTCCCATCTAAAACCCTAAACCCCAATAAAAAAACATTGAATTGACGCATAGCTTGAGAAAAGAATTGACGCATACATCAATTGAGAACACCTGCTTAATATCTCCACACCCATTATTAAAGATTGCAGAAATAGAAGGAAGAGGATTTTGTTAAGAGTCCCACATCGGATATGGAATAGGAACATGGACTCCTTATATGGACTTGGACAATCCTCACCCTACAAACTAGCTTTTGGGGTTGAGTTAGGCTCAATTCATTCTTTACATCAAGCTGATGAATCGATCAGTGATTACCCATAGCAATACTCAGAATTGTGCGAATCAAGGCCGGTTTAACAACCAGACTGAAAGTCTCAACACAATCAACACCCTCCTGCTGATTGGTGCCATTAGCCACAAGTCTTGCTTTATATCTCTCAAGATCACCACTGTCTCTGTATTTGTGGCGAAAAAGCCACATGCAACGGATCACATTCACCCCCTCCAGTCTAGGAACCAAATCTCACGTGTGCTATTTCGTTAAAGCATTAAATTTCTCACACATGGCCATATTCCAATTAGGGTCAAGTTTGGCTAGTTTTGAGTTCTTGGGAATTGGGGAAATTGTTTGTGTTGATAAGTTAAACTGGACTTTGGGCCTGAAAATCCCGTGTTGGGCACGGATTTCCATTGGGTAAGTGGGTACCGTGGGTGGATGGGTATTTGGTTGGGTTTGTGGTGGCAGGTCACCGGTTTGGTGGTTGGTGTCGGAACAGTGACAGGTGTTGTCGACGGGACAAGGCATTGGGTGAGCTGTGTCAGGGAATGTCCTCAGGTAGGGTAGTTGAGACGACGGGTCGAGTGATGTTGGGTATGGTGAGGGTAGTGGGTTGGGACTGTACCGGTGGTATGTTGGTGTGGTGTTGGTGTTGCAGGTATTGGGAGTAGTTGTGGTCGTGGTTCCGATGAGTGGTAGGGTTCCGATGGAGGGGTGGTTTAATGGGTTAGTGGCTACGGTGGTTTTTGGAGGTTGCGACACAGTAGGTGGTGGTGGTTGGTTCCGGTTGGTGGTATGGATGATTACCGGTGGTGATCCAGAGATGTTTTGTCGATTACCGGAGGTGGTGGCAATCGACTACAGATGTGAAATAGATAGGGGCGGTGACTGACGCGCAAAGACATTGTCGGTGGTGACAGTGGCAGGTGGCAGTGACGGGGTTACGGTGTTGGACTGACGCAGTTGGCTGGGGACGACGGAGGAGATGCCTGCTTTCTGATTTCTCTTCCAAAGCACTGCACGTTGCCCCAAAAGTTTTGTTTGCTTTCTTTTTTGTTTCCAACACAAACCTGCACAAAACCTCCTTCGGTTTATGTGATTCCTATCAATTATTTTCTGTTTCTTTCACTTTTCTTTCCCGCGAATAAATTAAATGGCTTCCATGACCCGTCAACAGCCCGATAATGCATGGTATATAGAAACGGGTGTCACGTCTCATCTCACCAATAATTTAGGTAATCTTCCTCAATTGCGCCAGTTACAAACTCCACAATCTATTATGGTCGATAATGGTCACCGCATTCCAATTCAAAGATTTGGGAACACCCTTACCCCACTTCTCTCTTAAAACGTCTTTTATGCCCCAAACATCATCAAAAATCTAATTTATGTTAGAAAATTTGCCACCGATAATTATGTCTCAATTAATTTTGACCTGTTTGGATTTTTTGTAACGGACCTCCGTACCGGGAAACTCCTTACAAGGTGCAATAGTGAGGGGGACATATATCCGTTCCTACCCACATCCACTGCTAGCGTCAATCCTCCCACCTTTTTAACAACCATATCTCCCTCTACATAGCATAGTAGACTTGGTCATTCCGGTTCTCAATTTTTTAATCCTCATAGAAATTGAAATTTAATCCAATGCAACAATGGGAATCTTTCTCATAGTTGCTCCTCGTGTCTGTTAGGAAAATACGTTAGACTACATTTACGACTTCTATGAGTACCACTTTATCTTCCTTTGACATAATTCACGATGATGTATGGACATCTCCTATAACCAACAACTTAGGCCACAAATACTATCTGGTATTTTTGGATGATTTCTCTCACTATCTTTGGGTCTATCCACTCAAACTCAAATCTCAAGTGTTCTCAAAATTTTTTGAGTTTCGTACACTGGTTAAAACGCAATTTGAAAAAGACATAAAATCGTTTCAATGTTATAATGGTCGAGAGTTTAATAATTCTCTCTTTCATAAATTTTGTGCGGCTAACGGCATAGTTTTTCGTTTCTCGTGCCCATATACTTCCGCTCAAAATGGTAAAGCCGAAAGAATTCTCCGAACTATTAATAATATGATTCGTACCCTCCTTTTTCATATGTCTCTCCCTCCTACTTTTTGGGTATATGCACTAAAAATAGTAGAACACATTCTCAATATTTTACCTACCCGTGCAATTCAAAATAGGACACTCACCAAAATTTTCTACCGTCGGATCCCTACCTATGACCATCTTAGAATTTTCGGTTATATGTGACATCCACGACCCTCCACAAATTGGCACCCAGATCTACTCTGTGTGCCTTCCTCGATTTCCCGTCAAACCATAGGGATACCTCTGCTATGACCTCTCTACCGACAGAATCATAATTTCTTGTCATGTCACTTTTGTTGAGTATATTTTTTCGTTTGACAACATTAAAAATTCCGAGTCACTGATTATCAATTCCTCAAAGATTCGGATCCATCACCGCTTGTCGAACAAGCATTCCGTCAGACTGTCACTGTTCCGGAGGCAGCATGCGCACAAACTGCCACCACCGACAGCTCTGATACCATGTAAAGAATGGATTTGGGTTTAACTTAACCACAAAAGCTAGCTTGTAGGGTAAGGATTGTTCAAGTCCATATAAGGATTCCATGTTACCATTTCATATCCGATGTGAGACTCTTAACAAACTTGTTTCAACTCAACCCCTAAAACCTGGACAAATCATCCTCAAAGATTGCACAAATTTGGGCTTGTCAATGAAGACAAAAAAAATTTGAAAACTGCCCAACAATATGCTTTTCGAATTTGCTGTTGTGGAATTCGATCTTAAGGGCTAATGTATGCCATGGGAAATGTGAAGAAGTTGTAAAGCTTTATATCAGGATGCGTGAATTTAGTAATTTGGCTGATGGGTTTGGTTTTCCGTTGATAATTAGGGCATGTAGTATGCTGGGTGACCATTATTTCTGCAGCATAGTGCAATGTCATGCTATACAAAAGGATTTTGGAGATCATCTTTACGTTTTTTTAAATGAATTGATGAATATGTATAGGAAGATTGGACGAATAGATATTGCAAGTAAAGTGTTTGATAAAATATCTGTGAGAACTGAATCATTGTTGTAAAATATGTGTATAGTTAGTGAGTATACATTGATTATAAATAAATTATATAATAACGACACATTTTTATACACATGCTGTGGGAATACATATTTTTATATATATATATATATATACAGTAGTGATACATTTTCTATACAATAATGATATATTTTTTTGTATTTACTGTGGGGTATATATTTTATACAACAATGATACAGTTCTATACGTATGGTACAATTTCTATACATATACAATAGTGATACATATTTCATATAATGATACCATTTTTATACATATGTTAGAATTAGTTGAAAAAATAGTTAAAAATGGAAATATTTAGAAAAGACTAAAAATGCCTTTTAAAATTCTTAGACTATTCAATGTCAATGGTTTCACCCGGATGGCCATTTATATGATTTTCCCTAGAAATTTTGCTATCTAGTACCAATAAAAGTAGTGCATAGGAGCTCCCAGGAGTTAAGAGAGCCCAATAATTGATTGTCAAATCTCAGAAAAGCCTTCTATTTTGATTATGTAATGTGGAAATTCATGCTTTAAATTTCAATTGTTGTCATGTGACCAGGAGATAAAGGATTCAAGTCGTGGAAACAACATCTGGAAGAAATGCAAGGTAAGACTGCATAAAACAGACCCTTGTGGTCTGACCCTTCCCCGCGCATAGCGAGAGCTTAGTGCACTGGGCTGCCTTTTTTTTTCATGCTTTAAATTTAAAGTTTTGCAGATAGAATGTTTTGTCACCTCAATATCAGTAACATAACTTCAAATCCTTGTACAAATTACAACTGAATAGCCCTTTAAAAAACTTGTATAAGAAGAAAACAACTAGTACTATTTCTTAAAATCTCAGAATTGTAATGTATCCACACTCTTGAACACTCACCACACTTCATTCACAACAACATATACCCTATTGTACAATACATATCCCGATGATAGATAACAGGTATCAGCGGAACAGAAAATCAAGAGATATGATGTTAAATTACATAAAAAAACCAGTCATAGATATTCATTCCGCTAGAGCAAAAACTGTCATGCAAATACAGAGTCCCCTTCCCTTCTCTTTAGATGAATGGAGTGGTTTCAGAGGCGCTCTCCGGAGAGGTTACCAACTACCCGAATAACAAACTATCTTGTTACTTAATAGGTAGAGCTTGTTCTCTTTCAATCAACAAAAAGAGAAATGACGGAGAGAGAAAAAATGACAACCGTTATAAAAAAAAGTGTAACATATATTCTACAAATCAACAAACCATTATAGGGATGTAAATCAATAAGAGGAACTTAAAGATCATTTCCTATTCTTCTTCCTGCTTTGAAGAATTCTCTCCAAGTCACTATGCCTGCAAGGGACAACAAGAACTCCTTGTTCGAAACCAAATTCTTCCTCAACTTACTCCAACAACCTCACAAATCCTGGATCCGCCAAATAGCTCAACTCTACGACAAACCTCCTTGGTTTCCCATCATCAATTGCATGGACCACAAAATGACCTTCCTTCACATCTTCTGGAGGAGGCAATGAGACTGAATCATCGTCCCAATCATCGATAGTAAACCTGAAACTTGATCTTCTTGAAAATCTGAGGATCTTTTTTAGCATCTTCGCGATATACTTTGGGCTCGTTGTACCTACAAACATCCTTGTTAATGTTGGGTTTGGTGTTGTGACATTTGACCCAACATATCTTCTGAAGTACTGATTTGAATGCATAAAATGTTGGGACAAATGTCACAACATTCAGACCAATATTTTTTATAACAGTTTTGCCTTACTTCACGATAAGCAGTAATAATGTTACTGATTAGTAAAAATGACTTAGGTGTGTAAATTAGAAGCTGCGTAAAACGTGGAAGAAAGAGTCAAAACTTGGGGAAGAAGTTGAGTGAAGAACAAGTCAAAGTTGTTAAGATTTCGACTCCATGATCTTTTCCAACAAACACACCAGCTGCCCACCTTTCCCTCAACCTCCTCAACAGATTGATGAGCCTTTAAAGGAAGATTCTCTACTGTAAATAGAAAGGCTACAAGGGTGAATCGATATCCAGAATTACACTACAAAAATACCAAGAGAGCTCTCGGGATTTCAACCCAGAAATTTGGATAACAAGTGTTGCCTGAGTGTGTCGACAACATTCGGTCCAACATTACAATTGCTATTTAGATTCTAGATTAGCTTTGTATGAAGCGATTGTAATGAGAGGTTGTTTATGTCTACGTAGTTAGATTTTTCAGGCATAAGTCATATGAGACTTCAACTTTTAATTCCTTTCCATTTTATATTGTAAAATTGTAAAGAAAGGAATTTATAATTTTGTATATAATAAATATAAAATACTTCTGGTCATTGACCATCATAAGTTATGCATATAACTTATGAAAATATAAACTCTCGTATTCTTTATTTTTCCGTTGCATTTTATTCTTCAAGATTTTCTGTTTTATCGAAGTGTTGTCACTTGTGTTAGGCGACATTATCACTGACATTCGGAAACAGAATTGGCATTCAATTTATTTCATCTTTTGCTTTTACTTTCCGTAGCCTTTGACCCCCTTTCACGTGGTATCAGAGCCAACACTTGACACAATAAGTGATTGGTCATGTTGTCATAAGCTATGGATCCGGCAAATCCGACTATTGGTAGACTTCCTATTCTAGATGGTTCAAATTATTCCTATTGGAAGATTCGCCTACGTTTTCATATCAAATCAATTGATGTTAGGGCATGAAGATCTATAATCAATGGGTATGTTGTTCTAATGTTGCCACCGGATGAGGAAGGTGACATTCTTGTTAAACTTGAATCTGAATGGACTGCGGAAGAAACCAATAATGCTATATTTAACGAAAAGGCCTTAAATGCAATTTTTGGATGGGTTGATCTCTACATTTTCAAGCTCATTCAGAACTGCCCCACGGCTAAGGACTCATGTAATACTTTACAAATTTATTATGAAGGTAGCTCAAGTGTTCGTCGAACAAAGCTACGCATGCTCATGAGTAATTATGAACGTTTAAGGATGAAAGAAGCAGATGACATTAAATCTTTAAACGTTATAAGGCGAGGCTGGTTGTGAAGGGATTTCAACAAAAAGAAGGCACTGACTACACGTAGATCTTCTCTCCCATAGTCAAGTTGGTGACAATCAGAACGGTTCTTGGGCTGGTAGCAAATGAAGATCTGCATCTTTAACAGATGGACGTGAACTGCTTTTCTTCATGATGATTTAGAGGAGGAAATCTACATGAAAAACCCTGAGGGGTTTGAGGTCAAATGGAAAGAGAAGATGGTGTGCAAGCTTCAAAAGAGATTGTACGGACTGAAACAGGCTCCAAGACAGTGGTATAAGAAGTTTGACAGCTTTATGAAGAAAGCTGAATTCTTAAGGTGCGAAGCAGATCACTGTTGTTACTTCAAGAGATTTGAAGACTCCTACATGATACTGCTTCTATATGTTGATGACATGCTGATCGTAGGAGCAGACCTACATGAGATTGATAAGCTGAAGAATAAGAAACTATCAGAAGAATTTGCAATGAAGGATCTGGAAGCCGCAAAGCAAATCCTTGGGATGAGAATCGTCAGAAGTAAGGAGGGCCTCAAGCTCTCACAAAAAGAATATGTGAAGAAGGTTCTCAAGAGGTTCAACATAGAAAATACCAAGCCAGTCAGTACTCTCTTGGCTGGACACTTTCATTTGTCAAAAGATCAGTCGCCTATGAACGATGACGAGATGAAACATATGGATAAGGTACATTATGCCTCTGATATTGGCAGTCTTATGTACGCGATGGTATGTATAAGGCCATACATTTCACATGCAATGGGAGTTGTTAGCAGATTTATGAGCAATCTGGAAAAACAACATTGGGAGGCTATGAAGTGGATTTTCAGGTATCTGAAGGGTAGATCAAGTTCAGTGTTGTGTTTTCGGAAGTCAGAGATGGGATTGCAGGGATATGTTGATGCTAACAATGATGGTGATGTTGATAGCAGAAAGAGCACATTCGGGTATGTTTACACCTTCGGAGGTACTATAATTTTCTGGTTTCAAAGTTGCAGAAGATAGTAGCTCTCTCTAACTCTTGAGAAGATCCCAGAGAGTCAGAATCCAGCAGACATGTTGACGAAGGTCGTGCCAAATGATAAACTGAAGTTGTGTGGAACTTCAGTTGGACTTCTTGGATGAGGATCAGAGTCGTCATTGCATATGGAGACAGATGATTGAAATTAGTCTCCAAGTGGGAGATTGTTGAGTTGTGGAGCCTAATTCATCGCCGACACTATGTAGACCCTACACAGAGTGTGGAACGCTGATCGACATGTATTATGGTCGCCCTAGTTTCGGGCTTGTATTATGGTCGCCCTAGTTTTCGCTATATATATATATATATATATATATTCTAGGGCGCTAATTGTTTTCTTGGTAGAGAGCAAGAGAGAATTGTAAACACAAACTCCCTACTTTGATAATAGTAAATTATGCAATGGCAAAGTGGACGTAGCTCTCGCATTGAGGGTGAACCACTATAAATATGTGTGTGTTATTTGTTCTTCTCTTATTTATTGTTTTCTGATTAGGTCAGATTTGGGACTCAGATCCTGACACCTATTATCAGTTGAATTAAAAGTGACAGATATGAAGTAATTACATCTTTATTTATAGAGAAGAGAAGTAGTTGAAATAGACACTTGTTCATAAAGGTTGTGTCCTTTTGCAGAACAAATACGTCCTAAAATATTTCAGTAATGGTACCCAACACTTATTTCAACGGTAATATTTCATCAATGGTATCCATTTCAGTGATGGTACCCAAAACTTATTTCAACGGTACCTATTTCACCTATGGTACCCAAACTACTTATTTAAATAATTACTCCAGTATTACAAACTATATAACAATCCCCCACTAGTTTGTAATATTACTCCTAATATCATACATAAGTGAAAATATCTCGTAGATTGAACTTTCTAGTAGTGTAAATATTTTAAAGTTTAGACAAAGATATTGGTATTACTAAGAATTGAACCATAACTCCCTTGTGCCTAACCCAGAAATATCACACACATGATATTATTCAACCACTTTAAGTCACAGATTCACTCAAGCACTTAAAGGTCATGTGCTAATCACAATTCATGAATAGTTACAAGAGCAAACCTTAAGAACTCTTGTTGAAGCGGTACCACTCTTGTATTCATATAGGTAAAAATGTTTTATGTCCCTGTTACTCCAGACATTTGACATTTTCATTAAGAGCTCTTGTTTATCCTCTCCCTTAACAGTAAGCATTGACTATCCTAGGACATGGTTTAAAATTTTAATTCTATTTTTCAGTGCTCAAACGACATTAGTAGATTGTTTTTACCCATTGAACCTTTATTGTTAGTTTTGCTAACTTAAGGTTGGGTTTCTTCTATTAATGTACTTATTGTTAAGGTTTTTAACCCCATCCCACTAGATGTTGTTGTAGTAGCATCTTTAGGAAGTGCTTTTGTAAGCGAATCCGCTAGATTCTTAAAAGACTTAACATATATGATTGTCATGACACTACTTATAAGCGATTCTTTCAAATAGGCATGCCGCAAACTAATATTTCTAGACTTTCTATTGATATCTTATTATGAGCAACACTCAATGTTGCCTCATTATCACAATATATGAGAATGGTCGGCATTGATTGTGGTCACAACTTTATATCTAATAACATGTTTCTTAGTCATTCCGCTTCTTTTTCAGAAGCTGCTAATGCTAAAAATTCCGATTTCATTGTAGAATGTGTAATACAGGTCTGCTTCTTTGATGCCCAACTTATAGCACCTCCACCTAATATAAAAATACATCTTTATGTGGATTTTTTATCATCATCATTGGTTATCCAACTAGCATCAGAGAATCCTTCTAACGTTTTAGGAAAACCATTATAACATAATTCAACATTCTTTGTTTTCTTTAAATAACCAAACATTCTTGAAATAACTTTCTAATGTTCAACACTTGGTTTACTTATATATCTTGAAAGTTTACAAACTGCATGTGCTATATTCGATCGTGTGTTATGTGTTGCATACATAATATTTGTTGGTACTCTATTATACTTTATAAAGCAGTACGGAAAGTAAATAACTATTACAAGTGTTCAAAAGGATAAATAAATGTTCAATCTTCAAAACTGCCGCAAGCTTATTGTGTCTTGAATCTTGATAACCTTGCAAGTCCAATGTTGAGAACTGTCGCAAGCTTGTTGTGTCTTGAATCTTGATATCCTGAAATCAAGAAACAACTAAATTTGGATGGTTACAACGTTGTGTGTTGAGTCGAGGGATTGCCCTCTGTCCTTAAGACAAGATTGCCCCGTATATATGCTTTTACATTAGCGGGCAATAGTCTCCCAAGATAAAACAACACTTTAATCTCAACGCTACAAAGCCAATATGTTGAGCCTACCGAATAAAACAAATATGAATCGACTTGCTGAAGATATGGAAAAGGAAGGAAGAGTTTCTATCTTCTCTTCTGTTTTGTCTCTGTGTATATATTGTGTCTCTGTAGTGTATATCTTGTGTATATGAGGGTCTTAACTCACTGTTTTTCATCACAGTTTTGCTCACTGTTTTGAGCTGTGTTTTCGTGCTATTTTCTGGCTGTTTTGCTCACTGTTTTGTGCTGAATTTCATTCATGTATATCTCTGTGTTCCACTCATGAATTGAACCAAAGGAGGCATCAATATATAGCATGGAGGCTGCCCAACAGCCACAAATAAGGTTGTTAATAGCCATTAGTGAGGGTTATTAATGACCATTAGTGTGGCAGGTTTAAGGTTGTTCATGGCTATTGAAGAGGGGCAGATTAATGGTCATGAAGGAGGGTTGTGTATGGAGTAGTTAACAGCCAAGTAATGGCTGGTTAATGCTAAAAAATTAGTCCAAATGGTAGGCAAAAAGTTTTCTGCCTTCCGTCACCCCAAAATTAACTTTCCAGAAATTCTGGGGACCAAACTATAAATATTAAGCAATTTGGGGTCCAAAAAGATAATATCAGAAAGTCCCCACAGCCCACGAGCCTGAGCTCGATCCCCAAATCGGATCGGACGGGACGGGCGAGCGGCGGCGGCGGAGCGTGTGGGCTTAGCCTTGAACACATGGGATATCCCTTGGGGTCCCAAACCCTTTACCACATTAGAGACTTATATAGAGAGCAATTCTTTCTATTCCCACCGATGTGGTAGATTTGTCCCACACCATATTTCCATGCCTCAAACACCTTACTTCGTGGACCAATATCTCTTTCATTTCTCAACGAAATTTGACGATTCTTGGCCCTACGGTCATCTACTCACTTAGTAGATTATGCATGTGTGAAGAGACAATGCCTCCAACATGCGGAACACTAGTGTTTAATTCATCAAAGATGGGTGGACGCATCTCCCCGCCAAAGGCAAATTTCCAACAATACTTTCAATAGCACTAGCATATTTCAATTGAGCTACGACCCTTCCAAAAATTTTAGTCTATTTTATAATTGAATCTAAAGGAGTTTTTTACTCTTTGATTCCCACGTGACTAAATTTCTGAATCACATTTCCTATGTAATGTGATTGATTTAAGGATATACCTTTGTCACTTTTCTTGATCTTAATTTCAAGAATGATGTCAACTTCATTAATATCTTTCATTTTAAAGATTGAATTGAAATATCTTTTAGTATCATTAACTCCAAGCATATTTGTATCAAAAATCAATAAGTCATTCATTTATAGGCTTATAATAACACTATAATCTTTTATAAATTTAGAATAAATGCATTTATCAACATTATTGTGTATAAATTCATATGATAAAATGGCATCATCAAATTTCTCATGCCACTATTTTGGAGCTTGCTTTAACCCATAAAGGAATTTTACTAATTGCAAACTTTATTCTCATTTTCAGGGAGAACAAATCTCTCTGGTTGTTCCATGTATATTTATTCACATAAATCACCATTCAAGAAAGCCGTTTTCAAATCTATTTGATGCACATATAATTTATATATAGATGCTAAAGTCAAAAGCACTCTTATGGATGTTATTCGTGTAACAGGAACATATGTATCAAAATTATCAATACCTTCCTTTTGTGTAAAACATTTAGCAACCAACCTTGCTTTAAAGTTTTGTACACGACCATTGATATCATATTTTCTTCTAAATACTCATTTACAACCTATAGATTTAGAACCAATAGGAAGATCTACTATTATCCAAGTATTGTTGAATAATATAGAATCTATCTCATTATTTATTGCTTCTTTCCAAAATGCTGCATCTCTAGAAGACATTGCTTTTTTTAAAAAATTCGGATCACTTTCAGTATTTAATAAAATGGATATACACTGATGTACTTTACTCATACTTCCTTATACAAGAAATATAATAGCTTGTGAAGAAATAAAATCAGAGTCTAATATTTTTCTTTTCTCGCTCGTTGACTTTTTCGAGGTTCAACTTCAGGTTGAGTATCACCTACTATTTTCTTATTTATTATTTCAATTTTACTCTGAGTAGGAGAATTTGTGTTTTTCTCTTTTGTGAAATTCTCACTAGAATTATATAGAAATTTATTTTCTAAGAATTCTACATGCACCGATTCTACAATAACATTTGTCTACAAATTCAAAAGTCTATATACTTTTGAGTTTTGTGCATAACCAACAAATATACTCTTGATACCTCTTGGATCTTTGAGGGTCAGGAACCTTATAAAAGGCTAAGCACCCACACACTTTCAAGTAATTTAAGTTAGGTTTTCTACCTTTCCACAACTCATATGGAGAGGTCTGAATTTTCTTAAACGGAACTCTATTAAGAATATGATAAGCTGTTAGTCTTTCCCCACAAATTTTGATGTAATTGAGCATTTAATAGCAAAGTGTTAGCCATATCTACTAACGTTAGATTTTTCCATTCAGTCAAACCATTCTGTTGTAGAGTGTAGAGTGAAGTTTTCTAATGTATAATTTTACGAACTTCATAAAATTCATCAAACTCATTGGAGAAATATTCTCCTCCCCTATACTTCTTAACATATTGATCTTTTAATCCTTTTGTTTTTTTCACAACATAATTAAATTTCTTGAATTTCTGAAAAGCTTCATCTTTTGTTTTGATTAAATACACATGACAATATCTAGAATAATCATCAATGAAAGTAATAAATATCTCTTTCCTCCACTTTTAAATATTTCATTTAATTTACATACATAAGAATCTATAAGTTCAAGCAATTGTGAATTTGTTTCAACACTAGAAAAAGATTTCTTTGTCATCTTTGCTTGAATGCAAATTTCACACTTATCTAATTGTTCATGATTGCATGCTATATACCCAATATTTGACATAAATTTTATAGAACCAAAATTTAAATGTCCTAATCTAGCATACCATAACATAGAATTTGACTTAGAAATATAAGCAGAACTCTTAATATTATTAATACTCATCTTGAACAAATTATTACAATAGTCCTTTTCCAATAAATATAGAATTCTTAGAAATAATAACACTATCAAATTTTAAGACATTCTTAAAGCCTTTCTTGGACAACAAACTTGCAGAAACTAAATTCTTTCTAATTTCAGGCACATGATAAACAGATAACAAAGTTAGTTTTTATCCAGATGTGAAATTTAATTATACGCTGCCTTTGCCTTCAACTTTGACTTCATCGTCATTGCCCATAAAAACACCTTCAGGCATCTTGCATTCTTCACAAGTCTTGTATAAATTTTTGTTGTTGCAAACATGAATGGTAGCGCCGGAATCTAGCCACCATTCTGAAAGTATGTATGTCCTAGAGACAATCACTATTAGGGACAAATGTACTTGAACACATTCGTATTATTAATAAGATTAATATTTATGGCATTTGCGATTATTGAATTATTATTTGATTGTTTATAATTATTCATTAATGTGCATCCCTTGAGCTTACGTTGTCATTAATAGAGTGAGATATTGATGATAGAGCGTGACTCTTAAAATAGTCTCGACTAATGATCATCGAGAATGGGATATCGATAATATGTGATAAGTCGACATGTGGTCTGCATCACATCCTTAGAGGATATAGTATGTCTCACCTGCTACGAGTAATGGCTACTCGTGATGGACACATGGATACTTTGGAAGTATTGGTATAACCTGTTGATATATTGTTTGTTATACTTGTCTAAAGTATGATCAACGTGTGGGAGATAGAAGTTCTTAGACTTGAGGTCAATACGCGCCTTGTCTACAAAGTAATGTACTTTGATCCCGTCCTAAGCTCAAATGCCTTATAGGTTGAGATACGGCTTGTATTGGGTACATTACGATGTGGATTAAAGGTGGTAGTTGAGCCAAGATTAGGATTCATTCCTCGAATGTATATTCGAGATAACACTCGGATTCTCAGTGATATTAGGTTGACTAAGTCATTAGCCAACGCAATAGACATATTTAGAATATGATCTAGTCGTCAACTAATATAGATGAGATACAATGATTAAGCCATTTGGATAGACACTTGACAAATCCTAAGCTTGATCGGGTGTGTCGTGAATGAAAGGATTTTATCTTACTACATAAAGGTTAAGTTTGTTGGATTCGCGTAAACGTACTTCACATATTGACTTCGTCCTGCGGCGCCGTCTAGGAGTTCCGCATAGACCTTAATTTGATAATGTCGATATGAGAAGGCCTGTAGGGTCACACTATGTCAATTGTCCTTTCGATCTAAGGATGTATTGAGAGAGTAATTAAATATTCGATTTAGAATCGAGATATTTAAATAAATAGTGATTATTTAATTAAGTCAAAATTGGATTTTGGATTTAATTAAGAATGCGCGAAAAATAAATCGAGACAGTGCAGAAACACATCGAGCGTCGCGACGCCCATACCCTAGGGTCGCGGCGCCTCTGCCTCGATTTTTGGGTCATGCCCAAGGTCAAACCCTAATTCAGTTTGACCTAAATTTCACCTATAAATAGTGGCATTCTTTTCATTATTAATACACCAATTTTCAGATTATCATTCTAAGCCTTAGAGACTTAGAATTAAACTCTCTCGAACCTCTGCCGAATTTCCTAGCTTTCCGAAAGAGAAATACATTGAAGTTTGGAGCTTGCAATCGGAAGGGCAACCGCGTGTGCACCTTATAGTAGATAAAGACTCCATATATTCTAACTTGTAAGTATTATGTTTTATGTTACAGGTTTGATTGTTGTATAACCATACCAGAAATATTGTTGGGGTAAGTAAGAAACAAAATTTTAAACTTCTGTTGTGCCTTACTTATGTGTTTTGTACCCAACAAAACCCTACACATTCTTCTGATTTTGAGGCATCAACAATGTTTACTTCTATTACCTTTTCAATTTTCAAATTTGATACCATAGCAACCAAATTGGTAACAACTTCCTCAATCATGTTTGCCATTTCAGAAACTAAGATTCTAAAATTCTTTCCCTTCTTTTTAAACTTGCAGTCACGAGCAAAAAAATCTTTCTTGCCACAATTAAAGCAAGTAACTAACTTTATAGCCTTTTTCTTAAAAACTTTTTATTGGTTTTAAGACCAGAACTAGAACCTTTATCATACTTTGACTTGCTTTCAATATAGTGACTGAGATTATTAACCTTTGAAACAGGTTGAAACTCTGAGTCGCGTACACGAGTTTCACTCTCAATTTGCAGTTGTGTTTTGAATTGCTCAAAAGTCAGAGTTTCACAATAATGCAAAATTTTATTTCTGTAATTCTTTCATGAATTAGGCCGTTTGAACAGAATTGCACCAATTTGTAGAGCATCAGGAATTTTCACATCAAGGTATCGTAGTTTAGAAACTAAAACTTGCAGTTTATAAATTTAATCCATAATTAATAAATTCTCTTTAATTTGAAACTCAAAATAGTGCAGAGAAAGAAACTTAACTGTGCCTTTTTTCCGTTTTGATAAGTTTCCTCCAACGCATCCCATATTTCTTTTGGAGTCTTCAAATTTGAATAAAGATCATATAATTGACCAGTCAGAGTATTGAGAATATGTCCACAACAAATTAGTTCATCTTCTTCACATTTCTTCCTTAATGCTTTCACAGTTTCAGTTTCTCCTTCAATTGGTTCTAAAATGCAATGATTGCAGTATGCAAAACATAATAATTTTTTAGGGCAGTGAGAACAAACACCATTTTATCATTCCAGCGAGTGAATTTGGTTCCATCAAAGCTATCAAGCTTGATGAAACTCTTATTCACCAAATAGATTCTTGAATTCTGGTTGATGATATCCATAATAGTAAAACCACTCTTTAAATTGGATGAAGAGAATATGAAGAAAAGGTTTGAGGCGTGATATTATCATTGTCTCAAAAGAGTGATTGTCTGTTTATGGGGTTAGCAGACAATGCTTCTTTGAGATACAACAAGCCTATTATCAGTTGAATTAAAAGTGACAGATATTGAGTAATTACATCTCTATTTATAGAGAAGAGAAATAGTTGAAATAGACATTTGTTCAGAAAGATTGTGTCCTTTTGCATAACAAATAAGTCCCAAAATATTTTAGTAATGGTACCCAAAACTTATTTGAACGGTAATATTTCACCAATGGTATCCATTTCAGTGATGGGTAGGTTTGGAGGGTGTTTATCTGATATTTCTTGTTCTTTTCCCCTTGTGTGTGAAGAGGGCCTGATGTGGAAAATGATGGCTTTTTAGTAAAATATGATGAGACCTCTTATGTACAGTTTAGCAAATGTATTAAGAGGCTAAAAGTACTAATCTAGAGAACAGTATGATTGTCTCACTTAAAAGCATTGGCGAACTTAAGTGAAAAAATTGAGTCACGTAAACTTATGATTACCCGATTGAACTCGATATATTATGTGTATAATTTTTAAAATATGTCTATTATTATCTGAAGGAATCCACAATCAAAAGAGATCGAGTGGTGCATTAGTTAATGCGTTGAGTTTAATCATTGAAGGTTAATGGATTAAACCAAACTTGTTGCACTATAATATTTTTATCTTATATTAAAAGCAATAATGCACTCGTCCTTTTAAAATTCGAAATTCGCATTTATTTAAAAGTACTAATGATGGTGTACTATATTAGTACTTAAAGTCTATTCACAACACATACTCTCACATGGAGTTTTGATTATTTTTTTTCTCATGGGTCAAACATGAGAAAATCTTTTTCATAATAGGTACCATTTCATCTCACAATTCTTAGACTATTAGAGAACACACTTTTTAATTACTTGATTATATTCTTTAAAAAAACATAATGTTAGTCAAATCCTTTTCACCTTTCCTAACACATTTGCACCACACTATGAAATGGAGAAAAACAAATGCTTCCTCTGAAATATTTGACCTTTAATTTCTTTCAACACGACAATGTGTAAGAACTTATCAGCTCCTCATAAATACAGTACTTGTGGGTGGATGGGCAGAATTTGGAATCCATCCAATCCTCGAATTTTGCAACTCCAGCTGCATATCAACCATATATATTGACACCACTATATTTGAATTCAGAACTATCTTTTAAAATATTTTTCCTTATACAGTGATGATTAACTTGCACGCGTCTAAACTAAGATATATAAATTTTTTTGTATATAGTATATACTATATATACTAACAATGTTGCCAAAAATAACTTGTTTAGATTATTTCATCAAGTACCTAGATTTCCTCCGTGTGGTCTATATTTTGACACCATAACTATAAAGTGGATCTAACCAAAACCTACACGTGTTCCATATTTTGCATAACTGTAGTGACCTCGCATTATCACAGGCCTACGAGTCAAAAAATCTTAACTGCAGTTCACACTAGTCGGTGAAAAAGATTAGAATTGGTAAGTATCGGATCATATTAGCTGATTATCTTATTCAATAATTACTATTAAAAAATAGGACTCGTCGATAAAATAATTCTGTAGCTAATCTATAAAACTTGTTGCTAGGCTTATCAAACGACGGATTAACAGAAAATTCTGTTAGCGGCGAGCAATTCATCAATGGATTAACGAAAAAATTTGTAGCTAATTTTAATTTTTTATGTATTAAATTAATAGATTTTAACTGAATTCCCATATAGATCATTTACTAGTTTATTTAATGAATCTTAATGAAATGCAAGGTAAGACTGAGTACAATAGATTCTTATGATCCGCCTTTTCTCCAGATCCGGCGCATAACGGGAGCTTAGTGCACTAAATTTTCCTTTTATGTGACGGGAAAGTGAAAAATTCTACTCCAATTATTAAGTATCGGATATTAGCTAATTATACTTGAGAAAGAAGAATAAAACTTGAGACAAGCAGGAGGAACGTGCCAACGACCTTCACATATTCTTAATAATAATATCCTTTTTTTTATTCCCAACACAATGACCTTTCTACAATAATTTTGACTACAATAATTTTGACTGTACGGACTAAGGTACATTACGGAGAAAATCCTTTATTTCTTTAATGCGGAGGTTGGGCAGCTCAATCATATTATGGTATCGCGTTTTGATTTATAGAAGTTCAAAACTTCTCCTATAAAAAAATGATAAATATGATAGAGTCATTTTCTATAAAGAAACATTTTTCCATCAAAAAATATTTTTTGAAGTAAAACACAATTATGGTAGAATTTTAATAAGGTAGAAAATTGAGTGGAAACTTTAACACAATAGAGGTTATGAATACGACATAAACCCACTAGTGTTGGTCCTGAGCAGTACTTGTGTTAAAATTTTACTTAAATATATAAATAATTATACGTCCAGAGACCAGAGCACATTATGCAAAAAACATTGTAATCCGGAATTCATAAATATAAAATATTGGATATGCCTCTAATTAAATGTTGCGTTTAATGATAAAAAAAAGCTGCAAGTTGCTTGCACGTGGAATGGGCATCTTAGAAGTTTCATCTGCTACCTTCTTATTGTATAAATTCCCTTCCTAATTTCTTTCGGAAAGCAAAACAAATCTTACTACAAATATCACCACATCCCAAAATTAGAATATTCAACAATTCTATATATAAGCTCAAAGATAATGGGGAAAGAAAGAAGCAATTGTATAGTCATGCTTAAGCTTATTATGGAAAAACTCAAGAAGCATCTTCAATTAATTCCCAAATCCAGTAGATCACTTGAAGCTGATGTTGCAGAATTCGTCGAATCGCCAAAAGAAAATAATGAAGTGGTGCCAAATGATGTAAAAGAAGGGTACTTTGCAGTATTATCAGTGAATGAAGAGGAAGAGCCAAAGAGGTTTGTTATGGAACTGCATTGGCTAACAAAACCTTCATTCTTGAATTTACTAAAACAAGCTGAAGATGAATATGGATTCGAACAAAAAGGTGTTCTTGAAGTTCCTTGTCGTGCCGAGGAATTACAGAACATTTTGGAACTCAACATTGGAAGGAATATCACATCTTTTGCAGTTTAATTATTACTGCAAATTAAGATAGTTCCTTGTATACATCAGATATATTGTTCACTTTAGCTAGGTTAAACAATTTCAAACTTTTTTCTATTATGCCTAGTTAAGAGTTTATGTCTTGCAATAGTGTATACTGTAAAGATATACTATCAGGTTATAAAGTTGATCTAAAATACAGGAACTGATTATTCTTTCTATCATACTTGATGTGGTAACCTTAAAAAACAGATCAACTTAAACTCTTTATTTAGTCTAATATTGACCCCATCCAGGATTAAAAATGAGACTTAATTAATTCATGTGTAAAAGACAAGACATGGTTACCATGTCATCTAAACTGGTATAATGGTGTTAATACAACTGTCGATTCAAGGACTAATATATGGCCACCTTGTTATGTTTATGGGATTGATGTAAGAACATGTCCTATGATCGACTTCAGGGATTGCAGCCTATTTAGAGGACATTCTATTTAAGACTGAGATTAGATTCTTTTGAAGCCTATAAATACATGATTTTTCTTCATAATTATGTATTCTTATAAAAATATTTTTTATTGAGAAATAAGAATCGATGACGATCATGATTTTCTTTCCCTTAAAGCTTTCCACGTTAAAATTATTTGTTCTTTCTTTTTCGTTATTATTGCTCTAATTGTCGTTAATTTATTACACATTTTCTAACATTCTTCTCTCGCCTCGAAGCCATTTACTTTTTGTTGATGCCAGCCAGGGACCCTGGTTATAAATGAGTTGCCTGTCCCATGGAAAAGGCACTCTTGTTTTAATCGATTTGACACATTGAGTAGTTATTTTATTCGTTCATCTCATAAGGGAAACATGTAAGGAAAATGCTTTAATAATATTTCTTAAGTAAACACATGGATAATGACTTCTAAAAGCTAACAAACTTATTGTTATTGTTACTTTACAAATAATGAATTAGAGAAAAATCTAATTTCTTAAGTAAATACATATTGATTAGTGACTTTCTTCTGTAGCTCAATTTTTGTATAGGGTTGATATTACAATTACATGTTTGGGTTAGAGTTAAGTATGCTCACACTAAATGCATTTACCTCATCTGATCAACTTAATGAATATTGCTTCTGATATTGTTCAAAATAGACCGAGGAGTTTGATAGCATTATTAGCATCCCCAATTCCCTCAACTCACTTGTAATATCATTCGGAGATGAATAAAATGCTCTTTTAGTTTTTTAAAAAAAAAAAAAAAACTTAACCCATTCATTTGACTGTCCTACCTATTTCTCTTTATTGTCATCCTGACGTTATGGATAGACCGGGTACAACTTTTCGATTCGTTTTTTAACATGGTGGTGGAAAAAAATCACGTTCCATTTACTAACAACAGAAGTAGATTGATTTGATTAGGAAGATTAGAGGCATGATTTACTCTTCTCAATTAATTGTATATTGTGTATATATTATTTCCTTAACGGAGGAATACAATTGAGAAAAATATTTTCAAAGTCTTACACTTTTTCCGCAATTAATTGAAGTTTTGAGGTCGGATCTGGTACTTGTTAGCTCGTTTTGGAGTTTGTTTTAGAGAATTTTGTTAGGAGTATGGTTAGGATTTTATTGAGTAGTTATATGTCTTCGAATCCTCCATTTCAGATGTAGGATCAGACGGATGAGAATTTCTTCGATAAATTAGTCAATGATGACAACTAGAGATGGCAGTGGATTCTGGACTCGGTCCGGATCCGGTGGATCCAGATCCGTTTTATAGGATATGGATCTTCAAAATTTGGACCCGACGGATCCGGTTCGGACCCGGATCCGTTTCTGACGGATCGGATCTGGATCTGGATCTTGTATTTGAGATCCGTATTCGATCCAGATCCGACCCGTGGATCCGTTTTTTTATTAAATATATTTATAACCTAGAAAGTAATTTTATAAGTATTTTCTTAAAATTGCTAAGCACATCCTTGCAAGTTTAATTCTCAAAACAAGTTTAATTTATCCCCGCGTTAACTCAAAAACCAAAAAATAAAGAGGTAACTTCGATAATAAAATCAATGTTATATTAGTGAATGACTAACATCTCCATAGACAAGTAGTTAAAATTATATTCACTTCATTTGTGAAGATTCCAAGCACATGGAAGTTCTGCATTGTGGAAATACTAGTCAGCATTTTCCACAACTATTGTCATTGTCCAACATTTTCAATTAATAGCTCACAATCAAAACGAGACAACGAACAAAATATCTCATATGAACATTTCAAAATTGAAACACAGTAAACTATTAGCTAAGTAAAAATTGTTTGTCAGTTTAAAAAAAATTCTTAGCAAGGTTACATTCTTAGCGAGATAAATTTTTTTACATGTGGATCCAGATCCGATCCGTGGACCCGGTGGATCCGATGGATCCGAATTTGGATCTGATTTTTATGGACCCGACGGATTTGGACTTATGTATGAAAATGGATTTGGATCTGGATCTAGTAGGATCCGGTCCAGATCTGATCTGTTGCCATCCCTAATGACAACGATAATGTTGGGTTTTAAGGTAACTACTCTGCAGGCCCGGGAGCAACCCCGGGAATGAATCTTATAAGGTTAAAGCCATTGCTAATTTCAGTATCAATAATGATGCCAATAGTGGAGTGATGGTATAAGTGGTGATACAGGAAAGGAAGGAGACAGAATGGGAGTGACATCGGTGGAGGATAAGATGCAGGAAGCGAGGTTGAGATGGTTCGAACATGTGCAGAGGAGAGACACAAATGCCCCAGTGTGGAGGTGTGAGAGATTGGCTATGGACGGGTTCAAGAGGGGTAGAGGTAGGCCGAAGAAGTATTTGGGAGATGTGATTAGACGGGATATGGCACATGTGCAACTAGGGATGGCAACAGATCAGATCTGGACTGGATCCTACTAGATCCAGATCCGTTTTTCATACCTGGATCCAGATCCATCGGGACCATAAAAATTATATCTAAATCCGGATCCATCGGATCCACCGGATCCACGGATCGGATCTGGATCCACATTCTTGAGTGCATTTTCGACACAATAATTTGCATGCTGTACATGGAGAATTAGACGATGACATCTTTGGCCTCCCTATATTGATGTAGACAAATGAATGTCTCCTTGATTCTATAACAGCAAAAGAAAATCAGGTTGCCTCATAAAATGATAAAGACCTAATTAAATCTGAGAAACATGTATATATACTTGTAAGAAAATGCATTTTTCAGTATGATAGATAAAAAAATAAATAAGTAAACAATAGATAATTTGAGTATGTTAAAGAATGCATGGTATTTAAAGAAGTTGTTTCATTTAACCATTTTGGAGTAGAAAGGCATTAAAGTCATATTGAAGCAACATGAAAAGTAAATATATTACAGCACTAATTTATATCTATAGAATAAATTAACAGGTCTGTTAATTTATTTATTCAAGGAAACTAAGAGGTGTGAGAATGGAAGCTGAGGGTGATTAGTGGAGTAATAAAATTGTTGTTCCAGCCAATTCTTCCTAAAATTTCCAATATTCATTACTCCAAACCTGAATGTAAAATACATAAATTATGAAAAAAATTAAGAAAATACTTATAAAATTACATTCTAGATTATGCATACATTTAATAAAAAACGGATCCACATGTCGGATCTGGACCGGATACGGATCTCAAATACAAGATCCAGATCCAGATTCGATCCGTTAGAAACGGATCCGGGTCTGATCCGGATCCGTCGGGTCCAAATTTTGAAGGTCCATATCTATAAAACGGATCTGGATCCACCGGATCCAGTATCCACTGCCATCTCTATGTGCAACTTACCGAGGACATGACATTAGATAGGGGATTGTGGAGGACACGAATTAGGGTAGAAGGGTAGTAGATAGTCGAGCGTAGCCCTACTTATGCTTACAAACTGGTTGTAGTGTTATTATTTTAGGCTCACTTAGCCTATCATACGAGTAGGAGCAATATTGCTTTATAGTCGCGTTTGATTTCTACTGCTATGTGCTCTTTAGTGTACTTTGTTTATCTTAGGTACCTTGCATTAGTTATTGTTTCTTTTTCAGAATGCGCTAGTATGTCTTAATCGCATTTGATATTGTCACGACCCAAACCGAAGGGCCACGACGGGCATCCGGGCCTTACTTGTCGCGTACCACTGATCATGTGTTTACCACCTAGCTATAATTAATCATGGACCACGAGGGCCATTACGAGGTAACCAGTAACAAATAGAAATGATAAGCTAGAAAGGAGATACGTAAAATTTCACAAACAGAATAACTCAGCCTACGCATAAATACATACTAAGGCCGACAAGGCCATTCACGAATACTATACACAAGATATTTGTCTACAAGCCTCTAAAGAGTACGTGACATTATAAGGTCGGGATAGGGCCCTGACATACCCCTATGCATCTCAAAAATATCGTACCACGACTAGACTGCAACTTTGGAACAAGTTGAGTGCTCCAATATCAAATGAACCAGCAACCTACTAGTGCGGACTGTCACCCTGTCTACCTGGGCCTGCGGGCATGAAACGCAGTGTCCCCCAGACAAAAGGGACGTCAGTACGAATAATGTACCGAGTACGTCAGGCATGAAGAATAGCATAATAGAGACCTGAAAGTAACATGAGACAAGAAACAACCAACCAGTAGAGAATGCCTCTGAGGAAATAATATGCCTAAGTGTTATACCTATACAGAATGCCTCTGAGGGCTATAATATGCCTAAATGTCATGCACAATGCTGGTCATACATATACATATGCATATATAACGTCATTAAGCCTTTGTGGACATCCCATCATATCATATCAGCCTCTGTGGGCATAATCATCATGTATATACCAGCTACAGGTGGTGGTGCGTTTATAACGCCTTCCCTTTTCCTCATTCCCCATACATATATATAATGTTTAACATATAGTAATGTATATAACACATTTGAGGTCAAGGGTAATACATGAATATAATGCATGAATGATACTAAGATACTCTGAGTTTGTCGGAGTGATGTAATGTCGTTTCACCTCCGATTAACATTATGAATATCAACATCTTTTCCATATACCTCAATAAGAATTTATGAACATATTTAGACATGCTTTGAACATAGGAATGAAAAACATGAACATCCTTAACTACTAAGAGTAGAATCATTTATGAGACAGTATCACGTTCACGTTTCGTACTTAGAACATGTCAAAAGAAAGAAAGATTTGTCTTAACATACCTTCGTTTATGATCCCCAGAAATGATGGATCAGCCACTCCTTAAAACTTAATATTTAAAACAAAGGGACTCAATCTACTCCCGCTCGAACTTATAAGAATCGAACAAAAGTCTTTAAATCGAATACAAAGTTACTGCCCGTAATTCTTCTTCCTTAAAATAGTAAATACGTTGTTGCTCACGTTTTTCTTCTTCAAATTGTAAGGACGTTGCTGCTCATTTTCTTAAGGGACAAAGTGTTAGTTTAAGTGAGGAAAATTTGGTCTCATATGTTGTTGGACATTTTTTATTTCTTTTAAAATGAATTTCCTCCAAAGTAAATAATGTTGTTGGCCATGAAATGAACCTGCCACCTCCTTCTTTTTTGCATAAATTTCACTACAATTATCCTTGTTAGTAAGACAAATGAAATTGTAAGCTAGTAAACAAAAAAAAATTATTATCCCACGGAATGGACCATAGAGCCCACATTACTTTACATTAGTCTAAATAATCAAGTAGTATCAAAAGATGCCACCACATCATAGTAAATGCATAGTCATTACATGATATATGTATATAGACCACGTGGAGGTGTTTATCAACACTTATCCATTACAAATAAATAAATTACTTTATCTCCACTACACTCAACATTTAGTCAATTACACAGAGAGTTAATTTCTTAATCTTGATTTGCTTATATAAATTAAATTATTTTTAACATACTTCACATACTCATTATCATAATCATGTGATATGACACCAACACATAATCTCTTTTGGGACCTACAAACTATTATTATTGGTTCCCATCGTCACACTTATTAAATCCTAAATTATTTCGGGACTGCGTCCTTTTATATACTAAGCTCTTGATGTGCATACCTCAATATAACAAAAACTTCTCGGCCTCAAGTCTACTTGCACACGTCTAGCTGTTCAAACCATCGCCCGAAAGTACGGGGTGTTACAAATACCAATATTTTTATACTACTTTAAATTTCTTATCCGGGTCTAACCGTTTCTTTTGCTTTGCTTGTGCTTATGCTTTGTCTTGGGCGAGGATCTCTCGAAAACAGCCGCTCCACCCACCAAGGTAGAGGTAAGGTCTGCGTACACTCTACCCTCTCCAGATCCCACGTTGTGGGACTCCACTGGGTATATTGTTGTTCTTGTTGTTGTTGTATTTTAGTTCTTTATGGACTATGCAATTTTAGTATATCTTCTATTCCAATATATATTATTAATCATGTGTTTGGACATAATATTTATTATAGACTAATTGATTATTCAATCTTTAATAATGATTTAAATAGGTCATGTATTTGTATGCGTGTCCTTTTCTAATATAGTAGATGATTTAGTGTATAGAGTTTAACTTATACACGAAAGATTAAATCATCGATTCTTACAAGTATAAAGTTTATGTATACAATCTACGATGGAAATTGGAGAAAGTCGTCGGTATGATTATAGCACAAGAATAAATATAAGTTAATTATATATCTTCATTATTGGAACGGTATAGTTTCGACTTCTTGTGCTAGTACATTTTGTATGTATTGAACGGACCAAGTAGAGATAAGTATTTTTTGTACTGAATATATGAAACAACTTCTCTAATTCATTAAATGTACTTATACTCTTAATCTTGATATAATTATTATGATCAATGTGATTTGTTTATTATTTTAGTTTATCAAAAGATACGATTCTATTGTGAGTCGATGTATTTGATAGGGTGGATAGTAAAAAATGACATTTGAGAAATAATAATTAGTTGATAGAATCCATGTCTCGACTTTGAGATTGATGATATTCTTTTATGTATGTTTATACGTTTTCATGCGAAAATCATGTAGGTGGATTTTGTATCCGTCACATGAAATAAGTTAAGCGAAAGTATAAAGAATTTAATTAGTAAATGAATTAAATTATCAGTAATTTAATTTAATTGATTGGTCTTTAATCTTAACATGGGGAGTTAAATAAGTTTTAATGAAAGATTTCGAAATTAACTGAGGAGTGCAATTACAGATTTTTAGTGGAATAATCTATAATTTATTGTGGTAGGATTAATTCATTCATATTCTGAATTAATGCCACAATGGAAGTCTCGTTAATAAATCTATGGTCCTATTATGCCTAATTATTTTTGGACTTGAAAAATAATATTCTTTGGGGAAAAGCAAGCTCACATGTTGTGGACTAGGATTCGCACCATAAAACGTGGTTATTAATAGAATGATTTTCATCCTTAAGAGAACACTTTTCTTCAGTCGTAATACTTGCTCACACGAATATTCTCTATCCAAAGATTATTAGGTTACATAGCAGAAGACTGCAGACCGGTGAACTGGAGTACGATCGCGTACGATAATTTTTGCTCATGCTTGAAGGCCAGATTCGTAGCTGCAGTCGCGCTTTAAGAGATAAGTATCGATTTATGTGTGATTAAGATCTGTGAATTATGTTGTTTATATTACATGCAAGTTCGATCCTGACTATTTGCTTCCGCTGTATATGTCTGTATTCCATCATCTATAATATTTCCATTAAATTATATATACAATATATTAGCAGTACGTAAATAAAAGTATTTTAAAGATAGACATATACCCTTAGAGTACATGACAATTCCTACATTATTATTCACCGTATTGTTCTTATATTATTATTCACCGCAAAATAATTCCCTTTTTATTATTTTTTGTATCTGTAATCCTTATTTATACTCCAAGCATAATATATAGCATGTGTACATACCAAACAACCCCTTGATCTCGATTAAAAAATAATACTTGTATTGTACGGAGAAAGGTACCCTACGGAAGAAGGGAAGAGACCATATTGTTTAATGCGGAGGTTGGCTGTTACAACCTTACAATCATATTATGGTACCGCGTTTCAATTAAAAAATAAACTACTTACATTTATTTATTTTTTAAAAAAGAGAGCATGAAAAAATTCATCATATGTTACACTATGATATAAAAGTAGCAAAAGCACATGCATTGGACCCTCTCCCCTCTCTACTCATCACCATCTTCGAAGCTTCTTAATTAATTCATAGCATCAATAATCTCCTTCTATAAATTGCCTTCCTAAACTCTTTGGGAAATAAAGCAAAAACATATTATCCTACTACTAAATTCTCATCAAAACTATTTCCAAATTAGCTTCAATGATGCTTAATCATCTTATGGGAAAGCTCAAGAATATTCATCTTCAATTAATTCCCAAGTTCAATGATGTTGTGGAAACACCAAGAGAAAATAATGAAGTGGTGCCAAATGATGTTAAAGAAGGGTACTTTGCTGTATTTTCAGTGAATGCAGAGGAAGAGCCAAGGAGGTTTATTGTAGAACTGCATTGGCTCACTGATCCTTCATTCTTGAAATTACTCAAACAGGCTGAAAATGAATATGGATTCGCACAAAAAGGTGTTCTTGAAGTCCCTTGTCGCGCCGCGGAATTGCAGAAGATTCTGAAAATCAAGATTGGAATGAACACCACTGCTAATTTTGCAGTTTAGATATATAGCGGGAACAGGACTTTTATGTTTGAAGTCTTTTTCGTTGGATATATCATACGTAATTCATACATAATATATATGGTTTAATTTACAAACATTTTTTTGTTGTTTTTATCTAACTATAAATATTGAGTCCATCTGTAACTACAACTGAGACTTCCTTCATGTTAAGGACAATATTACTGTATTATCTGAAGTACCAATATACATTCTTTCTCAAGAATTACCTATATATAATATGAGATCTTAGCTTCCATTTTATATGAGTAATGACATTTCTGTTAGTTTACCTCTCCATATGGTTAAGGTGTGATTATACACTAGGAAAATAAAAGCCAAAATGTTCTGAAATTTATTAAGATTACGGCACAAAATTAAAGATTTCTCTTCAAACTCCAATAAACTAAAGATATGAAATATAAAGTTCTATTGGGATTATTCTAATTAGTCATTGAATAATGATTATGGAGCATCAAGCAAGTTGTTGCGAATGAAATGGATTATGAAGTAGTAGAAGTGGAAACAAATTGCTTAATATAATTGTTAAGTTTATCAACGAAGAGGACATATACAACATCATTCGTTTAAGCCTATTATATTATTGAAAATTATAGATATTTGTTAATTTTCTAACAAATGACGAATAAAATCATGAAGAGGCTTTGATATTCTAAACTCTAAAGTAATGTTTTTAAGGATATGAAATTTCTTTTCCTTAAGCTTTGTTGTTTATGAACAATTTTAATATCTTTATCTAGTTTATTTTTTTATTGTACCAAAATAAATAGTAATTTTTTTATCGGGTATCCTATTTGGACACCATTTTAAAACATGTACACACTTTTAAAACACGTCTATCTACTTCGGAATAACATCAGACATGCGGTGTCTGAAGTAGTCTTGACAAAGTCTAACTTCTGACAAAAATGTAGAGGTAGTAACACAAGGTCACCAAATTATGAGTATTGATCCATCAATGTCTTGTTTTTTTGTTTTGTAACTACAAGGTCACCCAACTTTTTCTATATCACATTTAAAGTCACTCAACTAATATTTGAGCAACAAAATATGACATGACATTTAATTTATTCCACATGACATTTAATTTATTCCACATGACATTTAATTTATGAGAAAGAGTCAGATTTGCCCTTGTACTCTCCATTTCCATCTTATTTTTCCTATGACTATGTGGCAATTGTTTTTTTTAAAACTGAAAAATGAATTTAAAAAATGAAAAAACTGAATTTTTCCTTAAATCCAGAAAAACTGATTTTTCTTTTAAAAAGATGTGGAAATTCCATTTTGTTTAAATAAAATTTGCAAAAGTTGCATTTTTTAAAATCAGGAAAAAAATTATTTTATTTTAGATTTAAAAAATATCTTGTTTTCCCAGATATTTATTTATTAAAAATATAGTTTTTTGATAAAAAAAAAAATTAAAATCCATTTTTGGATTTCTTTTTTAAAATAATCCAGATTTTGAAGAAAAAAAGTGTCCTAAAAAATGAAATCATGAAAATCTGGATTTTTCACGACACTTAGTTTTTTTTTAAATCCAGTTATCCAGATTAAAAAATATTTTGAATAAAAAATCCAATTTCTAGATTTCTTTTTTTGCAAAAACGGATTTTAAAAAATCATTTCTTCCATATTTAAAAAAAAAACAGTTTTCCGAATTCTTAAAAAAAAATCATTTTTTAAAAAAAGTGGGTTTTATAAAGTCATCTTATTTAGATTTTAAAAAAGCAGTTTCAACTTTTCATTTAAGAAAAATCAGTTTTTCAGTTTTTTTTTAAATTGCCACGTAGGTGCCACATATGAAAATTAAGATGGAATGGAGATCTAACCAAGTCAGGGTAAATATGATTTTTAGAGTAAAAGATCAAATATGATTCAAAAGTTGGATGAGAAGGACAAACATATCAAAAAAGTATAACAAAAAGGTAAATATAATATATTTGTGAGCATACAATGACAAATCTAACCCTTTTCCGTAATTAAATATCATATGGAATAAATTAGATGCCATGTGAAATTAATTAAATGACATTTCATATTTTATTGTCCAATATTAGTTGTGTGACTTTAGATGTGATATAAGGAAAGTTGAATGACCTTGTAATTACAAAACAAAGGAACATGTCAATATCCATAGTTGGGTGACCTTCTGTCTTACTAACTCCAAAAATGTATAAAAATTACATATGAGTGAAGTTCAGGAATTTCTGCTTGAATTTCAGGTAGAAAGGCTGAACTACAACCATATATGCATGAATTTCAAGCTGAAGCTCAGGCAAAAAATGACTAAATTCAGCCGCACGTATGTGGCTGAATTCAAGTAAAAATGACTGAAGTTCAGTCATATATAACTGAATTTCAACCGTATAAAATTACATATACCGCACATCTAAAATTATTCTGATTTGGATAAATTTGTAAATTTTAATACATCATGAATATGACTTAAATATTGATCCCAAAATTAGATTGCGCACTTCAGCCTTGAATCGCCCCCAAGTCCACTAAAGCTTTTGTTTTAGGCCCAATAAAATTGGAGGCCACAAAAATTACCCATATTATGGCCTATAAATATAATTCAAATAATTATGAACTTAACTAAGTTTAGCTACCACTCTGGCTTTGTACCATTTATTCTTTCTAGGCCTGTGTAAACATGTTTCAAGCTGGTTAGATCATGCCTGTTAGATGCTCTAAATTGAAATTTGAAGTTGATGGATTTAAATGTTTAGGAGTCGTTGGGACATGATTTGAAATCATGATATAAAATTAGTGATTTGAAATTATGCTGATTTGAAGTTTAAGTTTTGTTTGGACATGCAATTTGAGTTTCTTAAGTTGTTTTTTCTCATAGACATAAAATCCTCATAAGTTGTGGAAACCATCAAAACTTTCTCAATTTTCATACAATCTTACCAAATGAACAAATTATAGTTTATAACAAAATTAATACGCTACTAGAAAGACTTTCTAAAAAATACAACATCAATAAAATATTACATAAGGTAAATATCGATAGACTATACTGCCAATTTGAAAAGAAATATTAAAGGTAATTAATTATGAAACAAAAACTAACACTGCATCTATAAGAGCTAGAAGAATAAGGTACAAATAGAATATATAAAAAAGGTAAAATAAGTTTAATTTTCTTATTAAGGTTTAATTTAGACCATCTATACATTCCTTTACAATGCCCCTGTCGAATAATAGGAGTAAAATTAAATTTGTCGGAAGTTCTAAGAACCTTTCTAGTATCTCAATTATTTATGAGGTAAATGTATATTTTCATGGTATTTTAAAGGTAAAAGCTTGTTTATTATATTTAATTTATTTATTATAATCAAATAACAAGTGAAAAAAAATTATATATGCAAATACTACATAATTTCAATTAGTAAAAGAGATCTTCATTTAAGAAATAGACCCTAGATTTTAAAAAGACTATCCTAAGCAATGGCAATTATTGAGTTTCATATATCTCTTGATTTAACGTAAATCTTATGCTTCAAAATAAAAAAATAAAAACAAGTAATACTCCGTAACAATACAAACAAGTTGAAGAAGATGAAAATAGGAAACTTAAGTATAATATAAACTTTTTTCCATTTTTATCTATACTTTTTATTTTTCTTTTTAATTTATTGTAAAAAGGTTATTATTTATATTTAGTAACTTTCACTCATAAATTAAAACAGAGGAAGTATCATATAATTTTTTATATATATTAATATTAATAATAATCATTAATATCAGAGTGCGTGCCAGTTGTAAAAAGTAGCAGTACAAAATTTGTACCAGGCTAACTACCAGACATTGCTGTACAATATGTGTCAACTGAAGAGGGTCAAAATTGTCCTTAAACTATTCAAAATAGCTCACATTTACTCTTCATTTATTTTTATATCAAAATTATCCTTATCGTCTATATTTTGGACCATAAATATCCTTAAACTGTTAGACTTGACACATGACAGTCCAACTATGTTAAATTTGCTGACATGACCATTCAACTTGTTGAACCCTAATCACAAAAAAAAATCAGAAAATCAAAATATACCAAAAATAGTTCTCTCATTGTTCTTGTTTGAGTTGTTGTCCGGACTTTGAAACTCCAGTTTCGAAGTGTGCTGAAATTTGTTGAAGTTGTAGTTGTGTGTTGAAGGATCGATTTCATTATTTGGGTTTTTGGGTCAGCGAATTGCACGCTGAAAATTTAACTCAAATGGTTGATTGTTGTTAGAAAACTTGTGTCGCTATTCTTTGTGTGTCAAAATTCGAAAATGACTACTGATTTGAAGTTTGTTGGTGATTTTTTTAGTTGTTGCTGGGTTCTTGAAGTGTCAAAATTTTGTGTCAGATTTGAAGAAATGTAATTGTATGTTACTGTAAATTGCTTACATATTGCAATTGAAATTGAAAATTAAACTTTGACAACTGATTTCTTGATTTGAAGATTTCAGCTAAAACCCAAAAAAGAACTCTATGGAAGAGTTCTAAAAAGCTTGAAAATCTAAAAATGAATTTTGTGATTTTATGATTGGTTTGATCTAAATCTTGTTGGGGTTGGTGTTGTGAAGCTCCGAATGTTAAGCGAGAATTGAGGGATACTCAACTATAAATTTAATTCAAACCAATCATAAATTCACAAAAAAGAACAATGGAGTTTTTAAATCCAACCATAAACCCCGGTAAGATTTAGATGAAACCAATCAAAAATTATTTGATGTTTTTTTTAATTTTCTGATATCTTTTTTTGTAATTAGGATTCAACAAGGAAGAAAAAAGCATAAGATTTTTGCCATGTTAGTGCCTAATTGGACGAACATATCAGCAAATTTAACCTAGTTGGACTGCCATGTGTCAAGGCTAACGGTTTAAGTGCATTTGTGGTCCAAAACATAGACGTCAAAGGTAATTTTGATACCACAAAAAAAGCTGTGTTTTCCAAAAGAGAGATCCAGAATCAAAGATAATGCGTGCAAGACGCCAAACTTCTACTGCTTTTAGATTCAAATTCATGCATTAGAAGGGCAATCTTTTTGTAAGGGGTAATTACATTTTTGGACTGCTCTAAAATATAATAGCCGGTAAATGTATATGTTTTGGATTGTATAAATATATATATAATATACATAAATATATATTGTATACATAATCAATGTATATGTTTTGTATATTTTGGCAAGTGCCCGTAATTATTTTTGGCCGAGCGGCCAAATGTGAAACTTGCCCTATTTATAAACCATGTATCCAAGGTAATTTAGCAGAGAAAGCAACGCAAGGAAGTATGATGTGGAGCATAAGACAATGAAATGCATGTCCTTTCAAGGGACCATACATCACACCTGACCATCCGAGAGGAAGCCAGCAACATCAATAACTGGAGTAAAGTCCCTAAGAAGCAATTCCGGCTTGTTCACCCCAACCAAGCTCTCAGCAATACCAACTCCTACAAAGGTAGGTTCAGTTTTCACTCAACATCCTAATCCAAGAAAAATAAGTCCAGAAGTATCAAACCACACATTTCCTAAGAACTCGAACATGTCCAGGAAAATACGTCCAGCGGTATTTTGTAGTACATTCCCTACTTAACCAGAAATTATTTAATCCCTTCATAAATAGAAAAAAAATCTGAGAAGCATAAGAGAGTATCGTTTTCTATGGATGGAAAGAAATTCTGGTATAAGTGGGAACAATGGAGCATAAGCGCAAGACGTAAACGAGAAGCAAATCATTGTTATGCAAATAAGAAAGGACCAACTATAAATATTTTAATTTAATAAGAACTATTAACATTCCAATTGTTAAGATAGCACTTATTTTATAGTTATGAAGTAAGATGATATCGGAATGAGTTCAAATGCTATGCCATTTCAACATTGTAAATCAAGTGAATATATCTTCACTAACATAATTCAATGCCATTCCAGAAGGTCTACAAGATGTTCTGTTTTGTTGTTAAACTGGAAGACTATTTTGGAAATTCCACCAGAAGCCAGCAGTCTGCTTTCCCTTGGCTACATTTGGAAAGTAATAATGTAATATGTATTGGTCTTACGGAAGAAAAGCAAGCTGGGGAAGATCAGAAATCACTTGTCAAATGTTAGATGCAGATTATAGGATTGGTAAGACAAGGCTTGGGAACATAATCTAATAGTTTAGACCATCTGCATCTGCTAGAGAGTGAGAGTTCGAGACAGAGGCGGACGTAGCCTTGTGGTAGTAGGTTCACCTAAACCCAATACTTTCGACATAGAGCATAAATTTATGCCTGGTTCGAGAAATTGATTATAAGTTGCACTGGCTTCTCACTCGACTAATTATATGAGGTACCTACTACACCAAGGCTTGAGCAGATTGGAAGAAATCAACTAAAGAGTAGTGTTTTGGCCTCCATTTGAAATTGAACCTGAAACCTTATGGTTTTCAACCTACTTCATTGACTATTATAAGCCACGCCATTGGGCGCTATAAACCAGATATTTTATGAGGGGTATTTATCATTCAAATCAACTATCCTAGCTCGAGTTGACTATATGAATCCTATAGAGTACTCATCATCTATGTTGCTCGAACTCTCCAAAAATGAAGTACTCAACATACAACATCAATATTTTTGAAGAATCCAAGCAACATAGAGACAGCAAAAAAGAAAAATAAGAACTGTAACATTACAAAAGAAATTCCGAGCAGTCAATTTACAGTTCTAACATTCTTTAAGATGCGAAACAAGCAAATAAAGTCGAAATTTTAAGTTATAATAAGGACCCATTTGCAGAAACGCCGAAAGACAATGTATAAAACAATAATTTTAGGGGAAAGATAATTACCTGTGAAGGAGAGAGCAAGAGCAAAAGAACCAGAGAGCAAGAAATTCAAGTCTTGGATGAAAATTCTGAAATTTCGGATAATTGTGGGGGTGAATGAAATTCGAAAATGGGAATGTGATGCTTTCATAGGATTGGTAGAAGGAGATTTACAAATGTTGTGGAACGTGAGAGATGGAAAAGAGATGCCATTTTCAGTGTTCTTGTGTCTGTAGAAATGGGCACGTATTTTTAGTATCTATCGAATATTTACTATTAGTAGGTAAAACAATTGAACAAAAAATGCAGAATTTTAGAAATTGCAACACAAACAACTATATCAAACACAAAGAATAGACAAAATATTATCAGTAATTGTACCAAATTCTTGAACATAAAATATTAAATCTGTACTTCCAAATATGAATTCATATTAGAAAATTTCTATTTTTACGCTTCCGATTATATTTAACAATCAAAGTTGAGAAAACCCCGATGGATACTAAAAGTATTCATTTTTAGAAAACGAAAAGACTATTTTTGTCATTTTCTCTAATTTATTCATATTCTTTTCCCCCCTTTTTGTTTTTCTTGAAACTTAGCCTATTGTTTCATAAGGTAACCAACACAGATAGCAGAAACCTTTTGCCTGCGATGTAACTTCGGAATGTTATGCTGATCCAAATAAAACCATACTCCTCCCATTTGCAGCAATTACATAACTTCTCTATTTTGTTCGTCAAAGTTGTTGCATTTTTGGAATTCAATTTACTCCCCCCCGGCATACACAATCTCTGTGTATATACATACTTCAACACGGGCTAGAGTTTTTCTTTTGATGGATATTCAAAGCCCCTAAATGATTCTAGAATTTGAATATGAACGATGGAGGTGAAGCAGAAGAAGAAAGAGAAAAAGAGCTCGTATAGACGAATTTGATCGACAAATATTAGAATTACAGTGGCACAGATGTGTGAAAATATTGGATTTGAAGGTTTGAATGAATCAGCTCTTGAATTTCTTGTTAATATTACAGTTAAGTACATATGTCACCTAGGCAAGACTGCAAGTTCTTATGTTAATTTAGCTGGGAGGACCTAGTGCAATGTCTTTGATGTTGTGTGCTCACAGTTGCATCAGAGGTGAACAATTGTGGATTGGATTCTCGTATTATCAGGGAGATTATTGAGTTTGTGAAATTAGCTCAAGAGATTCCCTTTTCTCAACCTGTTCCACATTTTCCTGTAGTAAAAAATACAAGGTCGATACCCAGTTCTTTTCGAATGGGTGAAACACCAGCATTTAAGCACATACCTTTATGGTTGCCTGCATTTTCTGATCGGCATACTTACATACATATATTTGCGTGGAATGAGAGGGTCTCTGATCCCCGAGCTGATAAAATTGAGTTAGCAAGGCAGCGAAGGAAGGTGAGCCGAGGGTCTTTTGGAAACAGCCTCTCTACCTCCACATGGTAGGGGTAGCTTTGCATACACTCTACCCTCCGAGAGGCCCACCTATGGGATTACACTGGGTGTGTTGTTGTTGTAAGGCAGCGAAGGAAGGCAAGAAGGTCATTGTTGAATCTACAACAATGATTGGTTTGCAATGGTTCAGATGAGGCATCAACTTCCAAGGATCATGATGATAGGATTGGATCAAGTGTTAATGCATGTGAAAAACCCATTTCTTGCAGTGCCTCCAGAAGCTGGAGAAAAAAAATGTGAATGAGATTTCTCTTGCAGGATGCAGCTAAACTTTCCAATGGGACGGACAAAAATCATGTTTCTTTACTGGAGTTGTTTTCTCCTGCAATTGAAGTAATGAAGGATGAAGAGAAAGATGAGAGGAGAGCAGAGTTGATACTTAAAACCAGCAGGAGTTAACTCAGTTGTAAATTCATGGAATGGCTAGCTTGACGGAGTCTTTCATATTCTGTTAGCAAGATCAACACTTAACTAGGCTAGGTAAAAGTCAGTCAAACTATAATTGTCCTGTGAATGTCACAAATCTATTATGGAAGTTAGTTGTTTCATTCTCCATTTACTGATCTGTTCCCTTATCTTAACAAACAAATCAAAAAGGAGGAATTGTAAAGATGAAGAGCTGCACAATGAATTCCTCCCACTAAGATGGATGCCTTTTTTTTCATTTGAAGTGTTAACAGTAATGAATTCTGCAAACGTGAATATATTTCTGATAGTTTTATTCAACTGATTTCTAACTTTTCTGCGTCCTCTCAGTTACTGTTGCTGGATATCTAACCTAGGTGCATCGTTTGTAAATATCAGGGTGCTGTTACTTGTTATGGTACTTAGATTTTGTGATCGACTATGAACTCCATCAGATTTCTGCAGTTGGAGAAATAGATATTTTCAATTCTAATTTGTTGCTATTGTTATTCGGACCCTAAAGTTGTGGTTGCACACTTGTATTATTTAGCACTTTATTGTTATGAGATTATCTTTTTGTGCAAAACTTCTACCAGTCTTATCTGCCACTGTCTACTTAATAAATGGTTCATTGGATTTTCTTTGGACAGAATTATCTTGCTAATAGATTTCGTTCGAGGGGCTTTTCTTATGTTATTCATAGAACACGATTCAGCATCATTCTTGACTAACTGAGTACTTTTGTTGATTTCGTTATTGACACACTCTGCACTCTATCTCACTCAGTGCCTTATCAATACACCATTTAATGTGACTATGTTATTCCTACAGAATTATAGTGATTGCTTTTAGTTGTCTGCTTGGCTGATTTGTGAAGCTCAGGGCAACTATCTGCGCAAAGCCTTGGACGAGCTAAATTCAGCTGTGCAAACACACACACATGAAACACCAAGTTTCTTACTTAAGCACAATTTAATCACCAACAAAATGCATTTGGCGTAAAGCCCGAAGGATAGAAAACTAAGTGTGTTCCTTTTACGTGATCTACATTTAACGAGAATTAAAGTTGCAAATCATGATTTGAGTTCATGCAAGTCTTTTTTTTGGCATTTCGTTTATTTGAAACAATCATGCAACACAAACTCACACAGATGCAATGTACACTCTAGTTATCAATTTTTTTCTTTTTGGTGTCTCAAACCCACAAACTGTTGTTCTGTACCTTTTCTCACTAATTTCATTTAGTTGCAAAGTATCTTAACTCTTATTCACTGCAGCATTGTATGTGGATCTCAGCGTAAAAGGAATCTTTGGATCTCACCGGCTTCACATGGTATGGCTATCACGCCTTGCTGGTAATATCCAAATTCTCGTTCTGCTTTTTCTAGTAACTTGATAAAAGTAGGATGAGATAAATAATCTAAAGCCAGTGAAAATTTCCTCGGCTCTGCATTCACCCCTAGAGCGAGCACCGAGAAATGCCCTTTCTTTGTTGAAGTTGTAAATTGAGCGTTCCGTTTCTTCCAGCTGCTAATGTTGTGGAGAAACATCTTTTCAAAATGCTTCATGATCTTCTTCACCCTGGCGAAATAGTCCCCATATATAACTTTTATTTTTTGGCTTTTCTTGTTCATTCTTGTTCTTCTAAAATGTGCTGAGAAAAGTGCAAGTCCTTGTTTCTCCATTGTGGAAGGTTTAGGTGACATTTTCAGCAGAATTGGAATCTCATATATATAGTGTCTGACTACCGTGGCAGACTTGTTTATTAACTCACTTGATAAGCCACGTGTCACTGTTGAATGGGGTTTGGTGACATGGATTGCCAGTAAACATTCTACTTGTTGACTTTATATTTTCATTTTGACACTATTTTGTTCCGTGGATTGTCGAGTGAAAATTGAATTGTCTCATAAATTCCTTTGTCTTTTTGTTTGTGTGGTTGTTTGTTTTCTCTTCATAACTTCTCGGAAGCTAGTTTGTGCAAGTTATCGAAATTTAATGGATAAAAGATTCACTCATCAACTCTTTTTCACTTAAACGCGAACTTTCATACTCATGACGTGCACTTAACTTGAACATCATCATTGTGCTCTTACTATAGGTCCAAGCTCGTTCTCTAATTCTTACCCCGTTCTCTCCCGATCCTCCCACCAGCCCCCCCCCCCCCCCCCCCCCCAACACACACACAAAAAATAGAATTACTCATTATCTCTTGACTGATACTGTACGGTACCATACAATGTGTATGCAAAAATGTGGCTAGGGTAGCAACCACATAAAATTAGGAAGGAGAAAAGAACTATTGGAGGAGTATTCACCAAAGATGTTTTCTTATTGGCTAGTAAAGAATTTGAATGGTAAGCGCACTAGAAACAGGACATTTACAAGTTCGGGTATATTAAAAATTAGCAATTGGTACAATGCACTTGGCATAGATATTATATTCATGTTAAGTTGCTATGATAGGAACACTTTAACTATCTACCAAGTTGGTCCCTTATTTTAAGGCTGTTCCCATTTATTCACGTGGTCTAATATGAACTTATAGTTCAGTTGTACATTTGACTACCTTAAATCAATGCAATGAATTCTTTGGACGAAATAGTTATTGTACTGTTAATAACTGTGTTTTATTTCTATCTCAACAGTCCTTTCATAGTTCAATCCAAACCGGTCAAAAATGTTGCGTGAGTACATGCAATCCAGCTCGATAGTTCCAAGTTTTTGGTCGACACTTGAAGCCCTTGCTAGTTTCATCAATCTAACACAATATCGTCAGCACATAGCATATATCATGAAAACTAATCTTGTATTTTATTGAGTAGATCATCCATAACTGGGGTATTTAAGTAGGGTCTTAGTGTCGATCCCTGTAGACCCATTGTTACGGGAAACTCGTTTATATCTCCTAATATTCTCACGCTCGTGATAGCTCCCTCATACATATCCTTTATATCATTTATGTATTTAATATGCACAGAGGATAACCATTATTTCAGAGAAAGTGATATGATTGTAGTTAACCTCAACGGTTCCAAGTGATGGCTACCTCGTTTTTCAATATATCTGGTTATTGCTCTATTTGGATTAGCTTATGTTTTTCTCTTGTAGTTAATTCTCGTTTCATTATCGTATTCTAATAAAAATGATGGGATGGCTCAGCTATTCACTACTAATTTCTTCCCTTTAATCGATGGCCCTATCCATAAAGCTTTTTAACTTGATTAAAATTTAAAGCTCGCACAAGAATGAGCTGGATTGAGGAGAATAACATTTCTAACGACATTCAAATATGGGACTTAGTGGTCAATGAAGCTCAGAATCATGAGATCTTAGGTTCAAATTTCAACAGAGATAAAAATATTAGGTGATTTCTTCTCATATGTTCAAGTCTTGATGGACAAAGTTACATAATACTTGTGTTGGTGTAAGATAGCATATACCTTGTGAAATGAGTGCGTGAAGACCTCACAAAAAACACAATTATTGAAAAAAGAATAACATTTCTTGTGTTTGAGTGCAAGTGATGATCTGTTCATAATTTCAAACAGATTGAGCTTCTTTTTTTTTTGTGGGGGGCTATAATAGAGATAATAATGGGTGGAGAATCCTTCGCGCTACTAGCCTTTTGCTTTCCAATTGATAGATAAAATAATGTCTCTATTACCCATTTCAGGTTTCTTCTAATAAGGCCTGATTTACCAACGACTATCTAAAGAACTTGTCTTAGAGGATTGGAGATATAAGGACTGTATGTTTGGAGTGTACAAACTCCCAAGCCCTTGTGATATTTACATCGACCTCGAGTGACAAGCCCTATAGGGGTTGGATATTAACAGCTAATGACGATTCAAAGAGTATAAGTACAAAACAATGTATAGTAAAATACATGCAAAATGGGGTTAATATTCTAAACACATTACCTACATTTTTTCTGCATACCTTCGTAGTCATAACCTTTTCCTATAAGGCAAGGTTTAACAGTAGGTGGTTCCAATGGAGGATTTAGAATTTGAACTTTATAATTTGAGTTTGGAATCCTATAGCAACTCATTTGATTTACTGAATTCGAAATTCAAACTCGGTCTTCGTGTGCTTCCATGAAGAAGTCTTTGAGATATTCATGTAGTGAAATATTCTTTACTTGGTTCCTTAATGCACAATTGTCGAACGTTCCATGTTGTGTTCAATTGAAACATCTTTTTTTTTTCAATTTCCACAACTCAAAGTCCTCTAAAATTTCCCTTCTTTTTCCTTTTTTTTTTTTTGCTAATACTACCGGTTACCTCTTGAAGATTTCGCTACTTTGTCCAACTCCAACACTAACAATTCTACTCAAATGAGCCTGAACAGAGTAGTATCCAAAATTCATACTACTAATTCCAACAAATTTGGAACTGAGATGCGGAAAAAAAAATTAAGGTCACTCATGTGGGTCAATCCTGAAAAATAATTAATTAAAGTTAAAAGGAGAGAGGGAAAAAGAAGGAAAAGGCACAACTATTGGTAATGGGCGAGGATATCAAATGAACTTTTTTTAAATAAAAATTGTAGGTTTTGATATAAACTTATAACCACACAATATAATTAATTTAGGTTAAATTTAAAATATGAAATGGAAAAAAGTGAACCGAAAGCTATTGCAATATATGGATAAATATTGCATATATTTGTTACACAAAGTTCTATGTAATTTGTGGGGGCGGGGAAAATGTCCGCTAAAGATTTATTCGAACTCATTAGCTTTGATTTAAATTGTGTATTCATTTTAAAATTTTATTGAATATGTATTAATTATTAATTTAAAACTTAGTAGAGATGATTTGGCAAAAGGTCACTTTGAAACTTAAATTGGCCATCATGCCACTTAATTTCTTTTTGATTTATTTTTTTAGATTAGGATTTCTAAAAGGGTGTCCAAGGTCACTTACATATTTTTTAAATGTTTGAAGTTTTAAACTTATACACTTAAATTCATTTGACAAATATTAAAATATACAAAAGTTCATCTCTATTCTTTAAAGTATGAATAAGTCTCTATCTTCCTCTTTTCTATCAAGATCTCAATCTCCCCACTCGATTTTTCTTCTCTCAGAGTTCGGAAGCTCTCCAATCGTCGTTCTCAGACATGTTAATTAATTTTGCATCAGTGGTGAAGCATTTTGAGCTCCATATTGCCTGTATAAAAGTTCTTATTTTTTCGAACTTGATAGACCATAGTGTTCATAAAGTTCTTGTTTTTTAATTTTTTGAACTTTAGCCTTTTTTTAATTAAAATATGTATTATTTTTACTTATTTTGCTTATTCGGTCGTGCTTTTTTCTGTTTTTATTTTTACAAATTTATCTTGGTCTATTACTAAACTTGAAACTTTAGCATTTTTTGTTGGTTGAAATATGTGTTATTTCTACTTATTTTACTTGTTTTGGTACTGCTTTTATGTTTCTTCAAATTTATCACAGTCAATTAATAGACTTGTTGTCAATTATTATTATTTTTATATTGTGATTGATCAACACCACTCTATTTTTTGCATGTAGATCACATACATCGGATGAAAATGCACATTCTCTACGTGTAATCTTTGAAAGACTCGGGAAAGAGATGATGATCTAACCACCATCTTCCTACCCCCTAATAGACTATTGATTTTATGTAATTTTTTGTAAAACTTTTATTTATGAAAACATAATGGATGAGTTTGATCAAGAATTTGATTAAGAAAAAAGATAATGAAGGAGTTTTAACTTTGGGTCGATTTTATATAAGAGATGATGTATTGATTAAGTTATAAATTTAAGAATCTTTTTATTTCATTGTCGTTATAAAAAAAAATCTATCATTTGTCAGTTGAAATAAAGCTAAGTGCGCTAGGTAAATTATAAGTCAACCGAAAAATAAACCACCTTGCTCTATAATAACTCACTGCTTAGGAAAATTTTAGATCATTTTGGTCGATGATAAACTAGAAAAATAAAGGCGATTCTTGGAATGTGAAGCATGCTGAATTTGCACTAGTCTAACGGGAAAAATAATTAAAAAAAAATTCAAACCCAAATCCCAAACTCCAAATTGCACAAATCTAAGGGACCGTGGATAGGTATACCATAAATCGACGGTCTTCAACAGCTAACAATTACGCTCGACTTCACGCATGTTCACATCCATTGAATACATGATCAAAAGAGTTTTAGGACAAGTAATAATACTTGAAAGGTCAATATTTATCTAAAAACATAAATAAATAAAATAAAATAAAAAATAAACATATCATTATTTAAATATTATAATAACACTTTAATACATCATATGAGAGTTCTCATCCATCGAACACATGATCAAAAGAGTTTTAGTACAAATAGTGATACTAAAAAGGCCAATATTTATCTTAAAAGCCATAAATAAAATAAATAAAAAGACTTGATACTATTTAACAATCATAATAACACTTTAATACATCATATGAGAGTCCCATCAATTGAACACATGATCCAAAGAGTTTAAGCACAATTAATATTTTTTCTTAAAACAAGGTTGTGCTTTGATAACAATAACTTGTTGTCATACTAATTGGATATTAGTGTTATAATTACCATTACTTGTCCTAAAACTCTTTTGATCATGTGTTTATGGATGGGGACTCTTATATGATGTATTAAGTGTTATTATAATATTTAAATAGTATCAAATCTTTTTATTTACTTTATTTTATTTATTTATGACTTTTTAGACAAATATTGATCTTTTAAGTATCATTACTTGTTCTAAAACTCTTTTGATCATGTGTTCAATTGATGGGGACTCTCATATGATTAATTAAAGTGTTATTATAATATTTAAATAGTATCAAGTCTTTTTATGTATTTATAGCTTTTTAGACAAATATTGGCCTTTTAAGTACCATTACTTGTCCTAAAACTCTTTTGATCATGTGATCAATGGATTAGACTATCATATGATGCTTTAAAATGTTATTATAATATTCAAATAGTATCAACTCTTTTTATTTATTTTATTTTATTTATTTTATTTATTTATAACCTTTTTAGATAAATATTGGCCTTTTAAGTACGATCACTTGACCTAAAACTCTTTTGATCGTGTATTCAATGGATGTGGACTCTCATATGATGTATTAAAGTGTTATTATAATGTTTAAATAGTGGCATGTCCTATTATTTATTTTATTTTATTTATTTATGACTTTTTAGACAAATATTGTCCTTGGTCTAATATAACATGTGGAAAATTATTGATCATGCATGAAGTCGAGTCTAAATGATAACTATTAGCTATTGACGACGGTCGGTTTATGGTATACCTATCCACGGCCTCTTAGATTTGTGCAATTTGGGGTTTGGAGTTGGGATTTGTTGTTTCATTTCTTTTAATTTTTTTTGTTTGTTACACTTCGTCATTACTATCATGATCATCCTGTCACCTCGCTCATAAAGATCAATTCCAATATTTTGAGGTCTCCTCTCATTCACCCATGTAATCACCACCTAATATAATATATTCTACAATCAACGCCATAATAAATCTATAATAGACTATGGCTATGGTCTATGATTGTAATCGATGCTATAATAAATTGTTCGGACTGATTTTCTGATAAAAAGCTTGAAATTTTCTCCGGAAACATGATCTAAAAAGTGGAGAAATCAGAAGCTTTTGAAGAGAAATATTTATTTTTTATTTATTTTTGAGGTAATTAAAATGGAAGGAAATATTTAGTTTTATATTTCTTTGGGGTAATTAAAATATTGGGGGTTCGAGGCCAAAATATATTTTTTAAAATTTTGGGTTTAGGATTGACAACTTGTGGGACTAACGATGACATCATAAATGTTGATTGTTTTGTCAATACTTTGAGACTTGTGGCATTTTGACAAATATAAGTTTTCAAAATAGTCTTTTGGCCAAGAGCCCCAACTTGGTAACTTAAAATATTAAAATTCAAAATCCATAAGCTTCAAATTATGATTTCATCTCGATAATATACATCAATATTGCATATTCAACTAGGGAGTGGCTTTGTTGTGTTCGTCGTTTTTCTTTATGGTTTCTACTGTCGTGGGCGGGCAGACATGGTAAAATATCACTTCATATTTTTGTTTCATTTAGATTTTTTGGGTCTATCTTACTATGAATTTAAAATTTCTAGTGTGATATCATTGTATTTTATTTGAACAAAACAAATTTGATGAGAGAAACGGATGAAAACAATTACTACAATCAAATTCATCGCCATTAATAATTTTTACTTGATCCACCAAACCTTTTTATTCAATTAAGCATTTTGGAGAAGATTAGGTTTTGAGATTATGTTCTTGGTGATCTATGAAAAAAAGAAAAAAATTTGAAAGTAGGTATTCTTTGATCATTTGGTTTATGGATAAATAATAATTTCTGGATAGAATTTGAGATTTTTCAATCATATGTTTGGTTCAAAAATTCCGACATATTTCTAAGATTAGAAAACCCACACCTTTGATATTATGTTATCAAACATTTGATGTGGGATAATAATTTATTGATTAACTATCCCGAGATAAAATAATCAAATGATCAAAATGTCCTCTGAAGCTCTGCCCCGGAAAATCCTTTAAGAAGCCAAAGGTTAAAATTGAAATTAAGCCTATATCCAAATTTATTTATTTTTAACCCAATGAATCAAAGATTTATCAAAAAAGTATATTCCATCGAAGAAATTTTGGCTTGGCAATACAATGTGGGTTAGATTTCGGCATAAAACAGTCCAGCAAAGAACTCCAAATTCACCATACAAACACTGTTATATTATTATCACTAAACTCAAAATTACAGTAAAAAAAATGAAACTAATAAGAAAATTGCAGAACAATAATCAAATAGACGTTTCTTTCTAATCCACGGTTCTTTTTATGCAGTTGCTAATTGGATTTGAATTTCAAATAAAGCTCTTCAACATTTTACTTGCCCAATAATTTCAACTAAATCAGCGTCAATCACCACTTTTAACATATAGGCCCTTATGAAGTCAGTTGGTTCAAAACACCAAAACAATGGATAGTTATAAAAATAAAATTTAATAATATTTTGTAGTAATTATAATCTCTTGATTATTTTCATTATATCTTGTTTTGGTAAGTAAATATTTTGTAGTAATTATAATCTCTTGATTATTTTCATTAATGAAAAAGTATATAATAGGAAAATCATATTCTTATTCTACTCCCAAAAACCTATTCTACTTGTACAAGAATCCTACAATTATTGTAAGTATACAATACTAATTATATATAATTACTACAAAATATTTACTTACCAAAATAAGATATATATCACAGATTCTCACTTGTGATGGGTTTCCGTGATATACACGGGATACACAAGGTATGTGTACACCGTGTATACTTATGTATATATTTAACACAACCCCGCAATCATAGCGGGCCATCTTCGTACGCTGAGACTGTCTCTAAAATCTTCAAAAAGGACCGAGGGAAGACCCTTTGTAAAGATGTCTGCAATTTGATACCTGGAAGGGACATGACAGACGCGTGCTTGTCCACGAGCAACCTTTTCGCGAACAAAATGAATATCCATATCGATGTGTTTATTGCGTTGGTGTTGAACATGATTACCAAAAAGGTAGATGGCACTAACATTATCACAATAAACCAAGGTAGCTTTCTGAATAGGACAATGAAGCTCTAAAAGAAGATTACGTAACCAACATGATTCAAAGACTACATTGGCCACCCCTCGATACTCGACATCTGCACTAGAGCGTGATAATGTAGACTGACGCTTCGCAGACCACGATACCAAGTTATTATCAAGAAACATACAATAGCCGGACGTGGAACGTATTGTATCTGGACAACCACCCCAATCAACATTTGTATACAAGACAAGTGTAGAAGTCGATGACGGATATAAATGCAAGCCATAGTCTAGTGTACCCTAGATGTATCGAATAATGCGTTTGAGCACATTCATGTGTTCAACACTGGGATCATGCATAAACAAGCACACATGTTGTACAACATATGTAATATCTAGTCTCGTGAAAGTAAGATATTGAAAGCCCCTGTCAGATTGCAATAGCGGGTCGGATCCTCGTAAGGTGAGCCAACCGCAACACCCATCTTGAATTTAGTATCGACGAGAGTGGAAGTAGACTTGCACGAGGACATGCCAGCGCGCTCAATAATCTCAGATACATACTATCTTTGGGATAAGAACAATCCACTTGTATGACGAGAAATAACAATCCCCAAAAAGTAAATCAAGGGTCCCAAGTCTTTCATAGCAAACTCAGAACTGAGCATGGTCATGATAGACTTACGCAAAGCATCAGTAGAGGCATTCAAGATAATATCATCCACATATAATAAAATATAAGCCAGGTAGGAACCACAACGATATATGAACAATGAATTATCAGACATGCTGTGTAAAAACCCAATCGACGAAACAAAGTCTGCAAATCGCTTATACCAAGCCCGCGGGGCTTGCCCATACAAAGACTTCTTCAGCAAACAAACATGATGAGATATTTGGGGTTACGAAAACCCAAGGGCTAATGCATATAAAAGGTCTCCTTAAGATCACCATGTAAGAAAACATTATTCACATCTAACTGATGGATGTGCCAAGCTTTCGAAAGAGCCAGACTGAGAATAGTGTGAATGGTAGCCGATTTGACCACTGGGCTAAACGTCTCACCACAATCCACGCCAACCTGTTGAGTCTTACCATCACCTACAAGACGAGCCTTATGCCTCGTAAAAGAACCGTCAGAATTATCCTTATGAGTAAAAATCCACATAGACCGAATAATATTAACACCAGAAGGACGGGGTACCAACTCCCACGTCTTATTTGCAATAAGAGCATCATATTCATCGGTCATAGCCAATTTCCAATTCGGGCCATTTAATGCGGACAAAGGGTTACGAGATAGAGGGAATTTAAGAATATTAGAATTTAAATTAAAATATATTTTTGGTTTAAAAATACCCCGTTGACTATGAGTGACCAATCTGTGACTCGGAGGAGAATCACGTGGATTTTGGGAAACATTCGGGACATGTGACGGATCGGGGACCGGCCCAAAATCGGAAACACGAGCCGAAGTCAAGTGGACCGGATCTCGATATTGGACTGGGAACTGGCCCAATGGCCGAAACTGGCCCAAACACTGGACTGGAATTAGTGGCGTTAGGCGGAACAGTAGGTTCATTGGGCAGTGGGCCCGTTGGCGGATTTTGGGTGCAGGACAAGTCAAAAAATGGTGAATAATATATGGAGAGACGACATCGTCCAAAAAATTACACGAACTAGGCACGAGACTACTCACTTTAGCAAACGAAAATTGGGATTTATAAAAAATAACATGGCGGCTAATGATGATTTTATTAGACGATAAATCAAAACATTTGTAACCACGATGATTAGACGGATAACCCAAAAACACACAAAGGGTATACCGGGCTTGAAGTTTGTTAATTGTAGTGGACGGAAATAGTGATAACATAAGCACCCAAAGACTCTAAGATGTGAATACGAAGGAGTCTTATTATATAATATTTGAAGGGGGGAAAAATGCCAAACCTTTGGTAGAAAGAATGTTAAGGAGATAAGTTGTCATTTGTAGAACATGATGTCAAAAGGAAGGAGGTGCGGAAGAATGGACCAATAACATTCGGACAATATTATTAATGGTGCGAATTTTGCGTTTGGCTTTCCCATTTTGAGAAGACGTATGAGGACAAGAGAAACAAAAATTGATACCATTATTACCACAAAAATTCCGAAACAACCCATTATCAAATTCTTTTCCATTATCACATTGAATATTCTTAATTTCCGTTCGAATTGGGTCCGGATGAAAGCTCTAAATTTTAAAGTGGTGGAAAAAATGTGAGATTTGTTCGCTAACGGAAAAGTCCATAAAAAATTAGAATAATCATCCAAAAAAAGAACATAATAACGATGGCCCAAAGAACTGATAATAGGAGATGTCCATAAATCGCTATGAATAATATTTGGCATTAAAGTATGAGAATTAGAGTCTACAAACGATAATCTAACAATTTTTCCTAAAGAACAAGAATGACAAATCGGAGTACTACGCGTACCCTTACAAGAAATAAGATTGTTTTTATCTAAGGAAGACATAATTGACAACCATGGATGACCTAGACGTGCATGCAACAAGAAAGGAGCAAGAGCTGCAAAAATAGATGGAAAGGCTTAACTCGAGAGACCAGATATGGGCGTGATAAGATAAGATCTCCCCTACTATCACATCTCATGAGAGGAATCCCCATCTTGAAATCCTTCACAGAAAACCCAAAAGGATAAAAAAACAACATAAACTGAATTATCAGTGGTGAATTTACGGACAAACACCAAATTTTTAATCAATTTAGGAGCATGAAGGGTATTTTTCAAGACAAGAGGTGGATGGGGGGGGGGGGAGACAAAGTTTTATGATCGTAACCACAAATTGGATGAATTTCTATTACCAACAATTATGCCACGGTTGTTGCTCAAATTGGAATAAGACGAGAGAGTTCCTTGGTCGGACGTCATGTGGATAGTAGCGCCGGTGTCCATGTACCAATTTGGGTCCGGATGATTTAAACCAAGTGTGTGCATCGCGACTTCAATGTCGATTGGAGTGGGGCCCGTTGCATGGTGGACCTGCTGAGGCCGAGGCCCAAGCACACATGTTTGCTGCCCTGGCCCAAAATTTTTGCAGATTCTACTGGGCCATGTCGGATTGGGTCGAGAAAACTGTTGGGCAACCCAATTTTCAGGGGCTAGAAATGTTGTAGCATAGGGGTTGTTGGGTCCACTACCCACTGGCCGGGCCCACTACAAGGGGGCCCATGGTTGGGACCAGTGGAACGGTGGCCCACTGCCATTATTCTGGCCACCGCCACCACTGTCGGAACCTCTGCGTTTGCCCCCGCGATTTTTGCCATTATTTTTCCGAGTATTCTTGCCGCCACCGTTGTTGCGGGTTTGGCCGGAATTATTGGAGACAGATGGAGAAAAATTGGACTCGGTCACCATGACGACAGAAGGGGCCCAATGGCCGCTTTCTTAGCCAAGTCGGCTTCTTCGAGCGTGCGCATGGAACAGGCCTGATGAAACTGTGGAAGAGGACTGCTCTGACGAAGAAGCGTACCGATGCCACTATAGGCCTCAGAAAGGCCTGCAACCATTTGAAGAACAAGACGGTCGTTGGTAACGGGTGCACCAACGTTGCGGAGTTGGTCCGCCAATTCTTTCAACCTTTTGCAGTATGCTGAAACGTTGGGGAAGTCTTCCATTGTGATATGGGAGAATTCCTGCTCAAGGGTAACAACACGAGAATTTTGATTATCTTGGAATATGTCACGCACCCTATTCCAAACATCCATCGATGTAGCGTCTAGTTCAATAATTGTCTGCAACATGTTGGTAGATATAGTGGAGTAAATCCACTAAAGAACGGTGGCATAAAGTATCGTCCCTAACTTAGGATCATCCTCGGGTTTTGGCACTTCTGTATCCGTAAGAGTCGCGTGGATAATGTGATGGAGGACTTGATGCGAACGTTCGTGAACTTTGAACAGTTCGGTCCACGTCGCGTATTGGATGTTTTCTATTTCAAGAATGATAGAGATGCGATTCTTGATGTTAGAAACAATATGCGCATGATGAAACGTGTTCTTAGCCATAATAGCAATTCAAGACGTGATGTAGGGATTTGAAAGAAAATTTAGGTAGTTTAGGAGAGGAGAAGTGGTCGGAACCGAGAGTTTGTTCTCGAAAAACGTGCCATGAGAAGGGAGATTTAGGAGAGGAAAATATAACCTAGACTTCTGATATCATGAAAGAAATAATCTCTTGATTATTTTCATTAATGAAAGAGTATATATACAATTTACAATTTTCATAATAGAAAACTCCTATTCCTATTCTACTCCCAAAACTCTATTCTACTTGTACAAGAATCCTACAATTATAGAGAGTATACAATACTAATTAAATACAATTACTACAAAATATTTACTTACCAAAATAAGATATACATGGTGTGTATACCGTGTATATCACAGATTCCCACTTATGATGGGATTCCGTGATATACATGGTATACACAAGGTATGTATATACCGTGTATACTTATGTATATATTTAACAAGATTAACTGAAATGTAATATGGCATCGATAGTTGAAAATAATCGAACTGAACTATTAACACTCTTAATGTGTCATCTACACAATACTTATCTTGTTTAAGTGAGATTTATCTTCCTTTAACTGTAAATTTTCCTTCTGCAAACAATTTAGAAAACAATTCTTTTCTCTCATAATTCTATTATGAAAGACTATTAAGAAAAAATATAGAGATCTTCTATCACATTGAAATATTAATGTAATTTAGGTATGTCTTACACTGTAAATTTTTATAATGGAGTTATTTGTAAAATAATGATGATGTACATCGTATTAGAGCAGGTGAATGAAATGGAGGCTTCACCTTCGGAATGCTTTGTGATAAGAAGGTGTCGCCTAGGCTGAAAGGTAAGTTCTAGTGGTTAGACCAGCATTGTTGTACGTAATAGAATGTTGGCTAGTCAAGAACGCTCTCATTTAGAAGATGAAAGTAGCGGAGATGAGGATGTTCAGATGGATGTGTGGTCTAGCCAACTATATTTCATGTTCATATTTGAGAGTTGCACAGATTACCGAGAAGGCTCAAACAACCTGAAATTACGTATGCCAACGTAGGATAAGGATCGCTCTGCCCAGCTAGGACGATTCCTTCATGTTACCCTAGTGGGTTATTGGATCTATTTATGTCATGTTCATGTCTTATACCCTGACAAGGTACGAGATGACTTAGCTGATTAGGCAGAGATCAGTCGCCACGCTCTCACGTGGTGGTTTCATGTCGGTTCTTTTAAATCTCTCCCATTTAAATTAAGTTATCATGTTTTATTATATTCATGTAAGATATTATACAAGCTCATGCTCAGGTTACAATTCCAGTTCCATGTCCCTACTATTTCATATGCCTGCTTATTCTTTCAGTTGCTTTACATACAGTACAATTCAAATGTACTTACGTCCCTTTTTCTCGGGGCCTGCACTTCACGGTGCAAGTACGGAGTTTCAGGATGACGAATCAGTTCGCTAGGATCTCTACCATCTCATTCGGGGTGTTAGTCTATTATCACGACCCAAAATCCTATTATGTTGTGAGGGCACCTACTCTAACCCGTAGGCGAACCCTAATCATTCAATCATAATAATATGAAAGCAAATGCGGAAGTTAAAGAGATAAAGGCGAAGTAATTAACAAGTCTTATAACATAATACAAAATCTGAAAGAAATCCCAATGATCTGGTAGTCATGATTACACAGCTCTAAATATGAGAACAAGTATGAAAGTGAAATAATAGTATTGTCTGAATGTAAAATGACAGAATCATATTGTAGAGAAAAGAGTTTCGGTGCCGGAAATGCATCAACGGCTCACCCTGGACTATTCAATCAATCACCAAGTAAGTTATGCTCTAGCTGCTCCTCTGTTGTCTGGCTCGGTACATGCAAATAGAGTGGAGCAAGCGTAGAGTGAGTACGGAAAACACGCGTACTCAGCAGCATCGTCGACCGACCCTAGCTATAATGGTGACGAGGGTTGGTACTTTTTGATACCTCTCTAGTAATTAGTTAGGTAAATATAATAAGTAATCAATTAACCAACCTAACAGTAAGACGAGAGAAGCGAGACTGATATGGTTCGGGCATGTGAATAGGATGAGTGAGGATACACCAATTATGAGGCGTGAGAGATTGACGATAGCAGAAGTTATGAGAGGTAGAGGTAGGCCGAAGAAGAATTGGGGGAGGTGATTCGACAGGACATGTCATAAGCTTGAGCTGATTGAGGTCATGACCTTAGATAAGAAGATTTGAAGGTCGAGTATTAGGATAGAAGTTTAGTAAGTAATTAAATTTTGTCGCACTATGTGTGAAAGAGGTAGGGGCTAGCCCCTTCACTTCCTCTTCTCCTATTCTTTGTAGTTTAATTTAGGTTTCGCATAGATCCATACTCTTATAGTCTTATGTGTGTATTATTATGTGTTGCTTCATTTATTTTGTATCGTGATTCTTTGGTGTCTTATTTTCTTAAATTTCTTGCATTGACTACGTTTCTTTTGAGCCGATGGTCTATTAGAAACAATCTCTTTATCACACAAAGATAGAGGTAAGGTCTGCATATACCCTATCCTCCCAGATCCCACTTGTGGGATTATAGATGGTATATTGTTGTAGTAGTTATTTGTAAAATATGATTATGATATCAATTATGAAACAAATAAGTGAATCTTGAAATATTTACTCGAATATGGATTAGAATCCATACACTATGTGTTCTTGATTTTTCCTTCAGAATATCATTGACCAATTAATTCATTAATTGATACTATAACTCCATAAGTATATAATGCACACTAAAAATTAATGTTTTAAATAAAAAGACATGGGAAATACATAAATTTATTTATGATTTCTAGTATATATGAGCCCAAAAATTGGAAATTTCACATTAAAAATTCATATTAGAAGGGAAGCTTGAATTAACTGATTAATTTGATGTCATGTGATCAGAAAGTCATAATTTAAATCGTGAAAACAAACTCATGCATTTCTCCGACTACGTACAATATACCTTCTGGTCCGTATGAATCCCCGCACAGCGAGTCTGTTTTTTTATTTTTTATATACAAGATATACAAAGCGGTAAAATAAAAACAAAAAAAACATTTCTTTCTTAACAAGAAATTTATATAACTTCGTTTTCCCAAATCCCTGCAAATTCTGCAAAATCTTTTTATAAATATATTACCCTAAACTCTTCAGTTGTCTATCAAGTTCTGCAAAATCATGACTAACAAAGCTGAATCATCCGATTCGTAAGTACCCTTTTTCAGATCTTTGCAATGAAACAAACACATTGTTGATTCTTGATTTTGTTTTGGTGGTGTTTGTGTAAATATGTGTACAGGAAAGGGACAAAGAGGGATTTTAGTACAGCGATATTGGAGAGGAAGAAATCACCAAATAGGCTTGTTGTTGATGAGGCAATCAATGATGATAACTCTGTTGTTGCTCTTCATCCTGATACTATGGAAAAGCTTCAGCTTTTTCGTGGTGACACTATCTTGATCAAGGTTCGATTTTTTTACCCATTATTTTGTTGAAATTTACTTGAGTTTTGTGTTGTTTAGCGGTGCAAGTATTGAGTTTGGTTGTTTTGTATAAGGGGTTTGGTGGATTTTTAGTTCTTTGTACTATGGTTTTCGATATAATGTGGGGTTTTGGATTGAGATTTTGGGTTTTGGATTTCTGTAATCTTGATCAAAGTCTTATTTTTACCCCTGATTTTGCTAAAATTACTTGAGTTTTTTTTGTGTTTATAGGCTATAGCTGTGCAAGTATTAAACTTTGGTAGTTCTGTGGGTTTATATAAGGGGTTTGATGGATTTTTTGTTCTTTGTACTATGGTTTTTGATATAATGTGAGGGTTTTGGATTGGGATTTCAGGTTTTGGGTTTCTGTAATCTTGGTCTTATTTTTACCATTGATTTTGTTAAAATTTGTTTGTGTTTTCTGTGTTTATAGCTGTACAAGTATTGAACTTTGGTTGTTTTGTATAAGGAGTTTGATGGTTTTTTTAGTTCTTTGTACTATGGTTTTCGATATAATGTGAGGGTATTGGATTGAGATTTCGGGTTTCTGTAATCTTGATCAAAGTCTTATTTTTACTCCTGATTTTGCTAAAATTACTTGAGTTTTATGTGTTTATAGCTGTACAAGTATTGAACTTTGGTAGTTTTGTTGGTTTATGGCTCACTGAGGGGTTTTGGAGTTTGCTTGGAAATCTGAATTTGGGTTTTGGGTTTCTGTATCTTGATCAAGGTCTTATTTTTACATTTTTTAAAAATTACTTGTGTTTTCTGTGTTTAGCTGTGCAAGTATTGAAGTTTTGGTAGTTTTGTATAAGGGGTTTTAGTTCTTTGTACTATGGGTTTCGATATAATGTGAGGGTTTTGGATTGAGATTTCGGGTTTTGGGTTTCTGTAATCTTGATCAAGGTGTGATTTTTACCCATGATTTGTTGAAATTACTTTTGAGTTTTCTGTGTCTAGCTGTGCAAGTATTGAACTTTGGTAGTTTTGTATGAGGGTTTTGATGGGGTTTCAGTTCTTTGTATTATGAGTTTCGATAATTGGGTTGATGTGAGGGTTTGGAGTTTACTTGGAATTCTGAATTCGGGGTTTGGGTTTCTGTAATCCTGATCAAGGTCTGACTTTTACCCATTATTTTGTTAAAATTTACTTGATTTTTCTGTGTTTAGTTGTGCAAGTATTGAAGTTCGGTAGTTTTGTACAAGGGGTTTGATGGGTTTTCTTTGCACTATGGTTTTGGATAATGGCGGCTAATGAGGGGGTTTTGGGATTGGGATTTGGAGTTTGTTTGTAAATCTGAATTCGGGTTTGCGATTTCTGAAATCTTAATCAAGGTCTGATTTTTACCCATGAGTTATTACAGTTTACTTGAGTTTTCTGTGTCTAGCTGTGCAAGTACTAAACATTGGTTGCTTTGTGGGTTTATGGCTCAGTGATTACATAAGGGGTTTGATGGGTTTTTAGTTCATTACTATGGTTTTCGATTGATGGGCTCTTACCCCATTCTTATTTGTCTTGGAGATGGATGAACTGACGCGACAAATCCAATGGGAGGTGTCATGATGTATGTTATTCACAGATGACATAGCCCTGATTGATGAGACTCGCAGCGGAGTGAACGCTAAGCTGGAGGGTTGGAGACAAACACTGGAGTCTTAAATGGTTCAGGCTGAGTAGGACCAAGACAAAATACTTGGAGTGCAAGTTCAGTAACGGGAGCGAGCATGAGACATGCGTGGAGGTGAGACTTGATGCTCAGGTCATTCCAAAGAAAGAAAGCTTCAAGTGCTTCGGGTTTATTATCCAAGGGAATGGAGTGAGATTGATGACGATGCCACACATCGTATTGGGGCAGAGTGGATGAAATGGAGGCTCGCATTTGGAGTCTTGTGCGATAAAAAGATGCCACCAAAACTTAAAAGGCAAGTTCTATAGGGTGGTGGTTAGACCGACTATGTTGTGTGAGGCGCGAGTGTTGGCCAGTCAATACTTCGCACGTCCTAAAAGATGAAAGTTGCGGAGATGGGGATGCTGAGATAGATTTGTGGGCATACAAAGAGGAATATGATTAGAACTGATGATATCCGGGACAAATGGGAGTGGCCTCAGTGGAGGATAAGATGTGGGAAGCGAGATTGAGATGGTTCGGGTATGTGCAGAGGAGAGACACAAATTAGGTAGTAGGTAGTTGATCGTAGTCCTACTTACGTTTACAATCAGGTAATTGGTAGTTGTAGTGTTATTATTATAGGTCTGCTTAGCCTATCATACTAGTAGGCGCAGTATTAATTTATAGTCCTCTGTCGCTTGATTTCTATTGCTATGAGTTCTTTAGTCTACTTTGTTTATCTTATTTACATGCGTTAGATACTGCTTTCATTTTCAGAACGCGCTATCATGACTTATTCGCTTTTGTTACCATCATTTTCATACTGCTTTAAATTTTGTGTCCGGGTCTGACCGTTTCTCTTGCTTTGCGTCTCTTGCTTTGTTTGTGTTTGTGCTTATGCTTTGTCTTGAGCCGATGGTCTTTCGGAAACAGCCGCTCTAACCACCAAGGTAGAGGTCTGCATACACTCTACCCTCCCCAGATCCCACATTGTGGGATTTCACTGGGTATGTTGTTGTTGTTACTATGGTTTTCGATAATGGCGGTTAATGTGAGGCTTTTGGATTGGTATTTTGGAGTTTGCTTGTAAACCTGATTTCGGGTTTTAGGTTTTGAAATTTTGTATCAATGTCTGATTTTTATCCATGATTTTGTTAAAATTACTTTAATTTGCTGTTGTTAGCTGTGAAAGTTTTAAACTTTGGTAGCTTTACTGTTTCACATATGATATGAGGGTTTTGATGGGTTTGAAACTAGGTTTTATGATACTGGTGGTTAATGTGTGAAAAAAAAAAATTAGGTTTTGAGAAAATTTCTGTTTCGGGTTTCCGAATGTTTTACTTTTGGGTGACAAATATTAGTTTCTTATATTAGTAGCGTTTAATGATAGGAATTCCTGATGAAGGTTGCTGGCTTCGTATCCAATGTGCCGTTTGGGTTTAGGGTTTAGAGTTTTATAATGATCAAGGAAGATATTAACGATACACGTGTATGGAGTGCATCATTAAATAGGGTTGTGGTATTTTAGAGCTATCATTACTTCTATGGGAGAATTTGGTCCTGTGCCTGTTTTTGCGTTGAGTCAATTACACGAAGAAAAGTTGAAACATCTAAGACTATAAGTTACGTTTTTCTGGAAGACGCTAAGAAGGTTGGTTCGTTCCTCCTAAAGAATCTAGTTTTGTTCTGTTTCTGTGTTTATTTCCTTTATTTTGAAGTGTTTAAAGTGACCAACATGCTGAACATTTTTGGTTTGTTTTCGTGCCCTTCCTTTTTTGTTTCTGCTCCAAGTTCAGTGACCAATAGGTTTAGTTAGTTCTCATGATTGCAGTTCTCTTTTTCTACTTGAGATGCAACTTGAGAATATATAGGTGTGCTCTCTAATGCTACTATATTATGTGATCCAAGAAGGGCCTGATAGTAGTTGGATTCTCTGGGATATGAATCATACGATTAGGTTGATGATCTTATGGTTAGATACGATTTAATTTCTGAACTTTGTTTTGGTTTATAGGGTAAGAAGAGAAAAGATACAATCTGCATTGCCCTTGCTGATGACACCTGTGACCAGCCGAAGATTAGGATGAACAAGGTTGTCAGAAATAACCTAAGGGTACGACTTGGTGATGTTGTCTCTGTGCATCAGTGTCCTGATGTTAAGTATGGAAAGCGTGTACACATTCTTCCCATTGATGACACCATTGAAGGAGTCACTGGAAACCTCTTTGATGCTTACCTGAAACGTAAGTGTTCAAATGCTTTTGAATTTCTTCTGTCTACTGGCTTTGCTACTGCTTTTAATTTGGATGTTCTATATAGGTGTATACATGTAATAAAGAGGCTGGACTTAGGTTATAGTATACATGTAGTAAGATAAATTCTCTGTTTGGGAGGCTCTGTGCCATTCATCTTGCCTATGAAACCTTCTTTTCCAATTTTTAATTAGATTTGAACTTCTGATTTAATCTGATGTGTGCACATTCTTGTAATTTATATTAAGCAAATTAACAACATCAATGATCTGCAGTTAATATCAGTTCTGATAATTAACACTCATGTTTCTTATTGAAGTAATGTGTTCCTGGCCTAGTTGTGCATACAAATGCTGATATGCTATTGCTTCTTTATATATTTATCTGCAGCCTATTTCCTTGAAGCATACAGACCAGTGAGGAAGGGTGATCTTTTTCTGGTAAGGGGAGGGATGAGAAGTGTAGAGTTCAAGGTTATTGAGACTGATCCTTCTGAATACTGTGTTGTTGCCCCTGATACTGAGATATTTTGTGAGGGCGAACCAGTAAGTAGGGAAGACGAGAATAGACTAGATGAGGTTGGTTATGATGATGTTGGTGGTGTGCGTAAACAAATGGCTCAGATAAGAGAGCTTGTTGAGCTGCCACTAAGGCACCCACAACTCTTCAAATCTATTGGTGTCAAGCCTCCCAAAGGAATTCTGTTGTATGGACCTCCTGGATCAGGAAAGACTTTAATAGCCCGAGCAGTTGCCAATGAGACTGGTGCGTTCTTCTTCTGCATTAATGGTCCAGAGATCATGTCAAAATTGGCGGGAGAAAGTGAAAGCAATCTCAGGAAAGCATTTGAAGAAGCTGAGAAGAATGCACCGTCAATCATTTTCATTGACGAGATTGATTCAATAGCTCCTAAACGTGAGAAAACAAATGGAGAGGTTGAGAGGAGGATTGTCTCCCAGCTTTTGACACTTATGGATGGACTTAAATCACGTGCCCATGTAATTGTTATGGGTGCCACTAATCGCCCCAATAGCATCGACCCTGCCCTAAGACGGTTTGGTAGATTTGACAGGGAAATAGACATTGGCGTTCCAGATGAAGTGGGCCGTCTCGAGGTGCTTCGTATCCATACGAAGAACATGAAGCTTGCTGAAGAAGTAATTTCACGTCTCTTAACTTTTTCCTGTTATCAAATCTTCTCCCATTCCATTTAAGACTTCCATTTTGTTTAACTTTGGGATTTTTCTTTGCAGGTTGATTTAGAAAGAATTTGCAAAGACACACATGGCTATGTTGGTGCTGATTTAGCAGCTTTGTGTACCGAGGCTGCACTTCAATGTATCAGAGAGAAGATGGATGTGATAGATTTGGAGGATGAGACCATTGATGCAGAGATACTGAACTCCATGGCTGTGACAAATGAGCACTTCCAAACTGCTCTTGGGACGAGCAATCCTTCTGCCTTGCGTGAAACTGTATGTCTAAATTTCTCTTATTATCTGTTTTACGACACTACTAAATTCTCATTTGATTTTAACTAGCTAACTTTTGTCCGATCAGGTTGTTGAAGTTCCCAATGTTTCATGGGAGGACATTGGAGGTCTTGAGAATGTCAAGCGTGAGCTCCAAGAGGTACTTCTATATTAGGGTCCTGATGAAATGGCCATTTTTTAATTTTATTCTTTTCACATCAATTGTTTTATACTCAATCAACTTGTTGTGCAGACTGTACAATATCCGGTGGAACATCCTGAGAAATTCGAGAAGTTCGGTATGTCTCCCTCAAAGGGAGTCCTTTTCTATGGGCCACCTGGATGTGGAAAAACTTTGCTCGCAAAGGCCATTGCAAATGAATGCCAGGCCAACTTCATCAGTATCAAGGGTCCAGAACTGCTTACCATGTGGTTTGGAGAGAGTGAAGCCAACGTTAGAGAAATATTTGACAAGGCCCGCCAATCTGCTCCGTGTGTTCTTTTCTTTGATGAACTGGACTCAATCGCCACACAGGTTTGTTACCTTGTCCTATTCTAATTTCACTTTCTTCTTTGTGGAATTTGTATATGTTACTAATTAGACTTAAATTTTATAGAGAGGAAGTAGCTCGGGAGACGCTGGGGGAGCTGCTGATAGGGTTTTGAATCAACTCCTTACTGAAATGGATGGCATGAATGCTAAGAAGACTGTGTTCATTATTGGTGCAACCAACAGGCCAGACATTATTGATCCTGCACTTTTGCGGCCAGGTCGCCTTGACCAGTTGATTTATATTCCTCTCCCTGATGAAGATTCTCGTCACCAAATTTTCAAGGCATGCCTGAGGAAATCACCTCTTTCAAAGGATATCGATCTAAGAGCTCTAGCAAAGTATACACAGGGCTTTAGTGGAGCTGACATTACAGAAATCTGTCAACGTGCTTGCAAATATGCTATCAGAGAAAACATTGAGAAAGTAAGATCCCAAGTCCTTTGATAAACTATTAAGGGTTACAGCACTTTTAGTCCCTCGGTTTTTGCTAAAATCTGATATTAGTCCTTATGATATCGGACTAAAAGTACATTACACCTTCAATTAATTGAATTGTGCACTTTAAACCTTTTTGCTTGTGAATTTATCTATTCATGTGTTATGTAAAAGTTGGGCCATTACTTCATATGTAACGGTAATATTGTTCTATAAATAATCAAATATAACATCTTTTCTATGTGAAAGGACCAAAAATACACATAATAACTAATTGAAGGTTAAATGTGTGAGTCTATCTCAAGGACCAAAAGAGCTATTGTCCCAACTATTAGTCTAGTATTAGTTTGTTACAGGAAACTAATGTGGATGTGTGTGTTTGTTGCAGGATATTGAGAGGGAGAAGAGGAGAAGTGAGAATCCTGAAGCCATGGAGGAAGACCTCGAAGATGAGGTACCCGAGATCAAGGCTGCTCATTTTGAGGAATCAATGAAGTACGCTAGGAGGAGTGTTAGTGATGCTGATATCCGCAAGTATCAGGCTTTTGCTCAGACGTTGCAGCAGTCTAGAGGTTTCGGTTCTGAATTCCGATTCTCAGAGACCAGCACGGCGGGGACCACTGGAACTGCTGACCCCTTTGCAACTTCAGCTGGTGGAGCAGCAGATGAAGATGACCTGTATAGTTAAGATTGTGCAAGTCTTACTTTCATATTTTACATACATTGCAATCCTGTAAAATGGGCTCTATTTATTCCAGCTGAAAAGCTTCTGAGTAGCAAATTGAAATGTGTACCTTGCTCTCAATTATATTTTATGTTTGGATCTTCTTCTTACTCAGTTTATAATTTATATTTGGATCTTCCATAGCTGTCATTTATAATTCTTTTTATTTTTCCTTCTATATATGGCTTTGGTGTGATGAGTTTAGATATTAATTTTTAGAGCAGATATATAGATTCTAGTTGTGTTTATGTTATATAAGACGTTTTACAATTATATAAAGTAACTATAGGTTTTAGGATATGTAGTTTTCTTGTCACTTTTTGTTATCATATGCATTTCATTAATTATTATGTCAAAAGAGTTTGAAGTTATATATATGTGCATTGATTGTGTATAAATCTTTTATATTCAGTTATTCTATGATATGTAATGTAATTTTAAATATCAGAATCGATATAATGACTTGAAATATAGAGTGATAATCTCTTATGGTCGGTAAATTTGCACTAGTATAAAATTACTCTTTCCTGGTATTATGACTTGTATCCTTGTATTATCAATATGTAATAATGCAGATTACTGTTGGTCATGAGAGACCGATTTTCAATTAAAGAGATTCATCATCTATCATATATAATTTTTTGATGGTATTTTCTCCCTTCTAGCTTCGCCTTTGATACCATCCAAGTTTGACGGAAGAATTAAGGCTAGAGTTAAACCAGCCTACTATTAAAAATAGAGGTTTTTCCATCAACATTTAGTGAAAAAATTTGTGTTATTAAACATGATTTTTTTCACCTTATTTCTAACGAACTAGCTCACTAGGAAATACATAGTGCGAAATAAATTTTCATTGAAACGCTGAAAAACTTTATTATTTTTCGTGTGAAAACACTACAATACTATTTAGTTTTTACCATCGATATTCAGTGAGAAATAGTCACCTAACAAAAAAAAATAGAATTGTTTTAGTAGCGGCAATGTGTTCCACATGATATACGCTACACATTTTAGGTAAATTTACTAGCTAACTAGTGTGTATTAGTGAACTTCTGTGCCATTCTTTTTACTGCATATATGGCAACTCTTCCTACTTTTCTTTACAGTCTTATAGACCATGTGGGAACAACTATAAGATGGGTCTCTCAGCAATATTGCAAATCAATGTCAAATCAATGGTGTACATAGATTGGAGAAATAAAGTTAAAATGAATTCATTTTCCTTTTTCATTAATTATTAATACTCTTTTTTAAGTGGTGACAGAGTTTTGATTATTGGTATCAAATGATAGTGCCTATTATGTTAAATGCAGAGATGGCAGTGGATCCTGGATCCGGTCCGGATTCGATGGATTCAGATCCATTTTATAGGATATGGATCTTCAAAATTTGGACCCGACGGATCCGGATCGAACCCGGATCCATTTCTGACGGATCAGATCTGGATCTTGTATTTGAGATCCGTATCCGGTCCAGATCCGACTCATGGATCAGTTTTTTATTAAATATATTCATAACCTAGAATGTAATTTTATAAGTATTTTCTTAAAATTGCTAAACACATCCTTGCAAGTTTAATTCTCAAAATAAGTTCAATTTATCCCTGCGTTAACTCAAAAACCAAAAAATAAAGAGGTAACTTCGATAATAAAATCAATGTTATATTAGTGAATGACTAACATCTCCATAGACAAGTAGTTAAAATTATATTCACTTCATTTGTGAAGATTCCAAGCACATGCAAGTTCTACATTGTGGAAATACTAGTCATCATTTTTCACAACTATTGTCATTGTCCAACATTTTTAATTAATAGCTCACAATCAAAACGAGACAACGAAGAAAATATCTCATATGAACATCTCAAAATTGGAACATAGTAAACTGTTACCTAAGTAAAAATCATTTGTCAATTCAAAAAAAAATTCTTAGCAAGACAATTTTTTTACATGTGGATCCAGATCCGATCCGTGAACCCGACGGATCCGATGAATCCGGATTTGGATATAATTTTTATGGACCCGATGGATCTGGATTCAGGTATGAAAAACGGATCTGAATCTGGATCTAGTAGGATCCGGTCCAGATCCGATCCGTTGCCATCCCTAGTTAAATGGTAACTCAGTAACCAACTTATTTTCTACATTTTGCAAATAAATCTATATATATCTTTGAAATTATGCATAAGGCAATCTACCTCACAACTTTTAAACAATTTTTTTCATCTCTTCAAATAATAGTATTCGTCATTTTTGTGTTTTATTCGGGCCCGAAGAAGTATACTCCTCTTGAGACGCTCTTGGCGGAGGACATGTCAAATAGGACTGACAAACTTCTAGGTTGTAGACTTTTGAAGATAAGGTGCACATGACATCTTAGGTGAATTTCATATCGGAATGAGAGAGGAAAATAACTAGCTTTATAAGACATAACTCAAGTTTACATGGTACGCGTGCTTTGGGGGATCGATGTGGCGAATCCTAAAAGACAATCTATGTCTTGATAGACTCAAAACAGACAATATGTGCCATGGACTTAGATTGTGACAAATATGGTACCGGAGCTAGTACTCCCTGAGTACGATGGTGGAGCAAACCTCAACGAGATGCTGAGTACCTTATAAGGGGGTTGTATGTGACACCCCTGACGGAGGGCTGGTCAAGTAGAATTTGTAGATTTCTAGGCTAACAAGCTTATGAAGACGAGGTGTAAATGACACCTTAGGTGAATACCATATCAGAATGGAAGAGGAAAGTAAAAGGCTTTATAAGGCATAGCTTAAGCTCACAAGGTATGCGTGTTTTTGGGGCTCGATTTGGCGTAGCCCAAAATCTAATATGTGCAGGCCTAGTCTCAAAGCGGACAATACGTGCCATGGACTTGGATTATGACACTCCGGTCCCAATTTATGTGACACTTTTCGTTTTTCGAGATTCAATCTATGTAAAATTTTGCCCGACATTTTATAACGTATTATTTCTCATATTAATATGAGAAAAACTTGCAATTTATAGTACTTTTCATATAATTTGTGTACATTTAAATTCTAATATTAAAACTTTAGTTGATCTAGTCTAATCTAATTTTCAAGATTAATTAAATTAGTTTTTCACAAGTAAATGTATCATATAAATTGAAAACGGGGAAAGTATTAGTTTGAACCATGCAAGTTAGGCTAAAAGGAGTAGTGTTTATGGCCCCAAAAGCCTATAAGTGGGTTCTCAAATCTCAAGATCTTTCTTTTTCTCTTTGAAATAGCTGGATCTTTTAATTTTCACCTTCAGGCGATAGAGTAAAGGAGTTGGTGAAAAAAAAAAGAATAAGTCGTTTGTTCACTTCTACCAGTAATTTTGTAAATTTGTTTAAGACGTATGTAATCTCAGACAATCTAAAATACTAAATTTAGGTTCTATGAGTTGACGGTGCAAACATATTTATATAATGAAGTTAGTTATAAGGTTATTACAAATAACTTTCTATGATGAATAATGATTGGTAAATTAAAAAAAAAAACTATTTGACCTGCTCTAATAACTTAAACTATTTTAATAGGGTAAAAGTTTTTACACTGTCCATCATAATTATTTGACGATAGAACGGTATACTTAACTACAAGTACTGTTAATTAGAATATCCTATTTGGCCAAGTTTATTTTTCTCCTCGATGTTTTTTTTTTTTTCAATAAGTGCTTATTTAAAAAAAATAAGGTGTTTGATCAAGTTTTTGAGGGAAAATAAGTACTTATGATGAATAATAGAAATAATTTTTTAGAAGCTAAAAAAACAGTTTTTACCCAAAAGTACTTTTTTTAAAAACACTTTTGAGAAAGATACACTTAGAAACAATTTTTAAAAGTTTGATCAAACACTAAAATTATTGCACAAAAGTATTTTTTAAATTAATTGGTCAAATACAAACTGTTTTTTTTTCGTCAAAAATATATAATGTATAAAAAATATCATTTAATTTTGTGGTATTAAACATACCATTTGAAAAGTTAGAATTAAGAAATTGCCAAAAAAAAAAGAAACATTCTTGTTGAAACAAAGTAAACAGAAAAGTAAGATAAATATTTTAAAACGGAGGGAGTTATATATAGCTAACACGTTATGTTGTACCATACATCACAAAAGATTTAGAGTCCTTCTTAGGTTGTGCTTGATAAGGAGGAAATTTCAATTTTCAGATATATATTTGATTGGTTAAAATATTTTAATTTTTTTCTAAGAAATACAAATTTCAGATATATATTTGATTGGTTAAAATATTTTAATTTTTTTCTAAGAAATACAAATTTCCTAAAATAGGAAAAAAAAATGACTTACGTAGTGAGAATAGGAAAAATAGAATTCATAAATAGCATATTAAGTTCATTGTCTCCTCTTCCCTTATACAAAGTTAAGTTATGGGGGTTTAGAAAATTCCACGTGCCAATTATTAAAAATTAATTAGATGCTAATTATACAGGATATGGGTTCCGTTAGTATATACGGATATATATGACCCAAAATTATAACGACGGGTCATATTCAAGATCAATTATTAATGAATATTAGCATCATGTGTTCCTTTTATGAAGTTTAGTGGTATATTTGAGCCTTTTCTAAATGGAGTTTGTTCGTAACTTTAGAAAGGACAACATAATATAATCAGTCAGCAATTTGGAGGAAAGTTTGACAGATCAAGTTATCTTTGGGGAGGTCTTTTCTTTACCAGATCAAATTAGAAAAATCATGGGAAAATTCAAAAATTAGAGCCCAATATTTTGGATAATCTAATTTACAAAATAGCTTAATAAATATATTTTGCATATCTGTGTTACTTCCTATAATTAAGTTTGGCCAAAGAGAAATGAATCCCAAAATCTTGAGACAATCCTAGTTAGTTTCACATTAAACTTCGACAATGGAAGAACATTTTGTTATTATTGATGTTACCACTAGATAAAGTTGAATATGTGAAGTGACGTTCTTGCAACTTTTTGTATAATATTTTGTAAAATTCAATACATACGAAATTTAACGTAGGAGTCCTCTCAACATAGACAAATATCTTTCAATCAAATGGATATAAGAATAAATTTTATTAGAGATTCCTTTTCATAGAGGTTTATGCTCACCTCTGAGGTCTAATCCTTTTCTTTTTTTTATTGACGAAGGAACCCGCGGCCGCTATTTTTTTAGTGCGCACAGGGTAAACCTCGGACTGACGCAATAGCCTATAAACCACGTCAGTCGATTAACCACATTTGCAAGTCGTGTGTGACGTCTTTCAACCAAAAAAGATTTATACGGGGAATCAAACTCGCGACCTTACGGTCCCGTCTTCTCTTCTTCTAATGGCGCAATTACCTTACGGGTAGGTCTAATCCTTTCTATTATTTATAGGTTGGGGTCTATATCTAATAATCCTCGTTATCAAAAGATTAAAAATCAAAAGCCTCTCAATATTAAAGATTTCGATTCAAATGAGACGAGAAGGTCTTTATCGAAAATTTCACTTGCACCCATGCATTTCTAGAGTAAATTCGAGAACATGGTACACGTGCATTTCTGACAACTTTGAAAAACACTATGTAACCTTTTATCTACGACAACCGAAAAAGTTTCAGGTCTTTACTTACATTTTAAAATTTAAAAGTCCTTACGAGGCAACTCATATATGCCTAACATAGTCTTCGATTTACAAGTCGGCCACAAGCTCAAGTTCGTATTTCAAGGAAGAATTTTATAACCTACTTACTAGGCACGTCGCATTACTTATACTCCTTCCTCTTAAATGTGCTTTTTTATATCGTTTATTTAAAAAAGAATGTTATTTTTTTATATTTAAAATTAATTTTTATTAAAATAATTTATTCTTACATAAATATTTAATGTCTTTCTTTCTTTTTTAAATTTTATGTTAAATTAAACGATATCATATAAATTGAGATGAAAGAAGCATACCTATTGGGTTTTGGGCGATGGTTCAAAAAAGAATTAAGAAAATTTAAGATTTACTATATGTAATTATATATTTATTTTTTCGATGAAAACAATTGAGATGAACCCCTAACGGTTCCTAGATCTACCCTTAGACACTAGTCACTATTTATAGAAGTGTCAAATGATCGGCAGGATAGGATTTATTTTCTAGGTTGAGCTCATCAGACAAGATTTACCTAGGGTTATCTCTCTTGTGTGATTTGGAGATTATTGTACATGAGCAGAGTTTATCCTTCGTGCATCCGAAGAATAGCTTCTGCAAGTTCTCTTGTCATAAAAAAAAAAAGTGTTAAATAATCGGATTAAGCTGAATTGAGCGAGTTAAAAAGGCTGAATCAATAAATTGGCGAATCAAATGAGTGGAGCCAGTAAATTCACGGGTACTATACCCACCCACGAAAGTCAAATGATGTTTTTGTTTGGTGCCCAAAAAATGGTAAAAATTAATATTGAAATGAATGGTGCACACGAGTGCCCTTGCTCCAACGTATTCTGTTTCTGCATAGTAAAAGGAGTCATCAGTAGTAGTACTATACTAAATACAAATACTCCACGCTCTTCACGATTCTTGCTGTCGGCTATCCCTCACCTTCTTTCATATCTTGGCCCTTTTCCCACCAAAATCGATTTCATGTCGGTTGCCATGGGGTTGTGAGAATCGAATTTGTTATCACCTAAACTCATGACACGTATGTTTTGGCATACGAGACCTTATTATGAAGTTGTCTCTTTGACTATGTTAATCCGGTTCTTCACACATGCATGATCTACTAAGTACGTAAATAACCGTAGGGCCAAAAATCGTCAAATTTCATTGAGAAATGAAAGAGATATTGGTTCACGAAGTGAGGTGTTTGAAGCATGAAAAAGTGTGGTATTGTGTGTAATTCTCCCTCATCGGTAGAGGAAGAAAGAATTGTTGTGTATATAAGACTCGAAATTGGTTTGGGGTTTGGGACCCCAAGGGGTATCCCATGTGTTTAAAGGAGGGAGGACCTAGATGTGCTTCGGTTCGAGGAAAGACCACACGCACGCCGCCGCCCGTCCGGTCCGGTTCCGGGCCACGGGCCACGGGCTGTGGGTCTTCTGATATTATCTTTTTGGGCCAGAAGTTTCCAGATATACAGTTCGGACCAGAATTCTTTCAGATGTACAGTTTGGTCCCTGGAGTTTCTAGAACGTCGAATTTGGACGATCAAAGAAGAAACGCAAGCACTCAATTCGGCCATTTATTTTGGGCCTGAATTACTCCTCCTATAATGGCCAAATCCGTTGGTCTTTCACCATTTATGTTGGTGGCTTTACTACCTCCATAATGGCCATTATTTGGTCATTATGGAGGCGCTTTTCAACCCCTCCTCACCTATATAAACACCCCCTTACACCATTGTTGAGCACTACGAATAACAGTTCATACAACACACGAAAATACACAACCAAAACAGTTTTCTTCCTTCAACTTCCAAGCATCATTTCGTTACTCAATATTCTTCACGGTAGCATTTGAGTTTCCTTTGCTCAAGTGTTCCATTGTTGTTTTATCTTGGGAGACAAATTGTCCAGGACGTATAAAGGATACATACGAGGCAATATTGTCTTAAGGACAGAGTGCCACACTCGACTCAACAAAAACAGTTTCCATTTTTCCGTCTTCAACAAAATTGTAATTTCAGTTTTGTGGTTCTATTGTAATTTTTGATTTCTAGTGAATTATTGAATCTTTGTTTATCCTTTCGAATACTTGTAATAGTTATATACTTCCCGTACTGCTTTATAAAGTACCATAGAGCAAAAATAACCAACAACTTAAGACAATATTGTATTATAAGACTATTAGTGTTCGAAAGATGTCGGTCAAAAGTTATGTGACCAAATCTGGATATGGCAATGGTTTTCTGGTAGAAGAGAGTGATGATGATGAACATGTTCATGGTGTCACCACTACCAAGACTCGGGTGGGAACAAGCGCTCTCGAGAGCCTGAGGATGTCAATTGGGACAAGAGGAGAAGATCGAAGATGTTATTCTATCTTGCACAGAAGGCCTATATCGTCCCGGACAAAAGATCCGAATAATGGTGAGAAGGAAATGGACACTCGGTCGATGAAGTGACCGGGCGAAGTGAGCCGAGAATCCGAAATTGGGATAAGTATTTTTCTTACTTGTCAAGAATAAAGATTAAATGATAAGTATTTTTCTTACTTGTCAAGAATAAAGATTAAATAATGTCTGATTAAAAATGGATTAAAGTAAGGAGGAATATGAAAATAATTTATATTCCTTACGCTTTAACAAATCAGAAGTTTAATCTCATCTTCTTTTCCGTTTAAAGATTGGATTTTGTAAACGACTTAAAAAGATCCATTTTTTTAAGTGTATTTATTAAAGTGTGTAAAGTATGTTCGCACATACGAGGGAGAAAGATCCACTGACTGTGCGAAAACTGTTACCACACTTAAGTAAGCGGCAAGAATTATCTGGGCACCAATCATAACGGAAGAAGTCTAAAAGTTAATGACGTTGAGCCTGTCATATTATTTGGCAGAAGATCCTTCATAGGATGATATTGGACACTCAGTCATACAAAGCCTTCGGGCGACTGGAGTGGGCCAAAATTCCTTTGATAGAATGATATTGGACACTTAGTCATACAAAGCCTCCGGGCGACTGGAGTGGGCCAAAATTCCTTTGATATGATGATATTGGACACTCAGTCATACAAAGCCTCCGGGCGACTGGAGTGGGGCCAGAATTCATTTCATAGGAAAAGTAATGGACACCTAGTAAGGTGGGCCAGAGTTTCCAGGTCCTAAATGATCTGAAGGCCTAAAGAAAGGCAGTAAAGAAATTGGACACTCAGTCTGCCAAAGCAACTAGAGTGGGCCCGAGTATCGAGATCACATTCATTTCATAGGAAAAGTAATGGACACCTAGTAAGGTGGGCCAGAATTTCCAGGTCCTAAATGATCTGAAGGCCTAAAGAAAGGCAGTAAAGAAATTGGACACTCAGTCTGCCAAAGCAACTAGAGTGGGCCCGAGTATCGAGATCACATATGATCCGGTTACGCCCTAACCACGGGCAAGAGGTTGTTCATGTGAAGCAACACCACCTCTAAAATCAAAGGGGTTGGAGAGGTTGTCCTAAATAGGACTTCAAGGAATGAGATCACTCTAAAAAGAGGTGTTACATGTTCCTAACTTGGTTTAAGGGACGCTGTTGGTCAAGCTGGTTTGAGACTACTCCAACAGGTCTGTAATAACTAAGAATGGTACAGTATGTCTGTAGCCGTATGAATGATATATTTGTAATCCGTGCATCTATGCCATCATAGATTAAGACACGTTAAATAGCAAGTCATTCAAAAGCTAGCGAAGTTGAGATTGTTGCCTTCTTTCGACATAAACCCTCAAAATGAATGTGAGATAGGCGAAGAGGCAAAATCACCTTTCCAAATTCCGTCAAGGGAATAGCGAAAGAAGCACCGCTCCTCTAGAACTTAGTCATACCTACTTGGGTGATTTGAAGTTTATACAAAATAGAGGAGGGAGACAAGTACGTTGTGATCGTCATTTGATGACATTACAACGTATGGAATCCTTTGTTTGTTGAAAAGCAAAGATGAAGTTGTTGAAGCGGATAAGCGCTACAAAGCAGAAGTTGAATCAACTAAGCCTACGGATTGAGAAATTCGTAGTGATAGAGGAGGAGAATGTGAAGCATCGTTTATTAAACGATCGCTCATTACTCACCTCAGTCTAACGGTGTTAGCCAAGCGCAAAGCCGTACTCCCAAATTATGTGGGGCACGACGATCCTTACCGCTAATGCGATTCTCAATAGAACTCCGCATAAGGATAAGGGTAACCCTCCGTGTGAGACATGGAACGGATCTCACATACAAATGTTGTGATGTGGGGTGGTTTCATACCTAAGACTGTAGATTGCATATCCTTTGGATCCGCAAATAACAGTAGTGTTCATCGCCTTTTGGCGTCAAAGAATCTTGAATTCTTTGGAGATAACTTTCCTTGAAAAGGAAAAAGGAGTAATTGCTCAAGGTTAACAAGAACCCGCGAGGGCCTGACTGTCCGGAACTAGACGTTCCGTATCTACAGGACTCGAAAGTTGCTGGCTATCCGGAACTTAATATTCCAGATCTGCAGAACTCAGGGATTCTAGATGTTGAACCGAGACGGAGCAAAGAAGGGGATAAAGACTTGTTCCAGTCCTTCTAGCTTGTATGGTTAATAATGAACCATGAACAATTAACAAATAATTGTCATCTCCAAAAGCGCTGCTTTGGAAAGAAGCTAAAGAGAGAAATATATTCCATCATATAGAACCATACTTGTGTAATGGTTGATCTTCCTCCGGGAAAAGAACCTTTGGGTTGTAAAATGTGCTCTCTTGTGAGTAGCTTAACATCTAGGGCCATTAAAGTCTTGCGTGGCATGGATGTTGAAACAGCCTTCCCAACCGGAGAGTTGGAAGAAGAGAATCAGAGTTGGTTTGCTGGATTGTTGGGCTTCTTCCTGAACTTTCATTTTGGTCTCTGAAATGTGTACATTTTGATCCTGAAAGTTTCAGATAAAACAGGAACAATGAATCTGACCACAGAAACATTGACTCTGAAGTTAGAAAGCCAACAATTGGAGAATCAACCGTCTGAAAGTAAAAGTCGTATTGAAACAAAGTCTCAATATGAAAGATATGGGTATCACAGATGACATCTTAGGAATTGGATTTCTAAGACATCTAACGGACTGGTCGATAGTTGACAGTCACGTTGAAGCCACCAATGGATATGAATCATAGAACTGATTGGAATCATGGTGCACCCATAGACAAGGAGCGATATGCACAGGTCACGTGTAGTTCAATGTATTGTACACACTACAACCGACCTGGTATCGTCCTACAAACAGATTAGTTGAACTAAGGTTCACTGATGATTTCAATACATGATTAATAGAAAGGCGTTAAGTCGGATATGACGATATCGAATTATTTGCTTATCTACGATTATAGTATTCGGATGTCCGGCGGTTACGAGAGAACACGGTGATGCAACCGGACATCGGATCGAAGAACACCAAAGCCACAAGTAAATGTGTATGGTGGTTCTTGGAAAATCCTCTAAGAAAACTTGCATCGGCCGATTCATGATGGAATCGGAGTTTATCGCTTTATACAAAGCATGAAAGAAGTTGAGTAACTTCACGGATCCTTAGAGGACGTCCCTTATTGGGAGAAACCCGTGCCTTCGAGCGGTTCTCTATCGTGGCTAGCCGGTCGGCTTCGGGAAGGACACGGATGACGGCGTACGGACATATCTCGTCGGGATGCGTCGGAGACATAAGATCGTATGGCAGTTAATCATCACGGGTGTCACTTCCTTGTTTACTAACTAAGGGACTACCCAGAGATCAAGTGTTCTGCCTGTCTAGGGGAATGGGCTTAAAACCCAAAATATACAGACCAATACAGTGGAAACCCAACCTTACGAACTGGAGATCCCAGTAATTTGGTTCAATGGGAAAACTAAGTTGTAAAGGTTCAGTTGATCGCTTTAGTGGAAGCATGAGCACTTCGGATAGTGATTTCTGAAAAGAAACACCAAATCCAAAGTCGTTCCCGCGATAGACTTTAAGTGCTATCTGCAGTATGGGTAAAGGTTAAGTTTTCAAAACCTGTAATGATCCTCAACAGTTGATGTTAGGTTTTGGGAAACTTTTAATGGTTCCTAACACTTGTGAAGTGGGGTATAGCAGGATACCTTGTAGGAGACCACCTATTTAAGTGCGAGGACGGGCCGCCTCAAAATGAACGCACTTAAGAATCCAAGACGTTGTCCATGGCCAAAACGGACAAAACATTACGAAGAAGAGAGTAAGGGAATTTGTTGTGTTGGTACCATTGACTTGGCTTACACTAAACACTGACGGTTCAAGACATCACATTCACCGCGCAGTAAGTAAGTCCGATGGTATTTAACTATGGAAGGTTCAAAGCTGAAGCTACATCTCCTTACGCAACATCGGTCCGTTGAAATATTGCTGGAAATGAAAAGACACCATGTGAGTGCACCAAAATCTCTTTCAAGAGGGGATTGTTGGAAATTTGCCTTTGGCGGGAGTTGCGACCGACCAACTTTAACGCCTTAAACACTAGTGTTACGTATGTTGGAGAATTCGGTTCTTCACACATGCATGATCTACTAAGTACGTAGATAACCGTAGGGCCAAGAATCGTCAAATTTCATTGAGAAATGAAAGAGATATTGGTTCACGAAGTGAGGTGTTTGAAGCATGGAAAAGTGTGGTATTGTGTGTAATTCTCCCTCATCGGTAGAGGAAGAAAGAATTGTTGTGTATATAAGACTCGAAATTGGTTTGGGGTTTGGGACCCCAAGGGGTATCCCATGTGTTTAAAGGAGGGAGGACCTAGATGTGCTTCGGTTCGAGGAAAGACCACACGCGCGCCGCCCGCCCGTCCCGTCCGGTCCGGTTCCGGTTCCGAGTTCCGGGTCACGGGTTGTGGGTTGTGGGTTGTGGGTCTTCTGATATTATCTTTTTGGGCCAGAGAACTTTGCCAGAAGTATAGTTTGATCCCAGAAGTTTCCAGATATACAGTTCGGACCAGAATTCTTTCAGATGTACAGTTTGGTCCCTGAAGTTTCAAGATGTACAATTTGGTCCCTGAAGTTTCAAGATGTACAATTTGGTCCCTGAAGTTTCTAGAACGTCAGAATTTGGACAGTCAAAGCAAAAACGCCAAGCACTCAATTCAGCCATTTATTTTGGCTGAATTACTCCTCCTATAATGGCCAAATCCGTTGGTCTTTCACCATTTATGTTGGTGGTTTTACTACCTCCATAATGGCCATTATTTGGCTGTTATGGAGGCAGTTTTCAGCCCCTCCCTCACCTATATAAACACCCCCTTACACCATTGTTGAGCACTACGAATAACAGTTCATACAACACACGAAAATACACAACCAAAACAGTTTTCTTCCTTCAACTTCCAAGCATCATTTCGTTACTCAATATTCTTCACGGTAGCATTTGAGTTTCCTTTGCTCAAGTGTTCCATTGCTGTTTTATCTTGGGAGACAAATTGTCCAGGACGTATAAATGATACATATGGGGCAATATTGTCTTAAGGACGAGTGCCACACTCGACTCAAAGCAAAAACAGTTTCCATTTTTCCGTCTTCAACAAAATTGTAATTTCGAGTTTTGTGGCGACATTAGATAGAAAGATATATAAAATAAGGATTGCGGTAGAAGGTTTATAGTACGTACCCGAGTGGTATCGCATTTTAGGTGGAGAGGCGGGGGCTAACCTCCTCTACACTTTCTCTTTATTAGTAGTATATTTAGTAATATAATTTTTATTCTTTAACGTGTATGTTATCTGTTGTTATTTTATTTGGTTTGTATTTCCTTATTTTGCTGTCATTTTTTCTTGAAACCCTGCTTTAAATTCTTTCACTACAAAAAACTATTAAATTGTGGCGGTTTATTTACGGGGGTTATAAGAAACCCTCACTATACATTTAATTTGTGGCGTTTGTGCCAATCACCACAAAACTGTTTATTTTGTGGCGGTTGTAAAAGATCCCCACTATACATTCAATTTGTAGCGTTTGTGTCAATCCCGACAAAATAACTCTTTTTGTAGCGATTTAAATGTGGAGGTTGTAAAATACACCCACTATACATTTAATTTGTGACATTTATTTTAACCTCCCAAAAATTATTCTAATTGTGATGTTTTTTTGTGCAGGTTTTTGATAACCTACACGAATACATCAAATTTCAATTGTTTGAGAAATTATTGCAATTCGACAACTTGACGATTACTAACTAATGTGATTTCTAGTCATGTGAATCTCGAGAAGTAAAAAGTGTTACATATGAGACGAAGGAAGTAGCATAAAATCTTCCCATTTTATAAGTAAAAACAAAGACAGAAATTTTTTGACGTAATAGGTATGATTTATTATTTATGGACATGAAAACGTGTACCTTTTTCTTACATAACTATTTAAAATTTTATTTTTCTACATTAATAATAATGGATTTGTTTTAGACCTCATTTTTTTCATTAAGATGAAGATGTCTGAATTTGAATGTACATCTGAATATTAAGATGAACATTAAGGTTTATTCGATGTCTGAATCTGAATACACATGAATATTAAGATGTTGTATTAAGGTCTGAATGTTAAATAATCAAAATTATTTGTTTTCTCAACATCTGAATATATAAAACCTATTTTTATTTAACATTAATAAATATAAAATTTAAATAAAATACTAATTGATCCAATATATACTATATTAATAAAATATTTTTAAACTTGTAAATATAAATTTAAATAAAATATTAAACCGATCTAATACTACACCAATAAAATATTTTTAAAACTTATATAATAGTTGGAGGTGAATGATAACCACCGACTAAATAATCAAAATTATTTATTTTCTCAACATCTGAATATATAAAATCTATTTTTATTTAACATTAATAAATATAAAATTTAAATAAAATACTAATTGATCCAATATATACTATATTAATAAAATATTTTTAAACTTGTAAATATAAATTTAAATAAAATATTAAATCGATCTAATACTACACCAATAAAATATTTTTAAAACTTATATAATAGTTGGAGGTGAATGATAACCACTGATGGTGGTTGTAGGTACTGATTGGAATTGTGTTGCCTGTTGATTATGGTTATGGGTAGTAGCTAGTGGTGATGGTGACTCACAATAGTAATTAATAGTGATTATTAATCGTGGTAGTTGGTTGTGACAACTTATAATTGAAATGGACGAAAGTGATAGCTAATGGTAGTGGTGTATGACGATTGTAGGTGGCATTATATAATGGTGGTTGATTGTGGTGATTGTCGTTAGTGATTGGTGATAGTAATTATGGTTAGTGGTGATAATTATAAATGGTGGCTAATGATGGTGACAATTGACTTACGTGATGGACAATGATGATTATAAATGATGGTAATTGTTGACTTACGCGATTCGTTGTGTTGGTAGTTGTCGCTGATTATGGTGATTATGGGTGGTTCGTGGTGGTAGTTGATAATGATGGAGACGGCGGTTAGCATTGGAAATGGATGGAATAGTGATGAATTGTATGCCATATGTGTAGATTTGAATGATTAAGATTCAGACTTTAAAAACAAACAGACTTAATGATTTAGATCTGACTGATTAAGATTGAACCTTCATTAAGTGCAAAAAAATGACAAGCTCTAAGATTGATATGATAAAAGAAATCAAATCAATTATACATTGGTATGTTATACTACTTATTGTAACTTTAAATTATCGCAGGTTTCAATCGAGGTAAAATAGTTTGGAAAGGAACAACAAATTAAATGTATAGTCAAAATATTAATGTTGGTAATTAAACTTTATATTTTTGGCAGTGTATACAATTATTGAAAATAGTTAAAGTAATCTCATAATCTACGATATAATTTTTTTCTCAAATTTTTACAATTAAGAGCAATTGTCTCGAACTCTAAGCGGAAGGCAAAATTATCCCAATTCAAATAGTTTAATAAAAAATTTGACCCTTTCCCCCTTATTTTGGAACAATAGTTAATAGGAGGGGTATTTTGAGCTACTTGACTAGTTGGAAAGCATGTTTAGCTAGTTGATTAATGGCAAATGACACATTTGTGACAAAAACGTAAAAGAAAGTAAAGTTGAACAATTTCGAATAATTTATGGATATTTTGATCATTTTTCCTTTATTCTATTTATTTTTGTATGTGTTTATTTAAGCTCTTGTTAAAGTATATAATTGATTTTGCAAGGACAATATTGTAATTAGAATACATTTAATACTACTAATAAGCAAAAAATGAAAAACTAATTAAGCATTAATAGGAGCAGTTTTTTATTTGTTCTAATCTTTTATTTTTCATATGGAGGCAAACAAAAATTGAAAATTCGAAATTAAAGACCAAATCTTTTCCCAACAAAATTAAAATCCAACCATAAGCCTCATCGGCAGTTCCCATTCCCACAAAATAAAAATTGGAACCCCAATTTCTTTTCTTTTCTTTTACCCCAATTTTCTTTCAGTCAAAGGCCTCATCGGCAGTTCACCCCTCACCTATATTGTGTCACTTACCTCTTTTGATTTACTTTTTCTTTTGTATGTTTTGCAGAGTGGAGTTTCGAAAGAGGCCAATTGTATAATATGATTATACTTTTGTGGATGTAAAAGCAATCCTCTGTCGTGCGGGCTTTAAGATTCGCACTATATATTTACCTTTTAAATTGTATCATGAATATAGCAATAATCTTATTTTAGAAATTTTTGAGTTCTCGCCACATCCTAAAGCCATTCATTCGTCAAAATTATATCCGATCTATAATTAATTTCAGGTAAGCCTCAATTCTATTTTTCTTTCTTTCACGTAATAACTTGATTCTTGATTGAATATGATTACTGCACGGTCCTTGTAACGTAATGCTAAATTGTTAATAAATTAATGTTGGTCTTGGTGACTAGTAAATCACGTTCAGCTTCTTAATCTCCGCCAATTAAGATAAACAAAATGGAAAGTGAAGGCCAAGGAAAAACCAACTAATAAATTAACGGTTGGAAATTTATTAATATGGAATTAAGTTTATACCGTTATTTATGACTCAAACAATTGGGCCCCACATGTCGGAAATATCGTTTCCACACACGTGCAATCTTAGTGCCAAATATCGTAAATTTCGTTAATAAAAGAAATATTGGTATGCAAATGAAATGTTTGAGACATAGAATGATGAATGGTTATTGGATTAATAACAAGTGTTCCATGTTGGTAAACGAAGGAAGGATTGTGCGAGGTGTAAGATGGAACGGGTCGGAAAGGGCCGCGGAGCCCGCAGCGGGCGGGCCGCGGAGGCGCGGAGCGCGCGCGCGCGGCGCTAATTCCAATTTTCATTCATCGGAGCCGCGGCGCCGCGACTCTAATGTTGCAGAGCCGCGGAACTTCCCAGGCAGTGTTTGCTCGACGGTAGTCCAAAAGTTTGGCTGATCATGGAGAGGTTTGGAGCATTAACTTGAAGATTTTCCTCCATAACTTAGACATTATTTGGCTGCATTAGTTGGTGGTTTAAAGGGCCATTACATGGGCACTTGAAGAGGCCATCTTGCACACCTATAAATTGAGGCCTTGGGCTCAATTCTATAAAAGGCACGTGTTTCTCCCAATAAGCTTATGGGCCCCAAATCCTTCATAGCAAAGTCAGAGGCAAGGAGTGACATAATGGATTGGCGAAAAGCATCAAAAGATGTAGCTAGAATGATGTCATCAACAATATAACAAAATGTATGACATGTCATTACCCTTGCTATGGATGAAAAGTGAGTGATCAGTTTGCTATGTGAAAAACCGATAGAGGATACAAAGTCAGCAAACTGTTGGTACCACACACGAGAAGATTGTTTCAGTCCATAGAGCAATTTCTTCAAATGACACACATAATCTGGATTCCTGAATCCTAGAGGCTAATGCATATACACAGTCTTATGAAGGTCTCCATGCAAGAAGGCATTTTTGACATCCAGCTGATGAATGAGTCATGATTTGGACAAAACAATACTGAGAATGGTCCGAATAGTTTCGATTTCACCACCGGGATGAAGGTTTCATCACAATTCACGCCACCTGTTGTGACCTACCATCACGTACAAGACATGCCTTGTGCCTCTCAAAAGAACCATCAAGTTTCTTTTTATGTATAAAAATCGACATAGAACGAATAACATTAGCATTAGGAGGAAGGGGAACTAGCTCCCACGTCTTATTTTCAATAAGAGCATTATATTCGTCAATCATGGCAGATTTCCAATTAGGATCGGACAAGACATTTTTCGGGTTGCGAGGAAGAGGTGAAGGGACAATCGAAATCGACAAATTAAATTGTCGTTTGGGTTTGGAAATGTCGTGCATAGCACTGGTTTTATCGTCTGTGTGGGTGCCGCGGGAGGTGGGTGGGATTCGGGAAGCGGCTGGGGTAGATGTGCAGGCCGAGAGGGAGCAACGGAATCTGGGAGAAGGGGCGGGGATGTTATTTGAGGGGAGTGAGTGACCTCGGGCAGCCGAGAGTGGCTGTTCTGAAGAGTATGTGACGGGGCTAGCTGGCCCACCCGATATGGGACAGATGGAGGTGGGTCGATCATCGATGACGGTAGCAACTGATTTTGCAAGTGATGAATTAGAAGGGGATTAAGACCGTCATTTAAGAAGTCATAGGAATTCGGAGGTGGGAAATTGAGTTTGGTAAAGGAAAATGAGACTCGTCAAATATGACATGACGAGAAACGATTATATTTTGTCTAGACAAGTCGTAACAGTTGTAACCACGGTGATTAGGGGGTAACCCCGAGATACACATGGGGTGGACCTAGGTTACAACTTGTTGATTTGTGTGGAGGGATGGAGGGGGTAGCATAGACATCCGAAAGTTCTTAAATGCTTATAGAAATGATCCCGAAGATAGGGAACTTGAGTGAGAGACTTGTTGGGGAAATTTTTTAAGAGATATATTGCCATGGATAGAGCGTAATGCAAAAAAGATGGGGGGATAGAGGCGTGAGCAATGAGGGCACGGACTACGTTGTTTATGGTCCTAAGTTTTTGTTCAATTTTGCCATTTTGTGGAAAGGTGTAGGGACAGAAAAAATGAAAAATAAGGCCGTTTTTGGCGCAAAAAAGTTTGAATTGATTATTATCGAATTCCTTCGATTATCACATGGAAAATATTTGATATTTTTTTCAAAATGTGTCTTAATGAAGGCGCTGAATGAAGAAAAAATAGAATAGACTTGAGATTTATTTCCAATGGGAAAATACCACAGAAAGTTTGAATAATCATCTAAAAACAACATATAGTATCGATGTCCAGCTGTGCTAAAAATAGGAGAAGTCCATAAATCATTGTGTATTATATCAAAAGGCATTAAAGTACAGGTAGATGAAGAATAAAATGGCAACTTGACATGTTTTCCAAAAACACAAGATTCACAAATATGAGGATAAGATACATGTTTGCAATTTATAAATTTATTTGGCGAAGAGAGCGTAAGACAAAGTCTTCCGGATGTCCTAATCTATTATGCCATAAAGAGGAGGAAATAACTGCAAGAGATGACGGAGAAGAGGATGTATTACCGAAGGTGGTGGTAATAGGGTAAATTTCCCCGGTAGTATCAAATCGCATTATTCGCATCCCTATCATAAGGTTTTTTTGTAGAAAAAAGCAAAAGGATCAAATTCAAGTGAAACATTATTATCGGTTGTGAAACGAATCACATAGATTAGATTTTTATAAGTGTTGGGGCATGAAGGACATTTTTAAAGCTAATAGGGGGTGTAGTGGGGAGAGAGATGATTGTCCACAACCTCGAATAGGAATGTCGTGTCCACTACCAACAATAATATGATAATTTAAATTGCTCGTATTGAAATAAGACGAGAGAGTACCTTGGGATGCCGTCATATGAGATGTGGTGCCAGTATCCATGTACCAAATGTTGTCTGGATAGTTGAGGGACATCGTGTTCATAGCCGCCTCAATATCTGTCGGGGCATATGTGGAAGAAGGAGAGACATGTGCATTGTATGTCTGTTGTGGACGGGTGCTGAGGATGTCAGGCTGGGGTTGTTGGGCCGTAGGTGGCCCCCAAGAGACTGTCAGATATGGGCAAGATGGAGCAACCCCAGCCGGCTAGGCCCACGTAGCCCATGGCGGGTAGGTAGCCTACGGTGGAGGCTGTTGCCACTGCCACTGCGGGTTGTTGTCGACCGGCAGTGGCTGGTCCCTCCCGCCACGGTTGCTGCTCCTGTCAAAATTATCGCGGGCTTTGCCGGAGTTTCGCCTTTTGTGGTGATTTCGGGACGGCGGGCCATGTGTCGGGTTGTCGATTTTGTGAACCAGAAAATGTGGCCCTGCTCTCGGCGGAGGGGTTGCCGGTAGTGATGAGGGCGGCATTGGCGGTGCTTGCATGACCGCGGCCCGCTTTGTTTTTTAGGTTTCTTTAAGGATGAGTCTCGAACGGGTCTCATAGAATGTAGGCAATGGCGTGCATTATTGAGGATGGTAGCGACACTGTCATAAGTTTCATTCAAACCCGCAATAAGTTGCATCACTACCGTTGATTAGTGACCGGTGCACCGACGTTGGAGAGTTGATCGACAATCATCTTAAGTTCTTGACAATAAGCTAACGCATTTGGAAAATCGTCCCGCTGAATGTCCTTAAATTGATTTTCCAGGTACAAGGTACATTGTGTCTTATTATCCTGAAAAATACTTTCCAAGTGCTCTCACGTTTGTTGTGCAATGGCGTCGATTTCAATGATTGAATGAAATAGATCATTCGAGATCGTGTCGTAGATCCATTGTAAGACAACCGCATCTAAGCGGGATCAAAGGTCATCATCAGAAACATCAGGGTGTTCTAGGGGCTTTGATTTAGGAGAGATGATATGGTTGATGACTTTATACACAAGATAATGAATCTTAAATAATTTCGTCCAAGATGAATAATGACCCTTTTCCATCTTAAGAGTTATGTGAATGAAGTTCTTGAAGTGGTTAACTACAAGAGCATGATGAAATTTAGGTTATTCGGCCAATGAAAAGTTTGGGGAAGAGGAGAGGGAGGAAGCGACCGAGAGGAGGTAGGAGAAAGTTTGGGGAGGGCGGTTGCTGAGAGTTGGGGTGGCCGAGAAGTTAGAAAGAGAATTTTAGGTTTTGACTGCTGATACCATGAAGGAATATGTTCCATGTCTTTCATTGATCATTATGTACAATATATATAGTGTTACATAATTATATACTCATTTACAAACTAGGTAACTAATCTTCCTAATCACAATTGGACTACACTTCCTAATTATAATTGGACTACAATTTTACCTAATATAGGAAATGTACAATATTCTATCAATGACTTTCACTCGTTCTTTCAACATCATCAGACGGTGAAAGGGAAAATAAATTAAAATATAATGGCAATACGTTCATAAGGCTAATCTTATCTTCTCCACTGTAATTGGCAAAAAAAATTATTTTTGATGCAAGTAGCGATTTCACCATTAATGAGTCATATGCCGTGTGAATTTGAATTAGCTAATCGGATCAATAGATATCAAATATCGAATATTGAATGTCAATAGAGAAGATCAATTAAATTTTGAGACTATAAGGAATGGGATAGGAGAGGCTGTGGGACAAACCAAAGAAATTTTGAAAATGAAGCCTTTGGGTAATTGGGTCTGTCTAGTGTTGTGTTGCAACTAGAAAAGACTTCATCTAGATTGTCTGAATAGCCAAAACATTTACAGCTGGTGTTTAGGGAACAGGATTTTAAAGCTAAAAAAACCTTATAAATATCTCATCTAATTGAAAGATTTTTTGCACACCCTCTAACAATGTAATTAATTATCTCTTAATCGCAAGAGTATTGTCCAAACTATTTCTTAAATGCCTCACTTTATTAGCACTTTACTAATTGAAAATAGTAAGGGGAGATTCAAATGAAAATAATAAATCATTTCTTGCTATTCTAAAACGTCAAATATCTTGAAACAAATTCATGAGTTTGACAAAAATACAACTAACATTTGGGACCGGATAAATTAACTTCTTGCACAAAATGATTTTGTTAGGCACAAGCAAAAAACGAAACAAATTTAGATCAACACCATCACCATCACCATCATCAGATAAAAACATCACAGCTTCTTCATCATCAATGGTATTTAATTTAATTTTTTGTACAAATACTTGTATAAATATGATCATTGATGATCAAAGCAATACACAGAAAATTTCTCACATCCTCTCTACATTTTCCTACATGGTATCAGAGTAGTGAAGCTCGATCCATTTTCAGTCATCAAATCAGCTCATTACAACCCAGTTTTTCAAAGTAAAAGAAATGCCTGAAGGCTCCACTGGTGTGACTACTGCTGATGCAGTGAAAACTCTCAGCTTTGATTCAAATCACCTCTATCATCTCATTTCTTCAGATGCTTCTGGTATTAACCTCATCAATACAATCTTTGATGGTAGAGGGTTTCTGGAATGGAGAAGATTTTTGCAAAAAAAAAACAAAATTGAGATTTATCAATGGGGTTTGCAAAAGCCCAGATCTGAATTCACCAGAATACTTACAATGGTCATGTTGTAATGACATGGTGACTGCTTGGTTGTTGAACTCTTTGTCAAAAGACATTGTTGATAGTGTGATGTTTTCAACATCAGCCAAAGAAATCTGAGACAGTCTGTAGCAGAGGTTTGAAAAATCAGATGGCACTAAGCTTTATCATCTTCAAAAGGAATTGAATACTGCTGTTCAGGGTAACCTAAACATATCAGGTTACTTTACAAAACTTAAGAAGATTTGGGCTCTCTTAATTTTGATAGTGTGTACTTGTACTTGTGTGTGTGATGGAAAATTGAAACTAGCTAAATCACAACAAAATTAGAGATTGATTCATTTTCTAATGGGTTTAAATGATGTTTATACTCGAGCTAGGAGAAATATACTCATGATAAACTCATTGCCTAGCATGGATACTACAGTCTATTCACTTTTACTACAAGATGAGAGTCAAAGAGAGATCCATGTTAGTGCACTCTTCATCTTTACTGGTGACCAATCAAGGCAAGTCCAATTACAAAGGTTCAGAACAGTCTTCTAGAGTTTCAAACTACCCAAGGACTGGAAATAACTTAAAATTACCCAAAACCTGCAAACTACTCTCAAAGATTTGCAGGAAATCAGCCCAAAAACAAAGGAAATAGGACAAAATATGACCCTAATGCCACTTGCACTTATTGCCTCAAAACTAAACATATAGAAGATGATTGCTACAGACTACGTGATTTTCCAGTTCAACAAAGGAAAAAAAATGCTCAACCTATTGCAAAGGCAAATACATGCTTAACAAATGAAGAGACTCAAGAGACAACTGATTTTTTCTCTGGGAAAGATGGATGCAATCTATTTCAGCATTTTAACAAAGAACAAAGGAATGAATTGGCACACATGTTCAAGCAAATGCAAGTATCACAACCAGTTTCATCAGGACCAGACCTTCATGTCATAGCTGGTACAATTCTTAAATATTCAGGGTTTTGTTTTTCAATTTTCAATTCTAACACTTGGATAATTAATTCAGGTGCTTCTGAGCACATGTATTTTAACTCTACTTTTAGCTCTCTTGTTTCTCTACCTTTAAGTCTACCTAATTCTTTTAAATTAATTGTCACTCACACAAGGAGTGTTCCAGTCCTACCAAATCTCACTATCAAGAATGTACTTTATGTGCCTTCTTTCAAGTACAATTTACTTTCAGTCAATAGATTATGTGTACAAAATGATTGTCACATTTTATTTACTGTTAGTGAATGCATTTTGCAGGACCTTTTACTCAGGAGGGTAGAAGCTTTTGGTGAAGTCAAAGAAGGATTGTATTTATTACAACCTTCTATTTTTAAGTCTAGTTTTCATTCAAGTCAAGATGTAATTTTTTTTTTCAAAAGAAAGCAATTCCAATTTAGTTTCAGATTTAGTTTCCTTTCCCATAGTTGCAAATGTTGCAGCAATGCAAATCTGTGGCATATGAGATTTGGGCATTTGCCATTCTATGTAATGAAACATCTTAGTTTTATTAAAATTTCAAATGCTTCTGATTGTGTGTATCATATATGTCCTCAAGCTAAGCAAATCAGATTCCCTTTTTCCATTAGTGAGATTAAAAGCAAAAATATTTGATTTGATTCACATTGATACTTGGGGACCTTATAAACATACTACTTATAATGATTTTAAATACTTCCTAATCATTGTGGATGACTATAGTAGAAGCACATGGACTTTTCTACTTAGTGCTAAAACCAATGCTTATCCAATTCTAAAATGTTTCTTGTCTATGAGGGAAAGACAATTAAATAAGAAGGTTAAATGCATCAGATCAGACAATGCATTAAGAGTTGGGAACAGGATCACAAGAGGCTGATTTATTAAACACTCAAAAAATTATACATCAAAGAAGTTGTGTTGCCATCCCTCAACAAAATGAGGTGGTGGAAAGAAAGCATAGACATTTGTTAGAGGTTGCTAGAGCATTATTTTTTCAATCACAACTTCCTAATTCTTACTGGAGAGAATGTGTTTTAACAGCAACTCATTTAATCAACCTACTGCCTTCTAAAGTTCTTCAAGAAAAATGTCCTCATGAAGTGCTTTTTGGTATAGCTCCTTCTTACAAATATTTGAAATCTTTTGGTTGTCTATGTTTCCCTTCTACTTTGTCTCAACAAAGAGGGAAGTTTGACCCAATAGCCACTAAAGGTGGTTTTCTGGGATATTCCCAACATCACAAAGGTTACAAGGTACTTGATCTTCAAACTAGAAAAGTTTATGTGTCTAGAGATGGCATTTTTTATGAGACTATATATTTTTTTCCTCCACAGTATCCAATTTCACTTTGTTCCCATCTACATCAATTCCTACAACTTCATCTGAGGACATACCTAATGAGTCTCAAGAAATTTCTTTCATTTCTAAACCTAACTCACACATCACTTCTACATATGATTCATCTCCTTCTTCTGTTTCTGATCCTACTTCTACTTCTCAGCACTCACCTATGAACACACAACTACAACCTCAACATTCACCTATGCACACACCATCACCACCTCCACCTATCAGACAATCATCTAGAATCAAGTCTCAGCCAGGCTATCTTAAAGATTTCATATGTAATAGTGTGATCTTTACCAGTTTCACAGATTTTTGTCCCTATCCATCCCAACCAACTTCTCATGCTTTCAGTTCACTCTCCTCTTCCAACCAACACATTTTACAATTTATCTCTGAGCCTACATCCTATTCAGAGGTTGCATCTCATCCTGGATGACAAGCAGCCATGGATGATGAGATTCAAGCCCTTCAACTAAACCACACATGGGATATAGTGGAGTTACCACCTGGGAAGAAAGCTCTTTCATGTAAGTGAGTTTATAAGGTGAAACACTTATCTGATGGCTTTATTGAAAAATTTAAAGCTAGGTTGGTTGTCAAGGAGGGTATTCAAAGATAAAGGGTTGATTACAATGAAACATTTCCACCTGTTGTGAAAATGACTACTATCAGATGCCTCTTGGCCGTGGCAATCAAGAAGAACTGGAATGTTTCTCAACTTGATGTCCATAATTCCTTTTTACATGGACCTTTGAAGGAGGAGGTGTTTATGAAATTTCCCTCAGGTATCATTCCTCCATCTCCTAATCACGTTTGCCTTCTACAAAGGTCTTTATATGGTCTTAAACAGGCATCAAGACAACGGTATTCTAGGTTATCTGATGCTCTAATTTTTCAAAGGCTACACAGTTTCTTTGAATGATTACTTATTGTTTTTCAAAAGGTCTAGGGATTTAACTTCAATCCTAGCAGTCTATGTTGACGATATCTTAGTTACATGAGATAATATTACATATCTTAGTTACAGGAGATGATATTACAGAAATTCAACACATAAAGGAATTCCTTCATTCAGAATTCAGAGTTAAGGACCTTGGCAGCATTCATTACTTTCTTGGGTTAGAAATCATCAGAGAATCCACTGGTTTTATCATTAGTCAAAGGAAATTTTCTATGGATCTATTAAAAGAATTTGATGTGACTACCATATCAAAAATATCCTCCCATCTCGACCCTTTTACCAAATTATCAGTAGACATTGACAACCCTATGCAAGATCTTACTACATTTAAACATTTAGTAGGGAAACTGAATTACCTTACTCACACCCAGCCTGATTTGGCTTTTTCCGTCCTAAAACTTAGCCAATTTATGCAAAACCCTTGCCAATCTCACTTTCTTGCTTCTTTGCGAGTGTTGAAATATCTTCAATTGGACCCCGGACAAGGCATCTTCCTATCTTCAGACTAAAGTTTCTCTCTTTTGGCATACTATGATGCGATTGGGCGTCTTGCCCAAACACTCGAAGATCTGTCAGCGGTTTCTTTATTACGCTTGGTGGATCTCCTATCTCTTGAAAATTGAAGAAGCAAGCTTCGATTTCCCTTTCATCTGCTGAAGCAGAATACCGCTCCATGCGCAAAGTCACTGCTGAACTCACTTGGTTACTTCGTTTGCTTGAAGATCTCTCCGTTTCAGTTCCTTCTCCGGTACCGGTATATTCTGATAGTCAGGCGGCGATTCATATCGCTAGAAACCCAGTATTCCACGAAAGGACTAAACATGTGGAACTTGACTGTCATTTTGTACGATAGCGGTTCCTCTCCGATCTCATCTCTATTAATTTTGTTCCATCGGAGAATCAGCTCGCCGAGTTATTCACCAAATCTCTCTCCGGCGTCTCTCATCATCGTATCTTGTCCAAGTTAGGCGTTCGCTCTCTCCCTTCCAACTTGAGGGGGGATGTTGGAGATACGACATCAACACCATCATCATCATCAAATAAAAACAACACAACACCACAGCTTATTCATCATCATCAATGGTGGTTTCTATCAGTGCTATAAAGAATGAGAAATCGAGAAGCAAATTCTTGGTTAATAGAAGTGTTCCAACAAAACCAAAGTTAACTTTGGTAAAGTTAAATGACAAAGACAACTAGATAAAAAAGTGTGGCACAGATCTGGTCGTCAACTCTTGATGGATTGAATCTGTGTCGCCCGATGGGCATCTCGACCAAGCCGCTATGGGTCACATGGATGGCACACAAATGACAGACATGGAATCAAGTTTGTTATATTGTTAAATACATAGTATAGGATGAGAACAAGTGTACAACTAGGATAAATTACTTTACGTATTTAATTTTAATGCTCTGTCCAAATACTTGTATAAATATGATCATTGATGATCAAAGCAATACACAAAAAATTTCCCACATCTTCTCTACATTTTCCTACAGAAAATTTCAAATATCCAATATGAAATGAATCTAATAAGCTGCTAAAGTTATGTTTAGTGGTATAACCAAAATCGTACTCTTATTTTCGTCACATGTTTAAGAAATCAGTATATATAACGAACAAATCATGAAACCTAAAAAACTCAAAAATCAAGATTCAAAACTAAAATAGGGTATTCTGGTGCACAACAAACCCACATTAGCAGGATTCAAGGAAGGGTTGCAACCGAAAGGTGTGACATAGACAACCTAAACCTAACCGTAAACATTAGTAGTTGCTTCCACGACTCGAACCAGTGACCTATAGGTGACACGAAGACAATTTTACCGTTGCTCCAGGCTCCACTTCAAAAATCAAGATTCAAAACTATAAAACTAAAATCCATGAAGAACTCGTAAATCAACTTGCAAGAACTAAACTTTATATAAAAATGACTTAAAACTTTCAGAGAATTTTATCTACATACTTTCAATAATCTTTTTTAGTACATCTCTTCTGCCAAATGGAGATCAAACTGATGATAATTCAATGATCATTATCATTTCTCTCATGCCAACAAACAAGCATAGCTATGCATCTCCTGAGAATATAAAACTTAGCCTTCTGCTTCTTTGCCAAATGACTGCACTTCTTTCTCAAACTATTCTTCTCCGAATTTTTCCCAGTGCAACAATTTGCTGTGTTACTAATAATGTTCTCTCCAATTTCAAATTCTCTTGGTGCCATGGATATGAAAAGAAAAAAGTACATTTATATATATAGTACTGCAAATGCAGCCTCTTATGCTATGTAGCTAGCTGAATTATATATATTCTTCTACTTATTGGAGCAGAGGATATATATACATGTACATTTGTTTTTTTTTTTAATACATATGTCACTTCATTTTATAGTACTGGATTTGGTGACTTTGTGCTTTTTTACTTTTTTTAAAAAAATCTTGATTTAGGTGATCTATAATTTTGTACGAAATTTATTACTTCCTCCGTCCCAATTTATGTAATTTACTTTTTGATCTGTCCCAAAAAGAATATCATATTTTTATATTAGAAACAATTTAACATTTGTTTTGGATCACAAATTTCAAATTTTTTTTTTTAAACTTATATTAAATTAAAGGTGCCACATAAATTGAGACGGAGGGTAGATTAACCCCTTTTCTGCTTTACCCACATGAATCATGGAATGGTTTCTATCATTTTGTAGAAAGAAAAGTTAGGTAATTGTACTAGGTACTATCATACTTCACAATAGACCTGTCCAAAGCTCGGGTCGGGACGGATCAGGGTCGGGACGGGACGGATCAGGGTCGGGTCGGGTGACTTTTTTTTTTTGCTTGCTCAATCTTGGCCCGACTCTGACCCTATTTTTTAAAAAAATTTCCGACCCTGTCCGTGACCCTTTGGGGACCCTACGGGTCACGGATCGACCTTGACCCGTCGGAAGGGGGACGGGATTTGGCGGGCCGAGGAATTTTTTTTTTTAAAAAAATAATTCAAAATTGAAATTGACATTCACACCTACACCACCATGAAATTTCGACGTTGAAAAAGGAAAATTAGAAATCGATTTGGGAGAAAACACAAATTGATGGGGAAAACTGACGTTTTCATAAAAATTGGATGCGTCTCAAAAAAATACGTAAAATCAAAAAAAAATCTGGTGAAATGGACATCCGAGCGCAGAGTTATGACCATTTAAAGTTTCACCAATTTACAACTACTTTTCTCTCCCTACATTATGCTTCATGATATTAACAGAACGACTAATAAGATAAACATATAATTAATAATCAGCTACCGTTTTTATCTTATTTTATGTCGAACTCAATGTAGATTAGATCAATACATATATTATAAAAACATGCATTATATCACTTAAATATTAATGACAAAAATATATATATTTACAAAATAAATATTAATGAAGGAAAAATAATATAAATTATATTAAAAAATACTCGGGTCGAGGTCGGGTCAGTAGTCGGGCCGGGTCAGACGGGTAAAATATTCTGACCCTGGCCCGATCTTACATAAGATCCGTCCCCGCTTTTTCGGATCGAATGGCTCGCGGATCAGCTATAAACCGATTAGTTTTTTCGAATCGGGTCGGGTCGGGTCCCCAAACGGTTGGACAGGTCTATTTCACAGTGACAGGTGAACATTATTAAATTGAGAAGGAGACAAATGTTAGCTGACAGTAGTAATAGGCTTTTTATTTGAGTGACAATGGCTTTGCCGGCCATATACTGTGGAACCAGTGATGCAAAAGTACTAGATTTTACTTGCTTTTTTTTTTTTTTATCTCGATGATTTTTTTGTGAGATTATATCATTGTTTATCTTAATTAAATTAAGTATTAGCGCAAACATTATTGTCATCTTCTTAAAGTATGTTAAAAATTACCACCAAGGATGGATTTCACCTAGGATTGTCATGTCCAATCAAATAATGTTATATAAATTTGGACGGAGGCACGGTCGGAGCCACAGTGCAATCCATTGGTTCGAGAGAACCCAATAGCTTTGATCTGAACGCTATATTTATATTAAAAATTCATCACTTAATATATATATATAATATATATATATATATATATATATATATATATATATAAATAAATAAATAATTTATTCAGAATCTAGTAAGTTGTCTTTTTCAAAATTCAGAACCCATAAACTCATCTAGCTCGGCTTCTCGAATGGAGGCGAATCCAAAGCTCACTACAAGAAAGTATAGAATTGGCAACAAAAGCAATAATATATTATATTTGCTAAAAGAAAAAAAATAAATGGTTGTTACGAAAACTTTTCGCATCAGAGGTTATTGCAACGGCATGCAACAATTTTTGTTGTTATAAAAAATACTTTTGACAGCAACATCAAACATATGACAACAAAAAATGTATTGACAAATGCACTTCTTCTTATAGTGGCTTTACTTTTTGGTTCAGAGGAGCCTAGTAGCGTTTGCTCATACATTGTATGTGTATTAAAAAATCACAAAATATTTATGAATATAATTTGATTGTAAATTCATTTGAGATTACAGTAAGAATCATAAACTTCAAATCTTGAAGGCTCCCTACCCTCAAAATAGAGGGAGCAGTGCTAAATTATGCCTCTCTTTCGAAACAATAAATTTACCATTTCCGGTTAAAGTGAAACTTCTTCTTAACATGTTAGTACCAAATTTGAAAACAGCAACATATTAGAAAACTAGCTAGACTAGAATTTGTGTAAGTACAACAGCAAGATAACTAAGGCACGTTCACGTGCATGATCAGGTACTGCATGACAGTATGAGTGTGAGTGTATGACCATATTAAAGTTTCATGTTTTCCTGTTGACCAAATGCGTTCAAACTTACATGCGTTCGTATACAAAGAGCCAACAAGTTATAAATGGAACAGTGGAAAATTAGATCAGCTTCAAGAGGAGAAAACAAAAATGAGTACCTACTCCATAATCAATTGTTACCTCGTCAAAACAAATATATCCCAGATTAAACGACAGCATGAACAAAAAATTAAATCATCATGATGCTTATAAGATGTTTTTGTATTAAGTCCATCAATTAATTTAATAAGTACGTTAATTTTGTGAAAAGTTAAGCATATTATGATTTAGGCAACTTCTGGACCGGGTTGGGAAAGGTTGGGACTTGACCAAACCCCTATAAGACATGTAAAAATATCCCTCATTGACCATTTTACGTCATGTCTTTGGAAATAGTTATTAGAAAGTATTATTTCACGATAATATCTTAGAGTTTCACTAGTAGAAGTTGAAACTCTAACTATTTTCTAATTACACGGGCTGAAAAATTAATAATTATTCACTGCAGCTCCCTATAATCGGGCCTGGGGTGATTGGTGGCCTAGATCTTACCAGGCTAGTCGGCAGCTATAAAAATAGACTGCCCCGGCCCATTTGTAATGTCTAAATACAATACCTTACAGCGTAATAGAAGTTGTGTTTTGAAGAGTAGATGTAATCCATTTGTGATAAGTGGCCTTAGGCAATAGGGGTAAAATGAATTCAAACTACTAACCATTGACATGGTTCATTTGTTATTTGTTGCGCCTTAAACTTTAAATTAGATGTACTGATCGACATACAACAACATGACGCTTCTGTTAAACAGACGTCCAGTAGGCTACTGGTAGCCAAAACAGTTGGCAAATCTTTAGTATTAAGGAAAGTATATTGTTTGTATATTGTAGTATATTTGTTACCTAGATTAGGTTATACACTTACCATAATTAGGATATACACTTACCATATTGTAGAGTTAGAATTATGGTAGGAAAAGGTTTGTAACTTGTATATATATCTATTCAATCAATGAAAATAATCAAGGTTTGTAACTCGAGCAGGAATTCTCTCTCGTTCGAATGGACGTATTTCCGAACGTTTCTGCATATTGCAAGAAACTAAAGGAATTGGCGGATCAACTCCGTAACGTTGGCGCACCAGTAACAAATAATCGTCTAGTTCTACGAGTTGGTTGCCGGTCTTTCGGAGGCCTATAATGGTGTTGGCACTCTGCCAAAGCAACCCTCTTCCCGACTTCCATCAAGCCCGCTCCATGCTTACGTTGGAAGAAGCGGTTTGGCAAAAAAGGCGGCTACGGAGCAAGTCCAAAGTAGTCTTGATGACGTCCTCTCCTAATCCGTCGTTTTTTGTTAATAATTCGGGCCAAAACCATAATAATGGAGGCGGCAAGAATAATCGCAAGAATAATAACAAAAACCGCGGGGGCAAACGCGGTGGTAATGGTGGAGGTTCCGTAGTCGGCAAAACGTCGGTGGGTCCCATCCAATGAACGGTGGCCCACCACCCCCATGGGCCCCGGCAGTGGGGCCCATGGCATGGAGCGATGGCGAGTGGACCGTGGGCCGGCCAGCCCATACCGGCAGCGGCGGGGAAATTCCGGCGGCCGGTGGGTGGCCGGCAACAATCCGAGCCCAATGCCCAAGCGGTGGCGGCCCACGGCCGGTGGCCCAACGCAGCGGCGGTGGTAGCGATTACGGGCACGGTCCAAAGCACGGCCAGGAGTTCTTGGGCCCCGACCTCGCAAGCGCATCATGCGGCGAGGCCCTACTCGACCGATATCGAGGCCGCAATGCACACGTTGGGATTAACTCAACGGGACCCAAATTGGTACATGGACACGGGGCCACTACTCACATGACTTCCGAATCGGTACTCTCTCATCTTATTACAATTTGAGCACCCCTCGGGGAATAATTGTTGGTAATGGCAGTTCAATTCCAATTTTAGGGTATGGTCGAAAACGTTGTCTCCTCCCAATCCACCACTTCTCTTGAAAAATACTTTACATGCTCCTAAATTGATTAAAAATTTAGTGTCGTCCGAAAGTTCACAAATGACAATTCTCGTTTCGTTGAATTTGATCCTTTCGGTTTCTCGTGAAGGATTTCAAGACGGGGAGTCATCTCACGAGGTGTGATAGTAGGGGGATCTATATCCTATCATGCCCGGTTTCGATCCTTCGAGTCCACCTTGCCTTGCCATCGGCTTTTGCGGCGACATCTCTCCTTCCATGTGGCATGCTCGTTTGGGTCATCCGGGATCTTCTATTTTATCGAGTTTTAGATAAAAATAGCTTTATTTCTTGTAAGGGTACGAGTCGTACTCCAATTTGTCGATCTTGTTCATTAGGAAAAATTGTTAAGTTGCCATTTGTAGACTCCAATTCTCATACTTCTATGCCATTTGACATTATTCATAGCGACTTATGGACATCTCCTGTTCTTAGTTCAATGGGTCATCGATATTATGTTCTCTTCTTAGATGATTATTCTAGATTTTTGTGGACGTTTCCAATTGCGAATAAATCACAAGTGTTTTCCGTCTTCATAAAATTTAGAGCGTTCGTTCGTACTCAATTCGAAAGAGAAATAAAAAATATTCAATGTGATAATGGGAAGGAGTATGACAATAGGGAGTTTCGAGAATTTTGTGCTACTCATGGGATAAATTTTTGGTTTTCATGTCCTCATACATCTTCACAAAATGGGAAAGCCGAACGCAAAATTCGTTCCATAAATAACATTGTCCGAACTCTCCTAATCCATGCCTCCATACCTCCGTATTTTTGGCATCATGCTCTACAAATGGCCACTTACCTTCTTAACATAATTCCGTCTAAAGGTCTGACATATTCTTCCCCTCTCAAAATCTTATATAATAAGAACCCGTCTTATTCTCATCTTCGGATTTTTGGGTGCTTGTGTTATCCGTTATTCCCATCCACCACAATTAACAAACTTCAGGCTCGGTCTACTCCGTGTGTATTTTTGGGTTACCCGTCAAATCATCGAGGTTATAAGTGTTTTGATTTATCCTCCAAGAAAATCATTATAAATCGTCATGTCATTTTTGATGAAACCCAATTCCCTTTTACGAAAGTTCATACTCCCGAGCCTAAGTCGTATAATTTTTTGGATGACCAAATATCCCCGTATATTATTCAGAATTTTTCGAACAACTCCCGTGCCCAAAATCCTCCAGCGGGCCCACTGCCCGCTGGTCCCACGTAATCATGCGTCGCCCCTCATGTTCCGCCCACCGGAACAGTTCCGGCTATTGGGCCGGTCCGGCCCATTCCGGAGGCTCGGTCCGAAACCCGACCCATTCGGGCGGTGCCCAAAGAATCGTAATTCCGGCTTGTGCGATTTGGGCCAAGCAGCCCACCGCCCTGGCCGGCCGTCCGTCCGAGCCCGAAAATTCCCAAAATTCCATCACTTATTCCTCGAGTCATAGACCGGTCACTCGTAGTCGGCGGGGTATTTTTACACCTAAAAGACATTTTAATTTACATTCGATGTCTCTAAATCCCCCCCCTTGCCCCGCAATCCCGTGTCCGCATTAAATGACCCTAATTGGAAAATTGCTATGACCGATGAATATAATGCTCTTATTGATAATAAGACGTGGGAGTTGGTGCCCCGTCCATATGGTATTAATATTATCAGGTCTATGTGGATTTTTACTCATAAGGAGAATTCAGATGGGTCATTTGCTCGACATAAGGCGCGACTTGTTGGTGATGGTAAGACTCAGCAGGTTGGAATTGATTGTGGTGAGACGTTTAGTCCGGTGGTCAAACCGGCTACCATTCGCACTGTGCTTAGCTTGGCTCTTTCAAAGACTTGGCCAATCCATCAGTTGGATGTCAAGAATGCCTTTCTACATGGTGATCTCAAGGAAACAGTCTATATGCATCAGCCGTTGGGCTTCAGGGATCCCAACCGCCCTAATCATGTCTGTTTGTTGAAGAAGTCATTATATGGGCTTAAGCAGTCGCCACGTGCCTGGTATACACGATTTGCTGATTTTGTTTCGACTATTGGGTTCACACACAGCAGGTCAGACAATTCTTTGTTCATCTACCGCCGTGGTTCGTCATTGGCCTATATTCTGTTATATGTGGATGATATCATTTTGACTGCCTCCTCCGATGCTTTGCGTCAGTCGATCATGGCCATGCTCAGTTCTGAATTTGCTATGAAGGACTTAGGGCCGTTGAGTTATTTTTTGGGGATTGCCGTCAAACGTCATTCAGGTAGTTTGTTTCTGTCTCAACGGAAGTATGCGGCTGAGATCATCGAGAGGGCTGGGATGTCATCCTATAAGTCCACTTCCACGCCAGTTGATGCAAACCCAAAGCTAAGCGCCGCAGCAGGTGCACCATACGAGGACCCGACCCGCTATCGCAGTCTTGCAGGGGCCCTCCAGTATCTTACCTTTACCAGACCGGATATTACATATGCAGTGCAGCAGGTGTGTTTATTCATGCATGATCCCAGAATTGAGGACATGAATGCAATCAAACGCATCATTCGGTATATTCAGGGGACACTAGACTATGGGTTGCACTTGTATCCTTCCTCTACATCCACACTTGTCTCTTACACGGATGCTGATTGGGGTGGTTGTCCCGACACCAGACGGTCGACTTCTGGCTATTGTATGTTCCTCGGCAACAACTTGGTCTCATGGTCGGCAAAGCGTCAGGCAACTCTATCACGCTCAAGTGCGAGGCGAATATCGAGGGTAGCGAATGTGGTCTCAGAATCATGTTGGCTACGTAATTTGCTTTTGGAGCTTCATTGTCCCATTCAGAAGGCAACCTTGGTATATTGCGATAACATTAGTGCCATCTACCTTTCAGGTAACCCAGTTCAACACCAGCGCACCAAGCATATCGAAATGGACATTCACTTTGTCCGTGAAAAGGTTTCAAAGGGTCAAGTTCGCGTATGCCATGTCCCGTCTCGTTATCAAATTGCTGACATTTTTACAAAGGGTCTACCGGCGGTTCTCTTTGAAGATTTTAGGGACAGTCTCAGCGTTCGAAGACCGCCCGCTATGACTGCGGGGGTGTGTTAAACAGACGTCCAGTAGGCTACTGGTAGCCAAAACAGTTGGCAAATCTTTAGTATTAAGGAAAGTATATTGTTTGTATATTGTAGTATATTTGTTACCTAGATTAGGTTATACACTTACCATAATTAGGATATACACTTACGCTTCATACCAAGTTTGATATGACAACATGAAAAGTAAAGTGATAACTTGCTACGTACATACAATAAAACTATACTGATACTTTTTCACACTTTAAATCCATGTTTATAATGTGATGAAGATTACATATATTATTCACACAGAAGGTGGTGTAGCATCCGGTGGAGTTGTTATGGAAACAACCCGTCGGCCTCTTTCGGACAGGCTATTCACCGCAAACTTCAAGCTTCCCTCATGCAACCCCTTGAGCTTCTCCTCTTCATTCCACTCCAACCCATAATAGTACTCTTCATTAAATTTACTCGCATTTTTACTAGGCGGTAAAAACATACTTCCCCATTGTGGAAAATGCACCAACGTAACGGGAAGCGTACACACCACAATCATCACACCCATAAACGACAATCCAGTAGCAGTTGAAAAATTTGCGTTGGTGAAAAAAAGAAGTTGAGTTAAACCCGAACCAAAATTTCCACCAGCTCCGGTTAGACCCGAGATAATGCCGAGTGAACGCCTTGAAATAAAAGGGATAATACCAAATGTTGCACCAGCAGCTGCTTGTGCACCAATTGAGAAAAGTATCATTGATAAAATTGATATTGAGAGTTTATTGGATTTGCCAAGAAGAATACAAAAGATTCCTCCGAATGTTTGGAGGATCCATAGATTCCAAAGACGGCCTCTCATGCCGAATCTTTTGGCCGCTATGTCTGAAGTTAGACCTCCCAATGGTCTAGCCAATATGTTAGCCATGCCAAATGTTGCAGCAATTGTGCCGGCCGTGCGAAGTTTAAGGTTAAACCTTAATATTAAACCAAAGATTGAAATGGAAAAAAATTAGTAGGTGATATCAGTCATGAGAGTTTATTTCGTTTGTTTAACAGGCTTTAATATATATAATTTTTATACTACTATTATAATTTAACCCGTTATAGCATATTATTATAGTACTACTCCCTCAATTCCAAAAAGATTGATCTAGTTTGATTTGGCACAAAGTTTAAAAAATAAAATAAAACTTTTAAAATATGTGGTAAAAAACAAATCTTAGATATTTGTGTAGATGTAAATGATATCATAAAATTAAATTATTTTTAAATATAGAAAAGAATCAATCTTTTTTAGATAAACTAATAAGGAAAATAAGTCAATCTTTTAGAGACGGAGGGAGTACTAGTTTTCAGGCTAACATAACAACTTTATCACGCAGAGTTACCTTGCATAAGTTAACTTTACTTGATAATATTACAAAATATGTATTACTAACAAAAATAACTATGCCGCAATTTCAAACAAGTCGGGTCGATTATAGGAATGTTTATTGATCATCTTACTCCATTTAAACTTGTTTTGTGCCATCTTTTCTAAAAAAAGTATGTATTACCGATGCAGAGTTTAAACTTTGTATCGTATTCTACATACTCCCTTCATTTCACTATTTTAAAAGGAATGACGCACTTCTAAATTTAAAAATAATTAATTTTACACTTTCATTTACCCGTAATTGAGAAACAGAAATATTAAACATATTTAAAGCTATAAGTTTCAAATATTTTATGGCCACACAAATAAATATGATAAATTTCAAAAAAAAAGTATTATTTTAAAATTTTATGCTGATTCAAACTATATGTTAGAGAACGGAGGGAGTGTTATGTTAGAGCTAGCGAAGAGAGTGGAGAAAGGGTAAGGGAAATGTTCTCAATCTCACCTGTCGAAAAAGTATTCCGCAATGACATTATCAGTGGTTAATTCCACACCTAGTGACATGCCATATAGAAGAACGAAAATCCATGTCCTATAGTTGGTCACAGCATACCAAAGCACCTGATTAAGGAAATTAAAAGATAATATATCAGTCTTAAGAAATAATACTTCTACTTTAATAATTTCTTCTCTATCCCGAAAAAATAGGAAGTAAATTAATTAATTAATTAACCTTTGAGAATTTATCTTTTGCGACGTCTCCTTTCTTTTGTAAGGTACTAAGATTTCCATCCGGCAAATCCTGACCTAGCCATAGAACCAATAGACCCATGATGACATGCAACCATCCCGGCACGAAAAACGCGATCCGCCACGCCGTGAACGGAGTTGCTCCGGCCCCGCGGATCAGCTCATAAAGTAACGGCATAAGCAATTGAGTGACCCCACCACCCATATTTCCCCACCCCGCTGCCGTACCATTAACGACTCCAATAATCTTACTATTAAACATAGTACTCATCCAATATTGGCACGAAACAAACGTAGCAAGCGAAAATCCAATCATAAACCTAACGGCAACGTATCCACCGGCCGACGACACGAACGACATGCAAAAAACCGTTGGAGCAGTTAGCATCATTAAAAAAGCGCACCCGTAACGCGGGCCTAACAAGTCACAAACCGCACCCATAACAAGCCTAGAAAAAATGCTACCCGAAACAGAAGCAATTCCAGCATTTCCTATGTCGGATTTTTTAAGGTTTAGGTTGTCACGGATGATCGGGACTAAAGGTGCGGCAGCAAAAGTGGAGATGAAACAAGTGAAAAATGAAGTCCAAGAAAGGTGGAAAGTTGTCATGTGGGGTTTTGCAAAGGAGAAGATTTTGAAGACTTTGGATTTGTGTTCAGAATCAACTGGTAAGGCGAATTTGGCTGTCGTGTCTGTGGGGATTTTTGGGTCGGATGTAATGGAGAAGGTGAATGTTTGTTCTTTGCCGGTGACGCCGTGCATGGAGGTTCCAGGAGAACCAACATTATTCTCAGCCATTGTGTTGTTTTAGGGGAATTATGAGATTGTTTGTTTGGGCATGTTCCTTTTGTTTTTATAACACTGTGTGGAATGTTATGCATCCCTAAAATGGATATCCAGAATTTATGATATTGCATGTCCTTGTAAATTGTAATGATGTTTTTTAAGTATATAAAAATAGTACATACTACTGTTTTTGAAAGTTTTATCTTGAACGTACTCTAGATTTTGGATCAAGTATGATGTTACTCTTTTTGTAGTAAAAGTTACTTGGTGTGAACATCTAAAAATAGTACTAATAGGAGTTGCAATTTCGTATTGTTATATGTTGTTTCTAGTACGTACTAAATAAATGTTGTTTTACATAATGAGGTTAACAAATTCTATGTATTAAGAGGTAAAAAATTTCAACCAAGAATAACTTGTTCGGTAACTATATGTAAAGCTCTACTTATACCTGGACGTGCATGGTCATGGGTGATCAAGACGGCTCATACTGTGGTTGGTCATCTCCATTGCACCATGGACCGGAGTCCGTATAAGGTTGAACAAAGTGGCTAAGCCTCCGTCATAATTTAAAAATAAAAATATATTATGTATAGATAAAATTTATAATAAGATTTAATCAGTAACTTGATAAATATGATTCAACTTTTATGAACTCATAGTGTAAATAACTTTTACACTATAACTTAGTGTGTTATAGCAAGTTATTGCATTGTTCTTTTTTTTTTTAATTAACTAATTCCATTTATTATGATCTATCTCGTATAATTTGTTTCCTGGCTTGATAATAAAGTTTTTTTTTACACCCTTAATATATCAGAATTAATGTCTAAGAAATACGGTAGTTAGCTTGCTATAATAAATTAAACTTATATATATATATATCTTAAATAATCATTTAGTCCCTATAATGAAGAACTAATTAAAATTTTAAATCATACAGAATTTTACCTGTAAAATTTAAAATTCTTATAATAATGATTACTTTAAGAAAACAAGACCTGAAAAGTAGCAGATAAACACTAAATCCACAAGTCTCCGTTACAAAGGGTCTTTCTCTTTTTTGTTAACTTGTATTTAGGTGTACATTACAAGATGATTAGAAACCAAAAGATTAAATAAACCTAGCATCAGATCATCATCACGTTCTAGTTTCAAGGTCAATTTCCATCCCAACCCCACACACATACAACTTGTTGCAATTAGTTAACGTTTGTCTCCATCTTGCTGTTTTAATCATAGACTAAGGTCTATTTTATATAAATTTTTCTGTCTAAGAAAAAAAATCGTTTTTCTTTGTTTATTTTTTGTTTTTACCCTTTCGAATGCCTAAGAGGTTTCTATATAGTTATACTTTGTAAAACTCGTTCTTTTTCATTTTGTTTTTGTTTGTTTTTGAAGTATATATATGCCGCATGCCGAATGGTTGCTTGATTCTTTTTCTGGAATACTTTTCTTCATTTTGTTTTATCATATTAGATTTTCTTTTTAAAATTATGCGTTAATTTTTCCACCCAAAGAAGAAAAAATTATGAAGTTGAGAAATTTTTTGTTTATAAATTGGTTCACATTGTATTTTTCATTTGTTAGCTATCACTTTGCGAAGTTGAAATTTTCTCCGCAGCATATGCCACGGGCATATTAAAAAATGCGATTGGTCCTTTCCAGCTATCTGGAAACCAACAATCTTTGGATGGATGCTTTTATTTTTTATGTTAGTTTCTTTATTAAATTCTTGGACCTATAAGCTTGGAATTGAGTTTTCACTCGTTTAGATGGTCCCTCAAATAGTATAAAAAAATAAAGAGAATGTGAAGTGTTATTTGCTTTGATTTCTTATTTTAGTTGAAGTTTTGATTTGTTACTAACAAAATTAAAATAACAAAGATAAGTATAGTATGATAAATCATAAAGGAAGTTAGTGTTACTGATATTATGTTTTCATCCCTTCAAAAAGCGGTCAAAATGTAGTACTATAAGAGCTTTTAGGTTTGCGTTACTATTTTTTTAGGGGTAACAAAGGTGGCCATGGACCCACGAAAACAATGAGACTAATGCATACTTCCTCCATCTTAATTAATATGATGGTATTTAATTGAATAAGAAATTTAAGAATGAAAAGAAATTTTTTAAAATTTGTGGTCGAAAATAAGTTATTAATATTTATTGTATAATTATAAACTATCTCATTAAGAATAAAATAAGAAATTTAAAGTTCAATTGTTACTAAATATCAAACGTCATTAATGACAAAGGGTAAAATGGAGAAAAAATAATTAATTATGTCTTGAACTTCTAAAACGATAAATAATATGAGAAAATTATTTTTAATAACCATAATAAATAATTTGAGACGGAGGGAGTAAGTAGTAACTAAACATGAACCAAGAGATACACAAACAATTACGGCCTTTCATTTCGGACAACTTACATAAATAATTACTTTTTAGTAGCAATTAACTATTCATAACTATTTTTTTCATATTTACAATTCATAGCTATATTAGACATATGTATTTGATTGTATTTGACCTTATTTGATGTCGCATTTGAATGTATTCGAGTTGCCGCGAAGTTGAATGTATTCACTGTATTTCACCAAAAACTCGATATAGAATGAAAACCATGACCATCTTGGCTTGCATTACATCATTCAACTGAAGTGACGACTACAACACTTGGGCCAGAATTACATCACCTAACTCGATATAGAATGAAAACCATGATCATCTTGGCTGACATTACATCATTCAACTGGAGTGACGACTGTAGCACTTCGGCCGAAATTACATCATCGGACTCGATATAGAATGATAACCATGACCATCTTGGCTGGCATTACATCATTCAACAAGAGTGAGGACTGCAGCTGGGCCATAATTAAATCACCGAACTCGATATAGAATGACAACCATGAACATCTTGGCTGGCATTACATCATTCAACTGGAGTGACGACTGCAACACTTGGGTCAGAATTACATCACCTAACTCGATATAGAATGAAAACCATGACCATCTTGACTTGCATTACATCATTCAACTGAAGTGACGACTACAACACTTGGGCCAGAATTACATCACCTAACTCGATATAGAATGAAAACCATGACCATCTTGATTGGCATTACATCATTCAACTGGAGTGACGATTGTAGCACTTCGACTGAAACTACATCATCGGGCTCGATATAGAATGATAACCATTACCATCTCGGCTGGCATTACATCATTAAACTAGAGTGACAACTGCAACATTTGGGCCTGAATTACATCACCTGACTCGATATAAAATGAAAACCATGACCATATTGGCTGGCATTACATTATTCAACTGGTGTGATGACTATAGCACTGCAGCCAAAATTACATCATCGGACTCGATATAGAACGATAACCATGACCATCTGAGTGGCATTACATCATTAAACTGGAGTGACAACTGCAACATTTGGGCCTGAATTACATCATCTGACTCGATATAGAATGAAAACCATGATCATATTGGATGACATTACATCATTCAACTGGAGTGACGACTGCAACACTTGGGTCAGAACATCACCTAACTCGATATAGAATAAAAACTATGACCATCTTTGTTGGCATTACATCATTCAACTGGAGTGACGATGGTGCACTTCGGCCGAAATTACATCATCAGACTCGATATAGAACGATAACCATGACCATCTCGACTGGCATTACATCATTAAACTAGAGTGACAACTGCAACATTTGGGCCTTAATTACATCACCTGACTCGATATAGAATGAAAACCATGTGTACATTCAAAATACATATGAACCCAAATACATTCAAATACAAGACAAGAAGTCAAATACATATGAGATACAAGACATATGAGCCAAATACATATGAGATACATATGACGAAATACACTCAAATACACTCGGATACAAAGGAGAAGAAGCCATGAATTTCGGCTAGACGAGATACATTTTAAAAGGAAGAATACAATCAAAATCGGTCGAATCTCTGGCGAAATACAAAATACCACTGTATTTATATAAAAAATAAATAATATATTTAAATCCTTATAAAAATACATTATATTCGGGTGTATTTGAGTATTCAAATATACATTTTCTCCTTTGAAATACAAAAATACAAGCGAATACAAAAAAATACACTATATGTACACTAAAAATGGAGAATAGAGTTAAATCCGGTCGGATCTTCGACGAAAATACAAAATACACTTTAGATCTCTGACTCGCACTTAACCACGCGTTGGTGAACGCAAAATCCTCACTCGCACCAGTGAAAACTGCTTCGAAGTTTCTGGATTATCTTAAATGGGACGGAAAAATGGAATTAGACTTGGTGAACGAGTTGAGGTTGGACTCGGAGTTCGTCGTTGAATTTGAGTCGTCGGATCATGTAAGAAGAGTTAAGAGCAGTAAGTTCTGCTTGTTCTTCTACGACGCCGACGCAATGACGTGTATGACAGAAGCAATGGCAGTAGAATGTGGTGGTCGCTTGTAGTTCGCGGAGCTCCAGTTGTTCATCGGAGGAGAGCTCCGGCAGTCGTGTGAAGGAGAGGGAGATGAGAGAGGTGTTATTGTCGTGGTTCATCGCTGAAGCTCCAATAGTGGAGCGGCGGTGGTTGTTTTAGTGAATAGGAAGGAGAGAGTCTTTTAGGGTTTAGAGAAGATGAAAAGTCTGAAATGTGTAGTGAGGGAGAATATAGAGAGGTCTATGTATTTTGATATAGCTATGATGGGTAAATTGAAAATTCATTATAGCTATGAAAAGTAAACAAATTAAAAGATAGTTATTATTAATAATTACCTCTTAGAGGTAGTTATGCCAAGTAATTATTCTTTTCATTTCCAAATGAACCGATATAGGTCCTCGAAACCTTAATGTTTGCAAAAAGAGAAAATTTCATAAATGACTATATTTTGGGGGGTTTTAGGCATAGCTACACTTTTGGTAATTACATTTCGTAGCTACAGTAACATGTATTCAAATTCAGTTGTATTTCAATTCGATTGTATTTCGTTGTATTCAATTAGGATGTATTCAATTCAGCTGTATTCATTCCTAGCTACTTTTACATTGTATTCAACCTATTGTATTTAAATTCGATTGTATTCAAACAACATAAATGTAAAAAATAATATTATATTCAACTTACTGTATTCAAATAACATAAATGCAAAAAAAAATACATGGATATTTAGCTGTATTTAAAATTTATTATATTCATTTATATACAAAAAAATCTCCTTCAAAATACATGCGAAAAATACATAAAAACACTCTACTTTACACTAAAATAATAATGAAAACACTCAAATACACTCAAATCTGAAATACAAGAAATAAAATACACTCAGATAACCAGAGTGGATAACCGGTCGGAAGCAAGTCTGGTGAGTATACCAAAGGTTTTTCTGACGTCTTTAGCGACGGAGAGGTTGTTGTTTTCGGAAATGGCTTGTACCCATATGGCGGCGGCGAACTCCGCAGAAAAAACACTCAAATCTGAGAAGAGTGAGTAGTGGGTTTCGCCGGAGCTCCGACAGCGTTGTCACTGGCGAGGAGAATGGCGCCAAATCTAAAAATACACTCAGATCTGAAAAGAAGGAGCAATGGGTTTCACCAAAGCTCCGACAGTAATGTCAATGGTGAGGTGAACGACGCCAGATCTGAGAGAAGTGGGTTTCAACGGAGCTCTTGCTGCAATTTTGTGGTGACCGGCGGCGGTGGAGGGAGAAAAAGCATCTCAAAGCCTAGTCCTAAGATTCTCAGAAAAAAAAAAATTAAAAAAATAAAGTATTCTACGTTAAATATATAATGTAGCTATGATTGGTAATTTAAATACACATTATAGTTATGCTTTGTAATTTTTTTAAAATATAATTACTATTGATAAATATCTCTTAGATGTATTCTACACCATGTAAATATTCCTGGCAAGAATGTGGGCTTGGTTGGTGTAGGAAGTGCCCAATGCACATGATGATCTCTTAACAATATGGATATTTACGCAAATAGCCGACCGGATTTAACTATTTATTTTATCTAGCTGATATATATAGATTACACTCTTATCATACACAGTCATACATATTTTATACATGACTTGCATTTGCGACTATTTTCACCTTAAGCGGTTGGCGGGCGTCTATTAGGTTAATTCTTCTAAAAATATTAAATTAGTTGATTGTTTTCAATATTAATTTTGATGTGAGATTACCTTTGTAATGGTGGAACCAATATTTCTGATATATTGCCTTGTTTAACATATACATGTATATCTCTTATGTTAAGCGAATTTAGAATTTTTATATATATAAAATTATGTTTACTTTATTCACGCAATATAACTTTCTATAAAGATAACGCATATTTATACGGAATATCAAATGAATTTGTTTCAATTTTAGAGTGTTAATTAATATTGTATGGTTTCTGAACAAATTTCTTAATAAACTTAACGGGAGAGTAGCACTTTTGGGCTTCAGGTTACTAGTAAATTTTAGAGATTTTCATAACTGGCTATACTTCGGGGTTTTTTAGGTATAGATATACTTTTGTTAATTACATTTCGTAGCTACTGTTAAATGTATTCAAATTCAATTGTATTTCAATTCGGCCATAGAGAAGTCTTTATTTTCCAATCAACTTCATTAAAAATTTGAATAGATCAACATACACCTTGGTTGACATGAGTATATAAGTCATGTTATACTGTTGAATAACAAGCCTTCAATTTTCTATTTTTATTTGTAGAAAACTCACGTGCTTGGGGGTCCCTGATGATTAAATATATCAAGATTTTACCATGACTGCAATTTTAGAGAGACGCGAAAGCGAAAGCCTAAGGGGTCACTTCTGTAACTGGATAACTAGCACCGAAAACCGCCTTTACATTGGATAGTTTCGTTGTATTCAATTCGGCTATATTCATTCGTAGCTACTTTTATATTATATTCAACTTTTTAGATAACTAACAGATTTTATTAATCACCTGAATGAATGAGAATTACAAAGCAAGCTAACATCTGTCCGAATAAAATAACACCCCAAGTCCTATTTTCCCTAATTTCCACTGTTAACTTCTCTACCTAGCTAACAGTACTAGAGAATTACATCAGATATGACTATACTAGGCTTCTAATGCCAGGGGTGGCTCTCATATTACATATAATATTCCTAGCAATCACATCAGCAGCTCGTATGTTGTCCTCAAACACCCTCTGATTTCTTTCCATCCATACAACATGTACCGTTCTGTAGATTTGAGCATGTTGAGTCTTCCCTTTTGCACTCTGTATCACCCACCTCAAGTGTTCCTCCCAATTGCTCCCCATTGTATCAGTTCTGCCTAGCCAGTTAACAATATGTTGCCAGATAAGTTTGGTGAAGTTGCAATGTAAGAATAGATGGTCTCTGATTTCCAGATTCTCAGTACAGAAAACACAAACAGGGTCCACATTCAATCCCTATTTCACCAACCTGTGTTTAGTGAGCATATTGCCATGTAGTTGAAGCCACATAGTAAAGATAGCTTTAGGTGTTGCAGCATTCCCAAACATTACACATTTCCGCATCATTCTTTCTCTATCTCCTAGCAGCTTCATCTATGTGATCAAGCCTTCAGAGTTTGTCACTGTATGTTGAGTCAGCTCTCAAATTTTCCTAGCTTTCAAAGGTTTCCTAGTCATCCAACATGCCTGTTTTGGTATAGGCATACTTTGCATTTTTCAACTTATTGTATTTAAATTCGGTTGTATTCAAATAATATAAATGCAAAAAAAAACTAGAGATATTCAGTTGTATTCAATTCACTATATTATATTCATTATTCATTATTCATTTTTATAAAAAAACTGTATTCAATTCACTATATTCATTTGTATATAAAAAACTCTCCTTCGAAATACAAAAATACAGGCGGAAAAAAAAGAAACACTGTATTTACACTGAAAAAGAATAACAAATACACTCAAAACACTCAAATCTGAGATTCAAGAAATAAAATACACTACTATTTGAGATACAAGAAATAAAATACACTCCAATCTGAGATATAAAATACACTCAGATCTGATCCCGCCAGATCCATGACAGTAGCAGCAATGACGAAGCACGCCGAAAAAATGACATTAAACTCCGACGAAGCTTTACTCATTATTTTACTCCGGCGATCATATCTGAAATTCTTTAATCCAACGACCATATCTGAATCCAACTGGGGCGAAAGTGTCGGCGGCGTGGAAGAGGAAGAGGTGGAGGCGTCGGTCAGATCTATGACTGTAGCAACAATGACTAGGGGTGAGCGAGTCCGGATACCCTAACTTTTTTGAACTATCCGGACCCTACCCAGTAAAAGATCGGTTCCTAAATTTACTATCCGGAACCTACCCGTAGCAATCACTACCCGGAACCTACCAGGACCCTATGGTTCCGGGTAGGTTCTCGAGTACCCTGTAAATCCAATTCCTTATTTAATTAATTCAATTCCTTAATTTCATGGAGTAAATTATTAATCAATTTATCAATTTAGTTAACTAAGCATATCAATAATCACATAATGCACATAAACAGTGGAATTAAAAAAATACTTAAAGGGAGAGCATTTACCTTTTGCGAGGGAAACCTAGGATTCGAGGTAGGGGCTTGAATCTTCTGCTTCCACACTCAAAGCACTCGCACACACAGAAAACACAAGTTTCAGTTTGAAAGGACTAATTAGGGCTAGTTTAGGATCCACTAAAGGGCTTGGTTCCAAGTTAAGCGATAATGAAATCGGCCAATAGGAAATCTTTTTTTAATTTTGGATGGAACAAAACCCATTAATAATCACATGAGAGAAAAAGAAAGGGGGAAGGTATTATCTGCGCGACATACTATCAGAGAGGGAGGAGAAGACAAGGGTCTTAATTTGACTATGCACGATCTGGCACTAGCGAAAATCCTCTATCTTTTGCCATTTTAGACGAAAATGGCGAAAGGGTGGGGTGACGGCTACTAGGGTTCACAACCCTTGGAGAGTAAAGAAGTGAAGTGAGGGTGTTTGCCCTTAGCCACTCATTTAAAGGGCGATTGGGCTGGGACTGGTCCTTATTGGACTAGGCTCATCCGATTTAGAAAGAAAAGGGGCCCAAAATTATTAATTTAAAAGGTTGGGTATTAAAGAGGAATTATGCAAATTTTACCACAAAATTAATTTAAAATGTGGCCACTTTGATATTCATAGGTTCAGGGTAACGGTTCAGGGTAACGGTTTCGGGTCCGGGTACCCTGTCTCTATTTGTCTGAACCGGAATCGGACCCGACATTGATCGGTTCCTAATTTTACTACCAAAAACCTATCCGTTATTATAATATATCTACCCGGAACCTACCTGTTAGTATTGGTTTCGGTCGGGTATTTGGGTACCTTGTACCCGTGCTCACCCCTAGCAATGACAAAGCATGCCGGAAGAACGACATCGCCGACCATATCTGACGCCATCCGCCACAACAACACCACTACCACTACTTCTCTCCTCTTCATCACTCCACACCAACAACAACACCATCGTCGACCCTCTTCCTCGATAGCAATCAGCAACCACCAACTATTAGCCCTTCATCCTATCTTCCCTACCTTCTTGGGTCAGCAGTTGATCTCGTTGCCTCAGACCTTTCTAGGGCGTGACCCCTACCTAACAGAACGACTTGCGTCGTCGGAGCAGCACACAATCACCAGCAAACCCAAAGCCGTATACTGCGAATTTATTTTCTCAATGAATGTTTTTCTCTAATGTAGTACTATTTTTTAAATATATAATATAGCTATGGTAAGTAATTAAATACATACTATTAGCTATAGCAAATAATCAATTTAAAGTATAGTTACTATAAGTAAATACCTCTTAAATGTTATTTACACCATGTAAAATTTTCTAAATTCTATTATTGGTCCTTATGATATACGATTCACTATATTTAACTTCTTATTAATTAAAATATGGTATTTTCTCCCTTTAGGTAGAAAATATGTTATATTTGACTATTTTTAGAAGTATATTATTATCTACTTTGTAGTCATAATATAAATTTAACAGAACACATTAGTAATTAAATTGTGAAATAATTAAAAATTAGGATAACTTTGTGAATATTCACGAGCAAAGGAATCAAAAGTGCACAATTTAAGTAATCAAAGGTTGTGCTTAGCCAGATATCATATTGTTCAGAAATAAAGTGAAAGAATATAATCCCTTGATTATTTTCATTAATGAAGATGTATATATACAATTTACAATCTCCAAATATGAAAAATCCTATTCCTACTTTACTACTAATATCCTAATTATACTTGTACAAAAATTCTACAACTATGGTAAGTTTGTACAATAAATTGGCTCTCGATTTTCATGATATACACGATATACGTGTGAGCCGTGTATATCACGGGTATATTTCTGTCACACCCCCACAGTTATAGAAGGCGGTTGTCGTATGCTGAGACTATCCCTAAAATCTTCAAATAGAACCAAGGGAAGACCTTTAGTAAATATGTCTGCAATTTGGCACCGCGAACGGACATGAAGGACGCATACTTGTCCAAGAGCTACCTTTTCTCGAACAAAGTGTGTGTCCATCTCAATATGTTTAGTGCGATGATGTTGGACCGAATTTCCAGATAGATAGACTGCACTTACATTATCACAGTAGACCAAAGTAGCTTTCTGAATATGATAATGTAGCTCTAGTAGAAGGTTACATAGCTAACATGACTCAGATACCATATTGACTACCCCTCGATACTCGGCCTCCGCACTGGATCGTGATAAAGTAGCTTGGCATTTGGCTGACCACGAGACCAAGTTATCCCCAAGGAACATCCAATAACCAGAAGTTGAGAGTTTGGTATCTGGACAACCACCCCAATCAACATCTATATATGACACAAGAGTAGAGACGGAGGACGGATATAAATGCAATCTAAAATCAAGTGTGCCATGTGTGTATCGTATAATGCGTTTGAGCACATACAGGTATTCAATTCGTGGATCATGCATAAATAAACACACATGATGTACTGCATAAGTAATATATGCTCTTGTTAAAGTCAGATACTAAAGAGCCTCTGCACGACTACGATAATGGGTGGGATCCTCATATGGTGTGCTTGAAGTAGCACTCAGCTTCGGTTTGATATCCATCGGAGTCGAAGATGACTTACAAGATGACATGCCAGCTCTCTCAATAATCTCGATTGTATACTTTTTCTATTACAAAAATAGACAACATGTATGACGAGTGACAGTTATATCCAAAAAATAACTCAAGAGTCCCAAGTCTTTCATGGCGAATTCTGAACTGAGAAGGGACATGATAGACTTGCACAAATCATCCGAGGAGGCAGTCAAAACTATATCATCCACATATAACAAAATGTATGCAAGAGAAGTTCCACGATGAAAGAAGAACAAAGAATGATCAGACCTGCTGTGAGAAAACCCAATAGTAGACACATAATCTGCAAACCTCTTATACCACGCTCGTAGGGCCTGCTTAAGCCCATACAAATATTTCTTCAGTAAACAAACATGGTGAGGATAATTGGGGTCCTTAAAACCCAAGGGCTGATGCATGTATACTGTCTCCTTAAGATCGTCGTGTAAGAAAGCATTTTTCACATTCAGCTGATGAATGGGCCATGCTTTCGAGAGAGCTAGACTAAGCACAGTGTGAATGGTTGACGGTTTGACCACCGGACTAAATGTCTCTCTACAATCCACGCCAACTTGTTGTGTTTTACAATCACTTACAAGACAGGCCTTATGCTGTTAAAAAGAATCGTCAGAATTTTCTTTATGAGTAAAAATCTACATAGACCGAATAATATTAACACCAGGTGGATGGGGCACCAACTCCCACGTCTTATTATCAATGAGAGCATTATATTCGTCATCCATGGTCAATTTCCAATTCGGATCTTGAAGGGCAGACATTGGGTTATGTGGTAGGAGAAATTTAGTGACATTAGAATTAAAATTGAAATGTCATTTTGGTTTTAAAATACCCAGTTAGCTACGAGTAACATGCCCTTGACTCGAGGTTGAATTGGACGGAATTTGGGTAGGTAACGGGTTGACAACGAACTGGCCAGCAGGCAGTGGGCATGATGTCCCAATAACGGCACGAGACACTGGAACTGGATCACTACATTGAACAGGACGTGATGCGGGACCTGAAACTGGAATTCCAGAACTGGGTCGTGACATGGGACCCTGGATCGATAATTGGTGGGCCAGCAGGCAGTGGGCTTCTGTTGGCGGATTTGGGTCACCGTACATTTTGGATAAATGGTGGCTAATACATAGTGAGACCCCATCATCCAAAAAATTATACGAACTAGACACGAATCTACACAATTTAGCAAACGAAATTGGGTTTCATAAAAAATAACATGACGACTAATTATGATCTTGTTAATAGATAAATCAAAATTTTTGTAACCACGATGATTAGATGGATAACTCAAAAATACACAAGCGGTAGAACGGGCTTGGAGTTTGTTAATTGTAGTAGATGGAAAAAAGGGACAGCATAAACACCCCAATACTCTGAGATGAGAATACGACGTATCTTTAGAGTAAAGAATTTTAAGTGGGGATTGATATGCTAAGCTTCTGTTAGGGAGGATGTTAAGCAGATATGTAGCCATTCGTAATGCATGATGCCAAAAAAAATGAGGTAGTGAAGCATGGGCTAACAAGGCTCAGACAATATTATTAATGATACAAAATTTTCTTTCGGCCTTTCCATTTTGTGAGGACGTATGTGGACACGAAAATCGAAAAGAGATGCCATGATTTTCACAAAACTCTCGAAACATCCAATTATCATATTCCCTACCATTATCACATTGAATGTTTTTAATTTCCCGTTCGAATTGGGTACGGATGAATGCTCTAAATTTTAAGAAGATAGAAAAAATTGAGATTTTTTTGATAAAGGAAAGGTCCACAAAAAATTAGAATAATCATCCAAGAATAAAACATAATAACGATGGCCCAAATAACTTAAAATGGGAGATGTTCATAAATCACTATGAATAATATCAAAAGGCATCAATGTACGAGAAGTAGAGGCTACAAAGGGTAATCTAACATATTTTCCTAATGGACAAGAAGGACAAAGTGGGGTACTACACGTACCCTTACAATCAATAAAATTATTTTTATGCAAAGACGAAATAATATATGACCCTGGATGACCCAAACGTGCATGCCACAAGGAAGGAGCAAGAGCGTCAAAGGTAGAGGGTGTGGCTTGACTCGTGGAAATGGTGATTGGATAATGATCTCCCCGACTATTACATCTCGTTAGAGGTATCCCCGTCTTGAAATCCTTCACAGAAAATCCAAAAGGATCAAAGTTAACAAAAACCCAATTATCAGTTGTGAATTTTCGGATAGACATCAAATTTTTAATTAAATGGGGGGCATGAAGGACATTTTTAAGGACGAGAGGTGGATGTGGAGGAGGCAAATTTGTGTGGCCATAACCACGAATTGGAATTGAATTGCCATTTTATGCCACGATTATTGCTCAAATTGAAATAAGATGAGAGATTACCTTGCGCGGACGTCATCTGAGAAGTGGCTTCGGTGTCCATATACCAATTTGCGTCCGGGGGATTTAATCCAAGTGTATGCATCGCGGCCTCAATATCTGAGGGTGTCGGGCTAGAAATTAGGCCCGCATAAGTGAAAACATGCTGAGGCCGAGGCCCAAGCAGGCCAGCCTGCTGCCACGGCCCAACGGACCGTGATGTAGAGTTCTGGGCCTGGAAACTGGGTTTGGGAACAGACTAGAATGGAGCTCAGTTTCCAGGGTAAGGCGACGGGGATACAAGTTGTTGGGCCACTGGCCCAGCCCCACGGCCAGTAGGCCCAAGGCTGTGGCCAGTTGGCCTGCGGCCCACTATTCCGAGGACCACCGCCATTGTTTCATCCTGGGCCACCGCCGTTGTTACCGCCGTTGTTACCGCCGCTACCGCGGTTCTTGCCATTATTCTTAGGATTTTGACCTTTTTTACCGCCATCGTAGGTATGGTTTTGTCTAGAATGATCCGAGAATGAGGGAGGGTCACCAGACGTGGCCATCATCATTACAGAATTAGTTATTGTAGTCGACTTCTTAGCCAAGCCGTCCTCTTCTAATGTAAGCATGGAACGAGCTTGTTAGAATGATGAGAGAGGATTACTTTGACGAAGAAGCGTTCCAACGCCATTATAGGCCTCGAATAGGCCTGCAACCCTCTGAAGAACAAGACGATCATTGGTTACCGGTGCACCAACGTTGCGGAGTTGATCCGCCATTTCTTTCAGCCTTTTATAATAAGCTGAGACGTTCGAAAAATCTTCCATGTTAACATTAGAAAATTCCTGCTCAAGAGTGACAACACGAGAATTTTCGTTATCTTGGAATATGTCACGCACCTTATTTCAATTTTCCATCGTCGTAGCGTCGAGTTCAATAATCGTCTGCAAGAGGTCATCCTCGGGGGTTGGCACTTTCTCCTTGCCGGTTACCGAGGGGATGATGTGATGAAGAACTTGCTGCGAGCGTGCGTGAACTTTGAATAATTCTGCCCATGTCGCGTATTGGACGTTTTCAATTGCAAGAACGATAGGGATGTGTTTCTTGATGTTTGAAACAGTATGGGCAGGGTGAAACATGTTCTTTGAGGTATACATGATGAGAGAATAAAAGGAGAATGAGGGATTTAGAAGAAAAAATTAGGAGAAGAGAACACAGTTTATGGCCGTCGGCCGAGGTGTATGTCCCGGTTTCCGAGAATCAAAGTAGGGTTGCGGAAGGTGTTCTTGCCCTAGACCCCTGATACAATGAAAAAATATAATCCCTTGATTATTTTTATTAATGAAGATGTATTTATATAGTTTACAATCTCCAAATATGAAAAATCATATTCCTACTTTACTACTAATATCCTAATTATACTTGTACAAGAATTCTACAACTATGGTAAGTTTGTACAACAAATTGGCTCTCGGTTTCCGTGATATACACGGTATACATGTGGGTCGTGTATATCACGGGTATATTTCTATCATAAAGTTTATCAATAATCGAGGGACAAAAAATATTATTAATCGTAAGCTTAATATAAATTGATCAAACTACCTCGTGGTAGTGCTAATGTGGTATTACCAATAAAGGTTGTGGTGGAAAAATTTAAAAGTCTAGAAAAACAATTAACTTTAGAGGATCTCTCAAACACACTACTTCAGTCTCAACCCACAATACACATTATACACTTAATATACCATGTATAATTAATGTATAATTATTGTCTAATCTGTGTATATATTACACACTGATTATAAATTTACTATACACAAATTATACTCGGTATGCATCAGGAAAAAGATGAAAATAGAGGGGGGGGGGGGGGGGGGGGAGAATGAAGCAGACCAACAAAGGGAAGCAATCAGAAAACTGATCAGTGTGTACTCGGTGTGTATACCTTATATGTTAATTATACACTTAAAAAACACTGAGTATACAGTTTATTCACACCTCGCCAAAACTTATTTACACCATCGTTATGGCACATCTTTGTAGTATCTTCATCTTTTTTCCTACCATTATCAGTAGCACCTACTAAAAATGAATTGACGTCTCTGTACCAAGCACCCAAAGTAGATGAAGATAAAGATTCAAAAAGACCCATGAATTTGAGAGAAAATAATATTAGACATTTGCTAATGAAGACTAGGGGCGGGCTTACATCGGTTTTGTATCCGAAAAATATGAACCGAATAAAAATCATTTTAAAAAAAACTGAATCCAACTTTTAAAAAAAAAAAATCGATATGTTCGGTTTATATCGCCGAACGTATCGGATTATATCGGTTTTTTCTAGTGAGCCAGGGAGGGGCGGGACAGGGAATTTTTTGTTTTTTAAAAAAGAATTGAATTTTCAACACTGAAATTGGCATTCACACCTACACTACCACAAAATTTCGACGTTGGAATGTATTGTGTATCGTGAGATGTTTACTAAAGAAAAAGGAAAATTAGAAACCGATTTGGGGGAAAACACATGGGAAAACATGCATTTTTCTAAAAATTGGCTGCGCCAAACCGCCTCGCGGCCGGCCCCGTCTCGAAAAAATACGCAAAAAAAAATCGGGTAAAACGGACATCCGAGCGCAGAGTTATGACCATTTAAAGTTTTACCAATTTACAACTACTTTCTCTCCCTACATTTTATGTCAATGCTTTTGTGATATGTTAATCAAGTTCATGCCGCATTCGACTTCAATAAAAGCTTCATAGATTGATTTCAATGGCTATGATTCAAGAGATAGTAGTAGCCTAAAATAAAAAAATAAGATTAATTACATATTTAATTCGATTTTTCGGTTCGGTTCGTATCCAAAATTAAAAAACCGAACCGAATCATTAAATTCTTATTCGGTTCGGTTTTTCAAAAAAATATTTTTTTAAAAAAAAACTAATAAAAACCGAACCGAATCGGTTCGGTTTGATTTTTTCGGTTTTTCGGATTTTTTTGCCATCCGTAGTGAAGACACATAGATCTAAGGAAAGGAATTTTGGAGAAAAATATATTTTAAAAAAGGAATAAAGATAGTATTTCAAATAGAGAGATACTCGGATTGAAAATGTTGGGCTCTCTATAGGAAAAAATGATAGAAATAAAAACATAAAGTAAAGAGTGGCGTGTGAGATACACACTGCCCAATGCATATGTATATTAGTAATTATGAGTTCACTCATTTGAGTTTAAATAGCTGGCATCCAAAAATGTAGGCTTAGATATTTAATTAATCAAAACATATTTCCTGAAAATGTTGGCCTAATCCTAATTAATGAACTACTGTGTATTGTGATAACCTGCTAAAAAAGGTAAAAGAATCATCACCGGACGGTTATAACGGGTTAGTAAACAAAGAATGGGGCTCTTTTTAGTTTAATGTTAATATGGGCCGCCAGTTGAGTTAATTTTTCTTAATACTATATTAGCTTTTTTTAAATTTTCAATTGATGAAAAATGAATGTTTTCTCAGATTTTAAAGGACGTGCAAAATACACTGTTTATTTTAATTTTTTAAAGGGTGTGCAAAATACAAATGTAACAACTAATATGAAAATGAGTCAATATATAATAAGTGCCAATAATTAATTGGATGAAACCCCCAACCACAAACCCTATGCTAATTCTCCATGCTACAGTCAATTTTTCTCTCTTCCTCATAGATTGTTAACAACAAGCGCAGTATTTTCATGGCAGTCATGAAGAAAATTAGATCTCTAATAGCATTTGATGCCAATCCAAAGTTTTTCCTCTATTCATCAAACATGGTTCTTTTAATTATTAGGAGTATCTTTTTTCTTATTACATATTTTTGATTCCTTCAAACCCTTAAAAATATCATATTTTTCTTGTACGGATATTTTTCTTGATTTCACGAGTCCAACAGTGTGCAGTGCCTTTCATTGGATCTACATATCAAGTTTCAAATACCCCTTTGTCGATCTGCAATATCTCACCATAAATGTGAAGATCGAACAGTACAAAGATAGCCCTGAACCTACAATTCATAGCTCCTCCTCAAGATCTACCTTTTTTTTCTTTTTCTTTCTTCTTTTAAAACGCTACCAGAAAATAGCTAATTTCTGATGAAATCCTTACAGACGTGATGTCTGTCGAAAATTAGTGATTTTCTGGTAGTGAAAAATAAAATTTATTCATAACTTCTTGTGTTCGGTATTCAATGGCTTAAGTCTGAGATCTCTAATTAACAATAGATGAATCTCATTTATTTCACTATATCCCTTGATCATCTTTCTTAATTTACTTGATATTACTTTTGACCTATAGAAATTTGATGTCATGATTCTAATTGATGATATGTATATAGATGTTGTGGCAAAAGTATTGCAACATCTTTACCAAATTCATTTTAGGGTTTTGTATTTTTTTTGTCCCGAAAATCACTTCAATTACTTCAATCTTTTCATTGAAATACTCCACAGAATCTTTTGTGTACAACAATATGTTTTTTTCCCAATGATAAATCATGATTTTGGTCTCAATTGGCATCATGAGTTATTTGCTTTTTGTTCATCATCTCCTGGTACACAGTCGTCTTTTGCAAATGCAGCACTATCAAGATTCGCATATATTTGTCATTAAAATTGAGTGTGAATCTTGATGATGCTGCATTAGCAATAAATGACTAACTTAAGCTTCCGATCAACAGATTACCATGATCCCTGCGCAAGAATGACACGCACAAATCCAATTTGATTGGATTCTTATTTCTTGATTCACTAGCAATCTTGAATAAGTATTTGATTCAAATCATGGTACGTAATTGCGTATTTCTTCAAGGATTTAAGTTATATATATCAATATTATAAAAAATGTGTTATTCTATAATTGGTGTAGCTTGTGATAGCAGGTATGACCATTTTTATCTTGGTACCAAATAATGTTTTAATTACTTTATAAATGTTTTGATTGTGTAAATAACGGTTACATGAGGAAAACTTAAACTCCTTTTATTCGACGAGTGTTTTCTCACATAATGAACATTTAATTAGTTTTCATTGTTTCATGTCTTTCTTGAAATTATATCTTTGGTTGCAGTCACTAAAGCAAGATCACGAATATGAAATTCGTTGAAGTCGAAATTAGAGAGCTAAAGCCTGCAGTTATTCTTTTAACAAATTATTTGGGCTTTGACTTGAGTATAAATAGTCTCTTTTGATATTATTACCTTAAAATAACTTTTATATCTTTGTCTAGAAATGTGTTATGGCCACATTGCTAGTATTAAAATGTAATGTGATTCTTGATGATGATGCATTAGCAATACACTACTAAATCTGAGCATCCTCGAATTGCTGATTTGTTGCTAATCGGGGTGATTTAAGTTATAGTCATTGATTGCGTAATGAAGTTTTTACATCACAAGTGTAATTTAACTTGTCATAACATTGTATTAATCAATTTTGTTAACTACTGTTATCTAAATATCTTTTATACCACCAGTTTATTTAGAACTTAAACTCAATATTTTTATAGATTCAACTTATATATATGGATAATGCATATAACTTTTACGTTATTAATATAATTCAACAGAATATGAAATTTCTGAAGTCAATACAAGAAAACTAAAGCCTGAACGTATGCTTTCTTTTCATCCAGTATCTGCGTCATTGGGCCTTATCCAAATCCACAGCTGTTGAGTAAAATATAAAATGACACAGAAGGGTAGTTAAGTCATTACACAGTAGATAGTTAACACATTGTTAACTATAAATAGGAAGTTAGAGGATGTTACCGTTAAGATTTTACAGTGTATTCCTTTCTCTTCTTCTTCTTCAATGTACTCTCTCTATTTCTATGAAATGATCTTCTTCTTTGTCACTTCTTAATTCATCTCATTACAAGATATATCAATGATTTCAACAGCCTCGGTAAGGTCGATTAAAGGTGAAGCACTTCCTAGCTATCAAAAAAATTTGTACTCATTGTCGAACCAAAAACCTTTAAGTAAGTGTGGAAGAATCTTATCCATCCCATCCAAATTTTTGGTGGTAAGTAATTTTGTTTAGCAAACTATTTTGGGCTTTGCGACTATAAATATATTATTTTCTTAATTACTATAAGCTCAATGCAGAAGTTATAATGTTGTACATTTTTCAGGTCGGTCCCTCTATTTCTGTGATCAAAATGTATTTTAGAAAGTCATTTTGTACCAGCAAACATATATTGGTGCTGCAAGATGGAACAACAAATTTCCAGGTCGGTCCCTCTATTTCTGTGATCAAAATGTACGATCTTTAATTATGTTTATGCCAGTTCAATCTCCACAATGGGAAAGACATTACAAAAATTTGGTCCCTCCTTGAGTACTACGTAGTAATACTTTTCATTCATCATACATTCTTTAAGTATATACCCATAATTAAAGTCTTGTAATTAATTGAGAACTTAATACTTGTTAATTCTAGTTTTACCATGATATTTATTCGACTTACCTCAATGTAATTTTAATTGACTTGAATTTTTCCAAGCTTCAAGGATATACAATTGGAGAAGCACAACACTTTTTGGTATGACACAATGTAATTTTACTATGAAGGAGTATCACTTGATTCTCCTTAGACATGGATAAATCTGACATCATGTACAAATACAATGACAAATAATTTCCTCGCAATATATATAAAGTATTTTGGTTATTTCTGACAGCATGAGCATGCTATTATGTTCAAATATCTTTCTTTTCAGTGATCAGGTGGGGAAAAAGAAACATATACACATGATGGTACTAGTTTGTATCTTAGATGCAAATAAAAAGAAGATTTTGCAACTGAGATAACCCCTTTTTATTATATTATAATATATACTCTGTTAAATTATCTTTTCAGAACAGAAATTACTAATCCATAAAGATTCTCATGACTGGTAGCTGGCATCTTACGTACAATCAAGCTTAAGTTTGCTTTTCAACCACAAAAGCATTATGTAAGTCACTGTTTCACCTGAAGGAAAATCGTCCTTGATTAATATTGAGCTTTTACAATTTCTCCAATTTAAATGTATTTTCAGTCTTTAACCAAACTTTCCATCTCCAGCTAAAAGTAATATCACTTGGTACCGGTAGGGATAGAAGAGATCCATACACTTTAGCCAGACCTTTCATATTCGAATCCTGCTAATGGAAAAACTCCTAATAATTAAGAAGCGCTTTTCCACTAATGAATTCTATGCTACTCAAATTTGAATTAATCGAACCAATGCGTTCCGGATACCCTATGATTATTACATCGCAAAGAAATTCAAAAGTCAATTACTTGTGTTTATCTTTCAGATTACCCCAAGAGTGTAAAGTTTTTACACTATTAATGTATGAAAGTTATACACGCTAATAATGTAAAGAATTTTTATAGTGTACGTGAATTTTAACTGGTTATAGTAGGTTTCTGCCTACTTTTCAGGTTACTCTATCAGGTTTAATGTTAAGAATTACATATATTGAAGGTCAATTTTATATGATGTGATTTAACAGTCAAATTTACTCCAAATAAGCTTAAATTTAAAACATAAATTTCATATATCATAAAGAACAAACTTCAATCATCAATTTGTCAAAAAACAATAAAAACATATACCTATTGAGTGCATAAAACTCAAACTCTAACTTTGATAGTAGAAACAATTTTCGTACACATGTTCCAATCAAAATCTCTTATAATAAATTTTGGAGTATTTGTTTAATCTTGTAGCGATGGATGAGATCCTTCCACCTTTAATTGAAAGTTTCAGATCCGAGTCTTACGAATTAAAGAACTCATGATAAGAAGAATTTTCCCATTAATGAGCCCTACTCGCCAATATAAATTAGTCGGACCAATGCGTTTCGTATACTTGTATATGGTTATACCCAAAATAAATTAAAAAGGCAATTACCTGTGCTTATTTTTAGGAGACCCAAGAGTATAACACTTTTTAGACTATTAATGTATAAAAGTTATATACGCTAATAATATAAACAATTTTTATAGTATAACTCAATACTATAGTAAGTTCCTGCCTTACTTTAATTTTCAGGTTGCTGTATCATGTTTAATGTTAAGAATTAGAAGGTCAATTTTCATTTGATATTTAAAACATACACACTATTGGTTGAGGGCATAAAACTCAAACTCTTCACTTTGATAGTAATAGAAACAGTTTTCGTACACATGTTCCAATCAAAATCTCTATGTAAATTCTGGAGTATTTGTTTATTTACAATTTCAGAAGTGCGAATCAAAACAACTAACATGTGCAGTGATATTCGAGAAACTAAAGACCATGTGTACTATAATAGAATCATGTTAGTTGATGTAGTTTAACAGTTCTAAATTCACGGACAACCTATAAGTACGAAGTTTAAGTTTTCCCCCATCACTCATTTTACTTGGAATATTTATTTGGAACTAACTAACTATGTTTGAGTAAAGTAACATGCTTACCTAAAATTTGTCGTGATTAATACTGATGAATCTAATTAGTTTGATTAAAAATGCCATGGGTAATAAAACTCTTGGAGGCAAATAATTTAATAAGTGCCTCTGCAGCTGGCAGGATCTAATAAACTACTGTACTTACTGTCTTCTGTGAATATTCTTGATTGGTAGATTCAAAACTACAGTAGAAGACTTCATAATTGTGTGATGTAAGTAAGGTGCACTATCAGAGTGTATAAATATTTTATTTTATCAGGATAAGTTCGGTTATAATAGTAGGTAAAAACATATCACCGGTTTGGGCTGATCCACCGTGTCCCTATCCAACGTCATCATGGCCCCACCTTCGATTCGACAGCCCCAGCCAGGCATCCTCGGCGCACGTCCGCAGAAGGCATACGGTGCACATATCTCTCCTCCTTCAACCTACGCGCCGACAGATATTGAGGCGGCTATGAACACGATGTCTCTAATGCACCAGACGACGGTTGGTACATGGATACTCCCAAGGTACTCTCGCATCTTATTTCAATATGAGCAATTTAAATCGAACTATTATTGTTGGTAGTGGACAAAGCATTCCTATTCGAGGTTATGGACAATCTTCCCTCTCCCCACCTCATCCACAGTTAGTCTTAAACAATGTCCTCCATGCCCCGAAACTCATCAAAAATCTAATCTATGTGCGTCGTTTCACAACCGACAATAATGTTTCCCTTGAATTTGATCCTTTTGGCTTTTCTGTGAAGGACCTTATGACAGGGACACCAATAATGAGATGTGACAGCATCGGGGACCTCTATCCTATCACCACCACCATCGGCCATCTAGCATCCTCTCCATCAATCTTTGCAACTCTTTCGTCTTCTTTATGGCATAATAGATTAGGACATCCGGGAGATTCTGTTTTACGCTCCCTTAGTAAAAATAAATTTATTCAGTGCAAACATGTCTCTACTACTCCTATCTGTGAATCTTGCATTTTTGGAAACATGTCAAATTGCCATTTTATTCTTCATCCACATGTACTTTAATGTCATTCGATATAATACATAGTGATTTATGGACTTCTCCCATTTTAAGCACGTCCGGGCATAGATATTATGTGTTATTTTTGGATGATTATTCCAATTTTCTGTGGACTTTTCTCATTGGTAATAAGTCTCAAGTCTATTCTATTTTTTTGCCTTTTAGCGCTTTCATAAAGACACAATTTGAAAAGAATATCAAATGTTTTCAATGTGACAATGGAAGAAAATTCGATAATCAACAATTCAAATTGTTCTCCGCCAAACACGGCCTTGTTTTTCGTCTTTCCTGTCCACGTACCTATCCACAAAATGGAAAAACTGAATGGAAAATTAGAACCATAAACAACTTAATTCGTGCCCTTCTTGCCTACGCCTCTATCTCCCCTATTTTTGGCATTACACATTTTCAATAACATGTCTCTTGAACATTCTCCCAAACAAGTCTCTCAAACACAAGTCACCCACTCAAGTTATCTATCTTCAGGATCCCTCCTATAAGCATTTACGAACTTTCGGATGTTTATGTTACCCCTACATCCCTCCACTCAAATCAACAAGCTGCAACATAGGTCATCCCCATGTGTCTTTCTTGGTTACCCCCAATCATAGAGGTTACAATTGTTACGACTTGTCAAGCCGAAAAATAATTATTTCTAGGCATTTCATATTCGATGAGTCTCAATTCCCCTTTTCTAAACTCAATTATCCACATCCGACTTCCTAAATGTGGTCTAAATCCCCTTCTAATCTATCACTTGCAAATCAATCGTCATCATCATCGCCAATTGGCCCCACCACTGTCGTCCCGAGGCGGGCAATCCACCCAGCCCCGCAACGGGAGCTTCAGACCAGCCCGTCACGGCCTTCCATCTCGACTACCTCTCGGCCAGCTGAGCCTTAGAACAGTCCATCATAGCCTTCTATTTGGGCTGCCTCTCGGCCAGCCACCGCTCTTCCCGACACCACTGCCCCATTTTGGCAACACCCCCCACTCTCGGTCCTATTCCCAGTCTCGTTGTCACATCTCATCCACCACCTCCAGCGGCACCCCGATTAACAATGGAAACACGTGCTATGCAGACATTTCCAAACCCAAACGACTATTTAACTTGTCCACTTCGGTTGCCTCTTCCCCTGTCCCTCGTAATTTGAAAGATGCCTTGTCCGATCCTAATTGGAAAAATGAAATGATTGACAAATGTAATGCTCTTATTGAAAATAAGATGTGGGATCTAGTACCTCGTCCTCCTGATTAATATTATTCATTATATGTGGATTTTTCGACATAAAAAAGAAATCTGATGGTTCTTTTGATAGACATAAGGTCCGTCTTGTAGGTGATGGCAGGTCTCAACAGGTGGGAGTGGATTGTGCTGAAACCTTCAGCCCGATAGTGAAACATGCGACTATTCTGACTATTCTCAGTATTGCTCTGTCTAAATCTTGGCCCATTCATCAGCTTGACGTCAAAAATACTTTCTTGCTTGTGGACCTTCATGAAATCGTATATATGCATCAGCCTATGGGATTCAAGGATCCAGTTCATCCATATTATGTGTGTCTTTTGAAGAAATCACTTTATGGACTGAAACAGGCTCCTCGTGTCTGGTACTAACGGCTTGTTGTCTTTGTATCCTCTATCGATTTTCACATAGAAGATCTGATCATTCAATGTTCATCTTTAGCAAGGGTAATGACATTGCATACATCCTACTATATGTTGATGATATCAACCTCACTACATCTTCTGATGCACTTCGCCGATCCATCATGTCACTCCTTGCCTCTGAGTTTGCTATGAAGGATTTGGGCCCCCTAAGCTATTTTTTTGGCATTACTGTTACGAGACATGCAGGTGGCTTATTTATTTGTCAAAGAAAGTACACCGAAGAGATCCTTGACCGAGCAGGCATGACGTCTTGAAAACCGACCCACACGCCGGTGGACACTAATTCCAAACTTAGTGTCTCTTCGGGTTCCCTGTATGCCGACCCAACTCACTATCGAAGTTTAGCAAGAGCATTACAATATCTCACTTTCATGAGACCAGATATATCTTATTCCGTACAAGTATGCTTACATATGCACAGCCCAACAGATGCACATATGAATGCGCTCAAACGTATTTTGCGTTATGTACAAGGTACTCTTTACTTTGGCCTCCACCTGTACAAGTCCACACTCTCTGGTCTCACCTCTTATTCTGACGCTGACTAGGGTGGTTGTCCGGACACTCGTCGCTCTACGTCAGTTTACTGTGTCTTCCTCGGAGATAATTTGCTTTCTTGGTCTTCTAAAAGACAACCTCCTCTGTCTCGATCTAGTGCCGAAGCCGAGTACAAAGGAGTCGCGAATGTTGTCTCTGAGTCTTGTTGGATACGCAACCTTCTGTTGGAACTTCACTGCCCAATCTACAAGGGTACATTGGTCTACTATGATAATGTCAATGCGATATATCTCTCCGAAAATCCCGTTCAACATTAGCGCACTAAACACATTGAGATGGATATTCAATTTGTATGTGAAAAAGTGGCTCGTGGCCAAGTTCGTGTCCTTTATGTTCCTTCCAAGTATCATATTGTTGATATATTCACTAAAGGACTTCCGCGCATTCTTTTTGATGATTTCCGAGCCAGTCTCAGCGTACGAGAACCTCCCGCTTCGACTGCGGGGGTGTGATAGAATATTTCCATATATTGTATTTACCATTACTAGAATATTACTATATTTTGTATATCTTTTATATTAGGTAAATTTATATTCCAATTATAAGTAGAAAGATTTAATTACCTACTTTGTAGTCATGTAACACTATATATATTGTATATGATAATTAATGAAAGGCCAGAGAACATATTCCTACGACCTTCCCAAGAAACCTAACATGATAACTTCAAAAAGAATATTATTATAACTAGTTAAATTGACTAGATGGTATAAAAATTTAACACTATTTAATATATATATATATAGTTACTTAAATTAACTATATAATAAGTGTAGGTTGAGTGGTACGATGAAGGACGTTTTCGTAATACCATTACGAAAAAATTTAACACTATTTAATATATATATAGTTACTTAAATTTAATCATATTTTGTATATCTTTTATATTAAATAAATTTATATTTCAATTAGAAGTAGGAAGATTTAATTACCTTATTTATAGTCATATAACACTATATATATTATATATAATAATTAATGAAAGGCCAGAGAACATATTCCTATTACTTTCACAGGAAACTTAACATGATAACTTTAAAAAGAATATTATTATAACTAGTTACATTGACTAGATGGTATAAAAATTTAACACTATTTAATATATATATATATATATAGTTACTTAAATTAACTATATAATAAGTGTAGGTTGAGTGGTACAATGAAGGACGTTTTCGTAATACCATTATTTCTTAGGGGCACTTTGGTACTTCGGTTTCAACCTTCTATTTTCCACTTCGCTGAAGGAATTATGATGCAATTTTAATTATAGTATATAGACTATTTAAGAGTGCTCATTTCTTTGACGGAGCATAGTGAATCCACAGGAATCTCTATATCTTTTAGCTTTCTTATATTTAATCTTTTGAAATTTAAATGACAGGGGCAACTTATATAAATAACTATCTTTTAATGTTTGCTTTTAATTCGTAGCTACATTTAAATATTTTTGTTGTATTTGACTGTATTTCAGTGTATTTGAATATATTGTTCAGTTGTATCCAATCTTATCTGATGTCACATGTATTTGGTTGTATTTGAATACATGAATCTTAATTTTTCTAAATACATGTGTATTCAAAATAATATATTTAAGTGCACTTAAATATACGACATGACTGTGTATTTTAGTGTGTTTATATATTGATGTATCCTTTTATTTTGGGTGTAGGTGAATGTATTCGACTGTATTTGAATGTATTTCAACAAAATTTCAGATGCAAAATTTCGAATATGATGTATTTACTCGAAAAATTGTATACAAACACACACACACATATATATATTTAGATTGTTGTCAAATTGAAATACATTGAATCAAGTTTCTGGTGTATATAAATACAGTCAAATACTCCCGTATCTGACTGATAAACTGTAAGTCTGCAAGATTCAACAACACTTGAATAAGTCCGAACACATACATATTCAGCCATGATTCAAATACATATGTATTCATCCATGATTCTTATCAGCATCCATGACTCATTCAAATACATATGATTCAAATGTGTTTAATTTTAAATAAACGTGTATTTAATTCATTCAAATCAAAATACAATCATATACATGTATACATACATATGTATTCAGTCATTATTGCAATATAGCTGTATTTTAATTCACAAAAACAATTGATTCATATACACCTGTATTTAAATTCATTCAAAGCGAAATACAATCATATATACATATTTTTATGTATTAGACTGTATTCAGAATTTCCGGCACTTGTGGAGGAAGAAGCCATGGATTATCGGCATCTCCGTCAGATCCAGTATGTGACGCCTCCGATCTTCCTCCTCCATTGTTTTCGCCGCCGGTAATGCATTAATCACAACTTCGTGATTTCATATCTGGATCTAACGGTGGAGGGCGACAATGTTTAAAGATGAAAAGTGGTAGCGGAGGAAGAAGTTTCCGGCCATATTTAATGTGTGGAGATGAGAGAAGGGAAGAGAGAGAGACATTTATTTGGTTGGGCTCCGGTGGAGCTCCACCATAGAAGATGATCGACGACGACGGTACTAGATCTGGCCGAGGGAGAGAGAGAGGGAACAGAGAAAGGGGGGTGAGGGAGAAGAGATGAATGAGGGAGAAATACAAGCCATAAACCTAATGTATTTTGGTATAGCTATAAATGATAATTTATAAAATCATTGTAGCCATTAAATATAAATAAATTAAAAAGTAGTTATTATCAATAATTACCTCTTAAAGATAGCTATACCAAGTAATTATTGTTGGAATATTAATGTATAATCAATCACAGAACAGATGGAAGATCTTACAAGATTGATGTGTCGTGGACAAACCATTGTCCTAAAAGACGATTTCACCTAGCCTCGGTGCACGCTGTCTCCGGCGGCCATCCTTCAGGATTAACACAACGCCGATCAAAGTGTGCACTCACAAAGATCGGATGGAGTAACCGAAATCCTTTTACTCAAAATAAAAACATTTTTTTCCTTTTTTTCTCCTTCTTTTTCAGTTTGCTAAAGCCTCTTTTTATAGATGAAAGCAAGGTGTGAACACCTTAATTCAATCCTGGAAATTCGAACCAATCAGTTTTGAAAACCCAAAAGTCTTTCGTAATTGAAGTGTTTCGTAAATACCAAAACGAAACAAATAGTGGAAAACTTTCTTGAACAAATAAAACTTTGTTTCTCCACAAACTTTCAAAACTTTGAAGCTAGTTTCCAATAATCCCCACAAGATTCAAAGTTTAAAAACTATTTTAGAAGTTTGAGCAAAAATTAGAGTTCCGTGCATAAGTGCTAATGTCTTGCGACTTGAATTAACACATAGTGTCACCAAACTAAGACCCACATCCCATCGAGTGATTTGCATCTTGAACGCAATGGGAAGTTTGTGAGCCCGTTGTATGGGATACACATTTCACTCAACAAATTTGATTACTCCGCGAATAATAGTTGGCGCCTTATACTGTCCATATGCCTCATGCCCGGATGGTCATAGGTGCTCTAGGGAGATGACCCCGTTTCTCCCATAGAAAGTGGCCAAACTTCCATACCTAATTCGGTGGATCCCATCAAGTGTGTACTACCTCACACCACCACACATGTGGATATGGGTCCATTAACAACCAAATTTCCTATCCTTCACACATTGGTAGCAAGCACTACATATACAATTACATGGATGGAAACATAGTAGTGCTCCTGAATTATTACCCGTGTTACTCTTTGAACTTTACAAAGCAAAGTAGGGATATATGAGCACAATTCACTCAATGAGTCTCAATCCCATCCCTTTAGATGATTCCAAAACCATCTTTTTACAAAGGCCTTTTGTTAACGGATCTGCAAGATTCTTTTCAGACTTTACATAGTCCAGTGAAATCACTCCACTAGTCAACATCTCTTTGACAACCTTGTGTCTCAACCGAATGTGTCTCTTCTTTCCATTGTATGCACTATTCTTTGCAACTCCAATTGCAGCTTGACAATCACAATGCATCGCAATCGACGGAGTTGGCTTCCCCCACAATGGAATATCTGATGGTAGGTTTCTCAACCATTCTGCCTCACATCCTGCCAATTCAAAGGCAATAAATTCATATTCCATAGTAGACATAGTAGTGCAATATTGCTTACAAGATTTCCAGGATATAGCACCTCCACCTAGTGTAACATATCCACTAGTGGAATTAATCTCATCATTATCGGACACTCAATTAGCATCACTATATCCTTCCAACATAGCAGGGAACTTACCAAAATGTAATCCCCGATCCATAGTGCCTTTCAGATATTTAAGCAATCTTTTCAATGCATTCCAATGCTCATTATTAGAACTATGAGTGTATTTACTCAGTCTACTTACAACATATGCAATGTTAGGCCTTGAATAATTCATGAGAAACATCAAACTACCCATGATTTTTGCATACTCAGATTGACACACAGGAACACATTTATTAACAGAAAATCCAAATTCCTTCACATTTTTATCAAATTTTTCATTCCACTGTTTTGGAGCTTGTTTAAGTCCATACAATGACTTAACTAATTTGTAAACCTTGTGCTCTTGACCAGGAATGCGAAATCCTTCAGGTTGTTCCATATATATTTCCTCATCTAGATCCCCATTCAAGAATTCAATTTTCATATCCATTTGATGCACAATTAATCCACGTATAGAAGCAAGTTCAATCAAGGTTCTAATAGTAGATATTTTAGTAACATGAGAATACGTATTAAAGAAACCAATTCCCTTCCTTTGGGTGTTACCCATCACTACCATTCTAGCCTTAAACTTATCAATAGAACCATCAGGTTTCAACTTCTTTTTAAATATCCACTTGCTTTTCAAAGGTCTACACCCTCTAGGAAGATCTGTTAATTCCCAAGTGTGATTACTTAGTATTGATTGTAGTTCACTATCAATGGCCTCTTTCCAAAAAATAGCATTAGTAGATTTCATAACATCATCAAAAGTTCTGGGATCTTCTTTCAAAATAAATACAGAAAAAAAATTCATCCAACACATATTCATCAGTCAAGAAAGCAGTTATAAAATCTAGACCAAAATCAATTTCTTTTTTTTGCCCTTTTACTCCTTCTAGTTCGACGCATGAATCAACTGAGGGAGTAAGAGTATCACTAGCAGGTAATGCAATATCATTCACATTTGAATTAACATCCACATGACATTCATTTTTTATAGGAAATATATCCTTAAAGAATTCAAAGTCTCTAGATTCAATAATATTTTTACATGCATATGATCCATTCGTATTCTTAGCAAGAAAATGATATGCAACACTGTGATATACATAACCAATAAAAATGAAATCAACAGTTTTTGGTCCAATCTTATCATGTTTAAAACTAGGTACACCAACTTTAGCAAGACACCTCACACTTTCAAAAATTTCAGATTAGGCGCACGTCCTTTCCAAATTTCATACGGAGTCTTATCAAGCTTCTTATGAGGTACTCTGTTTAACACATGACATGCTGACAGTATAGCCTCCCCCCACGTGTTATCAGGAAGTCCCGAACTAATCAACATAGCATTCATCATATTTTTCAGAGTTCGATTTTTCCTTTTAGCTATTCTGTTTTGCTCAGGGGTGTAAGGGGCAGTCAATTCATGTATTATTCAATTTTCCTCACATAGTTTCTTAAGGGTAGTAGGATCATACTCACCACCCCGATCACTTCTAAGTCTTTTATTCTTTCGATTAAGTTAGTTTTCTACCTCAGCTTTGTAAATTCTAAACATGTCCTCAGCTTCATCTTTAGACCTAAGGAGATACACCACAGTGTAACGGAAACAATCATCAACAAAGGTTATGTAATATCTTTTTCCTCCTCTACTAGCATGGTTTCTGAAATCTCCTAAATCACTATGTATTAATTCAAGCAAGTCAGATTGTCTTTCAATAGACGGAAAAGATTTCTTGGCATACTTGGCCTCAACACACACTTCACATTTAGTGAATTCAGAATTGGACAAATTAGGAATTAAGTTTAAGTTTTAAGCTGTTTAATCGATGCAACATTCACATGTCCAAGTCTAGCATGCCACAGGTCAAGAGACTCAGCGATGTAAGCAGAAGAGGTACTAGCAGATTTATTCATATTTTCGGAAACAACATCAAGAACAAATAACCCCCATTCCAGAAACCCCACAAATTCCCCATTTTTAGTTAACACAAGTCGATTAGAGTCAAAGGTTAATTTCAATCCAACCTTTATAAGCAAACAACCAGAAATAAGGTTCCTACGCATTTCAGCCACATGCAAAACATTAGTAAGAGAAAGCAATTTTCCAGAAGTAAGTTTTAAAAAAATCTTTCCTTTTCCGAGCACGTTGGTAGAGGCCGAATTGCCCATAAACACGTTCTCTCCTTCAACTTTCTCATAAGTTTGAAAGAAACTGCGGTTGGAGCAGATGTGTCTAGTAGCACCTGTGTCCATGATCCATTCAGCAGCGTTCCCGACAAGATTTTCCTTGAAAACCACAACAACAATATTATCTGCTTCCACTATGTTGGCCTCCTTATTTTTCTTGCCGTAACAATCCTTTTCCATGTGGCCGATCTTCCCACATTCATGACACTTACCTAAGAACTTCTTTATCATTATCTTTGACTCAGGTTTGTAAGGACTAGATTTCTGAAAACATTTATCCTTACCCTTAAACTTGTCAAATTTTGGAGACTTAGGTTCAACAAGATTAGCCTTGGAAAAACCAGAAACCACAACATTCTTGTCCTTCAACCGATTTTCCTCCTCAATTTTCAAATGACCAACTAGTTCTTCAAGAGTTAAGTCTTTTTTTATGCATTAGTTGATTACGATATTCTTTCCACGAAGGGGGTGACTTCTCAATTAGAATAATTGCAAGAGTAACATCACTGATTTTAAGTCCTTCAGAAGCAATGGTAGTACATAAATTCTCATATTCATGAATTTGATCAATTACTGATTTATCATCCTCAACCTCAAATTTCAGTCACTTCCTTATCACAAAACGTTTAGAACCAGCATCATGATTATCATATTTCCTTTCAAGTGCATCCCAAATTTCTCTAGCAGCAGACTATTTCATATAAATATCAAGCAAGGCATTGGTCATGTAATGCAACAACATACCTTTGCAAATTCTATCATCATTATTAAACTTAGCAGTATATTATGTCTTATCCGGTTCAGTTTCAGGGGCATCACAATCATCAAGCACATAACCCACATCAATCTGATCTAAATAGAACCCTATCCTAATAGCCCAGCGCTTATAATTTTTACCATCCAGAGCTTCGACTTTAGACATATCATGAATAAGTTTTGACGCCATGATTGAATTATACAAAATCGTCTTTTAGATTGTTGGAATATTAATGTATAATCAATCACATAACAGAGGGAAGATATTGTTGTGTCGTGGACAGACCACTGTCCTAAAACACGATTTCGCCTAGCCTCGGTGCAAGATGTCTCCGGTGGCCGTCCTCCAGGATTAACACAACGCCGATCGAAGTGTGCACTCACAAAGATCGGATGGAGTAACTGAAATCCTTTTACTCAAAACAAAAACAATTCCCCCCCCCCCCCTTTTTCTACTTCTTTTTCAGTTTGCTAAAGCCTCCTTTTATAGATGAAAGCAAGGTGAGAACACCTTAATTCAATTTCGAAAATTCGAACCAATCAATTTTGAAAACCCAAGTCTTTTGTAAATATCAAAGTTTGTTTTATAGAAACTGAAGTGTTTCGTAAATACCAAAATGAAACAAATAGTGAAAAACTTTCTTGAACAAATAAAACTTTATTTCTACACAAACTTTGAAACTAGTTTCCAACAATTATTCCTATTTGTTATACAATGACCTTACACTGGCGACGATTGGGCCAGAACATTTCCTGTAACCCCAGTAGCATTGCTGCTGTTCGCCGAAAGCCCGAAACTACAAAATTGGGCTGATTGTGATCTAAACTACAGTAAGGTTCATGAGAAAGATACAAGGTTATTTCTGTTCCAATTAACGTGTAAGTGAGAGATTATTGCAATGACATTGACATAGAGCTATAAAAATTTAAAGAAGTCACTTATTTAAAATTACGTAGGTATGTATATATACTCTATTCTCTAGTTTGATGGAGGGCCAGTTAGATTAGCTTGTAATTTAGTTAACTTTTTGACATATCATGTATAATATGTAAAAGTATTCTTGAGGTTTGAGCTCGTTCATTCGTTGCCTCCTGTATTATTACTTTCACGTTCGAGTATTTATTCATTGTTTAAGATACAAATCGTAGAAGATTTCAACAAACAAACAAAAAGATTAATACTTGGCTCGTGACTCTTGCTTTTTCATAGGCCTCGGAAATTAAGTCCCCAAATACTCATACATAGCATATAGTAGTAGTATTTTATTTTATATATAATCAAGAATTGATCCAATTGACATTCACATGACGCCAATTCTTATTTTCAAAATCAAAGTTTTAATTGACGTAATTTTCTTCCGAACCCACCCTTAGAGATAAATAGTTCAAAGGGGTTGTTAAGTCAATTACATCAAGAAAAAAGACAATCTTTTAGTGTTTATATGATTTATTGAATTCTCTTTGATAAAACCGGAGTAAATAACATATTACATAGCCCTGAGATTTTGCTTCTTCTAACTCAACCAATTAAGCTGCTACTGCTATTTTAGCCATTTGTAAAGTAAATTCTTTGTGCCTACCTCTAAAGTGATTTAGTAATCCTGTTTTGAATCTACTAGTTTTTTTCTTTAAATGAATACTTTTGCACAATTGAAATTTCTTCCTTTTTCTACTTCGGTAAATTGGAACTCAAGGGCAGAGCTATATATAGTAAAAAAACTATACTGCATAAATAGGATAAACTATATGGACAAAATTTCTTATATGTGAACCGTTTAATTCCTTGTCATAAGGAAGTTTCTCGTGTAGTGGCATAGGGCATCCTGAATTTGCTTTTTGGTCACAATTTTAAATCGGAAGTATGATATTTTAATACCTTTTAAATTCTCTTTGTATAAATTTTGACACCCTTAGTCGAACATTAATTAGAATCTAGTGTTTTGGGGCCACAAATAAGATGAACAGTCAATGTTTGGTCATGGTCTACAATAGACAACATTAAATTCCTTCAATTCACTAATGGTTGCAAAGGGTTAAGTTTATCAGAATACTTAATGATGTTTGTTGGGCAACTAATATTTCAGATTGTGGAGAATCTTGTTATAATTGTTGTGTGCGTTTGGACATGAATTGGTTGAGATTCTTTTTAAACAAAAAAAAGTGGTATTTGAAGTTGAAAAAATGTGTTTTGAAGTTGAAATTGTGTTTGGTCATGAGTTGGTTGAGATTTTTTTTTTTTTAAAATGTATTTGAAATTGAAGTTGAATAAATGTATTTCGAAGTTGCAATTGTGTTTGGACATGAAAACAGTTAAAATTTTGATAGTGAAAGGTTGAACTTTGTTTTTTGAAATCAACTTTAAATTCTATATTTAAAGTTTGAACTTGAAATAATGAGTCAATTTAATAGACAAATACTTATTTAAAATAATCTTCAAATATTATTTCAATTTTCTTTTATCTAAATTTATGACCAAATGTCTAGCTAACTATGCAATCAAAAAGAAAAACTTAAGCAGCAACATTGCAATTCGCACCAAAGTTTGGTGTTTCAGAAGAAAAAAAAGAGTTTGGTGCGAAACGAAGCCAACCTTATTTAGTACTTTATGCAAAAATATATGTATATAATAATCACACGCATATTTATGTACACTTTTCTCTTAAGAGCCCTATTTTCTGGAATAAAGAGTTTTGGATAGGTTTACCTAGAAAAGAAGAATCTTCACGCATTATATTAGAACAATCTGTTATTTATCATATTGTCAAGTCCAGTAAAATATTCCAAAAAGATGCAAAATGTCCAAAACAACGTGTCCTTGTCGATTTTCTGGCTCTCTAAAATGAAGAATAATAATATCAGAATAAATATATGAAATTATTGTATTTTTCGTTTGATTGAACTTTTAAATCTGGAATTAATAATTCAATATTATTTGTATCATAAATGTGACATTATTTTTACGTCACACTCACGGTGGATAATAATTTCCATTACTAATTCCGCGAATAAAATACAAAAATGATAAAGGTGCCTTCTCCAAAACTCTTCTCCCAAAGTACTTCAAAAAGTCAAGGGTACAATTAAAAATAAAAGTTATCTCAATTATTTAGTATAAAACAAACATACTGTATATATAATTCTGACATTATTTAATTCTCGTATTAAAAGTTCCGCATTGTAATTTCAAAATAACTTGTTCACTAACTAAAACGATCCCTAACAATATACCAGATGAAGATTAATTTTTAATTGTTAGTGTACTTGAATATGTAGTAAAAACTAATAGTAATATTAAAAATCGAAGATTATTTTGATGGAATTTTCAATTTCTAGAGATTAATTGGAGCAAGAAATATTAAATTAAAAGATAAAAAGCCATCGCAAGAAATACGAAAACATTTTTCCTCTATTGAGGGATTATATTTTTTTTTTGATAAAAAATGTTTTCATTAAAAATACATTCCACGGTAATCTAACATAGAAAATGACTTACTCGCGGAACATTTTTTTACAAAAAAATATATTATTTAATTATATAATTCAGGTTATTTATAATTAATTTCTTTCTTATCTAGAGAAAATAATTCAAAATAACAACCAACCGAATCAACAAACATTTAAGCCAATGGTTTAATTTGCCTTTATCTTTGACAACTTTTTGTATATAATATGCCTAGGATACAGCTGGCTTTTGAGGAAAACTTAAAAGGAGCAAAAATTTATCTCATTAAAACTAGTCCCTTTCTTTTTAATTCTAGCTATTTCCCAGTTTTCCCTAATGGTTAGAGAGCAAAAAATCAGAGTTAAAGTGGAGTCGCCAACTTCTGAATTTCAAGTTGAAGTGAAAGGAAGTGATAAAGTTAATGATTTGATCAAAATTGTTAAGAAAGTATGGGGAAGTGATTATATGTTACTTAGGCACAATTCTGTGGAAATGAAGAATGATCAGTATTTGTCTACATATGGTGTTAAAGATGGTTCTGTTATCAGAGTCACTGTCTTCGCTGAAGCACCATGAAATTAAATTTAGAGTTTTTTTGTGTTGGTTTAGGAAACTTTGTAATTTTTTTTGAAGTTGTGGGATATCGATTGATGGGAAGTTTTATATTGTGATCTTGTTATATGCATATATAAGCGGTTTTATGGGATTCTTGGAAGTTTCTTGATTATTTTGTTTTGCTAAGCAGTATTGAAAATCGAATCACATTTCTTTTACCATTACATATTCATTGAAATTTTGGATTGTAATTGGTTATATAGTAGATTTGAGAGGCAGATTGAGGTCGGTTTTTGTGAGTTCAATTGAACTCATTGTTATGTGCTTAAACACTCTGTCTCTCTTTATATATACGAAAAAAATAAATTTATTCTGAATTTACTCACTCTAAATCTTTATTTCATGATTTTTTTGTAATACAAATACAATTGTCTAAAATCTAATTGCATTCGACAGCAAGTCTTCATGTCCATCTTCATTGATAACTTCTTGATACGGTACGAGAACTCTGCAAAACAAAAATATCGAACTCGCTAATTTGGTTAGTAGAGGTACGGCCGCACATTCTATTTCTGAGGCTTTCAATACTAGCCGCGAAACAACATGTCTTTTGTGAGGTTGTGTTGAAGATGAAGAAGATGGTATGGAGGCCGGTAAGTTACTAGCATTTTCTTGTTGATAAAATCTATATATTTTTTTGCATTGGTGTTCTACGCTAGACAACACTTCTTCTTTAGTTTGTTCAATAGGTGGTGGGTGATTTAGATTTTTGGGACTTGGAGGTGGTAGTACTTCTATACAATCGTAAATAGTTTCAATTAGTGATTACTACCGTCTATTTTAATAGTAGGATTTAATACAGAACCAATAATATAAATAGAGGGAATAGGAATAAAATATTTTTTTACTTTGACAAATATTTTTTTAATAGCTGCCTTATAAGCTGGTTTTTCCATATATTCACTAAGTAATAAAAATATTAGAGTTATATAAAACAACATAGTTGAAATAGTAGGATAATATATACCAGAAAATTCTTTTGTTGCTTGAAAAAAATTCTCTAAAAATACAATAAGTTCGGAAATTTTTACCCAATCACTATCTAAAATCATATCAGCTGGATTTTTATTATGAGAGTTAAAAAAATAAAGTTATAGGTTTTCTATAGTCATAAGCAACAAGTAGTTGCTCGTATAAAGAATTCCACCTAGTAGATACTTCTTGTGGAATTTTTCTATAAGGTAGTGCACAATCGTGACAAGTTTTTTTATATTCTTTTCTACGTTGTACTTTATTACTTTTAAAAATAAAGTTTATAGCAAATTGTATTTTACTAAGAATGTCTTCAAAAAGTGATAGACCATACTTTACAATTAAGTTATAAATATGGCACGCGCATTTTTATATGAAAATGATCTGAAAAAGATGGAGTTAAACTATTTTTTAAAATTGTAATTGCGTAATTGTTAGAAGAAGCGTTATCTAATGTAATAGTCATAATTTTATCGGTTATTCCGTAATAATGGCACACTTGATAAATATTATCTGCAATAAAAGTATCAGTGTGCCTATCATCTATATATCTATACGCTAAAATACGTTTTTGCATAGACCATTTATAATCTATCCAATGACAAGTTACAGTTAAATAATCATGGCCGTTAGTACTACGACCTATATCAGAAGTGATACATACTTTGCCATTAAAATGATATAATGAAAAACGCAAATATTGTTGATATTCATGCGCGAATTTAAATACATCTCTCTTAACAGTTGATCTAGGAAAACCGTTAAAAGCGAGGATTATATATATCTCTAATGTAATGAATAAAACCGGGAGATGAAGGAAATGAAAAGGGCAAACCCTCACAAACAACTAATTTTGAAATTGCTTCCCTATCTCTATGTTTATTGTATTTAGAGCCTACAATTCCCCCCGTCATAGGGTTAATTTGACCATGTACTTGGTCCGGGACAATATCGGTATGTGAACCTTGTCCCGATGGAGCGGGCGTTTGCGCACCCAATTTTGAAGCCTGGTATTGGGCATACCTAGCTGGATGAGCACTTACTACGTGTCTAATTAAACCCCCAGTCCCACCGTGACCTTTTCCTATTTTAAATTTTAAAACATTTTTACAAATTTTACATATAGCTACTTGATTCTCTACGTCCCTAACAAAAAATGTCCATGCATCTGATTTTAATGGTCGTTTTGCTGGACCTCGTCTCATACTAGGGGGAATAGGAGGTATTTCAGTTGAAGGTGCACTAGTGGGTGTGTTGTCATCAACATTAGTGGGTGTATCGTCTAGATCATCGTCAAAATTAAAGTCTTCTTGAGTTCCAGAAAACAACTCCTCGTCTAAATCTAATGGTATTGTAGGAAAATGTTGAGTATCAACAAAATCATCCTGTGTAGGAATAAGATGACTAGAAGAAGTACCTTTGTCCTGGTTGCCCCTACTAGAAGAAGTCTTACCCTTACCCTTAAACATACCTCTAATTCCTTCCATTTTAATTATATGCTAACAAATAATTAAAGTAAATGAAATTAAGTGCGCTAAATAAAATAAACAGACGATAATAATTTAATGAATGAACGAATGTACCAAACGCCGACGTAACGTCGACGTGTAATCGAGAGGTTGAAAATTGAAACTTTGCTCGATGGAAGATCCTCAAGCTAGTTGCCAACTTCACTCCCAATTTCCAAATGAATAAATAAAATTGAATATTTAGCAAACAATGTAGACTTGTAGAGAGAGATATTGAGAGATTAGAGAGATTGTAGGAAGATTTGTGATAAAGATGAAGAGAAAATGAGTTATTTATAGTTGAAAAATTGGGTTAAAGTGTAAATATAATAACTTATGGGTTAAAAATAAATATTAAGGGGTAGGGGGGTTGGGGGAGGAGGGAAGGCCTAAAATGGCCGTTAGCCAACGGCATTGGCCACCCTTAATCTAAACTAATTTAGTTGATGAACCATTTCAGGAAACCTTTTTTCAATAGACCAATAAATTGCCCCTTTTCGTCAATCTAAAACTCAAAGGATCTGGAGAATTTTCAAAAAAACTAAAGGGAAAACGATTACTATGGCGCAGTTTATCATACATATTTGAAGCCCAATTGGTCCATGTTCATTTTGGTGAATGTCAACATGTATCAATGGCTAGAAGGACACAATTGCCACAAAATTGCTAATACCCGATGGAAATTTACGTCTTGTCGGAATCTGGCTCGTCAGTAAGGGTTTCTGACGAAGAATATGTATCCATAGCAAGAAAAATACAAAATTCAGATCTACAGCCACTACTTGAAAACAGCTAATTTCCAACGAAGTTATTGCACTTAATAAAATTAATTGTTTGAAATGAAAAACTAACTTAACTGTGTTTATATGTAACAAAAAAATAAGAAAATGTCAGGAAATATTAAATCTGGTAAGAAAAAACGCAAATAGGCTACGAAAAGCTAATTCTTTTTTGAAATAGATGCTACACCAATTAATTACCGTCAATTATAGCGGTGAATGCTAAGTACTTCAATTAATAGTTTGCACGAATTTTAAAATACGTTTAGGTTTTTCCTTTACAGACTCTTTGGTTGCTTCTTTCAGCTAGCTCAGTAGATGAGTGACCGTATTTGCTACCTCTCTCTTGGATACGGCTCCTCTCCATTTTCCCCGAGTTCTTACTTGGATGAGACACGTGTCATAATTAAAAAATAATGGTTGAAATTTAATTAAGCAAACTAAGATTTTAATCATAATTAGAATAATTAATAAATATACCATATATTTGTTTCCAAGTATACCAAATATATATATATATAACTTTTTAAAAAGAAATTAGATTAGTTCAAAGTGTTTATATAACAAACTTTTGAAGTTGTGTACGTGTCGCCGCGTTTGAAGAAGAATAGATTAATACCATACAAAAACCACATAATCATATGCTCATTGTTTTGATATATGTATCGGGTACGAATAATACTTTTTTTTCTTATGCTATACATTCTTGGATAGAGATTAGAGGCTAATCGGCTGCTAGGAAGGCGTCGGATCATTTTCTATTATATGATATATCCAAAGAGCGTGTGTATTGTCTTTGACTAAAAAGTTATTTAACTCGTGTTTACCGTGGCATATATGATGCTTTGTCCTCGAAATCTAATCCAATTAAGTTGCTACTAATCCAAAAACAAATGTTTTTCCAAATGGAAAGAAAAAAATATACTTAACAAAGATTAAGCATCTCTGTCAATTTAAATATTGATTATTTATTTAGAGAGCTTTAATAGTTATAGAAAATATTAGAGTATTTTTATAGTCTTCCGGTATTCGGTACTGAAAATATACAAGGATATACACGGTATACACATACCTTGTGTATACCATGTATATCACGGAAATCCATATGCAACCGTGTATATCATTGTTATGGTAAAATATTTAGTTGTATATTTTGTATATAATTAGTATTGTACACTTATCATAATTGTAGGATTCTTGTACAAATAGAATAGGGTTTGGGAGTAGAATAGGAATATGATTTTCCATATTATGGAAATTGTAAATTGTATATATACTATTTCATTAATGAAAATAATTAAGGGATTATTTCTTTCAGGTACCTACTGGAATTTGACTAATTCATATTCATATCGCGTAGGCTCCATTAAAGGAGAAATTTTCTCTATCGGGGATTTCTCTATCCCATAATATATATATAATATAATATAATATAAGGGGTGGATCTTCCATAGAAGTTCGATGGATCAATCAATAGCTCTGGCTCAAATTTCGTATTTGTGTTAAGAAATTAACTCCATATGTATAAATAACTTATCAAGAATCCATTAAGCAAAATGATTGTGATCTAAAATCTATAAACTTAAAATCTTGAATCCGCGCTCTGCTTATACGGATAAAAACCATAACATAAAATAAAGTGAAGTATTAATGCTTTAAATACTATTTGGATAGATATTCATTTGTACCTAGGAAGAAACCGTAATGGCATGATTAATTAAACCCTTAATCCCCATTCCAAAAGCCTATTAATACTTGACATCTTTAATATCCTCTCAACATTCCAAGACAACTATTATTAAATCTTCAATTCTTCCTTACCATTTTGTACAAACAATGGCTGGAAAACCAAGAATCATGAGGATCAAATTCGAGTCTCCAACCTCTGAATTCTATGCTGAAGTGAGAGAAAAAAGTACAGTGAAAGAGTTGATGAAAATAATCACAAGGGTATGGGGACATGAATACATGATAATTTATCACAAGTCTAAAGAAATGAAAAGTGATCAAATTTTATCTGCTTATAATATCAAAGATGGATCTATTGTCAAAGTTCAAGTTTTTGCAGAACCTCCTCATGATCAGCCAATAAATGCTTGCACAAACAACAACTTCAACTTCATGGAGAACAACAAAAAATCAAACAGGTTTTCAATTCTTGGTGTCGCACCCGTTTTTAACCCCCCAACCGCAAGGAAGAAGGATCCAACATGGTCGCAACGTATTGGTGATTCCTAAATTAATTAAAACTTAAGGAGTTATCACCTAATTATTCTATGGTGAATTAGGGCACCTAAATGTTAACATAAATGCTGCAAAATAAACTCCGATTAATGGTCTGCTAATCTATGAGATTCGGGTAAGAGTTCTTTATTATCCTAAAGGGAAGGAGTTAGGCATTCTTTAAGATCCGCTAACTACGGTTATCCGGTCAAACTTAGGTTGATTATTATGCAAAGGGAAAATGCATGTTCAAATGTATAAAGTTAATTGAAAGGATGTTGCAAATAGTTAATTAAAAGATGCATTTTGACAACATAAAGATTTTACCACTTATATTCTCTTTTGAGGAATCTCGCAAAGGTGATTGCGATTCGGAGAAATAAATTCCCCGCATAAAATCCAAAAAAAAGTATGCATAGCATTGTTTATGTAATACATGCAAAATTGATTCTTTGGGATAAAAACATGCATTTGTATGGCATTATTTACATGTCAAATTGAATTTTTTGATAAAAGTATACATTTGTATGGCATTGTTTATAAAATACATGTAAAGTTAATTTTTGGATAAAAGCATGCATTTGTATGACATTGTCCATAAAATACCTATTTTTGGCAATTGATAGTAAGGAGAAAAGCAAATTATTTGTAATGCAAAGAGGTGATTTATATGGAAGTCATTTTAAATCGTAAATCGGATAAAAAATAAAAAAACCTTATTTGTATGATTGATAATGTGAATAAAAGGATGACCAAATTGTTTTGAAAGTTTTAAAACATGCATGACGAGCCTAAAATAAATAAACTAGCGGCGGATTTCCAATTTTAAACTACCCTATTAATTTATCTGTTCAATGCCTAATTATTCTAAGTATCCCCATGATCGCACAAAGTTGAGTAATTAAATTACAACAAAAAAAATAAAAATGGCGGGATTGAGGAATTAAAAGAAGCGACTAGGGTGGGTGACGATGTCATCCCGCCCTATTTGTTTAGAAGTCTTGAGGCAAGAGAATGTAATGAACGTGGATGTGGGTCTTCGTTTGACAATAATCATGGTGAGTCTCATAACAAGACTCTTCGTTGCTCCCGTGCATTTCATGTAAACGAAAGAAAAGAAAATGATTAGTAGACGGAATATGAAAATATATACATATATCCAATCAACAGTTGATATAAAAAATAAAAAACAGAACCCAACAAAGGCCCAATCGAAAACTATCTATACTGTTGGGAGTTATGGGCCCTATCTCAAGGAGAAATGAGGAGAAAACATGCCCAAACTCAGAGAATCGGATTCGAGAATATACCAGGCCCACTTTCAAATATTCAATTAACATATAAGGGTTGATATACACAAGATATTTCCAAATATACATATGATACACTTAACAGAAAGGAAGATGCAGAGATATCCCACACGATTTAAAGCAAATAACATTCACCAGCTATGCTTAACAAGCAAGCCCAGAATCAATAAATGGCAACACAACTATCTTAGCATGGTCCTAGTTGACATCATCCAAACTCAAACAGACTTATTTTGACATATTCAGACCTGGGTTTGAATGAGAAATAGCCAAAGCAGGGTTCTCACGCACAACACTTAACTACAAGAGAAACTCTGTACACATGCTTAAGAGACACATACAACACCAGATTCTCACTTCAATTTCCTATGGGAAGGGAAACAAAAATGGTCACATCATCATTTAAATGCCAACATCTCAGGTATGCAGGGGTTTTCCGCACTTATATGTTGGATATAATGATATTTATACAAACAGGATATAACATGACCAACAGATACACTTAACAGGGGAGAAGATGAACAGTCACAAAATGACGCTCTTAAATAAGCAGGAACAACTATCATGAACTGGACACATAATCATGTTCAGGCTATATGTTACCTGAGAGCATTTTTTTTAATCAATCATAGCATGGTCGGCATGATTACTAAGTAAAACTTAAAGAAAACAACTTAAGATTCTAGGCTAACTAAAATAAATATAGAAGGATTCAATCCATCAACTTGTTTCAATATATTGGTCTACAACATGCTGACAATTATGATACTAGTAAACACACAAGAATCCAGAGTGACCAATTCAGGTTTTCACATACATATTTATAAGCATGCTTGGGGAGAAGGCAAAGAAGAAAATTAGACTCTATTACTTTCAAGTCACGAAGGGACATTTGGACAGCTCACATAACACATATTTAATAAAATTTCTGTCAATACTATACATGAGATTTAGGTGGATAACATCAAAATGTAGGCAAACATACAGGACATGATCATTCATATTATAGCCCTTAAAGTGAAACAACTATATGCTAGTCATTCATACTACAAATTTCATTCCAAACAAACCCACACATTAATGAAGCCAGGTTTGGATTTCAACATAGCATATTTAGACATGACCAAACAATTGAACAAATTAATATCAGAGGGTATTCAACTAGTCATATCATAATTCTACATAAAATGTGTTGGAACTCAAATGATTCTACATACAACCAGCACCAAACTATATGCATATCACAAGACACCTATCTAGTTATCATTACAACTCTTCTCGGCAACAAGTCATGCTAAACTTAAAGATGGTGATCAATCCACACTTAGACTATGTACATATTTAAGTCAACAGGCTCGGCTATAGTCCAAATCAGAGCCATATAATCTTAGTAAGATGTTGGTATCATTTAACACAGTCATAGTGACAAAATATCTGAAATTAATAATTACACAATACTTAATACTTGCAGAACCCAATCATATATTAAGCACATAACACATTTACAGACTATTAAGCTAATTAGAACTAATCTGGACATTTTAAATAATACACACAACAATAAAAGTAAACTAGAGGAATTTGAACTCACTGAACTTCTCCGGGCAGCAAACCGAGGCGTCGTCTCGAATCGTCAAATCCACTCGGAGAAGTTGTGTTTATGTGATTGAAAAAGAACAAGAGCTTAAGTGTTTTGCAGCTTTGTCGAGCCAGAACCGAAGAGCAAAAGAGGGGATTTTTTTGTCCCATGCAACACAGCCCAAAGGGCTCTATTTATAGCTGGATTTTGAGAACTTAAAAGCTAAAATTCGAAATTTGAATTCAAAGAAAAGAGTGGAAAAAATGACGGTTTTTTGAGAGATGATGATAAAGGGGGTATGGATTTTTACCTTTTCAGAGTGATTTGAAAGAAATGTAACCATTTGGAGCTGTTGGGGTGGAAATCCACTGATTTATCCAATTAGTCGGAGAGTCATTTGAAGAGTTAACCTTGAACCCAAAAGATTTCAAGGTCCTTCTCTTTTGCAGACCTTTGGTCGACTGAACAAAGCTGTGACAACTCTTGTTGGCTGCAAAAATGGGTGAAAGGATGGGGAAAAGCAGGAGAAAGTGACATGGTGGCAGTGACGTCGGTGATGGTGTTTGTCCGGTGGTCCGTTGGGTGTTGGTGAGTAAAAGGGGGGTGTGAAGGTGATGGTGTTTAGGGGAATAAAATGGGTGTGGGCTGCGGAGAGCTGGGCTGGGTTTGGGTGGCCGGTTGGGCTTGGTCGAAGTTGGGTGTAAGATTTGGGCTGACAGATAAATGGGAATTGTCTTAGCCAATTTAAGTAGATGAATTAATTGGTAACCAACCCAATTACCTTAATTCTTTTTCCTACATTAATTTTCAATAGTGCATACATATATATATTACGATACAAGTGAATTAATATACGTATTTAGTTTGAGAAAACTAGAATATTCATATAATAAAAAAATAATTAATTTAGTAATTGGTGAAATATTACAAGAGAAAATCAATCATCAATACCGACGTCGAAATATTAAAATTATTTTTCTGGTTACTTTAATTATAAAACATAATACCTAGTATTTTCAAAATTATGTGGTAATTGGTGAAAATATTCAAAATTTATTTTTTTGGAGAATTTTCAAGACTGAAAAGCATAGTGAAATTAATTAAAGATTGGCCAAAATGAGGTGTCAAAATATTTTAAATCACAAACAAATAATCGAAAGAGAGGGGACAAAATTGGTGTGCTTAGTTCATTGTGTTTTTTTAGGAGGGGTATTATGCCTCTCTAGTTAATTTTATGTAATTTATTGATTGTTCCAAAATCATATGTTAACAATGATGTCGAGTTGATTAGTTGTTATTTCAGAAAGTCATTTCTTCGTGATCCTTCAACAAAAAAAGTAATTTTCTGAAATAATAACTATTAGTTGAGTGAGCATATGAGAAATCAACCCCCATGATTCCTAGAATGAAGGTTGTATGTGCTTCAATAAAAAAGTTACAAATTGTAGCTTCCTTACTCAAGACCTTTTCTTTCCTTAAGATATAAACTTGATCAAGCACCAAATTATTTCTTCCCCATCTCAAAATAGTTGTCATGTTTTTCATTTGTCTCTTAAAAAAATATTAATAAGAACAATACTATTTTACCCTCTTAAAATATTACACCATATTATTTCTCCTCAATAAATATTTAGTATAATTATATATCTATGCCAACTCCATCCATGATGTACTCCCTCTTACCTATTGTAATAATTACAAAGGGTAAAATGTAAAAAATTACTTCATTTTATCTTATTTTTTGGAAATAACATATATTTTGAGATGAATATTTATAGTAAAGATGACAAGTATTTTGATACAGATGGGTATAAAATAAACATTTTTTTTTATAGAAAAATAATACTATAGCGTGAGCTTACATTCATTGCGATAAGAACATGTCGCCTAGGTTAAAAGGTAAGTTTTACAGAGTATTAATTAGATCAACATTGATGTATGTGGTAGAATGTTGTCCAGTTAAGAACGCACACGTTCAGAAAATGAAGGTAGCAGAGATGAGGATGCTTAGATGGATGTGTGGTCATACTAGAAGAGAGATGATTAGAAATGAAGTAATACGGGATAAGGCTGGAGTTACCTCTGTGGCGGAGAAGATGAGAGAAGCGCGACTGAGATGATTCGGGCATGTGAAGAGAAGGGGTGTGAATGCGCCAGTTAGGAGGTATGAGAGATTGGCGGTAGCAGGGGCTATGAGAGGTAGAAGTAGGCCGAAGAAGAACTGGGGAGGTGATTAGACATGACATGTCGCATCTCCAGCTGACTGAAGAAATGACCGTAGATAGAAAGTTACGGAGATCGAGTATTAGGATAGAAGGTTAGTAGGTAGTTGAGTTTTGTATGTGAGGGAGGTAGGAGGCTAGCCTTCCCATCTCTTCCTTTTCTTAGTAATAGTATTTAAGTATCGCATAGATCATTATTTCTATGTGGATATTACTTCATTTGTTCTATATCTTGATATTTTCTTACATTATTGTATTGGCTACGTCTCTTTAGCCGAATGTCTATCGGAAACATCATCTCTGCCCCACAAAGTAGATGTAAGGTATGTGTACATTCTACCCTCTCTATACCCCACTTTTATGGGATTACATTGGATATGTTGTTGTTGTTACATTCATTGCACAAATATAACATTTGCCCTCGAACAAGGCCCAAAAATTGAAATAGAGTTGATGGGGAGGAATAATTACACCAAATCATTAAGGCTTGTTTGGTATAAGGAATAAAGGATATTCAATTTCGAGATTAAATTTGAGATGAGTTTATTCTATGTTTTGGGTGGAATAAAATTGCGGTATAACTAATGTCTAGATTGTAGTGTTATTTTTATCTATGTAGAGGGTGAAATAACTAATATCGGGATAACTTATTTTCAACCAAACAACCCCGAGAGTCAAATATGAGGACGTAATTGGAACTTCTCAAAAGTATAGAGGGCCAATTTGGACTCCCTCTAAACTTTACGAGGGCTCATTTGTACTTCAATCAAAATTCTACGCGCCGTCTTCTCCAAAGTCGTATAGAGCTCCACTTGCCAAAAAGAGGCCAGTTTAATTCTCAAAACAAGTTTAATTTATCCCGCGTTAACTCAAAAACAAAAAAATAAAGAGGTAACTTCGATAATAAAATCAATATTATATCAGTGAATAACTAACATCTCCATAGACAAGTAGTTAAAATTATATTCACTTCATTTGTGAAGATTCCAAGCACATGCAAGTTCTGCATTGTGAAAATACTAGTCAGCATTTTCCACAACTATTGTCATTGTCCAACATTTTCAATTAATAGCTCAGAATCAAAACGAGACAACGAACAAAATATCTCATATGAACATTTCAAAATTGAAACACAGTAAAATGTTAGCTAAGTAAAAATCGTTTGTCAGTTCAAAAAAAAATTTCTTAGCAAGGTTACAATCTTAGCAAGACAATTTTTTTTACATGTGGATCCAGATCCGATCCGTGGATTCGGATTTGAATCTGATTTTTATAGACCCGACGGATCTGGATCTGGATCCGGATCTGAATTCAGGTATGAAAAATTCCCTCTTATTTGCTAGCCTCGCTGGAAAATATGGCATCAGTCTCCACTCGCTGGTAATCTATATTTGTACAGTTTTATAATAAAAAATTTCATTATAAAAATTACAAGAAATTGAGTTGTGTTGATCAAATAAAAAAGACAAACCGTGCACTAATCTATCGCTATAAGCGGGATCGGAATCACAAGGTCTATTGTACGCTTCTATTTTAAGTCTTGAAAGGACCTACTCGTACGCCATCAACTATTTGACAACCCGATGCACGTCTATCGCTATAAGCGAGACGGAAGTGAGATCTAATCTGTTTTTACGTCTTGAACCAGTGACCTACCATCAACTTTAATAGTTACTCCCTCCCCTTCGTTGTGCTGATCAAATGTCGACTCAAAAGTTTTACCAACCTGTAAAACAACTATTTCCCAAGAGACCCAGTAAAGAAATTGGCAAATTAATCTCCCTTGTTCCCCCTTGTCCTTCTTCAACTGCAAAATCTAGCTCAATTTTCTTCAAATTCCATCAAGAAAACCAAAGTATAGACTTAGTTTTACGCTTGTTAAAAAAAGTTTGCTGAAGCTGAGGAGTTTGCTGAAGCTGAGAATATAGGCTTAGGATTCTTGATCAAGAAAACAACCGTATTCTCCCTGGGTTGAACTTTTTCGCAATCATGCATGTCTTTATAACGTGCTTGACCATATTGATGACACTATTCCGCGCCTACGGAGGTTGATGATTCTATACGGCACCGTCTCGACGCCGGCGTCAAACAATGGATATATGGTAGTATCTCTCGGGATTTGCTCCTTACTATCATGAAACCGACTCCACGGCCCTTGACTTGTGGAATCGTTTGGAGGAAATTTTTCAGACAACAAGCACACTCGTGCGTGTATTTGGAAGAACGAGTTCAACAAAACACGTCTTGAAAACTTCTCCAATGTCTTTGAGTACTTGCAAGCGACTTAAACTTCTAGCGGATCAACTCTCCAATATCGGCACGCCCGTCACCGACGATAAAATGGTGCTACAAATGATTTCTGGCCTTACTAAGGGCGAATATGATACTTTGGCCACCATTATTCAACGAGCGAGATCCGCTACCGAGTTTTAACAAAGCTCGCTCACAATTGTTGCTCGAAGAAACCCGTCATGCTAAGCGGGATGAGCACGCCCGGCGGTGTTGGGCGTCGACACGCAACCTCAAGATCAGACGCCACCAGACAACTCCCAACAACGGCAAGGGTGGAAAAGGCCGCGGCGGTAGAGGAGGTCGTGGTCGTGGCAAGGGTCGCGGTCACGAGAACCAACGGCGGCAACGACGCAGAGATCGCGGAGAACAGGCGGGCCGCGGCTCCTCGCCGATTCGTCTACTACGCGCGCGGCGCCCCCCCGGTTCGAGCCGCGACGCCAAGTCCATTCCGATACCAGCGGCCCATACAATCCGTATTCTTACCCCGGTTTGCTAGGCCCCGCTCCGGCCCCACAACAGGCCCACTTCATGCAAGGTCGGGTCCCGCAGCCCTCCTCCATGACACCCACCGAGTTGGGTCGGGCGTTCAAAGACACCCTCTCTATGCAACGACGACAATACTTGGTACATGGACTCGGGCGCCACATCTCACGTCACCCGATCTGCAGTACTATTCCTAAAGCTTGTTTCATGTAAAGCATCCTCAATATGTTACAAGTTGGTAGTGGACAACGCATTCCGGTTAAGGATTATGGTACCTCATACACACAACCTCCTCATCCACCCTTCTCCCTCAAAAACACCCTATATGCCCCACACATGATTAAGAACCTCATATACGTCCGACAATTTACTCGTAATAATTCCGTCTCTGTGGATTTTGACCCTTTTGGTTTTCTTGTAAAAGATCTTCATACGGGGACACCTCTTACGAGATGCAATAGCACGGGGGATCTCTATCCATTCACTTCCACCTCCGCCGCCGATCTTGCTCTCCCGTCACTCTAGCGGTCGTTTCTTCTTCAACCCGGCATAATAGGCTTGGTCATCCAGAGTCCCAGTTTTTAATATTCTTAGAGGCAACAATTTCATTGCTTGTAATGGGAAACTTGCCCAAAATTGTGTTTCTTGCTCTTTAGGCAAACATATTCGTCTTCCGTTCAAATCATCTACTAGTGTTACGTTTGCTCCTTTTGATATTATACATGCCGATTTATGGACATCTCCTATCACTAGTTCTCTCGGTCATAAATACTATCTTGTGTTGCTTGATGATTTTTCACACTACGTTTGGTTATACCCTCTTAAATTTAAATCGGAAGTGTTTGTCAAATTTCTTGAGTTTCGCAAGTTCATTCAAACACAATTTGGAAAAGGCATAAAATCATTTCAGTGCGATAATGGTCGTGAATTCAATAACTCTATGTTTCACCATTTTTGTACCAATAATGGCATGGTCTTTCGCTTCTCCCGCCCTCACACCTCACCACAAAACGGTAAAGTGAAAGAATCATCCGCACCATTAACAATATGATTCGCACCCTATTGATTCATGCCTCCCTCCCTCCACCCTTCCGGGTCTATCTTTGCTAAAATGTCGAATACACTCTAAATATTCTCCCTACTAGCACTCTTCACAATATGACCCCTACCGAAATCCTCTACCATAGAATCCCCTCTTATGATCATCTACGAATTTTTGGTTGTCCGTGCTATCCCAACCTTAGCTCCACCGCCCCTCACAAGCTCGCTCCTAGGTCCACTCCATGTGTCTTTCTAGGATTCCCGCCGAACCATAGGGGCTATCTATGCTATGACTTGTCGACTCGTCGGATCCACATATCTCGTCACGTCACATTCGACGAGACCACATTCCCGTTTTCGAATCTTCCAAAATTCCAAAAACGGGACTACTCATTTCTTGACGAGTCTACCATCTCTCCCCTCATAATCGAACAACTCACATCCTCTGGTTCCGTCGTCGAGCCGCGGCGCCCAAACTTCAGAGAAGCCTGTCAACCTTCTAGCACCGCAACTCTCGATCCAGGAGCCGCGACACCTCCGACGGCTTCGCCCCCACCCTCTCCTTATCCGACTTTACCCCCGTCTCAGACACCACTCTGCCACCCACTGTCCCTACCCATCCAATGGAAACTCGTTCAAAGCATGGAATCTTCAAACCCAAAGTCCATTTCAACTTGTCCGCCCAAACCATCTCTCCACTTCCAAAGAACCCAAAATTGGCCAAACAAGGCCCTAATTGGAATGCGGCTATGTATGAGGAATTCAATGCTTTAACTAAACAAAGACACGTGGGATCTAGTACCTAGACCGAGGGGGTGAATGCCATTCGTTGTATGTGGCTATTTCGTCACAAGTTCGGAGACAATGGGGATCTTGAGAGGTATAAGGCCCGTCTTGTGGCTAATGGCACAAATCGACGGGGAGGGCATTGATTGTGGTGAGACTTTCGGCCGGTTGTCAAACCGGCTACCATCCGCACGAGTTTTGAGCATAGCCATGGGCAAACATTGGCCGATCCATCGGCTTGATGTGAAGAATGCATTCTTACATGGGGATCCGAGAGACGGTCTACATGCATCGGCCACCGGGGTTCACCCATCCGGCCAGTTCCTCACTATGTGTGCCGTCTCCGTAAGTCACTATATGGCCCGGCGGCCCCCCGTGCGTGGTATGATCGCTTTGCCGAGTATATCTTGAAGATTGGGTTTGTATGCGCAAGAGTGATACATCACTTTTCATTTTTCATCGAGGTAGTAGCACGGCTTACTTATTACTTTACGTGGATGATATTGTTCTTCGCCTCCTCCGACGGATTGAAAAATGAGATTATTGCCTTGCTCAAGTCCGAATTTGCAATGACCGATTTGGGAAAGTCGAGTTACTTTTTGGGGATATCGGTGACCGTGTCCGCCAATCATATGTTCTTGTGTCGGCGTAAGTATGCGAGAAGAGATTGTGTACGGGGCTAAGATGGCGAAGCGCAAGAGGTGCCTACTCCGTTGATTCCAAATCTAAGCTCGGTGCTATGGATGGTGCTCCGGTCTCGATCCTACTCGTATAGGAGCCTTGCAGGTGCACACTTCGTATCTCACATTCACCGGTGCCGGACATAGCTTATCTTTGTTCGGCGGGTGTGCTTATTCATGCATGCCCCCGGGAGTCTCATTTCATCGCTTTGCTCTTAAGCGTATCATTCGATACATTAAGGGTACTCTTGATTATGGTTTGCACCTATACCCCCTGCACCGGACAAGTTGCTTTCATATACGGATGCAGATTGGGCGGGGTGTCCGGACACGCGACGCTCCACCTCCGGCTTTTGTGTTTTCTTAGGGGATAATCTCGATTTCTTGGTACGCCAAGCGACGGGCTACCCTATCTCGTTCCAAAGTGCCGAGGTGAGTACGAGAGGCGTTGCAAATGTTGTAGGCCGAGATTTGTTGGCTCGTAAATTTCGTTAGAACTTCGGTGTCATTTGCGTCGGGCATCTATTGTGTATTGTGATAACATCTCGCCATCTATCTTTCTCATAATCCGGTTCAACATCGCCGAACCAAGCATATTGAGATAGACCTACACTTCGTTCGTGAGAAAGTTGCGTTAGGCCATGTCCGAGAATATATTGCTTGATATTAATGAAAGTTGTTGCTTCTAATGATGGTATGAGGAAACCCTTTTCAGAAATAGCTTCTTTGTTGAGTGAAAATCATGTAGAACATAAAGTTAGTAGGAGGGTGTTTAATATGTTATTTAGTGTTTATGTTGATAATGTGATGTTTAAGGAAAGTTTAGAGGTTTTTGAGTATATGAGAGTGTGGGGTTTGAGATGGATGATAGAGCTTGTATGGTTTACTTGCTTGCTATGAAAAAGCAAAGGCGATATGAGTAGTTGTTCGAGTTTTTCCAGAAGATGATTGAGTTTGACGTGAAAATTACAGTTTATTTGATGACTGGTAATTGATGTGTTGTGTAAAATGGGGGAGGTTTGTAAGGCAAAAGAGGCACTTATTGAGATGGAAACTAAGGAAACTAAGCCTAACACGGCAACGTACACTACCCTGCTAGCTGGTTATTGCAAGGTGGGAAACTTTCTAAAGCAGAAAAGGTACTTATTGAGATTCAAACTAAGGGAGTTAAGCCTAATGCGGTAACGTACACTGCCCTGATATATGGTTATTGCAAGATGGGAAATTTTTCTAAAGCAATAAAGGTACTTATTGAGATGAAAACTAAGGGAGTTAAGCCTAGCACAATTACTTACAATGCCCTGAAGATGGTTATTAAAAGAAAGGTATGATGAAAGAAGGTTTAAGGATTGTCATGATGTCCCAGATGTCTATACATACACCTCTTATGTACATCGGGAATGCATATCAGGAAAAGTAGATGCTGCTTTGAATCTTTTCAATGAGATGCCTATAAAGGGTTTAGTTCCAGATGTGGTGTCTTACACAACAATGATTTCTGTCCTATCAAAAGAGGTAGATCAAATGAAGCCTTTAGATTATACAAGCAGATGATAGAGGCCACCCGGTGTTATTACATACCCTACACTTGTGGATAGCGCTTCATGGTTGAAATTTATTTAGTGCAAGAAGTTGTTATTTACTAACTTGTAAGTCGTAACTCATGTAAATCAGATTTAGCTAATTAGAGGCATAACAGATTGTTTAGTACTTCTTCATGATGTTTTACTTGAGCAAAGCAAATTATATGGTGCAGGACATCCTGCAGAAATTTGGTGTGCCTAGCTTGTCTGCCGTAAACTCAAGGTTGATATCGATTTGAGATCCAAGAAAGAGCAAAACCGCTGTTCATATTTAAGCTGCTTGGTTTCCTTCCTTCATTTTAGACAACGATCTCAGAAGACAGGAGATATATTGCCCTATGACATCTGTAAGTATTCAGACGACATTAGAATATAACAACTTTCTAAATGTTGTTTCATTACACAGTCATTGATGGGAATTTCACTTGCTTAGTGTGTAATTTCAAACTTTTGAGGCATTTGGTTCAAAATGTTTAGCTACATGTTTGTTCTTTAAGCAGTATTGCTTCCTATATTGTGTCACTCTGTAGATGCTGGTGGGGATGTATACAAATTTTAGGTTCTGTCACTTTTTTTGGCTGAGTGGCCCAGATCTAATCATTATTATACCAAAGAACTAATTTTTAGCATGTAATATAGAAGTTAGATCACTTTTTTAAGAGCTAATTTCCCTTCCCCGGACCCCGCGCATAGCGGGAGCTTAGTGCACTGGGCTGCCCTTTTTTTAATATAGAAGTTAGATCACTTTTTTACAGTGGTCATGTGATTTAACAGTTAGTTACCCTCACTAGCAAGAAGAAACAAAAGTGAGGTGGACGTCATATACTAGTTGATGGAAAAGACTTTTCAGATATTACAGCATGTTCTAATAGCGGCGTGAAAGAACTAATAGAGTCGCTTGTTCAAAAGCTTTGGGCCTTGATAGTTGATATGCTGTTTGACAATCTTCAATAAATGAAGATTCTGACATAGTTCTCTGCCACTTTAACCGTATGTGAACTTTTAGATCACTTTTCTTTTCCTTTCACTCTCTTTTGCATAACTGTTTCGACTAGATACAATTTGACAGATGGTTACTAGACTTGCTGTATTCCTTATAAGCTCGTTTCACAGCTTCATCATATCAACTTTTGATAAAGTAAACAATAACAAATTTTATTAAATAACGGGACATCATTTGCCCGTATAGAAGAATTATATCGAAAAAAAGTAGAAACATTACAATAATGTGGTTTTCTACGAACAACTTCCAATCTTCTATGCTTATGGGTGCACCAGAAAGAAATAAGGAATAAAGACTATTCCTCAGGTGTACAAAGTCTTATCTATATCCTCAAAACCTTTTCTCTTTCCATATGGCCCACATAAGTGCAAGTGGAGCAACATCCCATCTCCTGCTTCTTCTTTCCGTCTTCTAAAGTTCCAGCTGTATGTAACCTCAACCGAGTGTGGAATCACCCGCCGCAAACGAGATGCTATCCAACAATGTATAAAAAGCTGATTCACGTCTTCTCCCCAACATTTACGCATAAAGCACCAACTGACACATATAATCTTCCTCTCCTTGAATTCTCTGCCGTCAGGATCACCCTTTCGCAGCTAGCCAGCTGAACATTTACACAGCTTTCATCATATCATTTGGATAAAAGAAATGAAAATCTCAATGGGCACAGAAGATTTTTGGAATAAATAGCATTTATAAGGTTTCAATTAATTGTTTCTCAGATTTCCAGATGAATGATTGTCGTGCTTGGTTCTTCTTCTTAAGTTATTTTATTTACTTTGGTGAAAGGTTAGCGTTCATCTTATTAACCAATGTTCTGCTCTATGGCCAATTTATAAGTCTGAACTTCTACCAGTTTTTCAGATGCTGCATTAATTCCTTTTTAGTATATTTTAAACTTGTTTCATTTTTTGGGGGCTACCTTGTTCTTTTATCTTTTTCTTGGAGTTCCAATACATATTCCAAGTGACACAAAACTTCTCGCATGAGGTCGGCTTATACCATATTCTAACCAAGCATTTTTCGGCAGTCTTTACAAAATTTAGCAAAGGCTCTAGTCTTATCTTTCTTACAATACGCGAATTGACCACTCTTTCCTACTGTCCTGTCCTTACCCAATTGAACTTCCTTTCACTGCAGTAAGCCAGTACTGACACGTGTGATCAATTTCTGGACCAATTTTCGATAGTCCAAAATCAGAAACTTTAGCTCTGAGATTTTCATCAAGCAATATGTTTGGAGATTTGGCATCAAGGTGGATAATTGCCTTCTGAAAAGTATGAAGACAATGAAGTCCTCTTGCTGATCCTATGCAGACTTCAAGCCTTTGTGTCCAATTCAAATTTGTAGTACTCGATCATATGCCTTCGCCATTTCCCAACCTTGGTGGTACATGAATATTCTACCTATATATGTAGAATCTAGAGCATGTAGAAGAGGTATCCACTCTACTTTTGTATTACATACGGCTCCTATAAGAAGATAATCCAATGGAGCGTCTGGCTTCATTTCAATATTCTACATCTGATATATGGCTAATTCATTTTTGCTGTCTGAGTAGCAAAATGACTTGAATGAAGTTAATGAAAGATATTGTTGAGCATCAACGACATCGTTAGCTAGAACGTCTTCTACTGCATTGCCTACTTGGAATTTATAAACGGAAACTAATTGCATCTCATTTCCTAATCGAAGAGTCTCTCACTAAAGACGAGATCTTCCAAGGAAACAACCCATTCCCCTTGGAATCAGTTTTTAGTATGACTTTGCAATATGTTCTTTTTAAAAAAAAAACATTGCAGTCCCATATGATTTGTCTAGACATCAGCGTGGTTGTTTACGTAAATAATCAGAAATCTTCCTTCTGCCATAATGTAAACACCCCTTCCCTGGCTATGTACTGCGAGCAAATCTAAATCTTCACCCACCTATATCTCCTCTTAAATTTCTAGTACAGATTGAGTGACCATGAATGTTTATGACTTTGATATGTATATGCAAGTTCATCTCCTCTTTTACACCTTTCTAGTTTATCTCTTCTTTCCCAAGTTACAGCTGTGACATATTAAATTCTGAATATATTACGTTATAATGGGTTACCAGTTATAATGATATTTATGATAATTCAGCAAAGTGGTTGGCATAAGCTTTACTTCAATAGACATATACTAGAACACAATTTTACTGACTTGGATGTGCCATTAAAATCCTTAGTGGAATAGTAGATTTTTGGTTTCAAATGACAAATAGTCATTTTATTGTCTTTGACACACAAATGTAAATGTACTCTCTGAATGGAACTATTTGTTAGTAAAATTAAGTAGGAATGCTTCCATTTTCATGTGTAAGAGAGCTGAGACGAGTCTTGTTCATGCTGCTTCTTGATCTGAATTATGTGTCTTCAAGGGATTGGCCAACTTAAAATGCTACTACTGCTTCAGCTCCGAGTCCTCTTTCTTAGGAGGAGGCTATGCTGTTGTTTAAGCATTTCGAGGGTGCAAAATCCAGTAAGAAATATGACTAAAGTTGATACAATGAAACCAAATGGGAATCTTATTCACATTGCTTCCCATGCAAACCATGACTCGTTGCTCTCATTCACTGGTTCCGTTGGTTGTGGTGGCTTGTTGTCGGGACAGTTCAGTTGAATTTGGAAGCCACAAAGACCACTATTATTAGCATAATAAGTTTGATCATCCATTGTATCCATTTGACCACCAACTGGGATTTTACCTTTTAAATGGTTATTGCTGACATCCAAAGTAGTGAGTTATTGAAGCTTTGTAAAGGACTGGGGAATTGGACCAGAGAAAGTGTTGTGAGACAAATCTATGCTCTCAAGACCTCCAAATTCCCAAGAGTTACTGGAATTTCCCCTTTAAGGCCATTGTAAGAGATGTTAAGCATCTTGAGGCCTAAGTTTGCCTAAAGAAGATGGGATTTCACCAGAAAGATGGTTTTTTGACAAGTCCAGCCAAGAGTAGATGTTGATGCTGGCACTCGATGACAGAACTTGGACTGACCTCTTCCAGTTCACTATCAGGACAGTGTACTCAATTGAGAAGGTGAAAATGAATGAAATTGATGAGAAGGTGATTGGTGTTTCAATCATTCCAACTAGATCTCCGACCTCTGCAGGGATGCTTCCAGTGAAGCTGTTGTGTGACAAGTCAAGGATTTGAAGATTACTCAAGTTTGAAATGCTACAAGGAACTGAACCTTGTAGGGAATTATTCCTCAAATTCAAGCTTCTAAGGGTGGAGATTTCTGAGATAAAAGTTTGGGAGTTCTCCTGTGATTCTGTTGTCATGAAGATCAAGATGCTCAAGCATGTAAAAATTGGTCAGATTCCTTGCCAAACTTCCCGTAAAATTGTTCCCCCCTAAGGCTAAAATCCTAGTTTCTTGTGAAAAGGTTAGAGGAACTAGCCCGGAGAAGTCATTCAAGGATAAATCAACATATGCAAGAAAAGAAGTTGGAGCAAAAACAGGAATTGTGCCAGAAAGTTTGTTCTTTGACAAGTCCAACAGTAGCAAGCGATAAATATTGGTGATGGAGCTCGGAATTTCCCTGAGAAACTGTTCTCAGCCAATATGAGAATCATAATTGCGGTAGCATTACCCATGTTTTCTGGCAGTTCCCCTGAAAACCTGTTTCTTGAAAGGTCAAGAAGAGATAGACTCCTGGAATGGAAGAGACTAGGAGGGAGAGAACCTGTTAGATTGTTATCTGACAGGATAACAGTTCCAAGTTCCATATCTGCAAGCCACTGAGGAAAAATTCCTTCAAGCTGGTTCTTACTCAAATCCAAGTAATCAAGACTTCTTTGTGAAGAAATCCATCCTGGGATCAGTCCTACAAGGCCACAAGACTGAAGGGACAGTCCAGATAACATACATTGAGGCACTATCTTGGCATTGTTGTTCCATTTCAATGCATTTCTTCCAAGAAACAGATTTTTCAGGGCCTTCATGTTGAATAACCAAGATGTTGTTTCACCACTAAGCATATTGTTATCCAACTTAAGAGTTTCCAACTTAGTCATGTTCTGTATTGAACTTGGAATAACACCAGTCAGCTTGTTCTTGCTCAAGGCCAAAGTAGACAGATTTGACAAGCTCCCAATCATTGTCGGAATCTCTTTTGTGAGAATGAATTTTCCCTTAAATCCAACACTTGCAATCCCTTCAAGTTCAATATCGAAAGTGGGATTCCACCAGAAAAATGGTTGTTTCTGAGGGACAATTCTTGAATCTTGGTGAGGTTTCCAATCTCCATGGGAATGTTCCCACCAATAAAGTTGTTATCCAGCTTCAATGTCCTCAACTTTTAAAGATATCCCACTTCAGGATTCAAAACGCCAGTGAGCAAATTCCCAGTCAAGTCTCGATATTGGAGGTCCCTCAAGTGAAAAACTTGTGGAGGAATAGAGCCAGTAAAGTTGTTCTGCATTAAGTCAAGATGAACTAAATTTCCGAGATTGCGATCCCTTCACCTGGTATTTGGCCTTGTATGTGATTTGAGGACAAGATAAGCATCATCAAAGATTTTATACCAAAAAGGGGTGCCAAAACAGAAGAACTAACCACCACAGGCTCAAGAGATTGAAGCGAATCCAGATAGAGAGCAATCACAGCTCTAGAATTTGGTCTAGAGTCACAAATGACTATCCCAACTACAACAATCAGAGGTGGAATTCCAGTCCTCGAGTCCATAGCTGAAGAAACTTTCTGAAGAGGATGAATTAACAGCGGTATTCTCCAATAATGCAGATTTGAATTTGAGAAGGGCTTGTTTTTTGATCATTTGGACAGCAAAAAGCAGCTCTAAAAAACTGAGAAATCCCAGTGAAACAAGTAGTAGGCATGCTTTAGTCATGGTGGATTGGTTGGTTCAGGTATGATCCTCTGCCCAATTGTCAGTTGTTTTTTACAACTAAAGAATTAATGGACACATTCTGGTTCTAAAGAAAGATGCTTTTTCCCATACTAGTTGAGTCAATGGATTGTGTATGACAATGACAAATCAGTAGTTGACTAGAGTGGCATCTAGACATTGTGTAATGGTTTAGGTAAAGTCAATGAATTGAGTATTGCAGTGACTAATTCTGTGTTTCCAGTGCTATAGAGTGGTAGCTTGTCATTGTAGTAGTGGATTATGATAATGAGCATTAGTGTTTTTATAGGTGAACAATTTTGACTGGTTATCTGACTTATCTCTCAGCAATGGAAATTCCACCCAAGTTAGAAAAGCTTATAGCATGCTGATAATTCTTTATAGGTGTAATTTTCAGACACCTTTATGTTTCAGAAACTGGCACTTAGCCCCTTGAAATTTGAGAAAGTGGCAGATACATCCTTTTTGTGTAAAGTTGAAGGACATTATGGCCATTTTAGTACTAATAATAAAGTAATTATTTATAAAGTGACCCCTTAGTATTTGTAAAGAGACACTACTCATATTTCTATTTTTATATATGTGGCCAATATAGTACTGATTCATTAGAGATTAGCAATGTCTAACCATCTAACTTTTGGGATCAATTCAGACAACAATTTTTTTTAATTTTAAAAGAATAAAATCTACATATTTGAAAACTACATAAAATTAATATAAGTTTGGGGGCTTTGGTGAATGTAATGCTTGCTTTCTTATAATATTGATTCCTACTGTGGTGCAAATTTACTGTCTATCTTTCTAATTAGTTTGTGTGTGCACTATTTTCCTCTCCCCTTCGTGGTACAGAAATCAGCAATACATCAAGGGAAATCTCAATGGTGTCACAAGCTGTTAAAAAGTGCCGCGGGAATGACAATTCATAACACCTTAATGAGAAGATACAATCTTAATGATGCTTTGAATATATTTGTTCTTCAAGGTGCTTTAATTTAGTACCAATAGTGTTGCTAGATGTTACACATAATACCATCAAACTGATACTAGTGTTACTGTTTGCATTTTTTCAGAAAGAGTATAGAAAGAAGATTCAATTACAGTTGAGGGGAAGGGCAAACTGTAAACTCTGAAGAGATTTTTGAAAGAGAAGTGTTGATGAAGATGCTGAGCTACAAGAAGGTGAAGACAAATGTTAAATCGAAGAGGAAGTATAGCATGAATACTGCGTTTATTCACCCAAGCTCATCTTTCCAAAACTATCCCATCCTCTAGTGATACTTCGATGTCTAGGCAGCCACATTCTAATGATTCTTGATGTTGCTATGTTACTTTACCTTAGTGGAAGCTGAGAAAAATTACGTTTGTTTTGTATGTTGGAAAATTTAATGCTTTATATATGAATATTATGTGATGTGAAATGATGACATTCGTAATTTTTGTTGAATATATATGAATCTTGTGTGACTTGAAAATCTTATGTGCATTTTGGGAATACTTTTTGTAAATATATGTATGCATAGAAATTGCTATAATGTAATGCACATTAAAAGAAGTAAAACTAATTATGTTTTGTTGACTTAGCAAGGGACTTTTCCCTACCGAATATTAGTCAACATTTGTTATTTACTTGAAGTCGTCAACTGAAGATAAATTCAGATTACAGGCTTAGTAATCCACATAGTAGTCAACATTTTGTTATTTACTTGAAGTCAACTAAAGCTTAATTCAGACTACAATGTGAAGCTATACACATGCTCTCCCCCAAAAAAAATTTTTTGAAGAGAAGTTTACAGGAATTGCATGTGAGTTGATAAGTTTATTGTTAATTAATAAAGATTTATAACATGCATTCAGAAATTCAATATAAACTCTGATTGCGAATAACTTTTTCCCTCCGAATTTCTTTCTTTTCAAAAGAAATAAAGAGGGAAACTAGACAAGTTGACACATCTCATGGTTGTTGATTTAGAGGTACAACCCCATTGGCTTTTCTTTTTTCTTCTTCTTCTTCATGATTTTTTTTTCATTTTCTTTCCTTACAATTTTGTAGTCTTATTAGTATTATATAAATAGGGAATAGTCTTTTTTGCTCTTCCAATACAGTTGAGACATTTCTATGTATATATTTGTTGAGCTTTTCACAAAAAATGACTTATTTCCTTTCCCTTTCTCTTGGTTCAATAGCTTTGTTTCTGCAACTGGTCCTTCATTTGTTGAAGGCAAACTATTTCTCCATTAATATTTCTCTTACTTAACATAATTGATATATCACACATTTTTATAGCTGTTTTTTACCAGCAACATGTAATTTTTGTATGTGATTTTGATCTCTTTCCATTTTTCAAAACAGGCTGTTGGAGCTAGACAGTACCATGGAAGTACCAGACAACATGTCACTGAAATCAGAAGGGTATAAACCGATTTTCGTTTAATGAACAAACTTATTTGTACTTCATTTGTTCTTGTAAACCATAGAATGATGATCAGATACAAGTAGGAGATTTAACTGATATGCACCGATAGCATATAGAATTTTTACACTGTCAGCGTTTAGGAGTTAAATTCATGTTCTAAAAATAATCCTTAATCTTTGTGGCATTTGTGTTCTGAGGGACACAGTAAAAGAAGCAATCGGGACAAAAAAAAATCTTAAATTTTATTATAAACGGCAATGGAAGTTGGGAAATATTTCATGCCCAAAGAATTCCCCAAGTTCTATAACATTCAGAGAATTTGACATTGCAACAAGGCAATAATGATCATATAAGAAGAACCCCTTCTATATGGGCTATTTAACATATGTCTCCCATTCTAGAAATTAATCACTTAAATACCAATATTCTTTTACTCTGATAAAAAAGATTAAATCTATCATAGACAGCAGAATATTATTCATTCTGTCAATTACGCATTCAGAATAAAAGAAAGAACAAACTGAACAGAAATGCAAATTGCGAAAGATAATATATTTACTTTCTCAAATAACCAGTCAACGAAATGCTACTAACATTAACAACAAATTCTGGAAAAGTAAAGGCTCTTGGCTATTCTAAAACTTTTCCAAGAGACAATGTGTGGAAAAAAAATCAATCAATTACATGCCTTAATCCTAAACTAAAACGCGTGTGATTCATTCTATCGCGGTGATCAGACCAAATATAAGTTCCTAATATCCCTAGCACAACAATGTAATCCCCTGAAAGGATGACTACTAAGAAAACTGGCAGCAGGACCACAAGCCTCCAATGTTGTTGATGATCCACCATTGTATAGAAAGAATGGATTTTTCAGTAACTCTTCCGCAGACGGCCTAACAGATACGGGAAGCATACACTTCTCAATGATATCTTTCACTCTGGGGTCCTTTATCCTTTTCGAGCGATTTAGGCTTAACACCGGTGTACACCTTCTTAAATATCTGAATCCCATTGCTGCATTCCATATACGGATATTCACCAGTAACCATTTCAAGTAGACACATCCCGAATGCATATATATCTACCAGCTCGTTGTATTCCCCGTCGTAGCACTCTGGAGCCATGAATTCAGGCGTACCCTTAGCCTCTTTCTCTTTCACCAAATCACCCTCCGTAAGACAAACCGCCAACCCGAAATCTCCAAGCTTGAGTTCCTTCCCACCACTATCAACAAACACATTGTCACATTTAATGTCTCTATGAACAATCTTCGGGCTCTGACTATGGAGAAACCTCAAACCTTCAAGAATCTGCCTACCCCAATTCTTGATCCTCCCCAAATCGACACCAATGCCATTATCATACTTGGACATGTATTTTTTCAAGCTGCCCGAAGGGAATAACTCCGTGATCATGTTTAGGGTTTTGGACTTCGTATCAAACCAATATTTGAAACACTTGATAACCCTTTCATGGTCTAACGACTTCAACATAATAGCCTCAACAAACAACTTTTCGGGGTCTTTTGAAACTTCATCTTCTCCGTAATAAACGATTTGGTTCCACGCAACTTCTATTTTTTCAACGCGATCGTAACCTATGTACACTTCTTTGGAAGCACCTCCACCCAACAGTTGATCATATCTAATATACCTACCACATGGAGATTTCTCTACAACTCTGTATAACTCGTAACCCATTATTAGCTTAAATTGAAGCTTTGAAGAAAACAAAGTAACCTGTAAAAAGATCAATGGAGTTCAGAGAAAGCTTCGATTGCAGCTGAGAAAGAATCCATCACCAACATGAATTTCTTCTTTGATAGCTTCATATTGGACATTGAGGGGAAATTCTCTGATTAACACACTAAATTGAAAGAAGGAAAGAGGTGATGACAAACCCTAGAAATTGGGTGAAATTTATATAGAGAAAAAAAATTCTCTAATCCGGGTCCAAGTGAGATTCGGATTAATGAGAATTAAGAAAAAAATTCCCTCCTAATTATAACAGGATTCGGATTGTGAAAATAATAATTTATTACTACTACTTATATTATAATTCTTCTCTCATAAGAAAAGGTTTCTTTTTCTTTTTGTGTGGGGTCAACCAAATAGTGATATAAGAATTACAGAATTTATTAATTAACAAAGGTTCTTTTTTAGGAAAAGGGTCAAATATACCCCTCTATTTATTTTATTTGCTAATTTTATCATTTGTTAATGATTGTGAATAAAATACGTCTGTCGTATTCAAATTTTACACGTATACCCTTATTTGGATGAAACTCAAATTATCTTAAATTATTCAATTTCAAAAAAAAAATTAGACACTCCCTTTGTTGATCCGGCCTGACCCGCCTATTTTAAGCTTTTTCATGGAGAAAATAACAAAGAAGCAAAAAACCCACACCAAATGATAAATTCAAAATACATCTCAAATTTCACCTTTAATCAAAAGTTGATTTTTACTTTAATGTAATTTAATTGTGAAGCTGATTCCTCCATTTTCTTCAACAAACGAAGTTATACGCCCTATTATTTTTTTCTTCCTTCTACTTTGTTCCAATTGTTACACCATTTTCAATTCGAAAAATCAGGAAATTTAGATTTTAAACATTTTTTGTGTAAGTCATCATCAACTGGTTTCTTAGTCTTTCAAATTGATATGTGATTTTGGGTTTAGGAGTCATTTAAATCGTTGATTAATTTGTTGGTTCTATTTTTTCTTAATCTCTATGTTTTGTTCAGTAAAGTTTCAAACTTGGTGGGTTCATGCAGTGTTTTCTGTATGGTTGATTTTTTGGATTGGTTTATTAAAGATATATGGTTTACTCTGATTTCATTTGCCTTTGAAATGCCTTTTTTTGTTAACTAAAGAATCCGCGGTCGTTACTCTCTCGACCAGTGCGCGCATGAGTAAACTCCTGATCGATTTAATACTCGCAAACCACGTCACCGATTAACCACACTTGATGTACGTGTGAAGTTCAACCAAGAAGGTTTATGCGAGGGATAGAACACGCGACTTGCGGTCCCGCGCTCTATCGTTCTTCAATTCGCCTTTGAAATGCCTTGATTCTTGTTTTGTGGGCATTAAGCTATATTAATTTAAGGGCACAAATGATTTCGAATTTGATGTCAATGATAAGTATTCATTGTAATTTGTAAAAGATACAGATTTCAGATATTGAATCTTACACTTGTTTTTATGAAAATCGAATGTTGAGACTGAAAAAGTTGTTTTTTATACAAAGTTGATTGCGACAATATGCAGGTAGCAAGTAACTAATTAAAGTTTAATTAAGAATAAAATGGGAACGTAATTAAAGCACAAAACACCAAAGTCAGTTAGCACTAAAAAGCTGTGGAAATAAAGAAAAAAGAGTTGCACTACAACGCCTAAATCACTTGCATTTCTATGAAGCGAATGGAAATATGAAAAAAATAATCAACTTTTGATTAAAGGTGAAATATGAGGTGAGTTTTGGGTTTATTATTTAGGTATGTGTTTTTACTTCTTTTTCATTTTCTCTATAAAAAAAGCTTAGGATAGGTGGTCGAGCAGATCAACAAAGAAAGTGGATAATTTTTTTAAAATTAAATAATTTAAGAGAATTTGGGATTTTCATCTTTTTTTTTTCTACATAAGCGTTAACCTCATCCAACCATAACCTCGCCGGAAACCGAACTCCGTTACTGGAAAACATGTCATCAATCTCTCCCCTCCAGTAATAAAGGTAATCTCCTTAAAAGCTCAAAACTTCCATAGTAAAAAATAAATCTTTATGCTCAAATGACTCAAAAGTTTTATCAAACTTTAAAACAACTATTCCCCAAAAAACCAAATCAAGAAATTGCTAAATTGATTTCCAATACCCTAATAAACTTCAGGTGTACAAATGAAATACCCCCTAATTTAATTTCCAAACTTAACCCCCAAGTTACCCATCATGTTCTTTCAAACCCAAATGTCCCTATACAATCCTGTTTAACCTTCTTCAAGATTCTCCAAAAAAATCAATCTTTAATTCACCAGAAACCCAATCTTGAAACCCATATAGCCTTAGTTTTGCGTTTGTTTAAAGCCAAGAAGTTTGGTGAAGCTAAGAATATATTGCATGTTGTTGCTATTGATGATGGTATAAGGAAACCCATTAAAGAAATAGCTTCTTTGTTGGGTGAAAATCATGTAGAACATAAAGTTATAGGGAAGATGTTTGATATGTTGTTTAGGGTTTATGTTGATAATATGAGGTTTAAGGAAGCTTTAGAGGTTTTTGAGTATATGAGGAGTGAGGGGTTTGAGATTGATTATAGAGCTTGTATGGTTTACTTGCTTGCTATGAAAAGGCGAAAACGATATGACTCGATGATTGAGTTTTTCGAGATGATGGTTGAATTTGATGTGAGGATTACAGTTTATTCGATGACGATGGTGATTGACGGGTTGTGTAAAGTAGGAGAGGTTAGCAAGGCAAGAAAACTCATGGATGAAATAATGGTTAGTAAAGGGGTGAAACCAAATACGTATACTTATAATACATTATTAGATGCTTATGTGAAGAAGTTGGATTTTGTGGCTGTGAAGGAGATTTTGGGGACGATGGAGAAAGAGGGGTTGGATCTCGATGTGACAAGCTATACTCTTTTGATTGACGGTTATTCTAATTTTGGCAATCTTAAAGAGGTTGAGAGGTTGTTTAGGGAAATAGAAGGGAAAAACATAGAGCCAGATGCTCATTTATACACCTCTATGATTAGTGGTTGTAGTAAGTTAAGTAACGTTAAAAAAGCATTTTCGTTGTTTGATGAAATGGTGGAGAGGGAGCTCGTTCCGAATGGTCACACATATGGAGCTTTGATAAATTGCTTGTGCAAGTCTGGACAGATGCAAGCTGCTGAAGTTTTACTTAATGAGATGCAAAGTAAGGGGATTGACATAAGTCGAGTTATATTTAATACAATGATGGATGGTTACTGTAAGCAAGGTAATATAGATGAAGCGTGGAAGCTTCAGAGGATTATGGAGGGCAAAGGATATGAGTCTGATGTATATGTTTATAATATAATTGCCACTGGATTGTGTAAGTTATATCGACGTGAGGAAGCAAAGACATGGTTGTTCTCGATGGTGGATCGAGGCGTAGCTCCAAATGAAGTTGCTTATACAACTTTGATTGATATTTATTCTAAGGAAGGAAATTTTGTTGAAGCAAAAAGGACTCTTCGTGAGATGGAAACTAAGGGAGTTAAGCCTAATACGACCACGTACAATGCCCTGATAGATGGTTATTGCAAGAAGGGTATGATGAAGGAAGCATATAAGCTAAAAGTTGTTATGGAATGCAAGGGCCTGATACTTGATCTTTATACACACACCTCACTTGTACATGGGGAATGCATATCAGGAAAGGTAGATAATGCTCTGAAACTTTTCAACGAGATGCCTACAAAGGGTTTAGTTCCAAATGTGGTGACTTACACAGTAATGATTTCTGGCTTATCAAAAGAGGGAAGATCAGATGAAGCCTTCAGACTATATGATGAGATGATAGAGGCAGGACTTACACCTGATGCTAGTGCATATTCTGCTCTTGTGGGCAGTCTTCATGGTTGATTTTTATTTTGTGTGTGAACTCTAGTAAATCAGATTTAGCTAATTGGAGATATAACAGATTGTTGAATATATCCTCCAGATGTTTTACATGACAAGGAATATATTGCAGGACATTCTCAGAGATTCAATGTGCCTGGCTTGTTGCTTGTTATTGCAGATCTTATATTGTCCTTGGACATGGTCTGCCATAAACGCAAGATTGACATTTACTTAAGATTCAAGAAAGAGCAAAAGCACTGGTCAAGATAGTCAGATTTAAGCTGCTTGAATTTCTCTTATGATTTTAGTACAATGATCTTATGAGAGAGGATTATAGAGCTATGATAAGTTTTGTTTTGTTACGTGGTCATGATGAGAAAACCACTGCTTAGTGTATTATCTCAAACTTTGGAGGCGTTTGGTTCAAAATATTCTGCTAGTTTACATGTTTTTTCTTTAAGCTATATTGCTTCCTTTATCATCCAGTACAATATTCTCTTGAGAATGGAAGAACTGGAAGAAAAGAAGTGTATCACCATGGAGATCCTAGTGGATGATGGCAAGTTTGTAGGTTATGTCACGTTTTTTGGCTGAGTGGTCAGTTATCCTCACAAGGAAGAAGAAAAAGAGAACGTTGTGAGATGTGTTTCTTGTACCAGATGATGAAAAAGACTCTTTCTGATATGCAGTGTGTTCTAATACTGGGGTGAAAGAATATATATCATGTGGCCCTTCTCATTATTGTGGCTTCTGAGGTACAATATCTATGCAGCACCCAGTCCAATTGTTTATAAGTTAATATGGCAATGACCTTTGTTCCTTGACTTGGATTTGACACAAGCACACTTGTCAAAGTTGCTGATTCTCTCTGCTGATTTATAGCATTGGTTTCTTTGTATTTTACCAGGAAAGTGATAAACTGGCTATAAATGTGACTTTCTCGTACTTGTTATCGATATTCTATTTTCATAATCCCTGCTGAAGCAGATGCTCCAGGAGAGATCATAACCATTTTTGAAGTTGTCTGAACTTTGTCAAAAACTTGTTTGGTTAAGATCTTTTTATAATCTTTTGAAAAAAATAAATTTAAGTGGAGTTCCTCGCACAAAACATTTGCAACAACAACAACATACTCAATGTTATCCCAGAAGTGTGGTCTGGGGAGGTAGTGTACGCAGACCTTACCTCTACCTCGGGAGATAGAGAGATTGTTTCCGATAGTTACAGAACATTTGCCACCCTTAAGAAAACTACGACTCTCTATGCATGTTTTCTTTTTGCACAAAATATTTTCTTCAAGAATTGTCCATACGCTTAGTAGCATTGGCGGAGCCACATCATCGAAGGGGTGTCGACCGGCATCCCTTAGCCGAAAAATTACACTGTGTAGCTGGGTAAAAAAATCTTTTTTATGTATGTATACCATATATTGACTCCCCTTGACTTCTTTATATTTTGACACATCTTAATGAAAATTCTGGCTCCGCCACTGCTTAGTAGCTTCAACTTCTTGCACCATCATGGGGGTCATCTTATATATCTGTCTGTCATCATTGGAAATGACTATTTTATGCCTATTAAGTCTCTGACTAGCAATTTGCCCCTCAGCTTTTCAGGTTGGTAGCTTGATAAACTTATGATGCTTGTGGCACTTCATATTTTGCTTCAATCTGTACTAATAGATTATGCCTACGAAATGTTTTTTCTTGATTTTATTTTTTTACTATGTTACTTCTCTGCCCCATTTACACTATGTTACTATTTGCTTTCATAGTGAGGTGATAAAAGAGTGTTCGCCTTTTGGACTTATTACTATTTTGTCTGAGTGCTCTCTTTGCAGATTCTCAGTGACAGATGAAATGTAGACGGTATGACCAGGGGAGGAACATTGACGGCAGCGGTTCAGGAATGGGAGGAGAAGATTAAATCCATTTGGTGGAGCGCGGCAGCTTTATATATTCCACTTTGAAGGAGGAGTGTTTCCTGTTATTGGATTTGGCGAGTTTTCTGGTAGTGGATATGGTGGATTCCAATTTTTGACCTTGATGGAATTTGTCATCAAGAAACTAACTTGCTTGGGATTGAGACATAGTAGTTGTTGTTGCTGCTGAACGCAACAAAAGATTCGTTGTTCGGACCTATAACATCTTCATTTGTAGCTGTATAGGCTGATATATTGTGTAACAGGTAACAGGTAACATGTAACTTTATTGAATAAATTTCAGAAGTTCAGTGGTGTAACTTTATTGAATAGATTTCAGAAGTTCAGTGGTGAAAAGAATGCATATTAAGTACTCCATTTTTTGTCGTTTACATGATTTCAATGATTACTATTCCCAGTCTCTCCTCAGAAGGAAACACAGTTTAGTTCTTTAAACCAAGACAACCAAAAGTGAAGAGGAACACACATTTTGTTCCTGAAATATGTGAAGGCAAGAATCGTTGTGTGTTTCAAGTAGGGCTGTCCAGCTTACCGCCCCGACTCTCCCCGATCACCCTTAAAAAAAAAGGTAGCGGGTTCGAATACCTCTTGTCCCGCCTCCCATCCCGACCCGACACCCTTCCTTTGCAAAAATAACCGTTACACAACGGCCAAATTTAGATTTTGGCTGTTGTGTAACGTTTATAACGACCATTTTGCCCACCTAAGGGTGGCCAGTGGGTCGGGCTCGGGACCGTTGGGCCGGGTTTGGCGGGATCGGGTCGGGGCGGGACGGGAGAAGGGGCGGGATCAGGATAGGCGGGATTTGCCGAAGTCCCGCCCCGATCCCGTTGGAATCGGGATCGGGTCGGGCGGTTCTTTTTTTTTTTTTTGCACTTAATTTAAAAAATAACATATATATAAAAAAAACTCAATAATTAAACAAGATAAGATAGTGTAATAAAACATCCCAAGACTATTTTTGTGTCTCTTATATTATTTAATAGACATATAATTTTTTTTGTAATACAAATACAATTGTCAAAATTGCAACTTTGTGGTGTTGTTCAAAAGTTGCAAATTACATAGTAAAATTGCAATTAAAAATATTACATTCTGAAAAAAATCTCTTCTATTTTCTTGATAATTTCTTGTGGTTCTTCGGTTGGAATTGATATTTGTTGGTCAAATTGCTCCACGTCGCTTCCACCACCTTCGGATAAGATTTCGTTGTAGTTTTCGTCTTCTTCGTTGATCTCCGGTTGACCGCACCTTCTCCGCTCCGCTCGTATCCAATCTCTGAATAATACTACAATCTCCAAGTTGTCTCCGGCTAATGAGTGTCTGTGCTCTCCTATTTGATATCTGCGGGCAGAAAAAGCGTTTTCAGACGCCGTTGATGACGCTTGAATGTTCAAAACATCTCGGGCCATCATTGAAATTGTCGGAAAGGTCTTCTCATTCCCCCTCCAGTATTTCAGCAAGTCTTCACGTCCTTCTTCATTGAGAACTGATTGGTACGGTACAGAACCCTGCAAAACAAAAATATCAAACTCGCTAATTTGATTAGTAGCGGTACGGCCGCACATTCTATTTCTGAGGCTTTCAATACTAGCCGCAGAAACAACATGTCTTTTGTGAGGTTGTGTTGAAGAAAAAGAAGATGGTATGGAAGCCGATAGATTACTAGCACTTTCTTGTTGGTAAAACCTATATACTTTTTTGCATTCGTCTTCTACGCTAGACAACACTTCTTCTTTAGTTTGTTCAATAGGTGGTGGGTGATTTGGATTTTTGGGACTTGGAGGTGGTAGTACTTCTATACAATCGTAAATAGTTTCAATTAGTGATTTAGTACCGTCTATTTTAATAGTCGGATTTAATACAACAACAATAATATAAATAGTGGGAATATGAATAAAATATTTTTTTATTTTGATAAACATTTTTAATAGCTGTCTTATAAGCTGGTTTTTCCATATATTCACTAAGTAATAAAAATATTAGAGCTATATAAAACAACATAGTTGAAATAGTAGGATAATATATACCGAAAAATTCTTTTGTTGTTTGAAAGAATTTCTCTAAAAATACAATAAGTTCAGAATTTTTTCCTCAATTACTATCTACAACCATATCATCTGGATTTTAATTATGAGAGTTAAAAAATAAAAGTTATAGGTTTTCTATAGTCATAAGCAACAAGTAGTTGCTCATATAAAGAATTTCACCTAGTGGGTACTTCTTCTGAAATTTTTCTATAAGGTAGTTGGCAATCGTGACAAGTTTTTTTATATTCTTTTATTTGTTGTATTCTATTATTTTTAAAAATAAAATTTATAGCAAATTATATTTTACTAATAATGTCTTCAAAAAGTGATAGACCATCCTTTACAATTAAGTTATATATACGGCACACACATTTTATATGAAAATGATCGAAAAAAGATGGAGTTAAACTATTTTTAAAAATTGTAATAGCGTAATTGTTAGAAGAAGCGTTATCTAATGTAATAGTCATAATTTTATCAGTTATTCCGTAATAATCGCACACTTGATAAATTCTTTCTGCAATAAAAGTATCAGTGTGCCTATCATCTATATATCTATACGCTAAGATACATTTTTGCATAGACCATTTATAATCTATCCAATGACAAGTTACCATTAAATAATCATGGCCGTTAGTACTACGGCATATATCAGAAGTGATAGCCACTTTGTCATTAAAATGATATAATGAATAATGTAAATACTATTGATATTCATGTGCGAATTTAAAAACATCTCTCTTAACAGTTGATCTAGGAAAACCTTTAAAAGCAGGATTATACATATCTCTAATGTAATGAATAAAATCGGGAGATGAAGGAAATGAAAAAGGCAAACCCTCCACAACAACTAATTTTGTTATTGCTTCCCTATCTCTATGTTTATCGTATTTAGGGCCTACAATTCCCCCCGTCATAGGGTTAATTTGATCCTATACTTGTTCCGGAACAATATGTGAACCTTGTCCCGATGGAGCGGACGTTTGCGCACCCGGTTTTGAAGCCTCGTATTGGGCATACCTAGCAGGATGAGACCTTGATATGTGTCTCATTAAACCCCCCGTCCCACCTTAACCTTTTCCAGTTTTAAATTTTAAAACATCTTTACAAATTTTACATCTAGCTACTTGATTCTCTACGTCTCTATCAAAAAATGTCCATGCATCTGATTTTAATGTTCGTTTTGCTGGACCTCGTCTCATACTAGGGGCAATAGGAGTCATTTCAGTTGAATGTGCACTAGTGAGTGTGTTGTCATCTACATTAGTGGGTGTATCATCTAAATCATCGTCTAAATTAAAGTCTTCTTGAGTTCCAGAAAATAGCTCATCGTCTAAATCTAATGGTATTGTAGGAAAATGTTCAGTATCAACAAAATCATCATGTGTAGGAATAAGATTCTGTCTAGAAATAGGACCCTTGCCCTTGTTGCCCCTACTAGAAGAAGCATGACCCCTACTCGTAAGCATACGTTTAAATCCTTCCATTATAATTTATAATTATACTAATAAATAATTAAAGTAACTGAAATTAAGTGCGCTAAATAAAATAAACAGACAATAATAATTTAATGAAGGAACGAATGTACCAAACGTCGACGTAACGTCGACGTGTAATCGAGAGGTTGAAAATTGAAACTTTGCTCGATGGAAGATCCTCAAGATAGTTGCCAACTTCACTCCCAAATGAATAAATAAAATTGAATATTTAGTAGACAATGTAGACTTGTAGATAGATAGATTGTAGGAAGATTTATGAGAAAGATGAAGAGAAAATGAGGTATTTATAGTTGAGAAATTGGGTTAAAGTGTAAATACAATAACTTATGGATTAAAAATAAATATTAAGGGGGTAGGGGGGTTGGGGGAGGGGGAGGCCAAAAATGACCATTACACAACGGTTAAAATGTAAAATGGTCGTTGGTGCAATGATTATTTTTGCAAAAGGGGGGGGTTTCGGGCGGGATCGCGGCGGGACCGGGATCGGATCGTGACTTGCGGGCCTGGGGGCCGGGACGGGTCGGGACGAGACCATATCCCATCCCGGTTCGAGTCCCGATACCACAATTATTTTTTAAATAGTCGGGTTCGCGGCGGGATCGGCCCCGTGTCGCGGTGGGATGGGGCCGGAACCGAGCCGACCCGGCCCACTGGCCAGCCATACCCCCACCCCACCCTATAAACTCCATACCCCCTTAATATTTATTTTTAACCCCTAAGTTAGTATATTTACACTTTAATCCTATTTCTCAACTATAAATACCTAATTTTCCTCTTCATTTTTCTCACAAATCTTCCTGCCATCTCTCTAATCTCTCTTTCTATCTCTCTATCTATCTCTCTACAAGTCTACATTGCCTACTAAATATTTTATTTTATTTGCTTATTTATACCAAAGTTCAAAAATTGGGAGTGAAGTTGGCAACTAGCTTGAGGATCATCTATCGAGCAAAGTTTCAATTTTCAACCTCGAGTACACGTCAACGTTTGGTACCTTCGTTTCTTTTTTAAATTATTATTGTTACTTAATTTTAATTATCGTACTTAATTTCATTATCTTTAATTATTTATTTGTATAATTATAATGGAACGAATTGGACGTTTTATTTTCTGGTAAAGATACTAGGGGTAACAGGGGTAAGGGTGCATCTTTTAGTAATCTTATTCCTAGTCCCGATGATTTCACTCATATAGGTGGAAATGATATTAATATACCATTAGATCATGATGTATATTCTGCATCTGAACCAGACTTTAATTTTGATAATGAATTAGACGATAATGTAGATAACACACTCACTAGTGCACTTCCACCTCAGGCTCAGACTGAGTCTCAGCCTGAAACTGAAACTGGAATGCCTCATATTCCTCCTAGTATGAGTCGAGGCCCAAGACAATGAAAATTAAAATCACTTATATGATATTTTTTTGATAAGGACATGGATAATGAACTAGCTAGATGTAAAATTTGTCAAGAAGTTTATAAATTTAAAATCGAAAAAGGTCAAGGTGAGACATGAGGTTTAATGAGGCGTGTAGAAAACTCTCACAAAGCAAGGTATAACCAATACCTGGCTGAAAATTTTGGTGTGTCAATGCCTTCTGAGTCGGGACAAAGTTCATATAGTGTCCCCGACCAAGTACATGATCGAATTAACCCGATGACGGAGGGATTATAGGTCCTAAATACGATAAACACAAAATCGGGAAAATATAGCAAAATTAATTGCGGTGGAGGGTTTGCTTTTTTCATGTCCTTCCTCTACTGGTTTTATTCATTACGTTAGAGAAACATATAATCCTGCTTTTAACGGTTTTCCTAGATCAACTAATAGAAGAGACGTTTTTAATTTGCACATGAATATCAACCGTATTTACGTTATGCATTATATCATTTTAATGGCAAAGTGACTATCACTTCTGATGTAGGATGTAGTACTAACGGTAACATGTAATTGGATTGATCAGAATTGATCTATACAAAAACGTATTTTAGCATATAGATATATTGATGATAGGCACACTGGATCTTTTATTGTAAGAAATATTCATGAATTTTGTGAATATTATGGAATAATTGATAAAATTATGACTGTTACATTAGATAATGCTACTTCTAATGATTATGTTGTAAACCTTTTAAAAACTCGATTAACTCCATCTTTTCCCGATAATTTTCATATAAGATGTGCATGCCATATTTATAACTTAGTTGTAAATGATGGTCTAAAACTTTTTGAAAACATTCTTGATAAAGTAGAATTTGCTATAAACTTTATTTTTAAAGGTAATAAAATACAAAGATGCAAAGAGTATAAAAACATTGTCATGATTGTGGATCACCTTATAGAAAAATTCAGAATAAGTAGCGACTAGATGAAATTCTCTGTATGAACAACTACTTGTTGCTCACGAGTATAGAAGACCTATAACTTTATTATATAACTTCCATAATCAAAATTCAAGGGACATGCTTGTAGATAATGATTGAGAATGTTTTTTTTAGAATTTATTGAATTTTTAGTGAATTTTTTTCTAGCTACTAAAGAATTTTCTAGTATTTATTATTCTAGTATTTCAATTATGTTATTTTATAGAGCTCTAATATTTTTGTTACTTAGTGAATATATGCAAAAATCATCTTACGCTCCATCTATTGAAAAATGTTTATAAAACTAAAAAAAATACTTTTTTCCTATTCCCACTATTTATATTATTGGTGTTGTATTAAACCCGACTATTAAAGTAGACGGTTGTAAAGCACTTGTTGAAACGATTTATGAAAGTATAGAAATACTTCCACCTCCAAATCCAACAGACCCAAATAAAGAACCAACTCATGAACCAACTAAAGAAGAAGTTACGTCTAGCATACACACTGAATGAAAAAATATATATTACCAAGAACAAAGTGCAAATAATCAACCGACTTTTGTACCATCTTCTTCTACTTCGCTTCAACCTTATAAAAGACATGTTGATTCTGCCTCAAGTATTCAAGGCCTTAGAAATAGAATGTATAGTGGTTCAACTTCTTCACAAATTAGCGAGTTTGATGTTTATGTCTTTCAGGGTGCTATACCGTACGAAACAATTGTCAATGAAGATGGATGTGAAGACTTGTTGAGATACTAGAGGGAGAATGAAAAGACATTTCCGACAATAGCAAAGATGACTCGAGATGTGTTGAATATTCAAGCGTCATCAACAGCTTCGAAAAATGCTTTTTCTGCTGGAAGATTTCAAATAAGAGAGCATAGACACTCATTGGCGGGAGACAGCTTGTACATTGCAGTTTTATTCAGATATTGGATTAGAGCGGAGCGTAGGAGGTGCAGTCAACCAGAGATCAACGAAGAAGAAGACTACAATAAAATCTTTTCCTAGGGAGCAGGAAGTGACGTTGAACAATTTGACCAACAACTTCCAATTCCGATAGAAGATCCTCAAGAAATTGTGAGGAAATTAGAAAGAGTATGATTGACTATGTAAATTTTTTAATGGCAATTTTCCTATGTGACTGCAACTTTTGAACAACGAAACAAAGTTGCAATTTTGAAATTGTATTACAAAATAAATCATATTTCTATTAAATAATATAAGAGGCACAAAAACAGCCTTGAAATATTTTTATTCACTATCTTGTTCAATTAATTAAGTGTTTAAATATATATTTTTAAAAATTAAATGTCTAAAAAATATCCCTAAATCCCGCAACCCGACCCGTCCCGTGCCCCCAAATCCTGGCCTCTCTTCCGGCGGGATGTGAGACGGGATAGGACATCTTCCCGCCCCTCCTATCTAGGCCCGCCAGTCCCGTCGGATCCTGTCCCACCGACCAGCCCTAGTTTCAACTTTCAAGTGACAAGTGGGTTTCTTCTCATGGCAGACAAGAGCGGGGTTACTTTTGAAAGATTCTAAGCTACCCTTTTAATCCTTTCCAATGTACCAAAAAAAAGAAAAGATAAGTGGGGTTGTTCAACTTTGATAATTAACTGGAGCACTTCTAAAGTTAACCATAGTAGACCGTACTTTCCTTTTAAAATTAAGTACAAGCACTTTACTTGCATTACCTTTGCTTTGTAAGTTTTGTGATCCTGAACTAGGGATAAAAGTCATTACATAACTCGGTTATCAAAAAGAAGATACACTAAAAAGGAAGGGTGGCCAACGGGGCGGGGCGGGGCGGGGCGGGCTGGGTCGGGATCCGGCAGGACAGATCCGGCGGGACGGGGGGTGGGTCGGGATCGGGATCCGATGGGACTGGCGGGCTGGGATAGGCGAGACGGAAAGAGGTCCCGTCCCGTCCCACATCCCACCGGGATTTGGCGGGACGGGTTGCGGGATTTGGAGTTTTTTTTAGACACTTAAATAATTGAACAAGATAGTGTAATAAAAATATTTCAATGCTGTTTTTGTGCCTCTTGTATTATTTAATAGAAATATAATTTTTTTGCAATACAATTTCAAAATTGCAACTTTGTTTCGTTGTTCAAAAGTTGCAAATCACATAGTAAAATTGACATTAAAAATTACATAGTTAACCATACTTTTTCTAATTTCCTCACAATGTCTTGAAGATCTTCGGTTGGAATTGAAAGTTGTTGGTCAAATTGTTCGACGTCGATTCCTGCTCCATCGGACAAGATTTCGTTGTAGTTGTAGTCGTCTTCTTCGTTGATCTCCGGTTGACCGCACCTTCTATGCTCCGCTCTAATCCAATCTCTGAATAAAACTACAATCTTCAAGTTGTCTCCCGCCATGAGTGTCTGTGCTCTCCTATTTAAAATCTTCCAGCAGAAAAAATGCTTTCAGACGCTGTTGATGACGCTTGAATGTTCAACACATCTCGGACCATCTTTGATAGTATCGGAAATGTCTTCGCATTCTCCCTCAAATATCTCAGCAAGTCTTCACGCCCATCTTCATTGACAATTGGTTCGTACGGTACAACACCCTGCAAAACATAAACATCAAATTCGCTTACTTGTGAAGAAGTTGAACCACTAAACATTCTATTTCTAAGGCCTTGAACACTAGCAACAGAGTCTTTTATTAGGTTGGAGTGAAGTAGAAGAAGATGGTACCGAAGCCGGTTGATTATTTGCACTTTCTTGTTGGTAATACATTTTTTTTTTTGCATTCATTGTGTATGCTAGACATAACTTCTTCTTTAGTTGGTTTGTTAATTGGTTCTTCTTCTTCTTCAGTTGGGTCTGTTGGAAGTATTTCTAAGCTTTCATAAATCGTTTCAACAAGTGATTTACAACCGTCTACTTTAATAGTCTGATTTAATACAACACCAATAAAATATATAGTGGGAATAGGAAAAAGTATTTTTTTAATTTTATAAATATTTTTTTAATAGCTGGCTTGTAAGTTGATTTTTGAATATATTCATTAAGTAACAAAAATATTAGAGCTATATAAAATAACATAGTTGAAATAGTAGGATAATAAATTTCAGAAAATTCTTTAGTAGCTAGAAAAAATTTCTCTATAAATGCAATAAGTTTTGAAATATTTTTCTAATCATCATCTACCAGCATATCCGTTGGACTTTGATTATGGACGTTAAATAATAAAGTTATAGGTCTTTTATACTCGTGAGCAACAAGTAGTTGTTCATATAAAGAATTTCACCTAGTCGAAACTTCTTATGGATTTTTCTATAAGGTAGTCTACAATCATGACAAAAAAAATTATACTCTTTGCGTCTTTGAATTTTATTACCTTTAAAATAAAGTGTATAGCAAATTGTACTTTATCAAGAATGTTTTTAAAAAGTTAGGTCATCCTTTGCAACTAAGTTATAAATATGACATGCACATCTAATATGAAAAATATTAGAAAAGATGGAGTTAATCGAATTTTTAAAAGGTTTACAGCATAATCATTAACAGTAGTATTATCTAATGTAACAATCATAATTTTATCAGTAATTTTATAATATTCACAAATTTCATGAATATGTCTTGCAATAAATAATCCAGTGTGTCTATCATCAATATATCTATATGCTAAAATACGTTTTTGCATAGACTACGTCTGATCTATCCAATGACATGTAAAAGTTAAATAATCATTACCGTTAGTACTACAGCCTATATCAGAAGTGATAGTCACTTTGCCATTAAAATGATATAATGCATAACGTAAATACTGTTGATATTCATGTGCAAATTTAAAAACGCCTCTTCTAACAGTTGATAGGAAAATCGTTAAAAACAGGATTATACGTTTCTCTAACGTAATGAATAAAACCAGTAGAGGAAGGAAATGAAAAAGGCAAACCCTCTACCGCAACTAATTTTGCTATATTTTCCCTATCTTTGTGTTTATCATATTTGAGACTTATAATTCCCCTCGTCATCGGGTTAATTCGACTCTATATTTGGTCGGGGACACTATGTGAACTTTGTCCCGACTCAGAAGGCATTGGCACACCCGATTTTCAGGTAAATATTCGTTATACCTATCTTTATGCATGCTTTGTACATGTCTCAATAAATCTCCCGTCCCACAATGACCTTTTTCGATTTTAAATTTATAAACTCGACAAATTTTACATCTAGCTAGTTGATTCTCACTGTCCCTATAAAAAAAATCGCATGCAGGTAATTTTATTTTTTGTTGTTTGGGGCCTCGACTCATACTAGGGGGAATATGAGGCAGTCCAGAGCCTGAGGTAGAGGTGCACTAGTGGGTGTTTTTATCTACATTATCGTCTAATTTATTTTCAAAATTAAAGTCTGGTTCAGATGCAGAATATACCTCATGATCTAATGGTATATTAATATCAACATTAAAAAGATCAGTTTCATCTACATGAGTGAAATCATCGGGATAAGAATAAGATTACTAGAAGATGCACCCTTACCCCCGTTACCCTTAGTACCTCTACCAGAAATAAAACATCCAATTCGTTCCATTATAATTATGTAAATAAATAATTAAAGATAATGAAATTAAATATGATAATTAAAATTAAGTAACAATAATAATTTAAAGAAGAAACGAAGGTACCAAACGTCGACGTGTAATCGAGGTTGAAAATTGAAACTTTGCTCGATGGATGATCCTCAAGTTAGTTGTCAACTTAACTCACAATTTTTGAACTTTGATACAAATAAGCAAATAAAATATAATATTTAGTAGGCAATGTAGACTTGTAGAGAGATAGATTGAGAGATTAGAGATGGTAGGAAGATTTGTGAGAAAAATGAAGAGGAAAATGAAATATTTATAGTTGAGAAATAGGGCTAAAGTGTAAATATACTGACTTAGGAGTTAAAAATAAATATTAAGGGGGTATGGGGGGTTTATGGGGGGGGGGACATGACCGTTATAGCCGTTGCACAATGGCCAAAATCAAAATTTGACCGTTGTTGCATCGATTATTTTGCAAAGTGGTGGGACCGGTTCGGGACGGGGCAGAACAGGGCTAGACGGGTGCAGGATTGGGATGGGCGGGACGAGCCCCTGTCCCATCCCGAGATCGAAACCTGCTACGTTTTTTCGTTATGTTTTTTTTTTGTGGGGGGAGGGGGGGCGGTTGCGGTAATCGGGCCGGGCCGGGTCAAGACCGGGCTGACCCGGCCCACTGGACTGCCCTACTAAAAAGTGTTAATTCTCACTGTTTTTTGAACAGTGAGTTAGCTGGCTCTCGATTACAAAGAAAGAAAAAGTTGACCGCTTTTGCATATGTTGAATTTGAAATTCTAGCCAAATTCATCATGGAAGAATGGTACCGAAGTGGATACTTGGTAGGACTTGTATGTTGTCACATGCAAAGGGAAGAGACGGCTTTTCCCTCTTCCCATTCGTCTTCCTTAAACGAAGCAATATGGCCAATACAAATTTAAATAATCAATTTTAACTTATTTGAAATTGAAGCGTAATTGTGTGGTTAATACCTAGCAAGACAAATAAGTAGAAAAATGTGACATTGATGCTTTACAAATCCAGATTGACAAAGCACAACATCATTATCAGATCCTCCTGAAAATTTTAGCTCATCTGCTAAAAATGGTTGTATTATCCTGTCATGCACTGACATTGCAAAAAGATAGCAGATAACCCAACAAATATTTTTGGTGGATTATCATCAAAAATCTTACATTGCATTATCGTCAGCTGTACCAATATATTCTCGATTGTGACCAGTGCAGTTGCAACTAAAATTTAGCCTCTTGTGGTCATTACACTAAGGGTATTGCTGCCTTGGGTCTCGAGTTCGATTCCCATGACCAGCGAGAGTGGAACTGTGTTCCCCAAAAAAATCCCTCCATACGCGTAGGGGCAAGCGGTGTATACTAATCCGTAGGTCCAGGCCGGAGGTGGGGTTTTCTGGGGTATGGGGCCGTAATGCGGTGGGACCAGTCACTTTAAAAAGTTTACCCTACCTTAGTTTAAAATCCGAGGTGTTTGGCCAAGTGGTCATTACACTAAGGGTATTGCTGCCTTGGGTCTCGAGTTCGATTCCCATGACCGGCGAGAGTGGAACCGTGTTGCAAGCGGTGTATACTAATCCGTAGGTCCAGCCGGAGGTGGGGTTTTCTGGGGTATGGGGCCGTAATGCGGTGGGACCAGTCACTTTAAAAAGTTTACCCTACCTTAGTTTTTTACCTGGTGATAGTTGCTGAAGGACCGGTGCTATTACCTCCAGGACGTCTGGGTAATACCAGTGAAGTAGTCAGGCGCAAGCCTGGAAACCTGGATCATCAAAAAAAAAAAAAAAAAAAAAAAAAAAAAAATTTAGCCTCTTGTCCCACAAATCCATGAGTAATGATTTATATTTATCCTGTAACTCTGTCACGATTACATACATGCAATTTGAAATTTACCGTCAACAAGTCTGGTGGGCTGGCTGGATGGCTTCCTTTTACCTTTAACTAGAGATTTCGGGTTCAAACTCTGAAAATGAAGATACACTCGAAAGAAAACGCTTCTTTCTTTCACGCAACACAAATCCGAATTAATAGAGTGAGTAGGCCTCGTATACTGAATGCATAAAGAAAAAAAGAACTTGAAATATTTTTACCTTTCTATTTACCCACCTCAAATCACATAAGATAAACTAAATGGCCAATCCACTTTCTGACATCGTATGAGAATGGAAAGCTAGAGCATTTTATCCATATGTGGATGAAGAATCAAGAACATAATAATTTCCGGTTGACTGATACTTTCGAGAAAGAACGAGCACAATTGAAGTGGTTATACATACAAATCTATTTACGGATCTATATAATGGCATCTTTAAAGGAATTTATTTAACTTCCCCAGCTGTTTTTCCCTTCATAAGCAAGCTAGAAGTTGCATTATAACAGCACATAACATATTTTTCTCATTTCACCTTAAATTGCACCTTTTCACCTAACAATTTCTTTCATCCCAATACCCTACAAACTTTTTTCCTCAAACCTCTTATCACATCTTTTTATCTTAATTATTTTAGAGCAAGAAATCCATGTTGAGCTCATTATATAAGTGGTGCACATTATCCCTCTTCTTCCATCATCAGACAACTTCAAATTAAGCTAAATCAAAAAAGAAAAATGACTTACAACTTAGTACTTATCATCTTTTCTTGTTCTTCTTCTTGCTCAAGCACCTGCAATGGCTCCAATGCCACCAGCTCAATCTTCTGCACCGGCTCCAGGGCCACCAGGTCCGCCAAACGTGATAAAAATCCTTGGAAAAGCTGGTTCATGTTCGACGTTCATCAAGTTGTTACAAATCACTCAAGAAATTGGCGAAGTCACCTCATTACTAAACAACTCCAACAGCATAACCATGTTAATTCCAACGGATAGTGCTTTCTTGAACCTGAAATTACAAGTAACTGCCCGTATGTATCCTTTATACGTCCTGGACAATTCGTCTCCCAAGATAAAAAAGACAATGGAACTATTGAGCAAAGGAAACTAAAAAGCTACCGTGAAGAATATTGAATAACGAAATGATGCTTGGAAGATTAGGAAGAAAGCTGCTTTGCTTTCTGCTTTGTGTATTTTCGTGTATATCAAGTGTGCCTCAACAATGGTGTAAGGGGTTTTTATATATGAGGAAGAGGGATTTGTTTGATGCCTCCATAACAACCATTATTGGCCAAATAATGACCATTATGGAGGTAGTAAAGCCACCAAATAAATGGAGAAAATTGCCAACGGATTGGCCATTATAGGAGGTGTAATTCAGCCAAAATAAATGGGTGAATTGACTTGACGTTTCGATTTCCGGACCGTCGAGATTCGACTTTCGAAAACTTCGGGGACCAAACTCGTACATACGAAAGAATTCTACGGTCCAAAAGCGCACATCGAAACACGGGAATCAAAGCGTACTTCGGCAAAACTGGCACCCTCAACTCTTTCAATGATCGGCGGAAAGCTGAATTGGTTAAATTTCATATTCTACCTTCATATTTCTCGCTGTCACAGTTCCAAACGGCTAGCAACCCTTTACACACACAAGCTGATGGAACCACTAATCGCGAATTCCCCATCAACGTTACCACAAATGGGACAGCAATGAATATAACAACTGGAATTGTCAATGCAAGTGTGTCTAGTACAATTTACACTGATAATCAGTTAGCTATTTATCAAGTGGATAAAGTGCTCCTAACTTTGCAATTTTTTGGCCCACCATTACCACCAGCACCTGCTCCAGCGCCATCAAAGCCAAAAAAGGACGATCCTTCCTTGGATTCTTCTTCTGTTAATGTTGTCCCGTCTGGTGCCACTTCTCTTCTTCCTCACATGTTACATGGGATGGCCTATCCCAGCTGCTTTTTCTTCTTCTCTGTTCTTTTTTGTATATGATTTAAGAAGTCGTACGCATGTCAGCATGGTTGGGATGTTATGTTATGTACATTTAAGCGGAACCTAATAAGATGTTAACCACCCAATCCAATTTTGCTTAAAAGGCTAATATTATATTATCAATGCATTTATTTCATTCTAGCTTCCTTATCAGGTACAGTTTGATTGGCTTAAGCATTGCTTAGAAATTAATAGACCTATGTATTGGTGCATAACTCCCAATTCTCTCTTATTGTGCATATTTGTTTTACTACTGCTACTTTTCTTTAAATTGTGCAGATGTTAGTTTATTAGTTAGTTAACTACGGCTAATAGGATTAATATTATTTACAGTCCACTAGGAATGCTCCTCCTATAATATAGGAGTTATTGTTGGCACATTGCATATAACGTGCTTTGTACATCTTGAATAATACATAAGTTTTCATAATTATCTTTGTTGCGTATCTTTATGGTATCAGAGCTATTCTAAGCTCCAACGATTATCAATTGTCTGCTCATCTCTTCCAAATCTATTTTTTTTCGTTTCTATATCATGGTGAATCCAAGCAAACACACGGGTCTTCTGTTAAACGACTTCTGCGATATCTCCACCATACCAAAAATCATGGCTTACGGATTACGAGCAAGACATTTTCTAGGTTATTTATGTATTCTGATGCGGATTGGGCCGGTGACATTAGTGATAGGACCTCTACTTCTCGATATATTCTTTATCTTGGTCAAAATTAGGGGTGGGCAAAAAATCTGATGCACCGAAAAAACCGAACCGAACCGGCGAATCGGTTCGGTTAAAAAATTACTACACACCGATTTTAAAAAAAATCGGTTCATTTTTTTAAAATTGAATCGGTTCGGTTCAGATGATTTTGTGATACACTGAACCGAAAAACCGGGAGCTATTCTTGTAATTAGCCATACCCCTATATAAATAAAAGCCCTAAAGATTTCATTTTCCGCAGACCGCATCACTCACTTCACTCGATCGATTTCAACACTTTTGTTCAATTTCAACACTTTTGTTCAATTTGAGCACTTTTGTTCAAGCTTTTGTTCGATTTCAGCACTCACTCGATCGATTTCACTATTTTCCGCAACACTTTTGTTCAAGCTTCAAGTCTTCAACCCGACCCTCGGTTGCAATTTATCCATACCTCGGGTTGAAGCTTCAGATTGAAGACACGATTCAATTTTGCACTTTTGTTGAAATTCGAATTCGAGTTCGGGTTGAAGACACGAATTCGATTTCAGATTTTCAATAGTTCAAGCTTCAACCCGACCCTGCCAGTGCCGCCACAAAAGGTAATCCAATCCCTTTATTCATTTCTTTCTCTCGTTCTGATTTGTCATCTGTTTTATGCTATGTTTGAACCATGTTTGTTGAAACATTATGAGAAGTTATGAATTAGGCGTAATCCGAGAAGACTTTTCTCGGACACTGGCTTTATTTGTTTGTTGAATGATTTAGATCTTTGAGAGCTGGTGTTTGTTGTTATGACTGCTTCCAAATTGGAAAAAGATCATCAAATTAAGGTTATTTAGAGTGTAGTTGCTGAAGTAATTTCTGATTTTCTGAGAAAATATAGTAATTTCTGATTTTAAAATGTAGTTATTATCTTACTGAAGTAATTTAAAATGAAGTTACTGAAGTAATTTTTGATTTTCTGTAAAGAAGGAAGCATATTCAATCTATAGTTTCATGGTGTATTCAACCTTCCTACTATATAAAATGAAGTTGATGTTTTGTATTCACGGTGTATTTGACAAATTGCTCATGAACTCTCTAATATTGTAGAATGGAAGACATCTTGGATGATGGAACAAAAGTGGTGAAACGAACCGACGAGGGAAAATTGAGATCAAAAGTTTGGAATTTTTTTACTAAGTTACCTGGAGGACTGAAAGCCAAATGTCATTTTCCCCGAAAAGATTATGCTTGCGATAGCTCGTTAGTTGGGACAACTAATTTAAGGAACCACTTGACTAGATGCAAAGTGTACAAGAAATCAAAACTTGAAGAGGATAAGAATAAAAAGTATTAACTCGTGACAAGGGTAAGGACAATGATAAATTTGTATTTGTGGGGTTTAATCAAGAGGCTTGTAGAGCCGCACTTGTGAAATTGATTATTAAAGATGAATTAGCTTTTAGATTTGTGGAGAGTCAGAACTTTGTGGAGTATATGAGGGTTTGTTGTCCCAGATTTGTGGTACCTTCACGAAGAATGATTGCACGGGATATTCTTCAGTTGCATCAGACTGAGAAGGCTTTGATTAAAAGAATCATGAACTCAAAACAGAAATTTGTATTACAACAGACACGTGGACATCAATTCAAATGAGTAGCTACATGGTAATAACTGAGCATTTTATTGACTGTGAGTGGGTGTTGCATAAAAAGATACTTTGTTTTACACCAATTTCTTATCATAAAGGATATGGTATTGGAAAGATTATAGAGAAATATTTATTGGATTGGGGTATTGATAGGCTATTCACAATTACTGTGGACAACGCAAGTGCTAATCAAGTTGCAATTGCTTATGTGAAGAAGAAACTGACAAATTGGAGTCCTAAGGCGATGGTTTTAAATGGTGATCATATGCATGTGAGGTGTGCTGCACATATAGTGAACTTGATTGTTCAGGATGGGTTGGTAGAAGCGAAGGACTTAATAGCTGTTGTTCGTAATGCGGTGAAGTATGTAAGATCTTCTCCGAGAAGGTTGCAAAAATTCAAGACATGTGTTGAGCAAGAGAAAATATCATATAAGGGACTTATGGTTTTGGATGTGCCAACCAGATGGAATTCGACATACTTAATATTGGAAAAAGCTGTGATATTTGAAAAAGCGTTTGATAGGTTAGAGGAGGACGATGGCCACTACAAAAGTTGGTTTAACGAAGATGAGAATGGAAGAAAAAAGATTGGGCCTCCAATTTTTGTGGATTGGGATAATGCTAAGAGGTTAGTACATTTTTTGTCAGTTTTAATATGTGACTTTTACTGATTTTTTGAATGAGTTGTGGAAAGTTTATCTTCATCTTTGCTCACTATTGGAATCTACTGATTTGTTGGTGAAAAAAATTGTTAATGGCATGAGAGATAAGTTTGTGAAATATTGGGGTACTTCTATAGAAAAGGTGAACAAGCTATTAATTTTAGCAAATGTGCTTGATCCTCGGTATAAATTTGAATTTATAAACTGGTGCTTTGGAAGTATATTTGATAGTAGGAAGGTTGATGAAATTAAAGCTGATATCAAAGAGTTGTTGTTACGGTTATTTGAAAATTATAATGATGTTAGCCCAAATAGTGGTGTGGGTAGTAGTTCAATTGCTCAGTTAAGTAAAGTTTGTGATAGTGGCAGCAGTAGAAAAGAAACAATTGATCATTTTCAACTGTTTAAAAAGATGAAGGCAACTGAAAATGATGATTTTGGGGTGAAGAATGATGTTGAAAATATTTGTGAGAGCGGAATGAAAGTCCTAAGATCCGAATTTTGATCTTTTGAGTTGGTGGAAGATGTATTCGTCTAGGTATCCGACTTTGTCAAAGATTGCCAAAGATATTTTGACAATTCCTGTGTCTACCGTGGCTTCCGAATCGTCATTTAGCACGGGGGGGGGGGGGGCATTCTTGACCCTTTTAGGAGTACATTAACTCATAAGACAATTGAAGCATTAATTTGCACACAGAATTGGCTTCGCTCAACTCTTATAGGAGAACAAATTATGCAACCAATCGAAGAAGAAACTGAGTTTTATGAAGATGTTGAATTGGGTAACAATACTATTTTTTATATATTATTTTTAATGGAATCATTATACTTTAATATTTTGTTTATTATATTGACGCTTCGGCAAATTTTATGTAGACTTTGAGAAACTTTCAACCGTACCGCAATCACAGCCAATAGAACAAACACAAGTAGTTGAGGACTTGACAATGAATTGATATTGGCGTCATAATGGTAAAGTTCTCAAATCTACAATCCTTCAAATTAGTTTTTGTTGTTAGTATCTATCTATATTTGAATCATAAGCAATCTTAGTTGTTATTCTTTGGAGCGGTGAAAGCTCGCTGAAATTTTTGTGTTATTCTTTGGAATTTGATGTTGTTGTTGGTGTTTTTGGAATTTCGTCGCATCTTCGCTTCCGCATTCATTCTTCTTGTTGTTGTTGTTTAAAAAACCAGTCTATATATGTTCCTGTTAAAATTGGTTGTTGTTGTTGCTACTAATATCTTTCGCATTTGCATTTCTTTGTTGATGTTTAAAAAAACATAAATCATTTGGACTTTATATTTGAATTGAAAAAAACAGATATAAACCGATTTTTATTCGGTTCATATTTTTCGGATACAAAACAGAACCAAACCGATATACGCCCACCCCTAGTCAAAATCCTATTAGTTGGTCATCAAGAAGCAGCGTACTATTGCTCGCTCTTCCACTGAAGCAGAGTATCGTGTTGTAGCTTCTGCTCTAGCTGGAGTCAATTGGGTTCAAAAACTTCTTGCAAAACTACATGTGTGTAGCTGCTGATCCACCGATAATCTATTGTGATAATGTTGGTGCCACTTATCTCTGTCAAAGTCCGGTCTTACACAACATGATGAAACACATCGAAGTGGACTTTCACTTTGTTATAGATCAAGTGCAGCGGAACCAGGTGCTTGTTCAGCATTTACATGATGTGGATCAGCTTGCAGACACACTTATCAAGCCTTTATCTCATTAACTCTTTCTCAAACATCTTCCCAAGTTGAAAGTTGTTGATCTCACCTTCAACTTGCGGGGGCGTATTGGTGCATAACACACAGTTCCCCCTTATTGTGCATATTTTGTTTTTCTGCTGCTACGTTTCCTTAAATTGTGCAGATATTAGTTTATTAGTTAGTTATCTAAAGTTCATAGGATTAGTATTATTCACAGTCTACTAGAAATACTCCTATAATATAGGAGTTATTGTTGGCACATCTCTTGTATATAACGTGCTTTGCACATCTTGAATAATACAAAAGTTTTCATAATTATCAAAGTTGCGTATCTTTACTATGAAAATCAGATGTGACACTAATAGAAGAATATATTACAGTAATCAAGTTTGTTTGGCAGAGAAAGACCAAGTTATTGTCAATATTGTATTGCCAAATGAATCTACAACTTTTAAAACTTGAAAATTTTGGATATATTGTCATTTATAAAAACGTCACAAATTTAACTTGATGAAAGGTGCATGCATGGCACAAAACTCGAACTGGTTCATACTATTCTTCTTACGTCTATTGAATTTATCTAGAAGATTAACCTTAAAATGCCCTAAACATTGACAAACAAACACACGTGTTAGAAAAAATAACCAGTATAGAGAATATATACAACAACATTTGGACATAAATATAAAATGTCTTGTGGTAAATATTTGACAGCTTTTTGAAGAATATCTAGTCAAGATAAAGTGTAAAAAGAAAAAGGAGATTCGATATTAGTAAAACAGTCTAATTGATGGCGTTGCACTGAGGGTGAAATGTGTTGTACTTCCTCTGGTCTCAAAAATTACTAATTGTTTTAGTAAATTAAATTTGTTTAGAAATATTTAACTTTTTAGAAAGAAAAATAATTTTTTTATGTTATTACATGCTCTCCAAATGTACCTGTTGCTTCAAACTAGTATAATATTACTATTTGAAAAATCTCATTAGCTACAGTTCGAATAGAAATAGCTTTCAATAGACCTAAGCAACATGAATCCGAATATAATGGAGTTTTAATACTGGGTATCGTCACCTGATGGTAATCAAATAACAAAGATTGCATGTTTTATATAAAAGTATTTCATACGAATTGTGGCTTGAGATAATTTTTCCTTTTTCGTTTTGTGTGGGGGTGGTAAGCAGTAGAGTATCATAGTTAAGGCAATATTATGATTTTAAGAAAACTAAGATTAAATATCAGTGAAACTCTTTGGTATAACATAAATGTCGTGTATTTGAGACTGGTCTTTTATAATTTTATTATTTGTGCGGTCCATGTGTACGTTGACATAAAAAAAAATTATTTTGCCAAGTAAAATTTCTTTGATAAAAAATCGTATAGAGTGACTTTGTAAGAGAAAAAATATAAGTTGAGTAATTTTATTAATACAAAACTAAGTTAAGTAATTTTGCTACATAATTTCACATACTTGAATAACCTTTTGAGATTTTTACTCTATTTAAGGCGATAAAAGATAGTTTAGATAAATAATTTATAATTAAAATTATTATGTACTTTTCTTAAGAAATGGTCAAAAACTTTATTAGAAAACAGATAATATGGACAAAGGTTGTAAATTCATTATCCATCAGCTAAGGACGAAATATATTAGGCTGCGCATGGGGTGACAAATTATAACACATGAACGTGAGGAAATAATTTTTATTTATTTAAACGGTCTCCATTGATCATTGATGTGCAAAATGTTATAACATTGCCGTGAGGAAATGAATGAATATTCTAATGTTCCATGCCAATTTCACTTCTTTTTTTCTTGTCCTAAACAACTAATTATTTGAGTATGTTGTCATTAAATTCTCCTTTAATTCGATAGTGAAATGGACCACGATAAGGATGACGAAGAAACTACTTAAAATCAATATATTTGTAGTCAATTTTGATCATTTTACCTACTAAGTTCTTATAGAACAAGGTATGAAAAAATAAATAATTCTGATGGATATAAGTACTATATACTAAAAAGTAAAAATTAACTATGAAATTTATGGTTAACTAATCTGCACTAAATAGTCTGTAGCTAACGACATTCTTTTATAAACCCATCACTAGTCCGTCATAGAACGCGACGATTTTTGTTATTTTACGACATGAATTATCATTGCTAATTCGTTTATTACTGATATGTACAAACACTTAATGATCATATCCTGTTTTAGTAAATCTGATTGGAAAGAGAACTGCATATTTATGTTCAAAGACATTTTAAAGCACTCAAAACGTTGTCAAGTTCAACTTTTTGAGCAACGAAGGTAAAATCATAACAAACTGATGGTTGTTAGGTGGCATTAGATTTGGTTGGGATCAAATTTTAAGAAAACTTGTTTTTTCAAAAAGATAAATGAAAAACGTTATTCAAGAAAAAGTGCATGTGTTTGAGTTATATATCCAGATTCGCACAAGTTATTATCAAAGGCGAATTCAAATTTTAATTAAATATGAGTTTCATTTTAAATATCATTAAATTCATTATGATTTTCAAATTATAAATAATAATATTTCACACATATATTTTGTATTGAAAGTATTGAATTGGTATGAATCGCTAGTGACCGAGCCAAGAGGGTCCAGCTCACTGCTAAGATGTAGACTAATCTTTACTAAAGTCACCCATAGCAACCTACCTAACTTTTATTTTCAATACTGAATTCCTTATTCAACTCACAGTCAAACCAATTTTATTTTAAAAAAAAAAAAAAAACTTTAGTCCATCAATCGAAACACCTTTCACAAACATTTTTACGGAAATGATCTACGATTGTGGCATTTGTTTCAGTGATTTATTGGCAATTTTAAATTCATTTTGTTTATTTTAAGCTTTCAATAAGTAAAAATTTTGAAAAGCTTCTTTGAAAACAGTTGCGGTGACGAATAAAGATGAGTCTTCACGTAATTGGTAAAGTTATTGTAATGTAATCAGGAGGTCATGGTTCAATCGTGGAAACAACTTCTTACAGAATTGTAGGGTAAAATTGCGTATAATAGACTCTTGTGGTCTAACCCTTTCCTAGACCGTATGCATAATCGGAGTTTAATGCAACGATCTGTACTTTTTTTAGTTTCTAACAATGACAATGAACACATTTTTTTACTGAAATTTCTTCCTCTGCTTGTATTTAATTATCCAAACACTTCTAGATTTCATCCGAAAAAATATTTTAATTAAAAGCTTTTTCAGTAGGTCAAAAGGGTAGTGATTTAATTACTGTAATAAAGTATTCTCCATTTTAGAAAGAGGGAAGATGTTTTTCTCTCACATATCTACTTATTCAACTCTCTTTCTTCCGTCAATGATTGACCCTAGCTAAAAAGGTGTATCTATCTTTTCCAATACTAAGAACAGAAAAGGAACATGAGAATCAGCTTCTTTGTTCGTTTGTTTGTTTGTCACGAGTGAACAAGAATAATTCATTTGTTATTTTTATTAATGGGTAAGGTGTATATATATATATATATAAATTTAAAAAAAAAAATTGGACACGTATATTCTTTCACATCCCCTCAGTCATAGCGGGCGGTTGTCTTACGCTGAGACTGTCCCTAAAATCTTCAAACGTAACTAAGGAAAGACCCTAATCAGATGTTGGTATTTGGACATCCACCACAATCAGCATCTGTATAAGACACAAGAGTAGATACAGAGGATGAATATAAGTGAAAACCATAAATAAATACACATGCTGCACTGCATAAGTAATATCTGGCCTCGTGAATGTAAGATACTGAAGAGCCCCTTCAAGACTGCGATAGTGGGAGAGATCATCGTAAGGTGTGTTGGAATTAGCACTCAGCTTTGGTTTGGTGTCAACCGGAGTAGGAGATGACTTACAGGATGACATGCCAACCCGTTTAATAATCTCAGCCGCATACTTCCTCTGGGATAGAAATAGACCATCTACATGACGAGTTACATCTATACCCAAAAAATAACTCAAAGACCCCAAATCTTTCATAGCAAATTCAAAGCTGAGAAGAGATATGATAGACTTGTGCAATTTATCAAAAGAGGCAATCAATATAATATCATCCACATATAACAGAATGTATGTCATAGAGGTACCAAGATGATAGATGAACAGAGAATGATCTGACCTGCTGTGAGAAAACTCAATAGTAGACACATAATCTGCAAATCTTTTGCACCAGGCCCGAGGAGCTGTTTTAGCCCATACAAGGACTTCTTCAAACAGACATGGTTAGGATGATCGGGGTCCCTGAAACCCAAGGGCTGATACATATATACCGTTTCCTTGAGATCACTGTGTAAGAACACATTTTTTCACGTCCAACTGATGAATGGGCCAAGCTTTGGAGAGAGCCAGACTGAGAACAATGCGAATAATCCCCTGTTTGACAACCGGACTAAATGTCTCTCCACAATCCATGCCAACCTATTGAGTTTTGCCATCACCTTCAAGACGGGTCTTATGCCTCTCAAAACAACCATTAGATTTTTCTTCATGAGTAAAAATCCACATAGAACGAATCACATTAACACCAGGCGAATGGGGCACCAACTCCCACGTCTTATTTCTAATAATAGCAGTATATTCGTCATCCATGACCATTTTCCAATTCAAGTCACTACGGGCATACACGGGGTTACGTGGTAAGGGTGATTTAGTGACACTAGAATTGAGATTAAAATGTCATCTTGGTTTTAAAATGATGGATATGTAAAGCAGTACTGGAAGTAAATAAATATTACAAGTGTTCGAAAGGATAAACAAACAAGTCAATATTATAATTGCCGCAAGCTGGTTGAGTCTTGAATCTTGATAACCTGAAATCAAGAAACTCTAAATCTGGATCGTTTACAACTGTGGCTGATTCGAGAGATGACTCTCTATCTTTAAGACAATATTGCCCCATATATATGTTTTTTAGTTAACAGACAATATTCTCCCAAGATAAAACAACAACTAATCAACAATACAAAGCAAATAGGTTGATTCTAACGAAGAAAACAAACACGAAACGACTTGCTGAAGAATGGAAAATGAAGGAAGAGTTTTCTGTTTGTCCACTGTTTCTGCTCACGTTTTTGGACTGAGTTTCTCTTGTTTTCGTTCTCTCTTCTGTTTGTGTCTTTTTCTCTAGTCTCAACAATTGAGCCAAAGACTTCAATATATAGTATAAGGAGAGGGACTTCTCAATTGCAAACTAATGGCTATTAATAGCCAAGTAATGGCCATTAGTGATGAGTTAATCAGCCAAATAAATGACTGATTTAATGTGCAACATAAAGGAGCTTTAAGGGAGGAGTTATGTGCAGATTAATGGAGTTTTAACGCTCCAAAAACCAACCCAAAAGCAGGCAGAAACTTTTTGCCTTCCGTCGTTCCCAATTTCATCTTTCGAAACTCCAGGGACCAAACTGTAAATATTAAACAATTTGGGTCCAAAAGATAATATCAGAAGAAGCCCAAAGCCCCACGACCCGAGCCCGGATCGGACGGGCTGGCGGCGGCGGTGCGCGTGTGGACTTAGCCTCGAACCTAAGCACATCTAAGTCTGCCCTCCTTCAAACACATATGTTATCCCTTGGGGTCCCAAACCCTTAGCCAATTTAAGACTTATAAAGAGAATAATTCTTTCTTTTCCCACCGATGTGCTAGATTTGTCCCACACCATATTTCCATGCCTCAAACACCTTACTTCGTAGACCAATATATCTTTCATTTCTTAACGAAATTTGACGATCCTTGGCTCTACGGTTATCTACTCACTTAGTAGATTATGCACGTGTGAAGAGACAAAGCCTCCAACATGCGGAACCCTAGTGTTTAAGTAATTAAATATGGGTAGACGCACCTCCCCACCAAAGGCAAATTTCCAACAAAAACCCTCTTGAAAGAGATTTTGGTGCACACACAAGGTGCCTACTTTCAGCAATCTTTCAGAGAAAAGATATTGCATTAGGAGAGGTAGCTTCCGCTTTGAACCTTCCCTAGTTGAATACCACCGAACTTACTTACTGCGCGGTGACCGTGATGTCTTGAACCATCAGTGTTTAGTGTAAGCCAAGACAATGTTACCAACACAATAACTCTCCTTATTCGTTTTCATTCTTATAGTTCTGTCCGTTGTGGTCGTGGACACACTTGGATTCTTAAGTGCGTTCATTTTAGGCGGCATGTCCTCGCACTTAAATAGGTGATCTCCTACAAGGTATCCTGTTATACCCCACTTCACAAGTTTAGAAATCATTAAAAGTTTCCCCAACCTTAACCTCAATCGTTTGAGGATCGTTAAAGGTTTGGAAGCTTAACCTTTACCCACCATGCAGGTAGCACTTTAATGTCTATCGCGGGAACAACTTTGGATTTATGTTTTCTTACAGAAATCATTATCCTAAGTGCTCTTGCTTCCACCGAAGCGCTTAACTGAACCTTTTTACAGCTTAGTTTTCCCAATGAACCAAATTCTTGGGATCTCCAGTCAGTATGGTTGGGTTACCACCGCAAAGGTTCGTATTGTTTGGGTTTTAGGCCCATTCCCCTAGACATGCAGAATTCTTGATCTTCGGGTAGTTTCTTAGTTAAAGGGTCCGCTATATCCTTTGATTAGTAATCAAGGAAGTGTCACATGTGATGATCAACTGTCATACGGTCTTATGTCTCTGATATATATGTCCAGATGACGTCATCTGTGACCTTCCTGAAGACGACCGACTAGCCACAGTGTCTAACTGCCGAAGGCACGGGTTTCTCCCAATAAGGGACGTCCTCTAAGGAGTCGTGAAGTTACTCAACTTCTTTCATGCTTTGTTTAAAGCGATAAACTCCGATTCCATCATGAATCGGCCGATGTAAGTTTGCTTAGAGGATTTTCCAAGACCCACCTTACACATTTACTTGTGGCTTTGGTGTTCTGAATAACTGATGTCCAATTTGCATCACTGTGTTCTCCCAGAACCGCTGGACATCCAGAATACCATAATCCGTAGATAAGCGAATATTTCAGATATCGTCATATCCAACTTAATGCCTTCTATTGATCATTTTTAGAATCACGAGTGAATCTTAGTTCAACTGATCTGCTTTGTAAGCCGATACCAAGTCGGTTGTAGTGTGTAACATACATTGAACTACATGTGACCTGGCGCATATCGCTCCTTGTATATGGGTGCACCATGATTCCAATCGTTATAGGATTCATATCCATTGGTGGCTTCAACGAGACTGTCAACTACCTCACAAATGAGTTTGGAATTAGACCAGTCCGTTAGATGTCTTAGAAATCTCAATTCCTAAGATGACATATGTGATACCCATATCTTTCATTTCGAGACTTTAGTTTCAATATGACTTCCACGTTCAGACTGTTGGTTTTCCAACTGTTAGATTTCTAACTTCAGAGTCAATGTTTCTGTTGTCAGATTCATAGTTTCTATTTTACCTGAAACTTCCAGGACCAAAATGTAAACATTTCAGAGACCAAAATGAAAGTTCAGGAAGAAGCCCAACAGTCCAACAAACCAACTTGATCCTCCCCTTCTAACTCTTCGGTTAGGAATGTTGTTTCAACATCCATGTCATGCAAGACTGCAATGGCCCTGGATGTTAAGTTATTCACAGGGGAGCACATGTACAAGTAGCCGAGGCCTTATACTCGTCCGTAGATCCATCTACTTTGCACTCACTTTTGAGTATCCACTTTCACAACCCAAAGGTTCTTTTCCCGGAGGAAGGTCAACCATTACACAAGTATGGTTCTATATGATGGAATCTATTTCTTGCTCTGTAGCTTCCTTCCAAAGCAGCGCTTCTAGAGATGACAATTCTTTGTTAATTGTCCATGGTTCATTCTCAACCATACAAGTTAGAAGGCCTGGAACAAGTCTTTGTCCCCTTTTTGCTCCTTCTCGGTTCACCATCTAGAATCTCTGAGTTCTGTAGATCTGGAATATTAAGTTCCGGATAGTTAGCAACTTCCGAGTCTTGTAGATACGGAACATCTAGTTCTGGACAATCAGGCACTCGTGGGTTCTTATTAACCTTGAACAATTACTTCTTTTTCCTTCTCAAGGAAAGTTATTGTCAAAGAATTCAGAATCCTTTGACACCAAGAGGTGATAAACACTAATGTTATTTGCAGATCCAGTGGTTATGCAATTTACAGTCTTAGGTCCAACTTGACATGTTTCGGTATTCCAACCTCTACCAAGCCACCCCACAACACAACATTTGTATGTGGGATCCTTTCCATGTTTCACAAAGAGGGTTATCCTTATCCTTATGCGTAGTTCTGATAGAATCGCATTAGCGGTAAGGGTCGCCTTGCCCCACATATTTTTTTGGGGCGTACAACTTTGCACAAGGCTAACACCATTAGACTGAGGTGAGTAATGAGCAGTCGGTTGATGAACAATACTTCACATTCTCCCCCTCTATCACTACGAATTCCTCAATCCGTAGGCTTAGTTGATTTTTTAACTTCTGCTTTGTAGCACTTATCCGCTTCAACAACTTCATCTTTGCTTTTCTACAAACAAAGGATGCAATACATTGTACCATCATTAATGAAGGTCACAAAGTACTTGTCTCCCCCCTCTATTTTGTATAAACTTCAAATCACCCAAGTAGGTGTGACTAAGTGCTTGAGGAGCAGTGCTTCTTTCGCTATTCCCTTTGACGAATTTGGAAAGGTGATTTTGCCTCTTCGCCTAACTCACATTCATTTTGAGGGTTTATGTCGACAGAAGGCAACAATCTCAACTTCGTTAGCTTTTGAATAACTTTCTATTTAACGTGTCTTAATCTATGATGGCAGAGATGCACGGATTACAAATATATCATTCATTTAGCTACAGACATATGGTAACATTCTTAGTTATAGCAGACATGTTGGACTAGTCTCAAACCAGCTTGACCAACAACATCTCTTAAACCAAGTTTGGGACATGTATCACCTCCTTTTAGAGTGATCCCATTCCCTGAAGTCCTATTGAGGACAACTTCTCTAACCCCTTCTACTTTAGAGGTGGTGTTGCTTCACATGAACAACCTCTTGCCCGTGGTTAGGGCGTAACCAGATCATATGTGATCAGGATACTCTGGCCCACTCCAGTTGCTTTGGCAAACTGAGTGTCCAATTTCTTTTCTGCCTTTCCTTTGGCCTTCAGATCATTTAAGACTTGAAAACTCTGGCCCACCTCACTAGGTGTCCATTACTTTTATGCCTTTCTTCTGGCCCTCAAATCATTTAAGATTCTGGAAATTCTTGCCTACTCGAGTCGCCCGTAGGCTTTGCACGACTAAGTGTCCAATATCATCCTATCAAATGAATTCTGGCCCACTCCAGTCACCCGTAGGCTTTGTACGACTGAGTGTCCAATATCATCCTATCAAATGAAGGATCTTCTGTCAAACAGTGTGACAGGTTCAACATCTTAAGATAAGCAATTGTCATTTAGTCTTATTCCCTTGAGATTAGTGCTTAGATAATTCTTAGCGCTTGCTTAAGAGTGGTAACAATTTTCGCACAGTCAGTGGATCTCTCTCATTCGTATGTGCGAACATACTTTACACATTTTTAATTATTACACCCAAAAGAACGGATCTTTTAAGTCGTTGTTTACAATAGTCCAATCTTTAAACGGGAGGGAAGGTCAGATTAAACTTCTGATTTTAAAGCGTAAGGAATATAAATTATTTCGGGAAAACATTTTCATATTCCTCCTTACTTTAATCCCTTTTTAGTCAGGCATCATTTAATCTTATTCTTGACAAGAAAGAAAAATTACTTATCCCAATTTCGGATTCTGGCCCACTTAAGTCACTTCGTCGGACTGAGTGTCCATTTCATCCTTATCATGATTCGGATCTTTTGTTTGGGACAAATATAAGCCTTCTGCTACAAGATAGAACCACATCTTCAGCCTTCTCCTCTTGTCCCAGTTGATATCCTCAGGCTCTCGTGGACGCTTGTTCCCACCACTCTCGGGTGCAGTGACACCATGAACACCTTGACCTTCAACAGCATAATCAACACTGTCTTCTACTAGAAAACCACATCCATAACCAGATTTGGTCACACAACTGTTGACCGACATCTTTCAAACACTATTACAATCTTGTCTTAAATTGTTAGATATGTAAAGCAGTACTGGAAGTAAATAATTTTACAAGTGTTCAAAAGGATAAACAAACAAGCCAATATTATAATTGCCGCAAGATGGTTGATGCTTGAATCTTGATAACCCTGAAATCAAGAAACACTAAATCTGGAACATTACAATTGTGGCTGAGTTGAGAGATGGCTCTCTGTCTTTAAGACAAGATTGCCCCGTAATGTTTTTACGTTAACGGGCAATATTCTCCCAAGATAAAAAAATAACTAATCAACACTACAAAGCAAATAGATTGATTCTGACGAAGAAAACAAACACGAAACGACTTGCTGAAGAATGGAAAAGGAAGGAAGAGTTTTCTGTTTGTCCACTATTTCTGCTCACGTTTTTGGACTGAGTTTCTCTTGTTTTCATTCTCTCTTCTGTTTGTGTCTTTTTCTCTAGTCTCGACAATTGAGTCAAAGGCTTCAATATATAGTATAAGGTGGGGGACTTCTCAACTGCCAACTAATGACTGTTAATAACCAAGTAACGACCATTAGTGAGGAGTTAATCAGCCAAGTAAATGACTGATTTAATGTGCAACATAAAAGAGCATTTAGGGAGGAGTTATGTGCAGATTAATGGAGTTTTAACGCTCAAAAACCAACCCAAAAGGTAGGCAGAAACTTTCTGCCTTCCGTCGTTCCCAATTTCATCTTTCCAGAAATTCCAGGGACCAAACTGTAAATATTAAACAATTTGGGTCCAAAAAAATAATATCAGAAGAAGCCCAAATCCCAAGCCCCACGACCGGACCGGATCGGACTGGACGGGCGAGCGGTGGCGGCACGCGTATGGACTTAGCCTCGAACCCAAGCACATTTAGGTCCTCCCTCCTTCAAACACATGAGTTTACCCCTTGGGGTCCCAAACCCTCCGCCAATTTTGAGACTTATAAAGAGAATAATTCTTTCTTTTCCCACCGTTGTGGTAAATTTGTCCCATACCATATTTCCATGCCTCAAACACCTTACTTCGTGGACCAATATCTCTTTCATTTCTTAACGAAATTTGACAATCCTTGGCCCTACGGTCATCTACTCACTTAGTAGATTATGCACGTGTGAAGAGACAAAGCCTCCAACATGCGGAACCCTAGTGTTTAAGTCATTAAATATGGGTGGACGCACCTCCCTACCAAAGGTAAATTTCCAACAAAAAATACCTCTTTGGATATGAGTAACGGACTCTTGACTCGGAATAGAAGTGGATCGGACTGGGTCAGTGTGATGATGTCGGAACTGGCTCGGTTTGGGAGGAACTGGCTCGGGTTGGGAAGTGGGCCTGCTGGCCGATAAACTGGACCGAGGAAATGGCGGGATGGGCCAATAGGAAATGGGTCTGCTGGAAGACTTGGGTGACAGAAGGTATTTGGGCCCGTAGGCAGTGGGCCTGCTGGCTGGAATTGATCACGGGGCGGGTCTGGGACAGTAGGCACTGGGCCTGCTAGTCTAAATCCGGAGATGTGGGCTGGATCAAATGGTGGACCACATACGGCGAGAGCCCATCATCCTGAAAATTATAGGAAGTAGGCACGAAATTATGCAACTTAGCAAACAGAAATTGAGTTTCATCAAAAATGACATGACGACTAATTATGATTTTATTAGAGGATAAATCAAAACATTTATAACCACGATGATTAGATGGATATTCCAAAAATATACAAGCGGTAGAACGAGCTTGAAGTTTGTTTATTGTAGTAGATGGGAAGAGAAGATAGCATAAACACACAAATACCCTAAGATGAGAATACGAAAGATCCTTATGATAAAGAATTTGGAGTGGAGATTAGTATACTAGTCCTTTGCTAGGAAGTATGTTAAGTAGTCATTTGTAACGCATGATGCCAAAATGAAGGTGGTAATGAAGCATGAGCGAGTAATGTCCGAACAATATTATTAATGGTGCGTATTTTTCTCTCGGCTTTTCCATTTTGGAAGGACGTATGTGGATAAGAAAATCGGAAAGAGATACCATTAATATTATAAAATTCTCTAAATGACCCATTAACAAATTCCCTTCCATTATTACATTGAATATTTTTAATCTATCGTTCAAATTAGGTACAGACGAATGCTCTAAATGATAGGAATGTGGAATAAACTTGAGACTTTTTAGATAATGGAAAAGTCCACAAAAAATTAGAATAATCATTCAAAAATAACACGTAATAACGGTGGCCCAAAGAGCTCAACAAGGGAGATGTCCATAAATCACTATGAATAATATTAAATGGCAACACAATACTAGAATTGGAGGCAACAAACGGTAATTTAACATGTTTTTACCAAGCGGACAAGAAGGACAAACATTAGTACTACGCATACTATTACACTTAGTAAAATTATTATTTTTAAGAGAAGAAAGAACAGATGCTCCCGGATGACCCAAACTCACATGCCATAAGGAAGGTGCTAAAGAGGCAAACGTTGATGATGTGGCTTGATTAGTGGTGGTGATGGATGTGGTGATGGGATAGAGCTTGCCCTGACTATTACATTTCATTAGAGGTATCCCCGTCGTGAAATCCTTCACAGAAAATCCAAAAGGGTCAAAGTCAATAGAAACCCAGTTATCAGTTGTAAATTTTCGAACAGACACCAAATTTTTAATTAATTGAAGAGCATGAAGGATATTTTTCAAGGCTAAAGGTTTGGTTCGAGGGAGATAAATTTGTGTGACCATAACCACGAATGGTAATTGAATTACCATTACCAATAATAATGCCACGATTTTTGCTCAAATTGAAATAAGTCGTGAGATTACCTGGCGCGAAAGTCATATGAGAAGTGGAACCGGTGTCCATGTACCAATTACATCCGGAGGATTTAATTAAAGTGTATGCATCGCTGCCTCGATATTCGTGAGACTCGAGGTTGTTACTGGGCCCGCAACAACGAAGGCCTGCTATGGCCGAGGCCCAAGCAGGATGGGCTGCTGCCAGGGCCCATTTTGCCGAGTCCCTGGTTGTTGAAAGTCGTTGGGCCTGGCCCAATATTTGGCTGGACCGCCTGCTGGATACGGTGGACTGGGCCACTACCCACTAGCCTAGCCCCACGGCCACTGTGCACTGGCCTAAGGCTGTGGCCATTGGTGCTGCGGCCTAGTCTGCTGGCCACTGCCACCCCATCCACCGCCACTGCCATCACTGCCGCCGCGGTTTTTGCTACAATTTTTCTGATTTTGGCCCTTTTTGCCGCCACTATTGTTACGGTTTTGGCTAGAATTTTCGAGAAGGAGTGAGGGTCATCGGTGTCGCGTGATGTGGCCACCATCATGGCATAATTGGTTATGGTTGCCGCCTTTTTAACCAACCCAACTTCTTCTAAGGTGAGCATGAAACGTGCTTGGTAGAAAGGCGGGAGATGATTGCTTTGACGAAGAAGAGTTCCAACGCCATTATAAACCTCGGAGCGGCCTGCGACCATCTAAAGAACAAGACAATCATTAGTGACGGACGCGCCAATGTTCTTGAGTTGATCCGATAACTCATTGAGCCTTTCACAATAGGCTGAGGCATTCGAAAAATCTTCCATGTTTATGTGAGAGAATTCATGTTCAAGCATCACAATACGAGAATTTTTGTTATCTTGGAATATATCACGCAACCTATTCCAAGCTTCCATTACTGTGGCATCAGATTTGATAATAGTCTGCAAGAGGTCCGTAGAGATGGTGGAATAAATCCATTAGAGCACTGTAGCATCAAGAGTTGTCCACAACTTTATTTCATCATCGGTGGTAGGCACCTTCTCCTTGCCTTTTTCCGGTGTGACGATGTGATGGAGGACTCGATTAGACCGTGCGTGAATTTTAAATATTTATGCCCACGTCGTGTATTGAACGTTTTTTATCTCAAGAACAATAGGGATATTGTTTTTGATAATGGAGACTGCAAGGACAGGATGAAATGTGTTCTTTGTGGTAGACATGATGAAAGAATAAGAGGAAAATTACGGATTCAGAAAGAAAAATTGAAAGGATGAGGTCTTATTCATGCTTCATTAGATAAATCGTCTTCATTAATAGATAGAGTTGGAGTACGTAGTGAGAGTCAAGGTCAAGGGTTCGGCCGTTGGCCGATATTGAGTATTTCGAGGAGGGCGTCAGAAGATGGTATAATTTGGAGAAGGAAAAGTTTGTCCTAGACTGCTGATACCATGAAAGAGAATAATCCATTTATTATTTTCATTAATGTGAAAGGTATATATATATGATATACAATATTTAATTATGAAAATTAAATCTACATTTTCCTAAACAAGACTACTACCATAATTACATATGTAAAAGAATTCTAATTAGAATATACATGGAAATACGAAAGATACACGTATATTCTTTCAATGAGATTGATTTTGTATTATTTAATGAAGAAAATCTATATTTGTCCCTATTTCGTTCAACATCGCTAAATATTATTCTCCAATATTATATTTCGGATTCATTCATATCTTAATCCTTATTTAAGAAAAAAATTTACTTATTTATTTTTTGCTATAAGTTATAGTTATTACTCTCAAATTGAGAGATCATTCATGACTAAAAAATCTAAGTTGATAATAAGATTGAATTTAGGATCCGTTTGGTCATAAAAAATATTAAGTAAATTTTTTTAATATAATTTCACTCTACTTAGAAATCAGTGTTTTGGCATGAAAATTTTAAATCCAACTTGAAGTTGTATTTCAAATAGGAAGACAATTTATAATCTGTTATTCAATTCGCTTTTCACTTTTTAAGTTGGATTTAAATACATTCAAGCATGAATATTATTTTAAATATTCTTACAAAAGTATTATCAAATATAATTTTATCTTCAATTTTAACCGCATAAATTTTAAATAAAAGTACGTGAAATTATCAAATTTAATTGAGAAATGAAAGAATGGTTCACGAAGTAAGGTGTTTGAAGCATGGAAAGTGTGGCTAAAATTATTCGGTAGAGGAAGAAAGAATTTGAATAATATTTGGACAAATATGCGCTGTTGGTGAAATTGGACGGGGGTTCACGGGGTGCTGCTCACGGGTCACGGGTCACGGTCAGCACCGTGGGCCCACACTAAAAAGTGGATACGTAATATTGAAGTGCACCCAACCTATTCAGTTCTTACACACCCCTATAAAGAGAAGATCTTAATACAGTCTCAAATTTGCAATATTATTTCTACATTATCTGGAACGGGGAAGAACACGGTGAAAATCTGGAAGAGGCTGGTTTCTTGGAAAATCCTCTTTTCGACCGATTCATGATGGTATCGGAGTTTTTTTATACAAAGCATGAAAGAAGTTGAGTTCACGACTCATTTTTTTTTTTTTTTTTTTGATAATAGGAAGGACACGGATGACGGCGTCTGGTTTCGGAGACATAAGACCGTATGGCGAGTTGATCATCACGGGTGTCACTTCCTTGTTTACAAACTAAGGGACTACCCGGAAATCAAGTCACTGTCTAGGGAATGGGCTTAAAACCCAAAATATACGGACCAATACGGTGGAAACCCAACCTTACGAACCGGAGTTGGAGGTCAATGGGAAAACTAAGTTGTAAAGGTTCGGTTGATCGCTCCTTGAGCACTTCGGACAACGAAAAGAAACACCAAATCACCGTTCCCGGTAAATGCTATCGCGGGAGGTTAAGTTTTCAAAACCTGTAATGATCCTCACGGTTGAGGTTAGGTCTTTGGGAAACTTTTAATGGTTCCTAACACTTGTGAAGTGGGGTATAGGAGGATACCTTGTAGGAGACCACCTATTTAAGTGCGAGGACGGGCCGCCTCAAATTGAAGCACTTAAGTCAAATGGCCAAAACGGACAAAACATTACGAAGAAGAGAGTAAGGGAATTTCCGTTTCGCTTGCGACGGTTCAAGACATCGAACCCACAAGAAGTAAGTCCGATGGTATTCAACTATGGAAGGTTAGGCGCTTATGCTTACAGCGCCCGGAAATGAAAAGCTTTGCGCCAAAATCTCTTTCAAGAGGGGATTGTTGGAAATGCCCGGGAGGACAAAACTTTGAGGGTAACGGTTTTTATACTAAGCGTAGATATCCCCGTAGGGCCAAGAATCGTCAAATTTCATTGAGAAATGAAAGAGATATTGGTTCCGAAGTAAGGTGTTTGAACATGGAAAGTGTGGAAAATGTGTTTAAAGGACGGAGGACCTAGAGTGCTTCGTTCGAGGAAAGACCACACGCGCGCGCCGCCGCCCGTCCCGCGAACGGTTCCGGGAGGGATTTTTCGAGGCTTGGCACTACGGTCTCGTGGGTCGTGGGTCGTGGCCGTGGGCCGTGGGGAATCGAACTCGACGGTTTGACCCAAGGAGATGTGAATGGACCGTAATTCTTTCGGATGTAGTGTAATGACCACTTGGTCCCAAACACCTCGTAAACGATAAAACTTTGAATTCACCATTTATTTTAAACTCCTCCTATAATTTGGTCTTTAGTCTTTACTCCCCATAATGGCCGCATCGTTTTCGAGCGCGGCTCTTACACCATTGTTGAGCACACTTGATATGCACGAAAATACACAACGAAAAAAAATCTTCTTCCTACAACCAGCATCATTTCGTTACTCAATATTCTTCACGGTAGCTCTTGAGTTTCCTTTGCTCAAGGGTTCCATTCTTTGTTTTATCTTGGGAGACAAATTGTCCGGGACGTATAAAGGATAGTACGGGGCAATATTGTCAACTTGGGGATCTTCAACAAAATCGTAATTTGGTTGGGATTTTCAGATTTCTAGTTGAATTATTGAAAGGCTTGGCACTAGTCTCGCTTTATAAAGTACCATAGAGCAAAATCTCCCAACATATAGTTTTATCTTCAATTTTAACCGCATAAATTTTAAATAAAAGTGAAATTATATGGAATCTATGGCTAGACACCTACTTAAAGTATTACTGAGGATAAAATTATTCAATTTGAATAATATTTGGACAAATACCCTTTGGTAATTGGACGGGAGGCTTTTCTAATGGAGACAATATCAAGTTTGTGAAGATATAGGGGATTTTTTTTTTTATAAACAATCAATTAGTCAACAATATTCTACTTTTGAAAAATGTACAAGTTGCTTGTTGTGACGACCAGCATGTCACTTTGGAAATTTGTTAAAATAATAAAAATATTTTGATATGAATTAAATATCAAGTTCGATAAATATTTATTCGCACTAGGTGTTTATACAAAGTCAATCCATATGTGTTTGAATATAGAGTTCTTTTACTTGATCATGATTGATATAATTAATATGTACTTTAATTTCATTAAATCACTTAATCATGATAAGTTATATTAGTTTGGTAAACACTCGGTGCAAGTAAATTTGGTTACAAAACTACGCATGGATTAGTATATATATGAATTGTAATATGGGGTTTTATTAATAATTATTTATATTTGTTTTTGTACATATAAGGTTCGGACAGATACACTGAGTTCTACCGAATCCAACTGCTTCAAACTACTCCTTCAAGGTCAAGATTTTACTTATGAAGATCACAACTTTTTCTTTGTTTTTTAATGTTCATTATAATACCTAATATTGTTGTCATGGACAATAAGGTGATATGTTTTGCTATAGAAAGCCGAATCACGACAAGAGAGCGGGTCTAAGGCCTCCGACATCTCCTAAGCCTTACCCCCTATCCATTGGAAGCGGACGAGATTCGTCCCCCCAACGCCATCATCATCATCATATTAATCAGTGGCGTACACGAAATTTTGTACAAGTGATGTCAGCTCATCGTCATAATTTGACTTGTAATAAGGTTTAAGCCTCACCTTCCTATCCACTAGAGGCGACTGTGATTGCACATTTTTTCTCAAAAGACATTACACCATTAAAAATATTACACATCTTATATATAACTTTTTCTTTCCAATGTATGTCAATGTGAAATTTTTGTTTGCACACCCTAACACATCGATTTATTTAGTGTATACTTTTCTTTGTGTGGATGTTTGGTTCGTGAACAAATCTATGCATATAGTATACTTAACTATTGATAGGAAGCACTTTAATTTGTTGCGGCCAAACACAAGGGTACGCGATCGTCAAATAATAAAGTGACTAAAAGTCGCTCATGACTCATCCCCAACCTCATCCTTGGTGCAATGCCACCAACTCTGCGCAACAAGTTGTTCGACCACAAAGCAGAAATGATGTGTGGACTTTAAAGTGAGGAAATTTTTGTTAAGCACGAGGGAAATATGTTACCTAGCTTAGAAACTATTTCTAGCACTTGGACCGACGGACAGTGGCATGGTTTAACGAAATTAGTCTCTAAAACTAAACTTTAATTAAGGCCGGCCAGAGGTCCAAGCAACTGAAGCGAGCGCTTTAGGCTCTAAAATTTTAGGGCCCCTAATTTTTTCTCATTCTATGTTCGGTATCTCTATTGAATTTTTTGATTAGTTCGATTTTGAGATACGCAAGGCCAAAAAGATAGAATGATTTTTTTTCATTCTGAGACTCGAACTAGAGGTGCTTATCAGGTGGTTCGGTTTGGTTTCAAATGTTATTGAAAGTATGTATGTCCTAGGGACAATCTATATTAGGGACAAAAATGTACTTGAACACGTTCGTATTATTAATGAGATTAATATTTATGTCATTTGCAATTATTGAATTATTGTTTGATTGTTTGCAATTATTCATATATGTGCATCCCTTGAGCTTACGTTGTCATTAATAGAGTGAGATATTAATGATAGAACGTAACTCTCAAAATAGCATCGACTAATGATCATCGAGAATGGGATATCGATGATATGCTATAAGTCGACATGTGGTCTGCATCACATTCTTGGAGAATGTAGAGTGACTCACAACTACGAGTAATGGTTACTCGTGATGCACACATGGATACTTTGGAGAAGTATTGGTATACCCTGTCAATAAACTATTTGTTATACATGTCTATAGTGTTGTCGGCGTGTGGAATATAAATGTCATTTGACTTGAGGTCAATACGCACCTTGTTTACAGAATGATGTATTTTGACCAAGTTCTAAGCTTAAACTCCTTCTGAATAAGATATGGCTTGTGTTGGATGCATCAGGATGTAAATCAAGGTGGTAGTTGAACCAAGAATAGGATTCATTCCTCGATTGGAAATTCGAGAGAGCACTCAACTTCTCAATGTTATTAGGTTGACTAAAGTCACTTGCCAGTGCAAGAGATATATTTAGAATATGGTCTAGTAGTTGTCAACTAATAAATGTGAGATAAAGTGATTAAGCCATTTGGATAGACACTTGGCAAATCCTAAGCTTAATCGAGTGTGTCGTGAATAAAAGGGATTTATAGTTCCGCATAAAGGTTAAGTTTGCTGGATTCATGTAAACGTACTTCACATATTGAGTTTGTCATACGACGCATTTTAGGAGTTTCGCATGGACCTTAATTAGATTAATGTCGATATTTGAAGGCCTATAGGGTCACACTATATGCGATTGTTTCTTCAATCTAAGAGTGTATTGAGAAAGTATTAAATATTCGATTGAGAATCGAGATATTTAATTTATAATAATTATGGAATATTTCTATTTGATAGAAATTATTTAATTAAGTCGAATTGAATTTCAGATTTAATTAAATGTGTTGGATATATTATATGGGTACTCGGACAAATACAGGGAACCAATTGGGCCAGAAATTATTGGCCCAAAATGGGAGCTTGGACGTCCACTTTGGCTGTGTGAAGTGGACCAGTTGGGCTGGTCCACGGAACATTAATATGGGCCCAGGTTTTCCTGTTTTATATATGTTTATGTTTTGTCCTGAACTCCTATATATACAACACATACCCCATAATTATAGGCAGATAGAAAATAACTTCTCAGTTTCTAAAGCAAGATTTTCTAGCTTTCTTGAGTAGGAAATACACTATAGTTAGATCTTGCAATCGAGGAAACAAATCGCGTGGATACCTTAGTGTTGAATCTCGCGTACGAAAACCTGTAAGTTTTCTTTTATCATGTTTACAACATGATTATCGCATAAGCTATGTCAGGATTGTTGTTGGGTAATAAATTTTAAACTTATGTTGTGCTTACTACTTGTTTACGAACCCAACAAATACCTACAGTGGTATCAGAGCTCAGGATGGTTTAATAATTATACGATAATCAGTAATAACGATTATGTGGGAAAATTAATTGTTTCAATTTTAAAATTAATTTTCGGAATATCAAAATCAGAAAATCAGAATATAAGGCATATAATTTTCCAGGTGTTAAGAAAGATATTGAATAAAAAGCGGACATGCTTGCTCATTGGCTAGATCGGGCTTTATGTACCTTTGCTAACTCTTTTGCCAAAAAAACAATGGGTGAACCGGTGGCGGGGCCGTTTCCGGCCACCACGCACCGACAAACGGTGGTTTAAGACCACCGGCGTGATCGTCCCGACGAGGGGCATCAACCAGTGGTGGTGGTTCACGGCGAGGAGGTCAGGAAAAGGGCGGCGGCACCTTTTCGGCCACCATAGGCCGTGAACCGGTGATTAAAAACCACCGGTGAGTTCGGCCCGATGTGGGGTGTCGATCGGTGGTGTTTAATTTCGTCAATTTTGCCCCGAAAATGAATCCCTAAATTTGATTTGAGGTTGGATTATTTTGAGAATTTGAAATAGTCCTGGGACATATTGGCAATTAAAATTAGGGTTTTAAAATTGCAAAATGGTCCCTGGGCAAATCTGAAAATATTTTAAGTTTTGGAAATTGCAAATTAGTCCTTGAGTCATTTTCTGGATTTTAAATGGTTTTAAAATCAGTAGATTTAGTCTTTGGGACAAATCTGTAAACTTCAGAAAAGCAGATTTGGGCCCTGGACAACTCTGTAAATTTCAAAAAAGCAGATTTGGTCCCTGGGGCAGATCTGTAATTCATTTAAGTTTCCGGAAATTACATAATGGTCCCTGGATTTTTTTTAAATTTCAGAATTGTTAAGGGATTGTTTGGATGGGCAGAAAATTCCGAAAATTGAAAATTGAGTTTTAAATGTTTTCTAAATTGAAACAAATTAATTATCTCACGATTATTGTTATTTATTATGTTATTTGATAATATGCGCTTGAATTAATTATTTTCTCATAATTGTTTAATTGATTGTCATTTAAATAATTAGTATAGAGTCTGCATTATATATGTCTGGGTAGGCGGCGCCTAGTATTTGTCGGACGCATTAAATCATGTTTGGGTAAGCGGCGCCCAATATGTGCTCTATTTGATCTAGCACGCGTAATAAGAATCTTGATAAAATCCAGATTAAAATGTTCTCCAATTTAATATAAGTCTGATTTGGAATCCACGCGTCGTCCGTTATAATTGAATGAGTGCAAAATCCTTTTCGGCTATAAGAGTATTTACACCTTAGTGTTTGCTCTAAGTCTACGAGGACTCAGACTCTTCATAGATGCATCTGTTTGCAGTAGCGAGTGAGAAAACTTTGTGAGTATTTACGCCCGAGCTTTTGCTCTACGAGGCCAAACTTGCTTAGATGCACGATTGCAGTCGCATAATGGGGTCGACTTACTTAGTTATGTCTTGACGCCCTAGTGTCGGAATAATCTAAGGGCTCAGATCGATTGTTTAGAACAGTCGGTCAAACCAAGAGTTGTAAATTGTTTGTAATTGGTTTGGAGACATAACAGGTTGTACTGTTGAAGTTATCAGCCCTAGCAAACGCGGAGACAGTATGAACTTGGATCTTGGCACATTATGATCATATTTGATATGAGTCTGTATACTTCCATGCGGTCGTAGAATATGTTAGAATAATGGGAGTTAATTAAACTAAAGGCCATGTTAATTAGTTAACGAATGTGTTCATAGAAATTATATTTGATTTAATTTCAGTCTATCTAATTCTTCATATTATTTAAAATGTCGAATCTGTCATTGAAATGCTTGGTTGAGACTAATAAGTTGACTGGAGCTAATTATCCAGACTGGTTGCATAATTTGCGTTTGGTACTAAGACAAGAGAAAATTGAGTATGTGTTAGACACAACTAGACCTGTCCAACGGGTCGGGACCCACCCGGCCCGACCCGACCCGAAAAATCGGGGACCCGATCTTATGTAGCGTCGGGCTAGGGTCAAAATATTTTACCTGTCCAACCCGACCCCGACCCGCATTTTTTTAAATATAATTTATATTATTTTTCCTTCATTAATATTTATTTTGTACTTATATATATTTTTGCCATTAATATTTAAGTGATATAATGCATATTTTTATAATATATGTATTGCTCTAATATACATTGAGCTGGACATAAAATAAGATAAAAACGGTAGCTGATTATTAGTCGTTCAGTTAATATCACGGAAGTATAATGTAGGGAGAGAAAGTAGTTGTAAATTGGTGAAACTTTAAATGGTCATAACTCTGCGCTTGATGTCCGTTTTACCAAAAAATAATTATTTTGCGTATTTTTTCGAGACGGGGCCGGTCAAACTTCCGAAGGAGGTTTGGCACAGCCAATTTTTAGAAAAACGTCCGTTTTCCCAATCAATTTGTGTTTTCCCCCAAATCGATTTCGAATTTTCCTTTTTCTTTAGTAAACATCTCACGATACACAATAGATTTCAACGTCGAAATTTCATGATAGTGTAGGTGTGAATGTCAATTTCAGTTTTGGAAATTTAATTTTTTTAAAAAATCCCCGACCCGGCCCGCCAAATTCTGTCCCCCTTCCGACGGGTCATGGCCGACCCATGACCCGTAGGTCCCCGAAGGGTCAGGGCCAGGGTCGGAAATTTTAAAAAAAAATAGGGTCAGGGTCGGGCAAGCAGAAAAAATAAAAAGACACCCGACCCAGACACAGCCGTTCCACAAGTTCCTGATGAAAAGTCTGTTGAGTATGCTTTGTTTGACAAGGTTGCTTATCAGAAACATTTGGATGATGCTACCTCGGCACAGTGTGTCATGTTGTCCTCCATGACTGTAGAGTTACAGAGGCAGCATGAGAACATGGCCCCCTATGAGATGCTAGAACATTTGAGGAGTCTTTATGATTCACAGTCTCAGACTATGGAGTATGAGCTATTGAGAGACCTCTTCAAATGTAAGTTGAATGATGGGGGCCAAGTGTCTGGTCATGTTCTGAAGATGATTGGGTTGATAGAAAGGTTGTCTTCGATTGGAACGAAGCTGCCCCGAAATGTGTTTGTTAACCTGATTTTGAATTCGCTTCCTGATTCGTTTGAGAATTTCATTGTGAACTTCAACATGAATGGAACCATGGTGAATCTTCCAGAACTTCACAACATGCTAAAGACTTATGAATCATCTACTTCAAAGGGGAAGATTGTGCTCATGGTGGCCTCATCTACTAGATTCAAACCTAAATGTAAGAACAAGAAGAATAAGGGTAAGTCTAGTGCCAAACCCACAGTCTTGAAACATAAAGGAGGTGTTCAGAAGAAGTCTAGGTTGGCCAGGGACGTATGCCTTAACTGCAAGCAGAAAGGGCATTGGAAGAAAGATTGCACAGCTCCAGGAGGAGACAAGACACTAGGTGTTTCTAGACCTGCTGGACAATGTATGTTTTTCATTGAGATTAATATGTCTTTAAGTAACTCTCACTGCTCGGTATTGGATACAACATGTGGCTCACACATTTGTAATAATGTGCAAGGGCTAATGGACAACAGAAAGGTTAGACCATGGGAGGTGGACCTACGCGTTGGAAATGGAGCACGAGTAGATGCTGAGCGTGTGGAAACTTATAGATTAGATTTACCTTCGGGTTTTACATTAGAACTTAATAATTGTTATTTTGTTCCCTCGATTATGAGGAATATTATTTTCATCCCAATATTAGACATTGAGGGTTTTTCCTCACATATTGCTAATGGCAGTTATATACTATCTTTTAATGATATTGTTTAAGGAAATGATCCGCTTGTGAATGGTTTATATATTCTCAATTGTAATCGTGAAATTCTCAATGTGCAAAACAAACGAGCTAAAATAAGTAATCCAAGAAATCTCACCTACTTATGGCACTATATAGTTGGTCATATCAATGAATCAAGGATAACAATATTAAGACAGTTAGACTACCTGGAACCATTTGACTTGGAGTCCTATGGTGACTGTGAATCTTGCTTGAGAGGAAAGATGACCAACAAACTACTTTCTGGGAAAGGTGTGCGGGCCAAAGAGGCACTTGAGTTGGTCCATACAGATATATGTGGGCCATTTTTCACTCAAGCTAAGGGAGGTTTTCCTTCTTCATAACTTTTACAGACGATTTCACAAGGTTTGGATATGTGTATCTTATGAAGCACAAGTCCGAAGCCTTTGAGAAATTCAAGGAGTAAAAGTTAGAAGTAGAGAAACAACTTGAAAAGAGTATCAAGACTCTTCGATCAGATCGAGGAGGTGAATACTTGAGTAGAGAATTTTTAGATTACTTGAAACTTCATGGAGTCCAATCATAATGGACACCTCCTGGAACACCACAAATGAATGGTGTTGCTGAAAGGAGAAATGGAACCTTATTGGATATGGTCAGATCCATGATGAGTTTTTCAGCTCTTCCAACATACATTTGGGGCTATGCTTTACAAAACTCAATCTATATTCTGAATAGAGTTCCTTCAAAGTCAGTAGAGAAAACGTCATATGAGATATGGCATGGCAAGAAGTCTGCTCTTACACATATGTGAGCTTGGGGATGCCCTGCATATATAAAGAAGATGCTTACCGACAAGTTGGAATATAAAAGTGGGAAATGTTACTTTGTGGGATATCCTAAGGAAACGAGAGGATACTATTTCTATCTTCCTGGAGAACATAAAGTCATTGTTTCCAGAAATGCAACTTTCCTTGAGGAAGACTATTTCTACAAGGAACAAAGTTACAATAAGATAGAACTTGAAGAAATTCAAGAACTACAAAGCAACATAGAGGTTGAATCCTTGTCGAATGACCTAGACAAGAATTCAGTGGGAGTATTTGGTGAAGGTGTGTTACTTAGAGTACAGCCTTCAGCCAGTGTGAGTGATGTGAGGATTGATGCAGAAATGCAAGATTCTCATACACAACCAATGGAAGATGATACAATGGTTGTACATCCTTCTATTCAGGAAACACATGTAGATGATATTCCTGAAAACTCTCATCGTGGTGGAAACACACAAGAACCTTATCATGATCAGAATACAAGAACCACAGAAACGCAAAATAACCAACTCCGTAGGTCCACTAGGACTCATCGTCAGCCTGAAAGACTTAATCTCCTTGTTGAAAGTCAAAATAAGATAGATATTCCTGATGATGATGAACCTACAACCTACAGCGAGGCTATGTTAGACATTGACTCGCAAAGATGGCAAGAAGCCATAAAATCTGGAATGGACTCAATGTATGCCAATTAAGTTTGGAACTTAGTTGATTTGCCAACTAGGGTTACACCCATAGGATGGCGGTGTGCCGGTGACAGAAGGTATGGTGGGGGACGGGTGGTGCAGTGGAGGGTCGGCTATGGTGTTGTCTAGTGGCGGGGACACAACGATTTGGTAATGGGGGTTTCGGTGACTGGAGATGTGAACAGTGACGAGGTGCCGGCTGCCAGAGGTGCCGGTAGGGATGGCAACAGGTCGGAACCTACTAGATCCAGAACCAGATCCGTTTTTCATACCTAAATCCATATCCAGATCCAGATCCGTCGGGTCCATAAAAATAATATCCAAATCCGCTGGATCCACATGTAAAAAAAATTGTCTTGCTAAGAATGTAACCTTGCTAAGATTTTTTTTTGAACTGACAAACGATTTTTACTTAGCTAACAGTATACTGTGTTTCAATTTTGAAATGTTCATATGAGATATTTTGTTCGTTGTCTCATTTTGATTGTGAGCTATTAATTGAAAATGTTGGACAATGACAATAGTTGTGGAAAATGCTGACTAGTATTTCCACAATGCAGAACTTGCATGTGCTTGAAATCTTCACAAATGAAGTGAATATAATTTTAACTACTTGTCTATGGAGATGTTAGTCATTCACTAATATAACATTTATTTTATTATCGAAGTTACCTCTTTATTTTTTTATTTTTGAGTTAACGCGGAGATAAATTAAACTTGTTTTGAGAATTAAACTTGCAATGATGTGCTTAGCAATTTTAAGAAAATACTTATAAAATTACATTTTAGGTTATGAATATATTTAATAAAAAATGGATCCACGGGTCGGATCTGGACCGGATACGGATCTCAAATACAAGATCCAGATCCATATCTGGATCCGTCATAAATGGATCCGGTCCGATCTGGATCCGTCGGGTCCAAATTTTAAAGATCCATATCCTATAAAACGGATCTGGATCCACCGGATTCGGACCGGGTCCAGAATCCACTGCCATCTCTAGGTGCCGGCAGTCGGAGATGAGAAAGACTGAGGAAGAGATGGTGACGGTGATGCACTGACGCTGTCGGAGGTGACATCGGTAGGTGGCAGTGGCGGACTTGCGGTGGTTGGCTGATGCTGGACTAGTCGACTACCGGTAGTGGCAGTGGCTGCCAGAATTTGGGAGCCGGCAGCGGTGGAAACTGGCAGTGCAGGAGCAGTGTGTTCGGTCGTGACGAAACAGTGGTGTCATGGCGGATGAGAGAGCTGAGGATGGGGGAGAGGTCTGACTCATCGAGAAACATGTAATCCGTGTTTTGGAATTTTTAGATATTCAAAAATGGAAAGATCGTGTCATCGAAAGTGGCGTGACGAGAGACGTGGATTTTACGAGTAGACAAGTCATAGAACAGTTAGCCCCTATGATCTGGCGAAAACCGATGAAGACACGAGGAGCGGTGCGAGGTGCTAATTTATGGGGAGCAGTCGAGGCAAGATTTGGATAGCACAGGCAACCGAAAATTCTAAGGTGGTCATAGACGGGATCCTACTGTAGAGAATTTTGGTAGGGGTTTTGTTGTGAAGAGTACTGGTAGGTAAAATATTAAGGATATAGGCTACCATTTTGACTGCATAAACCCAGAATGAAGGGGAGAGAGAGGCATAAAAAGAAGGGTACGAACCATGTTGTTGATAGTACAGATGATTTGTTAGAATTTTCCATTTTGGGGTGAGGTATGGGGAAACGAGAAACGAAAGACCATGTCATTCTTGGTGCAAAAATTATGAAACGTGAAATTATTAAACTCACGATCATTGTCACATTTGAATGATTTAATGAATTTTTCAAATTGTGTTTTGATAAAATTACGAAACTCAATAAACTTGGTAAAAACTTCTGACTTGAATTTTAGAGTGTAAATCCAGAGAAAGTGAGAAAAGTCATCTAATAACACAAGATAGAATTTATGACCCAGTGAACTAATAACAAGATATGTCCATAAATCTACATGAACAATATCAAACGGATAAAACGTAACACTTAAGGAAGACTGAAAAGGGAGGCGAACGTGTTGCCTAAAGGGCAAGAAAAACACGGTTGGGCATATTTTTCACTAGGACAACATATTAAATCATTGTTCCAAAGAAAATTAAAAACATGAGCCCCTGGATGTCTAAGTCTATTGTACCAGGTTGACGGATAGATAGTTGCTAAAGCGGTGAGAGGAGAGACTTGGGCATTTAGATATGTGGGAGGGGTGACACTGACAGAGGGCGTGGATAGGAAATGATAGAGTTCCCCCCTCACTGTTGCATCTCGTAAGGAGTTTCCCGGTACGTAGGTCTGTTACGGAAAACCCAAACAGGTCAAAATTGATTGATACGGAATTATCCGTGACAAATTTTCTAACGGAGATTAGGTTCTTGATAATATTTGGGGCATACGTTATTTAGGGATAAGTGGGGATGCGGTGGTGGGGTTAGTGTGTAGCCAAACTCTTGAATTGGAATGCGATGACCGCTTCCAACCATAATAGATTGTGGAGTATTTAAACTTCGTAATTGAGGAAGATTACCAGAATTGTTGGTGAGGTGAGACGTGGCACATGTATCCATATACCACGCATTATCGGGCTGTCGTGGAGTCAATGTTACGAAAGTCGGGCCCAAAATGGATTGGAGAGAGGCATGGAGCGGACTAGTAGGCTCTCAAAAATTGAGTCCAAAATTGATCTCCAAAATTGGACGGTAAAGGAGAAGTCATTATACTGGATTTGAAAAAGAACAAAACTTTTATTGTTCTCGGGTGATGAATCAGAAAGCAGAGAAAAAAGGCTGGCCAGTGGGCCGGGATGACCCGACCCCGGCCCGACCCCGCCCCGGTCCCGAGACGACCCCGCTCTAAAAAAAAAAAAAAAAAAAAAAAAATTTAACGGGGCGGGACTCGAACTCGGGACGGGACGATGTCTCGTCCCGCCGGACCCGAGCCCGCCCTGTGCCCGCCGGACCCGAGCCCGCCCCGAGCCCGTCCCGACCCCGACCCTTACCTTTGCAAAAATAGCCGTTGCACCAACGGCCATTTTAGATTATGGGTTGGCCAACGGCCATTTTAGGCCCCCCCCCTCCCCCAACCCCCCTACCCCTTAATATTTATTTTTAACCCATAAGTTATTATATTTACACTTTAACCCAATTTTTCAACTATAAATAACTCATTTTCTCTTCATCTTTCTCACAAATCTTCCTACAATCTCTCTAATTTCTCAATATATCTCTCTACATTGTTTGCTAAATATTCAATTTTATTAATTCATTTGGGAATTGGGAGTGAAGTTGGCAACTAGCTTGAGGATCTTCCATCGAGCAAAGTTTCAATTTTCAACCTCTCGATTACACGTCGACGTTACGTCGGCGTTTGGTACATTCGTTCCTTCATTAAATTATTATTGTCTGTTTATTTTATTTAGCGCACTTAATTTTATTGTCTTTAATTATTTATTATCATAATTAAAATGGAAGGATTAAAAGGTATGTTTAAGGGTAAGGGTAAGGGTGCTTCTTCTAGTAGAGGCAACCGGGGCAAGTGGTACTTCTTCTAGTCATCTTATTCCTACACGGGATGATTTTGTTGATACTCAACATTTTCCTACAATACCATTAGATTTAGACGAGGAGTTATTTTACGGAACTCAAGAAGACTTTAATTTAGACGATGATCTAGACGATACACCCACTAATATTGATGACAACACGCCCACTAGTGCACCTTCAACCGAAATACCTCCTATTCCCCCTAGTATGAGACGAGGTCCAAAGCAAAACGACCATTGAAATCGATGCATGGACATTTTTTGATAGGGACGTAGAGAATCAAGTAGCCATATGTAAAATTTGTAAAAATGTTTTAAAATTTAAAAGCGGAAAAGGTCACGGTGGGACGGGGGTTTAATTAGACACGTAGTAAGTGCTCATCCAGCTAGGTATGCCCAATACCAGGCTTCAAAACCGGGTGCGCAAACGGCCGCTCCATCGGGACAAGGTTCACATACCGATCATGTCCCGGACCAAGTACGTGGTCAAATTAACCCTATGACGGGGGGAATTGTAGGCTCTAAATACAACAAACATAGAGATAGGGAAGCAATATCAAAATTAGTTCTTTGTGGAGGGTTTGCCTTTTTCATTTCCTTCATCTCCGGTTTTATTCATTACATTAGAGATATATATAATCCCGCTTTTAACGGTTTTCCTAGGTCAATTGTTAAGAGAGATGTATTTAAATTTGCGCATGAATATCAACAATATTTACGTTTTTCATTAAATCATTTTAATGGCAAAGTATCTATCACGTCCGATATAGGTCGTAGTACTAACGGCCATGATTATTTAACTCGTAACTTGTCATTGGATAGATTATAAATGGTCTATGCAAAAACGTATTTTAGCGTATAGATATATAGATGATAGGCACACTTGGTACTTTTATTGCGAGAAAATATTTATCAAGTGTGCGATTATTACGGAATTACCGATAAAATTATGACTATTACATTAGATAACGCTTCTAATAACAATTACGCAATTACAATGTTAAAAAATAGTTTAGCTCCATCTTTTCCAGGACCATTTTCATATAAAATGCGCGTGCCATATATATAACTTAATTGTAAAGGATGGTCTATCACTTTTTGAAGACATTCTTAGTAAAATACAATTTGCTATAAACTTTATTTTTAAAAGTAATAAAGTACAACGTAGAAAAGAATATAAAAAAATTTGTCATGATTGTGGACTACCTTTTAGAAGAATTCCACAAGAAGTATCCACTAGGTGGAATTCTTTATACGAGCAACTCCTTGTTGCTTATGACTATAAATTACCTATAACTTTATTTTTTAACTCTCATAATAAAAAGCCGGTGATATGATTTTAGATAGTGATTGGGAAAAAATTTCCGAACTTATTGTATTTTTAGAGAAATTTTTTCAAGCAACAAAAGAATTTTCCGGTATATATTATCCTACTATTTCAACTATGTTATTTTATATAACTCTAATATTTTTATTACTTAGTGAATATATGGAAAAACCAAACTTATAAGGCGCCTATTAAAAAAATGTTTGTCAAAATAAAAAAATATTTTATTCCTATTCCTTCTATTTATATTATTGGTTCGTATTAAATCCTACTATTAAAATAGACGGTACTAAATCACTAATTGAAACTATTTACGATTGTATAGAAGTACTACCACCTCCAAGTCCCAAAAATCTAAATCACCCACCACCTATTGAACAAACTAAAGAAGAAGTGTTGAATAGCGTAGAACACCACCGCAAAAATATATATAGATTTTATCAACAAGAAAATGCTAGTAACGTACCGGCTACCATACCATCTTCTTCATCTTCAACACAACCTCACAAAAGACATCTTTGTTTCGCGGCTAGTATTGAAAGCCTCGAAATAGAATGTGCGGCCGTACCTCTACTAACCAAATTAGCGAGTTGGATATTTTTGTTTTGCGGGGTTCGTACCGTATCAAGAAGTTATCAATGAAGATGGACAAGAAGACTTGCTTTGAAATCTTTGGAGGGGAATGAGAAGACCTTTCCGACACTTTCATTGATGGCTCGAGATGTTTTGAACATTCAAGCGTCATCAATTGCGTCGAAAGCGCTTTTTCTGCAGCGAGATATCAAATAGGAGACCACAGACACTCGTTGGTCGGGAGACGGCTTGGAAATTGCGGTATTATTCGAGAGATTGGATACGAGCGGAGTGGAGAAGGTGCGGTCAACCGGAGATCAACGAAGAAGATGATGAAAACTACAACGAAATCTTAACCGAAGGTAGTGGAAGCGACGTGGATCAATTTGACCAACAAATACCTATTCCAACCGAAGAACCACATGAAATCATCAAGCAATTAGAACAGATTTTTTTGAAAATGTAATTTTTTTAATTACAATTTTATTATGTAATTTGCAACTTTTGGACAACACCATAAAGTTGCAATTTAGATTTTAGACAATTGTATTTATATTACAAAAAAATCATATGTCTATTAAATAATATAAGAGGCACAAAAACAGCCTTGGGATGTTTTTATTACACTATCTTGTTTTATTTATTGAGTTTTTTTTATACATATGTTATTTAAAAAAAAAAAAAAGGAAAACCCGACCCCGCCCCGCCCCGCCCCGAGCCCGCCCCGAGCCCGCCCCGCCCCGTACCGACGGGATCGGGATCGGACCGGGACCGGAGCGAGTCCCGCCCGGACCCGACCCCGCTAGGCCCGATCCCGACCCCCCGGATCGTCCCGCCCCGACCCCGACCCCGCCAGACCCGGCCCGCCAGACCCGAGCCCGGCCCACTGGCCACCCATAGAAAAAACAACGGACAATTTACTGTTTTTCGAGCGGTGGAGAACGAAAGAAAACAGAAAAAAATAAAGGATAAAGTTTTGTATTTTTCTTGGTTCTCGTGTAAAGGCGCAGCAAGCAAAAGTGAAGAGGGAAGAAGCAATTTTGTTTCTCTGGCACGATTTGCTATCCTATCACTTCTGACAACTATGGCTTTCTCGGGTGAAACAAAGGCAGAGAAAGAGAAGAAAAAATTGGTCTGGCAGCCGCCATGATGTCGGGAACCGAGGGGAGGGTAAAGAAATAGGATTTAGGTTTTGACTTTTATAAAATTATAATAATTTCTCATTAAATCTTTCTTATTAATATAAAAATATATATATAGGATGTACAATGTGAATCATCATACAATAGGGATTCTATATTTATTATAATTATACAAGATTAAATATGACTAAATATATATACATTTACACATGCTAATACGGACTATAAAAAATAGTAACATAACGATGAACTTATATACCGTATAAATTTTTATTGTAAATTAGTTGTCAAAAATTGTGTCATAGTTTTCTAGAACTAAACTGTAACGACTCGACTTTGATTAGTTTATGACCAGAACGTTAACTTTGTTATCTATGGATATATTTCGAATAATATCTCACCTACAATACAATAATTAATATGATGATGACCACCAAACAGTATATCAATTGACACATCATAATTAATATATGATGGCGGCTTTATTAATAGAATAAACGAAAGAAGAGTGCTAGGAAGATACTTAAAATATTAAAAAATGGATAAATTAGAACTGTATATTTCAAATATCAGAAATCCTCAATATATGTGGGCACGATATATGTCCATTAAATGAAGCTCCTTTGTATTTACCTTCATCCTCTTCTTCTCTTCTTGCTTTTCATGTAAAATTGCAGAAATTAAGCCATTCAACATTCAATTCATCAAAGAGTTATGAAGTTTCCTTTAGCATTTATCAATTGTTTTAATTCCTCATCTGATGCTACGGAGACTAATCAAATTATCCCATATGGTAATTTCTCAAATCCTCCTTTAACTTCTTATCAATTTTTACAGTCTTATAAGCCAGGTTTGTGGCTGGTATAGTCTGTTCGCCTAAACTTTTAAAATTTATTTATTTCGAAAAATGGTTTTAATCAGAAATGTTTTTCAAAAAAATATTTTTAAAGAGTAATAATTTGTGTTTAACTAATCAATTTGAAAATTATTTTTGTCTATACTAGAGCAACAATTTATGATTGGCCAAGATTTCAAAAGTGTTTTCTGAGAAAAAATATTTCTTTCACTTTTTGAAAAATAGCTTCTACTGCTCAAAAATACTTTTTTTTTCCTAAAAACTTGGCCAAACAATTCAAATCACTAAAATAACCACTTTTGATATCTCAAATGAACTTTTACAAGAATGGAGTTTCTTAAACATTTGAATTTTTAGAAACAGGTGGAAGAAGATTTCAGAGATTCTCAGTGTTCTCTTACAAAGAATTGAAGGCTGCAACTCATGGATTCAGAGCATCAAATATAATTGGAGAGGGAGGATTTGGTTCTGTTTACAAGGTACATTTAAAAAAAAAAAGCACGAAGTAACTGGTAAAGTTGTTGTCTGTGATTAGAAGGTCACGGATTCAAACCGTGAAAACAGTCACTTACAAAAATGCAAGATAAAGATGCGTACAATAGACCCTTGTCGTCCGGCCATTCTTCAGACTCCGCACATAGCAGGAGCTTAGTGCAACGGATACCTTTTAAGTTCACTTTCAAAAAAGGACTAAAGAAAAAATAAATTTTAGTGTAGTTGGAAAGCTCAGTGACTGAGCCAAAAATTTTAAAAGGGAATTCAAGAAAATGCAAAAATGTTACACTTCAAATTTCAACGTTTTTATATATAAAAAAGTAGGATATTTCAATTGATTTTTCATTAAATATACATCGGCCCCCAAGAGTAGGGATTTTTTTTGGGGGGGGGGGGGTTAGAAATTTCATGACCTCTATGCCTAAAATATTTGTATCTACTATTAATTAATATGCATATATTATACACTAGTTATACATATAGTATACATTTGTCGGCTATTTTTAAGAGGGGAGGTTATTTATGTAACTTCTTTTAACTGCATTCATTGCTGATGTTAATTTTGGACATTTTCTTGAAAGGGTCGGCTTCAAGATGGAACCTTTGTGGCTGTAAAAGTTGTATCAATTGAATTGGAATCAATGCGAGGTGAAAGAGAATTTATATCAGAAATAACTGCATTATCTAATATCAGACATGAAAATCTTGTTACCCTCAGAGGATATTGTGTGGAAGGAGACAAAAGACTTTTAGTCTATGATTACATGGAAAACAATTGCCTTTCTCAAACATTACTAGGTAATTCTTTCATCTCTCTCATTTTAAATTTGAATTTAACTTCTATATGCTAGCAGTATAAAAGAATTTTTTTACAGTATCAAATGGAATGAAAGATAGCTACACATTACAACTCATAATGAGAGAAACGCTACAAAAAAACTGAGATTAGTTATGAACTTTGTCATTAATCCGTCGCTAGATAGCTCGTGGTAACATTATTTTCTGATAATCCGTCACTAAAATAGGATTATGGACAGATTTGTTGTTTAGCTGCAGGATTTGTCCGTCGCTAATTACTGTTTTTTTAGTAGTTAGTACTCCAAAAAATAAGGTAGATAACTTGCTGCAACAGGTTATACAGTCAAACTCTCTATAAGGGTCGTTTGTCTGGATATCTTTTGGCTGCTATAGTGAAAATATTGTTATAGAAAATATATAATATAACATAACATGAAAATTGGTTCCAAAAAAACTTGATTGTTATAGTAAAATGTGTTATAGAGGATGATTGATATAGAAAGATGTGACTGTATTACACAAATAGCGTAAAGTTTCTTTATACTGTAATTTCATATTACAACTCATAATAACATGGTTATCAAATGATTGCTTGACAAGCAGGGGAAGAGCTAAACAGAAGTAAATTTACATGGGAACTTAGGAGAGAAATTTCAAAAGGAATAGCAAAGGGACTTTCATATCTACATGAAGAAGTGAATCCCCATATTGTACACAGGGATATTAAGGCCAGCAATATAGTTCTTGATCAGAATTTCACACCAAAAATTGCAGATTTTGGTTTATCTAGGCTATTTCCCAAGAACATTTCACATATTACTACCCGAATTGCCGGTACATTGTAAGTCAAACTACAAAATGTTCTTTTTGATTGCAGACGATTAATTTTTTCGAGTGTTTAAGCTAATCATGTTGTTAATTTCTTGATTAATGTTATGCCTAAAGAGGCTATCTTTCTCCAGAGTATGCAATCAGTGGACATTTAACTCGGAAATCAGATGTTTATAGCTTTGGAGTGTTGTTGCTAGAAATAGTCAGTGGTTACCCTGTTATTGCCTTTGACATTGAAAGAGGAGAACATTTCCTTGTTAACAAGGTAATCCTATCTGCTCAACTAATGTCAATCCTACTTTTAATTCCAATTTTTTGTATATCTTCTTTTCAACATTTACCTAAAGTTTATTGAAGAAAAAGAGATTTTTACATTACAAAGCAGCCTAATAAAGCTCACAACAAAAAAAATAGCTCTGATCTTAGTTTTTTACCAAATTTTAGCCAGTATAACCAATGTATAATTAGTATGTATACAATATATATTGAGTCACTGACTATACACTAGCGACGGCTATTAACGATTACGGCTAGGCGAGTGAAATTTATTTTAGCCGCCTAGCTAAAAATTTAAAGATCCCTAGAAATAAATGTGTAATTACTATGTTGTTGGCTTCATGAGACATGAGAGTGTCGTCAAAAAGGATTTAAGATACATACATACATTAACAGTATAAAGAGTTTTGATTATTGGTATTTTTTTTAGTGTTACACGTTACTCGTCATATGTTCATGTTATTAATTACACTTTTTATGAGTGATTACCTTAAGTTATTTTTTGAGTGACTTGATAGTGTCGGTGTCACCGCATAGAAGAGATATATTTTAAATATGTAATTCAACTGATTTGGTGGTGTTATGTGTTTATTTCAGGCATGGGAAATGTACAATAATGGCAAATTGTTAGAGCTAGTTGACCCCGTGTTAAATGGAGAATTTTGTGGCGACGAAGCTGTCCGATTCTTGAAGATTGGCCTACTTTGTGTGCAAGAAATTGCCAGCCTCCGCCCAAAAATGTCTGCAGTAATCAAACTGTTGAGCAGCAACATGGAAGAGGGCATAAATATTACTCAGCCTGGAATTCTTGCTGATTTGAAAATGTTAAAATAGGCCAAAAACAATCTTCTCACAGTTTTTTCTCTAGTGCTGTAGCTATAGCTAGAAAATGTTGGTACAAAGTGTATATTTCACACACAAAAAGTTGGCCTACTTATTTTGAGAAGATATAAAATAATGAGGGTTCGAAGCATAGATGGATTTAGGTTTTGATTTTATAGGTTCTTATAAATATTTCAAGTTAATATATAATAGTAGTAATTAGGTTTACGATGAAATATATATATATATAAAATTTTAGTGGATTCTTTTATAGGTCTGAGCAAAAATCAGTGAGTTCATGTTTGTATATTATATGCCACATTCTCCTCTGGTTTTAAAAGTACCTTTTTATGAAGTCGCAAACTCCGTAAATTAATTGTGTTTGAAGGATAAAAATACAACCTCCGAATTCACACCTAAATTATAATGCATTAATCTTGTATTCTCATCCAATATGGGAATGAGAGTCTTGAAGTAATTGTTAAAGTTGTTGTCATATGACCAGTAGGCCACGATTCAAGCCGTAGAAACAGCCTCTTGCAGAAATGCAAGATAAGGTTGCGTACAATAGATCCTTGTAATCCGGTCCTTCCTCAGACCTCACGCATAATGAGAGCTTAGTGCACCGGGCTGCCCCTTCTCATCCAATATGGCACACTTCGTATATCACAGGCAATTATTAATTGTTGTGTTATTAATGGATCAACAGCTAAAGATAACATAATTAGTGGTCTTGTCACTTCTACAAGTAAATAATATATTTAATGGACTGCTTTTTCGGATTATATTATTTCATAAAGAAGGCACTTATGCACTTGAAAAAAGTGTGGTAGTACAAAATTCTTGTTGCTTTAATAAACAAGAAGGTATTAATTATTGTTCCCAAAATCTGCCCTTTACTATTTCAAGAAGTATGTATTTATGAATTGATTACCCATTCAAGATAGAAATAAGGATGGAGAATAATTTAGCATCATAGTAATTGCAAGTCTCCAGAACTTGTTGCTCAGGACGGATACACAGCTTATTGTAAAGGTTCCACATAATTCAATAGTTTTAATCCAGACTTCTATATGTGTTGAGAAATTTATTAAATATGTACATATATTAAGCTATATATTAAGTTGTGAATCCAATAGTATAAATGATTTAGTGGTTCAGTAGTAAGCGAGCAATCGCTAGATTCATAAACTTTAAATCTTAGATATGTCGCTATTGTTAATTACTAGGTGAACATTAACTTGACTTGTTTGAATTGCACAATTCTTAATGGCCATTTGCCAGGAAAATAGTAGAACACACTTTGCTCAGTCCATTATTTTGAGGCTTAAACCAGGAGGAGGAAATTTACAAGGGAACTTAGGAAACCAAAATAAGAAAAAGAGATCAAACAAGAAGGAATTACAATATTTAGCACATTGAAAACTAAGTGCTAATATAGCTTTATAAATGCAAATTCTTATTATTAGGCATTGCTCCTGAATGAGCCAAGTGCTTTAGCTGCTCCAGCTCTCAAAACGTATTGGTGGTATAATGCAGCAATAGCAGCACCAATAAAGGGTCCAACCCAGAAAATCCACTGTGTCATCAGAAAAAAATAAATATAATACTTTAGCCAATATAGATCTTTGATAAAATAGAATAAAATTTATAGGATGTGCATTTTTTGTTAACAAGGTAAAACTTCTTACTTGGTCATCCCAGGCTTTATCTTTGCCATAAATTACTGCAGCTCCAAAACTTCTGGCTGGGTTAATACCAGTTCCAGTGATTGGAATAGTAGCCAAATGAACCATGAATACAGCAAATCCAATTGGAAGTGGTGCCAATACCTTTAATCGATTACAAATATTAATTACTTCTACTCAAATTACCAACAAGAAGCATCAAAAGATGGATATAACTTATATATATATTAGCAATATAAATAACTATATGTGTTGTCTGTCTTAGAGGTGTTTTGCTAAGTTTATAAATGGATCAAACTAGCTTATAAGTAATTTTTAGCTTATTTGTGTGTTTGATAAAGATGAAAGAGTTTATAAGCACTTCTTAGCTTATTTATGTGTTTGGTAAAGACGAAAGTGCTTATAAGTTGCGTCATTATAAGCTAAAATCAATCAAAATCATATATAAATTGGTTACCCCCAACTTATAATTTTACAGTTTTAATTATAATCACTTTTGATTTTACCAAGCCTTTTAAGATTTTTTACTTAGTATTTCTTATAATCCTCCAAACTACTCTTCTTATAACATAACTTTTTATTATCCCTCTGTTCCATTTTCGTTATTTGTCCTTTCTTATGCACAATAAAAAAAATTAAAATTTTATTATTGTAAACAGTTTCAAGGACATTTCAATCATTTTAACATCAAAATGCTTATCTACACTTTTTCACCAAACACACTAATTGCTTATAATCGAATTCAACACATCTACTCAAACACTTAACTTGTACCTATCTATAAAATCAGCTTCAACATCTAAATATATTTTCAGCACTTCGTGCTTATCAATTAGTACTTTTAATCAACTCTTTCCTTAGATAACTAATCTTATCACGAACAATCACTTATAGTTATCTTTTAGTTGATCCAATTATATAAATATTTGTTTACACCTATGCATATAAGTTACACTCAAAATAACATTGACAAAATATTGACTATATTATTAAATGTAGTGTTGCAAAAATAAACACTTACTGGAACATGCGAGTCTCTGGCATTTCTCTTGGGGTCAGTAGCAGAGAAGACAGTGTAAACAAGGACAAAAGTGCCAATAATCTCAGCACCTAATCCAGTGCCAGTGCTGTAGCCAACAGCAAGCTCATTAGCACCACCACCATACTTAACATAGTAAGCCTTTTGGAATGCCTTCACTAAACCACAACCACAAATGGCTCCTAAGCACTGTGCTATTATGTACATAACTGCTCTGACCAATGACACTTTTCTAGCCAAGAATAGCCCAAATGTCACAGCTGGATTAATGTGTCCTCCTGCATATACAAAATTGGAAACCCCATTAATTTCTTGAAACCAAAACCTTCAAAAAACCATTTTTTTCCCGGTGTTATTAGAAAGTCCGTAATTAAGTAAATAAAAATGTACTCATTTTGACTGCTTAAGTTTTTTTATTAGATGGTCGCACAATTCATGTCTCACTGTTATCTATTACCAACAGGATTTTGCACGGGTGTGGCACATTTCAGGCTCGCACTTGAAAAGATGTATTAATGAAGGCATACTTATGGTTTTGTCTGGCCAATCTTTCAGAATCTGCTTATTTTGAAAAGAGTTTTCAAAAAAATACTTTGAAGAGCAAATCAATTACACTTTTCCCAATATTCACTACTAGAAAATCACTAATTTCTGATGAAAATTTCCGACTAAATCCTTTAGAATTTGGCTCGTCAGTAACATTTTCGACGGATTTTTCATTGAAAATTACTTACCGACAAGCCAAATTTTGACGGGACATCCATCAGAAATTAATGATTTCCTAGTAATGATTATAGCAACAATTTGTGTTTGGTCAAGGTTCTAAATGTGCTTCTGGAAAAAACTAACTTTTTCTAGCTTCTGAGAAATACTTTCTGTTACTAATCTCAATTCTATAAAATAAGCATTTTTTATTTTCCAGAAGCTTAACCAAACAAGTTATTAAGTAAAAAAAAAAGCATGTTTTTATGTAACAGTTTAATTTTTTAAATGAGATGATAATACGATTCAAGATGAATATTAATAACGTACCAGAAATGCCAGCAGTGCAGTAAACAAGAACAAAAATCATGCCACCAAAGGCCCAAGCAATGCCAAGAATGCCAACACCACCACATTCATCACCATTATGAGTAGTATCACTTTGGCTCTTGTAGCCAATCACAGTGAGGACAGTGATGTAGAGAAATAAAAGTGTGGCAATGAATTCAGCAATAATGGCTCTATAAAAAGACCATTTTCCAAGTTCCTCAGGGTCAATTAGTGGTGCTGGAGGTGGATCTTGATAGTCCTTATTAGGGGCATATTGGTCAGTACCATACTCAACGTCCTTGGCCATTTGTAATGAAAAAAATTATGTCAATCTTGTATAATGTTTGGTTTTGAGAAATTCAGAGTGAAAGATAGAAATGTGTAGAATTGATTGTGGTGTAGTTGATGGAGATTGGAGAGTAGAGTGGGTATTTAATATTTATATATGGAGAGGCTTGGACTTGAGCAGAGTATTAATCTTTTTTTGTTTGAGCGGATTGTCCTTCAAACGCACTAATTTTTAATTTTTTCCCTTTGTATATGTGGTCTTTAATTTTTTTCCCCTACTGTTTATTTTATAAAAATATCCAGATCTATTTCACAAGACATAATCTCTACAATATTTTTCTCTTCGAAAACTAAAATTTTATCACGTGCGACATAAATTATATAGGAATTAAGTTATGTGGGATAGTTTTATAGTAATTTTTTAGATTATGTTGAGTGTTGAAAATTATGCCTTATCTGGCATAGTTTGTGTGGATGTTATGATAAATATGTTGAAGTTAAACGCTAATAATGCCGTCGAAATATGAAATTATACATTTTTTCATATTATTTGCAGCCGCTTCTTTCCGATCGATATACAAGCAGTTGGGTGCGAAGCTTTCTCCGTGAAGAAGCTCGTCCTTGTCAATATAGGATTGTCTTTCATTCTACTTTTACTTCTTTTTTCATATTATGTTAAGTGTTGAAAATTATGTCTTGTCGGACATAGTTTGTGTGAATGTTATGGTATATATGGTGAAGTTAAATGTTAATTATGCCTTGTAAAATTTTAATTATGTCGCGTTAAAAAATAATGATGGATAAAAATTAAAAAATACAAATTTAAAGAGAAAAATTAAAGATCACCCAAAATGGGACATTTGTGGGAATGATCCATTATTAATTAGCTCACTTTTTGCCGCCCCATTTCGCTAGTTTTTATTTCTATTTTCTTCAATTTCATGATGCACATACCCCACAGGCCCACACCTCTAGTTTGAGGGTCTTGAAGAGTGGGGCATACTAATTATCCATATATTAATTCATTACTAAAATAATGTGTCCATTTAATCTTTATCTAGTTATAGTTTAGGTATCAATGATAGTCATGTATATAATTATAAGTATCGATTTTAGAAAGTTAAAGTGTTTGGTCAAATTTTTAAAAAAATTAAAATTTATTTCTTTAAAAAAAAATACTTATTTTACATAGTTAAAGTATTCGGCTTAACTTTTATGAAAAAATAAATGTATTTGAGTAGTAACAAAACTATTTTTCAGAATGTAAAAATAGCTTTTATTTGAAAACACTTTTAGAATATTAGTTAAGCACAAAGTAATATTCAAATATTAGCAAAATTATTTTTCAAATTGATTAGACAAACACAATATGCTACTTTTAAAATATACTTTTTCGAAAAATACTACTGACAATTTTTTTAAATAAGCAACTTTTGAAAATTTGATCAAACAAGCTAGTATATTTTCATATTATTCCTTTTTTCTCGAACTCATTCCCTTATATTTATCTTATGTAATGGAGAATAATAATAATAATAATAATAACTATACTCAAGGTCAAACAAATTAAGGTCGGTTCTATCAATTTTTACTGATCACATTACACGATTCAAATTTTGGTTAACTCAATTCAAAAGCTAGCTCTAAAAATTATTCAAGACCTTATAAGAAAATCAAATACGGATTAATATCTAGTGTAGGACTCTGATAAATCAATTATTTGGATTATAATTTCATGATAAGAAAATAATTTTTGAATTTAACTGAACTTAAAAGTTAACTCTAACCAACACCTATCAATATCCTATGTGGGGACTCCAACAAACATCTCATGCCAAAGGCAATTTGAATATTACAAATAAAAGTTAACTAGAAAAACAAAATTTAGAATATGAAAAATGCTAAAGTGAACCGACCATATTCATCAACCACATATTTTCTTTCATGAGGCTCACACCACCGTCCAGTCCAACTCAGCCCACAATTCTTATTACAACCACTAATAATATAGCCATGTCAGCTACAGCTGCCATGTTCCAATCATTTGATTTTAAAATAATGGTCGAAACACTATTACTTTTTTTTCGACTTTTCTATCTGATATATTATCAATTATTTATCAAAACATATCTCAAAATTAATAAGTCAATTGCTTTGTAGATAAAAAAAAATTATGAACAAATTAAGTTGTCACACATCTTTTAACGAATGTATTCAAACACTTAATCTAATCAGCTTCGAAATATGTTTTAATAAATAATTATTTAATATTTTACATGTGTTTTTTACCCTTATCTCTTTGATTTTATTAAGGAATTAACATGTGCTTGGGGAAAATAAATAACATTATCTCTCCACCACAATATTAGAAAGAACAAAAAGGGAGGCCATTGCCAGGTTATAGGGCTTGCCATGTGTAGAGAAAGTAAAGGATAATGGTAATAGTGGCATTCTGTGGACTCTAATAATTGGTCGGTTATACATTGTATTTTTTTTTTAATGATAATGAACCCTCACTTTATAGTGTGTGGAAATGGTGTAATGAACTCAGTTTGGCAATTTTTTGTTGTTTTCTGTTCATGATTCAAGGTTATGAGAGCATTAGGTACTACTTCCTTATCGTCTAATTTTATATGATATTTTTTTTTTTTTTTTTGTTGACGAAGGAACCCGCAGCCGCTACTCTCTCGAGTGCGCATAGGGTAAACAAACCCTGACCGACGCAATACCGCAAACCACGTCGCCGATTAACCACACTTGGCAAGCCGTGTGTGCGCAGATGCGCTCAACCAAGAAGGTTTATGCAGGAATCGAACTCGTGACCTTGCGGTCCCGCGCTCTCTTCGCTACACCAACTTGGCTACCCTTGCGGGTTTAAAAGCGTGGTAGGGTAAACTTTTTTTTAAAGTGACCGGTCCCACCGCACATTACTGCCCCATACCCCGAAAACCCCACCTCCGCCCCGCCCCGGATTAGTATACACCGCTTGGCCCTACGCGTATGGAGGGATTTTTTGGGGGAACACGGCTTCCACTCTCGCCGATCGTAGGACTCGAACACGGAACCTCAGACAGCAATACCCTAATGTATTGGCCACTGGGTTCTTGATTATATAAGAGGTTAAATTTACCTGCAGTTATATTTATGAGGGCACTCATTTGGAGTAGTTTTATTATATAATCAGCAATCACAATTATGCGTCACTCATCAAACAACTTCATTCTATTTAAGCTCTATTATTTCACTTTACCAATCAACAATTTTTCTTAAAAAATTAGATTTCTCTACACTTTGAGGCTTTCAAAATTTTGACACTTAACCATACACTGTCATTACATTAGTGATAGTAGAAAGATATTAGAATAGTAATTGTTAAACAGTTAGTTTGATAGAAAAATATCACATAATCATAGGTTAAAATTTATATAGTTAAATAAACCTTAAGTCTTGAAAGTTATAAAAGTGGTACTTAAAAAATACTAAAAAATGTCATATAAATTCGGTCAAAAGGAGTAAAACATAGGATCTTTTCATAACATGTGTACATACTTTATGTTAGAAATATGAGAAAATGGCAAAAATGGTCTCCTATGTTTGATGATAGGTTCAAAGTAGTCTCTTATATATGTTCTGAGCTGTTTTGGTCGGGTAAGTTTGTTAAAAGTAGATACTTATGGTTCCCGTTAAATATTTAACGAAGTTTATCTGTTACATTTAACAAAATTAAATATAAAAGAATTAGTGGAAACTCATATTTGGAGGAACAGTTGTTGCTATTTTTAGTCTATTTCTAACGTTTAATATAGCTTTTTAGGTGTAATTTATGTTTTTTAAAATTTTTTGTCAGTGTCAAGTATATTATTTTGTGTTACGGTATTTAGGATTTGATGAGACTTCTTCTGGGTGGAACTTTCCACTACCTCAAACACATTAAAAGTCTACTGGTTCTAAAATCAAGTAGCAAAAACTTCACCCGCAAGGGTAGCCAAGTTGGTGTAGCAGTAGAGCGCGGGATCGCAAGGTCACGAGTTCGATCCCCTGCATAAACCTTCTTGGTTGAGCATGTCAGACATGGCTTGCCAAGTGTGGTTAATCGGCTGACGTGGTTTGCAGGCTATTGCGTCAGTCCAGGGTTTACCCTGTGCGCACTCGAGAGAGTAGCGGCTGCGGGTTCCTTCGTCAACAAAAAAAAAAAAAAGTAGCAAAAACTTCAATATTAATTTTATCCTAATTCCGATCATCCTACCAATCATTTAAGAGCGATAATTCACACACACAACAAATTATATTAATAATCTAAACGCATTGTTAATTCAAAAGCAAAATGTACGATATGAATTGCATGTCCAACCCATGCAGATGCAGCCTGTAGGGTTTTGTATGTTCGCAGAGCGGAAGTTAAACTTTTACCCAACAATGAACTGGTATAGCTATATGATAATCTAATGAATGTCAAAACATAATCAGAAATACTTACAAGTCTTTGTATTAGGGGTGAGCATGGGTACAGGGTACCCAGATACCCGACCGGAACCGACACTAACGGGTAGGTTCCGGGTAGATATATTATAATAACGGGTAGGGTCCGGTTAGTAAAATTAGGAACCGATCAATGTCGGGTCCGGTTCCGGTTCCGGCAAATAGAGACAGGGTACCGATACCCGGAACCGATACCCGGAACCTATAAAATATAAAATATTTTTATTTTTTTGAGAAACATTTGGACCACTTTTAACTTTTTCCAAAATTGTTTGTTGCACTCCTGCACATTGATTTTCCCCACCCCAAGATGCAAATATTTCAGCTTTTTCACCCCTTTATTCTAGAATGCTCTTTGTGCCCTAAGAGAAAACACCCAAAACTCTCTCAATAACAATGGTGTTTTAGCTACACCACCGCTACTTCATCGTCGTCGTTGTTGAAGCTTTATCTCAGGTACTTTCATCATTGTCGTCGTTGAAGCTTCACATTTGCCTCTTTCTCTCCCTTGGTTGTGTTCACGTCGTTCCTAAAATGCATATGGGTTCATATCTAACTCTTCAATTTCTTTTTAATATCATATGCTTCTGTTCTATTTCAGGCGATACTCATCTTCAATTTGTATTACTTTTTGATTTGAAATGTAAATCTATTTTAAAAATTTGTGTATATTTTTGTAGTTGTGAAGATGAAATTTAGGGATTTACTAGTATAATAAAGCTTTTCTTTTGTATCGAAAAGTTTATGAACACGAAAATAAGTTTAATTAAGATGTTTCCAAATTTATTTTGAAATCAACACGTTCAATTAATTGAGTGTCAAATTTGGCTTGCAATTTTAGGTTTTGGTTACAGAATTAGCTTTTCTACAATGAATAAGTTTTCTAAAACTTCTTATAAGGGTACTAAAAACTCCGATTGCGGGCTAAAAAACTACTGGATGAAATTATTTTAGAACTCTTTTTTATTCTCATAGGCTAAAAAATGTTGCTTAATCTGTGTTTTTTATTTACAGGGTATCCGGGTAGGTTCCGGGTAATGATTGCTACGGGTAGGTTCCGGGTAGTAAATTTAGGAACCGATCTTTTACCGGGTAGGGTCCGGGTAGTTCAAAAATGTTAGGGTACCCGGACCCGCTCACCCCTACTTTGTATGCTGGACTCACAACTATGGTATCCACGTGAGTTGTCTCTCCAATCGCATGTTCCAACTCCAGTGTATTTATCTAACGAAGAACGATATGAATTCTTTTGTTAGAAGAGAGAAAGTAATTCAAGGCTCTAAGTCTTGAATCATTTGTTTTGTCCGACTGGCTAACTACCTAATTATGAGTTTGTGATGTTTATATAATAGGAAAGGGAAAAACCTAAACCTAAAAGGAGTACAAAAGACTAATTAGGCTCAAGTACTTTCTTTAGGTTTTCATCCAAGCCCCTTTATTATATTAACATATTTAAGTAAGTCCAAAATCCAATATTGACTTAATTAAATAATTTCCATCAAATAGAAATATATTCCATAATTATTATAAATTAAATATTTCGGTTTCTAACCGAATATTTAATATTTTCTCAATACACTCTTAGATTGAAAAGACAATCGCATATAGTGTGACCCTATAGGCCTTCACATATCGACATTAATCTAATTAAGGTTCATACGAAACTCCTAGACGGCTTAGTATGACGAACTCAATATGTGAAGTACGTTTACACGAATCCAACAAACTTTATCTTTACGTGGAATAATAAAATTCTTTCATTCACGACACACTCGATTAAGCTTAGGATTTGTCAAGTGTCTATCTAAATGGCTTAATCACTTTATCTCGTCTTTATTAATCGACAACTAGACCATATTCAAAATATGTCTCTTGCATTGGCCAATGACTTTATTCGACCTAATATAGAGAAGTTGATTGTTCTCTCGAATTTTCAATCGAAGAATGAATCCTATTCTTGGCTCAACTACTGCCTTTGTTTACATCGTAATGCACCTAACTCAAGCCGTATCTACCCCATAAGGAGTGCAAGCTTTGAACTTGGTCAAAGTACATCATTCTGCAAACAAGGCACGTATTGACCTCAAATTGAAGGACTTTTATATCCCACATGCCGATAATACTATAGACATGCATAACAAATAGTTTATCGGCAGGGTGTACCAATACTCTCCAAATTATCCATGTGTCCATCATGAATAATAATTATTCGTAGTCATGAGACTCACTACATTCTCTAAGAATGTGATGTAGACCACATGTCGACTTATAACATATCATCGATATCTCATTCTCGATGATCATTAGTCGAGGCAATTTTGAGGGTTATGCTTTATCATTAATATCTCACTCTATCAATGACAGCGCCAACTCAAGAGAGCACATATATGAATAATTGCAAACAATCAAACAATAATTCAATAACTGCAAATGCCATAAATATTAATCATTAATAATATAAAGTGTTCAAGTACATTTGTCCATAATTAGGATTGTCTCTAGGACACATATACTTTCACTTCCATCCCTCTAGCTGGCAATCAACACCTAAATTTACCCAGTTGGGGCCTAAACTTCAATCTCTCATCGAACTAAATTTGGAGAAGAGTTTAATGTTATTCTATATACTGACAGTATAAAATATATTTTTTATCACACGATAAACCCTATGTGTCATCGTCAGATCCCTCGTTGATCTCTTCCCTAATAGTCTCCAATCGGGACTTATGTGAAGCTTTTCCTCGGATACGTTATGAGGGATGGAGCTACCTCCACCCTGAAAGAATGTACATTTCTTGTTTCCTTTGCCATATTTGATTGAAAATTAAGTGTTGCAACCTAAAAAATTGGGATTTATTTGGTAATTAGAAAATGGTCCCTTTCCTCCTAGCTTGTGGAAGAAAGAGAGACCACAAATTGAATTATGTTTTTTTAGGAAGGAACTTTTTCTTTTTTATCTTTTGATGAATTGAAAAGGTTAATGTTTGGGCATTATATAGTTGGCCTCATGGAATGGGATGGACAATGAGTAATAGACCTGTCCTTGAAACTAGGACAAAGTTTCATTCTTGTTCTTGAATTATTCAATGGTGAAACTTTTAGGAGTTTTGAATGGCTCACCTAGGAAATAGAATTCATTGATCCTCCCTCCCGTCCATTTTAATTAGTCGTCTCAATTACTAAAAATAACGGATTCAAAATATTTGTCATTTTAGAAAATTGAGATATATGGTGAAAAAGATAATAGTTAAATTGGGAGTAAAATAAGGATAATTTATTCAAATTACCCTTTTAATTAATGTTTTCTTAAGAGACATGCAAAGAAAAACATAATAACAACTCAACAAGTAAAATGGACGAGAGAGAGTACTTCTTAGTTCTTACCCGCACAAAGCAAAGAGTAAGTAAATGTGCAGAGTATCGGGAGTCCGGAACTTAAATGACCTAAAAACTAACGAAGTGAATCAAAATACCTCAAAAAAATAGTGACAAAACTACCTTGCGCAAAAGGGGCTATTAAAAACCCTAGCAGACACGTTTTTTAAATGGTCACTTTTAGTCCAATTACGCAATAAATTATTGTGTTTTACAATCAATTATTTATCTACCCATTTGCCCTTGATTTGACATGACACTATGATAATTATTGCAAGAACCCATCCGTTTTTCTATTTATAAATTTTGGATGAGGTTAAAGACTCATCCATTTCCAAAGTTTAAGTCATCAAAATTTTAAGTTCTTGAAAAAAATATCCAACTCCAAAGTTCATAAAAATGTCGTCTCCTCCTTCAAATGTTAAGGTTTCTTTATTTTGGGAAGGAGAGATTTTTCATGATAATAATATTGTCCGTTATAGTATTCCACCAAAATATTAGGTTAAGTTTTTAATTAACTTGGATTACTCAACATTATTCACAGCCATACACAAAAGAATGAAAGTTAGTAGGCGTGAGTTTGCATTATTGTAATAGGTAGATATCCAATATCCATTGCACCGCAAGGTTTAGTGCTTTATGTCGAGTGAAATATCATTGATGATGAGTCTTTGAGTGAATATTTGAGGGCGCCGGAAGAATATAAGAGATTAATCACCCTGAATGTTTTGAAATGTATGTTGAAAAGATAATTATCAATCTTAGTGAAGTCTTGGCCAGGAATCGTCAGGAAGTTCCGAAATGCCGACTGCATCTTGTCCTCAAATCCCTCAAGTCAGCCTACTCATGGTAACACTTATCCGAAAATGAGTTCTTATGGATAAATTTTAACTAGTCAAATGTCGTTGAAAACTTTAAGCCAACAATTTAATCAAAATTACGGAAAAATTGGTAAATATCAAACTTTTTCATTATTATTTTGTGTAGTAGCATATGTTTATTGTATGTGTGGTAATAGTAATATTTTTATATCTTTTTAGGGTTATACACCTGATATGAGTAATATTAGGCAATTTTCTTAGTCCGGATAGAGGAATTATGCCGGAATATCCCCACCACCAAGTTACGGTGCAATTGATTATTATCAGTAGTATAATTTTTAATAATTAAATAATATAAGTGATTTGATGTTTAGTATTTACAATACTTGAATTGCCTCTGTAGTGAAAATTACTCACAAAACGCGCCAGTGGTACCAAATATTGATTTCGGTGCAGTTGATCTTTCTTCAAACCCAGGCAATATTGATTATTATCGATAGGTTCATCATCTTGATATTAAATAATATATATATATATATATATATTATGATATTGGTATTTAAAATATGTTACCTATTTTTCATGTAGGAAGAGGTCTTTACTAGATGGTGATGATTATCCAAATCATATAGAACATCATCGAGTGATAGAAATGAGATAGCGAATGCAGAGGCATTCCATGATGATGAAATAAATATATCAGATAGTGAGGTTGATGAAATAGATTGATTCCTCTCAAATGATCCAAATAGTAGTGGTGATGATAACTCAAATCATAGCAGCTATCAGTAATGCGTCAAGCGATAATAATGAATTCAAGATAGACGATTTGAAACCTCACATTCTTATAGAGCATAATGATGATTTTTGCGATGTGAAATATTCAGATCCATGAGAATATTATGCGGGTTACGCCGAGAATGGGCACATCGGCATGCCGAATCAGAACGTCTTGTTCGTGACTTGGAAAATCTCAACGCTCAAATCCAAATAAGATTTTCAATGACTATGCCTTGAACTGATCAACATTCTTGCGATGTTTCCGTACGGAGGATTAGAAAATAAAAAAGTAGAAGCTAGTAAGACTTTGTAGATTTTACATGTTAAAGTTGGCCGAAGAACAAGCATCATCAACGGGTAAAAACTAACATCTACAGAAAGAAGTTATGTCTTAAGTAATCCAAAATATTATTTTGAGGACGATATTGAGGACTTCTATTTTTATGATGATTAGGGGTTATTTTGGTTCACTTGCTTAGTTTTTGGGTCATTTAAGTTCGGACTCATGATTTTATTTATATTTTTAATTTATGATGAAGTCATCAATTTAAATAAAATTAGTATGTTTAATTTTACTTTGATTGTTATAGTATATTATTAATTTATATAAGCGTCTTAGAGTTAATAAAATATAAAAAGTTCAACAATTCACATTTTTAATGAAAACGCAAATAAATTAGTATATAAAAGGTGATGATTACATAATACACTTAAAACATAGAAAATACATAATACATGAAAACGTGCAACTAGTAAAAACAAAATACATAGAAATAATAAACTTAACCGAAAATACATAAAAACAAAATACATAGTGTCGCACCCATTTTAACCCCCACCACAAAGAAGAGGGATCCAACATGGTTGTGACATATTGGTGATTCCTAAATTAATTAAAGCTTAAGGAGTCGCCACCTAATTATTCTACGGTGAATTAGGGCACCTAAATGTTAACATAAATGCTACAAAATGAACTTTGATTAATGATCTGCTAATTTATGAGATTCTGGGTAAGAGTTCATTATTATCATAAAGGAAAGGGATAAGGCATCATTTAAGATCCGCTAATTACGATTATCCGATCAAACTTAAGTTAATTATTATGCTAAGGAAAAATACATGTTTAAAAGTATAAAGTTAATTGAAAGAATGTTGCAAACAGTTAATTAAAAGATGCATTTTGACAACGTAAAGATTTTTTACCACTTGTTCTTTTTGAGGAATCTCGCAAAGATGATTATGGTTCTGAGACATAGATTCCAGACATAAAATCTGAAAAGTATGCATGATTTTGCTTATAAAAATACATGTAAAATTGATTTTTTTAGATAAAAGCATGCATTTTTATAAAATACATGTAAAGTTGATTTTTTGGATAAAAGCATGCATTCGTATGACGTCCATAAAATACCTATTTTTTGCAATTGATAACAAGGAGAAAAGCAAATTATTTGTAATGCAAAGAAGTGATTTATATGGAAGTCATTTTAAATCGCAAATCGGATAAAAAAAAACAAAACCTTATTTGTATGATTAATAATGCGAATAAAGGATGATCAAATTGTTTCGAAAGTTTTAAAACATGCATGACGAGTCTAGAATGAATAAACTAGCAGCGAATTTTTAATTTTAAACTACCCTTTTAATTTATCAATTCAAGGCCTCTAATTATTCTAAGTATTCCCGTGATCGCACCATGTTGAGTAATTAAATTACAACAGAAAAAATAAAAACAAAAAAAATAGCGGGATTAAGGAATTAAGAGCAACAAGTAGGGAGGAGGACAATGTCATCCCGCCCTATTTGTTTAGAAGTCTCGAGGCAGGAGAATGCAATGAACGTGGATGCGGGTCTTCGTTTGACAATAGTCATGATGAGTCTCATAACGAAACTCTTCGTTGCTCCCGATGTATTTCATGTAAACGAAAGAAAAGAAAATGATTAGTAGACGGAACACGAAAATATATACATAAAAAAATATAAATAAATAATTCATGAAAGGTGATATGTTGTTGGGCCTCAGGTTTGATACACAACATAGATAACAAAAAAAAGGGAAAGGGAACAAGGAAAGGGAGAGGCTTACATATTTGGGTCTAGATGGCACAAAATAGGCTAGGCATAGTTATATTTAGCTCATTTATATTCAAACCCTTAAGCATTTTTGATATCCCAACAACACCTATACATACTTACATGAAAACAGGATTGTAAACCAAAGGTATGCAAACAAGGACTTAAGATTTATATGATATAAAATGCTAGCACATGTATCATTTAGTAACTCAATAGACATGATAAACTACACAGAGACTCAATTGAGAAAAACACTTCCATATTCCTTAGTCCATGGCTAATCCATCCATTTAGAAACCTATCAAGCATACATAAGGCTCATATTGACTATCACATATTTATTACATACAAATTTATAGGCATGCTAGTGAATATGCAAAACTAATATGCTTCACACCTGTCTCAAACCACAGAAGACACATGAACAAATAAAATACATAGGTATCTAAGTTCCTAAAGCATCTAATAAAGTCCCATCACTATTTAGCACCATCTCAACTATATATTAGAACCAAGCAGTGAAACCAAAAAACTAGGAACAATCGACCCGTTTTCTTTTCTGATTTTCTCCTTGTTTTCGATGTTTTTTTTTATTTTTCCGACCTCCTTAAAATGAAGAACAAGGGGAGTATTTATCGATGATTCCCGCCCCCCCCAAACCGTTCACCCCCTACCCCCTTTTCAACTTTGAGTTTGAATTTCAAATAAAAGGCAAAGGTGACGATTTTGGAAGCGGATTTGAGGGGTGCAGGTCGCAGGTTTTGGGGGATAGGGTATGGGTGAAGTGACGGGGAGGGGTATGGTGGTGTCAGGGGAGAAAAAAAGGGGGAGGGAGGCGGATTTTGGGGGATAGGGTTGAAAGAGAAATGGGTGAAGGGTTTGTTTGGGTTAGGTTTAGTTTAGGGGATAAAAGGGGTGGTTGGGCCGAAATGGGGGGTTGGGCCTGGTTTTGGGTGGCCGGTAGGGCTATTTTTTGGTGGGCTGGTAGAATATTTTGGGTGATTGGGAAAATGGGTTGTGGATTAAAATATAAAAGGGGTTTATTAAAAAAAAATGCTTTGAAGAAATGTAAAATATTTAAATAAAAATAATGATGTGATAATAATAAAACATGATATTTATGAAATGCTTATTGCTTAAAATTTTAAAAAATGTGAGGTTGTTTTGCGAAAATAAAATAACATAGATTATTAGGGTAAAACTATGATTATGATATTAAAAGGTAAATGATAGTAGAAAATACGAATAATAATAATAATGATAATAAATAATGATAAGTTAAGCATGGACTTACGATATTAAAGGTCTTATCAGCAACAAGATATATATATATATATATATATATATATATATATATATATATCATACAAGATGTGTGTGTGTGTATATATGTGTGTGTATTAAAATTGTTTTTGAGGTGTCAAAATATTTTAAATCGCAAACAAATAATCGAAAAGGATGGGACAAAATTGGGTGTCAACACATAGAAATAATAAACTTAATAAACAAAATACATAGAAATAATAAACAACAACAAGATAGCACAAATTATCTTCCAAAATTTCAATTTATCTTTCAAAGCACTTTTCTCGTGTAGAGTGTTTCTAAGGTTATCCATGAAATTTTTTTTGTTTTTCTTCGAATTCTTTTAGCAAGACCTCCAAAATGTCATTTTTTTTCTTGAGCTTCCATAAGTTTAAACTGCAAGTCAAAATTTATGGTATCTCTAGTGATACTTGAAGTCGCGGTATCTCTATCAACATGAGACTTTTAAAACTTTGTCGTCATCGTTTTCTCCACGGAAATTTCATCTTCCCATCGAAAATATTTGCAACCATTCATATCCTATAAACATTACAAGAAAATCAGTTTTTGAAAGTAAAATATGTAGACAATGTGAAAAAATTCTAAATCCTAAAAACTTGTAAAAACACTTACATCAGGCATTTTACAATGCCAAAAACGACAACCCGGGTTATCTTGGGTCCTTGATGTTATGCGCTTACAATAATAACCGCAACCACAAACATCGGGTTGTACAGAAAAGTTTGACGTTTCGGAGTTTTGAGACATGATATTCGGGGTGCTAAAGTATGGTAAAAGAGTGAAAATAGAGAAAGATTAAGAGTGAAGATGAAATGAGAAGTCTGCCTAGGATTTTTAATAACCCCTTTTGTGCAGGAATTTCCTGCGCAAAAGAACTTAACCGGGACGTTGCGGTTAAGTTCTTTTACGCATAAAATTTATGTGCAAAAGGTAGTTTAGTCACTATCTTTTTATATGGTATATTTTGGTTCACTTGCTTAGTTTTTGGGTCATTTAAATTTCGGACTCAAGAGTATCGGTGCAATGATTTCAATTGAACCCAACACTTTTCATACGAAGCATAATATTATAAAAAATACTACATATATATGTGGGTAAGCACTATAATCTCAACAAACGTTTTAAATATAGGAATTCAAACGTTTAATGAGTTCAATTTTAAGAATATAAAAAGTTGAATTCACATCAAGTTTAGATAGTGGATTTACCTTCGACTAATTGCTAATTAAATTAGGCCTTCTTTGAAACTTGGGAAACAACATAACTTGGGGGAGATGCACACAAAGAAGATTTTAGGATTCCTATTTAATGAATACCGAAATTCATATATTTTGCAAATTTAATCGCTTCAAACACCCAAGCGTGAAATTTTAAAGCTCCATGTATCTGAAGTTTGGCCTATCAGTCTTCCGACATTTTAATCGAGAAAGCCATTAAACGTTAGTGGTTGTAGGGATGGGAAACGGTGTCGTGCGGGGAAAATCCGTAAAGACTACAACCTGCCCCGCATAGTAAAAATTTATGTTTTCAATCCGCCCGTACCCCATAGACCCGTCCTTCCCACACAACTTCCAATTCTTAATAAGACATGCTCAGAAAACGTAAATTAATATGATTTGGTGTAAATTTTAGAGGTAAACTAGTATGATTTGATATAAACAATAAACTTGGATTCATTTTCCTTCCGTAATACTAAAAAAAAGCAACACTTTTTGTTGATTGAGATAGATCAGTCTTCATTATCATGTCTTTGCTTTCTTCCTATGCCGATTGATGAAGGAACAGTGTTTAATTTTATTTTTCTCCTGCTCTAACTTGCCAAGGCATAATATCACAGTTATGGTCAGGGACAAGAGAAATATGCTTTCTATGCAAATCTCGTTTCTCATTTTCTTTATTTAATTTTTTATTTTTACAATTTTTCACAAGAATCATTTCAAGTACTAACAAGGAAGTGAACAATAATGAAAAAACTAACAAAAGGTTAATTACTTTAAGTTGATAGAGAATGTGGTGCTGTAAAATAGCAAATGAGTGGAGTAAGACTAGCTGATAAAATCAAAGCTTGCATAGTATTTGAAAGACCTAGATTCCATATTATGCAAGACCGTCTCAAAATTGATCCAGTCATTTCACAAGTAAATAAAGCTTAGAAAACCTATTACAGAAACCAAGAATGAAACCATTCTACATAGTACCACAGCTAAATTTATTTATTCATAGAAACGATTGTTCAAACACACATTAGAAAACGCCATGCTACCAAAGCATAACCACAAAAGTCTAAAAACATAACTCGACCAAAGGATCGAGATTCAGAGTCAACAGTTACAAGAGCGAGCATAACATTAAATTCTCAAAAGCCACCACGGAGACGAAGAACAAGGTGAAGAGTTGATTCTTTCTGAATGTTATAGTCAGCAAGGGTGCGACCATCCTCCAGCTGCTTACCAGCAAAAATCAGCCTCTGCTGGTCTGGTGGGATACCCTCCTTATCCTGAATCTTTGCCTTCACATTATCAATGGTATCTGAGCTCTCCACCTCCAAGGTAATGGTCTTCCCCGTCAGAGTCTTGACAAAAATCTGCATTCCTCCCTCAATCGCAGCACCAGATGGAGTGTGGACTCCTTCTGGATGTTGTAATCAGCAAGAGTCCTCCCATCCTCAAGCTGCTTGCCAGCAAAAATCAAACGCTGCTGATCTGGGGGAATCCCTTCTTTGTCTTGGATCTTTGCTTTCACATTATCGATGGTGTCTGAACTCTCAACCTCCAGGGTAATTGTCTTCCCAGTCAACGTCTTCACAAATATCTGCATACCACCTCTCAGACGCAGCACCAGATGGAGGGTTGATTCCTTCTGGATGTTATAATCTGCTAGAGTCCTGCCATCCTCGAGCTGTTTCCCAGCAAAAATCAACCTCTGCTGGTCAGGTGGGATACCTTCCTTGTCTTGAATTTTCGCCTTGACATTGTCGATGGTGTCAGAACTCTCAACCTCGAGAGTGATGGTCTTCCCTGTCAATGTTTTCACAAAGATTTGCATACCACCCCTCAGCCGCAGCACCAAATGGAGAGTGGATTCCTTCTGAATATTGTAGTCGGCGAGGGTACGACCATCCTCAAGTTGCTTTCCAGCAAAGATCAACCTTTGCTGATCTGGAGGGATGCCTTCCTTGTCCTGAATTTTTGCCTTAACATTGTCAATAGTGTCCGAACTCTCAACCTCAAGGGTGATGGTTTTCCCTGTCAAGGTTTTCACAAAGATCTGCATACCACCCCTCAAGCGCAGCACCAGATGGAGAGTGGATTCCTTCTGAATATTGTAGTCGGCAAGGGTCGACCATCCTCGAGTTGCTTTCCAGCAAAAATCAACCTTTGCTGATCTGGAGGAATGCCTTCCTTATCTTGGATTTTTGCCTTGACATTGTCAATGGTGTCAGAACTCTCAACCTCAAGAGTAATTGTCTTCCCAGTCAAGGTTTTCACAAAGATCTGCATGCCACCACGCAGACGAAGGACAAGATGGAGGGTGGACTCCTTTTGGATGTTATAGTCAGCAAGAGTTCGGCCATCCTCCAACTGCTTTCCGGCAAAGATCAATCGCTGCTGATCTGGGGGAATTCCTTCTTTATCTTGGATTTTAGCTTTAACATTGTCAATAGTGTCAGAGCTCTCAACCTCAAGAGTAATAGTCTTCCCAGTCAAGGTTTTCACAAAGATCTGCATGCCACCACGAAGACGTAGGACAAGGTGGAGGGTGGACTCCTTTTGGATGTTGTAGTCAGCCAGGGTACGGCCATCCTCAAGTTGCTTTCCAGCAAAAATCAACCTTTGCTGATCTGGAGGAATTCCTTCCTTATCTTGAATCTTTGCCTTAACATTATCGATCGTATCAGAACTCTCAACCTCGAGAGTGATGGTCTTGCCAGTGAGGGTCTTAACAAAGATTTGCATCTACAATTAATCAAAATAAAAATTATTAGACAAAAGGGAAAACCAGCTTCCCAGATAATAGGTAAAGGAAATCAAAATCTACATGCTGTGAACTAATTACATAATACATGGATATAGATGTCAAAAGGATCACCTCACACAAAAATCGAATAGAATAGAGTGCATCAAAATAAAATCTGATTGATTTACAATAGATCCACATGATAACAAGAAGTAATGACCCGAAATAAATGAAGTCATGACTATGAAATTAAGGCATATATTAAAATACAGGTAAAGGTAATCAAAACCAAACACAGAACGACACGTACTATGAACCAAGTCCATAATACATTGATATAGATGTCAAAAAGGAAACATTTCCACTAGAAGAGCATGAAAACAAAAATTTGATTGATTTACATTAAATTGAAAACCAAGAAGTGATGAACCAAAATTTATAAAGTCGATATTGAATTACGGTATATACTCAAACATAAGCAATATATCATTCAACATACGTTTATAAAACCTATTCAATCCCCTCATTCTCTTGAATTTCATAAATGAAATTATAACAGCTATAATAGTTATGTTTAAAAAGTCAGCTTTTTCACAATATACATAGAAAGTCGGCTATTTTCCTTTGTGGAAAAACAAACACGCAGAAGATGCCTTTCTCAAAAAGACGCAAACTAAGTTTTCGTACAAAACCTCAAAAATTATCATACTATTAATTCTAAACTATGACGATCCTACTGTACAGATAATCAGACATCTATAATGATCTTGCCGTCCTATTTCTATATTTAGGTCACTCAGATCTAGATCTAATAAAAGCCATAACAGTATCCATCAAAATTCAGATCTACTTAAATTTCAAAACATAACACGCAACAAAATATCGAGAATAAGGACAAGCAAGCAAATTTTGGCTTACAGCCAACGGAATCAATTTATTAAACAAAAACAAAATAGACAATATACAAATTCATAAAAACGAAACAAATTGTGATCTCATCAGATCTGTAGTAAGATCAGATCGGAATTAACAGATCTGAAACAAATCATCAACGAACAGTAAGGGATTAAGGAAATCAAAAACATAGATCGTACCTTGAGACGGTGTTGGGAATTCAAACGAGAAAGAGAAAGAGAGCTTCTTTGAGAATTGAGAAAGAAGAATAGAGAGGGGTCCCCTTATATAGTATCGTAGTAGGTGGTAGCCTACCTTTTCCAGGAAATATCGAGTGGCTGAGATCCACAGGTTTAGGTAAAAGACGTAGTTACGGTATCTAAGCACTATTATCAATAAATCGCGGGATGTGTTTGAATAATTAAAATTTGATAATAGATCAACTAATATCAATGTTATCTTCAAAACAGAGCAAATTTCTATAACCAGAGTTCGAATACACGCGGCAGACCTCCAATTTGATTTTAAGTTCTCTTCCTTTATCATTCAGTTATGTCCGGTTATTAGGTAAACCATTAATTTAACTCTATATTGCACCAGCCAACCAAATTATTTAATTGACCAATAAATTTTTTTATTAAGTTGACGATCCTTTTGTAGTATTTCTTTTCCTTTTCTGTGTAGGAGGTAATTATAAATTTATTTACTGAAAATATACATGCCGCATAGTTTTTGTGTGTATCACTTAAGATAAAAAATTATCTAATTACGTTTTATCTATTCTAATTATTATATAATTTGCAATATATTCTTATTCATAATTTCATATGCTAGAAAAGGAGAGATTCTTAGAAATTAAATTTCAAATCTCGTTATTTTAATGTTTTCAATCTTGACTTGAAATAACATGTCAAGATCTTATCGACATGATTTTAGCCCATTCAAATGAATCGATGTTTCCACCCATTAATTAGATTTTGATTTTTCATATCATTCATCTTGGTTCACATTTTATGTCATTTCTATTATAGTAATAAATTGAGAAATTCATGGATGCCTAAGATTGAAAAACCTTGGACCATTTGCAACGAAGGCGGCAGAGAAAGTACTGCCGCGTATCATCATGCTCAATCAATAGTAAGTTGGCTTCACCATTTAGTCCACCGCGATGTACAAAATTCTGTTTATGATTCTCCCAAATATGAATTTTTTTTATCATTTTATGGTGTTTATTTGTTTTTTTAAGTTACTTTAATTGTGCTAATATTTTGCACTGCTCTGAAAGTTTTGATTCTTCTTGAGCAAGATAATGTCTTTTGATTAGTCTACCTTTTGTATTTCAGTAACTCTTTTTTCGCCATTTATAATGTGAAATGTTTTAATACTAGTTCTTTATCTAAATTCAGTCTTCATATACAGTGAATTTGACCTGGTGATATATACTGATTTTGCATGTTCCTACCCCTACACCATTATGTGACTGTTATCATATTTATTATCTGCACTATTTATTTCCTTTTGTGGATTTTGATAATCATTATAATAAAATGTGTTCCTTTTTATTTTACAAGGACAAGCTTTCTCAATAAAATAGGTCCTAATTAGTCGAATTAAAATGTAAATATATACTTATAATGCATATACATAAATAGAGAACTTTCCAGAAAGTACCAATGATTTCTAAGTAGCATTCGCGTCCAAACTAAGGTCAGGTATAGTTGTAGTGAGACTCTAGAAGATTCCGGCATCCCTCTTTATAGCGACATATTTAATCAGTATTAAAAAAAATGACATATTTGTATATTTAATAATAACTTTTTTCACTTTACCTCTTACTGAAATAATTTGTAAACATACAAATATATTCAACTTGTTTTAAACCATAAATTTCAAAAGCTCTTCTTTCATTCTAAAATTTGTGCCCAGTTAAACTCATTCATACAAATTGGGACATGGGAGGTAATACTCCGCTCACAAATGGGACCTAATTCGAGTTGTCTTAGTTAACATTTTTCACTAAGGTGTTATTTGCAATGCAATTATATTATAGTTATATATAATTTCTCATGTCTTTTGACGTTTTTCAAAATTTGATATCCAGTCAAAACACGTCACATAAAAAGAGACGGAGGGAGTAATAACGAAGGCCATTTGAGGATAGAAAAGCTCATACAATGAATGAACCTTCTTCATTTGACTTATTGGGAGGTAATCAAATTTAAAAGTTCTACTTGCTTTGCATGTGTTTGGTATGTGTAGGTAATCAAACTGTTAGTATTTTTGTTCGAACTTAACTTTTGATATCTGAAACTCTTTTTAATCAACTGGTTAACGTTAAGCAATTCAGACGTTTGTTACAATATTGTGATGATCAAGTGTTAAACTTAACTAAAACCAAGTTCTCCTTGGAAGAAAAAAAACATAAAGTCATTAATCGCATAGTATAATACTTGTACTTCATATTCTCGTAACCAAAAATGAAATTCGTCGCCTGAGAGATTCGAACTCTCGCGGGGAAACCCCATGTACTTAGCAGGCACACGCCTTAACCACTCGGCCAAAGCGACTTTGCTTCTCTCTTAGGATTCAATTTACAAATCTAGGAAATAATGTCAACTTTATAAACTTTCATAAGGTTAATATTAGAAGATTATGATGAAATATTTCGAGGGAAAAAAAACATAAAGTCATTAATCGCATAGTATAATACTTGTACTTCGTATTCTCGTAACCAAAAATAAAATTCGTCGCCTGAGAGATTCGAACTCTCGCGGGGAAACCCCATGTACTTAGCAGGCACACGCCTTAACCACTCGGCCAAAGCGACTTTGCTTTTCTCTTAGGATTCAATTTACAAATCTGGAAATAACGTCAACTTTGATAAACTTTCATAAGGGTAATATTAGAAGATTATGATGAAATATTTCGAGAAAATAAAACTGTCTCTTTCTGAAAGTAATAATATTACTGAATTCTACTTGTCCTATAAAATAGGAGTAATTGGAAAAGACTAAAGGGCAAGTCTATAGTTACATCATTATATGATTTTATTTTGGTATAGAAAAGAGTACTATATGGAGTTTCAGCATTGAAGACATGATGGAGTATGTGTTGGACAACGGACAGAAAATTCGAATCAAAGATTGCAACTTTTCAGAACAATTACAACATTTGGTATGAATGGTTGTAACTGTTTATATGCTACTCTATATAAAGAATGTTGATCACTTGGTTGGAAGAATATACAACAAGACAGAACAAACTACAATCAATCAGTTTTTCATAATTAATGATTTAAGATTGTGGCTTCTAATTCTTCTTCTTCAAAACAAGTTTCTGAAGAACACATATAGTAAATTCGCCAGAAGAGAAGTTCTTGTGCTAGAACTCTCACTTAGATAGTTGTATCATCTAGACAGACGTCCGTAAAACTGCAACACAAGTGGGGGCGAATTTTTGTCTTAGGACACTGCATCAAACATGCCTCTATCGACACCAAGTTAGTATGTGTTTTCAATTTGCTGAATTCATTGTTGTTGATTTCAAGTTATTTTGAGTTATTATTATAATTGTTAGTGTCAATCTAGTACCATCAATAATGAAATGAATTGAGCACAATAATATAATAATAACTCAAAATAACTTGAAATCAACGACAATGAATTCAGCAAATTTAAAACACATACTAACTTGGTATCGATAGAGGCCTGCTTGATGCAGTGTCCTAAGACAAAAATTCGCCCCCACTTGTGCCGCAGCTTTTACGGACGACGTCCGTCAGAGGATACAACTATCTAAGTGAGAGTTCTAGCACAAGAACTTCACTTCTGGCGAATTTACTATATGTGTTCTTCAGAAACTTGTTTTGAAGAAGAAGAATTAGAAGCCACAATCTTAAATCATTAATTGGGAAAAATTGATTGATTGTAGTTTGTTCTGTCTTGTTGTATATTCTTCCAACCAAGTGATCAACATTCTTTATATAGATTAGCATATGAACAGTTACAGCCATTCATACCAAAGGTTGTAATTGTTCTGAAAAGTTGCAACCTTTGATTCGAATTTTCTGTTTGTTGACCACTTTATTTCTTCTTAATTCCATACAAGTTTCAACAATACCCCACATTTTCTAGTCAAACATCAACAATACCCCACATTTGGATAGAAAATAAGATAATGAGAAACTTTTCGTTATTTCTAAACAACGCGATATGACATGCATCGGAAAAGGTGTCTTGTGGACTTGAACCATTCGTAGTGAATACCTATCGGATCTACTTTGTGAAATAGTGGACGAAATGTCTTGAACTATTCACGTTTTATAGTAAATCAAGACAACAAGTATCACACATATCATATCAACATATTTCAATTCTTACGGTTGTATTCATTTCGGTCGTGAACAACTCCTTCTTCGTGAGATTTTTTAGAGAACGTAGCCATATCGGTTCTCTCATATGCGACCCCACATCAATCTCATATAGGTAATATCAAACAAGAATAGTTCGTACTATCCCACCATAGGCTTTTAGTATTATTAAGAATAAGATTTAGCCCTTAAAAACATCAACGGATTAACACACTTAGTACACCATAGGAATGAGCATATGTGTGTTTTATGCTCCTTAAGTCTTCCTCAACTAGTTTTCCTATTGAACCTAAACCATGGGATCTTCAATTATGATAGGTTAGGTTTCCGCCAGTTAACGACTCATTGTGTTGGCTTTAAGCCCATTCCCCTCGATGTAAATACGACTTGCTCTCTGTTAAGGCCTTTTGTCAAAGGATCCGCTATATTGTCCTTTGATCTCACATAATCAATGGAATAATTCCATTCTTCAGCAAGCTTCGTATTGTATTATGACGTCGTCTTATATGTCTCGACTTGCCATTGTATATCTGATTCTTTGCCCTCAGTAGGGCAGCCATACTATCACAATGTATGCAAATGGTTGTCACATGCTTTGTCCACAACGGAATACCTTCTAGGAAGTTTCTGAGCCATTCTGCTTCTTCAACAGCTTTGTCTAAGGCTACAAACTCTGTTTCCATAGTTGATCGCGTATTTACCGTTTGCTTTGATGATTTCCAAGATACCGATGCTCCACCAAGTGTAAATACATAACCACTTGTGGACTTACTTTCCGACTGGTTGGACATCCAATTAGCATCACAATATCCTTCTAACACAGGAGGATATTTTGTATAATGCAATCCATAGTTCATTGTATGTTGTAGATATCGGAGTGCTCGTCTTAGTGCAAACCAATGATCCTTTCCAAGATTATGTGAGTATCGACTTAGTCGACTCACTGTATATGCTAAATTCGATCTCGTACAATTCATTATGTACATCAAACTTCCAAGAAGTTGTGTATACTCCAATTGAGACACACGTTCACCTTCATTCTTCTTAAGGTGACTAGCGGGATCAAATGGTGTAACAACCGTCGATCATCATAGTGTCCAAATTTTCTGAGGACCTTTTCAACATAATGGGATTGTGTTAAGATGTAACCATCAGAATTCTTTTGAATTCTAATACCAAGAATGACATTCGTTATTCCCATATCTTTCATATCAAAAGCGGCATGCAACATCTTCTTAGTTTGGTTAATTACATCTTTATTCGTTCCCATAATTAGCATATCATCAACATATAAGCGTATAATGACACATGCATCTTTACATTGTTTAATGTAGACACATTTATCACATTCATTTATTTGAAAACCATTTGATAATAACGTATTATCAAACTTTTCATGTCATTGCTTTGGAGCTTGTTTAAGTCTGTATCAAGACTTAATCAATTTGCAAACCTTTCGTTTTTGACCTTTAACAACAAACCCTTCGGGTCGTTCCATGTAAATTTCTTCATCTAATTCACCATTTAAGAATGTGTCTTCACATCCATTTGGTGTATTTCCAAATTGTGAATCACCGCTATAGCAATTAACGTTCTTATAGACGTAATTCTCGTTACTGGTGAGTAGGTATCAAAGAAATCTACACCGTCTTTTTGTCGAAACCCTTTGGCTACTATACGAGCTTTGTATTTTTCTATAGTACCATCAGACCTTAATTTCCGTTTGAAAATCCTTATGGCCTAGTGGTTTTTGTCCGGAGGGAGATCAACCAATATCCATGTATTATTTTGCACAATGGATTCTACCTCACTTTGAATAGCCTCTTTCCAATAAGGTGCTTCGGATGATTCCATAGCAGCCTTATATGTTTGAGGTTCTCCTTCAACGGAAAAGGTCATGAAGTCCGGTCCAAAATCTTTGGAAATTTTCCCACGTTTACTCCTCCTTGGTTCAAAGATTTTTTCTTGAACAGATGAAGTAAGATTTTCATCATTATTAGTGTTTTGGTTTGACTCATCTTAAGGCAGTGTCTTTTTCTTATGATTAGGAACACTTTTATCCTTGTCTTTATAAGGAAAAATATCCTCAAAAAATTCTGCTTCTGCAGATTCCATAAGCGTGTTTTTGTGAATACCTTCAACATCGGAATGATACACCAAAAACTTATGTGCTGCACTATTAGTGGCATGACCAATATATATGCAATCCACCGTTTTTGGTCCAAGTTTAGTTCTCTTTGGTAAGGGAACTTGAACTTTTGCTAGGCAACCCCACACTTTCATCCGTTTGAAAGTAGGCGATCTTCCTCTCCATAACTCATAGGGAGATTAGTCATTTTTCTTTTGAGGAATTTTGTTCAATATCATATTTGCATTAATTAACGCCTCACCCCATAGACTAAGGGGTGTACCCGAACTAATCAATATTAAATTCATCATATTCTTCAATGTTCTATTTTTACGTTCGGCAACTCCATTTTGTTTTGGAGTATATGGCGCAGTGGTTTGATGAACTATACCATGAGTAGAACAGAATTCTTTGAACTCATTTGATTGATATTCACCACCTCTGTCTGACCTTAGAATCTTAATTCTTTTGTCAAGTTGGTTTTCCACTTCTGCTTTGTATGTTTTAAATATGTTCAAAGCCTCATCTTTGGTATGTATTAAGATACATAACAAATTTTACTGAAATCATCTATGAATGATATATAGTAATTATTTCCTCCACGAGATAGGGTTGCTTGGTAATCACATAAATCACTACGAATTAAACCAAACACTTCATTTGATTTCACTACAGATTTATGAGGATGACTTGCATATTTTGATTTTATGCAAACTCCACACTTAGTCATTTTGTTCATAGAGCAATTTGGCAATATGCCTAACTTCACCATTCTTTGTAAATAGCGATAATTAACATGGCCTAATCGTGAATGCCATAAAGAAGGGGAATCAACCATATACATAGAAGCAGTGCTAATGCCTGCATTTTCATTAATAATGGCAATTGCCTTAGTAGGTACAACGGATAGTTTGAAGAGTCCCTCACTGAGGTAACCCTTCCCTACATACAACCCACCCTTGGTGAGTACAAATTTGTCAGATTCAAATACAATTTTGAATCCCTTGTTACTAAGAACAGGCCCAGAAATCAAATTCTTACAAAATTCAGGCACGTGCAACACATTAGTGAGCACAAGATCATTCCCGAAAGTGAGTTGTAAAGTCACCTTCCCTTTCCCTTCCACTTTCACAGAAGCAGCATTCCCTATGAACAATGGTTCTCCATCCTTGATGGCCTGGTAGGATGAAAACATATCATTTTCAGAACATACGTGCAGTGTAGCACCCGTGTCCATCCACCAATCGGTTGAATTTGTAACCAGATTTGCTTGAGCCGCCACAACCCCAACGAATTAGTTTTTAGTTTCAGCCCGGTTGGATTGGTTGACATTACTCGAACCTCCAACACCACCACCTTGATTCTTGCGAAAGCGACAATCTTTTGCTATGTGTCCAGGTTTGCCACATACCCAACAGAGTCCTGGTTGTGGTTTCTTGAATGCATTGGTCCTTTGTGGGGCGAATGCATTCCTCCCGGTTGCAAAAGATGGCTTGACACCATTAAATTTGCCCTTGCCTTTCTGAAACTTGGCCTTAGAAGCATTGCCTTCAACCATGTTGGCATTAGGCTCCAATGAAACAACATCCGCCTTTTCATTCTTTAGGTTATCCTCTTCAACTCGAATTTTCAGAACCAATTGCTCAAAATTCATTTCCTCGGTTAGATGCTTAAGATAAACCTTAAAATCCTTCCATGAGGGAGGTAATTTCTCAATAATAGCACCAACAAGGAAATTTGGGTTAAGGCCCATACCTTCAACCTCTAACTCATGAACAATGATTTGGAGTTCCTCCACTTGCTTGACAACCGCCTTGGCATCACTCATCTTAAAGTTCAGAAACTTTCCGATGACGAACTTCTTGGAACAAGCAACCTCAGTTTTGTACTTGTTCTCCAACGATTGCCACAACTCCCGTGCCATTCTGAACGTGGAGTAGATGTCGTAGAGAGAATCATCCAAGGCATTGAGAATATAGTTTCTGCAAAGAAACTCCTGACTTTCCCAAGTTTGAATGTCTTTCAGCCTTTCAGCTTTCTCCGCATCAGTCGGAGTATTCTCCCCTTCTCCTTCTGGCAAAGCCATAGGAGCGTCAGCAATCAATACGTTTTCCACGTGAAGAGTTGTCAAGTAGAACAACATCTTCTGTTGCCAGCGTTTGAAATCAGAACCTTTGAATTTCTCAGGTTTCTCAACATGGGTTTTCACCATTAACGATCCAGATTGATCCATCTTTGCAAATCAGGAAATTGAATTCTCTGAAAAATTTTGCAACCTCAACAAATCATAAAAAAAAACTGATTTTTTTTTTGAAGAATTTTTGTCTTAGATTGTTAGTTTCAATCTAGTATCATCAATAATGAAATGAATTGAGCACAATAATATAATAATAACTCAAAATAACTTGAAATCAACAACAATGAATTCAGCAAATTTAAAACACATACTAACTTGGTGTCGATAGAGGCCTGCTTGATGCAGTATCCTAAGACAAAAATTTGCCCCCACTTGTGCTGCAGTTTTACGGACGTCTGTCTAGAGGATACAACTATCTAAGTGAGAGTTCTAGCACAAGAACTTCACTTCTGGCGAATTTACTATATGTGTTCTTCAGAAACTTGTTTTGAAGAAGAAGAATTAGAAGCCACAATCTTAAATCATTAATTGTGAAAAACTGATTGATTGTAGTTTGTTCTGTCTTGTTATATATTCTTCCAACCAAGTGATCAACATTCTTTATATAGAGTAGCATATGAACAGTTACAACCATTCATACCAAAGGTTGTAAGTGTTGTGAAAAGTTGCAACCTTTGTGAAAAGTTGCAACCTTTGATTCGAATTTCGTTGATCACTTTATTTCTTCTTAATTCCATACAAGTTCCAACAGTATGTTCTGAGCCTCATGAATTGTAAAATTTACATGCCTGTGATATTCATACTAAATTGTATTAATTTATCATGATTAAGTCTCAAATTTAAGTAAAATGAATATTAACTAATAATGATTTAGTGATAAAAGTATACACAAATTTAAAGAAATATGTGAGGTATGGATTGATCATTGATATAAACACCACGAATTGGGTAACTAAAAGCTCATTAGAGAGAGGGAGGGGGAGAGAGGGGGGGGGGGGGCACATATTTTGTAGAAGAAATGTTTAGTTTTTGTCACTACTGCTATGTTTATATATGGACCAATCCAAGTATGAAGAGGCATGGGTTCATCTCACTGAAAATGGGTTTACTAATGTAGTCGTGGGCCTAGATAATTCCTGGCCTTCTTTATCTTGGGCTCATGGTAAGTTGGATTTCAAGACACTATTTGGGTTGGGCCATGGAACTCTTAAAAGTTTGATCAATCATTTGAAGTAAAAATTGTAAAATTGTAAAAATTTCATGAGGCGGCCTATTTTGGTTGCTCCATTTAAGTAATATCCGCCTTATATTTTTTTTTCTTATTAGACAACTTCAGATAAAAGTGATTGATTCTTCTTGTTCATACTCACATGTCTGAAATTTCAGTCCATTTTTATATGTGGTTCAATCATGTATGCAGTACTGAAGAGCAAGCATACTTGAAAAAATTAAAAGGGTGTCAAATGAGTTTGTTAGATTCGTTGTGTTTTTTATTAATTGATGATTGGGGTTAGTTCCTTATGATATATGTAACTTATGTTTCAAATTTAAACTTATTTAGAGTAGATTCGGGTGTTGAATCATATGTTGGATTGTTGAAATATGAAAATAAATTATTATTTTTTATTCAGACGCATATGGTTTTAAAATTTAAGCTCGTTTTTACATGTATTTCTATCCTGGGGTACACACATACATAAAAAATATTTTTGACAAAAAACATTCAGACACACATGACTGGAATTTTAGCCTATCATTACATGTACTTTAATCATGTATGGCTGAAGTTCATGCATACATGAAAAATTCAAGCATACATGACTGAAATTTTAATCAATTTTTACACGCACCTCAGTAAAAAATATTTGAACTTTTCTTGGCAAGCCATACCAAAATCAAACGAAAACGTCTGATGTTTCGTCTTCACAATGCCACACTTTCAAACACAAATATCTGATGTTTCCAAGATTCAAACGCGACTGTTTGAATTTGGTTCTGAAGTGGATAAATTAACTTGCAAAAAAAATTACAAGTTAAATGGCGACGCCAAAAGCGGATATTTTGTGCACTTCCTGCGTAATATTTCAGTGAATATTTATTTGGTCGCTGTCATTTAATATGTACCTATTTTTTCAAAAAATCTAATTGATACCCAAATTATAGTTAACTTCAAACAAAATTGTTTCTACTCAATTTTTCATCCTCCTCTTTCTTTCTTCTTCTTCTTAGTTGTTGTACAATAGTATTTTTCAAACTTATAGCAATTGAAGTATATTACTTTGAAGAAGTGGTCTTTAATTTTAATTGTAAAAAGTAAAATTTAAATCAAATTGATGTTAGAAAAAACTTGAAAATTTGACAAATTACGGTAGTTGCAAAATGGATTTGTTAGATTTGTTGTTGTTTTGACAAATTGTTCTTTATGATTTATGAAACTCATGTTTTAACTTCCTTTTAGGTAAATTCGGGTGTTGCATTGTGTGTTCAATTGTTGAATTTCGAAAAATAAATTATTGATTCCTGGCAAAAGATTATTCACCTGAATTTCATGTCAAAATGTCTAAAGTGTAGCCAAATATATGCTTGACCTCGTGCTTGTTTGAAGTGCAACATTATGTGTTTGGAGTTTGGCCTTGCGAAGGCCACAACTTTAATAAAAATGTACGAAGTTAGGCACTTCCAAGGTCATAACTTCAGTAAAAATATGTCTAAAATTGGATTTAGCATGTCATTATATGTCATAAATACAGTCATAATTGATGGAATACATGCATAAACAGTGGAAGCAAATGCCCATGATCGAACTTGGATGTAATATAGACAACAAATAATCACAGGTTTTAATCAAACATAAAACGATACTTATCTCTTGAAGCGTGACTGCGACCGCGAATCTAGCCTTCAAGAATGAGCAGAAACTGTCCACGAGATAATCCTCCAATTTCATGGTCTGCGGTCTCAGGATATACTATTAACCATGCGGTTTAGTTATAGTATTATGTTTTATTCTTTATGGAATAATTGTTTATTTATTTATTCAATTCAATAAAGTCTTATTTTAAATAGATCATTTTTCACATGTGTGTCCTTTACTTATATAGCAGACGATTTAGTGTATGGAGCTTTAGCTCATGCGCGAAAGATTAAATTATCGGTTCTTATAAGTCATAAAGTTACGTTCACAATCAAAGATAAAATTGGACAGAATATCTTGATGATTGTAGCACAAGATTAAAATGTAATTTTTCTTGATTGTGGGAATGACCTTATTCCAACTTCTTGTGCTAGTGCATTTTGTATGTATTGAACAGATCAAGTAGAGATAAGTATTTTGTACTAAATATATAAATCAACCTCTCTAGCTCATTAAATAAACTTATACTCTTAATCTTGATATGATTATTATGATCAATGTGATTTGTTCATTATTTTGATTTATCAAAAGGTACGACTCAATTATGAGTCAATGTATTGTTGATAAGTTGGATAGTAGTAAATACCATTTGTGAAATAATAAATAGTTGATAGAATCTATGTCTCAACTTTAAGATTGATGATACCCCTTTATTGATGCTTATAAGTTTTCATGTGAAAAACCTACAAGTGGATATTGTATCCATCACATGAAATAAGTTAAGCAAAAGTATAAAGGATTTAATTAGTCAATGAATTAAATTGTCAGTAATTTAATTTAATTAATTGATATCTATAATCTTATCATGGGAGTTAAATAAGTATTTAATAGAGGATTTCGAAATTAAATAGAGGAGTGCAACTATAAATTTTTTAGTGGAATAAATTATAATTTATTATGATAGAATTAATTCATTCACATTCCAAATTAATACCACAATAGAAAGCTTCATTATTAAATATGTGGTACTTGTTGTGCCTGAACATTCTAGAACAAGGAAAAATAATATTCTTTTGGGACAAGGAAAAGCCCACACGTTTTGGTAGGGTTTTAACCCTAAAGCGTGTAGTATAAAGGTAAGGGTTTTCAGCCCTAATACACTTACTATTCCTTAGTCGCAATACTTGTCACTCGAGTGTTTTTCGTTCCAAGAATATTCAGGATATACAGTAGAAGACTGTGGAACTGGCATGCGTTTGTTGTGGAAGATTTGTGTCAAAGCTTCAAGAGGTTAGTTCTTCTATCTAGTTTATGAATTATATTATCTAGATTACGTGTAAGTTGATCTTGACTGTTAGCTTCCCATGTGCGTATGCATGTGTTATTTTAATTGGTATCAGAGCCATCTTACATTTAACAAGATAATGTAATACTCCATGAAATAAGAAACCCTAGTTTGGTGTTGTTTTTTGAATGCATATTTGTCATGTTAGTTTCTGAAAATGGTGTTGTTTTATGAAAACTAGATTGATTATATTGTTTATGATTTTTGAAATCACGAATATTATTTAATAAATATAATATGTGATATGGATGAATCTGGAAATTTTGTATGCATGTTTGTCATGTTAGTTTTTGAGAAAATAATGTTGTTTTATATATAAAAAAAAGCTTAAATATATTATTTTTTAAATTTCTAGAGTCACGAATACTATTAAATAGGTTTAATATGTGATATGAATGAATCTGAAATTTTTTGAAACCTTAAAACGCTAAAAACAATTTCTGTCGGTTGGTCATGGTTTTAGAATTTAGTTTTTTGACGGAGTCCGATTGACCTGAAATTTGATAAGTTCATCGAAAACGACCCACTGATCAATACAAAGCTTGTGATATATGGCCTTTTTTAGGCCATCGGAGGGCGTTTATATGGGTTTTGGGTGTTTTTCTATTTTCTAAAAATTTATTGTTAAATAAAAAATTCATTTCATCAAATCTTGGTGGTAGGGTTCATTCTCAATGGTCTCCAGTATGTATAACATTAATATAATGAGCTTTTATGTTGACATAGGTCTTCTTCCCTATCAGATAGATTCATTATGATTAATTAATGTGCCTTAAACCACAGTTAATTGATAACTTGTCTTGACTCTTCAACCGAGTTACACGTTCGTTCAATGGGACTAGGGTTCATAAAAAATGATATTTACCTAACTTAAATTAGCAATTTACTCTCCATCTGAGTTGGTCCTATTTTAATTCATGGGGTGATTTATCTGGCATGACTTATATATTTTGCATGAATAGTTAAGTTTTCCTATCGAATCTAACTGTTCAGTATGCATGGTTATACGCGTGATGTGATTTTTGAATATTATTATTCCTTTTGCATAACTAATGATCGATTTAATGTTTGTCTCTCTCATATTAATCATGTCTTCTTTCAACCCCACTTACCTCCATTCTGAACCAGAACAAGTTAGAGAGTGAATTATATTGACTAGAAAAGAAATCTGGATATTGTCCTAACTACTGAAGGTTTTAAATTTGTGCCGATTAATGAGTGCCCAGAAAAACCCGGTCAGGGTGTTTCGAATGACCAGATTAAGGCCTATGAAAAATGGGTTAAGGCTGATGAGATGGCGCGATGTTACATTCTTGCCTCTATGGCAAATGTTTTGCAACATCATCATCAGGAAACGGGGTCTGTGCACGACATGCTTGAAAATCTCAAAGAGATGTTCGGAAAGCAAAATCGTGCGGCTAAGCAGACAGCCATGAAAGCCATTTTGAATACAAAGATGGCTGAAAGATCATCAATTAGGGGCCATGTCCTTAAGATGATGGGTCTTTTGAACGAACTCGAGGTTCTTGAAACTGTGATTGATAAGGAATCTCAAGTTGAAATGGTGGTGCAGACTTTGCCTGATAATTTTCAGCAATTTTGCTTTAACTATAATATGAACAAAATGAATTTGTCAGTGGCAAAATTGTTGAATGACCTGCAGGCGGCATAGTCCATTATCAAGCAACAAGCTTCTTATGTGGCGCTGATTGTTAAAAAAGGTTATGCTTCGTAGACGAAAGGCGGCTAGAAAAATAAAAGGGTTCGCAAGGTTATGACTCTCGGAGTTGCTGTTGGTGGTGTGAGTAAACCTAAGGGTAAGTGTTATTATTGCAAGCAGTCTGGCCATCACAAGAAACAGTGTCCTGGATATCTAGCTAAGTTGAATAAAGAAGGTAATTCAAATTTAAATATCATTGAAACTTGTTTAGCCACTGTTTCTTCCATATCATGGTGTGTAGATTCGGGAGCCACTAATCATATCTGCACTTCTTTGCAGGGGTAGCAGGAAACACGACGGCTAAGTGAGAATGAAGTTTGCATTTTTTCAAACCAATGGCGAACCAGCACTAGCTTTAGCATTATGAGATATTAGAGTTGAGTTTAGTAGTGATAGAGTATTATCTTTAAAAGACGTTTTATATGTACCTTCCATTAGAAGGAATTTGCTTTCAGTTTCAAAAATAATGGATGTTGGTTATAACATTTTTTTCACTAATAACTCTGCTATTATTAAGTATAATAGACGTTGAGTACATGATTTGTTTATACTTGATGTTTCTTATGATGTGCTACAACCAAAGAACTAAATAACGTTGATCTGTCATGTCAATTTTTGAATTGAGTCAAACTTATTTATGACATTTATGTCTAGGTCATATAAATCTGAATAGGATTTTGAGGTTGATTTATGATGGACCTTTGAGTCTTGGAGATGCAAAACCTCACATGCTTATCTCTTGTATTTTTTTTTTACTTTTTGTGTACGTTGGATGTCTAGATGGACTAATAAATTCAAGAATATTTTCTTCGTATCCAAGAATACTTAAAAACACTATGGATGTAAACTAGAAGACCGATAGCGAAAAGATTTTTACACTATTAACAGGGAACACCACAACAAAATGGTGTGGCAGAAAGAAAAAATAGAACCCTTATGGAAATGGTCAGATCCATGTTGAGTTATTCAGAGCTACCTTTGTCTTTTTGGGATATGATTTAGAAACAGTAAATTACATTATGAATTTGGTTCCTTCTAAGTCAGTACCTTTAACTCCAGCAGAATTGTAGATTGAACACAAGCCCAGTCTGCGGCACATTCGGGTTTGGGGTTGTCCAACACATGTTCTGAAAGGAAAAATAGATAAATTAAAATCGATGACATAGGTGTGCATTTTTATTGCATATCCAAAGGGAACGAAAGGAGGTTTATTTTACTGTCCCAAAGAAAAGAAGGTGATTGTTACAACAAATGCCAAATTTCTGGAAGAGGACTATTTAATAAACCATGTTCCTAGAAGCAAACTTGTTTTAAAGGAATTGAGCAATGAAACAACAAAAGATCCATCTCAAGATTGTATCCCGGCAGCCAGTATTGACCTACCACTGCATTATCGTAGTGGGAGTGTAACGCCCCGAACCATGGTCCGGGCGAAACACGACACTCGGTGCATGACTGCATGTGACCGAACGAATCACATGGCTTGTTGATCAACATGTGCATAAAAATATGCACTAATAATAATTTAAAATATGTAAAACATAAATATTGAAAATATAGTCTGAAATATAATAGCGAAAATCTCTGAATAAAACATGATGAATCTGAATAATTGACATAACATGCTAAGCTAGTCTATGAAACCTCTAAACATGAGTCTGGCTGAGAAATTGTTCTGTCAGGACAAGGCTCTGGCATACCTCTACTGTAAAATATAATCATGAAAAATAATCAACTGACATCCCGAATAAAATGGGGCTCACCAATAGCTGATACGAGTGAAGTCCTAGTGTACAGATCTGTCGTCATGAAACTCAGTACTTGCACCGTGAAGTGTAGGTCCCAAACAAATGGACGTTCGAACATTTGAATTGTACCGTAGGTAAAATAACTGAAAGAATAAGCCGACACGTGATATAATAGGAACATGAACATGGATATAATCTGACATGGGTATGATAACATGCATAAAACTGTATAATTGTATATATGTATATCTATAGGAGAACATTAACAAAACCGACATGTAACCACCACCTGTGAACGTGTCGTCTGATCTCTGTCTGATCTGCTAAGTCATCTCGTACCTTGCCGGGGTACGAGACATGAACAGGACATGATGGATCCAATAATCCCACAAGGGGTAACATGAAGATATCGTCCTCTGCACTGAGCGATCTTTATCCTACGCTAACAAACATAGTTTCAGGCTAACTGAGCCTTCTTGATAATCTGTGCAACTCCCGAAACATGAACATGAATATAGTTATGATAAATAGTAGTACTATAGTTTTGTGACTTCATAGAAATGGCAACGGGCATGGTATTACAGGTTAAACTACATTTGATAGTGTAGAAGTCATTACAATGTTTGTGTATATAATTTAAATCGTTCGGACGATTCAATAGTCTCTGGCTTAGTAGTACGACTAGCTGGTCCTGATTTAACGCATCTTGGAAAACGTGGCTCTTTTTTAGTGCAGTACAGTTGCAAGATGAAAGAAAAGTTGAAATGGCTTCATTGGTATCAGTTGTTATCAAGAAGTTGCTGCTGTAAATGAACTTGAAGATGATTCCTACTTGTTGATACAAGAATGCATAATTGATTTACTATACCATTCAACATATATACTTCTTCAAGAATCAATCAGGGTCGTTGAGGATCATTTTAAACAATTGGATGATCTATGTTCAGCTCTTTGTTAACATTTTCTGTTTATAATTTTTAACTCTTTGTACTAAACGAAACGCAAGCACATACTAAATATATAAAACATGGGGACTTTAGGTTTAATCTTTGGTTGAATCAGAAGATAAATTATCAAGGACAAGAAATACATGGACTAAACTGCACACCTAGTAAACCTTAGAGAACAAGTCCATATGCATATCTTAATAGTTACAGCTTACAGTGAATAAGGAAATCTCCACATGAAGGGAACAGGGGTGTGAGATATATTGTCATTTCTAGAGTGATTTACAGGGTGAAAACACAAAAAAGAACACCCTTCCCCATAACAAAAATTAAGAATTTCAGGTTAGCTTGTCCCATTAATTCAATATTTCCATGTCCTAACGCACAATTCTAGGCTGCAAACCCATCCTTCATCTTGCAATTTCTTGTGCTTGAGGGTAGCCAAGTTGCTCCGTCTCCCAGCTCAACTTAGAAGCAACTCTTTCATGGCAAGGTACATATTCCTGCAATAAAAAATAAAATGTACACTTCAATGAGGAATAAGGATGACATTACATGACAAGATTGTTGAAAAATCATTGCATATAGACTAATATGGATAGGATTATTATCGTTTCCTTCTACCTGAAGGGATTAATGTTTCCATATAGACTGCAGATCAAGAAAATATACGTCTTTTGAAAAACTTAAGCATTATACATGATGAAAAGACAACTTTCATGCAGTATTTAGAGTCTGTTTATTTTAGTTAAGGTAAATGTCTTTGATCTTATGTGCATGATAATCCAAGAAAGGAAGTTAAGTTTCTTGATCAAAACATTGCCTGTCTCTACCTCCAGTTTCTTGACTAGCTCCTCTGGTGTTGGCGCTGATATGATGATGTGGCGAGCGTTTGGGCTGATGAAACCTTCCTCAACAGCTTTGTCGATAAATGACAATAATGAATTGTAATATCCATCCACATTCAGCAATCCTACCTGCAAAATTCATGTTCCTTGTGGTTCTCAATTATGAATGTTAAGCTAGAAACTCAAGTATAAGAACAAAATTACGTTGATGATCCAAAAGTACATTAAAATTTTAAAAAATATACCGGTTTGTCGTGAATCCCTAGTTGAGCCCAGGTTATCACTTCAAGCAGCTCCTCAAGAGTTCCATAACCACCTGGACTCGAACGGAGACAATACTGTTAGTGCGTAATAATAATGAACCTTGAAAGTCCTACTTTGGTTGATCAAATTAGTCAAATGTAAAAAAAGTAAAAGGTATTTACTGTTTAATCAATAAGTTATGAAGTTCTGTGACTAAATAATATGCAACCAAAAGGAATAATACTAGTTTGAATTTTTGGAATCCTAAAGTGGAGTGAGCATGATGGCTTGTTAGGTTCAGCAGCCAGTTGGCATTACCAATTTTGTAAAAGTATGGCACTTTTCTCCGTTTTCTATCACCCCCAGTAGCTATAAGCACATTAAAGGAAGAGAAAAAATCACAGGAATAGGTTCTCTCACAGTGAATAACTCCAATTTCATTGCAAGATGTTGAGAGGTCAACTACTAAGGTATGAACTGTTGCTCCTTTATCATGAGTCTTTGGGATTGTCAGAACTTCAAGGATCAAAGAGTTTGTGAAATAGTAGTAACTGAATTATTTAAGCATTACATTTTCTTTAATGTTGTCATAAACACAACAAAAGCAATCAATGTTCGGATCTTCCAAAAATGTTGCAAGGTGTCGGATCCTACAAAAATAATGTATTTTTGGAGAATCCGACACAGGTGGCTGCGCAATTTTTGAAGGATCCGCAACATAGCCACTAACCCCCCCCCCCCCCCCCCCCACACACACACATTCTTTCCCTTCTTCTCCATAATTAGAAGCACTCTTTCCTTGCAAATGCATATTTAAGAGTCAACTATATATTACACATTTTGAGCACAATTATTCTTTATGGCAATCCCTTGTTTTGAACTAGTATCCAAGAGTAAGAATATCAAGATTATTACAAATCCTGCAAAACTCCAAAATTCAATTATTTGTATCCCTAAGCCAAGAAGACGACTATCTGAATTATTAGAAGAACCAAAAACAGGAAACATATAATGAATCTATTGCCCAAAATAGAAAATATTAAAGCACTGATTGTCTTTGCTTTCATTTATCCCAAGTATTTTTTGCATAGGAATTTGTGTGCAAAAGTTAAACTTTGACTGTAAGGCCTAATACCAACCTGGTAAGGCAATAAAAGCATCAGAGTGCCTAGCCATCTCTGCCTTCCTTTGATGCATACCTGCAACAGCTTTCACTTCTCCTACTGTTTCACCAGTTAACTGTGAAGAAAGCACCATATATCAGGAAGAAAAGTAAAGGATAATTACATTTTTAGACTGCTCTAAAACGTAATAGTCGGTAAATGTAAGTGTTTTACATCAAGTATAAATACACACGATATTCATAAATATACATACAATATTCATAAATATACATAATCGGTTTGTAGGTATTGTGTATTTTGGCTAGTGCCCGTAATTAATTTTTGCCGACGGGCCAAAAGAAAAATCCCAAAAAAAGATAAAAGATGAGCAGGGAGAGACAAAGAAGTTCTTGTAGTGTAGTGAATGTTGCTGCAGTGAAGCAATGATGAGTACTAATTCAGAAAAAGAAGACTTAATCCCAAAAAAGTCTTAAAGGGTCAGTAGTTGCAGAAAAAAGTAGACTATACACCACCAGTTCAAGATATACACATACATAAATATGAGTTGTAGAAACAGACAAGGAAGAAAACACAAGAGCTAATACTGCTATCTGAAACACCAGAGTGAATACAAAGCTTTGTATACAGAAGGAAAAAGTCAAGAAAAACATATATGGAACCTAAAATACATTATACTAATGAAAAGCCAGATGTCAAAGTACCATGGTAATATGGAGAAGGCACTCAAAGGACAAGAAAGAAAAACAACAGTGTCTTCAAATACAGCATAGAACAATGTACATACCCTCTTTGGTACATCAACTGACAACACCATAATCAATAAGTATTTAAATTAGAACCATTAGCTTAAACTCAAAGTATCAAGTATTTAAACATGGATTATAAAAGATTGTACTACTAATACTTTTCTTGATCATAACAGACATACCTCTCTAGGCATGAGTGTCTTGGGAATGACTCTGTAGACAGACAATAACATGACAAAAAATCAATTTTTAACAGATAAAGAAAAAACGAACATTTGCACTAATTAACACGAGACACAATTTGTATTCATCATGTTAGGGACAAAAATATTTTGCTCACCCAATAACATGGCGACCACCATCATGAACTGCTTGTGAAACCAAGCCCATTAGGCCTATGCTGCCTCCTCCATACACCAAATCAATATTCCTTGAGACCTTCCATCAGGGTAAAAATGACAAAGCCTTAAAGATTGAAAAATTAAAGCTTAAAGTAATCACTTTCAAGTCTAAAAGCACATTAAGTTTTTTAATGATTATAAAGATGAAAAGGGTAAAAATGGATTATACCATTGTCACTAATAAACAAATGTACTCCAACATTTTAGTGCATCTACTACTATTTTATTTGCTCTTACATGTATGATGAAGAAGATAACAACAACAAAAACATTTCGGTATAATCTCACAAGTGGGGTCCGGAGAAGTTAAGTTGTAAGCAGAACTTACTCCTACCTTGGAAGATAGAGATATTGTTTCCAATAAACCTTCGACTACGAATAAAGCATGATGAAGAAGATAAGAGGGTATAAATACAAAGGTTCTACAATGAGAAAAATAAGAGAGAAGAAGGGGGCCCGGATATAAAAACCCTGTTGATGAAAGTAACCGGAAGTATACTCTACATAAAATTGTAAAAACTAGCACTAGAAGCTAAAAACAGTAAAGAATGGATATTGTCTAACTCAACAGATAATATAATTTGGGGCACAATATCGGTGAGCAAATAATTGGAATGAATCTGACTCTGATACCACGTAAAGAGTGTATCTTGATCATAACTCAACCCCAAAAACTAGTTTGTAGGGTGAAAATTGTCCAAGTTCATATAAGGATGTTCCCATTCCATATTCAATGTGGACTCTTAACAAAAAAATTGTTATATTTCCCATGTACAAAAATCAAAGCAACTTGCAGAAAAGAATGAAACTTGAAATGAGTGGTACATTAAAACAAACACACGAAAAAAACAAGAACAGAGAGAAAAATAGAAGTGCTCTGTCATTTTAGAGAAATATAAGCACTGCAACAACAACAACCGAGTGAAATTCAACAAAGTGGTGTCTGATGAGGACAGAGGGTACGCACACGTTAAAACAACTTGCATAAAAGAATGAAACTTGAAATGAGTTGTACATTAAAACACACACACAAGAAACAGAGAGAAAAACAGAAGTGCTCTGTCATTTTAGAGAAATATAAGCACTGCAACAACAACAACAACAACCGAGTGAAATCCTATAAAGTTGAGTCTGGGAGGATAGGGTAAAGAAGTTGTTTACGATAGACCATCGACATAATCACAAGCAATTTAAAGCAGTATGAAAAAGGAAGACCTAAAATTAAGCACTTCATGTAACAAAAAACTAGAGAAAATTAGAACAAGAGAGGGATAATAGACCTAAAATTCCAATCAAGCACCATAGAAAAAACTTGCAAAAATGAAAACCATTTTCAAGAACTTGTATTTTACATCAAAGTAAGAGAACCCCGTCTTCATGGACACAAAAAAGAATCAATCTTTATGCAGAAACAACTAAAATGAGATAAAAAGCAAAAGGGGTAAAAGATAAAATCAAGAAAAAAAAAAGGGGGCCACTATTGATATTTTGAAGCTAATATACCAATTCTTTGCCAAGCTCAATGGCAGCATCTTGATAGCTACTCTTTTTCCCTTGACTACTCCCACAAAACACACAAATCCTCTTGAATTTTGAACCCTTTACATCACTCTCCCTCTCCATATTTTGCTGTTTTTTTAACCCCTTTACACTGTTCTTTTATGTTATAACCAGAACCACTTTTGGGCTTTGCAAAATAGATGATAAAGTAAAAGAATATTTGCTATGCTATTATTCTCTTTGCATATGCTGAGAGAGTGAGAGTGAGAGTGAGAGTGAGAGTGAGAGAGCAATATATATATATATAGAGAGAGTGTGTAGCCTTATATACCATAGAAGAAATTAAACTGCCTATACCTTTTTAGCCTGACCACTCCATTGGCCACTCCAAAATGGAAATCTATAAGCCGCATTCCACGTCATCAACACCTTAATAAACTTTGTTTTATACTCAACTCTAGCAGCACTAGTGGACCATCTAATTTCTTTTATTACTCCTTTTCGTATTTCCTGAACATAAAATTTAAAAATAAAAATAAAAATTTTATAATTTGTTTTTTAACATATGATATAAATATTCGTGTGACCATAAATGTTACATAAATTATGATAAAAAAATATTTAGTATTCTCAATATTATATTTTATGTCATGATATTTAATTGAATACGAAGAAATTTTAAAATAAGCAAAAAGGTAATTACTAACATTATTCAGTCTTTCACGTGACATTGCATATTTTTTAGAAGTAAAATATTTTCTGAAAGATATTTTCTTCTATACCAAACACCCTAGCACAATGACGTGCTTCTTTTTCAATAATATTATTCAGTTTGTTTTCTCCTTTCTTTGTTTTTATTTTGATTTTATGGGTTGGTATTAAGTTATGTTAGAACATTTGAAGAATCCTCATAGGAAATAATTTCTTATAAATTTTACACATTGACTCGTTAATGTTAGACTTTGCATGAGCTCGTTTGTGATAAGAATATAACATACTATCTGCTAAAATGTTTTTAACGTTCCACTTATCTCTTTTGTTTTTTAATTTCATGTCAACCTCTTAATGACAACAAATTGATATTCTTTCTTTTTGCTGACTTGTACTTATTTATTACCACTCATGTTCTAAATTCGTGGAGATTCATTCATTCCACGTATATAGAAGGATCCCGATTAAGAGAAAATAATAAGATTAAGTCATATAATTAATATATTACTCCTACTTACTATATATCTTTTGAACCAAAAACAAACTTATTCTTTCTTTTTGCGTACTTGTAGTTATTTATTAGTACCACTCGTGTTCTAAATTTGTAGAGATTCCACATCCACGTATATAGAAGGATATCCATTAAGAGTAAATAATAAGATCAAGTCATATAATTAATATATTACTCCTATTGTTGGAAATTTGCCTTTGGTGGGGAGGTGCGTCCACCCATATTTAATGAATTAAACACTAGGGTTCCGCATGTTGGAGTCTTTGTCTCTTCACACGTGCATAATCTACTGAGTGAGTAGATGTCCGTAGGGCTAAGAATCGTCAAATTTCGTTGAGAAATGAAAGAGATATTGATCCACGAAGTAAGTTGTTTGAGGCATGGAAATATGGTGTGGAACAAATCTACCACATCGGTGGAAAATGAAGAATTGCTCTCTTTATAAGTCTCAAAATTGGCTAAGGGTTTGGGACCCCAAGAGGTAACCCATGTGTTTAAAGGAGGGAGGACCTAGATGTGCTTAGGTTCAAGACTAAGCCCATACGCGCGCCGCCACCGCCCGCCCGTCCCGTCCCGTCCGGGCTCGGATCGTGGGTCTTGGGCTTCTTCTAGTATTATCTCTTTGGACCCCAAATTTTTGGTCCCTGGAGTTTCTGAAATGTTGAATTTGGGAACAGTTTCTGCCTTCCGTTGGAGTTGATTTTTGGAGGCGTTATTGTGCATTAACCAACCATTACTTGGCTGATTAACTCCTTCCATTAATAGCCATTACTTGGCTGAATTACTCCCTCATTCAATGGCCATAAAAGCCATTACTTGGTTGTTTACTCCCTCCTTCAATGGGCTATTAACAACCATGTCTTGGCAGTTGAGAGGTCTCCCCTTATGCTATATATTGATTCATTTTGGCTCAATTGTGTGACACATAAATACAGATATATACACAGAAAAACGAGACACATATACACACAGAGACAAAAACATAAGAGAAACAACACAGATTATGTCCGCAGAAACAGTGACAAAATAGAAACTCTTCTTTTTCCATTTCTTCAGCAAGTCATTTCGTGTTTGTTTTCTTCATCAGAATCAACCTATTTGCTTTGTAGTGTTGATTAGTTGCTATTTTATCTTGGGAGACTATTGCACGTTAACGTAAAATCATATATACGGGGCAATACACAGAAAAACGAGACACATTATACACAGAGACAAAAACAGAAGAGAAACAACACATATTATGTTCGCAGAAACAATGACAAAATAGAAACTCTTCCTTCCTTTTCCATTTCTTCATCTAGTCTTTTCTTGTTTGTTTTCTTCGTCAGAATAAACCTATTTGCTTTGTAGTGTTGATTAGTTGTTGTTTTATCTTGGAAGACTATTGTCCGTTAACGTAAAAGCATATATACGGGGCAATCTTGTCTTAAGGACAGAGAGTCATATCTCGACTCAGCACACAGTTGTAACAATCCAGATTTAGTGTTTCTTGATTTCAGGTTATCAAGATTCAAGACTCAACAAGCTTGCGGCAGTTTTGAATATTGGCATGTTTGTTTATCATTTCGAACACTTGTAATATTTATTTACTTCTCGTACTGCTTTACCATATCCGACACCTACTTACTATCTTTCGAACGAAAAACAAAATCTTTATTTTTGCTTACTCGTAGTAATTTATTTGTACCACTCATGTTCTAAATTCTTGTAGATTCCTTCGTCCACGTACATAGAAGCATCTCAATTAAGAGAAAATAATAAGATCAAGTCATACTGTTAATGGAAAAGGGTAAAAAATATCCATAACGTATGAAAATTGGCTTACAAATACACTCAATTTATTTTTTGGCTCCAGAAAATCTTCAAACTAACATCCTAAACATGGAAAAAAATCAATTTTAAAAAAAGTGGTTTATTATGATTGACCACATATATTATTTAATTTAAAAATTAAACCACCCACTTTTAAACTCAAATCCGTCATCATCTTATTCATTATTCTATATAGATCTGTTTTATTCGGATATCTAATATTTTTTTCCTATTACACTTAAACCAACAATATATTACACCAACGGTAGAAAAATTGAAATTAATAATTGTTTGATAGAAAAATATCACATTGTATTAGTAATAATTTGAATGGGCACTCATAAAAACTAAAAATTATATAAAATTGTGATAAAATATTTAGAAGGTTCCTAAATTGAAAGAGTATGATATACTGAAATAGAGTATGTTATTTGACCGGACATTATCTAAAACTATCATCTTCAAAACGGTAATTTTCGGTTTCCAGATCACGGGTTCTAAGTTCAGCTAATGGTTTCGGTGTGAATAAAACATTAATGTTTTATAACTAAAATGTCTTTTGATTAAATGGGTCAACGGGTTTGGGTTTAAACGTGGGAGGTTTAACTTTTAAATTAAACAATACATGTATTAATCATAATATGCCACTTTTTTAAATTCAAAAAAGCCGTGAAGTTTAGTGTGTTAGTTCGAATGGTATTCTTGAGCCAAAAAAATAGTTTGAGGATATTTTTAGATCAACAGGTGAATGAAGAGTATTTGTGAGCCATTTTTTAAATGTTAAGGGTATTTTTAGTCTTTTTCCGTATAATATATATTGCTCCTACTTACTATCTTGTGAACTCCAAAAAAAAAAAATCAAGTCTCATTGTCTTTCTCGATTTCTTTTCCAATTTTTAGTTTTATGTGTAGAGTGGTTAGAGTCTCGCATTGATTGGATACGAACTAGTGATTTACTTATATAGACTTAGACAATCCTCCCCTTATAAGCTAACTTTTGAGTTAAGTTAGGGCAAGATTCATTCTTTACATTCTCTTTCTTTCTAGAAGTGTCTTGAGAAACTTTAATTAGAATATAAACAACACATAAGAAAAGGAATTACATGATCAATACATATAATGACTTAATTTTTATTTACTTACAGCATAAAGACTAATTTGACCGTGTCGAACAACTCTACACCATCTTTTTTTAGATTCTCAATATGTTTTTAATGTAAACATTTACTATATAATGATGGCTTTATAACTTGATTGAATAAATATTTTTCATAACCATCAATCGTACAACTTAAGTCTTACATATAATTCATGTACCTCTCTAGCAAGCATGCACTTAGTAGCATTTATGTTAGTGGATTCTATCTCACTATTGATTGCCTCTTTCCAAAATTGAGCTTCCGATGAAGACATAGCTTCGTTGAAGGTTCGAGGCTCATTCTCCAACAAAAATGTTAGAAATTTCGGTCCAAATGAAGTAGACGTCCTTTGACGTTTGTCGCGTCTCGGTTTTTCCTCATCGTGAATATTTTCCTTTGTTTCTTCCCGAGGTCGTTTAGATTCTTTGCTAGACGACTCACATTCCTTTTTATACGGATATATGGTTTCAAAGAAGTCGCATTATCCGATTCAATTACCGTATTTACTCGAATGTCGGGATTTTCTCGATTTGTGAACCGTAAATCGATATGCCTTACTATTTGTGGCATATCCTATGAAAACACAATCAATGGTTTTAGGTCCTATTTTTACCCTTTTGGGTTTAGGAATTTGCACCCGGCCAAACACCCCCACACTTTGAAGTATCCCAAATTGGGCTTCCTTCCTTTCCACTTTTCGTATGGAATAGATTTTGTCCAAACAACATATAGTCACGGGTTCGTTCGAACTCAAAAATATTGGTTCTGATTCTTTATATGTGTTAAAAATAGATTTCGAACTTAGTAAATTAAATAGTGATCTATGATAGAATTTAACCCTCGAACTCATAAAGTTTCAATCTTGAATTCTATTCTAAAGGTAGATATGTGATCTTTAATGGTACCTTTTATACCTGCAACTTGAAAAGATTGGTACCTTTTCAACCTGGAAAAAGTTTTCATGGACATTGCAAATAAAGGAAAGGTATTAATATATATATATAGAGAGAGAGAGAGAGAGAGAGAGAGCTTGGAACTCCCAAATTTACAAAGCAATGTATAAACACCAATAAATTGTAGTATGGGCAATAAGTATACATGGGAAAATACAATGGAAGCATATGGGAATAGCCAAGGAGGTCTGTGCAAAGATGATTGAATCAGAAAACATGTGGGTATTTGTGTATCAGGCGTGTGCCCTCATACACTAGACAAAATTGTTGTACTCTTAGGAAACATTTCATTCTTATTCGTATCACTTCACTTACTAAGTTGTCCCCAATCCCCATTCCCTATGTATACTCTTACTCCATTCCCATCTTTTTTTTTATATATATCTTATTGTTTTATACCAGACTATTTTTAGAGATAATAATCTCGGTCCCTCAACACTACTATCATTAAATCGCAAAATGTGCATGAATGACCAGGGTTTGAGAACATAGCAACTGATATCACCTACAAGGTCATACCCAGAAGAGAGCAATATTCCATTCCCATCTTCTATATGGGATATCCTGATTTTAAAAAACGTCGAAATCAGAATTTTTACTAAAAAGATATTAAAATATAAAGGAGTAAACCTAAAAATAACGCCACGAGAAGTCAATATAAAGTGTGTAAAATTTACCTAGCTAGACACTATAATTTTTAGATGAAGGGTTGTCAGTTACTTAAATACATGTGGCTCCGCCTATGATTTTAAAACAAACGTACGATCTTTCTATTTTAATTTAAGTGTCTTATTTTTTTTTTCCGTCTATTTCTAAAAAAAAAAACACCTTCTATATTTAGTGAATCTTGAATTTTAACATCATATATGATATTCTTAAGACACAAGATTCAAATGGCATTTTGAGACATAATTTTATACATCTTTAATTTAAAACTAAATTTTTTAAAAAAATTGGTACTTCCTTAAACTCAGTATTCAGTTGACCAGTCAAATAAAGAATCGCAAACTGAAACAGAAAGATATTTTTATGGTTGGATATTTCAAATCATATTATACATCCATTACGATAGTTTACCTTTTATACGTTGACAATATAAAATGAAAAAACATTATTTTAAAAGATAATTGCAAGTAGTTATCCATAAACAGTAGAACTGATAATCTGAACAATAAAGTGCGGGTACATATATGCTATAACATAAATAAATATATCGATTGTATAATTTTTTTATATATAATATTAAAATGTGTTTGAAAAGGAAAAACCATATAAAACTCGTTTGTTCACTAAAAACGTACAATATTAATGTCGTATATCAACATTCAAATGTAGGGTCAATTCTGCAGCAATAGGTTCAGACACATCAATACTTTCAGCATGAATTAAACATGTATAGTTGATAATTTTTTAAAATATCTATACTTGTATCAACTCATTCTTGTGTTTTTAATTAAATATTTGGAGTTTGAACTCTAAAAAAAATAACTACAGAGTCTCTTCTCATTTAAATGAGCCCTACACATCAGTCTAGAGATGGCAATGGATCCTGGACCCGGTGTATCCAAATCCATTTTATAGGATATGGATCTTTAAAATTTGGATCCGACGGATCCGGATCGGACCCGGATCCGTTTCTGACGGATCGGATCTGGATCTTGTATTTGAGATCCGTATCCGGTCCAGATCCGACCCGTGGATCCATTTTTTATTAAATATATTCATAACCTAGAATGTAATTTTATAAGTATTTTCTTAAAATTGCTAAGCACATCCTTGCAAGTTTAATTCTCAAAACAAGTTTAATTTATCCCCGCGTTAACTCAAAAACAAAAAAATAAAGAGGTAACTTCGATAATAAAATCAATGTTATATTAGTGAATGACTAACATCTCCATAGACAAGTAGTTAAAATTATATTCACTTCATTTATGAAGATTCCAAGCACATGCAAGTTCTGCATTGTGGAAATACTAGTCATCATTTTTCACAACTATTGTCATTGTCCAACATTTTTAATTAATAGCTCACAATCAAAACGAGACAACGAACAAAATATCTCATATGAACATTTCAAAATTGAAAAACAGTAAACTGTTAGCTAAGTAAAAATCGTTTGTCATTTCAAAAAAAAAATCTTAGCAAGATTATATTTTTAGCAAGGTAAATTTTTTTACATGTGGATCCAGATCCGATCCGTGCACCCGGCGAATCCGATGGATCCGGATTTGGATATGATTTTTATGGACCCGCTGGATCGGATCCGAATCTAGTAGAAAAATGGATTCGAATCCATCCGTTGCCATCCCTACACATCATGAATTTTGATTAATCAAGTTAGTGAATTTCGAAAATCAGATATTTATTATAAAAATAAGTTACATCCCGTTGGATTTCCACATCACACATCATGAATTTTGAAGTGAATTTCGAAAATCAGATATTTATTATAAAAATAAGTTACTAATTATCATGGATGGCGTTAATCATTTTATACAAAAATGTTGTATATGCTTTAAGTTGGTAATTATCATGGATGGCGTTGAATTTTCTTTTGATTTTTTTTTTGTGTATTTTGATGTCTCTTAATTTATTAAATTCCATTTCAATTTTATTAGGATATTATCCCAGTAATAAGAATTTTTAAATCTATCTTATTTAGAGATGGCAGTGGATCTGGACCCGATGGATCCAGATCCGTTTTATAGGATATGGATCTTGAAAATTTGGATCCGGATGGGACCCGGATCCGTTTCTGATGGATCGGATTTGGATCTAGATCTTGTGTTTGAGATCCGTATCCGGTCCAGATCCGACCCGTGGATCCGTTCTTTATTAAATATATGCATAACCTAGAATGTAATTTTATAAGTATTTTCTTTAAAAAATTCATAATTTCCCTATTTTACATTAAGGTTTGGAGTAATGGATATTGAAAATTTTAGAAAAAAATTGGCTAGAACAACAATTTTATTACTTCACTAATCACCCTCAGCTTCCATTCTCACACCTCTTAGTTTCCTTGAATAAATAAATTAACAGACCTCTTAATTTATTCTATAGATATAAATTAGTGATGTAATATATTTATTTTCATGTTTGCTTCAATATGACTTTAATGTCTTTCTACTCCAAAATGGTTAAATGAAACAACTTCTTTAAATACCATGCATTCTTTAACATACTCAAATTATCTCTTGTTTACTTATTTAATTTTCTATCTATCATACTGAAAAATGCATTTTGTTACAAGTATATGTACATGTTTCTCATATTTAATTAGGTCTTTATCATTTTATGAGGCTTCCTGATTTTTTTTTGCTGTTATAAAATCAAGGAGACATTCATTTGTCTACAGCAATATAGGGAGGCCAAAGATGTCATCGTCCAATTTTCCATGTGCAGCATGCAAATTATTGCGTCGAAAATGCACTCAAGAATGTGGATCCAGATCCGATCCGTGGATCCGTGGATCCGGATTTGGATCTGATTTTTATGGACCCGATGGATCCGAATCCGAATCTGAATACATGTATGAAAAATGAATCCGGATCAGGATCTAGTAGGATCCGATCCAGATCCGATCTGTTGTCATCCCTAATCTTATTAATGATTTTGTAATTCAACAGTGGAATGTGAAAGATGGAATAATTTTCCTTATGGATTTCTTTCATTACTCACAATATATATAGCTGTACAAGGTTGATTCCTAATATGGTACGAATCCTAACTTACCTTACAAAGGTTGATTCCTAATACAATTAAAATCCTAAGTTACCTTAAACATACATTTATCATAATTACAAAATATACGGCGAATATTTTGAGAATATTCGCTAATACTCCCCCTCAGACGGAGCGGGAGGAGGCCGAATGCTAAGGCCGGATCGGAAGTCGGTGAAGAGCTGTCGTGGTAGTCCCTTTGTGAAAATGTCTGCATACTGATAAGAGGAAGGCACGTGTAAAATTTTGACCTGACCACGAGCAACCTTCTCTCGCACAAAATGGATATCCATCTCAATATGCTTAGTCCGCTGATGTTGGACTGGATTATGAGACATATAGATAGCAGATATGTTGTCACAATAGACTATAGACGCCTTGCGTAATGGATACTGGAGCTCCAAAAGAAGATTTCGGAGACAACAGATCTCAGCGACGACATTAGCAAATCCACGATATTCTGCTTCAGCAATCGAACGGGACAGCGTGGCCTGCCGCTTGGCGGACCATGAGAAAAGATTATCCCAAAGAAATACACAGTACCCTTAGGTGGAGCGACGTGTGTCAGGGCATCCTGCCCAATCTGCATCCGTGTAGGCTAGCAACTTGGTTGGGCAGAGGGGTATAGATGTAAACCAAAGTCAAGTATGCCCTTAACATATCTGATAATACGTTTGAGGGCGGCAAAATGGGACTCTCGGGGGTCGTGCATGAACAGACACACCTGCTGAATGGCATATGCAATATCAGGCCTAGTGAATGTAAGATACCGAAGAGCACCTGCTAGACTCCGATATAGAGTGGGATCAGAAACTGGTGCACCGTCATTGGCACTAAGCTTGGATTTTAAGTCCGCCGGAGTTGGCATAATTTTATAATTTGCCATCTTGGCCCTGTACACTATCTCTTCTGCATACTTTCGCTGACATAGGAACATAGTGGCTGCAGATCTAGTCACCGATATACCCAAAAAGTAACTTAGCTTGCCCAAGTCAGTCATAGCAAATTCAGTTTTGAGTAGAGCAATGACTTCATTCTTAAACCCGTCAGATGAGATAGTAAGAACAATATCGTCGACATATAATAGCAAATATGCAGTGCTGCTACCTCGGTGAAAAGTGAAGAGAGAGGTGTCACACCTGCTACATACAAAACCAATTTGCAGAAGATACCTGGCGAACCGATCATACCAAGCGCGGGGGCCCTGCTTCAATCCACACAATGACTTCCTAAGACAACACACAAACTGCGGAGTTGCCAGATGAACAAAACTAGGAGGCTGATGCATGTACACAGTCTCTTTCAAATCACCATGAAGAAACACATTCTTGACATCAAGCTGATGAATCGGCCAATGCATGCCCATAGCAATACTGAGAAAAGTCCGAATAGTGGCCGGTTTAACAACCGGAATGAATGTCTCACCACAATCAATACCCTCCTGCTGATTAGTGCCATTTGTAACTAGTCTTGCCTTATACCTCTCTAAGTCACCACTGTCTCCGAACTTGTGACGAAATAGCCACATACACTGGATAACATTCACACCAGCTGGTCTAGGTACCAAATCCCAAGTGTTCTGCTTGGTTAAAGCGTTAAACTCCTCTCACATGGCAGCATTCCAATTGGGGTCCAGTTTAGCTAATTTTGGATTCTTTGGAATGGGTGATAAGGTTTGTGTGGAGAGATTGAATTGAACCTTGGGTTTGAAGATCTCGTGTTGTGCACGAGTCTCCATGCGGTGAGAGGGCAGCAATGGGCGGTCGGGGACGGTTTTTCGGATCGGTAGGCACTGGCCGTGGGACCGGTTGGCGACGGTGTTCTTGCTGCAGAAGCAGGAGACTCGATTGGTTGCTCGATTTGCTGGAATGGAGGCAGTGTGGGTGGTGCAGTAGACTCGACAGGGTGCAGCATGAGTGGTGTGGGAGCCTGGACGGGTGGCGCATTGTTCTTTGGAGGGTCGATGACATTGCCGGGAGGCAAGCAGGTGGTGTCGGAACAGTGGTCTGCTGTTGGTACAGATTTTGGATGACCGGAGACAAACTCGGTTCATCGAGAAAGAAGTAATCGGTGGTCTGAAATTTCCGCAGATTGAAAAAAGGAAAGGTTGTCTCGTTAAAGGTGACGTGACGGGAGACGATGATTTTGCGAGTAGCAATGTCATAGCACAAATAGGCCCGATGATTAGGAGACAGACCAAGGAAGACACATGGCAGAGTGTGAGGGGCAAGTTTGTGAGGTGTAGTGGAGGCTATGTTGGGGTAGCATAAGCATCCAAAAATACGTAGGTGATCATAAGATGGTTGCCTACAGTATAGGATTTTGGTAGGGGTCTTGTTTTGGAGTGTGCTAGTTGGTAAAATATTTAGGTGGGATTCTACCATTTTGACAGCATAGACCCAAAAGGCGGTGGTAGGCAGGTATGAAATGAAGTGTGCGGACCATGTTATTGATGGTACGTATAATTCTTTCAGCCTTTTCGTTTTGGGAAGAAGTATAGGGACAAGAAAAATGGAAAACCATGCCTTGTTTAGAACAGAAATTGTGAAATGCCGAGTTATTAAATTCACGTCCATTATCACATTGGAATGATTTAATAGATTTTTCAAATTGTGTCTTAATGAATTTTTGAAACTCGAGGAATTTGGCAAAAACTTCATATTTGAATTTCAGTGAGTAAATCCAGACAAAATGTGAAAAATCATCCAAGAATACTAGATAGAATTTATGACCCAAAGAGCTAACAATCGGAGATGTCCACAAACCAGCATGAACAATATCAAAGGGAGAAAAAGTAACACTGTTTGATGACATAAATGGAAGACGAGTATGTTTGATACCATGAAAGATGTAATAATTTCCCTTAGGGATTTCTTTCATTACGCACAATTAATATAGTTGTACAAGGTTGATTTCTAATATGGTACGAATCCTAACTTACCTTACAAAAGTTGATTCCTAATACAATTAGAATTCTAAGTTACCTTAAATATATATTTATCATAATTACAAAATATACGGCGAATATTCCTAGAATATTCTCTAATAGAATGGGATTCATTGCTTCAGTTAACGATTTTTTTACTATCATTGTGAAGAACTTACTGTAGTTTATAAAGTGTAGCTAGCATGCATTCTCAATAACTCACTAGAAGCTTCGTTTTCTCATGTACGCCTCCGGTTTGAATTAATATAATGCTCGATCATTTTCAATGAAAAAACATTTTTTCACTTTTTCTTTTTTAATTCTTTTTGAGTGATTTTTCATCCTAGATTGTAGCTCGATCTGCTGATGTGACAGAAATCAAAGCCAACACCGGATGACACTAGACCAAAATTAACTGAAGGGAATTACCAACCCCCATAGTCTGTATCATACGTTTTATATGGATAAGAAATAAAAATAGTGCACAAAGTTAAAAAATGTGAGATGGTATTTTTGTAAAGAAATAATCTTTTAGAAATTATACAATGTTTTAATACACTAAACAAAACAATGGATAGAAAATAATTTATGCATAACTAATATCAGCATTAATAATACGAACATTGATAATACATCATATTCAACATTATTCTTATACTCTACCAAGCGACCCCTTGGTGTATAGTTTGAAATGATAGGTGGCATAGACTAAGTACAAGCAATTATGAACACAAATATTATTGCTTTACAGTACCACTAGTTTTGGAGTTGTTATCTAATTTTTGAAGTTTTTATGGGTCTGTATTATCATACTAATAAAAAATACATTTTGTTATTTTTGTTGTTACAAAAAATAAAGGAACTGAGAGTAAGTTAGCCCATGCCGTTATGTGTATGATAAAGAGCATTCTCAAATCCCTAGGTTGGCCTATACATATCTGCTTTCTCCTCTCTACTTTGTCTGGCTAATTACAGCCACTCTGCAGTATAATGTGTTTAATCTAACTACTAATAACTAGAAGTCAATTATAAGTAATGTTTCTATGGTAAGCAATGATTGGAATTTATATAAAAGGATTTTAAAATATGACGCTTAAATTTTGAACCCGTGAATTTATGTTAATTCGAGTTTCATCACTAGCCATTATAAAAAAAAACCACGTACTTAGCCAAGAAAAGAACAATGCTCACACGTGAAGGGCGTGTTAAAGACATAATTAAGTATATAAAAGTTTACTTTCTCTAACATATTAAGCTTTTAAAACACACTTCAACATGTTTCAGCAAGTAAAATAACACTAATAATATAAAGTTATTTTTAATCATTGTCTATCGAAAATAACTTTTCTACCCCAACAAGTTAAAGGTAAGGTTTACGAACGTCCTATCTTTTCAGACCCTACTTTATGAGATTAAACTGAATTTGTTATTATTGTTGTATATAATATAGGTCTAAATATACTTAACATGGTTAGTGGGGTTGGAGTTTGAGGAAATAATCATCATAAAATAGAAGTGCATACTTGCACGCGAGAGTTTATATGTTTGTTAAGTAGTGTGTCCATATATGTTGGTGGGTTGTAGCAGAACAAATTGACCTTCAATATTGCAGGTGTATATAGGCTACAGACTACATGTTGAATAGTAGGGGGTGGCAAGATAATGGCAACATAAATAAGAAGACAAAAGGTCCTAATGAACACAACTATCAATTTATTGTTAGAAAATGACTAGCGAATGGGGGTAAATTTATAAAATTTGGCACTGTCACAAGTTGCATTTCTCTTGAATTTATGCAGGGCTATACTTCATTACCTATTCTTGGGGTGGGGTGGGAGGGGGTGGGGGTGGACAAAGAGTGTAGGTTTTTCTTTTCTTTTTAGTTTCCACCCAGTGTTAAATACTCACTCTGAGTCCGGATAATCTGAATTTGTGTTGTGTAAAATTTATTAAAAAGGAAAGTACTCTTTATCAAGATTTTTTCATTCCGAGGACTAGAATATAACTCTTCTGATTAAGTATTGAGAGATATTATTCATCCCAGAGTAGTAGATTTTCATGACTAATTAGAAATGGCTACTACTCAAACTTAGAGCTCAAAGATGACATTGTTTTTATATGGTAGGTCCTTGTACAAGAAAATGAAAGAGAATAATCCCTTGATTATTTTCATTAGCTTATATACATGAGGTACAATAGTCATTCTAGGATAAAATTATGGAAACTAAGTATACACCTAACTAATACAAAATCACTAATAATCTTTACCAAATCACTAAATATATTTACATATATTCTATCACACCCCCGCAATCGTAGCAGGAGGTTGTCGTACACTAAGTTTGTCCCAAAAATCTTAAAACAAAACCAAGGAAGACCCTTAGTAAAAATATCAGCAATCTGATAACGTGAAGGGACATGTAAGACACGTACTTGTCCACGAGCAACCTTTTCGCGAACAAAGTGAATATCCATCTTGATATGTTTAGTGCGCTAATGTTGTACATGATTCCCCGAGAGATATATCGCACTAACATTATCGCAGTAGACCAATGCAGCTTTCTAAATATGACAATGAATCTCTAAAAGGAGGTTTCACAACCAACAGGACCCATCGGTATTCGGCCTCCGCACTAAAGCGCGACAAAGTAGCTTAGCGTTTAGTAGACTAATAAACTAAGTTATCACCGAGAAACACACAATAACCAGATGTCGAACGCCTGGTATCTGGACATCCACCCCAATCAGCATTCGTATAAGAAATGAGAGTAGATATCGATGATGGATATAGATGCAAGACATGATCAAGAGTACCCTGAATGTAGCACACAATGCGCTTGAGAGCGTGCATGTATTCTTCCCTCGGATCATGCATGAATAAACACACATGTTGCACTGCATAAGTAATATTGGGCCTCGTAAAAGTAAGATATTGAAGAGCCCCCAAAAGACAACAATAGAGGGAGGGATCCTCATATGGTGTGCTAGAAGTAGCACTCAGCATCGGTTTAGTATCAACCGGAGTAGGAGATGGCTTACAGGATGACATAGCAGCCCGTTCAATGATTTCAACTGCATACTTCCTCTGAGATAGAAATAGACCACATGCATGACGAGTGACAGCTATACCCAGAAAATAACTTAATGGCCACATATCTTTCATAGCAAATTCTGAGTTGGGAAGGGATATAATAGACTTGTGAAAAGCATTAGAGGAAGCAGTTAATATAATATCATCTACATACAAAATAATGTAGGCCATAAAAGTACCGTGACTGTATATGAATAGAGAATGATCAGACTTGTTGTGAGAAAACCCACGAGTATAAATGTAATCTACAAATCTCTTGTACTAGCCCGATGAGCCTATTTTAGCCCATACCAATATTTCTTCAGCAATCACATATGATTAAGATGAGCAGGGTCCCTAAAACCCAAAAGTTGATGCATGTATACTGTTTCCTTGAGTTCTCCGTGTAAGAAAGCATTTTTCACGTGTAATTGGTGCATGGATCATGCTTTTGAGAGAGCTAGATTGAGAACAGTGCAAATAGTTGCTAGTTTGTCCACCGAAATAAACGTCTCTCCACAATCCACGCCAACCTGTTGAATTTTGCCATCACCTACAAGACGGGTCTTATATCTCTCAAAACAACCATCAGAATTTTCTTTATGAGTAAAGATCCACATAGAATGAATCACATTAACATCAGGTGGACGGATCACTCACTCCCACGTCTTATTTTCAATAAGAACATTATATTCACCATCCATATCCATTTTCCAATTTGGGTCACGAATGACAGACACATGATCACGTGGTAGATGAGATTTAGTACCATTAGAGTTGAGATTAAATTATCGCTTTGGTCTAAAAATTATAGGTGCCAGCTAGTCCAGGTGTTGCGGTGTTGTCTGGTCCCAATGATGGACCATATAAGGTGAAAGCCTATCATCCAAAAAATCATATGAATGGGACATTGAACTATGCAACTTAGCAAACGGAAATTGGGTTTCATCGAAAATGACATGGTGACTAATGATGATTTGATTTTAGAGGATAAATCATAGCATTTGTAACCACAATGATTAGATGAGTAACCCAAAAAGACACAAGCGGTAGAGCGGGCTTGAAGTTTGTTTATGGTAGTGGAAGAAAAGAGAGGATAACATAAACACCCAAATATCCGAGGTTGAGAATAAGAAGGGTCTTTTGATAAAGAATTTTGAGTGGATAGGATTGCTTTGGAGAAGGAGAGTTCCAATCCCATTATAAGCTTCAGTAAGGCCCGCAACCATTTGAAGAACGAGACGATCATTCGTGACTAGTGATCCGACGTTCTTGAGTTGATCTGACAATTCCTTGAGCCTTTGACAATATGCGGAGGCATTCAGGAAATCCTCCATAGTTGTGTGAGAGAATTCTTGCTCAAGTGTTACGACACAAGAATTTTTGTTATCTTAGAATATATCACGCAACCTATTGCAAGTTTCCATTGCCTTTGCGTCGGGTTTGATAATTGTATGCAAGAGGTCCATAGATATGATAGAATAAATCCATTATCCATTGGAGGACCGTAGCATCAACGGTTGCCCATAATTCCTTGTCATTATCGGTGGATGTCACATTCTCTTTGCCTTTTTCCAATTTGACGACGTGATGGAGGACTTTATGAGACCTTGAGTGAATTTTAAAAAGCTCTGCCCATGTCGCATATTGAACGTTCTCCATTTCAAGGACGATATGGATGATGTTAGAGACCGCAAGAGCAGGATGGAAGGTATTCTTTGTGTCAGACATGGCTGACTAGAGAAGAATATTGGCGGAGGAGGTGAGGGAAAAAATGTAGGGCATGGCGGAAGTGACTGAGGAGGGAGGACCCTAGACTTCTGATACCATGAAAGAAAATAATCACTTGATTATTTTCATTAGCTTAATTAACTTATATATATGAGGTACAATAGTCATTCTAGACTATAATTATGAAAACTAATTATACATCTAACTAATACAAAATTACTAACAATCTTTACCAAATCACTAAATGTATTTACATATATTCTATCAGAAAACCTTTATTCCCATCACCAAAAGTTTAAATTTGTTCCTCGAAATTGTTAAATTTTGCTCTTGATTACACTTTCGTTTCATTCATATTTTTACAATTCATAAACCGTCTCATATTTCTCTTTCCACTAACAGAGATGATTCAGCGTGAAATAGATGGGCTCTAAGTATGTTTAAATTCTTCAAAAAAAGAGGTCCTGATTTACTCCTTAGTTTTTGACTTTAATCTAAAATTACCCTGAACTTGGAGCTCCGCTAGGGATCAAGGGCAAAAATGAGACTTTATTCTTATGGCAGAGGCAATAATAGACCTAAAGTTTCACATATGGCGAAGTTACTCAATTTTTGTCAGCTCAAAGATGAATTTAATCTTTTTCCCCTTTTAAATATTTAAACCCTCACTTATTTAATTTTTTGGTATAACTTTCCATCACATATCAAGTGCCAAAAATATTAAGTGACCAGTATGATCAAGTCACATACTCAAATTAAATTAGATACATGCATGTACAAATTACAATGGATTTTCTAAAATATGGTCAAAAGGACAAAATATTCACTGAACTTAAGAGACAAATGCCACAGTAGCTTCATTATCCTCACAAGTAGGAGAACTACAATTGCCCAAACATTTTGAGATCTCTTTAATTTTTCCCTTTATCTCTTTAGCTCGGTATAGAAAGATAAATAGAGGTACATATCTTTCTAAAGTATGTGGTACGTACTACTAAGTTTTATCATCTTGGCAACAAGGAGATTTTGGATAATAAAAAAGTTGTTCATTAAAGTTCAATATTTATATACAACAACATACCCGGTGAAATTCCACAATGTGGGTATGAGGAGGGTAGAGTGTACGCAGACCTTACCTCTATCCCTGGTAGGTAGAGCGGCTGTTTCCGAGAGACCATCGGCTCATGACAAAGCACAGCCTAAGCAAAGTAAGACAAACAAAGTGAGTAAGTCATGATAGTGATTGCTGAAATAGAAAAAGAATAAAAAAGAAGCAATAAATAATGCAAGTAAATAAGACATATAAAATCATAAATTAAACGACAAGAGACTATAAGACAATATTATACCTACTAGTATGATAGGCTAAGCAAGCCTACAATAATAATATTACAACTACCAGTTTGTAACGCTGGACTACCTACTACTCTTCTGCCCTAATACGTGTCATCCATAACCTCATATCTAAGGTCATGTCCTCAGTGAGTTACACTTGCGCATGTCTCGTCTAATCACCTCTCCCCAATACTTCATCGGCCTACCTCTACCCCTCATGTACCCGTCCATAGCCAACCTCTCACACATTCGCACTGGGGCATTTGTGTCTCTTCTCTGCACGTGCCTGAACCATCTCAACCTCGCTTCCCGCATCTTATCCTCCATCGAGGCCACTCCCACTCTGTCCCGGATATCATCATTTCTAATTATATCCCTCCTTGTATGCATACACATCCATTTTAGCATCCTCATCTCCACAACTTTCATCTTTTGGGTGTTCGCGAAGTCTTGACCGGCCAATACTCTGCCCCATACAACATAGTTGGTCTAACCACCACCCTATAGAATTTGCCTTTAAGTTTTGGTGGTACCTTTTATCGCACAAGACTCCAGATGCGAGCCTCAATTTCATCCACCCTGCCCCAATACGATGTTGACATCGTCATCAATCTCTCAATTCCCTTGGATAATAGACCTGAGGTACTTGAAGCTCCCTTTCTTTGGATTGACCTGAGTAACAAGCCTCACCTCCACGCTTGTCTCAAGGTCGCTCCCATTACTGAACTTGCACTCTAAGTATTCTGTCTTGGTCCTACTCAGCCCAGACCCTTTAGACTCCAAAGTATGTCTCCAAACTTCCAGCTTAGCGTTCACTCCGCTGCGAGTATCATCAATCATGACTATGTCATCTGCGAATAACATACACCATGGCACCTCTCATTGGATTTGTCTCGTCAGTCCATCCATCACCAATGCCAATAGGAATGGGCTAAGAGTTGATCCCTGGTGCAGCCCCATCATCACTGGGAAGAAATCTAAGTCTCCTCTTACTACTGTACGTACCCTAGTCTTGGCTCCATCATACATATCTTTTATTGCCCTAGTGTATGCCACAGGTACACCTCTAACCTCCAAACATCTCCATAGAACCTCCCCGGGGACTTTGTCGTATGCTTTCTCGAGGTCGATGAAAATCATATGTAGGTCTCTCTTCCTCTCCCTATACTGCTCCGCCAACCTCCTAATAAGATGAATGGCTTCTGTAGTCGAACGCCCCGGTATTAATCCAAACTAATTCTCGGAAATAGACACGCCTCTTCTCACCCTCATCTACACAACTCTTTCTCAAACTTTCAGTGTGACTTAGCAGCTTGGTACCCCTATAATTGTTGCAACTTTGGATATCACCTTTGTTCTTGTACAAATGAATCATTGTACTCCACCTCACTGCGCATCCTGCGAACAACACCCTGAACCTCCTCAATCTTAATGTTTTCACAATACCCAAAATTCTGATACCTACCAATGTGCTCCAGATCTCCCATTACAACTCTATCTTCAATATTTATATGTGAGAAGAAAATATTTATATCACTTTTGTATGTAAAAGGAAGAACCTTGGCCCATTGATTCAGTTATATACTTATATACAACCACTTTTTTCCTTTTACTATATAGGTTAGCTCAAATATTTACTAAAAGGAGAAAGTCCAAGTTAGGTTTTAACTCTATGAGCTAAATAGTACTTTAATTTGTCCATATATGATCTCAATTTGTGTATATGTGGCAGCTAATAATTGGTAACAAGAAAATAGAGTACTTTGTATAATAAAAGGCTGTGTTATGTTAAGAGACTATAGAGTATAGACTCCGAAAATGTGGAGGCATGAATAGAATTTCTTCAACTATAATGAGAGATTAATATTTGAATTTCGAGAATTAGATATTTTTGAAAAAAAAAACCTTTATTAATATAGCCATCGCGAATTTAGATTTGTCGACTTTGTAAATTCTAAAATTCAAAAAAGAAATTCCCGTCAAATATCGAAAGGTTTACAAAAACTTTGGATGACTTTAAAATAGCTAGACCAATAAGTTCCGGTGAAGTGGTAAATATTAATTCATTATTAATTTGATGTCTTGATTTTAAGTTTTAGGTATGAAGACATCATTGTTAGGGAGTACTACACGGGTGTAGAATTTTTCTTTCTGAATTCGAATTTAGTCGAGCTCAAGTACAAATTTCGAACACTTACAACAACAACATATTATTATAATTTCACAAGTCGGGTCTGGGGAGGATGTGATGCACGCGGATATTACATTTACCATTGTGAGCTTAAGAAGTTGTTTTCGATAGACCCTCGGTTCAAGAAAAAATCATTTTCAAAATAAATTTGAATGAAATGCAAGAGACAAGCTATGGTGAAACGTTGAAGAAAGAAAAGTATTGACATAGACTAATAGGGTAATGCTAGTCACTAGCGAATTTATATGGTATTTTTTGGGCATGTGAACCTATGATCTAGATATTTTATATATATGTTTTCTAGAATTTATCTAATATTAACTGCTAACGCATATTACAAAATGTTTAATGGTGTACTTGATTAAAAGCTTAATTATTTACAAAAAGGAACAAAAATCAATTTTCACTTAATGCATTTTTTTCTTCTTTTTTTTAGTAGTGCAACCATACTATAGAAATCATAAATTTGTATGTGATGCTAGCGTAATATAATACTGCTATTGATAGAGGAACGGCTAGGTACTCTAGCCTGAAACCCAACTCTACCACTGTGAAAAAAGAAAATGCTCCATTACTGATGGAAATTTGCTTTTGATTGGGAGGTGCGTTCATCCATATTTAATAAATTAAACATTAGTGTTTCGCATGTTGGAGGCTTTGTCTCTTCACACGTGCATAATCTACTAAGTGAGTAGATGACCGTAGGGCCAAGAATCGTCAAATTTCGTTGAGAAATGAAAGAGATATTAGTCCACGAAGTAAGGTGTTTGAGACATGAAAATATGGTGTGGGACAAATCTACCACATCGGTGGGAAAATGAAGAATTGCTCTCTTTATAAGTTTCTAAATTGGCTAAGGGTTTGAGACCCCAAGCGGTATCTCGTGTGTTTAAAGGAGGGAGGACCTAGATGTGCTTGGGTTCAAAGCTAAGCCCACGTGCGCCGCCCCCGCCCGTCCCGTCCCGTCCGGGCTCGGATCGTGGGTCTTGGGCTTCTTCTAGTATTATCTCTTTGGACCCCAAATTATTTAATATTTACAGTTTGGTCCCTGTAGTTTCTAGAAAGATGAATTTGGCAACAACGGAAGGCAGAAAGTTTCTGCCTACCGTTTGGGCTGATTTTTGGAGCATTAACCACCATTACTCGTCGTTAACTCCTCCATAAATGACCCCTCGTTTATGGCCATAAACCTGCCATTAACAGCACTCACTAAACCTGCCATTAACAGCCCTCACTAATATCCATTAACAGTCATGTCTTGGGCAATTAAGCAACCTCCCTTATGCTATATATTGATGCCTTTTGGCTCAATTGTGTGACACAATAAAACAGATATGACACATAACAGAAACGAGACAGAAATTTATACACAGAGACAAACAGAAGAGTAAAACACAGTCCAAAACGTGAGCAGTAACGTTGGGACGAAAACAGAAAACTCTTCCTTTCTTTTCTATTTCTTCAGCAAGTCGATTCGTATTTGTTTTTCCTTGTCAGAATCAACCTATTTGCTTTGTAGTGTTGATTAAAGTGTTGTTTTATCTTGGGAGACTATTGCTCGTTAACGTAAAAGCATATATACGGGGCAATCTTGTCTTAAAGACAGAGTGTCATCACTCGACTCACCACACAGTTGTAACAATCCAGATTTAGTGTTTCTTGATTTCAGGTTATCAAGATTCAAGACTCAACAAGCTTGCGGCAGTTATGAACATTGGCTTGTTTGTTTATCCTTTCGAACACTTATAATATTTATTTACTTTTCGTACTGCTTTACATATCTAACAATTACTACTAACCGTCTATCATAATCTTCCATTTTCACGCTCTTCTATATATATAGTCATACTCTTGGTCAACTATCCGAACACAGAATGTAAAAAAGAAAAAAGACTTTAATTTGTAATTGTTGGGGTTGGCTATTTTGTCAGCTAGCCATTGGATGGATAGTGAAAAGGAAGAGGGAAGTCCCTGTTGAGACACTTGGACCCATAGGCTTATCTTCGAGGACTGTGGCTGCTGACTGGTAATGGATGAAAGACAGACACTCATTACCTTCTGCACCAATCCCATTTCACTTAAATGCTATCTTGTCCCCATTACACTGATGTGACTTATTTGGCCCCTTTCTGTCTTCTTTGTCATACTCATTTCATCTCAATTTATATCATGTAATTTGACTTGATAAGATATTTAAAAATAAAGATTTTTTTTTAATTTTATGATCTAAAACAATCAAAAAATATTTGTATGGTTATATATAATTTCATTAAGCGTAAAAAATAAAATTTAAAATTAAATTGTTATCAAATAAGAAAATGTGTCATTCTTTTTAGATTGACTAAAAAAGAAAATGTGTCATATAAATTCAGACAGATGGAGTACATATATTTCTTCTTCCACCATTTTATATGATAATGATTCCGTCTCAATTTACGTGGTATCATTTGATCAGACACAAAATTTAAGAAATTAAAATTAAGTGGACTCAACAATATTAAAATAGAGACGTACAATTAAATAGTTGCCAAATAAAGATAAGTGACATTCATTTTAGGACGGACTACAAAGAAAATGATGTCTCATGAATTGTGATAGAATAAGTAAATTTTGGTTGAAGATAAACTTTACCAAGAAAAAATATCACACACATATCAAAGAATTGTTAAAATTTGTGATCTTAAATATATTTTGGTACTATTATTATTATTAATATTAGATCTCTTTAAATGTAAAATAAAAGTTACACGTTAATTTATTTTTCAAAACAAAAAATATTTAAAATGTCAATTAACTAAGTGAAATAGTCAAAATTTGCTTTGATTAATAATTGGAGCCACAATTATCTTTGTTATTGTAAAATTGGGCTAGATTTATTCTTATTGAGTATCAATAAATTTTACTTGCTAATAATAATTTTAAGGGTCGTTTGGTTGGAAACAAGTTATTCAAAGATACATTATCTTGAGGTAAGTTCTCCCAGAAACAACCGCTCTACCTATCAAGGTAGAGATAAGGTATGTGTACACTCTATTCTCCTCATATCCATATTATGGGATTTCACTTGGTATGTTGTTGTTGTTGGGGTAAGTTATCTTGGGATTAGTTATTCCACCCTCCACAATGATAAAATAATATTACAATTCCGGAATAACTAATCTCAATTTAGTTGTACCATAATTTTATTTAATTCTGAGATTAATTATCCTTATTCCTTATACCAAACACGCCCTTAGTATTTAGTGATGCCACGTGTCAAACACATTGACCTTTTTAAATAAAAGAATAGAGTTAAATTTATCCTTAAACTATATGAAATGGTCTAGACTTGCCTCTAAATTTTGAAGAACATGATCCAAATCTGACCACTATATTGTCAATCATCGTCTCTCACTGCTCTAAATCTCACTCATAGTTACAATTGGTTCACACCATTCTAAAAATATCATTTAATTTATAGACTATCATTTTGTGATGCAATTAATCATTATTTGAGTTTCATTTGATATTTATAGGTGATTAATTTAAGCTTGGGATAGAGATTTGATCGTTGGAGGTTGGTGGTGCCGCGGCCGAAATAGTGATCATTTTCTTCAAAATTCATGGGCAAATATAAAACATTTTGCATACTTAGTTCATGAAATAATTGATCCCTTTTCCTGATTAAAAAATATCGCTTTGACCGTGGCATCATCGGGTTCTAAACAAAAATATTAAAGACTGAACTTCTTTTCTTAGTCAATAAGGCAAATATAACCCAATTAAGTAGGCCAAATATATTAAAGGCTGACAAACTTGAACCAGTTTGCATAATTCAAGAATAAATTTGGACTTTATTCCTTTTTAAAACAGGTTATCAACAGAAAAATATGCTATCTAAAACAAAATATTTTCAAACCACTCTTTCCTATCTGTTTTATCCATGGGATAGGGAAAGGCCGAACCTTGTGAATACATACAGATCAAAGGTAAGTGAAACTCCTAACTGTGACAAGAAAACATAACCATTTATTTTAACGTTTGGGCCTTTGATGAAATATAAAAATTGAAGTATGTGAAGTGAGAGACCCAATTGACGCAAAAGCAAATAACTAGTTATCGTTATCACCAAAAACAATTTAGCGCCCAAAGATAGCCACTTCATTATCATCATCGGAGGTTTAACAATAATCTCGCGGATTTAAAAAATATAAGCATGACTATTCTTGCTTAAACTTTCAACCGATAATCTCACTTGTAGGACAAAAAGAAAAATCACAGGCTTTTAGAAGATTTTGTTTCGTATAACTCATTACAAATGTTATTTTAGTTGTATCATCACCATTTCACATGTTATATGTAAAAAGTAACACAATATATCTGTAAATAAAAAATAGGAGATTTCGCAAGGTTATTTTTTTCCTACTGATTTTGTAGGTATAATATGGACAAATGAGATAATTTCTTCGCATTTCAAAAGACAAAGGGAGTATATATCATGGTGAGTAACTTAAAAAGTTCATGAGATTTTGGGGTAAAATTGTAAAAACTAAAAGGCTAAGGTGCAAATTGTGAAATAGAGCATAAATCAGAGGTGTAAAAAGCAAGGAACGTACTGTTGAAATTGTGAAATGTTGTTGAATTGTAATGATTGTTTGTTCTAAATTTTAGAATTAAACAAAGATAATTATACTTTATGTGACTATCAAGTGAGACTTGACAACATACCAAATTGAAAAATGTCATCATAATTAATTCATTTTCCAGCCAATAATTTATTTGTCTAATGCCTCAAATTAGACAACATCAAGGATCAATAACGTTACCATGTTTTCCTTTTCCTAACTAACATGAGTGACACTTTTTGTCGAGTTTTGAAATTAGAGAATTTTTTGAAAGAATAATTTCTTCATTATTTTCATTAATTAAAGTGTATATATATAATTTATAATTTTTCATAATATAAAACATATTCCTATTCTAATTCCGAAACTCTATTCTAATAGTACAAGAATCCTACAATTATGATAAATGTACAATACTAAGTAATACAAATATTACACTAATTACTATGCCTAAACCGTGCCTAAGACCCGTGATATACACTATGTATGGAAAGTGTATATCACGGGTATATACCTTGTTTATCACTTTTGGTAAGTAACTATAATTAATTTGCAAAGTTGTCTTTTTATTTTTGGTGGAAAAACAAGAAGATGAAGCAGGTTACAAGTAACTAAATTTTATGTGATTTGTTTTGGTTACTTTTCGAATCTTCTTCTTTCTCCAAAGTCCAAACTATGGATTGTCTTGTTCAACTTCTCATTAGTCAAAACGTTTTGTTTTTTTGTAAAAGTTATATTCAAAGTTAATTTTTTTTATATATATATATATGTAAATACCAATAAATATATCACTTTAGTTCTAATACGTCTAAATACTCTTAACTCCTTCACTTGTACTATATTTAGTCTGATTATGTTATCTTATACGTATATATTTTACAATGATGTGTTGTCTCATAAATTTAATTATAAAATTAATTTAATTTTGGGTCTTTTTATCTCTAATACCAAATAAAGAGCCACCACTAATTGGTTATTTTTCTTTTTCTATGTGTCTAACCTTCCAAACTCTCTGACTATTATAGACACATTATGGACTTGAAAGTCGGACTTAAAATATTTACGAAATTATTTCCTTTCAGCTTGCCGGGTGCTCATTCGGCCCATCGTCACATGGCTTAGGGGGATAGAATCCCTCATTTTCATTCGTTTATTTTGTGTGTGTGTGTTTGAATCCCTTAATTTTGTTTGTTTGTTTATTTTTTAATATTTTTGATCACTTTAGTAAATAACTAAATTTTATGTGATTTGTTTTGATTACTTTTCAATTATTTTTCTTCCGCAATATGGATTATCTTATTTAACTTCTCATTAGTAAAAAAAGTTTTATTTTTTATATAGAAACTTTTAGAAGCTACCTTTTTATTCATGCATAAAGGACGGAGCTAGGAAAAGTTATTCGAACCTTCTGATATATATATATATATATATATATATATATATATATATATATATAATTTAAATATAAAAAAAGTAAACAAACGAAATAATGAGAAGATATTTACTAGGAAAAGTTATTGGAAAATTAGGGATATATATATATATAGTTGTCTAAGTTTTAGTAGAGAAAGCTTTTATTTTGTGTGCATAAGGATTAAAAAGTTAGCAAAGCCTAATTCCAAGGGATTGAACCATTGGTTGGGGAAGAACATCCGATTCTTTTGACTCTTCAGTCTTCACAATACTTCCGTAAAAGCCAACTATAGAAGGAATGTCTCATGATGACTGACGAGGCACACCTTTGAATATATAAATATATATTCAGAACATTAATTCATCTCCTATATATTTTAACCTTTCTTGAGAAAAGATTCTTGGTTAAAGACAGAATAAATGCAAAATATAAAAAAAATACTACAAGAAAGTATAGAATTGATAATGAAATTTTAGCAACGATCAATATATTAATATTAAAAAACGTATATGACAATAAAAAATTAATATATTATTGCTAAAAACGTAAATGACAACAAATTTAATATGTTATTGTTTGAGAAAACTTTTCACATCGGAGGTTATTGCAAGGGCATGCAATAACTTTTGTTGTTGCGAAAAGTACTTTCGGCAACAACATCCAACATATGACAATAAAAAATGTTGTTCGCAAATGTATTTCTTCTTGTAGTGAAGCTTTTAAGGAAAATTTTGTTTTGATTTTTCAGTTGGTGTCCAATATCCATATTGGGCCTCGATTAAATTCGATTCACACAGAAAAATCACACATTGAGGGGTAAAACACTCTCTACCAAGTGATCATGTGCAGAGATTGATTTAGGATTTGAACTTTATGGGTTCACATTCGTAATTCTACTACTTCCATCAATTTTAATGGGTTCACAATCTATTCTTTATTTAATCGATTTTTTAATACATATACATAGCCTAAGCCAAAATCTATGGGTTCAGATACAGTGGCGGAGGCAGAATTTTTATCGAGGGGATTCAAGATATGAAAAATTGAATACAAAAATATTGCATGATATTATACAGGGCAGGACGACGGAGGAAAAGGCTAACCTTAACCCACCTAAATTTAACTCGTCTTATCATATCCCTTTTAACATTTTTTTTATTTTCTCACCCGATGATCGGTACCCGCATTGAAGCCCGATTATATTTGAATTCGCGCCGCTTAGGGCTCATTCGCTTTAGTGGTCCCTTTAAAAGCGCGAGTCCCTATTCTTAATTTCTTAAGAAATTACTTATTTTGGTAACATTTAAAATGTTATAAAATCACTTAAAGAGGAATGGATGGAGTATAAGATTTCATTTTCAAAAAATGATTTTTCATAGCTTTAGTCCTATACATGAAAGCACAAATTTTTTCATTGAATTTCTTTGATCGTTCATGAATATTTATAATAATCTATAACCTTTACATAAAGTTCGTTAAATTTGTGGAGAACGCTTAAAGTTAAAGGAATAAATAAATTCATAACTGTGTTCATCCAATTGAGTTCTAAAGCTATATCGTTGATTTTAGATATTGATGGAATTTATATTAGTGATGTCCCCTTTAAACCTTTCTTTCTATTTTTGCCCTGCTCTATCGAGTTTTTTAAAAAAATTCTTGTGCTTTTTAGATAAAGGTAATTTTAGAAAAAATAAAATAATAATATATTCTTAATTTCTTAAGAAATCACTTATTTTGGTAACATTTAAAATCTTAATTTATTTTTCTTCCATTTTTTTAAAACATTTATGTCTAAATCAATTTTAGCAAGAAAACCTAAATGGATGTTCGGTACAAAATTAGCAAGTTAGTAGTACTATCAAACAGTAGTCTACACGGTCAAGCTTTAAATGTAATGGGCTTCAGTTCTATTAATGACTGAGCTATTAATGGGTCTCACTTCTATTAATGATGGGAAAGGGGAATTTAAAGCTCATAACAAAAAATTTAAAAAACAACACAGCGAGCAAAGCTTCGAACTCGCAACCCCCTTAACCAGTCGGCTTGTTATTGTATAGAGTTATTATCTTTTTCGATCATCACAGAGTTTATAATATACTCTATGATGATATTACAATGAACAATACTAATAAAATGATATGAAATAAAGGCTAGAAGGAAGGATGAGTCACTATCAAACTCCCACTTCCTTTTACAATTGTGATAAACTCATAGCTAATATGATACGCGCGTTTACCCGGCAGGGCTCGAGCTTGAGACCATAGCTAAGATAAAGGAATACTTACCGTCCACCATAATTAATTGTGTTATCAGTACCTAAAGCATAAAAAAAAACTTGAGAGAAAAGTAATAAAGTGAAAGGTAATTTTCAGTTAGAGACCAGGTACACTTTAGTTAGAAAATTATACCCTCTGATTTTGGAGTTTTTCAAGAAGATATATGTATGGAGATGATTTGAAATTATGATATGAAATTATTGATTTGAAATGATAATGATTTGAAGTTAAAATTTTGTTTGGACATGTGATTTGAGTTTCTTAAGTTGTATTTTTTTTCATAGACACAAGAACCCAACAAGTTGTTGAAACCATCAAAACTTTCTCAATTATCATACAATCTTACCAAATGAGCAAATCATATTTCATAACAAAATTAATACGCTACTAGAAAGACTTTCTAAAAAATACAACATCAATTGATCGAACTTTAGTTCAATAAAAAGGAAAATTGAATTTGAGTTGTAGTGTAATTATTCTTTAATATAATTATTCCACATGGTATGGTCGATCTCTTAATATACTATCAACTTGCAAATCTTTTAATATTTGATAAAATGGTTGGTAAACATAATTAATAAATATATCTACCAACTTATAGATCCTTTTTGGATGATTTGAGATTTCAAATCATAGATACGAAGTTGAATTTGAAATTTTATTCAAATTGCATAGACAAACGATGATTTAAAACTAAATTATAAAATCATGATATCAAAACGCATGGTCAAACGCCTACTAATTCTCAAAATCTCATTATTACCTTTTGAATTTTCAAATATTGCTTTGAAGTTTTGAGGGTATATGACAATTAATATCGTTAGCAAGTCAAACAAAAACATTCTCACCTGAGACTAGAGCCTACAATAAAGGTACACCTTTCTTTATTTTTTTTAATTATCACAATTGCTGTTATTAATTCTTAGCAAATTAAAGTAGAAGTGGATTGAGAGCGAGTTCACATTTGTCGGCCCTCGGTAATACTCTATAAAAGATTAAAAAAATGCTATAGTTGAACTTAAAAAGAATTTAAATCATATATATATTATCATAATATAAACAATTTTACACTATATATATAATTTAACGAATTATAATAGGTTATTATTATAATAAACTTCTTTTTTTGGAAATTCAAACAAAATGCATTTTAGTCAAAGTGGGCCTCTAGCAGCTGCTAATAGGAAAAGTTTGACCACCCAAAGGGGTTTCTGAGTACATATATATGACAAGAACTCATCACTTTAATTATCATATTCTCTTTTTATTGAGTAACAATAACAACACATCCAATATAATTATATCATATAGGATTTGAAGAAGATAGCGTATACATAGATCTTACTCCTATCTTTTGACGGGTAAGGAAAAATGCAACACGAGGACTTTCCGGGGGATCAACCATCCCAGTACTACTCTCGCCCAAACACGCTCAACTTCGGAGTTTTGATGAGATCCGTCGCGTTAGTGTTGGTATGATACCAAAAAAGTGAAAGATACCAAGAAAGCAAAGGTGGAGCTAGAGTTTGTTGGAAATTTGCCGTTGGTGGGAGTTGCGTACACCCATCTTTAATGACTTAAACACTAGGGTTCCGCATGTTGGAGACTTTGGTTCTTCACACGTGCATAATCTACTAAGTGAGTAGATGACTGTAGGGCCAATGATCGTCAAATTTCGTTAAGAAATGAAAGAGATATTGATTCACGAAGTGAGGTGTTTGAGGCATGAAAATATGGTGTGGAACAAATCTCCCTCATCGGTGGGGAAATGATGATTTGTTCATTTTATAAGTCTAAAAATGGACAAGGGTTCGGGACCTAAGGGGTAACCCATGTGTTTGAAGGAGGGAGGACCTATGTGTGCTTGGGTTCGAGGCTAAGCCCACACGCGCGCCACCGCCGCTCATCCGGGCTTAGGCTTATATTATCTTTTTGGACCCAAATTGCTTAATGTTCATAGTTTGGCTCAATTGTTCTAGCAAGAAACAGAAAAATCAGAAATCTTCTTCTTACTCTCCAACATCATTTCGTTACTCTAAGTTCTTCAAAGTAACACTTGAGTTTCCTTTGCTCATTTGTTAAGTTGTTGTTTTATCTTGGGAGACTATTGTCTATAACGTAACATGATATATACGGGGTAATCTTGTCTTAAAGACAGAGTGTCATCATTCGACCCAGCAAAATATCAAAGTGGTTGTAATTTCAATTTGTTGCAATTTCAGTTTGTTGTAATTTCAGTTTGTTGTAATAGTTAGCAGTTACTTACTTCCAGTTTCCTGTAATTGTTGTAACCCACAGAATTTTAGTTGTGAATTTGATAGAATTTAATAATTTTGATTAAAAAACTATATAGAATAAAAAATTTATTAAATACATATAAATAATTTATGCAAAATGACCAAAACTTAGTAAGCTGTCTTTTTAAAATTTAAAATTAGATCAGCCTGTGTGCACAAAGTATCCCGCGTTAATAGAGTTCGGGGAAGGACCGCACTCCAAGGGATATGTAGACATCGCACCCTAATGTAAGTATTAATAGTAATTGCTTTCACTGTTTGAACACATGACTTAATCACACAAAAACAATTTTAACGTTGCTCCAAGATTTTCCTTTAAACTTTTTTAAAATTTAAAATTAAAACTCAAAATTCTCCATCCTTTGAAAGGAAAGTTTGCTACTTTAGTGATATTAGTTTGTTTCTCTTTTTGAAGCTATTTTATGTCTGAAGCTCATGAGCCTGTCTAGTGTCCACTGTCCACCAAACATCTCAATTTGACCTATCCACTTCTTTCCTTTACCTAATTGGCCAGCCTCTTTCTAGGATTCCATACCGTGAGACTTTATGTTCATAATCTCTATGGAAAGTCCACCTTCTTTTTCATTGGATTTTGTGCTCTCTTTTTTTGTCTGTCAGCTTTCACCCTGATGAATATGGTAAGTTGGCAATTCACATCCCACTTGGATCAATTAAAGCATGCATAAAGTTTAAAGCTAAGTTGCTAATCATCTCTCACCACCTTTGAGAGGCATATAGCTAGTCAAACCTCTGTATAATAGTATCATGAGGCATATCAAATTACTCTATAATGAATTGTGTTATTTGTCTCACTATATTTTGATTGTTATAATAAAATATTATTATAAAAAACATATAATATAACACAATATGAAAGATTGACTTCATAGAATTACTAAGTATAATAGAGAGATCTGACTCTACCTAGAAATTAAATCTCTAGGTGCATATTGTTCTTTTTATTTTAGTTTATGAAAAGGCGTTTGAGTGAGGATAGATTTTTTAAAAAAAGTAAGAGAAAAACTTTTAAAATTTATGATCTTTCAACTTTTGAATATAAAATATGATATTAAAGATGAAATATAAATAGATGTTATTTTTTAAAATAAAGTAAGAAAAAATATGTCATATAAATGAAATAGAGGAAGTATTATTATGTGCTTATTCTCTCGTAACAACGAGTGTGTATAAGGTGAACTTAAGTTATACATATTGTTAACAGTAAGAAATGTCATCTAAAGAATATTTACGATAGACCTTCTTAAAGGTGAATTGATAATGTAATTTCTTTTACACTAATTTTGTGTGTAACTTATTTATATAAGTGAGTCAAAGACTGTATACAACCTCCGTCACAAAGTTAATTCTTGAATCGCTCAGAGACAAATATGTAATATTATGCTCCATTTTCTCTGTCCCATATTATTTATTCACTTTTTTATTTACTCATCCCTTAAGAAATCATAAATAAAAGATGTATTTTTACTATTTTATCTTTATCTATCTCCAATAAGTTGCACTCTAATCAATATTGATTGTTTTAAAAAACATTTAATACTAAGGGTGGTATGGGAAAATTTTAATTAATTCTATTTTAATTTTATAAATTTATAAATAATTTGAGACATATATTTTTAATAATGTAGACAAGTAATATGAGAATTTAAAGGAGTACAAATCATACTACATATAGCAAAATATTGTGAATACAGTAAAAGGAAATCATGAAAGTGACAAATGATGTCATTTAGGCTTTATTCATTCTTAGAAGAATATTGAAGCCGTGATTTCAGTTAGCATAAAGCGTAGAAATGTGTGTGATGAAATCTAAAACTGTTCAAACCATCACTCAAATCCATCTTTATGAATGTCTGTCGGTCACAAATTCACTGAACCAAGTAACCACCATATCTTGACCAAACCGCAGATTTGAAAAAAAGACAAAAATGATTTCAAATAAAATCAGTCAAAACAAGAAAGTGAGTTTTCTAGAAAAGGTTTTGTTTATATACATTAATGTCTAATTAATAGTGCAAAATTTTTATATCTCAATTTTATTTGATCTGTTTAATTAGCAGGTTATCTATTCTATTTAGCTACTAATTTTGCCTTGTTTTTACTTACAGTGCCATCTACTTTATGTTTGATCTTGTAAGTTCACTTGCAGCTAATGACTTCTTACCATCCATGTAATGAGACTAGGTTGGTTGGTGAGCCTAGTATCCTATTAACTAGCTTGGTTAGAAGAACACATTTTTTATCGCTAAATAATACTACAACGTAGGCGTTGAACTATTGACCCGACCGATGGAGCGAAATAACAAAACGTCATTCGGAAACTATTAATTGCAAACCGCGAACGACGATAAATCAGACGATAAAAAGTATACTAGAATATGCATAATAAATCTAATATTATTTGGTCTATTGACCTACATATGAAAACTAATATAAAGAAAACATAAGAATTATTGAGGAAAAATCACTCTCTAAACAAAACTCTATAAACGACTTAATTGTGGATGCTATTGCGTTGTGTATGAGAAGAACGAATCTTCTATTTATAGAAGTCAAAAACTTATCCTCCAAGAAAAGAATAGAATGGTAAAATATTTTTCCACAACGAAAACCTTTAGCACCAAGAAAACTTTTTCGAAATAAAACACAATTATAATAAAATTCAAATAAAGTGGAAAATTCAGGGCAAACCCTAACACCTACTCGTTCGGTATTAGAATACATAATTAAGTTAAAGTCTATAAATAAACTTTGAAATTAATCTTGCATTTCTATCCTACATGAAAAGCCATGATTAGTTGTCTATTCTCTTATGTTACAACGTTTTGTTGTTGTGAAAATTCTCCTAGAAATGATTAGTGTCACTACTTAAGACTTTCTTTAAAATGATTCAAACACTCGCAGAAGCCAAGGACTTTGTAGTAACAAATGATCGTAATAATTATTATGCAATGAAGCATTCTAAACTAAACTATAGGCTTTTTTTCTTTTTCCAATTAGAACCTTCGGTCAAATCTGTTACTACTTTTTTCACTTTAAAGAGTTATCTCCAGAAGTTATGGGTGGCAAGTAGACATGTCCACCGGATTGGGGATCCGCCAAGCCAATCCGACCCGAAAAACCAGGGAGCTGACCCGCGAGCCACTCGACCCGAAAAAAGCGGGGACCCGATCAGGGTCAGTGTCAGAAAATTTTACCCGTCTGATTTCGGCCCAGCCCGACCTCGGCCCGGCCCGACCCGAACCCGACCAACATATTTTTTAAATATAATTTATATTATTTTTCCTTCACTAATATTTATTTTGTACTTATATATATATATTTGTCATTAATAAGTGATATAATGCATGTTTTTTTTATATATATATATATATATATATATATATATATATATATATATATATTTTTTTATATATATATATGTATTGCTCTAATCTACATTGAGCTCGACATAAAATAAGATAAACCGGTAGCTGATTATTAATTATATATTTATATTATTAGTCGTTCTGTTAATATCACGGAAGCATAATGTAGGGAGAGAAAGTAGTTGTAAATAAGTGAAACTTTAAATGGTCATAACTCTGCGCTCGGATGTCCGTTTTACCCGATTTTTTTTATTTTGCGTATTGTTTCGAGACAGGGTATGACGGTTTTGCGCATCCAATTTTTAGAAAAACATCCGTTTCCCCAATCAACTTGTGTTTTTCCCCAAATCGATTTCTAATTTTCTTTTTCTTTAGTCAAGATCTCACGATATACAATACATTTCAACGTCGAATTTTCGTGGTAATGTAGGGGCGAATGCCAATTTCAGTTTTGGAAATTCAATTTAAAAAAATAATCATCGACCCGGCATGACCCGACCCACCCTGGCTCGCCAAAAAAATTGACGGGTCAGGGCCGACCCGTGACCCGTAGGGTCAGGGCCAGGGTCGGAATTTTAAAAAAATATAGGGTCAGGGTCGGGCAAGCAGGAAAAAAAGAGTCACCCGACCCGACCTTTGAACAGATCTAGTGGCAAGTTTAGTATAGTCCACTTTTCTGTTTACCGCGAATAGGATTCAAATTTTCAGCAAGGCTTTTATTATTCTCTTGAAATTAGAAGCTCAAGTGTCAACAATTAGCTAGTCAATTTCAATGATTTTATTGGTGAGAGAAATGTATTTAAGTTTATAACAAGACAAAAGTGTTCACATTGTTTCTTAGCCCCTTAATTTATACTATAGCTTCGAGACATAGGGAAACAAAGGAGGAAAAAAGGTACCAGGACTTCTTTTTTTATTTTTTTTTAATTAAATAGGGGTAGGGAAGGGAAATGGGGAGTAGATTTATAATGTGGGGATTCGAACCCTCACCAACAAGATGAAAGTTCAGGTAGCTAATCAACTGAGCTAATAGATTCCTACAAAGTACCAGGACTTAACGTATGCAGAAACAATAAAACTTCTTTGGCTTCCCCTTTCACCATATTTGAACGTATTTTGACACTTTGTTACTGATTTTCTTGGAGGGCTAAGTTCAAAATTTAATATCAGAGCGTCTTTGAGTTAAAAACTCATTGGGATAAAATTAAAAGGCCTCAAAAGAGTAGAGCTGATAATACCTTAACAGTTGGGTCTACGTTGTGATAGAGTGGTATCGGAGATAATACCTTCTCTAGTACGGTGGAGGAACAAATCTAGTGAGGATGTTGCGTTCCTAAAGTGATGAGTTTAACCGTCCATGGCCCGTGAAACTTAAACTTGAAAGAGAGTGTGATGTGAAGCTTGCTTATGGAAAATTAGAGATCAAATAAGAGTGAACTATCAAGCCACCTTTTTATACAAAAGTTCAAAAAGACAAAACCGTGAAATTCAGAACGTTGGGTCAAAGTAGACGATACATTGATATTTTAGTGATGGTTCTTTCCAAGCTAAACACCCCAAGTAAATAGATAGGAAATTATTTCATTACTCACTTGATATCTTAATCAATTAATTCTAAAAACAAGAACGAACTGTGAGAAAAAAAGATGGACACACATCTAATTATCGCTCATATTGATGTAAATAAATTTATTTTCACTAAACAAACTGCTTGATGAGTACACTAGCTAGACATATTTGTTAAGAAATATTAACATGTTTTGTGCAAATGTATGATGCCAAAATTTTACATCATATTTTCGTTAAGAGGTGTAGATTTGTGCTAGTTATCTTGTCAAAATAGTTGGGCTTACTGTCCACTGCGTGTATGACCAATCCCTTGATCAGCCTGGGCCGAACGAAGCCCATTCTAACAGGACGTGTATCTTTCCTCTCCTAAAAAAGGATCAGGCAGTTACCAAATTCTCCTTCAGTCACCTGCAACAATTAATACTGAGTATTCTCTTTAAAAATTGATATTTAATTTTTGTTCTTATATAAAAACTGTTAAATTATTTGTTTTAGCTTCTCCTTCTCCTTCTTTCCCAGTAATATAAAAACTATAGGTATAAATGGTGTCAGAAAGGTTAAACAGAACAAAAAGCTGAGTCGAGAGATGACTCTCTGTCTTTAAGACAAAATTGCCCGTATATATGCTTTTATGGTAATGGACAATAGTCTCTCAAGATAAAACAATAACAATCAACAATACAAAGCAAGTATGGTTGATTCTGGAGAAGAAAAAGAATATTGACAGATTGCAAAGAGAGGAGAGGAGGAGAGGATTCTGCTTTTTTGTTTCGTGTGTTTTAAACTGAACAGTAATGTTCAATTTATAGGTGAAAAGATGGTGTTTCTGACTGTTGAAGTCAAATTAGTTGCAACGTTTCAGATTAGTTGCAATGTTTGGTTATCTCCGAAACTTTCAGGACTAAAATGTAAATAAGAAATATTTCAAGGACCAAAAAAAAATTCCGAAACATGTGGGGCTTAGCCCAAACCCAAGCTCACCTAGGTCCTCCCTCTTCTTAACACATGAGTTATCCCTTGGGATCCCAAACCACTTACTTAAAACTAGAGTTTATATAGTGCTCAATCCTTCCATCTTATATCTATGTGGGAGATTTGTAATTTGGCCAAAACAATTCATCTATAAATGTCTCAAATACCTTACTTTGTATACCAATATATATTTAATTTCTTAACGAAATTTGACGATACTTGTCACTAATATCATCTACTCATATAGTAAATTAGGCATGTGCGAAGAAACGATGTTTCTGACATGCGCTCCATATGTTTAAGTCACTAAAGACGGAAAAACTCAATCTCACGTAGTTAAATTTTCAACAAAAATTAAAGTCTGCATTACTTTTCGGATGTACGCTTTGGTCCCCGAAGTTTCAAGATGTCCAGTTTGGTCCCCGAAGTTCGAAATTTCGACGGTCAAGACAGAAAAGCCAAGCACTCAATTCGGTCATTTATTTTGGCTGAATTACTCCTCCTATAATGGCCAAATCCGTTGGTCTTTCTCCCATTTATGTTGGTGACTTTACTACCTCCATAATGGCCATTATTTGGCTATTATGGAAGCGCTTTTGAGGCGATAAATCAGTCCATTCCTCACCTATATAAACACCCCTTACACCATTGTTGAGCACACTTGAAATGCACGAAAATACACAACTTAGAAAAAATCTTCTTCCTACAACTTCCAAGCATCATTTCGTTATTCAATATTCTTCACGGTAGCTCTTGAGTTTCCTTTGCTCAAGGGTTCCATTGTTGTTTTATCTTGGGAGACAAATTGTCCGGGACGTATAAAGGATACATACGGGGCAATATTGTCTTAAGGATGAGAGTGCCACACTCACTTATTTGTAGTTGATTTGGTGAAAAAACTTTGAGCTTGATTATTAAAGAAGGCAAAGTGGTTTATTATTTTTTAAAGGCTTGAGTTTAATCTACCCATTGAGAATTGATGGGATTGGTATTAAAAGGTTGAATGTCAAATTTGGAGTGATTTGGATTAGTTTTGAAGCAAAAATACATTAGTGAAATTTAGGTGTAAGTCCGATAATAGATTAGAATTTGTGAATAATTCGTACAAAAGTTATATTAACACAATTTATAGTAAAGATGACTATATACCAAGATCGTGGTAAAGTCTTCACCCATCTATCAATTTTTTTGGCGATCCGCTTGGACTTGTGACCAATTAATTTCAATTTTACCACAAAATTGTACTTAAAGTCTTGACAATCTGTCATGATCTATGACAAGGAAAATCTTTGCCCAATTAGAACTTCGACTAATCCATCGAGACTTACGACCAAATTTTGACCCACAAGCTCCTAATCCAACAAACCTTTTTGCTTCAGTTATCTACATGGGGTTAAAACTTAAAAGTTGAAGTAAAATATATATTAAGAATATTTAAGAAGAATTAAATGATTGAAACAATAAACCTATCATATATGACTATATGGCAGTTAACATTTAAAAAAACCGCACTTAAAAACACATGTTTCAATTTTTCTTCACTTCCGCACATCCCAAAAAGAGTATATCCATACTGTTCGTCACGTTAACGTCCAAGACTAAAGATTATCAAATATCAATTTATTGAAAGATTGAAAACACATAAGCACAAAATATATTTAAGAACAATTGGATATGCACACAAAAGCATGTATTCTAGCTTGTCCTTAAAATAGCACATGAATCATGTCTTCAATCGTGAGTCATGACGGTATTTAGGCTGATAATTTTTGAAATATTACTTGAAGAGTTTGCAATAAAGTAAACATTTAGCACCAACTATTATATAAAAGAAATTTAGGGTGCAAAGTGTCAAACATGTTTCAACAAGAATAAACTTGCACACCTATTATAGCAATTAAAATAAAATATAGGTATTATTGAATGCTCGTTGATTATTTACTGACCATGTAAGAACGAAATGTGTTAGGAATATAAATAAATATAATACGTACTTTGAAAAATAATTCATCATTTTCAATTTTTCTGATTTTTATTTTTAAGATCTAAAATCAAAATTTTTAAATTTTAATTTTGAAACAAAACAAAATAACAAAAGTATTTCAACTTGATTTGATTTTTTCAGTTTAATCCAAATAATACACACCTCAAATTTCGGCTGATGAACTTTGAAATGTTATGTGAAGATTTTGCAATAAAGGGAACTTCTAACACCAAATGTATAAATAAACAAAAATTAGGGTGCAAAGTTACATTTTATCTCTCGAATTAGGGCTTGGGCTATCCTAAAACCCGCAATCCATAAACCCTAGAATTACTTCCCTTCCACCTCCACACGCTGCTCCTTCCTTCTCATTGATTTTTTTTTTTTTTTTTTTTTTTGCAAAATCTCAGCTCTTTTCATTTTCGCAGTAATTCAAAATGGAATCGAAGCTTGAATCAGCCAAGAAAGAGGTAAGCCGTTCCGCAATATACAAGCAGCAATTTTTTCTTTTTAATTATATAGTAAATTGTCAATATGCCGAGTTTTATATAAGGATTAGATACCAAAAGCTTGTTAAATAGAATTGTTTAATCATTATAAGACTTATGCCATCACTATTTTGTAGCTGGTTTTGCATTTATCTTTTCTCCCTCCATCCCAATTTATGTGTCACCAGAGGCGAATTCAGGATTTCAAAATAATGGATACACCATAAGGATGCTTTAGAATTTTCTTAAGAAAACGCGATGCAAAAGTGCAACAAGTTGGGTTCAATCCCTTAACCTTAACTAGTGCACCACTCAGTCTCATTTGACCATGGGTTCTTCAGTTAATATTAGATATATTTTAAGAATTATACACATAATATACCGATTTTAGTCGGGTGGCCATGTGTTCACGTGACCCATTTTTTCTATGTAAATTCTCCACTATAAAGCTTAGACATTTGTGTGGATATAAGTCATTTCATTAAGGGTAAAAAGAGAGTTTTAAAGTTAAGTTGTTTCTGGTTATCGAAATGTGACATTCTTTTTGGGACAGACTAAAAAAGAAAAGGTGCCACATAAATTGGTATGGAGGGAGCAGTAATTAGGGCTCTCCAAGTGTGCAAATTCAAAATTATGCTTTAGAGATTATAACACTTTGCTTCAGAAGAAATGATGATGTATGTATTTTTTCATTTTGAATGTTAAAAGGTTCTTGCTGAAATCGTCAAGTTAGCTCAAAAGCGGGAGATGAAAGGAAGTAGTGGAGGTTGGAAAGATTTTTTGAGATCGTACGACAAGAAGTTTGGGGTTAGCTTGAGTGACCCATCCAAGAGGTCGATTGATGTGCTGTTGGCATTTTTAAAGACGTTTTGCGAAGATGACTTAAAGGTGGTTATAGATGGACTCTGGTTTTCATTTGGTTAATTAGCATATAATATTTCTGTTAATACGAATAACAGAATGTTCCTTTATTGTGCAGTTTTTTGATAAGGTGTTTCAGTGTCATTCCAACCGAGATGAGGTTGAGCAGCTCCAGAAAAGTTCCCCAGACAGTGAGTCTGTTGAACAGGTGAACAAAATATGTTGGCTTTTGGGTGTTCTGAATCGTAAGGGCAGTTTTTCTGTAATATAGTTGGGAAATTTATTTAAGTGGGTAAAGGTAGCTAATTCATCTCCAGTTAACTGTCAGGTCTTAAACTTTTTCTCTTATAATTTAACTGCGGTTTGTAGCTATAGATTGTTAATAATACAGTTAATGTTACTTTTTTCTTAAAAATTGTGTAAATAATTTAAAAATAGAGATCTACAATGGGGTGATCTAGTAGTTGAGATGTGAGAGTAAGTAACAACCTAGAGATCCTAGGTACAAATACTAGGTATGAATACTATGTGCATCAACTTCTATGAGGCTATTTATTCTAGCCTCGGTGGATAGGATTACTGTAGCAACTTGTACTTATGAACAGGAGGTGATGCTAGGTAGATTATAGTCGAGATGCGCAAACAAGCCCAAACACCATCGATATCCAAATAAAATAAAATAAAACAAAGGAAAGCGGTATTCAGAGAAATTGTATAGCAAAAATGTCGCAATCTTTCCTATTTGGATCCCGACCTCTCTTTTTCCCATGAAGAGGCTAGTTGGTATCTGCTTATGAAGCTTTATGATCAAATGTATCTCACCACTTTGCTACTTAATAAATTGACATTGTGGCGGTGCAGAGACTGGTTCGTTTAACTTTTGAGCACCCTCAATATCCGACAGATTACTCATTTCCATCACACGAGGAGGTTCGTCACTACCTGTTGCTTTCTTTTCTTATTGTCTACTTTAGTAGTTCAATCTCTAGAAAACATGTCCCAAATGAAGTGCTTTCTCTGACTGTTTATAGGAGGTATAGTGTCGCAAGCTTCAGCTTATTTGTTTTGAAATAGAGTAGTTTGTTTTGAGAATTTTTTTCATGGTTTCCTTCTATACTTACAAATCTTGATGCTCTGCAGGAAATTTTAGGTGCATTTTAGTTTTAGCTTGTTTACTGAACTGGTGATAGTCCTTTCTTGAATTAATTCCGTGTCACTGGAATCTGTCTGTTGTATAATTGACTGTTCTATTGCAACACTAAACTTCTCTTACTACAACTTACATCCATGGGAACAGGACTGGTTAGTCACCAAAAGGAGTAAAAAGTCTAATTCTCAATCAAAGGCCATGGTTGCAATTGATTGTGAAATGGTCCTTTGCCAAGATGGAACTGAAGCTTTAGTCAGAATCTGTGCTGTGGATCGTAACTTAGAGGTATTTTTGGGACTTATACCTTTCTGCGATGTGTGTGTGTGGCTGGCATCTTTATATTTAATAACTTCTGAAAATTGCAGGTTAAACTCAATGAATTTGTGAATCCCAACAAACCAATTGCAGATTACAGAACTGAGATTACTGGAATAACTGCTGAAGATTTAGATGGAGTTTCTTGTTCATTGGCTGATGTACAGGTATAAGTTGTTCACTTTAGCTTGTCCAGTAGCCATTAACAATTTCTCTGTCTGAACTTTTGTGTGTTATGATCCAGACGTCCATGAAGAAGCTATTATCGCATGGAACCATATTGATTGGCCATAGTTTACACAATGATCTTCATGGTAAGCTACATCTTGAATCATAAGTATTGGTCCTTTGTTATTAACATTCAAATCTTTGGTCCATATCTACTGGTAACTGGAAAGGACAAAATTTTATGATCATGTCTCTTTGTAATACCCCAGGGTTGTTATTGTTATTTCTACTCCCTTTTCTCTTTTCTTTCCCTGTCCTTTAGAGGATTATAACATGCTTTTGCTCTGTTATCATTCTTAACAGCTTTGAAGATAGATCATGCAAGAGTGATTGACACATCATATGTCTTCAAATATCAGGGTCAGTCTAATAGAAGACCTTCTTTAAGTAACTTGTGTAAGGTAAGCCATGTTTTTTTTTCTCTCAAAATTTTGGTTCATCTTTCCATGCTACAATATTTCCACTCTGTTGAGTGGTTGGCCGTACCAACCCTTACTTTGGATCCCAATTTTTTTTGGGAATATGTAAGTGCAGACATTTCTTTAAATGCACAAATCTGAGCACTCTAGAGAACTCAATTCCTTTTATGTTAGTAAAATAGGTGTGCTGCCTTTTATCAACAAATTCTTCTCTTGGTTTGTCTCGCTGTTAATACATTTTCCAACTATGGTTCCTTTACAAGCTGAAGATTTTTACAAGTATTTAACTGTTTATCACAAGCTCTGCATGATCAATGCTATTGTTACTTACAATAGTTTCCAAATAGTCTGTGTTAGGGTTTGAACTTCGAAAGGTGGGCTGTCCACATAATTGTCTAGATGATGCATGTACTGCAATGAAACTTGTTCTTGCCAAGATTGAGCGTGGAATTGATAATGTCATACCATTGGTTCGTGAGGAGGTAATGTCTAGAGCCTTTTATTTTCAATTTCATTTGCTTTCTTGTTTCCTGGGTATGTTATTGTTGTTCTTATTTCCTGGTTGATAAGATGGTCATCTACTCTGAATTTAGGTGCAAGAGTCCGAGACAGCGCAGCTACTTGTCCACAGAATACCAGCGGCTGTTCATAGCCAAGAGTTGCACAAAGTTATTCCGGGAGACTTTAATGTGGAAGTTAAGGTTAGGAGAATCTCATGCTTTTTTCTCTCATCACATTTTAATGATGAATGCCATCTTTATGCAGTCTGCAATAGTTTATAAAAGCATATGACAGCAGTCAATCGGAGAAGAATTTGATTGGTTTTGTAATGGTCTATGCTATAATCATTCCTTAGGTTACGGGATCCTTCAATTGCCTTAACGTACCTGTGTCAAACTGGTGTGACATGGGTATGCTTGCTTTGTGCTAATTCTTCAAAATACACTAATATATGCAAGAAGCTACTCATGCACCTGTCAAAAGTTCACAGTTATCCACACCCGATACGTGCTTTTAAACAAGTCCATGGACATGGGTCTTTGCCAGCGTTATTAAAAGCAAGGCAACTGCTTGATGCAATTTAAAGGCAGTATTGTTAAAGGCAAAAACGTGGCAAAACACTTACTGTCAGTTGAGACTTGAAACGCTAAGCGCCATGAAATCACGAGCTTTAATGTAAAAAGAGTCCAATGGAGAAAAACTATATAGAGAAAAACGTGTGCAAACAAAATATTAAATTATATGGATCAATTAATTATGTAAACTGCAACGAAATTGAATATCATGAGGAATCGTGTTGATCAATTCCAAAATCTAGTTCATATATCTTGTTTAAAGGCAAAGATGTTCAAGTTTTAAGTTAGATTCATGATTTGTTTTCATATGTCATGCTCTTAATGACTAGCATATGTATGCATAACGGTTCTCTTATAATTAGTATATTGCTTTACCAACTATATTTATTATTTAGTGCTGCTTTCTTAGAGACAGAGCCGGTTTACATTCAGATCCACTCTTAACTATTAATGCTCCACTTAACTGCTGCCTAAGCAACACAAAGCACCCATTTTGTAATTGCACCTAGTTTCAGGTTAAGCTTTGCCTCAAGTGGGTCTTTAGCAATATTGAGCAAGAAGGTGTCACTTCTCATGGTAAAATGATGCCTACTTTGAAGAAGTGCACTTATGGGAAATGAGGTGCAAAGCAACCCAACTTAAAAGAAAAAGATAGGGTGCTGTGCTATTTGAATATTGAGATTCCTCTCCAATAATGCTTCAGTGTTAGCTTAGACATTCTTGTCTCTTCCTATTTTTGTTTCTCTACATGGAGATTTGTTTTTTTCCTAGATATTTTCTGCCTATTGTTTGAACTCCCCCCCTGGGGGAAAGGAACTCCGGACATGGTAATTTAGAGGAGTTCGAAGTTTCCTCGCATTTTTATGTGGTTCTGTATTTAAGAGTAACTGTTGTTTTCTTTAGAAGCAATAGTAGTAATCAAGATATTTGCACGTGAATGATGTTTGAGTAACAATCTCTGTGGTTCTTCATCACTTTCTAGTTCGAACTTTGCTTCATTGTACTTAATGTCCATTTATGATCTGCTTGCAGGCTAATAAAAAAGGGCAAGCAGACAAGTATACTGCCTTTGCCAATTTCAAAAATCAGCATGAGGCAAATGAGGCATTTTATAAGCTTGAAGGCAACCTAGAGAAGGTTGGTATTCTTTCTGGATTTCTTTGTACAAAAGGGCTTTTACTATCATCAGAGAAAATCATGTATGTACATGAGAGAGGCATATGTTCTAATTTAACTGGCATGTCATAACTTTTGTTTATCCGTCTTTGTTAGGACACTGGCGGACGACCACAGAAGCTCGTTTCATTTCACCTTGATTCTGGTATATCAGGGTCTTTGTATGTTCGTAAGATGGCTGCCAATAATTATTCTAAAGAGGTTACCGCAAAGAAGAGGCCATTTGAAGATGAAGAGGCCGTTGGAGAGTCAAAGAAACTGAGGACAGAAGACCAGTGTACAGAGCTCAAGGAGTCTGGTGCAGCAGGTTGTAATCAGTGTGAAACTCACTTGAAAGAAATTGAGAGACTAAAGAAAGAATTAAACCACAGAGACGAAGAAATCTCCAGCTTGAACAAACTCATTGTTAACCTTGTGAGAAAACAAGGATTGTAACTCTCGAATAGATTTATTGGGCGCAGACGCCCTACAGGAGAACAGAAAAGAGTACAATTTTGACACCCAAAGGCCTATGCTTACTTCATGAACGTCAAAGAGCTGCTATTGTTCAATAGCTTTTGATTAAGCTGTTTCGTTTAGGACTGCCACAAAGAAACGGGTAAGGAGAAAAAAGGATCTCCCTGGAAGCAGTCTCTGGAGCTCTAGAAGAGCTGATTTTAGAAGTTTTTTTCACTTAATTTGATTGTTTTCTTCTGAATTGTAGGCAAGATCAATTGTAAACAGTGTTACACCTTGATTTCTTCCATATCTTTAAGTTTATGAACTTTTTCACTCTTTCAATTATCTCTATATTATTTGATTTCCGTGTGCCTTACCTTATTTATTTTTGTGTTCTCTCCAGAATGTTTCAAGCATCTTTTGAATATCCTGGAAATGCTTGAAACATCCTCTCTCGGCCTAATAGGTACAATTTGACGTGTTCATATATTCAATAGGATAAGTTTTAGTTGAGATGACACTGAAAATTAATGTCAATTTTAGGAGCTTGCAAGTAGTAATAAACTTGATGGTAGCATAATCAGTAAAAATCCAAGTTTAGTAACTTAAAAGGTGAACTTATATGGAAAAATCCTTGTTAGCAAAGTGCTTCCCACCGAATGGGGCTCTACGCGACGCGAATCTGGATATAGTGGGACTCCAATGCGGGTACCGGACGTCGAGTGGGAAATAAAAAAAGGTGAACTTATAAAGGTTTGTTATTTTCAATACCAAACAATGTACAAATAGGAAAGTCTTTTGTTTATAAATATTCTTCTTCTTCTTCTTTATAACTTCGTCTTTGACTATTGGAAAGTGATAACCAAACAATCTCACTCAAAAATAAATTTAAAAGAAAATAAAAGTTCGTTGACTTCTATTTGTCTTGTACAAGTTGATATATATATATATATATATAAACCGTAGAGTGGCGTACTAGGATTTCCAATTCATTCCACCTGCACATATACTCACTTCCTTCATCCTCATTTAAAAAATTATCAATTTAACCTGGCAAACATTCAACTTTGTTCAGATTTTGAGTTCTTCCGAATGGATTCGAAGATCGCCTCAGCCAAGAAAGAGGCGAGCCTCAGCTATGTAAAGTGGCAATTTTTTTTCAATTGCTCACAAAATTAGCTTTCTACTAAAAGAAGTGTGCTATTATGTACTACTGCTTGCTTTTGGAATTTGTATAATAGATTACTTCAATGAACATCATTTGTCCGGATATTTTTTTGGCTATTGTAGCGAAATGTTTTTACAGAGAACATGACATGACATGAAAAAGTTGTTCCGAAAAAATAAAAGACATATAGTGAAGTGTTGTTATAGAGGATGACTCTTAGTTGCTAATAGTCTTATAACCAGTTCTATTTATCTTACTTTTTAATTCAAGTTTTAAAGACAAAATTCGAATCAAGATTCCAAAGGGATGGCATAGTAGTTGAGACATAGGAGTAAGTAACAACACGGAGATCCCAAGCTCGAATACCAGTGGCAACACTTGATATGAAACCACTTACTCTAGCCTTGGTGGGAGAAAGCCTAGATCAAAGGTGCCAAATAGCTTAGCTAGACTCATCAGGTAGGGAATCCCATCCTCATCAAAGCTAGTAAGTAAGCCCAAGTCCATGCAAGAAGGTCCGCTGGATTTATCCAAATTCAAAACCAATCAAAGATTCTCTGCATTTAAGGAATTTAAGTCTGCTCCGAAATTTCATATCTCTCCCACGTGTGAGTCATCCGAACAACTATCGATTAGGTTAAAACAATCCCTCCCACACATGCAAAAAACTAATTAAAAAGGCAAAGCAGACGAAGGCTAAAGTATTGACCGAAGAGGAGGGGAAAGAGATATTGCCTTTGATTTATAGGATTACCTTCGCACCATGTGTTTGTGGGGAGGTCATGTTTCTAGGTGGATTATAAAAATACGTGTAAGCTAGCCCGGATACAACCGATATAGTAAGAAATTGGACTCAACATTCAGACTTTTCGTAAAGCAAAATAGTTGCATGCTTTCCGCTTGGGATTCCCCCGCCCCTCTTTTTCCAAGAAGAAGCTGGCTGGCATCTGCTTGTGAAGCTTTATGACCACTCATCTCAATCACTGTGATGCTTACTAAATTGACATTGTGGCAGTGCAGAGACTGGTCTGTTTAACTTTTGAGCACCATCAATATCCGGCAGATTACTCATTTCCATCACATGAAGAGGTTCGTTACTGGCTTTAGTCTTAAACTTCTCTTATTGTCCATTAAGAAGTCCAATCTCTAGAAAACATGTCTTAAATGAGGTGTTTTTTGACAATTTATAATATCTGTATTGTCACAAGCTTCAGCTTATTTCTTTAGAAATGAAGAATTTGTTTTAAGAAAAATGTGCATGTTTCCTTCTATATTTGCAGATCATGATTCCTTCATTCCAACAACAACAACAACAAACGCAGTGTAATCCCACAATGTAGGGTCTGAGAAGGGTAGGATATACGCAGACATTAACTCTACCTTGCATGAAATTTAGGTGCATTGTAGTTTAGCTTTTATTTTTTATTGAAGTGGTTATAGTTCATCCATGAATAAATTATGTGGCACTGGAATCTTTCATTTGTATAATTGGAAGTTCTACGGTAAAACTAAACCTATAATATACATCCTTCGGAACAGGACTGGTTTGTCACTGAAAGGAGTGAAAAGTCTAATTTCATCCTATCGAACTTTTGAGTTTAGTTAGGCCCAAGATCTATTCCTTCATGGTATCAGAGCCAGACCCATTCCAATTCTATGTTCACCGATGTTGGGTCCCCAAATTATATTGTTCACGCTCCAGTTAACAAGGTCTGAGCGTGCGGGGAAGTGTTAAGAGTCCCACATTGGAAATAGAATGGAACATGGATTCTACTTGGACAATCCTCATACAAGCTAACTTTTGGGGGTTAGTTAGACCCAAGATCTATTTCTTCAGTCAATGGTTGCAGTTGATTGCGAAATGGTTCTTTGCCAAGATGGTACTGAAGCTTTAGTCAAAATCTGTGCTGTGGACCGTAATTTAGAGGTACTATTCGGGCTTATACGTATCTGCAACACACACAATCTGACACTCGCATATATATACACATACATATGAATGTAACAAATGGTCAAAAGAACCCACCTGGGCGGACACTTTATCTCTAATTTAGTTCACCTTGTTCTCCTTCATGTCACTATAAGTTACTTTGAAGTTTTGAAAACTGCAGTTAAACTCGATGAATTTGTGAATCCGAACAAACCAATTGCAGATTACAGAACTGACAGTACTGGAATAACAGCTGAAGATTTACATGGAGTTTCTTGTTCATTGGTTGATGTACAGGTATAAGTGGTCCACTTTAGAATATCCAGTATCCATTTGCAATTCCTTTATTGAACTTCTGTGTATATGTATCTACGGTCCAGATGTCCATGAAGAAGCTATTATCACATGGAACAATATGATCGGCCACAGTTTACACCATGACCCTTGTGGTAAGCCACATTCTTGCATCATAATTTTTAATCTCATTTAATTAGCATTCAAATGTTTGGTTCACATCTATTGGTCATATGTCTCTTTTTTAATATCCCTAGCTTATTATGTTATTTCTACTCTCTTTTCTCTGTTCTTTCCCTTTCCTTTAGAGATTCCATCAACACTATTTTTCTCGGTTGTTCTTTTTACATCTTTGAAGCTAGATCATGCTAGAGTGATTGATACATCATATGTAAGGTAAGCGATGATTTTTTATATGTATTCATCAACCAGTATGTTGAATGGTTGATGAATGCGGTTGTTACTTACAATAGTTTCCAAATAGTCTATTTTAGGTTTTGAACTTCGAAAGGACTCTCCACATAATTGTCTAGATGATGCATGTACAGCGACTAAACTTGTTCTTGCCATAATTGAACTTGGACCTGATAGTATCATACCATTGGTTCATGAGGAGGTAATCCGACAGTTTTTTTTTTCTTGTTTACTGGTTGATAGAATGGTCATCTATTCTTTTGAATTTAGGTGCAAGAGACAGATATGGCAAAGCTGCTTGTCCACAGGATACCAGTGGCTGTTTCTTGCCAAGAGTTGCACAAAGTTATTCCTGGAGATTTCATTGTAGAAGTTAAGGTTTGGAGAATCTCATGCTTTTCTCTCTCACGACGTATCAATAAATAAGGGATCTTTACACAAATAGCTGGCGGAATTCACTATTCAGTTTTTCTAGCCAGTATACACTGATTATACATACTTATACACATACTATATATGGATGGATTCAGAGCCGTTCCTATACTTTTAAGGGCCCGGTGAGAGAAACAAAAAGAGATCATTTTTTATTCACATGAAAAATTAACTTGGTTGAGGACCTTTTTAAACAACTTGCAACAAAAACAAAATGCTTTGTCAAGTGCTAAATCTGATTTTGTGTTTAAAAAAAAAAGCCTTTCACTGATCATTTGATTTGAACATGCAACTCTCGCTAGAGAAGGACTTTTGAAGGGAGCCCTCAACCACTAAGCTACAACTCTCACTGATAATATTGAAGACATTTTTAATACATATCTTAATATGTGAAACCAATAAAAGAAAAATGAAAATTCTGCGGGGCGGAGGCCCCGCCGGCCGGGGGTGCGGAGGCCCCTGTGGGGTGCGCGCCACCTCGACCACCCCATGGACGGCTCTGTATGTATTATACATCTGATGACATTCTAATGCAGTCTGCACTAGTTTATGCTATTAGTATATAAAATCATATTTCTGACATTCAATCATTGAAGAATCACATTTCTTACTTGTTTGGTATTTTTGTAATGTCTATGTTGTAGTCATTCGTTATGAGCAAAGTGAAGTTTCCTTATATTCTACTCCCTCCGTCCCAATTTAAGTGTCTTAGTTTGACTAGGCACGGAGTTTAAGAAACAAATGAAAACTTTTGAATCTTGTGGGGTCTTTAAATCTTGTGGTCTTAAACTTGCCAAAACTTACTAAATATAGAAAGAGATACTCTTTTTGGGACAAACAAAAAATGAAAGCAAGACACTTAAATTGGGACGGAGGGAGTACGTGCTTTTGTATTGAAGAGTGTTGTTTTCTTCATGACAGTTAATAGTTTGAATAACAATTTGCACGGTTCTTCATCACTTTCAAGGTTGAACTTTGCTTCATTGTACTTAATGTCCATTTATGATCTGCTTGCAGGCTAATAAAAAGGGCAAGCAGACAAGTATACTGCCTTTGCCAATTTCAAAAATCAGCATGAGGCAAATGAGGCATTTGATAAGCTTGAAGGCAACCTAGAGAAGGTTGGTATTCTTTCCGGATATCTTTGTGCTAAAGGGCTTTCACTGTCCTATACCATGTGTGTACATGAGAGACATATGCCGTAATTTACCTGGCACGTCATAACTTTCGATTATCTGTCTTTGTTAGGATACTATCAGACGATTTCAGAAGCTCGTTTCATTTCATCTTGATTCCGGAATATCAGGGGTTTTGTGTGTTTGTAAGATGGCTGCCAATAACTATTCTAAAGTGGTTGCCCCAATGAAGAGGTTATTAGAAGACGGTGAGGCCGTGGGAGAGCCAAAGAAACTCTGGACAGAAAATCATTGTACAGAGTTGAAGAAGGCTGCTGGTGCAGGTTGTAATCAGTGTGAAACTCACTTGAAGGAGATTCAGAGACTGAAGAAAGAACTAAGCTGAAGAGACGAAAAGATCTCCAACTTGAATAAACTCATTGTTAACCTTGAGAAAAGAAGGATTGTAAAGGGAAAAATTAGGAAATTATTGATATGGTTGTATATCTAGTAAGTAAAGTCTTAGAATCCTTGTAATTGTGTAAATAAATAGGAATAACTTCCCTTTCCTTTTTACGATTAGTTTCACAATAATCTTTCCTTTTTGGGATTATTTGTAGACAACTAAACACTATATAAGCCCCAACATGCTTCAAGGATTATCAAGTGATTCATTCCCGATATCTCTTATTTTTCATTCTGTACATGGCATTAGAGTCTTTAAGATCTTGATAACATTCAAACAGCTTCCACCACCGCCGCTGGTGATGGTCAATGCTTGCCTATTGAGTATTGAGCAAAGAAATAGCTCATGCTTCTCAACCCATCATTAGGGGCGGATCCAAAATTTGAAGTTTACTGTTCCTACAATGATCTCAAGTTAACATTCAATAATAATTGAGTTCATAGTCAAATATTTATAAAATATATATAGTGGATATTTCAATACATATATAAAGTTTGAGAAAAAGCTATTGTCTGGATTTGTCACTGCACTAGGTCAAACCTTAGTGTTAAGAGTTCCACATCGGATATATGAAATGAGAACATGGACAATCTTCACCCTACAATCTTGTGGGGTGGGGATTGTCCAAGTCTATATAAGAAGTCATGTTCTCATTTCATATCCGATGTGGAACTCTTAACACTCAGTGATTTTTTTTCATATTTTGAAGTAGTAAGAGATTAATACCGTTGACCCCAAAAACTGTCCTATAAAGTCCAATATACAACTTTTTGATCAACTATAAATAACATAAAGTTCCAGTTAAGTGGCCAATTATTCAATAACAATATTCAGCAGAGCTTCCCAAGCCTATAGCAACAAGGCCTACCTAGAAAAATCATAAACTATTTCATGGGAAAGGGTCTAAAAATAATACTCCTACTAATACTCTAGTTTTATTGTAAGGAGAAAATTACCCTCATATTTTAAGCAGATATCATTCTTCTAATCACTCTGCACACTAATTAATGACTGTAAAAAGTTAAATTAAAGAAAGATTAGTGAAAGTTGTCTGCCTCCTAGAATTTCTTTGTCCTAAACATGAGACATGGGAAAAGGACTACAGTTTTCAAGAATGTTTATTGGATTATTAACACATTCTACTGTCCAATTAGTCCCAATCCAAGATGGCATGTTTAAGTAGAAAATAGTATGAATGAAGTCAATATCATGATTGTTTATACTTTTATGTGAAAATATATAACTTGTGTATACCGTGTATATCACGGAAACCCATCACAAGCGGGAGACCGTGATATACACGGTATACACATCCGTGTATATCCTATAATTGGTAACATATTATTTGTATATAATTAGCATTGTAAATTTACCATAATTGTAGGATTCTTGTACAACTAGAATAGGGTTTTGGTAGTAGAATAGGAATATGATTTTCCATATTCTAGAAATTGTAAATTGTATATATACTCTTTCATTAATGAAAATAATGAAGGGATTATTTCTTTCATGGTATCAGAAGTCTAGGTTTCACATACCTGCTTCTCCAACAGCTTCCGCTTGTCTCGGCCTCCTCGAAATCCGAGTCCTTCATCGATTTCCGTGCCGAGTTCTTTCTCATCTCTTCCCAAATTTTCTTCCAAATCCCTCAAAATCCCCTATTGTTCTTTCATTATGTCTACATCAAAGAATGTATTTCATCCTGCCCTTACTATTTCCAACATCATGAACCACATCCCTATTGTTCTTGAGATGGAAAACGTCAAATACGCGACGTGGGCGGAGTTGTTCAAAATTCACGCCATCTCACATCAAGTTCTCCATCACATAATTCCTCCTGCTACCCTTACTCCCGCGGAGGATCCTCAGTTATGGATTACTCTTGATGCTACCGTCCTTCTGTGGATTTATTCCACTATTTCTACCGACCTTTTGCATACGATTATTGAGCTAGACACTACGGCTATGGCTACATGGAATAGATTGCGTGATATATTCCAAGATAACCTACATCCTCATACTGTCACCCTTGAGCAAGAATTTTCCCAAGTCAGCATGGAAAATTTTCCTGAATGTTTCAACATTGTACACTTACCATAATTATAGAATTCTTGTACAACTAAAATAGGGTTTTGGAAGTAGAATAGGAATAGAATTTTCCATATTATGGAAATTGTAAATTGTATATGTACTCTTTCATTAATTAAAAAAATGGATTATTTCTTTGATTGGGTGTTCTTGTCCTTGCTGTTAAACTAGGACCACCCCTTGTAGATTTTTTTAATTTTATTTTGTGGGGTAGAATTTTCTATTAGTTTGAAGCTCTAGTAGTAGTTTATGTTTTTCTTCTTTAAGGTCTTATAAGAACCATAGAAAGGTGAAAAGTCGATTACACTTATAAGTTGGTTAAACTAAAGTTAGATTAAATTAGCTTATAAATTTTTTAGCCTTTTTTACGTGTTCATAAACTTCAAAGGTGCTTATAAACACTATACGCCAAAATCAGCTAAAATTTATAAATTGGTCATTCACAACTTATGACTTTTAATTCCAGTTTAATTTTTTTTTAATTTGACCAAAATTTTTACTATTTATTTCCTACTATTTTTTTCTGATCTCAAAGTAGTACTCTTCCCAAAACAAAAATCCTAAATTTCTCTCCATTCCGTTTATGTCATCCATGATCCATCCTTCTCCTTATTAAATATCTTATAATTTTTAATTTTAATGAATAACTTTAAGGGTATTGTAGTCGTTCTCAAAAAAAATGTTTATCGACACTTCTTTATCACTCATCAAATAATTTTATCCAAACACATAATTGTTTCTTATTTATAAGACCAGTTTAATTACTTAATTTTCCCACAAATACTTCATACTTATCTACTTTTAATCAGCTAATCCGAACAAGTTGTAAAATCGGTTAGCAGTGCAGCTTGATAAATAGGAAAACTTATGGGAGAAGAATCATACTCCTAGAAATGCTCCCAAATAAATGTCTTTCTTAATCTGTAGAGCGTATGAGCTGCGGCAAAGGTTCACTTGCATTTTATATAAGATTAAATTTATCAGATGTATTTTTGAGTCCTTTTGTAATAATTATAGCTTCATCACTATGTATGAGTAACCCGAGTTTGTCAAATAATGTTGATGAGCTGTATGATTGGCAATTATATTTCCTAGAAATATCTTTTAACACCTAAAATTAACTACAAAGAGAAACAACCCCTCCCCCAATCCCACAAAAAAAAAATGAAAAACTTTAGTGTTATAGTAAGTGTGTAACAGATGGAAACCTGCACATCTAATGGATCTTGCACTTCTCTTTATTCTTCTGTGGCTAGGCAACTAATTAAAGTGCTCTCTTGAAATTTATTTTTTCCCCTTCACATACTATCATATCTAATTAACTAGAGTCCACTTGGGCACAGCTCAATTGGTTATCAAGTTAACTAGAGTATTAAATACGAGGTTTCAAAATTGTTAATTAAGGATGGTACTATTGGGCCTTCACGTTTTCAATTGAAGAGGGCAGCCAGCCAGCCACACGAGCTAAAAAGCTAAAACAACTAGGAAAACACACACAAATACAACTTTTTAGTAATTAAAAAGATTACAATTACTCTATAAAAATTACATAAATACAACTTATTTAAAATTTTAACTTTTTAATTATAAAAATACAACTTCTTACATTTCTAAAATATCAATAATACTTAGTTTTAAGAGTTACTACCATTAATGCATATATTCACTTTTTACTTTCTCTTTCTTTCAAACCATTTTTTTTCTTTCGTTTCCTCCTCTTCATTCTTCTTTTTCTATTTTCACTTGATGAATGCAATTTTTTTTTTGTGATTTTAAAGAAATTTATTTAACTATATTAATATTAAGAAAAATACATGAAAATATATAGTTTATGATATATGAAAATATGATATATGGTATAAGAAAAGTATATAAAATATACATGATATGGTATATGGTATATGGAGATATGAGATATAGTATATCGATGCACATATATGCATATATATAGTATATCATTTTTAATATGTTTGAAAGCTAAGTTCAAAGGGAAAGTGGAAAAATCATCGAAAGACGACTTAAAGGTACATGTTTAGTATATATGGTATATTGTATATTGTTTATGTCAAGTATACTTAATATTATTGCCTTCATCATATTATTAATTCTATTATTAATGATGGATAGGAAAACAAAATTTGTAGGGACAAATTAAGGAAAAATCATAACCTATATAAATTTGTTATCATATTTATACTAAATTGACCATATCTAAAAAAATTATGTATATTGTTTATGTCAAGTATACTTAATATTATTGCCTTCATCATATTATTAATTCTATTATTAATGATAGGTAGGAGAGGAATATTTGTAAGGGCAATTAAGGAAAAAATATAACATGTATTAATTTGTTATCATATTTATACTAAATTGATCATATCTAAAGATTTTTTCCTTTTATCATTTATAGGGTATATTTTATAGATTCTGTAAATTAAAAAATAGTTATAAATTTTGTAAGTAGTTGTATATTTACTAGTATTTATGTAAGTTTCCCAAACAATTAATGTCTAGTGATGGGGTGGAATGATTAAAATTTGTTCACCTTTCAGCAAAAGTCTCATTTCGAACAATGAGAGACCTTTTGATAGGAACATCTTACATCTCCTAGTAAACTTACCGATGTAAATTTAAATTAATCAGGCTAATAAATTTTAAATATATATTTGTATACAACTAAGAGTCTATATTTTATACACTAACGATATAAATATTATTCCCTACATTTCATTTTAAGTGTCTTAGTTTGACTTGATACAAAGTGTAAGGAACAAAAAGAGACTTTTGAATCGTGTTGTCCTAAATTAAAGGTATGTGTAATGTACTAAAATATTCTTTGCATTTTGTGATTTTAAACTTGACATTTAGGATATTTAAATTGTCAACTTACTAAATATAGAAAAAAGAACACTCTTTTTAGAACATACCAAAAAATAGAGTAACATACTTAAATTAGGACGGAAAAGTAATAACTCTGCATATAAAAGAATCATATGATTTATTAAAAGATACTTAGTAGAATAGTTATAATCTAATATAAATATTATCCACAAACTCTGCGGTTAAATTTATATAAAGAGAAAGAAAAAAAGCTAATCAAATCAAACTATCAAAAGATTCTGCAAAGGCACAAAGCCAACTGACATTGACTAAATAGTTATATTGATTACTTTGACACTAGTCTACACACTTTCTCTTAGTTTTCTGTGCCAACTTTTATTATTCTACAGAAAATGCCAACAGAATGGTACAAAAGGAGTGTGATTTAGGAGTAAAAATATTTGATCTTCCAAACTGTAGAAAAGATAAATTAAGAAAGATTTCAGGTCATTGATAGATAGACTTGATATTATAATTAAAAAAGAGTAACACAAACACAAATGGTCGTACTCGAATTTTCAAAGACCCCACAAATCTTGAAATTAGCCAAAAATTTACGTTTGTTTTTAGAATTATTATAAAGTTTAGGGTCCCTTAATTATTAGTTGGACATTTAAATTTGATCCCCTTGATATCTTCCGATCAAACACGTTTAATTATAGATTATTGTAATTTTGTAGTTTAGTCCCTCACTCAGCTGGCAAATATTATCTAACAGATCTTAACTTAAAAACAAGGAGTAAATAAGTAATCTGATTAGTTAGAATATGTTGGATTCATGAAAACTTTAATAATGGAGAGACCAACACCGTATTGGAATATCACTAGATCATGGAATTAGAATTATGAATAATTAGGAAAGTTGTAATTTTTCCTTGTTTTATTCTTAGCCGAGAAGTATTTAAGATTTATTCCGTTTTCTTTTTTTAAGGGTTTAAGTAATATACATTGATATAGTGTATTTTAACTATTAATAGTGTATTTTTTTTTTTTGCAATTGGTTCCATTCTACATGCAAAAAGAAGTTTATAACTTTATATCATCACAACTTCTATTAAGGAAAATACATATATACACACTTAAAACTGTTAAAAATCACATATGCAACTTAATTTCATGGACAATCATTTACTCCCTTAATCTCGTTTGAAGCGTAAATAATTACATCATATTGTATTTTGCATAACACAATATATTGTTGAATTGTTTTGACTTTTGCTCTGACTTCTTCTCATCTAATCATTTGCTTCGCCTACAAAAGCTCGGATGAGCGTTACATAGCAACCTAATATGTAACATTAGTCATGTGACGACTATTTTCATGACTAGAAAAATCAAGATCTCCATCGAAAATAGACTCTTCGCAATTATTTGGTACGATCTTCGTGAGAAAATGTCTGCTCGAAAATTGACTGATTTTTAGCAGTGTTATTAAACGAAACATTGTATAGAAATATTTTATTTGGAAGGTGATGGTGTTGGGGGTTTCTTTTTAAAGAGCAAAAAATGCAACCAAATATGTGTGGAAATGAAAGGAAACATAGCCAATAAATAGGCTATACCTGAGCCAGCAACAGCTCAAAGATAAGGTCACAATTTACATTATTGTACTACAATAAAAAATAAATAAAAATATGAAAAGACCGCCATTGCTAGTGACAACTACTGTAAATGGCTCAACCCCATAGCTGAATTACTCATCGAATTAGCAAACTTAACCATATCTTGTGGCAAAAATTGGCAACTCCCTTCATGTCTAATTCCGAAAAAATCCCTCGTTAAACTATTATCCATGCCGTTCATTGAAACTGCTGGAGATTGCATACCAACTGTTTGCATTATTGCCTGATCCAAATTAATCGCCTTCCTAATACCGGAAGAACTAAAATTCGGACACCCAATGAGCCCATTATTGCCCTGTGACAAGGACGTGGAGTAGTCTTCGGATTTCTTGGCGAAAATTTGATCTGTTGTTTCGCAACCATGCAAACTGGTAAAGGTTGGTGTATTCGGCGAATAAGAAGAAGAAGAAAAAGAGTTCAGTTTGCTGAAATTGTTGCTATTTGTAGAACCCTTTTGAGCTGCTTTTTGTAAAAGTGCAGTGGCAGACATTGGCGTCGAAGAAGATTTAGTTAATTGGCTGTTGTTTTGACTATCAGAATACAAAGAACTTAACGTTTGATCAGCCATTGAATTGCCTTGTGGTGAAGATAATGAAAATTTTGGAGCTGTTGAAGATGCTCCAAATAGTACATTTTGAGATGGCATTTGCATCATTTCTTGAAATGCAGTACCTGTGCTTGATGAGTCAAAAAGATTTGAACTTGGTTGAAGTTGTTGATCTAACCAAAGTGATAATCTTGGTTTCTGCTGCTGATGAAGAGAATTATTCCCAGTTGCATAACTACCAAAATCTGGTCTAAATCCTGTGAACCCACCATGCAAATTTGATTGCTGGTTAAACAATGTGTTGTTGTTTGGGAAGTTCAAATTGTTAGCACCAACTGAAGTGATTCTTGAACTCTCCTCAGCTAAAGCATCACAGAAAGCTGTGTGTGTGATAAAACTATCTTTTCTGCAAGAAAAATTGAAAGCCAATAGTAAGTTGTTAGAAGTTGAAAAAAAAAGAGTATTTGAAGTTGAAATCTAAAAAGATTATTTGGATTTTGAAGTTGTGTTTATTCGTGAATTTCACTTGAAAAAAGTTAAAAGTTTTGTGAGTGAAAAATTATTAATTGTTTTACTTGAAATACTGCTCATCGTTATTTCAAATAATGAGGAATTTTCACTAGTTTCTTGAGTGAGAAGCGGATTTATTGATGAAAGAAGGAAATTGAGTTCAAGTTTGGAGCACATGCATAAGTCAAAGATTCAAGGATGACTCTAAAAGCTAAACAAATTCGGGTTAAACCGGAAATTCCTCAAGCAAGGGAAGATCTTTCAAAAATAGAATCAATTTGATGGCCAAACTATTATTTGCAAAATAATGAAATAAGTATTATGTATGAAGGGATGATCATTTATTTTACTTCCATGAACGGATGAGCATTTATTGTACTTGGAGCAAATATTCTCCAACAAAAAACATGTTACATGGTATATACTAGATATTAAAAATACCTGGAAAAGAGTGTGCCACAGTCACATTTGTGCTCTCTAGTTCCACAAGTTTTACTATGAGCTTTCCAATCTGATTGAACTGCATATTTCTTTGAACACTTTTCACACTTCCACTTCTTCTCTCCATGTTTCCTACTAAAATGCTTCTTTATTCCAGTAAGGTCTCCAAGTGCACGTGATGGATCATGGTGAATACAAGTCTTTTCTGGGCATATGTACACTTTCTTCTTCACTATTTCTAGTTTGTTCCTTTGCTTTAGCTTCCATGGAAGATTGTGTCCTCTTCTATGAAGTTGCAAATTTTGGTCCCTTTGAAAACCTTTGTTGCAAATCTCACATATGAATCTGTTTGTTGCCATGAGTGACTTTGGTGATAGAGCAATAACTTCAGCATCTGGATCTGTCAACAAATAAATCCAAACTCTATAAACTGAAGAATAAAAAAGCAAGTCCTCTATATAAATGCGGATCCAAGATTTGATCTTATGAGTTCAAGATTTTGAGTTCAAAACATGATACTACTATTTATCAACCACTGGACTTCCATCTGACGCATCTGATATGGTTATTTCATCTCTTTTTCTTTTCATATGATTTTGCTTACCATACCTGCTGATGTACTCCTATTTTTCAAGATTTTTGCATGTGTACCTATGTTCTAATTGAACCCATAGTTTAAACTATACATCCGCGACTGCATGCAAATCGAGTTATATATAATAATAGCAATATAAATGAACATTTGAAACTAAATATACCTGGTGTTCCTGGAAGATTTCTTGTTTTCTTGGAAGGAGGATTAGGTTTATGGTTAGGGTTTGTTTGGAGTTCTTGCTGATGAGGAAGTACAGCTTTGACAGAAAACACATCTCCAGACATCATTTTGTGAATGGTTTAATTTGGTTTTGTCTTAAGCTAGAAAACAAAGTGTTTTTTCCAAATAAAACAGATAAGAAGAAAACCTTGGTGGTATGCAAAATGTCACAAGTTTTTTCCCCTTCAGATTGAGCCAAAAGAACAGAAACATAAGTAGCAGCAGCATCAGCAGCAGCAAACAACAGTAGCACACAGTAACACAGAGAAAAAAACACAAAGTTGTTTAAATCTTAAAACATCAATAGAATACTACAATTAATCACTTCAATTTGGAAGCTTGGTAGTATGTTCGACATCAAAAGAAAACACCAAAAAAGACCTTGAAAGCTAAGGAGAATATTTCCTCTCTTTTTGTACACAACTCTCCTTTCAACTTTATCTCTACCTCTTGTTTTTTCAAAGTCGGTCAGCCATAGATTTAGCTGCTGTGGGCCACCTATATTTCCTTCTCTGTCTATCTAATGGAGTAGTAGTATAATTTCTTATTAATATAAATTATATACACTAATAGTTTAAATTTTTTACATTATCAGTATATACTAGCTACTTAAACAATGAGAATTGTTACATCTTGTCGGAAATTGGCTTGCCGGAAAGTTATTTTTGATTGAAAGTCGAGTCATTTCTGTTGAAAATTCGCTTTTTTCTAGTAGCGAAAGTTTCTTACTAAAGTAGATTGGTTTATCATTTTTCTCAAATTACCGTCATTTTTTAAAATTAAATGACCACCGCATGGTGATTATATTTATTAATAAAGTATACTGTACAAGACACACTTAAACAGCAAAAAAGAAATAAAACTTGGCAGATAACTATTCTAGAAACTAGGAAAAGAATTAAGCAAAATAGTCTATTCTAGAATAAATTACAGTAATTAATACGTTATATAGTACTATAAATTTTATATATAGTTACCTTATATTATAAGTGATTTGATAGAGTAAATTTTATACGTTACTAGCTACATATCTTACCATGTTGTATATGTATTGGCTGTATGCTGCTTTTACTAGAATGTGTAGAGCTGTGTGTCATTTGTAGTTTTTCGAGCTAACATATTCCTATAATCAAAGAAGCGACCAACAGTAATTTATTTAATTACTTTGTTTAAAGAGAAAGGAAACTTATGCACTTTAATTTTGACCTCTCTCCTTACCTTTTTCTTCCTAATAAAGGAAGTGATATGTACCTCTTTTTCGAAGAAATTTAACAAACACATCTAAGCTGATTTTTCTTTTTTAGGTTAAGCAAAAGCCTTCCTCTAACATTTTTTATTTTTCGAGATTCAAACTATATGAATTTTGACCAATATTTTAAGATGTACTCCGTCTCAATTTATGTGACATCATTTTCTTTTTAATTTGTCCCAAAAAGAATGTCACATTTCCTTGTTTGACAACTATTTAATGGCACCATCTCTATTTTATCCTTGTTGGATTCCACTTAATTTTGAAGATGTACTTATTGTGATTTTTTAAAAATAAAAGTGGTCACTAAAGTAAGGATAATTTAGTAAACATAATAAAGTCTTTCTTTATTTCTTAAACTCGGTGTCATTTCAAATGGTGTCAAATAAATTGGAACGGAGGGAGTACAACTTATAATACTTTTCAAATATATAAATTTTAATGTTAGAATATTGAGTTAATCTAATTCCACCGAGGCCACTCCCACTCTGTCCCGGATATCATCATTTCTAATTTTATCCCTCCTTGTATGCCCACACATCCATCTCAGCATCTTCATCTCCGCAACTTTCATCTTTTGGGTGTGCGAGTCTTGACCGGCCAACACTCCGTCCCATACAACATAGTCGGTCTAACCACCACCCTATGAAACTTGTCTTTAAGTTTTGGTGGCACCTTTTTATTGCACGAGACTCCAGATGTGAGCCTCTATTTCATCCACCCTGCCCAATACGATGTGTGACATCGTCATCACTTTCTCAATTCCCTTGGATAATAGACCCGAGGTACTTGAAGCTTCCTTTCTTTGGAATGACCTGAGTACCAAGCCTCACCTTCACGCTTGTCTCAAGGTCACTCCCGTTACTGAACTTGCACCCCAAGTATTCTGTCTTGGTCCTACTCAGCCTGAACCCTTTAGACTCCAGAGTCTGTCTCCAAACCTCCAGCTTAGCTTTCACTCCGCTGCGAGTTTCATCAATCAGGACTATGTCGTCTGCGAATAACATACACCATGGCACCTCCTCTTGGATTTGTCGCGTCAGTCCATCCATCACCAAGGCAAATAAGAATGGGTTAAGAGTTGATCCCTGGTGCTGCCCCATCATCATTGGAAAGTTCTCCGAGTCTCTTCCTACTGTCTGTACCATGGCCTTGGCTCCATCACATATATCCTTGATCGCCCTAGTGTACGCCATAGGCACACCTCTAACCTCAAAACATCTCCATAGAACCTACCTAGGGACTTTGTCGTATGCCTTCTCGAGGTTGATGAAAACTTTATGTAAGTCTCTCTTCCTTTCCCTATATTGCTCCACCAACCTCCTAATAAGATGAATGGCTTTTGTAGTCGAACGCCCCGACATAAATCCAAACTGGTTCTCAGAAATAGACATGCCTTTTCTCACCCTTATCTCCATAACCCTTTCACAAACTTTCATAGTGTGACTTAGCAGCTTGATACCATTATAATTGTTGCAACTTTGGATATCACCTATGTTCTTGTACAAAGAAATCATTGTATTCCACCTCCATTATCGGGCATTCTCGCCATCTTAAAAATGACGTTAAACAACTCAGTCAGCCACTCCAAACCTGCCCTGCCTGCGCTCTTCCAAAATTCAACTAGGATCTCATCAGGCTCGGTCGCTCGTCCCATGCGCATCCTGCGAACAACACTCTTAACCTCATCAACCTTAATGCTTCTACAATACCCAAAATCCCGGTACTTACCAGATTGCTCCAGATATCCCAGCATAATGTCTCTATCTTCTTTTTCGTTCAAGAGTTTATGAAAGTAAGACTGCCACCTCCGCCTAATATGCGCGTGCTCCACCAGTACTTTGTCGTCCTCGTCCTTGATGCACCTCACGTGATCCAAGTCATGGGCCCTCTATTGAAATCCCCTCATACAAATAACTTCTCATTGGGTGGTATATCTACCACCACTTCGTCCAAATCCTCTCAAAAAGCCTTTTCTCCTCCTCGTCCAAGCCCGTCTACGGCGCGTACGCACTAATAATGTTCATAGTAAACCCTTCAACTACCAACTTAATCGCCATCATCCTGTCATTGACCCTCCTAACCTCTACCACCTGATCCCTTAGCTCGTTGTCTACCAAAATGCCTACCCCATTCCTATACTTCAACCTACCCGAGAACCATAAGGTCTTCTGGACACAGGCTATATTAATCCTCCTATTCTTAAGAATCTTAACTAGCTCTATGGACTTCTCCGTTAAATTTCCAATATTCCAAGACCCTATTCTCAACCTAGCATCTTCTTTACACCCACTTACCCCCCCCCCCTAACTCTCGCCTCCGTCCCCGACCGAGAACATGACCCTAGTCTACTATTAATCACCAAATCTACTAAAGCGAATATAAACTAATAGACCAATCAAAGGTTTACACCTAAACACATGAATGCCCGGAATGGTATAACTAAAGGCAAGAAGAGTAAATTCAAGAGCGTAAAGGCAAGAAGCAATACAGTGAAACGTCAAAATTTAAATACCGAGATAAGGACAAAGAATATATACGAGTAATCGGATGTACCAAATGATTACAAAATAATCAATCTTTTATGGACCCACATGTGTCTGGTTCAAAAAATTTGGGGGACCAGTTCTGTTCTTTTGCATTCCCAAGGGTAGTCCGTGAATATGTGATACTCTTTCAGTCACGTGTTCTATAGACTGACCGTGTGGGATTCCCGCTGTAATTTTCTATAGGTTCTTGTTTTTTTTGCTTGAGTCCGATTAATTTAAATTTAGTTAAAAAGTTATAAGTTACGGATAAAATGTTTTTTATTAAAATTAATTTCATATTTAAAGTTCGAATTTAAATGTTTAATTAAAAAGGTATGAGTATTTATTTTTCCATTGCAATCTATGATGGTAATATATACTCCACAATTCTAATCCTTCGTTTTATATATATATATATATATATATATATATATATATATATATATTGTCAGGTCAAATATGTGTTGTTTTAACTAAATTAATTTGGTTCAAAATAAATATAATTTTAGAATTTCAAAAAAATATCAGTTAGTACTTTTTATCTACTCTTATTCTAATAAATAATCTAAAATGTATATATGAGTAATATAGGTTAATTTGAGGAGATATAAAGGATAACTTAATGAAATAATTTTTATGATTACTACTACTAAATGGTATTTTAATAGGCGTGCTAAAATATTGAAAATACTTATTTTGGAATTGTGACAAGAATTTGATATTGAGTCTAACTCAATTCCGAAAACTAGTTCATGAGGTAAGTATTGTTAAAGATCATTAATGAGATTAAATAACTCATTACCCGCGCGATGTAGGAACTCGACAACCCCCCTGCCCTCCCCCTCTCGTGCACACACACAAGAGAATATCTGGAGCAAACAACAACAAGAACATACCTAGTGTAGTCCCACATGTGGGGTCTGGAGAGGGTAGGATGTACGCAGACCTTACTCTTACCTTTGTGGTATAGAGAAATTGTTTTCGATAGACCCTCGGCTCGAAATAGAAGACAAGGATGTGAAGCATGACATCAAGAAAAGATATGACAACAAAATAGCACGATAAAAAGCAAATGAGGCAACATAGATAGTAATACACATTGAAGAAAAGAAAAGGGGCAACCCGATGAACTAAGCTCCCACTATGCGCGGAATTTGAGAAAGGGCCGAACCACAAGGGTCTATTGTACGCAACCATATCCTGTATTTCTGCAAGAGGTTGTTTCCACGATCAATATATATGCTTGCAGTCAATATCGAGTAAATCATGAATTAGGATGATAAGAAATTAAATAGACATTAAGACTAACCCAACGTTGAAAGCTAGCTCATGAAGTAAGAACTACCCATAATTATATAACAAGACCAATAATATATCACCAATCGATGCAAGAATGAGACTCAAAAATCGAGCAATTATTATACCATAGTATAAAACTGTAAAACAAAATGCAAGGAGAAATATTGTTGATACATAGGTGCGTGCTTTTAGAATCATGTGCTTTTAAGCATATAACGAAATAATATCCTATAAGGTTTCATGTTCGAACATTGAAAATGAAGAAACATATAGTAGGGAGAGTTTCTTCCTTTATGCATCATACATAGCATGAATTGAAATTAGTTGACCATGAGTTTCGACACTAGATGGATAAACTAAAAATAAATATATATTTATATTTTTCTTCGTTTTGATTACTTGATAATATGATTATACAAGGGAAAAAGTACTTTAAACACTATATGTATTGTTTTCAAAGGTCAGTGGCATTACCTTCGGAAAATTTAGAAGGACAACTCGCCAAGCCTACGGTGAACATCGGTTACCACCCTTCAAAGGAATTTTTTCATTAGTTACATAAAGTTGGAACACGAGAGGAACATGTGTAAATTTTTTAAATTCATATACACAAATTTTACAAGGAAGAAATAATAATCAATAAAAAGAATCAAATTTGTTAGCTATCATTTTCAGAATAGCATTTCATCCTTTTGAAAATAACTTCTTTTAAATTTGTCAATATTAGCGAATATTCTCCGAATATTCACAGTATATTTTGTAATTATAATTATTGTATATTTAAGGTAAATTAGGATTCTTACTGTATTAGGAATCAACATCCGTACAACTATATATATTGTGAGGCGGGAGGGAGGCATGAAATAGGGCAGTACGAACCACGTTATTGATGGTGCGTATAATCCGTTCAGCCTTTCCATTTTGAGGCGAAGTGTAGGGACATAAAAAACGGAAAACCATGCCATGATTTGAGCAAAAATTGTGAAAGGTCGAGTTATTAAATTCACGTCCGTTATCACATTGAAAAGATTTTATGGATTTCTCAAATTGAGTCTTAATGAATCTTTGGAACTCAAGAAACTTGGCAAACACTTCAGACTTGAACTTTAGGGGATAAATCCAGATAAAATGAGAAAAGTCATCTAATAAAACTAGATCAAATTTGTGACCCAGTGAGCTAACAATAGGAGAAGTCCACAAATCAGCATGAACAATATCAAATGGAGAAAATGTAACACTTAAAGAAGACATAAATGGAAGACGAGTATGCTTGCCCAGCGGGCAAGAAACACAATTTTGAGCAAGTTTCCCATTATTACATTGTATACGCTGATTATTCCTAAGAAAATTAAAAACAGGTGCTCCTGGGTGTCTAAGCCTATTATGCCAAGTTGACGGAGAGATTGCAGCAAGGGAGGTAGGTGATTGTTGCATGACAACGGAAGATAGAGTGAAGGGCTAGAGGTCTCCCACACTATTGTAGCGCGTAAGAATCCGCCCCGTATTGAGAGCCTTCACAGAAAAACCAAACGGATCAAACTTAACAGAGATAAAATTATTACGAGTGAATTGTCTAACGGAGATTAAAATTTTAATGATGTTGGGGGCATAGAGAACATGGTTTAGGAAGAACGGCGGGTGTGGATGTTTTGTGTGGATATTACCGTAACCTTCAATTGAAATGCGGTGACCATTACCGACAGTAATAAATTGAGGATTCTTTAACCGAAGCAGTTGAGATAAATAGCCTAAAGAGTGGGTGAGATGAGATGTAGCTCCAGTGTCCACATACCAATTTTCATCGGGTTGTTGAATGTTCAAGGTACTGAAAGACTGGCTCAAATCAGTTGGGGCCATACTGTTAGTTTGCAACGGCTACTGGGCTGAGATGACATGGGCCTGATGTGCAGGCGGGTGGGCCTGTCGGGTCGTTGGGGCAGAATCCAAAATTCCTAGCAGCCAGGCCTGCGGGAACTGGGCCCCTGCAGTTGGGTATGGACATGCAAGCGAGGCCCAGTTGACCGAGTTAGGCCAGCCTGGAATTCCAGGCCACTGGAATAGGGAGGCAGTCGATGGGCCTGCCGGTTGGCCCTTTTGTCCTCTGCCGCAGCCTTTTCCCTGTTTGCCATTATCGCGGCCTCTTCCGCCTCGTCCGCCACCACAATTATCCCGCTGGCGGTGGTGGTTGTTGGGTGGTGGGGGCTGCCGATGGTGCCATGTTTTCAACTGCTAAAGCTTTTTTATTGTGCTCATCTTGTTTTGCACGTCTTGTTTCTTCCAATAGTAATTGTGAGCGTGCCTTGTTGAAACTCGGCAGTGGGTCGGCCTGTTGAATCATCGTTGCAAGTGTATCGTATTCGCCTTTCGGTAATCCATCAACCAGTTGAAGTATCATCTTTGTTTCAGAAATAGATGTCCCTACGTTGGAAAGTTGGTCGGCTATGAGTTTCAGTTGTTTACAATATTAGGACATGTTGTTAAAATTCTCGAGACGCGTATTGTTGAATTGCTCTTCCAAATACACGGCCCGAGTATTTTTATTATTCGGAAAATTTCTTCTAACCGTACCCAAAGTTCACGTGCTGAAGCACATGTTTTCATGATAGTACACAACAAGTCTTTTGAGATGGTGCCGTATATCCACTATTTGACAATGGCGTCAAGGTGACGCCATGTCGAGTCTGCAACATCGGTGGGGCGGGGAACATAGTCATCAATATGGTCTAGCACATTGTAGGCACACATATGGATATAGAACAATTCTACCCACATGGAATATTGACAGTCTTCTTGGTCAAGAATTATGGGGATAAAATTCTTGATGTTGGTAATGGCGAATGTCGGATGAAAAGAAGACGATGAAGGTGGAGGGGGTTGTCAAAAACACATGTGGAAGAACCGAAATTATTTGGAGAAGTGGAAGAGACATGGTAGTCACAAAGATTGAAGAGAATATGGTGTAGTTGCCGTCGACCGGAAGAAAGGAAAGGAATGGTGGTCGGTGGCTTTTGGGAGAGAAAGAAAAATATGGATTAGGGTTTGACTATGGATACCATGTGAGAGTGGAATAATCTCCCTTCCGGATTGCTTTCATTAATTCACAATATATATAATTGTACAAATATTGATTCCTAATATAGTAAGAATCCTAATTTACCTTAAATATATAATAATCATAATTATAAAATATACCATGAATATTCGGAGAATATAATCTTTTACGTATTTTTTTTTTCTGGACGTGACAATTTTCACATGACTAGTCTCAATTTTTATTGTATTTGTTTGAAATTATTTAATTTAAGACGTTTGTCGCGTCCTATTTCGTCAATCATGTTGTTATTTTTAGATGAAGCTCCCCTCCATTATAGTTTCCCCAAGTGCATAGTTAATTTTATGACATATGTCCACCTTCAAATCCAAGGGTCAAGGTTTATTAAAACTAAACTACCTCTTAACCCTTGTTAAGCTAAAAGTTCGCTTGCTGGATTAGCATCAAATTGGAAAGAGAAAATTCGTCATTAGCCTCTTTGAAGCATGTTTGATTATTTTATTCTCAATTCCAAATCGGAGTTCTGGCTAACCTTGTCTTATTTTTTAAAAGAATTGTTCTGCACATCAACTTCAACAAAATTTCAAAGTTAAAACACAATAAACTAGCAAAAGTCCAGAATGACAACAAAATTTCAGACTTTTAACACAATAAACTAGCAAATCTCCAGAATGATTAATTTTCATAATTGGTAAAACTTAAAAATATATTGTAAGTAATTAACATTGTTTAACTCAAAAAGACTGGTCGATGGTTTATGTTTCTAATCAAGTGGGAATACATGTCGTTCATCATTTTCCTTCTTGTAATAGATTAAGGTCAAAATACTTTTATAAAAAGTGTTTGGCTTTTTCAACTGAATTTTTTCAACAGTGCAATTGGGAACTACAAGAAACTCACAGAAAATTTGATCTTTTTTGAGAACAAAAAGGAAGCTGTTTGGTTACCCAGAATAATTTTGATCTTTTTTGTTAAACAAAGTTTCTCTCTCGAGCAAAATAATATCCATGGTATAAGAAAATCCTTCCGCAATCAGAAGGAAATTTTCAGCATGATTTTCGGATAATTTGTATTTTCTCTTTCCAATTTGATACTAATCCAGCAACAGCTTGTAGTTTAACTATGATTAAGGATTATTAGTCTAAATAAACTTTGACCCTTGGATCTAAATGTGGACAGATGTCATGAAATTAGCTGTGCACTGCAGGAACTCTGGAGGGATACTATACTGGAGGGGAGCCAAGTCCGTCATTTTTGTAGTTGTACCTTTGAAAAAGAGTTGAGCAAATATTATTTTTCTAGTCTCCATCATGGCATTTGAGAAGTGTACTTTAATATATATATAATTGATAGAAAATGAATATGTTACCCGACTTTCATTCATTATTGTGTACAATATATATATAGTATTACATAATTATTTACATGACTACAAACTAGATAACTAATCTTCCTAATTACAATCGGAATATAAATTTACCTAATATAAGAGATATACACATATACAGAAATATTCTATCACACCCTCACAGTCGAAGCGGGAGGTTCTCGTACGCTGAGACTGGCTCGGAAATCATCAAAAAGTATGTACGGAAATCCTTTGTTGTTATTCCAGGGATGTGAGCCATGCGTCGGATCATTGGATTGCCGATGGGATGGGGCAGGATTCGAGCCCATCGGGTCGGCATGATTGCCGCCGGTGGTTACGAGAGCGGCATCGGCGGTGCTGGAGTTGGCCGCTGCCTGCTTGGTTTTTTGGGTTTCTTCAAGGATAGGTCTCGATCGAGACTCATAGAATGGAGGCAATGCCGTGCTTTGTTGGAGGATGGTAGCGACGCCGTCATATGTTTCATTTCAAACCCGCAATAAGTTGCATCACAATCGTTGATTAGTGACTGGTGCACCGACGTTAGAGAGTTGATCGACAATCATATTAAGTTCTTGAAAATAGGCCGACGCATTAGGAAAATCGTCCTGCTGAATGGCCTAAAATTGATTTTCTAGATACAAGTCACGTTGTGTCTTGTTATCATGAAAAATACTTTCCAAGCGCTCCCACGTTTGTCGTGCAATGACATCGGTTTCAATGATTGTATGCAATAGATCGTTCGAGATCATGCCGTAGATCCATTGTAGGACAACCGCATCTAAGCGGGACCAAAGTTCATCAATCAGGATCATCAGGTTTTTCCAGGGGCTTTGATTTTGGAGGGATGATATGATCGATGACTTTGACACACGACAATGAATCTTAAATAATTCCGTCCAAGATGAATATTTAACTTTTTTCATCTCAAGAGTTATGTGAATGAAATTATTGATGTTGTTAACTGCAAGAGCATGGTGGAATTTAGGTTATTTAGTCATTGAAAATGGGAGAGGAAGAGAGGAAAGTTGAAGAAAGAAGGAGGAGGGCTGCCGAGAGGGGGGGGAGGGGCTTAGGGACAAAAAGTTAAGGTTTGTCTTCTGATACCATAAAGGAATATGTTCCCTGCCTTTCATTCATTATTGTGTACAATATATTGAAAGTATATGTATGTCCTACAGACAATCTGTATTAGGACAAATGTATTTTATACATATTTGTATTATTATTAATGGAGATTAATATTTTGGCATTTGCAATTATTGAATTATTAGTTGACTGTTTATAATATTCTATAATATGCATCCCTAGATGTTACGTTATTATTAATAATGTGAGATATTAATATTATAAAGTAACTCTTAAAATAGCCTCGACTAATGATCATCGAGAATGGGATATCGATGATATGTGATAAGTCGACATGTGGTTTGCATCACATACTTAGAGGATGTAATATGTCTCACCTGCTACGAGTAATGGCTACTCGTGATGGACACATGGATACTTTGGAAGTATTTGGTATATCCTGCTGATAGACTTGTCTAAAGTATGATCAGCGTGTGGTAGATAGAGGTCCTTAGACTTGAGGTCAATGCGCACCTTGTCTACAAAGTAATATACTTTAATCCTGTCCTAAGCTCAAATGCCTTATATGTTGAGATACGACTTGTATTGGGTACATTACGATGTGGATTAAAGGTGGTAGTAGAGCCAAGATTAGGATTCATTTCTCGAATGTATATTCGAGAGAACACTCAACTTCTCAGTGATATTAGGTTGACTAAGTCGTTGGCCAACGCAATAGACATATTTAGATTATGGTCTAGTTGTCAACTAATATAGATGAGATACAATGATTAAGCCATTTGGATAAACACTTGACAAATCCTAAGCTTGATCGGGTGTGTCGTGAATGAAAGGATTTTATCTTACCACATAGAGGTTAAGTTTACTGGATTCGTGTAAACGTACTTCACATATTGAGTTCGTCTTGCGGCGCCGTCTAGGAATTCTGCGTAGACCTTAATTTGATTAATGTCGATATGTGAAGGCCTGTAGGGTCACACTATGTCGATTGTCCTTTTGATCTAAGGATGTATTGAGAGAGTATTAAATATTCGATTTAGAATCGAGATATTTAAATGAATGATGATTGTTTTAATTAAGTCAAAATTGGATTTTGGATTTAATTAAGAATGTGTTGAAAATTTTTGGGCCAGGCCCAAGGTCAAACCCTAATCCGGTTTGACCTAATTTTTCACCTATAAATACAGACCTACACTTCATTATTCATTACACTTGATTTTCATATCATTATTCTAAGTCTTAGAGACTCAGAATCAAAACACTCTCGAATCTCTGCCGGATTTCCTAGCTTTGCAAAGGAGGAATACATTGAAGCTTGGAGCTTGCAACCGAAAGGCATTCGCGTGCGCACCCACAGTTGATAAAGATTCCAGATATTGTAAACATGTAAGTACCATTCAAGTCTTATGTTTACGGTTTTAAATTACCCTATAGTCAAACAGTTCTACGTTTATTGGGTTTAAAACAAGTTTTCAATATCCGATGCGTACAACAACCCAACAAAATCCCTACATATATATAATGTTACATAATTATTTACATGATTACAAACTAGGTAACTAATCTTTCTAATTACAATCGGATTATAAATTTACCTAATATAAGATATACAAATATATGAGAATATTCTGAAAATATTCTATCAGATAGAATAGTTTGAGCTTGAAGGAATATTGGATGCAAGTCTAAACTGAAAGAACGCTTGCAATTAATCCAATTCTTCAAACTTTTTTGTGTTTGCAACTATATACGTAAACTCAATACTCTGTACTTATAAAATTTTGTGTAATAGAACTGGAATTCAAGTATAAGGAGACAAACTCAAATGACAATTACAGCTGCGTAGTTGATTTTAACTTCTTCTTTTTTCTTTTTTTTCATCCGGGTACCCGTTTTAGGAGATCAATTGACCAAAAGAATCATGATCATCTACGATATTATCTATTATTTCCTCTTGACTGAATCTGTAATCCGTAATCAAACTAGAAGTTAAAAAGAAACTATGCATAGCACTGAATAGGGTGCCGACGAACACACTAGTTACACCTAATTAACATGTGAAATGGGTGCATAAGGATGTTATGCTCAACCCAACATACAATTATGAAATTAAAATTTCTAGATATTCCAAGAGGCATACCCAATGGCATAGCCACGTGTATCAAGGGGTATCAATTGAGACCCCTTTCGTCTGAAAATTAGATGGAGTAGTTAGGTAAAAAAATCTTTATTGTTGTTGTGTATACACTATATATTGACTCCCCATAGGTTTACTCCTTTATATATTGATATCCCCTAGTAAAATTCTTAGCTTTGTCACTAGGTATACCATGAGAAATACTTTCTTGGTGGATTGGTGACTAATCCTGATCGCGTCCAAAAATTTTACTTTGAAATAAAGCGTTTCATACCATAAGTAATGCCGTTTTTAAAATTTAAAATTTAAATTTAAGACCTCTAATTAAAGATGAAGTCTGAACGGATATAATCTTCGGTGATAGTTCATTGTATCGTCGCCCTTTGTTTAACCATAAAAAAATAATTGCATGCAGCTAAAGTAAAGTGGTCCTTGCCCTGGCATAATTCACCATTATTAAAATAAGGAACGTAGTTGACAATATTACAATATGGTATTATGATGAGCTCACAACGTATAATATAATAATTCAAACGGCTAGCTAGCTTTTGGCTCCATGCACTTGGATCCAACTGCGAACTGAATTATTCTTTGTTCCTCCATATACATGTTTACTAAGGAGGCTTCGTGCAGATATCATTAGAAAATTTGATAGTAAAAAGAAATTACATTACGTACTATATACAGTAATTAATTTAAACTCTAACTAATTAATAAGCTAATTATCAACGTGAGGGTAAGCTAATTATCAACGTGAGGGGGGGGGGGGGGGAGGTATGGAATGAGATTTGGTTATAAAGGTTTCGATTTATATTATAATAATGTCTTGTAAATCCTTGTATCCTCAGACCTCATTACTAGATGTAGTTTTACTACTAGAAAATAAGGAATTAGCAATGGACAAAATTTCATAGCTAAATAGTAAAAAAATCATGCTAATCCCATTTAGTTATGGATTACTATAAATTCCGTGGCTAATTCCTAATTAATTAATAAAATACTACGAGTAATATATTGTAAGAATTATTATAAGTTGACACTTGACGATCATATTCCTTTTTATTTTTTTGAAAAATCATATTCCTCAAAAGCTCTTTTTTATTGTTTCAAGACCAAATTAAAACAATTTTTTTAGTTTAATGCTTGCAAAGTTCGAAGATCTGAAAGAGTAAATCTATCAGTTCCTTTTTTCTTTTTCCTTTTCGTTTTTTCCATATTAATACATTGATTTTTTTTAGAAAAAGGCATATGACTTTTTCAATTACATAAAACAGTGACCAAACACAATGCACGTTCCCCAAAAGGCAAACATCTCCGTCTTTTTTTCGGGACTAACCAACACATGGGCCTGTCTTGCTACAATCTATGGGATCCAATGCTACTATGTATATACAATACATTTGTAGAATTCATTTGCACTTTGAAACCAAAAAAGATTTATTTGTACCAAAAAAATAGTTAAAATAAGATCACTTTCGAAGTTAGATATATCATAAAAACACATTTCATGAGTTTATTCTAAAGCTTCAACGCAATATTTGTAGTCATGTGTAATAGAATATTTATAATTATTCTTTCATTAATTGTATTAATGATATATCTCCTATTTTAGGTAGAATTATAATTCTTTTGTAATTAAGTTAATTAGTTACCTAGTTTGTATCAAAGTAAATATTCTTGTAACCTTATATATATATATATATATATATATATATATATATATATATATATATATATATTGTAAATCACTCATCAATAAAATCAAGGAACATATTCCTTTATGGTATCAGAACCTAAAACTACAAACTCTACCCTAGCCGCCGATACACCTTCTCGGCTGCCACCTTTTTTCCACGCCGACACCTAGCCCACGTCGGAACCCTATCTGCCGACCTCTCTCGGCCGCCCCCCTCTTTTCCCCACGACGGAACCCTAATTTTTTCGGTTATTCTCCCTTCCTCTTCCTCCTAAATTTCCTCTTTCATGGCTGACAAAACCAAATTCCATCTGGCACTTGCCGTAAACAACATTAAAAACTTCATCCTTGTGACTCTTGAGATGGAAAAGGGTCAATACTCCACGTGGGTGGAGCTTTTTAAGATCCATTGTCGTGTTTACGAAGTTATCGACCACATCCTCCCTCCCACGCCGACGTCCATAGACGTATCGTCGACTTCAACTTCTGATGATGCACTTTGGTCTCGTTTGGACGCAGCCGTCCTCTCGTGGATATATGACACAATATCTAATGATCTGTTGCACACCATCATTGAGACTGATGTCACTGCTCGCCAAACGTGGAAACGTTTGGACAGTATTTTCCACAACAACAAAACTCAACGAGCGTTATACCTTGAAAATCAGTTCAAGGACGTTCATCAGGACGATTTTCCAAACGTGTCTGCCTATTGTCAAGAATTCAAGATGCTTGCCGACCAACTCTCCAACGTTGGCGCACCATTCACTAATCAACGATTGGTCATGCAACTTATTGCATGTTTGAACAAATTCTATGACGGCGTTGCCACCATCCTTCAGCAATGCACGCCGTTACCTCCGTATTATGATCCCGTTCGAAGCTCATCCTTGAGGAAACCCATAAAATCAAGTGCAACACCACTCAGGCCAGCATTGCCGACGCCACCCACACCACCACCGTCGGGCCCTCCATCGACGGCAGAGCCTCTCAGTCTGGAAACCAGAACTGTCGGCCAAAGGACCCGCAACTGTCCGCTTCCTCTCGTAATAACCACCAGAGCAGGCAATCCGGTAAGGGCCACGATGGAAGAAATTCCGACAACAACGAATGCGTGAAGGGGTAGTTTCCGTCGGCTGGAAACAACCAACATCGATCGTGGCAGTGGCAGCAGCCTCCACAGTGGGCCACGTGGGCCCCACCTTCATGAGTCTCCCCTCTTTTCCCGTATACGACATCCTCGTGGACTCTACCTCAGAATCGACAGGCCCAACCTGGCATACTTGGTCCACGTCCACAACATGCCTACACAACACAGGCCCCCCGCCATCGACTTATGCACCGATTGATATTGAGGCAGTTATGAGCACAATGTCACTCAACACTCCAGACGAAAATTGGTGTATGGACACAGACACCACATCTCACATGACGACATCACAAGGTACTTTCTCATCTTATTCCAATTTGAGTAATTTAAATCTGAATATTATTATTGGTAGTGGACAAGACATTCCCATTCATGGTTATGTTCATTCCTCCCTTTCCCCACCACATCCACCACTAATCTTAAAAAAAATGTCATTCATGCCCCTAAACTCATTAAGAATCTAAGCTCCGTGCGACGTTTCACAACTGACAATTGGGTTTCCCTTGACTTTGATCCTTTTGGTTTTATTGTAAAGGATTTTACGACATGGAGACGAATAATGAGACGTGACAGCATCAGAGATCTCTATCCTATTTTAAATGCCGTCAACAATCCAGCCTCAGTTCCCTCAACCTTTGTTGCTCTTTCGTTTTCCTTATGACATTCTAGATTAGGACATCCGGGAGACTCTATTTTACGCTCCATTAGGAAAAACAATTTTATTAATTGCAATCGTATTTCTAGGACTATTATATGTGAATCTTGCATTTTTTGGGAAACGTGTCAAATTACCACTTTCTGCATTCATAAATTGTACTTTAATGCATTTCGATATCATACATAGTGATTTGTAGACATCCCCTATTTTGAGTATGGCTGGCTATCGATATTATGTGTTGTTTTTGGACGATTATTCCAACTTTCTATGGACTTTTCCAATTGAAATTAAACCCAGTTCTATCACATTTTTTCTTTATTTAGTGTTTTCGTAAAACACAATTTGAAAAGAGCATTAAATGTTTTCAATGTGACAATGGCAGGGAATTCGATAATAACCAATTCAAACAGTTTTGCTCCAAAAATGGTCTTACATTTCATTTTTTCTGCCCTCACACATCCTCCCAAAATGGTAAAGCCGAATAGAAAATCTGAACCATAAATAACCTCATTCGTTCCCTACTTGCTCACGCCTCAATTCCCCCTCAATTCTGGCATTACACACTCTCCATGGCCACCTATCTACTAAACATAATCCCAAATAAGCCTCTAACTCAACGGTCGCCCACCCAAGTTCTGTTTCGTAGGAACCCCTCTTACCAACACTTGCGTATTTTTAGATGTCTTTGTTGCCCTCTCCATCCGACCACTCACAAACTCCAACCTCGATCTTCCCCATGTGTGTTTCTGGGTTACCCTGTCAATCATCATGGTTACTCGTGCTATAACTTGTCGAGCTGTAAAATTATTATTTCATCTCATGTACTATTTGATGAGTCTCAATTCCCCTTTGCCTCTCTACACTCGCCACCTCGACATTCATACGACTTCCTAGATGATGGCCTAAACCCTCTTCTAATTTACCATTTACATTGTCCGTCGTCCCAGACCCCGGCACCCACCACCATCTCGGCCAGTCCGGGACTAGCTTCCCACCTGGTTTTGCCGAGGGTGGCCCGGAACAGCCCGCCTTAGGTTGATTCCGCAGCCACCTCTCGGCAAACTAAGGTTCGGCCAGCCAGTACCGTCACCCCTGCCCTTCCTCCTCTTCCCGGCAGTCCCATGACAAACCCCCCTTCCCATCCTGCGTCCCGAGACACACTCTTGGACCATGAAAACCCATGTCATGCACGGAATTCATAAACCTAAACGGTTGTTTAACCTTTCCATTTCAGTTATCCCTTCCCATGTCTCTCGTAACCCGAAGGATGCCTTATCCGACCCTAATTGTAAACCCGTAATAATTGACGAATATAATGCTCTTATTGATAATAAGATATGGGACCTAGTATCCCGTCTACCCGATGCTAATATTATTCATTCTATGTGGATTTTTAGACATAAAAATAAACATGATGGTTCTTTTGAGAGGTACAAGGTTCATTTTGTAGGTGATGGCAGGTCTCAATAGGTAGGAGTGGACTGTGATGAAACGTTCAGCCCGGTCGTAAAGCCCGCAACTATCCGGACCGTCCTCAGCATTGCGATATCCAAGTCTTGACCCATTCATCAGTTTGATGTTAAGAATGCCTTCTTACATGGGGATCTTCATGAAACAATATATATTCATCAGCCTATGAGTTTCAGGGATCCTATTCATCCGGATTATGTGTGTTTATTGTGAAAATCACTTTATGGACTGAAACAGGCTCCTCGAGCATGATACTAGCGGTTCGCCGATTATGTCTCCTCTAATGTTTTTTCATACAACTGATCCGATCATTCTGTTCATCTACAACAAGGGTACATATATGACTTACATATTATTATATATTGATGACATCATTCTCATAACATCATATGATGCTCTCCGCCGGTCCATTATGTCTCTCATTTCCTCTGAGTTTGCTATGAAAAATCTGGGGGGCCCGAGTTATTTCTTGGGCATCTCTGTCACTCGATATTCTGGCAGCCTATTTCTATGTCAGAAGAAGTACACCGAAGAGATCCTTGACCGTGCAGGCATGACATCTTGCAAACCATCTCACACGCCTTATAGACACTAATTCCAAGCTCAACGCTGATTTTGGCCCTTCATATTCAGACTCGACTCACTATCGTAGTCTGGCTGGGGCCCTGCAATACCTCACATTCACGAGACCAGACATATCCTATGTCGTGCAACAAATCTGCTTGCACATGCTTAGTCCGACGGAAGCACACATGCATGCTCTCAAACGTATTTTACGATACGTCCAATGTGCACTTCACTTAGGATTACATCTATATAGGTCTTCGCTCACTGGTTGCACTGTTTATTCTGATGCTGACTGGGGTGGATGTCCTGACACCCGACGCTCCACGTCTGGTTATTGTATTTTTCTCGGAGATAACCTATTGTCTTGGTCTTCCAAAAGGCAACCTACATTATTCCGATCCAGTGCAAAAGCAGAATATAGAGGTGTTGCCAACATCGTCTCTAAGTCTTGTTGGATCAGTAACCTTCTACTTGAGCTTCACTGCCCGATTCAAAAGCCAACACTAGTCTACTGTGATAATATTAGTGCGATATATCTGTTGACACCCAATTTTGTCCCATCTTTTATGATTTTATTCGTAATTTCTAATATTTTTGACACTTTTAAAACAATTTTAAAATATAGGCATGTATGTGTATATATCTTATTATTATTATTATTCGCATTTTTTACTATCATTTGCATCTTTATCATAATCATAGTTTTATCCATAATATTCTATGTTATTTTATTTTTTCGCAAAATGGCATCGCATTTCCGTTTTTTATCAAGCATTGAACATTTCGCAAATATTGTATTTTTTATTATCACTTTGTTATGTTATTTTAAATAATTCACATCTTTTACAAAAAAAAATATATATATATATATTTAATGTTAAAACCCTTTTATATTTTTAAACCCAAAATAATTTCTAACCCATTTCATTTTCCCAACCCAATACAAATCTCCCAAACCCAATTCCCTTTCCCTTTTTCCCAAAAACCGAAGCCCAACTCCCCTTTTCTTATTCCCCATCGCCCAAGCCCAAACTCCCCAATTAAAGCCCACATCGTCCAACCCGTCGGCCCCAAACCCGAACCATCCCAAAACCCGCAAGCCCAAAACCCATTCCCCCTTTAAAACCCCAAAACCCAAAAAAACAAAACAAAAAAAAACCCAAAAATCAGAAAAACCTAAACCCTACCCCCCCCGGAACCGGCGCCGCACACCCCACGCCCCCGACCCCACTCGCCAGTCACCTCGCCCCTGCCATCACCGACCCCTGACACCACCAACCCCCCTCTGTTACGCCGACACCCGAAAATCCGCGACCCATGCCCCTCAAATCCGCGATTTTGGCTCCTTTATTTTGAATTTCAAACTCATTTTAAGGGGGATCACCTATAAATACCCCATGTTGTTCTTCATTTTTGAAGGGAGATTGGACAGATTTTGGGAGGATTTTCAAAGGAATTTTCGGAGGATTTTTGGAAAACGATTCAATATATAAATATTTTGTTGTGTTCTTGATGGTAAGCATTTGCCCTCCTTGTTATTCAAGAATCAAGTCCGAAAAGGTTTGTTCTCCACTTTTGATTCTCTCGATTTTGGATACTTGATTCGGGTCGGGTCGGGTCACCGACCCGGCCGGTCGACCGGTTCGGGTAACATTTTCATAATTCTTGCATTTCATATTTTTGTATGTTTGGTTATCTGAAATTGATGAAATTAGTTGATTCCGGGTTGAACACATGATTCGGGTCGGGTCGACCCGGTTTGGATTTTCCAAATTTCTTGCATTGTTGCTGTTGTTATTATTGGTTATCTGAAATTGATGAAATTAGTTGATTCCGGGTTGAACACATGATTCGGGTCGGGTCGACCCGGTTTGGGTTTTCCAAATTTCTTGCATTTCATATTCTTGTTATTGGTTATCTGAAATTTGTGAATATTTGATTTCGGGTTGAGCTTCCGATTCGGGTCGGGTCGCTGATCCGGATCGGGTCGACCCGGTTTGAATATTTTCCGAAATTCTTGCATTACATATCTTGTATATTGGTTATCCGAAAATATAAAAAAATCGAATCGATTCGGTCGGGTCATCGACCCGGTCAAGTTGACCGTTTTGGCATATTTCCAGATTATGGCATTTTTTCATATCTCGTTCTTGGTTATCTAAAAAATCTGAATTTTCGATTTTATTCGGTCTTGTTCATGATCCGGTCGAATTTTTTCATAAATACTTCTTAATCTCGTTTCGGTTCCAAAATTTCGAGAATTTGGGTCGGATACTTTAATTGCTCAACGCTCGTTTCTTTTCTTGTTTTATTGTTTTATTAATATTGCATTAAGGCCGATGAAATTAACTTCGAAGCCGCACTTTTCTTTCGTTTCGTTTCTCTATTTTTTTAGCATCGTTTTAAGTATCCGGCAACGGATATCTTATTGTTTTAATGTTTTTCTTGTTTTTTTAAAAAACAAATATTGCGCCTTTGCTCGGGTCTTTGTTTTTCTCGTTTCGGTTCATTGCTCGGTTTCAGATTCGTTTTTTCAATTTATCGTTTTAAACATCCGTGCAACGGATATCATGCGTTTTTCGTTTTTTTGTTTTGAATAAATACCGCGTCTTTTCGGCATCGCTTTCTATTTCGAGTTCACTTTGCTCGGTTCCAAATTACGTTCGATTTTTATCTTGTTTTACCGTTTTAAACTAAACACCGCGTCTTTTTTCGGAAATTATTTTTTTCTCGCATCGTTTTACTTTCTCGCCATTTCATCGTTTCAATTTAACTTTGCTTGATTTGAACACGATACTACATTGGCCGATGAAAAATATCCGTCGATTTTGAGGCCTCCACGGTTGAAAAGGCGGAAATATAACTTCGGGCAATGATGAAGACTTAAACCTTTTATTTCATCCGAGATCAACATGTTTAGTAGGCGAGGTGAATTATATATTCGCAACCACGACGTGATTATAGTGATCTTTTCTATTTCACCCGAGAGACCAACACGTTTAGTAGGCGAGGCAATCAAAATAAACCACATTAGTCATATGTTTTGCAAACCACGACGTGATTGGAATGTTCTTTTCAAAATTTAAGTTCGAGCCCTCCGTGATCAAAACATTCACCGTTTTGAATACGGATATGAAGTTATTTGTATTTAACTGTTTCTAACCGTTTGTTCTTGACGACTTGCGGGGATTAAAGTAAATAAAGGCAGATTATTCCTCGGTGTTTATTTATTTTATTTCTTTCTTTAATTCAGCCTTTTATCCCGCTTTGTATTGTAATATTATTTATCGCACTTATGTAACTATTGAAATGCTTAGAATAGGCAAACTTAGGATTAATTCATAGGGTAGTTTGAGATTTGAAACCCGTCGCTAGCTTATTTATTTGTAGGCTCGGTTAAATTCAAACTTAGAAATCCTTCGCTAGTTTATTTATTTTAGGCTCGTCACGCGTATTCAAGATTTTCAAAACAACTTTTGTCATCTTTTATTTTCTTTATTAAATCATACCGAATAAGTTTATCTTTTGTCAATTTACAATTCATTGATTCCCCAAATTTTACTTCTTTGGCATTATAAATAATTTGTTTTACTATCAATTGTCAAATACATATTTTTTCAACTCTACATGTATTTCTCTTTAAATACCATACAAATACATATTTAAAAAATCTCTACATGTATCTTTCTTTTTAAAATGCATCATTTACTAATTATTTGCAAACATCTTTAAATCGTTATACTTGTAAAACATATATTTTTCTAGTAATAATTAACCTGAGTTTGACCGGATAACCGCAAGTTAGCGGATCTTAAAGGATGCCTAACCCCCTCCCTTTAGGATAATAAAGAACCCTTACCTAGAATCTCGCTAGTTTCGCAGACCTTAAAATTGGAGTTACATTGCAGCATTTAGTTTAATATTTAGGTGTCCTAATTCACCATAAAAAATAATTAGGTGGCGACTCCTCAATTCTTTACCCAGGAATCACCGGAATAAGTCTGTGCTCCGCTTCCGACCTCTCGCGAGGGGTCGGGTCAAAATCGGGCGCGACAATATCTTTCCGGCAATTTCGTCCAACATCAGTGCACTAAACACATTTAGATAGACATTCATTTCATTCACAAAAAAATGGCTCGTGGTCAAGTTCGTGTCCTTCATGTTCCTTCCATATATCAGATTGTCGACATCTTCACCAAAGGACTTCCGCGCATACTATTTGATGATTTTCGAGCCAGTCTCAGTGTTCGAGAACCTCCCACTTCGACTGTGGAGGTGTAATAGAATATTTTCCAATATTCTTTCATTAATTGTATATCTCCTATTTTAGATAGAATTATAATCCTTTTGTAACTAGATTAATTAGCTACCTAGTTTGTATCAAAGTAAATATTTTTGTAACCTTATATATATATTGTAAATCATTCATCAATAAAATCAAAAAACATATTCCTTTAAAGTTAATGTACGAACAAAGTTTTATACAAATTTATAAAGATATTATTAATGATATGAGGCCTTTTCCGAGAAACCTATAAATTAACCCAAAGTGATCAGTATCATAGTGCTAAGAGTGACTTAGCCCGACATACATTACCGACTATGTTTTAGCATGATATTCTTTTAAAATTTGAAATTTTATACTTATACATTAGTTGCATGCATGACTAGGGGTGTTAATATTTCAGTTCGAAAAATTATTTTAGGGATTAGACTTTTACTTTCTATTCACGCTACTTTAATATTTGTAAACGTAATTCTCTTCGTAAATTTATAAGTAAAAAATCGTCAAATTAAGTAATAAATGTACTTAAATATATGGAAATAAGTTATGTTTACAAATTTATACCAAAATGCATTTGTTGTCTTCAAAAAGTCTAGTAGTAACATATATACAGTAACTTTTCCAGAAAAACCTTTCCAAGACTTCTTCCCTGAAACCACCATATGGCTTAAAAACGTTACTCGTAGAATACTTATACAAACAGTGGGAACATGAACACTGGGGAAAATGATTAATTTAGTTCAATTGGCATTAATGAAAAATAAACAACCTTTTCCCACTAAAACCGGAAATACATTGTCCAAAGATTAAAAAAAAAAACAATAACTACACCTCAATCTTGAACTAATTAAACACACAAGCAAGTAGAATACGAATGCTAGGCTTAATCACCAATATTAACGTGTTTTACATGCACACAGAAAAAAATTAAACAGATCGTGAAGGCCAACATACAAGTCGATCCAACAGGCACTTTAGCGGAGTTTACTTCTTCAAGACACTGCAATTGATGAGAGACACCAGTTAGCTAGGATATTTACACTAGTAGAAACTATGAAAAAGGATCAACACGTTACATGTAAATAACGGGCTGACACACTTGATTGTGACAATATAAGATGAAATAATGTAACAAAAAGAAAAGGACAAGACAGGATCTGAAAACTCACTTGTACAAATATGCTGCAATTCCAAGAATGATGCACAGCAAAATGATGTCGATGCAAAAGTTGCGACTAGATCTCAGCTGGAAAACAACCAAAGTTTGACAAACAAAGCTCATGAGTAATCCTTGTGCGCAAATCACTTACTGCAGCTGAAGACAGCGGTAATTCAGTTTACCTGGTTAACTGTATGCTTAAGCCTAACATTGGTATTCTTCAAGTCCGAGGTTGCCCTGTCCACCTATTGAGAAGGCAAATCATATCAGTCTTTAGCTATGATTCTTTTCATATCAAGTATTACATAAACCAATTAAGTTACCAACCTTTGTGTCGATCTCATCCATCAGAGGAACTTGTCTATCCAACTCCTGCATGCATTGCATCATATCTTTAGTGTCTATGTCAATTGGAATGATATAAAGTAGAAACCATAAATGCAGCAAACCTCGTTCATATCGCTGGCCATGTTTTTCAAAGTTTCCAAGCCTTCTCCTATGACCTCCAAACCTTGGTCCTGTATGACGTGCAAACTAAATCTTAAACATAGTCCAGGAAGCAGGAAGAAGTGTAAACATAATATTCAATTAAGGGGGGAAAAGCCTCATTCAAAGAATTTCATGATAAACTATCCAAAAAAGCACATGCCTGTTTCATTTTCCGCATTTCATACTCTCCCCTGAATTGACTTGACTCTTCAGTTTGTTGGAAATATTCGTTGTCAAATTGTCCATCTGTAATCCAAGTACACTCTGTAAGTGATCTAATAATCAACTATAGCCTACAGGAATGATGGATTAAATGATACTTTTATGTCATGATAACTTGTGTTGTTAGAGGCTCATTTTAGGCGCACTTGAACCCTGAAGCTAGGTGAAGCTCAGGTTAGGTGGTTCGCCTTGGTTAGCGAGCGCTTTAGCACAGGTATACGCCTTATCGACAATAGACTCTATCTTGAATATGGTGGGACTAAACAATAAATAACTGAAAAAGAGATACGTTATTTGTTAAAGAAACGTTGCGAGTGAATATGTTACTTCTTGGGAAAAGGAATTAAGACCTTCAATATAAGAAAACTAGTCACTTAAGCTGCATTAGAAACTTAAAACTGCAGCTTAGCATCTTAACAAAATATTATGTTTGATTTTGAACTTAATCTACATGTCTTTTACTACATATATTTGTATTTTTTTCAAATATTTTTAATTAGTTTTTGTTTGTGTATGTCAATATTTTTTCCTTGCATTACATAAATACTTTTTTTTTTCTTCATTGCGTCTTTCTTTCCTGAAGTCCGTGCTTTAATTGCGCCACGCTTAGAGCCCCAGCAGACCTTGGGCACTTTTCGCCCTTGACAACACTAAATACAATGCAGAGAACAACTTACACAGGAAGATCAGTCAAATGGCAGAAATTATCAATCACCTGAATCAAATTTAATTTCTGTGCGAGAACCTGAAGCTCTCCATCCTCCAGATTGTTTGGGTGGAGCTGCAGAGCCATCTGGTATGGCATTTATTCTATCTGGCAGTGCAAGAACCAAATCATTACGGGCTGCAAGTTCTTCACCTGAAAGACCTTTGACCTGAAATTGAGGGTTTTTAGTACCAAGGCAACTATTTAGTCCCACAGGTTACCATATATACACAGATTCACTCTTTTGGTAGGGAGGTCACGGAGAGCACAGGAAAAGTTGTGAACACTGCAAGAGATATTAGTTATCAACTAACTGAAAAGAAGATGAACAGAGTTCGAAGTGTCAACAACCAAAGAATTCTAAGCTCCATTACTGTCTCTTTGCCCTTCAGTCCTTGTTTACTCTATAAAATGAAGCAAGCTGCTAACACCAGTTTTGCAGATTAAGGTTAATAACTCAGACACGCCAGTCAAGAGACTGAGGCAGGTAGCCACTGGTAATGATACAATACAAAGTACACAGGCTCATAAAGACAAATGCTCTAGCATTAATAAGTAGAGGTAGAATAACACAAGTGTGCACCACTCGGTCCTTATTTACTCTACAAAGTAAATGTGTTGCAATGAATAGGTTAAGTAACATGTACGAGGCTAGATCACCAGAGCATCCAGATCCACAACCTCATTTTTGTAATGTCATCCCCAACCATCTCCAGATGAGTCACAAATTTGTCTGGTCAAATACTCAAATACAATCAAAAGCTTCTTCGTTTGTCTTGGGAGCAATGTATTCTCACCTCTAATTATTTTTGGATGTACAAATGGAAGCTCTCAAGCTATTAATCCCTCAATCTGATGGAGTACCATTGATTCAAAACCTCTGATTCCAGTGATTTGGCACTTTATCACGCACACTCCCATACTCAAGTCACTTTGCTCTATATCTTCCTAATTATCTTCAGTTACCTTTTATGTAGCATGGACATAAATGAGAGAACAATTGATTATAAGTAAAAGTACGATATCCCCTGAAAGCTATATAATGTATGTGCAAATATTTATGTTGCTTCAATCTAACCAAGGAAACATAAAAAAAGAAAAAAAAATTGACTGTCAAGGCAATATATTCAGGGTATAATTCGTCAATCCCATAGATTCAAGTTATTCTGAAAAAACCAAAAGAACAAATTTTAACAATCTGAAAATGGGATAAAAACTTCATACTAGATATCTAAATTTATTCAGACTTACAGCAATCTTGTCTCTTCCTGCCGCTTAGTCAAATAAGAGGAACGCATATTCTTAGTTTTCATAAATTTCCTTACAATACAAGGACCCTATTTGTTTTCTTTCGTAATAGGGTTCTGCAATATTAAAGTTTACACAGTCTCATTTCAGCAACTGAGTTTTTATTTCTCCTTATTCTACCACTCAACTTTACTTCTTTGTGATCTATTTCCATTCTTCTCTCAGCCCTCTTCATCTCTCAAACTCTCCCACTCCCTTAAACTCTTGTTCTCATAAGCTCGACAGTCTCTCTCATATTGTTCTGGAATTTCAACTCTCTCAACCTGAAAATGCCAAGCCAGCAGCCCGACACAACATCATCTCCATCTCTCTTCCCCCCCCCCCCCCCAACAACCCCCAAAATCTCCCTTTCATAGATATACTTCTCTCTTCCTTAAGACTGAAGTAAGAAAACAGCATTTTTTGTTTGTATACTCTAGAATCCCAACCTATCCGGCTATCCCTGGATCAAAAGTAGAAAGCCCACTAACCAAAAGACCGAATTAAAATAACCAAAGCGAACCCAAATTGAGGAATTGAACAACTCTGCAAGTTAATAGAGTTATTGGAAACTGACTGAATGAACAACCTTATTTTCTAGGCTTAACAAAGTATTTTAACAAAATCCGAAATGAGGAAGCAGTACATGATTGTCATCAACAAGTGACATGGTTTCCAGAATTTGAGGTGTTAGATGAGCCTTCAATTTTTCTTATCTACTGGACAGCCAAATTTAGATTTAGCGATGTTTAACATGGAATAAAGTAACACTTTAAGTCTATCACTCCAAAATTAAAGCAAAGAATGCAACTTTGGAAGGTAGTCATGTACTCACTCACACAACACCATTAATCTTTAGGAGCATCAGGCTGATAGAAAGGGAAATTGCATATTCTTGAGTTCATCTGGGTTTTCCATTTCAACTACGGGGATCCAAAGAATTTATTGGACATTCTGTTGCTAACTAGGATGAGATAACTAAAATCCTATAACTTATCGAGCTTTTGTTTCAAAAAATAGAAACACCTAATAATTTGTATTAAACCTGGTGCTCATATTGCCGATCAAACTCCCTGTTGCTATTCATAGTGTTCTACACTACTCTTGAACCATTAAAAGGGGGAATATGGATATTGAAGATAATGTGCTATAGTTACACGACTTTCTGCGTAATAAACAACCCCCTCCCCAGGAATGCGCCTTTTTTCTATAAGTATGTAAGATGATCAGTGCACATCCTATCCGCAAAGTAAATGACCTAACAATACACACTATATAACTGTCAATCAATCAACTACAAGAAATTGGTTGTGATCTGCTATATGAATCCTATATATCCATTCCATTTTATTCAGACGCGTCTATGTAAACACGGTCTAACCAACTCAACATCCCGATAATTCATCATAGCTAAATTACTTTTACTCTTATCATCAGCCTATGCAACCCTCCTCTTTCCTCCGTACTTATGACCACCTATGGTTTGCAAAACTAACCTATCACTACTTACAGATTCAAAAGTTACCAATTCACATACGCTTCTGCTCCCCCTCCCTCCCAACTCTCTTCTTTATCTTAGTTTTCATCAAATCCAGAGCCAATCAACTAAATTAACAACATACCCAGTGAAATCCCACAAAGTGGGGTCTGGGGAGGGGAGAGTGTACGCAGTCCTTACCCACCCCTACTTTGTGAGGTAGAGAGGTTGTTTCCGGTAGACCCTCGGCAAATCAACCACATTAACATAACCACTAAAGACGAACAGAACAGTTGAAAAAGAAACACAACAATCCAAGTAAAATATAAACATGATTACATAACCAAATCAGCTCAAAAAAGTCAATGTCAAACTAAACCATACCTTCCTTACAGCCAACCTCTGCAATTTCGGAACCTCCTCGAGTAACTTGGCTTTAGTTCTCCGAATCTCCGCATTGATCGCCACAACAGAAGCCCTATTTTTTTCAGTAGAAGCTGTTTCCGCTTTCTGTAACCGCAAAATAGATCTTCAAATTCTCAATTAACCCTAAAACACACGCAAAGTCTTAAAAAGTGAAATTATTTTAACCTGAAGAGCAGATTCGATGTCGGATTCAACGGAAGAATATAGACGAGCGAAGGCGTCGTTGTCGCCGGCAAGGTTGGAATCCTTTTGCTTGTCGATGTCGTACTTGTCGTATTTCTTACAGATTGAGTCAACACGTGTCAGAATATCTATTACACTCATTTTGCTGCTTCTTCTTCGATTAGAATTGTGTAGATCAGCAAGTAACACTCTTCACAATACAGACTGGAGGTTTCTTCTTCTTTTTTTTTTTTAAGAAAAAGAAAATTATAAGCATAGGGGTTTGTTTGGGGTTTAATTTTTTTTTATGTTTAAAAGGAAGCAAATAGTATTCAAAATTATTTTCTATAGAGACATTTATTATGAAAAAGGTGAAGTTTAAATACAATACTAATTAATCTGAATACTTTATCAATAGAATATTTATGATGGCCGATAATGGTGAGTGCGCGTGTTAATCCACAACGGGATTGGTGGTGTTGTGCGTAAATAATAGCTAGTGATGATGATAGTTGATTGTATTGTTAATTGCAGCAATTAATGGTGAAAGTTGATGAAGGCAACTATTAATTTTAGTGAATGATGGTCACGATTAATTACAACGGTTGGATATATATGACGTTAGTTTTTGTGGTGAATCGTGGTGGTTGGGTAATGATAATTAGTACTAGTAATAATTATAAATAATGGCTAGTTATAGTGACAATTAACTATGGTAAATGATGATGGTGATAATTTAATTGAAACTGATGATAGCGAGTAGTATGGTAGGCGGCGATACCAATAACAAATAACCTTGGAAGTAGATGAAATAATTGTAAATGTTTTCTTTGCAAAATAAATTCTTCAATGAGGACTCAGAAGAAAAACATAACATTTTGTTTTGTTTAACAAAGAACAAAACATTAGGCAAGAAACACAGTAAAATTGACAAAAATGTATGGGTTATATAACCCTCTATGGTAGACTGTAATATAAAAATTCCAAAAAAACATAAAAAAATACATTAACACATCTGTTTGGACGGTTGTTTTCTGTGGTTCATTAATGTACAATATGATATGATATTATATTGTATTGTATTAATGAACATAATATTTGAATAGACTGTATTGTTTGTTGTGATTTAATAATATTTTTATTATTTGGTATGATTATATGTTACTGTATAATAACACGTAAGTTTATTAAATATCCTTAATCCTTAATTACAAATTAATTTTTATGTATTAATAAAATTAAGGTAAAAGATAAAATGATAACCTTAAAAAATAATTAGGTGGTGGGGTGGGTGATGAGTGGTAGTGTGAGGATGAGTGACGGGAGGGTGGGGGTGGGTGGATTTAGGTGTGATAGAGGTGGGTGGGTTGGGGTATAATGAGAAAATAAAATACATAATCACACAAAAATCATTAAATCTATAATTATAAAAATTAAACTTTTTCATAATTATTTAATCAGAAAATTACAATACATTTACAATAACATACAACATAATTTTATGAACAACTAAATCTATAATTATAAAAATTAATTTTTTTCATAATTATTTAATCAAAAAATTATATATTTACAATAACATAAAACATAATTTTATTTTATGAACAACGGAAACAAACATAGTTTTGTAGAAAAAAATAACGACGCAAACCACCATCCAAACAGGGGTAAACAAGTGAACCGATAGCGACACCGTAGAGAGGAACAAAACAAATCTTTCTGCCGTCGGCCATCGAAATGGATATGCAAAACATATTGATTTGATATGATGACAGTAAGAGCAAAACCTACAGGAGTAGCTACTATCGCAAAGAACAATAACAGCCACCACCGAGATGATAATAAAGGAGAACCAAATGTCGGGTTAGAGTTCGATTCAGCCGAAGATGCACAAGAGCTTTACAATCTCTACGCAACAAAAATCGGATTCAAAATCCGAATTGGTCAGCTCTACCGGTCCCGAATTGATGGTTCCGTTGTTTCCCGGAGATATGTTTGCTCGAAAGAAGGGTTTCAAACTACTTCGAGAACGGGTTGTCCAGCGTTTATAAGAGTTCAACGTATCGATTCTGGTAAATGGGTACTCGCTAATATAAACAAGGAGCATAATCATGAACTCGAACACCAATCAGGTGAGATTGAGATTTGTACTTCAACAATACAAAGAAAAAATGTTAATGTTCCAACCCCAATATCGAAATCTTTTATTGTATCGACTAGGAAAGGACTTAGGTCAATTGATGAAGATGGCCCATCTGGGGTACTTGATTTTAAGCGACTTAAAAGGGAAATAAATGATGGAGAAAATAGAGCTAGAGGTGAAGAACCGTATAAGGGGTTAGAATTTGTTACTGCTGGTGAAGCTTATGAGTTTTATCATACTTATGCTGCGAATACCGGGTTTAAAGTTCGGATTGGGCAGTTATTTAGGTCTAAGAATGATGGGTCGATTACCTCGCGAAGATTTGTTTGCTCGAAAGAAGGGCATCAGCACCCGTCGAGAGTAGGTTGCGGAGCATTCATGAGGATACAAAGACGAGAGGCGGGAAGGTGGTTGGTTGATCGTTTTCAAAACGATCATAACCATGAACTTGGACCTCCTAGTGATGCTTCAAAAGGATTTAAAGAAGAAGCAAGTAGTGCGTTGGAGAATATGGATTTAGTTGAATCGAATGGGGGGCTTAGTCTTGTTACAAGAAGTAGAGAGAGTAAAATTGGAAGTGATTGGTATAATGAGCTTTTTGATTATTTTCAAGCTCGGCAAGCGGAAGATATGGGATTTTTCTATGCGGTGGAAATGCATAACGGTAGAGCCATGAGTGTATTCTGGGCTGATGCTCGGTCTAGATTTGCATGCACTCAGTTTGGGGATGCAATTGTTTTTGACACAACCTATAGAAGGGGTAGTTACTCATTGCCACTCGCTTCATTCATTGGGGTTAATCACCACAGGCAACCGGTACTTCTTGGCTGTGCCTTAATTGCTGAAGAATCTGAAGAGTCGTTTACTTGGGTGTTTCAAGCATGGCTTCGGGCAATGTCAGGGCATCGATCTGTCTCTATAGTCGCTGATCAAGACAGGGCTATTCAGTATTCAATTGCTCAAGTTTTCCCGGGAACACATCATCGTTTTTCTACATGGCAAGTTGTGGCTAAGGAGCAGGAAAACATTGGTGAATTACTCTCGATGAATCCTGAATTTAAGTATGAGTACGAAACTTGCATTTCCCAGAGCCAGACGGCTAATGAGTTTGAAGCAGCATGGAATGTGCTTATCAACAAATATAATTTAAGAGAGAACACATGGTTAAAAGAGATGTATAGGGTGCGTAAGAGTTGGGTGCCATTATACATTAGGGGCACATTCTTTGCTGGCATTCCAATGGACGGAAACCTTAAATCATATTTTGGCACCATACTGACATCTCAAACACCACTTTGTGAATTTCTTATACGGTATGAAAAAGCCCTTGAGCAACGCCGTGAAGAGGAAAGAAAAGAGGATTTTAACTCATTCAATTTGCAAGCAGTTCTGCACACCAAGGACCCTATAGAAGAACAGTGTAGAAGGCTTTACACTATTACTAAGTTCAAAGTGTTTCAGAAAGAGCTTTTGGAGTGCTATAGCTATGTTGGAATTAAGATAAATGTTGAAGGTGCCATTAGTAGGTATCTGGTGCAGAAGTGTGGGAATGGAGATGAGAGGAACACAGTTGCCTTTAATGCCTCAAATCTTAATATCAATTGCAGTTGTAAAATGTTTGAGTTTGAAGGTGTGCTCTGTAGACATGCCTTGAAAGTTTTTCAGATAATGAACATAAGGGAGCTTCCATCTCGCTATATCCTACATCGTTGGACAAAGGATGCAAAATACGGTATACTACGGGATGTTGATTCTGCGGGTGCTTCTCAAGATTATAAGGCATTGATGTTGTGGAGCTTAAGAGAAGAAGCAAAGAATTACATTGAGGCAGGAACAGCGTCTTTAGAAAGATATAAACTTGCATTTGAGATCATGCAGGAGGGTAGAAGAAATATTTGTTGGCAAAACTAGAGAAATACGGGGTTTAACAAACATAGATAAGAGGTATTTTCCTCCTCTTCTGCCTTTTATTTCACCGCTATGAGTTGAACTGTATCTCCAGCGGGCTTTCATAATTTGTACCGAATGTGGCTAATGTTTGGTGCTTTTCAGAAATAGAAAAAAAAAGCCTTATATATTTCATTGCTGTCTCCTCACAAAGTTACTTAGTACTCCTTCTGTGCCAATTTATGTGGCACCATTTCCTTTTTAGTCTCTCCCAAAAAGAATGTCACATTTTTATATTTAGAAACAATTTCACTTTATGAGATGATTTGCGGCCACACAAATTTCTAAGGCTTATTTTGAACCACACATTTGAAAAGTCTTCCTTTCTTTCTTAAACTCCGTGCCTAGTCAAATGGTGCCACATAAATTGGGACGGAGGGAGTAACTATTATATTGCATTGTGATTGATTATTCATCTGAATCGCATATCATAACCACAGTGCATTTTATTTCCTGGCAAAATTTGTGACGCTTGATTGATTATCGTATTAGTATTTATCTTCTATCAATTTATGTTTTTGTTTGGTTAAGTTGCTTTCCTATAACAATTATTCATTTTAGCTTTTGTTTTTTTCCTGGTCGATCGATGCTTGCATCAAAATTCTTATTTCTAAGTTAATTTTTTGGCATGATCATTACTGAGTACGAGTTAGCCTCAATATTATGTGATAGTTTTCCAAATAATGTATGTATGGAAGCTGATGTGGATGCTTTTATTGAGTGTACCAACTAACTACCATTTTCTGTTTGATATATTGGAACTGCCCTCATATTTTACGTTGTCTGGGACATTTTGTTGCAGTGTTTTTCTTTTGACTTATCTTTTTTCCGTTTAATGTCAATTGTTGGGTTTGGGTTCAATGACATTTCAGAACATGATGTACAGATGTAGTGAGCATCCAAGAAAATGAATTTGACCTGACGTATTTAAATCCATTATTCAATTTTCTTACTGGAGGGAGTGGATTTCTATTTGAATCACTAATTCGTTATGTTACTTGTTTGAAGAGACATTGATTATAATCATTAAGTAAGAAAAGGAGGATTTTGTTTGTATACAATCGTGCTGCATATATAGTGGCTGAGTCAAAAGAATTATTGCGAGGTCTGTTTCTTGGCTTTAACTTAGTCTACCAGAAAATCTTAAAATATTAACCTCTCCTGGAGTATGTTGCTGCAGTTTGAGTACTACATTTTAGTTTTTTTAACTCTTCTTGACTCGCCTAGATCGTGGAGCACTTACTTTCTATGTTATTATTTCCCAATTAAACTGCCCGATCCCCTTATATGAAAAGATAAGATGCTGGAGGGGGCTCTATTTGAATCATATACTCTAGATTATTTTAGTCCTTTAGTAATATCTGAACAAGGAAGTTCTTCTTCACCATGTCACATTGAACTTGGTTCCTAGCTCAAACACTTTTGGTCGTGTTGAAAACTTTGTGATATTCTTGCAGAACATTCAAGCCAGTAACAAAATCTGATGATCAACTCTGTGTGATGTTGTGGCAGTCTTGGTAAATTCCAGAGCTTTGATGAGTTGCTGCATATTTTGGACCAGACCAGAGTATGTTGTCAATGATAATTCAAGGATTGTATGGTGCTACCAAAAAAGTGATCCTCCCTCAAGCAAACAAATCATCATATGGCTAATTTTCTAGCTAAATCACAAACTGCAGCTGTGAATAAAAAATGATACTCTCCAGGGCTTCTTAGTAAAACTGGACAATTTTGGTAATGAAAGAAGCTTGAGCAAAATGGAGAGTTGGAAAAGCCCTCAGCAATTTGCGGAAAATGGCTTCTGCAGTGATCATTTGGTGCATTTGGAAAGAAATAGACTGATTCTGTTTTGATGGAATTACAACTCCAGTTCATTTGTTGAAGGCTAGAATTTTGATGGATCTTTTTGCTTGGAGCAGACTATGTACTGTAAATATTATCGACTCTCTTTTGGATTTTGTGTGCTCCTTAATTTTTTTCTAGGAGTCATCTGAAATTGTACAGGAGCTGTCGTTTTTTAAGTCTTTTCGCATCCTCTGGATTCTGCATAAATGAAATTTACTCTTTCCTTTTATTAAAAAAAACTGGACAATTGTGGTACTATTCTTTGATCAACTGCATCATGACTTTAAGCACGTCAGAGATCAGCTTCTGGTTGGCAGGAGCATGATGAAGCGACCACTCAGTTTTCTATTGTGGTAGCTCATCTGGTCATATATTTTGATGACAGAGTCATTACATGTAATTACTATGAGAAAATCACACAATTGAAGAAACATTAGCTCGGATTGCAGCTTTACTACTATGTAACTGTAAACACCAGATTTGCAGGGGCTGAGCAGATATTATAATTTCTTAAACAATGTTCCATCTCTTTGCTCATTAACAGCTGGGTTGCCTTGTCCTGATTGATTTCTATGCTGGAAGTTCATTTACTGAGCATCTTTGAGTTAGTGGGCTTGTTCTCCTTTAATGGCTTAGGTCGAAATCTTACTGTATGGGTGGGCTTGGAATGTTATGTACAGCACAAAGCTGGTCGTCTACTTTATGGTACTGTATTTTACTGGTGCCTATAAGATGTAGCACACTGATGATGGCATATCACTAAGTTAAATGCAGCTTTTTAGAGCATTTGATCATATACTGCTGCCTGGTCTAGTTCGGTGTTGGAGGGCGTTAGCCAATAGCTGCAATGGTGACTGGTGAGATGAATATATGTATTAGATTTTAGCTTGTATCTTCGACTGTGAGCTCCCATTTATGTGAAAAAGGCTCCAACCAATTAAATCTGTAGCTCGAGGGATTGATTCGTTGTTCTTGGTTTTCATTGACAGCCATCTTTACTCATTTTGTGCAGTGTATATTAATTCAACCGTCTGAAGTGCTGCTCTTGTATTTTGCAGTGCAAGTAAACACAATGACAGTGGCTTTTACAGCCATTTTACAGTATTTGCTTCTGCTCTCTTTGTTGCTAATGGGCAGTACTTTGTGTTAGGGGTTGCTATATAAATATCATTGTGCTTTACCTCGTGAATACAAAACTTCTACTGTTCCTTTCAGGGTGTTACTTTTTCAGACCGGTCTTCTTTGTATGGATGCAGAAGTCTGATTAATCAGCATTGGGACATGAGACTTGACTTAGACAACATGGGCTACGAGGTAGCTAAAACTCCACTTATTGCTTCTTCAAGCTTACTGTTCTTTAGAACAGGAATTCTTGCTCTGGGATAAGGAATTGGCCATGTCAATACTGGTTTATAGGAGGAGCTAATTCTAACGTGTATGACTGAGTCAATATATTGTTCCTCAGGGCTCAGACAAAAACTCAAGAGCAAGGAAATTGTGTTGTCTGGTTAGAACTAGAGGTGTCCAACGGGACAGGGGAGGGTCGGGATTAGCGGGGGAAGAGGTCCTGTCCCGTCCCACATCCCGCCGGAAGAGGGGCCGGAATTTGGGGGGACGGGACGGAACGGGTCGGGTCGGGATCGGGATTTGGATTTTTTTTTTGCCACTTAATTTTAAAAAACAATATATATAAACACTTTAACAATTGAACAAAATAGTGTAATAAAAATATCCCAAGGCTGTTTTTGTGCCTCTTATATTATTTAATAGAAATATGATTTTTTTGTAATATAATTTTAAAATTGCAATTTTGTGGTGGTGTTCAAAAGTTGCAAATCACATTGTAAAATTACAATTAAAAAAATTACATAATTAATCATATTTTTTCTAATTTTCTCACAATGTCTTGAGGATCTTCGGTTAGAATTGGAATTTGTTGGTCAAATTGTTTGACGTCGCCTCATGTTCCATTGGACAATATTTCATTGTAGTTGTAGTCTTCTGCTTTGTTGATCTTCGGTTGATCGCACATTCTACGCTCTGCTCGAATCCAATGAATAGAACTGCAATCTCCAATGTGTCTCCCGCCAATGAATGTCTGTGCTCTCCTATTTGAAATCTTCACCAGAAAAAATGATTTCAGATCAACACATCTCGGGCCACATTTGCTAGTGTCGGAAATGTATTCTCATTCTGCCTCCAGTATTTCAGCAAGTTTTCATGTCCATCATTTACAATTAATTTGTACGGTACAACACCCTGCAAAACATAAACATCAAATTCGCTAACTTGTGAAGAAGTTGTACAGAAGCCGGTTGATTATTTGCACTTTGTTGTTGGTAATACATATATACTTGTTTGCATTCAGTGTGTATGCTAGATGTAACTTCTTCTTTAGTTGGTTTGTGAGTTGGGTATGTTGGAAGTACTTCTACACAATCATAAATTGTTTCTACAAGTGTTTTACAACCGTCTACTTTAATAGTCAGATTTAATACAACACCAATAATATACATAGTGGAAATAGGAAAAAAGTATTTTTCTAATTTTATAAATATTTTTTTAATAGATGGAGCGTAAGATGGGTTTTCCATATATTTATTATATTGTTGATATTCACTTGCAAATTTAAAAATACCCCTTCTAACAGTTGATCTAGGAAAATCATTAAAAGCGGGATTATATATGTTTCTCGAATGTAATGAATAAAATCAGGAGAGGAAAGAAATGAAAAAGGAAAACCCTCCACCGCAACTAATTTTGCCATATTTTCCCTATCTTTGTTTTTATCATATTTAAGGCAAAAAATTCCCCGTCGTCGGGTTAATTTGACCATGTACTTGGTCGGGGACACTATGTGAACCTTGTCCCGACTCAGATGGAATTGGCACACCCAATTTTTTAGCCTGGTATTGATTCCACCTAGATGTGTGCTCGCTTTGTACATGTCTCAATAAACCTTCCGTCCCACCTTGACCTTTTCCGGTTTAAAATTTATAAACATCTAGCTAGTTGATTCTCTTGGTCCCTATAAAAAAACTCTCATATAGCTGATTAATTTTCGTTGTGTGGGGTCTCGACTCATACTAGGGGGAATATGAGGTATTTCAGTTTGAGGCTGAGACTCAGTCTGAGCCTGAGGTTGAGGGACACTAGTGGGTGTGTCATCTAGATTATCGTCTAAATTAAAGTCCGGTTCATCTACCTCATCATCTAATGATATATCATTAAAAAAACCAGTTTCATCTATATGAGTGAAATCAATGAAATCATCGGGACTAGGAATAAGATTAATAGAACAAGTACCCTTACCCTTGTTACCCCTACTAGAAGAAGCACCCTTACCTTTACCCTTAATCATACATCCAAAGCGTTTCATTATAATTATACAAATAAATAATTAAAGTAAATAAAATTAAGTGCGATAATTAAAATTAAGTAACAATAATAATTTAAAGAAGGAACGAAGCTACCAAACGCCGACGTAACGTCGACGTGTAATCGAAGTTGAAAATTGAAACTTTGCTCGATGGATGATCCTCAAGCTAGTTGTCAACTTTACTCCCAATTTTTTAACTTTGATAAAAATGAGTGCAAAAAAAATATAATATTTAGTAGGCAATTTAGAATTGTAGAGAGATAAATTGAGAGATTAGAGAGATTGTAGGAAGATTTGTGAGAAAAATGATGTATTTATAGTTGAGAAATAGGGTTAAAGTGTAAATATATAAACTTAGGGATTAAAAATAAATATTAAGGGGTAAGTGTGTTTATGAGGGGGATGGGGGGCAAAAATGGCCGTTATAACCATTATTTTGGCCGTTGTTGCAATCATTATTTTTGCAAAGGGGAGGAGCACTGGCAGGAAGGGGCGGGAAGGGGTCGGGTTGGGGCGGGTCGGGTCGGTAACGGGACGGGCGGGACGATCCCACGCCCCGTCCCGAGTTCGAACTCCGACACCGATAGTTTTTTTTATGGGGGATTGGGGCAGGGCGGGTCGGGTAGCGATACAGGCCGGGTCGGGATCGGGCCGACCCAGCCCACTAGACAGCCCTAGTTAGAACTGTCTTCGCTGAATATTTATATCACGTATAAGATCAGTTGTGAGCATAATGTGTAAAGCTTTGTCAATAAATGTTTTCTAGGTGTTTTGGTCATTAATATTCTTATCCGAGTTTTACGCATTGAGATCAGATTATTCATTAGTTAAGCTGTTTTACAAGTCTCGTAGTTGAACAAAACCTTTGCTTTTCCAGCGCAGCAAGGGAAGTAGAACATAGTATTCTAACAGCCGACTTTTTTTTTTTTTTTTTTTTTTTTTTTTGTTGTTGGTTGTTGTACTGTCTTTGACAGGAAGATGTGAACATGGACAAAGTGGGGACCATGAAAGCATGCAGCGAAGATTTTCATGTAGGCTGCGTAAGTAGATGGATGTCAATAAAGAACCCGTGTCCAATTTGCCAAGACTACTTCGTTGAACGGCGTGGAATCAAGCACAGATACTTGCATCGAGGTAGACTGCCAATATTACTGAGCCCTCTCTTCTGAGTCCTACATGAAGGGGGAATGCTTCTTACGCCGAGCTGCACTCTTTTACTTCTTTGGATTCGTGTAAATATGTGTTTAGAACATTCTCAAATGGTATATGCACTTTCTTCAGAAAAATGGTACAGCAGATGCTTTGTTTCGTCAATGGATTTCTTTCCAAAATTCAAAGGAGCATTTTTCCTGTTTCTTTTTCTTTGTTATTTCAACATTTTGGATGCCATGATGTTTTCACTTTCACTAGTAAATCGAAGTGCGAATGCGAGTTCTACCACGATTTGTTGTGTTGCTTTGTTTCTTTTGAGTACTATCTGATCGTGACTTTTGGACATTTTCTTTACCTTCTTGGTACCTTGTAGATGTGAAGGAAAATATTGTACCTTAGAACACTATATAGGAGTATCAATTACCAAGTATTTTAAGCGGAAGAGTTAAAATGTCTCCTTTTTGGGTCATTTGGCTGTGCATAGCTCAATGACCCTATATATTTGTGAGAACTACCATACTTCCATCAAGGAGTATAGTTTATCGATGTGTGTCATTTACAAAGTAGGATATCGATTACATAATAGGCATGAGTTTGAATTCATTCTCACCGTCCTCGCATTCTGAGAATTGAACTCAGGAGCTCTCGCACCCTAACCGATAACCATACCACTAGACCAAATGCCCATTGCTGTATGCTGTATTCCATGTAATTTACTTCTCATCTGTTAGGCAAAAGTTAAAAGGGAAGATCTGATTTTTAGCATTCTATTTTCTGAGTTTATCATCTACTTCTTTTATTTTTGTGTTTATCATCTAATTTTAGATGAATTCTATTGAACACGTGAATCTTAAACCAATAGTTCTAACCCGATAATTAAAGGGGAAAAAATGAAATAGTTAAAACCTCTGCCTTTTTAAGTTCACCTTTTCCTATTTTTTTTTATCTCTTCAATTTTATCCTTTTGCTATTGGCAGCCTCTTATGTGGTTTATAATTATTATCCATGGTTGTGGCTGTTCATGGTATGTTCTTTATTCCAATTGTCTGTATTTGCTCCAAAGTTGTCTTTATTATGTGTTAACACTTAAAAATAATTTAAGTGTTTAGTCGAATTCAGTGACAGCCGAACTATCTCAGAGCCGAATTTACTCCTAGCCCTCGACTACAAGAACTTCATCGGCTACTAAGGCATCATAGCCGAGTTGTCAGTTAGAGGTACGACTGGGACCCACTCAGATGTAGACGCCTCAACGACAAAGTCAAAAGGGTTGCTAGACCCCTATAAGCGATAATGGCCAACGACAGCTAAAAGAAAGAGCCATTATCCTAACAAGAGGAGTAGAGGACGAGAAAATCGACATCACCTCCCCCATAGTCGGCCATTGAACTTAGTGGGTTACTTGATGACTGACATGGGGGGGGGGGGGGGGGAGACGTTTGTACATGATTTCCCCCCTTTTGTACTATAAATAGGATTATTCTTTGTACATAATACCCAATCAATCAAACAAACCAAAATTTATCCATCTTTTTATCCTTTACTTTACTCGGCTGTATTCATGTTTCTTACCTCCTAGTTTACTCACGACCACCGTCCTAACGCTTTCTGGAGTAGTTAGGGAACCCATTGTTGGAGATTAGAGTTCCGTCTCCGGCCCAAATCGCTTAAGTTAAGGAATCAATTTGTCTTTCGATTTCATCAGCCGATACAACGGCATATAGCGGAATTGGGGAAGAGAAAAAATTTGGCACGCCCAGTGGGACCATAGGTGAATTAATCGTAAAGTTTGATTCTCCAGGCCAGGATCATTCTTGGCGTATGCGCCTAAGGTCCGGTTAGAAAATGAACCTCGAGTCCAGTCCACATCCTAAACAAAATCCTCCTAGAAGGAACAACGAACCAGCATCCTCCGCGGGTATGCCTACATCGGTGGATACCCCTCCACTTTCTCCATCAACCCAAACTATGGAAGAATCTAGCCAATCTGAAGGTCCAACCATGATGATCACGTCTTTTATTAGACAATAGATTGACTTGTGCATCCACGATATTATGTACCAAGTTGCTAAACAGTTGGCTGACATTGTGAAGCAAATGGTACATAATGAGGTTCAGGAAGCGAGGGAGATGGAAACCAACCGAATGCACCCAGGAGAATGCTCGGCTAGTTCTACCATCCCTTTGATGAGCGGTGCTGTTCAGCATGAGACCATGACTCCCGGTGTTGTTCCTCAGCCGCATGTGCATCAGCCAGTGCCCACTCAGGCGCAACCGATAGCACACCTAGGAACACAAGCCCAATCGCCTGGAAACCAACACACTGCATGGTCGACGCCGAACCTTGGGGGCAAAATGTGCCACTTGACCTAGCGAGTCTGCGGTATAGGCAGATCAACATGGCTCGGAGACCAATTCATGCTCCAAGACACTTTGGATTACCGCCCATTATGTCGTACGTTTCTATGAACGACCCTACGATGCAGGAGAACAATGTTGGCCAGCCGATGACCCCCTGGCTATGACTTAGCACGACTATCTGGTGACGCTTTTACAATGGAATACCATTCTAGTAGTCATTGCTAGTACCTAATCCATACCTTACAGGAAGCATAAACTTTCTAAAAACGGTCGACCTCCGAGGAGAGCAGCAATGGAACACCGTTCCACCTTATCCTCAGACTTCGTTAGCCATTCTAGGAGCTCAGGTTGCAGGATTTGGTGGCCATACCCAACAATACCCATGGGGCATTACCCCACATATTGGTAATGGTCATCAGACCACCTATAACCTTCAAAACCCTGTCCAACAAAGTGTAGAATGGAGGCCACCAGTACAGAACGCCTACCATCTGAATCCAGTCGAGAATCGGCATGGGACATCATAACTGATAAACTCGAAAATTATTGCTAATACCATGCGGAGGTATTTCGGCATCCAACTGAAACCTTTGGACATGCATGTTTATAAGAATCCCTACCCTGATTGGGAGATCGGATATCACCTTTGCCGAAGGCTTCAAAACACCAGAGTTTGCCATTTTCTCTGGCGACGATGGCAAATCCACTATCGAGCACATCGGTAGATTTACTGCCCAATGCAGCGAAGCTGTCCATAATGAGTATCACAAGTTGCATCTATTCCCTCTCTCTCTAACGGGAACAACCTTTGCATGGTACTCTTCTTTGGCTCTTGATTTCGTGCAGAGCTGGGCCGACATGGAGGGTTGCTTCCATGATAGGTTCTATTGGCCCCAACCTCAGGTTACCGTGATTGATCTAACGAACCTCAAGCAACAGGTCGATGAATCGGTTGCCAATTTTATCGAGAGGTTCAGAAAGAAGGTTGGGAAATGCACCGTATACTTCCCCGAATCTAAGTGTGCTCACATGATAATCAACAACATGCACCCTCAGTTAAAAGAGAAGTTGGTGGGACAATCCTGCTCTGACATGAGCTAGGTAGCAAAAAAATCTAGCCAAATAGAGCAGTATGTCCAGGAGAAGGAGCGGAGAAGAGCCAACCGAAATCGAGGCTCCCACTTGGTATCCATCATTAAAGCGGACGAGTCCAATTGCACGACAGACCAATGGTGACCGAGATTATTAAGGGTAAGGTTTACTCTTGCCCAGCCTTGAAAGCCGTCAGAGGCCAGGAGACGAGTTCACCCGATGACAGGGTCGGTTACTCATTTGACATCACAAAGGCAGATCAAATCTTTGATCATCTGCTTAAAGATAAGCAGATTCGGCTGCTTGATAGTCATAGGATTCCGCCTGCTGAGGAACTCAAAGATAAGAAGTATTGTAAGTGACATAATTCATACAGTCACTCTACTTCTAATTGTGTGATCGTCAGAAGGGCGATCCAAAGGGGCATCAAGGAGGGGAGGTTCAAACTAGCCGACAAGAGTAAGGCTGAAATGTCCATTGATACCGACCCCTTTCCCGATACCAATATATATGGTATCTTTTTCTAAGACTGATGAGTCAAGGGACACCAAAGGGAAACATTCGATGAAAAGGGTGTGGGTTCCAAAAAAACCTACCGAAGGGGAGAAGGTCACAATGACTTATGTGTTCAACCGGTTAGGCAACCTACATGACATTCGTGATGACAGGCAGCCGGTTAGGAGCAGTTTTCATGACCGCCCTATATACTCGAGGGACTTTGAACAAGAGCTTCAGGAACAAACCATAAGGTTCAGAAGGGTCCCTATCGACGTCAGGCATAGGCCTGGGGGGCAAGTACGAATGCCAACCAATCGACAACCGAACATGCCTCGAATAGATGAAAAACCACTCCCTAAAACCAAACAGAGGGTGGTCGAGTTTAACGTGAACGGGGGTGTTTTGTCCTTACGTATCATAGCAAGAAATGAGGACCAGACGAGACCCCAGAGAATGATTAAACCAGTAGGAAATACAGAAGAGGGGAAGTGATCTACCAATCAGTCTCTCGGAAAGAAAAAAGCACCACCGAGAGTCGCGTCCAGAACTTAGAAAAGAAGGATGCAACGTGACAAGGCCTTGTGTAAGATACAACAAACATTGCATCTCATTTCTAACCCCAAGGCAGTAGAAAATCAGGAGATTCCTGAGTCTGCCGTAGCCGAGGCTATCGAGCAGGTATTAGGCTCAGTTGTTTCAGGGGCAATATCGCTTGAAAGAGAGGCGTCGGGTCAACTAGAGCTAGATGAGTAGCCTACCGACAACCCGACGGAAGAACTCCGGCAAGAGAATGTGGCCCCGGATAGTCCTCTAACCGAGGTAATCCCACAGATCGTGCAAATGATTCAGTCAGAGGATCCTAAGCCGATCCCCATTTGTCTCTAAGAAATGGAAAATATGAGTTCCTGGTCAGCCGAATTGAATGAAGGAGAAGACTCCGTCCTTGATTTATTTAGCCAAGAATTGGTTGATGAGATATGGGCAGACATTGAAATGGTCAGCCTAATCCCATATGAGTTATGGTCCAGTCGCTCCACGCTGGATAGCCTATAAGGTGATGTTTGCATAGAAGACGCAGAATGGGCAACAATAGCCGACAACACGGCTAAGGACGCTTTGAGCACCGCATTTGGTGCACCTACGGAAGAGATGGTTAAACACCTCAAGCCCCTATATGTGAAGGCTTACATCAACGGCAAAATCATTAGTCGAGTGTTCGTCAACAATGGGGCTGTGTTGAATGTGATGCCACTGCTTACTCTGAAAAGTCTCAACAAAATCAGAGAAGATCTCATCCCAACTAACATGAAAATGGATAGCTTTATGGGAGATGATTCTGAAGCTTTGGGGATTTTAGTACCAAAAATCACCGTGGGTCCCAAGACGGTCAGATCTACATTCTTTGTGATAAAAGGCAAGCCTTCCTACACCATTCTGCCGGGTAGAGACTGAATTCACACCAACTGATGTCTTCCTTCTACCATGCATCAAAAACTCATCTTTTGGGAAGGAGACAACATAGAAATCGTCCCAACAGACGATAACTCATTCCAACCAGGGGTTCAGAACATAGAGGTTGTCCTCTATTCACCTTATGTGGCTCCCATAGCCGTCACAAAACAATATGAAAAGGATCTTGGAAATCCTGTAATCTTACCTCGCGAGTGTTTGAAATAAAACAATTAGCTGAACCACGACTTACATTGGAGGATCTGAATGGTTGAGAAAACCCAACACATACTTGACCTGTGGCATCGACTGACCGCCCTAAAGTTCTGAGGCAAGGATAGCCGAAGTATCGCAGATGGGGAACCACGACAGAAAACCAGATTTGGCGGCCAACAACATTTGAGCTGCCGATAGGAATTTTATGGCTAGTTTTGTTTGTCTTTGTTTTATGCTTGTACAAAACTCGAGTATCATTCAATACCCAGTGTTATGTATGTTTTGTGCAAAGTTTGAATAAACTTATTTTACAAAGATAGGTCTTGAATGAAACAAGCAATCAGAAACTCAAAATCTACAGTTATGGGGACGACATCCTACCGGTTAGATATATGGCCAAGATGCAGTGTTGTCCTCTGAAGTTAGTATCATTACAGATGGCCAAACCAAATTTTCTAAGAAATATATCAGCAGGCCATTCTAACGGAGTTGGGTCAATTGGGTAAAAATCAACTGACAATCATAGAAGAAGTCAAAACCGTTAAACATAAAATGGATAAAACATACAAACATGTTGAGCCTAAGAGGTTTGCCGAATGAGACTTAGTTTGGAAAACCGTTTTGCCAATTAGGATGAAAGATCACAAAATCGGCAAATGGTCGCCAAACTAAGAAATGACCCTTAGTAGCTAACCCACGGGTTGCCGGCAAGACGGATCAAGCGATAACTATGCATGAAAGAGAAATATAAACGTTAGACATATTTGAAGAAATACTACCCACCGATTTTGGGACATGCATAAGTAATCGATAGCCATAGACCGGCTGCCTGATCGCAAAAGTGTTTAATTTCCCTTCGATTTGGGGAAATGTATGGGTAAACGACAGCCACAGACCGGCCGCCTGGTCATAATAACAGACCTTTTGATTTGGGGTCGATAAAGTTAGGAAGCTGAATCACTCGGCATTCCTCCAGATAGAGATTGCAATACATCAATAGTAACAGAAGTCTCAGGATTAGCCGAATCCATGACTGCTTGGACATCTTGAGTACCTGCAATCTCTCTTCCTCTCTCAGCTTCAACAATGGCTACTACCTAAACCGCACCCGTTCCTACTCGGACCTCATTTTCAGCACCCAACAAAGTCTCATCCACTATAGTCGACAGGGCCTCGGTAAAAGCTTGAGTGTCGGCCGATACCTCTTGATCAATAAAAGCAACGACTACTTCGGGTGGCAAGTCCATAAAGGTATCGGCTGACAACTCAGCAACATGATCAGCTGGTAAGGGAGTAGTAATTAATGGTATTGCTTGAACTAGACGGTTTCTCTACACAGTCCATTCATTCTCCAGGTTGGCCAGCCATTCGCTACCCGCCTTATGATCCAACTCCTAAACCACCTGCTGGCTATCAAGTTCCTGGATTTTGTTATCCAATTGAAGGCTCTGCCGAAACAAAAAAGAACGGAATGAGTCATGGGCACTAATAATCGAGTCTAAGGCACATATGGCCGGAGTATTAGCTCCTATCTCCACCTGGATCCGCTCCAACTCAACACGCAATTTGGACAACTTCTCATGTAAATCCTTTCTTCGGCTTACATTCTGTTGCCTCGCTGTATTCACCTCATTGAAAGAAGTCTGAATGCGGTTCTTCTCTTGCCAAAGAGACCCCAAGTGTTGCAGAGCAGCAATAGCCTCATCATGACTATCTTTGGCCGTTCTATATAAAGCAAACAAATCAGCCAGAGCCAAGGCCATGTCGTTGTAAGTGGCAGCCAAAGCCGGGGAATCCGTTGTTTCTCTCGACAAGCGGAGCAAAGAAGCCCTTAGAGCATGCAACTCTTCTTTGGTGGTTGGGATTCCACTGGCGAGAGATTCCTAGACTTGCTCTCGATGGACGCCAACAGGCGAAGCTGGTGGAGATGCAGTGTCAATTGAGCCAAAGTAGCGAAGAAGCACATCTTTCGGTATGATCTCGGCTGGTACCCTTGAGCCGTCAGTTGGGTGGGCTTCAGCCAAAGGATTACCTCCAACAGTCTCCTGTACGGAAAAGACAATTTCAGAGGAAAAACAAGAGTGTAGAGATAGTTGGTAATAAAACTAGAAGGAAGAGGGTATACCTCTACTTTTACGTCAACCTCTTCGGCTGCCTCAACAGAAGAAACTCTGATATCGAGGCTAGCCAATGGAGAACCTTGCAGGTGTTCAGAAGTACGAGCCAAAGAGGACGTCCCTCTGGCATGGAGAGAGGCATCATATACTCTCCGTCGCCTATCGCGCCTTATTAATAGCGGCTCCTAAAAGACAAAACCAAGTAACATGAATAATGAAAGATAACCGATACAAAGGTAGTCAAGGCAGATAAGGGATATACCTCATCCTCCTCTTTTTCAGAAGTAGGGACTTCAGCTCCGCGAGATATTTCTTCCCTATGCTCACAAATAACAACCCCTTCACCTAGCATGGGTTGCTTTGGAACGGATTGCCTAGGCAACGAAGATCCCGTGGTAGGAGTGGTTTTCAAATCAACAAACCCTGAGGGAGATACGTAAAAAGTGTTAACCTAGAATGCATAAGAAATTCTGGCCAACATATGTGTAGAGGAAAAACAATTCACCTTTTCTCTTCGGTTGTCGCAGCCTGACGGAAGACCAAGAGGCAATAGGACTAGCCGAACTGATGGACACCACCTTTAAAGGGACCTCTTTTGTCCTTGACATAGCGTCTGCTAGGTTTTTCTTCTTCGACTGGATTAGCCAATCACTCTGTTTTGTCTGGGTTAGCCGATCGCAGTAGACTTCCAGGGAGGATTGGAAGAATCTTTCTTTGGCCACCTTCCACCAGTTGACAAAAGCAACAGTGGTGTTGGCCCTTGGGGAGAACGGCTGCAAGGCGAAAGAGGCAAGATTATCAAGATTGTGGGCGACCACCCCTCAGTTTGCTTCACATTTATAAAGCAACGGTGGGTCGATTGAGCAACACTACGGTGAGGCCAGGGTATGTGCTGAGTCAGGCCAAATTGTCGTGCCACGAAGTTGGGTCTGTAGGGCTCCGTGGTCAACTTGTTATGCCTAGAATTGTGTTTCAAGCCTCTAAAAGGTCCCTAGCCTTAAGGATACACCCCCATACTCGATTCATGACCTTCCGTTGAGCGAATAAAAAGTTGTCATCAGCTATATAATGAACCCAGTCGGGAGTGGCCCATTGTTCAAAGACCGGTTGCCAATCATCGTAATGGTTTCGAGACATACCATGCAGGGTGAAGACTGCAGTGAAAATATCCTGGGGCAGAATAGGTGTTCCCCGAAGAGTCTCGGCTAACACCGACAGAGCTAACGGAGAATGGATGCCATCAAAATCGTCAGAGATGAACTCTGGAAAATACAAAGTGATCCACAACTGTAAGAACCATAGAGGACCAACCAGAGTATCCAGATTTTGAGAGTCCCTCAACCTAGCCTGAGCATCGCCTAAAGCCATGTACAAGTAAGCCAAGAAGAGGGATGCCTAACTGACATCTTCCCCTAAAACGACCAAGGCCATATAAATCTCCAGCTCATTGACAATTGCACAAGAACCCGCACAGACGAAGTAATGACTAAACCAATAGAGCAAAAAAGCATGATGCTCAGCATCTTCGATCAGAAGTGGCAAACTTCGGCGGTTAGCGGATATGAAAGAACCATAGATGGAAGAATTTTTTGAAACAACAATTCCCAAGTAGGGAATTTTGATTTCTCTCAGGGTAGGCGTTTCGGCTCCCAGGATCGAAAGACCGAGTATCGCCATTACGTCAAGAAGGGTGAGAGTCATCAGCCCCCAGGAAAAAATAAAAGCATTAGCGGTAGTCGACCAATAACCAAGAAATGCATATATGAGGCCGATATTGCAGGAGTTATCAGACCCCGATAGTGCGATGGCGTCACAAAGACCCATACACTCTCACTCAGCTCCTTTGGCTGACCTGACTCGGTCCAACCAAGCAGAATAGTTGGCGACCTTGGTCGGCCAGATGTATAGGTTAGTTGGACAGCGGTCGGCAGTGAACCAGTCATAGGTGAGGGGAAGGTCATAGGTCACCGGGCTAAGATGTTGAGATAAAAGAACGTCACCTTGTTCCGGCCTACCATATGGAGCCAGAACCAACTGTTCATCAACAAGGACCAAGGCATATGTTAGGTCTTTATCGGCTAAAGTGGTCCCATATATCTTCTGAGAAGAGGAATAAGAATCCATGGTAGCCGAATAAGAAAAGGGCCGAGATTAGGATTTTTTATGCAGAAGGGAAGAAATCAGAGATCAAGTAAAAAATTCTCGGAAATATGTTTTCTCTTAAACAAGTCTCGATGGGCAGTGGAAAATAGGGCTACCTCTTCGAATGCACGATTAGAAAATATTGAAACCGATTCGTGGTAACAAGGACACCTCGGTTGAAGGGGAAACCCAATTCAAAAGTTATAATCATTGCATGCACTATAGACAAGACGATTGAAGTGACATGCGCGGCTGTCAGACTGAAATGACGGCTACTTTCGGATACATCAACTCAACAGACACTCGAGTTAATGTAGGGGGCAATTGTTAACACTCAAAAATAATTTAAGTGTTTAGTCGAATTCAGTGACAACCGAATTTACTCCTAGCCTTCGGCTACAAGAACTTCATCAGCTACTAAGACATCTTAGCCGAGTTGTCAGTTAGAGGTACGATTGGGACCTACTCAGATGCAGACGCCTCAACGATCAAGTCAAAAGGGTTGCCACTATAAGCGATAATGGCCAACGACAGCTAAAAAAAAGGGCCATTATCCGAACAAGAGGAGTAGAGGGTGAGAAAATCGGCACCACCTCCCCATAGTCGGCCATTGAACTTAGTGGGTTACTTGATGGCTGACATGGGGGAGGGGGGCACGTTTGTACAATTTTTTCCTTTTTTTGTACTATAAATAGGATTATTCTTTGTACATAATACACAATCAATCAAACAAACCAAAATTTATCTATCTTTTTATCCTTTACTTTACTCAGTTGTATTCGTGTTTCTTACCTCCTAGTTTACTCACGACCACCGTCCTAACGCTTCCTGGAGTAGTTGGGGAACCCATTGATGGAGATTAGAGTTCCGTCTCCGGCCCAAATAGCTTAAGTTAAGGAATCAATTTGTCTCCCGATTTCATCAGCCGATACAGTTGCAGATAGCGAAATTGGGGCCGAGATGGTTGTCTCATGTCTGCATGAATTTAATTAAGGAAGGACCACTTGAACCAGTTGTGGATGTTTGTTTACCTTTGTTCTCTGGTTGTTAATTTTTTTTTTTTGGCATGTTTTTGTATTCATGCAACTCGTGTGTTATAAATGTTGATGAACCATAAAAAATGAAGCCTTTTTCTAATTTAAAAGTTTATTTAGTGCATATCAACAAAAAATCCAAGTATCATCAAGAATGACTATTCAAAAATGCCTTTGGACCAGCCATGGGTGTGGTGTCATGATTGAGATTCTCAGACTTAATTAAAGATATCATGTTTAAGCTCTGACAATAAATAACCTCTTAATAGGAAAAACTTTATCCATTAATAGGTCTATCCAATGTGAATCTGGATTAGTCGTTGAGTCGGTTTTAAAAAATAAGTGGAATAGACACTTTTTGAGCTAACAATCAAATTTATCCATCATTTTACATGTAATTAGAAACTACTAGTTGCTTTCTTGTGCGAAATAACCATTTGGACAAAAATATACCTAGAACATGGACGTGTGCTAGAATTGTTATGTGTTTTAGGTAAGGGTGATTTTGTTTAAATATTTTTTTCTACGTTAAAGAGTGGCTAAACATTGAATAATTTTGAGATAGTGGTTAAAGTTTGATTTGCGGTCCAAAAATGGCTATTTGCCAATTTTCTTCCAATATACCTACAGAAAATGATGATGATGATGATGGTGAGACCCTAAACAGTCTCTTTTGGTTTGTACGGCAAAGTTCCGATCCACTCTCTCGCACTAGAAAATTCTTGTGGTATTTCTAATTTACAAAGCAAAAATTGACTATTTGTTCTTATCCAATTATGAAACACATTGATATGTTAGCTACTTAATTCAGAATGTAATTTGAACTGGCTTTACTCGTTTGATTCACTTAAGTCTATACATAATGCTGCTACAGTAATTTGTTGTTAAGGGCTGTCTAATTTAGAACCATATGAATAAGCATTTCATGAAATATTGTTAGTAACTTCGTCTCCCTTTCATGAAATAACACCAATCCTATTGACTATAGGAAAATGCACAAGCACTTAAGACAATAAATACTTACTGATGAAGGAATGATGAGGCTGTAATAAGAATTGCAATGGCTTTTAAGATCTGTAGTCTACTTTGACTCTAGACTTGGTTACAAATAACTTACAAATAGAATGATTTTAGAGCTCGTTTAGCTTAGCTGAATTTAAGTAGATTTTAACACTAGATGCACGTTGAAAATCACTTTTTAAGTGTTGAAGCTCTCTTTTTGAATGAACATTTACGTGTTTGTATAGAACCTTTAGAAGTTGAAATATACCGTTGATGTGTTGAACTCTAGAAGCTGATTATATATTCTACCATGATGTAGTTAGAAATGAGAGTCCAAGACTCGTAGCGGAGCCAAAAATTCTAACAAGAGTATTCACCAGCATTGCAAGAGCTATTTTTGAATCACCATTATCACTACATACTTGCTTTATTCCTTTTGCATAGTATAATTTTTTAAAGAAGCGGATTCAATTGAACACTCTTATGACCATGTAGCTCCGGATCGATTAGCTAAGTACATCAGTAGGTGCTTTGACTGCTCGTGCTAATCCATAATTAGATATATACAAAAACTGAAACAGAACAGAACAAAGTCATTTTTATGCTCAACTTTGGAGAAACTTATCATTTGGCATTGTGCAAAGATGTGGAAAAAGCATCGCAATTACTCATGACCACATTTGCCACTGTCAAATGAACCCCACAGATTTTTGGATCATATTGAGGACTTGCCTTTTCTTTCACTACCACAAACAATATATATCATTTTCGAATAGTATATTAATAATAATAGTAAAATCTTTTATTCCAATAAAAGATACTCTCTGCCCCCTTCAATATTTCGCCCCTTGTACATTAATTCCTCAGGGTCATTCTTGATTTGAAAACCATGGCAGAAAAATATAGTATAGGTTTGTTAGGTGTCATGGATCGTTTGTGGTTTCACCAAATTTTCACCAAATTATTCTATGTTCTCTTTTTTGATCCCCTTGATTATTTTCCCCATCAGTTTCATTTCCTAAAAATCTTGAAAACCCCCTGCCTATTCAAGACTCTCTGACATGTTCTCTTAAATACCAATGTCAAGAATTATCATCAGTTGAATCACAAAGCACTCTTCTACAGGTAACAAATTTTCTCTTAGCTCACCTCCCCTCCCCTCCCAAAACCCCAATCCCACCCCCCAAACTCCATAAAAGAGAAAAATGGAAAATGGTTCTAGAGATGTGATAAAAAAGATTTACTTTTTTGTTCAGTAGTTTAACTAGTTATAACAGGTATTTTTAGTGCACCTGAACTATCCATAGTAGTGTATTTTCGAGTTTTGCACTCAATAGTCAATTAATTCATTTTTCCGTTTTCTATCGCACATCTCAACTATTTGTTTACACATTTTGCATAGTCTAACTAATGGAAAGTGCCTATGAATTAGTTCCAAGAAAGCAGTCGTTCACATCAGGGAGAAGGGTCAAATATGTCCCTCTACTATGCAAAAATGATCAATTTTACCCTCGGTTATACTATCGGTACAAAAATACCCCTATCATTAGCTATATGATTCAAATATACCCCTATTACGTTAAGACTGTCCAAGCCTCCAAGGTGAACACTCCATGTGGCACTGATACTTTGATGAGGCGGACATCATTGTGGCATTGCCACCTCAGCATCCCAACCCTTTTCGCATAGTAGAGGGGCAAGATGCTGATTTTCTTTTGATACTGTTAGTGTACAAAACTTAAATTCTTGTTGAATTAAGGTTGTATTGACTTGTCTGTCATTCAAGGATGTTTGTGAAAAAGAAGAAGCAAATGTGAAGGGAAATAGTACACCGCCAAATGAAAGACCAACAAGACCAATCTTGTAACAACAAGAAACAGGTCACATTCATCATCACCAGCCACTGATAAAAGATATTCAAGAACTGACAGATACTTGAAGGATTCAGGAAGTAGAGTACTGGAGAAAACTATGAGCCTAGGCGAACTCGAGCTTGAAGAGGTAAAAGGTTTCATATTCCGCAAAGAACATATAAGCAAGAGAATGATAAGTGTAGTTCCTGGTTTACAAAGACTTGAAGTAGTACTATCTGAAGGCAAAGAAAAAATTTGTGAAGATTCAGAAGCAATTAGTATTAATGGTATTGTAGCAGAAGAAAAAGACGAGCAAAGGGATATTGCGCGTCCATATTTGTCCGAGGCATGGCTTATTAAAAGGCCTGATTCGCCATTGTTAAATTTGAAAATACCAAGAATTTCTGCAGCTTCTGATATGAAGAAGCATTTGAGATATTGGGCTAAAACAGTTGCCACTGTGGTTCTTCAAGAATCATAATTTTGTGTATAGATGTTTAATTATGATGTAGCCAATGTAGCTAAATAAATTGCATTGTGCATTGCATATTGCACATATGTAGTCTTTAGCAAATTTTATTTACTTATATTGTCATACACTTACAGTAATTGTTCTGTGGGATTTGGTTGGGTGAGGGGACCCCCTTTTTTTGTAGTATAGATTCTGCCGACAATTTGTAACTGTATAAATTTGTGTTGGTCAGGTTCTAAGTAAAATAAATAATATTATTCCATGTAATTTCTGATTTTCTGCACATTGCTGGTTTTAAAGCTTGACTTTCATTGTTTTAACTGGCTGATTATTGATTTTTTTGGTTAGGAAAATTGAACTAGAACAAGCCAACAAAAGAGTATTGCATTCACCATCTATATATGTGATGATTGGGATCTCTTCATAGTTAACTAGAAGGATTAAGTTTGAACTTTTTGAATAGAGAACATTTCAATGGGGAGCTCTTTACTTCCTTAGTTGTTTTATGTGACGCAAATTCAAATTAATTAGTCAAGTCAATGCGTTTCGAATATCAAATGGTCAAATTAAAAAAACAAGTATTGCATGACTTGTATCACAAGTATTCTTTTTTATTTCTAAGTGACTAAATTTTAAATACTTTATAAGTTTTAACTTATTTAAATGGCGACGCTAAAATATGGTTCATTGATGCAAGTATTCCTTTTAGGCCACCATTTAAAAAAGTTTATCAAATATAACCTCGGGAAATTAACTGACACGTTAGACTCATGTCTAGTGTTTGCTTATATATTGTTCAATTTTACAGATAAAACATTAGACAGTGATCTAATATGTGCACTAACTTACGAAATTTTAGACTGTGATCTAATGATTTCTCATAAAATTTTCAATTTACTCAAAATACATTCTTAGACCGTGATATGAAAGGTTCATAAATTGCAAGAAGAAAAATCATTTACTAAATAGTTGTACTCAAAAAGGGACAACCGCTAAAAGTTTCACCTAAAAACAACTATTTGTGCACTTCGTCCCGAATGTGTAAACAAATTAACATAGATGAGTTAAGATTAGTTTCGAAGTTCAAAACCCATATTTAAGGGAATGTGTAAACAAATTAACAGTGGATGAGTTAAGATTAGTTTCGAAGTTCAAAACCCATATTTAAGGTTATTAGATACAATTTACTGAGTAAGAATTCACTAGTACTAACTATAATAGATGGATCTGAATGTGTTGAATTGGGCCTATATGGTAAAAGAATGAGCAAACAAATTTAGCCAATGACCTATTTTTCTACTAACATCTTTCACAAACCTGTATTTCTTTTAATTTGCACTTCAACGAAAACAGTGACATATTCTATTGTCAAAATCTTTGTCAAATATTTTAGGACCTTGAATTAAATAATTCATCTTTATATTTTTGTCACTAATTTTTTTATCACAAGATCTAAAGTACTATATTACAATACATGACTAACATTTTGTTAATTTGAAATAATTTTGTCAATATAAATAAGTATAATGAAAAGATGTTCATTGTGAAGCTAAACTATATATCCTATAAGAATATCACAAGTAAAAAATTATAATATTAAAAAAGAAGACACCACAAAAATAGGTCATGTATTTGTAACAAAAAAATTCTTCTTTTATCTAGTAGGGTAGTTGCATTTATTATAAGAATGAGAAAACAAGAAAGGTGTACTTCAATGAACAAGTTGTTTGCACAATTTTTTGTATTCGAGAAATCAATATATATTCTTACTATTAGATTGAGTTGCCTCAGGATAAATGTATCAGGTTGTTATTTGGATCAGAAGGATATTACTGTAGTTGCATGAAAATAAAATGATTATATTGGCTAATAAAAGGAACTACTGTTGCTCCTTTTTATAACTATATTTACTGCTTGATGAATTTGTTCTTCATCGCTCACGTCAACTTTATCTTTACGTATCATGTGAAAGATCTTTCACTTCACCCTAGCAGGAACCTCGCTGACGCCTTGGCGAAGGATTAGGAGTCGCCCTCATCCAAGAAAATATCGATTGCTCGCCTGACATAGGTCATGATGCATGAAGTATTTTTCAATTAAAATTCTATCAGAATTATAAGAAAAAGAGCATGAAACAAAATCCAATCATGCAAAGTTTTAATATTGCAAAAAGGGATAACTCCTCAATGGATAGTCATAGCATATCAGTTTTTCTAACCCAACACAGAGATTTACAAGCACCAACAGGGGATAGAAAGGTGTAAGAAATCTACAGATAAGAAAGCTCCACAAACGAAGACTGAGTCATCCTAATTAAAGTGTTTATGTCACTCTTGAGGCTATACTATCTCGTTGTCTTCTGTCTTTGTGAACAAAATATTACTAACAATGTTAAGGAACAAATTGTTGAATTTAAATTGCATTAAAGAAAGAATATTGTTCCATTTAAGAAAAGCTCATGTTATTTGTCAAATTATGTTTTCTAGTTGTACGCTTCACATTATTTGACCTCACAAAATAAACCCCCAACTAAGAAAATGTTCTAATGAACTATATAGACAAGCAAATCCAGTTGTTGATGGCAATAATAGTAACCCCCTTCCCCCAAACACACACACACATTTGCCAATCATAAGATACTAATGGAAATTACTGGAAAGTAGGCTTCAAATTTGCCCCCTAAATTAAAAGATAAACAACTAATTAAATATATAATGTAGGAGTATGTAGGAGTAGGGTATAATATACACATACATATTCATTTCAACATCATAGAGGAACCTACCAAACATATATATTTATGCTTTAAAAGTACATTAACCAATTACCAACCTCGAACGACTTACAAAGTTTACAAATAAACCACACAATCAAATAAACCACACAATCTCATCCGCTATGTAATAAATAACTGTGATTTGGTTGGGTGAGGGGACCCCTTTTTGTAGTATAGATTCTGCCGACAATATGTAACTGTATAAATTTGAGTTGGTCAGGTCCTAAGTAATACTATTTCAATGTCATATCTGTTATTCAAATTAATTAATTAAGTCAGTGGATTTCAAACAACGATCGAATAGTGAACAATGTAGCACAAACCGCACCAGGTAACCGCTTTTAGATATGCTATTAATATTATAACCAAATTTTATACTAATATATATAAAGTTTAGCCAAATGGGGAAAACTTCAGACCACTTCCCAGTTAGCTCAGGTTCCTGCAGGCCCATATACAACAACTTCCCCACAAATGTCCATATTTTGGGTGATCTTTTAACTTTTATCCCTCAAATTTGTGGTACTTAATTTTTGCTCTTCAACACTTTTCGCGTAATATAAGTTTCTATTTAGTTCCCTATATGCTGGACACGGCAAAACTTCAAAAACTCAACATAGATATAGCCAAAAACACATCAAACTCTAAAAAAAAAAAAACATATACCACAAAAGGCAAAAACTTCAATTTCTGAACACTACAATAAATTCTGAAAATAATACACATCTTATGCCGCATAACTTAATTTCTGTAGAACTTATGTCGAGCGAAGCAAAGATTCTGTTTTCAAAACTAAATGTTGCAGAACTTATGCGAGCGAAATAGATCTGAATATTTTCATTAAATGAGCAATATAAACAAAAAATCAAAGACCACAAATATACCGGGAAAAAATTAAAGACCAGTGTGTTTAAAGAACAAAACCGTGCAATAACTTCAAATTAAGTAGGAGTAAGCAGTATGGATCATTATGGAAGGCCATAAAAGGCTCTATGAAGGTAATCAAAATATTGAGCGGATTTCCCTTAGGCATGGGTCTTTAATTTTTGCCTCTAAAATTGTTGGTCTTTAATTTTTATCCTTTGCTTAAAAATGTGATTGAAAATATCTTAAGATTTCGGGTTCAAACTCCCTCTCAATAAAAAATTAAGTAAACTCTACTTATGTATGAAGGCAAACTCTGCCTTCCAATCCAAATTCTGCTCTTATGATTTTTCTTTTTTAATTTTTAACTGAGCTAGGGTTTGACACAAAACCTTGATTTTTTAGACAAATGGTAATAATTAAAAAAAATCAATTTAATGGATAAAAATTAAAGACCACCCAAAAATAAGAACATTTCTGTGAATTGCCCAAAGGTAATTGGACGTCCTGGGTCAAATGTTGGATCAAACAATAGTAGGACAATTTCGGTTTGTTTGTCGAGAAATAATATAGGAATCATAAAAGTGTATGTACCCCAAGATGGAACTTTTCGACCCATCCACTCTCGGGAGAAAGGGTTTCGAGAAATAATTTAGGTATAAAAAAAATCATAAACAAAACAAGAGTGTAATAAAAACATCTCAAGGTCGTTTTTGTGCCTCTTATATTATTTAATACAAATACAATTGTCTAAAATCTAAATTGTAACTTTGTGGTGTTGTACAAAAGTTGCAAATTACATAATAAAATTGCAATTAAAAAAATTACATTCTCAAAAAAACCCGTTCTAATTGCTTGATGATTTCCGTGGTTCTTCGGTTGGAATTGGTATTTGTTGGTCAAATTGATCCACGTCGCTTCCACTACCTTCGGTTAAGATTTCGTTGTAGTTTTCATCTTCTTTTTCGTTGATCTCCGGTTGACCGCACCTTTCCGCTCCGCTCGTATCCAATCTCTCCGAATAATACCGCAATTTCCAAGTCGTCTCCGCTAACGAGTGTCTATGGTCTCCTATTTGATATCTGCCGGCAGTAAAAAGCGCTTTCGACGCAGCATTGATGACGCTTGAATGTTCAAAACATCTCGGGCCATCAATGAAAGTGTCGGAAAGGTCTTCTCATTCCCCTCCAATATTTCAAAGCAAGTCTTCATGTCCATCTTCATTGATAACTTCTTGATACGGTACAGAACCCTGCAAAATAAAAATATCAAACTCGCTAATTTGGTTAGTAGAGGTACGGCCACACATTCTATTTCTGAGGCTTTCAATATTAGCCGCAGAAACAGCATGTCTTTTGTGAGGTTGTGTTGAAGATGAAGAAGATGGTATGGAAGCCGGTAAGTTACTAGCATTTTCTTGTTGATAAAATCTATATATTTTTTTGCATTGGTGTTCTACGCTAGACAACACTTCTTCTTTAGTTTGTTCAATAGGTGGTGGGTGATTTAGATTTTTGGGACTTGGAGGTGGTAGTACTTCTATACAATCATAAATAGTTTCAATTAGTGATTTAGTACCGTCTATTTTAATAGTAGGATTTAATATAGAACCAATAATATAAATAGAGGGAATAGGAATAAAATATTTTTTTATTTTGACAAATATTTTTTTAATAGCTGCCTTATAAGCTGGTTTTTTCCATATATTCACTAAGTAATAAAAATATTAGAGTTATATAAAACAACATAGTTGAAATAGTAGGATAATATATACCGGAAAATTCTTTTTTGTTGCTTGAAAAAATTTCTCTAAAAATACAATAAGTTCGGAAATTTTTACCCAATCACTATTTAAAATCATATCAGTTGGATTTTTATTATGAGAGTTAAAAAATAAAGTTATAGGTTTTCTATAGTCATAAGCAACAAGTAGTTGCTCGTATAAAGAATTCCACCTAGTGGATACTTCTTGTGGAATTTTTCTATAAGGTAGTCCACAATCGTGACAAGTTTTTTTATATTCTTTTCTACGTTGTACTTTATTACTTTTAAAAATAAAGTTTATAGCAAATTGTATTTTACTAAGAATGTCTTCAAAAAGTGATAGACCATCCTTTACAATTAAGTTATAAATATGACACGCGCATTTTATATGAAAATGATCTGGAAAAGATGGAGTTAAACTATTTTTTAAAATTGTAATTGCGTAATTGTTAGAAGAAGCGTTATCTAATGTAATAGTCATAATTTTATCGGTTATTCCGTAATAATGGCACACTTGATAAATATTATCTGTAATAAAAATACCAGTGTGCCTATCATCTATATATCTATACGCTAAAATATGTTTTTGCATAGACCATTTATAATCTATCCAATGACAAGTTACAGTTAAATAATCATGGCCGTTAGTACTACGACCTATATCAGACATGATACATACTTTGCCATTAAAATGATATAATAAAAAACGTAAATATTGTTGATATTCATGCGCGAATTTAAATACATCTCTCTTAATAGTTGATCTAGGAAAATCGTTAAAAGCAGTATTATATATATCTCTAATGTAATGAATAAAACCGGGAGATGAAGGAAATGAAAAGGGCAAACCCTCCACAGTAACTAATTTTGAAATTGCTTCCCTATCTCTATGTTTATTGTATTTAGAACCTACAATTCCCCCCCGTCATAGGGTTAATTTGACCCCGTACTTGGTCCGGGACAAGTATCGTATGTGAAACCTTGTCCCGATGGAGCGGCGTTTGCGCACCCGGTTTTGAAGCCCGGTATTGGGCATACCTAGCCGGATGAGCACTTACTACGTGTCTAATTAAACCCCCGTCCCACCGTGACCTTTTCCCCGTTTTAAATTTTAAAACATTTTTACAAATTTTACATATAGCTACTTGATTCTCTACGTCCCTATCAAAAAATGTCCATGCATCTGATTTTAATGGTCGTTTTGCTGGACCTCGTCTCATACTAGGGGGTATAGGAGGTATTTCAGTTGAAGGTGCACTAGTGGGTGTGTTGTCATCAACATTAGTGGGTGTATCGTCTAAATTAAAGTCTTCTTGAGTTTCAGAAAACAACTCCTCGTCTAAATCTAATGGTATTGTAGGAAAATGTTGAGTATCAACAAAATCATCCTGTGTAGGAATAAGATGACTAGAAGAAGTACCCTTGCCCTGGTTGCCCCTACTAGAAGAAGTCTTACACTTACTCTTAAACATACCTCTAATTCCTTCCATTTTAATTATATGCTAACAAATAATTAAAGTAAATGAAATTAAATGCGCTAAATAAAATAAACAGACAATAATAATTTAATGAAGGAACGAATGTACCAAACGCCGACGTAACGTCGATGTGTAATCGAGAGGTTGAAAATTGAAACTTTGTTCGATGGAAGATCCTCAAGCTAGTTGCCAACTTCACTCCCAATTCCCAAATGAATAAATAAAATTGAATATTTAGCAAACAATGTAGACTTGTAGAGAGATATATTGAGAGATTAGAGAGATTGTAGGAAGATTTGTGAGAAAGATGAAGAGAAAATGAGTTATTTATAGTTGGAAAATTGGATTAAAGTGTAAATATAATAACTTATGGGTTAAAAATAAATATTAAGGGGTAGGGGTGTTGGGGGAGGGGGGAGGCCTAAAATGGCCGTTGGCCAACAGCCAAAATCTAAAATGGCCGTTGGTGCAACGATCATATTTGCAAAGGGGGACAAAGGGGGGGATCGGGGTTGGGCTCGGGACGGGGTCGGGGCGGGCCTGGGGCGGGCTCGGGTCTGGCGGGACGAGACATTGTCCCGTCCCGAGTTCGAGGCCCGCCACCATTTTTTTTTTAAGCGGGGTCGGGGCGGGCTCGGATCGGGGTCGGGCCGTCCCGGCCCACTGGCCAGCCTTAATATGAACTAATCAGCTCCAAAGCGAATACCAAAGGGGGAGAAACTAAAAAGTTTGTCACAGAGGACGTAAAAAGCGCACGCCTCGATGGAGTCTATCAACAAATGAAAATAAAACAAATTATTTGGATAATAGATTTACTCATGACACAAGTTATGTTATGTGACTATAGCAATAAAGATATTATTAACTCTTTAATTCGACACAACAAATTGACAGTAGAGATGTGTTTAATTGACATTCCTCACCTACACCTTAAATAAACCACATTTTCTCCTTTCTTCCCATTACTTGGATGGTTTAGTCCTTTCTTTTCTTCTAAGCTAAACTAAAAATTCCGTCACATCACTTAAACACCTTGCTAAAAAGTTACCACATCAATGGTTTAGTTGATTTGCTCCATTAACCCTTCATAATGCTGCTAACTTGCGGATTAAACTAAAAAAAATGTACTAGTGGGTAAGTGCTTGGTATTAAAAGTCATCAACCAAACTCCAAAGCTTATGCTTCACATAATTTGCTGTTGTTGCACTCCCACTATGAAATTTCTCACTAATCTTTGTGGGCGGAAAATGAGAGAATGGATCAAAGACAAGAGTTGACAAGAACTAATGCTTTTCGTGCTAGTTTTTGTTTAACTAACAAAGAGTGACAAAACCAAACAACAATTTCAAACCCAAATCATGTCCATAATCGAAGTTCTTCTCCTACATTAAATCCCCTTTTCTCCTACACATAGCTCACACGTCGATTCCCCGATTAATTTTTAAAATGATCACTTAACTTTTACTTTATTATCCCAAAGTCACAAAACTATTTTCTTTTCCAAGATAAAGTCACTCAACTTTGCACAAGTTGTGACAGAAAGTCACTAAACTTCTTTTTGTAACAAAAGAATCATGCAACTTTACATAAGTATTAAACTATTTTCTTTTCCAAGATAAAGTCACTCAACTTTGCACAAGTTGTGACAGAAAGTCACTAAACTTCTTTTTGTAACAAAAGAATCATGCAACTTTACATAAGTATTAAACAAATCACTAAATAATTCTTTTGCAATAAACAAAGTCATTCAATCTTGCCTAAGTATCATATACATTTCTTTTTTTTCTCCTAATAGATTTAAATGATACTTAGGCAAACTGAGTGACATTTTAGTTACAAAAAGTAGTTTATGACTTTAGTGTTACTTAAGTAAAGTTTCATGTTTTTTTGGTTACAAAAGATAATTTAGCAACTTTAGGGCAATAAAGTGAAATTGTGTTTATGAAATGAACCGCCCAATTCCCCACCCAACTCAAGAATATATAATATAAAAAAATAGAAGGCTCCAAAAGTTCTTATTTTGCCATGATGTCGCAAGCGATTTAAAAACAGTGGGTTCAAATTACATAAATTAGACGGTGGGAGGGTGGCAAATGGTTACATTTAGTGAAAATGGTGGTTATGTGTTTATCCCAAAAAGGTACAGTTGAATTTGTAAATGATTTTAAGGATATGTAGATTGATTTGCAATATAAAGTAATAAATAATTAACAATAAGCAGGTAAAATGGAAATAACAAGTAAAAAAGAAAGTTTGTAATGCCGTAAATCGAGATGAATCTTCTCAGCTAAATTGGTCTGGGCCTTAGCTTAATTGCTTCGGTTTCGAGCCACCAATGAAAGCTTAATGATTATGACTGAAATGAATAAAATCGTACAAGTGTGAATAATGAGGATGTGATGCCCTTCCAACATGAAGGTTGTGCTCCTTTTATAGCTATGAATACAAGGCATTGATGTCCGAGAATCGCTCTTAAATTAAATACAATTAATGACAATAATGGTCTCTTAATGAACTAAGAGTAATGGCTAGCGCCATATCCGGAGCGGGTACACGTTGGGCACCTCCGGTTCTTCATCCGGTGTCAACTGTCTCGGTTGCTATCCGGTCTTGTCTTGACATCCGACCTCCCCCGATGTCACTTGCATCCGATGTGGAACTCAACCTCCTCTCTTGAACTTCATACCTAAACCTTGCCACGTGTCGTGCCGATTTTCACCATATACAGATAGTCCCCACACTTTTTCGATCAAAGTTTACCGAAGTGACGGAAAGTGGAAATGATTTCTTCGTTGTTTTCCCTTGCAAAACTTATTTTTAAATTACTCCAAAATAATCGAGAAACAAAATGTTTTCTCTTCTTCAAACTCTGACTCATGTCTTATCACTCTGCATATTCGGACACGTGTTGACTTTTGATTTCACCGCCTCTTCGGTTGGTTCATCGAAATGTTTCGTAATGATGCCTTAAACCCGTATAAAACCTTCCTCGTTTCTTCCCTCCTCCGCTTCTGCAAAATTTCCTTTCTAACCTTCTTTACTAGTTCAAATCTTCAAATCTCCAAACCTTCATACCTTTAAATCTTCATACCTTCAAGTCACCACACCTTCATCTCCGCCGGCCACCGATGATGCCACCGGTGCCAGTGGGTCTCCTGAAGCTCATGCTGCCATTGAGACCAGAGCCTTTGATATGCTCTCATCACTTTTTGTTTTGACAACGAATTTTCCGTTCATGCTATCACTTCGAGGGTCTCCAGGAATCACTTAGAGGTAAGGTCTGTGTACACTCTACCCTCCCTAGACCCACGTTGTGAGATATTTCACTAAGTATGTTATTGTTGTTGTTGTTGTCACTTCATAATCCAACAGAGGTGAAAAAGCTAAAAATTGGCCGAGCTCCATAAATCCCTCAGTCCTCGACGCAATCCTGAATGACTGTGGTTGGACCGGTCTCTCCGGGATCGTTATACCCGGCCCAGATGAGGATATTACTACTTTCAGCTTCGGATACTCCAATATTTACACCCGCTCTTTCACTTTCAAACTCGTCCCCCCGATTGACAACGTGATCCTCGAGATGTGCATGACTTATAATTTATGTCTTGCATAAATAGGTCCATCCGTCTGGAGGGTTGTAACTTGCCTTCGATTCCTAGCCAATTTGGTCGACGAAAATTTTACATTAGATCATCTGATCCGATTATATGTTCCAAGATTTTTCTGTGGCGAGATCGTCCAGATCTCAAAATGAGGTAAATTTTTCATCATCTTCAGCATCGAAGAAGATCGAGATCGAGATTGGATGAAGCGTTTTGTCGCGGTTCCTACCGCTGAAATCATTTCGGCAAGGTTCATGCCTTTTCCGGAGGAATGGAATATGAACCGTAAATACCAACAATCTTTCTCTTTATTTTTACATACTCTCTTCAATTGACAATTTTATTCTAAGTTTTATGTGGCCACATTCTCAGTTCTCCATTTGGACTCTAGCCCATGTTGAGAAACTCCACACATGGGTTGAAAAAAATCATAAGCACTAATCCGCATAGAGACTGGACATGGAAGATACTTTCCAAAAATTGATAGAGAGCTCAAACCACGGTTATTATCTCCTGAACTCTTTTTATTATTATTATCACTTTCGTACACATTTTTACCTTTTCATTTTTTTTCTTCAAAACACCCAGGTTTACCGAAGGGCACCTCAATCCCAAGGACTTATCCTTCGGCTGTGCCGGTTCTGTCCAATCCGGTACTCGATCCAGCTGCATCGCTCGCCGCATCGTCGAGGTACCGAAGAAAAAGAAATCCTCAAAGCCTCTGAAGTTCCCCTTGGTTTCTTCAAAGAGGAAAAGGACTCCGAAAGTGGGTGGCCCTTACGGGTTAATAACACCAACATCTCTTCAGAAGAAGACGTTTGGGTAAAGAAGACCACCACCACTCCGGTAGAAGATATTCTTGCCGAAGTCAGAGAAAATGCTTTTGCAGAAGCTGTCGTGTCTCCAACCTGTAATGCACCAACTTCTGCCACCACACCTCTATCTGCGTAGAACAAATTCCCGTCATCATTGAAGATAGCTATGAAGCCATGTATGAGGATTCTTTTGCGAAGAAACCCAGAACTTAAACTCCTCCCCATCATCACAAGGACTTTGATAGCCTCTTCGGTGAAGTTAGAACTTCTGCGAGCTCGGCTCCGCTGATGAACACCTCTGGGTTCGCTCATCTGTCAATTCCCCAGAGGCTTTCCCAAACTTCACACCCTTGAAGAACCATCTACCTCCCGGTCTAAACTCGTAAATGTTTTCTTGGCCCCGAGTGCGGATTCGAAGAGAATGAGGACTGCAACTCTCTCCTTCCCTAAGGTCACGAACTTCTTATCTCGGTCAGTTAGAGTTGCAAGCTACTTAAGGCCTCTAATAGCAGAGTCTAATAAGGAGAAGATGAAGAACGTCTTTTGGTAGTGTCTCTTCAATGAAGACATGTATGCTTCCAACTGGGTATGTATTTCCCTTCCTTATTTACACTTATACTTGCCTTTTTCTTCTAACATATTCTAACTTGGGCTCGACACATACTTCTGCAGTCATCTGTTTTGGTCAGGGAAGGTTTTCTCTAATACCTCGAGGAGAATGAAGACCTTAAGGGCCAATTGGATGACCAAGAGAAAGAGATTCGACATCTCAAAGGAGTCCTTCAGCAAAAAAGACATTCGATATAACTAACCATCAACTATGCAAAACCTAGTTGCCTTCGTGCGAAGGCCCTTGACTCCTTCGCATCAGTAGGCAATTTCTTATCTCGAAGGTAATTAATGTATTTATCACTCCAGTCCCAAGTCAAACTTGTGGTATTCAATTTGGCATGGCCACCATCAATTGCAGAGTTCAGCAGATGCACCACTGTACCGGAGTTAAATTCGCCAGCTTTTATGGAAGACCCTAAGTTCGGCAAAGCATCTGCTTCGTTGTTCTGCTCACGTGACACATGCTCCACAGTCTATTCTTTGAACCGATGCAACAATACTTGAATTTTCTCCAAGTACTCTTGTATTCCTTCTTCTTTTGCCTCGAACACGTCGTTCACTTGATTAACAACAAGTAGTGAGTCACACTTTGATTCGATGAGTTTTGCTCCCAATCTTCTTGCCAATTCTAGACCTGCAATCATAGCCTCATACTTGGCTTCATTGTTAGTCAATTTCACAGTGCTTATCGACTGCCTAATAATATCCTTCGCATGTGTTTTTTGCAATACCACCCCTAATTTGGAATCTTTTACGTTCGAAGCTCTGTCCGTATACAAGGTCCAGATCCCTAAAGTTGCTCTCGAGGTGAGTAGAAGTTCTCTTTCTACCTCAAAAATCATTCCGGGTATAAAGTCTGTTACGAAGTCCACTAAAACCTAAGAATCTATAGTCATTTTTGGTTTATACTTTATGTCATATCCATTAATTTCTACTGCCCACTTAGCTAACCTACCAAAAAATTCTGATTTATGCATTACATTATTTGGCATGAAAATAATGGGCAAGAAATAAAACTCAAACGACGACGTTCTACCATCTACACATCCTTCATACTTCATAGGTTCATCTATAATTCCAATCATCAATAAGCTTCAGGATATCTTCGCACCGCTCAGCGATATGGACGATCGTCTTACCGGTCTCCGGGCTACCGCAAGTGGCGGTGATTGGTAGTTAAAGTAGCGGCAAGTCGAGTGTACTCGAGGATTTAGTTGACCATGATTTTCTTCCATGTGGCATTGATATTTATCTCTTCTCCATTTCTAATAAACACATACTTTCAGCCCTATAATTAACTTTTTTCCAGTAATGTCTCTTTCTCTCTCTAGCACTTTTCTCTCTCCCCGCCCACCACAACCCCGCCATTGGTGACCACCTCCCTCATCGGTATAAGGTAGGTTTTCCTGTCCCTTCTCTTCCCCTCTCCCTCCCCTCTATAGACACTCATCATCCCCTTCCCCTCATTCATGTTTTCTTTGTTTTCTTGCAGTGAATCAGCATGGGAACCACCTATCAGCATAGAGCCCCCGACGCCGAACAAATCCCAGCAGCAAGACTTAGGCGTATTTCTCGGAATCCACCATCACAATCGGACACTCACTCAATCCCCGGTGATTTCTACTCCCTCTCTTCTCTTCACTTCTCCCTTGGCGTGACTATGTGTTGCCATTACATATGTTTCTTTTCAATTTTGTTAGCTGGTGGGTACATTAAATTAGTCCCTTTCAATTTTGTTGGTTGGTGGGCCTATTGGGTCTTCTACTTGATCAATTGTGGTGTGTTATATTAGGTATATTGTTGGTCTATTTGTCTCACTATTTCATTATTTTCCCTATATAATTTCCCGCTTTGTTTCATCTAACTTCCCCTGCATCCCATAAATTAGTTGTATCCTTCTTCTTGATCCCCTTCAGTTCTAGACTTCTATTTTCAATTTGGTGTACTTCTGACTGGCTTATTGAGCTTGGTCTATCTTTCTCGTGAGTTAATTAATTGCCTTAGTCTAAGTATTGCATTTTGCTTGCTTTGGGTAACTGATTTAGTTGTTGTATTCTCTGCTTGCTTTATTGATTATAAGATTCATACTTTTCTTATTTCTTGCAATTAGATATATTATAGTGTTCGTATCTAGTATTTATGACTCTAGTGGCTTTAGTGTATGATGGTAGACTAGGGTCATGTTCTCGGTCGGGGACGGGGGCAAGAGGTAGGGGTAAGTGGGGTAAGAGAGATGCTAGGCTGAGAATAGAGTCTTGGAATATTGGGACTTTAACGGGGAATGCCATAGAGCTAGTTAAGATTCTTAAGTAGAGAAAGATTAATATAGCATGTGTCCAGGAGACCAAATGTGTAGGACCTAAGGATAAAGATGTATACGGGTATAAGTTATGGTTCTCCGGTAGGTCGAAGTATAGGAATGAGGTAGGCATATTGGTAGACAGTGAACTAAGGGATCAGGTGGTAGAAGTGAGGAGGGTAAATGACAGGATGATGGCGATTAAGTTGGTAGTTGGAGGGTTCACTATGAACATTATTAGTGCTTATGCGCCACAAACGGGTTTGGAAGAGGAGGAGAAACGAAGCTTTTGGGAGGATTTAGACTAAATGGTGTGAGGTATACCACCAACTGAGAAGTTATTTGTAGGAGGGGATTTCAATGGACATATCGGTCACTTCCAAGGGGTTATGACGACGTGTATGGAGGATTTGGACTCGGGGTCAAGAATGGGGGAGGTGTCTCACTTTTGGAGTTCGCTAGAGCTTGTGGGATGGTGATAGCCAATTCTAGATTCCTGAAGAAGGAAGAACACTTGGTGACTTTCCGTAGTTCGGTGGCTAAGACCCAGATAGACTTTTTTCTCCATAGGAAGGTTAACAAAGGTCTTTGTAAAGACTGTAAGGTTATTCCGTAGGAGGATCTTACAACACGACATAAACTTTTGGTGATGGATTTAGAGATCAAGTTGGAGAAGAAGAAGAGGGTTGTGGATGATAAATTAAGAATCAAATGAGAGAGTTTGACCATGACTAGTGCAAATAAGATGAGAAAGAGGTTGATGGCTAAGAGTGCTTGGGGGAATAGTGGGGATACGACTGGTATGTGGGATAGGATGACTAGTTGCATTCGTGAGGTATCTAGAGAAGTGCTAGGAGTCTCGCGGTGTTGTCGTGGTGGAAATCGATGAGACTGGTGGTGGAATGGTGAAGTTCAAGAGAAAGTGGAAGCGAAGAAAGGGGCATATGTGAAACTTGTAGAAAATAGAAATGAGATGGAGAAGTGGACAAATAGGGAACTGTATAAGATAGCGAGGAAGGAGGAAAATCTAGCGGTTACGGCGACAAAAACGATGGCTTTCGAACACATGTATATGGAATTAAAGGAGAAATTAGGGGATAAGAAGTTGTACAGACTAGCCAAGACAATGGAGAGGAGGCCCCGTAACTTGGTTCAAGTGAGGTGCATCAAGGACGAGGACGAAAAAGTACTGGTGGATGAAGCGCGTATTAGGCAGAGGTGGCAGTCTTACTTCCACAAACTCTTGAATGAAAAATGAGATGGAGACATTGTGCAGGGAGATCTGGAGCATTGTGGTAGGCATGGGGATTTTAGGTATTGTAGAAGCATCAAGGTTGAGGAGGTTACGAGTGTTATTCACAAGATGCACAGGGGACGAGCGATTGGGCTTGATGAGATCTAGTTGAATTTTGGAAGAGCGTAGGCGTTTGGAGTGGCTGACTGAGTTGTTTAACGTCATTTTTAAGACGATAAGAATGCCCGAAGAATGGAGGTGGAGTACAATGATTCCCTTGTACAAAAACAAAGGTGATATCGAGAGTTGCAACAACTATAGGGGTATCAAGCTGCAGAGCCACTTTATGAAAGTTTGGGAAAGAGTCATGGAGACGAGGGTGAGGAGAGACGTGTCTATTTCTGAGAACCATCTTGGATTCATGATGGGGAGTTCGACCACCGAAGCCATTCATCTTATTAGGAGGTTGGTGGAACAATATATAGAGAGGAAGAAAGACTTACATATGGTTTTCATCGACCTCGAGAAGGCATACGACAAAGTCCCTATGGAGGTTCTATGGAGATATTTGGAGGTTAGAGGTGTGCATGTGACATACACTAGGGCAATTAAGGACATGTATGATGAAACCAAGACCAGGGTACGGATAATAGTAGGAGACTCGGAGCACTTCCCAGTGATGATGGAGTTGCACCAGGGATCAGCTCTTAGCCCATTCCTATTTGCCTTGGTGATGGACGGACTGACGCGACAAATCCAATGGGAGGTACCATGGTGTATGTTATTCGTAGATGATATAGTCCTGATTGACGAAACTCACAGTGGAGTGAACGCCAAGGTGGAGGTTTGGAGACAGGCTCTGGAGTCTAAAGGGTTTAGGTTGAGTAGAACCAAGACAGAATATTTGGAGTGCAAGTTCAGCAATGGGAGCGACCCCGAGACAGGCATGGAGGTAAGGCTTGGTACTCAAGTCATTCCAAAGAAAGGAAACTTCAAGTACCTAGGGTATATTATCCAATGGAATGGAGAGATTGATGACGATGTCACACATCGTATTGGGGCAGGGTGAATGAAATGGAGGCTCGCATCTAGAGTCTTGTGTGACAAAAATGTGCTACTAAAACTTAAAGGCAAGTTCTATAGGGTGATGGTTAGACCGACTATGTTGTATGGGGCAGAGTGTTGGCCAGTCAAGACTTCGCACATACAAAAGATGAAAGTTGCGGAGATGAGGATGCTGAAATGGATGTGTGGGCATACAAGGAGAAATAGTATTAGAAATGATAATATCCGGGAGAAAGTGGGAGTGGTCTCGGTGGATGATAAGAAGCGGGAAGCAAGGTTGAGATGGTTCGGGCATTGTAGATGAGGGACACAGATGCCCCAGTGCAGAGGTGTGAGATGTTGGCTATGGACGGGTTCATGGGGGGTAGAGGTAGGCCAAAGAAGTATTGGGGATAGGTGATTAGATGTGATATGGCGCAGGTGTAACTTACTGAGCATATGACCTTAGATAGGGGTTGTGGAAGACACGGATTAGGGTAGAAGAGGAGTAGGTACTCGAGCGTAGTCCTACTTATGCTTATAAATTGATAGTTGTAGTGTTATTACTGTAGGCCCGATTAGCCTATCACACCTATAGGCACATTATTGCTTTATAATCCACTGTAGTTCGATTTATGCTTCTATGTGTTATTTGGTGTATTTTTAGCTTATTTATTTGTGTTAGATACTGCTCCATTTTGTTCGAATGCACTTTATACTGCTTTAATTCCTTATCCGAGTCTGATCGTTTCTCTTGATTTACTCTTTACTCTTGTTTTACTCTTGTTTTGCTTGTGATTATGCTTTGTCTTGAGCCAAGGGTCTTCCGGAATAGCCGCTCTACCTACTAAGGTAGAGGTAAGGTCTGTGTACACTATACCCTTCCCAGACCCCACGGTGTGAGTTTTTGCTGGGTATGTTGTTGTTGTTGTTGTATGAATTACATTCTTTAGCGAATAGGTTGTTACTGCACATATGGGATGACATTGAAAGTACAGTCTCAATTGTCTAGAAGTCGTTATCAAAGCTAATGCCAATTTCTCTAAGTTAGGATATCGTATCTCCACACTAGCTAGCATTCTACTTACATAATAAATAGGAAATTGTGTACCTTTCTCTTCTTGAACCAAAACAGCACTTACAACTACTTCAGATACTGCCAAGTACAAGAACCGTTGTTCATCCGCATTTGGCTTATGCAACAGTGGTGGACTGGACAAGTACTTCTTCAAATCCATCAATGCTTGATGACACTCTGGAGTCCACTCGGAGTCATTCTATTTCTTTAACAAATAAAAGAATCTGTGGCTTTTTCTCGAAGATCGAGAGACGAATCTACTCAGGGAGGTCAGCCTTCCGGTGAGTCTTTGAACTGCTTTCACATCCTCAAGCACCTCCATAATTTCTTTAATAGCCTTAATTTTTTCCGGATTGATTTTTATTCCTCGGTTTGAAACCAAGAAATCCAAGAACTTGTCTAAACTAACTCCAAAAGCACACTTCTCCCGATTCCGCTTTATGTTGTACTTTCAAAGTATGTCAAAAGTTTCCTGCAAATGCTTTAAATGGTCCTATGTCTCTAGGGAAACATATCATTAATATAAACTTCCATTGTGTTACCTATTTAGTACTCGAACATGCGATTAACTAGGCGTTGGTATATTGCTCCGGCATTTTTTAATCAACTGGCATCACATTATAGCAGTAAGTCCCATATCTAATTATAAAATAAGTTTTCTCTTGATCCTCTGGATTCATCCTGATTTAGTTGTACCCAGAGTAAGCGTCAATAAAACATAACATATTATACCCTGTCGTAGCATCGATCATCCGATCGATGTGCGGTAGGAAAAGAGTCTTTAGGACAAGATTTGTTTAAATCTTTAAAATCTATGCACATTCTAAATTTGTTACCCTTTTAGGCACAACAACTACGTTTGCTAACCAATCTGGATATTCTACTTTTTAGATTGAACATATATTTAATAGATTTGTTACCTCCTCCTTGACAAACTTATGCGTGTAATCGGCCATTGACCAACTTTTCTGCTTCACCAGTGGGAAACTTGAATCCAAACTCAACTTGTGAGTCGTAATCTCCGGTGGGATATCTGTCATATCTAAATGGGAGCAGGCAAAACAATCGACATTAGCTTTATGAATTTTAATTAATTTAAGCATGAGCTTCGGGGATAACCCTGTGTCCAGGTATACCTTTCTGTCCAGCAAATGCACGAACAATATGACTTGCTCTAGCTCCTCTATAGTTGACTTCGTGGCATCTGAATCATCCGGTAGCACAAATGACCTCAGGACGCGATAGTAATCCTCATATTTCTCGTTGTTTTCCTTCCCTCCTTCTTCTTTTTTTGAACACGACGCTCCCGAACCCTGTGATTGTTATTTAACTTTTTTATCCTTATTCTCGTTCTTCACTTCTTTTAGTGTTTGCACTAACACCTCCACCACGAACATCTCCCTTACTGACGGTTGCTCTCCTCGAATAAATTTAATTCCCTCAGGAGTTGGAAATTTTATCATTATGTGTAATGTCGAAGGTACGACCTCCATGTCATGTATCCAAGGCCTGCCAAATACTGTATTGTACCTCATTTCACCTTCAATGACATAGAACTTTATTTTCCGAATTATTCCGGCTATATTGACTGGAAGAGTGATTTCTCCCTTTGTAGTCTCGCTTGCTATGTTAAATTCATTGAGAACTCGGGCTACCGGTACAATTTGATCCAACAACCTTAACTACTCTACCACCTTCCGCCGGATGATGTTGGCTGAGCTACCTGGATCAATTTAAATCCGCTTAATCTAAAATTTATTAATAAAGATAGAGATTACCAGCGCATCATTGTGAGATTGAATGATCCTCTCCACGTCTTCACCGTTGAAAGATATTGTTTCCTTTGGGAAGAAATCCATGGATCTATTTTCTTAAGTTATTGAGACTTTTGTCTTCTTTGCGGTCATGACAAATTCTTTTGGAACATCCATCCCTCTGATAATCATATTTATGATATGTTGGGGTTCAATTGGTTCCGCTTGCTTGTTCGCTTCTCTATATCTATAATTTATGTTTGCTCAATCGCTAAAAAATTCCCGTAGATGGACATTCTTCATCAACCGGGCCACTTCATCCCTCAACTGCCAACAATCCTCCGTCTGGTGACTGTGAGCTCCATGATAATCATATATCAAGTTTGGATCTCTCTGAGTCGGGTCTGTTCGGAGTGGTCTCAGCCATCTCGCCTCCTTGATATGTCCAATAGCCGAAACATGCCCGGCTATGTCAATATTGAAATTGTATTCGAAGAGCCTCGGACTTTCCACACTGTTAGAAGATGCCCCACCAGTATCATTTCTAAATTGCAGGCCCCTACTAGTAGACCCTCAATCGTTGCGCCCATCACTTCCTCCTCTATCTAATAAGAAGTTACGACTGTTGCGTCCTTGATCCGAACTGAAGTTTGATCATTTCAATTACCCGTAGGGTTGACACCTGTCATTTAGAGATTTCAACTCCCACTCAGCTACCCTCTTTGACTTGTCAAAACTTTTACTTCGCATGTTGATCCGAGTGGAAGCTCAAACTGATCGTCCTCTACCCGGATCTTAGACTCGTATCTGTTATGTACGTCATCCCATGTTACTGTCGGGAAATTCCAACAAATTTTCCTTCAATTTTAGAGAAGCGCTGGAATTCTTCGGGTTTACCCCTTAATGAAAGCTTCAACTGCCCACTTATCCGGTACCATGGAAAGGGACATTCGTTCCTTTTGAAATCTTGTCAAGAACTCACGGAACAACTCTGTATCCTTCTACGTTATTTTGAATATGCCCACTTTTCTTACTTTGACTATCATCGCTCCAGCGTGTGCCTTTATAAAAGCATCTGCAAGCATTTCAGATGAAGTTATGAAATGTTCAGGTAATAGAGAGTATCTGTTCATTGTTCCCATAGTCAGTGTTTTGCCAAACTTCTTGAGCAACACTGACTCTATCTCTTCCGGCTGCATGGCATTGCCTTTTATCGCACAAGTGTACGACGTCACGTGCTTTTGTGGATCGTGGTGCCATCATATTTTGGGAGATCTGGCATTTTAAACCTCTTTGGAATTAACTTTGGAGGTCATTTGGTGGAAATGACATCTGGATGTATTTCTTTGAATCCAGTCCCTTCAAGATCGGAGGTGCTCCTGGGATCTGATCTATCCGAGAATTGGAAGTTTCGAACTTCTTTTCGTTAGTCTCCATATGCTTATCCAAGGCTTGGAGCAATTTCAAGACTTCCGAGGATTCATTTGCCCCCGAACCATTGCCATTTCCTTTGACTCGCTCTTCGCTTCGGGCTTGATCCTCCTTTCGAACGAGACGGGTTTCATCTGCTGCACTGCTCCGTTACTTTGTTTCTATAACTGAATGATCGCCTCCTGATGTTTCTCCAGCATGGTAAAAATTTGAGCTAAATCTCCCCCGGCTATCCGCACTCCGTTGTTTGCTTCATCATCATCATTTGGTGTTCTTTCACTGGTCCTCCTGGACCCCTGGGGTGAAACTACTGGTGGCGGAATCAACGGCTCGCCGTTTATTGGGTCAACGACTGGGGCATTGTTGTTGATAACATCATTGTTATTGTTGGTGTTAATGTCATCGTTGACATTGAGGTTGTTATTGTTGTTGTTAGCACCAACTTGACTTTCGCCAGACATTTTGCTAACGTAAGGTAGTAACTTGTTCACACAAAGAACTCAAGAGAAACAAGTGAAGCTTGAACAAATCACCACAATTATCCTTAGCCCCATGGTGGGCGCCAAACTGTTTACCCCAAAAAAGATACAGTTGAATTTGTAAGTGGTTTTAAAGACACGTGGATTAATTTGCAATATAAAGTGATAAACAATTAACAATAAGCAAGTAAAATGGAAATAACAAGTAAGAAAGATAGTATGTAATGCCGTAAATCGAGATGAATCTTCTCATCTAAATTGGTCTAGGCCTTAGCTTAATTGCTTCGGTTCCGAGCCAGTAATGAAAGCTTAATAATTATAATTGCAATGAATAAAATCGTACAAGTGTGAATAATGAGGATGGATGCCCTTCCAACATGAAGGTTGAGCTCCTTTTATAGCTATGAATACAAGACATTAATGCCCGAGAATCGCTCTTAAATTAAATGTAATTAATGACAATAATGGTCTCTTAATGAATTAAAAGTAATGACTGGTTCCATATTCGGAATGTGTACACGTTGGGCACCTCCGGTTCCTCACCCGGTGTCAACTATCTCGATTGCTATCCGGTCTTGTCTTGACATCCAACCTCCCCCATGTCAATTGTATCCGATGTGATATTCAACCTCCTCCCTTGAACTTCCAATGTCACTTGCATTCGACGTGAAATTCAATCACCTCCCTCGAACTTCATACCTAAACCTTACCACGTGTCGTGCCGGTTTTTCACCGTATACATTATGATTTGCTTGCTATTATGAATATGGATCAAATGAGTGACCCATTAGGCTATTGCAATCCAAGTTTTTCAAATCGAATTCTTGGCAAGTGGTTGTTTCTAAACATGATTAGTGGAATTCGTATGAACGAATCTTAGATCCGGTTGAAGTACATTAATAATATAGCATCACATGTTAAATCAATAAAAAGAAAACCAATACTCTTCAATATAATTGGCTACTTATGTTGCTTAGTCCTTTCATTTCCTATACTGTTTCAGCTTTCACCACCTATATAAGTTAATTTTTTTTAAAATATATACCGAGAAATAGTTGATTTCGGTGGGAGTAGTCCATGCGTGGGTGAATATATTATATATGTAGCCAAAATGTCAAATATAGTGGCCTAGTGGAACTGTCCTTGCATTTTGATCCTTCTTCCACTAACCAATACGTTTAGAAACTTTACTATATAAGGATTTGGCCTTTTGGGAATCGATATTAAGAAGAAAATTACAAGACCAGAGATATGGCCAGAAACAACCAACATTATTTTGGTCCCTCCACAAGATTCATCAGTCTCTTATTAGTGTTACTCCTCCGCATTATTCATTATGGTATATACATACTTCTCCTGTTATATATTAATTACATAATATTTGACTTTCTTATTTAGTCTATTTTAAAAGAATGTTTCTTTTTATATTTAATAATTTTCTAAGCATTTTGTGTAACCTATTTAAGATCACAAGATGCGAAGACATTTTAGTATATTACACACATTTTTAGTTTAAGATCATAAAATTTAAAAAATTCCCTTATTTTTTTAAAATTTGTGTCTAATCAAACTAAGATACTAAAATTGAAATGGAGGGAATAGTTGTATAATTTGTTTTTTTTTTCTGATAGTGGTATCCGACAAATTTGTGCACACATCAATTAATTCGTATCAGGTATGAGCTACCCCGACTAACACAGGTATCATTGTCCTAAGTGACTCTGCTCACCAAGGTTTGGATAGATAAAAATTACCTTCCAATTTGTGTTTTTGTTGAGATGAAACTCTTACTTTACTCATAAAGCAACCTTTATATGAGGTTTTAAATATTTTGATGGATATATAAGGGGGTGAGAAGTTTATTTCATTTCTCTTTCTCATTTCTGGTGATAAAGATCAATATCTATATAATTATATATCTATGTGCTAACTGCTGATATATATTAATGACAGCAAAAAGTGATCTCCAGTTAAATTACTACTCGGAGAGTTGCCCAAGAGCTGAAGAAATCATCAAAGAACAAGTCAACAAGTTGTACCACAAGCATGGAAATACTGCAGTTTCTTGGATAAGAAATCTTTTTCATGATTGCATGGTTAAGGTAATACATGTATGCCCATCAATTGAGAAATGAATGAAAGTCCTAAACATATATACTTCGTCATTTCATTTTATATAGTTGTGTTTGACTAGACATGAGACATGCATAATTAGAGGTAAATAATAAAAGATTTATGGTACATATATCAAAGAGTATCTTTAGAACTTGTGGTCTTTCAACACGCCATGATATTTCTATGGCTATAAGCTCATGTCACTAAGGGGTCATTTCGTCAGAACAAGGTTATCTTAGAAGTTTAGAGGTGCAACTAAGATTTCAAATTTATGAGTTCTGAATTTTAGAATGACGACTTCAAGTGCTAATTAATAACTGAGTTTTAAATTTAATATGTGTATACATATATCTAATGAATTTCTTAATACAAATCTATTGTTGAAGCAAAGCTATTGAGTTCGGTCGAATTCGTATCTACGCTTCTAGGTCCGACCCTGAGCCTAGGATTATAATCTCACATACAATATGGGATAAATAGAATCTAGATTTTGGTAGTATAAAATTTATACCAACATTAGCTAATACGAATAACCAAGCATGAATAAATGTACGTAATTTCAAATTTTGTACCGAGATTCGTATCCTAGTACTGGTAATCAAACAACCCTTAAAATGAAAAGTTAAAATTTAAAAAATTTCAAATATAAGAAGTGTCATTTTTTCCATAACAGATTAAAAAAGAACATAGAGAGGATTATTATTATTATTATTATTATTATTATTATTATTATTATGATGAATGTCATTGCTCAATTAATGAAATGGTGAACATTATTCTTGAAGTCATGCGATGCATCAATACTGTTGGACACAACAAAGAAACAGAAGTCAGAGAAGACATCTCAAAGGAACTTTGGAATGAGAAATTTCAAGTATATAGAGATTATCAAAGAGGCCCTTGAGAATGAATGTCCCAACGCTGTTTCTTGTGCTGATATTGTTGCTCTTTCTGCTAGGGATGGTATTGTCATGGTAAGTTTATGTATTTTAACCTCCTCTCAACTTCATTTATTTCTTGTAGAAGTGATTCTGCTTTACTTACCCGTGAAAAATGAGCGGGTTTTACTAAATTTAAATGTGTTAAAATGAATTGAATTAATGAATAAGTTATTATCCAATTTTGTCTCAAAGTTAGTTTGATGGGGTCCAAATGAATTCAACAATGAACTAAAGCCCAACTCACCTAACTCTTACTGAGTTTTAATTTTGGTATTGTCTTTTTATAATTTATTTAATTACCAAAAAAAAATTCTCTTCTTCATTATCATAACTTTATATAATATATCAAACAAAAAAGAGTTTTCTATTTAAATTTATTTGATAAGATCTCTTATAGCTCAATTTAGATTACATACTTTTAGTTCGAATCAACACAACGTTTAAATTGACTGAATTTAGACGGGTCAAGATAAATTGAGCTAGTAAATAATATTATATATTCGTATATTTTATGACTAATTTTGTCACCCTAATTTTACTCTATTGGCACAGTTAGGAGGGCCACAGATTGCAATGAAAACAGGCAGAAGGGACAGCAAGGACAGTTACTTGGCAGAAGTTGAGAATTTCATTCCTAACCACAATGATTCAATGTCATTAGTTCTTTCTCGTTTTAAGTCTGTTGGTGTTGATGCTCAAGGAACAGTTGCTCTACTTGGTAATTAAATTATCAGTATCCTAATTAGACGTTTCTGAAAAAGTTCAAAGCCAAAGAATATATAATTCTTCAATATATGAGATTCTATTTATTTATTTTTCGAATAACTTAAGTTATATATTATACACTATTGCTTAAAGAATTTTTATACTATTAATGCTATTTAACCGGTTGTAACTCATTGTTTTCCTATTTTTTAAGGTTACCATTGTAACAAGCTTGAAATATGAAAAATTACTTGATGTAGCAGGTAGGTCAACTTAATTTGATATTGTAATAATTATTTACACTGTCAATGCGGAGAATATAAGTTGTTTTTAAAATTAACTATACTCTCCCTCCCATTTTATGTAAAGGAAATTGGAGAATGAAAATAAAATATCCAATTTTCAGTCTGAATAAAATTTAATTTAATTTATGCATTTGAAAATTACGTGAAAAGTTGTATTATAAGTTAGTGTAGTTAATAATTCAAATGTAATATTTTTTAAAGAAAATCGTGTTTTAAAAGAACTCCTTTGACTTCTTAAAATAATAATAATATCACATGAAATATATACACGAGTATAATGGTCATTTGTGTTGGATGCAGGGGCACATACAGTAGGAAGAGTTCATTGTGTAAACATAGTACACAGACTTTACCCAACAGTTGATCCAACGTTAGACCCGAACTACGCTAATTACCTCAAAACCCGATGCCCAAATCCACAACCCGACCCGAAAGCAGTTGAATACGCCAGAAACGACCATGTAACTCCAATGGTGTGGGACAATTTGTACTACAAGAACATTATGAGCAACAAAGGGCTGTTAATGGTGGACCAACAGTTAGTTTCTGATCCAACTACTTATCCTTTTGTCCAGAAATTTGCTGCTGATAATTCCTATTTTAATAATCAGTTTGCTAAAGCTCTGATTATCTTGTCGGAAAATAATCCGCTTATTGGTGACCAAGGGGAGATTAGAAAAGTCTGTCGCCATGTCAACAAGTTATAATTAAGTACTATTTATCTTGTTGGATGTGTCGACCAACACGTGTACCATAAATGTGCCTATGTTGTATCACGTATGGAGTTGCTAAAAAAATATAAGTTATGTTTTCTTATCCAAATTTAGGGTCATAGTTGCCCTTTTAGTCTAAAAAAAAGTCATATGTATATCTAATATGTTTAAATTGTCATGTCCCATCTTAATTTTCATATGTGGCGAGAACGTAAAGTAAGTGCGCAAATCTGCATGAAAGTCGTTGCTTCTTAGAGCTTATCTTTTTTTTTTTTGCTCGTTGGGCATTTCTAATAATATTTATCTTTGTTCTTATTTTAGTATTTTTCATTTTCCAAGTGTAAGCCCCGATTAGAAAAGGATCGGAGAAACTTTCTACTTATAAATCAGGTATAAAACCAATGGTTTCAAGAGCTTGTTTTGCGAATGAATTGATTAGAAATATAATCAATTAAAACAATTGATTGCCGGTCCAAAAGCTTTTGCTAGTTGGCATGACAAGTAGCTAATGTCGCAATTAGGAATTCACCAAATGCTACTTGGCTACTATATTAACCAAATAAAGTATGAATTAAAGAAACTTTTAGAAGGGAGAAAAAGTCAGTAGATTTTCAATTTGACGGATTATGTTTCACTTTATGTTGTAGTAAATTATGCTTTTTATAAAATTTTAAATTTTACTTATTATGTTCAGTTATCTGTATTGGGTATTTTCATCAAATTCTACTAATTTACCATTATTAAGTGATAAATTAAGGTGATAATAAGTATTAATTAATTATAATTTAATAATAATCATAATTATGAAATCGTATATTTATTGAATTGGTATGGACACCCACGACGGTGCTACAAAAATACCCAAAAGATGAGAATTTCAAAAGGATTTGATTTAGAGAGAGTACAAAATAAGTTTATTCAAAGTAGAATTCTTTAAGGCTTTGATTTTAATCTTTGGTCCTCATACTGTGCTACAAAAATATCTATAATGAGGACCAAGAAAGCAATGTTTCTCAAGTTGTAATGTCTTTTATGTAATATATTCATACTAAAAATAGAATTGCTCAATTATGATCCAACTTGACAAAGCTATCCAATGAATTATCACCAAAAATGAAAAGATCAATGAGATTAAGGGCAAGGAGCATCAAAATGTCTTCTTGTCGTTTAACAAATTCGTTATTAATTTCTGCGTATTTTTTTGTTCAACCACTGATATATGTAGCTTATTAATGAATAATGAATTGAAGAAAGTCACATATAGGTGTCATCTAGCTAGGCGTCACATAGGAAAACTAGAGGGGATATGGGGATTTAACGTAGTAGGGATAAATATGGATTCTTTTTAGAGTAAAAGGGAAAATATAGCCCTAGTTGGATGGCAAAAGCAAAGATATTGAAAAAGTATAATAAAGAAAAAATATAACCTATTTTGTGGGAGCACAAGGACAAATCTGATCCTTTTCCGTTTTATACATGTATAGTTGCTAGTTTCACCGTTAGCGCGAGCTAGCTAGACCCACCCACAGCGCGATCGTGCCCCATCACCATGATCGCGGTTTACCGATCCAACCCCCAATTTACCTAGCGTGATCGCGCAATATATATAGCTGCCCCAAGAAAAACTTGCAACATTTTATTTTATGAAATAGTGTTGAAACACACTCAAGTAAATCAAGGGGTGGCCAGAATAATCGTAAGTTCGTAACCTTTGCTCCGAGGCAATGCTTTTCATGAGTCAAAGGTTACGGCTTACAAACCAAATGCGACGTTTGTAATATCCCCTATGGCCACGCTTAACATGTCATGTAGCTACACTAATTTTGAAGCGTGACTGTTGTTCACTTAGGCCACCTTAATCAAGTATTGCTCCAAAAGCAACACTTGCAAAGTGTTGTCTTTGTTACAATACAAGTCACACTTTTATATTTATACTATCAAAAGGCCACACGTTTGAAGTGTGACACTTTTGTATAGGGTATAAAGTATATCCTATATTCATATTTCAAACATATTAACTTAAATATGGAGATCTCAAGAGCCAGATTAACTAATAAATAGCAACAAAAAAAAACAAATCATATAATTGAGATGAAATTCGATGAGGAAATACTTCAGTATTACATCAACTAATAAAAACAATTGTTTCGAGGCACGTATTAGCAATTAACTTTACAAAATCGTATGCGTTCATATAACATCATAAATAATAAATATGATAATTGTCCAAAACTTTAACTTCCAATAAATCAAATTAATTTTAGGCCCCCATCTTCAATTGAATCACCAAAACACGTTTAAAATGAAATAAAAAAGGTTAGATAGAAACTACAAAGTAAACCAAGGGTCAAAACCTATTGGGACAATTTGTACTACAAGAACATTTTAAGCAACAAAGGGCTATTAATTGTGGATCAACAGTTGGTTTCTGATCCAACTACTTTTCCTTTTGTCCAGAAATTTGTTGCTGATAATTCATATTTTCATGCTCAGTTTGGTAAAGCTCTGATTATTTTGTCCGAAAATAATCCGCTTACTGGTGATCAAGGGGAGATTAGAAAGGTCTGTAGCCATGTCAACATGTGATAATTACTTTAATAATTGAAAGTACTTATGGTAGCTTGTTTGGATGGTTGTTGTATGTCGTTTCATAATGCATTGTATTGTTGTGTATTATATTATACTGTACTATATTGTTTTGATGAATAACCATTTGGATAGATTGTATCATTTTCCATCATTTCATAAGGCCACATACAAACAATCTGAAGAATAATTAAGTTTATAATATTACAAAAAGAAAAAAAGAGTAGGCTAGAGAGGGAAAGAGGGAAGAGTTATTATAAAAAGGGTACTGTGATGGATAAACTAAAATATCAAATAAAATGTAAAGACAAGATGCGGAAAAATAACGTAACGACGTGATAATTACACCAAATCAATCATTATATAAAATGATACTTTTCATCGTTACATAACAACGAATTTAACAATACAATATAATAAAATTTAAGTAAAAATCAAAATAAATATTATATTTAATATAATACAATACAATACGTAACAACCATCCAAACAAGAATGTGCTAAAGTAACATTTGTATGTACACATAATTGCTAATTTTCAAATTTCGGGATATAGATATATTAATATATCAAAAATCTATGGTGTCAAATGGACTGGTTGAAGTGAATTTGGAGGTTTCAAAACCTATTGAGTTAATAAATGAATGGATCATTAACTTGTCCAAAAGCTATTTAGATTGAAATGAGTTGGGTCTAGATAATTAAATAATTGGTCGTAACCCAACTCGTCCAACTCTTACATAATTTAAATTTCTTTGTTTATTTTATTATAATTCAATTATTTAATTAAAATAATTAGAATATTTTAATAAAATTTCTAATGGGTCAACTTTGGCTATATATTTAACTAAAATCAGCCTAACTTTTATATAGACTGAATTGGACATAAGTTAATTATTTTACCACTCTTAATTATTCTACCAATAAGGAGCAACTTTCTCTTCCCACCATTATTTTTTCCAATCACTAACTAGTAATAACAACACGTGGAGACGATAAAGTGAAAGTGAAGGGTGTGAAAAATGTTAACGGACAAAGTTTCTTTACTTGAGTCATTTTTGTTTGAAATTAAATGAACGTTTATCTTTCCTCTCATTGTGAAAGTATTGCTAAAAGATCGACCTTCCTCCCCTTTTCATATTTTGTTGGTACATACACCGTAAGACAAACAAAAAGAATGTAATGTAAGAACATTGGGCCTCCACTTTTGTCAACCCATTTTAACTTGTGATAAATGATGATACCAAAATGAAGAGACTAGACCATAGTGATCACATAATTGTGGGGCTTTAATTTCTGGCTGTCATTTCCTATGTTAATTATGGTCCCCTTCTATGCACAAAAGTACTCATGTGTCGATCCAATTGATGATTCCTACTAAGTTACACAAACACACACCACTTACTCATATGTCTAGGGAAGAAGAAGAAGAAGAAGAAAGACCAAAGATAAATCAAGACTGAGAGAAATAGTTACTGATGAGTTCATGTGGGAAATAGTAAACTTAGATGTTAAAGTGTCTAGATTCAAATGACTAATTAATTATGTTAGCTAGGTGTATGATTTCTTAATTCCTTATGTCCCAAGTTATATGATGTTTTTTAATTTTTATTCAATCTAAAAAGAATTATATATTTCTATGTTTAGTAACAATTTAAATTTAAATTTAAATTTCTCATTTTATTCTTAATAAGATGATTTATAGCCACACGATTTAATTTTAAACTTCTCATTTTACTCTTAATGAGATGATCATAAATTTTAAAAGTCTTTCTATCATTATTAAATTTTGTGCTCAGTCAAACATCATCACATAAAATAAGACGAGAGAATATTACTTACGTATGAATTTATGTTATTGTGGCTTAGGTGCGAGTTTAGAATTGTATCTTGAGTACACCTATAAATGTCCCCCTTGTAATGTTATATAAAAGTAGTGGCGGAAGTTCGGAACTACACTTATCCAAGATGTGTCAATTAAGAATATTATACTATGGAGTTAGATTTTTTTTTTTTTTTATGTATATATGCTATAAGTTGAACATTTGCTTCTACGTGTATTTCATTTAGTTCTTTATATTTTTGAATTTCTTTAATAAACATTCAAGCTCAGTAACAATATAAAATGAGGCTTTTCTAATGATATAAGTATACATGCTTCATGTTTATTATTCTTTTTGCACGACATGATATATTATATAAAGTCCACCTAATATTCCAAATTTTATTGTGCCATTAGCTAGTAGAGCATAGGCTTGTAAGACTAGATCACCATTTTGTCCATGTACTTTCTCTTTATTACAAGCCAAGCTAAATATAAGAATGTGATATAAAGATTATGTTGAGCAATAATTTGTGCGTTCTTGCTTCCTTTGTGCATCACTTATTCACTAATAGGTCACAAATCAGAACAAAATCTAAATTGGACTATTTTAAGATTCTCCTTTAACAATGTAAGACCAAAAAAAAAAAAAAAAAAAAACAAGCACCTCTTTTCCCCCCTTTAACATTTACTATCAACTACTTGAATAATCAAAACCACGAAAATATCTGAGTGTGTCCTATTAACCGTAAAATGAACCATTTGATAATTCTCAATTAAATCAGTTACAACACCCAGTCGAGCATACCTTACCCATCCTTCCGGGCACACGTCCCCCAGAGCCAGGCTTCCTCAAGAAAGGTATCAATTCAGACTTTGGGCGCGGAGGGAAAGCACTAAGGTTTCGGATATGAACTAACTTTCGGAAGGATCCAAAGCCAAATAGCCTTAGTCCTTCTGTACTTCCCTACTATCCCTATTCTCTAATCTAAAAAATCGAATATAAAGAGAATAAAGGAGGACTTTTCAAAGGAGAGTAGCGAAGCAACTTCCGGTAGCTGTTATAAAGAATCAATACCGAGCATATATATATACACATATATATATGTATATATATAAAATGAACCATTTGATAATTCTTAATTAAATCAGTTAACATATATATATATATATATATATATATATATATATATATATATATATATATATATATATATATATATATATATATATATAACCGTAAAATGAACCATTTGATAATTCTCAATTAAATCAGTTAACATATATATATATAAGGAGCTTGTAGGGTGAGAATTGTCCAAGTCCATATAAGGAGTTCATGTTCTCATTCTATATCTGATGTAAGACTCTTAACACTCCCCCGCACGTCAGACCTTGTTAACTGAAACGTGGATAATATAATTGTTGGGATACAATTGTTGTAGGGAACGGGAATTAAGTAACTATTACAATAGTAGAAATGATAAACAAACTATTACAATAAACTGGAAATCAAAACCTTAACAAACTGCTGGTGTGATTTGCTGAGTCGAGTGATGTCACTCTTTCTTTAAGACAAGATTGCCCCGTATATCTCCTTTTACGGTGTTGAGCAATAGTCTCCCAAGATACAACAACAACTTTAACAAGTGAGCAAAGGAAACTCAAGTGTTACTCTTGAAGAACTTTGAGTATAGTAACTTTGCTAGAGAGGAAGAAGAAGATGAACTCTAAAAAATTCTGGAGTATTTTATAAATGTTGTTCAATTAAGCCAAAGGCCTCAAATTATAGTGTAAGTAGAAGACCCCTCAACTAGCCAACTAATGGCCTTCAATAGCCATGTAATTGCACTTGATTGAGGGGTTATATTCAGCCAAATAATGGTTGAATTCATGTGCCAAGTAATGGAGAATCAATGCTCCAAAACCAACTGTGAATTAGCGTCGCGTCTCCAGTGACTGACCAACCAATTTGCGTCCCGGCCCTTCACGGCTCCGCGGCGATTTTCGACTCGTTTCATTTTACACTTTGTATCATTTCTTCATTCGTTTACCAACGTGAAATACTTTGTCATTTGGCCAATAACCGTCCATAATTCTATGTTTCAAACGTATTACATACGTACCAATATCGCTTTCACTAATGAAATTTGTGATACTTGGCACTACGTGTGCACGTGTGTGGAAACGACATTTCTGACGTGCGAGCCCCAATTGTTCGAGTCATAAATTAATGGGATATACTTAATTCCACATTTATAAATTTCTAACAATAATTTTGGGGCCAGCATCGGTGAACAAAGAATTGAAATGAGTATGACTCTGATACTATGTAAAGAATGGATCTTTGGCCTAATTCAACCCCCAAAGCTAGCTTGTAGGGTGAGGATTGTCCAAGTCCATATAAAGAGTCCATGTTCCCACTCCATATTCGATGTGGGACTAAAGCATGGATCTTGAACCTAACTCAATCCCAAAATCTAGCTTATAGGGTGAGGATTGTCCAAATCCATATAAGGAGTCCATGTTCAGCAAAAAAGGAAAAGCAGCGCACATGAGGCAAGATGAAGAGGGCATTGCTTGGGAAGTCGACCCATTTCTCATTCCGCACATCCCTACCATGTACTCACACTCCCTTTTCAAGAATAGATCTAGCATTTTCATATCCGATGTGAGACTCTTAACAATATATATATATATATATATATATATATATATATATATAGCATTTCCATATCCGATGTGAGACTCTTAATATATATAATTATGGTTCTCCTACCATGAACATATTAAATTATCAGAGACCTTGTTCTCATTATGACGGTGTCAATCATGATAAAAAAAATCTTTAAATTTAATCAAACAATCAATTAATAAATATGAAATGAAAAATGATTGCATGTATATTATTAATTATATTTAAACAATTGCACATGATAAATGGGATATTAGACATACTAACTAATTATTCCCAACTATCTTTTCTCTTGTTTATTCAATTTTCTATACTATTTGCTCTCTTTAATGTAAGAAAATTGTTAATGTTGGGTTTGGTGTTGTGACATTTGACCCAACATATCCTCTGAAGTACTGTTGTTGAATGTATAAAATGTTGGGACAAATGTCACAACATTCAGACCAACATTTTTATATAACAGTTTTGCCTTACTTCACGGTAAGCAGTAATATTTTACCGTGGGGTAAAAATGACTTAGGCTTGGTGAATTGGAGCTGTGTAAAATGTGGGAGAAATAGTCAAAGGTTGGGGAAGAAGTCGAGTGAAGAACAAGTCAAAGTTGTTGAGATTTCGACTCCATGATATTCTCCAACAAACACACCAGCTGCCCATCTTTCCCTCAACCTCCTCAACTGATCGATGAAATTTTAAAGGAAGACCCTCTACTATAAATAGAGAGGCCACAACAGTGAATCGATCATCCAGAATTAGATTGCAAAAATACCAAGAGAGCTATCGGGATTTCAACTCAAAAATCTGGATCACAAGTGTTGTCTGAGTGTGTCGACAACATTATGTCTAACATTAAAATTGCTATTTAGATTCTAGATTAGTTTTGTATGGAGAGGTTGTCTATGTCTACGTAGTTAGATTTTTCAGGCCGAAGTCATCTGCGACTTCAACGTTTAATTCCTTTCCATTTCATATTGTAAATCTGTAAAGAAAGAAATTTGTAATTTTGTATATAATATATATACAATACTTCTGGTCATTGACCATTATAAGTTATATCAACATATAACTTATGAAAATATAAACATTTGTGTTCTTTATTTTTCCGTTGCATTTTACTCTTAAAGGTTTTCTGTTTTATCGAAGTGTTGTCACTTGTGTCATGCGATATTATCGCTGACATTCGGAAACAGAATTGGCATTCGATTTATTCTATCTCTTGCTTTTACATTCTGTAGCCTTTGACATCTTTCAAGTGGTATCAGAGCCAACACTTGACACAATAAGTGTTTGGTCCTATTTTCATAAGCTATGGATCCGGCAAATCTGACTATTTGTAGACTTTCTATTTTAGATTGTTCAAACTATGCCTATTGGAAGATTCGTCTACATTCTCATATCAAATCACTTTATGTGAGGGCATGGAGATCTATAATCAATGGGTATGTTGTTCCAATATTGCCACCGGATAAGAAATGTGACATTCTTGTTAAACCTGAATCCGAATGGACTGCGGAAGAAACCAATAATGCTAGCTTTAACGAAAATGCCTTAAATGCAATTTTTGGATGAGTTTATATCTACATGTTCAAACTCATTCAGAACTGCTCCATAGCTAAGGACGCATGAGATACTTTACAAATTCATTGTGAAGGTAGGTCAAGTGTTTGTCGAACAAAGCTATGCATTTTCATGAGTAAGTATGAATGTTTAAGGATGGAAGAAGTAGATGATATTAAATTTTATTTTGAAAAGTTGATTGACATCTCAAATGAATGTCAAGTTCTTGGTGAACCATTAACCAACACTCAACTTGTTGAAAAGGCTCTATGTTCTCTTCCTGAAAAGTTCAATTTAAAGATTTGTGTCATTGAAGAAGCTCACAATCTTGCCACAATGGACCTTCATACCTTAATGAGTATTCTCAAAACCTATGAGATGAACATTGAGAATAAAAGGGAACTATATAAAATCAAGAATGTGGCACTTCAAGTTCACTCCTCCGAGAACCAAATCGAAGAAGAGGGTGAGAATCTTGAAGAAATCGGTGAAGGTGTAAATGTTGTCTTACTCACTCGAAAATACAATTCGATTGTAAGAAAGTTCAACAATGATATAAATCAATCTAAATCTAAAGAGCACCAAAACCAAGTCTTCAATCAAAAGTCCACTAGATTCCTACCAAATGTACAAAAAGGAAATCAACTAAGGAGAACCAACTCAGATCGTACCAAATTTGATCCCAAACAACTTGAGTCCATGAAATGTCATGCATTCTCGGATTGGGGTCATTATGTCAACGAATGTGCAAACACTCTTAGAAAATTTGTTAAGAACCTATGGGTTTCTCTTAATGATGATGAAGAAGAAGATGAATGAGATCATGAAATTGAAACACAAGCAATGCTGGCCACTGTTTACCAACAGTCTCTATCGGATAATGAAGATGTCGTCTATAATGTTGTCTCAGATGTCACAACATTTGCTCCAACATCAGCAACGACATCAACATCATCAGCGACATCCGGAAAGTATGAATTCTCTAACTATTCTGATGTTAATTGCTTTAGTGGTTCTATTTATGTTAGTGAGACTGATTGTATGGATCAAGTTAAATGCAAATATGATATGATTAATGAATTACAAAGCATTTGTAAAGCCTTAATCATAGAATCCAAGCAACTTAACACAAAGGTAAAATCTTTAACTCGTGAGAATGTAGATTTAAAAGACACAATAACCCGATTAGAGGTTGCACTTACCAAAAAGGATACTGAATTTGGTAAGGTTCGTGCAAAACTGAATTTAGTCGAAGCAACCTTCCGCAAGCTCAATACAGGGACTTCAAAACTGAATGAGATACTCAACTTTAGTAATCCTTCACATGCAGGTATTAGATACGAAAACTCTCTTAAAACCATATACTATAATCTCTTTGATAAAAATGAGAAAATACGCTTTGTAAAATAAATAAATAATAGATTCTCATATATGTCAAAGAATATGAAATTTGTATGACATCATTGTTACTCCCCTGGACACCTAAAACCATATTGTTTCAAACTTCAAAATTTTGTGAGCAAAATATTACCTAAATTGTTGTCCAACATTTCAGATAACAATCGGAGCAACATTTCTGAGCCGAAAGGTAAAAATATCTCAAGAGAGTTTGGGTTCCTAAAATGATAAGATTAAAATTCCTACCGTGATGCTTATCTTTTTATCCAAAAATTTTAGGTGTAAGTTATTAGATAAATCTCAAACTCCCAAAACTAAGGATTTTTTGTTGCTTAGAAAGGTTTGTCATATATATAAATATTCCTCTTATTTGCTATTTTTTTCATCTCCGATTTTCCCTAATAAATTTTTAAAAAAAAGGGAAATCAAATCACACCTCGGGTATAACCCTACCTACCCGATGGATTCATCACCATTCCAAACTCCATTTTCAATCACAAACCCTAATTCCTCAAAACCTTCTCCTCAATTCTCACCAATGGAAACTTCTCCAGTATCAGAACCCACGTCAGCCAACATTTCATCTAACACTCCAATGAGCACAAGCCCTCCAATAAACACTGACTCTTCCGAGCACTTTACACCTCAGCAACCAGGCCAATCTTCTTCATCAAACCCTACAGAGGATCTGTTTATGGAAATAGTGTTTAAAGGTTTTGATGAACCTTTAGACATTAGCTACCCTGGAGACAATAACAATTCCATAGATGTCGATGAAACTGTTGATTTTACATCTTTGGGCAAGAGGACCAGATCATCTGCTTTTCCTACTCGCCGATCGAGTAGAGTGTTAGAGAAAACAATCCAAGAAGAGTTGAGTAGCAAAAGAACTAAATGTGAAAATTCTAGACCAGTCTACTCGAGTAGTGATAGTGAAAGTACGTACTCTATTTTCTCAACTGATGAAGAACCTTCAGCTCCTGAACAGCACATTGTGTCTCAAGAAAGGGAAATCCTAGATGAAACCCCCTTGAAACATTTTTTTCAAAGGGAGTTCCCAGGACTACGAGGACAAGTGATGCTTCAAATGTTGCCCCAAATGCCACAACATCCCAGCCAACATTTCAGCCAACTTCAGAAGAGACTCCAACACCAACTTCCTCCAACAAAAAAAAATCTGATTCTGACCGGGAGGTATCTATCTACTCAGACAATTTCTATTCTAAAACTAATTCTAATAATTAGAACGGGTACAAGAATAGAGTCATTAGGTCTGAAAAAGTATTAGACATTGCCTCTTGTTCGGAATATGACTTGGTAAAGTTCTTAAAAGAAAAACAGCTCCTAGGATCTGTTACTAACAAAGGAACATATGTTGATAAAATAGTCAGGTTGTTTTATGTTAATTTGGGTTCTGTTATAGAAGATACCTCCTCAAAGAAATTTGGAAAGGTATATCTCCGTAACAGAGAGTATTCTTTCACACTTGTTGTTATAAGTCAATGTATGGGATTAAATATTGAGGAGAATGTTAGAGAAGCAGACCCTGCAGTAGACAATAGAGATAAAGTAATTGAGTACCTCACAAGAGGAATAATGCATAAGTGGATCTCTAGATGTCCAGCCTCTAAATTGACAGTCTTGTTTGCCACTCTTCACAAAATTGCTATACACAATTGACTTTCTTCAATGAATGAGTCAATTGTAACTACAGAATAATTCACACCTGCTGTACAAAATTGGAAAACGATTGAGAGTTGCTTTGGGAAAAATGATCGTCCATAAAGTTGCCAACTTGGCATTAAAAGAATCAACCTCAATCCTCCATTTTCCCTCTCTAATAGAAAAAGTTTTAACTACTCAAGGTTTTAAGCCTAAGAAAGAGGACACATTAGAGAAGGCTCCAAAACTTTACACAGTCAACAAAGCAGTTTTGAAAAGTAGAGACAGAGTCATTGATCTACCCTGGCAAATTAAAGAAAGTAGTGCAGATGTTAACAAGAATGTCACCAACATTCCTGGCAACACTGGTCCGAGACAGTCTCCATTGTCCACTGAATGGATTGTGAATCAAATTGCAGAAATCAACCACCAAATCTTTGAGGTTGATGCTATGAAGATTTCCCTGATTCAAGACAAAGATCATCTCATGATGCTGATTTCTTCACAAAAATGGGGAGATAATATTGCTGGTGAAGCCGAGGGAAGCAGAGGAAATGTTGATGTAGGGGGAGCTGAGAAAGAAGGTTAGAGGTTGCTGCTGGTGCAGAAAAATAGTCACGCATGAGTAGAAAGTTGTTGGAAGCTGTTGTTGTTGTATGATGAGCTAGGAGGAGTTGTTGCTAGCTATTGGGTGATAATGTATGAAGGTCGTGAAGGTTGCTCATTCTGAGCAGTTAAATGTTTGACATGATGGATGTTGATTTACGTGGACAATGGAATATTGTTTTGGTCTGTATATAAATCCATATAAATGGGTGATGACATGTAATGCGCTAACTGTATTTTTTTTCTTTGTGTTCTATATATTGGATGATATGTGGTCACACATCGTCTTCTAATCCTATATATTGTTATACACAAGTTTAGATGTATACCATCGCAAGTTAAGTGGGAGCAGTTTTGTAACCACAAGTGTTGGACAACATCCGTGATAAAGCACTAGGTCGTCTATACATTTTATAATGTGTTTTGTGAAGAAAGGCAAAAAGGGGGAGATTGTTAATGTTGGGTTTAGTGTTGTGACATTTGACCCAACATATCCTCTGAAGTACTGTTGTTGAATGCATAAAATGTTGGGACAAATGTCCCAACATTCAGACCAATATTTTTATATAACATTTTTGTTTACTTCACGGAAGCAGTAATATTTTAATGTGGGGTAAAAATGACTTAGGCTTGGTGAATTGGAGTTGTGTAAAACGTGGGGAGAAAGAGTCAAAGCTTGGGGAAGAAGTCGAGTGAAGAACAAGTCAAAGTTGTTGAGATTTCGACTCCATGATCTTCTCCAACAAACACACCAGTTGCCCACCTTTCCCTCAACCCCCTCAACTGATCGATGAGATTTTCAAGGAAGATCCTCTACTATAAATAGAGAGGACACAACAGTGAATCAATCATCTAGAATTAGATTGCAAAAATACCAAGAGAGCTCTCGGGATTTCAACTCAGAAATCCGGATCACAAGTGTTGCCTGAGTGTGTCGACAACATTCTGTCCAACATTACAATTGCTATTTAGATTCTAGATTAGTTTTGTATGGAGCGATTGTAATGAGTTGTCTATGTCTACGTAGTTAGATTTTTCAGGCAAAAGTCATATGCGACTTCAACTTTTAATTCCTTTCCATTTCATATTGTAAATCTATAAAGAAAGGAATTTATAATTTTGTATATATATATATATACAATACTTCTGATCATTAAGTATCATAAGTTATATCTACATATAACTTATGAAAATATAAACTTTTGTGTTCTTTATTTTCCGCTGCATTTTACTCTTAAAGGTTTTCTGTTTTATCAAAGTGTTGTCACTTGTGTCAAGAGACATTATCGTTGACATTTGAAAACAGAATTGACATTCGATTTATTTTATCTCTTGCTTTTACATTCCGTAGCCTTTGACACCTTTAAAAAATCATGATTTATCCCTTAGAGAAACAGCATGTGTAGAGGAAGTAAAAAAAAAAATACCCCAACTAACAGACTATAGTTAGCGAGCACTAATCTTGGTAGATCATAGTTAGTATGACAAACATATTATATCATCAACTATGTATCCTACCAACCAAATTATTTTTCCTCTTAAGTTAATTATTATTCTTAATCATTATTGTTGTTGTCTTGTGAAGGCTGTTCTTCTAAATTATTATTGAAGTGGTTGTTATTTCTCTTTTAGTCTTGTTTCTTAATCAATAAAATAGACATCAATGCTTTAGTACGGTTAGAATAGCAGCCATATAAACTCAATTTGGATTTGTTAATGTGTAATCATGTATTTTAAATAATAATCTCATCGACTGGTGCGGTGGAATTAATAGTTGTAATTTCTCCGTCTTTAATAAGAGGTCTTGAGTTTAAATTTCGAAAATGAAAAAACTATAGGAAGCACTTTCCCCTTTATCGGGTCCTATGCAATGTAAATTTGAATTAATTTGACAAGTGAATTTCAAATATCGAATAATTAAATAAAAAAGAATTAAACTACAAAATTAATAACGAGTAAGAAATAATAAGAAATCAAAGCACTTAACTGGTGGAAAAAATATATTATCTAGCTAGCTCTCTAGACGACATGCAATAAAATTTAGAGGGAGGGAAATCAGTATAAAGGGAAACAATTTCAAAGTCCACGTATATATAGTCGAAGAAATATAGCTAATAAAATCATGTTAGTTGATTTGAGTTGGAGAACTCGTTTTAAAATTCACTTGTGCTTAACGTCTCTGTCTATGTCGGAAAATAAAAAAATTTATCCTTCAAAATCTATCATTGTTAAGCCCAATTTTATAGAGTTCACCTTTATATCGGAAGAAATGGTGCTTCTTCCCGTCCCTTTTTCTTTTGACGTTTTTGGAGTAAAAGATGGGATTTTTTTATCTAATAAATATTTAATTTTTTTATATTAATTAATCATAGTTAAAAAATAAATGACGCGAGAAATCGAAAAAGTAAGATAAATGTGTGTGTATATATGTTAAAGCCGCATATTATAAATTTGGAATAATGTCACTTTTAGTTTCTAAATTATAGGTAAATCATGTTTTTGGTCTTTGTGATATATAACTCAAACATATTTAACCTTTAATTAAGTGGTGAATAATTACTACTAATAGTTATAATAAAATTGTGAATATTCATAAGTAAAAGAACCAACTGTGCATAATTTAACTAATTGAAAACTACATGACCAAAAAAAAAAGACTAATTGAAGACTTAATATGTTTAGTTAAATATCATAAGAGAATCAGAATTTATCAATAATTGAGGGACAAAAATGCTATTAACATTATAAATTTATAGGGTCAGTATAAATACCATGTGTGCACCCTTTTTTTTTTGGAATAAAATAAGCCTCAATCTTTTAAGTCATGAAATAGCTTAATAAATGCAGTCACGAGTATGTGCATTTTCTTCTCTTTTTGCTTGCCTTTTTAGGTACCTTTCTTGTTCCAATTTTCACTACAAGCATCTTATTAGAGAAAACTTTCTCAGATCTCAATGAACTTTTCAATGAAAAAATAAACATTTAACCAAAACCGCAGTTTATATATAGCTATAAAAATATTAAAAGTGATAACGTTATCCATTAGTATATCTTAGCCCACATTTTATGGAGAGATCCGTTTGGAACACATGTTTCATTACTACTGTAGTTTTCTCGAGAGAATAGCATGGCGACTACCTTCGAATCTACCTTTTCTATTTTACCAAAAAAACAAAAAAGAATAGTGATTTTGTATCTTGTAAGAATGAATATAAGTCATACGCATAACCAATATAGATAATTTTTATCATTGTTTGGAGGGTAAAGCCTCTGACGGATTTTTTTTTATGTGAATTCGAATTTAGTAAAACTTTAATACGAAGATTTTGTATATTGAATAAGAAATGAAAAATCAGTTATAAATAATTTTAATATTATTATTGTAGTTAACCAGTCGTAACATGTTAGTTTCTTTTTTCTTGCTTTTTTGGTAAAATTTGTAAAAAAAAATCTTCGTCCTATCATGAATAAAATAAAATCTAAAAACTAAAGAATTCCCATCATAGTTATTGGATATCTTCTTTACTAAACGTGAAACGTTACCACCTTAGAACATAAAATCATATTTTTTTTATTTTTTCATTCAGCACGTGCTTTGGAGTGTGATTACTTCAAATTTGTGTAATGTGATGTCTATTAAAGGAGAACTGTTTCCTATCATAATTTCTTTTATTTGAAAAAGTCAAATTCAAAGATTCCAGTTAATGATGGAAAAATCCTATTATCCAATTTAATGACCTTAAAAATATGTTATCTTAAACTTTTGACCCATGCTCCTCATGAATAAATCTTCATGGCCAGATATAACAATTTGTTAAATTTGAAATATTATCCATCGAGATGACTGAAATCAAAAATTCAAGACAACCTATTTAGGGCGGGCAATGGATCGGAGGTGGATCGGTCCATCCACCACCCGACCCATCCATCACCTTATTTTTTTTAATCCACATCTGATCCACTCATTATTCACTCTCCAAACAGGAACAACCGATTTACAAATCTCATTAACCACAAATAGAAAGAAATTTCATTGACAAGCAATGATCGAGGTGCGGGTGAATTGGGTGCTTCACGGATGGAAGCGACGAAGACTTATGAAAATTGGTCGATACTCAAGTCTTGTAGGTAATTTATGACAGTTAATAAATATGTCAGTTCAAATTTCACAAAAATGAACTTTACTTTGTTCATTTTATTGGAAGTAGAGAATTGTACGGATTAATTCGAGAATGGCAGGGTCTGGTAAACCCACAAAGTTGCATTTGATTATATCAACTGTTAATATAAAATAAATATCATCAATCCTCCTAGTACCGTGAGTTCATATTTTTATGTGAAAACGATCAACATTTATTTATTCCCTTTCTTATGTTGTTCAATGTACGTTTTACTTGATCAAACTTAGAGTGGTATAATTAGCAGATAAAAATATAATTTGTTCAATCTGTTTAAATTTGGACGAGTTAGCGACTCACATATTTCTTAACTCAAGTTATTTTGATTAGCCTGATTCGGTCAAATTAAAAATAGCATTTATTAAGCGTTTGGACATGCAATTTCATCTTATGAGATGAAATCATCGTTTGGACATGCGATTTCATCTCATGAGATGAAATTCCAAATCATCCAAAAAGGCATGATTTGAGATTTCAAATTTTAAATGTAAAAGTTGACCACAAGTTTATATTTTGTAAAAATAGATCCATAAATTGGTAGATATAATTAGCAATCATGTTTATCAATTATTTATATCAAATATTAAAAGATCTACAAGAGGGGTGTATTGAAAATAATTAATTTATAACGGGTGGATGGGTGGGTCGGGTGGTGGGTTGGAGGTATGTCCACCCGAATCCGATCCATCCGTCACCCTATTAAATCCATGTTTTGTCGAATTTTAGTCCATATAATCGGATCGGGTGAATCGGATATCCATCGGGTTAGGGTGAAATTGTCAGCCCTAAACCTATTTCAAAGGATCTCACCATGGACCGTAAGTAGGGATGGCAATTGGGCGGGGCGGGTGCGGGTACCCCCTCCCCCGCACCCGTACCCGCCAGAAAATTTTATACCCGCCACCCGTGGCGGGTACAATTTTCAACATCCATACCCGCCTAGGCGGGTATATTCCTAAATCCACACCCGCTCCACCACCCAAGTGGATATCCGTCACCCGCCAATACCCGCTTGTACCCGCCTGTCATATTTTGTAATCAATTCATTTGTGATCAATTAGTGATCAACATGATCCCAAAAATTCAAATTTCAAAAATTATCCCAAAAATTTGAGTTAAGAATCAATACTGTCACGGTCTCATTTTCTTTGGGAGTTAGGGAGGAGAATTCCGGATTTTTTCACCATAAGAATTCCCCATTTTTTTCACCTCTTCCCCCTTGCACAACAAAGAATCAAGAAAACAAAATTTCCAAGAAAATCCAAAAATTATCCACCCAAATAGCTATATGTTACAAATGTAGACAAAACTCATATATTATTTCAGTTATATAAGCTAAAGTTTTTCAACTTTTTCAATTGAACTCCACAAATCCAATAGGTAAAACTTAACAAATGCACAAAAATTGACCTCACCAAGACAACCCCAAAGCACAAAGCAAAGACAGCAATATTTCCCGATCAGCATTTCCTTTAAAGAAAAAGGCAGAGACTTCGAGAATGAGAGAGGGAGGAGAGACCGCGTGAAGGACTGAAGAGGCATATGATTTTGAGTTTTGTTGGAGAATGAGAGACTTGTCGTGACTTATGGGCCGAAGGCACGACTTATGGGTTGCTAATATTTTGGGCTTGGGGCGGGTATGAGGCGGGCGGGTAGGCGGGCAGGTAGGCGCGTATGACTGCAAATCCACTACCTACCCATGACGGGTACATTTTCAATATCATACCCGCCTACTACCCGCCAAAATTATACCCATACCCTCCTCAACTGGGGCGGATGCGGTGCAAAATCCGTAAAATTATACCCACCTGACATTCCTAACCGTAAGACACATTAAAAGAAAATAATTTTTATCAAGATCTTTTTTTACTTAAAAACAAAACAATCTCCCACATTAAATGCCCAATGTTTTGTAGTAGTCCGGTTTTTGCCTGCCCTCCCTATAATGTATAATGTGATTATATTATATATAATCAGATATCACTACAAAACAAAACATGGGATGGGACCTCGTCTTGGAGTAAAAAGAGAACAAGCAAAAGAGTATCTTTACTTTAACGATGAAAATTTTCTACCGTTGAAGCCAAATTATACGTGTCTCCCAACCGCAAAATCGTGTCTTTTTCTATCCTTGTCCACTTTGGATTCTCTTCTTCTGCCCCTTAATCCTCACTCTTCTCCGTCTCTTTCCTTCTTTCTTGCATTTCTCACTATTTTCTAAGCCCAAAAAATAGCTCACCCTCTTTGTAACTTCACGAAATTTTCGTGGTAAGGTTGATATTTTGTTATAAAGATCTCAACTTTATGCAATTTGATCTTCATTCTCTAATGGGTCTTTGCTAGAATCTTGCAATAAAGTCAATTCTTGCAGCAACATTCCTGTGAACTTCATCCTGTTGTAGTGTTGTTCTCCCCTTAATCCTCAGTCTACTGTGTCGATTTTCTACTTTCTTGAATTTCACTGTTTCTAAGGCCAAAAAAAGCTTACCCTCTTTGATATTTTGGTCTAAAAATCTCAACTTTATGCAATTTGATCTTCATTGTTTAATGGGTTTTGCTAAAGTCTACCAATAAAGTCAATTCTTGAAGAAATTTCCAGTAACATTCTTGTAAATTTCATCCTGTTTGTAGTGTTGTTCTCCACTTAATCCTCACTCTAGTGTGTTCTAGTTTCTTGCATTTTCACTGTTTCTAAGGCCAAGATTTAGCTTACCCTCTTTGTAACTTCACAAGATTCTCGTGTTTGATTGATATTTTGGTCTGAAAAATCTCAGCTTTGTACAATTTGATCTTCATGCTCTAATGGGTATTGCTAGAACTTAGCAATGACATCAAATCTTGCAAAATTTCCCATCAACATTCTTGTATGGTTCATCCTATTGTTCTCTTTTAGGTCAACATTTGCGAACACTGAGTTTGACTTTGGAACTTTGACACTGAGTAGTTTAAAGCTTCTTGGAGATGCACACTTAGGTAACAACACTGTAATGTTAACACGTGACCTCGCCGTTCCAAATTCCGGTGCCGGAAAAGTCTTATATTCAAAGCCAGTAAGATTCCGGCAACCGGAGTTTGATTTTCCGGCGAGTTTCTCCACATTTTTCTCATTTTCAGTAACTAATTTGAACCCATCATCTATTGGTGGTGGTCTTGCTTTTGTGCTTACTCCTGGTGATGAGTTAGTTGGTGATGCTGGTGGGTATATGGGAATCTTGGATGCTAAAGGGACTCAAATTGGTACAATTGCAGTTGAGTTTGACACCCTTATGGATGTTGAGTTTAAAGATATTAATGGAAACCATGTTGGCTTGGATCTAAATTCAATGGTTTCAACTCAAGTTGGTGATCTGGAATCTATTGGTGTTGATTTGAAGAGTGGTGATTTGGTGAATTCTTGGATTGAATATTCTGGTTCTAGTGGAGAGATGAATATATTTGTATCATATTCTAATCTCAAACCAAAAGAACCATTTTTATCAGTTAATATTAATATTGCTGAGTATGTTAATGATTTCATGTTTGTTGGATTTTCTGGTTCAACTCAAGGGAGTACTGAGATTCATAATATTGAGTGGTGGAGCTTTAGTTCATCATTTGATGCTAGTCCTAAGTCGGCGGGGGCGGTAGCTCCGCCGCCACCAACGGGTAGTTTGATGAACCCGACAGCCGATTCCGTCAAGTTGCCACCACCTTCTATGGCTCCATCAGAGTCTAATAGTACTACTAATGTATTGCAAGATAAGAGCAGTAGGATATGTCATAGCAATTTTTGTAAACAAGGTCCTGGGGCTGTTGTTGGGGAGGTGACTGCTGGTGCATTTTTTCTGGCATTTGCTACGTTGGTACTTATTTGGTTATACTCCAAAAAGTTAAAGAGAGTGAAAAATTCTGAAATTATGGCATCTGATATCATCAAAATGCCTAAGGAGTTTAGCTACAAAGAGCTTAAATTGGCGACAAAAGATTTCATTTCGACGAGAGTTATAGGCCATGGTGCATTTGGGACTGTTTACAAGGGCATTTTATCGGACACCGGTGGCATTGTGGCAGTCAAGAGATGTAGTCATAATGGACAAGGGAAGGCAGAGTTCTTATCTGAGTTGTCTATAATTGGGACCCTTAGGCATAGAAATCTTGTTAGGCTTCAAGGATGGTGTCATGAGAAAGGTGAAATCTTGTTGGTCTATGATTTGATGCCTAATGGGAGTCTTGATAAGGCATTGTTCGAATCAAGAATGGTTCTTCCATGGTCACATAGGCGAAAAATCTTGCTAGGTGTTGCTTCTGCTTTAGCATATCTGCATCAAGAATGTGAAAACCAAGTAATCCATAGGGACATTAAGTCAAGTAACATTATGTTGGATGAAGGGTTCAATGCAAGATTAGGAGATTTTGGATTAGCAAGACAAGTTGAGCATGACAAGTCCCCCGATGCAACGGTAGCAGCTGGGACAATGGGCTACTTGGCTCCTGAGTACTTGTTAACCGGTCGAGCAACTGAAAAAACCGATGTTTTCAGCTACGGAGCGGTGGTTCTTGAAGTGGCAAGTGGAAGGAGGCCAATTGAGAGGGAAACAACTAGAATTGAGAAAGTTGGAGTGAATAGCAACTTGGTTGAATGGGTTTGGGGGCTGCATAGAGAAGGGACTTTGCTAAATGCAGCTGATTCAAGACTTTGTGGTGAGTTTAATGAACCAGAAATGAGAAGGGTGCTAATGGTTGGGTTAGCTTGTTCACATCCTGACCCTATGGCTAGACCAACAATGAGAATTGTGGTCCAAATGTTGGAGGGTGAGGCTGAAATCCCAATTGTACCAAGAACTAGACCTTCTATGAGCTTTAGCACATCACATCTTCTAATGACTTTGCAAGATAGTGTCTCTGATTTGAATGGTTTGATCACACTTTCACCTTCATCATCTGAAAATAGTTTCACTGGTGGTGGCAATGGCATGGACTTAGTCTAAATTCAAGTCAAGAAAAGAGCAACGACTTTGTATATGCGCGCAAGCTGAACCGAACACCACTTTTATTTAAAGAAAAGAGCAACAACTTTTAGTCATCTTTTTTGTTTTGTTCATAAATTCATTAATTTAATTCTTACATATGTACCAAAATAAGCTTAAGATATAGTAATGTATTTTTTTTTCCTCGTTTCTTTCCCTTTTTTCCTTTTGCTATACTGCAGTTGATTGAGTGCAAGATAGATGCATTTAATGAAAATAATAATTTGAAGTCCTTTTCGTGGTTATGGACTTATGGTATGGTGGATTGTCTTTGTAGTGAGGTGACTAGTTGCTTTCTTAAGTCATGTATTTTAGTCAAAAGATTCATGAGAGCTTGAGTAGAGGTTTGGTAAAGTATGACTATAGTTTAGTGTGAAATCACCAAAAAGAAAGGCACATTTATTGGTAGTTTTTATGCTTCTTTATTACTATGGGTAATAAACAGTGAAAGAAAGGAATTTTGGTAGTTTTTATGCTTCTTTATTACTATGGGTAATAAACAGAAAGAAAGGAATTTTCCTCCTTCCTTTTCTCAAAAGGTTCTCAATGGATAGAATTTACCCTTTAATAGCTATCCCTCCCAAAAGTGTACATTTCTTTCTTAAATTTCCTTTTTTTTATGGGATAGAATAAGGGGGAAATGGGTGAGGGAATTATAAGATGGGAAATTGAATCGTCATCAACGTGAAAGTTTTGGTAGCCAACCAACTCTTTCCCAAATTTCTATTTTCAATCAAATTCATATAATAAAACGAAATGGGCAATATGAATTAGAATGTCCCATAAAGTATTTTTAGCATATTTTGTGGGATTTCACTTGTATGTTGTTGTTATTTGTTTGTGATTATCAAAAGAAATGGAATATTTTTGCAAACTCAATCAATCCCCTCTATAAATAAATAGTAACCTTTTTCCCTGTCTTTGTTGGCACCTCTTAGGGGTCTTTTGGTAGCCGGTTAGGATTGTGTAGGTATTAAAAATGTAGATATTAGCTATTCAGGGTTTAGTTATATATAAATTATTTCTTTGACCTAACTGAGGCCAAAACTCAGGAGCTCGGGGAGAAGTTGGTAGATGTGGGGGCTTGGAAGAGTAGTGGGGATGCGGATAGTATGTGGGCTAGGACGGCTAATTACTTCAGGAAGCATCTAGGGAGGTGTTAGGGGTCTCGATGGGTACCTCGAGCAAGTATAAAGGGGCCTGGTGGTGGAATGAAGAGGTTCAAGAAAAAGTTGAAGTCAAGAAGGTTGCGTATATGGCACTAGTGAAAAGCCTAGACGAGAAGAACAATAGGAGGAATATGGAGAGGTATAAGACGGCGAGGAAGGAGGTGAAGCTTGCGGTCACGGCGGCAAAGACAACTGATTTTGAACGCCTCTACGAAGAGCTAGAGTGCAAAGGCGGGGATATGAAGTTATATCAGCTTGATAAGGCGAGGGAAATGAGGGCTCATGACTTGGATCAAATAAAGTGCATCAACGATGAGAATGGCGAGGTATTGGTAGAAGAGGCCCACATTAGATGAAGATGGCAGACATAATATCATAAGCTCTTAAATGATGGAGGGGATAAATATACCATGCTAAGAGAGCTAGAACATTCTGAGAGTCGTAAAGATTTTGGGTATTGTAGGAGCATAAAGGTTGCGGAGGTTAAGGGAGTTATTCGTAGGATGGGGGGGGTGGGAGAGCGAACGGGCCAGACGAGATCCCGATAGATTTTTGAAAGAATGCGGGTGAGGCAGGTTTGGCGTGGCTGACAAAGTTGTTTAATGCAATCTTTAGGACGACTAAAATGCCTGAGGAATGGAGATGGATCACAATGGTTCTGTTGTAAAAGAACAAGGGTGATATCCAAAACTGCAATAACTATAGGGGTATCAAGTTTCTAAGCTACACGTTGAAAATTTGGGAGAGAGTGATCGAGTTGAGAATGAGGAAGGGTGTGTCTATCTCCGAAAACTAATTTGAATTCATGACAGGGCGATCGACTACAAAAGCTATACATCTTGTAAGGAGACTGGTGGAGCAATATAGGGACAAAATATAGACCTGCACATGGTATTCATTGACCTAGAAAAAGCCTATAATAAAGTCCCGAGGGAGGTTCTTTGGAGATGTATGAAGTCTAAAGGTGTGCCTGTAGCATACGTATTAAAGACATGCATGATGGAGCCAAGACAAAGGTTAGGACAATGGGAGGTGACTATGAACACTTCCCGGCCATGATGGGGTTTCACCAGGGATCAGCCCTTAGTCCATTTCTATTTGCCTTAGTTATAGACGAATTATCACGACATATTCAAAGGGAGGTATCGTGATGTATGTTATTCGCAGATGACATAGTTTTGATCGATGAGACGCGCTGTGAAGTTAATGATAGGCTAGAAGTTTGGAGAAAAGCCTTAAAGGTTTCAGGTTAAGCAAGATTAAGACGGAGTACCTGGAGTGCAAGTTCAGTGGTCTTGCGTATGATATGGAGGTTATAGTAAATATAGAGGAACAAGTCATACCTAAGAAAGGAATCTTCAAGTATCTTGGGTCTATAATCCAGGGAGAGGAGAAGATTGACGATGATATCACTCATCGCATTAACGCATGGTGGGTGAAATAGAGGCTTACTTCCGGGGTACTGTGCGATAAGAATGTGTCGCCAAGGCTTCTAGAAAAGTTCTACAAAGTGATGGTTAGACTAGCATTGTTGTATGGTGTAGAGTGTTGGCTATTCAAGAATGCTCACGTTCAGAAGATGAAGGTAGTAGAGATGAAGATGCTCAGATGGATGTGTGGGTATATGAGGAGAGATATGATTAGGAATGAAGTTATACGGGACAAGGTGGGAGTGACTTCAGTGGCAGACAAGATGAGGGAAGCAAGACTGAAGTGGTTCAAGCATGTGAAGTGGAGGGGCGATGATGCGCCAATGAGGAGGTGCGAAAGGTTGACTATAGATGGAGTTAGGAGAGGTGGAGGTAAGCCGAAGAAGAACTAGGGGAGGTGATTAGATAAGATATGACAAAACTTCAGTTGAATAAAGACATGACCTTAGATAGAAAATTATGAAGGTCTAGGATTATGGTAGAAGTCTAGTAGTAGGTAGGTAATGTGGGAGAGAGGGGTCGAGTTTTCCTCCTCTACTCTTTTCCTTTAAGTAGTAATTGTCAGATATTACATTATTTTATTTCCTTGATGGCTATTACTATATTTTTCACATTTATTTTATATCTTGTTGTTTACTCTCTCCTTTCATATATTTCTACGACAAGTACTTTTCTTATGAGCCAAGGGACTAGCAAAAACAGTCTCTCTACCTCACAAATGTAATCACACTGGATTTTTTGTTGTTGTTGTTGTGGTGCTGGTTTGTTATATTAGAAGTTAATAAATATTGTTTACTTTTTTAAATTAAATATTTATTTATCATTATAATTAAATTATTATATTTTTGACAAAATAATAATTAGTAAAATATTATATTAAATTATTTGTTTAGAAATGGAAAGTGATAAGAGCAATATTGTCATTTCAACTTTTTATTCGTGTACTATTAGTTATTCATGTATTAATTATTTTATTTTCTACCACGCATAAAATAATTCATAAATTCCAATAACAACAACAACAACATACTAGTGTAATCCCACGCAGTGAGATCTGAGGAAGGTAAGATGTACGCAGATCTTACCTCTACCTTTTTATGGTAGAGAGATTTGTTTCTGATAGACCATCGGCTCAAAAGAACGTGTCAATGCACAAATTCAAGAGAAATAATACAACAAGATATCGCAATAACATAACAAATAAAGCAACACCTAGGAATAAAACAAATAATACATTGATTCCCTTATAACTAATACATGTATTAGTTATGCGGGTTTCTAAATTACAAACCAAACGTTGTACTAATTTTATATATGAATAACTTACATCTTAACTAGATACCAAACGCAATATAAGTATGCAGAAATTAATAAATGAATAAAGTGTCTCTTTAGTAGCTACCAAACGTGGTATACGTTATGCAGAAATTAATACATGAATAAAGTGTTTCTTTACTAGCTACCAAACGACCCCTTAGGGTGTTAAGTTGGGAAACAATTTATCTTGAAATATATAGAGATTAAATAATGATAGGATTATTTAGTGAATATATTTTTATTGATTTAAAAATAAGATAAACGAGTTCCTGAAAAAAGGGATATAATATACTCCGTTCGCTCCAATTTATATGATGTAGTTTGATTAGGCACGTGTTTAAGAAATAAATGAGAACTTTTGAATCTTGTGATCTAAAACAAACTAAAGATAATTATATGGTTATAGATTATCTTGTTAAACGTAAAAGGTAAAGTTTAAAGTTGAATTGTTGTCAAATAAGAAAACGTGTCATTCTTTTTTAGACTGACTAAAAATGAAAGTGTGTCATATAAATTGAGACAGATGGAGTAAGAGATATAATATAAACCATGTGTTTGGTTTAGACCGAATGAATTGGGAAAATTTTTATTTTCAATTTAATTTTATCTTTTTTCAAAAACTTTGGAAGAAAAAATTGAAGAAAAGCAAATGTGTCACTGCGTTATTTTATCCCAAAATTAGTAATTCTGAGATATTATCCCACAAAAAGTGTGATATAAAAACAATATCACAATTGTGATATAATCAATTCCGAAATTGCCAAACTCAAAACAAAAACCTGATACTCCATAAAATAATCCAACAATTTATCTCGGAATATGATATTATCTCACTAACCAAACAACCCCTTTAAATTGATGAAAAGCTTTTTGATGGATACATTAATGATAATTATATCATTAACAATGAGCATAGGACGATTTTTTTTTTGGGTCTCTCTGTTTGAGATTGTAATTAAGTGCACGTAGGTCTCTTCAGTAATAGAGTCGCTAAAATCTTGATGGCCCATGCCCATCATCACAGTATGACTTGAAACTTGTTTGGATTTTTTCTTCTTCCAATTTTCATTAAATGCTCAAATAATGGACAATTTCCAGCCATCATTTTCTTGGATATTTTCATATATCTATGATGTCCTCTTGTGTTTTTTTCTCCAATAATTCGTGTTGATTGCATTGAAATACACTCCTTTGGCTTTTATCCACTTTAGACTTTAGAGAGCTCGAGGAGGGAGATCATCTATTTTTTTTACTCAATAGTTTAAATATATCAAAAAGTTATTTTTTACCCCATGTATACAGGGTATTTTTTCGATGAATTAGAAAATTCAATTGAATTTCCTCTCTTGAACTTAGCTCCGCCCTTGGTTACTTTGAGGAAGAACTTTTAATTTTGGCACTGCTTATTCGACCGGTACAATGTCGACTTATTAGGGATAAGACATTCTCTTATCACGAATAACTTGAGTTTGTCTTGGCTCTCTTCTTTGGCAAATAGAACTGACCATCGCATTACAAATGTAATATTCTAAACTCTGAGCTAAGAGGTCCATCACTAAGCAACAGTTCAAACCATAGAATGAATTTGTGATGGGATATTATAAACTATTGCGATAGAGACTTAACCTTACTGTTACAACTCATTGAGATTATTATACTATATTACTCTGATACATCAAAAAAGGGACCAGTCCTACTCCTATGTCAACTTATTAGGGATAGGACATTCTCTTATCCGAATAACTTAGAATTTGTCTTGGCTCTTTTTTTTTTGACAAATAGGACTGACCATCACATTACAAATGCAATATTCTAAACTCTGAGTTAAGAGGTCCATTACTAAGCCACTATTCAAACCATAGAATGAATTTGTGATGGGATATTATAAACTATTGCGATAAAGACTTAACCTTACTGTTACTACTCATTGAGATTATTATACATCAAAAAAAGGGAAAAGCAAAAACATGAAGGGGGATTAGAGAAAGCATGTCGATTTATCGGTAATATGCATGTACTTCCCCAATGGTTTATTCTCAAATATCAATATAGGACAGTGCCGACGTCTATCTTGTAAGAAAAAAGGAAAAAGAAAAACTCTTCAGTTTTTTTATTGTTGGACAAACGGCTGTCAGATGACTATGGCAAACTAAAATACTTGATTACAGCCTGGAAAATGAAGGGAGCCATTGTGTGTGTCCATTACAAATCTCGGGAGCTACAAATATTAACATTAATATTAATATTAATATTAAATTAACTTAATGTCTGTATTGTTTGTTATTAACGTGAATATTCATCGTAACCCAAATTTTTGTACTCATTACTGCAAAAATTCCTCTTCACTGATTAAATGCCGACCAAATTAAATTAGGTGATAAAATCCCACATGCACACAAGTTCCAGTAAGAATCTTGATTGGTGAAAAAAGTTAGATACTATTATTATTCACCAAATGGGAACATGAATCTGTGTATGGACTCACATGCAATATGATATTTTTGGACAGCTATGAGGAGGGTTTTTTAATGTTATTTTCATTTCAACCTCCTTTTACGTACATGGCATAGAGTCATAATACAGATTCGAACTATTACGATTATGAAACAAAATTTGTCATGACTTACGGGCATGTTGGTGAACTTTTGAAAATTTTATTTTGTCAAAAAGGACTTTAGAGACATCCCTTGAAAATTAAACAAATTGTATTTGAATAATTCATTTGAGAACCACTTAATTTTGCAAAAAAACATTTTAAGATTGATTTTTTTAAAAATATTTGTGTGTGACTTTTGTTGAGAAAATATTAGAGATGATCACATTAAGAAGAACAAATTAGAGATAAATAAGATATAGTAATAACAATAAACATAAGATGGAGTTGAAATTGGGAAATTCGGTTCAAGGCATGCTATGAAAAGCATTGTCTTCAGAGTAGATTTCCGTCGCTATCCCGGTGCAAATAGGTGCAAATAGAAAGTGACGTTCTACTCCCAAGATACGATGAACTACTCAGAAATCTTCTAATGTGCACTTAAATAGAAGTTCAGGAGAACCATTTTAATCTCTCGAATGCTTTAGTATAAAGGAAGAGGCAAGAATTATTGTAAATTGTAAAAATGGAGATTTGACCCCCTTTATCTAATGATGAATCGACGACCTATTCTAAATAAGAAGAGCTTTTGAATTTGAAAAAAAAACTTTGCTGACAATTACATATTTTTCGGATCAATCTATATTGAGTGACTGTCTCCATTATGTTGTTGCTAGCAAATATCACTATTTTTTATTTTGGATCTTCCAAATCATTCCCGCAGGAGATCCGGACTCATTTTTTTGTGATCCTTCGAGAAAAAGATTCATTCTCTTCATAAAAAATAGGAGGTAGAACCAATAAAGATTTCTTTTTCGATTCATCCATGGCCTCATTCAAGAATTGTTTTTGATCCAATTCGCAGGAATCAATAGAAAAGGCAAATCCCTTATGATACACCAGATCGGCTCGGTTGTTGATAGAGTGAATAGATCTGTCATTTTTTTAAATCTCTCTTCTGAATCAAAATCGTAGTGTAATGTGTGAACTTTATGTTGGAGGAATTTTTTTGTATTACTGAAAATTTTTGCCAAGTGCTGGAAATCTACAGCACACCTATTATTTATAAGGTGTTGAAAAAACTATCACACCTTTCAAAGAAAGGATGTACCGCTTAGGATTGGATAACACACAACGAATAGGTGTATCTTTTAAAGAATGGGTTACACTTCTTTACAATATATTGTGTCTTTTCAAAGGTGTGTTTAAATTTTGAATTACATCTAAAATAAATTCCAACAACTTTCACTATTAAAAAATCTCTATTTTCTGACTGAAAATGTTCAACGGCTATTTCACACTGAATGTCAACGGAAAAAATCTAAATAGTAGCGTTTTCCCACGGGAAAATTAAAAAGTTTCTCAGCATTTCAGCGAGAACTTATTTTCTACCATATGTTTTATCCAGTAAATTGATTCGATGGAAATGAGATGGAAAAATCATATCTTATAGCATAAATTTCTCACTAAATATAGGTAGTCCAATAACAGCTAACTTGGATTATTTGTAGCACACCATAAAATATATTCGATATTTTAAACTTATTTAAAATGTAGCTAATGTTGACAAACTTCAAACCTGTTTTGTTGTTGGTGCTTTTCCTCTTCCTCTTCCTCTTCCTCGACCTCGACCCTCGCTATCCCTCTCCCCCCCCCCCCCCCCCCCCGCCCTCTCCTTCTAATGATGACATCAACAATACACAAGGGATCCATTTGATAATTGCGAGAAGTGTAAAGCTTTTCTTTGCAAATATCATGTGCCTCGTGAGTGCTTTGAAAGTATTAAAATTAACTTTTTTTTATATATAAAAAAGAAAAATTAAACTTACAAAGCTTCAAAATATGTTATGAATGTCTTCTCTAAAATTATTAAATATTTGTGCACAAAATTTATGCAGGTGGAATAATAACACTAAGTCTCAATAATTATGCTAATTTCAGACTTGGGTTATGTGACATTTAGGTCAAAGCCATAGGTAAATACTTCCTTCATCCCAAATTAGTTGTCATATTTTACTTTTCGAACGTTAAACTATATAAAATTTGACCAATATTTTATTATCAATTAACATAAGAAGAGAGCAACTTATAATACTTTCTACATAATTTTTGAATATCTAAATTTTAATTGTAAAATATTGAGTTGACTAATTCAATTTAGCTGCGAAAATTAGTCAAAATGAATCTCGAGAAGTTAAACATAATACTCTCTGTTTCAATTTGTTTGTCTTAGTTTGACAGGACACATATTTTGAGAAAGTAAAAAAGACTTTTGAATCTTATGATCTTAAACTAAAGATGAAAGAAATAATCCCTTGATTATTTTCATTAATGAAAGAATATATATACAATTTACAATTTTTTCCATAATAGGAAAATCATATTCCTATTCTACTCTCAAAACCCTATTCTAGTAGTACAAGAATCTTATAATTATGGTTAAGTGTACAATACTAATTAATACAATATTTACACTACAATATTTACCTAAAATCTATCATAAAACCGTGATATATCACCGTGTATATCACGGGCCGAAGCTTACCAAATCCGGAATATACACCCCTTATGGTAAGTGTATATTACGTGTATATTTAACACACCCCCGCAGTCATAGCGGGCGGTCTTCGTACGCTGAGACTGTCCTTAAAATCTTCAAAAAGGATCGAGGGAAGCCCTTTGGTAAAGATGTCTGCAATTTGATATCTAGACGGGACATGACAAACTCGCACTTGTCCACGAGCTACCTTTTGCGAACAAAATGGATATCCATCTCGATATGTTTAGTGCACTGGTGCTGAACCGGATTACCAGAAAGGTAGATGTCACTAACATTATCACAATAAACTAAGGTAGCTTTCTGAATAGGACAATGAAGCTCTAAAATAAGATTACGTAACCAACAGGATTCAGAGACCACATTGTCTACCCCTCGATACTCGGCCTCTGCACTGGAGCGGGACAAAGTCGACTAACAACCATGAGACTAAGTTATTACCAAGAAACATACAATAGCCAAACGTAGAGCGTCTGGTGTCTGGACAACCACCCCAATCAGCAAATGTATACGAGACAAGTGTAGACGTCGATGACGGTTATAAATGTAAGTCAAAGTCAAGTGTCCCCTGGATGTACCGAAGAATGCGTTTGAGCGCATTCTTGTGCTCAACCCTGGTATCATGGATAAACAAACACACATGTTGTACGACATACGTAATATCGGATCTCGTGAAAGTAAGATACTGAAGGGCCCCTGCAAGACTACGATAACGGGTCGGATCCTCGTAAGGTGAGTCAGCCTCAGCACCCAACTTGGGTTTAGTATCTACTGGAGTGGAAGTAGACTTGCATGAGGACATACCGGCTCGCTCAATGATCTCAGTTGCATATTTCCGTTGGGATAAGAACAACACACCTACATGACGAGAGACAGCAATCCCCAAAAAGAAACTCAAGGACCCCAAGTCTTTCATAGCAAACTCAGAACTGAACATTGTCATGATAGACTGGCGTAATGCATCAGATGAGGCAATCAAGATAATATCATCCACATATAATAGTATATAATCCAGGGAAGAACCACGACAATATATAAACAATGAATTATCAGACCTGTTGTGAGAAAACTCAATAGTCGAAACATAGTTTGCAAACCTCTTATACCAAGATCGTGGGGACTTATTAAGCCCATACAAGGACTTTTTCAATAAACAGACATGATAAGGATATTTGGGATCCCTAAACCCCAAGGGCTGATGCATATAGATTGTCTCCTTAATATCAACATGTAAGAAAGCATTCTTCACATCTAACTGATGATTGGGTCATGCTTTCGAAAGAGCCAAGCCGAGCACAGTGCGAATGGTATCCGATTTGACCACCGGACTAAATGTCTCACCACAATCCACACCAACCTACTGAGTCTTACCATCACCTACAAACGAGTCTTATGCTTGCAAAAGAACCGTCAGAATTGTCTTTATGAGCGAAAATTCACATAGATCGAATAATATTAACACCAGATGGACGGGGCACCAACTCCCATATCTTATAATCAATAAGAACATTATATTCGTCGGTCATGACAATTTTTCAATTCAGGTCATTTAAAGCAGACACATGATTACGGGGCAAGGGTGATTTAAGAACATTAGAATTTAGATTGAAATATCTTTTTGATTTAACAATACCTCGTTGACTACGAGTGACCGGTCTATGACTCGAGGGAGAATTGGGTGAATTTTGGGAAATTTCGGGACAAGTGACGGAGCGGCAAGGCGATGGGCTTCTTGGCCCCGGCCCCAGAATCGGAAATCGTAGCAATGATCGAAGCCGAGATCGGCTGGGGGTTTTCGTATTGGGCTGGGCAACTGGCCCAATTACGGAAACTAGGGCAGAAGTTGGCCCAAGTACGGGACTGGAAACAGAGGGGTGAGATGGACCTGTAGGTCCAGCGGGCAATGGGCCCGTTGGCGGATTTTGTGTGCGGGATAGGTCCGAAAAATAATGGATAATATACGGAGAGACAATTTCATCCAAAAAATTATACGAACTAGGCACGGGACTACTCACGTTAGCAAAGGGAAATTGGGTTTCATAAAAAATAACATGGCGACTAATGATGCTTTTATTAGAGGATAAATCAAAACATTTATACCCACGATGATTAGACGGATAACTCAAAAATACACAAGGGTCCGACCCGTTATCGCAGTCTTGCAGGGGCCCTTCAGTATCTTACTTTCACGAGATCTGATATTACGTATGTCGTACAACAGGTGTGTTTGTTTATGCATGATCCCAGGGTTGAGCACATGAATGCGCTCAAACACATTCTTCGGTACATCCAGGGGACACTTGACTTTGGCTTACATTTATATCCGTTATCGACGTCTACACTTGTCTCGTATACAGATGTTGATTGGGGTGGTTGTCCAGACACCAGACGCTCTACGTTTGTCTATTGTATGTTTCTTGGCAATAACTTGGTCTCATGGTCGTCAGTCGACTTTGTACCGCTCCAGTGTAGAGGCCGAGTATCGAGGGGTAGACAATGTGGTCTCTAAATCCTGTTGGTTACGCAATCTTATTTTAGAGCTTCATTGTCCTATTCAGAAAGCTACCTTAGTTTATTGTGATAATGTTAGTGACATCTACCTTTCTGGTAATCCGGTTCAGCACCAGCGCACTAAACATATCGAGATGGATATCCATTTTGTTCGCGTAAAGGTAGCTCGTGGACAAGTGCGTGTTTGTCATGTCCCGTCTAGATATCAAATTGCAGACATCTTTACCAAAGGGCTTCCCTCGGTCCTGTTTGAAGATTTTAAGGACAGTCTCAGCGTACGATGACCGCCCGCTATGACTGCGGGGGTGTGTTAAATATACACGTAATATACACTTACCATAAAGGGTGTATATCACATATATATTCCATATTTGGTAAGCTTCAGCCCGTGATATACACGGTGATATACACAGTTTTATGGTAGATTTTAGGTAAATATTGTAGTGTAAATATTGTATTAATTAGTATTGTACACTTACCATAATTATAGGAATTTTGTACTACTAAAATAGGGTTTCGGGAGTAGAATAAGAATAAGATTTTCCTATTATGGAAAATTGTAAATTGTATATATATTCTTTCATTAATGAAAATAATTAAGGAATTATTTTTCATATTTAACAAAAGATATGTATAGTGTACCAATATACCTTTAATCTTGTGATCATATATATTTATATATAATGTTGAGTTTAAAGAATTGTCAAATTAAAAAAGTATTTTTTTTTTAAAATGATGAAAGAAAAGTAAGATAGCGAAATTGAAAAGGAGGGAGTAACGCTTAAAAGTAAGAAAGTAATCACTAAAAGGTATACTTCTCACTTTAATATAAGTATTTTTTTCGATCGCATGGTACGCTGCTGTTCTGTTATACTTGTCACTTTATGTTTCTCAATCCTTTTATTTTTTTCCTTCTCCTTTGATACGAAATGATTTATTCTTTTGTCTTTTGCTGGGAGAAGGGTTTATTGTTGGATTTTCTATTTCTAGATAATTATCAGAATTCAGTGTCTTTTGTTCCATAAAATATATTAACACCGCGAATTTTGATTACAGCTACTAGAAAAATGTAAGGTTTTGGAGTGGAAATGCAGAATTTTGTTTTTGGTTTAGGTAGTGTTCAGGAGCTATTTTCTCTCGTCTAGTAATTTCAATTTTTCCGGGGCCAGAACAAAATCTGTTTAAACAAGTCCTGGATTCATTAACTCTGTCTGTTAGATTATTTTTAAATATTTAATAAGACAATTTGATAAAATTGCAACTATAAGGAGAAGATTAGCATGGCCCTTCGCAAGGATTACATGAACAAAACGATTTTTAGATTGAGTTAGATGCATAAGTCAGAAATTATATTCTTGCATGATCCCTCTAAGGAATCAAGCTTTAGAATGTTATGGTCAAAGTATATTATTCCTATTATTATTTATTCATTTCCTAGATGATCTAGAGGTTGATGAAGTTGAATTAAAGACCATTGAACTAGGATTCAAATACCATTAAAGAAAAAAAGGTTAGATGATTTCTTCTTGTGTACCTAAACCTATTGACTCATGCATAGGTGGGGGCAATGGTCAACATGTGTGTAAGCTGGTTCGAACACTATTATTTATCAAAAAGAAAAAGAAAGACAGGAAATTATCTACTTCCTGGGCATGAGAATATTCTAGCTGCTTTTTGGATCAAGGAAAGGGATAAATTTGATGTTATTCACGTATCAAGTGTGTGGATAACTGGATATATTGGAAATGTAGGACGATATCTGTGCTATTCACTCATCAATGAAACTCTGTGCTATTCCAGTTTTACACCTTAAGGTCAAAAAGAAATTCCGTGCTATTTCAATTCTGTGCCAATTTGAGGTTGGTTGAACCTTCTTTTCCCTTTTAATGGGCTCTACTTTGAACTGAATTATGCAGTGGGAGTTCAAAACTAAAGGATGGTGTGTATCATGGTCCGATTTGAACTCAACAAAATGTAATTTATGTATAATTGTAATTATGGTATTAGTTTTGTACTAGAAAAATATATTAGAATCATAATAGGAAAAGGTAGAATTATTTTCCTATATTGTCCATATTTAGGAATTGTATATTTGTTTATATACCTCTCATTATCAATGAAAATAATCAAGGAATTATTTCTTTCATGGTATCCGAAGTCTATGTTTCACATACCTCCTTCTCCAAAGCTTCCGCTTGTCTCAGTTTTTCTCGAGTTCCGAGCCCTTCCTCGGTATCCGTGCCGAGTTCTTCCTCCTCTCTTCCCAATTTTTCTTCCAAATCCCTCAAATCACCTATTGTTCTTTCGTTATGTCTACGTCAAAGAACATATTTCATCCTGCCCTTGCTATTTCCAACATCAAGAACCACATCCCTATTGTTCTTGAGATGGAAAACGTCCAATACGCGACGTGGGCGGAGTTGTTCAAAATTCACGCCATCTCACATCAAGTTCTCCATCACATAATTCCTCCCGCTACCCCTACTCCCACTGAGAATCCTCGGTTATGGATTACTCTTGATGATACCGTCCTTCAGTGGATTTATTCCACTATTTCTACCGACCTTTTACATACGATTATTGAGCCGGACACTACGGCTATGTCTACATGGAATAGATTGCGTGATATATTCCAAGACAACCAACATTCCCGCATTGTCACCCTTGAGCAAGAATATTCCCAAGTCCACATGGACGATTTCCCTAATATTTCAGCTTATTGTAAACGACTCAAGGAGTTGGCAGACCAACTCCGTAATGTCGGAGCTCCTATTACCAATAATCGTCTTGTTCTACAAATGGTTGCAGGCCTATCTGAGGCCTATAATGGCGTTGGGACTCTCCTCCGTCAAAGTAATCCACTTCCACCTTTTTATCAAGCACGTTCAATGCTCACGTTAGAAGAAGCCGGCTTGGCCAAAAAGGCGGCTACCGGTGCGAGTCCCGTGGTGATGATGACATCATCGATAATTCTCAAGGTTTTGTTGATAATTCGGGCCAAAACCGTACTCATGGTGGAGTCAAGACGAATCGAAAAAATAATGGCAAGAATCGCGGTGGCAATCGTGATAGTACCGGCGGTGGTGGGGGAGTCCAAAATAGTGGCAGCGGGCCTCGGCACGGTGGCAGTGGGCCGCAGCTCAACTGGTCCCAGCCATGGGTCCCCTAGCAGTGGGGCTGGGTCAGTGGGCAGTGGCCCAATAACCCCTATTTTCCAGCTTCAGTGTATCCCGGGCAGTGGGCCTTTCAGCAGCCCTTCAGGCCCAATTCTTCACAGTCCAGTGGGTTTTGGCACACTGTTAGGCCTGGACAACAAGGTGGCATGCTTGGGCCTCGGCCCCCGCAGGCTTACCATGCTACGGGCCCTAATCTGATCTCGACTCGACAGATATTGAGGTCGTCATGCATACACTAGGATTACATCCTCTAGACGTGAATTGGTACATGGACATCGGCGCCACTTCTCACATGACGTCCGACCAAGGTACTCTCTCGTCTTATTCCAATTTGAGCAAAAATCGTGGCATAATTGTTGGTAATGGCAACTCAATTCCAATTCGTGGTTACGGTCATGCAACTTTGTACCCCCTCCATCCACCTCTTGTCTTAAAAATGCCCTTCATGACCCTAACTTAATTAAAAAATTTGCGTCTGTCCGTAAATTCAACACTGATTATTGGGTTTCTGTTGATTTTAATCCTTTTTAATTTTCTGTGAAGGATTTCAAGACGGGGATCCCTCTTATGAGATGTGATAGTAGGGGAGATCTTTATCATATCACACCCGCATCCAATCTCTCGAGTCAAGTCTTGCCATCTACTTTTGCAGCTCTAGCTCCTTCCTTGTGGCATGCACGTTTGGGTCACCCTGGGTCATCCATTGTTTCTTCCTTACATAAAAGTAATTTTATTTCTTGTAAGGGTACGCGTAGTACTCCAATTTGTCAATCTTGTCCTTTAGAAAAACATGTTAAATTACCATTTGTAGCCTCTACTTCTCGTACTTTAATGTCATTTGATATTATTCATAGCGATTTATGGACATCTCCCGTTTCAAGATCTGTGGGCCATCGTTATTATGTTCTATTTTAGGATGATTATTCTAATTTTTATGGACCTTTCCGTTACCGAAAAAATAACAAATTTTTTTCGCATTTTTAAAATTTAGAGCATTCATCCGTACCCAATTCGATTGGAAAATAAAAAATATTCAATGTGATAATGGCAAAGAAATATGATAACTGGCTGTTTTAGAATTTTTGTGATACTAATGGCATCATTTATCGTTTCTCTTGCCCTCATACATCCTCGTAAAATGGAAAAGCCGAACGAAAAATTCGTACAATTAAAATATTGGCCGAACTTTATTGGTCCATGCTTCCGTACCCCCCCCCCTTCCTTTTGGCATCATGCTCTACAAATGGCTACTTATCTTCTTAACATACTTCCTACCAAAGGTTTGGCATATTCACCCCCTCTTTAAATCCTATATAATAAGACTCCTTCGTATTCACATCTTAGGGTCTTTGGGTGCTTATGTTATCGACTATTTCCGTCTGTTAAATATACACAATATACATGTGTATATTGGTCTCGGCTTTTCTCTCTAAATAGCTCTCGGATTTGGCTGATTATTCTATGTAATTTATGATAAATATTTAGTATCCTAGTTTAGGTAATGTTGTAATATAATTAGTATTGTATTGTCATAATTATTGTATTACCATAAATGTATAGTTAGTATAGAATAAGATTTTAGCAATAGAATAGGAATATGATTCTCCTATTATGAAAACATGTAACTTGTATATATAGCCTTTCAATTAATGAAAATAATCAAGGGATTATTTCTTTCATGGTATCAAAAGTCTAGGTCAAACAAAAAATTCTCTCAAATTCTTGTTGCTATTCTCGGCCAAGACCGAACCCCCACTCCTCGGGTTTGCCATTTGTTCTTCCACTCTCCAAATCTCTCTTCCAAATCCCTCTATCACCTATTGTTCTTTCGTTATGTCTACGTCAAAGAACATGTTTCACCATGCCCTTATTGTTTCTAACATCAAGAATCATATCCCTCTAATTCTTGAAATAGAAAATGTCCAATACGCGACGTGGGCCGAGTTGTTCAAAATTCACGCTCGTTCGCATCAAGTCATCCATCACATAATCCCCGCGGCTCCTGATGATACGGAGGTGCCTAAACGCGAGGATGATCCTAAGTTATGGACAACACTTGATGCCACCGTCATTCAGTGGATTTATTCTACTATCTCTACCGAGCTATTGCAAACGATTATTGAGCCAGACGCTACGGCGATGGCTGCATGGGATAGACTGCGTGACATATTCCAGGATAATCAAAATTCCAGAGATGTTACTCTTGAACAGAATTTTTACCACGTCAACATAGAAAATTTCCCTAACGTTTCAGCATATTGCAAAAGGTTGAAGGAATTGGGGGACCAACTCCGCAACGTTGGTGCGCCAGTTAGTGAAGATCGTCTTGTTTTACAGATGGTTGCTGGCCTATCCGAGGCCTATAGTGGCGTTGGAACTCTCCTTCGTCAAAGTAATCCTCTTCCAAGGTTCTATCAAGCCCGATCCATGCTTACCTTGGAAGAAGCCGGTTTGGCTAAAAAGGCAGCTACTAATGCTAGTCCCGTGGTCATGATGACTTCCTCCACTAGTCCTCAAAATTTTGGTGACAACTCGAATCAAAACCGATCTCACGGGGGCAGCAAGAATGGCCGGAAAAATAATGGAAAAAATTGCGGGGAAAACGCGACGGCTCCGGCAGCAATCGCGGTGGCCAAAACAGTGGCAGTGGACACCATCCCGATTACAGTGGGCCACCCACCCACTGGTCTCAGCCTTGGGCCTCTGGATCGAAATAGTGTGCGTGATTTATTGTTCACATGGGATTATAATAGTTTTACCTTCCATAGCGTTCACTTTATCTCACCTTTTGCTGATTTATTTGTGTTATGGATTTGTCTCTGTGCGTGATTTATGGTTCACATGGGATTATAATAGTTTTACCATCTAGGTCAAACATTAAATAAGTATTTTTTATTGTAAACGTGTAAATATATTCCCTACCCATAATTAGAATATTTTCATATATTATGTAAATATAATTATGGTAAGACTAGGATTCATCTTTTGTATAGGCTTAGGATTCCTCTTTTGTATAGGCTTAGGATTCATATTGTATAAGGGATGAATATTGTACTCTATATATACCTTGATATTAATGAAAGACTCCTCAAGGGAGATTAATATCATCTTACATGGTATCAAGAGCCAAATAAACAAAACCCTAAAAACCTTTCTCTTCCACAGCCGCCGGCTGCCTCTCCTACACTGCGGCCCTCCCGGATTTTCTTCTTGTTTTTCGGGTTTTGTTCTTCCTTTCTTCTCTTCTCTAAATGGCTATCCCCGATTCTTCCACACTTTTCGACGCCTCTACCTCCACAAATCCCACCACAAAGTCATCACCCCGTTTCATCCCGCCCTTATCTGTTTCCAACATCAAGAACCATATTCCCATTATTCTTGATCAAGAAAACAACCAGTATTCTCCCTGGGTTGAACTTTTTCGCAATCATGCATGTCTCTATAACGTGCTTGACCATATTGATGACACTATTCCGCGCCCAACGGAGGTTGATGATTCTATCGGCATCGTCTCGACGTCGGCGTCAAACAATGGATATATGGTAGTATCTCTCAGATTTGCTCCTTACTATCATGAAATCGACTCCACAGCCCTTCACTTGTGAAATCGTTTGGAGGAAATTTTTCAGGATAACAAGCACACTCGTGCCGTGTATTTGGAAGAACAATTCAACAAAATACGTCTTGAAAACTTCTCCAATGTCTCTGAGTACTGCAAGCAGCTTAAACTTCTAGCGGATCAACTCTCCAACATCGGCACGCCTCGTCACCGACGATAAAATGGTGCTACAAATGATTTCTGGCCTTACTAAGGGCGAATATGATACTTTGGCCACCATTATTCAACAGGCAGATCCGCTACAAAGTTTTAACAAAGCTCGCTCACAATTGTTGCTCGAAGAAACCCGTCGTGCTAAGCAGGATGAGCACGCCCAGCAGGTGTTAGCTATCGACACGCAACCCCAAGATCGACGCACCGGACAACTCCCAACGGCGGCGGGGCCGCGGCGGCAAGGGTGGAAAAGGCCGCGGCGGTAGAGGAGGCCGTGGTCGTGGCAAGGGTCACGGTCAACGAACCAACAAGAAGAGCACGCGCAACAGAGATCGCAGAACAGGCGGTCCGCGACTCCTCGCCAGCGGTTCGTCTACGGCGCCGTGACGCGCCCAAGATGCGAGCCGCGACACCCCGGTTCGAGCCGCGGCGCCAAGTCCATTCCAAGTACCGGCGGCAGCCCATACAATCCGTATTCTTACCCCGGTTTGTTAGGCCCCGCTCCGCCCCACAACGAGCCCACTTCATGCAAGGTCGGGTCCCGCAGCCCCTCCTCCGGCATGACACCCACCGAGTTGGGTCGGGCGTTCAAGCACCCTATCTATGCAACAACTCGACAATACTTGGTACATGGACTCGGGCGCCGCATCTCACGTCACCCGGTCTGCATGTACTATTCCTAAACAGTTTTGTTTAAAGCATCCTCAATATGTTACGAGTTGGTAGTGGACAACGCATTCCGTTAAGGGTTATGGTACCTCATACACACAACCTCCTCATCCACCCTTCTCCCTCAAAAACACCCTATATGCCCCACACATGATTAAGAACCTCATATCGTCCGCCAATTTACTCGTAATAATTCTATCTCTCGTGGATTTTGACCCTTTTGATTTTTACCGTAAAGGATCTTCATACGGGGACACCTCTTACGAGATGCAATAGCATGGGGGATCTCTATCCATTCACTTCCACCTCCATTTGTCGGATCTTGCTCTCCCGTCACTCTAGCGGCTGTTTCTTCTTCAACCTGGCATAATAGGCTTGGTCATCCAGGAGTCCCAGTTTTTAATTTTCTTAGAGGCAACAATTTCATTGCTTGTAATGGGAAACTTGCCCAAAATTGTGTTTCTTGCTCTTTAGGCAAACATATTCGTCTTCCGTTTAAATCATCTACTAGTGTTACATTTGCTCCTTTTGATATCATACATGCCGATTTATGGACATCTCATATCCCTAGTTCTCTCGGTCATAAATACTATCTTGTGTTGCTTGATGATTTTTCACACTACGTTTGGTTATACCCTCTTAAATTTAAATCGGAAGTGTTTGTCAAATTTCTTGAGTTTCGCAATTTCATTCAAACACAATTTGGAAAAGGCATAAAATCATTTCAGTGCGATAATGGTCGTGAATTCAATAACTCTATGTTTCACCGCTTTTGTACCAATAATGGCATGGTCTTTCGCTTCTCCCCGCCCTCACACCTCACCACAAAACGGTAAAAAGTGAAAGAATCATCCGCACCATTAACAATATGATTCGCACCCTATTGATTCATGCCTCCCTCTCTCCACCCTTCTGGGTCTATGCTGCTAAAATGTCAGAATACACTCTAAATATTCTCCCTACTAGCACTCTTCACAATATGACCCCTACCGAAATCCTCTACCATAGAATCCCCTCTTATGATCATCTACGGATTTTTGGTTGTCTGTGTTATCCAACCTTAGCTCCACCGCCCCTCACAAGCTTGCTCCTAGGTCCACTCCATGTGTCTTTCTAGGATTCCCGCCGAACCATAGGGGTTATCTATGCTATGACTTGTCGACTCGTCAGATTCACATATCTCGTCACGTCACATTCGACGAGACCACATTCCCGTTTTCGAATCTTCCAAAATTCCAAAAATAGGACTACTCATTTCTTGACGAGTCTGCCATCTCTCCCCTCATAATCGAACAACTCACATCCTCTGTTTCGTCGTCGAGCCGCGGCACCCAAACTTCGAGAAGCCCTGTCAACCTTCTAGCACCGCGACTCTCGATCCGGGAGCCGGGCACCTCCGACGACTTCGCCCCCACCCTCCCCTTATCCGACTTTGCCCCCGTCTCGGACACCACTCCGCCACCCACTGTCCCTACCCATCCAATGGAAACTCGTTCAAAGCATGGAATCTTCAAACCCAAAGTCCATTTCAACTTGTCTGCCCAAACCATCTCTCCACTTCCAAAGAACCCAAAATTGGCCAAACAAGACCCTAATTGGAATGCGGCTATGTATGAGGAATTCAATGCTTTAACTAAATAGCACACGTGGGATCTAGTACCTAGACTGAGGGGGTGAATGCCATTCGTTGTATGTGGCTATTTCGTCACAAGTTCGGAGACAATGGGGATCTTGAGAGGTATAAGGCCCGTCTTGTGGATAATGGCACAATCGGCAGGAGGGCATTGATTGTGGTGAGACCTTCATCAGCGGTTGTCAAACCGCTACCATCCGCACGGTTTTGAGCATAGCCATGGGCAAACACCGGCCGATCCATCACTTGATATGTAAGAATGCATTCTTACATGGGGATCCGAGAGAGACAATCTACATGCATCACCACCGGGGTTCACCCATTCGGCAGTTCCTCACTATGTGTGCCGTCTCCGTAAGTCACTATATGGCACGAAGCGGGCCCCCGTGCGTGGTATGATCGCTTTGCCGGGTATATCTTGCGATTGGGTTTGTATGCAGCAAGAGTGATACATCACTTTTCATTTTTCATCGAGGTAGTAGCACGGCTTACTTATTACTTTACGTGGATGATATTGTTCTTACCGCCTCCTCCGACGGATTGAAAAATGAGATTATTTCCTTGCTCAAGTCCGAATTTGCAATGACCGATTTGGGAAAGCCGAGTTACTTTTTGGGGATATCGGTGACAGTGTCCGCCAATCATATGTTCTTGTGTCGGTGTAAGTATGTAGAAGAGATTGTGTACGGGGCTAAGATGGCGAACCGCAAAGAGGTGCCTACTCCAGTTGATTCCAAATCTAAGCTCAGTGCTATGGATGGTGCTCCAGTCTCTGATCCTACTCTGTGTAGGAGCCTTGCAGGTGCACTTTAGTATCTCACATTCACCGGGCCGGACATAGCTTATCTTTGTTCGGCGGTGTGCTTATTCATGCATGCCTCCGGGGAGTCTCATTTCATCTTGCTCTTAAGCGTATCATTCGATACATTAAGGGCACTCTTGATTATGGTTTGCACCTATATCCCTCTCGCACCGGACGGGTTGCTTTCATATACGGATGCGAGATTGGGCGGGGTGTCCGGACACGCGACGCTCCACCTCCGACTTTTGTGTTTTCTTAGGGGATAATCGATTTCTTGGTCTCCAAGCGACAGGCTACCCTATCTCGCTCCAAAGGCCGAGGCCGTGAGTACGAGAGGCGTTGCAAATGTAGTAGCCGAGATTTGTTGGCTCGAGAAATTTTGTTAGAACTTCGTGTCCTTTGCGTCGGACATCTATTGTGTATTGTGATAACATCTCGCCATCTATCTTTCTCATAATCCGGTTCAACATCGCGAACCAAGCATATTGAGATAGACCTACACTTCGTTCGTGAGAAAGTTGCGTTAGGCCATGTCGAGTGTTACATGTTCCATCATCCTATCAGTATGCAGACATATTTACCAAAGGACTTCCCAGACAGTTATTTCTTGACTTCAGAGCCAGTCTCAGCGTCCGGCCTCCTCCCGCTCCGACTGAGGGGGTGTGTAAACGTGTAAATATATTACCTACCCATAATTAGAATATTTTCATATATTATGTAAATATAATTATGGTAAGACTAGGATTTCTCTTTTGTATAGGCTTAGGATTCCTCTTTTGTATAGGCTTAGGATTCATATTGTATAAGGGATGAATATTGTACTCTATATATACCTTGATATTAATGAAAGACTCCTCAAGGGAGATTAGATTATCACATAAAACCCAACACCTATTTTCTAAAGACTCTTAAAATCATGAATTAGGATACTTATTAACTTGTCCCTATTCTAGGCATTTGAAGCAGCTGGAACCTCATTAGCCACATTCGCGTACCTTATTTTGCTCTTTTTGATAAAACATAGCTTTGGAATAAATGGATTTAATTTTCACTTTCCGGTTTTGGATATCTTTAAAAGAGAAGAATTGATTTTGAAGACTCTGTTCATGTTTTAATCCAACAACTTCTTTACCAAATCCTTTTTATTCCATAATGTTTTTAAATTCTTCAAATATTTTATAGAAAAATGAATGCCCAAGTCATTTTCTAGCCATCAAAACTCTTCAAATATTTTATAGAAAACAATGAAGGCTCAAGTCATTTTCCAGCTATCATAAAATCCCAGGGATTTGAGGCCGTTTTTTCTTTCACGATTTAATCTTCACTGAAACTTCAAATTTGGCCATCACTATTCATGTATAATATTTTACATTCGTTATTCATGAATTGTTTTCTTAAACAGAATAACTAAAAGCTACTTTCTTAATTATTGAGACCCTGTTAACGGATTTTAAAGGATGTCTAACTCCTTTCCAGGATAATAAGAACTCTTACCTAGAATCATTTAGTTAAGCAGATCATTAATTTGAGTTGATTTTAAACAATTTCTTAGTTAAATAGGTGTCATAATTTATCTTAAAAAATAATTAGGTGGCGACTCCTTAAATTAATTTAGGAATCACCAATATGTTGTACTCCTCTTTGACCTGGTGAAAACGGGATATAACAGATGAGTCCGACATTTCCCCCGTCATCTTCAATGAACTGTGTCAGTACACCATCGCCAACTCATCTCCGCCACCCTCTGCCGACAACATAAAATGCACTCCGGCATCTCCGCCATCTGCCTGCTCTTTGTCACCGTCACCGTCGATTGCCACCACCACCGGCAATCGGTCCACAATCTCAGCACCATCACCGGTCGCCATCCCCACATCTGAATCGTCACCGCTACCCCAACACCACCCCCGCAACCACGCCAGCCACCGAAAACACACATCGTATAACCAAATTCCCACCACCAAACCATAACAATGTTCCCTCTCCACCGCCGACACCGTACCCCACATCGTCGACCTCAACCAGTCTCGATCTACCAAGATCGTCGACAACAAACACACCCGCCATTGTACCTAGTCACATGTCTGACACCCTACCCTAACACCTGATTCGTACCTAAACAGTGAACCCAACCCGATTCTGAACCCAAACAGTGAACCTGACCCGACCTGACACACAGAAACCATACCCAGCCAGCACCCTCACACCATATGGAAACCCGTGCTCGATACGGGATTTTCTAACCCAAAGTCTAATTTAACATGTCTACACAAACCATATCACCAATTTCCTAAAGCCCAAAATTAGCCAAACTAGACCCCAATTAGAATGCGACCATGTGTGAGGAGTTTAATGCTTTAACGAAACAACATAATTGGGATTTGGTTCCTCGATCGGTGGGGTGAATGTGATCCGATCCATGTGGCTTTTTCATCACAAGTACAGAGACAGTGGTGACTTAGAGAGATATAATGTCAGGCTTGTGGCTAATGGTACTAATCAGTACGAGGGCATTGATTGTGGTGAGACATTCAGTCCGGTTGTTAAACCCGCTACATGCACCAACCGCTTGGTTTTGTCCATCCAGCAGCCCCTCAGTATGTATGTCATCTCCGTAAGTCACTTTATGGTTTGAAATAATCCCCTAGAGCGTGGTATGATTGCTTTGCACAATATATTATGCGGATTGGGTTTTCTTGCAGCAAGTGTGATAATTCTATGTTTATTTTCCATAGAGGTAGTAATATTGCTTATTTGTTGTTGTATATGGATGACATTGTTCTTACTGCCTCTTCTGATGTTTTGAAAAATGAGATCATTACACTGCTCAAAATTGAAGTTGCTATGACTGATTTGGGGAAGTTGAGTTATTTTTTGGGGATCTCAGTGACTAGATCTGCAGACAATATGTTTCTTTGCCAGCGTAAATATGCAGAGGAGATTGTGCACAAGGCTAAGATGGAGAATTACGAAATCTTGTCCACTCCGGTTGACTCTAAATCAAAACTTAGTACGGTTGATGGTAATCCCGTGGCAGATCCCACTCTTTATAGGAGTCTAGCAGGTGCACTTCAGTATCTTACTTTCACCAGGCCTGATATTGCTTATGCAGTTCAGCAAGTATGCTTATTTATGCATGCCCCCAGGGAGCCTCATTTTACTACTCTTAAACGTATTCGATATGTTAAGGGCACACTTGACTATGGATTACACATATACCCCTCCGCACCGACCATGCTATTATCATATACGGATGTTGATTGGGCAGGCTGTCCGGACACGCGACGCTCCACATCCGGCTACTGTGTATTTTTAGGGGATATCTCATCTCTTGGTCTGCCAAGAGGCAAGCCACATTATCCTTGTCGAGTGCAGAAGCAGAGTATAGAAGAGTTGCTAATGTTGTTGTTGAGATTTGTTGGCTTTGTAACCTCCTTCTGGAGCTTCAGTGTCTCTTGCGTAAAGCGTCTCTAGTGTAATGTGATAACATATCCGCCATATACTTATCTCATAATCCGGTTCAGCATCAGCGGACCAAGCATATTGAGATGAACATTCATTTTGTTCGTGAGAAGGTTGCTCTCAGTCATGTTAAGGTGTTGCATGTGCCTTCTTCCTATCAGGACGCGAATATCTTCACGAAAGGTCTTCCTAGGCAGCTATTCCTTGACTTTAGATCCAGTCTCAGCGTTCGGCCTCCTCCCGCTCCGACTGAGGGGGTGTATTAACTTGTACAGTCCACATTGTACCATAGTTGGAATATATCCCATAGATTGTGTAATAATTAGTGATGTATAATTATGATAGATATATGATCCTTAATGTATTAGGATTCCACATTGTACACTATATATATATTTGTACTAATGAGAAAGACTCCCCAAGAGAGATTAATACAATTTTATAGTACGTTTAAACCATACATCACCACCTAATCCAAAGCCATGATGGCATCTTGTAATAACTATTGAATCAGTTGATTATGTAAATTTTTTTTTCTTACTGTTAGTAGATAAGAACTATATTATCGTAAAATAAAAACAGTTTTAAATATTTTATTTAGCACTCAAGGGTGTGGCTTTGTCAATGAAAGTGGGTAAAGAATCATGAGCTATGAAGTTCAAATCTTAGCAGAAGCAAAAATACTAGGTGAGCCCGGTCATTTGTCCAAGCTTTAGTGAACAGAGATACATGTAGTTGTGCTGGTGGGAGATTACAAGTACTTCGTATAATAATTGAGATGCGCGCTAGTTGACTCAGACATTATAATTATAAAAAAAAAATTATTTCATTTCTATCGTTAAAAGAAAGGTCCGGGGACTGGAGAGGAAGGAGTATGGACAGTCATGTGTGTATTATTGTAAATGTCATAGAAGGACATCCCATTTAGCAGACCCCAAATTGGCTGGACCTAATTCCATAACTAAAAACCAAACCTTCCTGATTTCCCTCTTGGATTTAATAAATTCTGCAATAGGATGACACTACACATTTTTGTGTTCTAATTTTTTATGACAAAAGTTAATTTGTTTCGATTTGATATTTTTGTATTTGGACTTTAGTTGAAAAATATGGGGCAGTTAGCTTGTCTACTTTGTTTTCTTAAGCAGAGATTGGCACCCTTCGCTATGCTCTTTGTGACATATTGTAGTAGGAAAATTTAATTGCACTGCAGAAGATCATGTGGAATGTCTTTTACTTCCTCTATTTTATCATGTACAAGTTGGACTTCATCATGCAATATTTTAGTGAAATTACCATGTTATATTACTATTTGGTACTAATATTAGCTTCTAGCTATATATGTTTATATTTTATACTCGATCGATCATTAATAATGATAAAAGGAAGGGTATTGGTAATTTTTCTTCTGTTTGTGATGAATCAGAGGACTAAAGGCTGACTCTCATGGATTGAAGAAGCAACAACGAATCTAAAATTTCTAAAACGTGGGTGCACTACTAAAAAAATATGTATTAAATGGAATTGATTCCTAATCCTTTAAATAAATAACTCGACATTCAACCAAGTGCATCATTTAACATTCTTATAGCATAATATTATACAAATTAAAATATATATATATATATATAGTTTTACGAAGAGATCATAAATTCATATGCCCGTGTTTAGCCTATAAAATCGCCCCCTAGCAGCAAGGTCACTCTTGACATTTACAGTACCCCAAGGTATTAGGTAATATGGGAAACTGTAATTTGGTAGCTTTCAAATTCTCCCTTTTTAGGTTTTTCTATATTTTTGGCCATATGCTATTACTCCCTGTGTCATTTTATACGAAGGCCTTTGACTTGTCATAAAATTTAAGAAAAATAAAAAAAGACTTTTGAATTTATGGTCTAAAATAAGTTAAAGATATTTGTGTGATTATAGATCATCTCGTTAAACGTAAAAGATAAAATTTAAAATTAAATTATTATTAAATAAAAAAATGTGTTATTCTTTTTAGGATTGATTAAAAAAAAAGTGTGAAATATAAATTGGAATAGAAGGAGTACTATGTTATACGACATGGTCATATGCAGTAGTTCAATGGCATGACCAACAGGCAACAGCTAATGAACTCTGTGGGACGGGCATGGTCCTTCCTCGTCTATGTCAGCTCCTCTCTGTTTGATAGACACCTCATGCCTCCACTTCAAGTATATTTAAAATAAGAATTTAAGTTGTATGCACGTGTGATAGTGTAACATTTTTTTAATATTATCGAGCTTTTTAACCTAGCAGGTTATTTATTCTATTTTTTGGGTTACGAGATCTTGCTTGTTATAACTTATAACAACTACGTATGTTTTACTGTAGGCAATTTGATAGTATAGAACTAAAACCTGGATTAAGATACCAATCAGCTTAACTAGGAAATCAGATTAAGTAGTAGTATAGTATCATTTGTATTTTTGTTATTCTTTCGTTATGTGTGCAACTTTGTTGGTTATCTAATTATTTATGATCAATCGGTTAACAATCGACCACTCTATTATTAAGCTACTGAAGAATAATAGAATAATTGATTTTATCAATTTAATTTTTGTCCTCAACCCGGGATCAATATGAGCTTGAACCTACAAATGTGAAATGCAGCTCAGTGGTCTAGGATGTTCATTTTTCTAGTAGGTCTGAGTTCGAGACTTGCCACAAGTAGCCAGACCTGTAATATGAGCTTGAATTTTTCTTCATAACTTCCGAAACTTTTTTGTAGTGACTCCTTTATTTATAGTAATAGCTTGACTTTGAAATTATACTTTTATAAAATAATACGTACTAATAGTTTGTAATTTTATATGAAGCTAGACTTTACCCCGACTAATGCTCGATAACCATATCTTTTTATACTATTTACTGGGATATGAAAACCCCTTTACCACATGTTATTGTCACCTTTAATTTTTGTCTCTTTCGCTGATTAGAAGAGAATAATCTTTCGGTGCAGCTAGTTGTATTCCCTGATCAGGGGTTGAGAAATATTTTATCCCACTCGTATCTAGTGTTTGTATTAATTTATAATTTAGTATAGTTATTTGATTTAAAAAATGAAAATATATATTAATTAATCATAATTAAATAATAATTAAATAATAATAATAATTTATTAATAAATACATTATGCATTTGTTGATTTTTTATGTAAACACGAGCAGATAAGTTTTTCAACAAAAAGTGTGGGGAATTAGCTTTTTATAATCAATAAGTGAGTAATCATCTTGTCATGAATGTCTCTTTATGAGTTATTCTAAAAAATGGACCCCAAAAAGCTAGCTTGTAGGTTAAGGATTATTCAAGTTCATGTTCTCATTCCATATTCAATGTGAGACTCTTAACACTCCCCGCACGCTGAGACCTTGTTAACTGGAGAGTGAATAATATAATTTTGGAACCCAACATCGATAAACAAAGAATTGGAATGAGTCTGACTTTGATACCATGTAAAGAATGGATCTTGGGCCTAACTCAACCCCAAAATCTAGCTTGTAGGGTGATGATTGTCCAAGTTCATATAAGGAGTCCATGTTCTTATTTCATATTCGACGTGAGACTCTTAACCGTTATGATCAAGTTTAGCCAATTTCCTAAAAAGTGAAAAGCAATCACCTTGTCCAATTTTTCTTCTAGTACTTCTGTCTTTCTAATGCACACAGGACTCATTTACTATTGGGAAAAAAATGAACGAATGAGTTCATAATTCTCTCAATTATCTGCTTCAGACGTTGTAAGTCTAGTTTATGTAGTTCTAAATGAAGGAAATTGGCCGGGTCGCCTATGTAGATCAACCCGGAATCATATTAAGAAGAAAATATAATATATAATTAGTTATTTAATTAATTAGATAATAATTAAAAGAGGACACAACGGTTTAGGGACTCCTAAACGTTGTGTTATTTCAGCCTCTTAAATAAGAAGAAGCGTTGTTTACGGAAGGCCAGAGGCAGATGGAGAACTATAATTAGGGTTCAATTGAACCCAAACTTTTGATACATTGCATAAATTTATGTATAAAAATTATTAAAATTAGAATAAATAGTAGTTATGAACTCACAACTTTAAAAATATAATAGTTCAACGTTAAAATTTTAAAAAATTGAATGCATGGTAAGACTGTGTCCAATAGACCCTTGTGGTCCGGTCCTTTCCCCGGACCCCGCGCATAGCGGACGCTATAGTGCACCGGGACTGCCTTTGAACCCCTAGAGTTTAAATTCTAGATCCGCATTTACAGAAGACACATGCTGAAATCTTCTTCTCCTCCTAAATAAAAGAAAATTCTTCTCTTTCGCTAATTCTCAAGTTCTTGCAAAGTGATTATATATTGAAGAACAAACTTTTGTAATAGCCATGTAATTATAGACTATGGCTATTTCGATGTAGTTCGTGTTTCATAGACATTATGTTACACTTCTACTTGGATATCGTCATGAATAACCATCCAATAATATTAGTGATTTGGGCTACTAATTTGGTATTGTTTGTTGTAATATTTTAGTCTAAATATTACATTATTAGAATTGTACACTTACCATAATTGTATAGTTAGTGTCCAAGTAGAATAAGGTTTTAGGAGTATAATAGGAATATGATTTTCCTATTATGGAAATTGTAAATTGTATATATACTCTTTTATTAATAAAAATAATCAAGGGATTATTTATTTCATAGTATCAAGAGTCTAGGTTTATTTTCTCTCCCAAATATTTCCGTCCAAACAGCCCGGAATCCGACCTCCCTTCCTCGGGTTCCGTGCCCAAAAATTCTTTTTCTTCTCAAACTTCTTCTTCTGAATCCCTACATCACGTCTTGCGTTGCTATTATGGCTAAGAACACGTTTCACCCTGCCCTTGTTGTTTATAATATCAAGAATCACATTCCTATCGTTCTTGAGATAGAAAACGTCCATTATGCGACGTGGGCCGAATTGTTCAAAGTTCATGCACGCTCGCATCAAGTTCTCCATCATATTATCCCCGCGGCTCCTACGGATACGGAGGTGCCTAGACCCGAGGATGATCCTATGTTATGGACGACACTTGATGCTACTGTTCTTCAATGGATTTACTCAACTATTTCTACCGACCTCTTGCAGACGATTATCGAACCAGACGCCACAACGATGGTGGCTTGGAATAGAGTACGTGATATATTCCAAGATAATCAAAATTCTCGTGCTGTTACCTTGGAGCAAGAGTTCTCCCACGTCAACATGAAAGATTTCCCCAACGTTTCAGCATATTGCAAAAGGTTGAAGGAGTTGACAGACCAACTTCGCAACGTTGGTGCGCCAGTCACCAACGACCGTCTTGTCCTTCAGATGGTTGCAGGCCTTTCAGAGGCATATAATGGTGTTGGCACGCTTCTTCATCAGAGCAGCCCTCTTCCGCAATTTTATCAGGCTTGTTCTATGCTTACACTAGAAGAAGTCGGCTTGGCCAAAAAGGCGGCTACCGGTGCCAGTCCTGTAGTCATGATGACCGAGTCCAATTTTCCTCCGTCCATTCCAACAACTCGGGCCAAAACCGCAACAACGGTGGCGGCAAAAAGGGTCCTCCCTCGGTCCTTTTTGACGATTTTAGGGACAGTCTCAGCGTACGAAGACCGCCCGCTATGACTGCGGGGGTGTGATAAATATACACGGTATATGCCCACGTTTGGGCTACTAATTTGGTATTGTTTGTTGTAATATTTTAGTCTAAATATTACATTATTAGAATTGTACACTTACCATAATTGTATAGTTAGTGTCCAAGTAGAATAAGGTTTTAGGAGTATAATAGGAATATGATTTTCCTATTATGGAAATTGTAAATTGTATATATACTCTTTTATTAATAAAAATAATCAAGGGATTATTTATTTCAATTAGCAATGTCTTCGTCCTTTAGAATGTAATATCGTCACTCTACATGTTCAAGCTGAAAAAAAATCTTGATAAGGAGTACTTGGACATAGTATGAACAAATATAACCAGTAAAAGAGTGCGCATTTATCTTGAAATTTTCTAGTTCTTGATAGAAACCTTTGATGTATTCTTTTTCATAATAGAAAGGACAGGAAAATACGAACAAAAGGGGCTGAAAGCCTGAAACTTTAAACGAGAATAGTTAACATAGACAGTGCTGCACTAAACAAGATGTTAATTTGTTTGCTACTGTTTAGGCAAAAGATCAATCAGCTAAAAAATGGTATATGTTATTTAGTATAGTAGAAAGGCACGTCGGCATTCAGCTTTTTACTTCTATGTGAAGCTAAAACTCTCAACAAGAATAGTCGAAAGCGAGGTCTTGAATCTCTATGCGGATCGGATTGGATCGGATTTGAGAATTATTGATTTTATAATTTAATTTTTCGAATTTCACAAAATACAATCTGAATTCTATCCAAACAAATTTGGATTGGATCGGACTTTTAAAGTTCAGATTTGAATTAATCGGTTTGAACAATTCATATTTTTTTTTAATTTTCGCATATAAGTTGAGTTGCTTCTTCTTCTTTTTACAAAAATGATGAACAATCAAATAAAATATTCATATCAAATTGTCTTGATATATAATTCCTTGTTGCTATCAAAATGAAAATGATGAACAATCAAATAAATATTCATACCAAATTGCCTTGATATATAGTTCATTGTTGTTATCAAAATGATCTAACTAAAATATTCATACAATCAATGAAATCATTAGTCTATTACAAAAAAATGCAACAGAAGCACTAATAAAGTCCTATGAAATAAAAAAAAATCTAAAAGATAGTCATCTTTAAAATTAACAAATCTAAATATATTGAACTTAGAAGTTAAGCCGAGTACATTTAAATATACGGTATAAGAAATTTAAATTTTCGGACCATAAATCTAAAGCTTCAAATCAGAACTCCTAAAATTTTAAAAATTAAGTTTGAGATCCAATAAAAAATTCCAAAATAAAAATTCAACATGTCGAATTTCGATCAGACTTCAGTTTTATTTTATCCAAACTTGCATACCTCTGATCTTGAGTCAAATTTCAGTGTGAGGCCCTGTCTACAAGAAATGAAAAGTCAACAATTTATTTTAAAAGTCGTGTCAAATTAAATTGCATGGACTAGAAATGACATTTTTAGCTGGAATAACTTTATAAGAAAAAATCTAAAATTAAGTGATTTTATTAATATAAAAATAAATTAAACAATTTTACTAAGTAATTTTACATACGACGGTTTGAAAAGTTTGCCAATTTTTGGATAAAGAAATGTATATGCATGAGACTATCAGTGTGTGCAATCATAACGGAGCAGTCCAAGAATTTTGAAATGGATGAAAAAGTACAAAATGCACTTTCCTCCAATATTACAAGATGGTGAGGATTAAATTGTTCATTTAAAATATTGTAGGATATTGATTGAAGATGAAGATTAAAGTGTTAACTTAATTTTATTATATTTGCGTTTAGATATAAGAAGCCCCATTCAGAAAAAGAGTATAAAGCAGTACTCATGTGAAATTGTGTCCCTTGTAAACGAGTTGTAAGATTAGATATTAAAATAAAATCTTACTCGTTCTTCCTAAAAGCACTTGATGCAATTTGTATTGTAAGTAATTGTTGTTTCTACGTCTACGGGCAATTTTTGTGTAGCACAATATTGCACGAAGCATTTTAAAAGAATATAATATAAGTAATCTACTATGAGATAAGTAGTACGTGATTAATTTACTGCTCAAACTCATGACATATGATTCACATTAATTAAATAACTTTATATTGTTTCAAAGCAATTTCTATAATATAGAAATATATAACAAAAAATAACAAACAACCAATAATAAAAAGGTGCTTACCCTTTTTGTTGACATGCTAATTATGAGAAAATCATAATGCATCAATTTGTTAATCTTATGTTTGTGTTGTGATTAATGATCTAGAAACTTAAAGCAGTGATTACTAATAAATTGTTAGGCATACATTAATTTTAATGATATTTTAGTCTTTAATTCACTTATTGCTAATATCATGCTCTCTTATTGGATATTCTATCCTACATAAATAATGCATGCTATTTTACATAACTTAATGCAATCATTATTTAATATCACCAACTTAAATTTACCTAAAATTATACGTAAATTATTTGTTTTTATACGTTTAACTAAACACGGTATAAGTTATTCAGAAATCACATTTTCTAATTCTTCTAAGCAAGTAGGGTAATCTTATGCGTGATTTTATGATGAGATTATCTTTTTAATCTTTTCAATCAAGACTAACATATGTATACACTGACTTCAAAATTAAATAATTTAAGTATAATATTTCTTTTGTTAAGAAGTTTGCAGTTTGTGATGTATGAATAATCCAATAAAGGGGGGAAACGATAGGCTACTCGAACAAATTTATGAGAAAATAATTGAATACAAATAAAAACAATTCTCGGCTCACTTCGGTCACTTCATCGACCGAGTGTCCATTTCCTTCTCACCATTATTCGGATCTTTTGTCCGGGATAGATACGGAGACAGCCTTGCCTTCGCCTGCAAGATAGAAGTACATCTTCGATCTTCTCCTCTTGTCCCAGTTGACATCCTCAGGCTCTCGAGAGCGCTTGTTCCCACCAGCCTTGGTAGCGGTGACACCATGAACACGTTCATCATCATCACTCTCTTCTACCGTAGAAAACCATTGCCATATCCAGATTTGGTCACACAACTTTTGACCGACATCTTTCGAACACTAATAGTATTACAATACAATCTTGTCTTAAGTTGTTGGTATTTTTTTTTTCGGATTTGGTACTTTTGTGAGCATCTTTCGAACACTATGTACTTTATAAAGCAAGACGGGAAGTAATAACTATTACAAATGTTCGAAAGGATAAATAAATGGTCAATCTTCAAAAGCGCCGCAAGGGTGTTGTGTCTTGAATCTTGATCACCTAGCAAAGCCAACGTTGAGAACCGCCGCAAGCTTGTTGTGTCTTCAATCTTGATATCCCGAAATCAAGAAATAACTAAATACGGACGGTTACAACGTTGTGTGTTGAGTCGAGGATAGCCCTCTATCCTTAAGACAAGATTGCCCCGTATATATGCTTTTACGTTAGCGGGCAATAGTCTCCCAAGATAAAACAACACTATAATCTCAACACTACAAAGCCAATAGGTTGAGCCCGTCGAAGAAAACAAATATGACTCGACTTGTGAAGATATGGAATAGGAAGGAAGAGTTTCTCTTTACTCTTCTCTTTTGTCTCTGTGTATATAGTGTGTCTCGGTAGTGTATATATTGTGTATACGTGAGGGTTTGGTCACTTGTTTTTCCGCCATCGTTTTTGCGGAATTACGCCACCGGTTTGCGAGAATTACGACCACTTTGGTTTGCGAGAATTTCGTGATCGAAATAAGCTATTTTTTCCGTATCTTTCCGTGCTATTTTCTCTTTGTTTGCGACTCAATTTTCTTCCCGTTTTCGAAATCTTGTTTTCAGCCAAATGAAGCTCAATATATAGCATGAGGAGGGCTGTCCAACAGCCACAAACAAGGCTGTAATGGCCCTTAAAGGAGGTCATTAAAACAACCAAGTAATGGCTATTAAGGCCTTGAAGAAGGCCGCCCAAATGCCCCAAGTAATGGCTGTTAATGGAGAATTAATCAGCCAAGTAATGGCTGATTAATGCTCCAAAAATGCGGTCCAACGGCCTTCCCGTAAAGTATGGGGACTAAAGCGTAAATATTGAAACTTCGGGGACATATAAAAAATTTCGTACATCGTGGGCGAGTTCTCTCGGTCCAAAAAGATAATATCGAAAGGCCCATGCCCCACGCCCCACCCACCCCCGTGACGCCCCGAGCCCGAGACCGACCGAGGGCGGACGGGCGGCGCGCGCGTGTGGGCTTAGCCTTGAACCCAAACACATCTAGGTCTTCCCTCCTTTAAACACATGGGATACCCCTTGGGGATCCAAACCCTTTACCACATTAGAGACTTATATAGAGAGCAATTCTTCCTATTCCCACCGATGTGGTAGATTTGTCCCACACCACATTTCCATGTCTCAAACACCTTACTTCGTGGACCAATATCTCTTTCATTTCTCAACGAAATTAGACGATTCTTGGCCCTACGGTCATCTACTCACTTCGTAGATCATGCATGTGCGAAGAGACAAGGTCTCCAACATGCGAAACACTAGTGTTTAATTCATCAAAGATGGGTGGACGCATCTCCCCGCCAAAGGCTAATTTCCAACAATATGAACTAACAAGCTTAACTTCTTTCTAAGTTGCATTATTATTTTAATATTTGTATATGTATCTACTATGAACTATTATAAAGTGAAAAGTTCCAAAGTGGAAGTTGAAAATCCAGCGTGTCCTTCAAAAGTTGAACAAATTTTCTTATCTTCAGTAATATACTATTCCTTCAAAATTACCGTACAAGAGTATAAAAATATTATTAGAGAAAATAATAATGCTTAATAAAAGTAAATAACATTTATTGTAAGTTATATATACATGACGTATTTACACTTGCTTAATCCGATTGTAAGCTTCAACAATTTAGACCATATACAACAAATGTCTTTATTATGGCACTAAAAACAGGGTTGTAAATTGTCATTGAAGGAGCATGCTTCCAATATAAGTCGAAACATACTACAAAGAGATTATCAATATGTCAGCTAATACGAATAATATTTACTTGAAGAGATTATCAATTTGTTCAACTTTGTAATAGGTGGAGTACTAAATGTAATGACGGTACAATTTAATCTCTTCTCTTATTTGTTATTATTATGTTCTTTAAATTAACATAAATCTAAAATAGATTCACTTAATTTAAATCTGAATATATATAGATGAAAAAATTACTATTTATGGCTGCTTCTCGGACAGATTGGACGGATTATTACGCTTAACGGTTTGACTTATCGGTTATCGGCTTTTAAATGTATTAATCCGCTAGCCAACCGATAAGATATTAGTTAGTTCGATATCGGGTTAGCAATTATCGGACGATTAACCGGCAGTGTATCGGTTAAATTATGTAACAACTACTCCATCACTTTATAATACCTCCACATTTTCTACTATTTTAATGAAATTCACCCACCTTACAAAAAAAGACTTTTCATTAAAAGCACATCCACACCAAAAATAATATCTGATCATGCATTTGAGTTCATGTGAAAACCCATTCTGCAGCAAACCACTCGTAAGCTGCATGCCAGGGCATTAGGGAAAATCGCTTTTGCTGACTTGTTGGCAACCTGCGCTTTAGGGAATTTGGGTTAGTTTAAGAACTGAATGGGGCTGGGGCTTTAGTTTTAGACTTTAGCGCTTTAGATTTATAATATATATTTAATATTTTATATGTTTAGGGGTAAAAATATAAATATGATAATTTTTTAACGGGTTAAGGGTTTATCAAATAAGAAAATTGAGTAATTCGCCCTCGCACCGATAAGCCGTCAATTATAAAAAATTTATCCATTCCCCAATCGCTAATTCGGTAACCCAATAACAATAAGCCAATTTTGTGATTAGATTATCGGTAACATAAATCTAAAATAGATTCACTTAATCTAAAATCTAAACTTGAATGTAGATGAAGAAATCATTATTAATTTCAATATGTATATGTTGACTGAGTGGAATTATGAAGATCCAAGTGATTTTTTTTCTCTTTTTATTTATAAAACATTGCTTCTTTTTTTTATTTGCTATGATTATAGACTTGCAAAGCCGGCATTCAATAATCTAACAAATATAATTTATTTTAAAAAATTAACGTTAGTCATTATAACAAGCATGAAGTGATGGTGTTAAATTCATTAAATGCTCTAACGATAGGAAGTGTTGTTACGATGATAGAATAATATTACAACTTGTTACACATTATTTCTGTTGACTGCTTTTAGGGTGATTTACAGGTTCTAAGCCTAATTTTTTTTGTTCATTTTAGTATTTATCATAAATCAAATAAATATCTTAAAATTATATATCTATATGGCGACAATAATACACTACATTTTTACTAATTAATTCCATTTTTTCACTTGAATTTATGATATATTAGTTACAAAATGATGCAAATCAATTATCAAGTATCAAAACATTACAAACTTTTTTGTTGTGTGTTATCTTTTATTACGTCAACCATAATTACATTCCACATAGATATCAGTCTTTCTTAAATATACAATAACGAGCTTACTCACCTAGTTGACATGTCAACGTGTATATAGCTAACAATTTATTCTCTTTAAACTTCTATTTTATCACATATAGTCTTAAGTAGCTAAACATAATCAACAACATAACTTATCATTTTCAGTAAGCTATACGTAATTTTTTAATTTATAACACACATTTTTTAATATTGTTTACATTGTTTTTTAAAAGATTATTCATATTAATTTGTAATACAACATGTGTTCAAAAATTAGTAAGAAAAAAAAGTGCTCCCGCAATAAATTGCATACAACTATCAATTATTTTTAGATAAACAATAACGAGTTTAGTTACCTTATACACACGTCAACATATATATTATCAATTTACTCTTCAAACTTTTATCATATTTATCACATATAATATCGAATAGCTAAATATAATCAATATATGATCATCATGTTCAGTAATTTGTATGTATTTTTTAATTTATAATATACATTTCTTAATATCGTTTATGTTACTACACTTGCAATATACTTGTACAAAAACTAGTAAGGAAAAAAATAAAGGCTCCCGCTATAAATTGCACACAACTTTGATTTTTTTTTTTTTTGTGTCAGAATCTTTTTGACTAAAAAAAGAATTGTGAGAAAAATACAAAAAAAAAATACCAAAACTACAGAAAGAAAAAAACGCACCCATTTATACCTAGTTGAAATGCAATTTTCCCAGAAACTCAAACGAGTTAGCTGCTATAAAATTCATCCTTAAATTGAGTGCACAAATTTTCATTTTCTTTCAAGAAACCAAAGATTTTGGTATAAATAGTAGAAATCACAGAACCATTTTTATTTTATCATATAATTCAAAGTACCCCAATTTGAAAATCATCAAAAGCTATGGCAGATGACGGTTTAATTTCTCATAAAAGAGACCCTATCAAGTCCTCAGGTATATCAACTCCTTTTTTTTCATTTTGCTCAGTGTTTTTGCTTATTTTTCTTACATTATTTCCTGTGAAAAAAAGATTTTTTTTCTTGAAGTTATGTTTTGGTAGTCTTGAAATGTAAAGACCAGGTTTATTTTCTTGATTGTTTGTAAAGACTAGGTTTTTATCTGTGTAGAAATGTCTAAACAATTAGTTGATTAGTGAATTTTTGTTCATTTTGCCTGATTGTTACTGTTTAATTAGTAGAATTTTGGCTTCTTGGAACGAAAATGGATTATATTAAGATTAATTTGGTTATGTTTATGTGTTGAATGGCTGTGTTATCTATGTTATTTTTTCTTGTTTCTGCTTGATTTAGTGTCCATTTGTGTTTTTAGTTGGCAATGCTGCAGCACAGCGAAGACGGCAACATGCTGTTACAGTGGGGAAGGAAAGGAGAGAAGCCCTTATGCGGACAAAGCGTCTATGCAGAGTGGGAGTTAGTGGTAATTCTGATGATGCCTCTCTTGATGATGGTGATATGATGGTTGAAGACGATCAATCAGTTTTGGAGGCTCGGACTTCTTCAGCTGTGGAAGAATTAAAGCTTGCTGTTGCCTACCAGTACGTAAAATAATTTTATTTTGCTATGAAGAAATTTTGGCTGTTGTTTCATTTTGTTTTCTATCTAAAATTTCTGTTATCTCGTTTCCTTGTAATTGCTTCTGTATATTTGCGTTGTTTTCTTGTGATTTTAGGTTCACCCTATCCTCTTGTAACACCTTTAATCATCACTGGCTATTCGCGGGATCCCCATTCATGTAAAATTATTGGTATATTCTATGTTTAGCAATTTCATAGGAATAAGTGTGATATATAGATTTCTAATCTGTATGAAAAGATAAGTTATTTAAGTATTGGAAAGAAATAGATCCAAATAGAATGAATGGGTATAGAATAACTGCCTGCAACTTATTTTGGATTGAGGCGTAAGGGTTGTTTTAGTAAAGGTACTTTAATAATGAATTTAATAGTCCTTTCGGAGTTCGTCTTGCCATTGATCTTTGGAGCTCCCACTACTCTATTGGACGGGGGCCTTGTAAATAATTTCTGCTGTAGTGTTCATCGGTGATTTGCTATAAGCTTTATGTATTTGGCAGTTCATCATGTCATATGTTTTTCCTTTCAATTACTGATTAGATGAAGTCTTACAATTGCTAGGGGTAAAGGAGCAACACAGAAAAGGGTGAATGCTCTTCGTGATCTGAGACGCCTCCTCTCTAAGTCGGAATTTCCTCCTGTTGAAGCTGCCCTACAGGCTGGAGCTATACCTCTTCTTATTCAATGTCTTTCATTTAGCTCTCCAGATGAACAGGTAAAGGAATGTATTAAGAATTTCTGCTGACTGTTAATTTAAGGAGTTTTTAGCTCTTATTTCCTGACCTTTCATACGACAGATAGCATACTTCTGTGTGCTTGATGGAAAATCACGCTTTTATTTGGTCAAACTCTTGTGATAACTTGATTTCTCACCATATTACAGCTTCTGTTAGCAAGTTATACACATGTTACTGAATCATCGCTTTTATAAATTTCTCTCTCATGCTTGGTAACCAAAGAGATCAATGGTGGCCTTCTATCTCCTTTTTATTTTTAACAAAAAAAGTAAATGGGAAAAACTAAAAGTCAATGACTTGAGACCTATTTACTGACAATGTCTTTCCTGTGTCATTGTCTTGCTGTAGTTGCTTGAGGCTGCTTGGTGCCTAACTAATATTGCTGCTGGAAAGCCTGAGGAAACCAAAGCTTTGTTTCCTGCATTACCATTGCTTGTTGCTCATCTAGGAGGTTGGTGGAGGCCTCTCTCTTCAGTTTGATTTTCAAGTATACTTTTAAGTTAATTTTTGGAATTACCATATCCAGCCTCGAGTTTGCAGTGCATAAAATACAGATAATGAAATATTAACATAGTGACCTGTTAGTTGCTTGGTTGTTTGAGGGGTACTTTGTTTGTGATCTTAAAGTATGCTCCTTGCCTCCTTGAATAAGAACACAAACATGTGAGAGCTCATAAGTTCCTAACAATTTTTCTTCAAACCGTGCTGTCTCCATGAGTATTTTCCAGGTTTCTATTTTTCATGTCAAGTGGGAAATACTATCATGAATGTAACTCACCAAGAAGAGGTTTTCTTCATTTCTTAAAATAGCTAAGTTTACGGATTTTTCATCCTTTAGTTATACTGTTCTTCTGGACATATTTCTATTCTTCTTAGTGGCACTACCTTGAAGGCATATTATTTCAGAATATTGTCTCATGTCTGAGGATTTATTTGTTCTTGGTAAAAAAAAAAAAAAAAGAAGAGCAGGAGGAAAATAAGAGGACAAGAGTTTTGGAAATATTGTTTAATTATACCCTAAAAATTTGGGGTTTAATAGTGTTTACATATGGTCTAGATTAGGGAAGCACGTGTAATAGAATCTTCATATGTAATACATAATACTATCTACTTAATTTAAGCTATCTGAAGATTCTCACAATCCTTAACACAATTACAAAGATTGATGTAATTTTAAAAATAGTTTAGATGTCGTCAATTCTGGAACCTTGAAATTACATAAGAATATGTACTAGTGGTCATCTGAATTCATGACTCATAGCAACATATCTTTGGACAATCTTCTGCCACCAGTCTATTTCTCTTTCTTTGACGAAACGTGGGATTTTATAGTGGCTTAATTGTATCAATTTTCCGTTAGATTTTAGCTTCTAAAGAAACAGCTTTTGTTGTTTTCGCTCACGTAGTTAAGGCCGTGGCTCGATACTCTAGGTTCACACTTGGTTTGGTCATCAAATCTTTGGTTTTTACTTTTCTAAAAGACTCGATGAGGTAGATTGTCTATCCAAGGGAGTTTCTGCTTGCCTGCAGTGAAATACCCAAGAATTGATACATGTCCTCTGTTTTAAAAAAATTAGTCCTTATCATGGCGATTGATACACCTGAGAATGCTCATTAATGTTACAAGAAGCCGACAGAATCTGGCTAACCACGCTAACAATGAATGATATATCAGGTTGCGTGATTTTGAGATAGCCGATCTTGTAAACAAGTCTCCTATATAGTCCTAGGTCATTTAAAAGGCTCTTTATACAGGAATAAATAAAAAATTTGGATCCATAGGGGATGAATAAGTCAGGATCCAGCGTACCGGAAATCTTTTAGCTTATCCAGTACATCGTTTTTGGAATGGAAATACCACTACTAGATTCTGTCGCCGCCTTTATTCCTAAGTGGTATTTTACTTTTCCCGAGTTTTTACTCCAGAAATGACAGGGAGCTATTTAATTGATCAACCTTTTATGATCATCCCATGTTATGATAGTATCATGAGCACAAACAACTGGGAAAATCTGAGCTTTGATGTAGTGATAAGAGCACAACGCGTGATGTGTAGATTAGGTGCACGTCACGAGTTCGAATCCTACCACAAACAAAAACTTGGTATTTAAGTGGAGAAGGATAGAGTGGTGGGCCCATCAACCACCACGTTTTGAACTGTGTCACTGGCCCTTGGAGATTTTCCGGTTATCAGAAAAAAGATGAATGTTGGTAAAAGACTTGATGATTTGCTTCATTTGGAAATATGAGCTAAAACAGCCAAATCATGCCCTTGGATATTGAGGCTGTAAACAGATTGGCACATTCGATGTTGATTACTTAATTTAACTTCCTCAAAAAGTAATTCAATTTTTACCAATTGTCAAAAGGACCAGTGAAATATGGCTACAACAGAGATAAGAAGACAAATAATAGCACTTCTATCCACCAGAGAAAACAATCGTACTTAGACCTTATATCTGATTGTATCCTTTGGAAATTAATCAAACTTTAAGGCGATACAATTTTACCCTTGGTACCACATTGACTGTAAATACTAATGGCATTTGATTATTGTTTTGCTGTGTGGTAAAGGTTAAGTTATTGGGACAATGGATAGATTTATATAACTTCTTGTTGAGATACTTTTTTTGTTAAGGTTACATTTGATTAATTATTCACTGTTTTGTTCTTATTTAATTTGTAGAGAAGAGTTCCGTGCATGTAGTGGAGCAGTGTGCATGGGCATTGGGAAATGTTGCTGGTGAAGGTGAAGAGCTGAGAAATGTTCTCCTATTACAAGGAGCCTTACCAGCTCTTGCAAGGATGATGCTGCCTAACAAGAGGTCAACAGTGAGAACAGCTGCTTGGGCATTATCAAACCTAATCAAGGTTCGGGAACGGAGTTTCTTATCTGATTAATTTTTTGAATCACTGTCTGTCCCATCAGTACAATTCATCTTTAGGTGACAACCAAAAGCAAATTGCTTATTGCTTTGCTTTTATGCTAATAAATCTTTTTGACAATCTGAGAAAATGCAAGGTAAGACTGCGTACAATAGACCCTTGTGGTCCGACCCTTCCCCGGACCCCGCGCATAGCGGGAGCTTAGAGCACCGGGGTGCCCTTTTAATCTGAGAAGATGGTTTTCTTTTTACTTTTTCCCCCTCTTGATTGTATGTCTTCTGATTTTTTTTATAACTTTTGGAATATAAGATTCTCTTTGTTTTGTGTAGGGACCAGATCCTAGAGCTGCAACAGAGTTGATAAAAATTGACGGGATACCTGATGGAATTGTCCGAAATTTAAAGAAAGGGTAAGTTGTTTTGGAGTCACTTGCTTTGTAGTGAAGTCCAGATCTTTTGTACTATCTACTGTACCTTGCTGGTAATATTATTACTGATAAATGTTCCACATTGGTTGAGGGATGGTTTGTTTCTCTCCTTATATGATCTTGGACAATCCTCACCTCATGAACTAGCTTTTGGGGTTGAATTTGGCCCAAAGTCCATTTGTTTATACGATATCGGAGTCAGGTCCATCGTTATTGTATGTCCCAGTGTAGGGTCTCTATGTTGTGTTGTCCACGCTTCAGTTGGCAGGCCTGGGCGTGCGTGGGTGTTACACATTGGCTTTGAGGGATGGGTTGTTTATCTCCTTATATGGTCTTGGGCAATCCTTACCTCACAAGCTAGATTTTAGAGTTGAGTTAGGTCCAAGGTTCATTTCTTTACGTATTGAATAAAATACATTACCTTACCCTAAAGAATAAAAAAAGAAGAAAGTATAAGTTGTTTCTAAGCCATCATATTGAATTGGTTCATAGTCCTTTTATGGCATTTATTTATTATAGACTTCATCCTTCATCTCGCAGTTTCTGTAGTGAAGGCAGCATTTATGAGTGCCTACTTTAGTGCCACCGAACTGGTTATTGGTATATCCGTATATAATAGAGTGTATCTGTTTACTCTATTGATTCTGTTATGTTTCTGGTTACAATCTACAAAGATATTACAGTCTTGACTGGTCAGAAGAGGACATTTGATTTACTGTCATTTGTTTGCCATATTTTCTTACAGCGTATGCCACTATTGTTTTCGCTGTAGATGTTATGGTAATATCTATTGACCTCATTAGGAGAAGTGACTTTCCCTTTAAATTAGATAATTATTCAAATTATCCTATATCTTTCTGCAATGTCCTTTTCTAATTACTTCGCTGGGTGTATACATCCAGGGATGATGAGTTGGCGACTGAAGTAGCATGGGTTATTGTGTATCTCACTGCCCTTTCAAATGTTGCAACTACAATACTGGCAAAGAGCAATCTCGTACAAGTACTGGTAGAAATATTGGCCATGTCAAGTAGTCTGCAACTGCTTATCCCGGTAACATGCATACCAATATACTGGTTTTAGTGGATTTATTGACCAGAATGATTCTTATTATTTCTAATTACAGAGCTTTGATTACAATCACTGATGGAACTTGTCAAAATAAAAGATAAAAAAATAAAAAGTCACTGACGGTATAAGAAGACTGATCTGATTTCTTTTTTGGCATTTCAAATTGAAAGGACAGGTGTCGTTCTGAAAATCTTAAATTATTTGTGAATAGAAAATATATGCGATCACATGCAACATTGTGTTCCTTTAGGGTTTGTTGTATTCCTTTTGGGTTTTTTTTCTGTTCCTCATTTTCGATTCTTTTTTCCTTATCTCAACTTCGGATTGCTAATTGAGTTTTCCGTAGTTCTTACTGGATACTGTTTTTGCTTAAAGTTTTGCTTATGAAACCGGAGGATAAGATAGTAAGCTGCACTTTTTGTGTTATGACATTGAGGAAAGAACCCTGAAAAGTGGTTGCACTCGATCCAGATGTTGCCGCAGGCAATTAAAATTTAAGACTCGCGTGTATTAAGTTGTCAACTCTTCAAGGATATCCTTGAAACTTGATTTCCTGTAATTCAATATTATATCTCTCCTCTTTGTTTATACTGTTTGATTAGTGAATACTGAAAGTTTAGGTCAAAACTGCACTAGTTTTATGTCATGATCGTGACAATTTTCTTTTGTCAAAAGAGGTTAACGGGAATCAGATTATGGCCACACTTGCTCTTATTATTTCATGATTAGCATATGATTTTGCTTTAATAGTTGATGCATAATGTATATTATGAGTACGTCCTATAATGCTTTTGACGGCATCTGAGAGCTAGTGTGGTAAACAAGCGTTAAATTTCTAAACTTTTAAAATTAATTAATTAAATCTCTTTGTCCAATTGCCTTTTATGGTAAGTTTTGCTGATGGAAGATGTGCATCGTTTTTGTTGATCAGCATGATATGTGGTCCTACATCTATGAGTCTCTGACAACTATGGTTTAATCAGGTGCTGCGAAGCTTGGGAAATCTTGTGGCTGGTGATAATCATATAACTAATGTTCTTGTTGCGGGACATGAGATAACAGGCTAGTTTTGAACTTCTCCTTCCTTTTTTCGGCATAGAAACTACATGATTGTAAGTAAATGGAGATCTAAAACTCTTGACATCTTAATTATTTCCAGATAATGCCATCCAAGCACTAGTAAAATGCTTAAAGAGTGAACACCGCATCTTGAAGAAGGTATGCTAATGCTTCTTACTATCTTTTATATTTAGAGATTGTTATACTGTTTATTAGAAGTTCTAGAATTTTCCAGGAAGCTGCGTGGGTGCTGTCTAATATAGCTGCTGGTTCAGTTGAGCATAAGCGGTTGATATATTCAAGTGAAGCTATGCAGCTTCTTTTAAATCTTCTTTCAACAGCTGCATTTGACATAAAAAAGGAGGTAGCATATGTCCTGGGAAACATCTGTGTCGCCCCTGCTGAAGGTTCTGGAAGGCCAAATGTAATTCTGGACCACTTGGTGAATCTTGTTCATGGAGGATGCCTAACTGGTTTTGTGGTTTTGGTAAGATCTGCTGATGTTGAGGCAGCAAAATTGGGACTGCAATTCATTGAGCTGGTAAGCAGAATGATGGTTGTGTTTGATCAATCTTATCTTCTATTTGCTTCTTTCTCTTTTCCTTCTAAACGGAGTATGCTGGTTATGGTTTACATGCCCCAACAAAATCTTAATGAAGGCAGTAAAAGGAGTTACCCCTCTCTCTCTCACACACACATACACATTTATATTTACTTGGATAGATAACGACTGTTGATAATGGTTCATTCCACTGTTGACAGATTGTTATTTTAGTTGCTCCAGTGTCATAAAATTAGACTATAATGATGTTGCAGTGAGCAAGAAGGAAAAGAATCAAGGGGATTCAAAAAATGCAAGAATTCGACACTTGGAATTTGAGCTTGTGACCTAAAGCAATTTTTAGGCCACCTTTGCTACTACATTAGAAGATTTCCTTATGTTAAAGGGATTCAACATTTAATATATGTAAAAAAAAAGTTCTGATGGGAGGTGGAAGGTATCCCTTCGAAGTATGCGCAAGCTGGCCCGGACATCACGGTTATCAAAAAATATATATGCACACAAAAAGTTGTTTTTACCGTACTTGCACAGTCCAACGAAAGGGATTCAATTGAACCCCCTTCAGACCATGAAGCTCTTGCCTGGCTTACTTGCGATCTTGTGTTGTTTCAACTGTATGTTGATATGGATGCAATAGATGATAGTTGTCATTACTGCATAATCATTTTAGCCCTTTCAGGTAATTTTAAGAACTTCTCTTTGACAGGTGTTGAGAGGAATGCCGAATGGAGAGGGTCCGAAGCTTGTTGAAAGGGAAGATGGTATTGATGCAATGGAAAGATACCAATTTCATGAAAATGAAGAACTCAGGTGCATGGCAAACGAGTTGGTTGATAAATACTTTGGGGAAGAATATGGACTTGATGAATAAAAACATGTTCATGGTTGTATAACTACTGTGAAGCTTGTGGCTCACCAAGGTGTGTGCATATATTTAGATAAGCAATTGCATGGTTTTCCCAATATTTTGTGTAATCTGAATTTAGACGGGTTTTCCAGATGTAAATGTACTGAATTGAGAGGGGTGAGTGTTGGGGGAGGGGGGTGGATCATGGATGTACAAGCTTCCAATGTTGTACTATGTTTCTAACACCAAAAAATAGGATTTGCCAGTAGATATGTTAAAGATTCAATGTGTCTTTCTCCTCTTTGTTATTTTTGTTGTATTCTTCCTCCCAGGTCTCATGTGAAAGCATTTAAGTTCTTGTTTACACCAGAACATCAGTCATGATGGTCACTCAAAGTAACCTACTTGAGCTTCGCCCTTCGATTAGCCTTTTTCTTTCCCTGCTCCATCTTTTCCTTTTGTCCTTCAATCCAAACAAGAAAAGAAAATTGAATTCACTTCTGTCGTATATCAAACTACGGGCGATCCTTCCTAGTTTTGACATACAATGGGACATTCTTTTTCCCAATTTTCTATTCCAACAGCTTAAAATTTCTCAAAAGCTCATTGGATTAAAATATACTGACAGTGTGATAGCTTTGGACCTCATAATTATTTGGTGCGAAATGCAACACATGTACTTGTGTTGTGTGATTATCTTTCCTACATCATTCTTCCTTTGATTTCAAGGCATGAATCTCCAGCAAAAGCTCTCCCCTAATTGAGGAAAGAAAACAGGAAACAACTAACCCTCTTTTTCATTCACCACCTTCAATCATATGTTTGTTAGAAATCCCAGTGGCAGAGTTAGGATTTTCACCAAGAAAAATTAACATCTACTATGTATAAAAAAAGTTGACCTATATATTGTAAGATTTTTCAGCAAAGGGATTCTGATGAAAAAAACCATGTTCTTTCCTACAGGTAAACCAAAAGGAAATTTTTCTCCAAAAACATCATCTCAAGTTTCAAATATCCCAGTTTGTACAAAATTTCCAGCCAGCATTAAAGACAAAATTGTTTGAGTTTTACTTCATGGGATCATTAGAAAGATCGAAATAAAAAGTTCATCTATGTGAGATAGCATGTTGTCCATTTTCTTCTTTGTTTTTTTATGCCATATGCACAAAGGGCATAGTCTTTCACCGAAAAATTAGTAGCTTATTTAATCGATATTATGAAATGCAAATTAGCTATCTAACATATTAACTTTCAAATAATGAAAAAATCACAATTTCTAAAAACAATATTACTATTATACTATTCATTTTATCTCCCTATAAGCATATAATTAATAAACTTTATCAGTATTACAATTAAAACGTAACTCTTTCATGAATAAAAATAAAATTAGTTTCAAATAGCGAAACAATAAAATATGATAATTTTGATACATATGACAAAAGACCAATGACAAATGAAAATGTATAATTCAGCTATGTATTTTTATAAGAAATATTAAGTGACATTCACCCTCACGATGTTCTAAAATAGTAAATATGCAATATCACGACTTGTTATTTGAGTTACACCCAATCTTCTTATTTCTATAGATGAAAAACTATTAAATATCATTCATTTGTTAAAGAATTATGAGGGTCAATGATTTTAATTAAGGAATTTAACATATAATTTGTGTAAGAATTATTAGCCGAGCCCTGAGCGTTGGGCGTTAGGCGTGTTTAGGGCGTACAGTCGGACGCTTAGGGCGTAAGCCTCAGAGGAACTAAGCCCAGACGTGATCCCCGAGGCGAGTCCTGGGGCAGCTTAGTTGATAAACGATGTTTCTAATTTCTTAATGCCGATTTTGCTTTACATTAAGTGTTGCTTAAGCGATTCTTAAAAGTCAACTATAAATGCATCTTCCGTATTGGCTTCAAGAGGAAGAATCCAAGAAAATCTTTGACTACTTCTACAAACACATGGGATTAACGAGACTCGTTAATCTTAATAACTTTCTTGAATATAAAAAATTGATCCAATATTCACAAAAAGAAAAACAAAATATTACTACTATAGATGTTTTTAGATTAAATAATAGGGTTTTTTGCAGGGAAAAAAAGAGAGTGAGTAGTTTAACAGATCAAAAGCGTCCAATTAAAATTTCAAACTTTAGTTTTAATAGTTCACTTCTTTGGATTCAGAAGATGGAGCCGGACCACTTCTATTCAAGACAGCTCACGAGAATACATTTTTAAAAAATGGATCTTGTGTCTAACTCAACCCCAAAAGTTAGCTTATAGGGTGAGGAATGTCAAAGTCCATATAAAGAGTCCTTGTTCCCATTTCATTTTCGATGTGGGACACTTAACACTCCCCCGCACGCCCAGACCTCGTTAATTGGAGCGTTGACAATATAATTTGGGGGCCTAACATCAACGAACAAAGAATTGGAATGAGTTTGACTCTGATACCATGTAAAGAATGGATATTGGGCCTAACTCAACTCCAAAAGCTAGTTTGTAGGGTGAGTATTGTCCAAGTCCATATAAGGAGTTCATATTCTCATTCCATATCGGATGTGGGACTCTTAACACTCCCGCACGCCCAGACCTTGTTAACTGGGGCATGGATAATATAATTTGGGGGCCCAACATTGGTGAACAAATAATTGAAATTGGTCTGGCTCTAATACCATGTCAAGAATGGATCTTGGGCCTAACTCAACCCCAAAAGCTAGCTTATAGGGTGAGGATTGTCCAAGTCCATGTTCCCATTCCATTTCAGATGTGGGACTCTTAACAATATTACCTAATTTTCTAAGTTTGTTAGCCTTTAAATTAACATTGAATTTAATAATATTTTATTTTTTTTCTCTTAGTTAATACTCCTATAGAAATAGGGAAGACTGGATTAATTTAGCATCGCCTAAAAAACCACTATTTTTTTGTGTGTGTTGTTTGTGGGGGTGGGGTGGGATGGGGGTTATGGATATGTCCCGACAAGTTTCTGTTCACGAGAAGCATTATCAAGTACTACAACTGCAACTGACGAAAAATATTTTCTTTATGACATCAGAGCCAAAACTTAGCCCCCTAACCCTAGCCCTAAGCCGCCGGAACCACCCTACTTCGGCTCATCTCCCTCGTTGAAACCCTAGCCTCCTTAGGATTTTCCCTTGCCAAAACCCTAATTGGGTTCTTCCTCCTCGTTTTCGTCATTCATAACCAACAATGGCCAGCCAAAATAAATTTCATCCCTCTTTTGCCATAAATAACGTCAAGAACTTCATTACGATGATTCTTGAGATGGAAAAAGGGCAATATTAATCTTGAGCGGAGTTATTCAAAATCCATTGCCGCGCATACCAAGTCATTGACCATATTCTTCCTCCAAAGCCTCAATCGGGTGTCATGGAAAAGTCCACTGATATTGACATGGATCTTTAGTCTCGCTTGGATGCTATAGTCCTTCAATGGATTTACGACACCATATCAAATAACCTTTTGCACACCATATTGGAACCGGATTCGACGGCTCAACAAGCATAGGAGTGTTTGCAAAAAAAAAATCAAGATAACAAGATTTCTCGTACGGTTTATCTAGAAAATCAATTCACCAATGTCAAGATGGATGATTTTTCAAGCGTCTCCGCATATTGTAATGAGTTAAAAATGCTTGCCGATCAACTATCCAACGTTGGTGCACCGGTGACGAATCAAAGGCTAGTTCTCAAATTAAATGTGGGTTAGAATGAACAATATGATGGTGTTGCTACGTTCATTCAATAAAGTAATCCATTGCCACCATTTTATGAGGCTCGTTCGAGATTGATTCTTGAAGAAACCCGAAAACTAAAACAAGCGGCGATGGTGGCAAACAATGTCGGCACAATAGTCCAAATCGCAACAACAATGGAACCAAAATGGGGACAAAATTGCTACAATAACAAAGGAAAAAATAATGGTGAAAGGGGACGAGGCCGTGGTGGCGGAAATCAGCCCGGCGACAGCAGCAACCACCGGCAGCAGGGGCAGAACAAGCCCAACTGAGGGAGCCCAATGCTCCCTCTCGTGCGGTCTAGTGGCAGCCTCAAGCCCACACTTGACCCAACCCAAAAATTTTCGGAACCGGTTCAGCTGGACCGAAATCTTCTCCGACCGAGACTAGGCCCAACAACAACTACACCACAAATTCAGCCCACAACAACCCGACATCCCCACTGCCCTAACAATCCATTTTAGATCACGCCCCAACCCGGTCCATCTAAACCAGTGGTATGCATGGAATTTTTCGGCCTAAGCATCATTTTAATCTGACATCCTCTGTCTAAACATCCCCGATTCCTCGTAATTCAAAAGCTTCCCTATCGGACCCGAATTGGAAGGCCGTCATGTTAGATGAAATTGATGCTCCTATTAAAAATAAGATGTGGGAGTTGGTGTCTTGTACTTCTAATGTAAACATAACTCATTCCATGTGGATTTTTTGTCGTAAAAAAAATCTGATGGTTCCTTTGAGGCACAAATCACGTCTTGTTGGTGATGGCAAGTCTCAGTAGGTTAGAGTGGAGTGTGATGAAACCTTTAGCCCTCTTTTTAAACCGATGACTATCCAGACAGTTCTCAGTCTGACTCTGTCAAAATTATGGTCCATTCATCAGTTGGACGTAAAAAATGCATTTCTCCATGGTCACCTACAAGAAACATTTTACATGCACCAGCCTTTGGGATTCCGAGATCCTATTCATCCGGATTATATTTTCTTGTTGAATAAATCTTTATATGGTCTCAAACAGGCCCCCGAGCATGGTATAACATGTTTGCTGGGTTTGTTTCCACACTGAACGTCTCACATAGCAAATCCGATCAGTCTTTATTTATTTATCAGAAAGGGAATGACATGTCATACATTCTTCTCTATGTTGATGACATCATCCTCACTTCATCATCTGCCTCTCTTCGCCAGTCGATTATGTCCCTTCTTACATTTGAATTTTCTATGAAGGATTTGAGTCCTTTGAACTATTTTTTTGGGTATTGATGTAACTCAACATACATGTGGTCTATTTCTTTGTCAAAGAAAATATGCCGAGAAGATAATTGACTGAGCCGACATGTCTTCATGTAAGCCGTCACCTACGCCGGTGGATACCAAGGCTAAGTTGAGTATCTCTTCGGGTCTCCATACGTCGATCCAACACATTACCACAGTTTAGCAGGGGCATTGCAATATCTCACCTTTACGAGACCTGATATATCTTATGTTGTTCAACATATATGTTTACATATGCATGACCCAAATGAGGAACATATGGGTGCTCTCAAACGAATTATGCGGTATATTTATGGTACTCTTGATTTTGGCTTACATCTGTATTAGTCAACCATTTCTGGTCTCACATCTTATACCGATGCTGATTAGGGTGGATGCCCGGATACCAGACACTCCACCTCTGGTTATTGTGTATTTCTCGGTGATAATTTGATCTCGTGGTCGTCGAAATGCCAACCCACGTTATCTCGGTATAGTGCGGAAGTCGAATATAGAGGGGTTGCGAATGTTGTCTCTGAATCGTGTTGGCTACGTAATCTTTTATTGCAGCTCCATTGTCCAATAAAAAAGGCAACCATCGTTTATTGTGATATTGTGAGTGCGATATATCTGTCAGGGAACCCCGTACAACATCAACGCTATCAGATTGCCGATATATTCACCAAGAGTCTTCCGCGGATACTCTTTGATGATTTCAGGAACAGTCTCAGCGTACGAGAGTCTCCCGCTAAGACTGCGGGGGAATGATAGATTATGAAAATAATATTTGATTATGTCCATAATCAAAGTAAATATTTTATATTTAGATTGTAAATATTCTGAGTATATTCTACCATAATTGTAGCCTAAATTGAGTCTTGTAAGCATGTATATATTATTACATTCAAGGAATGAAAAGGGCACGGAAAATATTTCCTTCACCAACAACTAATTATACTCGCAAAGAACAATTTTAAAGTGAACCAAATATTCTAACAAAACCTTTAAGAAAACAAGAAAAGAGCAACTAATTTTACTATTGGTGTACCATTCTGGTTAACTATATATGTTTTACAACAAATATAGCTAAATGTAATAGAAATCTAAAGGAGAGGTTCAACAACACCATTTACATACAATCTAATTTGGATTTTGGAGTGAATAAGTCACACTTTCAGCCTGAGCTGAGATTCAGATTTAAAATTTGTAGGTTCCTATAACAATGTTATATTAATATTATAATCATAATAATTAGATTTACAAATAAATATCTATAGAAATTTAGTAGATATTTTAATATATAAGAAAATTGAGTAAAATTATTGAGTTCATTAAACCTATAACTATCATTATAGATCCACCCCCATCCAACCACCATATCAACTATTTGCAGATATTATATAGAGAATGGTAGTTGGCTTTCTTGAGTATTGCCATTTGGTTAGGGAGCACATAAACTGTAAATGATGAGAACAAATTACAAAATTCAGCCCTTTTATGAGAAATATATAGAGATACTAAGATAACAGCTGGAAGATTTGGTCAAATGCATCAACCGAATATAAATTAAAAGGTCTAAAAAAGAAAACAACAAAGAAACAATCAAGAAAAGATGTTCTCCAAATCTCCAATTATGACTTTCCCAGAAGTTATTTTTCATATATTATTTAAAATATTTTGCACAATATAAAGTTATGTTTCTTTTTTACAACATTTTTTCAATATTGAAATTTTATTAAATTAAGTTTTGAGAAATAAAGGTGAAATATGGCATCAACCTAACCTCACTAAAGCCTAAACAGAAGATAGAGAAAATAGATGTCCCCTTTATAATACAATACATACGCTTATCCCTCTAAACAGAAGATGACTGTTATTTAAATTAATCGCTTGTTTTCACATATTGCATTTTAACTTTTTTTCAATCAGGTGTTTAGTGAAAAAGGTAAATAATACTAAATAAATAAACTCAATGGGATCATAAAACTCTGGCATAGCTTAGATGTATTTAATGCCTTATCCCCATAAAAGTAGTCTAACAGACCATTATAGTTTTATTTTCTCTGTTTTACGTTAAATCGAATTTTAAAAAATACTGGGATATTTTTACCTCAAAATACTATAGTATGTCAAAACATTTTATTTATTTGTTCATTGAGACACCCTTGTAGTTCCTGTTCCGTGGCCCCAACCTTAATTGTGACCACTTCTGGTATTGTAATAAGTGATGCTTGTTTCATTATTTTAGGAGGCATGAAGGATTAAATGCTTTACTAAACTTAGTCACAAGTCCTTACTCCTTTATTTTAATATTCACCCACTGTATCTGATAACTATTTTGAAGAAAGAAATACTCCATTAAAATTCTGTCGGCTTATTCATTGTTTTCCTCACATAGAAAGAGGGGTGGGGTCTGATGATAGTTTTATGTGGGGTCCACTGTTTCCAGCTCATCCACACTTGCCAAAACCAGCTGTTCTCCTTTCAATTTTTCTTTTATAACTGGCTTGCCGATTTATTAGAGACTATTTTCCGGACTCGGCACTAATATCATTAAAATTAAATTACAGTGTTTGATAAGAGAACAACTAGGCCATAAGAGAGCAGTTCTTTCTTTCTTTCAATTTTTCTCAATACATTAGTTGGAATTGTTCATAAGTTAAGATCTAGTTTCTCTCTCTCACTACAAAAATGCAAAAAGGTCACTAAATGTTAGAGGGGTCCAACTCTTTTCTTATCTTTTTGTTTCTGTTAGCCACATTGTGACTCTTTACAGAGAAAAAGCTGCAATCTTTGAAGAATAGTAGAACAAAATAAAAGCTTTCTGAGATCTCTGAAGCTCTAATTTCAAAAGGGTATTATTCAAAACAATTAAATTTATGTTTTTTTTTTTCTTGAAGTTCTTGTTGCCTTAGTATATGGGTAGTGCATAATTTGCTGAAAAGTTGATATCTTTCTTTGAAATTGAGCCATTGGGAAAAGGTAGCTAATTGAAATGTGAAATGTCATTGTTCAAATGCTTTCCCTTTTAGATTTTTTTTGAAGCTATAGGTGCATTTATCTTCCAAGTTATTATGTTTTATTCTTTGTTTGAAGTATTCAGAATGAGAGCCAGTTTATGCATTTGATGAGATTCTCTTGTCAGCAGCCTAGTTTTATGGATTTAGAATCTTGATTGCTTGTATCGCTGGTTGAGAAATTAGATTTAGATAATCTATGCTCAATTAAAATTGCAACTTGGTTAGACATAAAGTATTATTCATAGATCTTCAAGTTATTCCATTTTCAACTTGTATCTTGTGGTAATCTTAGCTTCTCCTTGCCCCCCCCCCCCCCCCCCCTCCCCACACACAGAGACACAAGCATATTGTAAATTATAAGTGCATTACTGTGAAATTGTGATCTTTCACATGATACCAAGTTCTTTTTGGGCATTAGGTTGGAGATTTCTCTTTCTGTTAGTGGGTGTTTGGACATAAAAAAAATGTGAAATTTGAAAGAAAAAAAAGTATTTGGAGAAAAGTTGAAAAATGGTATTTGGAAAATGCAGTTGTGTTTGGACATTTATACAGCTTGGAAAAATGTTGATTTTTTGTGAGTGATTTGTAGTGGGAAAAAGGGGAAAGAAAAAGGTATTCGGAGTTTTTCGAATCCGGAATATCAAGTTGAATTCCGGAAAATTGTAACAATTCTATGTCCAAACATAATTCCGGAATAAACTTCCGGAAAAAGTGAAAATCATCCATGGTGAAACGGGCCCTTTATTTACTAAGTTTACCTAAATCTCTAATTGAAAAGGTTGAATCATCCCTCTAATGTAGTGTGTTTTGTCTTCTAAATAGGGTACATTGTGGAATGCAAAGATGGGGAAGAAAGGAAACTGGTTTTCTTCAGTAAAGAAGGCTCTGAGCCCAAATTCTAAAGAAAAGGCTGACAAGGTTAAGTTGAAATAATCATATACTAGTACTTCTCTAGCATGATGTTAACTGGTGCCTGACATTTCTTGAGTGAAATTTCAGAAAGCAAGTAAATCAAAGAAGAAATGGTTTGGGAAAGAAAAGCATCCAGTACCGGATTCTTCCACTTTGGTGGTTGCGTCAATGTCTCCTCCTCGACCTGTTCCTCCAGTGAAGGAGGTCAAACTGGCTGAAGTGGAAGAAGAACAGACTAAACATGTTTATTCTGTTGCAGTTGCCACAGCTGCAGCAGCCGAAGCGGCTGTTGCAGCTGCCCAGGCTGCTGCAGAGGTTGTTCGGTTAACTACAGTCAATCAATTTGCAGGTAAATCCAAGGAGGAAATAGCCGCCATCAGGATTCAGACTGCATTTCGAGGATATCTGGTATGCATTTGTACTTTCATGTTTTGTCATTGCAAATGGTTTTTCCCTTTTTCGGGAGAGTTTCTTTCAGCTATTTAATGATAAACTTGATTCTCTCAGTAGAAAAAAGGTGCTTTTTCATTTTTGACCCGTCGGTCAAAATCATTACGGGCGCTAGTACAAAACCTATACACTGACTATGTATGTGCTATGTATATGATATGTATTATGTATATAATATGCATATTATATTTATATTTATGCTTAATATACAAAACATATACATTTCCTCGCTATTATTTTTAGAGCGGTCCAAAAATGTAATTGTAAAAGGAAAGGCAATAGATAGCTACTTTGCTGTTTAATTTTGCTTTACTTGTGAGAACATGAAATAAATGATTTGATACTGAAATAGAACTTGCTGTTGGGGTTCTCATTTGCAGGCCAGAAGGGCGTTGAGAGCTTTAAGAGGACTCGTCAGACTCAAAACACTAGTTGATGGACCTACTGTCAAACGGCAAACTGCAAATACTCTGAAATGCATGCAGACTTTATCTCGTGCACAGTCTCAGATTAGTTCTAGAAGGAGCAGGTTGTTGGAAGAGAACAGAACTCTCCAGAGGCAGCTCATGCAGAAACATGCAAAAGAACTTGAGAGTTTGAGGGTCAGTATTCTTCCTTAATTCCACCTTTTTCTAAGAAATGGATTTGGTGCTGGTATAGTGGACTTTCATTCTCCATTAGAATAACTGAGATGAATTTGTTCTCGAAACAACCATGACAGTGTTCTAGTGAAGTTTATTGGTAAATATTATACAACAGACTTGCGGAAGTGTTTATGTCAAAACATGCTGTAAGATGGAGTCTGGTGTATACATTTAACCATTATATTGTTGCACAGTGAAAATTTTATGTTTGGAAATTTCACCTGGAGCAACTCTTTTTTAATTCCAAAATTTGTGAACAGAAACTTTAATGTGTAATTTGTGAATGCCTTTTTGTGTTTTTTGACAATATGCTATACCGAGCATTTAACGGCTCGAGATTTTGTAACATATTTTGTGCTATTGGCCAAGTTGATCCTCTTTCTTTTTATTATATTTCCTTTGGGGGTTTAGGGGGCGGTCGGGTGGGCTCATCTAAGGGTGTGTGAAATTTTTAAATGTTTCTCGTCTAATGTTTTCTGTTTTGATAGAGAGGGGAGGAATGGGATGATACTCTACAATCAAAGGAGCAAAGTGAAGCAAGTTTGCTCAGCAGATATGAAGCTGCAATGAGACGAGAAAGAGCACTAGCCTATTCATATTCCCACCAGGTACTCCATTAATCATTCTTTTCTATACAACTATTAACATTTTCAGAGAGGGTAGTTCAATTCCCAAGGCTATGTCAAAATTTAACCATGATATTTATCAAAAGAAAAAAAAGAGTAAAACTTTATTGATGACACTATTGCTGATATCTTGGTCTCATCTCTTTTTGATTTTCCGTATTAACCAATAACCAGTGCATTTCTTCAAAAGAATATCTTTCCATGTTTAAACATGTACGTTTTTTCTCGTGAGTTATTAACGGCGTTACTAGTCATTGATTGTGTAAACAATGTTGACTTGACAGCAAACCTGGAAGAAGTCATCAAAATCTACCAATTTGTTGTTTATGGATCCAACCAATCCTCAATGGGGTTGGAGCTGGTTAGAGCGGTGGATGGGTGCTAGGCCTAAGGAAACGCAAAGCATGTCAGAGAAAGAGCTAAAAAGTGATCAAATGTCCGTTAGAAGTGCCAGTATGAGCATTGCTGGAGGAGAAATTACCAAGGCATTTGCCCGGTATCAGCTGAATTCTGAACTCCCATCTTCTCCTTCCAGCCAAAAACCAAACCGTCCTTCAAGCCGCCAGTCTCCTACTACCCCTTCCAAGCGAGGAACAGCTAGAAAAATCAAACCAGCAAGTGCAAGAGTCAGTGCAATAAACCAAGATGATGACACACGAAGCGTGTTTAGTGTTCAATCAGAAATGAACAGGAGGCATAGCATTGCAGGTAGGGGCGTCAAATGGGCGGGTTGGGCTGAATTTGGGCAGGTCAAAATAGGTTAAGTAAATAAATGGGTTGGGTTGAATGGGCTAAAAAAGCAGGTCCTACTCAATTCTTATTGAATTTTAATTTCTGTGTTTGTTCTTTTATAATTTTTAGTATCTAATAATTTTTTTTCTTTATTATGGCTATATATAACATATAACATAGAAAAATATCTTTCTGAAAATAATTTGACAAGATTTCTCATGGGTCAATTTGCGTTGTGTATCAGCCCCTTTTTTATGGGTTGGGTTGAGATGGGCTGAGCAGTCAATGATCAGCCCAAACTTGGGCTGATTGGGTGAGTTATGTTTTCATGGCTAATTTTCCCGCCCCTAATTGCAGGATCGTCTGTTAGAGATGATGAGAGCTTGGGAAGCTGCTCGTCAGTACCAAGTTATATGGCGTCCACTCAGTCAACAAAAGCAAGAACACGGTTGCAGAGTCCATTGGGCGTGGAAAACGGCACGCCACCAGCAAAGGGATCAGCAGGTTCTGTGAAGAAGCGACTCTCTTACCCGCCTTCACCAGCCATTACAAGGCGGCATTCAGGTCCACCAAAGATTGAGAATACATCCACAAACACCTGTATTACTGAAGAATATGTGAATGGAGTTGTCAACTAGCTCATCTTATCACAAGTAATAAGCTGTCCCGCAGCCTTGCTGTCCCGAAGGCATTCATTGATCGGCTCATGCAACTTCAACTTCTCCATAAAATCAACATGAGTTCATTACTCTAAGTGCATGCCTGCGTGGTGCTAGCCTTTTTAATTTATCAAAAAAAATGATACTAGCTTCTTAAATATTCTCTTTTTCCACGAGTGTTGATGATTTCAGATTGTGATAGTTGTGAATTTATTTTAGAGAAAGCATTTTCTTGTTTGTGATTATATATATGATTTCATCTTTATTATGTATACAAAATGGTGAAAAAGAACGATGTTTCTTTATTTAGTCAATGGACATTGTTGTTTTTCCGTCTTTAGTGAAAGTATATTTATGTCATAGAGACAATCTATATTAGGACAAATGTACTTTATACACATTCATATTATTATTAATGGAGATAAATATTTTGGCATTTGCAATTATTGAATTGTTATTTGATTGTTTGTAATTATTCATTAATGTTGCATCCTTTGAGCTTACGTTGTCATTAATAGAGTGAGATATTCATGATGGAGTGTAACTCTTAAAATAGCCTCGACTAATGATCATCGAGAATGGGATATCGATGATATGTGATAAGTCGACATGTGGTCTGCATCACATTCTTAGAGGATGTAGTATGTCTCACCTGCTACGAGTAATGGCTACTCGTGATGGACATATGGATATTTTGAAAGTATTGGTATACCCTGCTGATATACTATTTGTTATACTTGTCTAAAGTATGAGTAGCGTGTGGGAGATAGAAGTCCTTAGACTTGAGGTCAATACGCGTCTTGTCTACAAAGTAATGTACTTTGATCCCGTCCTAAGCTCAAATGCCTTATAGGTTGAGATATGGCTTGTATTAGGTACATTACGATGTGGATTGAAGGTGGTAGTTGAGCCAAGATTAGGATTCATTCCTCGAATGTATATTCGAGAGAACACTCGGATTCTCAGTGATATTAGGTTGACTAAGTCGTTGGCCAACGCAATAGACATATTTAGAATATGGTCTAGTCGTCAACTAATATAGATGAGATACAATGATTAAGCCATTTGGATAGACACTTGACAAATCCTAAGCTTGATCGGGTGTGTCGTGAATGAAAGGATTTTATCTTACCACATAAATGTTAAGTTTACTGGATTCGCGTAAACGTACTTCACATATTGAGTTCGTTTTCCGGCGCCGTCTAGGAGTTCTGTGTAGACCTTAATTTGATTAATGTCGATATGAGAAGGCATGTAGGGTCGCACTATGTCGATTGTCCGTTTCGATCTAAGGATGTATTGAGAGAGTAATTAAATGTTCGATTTGGAATCGAGATAATTAAATGAATAATGATTATTTTAATTAAGTCAAAATTGAATTTTGGATTTAATTAAGAATGCACGAAAAATAAATCGAGACAGTGCAAGAGCACGTCGAGCGCCCATACCCTAGGGCTGTGGCGCCTCTGCATCGATTTTTGGGCCAGGCCGGGTTTGACCTTATTTTCAACTATAAATAGAGGCATTCCTTTCATTATACATACACAAAATTTCTGAAAATCATTCTAAGCCTTAGAGACTTAAATCAAATACTCCCTCGAACCTCTGCCGGATTTCCTAGCTTTCCGAAGGAGAAATACATTGAAGCTTGGAGCTTGCAATCGGAAGGGCAACCGCGTGTGCACCTTATAGTAGACAAAGATTCCAGATATTCAAACTTGTAAGTTTATGCCTTATGTTACAAGTTTAATTGTTGTATAACCATACCAGAAATGTTGTTGGAGTAAGTAAGAAACAAAATTTTTAAACTTCCGTTGTGCCTTACTTATGTGCTTTGTACCCAACAAACCCTACATTTAGATCAATTACTATATGCCTTCATAATTTATGGAGATGGTTGGCAAAAGATGACCTTAAACCTGAATGTTAATCGTAACAAGTTCTGTATGCTGTGCAACAGACCTTCAACTTGAACCTGGTCAAAACTATTAGCGAATATTCTCCGAATATTTCTTGTATATTTTGTAATTATGATAGATGTATATTTAAGGTAACTTAGGATTCTAATTATATTAGGAATCAACATTTGTAAGGTAAGTTAGGATTCGTACCATATTAGGAATCAACTTTTGTACAACTATATATATTGCAAAATATACAGGGAATATTCGAAGAATATTCACTAATAAAAACAAATATCTGCAGTTCTCAAGGCCAGTTAGCCATTCCACAAAGTAAATATACTACTAGTAATTAAAGTAGAAGCTCAATTAGAAAAGAAGGTGATGTAATTCTAAAAATTAAAATCTAATCATGAGTAAAATCAGACGACAAATGAGAATGAAAATCTGTGCATCTCCCTGTACATTTGTGGTGATATATAGGAGTATATAAATACACTGATATACACGTGATAAATATAGTGCAACAATGATTCAATTCTGAATTTTGACTCCAAACCATTCAAATCACCTTCAATCTTCCTCAAATTTTGTATATAGCCTTCTCCGGGTGTTCCCAACAAATTCCAACCAAACTTATCCGAAAACAACTGCTCCTATATTTTCAGATTAAATGAGTATTGACATTAGCGGTTCCATAAAAGCTACATGAAGGAAGAAGAAAGTAGCTTAAGTAGAAGAAGAAAAGTAAGATTAAATAAAATTTTGTATCATTAAGTAAGAAGCAACATTTAGTAGGGTTAAGTATCATTATATAGGTCCGTTTGGGCAGCTCAATTGGTTATCAATGGGATATTTGGAAAAGTATCATTATATAGGAATAACTAGCATGAAATAAATAGCTTTAAAAGCATTTAGTAGGAATAAGTAGCATTAAGTAAAAGAAGAAAAATAGGATTAAGTAGAATACTATAAAATTGATAGTTAAGTCTTGAGAAATACTAAACCCATAAACAAATGACTTTAGTATAAAAATTAATGGTCCCCAAACCTACTCACTCCCTCACTTCGCGTGACCAAAGATTCTCAATTCCTGTCTTTGATATAGTACCATTAATTTATAAAACAAAAATTTTAATTTTCTTTTAATAATAAATAAAGTATATAGGAGTAGTATATGAAACAAAAAATATATACTAAAATATGTATTTACTGTCATTGTAACATTTATGAGAATGATTCAGTACATGAATGAAAATTTGATGCGAGCAGCCTCATGAAATATATTTATGCGCATTAAGAATTATATATCAAACTAAACAACTTAATCTTAGGGGTAGTATAATATGCGGGATAAGATAGACAAAAATATCTCATATGATTAACTATACGACCTTTTATATGGGATAACTAATATTAGCGAATATTCTCCGAATATTCTTTGTATATTTTGTAATTATGATAGATGTATATTTAAGGTACCTTAGGATTCTAATTGTATTAGGAATCAACTTTTGTAAGGTAAGTTAGGATTCGTATCATATTAGGAATCAACCTTTGTACAACTATATATATTGTGAATAATTAAAGGAATCCCCAAGGGAAATTATTCCATCTTTCAACTAATTCCACCATTTTAGTATAAATGATGGGATAATCAAATTAAATAATCTTGCATTTGATTCCGAAAATATTATTTATCCCACCAACCAAACGATACTAAGAGTCATAAACTAAAATAATATTATATATCACTAAATTATAATTAAATAATCATAATAAAATATATACTACCTATGTCTCAATTTAAATGTCTTACTTTTCTTTTTGATCTGTTCAAAAAAAAAATATCTCTTTCTATATTTAGTAAGCTAACAATTCAAACATTTTGTATGACAAGTTTAAAATTACAAAATTCAAAAAATATTTTAATATATTATCAGGGTGACTTTTGATGGAGATCTTGGAACTGGGTTTCTTCATCCATTTCTCCGGAGGATTCAGATGAGCGACGAGGTAGAAGACGAAGGGTTGTATAGGGTTTTGGATTTCAATTTCCTTTTTCTATGAAATTGAGAGCCCTATTTGGGGATTGGGACTAGAATCTAGCATATGGATTTTGACGTCTTCTCGTGAATTCAACTCCTCTTTCATAGCAGAAGTTTATTTGATTGCTATTGTCGCCTCTGCTAGAAAGGAAGCAAGCATCATCTTCATCTTATATCTGGGTGTATTTGTCATATATATTTCTATGTATTTGGCTTCTTATCTTGTATCAATATATAAATACACTAAAATACACATGTATTTAAATATATAAAAGTTACATCTGAAAATATATGTATTTAAATACAATAAAATACATCTGAAAAACCCAACCATAAGCTACTAACGATAATTTTGAAAAAGTAGCTATAGTTGATTAGAAGCCTACAAAATATAGTGGTTTATGTAAGTTTTCCTATATTTTTTATTTTTTTTTTTTTTGTCATTTAAAGAAAATAGTTAAGTAATTGATAGGAAAGAAGCTTCTAAATCAATTAGTAACTTATAGTATAAATACTCAATCTATTTTTAGTATATTATATTGATGAAAAATAGCTCTTGATTAATTTCTCTACAAAACTCAATTTATTTTTAGTATACTGCTACACTTTTATATTTCTTCTTTGTTTCTTCAAGATTTTTTTGATTAAATTGCTCTGAAAGACAAGAGCTACAATGTATGAATTTGTTGTTTTTATTTTTTCTCGAGCCCCAAATGTTGCAAGAAGTATATTGAAGTATCAAACAAGTATTCTCAAATCAATTTATCAACTTCTATTATTTTAACTTTTTAGTATTATTTTATCTAAAACTTGTTTGTTTTGATATTTTATTATGTGATATATATTGTATTTTTAATTATTTTCTAAAATATAAATTATGTCAATTAGAAAATATGAATTTGATTGTTCAAAATTCTGAAGAGAGAGAGAATTGGATCTTTAATATAATCTCAAAAAGAGATCTTAAGAAAGTTAATGAGATATTTAAAATAGATCCTTAAAAAGTAGTCTTTAAATTTAAAAATATATATGATTTTTTTTTCGTGACAAAAAAATTTGAGGCCCTTTATTGAACTTTGGTTTTAAACCCAATAATATTGAATCACCATGTATATTATACACATTTTTTAAAATTTAGAATCGTAAAATTTAAAAATAATTTTTTACTTTTAAATTTTGTGTTCAGTCAAACTAAGACGGAGATATTATTATACTTATTTATTTGTATCAAAACATTGAAAAAGTTGTGTGGCATGAGTACCAAATTAGGGGAGAGTATCCAATTTTAAGTTTCTTATTTTGACTTGACATGAAGTTTAAAAAATAAAGGAATTTTTTTGAATTTTTATGGTTTTAAATTAAAGATGTGTGTAGTTTTTTAAATCATGTAATTTTAAACGTGTCAGTTAAGATGTTAGAATTGAAAAAATTATTAAATATAAATTATTATTTTTGAGATAAATCAAAAAGAGGGGCTAATATCATGCATTAATTTTACTTTTATTTTCTACTGTAGTCAAGTTCGTTTTAGTTTCTTTATCCATACACTGACAAAAACGAACACAGTACTAAGTGAAAGAAGACAGTTGACTGGACAGTCACTTGGGAAACTGCGTTGAGTTTAGCTGAAGGCTATAGCTACTACCCTCCTGCTAATTGGTTTGTGTGTACGAACACAAAAATTAAGCTTCCCTCGAGTTCTTCACCCCACTCTTTAGGGTTCTTTCTTCTGCTTCATTTTCTTTGAGCTTGAGCCAGAAAGGGAACTGCTGCTGCATGTTTTCTTGATTTTCACTTTGTTGAGATCATTTTGGTAAGTTCAAAACTGTTCATTTATCAGCACAAGTGTTGGAGAAGGGTTGTTTTTTTGTCGTTATTTGGAATGGTTGGTCTTTCCCTTTGCTTATATGAACTTTGTAGTGACTGAGAGCATTGATTTCTCATGTGGGTTGGTTTCTTTTTCGATAAAGTTTCAGTCTTTGAGGAACTTTTGTGTTTGTTTTACAATGTAGGTTGACATAGCTTTAGAGAGGCTTTGTTTTTTGTTCTACGGAAGGATTGGTCTCTTTCTCTGCTTATGTGAACTTTGTAGTTGCTGAGATCATTGATTTCTCATGTAGGTTGGTATTAGCGAATATTCTCCAAATATTCACATTATATTTTGTAATTATGATAGTTGTATATTTAAGGTAACTTAGGATTCTTACTGTATTAGGAATCAACCTCTCGTACAACTATATATATATATATATATATATATATATATATATATATATATATATATATATATTGTGATTAATGAAAGGAATTTGGAAGAAAGTTTATTCCAATCTTACGTGTCATCAGAAGCAAAACCCTAAACCCTATTCTTTTTTCTTCCACCAAGCTGCCGCCGCCCCCACCACCTAACTCGGCCGTCGTCACCATTTTTTTCTTCTCTTTCAATTTGTGACCACCATGTCTCTTCCAGTCGCGGCGGAGGATGAGGAGGCAGAGGCCGGGGCAATGGCAAGCAAGGCAAAGGACCTGGAAGGGGCAACAGGGCCCAACAGGTGAGCCCAACGCCTGTCTAACCATTCCAGTGGCCTGGTCCGTCAGGTTGGCCCAATGCAGGAACTTGGGCCTCCCCAGCTTGTCCATATCCAACAGCAGGAGCCCAATTCCAGCAAGCTTGGGCGCCTGGTCTCTTGGGCTCGGGTCCAGCACCTCGACTGGTCCAACAGGCTCACCTTGTTTCAGCCCAGCAACTGTCCACTGGTCACAATATGGCCCCAACCGATTTGGGCCAGGCATTCAATGCTTTGAATCTTCAACAACCCGACGAAAATTGATACATGGATACTGGAGCCACATCTCATCTCACCCGGTCTTCAGGTAATCTATCTCAATTGCTTAAATTAAAGCATCCCCAATTCATCACCGTCGGTAATGGTCATCGCATTCCAATTGAAGGTTATGGTAATGCCCACACACAACCTCCCCATCCGCCCTTCTCTCTAAACCGTGTCCTGTATGCTCATAACATTATTAAAAATTTAATATCCGTTAGAAAATTCACCCGTAATAATTCTGTGTCTGTGGAATTTGACTCTTTTGGTTTCTATGTGAAGGATCTCTCTACGGGGAAAATTCTAACGTGCTGCAATAGTGTGGGAGACCTCTACCCGTTCACTCCATCTTCCGCTGTCAACACGCAATCTCATACCTCCCTTGCTGCAATCTCTCCATCAACTTGGCATGATAGACTTAGTCATCTAGGAGCACATTTTTTTACTTTTCTTAGAAATACTAAGCTTATTAGATGTAATAATGGAAAACTTGTCCAAAACTGTCTTTCTTGTCCGCTTGTCAAACATAGTCGTCTTCCATTTATGTCATCTTTAAGTGTTACTTTTTCACCGTTTGATATTGTGCATGTTGATTTATGGACTTTTCCTGTTGTTAGCTCCCTTGGTCATAAATTTTACCTTGTCTTATTGGATGACTTCTCACATTTTATCTGGATTTACCCACGAAAATTCAAGTCTGAAGTTTTTGTCAAGTTTTTTGAGGTTCATAACTACATAAAAACTCAATTTGAAAAACCAATAAAATCCTTTCAATGTGATAACAGTCGTGAATTCAATAATTCGGCGTTTCACAATTTTTGCACCACTCATGGCATGGTTTTCCGTTTCTCATGTCTCCACACATCACTTCAAAACGATAAAGCTGAACGAATCATTCTTATCATCAATAATATGGTTCGGACTATTGTATTCCATGCCTCCCTCCCCCCTTCCTTCTGGGTCTATGCTGTTAAAATGGTTGAATATATAATCAATATTTTACCTACTAGCAATCTTCATAATAAAACCCCCACCGAAATTCTCTACCGAAGAAGGACCCTGTCCTATGACTATCTTAGAATTTTCGGTTGCCTGTGCTACCCCAATCTTGCATCCACTGCCTCTCATAAATTAGCTCCACCCCGTGTGTCTTTGTTGGCTTTCCGTCTAATCATAGGGGCTATCTGTGCTATGACTTGTCCACTCGTAAAATTGTTGTGTCCCGTCACGTTACTTTTGATGAGACGTGCTTTCCATTCTCCAACCTCCGAAAATTTCAAAATACGGACTACACGTTTCTCGATGAGTTAGCCATTTCACCGATCCTCCGATCCCTCCACTACCGTGACCACCCTGCTCCGTCACGGACTGCTTCGTCTCCGGTCTCCGACACCGCATCACCGCCCCAGTCGTCATCACCCATCACTACATCTCCAACTCCCAGGCCAGCACCTCCGACCTCCGTTCCAGAACAACCGACAAACCACCATCGGGTAAGTCTCAGCCCATTGATAAACAACTATCCCCCCCCCCCAAATCGGTAACCCAACATCAACACCAGACACCGGCAACCATCCACTGTCACCGAACCACCTCCAGACCCTGACACCGACACCAGACCCCATCAGCTCACCCACCTGGACCCAGTCATCATCGTCACCGACGATCGACGACACCCAACCGAAATGCCAACACCCAGAATCGGATATCCAGAACATCCACACCCACCAGCGTACCGACACAACCCATTTACCCACCCACCGTATGGAAACTCGTGCCCAACACGTGATTTTCAAACCCAATGTTCACTTTAACTTATCCACACACACTATATCCCCAATTCCCAAAAACCCCAAATTAGCCAAACTGGACCCTAATTGGAATGCGACCATGCGTGAGGAATTTTCTGCTTTAACAAACCAGCACACTTGGGATTTAGTTCCTAGACCGGATGGGTGAATGTGATCCGATGCATGTGGCTATTTCGTCACAAATTCAGAGACAGTGGTGACTTGGAGAGGTATAAGGCGAGACTTGTTGCCAATGACACTAATCAGCAGGAGGGAATTGATTGTGGTGAGACTTTCAGTCCGGTTGTCAAACCGGCTACTATTCGTACTGTTGTTAGTATTGCTATGGGCAAGCATTGGCTGATTCATCAGCTTGATGTCAAGAATGCATTTCTTCATGGGGATTTGAAAGAAACAGTGTACATGCATCAACCACCAGGTTTTGTCCATCCTGCAACCCCTCAGTATGTATGTCGCCTCAGGAAGTCACTATATGGATTGAAACAAGCTCCCCGAGCTTGGTATGACCATTTTGGCAGGTATATTTTGCAGATTGGGTTTATATGTAACAGGTGTGATAACTCTCTTTTCAGTTTTCATCGCGGTAGCAGCATTGCCTATTTGCTATTGTATGTGGATGACATTGTTCTCACTGCCTCATCTGACGGATTGAAAAATGAAATCATTGGTCTACTCAAAACTGAATTTGATATGATTGATTTGGGTACACTTAGCTATTTTTTGGGTATATCAGTAACCACGATCTACCAATATAATGTTCATGAGTCAGCGTAAATATGCAGAAGAGATAGTGTACAGGGCTAAGATGTCAAATTGCAAGGTTATGCTAGCTCCAGTCGATTCTAAATCTAAGCTTAGTGCTACTGATGGTGATCCAATTTCTGATCCTACTCTGTATCGGAGTCTTGCAGGTGTTCTTCAGTATCTTACATTCACTAGGCCTGATATTGCATATGTTGTTCAGCAGATGTGTCTGTTTATGCATGCTCCGAGAGAGCCCCACTTTGCTTCCCTTAAGCGTATTCTCAGATACGTTAAGGGAACCCTTGACTATGGATTGCCCCCTCTGCGCCGAACATGCTGCTATCTTATACGGATGCAGATTGGGCAGGGTGCCCGGACACGCGTCGCTCCACTTCAGGATATTTTGTATTTCTAGGGGATAATCTTATTTCCTGGTCCGCCAAGAGACAAGCCACATTATCCCGTTCGAGTGCTGAAGCAGAGTATCGCGGCATTGCTAATGTAGTTGCTGAGATCTATTGGCTCCGAAATCTTCTTTTGGAGCTCGAGTGTCCACTGCGCAAGACGTCTATAGTCTACTGTGATAACATATCTGCCATATATCTATCTCACAATCCTGTCCAACATCAGCGGACCAAACATATTGAGATGGATATCCACTTTGTGCGTGAGAAGGTAGCTCTTGGTCAGGTCAAAGTGTTACATGTGTCTTCCTCCTATCAGTATGCAGATATTTTCACAAAAGGGCTACCGAGACAGTTATTCATCGACTTCAGATCCAGCCTTAGCGTTCGGCCTCCTCCCGCTCCGACTGAGGGGGAGTATTAGCGAATATTCTCCGAATACAGTATATTTTGTAATTATGATAGTTGTATATTTAAGGTAACTTAGGATTCTTACTGTATTAGGAATCAACCTCTGTACAACTATATATATATTGTGATTAATGAAAGGAATCTGGAAGAGAGTTTATTCCAATCTTACAGTTGGTATCTTTTTTGATAAAGTTTCAGTCTTTGAGGAAATCTTGTGTTTGTTTTACAATGTAGGTTGACATAGCTTTAGATCTCTGGTTTTGGAGGCTTTGTTTTTGTTCTTCGGAATGATTGATCTTTCTCTCTGCTTATATGAACTTTGTAGTTGCTGAGAGCATTAATTTCTCATGTGGGTTGGTTTCTTTTTTGATAAAGTTTCAGTCTTTGAGGAAATCTTCTGTTTGTTTTACAATATAGGTTGACATAGCTTTAAAGTTCTGGTCTTTGAGGCTTTGTTTTTTGTTCTTTGCAATGATCGGTCTTTCTCTCTGCATATTTGAACTTTGTAGTTGCTGAGAGCACCGATTTCTCATGTGGGTTGGTTTCTTTTTTGATAAAGTTTCAGTCTTTGAGGAAATTATGCTTTTGTTTTACAATGTAGGTTGACATAGCATTAATTTCTCATGTGGGTTGGTATCTTTTTTGATAAAGTTTCAGTTTTGAGGAAATCTTCTGTTTGTTTTACAATGTAGGTTGACATAGCATTTAGAGCTCTGGTTTTGGAGGCTTTGTTTTCTGTTCTTTGGAATTATTGGTCTTTCTCTCTGCTTATATGAACTTTGTAGTTGCTGAGAGCACTGATTTCTCATGTGGGTTGGTTTCTTTTTTGACGAAGTTTCAGTCTTTGAGGAAATTTTCTGTTTGTTTTACAATGTAGGTTGACATAGCATTTAGAGCTCTAGTTTTGGAGGCATTGTTTTCTGTTCTTTGGAATTATATTGGTCTTTCTCTCTGCTTATATGAACTTTGTAGTTGCTGAGAGCACTGATTTCTCATGTGGATTGGTTTCTTTTTTGATAAAGTTTCAGTCTTTGAGGAAATTTTGCGTTTGTTTTACAATGTAGGTTGACTTAGCATTTAGAGCTCTGGTTTTGGAGGTTATGTGTTTTGCAAAAACAGATGAAACTGCTTTTCTTTTCTTTTTTGTGGTCTACTTAGAAAGGGCAATGAAGAGTTTATAATTTCTTTAGATCTATATCACCTAACATAAACATGAATGAGAGAAAAGTATCACCAAAAAACTTTTAACTTATTTAGTTTTTTCTTTGTAGTTTTAGATAAATATAAACTAAAAGTCCCACAATTGACTTTTTATCTCAAGTGTAAACATGATTTATCCCTTTGGGTAAAGCTAATAACGGATCTTATTTTGGTGCTGCATATGTTGTCTCTTTGCAGCTTGATGGACGTTCAGTTTTCCCTTCTTTTTGGGAAGCATCATCTCTTTATGTCCTTAAAAGTCACTAGTGATTCCTGTTGAAATGTTTGCTAAAATGTGGTTTCAAATGTCATTTTCTTATTCACCATGTTGTTCCAAAGATGTCGTTGATGTTGCGGAAGCCGAATATATAGAGAGTGATTAAATCACAACTACTATATCTAAAGACAACTAATAAATAGTAATAGAGACAACAATAAAAAAGAACACCAAGAATTTACGAGGTTCGGCAAAATTGTATTTTTGCCTAATCCTCGGACACAACCAATCCAAATTTTATTCCACTCCAAAATTACAAGTGAAATACTAATAGAGAGAAAGAAGAATCAAATGACTTAGAAGATGAGAAGGCAAGTGAGGGATGATTTCAAATGAATAAAACCTTGCTATTTATAGAAGGAAAATTGTCTCACTAATGCCATGCATGGCATCACTTAGAATGTGATCATGCAATGTAAATGCATGAAAAATGCATTTATCAATTTCATGCTACAAAAGTGGCTTTTAATGTTCACATAGAATCTTGACAAATTTAACAAATCTCCACATTGGCAAGATTTTGCATTTTCAATTTTCTCTTAATGAATTTTGGTTGTGTCTTCAACTTCAATCTTCAATGTTCAGCAATGTTGATCAAGTTCAAACAATGTTGAAACTTGACCGCAATCACTACTTTCATCAACATATCGGCAGGATTATTTGTAGTTCGAACTTTCTGCATCATGACTCCCCTTCTTCTATAATGTCTCGTATAAAGTGATACCGAACATCAATATGCTTCGTCCTTGCATGATAAACTTGGTTCTTTGCTAATTGGATAGCACTTTGACTATCACAAAATACTGTGCTTTCTTGTTCAATACCAAGCTCTCTAAGCAAATCTTGAAGCCAAATTGCCTCCTTCATAGCTTCCGTAATTGCCATGTACTCTGCCTCAGTGGTAGACAAAGCAATCGTTGACTGCAACGTAGACTTCCAACTAACTGATGCATTTGCAGGAGTGAAAACATAACCAGTAGTTGATCTTCATTTGTCCAAATCACCCGCATAATCTGAGTCACAATATCCGACTAGATACTGACTTTCTTTCTGCTAAAAAATCAAACTAACCTCTACAGTATTACAAATATATCGTAGAATCCATTTCACAGCTTGCCAATGCTCCTTTCCTGGATTATGCATATACCTACTTACAACTCCAATAGCATGTGAAATATCTGGTCTTGTGCAAACCATTGCATACGTCAAGCTACCAACAACATTTGCATGGTACTCTTGACATATATTCTCGTTCAGTTTCATTCTTCGGCGACATAACGACACTAAGCTTAAAATGAGGAGCAAGCGGAGTGCTAACTGACTTTGTTTTCTCATTCGTGCCAAATCGATCTAGCACCCTCTTCAAGTATTCTTTATGAGATAAACAGAGTTTCTTTGAATGTCCATCTCTTTTTATCTCCATGCCAAGAATTTCTTTGCCTTATCCAAATCCTTCATCTCAAACTCCTTTCTTAGTTGAAGCTTCAACTTCTCAATTTCCTCTTGACTTTTGGAAGTTATTAACATATTATCAATAAATAGGAGAAGATATACGAAGGATCTATCTTCAAGCTTGTGCAAATACACACAATGATCGTATTTGCTTCTTCTATACCTCTGTTGCAACATAAACTTGTCAAATCGTTTGTACCATTGTCTAGAAGATTGTTTTAATCCGTACAATGTTTTTTCAAGTTTGCACTAGGGATGGCAGTGGGTCGGGTTTGGGGCGGTTTTTGGGATTCCCGTACCCTACCCACCCTCCCAAATGTGCCACCCATACCCTACCTATTACCCACTAGGTATATAATTTCCATACCATTATTTGCCCCTTTCGGGTATTGGGTACCCGCGGGTTATACACTTCCTCTAATAAAACACAAAAATTCTACAAATTTCATAAAATATATTACCAAATAAGTTTCATAATTACCGAATACAATCAAAGTTCTATGAAAAAAATTGTCCAAACACTAATGTCATCTCAAAAACAAAATGCAATTACATCAAACATGTCTTCAAGGTCTTCAAACTTTTAGTGTGCTTCTCCATAAATCTATGAAAAAACAAAAGAAAAATGATAAAAAAAAGAGATTATATAGAAAAAATTATATCTCAATATAAAGGAAGAAAAAACACAACAATAAAGTCATACCTTTGGAACAACAAAGCACTACTTTGACCATTGAAAAATCTTCAAAGTATTATCAAAGGATCTACAACATTGGTAAAAAATTAATTGAATTAACCAAATAGAAAAAAATTACACCTTCATTTATTAATAAGTAATATATGTAAGATTTCATACCTTCATCATCCACATCTTCATCAACACAAATGGTTGGACATTCAACTAAGTTTGATGTAGTACTAGGAACTTCATCTACAAATAAAATCACACAATACTACATAGTTTGGAAGAATCCGTTGGGTTTTCCAATATCAATAGGTTGATTGTTTCGCTCCTGTTCTAAACTATGTAATTTAGGTGGTGTTATTTAAAATATATATATATATATATATATATATATATATATATACTAGTAATATTTAATAAGCATCATAAACTAATATATTTTTAATTATTCATGTTAATTGTATGTTAAGGATTATATATTTTTATTATATAGTTTATTACTATTATCTATATTGATACTTAAATAATTAAATTAAGGTCCTCAATCTATTATCTTTATAATTATAATTTTTATATATATATATATATATATATATATATATATAATTAAAATTAATTGCAATTATATATACATGGGTCGGGTAGGGATGGGTCGGGTATCCTACCCATCGGGTAACGGGTACGGGTACAGGTAGGGTTCAACCATATCCTTACCCGCCCCTAACCCACCCTCAGACAGTCGGGTTAATACCCTACCCGACCCATGGGTCAGTCAAAGAGGGTAATTACCCGCGTTGATCGGGTCGGGTACAGGTCAGGTCAATTTTGTCATCTCTAGTTTGCACACCATATTTTCCTTTCCAACAATTTTGAATCTTTTTGGCTGAGTCATATAAATTTCTTCTTCCAAATCTCCATGTAAAAATGCAGTTTTTATTGAACTGGTTCCAAACTCAATTGTGCTACCAAAGCCAACAAAACTTTAGGAGTGTTTCACGACCGGAGAAAATACCTCATTATAATCAATTCCATCCTTTTGAGCATATCTTTTGGCCACTAATCTTGCTTTGTATCGAACATCTTCTTGGTTAGGAAATCATTCTTTCTTTGCATATACCCATTTGCACTCAATTGCTCCAATTTCCATGTGTGATTCTGATGAAGGGACTGCATTTCTTCGTTCATGACAATCCTCTACTTATCTTCTTCTGAACTTTGGACTGCATCTTTATAAGTGATTGGGATACCATCAGCTATAATTGAGGTTGCACAAGCCACCATATCAATAAGACGAGTAGGTTTTCTTATTGTTGTTTTTGGCTTGCTGGTTGCTATTGATTCAAGTTGTTGTTAAGGTTCCTGAGTTGGAATCTCCCTCTCAACCGATTCTTCTTCCTGAGGAAAATCTTCTGTTGTTTCCTCGTTTTCTCTTTGTGTTGAGAAAATTAATTTTCTGTCAAACTCCACCTGCTTTGAAGCACCATCAGTTTGTTTGACATCTTCAAGTGTTATCTTATCTGTTATGGCAGATTCATCAAAGGTAACATCTCTGCTGAATATAATTTTTCTTGTCTTTGGATACCATAAGCGGTATCCCTTGACCCGGAAGTAATCCCCATAAATATAGTTTTCTTTGCTCTCGAATCCAATTTTGACTCTTTTACATAATAATATACAATTGAGCCAAATACATGCAAAGAACCATAATCTTCAGCATGTTTTCCATACCATTTTTAAAATGGTGTCTTGCCATCAATAGCGGCAGATGGTAGACGATTAATGAGATGGCATGCATATGTTATTGCCTTAGCCCAAAATTCTTTGCCCAAGCCAGCATTAGACAACATACACCGAACCTTCTCCAGCAAAGTCCGGTTCATGAGCTCTGCCACTCTATTCTATTGTGGTGTAATTCTGACTGTGAAATGCGTGACGATGCCATCTTCTTCACAAATCTTATTGAAAAGATCATTTTTGTATTCTCCACCATTGTCTGTGCGAAGACACTTGATCTTTCTGCATGTTTGAGTCTCCATCATCGCCTTCCATTTGAGAAAAATTCCCAACACTTCATCTTTAGTTTTCATCGTATACACCCATACTCTCCGGGAAAAGATGTCAACAAAGGTTACAAAATAGTGTTTCCCACCTAATGAAGGTGTTTTGGAAGCACCCCAAACATCAGAGTAAAAATAATCCAAAATACCTTTAGTATTTTGAATAATTGTTCCAAATTTAACCCTTGTTTGTTTCCCCTTGACTCAATGCTCCAAAACTCAAATTGCAAGCCTTTACTCCTTTTTAACAATCCTTGATCTGATAAAGATTTCAAGGATTTTCCTCCAGCATGTCCCATAGCCTGGTCGTTGCTGCCTCCTTGTCATCAGTGGATTTCATTGTCGATGTCCCAATAACTGTACTACCGTGATAGTGGTACATGTTATTTTCCAAATTCCCTTCATTACCACCAGTGCAGCAGAGTATATTCTCATTATCTCATTTTTTGCAACGACTTTGAACCCCTTTGACTCTAGGGTTCCACAGAAATGAGATTTTTCTTCAAATTCGGTACGTATCGAACATCTGTTAATGTTCTGATTGATCCATCATGGTTCCTTAATCGGAATGAACCTATACCATATGCGGTAAGAGGATTGTTATTTGCGGTGTGAATAACTCCACATTCTCCTTCTTGAAAATCAATTAACCAGTGTCGGTTGGGACACATATGATAGCTACAAGCTGAGTCCATCAGCCATACGTTAGATGGTCTGGATGGCTCCATTGGAACTAGTAAGAAATCATAATCGTCACAATCAGCCTTCCCATTGTTAGGTTTGGCTTTGTATTTCAACTTTGGACAGTCTTTCTTTTAGTGTCCTTTTTCTCGGTAAAAAACGCATTCATCTTTGTTGAGTCTAGATCTTGACTTAGATCTTCTTTCTTCGTTCTCATTTGGTTTGGAGAACGACCTCTCACGACCAGTGCTTCTCCTTCTCCACCTTTTTGTTTTTCTCTCTTTCGTTGTTCATAACTGTACAAGGTAGAACAAACTTCTTTGAGAGATACTTCATCATTCTCATGAAGTAGAGTAGTTTCGAGGTGTTGGTACTCATCGGGAAGTGAACTTAACAACATTAAGGCCATATCTCCATCACTAAAAGTCATGTTTTGCAAATCTGTCGCCAACTTATTAAAGCTGGTGATATGATCATTCATTGTGGTACCAGGAACATATGTGAAGCGTAACAACCGTTTTTTCATGTAGAGTTTATTTTGATTGTTTTTCTTCAAGAATTTATCTTCCAATGCATTCCACAATTTACTTGCAAAAGTTTCCTTCGTGTATGGATACTTCTGTTCTCTTGCAAGGTAAGATCGAATGGTACCACAAGCAACACAATTGATAATCTTCCAATCTTCTTTTCCTATGATGTCTGGTTTCTTTTCTTCTATGGCAATATCTAGCCCGTGTTGAAAAAGGACATCAAGAACCTCGCCTTGCCACATCCCGAAATGTCCTGACCCATCAAAAATTTCAACTGCAAATTTCATATTTGACACAAATCTTGTCATAAGTGAAGATGCCAATGACGTATTAGTGATACCCGATGTGGATTCTTCATTTTTCTTGTCTTCCATTTCTACTACAAATACTATTTATTAGCTGACAATACAGAAGACCAAAGTAACATTCAGACTGTGTTGCAACCACATAGCATACTCGGACAGAACCTTGGCTCTGATACCAATTGTTGCGGAAGCCGAATATATAGAGTGTGATTAAATCACAACTACTATATCTAAAGACAACTAATAAATAGTAATAAAGACAACAATAAAAAAGAACACCAAGAATTTATGAGGACTAGAAAAAAATAATCACTCTCTATATATTCGGCTTCCGCAACAATTGCTATACAGTAATAAGCACTGGAGTAAAAGTTGAAGTAAAAGTTAAGAAAGTTGATAAATGGCTTACATAATGATAGTGTTGTTTCTTGGACTGCAAATTTCTTGGCCTTCCAATTTTCTTTTTTTCTTTTTTGGTTTCTTCCTCCGATAGTAAGTTTGTTGGTGCGAGTGGAGGCAGTTTTTATGTTGTTTTCTTGAAGGGATAGTATATATCCATTTTGAATGTTTAAGTTTTCAGATCCCTCTTGAACCATTATCTGTGTATAATTTTGCATATGTCCATACAATAGCATTTCTTTCTCAGATAAGGAGTCCTCTGAAATGTTTCCCGTGTTGCGTGTCAGGTTGGTCTTTGAAGAAAACAAATTTAGTTTGTCATTTCTACATCTACTGCTGAGAGGAAATGAGTATGCAGACACCAAAAGCAAGGTATTTCTAAATTTATTCACTCTGCTTTTGTTGATCTTTGCAAGTAATTCAAAGGCCTTATTTTGCTTCTTATGTCTTCCCCCTTCTTCCATGAGATTCAAATACAGTGTTTTTTAGTGTTGTTAGATCACTTCAAAGAGTGTCTTAACTAATCATCAACAACAGTTTCAATTTGTTCCTTTCATTTCATTCTTACATAGTCAAATTGACTTCTAAAACAGAAAATGATGATTGTCTTGAGCCATTGGTCCTTTGAGATACGAAATGAGTGTGCTACTGCTCTGCGACAGTGAACTAAAATACTACATTGTTAGTATAGTTGAGAAAATTATTTTTGAGATTCTCATAATTGAACTGAAATTTGAATATTAACATGTGATCAGCTTTGCTATCTCAGAAAAAAAAAAGTGAAGTGACCCTAAGGGAAGGAGTGGTATAACAATAATTCAGAGTTCCATTTTCTCTTTTCATGTTGCTGCAGCAGATATATGATATTTGATCCATCTTTCAAGATCTATAATTTAAACATCTATTATACTACTATTACTTCAGTTCTGCAAAGTTAATTTGCATGACAGTTGTGAAATCATTCTCTGCTGATAGTTCATCTCTTGTCTGTGCTTGTTTGACTATCTCGTTCGCCTTCTCACATCTTTTTGGCTGAAGGACTGTTTCTGCTGAGGTGCCACATAGGACATCTCCAGCTACAGCGAAGACAGCTCGAAAGCTCAGAACTTCAGGGCCAGATGTTGATTCTGTTTCATCTCCAAATCCAGCAAGCAGAACACCGAAGGACAGGAGTCCTAAAGATATTGGTCGTCGGTCACCACGAAGTTCAGCAATAGAGGTACTTGAATCTTTCCTCGACACAAAGTCTATGGTATCACATTATTACTTGGAGAAAGTTAAAAACCGTAGTTCTAAAGTTCGTCAATGATTAACACTACTGGTACAAGGTATTTCAAATATGCACAAATAATTTTTTCCCTTCCTATTAAGATTTTAACTTTTTTCTGTTTATCTCATTCTTATAGTAGCAGCTAGAATGTCCCTCTGTGCATGGTTAAAATCTGTAGAACCATCTGCTTACTTTAGCTCTCTTTGGTCAGTTGGACTTGTCATTCTGTTATGGTGGAAAATTATTGCAGCACATTCATTAAACACGGCGCTCCTGTTATCTCGCTTTTCCCTTAACTGCTGTTGCAGTTGAGGGAATTCACAAATGTCTCTTCTATTAAATATTATTGCTGTTTAAGTTGCTCCCTTCCTACTTAAAATCCCTCCAACATTACAAAGATGCTCATTGTTCTTATTTTGCAAAACGCAGCAGAAGCGTCCAGGCAGAGTGTCCGCTTTGGAAGACCAGCTTGCTCAACTCCAAGAGGAGGTGAAGGCGGCAAAGGAACAGCTCAGTTTATCAGAATCATTGAAGAGAATGACTCAACAAGAGGCTAACAAAGTTAAGAAGCAGCTTGCAGTCATGTCAGAGAAACTTGAGGAGTCTGAGAAGCAGCTGCTTGAACGCTCAGATCCTGAGGAAGCTCGACTCCTGGAGCTACGCAAGATCTCACAAGAACGGGATCGAGAATGGAAATCTGAACTCGAGGCTGTACAGAAGAAGCAGGAATTGGACTCTGCTGCTCTGGCTTCTGCTCTAAATGAAATCCAGAACCTTAAACTTCAGCTTGATAGAGTAACTGATTCTGAAGACACTCAAGCTCGCCATGCTGAATCAGCCCATGCTGAGACCGAAAGCTTAAGGGTACAACTCAAAGAAACCCTTACATTGCTTGAGCAATTGCAAAACCAGTTAAACAAAAGCAAGGAATCTGAAGCTAACGTGCTTGAAGAAGCAAGTAAAGCTCAGTTGGAGCTGGAAGTCGCGAACATGACAGGCAATGCTCTACGCTCGGAAGGTCTGAAGGCAATGGAGGCTTGCAAATCCTTGTCAGTGGAGTTGGAACAGTCAAAGGCTCAAGTGGCTGCATTGGAGGAACTTGTCAGCAAACTCCAATCTGAGCAAGAAAAAGGAATTGATGTGGAAGCTGATGAACTAAAAACTGAGTTCAGTAATCTTAAAAATGAGGTAAATCAACTACAGGCTGCATTGGAGGATTCTGAGAGAAGGTGTCATGAAGAATGCATTCAGAGCACCTTGCAGATAAGAAGTGCTTATGAGATAGTGGAGAGCACAAAGTCTGAATCGACTCAAAGAGAGACTAAATGGAACTCAAAGTTAAATGCTGCAAAAGAAGATATGGAAGAGTTAAAGGAGAAATTAATGAACAAAGAAGCTGAACTACAAAAAAATTCAGATGATAATAAGGGCCTGAATGTACACCTTGAAGAAATACAGGCAACTGACGGAGAATCTGAATTACTAGACGAACTGAAGAAATCAGAGTCAATCTTGCAGATTTAAGGGCAAGTTTATTTGATAAAGAGATAGAGTTGCAGAATACTACTGAGGAAAACGAGATGCTGAAGTCGGAAATCTTGAAGAGGGAAATGGAGAGTAGCAAAGTGAATGATGAAGCTCTTGCCTTAGCAGAAGCTGCGAGAACTTCTGAAAGAGAGGCCCTGATGAAGCTGGGGTGTGTGACCGAGGAAGCAGATAAAAGTAGTAGAAAAACAGCACGAGTCATCGAGGAGTTGGATGCAGCACAGGCAACTAACTCTGAGATGGAAGCTGAGTTGAGGAGGTTAAAAGTACAATCTGATCAATGGAGGAAAGCTGCCGAAGCTGCTGCAGCTATGCTCTCAACTGGAAACAATGGGAGATACATCGAGAGAACAGGATCTTTGGACTACCATACTATTGGTGGCAAGCTGCGTTCTCCGTTATCTGAAGATATGGATAATGATTACTCATCCAAGAAGAAGAATAATGGCAATATGTTGAAGAAGATTGGTAGTTTATTAAAAAAGGGCCACAAATAGATGCATAGCGTGCAGGTTTGCTTTCAAATAACCATTGTTCTCTTCTCTAATAATAATAATAATCTAGTTTTTTCGTTTTTCAGTTTTTGTTAATATATCTACTATTTTCCCTTGTCAGGTACTTTTGTTGAGCTTTGGCCTCCTGGAAAAATCTCTTAGCTGATTTTTGTAAAGCTATTCCAGAATTGATGAGACCTCTATGACCTCACCTGCTAATACTGATATGTTTCCTTAGGAGATAATAAGCATATAACATCATTTGCAATTTTCAGCTTATTTTGCAGTTGGAGCGTTCATATATAGACTGCTATATGTTCCAACAATGTTCTGCTAAGTGTAATGAACCCCAGACAGTTGATTAATCCTAGAACTTGCTGTATCTGTTCCTTCAGATTTTGATGCTGAAGATGGAATCTGGATGAATTTTCATTGTAGATTTTAAGTAGCGCGTGCTTCATAGATTATTTCTTGACTCATATTCACTATGCGCAAGTGTATACTGGCCAAGGAAGGAGCCACCCTTTGCCAACTTAAAGGGAAGAAAAAAAGAGTTCTGTAAACATCTCTTACCCCAAACTTTATAAGATTTAATATCAAAATTTATTTGATAATTTCATCCATCTGAGGAAAAAGTTGGTAGATATGTAGTTAGGTACTTCACAATGACTAGTGATTAAGAATTTCTGGCCGAGCAATGAATACTAGAAATAATGCCTATCCACATAACCTGGTAAGAAAAGAAACTGATATTTTGGCAGGAGGATGTAAGTTAATCAACTTGTACTTTCTTTTATGCTAAATTCTTTGTCACTAGAGAAATGTTTCACATCATCACGACATACAGTTTAGTGATACTGGTGTAGTCTCCTGACAATATATGCGAGTTTAATTCTCACCGTCCTCTTTTCCTGATTGACTATGTAATTAAAAAAACAGAAAATGTTTAAGAAGAGTATAGTCAAATTTCAGGTTCAAATGTCTGATTGTTTACTTTCTAAGCTACTATAGTAAGAACACAACAACAACAACGACAACAGAACCAAGAAAAAACAAAGACAATAATTTACATGTAAAAGTCCTTGTATGATAGGGAAAAGCATTGATCAAACATCAAAATGAAAAGAAAGAATCCACTACAAAGAGAAACAAACAAGTAATATTTGAAAGTTTCGATCACACATTTATTGTATGAAAGATTTATATCAATAGTATTGGACTGTAAGTTCTGGTGGTAATTAGGGGAATGTTATATATCTCAACCCTAGTACATTGATCACTTTACTACTACTATAATTTCATGCTAGAAAATAATACAGTAGACATTTCTGCAAACTTAAAGATTATACTCTACTAGTTTTAGTGGATTTTAAACACAACACTCGTTAATTAATTAGGCACATAAAAGTGGAAGTAATTACTATTTCTCTCTCTAACTAATTGGATAAAATCCAAATATGCTAACCAAGTTTCATAAATAAGTGAATTGCGCTATGCTAAATATTAATTTTACTTATTGGCCAATGAAGATGTGGTAAATGAAACATTCAGATTGCCTAAAAATATAAGTAGTATGTGCCTTTTAACAAAGCCAAGAATATAGAAAGTATTTTAAAAAGAAACTTCTTTTACTAACAGCTTGTTCGGAGGGTTGTTACCTATTGTATTATATTTTGTTGTTAATTTAAATACAATATTTGTTTTGAGTGTTACTTTAATTTTATTGTATCGTATTGTTAAATTCATTGTTATGTAATGACGAAAAGCTCTATTTGGTGTTATCGCGTTGTTACTTTATTCTTCTCTCATTTTTGTCTTTACTTATTATTTAATAATCCTATTTTATCTTTTACATTACATTTTTTATAGATCTACCATGTACCCTACTTTTTTGTAGGTTTATCTTTCAATTATTAATGTGTGGTATTGTGTAACTAGGGGAAACGAGACGATCTATCCAAACGTTGTATTTATCAAAATAATTTAGTACAATACAATACAACACAATATATCTGGGACAAGGGGGAGTGGCCTCGGTGGAGGACAAGATGCGGGAAGCGAGGCTGAGATGGTTTGGGCATGTGAAGAGGAGTGATACATATGCTCCAGTGCGGAGGTGTGAGAGATGGCTATGGACGGTTTCAGGAGAGGTAGAGGTAGACCGAAGAAGTTTTGGGGAGATGTGATTAGACAGGACGTGACGCAGTTCCAGCTTACCGAGGACATTACCTTAAATAGGAGGCTATGGAGGACTCAGATTAGGGTAAAAGGCTAGTAGGAGGCCCGCTTATCCTTTCTTACTAGTAGACACGGTATTACTTTATAGTTTCTTATCTTGCTATTATTTGTTATTTTTTGTACTTTGATTATCTTTGTGATAACTACTGTGTAAAGTCCTGTAAAAAAAAAAAAAAAAAAAAAAAAACACAGAAGATGCAAGAAAAAAATCAGATTCAACACACACGATAACTCCCTCACATCCCATAACTCCCTCACATCCCATTTATCATGTGCACTTTCTGTACTTGGTTACAAATACAACACACACACACACACATGATACAACACATCAAATATACAATACAACAAAAAGGGAGATACAGCAAATCAGAAACAAAGCAAAGAGAGGGAAAAAAAAGATTAAAGAGAGCAATTAAGGAGTTCCAAAAAGGTTTGGTTGAAGTTGAGGTTTTGTTCGTGGTTACGAAGCAACAAAGGTGAGTTTTCTCACTCAAAGTTCTTAGTAAAATCCTTTATTTTTAAGTTACAATACATGTTAGAATATAATCCGGTTATTGAAAGAATGAGCATGAAATTTATGATTGTTTAATAACTAGTTTGGATTGTGCAATTGTAATCTGTTATACTGGGCTATACTTGTTAGAATTGGATGAAATTTTACAGAGTTGTACATATTTCTGTTACGGTCAGTTTGAGACTTTACGGGGATAAATATGACTTACGGTTTTAGAGTTATTGCTGTTTAAACATTCTGCCTCGGATCAACCGAAGTCTGGAAGGGCAGAATGTATAATGTAAAAACTGTACAAATCAGTAATGAATATGAAAGATTGTGATGAATAAAAGTTATAGATTACTCTGTCCTCGACAGTTTGAGACTTTACGGGGATAAATCCGACTTACGGTTTGAGAGTTGTAATCCTTACAAGTGAAAAGGGCGAAATATTGAAGGAAGGAAATATTATTTGAGCCTTTTGAACATATGACTTATTTAAACAACAAATAAGTGCATTGGATCAGGTTGCACGTACCGCAACAAATAAGTGCATTGGATCGGGTTGCACGTACCGCAACAAATAAGTGCATTGGATCGGGTTGCACGTACCGCAACAAATACATAAATGCATTGGATCGGGTTGCACGGACCGCAACATATATATATAAATGCATTGGATCGGGTTGCACGTACCGCAACAAATAAGTGCATTGGATCGGGTTGAACGGACCGCAACAAATACATAAATGCATTGGATCGGGTTGCACGGACCACAAAAAATATATATAAATGCATTGGATGGGGTTGCACGTACCGCAACAAATATATAAATGCACTGGACCGGGTTGCACGTACCTCAACAAATGTATAATATGTTATATGGGAAAAAGCAGGAGTACTGTTTAAACTAAGTTGTTTTTTTTCTAAGACGAGTGGGGAAAAAATTTTGCACATGAATATTTATTGATTTATTTAATAAACGGGTTGTAATCTGTTTATTTCAACATGCTTATTATTTTCTTATAATGTGATTGTAATTAAAAATATTGTGAGGTTACTTTGGACTGTAAGGTGAGATTCCCACTCAGGCCCGGATGGTAGGGCCGACTCTTTTATTTAACATATTTCAGGAAGGCGCGATAGAGGAAAAGCTCCGCAAGAGGGCTAGCGATCGTCTCGCAGCCTCATTGTACCACCAATCCATTATTTCGGATTTGGTGAAAGTTACTCTAGACTAAGTTTGTTTAAAGAATTAAGTTTTATTATCTCGGGTAATGCCCCACATGAGATTGTTCTTCGTAAACTTCAAATTGATTATTATATATATATTATTTCCGCAAATACCTGTCTAATTTAGGAAGAAAATGAAGTATATGGTTCGCCTGGAAAGGGATAGTTGTCCAGGTGCCATCACGTCCTAAAGAAAGACTTGAGAAAAGTCGGGGCGTGACAAGTTGGTATCAAAGCTAAACCAGGTTAAGAGATCTTAGGAACTTTCTTTGAGTTGGGTGTTTGAACGATTACTTATTGCGACGGTGTGCGCGCCACCTTAGTAATAAGTGAACGGAATAACATCCTAAACAGTTTTCCTTCTTTCATACTCTTCTCGTGCTTATCTTGAGTCTTTTTAAAGACTTGGTTCTCGTACTACCTCCTTCAAAAGATTATGAAAGGGGATTGTGCAACGGTAAACTGTGGAAGAAATCGTTCCCCGATGTCACCATCGATGACGTGGGGGGAGTTCAGAGTCGCATTCATTGAAAAGTACATGCCTAACACCCGAAAAGATGCGCTCATGCGTGAGTTTGAATAGTTGAAACAAGGAGACTGCAATGTGCAAGAATACGATACCAGTTCATGCGATTGTCGACATACAACGCACACAGTATTCCTACGGAAATTGAGAAGGTCAAATTATTTGTTGAGAGTTTAAACTCGAACTTGACAGGGAAGGTAGTGGCATTAGCCCATGATCGGACTTACCTTCAGATCGTCGACATGGCAATAAGGGTAGAAGGTTTTGCTAAAGCAAAAAAAAAAAGAGTATTCGCAGAAGAGGTTTCAATCGTCGGGATCCTTTAATCAAAATCAAAACCAGAGGCAAGAAAGCAGTAGGGGTTCGTCAAAACCGAACCAGGCAGTAGGCCAGTCTCATTTCAGGCCTCATGGCACAAATGGTTCAACCACCAAGGTAGCAATGTCCATGCCACCAACCCTAACACAGGGGGTGACAAACCGGTCTGTAAGGTTTGTCAAAAGAAACATTTCGGGGAATGCTGGATTTCACCGAAAGAGTGTTACAAATGTGGAGAACCAGACCACTATGCCAAAGATTGCAAGAAGAGAACTCAAACTCAATTTTCTCATGGGAGGTCAGAAGCAACCACAGCCGCCTACAAGGGAAATCAGGGGAACCAGTCCCGACAGGGTCAGGAAGGTCAACAGTCCAATAATTCTAATCGGCTCTACACTTTGCCCCAGAGGAATGAGGCGGAGGCATCTAATGCGGTGGTCACAGGTATTTTGCTGGTCTCGAGTATTCATGCATTTGTATTATACGATCCCGGCTCTACATTTTCATATGTGTCAATGGGTTTTGCTAATAATTTACATGTAGAACCTTCCTGTTTAAGTGAACCTTTTGAGGTTATGACACCCGTAGGGGCCTCAGTTTGGGCCTCTCGAGTAGTTAAAAATTTCTCATTAGAAGTGAATGGCAGAGGAACAATAGTAAATCTAGTACTACTTGATATGGTAGATTTTGACATCATTTTGGGTATGGATTGGTTGTCAGCATGTTATGCCATGTTAGATTGCCGACGAAAGATAGTGAAACTATCTTTTCCCGAGGAATCAGAAGTTGTTATAAAGGGTAAGATTGGAATATCCTCACGTCAGCTTATTTCCTATCTTAAGGCTCAAAAGTTATTAAGAAGTCACAAAGTGGAGTATGCATATCTGGCTAATATAGTAGATACCTAAAAAAAAGAATCCCCAGCGGTGCAAGATGTCCCTATTGTTTGAAATTTTCCGGAGGTTTTTCCTGAAGATCTTCCAGGCCTTCCTCCGGATAGAGAAATGGAGTTCGCTATAGAGTTAATTCCGGGTACAAGACCTATTTCTATTCCTCCATATCGAATGGCCCCAGCTGAATTGAGAGAGTTAAAAGAACAGTTGAAGGATCTTCTAGATAAAGGTTTTATAAGGCCTAGTGTTTCCCCCTAGGGTGCACCAGTCCTTTTTGTGAAGAAGAAAGATGGATCGCTCCGAATGTGCATTGATTATCGACAACTCAATAAGGTCACGATCAAGAACCGATACCCATTACCAAGAATCGATGATCTTTTTGACCAACTTCAAGGAGCCAGCTATTTTTCCAAGATTGATCTTCGTTCAGGATATCACCAGCTGAAAATAAATCCGATGATATATCCAAAACAACGTTTAGAACCCGATATGGTCATTATGAGTTCTTGGTCATGTCTTTCGGGTTAACCAATGCTCCAGCAGCTTTTATGGATCTCATGAACAGAATCTTCAAACCATTCTTAGATTTGTTCGTGATTGTATTCATAGATGATATTCTAATTTACAGCAAGAGTGTTGAAGAACATGAAGAACATCTGAGGGTAGTGCTTCAAACCTTGAAACAAGAGAGACTGTACGCTAAATTTTCAAAGTGTGAATTTTGGTTGGAAAAAGTAGTCTTCTTGGGCCATGTTGTGTCAAGGGATGGAATTATAGTACACCCCTAAAAGATAGAGGCAGTGAAGAACTGGCCAAAACCTACCACTCCGACAGAAGTTAGGAGTTCCTTGGGTTTGGCTGGGTATTATAGAAGATTTGTAGAAGGCTTTTCTAGTCTTGCTGCTCCCTTGACCCGATTGACTCAAAAAGCGATTAAGTACCAATGGTCAGATGCATGTGAAACAAGTTTTCAGAAACTGAAGGAGTTGTTGACTACTGCACCAATCCTAACCTTACCATCGGGACAAGAAGGGTTCACAGTCTATTGTGATGCCTCTAGGGTTGGGTTAGGATGTGTCTTGATGCAATTTGGAAAAGTTATTGCGTATGCATCTCGACAATTGAAGATACATGAAAAGAATTATCCAACTCATGACTTGGAATTGGCCGCGGTAGTGTTTGCCTTACGAATATAGAGACTATTTGTATGGGGTGCATGTAGATATATTTACAGATCATAAGAGTTTGCAGTACATAACCACGCAAAAGGATTTGAATCTCCGACAAAGAAGATGGTTAGAGTTACTTAAGGATTATGATCTTAGCATTATTTACCATCCTGGAAAAGCTAACGTGGTGGCTGATGCACTCAGTCGGAGATCAATGGGCAGTTTGGCCCACTTGGCAGTACAAAAGAGAGGTATTGTTCGTGCAGTACAAAAATTGGGGAACCTCGGGATTAGTTTAACTGAGGTCGGTGAAGGTAGGGTGGTGGTACGTGATACCTCGCAGTCTGCCTTAACTTCAGAAATAAAAGAGAGTCAGTTTGAGGATATGGAATTTGTTAGGTTTCGGGAGAAGATTTAACAAGAAAAACCTTCACAATTTACAATAGGAGGAAATGATGGTACCCTTCGGTATAAGGGTAGGTTATGTGTTCCTAAGGTAAGGGATCTAAGAAGAAGGATCTTAGACGAAGGTCGCAATACCAGGTATTCCATTCATCCAGGATCAACGAAAATGTATCATGATCTCAAGGCAAATTACTGGTGGAAAGGAATGAAGAGAGATGTTGTAGAGTTTGTCAGAAGATGTCTTACGTGTCAACAGGTGAAAGCTGAACATCAAAAACCCGACGGCCTACTTCAGGACATTGGCGTCCCCATGTGGAAATGGGAGGCGATTCATATGGATTTTGTGACCGGTCTACCAAAAACACGAGAAGGTTATGATTCTATATGGGTGATTGTAGATCGACTTACAAAGTCAGCCCATTTCCTACCAGTCAAGACTACATATCGGGCACCACAGTATGCACAAATTTATTTGAAAGAAATAGTGATGGTTCACGGGATTCCATTGCAAATTATTTCGGATAGGAGTTCCCAGTTCACCTCACACTTTTGGCAAAGTTTCCAGCAGGGCCTCGGGACAAAGGTCAAGTTGAGTATGGCTTTCCATCCGCAAACCGACGGACAAGTGAACGAACAATTCAAACATTGGAGGACATCTTTGCGGTCTTGTGTGTTGGACTTTCGGGGCAACTGGTTGGACCATCTATGTCTAATTGAGTTCGCCTACAACAACAGTTTTCATGCTAGTATACATATGGCTCCGTTCGAAGCATTGTATGGGCGAAAATGTAGGTCTCCACTTGGGTGGTTCGAGGTGGGCGAAACACTACTGTTCGGACCCGAAGTCATTCAAGAAACAAATGATAAAGTTCAGATAATTCGGGAGCGGATCAAGACAGCTCATAGCCGCCATAAGTCTTATGCGGATCATTGCAAAAGAGATCTCGAATTTCAAGAAGGGGAGAAAGTGTTTTTAAAAGTCTCTCCAATGAAGGGAGTGATGCGATTTGGCAAGAAAGGAAAATTGAGCCCAAGGTTTATTGGACCATATGAGATCTTACGAAGAGTGGGAAATGTGGCTTACGGTGCATCCGGTTTTCATGTGTCAATGTTACGAAAATACTTGCATGATCCAAGTCACATCATCCAACCCTAAGAAATAGTCCTGAATGAAGAGCTTCAATATGAAGAAATGCCAGTAAAAATACTGGATAGACAGATTAAACGTCTTAGGAATAAATATATTGTATCCGTGAAGGTCCTATGGGGAAATCACTCCACAAAAGAAGCAACCTGGGAAGCCGAAGACGCGATGAAAATCAAATATCCTTTCCTGTTTGAGTAAGGTAATAAAATGTTTTTAGTTATGTTTCATGTGTGTGCAGTTTGTGTGTCTATGTGCATGTGTTACGACCTTATTCACATTCGAGGCCGAATGTTGTTTAAGGATGGGAGAATGTAAAGTCTTAGAAGTTGTGTTTCATGTGTGTGCAGTTTGCATGTCTATGTGCATGGGTTACGACCTTACACACATTCGAGGACGAATGTTGTTTAAGGAGGGGAGAATGTAAATTCCTGTTAAAAAAAAACAGAAGATGCAAGAAAAAATCAGATTCAACACACACACACACGATAACTCCCTCACATCCCATTTATCATGGGCACTTTCTGTACTTGGTTACAAATACAACACACACACACACACATGATACAACACATCAAATATACAATACAACAAAAAGGGAGATACAGCAAATCAGAAACAAAGCAAAGAGAGGGAAAAAAAAGATTAAAGAGAGCAATTAAGGAGTTCCAAAAAGGTTTGGTTGAAGTTGAGGTTTTGTTCGTGGTTACGAAGCAACAAAGGTGAGTTTTCTCACTCAAAGTTCTTAGTAAAATCCTTTATTTTTAAGTTACAATACATGTTAGAATATAATCCGGTTATTGAAAGAATGAGCATGAAATTTATGATTGTTTAATAACTAGTTTGGATTGTGCAATTGTAATCTGTTATACTGGGCTATACTTGTTAGAATTGGATGAAATTTTACAGAGTTGTACATATTTCTGTTACGGTCAGTTTGAGACTTTACGGGGATAAATATGACTTACGGTTTTAGAGTTATTGCTGTTTAAACATTCTGCCTCGGATCAACCGAAGTCTGGAAGGGCAGAATGTATAATGTAAAAACTGTACAAATCAGTAATGAATATGAAAGATTGTGATGAATAAAAGTTATAGATTACTCTGTCCTCGACAGTTTGAGACTTTACGGGGATAAATCCGACTTACGGTTTGAGAGTTGTAATCCTTACAAGTGAAAAGGGCGAAATATTGAAGGAAGGAAATATTATTTGAGCCTTTTGAACATATGACTTATTTAAACAACAAATAAGTGCATTGGATCAGGTTGCACGTACCGCAACAAATAAGTGCATTGGATCGGGTTGCACGTACCGCAACAAATAAGTGCATTGGATCGGGTTGCACGTACCGCAACAAATACATAAATGCATTGGACCGGGTTGCACGGACCGCAACATATATATATAAATGCATTGGATCGGGTTGCACGGACTGCAACAAATACATAAATGCATTGGATCGGGTTGCACGGACCGCAACAAATATATATAAATGCATTGGATCGGGTTGCACGTACCACAACAAATATATAAATGCACTGGATCGGGTTGCACGTACCGCAACAAATATATAAATGCTCTGGATCGGGTTGCACGTACCGCAACAAATATATAAATGCACTGGATCGGGTTGCACGTACCGCAACAAATATATAAATGCACTGGATCGGGTTGCACGTACCGCAACAAATATATAAATGCACTGGACCGGGTTGCACGTACCGCAACAAATGTATAATATGTTATATGGGAAAAAGCAGGAGTACTGATTAAACTAAGTTGTTTTTTTTCTAAGACGAGTGGGGAAAAAATTTTGCACGTGAATATTTATTGATTTATTTAATAAAAGGGTTGTAATCTGTTTATTTCAACATGCTTATTATTTTCTTATAATGTGATTGTAATTAAAAATATTGTGAGGTTACTTTGGACTGTAAGGTGAGATTCCCACTCAGCCCCGGATGGTAGGGCTAACTCTTTTATTTAACATATTTCAGGAAGGCGCGATAGAGGAAAAGCTCCGCAAGAGGGCTAGCGATCGTCTCGCAGCCTCATTGTACCACCAATCCATTATTTCGGATTTGGTGAAAGTTACTATAGACTAAGTTTGTTTAAAGAATTAAGTTTTATTACCTCGGGGAATGCCCCACATGAGATTGTTCTTCGTAAACTTCAAATTGATTATTATATATATATTATTTCCGCAAATACCTGTCTAATTTAGGAAGAAAATGAAGTATATGGTTCGCCTGGAAAGGGATAGTTGTCCAGGTGCCATCACGTCCTAAAGAAAGACTTGAGAAAAGTCGGGGCATGACAAGTTGGTATCAAAGCTAAACCAGGTTAAGAGATCTTAGGAACTTTCTTTGAGTTGGGTGTTTGAACGATTACTTATTACGACGGTGTGCGCGCCACCTTAGTAATAAGTGAACGGAATAACATCCTAAACAGTTTTCCTTCTTTGACTATGATTTTTTTTCAAACCTTTCATATATTGTGAATTATTAATTATGCAGACTTATAGTAGTATTTTGTATATAGTTTTCAAATATATAATGTAATATCCCGTAATCTTGGGCGATGGTTTGAGTACCTAAACATAGGAAAGTAGACCCGGCCCTCGTGGAATTTATGTTATATTTACGTATGCTAATAAAAAGATTAGTATATAAAAGGATGCAGTTCCGAAATAATTTTGGACGTAACAAGTGTGACAATGGAGATTAGTAATAATAGTTGTATATCCCAAAGAGGTTATGAATTAGTGTCATATCACACAAATTATGACATTAAGTATAAGAAGGTTTTATAAGTCATCAAGATTTAAGTAAATTGGGATAATTGAAATTAATTGTGTGTATAATTGATTAATTGTGCGATTGATTAACCTTAATGGGGGACAAGTTTAAGTGGAATATTACGTGCAGTGTAGAGGAACCACCTAAATGACTAAGCCTAAGTAATCTAATAGGTGGCAGCAAATGAGATTAGCAGGTAACGTGGGTAATTAGTATGGGGGAGGGGGGCAAGTCGTGGTCCATTCTCTAAACCTCTCCGATACCTTTGTAGATAGCAACATAAGTCCAAATGTTCAAAATATAACTCCATCACTCTATCTTTGGGCATGAAGTTTTCTATGGTATGAATTTCAACCTATGTGGAGACTAATCTCCATTTGATACCAAGTTTCCCGCATTTATACCAAAATGTTTTTTAAAATCATTTAGGTAACCATATAATTCGACCATCTTCTTCAAGTCAGTAAGGTTGAGATTCTTTACTTCAACATAATCAAAGTACTAAATGATACCATTAACATGTTGTTTGGTTGGAAGTCTCGGATCCACTAAAGTGTATATTTGAGGTTTAAAATTGAAATTACCGGTTGTAATTCGGGAGTATTATTAGCAAGGAAAGCATTAAAGGTATGTTAAGACAAATTATTTTTTCTTTTGGCATGTTCTAAATTACGAAACGTAACCGTAAAATTGTTCAATAAATTATTCTACTCTTAGTAGGTAAGAATGTTCATATTATTGATTCCTATATTAAAAACATGTCTAAATATGTTCTGAATCCTTATTGAGGTATACGGGAAAGATGTTAATATTTACAATGTTAGCCGAAGGTACAAGGATATCATGTCATCCGATAAATTCAGAATGTTTCATTGTCATTCATGCATTATACACATATAATATATTTGATCGGGTTGCACGATCCGCAACATATCGGGTTGCACGTTCCGCAACACACACACACACACACATATATATATATATATATATATATATATATATATATATATATTGATCGGGTTGCACATTCGCAACACACACATATATACGCATTCTCGCATTCGCATTGGGCATGACATGTTAGGCATATTAGGGCCCTTAGAGGCATTACTACTGAAATCGGTCGGCTAATTTTTTTGCGATTTTGTTTCGTTTCAGTGTATTATTGTATTCCTGTTATGCTATTGTCCATGCCTGACATACTCAGTACATCAGTCGTACCGACATCTCTTTTGTCGGGGGACGCTGCGTTTCATGGCCGCAGGTTCACGTAGACAGGGCGACAATCCACGTTAGTAGGTTGCGACTCAGCGAATTTTGGAGCACTCCCTCTTGTTTCGGAGTGTCGGTCTAATCTCGGTACGATATATTTTTGCATGTACATATGGGTATGGTTGGGCCCTGTCCCGACCTTTTGATCTTGCTATTCTTTAGAGGCTTGTAGACAGGTGTCCTGTGTGTTGTAGTCTTGTATGGCCTTGTCGGCATTGATATGTATGTATATATAAGTTGGGCTTTTCTAGTTCAGTTTTTACATCGGCCCCTAGTGGCCGTGCTTAACTATGAATAGGTATTGAATGTATGGTTAGCGGTACCCGACGGGTGGGGTGGGTTCCCGTCGCGACCCTCCGGTTTGGGTCGTGACATATAAATTTTATTATAAAATAGTCGAAGAATGTTTGATTTGAAAAATTAGTCAATCCTCATATAAATTGGGACGGATGGAGTACTAGTATATTCTTATGATTTTTTAAAGAAAATGTAAACTTAAAAATAAAGAAAAAAGATTGGGTCATTCGCACAAATGCCTATTTTGGGGTGGTCTTTAATTTTTGCCTTTCAAATTTGAGTTCTTTAATTTTTGCCCTTTATTATTTTTGACACATAATTAGAATTATGCTTGACATAATTAGTGGTTATCTTCGGCATATGAATCATACACAACCCACAGATTATGCCGGATAAGGCATAACTGTCAACACTCAACATAATATGAAAAAGGCATAATTTCAGATTTTGGCGAACATAATTAGTGTTTAATTTCATCATATGTATCATAACATCTACACAAACTATGTTAGATAAGGCATAATTTCCAACACTCAACATAATTAAAAAATTACTATAAAACTATGCCGCATAACTTAATTTCTACATAATATATGCCACGCGAGGCAAAATTCAGTTTTCGAAAAAAATAATATTATAGAGACTATGTCTTTGAAGTAAACCTGAATATTTCATAAAATAAATAACACAAACAAAAATTAAAGATCCCATAAATAAAGGTTAAAAAATTAAAGACCAGCAGTATGTTTAAGGGGAAATCCGCACAAAAAAAAAAAAAGATTCATACCCACGAGCCATCTCAGCTTCCACAAGCCCAAAGGTCTTCAGCCCAAATTCGACAGGCCCAATTTAATAATTACAAACACAGCTTCAATTAGAAAGATGTTTATAAGGATTAGGGTTTTACGAGTGGCTGCCTCTTCTCTTCTTCAACCTCTCCAACCCTAATCTGAAGTTTGAGTTTCTCTTCACTCAGCAAACATGGGGTATGATTTATTGTTTTTCTCCTTTAAACATTCTCTATGTGTTACAGTTATCTACAAGCTGCATTATTAAAAAAACTTTACTATCTGCACTTCAAGTCCAGTTTTCCCCCCTCCCTTTTAATTGGATTCCTTTTTTTACTTTTTAGCCACAGAGTCTTTGTGAACCCATCCGACTTTCGTTCTTCCATTTCTTGTTCTTGGTTCGAACTGTTAGTTGAATTATTTCTTGATTTCATCCGTTTATTCATTCACTCGAAACTGCTCGGCTTCGGTTTCTACTTTCCGTAAGCGAGAACGAGCTTTTTCGAGTTGTTCAATAGCCCCTTCACGCAGTTCTTCTGAATTTCGAATTTTGTTTGCATATCCTACCATCTAGATACTATTGTTTTCTGCTAAAAAATGAATATTTTTGAATTACACACTTTGTATCATAAGTTATATCAGTAAACAAGATGATGCACATTATCTTTCCGTGCCCAATATGTAATAAGTGCTAAATGAGTAGCTGAACATATGCGAAATTTCAATTGTTTGATTGTTAGAAGGTTGTAAGAAATACTGGTGGATTTGGAGTTTATATGGACATAGTGTATAATTCAAAATATACATTTTTAGCAGACAACCCTCTCGGCGCTTTCTCAGCGTTTTCTGTCTGAGTGAACGGCCTTCTCGGCATTTGCGTCCTTTTCTGTATAAAGGGAAAAGATCTGTACAGTTTTCAACAGACAACCCCTCGGGTGCTCAGTGCACCGGACTGCCTTTTTTATGGAGTTTATATGAACAGTAAATCTGTCGCACGATATGATGGTCCTTGAAATTAGCAGATTTAAGTGTTATTTACTTTGTTTCTTAAAAGCACTTCTATGTAAGGAGATGGCATGGCATATTCAGAAATTTTGGTACAAAGATTAGGTACATTTTGGTCTGACCTGAATAAACTGGAAGAAATTTAATGAGCTTCTTCCTAGATTATATTGACAAATTCTATCATCCTTAGACGATTAGCACTTGGGGTTGATATAGAAGATCATTGTTTGTATAGGTTGATATTTTTCTGTGTTGCATTGCAATTGGGCAATTCATTTTATGTTTTTTCATAATAGTTGAGATATTAGTCAAAATGAGAAAGCATAAACGAAGGATGGTTCTGTTCGTGATGTTGTCTCTCAACGGGGTAAAAATTTCAGGAAGACACGTGGTATGGGAGCTGGACGCAAGCTGAAGTCCCACCGTAGAAGACAAAGATGGGCTGACAAGTCCTACAAGAAGTCCCATCTTGGAAATGAATGGAAGAAGCCATTTGCTGGTTCATCCCATGCTAAAGGCATTGTCCTTGAGAAGATGTAAGTTTTCTTTTACTCGAGTTCTTACTACTTATGTTCGCCTTTAACCATTCTGTTTTATTGCCGTTGTATCTAATCAGTCAAGTTTTTGAAATGCCATTTGCAGAGGTATTGAGGCTAAGCAGCCCAACTCTGCTATTCGTAAATGTGCTAGGGTTCAATTGATCAAGAATGGGAAGAAGATTGCTGCATTTGTTCCCAACGATGGTTGTTTGAACTACATTGAAGAAAACGTGAGTCCTTTGCTTCCACATACTATCTCCCGACACAAAATTTTGATGTCAGTTTCTTAGTTCCTGACCGTTAATTCTTGGAGTTGCAGGATGAGGTGTTGATTGCTGGATTTGGTCGAAAAGGTCATGCCGTAGGAGATATTCCTGGTGTCAGGTTCAAAGTTGTGAAGGTTTCTGGTGTATCTCTCTTGGCTCTCTTCAAGGAGAAGAAGGAGAAACCAAGATCTTAAAATGCCAATTTGCCAAAATATTGTTGCCATGACCTTTCTGCTGTCTTGAGTTATTACTTTTTGAGCAACTATTTTTAATGTAGGCACATTGCACTGGAATTTTGATTCATTTCTGTTGAGTTCCTAGTGTACCTAACATCATCTTGCTTCCCTCACCCCCCATCCCCCCCCCCCCCCCACACAAAAAAAAGGAAAGTTTATTGGAATCAAAGTAAATAAGATAATAATGTCGTTTTCTTTGGTGTTAGATCTAATTGTTTTGATAGAATAAAAAAGAACAGAAATTGCATATATTTTAGGTTGTAAAAAAATGCTTCTGCTTTGAGGAAAAAAAAGGTCTTTGCTGTATTGAATGGGGAACAAGTTTTCTACTAGGATTCTTCAGAATTATCAAGTTATTTGATCGAAGAATGGCACATTTATGCAACTTTTTTCCTTGCATCGCTTAACGCAAACACCAATGGTGATAATCTGTGCTATCACACAACCTATTCCTTTTATGAGATTAGCGTTGGGAAAATCAGCATTTAGCAGAACAAGGAACATTAATAAAACCAAGCACTAAAAAGTTTAGAGTAATTGTTTGTTTTGTCTTGTGCCGTTGGTCGGAGTGGGGCGGAATGGGGACCTCTCCTCCTAAACACTATATATTGAGAACAAGAATAGTTCATCTTTTTCCTCTAAATTTTCACTCTTCAGCAATCGTTTCATGTTTGTTTTCTTCGTCAGAATTAATCTATTTGCTTTGTAGTGTTGATTAGTTGCTGTTTTATCTTGGGAGACTATTGGCTAACGTAAAAGCATGTATACGGGGCAATCTTGTCTTAAAGATAGAGAGTCATCTCTCGATTCAGCCACAATTGTAACAATCCAGATTTAGTGTTTCTTGATTTCAGGTTATCAAGATTCAAGACTCAACAAGCTTGCGGCAATTATAATCTTGATTGTTTGTTTATCCTTTCGAACACTTGTAATATTTATTTACTTCCGTACTGCTTTATATCCAACAATGCTTAGTGAGCAAAGTTACATTACATTGAACTCCTTGACAGCAGATGTAAACAAATGCGGAAGGAGGAAGATTGATTAATTGATTTCTACACGAAAATCAGTTAACCTCTATTGTCCTAGGCAGCAAGGTATCTCCTTAGACTCGAATCTTTAGTTCAGCAAAACTAAAGTGAAGCAATCTGCATCATAAAAAGAACATCCAGTTCATTAATGAATTACCGTCAAATCTTTCTGTAACAACCATCATTTATAATAACATTTCATCATAACAGCCAAGTTTTCTTTGAAACCAATTTTTAATGTTATGTTATATTATAAGTTCTTTATAACAAACATTTTGCTATAATAATCAAAAACTAACAGGACAAATAATGTTGTTATAGAGAATTTTACTGTACTAACATTTATGAATAATGAAGACCAACTGAGATCACTAAATCTCTCTTACAGAGCCACAAAACTTTTGGACTGAATCTTCTAAGCATCTAAAGAAATTCGGAGGAGGCCTATCGCTCGCAGTTACTAAGCTATATCTCATTCTCTTATTTCATTCCGAAGATACTATCTTATGTTAGAGAGTCAAGGTTACTTATTTACTTTTTGATAGAATAATTATTAATTAATATTGTAATTAATAATTATTGTAATTGATTGTAATATCATTTGTATATGATAGGTAGATTAGCATTAATATAGGTAGATTAGATGGCATGATTCTAGGCTCATCAAATCATATCCTTGGCATAATTGTAGCTTGTAATATGGGTATAATTAACACATTATTGGAAGAGGAATATTGAGGAAAATATTTTTACATGGTATCATAGGATTAAAGAAAAAGATCATACCCTAAACAATTATACACCCACCGTCGGCCAACCCTCTTCCTCCCTCAAACCGGCCAACCACCACTCATTTATTTTTTTCTTCCATTATTTTTTTCTTTTTCCGATCAACAATGTTTGACTAAATCCACATTTCATCTCGCTCTTGCCGTCTCTAACATCAAAACACATATTTTCGTCACCCTTGAGGTGGAAAATGCTCATTATGTAACTTGGGCAGAGCTCTTTAAAATCTGTTGCCGTTCCCACCGGGTTATTCATCACATAATTCCACCGGAAAAGGGTAAGGAAAATGTGTTAAAAACCGATGATGAAATAGAACTTTGGCTCACACTTGATGCGATAGTTCTGTCGTGGATTTATGTAACCACCTCTAGCGATTTGTTGCACACAATAATGGAACACGATTCTACGACGATGGAGGCATGGAATCTCTTGAGGGATATTTTTCAAGACAACAAAAATTCCCGAGCTGTCACGTTGGAACAAGAATTCTCCACCACTGACATGATGGATTTTTCGAATGTGTCGGCGTATTGTCAACGCCTCAAAGTTTTATCGGATCAACTCAAAAATGTTGGTTCGCCGATTACAAACAATCGATTGGTTCTACAATTAGTTGTCGGCCTTACCGATGCGTATAGTGGCGTGGGAACACTTATCCGACAAAGAAATCCTCTACCACTTTTTTACCAAGCCCGTTCTATGCTTATTATTGAAGATGAGGGTTTCGCCAAAAAGGTCGCAACCATCTCCAATTCTGCCATGCTTGCCACTCCAACCAATGAAGCTACTACCCATTTTGAACATATACAGCAAAATCGAGGACAAAAAAGATGAAATAGTGGTAAAAATCGGGGTGGAAATTGTGGAAATGACAAAGGTGGAGGGCACCGGAATTCCGGTGGCGGAGGACAAGGCGTTAGGAGCAGTGGTACCGACGGACAGTAGTGGCAGCCCCGACCACAGTGGGGCGGCGGACCAACCCAGTGGGCCTGGCAGTGGCCTTGGGATGTGCCACCCTGCCCATTCCCGTCAGGTAATTGGACCAGGCCTAATCCAAGGCCTACTGGCCAGGCCATTGGCAGCCAACGAAATGGCTTTGGGTCGAATACATTTGGAGGCCACGAAATAGTGGCAGTTCGAGCAGTTTTGGGTCACTGCCGAACCAGTGGCAGGAGGCCCATTCGGCAGTGGCTAGCCCAACAGATATTGAGTCCGACATGCACACCATTGGACTTAATCCTCCCGACGCGAATTGGTATATGGACTCTAGAGCGATGTCTCATGTGACGTCCTCCCAATGTAATCTCTCATCCTATTTTAATTTGAGCAAAAATAATGGTATAATTATCGGAAATGGTCATTCTATTCCAATTCGAGGTTATGGTTCTACTAAATTGTCTCCACCAAACCCACCATTAACTTTAAAGAATGTCCTTCATGCTCCACAATTAATTAAAAACTTGGTGTCTGTTAGAAAGTTTACTACTAATAATTGGGTGTCTGTTGCTTTTGACCCTTTTGGATTTTCCGTGAAGGATTTTCAGACGGGGACGCTTTTAATGAGATGTGATAGTCAAGGGGAGCTCAATTCAATTACCTCACCCAAACGATCCAAGTTACCATCCACTTTTACAGCTTTCGCACCTTCGTTATGGCATGAACGTTTGGGTCATCCGGGAGCATCTATTTTAGCCTCCCTCAAACAAAATAATTTTATTTCATGTAATTAAACACGTAATTATAATATGTGTCATTCATGTCCACTTGGTAAACTTGTTCAATTGCCATTTGTTTCATCTAATACATGCCCATTTTCGCCTTTTGATATTATCCATTGTGATATTTGGATATCACCCGTTTTGAACTCTTCGGGCCATAGATATTATTTGCTCTTGCTAGATGATTACTTTAATTTTTTGTGGACATTTCCCTTGTCTAAAAAATCAAAAGTTTTCTCCACATTTCTCACTTTTAAAGCATTCATCCGAAATCAATTTGAACGGGATATTAAAAATACTCCATGTGATAATGGTAGGGAGTTTGATAATAGGCATTCTTGGGATTTTTACAACTCTAATGGTTTAAACTTTCGCCTTTCATGTCCCCACAAATCCTCACAAAACGGGAAGGCAGAACGAAAAATCTAAACCATCAATAACATTGTTTGAACATCCTTTGCCCATGCCACACTACCACCATCATTTTGACATCATGCACTACAAATGACCACATATTTATTGAACATACTTCCTCACAAAACTTTTCCAATCAAGCTTCTCTAAAAATGCTCTACTTATGGGACTCATCTTATTCTCATTTACGGGTATTCGAGTGTTTATGATATCCTTTTTTCCCATCCACCACAATAACCAAACTTCAACCCATGTCTACTTCTTGCATTTTTTTTGGGATATCCATCTAATCATCGATGTTACAAATGTTACGACCTCTCCTTCAATAAAATAATTGTGAGTCGTCACGTAATTTTTTATGAAACAAATTTCTCATTTGCCAAAATGCACGAGTCCGGACTCCTTACCTATGATTTTCTAGATGATGGTCTGCCCCCGTATTTGTCCCAACATTTTTCGTCCCCAAACGAACCCACTGTTTCGGCCAGCCCAAATATTTTGGGTGACTTGAGCCCCGAAACAGTGGCCCAACTATGGCACACCACTGCCCAGCGGACTAGGCCTACTGATCTGAGCCCAATATTACCCACTGGACCAGCGCCTCATGTCTAACTGTCTGGCAGTAGCTTGGGCCACGGCCCAGTTCACTGCCGACTGTCAGGCAGTGCAGTCCCACCAAATCCAAACTTCGGCCCAACGTCCGGTCACCGGTAGTCAACATGGCATTGTCAAACTCAACACCAAATATAGCCTACACACCCGAGTCTCAAAATTACCATTACCTCGTAATCATGTGTCTGCTCTTAATGACCCGAATTAAAAAATAGATATGAATGATGAATTTAATGCTCTTATTAAAAACAGGATGTGGGAGTTGGTACCTCGTCCCCCTAATGCTAATATAATTTGAAATATGTGGATTTTCAGTCATAAAGAAAGATCTGATGGTACTTTTGAGCGGCATAAAGCCCGTCTTGTAGGTGATGGGAAGACACAACATGTTGGTGTGGATTTCGGTGAGACGTTTAATCCAGTGGTTAAACCGGCAACTATCAGAACAATCCTTAGTTTGGCTCTCTCAAAGGCATGGCCACTTCATCAGTTAGATGTTAAAAATGCCTTCCTTAATGGCCAACTAAATGAAATAGTATACATGAACCAGCCTTTGGGATACATGGACTCCAACTATCCCAATCATGTGTGCTTGCTAAAGAAATCATTATATGGGCTAAAACAAGCCTCCCGAGCCTAGTACATGCGGTTTGAAGATTGTTTCACATATTTGTTTTTCCAACCGCCGTTCTGATCATTAATTGTTTATCTACCCTCAGGGTAATAATATTGTTTATCTTCTTTTATATGTGGATGCTATTATATTAATTGCCTCATCCGATGCTCTTCACAAGTCCATCATGTCACAACTTGGCTCAAAATTTGCTATGAATGATCTAGGGTCACTACACTACTTTCTAGGGATAGTTGTGACACGTCATGCATGTGGTTTATTTTTATCCCAAAAGAAGTACACAATAGAGATTGTTGAACGTCCTGGTATGTCCTCCTGTAAATCGTCGGCAACTCTGGTAGATACTAAACCCGAATTGAGTGCATCCTCCGGCAAGCCATTTGCCGACCCGATACTTTACCGCAGTCTGGCAGAGGCCCTGCAGTATGTTACATTCACCAGACCGGATATTTCTTATATTGTGCAACATGTGTGCCTATTCATGCATAATCAATGGATGATCATATGCATGCTCTCAAACGCATTGTGTGTTATATTCAGGGTACTCTAGAGTATGACTTGCATTTATAACCATCGTTGACATCCAAGCTTATCTCCTACACGGATGCCGATTGGGGAGGATGTCCGGACACCATATGCTCCACTTCTGGTTATGGTATATTCTTGGCGACAACTTGGTATCTTGGTCCTCCAAACGGCAAGCAACGCTGTCCAGATCTAGTGCCGAAGTAGAATACCGAGGGGTTGCCAATGTTGTGTCTGAATCTTGTTGGCTTCTGAATCTTCTTCTGGAACTCCACTGTTCGGTTCCGAACAGCAAGCAACACTGTCCAGATCTAGTGCCGAAGCAGAATACCGAGGGGTTGTCAATGTTGTGTCTGAATCTTGTTGGCTTCAGAATCTTCTTCTGGAACTCCACTGTCCGGTTCCGAAGGCGATATTGGTATACTGTGATAATGTTAATGCTATCTACCTCTTAGGAAATCCGGTGAACCATCAACGCACTAAACATATTGAGCTAGATATCCACTTTGTTCGTGAAAAGGTCGCTCGCGGACAAGTGTGTGTCTTGCATGTCCCGTCGCGCTATCATATTGCATATATTTTTACTAAAGGTCTTCCGCTGATATTATTTGAAGATTTTCGGAACAGTCTCAGCATATGCCTACCTCTCGCTTCGACTACGGGGGAGTGATAGAATAATTATTAATTAATAATGTAATTAATAATTATTGTAGATCAGATTACATGATTCTAGACTCATCAAATTATATCTCTAGCATAATTGTAGCTTGTAATATGAGTATAATTACCACATTATTGGAAGAGAAATATTGAGGAAAATATTCTTACACTTTTGTATGTAGCAGTAAATTGAAGGAAATCTGATTACTGAGTTCTTTACTTAATATTCTTTAATAGGCCCAGTACAAGTCTAAATGTTCTGTCAAGATCATTTTACAAGCCCATTTTAGAAGCGATCAGTTCCATTTACTTGTATTCATTAATTGAGCACATTCCAACAATATTCATATTTGTGAGGATTCGTCATAAATTAGTTTGTTTTATGTTGGCTCTCAGTTTTATCGTAACCCTCTTCTTTTATTCGGACTTAGAACTGGCAGTGTGAGCAAGCACACGTAGGAGGAGTTTCCACCCATAAAATAACAAGTCAATCTCACCCAAGTTTGACAAGCAATCAAGGATTAAATAATCAGCATTTTAGTTGAAAGTAACACTAAAAAAACGTGTCTTAGAAAAAGAAGCAGAACTCAGTCTATCAACAATTTGCACTATTTTCTCTTCGTCCTGGTAAAAAATATAAATAGTCATCTGGTCGAAGAAAATTCCGTAGATCTCTTTGGACATAATATGGCGTTAACAATCAGCTCCTAATTCTTAACATATGCGAGAAAAGGCAAAGTGAATAAGAAAAAAATGAAGTAAATAGTTCATGTTATGAACAAAGTCCTATCTCTATATAGACGGAGAGAGAGGAGAAATGGATTGAGGATTTTTAGTTTACTAGTATCTAGACACGTGTATCCCGTAACAATCAATGTAAACTTTTTAAGATGAAATAAATATAATATTAAAATTTATGTATGAGTTATACAAAAAAATTGAAAGGAATAAAAAAACAAGCCATCATAACATGTAATCCTACATGTCAACATGGTAATTAAACTTACAATTAGGAAAGTGAGCAATTATATTTTTAAACTGTTGTTGAAACTCAAAAAGTGTTGCAGGTGAATATTGACATACTTAATTAAATATATATTTTTCAAGAACTAAACTTCTCATACAATATAAGGAACCAATAAATTCAAAGCAATCTACTCTTTTTCGTTTGTTTAATTTTAGTATCATGAATGTATTACTTCTTAAAGCACTTAGTAACTGTTGAATTATGGACATTGAAAATCAAACAAAAGCAAAGCATTAGTCCCTGTTTATATAATTAAGAAAGAAGAAATTGTAATATTCCTACATATTCAATTCAACATAACCAAAGCCGAATCAAATAACCAAAACAGAAATTCATATGCATTAAAATAAATTAAAATACCATTTTACTTCTGTTACAAAATGAACAGAGACACCTTGTACATAGTCTAGCAGATATGTAGAGATACAATGCAGATATGTAGAGATACAATATGATATCTTTTGATTCTCTCCTTAATTAGCTTCCTCAATTAGAGCTCATTGTATTATATATAAACTTCTTACATAATTGGAATAAGATACAAGTTGTTCTGCATAACATGTGCAGTTACACTGATTGCTCGAGTTGCTGCTATCTGAGCTGTAGTTAACATTCAGTAACTCTTCATCACTGTAATCGTCGGTGTCTGAGAAATTGCTAGATCTTTCCTTCAAGATTGTGTATAAATTTTCTTTTATCTCGGAATTTAGTTCCAGAAAGTTTATTTTATCTTTCTTTTTATTGGGTTTTTTTACACTCATTGGCTCGGTGGCCAGTCTTTCCGCAATTCCAGCACTTACTCCTTTTTTTAAGGATTTGTAATTATCGTTTGAAGATTTCTTGGGTTTGGATCTTCGTTTGTACTGTCTATATTCCTTCTTAGGCGAAGTACGGGATTTACTGTATTTTTTATGTTTCTTTGCAACTTCTCTGGAGGGTGCGGTTATTTTAACATAACCGAAGTCTTGACAAAAACTTCCTAGTTCATTTTTAGAAAGTTTTCCTTCTTTCTTAAGCTGATTTTCAGCTTCAAATCATTACATAATTCCAATCATGTGAGATTGATTAAACTTATTATATCACCATAAGTTAGGTGATTATAGGGGATTTGCCCATCGAATTTATTTTTTACGGTGGTTCTTACCTTTTCTGCAAATAGCGACGGCAGACCGCTTATAAACTTTTCTTTCCAATAATCATGGTTACAATCTTCTCTAACCATAACTTTGTTAAGGAAAAGATCTTTATATCACCTAAAGTCATGCAATTTAGGACAAGTTAAGTTGTTTAGAATTTCTAAACTTTTATCTTGGAAGAGTTTATGTTCTCCTATAAAGTGTTTAGCAATACAGTATAATAGAGTGGCAGTTGCATCTTCTCGATTTTGCTGCTATGTTGTCTGTCCTGTTACATCGGCTTTAATTACTTCTATAACTGCAGTAGCATTTAGTATGCTTTGTCTATTTTCTTCGGTGAGATAATTATCCCACCAATTTTTTAACATTCCGATGAATCCTGAGACTAGGACCGCCGCACATTGTTTATCTGTGGTTCCTTTTATCTTATGAGCAGTTATAGCTATACTCATTTCGTGTAATTTACTGTAAATTTGACCTTCTGCGAAGCCATCTATATTCCATTCGGAAATTTCGTTTCCTGAATGAGAAGTATGGGATATAAATTCGTTTTCTTCATATTGCATATCAGGGAATGATGGTCTATGATAATAATTCTTTTTTACTGCGTAACGAGATAATTTGTTAATATCGTTTTCGATAGTGGTAAGTGTTTTAACGCTTTCTTTGTCCTTTAGATTAAAATCATGTTTTAATCTCTGATTTATTTCTTCCAATACTTTATCAATAATTTTACCTTTATCTTTTAAGTCGGGATATTTACTAGCTGTAAATTCAGTTATTTTAAATATAGGATTTGTTTCCCTATTTTTAAGGTTTTTAGAAGATTCTGGTTTATCCTTAAATGTTGATCTCTTACTAGCTTGACTAAGCTGATTAGAGACTACATGTAATAATTGATTAGTATAATTGTTCTGTTGAATTAGTTTGTTAATGTCTTTATTTTTTGGATCTCCAGAGGAGTCCATTATGTCTAGTTTCAAGGGGGCAGAGCTGTAACAACTTTCCCTTCTACTGGGATACTTATTTTTTCTGAGGGGAACCTCATATTCTACCACTTTGGTAGCAGTATACCACTTGTTTACTAAGGTTTTTAATGACTCTTGTTGGTCATCCAACTTTCCCGTGATTTGAAACCACTTAAAGAATTCTATGTTACATCTAAGTCTTTTCAAATCTTTAACCCATTGTTCTCTGAATGATATCCGTTGGGTTTCTGTATAATTCTCAACATACCATTTTCTCTTAAGGGCATGCTCTGGGCTTTTCCAAAATTTTCCTAATAGTTTAGAATCTATGTCAAATTTTTCTCTTGTTCTAACCATGCCAAGTGATCCTCTTATTTATGTTAATATAGGTCCTTGTATGTCACTGTTAGTAGGAGTGCTAGGCCTAATAGTGACTCTTGGTTCGTATTGAACCTTGGGTATTGTTCTGGTAAAATTGACACCCTTCAATTTTTGTTCTATTTAATTGATAGAATCATTTGAAGACTTATCGTAGAGATTCTCCTCCTCTCGGGGTTTGGAAGTGGATGATCTGGCGAAAGAGTATCTTCTTGAGGAAGACTCTGTGCTAGATTTGGATCGTAGGAACTTTAAGTCACTAGATCCATCCGGATGCTGGATTACTTGTTCAATATTAGAGCTTTCAGGCTCTAGTTTCGGTTGTGTAATGGCATCGAAGTGCCATTCGTCTTTAGATAAGATTTCATTCTATTTGAGCATTCGAGGGACAAAGATGTTGCTATGTTCTTGGTCTGCCTCCATAAGCATAGTCGCTCCTTTGTTACTCATTAGCTTAGCCTTTGGAGCTAGCGTTGTTTTCATCAGCGTGTAATAAACTGTATATTATATCTATTTCTCTTGCTTGATACTTAGCTGCACCAGCTCCAACATTCGTGACTGTCCTCCTGAATTTCTGCTCCAACCAAGTGTAGTTCCCACTTGGTCTAAAGAGAGCAAAAAATTATGGATAATTCATATCATCGGATGGATTTGAGCAGTTGTGCTTAGCTGATGTTCTAGAAATTGTTTTGAATTGCTCTTCTGTGAAATTCATGGAGCAGAGAAGGTTCACGTAGTCTTGTGGAGTGGCATCATATATCAGGCCTGGATCAACGAGTCCGGCTCCCATGGATAATGATGTGGCATCTTTCTTATCGTCCGCGGCTTTGATAGGATTTTCAGTATTATCCAAAGGGTTGGCGGTGGTCATCATGGCAGATCGAATAGCCGAAGGACTCCAATCAGGATGTGCTCCTTTTAGCATTGCAGCGATTCCAGCAATGTGAGGAGCAGCCATGGAAGTGCCCGATTCAAGACGGTAATCACTATCCAAAAATGTATTGACACCAATAACTGCAGCTGAAACGTTCGACGGTCAGGCTGCTAAAATTAACACTCCTGGTGCTACAATATCTGGCTTTGCAACTCGCAGATAGCTTCGAGAGGGGCCTCTCGAGGAAAATTCAGAAACCATTGGAGCAGGCTTTACATCAATATGCGTTTCCTGGAAACTTATGCTGGCTTTAGGTCTAACACTTTTGGTTGCATAGTCTCACTTGTTTCCCTTCCTTGGTGCTAATCACAACTCCAGGATTTGGAAAAAATTTGGATAGACAATACATCTGGATCATCAACTGATTTTCGATGATTAGAGGCAGGTTGACAACTAAGTGTTCAATTCTGATTAGGTTGACACACATGCATATGCCTAATTTCCCTAATGTATTCCCTCTGGTTTTATTTGTGTTAGTTTTAGTTCAGAAATTATACAACACTTCCTTAAATCGAAATAGGGAAAAGAGGGGGAAGGGTTAGAGTTCTAATAGAATAGTTATATGCATTTAGTTCAGAACTTCAACCCTTGAGACTGAACCGCAGTTGGTTTTCTGTGTCTCAATGTGTAGCTCTGCTTGTAATATGGTCTAGTCTTAGGCGCTTTAAATTTCTATTTACCTCGTGTAAGATTTCTAAACATATTGTTTGTTGATTAAGGCAAAAGCATTCTAATGCTATAAATAAAAGACTCTTTCCTTATCACTTGTCAATTAAACACTTAGTTGTGTCAACATACTGTATTGTTTGGACGAATTGGAAAATTACCATTAGTTCGTCAGTATTGGATCTTCACAACAAGCCTAATAATATTCAGTTGTACTAGCTCTGCATTTTTTTATGCAGCCATAGATTCTCCCGAGAAGTCAATGTATGGATATACTACTTATGGTGATACTGCAAAAACATCTAATGACTTTAGTTTATGTAGAAACTGTTGGAAATTAGCCTTTGGCGGGAGTTGCGACCGACCAACTTTAACGGCTTAAACACTAGTGTTACGTATGTTGGAGAATCCGGTTCTTCACACATGCATGATGTACTAAGTACGTAGATAACCGTAGGGCCAAGAATCGTCAAATTTCATTGAGAAATGAAAGAGATATTGGTTCACAAAGTAAGGTGTTTGAAGCATGGAAAAGTGTGGTGTGTGATCAATTCTCCCTCATCGGTAGAGGAAGAAAGAATTGTTGTGTATATAAGACTCGAAGTTGGTTTGGGGTTTGGGACCCCAAGGGGTATCCCATGTGTTTAAAGGAGGGAAGACCTAGATGTGCTTCGGTTCGAGGAAAGACCCCACGCGCGCCGCCGCCGCCCGCCCGTCCGGTCCGGTTCCGGTTCCGTGTTCACGGGTTCACGGGTTCGCGGGTCGCGGGTCGCGGGTCCATACTCACCTCAATCAAACGGAGTGGCGGAACGTAAGAACCGCACATTAAAGGAAATGATGAATGCCTTGCTTATCAATTCAGGACTTCCCCAAAACATGTGGGGAGAAGCCGTCCTTACCGCTAATACGATTATTAACAGAGTCCCACATAAGGGTAAGGACAAAACTCCATATGAATCATGGAAAGGGAAGAAACCCACCTACAAGTATTTTAAGGTGTGGGGTTGTCTGGCAAAGGTTGAAGTACCTAAGCCAAAGCAGGTCAAGATTGGGCCTAAGATCGTAGATTGCATATTCATCGGATATGCAAATAACGATAGTGCTTATCGCTTCTTAGTGCATAAGTCGGATATTCCGAGATATCCACCGAGTACAATAATGGAATCAAGGAATGCTCTATTCTTTGAAAGTACCTTTCCTAGAAAGGAGAAAGACATAACCTCTCGCAAACGAAGTTATGCACAAAGCTCTCAAGAACGGGAGTCCTTGACCGTCCGGATCTAAATGGTTCGAGATCTAGCGAATCTCGAGGTGGCTGAACATCCGGAATCTAGTGTTCCTGATTCTCGAACTTTGAGACTCCGAGAGATGGATCTAAGGCGAAGTAAAAGGGCCGGGAAGGATACATCCTTCGGTCCCGACTTTGTAGCTTATATGGTTAGTGATGAACCAAGGACAATTGCTCGGGCGTTGTCAACTCCGGAAGCACCGCTGCGGAAAGAAGCTATTGAGAGTGAAATAAGCTCCATTTCGCATAACCATACTTGGGAGTTGGTTGATTTTCCTCCGGGGAAATAAACCGTTGGGTTGTAAATGGATACTCAAACGGAAATACAAGGCAGATGGGTCTATAGACAAGTACAAGGCCAGGTTGGTAGTCAAGGGCTATCGACGGACGAGAAGGCTTTGACTACTTTGACACATACTCTCCGGTATCCGGATGACATCCATACGGGTATTTATTGCGATCGCAGCTTTGCGTGACCTTGAGATACACCGGATGGATGTTAAGACGACCTTCCTAAACGGTGATTTGGAAGAAGAAATTTATATGGACCAACCCGAGGGGTACGTGGTTCAAGGGCAAGAGAAGAAAGTCCGTCGACTTATCAAATCTCTATACGGGTGAAACAAGCCCGAAGCAATGGCACGAAAAATTTGATAGTACTCTACTATCGAAGGGGTTCGCCATTAATGAGTGTGATAAATGTGTTTACACGAAAGGTAACTACGACTCATTTGTTATGATATGCATGTATGTAGACGACATGTTGATCACGGGAAGCGATCCTAGGGTAATCCTAGAGACTAAGAACATGTTGAAACAATGCTTCGACATGAAAGATATGGGTATCGCAGATGTCATCCTAGGGATTAAAATCTCTAAGACGTCGACGGATGGTCTTATCTCGGTCTCACTACATCGAGGATGTTTTGAGAAAGTTCAAGATGTTAGACAGTTCTCCGATAGCGTCACCAATGGATACAAATCAAAAGCTTGATAAAAACCTTGGTGCACCTCGTATACCAGAGCGATATGCGGGTGATCGGTAGTTTGATGTATATCACAAAGCGCACCCGACCCGATATTGCTTATGCAGTCAATAAGTTGGCTAGGTTCACCCGTAATCCAAGTGATAATCACTGGAAGGCGTTGAATCGGGTATTACAATACCGAAATACACGTTAAATTTCGGGTTGCACTATTCGAGATATCCAACCTGTACTAGAGGGTACGGTGATGCAAACTGGATATCGATATAGAGAACACCAAGTCCACCGGTGGGTATATATTTACAATTGGTGGTGGGGTTGTGTCTTGGAAATCCTCTAAGCAAACTTGCATCGCCCGATGCACGATGGAATCGGAGTTTATCGCTTTAGACAAAGCAGGAGAAGAAGCGAGTGGCTTCATGACTTCTTAGAGGATGTTCCGTGTTGGAACAAACCCGTACCTTCGGTAATGATCCACCGCGACGGTCGGTCGGCTCTAGGAAGGGCACGGAATGCTATGTACAACGGCAAGTCTCGTCATATTCGACGGAGGCATAAGACCGTTAGGCAACTGATCACCACGGGTATAATATCCATTGATTACATTAAGTCAAAGGATAATATAGCAGACCCATTGACAAAGGGCTTACCCAAAGATCAGATGGCTTGCTGTCTAGGGGAATGGGCTTAAAACCCAAAATATAAGGACCAATACAGTGGTAACCCAACCTTACGAACTGGAGATCCCGGTAATTTGGTTCAATGGGAAAACGAAGTTGTAAAGGTTCGATTGATCGCTTCGGTGGAAGTATGAGCACTTCGGATAGTGATTTCGAAAAGAAACACTAAATCCAAAGCCGTTCCGCGATAGACGTTAAGTGCTATCTGCAGTATGGGTAAAGGTTAAGTTTTCAAAACCTGTAATGATCCTCAACAGTTGAGGTTAGGTTCTTGGGAAACTTTTAATGGTTCCTAACACTTGTGAAGTGGGGTATAGCAGGATACCTTGTAGGAGACCACCTATTTAAGTGCGAGGACGGGCCACCTCAAACCGAACGCACTTAAGAATCCAAGACGTTGTCCATGGCCAAAACGGACAAAACATTACGAAGAAGAGAGTAAGGGAATTTGTTGTGTTGGTATCATTGTCTTGGCTTACACTAAACACGACGGTTCAAGACATCACGTTCACCGCGCAAAGTAAGTAAGTCCGATGGTATTCAACTATGGAAGGTTCAAAGCCGAGGCTACCTCTCCTTATGCAACATCGGTCCGAAATATTACTTTGGAAATGAAAAGACACCATGTGAGTGCGCCAAAATCTCTTTCAAGAGGGGATTGTTGGAAATTAGCCTTTGGCGGGAGTTGCGACCGACCAACTTTAACGGCTTAAACACTAGTGTTACGTATGTTGGAGAATCCGGTTCTTCACACATGCATGATGTACTAAGTACGTAGATAACCGTAGGGCCAAGAATCGTCAAATTTCATTGAGAAATGAAAGAGATATTGGTTCACGAAGTAAGGTGTTTGAAGCATGGAAAAGTGTGGTGTGTGATCAATTCTCCCTCATCGGTAGAGGAAGAAAGAATTGTTGTGTATATAAGACTCGAAGTTGGTTTGGGGTTTGGGACCCCAAGGGGTATCCCATGTGTTTAAAGGAGGGAAGACCTAGATGTGCTTCGGTTCGAGGAAAGACCACACGCGCGCCGCCGCCGCCCGCCCGTTCGGTTCCGTGTTCTCGGGTTCACGGGTTCACGGGTTCGCGGGCTGCGGGCTGTGGGCCTTCTGATATTATCTTTTTGTGCCAGAAGTACAGTTTGATCCCAGAAGTTTCAGATGTGCAGTTTGGACCAGAATTCTTTTAGATGTACGAGTTCGGTCCCCGAAGTTTCAAGATGTACAGTTTGGTCCCCGAAGTTTCAAGATGTACGAGTTTGGTCCCCGAAGTTTTTCGTAAAGGCAGAATTTCGACGGTCCGAACGAAACGTCCAAAGACTCAATTCACCATTTATTTTGGTGAATTACACCTCCTATAATGGCCAATCCGTTGGCAATTTTCTCCATTTATTTGGTGGCTTTACTACCTCCATAATGGTCATTATTTGGCCAATAATGGCTGTTATGGAGGCAGTCAAACAGTCCCTCTTCCTCCTATATAAACACTCCTTACACCATTGTTGAGACACACTTGATATACACGAAATTACACAAAGCAGAAAGCAAAGCAGTTTCTTCCTAAATCTTCCAAGCATCATTTCGTTATTCAATATTCTTCACGGTAGCTTTTGAGTTTCCTTTGCTCAATAGTTCCATTGCTGTTTTATCTTGGGAGACGAATTGTCCAGGACGTATAAAGGATACATACGGGGCAATATTGTCTTAAGGACAGAGTGCCACACTCGACTCAGCAAAAACAACTTTCCAGTTTTCTTGATCAACAAAATAGTAATTTCATTTTGTTGTTATATTGTAATTTTCAGTTTTATAGTTGAATTATAAGTACAATTCTTACATAAGCAGTTACTTGTAATTTCCGTTTCCTGCAAATCCTTTGTAATACCTAACAGAAACAGAGTCCTGCTTTATTCATAATAATTCAACAATTTATTTAAACATACATGTGCTTTTCCTGAATGCTTCAAGCTACTTTTAACAGAACTTTCATAGAGAGTTACAAACTTGCAAATGCAACAGTTTTGTCAACTGCAGAATACATCTCTGGAGCTACTACTGCTATAGGACTTCTTACGGTATGATGACCGTTCTCTTCCACCCAAGTGATTGAACCAGATTATGTTTGGTCTTCTGCAATGCCTTTGTAACGTATGGTCAGAGTGTAGTCCTGCTTCTGCTTTTTCTTCTCAAACACCAAGGTCTGCGGAAGAAAGAAATTCTCGAGCTTTTTGGTGCTATCACTCTTGCTTGATATTTAGCTGCACCGGCTCCAACATTCGTGACTGTCCTCCTGAATTTCTGCTCCAACCAAGTGCAGTTCCCATTTGGGCTAAAGAGAGCAATAAATGATGGGTAATTGATATCATCGGATGGATTTGAGCAGTGGTGCTTAGCTGATGATCCAGCAATTGTTTTGAATTGTGCTTCTGTTAAATTCATGGAGCAGAGAAGGTTCACATAGTCTTGTGGAGTGGCATCATATATTAAGCCTGGATCAACTGCACGATTTGGATCAACGAGTCCGGATCCCATGGCTAATGATATATCTTCGCTGTCACCATACGCGGTTTTGATAGGTTTTTCTGTGTTATCCAAAGGGTTGGCAGTGGTCATCATGGCTGATTGAATAGCTGAAGGACTCCAATCAGGATGTACTCCTTTTAGCATTGCAGCAATTCCAGCAATGTGAGGAGCAGCCATGGAAGTGCCCGATTCAAGACTGTAATCACTTTCCAAAAATGTATTCACATCAATAATTGCAGCTGAAACGTTCGATGGCCACGCTGCTAGAATTAACTCTCCTGGTGCCATAATATCTGGCTTTGCAACTCGCAGATAGCTTAGAGAGGGACCTCTCGAGGAAAATGCAGAAACAATTGGAGCCGGCTTTACATCAATGTGTTTCCTGGAAACTGATGCTGGCTTTTGGTTTAACACTATTGTTTATATAGTGTATCACTTTTTTCAATTCCTTGCTGCTAATTATTAACTCCAGGATGCGGAAAATAATTGTTAGTCAATACATCCTCATCATCATATTCATAGATTGCGCCTCCAAATTTTGACTTTGAGATAGCATCCATTTGATCAGAGATTGGTAAGATATCTTGTGCACTGCTAGAACAAATCATGATGCTACGTGCAGCATTAGGGACTTGGGCTAATTCGTCTTCCGACTCACACAGAGATGAGCTTTCATTGTGAACCAAAGCAAAATCCTTGATGGTGGTTCTCACTGGATACAAGCTAAATCCAGTAATATTTAAGCCATTCCCAAGAGTTAAAGTCCCAGAAAATGATCGGTCAGTTCTGCCTGATGCCACAGTAAAGATCCAGGGGACTCCATTGGTTAAAGTTCCCATTTCAGGACCATAATTTCCAGCTGAAGCAGAGACTAAGATACCCTTCATCATGGCACCAAAAGAAGCTATTGCAACAGAATCTTGATACAACGGAATCTCATCCCAGCCATAAGAAATGGTCAGTATGTCAACACCATCTGCAACAGCTTGGTCCATGGCAGCAATTAAATCAGAACCAAAGGTCCCTTCTTCAAAGCTAAACTTATACACAGCTATCCTAGCTCGCGGCGCCATACCTCTTGCTGTTCCAGGAGCATATCCGAAATATGAAGCTCCTTTAGCAAAATTACCAGCAGCAATGGAGGCAACATGTGTGCCATGACCTTTAGTATCCCTTGCAGAATTCATGGAAATACTCATCGTAGGATCACTAGCCAAAAGCCCCTTGTTGAAATAATTCGCCCCAATGAGTTTCCTGTTGCACAATGAAGAATTGAACTGTGTTCCTGGCTTGCAAATTCCCTTCCACTTTTTGGGAATTTCAGATAATCCATCATCTCTGAAACTGGCAGATTCTGGCCAGATACCAGAGTCAAGTACACCAATGATAACATCTTGACCAAAACCAGAAACTGGCCATATCCCAGAAGCAGGATTGAGCTTAAGAAACTCAGATGTATGAGTTGTGTGAGCTTCAACAGGTCTGTCTTTATAAGCGGAAAGAAAGCCTGGTGACTTCTTGAGAGCTTCAAATTCATCTTTGGACAAAACAGCACTGAATCCATGAAGCACATTGTCATAAGAATAAAGAAGGTTTGGAACTGGTTGGTGGCCATGTTGTGTAGTTGGATCCTCAATCTTGATGGTGTCAAGAATGGAGGAATGCCAGTTGTGGTGACTAGAAAAGATTTTAGGCATAAAAGACTTACCCAAATGGACAATGTAAGTAGATCTCTCTGCTGAGGTTCCTAATAACAAAGAAAGACACAAAAGAAACCAAGAAAACATGAGAAGAGGTACTCATATCTCCATTGTTTCTAACTCTCTACTTGTGTTTTCCTACTATGACTGAGCCTCCTTTAAATTCAAACAGCCATGGTGGAGTAATTCCAAATTTTCGATGGATGGTCCCTCAACAGTCACTTAAGTGCACCAACGTCACTAAAATATTATTAATAACAAAAGTGTCACTCAACTTTGCATTTGTATCGGTCATAGACTTAATATTATGTCCACTGCCATTGTGTCGCATTTGTTTCCCTCCTCGTGGCTTTCCGTGATACTTCGTAAAATGTTGACTAACTTTTTCATTACAAATAATTGTTTGATGTGATATTTAGATAAAGTTGAGTGACTCGTTTGTTACAAAAGCTAGCTCAATGATTTCGATACAGTAAATGAAAGTTGAGTGATAATCCATGAAATAATAGAAACGGCTTTGTCGAAAAAGTAACTAGAGCACCTTCATTGAAGGAGAATAATATGTTTCAGTCAGCCTGTGGCCACTTTTGTTAGTGAAAATTAAAGTGGTGTGCTTCATGTGTAAACACACCGCACAAACAGGACTCTCGTAGACTCGTACATGCACCAAATTATATATTGTTAAGATTTTTGTGAAAAAATTTGGCTAAATACCTAGATAGCCCCTAAACTTGACATGTTTGGTAAGATAATCAAAACTTAGTTAGTGATTAGATAGACACTTAAACTTGACTGATGTGCATCTTTTAAACACTCGTGTCTGACATGGCAAATTGCATGTTCTAAAGTCAGTTTTGAGTGTGTGAGAACCTTAATTTTATCCTTATATTTCATTTTATATATGAAATAACCTCTAAAACTTTGGTTCATCTTCTTTATATCTCCGACGAGTATATGACCGGAAAGAATGGTCACTCCGGCCTAAACTAGTAGAAACTTTTCTGACCACTAAACTCCTTCGCTTATTTCTTTCTTCCGCGAAATAATTGTTATTATTTCAGTTCATTATTAAAAAAAGATTCGATTTGACAAATTAGCCGAAATTATGAATGCTAACTGGTGGACATATTTATCAAAACTCTTTCTTGTATATTCTATTTTTTAACTTATAGGCAGACCGGTGGATTAAGCTCCCGCTATGTGCGGGATCGGGAAAAGGCCGGATCACAAAGATCTATTATACGTAGTTTTACCAGTTTCACGCACTTGGCCTTATGTGCATACGTATTTAAAGATATATTATTGTCAAATTCAAGTGTCTATTTGATCACTAAATAAGTTTGAATGTTATCATACAAAAACATGTCAAGTTTAACGGGCTATTTAGGTATTTAGCCAAAAAAATCTATGTATATTATTGAAGAGTTTTTCTTTTCAAAAAAGTTCTTTAAAGGTTATACATGAGAAATTTCCAAGAAAGTCTTTCAATTAATCAATTCACCCCAACAAACCCATCTCTTCTTTTGGGTAAAAGATTCCATACATATTCTTATCATCTCTCTTTTGTCCTTCACAGGTGATATATGAGAAACACATTTTGCACATTGAATGAAAATAATTTATTCATGAATTTAATAATTCTCCACTATTTTGCTATTACATGAAAATAGCAAGTAATACCGCTGTTTATAACAAGGTAAAATCTATTTAACTAAAAATTGAAAAATCTATTCCTAAACAACTTTGATTACAAATTCTATTTACACATAAATTAAATAATCTAACAGATATCAAATCCTAAATAATTTTGATTTCTTACATCAATTTTGAATTATTCTTCCAACATACACGGCGATAAAACTTAACAAAGAAGGAGCATTGTGTCAAGTTAGGGTTTAACTTATTATATATTAAAAAAAATAGCCCTACCATATTGTCATTGATTGGTAAAATATTCCATATTGATTGATTTTGCAGCCAATCAATAACATTGGGGGGTCATACTTTTCTAATTTATTATGCATGCCAACTCATTCATTCCCTTATATATTATTTGTGTGTCTATATAGGATTTAGTTCAGGTAGAAACAGGACTTTGTTAAAAAAGACATAATACATAAACAAATCTTCAAATTTGTCCTTAACTGTCAAATATATCCTCCAACTTTAGGTGTGCACAAGTAGGCACCTTAATTTGTATAAAGTTGAACACGTAAACACAAATGCTGACGTAGCACATAAATTTTGGAGGTGTTTAGATGATCATTTTGTAAGTTAAAGTGTTCAATTGACAAAGTGAAGACAAGTTGAGGTGTCTCTTATGCACACCCAAAGTTGAAAAACATATTTGTTTGCTGAATCAAATTTGAGAGCATGTTTATGTATTATACCTTAAAAATGAACCTTTTACTTCTATCACCTCTTCAAGTGTTACTTTTGATTACATATATATATATATATATTTCAATATAGCAATTGATTTGGTTGTATCACGCTGAAATGTAGTCGATATATCTAATATGCATTTGGAAGTATATTGTCATTTATTTTTAAAAAAATCGACGAAAAATCAAATAAATAAATAAAAATGAATTTTTTTTAAGCGATGAAAAACCAACTTAAATGGTTTGATTTGATTCAACATTTGAAAATCTGACTTAATTAATTTAGTTATAAAAACTGACTGATTTGATTCCAGCATTTGAAAATCCGACTTAATTGATTTAGTTATCTTTTAAAGAAACGTTGACTCAAATCGAACCATGAACACCCTACTCTTGAGTGGTTCTCAAACTTGACTGAGATTGACACAGAAAAAGGCGTCATTATTGTCTTTTTTTATTCTTGAAGAGAATATACATTAAAACCCCTCTAAACCATATTAAAATTATTGGGTGTTCACATTATTCCCTGAACTAAAATTTTTTATATTTAAAAAATTCTCGAAGGACCAAGTGGCATAAAGAGTGGCTTCACTCACTTTGGGGGATGTGAGAGCCAAGAATTAGCACAACCTGTCGAAGTAAGGATCCATGACATATATGTTTGGAATATATTCCATTTTGAGAGATTACATTTTATGCTTAACTATATGATCTATAACCACATAAATATCTTTGGCTTGATTTAGACCACAAAATTCAAAAGTCTTTCTTTAGTTCTTAAACTTCATATCCAGTCAAACAACATCATGTAAGTTGGGACGGAGGGAGTACAAAACCTATATAGTTTAGGGTGGTTTTAATGTATTTTCCTTTATTCGAATCGAGCTAAAATGCCCATGAAGAAGGTGAAGTTACATCCACTAGACTAATATCTATCATCCCCGACTTAAATCGAAGGAAAAGGGTGTTTGGAAGTTCAATTATTCTAAACTTTTTAGTCCTAGGTTTTGTTAATGTCCCTTGTTCTGCTACATACCTGTTTGGCCAATCACTCTTAAACTTTTTAGGGAAAAGGGTGTTGGGAAGTCCAATCACTCTAATCTTTTAAGGGAAAACGGTGTTTGGAAGTCCAATCTGTACAATTGTATTAATCTCTTTTGAGAGTCTTTCTCATTAATACAAATATATATAGTGTACAATGTGAAATTCTAATACAATAAGGATCATATAACTACCATAATTATACATCACTAAATATTACACAATAAATGGAGTATAATATATTTGTACACGTTAATACACCCCCTCAGTCGGAGCGGGAGGAGGCCGGACGCTAAGACTGGATCTGAAGTCGAGGAATAGTTGGTAACAGTATACCACTTGTTTACTAAGGCTTTTAATGACTCTTGTTGGTCATCCAGCTTTCCCGTGATTTGGAACCACTTAAAGAATTTTATGTTACATCTAAGTCTTTTCATATCTTTAACCCATTGTTCTCTGAATGATATCCGTTGGGTTTCTGTATAATTCTCAACATACCATTTTCTCTTAAGGGCATGCTCTGGGCTTTTCCAGAGTTTTCCTAATAGTTTAAAATCTAGGACTGCTAGGCCTAATAGTGACTCTTGGTTCATATTGAACCTTGGGTACTATTCTAGTAAAATTGACACCCTTCAATTTTTGTTTTATTTCGTTGATAGAATCATTTGAAGACTTATCGTAGAGATCCTCCTCCTCTCGGGGTTTGGAAGTGGATGATCTGGCGAAAGAGTATCTTCTTGAGGAAGACTCTGCGCTAGATTTGGATCGTAGGAACTTTAAGTCAATAGATCCATCCAGATACTGGATTACTTGTTCAATATTAGAGCTTTCGGGCTCTAGTTTCGATTGTGTAATGGCATCAAAGTGTCATTCGTCTTTAGATAAGATTTCATTCCATTTGAGCATTCGAGGGACAAAGATGTTGCTATGTTCTTGGTTTGCCTCTATAAGCATAGTCGCTCCTTTGTTACTCATTAGCTTAGCCTTTGGAGCTAGCGTTGTTTTCATCAGCCTGTAATATACTCTGTATATTATAGCTATTTATCTGTTGTTAACCTTGATGTTCATGTTCTTAGTCTTGATATTTAAGGTTAATGTATCCATAATATTCTGGTCATTTATGTCAACCGAGTAGTTTGGATAGCAGTTGAAATATAATGGGCCACGTGCTATATTACTTTGTAAGACTTCTAACAAAGAGTCATCAAAGTTTAATAGCCTATCATCTCTTAAAAAGAGACATATGGGCGTATCTAAACCTAGGCGATACAAAAGTTTGATCGCAACTTGAACAAGTCCTATGGGACATTACCAATCACAATATGGTAGGGGAATTTTCTCATCATAACTTAACACTAACGTCCCACTTGCTACAAATTCCCAATGCTAGTACTAAATTTTATCGCCAAATAGAAAATGTGTTTGTCCAGACAATGACAATCCATAGTTATACTTGTCTATGCTTATTTACTTTTTAAAAAATATTCCCTTTATTCGTGATTCCAAAAGGCTAGTTTCATGGTGTTGAAGAATCAATAGCATAATTATAGAGATTGTATAATAAATAGCATAATTACAAGGATTGTATCACATCTTTAGGATTTTCTATTTTGATTCTTTCTATAGAGTTCTCTGTACATGCATATATTGTTACTACTTCATGGAATAGATTATCAATTCATTCTCATTCACCTATGTTACATAGTATCAGAGCAAGGTACTCTGCCTTGCCGAGTTAGGTTGGCAAACTGACCGAAGCTCGTCGGAGTTACTTCACAGTGCTAGTAGAGATTTGAAAACTGGTGTTTTGTTCGTCACTACCAATCTAGGAAGGATTGTATCCTTTTGATCTGTAGAATCTGGTGACCAGAAGAGTGGCACGTGAGTCTCACGCCGGTGCACCTTTCCGGCAGATCCGTAATTGCTTTAAAGAACTCAACCAAAATCTGGTGGTTGTTTGTTCAGCAGACCTCAATTTCATAGAGTTACCTCTTTCCCACCAATAATCTGGTGGTCTCTATTTCGGGAAACGTCTTGTAGTTATCTTGACCACTTTTTCTAGCGGTTGCTGCTAGTATTTGGAGTTCCATTTCATTCTCGTGTCTTTCAGTTCTCACCAAATTGAGGATTTGCTATTTCATCACCAGGTTCTGCTTTTCGATCAAAACTTTATTTGATTACTTTTTGATTTATCTGGAGGTTTTTCTTTTTTGGGTCTCTATCTGGTGGATAGCTTTATTTGTGTGGAATTAGTATTGGGAGGAACTACTATTTTGTTACTAAGCAATAGTCTGTTTGCTTGTTAGTTTCTCTATCAATTTATTTTGATACAGTGGGTATTTAGTTAGGAAAATGACTAATTGTAATCCGAGACCTCAAAGGTCTAAAGTTCTTGCTACTTTTGGTCCATTATCTGACAAAATGATTTTGATTTCGGCGGAAGAGTTTGCTAAATTCTCTCAATATCATAAATCGCTAAAAGAACTTTGTTAAGTCAGATAAAACATGTCTTATCACCCCTTCAAATAAATAGGTGATTGATTCAGGTGCCACAAATCACATGACAGGTAATCCTAATATTTTTACTAGCTTCCGCTCGCACAAAACACCCTCTCCAGTTACTGTAGCTGATGGATCAACTAGTAACATCGTTGGATTTGGGAATGTTAAACCAACCTCCTCTATTACCCTGTCATTTGTATTAAGTCTACCAAAGTTAGCCTTTAATTTGATTTCTGTTAGCTAAGTTACCAGAGACCTTAATTGTAATATTTCGTTCTTCCCCGATCATTGTTTGTTTCGTGATCTTAAGACGTATCAGGTTATTGGTAAAGGTCATGTATCAAACGATCTCTACATCCTTGATGAATGAGAGTCTCATTTTGTTGCATGTTCCAGTATCGTGTCTCCATTTGAAGCGCATCGTCGATTGTGACATCCCTCTCTACCTCTGTTAAAGAAGTTCTGTCCTCGGTTTCAGAATATTTCATCATTAGATTGTGAGTCATATCGATTTGCAAAACACAATCGCAACTCGTTGGGTCCAAGGGTTAATATCCGAGCTGAGTCAGCTTTTGAATTAGTTCATTCAGATGTTTGAGGGCCATGTCCTATTGTTTCCAAAACTGGATACAAGTGTTTTGTCACTTTTGTGGATGATTTCTCTCGGATGACTTGGATTTATTTTATGAAAAGTCGCTCTGAAGTATTCACTCACTTTTGTGCTGAAGTCAAAACTCAATTCAATGTTTTGGTGCATATTCTAAAGAGTGATAACGCTAAAGAATACATGCCATAATTGTTTCAATCCTACGTGAGACAACACGGTATTCTCCATCAGTCTTCATGTGTTGATAACCCTCTCAAAATGGAGTTGCTGAGAGGAAGAACATGCATCTCCTTGAGACAGCTCGGGCACATTTGTTCCAAATGAAGGTTCCTAAATAATTTTGGGCGGATGTAGTTTCTATAGCTTGTTTTCTGATTAATCGCATACCATCGTTTGTGCTTGCTGGTATTATGCCCTACAGTGTTTTTTTCCCAAACAAGTCACTATTTCCTAGGGGTGGGCAAAAAATCCGGAGAATCGAAAAAACCGAACCGAACCGAAATTCGGTTCGGTTTTTTCTCTTTTTTTTTTTAAAAAAACTGATTTTTTGAAAAACCGAACCGAAACATGATTTAGTGATTCGGTTCGTTTTTAATTTTGGTTACGAACCGAACCGAACAAACAAAATTAAATATATAATTATTCTTATTTTTTATTTTAGGCTACTACTATCTCTTGAATCATAGCCATTGAAGTTAATCTATGAAGCTTTTATGGAAGTCAAATGCGGCATGAACTTGATTAACATATCACGGAAGCATTGACATAAAATGTAGGGAGATAAAGTAGTTGTAAATTGGTAAAACTTTAAATGGTCATAACTCTGCACTCGGATGTCCGTTTTACCCGATTTTTTTTATTTTGGGTATTTTTTTGAGACGAGGCCGGCCCAAACCCCCAGAAGGCGGTTTGGCGCAGCCAAATTTTACGAAAACGTCCGTTTTCCCAATCAATTTATGTTTTTCCCCAAATCGATTTCTAATTTTCCTTTTTCTTTAGTAAACATCTCACGATACACAATAGATTTCAACATCGAAATTTCATGGTAGTGTAGGTGTTAATGTCAATTTCAGTTTTTGAAATTCAATTTTTTTTAAAAAAAATAAAAAATTCCTCGACCCACCCGGCCCACTAGAAAAAACGATATAATCCGATACGTTCGGCGATATAAACCGAACATATTGGTTTTTTTTTTAAAAAGTTGTATTCGTTTTTTTTTTTAAAAATCGATTTTTATTCGGTTCATATTTTTCGGATACAAAACCGAATCGAACCGATATACGCCCACCCCTATTATTTCTGGTGGAGTTGAAGGTGTTTGGAGGTACATGTTTATCGAGATGTGCGACCATCTGTAACCAAGTTGGATCCTAAGGCGTTAAAGTGTGTTTTCTTGGGTTATTCTCGTCTTTTATAGGGGTATCGTTGTTATTCTACTGAACTTGGCAAATATTTGGTGTCAAATGATGTAGTATTTTCAGAGACTACACCATTCTTCTATGCACCTCTTATTTCTACAAGTCAGGGGAGGAAGATGAGTGGTTAGTCTATCAAGTTACTCGTGTTGTGACAAAACAATCAGATGATGTTGTTCTTCCATCTTCTAGTTCCTCTATTGAGCACCAATCGACTAATGAGCCTCCAGCATCTGCACTAGCACGATCGCCAATTGTTCAAATTTATTCGAAGAGACGACAGGCCGATGATACATGTCCTGCACCAATTCCTTTTTCATCAGATCTTCCTCCGTCCGATCCTTCAGAAAATCTTGATCTCCCTATTGCTCTTCGTAAAGGTACATGAACTTGCAAATCCACATACTCCATTGCTAATTTTGTTTCCTATGACAGCTTGTCCTCTACATCTAGATCCTTGATTGCTTCTCTAGACTCTATCTCTGTATCCAAAACTGTAAATGAGACTTTGAATCATCTTGGATGGTCTGAAGCGATGATTGAGGAAATACATTCCTTAGAAGAAAATCACACATGGGATTTGGTGGATTTACCCAACGGAAAGAAACCAGTGGGATGTAAGTGGGTGTTCACAGTAAAAGTTAATCCAGATAGTTTTGTGGCACGACTTAAGGCTAAATTTGTGGCTAAAGGGTATGCTCAGATGTATGGGGTGGATTATTTAGAAACCTTCTCCCCGGTTGCTAAACTCACTTCTGTCCATTTGTTTATTTATTTAGCTACTTCGGACCATTAGCCGTTGCATCAGTTGGATATCAAAAATGCATTCCTTCATGTTTATCTATATGAAGAGGTGTACATGGAGCAACCATCTGGTTTTGTTGCTCAAGGGGAGTATGGGAAAGTTTGTCATTTGAAGAAATCTATGTATGGCTTGAAGCAGAGTCCCCGAGCTTAATTTGGCAAGTTTAGTGAGTTAGTTCAGAAGTTTGGGCTTAAAAAGAGTAAATGTGATCACTATGTCTTTTCTAAGCAATCAACAACTGGCACTATTCTCCTGGTTGTATATAATGATGATATTGTTATCACAAGAAGTGATTCTACTGAAATTTCCTCTTTGAAGTCCTTTCTTACTAGATTTCACATGAAGGATTTAGGTTCGTTCAAATACTTCTTGGGAGTAGAAGTAAGCAGAAGCAAGAAGGGGGTTTTTCTGTCTTAGAGAATGTATATTTTTGACCTGCTTGCAGAAACCGGAAAGTTGGGAGCCAAGACATGCAGTAGACCAATGGTTCCTAATGTGCATCTTATGAAAGATGATGGTGATCCTTTTGATGATCCAGAGAGATATAGAAGATTGGTTGGAAAGTTAAACTATCTTACTATGACTTGTCTGGATATTGCTTTTGTAGTAAGTGTTGTTACCCAGTTTATGTCCGCACCTACAGTCAAACATTAGGAAGCTTTGGAACAGATTATATATTACTCGAAAGGAGCTCCTGGACTTGGTATATTGTATAGCAATCATGGCCATACTCGTACGGAGTGTTTTGCAGATGGAGTGTTTTGCAGATGTTGACTAAGCTGGATCCAAAATTGATAGACGATCTACAACTGGCTATTGTGTCTTTGTTGGAAGGAACCTAGTATTACGGAGGAGTAAGAAACAAAATGTTGTATCTCGATCCAATGCAAAATCTGAGTACAAAGCTATGGCACATACTATGTGCGAGATTATGCGGATATACCACCTTCTCGCAGAAATTGGGTTGAAGTATACTACACCAGAAAAACTTTGGTGTGATAATCAAACTGCTCTTCATATTGCCTCGAATCCAATATATCATGAAAGAACAAAACACATTGAAGTTCATTGTCATTTTATTCGTGAGAAGATTTAGGAAAATTTGATTTGTACTGGTTATGTGAAGACGAGAGCAGTTGGCTGATTTGTTCACAAAAGCGTTGAGTGGAACTCGAGTTGATTATCTTTGTAAAAAGTTGCGCATGATCAATATATATGCTCCGGCTTGAGGGGGAGTGTTGAAGAATCAATAGCATAATGATAGGGATTGTATAATAAATAGCATAATTACAAGGATTGTATCAAATCTTTAGGATTTCCTATTTTGATTCTTTCCATAGTTAAAGTTCTCTCTACATGTATATATTGTTACTACTTCATGGAATAGATTATCAATTCATTCTCATTCACCTCTGTTACACATGGTAACAGCTTTCTCCATTTGTATAAAATGAGATGAAAAGAGTATATATGTAGTCAAACAACTTCATATAAAAGTAATTCCAAAACTTAAAAAGAAAGAGGAGAGAAATGAAAGAAGATGCAGAGATTTCTGACTTTAAGTGAAGAGACTTGAATGAAATGTTTTTTCACTGGGAAATCTTAGTAGCTCAGTTGGTTAACTACCTGAATTCTCACTTTGTTGGTGAGAGTTTGATTCCCACCTTGTAATCCCGTTTCCCATTTTCCCTTCACCTATCCCTATGTAATAATTTATTTATTTATTTTAAAAGTTCTTTCGCTTGAGGTATTTCTCACTCTTACGAAAAAATGAGAGGTGATGAAAAAATTTATGGAATCTTTTATACAAGACTTGCGAAGACGAAGAAAAGGTGGGTTTTTCATGGTGAATTGAAAGACTTTGTTGGGATTCTGTGAGACTTTTAAGAGAGGACCACATGACGTGAGGTTAAAAAGGATTTTGTTTTGAATAGTTGTATATTTGGTAAATTTTTCTTATAAACTTTTTAAGTGTTATGTGAGAGGAAAAAGAATCTTTTGAGAAATATCTCATAACACTTCTTTTTTATAGAATTCTTTTGAAATAATCGAAACTCTTCAAATAATGGCCATATAACTTTTCCCCAATAATTGTAAAAGATATTTCTATAAGGTGTTTGTTTACCACAAAATCCTGATAACTCAATATAACTCAAAAAAGGAAGATATAGTAAAAGACTTCTCTAGTTGGTGTTTGTTTGTTAATCATTAGTATTAATTACTGTATATTCCAACCTCAATTGATTTAGAATAGCAAAAGTCTTTGCACACTGGCTGAAACTTCCTAGTAATTGTTCTCTTTCAAAGAAACCAACAAATTTTAGAAAATGACAGCTAACCAATTGATCAAATAACATTATTTACTTCAAAAACCAGCCAACTATGGGTGTTTCTTAAGGTGTATATTAAAAGGAGACTCTGTTATAGTAGAAAAACAGAAAGTGCAGAGAAAAAACTATGATAGGAGTACCTTTTCTTCTGTTTTCTTGGTTTCTTTTTGGTCCGTCTTTATTATTGGGAACCTCAGCAGAGAGGTCTACTTACATTGTCCACTTGGACAAATCTCTTATGCCTAAAATCTTTGCTAGTCACCACAACTGGTATTCTTCCATTATTGATACCATCAAGATTGAAGCTCCCACTTCAGAAAATGATCACCATCCCGCTCCAAAACTTCTTTATTCTTATGACAATGTGCTTCATGGATTCAGTGCTGTTTTGTCCAAAGATGAATTTGAAGCTCTCAAGAAGTCACCAGGCTTTCTTTCCGCTTATAAAGACAGACCTGTTGAAGCTCACACAACTCATACATCTGAGTTTCTTAAGCTCAATCCTGCTTCTGGGATATGGCCAGTTTCTGGTTTTGGTCAAGATGTTATCATTGGTGTACTTGACTCTGGTGTCTGGCCAGAATCTGCCAGTTTCAGAGATGATGGGCTATCTGAAATTCCGAAAAAGTGGAAGGGAATTTGCAAGCCAGGAACTCAGTTCAATTCTTCATTGTGCAACAGGAAACTCATTGGGGCGAATTATTTCAATAAGGGGCTTTTGGCTGATGATCCTAGTGTAGATATTTCCATGAATTCTGCAAGAGATACTAGAGGTCATGGCACACATGTTGCCTCCATTGCTGCCGGTAATTTTGCTAAAGGAGCTTCATATTTCGGATATGCTCCTGGAACAGCAAGAGGTATTGCGCCACGAGCTAGGATAGCTGTGTATAAGTTTAGCTTTGAAGAAGGAACCTTCACTTCTGATTTAATTGCTGCTATGGATCAAGCTGTTGCAGATGGTGTTGACATACTGACGATTTCATATGGGTGGGTTAACATTCCATTATATCAAGATTCTATTGCAATAGCTTCTTTTGGTGCCATGATGAAGGGTGTCTTAGTCTCTGCTTCAGCTGGAAATAGTGGCCCTGAATTGGGAACTTTAAATAACGGAATCCCTTGGATCTTTACTGTGGCATCGTCCAATACTGATCGATCATTCTCCGGGACTTTAACTCTTGGGAATGGCTTAAAGATTACTGGATTTAGCTTGTTTCCAGTGGCAACCATCATCAAGGATTTGCCAGTGCTTTACAACGAAAGTATATCTCCTTGTGATTCATCTCACATATTATCACAAGTCCCTAATGCTGGACATCGCATCATGATCTGTTATAGCACTGCAGTAGAAGTAGAGGATCAAATGGCGGCTATCTCAGAGTCAAGATTTGGAGGAGCCATCTATATTTCTGATGATCCAGATGTACTGTCATCCAACTTTTTTCCAAATCCTGGAGTTGTGATTAACACCAAGGAAGGGAAACAAGTGATAGACTATGCAACCAAAAGTGTTAAACCTAAAGCCAGCATCAGTTTCCAGGAAACGCATATTGATGTAAAGCCTGCTCCAATGGTTTCTGAATTTTCCTCGAGAGGCCCCTCTCGAAGCTATCTGCGAGTTGCAAAGCCAGATATTGTAGCACCAGGAGTGTTAATTTTAGCAGCCTGGCCGTCGAACGTTTCTGCTGCAGTTATTGGTGTCAATACATTTTTGGATAGTGATTACCGTCTTGAATCGGGCACTTCCATGGCTGCTCCTCACATTGCTGGAATCGCTGCAATGCTAAAAGGAGCACATCCTGATTGGAGTCCTTCCGCTATTCGATCTGCCATGATGACCACCGCCAACCCTTTGGATAATACTGAAAAACCCATCAAAGCCGCGGACTATAAGAAAGATGCCACATCATTATCCATGGGAGCTGGACTCGTTGATCCAAACCGTGCAGTTGATCCAGGCCTGATATATGATGCCACTCCACAAGACTACGTGAACCTTCTCTGCTCCATGAATTTCACAGAAGAGCAATTCAAAACAATTTCTAGATCATCAGCTAAGCACAACTGCTCAAATCCATCCGATGATATGAATTATCCATCATTTATTGCTCTCTTTAGACCAAGTGGGAACTACACTTGGTTGGAGCAGAAATTCAGGAGGACAGTCACGAATGTTGGAGCTGGTGCAGCTAAGTATCAAGCAAGAGTGATAGCACCAAAAAAATCGACAATTTCTATCTCTCCACAGACCTTGGTGTTTGAGAAGAAAAATCAGAAGCAGGACTACACTCTGACCATACGTTACAAAGGCATTGCAGACGACCAAGCACAATCTGGTTCAATCACTTGGGTGGAAGTGAATGGTCATCACACGGTAAGAAGTCCTATAGTAGTAGCTCCAGAGATTGACGCCTGGACCTGAAATGCTGCTGTTGACAAAACTGTTGCATTACGAAGTTTGTAACTTTCTAAGAGAGTTATGTTAAAGTAGCTGCATTCTAGCAAAGCAAATGTATGTTTGAAGTAATTATTGAATAACTTTTTTTCGGTTATCAATAAAGCATGTCTCTGTTATACCCGTGAAGTAGTATATCCACTAATTGAACTCACAGGAGAATCTATAGCTGCATAAAAGATGCAGAACTAGTATAACTGAAAATTCTCATCCCTCTTGTTGTAAAGAGCCCCAGGATATGGAAGAAAAGATTATCTTAGACCTATTCTGGGAAACTAATGGTAATTTTCAAATTCGCGCAAACAAAACAGTATGTTGATACAAAGAACTGTTTAACTGACAACAGAAGGAAAGGGCCTTTTGTCTGTAACATTAGAGCATTGAGTAACCTTTTGCCTTAGCCAACAAATGATGTGCTAATAAAATTTTACACGAGGAAATTTGAAAATATAAAGCGCCTAAGACGCTATAGCTTCTGTGAATTCCCAGACATTTCGAAAGAATTATTACAAGCGGAGCTATACCAAACAGAAAACCTATTAACTTCAGGTTAATCATATGGATTGAAGAGGGGGAAACATACGTACTGAGTCCTGTAGTAGTACCTTGACAGATTAAGGTCTAATTTGAAGCTCTGAACTGCGCATACTACTATTACAACTCCTAAACCTTCCCTCTCCCCATATCTACTCTTTCAATCTGAAGAGGAGTTGTATAAATTCTAAACTAAAACTAATACAAACAAAATCAGTGGAAATACATTAGGGAAATCAGACACCTATATGTTTGTCAACTTGATCAGAATCAAGTTGAACCAACTGGAAACATGGCAGCAAATCTTTGAGTATATGAAGTTACCAAGCAATTATATTGCATGAATTGATAAGTAGTTAGGTATGACTACAGAGCAGAAGTTTCTCTAACATTTCTGCTAATAGAGTAATAGACTTTAAAGGGAGATCTCTATTAGTCTCCAAGAACGGCAATAGGGGTCATGAATCAGTAGCAACATTCATACAGTAGGCTTTCCAAGATTTTATTTCACATGATAATACTGTAGAGCATGTTACATGGAGACTGCATATGCAAGTTTTTCCTTGTCAACAAGAAAATATCGCGTAAAAAATCTTGCATCGACTAAAAGTTAGCGATGATCAAACAACACCTTGAAATAGCTATCCTTTCAGCAGTATCCATTAACCTCAAAGAGTATGCTTGAACACATCACCTACAGATCAAAAGCTATAAGGGCAGCCCAGAGCACTAAGCTCCCGCTATGCACGGGGTCCGGGGAAGGGCCGGACCACAAGGGTCTATTGTACGCAATCTTATCATGCATTTTTGCAAGAGGTTATTTCCACGGCTTGAACCCGTGACCTCTTGGTCACATGGAAGCAACTTTACCATGTTATTAACAATCTTCAGAGCCAAAACTCAAATATTCTTCCTATCAACAATAGTTAAGAGTTGGACACATTGCCTAAGGTTCTTGACAAAAAAATTGCTTCATAGCCTAATCTGTTCCATTCCATAAGTACAAAGTGGAGTTAAGCAATAGCAACATTCTAAAACTAAGCTTGCCAACTATCTTAAAAGTTCCTCCATCTTACCAATTGCGTCTTTTTATATTTTTTTGTGCTTGAAATGTTTTTGACATTTAGTTATATGTCTATCCTTTCAGAAGTATCCACTTTTAACATAGCCTAAGGTTCTTGACAAAAGAATTGCTTCATAGCCTAATCTGTTCCATTTCCATAAGTATAAAGTGGAGTTAAGCATAAGCTAGCTCACTAAGGACTATCTTTTTTCTTAACAGTTCCTCCATCTTACCAATTGCATCTTCTTTTTATGTTTTTGTGCTTAAAGTGTTTTTGACATTTAATCATATGTCTATCTTCTTTGACATTACATGAAACCCACAAGTTTCTAAGAAAACAGAGATTTCCACATCTATTTCCTCTATGTAATTAAATATTCCCTTTGGAAAATCAGTTGAAGCTGAATTATTCAATGTTGGTTCAATAATGAGACTTGCAATATGTGGCCACCTCTTTTGAGTTTACATTTTAATACCCAAGTATGACTAACCTGTCAGTATTGACGATAGCGGTGGAGTCAGGATTTTCATTAATGAGATTCAGAATATAAATTTTTCAGCGAAGAGGGTTCAGATGAACCCTTGCGTCCCCTAGCTCCGCCACTGACTTACTATATAGTAAATATTTTTACACCGTTAAGAAGAAACTTATATTCAATTGTCTGCAATAATTCCATCTTAGCTTGGGAAAGCAAAAACAGGATAGAAAGATCCCTTCTGCAGTAAAAGCAAGCACTTCCCCATATCAAGAAGTAAATATATTAGTGATAAAATATGAAAAGAAGTTACAAGAGACAAGAACTATCAAGTCAATAGTCAAAACACCAACAGTAAGGATTCGACTAGAAAATGACACTAAAAAGTTGCACTCATTGTACACAATACAAAGATCTTTTCTGCAGTAGACTACTGATGACTAGCTAGCTGCATGCTGAATCATGTTCTGAACCAAACAGGAAAGGGGTGAAAGCTCATCAGAATTCTTTTCATCATCAATTAGAATATAGGAATGGTCTATATTTTTTGTTAATCTTTTCTATAACATAAGAGATGGGAAAAGGAATTGTGAGAAACTATCACCGATATCACTAGGCATCCACAACCCTCTTCTTCTTCTCCATCTTGATCTCCAAATCCATCACCAAAAGCTTATGTCGGATTGTAAGATCCTCCCTCGGAATAACCTTGGAGTATTTACAAGGACCTTTGTCAACCTTCCTAAGGAGCAAAAAGTCTATCTGAGTCTTAGCCACCGAACTACGGAAAGTCACCAAGTGTTCCTCCTTCAGGAATCTCGAATTGGCTATCCCCATCCCACAAGCTCTAGCGAACTCCAAAAGTGAGACGCCTCCCCCGTTCTTGTCCCCGAGTCCAAAGCCTCCATACACGTTGTCATAACCCCCCGGAAGTGACCCGATATGTCCATTGAAATCCCCTCCTACAAATAACTTCTCAGTGGGTATAACTCCCACCACTTCGTCCAAATCCTTCCAAAAGCGTCTCTTCTCCTCCTCGTCCAAGCCCGCCTGTGGCGCATAAGCACTAATAATGTTTATAATGAACTCTCCAACTACCAACTTAATCGCCATCATCCTATCATTGACCCTCCTCACCTCTACCACATGATCCCTTAGCTCATTGTCTACCAAAATGCTTACCCCATTCCTATACTTTGACCTACCCGAGAACCATAACTTATACCCGTCTACATCCTTAGCCTTAGGTCCTACCCATTTGGTCTCCTGGACACAGGCTATATTAATCCTCCTCTTTATAAGAATCTTAACTAGCTCTATGGACATCCCCGTTAAAGTCCCAAATTGTCAAGACCCTATTCTCAGCCTAGCATCTCCCTTACCCCCTAACCCTCGCTCTCATTCCTGACCGAGAACATGACCCTAGTCTACCATCAATCACCAAAGCCACTACAACGGATATAAACTAATAGGCTAATCAAAGGTTTACACCTAAAACAGGAACGCCAAGAATGTTATAACTAAAGGAAAGAAAAGTAAATGTAAGAGCGTAATATACTAAATGAAAAATGAATAAGTAACAGATAGAAAAAACAAAGCAAGACCCAGCAAAGCAGATACCTAAAGAAATTTAGTTATAGCATATATAAACAGATAAGCTTTTTTAACTAGGATCAAACCCGAGACCTTTTGATAAGTTTGGAGTAGGGGTGTCAAATGGGAGGGTTGGGTTTGATTTGGGCGGGGTCAAATTAATAAATGGACGAGTTATTGACTTGCCCAAAAGTTACTTGGGCTGAAATGGATTGTATTAAAATGGACTAAATGCGGGTCATAACCCAACTCGCCCAACTCTTACTAAGTTTTAATTTGTTTGTTATTTTATAATTTTGTTAAGTACCTAATAAAACTATTTTTTCTTGTTATTATGGCTACTACATATAATATATCAAACAAAAAAAGTCTTTTTAAAAATATTTTGACAAAGTTTCGATGGATCAATTTACGCTACATATCAGACCAACTTTTTGATGGGCTGAAATAGATTGGGCTAAAATGGGCGAGTCACTTGAGCAGCTTGGATGGTCATGATGCCACCCCTAGTTTGGAGGAATCCATCCCACCATATACTAAAGGTCATAAGGTAATTGACATACAGGCACTTTCTAATAATTGAGGAGAAAGGGTACAAATAGAGGGGCATGGTAAAGAGCCTTTAAACTCACACTTTGTCCCTACTTGCTAACACTTGACAAATATGGAAGAAAATCATGTTAGTATTTGATTCTAAAATCAAAGCTGAGGATTGTGGATGATAGTACTTCTACTACCATGTAAAGCAACATAACAAACTAAAAGGGCAGTCCGGTGCACTAAGCTCCCGCTATGCGCGGGGTTCGAGGAAGGGCCGGACCACAAGCAACAGAACAAACTGTCAACACTAAAACACTCTCATCAGTTCTTTTTCCTTCATTCTAGTCCCTCCAAATTTCACCAAAACCTTTAATTTAGACTAGCAAAATCAACTCATTAACATATATTTAGCTACATTCAGGCTGATTCTGTTAGCTGCAGCAACAAATTTAACAACTGGTTAAATAGTCCTACCAAAGAACACATATTTTGGCGAGATGGCTAAATTGCATTGTTAGTGTTAATGACAACTGTGTGTGCTTCACAGGGAAAATAGATCAAATTTATCAGCAGTTCTAATTTCAAGAACCAAGTTTGTGTTGGAAATTTGCCTTTGGCGGGGAGGTGCGTCCACCCATATTTAACGAATTAAACACTAGTGTTCCGCATGTTGGAGGCTTTGTCTCTTCTCACATGCATAATCTACTAAGTGAGTAGATGACCGTAAGGCCAAGAATCGTCAAATTTCGTTGAGAAATGAAAGAGATATTGGTCCACAAATTAAGGTGTTTGAGGCATGGAAATATGGTGTGGGACAAATCTACCACATCGGTGGAAAAAGGAAGAATTGTTCTCTTTATAAGTCTCTAAAGTGGTAAAGGGTTTGGGACCCCAAGCGGTATCCCATGTGTTTAAAGGAGGGAGGACCTAGATGTGCTTGGGTTCAAGGCTAAGCCCACGCGCGCGCCGCCGCCGCCCGCCCGTCCCGTCCGGTCTCGGGCTGTGGGGACTTTCTCATATTATCTTTTTGGACCCCAAATTGCTTAATATTTACAGTTTGGTCCCTAGAGTTTCTGAAAAGTTGATTTTGGGAGTGACGGAAGGCAGAAACTTTCTGCCTACCGTTTGGGCTGTTTTCTAGAGCATTAACCAGCCATTAACTTGGTTGTTAACTCCTCCATAAACAACCTCCTTCAATGACCATAATAGCCCTCCTTCATGGCATTAAACCTGCCATTACAGTCCTCCCTGATGGCCATTAACAGCCATGTTTTGGGCAGTTGAACAGCCCTCCTCCATGCTATATATTGAGTTGTTTTGGCTCGATTGTGAATGACACATACAGACAGAAAAATAGCACAAAACAGTGAACAAAACCACTGCAAAACAGTCACGAAAATATACACCAAACAGTGACGGAAAAACAGTGAGCATATACACAAGATATACACAACAGAGACACACTATATACACAGAGACAAAACAGAAGAGAAAACAGAAACTCTTCCTTCCTTTTCCATATCTTCAGCAAGTCGATTCGTATTTGTTTTCTTCGTCAGACTCAACCTATTGGCTTTGTAGCGTTGAGATTAAAGTGTTGTTTTATCTTGGGAGACTATTGTCAGCTAACGTAAAAGCATATATACGGGGCAATCTTGTCTTAAGGACATAGTGCAATCACTCGACTCAACACACAACGTTGTAACCATCCAGATTTAGTTGTTTCTTGATTTCAGGTTATCAAGATTCAAGACACAACAAGCTTGCGGCAGTTTTGAAGATTGACCATTTATTTATCCTTTCGAACACTTGTAATATTTATTTACTTCCCGTACTGCTTTACTACAATAGAGCAACCAACAGTTTGATCAACGAAGCCTACTTTAGAAGGTTTAATAAGCCACGTAAAAGAAGGAAGATATTTGAAAATGAACCAAATTTCTCATCAATAATAGTCAGAACTGTCAAGGTACCGGCAATATGTGGTGTAGAAGAAAATTGACAGAGTAGCTTGCAGTCACATAGTTTATGTTAAGATTCTTAAAAATATGAACATTTTTCCTGTTTAGTGTGTACCGGCCCTTCCCCAGACCCTGCGCATAGCGGGAGCTTAGTGCACCGGGTTGTACTGTACACATTCAGCATACAAACTTTTGTTAAGAGTCCCACATCGGATATGGAATGGAAACATGGACTCTTTATATGGACTTGGGAAATCCTCACCCTAAAAGCTAGCTTGTAGGGTGAGGATTGTCCAAGTCCATATAAGGAGTCCATGTTCCCATTCCATATCCGATGTGGGACTCTTAGCAAATTTAGACTAGTAAATATCTCCGCAGGTCCACTGGCTGAAACTAATTCCTAGTACTCCATTGTTCTCTTTCAAAGAAACCAACAAGTCTTAGAAAATGACAGCTAACCAATTGGTAGTATATTAAAAGGAGGCTCTGTTATTGTAGGAAAACACAAAGTGCAGAGAAACAACTATGATAGGAGTACCTTTTCTTCTGTTTTCTTGTTTTCTCTTTGGTCCTTCTTTATTGTCAGGAAACTCAGCAGAGAGGTCTACTTACATTGTCCACTTGGACAAATCTTTTATGCCTAAAATCTTTGCAAGTCATCGGAACTGGCATTCTTCCATTATTGATACCATCAAGATTGAAGATCCCACTTCAAAAAATGATCACCATACAACTCCAAAACTTCTTTATTCTTATGACAATGTCATTCATGGATTCAGTGCTGTTTTGTCTAAATATGAGCTTTAATCCCTCGAGAAATCAGCAGGTTTCCTTTCGGCTTATAAAGATAGGACTGTTGAAGCTCACACAACTCATACCTCTGAGTTTCTTAAGCTCAAACCTTCTTCTGGGCTATGGCCGGCTTCTGGTTTTGGTCAAGATGTTATCATTGGTGTACTTGACTCTGGTGTCTGGCCAGAATCTGCCAGTTTCAGAGATGATGGATTATCTGAAATTCCCAAAAAATGGAAGGGAATTTGCAAGCCAGGAACAAAGTTCAATTCTTCATTGTGCAACAGGAAACTCATTGGAGCGAATTAATTCAACAAGGGGCTTTGGCTAGTGATCCTACTGTGAAGATTTCCATGAATTCTGCCAGAGACACTGATGGTCATGGCACTCACGTTGCTTCCACTGCTGCTCGTAGTTTTGCTAAAGGAGTTTCATATTTCGGATATGCTCCTGGAACAGCAAGAGGTATTGCCCCACGAGCTAGGATTGCAGTGTATAAGTTTAGCTTTGAAGAAGGAACCCTTACTTCTGATTTAATTGCTGCTATGGACCAAGCTGTTACAGATGGTGTTGACATACTGACCATTTCATATGGGTGGGCAAACATTCCATTGTATAAAATTCTATTGCAATAACTTCTTTTGGTGCCATGATGGAGGGTGTCTTAGTCTCTGCTTCAGCCGGAAATAGTGGCCCTGAAATGGGAACTTTAGTCAATGGAGTCCCCTGGATATTTATTGTGGCATCATGCAGCACTGACCGATCATTTTCCGGGACTTTAACTCTTGGGAATGGCTTAAAGATTACTGGATTTAGCTTGTTTCCAGTGAGAACCACCATCAAGGAATTGCCTGTGCTTTACAACGAAAGTATATCTCCTTGTGATTCATCTGACCTATTATCCCTAATTCCTAATGCTGGACGTAGCATCATGATTTATTATAGCGGTGCAGTAGAAGTAGAGGAACAAATGCCGGCTATCTCAGAGTCAAGATTTGGAAGAGCCATCTATATTTCTGATGATCCAGATGTATTGACATCCAATTATTTTCCAAATCGTGGAGTTGTGATTAGCACCAAGGAAGGGAAACAAGTGATACACTATGCAACCAAAAGTGTTAAACCTAAAGCCAGTATCAGTTTCAAGGAAACACATATTGATGTTAAGCCTGCTATCTGCAAGTTGCAAAGCCAGATATTGTGGCACCAAGAGTGTTAATTTTAGCAGCCTGGCCATCGAATTTTCAGCTGCTGTTATTGGTGTCAATACATTTTTGGATAGTGATTACCGTCTTGTATCAGGTACTTCCATGGCTTCTCCTCACATTGCTGGAATCGCTGCAATGCTGAAAGGAGCACATCCTGGTTGGAGTCCGTCTGCTATTTGATCTGCCATGATGACCACAGCCAACCCTTTGGATAATACTAAAAAACCCATCAAAGTCACGGATGATAAGAAAGATGCCGCACCAATTATCCATGGGAGCCAGACTCGTTGATCCAAACCGTGCAATTGATCCAGGCCTGATATATAATGCCACTCCACAAGACAACGTGAACCTTCTCTGCTCCATGAATTTCACAGAAGCACAATTCAAAACAATTGCTAGATCATCAGCTAAGCACAACTGCTCAAATCCATCCAATGATATCAATTACCCATCATTTATTGCTCTCTTTAGCCCAATTGGTTACTACACATGGTTGGAGCAGAAATTCAGGAGGACAGTCACAAATGTTGGAGCTGGTGCAGCCAAGTATAAAGCAAAAGTGAAAGCACCAAAAACTCGACGATTTCTATCTCTCCACGGACCTTGGTGTTTGAGAAGAAAAATCAGAAGAAGGACTATACTATGACCATACGTTACAAAGAAAATGCAGAAGACCAAGCACAATCTGGTTTAATCACTTGGGTGGAAGAGAACGGTCATCACATTGTAAGAAGTCCTATAGTAGTAGCTCCAGAGATTGACGGCTGGACCTGAAATGCTGCAGTTGACAAAACTGTTGCATTAGTAAGTTTGTAATGCTATTAGAGAGTTCTGTTATAGTAGCTGGAAACATGTTGGCAATTCATGACATGTATGTCTTTGTTTGGTTATCAATAATGCATGGCTTTGTTGCTCATTAAAATTTTGTTGTTACACAGAACTAAAGTCATCAGATGGTTCACATCATTAGATGCTTTCTGCAGCTATCACTTATTGAACTCATGGGAGAATCTATGGCTGCATAAAAGATGCAGTGCTAGTATAACTGAAATTCTAATCCGACAAGGAAGAAAAGATTATCTTGGACCTATACAGGGGAACTAATGGTAATTTTCAAAATCGCGCAAACAATACAGTATGTTGATGCAAAGAAGTGTTTAACTGAGAAGTATTGAGTAAACCTCTTGCCTTATACAGTATGTCGGTTCAGTCATATGGGTTGAAGAGGGGAAAACATACGGTACTGAGTTCTATAGTAGTACCTTGACAGATTAAGGTCTAATTTGAAGCTCTAAACAGCGCATACCACTATTGCATTAATTGATAAGTAGTTAAGTATGACCATAGGGCAGAGGTTTCTATTCCATTTCTGCTAATAGAGTAGGGAGATCTTTACTAGCTGCCAAGAACGGAAACAGGGGTCATTAATCAGCAGCAACATTCATACAGTAGGCTTTACATGGAGACTGCATGCGCAAGTTTTTCCTTGTCAACAAGAAATTATCGCATAAAAAATCTTGCATCGATTAGAAGTTAGCGATGATCAAACAACACCTGGAAATAGCTATCCTTTCAGTACATATCCATTAACATCAAAGAGTATGCTTGAACACATGACCTACAGATCAAAAGCTATCAATAACATAATTTCAAAAGATTCGTCAGCAGGACAAAAGACAACCATGTTATTGACAACCTTCAGAGCCAAAACTCAAAATTTCTTCCTATCAACAATAGATAAGAATTGGATCATAGCCTAAGTGTTCTTTACCTGAGGTTCTTGAAAAACAATTGAATCACGACCTAATCTGTTCCATCCCCCAAGTATAAAGTGGAGTTAAGCAATAGCATCTTAAATTAAGCTAGCCAACTAAAGGACTCTTAAAAGAAATTCCATTTTACCAATTGCATCTTTTTTTTGTGCTTAAAATGTTTTTGACATTTAGCCATATGTCTATCTACATTAACATTACATGAAACCCACAAGTTTCTAAGAAAACAGAGATTTCCACATCTATTTCCTCTATGTAACTAATGTTTCTTCCCTTTGGAAAATCAGTTGAAGCTGAATTGTCCAAAATTGGTTCAATAATGAGACTTGCAATGTAGCCACCTCTTCTGAGTTTGTATTTTAACACCCGAGTATGACTAACCTGTCGGTACTGACAACAATGACGGTACTAAGGGGATTCAAAATATAAAGAAGTAAACGCATGAAAAAACCAAGATAATTCAACATCTATTATATACCCATAAAAATATATATATATATATATATATATACGGTTTAAAAGAAAAAACTTATGATCAATAGGTCTTCGATAATTCCATCTTAGCTTGGGAAATCTACAACAGGATAGAAAGATCCCTTCTGCAGTAAAAGCAAGCATTCCCCATATCAAGAAGTAAATATATTAGTGATAAAAGATGAAAGAAGTTATCAAGAGACAACAACTACCAAATCAATAATCAAAACACTAACAGTACTAAAGACTCAGCTAGAAAATGACACTACAAAAGTTGGACTCATTGTACACAATACAAAGATCTTTTCCACTGTAGACTCCAGATGACTAGCTAGCTGCATGCTGAATCATGCTCAAAGGGGAAAAGGGTTGAAAGGCTAAAGCTCATCAGAATTCTGTTCATCATCTATGAGTATATTGGAATGGTCTATATCTTTTGTTAATTCTTTTATTATACAGGGGAGAGGCGGAGTTATGATTTGAAGCTTATGAATTCGAGATTCTAGTCCTTTTAAGTTATTGGTTCTAAATTAATAATTTATACATAGTAAGTGGATTTCTGAAGATAAATACAGAGTTTTGACAAAATTTACTGGATTCGGCCTAACCCATACCTTAAACAATGGCTATGGCCCAGAAGAAGCAGATGAACCTGGGTGCACCACTGAATGAAAGGAGGAAAAAGCATTAAGTGGGAATCAATCCTTGTTCCAACGGGTAAATAACTCAATATTCAACCAAGTGCATCATTCAACCTTATTGGAGAATGGATGACAACAAATAATATTAGATAAAATCTAGGAAATATGTACATAAAATACTTAGTTTGACAGAAAAACTACGGATTCACGTGCACCAAAATTTAGACTATAAATCTGCCCCTGCTCTACCCCTGTAATGGAGATCATGGGACCGGAAAAAGGGACAGTGAGTATTGAATTTACACTTAACCCTGTGAGATACTACCACTGATATCACTAAATTATAAACCTTGGTCGACTATGTAAACAGATAAAGCTTTTCTAATAATTGTAGACCAACCAACCTAATAGATTAGGTTACACTCCCAAAATGGTAGTGCTACTATATTTCTTCTCATTTTATATGATAATATTTTACTAGGAGTAGACACAAAGAAAATACAAGTAAGCTAAATATATGTGATCTACCAAAATTTTCCTTACAACTAAAGACGTGATGAAAGTTATACATATATACTTTTATACTTCTCTCTCGATAAAAATGTGGACTTTTTATATCAGTCCCAAAAGTCATGTTAGTAAGAGTAAAAACAAAAATAATAAGATCAAAATAACTTCTAACATTTTCTTTCATATAAACTGAAAAGAATAATGAAGATGAAGTGCTCAATTATGGAAGCTTCAATGGAAGACCTAAAAGTTGTTAAGGGAGTCTATTATGGCATTGGGAATGAAAGACTGAAATGTACTCATCATGAGAATTACGTAGAAACAGATAGAAGAAATAAAAAGGATCAAATGAGCCTATATATGTATATGCTAATGGGCCCAGCCAGTCGAGGTATTGTGTATCAATAAATTGCGTCGATTACTCTTCATACGGGCGGGTTTATCTTTAATTTTTGTCCTTCAATTCGTTGGTCGCGAAAGTATTTTTTATTCGCGGATCTATTAATGTTAAGGTACTGATAATGAGATAATCTGTTAATGTTGGATTTGTTGTTGTGACATTTGACCCAACATATCTCCTCAAGTATTGATATGAATGTGTAAGTATGTTAGGACAAATGTTGCACAACATTGGACCAACATTTTCTGAACAGATTTTACATTACTTCACACGATGCAGTAATATTTGTGTAAATATTACAATGAGTTAAAAAGGACTTGGCAAGGTAAAAGGAGCTGGTAAAAAATGAGTTAGGACTAAGTCAAAAGTTGTTGCTTGTCGTGATGATCAAGCCAAAGCTGTTGAGATTATTTCTCCCTGATTTTCTCCAACCAATCCACACCAGCAGTCCATTTTCCCTCAACTTCCACAACCGATCGATGAGCAATTCAACGAAGACTTTCTACTATAAATAGATAGGCTACTGCAGATAATCGATATCCAGAACCAGAAAGTAATACCAAGAGAGCTCTCGGGATTTCATCTCAGAAATCCGGATCACCAGTGTTGTCTGAGTGTGTTGACAACATTCTGTCCAACATTACAATTGTTGTTTAGATTCTAGATTAGTTTTGTATGGAGCGATTGTAATGAGAGGTTGTCTATGTCTACTTAAGTTAGATTTTTCAGGCAGAAGTCATCTGTGACTTCAACTTTTAATTCATTTCCATTTTATCTTGTAAATCTGAAAAAGAAAGAAATTTGTATATTTGTATATAATATATATACAATACATTTGGTCATTGTATAAGTTATATTTTTGTGTTCTTTAAATTTTCGCTGCATTTACTCTTTAAAGTTTTTTGTTTTGCTAAAGTGTTGTCACTGATATCGGACTACATAATTTCCGACATTCGGAAACATAATTGGCGTTCGAGTTTATTTCATTTTTGTTTTTATTGTTCCATAGCCCCCCCCCCCCCCCCTTCAAGTGGTATTCGAGTCGACACTTAACACAATAAGTGTTTGGTCCTGTTGTCATAAGCTATGGATCCGGTAAATCCAATTATTGGTAGGCTTCCTATTTTAGATGGATCAAATTATGCCTATTGAAAGATTCGCCTACGTTCTCATATCAAATAAATTGATGTTAGGGCATGAAGATTTATATCCAATGGGTATGTTGTTCCAATGTTGCCACCGGATGAGGAAGGTGACATTCTTGTTAAACCTGAATTCGAAAGGACTACAGAAGAAACCAATAATGCTAGCTTTAACGAAAAAGACTTAAATGCAATTTTTGAATGGGTTGATATGTATATGTTCAAACTCATTCAAAACTGCCACATGGCTAAGGATGCACTGGATACTTTACAAATTCATTGTAAAGGTAGGTCAAGTGTTCGTCGAACAAAGCTACACATGCTCATGAGTAAATATGAACGTTTAAGGATGGAAGAAGCGAATGATATTAAATCTTATTTTGAAAAGTTGATTGACATCTCAAATGAATGTCAAGTGATTGGTGAACCATTAACCAACACTCAACTTGTTGAAAAGGCTCTCCGGTCTCTTCCTGAAAAGTTTAATTTAAAGATTTGTGCTATTGAACAAGCTCACAATCTTTCCATAATGGACCTTCATACCTTGATGAGCATTCTCAAAACTTATGAGATGAACATTGAGAATCAAAAGGAATTGTATAAAATCAAAAATGTGGCACTTCAAGTTCAATCATCGGAGAGTCAAATCGAAGAAGATGATGAGAATCTTGAAGAAATTGGTGATGGTACAAATGTTGCCTTACTCACTCGAAAATATAATTCGATGGTGAGGAAGTTCAACAATGATAGAAATCAATCTAAATCTAAAGAGCATCAAAACCAAGTCTTCAATCAAAAGCCCACTAGATTCCTTTCAAATGTAAAAAAAGGAAATCAACTAAGAAGAACCAACTCAGATCGTACCAAATTTGATCCCAAACAACTTGAGTCCGTGCAGTGTCATGCATGTTCGGGTTGGGGGCACTATGCTAACGAATGTGCAAACACTCTTAGAAAATTTGGTAAGAACCTATGGGTTTCTCTTAGTGATGATAAAGGAGATCGTGAAATTGAAACACAAGCAATGCTAGCTACTGTTTTCAAACAACCTCTATCGGATAATAAAGATGAATATACAATGTTGTCTCAGATGCCACGACATTTGTTCCAACATCAGCAACGACATCAACATCCTCAGCGACATCCGAAAGGTATGAATTCTTTAACTATTCTGATGTTAATTGCTTTAGTGGTTCTATTTCTATTAGTGAGTCTGATTGATGGATCAAGTTGAATGCAAAGATGATATGATTAATGAATTACAAAGTATTTGTAAATCCTTAATCATAGAATCCAAGCAACTTGACAAAAAGGTAAAATCTTTAACTCATGAGAATTTAGTATTAAAAGGCACGATAACCCGACTTGAGGTTGCACTTACCAAAAAAGATATTGAATTTGGTAAGATCCGTGCAAAAATGGATTTAGTCGAAGCAACCTTGCGTAAGCTCAACATGGGGACTTCAAAATTGAATGAGATACTCAACTTTAGTAAACCTTCACATGCAGGAATTGGGTACGAAAACTCTCTTAAAACCATATGCTCTAATCTCTTTGATAAAAATGAGAAAATATGCTTTGTAAAAGAAAAAGGGATGAATGATAGGTTCTCATTTATGTCAAAGAATATGAAGTTTGTGTGTCATCACTGTAACTCTCCTAGACACTTAAAACCATACTACTTCAAACATTAAAATTCTATGAGCAAAATGTTGCCTAAAATGTTGCCTAAAATGTTGTCCAACATTCCGGATAACAATCGAAGCAACATTTCTTAGCCAAAAGGTAAAAAAATGTTTTAAGAGAGTTTGGGTTCCTAAAAAGGATGTAACATGTAATGTTGCTATAACTACATTAAGAACTAACATTGCAGGTTCTTGTTACTTTGATAGTGGATGTCTCGCCACATGAAAGGTACAAAAGGTTTTTTAAAGAACTATGAGTCATTCAATGGAGGAAACGGACTTATGGAGGTGGCAGTAAAAGTAAAATAATTGGAAAAAAGGATCTTGGATGTTCCTGGATTTCCAGCCTTAAGAAATGTCTTACACATTGAGGTCTTAATGGCTAATTTGATTAGTATTAGTCAAATGTGTGATGACGATCTTGAGGTAAAATTTAATAAGAATGCTTGTAAAGTTACGAATGAAGCAAATATATGTGTCATGACAGGTACAAGAACATGTGACAATTGCTATCTTATTGTAAGATAAGAAACATGCAATAATGCTAAGGTCGATGACACAACACTATGTCATCAAAAGTTGGGGCATGTCAACTACCGCAATTTAGAAAAATTGGTCTCATATGAAGCGGTTAGAGGCATACCCAAACTTAGCCATAAAGGTAAAACTGTCTGTGAAGATTGTTTGAAATGTAAGCAAACTCGTGTCTCTCATAATGTTGTCCAACACGACGGACAACATTCAGGTACGTCTCACTGTTTTCAATTGCTACATATGGATTTAATGGGTCCAATTGAAGTAGACAGTATAAGTGGCATGAGGTATTCCTTTGTGATAGTAGATGATTTTTCTAGATATTCTTGGATATATTTTTTGAAAGAAAAATCACAAACGTTTGACATGTTTAAAATCTTGCACTCTAGAATTAGAAATTTATTCTATTCTCCTATTTTTCGGATTAGATCCGACCATGGAAAAGAATTTGAAAATAGTTCATTTACAAATTTTTGTGAGAAAAAGAGAATTTTTCATGAGTTTTCTGCCCCCAAAACTCCTCAACATAATGGGGTTGCAGAACGGAAGAATAGGACATTGCAAGAAATGGCTAGAGTGATGCTTAGTTTTAAACATTTGTCAAAATGTTTATGGGCAGAAGCCTTGAATACTACTAATCACATCGCTAATAGAGTCTATTTGAGGTCAGGAACAAAGATGACACCCTATGAGATTATAAATGGAAAGAAACCAAACTTACATTACTTTCATATTTTTTAGTGTATTTGTTATATTTTAAATGACATGGATCATTTGGGAAAATTCGACTCTAAGAGTGATAAAGGAATTTTTGTTGGTTATTCACAAAATAGTCATGCTTAACGAGTATACAATCTGAGATCCAGAACTGTACAAGAGTCTGTAAATGTTATATTTGATGATATTTCTGATGTTTCAGGAAAAACTATTGAAAATAACATTATAGATACAGTGGAAAGTCCACAGAGTGTAGAAGAATCGGATGTTACCACAAATGTTGTCACACCTAAAGCAACATCCGAAACAACAATAAAGATCACAGAGGCCACAGATAGGGAATCAAGTGCTGAATTGTTAGACCAAGTTCGTAGGGACTCCTCATCAAGGATTAGGAAGAATCATCCAACAACCAAGTAATAAGGGTTTTTTTAATGGAATTAGAACAAGAGGCAAAGAATCACTCAACTATAGAGAAATTGTAAGGTATGTGTGTATGTCAACCATATACCAAGAGGTTTCTTTCTTGTTTTATATCTACATTAGAACCAAGAATGTTGTAGAAGCACTTAAAGATAATTTCTGGATACAAGTAATGCAAGAAGAGCTTGAACAATTTTCTCGAAATGAAGTCTGGGACTTAGTTCCACATCCAAATAATACAAATGTAATTGGAACTAAGTGGATTTTTAAAAATAAATTAGATGAATCAGAAACATTTGTTAGAAACAAAGCACGTCTTGTTGCACATGGTTATACTCAGGTTGAAGGAATTAATTTTGATGAAACCTTCGCACGTGTAACTAGAATTGAGTCGATTAGACTTTTACTTGCTATTGCTTGTTGTCTGAAAATTACTTTACACCAAATGGATGTAAAAGGTGCCTTCTTAAATGGTTATCTAGACAAGGAGGTATATGTTGAACAACCAAAAGGATTTGAAGATCCTTACCATCCACACTATGTGTACAAGCTTAAAAAGGCTTTGTATGGGTTGAAACAAGCCCTTCGTGCATGGTATGGTCGTTTAACTAACTTTCTTCTTGAATTTGGTTTTAACCGTGGCGAAGCTGATCGTACTTTATTTATCAAATGACATGGTGTAGATATTATAATTGCTCAAATCTATGTGGATGACATAGTCTTTGGATCGACTTCACAGTCGTACCAAAATTCATTTGTTGAAGCTATGTCATCGACATTTGAAATGAACATGATTGGGGAATTAAATTTTTCTTGGGCTTGCAGATAAAGCAAAGTGAAGATGGAATTTTCATGTCACGGAGTAAATATGCCAAGAATCTAGTCAAAAGATTTGGTTTGGAGAACGCTAAACAGATGAAAACGTCAATGGGTTCATCGCAGAAGGTATGTAAGGATAATGTTGGTGAAAATGTCAACCCAACATTATATCGATCTATGATAGGTATCATTCTTTATCTTACTGATAGTCGCCCAGATATTATGTTTAGTGTTTGTTTTTGTGCACGTTTTCAAGCCTGTCCCAAAATGTCCTACTTAAATGCCATGAAACGTATTATTCGATATGTTGCTGGCACATGTGAGTTGAGAATCTGGTATTTCAAAGACACTAGTCCTAACTTAATAGGATTTAGTGACTTGGATTGGGCTGGAGATGTGGATGATAGAAAAAGTACAAGTGGGTGATGTTTTTATCTTGACAATAACCTTATTTCATGGTATAGTCGTAAACAAAACTATGTCTCACTTTCAACTGCTGGATCTTAATATGTAGCAGCTGGAAGTTGTTTCTCTCAATTAATATGGCTACGACACATGTTAGACGACTATGAATTTACTAGCAACATTTTGATTTTGTACTGTGATAATTTGAGTGCTATAAATATTTCCAAAAATCCAGTTCAGCACTCACGTACAAAACATATTGATATTAGACATCACTTTTTAAGAGATTTAGTTGAAAAATAGCTAGTTCCAATTGAACATGTTGACACTCTTCATCAACTAACTGATATTTTTACAAAAGTTTTGGACCATGAGAGATTTTCTAGTTTAAAGAAATCTCTTGGTCTTTGTAATCTCTAAAAAGGCATTTTTGAGGAATGTTGTCTAACATTTCGTGTGACATTTACATATGTTATATCACTAACTGATTATTGTTGATGTATGGTGCATAACTTTTGGTCACACAAGCATGATCCTTCAATAAGAATATGTTATCAAAGTGATACCGTTCTCTACGATGATATAAAAAAATATATATACATATATATATCATAAAAATGGAGTATCAAAATAAGGCAAAGCCTTAACAAATATTTGGCAAATGTGAAAAAAAATAGCAAAGCTCGTGAAAAGATATTGTTCCTATTCTATAAGAGTATCGAGTGCTTCAAAAGAGATTTGGGAATACCATAAAATATTCTTATTTTTTACACGAAAAATTCTTTTATGTGTGTTATATGATTAGACCAGGTACACGATGAGAAAATATTACATTGGTTTAGTGGTCAAACTCATAAAGTGCATATAAAATGTGTCTTGGTTTGTTGCCAAATCTGAAAATTCTTGTGGGATCAAAATACTTGTGTCGTCCAAAATATTGCTAACATTGTTGTTGACATTTTCAGAATGTGATATGTGTTGGAATATTGTTCTTATCCGATTTTTGAAATATCAGATTTTACTCCCTATTATATGCCTTGTTTAATGGAATTTCAGAATTTAAAATGATAAGATTAAATTTTATTCCCACCGTGATGTTTATCCCAATATTTTAGGTGTAAATTATTGCGTAAAATTGAAACACCTAAAAAGGAATTTTTGTTGCGAAGAAAAGGTTTGTCATGTATATAAATATTCCTCTCATTTGCTATTATTTTATCATTTCAGATTTTCCCATAAAAATAAATAAAAAAGGGAGGGAAAATCACATCGGGTATACATCTGCCTACCTAATCGATGGAATCACCAAACCAAACTCCAATCTCTATCAAAATCCCTAACTTCTCAAAACCCTCTCCCAAATTTTCACCAATGGAAACATCACCAATGTCAGAACAAATGTTATCCAACACTCCAATTAGCACATGCCCTCCAATGAAAACAGAGGCTTCCGAACACAATGATCTCCAGCTTCCAAACTAACAGCCCTGTTTTCCACCCTCCACAAAATTGCTATTCACAATTGGCTTCCTTCAATGAATGAGTCAATTGTGACATCTGAACAAGCCACCCTGTTGTATAAAATTGGGAAGGTTTGAAAGTTGATTTGGGAAAAATGATATTTCATCAAATTGCCAACTTGGCTGAGAAAGAATCAACTCCAATCCTTCCTTTTCCCCTCTCTGATCTACAAAGTATTAACCGCCCAAGGCTTTGAGCCTAAAAGAGAAGACACTTTAGGGAAGGCTCCTGAGCTTTACACTGTAAACAAATTAATTTTGAAGAGCAAGGACAAAGTCATCGACTTGCCCTGGAAGAAGGAAGCTGAAAGTGAAAATGTTGCCAGAAATGTCACCAACATTCTGGGAAACACTGGTCCAGGACAATCTACACTGTCTACAGAATGGCTTGTGGATCAAATTGGAAAAATCAACCAACAGATTTCTGAGGTTGATGCTGCAAGAAATGCCCTGATACAAGCTAGAGACCATTTCATTATGCTACTTTTTCACAAAAAGTGGGAGATGATGATGATATTGATGCAGGAGTAAGCTAAAGGTTGTTGTGCAGAGGAAGTTGAAGTTGTTATGCAGGAGTAAAAAGCTGCTGGAAGCTGCTGCTGTTGTATGATGAGGAAGGAGGGAGTTGTTGCTGTTGTCGATGTTGTATGAGGATCTTTAGTGGATTGACATTGATATTTGTTGACAATGAATATTTCTATTTGTGGTTTGTATATATTGGATGATATGTGATATGCGTGCTCATATTTTTTTCTTTTCTAATCATATGAATCGGTATACACATGTTTGCTTGTATGCCATTACAGGTTAAGGGGGAGCATGACCTTGAAAGTGTTGATCACAGATGTCGGACAATATTTGTGACAACATCTTAAATCAACTTTACATTTTAATGAGTTTTGTGAAAAAAGGCAAAAAATGGGAGATTGTTAATGTTGGATTTGGTGTTGTGACATTTGACCCAACATATCTCCTCAAGTATTGATATGAATGTGTAAAGATGTTGGGACAAATGTTGCACAACATTCGGACCAACATTTTCTGAACAGATTTTGCCTTCACGCGATGCAGTAATATTTGTGTAAATATTACAATGAGGTAAAAAGACTTGGCAAGGTAAAAAGGACCTGGTAAAAAGTGAGTGAGAACTAAGTCAAAAGTTGTTGCTTGTCGTGAGGATCAAGCCAAAGTTGTTGAGATTATTTCTCTTTGATCTTCTCCAACCAATCCCACCAGAAGTCCACATTTTCCTCAACTTCCACAACCGATCGATGAGTAATTCAAGGAAGACTTTACACTATAAATAGAGATGCTACTGTAGAGAATCGATATCCAGAACTAGAAAGTAAAATACCAAGAGAGCTCTCGGGATTTTATCTCAGAAATCTGGATCACCAGTGTTGTCTGAGTGTGTTGACAACATTCTGTCCAACATTACAATTGCCGTTTAGATTCTAGATTAGTTTTGTATGGAGCGATTGTAATGAGAGGTTGTCTATGTCTACTTAGTTAGATTTTTCAAGCAGAAGTCATCTGCGACTTCAACTTTTAATTTTTTTTCATTTTATCTTGTAAATCTGTAAAGAAAGGAATTTGTATATAATATATATACAATACATTTGATCATTGACCATCATAAGTTATATTATATATATAACTTATGAAAATTTAAAACTTTTGTGTTCTTTAAATTTCCGCTACATTTACTCTTCAAAGTTTTCTGTTTTGCTAAAGTGTTGTCACTGGTGTCGGACGACATAATTTTCGACATTCGAAAAAAGAATTGACATTCGTGTTTATTTTATTTTTATTTTTATTGTTCCATAGCCCCTTTCAAATAAAAAAATATCTACTTAGAATTTATCTCAACTTTAGATTAGCTCTGATTTTATAAAATACACAAAAAGTTGAATATCATTTTTAATTTCTTCATTAATAGTAATTCCTAGCTGCACTCCAATTTATGAAGTTATTCCTATTAACTGATCCAGCAACTTTATGTGCAAATCAATCAACTTCCAACAGTTATGTGCATTGTGCATATTTAATAGTAGCAGGAGTATAGTAATACTGCTGTAGATGATGGGATAATTGGAAATGTTGAAATTGACTAGTGATACAGGTAGGGGGGAAAAAAAGGAGAAATAGGAAGAAATGACTTAACCATAGAAAAAGGGAAATAATGCACATATGCTTATGCCTCTTTGGATATAGTCATAGAGATGGTTAATCGGCTATCAAAGACCCAAGTAGATTTGTTTCTTATTTGGTTTTGTTCTGTCTTTTAGAATATAGAAATATTTTTTGGTAAGGGATTTCACTAACCTATTATTTGCTGAATTTTGAATTTCAGAAACTTATATTGGACTTGCAAAACTAAAAAAATCCAAAATATTTTTTCCCAAATTATAATTTAAAAAGATTTATGATTTCTTACAAGAAAATATTTTAAATATATTGATTATCACGAGTTTGAATTACAACAAAATAATCTTCCGATTATATGATCCTTTCAACAGAAAATCGATAAATATAACGTATGATGTCATATAATAAAATTTAAAAAATATTTGTAGAATCATCTTTTCATTTAAGAAGATTATTTTTTCGATGTTTTTTTACTTTTGCTTAAAACAAAATTAAAGAGAGTGGGCAGTCGAGGTGAAATCTTGTTCCCCCCCACCCCCCCACCCCCACCCCACCTCACCTCTTTTCCTTTGTATTTTTTCTCCTCTTTTTAGTTGAGGCGTTTGATAGCTGATTTGAAGGTGATTATGTATAAGTAATATCATGTTCGGTAGTTGATTTTGGAGGAAAGTTATTTATGTATCATATTTGATTTGCAATTTAGAAACTTGCATAATTAATATATGTATAAATTATGATGAAATGTATATATTATTTTATGCAGAATAAAAGATGAAATAACTAATACATTAATAACTAAATTCTACATAACTAATTTTTTTCATAATTAATCTCTATATTACTAATACTTTCATAATTCTAATCGGCTACCAAAGTCCAAACAACCCTTAATTGATACTCTCCCGGTCTTTCGGTAACACACAGTGGGTAGGTTCATCATACGTTGAACACAAAATATCTTAGTTTCAAAGAATTCAAGTTGAAAATTTTAAAATAAGAATAGGGACAATACAGAATTATTATAAATATTAAAGAAAACCTCATAAAGAGGCGAAAATAAACAAAAGAAAGAAATACAAAGATAATAGTGGATGTTGCAGTCAAAGGTAAAAGGAAGTGATAAAAGTAGGGGTGGCTAGTGGAACGAGATGGGACGGGACGGGATTTGGGGGGACGAGGTAGGGCGTTGGGATCGGGACCTGGCAGGCCGGGATAGGCGGGACGGGAAGGGATCCCATCCCGTCCCGTCCCACATCCCGCCGGAAGAGGGGACGGGATTTGGGGGGACGGGACGGATCGGGTCGGGTAGGGGGATTTTAATTTTTTTAAAATACTTAATTTTAAAAAATATATATTTAAACACTTAAATAATTAAACAAGATAGTGAATAAAAACATTCCAATGTTGTTTTTGTGCCTCTTATATTATTTAATAGAAATGTAATTTTTTTTGTAATACAATTTTAAAAGTGCAACTTTTTTTGTAGTTCAAAAGTTGCAAATCACAAAATAAAATTGTCATTAAAAAAATTACATATTCAACCATACTCTTTCTAATTTCCTCACAATCTCTTGAGCATCTTCTGTTGGAATTGAAAGTTGTTGGTCAAATTGTTTGACGTCGCTTCCTGGCCCATCGGATAAGATTTTGTTGTAGTTGTAGTCGCCTTCTTCGTTGATCTCTGATTGACCACAGCTTTTACGCTCCGCTCTAATCAAATCTCTGAATAAAACTGCAATCTTCAAGCTGTCTCCCGCCAATGAGTGTATGTGCTCTTCTATTTGAAACTTTCCAGCAGAAAAAATGCTTTCCGAAGCTGTTGATGACGCTTGAATATTCAACACATCTCGGATCATCTTTGATAGTGTCGGAAATGTCTTCTCATTCTCCCTCCAGTATTTCAGCAAGTCTTCACGTCCATCTTCATTGACAATTGATTTGTACGGTACAACACCCTGCAAAACATAAACATCAAACTCGCTAATTTGTGAAGAACTTGAACCACTATACATTCTATTTCTAAGGCCTTGAATACTAGAAGCAGAAACATCATGTCTTTTATTAGGTTGCAGTGAAGTAGAAGAAGATGGTACAGAAGCCGGTTAATTATTTGCATTTTGCTCTTGGTAATATATATAGTGTTCATATATATATATATATATATATATATATATATATATATATATATATATATATATATATATATATATATATATATATATTTGCATTCAATGTGTATGCTAGACATAACTTCTTCTTTAGTTGGTTCGTAGTTGGTTCTTCAGTTGGGTCTGTTGGAAGTATTTCTAAGCTTTCATAAATTGTTTCAACAAGTGTTTTACAACCATCTACTTTAATAGTAGGATTTAATACAACACCAATAAAATAAATAGTGGGAATAGAAAAAAAAATAGTTTTAAATTTTATAAACACTTTTTTAATAGCTGGAGCGTAAGTTGATTTTTGCATATATTCATTAAGTAACAAAAATATTAGAGCTATATAAAATTACATAGATGAAATAGTAGGATTAAAAATCCCAAAAAATTCCTTAGTAGCTAGAAAATATTTCTCTAAGAATGTGATAAGTTCCAAAATTTTATCTCAATCATCATCAACAAGTATATCCGTTGGATTTTGATTATGGGAGTTAAATAATAATGTTATAGGTCTTCTATACTCGTGAGCAACAAGTAATTTCTCATACAAAGAATTTCACCTAGTCGAAACTTCTTCTGGAATTTTTCTATAAGGTAATCCACAATCATGACAAGTTTTTTAATACTCTTTGTGTCTTTGTATTTTATTACCTTTAAAAATAAAGTTTATAGCAAATTATATTTTATCAAGGATGTTTTTACAAAGTTTTAGGCCAACCTTTACAACTAAGTTATAAATATGACATGCACATCTAATATGAAAAATATCGCGAAAAGACGGAGTAAATCGAGTTTTTAAAAGGTTTACAACATAATCATTAGAAGCAGCATTATCTAATGTAATAGTCATAATTTTATTAGTAATTTCATAATATTCACAAATTTCATGAATATTTCTTGAAATAAAAGCTCCAGTGTGCCTATCATCAATATATCTTTATGCTAATATACGTTTTTGCATAGACCAATTATGATATATCCAATGACATGTGACAGTTAAATAATCATTACCGTTAGTACTACGGCCTATATAAGAAGTGATAGTCACTTTGCCGTTAAAATGATACAATGCACAACGTAAATATTATTGATATTCATGGGAAAATTTAAAAACATCTATTCTAACCGTTGATCTAGGAAAACCGTCAAAAGCAGGATTATATGTTTCTCTAATGTAATGAATAAAATCAGGAGATGAAGGAAATGAAAAAGGCAAACCATCCACAACAACTAATTTCGCTATATTTTCCCTATCTCTGTGTTTATCATATTTAGGACCTATAATTCCCCCGTCATCGGGTTAATTCGACCATGTACTTGGTCGGGGACACTATGTGAACCCGACTCATAAGGTATTTGCACACCCGATTTTTCAGTCAAGTATTGATTATACATTGCTTTGTGAGAGTTTTCTACATGTCTCATTAAACCTCTTATCCCACCTTGACCTTTTTCAGTTTTAAATTTATAATTTTACAAATAGCTAGTTGATTAGGAATGTCCCTATCAAAAAATCACATGCATGTGATTTTAATTTTCGTTGTTTTTGTCCTCGACTCATACTAGGGGTAATATGAGGGACTCCATTTTCAGTTTCAACTGAGACTCAGTCTGAGCCTGAGGTGGAGGTGCACTAGTGGGTGTGTTATCTAAATTATCTTCTAAATTAAAGTCTGGTTCAGATGCAGAATATACCTTATGATCTAATGATATATTAATATTAACATTTAAAAAATCAATTTCATCTACATGAGTGAAATCATTCGTAATTAGGATTACTAGAAGATGCACTCTTACCCTGTTACCCCTAGTACCTCTACCAGAAAAATATTCACTTCGTTCCATTATAATTATGCAAATAAATAATTAAAGATAATGAAATTAAGTACGATAATTAAAATTAACTAAAATAATAATTTAAAGAAGGAATGAAGGTACCACACGCCAACGTAACGTCGACGTGTAATCAAGGTCGAAAATTAAAACTTTGTTCGATGATCCTCAAGCTAGTTGCCAACTTCACTCCCAATTTTTGAACTTTGATAGAAATTAGCAAATAAAATATAATATTTAGTAGGCAATGTAGACTTGTAGAGAGAGAGATAGAGAGATGGTAGGAAGATTTGTGAGAAAAATGAAGAGAGAAAATGAGGTATTTATAGTTAAGAAATATGGTTAAAGTGTAAATATACTAACTTAGAGGTTAAAAATAAATATTAAGGGGGTATGTGAGTTTATGGGGTGTGGTGGAGGGGGGGGGGGGGAATGGCCATTATAGCCGTTGCCAATGGCTAAAATTAAAATTTGGCCGTTGTGCAACTGTTATTTCTGCAAAGGGGAAGGGGGGGACGGGTCGGGATGGGCGGGATTGAGACGGGCGGAACGAGCCCTAGTCCTGTCCCGAGTTCGAAACCCGATATCGATTTTTTTTAAGGAGGGTCGGGGCGGGTAGCGGGACGGGGTGGGGCGGGACCGGGCTGTCCCGGCCCATTGGACATGCCTTGATAAAAGTAAGATAACTGGCCTAGGAATGTCCCATCCACTTCTCCAAAAACAAATGTTTTACAAACAGTTAATAATGAGACATTAATTAATTATTATGCAATTAGCTGTGACCAACGTTGTAATTAGGTGAAATCTCGCTTTCTTCTTTAAAGAGGAACAATGCTTATGACTTGGATTTAACCAGTAATCATATGTTTCCTTAAACTATTCAATAAAATATCTTGTATTAGTGAGACTTTTTACTTTAATTAAACAAAAATTGCCTATATGATGCTACGTGGATATCCAAAAGAGAAAATATATTGTCGTCTAATACTTTGAGTTCTTTTCTTTAAAACAGGTAATCAATAGGTCAGAATAAACAGAAGTTCAGCCTGCTCAACCTAATAAAGTTTGTTTTAGATCCTCCTAATTAGGTTAGGCAATATTTTAATTATAGAACAGTTTTGTTGTACTCATATAGGCTCAAAGTGAGTTGTTGTTTTTCTTTTCAAAAGGGTGCAGTGGTAATTAGAGATGGCAATGGATCCTGGACCCGATCCGGATCCGCTGTATCCAGATCCATTTTATAGGATATGGATCTTCAAAATTTGGACCCGACGGATCCGGATCGGACCCGGATCCGTTTCTAACGGATCGGATCTGGATCTGGATCTTGTATTTGAGATCCGTATCCGGTCCAGATCCGACCCGTGGATCCATTTTTTATTAAATATATTCATAATCTAGAATGTAATTTTATAAGTATTTTCTTAAAATTACTAAGCACATCCTTGCAAGTTTAATTCTCAAAACAAGTTTAATTTATCTCCGCGTTAACTCAAAAACAAAAAAATAAAGAGGTAACTTCGATAATAAAATCAATGTTATATTAGTGAATGACTAACATCTCCATAGACAAGTAGTTAAAATTATATTCACTTCATTTATGAAGATTCCAAGCACATGCAAGTTCTGCACTGTGAAAATACTAGTCACCATTTTCCACAACTATTGTTATTGTCCAACATTTTAATTAATAGCTCACAATCAAAACGAGACAACGAACAAAATATCTCATATGAACATTTCAAAATTGAAAAACAGTAAATTGTTAGCTAAGTAAAAATCGTTTGTCAGTTCAAAAAAAAATTCTTAGCAAGGTTACATTTTTAGTAAGGTAATTTTTTTTACATGTGGATCCAGATCCGATCCGTGGATCCGGATTTGGATATGATTTTTATGGACCCGTTGGATCTGGATTCGGGTATGAAAAACGGATCTGGATCTGGATCTAGTAGGATCCGGTCCAGATCCGATCCGTTGCCATCCCTAATGGTAATACATTGAACCATTCGCAAATCGTACAAGACTAAAAAACACTCATATCTAAACATAGGAAGATTTGAAAAATATTTAGTAGTATCGAATATTTACATTAAATTAATACAACTTATCATAGTTGAGTGATTTAATGAAATAATATATATATATATATATATATATATATATAACTATGATCAAGTAATAATTGTATATCTTCCAACACATATCATATGTTTATCAGTTTGGAGTAAATCCTCTATGCGGATATTTTCTGCTGACACATAACTTAAGGAATAAGTGTAAGCTATGCCTATGTTGATTGAGTGCAATTTCTAAATTAAAAAAGATTAGACAGACTCTTACCAATCTAAATCAAAGTTTCCAACAGTGAAAGGCTGCCTATGTCTGCGAGTTGCTTAGCTCCATGTAGTCCAGAAAGAAGTCTAAGTTTACTTTTTGCTAAAGAAAAAATGACTCTGTTAAAGAGTGATCGAGAGAGATTTTTAATTGGGAGTTATTGTTTTGCAGCTAGAAGACATTGTTATTATATTTTCCAGTATGAGCCACTGTTATAAAGTGCTGATTAGACCAATTATGAGTACGGAGAGGAGTGTTGGCCAGTCAAGAACTCTCACATTCAGAAGATGAAGTAGCGAAAATGAGAATGTTGCGATGGATGTGTGGGCATATTAGGAGAGATAGGATTAGAAATGAAAGATGAAATAATATTTCTTTCATTATTCACAATATATATAATTGTACAAAGGTTGATTCCTAATATGATACGAATCCTAACTTACCTTACAAATGTTGATTCCTAATATAATTAGAATTCTAAGTTACCTTAAATAAACATCTATCATAATTACAAAATATACAAGAAATATTCGCTAATACTCCCCCTCAGACGGAGCGGGAGGAGGCCGAATGCTAAGGCTGGATCGGAAGTCGGTGAAGAGCTGTCGCGGTAGTCCCTTTGTGAAGATGTCTGCATACTGATAAGAGGAAGGCACGTGTAATATTTTGACCTGACCACGAGCAACCTTCTCTCACACAAAGTGGATATCCATCTCAATATGTTTAGTCCGCTGATGTTGGACCGGATTATGAGACATATAGATGGCAGATATGTTGTCACAATAGACTATAGACGGCTTGCGGAGTGGACACTGGAGTTCCAAAAGAAGATTTCGGAGCCAACAGATCTCAGCAACTATGTTAGCAACACCGCGATATTCTGCTTCAGCACTCGAACGAGAAAGTGTTGCATGCCGCTTGGCGGACCATGAGATAAGATTATCCCCAAGAAATACACAGTACCTTGAGGTGGAGCGACGTGTGTCGGGGCATCCTGCCCAATCTGCATCCGTGTAGGCAAGTAGCTTGGTTGGGGCAGAGGGGTATAGATGTAATCCAAAGTCTAGTGTGCCCTTAACGTATATGATAATACGTTTGAGGGCGGCAAAATGGGACTCTCGGGGGTCGTGCATGAATAGACACACCTGCTGAACGGCATATGCAATATCAGGCCTAGTGAATGTAAGATACCGAAGAGCACCTGCTAGACTCCGATATAGAGTGGGATCAGAAACCGGCGCACCGTCATTGGCACTAAGCTTGGATTATCATCTTGGCCCTGTACACTATCTCTTCTGCATACTTACGCTGACACAGGAAACATAGTGGCTGCAGATCTTGTCACCGATATACCCAAAAAATAACTTAGCTTGCCCAAGTCAGTCATAGCAAATTCAGTTTTGAGTAGAGCAATGATTTCATTCTTCAACCCGTCAGATGAGGCAGTAAGAACAATGTCATCGACATATAATAGCAAATATGCAGTGCTGCTACCTCGATGAAAAGTGAAGAGAGATGTATCACACCTGCTACATACAAAACCAATCTACAGAAGATACATGGCGAACCGATCATACCAAGCGCGGGGTGCCTGTTTCAATCCATACAATTACTTCTTGAGACGACACATAAATCGCGGAGTGTGCGGATGAACAAAGCCAGGAGGCTGATGCATGTACACAGTCTATTTCAAATCCCCATGAAGAAATGCATTCTTGACATCAAGTTGATGAATTAGCCAATACATGCCCATAGCAATACTGAGAACAGTCCGAATAATGGCCGATTTAACAACCGGACTGAATGTCTCACCACAATCAATACCCTCCTGCTGATTAGTGTCATTGGCAACTAGTCTTGCCTTATACCTCTCTAAGTCATCACTGTCTCTGAACTTGTGACGAAATAGCCACATACAACGGATAACATTCACACCAGCTGGTCTAGGTACCAAATGTCAAGTGTTCTGCTTAGTTAAAGCGTTAAATTCCTCGCACATGGCCGCATTCCAATTCCGGGTCCAGTTTTGCTAGTTTTGGATTTTTTGGAGTGGGTGATAATGTTTGTGTGGAGAGATTGAAGTGAACCTTAGGTTTGAAGATCCCGTGTTGTGCACGAGTCTCCATGCAAATGAGAAGGCAGTGGTGGTGGGTCGGGACTGTGAGGCTGCATAGCTGCAAGACAGGTTGCTAGGCTGGGAGGCAGCATGGCTGTGGGACTGGTTGCTGGGCTGAGGGGCATCAGTGGTGCTGGAGGTGCAGGAGACTCCTACTGGAGCGTATGGGTGGTGTATGGGTATTAGACCGAGAGCATGGAGCTATACTGGGTGGCAGCATTGCTGCTGGAGGGCCAGACAACACTGCTGAAGGCATGAGTGGTGTTGGTGACCGAGAGCAGGTGGCTGTAGGCGATTGGTGAGGACGATGCTGTCGGGACAGTGGACTGCTGTTGGTACAGATTTTGGATGACCGGGGACAGACTCGGTTCATCGAGAAAGAAGTAATCGGTGGGCTGAAATTTCCGGAGATTGGAAAAAGGAAAGGTTGTCTCGTCAAAGGTGACGTGATGGGAGATGATGATTTTGCGAGTAGCAATGTCATAGCACAAGTAGCCCCGATGATTAGGAGAAAGACCAAGGAAGACACATGGCAGAGTGCGAGGGGTAAGTTTGTGAGGTGTAGTGGAGGCTATGTTGGGGTAGCATAAGCATCCAAAAATACGTAGGTGATCATACGATGGTAGCCTACGGTATAAGATTTCGGTAGGGGTCATATTTTGGAGTGTGCTAGTTGGTAAAATATTAAGAAGAGATTCTACCATTTTGACAGCATAGACCCAGAAAGGCGGTGGTAGGCAGACATGAAACAGGAGTGTGCGAACCATGTTATTAATGGTACGTATAATTCGTTCAGCCTTTCCGTTTTGGGAAGAAGTATAGGGACAAGAAAAATGGAAAACCGTGCCTTGTTTAGAACAGAAATTGTGAAATGTTGAGTTATTAAATTCTCGTCCATTATCACACTTGAATGATTTGATAGATTTTTCAAATTGTGTTTTAATGAATTTTTGAAACTCGAGGAATTTTGCAAAAACTTTAGATTTGAATTTCAGTGGGTAAATCCAGACAAAGTGTGAAAAATCATCCAAAAATACTAGATAGAATTTATGCCCCAAAGAGCTAACAATCGGAGATGTCCACAAATCAGCATGAACAATATCAAAGGGAGAAAAAGTAACACTGTTTGATGACATAAATGGAAGACGAGTATGTTTTCCTAGTGGACAAGAAAAATAGTGTTGGGCAATTTTTCCATTATTACATTGAATACGCTTAGAAGTCCTAAGAAAAGTAAAAACTGGGTCTCCGGGGTGTCCGAGTCTGTTGTGCCAAGTTGAGGGAGAGATCGCCGCAAGGGATAGAGGTGCTTGCGGTCTGACAGCGGAAGATTGAGTGAATGGGTTGAGATCTCTCACACTATTGCAGCGTGTAAGAATTTTCCCCGTATTGAGTTCTTTCACAGAAAAACCAAAAGGGTCAAATTCGACAGACACAAAATTATTGCTAGTGAATTTTCTAATGGAGATTAAGTTTTTTATGATGTTAGGTGTGTATAGGACGTGATTTAGGGAGAAAGGTGGGTGTGGATGTTTGGTGTGTGTGTTACCGTAACCTTCAATTGGAATGCGATGACCATTGCCGACAGTAATAAATTGATGACACTTTAACCGACGTAGTTGAGATAGGTTACCTGACGACCGGGTGAGGTGAGATGTGGCTCCGGTGTCTATATACCAATTGTTGTCGTCGTTGAAGGTTCACGGTGGTGTAGGCACGACCCAAATCGTCGGGGGCCGGGCCGGCCGGCTTCTTGCCGGGCCGCCGGACCGCAACCGGTGGTGGTGCTGCTGCATCGGTGGGCTCGCTCGGTGGCTAGGGCGGGGCCCAAGAGGCCGGATCGACCAAGGCTGCCGGAACCGGGCCCCCGGTCGGGTACGGCACGGCGAGGCCCGATTCTGTGGCGAGGCCCGCCGCCGCTGGCTGGTTGGACCCGCCGCTCGCTCTTTGGTTGGACCACTGCTGCTGCTGTTGCTGCTGTCCAAACCAATGGTTGCGTTGGCCTTTTTCGCGGCCCTTGCCTTTGTTGTTGCGACCTCTGCCGCCACGACCTCCGCCACCGGCTTCTGCGTGCGCTTGGACATCTTTGTGATGGTTGGTTCCGCGGCCGCAGTGTTGCCATCCCGTCAATGACTAACGCCTTTTGATTATGTTCCTCTTGTTTAGCACGTCTAGTTTCTTTCAACAATAGTTGTGAACGTGCCTTATTGAAACTTGGAAGAAAGTTGGCTTGTTGAATCATTGTTGCGAGTGTGTCATATTCACCTTTTGGTAAACCCGCAACAAGTTGAAGCACCATCTTGGTTTATGAAACAGAAGTCCCGACGTTGCATAGTTGATCGGTTATGAGATTTAGTTGCTTACAATATTCGGACATGTTGTTAAAATTCTCTAGGCAGGTATTATTGAATTGCTCTTCCAAATATACGGCCCGAGTATTTTTATTATCCTGAAAGATTTCTTCTAGCCGGACCCAAAGTTCACGTGTCGTAGCTTTTGTTTTCATGATAGTGCACAACAGTCTTTGGAGATGGTGCCATAGATCCATTGTTTGACGATGGCGTCAAGACGACGCCAGATTGAGTATGTAACATCGGTGGGACGAGGAACAGATTCGTCAATATGATCGAGCACGTTGTATGCACATGCATGAATGTAGAATAGTTCCATCCACATGGAATATTGACAGTCTTCTTGGTTAAGAATTATAGGGATAAAATTCTTGATGTTGTTAACGGCGAATGCCTCGATGAAAAGAAGATCGAACGTTGAGAGGGGTTGTCAAGTGTGCCAGTGGATGAACCGAAATTTATGGGGGAAGACATGGTTGCCGCCCGCCGAGGGAAGGGAATTTTTCGGTTTGGCCGAGAAAGGGAGGAAGAAACCAGATTTTTTTTTCTGTGAAATCGGAAAAAAATGCTGATTTCGGCCGAGAATGATGAAGAGAAGGGATTTAGGTTTTAGGCTCTTGATACCATGAAAGATAGAATAATTTCCCTTAGGGATTCCTTTCATTATTCACAATATATATAGTTGTACAAAGGCTGATTCCTAATATGGTACGAATCCTAACTTACCTTACAAAGGTTGATTCCTAATATAATTAGAATCCTAAGTTACCTTAAATATACATCTATCATAATTATAAAATATACAGGGAATATTCGGAGAATATTCGCTAATAAGAAATAACAATATCAGAGACAAAGTGGAGATGGCCTCGGTGGAATACAAGATGCGGGGAAACGAGACTGAGGTGGTTCGGGTATGTGAAGAGGAGATGCGCGGATGGCCCAGTGAGGAGGTGTGATAGGTTGACTATGAATGATTTTAGAAGAAGTAGATATAGGCCGAAAAAGTATTGGGGAAAAATGATTAGACAGGACATGACGCAGTCCTAGCTTACCAAGGACATGACCTTAGATAACCTTAGATATGAGGTTATGTAGGACACATATTAGACTAGAAGGTTAATGGGTAGTTGAACATTATACCACTTATTCTTCCATACTAGTTATAGTATTACTCTTGTAGTTTCTTTCCCGTCAATTTCTGCTACAATTTGTTTTTCTAGTTCTTTGACTATCGTTTTACTTTGTGGTTGTTAGTGTTCCTTTTTGTGGTCGTTATTGCTCTGTCATACTTTTATAGTATGTTGTCATGATTTATTCATTTTCATTTTCTTTTTTCATACTACTTTGAATTATTTGTTCTTGTGACGAATGTTTATCAAAAACAACCTCTCTTGAAAAACTCTCTACCTTCCAAGGTTGGGGTAAGGACTGCCTACAGTACACCCCTCCCTAGGTATGTTGTTGATGGTATAGGGGGTGTAGAAAAAACAAGGTTATGTGCTGGCACGTAACAGTGAAAACCACGTTTCTTGCATCCTGACGATTCCAAAACATTTTATATACCATCAAATTTATTTCTTTTTTTTTGTGTGGAGGAGGTAAGGTTGTTTACCGTCATGTTGTTAGGCTTTAGATAGCAGAAAACAGACAGGAACCAATTAACAAATATATCTTATTGTCATCCTCAATTGAACGGTGGGTACCACCACCGGGGACACGTGGAATACGTGAAATGGCTCGACCGGTATCCATGACTCGGCTGAAGTCTGGGTTTTAATTTCAGCTCAGTCAAAAAAAAAATCGCAAACTATGTCTTACAATTCAAATTCTACCTTGCAATTTTTTTTTTTTTTTTTTACTGAGATGAGTTCCAACAAAGAACCTCATCATATATTTAAGTGAAGGACGGAATTTAAAGATCAACAATTTGAGGGGTAAAATTTAAAGATCGGTGCTTTTGAAGGGAATCCGCACAAAAAATGGGAATATTATAGCTAATTGGACCCTTACTGGGCTTAAGCCCATTATATATATTTTTTTACATTTATGTGTCAGAAATTTAGAGGAAAATTATATTTAATAACCTTAAAAATAAGTGGTCTTGAAATTAAGCTATTAAATTATTTCATAACCCAAAAAGAAGAATAGGACTCTTTACCAGTATCATAACCTTTAGATGGAAAATAAAATTTAGATCATGATGTGAACCTACTTATGATTAGAATTTCATTGACAAACAAATTCCCTAGAAAAAACTACAAACTAGTCAAAAGATAGCTTAACCTTATTCTTCTCCTGTTCGAAACCCCTGTTTTTTCGAAGAGGAGCGTATTTCATAACTGATTCAACAACAAACCATTTTTTTCTGAGAATTTTTTATACAAGTGCTCCTCTTGTAAAAATTCAAAACCATTTACCTCCAAAGTCATTCTTGTAAATTAACTAGGAATTTACGTGAGGTATCCTTCCTGAGGACACCCACTTAACTTTTTATCCTGTTAAGATAAGTTGTGCAAATATATATGCATATTTGCCAGAATTCCTCCTCTTCCTTATGCTGTTGCTTCTTCTTTCTCCATTTTATTCAAATGTGCGTTAAAAATTGAAACTTCATTATTTATTTGTGATTACTTTGGATAGGTTTTTGTTGCAAAATACCATTGTTGGATTTGAAACGACTAGGACCAACTTTGTAGCAAAAACGTGGTGTTGAAATTTCTATGCAACAAGTTATAGTGATCGTCACAATTTTGGCAACAAATCTTCAACGAATCGTCATAGTTTCACCCATAAATTCTAATGATCACCATAACATGCCGTATTAGTGAATTTCTACGAAACATGGTAATGGTGATCACCAAAATTTGACCATAAGTCCTGACAGATTTTTCAACCACAAGTGCTAAATAAATCCTGGTGATCATTATGTTGTGTTAACTAAACAGAAATTAAGTCACCAGTTCGCTTCTTCTTCACTACTAGGGAAAAATGGACACCGGATGATGTTAGATAGAGGAAAGAAGAGTATGCATATGTAACACATGATTACCCGTCTTGCCAGTTGACATGTAATACGTCGATTGAGAAAATTCGATGGACGCAAAGCAATTACTATATCCAGCATTACTAATGTAAGAACAGCTATGAATGCTAAGCACACAACAAACGAAGAGATGAACAAAAGCTCAACTCGAGTCTCATAATGCAACAAATTGGCCATATATCATGTATACACCACCTCTGTGTGTCCTGAATCCATACTTCAGAAGGCAATGAGGTACAAGAACTTTTTCCTTGTTATTATTCCTACTAAAGCCATAAGTTTTACACCAGCTCCAAATATTACGCTGCACAAAATTGAGGAATATACATTTCAAGGGGGAAAAAACAACAGCTGCCATGCTTTCGGCACACTTCTTACTAAGAGAAGCTCGACTTCAAAAGGAAACACCTTCCATGACCACTGAACATCAAGGAGAAAGCAGAGGAAGATGCTCTTATCCGTGCCACGACTCTGACTCTTCCCAGAGATGATGAATTTTTTAAGCTCTTAAAGCAAGAGCGCGAAGATGCACTGTTGGAGAGTCTCACCAGCAAATATGCTGAATAAGAGGATTAACTCTCTGAGTATGACGAAGGAATAATAAGAAAATTTTGAAAGATGAGCTAGGAAAAGATACTAACCGTAATAACGATAGTTTTTATCATATTGTCTGACATGATAGATCATTGTGGTTATTGACAGCACCACCTGTAGGAAGGCCCACAACTTTTGTACTGAGATCATACGTTGACATTACATTTTTCTGCACAATAAAAAAGCAAGAAGAGTCGGTTATGAAGGACTTGTAAGGTAGAGAATGTAAATAACATAAACTGTACATTCATCTAGACAAAAAGGTCCATGACTATGCTCCGGTATTCATGTTAACATAATCCCAAGTTTTGAGATAACTTCTCCGAGAGAACCTCAAGATAAAAGTTAGTAATCAAATCCGTGTGCTACTGCTCCTGGTACTTCAGCCAAATGATGCCAATTGAGGAGATGGAAAGAGGTATACTCTTAGGGGGAAAACTAGGTTGCAAGATTCCACAAGTTTGTGAACCATTATGATCTCGCTGTCCTCGGATCTCAAGGCCACTGACTCTCCTTGAATAACATTAAGAAAGGTCTTGCAAATAACCAATGAAGAAACGGAGCCTCCGTCACATTTAATGCAGGCTGAAGCACCCTGAAGTCATTATTACCCATCTACCTACAGTAATATTAGATCATCATCCTCTCTTGTTGAAAACAGTGTTCCTTTTCTACTCTGAAGTATATGTGGACAGCACATGCTGATTGTCAAAGCATAGTGAGGTGCATGGAACTTGTGCTCAATTTCTATTTTGGACATAAATGAAGATTCTAAGAGTTCAAGTATAGTTTCACCCGGAATATGTTAAAAAGAAAAGCAGCTTATGAAGCTTAGTGTGCCCCTAAACCTATCCTCAAAATCATTATAATTTCCTCGTGAGTTGAAAAAAAAGACCACTGAGGAATATCTCCAATAAGAGATTTTCTGGTAGCATGGAACCACAGTTTCTCAAATTTATTCCATGTACGCCATGGTACAGTATTTGAGCTCTCCACCTACATCTTGGAAGGTAAAAGCATGTCATCCTATTGTCATATGACACAATAGGATGATCACTGCCTCATTGAAAGTAATCTGGTTAAAACCTAAGCAAGACCAAAGGAACACTGGCTGAGATATACTCTATTCTTCTCCCACCTTTTCAATCAGAATTTAATTACTGAATTCAATGCTGAACAGGGCAGACCTATTCTGTTGAAAACGAATTTTATAATTCACCTATATATCCCTTCCACAGAATGCGATAATTATCTAAAAATGAATAACATCTTCATGTGAAAGCTTGCCTTTAAAGGAAACAAAAAAAATCAAGCATAATCATAAAGTAGGCTACATTGATGAAAACATCCATTCAGTGTATAGTGAAAGGAGCACACTCACAATGGGCTCAAAGTCAGGGCTTGATAAGTTCATCGTAAGATTTCGCATCAACAACAAAACCTGCACGTCCAAAGGAAACAGATGAATACAATTTGCTAAAGGGGCAGCCCGGTGCACTAAGCTCCCGCTATGCGCGGGGTCCGGGGAAGGGCCGATGAATACAATTTGTTAATCCACCAATTTAAATTTATTCAGGCCAAGGCAAGATAGAAGAAATTAAATAAAGGTGAGAGGGGAAAGGAGACCAGATGAAATTTATTTTTCCCATCTAAAATTCCCTGCTGAAACTTTCAAATTCATGCGGATGCTGATAAAGGCAAAACAGCGACACAATCATCTAGATTTTGAAACAAATAACTTGCTGAACACAATTGAAGTAAAAGGTTCCCTATCCAGAATTCATATATATTCTTCAGAGAGATCAACACTTTTTCTAACTTCTTTCAGCTCCTTTAGAAAGGGTTTCAATAGAAAAATGTAATTCCACCTAACTAAATTCAGTGATGATCCTACCCTTTTGGCATCTGTTCCCTCTATTGCTTGAGGGCGAGTTGAATTAAAGAATTCTGCCCAATTGTAACTAAGGATTACAGAAAAATGGAATCAAGTGAAAAAAACAACAACAAAGACATCATGGAAATAATTACATTAACTTAACCTAGCATAAGCATTGAAATCAACCTGACTCAGAAAGTTACAGTTAGCTGCAACAAAGCTCAAGAGTTTTTAGGACATGAAATTAAGTAAAACTGAGAGAATTTTAAAACTTGATATGAGTTCTATCAGACAAACTAAATAAAGAACATATCATGATGCAGACTGTAAATCATAATTATTATTGCCCTGAGAACGTTTGACAAAAAAAATTGCTGCTCCTTAGTAAAAGTAGTATCTTAGAAAGAAGTGACTGCGCAAGATCAGCTATAAACTAATCGTCTTCTTCAAAGTGAGAGTCAATTGCTTAAAAAAAGGAAGAGTGCTATACAAAAATATTCTAGCACAGATATTATTTCAAATGCATGTTCACTAATCTTCCTGCCTGCCTGCCTGCTGGAGGTTCATCCAGCAGGTCGGGGATAGGAAGGAAGATAAGAAAGAGGTGAATGCAAATGGAATTAATTATCAATCGAATCAACAGTCTAATCTTTAACCAAATCATTCGCGACCATTAGCAAAAACACCTCACACTAGTCAGAGTAAATCCTATATAGTCCTGGTCAATTACAAAGACAAATGAAGCAAATGTAAAATTCTAAAATGCTTAATTTACCATGGATCCAAAACTCACAGTTTCAAAATTAATAGGGTCCATCTCCTTCAGCTTCTGTACATGACCTTTAGTGTCTGGGTCAAAGACACTCCCAATAAAGCTATAGACTTCCGCAAAGTCGGGTATGCCTGTAATGGAACAAAATAATCATCAAAGTTACATTCAGAACTTAATATAGAGCAAGAGAATAAACATCAAAGCTTATAATGAATTTTGGCTTCAAGTTGGCACATTTAGAACGTCATACACATATTTACATATATTTCTAGCTACCCTAAACTACATAATTTTGTGCATATGAGATAAATTACATTATTTTCTTTCTTAAATTTTAAAGATATTGTTAATTTAGAAAGTCCAGTACATGTTTCTCTTAGTATCAAGACCAAACTGACAAAAAAGAAAACAGAAATACCATTTTAACCCAGTTGAGTTTGCCCCCTTTTGGCAAGCTTTGCGCAAACAACCATCAAGGAACTTTTTCTTTTCTTGAAAACCATTCCTTCTATTATTGCACCATAAGTATGACATTTGCATAATAAAAAATGTGTAAATTTGGATAAGCCAAGGACCAAAATTGGAATTACACTAAGCAATGGGATCAAAGTTGCATTTTCCTTAAGAACGAGGATTTGGCAAGTGGATGGAAATTATTCTTCTTTTCTAGGTTGAGATGGCAACACATCAAAAACCAAGCAAAATGTCGTGCATGATCAAGAAAATAATCATGACAACATTAGCTGTGTGTACCACTGAGAAATGATTAGAGCTGACAATTTCATCATAACCCGATGGATATCCATCCATCCGACCCGATTATATGGACGAAAAACCGATAAAACATGAATTTTAATCGGGTGACGGATGGATCGGGTGACGGATCGGGTCGGATTCGGGTGGACATACATCCAACCCATCACCCGATCCACCACCCGACCTATCCATCCACCCGTTTATAAATTAGTTATTTTTTGTGTAGTTCTCATGTCGTTACTAATACTTGGTTTTATTTTCAATAGTTGTCTTTATTTTTCTAAAGTGAATGAAAATTCTTTTTCAATTTCAACATGACAATAATGATGATTCCTAGTATCAAAAATGTTATTTTTGTACTACGTTATACATAATTGACATTTTCTATGTTGAACATCACTCTATATATGACTATAATTGTTAGCAATATAATAGGTTGAAGAATATTACAATGGGATCAAGATCAAATCATAATGGTAAAGCAAAATAGTATGAAAAGCAAGATAGTATGAAAATTGAAAAATAAACTAAAAGTACCAAATTGATTGTGCTATAATTTTCATCCGCGAAGATCCATCCGATCCACCCGATTCACCCGTGGATGATGGGTGGATCGGATGTGGATGAAGAAAAAATAGGGTGATGGATGGGTCGGGTGGTAGATAGATGGTTGGCGGGTGGAGGCGGATTGAGCTCCACCCGATCCACCTCTGATCCATTGCCAGCCCTAGAAATGATATGTGGTACCAATTAAAGAAGTAGGACAACTAAGAATGAAAAAGCTACATAATGCACATGCTCAATCGAAAAACCTTATGACAGAACAAGCAAAATGTATAAAGATCATACAATGTTTCCTCAAGCAATTTGTCGTAGAGATCCTTACCATGAGGAACAGAACCAGTGATGCTGCTGTTACTAATCATTGTGGCTCCCTTTGATCCAATATCAGCTGAATCAGTAATTTTCGTACATTGGAATAAGTGCAGAAAAATTCCTCAACAAGGAAGAAGACTTATAATGTATGCAGATAAAGTGACATGTTACAGACAGTTACACACCCTGAATTCTTTGAAGATGGTATTCATCTTGTGATGACATTGCTCCGCCTGATGGAGAATTTATAAGTACAGAAGTGTCATCCCATGATGGATATCCAGGTGGAAAGGAATTCATTGAAGAAGGGTAACCCATGGATGCTTGCAATGGTACTAACACTACTCGAAGTAGTTCCAAGAAAAAGCCAGAAGCTATATGAGATATTGGATATAACAAAATAGACATAAGACAACTTTGAAAATGCAAACCAACCATTTTTTGGTGCCTTCTGGGGATAAGGATGAGCTGCTTTACGCTTGGGCCGAGGTGGTGGCACGTGTGTCATTGTACCATTCTTCTGGACCTTTAAGAAGTATTTTTGGGCATGACTGCGAATCTGCAACCAAGAAATATTAGTCAAATGCTTTGTATAAACAGATTTTCCATGTATACATATGTAAGATACTCTAATCCATCATTATATTATGTAAAAGCCCTGGACTGGACCAAAAGAGAATGAAAGGAATTCATGAAAAGTTCCCTAAATTGAACAATGAGAAGGGACTAATAAAATACTAAAAGCACGCACATTAGCACACGGCCGAATAAATTCACATTTAAATAAGTCAGCTCTAGATTATATACCAGGTATGTGTGAAGAACACATGTCACACACCAACAATTAACTCCAAAGAGCTGGCAACATACATTATACATTAAATAATAAAACCATGCTCAAAATACTGACTAGCATTTCATGATATCGAAAGAGAATTGGTACTTATCCGGCCGTACATGATTAGGAATGAGTCAATGACATATAATTAAAATAATAACTAAGTGGTGAAATACAACATATTCCACCTGGATATCTCTGCAGAACAAAGAGTACGATTTACAAATATAATAAAGTAATAAGTTCTCTCTCTCTCAATAACTACATTTGCTTAACTCTCTTTATACTTTCTTGGCAAATGGCAGGTAAGGAACTTAAGAAAGATTAACACTAAGCACGTAAAACAAGTCTTTGTGAACTTAATCAGAAAGAAGAAATTGAATTAGCACCTGAATTACTGTCTTTGAACCTACGAAATCCTCAATTTTCTTCCAATCACGGTCAAACCTGAATAACCCAAATGAAGAAGAAACAGGGAAGCTTCAGAAAAAACATTTTTTCTGAACTGCGAATATAAACGATGCAGCTCAATATTCAGAAACCATATAAACCTAAACCAAAAATATATAACAAAAACAACACCAAGGACCTAACTGACCACAAGATAATCATTAGTGCTTCAAAATGGAACTTCCAAATTAAAATTCAGAGTCAATACTAGAACAGACCAACTATACAGCTTTCTAATTTCTTCCCGTATAGCAGAGAAGGAATAAAACCTGGGTCACAACACTGGAATAACTCCCAAACATCTACCTAGCAAATGCTTCAATTGAGCACAAACCTATAAATTACTATTAAATGCATATCTTATAATAAAGTATAGCACTTTGTTATTTTACAAAATTGTTCCACTTGACCATCAATAATTTTCAGGTTTTTCCGGAATTCTACTCCGAAATCATGTTTGGACATAGAATTCTTATCATTTTTCAGAATTCGAAAAATTCCAAACACCTGTTTTCACATATTTCATTCCAAATTACTCGCAAAAATTCAACATTTTTCAGAGTTATATTTATGTCCAAATACACCTCTAATTTTCAAAAATCATTTTAAACTTTTTTCTAAATACTACTCCCTCCATCCCAACTAATTTATGTAATACTTCTCGTTTTTCAAGAGCCAATATGATTAAACTTTGAAGCTAAATTAGATTAGATTAACTCTATATTTAAGATCAAAATTTATATATTTGAAAATTACCTGAATTTCTCATATCAATTTATGAAAAATATATCTTAAAATATAAATTAAAATTGACCGAAAACAGAAAAGTATCACAGTGGAATTTTTTATTTTTATTTTTAAAAATTTCACGTTTTTTTATGTCCAAACGCCACTTAAACATCAACAAGTAACTCGACAAGCTCAGATTTGATCACCATTAAACAGAAGAGAGAGAGAGAAAGAGAAGAGAGACATAACAGTTGAAGAGCTTCAAGGAACTTGTCGTGTTCTTCTTCAGTCCAGCTTTCTCTAGACTTAGTTATGGTGTAAGGCTTCCGAACCTTCTTTCCAGAAGCGTCGGTGGGAGTAGAATGGTTGTTAGCCATGGATGAAATTTCAATGCATGTTTTCAAAACCATGAAAATATACACATAGACTGGTGGGGTCTACTGTCAATTAATCGCCAGATCCAACACAAGTTCTCTGCCGATTTAATCGGCTGTTGGTGGGGGCCTTTACTTGAAATAGACTTCAAGGCAGCATTTGGCAACTTTTCAAACTTAATTTAGTTATCCACATTATCCATTTCTTTAACACCAAAACTATAAAATATTGGAGAAAAAATAAAAAAAAACTACTCTATCTGTCCCAATTTAAGAAAGAAAGAAGGTTTTTAAAATGTGTGATTGTAAATTATCTCAAAAAATTAAATTATTTATAAATATAAAAATATGATATTCTTTTGGGATAGACCAAATAAAATAAAATGGTGTCACATAAATTGAGACAGAGGGAGTATAAATATAATTATAAATATAATTATTTATGTTTTAATAAGTTAAAATACAATTTGCACAGGAAAAATAAATATTATTCAAATCGCAAATATTAAAAAAATCATAACCATGTCACTCTGTTACCCTATAATTTAAACACAGATGAAGCTAAGTTCAGGTTCAGGCAAAGGATTTATTTGAATCTTCTTGCTAAGAAATTACACTATATAAATACAATAAAATTAATTTTTTAATTATAAATAATTATTAAATTTCCCAACATAAGAAAAAGTTAGAGTGATATTATTAAAATTGGATACAACAAATATTTAGGTCATAATTTAACTTTTAGGTATGATATTCTATTTTATTTTTTTGAATTTCTTATATGTATTTTCGGTTGCGCCTGCATTGTCACCGTTTTTCTTCAGGAGAGTAAAATTTCTATTGAATCCTGTTAGTTTATGTGACACAGTTTTATTGGGCATATAATTCAAAAAGAAAAAAAGTAAAGATACTATCCACCTTGTAAATTAGAAATAAAATAAAATTAAATATAAAAATGTGACATACAAATTGAAACACTAGTCTGTCTCAATTTATATGATTCATTTTCCTTTTTACTCAATCTCATATTAATTTTAAATTTTAAATTTTATGTTTAACGAGAGAATCTATAACCACATAAATATTTTTGGCTTATTTTAAATCACAAGATTCAAAAATCTTTTTTTATTTCTTAAACTCCATATCCAATCAAACTACCCCTTCGTTTCAAAAAAAAAATTGTCTGATTTTGACTTCCTACAAATTTTAAAAAATTAGATAAAACTTTTGAATCTTTATGATCTTAAATTAAAGATATATTAAATGTATAAAAATAATATTTAATCTTATAATTTAAAATATGTCATGTAAAAAATTAAAATAAAAAATTTATCAAAAAAATAAAAATACTTTTTTAAAAACAAGATAAACATTTTGAAACGAAGAAAGTACGATCGTATCAAGCGGGGACGAAGAGAGTAACTTATTTTGGTGACTTTTGGCGAAAGAGCGTCATTATTTAGACAACATAACCGATGTTACCCCGAGACAGAGACATGTAAGCGAGCGACTAATTCAAAAATAGGCGAGGAATCATGAGCAATCAAAGTTAGGACGGACCCACCCTTGATTACTGTGTGTAATTGATGTCCACAAGTTTTTAAGGTGGCCTTTTATGGTGTTCAAATGGGGTGTCATTTCCTCCTACTTGCAGATAAAGATTGTGTTTTTCCTTAATCCCTCTGATGTGTCATGTCAGTGGGCCCCAAACACCTGCCCACTAGTGTATGTGGTGAACAATATGGCCAGGCATTTGGTGACACTTGTCATGAGATCATCCGTTCAGTTTCAACATGGCCAACATTGTTTTGTTGCTTATCCCTTTACCCTTCTTGCCTTGCCAACCAACCACACCCAAATTTAGGCACTTCTATGTTTTTTCTTCTTTTTCCTTTGTAATATATTCTTCTGGTTCAATTTGTTGTCTTTATTTAATTACCATAATAATAACTTATTGTAATTTTATAAATGAGATCTAAAAAAGATAAAGTGTACGTAGATATTATTTTTATTTTTGGAGGTTCTGTTCAAAGTTTGTCTTTATTTGGTTCAACATAAATAAAAAAGATTTTTAAATGTCATATATAATGTATCAAATTATCTTTTAATTTTATGCTTAAACATATTATGTGAAATGTTAAAATTAAAAAATTATCAAATTAAGAAAGAGATATTTTTAAAATAGACTAATAAAAAGAAAAATAAGACAAACAAATTAAAATAGAAAAGTACACTGTATGAAAGATGTTCCAAGTTTCAATATACGTCACGACGATTTGAGCGAAACTAGCGTATGTCAGCAGTGATTCTAGAATTTTAAATTTATCCTTTTGAATTACAAAACAGTTGTTGGTTAATTTCTTACTTTAGCTCAATTCGACTCATCCACTGGACAATTATTCAAATTCACAAGCACATATTCTCAAGGTGATCATTCCAAACGTTGGAGTAAATGACTCATATCAAGTGTTGCAAGTGTTATCCAAATTGGGTACAAGTTCCTTTATCTCCAAAAAAGAATATTTCACTCACTAAATATTTATCCAATGCATTTTTTCTTGCCAAAATGTTCGCCTTTTTAAATCAGATAATGGTGATTCACCGGGCACGATGGGAGTTTGCACGTCGCAATACAAAAGTGATTTTTTCAAGCATCCTAATATAGTTTATTTGTTCACCTGTATCGATTTAGGTACAAGCAGCTTACTGGGAGGATCATCTTCCCAATTTGAGATCTTTTTCACAAAATTTTAATCCTATTGACTATTATAACAATCATGACTAAAATAAACTCTAAAAATCCGCCCTAAAAGCTAGTATTCTTTTATCTAAAGGATCTGATGTCGTGTAATTCATTTTGAGAGGGAAGTCAACTCAAACATCAGCTTGAACCTCAAAATAATTTAAAAAGCCAGCATTGCCATCAACTCAACTAAGAGTGGCATATTTTATATTATTATTTTATAATTTTGATGTCCATATTAATTCAGCAAGTCATGTGGTTCGCTCGATCACATACAGTCAGACACTGAATGTCGTGTTACGCCCAGATCATAGTGCGAGGCGTGACAGTTCCCAACTATTGGGAAGAGACCGGATCACTGTCTGAACTTGCTGCTCATCAGAGAACATGACCAACACTTTGGAGTTGAGCAATCATGTTAGACATCACCCTAAGGTGTTGCTTGACATTATGATCATGACGCTTTTTGTAAGTGTCAAATTTGATAGTCAGTTGTCTAAGGCAGGTCACAGTTGTACCACCACATGTCTCTCGTAAGTGTGCCCACATAGCATGAGCAGTCAGATATTCCTTACATTCGTGAATGAGATCATCAACAACTGAACTTACAATAATTCCACGTGAAGTGAAATCTTTCTTTTTTCATGCATTGTAAGCTTCAAGATCTCTTCTGTGTTGAGAAGTGTTACCTTCTCCTGGGTGAATCAAATTGTGGTTAATGCCTTCCAAAGCATCTTGCTCTTCCGGCACATACCACATCTTACGACTCCAGATGTCATAATTCTCACAGTTCAGTTTTTCACCCTTGTTCAGATCAGCAATGATACTTTTCGATGTCATGTCCGTTAAATGAGACAACTTAAGCAAGTTTACTCATCAATATTTACTTTAACAAATTTATGCATGTGATATTCACACTCAAGCAAATTAATTTCCATAAATGACTTCACCTTTAGTGTAAAATCGAAAGGTCACAAATTTTCGATCATCTACTATCTAAACGTTTAATCAAAATGGGAAAAAATCTTAGTCAAATCAGAAGACTAAACTAAACTTTAATACCCAAGCTAGATAGAATATATACTCCACGTCTCAAACACTAGGCTACTCCTTGTGCAAAATTTCAGCACAACAAAGGCCTAACACCTATACATTTGCCTATGTGTAATGAAATTTTTTATTTTGTGCCTCATAAGTCATACAATTGACACTATGTCGTGCGAGATTTTTTTCGTCTCATAAATTTGTGGATCCAAAAAAATAAGATTTGGATCCACGAACTTCCGAGAACAAAAAAAAACCTCACACAACTAGTGTCAATTGTACGAGACACAAACAAAGCTTTTCGTGAAGTCAGAACCGCATAGCTGGGTCAATGCGTCAAAAAAAAAAAAACAAGGAAATTTGGACCATTTTAACTTTAACCAAATAAATTGTTGACGTTAAAACACATACATTACTTACTAGTTACTACTATTACCAGATTCCACATTCTAAAAAGGGAGTCCAATTTGCAGCTTTATTTATGCCATAGAGGGCAATAGATGCATTCACCATTGCTCCTCAAATTCAGCAAGTACGTTCTATCTTCACTTAGACAACATGGAATTATTTTCCTATCCCAGCTTGTTCCCATTGTTGCATTCTTCTCCTTGCGCTAGTTCCCATTTGTTTCGTTCCAACGTCACAGACCAGATAGTGCTATCAACTAGTTAAGACTGTAATGTATGGTAATTTTACTGATGAGTGGAAGAAAAGTTCATAAGACCAAACATCATAGCTTACACAGTTTGTTTTTATCAAAGTTGATGTCGAACTTACTATGCATGTTTCCAGATATCGGAGAAATTCAAATCTATAACAAAACCATCAGAGAAGTAACACCAAGCTTTGACAAATGAGGTCCCTTGAGAATCTGCAAGATAATTATTTTTATGTGGGGAAAAAAGGCACCACCCCATGCTCCAAAGCATAGGGATAGTAGAAAAAAATTATAGCACTCTCTGGCTGAAAAACATCTAGTGAAGCTCAATTTGTAAGTCGTAACATAAATCAAGAGTCCAACTTGTTGCACTACCGGTAAGCCTAACAACATAGCCGGTTTATTACAAATAGCATCGCGACACATGCTCACATTTCCTCGGCCTTTTGCATAAGGTAACAAGTCTGGTATTCTGCAATATGTAGAGAATGAAAGAGCATGCGCCTAATAGTTTTGTGCATAGACCTTTAGGCCACTTTGCTCCCAGGATCAAGCATGACCAGCAGGTTCATTGATTTGCAATGACGTCTTTGAAAGACTTACTTCCAGTTCATTTAATTCTTCCACATCCAGATCATCCTCATCGTCGGCATCCACCTCATCATTATCCGGAATGTCTTTACCATCATGAATGTCCTGGGATGTTTTTAAGGTGCTTGCCTTGCCTCTAGCAGAATCGTGGTCCATCTGAAAAGGATCAACCAAGTACAAATAATTGCTCAAATTCCTTATACATACAGAAAATAACTGCGAAGTTCCACTCATTTCATCCAATACTATGCTAGGTGGTACCCCACCCCAGATCTATGACAATCATGGGTGGATCAGAAAATGCCATGATGCTTCCAAATGATCCCTGAATCATAAAAGAAAAGAACAACAAAATGCTATAGGAAAACATATTCACCTTTGGCTCATCAGACCCTTCTTCCCTTTCATACTTGTCATAGGCCCCAACATCATCCACAAACCAGCTAGCATCCGACATGAAAAGCTCACGACCACTGAGAGAAAAGAGAACATGTTTATTTAACAATGACATGCAATCTCGTTGAAGTGCTATTCATGGAAATTAGCACATATTATAAGCTCAACTACAATGAGGAGTGCAACATATAATACCTCATGCGATCATTTTTGGCTCTATCTGCCCTGAGTTTAGCCAAATTGGCCTCTCGTTCTTCTATCTTCTTCTTTTTCCATTTCATGAACAACTCAGGGGTCAAAGGAGTCGAAGAAGTTAATTTTGCACGCTGCAAAAAGCAGAAAACATGAGTCACTAAAGTAAGTAAGTTCACAAAAATGTTACCATAAAATGATAAAAGTGTTTAGCTATCTGTAGTAGCAAAATGATTACTTAAATCACCTGGTCTTCAATCTCTTCCTCGATAGGCATCTTTCAGACCCAAAACCAACCATATTGCTTCTTCTCCACAGCTTCCAAAAAGTATTTACATACCTGGAAATAGTTTAAATTTTTACACACACAATAGCTACTAGCTAAATATAGCGTTCAATCCAAATAAAGTTAAAAAAGAGTAACTGAATTGTTAAATATACATATGATATACAATATATCATATGTATATTTCGGATTTTGTATATTAGTTTAGGTAGTATCTGAGTGTAATTAGTATTGTATACTTACCATAATTGTATTACCATAATTGTATAGTTAGTGTCCAAGTAGAATAAGGTTTTAGGAGTAGAATAGGAATAGGATTCTCCTATTATGGAAATATGTAAATTGTATTTAAACTCTTTCAATCAATGAAAATAATCAAGGGATTATTTCTTTCATGGTATTAGAAGTCTAGGACTAAATTGCTTCCGCTCTTCTCCAAAATTTCTCTCGGTTTTTCATGCCCCTTCTCGGCCAAAAACTGCATCGATTTCCGTGCCCCTTCCTCGGATTTCGTGTTAAATTTTACCTCATCTCTTCCCAAATTTTATACAAAATCACCTATTGGTCTTTCGTTATGTCTACGACAAAGAGCACGTTTTATCCTGCCCGTGTTGTTTCTAACATCAAGAATCACATACCTCTCATTCTTGAAATAGAAAACATCCAATACGCGACGTGGGCCGAGTTGTTTAAAATTCACGCTCGCTCGCATCAAGTCATCCATCACATAATCCCCGCGGCTCCTGAGGATACGAAGGTGCCTCAGCGTGAGGATGATCCTAAGTTATGGACAACGCTTGATGTCACCGTCCTTCAGTGGATTTATTCCACTATCTCTACTGACCTGTTGCAGACGATTATTGAGCCAGACGCTACGACAATGGCTTCTTGGAATAGGCTGCGTGACATATTCCAAGATAATCAGAATTCCAGAGTTGTTACTCTTGAGCAGGACTTTTCCCACGTCAACATGAAAAATTTCCCGAATGTTTCAGCGTATTGCAAAAGGTTGAAGGAATTGGCGGACCAACTCCGCAACGTTGGTGCGCCCGTTAGTGAAGATCGTCTGGGTCTACAGATGGTTGCTGGCCTCTCCGAGGCATTTAGTGGCGTTGGGACCCTACTTCGTCAAAGTAACCCTCTCCCAACGTTCTATCAAGCCCGTTCCATGATTATTTTGGAAGAAGTCGAATTGGCAAAAAAGGCGGCTACCGGGGCAAGTCCCATGGTCATTATGACGTCCTCCACAAATTCTCCAGGGTGTGTTGATAATTCGGGCCAAAACCGTGCTCACGGTGGCGACAAGAATACTAGGAAAAATAATGAGAGAAACCGCAGTGGCAAACGCGACAATAACGTCAGCAGTACCGACGGCAGTAGGCCCCACCCCATCAACAGTGGGCCTCAGCCTCACTGGTCCCAGCCTTGGGCCCCCTGGCCGTGGGCCTGGACCAGTAGGCAGTGGCCCAACAATCTCGGCTTTTCAGCGCCTCCAACCTACGGTAATTGGGCCCAATTTCATCCTTCTTTTCGGCCCAGCTACTCCAGCCCAGTCTCGGTCCAGTGATCCAGTGGGGTACCGGGTCAGTAGGGAGGCAGGCCTGGCCCCACCAGGCCCATCATGCAGTAGGCCCCACTTCTACCGACATCGAAGCCGCGATGCACACGCTTGGAATAAATCCTTCGGACCCAAATTGGTACATGGACACCGGCGCCACTACTCACATGACATCCGATTCATGTACTCTCTCATCTTATTCCAATTTGAGCAACAATCGTGGTATAATTGTTAGTAATGATAATTCAATTCCAATTCGTGGTTATGGTCATAAAACATTGTCTCCCCCTCATCCACCCCTTATTTTGAAAAATACCCTTCACGCTCCAAAATTGATTAAAAATTTGGTGTCTGTCCAAAAATTTATCACTGATAATTCTGTGTCCATAGAATTTGATCCATTTGGGTTCTCTGTGAAGGATTTCAAAAAGGAGAGTCCTCTCATGAGGTGTGATAGTAGGGGAGATCTTTATCCTATCACGCCATGTTCCGGTCCATCGAGTCAAGCCTTGCCGTCAGCGTTAGCAGCCCTTGCTCCTTCCTTGTGGCATGCTCGTCTAGGTCATCCGGGATCGTCTATTTTGTCTTCCTTAGAGAAAAACAATTTTATTTCTTGTAAGGGTGAGCGTAGCACTCCGAATTGTCAATCTTGTTCTTTAGGGAAAATAGTTAAGTTGCCATTTGTAGACTCTAATTCTCATACTTTAATGCAATTTGATATTATTCATAGTGATTTATGGACGTCTCCTGTTCTTAGTTCTTTGGATCATCGGTATTATGTTCTCTTTTTGGATGATTATTCTAAATTTTTGTGGACTTTTCCAATAGCAAAAAAATCTCAAGTTTTTTCCATCTTAAAATTTAGAGCATTCATTAGAACCCAATTCGAACGTGAAATAAAAAATATCCAATGTGATAATGACAAAGAATATGACAATGAGGTGTTTGAGAATTTTGTGCAAATAATGGAATCAATTATCATTTTTCTTGCCCTTATATGTCTTCACAAAATGGGAAAGCCGAACGCAAAATTCGTACCATTAATAATATTGTCCGCACTTTACTAATTCATGCTTTCATATTCCGTCTTCTTGGCATCATGCTCTACAAATGGCTACATATCTTCTTAACATTGTTCCTTCCAAAGGTTAGACATATTCGTCCCCCTTCAAATTTTATATAATAAGACTCCTTCGTATTCCCATCTTAGGGTCTTTGGGTGCTTGTGTTATCCACTCTTTCCGTCCACCACAATTAACAAACTTCAGGCCCGTTCTACCCCCTCTGTGTTCTTGGGTTATCCGTCCAATCATCGTGGTTACAAATGTTTTGATTTATCTTCTAATAAAATCATCATTAGTCGCCATGTAATTTTTGATGAATCCCAATTCCCGTTTGCTAAGGTTAGTACTCTCGTGCCTAGTTCGTATAATTTTTTGGATGATGGTATATCCTCGTATATTATTCACCATTTTTCAGACGTCTCTCGCACCCAAAATTCTCCAACGGGCCCACTTCCCGCTGGCCCCACTGCCCCGTCACGAGCTACAGTACCCAGTATAGTCACTGGGCCAGTTTCAGGGCCAGTCCAGCCCAATTTTGAAACTGGTCTAGTTCTTACACATGTTTACCGTAATGGGTCGGCGAGCCCATCGCTCGAGCCGATCCATCCCGAGTCCAGAAAATTCCCAAAATTCGCTCAATTCTTCCTCGAGTCATAGACCGGTCACTCGTAGTCAACGAGGTGTTTTTAAACCAAAAATATATTTTAATTTACATTCTAATGTTCTTAAATCACCATTACCCCGTAATCCTATGTCTGCATTAAATGACCCGAATTGGAAAATTGCTATGACCGATGATTATAATGCTCTTATTGATAATAAGATGTGGGAGTTGGTACCCCGTCCATCTGGTACAAATATTATTAGGTCTATGTGGATTTTTGCTCATAAGGACAATTCAGATGGTTCATTTGCCCGACATAAGGCGCGACTTGTGGGTGATGGTAAGACTCAGCAGGTTGGTGTGGTTTGTGGTGAGACGTTTAGTCCGGTGGTCAAGCGACTACCATTCGCACTGTGCTTAGCTTGGCTCTTTCAAAAGCATGGTCTATTCATCAGTTAGATGTAAAGAATGCTTTCCTATATGGTGATCTCAAGGAAACAATCTATATGCATCAGCCTTTGGAATTTAGGGATCCCAAACATCCTCATCATATCTGTTTGTTGAAGAAATCCTTATATGGGCTTAAGCAGTCTCCACGGGCCTGGTATACGCGGTTTGCCGACTATATTTCGACTATTGGGTTCACTCACAGCAGGTCGGATAATTCCTTGTTCATCTACCGTCGTGGTTCGTCCTTGGCCTATATTCTGTTATATGTGGATGATATTATTTTGACTGCCTCTTCGATGCCTTACGCCAGTCTATCATGACAATGCTCAGCTCTGAGTTTGCTATGAAAGACTTGGGGTCCTTAAGTTATTTTTTGGAGATTGTTGTCACTCGTCATACCGTTGGGTTGTTCTTATTCCAAAGGAAGTATGCAGCTGAGATCATTGAGGGCTGGGATGTCATCTTGTAAGTCCACTTCCACTCCAGTTGATACTAAGCCCAAGCTTAGTCCTTGCGGCGGCATACCATACGAGGATCTGACCCGCTATCGCAGTCTTGCAGGGGCCCTTCAGTATCTTACATTCACGAGACCTGATATTACGTATGACGTACAGCAGGTGTGTTTGTTTATGCATAATACCAGAGTTGAGCACATGAATGCGTTCAAACGCATCCTTCGGTATATTCAGGGTACGCTTGACTATGGCTTGCATTTATATCCTTCATCCACGTTGACACTTGCCTCGTATACAGATGCCGATTGGGGTGACTGTCCGGACACCAGACGGTCTACGTCTGGCTATTGTATGTTTCTGAGTAATAACTTGGTCTCATGATCTGCGAAGCGTCAGTCGACTTTATCCCGATCCAGGGCAGAGGCCGAGTATCGAGGGGTAGCTAATGTGGTCTCTGAATCATGTTGGTTACGTAATTTGTTGTTAGAGCTTCATTGTCCCATTCCGAAAGCGACTTTAGTTTATTGTGATAATATTAGTGCCATTTATCTTTCTAGTAATCCGGTTCAGCACCAGCGCACTAAGCATATCGAGATGGACATTCACTTTGTTCGCGAAAAGGTTGCTCGTGGTCAGGTTCGCGTCTGCTATGTCCCGTCCAGGTATCAAATTGCCGACATCTTTACAAAGGGTCTTCCCTCGGTCCTTTTTAAAGGTTTTTGGGACAGTCTCAGCGTTCGAAGATCGCCCGCTATGACTGCGGGGTGTGTTAAATATACATATGATATACAATATATCATATGTATATTTCGGATTTAGTATAGTAGTTTAGGTAGTATTTGAGTGTAATTAGTATTGTATACTTACCATAATTGTATAGTTAGTGTCCAAGTAGAATAAAATTTTAGGAGTAGAATAGGAATATGATTCTCCTATTATGAAAATATGTAAATTGTATATAAACTCTTTCAATCAATGAAAATAATCAAGGGATTATTTCTTTCATGAATGAATAACAGAGAACTGAACCAACAAGTTTAAATCACGTCCCAAATATGATTTTTACAAATTTCTACAATAGTATTTAGACGTGAAAAGAAAAGGAGGAATGCTTACTATGTCAGTAGGTTTGTTCTTGTTAGACTCCTGACTTTTTGATGCCACGACTTTCTCCAAAGTCTCCTGATCCCAGTCTTCCATTCTTCCCTTTTTTTTTTTTTTTTTTTTCGACAAACAAAGAAACAAGATAAGTAAAAATGTAATCAAGATATCATGAGGTTGGGAGGTTCGAGTCACGAGGAAAAGTGGGAAAACCCACTGTTGGCCCTTGTGAAGGGGTTTTTAGGGTGAGTTTACCGTAAAAGAAAAATCATTGTAAATATTAAAGAGTGAGATCAAGCTTAACCACCTTCATCACGCTTATTACTGAAAATGTCAATCTTCTTTCCTTTTCTTTGAATATTCAAATCGTGGGAGAACTTGCACTTAAAACACTTGGCACATTGCCCTGCCTTAAAGAACTCGCACAAGATAGATTTTGGATCAACACCTGAAAGTAAGACACCCAACATTATTTAGTTTAATACAATAAGTTCTGCAGCTATGCTTGCATAGCTAAATATTTGAGCTTACCGAAGAGTGATAATATAGTAGTAACTGATACAAAAGCAATATAGCAAAATAAATGACAACTCTTAGAGAGAGAATAATAACAGTACATCAGCTACCTCTCAGTCTCAAACAAGTTAGGTCGGCTATATGAATCATCGCTTCTACATTTAAGCTCATTTCATATCATAAAGAGACAACAACAACATTTAACAAAAAATGGATCTTTTTCAATTAAATCAATAGGCAGCACTAAATAAGCTACAAGCAGACAATGAACTATTAAACTTGCCAAAGACCATTCATTTCAAGCATCTAAGCTACTACTTATATAACAAAAACTAGACATATTTTGAACATATCTGAGAATAACCATACCCATGAAGTTTCACTGTACCATAAATGCATCACCTTTTGCTTTGGCATTCCTCAACCCAACCCAAAAGGAAAAGAAAAATACTCGATTCCCCTCAATTTATGTAACACTTTCCTTTTTAGTCCGTATCAAAAAAATATACATTTTTACATATAGTAATAATTTAATTTTAAGTTTCTCATATTAGCCTTATAAAGATATCTATATCTTGTTTTAGAACTTAAATTTCAAAATGTTCGTTTCATTTGTAAACTCTTTGCGCAGTCAAACACCATTCACATAACTTGAGACGGAAAGAGTAATAAAATGAAGAGATTAAGACTTGTTAAGATTGATACTAATAACATTAATTAGGCACAAAAAATCTGTTAAATCAGTTACAGAGGAAAAACAAGAGATTACCAGTAGGGACTTTAGGCTGACTAATAGCAACCTTGAACAATTCATTCGGCTCTTTCTCTTCTTCCTTCTTTTTCGGTCATCAATTCAACTTAATAATCATCAATAAAAATCTAAAAAAATTACATAAAAATAAAGAAGATGAAGAAAAGGATAATGCTTCTTTGCTAAACGGCTTTTGATTGCTGCTTCGGAGGCATCTCTGATTTTCATTCAATTGTTAATCACCTTGATCGGTTTTCGAGAAATTTGATTAATTGCGTGATTAGGGGTTTCGTCGGATTCACAAAATAGTAGGTAGTTGAGTTTTGTCGCATTATAAAGATAGCCTCTTCCTCTCCTCTTCTCCTTTTCATGCAATTATGTTTCTTTTGAGCCAAGTGTCTATCAAAAAAAGTCTATCTATTCTATAATGATAGAGGTAAGATATGCATACATTATACGCTCTTCATACCCACTTATAAAAATACACTGAGCATGTTGTTATTGTTGTTTATGTTTGAATGTAATACAACTTAATGGTTAAACACTAATTTTTAAATATAATGAACAATTATTTCTAGAATAAATAAATAATTTTTACAGCCAAACAAATCCTATGTTAATTTAACATAGCTATTATACTAGACAAACTAGATGGCCATGTCCGTGCCCTGCACGGTCATATGCCCGACTTGTTTAACATAATATGTGAGATTGATTGTAGCCTTCTGTAAATAATAAGGTAAAGATGGTAGGATTCTTAGAGATATAGGTACATCTCAAACTCTTTAACATATGGGTTATATGCTAAAAATGAACAAATCTCAAATGGCATCCCGTTCACACGGAAAGACAGAAAAATCATTACATGCTTTAGCTGAAGGTATAGTCTCATATGATACAACATGAAATGCATTACTCTCTACTTTTTTGCCTTCGTTACCCATTATGTTGGTTTCATATACAAAAAAACGCAGCTACATGATTACAATAAAGTTTAAAGTTTAAACCAAGAAGATATGTCATTACATAACAAGCAAACTAAGAACTTGCAATTATATTAACATATTCAATAATTTAATGTCACAGTCTATATCAACATCAATTTTTGATGATCAACCAAGCAATAGTTTTCTCTTTTGCTCCTCACTAATCTCTTCTCGTCAAAATCTCCAGTAGAATAACCTGAAGAATAAATATGTATCAGTATAATCGGTTAATTTCCTATAAATTTGGTGAAGAATGATCAAGAATGTTGCCTTCAAAATCTAATTAGAAATGTAAATTAGACAATCCTTTTTTTTTTTTTTTTGTTTGATAGGTAGTTTAGATGCATAAACTATAATCCATAACTTCTGAAGGTAAAAATACAATTATGTCCATCCAGCGAACAATCGTGAAAATATAATTGATGGTTATATACTTCACTGACAATGGCGGAGGCAAGATTTCTGCCACGGGGTTCAAAATTAAAAAATTATTGTTAGGGAGACTCGAAACTGCATGCTCTATGTAAATTTGAACTCCCTTTATCATTGAGCTAAGTTTTTGGTTTGTCTTAAGGGGTTCAACATTTAATATATACACAAATAAAAAAATTAACCTATATACACCATGTAATTTTTCGACAAATGAAGATCCCCCTAATGAGCTTATGCATCATTAATAATTGAATACAAATATTTTTTATTTTACCTTCTTAAAAAACAAGGTAACTCCACCATGTGTTTTTTGGATCAAATCTAGTGACAATTATCCACTCATGTCCTTTCAGAGCTGAATTTCTTGTTCGGGTCTGACCGTTTTATTGCTTTGCTTGTGTTTATGTTTTGTCTTGAGCCGAGAGTCTTTCAAAAACAACCTCTCTACTTACCAAGATAGAGATAAGGTTTGCGTACACTCTAACCTCTCCAGTGCCCCACGTTGTGGGACTTCACTGGGTATGTTGTTGTCCTTCCAGAGCTGGTTAATTGAACTACAAGGACATCTCCCGACCCTTTACTCTTTTACTTCACATAGCTTTTCATCTGCTTGATACTGGAAGTTTTCAAAAAATGGGTACCAAAAGATCGAATCACTAACTTCGAAAGTAGTTGCTTCAACTTCAGCCACTCGAATTTCAATATTCCTTTTTATTTCTCATCAAAGGAATGCAACTTTATGTACTCAAAGAACAGGTTACGTACCTTCTCAAAAGAATTCTTGAGTAAACACCCTGAGAAATAATCATATTCGACATACACTAAGAATAAAATTTGATTGTCAGATTGACTTGCTTAACTTCTACATCTGCAGAGTCAAATAACAAAAGATAAAGAAAGAAGAAGCATGTAATTAACAATACACTATATATAAGCAAATAAATAAGCAATTCAGATTTTAGAGTGTTTTGATCAGTCCCTTGGAAGATTAAAAGGTAGAAGTCCTCACTGACCTAATCGATTTGATCGACAATGAGTACCTTCACATCGGATCTGCACTGAAAGCAATTCTTTATGAAACACCAGTGAACCCGAAAAACATTTAGCATAAGCAGAAACAAAGATACCAGACAACGTTATAATCCATTTATGTTTTGTAGTCTACAATATATAAATATGTTAAACAGCGGGCCAACTTCTTTAGAATCTAACATCCCAACTCGAATGAACACAGGAATAGGCAAATACTAAAGTCTAGTAATATGTATTCTGAACTCATTAAAGATAATAGACCAAACAAACTCATCATCAAATTTCAGCGAGATCATCAGCAAGTTCATAACTTAAAGAACAATAGAAGTAGAACCTTGACGCAAGAATTTCAGCAGTCCTACTATTAGTAATATTTTCGAGATGAACAGATCTTTATGAGGAAGTACTGAGTAGTTTCATGAATTTAAGTAGGAATGCCCTTACAAAAGGGAGACTGTGAGTAAGACGCAGCCATTTTGCCTCATTCTTTGCTAAAAAAACCTTTTTTATTCTGGTCCATAGATGACATTAGCATTAATTGACGGTGCAGTCATCTTAATCTTTCACATATTCTCCATCTTTAACTGCACAAGATCTTGAACATATTGTATTAGCAAGGAATAAATAGAGATTTCATGAGAAAAGTACAATCAATAATCCTCAAGATCTAGAAAGAGCAACATAGATTAAGAAAGCAAATATTGCATGAATCTACTCTCTCTGTTTGGGGGATGTTCGACAGAAAGAAGGAATAACAGAAAGCACCAGGTGATAAGGCCTTCCTCAAAAAGAGCAGTTTGAATTTCTAAAGATTATATCCTTTTGAACTTCCAATGAAGTATGAAATTTTGGGGACTTTGAATAGAAAGGCAAAAAAATCCTCGCGCAGTACACCAGTAAAAGAATTTAAGATTATAATTTCATCACTTTCAAGCTGAGACAAATTGCAGTGGCTCTCTGTGGAGGTGAATTTCAATCACTCAAGTGAATAATTCAATTAGTATTTTTTGTTTTAAAATCTTTAATTTAAAGATGTGTGTACTCCTTTAAATCTTGTGGTCTGAAATTTACCGAATGTTAAAATTAGAGAAGTTACTAAATATAGAGAATTTTTTTTTTTTGGACAAGCTAAAAAAGAAAATAAGGCACTTAAAGTGTGATGAAAGAAGGAAGTACATTTTTGTTGTGGTCTGCAGCTATTGAATGCAGATGAAGTTTTTGTTTTAAGAATGTTATTCTTTGTTTAAAGGATTGGAAAGCCCATGTTCTACGTATAATGCAGTCATCTGGAGATGCTAACTGCATCATTAAGACATTTTTGTGAATGCACTTTGTGGTCTATGCATGGATGAATATTGAATGCAGATGAAGTTTTTTTTTAAGAATGTTATTCTTTGTTTAAAGGATTGGAATGCCCATGTTCTACGTATAATGCAGTCATCTGGAGATGCTAACTGCATCATTATTTTACATCCTTTTTTAGTGAATGCACTTTTACCACTTCTATCAGTAATAGTCACAATAAATCAATGTAATCTTGCGTATTGAACAGTGACCGTAAACCGTTCATTTCCATCCTAACAAATATAAGAATAAAACGAATCCTTTAAACCGTTCGCACCAACTGTAAACAAGAACTTTCAAATGGCATAAAGGAAAGGTTAGGACAGAAATGGATTCATTAAGCTATAAGAATATAAAACGATAAAGGATGGAAACTGTTATAGTAATTATAGTGCAATCCCATAATTATCTCCAATCTTCATTAATCATAATTGATATTGTAATATATTATAATATCTTATTAATTAGGATAATTATTGTTAAACAGAAAGCAGTGGGCTTTCGGCCACTGCAAAGGAGCAAAGCAGCAGTGGGCTTTCGGCCACTGCAAAGGAGCAAAGCAGTGGGCTTTCGGCCAACAGTCCAGCAGCCCAGTTAGTGTATATATGGTATATATAGTTGTAGTATATTGTAAGGAAAAGGATATCTTAATTAGTGTTATACACTTACCATAATTGTATAGTTAGAGTTATGGTAGAATAAGGTTTTAGGAATAGATTAGGAATAGGATTCTCCTATTTTGTAACTTGTATATATATCTATTCAATCAATGAAAATAATCAAGGGGATTATTTCTTTCATGGTATCAAGAGACTAGGTCTAAACAAAAATTTTCTTTACTCAAAATTTTTGCCTCCTTGGCCGAGAACCCCCCCCCCTCCCTCGGGTTTTTCTCTCCAAATATCTCGTCTTCCCCTCTCAAAAACCTCTCTTAAATTGATCCTCCTTCTTTGTTCTTTCAAATATGTCTAAGAACAATTTTCACCACCGCCCTCACGGTTTCCAATATCAAGCTAAGTGTCCCTATTGTCCTTGAGATGGAAAACGTTCAATATATGCAACGTGGGCGAGTTGTTTAAAATTCACGCTATATCGTATCAAGTTCTTCATCACATCATTCCTCCCGCTAGACCCCGTCCTGCGGAGGATCCGAGCTATGGATTACACTTGATGCTACCGTTCTTCGGTGGATATACGCCACTATTTCGGTGGACCTTCTACGGACGATTATGGAGCCGGATACCACGGCTATGGCTGCATGGAATAGATTGCGTGACATATTCCAAGACAACCAACATTCCCGTGTCGTCACACTCGAGCGGGAATTCTCTCTCGTTCGAATGGATGTATTTCCGAACGTTTACGCATATTGCAAGAAACTAAAGGAATTGGCGGATCAACTCCGTAATGTTGGCGCACGGTGACAAATAATCGTCTAGTTCTACGAGTTGGTTGCCGGTCTTTCGGAGGCCTATAATGGTGTTGGCACTCTCCTTCGCCAAAGCAACCCTCTTCCCGACTTCTATCAAGCCCGCTCCATGCTTACGTTGGAAGAAGCCGGTTTGGCTAAAAAGGCGGCTACGGAGCAAGTCCGGTTGTCATGATGGCATCCTCTCCTAATCCTTCGGGTTTTGTTAATAATTCGGGCCAAAACCATAATCATGGTGGCGGCAAGAATAATCGCAAGAATAATAACAAAAACGCGGGGGCAAACGCGGTGGTAATGGTGGAGGTTTAGGTAGTCGGCAAAACGTCGGTGGGTCCCATCCGATGAACGGTGGCCCACCACCCCCATGGGCCCGGTAGTGGGGCCCATGGCGCGGGAGCAAATGGCGGTGGACCGTGGGCCGGCGCCCCATACCGGCGGCGGCGGCGGGAAATTCCGGCCGGCCGGTGGGGCGGCCACGGTCCGTGCCCAATGCCCGGCGGTGGCGGCCCACGGCGGCCGGTGGCCGGCGGCGGCGGTGGTAGCAATTACGGGCCGGGACCAGCACGGCCGGGAGTTCTTGGGCCCCGACCTCCGCAAGCCCGTCATGCAAAGCAGGCCCTACTCGGACCGATATCGAGGCCGCGATGCACACGTTGGGATTGACTCAAGCCGGACCAAAATTGGTACATGGACACCGGGGCCACTACTCACATGACTTCCGACTCGGGTACTCTCTCATCTTATTCCAATTTGAGCACCCCTCGGGGGATAATTATTGTTAATGGCGATTCTATTCCAATTCTAGGGTATGGTCGAAAACGTTGTCTCCCCCAATCCACCACTCCTCTTGAAAAATACTTTACATGCTCCTAAATTGATTAAAAATTTAGTGTACGTCCGAAAGTTCACAAATGACAATTCGTTTCGTTGAATTTGATCCTTTCGGTTTCTCTGTGAAGGATTTCAAGACGGGGAGTCATCTCATGAGGTGTGATAGTAGGGGGGATCTATATCCTATCATGCCCGATTTCCAGTCCATCGAGTCCCGACCTTGCCATCGCCATCGGCTTTTGCACCATCTCTCCTTCCATGTGGAATGCTCGTACGGGTCATCCGGGATCTTCTATTTTATCAGTTTTAGATAAAAATAGCTTTATTTCTTGTAAGGGTACGAGTCGTACTCCAATTTGTCAGTCTTGTTCATTAGGAAAAATTATTAAGTTGTCATTTGTAGACTCCAATTCTCATACTTCTATGCCATTTGACATTATTCATAGCGACTTATGGACATCTCCTGTTCTTAGTTCAATGGGTCATCGATATTATGTTCTCTTTTTAGATGATTATTCTAGATTTTTGTGGACGTTTCCAATTGCGAATAAATCACAAGTGTTTTCCGTCTTCATAAAATTTAGAGCGTTCATTCGTACTCAATTCGAAAGAGAAATAAAAAATATTCAATGTGATAATGGGAAAGAGTATGACAATAGGGAGTTTCGAGAATTTTGTGCTACTCATGGGATAAATTTTAGTGCTACTCATGGGATAAATAACTCGACATAAGGCGCGATTTGTTGGTGATGGTAAGACTCAGCAGGTTGGAATTGATTGTGGTGAGACGTTTAGTCCGGTGGTCAACCGGCTACCATTCGCACTGTGCTTAGCTTGGCTCTTTCAAAGACTTGGCCAATTCATCGGTTAGATGTCAAGAATGCTTTTCTAAATGGTGATCTCAAAAAAACAGTCTATATGCATCAGCCGTTGGGTTTCAGGGATCCCAACCGCCCTCATCATGTCTGTTTGTTGAAGAAATCACTATATGGGCTTAAGCAGTCTCCACGGGCCTGGTATACACGATTTGCCGATTTTGTTTCGACTATTGGGTTCACTCACGGCGGGTACGATAATTCCTTGTTCATCTACCGACGTGGTCCGTCATTGGCTTATATTTTGTTGTATGTGGATGATATCATCTTGACGCCTCCTCCGATGCTTTGCGCCGATCTATCATGGCCATGCTCGATTCGAATTTGCTATGAAGGACTTAGGGCCGTTGAGTTATTTTTTGGGGATTGCCGTCAAGCGTCATTCGGGGGCTTGTTTTGTCTCAACGGAAGTATCTTCGCCGAGATCATAGAGAGGGCTGGGATGTCATCCTGTAAGTCCACTTCCACGCCAGTTGATGCAAACCCAAAGCTAAGTGCCACAGCAGGTGCACCATACGAGGACCCGACCCGCTATCGCAGTCTTGCAGGGCCCGGTATCTCACGTTTACCGACCGGATATTACATATGCGGTTCGGCGGTGTGTTTATTCATGCATGATCCCGAGTTGAGCACATGAATGCAATGAAACGCATCATTCGGTATATTCAGGGGACACTCGACTATGGGTTGCACTTGTATCCGTCATCTACATCTACGCTTGTCTCCTACACGGATGCTGATTGGGGTGGTTGTCCCGACACCAGACGGTCGACTTCTGGCTACTGTATGTTCCTTGGCAACAACTTGGTCTCCTGGTCAGCAAAACGTCAGGCAACTCTATCACGCTCAAGTGCCGAGGCAGAATATCGAGGGGTAGCAAATGTGGTCTCCGAATCATGTTGGCTACGTAATTTGCTTTTGGAGCTTCATTGTCTCATTCAGAAGGCAACCTTGGTCTATTGCGATAACATTAGTGCCATCTACCTTTCCGGTAACCCCGTTCAACACCAACGCACCAAGCATATCGAAATGGACATTCACTTTGTCCGTGAAAAGGTTGCAAAGGGTCAAGTTCGCATATGCCATGTCCCGTCTCGTTATCAAATTGCGACATCTTTACAAAGGGTCTACCAGCGGTTCTCTTTGAAGATTTTAGGGACGATCTCGGCGTTCGAAAACCGCCCGCCATGATTTGCGGGGGTGTGTTAAACGAAAGCGGTGGGCTTTCGGCCCCGCAAAGAGAGCAAAGCGACGGTGGGCTTTCGGCCAACGGTCCCAGACCCAGTTAGTGTATATATGGTATATATAGTTGTAGTATATTGTAAGGAAAAGGATACCTTAATTAGTGTTATACACTTACTATAATTGTATAGTTAGAGTTATGGTAGAATAAGGTTTTAGGAATAGATTAGGAATAGGATTCTCCTATTTTGTAACTTGTATATATATCTATTCAATCAATGAAAATAATCAAGGGGATTATTTCTTTTAATTATAATTAGCATCTTATATTTTATGTAAAGTAGATTACTCTTTCATAAGACAAGCATATTATGATTGTATATATATTGTACTATGGGAATAAAATTAATCAAGAAATCAATTTCCTACCTGATATCAAGAGTCAAAGATCCTTTGCCCTAATACATCTCTCTCCTACCGATTTCTCTCTTCTCTTTCTCTTAAAATTTTCGGCCACCTCTCATAATCCCTAAACCACTTCTTACACCTAGCAAAACCCTAGCCAACAGCTACCACAACCCCCCCTCCTCGGCTTACTCCTTTCCGAAACCCTAAGGGTTCTCAACATCCAAAACATCAAACGATACTTCTTTTCTTCTCTAGTTTTGATTTCTTGTGGAACCTATGGCCGAAAAACAAACATTTCATCCCGCTCTTGCCGTTAATAACTTCAAGAATTTTATCTCCATAACACTTGAAATGGAGAAAGGGCAATATACCTCTTGGGCGGAATTGTTCAAAATTCAGTGTCGCACATATGAGGTCATCGACCATATCATACCTTCCGAGTCGCCATCGGACGCCATTTTAGTGGACAAAAAGCTATGGTCCCGCTATATCCAACGATCTTTTACATACCATTTTGGAGCCGAATTCTACGGCTCAACAAGCATGAGAACGTTTACAAAATATATTTCAGGATAACAAACTTTCTCGCGTCGTTTATCTTAAATATCAATTTACTAATGTTAAATTGGATGATTTTTCCAATATCTCCGCTTATTGTCAAGAATTGAATATGTTTACGGACCAACTATCCAACGTTGGTTCGCCCGTGACAAATCAAAGATTGGTCCTTCAGTTAATTGCAGAGTTGAATGAATAGTATGATGGAGTTGCTACATTCACTCATCAATGTAATCCATTGCCTCATTTCTATGAGGCCCGTTCGAGGTTGATTCTCGAGGAAACACAAAAATCAAAACAGGCATCTTCTGGAGCAGCTACTGCCGGAACTGCTCTCGTCTCCACCAACTCATTTTCTACGGATTTGGAGTCCCAAAATTCTGGTTCGGGGGGCACTAGTAATCGTCAAAATAATGGCAAAAAATGGGGTCCAAATCGCTCCAATAACAAAGGGAAAAAATAATTATGGAAATGGACGAGGACGGGGCAGTGGCCAAACTGTCAGCGGCAGTGGCGGAAATCAATGGGGGAGTACCCACCATGGGCCTAGGCCCCATAGTGGGCTGCCCCGCCATACCCATATCCGACGTCATCGTGGGTCAGGCCTCCTCCCTCTTCAAATCGCCAACCCGGTATTCTAGGGTCTCGTCCACAACATGCATTATCTTCTGTCAGATGTGCACCCACTGACATTGAACAAGCTATGAACAACACGAATCTAAGTGTTCCAGATGAGTCGTGGTACATGGACACAGGGGCTACTTCACACATGACGGCATCTCTAGGTAATCTTTCATCTTATTTTAATACGAGCAGTAATAAAAATATTATTGTCGGTAGTGGACAGGAAATTCTAATTCGTGGTATTGGTCAGGTAACACTACCCTCTCTTTGTGCATCAATGTGAGGCTCCTCATCATGTTTGTCGTCTTCGCAAGTCACTATAGGGGTTTAAACAAGCCCTCAAGGCTTGATATGAGCGATTTTCTACTTACATCTTACAGATCGGCTTCGTGTGTAGCAAAAGTGATCATTCGTTATTCATTTTTCATCGAGGTACTGACATAACTTATATTCTGTTATATGTGGATGATATTGTACTGACAGCTTCTTCAGATGGCCTGAAGCACGAGATCATTGTTCTACTCAAGTCCGAATTTGCTATGACTGACTTGGGTAAGTTGAGTTATTTTTTGGGGATATCAGTGACCATATCCGCACATGTCATGTTCTTGTGTCAGCGTAAGTATCTAGAGGAGATCATATACATGGCTAAAATGGCAAATTGCAAGATCATGCCCACTCCCGCCGACTCCAAGTCCAAACTCAGTGCAGATGACGGGGATCCGGTCAACGATCCCTCTCTTTATAGGAGTCTCGCATGTGCTCTTCAGTATCTCACCTTCGATCGGCCAGATATTGCATATGCGGTTTAACATGTGTGATTGTTCATGCACGCTCCTAGGGTACCTCACTTTACAGCTTTTAAGTGTATCATTCGGTACAATAAGGGCACTCTTGACTATGAACTTCATTTATATCCCTCTGCACCGACTAAATTGCTCTCTTACACAGACGCAGATTAGGCAGGCTGTCCGGACAGACGTCGCTCTACGTCCGACTATTGTGTATTTTTGGGAAATAATATTATATCGTGGTCTGCTAAGCGGCAAGTCACGCTTTCCCGTTCGAGTGTAGAGGCAGAATATCGAGGCGTTGCGAACGTTGTTGCCGAGCTATGTTGGCTTCGAAATCTCCTTCTTGAGCTTCATTGTCTCATACGTAAGGCATCTTTGGTTTACTGTGATAACATATCTGGTGTTTACTTGTCTCATAATCCGGTTCAACATTAGCGAACCAAGCATATTGAGATAGATATTCACTTTGTTCGTGAGAAGGTTGCAATGGGTCACATTAGGGAGTTGCATGTTCCTTCTTCGTATCAGTACACAGATATCTTCACAAAGGGACTTCCTTGGCAACTGTTCCTTGACTTCAGATTCAGTCTCAGCGTCTGGCCTCCTCCCGCTCCGACTGAGGAGGTGTGATAGTGAATATATTTCATATATATTCATAATATATTATGTAATTACTATTTAATATAATTAATGTAAAATAGAGATTCTAATTATACTATAACTACAATTGTATACTCTATATATATTACATTAATAAGAAAACTCCAGTAAGGAGATTGAAACTATTCTACTATTACCAACCAAAAATTACTCAATTCGCAACTGAAAAACAATTTCAGCATTGGCTCCGTTTACAGCGGTGTAGCACCCGTCAGATAACTCAAAGATATACGTATGTAAGTATGTGATAGAACACCTGCCACAAGAGACAAGTTAAAAAAGAAGAAGAAATTATTCAGTTGTTTTAGGCATATTAGCAAACACCCTGTACTAAAAGGATACAGTTACTGACGTGCAAGTAGAATTTCCAAAAAAAAAATGAAACTAAATCGAGAGATTTTATCAAATTCTTCTTTCAAACCTCAACTTTTTCCTACTTAAAACAAAAAGGAAAAGGGAAAGGAAAAGGAAAAATAGTAACAAGCAAAAATATAATTTAAATTAAAGAGGAAAAAAGTAGAGAGACTAAGCAGAGATATAGACTGAAAACAAAAACTATGAAGAAAATGGCAGTGGAGGAAAGAACAATAACTCACAAGGAAGAAATAAGCCGGAAAAGAGAAACCCAGACTAAAATATTGTGGTGATGCAAGTAAAATCGATTGATGGTAGAATATTACGAAAATACCCCTGGACGACCAAAGACACATTTACTGAATTACCCTTGGTCGTCCAAGGGACTCATGCTTATTAAAAAGGTAAAAAATAAATAAAGGTACAAAAATTTGGATTTTTTGCTAATATCTAAAGAGGTGAAGCAAAATCCTAACAAGGGCCAAGTAGCTCACAAGAAGTGTAGTGCGATAAATCTTAGCACAACCACATATACGTATGCATTATAACTGCATCATATTGGCTATTGTAAAATAAGAAACAAATAGACATCAACACGTGTCAGGGAAAAAGAATGAACAATATAAAATAACAAAGCTCCTTTTCATCTTCACCGAATTAGGTAGAGATCCTATCAAAACGGTACATTGAAAGGACCTAAAAACTAATCAAAGTACATATATTTGGATCTTTCAAAAAGTTATTATAGTGCTAATATCTAAAGCGGTGAACCAAAAACCTAACAAGGGCCAAGTAGCTCCCGAAAAGTGTAAGGCATAATACATAAATATGCTTTCAAACGTGGTCTCAGCTAGTAAATATGTCCTCAATTTTGGGTATATATAAATAGGCATCTTAACTTGTATAAAATTGAATACGTAAACACAAATGATGATGTGACATTGACATGACACAAATTTTGAAGGTGTCTAGATAATCATTTTGTAAGTTAGAAGTGAACTTAATTAACATATCACGGAAACATTGACATAAAAGTGAAGAATTGTAGTTGAGTATTTTTCGAGATAGGGCTTCTATCCAAACCTCCTTTTAGAAATGCCTACTTGTATATACCCAAAATTGGAGGGTATACTTATCATATGAGGCCAAATTTGAGGACATGTTTATGTATTATGCCAAAACTATTATGTGCAATAAATCTTAGCACAACCACGTAAACGTAAGGCATAATAACGGCATGATATTGGATATTATAAAATATTTTATCAAATTAAGAGTGATCCAATAAGATTTAAAGTTAAAAAAAGTCTAAAGAACGTGTGTATGAATAGAATATTTTCATTTAATGTCCGATATTCATATTGGAGTCTAATTAAATTGAATTGGCGCCGCATAGGACCCATTCGAAAAAAGTGCTCCATACTATGTATTTTTCATATCCAAGCTCAAACCCGATATCTCTAATTAAGGAGGACTAGACCCATTCCGCTGCACCACATCATTTTGGTGGTGTATATGAATAAAATTATTGTTTCCTAAATCATACGTATGCTTTATTTTCTAGGATCCTCATTGTTAGAAAACAAATATGCCTATTCTCTAAAATTTGTTAGTATTAATTTGGAACATCAAGAACCACGAGACTGAAAAAATCATTTTTCATCAAATTAGGTATAATGTTAAGAGTCTCACATCGAAAATGAAATGGGAACATGGATTCTTTATATGGATTTGGACAATCTCACCCTACAAAGCTAACTTTTGAGGTTGAGTTAGACCCAAGATCTATTCTTTACATGGTATCAGAGCCAGGCTCATTCAAATTATTTGTTCACCGATTTTGGGCCCCCAAATTATATTGTCCACGCTGTTAACGCTCGGGTGTGCGGGAGAGTGTTAAGAGTAACGGAAATAGAAAGTGGACTTGGGCAAGCTAGCTTTTGGGGGGAGTTACAAGATTCATTCTTTAAATGGTATCAGAGCCACGTCCATTCCAATTCCGATGTGGGACTGTTAACACTCCCCCTCATACGCCCAGACCCCGTTAACTGGAGCGTGAATGACATAATGATGTGGGACTGTTAACACTCCCCCGGCCCCCCAAATTATATTGTCAACGCTCCAGTTAACGAAGTCTGGGCGTGTCGGGGAGTGTTAAGAGACCCACATCGGAAATGGAATGAGAACATGGACCCTTTATATGGACTTAGACAATCCTCACCCTACAAGCTAGCTTTTGGGGTTGAGTTAGGTCAAAGATCTATTTTTTACATGGTATCAGAGTCAGGCCCATTCGAATTTTTTGTTCACTGATGTTGGGCCCCCAAATTATATTATCCACGCTCCAGTTAACAAGTATTGGGCGTGCGGAAGAGTGTTAAGAGTCCCATGTCAGAAATAGAATGAGAACATGGACTCTTTATATGGATTTGGACAATCCTCACCTTACAAGCTAGCTTTTGGGGTTGAGTTAGGCCAAAGATCTATTCTTTACACTCATTCGAATTCTCTGTTCACCGATGTTGGGCCTCCAAATTATATTGTCCACGTTCCAGTTAACAAAGTCTGGGTGTGCAGGGGAGTGTTAAGAGTCCCACCTCGAAAATTAAATAAGAACATGGACTCCTTATATGGACTTGGACAATCATCACCCTACAAATTAGCTTTTGGGGTTGAGTTAGGCCCAAGATTCATTCTCTACTTATAATTACATACCCATCCTTTGAAAAGAGAAAGTTCTATTCTCTAAAATTTATAACTTGGAACGTCAAGAACTACAAAACTAAAGAATTTAATCATTATTCATGAATTATGGTTTAATTTCACATCTAACTTATTTTCTAGATAATCCAACATGATATATGTTGGCTATATGATGATTTTCATCTACGAAAAAATGTTTTAACACAATAAGATTTAGAGAAAATACATTTTTTCAGTCCTGAACTTGCACTGAAAATTTACTTTAATAATTAAATATTTGTAATTATTACTTCAATTCTTGTTGATATCTCCATAATTAGAGAAAATGTACTCACCAACTTGGAAGCAAATGAGAAGGAAATAATACACATGTCATTTTAATGGCCAATATATAATTAATATTCTTAATATATTTTTCTTGATACATTTATATATATATTTTAAATTATATGAATTTATATTTTGAGACAAATAAAATTTATGAATCCCACTTTTCTTTTTTATTTTTTTTATTTCTCTTCTTTTTATTTATTGTCTTCTCCAAAAGACCTATTTCAAACTACTCTCACCGTCTTCTACTCTCTTCGGCGACTCTAACCACAGTCCCTTTTGTCTTTCACATTCATTACAAAACGATCATTTTACTTTGAACTTTAAGCAATTCAAATGAATTATTGATATAAAATATTTTTGAGTAAAACTTGCTCCTTTTCACTATTTTAGCAGATCTCTTTTTGTATTTAAGCTTTAATTCTTCAAGAGGCGCGGGGAAGAAGGTGGGTTGTTGGGGGCGGGGAGGTGGCAGGGTGGGGTAGGGAGCAGCAAGAAGAAGATGGATTTGGTTGGGGGCGGGGTGGTGGTGTGAAGAAGAAGGAATGGAGAAAGTGGTTTGGTTGGGGGTGCGGGTGTGAAAAAGAAGAAATGAAATTGACTTTTAAAAGAATAATGAATGAAAATATAAAAAAATAGAAAAAAAAGTAAAAATTTAAAATTTATTCAATTGTTGACGTGGCACTGATATAATGTGTTCTACACATTCCATTGTAAGAGTGGTCTACACAATGTAAGGTTGAGTTTAATTCACATATAAATTATTTAGGAGGTAAATAATTATCAGTAAAGTTTAATTGTTAAAATAAATTTTTGATGCAAATTTAAGGGGTGAAAATATATATTTTATGCTAGCAGTTTAAAAAGTGGAGGACAAAATGACCCTGGGATGAGAAATAATAATAACAATAATAATTATGATGATAATAATAATTTATTTTTATGAATAAGGAATATAGGAGCATTTGTTTTTCACTCAAGTAGGAGACAAAAGGTATGTTCAACAACCGGTCTGGTATGTGGTCTATTGCACGTGTTCTTTGGATGCACACCTAACTTTCCTACAAAACTTGTTGCAATTTTGAGGAGTGAAAAATAAAACTGTATATTCAACCCGAGTAATAATCTACAAATATTTTTGTTTTATTTAGTGAAATTATCATTAATCTCTGTATTTTAATTGTTTACTTGTCAAATTACTTTAGTCCAGCTAAAGATAGTGCATGGGAAGGAAGTGAATTTCATTCACAAATGAAAATGTTATCTAAATTTCAGATTTGAAATTGTGCAAAAAAGGATTATTTAGCTCATAAAGGTTTGAGATAAATCTTGAAAAGATGTTAACAGCTGTTAAAGAGTCACTTCTTGAAAGTTCACTAAATATTATTCCTATTTTTTTTTATTGTACCAAGCGCAAGCAAAGCTAAAAAAGATGAACTTTTTCTTCCATTTCACTTCATTTCTCTCTCTACTATTACCCTTTTTCTTATCTTTAATTTCAATATTTGGCAATCACAATTCCAAAAATATATACTATATGTAGAAAAAGAAAGAAAAACATAAGTTCTACCCCTCTATCTCAATTTATATGTTGCACTTTTTGTTGTTATTAAGTCAAAAAAGAATGTCATCTTTTATATTTAAAAATAATTTTATTTTAAAAATTCATTTGAACATGGATTTGGCACAAATGCCCAGTGCGGAGATGTGAGAGATTGACTATGGACGGGTTCAGGAGGGGTAGAGTGAAAGAAATAATCCCCTTGATTATTTTCATTGATTGAATAGATATATATACAAGTTACAAAATAGGAGAATCCTATTCCTAATCTATTCCTAAAACCTTATTCTACCATAACTCTAACTATACAATTATGGTAGGTGTATAACTCTAATTATGGTAATCATTATACTACAATATTACATAAATATATACTCCTAATATACACTGCTTTTCCGTGATCATAGGGCCTCGCTCCCGTGATGGGCTTCTCGCTCCAAAGGCAATGGCCTTCCGGCGGCCGCTGCCCGTGGCCCACCGCCGAGGCCCCGCCGCTGTTTACTGTTTTGCCTAGTGATATATATGTGATATACACCGATGTATATTCGGTGTATATCACATGTATATTGCGTTGTTTAACACACCCCCGGTCATAGCGGGGGCGGTTTTCGAACGCCGAGATCGTTCCTAAAATCTTCAAAGAGAACCGCCGGTAGACCCTTTGTAAAGATGTACGCAATTTGATAACGAGACGGGACATGGCATACGCGAACTTGACCTTTTGCAACCTTTTCACGGACAAAGTGAATGTCCATTTCGATATGCTTGTGCGCGGTGTTGAACTGGGTTACTGACGGGTAGATGGCACTAATGTTATCGCAATATACCAAGGTTGCCTTCGAATGGGACAATGAAGCTCCAAAAGCAAATTACGTAGCCAACATGATTCGGAGACCACATTCGCTACCCCTCGATATTCTCGCCTCGGCACTTGAGCGTGCTAAAGTTGCCCGACGTTTGGCGACCAGAGACCAAGTTGTTGCCAAGGAACATACAAGAGCGAAGTCGACCGTTCGGTGTCCGGACACCCACCCCAATCGCATCCGTGTAAGAGACAAGTGTGGATGTAGATGACGGTACAAGTGCAACCCATAGTCTAGTGTCCCCGAATATACCGAATGATGCGTTTGATTGCATTCATGTGCTCAACTCGGGATCATGCATGAATAAACACACCTGTTTGAACCGCATATGTAATATCCGGTCCGGTAAAGGTAAGATCGGAGGGCCCCAAGAAGCGCGATACCGGGTCGGGTCCTCGTATGGTGCACTGCTGCGGCACTCGGCTTTGGGTTTGCATCAACCGGTGTGGAAGTGGACTTACGGGATGACATCCCGTGCCCTCTCTATGATCTCGGCAGCATACTTCCGTTGAGACAGAAACAAGCCACCGAATGACGTTTGACGGCAATCCCCAAAAAATAACTCAACGGCCCTAAGTCCTTCATAGCAAATTCGAAGCGAGCATGGCCATGATGGGCGACGCAAAGCATCGGAGGAGGCGATCAAGATGATATCATCCACATATAACGAGAATATAGGCCAATGATGAACCACGGCGGTAGATGAACAAAGAATTATCGGACTGCGTGTGTGAACCCAATAGTCGAAACAAAATCCGCAAATCGTGTATACCAGGCACGTGGAGCGCTTAAGCCCATATAAGGACTTCTTCAACAAACGAGACATGATGAGGGCGGTTGGGATCTCGAAACCCAACGGCTGATGCATATAGACTGTTTCCTTGAGATCTCCATGTAGAAACGCATTCTTGACATCCAAGTGATGAATCGGCCAAGTCTTTGAAAGAGCCAAGCTAAGTACGGTACGAATGGTAGTCGGTTTGACCACCGGACTAAACGTCTCACCACAATCAATACCAACTGCTTGAGTCTTACCATCACCAACAAGTCGCGCCTTATGCCGAGCAAAGGACCCATCCGAATTCTCCTTGTGAGCAAAAATCCACATAGACACGATAATATTAGTACCATATGGACGGGGCACCAACTCCCACGTCTTATTATCAATAAGAGCATTATATTCATCGGTCATAGCAATTTTCCAATTAGGGTCATTTAATGCGGACAACGGATTGCGGGGCAAGGGGATTTAGAGACATCCGAATGTAAGTTAAAATGTCTTTTAGGTGTAAAAATACCCCGCTGACTACGAGTGACCGGTCTATGACTCGAGGAAGAATGGAGTATATTAGGAGTATATATTTATGTAATATTGTAGTATAATGATTACCATAATTAGAGTTATACACCTACCATAATTGTACAGTTAGAGTTATGGTAGAATAAGGTTTTAGGAATAGATTAGGAATAGGATTCTCCTATTTTGTAACTTGTATATATATCTATTCAATCAATGAAAATAATCAAGGGGATTATTTCTTTCATGGTATCAAGAGACTAGGTCTAAACAAAAGTTTTCTTCTCTCAAACTTTTTGTATCCTTGGCCGAGAACCCCCCCCCCTTCCCTCGGGTTTTTCTCTCCAAATATCTCGTCTTCCGCTCTCAAAAACCTCTCTTAAATTTATCCTCCTTCTTTGTTCTTTCAAATATGTCTAAGAACAATTTTCACCCTGCCCTCACAGTTTCCAATATCAAGCTCAGTGTCCCTATTGTTCTTGAGATGGAAAACGTTCAATATGCAACGTGGGCGGAGTTGTTTAAAATTCACGCTATCTCGTATCAAGTTCTTCATCACATAATTCCTCCCGCTAGACCCCTTCCCTGCGGAGGATCCGAGGTGTGGATTACACTTGATGCTACCGTTCTTCGGTGGATATACGCCACTATTTCGGTGGACCTTCTACAGACGATTATGGAGCCCGATACCACGGCTATGGCTGCATGGAATAGATTGCGTGACATATTCCAAGACAACCAAGCATTCCGTATCGTCACACTCGAGCAGAATTCTCTCTCGTTCGAATGGACGTATTTCCGAACGTTTCGCATATTGCAAGAAACTAAAGGAATTGGCGGACCAACTCCGTAACGTTGGCGCACGGTAACAAATAATCGTCTAGTTCTACGGTTGGTTGCCGGTCTTTCGGAGGCCTATAATGGTGTTGGCACTCTCCTTCGCCAAAGCAACCCTCTTCCCGACTTCCATAATTAGAGTTATACACACTGATGTATATATGTGATATACACTGATGTATATTCAGTGTATATCACATGTATATTGCGTTGTTTAACATAGAGGTAGGCCGATGAAGTATTGAGGAGAGGTGATTAGACGGGATATGACGCATGTGCAACTTACTGATGACATGACATTAGATAGGGAGTTGTGAAGGATACATATTAGTGTAGAAGGGTAGTAGGTAATTGAGCGTAGTCCTACTTACACTTACATACTTGTAGTTTAGTATTATTATTGTAGCCCTCTTTAGCCCATCATACTAGTAGACACAATATTATTTTATAGTTCTCTGTCCTTTGATTTCTGCTGCGGTATGTTCTTTCGTGTAGTTCGAGTATCTTATTTACCTGTGATAGTTAATATTTTTTTTTCCGAATGCTTTATCATGTCTTATTCACTTTTGTTACTCTCATTTTCATACTGCTTTAAATTTCTTGTCCGAGTCTGACCGTTTCTTTTGCTTTTGCTTTTTCTTGAGTCGAGGGTCTTTCAGATTTAGCCTCTCTACCTATCAAGGTAGATGTACGGTTTGCATACACTCTACCCTCTCCAGACCCCACGTTGTGAGATTTTAATGGGTATGTTGTTGTTGTTGTTATTTGAACATGAATTTTTTTTTCTTTAAAAAAGCCAAAAATTAAAACATTATTTGGTTATATATCGGAATGATTTTTTTTTTTTTTTGAAGTGAATATGCTCAATTTTTATTTTTTTCTTTTCACTCACAAAACTTCTATTTTTTTTTAAGTTAAATGCATGTCTAAACATAAGTTCATTTTTTAAGTAGTTTTTTTTTCTAATACCAATTTTTTTTTGGTCCAAATGCCTATCAAAATTCTCAGTTTTTTCTTAATGAGATGGTTTAAAGCTGTACAAACATGTCTAAGACTTTTTTGAGGTTATTCAATTAAACAGGGTCACATAAATTAGAATAGAGAGATTAATAGTTGTTGGCTTGCCTAGCGCCTTATACTTGTGTAGCAGCTAAAATGCTAAATTCACGTACAAACAGAAACACCACTCATCAGAAAGTCAAAAGGCAACAGCTAACATAGACAGTTAGTTGGCCTCACACACACACACACACTAGAGCTGACACTATTCTTACACTTACATGTTATTAAAACTGTATCACACTATCTTTTCTAACTTTCTCTTCAGTCCCTCTATACTCACTCACAACTTGCAGAAAAATACAGTGTAAGACACGAAACAAAATCTTCCCTTTTTTATACATTAATTAGAGTCTTTGAATTTCTTTTGTCTTTTCTTTTGTTTGTTTGTTTGTTTTCACCTATTTCTCAATAATCAGTCCCAGTGAACTTCTTATCTGTATCTCTGTGTATAGTTTTTACACTGGAAAAACAGAATTAGAAGTTTTCATTTCAAGGTTAAGTTTGTCTTTCTTTGCTTGAATTTATTGAAACATCTACATTTTGAGCATTCTTGGAATTGTTTGATTTTGCAATGCAGGTCCAGTTAAAGGCTTTGTGATGAAAATAAATGGGATTCAATGGGAGCCCAGATGAATTGTTAGTTTTTTCTCCATCAACTATTACTCCACTTGGTAAAGGATTCTTTCTTTGGGGTCTTATCCTTTTGTATGGTTCTGAGCTCTCTGTGTGTGTGGGGGAGGGCATTTGTTTTTCCTTATTCAATTTTTACTGAGAGGGCAGGTGTATTCTTTAATATATTGATAGTTAACGTTTATTATAGTTACTGCCAAAAGGTTGTGGTCGGATGGATAATATCGCTACACCCTTAAACCAGATGTATTGGGTTTCAGCTCTAAAATGTAAAAAATTCTGGTAGCAAGTGCTTCCTTTTTTAATGGTCTTGCGCATCGCGAATCTGGATTACTTGGGAACCCAAAGCGGGTACTGAACACCGGGTGGCAAGCCCACAAAAAAAGAAGTTTAGTATAGTTATTTTTATGGTGGTTGATTTTGTTTTCTATCTTATAAATTAGAACTCTCTGTGGAGCACATTTTACTAGTTAAAAGGACTTGAACTTTGATTGTTGAGTCTCTTTCATGAAATAAGATGAATAAGCTATTGATTCACTTACTGACTAAATTTATTTATTAGTAGTACTTTCCTTTTACTTTTGATAGTTTGAAATGGCCCTAACATTTATTGACTGATAAGACATGGAGCCAATTTCTGCATTTGTATGAAGTTTCAGCAGCTAGTGAGCTTTCAATTCTGTTTGCTGTTAAAATGGAGTTAGGTTTTAGTCTAGGTGTTAAGAAATTCTAAGAAATCATTATCACACATATGGATATAGTGATGATAAGATGAATGCACAACTAGAAACTAGAGTACCTGAATGCAACTTGTGGGGTGGAGCTACTTGTATTAGGTATGGTCTTGGATGAACCCAATAACTTTTGCTTAAACCCTGTATTTGTATTTGAAAATTCATTAAATATCTGTAAATATTTATAAAACGAGTTACGGGTTCAGTGGCATAGTTAGAAGACCATAAACTTTGGCTTCACTTCTACAACTCGTATATAGGATTTGTAACCTATCGAGAGAAAGTCCTCATATTTCCAACAAAAAACAATACTCACTTTGTAATTAATGCAGCAAAGTGGATGAAGCAGTAATCCAACATTATTCTTCTAATGAAGTATGGTAAGAAAATGTTTTTCTACCACACTTTAACTTTGATATTATGACTTCTTCATATCCGAAGCTGCTATAGTAATCGTCGTTTACACCGTTGTTTAGTATTAACTGTAGTCAATCTGTTGAATCAGACAGTTACCATTCGTGATAGATTAAGTAAGATTGGACAACTTCCAAGATGGTTTTACTGTTCCAATATGTTTTTGTTTACGTACTTTGTTCTAGCTCTGTCGTGAACTTCTAGTCCTTACTTTAATTCATTTTTTTACATGGTAGACAACAGACCGAGATGGAGATCAATGAAGCAGCGAAAATAGCTATAGTAAGACCAGTCGCTTCAAGGCCTCGATGTCCTATTTACAAATCTTTCTCGGAGCTCCTGGCTGGTGCCATAGATATCGCATCCACGAATGTTCATTCGGAAATGCCTATTAAAGCCATAAGACCAAGGACAGTCAGGCTGAAGCCTGCAACAAACAATGGTTTAGTTGGAGCACTTTCTTCACAGGTTGATAATTTCACTATCTAAGCTTCTATCATTTATGGACCCATCATTGAATACTCCTATTATTTTGCTGAGCAAATTTTTACTCCTATAAAAAACTTGTTACTTCAGGTTGGTGTGTCTGAGGCACCAGTTGGTTGTCGATCTGATAACATCTTGCAACCGGTAGAGAAACCCAAGGTCCTGTATAAACCCACGGCTAAACTGCACCAAGGAAAACAATTCCTCTCCTTGAAAACAAGGTTAGTTTCCTTTTTGTATGTTCTGACGATGGGACGACTTGCTTTTTCTTAGCGTAAAATGGTGCATAAATTTAGGTGGGATGGTTTTCCTGCACTATTCAAAATTGTCCTCTTACAATATGAGTCGTGAATAGCTGAGGAAATGTACCACTACTGGTGGCAAAATTAGCCCATAAAAACATGAACCACCCATTTATTTGCTCAGCCCATTTTAGCCCAACCTACTTGAGCCCATATAAGAATTGGGTTGATATGTAGCCTAAATTAACCCATGAGATACCTTGTCAAAATACTTTCAAAAAGACACTTTTTTTTTTAATTTGATATGTTATATATAGTTGTAATAAAGAAAACCAATAGTTTTATTAGGTACTTAATAGATTATAAGAAAAAACAAAAAGATTAAAACTTAATAAGAATTGGGCGGGTTGGGTTATGACCAGTTTTTTAGCCAATTTTAACCCCACCCACCCATTTGGCACATGTACTACTATACTCTTGCTCTGCAGCAATAATAAAATGTGCTACATATTTTGCATAGGGAAGCTCTGCATCTGATCAGCAACAAGAAATAGCTGAGGCTGAGGCTCGTGTTCAATCAGTAAATGAAGTTAAACAACAACATGACCTTACAACTGCATCTCAACAAAGTTTCTTACCAAAAACGACAGGACAAAAGAATGGTGCATTCGACTATTGTATCAGAGAGCACAGAAGAGGTCACACAATCACAATTTTTAATCAACACAAGTAATGTCGATCGTCCTAGTTATGATGGATATAATTGGAGAAAATATGGACAAAAGCAAGTTAAAGGAAGTGAATACCCGAGAAGTTACTATAAGTGCACACATCTAAAGTGTCCTGTGAAAAAGAAGGTCGAAAGATCATACGATGGCCAGATTGCTGAAATTGTTTACAGGGGCGAACACAACCATCCAAAGCCTCAGCCTCCAAAGCGCAACCAACCAGCTGTATTAAATGAGACTTCAAAAGAAACAAATAAATCTGCATGGAGTAACCAACATCCTCAGACGAGTGAACATGATGTCGGATTGACTATACATTCAGCTTATTCGAGCAAAGCACCATGCTTTTATGATCCCATAGCAGCTGCAGGAACCCACATTGCTGTCAGAAATTCTGAAGATATTGCTGAAGGAAGTAAAAAGTTGGAGGCTACTAGTGATGAGCCAAAAACTAAAAGAAGGTTAGGAGCAAGTAAATTCAATAATTATCAGCTATCTGAAATTAGTGTATCTATTTCACCTTGGTAGCACACAACATTGCACTCATTCTTGTTGCCAAGTCATTTGTGTATTAGTCCATCTTTCACATTTTTCCCCAAAAGAACTTGAGGTGAAATTTTTTCGATGTGTATTTCAATATTTCTTTCTTCGTATTAGGAAATACTTCAGTTCTTTATGTATTCGGGACTGTGATCTTTCATTTTCTCACTTTCTCATTAGTGACAACTATGGGTTTTCGCCTTCCAGGAAAATTGAAGGCCAACGCAATGGAGCAGGTACGTCAGGGGAAAGTGCATTTCCTTATATGCCAAAGCAAAGTACTATGGACTCTGAAATTAGGGAGGATGGCTTTCGCTGGCGAAAATATGGCCAGAAGGTTGTGAAGGGAAGTTCATATCCCAGGTAAAATTCTTTGCTCATCCTTATGAACAAACGTTAGAAGACCAAATCCAAGGAAATACTATAAATGGTGGAAGAAAACAAAACAATAATAACTCACAAAGCCATACATATGATGAAGGTTATGCATGGATTTTGTAGCTTTTCATATGGAAAACCCGGTCTCATAATAGTGCTAATAGATTGATAAAAAATCAACACATAATATGATGTTGATGAAGTATCAATCACGATTTATGAGTACAGAAAGGCGTCTGTGGTATCATGATGATGAGTGTGAGGGATTTGAGACTGGTCAAAGCCATTGACAATTTCAAATGTCAAAGTTAGAAGAAGGAAAAAAGTAACTAACAGTTAAACAGTTACCTTATTCTTAATACACTAATAACAAGAAACAGCTTTTCCTTTGTGCATAGGTTTGCTATCAGAAGCTTTATGATATCAAATTTGGTTCAATCTGTGTTGTGATTGAAGATTTGCGTCTCATAATTCCTTGTTTGATTCCCACCATCTCATCCCACACCTGTTCCACAGAAGAAAAACTCCTACCCTATTAAAGAAAAAGGGAACTTAGGGAAGATGACAAATATAAATACTGTATTATTGAGATTTTTGTTAGATCATTTAATTTTTACGTGCGAAAAATTGTCTTAACCTCATATCATTCTAACCTCCCTAGTCAATGCAAGAATCACATTTGATTTAATCTTAGCAAAGGACATGTAATGACAGTAAACTTGTATTCTTATTAGTACATTGTAAATTATCACTACCAAAGCAAAGAATATATCTACCATCATTAGCAAGAATGCATGACATAATCTAGACGTCCATATTTATAGTCTACTAGGTAACTATAGCCATACATGCTTCAAATTTTAAGTGTAACTCATTAGATTTGTTGATATATTAATTCACATAACATTTTGAATGGTTGCGAAGAAGAAAAAGTTATCAAACAATCGCTTGAAAAAATAAATTGGCCTATTACCCTCTGACTGTCTGACATATTTTCCTATTATCATGTCTTGATTGCTGCTATAAACAGGAGCTATTATAGATGCACAAGTCCTAAATGCAGCGTGCGTAAGTTTGTTGAAAGAACCATGGATGATCCACAAGCCTTTATTACTACATATGAGGGAAAACACAACCATGGCGTTCCAAATAGAAGACCAAATTCAGAGGCATCCAAAACAAGCTCAAAATCTTCAGCTATGAGAGAGAAATAATAGTCGATGCGATCAGAAGAAGCTCATCCCAACAAAATAAACTATATGCTAATAATATACACTTAAAAGGATGGTTTAGCAAATGGGAAATTAATGAAGTTAAACTTACTGCAGTAGTCATTATAATTCCTTTGCTAAACCAGTCTTTTTATGAAATATTACAAAAGTAAGACGACGTTTAGTTGAAGTCATTGAACCCCTATGCCGGAAGATGGTGCTTTGAACTCTTTCCCAAAGCATCAAGAATGTAAACAATTGGCCTCTATCATTCTTGTTAAGTTGAGAAACAGTTTTCTCGTAATATGACTTCTTATCTGAAAGGTGGATCCAAGTATTTAAGTTTATGAGTTCTAGACCACAACCATTTTTGCTTACTGCGTTCGGAATAGATTTTTCATACGTACCAAGTGAATTTTTTAACTCAAATACATGATTTGAGCCAAAGCTACTCGATTGTGTGCAATACGTAACTTAAATGGTAGATGAGCCCCAGACAACACCAAGCCAGTTCCACCTATTTTTCACAATAAGGCTTTCGTTTTGATATAACATGACGGCTAGCATTGTTGGATATGTAAAGCGTTACGGGAAGTAAATAAATATTACAAGTGTTCGAAAGGATAAACAAATAGGCCAATGTTCAGAACTGTCGCAAGCTTGTTGAGTCTTGAATCTTGATAACCTGAAATCAAGAAACACTAAATCTGAATTGTTACAAGTGTGTGCTGAGTCGAGTGATGGCACTCTGTCTTTAAGACAAGATTGCCCCGTATATATGCTTTTACGTTAATGGGCAATAGTCTCCCAAGATAAAACAACACTTAATCAACGCTACAAAGCAAATAGGTTGAGTCTGACGAAGAAAACAAACACGAAACGACTTGCTGAAGAATAGAAAAGGAAGGAAGAGTTTATGTTTTCGTCCCAATGTTTCTGCTCACGTTTTGGACTGACTTTCTCTTCTGTTTTATCTCTGTGTATATAGTGTGTCTCGTTTATATTTCTGTGTTACACAATTGAGACAAAAGGCACCAATATATAGCATAAGGGGAGACCTCTCAACTGCCAAGACATGACTGTTAATGACCATTGAAGGAGGGAATTTAACAGCCAAGTAATGGTTGTTTATGGCCATTGAAGGAGGGTGTAATTCAGCCAAGTAATGGATGTTAATGGAGGGAGTTAATCAGCCAAGTAATGGCTGGTTAATGCACAATAACGCTCCCAAAAATCAACTCCAATGGTAGGCAGAAAGTTTCTGCCTACCGTTGTTCCCAAATTCAACATTCCAGAAATTCCAGAGACCAAATTGTAAATATTAAACAATTTGGGGTCCAAAGAGATAATATTAGAAGAAGCCCATGACCCACGACCCGTGACCCGAGCCCGGACCGGACGGGATGGGCGGGCGGCGGCGCGCGCGTGTGGGCTTAGCCTTGAACCCAAGCACATCTAGGTTCTCCCTCCTTTAAACACATGGGATACCCCTTGGGGTCCCAAACCCTTAGCCAATTTAGAGACTTATAAAGAGAGCAATTCTTCATTTTCCCACTGATGTGGTAGATTTGTCCCACACCATATTTCCATGCCTTAAACACCTTACTTCGTGGACCAATATCTCTTTCATTTCTCAACAAAATTTGACGATTATTGGCCCTATGGTCATCTACTCACTTAGTAGATTATGCACGTGTGGAGAGACAAAGCCTCCAACATGCGGAACCCTAGTGTTTAATTCATTAAATATGGGTGGACGCACCTCCCCACCAAAGGCAAATTTCCAACAATCCCCTCTTGAAAGAGATTTTGGCGCACACACAAGGTGCATACTTTCAGCGAAAAGATATTGCATCAGGAGAGGTAGCTTCTACTTTGAACCTTTCCTAGTTGAATACCACCGGACTTACTTACTGCGCGGTGAACGTGATGTCTTGAACCGTCAGTGTTTAGTGTAAGCCAAGACAATGATACCAACACAATATTTCTTCTTATTCATTTTCATTCTTATTGTTTTGTCCGTTGTGTCAGTGGACACACTTGAATTCTTAAGTGCGTTCATTTGAGGTGGCCTGTCCTCGCACTTAAATAGGTGATCTCCTACAAGGTATCCTGTTATACCCCACTTCACGAGTGTTAAGAATCATTAAAATTTTCTCCAACCTTAACCTCAACCGTTTGAGGATCGTTAAAGGTTTGGAAGCTTAACCTTTACCCACCATGCAGGTAGCACTTTAATGTCTATCGCGGGAACAACTTTGGATTCATGTTTCCCTATAGAAATCATCATCCGAAGTGCTTTTGCTTCCACCGAAGTGCTTAACTGAACCTTTTGCAGCTTAGTTTTCCCATTGAACCAAATTCTTGGGATCTCCAGTCAGTATGGTTGGGTTACCACCGCAAAGGTTCGTATTGTTTGGGTTTTATGCCCATTCCCCTAGACAAGTAGAACACTTGATCTCCGGGTAGTCCCTTAATTAAAAGGGTCCGCTATATCCTTGATTAGTAATCAAGGAAGTGACACCCGTGATGATTAACTGCCATATGGTCTTATGTCTCCGACAGATCCTGACAGATATGTCCAGACGCCGTCATCCGTGTCCTTCCTAAAGCCGACTGGCTAGCCACAGTGTATAACTGTTGAAGGCACAAGTTTCTCCCAATAAGGGACGTCCTCTAAGGAGTCGTGAAGTTACTCAACTTCTTTCATGATTTGTATAAAGCGATAAAGTCCGATTCCATCATGAATCAGCTGATGCAAGTTTGCTTAGAGGTTTTTTCAAGCCCCACCATACACAATTACTTGTGGCTTTGGTGTTCTCCATATCTGATGTCCAGTTTGCATCAATGTGTTCTCCCAGAACTGCTGGACATCCAGAATACCCAGCGAATATTTCAGATATCGTCATATCCGACTCAACGCCTTCTATTGATCATTTATTAAAATCATCAGTGAACCTTAGTTTAACTGATCTGCTTTGTAGGCCGATACCAGGTCAGTTGTAGTGTGTAACATACATTGAACTACACGTGACCTGCGTATAGTGCTCCTTGTATATGGGTGCACCATGATTCGAATCAGTTATATGATTCATATCCATTGGTGGCTTCAACGAGACTGTCAATTATCTCACAACTGAGTTTGGAGTTAGACCAGTCCTTTAGATGTCTTAGAAGTCCCAATTCCTAAGATGTCATCTGTGATACCCATATCTTTTGTTTCAATATAACTTCCACTCTCAGACTGTTGGCTTTCTAACTTCAGAGTCAATGTTTTTGTAGTCAGATTCATTATTTCTGTTTTATCTGAAACTTCCAAGACCAAAATGTAAACATTTCAGGGACCAAAATGAAAGTTTAGGAAGAAGCCCAAACGGTCCAGAAACCAACCCTGATTCTCCCCTTCCAACTCTCCGGTTAGGAAGCATGTTTCAACATCCATACCACGCAAGACTACAATGGCCCTGGATGTTAAGCTATTCACAGGGAATCACATGTACAAGTAGTCGAGGCCTTATACTCGTCAGTAGATCCATCTACTTTGAACTCACTTTTGAGTATCCACTTTTACAACCCAAAAGTTCTTTTCCCGGAGGATGATCAACCATTACGCAAGTATGGTTCTATATGATGGAATCTATTTCTCTCCTTGTAGCTTCTTTCCAAAGCAGCGCTTCTGAAGATGACAATTATTTGTTAATGGTCCATGGTTCATTCTCAACCATACAAGCTAGAAGGACTGGAACAAGTCTTTGTCCCGTTCTTTGCTCAGTCTCGGTTCAACATCTAGAATCCTTGAGTTCTGTAGATCTGGAATGTTAAGTTCCAGATAGACAGCAACTTTCAAGTCCTATAGATACGGAACGTCTAGTTCCGGACAGTCAGGCCCTCGCGGGTTCTTGCTAACCTCGACCCGTGACCTATGACCCGAGACCCGAGCCCGAGACCGGACGGGACGGGACGGATGGCAGGCGGCGGCGGCGCGCGTGGGCTTAGCCTTGAACCCAAGCACATCTAGGTCCTCCCTCCTTTAAACACATGGGATACCTCTCGGGGTCCCAAACCCTTAGCCAATTTAGAGACTTATAAAGAGAGCATTTCTTTCTTTTCCCACCGATGTGGTAGATTTGTCCCACACCATATTTCCATGCCTCAAACACCTTACTTCGTGGACCAATATCTCTTTCATTTCACAACAACAATAATAATAATAATAATAATAATAATAATGATAATGCAGTTATGCTAAATAAAGAAAATAAATACAAAACAAAAAAATACGAGCAATTACATAGAACCACAACAAGTAAAGGTTGAAAACGAGAAGAAAGAAAATGAAAGATGAATAATACAAAAAGAAAAAAATATTGGTGTGCATCACATTCTTAGAAAATGTAGTGAGTCTCACGACTACGGGTAATTGTTATTCGTGATAGACATATGGATACTTTGGATAGTATTGGTACACCATGCCGATAAACTATTTGTTATACATGTCTATAGTGTTATCGGCATGTGGGATATAAAAGTCCTTCAACTTGAGGTCAATACATGCCTTGTTTGCAGAATGATGTACTTTGACCAAGTTCAAAGCTTGCACTCTTTATGGGGTAGATACGGCTTGAGTTGGTGCATTACGATGTAAACGAAGACAGTAGTTGAGCTAAGAATAAGATTCATTCCTCGATTGAAAATTCGAGAGAACACTCAACTTCTCTATATTAGGTCGAATAAAGTCATTGCCAATGCAAGGGCCATATTTTGAATATGGTCTTGTTGTCGACTAATAAAGATGAGATAAAGTGATTAAGCCATTTAGATAGACACTTGGCAAATCCTAAGCTTAATCGAGTGTGTCGTTAATGAAAGGATTTTATTATTCCACATAAAGGTAAAGTTTGTTGAATTCGTGTAAACGTACTTCACATATTGAGTTCGTCATACGAAGCCGTCTAGGAGTTTCGTATGAACCTTAATTAGATTAATGTCGATATGTGAAGGCCTATAGGGTCACACTATATGCGATTGTCTTTTCAATCTAAGAGTGTATTGAGAAAATATTAAATATTTGGTTAGGAACCGAAATATTTAATTTATAATAATTATGAAATATATTTCTATTTGATAGAAATTATTTAATTAAGTCAAGATTCGATTTTGGACTTAATTAAATAACAACAACAACAACATACCCAGTGAAGTCCCACAACGTGGGGTCTGAGGAGGGTAAAGTGTACACAGACCTTACATCTACCTTGGTAGGTAGAGCGGTTGTTTTCGCGAGACCCTCGGCTCAGGACATGCAAAGTAGAAGAAAAACAGCAGTGGAGTTGGACTTAATTAAATATGTTAATATAATAAAGGGGCTTGGATGAAAACCTAAAGAAAGTACTTGGGTCTAATTAGTCTTTTGCACTCCTTTTAGGTTTAGATTTTTCCCTTTACCTATTATATAAACAACACAAACCCCATAATTATGGAGTAAGTCAGTCAGACAAAACAGAGGAATTCAAGACTTAGAGTCTTGAATTAGTTTCTCTCTTCTAACAAAAAAATTCCTAGCGTTCTTCGTTAGATAAATACACTGGAGTTGGAACTTGCAATTGTAGAGACAACTCGCGTGGATACCATAGTTGTGAATCCATCATACAAAGACTTGTAAGTATTCCTGATTATGTTTTGACTTCATTAGATTATCATATAGCTATACCAGTTCATTGTTGTGTAAAATTTTAACTTCCGCTGTGCGAACATTGTGTTCATGACCCAACAAAATTCCAACATTTGATTCTTTTAAAACGTTATGTTATGATAATATCTCAATTTTATAAGGTCGGACTATAGAGATACTAGATTTTGGGATCATCACCATTTAAGTGCTTCCAGAATTGTTATTTGACTTAGACTTGATCTATCAGGACAATTACTTAATGATTATTAAAAATTTAATTATAATTAATTGTCTTAAAAATTAATAATTTAATATAGCTAATATAGAAGTAAATCTATATCACAAATTTATATTAAAAGAGTAATAAATTCAAACAATGTCCAATAATTAATAAGTTATAAACTAAAATGGATGAATCTAATTACTTTACATCAAATTGCAATGTATTTTTATAATGAAAATTCTTAGCTAGCGTTTTTTTAAATTGTTCTGACTATTAGGAGGGAAATATGGTGAATTCACAATAAATTCCCTCTAATTTACTAAATTAAAAAGAAAAGAGTTGCGCTGAAATTTAAAAATAAAAAGAGTTTTCTCCAAATTATTTCCCTCTAATTCTTTTATCCCTAAATCATAGCTTTCTTTTCCTATTAAAGAGTCAAAAACCCTGAAAGGCTAATCACTTGAGAAAGGGAAAAAAAACGTACCGTCATTTCTCATCTCAAATATCCTAGTTTCAACTATTATTTTCAAGACATAGATAAGAGGCAAATTGTATACCCCTTTCTTCATTGCTTGCTTATGATTTAAACAAAGTTTTTTTTGGTCTTGTTATAAGGTTTCTTTTCTGCTGAATCTTCCTTTGTAGTATATGTTGGAAATTTACTAAATGTGGGATTGAGACATGAAGATTGAGAGTCTTTGGCAAAAAATGACAAATCTCCCTCATTGGTAAAAGAAGGAGAGTTTATGCAATATATAAACTCTAAGTCTTTTTGGTCCCTGAAGTTTAATGGTTCTTGAAGACACCAATAATCAAGAGAATAGATATCAACACACATGACTGTTTGTCTTCATTTTCCACTCTTATAAATTGAATGTTTTTTTCAATTCTTAAGGAAAGAAGGAAAGAAAGAGCACGAAACAGGAAATATAGAACACACAACAAATTACTCGAAGTTTTCCTTTCTGTTCTATTCGACACACAGAATCAGAAAACGAAAAGACTCTTCTAATTTGTTCCAGAAACAAAAAGCAAAAGTCCTTCTTCATCAATCTGTTCTTATTTATTTTCTTCGCTAGAATCAATTGTATTTGTTTTGTACAGTTGAATAATTATTGTTTTATCTTGGGAGACTATTGCCCAATACCTTAAAACGAAGCGATTTTATTTTAAAGACAGAGAGTCATCTCTCAACTCAACGTTTCTTTTGTTTAACCTTTCGTATACACTTTACCCCGTTTTTATCTACAATTTTAAGACAAAAGCTTACAGTATATAACTTTTTTTGTAATTTATTTGCAGTTTTTAATATATATATATATATATATATATGAAAGAAATAATCCCTTGATTATTTTCATTAATGAAAGAATATATATACAATTTACAATTTACCATAATAGGAAAATCCTATTCCTATTCTACTTTCAAAACTCTATTCTAGTTGTACAAGAATCTTATAATTATGGTAAGTGTACAATGCTAATTTAATACAATATTACACTAACTAAAACCTTCCAAAAATCGTGATATACACGGGTTTGTATACCGTGTATACCACGGTTTCACATATGGTAATTTGACTTGTGAAACCGTAATATACATGGTATACAAACACATATATATAAGTGTGGCTTGATAAAACTTACATCTTGACGTTGAGCCTTACAAATGCTTGTTTGCAATCAGACATGGCTAGGAATGGTCTTCTCAAAAAAACTAATTTTTTGATTAATAATCACGATATGGAAGCTTCTAAGAGTTCTAAGATGGCACCGGTTAAAGAAAATTTGCCCATATAACGTGTGGAAGAACTGGTTTATCCGGGTAATATATTTTTTACGTAATATTGAATTCATTATTAATTATTTTTCAATTAGATAAATTTGTATATTTGTTTAATCATTTATAGCTAACTAATATTCAAAAAAATTGCAGAAAACTTGGACACACTAAGTGAGATCGAAATTAGCTATCATTATGGTGGTATTTCATATTCTCCCTTTCTAGAAAATATGTAAGTGGGAATTTGATGAAAACAAACATGGACATTGATTTTATTAGTTACTTCGATTTGTTGGATGATTTTAAAAAATATTATAAATTCGATATTATTGAGGGAGATAAGTTCTTTTACTTGAGAGGTGATAGAGTTATTAGCGATTATGATGAGTTAGTGGAGTGTCGTGATGATTCGGATGTTAGGAAAATTCTTGTTAGTTATAAGACACATAAGGAGAAGTCTATCCTGATTTATACGCTCCCGAAAAATTGTGATATTTTTATGAATATTTTTCTCGAAGAAAATGAATCAGAAGAGGTGAACGAAGAAGTTATGGAAGAACACGAATGAGCAAATTTAACAAGTATTTTTTTAATTTTTATTGACCTTTTTAAAATTTTATCAATATTTTTACTTGACGTTATCTATTTGATCTTCAATTTTAGGGTTGAATGTTGTGAAAAGAAAAATTAGAGGACCTACAAGATGTGTAAAAATTATCAACTTACAGGAGGGTGAAAAATTGTATGTACAATTTGATGAAGATTATCAAGCGATTGGTAAGAATGCAACTCAATTTATCTGATTTTTGGGCCAAACAGTTAGAAATAGAACTTGTTTTCCCTTAAAAGTGAACGATTGGAAAGATATTGAGCAAGACAATCGATCATATGTGGGACATCATCTTGGTAAGAAAACTAATAAATTAATAAGGTTATATTTCTTTTTTAAGTTTTGATGGATTGACAGTTGTTAGAACACATGATCATAAACTGTAATTGTATTTTTGTTATTGGAAAATTTTGATTTCGATGTGTCTGAGAAATGAAAAGGTGCAATTCTTGGTCATATGAGTGACATCTATAGAGGCTACAGGAACAAGCTGAAAAAGAAGTATTTCCATTCAAAGACAACTTATCAACTTGCTCAAGGAACAAAATGGTCTGGAAAAAATATTAGAATATTTTGGAGGTAGACCAACAAAGGTACAACTCAAAAAGCAATTAGAATCGACGAGAAAAGAAGCAAATGAGCATGTGGAAGAAGTTAAAAGGGAGGCTAATGAGAAAATTGAAGAAATGAAGAAAGAAACGGATAACAAGATAGCAGAGCTGAGCAAATGATGGAAAGAAAAAATTCAAATGATGCTTGCAGCTCAAGGTCGATAATCAAATGATGCAACTCTAAACGATGGGAAATGAATAATTATTTTTTCTCTTATAGAAGTATATTGATATGTTTGAATAAAGTGAGGTTTCACTATTTTGAATGATATTGCTAGATATTTACTAAGTATTTTTTCTAATATATTACATTTATTCCATAATTGAAGACAATATTATCATCTATATTTCATGTCGGAAATGATTTCTCAGCTACATTATATGGCTAACAATTTTTGTGGCAAAATTTTCAATTAGTAGCTATGCAATTTTTGAATTCGTAGCTAAACACACATATAATTGCCATGCAAATTAGAACATGAATACATATTTTTATTTCCATAGCAAATTAAAAAGCTCTTTTGCTACAAGTTTAACCTTCGTGACAAAAAGTATGGAATTATAGCTATGATTTTTGAATTTGTAGCTAGACATATACTTCTATAATTGCCACGTATCAAGAACATGGTTATAAAATTTTCACCTTTAGTAGCAAATGAAGACTATTTTTAGCTATAATGCTATTTATTTCATGGCTAAATGCACAGATTCTTAGCTACAATATGAAAATATTTGTGACAACTACTTTAATTCACAGCTATAAATGTTTTAATTCGTAACTAAATATGAGTATTATTGCCACGAGACTAAGTTATAGAAATAGTCATAAAATTTGAGTTTGTGTGGAAAACATGTTTAAGCTTTTGCTACAATATAACAACTTGTGGCTACAATATGAAGATAGCTACAAGTTGTTTTCTTTGTGGCAAAAGACTAATATCACTTGCTATAAGTATATTTTTCGTGGTAAAATTTTTCTACCATTGCAGCTACAACACAATTTTTTGTAGCAATAAGCATAAGTCCTTAGCCACGGGTCATGTAAAGTTTATAGCTAACTTTTAACCACGCTACATTTTGCTACGATTTTTTTTTTTTGTAACTAAAGTGTTTTGCCACAAAAATTTCATATTTAGCTACAACTTATTTTGTATGCCTTGTGTTTAGACCTAAGCAATTTTTGACATTCAATGTTTGGAGAATTGATGAAGTTCAGACACATATAGCATGAAGCTCAATCAATTTTTTTGAACTTTAGGCACATAAGACTGAAATTCAAGCAAAAATAGCTAAACTTTAGCCATATAAAACTTAAACACCAAATGTTTGAAGTTGTTTTGAAGTGAATAAACGTAGCCCCTTTTACCTCACTCAAAAAATTTATAAGAAAAAAAAATACAAAAAATAAAATAAAGAAAATAAAAGAACAAGAAAAAGAATAAGCAGCATAACTCATAGCTCACTCTTCAGATATCCACATTTCATTGAAAAGTATGTTAAGATATGAACAATTGTTAATGCAAGTAAAAAATGAGTTAATCTGAATTGAATTTTTTCAAAACATTATATTATGGTCTTATCTCAAACTTATAAAGGCAAAAATCATTTAATTAATTGGTCCCTTTAAGTCACCTTATTTTTACAATTGAGCTATAAAAACTAGCTAAAGAAGAGAATTTGCTACAATTGCAAGAAATCAGCAATAAGTTCAAACATCATGAATAGAAGGTTTTTCATTTTACTCATTACCTGGTATATTATAAACGCTTATCAAGTCATAGCTTCAGATCCTCATCACGAGGTTCATATTCTTGATGCTCTCCCCAATAATAATATACCTTTAAAGTTGCATTGTGCATCTAAAGACGACGATCTTGGATGGCATTATCCTAAAATGGGCGATGATTTCCATTGGAGTTTCATGCCAAATCTTTTTGGAAGAACCGTTTACTTTTGCCATTTTTGGTGGGGTAGAAAAGAAGCAAAATTTGATGTTTATAGTTATAGATTGAGTTTTAACTGCTCAGATGGATATCCTCTTTCCTATTGTATTTGGAAAGTACAAGAAGATGGCTTTTATATGGGTCCTCAAATCAATCAGCTAAAGAAAATGCGTAACTGGAATTAGTCGTAAGAAAAGAAATGTAAGGAATTTGTAAGAGTAATATATAACCATATGAATTTTGTTGGTTTACTTTCTAAGTGATCTTTTGTTCCTTTGTGCTTCTTCTAGCCTTTAAAAATAATATATCAACGACAAAGATTAGTGTTAATGAAATCAAATTAGAGGATAGTTGTCTGTTTGGTCAAGAGATTAAAAATTGATTATTTTGAAAAGCTTTTTTTTTTTTTTTAAAGTTCTTTTCAAACAATTTTTTTGATAAGAAGCAGTTTGTGTTTGACTAATTAATTTGAAAAGTGCTTTTGAGCTCTTTTGATAAACAAAAAGATTAAAACTTAGTAAGAATTGAGCGGGTTAGGTTATGACCCACTTTTTAGCCGAGCCGGTCCATTTGGCACATGTACTACTATACTCTTGCTCTGCAATAACAACAACATATCCAGTGAAATCACACAACGTGGGGTCTGGGGAGGATAGAGTGTACACAGATCTTACCTCTACCTTGGTAGGTAGAACGACTGTTTTCGAGAGACCCTCGGCTCAAAGATAGAGCAAAAGCACAAGCAAAGCAAAGAAACAGATAGATCCGGTCAAAAAAATGTAAAGCAGTATATACTGGGAACGTTGTTGCCATGTGATCAGGAGGTCATGGGTTCAAGCATCAGCCTCTGGCAGAAATGCAAGGTAAGGCTGCGTACAACAGACACTTATGGTCCGGCCCTTCCCCGGACCCCGCGCATAGCGGGAGCTTAGTACACCGGGCTGCTTTTTTTTTTTTATATACTCTTGCTCTGCAGCAATAATAAAATGTAGCACATATTTTGCATAGGGAAGCTCTGCATCTGATCAGCAACGAGAAATAGCTGAGGCCGAGGCTCGTGTTCAATCAGCAAACGAAGTTAAATAACATGACCTTATGATATGATCTCAACAAAGTCTCTTAGCAAAGTAACGAGATACCATATTTAAACGCATGGTTAATGGTATATATACGCAACAGCAAAGTCACGAGAGGACAAACGAATAGTGAATTCAACAATTGTATGATAGAGCACAGAAGAGGTTGCAGAATCTTTGATCAACACAAGTAATGTCGATCGTCCTAGTTATGATGGATATAATTGGCGAAAATATGGACAAAAGCAAGTTAAAGGAAGTGAATACCCGAGAAGTTACTATAAGTGCACGCATCTAAAGTGTCCTGTGAAAAAGAAGGTTGAAAGATCATATGATGGCCAGATTGCTGAAATTGTTTACCGGGGTGAGCACAACCACCCAAAGCCTCAGCCTCCTAAGGGGCGAGCAGCCGGATGCAATGACACTTCTAAAGAAAATAAATCTGCATGGAGTAACCAACATCCTCAGACGAGTGAAGCTTACGCCTGTAGGAGAGAAAATCAGAATGATGTCGGGTTGACTATACATTCAGCTTCTTCCAGTAAAGCACCATGCTTTTATGATCCAATTGCAGCTGCAGGAGTGCACACTGCTGTCTGAAATTCTGAAGATTTTGCTGAAAGGAAGTAAAAAATTGGAGGCTTCTTGTTATGAACCAAAAACTAAAACAAGGTTAGGAGGAAGTAAATTCAATTATTATCTGTAGAATTGTATTAATCTCCCTTGGGTAGTCTATCTCATTAATACAAATATATATAGTATGTACAATGTGGAATACTAATACAATAAAGATCCTATTTCTACCATAATTATACAACACTAATAATTACAAAATATATGGTGAATATTCACTAATACATCCCTTCAGTCGGAGCGGAAGGAGGCCGAACGCTTAGACTGGATCTGAAATTGAGGAATAGTTGTCTCAGAAGTCCTTGGGTGAAGATATCCGCATACTGATACGAAGATGGCATATGCAACACCTTAACATGACCTATAGCAACCTACTCACGAACAAAATGTATATCTATCTCAATGTGTTTGGTTCGCTGATGTTGAACCGGATTATGAGATAAGTATATTGCGGATATGTTATCACAGTATACCAAAGACGCCTTACGCAAGGGACACTGAAGCTCCAAAAGGAGGTTTCGGAGCTAGCAGATCTCAGCAACTACATTTGCAACACCTTTATACTCTGCTTCCGCACTCGAACGAGATAGAGTGGCTTGCCTCTTGGCAGACCATGATATGAGATTATCCCCTAAGAACACACAATAGCCGGAGGTGGAGCGTCGTGTGTCCGGGCAGCCTGCCCAATCTGAATCTGTATAGGATAACATCATGTTTGGTGCAGAGTGGTAGAGATGTAATCCATAGTCGTGTGCCCTTAACGTATCGAATGATACGTTTAAGAGAAGTAAAATGAGGCTCCATGGGACATGCATAAACAAACACACCTGCTGAACAACATAAGCAATATCAGGCCTGGTGAAAGTAAGATACTGAAGTGCACCTGCAAGGTTCCTATATAGAGTGGGATCAGACACTGGATCACCATCAACAACACTGAGCTTCGATTTAGTGTCAACTGGAGTAGGCATAATCTTGCAGTTCGCTATTTTAGCCCTGTACACAATCTCCTCTGCTTACTTACGCTGACACATGAACATAATAATTGCAAATCTAGTCACTGATATCCCAAAAAACTAACTCAACTTCCCCATGTCAGTCATAGCAAATTCGGACTTAAGCAAAACAATAATCTCATATTTCAACACATCCGAGGAGGCTGTAAGAATAATATCATCCACATATAACAACAAATAAGATATGTTACAACCTCGATAAAAAATAAAGAGAGAATTATCACACTTGCTGCATACAAACCCGATCTGCATAATGAAATGTTCAAAGCGGTCATACCACGCTTTGGGGCTTGTTTCAAACCATAGAGCGACTTACGCAGACGACAGACATAATGAGGGGCTTCCGGATGGACAAAGCCTGGTGGCTGGTGCATGTAAACAATTTCTTTCAAGTCCCCATGTAAGAATGCATTTTTGACATCAAGCTAATGAATTGGCAATGCTTACCCATAGCAATACTCAGAACTATACAAATGGTAGCCGGCTTAACAACCGGACTGAATGTCTCACTACAATCAATACCCTCATGCTGATTAGTGTCGTTACCCACAAGTCGTGCCTTATATCTCTCTAAGTCACCACAATCTCTGAATTTGTGACGAAATAACCACATGCATCGGATCACATTCACGCCATCTGGTCTAGGAACCAAATCCCAAGTGTACTGTTTTGTTAAAGCATTAAATTCCTCATGCATGGCCGCATTCCAATTAGGGCCAAGTTTGACTAATTTTGGGAATTGGGGATATGGTTTGTGTGGATAGGTTAAATTGGACTTTGGGTTTGAAAATCCCGTGTTTGGCACGGGTTTCCATATAGTGCGTGGGGGCAGAGGGCAGGTTGGGTGTTGTTGTTGGGTGTCGGGTCTGGGGTATGTTGCGGGATCAGAATCGGTAAGGCAATGACGGTTGGGAGTGGCAGTAGGGGTAGATCGATGGGGTGGGGGATTTGGCTGGTGGTGTTAGGATACGGCGATGGGTTTGGTGGGGTTGAATAGCCGGTCGAATCTTGTGGTTGTAAGTGGCACAAAGCCGGGTTCGGTGATGGTGGGTTTGGGGGAAAGTTGTGTCGGGGTCTCGGTGGAGTGGTTTGGGGGTTAGTGCGGTGATCGGCTTGCGATGGGTATGTTTGGTTGCTGGTTTGGGCGACGGGGGGTCAGATCCAAGAGTTGTCTGATATACCGGGTGTGGTGGCAGAAACGACAGAACGACTTGGTTGAGTTAACGACGAGACTGCTGGTAATGGCAGTGACCTGACCGAGAGGTGATTGAGCTGTGCTGGCAGTGGGTGCGTCGATTGTTGCCGGAACAATGGCAACACGACGGAGTGCATGGTGGACAAATAGTATTGTGTCTGAATCGCCAAGGAATTGGTAATCAGTGACTCATAATTTTTGAATATTGTCGAACAGGAAAACATACTCAACAAAGGTGACATGGCGTGAGATTATGACTTTATCGGTGGAGAGCTCATAGCACAAGTACCTCATATAGTTTGACGGGAAACCTAGGAAGGTGCACATAGTGGATCGATGTGCTAATTTATGGGGGGCCGTGGATGTCAGATTTGGGTAACACGAACAACCGAAAATTCTAAGGTGGTCATAGGTAGGGATCAGACGGTAGATAATTTCGGTGGGTGTCCTATTTTGAATCGCACGGGTAGGTAAGATGTTAAGAATGTGTTCTACCATTTTTAATGCACATACCCAAAAGGTAAGAGGGAGAGACGCATGAAAAAGAAGGGTACGAATCATATTATTAATAGTGCGGAGAATTCTTTTAGCTTTACCATTTTGAGGGAAGGTATGGGGGCACGAGAAATGAAAGATCATGCCATTAGTAGCATAATATTTATGCAAAAGGGAATTATTGAACTCATGACCATTATCACGTTGAAACGTTTTGATATCTTTTTCAAATTGCATTTTAACCAGTGTATGAAATTCAATGAATTTGGAGAACACTTGAGATTTGAGTTTAAGTGGATAGACACAAAGAAAGTGAGAGAAATCATCCAAAAACACCAAATAATATTTGTAGCCTAGGTTGCTAGTTATAGGAAAAGTCCATAAATCTGCATGAATAATATCAAAAGGAGAGAAAGTAATACTTAGAGAAGGCGTAAATGGTAGTCTAACATGTTTCCCTAGATGACAAGAGGAGCAACTATGGGAAAGGTTCCCTTTATTAGATTGGATTCAATTTCTGTTTCTAAGGGAATAAAAAACAGGAGCACCCGGATGACCATGTCTACTATGCCACGTTGATGGAGATATTGTTGCTAAAGCGGTGGGAGGAGTGACGAGGGCATCTTGAGATGTGGGAGGGTTGATACTGGCAGCGGACGTGGATAGGAAAGGATAGAGGTCCCCTTCACTATTGCACCTCGTAAGGAGTTTTCCGGTACGGAGGTCCGTTACAGAAAACCCAAATGAGTCAAAATTAATTGATACGGAATTATCGGTGGCAAATTTTCTAACGGAGATTAGGTTTTTGATAATGTTCGGGGCATATAGGACATTTTAAGGGAGAAGTGGGGATGTGGTGGTGGGGTTAGTGTGTGGTCAAACCCTTGAATTGGAATGTGATGAGCATTTTCGACCATACTAGATTGCAGAGTATTTAAATTGCGCAGTTGAGGAAGATTACCAGAATTGTTGGTGAGGTGAGACGTGGCGCCCGTATCCATATACCACGCATTATCGGGCTGCTGACGAGTCAATGTGCTGAAAGCCTGGCCTAAATTGGTTTAGGAAAGGCCTGGAGCGGACTGTTGAGCTCTAGGAAATTGGGCCTGAATTCTGTGGCCCGTCGGTTGTGCTCCCAGACTGTTGGGCTATAGGAACTTGGGCCTGATGGTTGTGGCCCATCTGTTGTGCTCCCAGGCTGTTGGGCCACAGGTTCTGGGTAGTTGCTGGAGGCCCAGTCCCCCTTTTTGCTCATGTCGCTGCCAGAATAACCACCGTGGTTATTCTCCTCCATGAGGGCTGCCGGAAAGCAGGTGGGAAAGAAGAAAAAAAACATTGGGGGTTCGGGGCGTAGCCGAGGTGTATGTGGGGCAGTATCGGTCGTATACGAGGTGTATATCGGCTTAGAGAGGCTGTATACGAGTAGTTTCAGCAATATACTAGGTTTATATTGTCTTAGGGAGGTTGTATACGAGTAGTATACGGCCTGTTGGAGAAAGGGAAGGTGAAAAGGTTGTATATTAGTGGTATATCAGAGGTATATAGCGTATATTAGAGGTATACCAGTGGTATACAACCGGTTTGGCGCCGGAAAAGGGAGGGGAAGGGCTGCCGAATTTAGGGTTTAGGGTAGGGAGGAAGTTTTGGCTCTGATACCATGTAGAATTGGATTAATCTCTCTTGGGGAGTCTATCTCATTAATATAAATATATATAGTGTGTACAATGTGGAATCCTAATACAATAAAGATCTTATTTCTACCATAATTATACAACACTAATAATTACAAAATATATGGTGAATATTCAAATAATATTCACTAATATTATCAGCTATCTTAAATTTGTGCATCAAACTTTTCACTCATTTTTGTTTCTTAGTCATTTGTGTATTAGTTCATCTCTTACATTTTTCTTTCAAGAACTACAAGTGAGATTTTTCCTCTGTGCATCTTAATATTTCTCTCACTTGGTATTAGGAAACACTTCAATTTCTTTACGCGTTTTGGACTGTGGTCTTTCATTTTATCAGTTTACTTATCAGTGCAGAAGTTTATAAATTTGATTAGTGACTACTATGGGTTTTTACCTTCCCAGGAAAATTGAAGGACAACCCAATGGAGCAGGTACATCAGGGGAAAGTGCATTTCCTTATATGCCAAACCAAAATACTACTGACTCGGAAATCACTGAGGATGGCTTTCGCTGGCGAAAATATGGCCAGAAGGTTGTGAAGGGAAGTTCATATCCCAGGTAAGATGCTTTGCTCATCCTTATCTGGACAAACTTTAGAAGACAAAATCCAAGAAAATACCTTACATGGTAGAAGAAAACATGCGTACAATGATAACTCGTAAAGCCATGCATAGGATGAATGCTATGCATGGAATTTGTAGCTTTTCGAATGAAAAACATCGGTCTTATACTAGAGCTAATCGATTGATCAAAAATCAACACATAATATGATATTGGTTAGTATCATCATGATAGACGAGTACGGAAAGGTGTCTGTCGTAACATGATGATAGGTGTGAGGGATTTGAGACTGGTTAAAACCATTTACAATTTTAAATGTCAAAGTTAGAAGAATGGAAAAAGTAACTAACAGAGCTGCATCTAAGCAGAGGAAAATGAAAAGTTTGGTGTTTAAGTCTTTAGAGAAAAATGAGGTAGACTGAAAGAAGGTGACAGCAATTGACTCAATGGATTAATTGTTGTGGAATAGGAGAATAATTCTTTATATCCATTTTGAAACCATGAATAAGCTAAGATACACTGAAGTGACTTGGGAAACAACTTATCCTGTTTAGATATGACATCTCTCAAAAACATGGATGCTCCAATACTCATACTGTGTCGAGAATAAGTTAAGCATATATTGTGATAATTTACTAGAATGTCTCTCAACTCTCGTCTATGTTTATATGTAGATAATGCTGCTTCATTTCCATTTATGCCACTAATTTTGAGCTATCACATAGTATCTTGAATGATTGAGAAGAAAAAAAAGTTATCACACAACTGCTTGCAAAAAATGCTTTGGCCTATTACCCTCTGACATGTTTTCTTATTATCATGTCTTGGCAGATGCTACATACAGGAGCTATTATAGATGCACAAGTCCTAAATGCAGCGTGCGAAAGTTTGTTGAAAGAACCATGGATGATCCAGAAGCCTTTATTACTACATATGAGGGAAAACACAACCATGGAGTTCCAAATAGAAGACCAAATTCAGAGGCATCCAAAACAAGATCAAAATCTTCAGATGTGAAAGACAAATCATAGTTGACGTGATCGGAAGAACCTCATTCCAGCAAAATAAATTATATGATAATATTATACACTCAAGAAGATGGTTTAGCAAATGGGAAATTAATAACGTTAATCTTACTGCAGCAGTCATTATATTTCCTTTGCTAAACCACTCTTTTTTATGAATACAAAAGTAAGCTCTTTACAAAAGCATCAAGAATGTAAACAATTGTCCTCTTATCATTCTTGTTAAGTTGAGAAACAGTTATCTCATAATATCACTTCTTATTTGAGTAAATTATGTTTTCCTAGCTAATTAATAGGATAAGTTGGAAAACTTCTGCAGAGAAAGTGAATGGCTAAGTGGTCCGTTACCATGCAGTTATTCCTTTGATTAATTCTCTGTTAAAAGTAATTGTGGAATTCAGAATACGAGACTATATATTTCATTTTTGGTGGAGATTTGAGTATTGATTTCTTTATACTTAGAGATAAAATCTATACTATGAATCAACCCTTGGGGGTTCACACAGCATTATGAACAACAATATTTCATTAAGTAGCTTGATACACACGACAGAATTGTAATTCCTGTGATGCTATAACTATGCTGATACAAGTCTCCAGCACAAGCAACAAGTCTAAAGTACAATCTACACAGATAACAAACATAGAACCACTTTATTTAGGTCTTACTAATGCATATCCTTCAAGTCCTTGACATGAACGGAGCATGGAACACCACTTATTCGTAAGTTATCAACGTTGATGGATCAAGAGTTCTTCCGTTTTACGCCTGCAACTAACAGATGACAAAGAATTAGCATAGAATGTTCACACCAAGCAATTAAAATATCAAGTTCTTTACATATGAGTAACTACCAAATATTTTTTCTTATATAAGTCGACCATTATCTTGGGATCAACTTTTGTCTGCTTGTAACCATCAAGCTTGTTCACTTCCTGCAGGGTAATCGTATAGCAAAACAAATCGATCAATTATGAGAAAATTTTGCCACAATCCTAAACTAGTTCGGCAATCATAAAGCAGCTTATGGGGCATAATTTTAAGGCAAGTAAAGTTAGCATAGAGTAGTCATACCTCTATCCATTTTGCTAGTTTTATCCTTCCAGATGTGATATCATACTTAAACATCTCTCCCAAGAAGATTTGGAACCTTTCAATGAAGGGAGCATACACTATGTCGACTTAATGCACCACAATTTCAAGTTCAGTACGATGAAATTTCAAAATAATAGTCTAACTCGACAAAGTACAAATATAACTGACCTGACTGAATTGACCAAGGAAGAAAGGTCCGTCATCAAATTTGTCGAGAGCTTTTTCTAAGTAGTCAAATTGAGGCCCTGGTGCAAGTGTGAACTATTGTTAACTTTGTTGGAAATTAGCCTTTGGCGGGAGTTGCGACCGACCAACTTTAACGGCTTAAACACTAGTGTTACGTATGTTGGAGAATCCGGTTCTTCACACATGCATGATCTACTAAGTACGTAGATAACCGTAGGGCCAAGAATCGTCAAATTTCGTTGAGAAATGAAAGAGATATTGGTCCACGAAGTGAGGTGTTTGAAGCATGGAAAGTGTGGTATTGTGTTCAATTCTCCCTCATCGGTAGAGGAAGAAAGAATTGTTGTGTATATAGGACTCGAAATTGGTTTGGGGTTTGGGACCCCAAGGGGTATCCCATGTGTTTAAAGGAGGGAGGACCTAGATGTGCTTCGGTTCGAGGAAAGACCACACGCGCGCCGCCGCCGCCCGCCCGTCCGGGTTCTCGGGCCCACGGGCCTTCTGATATTATCTTTTTGGGCCAGAAGTACAGTTTGGTCCCTGAAGTTTCAAGATGTACAGTTTGGTCCCTGAAGTTTCAAGATGTACAGTTTGGTCCCTGAAGTTTCAAGATGTACAGTTTGGTCCCTGAAGTTTCCAGAAAGTCAGAATTTCGGCAGAAGAGAACTGAAACGTCTCAGCCATTTATTTTGGCTGAATTACACCTCCTATAATGGCCAATCCGTTGGTATTTCTCTCCATTTATTTGATGGCTTTACTACCTCCATAATGGTCATTATTTGGACAATAATGGTTGTTATGGAGGCAGTCAAACAACCCCTTCCTCACCTATATAAACACCCCTTACACCATTGTTGAGGCACACTTGATATACACGAAAATATACAACCAGAAAATCAGTTCTTCCTATAACTTCCAAGCATCATTTCATTATTCAATATTCTTCACGGTAGCTCTTGAGTTTCCTTTGCTCAATTGTTCCATTGTTGTTTTATCTTGGGAGACGAATTGTCCGGACGTATAAAGGATACATACGGGGCAATATTGTCTTAAGGACGAGTGCCACACTCGACTCAAAGCAAAAATCAAAGCGAGTTTCCGGTCTTCTTGTTCAACAAATATTGTAATTTCGAGTTTTGTTGTTATATTCTAATTTTCAGTTTTTCTAGTTGAATTGTAATTTCAATTCTTACATAAGCAGTTACTTGTAATTTCCGTTTCCTGCAAATTCTTGTAACCCAACAAACTTCTCATGAGAAAATTACAAAATAATTAATAGTAATAAACTTCAAAACACAAATGTTCAAGAATCTTACCAGCATGCTTCTCAACATCTCCTTTAAGGTTTAGAATTCGATTCTAAGGGCGGCCGGGCTGGGATCAGCATAGAATGAAGGGAACGGCCCTAATCTTGTGTTGGCTTTTCCAACTTATTGGATTGGGCGGGGCAAATTACATAAAGAAGGAGACTTATTTCAAAGTACACTTGTCTCATTTGATTGGCTTTGGTCCCTACCTCTTTCTCACTGTTCAGAACAGTGGAGCTTTCGATCAAGATTTTCACGCCGAACCCGTTTTGGCTCTCGCTCGAATCGAAATGGCTGGACCGAGGATTACCCGCGATTGGTAATGGCACAACCACAAGTGGAGTAGAGGAGACAAGGTTAGGCGCTGCGTAACGCAACACATCTGTTTCAATTACACTTAATATAATAAATAGATTAGAAATAACGAAAATTACACCTAAAAAGATTGAAACATACTATGTACTAGTATGAGTTTCGCTTATATTTATTTATAATTTCTGTCAAATCTAACCGATAAAGTTTATTAAATATTATGCCCCAAATATATAAGTTTATTTTTTCTCAAATATTATACGGGTGAAAAATAAAAATCGCCTAAGTCACAACCTACTCTTGACACTTGAGATATCCACATTTCATTGAAAAAGAAATGTAAAGATAAGAATAAATTGCTAATGTAAGTAAAAAGGAGTAAATCATGAATTTAATTATTTCAAAACATTATGTTATGATATTATCTCAATTTTATAAGGTTGAAATATACAAATACTAGATTTTGGGATCATCATCATTTAAGTCATATTTGCGGTACGTAAAAGTTATAAATCTATTCATTTCGAAACAACTTCAGACATGCAGTGTTCGAATAATGGCTAAAGCTCAGTCATTTTTCCTGAACTTTAGGCACATAAGGCTGAAGTTCAAGCAAACGTGATTGAACTTCAATCATATAAAACTTAAACATCAGATATTTGAAGTTATTTCGAGGTGAGTAAACATAGTCCTCTTTACCTCACTCAAAATCAAAGAAAAAAAATACAAAAAACAAAATAGAAAAAATAAAAGAACAAGGAAAAGAATTAGTTGCATGATTCATAATTCACCCTTTAGATATTCACATTTCATTGAAAAGTATATTAAGATATGAACAATTGTTAATGCAAGTATAATCTGAACTGAATCTTTTCAAAACATTATACTACGTTCTTATCTCAATCTTATAAAGGCAAAAATCATTTAATTAATTGGTCAACTTAAGTCACCTTATTTTTACAAATTGAGCTATAAAAACTAGCTAAAGAAAAGAATTTGCTACAATGGCAAGAAATCAACAATAAGTTCCAACATCATGATTAGAAGGTTTTTCATTTTACTCATTACTTGGTATATTATCAACACTTATAAAGTCATAGCTAATGATCAAAATGCAATTCATCTCGAGGTTCATATTGTTGATGATCTCCCGAATAATCATATACCTTTAAAGTTTCATTGTGCATCTAAAGACAATGATCTTGGATGGCATCATCCTAAAGTAGGCGATGATTTCCATTGGACTTTCACCCCAGATCTTTTGGGAAGAACCCTTTACTTTTGCCATTTTTGGTGGGGTAGAAAAGAAGCAAAATTTGATGTTTATACTTATAAATTGGATGATAACTGTTCAGGTGAATATCCTGTTTCCTATTGTTTTTGGCAAGTACAACAAGATGGCTTTTATATGGGTCCTCAAATCAATCAACTAAAGAAAATGCGTAACTGGAATTAGTCCTAGAGAAAGGAAATGATAATAGAGGATAGGAATTTGAGAACGAAGAAGAACGAGGTCTGTTTGGATGGTTGTGTCCAGTTTATATGGTATTGTAGACCCGTTGTAATTCTGAAGTTATATAACCATAAAAGACCCATTTTTTATAACCACGGGTTTGGTGATTTTGTGTGGTTTCATATTTCATTTACCTACTTATAGTGCATCTTATGGTTATATGATCTATGCCTGATTAAACCTTATAAATTAGATTTTCGATGTTAATAAAAAAGATTATTATATTCTTACCAAATATGCTATTTTCATCTATTTTTTTATTCTCTTCATGACGAATAGGATATGCTAGACTTAATAAGGTTTTTGTTGATTGAATATTTTTGCACAAGGAACTTTTGTACTGATCTGTACCATCTTAGTGGTGATCAATTATGCTTTTTATTATTAATAAAAAGGAGATCTTCACATAAAGCCGGCAGAATTCACTGTTTACTCTGCACTGTGCAACAAGATGCCTTTGCAAATGCTTGTATCTAAGTTTATTTGGTTACTCAGGAAGTAACCATCAATTCAAAACAATGAAGGGAACAACACATTTCAACCCTAAAGCTACAAAGAAATGAAAGAAGACAATAAGACATTGAGGCCTCAGTAAAGAGAAGGTCTGACATCTTTAATTGCTGCTGGTTAGGTATGAGGTCAAACGAATTCAGTAATTTTTGCTTGATAACTAGTTCAAAACCCATAGACTTCAAATCCTGGCTCCAACTCTAAGTGGACACAAGGCGGAGGGACATATTCAATTGGAAAATGTTGGAACTACAATTTTGGAGAAGAGGGAGTGCCTCCTCTAATGGAGAGAATCGAACTGCGAGAAGAACTTCTATTCATGGAATGTGGATCAATAAACACAACTACAACTGTGATATCATCATGGAAATGCCTTCTTACACCTCGGTCAATCTTTTCCAGGTCCGAATATCGCATTTCTCTTTTCTTAGCTGCTACATGTAGAGCAGCTTTGATAAGTCTTCTAGCAATTCCCTGCTAAAGAGTAAAGAGGAGTATGATGTTCTTAGTTAAGCAATCTAATAAAAAAGTTGTGCATTCAGTGATGATCCTTATAAATGTTAAAATAGTATGCTAAAGGCTGAGCAACAAGTATTTTCTTCCTTTCAATCTGCAGAGGCAAAAATCTGGTACGGTTGATTAAGGAACGAGACCTATAGCGATGCAGAGAATGTAAAGGTGAACAATATCGAAATTGCGGATGATGCAAAATAGAGAACAAAGATAGGAAAGTGGATATCGCAAAGTACTTATGTTCAAACAACGTAATGCTCCATCTTAAAGAAAGTAGGTTGTCAAGCACTTTTATTAGTTCGAACATTGAAATTCCCATTCTTTTTAGTGTGCTTGATGTTTAGGCAGATATGAACAAATCACCTGACTTATTTTGTCTTTGTTGAAATTTGAACTCTACCGCAGTCCGAACTGTCACTTCTTGGCCATTGGGTTGTCAGTAGGAACAGAAATAATTCAGTTTGCTTCTAAAATCTTTGACGTTAACCCGAGCTAATCAACAGCGCAAATGAACATAAAGGTCAGTATTAGAGATTGAAAGCTTACATTTCTGGGATGATTGTGGACAATATCAACAGCCTCTTGGTTGCTAAGATGGTCCCATAGACCATCTGAAGCAAATATGACGAATTGAACCTTGGAAATGAGTTTGTGAATGGATATTGATGGCTCATCGCTGAGGATTGGTTCGGGGAAGGGTTCAAGTAACCTAAATGTCACGCCCCAACTTTTCTCAAGTCTTCCCTTAGGGCGCGATGACACCTAGACGACTATTCTTTCAAGGCGAACCATTAAATTTCTTTTCCTTCTAAATTATACATATATCAAGATGCGGAAAATAATATAACCATATACTTCTTTAATGAAAGCACGAGCTCATACTCGAGCATCCCCAATTTTTCTAGACTCGATGGAAGTTCAAATACAGAATAAAAACATCCGAATTTCAAAAGGAAACAGTCTCATGTGGGGCATTCCCCGATATAACGAAAACTTGGTTCTTCAAACCACTTAATCTAGAACAACTTTCACCAAATCCAAAGTAATGGATTGGTGGGACAATTTGGCTGCGGGACGGTCGCTAGCCCTGTTGCAGAGCTTTTACTCTATCACGTTTTCCTGAAATATGTTAAGTAAAAGAGTCAGCCCTACCATCCGGGGCTGAGTGATAACCTTGCCCTACAATTCAAAGTAACCTCACAATATTAAGTACAATCATATTATGAACATATTAAGCATGTCACATATTATATACATAATTGTTGCGGTGCGTGCAATCCGATCCAATGCATTTCAATTATAGCCCCGAAGGCAAGTGTGTTTGAATAGCCCTGAAGGCAAATGTATGTGAATAGCCCCGAAGGCAAATGTGTTTAAATAGCCCCGAAGGCAAGTATATTTGAATAGCCCCGAAGGCAAGAAGTGTGTAACGCCATAGCCCCGTAGGTGATAGCAAAACTATTTACATTACCAAGATTTCTATCATCTCGACTGTGTGGATAAACTTATACACACACATACATATATATATAAATTGTCATATTTTCAGAAGATTCAAATAATATTCCGTTCTTTCAACTTTTCGCTCTTCTCACTTGTAAGGGTTATAACTCTCAATCCGCAACCCCAAATAAGGTATTTCTTACGCCAAACCGAAGGTAACACGGGGACCTATCACCATACTAAGTTTCCTCTAAAAATACTTAGTATAACTAGTACAAATTCACGCAAGAAACAACCCTATGAAAACAGTCTCGCCAGAATTTGTTTGTAAAACAAGATACAACCTTAAAATAGTCATAACTTTTTATCCGTAAGTCGGATTAATCTCTTTAATTTCTCAAACTGTCGAGAACAGAGCAATATAGAACTTTTATGCAGTACAACTTTTCATATTCCTCACCGAAACGTTCAGTTATTTATTTTAACAACTCTCAGAAAACTATTTGGCTAGATTCTTTGTAAAGCAAGTCACAATCTTAAAACAGTCATAACTTTTTAATCCGTAGGTCGGATTAATATCTGTAAAGTCTTAAACTGTCTAGAACAGATAAATCTAGGACTTTTATTCAGAACAACTTTTCAGATTCCTCACCTATAGGTACAGTTATTCCGTTATACGTTCTGCCCTCCGAATTTCATTTGATCCGAGGCAGAAATTTTGAACTGCGATAACTCTCAAACCGTATGCCGGTTTTAACCTCGCTTGGACTCTATATGACCAAGAAAGAGATATGTACAACCCTGTAAAATATCATCTAATTCAAACTAGTATAACTCAGTGAAAACAGTTCGTAAAGTTCTGTCTTCCGGATTTCGGTCGATCCGAGGCAGAAACTTTAATATGCGATAACTCTCAAACCGTATGTCGGTTTCTTCCCCTTGGATTCAATATGACCGTAACAGAAATATGTATAACTCTGTAAAATTTCATCTAATTCTAACAAATATAACTCAGCAAAACAGATTGTAATTTTACAACCTAAACTAATTATTAAACAACCTATAAATCATAATTTCATGCTCATTCTTTCAATATCCGGATTATATTCTAACATGTATTGTAACTTAAAAATAAATGATTTTACTAAGAATTATGAGTGAGAAAACTCACCATTTGTTGCTTCGTACTGCAAATAAACTTTCAAACTCCAACTAATCCTTTCCCTTCTTGCTTTCTTGGTATTTTTCTGATTTTTGTTCTTCTTGCTCTCTTGATATTTTTTTCTGATTTTTGTTCTTTGTGCTGAGTGCTTTGTTTTGTGCCATGTAAAATAAATAGTAAGGTGTGTGTAACTTGTGGGAGGTGGAAGGAGAGAGGTTGAGGGAGATGAAAAGGGGAAGGGGGAGTGTACGATGCAATTTATGAGGGGAAAGGGGGAATGAACATGCAGATGTCTCTATTACTATTACTATTACTATTATTATTATTATTATTATTATTATTATTATTATTATTAATTAACAAATTGGGACTTAATCTTTCCAATAATGGTACTTGGTTTAACTCTGACTTCTTAAGATAGGCATCACCAATGGACCTTGAAACCTATAAAGAAGATATATTAGGAACATCACTATATATCAGTCAAATGCCCTTGAAGCTCAAACTACATATTGTCTTGACATGTTACTTTACATAAGAAAGGATAACATATAGTCATCCTTAGGTTACAGAAATACATCAATAACTCATAGATGTAGATATACACTATATCAAACTTTGACCAACCATTAACGAGTTATTAAAATGCAGGTGGATTTGTTCAGGAAAATAAAAAATAATACGTCAAGATCCATTATGAGGGGAAAGGGGGAAGGAGAGGGGTTGAGGGAGATGAAAGGTGGTGTGTGTAACTTGTGGGAGGTGGAAGGAGAGGGGTTGAGGAAGATGAAAAGGGGAAGGGGGAGTGTACGTGCAATTTATGAGGGGAAAGGGGGAATGAACATGCAGATGGTTTCTATTACTATTATAACAGCAAATTGGGACTTCACATTCTCCCCTCCTTAAACAACATTCGTCCTCGAATGTGTATAAGATCGTAACACAAGCACATAGACACACAAACTGCACACATATGAAACATAACTTAACACATTTTATTACCTTACTCAAACAAGAATGGATATTTTGACTTTCATCGCGTCTTCAGCTTCCCATGTGAATTCTTTTGTGGAGTGATTTCTCCACAAGACCTTCACGGAAGCAACATCTTTATTCCTTAGGCGCTTAACCTGTCTATTCAGTATTTTCATCGAAATTTCTTCGTATTGAAGCTCCTCATTCAGAACTATCTCTTGGGGTCGGATGACGTGGCTTGGATCATGCAAGTATTTTCGTAACATAGACACATGGAACACCGGATGCACCGCTTCTAATTCTTGTGGAAGGGCGAGTTCGTAAGTCACATTCCCCACTCTTCGTAAGATCTCATATGGTCTAATAAACCTTGGTCTCAACTTCCCTTTCTTGTCAAATCGCATCACTCTCTTTCATTGGAGAGACTTTTAAAAACACTTTCTTCCCTTCTTGAAATTCGAGATCTCTTTTGCGATGGTCCGCATAAGATTTATGGTGGCTATAAGCTGTTTTGATTCGCTCCCGAATTATCTACATTTTGTCATTTGTTTCTTGAATGACTTCGGGTCCCTTCTTTCCAATCTATAAATATATTATTGACTGGCTATTCATATTATTTATGTTTGACTAGTACTTTTTTATCAGCGAATTTTGCTCATCAAGTTCTTGTTTGATCTGACACTGTTAGAACACCATAATATTTGTCTTTTTGGGGTACATTAAAATATTTTCGTATCTTCAAAATTTTATAATAATTTATGTAGGGTAACGTGCAACACAACATAACAGTTAATGGTATGAAAGGCAACACTTTTTTATCTGTAAATAAACATAAATAAATATATAATCACTTAATTTTTAATCTCTAATATTGAATTATCTTCGACATAATATATTTTTATACGAGGAAAAAGAAGAAAAAAAAATTTAAAGAACATTAATTTCAAAGAAGTATAAAGTAAATATAATACTATATTATATAATATTTTTGTAACTCATAAAATAAATGTATATAATTATATATTAAATAATAATATCTAATATACATTATTATTATGATTGAGATTGATTGTGGACGTTTATAGAGATTAATTAAATATCTGGTTGATTTTTGGCCCGCAAGCATCGAAGTCGCTCTCCAGCGTCAAAACTCAACGTTCTTTTTTTCTCCGTCACTTTCTCCGGCGAACTCTTTGCCCATCTCTATCTCCGGTAAGTCCTAATTGTAAGTTTTTTATTTTTCTCTCATTCCCCGTTCACTTTCCAGATAAATCTTCTTTTTCTCTCTGAAAACGAAAACCTTAAACCCCTTCCCCTGTGAATTTTAACAATAGGCACGAAATTGTTAATTCACTTGAAGTGCTTTGAATTTTTATTTTCTCCTCGTGCGATTAACTGCTTCAAAGTTGTGATTTTGTAGTGATCTAATCCTATTTTTTAATCCGCCTTTTGGTATTATGTGTGAACATTTCTTCTCTGTAAATGGGGATGAAAAGACAGAGTACCAAAAAAAAGGGAACTGTTAATCGCTATGTGTGATTTTCTAATTTATGTGCCAAATTGTAAAGTTAATTAACGAAATTCTTCCAATTAATTAAACAATGGAATCAATTTCCTAATATTTTAGATTTTAGGCAATTGCACTCTAGTGATTTAATTTCGTAAAGTTCAAATCAGTGTGTCAAGACATGCCACTGAGTTAAACTTCTTTGTATCGTTCCAATTTTATGAGATGTCCGCGAGGGAACCATGTCGTGGAGTTAAACTTTTTGTATATTGATTAGAAAATGTTAAGCTTTTAGTATAGATAGTAGTTGATTATACAATTTAGTAACAACTACAGTAATAATATTTCCGCCGATAGAAGTGTTAAGATAATTATGGGTCAATCTCATAATTATCTCAAATCATCATTACTCATGATTATATGATACCATTGTACCATTGGAATAAAATCACTCAACGAATCAATTTCCTCAGTTTTTTTATTTTTCTCTTTTTGTAAAGAATACAACGTAAAATGTGGAATGAGATAGAGTTATTGTTTTTCTTGTCATTTACTGTGTTGCTTTGGTAGTTCGGCGTTTCCCTTAAATTTGCAAATAAATAAGAATAATAAAGAGAAGATAATATTGACCAAGTGATAATGGATTAGCAGTGTACTTTCAGCTTTAAAATTTTTTCCTTCTACGTTGAGAAGGAACTGTGTTCACATGTGACAGATTAACTTATCTTTTTTTCCCTTTAGTTTTGCTTTGACAAGCATATGACTTGCGGCAATACCCATGTTTTGAGATTATTCTTTGCATATAAAATTGATGTTTCATCTATTTTTTTTTGTTATTTGAAAGTGAGAAGCTCCATTTTATAACGGAAACAGAATCATCTATTTACAGGGTTGATTAGAAGGATTGCTGGAAATGGATTTTTCGTGCAAAGAAAGTGATGTGGAGGAGTCATTAGCACCTGGAGTGTTTGAGTTACCTGGAGAGCGGGCTGTTGTTATTAACGGGTTGCCTCCCGTTTCGTCAAGTGCTGACACCCTTTTCCCCTTCCCAACAGTTACTGATGCTGCAGAGTCACATAAGAATGCTGGTTTTGGTCAATGGCTTGAAGGAAGAGAAGTTCGCAAGTTGTTTGGGGACCAGTATTACTTTGGGAAAGTTACTGAATTTGATGGGGAAGTTGGTTGGTTCAGGGTGAAGTATGAGGATGGCGATGTCGAAGATCTTGAGTGGCATGAGTTGGAACAAGTTCTTCGGCCTTTGGACATTACTATTCCATTGAAAACGTTAGCCACAAAGATCATTAAGAGGAAGCAGAGATCCATTCAGAAATCGGGAAAATCCGGTGGCAAAACCAGAAATCAAGGTATAAAAAATGACAGAGACATGGTGAAGAAAAACATTGTTTTTATGTAGAACTCTCGGCATGTCAAACATGGCATGGAGTACTTTTAGCTCCTATCGATAGAATTAGCACATTTTCCAGCTTCATGAGCAAGCCATGAGAATTCTGAAACATATTGTGGAGAATGGTAGGTGGGTGTAGTCTGGTGAGTTGAATCTCTGTAGTTTTATCGACCTATTTAACAGTCACTAGTCCGAAGGCATTATTTCTGCAAATTTTTGGTTGTGTACCAAGTGAAGAATTGGTCCAGAATTTTCTTGGTTGCGTCTAGGGGTGGGCGTATATCGATTCAGTTCGGTTCGGTTCAGTTTTGTATCCGAAAAATATGAACCGAATAAAAATCATTTAAAAAAAAAAAAACCGAATACAATTTTTTTTTTAAAAAAACCGATATGTTCGGTTTATATCGCCGAACATATCGGATTATATCGATTTTTTCTAGTGGGCCGGGTCGAGGAATTTTTTATTTTTTTAAAAAAATTGAATTTTCAAAATTGAAATCGACATTCACACCTACACTACCATGAAATTTCGACGTTGAAATCTATTGTGTATCGTGAGATGTTTACTAAAGAAAAAGGAAAATTAGAAACCGATTTGGGGGAAAACGATTGGGAAAACGGACATCCGAGCGAGCGCAGAATTATTACCATTTAAAGTTTCATCAATTTACAACTACTTTCTCTCCCTACATTTTATGTCAATGATTCCGTAATATGTTAATCAAGTTCATGCCGCATTCGACTTCCATAAAAGTTTCATAGATTGACTTCAATGGCTATGATTCAAGAGATAGTAGTAGCCTAAAATAAAAAATAAGAATAATTATATATTTAATTCGGTTTTTTCGGTTCGGTTCGTATCCAAAATTAAAAAACTGAACCGAATCACTAAATCATGATTCGGTTCGGCTTTTCAAAAAATCGGTTTTTTTTTAAAAAAAAAAAACCAAGAAAAAACCTAAGCGAATTTCGGTTCAGTTCGGTTTTTTCGATTCTCCGGGTATTTTGCCCACCCCTAGTTGCATCATCTCCAGGAGTTCATTATATTTAAGACAGGTTTCTGGAAAGTCCCATAGAAAAACATCAACAACTGTGGGTTACAACAATTGCAGGGAACGGGAAGTAAGTAAATATTACAATTGCTAGAAAGGATAAACTAAAGATTACAACAATGAAACAAACTCCTTGTGTGATTTGCTGAGTCGAGTGATGACACTTTGTCTTTAAGACAAGATTTCCCTGTATATCTCCTTTTACGTTGTTGGGCAATAGTCTCCCAATATGCAACATCAACTTAACAATTGAGCAAAGGAAACTCAAGTGTTACTCTTGAAGAACTTTGAGTATAGTAAACTTGCTAGAGAGGAAGAAGATGAATTCAGAAATTCTATAGTATTTTCTAAGTGTTGTGAACAATTGAGCCAAATGCCTCAATTTATAGTGTAATGAGATGACCCTTCAACTAGCCAAATAATGACCTTCAATAGCCATGTAATGACACTTGATGGAGGGGTTACATTCAGCCAAATAATGGCTGAATTCATGTGTCAAGTAATGGAGATTCAATGCTCCAAAAGCAGCCCAAGATGCTCCAAAAGCAGCCCAAGATGCTCCAAAAGCAGCCCAAAGGTCAAAACTTTCCAACTTTCCGTCGCAGCATTCTTCCTCCGAAGCGCCGCGACTCTATGAATTAGCGTCGCGATGCTCCCTGGGATGCGCTCCGGCGCCTCAGCCCTTCGTGGCTCCATGGCGATTTCCGACTCGTTTCATCTTACACTTCTTCCTTCGTTTACCAACGTGGAATACTTTGTCCTTTGGCCAATAACTGTCCATCATTATATGTCTCAAACGTTTCACTTACGTACCAATATCTCTTTCACTAATGAAATTTGCAATACTTAGCACTACGTGTGCACGTGTGTGAAACGACGTTTCCGACGTGCGGAGCCCCAATTGTTCGAGTCATAAATAATGGGTTAAACTTAATTCCACATTAGTAAATCTCCAACAATCCCTCTTGAAATAGATTTTGGCGCACTCACATGGTGCCTTTTCCATCAATCTTTCAGTGGACCGATGTTGCATCAGGATAGGTAGCTTCAGCTTTGAACCTTCCATAGTTGAATACCATCGGACTTACTTACTGCGCGGTGAACGTGATGTCTTGAACCGTCAGTGTTTAGTGTAAGCCAAGTCAATGGTACCAACACAACAACTTCCCTTACTCTGTTCTTCGTAATGTTTTGTCCGTTGTGGCCGTGGACACTTCTTGGATTCTTAAGTGCGTTCATTTGAGGCGGCCTATCCTCGCACTTAAATAGGTGGTCTCCTACAAGGTATCTTGATATACCCCACTTTACAAGTGTTAGGAACCATTAAAAGTTTTCCCAAACCTAACCTCAACCTGTGAGGATCATTAAAGGTTTTGAAAACTTAATCTTTACCCACACTGCATATAGCACTTATCGTTTATCGCGGGAACGGCTTTGGATTGATGTTCCTTTACAGAAATCACTATCCGAAGTGCTCTTGCTTCCACCGAAGCGTTCAACTAAACCTTTACAGCTTAGTTTTCCCATTGAACCTAATTCCTGGGATCTCTAGTTAGTAAGGTTGAGTTACCACCATATTGGTCCTTATACCTTGGGTTTTAATCCCATTCCCCAGACAGGAAGAACATCTGATCTTTGGGTATGCCATTTGTCAGTGGGTATGCTATGTTATCCTTTGATTTTATGTAATCAATGGATGTGATACCCGTGGTGATCAGCTGCCTAACAGTCTTATGTCTCCGTCGAATATGACGAGAGTTGCCGTTGTACATAGAACTCCGTGCCCTTCCTAGAGCCGACTGACTATCGCAGTGGATCATTACAGAAGGTACGGGTTTGTCCTAACAAGGAACATCTTCTAAGAAGTCGTGAAGCCACTCAACTTTTTCTCCTGCTTTATCTAAAGCGATAAACTTCGATTCCATCGTGGATCGGGCGATGCAAGTTTGCTTAGAGGATTTTCAAGACACAGCCCCACCACCAATTATAAATACATACCCACTGGTGGACTTGGTGTTCTCTATATCAGATATCCAGTTTGCATCACTGTATCCCTCTAGTACAACTGGATATCTCAAATAATGCAACCCGTAAGTTAGCGTGTATTTCAGGTATCATAGTACCCGATTCAACGCCTTCCAATGATCATTACTCGGATTACGGGTAAACCTAGCCAACTTGTTGACTGCATAAGCAATATCAGGTCGGGTGCAATTTGTTATGTACATCATACTCCCAATCACTTGTGCATACCGCTCCTGGCATACAAGTGCACCACAATTTTTATCAAGCTTTTGATTTCTATCCATTGGTGACTTTATAGGCGAACTGTCAAACATCTCAAACTTTCTCAACACATCCCGATGTAGTAAGACTGAGATAAGACCAGTCCGTCAGACGTCTTAGAGATCTTTATCCCTAAGATGACATCTGTGATACCCATATCCTTCATGTCGAAACATTGTTTCAACATATTCTTAGTCTTTAGAATCAAGCTAGGATTGCTCTTTGTGATCAACATGTCATCTACGTACATGCATATCATGACGAACGAGTCATAATTGCCTTTCATGTAGACACATTTGTCACACTCATTAATGGCGAAACCCTTCGATAGTAGAGTACTATCAAATTTTCCGTGCCATTGCTTCGGGGCTTGTTTAAGCCCGTACAGAGATTTGACAAGCCAACCGACTTTCTTCTCTTGCCTGGAACCACATACCCCTCAGGTTGTACCATATAAATTTCTTCTTCCAAATCACCATTTATGAAGGCTGTCTTGAAATCCATTTGATGTATCTCAAGGTCAAGCAACGCTGCGATCGCAATGAATACTTGTATGGACGTCATCCTAGACACCGGGGAGTACGTGTCAAAATAGTCAAGGCCTTCTTTCTGCCGATAGCCCTTGACTATCAACCTGGCCTTGTACTTATCTATAGACCCATCTGCTTTATACTTCCGTTTGAGTATCCATTTATAACCCAACGGTTTATTTCCCGGAGAAAGATCAACCAACTCCCAAGTATGGTTATGCAGAATGGAGTCTATTTCACTCTCAATAGCTTCTTTCCAGAGCGGTGCCTCTGGAGTTGACAATGCTTCCGCAATTGTCCTTGGTTCATCATCAACCGTATAAGCTATAAAGTCAGGACCGAAGGATTTATCCTTCCTGTCCCTTTTACTTCGCATTGGTTCCATAACTAGAGTCTCCAAGTTCTGAGAATTTGGAACACTAGATTTTGGATATTCAGCCACTTCAAGGTCCACTAGATCTGAACCATCTAGATCCGGGTAGTCAACGACTCCCGGTTCCTGAGAGCTTTGTTCATAACTTCATTTGCGAGAGGTTATGTCTTTTTCCTTTCTAGGAAAAGTATCCTCAAATAATTGAGCATTCCTTGATTCCATGATTATACCCTCGTGGATATATGAAATATCTGACTTATGCACTAAGAAGCGATAATCACTACCGTTATTTGCATATCCGATGAAAATGCAATCTACAGTCTTAGGCCCAATATTGACCTGCTTTGGCTTAGGCACTTCGACCTTTGCCAAATAACCCCACACCTTTAAATATTTATAGGTGGGTTTCTTTCCCTTCCATGATTCATATGGATTTTGGTCCTTACCCTTATGTGGGACTCTGTTAAGAATCGTATTAGCGGTAAGATGACTTCTCCCCACATGTTTTGGGGAAGACCGGAATTGATGAGCAAGGCACTCATCATTTCCTTCAATGTGCGGTTCTTACGTTCCGCCACACCGTTCGATTAAGGTGAGTATGGAGCCGTCGTTTAATGAATAATGCCTGATTCGGCACAATATTCCTCAAATGGCGCTACGTATTCTCCCCCTCTATCGCTACGAATTGATTTAATCTACATGCTTAGTTGGTTCTCAACTTCTGCTTTGTAACGTCGGAACGCTTCAAAGGCTTCATCTTTACTTTTCAACAAGTAAAGGTAACAATACCTTGTGCTATCATCAATGAATGTCACAAAGTACTTGTTCCCCTCTGGTTTGTGCAAACTTCAAATCTCATATATCAGTGTGAATAAGTTCTAGATGAGCGATATTCCTTTCGACGGATCAAAAAGGAATCTTTGTAAGTTTTGCCTCTACGCACACCATACACTTATGTTGAGGGTTTACGTCGATAGACGGCAACAACTCCAACTTTACCAACCTTTGGATGGACTTGTAGTTAACATGTCCTAATCTATGATGCCATAAATTAGAGGACTCAAGCAAGTAAGAAAAAGAAACTTCAATATTATTGCTTGCACGTATTACAGACATGGCGTTAACTTTGAAGAGGCCTTCATAGGCGAAGCCCTTTCCCACAAACGTTCCATTCTTGGTGATTACAAATTTATTGGACTCAAACACTAGCCTAAAACCAACATTAACCAATAAATGACCTGAAATTAAATTTCTCCTAATCTCAGGAACATGCATCACCTCCTTCAGAGTGAGCTCATTTCCAGAAGTCATCTTCAGGACTACCTTTCCTACCCCCAGCACGTCAGATGAAGCATTGTTACCCATGAACAACTTCTTGTTAGTAACTGGGGTATAAGTGGAGAAGGCATCTCTATTGGAACAGGATGTGTCTTGTAGCACCTGTGTCCATCCACCATTGCATGGGATTCTCAATAAGGTTTGCTTCAAGCACCACCGTTGAGAACTCCTCAATCATGTCGTCCAGAAGCCTGTCTTTGATGACGTTAACCTGAGCCTTGCCCTTAGCCTTGGCCTTCTCTTGTTGCTCAATCTTGAGCTTGCGACAGTCTTTGATCATGTGACCAGGTTTCCCACAGTGGTGACAGTTTCCTTTGAACTTCTCCGCAGCTTGGGTCTTGCCGTCTTTCTGGAACTTGCGCTTCTTGCTTGGGTTCCCTTTGGCCTCAGCCATATTTTTCTTTGCCTCGGGGGTTGTTTACCCTTAGGTAAGGCCTTCTTATTATCTTCCTGAATCTGGAGTTTGATAATAAGTTCTTCAAAGGTCATCTCCTTTGTCTTGAGTTTTAAGTAACTCATAAACTCATTCCACGAAGGAGGTAACTTTTCAATCAGCGATGCAATAAAAAACTACTCATTTGGTTTCATAGCTTCCAAATCCATGTGATGTAGAATCATTTGGAATTCCTGGACTTGGGACATCACTGTTTTACTAACTACCATTTGAAATTTCATGAATTTCCCAACGATGAATTTCTTAGTACCTGAATCTTATGCGTTGTACTTCTTTTGCAGCTTCTCCCACAACTCTTTGGCGGTGCCAACAGTGCAATACACCGTGTAGAGAAGGTCGACAAGCCAGTTCAAAATATAGTTCTTACACATGAAATCACTATGACTCCATGCATCAAGAACCATCTTCATGCCATTAATGACATGGATACCTTGGCCCCCTTCAGCCGTTTCAGTAGGCGAAGGGTCCATTTTATCTCCAGCTTGTGGAGGATCTTCTGTTAGAAAACGAGCCATTCCCATAACAGTTAGATAAAATAGCATCTTCTGTTGTCATCTCTTGAAGTTAGAGCCCGTGAACTTTTCTGGGCGTTCATGATGGAATCCAGCGGGTGGAGGAATTGGAGCGTTCCCTTGAGTAGCAGAAAAGGCGTTGGTTGAGCCTTGAGCAACCGGAAAGGCATTGGGTGTGCCTTGAGCTGTGGGGAAGGCAGATATGTTGCCTTGAGTAGTAGCAGAATCAGAAGCGAGTTGTTCTCTTCCAGTCATCTTTCTAAGCACTTACAACAAATCTTGTCTTAAAATTGTGGGTTACAACAATTGCAGGGAACGGGAAGTAAGTAAATATTACAATTGCTAGAAAGGATAAACTAAAGATTACAACAATGAAACAAACTCCTTGTGTGATTTGCTGAGTCGAGTGATGACACTTTGTCTTTAAGACAAGATTTCCCTGTATATCTCCTTTTACGTTGTTGGGCAATAGTCTCCCAATATGCAACATCAACTTAACAATTGAGCAAAGGAAACTCAAGTGTTACTCTTGAAGAACTTTGAGTATAGTAAACTTGCTAGAGAGGAAGAAGATGAATTCAGAAATTCTATAGTATTTTCTAAGTGTTGTGAACAATTGAGCCAAATGCCTCAATTTATAGTGTAATGAGATGACCCTTCAACTAGCCAAATAATGACCTTCAATAGCCATGTAATGGCACTTGATGGAGGGGTTACATTCAGCCAAATAATGGCTGAATTCATGTGCCAAGTAATAGAGATTCAATGCTCCAAAAGCAGCCCAAAGGTCAGAACTTTCCAACTTCCCGTCGCAGCATTCTGCCTCCGAAGCGTTGCGGCTTTGTGAATTAGCGCCGCGGCTCCAGTAACTGAAGACCCAATTAGCGTTGCGGCGCTCCGGTGCCTCGGCTCCGACGGGGCTGCGCCGCGGCCCTTCGTGGCTCCGCGGCGATTTCTGACTCGTTTCATCTTACACTTCGTACACTTCTTCATTCGTTTACCAACGTGGAATACTTTGTCATTTGGCCAATAACCGTCCATCATTCTATGTCTCAAACGTTTCACTTACGTACCAATATCTCTTTCACTAATGAAATTTGCGATACTTGGCACTACGTGTGCACGTGTGTGGAAACGACGTTTCCAACGTGCGGGACCCCAATTGTTCGAGTCATAAATAATGAGTTAAACTTAATTCCACATTAGTAAAGTTTCAGCAACAACTACCCCGAAGTGCCAAATAAGTTAGGGTTGGCTATATGAATCCTCATAGTTCTAAGATTCCTAAAACTTGAGCAAGTTCTTTGTGGTTATGATTTGAATGTTTATGGCTTGTTTTGATTGATACATGCCCTGCGTGAAAGAGTAGTCGTATGTTATTATCATTTCTCATTACTTATTAAAACAGAACATAAGTTTTAGGAGTTTCTTCCAATTATCTTGCAAAATTCTTATCTTGAACCACTTATTTATAATTGCTGTATGATGACATCCTTCAATCATCATGGGAGACTTACTTTGGCATTCGACAATCACCATTAAATTTGCCTAACCACTGCAAATTCCCATTCTCTGACCATTCATGCCCATTGCCATTTAATAATATATCTTTTAGGAAAAAATATCATTGAACTATTCAAAATATGTTAAATTTATCTCTAGTTATATTTTTGGCTAAAACATGCCTTCGCCATTACGTTTTTTGTTCAAAAATACCCTCTAATTAGTTAAATAGCTCAAAAATACATTTGCTACTAAGCAAAACAAGAAAAAATGGGTCAACTTTGCCCTTCATTTGGGACAAGTGATTTTAAATTTTCATTTTTTTCAAAAGACTTGAACAAAAAATTATATTGGAGATTATGAGATTACTTTGACTATTTTAAATTACAGTTGTTATGCAATGCCAATTTTGTGCTTTATATAAAGTTTAATTACCAAGATTAATTTTTCAACTAAATATTTACTCTATTATTTTCTTTTCAAATTATTATACCGGTCTTCGATTAAATTTGGAATGACTAAAGTTATAATAAGTAATATAGTGTACCAAGATATAATTGAGTTTGATTTCTTTGATCATATTATTCTTAGAGTTAGTAAATAAATTCATTTATGAATATAGAAAAATAAAATTTTAAATAGTTATGTAATAAAAGGTACATGATATCATGTTCAAAAATAATAACGTACACCTAACGCGTAAGGAATCAAAAGAAGAAAAAATGAGTAGTATTCTATTTGTTAAAATAGTAAGTATTCATACTACTTATTTTCTTATGTTGTTATTATATGACTCACATATTCAACCCCAAAAAAAAAAAAAACTAAAAGAACAAGGGCAAAATTGGCTCATCCTCTTATTTGGAGCAACCAATAGTAGGACCCTAGAAGGGATGTTTTAAAGCTATTTAGCTAGTTAAAAGATATTTTTGAGCCAAAAACGTAAACGAATGATATAATTGACCCATTTCAAATAGTTCACACATTATTTTAGCCCTTTATTTTGAAATAAAGATGATGTAACACCTCGTCATTCATGCCTTTGGAATGACTACATCGTGTTATTTACTTTGGACAAAAAATAGTGTGTATATATTTTTAAGTTTGAAGTTCTCACGTGAAGTTTTTTGTATAAGCAAACAAAAACGAAGCACCAAAAGGAAACAGATCCTATAAAGTATTTTCTTCGTCGCAAATAAATTATTTTAGTTTGACTTGACACAAAATTTAAGAAATAAAGAAACTTTTGAAATGTATGGCAAGAAAAACCTTAGATATTTGTGTGATTGCAAATCATTTCGTAAAGTTAAATTGTTTCTAAAAAAATGTCAATCTTTTGAGACAAACTAATAAGAAAAGTATGACAATCTTTTTGGGACAGAGAGACTAGATAATAACAACAACAACAACATACACAATGCAAAACCTATAAAGTAGATGTTAATGTTGAATATTGACTCAAATGTCAATCCCCTTTTGTTAAAGTCATCTTTCTTTGAAGTAATCTTTGTTGAAATTGGTAGTCAAGAGTTAGGACATCCACCATTGAAGATTTATGTGCATGTCTTCATGCATTGTACATGGAGGAGAGTGGGCATTTCCTCATCTATAAATAGATGAGAAAATGTATAATCATATCATCCCAAAATCAGAAAAAGAGAGAGCTATAAGTTGGGAGAAAGAGAGAAAATATTCATTATGTATAAGAGAGTATATGTGAGTATTGGGGAAACACTTTGGAAAACACCGAGAGATATTATTAGTGGAAAATCTATATTTGTACTTTGTATATTTCCTACTCTGTTTAATAATATCTACTGCCTCCCGTGGAAGTAGGCAAATTGCCGAACCACGTAATTTTGTATGTTTTGTTGTACTGCTTTGATATATCCTATACCATTATTTATTGGTATTTATTACTTCCGCGTACAACAAATTGGTATAAAAGCCAGATATAGCGGTATTATATATCAAATCGAAGCTCTTGACGAGACGAATTCAACGCCGCAAGAATCAGCTCAATCAGATGTCGGACGCACTGCCAAGAGCAGCCGGAGTGCTGCTGCCAGTAACCTGCCCGAGCCGTTTGACCGAACTGCCCGAGTCGTTGACCAAGCCGTTTAGCCATTGACTTTCGTTGACCGTTGACCAGTGAGTCAACTCAGCCAACATTGTTTTTTGGACCGAGTTGGTCTATTTTTCACCCGTTTTCAATCGAGTCGGACCGATTCCTAACAAATTGGATTGTTCCGGATTCAACTGCGGACTCCGTTTTTTTCAAATATGGTATCAAAATTTGAAAAAAAAACATTGTCTTAAGTTATAAGTTCAAAGTTCTCTCTAAGGAGGTTGGTAAGTGGTCCGTCTGTGACCCTCCAGTCTTTCCTAGGAACTTGCTTAGAGAGGTGGTTCTGTTTAGGAAACTGTCCGGATCTATCCTGTGTTGATAGGACCGCGATATTTTTTACAGTCTTTCCTGGAAATCATCTAGTATGTTATCTGTTTATACTTATAGTTGATGACAGAGATACCGAGAAAGGTGCACAAGTTCATATCGAAAGTTCTAAAGGAGAACATCGTGACATGAGAAGTTCTGGCGAACCAAGTGGTTCTGGAAGAAGAACCATGTTATCCAATGCAAAGTTTGAGGTGGAGAAATTTGACGACACCAATAACTTTGGCATGTGACAATGTGAAGTGTTAGATCTTCTTTTTCGAGAAGGATATGATATTGCCTTGAAAACCAGGTCAGAAGATTATTTCAATGAAGATTTGAATTTTGTCAACCGTCAAGCTTGTGGCACCATCCGATTATGTTTGAAAAAATACCAGAAGTATTTTGTCATGAAAGAAAAGGTGGTCGCAGTCCTCTGGAAGAAGCTAGAGGACAAGTACATGACAAAAAGTGTAGAGAACCGACTCTACCTGAAGAAGAAACTTTTTCGTTTCCAGTTCAAGAAAGGTACCCCTATGATTGAGCATTTAGATAATTTCAATAAAATTTTGGCTGATCTCCAAAATTTAGATGAAGATAAAGTGTTATTGTTGCTGAATTCTTGACCTGAAAGCTATGAACATTTAACCACAACTCTGTTATATGATAAAGATGAGGTTAAGTTTATAGATGTTTTTAATGCTTTGGTAAATAATGTGTACCGGAAGAAGGATCAACATGATCACATAGACTCAACACCAGAAGCACTGACTTCAGCCAGAGGGAGGTGGAACAACAAATCCGGTGGATCGAATAATAGGGGTCGATCCAGATCCAAGTCCAGAAGAGAGTCATCAAGAAGACATCTTGTGAAAGACGAGTGTGCCTATTGTCACCAGAAAGGGCACTGGAAGAAATATTGTCCCAACAAGGACAAGTCAACTGCAAATGTTGCATAGAAGGTTTATCCTTGATTCCGGATGTTCCTATCATATGTGTCCGAACAGACATTGGTTCTCGAGTTTTGGAGAACTCGACAGTGGAGTTGTGCTTATGGGCAACGACAATGTCTGTCAGACAAAAGGGATTGGAACAGTACGACTGAAGATGCATTATGGTACAATCAGACAACTTACGAATGTGAAGTACATTCTTGATCTAAAGAAAACCCTTATTTCTTTAGGTATTCTAGATTCTGATGGTTACAAGGTAACATTGGAAAATGGAGTCTTGAAAGTTGTACGAGGTGCATTTGTAGCGATGAAAGGTACCAGAAAGGCGAATCTGTATTTCCTATACGGGAGTACCGTCACAGGAAGAGCAGTTGTCTCTAGCAGTTCTGAAGGGAAGACAACTGATTCTTCACGCCTTTGGCATATGCGCTTAGGGCATGCTGGAGAGAAGCTTTGCAAGGCTTAGTGAAGTAAGGTCTACTGAAAGGTGCCAAGACTGGAAAGTTTGATTTTTGTGAACATTGTGTCTTGGGAAACAAACAAGGGTCAAGTTCGGTATTGCTGTTCATCGCACTAAGGGAAATTTGGATTACATCCACGTAGATGTCTGGGAGCCTTCCTAGAATGCTTCACTAGGAGGAAAACGGTGGTTTGTAACATTCATTGATGATTTCTCTAGATATGTTTGGGTATACACCATGCGTCACAAAGATGAAGTTTTGGATATCTTTCTTAAATGGAAGAAAATGATCGAGACTCAGACAGGAAGGAAAATCAGGAGACTCAGATATGACAATGGTGGTGAATACAAATCAGATCCTTTCATACAAGTTTGCCAAGATGGAGGGATAACCATGCATTTTTCAGTTCCCCGTACGCCACAACAAAATGGAGTGGCCGAACGGATGAATCGTACTTTGGTTGAGAAATTTCATTGTATGTTATCTCAATCCAAACTGAGCAAGGCATTTTGGGCTGAGGCCTTGTCATATGCAACCCATATAGTCAACAGACTTCCTACGGCTGCAATAAATGGGAAGATTCCTAAAGAGGTATGGTATGGACAACCTGTTTCTGATTATGATTCCTTACGAATATTTGGATATCCTGCATATTTTCATGTAGAGAATCCAAACTAAATCCTAGAGCAAAGAAAACTGTCTTCTTAGGCTTTAGTGAAGGAGTTAAAAGATTCAGACTTTGGTGTGGTAAATCCAAGAAGATTGTCTTGAGCCGAGACGTCACATTTGAGGAGTCTATTATGCTGAGACAGACAACTTCAGAGAAAGAGAATGAGAATTTGAATGCTCTTTCTAATATGGAGCTTGAGATACCAGAAAAACCAGAAAAATATGTTCCGATTATAGATCATGGTGAAAGTAAAGATCAAGAAGAGATCTTAGTTGAGGTGGAGGTTCCCTCAGCATCACCACCGATCAATCAGCAACCAGAATCTATTGCCACTACTCGACCGAGAAGGGAGATTAGAAAGCCTACAAGATACACATACATGGTAGTATATTCACACTTCCAGTAGTTGATGATGATGACCATGCACTTACAGAGAAGTCATGCAGAGTATTGATAATGTGAAGTGAAAGATGGCAATGGATGAAGAGAAGAAGTCTCTACACCAGAATCAGACTTGGGAATTGGTTCAAATTCCCAAAGGAAAGAAAGCTATTGGCTGCAAATGGGTCTATGCCGAGAAAGAAGGTGTACCTGGTAAAGATAGCATCTGATACAAAGACAAACTGGTAGCAAAAGGTTATGCTCAGAAAGAAGGAATTGATTACAATGAGGTATTCTCACCTGTTGTTAAGCATTCATCTATTCGAATACTATTGGCTTTGGTAGCACAGTTTGATCTCGAGTTAGCTCAACTCGACGTCAAAACTGCATTTCTCCATGGCACTTTGAACGAAGAGATCTACATGTCTCAACCTGATGACTTCAAAGTTCCAGGACGTGAGAATTGGGCTTGCAAGCTGAGCAAGTCACTATATGGTTTGAAGCAGTCACCGCGATAATGGTACAAGCATTTTGATAGCTTCATCAGAGAACAAAAGTATACCCGCCGCCAGTTTGACCACTGTGTGTATTTTTGGAAACTCCAAAATGGTACTTTCATTTATTTTCTCTTATATGTTGATGATATGCTGATTGCATCTAAGAGCAAGGTGGAGATCAACAGATTAAAGGCTCTGCTAAGTTCAGAATTTGAAATGAAAGATCTTGGAGAAGATAAGAAGATTATTGGGATGGAGATCACAAGAAATAGAGTTGCAAGCACAGTTTGTCTGACACAGACTCAGGATCGAAGAAAGTACTTCAAAGGTTTGAGATCAATAAGAAGACCAAACCAGTAAGTACACCGCTTGCTCCGCATTTTCAGTTAAGTGCAAATATGTCACCAAGCACCGCCGATGAGAAGAAGAAAATGGAATGTGTTCCATATGTAAATGTCGTTGGTGCCCTGATGTATGCAATGGTATGCACCAGACCTGATATTTCACATGTTGTTAGTATGGTGAGTCGCTACATGCACAACCCCGGTAAAGAACATTGGCAAGAAGTGATGTGGATTCTACGGTACATTCATGGTACTGTGGCTATTGGTTTAAAGTTTGAGAGAGACAAGACTGATGGTAAGCACCTAGTCGGATATGTGGATTCTGACTACGCTGGAGATCTGGATAAGCGTCGATCTACTACTAGTTATGTGTTCACAATGGCAGGAGGACCAATATGTTGGAGATCAACATTGCAGTCAACTGTAGCTTTGTCTACTATAGAGGTAGAGTATATGGCTGTAACATAATCATTCAAAGAAGCTATCTGGCTTCTTGGGTTGACCAAGGATTTGGGCATTGTTCAGAAGAACGTGAAGATTTTCTGTGACTGCCAGAGTGCCATTTGTTTGGCAAAGAACCAAGTCCATCACGGTCGCACAAAGCACATAGATGTTCGATTTCATTTTATTCGGGAAATCATCGATGAAGGGAATGTTATTCTTTAGAAAGTTGGGACTGCAAATAACCCTGCAGATATGCTTACAAAAGTGGTTACTGGGATCAAGTTTCAACGATGTCTGAACTTGATCAACATCTCTCGAGCTTAGAGCGCCTAGGGTGCATTTGGAGGCAGGGTTATGAACATTTCGCCAAGGTGGAGATTGTTGAATATTGACTCAAATGTCAAGCCCCTTTTGTTGAAGCCATCTTTGTTGAAATTGGTAGCTAAGAGTTAGGCCATCCACCATTGAAGACTTATGTGCATGTCTTCATGCATTGTACATGGAGGAGAGGGGGCATTTCCTCATCTATAAATAAATGAGAAAATGTATAATCATATCATCCCAAAATCAGGAAAAAAAAGAGCTATAAGTTGGGAGAAAGAGAGAAAATACTCATTATGTATAAGAGAGTATATATGAGTATTGGGGAAACACTTTGAGAAACATCTGAGAGATATTATTAGTGGGAAATCTATATATGTACTATGTATATTTTCTACTCTGTTTAATAATATCTACTGCCTCCCGTGGAAGTAGGCAAATTGCCGAACCACGTAATTCTGTGTGTTTTGATGTACTGCTTTGATATATCCTATACCGTTATTTATTGGTATTTATTGCTTTCGCGCACAACAGTTAATATATTACTGATTTGGCTGGTGTGTTAGCCAGTCAAGTAATGAAAGGTCTTTTTATTTGTCCAGAAAATATCGATTGAGCGGCTGAGCTTTTGCTCACATACATAAATACATAAAAAGTGGGACGACTAAGAATTAGAGACTAGCAGCTCTACTCCAGTTAATAGAAAGACGTAAGAAGCACCCAATCCATCATGTTATGTATACTGTTCAATATGCCAACTATTAATCAATTTATAAGAAATACAACACATTAAATCAGAAATGTCATAAAATTTTTGCTCTTCGGGGTGCCCTCAACATCGAGGAACATCTATTAGGGTGTATGCGCGAGTCATTTAGATCATGAGTTGACACAAAAATAAAAAATAAACTTTTACAGTATAAGTGATCAGTGTCGGTGAATGAGATAGAAGTATAAAATATGGAAAGATCTCTTAAGACCTTGTTGGCATATCAGGTGTTATTGGACACAATCTAAAAAAAATATCTATATGTAGTGATTAGATACGGTGATCTATCGCCTTGACTTGAATTTCCACGTTTATTTCCTACTTGCTTATGCGGTTGGTTAAGTTAAGTCTTTTAAAACTCTGTGCAGTTCTTGATTCCGATTAAATTAGGGAGACTTTACGCATTAACTTGTAAATAATTTTTACATCATCAATATAATTTTACCTATTATAACATGTTACTTATCATTTATTCCAGGTTATCAATTAATATTTATTAAACAAAATTATCTGTAATTAATTTTTAAATGACTTAATGATATAAAAAAAATTACATCATGCATAGAACTTACACTCTTTTTAATAACTCGTTTCCTTCTAAAACAAACATTAACTCATTAGCTAAAAGAAACCAGACGCAATGGGTTCACTAGGGTGCAGCTCACTCTAATCAAATAAAAGAATTTGGGCTCTATTCTTAAAACTAGTATCTCGGCACGTGCGTTGCACCTGTATTTCAAATTACGTATACACATTTTTTGTTTTATCAAGAAGATGTGTACATAGCCGACATTTGTTAAATTCATTAAGAGCTTGTTCTCTTCGCTACCTTTACAATAAGTACATAAAAATTGATCACAGTGGGAGTAAGATAATAAGAAAAGTTATGGTACTTCTCATATTGTTGGGCATCTTGTTGTTATCACAGACCTTCGTCATGAAATCCCTAATTAGTAAATTTTGGAGGTAACTTCAGTCCCATCTCTTTCGAGAATACTGCTACGTGTTTTAGGACCCGTCTGGCCATAAGAACTATTCACTTTCTTTCGGAAAATATTTTCACTTTTTTTTTTTTAAAATCAGCGTTTTGCCATAAAATTTCAAGGAATTTCAAAAACAATCAAAACCTTGATTATCACCTTTTTCACAACCAAAACCTTGTTGATAAAGTACATTTCAACAACAAAATATTATTTGCAAAAATCTATGGCCAAACACAACTCCAACTTTAAAAAATTCAAAAAAGTGAAAATTTGTTTGGTTTCTATGGCCAAATGCCTACTTAGTTAATTCTATGTTATTATAAATAATAACTATTAACGTGACCCTTCCCTCGACCCAGCTAATGCGCGCGGAAGGCTTTGTACATCGGATTGTTCTTTTTTTATTATCTATTTATTTAAAAAGAATTATTATTTTGATAAATTTATATATTAAATATTGCTATCAGTAGTTCTATAATGTGAAGTATGATAGCTTTTGAATTAAACAAAATTCAAGTCGACGTATGAATGTTAATAATAATTATTTGTATTTTAAATTTTTTTAATATCTTTATTGATCACGCTATTTATTTATTTATATAGGATAACAAAATTATACACGATATCTGAAAGATGGATGATTAAACACAATGAGTTGTAAACACATTGATCAGTGTCCTATGATCTGACATTGTATGCTGCAAATAGTATCTATGATTTATATTTAAAGAAGACCCATATTGTGAATGATTAAATAATTTGAGTGCATAATCTCATTCTCTTAACTTTCTTGATACTCATAGTAATTTATCTACCATCTATGATCATAACATAAAAGTATGACGAAGACATCAAATGTGAAACTCATTTTATATAAAAACAAAGGAAAAAAGATAAATATGACAAATGATCAGTTCAAATAAATAAATATGTATCAGAATACAATCTGCATGAATTATTTTCTAAAATTCTAAAAATTAAACAATTACGTATATGAGATTGTGGACTTACTCGTATTTCTATTATTTTGAGGACTCTTGGGATAAAAAATTATGATATTTTAGAATCATAATAGTTACATTTGACAACATCCAAGTCTATGTAGAAAATATTATACAAGGAGTCACTGCCCAATAAATTGGTTAAGTGAATATTGTTATTCAAAAAGTAAATGAAGTTGGAATGAATATAAAATGTTAGTGATGAAAAGATTTCTTCAAATGGTGTTAGCAAAATTCTTTGAGATGGAGAAAATAAATTGGTTAAGTGAATATTGTTATTCAAAAAGTAAATGAAGTTGGAATGAATATAAAATGTTAGTGATGAAAAGACTTCTTCAAATGGTGTTAGCAAAATTCTTTGAGACGGAGAAAAGAGTAGATGCGATCTTCCAAAATCTATAGCGGCACTGCAATTAGCTAGATTCAATAATTGTATATATTTTGGTGACATTGCATGGGCCATCACGAATGTTTGTGATTTGCATTATGTGGAATGACAAAATTAAAAATTTTGGTGTAAATTTTCTGTGAAGAATGGTAGATATTTATAAAGATTCAACAAATAATAAATATATCTTTTCAAAAATAGATATACCTTTTAGTATTGAAAACACCCTTTCATAAAGAAGATGTTCATCTTTTATTTAAATAAGTCATTTAATTTATTTAGAAGGATAGTTTAGTAATTTAACTCTTAAATTTAGGAGTTCATATTTTTAATATAATATAGATATAGATATAAATAGATATAGATTAGTGTGGATTTAGTGAATTCGTCCAAGAAGGAATTGTACTATTGAGTATTGACTATATATCACACAAATTTTTAACTACATCATGTTAAGATCTTTTATTCTAAAAAAATAACAACAACAATAACAAATTGAGTATAATCCCATAAATGAGATCAGAAGAGGGTAGAGTATATCTCCTTACACTCACCTCATGAAGGTAGAATAACTGTTTTCGAAAAATAAATACTTTATTCTAAAAAAAGTAGTGATTCGTTAATTGTTTATGTAGTTTCCAAAACAGCAAAAAATTCATTTTTAAAACATAAAAATCATCATATGAACTCACACAAAATATTGGATACATCGACTCTTGTAATTTGAAATTTTCATTTTTTTTGGGAGGGAAGAAGTAATCTTAGGGAGGAGATAAGAAATCTACCTAATCTAGAAAAGCATTTAAATTCCTCTTATCTCCCAATTAATACCTTTTTGACCCTTTCAACTTCTTCTATCTTCATAATCTACACAAAAGAAAAGGATTTTGACAGATATATTAGTAGTCAAAATCAAACAGAAAAAATACTTATATGATTTTATCAATCCTATTTTTTGCTTATAAATTTCTGCAGCAAATGTGGTACATTCAGTATTGAAGTGTCGATACAATCATTCTATCATTCCAATAAAACAGACTTTCCATTAACAAGTTACTAGAGGTGAGATTTTCCATTCTTTTGTATTTTGGTTTGATTTTTTTCAGCCCTTCATCCCTTTAAAGTTTGATGATGATGATTTTCTTCATGTTTTATACACATTTATAGCATGTTCATGTATGCATATATGTTTGGAACAATTTTTGTTGTTAAAAGAGGTTGAATAGGTTAAAGCTTCTCTAAACTATTGTTGTTTACTAGTGTTAATTGAATTGTTAGAGATGAGTCCGATACACGCTCCTAATTAACTAAAAGAAGTGTCACGTGAGAACTACACGCGACTAATCAACTTATCCCAATCTAAATAACACTTTAATTAGGGATTATAATTAATAATCAAAATTAATTAAATGGGTAAATGTTAAGGTGAGTTAACTCTACCATTAAACTTCGATTTCCCCATCAACCTTCGATTTTTCACTGTGGATATTGTATTATTAAATTAGTAAAAAAAAAAAGAAAAGGAATTGTACTATGACTATATATCACACAGTTTAACTACAATCATCTCAAAGATATTTTATTCTAAAAAAAAGGTAGTGATTCGTAAATTATTTATGTAGCTTCCAAAATAGTAAGATTTCATTTTTAAAACATAAAAATCATCCTATAAACTCGCACAACATATCAAATACATCTACTCTTGTAATTTGAATTTTTTATATATATATTTTTTTTGGGGGGGGGGGGGGGGGGGGGGGGGGGGGGGAGGAAGTAATCTTATTAGGAGACAAGATGAAATTCTTCCTTCGACCTAATCTAGAAAATCATTTAAGTTCCACTTATCTCCCAATTAATTGGAGTACCTTTTTGCCCCTTTAACTTCTGTTATTTTCATAATCTACACACACAAAAATTTTTATAAAAACACATACATGCACACTGCGTATATATATCTGATTTCAGTCTTTTCCACACTCAAAACAAACAAAAAAGTTAGTTCTTCTTTTTGTTGTTTCTGTTTTTTCATTTATATAATATTTGATATTTTGGGATTTTGAAAGATATATTAACCGTCAAACTCAAAAAAAAAGAAAATACTTGTACGATTTTATCAATTCAAAAAGAAGCAGAGAACAAAGATTAATTTTTGCTTACAAATTTCTGCAGCAAATTGAAGCGTCGATACAATCATGACTCAAACCCCGGTAAATTTGATCTTCATTGGCCCTTATAATTCCAAAAAAGCAGACTTTTCATTAACAAGTTACTAGAGGTGAAAATTAGCTATTCTTTTGTATTTTGGTTTTATTTTTTTTCCTGCCTTGCTCATTCCTCTTTAAAGTTTTGTTATGTGGTGATGATGATTATTCATGATTTATATGTGTGTGTTTGTCTACACATTTATAGCATGTTCATTTATGCATATAGAGTTGGAACAGTTTTTGTTGTTTAAAAGAGGGTGAATCGGTTAAAATCCCTCCAAACTATTGATGTTTTATGAGTTTTATATCACTTCAGTTAAATTATATTATTAGAGATGTGTCTGGTACACGCTCTTAATTAACTAAAAATAATAATTTATATTTGGCTAAATCATTTGCGAATATTTTATTAGTAGAATATATTTGACTAATATTTTTAAGAAGTATTTTTACGTGTCAAATCATGAAAAAAGAAAATGTTAAATTTAATTTAGCAAAGATATATTCATTTGTCCAGAAAATATTGATTGAGCTAAGGATCGAGCTTTTGCTCACATACATAAAAAGCGAGATTAAGAATAAGAAACTAACAGATGTAAGAAGTACCTCATAAAATATGCAAGATCTTTTAATGAGACCTTGTTAGCATATTAAGTGTCATTAGATATAGTCTAGGAAAAATATAAGAAGTACCCTATAAAACATGCATGATCTCTTAGTAAGACATAGTTATGGCATATCAAGTGTCAATGGACACAATTTAGGAAAAATACAAGAAGCACCTTATAAAATATCTCTTAGAAGACCTTGTTGGCATATAAGGTGTCATCGGATAAAATCTATTCTAGTGAAAACATAAGAAGCATTAGGCTATAAAACATGCTAGATCTCTTATATAGACATAGTGATTTATCGCCTTGTATTGAGTTTCTACCACAGGTCATTTGTAAATATACTTTGCACCATTAATATAATTTTACCTATTAAAACATGTTACTTACCTTTTATTCTAGATTCTCTATTAATATTTATTAAATAAAATTGTCTACAGTTACCTTGTGAGCGACTTAATGATATAAAAAAGATTACATCGTGCATAGAACTTACGCCTTTTCTTAAATAACTCATTCCTTCTAAAAGAAACATAAACTCATTCCCTAATGGACAATCATCCGCAATGGGTTCGTTAGGGTGCAGCTCACTCGAGTCAAATAATTTTTTTTGGCTTTAAGGATGTGTTCGTTACGAAGGGACATGCTTTTTCAATAAATAAATAAATTTAAAATAAGTAATTTTTATTTACTTTTTATGTTCGGTATATAAATAAAAGATATTATTATAAAATTATTTGTATATAATCTTGACAAATACTATAGAGTGGGGAAGGAAAGAGAAGGGGTATGGGGTAGGTGGGTGGGGTTGGGGGTGGGATGGGGGATGGGATAGTGGGTGTTGGAGTGGCCGGGTGGGGAGGGGGGGTGGGGTGAGACTGAGAGTAGGAGGTGGGGAGGAGATAATTAATATGAAATGCCATTAGTAGAACTTGTTTTCTCTACTTTCATTTGAAAAGTCATTTTTCTCATTTTAAAGAAATTTATTTTTTTGGAGAAGATATTTTTAAACATTTATACATACCGAACATGAGAAAATTGAAGAAAATATTTTCCTCCATACCAAACACACCCTAATTCTTAAAATTAGTGTGGATTTAGTGAATTCGTCCAAAAAAGACTTGTACTATGACTATATCACACAAAGTTTAACTACAATAATATTGAAAACATTCCATTATAAAAAAAATAGTGATTCATAACATTATTATTTATTCAGATACATCCATCCTTGTAATTTGAGTTTCAATGTCATTTTGGGAGGGAGTAAAAAGTACTCTTAGAGAGGAGATAAGATGAAAATCTTTTATAACCTAATCTAGAAAAGCATTTAATTAAATTCCACTTATCTCCCAATTAATACACTTTTGGCCCTTTTAACTTCTATCTCAATAGTGTACAAAACACACACACACACAGTGCGTAATCTGATTTCAGTCTTTTCCACAACTACATCATCAGACGACTCATGTTCTTCCACGTCAGCATTGTCTTCCTCCTCCTCCTTTCTTTATAACTCGATACAAACGAAAACTCCTCCTCCTCTTCTTCTTCTTCTTCATTTGTATTAACAGTCAAAAATTAAACAGGAAAAAGATACATATACGATTATCTCAATCCGGAGAACAAAGACTAATTTTTGCTTACAAATTTCATGCAGCATTTGGTATTGAAGCATAGATACAATCATATCAAGTTACTAGAGGTAAGATTAGTCATTATTTTTTATTTTGGTTTTATTTTTCCAGTCCTGCTCATCCCTTTAAAGTTTTTTATATGATGACGATTTTTCATGTTTATGTGTGTGTGTGTGTGTTTTTGTACACTCATTTATAGCATGTTCATGCATACATGCTATAGGGTTGGAACATTTTTTGCTGTTTATATGTTCACTTTGATTGAGTCGTAGATTAAGAATAGGGTTGGAGCAATTTTAGCTGTTTAAAAGAGTGTGAACAGGTTAAAAACTTAAAACCCCCTCTGAATTATTATTGTTTTTTAGAATTTCATACTTACTATGGAGGGTTCAATTACGCTCGACAATAGCTGTCTATATATTTAAAAAATCCTAGGTTGAATTGTTATTGACGCGTCTAGTAGACGCGCCTAATTAACTAAAAAATGTGCCGTGTATACGTGGCTAATTAACTCAGTCTAATCTAAGTACCACTTTAATTAGGGTTTTAATTAGTAATCAAAATAAATTAAATGGGTAAAACTTAAGCTGGGTTAATTCTACCATTTCACTATGGATATTGGTTTATTAGGAGATTTGAGATTTAAAAAATTAGGATTTTTTTTGGGTTTTACTAAGAAGATATAATGAAACAAAGAATTGACTGTTCTTTCAACAATATGGGTAAAAAATTGAGACTAAAACAAGAAAGGAAACTTTAAAGAAATTCAGATGAAACAAGAGTGGGGAAGAATTCTCAGATGGAGAAATGAAGAAGAAAGGTAAGAAAATGAAGAAGAAGCCAAGAATTTAAAGGAAATAAAAGTAGAATTTATAAAAAAAATCGTAAGCTTAATTAACCCTTAGACACCGCTAGGTGGAGCCATTTTTATGCTTTTTTCAACTCCGACGTGCCTTTTGCGAGTTATCCCAAATATTTTGCCACATAAATCCCCGGTTTTTCTTGATATATAGTGAGCTATTGTTCGGGGTAATGGGAACACTCAATAATTTAAGTATGAAGCTCGCAAAACAACGATACTTTAGGGGGTTTTACCTATCCACTCAAAAGGAGCCTAAAGTAGATATGATAGAACTTCTCTACTTGAGTGAATATTGAGACGATGATAAGAGGCGGACTTCAAGATTTTGAAGTTTATGAATTCTGAACTTATTATCGAACCCATAACTTGTTTTAGTTGTTGGATTGACAAGTAAATATTCAAACATATTTAATGAATTTCCTAATATAAATACATGATCTACTCAAAAGCTACTGGATATGTACGAACAAACCTAATGTTATAGCTCCACCCCCTAATGAAGATTAGTTTGGACTTTATAAATAGTACCGAGTGTGTTTGGTACGACGAAAGTCATTTTCTAGGAAAGTGTTTTCAACGAGGAGATACAATATCACATTTAAAGCTAGGCCATTATGGTCATCAAAGGAAGTGCAAAAATAATTATATGTTAACCTCTAGTGACAAATCTAATAGCTTGCTTGGGCAAGGTGGCGGAATCAACTTATTTTGAGAGTTACTTCTTATCAAAAGTTCTTTTTGAAGCGTGCTTTAGGAGAGGTGCACTTTTTATTAGGCTAAATCATGTGACAAGTATTTTTGTTAGTAGTTTGTATTTGACCAAACCCTTGTTGTCCGGCCCTTCCCCGGACTCCGCGCATAGCGGGAGCTTAGTGCACCGGGCTGCCCTTTTAGTTTGTATTTGACCAATGATTTCAAACAGTGTTTTTACGTGCCAAATTATAAAAGTTACTGCTGATTTAATTTAATAAATATGAATTTATGATATGGGTAATCTAGTCTTGAAAAAATCAAAAGAATTGTATTTTAGGAGAAGCTACTGTTTCGACTTAAAGGCTGAAAAACTTCTGCTCAAAAACACTTGTTTCTACAAAAAAAAACTTGGTCAAACACCTTTGTTCATTAAAATAAATGTTTTTTCTTTTGAAAAAAAAGTTGACTTTGAGAAGCTTAGCCAAACATGCTTTAAACACAAGTTTTACTAAAAAAAAAATGGGCAGAGACATGTTCACTCTCAAGTGCATTAGTATATTTTTATGCTTCTGCTAAGGAATGGAGGTGCATTGTGTAGGTTTAGACCCTGATAGACATTACAAGCATATGTTTTTAAGCTGATTTTCAAGTCCACTTTTATTTATTTATTTATCAGGACATACTGAAAATGAGGATCCAATGCAAAAAATTGAGCAAAAAGACATCTAATGTCATGCCGGACGAGAGAGCCATTCGTGCAGCATCGATTCTGATACAAATGGCTAAAGGGAAAGGCTGTTTTGCAGAGAACGACTCTCCCTCTTGTCATGTAAAAGATGGCTTGGATAAAATTTCGGATTGCAGATTAACTGAAAACACCAAGGATTGCTGCGACCGATTCAAGAAAGACAAGCTGATGAAGATGGAAAATAGCAAAAAATTAGACTTGCAATCTGCAAGAGCCACTGTTGCGGAGAGAAAAAATAGAAAGAGGACATTCCATTCACTTGAAAAATCATGCACAAGAAATCTGCAGAAGGTTTGTTCTTATTAATGATTTTAAGTCTTGATCTTCAATATTATATAGTAAGTACCAATTATAGTTGCAATGGATTGAAAGAAATTTCAGCCAGGGGCGGAGATAGAAGCCTAGATACGAGTAGTTAAGGAATTAAGTAAATGTGGACACATATTAAATTTAGAACTTGGTTATTAGCACTTGAAATTCAAAACTCATACACTTAAAATTCTGGCTCCGCCTCTGAGTTCAGCAACCTTATATATCAGATGATGGTAATCTTCTACATGGTACATATTCTGTGTTTATATTTTGTGAATAAAGTTGATAATAGAGGGCGAAATTTTGCAGGAAATGGAGAGGGAAACTCGTTGTATTGCCCCCACTATCACCGGCACATTCTCATTTTCCATTATACATCTTCTCTGTGCTGTCCGGAACGCTTTAATTACACCACCTGCAAAAAAAAATAGCATCATATTTGACAAGTATGTTGAAGCCAGCAAGAAGAAACAAACAAGGGATTCAGAAGGGGTAATTCGGATTGATAAGCATGGTGGACACTTTTCTGGATTGAACGGAGATGTCCAAAGCCACTTACCTTCTCTTACTACACGTGAAATCGTAAAGCGTGTGAGGTTGAATCCTCGAGACTCTCGTATTCTTGAAGCCAATGAGCCAATTCAGGAGTTAGTCAGTGGAGTTCTCAAAGTGTTCTCATCAAGAACAGCATCAGTCGGAGCAAAATCACGAAAGGCACTCGTAGTATATGAAAGGCATAGCAAACGTTGGTCATGGATCGGTCCACTCCCTTCCTTCTCACTGCATAGTCGAGAGACATCTCCTAAGTATTGGGGTCTTCCATACAAAACTCTTGTGGAAATGGTTGATTCCTTCGCTTCCTGGCTGAAACAAGGGCAAGAGATCATGCTACGGAAAATAAGTACTCTTCCGAAACCACCACATGAATTGATGCAATGTGTCAATTATGGTGAACGGTTTATGCAACCTAGAACAGCAAAGAGTATCAGGACGATTAGCCCGTGCTGCGAGGAAATAAGAGCTTATTTCCGTAGAGAAGAAACTTTAAGGTACAAAGTACCTGACAGGGCTTTCCCATATACAGCCGTTGATGGTCGGAGATCTGCTGTTGCTCCTCTGAAAAGGTGTAGTGGCAAAGCATTACTAAAAGTTCGCGATCACCATATTCTTAAGAAAAATCGACCGGCTCATTTTACTGTCCTTTGTTTGGTAAGAGATGCAGCTGCTAGATTGCCCGGAGGTGTTGGAACCAGAGCTGATATTTGTGTTTTCGTAAGGGATTCTCAGTACATTGTTGAGGACATTACTGATTTGCAAGTTAGCCAGGTTGTCAGTGGAGCTTTGGACCGTTTGCACTATGAAAATGATCCGTGTGTGAGATATGACAAGGAGCGGCGTTTGTGGGCCTATTTACATGGAGATCGACAGGAAGGGGATTTTGAATTTGATTCTACATTTTCTAACAAGAGTAGGAAAAGGGCTAAGAAAAATGAACGTTGAAGTGCCAGCGGGAGGTAGCGGGTACCCATTGTTGCAAAACAAAATGAACTCTGAAATTTAAGTGCTCAAAGTGTTTTGGGAAGTGCTAACTTTAACCAAATATATTCAGACTGTATATTAAACATCAAAGTTTTTCAGTTGTAATGATGCTGAATCATGTATTTGTATTGCTGCATGTTCTGGATGTTTTTTGTTTAATAGATATGACAAGGAACGGCGTTTGTGGGCCTATTTACATGGAGATCGACTGGAAGGAGATTTTGAATTTGATTCTACATTTTCTAACAAGAGTAGGAGAAGGGCTAAGAAAAATGAACTTTGAAGTGACAGCGGGAGGTAGCGGGTACCCATTGTTGCAAAACAAAATGAACTCTGAAATTTAAGTGCTCAAAAGTGTTTTGGGAAGTGCTAACTTTAACCAAATATATTATTTTATTTGGTGGAAGTTGTTCATCAGATTTTTTCTGGAAGATAGTTAATGTAGGATAAACTATTTCAAGATTTCTGAGACTGTATATTAAACATCAAAAAATTTCAGTTGTAATGATGCCGAATCATGTATTTGTATTGCTGCATGTTCTGGATGTTTTTTGTTTAATAGAAGAACATGCATAACGTAAGCTGAGATCATTTTCAGAAACTTGGACTCCAAAACTTCACCATTCAAGGTTACAGTAGCCTTAGACTTTCCCTAGCTATACGGTCTGCAAGGGCATCGATCAACGTAGATTTTCCCGAACCACTAACACCAAGAACTGCCATTATTTCTCTTTCCCTAGCTTCTCCTGAAGTGTCATTCAACAATTCCTTCGTGTGATTCATGTCCTCATCTCTGTCTTCCCGTGGCAACTCACTATCCCTGTAACCTCTCCTCAAGCACCTAGGAAGTACTGTCACTTACTGTCGAACTTTAACACTAATACTGAGGTTACGGAAGGAAAGAACAAAGGGAAATGAAGTAAGGATTTGGAAAAATAGGATCATTTGTAGTTGCTATTTTCCACAATGGACTAGTCACCAATGTCTTGAAGCTCCATTCTTTGTTCAGATTGCTTTAGAATCGCTGAGGAAATCAACCTCAAAGCTTGCCAATGCAGAGACAAGAAAACACATATATATACATGCACTAAGCTCATCTTAGTCACCATACATTTCTTTCCTTTAAGTACATAAGATAAGAAAACTTAAGTCTTCTTCATATTTGTTCAGAACACGGATTAAGATAGAAGGTTAGCAGGTAATAGAGTGTTATCTCGCTTATCCTTCAAAAATTAGTAGTCGTAGCAATACCCATGTAGTTTCTTATCTTTTGATTTCTGTTACTATCTTCTACTTCTTGTATTTAGATTATCGTAATATGTATTTGTAGCTACTATCTATTGTTGTCACACTTCCTGTCGTATTTTGTCATGGCTTATTCATTCTCATTATTTCCTTTTCCGAACTGCTTTAAACTGTTTTTCCCGAGCCAAGGGTCTATGGGAAACAACCTCTCTACCTCCAAGGTAGGGGCTTTACCGGAATATGCTGAAAAATGATCACTCTTTAGGGATAAGGTCTGCATACACTCTACCGACTCAAGACCCCACTTTGTGAAAGTATATTGGGTATGTTGTTGTTGTTGCAACACTAGGGTCACACTAGTGTTTGTCTAAAAGTATTAGCAAATATTATAAAAATATTCAGAATATATTTTGTAATATTTAGTGTTGTCTAATTATGGTAGATATAAGATCCTTATCGTATTAGAATTCCACATTGTATACACTATATATATTTATATTAATGAGACACCTAAACCCTATTTTTTCCAGTTGCTCCCCCCCCCCCCCCCCCCAACGGGTCAGCCGCCGGCAAATCTTTCTTTTTTTTCTTGAATTTTGCATTTTTTTCCTGTCTCTTTTCTGTGGCTACCATATCTACCCCCACCTCCCCTAAAGCTTATGCATCCTCCACAATCGTCATTGACAACCCCCCTCCCTCCTCCACATCCTCTTTTCATCTTGCATTCACCGTCACGAATATCATTCCATTAATTCTTGATCAGGAAGACGGTCAATATTCTTCGTGGGTTGAACTCTTCTATATCCACTCTTGTGCATACAACGTGCTTGACCACATTGACGACTCTATCCCTCGCCCTCTAGACGTTACCGACTCGACATGGCGTCGTCTTGACGCTATTGTAAAATAATGGATTTATGGCACCATATCTAAAGATTTGCTTTACACAATCATGAAAACAGGTGGCTCGGCTCATAAGTTATGGGTACGTTTGGAGGAAATCTTTCAGGATAACAAACATACTTATGCCGTGTATTTGGAGGAATAGTTCAACAATACACGTTTCGAGAATTTGCAAACATGTTCGAGTATTGTAAACAATTGAAACAAATTGCGGACCAATTATCCAACGTGGCGACACCCATTTCCGAAACGAAGATGGTCCTATAACTTGTTGGTCGCTTACCGAAGGGTGAATATGATACTCTCGCGACTATGATTCAACAAGCCGACCCACTACCGAGTTTCAACATGGCACACTCACAATTACTTTTGGAGAAAACCCGACGTGCCAAATAGGAAGAACATAATCAAAAGGTGTTAGCGTTTGAAAATCCGGCAACAAACACCGCCCCCATCGCCCAGCCGCCACCGTCGGACCACCACCCACCACTGGACAGTTGCGTTTGACCCCTTTGGTTTTTCTGTAAAGTATCTGCTTATGGGGACACCCCTTACGAGATGCAATAGTACAGGGGACCTCTATCCATTCTACTCCACTTCCGCTGCCAGATCCCGCTCACACAACTCTCTCGCTGCTATCTCTCCGTCAACTTGCCATAATAGGCTTGGACACCCAGGAGCTCCTATTTTTAATTTTCTTAGGATCAATAATTTTATCGATGTAATAATGGAAAACTTGCCCAACATTGTTTTTCGTGCCCTTTAAGAAAACATGTTCACCTTCTGTTTAAATCATCTTTAAGTGTTACGTTTGCTCCGTTTGATATTGTTCATGATGATCTATGGACATCTCACATTACTAGCTCACTGAGTCATAAATATTATCTCGTCTTATTAGATGATATCTCTCATTTTATTTGGATTTATCTACTAAAATTCAAGTCTGAAGTATTTGCCAAGTTTCTTGAATTTTGTATTTTTATCAAAACTCAATTTGAAAAAACCATCAAATCTTTCCAATGTGATAATGGTCGTGAATTTAATAATTCCATGTTTCACAAAATTTGCAAAAATAATGGCATAATTTTTCGATTTTTGTGTCCCTACACCTCCCCTCAAAATGGCAAAGCAAAATGAATCATCCGCACCATAAATAACATGGTTCGTACTCTCTTGTTTCATGCCTCTCTCCCTCCGTCCTTTTGGGTCTATGCAGTCAAAATGGTAGAATACATCCTTAATATTTTACCTACCAGTACTCTTCATAACATGACCCCAACCGAAATTTTATACCGTCGGATCTCCTCCTATGATCACCTTCAAATCTTCGGTTGTCTTTGCTACCCAAATCTTGCCTCCACTGCCTCTCACAAATTAGAACCCTGAACTACTCCATGTGTATTCGTAGGTTTCCCGTCTAATTATAGGGGTTATTTGTGCTATGACTTGTCCACTCGTCAAATTCACATCACATTCGACGAGACAATCTTCGCTTTTGCAAACATCTAAAAATTCTGCAACACAGACTATACATTTCTAGACGAATCTGACACTTCGCCCGTCATACTCACTAAACTCCGTTGTACCGCCACCACTGCCCTAGCATCCCCGTCACTATTGTTGGTCAATCTCGGTCACCACCGATTGCCACTGCTACCACCGATAATCGGTCGGTTGTCCCCCAGAATAGTCCAGTCACCATCCCATCGACCTACCGGCACAACCAACCACCATCCCCCATGTTACCGCCACCTACTGTCGTCCCTCCAGTCACCCAGACCGGCCCAGACACAGTACTAACCCACCGGAACCTTCACCATACCATCAACCCGACCCAGACCACCCCACTGTGACACCCACACATACTACCCACATAACCACCGTCACCGAACCCAACATCGACTGGCCATCACCTACCAGCTCCGACCGGATCCCCAACCTATCATCTATCAGCTCCGACCGGATCCCCAACCCATCACCATCACTCGACACCACCAGCCACGTCCCCTACCCCATTGATGTAACCCAACAACAACTACCGACAGTCACTACTCTACAGATCCTGAACTCGCGGCCTAACCCAGACCCGACACCCAACCAAAATACCCAACCCATGCACCATATGGAAACCTGTGCTCCACACGGGATTTTCAAACCCAAAATCCAATTTAACCTATCCACACAAACCATATCCCCAATTCCTAAAAACCCAAAATTAGTCAAACTTGACCCAAATTGGAATGCGGCCATGCGTGAGGAATTTAATGCTTTAACGAAACATCACACTTAGGATTTAGTTCCTAGACCGAATGGGGTGAATGTGATCCGATGCATATGGCTTTTTCGTCACAAATTCAGAGACAATGGTGACCTAGAGAGATATAAGGCGAGACTTGTGGCTAATGGTACTAATCAACAGGAGGGCATTGATTGTGGTGAGACGTTCAGCCCGGTTGTTAAACCGGATACTATTCGCACAGTTCTGAGTATTGCTATGGGTAAGCATTGACTGATTCATCAGCTTAATATGAAGAATGCATTTTTACATGGGGACTTGAAAGAAACTATTTACATGCACCAGCCGCCAGGTTTTGTCCATCTTGCAGCCCCTCATTATGTATGCCGTCTTCGTAAGTCACTTTATGGTTTGAAACAAGCCCAAGAACGTGGTATGAACGCTTTGCACAATACATTATGCAGATTGGGTTTGTATGTAGCAAGTGTGATAATTCTCTATTTATTTTTAATCGAGGTAGTAACATTGCTTATCTGTTGTTATATGTTGATGATATTGTCCTTACTGCCTCATCTGATGTGTTAAAAAATGAGATCATTGCACTGCTTAAAACCGAGTTTGCTATGACTGACTTGGGAAAGTTAAGTTACTTCTTAGGGATTTCAGTGACTAGATCTGCAGATACTATATTTTTATATCAACGTAAGTATGCAGATGAGATTGTGTTCATGGCTAAAATGGTGAACTGCAAGATCATGCTCGCTCCAGTTGACTCTAAATCAAAGCTAAGTGTTGTTGATGGTGATCCAGTGCCCGATCCTACTCTGTATAGGGGTCTTGCTTGTGCACTTCAGTATCTTACTTTCACCAGACCTGATATTGCTTATGTCGTTCAGCAGGTGTGTCTATTTATGCATGCCCCCAGGAAGCCTCATTTTACTGCTCTTAAACGTATCATTCGATACGTTAATGGCACACTTGATTATGAATTGCATCTATACCCCTCTGCACCGACCAGGTTGTTATCATATACGGATGCAGATTGGGCAGGATATCTGGACACACGACACTCCACCTCTGACTATTGTGTATTCTTAGGGGATAATCTCATTTTATGGTCTGCCAAGAGGCAAGCCACCCTATCCGCTCGAGTGAAAAAGCATAATATAGAGGCGTTGCAAATGTTGTTGCTGAGATCTGCTAGCTCCGAAACCTTCTTTTGGAGCTCCAGTGTCCCTTGCGTAAGGTGTTTTTCGTTTACTGTGATAACATATCTGCCATATATTTATCTCATAATCCGGTTCAACATGAGCGAACCAAGCACATTGAGATGGATATACACTTTGTTCATGAGAAGGTTGCTATCGGTCATGTTAAGGTGTTTCATGTGCCTTCTTCGTATCAGTATGCGCATATCTTCACGAAAAGACTTCCTAGACAGCTATTCCTCAACTTCAGATCCAGTCTCAGCGTCCGGCCTCCTCCCGCTCCGACTGAGGGGGTGTATTAGCAAATTTTATAAAATATTCAGCATATATTTTGTAATATTTAGTGTTGTATAATTATGTTAGATATATGATCCTTATTATATTAGAATTCCACATTATACACACTATATATATTTGTATTAATGAGAAAGACTCCCAAGGGAGATTAATACATTATTACGAAAACTAAACTTCAATAATATATTTTGGAGGAAAAGCATCCTTAGTACTTCTTAAGAGAAGGTTAACATACTGAGCAAGAAGGCAGATTTTGGGAACACAAAAACCGATACTTCGACACTGGCCAACAAATTCCTTTCTCTGTTTCAAGTAATTACAACATTTTGAACTGCGGGGAGCTTCTTCAATTGGATAAACTTTGTTCGTTGTAGATCTTCTTGAGAAGCCGAAAACTAGTAGAAATACATATGTTATGATAGATATTCCAGTTACCAATACAAAGCTTAAGCTATTACTAAAAGTAAGTCAACAGGTCTAAGTGTCTGATTTTATAAATCTGCATTATGAGTCATATTACAGGAGTGTACTACTTACATCTGCTACATTCTGTTGCAATAAAATCATCTGACACAATTTTCTTCCCGTTTAAGTTCTAATATACAACTATGTCAAGCATGTACACGTATGTTGAGACGTGAAAAAAGAAAGCTAGTTTCCTAAATAACATGACTAAGTGGCCCGATGCCTAATTCGTCCTCTATGTCATCGTCTTCTTCAAACAGCTTCAAGAAGCGAGCTTTCTCGTGCTGCCTCTTTTTTTTCTTCCAACATTTGTACCCAGTAACTGCTCCAGCAACTAAAATAATTGACACTAAAGCACACACAAGAAGCTGGAAAACCCAGTGCATTCTCTTTTCCCTTCTTTGTGAACCAGATGAGTGATTTGAAGCTAGAGTAACAATGTAACAAAACTGAAAATTAGTACTGAGTATACAAGTAAACCAACTGTACAAATTCACAGAAGCAGAAAAAGCTTCAATTATGAACTATATCCCAAATATTAAAATATTAGGGAATATGTAGCAAAATTAAGTAAGGTCATCATAATGGCCATGAAAGTATTCTTTCATCTGGACTTCCAAAGTAGTTAAATAGGAGTAATAAATAAGTCAAATTATAATATCTTAACTGACCATTTCATAAAGGAATTGTCAAATGCCAAAATTGCTAAATCTTGCCAGAGATGTTTAACAAACCGATTTGTATATGTCTCATTAAAGTATATGCTGCTTTCCCACAAGGGAGGGGGTGGGGGTGGGGGGTGAGATAGCATTATGCTTGTTTCCTCCCAGCAGAAACGGAGTTAGACCTTTGAAACTTATGGGTTTTAATCTTTTTAAGTTACTGATTTCGAAATTAATAATTTGTAAAGTATTCAATGGTTTTTTAAGATAAATATAAGTTTAAACCAGCGCTACTGGTTTTGGCTGAACTCGTAGCCAATACTCTAGCTCCGCCCCCGCCTCCACGAAACTATTAGAGAACCTAAATCATTTCTGATGTGCATTTTAGATGAATACTGATTATGATCTGGGTAGATCTTAGAAAACATAAATGAATTTTTCTTTAACATCTAAAGATGAAAAATATTGAGAGTATCAGTAATAAAGGAATATATTCTTTGATTGTATTCATCAATAACATACAACATATATAGTAGTGTAAGAATATTTAAACTAGGTAACTAATCAACTTAATTACAATAGAAAATATAATTCTACCTATAATAGGAGACCTAATTACAATAGTAATACAATTCTACCTAAAATAAGAGATAAACAATTAATGAAAGAATATTCGGGAAATATTCTATTACACCCCCGTAGTTGAAGCGGGAGGTTCACGAACACTGAGACTGGCTCGAAAATCATCAAATAGTATGCGCGGAAGTCCTTTGGTGAAGATGTCGGCAATCTAATATCTGGAAGGAACATGAAGGATACGAACTTGACCACGAGCCACTTTTTCACGAACGAAATGAATGTCCATCTCAATGTGTTTAGCGCGCTAATGTTGGAAGGGATTGTCAGAAAGATATATCGCACTAATATTATCGCAGTATACAAGTGTTGTCTTTTGAATCGGGCAGTGAAGCTCAAGTAGAAGGTTACAGATACAACAAGACTCAGAGACGACGTTGGTGACACCTTTGTACTCTGCTTCGGCACTGGATCGGGATAGTGTAGGTTGTCTTTTGGAAGACCAAGACAATAGATTATCTCTGAGGAAAATGTAATAACCAGACGTGGAGCGTCGGGTGTCAGGACATCCACCCCGATCAGCATCATAATAAGCAGTGAGACCAGTGAGCGAGGACATGTATAGATGTAATCCGAAGTGAAGTGTGCCTTGGACGTATCGTATAATACGTTTGAGGGCATGCATGTGTGCTTCCGTCGGATTGTGCATGTGTAGGCAAATTTATTGCACGATATAGGATATGTCAGGTCTCGTGAATGTGAGGTACTACAGGGCCCCAGCCAAGCTACGATAGTGAGTAGGGTCTGAATATGGGGGTCGGAATCAGCGCTGAGCTTGGAATTGGTGTCTACTGGCGTGTGTGATAGTTTGCAAGATGTCGTGCCTGCACGATCAAGGATCTCTTCGGCGTACTTCTTCGGACACAGAAATAGGCCGTCAGAATGTCGAGTGACAGAGATGCCCAAGAAATAACTCAGGGGGGCCAGATCCTTCATAGCAAACTCAGAGGAAATGAGAGACATAATAGATCGGCGGAGAGCATCAGATGATGTGGTGAGGATGATGTCATCAACATATAATAATAGGTAAGCCATGTCTGTACCCTTGTTGTAGATGAACAGGGAATGATAGGATCTGTTGTGTGAAAAACCGATAGAGGAGACATAATCGGCGAACCGCTGGTACCATGCTCGAAGAGCCTGTTTCAATCCATAGTGCAATTTCCGCAACAGACACACATAATCTGGATGAATAGGATCCCTAAAACCCTTAGGTTGATGCATATATACCATTTCATGAAGATCCCCATGTAAGAAGACATTCTTGACATCAAGTTGATAAATGAGCCAAGACTTGGATAGAACAATGCTGATGACGGTGCGGATGGTTGTGGGCTTTACGACCGGGCTGAATGTTTCATCACAGTCCACTCCCACCTATTGAGACTTCCAATCACCTACAAGACGAGCCTTGTACCTCTCAAAAGAACCATCAGATTTCTTTTTATGTTTAAAAATCCACATAGAATGAATAATGTTAGCATCAGGTGGATGGGGTACTAGGTTCCACGTCTTATTATTAATAAGAGCATTATATTCGTCAATCATTGAGGCTTTCCAATTAGGGTCGGACAAGGCATCCTTCGGATTTCGAGGGACAAGGGAAGGGACAACTGAAACGGATAGGTTAAACATCTGTTTAGGTTTATAAATTTTATGTATGGAATGGGTTTCCATAGTCTGAGAGCGTGTATCGGGATGCGGGATGAGAGAAGGGTGTGTCATGGGACTGCCGAGAAGAGGAGAAAGGGCAGAGGTGGCGGGACCGGCTGGCCGATGCTCGGTTTGCTGAGAGGTGGCTGCGAAATCACCCTGATGCGGGCTATTCCGGGCCACCGTCGGTAGAACCGGGTAGGTAATGTGTCCCGAGCTATCCGAGGTGGGGGTGGGTGCCGGGGTCTGAGACGGCGGACTATGTAAATGATGAATTAGAAGATGGTTCAGTCCATCATCTATGAAGTCGTAAGAATGCCGAGGTGACGAGTTTAGGGAGGAAAAGGGGAATTGAGACTTATCAAATAGGACATGTCGTGAAATAATAATTTTACGGCTTGACAAGTCATAGCACGAGTAACCACGATGATTGGAGGGATAACCCAGAAACACACACGACTTTGACGCATCACATACTCTCTCATCTTATTTCAATTTGAGTAATTTAACTTGTGATGTCGTCATATGAGATGTAGCGCATGTGTCCATATACTAATTTTCGTTTAGAGCTTTGAGCGACATTGTGTTCATAGCTACCTCAATGTCCGTCGGTGCATAAGTTGAGGGCGGGGGGCTGTGTTGTGTAGGCATGATGGGGACGTGGGCTGATTATGCCAGGGTGAGACTGTCGGTTCTGAGGTGGATTTCACGAGGATGTCGGATACGAGCTAGGAGGAGAGGCCCATGATGTGGCGGGTAGGCAGCCCACGACAGAGGCTGCTGCCACTACCGCGGTCGCTGCTGGTTGTTTCCTGCCGGCGGGGACTGCCCCTTCCCGCCGCCATTGTTGCCAGAATTCCGTCCGCCGCGACCCTTGCCTGATTGTCTGCTCCGGCGGTTGTTGCAGGTGGATGCGGGCTGCTGCGTGTCCTCGAGCCAGCGATTCTGGTTGCCGGAGTTAGAGGCCTTACCATCGGCAGAGGGCCCGACGGTTGTGGTGAGGGCGGCGTCGGTAATACTGGCATGAGTGGTGTTGCGCTTGATTTTTCGGGTTTCCTTAAGAATAAACTTTGAACGAGCCTCATAAAACGGAGGTATCGGCGTGCATTTCTGAAGGATGGTGGCAACGCCGTCATAGGATTTGTTCAAGTCTGCAATAAGTTGCATGACCAACCGATGATTAGTGACTGGTGCGCCGATGTTGGAGAGTTGGTCGGCAAGCATCTTGAGTTCTTGACAATATGCAGACACGTTTGAAATCGCGATTTTCAAGGTATAACGCTCGTTGAATTTTGTTGTCGTGGAAAAACAACGTTCTCTCAATGATGGTGTGCAATAGATCATTAGAGATTGTGACGTATATCCACTGGAGGATGGTTGCGTCCAAACGAGAGCAGAGTGCATCATCAGAAGTCAAAGTCGAGGTAGGTCTGTGGACTTCGGTGTAGGAGGGATGATGTGGTCGATAACTTTGTAAACACAACAGTGGATCTTAAAAAGCTCCGCCCACAAGGAGTATTGACCATTTTCCATCTCAAGGGTGATAGGGATGAAGTTTTTGATGTTGTTTACTGCAAGTGCAGGATGTAATTTGGTTTTGTCAGCCATGAAAGATGAAATTTAGGAGGAGAAGGGAGAGAGAATGGCTGGAAAAATACTAGGGTTCCGTGGGGGTGGCGGCCGAGAGGTATGGTCGGCGGCGGTGGAGGTATTTTTAGGCTACTGATACCATAAAAGAATATGTTTCTTGATTGTATTCATCAATAATGTACAATATATATAGTAGTTCAAGAATATTTAAACTATGTAACTAATCAACTTAATTACAATAGTAAATATAATTCTATTTAAAATAGGAGACCTAATTACAATAGGAATACAATTTTATCTAAAATAAGAGATATATAATTAAATTAATAAAAAATATTCGGAAAATATTCTATTAAGTAATTTCGCCTACATCAACAGCCTCACCTCTATTGGATCAGCTAAAAAGAAAGAAGATCATAAAGAATTAGACGACTAACCATCACGATGAGGGACACACTCTGGACACAAAAATGTGGCTTTGAACTCTTTCTTTAAGTAATGAGTATACTTCCCATCGGATTTAGTAAAATCAGAAGCACATAACTCCCACTCATCAAAAGTATCATCAGGCTTTATTGAGTCTTTCTCATAGATCCCACATCGCTTGCACTTTTTGTCTGAAAGCTCTGTGAGAGACTAAAACATAAAATGGAATCAAATAAAACTCTGGAAGGAGACATCTTATGCCATACACATTATATCAACATAAACTTGGATAATATTTACAACATCAGATATTCACCCCCACCCCCCTCCAAAACTAGACCAACTCAACTGAAGCAGTGTTAGGCAGCAATTGAAAAAAAGAGTTATGACTAAAGTCCACACATGGGAAGGTGCTGCAGGTTACACTAAGTACAGATTGGGTCCAGTTCCATGTCTTTCCCTCCTTAGTGAAGCTTAAAAACTGGGCCTTTGGCTACAACTTACTAAATTAGCTAAATTTTTTGTCTTTAAGGAGTTTTGTATGGTCGAAACCTCCTCCAACGAGGACAATTGCCCAACAATTATTCTCTAAAACTTTTCTAGGAGAAGTGCGGATGAACTTTTCCAGAAATAGCATCTAAAATAGAATAATGATAACTTTGACACCCACAAAAAAAAAGAGAAATGGAGATGTTGCTACAGCATTCTTTATCGCCTTCACCAGGAACTTCTTTTCTTTGGCTTTTCCTATTCTTCATTAGAAAAAAAGACAGATAAATTTAGAAAAATTCTCTTTGCATGCATTGGACAGATCGAAATCATTGATGTCTTGATGGAAAAGAAGAACACATATGTCCTGTCAAGTTTACAACAACAACACCATACCCAGTATATTCCCACACAATGGGGTCTAGGGAGGGTAGAGTGTACGCAGACCTTACCTCTATCTTGTGAGGTAGAGAGGATGTTTTCGAAAGACCCTCAGCGCAAGAGAAAACATGACAAAAAGGTCAGATAAGATTTGAAGAAAGTAGAGTATAGTACAGAGATCATGACAAAATACTATAGTTAAGCATCAATAGAGAAATTTTAACAGTAAATGTATCAGGCTAGTACGATAATCGGAGTACAATAATTAGTAAATAGTGAAAGGAAATCGAAGGACAGGAACCTACAGATACACGAGACATGTACTACTACCTAACCTCTACCCTAATCCGCATCCTCCACAACCTCCTATCTAAGGTCATGTCCTTGGTAAGTTGCAACTGCGTCGTGTCCTGCCTAATCACTTCTCTCCAATACTTTTTCGGCCTACCTCGTCCTCTTCTAAACACGTCTAAATCCAACCTCTCGCACCTCCGCATCGGGGCCTACGTGCCTTTCCTCTGAACCTGCCCGAACCATCTCAGCCTCGCTTCCCGCATCTTGTCCTCTACCGAGGCCACTCCATCCTTGTCCCGAATAACTTCATTTATAATCTTATCCTTCCTAGTATTCCCACACATCTATTGCAACATCCTCATCTCCGCCGCCTTCATATTCTGGACGTACGACTTCTTGGCTGGCCAACACTCAGCCCCATACAACATGGTAGGTCTAAATACCACTCTATAGAACTTGCCCTTAAGTTTTGGTGGCACCTTCTTATCACACAAGACTCCATAGGCAAGCCACCATTTCATCCACCCTGCTCCAAAATACGGTGAGTGATATTATCATCAATCTCTCCATTTTCTTGGATAATGGACCCAAGCTACCTAAAAGTTCCTCGCTTTTGGATGGCCTGTGTCTCAAGCCTCACTTCCACGTCCTCCTCATGCGCTACGTCACTGAACAACTTGAACCCTTTGGACTCCAAGGCTTGTCTCCAAGCCTCCAACTTTGCATTAATTCCATCGCGAGTCTCTTCAATCAAAACTATGTCGTCCGCAAATAACATACACCATGACACCTCCCCTTGGATAATATTTACATGGGACTTGATTAACTCCCTACAACTAGAGAAATCAGTCCCGCACCTTTGTACATTTGACTGCACTCTCTTGGTACTGCTCTATTGATGAACTACTTTAATTGTATGTGCCTTCTTTCTTGGATATTGGCAATATCAAAATTTGATCTTTTTGCCACAAACAATTGCACAAGTTTTTCTTTTTTCCCAACAAGATACTTACATTGTCTCTGGCAAGATGCCAATACTTTGTTAAGAGGGCAAAAAAATTCTTTTACAACTGAGACAGTAGTAGGAAGCACTCATTTTGATGACCAAACATTGTGACAAATGGTTTTTGATATTAAATTTTATACGGAAAAGGCTCAAATATGTTATTGAACTATCGAAAATGGCTCATTTATGCCATCGCCATTACCGAAATGGCCCATCCATGTCATTTTTCATTAACACCGGTTTTACAATACTAGATATGACACTTGACCTCCAATTAGAGGTCCACGTCGTTTAATGAAACCAGCACAAATTAAATAGTAAATTAAACTAAAACCCGACCCATAAATTTGTGCTCGTTTAATTAAACGACGTGGACTTCTAATTGGAGGTCAAGTGTCATATCTGGTATTGTAAAATCGACGTTAATGAAAAATGGCATGGATGATCCATTTTGGTAACGACGAATGGCATAAATGAGCCAAATTATTGACGAATGGCATAAATGAGCCAAACTATTGAAGAATGGCATAAATAAGCCAAACTATTTACGAATGGCATAAATGAGCCAAACTATTGACGAATGGCATAAATGAGTCATTTCCGATAATTCAATGGCATATTTGAGCCTTTTCTGAATTTTAAATGTTCAACTTATCCCTAATGCCAAAGACCATCCATTAAAGGTAGCTGCCCTTAGTTCAAATGGTAATGGTTGAGGGGACTTGTGACATATATGAAAAATTCGAGCCCTGCACTATGTTAACTAAGCCTAATATTTAAGTGAAAAAGAATAGAGGTGTGGGCGCATTATATCCTAGAGTTTCGAGAGTTGTTGTTGGTCCTAGAGTTGGCCGCAGACAGATTTCTCGATCATCATACAAAAAAAATTAAGGTATATAGGATAAACTTCCATAAAAAATTAAATCAAAGAATTGAGAGGGATCATGAGTAATCAAGTGTAACAACTGCAGCTATGACTAATCCTGCATGAACAAACAAAGAAATGATCAATTATTTATCTCCTTTATTAATATAATCGACCCCAATTAATTTAGAATTGAGACATTGTCAAAAGATTGATTAGAGGTCGACCAATAAATCGAAAATATACATCTTTTTTCCTGAAAATTCTTTTACCTGGAAGCAATGTGAGAAAAAGTGAGGTAAACAAAATTAAAACGACAAGAATTCGAGGCTTTAAAGAATGATGCAACGTGACATGTAAAGTTTATTGGATAACAGGAAAGGTGCATAGAGGGCAAAGGTCTGCTTGATCGGAAACTATGGCGGAAGAAAGGAGGCATTTTGCTCGTGAGCAGTTCGCGCGTTATTCAACGGTTATAGCCTTCTCATTTTACGCACTACTTTGACATTTCTTTTTATTTTTTAATTTAAAATTTACTGATCCGATTAATTTAGATTATTGCAGCCGTATAGTTCATTTAAGTATAGCCTCTCCAACAAAAAATTCTCATTTTTTTATAATTCCAAAAAATTTCTTGTTTTGTAACATTACGATTGTTGTGTCTTTATCTAGAACTTTTAATTTTAAATGATACAAAATACTCCTAATACGTTAAGTTACTTAATAATTGCTCATAATAAGCTTATGTGATGCCTTAAATCGATGAGAAAATTCACTATAATTTACCCAAATTGCTTAAATAGTAAATTGGATTTAAATATGTACTTAATGTGGGTACAAATATGTCCTTATTAATCTTCTGTTAAAGTTTGTGTGAAATAGGACATTTTTGGCCCAATTGAATAGGAAATTATTAACGGAGGACAAACATTGAGAATGTTGCATACTTTAATGACATTTTTGGGAAAACTAGACTAATGCCCCTAAAATCAAACTATTTATCCTTGTATATCTCCTTAATTTTTCATACTTCCAAAATTATTTATCCTTAATATCCCTTATAGTTTTTATAGAGCTGTCTCTTTTTTCTTCCTTTCTATTTTATTTCTCTACTTCTTTTCTCCTATTTTTTCTCATTTTTTTCTTTATTTTTTTCTTCTTTTTTGTTTCATTTTTTTTTCAAATTATAGCATTCTTTATTTTCTTTTTTCACCACAATCTAATTCCATATTTAGTTCTAGCTCCTTTCATTTCTTTTTTATTATTATTTTCTTTCTTTTTTAATTCTTTATTACTTCTTTTCTATTTAATTATCTATTTTCTTCTTTTCTTTTTTATTTCTCTACTTCTTATCTTATTTTCTTTCTTTTATTCTTTTATTTTTCTCATTTTTTATTCATTTATTTTTTTCATACAATCGTGACCTTGATACGAAGCTGGAACTGCTAACTAGGATGAATGGGCTAACTATGGATATGATGCCGGAAATAGATCGATTTTATATCACCCTTCAATTCGAATTAGCAAAAGCAATGTCTCCTTGTATAATATGGATTCCAAACATTCATGATCTGGATGTGAATGAGTCGAATGACTTATCCCTCGGTCTATTAGTGAACCATCTCTCCAGGGATTGTGAAATATGTTCTACTAGAAATATTCTTGTTATTGCTTCGACTCATATTCCCCAAAAAGTGGATCCCGCTCTAATAGCTCCGAATAAATTAAATACGTGCATTAAGATACGAAGGCTTCTTATTCCACAACAACGAAAGCACTTTTTCACTCTTTCATATACTAGGGGATTTCACTTGGAAAAGAAAATGTTCCATACTAACGGATTCGGGTCCATAACCATGGGTTCCAATGCACGAGATCTTGTAGCACTTACCAATGAGGTCCTATCGATTAGTATTACACATAAGATATATTGTATGTTATTTTCACCATAATCTGATTCTATATTTAATTCTAATTTTTTTTTGTAATTTATTTATTACTTGTTTCTTTTTGAATAACATTTTAAGTATACTGTTACAATATACTATGATACCCACATGGTATCATACAATACTGGCGGTTCATTCTTTCAACAAAAACACTCATTCCTCAATGATATCAACCTGGTATATATCATATACTGACAGAGTTTCATGGGACTGATTCATTCCTTCAAGAAAAAACATAACTCAATCTTCTATGATACATATATGGTATATATCATATACTTACAAGGTATCATAGAAGATTAAATTATTCCTTCAAAAAACACTACTCTATATTTTATGATACCTACATGGTATATCATATATTGGCATGGTATCATAGAGGACTGACAGTTCATTCTTTCAATACCATCCTGGTGTATATCATATACTGATAGGGTATCATAGATGTCATATTCATTACAATATGATGCTCATACGGTATATATAATATACTCACATGGTATCATAAAGGACAGTTTCATTCTTTAAAAAGAAAACAATCCTTAGTCCTCTATGATACTCACGTAGTATATATCATATGTTGACAGGGTATCATAGAGGACCAATTCATTCATTTAAAGAAAAACATTGCTCAATCCTCTGTGATACCCATATGGTATACATATCATATACTGACATGGTACCATGGATGACTGACCTACGTGATATATCATATACTAATAAGGTATCATAAGGGACTAATTTCATTTCTTCAAAAAGAGCTCAGCCATATATGATACTCACATGGTATATATTATATACTGGCATGGTATCATACATACTAGTTCATTCCTTAGAAAATATTTTCAGTCCTCTATGATACCAACTGATATATATCATATACTGACAGTGTATCATAAATGATTGATTTGTTCCTTCAAGAAAAACTCACCAGTCATGTATGATACTCATATGGTAAATATTATATACTGACTTGGTATCATAAATGAATGATTCATTCCTTAAAAATTTCTCAGTCCTTTATGATACTCATATGGTATATATCATATATTACAAGGTATCATAAAGAACTGATTAATTCCTTCAAAAGAAAATTATAAAAAAATAAAATAAATAGAGTTTAGGCTTAATTTTAATAATTAATATCATTTTTAGCAAGTTAAATTTTATATAAAAAAAGATTACAAAAAGTAGAATCATATTTTAAATATAAATTTTATAATAATATCATTAATATAAAAATACTTAATTAATATTTTATTTTTATATTTTGTTTTATTATTCAAAAGAAAAATAAAAAGACAAGAAACAATAGAAAGGATGAGGACAAAATTGAAAAAGAACAAAAATTAAAATGAAAAAATGTCATACAAGTCTTCAGGAACTCCACGTCGGATTCAACTGTCGTCATTGCAGTGAATATTTTGTGTATAATGGGAATGAAAGGCTTTTGTTAGAAAGAGGTTGTTATATTCAACTGTCGCGATTGCACTGAATATTTCGATACAAATAATCTCTTCATTATTTTTCATTAATAAAATAATATATATATAATTTATAATTTTTTATAATAGAAAACATATTCCTATTCTAATCCCAAAATCAATCCTAGTAGTATAAGAATCTTATAATTATGATAAGTGTACAATACTAATTAATGTAATATTTGCACTAAAATATTACAACAAACTTTACCTAAATTTGCCCAAATCGTGGGATGATTCTTATGTACAAATCCGAGACCTTATATACATAAATATACATGTATATTTATGTATATTTAATACACACCCGCAATCATAGCGGGCGGTCTTCGTACGATAAAACTGTCTCTAAAATCTTCAAAAAGGACCGAGAGAAGACCCTTTGTAAAGATGTCTGCAATTTAATACCTGGAAGGGACATGGCTAGAGATGGCAGCGGATCCTGGACCCGGTCCGGATCCGATGGATCCAGATCCATTTTATAGGATATGGATCTTCAAAATTTGGACCCGACGGATCGGATCGGACCCGGATCTGTTTCTGACGGATCGGATCTGGATATGGATCTTGTATTTGAGATCCGGATCCGGTCCAAATCCGACCCGTGGATCCGTTATTTTATTAAATAGATTAAACATTTATACATTATCTCTTTAATCTTCTCAGCCAGACCCAAGTCCATAAAGGAGCGAAGGCCCAGCCCATGTGTTTTAACTGTTAGCCAACAAATTAATCTTCTCGGCCAGGCCCAAGTCCATAAAGGACCGAAGGCCCAGCCCATGTGTTTAAATGTTAGCCAACAAAAGGGTAAATGTAGGGATCTCTATGCCTAAGCCACTGCCATCTCTGGGTAAATGTAAATGCCTAACTTCGTTCACTCCATGTCTCCATCTCTCTTCTGTAAGTCTGTTCCTAAGCCATCTCTATGCCTAAGCCTAACCTAAGGGAAAAGAAGCCGCAACCCGCAAGTCTCCTCAGTTCACTCCATCTCTCTTCTGTTCTTCATTGACCGTTCATTTACAAAGACCAAAACCCTAAGCCTAAATGGTATGTTCGATTTTTTTTGGCCTTTTAACCTCTGTTAGTTCTTCTTTTTTTTAGTTCTTCTTTTTGTTAGTTCTGTTTTTTCATTTATATAATATTTGATGTTTTGGGATTTTGAAAGATATATTAACAGTCATTTATATAATATTTGATGTTTTGAGATTTTGAAAGATTTATTAACTGTCATTTATATATAGGGTGTGTGAAATTTCTGGTGAAGGAAAGATAATGTGTGTGTGTGTGTGTGTGTATTATTGTTCTTTAGGAAAAATGATGGAGAGTATGTGAATCGAAGGTAATGGTGGCGTGGTAAGCCTTTGGTTTAGTGTGTGTGTGTATTATTGTTCTTTAGAAAAAATGATGGAGAGTATGGGAATCGAAGGTAATGGTGGCGGATGGCGCGTGCTAATGGTTTTACGGTGAAGGAAAGATAATGTGTGTGTGTGTGTGTGTGTATTATTGTTCTCTATTATGTGCATGATATTGATACTTCTCTGTTATATTATATACAATGCACTGGTCAAGAGTATATATACAATGCACTGGTTTTTTTACAGTATTGAGATTTAAATATGTTAATTGGACTAAAATGTGCATGATACTTCTCTGTTATGTGGTTAAGTAATGTATTCAAATATTTTCTTGTAGGAAATGGATAGTGAACAATCTAACAATAATGCAAATGCTACTAATAAAAGTCATGCTGCTTCTTTTAGCCCACCTCCAGTGCCTCTGCTTTGTGGAGTGGATGATTTAGAAATGGATTCAGAAGGTCTTATTGAGGTTGGAGTAAAAGAAAAAAGTCAATCAAGTAAACTAACAAGCAAGAAACTCACTTCCGAGGCATGGGAATCTTTTAATAGGGTCGTAGTGAAAGGTATTACAAGAGCAAAGTGTAAATATTGTACATCTTTACTCTCTTATAATGGTGCGAATGGAACCTCACATCTTCTTAAACATTCTAAGAAGACATGTCCGGGAAAGCATTTGCGGATTGGAGTTAGTGGTCAAACACAATTGAAGGTTAAAACGGAAGCCGATGGGTCTACTACTTTAGAACTTAAAGAAAAAGGAAAGGAAAAGGAATTTGATCAAGACTTTTCAATGAGAGAATTGGTTGGTATGGTGGTGATTCATGAGTATCCTTTATCCATTGTAGATCATATAGGTTTTAAAAGGTTCGTGAGGAGTCTAAATACTCATTTCAAGATGATTTCGAGGAACACTTTGAAGAGTTACATTTTGAAAAAGTTCAATGAAGATAAGGGTTCTCTTAAAGCTCTATTGGAGCATAATGAGGGTAGAATTGCAATAACTACCGACATGTGGACGCCTTCCAACCAAAAAAGGGGCTACATGGCCGTGACATCTCACTTCATTGATCAACAATGGTTTTTACTCAATCGAACCTTGAGGTAATGAGCTTATTCTTATTTATAAATGCTGATTTTTAGGTTTATTGTATGTGTTTAATGTATGTTTTTATTTAGGTTTTGTTTTGTGCCATGTCCACATACAAATAGGGTTATTGCAAAGATTTTGATGGATTGTTTGTCTCAATATTCTTTGGAAAACAAAATTTCATCGATTGTAGTTGATAATTGTACCACTAATGATGCAATGATGAATGTTTTATTGGAGAAATTGGAAAGTAGGTATCTAATGTTAGGTGGGGAGTTTTTGCATATGAGGTGTAGTGCTCATTTTCTAAACTTGATTGTGAAAGATGGTTTAGAAGTAATTGATCCGGCAATTGAAAAAGTTCGAGATTGCATTTTATTTTGGATGTCTACTCCTAAAAGGGTTGAAAAAGAGTGGTTCTACCTAAAAGAGTGGTTCTTGATGTCAAAACTAGGTGGAATTCTACTTACTTGATGCTTAATACCGCTTTGCCTTTTCAAGATGTATTTGCTAAGTTAAAACGTATGAATAAGAAGCTCAAGTTAGTTATTCCTAGTGAGAATGATTGGATGATGGCAAAACTTGTTTGTGAGAAGTTGGAAATTTTCTACAAGGCCACTAGAGTGTTTTCCGGTAGAAATTATCCTACTTCTAATTTGTTTTTTCGAAAAGTGTGTGAGATAAGACTTGCTTTGAGGCGTTGAGTGGAGAGTGATGTTGAGACCATTAGAATGATGGCTAAAAATATGATTGACAAGTTTGACAAATATTGGCATAATATTAATGAGATGTTGGCGGTTGCTTCAATTTTAGATCCAAGAAATAAAATGGATTGTGTGGAGTACTATTTTAAGAGATTGTACAAAGATGATACTGATAATGAAGTGGCAAAGGTTAGAAAAAATCTTGATAAACTTGTGGTTGAATATCAAATGAGAAGTGAGGGAAATAAAAGTCAAGAACCTTTTCCAAGTGGCAAACGAGGAATTTCAGAGTCTTGTGATAATGATGAGGATGAATATGCTCAAGCTAAAAGAACAAAGAAAAGAAAGATGAATGTGAGGGGTGAGGTGGAGCATTACTTGGAGGATGATCCTATACCCGAGAATGATGATTTTGATGTACTTAATTGGTGGAAAAGGGATCAAATGTATCCTACTTTACAGAAAATTGCCAAGGACATCCTTGCAATTCCTGTCTCTTTTGTGGCTTCGGAAAGTGCCTTTAGCATGGGTGGAAGGGTGATTAGTTCTCATCGTTCTAGGTTTCACTCTAAAACTGTGGAGGCATTAATGTGCTTGCAAAATTGGATGATCGAAGACATTAAAGGTATCTATTATTTATGTATTATTCTCATATATGTTAATATCAATTTTCCCCCTAACATGAACCTTCTATTTATTTTTCAATTTCACACATGCTTGTTCGATAGTTACTGAAGATTCTGAAGAAGAAGGAGAAGTAGTTGACTGTATTGATAGGGTAAATGATATATTTAATCATAAATATTTATTGAGATGATTTTTTTTAGTAATCTCTTTTTAATATGATTGTTTCTTTGTTATTTTAGGATGTTGATGACGTTGAAACTAGTGATTTCGAAGACTAGTTTATGAAGTTTGGCAAACTGGAAATCTCAAACTGGAAATGCCAAACTGAAAATTCCAAATTTTTGAAGTTTTCAGTGTTAGAGGAAACACTAGGTTGTTTGTAACGGTGGTTTTGGACAAACTGTTGATGTTTTTACTTTGTTTGTGTGTCAAGTAAAGCTGCACCTTCCTATTTGTCTCCGCAATTTGAGTTTTTGAACATGAAGTAAACTGCAGCCTTTAAAAAAAATTACATGTGGATCCAGATCCGATCCGTGGATCCGATGGATCTGGATTTGGATATGATTTTTATGGACCTAATGGATCTGGATCTGGATCCAGTAGGATCCGGTCCAGATCCTATCTGTTGCCATCCCTAGACATGGCAGACACGTACTTGTCCACGAGCTACATTTTCGCGAACAAAGTGAATGTTCATCTCGATATGTTTAGTGCGCTGATGCTGAACCGGATTACCAGAAAAGTAGATGGTACTAACATTATCACAATAAACCAAGGTAGATTTCTGAATAGGACAATGAAGCTCTAAAAGAAGATTATGTAACCAACAGGATTCAGTGACTACATTGGCTACCCATCGATACTCAGCCTCGACACTAGAACGGGACAACGTCGACTGACGATTTGCAGACCAGGAGACCAAGTTATTACCAAGAAACGTACAATAGCCAGACATAAAGCGTCTGGTGTCTGGACAACTACCCCAATCAACACATGTATACGAGACAAGTGTAGACGTCGATGAGGGATATAAATGTAAGTCAAAGTCAAGTGTCCCCTGGATACACCGAATAATGCGTTTGAGCGCATGCATGTGCTCAACCCTGGGATCATGCATAAACAAACACACCTGATGTACGACATACGTAATGTCTGGTCTCGTGAATGTAAGATATTGAAGAGCCCCTGCAAGACTGCGATAGCGGGTTGGATCCTCGTAAGGGGAGCCAGCCGCAACCCCTAGCTTATGTTTGGTATCAACTAGAGTGGAAGTGGACTTACATGACGACATACCAGCTCGCTCAATGATCTCAGCTGCTTATTTCCGTTGTGATAAGAACAACCCATCTGCATGACGAGTAACATCAATCCCCAAAAAATAACTCAAGGGCTCCAAATCTTTCATAGCAAACTCAGAACTGAGCATTGTCATGGTAGATTGGCGTGATGCATTAGAAGAGGCAGTCAAGATAATATCATCCACATATAATAGTATATAAGCCAGTGAAGAACCATGATGATATATGAACAATGAATTATCAGACTTGCTGTGAGAGAACCCAATAGTCAAAACATAGTCTGCAAACCTCTTGTACCAAGCCCGTGGAGACTGCTTAAGCCCATACAAGGACTTCTTCAATAAACAGACATGATGATGATATTTGGGATCCCTAAACTTCAACGGTTGATGCATATAGACCGTCTCCTTGAGATCACCATGTAAGAAAACATTATTCACATCTAACTGATGAATGGGTCATGCTTTCGAAAGAGCCAAGCTGAGCACAGTGCGAATAGTAGCCGACTTGACCACCAGAGTGGATGTCTCACCACAATCCACACCAACATGTTGAATCTTACCATCCCCTACAAGACGAGTCTTATGCTTCGCAAAATAACCGTCAGAATTGTCTTTATGAGCAAAAATCAACATAGACTGAACAATATTAACACAAGATGGACGGGGCACCAACTCCCACGTCTTATTATAAATAAGAGCATTATATTCATCGGTCATAGCAATTTTTCAATTCGGGTCATTTAAAGCAGACACATGATTACGGGGTAGAGGTGATTTAAGAACATTAGAATTTAAATTAAATTGTATTTTTGGTTTAAAAATATCCCGTTGACTATGAGTGACTGGTTATTGACTCGGGGAAGAATTGGGTGAATTTTGGGAAATATCGGGACCAGTGACGGACTGGCCAGCAGGTAGTAGGCCTGCTGGCCCAACACGGGAAACAATAACCGGGACAGGGCCAATTGCTGTACTGGGCTGGGAAACTGGCCAAATTCCAGAAACTGGGGAGGAAACCGGCCTAGTGACTAGACTGGAACCAGTGGGTATCGGCGGAACAGTGGGGTCAGCGGGCAGTGGGCCCGCTGGTGGATTTGGGGGTGCGGGACATGTCCGATAAATGGTGGATAATATACGGAGAGACATCGTCATCCAAAAAATTATATGAACTAGGCACGAGATTACTCACTTTAGCAAACGGAAATTGGGATTCATCCAAATAACATGGCGACTAATGATGATTTTATTAGACGATAAAGCAAAACATTTGTAACCACGATGATTAGACGAATAACCCAAAAACACACAAGGGGTAGACCAGACTTGAAGTTTGTTAATTGTGGTGGACGGAAATAGGGGATAACATAAGCGCCTAAAGACCCTAAGATGTGAATACGAAGGTATCTTATTATATAATATTTGAAGGGGGGATGAATACGCCAAACCTTTGGTAGGAAGAATGTTAAGGAAATAAGTAGTCATTTGTAGAGTATGATGCCAAAAGGAAGGATGTGCGGAAGAGTGGATCAATAAAGTTCAGACAATAATATTGATGGTACGAATTTTGCGTTCGGCTTTTCTATTTTGTGAGGACGTATGAGGACAAGAGAAACAAAAATTAATACCATTTTTACCACAAAAATTCTGAAATAACCCATTATCATATTCCTTCCCATTATCACATTGAATATTCTTAATTTTCCGTTCGAATTGGGTACGGATGAAAGCTCTAAATTTTAAAAAAAAAACATGAGATTTTTTCGCTAACGGAAAAGTCCATAAAAATTAGAATAATAATCCAAAAAAGAATATAATATCGATGGCCCAAAGAACTGCTTACGGGAGATGTCCATAAATCGCTATGAATAATATCAAATGGCATGAAAGTACGAGAATGAGAGTCTACAAACGGCAATCTAACATTTTTTCCTAAAGAACAAGATTAACAAATCAGAGTACTACGCATACCCTTACAAGAAATAAAATTATTTTTATCTAAGGAAGACAAAATCGATGACCCGGATGACCTAGACGAGCATGCCGACGTCATGTGAGTAATGGCTCCGGTGTCCATGTACCAATTTGGGTCCGAGGTATTTATTCCAAGTGTGTGCATCGCGGCTTCAATGTTGGTAGGTGTGGGACCCATTATATGATGGGCCTGCGGAGGCCGAGGCCCAAGCACACCGCCCGTCTTGTCCCGTAAAATCGCCCGGACCAAGACTGGACCCGAGAAACTGGGCTTGGCTGTTGGGAAAACTGGGCCCAGTTTCTCTGGCCTAGAAAATAGCCATTGTATGGCGTGACTGGACTGGCCCAACTCCATGGCATAGAGGCACACTGTTGGGCCCAATTTTGTTGTTGTTTCCCACTGCCCCGAGCGCTGCCACCACTGTTTCGGCCGCCACCATTGTTGCCGCCTCGATTCTTGCCATTATTTTTTCGATTCTAACCCTTTGTGCCGCCACCGTTGTTGCGATTTTGGCCGGAATTGTTGGACGGATGGTGAAAAATTAGACTCGGTCATCATTACGACAGGCGGGGCCCTAGTGGCCATTTTCTTAGCCAATTCGGCTTTTTCGAGTGTGAGAATGGAACGGACCAGATAAAACTGCGGAAGAGGACTACTCTGACGTAAAAGCGTACCGACTCCACTATAGGCCTTAGATAGGCCTGCGACCATCTAAAGGACAAGACGATCGTTTGTAACGGGCGCACCAACGTTACGGAGTTGATCTGCCAATTCCTTCAACCTTTTGCAATATGCTGAGACGTGAGGGAAATCTTCCATATTGACGTGAGAGAATTCCTGCTCAAGGGTAACAACACGAGAATTTTGATTATCTTGGAATATATCACGCACTCTATTCCAAGCCGCCATCGTCGTAGCGTCTGGTTCGATAATCGTTTGCAACAGGTAGATAGAAATAGTGGAATAAATCCACTGAAGAACAGTAGCATCAAGGGTCGTCCATAATTTAGGATCATCCTCGGGTTTAGGTACCTCCTTATCAGCAGGAGCAGCGGGGATAATGTGATGGAGAACTTGATATGAGCGTGCGTGAACTTTGAACAGTTCGACCCACGTCGCGTATTGGACGTTTTTTATTTCAAGAACGATAGGGATGTGGTTCTTGATGTTAGAAACAGTAAGGGAAGGGTGAAACGTGTTCTTAGTCATAATCGCAATGCAAGACGTGATAGAGGGATTTGGAAGAGAAAGAAATACCGTCGGGCATGGAAATCGAGGATAGGCTCTCGGTCAGAGACTGGTTGTCGACGGAAAAAGTTGGGAGAAAAAGAACCTAGACTTCTAATACTATGAAGTAAATAATCACTTGATTATTTTTCATTAATGAAATACTATATATACAATTTACAATTTTCCATAATAGAAAACCTATTCCTATTCTAATCCAAAACTCTATTATAGTAGTACAAGAATCTTATAATTATAGTAAGTGTACAATACTAATTAATGTAATATTTACACTAAAATATTACAACAAACTTTATCTAAATTTGCCCAAACCGTGGGCTGATTCTTATGTACAAATCCGAGACCTTATATACATAAATATACATGTGTATACCGTGTATATTTAACAATATTTATAAATCGTATACAACACTTGATTTTATCACTTATTTCTAATCAACTAAGTAAGTTTTTCTTTCTTATAAACAATATCACGAATAACAACTCACAGATGAGAATACCGAGATTTCAACCCCAAAATAGCTCCCTTCTTCTAGACGTTATTTATTTATTGAAAGATACATGGGAGACTTTGATTAGCTGTGTTACTGCGTAAATCATCCATTGTGAAAATAGTCAGAAGTCACTGAAGCTTTCATAACTGAAGTTCCATGCACTACAATCCAAAAATAATTTTCTATCGTTCTTTTGATTTATTAAACCGTTGACGAAATTGAATGACAAACGGTTTTCATACATGTTCAAAAGAAAAGAAATTCTCGTGCTACCCATTCTTGATACTATAAATTGACAGTCTTCTTATAATTAGAGGAGATTATGAAGTTTTAAATTGAGCTTCTTTTTACTTTTGAACCTTGGATTTTTCCTAATTGATTTCATGTATGAGGTCCCCCCTCACTCTTTCTTCTTTGTTGTAATTGAGTCTCTGTGTGGATTCCTCTCTAGTTGGGTCAATTACATGGCTGTCTTGAGTAAATTGATATTCATGCTTGGGTTCTTTTTTTTTTTTTTGGTTTCGCACTTGATATTTGGTACCTGTTTTGAGATTCCGACTAATCCAAATCGCATTGTGTAAAATCCAAGGAGAAGTGCGCCCCACAGGATTTTTTCTTTTTTCAAGATCAAAATCAAGACCTTTGTTTAAGGTTAAAGGAACCAAAATACATTCCTCCTTGACCCTTAGTCTTCTTCTTCCTTCTAATCTCTGTTTAATTGTCCTTGGATGTAGATTATTTGTATGATCTGAGCAAGGGTTCATCCTTGAGTTTGTGTCCATTTTCATCCTTTTATTGATTCTGTTATTGTTCCTTTATCCTGTGTTTTTCTAGTGTTTGTGCTCATGTCAGTTCAATACCAATGTCATGAATAAAATACACCAATATTAGCATATTTCCACACTTTAACCAACAGCAGACCTACTTAAGAGCAATAAGAGACTTTCTAAAGAGGATCAAATATCCTATTAGGTGGGCTTTCTTGTTGCTCAGACTTCACTTTCAATGTGCAGACATAAACTAGTAGAACAACAAAACTTGCAAATCAACAGGCATAGAGCTCAATATCATTATCAAGAAGTATGAGCTGATAATGAACGTCTTCTCTGATGTAACACCTTATGTTTATCTTTCATATGCTTCCAAGTTTTACTTATATATCAAGATTACCTTGTAACACCAAACACAGATATCTAGTTAAAATTATACGTATTGTTTTTTGTTCGTGGAGCCTATACTTCCTATGTATAATCTATCATTTACCTAGAGTTAAAGAGCGAGGCATGCCTAGCTAATATCTAAGTTAGATGATCAATCCCTCATCCGTCAAGTTAAAAAGTATGCAAACAATAAAGCCCTCCATGTTCAGAAATTAGCATTTTTGTTTAGGAAGTGATTAGTACGCTTTGACTGCTCCAACAAGTGGATCAAAGCAGACGCCTGAGATTTCTGAGAGTAGCATTACATTTTCACAGGATATGTTCGAGGACCGTCACATCACCAAAACACTTACTAGTACTAGGAGAACAGTACTAACTGAATTTCAAAAGTAAAAGAGCAATGACCCAATCAGAACTGTAAAAGATCTGAAAACTTGTCATAAATCAGCAGAGTAAAGAAAGAAGGATGGGGAACTAAATACATTAGCTGCCAGGAACAGGAAGTGAAAACAAGTATGATGCTGAAACTTCCCATTTTCAGCAGCATAATAGACTATCACCATCTCAAGAAACCGTATCAGCTAGAGAAGTATAGGAACCAACCAGAAAAATGGAAGTCAAGCCAGAAGTTCCATGTAATCTAATCTATCACTTTAACAAAAAACTTAGAAAAGTTGAATCCGCGTACACAAGGTTGTAATGGTGCTTTCTATTTTTCGTATCTGTTCCATCTAATAGACAACAACAACAACAACATACCCAGTGAATTCCACAAGTGGGGTTCCATCTAATAGACTATCACTAAATATTTAATGACATTAGTATTCTGAGAAGGATAACAGATAAGCTAGCAAAGTCGTTACCAATTTTTTTTTTTTTTTAAAGAACAGATAAGATAGCAAAAAGGAGGTACAATGACACTTACATATGCTGACAAATGAGGGATGACCCCCCAATGCAGAATCTAACAACATGCAGAAAACACCTAATTATATTACCACCCTTGTTTCCAAGTCAGGATTGTTTGATTTGGCAAGGTTTCTAGTGTAGAAGATTTTAAGAAGAAAAAAAAAAGGTCAGTTAAACGGTTTCTCACGTAAAGGCAGAATTCCTTATGTATAGCAGCATGTCAATAATGTACTCTATTTCATCATGGTTCCTTGAGCCTTATATCTGGAAGGGGTCTCAGATCGCGGTGATGGTTCAGATTACAAATAAAAGAATTCCCACCAAAATACCATCCCTGATCTATTCCCTTCCATTGAATCTTTGATAATAAGCTATGTGGCGGGAGCCCCGTTGTTTATTGCTCTTCATTGTTTTGATGTAAAATGATTTATAAGTTAAAACACATTCTTAATCAATTCTGCTGCGAAATTAAAGGTAAATGTTATTGGCAATGGCATGTACTAGTATTGTCGAGTCATTATTGGAGGTGGAAGCGACATAAAAGGTGTCAACAATATGTAACTATCTGTGGGATCAATATGAGTTGCAGGGTAAAGCCAAGTGGAGGATAACTTACAAGTTACAGCTCATTAGGCCACAAGGTGTTTTTCTTTTGATACAAAACATTTTCAACACCAGCCCTTCAAATTAGAAAGTATTGTTATGAAAAAATGTGAGATACTATGACCTTTAACCTGATGCCTAGACAATAACTATCTTAATAACTAGGACAGCCACAAGACATCTTGGTACATATCGTTTGCTCAACGCCCTCAACGAAGCAACATGAACTATAAAACCCTTCCACCAATGAACAAAGATCAGTTACTCATATCTTTCATGTTGTCAAATTGACAGAGATGAGAACAGAACAAGACCAATTTCTTTCAGTTCTGATTCTGATCCTCTCAATATGCCACCAATAGCACCTACAGCAGACCATGCATCTAGCTTATATGGAAGCCATGCCAAAAAAGTTAATCAAGAAAACCAACCCATAGCATATATACTAAGAGAAATTAAAATATCAAACCTCAGAAATTCAGAGTAAAGAAATAGGACACAGATACCATATCGTTAATAGCAAGGTGGAATATTTGGCATGCTAACACTTAAATAAGTGGACAAAATTTGGTCAGTCTGGAGTGATGAAAAATCATGAAGCAAACAACATAACATGGAACAAAATGGCGCATAACAGGATAGAAAGCAAGCAGTCATAACTGAGCCTACATAAGCTCAGCTACACAATTTTTCAACGGAAAGCAACAAACTTTTTGCAATTTCATAGTCAAGCACGCAAACTTCCGGAGGGAGAAAAGAAGAGAGAAAAGACCAACAAGGGAGAATCATGATAAAGCACTATATCAAAGAAAATGAGGTTTACATAACAATTTCAATGAAAGGACTTCCAATATTCAAAAAGTGAAAACCGTTGTTCCATGATTCAAGTGCTATTACTACAACCCAAAATATGGTTTAATAAAAATGAAAAAGTAATAGAACATAAATGATATATCATCCCAGCAAACCTAAGTATCACTTCAGTGAACTCACAGTGTTAGGCTGCGAACCACATAAAATGACAGGACTCCTCAACTTCACAGCTCAAACTCCTCGTCCCGAAGAGCCAACTCAGCAGCCTCTTCTTCGTCCTCGTCAAGAACAAAGTACTCGTTCTTCTCTTCTGGCCTAAACATGTAAAACATCACAATGTAGAAAGCTAAGCTGGCTATCTCCTCCGCAGCATATACCACCCATTGATACTTATAAGCAGCAATTGTCCTCAACGCAAACACAACTATTCTCGTGAAGTACAAGTACCCAACCACCACAATGTAAAACTGCCTAAACAAAGTCAATTTCGACAAATTCCTAGCAGCCTTTCCATCAGCCTTCGACGTCTCCCTCAACGACCTAATCGACCAAACAATCGGGAATATAATAGCACAACAACAAACAATATCAACAATCAAAAACACCTGATTCCAAGTAACCCAATCCCTAATAAACGGACCCGTTTCGCCAATCACAATCGACGCCACATTTGCCAAAACCTGAAGTGGGATCACAATCATCAAAACTTTCTTCTCCCTCTCTTGCAAAAACGGCTTCAAAAACGACCAACCCGTACCAATCAAAACAATAACAGTGAAAAGCAAAACAACACGAATCGACTGAAAAATATAAAACAACACATCCCAACCATGAGCAGTACCAGTAACCTTAACATAATGCTTATCCTCCGCTGCGAAAATCATATTCAAAGCTTTCATTACAACTAATGCAGCCATAAGCATATGAATCCGATGAACTGATTTCTTATTTTTTAAACATACAGACAACCATAACCCTAAAAATCCAATATAAACGAACGAAAATATAAAATACAATGAGGGTAGCTGAGTCAACCCAGCAGATAGATAATCTTTGACTTGATTATCAAGATTATATAGTTCTGTACGGACATCCATTGATACTTTCGATTCAGGGGCACAATTGGCAAAGAAAAGAGAGTATTCATTAGGAGAAGTAACGGGATAAGATCGATTAAACGAAGAATTTGGCGGTGGGGAAAGATCGCGGAAAGTGAAGAGGAGATTAATGAATTTCGAATCGAGCACACAAAATGTAGGGTTTTGTTGGAGTTCAAGGAGGACTTGAATTAGGGCTTCTTCCGATAAGAGGAAAAACCCGAGCCGTGACGGGTCGGGTATGGCTAAGGTGGATATAACGGAGACGGAGGAAACGCTGATGGCGGATTGACCCGTATGTGTGAACCCGAACCGTTCGAAGAGGATCATTGCACGTGGATCGGATGAGATTTTGAGTTTTTTTATTTCGGCGGTTGTGAATGAAGCCAGACATAGGAGGAGAAGGAGGAAAGGGAGGGGTAATTTGGAAATTTTGAAAAATGGGAACGCCGGCGAGTGGCGGGACAATGGTGGTTTGTGGACGGCGCCGGCGAGGATAATGGGCCGGAAGAGAAATGTTGAGGGCATTTTTGGGAGTTGGGAGCGATTAAGGTGGGATTGAAAAGAAATGAATGAGTAGTAGTAAAATTTTACGGGAAGATATTAAGGAAATGACGGAATTAGCCTTTCAGGCGTTTAGATCTGGATCTCGTTTGGAGAAAAAAGGTAACAACAGTCTTGATTCTTAACTTACCGAAGTAAATTTATAGAGGAGATATAGAAATTATGCCATTTTATAAAAAGGATATTTATGTTATTATTATTCTAAATTTCTAATAAGGTCAAACCAAATTGTAAATATGAATATATTAATTTATTTTCATATTTGGTAAGTTAAAATATTTGAAAAAAGCTTTTTTTTTAGCAAGATAAGTTTCACAAAAATTAAAACATGACTTTCCTTATTAGAATCATCTATTCGTGTTAAGATATTTTATTTTTAATATGTATAACTAATTTGTCAATAATTCAGTAAACAAAAAATTATAGTATAGAATTCATAAACTTAATTTTTTTTTTAATTCATCTCTGCCTCCACCTCATTTTCATAGTGTTTGTCTAAATTCTATATAATTGTTCTCATAATAATATTTTTTTACTTACACTAAACACAATAAAATAAGCAAAACTTGACATATTCATACCAAACAAACCTGTAAACAAATAGGAGTAAGAAAGATAGTCACGAAATGTACATGTTACCTAACAATTACATCACACGTATACATGCATAGAGATTTGAGACAACTAATATATTACTATAAATTTTGATTATTCTCAGCAGGAAATGGTAAGTCTGAAATTGGACTTAATATCCTAATTAGTTTGCATCTAATTTTACACACGTTAGAAACATTTACCTATTGTTGGTGGAAAAGAAAAACATAAACCTGTACCAACTTGAGCGAATAATTTTTTCTTCTAGAATTATATCCAATTATCCATAATTAAATGCAAGTTGTCTTAGTTTCACATCCTTCTAGTTTTTCTCAGATTCTAAATGAGACTCAAACGACATTTAAAAAAAAAACTCGTTGAAGATGAAACCATATTGAGATTAAATTCATATATAATTTAATTCCCATTCGTTAACATTTTTATTTCTCTTTCTTATTATATTAGATTTTCAATCTATAAAACATTCTAATGGAATAAAAACGACAAATATGGGAGCTACCAATCGTCTAGAGTAGTATTTTGTTTTAAAAAGAGACTTCTCGTATGGATATTCTATTCGGTAAAAAGTATTGCTTTCATTTTTTATCTGAAAATTAACGTTAAGAGCAATTAAGGTCTAAGTTATGGACATTTTTACTCTTTCCGTAAAAGAAAATAACGACATGACACTGTACAATGTCTTACGATAACAACATGACATGTCTACGAAATCAAGATTCAAATGTCATTTGAGTATGCTACACACATTTAGCTTAAAATTACGAAATATAAAAGTCTTCTTATATTCTTAAAATTTATACTTATGATCACATAAAATGAAATGAACGAAATATCTAACTTTAAGTAAATAAATAATTTCAGTAGAACCGCTCCCAAAATCTTATTTTAGGACAGAAAAGCTTTGCACATGAACGTAACTTTAACGTAAATGTAAAGAATATGAGCAAATGCATAGGTTTTCGAACGAAGTGACGATATATTTGATCCTCTGAGATAATTCTGACAAAATAAAAAAGATATCCTTCCGATAGTCTTTTTTGTTTTGTTTTGAGGTAAGTACGAATTTATTACTCTGGTTGTTTGGTTTTCCAAAAATTCATTCAAATCATCATCAGTACAAACTTCAAAGCTTTTGCAGAAAAATTTTGGGCGTGGCAATCCATATGGAAATATATAAGTTCGTCTTAAATTATCTATCTAATTTTTAAAAATAGTTATTTTAAATTATTTATATTTTAAAAATTTTAAATAAAATTAATTATCTTTTCTTATTTTATTAAATATTCTTAAAGACTACAAACATCTTAATTAATTTGAATGATATTATGATTAATCAAATACTAATAAAATAATTAAAATTTTCTCTTAATTAATATTTTTTAAAGGACATGTAAAAAGATAATCATGAAAGATAGTTTGATATAGAGGGAGTAATACACACTCAATGTTTATAAATTTGTTATTATTAAACAATTTAATAAAATCAAATATATACTTTATTAATTAATAGTTAAAATTAAATATTAAACGTTAATATACAACACATTTTATGTATTATTTGCTATAAATATTAAATTTTATCATGACGATATTCAGAGAGAAAAATAGACACACACTTAATAGTTAAGGTATCGACTTTTATATATGGTACAAAAATAAGAAAATACAAAATTTCAATAGAGAATTTTCGGGGTGTTATTCTCTGTTCTTCCTTCTCCAATCCCTTGAAGCGGTGAGATCATTTTCGAATTGATCCACTGATAATTGGAGCTTGAAGATTTTCTGGTGTACATTTAACTTTATCAACATTGACAATTTCAATCTGTAAGTCTCTAGTTATTCCATTAGTTTTAAATTTTATTTTCATGAATCCTTCGTTCCCATGCATTTTTTAATTCTCATTTGTATTTTGAAGCTTATAGATGTAAAATTTATGTCATTTAGAGGTTTTATTTCTTCCAATATGTCCTTGAATTTGTAATTTTGCCTTAACATGTATGATCACACATTATTTTGCTACTATTTGTTGCATGCAGATGTCATTTTCCACGTGGATTGTGGGATCAATACTAATTGGATTGTTCTAAGGTTGTTTTTCAATTTACAACCTTGGGGGGTGCAAATGAATGTTGTTGGAAAAGTTAGTAGCTTTATAACACAGGGTGTGTACTCAGTTGCCACCCCATTTCATCCTTTTGGTGGAGCAGTTGATATAATTGTTGTGAAGCAGCAAGATGGGACTTTTAGAAGCACCCCTTGGCATGTTCGATTCGGTAAATTTCAAGGTGTCCTTAAAGGGGCTGAAAAAGTGGTTAAAATTGAAGTTAACGGTGTAGAAGCCGATTTTCACATGTACCTTGATAATTCGGGTGAAGCTTATTTTATCCGAGAGGTTGCTACTGATAATGAGAACAAAACAAATGAGGATTCAAGGGATTCTGCTAAAAAAGAAGAAGTGGATACTAGTGATCTTGATAATGTTAATAACAAAGAAAGTATAAAGGAGGGTGCTGATTTACCATTGCGAGATGAAGGTGTGACTCTGGGTATAGATCGATTAGATAGGGGAGATTCCGATGGTGAGAGGACATCCTATGAGTATCTGGATGAACAATCTTCTCTGGAGGATTCAATTGTAGCAGAATTTGGTTCTAGCGAATATGAGAGTATGGATAATGCTGAGGAGGTGTTGGAATCACAGGACTCCAGTTCTGAAGTTGTTATGGTGAGTGTGGATGGCCATTTATTGAAAGCACCCATCCTAGCATCTGAAAGGAATGTGGAATATGTCAAACTGGAGACGCCTAGGTTTACTTTAGGCCCTGGTCAGGCGACAGATTTTACTGATGGTAACTCAGAGTTCATTTCAGGTAAAGCTGCATGGGCTGATGATTACCTGAGTTATCAGGCATCACCAAAAGTTGCTCCTGCAGATGCTTGCCACGTGAAAAGCAATCCGGTTGAGCACCAGACAGATGTTTCTGAAGTAGATGGTCAATTTCCAGTAAATTTGGATGTCAAGAACCAGGAAAATGGCAATGTGGAGGTTACATCATGTGGTATTACATCCAAGAACCAGGAAAATGGCAATGTGGAGGTTACATCATGTGGTATTAAGAAGATTCCGGAAGTGGTTGACGATTCAGAAAAGAAGTCTTCTGGGAAACTGGGAGACAACAGTTCGTTAAATCCTAGTATAAACCTTCAGAAAAGTGAATCAGCGATGGATTCTAATGGTTATGATGGCTCAATAGACCATCGTGTTATTAGTGATAAACACTCAGAGGAACAGAAGGATGTATCTTTAGCAGCTGAAGAAATACAAAGTGGACAGCACGAACCAGATGAATGCACTCAACGCAAAAATGTGAAGCGTTTTGTAGAAGCTTTTCTCAAAGGTACAAAAGCTAATTCAACATTAGTAGGGTGCTCCTCTTGTAGTTGATTATAATAATAGCTTCACATTTAGTCTTTGATATACAACTTCACTAATTTTGTATGCTTTTAGTAATAGTGACAGGAGTAGAGATATCTCTTTGTGGCAACCTGCTTCATGCTGGAATGGGTTCTACTGCTGCTAGAGAAGCCTTTGATGCAAATCGCATATCTGAGGAGGAATTCAGAAGTTCTTCAGAATCCATAATCAAGAATGAAAACTTGGTTGTCAGAATTCAAGGAAACTTTCTTTTGTGGGATAGAGCTGCTCCTATCATTCTTGGCATGGCTGAATGTGATACGGAATTGCCTGTTGAATATGCTGATGTCATACCTGTAGAACGGAAGGAGACCTCAAAATCAGGAGAGGATGATAGTGGGCTATCTTCGGTTTCTTCTGGACGACGATGGACTCTATGGCCAAATCCATTTAGAAGGGTTAAGACACTTGAGAACAGTAACTGTAATTCATCAAATGAAGAGGTCATTGTTGATTCTGAATCTAGCTCATTGTACCAGCCTACACAACAAACAGTAATTACACAAGGAAGAAAGGAGTCTCCTCAGGAGCAATTTGTGAGAACAAATATTCCCACTTCCGGTCAAATCACATCTTTAAACTTGAAGGAGGGGCAGAATATGGTAACTTTCATTTTCTCAACCCGAGTCCTAGGGGATCAAAAGGTTTGTCGTCTATCTTGCACACAAAATATTTAGTTCTAATAATGTGGTGTACTGTATTTTTTCCTTCTTATTTTGGTTGCTCGAGCAACTTTTTGAAACAGGTTGAATCCCATATATACTTGTGGAAGTGGAACACAAAAATTGTTATTTCTGATGTTGATGGGACTATTACCAAGTAAGATTTTGCACTAAAAAGTTTGGTCTTCAAGATGGATAGCTTTTAAATGCTATGTAGCAGATTGTCTTTTGCATACTTGAACTTATAAAGCCCTTTGAAGTCATTAAAATTTTAATGTTCAAAAATAGGAGCTCTGTCACATAAATCGGGATGGAGTTGGTGGTTTTTATTTTCTTGAACTGTGGCATAACAACGGAATGATTCTTGTTCTGCTTTTTGGACAGCATACGGATTGTGCATTGTCAAAGTTACTAGATTAGCAGAACTTCTGACCGCGGTTGAATATTGCTTAATGCGTTTATAACCATTATATCTTTCCCAAGAATATCTACAACCCTAAAGTTTACCTAAAAATAAAGTCTGACAAGGTTAGATGGTGTAAAGTTATCGGAACTGAAGTACCACAGATTCTGATGCATGCGTAGTTGAGTTGTATAGAGAGCAGATATTTTCTGGGGATGCCTATTAAGCAATACACTGCTGTAAACCTTATCTGATTTTATGCTTAGTGATCATTAGTTCTTTAGAAGTAAGTGGATATATATGATAACATACACATACCTCTGAGGTACATGTTTAATGTCCAGGTCCGATGTTCTTGGTCAGTTTATGCCTTTGGTTGGGAAGGACTGGACACATTTTGGAACTGCTAGACTTTTCTCTGCAATCAAGGTACTTCTTTTCTCTGATCCATATTTGAGATTTGGCATCTTTATTCTTTACATTCCGTTATTTCTCTAAAATATTAGTATGTATATGTGCTGTGTGTATACGTACGTACATATAATATATTGTTAATGTGTATGTACACACATATAAGCATAGATATATATCAATATATTCTCTAAGTAGCTTATTAACAACATTTTCCAAGTAGATAATTATACATACCGACTATGTTGTAGGGGGAGATAAAAAGGTGCCACCAAAACTTAAAGGCAAGTTCTATAGGGCGGTGGTTAGACCGACTATGTTGTATGGGGCGGAGTGTTGGCCAATCAAGACTTCGCACATTCAAAAGATGAAAGTTGAGGAGATGAGGATGCCGAGATGGATGTGCGGACATACAAGGAGGGATAGGATTAGAAATGATGATATCCGGGACATAGTGAGAGTGGCCTCGGTGGAAGATAAGATGCGGGAAGCGAGGTTGAGATGGTTTGAGAATATGCAGAGGAGAGACACAAATGCCCTAGTGTAGAGGTGTGAGAGGTTGGCTATGGACGAGTTCAGGAGGGGTAGAGGTAGGCCGAAGAAGTATTGGAGAGAGGTGATTAGACGGGAGGACATGACCTTAGATAAGGGGTTGTGGAGGAAACATGTTAGGGTAGAAGGGTAGTAGGTAGTCGAGCGTAGTCCTACTTACGCTTGCAAACTGGTAGTTGTAGTGTTATTATTGTAGGCCCGCTTAGCCTATCATACTAATATGCGCAGTATTGCTTTATAGTCCTCTATAGTTTGATTTCTGCTGCTATGTGTCCTTTAATATACTTTGTTTAGCTTATTTACCTGCGCTAGTTACTACTTACTTTTTCAGAATGCGCTATCATGGCTTATTCGCTTTTGATACCAGTATTTTCATACTACTTTAATTTTTTCTGACCGGGTCTGATCGTTTATCTTGTTTTGCTTTTGCTGTTGCTGTTGCTTTGTTTGTGCTTATGCTCTATCTTAAGCCGAGGATCTCTCGGGAAACAGCCGCTCTACCTACCAAGGTAGAGGTAAGGTCTGCGTACACTTCACCCTTCCCAGACCCCACGTTGCGGGATTTCACTGGGTATATTGTTGTTGTATAATTATACATACCAAAGTTGAATGTGGCTTTATTTGAGGACTAAGAATCTAGTTTTTGGATTTATTCGAGGACTAAGAATCTGGATTTCAGAATAAGATCTTTATTTGCAAAAGTTTGTGCATTGCTTTTGGGGTTCCAGCCCACCATGATTTAAGGAAACATGTTCCTTTCCTTTGACAAATGGTGTGCAAGTGATCTGCAGCCATTTCCATTTTGCAGACACCGTCTTTGAAGAATTGGCACCGGCCTATCAATGCTCAGAAGAAAAAATGGTCAACTTCATCCCTATAAATAAGGAGCCGTCGATTAGTTTAAAGGAACACCAAAATGAGAGGAAAAACATAGAGAGCAGTGAGGTATTCCATAGATTGTATAAGAAAATAATTTGTGAAGAAAAATAGAGTGTGATCGATATTGTAGTGAGGTGGGAAAATCAAAAGAAGGTTATTTCTTTTGAGTGTGTAGTGGTATTTGGAGTATTTATACTCGTGACTACACAGTGTAAAATTCCTTCTTATAGTGATATTAGTTGCTTCTCTTGGCCCGTGGTTTTTTCCTTATTCAGAAGTGTTTCCACATAAAAATTCTCGGTGTCATTATTGCTCTTTATTTTTGTTAGTTAACCATAACTTAGTGTTCTGCGTTTATCTCTAATATCGTTAATATTATTTTTGCGGGTCTATTATATTCCCAATAGGTGGTATCAGAGCAAAAGTTTTGTCTGAATATGCTCTGTGATTGCAACACGGTCTGAACTTTCACATCAGAAAATAATTACTTTGGTCTCTTGCTAATAAATAGTATTTGTATTTGTGATAAATGATGGAAGCCAACACTAGTAAAATGGTTACTTTGAGTGGCGTCAATTATGCCATTTGGAAAGGAAAATGAAAGTTTGATAATAAATCAGATGAAGAATGAAATCTGTTACACACACAGGTTTGCGGCTTTATTAGACAGTGGGTTGACCATAATGTGTTGAACCATATTTCTGGGGAGACATATGCTCAGACCCTATGGGAGCATCTTGAAAATTTGTATGCTCGAAAGATTGGAAACAACAAGATGTTCTTGATTAAGTAGATGTTGGATTTAAAGTACCATAATGGTTCTCCGATGACAGATCATCTGAATAACTTTCAGGGGATCATGAACCAGTTATCTACTATGGGCATTAAATTTGACAAAGAAATTCAAAGCTTATTTCTACTTGGTTCCTTACCAGATTTTTGGGGAACTTTTAGATCTTCATTGTCAAATTCTGCTCTAGATTGTGTGATCTCTATGGATCTTGCCAAGAGTAGTGTTTTAAATGAAGGGATGAGAAGAAAATCTCATGGTTCCTCCTTGTCAAATGTCTTGGTGACTGACTCTAGGGAAGAAGCAAGAATCGTGGTTCTCAAAATAGAGAACATAATAGAAGTAAATCCAGAAGCAGACTTAAAAATATTGAGTGCTATCATTGTGGGAAGAAAGGGCACACAAAAAAGTTCTGCTGGATATTGAAGAAGGAAAACAGAGAAGAAAAAGAAAGAAGATAGAAGATGGCGATGAAAATTGCGTAACCACTGTCACCACTGAAGATCTTGTTACTGTCGTTGATGCAAATCTTATTAATATTGCTCGTGATGAGTCAAGATGGGTTGTGGACACTGGTGCCACATCTCACGTGACATCAAGGAAGATATTTTTCTCATCAGATACTCTTGGTGATTCTGAAACTTTGAGTATGGGCAATGAGACTGTATCTAAGGTGGCTGGCATTGGAATAATTTGTGTCTAGTATTGGAACTAAACTAGTTTTGAACAATGTAAAGCATGCCCCCGATGTTCGTTTTCACTTGATTTCTGTTGGTGTTCTGGATGATGAGTGATATGTCAGTACCAATAGTTCTGAAAAGTTGAAACTCACTAAGGGTTCCTTTATTGTGGCTCGTGGTAAAAAACATTGTGGTCTCTACAGAATTACGGCCTCTACTTGTGGTGATATGGTGAATGCAGTTGAGAGCGATAACTCTTCAAAGTTATGGCATAAGAGGCTCAACCACATTAGTGAGAAAGGACCAAATGTTCTGGCCAAGAAGAAATTGTTGACAAATTTTGGAAGTGCTAAATTAGAAAAGTGTGAGCACTGCTTGGCTGGAAAATAAAATAGAATCTCTTTCAAGTCTCATCCTCATTCAAGAAAAAACAGGATTGCTTGAGTTGGTGCATTCAGATTTATGTGGTCCAATGTAGACAATGACTTTGGGTGGTGCACTTTACTTTGCTACTTTTATTGATGATTGTTCAAGAAAACTTTGGGTCTATGTCTTGAAGACTAAATACCAAGTGTTGGGTGTCTTTAAGCAGTTTTAGGCTTCAATTGAAAGAGAAATAAGAAAGAAGTTGAAGTGTCTTCGTACAGATAATGTGGTGAATATTGTGGACCGTTTACGAATACGACAAGAAACGGGGTATCAGACACCAGAAGATTCCTCCTAAGACTCCTCAACTTAATGGTATGGCGGAGAGGATGAACATGACCTTGATGGAAAGAGTCAGATGTTTTGCTTTCTGAAGCAAAACTGTCGAATTCCTTTTGGGGTGAGGCTTTATTGACCGCTGCACATGTTATTAACCTAGATCCTGTTGTCACTTTGCAAAGTGATACTCCAAACAGAGTTTGGTATGGCAAGGATATTTCCTATGACCATTTGAAAGTATTTGGTTGCAAAGCTTTTGTATATGTGCCTAAAGATGAGAGGTCAAAGTTAGCTGCTAAGACAAAGCAGTGCATCTTCATTGGTTATAGCCTTGATGAGTTTGGTTACAGGCTCTATGATCCAGTTGAGAAGAAGGTTATGAGGAGCTGTGATATCTTCGTGGATCAAACCATTGAAGATATTGATAAAATGGAGAAGCTAAAATCTTCAAGTACTGATGGTATAGTTAATCTTGATCAAGTTCCTCATACAAATATGGATGATGTTGGTAGGCTCGATGATGACAGTGTTTCCCAGAATCATGTTCCAGATCAGCATATTGATGTTGATAATAATGATGTCGTCGTTGATGAGGTAGATGCTCCTACTTATGAAGCTGTGAATGAATCAAATATTTCACTTAGGAGGTCTACTAGACAACGTAATAGATTGAATCCATGCAAGATGAGATGAAATCTCTACATGAGAATCATACTTATGAGTTGGTTAAATTGCCCAAGGGCATGAGGGCGTTGAAGAATAAGTGAGTGTTCAAATTTAAAACCGAAGGACACAGCTTGAAGCCCAGGTATAAAACTAGATTAGTCGTTAAGAGATTTGGTCAAATAAAGGGTATTGACTTTGACAAAATATTTTCTCCCATTGTTAAAATGTTCTCTATTCGTACAGTCTTTGGTTTGACTGCTAGTCTGATTTAGAGATTGAGCAGATGGATGTGAAGACTGCTTTTCTTCATGGTGACTTAGAAGAAGAGATTTATATGGAACAACTTGAGGGCTTTAAGGCAAAAGGTAAAGAAAATTACGTGTGCAAACTTAAGAAGAGTCTCTATGGATTGAAGTAAGCTCCCGGACAGTGGTACAAGAAGTTTGAATCTATTATGGGGGAGCAAGGCTATAAGAAGACCTCTGCAGATCACTGTGTGTTTGCATAGTGATTTTCTTATGATGATTTTATCATCCTCTTGATATATGTGAATGATATGTTTGATTGTGGGCAGAAATGCTTTCAAGATTGACGAGTTGAAGAAACAATTGAGTAAGATTTTTGCTATGAAAAACTTGGGTCATGCTAAGCAGATTTTGGGCATGAGGATTACTCGTTTCAGAGATGAAAGGAAGTTCTATTTGTCACAAGAGAAGTACATTGAACTTGTACTATAGCGTTTCAACATGAAGAGTGCTAAGTCTGTTAGCACACCTCTTGCTGGTCATTTGAAATTGAGCAAGACGATGTGTCCTACAACAACAGAGGAGAAAGAGAGCATGGCCAAAATACCTTATTCCTCTACCGTCGGAAGTTTGATGTATGATATGATCTGCACTAGACCAGATATTGCTCATGCAGTTGGTGTTAGTAGGTTTCTCGAATATCTAGGGAAAGAGCATTGGGAAGCCGTGAAGTGGATACTCAAGTATCTGAGAGGAAGCTCAGATGAATGCTTGTGTTTTGGAGGATCAAATCCAATCTTAAAGGGCTATACATATTCTGATATGGCAGGTGACCTTGTTAACAGAAAATCCACTACTCGATATCTGTTTACTTTTTCAGGGGGAGCTATATCATGGCAGTCAAAGTTGCAAAAGTGTGTCGCACTATCTACAACTAAAGTAAAATATATTGCGGCTACTGAAGCTGGCAAAGAGATGATATGGCTCAAGAGATTTCTTCAAGAACTTGGATTGCAACAGATGGAGCATGATGTCTATTGCGATAGCCAGAGTGCAATAGACCTGAGTAAGAACTCCATACACCATGCGAGAACAAAACATATCGACGTCAGATATCATTAGATTCGTGAGCAAGTGGAGAATGAATCTTTCCAGGTCAAGAAGATACACATGAGTGAAAACCCTGCAGATATGCTGACCAAGGTGGTATCGAGAGACAAGTTCGAATTGTGCAAAGAACTTGTCGACATGCACTCAAACTAGAAGCCCGATATTGCCTCCTTCAGTTGAATGGGTCTGGAGGGGGAGATTTGTGGGGTTCCAGCCCACCATAATTTAAGGAAACATGTTCCTTTCTTTGACAAATGGTGTGAAAGTGATCTGCAGCCATTTCCATTTTGCAGACACCATCTTTGAAGAATTGTCACTGGCCAATCAATGCTTAGAAGAAAAAATGGGCAACTTCATCCCTATAAATAGGGAGTCGTCGATCAGTTTAAAGGCACACCAAAAAGAGAGGAAAAACATAGAGAGCAGTAAGGTATTTCATAGACTATTTCATAGACTGTATAAAAAAATAGTCTTTGAAGAAAGTGAGCGATATTGTAGTGAGGTGGGAAACTCAAAAGAGAGTTATTTCTTTTTGCGTGTGTAGTGGTCTTTGGAGTATTTATACTTGTGACTACATAGTGTAAAATTCCTTGTTATAGTGTATATCAGTTGCTCCTCTTGGCCTGTGGTTTTTCCCTTATTCAGAAGGGCTTCCACGTAAATATTCTCAGTGTCATTATTGCTCTTTATTTTTGTTAGTTAACCATAACTTAGTGTTCTGCGTTTATCACTAATATCATGACTATTATTTTTGCGGTCTATTTTATTCCCAGCAACTTACTGGAGGACGAGTTTGCTAACTCATTTCAGTTGTGACAACAATCACATTAAGGACCAGCTTAAGTATGAGTGTTGGGTCAAAGAGTAAGATTTAAGGAGTATGATTCATAATAATTGCTATTTGTTACCTTCTCCGTTTCTATGTTCTTCCTTTTTCTTATTGTGCTTATATGGAATAATAGCATGAGTGTCTGACACAAATGAGGCTGAACATTTATGACCTCTCGCTTCTATTCTCACTTATATTGACCCGATTTTTCTTAATAGTTTATCATGGATACTTGTGTTGATATATATCAGCTTCTTAACTGCAGGAAAATGGGTATCAGCTACTCTTTCTCAGTGCTCGTGCGATTGTTCAAGCATATCTGACCAAGAATTTCCTGTTCAATCTCAAACAGGTACTGGTATATGAATTCATGAGCCGTCAACCACACCAGTCCTAGGCTTCTGAATTAAAGTGACATTTTCTTCGGGATCCCAGGGGAAACAGTTACTTGAATTTTCCCCTTTACACATTTTCAAATATCTAGTGGGTCTCATGGTGTTCAGATCAGCTTGAGTCATAACTCTCACAACTTGGCCTTTTCTTTTCATTGCTTATACCTTTTCTCCTACTTTTCATTGTCCTCTCCCTGTGTGTCCGTTTCTTTTCTACTTGGAAGAAGTGGAGAGTCTTAGAGGATTTGCTCATGATACTTGTCGATCAACTGTATGTGCTACCTTGAGTTTCTTGGATGTGGCTTCTGTTCGCCTTGTCATTTTTCTGTTGTCATATTATCCAACAGATTTCTCTGACTATAAAATGCTCTGTAGGATGGAAAAACCCTACCCACTGGACCTGTTGTCATTTCTCCGGATGGTTTATTTCCGTCGTTGTACAGAGAAGGTAAAACCACATCCTTCTAATATCTCCTCATGCTTGTAGTCTGCATCACTTCTTGATCATTTGCTCTTCTCTTGTTTAAAGGAAAAGATCTATCTTGGAGTATGCAGATTATAATCCAGCTCTATAAGTACTTCTAAATCTAGTGGGAAGTAAACACACTTGGCACTATATTTTCCTGAATTGTGTTCTTTTGATGTCCTAATTTCCGTAAATGTTGTTCACGTGCATTCCCTGATAGTCTGATGGAAATGTTGCTCAAGTACGGTAGAGATTCTGGCTTTTTTTATGCCTATAATTTAATACCATGTTATACTTTTCAAGATTGAGTTTGAATGTGTGTTGAACACAACCAGTTTCCTGATTTATTTTACTTACTCTCTTTTCATCATGACAGTTATAAGAAGAGCTCCTCATGAATTCAAGATAGCCTGTCTGGAGGTATGCACCTCAAGCTGACAGTTCTTTGGGTGGACTTGAATTCTTTGGAATCTTCCGGTGGTTGTCCTTTCTAATGCTTTTTGTACTTTTCAGGACATCAAAGCACTTTTCCCACACGACCACAACCCATTTTATGCGGGCTTCGGGAATAGAGACACTGATGAATTCAGTTACAGAAAAATTGGAATTCCAAAAGGCAAAATTTTTATAATCAACCCAAAGGTTGGCAATCCCAGCCATATGCTCTCTTATCAACTACAGGATTTAGTGTACAATGTTTGCCTAACATGTTAAAGTGGACTTACAGGGGGAGGTATCAATTAATCATCAAATTGATGTGAAATCCTATACTTCATTACACAGTCTAGTTGATGACATTTTCCCACCGACATCCATGGTTGAGCAGGTAAGAAACAATTATCTCTTTTCTTGTAACCTCATCTTTGTTAGTCCGCATGTACTTGTAGTGTTAAAAGTCGAAATAATTGATACAGTTTTGGAGTGCAATAAATACAATGTTATCAAAGTTAAGATCCATGCTGTGGTATTAAATATAGTTAAGCCGTCTAATAAATTTGCTGCTATAAGCCTATACTACTAAACATTGGGAGATGCTGCAACAAAAGCGCCACACTCAATACTTTAATTAGGTTTACATATATTTCTGTGTTATCTATGGTGTTTTAACACCTATAAATCCAAGTTAGCGATCTCAATTTTCTGTCCGTTTCTTCTTCAACCCCTCCATTCACGTGACTTTTCACATGTAACATCACCTATATAGATTTAGAAAGTTGACAACTATCTTCCCCATAAATTGCATGTTATTTGCACAGACGATCAATCTCTTGTTATTTTCCCCACCGTCATGGTTTTGGCTATTTAATAGACATATCTCCATTCTTTCTTTAGCCAGTTTCCATTACAAACCATCTTTTCATTTTACTGATCATCTTGGATATTTGACTAAATTTGTGGTTTACTAAGTAGGCATTTTGTCACATTCTTCTGGATTTTCGTTCTGTGTGCAGGAAGATTTTAACTTATGGAACTATTGGAAAATGCCCATCTCAGACATCAATTACTTGTAGAGATTTGTCTCCATACGGATGCATCTATTTTGTTGATTTAGGAAGCTGACAACAAGTTCCACGCCAGTATACATTAATCATTTCCAGCTCTTTGAAAGGAGGGGGTTGCCTTTGCTTTAACGAAGAATACTTACTTGCAACTGGTGCTTACACAAAATCGAGCATCAAGCAATTTAACCTTGAGAGTCATGAATTAAAGTGAGAATACACATCACATGGTGCGGCTGAGTGACAAGCTTTTATGCAAGACACTTGTCTTATCTTCATTAATTTAATATAAACACAGGGTCCAAATAATTTTTTTCATATTTGTAATGTATAAAAACGATTTTGTAGTCACGATCAATTCAAATTGTTATTTCATTTAAAGCATAAATTCCTGAGGGAATAAAAATTTTCCATCGACGCCTCTTGTGCTTTATGGGTTCTTCTCTTTCGAATTTTCTTTCTTCAACGTTAAAAGGTGCATTTGTTCTAGTGGTTTATGGCATGTTTGGCCATGCATTTAAAATATGCTTATTTTGAAAAGTGTTTTTTCAAAAGTGCTTTTCAAATAAGTGTTGGAAATTTGCCTTTGGCGGGAGTTGCGACCGACCAACTTTAACGGCTTAAACACTAGTGTTACGCATATTGGAGAATTCGGTTCTTCACACATGCATGATCTACTAAGTATGTAGATAACCGTAGGGCCAAGAATCGTCAAATTTCATTGAGAAATGAAAGAGATATTGGTTCACGAAGTAAGGTGTTTGAAGCATGGAAAGTGTGGTATTGTGTGTAATTCTCCCTCATCGGTAGAGGAAGAAAGAATTGTTGTGTATATAAGACTCGAAATTGGTTTGGGGTTTGGGACCCCAAGGGGTATCCCATGTGTTTAAAGGAGGGAGGACCTAGATGTGCTTCGGTTCGAGGAAAGACCACACGCGCGCCGCCGCCGCCCTGTGGGTCTTCTGATATTATCTTTTTGGGCCAAAAAACTTTGCCAGAAGTACAGTTTGATCCCAGAAGTTTTGGACGAATTCTTTCGGATGTACGGTTTGGTCCCCGAAGTTTCCGAACGTCGAATTTGGACGATCAAAAGCGAAACGCCAAGCACTCAATTCGGCCATTTATTTTGGGTGAATTACTCCTCCTATAATGGCCAAATCCGTTGGTCTTTCACCATTTATGTTGGTGGCTTTACTACCTCCATAATGGCCATTATTTGGCTATTATGGAGGCAGTTTTTCAGCCCCTCCCTCACCTATATAAACACCCCCTCCCTCACCTATATAAACACCCCCTTACACCATTGTTGAGCACTAAGAATGACTAAGAATAACACTAAGAACAGTGCACGAAAATACACAACCAAAACAGTTTTCTTCCTACAACTTTCAAGCATCATTTCGTTACTCAATATTCTTCACGGTAGCTCTTGAGTTTCCTTTGCTCAAGGGTTCCTTTGCTGTTTTATCTTGGGAGACAAATTGTCTAGGACGTATAAAGGATACATACTGGACAATATTGTCTTAAGGACAGAGTGCCACACTCGACTCAGCAAAAAAAAAAATAGTTTTGGTTCAATTGTAATTTCGGATTTCTAGTTGAATTATTCAATCTTTGTTTATCCTTTCGAATACTTGTAATAGTTATATACTTCTCGTACTGCTTTATAAAGTACCATAGAGCAAAAATCTCCCAACAATAAGTACTTTTGGTGAGAAATAATTTATGTTTGTCCAATTAATTTAAAAAATACTTTTGAAAAGCAATTAGTATTTGATCAAAAGTGTTTAAGTGTATTTTTCTAAAAAAAATGCTTTTCAAAAAGTGATTTTGGGCAAAAACAGTTTTTTTTAACTTCTAAAAAATTGCTTTGGCTACTCCTCAAAAGTATTTATTTTCTCTCAAAAGCTTGGTCAAACACCTCAGTTTTTTCGAATAAACACTTTTTGAAAAAAATAAGTAGTTTTGGAGAAAATAAGCTTGGCCAAACATGCTAAAATTACCGGTACATTAGGCAAAGTCAAGAATATTTCAGATTCTCACCTACTTTAATGTGAATATTTATAAAATACAACAAATCAAATGTAGCATTATTTTTTTTATGTAGCCAATCAAATTCTGTATTATTTAAAAGGTTTGTTCATTACAACATAGATGGATCAAGAATTTTGAGATGAATGTCTACACTTTTATAAAGATGCGGATCTAAAATTTGTATTTGACGGGTTTAACTTTTAGGTTCTTACTATTAATCATTACACTTTTAAAATTATAGAGTCAAAATAATTTTTTTTAATCAATTATCTTACTCCATGTCGAAACCCAAAAATACTAGGATCAATTGAGCCAGTTGGCTATATGCGACATCATTCACTGCAGCTAGTTTTAATATAGACATTTGGTTAATTATATAAATTTTTACAGTAATCAAAGTAGAATAAAAATTTCAATCTGTCAAACTTAAATTTTTGAAACCAAACAAATAAAGAAGGAAAATAAAAAAGTATCCGGACTTAATTCTAGAAAAAAGAAAGTAAAAAGTAACAAGACAGACTTGAAATTTCGATGATTTATTGCACCGTGAGACACTTTGAGTTTTGGTGCACACTCATAGGTTAAATTTCACACATAGTCACTTTACTATCACTTTTTATTCATAAAAATTATTTAACTATTATTTCTAATACAAAAGTCACTTAACTTTGAGAAATTAACACAAAAGTCACTAAAATCACTTTCAATGTCATTAAACTACTTTTCTGTGAATAACTTATTTTTTACTCTTCTTCTTTATATTAAAATCTAATAAATAAAATTTTAATTTAAAAGGTTCAACCCGACCCGACTTGAAATTGATATGAAAAAAGTAAATAACATTTTTATATTCTTCACTTTTCCCTACCATTTTAACATGTTTGAAGTATCAACAAATTCTGGAAATCACAAAACCGGACCTTTTTATGTGCTCATGTTTCTTCTCCTAACTAAAAGCCAACGTGCTTTATACTCACTCCTTTTCAATCTACGTGACACCTTTAATTTCGATTCATGACAGTCAATTAAATTAATTTCTGAGGCTAAGTTGGATATTTAAAAACATACCAAAAGTATTATAATTGCTATTTTTCTCATGTCATGATGAAAAATATATTATAAAATATCGGTCAAAATGTAAATAACTTAAATCTCGAAAAATAAAAAATGTCACATAAATTGAAACATATAAAGTACTTTTTACCGGCAATTCTTGAAAGTCTCTCATTAAAATATTATAATGTCATCATAAATTTTAAATTTACTTGATATAGGAACTTACTTGCTTTATTTATTTTTAAGTTATTAATTTTATGAGTTATGACTGAATATGATATGTTAAATAACCTTTACACTATAAGTATTATTGTTGTAGTGGTCATTTGCCTTATGGTTTAAAGCGAATTTCACAAATTATTAACCGTTATGTTTAGAGTAATAAATTTTTAAAAAGCTTAAAAATGTTTTAAAAAAACAAGGTAAATGTAAAAAAAAATACAAGGTAAAAAAGACAGTAAATTTAAAATGATAGGGAAAAGGGAAGAATATGAAAGATTATTTACTTTTTTCATATTAGTTTTGGGTCGGATCGGGTTGAACCTTTTAGATTAAAATTTTATTTATTAGATTTTAATTAAAAAAAGTAAAAAATAAGTTATTCACATGAAAATGGTTTAGTGATACCTGAAAGTGATTTTAGTGACTTTTATGTTAAAGCCCGTTTAGCTTAGCTGATAAGCATTAGGTGATGATAAGCATTTTCAAGTGCTAAAACTAATTTGATAAATAAGTAATTACGTGTTTGGATAAAGTCTTTGGAAAAGGTCACGGTGGGACGGGGGGTTTAATTAGATAATAAGCTAGGTATGCCCAAGTGTTTGACGACCAAGTATGGTCAAATTAACCCTATGACGGGGGAATAATAGGCTCTAAATACAATAAACATAAAAAAAGTGTTGATAAGCATTATTACGGAATAACCGATAAAATTATGACTATTACATTAGATAACGCTTCTTCTAACAATTACGCAATTACAATTTTAAAAAATAGTTTAACTCCATCTTTTCCAGATCATTTTCATATAAAATGCGCGTGCCATATATATAACTTAATTGTAAAGGATGGTCTATCACTTTTTGAAGATATTCTTAGTAAAATACAATTTGCTATAAACTTTATTTTTAAAAGTAATAAAGTACAACGTAGAAAAGAATATAAAAAAACTTGTCACGATTGTGGACTACCTTATAGAAAAATTCCACAAGAAGTATCCACTAGGTGGAATTCTTTATACGAGCAACTACTTGTTGCTTATGACTATAGAATACCTATAACTTTATTTTTTAACTCTCATAATAAAAATCCAAATTTGATATGATTTTAGATAGTGATTGGGTAAAAATTTCCGAACTTATTTTTTTTAGAACACCAATGCAAAAAAATATATAGTAAAGATGACTTAGCGAGTTTAAAACCCTTAATATTGTTTACACTAATAAGAACGTTATTTTTTTTTATAAAGCATTAGGTGATGATAATCATTTTCAAGTGCTAAAACTAATTTGATAAATAAGTAATTACGTGTTTGGATAAGAGTGCTGAAACTGATAATAAGTTGTTGAAGTGTTTGACAAAAAAAGTGTTGATAAGCATTTTTTTGGTTAAGATGACTTAAAAATATTGTTTACACTAAAAAGAACGTTATTTTTTTTTATAAATTCTTAAATTCAAATTACTTCAAATACAAAATAATTTATGCTCATTTTATTTTTAATACAAAATTGATTAGATAAAATTATTTCTTATGAATATATATTATTTTATGATAAGCTAAATTACAATCACAAACTATGATAAAATAGTTAATAATTATACTAAAGTTCGTTAGTATAACATAAAATTATTTCTTGAGTTTTTACGATTTTTAATAGCACAAGCCTAAATGAAGAAGAACTACTGGGTTCAAATTCTCATATGTTTTTAACGTACGTGAAGGAGAGCTACTGGTCTTTAAAGACGTAGGGTGAGGAAGTGATGTGAAGAAGAGGGTTAGGATTTTATTAGAATAAGGGTATTTTAAGAATTACGAAATAATATTAGGGATAGAATAGTAAAAATTTTGGTCAAACTAAAAGTGTTTATAAGCTCAAAAATAATAAGTTGGGGGAGACTAACTTATGGCTTATAACTTGTTTTTAGCTTATAAGCACTTTCATTTTTACCAAACACGAAGATAAGCCGATAAATGCGTATAAGTTAGTTTGATCAGCTTATAAGCTTAGCCAAACACCCTTTTAATTGCTCAAAGTTAAGTGATTTTTGTGTTAGAAATGATAGTTAAGTAAATTTTATGAAAAAATTAATAATTACGTGATTATATGTGAAATATTGGTGGAAAAATGTGAATGAAAGATCCCACTGAATTGAATTGTGTGAGCCAACGTCAGCAAAAAGGAGGAAAGACTGAAGGCTGTATTCAAAATCTATGTCTATAATTCTGCCACATGTGAAAGAAAGGTTGCCAAAGATGTTATGAATGGCATTTCTGCCGATTGAGGAGAAAGAGCCACCGTAGTCCGCCATGAAAGTGGGATTAAGTGGAACATAATTGACTGGAGTGGTAGAGTCGTGGAAACGGTTGTTTCTTCCATATCGGATCGACATGAGAGTCCAACTACATTGCCAAAATCCATGTTGTATCTTTGAAAGAGGTTGACCTCCTTGCTTCTCAGATCCGATCAATCTCGTGATGAAGAGAATTTCCAATGTTGAAAGGTCTCCTACGTTACCCATAATATGTGGAAGTATCGATGTAATTTCATAGAGTCATTTCATACTGTGCCCAATCTCGAAATTGGTTCTATACATATGACCAACAATGAGAAACCATCTTCCGAAGTTCTAAAAAATTACAGCTATTCTCCTCTAAACGAGTTGATTTGCGCGAGCAATTCAGCATATTTCCCCTCTCCCCGTCTCTTTCCCTATCGAAAAACCAGCCCAACCCTACTTATTTTCTTCTACAAATGCTAACCAAGAATGGAGAATTTTTATGAAAGTATTTCATTTGCTTCTCTTCGATGGAAGTTTGATTTTCTCAGAATGTATCCTAATTTTTTGCCTAATTTACCGACACTTATATATTGAAGGAGTGTGGCTTTATGTGAACCCCCATACCCCACCACCTAGATAGCCCTAATTACAAATTCCTAAGTTGGGGTTGTAGAGGTTTCCTTATTGGCAATTAACCGAATTAACTGCCAAAGGCCCAGATCAAGAGAGCCTAAAATTTCTCCCGCCAAGGCGCCAATGAATGAACCTCACAGTGGGCTATGGCAGCAGAAAAGTATTGCCCTTTCTCTACTAAAATCTCCACACAAGCTCTCCACTTTAAATCACCTAAAATCCCTCCATGTACACCTCCTTCACACCGGCCTTCACCACAGCAATTTCGCCGTCGGTAACTTCATCACCCAATGCGCTTCTCTCGGGCTCATGTCGTATGCATCCCAACACCCTCATTAGAGGGTTCCAACAGAATCATTCTCCCAATAATACCCTTTATTATTTTAACCAAATGCGGAGGCACAATGTCCAGCCTGATAGGTTCACTTACCCTTTTGCCATTCGCGCTTGTTCGGATTTAATGGAATTTGTAAAAGGAGTAAATCTTCATGGCCAGTTGTTTAAAATTGGAGTTGACTTTGATATCTTTGTGGGTACTAGTTTGATTGATTTTTAAACTGCTTTGGGGGATATGAACATGATTAAGAAAGTATTCAGAGGAGTTGCCGGTTAAAGATGAGGTAACATGGTATGCAATGTTATCTAGTTATGTTAACAAGTTTAATGACATGGATAAAGCTCGGGATTTGTTTGAGAAGATACCATGTAAGGATCTTGGGATTTGGCATACCATTATTCTGGGGTTTGTTAAAGCTGGGCACTTGGAGCTGGCGAAAGAGTATTTTGATAGGGCGCCGGTTAAGGATTTACTCATGTACAATACGATTTTAGGTTGCCTTGTGAAGAATGGTGAAGTTGACTGTGTCTTGAGATTGTTTCATGAAATGCCTTGTAGGGATTTGGTATCTTGGAATACGGTAATTGGAGGTCTCGTACGTGATGGGAGGGTTAATGAAGCTATTTGATACTTCCATCAAATGCAAAGAGTGAATTTGTCGCCTGATGATGTTACCCTGGCAAGTCTGCTTTCTGCTTGTGCACAAGCTGGAGCTCTGGATACTGGGAAATGGTTGCACTCATATATCGATAGGCGGTGTGATAAGTTAAATGATTTGATTGGGACAGCGTTGGTGGATATGTATTGCAAGTGTGGTGATTTGGAGAGTGCTGCAGATGTCTTCAATAAGATGTCCGAACGTGATGTTGTAGCTTGGAGTGCAATGATCATGGGGTCCTCGATGAACAGGCAGAGTGAAACTACGTTAAACTTCTTTTACCGAATGAAAGATGAATCTGGAAGGCCAAATGATGCGACAATTTTGGGTGTTCTGTGTGCTTGTGTGCATGCAGGGTTGGTTGATGAGGGAAGGAAGTGCTTTTATGGAATGACTGAAGAGTTTGGTTTAACACCAAAGTTGGAGCATTATGGTTGTATGGTTGATCTCCTTGGTCGAGCTGGTTTTCTAGATGAGGCGTATAATTTGATACAATCGATGCCGTATGAGCCACACACGGGTGCTTGGGGCGCATTACTAGGTGCATGCAAGATTCATGGAAATGTTGAGCTTGCTGAAAAGGCAATAGAACACTTGATCCAACTAGATCTTGAGGATGGGGGCTACCTAGCAATTATGTCCAACATATATGCTAATGCAGGAAGGTGGGAAGATGTCTCAAGAGTCCGAAAATTGATGAAAGAAATAGGCATTGGTAAGTCACGAGGGATTAGCTCGATTGAGGTTAATGGGGTAATACACGAATTTGGTGACCAAGAGAATAAACACCCTCAAGCCAGAGAAATCTATGATATGATAGATGAGATCTATAGACGACTCAAGAGTGCAGGCCATGTCGCAAGCACTAGGGAGGTATTCTTTGATGTTGAAGAGGAGGAAAAGGCTCTGTTATTCCACAGTGAGAAAATGGCTGTTGCTTTTGGACTTATTGTAACTGATAAAAACACTGTCATTCTGTAGTGAAAAACCTTCGCATATGTCCTGATTGTCCTGCTGTTATGAAGCTGATTTCTGCTAGTTTTGAAAGAGAAATAGTAATTAGGGACCACCATCATTTTCACCACTTCAAGAATGGTTGCTGCTCTTGTAAAGACTATTGGTGAATATACAAATTCCCCTTCAACTATCCTTCCTCATGTGCAAATGGAGAATTGCTAAAAGAGCCCGAGAGGCTAAAGATCAGTTAATCATACAAACAGTACATAGAAAGTTGATGGTATAGGGATTCTCCTACCTAAGACAGGCTATGAAACAAAAGTAATGTTATGGGCGGCTTCTCGGTCGTGCCCCATGACCGGATGGCCGTGCCCATGGCTTCTTGGCAAGCCTTCCAAAGTCTGGTGCTATGGACGGCCCCGAACCCCTGGCCTTGCTAATCGACAAGTGTACCTGTGACTGTCGCCCCACCAATCATGCACACCTGTTCCCTAGGCAGGCAATGCCCACAACACCCATCAGCAGGCAGCGCCGTTAGCACCAGGATGAACTTGCCTTGTAGCTCACGCCCGTGCGCCCATGCCCTGTGTATAGGATGAAGCCATAGACAAGGACACACTCTCTTCAAGTGTCGGAATGGACCCACTTACCCTTCTGACACAGACTTGCCATACCATTATGTTGTACAAGTTGCTTGGAGTCCTTTGTATTGTAGTCATATGTTCATTTTATAGCTTTGCCCTTTTAGTATGCATTCTCCCTCCATTTTTTGGAGCTCAACGTAAAAGGCTCCGTTGATTCTTGAAGGACTATCTAGATGCATCAAAGAGAACATTTGGTAAGAGTTGTCTAATTTTGTGGGTTTACGTACAAGTAGCATAGAGTATGTAATGATAGCCGATCCTAACGTTCGAGGCATAGTTGTTGTTGTAGCATAAAGTACGTAATTTAAGTCAAATTCCTTTCTCTACAGGTTCTTTTAGCCGTGTAGACGATTCTAAAAGCTAATCATTTGTCAGTCTGGATAAAGTAGTGCACAGAGATGCACATTCTTTTGAAATTATCTAAGAGCTTCTTAAATCAGAAGAGAAAAACATTCTCATGTACACAAGATGAAGGTACTTGTGCTTCTCTTCAGGATTTTTTTTGCTCTAGTTTATAAGGTGCTTGTGCTTCTCTTTCTGTTGAAGATCTGTCAGATTCTTGTGGTGTTAGTATTCATTTTAGTTTGCCAAATTTCTTTTTTCCATAATTTCCATATTCAGTCGAAAAGCTAAGAAAAGAAACAGCATTTTACTTCACAAGATGATAGTCTGAGATCAAATGGAACGAAATACACCAACAAAGAATAAGGCAAAATTTTATCGACAAAAAAGAATTTAAGAGAAATGAAAAAAGAATACGGGACAATGTATATTTGCTTTAGTAGAAATTCAAATAATATGCACTTCTACACAAACAAAAACCTTCTGCAGTAGTGCTTGTGCTCGAGGTTCATCAGAACCACAATCAATTTTTCTGTGATTGCTTTCTCTTCTCTTCATCTACCATTAATATTTCACACCCAGTGGAAGAAAACAAGCCAGTTTCCAGAGATGTATTTGTGAGAAATTATGGGAGAAAATATATTATTGAATTGTTGTATCTACATGATTACACTGAGCTCTATTTATAGACACTCCATTACAATACTTTTCCTAGTAGGATACTATATATGAAATTCGATTCCTATTCTAACACTCTCCCTCTGGTGCATACAAGTCATATGTATTGAACTTGTTACAGATGTATTAATACGAGGATTAGTGAGGGACTTGGTGAAAATATTTGCAGGCTGATCACTTAACTTCATAAATTTTGTAATAATATCACCGGAGAGTATACCTGATCTGGATTGAGCAACCTCAATACCTAAAAAATACTCCAGTCTGCTGAGATCTTTAGTACGAGTCATGCCAAACTCTTGAATTACTGTGCTAAATTTCGCAAATCAGGCTCTGGGAGACTGTTTTAGATCATAAAGTGACCGACGCAATCAACACACCAAGTTAGGGCGAGCAACAAAACCAGGTGGTTGCTCCATATAAACTTCATCCTCAAGGTCACAATGGAGAGAATAACATACTTCACGAATGTGTCCAAGCCTATTACAATAACTACACCTAGGTCGAGATCTTCCAAGGAGACCTCCTCCTCGTCGCTTTCTCATGGACTGTGATGTGCGATTTTTGATCTCCTTCTTAAGAATTTTGAAGTAATCATAGGACTTGAACTTTTAATTCCCGTGTTTTTTGAGTTAAACATATCAAAACCGAGAGACATGATGAAATCTGTCTTGAAAGATGGATGAAATCTGGCGAACACAATCCAAGAAGAAAATCACCGAGATCTAGGCTGAAAAAGGTGCATGCGCGACGCGTGGATCTGACGTGCTAGCCGGAGCTGACACTTCGAGCGGCACGTGGTGGCGTGTGAGTGGGTATTTGCCGGAGCCACTGACTGGGTTTTGGTCGGAAGAGACTGATCTACCTCGTGGTGGTGTTGAAATTTGCGCAACACTACCCTAAAGTAATTTTGACGCGGACGGCTATGTTATCATCGAAAATATTGCATGGTGATTGATTTGCTTTCCGGAAATTGTTGGAAATGCACAACAATTAGTTTCTCACTAGCTTAAACCTGATCTATGTTGTGGTGGCATTGATTCTGCACAACACCACTGAATAGAGATGTGACGCTAGTAACCACCGAAAAAATTATGCGCGGTGGTGATTTTTTTTTTTGAATCTTCGTTGGAATATTGCACAATTGATACTTTATTACTAATACTCTAGAAGAGAAGTATGCAAAACAATCATCGGAATTGAGGCACGAGAATGTAATAGTATTTTATGGGTAGGATCGGAATGATGGCATGACCTTAGGGGACGCAAAACAGTCACCAGAATTGAGGCTCGGGATTGTGATGGTATTTTATGGGTAGGATCAAAATGATGGCACGACCCTACGGGACGAGTAATTATGTCGGAAAAGTTGTCGAACCTCGAAGAAAGTGGTATGGGTCAGCTCAGAATCTTTGCGCGATGTTGACAGTAAAAACAATTCTTAAAAGAATGGCTGAAAATAGACTGGAATCACCGGAACCCTAATTTCGACGATTGAAATCTGATTGTTCACACCAGAAAACACTGTTCATGCGGCACTATTCACGCGACACTGTTTACGCAATACTGTTCACATAGTACTGTTCATGCCGATTCCGGTGATAATATTCTATTATCTGAAGGAGAATATTTTATTTATAAATATCTGAAAGTTCTACAAAACTTTCTCGTCTTTAGTTTTTATCCTTGTTGTTTTTACAAACCCTAATTCTCAAATCTTCCTTTAACACATCATATCAGCTATCACAGCTACTATTCCCGGATTGCTCACCCGACTACACCCCCACCCCTGCTCCACGCCGCCGGACTCCAACGAACTCCGCCGTCAACCTTCTCTGCTCCCACTAGCCTTGCTCGCCGTCGCCGCCGCCGCCAGCTAGGGGTGAGTGTATATTGATTTATATCGATTTTGTATCCGAAAAATATGAACCGAATAAAAATTGATTTTTTTTAAAAAAAAATGAATCTACTTTTTTTTTAAAAAAACCCGATATGTTCGGTTTATATCGCCGAACGTATCGGATTATATCGATTTTTTCTAGCGGGTCGGGTCGGGTCGGGTCAAAGAATTTTTTATTTTTTAAAAAAATTGAATTTTCAAAACTGAAATTGGCATTCACCCCTACATTACCACGAAATTTCGACGTTGAAATGTATTGTATATCGTGAGATCTTGACTAAAGAAAAAGAAAATTAGAAATCGATTTGGGGGAAAACACAAATTGATTGGGAAAACAGACGTTTTTCTATAAATTTGTTGCGCCAAACCGCCTTCTGACCAGCTCCGTCTCGAAAAAATACGCAAAATAAAAAAAATTGGGTAAAACAGACATTCAAGCGCAGAGTTATGACCATTTAAAGTTTCATCAATTAACAACTACTTTCTCTCCCTACATTTTATGTCAATGCTTCCGTGATATGTTAATCAAGTTCATGCGCATTCGACTTTCATAAAAGCTTCATAGATTGGCCAGTCAAGACTTCGCACATACAAAAATGAAAGTTGCGGAGATAGGGATGCTAAGATGGATGTTTGGGAATACAAGGAGAGATAGGATTAGAAATGATGATATTCGGGAGAAAGTGGGAGTGGCGTCGGTGGATGATAAGATGCGGAAAACGAGGTTGAGATGGTTCGGGCATGTGCAGAGGAGAGACACAGATGCCCCAGTGTGGAGGTGTGAGAGGTTGGCTATGGACGGGTTCAGAAGGGATAGAGGTAGGCCGAATAATTATTGGGGAGAGGTGATTAGACGGGATATGGCGCAGGTGCAACTTACTGAGGACATGACCTTAAATAGGGGGTTGTGGAGGACACGGATTAAGGTAGAAGAGTAGTAGGTACTCGAGCGTAGTCCTACTTATGCTTACAAATTGATAGTTGTAGTGTTATTATTGTAGACTCGATTAACCTATACACTTATAGGCACATTATTGCTTTATAATCCACTGTAGTTTGATTTATGCTGTTATGTGTTCTTTAGTGTATTTTGTTTAGCTTATTTAGTTGTGTTAGCTACTGCTCCCTTTTGTTCGAATGCACTTTATACTGCTTTAATTTCTTATTTGAGTCTGACCGTTTCTCTTGCTTTACTCTTGCTTTGTTTTGATTGCCTTGCATGTGATTATGCTTTGTCTCGAGTCGAGGGTCTCCCGGAAACAGCCGCTCTACCTACCAAGGTGGAGGTAAGGTCTATGTACTCTCTACCCTCCCCAAACCCAACGGTGTGAGATTTCACTGGCTATGTTGTTGTTGTTATCTGAAAGTTATCTACAATCTTCACTCTACCATTATCTTTGGCCAGACGTGCGACACACATTTTCTAGTGCCGCCGCCGGCAGCGCAAGCTCTTTGATTCTCTCGTAGAAGCTCTGATATCATGTGAGAAATTATGGGAGAAATATATTATTGAATTGTTGTATCTACATGATTACACTGAACTTTATTTATAGACACTCCATTGCAATCCTTTTCCTAATAGAATACTATATATGAAATTCTATTCTATTCTACATTACAATCATTTTCCTTGTAGGATACTATATATGAAATCATATTCCTATTCTAACAGTATTCATTTAAAACACTGCTGAAATGCAGCTTCAGTATTTCCAGCAGAGATCTACTGCTACAGATTACTGTTCTTCGTATCTTGTCTGAGATAACACACATGCACGCACACACTCTGAAACTACTAGCTTGAATCAGAGAGCAAACATTGGATTAATATCTGAATGATAATTCCGTTTGAGGAAATGAGTTGGTTCTAGTCCTTGCAAACTTCTCCCTCTTCCTCATTTTGAGGATCCTTTTAGACCTCACAACATAATAAGTCATGGAACCTAAAACCCCTGCCATTATGAGTCCTACTACAACTGTAACAAGAATTGCAGCCCATATATTACGCCGACCAATAACTACATAAGAGGCAGATACAAAAGCCAGAGTAGTGAAAACCGCGGCCAACCACATTAGTTTGTTAACCACCCCAGTAACTCTTTTCTCAGATTTTGTCTCACCCCTAACTACTGTGATTTGTACAACTCGACAGCGTATCCAGAATCAAGATCACCACCAGGAACTGTGAATATAGCAGCAAAAGCTACTGTTGCAAAAAGAGAGGCAACAATAGTTACAGAATTGTTAGGATTGTTAATTCCTTCTCTGTGGAGTTTTTGAAGCTCCTTTGCAATACCAGTCATGTTCTTGTTAGTCTTTCGAACTTGTTCAAGCTAGTTGTGGACATTTTTCTTAATTTCTGTCAGTCTTCCTAAGCTTGTCTCGAGGTTGATTAGTCAATTCATTGGCTCTACAAGCACCATAACGAGTCGAGCACTCTTTTAGTTCGGTGGATTATTCAGACATAGGAAGCCCTTCAGCTATGTCTAGAGCTGTTCTGTGATCTCTTGTCAATGCATTGACATTTGTGTCGTCGAGCAGCAAGAGCTCACTTTGACAAGCTATGTTACAATCAAAAACTTGACACTATCTGCAGTCATATAAAGCTAAATTCAAAATCACAGATTCTTTAAAGACTAGTTTCCTTTGACAAGCTATGTTACAATAAAAAACTTGACTACCTCTAATTGGAATCCAAGTATTGGATCCAGAGCAACCTAATATTCTCAATTTATAATGAGGACTTTGGAATGTAACACTAACTAATTACATCAAAACAATCCCATTCCATTATTTTCTATACATTCTGAAAATCATCATTGCTTAGACTGTGCATCAGATACACAAAAAATGGGCCTCAGCTTTCTTGTTCAATTGCAATTTCGTTTATTTGTTCATTGTAATTTCAGTTCTTGTAATCCTTAGCAGTTACTTGTAATTTCCGTTTCCTGCACCTTTGTAACCAACACTAATTACATCAAAACAATCCCATTCCATTATAAATTTTAAAGATCAAGTTATAAATTCTACAGCATTGTCTAAAAGTTATTCAAGGATGTCTAAAAATGCTTTAGGGATCTGTAGAACTTCTAAATAAAAGGTGTTTGACATGAAGCGGAGAGAGAGGTTACTCCATAGTAATAATTTAAACTCCTACGGTATCTCAGCTACGCCTAGTAAGACACAATTCTGAAGTGCACCTATGATGATATCTCCAGCAGATGTATATTCGAGCGTGGTCAAATCAGATCAAACTGAAGCTGGGGAGAGAAAACATCAAGATGGACTTAGGCCAGCTTTAGGCCATCAAAAGAAGCTATACAATGCAATAATTTCAACAGCTAAGTAAAACAAGATGCAGACACTAAAGCAGCAGTAAAACAAGATGCAGACACTAAAGCAGCACTGTCCTTATCGGTTCTTCTTGCCAGTTGCAGATCCTTTTCCAGTAACGCTTGAACAACATCCACATGGCCTTGGCGTGCAGCCAAATGTAACGCGTTTTTGCCGTTGGATCTTGATATCTCTAGCAAGCTAGATTCCTTGGAAAGCAATTCATGGACAACTGCTGTATGCCCTTTTGTGGCTGCTGATACAAGAGGGTTGCATTTGATTGGCCAACTGTCTTGCTCAACTCCGGGTCATGCTCTAACAGCAACTTAACAATAGCTGCACATACATTTTTCATTATTTAGCAATTAAACTGTTAATAACAAAGAAGCAGAAGAAGAAAGATAAAAAATTATCACTGGGTTGGCAGCCTAAAGGAGACCTTCTACCAATCAAATTCAAAGGTAAAGACACAACTAGAAGTAAAACTAAAAACATAAGTTGTCAGTCTAAACAATGCAATCTTGTTTTACACTTCTCCTGCCACCAATTGTGATCTCTGAGAACCTTGCAGCAAAACAATCTAAAAGAAACTCTTAATTTCAAGGACCTGACTGTCATTAAGTAGACATTAACTTTTGTAATTAGCTTTGGATCTTAAGTAGTTAGGTAATGTTCTACCAACACTGGTTGGGGTGGAGTGTAATTACTCCTTCATCCTTAACCAAAGGTTTTAGATTTGAGGCCCAAAAGCGGAGCCAAAATTTTGAAGTCTATGGGTTCTAAATTGCCACCTAATTCATAGCTCATCTCAGTTACTAGGTTCACGGTTAAATATTTATACATGTTTAATAAATTTTGAGCCGAGGGTCTAACGAAAACAACCTCTCTACCCACAAAGGTAGGGGTAAGGTCTACTTACACCCTACCCTCCCCATATCCCACTTGTTGGATTATACAAGGTAGGTTGTTTAATAAATTTTCTAATACAAATATAAGGTCTAAGCAAAAGCTAATGGGCTCGTACGAACCCGTTAGAAATACACTACCTCCAACCCCAGTTTGAGCTCATGGTATGGAGTAGCCTATGTTAGGGAGCGATTTACCCCCAATGTACGACTTTCAGTGTGAAGCCGGATTTAGTCGGGTCTCAATGCGTTTTGCGGTACTGGACGGGTGGGAACCAAAAAAAAAAGGGCAATGTTCTTCTCAGGCTTCACTGAACAATCTCCATCCTTCTCAAGTACCTGATCAAATATTTAGATAGACAACTGCAAGCTAAAATATCAATCAGGTCAATAGAATGCATTCAGACTTAAGGACCAACAAGTAGTATAAAGACATCTATAAAAAACAAACTAGTACCAACACCAAGAAATTCAATACTCTTATGGAAAATTCATCAAAGCCATATACAAATGTTCATTACCTTGATGACCTTGGCTAGCAGCATTATGCGAAGGATCTAAACCAGATCGATTTTTCGCGGTGATCCCTTCCTTTGTACTATAAGGAAGCAACTCCTTAACAACATCAATATATCCCCTTTCAGCAGCAGTAAATAACGCCGTTTCGCCTAATACATTCACCTCATTCACCATTGCTTCCCTTATCTCTGCCACCTCAGCATCAAACTCCGCCCCGCTCATAGTCTTCAACATCTGTGCATCAATCTCCCCTAATATCTCAATCACCGCGCCAACATCCCCGCGCTGAGCTGCGAGATGGAGCTCCGTGTCGTTGTGTCGACCCGCCACTTGTTTTACGTACTTTTTCTTCCCTGATGGATCCATCCTTTTCCCTGAATTTGACACAAACAGGGCTTTCCCTGAATTTGATGGAATCAGAGATTGCTTGAATGTGATACCACAAGTGCCGGTGCTCGTGGCGATGGCGACGGTGATGGCTCACCGGTGTAATTCATGTTAGAAATTGGATTTGGGGCCGGAGGTAGCCCCATTTCCAAATCCATGGCACCTGAATCACGTAATTTCAAAAAAAAAAAAAAGAAGGAAAAGAAACAACCATTACATATATACAATAGATAATCCTGCATTACAATAATAAAGTCCCAATCCGAAGCTAGTCAATTCATCTATAATGAAAAAGGGCACCCCACTACACTAAACTCCTGCTATGCGCGGGTCCGGAGACTTTTCCAGACCACAATGATCTATTATTTGCAGTATTACCTTGTTTTTCTATAGAAATTTAATTTCTAAAATCCTTATTGCTTAGAATTTATTTTACCCGGGAGGGTGGGTGGGGTAGTTGAATTAGCTCCTCCCAATGGTATTTGTCCCGAGATGAAAGAAAAGAATGAGAATTTGTCTTTTTAGAGCTTGTTAAACAGCCCATCACGGAATGGAGTATATATGGTATATTAGGAATGTATATTGTAGTATATTGTAATGAAAAGGATACCTTAATTAGTGTTATACACTTACCATAATTGTATAGTTAGAATTATGGTAGAATAAGGATTTAGAAGTAGAATAGGAAAAGGATTTTCCTATTATGGAAATATGTAACTTGTATATATATCTATTCAATCAATGAAAATAATCAAGGGGATTATTTCTTTCATGGTATCAAGAGACTAGGTCTAAAACAAAAGTTTTTTCTCTCAAACTTTTGCCTCCCTTTGGCCGAGACCCCCCCCCTCCTCGGGTTTTTCTCTTCCAAAATTTCGTCTTCCGCTCTCAAAAACCTCTCTTAAATTTCACCTCCTTCTTTGTTCTTACAATATGTCTAAGAACAATTTTCACCCTGCCCTCGCGGTTTCCAATATCAAGCTAAGTATCCCTATTGTTCTTGAGATGGAAAACGTTCAATATGCAACGTGGGCAGAGTTGTTTAAAATTCACGCTATATCTTATCAAGTTCTTCATCACATCATTCCTCCCGCTAGACCCCTTCCTGCGGAGGATCCCGAGGTATGGATTACACTTGATGCTACCGTTCTTCGGTGGATATACGCCACTATTTCGTTGGATCTCCTACGGACGATTATGGAGCCGATACCACGGCTATGGGCGCATGGAATAGATTGCGTGACATATTCCAAGACAACCAACATTCACGTGTCGTCACACTCGGCGGGAATTCTCTCTCGTTCGAATGGACGAATTTCCAAACGTTTCTGCATATTGCAAGAAACTAAAGGAGTTGGCGGATCAACTCCGTAATGTTGGCGCCCCAGTAACAAATAATCGTCTAGTTCTACAGTTGGTTGCCGGTCTTTCGGAGGCCTATAATGGTGTTGGAACTCTCCTTCGCCAAAGCAACCCTCTTCCAGACTTTCATCAAGCCCGCTCCATGCTTACGTTGGAAGAAGCAGGTTTGGCTAAAAAGGCGGCTACCGGAGCAAGCCCAGTTGTCATGGTGGCGTCCTCCCCTAGTTCTTCAGGTTTTGTGAATAATTCGGGACAAAACCATAATAATGGTGGCGGCAAGAATAATCGCAAAAATAATAACAAAAATCGCGGGGGCAAACGCGGCGGTACAGGTGGCGGTTCGGTGGTCAACAAACGGGCGGTGGGTCCCGGCTCGGGGTACGGTGGCCCACCACCGCCATGGGCCCGGCGGTGGGGCCAATGGCGGTGGAACCGTACCATCCACGGCACCGGCGGCGGTTTCCCGGCGGCCGGTGGGGTGGCCAACGGTCCGAGCCCGGCGCCCGGCGGTGGCGGCCCGGCGGCCGGTGGCCCGCGCGGCACCTCCGGCACTACGGCCCGGCGGCATCACGGAATGGAGTCCTTGGGCCCCGTCCTCCGCAAGCCCATCATGCGGCGAGCCCCGCTCGGCTCGGCGATATCGAGGCCGCGATGCACACGTTGGGGTTGACCCAACCGAACCCAAATTGGTACATGGACACGGGCCACTACTCACATGACTTCCGAATCGGTACTCTCTCATCTTATTCCAATTTGAGCACCCCTAGGGAGATAATTGTTGGTAATGGCGAGTTCTATTCCAATTCTAGGGTATGGTCGAAAACGTTGTCTCCCCCAATCCACCACTCCTCTTGAAAAATACTTTACATGCTCCTAAATTGATTAAAAATTTAGTGTACGTCCGAAAGTTCACAAATGACAATTTGTTTTTCGTTGAATTTGATCCTTTCGGTTTTTCTCCGTGAAGGATTTCAAGACGGGGAGTCATCTCATGAGGTGTGATAGTAGGGGGGATACGTATCCTATCATGCCCGGTTTCGATCCATCGAGTCCGGCCTTGCCGTCGGCTTTTGCGGTCATCTCTCCTTCCATGTGGCATGCTCGTACGGGTCATCCGGGATCTTCTATTTTATCGGCTTTAGATAAAAATAGCTTTATTTCTTGTAAGGGTACGAGTCGTACTCCAATTTGTCGATCTTGTTCATTAGGAAAAATTGTTAAGTTGCCATTTGTAGACTCCAATTCTCATACTTCTATGCCATTTGACATTATTCATAGTGACTTATGGACGTCTCTGTTCTAAGTTCGGTGGGTCATCGATATTATGTTCTCTTTTTAGATGATTATACTAGATTTTTGTGGACGTTTCCAATTGCAAATAAATCACAAGTATTTTCCATCTTCATCAAATTTAGAGCGTTCATTCGTACTCAATTCGAAAGAGACATAAAAAATATTCAATGTGATAATGGGAAAAAATATGACAATAGGGAGTTTCGGGATTTCTGTGCTAATAATGGGATCAATTTTAGGTTTTCGTGTCCTCATACATCTCCACAAAATGGTAAGGCCAAACGCAAAATTCGTTCCATCAATAACATTGTCCGAACTCTCTTAATTCATGCCTCCATACCTCCATATTTTTGGCATCATGCTCTACAAATGGCCACATATCTTCTTAACATACTTCCTTCCAAAGGTCTGACATATTCCTCCCCCCTCAAAATCCTATATAAGAAGGATCCTTCGTATTCTCATCTTCGGATTTTTGGGTGCTTGTGTTATCCGTTAGTCCCATCCACCACAATTAACAAACTCCAGGCTCAGTCTACCCCGTGTGTGTTTTTGGGTTATCCGTCAAATCATCGTGGTTATAAGTGTTTTGATTTATCCTCCAAGAAAATCATAATCAATCGCCATGTCATTTTTGATGAAACTCAATTCCCGTTTACAAAAGTTCATACTCCCGAACCTAAGTCGTATAATTTTTTGGATGACCAAATATCCCCGTATATTATTCGGAATTTTCGGACAACTCCCGTACCCAAAATCCTCCGGCGGCCCACGCCCCGCTGGTCCCCAATGCCGTCGCACCACCGATGTTCCGGCCAACGGAAGCAGTTCCGGCTATTGGGCCGGTCCGGCCCAATTCGGAAGCGGTCCGAAACCGAGCCCAATTTTTACCGATTTGGGCCGGCAGGCCCACTGCCTGCTGGCCAGTCCGTCCCGAACCCAGAAAATTCCCAAAATTCACTCAGTTCTTCCTCGAGTCATAGACCGGTCACTCGTAGTCAGCGGGGTATTTTTACACCTAAAAGACATTTTAATTTACATTCGGATGTCTCTAAATCCCCCTTGCCCCGCAATCTGTGTCCGCATTAAATGACCCTAATTGGAAAATTGCTATGGTGATGAATATAATGCTCTTATTGTTAATAAGACGTGGGAGTTAGTGCCCGTCCATATGGTATTAATGTTATCAGGTCTATGTGGATTTTTGCTCACAAAGAGAATTCAGATGGGTCATTTGCTCGACATAAGGCGCGACTTGTTGGTGATGGTAAGACTCAGCAGGTTGGAATTGATTGTGGTGAGACGTTTAGTCCGGTGGTCAAACCGGCTACCATTCGCACTGTGCTTAGCTTGGCTCTTTCAAAGACTTGGCCAATTCATCAGTTGGATGTCAAGAATGCTTTTCTACATGGTGACCTCGAGGAAACGATCTATATGCATCAGCCGTTGGGTTTCAGGGATCCCAACCGCCCTAATCATGTCTGTTTGTTGAAGAAATCATTATACGGCCTTAAGAAGTCTCCACGGGCCTGGTATACACGATTTGCTGACTTTGTTTCGACAATTGGGTTAACTCACAGCAGGTCAGATAATTCCTTGTTCATCTACCGACGTGGTTCGTCATTGGCCTATATTCTGTTGTATGTGGATGATATCATCTTATTTCGCTTCCTCCGATGCTTTGCGCCGATCTATCATGGCCATGCTCGGTTCGAATTTGCTATGAAAGACTTAGGGCCTTTGAGTTATTTTTTGGGAATTGCCGTCAAACGTCATTCAGGTGGGTTGTTTCTGTCTCAACGGAAGTATGCTGCTGAGATTATCGAGAGGGCTGGGATGTCATCCTGTAAGTCCACTTCCACGCCAGTTGATGCAAACCCAAAGCTAAGTGCCACAGCAGGTGCACCATACGAGGACCCGACCCGCTATCGCAGTCTTGCAGGGGCCCTCCAGTATCTTACATTTACCAGACCGGATATTACATATGCGGTTCAGCAGGTGTGTTTATTCATGCATGATCCCATAGTTGAGCACATAAATGCAATCAAACGCATCATTCGGTATATTTAGGGGACACTGGATTATGGTTTGCACTTGTATCCCTCATCTACATCCACACTTGTCTCCTACACGGATGCTGATTGAGGTGGTTGTCCCGACACCATAAGGTTGACTTCTGGCTACTGTATGTTCCTTGGCAACAACTTGGTCTCCTGGTCGGCAAAGCGTCAGGCAACTCTATCACGCTCAAGTGCAGAGGCAGAATATCGAGGGTGGCGAATGTGGTCTACGAATCATGTTGGCTACGTAATTTGCTTTTGGAGCTTCATTGTCCCATTCAGAAGGCAACCTTGGTATATTGCGATAACATTAGTGCCATCTACCTTTCAGGTAACCCGGTTCAACACCAACGCATTAAGCATATCGAAATGGACATTCACTTTGTCCGTGAAAAGGTTGCTAAAGGTCAAGTTCGCGTATGCCATGTCCGTCTCGTTATCAAATTGCGAGACATTTTTACCAAGGGTCTACCCGCGGTACTTTTTGAAGATTTTAGGGACGAGTCTCGGCGTTCGAAGACCGCCCGCTATGGCTAACGGGGGTGTGTTAAACGACCCATCACGGAATGGAGTATATATGGTATATTAGGAATGTATATTGTAGTATATTGTAATGAAAAGGATACCTTAATTAGTGTTATACACTTACCATAATTGTATAGTTAGAATTATGGTAGAATAAGGATTTAGAAGTAGAATAGGAAAAGGATTTTCCTATTATGGAAATATGTAACTTGTATATATATCTATTCAATCAATGAAAATAATCAAGGGGATTATTTCTTTCAGAGCTATCGCTCAAATTGAATGGCAGAATGACTGGAAGAAACATATAGATGGGTATATACGGATTCCGAAATGATAAAATTATTTTTGATTGGACAAAATACGATCTCCTATTGAAGATAGTTAAGAAAATCAGAGAGGAGAAAACACAAAAACACATTTTCCTTCAAATACAATCCTATACAATGTCGAAAAAAGTTGTGCTATCACATTGTTGGTTGATGGAAGCCATTATATATTATTTTTTGTTTTTTTACGAGTCCATCAATGGAGTTTTGATTTTCTTTTTTTTGTTAGTGGAGAAATTACGGTGTAGTGTATGCGAAGGAGATTGGCAGCAGCGGCCGACGGAGAAAGGGAAGTGGGCGACGCCGCCGGTAGTGGTGAAGGTGGTTAAAACGGTTACTATGAAATGATGTTGACGACGCCGTATTGGATACCATATTCTTAACGACCAAAAGGTTCGGATTTTGTTTGTTAGTTATATATTTGACTTGTAACTTTTGCTTTAGTGGCTATTAGTATGCATAATTATAAGTGGTGGAGTGCAATTACCTACTCAAAGTAATTTTATATATATAAAAAAAGAATTATCTGTATTATTTTCATTTGAGCAAAGACATATTTATATATGTAATATGTATAAATAAATACTATGACCACTTTATTACTCCCTATGTCTTAATTTATGTGATAATTTTTGCTTTTCGAAATTCTTAATTTTGACCGTATATTTGGATATAGAATCTTTTTGGAAAATACATAAAAAGTACTAATTTTTTCAAAATTAAATTTACATAATTAATAGTAATTCTCAAAAATTTAAAAGACGTTAAAAAGATTGTGGTCAAAGAATAATTTATTTGACTCTCGAAATCCGCATATAAATTGAGATGAAGGGAGTAATTATTTATATTGATGAACAGAAAATGAAACTAGTCAAATAAAAAATGTTTTAACAAGTCATTTCGTAACAAAATAGAAGCATCAAAATAAGAGTAGGTTTAAAGAACATTTATATTCGAAAAAGATATATATAAAAGATTTCAAAAGTCATCCTCTGAATGTAATTAGAGCATGCAAAGTACCTACCATTCTTAGTCCTTTCCTTACTAATTGAAAAGTGTAATTGCACTAGTTGAATTATAATCAATTTAATAATTGAGTATTATTTGGACTGACAAATCAGTTAAATGGTATAATTATCTGTATTTACATTCAACTGATATCTTATGTAGCTTTTTCAAAACAAGTAAAAAAGATATACACTCATAAACATGACACCAAAATGATTTATTATGCACTATAGAATTATGAGGGTTCACACCAGCTTGTTTTGGATGGTTGTTATCTATGGAACTGTATCATATTATTATGAGAAATCCAAAAACACATCTGAACTATCACATTTTCGAGTTCCGCACTCTATCACTTTATTTAAACTTGGGACACATGTCCCTTTTTATTATCAATAAACTAAGATTTAGTCTCCTACTAAAACATGCTCCTAACCATTTAAATTACCGATATTTTCCTATATAGTTTTCTCCATTTTGCATCTCTCAAAACTGTTGGAGGCCAAAAAATCTTTCCCCCCAGAATGAATTTAGCAGCAGATTTTTTATGATATATATTCTGTTAACTGCTTTTATGCCAATAGCAAAATGTTTTGAGAAGGTGTACAAAATCCATATCCAAATGTACATTATCAGCTATATTGAGAAAGTTACATAATTATTGACAAGATAATTACATGATCACAAATCTCATGGGTGCCCAACTTTATGGCGGGAGGAGGACTGTTTTAACTATTAATTTAACAAATGTTTGACAGGAAACACGGCTTTAAAAATTGTGACAAATATTTTGCATTGTCGTGTCATCCCATCAAACAGAAAACACCACCAACAACAACATATTCAGTGAAATCTCACAACTTAGAATTTAGGGAGGGTAGAGTGTACGTAGATTATGCCCCGAGGCTGTTTCCGAAAGACCCTTGGCTCAAGAGAAAACATAAAAAGAGGTCAGATAGGGATAAGAAATTCAAAGCAGTATGAAAATGGAATTAACGAAAGCGACTAAGTCATGATAAAATAGTTTGAAAAATGAACAGTAGCTACCACAAATAAAATAGGATAATCGAAGTACCAGAAATATCAGATAGTATCAGAAACAGGGGCGTCCCAACGACATTGGTGGCCTGAGGCGAAACGCCAATGCGAGGTCTTAACTTCACTAAGGCGTATATATATTTATATATGTTTTATCTAAAATCTATCTTTTAAAGTTTTTGAGATGCAAAGTTATTAATAATTTTTTTATAATCAATATCCAATAATACCTTTTCAATTGATAGTATGTTAATCCGCTTATTCTTTTTTGAGATATTTTGATTTTAAGTAAAATTTTATCAATTTTAATTTTGATAAACTTCTTCCCGCTGAGGCAACCTATTGAGTACATTAGCCATCTTCTATCATGCTTTTTGTATAAGATTTTATTTTGAAAAGTCATCCTTCAGAAATTCTATGAGTAATTCTAATAAAAAAAATTCTACTAATAGATCTCTCAACTTCATATCTATGCTCCTAGATAAAATTGCACTAATGATGAGAATAATATTTTTATAATAGTATTTATTGCCTTTAATAAATCAAATTTTCTATACATAATACGAATTAAATCATTAATAAAAGTTGTCATAACATTTTTGGTATCAACAAACTCTTGAAAATATAATAAAAAGTGAGCCCAAAAATTAGTAGTTTTTAAATATATTATTCAAAATAAAAAATAATTAGTAGTATCATAATAAAGATAGACATAGAAAAAAAGTGGGCCCCCCAAAATTACGGGGCCTAAGGCAATGGCCTTAGTGGCCTAATGCACGAGAAGCCCCTGATCAGAAATCAAAGCACACTAAACTATAAAGCAATACTGCGACTATTAATACGAAAGGATAAGCGAGACTACCTATTAGCCTTTTACCTTAATCTGAGTCATTCATAACCTCCTACGTAAGATCATGTCCTCGGTAAGCTGTAACTATTGGTTACAATGGTGCAGGAAACGGAAATAAGTAACTGCTAAGTATTACAACAAAATGAAATTACAAGAATCTGAAATTTCAGTAAACTGGAACAAGAAAACTGATTGATGGGTCGAGTGATGGCACTCTGTCTTTAAGACAAGATTGCCCCGTATATATCCTTTCTACGTTCTGGACAATAGTCTCTCAAGATAAAACAGCAAATCAACAAATGAGCAAAAGAAACTTAAGTGTTACTTTGAAGAACTTTGAGTAAGAAATGATGCTGAAAAATAGTAGGATGAATCTGATTTCGTTTGTGTGTCTCAACAATTGTGCAAAAGCTTCATTATATAGTTGAAGGAGAGGACTTACCAACTGCCCACATAATTGTTGTTACTGGTCAAGTAATGACAATTATGGAGGTAGTAATTCATCCAAAATAAATGACGAATTGATGTGCAACGGATTAGAGCCTTTAATTTGGGTCCAAAAAGATAATATCAGAAGAAGCCCATGACCCGTGACCGGACCGGACGGGCGGGCGGCGGCGGCGCGCGTGTGGGCTTAGCCTCGAACCAAAGCACATCTAGGTCCTCCCTTCTTCAAACACATGGGATACCCTTTGGGGTCCCAAACCCCAAGCCAATTTTGAGACTAATAAACTAAACAAATCTTTCTTCCCCCACCGATGAGGGAGGATTGGTCTTTACCACCTTTTTCTATGCTTCAAACACCTCACTTCGTGGACCAATATCTCTTTCATTTCTCAACGAAATTTTATGATCCTTGGCCCTACGGTCATCTACTTACTTAGTAGATTATGCACGTGTGAAGAATCAAAGTCTCCAACATGCGAACCCGAGTGTTTAAGTCATTAAAGATGGTTGGACGCAACTCCCGCCAAAGGCAAATTTCCAACAGTAACTAAACTATGTCATGTCTAATCACTTCTCCCCAATACTTCTTCGGTCTACCCCTACCTCTTCTGAAACCGTCCATAGCCAACCTCTCACACATTCACACTGGGAGGTTTGTGTCTCTTCTCTTCACATGCCCAAACCATCTCAGTCATGTAAGACACGAAACAAAATTCTCGATAGCGAATCATTGTCCCCCTCTAACCTTGTAAGTTTTCGCAGCAATAGACATGGTACGTAGGGGTCAAGCCTAACTCCGATAATAATCCACTCACAATCGTTGGTGATGGCTAATTAAAAAAAAAAAAAAAAAAAAAAAAAAAAAAGAGGACACCCGCATGAGAGTTTTCATTCAATTTTTTACTTACGAAAAATACTTTTTTAATTGTATTCTCTGAAGATTAATAGAACAAAGAATAACATACGCTTGCTGAATTTTCACCAAGTCTTGCAAGAAATCAACAAAAAAGAGTATATAAAATTGAAATTTACGATTATCACATCTTTTTATTTCTAAACTTGTGCAGCAATAGCGGATGCATGATTTTTTTCACCAAGAAGGTTTAGTATCTAACTATATACTAGTATTACACATTGAAATTTACCCAAACTATCTTTGAAATATGACTCATCGGTAGATACACTCCCTATATTTCTAAATCAAATACTCACATGACACCTAAATATATTCAATCTTGAACATCAATAAAATAAAAAACAACTCTTGAGAAGACGGTTGCATGAGTTTTGCACTGAAGTATTCTTCTTCTTCTCTTTGGAATTGAGCCACTTCTTGATTTTCTGAATTGCACTTCCGTTATTGCTCAACTTGTAACTATTAATGTATTTCTGTCTGTTACTATGATAATTGCTTCCCTTATATGAGGTCTCATGTTTATCTCCTCTGCAAATTGGACAACAAAAATTAGGGTTACATGAAGTTGAAGAAAGTGATTGATTAATCTTAGTATTAGCGATTCGATTCCTCAAAAATTCACCATCTCCCTCTACCCATCTAAATTGCCTGTCCAACTCGTTTTTTGGAGATTCTGCATGAGAGAACGTCGACATATAATCATGAGAGAATGCCATTATTATTATTTTTGTTTTGTTGTTCTAGCTGTCGGTTGCTTAATTATAACTTTATTTTTCTGGATGATTTACTTTCTGGAGATGACTATACTGTTTTATTTATAAGTATCAAATCCTACATATATAAGAATTAGGTTTACTTAATCTAATAGGGAACAAGAGATTATAAGACTTATTTTCCATATATGTTTGGGAAAAGGAAAAAATAAGCTGTTTCCAGTTCAAAACTTAGATGCATGTGTTCATAACAAAGAAGGTTACCCCACCTAATTGTTGCTTTGGGTGGAAGTAAACAATAAATTTTTGGTAAAAAGAAAAGTTTGGATTAATTAAATTTTTTTTAAAAAACACTGAGATGCCTGGTAAAATGCTCCTAGCTTTTGAGACTTCTGTCAAAACTGAGTACGAGCATTAACAAGATAAAGTTTTTAATTATGATGTCACGACGACACATAATTAACAAGAGAATCGTAAATATCATTTATGTACACAAATCAATTTTAGTTTGTCAATTTGTACAGAGACTCGAATGACAACATTTTTTTCTCACTATTTTCTTATTGTTTTATTTATAAAATAATGCCACTGCCCAACTTAGGTTAGGGAATCGAGTAGTTCTACATTAAATAAGGTTGGTATTTAAGTGGGGAAAGGGGTAAAGTGTTAAACAGACGTCCAGTAGGCTACTGGTAGCCAAAACAGTTGGCAAATCTTTAGTATTAAGGAAAGTATATTGTTTGTATATTGTAGTATATTTGTTACCTAGATTAGGTTATACACTTACCATAATTAGGATATACACTTACCATATTGTAGAGTTAGAATTATGGTAGGAAAAGGTTTGTAACTTGTATATATATCTATTCAATCAATGAAAATAATCAAGGGGATTATTTCTTTCATGGTATCAAGAGACTAGGTCTAAACAAAAGTTTTCTTCTCTCAAACTTTTGCCTCCTCTTTGGCCGAGAACCCCCCCCCCCCTCCCTCGGGTTTTTTTCTCTCCAAATATCTCGTCTTCCGCTCTCAAAAACCTCTCTTAAAATTATCCTCCTTCTTTGTTCTTTCAAAAATGTCTAAGAACAATTTTCACCCTGCCCTCACGGTTTCCAATATCAAGCTTAGTGTCCCTATTGTCCTTGAGATGGAAAACGTTCAATATGCATTGTGGGCGGAGTTATTTAAAATTCACGCTATCTCTTATCAAGTTCTTCATCACATAATTTGTCCCGCTAGACCCCTTCTTGCGGAGGATCCTGAGGTATGGATTACACTTGATGCTACCGTTCTTCGGTGGATATATGCCACTATTTCAGTGGACCTTCTACAGACGATTATGGAGCCCGATACCACGGCTATGGCTGCATGGAATAGATTGCGTGACATATTCCAAGACAACCAACATTCCCGTATCGTCACACTCGAGCAGGAATTCTCTCTCGTTCGAATGGACGTATTTCCGAACGTTTCTGCATATTGCAAGAAACTAAAGGAATTGGCGGATCAACTCCGTAACGTTGGCGCACCAGTAACAAATAATCGTCTAGTTCTACAGTTGGTTGCCGGTCTTTCGGAGGCCTATAATGGTGTTGGCACTCTCCTTCGCCAAAGCAACCCTCTTCCCGACTTCCATCAAGCCCGCTCCATGCTTACGTTGGAAGAAGCCGGTTTGGCTAAAAAGGCGGCTACCGGAGCAAGTCCAGTAGTCATGATGACGTCCTCTCCTAATCCGTCAGTTTTTGTTAATAATTCGGGCCAAAACCATAATAATGGTGGCGGCAAGAATAATCGCAAGAATAATAACAAAAACCGCGGGGGCAAACGCGGTGGTAATGGTGGAGGTTCCGGTAGTCAGCAAAACGTCGGTGGGTCCCATCCAATGAACGGTGTCCCACCGGCCCCATGGGCCCGGCGGTGGGGCCCATGGCGGTGGGAGCGATGGCGGTGGACCGTGGGCCGGCGGCCCATACCGGCGGCGGCGGGAAATTCCCGGCGGCCGGTGGGGCCGGCCAACAATCCGGCCCAATGCCCGGCGGTGGCGGCCCATCGGCGCCGGTGGCCCAACAGCAGCAGTGGTAGCAGTTACGGGCCTGGTCCAGCACGGCCAGGAGTTCTTGGGCCCCGACCTCCGCAAGCCCATCATGCATTAGGCCCTACTCAGACCGATATCGAGGCCGCGATGCACACGTTGGGATTAACTCAACCGGACCCAAATTGGTACATGGACACTGGGGCCACTACTCACATGACTTCCGAATCAGGTACTCTCTCATCTTATTACAATTTGAGCACCCCTCGGGGAATAATTGTTGGTAATGGCAGTTCAATTCCAATTCTAGGGTATGGTCAGAAAACGTTGTCTCCTCCCAATCCACCACTTCTCTTGAAAAATACTTTACATGCTCCTAAATTGATTAAAAATTTAGTGTCTGTCCGAAAGTTCACAAATGACAATTCGTTTTCGTTGAATTTGATCCTTTCGGTTTCTCTGTGAAGGATTTCAAGACGGGGAGTCATCTCATGAGGTGTGATAGTAGGGGGATCTATATCCTATCATGCCGGTTTCAGTCCTTCGAGTCCAGCCTTGCCATCAGCTTTTGCAGCCATCTCTCCTTCCATGTGGCATGCTCGTTTGGGTCATCCGGGATCTTCTATTTTATCAGTTTTAGATAAAAATAGCTTTATTTCTTGTAAGGGTACGAGTCGTACTCCAATTTGTCTGTCTTGTTCATTAGGAAAAATTGTTAAGTTGCCATTTGTAGACTCCAATTCTCATACTTCTATGCCATTTGACATTATTCATAGCGACTTATGGACATCTCCTGTTCTTAGTTCAATGGGTCATCGATATTATGTTCTCTTCTTAGATGATTACTCTAGATTTTTGTGGACGTTTCCAATTGCGAATAAATCACAAGTGTTTTCCGTCTTCATAAAATTTAGAGCGTTCGTTCGTACTCAATTCGAAAGAGAAATAAAAAATATTCAATGTGATAATGGGAAGGAGTATGACAATAGGGAGTTTCGAGAATTTTGTGCTACTCATGGGATAAATTTTCGGTTTTCATGTCCTCATACATCTTCACAAAATGGGAAAGCCGAACGCAAAATTCGTTCCATAAATAACATTGTCCGAACTCTCCTAATCCATGCCTCCATACCTCCGTATTTTTGGCATCATGCTCTACAAATGGCCACTTACCTTCTTAACATAATTCCGTCTAAAGGTCGACATATTCTTCCCCTCTCAAAATCTTATATAATAAGAACCCGTCTTATTCTCATCTTCGGATTTTTGGGTGCTTGTGTTATCCGTTATTCCCATCCACCACAATTAACAAACTTCGGTGCTCGGTCTACTCCGTGTGTATTTTTGGGTTACCCGTCAAATCATCGAGGTTATAAGTGTTTTGATTTATCCTCCAAGAAAATCATTATAAATCGTCATGTCATTTTTGATGAAACCCAATTCCCTTTTACGAAAGTTCATACTCCCGAGCCTAAGTCGTATAATTTTTTGGATGACCAAATATCCCCGTATATTATTCAGAATTTTTCGAACAACTCCCGTGCCCAAAATCCTCCGGCGGGCCCACCGCCCGCCGGTCCCACGAAGACCGTCGCCCCCTGCATTTGTTCCGGCCAACCGGAGCACGGTTCCGGTATTGGGCCGGTCCAGCCAATTCACCGAACTGGTCCAGAAACCCAGCCCAATTCGGGCAGTGCCCCAGAATCAGCTTCCAGCTTGTACCGATTTGGGCCAGCAGGCCCACTGCCTGCTGGCCAGTCCGTCCCGAGCCCAGAAAATTCCCAAAATTCCATCACTTATTCCTCGAGTCATAGACCGGTCACTCGTAGTCAGCGGGGTATTTTTACACCTAAAAGACATTTTAATTTACATTCTGATGTCTCTAAATCCCCCTTGCCCCGCAATCCTGTGTCCGCATTAAATGACCCTAATTGGAAAATTGCTATGACTGATGAATATAATGCTCTTATTGATAATAAGACGTGGGAGTTGGTGCCCCGTCCATATGGTATTAATATTATCAGGTCTATGTGGATTTTTGCTCATAAGGAGAATTCAGATGGGTCATTTGCTCGACATAAGACGCGACTTGTTGGTGATGGTAAGACTCAGCAGGTTGGAATTGATTGTGGTGAGACGTTTAGTCGGTGGTCAAACCGGCTACCATTCGCACCGTGCTTAGCTTGGCTCTTTCAAAGACTTGGCCAATCCATCGGTTGGATGTCAAGAATGCCTTTCTACATGGTGATCTCAAGGAAACAGTCTATATGCATCAGCCGTTGGGCTTCAGGGATCCCAACCGCCCTCATCATGTCTGTTTGTTGAAGAAGTCATTATATGGGCTTAAGCAGTCGCCACGTGCCTGGTATACACGATTTGCTGATTTTGTTTCGACTATTGGGTTCACACACAACAAAGTCGACAATTCTTTGTTCATCTACCGCCGTGGTTCGTCATTGGCCTATATTCTGTTATATGTGGATGATATCATTTTGACTGCCTCCTCCGATGCTTTGCGTCAGTCGATCATGGCCATGCTCAGTTCTGAATTTGCTATGAAGGACTTAGGGCCGTTGAGTTATTTTTTGGGGATTGCCGTCAAACGTCATTCGGGTGGTTTGTTTTGTCTCAACGGAAGTATGCGGTGAGATCATCGAGAGGGCGGGATGTCATCCTGTAAGTCCACTTCCACACCGGTTGATGCAAACCCAAAGCTAAGCGCCGCGGCAGCGCACCATACGAGGACCCGACCCGCTATCGCGATCTTGCGGGGGCCCTCCGTATCTTACCTTTACCGGACCGGATATTACATATGCGGTGCGGCGAGTGTGTTTATTCATGCATGATCCCGAGAATTGAGCACATGAATGCAATCAAACGCATCATTCGGTATATTCGGGGGACACTAGACTATGGGTTGCACTTGTATCCTCCTCTACATCCACACTTGTCTCTTACACGGATGCCGATTGGGGTGGTTGTCCCGACACCGACGGTCGACTTCGGCTATTGTATGTTCCTCGGCAACAACTTGGTCTCATGGTCGGCAAAGCGTCGGGCAACTCTATCACGCTCAAGTGCGAGGCGAATATCGAGGGGTAGCGAATGTGGTCTCGAATCATGTTGGCTACGTAATTTGCTTTTGGAGCTTCATTGTCCCATTCGAAGGCAACCTTGGTATATTGCGATAACATTAGTGCCATCTACCTTTCGAGGTAACCCGGTTCAACACCGGCGCACCAAGCATATCGAAATGGACATTCACTTTGTCCGTGAAAAGGTTGCAAAGGGTCAAGTTCGTGTATGCCATGTCCCGTCTCGTTATCAAATTGCGACATTTTTACAAAGGGTCTACCGGCGGTTCTCTTTGAAGATTTTAGGGACGATCTCGGCGTTCGAAGACCGCCCGCTATGCTGCGGGGGTGTGTTAAATGACGTCCCAGGCTACCTTGGTAGCCAAAACAGTTGGCAAATCTTTAGTATTAAGGAAAGTATATTGTTTGTATATTGTAGTATATTTGTTACCTAGATTAGGTTATACACTTACCATAATTAGGATATACACTTACCATATTGTAGAGTTAGAATTATGGTAGGAAAAGGTTTGTAACTTGTATATATATCTATTCAATCAATGAAAATAATCAAGGGGATTATTTCTTTCATAAAGGACGACCCATTATTTTACTTAATGCAAATTTATTATTTAGGGTTTCTTCAAAAAGTAGTTTTCTTACTTATATTTGTTTATTCCTTTATCGATAATGGAAAAATTCTTTCAGAACCAAAGAGAAAAGGGGATTTGCATATTAATAGGATACCTAGGCACCCAGAGATGAGTAAGAGCGTAGTAATCGACGAATGCTTCGGGGAGTTGAAAATAAGCATAGATCCGGAGATTTTCGAATAGGGCAACCTTTCGAAAGTGATTGATGGCTCTTTCAATCCGGCGAAATGGAAGAAGTAAAAGAAAGCTAAATATACTATTAGTGTATATATTAAATGTAGGACAAAGGCCAAAACAAAAATCCCTGAAACCTAAATTTCTTCCTCATACCCTCTCCCTCTCCAGCCGCCAAACCTCTTCTCCTACTTTCTCATATTTTGCCATTTACATCTTCAACCAGCGGTAATTGATGCCTTCTCTCTTCCTATTAGAGCAAAGCAAATCAACTAAAGATTTTTAAGAGGCCTTTTAAAACGGGTGCAGTTATTATACTTTCATTTGTTGTTCTGCATTTTTCCCTTTTGTAGAATTATGAAGACATAATTATTTTTCTCCTTCAGATTCTATTAGCGTTTTTACTTATCAAACTTCATCTTTGTTATATTTCTTTTGGTTTTGCTCTTTTTTGTGCTGATTATTATTTTATTTTATTGACTTTACAGATGCACTTTAATCGCAGGAGTTAGAGAAGTGGAAGAATGACTTTGCAGGCATTTGTTTTGCCTTTATTTCTATGGTATGGAGATATATAAAAATGTACTTATATCAGTTATTTTATTTTATAATTCACATATTAAGTTTGTGACAAAGGATTTTTATTTCATTGTTTAAGGTTTCGTATTGATGCAGGTTACAACCTAATTCATCCTTTTCTTGAATGCATGAAGGTCATCGGGTGGCAGCATCACGAATCCCGGACAAATACTTAACTTTTTTTTTTTTTTTTTTTTTTTTTTTGAATACGAAACATTTTAGAATTTTATAGATTAGAGTTGAAATGTATACCAACATACTGTTAATAGTTTGTAACTATTATATTTTAGTTTGACAAGAATTTAAATGTGTTGTTTGTTACTATCTAGCCTATTTAGTTTTTATCTACAAACTTCATTATGTGTGATTTGGAAGAGCTGCGCATTGTGACTCATGAATTTTAGTTATACAATTGTATACTATTTGTATGAAATAAGTATACCTAAAGCTTATTATGTTGTTAATAATCATAATTTATGTATGGACAAGGAATATTTGAAAATATTTAATTAAGAGAAATAGCAATAGATTTGCAATGGAAAGTTTTATTGCTACTAATAAATTAAATTTATCAATAAATTTAATTTAAAATATAATAAAAATTCAACCACGGATCTTATATCGATTGCTACCTATGAAAAAAATAATTTGTAGCTAAACATAAATTTTAATAACAAGAAGCTAATATGTGAGCGTAGCTAAATATTTAAAACAAAATAAGCTATGTATTTTGCCACAATTTATAGTTTTGTGGCTAAAGCATAAAGATAGCCATAGAGTTGGTTTGTCGTGGCAAAAGAATAAAATCATTTGCTACAAGTATATTTTTCGTGGCAAGAATTATTTCTCATCATAGCTACAACACGAAAAAATCTCGTAGCAATAAGTATTACTCCGTTCTTAGCCACATACTAGGTAAAGTCTGTAGCTAACTTTTAGCTACGCTCTCTTTTGCTACAAATGCTACCGAAAAAAAGTTGTGGCTAAAGTGTTTAGCTACGGAAATTTTCATATTTAGCTACAATGTGTTTTGTAGCTATATATGCGTAATGTTGTAGTGAGTTATGCAAGGCCATAATTTCATAATTTCTTCCAAAGTCTATGGCAATAAAATAATTCTCTTATTGTTTCAAGCTTTAACTCTTGATTTCTTCCCAAACTTATAACAAAAAACCCAAACTACCCATACTTTATGCAAGGATAGATTTGTTACAATCGCGTTGTTTTGTATTGAATTGTAAGTTTCATTCAGTTCTTAACTTAAAAAAGATATTTTTCAATTGTATTCTCTGAAGATTATTAGAACAAAGAGTTTAAAGATATTTTTCAATTGTTTCTCTGAATGTTATTAGAACAAAGAATAACGTACTCTTGATAAATTTTCACCAAGTCTTACAGAAAATCAATAAACAAGAATATATAAAACTGATTTTTTTTATTATCACATCTTTTTATTTCTAAATTCATGCTGCAATGGTGGATGCAGGATTTCTTCACCAAGCTAACGATGTTCAACATCTAACTATACTAGTAATATTACACGTTGAAATTTGAGTTATAAATTACCCTAAAAATCCTAGAAATATGACTCATCGGTAGATACACTCCCTATATACACTCCTTATAATCAATCTTGAACATCAATAAAAGAAAAAACAACTCTTGAGAAGACGGTTGCATGGGCTGAGTATATCGTTTTTTGCTGAAGTAGTCTTCTTCTTCTCTTTAAAATTGAGCCACTTATTGATTTTCTGTATTGCACTTCCATTATTGCTCAACTTGTAACTATTAATGTATTTCTGCCTGTTACTATAATAACTGCTTCCCTTATATGAGGTCTCGTGTTTATCTCCTCTAAATATTGGACAACAAAAATTAGCGTTACATGAAGTTGAAGAAAGTGATTGATTAATCTTTGCATTAGCGATTTGATTCCTCAAGAATTCACCATCTCCCTCTACCCATCTAAGTTGCCTGTCCAACTCATTTTTTGGAGATTCGGCATGAGAGAACGTCTCCATATAATGATCATGAGAGAATGCCATTCTAATTATTCTTGTTCTTGTTATTCTTGGTCGTCGTTTGCTTAATTATCACTTTATTTTTCTTGACGATTCACTATTTGGAGGTGAACTATATTGTTTTATTTATAAGTATCAAATCCTATAAATATAAGGATTAGGTTTACTTAATATATAGTGAACAAGAAAGAAATAAGACTTATTTTCCGTATATGTTTGGGAAAAGGAAAAAAAAACTACTTGTAATATTCCTACTATACTTCTAATATTCTAATTCTACTTGTACAAGAATTCTACAATTATAGTAATTATTAATTTCATACTCTAATTACACTATACACGGTATTCTATCACACCCAGCAGTCATAACGGGCGGTTGTCGGACACAGAGACACTGTCCCTAAAATCTTCAAATAAAAATCGAGGGAAGGCCCTTCGTAAAGATGTCAGCAATTTGGTATCTGGGGCACATGTAAAATGCGTACTTGTCTACGAGCTACCTTTTCGCGAACAAAGTGAATATCCATCTCGATATGTTTAGTGCGCTGATGTTGGAACGGATTGCCAGAGAGATAGACTGCACTAACATTATCACAATAGACCAAGGTAGCTTTCTGAATGGGAAAGTGTAGTTCTAATAGAAGATTACGCAGTCAACATGATTCGGACACCACATTAACCATGCCTCGATACTCAACCTCTGCACTGGATCGCGATAATGTATACTGGCGTTTCGCAGACCACGAGACCAAGTTATCCTCAAGAAACATACAATAACCAAATGTCGAGCGTCTGGTATCAGGACAGTTACCCCAATCAGCATCTGTATATGATACAAGAGTAGAGACGAAAGAATGATATAAATGCAATCCATAATCAAGTGTGCCCTGGATGTACCGTATAATGCGTTTGAGCGCATGCATGTGCTCAATCCGTGGGTCATGCCTGAATAAACACATCTGCTGAACTGCGTAAGTAATATCAGGTCTCATGAAAGTAAGATACAGAAGTGCCCCTGCAAGACTGCGATAGTGGATGGGATCCTGGTATTGTGTGCCTGACGCAACAGTAAGCTTCGGTTTGGTATCAACCAGAGTGAAAGTAGACTTACAAGATGATATACCATCTCTCTCAATAATCTCAGCAGCATACTTTTTTTGAGATAAAAATAAACCATCTGAATGACGCGTGATAGCAATGCCCAAGAAATAACTCAAGGGTCCTAAGTCTTTCATAGCAAATTCAGAACTCAGAAGTGACATGATAGACTTGCGCAGATTATCAGACGAAGCAGTCAATATAATATCATCTACGTACAATCACAGCGATATATAAATAGAGAGTGATCAGACCAGCTGTGAGAAAACCCAATAGTAGATACATAATCTGCAAACCTTTTATACCAAGCTCGTGGGGCCTGCTTAAGCTCATACAAGGACTTCTTCAGCAAACAGACATGATGAGGATGATTGGGATCCCGAAAACCCAAGGACTGATGCATATATATCGTCTCCTTAAGATCATCGTGTAAAAATGCATTCTTCATATCCAATGATGAATATTCTTTCAGTTACTTTGGAAATTCATTTCAAATTTTGTCCAAGTTAATTTGATTTATAATCAGATTCATACGCCGCCAACATGAGAGTTCCATTCATTTTTTAACTTAAAAAAGATATTTTTGATCAATTGCATGCCAGAAAACAAAGAAGTTTTCCGAAGAGTACGTAATATAATAAAGGTATAATAAATAATAACATATGCTTGTGGAAATCTCACAAAGTCTTGCAGAAAATTAAGCAAAAGTATAAAATTGAAATTATACAATTATCGCATATTATTATATCTGATTCTTGTAGTAATAAAAGAGGTAGAATTTTCACCAAAGGAGTTTAGCATCTATTATTTCTTTATAGGCAAAAAAATAATTTTGTACAGTCAAACCTCTCTATAGTGGCAGCGTTTGTCCGAAAATTTTATAACCGCTATAGTGAGATGCATGGACTAGTAATGTACGAACAATATTATTATTGGTGCGGATTTTTCTCTTGGCTTTCCCATTTTGTGATGACGTATGTGGACATGAGAACCGAAAAGATATACCATTCCGAAGGTTTTTTATTCAAAGGGACGGAGAATGAATAGCTTATTCATAACCTTACAAAATTTCCTAAATTGTCCATTATCAAATTCCCTTCCATTATCACATTAAATGTTCTTAACCTCCCGTTCAAATTGAGTACGGATGAATGCTCTAAATGATATGAATGTGGAATAAATCTGAGACTTTTTAGATAATGAAAACGTCCACAAAAAATTAGAGTAATCATCCAGCAACAAAACATAATAACGGTGGCCCGAAGAGCTCAAAATGAGAGACGTCCAAAGATCACTATGAATAATATCAAAAGGCAACATAGTAATAGAATTAGAGGTAACAAAGGGCAATTTAACATGTTTTCCAAGCGGACAAAAAGGACAAACATTAGCACTACGAGTGTTATTACACACAATAAATTTATTATTTTTAAGGGAGTCAAAAACAGACACTTCCAGATGACCCAAATGTGCGTGCCATAAGGAATGTGCTAAAACTACAAACGTTGATGGTGTGACTTGTTTTGTGATGATGGTGGTGGTGAAAGGATAGAACTCGCCCCGACTATCACATCTCATTAGTTGTATCCCCATCCAGAAATCCTTCACAGAAAATTCAAATTGATCAAATTTAACAGAAACCGAGTTATCAGTTGTAAATTTCCTAACAGACACCAAATTTTTAATTAATTGAGGAGCATGAAGGACATTTTTCAAGGCTAAAAGCGGATTTGGGGGAGAAAATTTGCGTGATCATAACCACGAATTGGAATTGAATGGTCATTACTAACAATTATGCCATGATTTTTGCTCAAATTGAAATAAGATGAAAGGTTACCTTGCGCGGATGTCATATGAGAAGTAGCACCAGTATCCATGTACCAATTCGCGTCCGAATGATTTAGCCCAATGTATGCATCACTGCCTCGATATCCGTGTGGGTAAGGGAGACTGTTGGGCCTGCAACAACGAAAGCCTGTTGTGGTTGAGGGCCAAGCAGGCCAGACTGCTACCAGACCTGTTGCTATCGAGGTCCAAATCGGGTTGTCTGCTGCTGTCTGGCCCAATTCTGTGTTGGGTATTGGTATAACGGGATTGGCCACTACCCACTGGCCCAAGGCAATCCCCAAGGCCACTGTCCACTGGCCTAAGGTTGCTGCCAGGGGTGTTGTGGCCCGGACCCCTGCCGGCCACTGCCACATCCTCCACTACCATCATCGCGGCCACAACCCTTGCCACCGATGCAGCTCGTCGCCGCAGTTTTTGCCACCGTTGTTGCGGTTTTGACCCTTTTTGCCATCATTGTTGTTACGTTTTTACTATAATTTTAGAGAATGATTGAGAGTCATCGGTGTCTCGGGATGTGGCCGCCATCATGGCCGAATGTGCTCCGGTTGCGACCTTTTTAGCCAACCCCGCTTCTTCTAGAGTGAGCATGGAATGTGCTTGGTAGCAAGGTGGGATAGGATTGCTTTGGTGAGGAATAGTTTCAACCCAATTATATGCTTCGGAGAGGCCCGCAACCATTTGAAGAATGAGACAATCATTTGTGACCGGCGCTCCGACGTTCTTGAGTTGATCTGACAATTCCTTGAGCCTTCGACAATATGCGGAGGCATTCGGAAAATCCTCCATAGTTCTGTGAGAGAATTCTTGCTCAATGGTTACGGCACGAGAATTTTTGTTGTCTTGGAATATATCACGAAATCTATTCCAAGTTTTCTTTGTCGTGGCGTCGGGTTCGATAATTGTATGCAAAAAGTCCGTAGAGATGGTGGAATAAATCCATTGGAGGACTGTAGCATCAAGAGTTGCACATAACTCCATTTTATCATCGGTGGCGTCGAGTTCGATAATTTATGTAACATTTTTACCTTTGAAAATTGAACTTTTGCTTCACTCGGCGTACATTCCGTAGAAATTAAGTATGCAGCATAGTTTTGTATTTCATGTGTCCCAATTTATATGGCACCATTTTCTGTTTGGTCTATCCCAATAAGAATGTCACATTTCTATATTTGAAACAATTTAGAGTATGTTTGGAAAGCCACCTGATAATTGGAATTGGTGTAATTACTATGGAAGTAATTACACATTATAGTAATTACGATGACATGTTTGTTTGTCAAAAGGTAATTACATTGTAATTACAAACGTACTGTTTGGTTGCACAAGTGTAATTACACTGTTAAAATATTTTAAATTTTAAAAATAAAAGTTAATTATCAAAAACTAAACGTTAATGTTTGACAAGTAAATGTTCATATAATAAATATTACTTAATTTTATCTATCATTGTGTATTCAAGATACAATTATTTGAAAATATAGAACTAAATAATTATAAATTTGTAGTACTGTAAAAACGTTGATATATATAAATAAATAAACTTAAATTGAGTCAATTAATAAGAACTTCTTATGAAGAATACATTTTCCAATAACATCACGGACAACATGTTTGATAAAAATATTAATATTTAAAATCATAATTTCATAATATTATTTAATATTAAAAAGTAATCTATCAATGCTAACATCACTCAATATAAACTAAGTTTGCATATAATCTCATCCAACAACGAAATTCAACTTTAAGGACATCACTAGCTCCTTATAAGTCAAGTTTGTGGATGACTTATTGTTTCTAAAATTAGGTGTAACAATTTTTTTTAAAAGTATTAGAATAATAACATAGCTAGCTGAAATTAAAAAAAAAAAGAAAGTTAACATAGGTAAGTCAAATAAAAAAATAATAAAGAAACACAATACGAGAAATTATGTAGAAGAACGTGAAGTAAAGGTTGAGAAATGAGAAATAAAGAAATAAAAGATAATAATATAAAAAGAATAATATTTTTTTAAAAAGAATTTAGAAGTTAAAATAAAAATAAATTAAAAAGAAAAAAAGAATAGAAATAAAAAATAAATTTAAAAAGAAAATAAGAGATTCAGAAAATAACCTTGTAATTACACCATGTAATTACATGCAATTCTCAACCCCCCCCCCCCTTGAGAATTTGGGAGTGTAATTACAGCCCTTCAATTACACTTAATTACATGTTGACCAAGTAATTAACTGGTCAGACAAACATGTCAAAATTGTGTAATTACATCCAATTACAGGATGGCTTTCCAAACATGCCCTTAACTTTATGCGATGATTTACAACCACACATTTATATAAGATTTATTTTGGATCACGCATTTCAAATGTCTTCTTTTCTTTCTTAAACTTCGTGCTAAGTCAAATGGTGCCACATAAATTGAAACGGATGGAGTAGTATTTTTTAGATTATGTTGAATGTTGAAAATTATATCTTATCCAGCATAATTTGTATGGATATTATAATATATATGTCCAAGTTAAACTTAAATTATGCCTCGCGAAATCTAAATTATGTCGTGCCAAAAATGTTGAAGGGCAAAATTGAAAGATCATAAATTTAAAGGAAAAAAATTAAATACCAACGTGAAATAGGGCATTTGTGCGAATGATCCTGCGGGTGGATTTGCACAAATAAGATATTTTTGCGTGATATTTAGATTTTATCCCTGCTTTTGATATTTTGCAAAAAAAACGGTCTCTTAAAGTTTAATGCAGTAAGTTGGATTAAAATACCTTTAAATTGTGTACAAATTAGTAGAATAATAACTTCCTTTTCTAAATTTCAACGTTATGATGGCATGCATATCATTACGAATCGAAAGAATAGCTCATAAATTCTATTGAATTATCATAATTTTAAATTTTCACTCCTGATATCTTTCTTTTATGATATCAAAATTAAAAAACTAAAATATTACATAAGATTTCTTTTGCTTTTACGTTAATGAGACTTTTATCGTTCATAAGAACCATATTATATCGCGATTCATTAGATAAAAAAAAGAAAATAAAAAGATATTAATTAAAGCTATAATTGTAAATCACGACCAAATCTATGGAAAATTTGATTTATATGATCTCCATTGTCTTGACTTGCATGATAAAGCAAAAAAGAAAAGGAAGATAAAGTATAGAGGAAATAAGTAGAATTGAACAAATGTACATGCTCACAAGCTCTACTGATTCATGATTTCAAAAAAAGTAGAAGTAAACTTTTGGATGAGAAGGTATTTGTCGATTTGCATGCTCACAAACCTGACGGATTCATGATTTCAAGCTTTCACTCATGCATGAGATTTATTTTATGATTTCAAAGCTATAAAAGGAGAAAAAATACATTTCAAAATGAAGACATGCAAATCACAATAAATTGATAGGAGTTCATGTTATATTCAATTTAACTATCTTGTTGAATAAGGTGTATGGAAACAGTCTCTCTATCTTTCAAAATAGGAATAAAATCTGCGTATAACTTACCTTCTCCAAATTCTACTTGTGTGATTCCATTAGATTTATTGTTGTTGTTATCTTGTTGAATAACTCACACTCTACCGGATAGACATACATCAGCTAATTGTCGTGGTTGTCTTTAGAGAAGGAGGAATTCAAGAGCATCTTGTGGATTCTTTGTCTTGTTATCTCCGTTTCAAATTCTCTATTATTACTACTTGTTGATGATCCTTCCTCCTTGTCATTTTTCTTGTATGCCTCAAAGAACTCTTTGTTCTCCTTCTCCAACTCCTTCCACACTGTTATATATAAACATCTTTTAACTAAATAAACACTAATTTGTTCATAATATCACAATAATAACACAACGAAGAATTAAGAAAACAACACAAAGACGAGTTGATTGTTCAAATGGTCATCCAATTAGTAAAAATTGTGGATAAGTCTTTTTATGTGTTATTCTTCTGTGTGTCATTAAGGACATCTCAGTAGAAATGTAATTTCCCTCTTACAAAATAAAGAAAAATGACGTTATTTCACAATTTTCACTAGTTGATTAAAGAATTAACGAGGTTCGACTAAAATTCTTGATTCTCATGGTAAGAGCAGTGAGAATATTCCGCCATGAAACAAAAAAGATGTACAATAGATCATTCCCTTTCTAAAAACCTAGTGTTATCCGAATCTATTGGGACAAATGGGCCTCACAAAAATACAGGAAAAATAGAAAGTCTTTATTTTTTTATATCCAGTTTCCCGGCTTACGTCAGACTATTCCTGGAGATAGTAGTCCCGGTCCCTCAGCAATACTATCAGTAAATCATTGAATGTGCCTGAATAACCAGTGTTTGAGAACAGAGCAACTGATATCACCTACAAGGTCATGCTCCAGAAGAGAGCAAATTGCTCCCACCAGGGTTCGAACTCACGCTGCAGGCCTCCAGCTGAATTTTAAGTTCCTCTTATTTGTCATCCAGCTATGCCCCGGGGGACAGCAAGTCTTTATTCTCTTATACCAATACATCCTTGTAAAGAATAATATTTTCCTCATCTTACTCTCCACAATAATGTCGTTAATATACAACTAAACAAGATAATGATAGGGAGAAGATCATGCCTAAATATCTCCCTAATGATAATGATAAGATTGCTAATCTTCCTAATGATAATGATAAGATAAAGCTAATCTTCCTAATAAATATTTTACATTCTACCATATATGCAAGATACTATTTAATTACAATCGAAGCTGGAGGCAAACGGATGTTGAGAATGCCCCGAAAATCTTTAAATAAGATCAGCAGAAGACTTTTGGTAAAAATATCTGCAATTTGATGGCGTGACGGGACATGTAGCACCCGCACTTGACCGTGTGACACCTTTTCACAGAAAAAGTGGATATCAAGCTCAATATATTTCGTGCGTTAGTGATTGACAGGATTGTCAGACATGTAGATAGCACTAATATTATCATAATACACCAAATTGGCTTTCGGAATCGGACAGTGGAGCTCAAGAAGAAGATTGCGAAGCCAACAAGAATCAGACACAACATTGGCAACACCTCTATATTTTGCTTTGGCACTGGATCTGGATAATGTGACTTGTCTTTTTGAGGACCAAGAAATCAAGTTATCACCAAGAAAATACCATAACCGGAGGTGGAGCGTCTCGTGTCTGGGCAGCCTCCCTAGTCTGTATCTGTGTAGGAGACAAGTGTGGATGTGGACGATGGATACAAGTATAGACCGTATTCAAGAGTACCCTATATATATCACACAATGCGTTTTAGAGGATGCATATGGTCATCCATCGGATTGTGCATGAAAAGGCACACTTGTTGCACAACATATGAAATATCTGATCTGGTGAATGTTAGATAATGCAGTGCTCCTGCCATGCTATGGTAAAGTGTTGGGTCGACAAAAGGCTTGCCAGAAGATGCACTCAATTTGGATTTAGTGTCCATCGGAGTTGCTGAGGGTTTACAGGAGGACATGCCAGCTCGTTCCACAATCTCTGCTGCATACTTATTTTGGGATTTAAACAAACTACATGCATGTCGTGTCACTGCTATGTCCAAAAAATAGTGTAGTGGGCCTAGGTCCTTCATTGCAAATTTAGAGCCAAGTTGTGACATGATGGTCTTTCGAAGAGCATCTGATGAGGTAGTCAGTATAATATCATCCACATTTAAGAGAAGATAAGCAATATTATAACCCTGACGATAAATAAACAGAGAGTGATCGGAACGGCTATTAGAAAAACCAATATGTGAAACAAAATTCGTAAACCGCTTGTACCATGTCCTGGGAGCTTTCTTCAGACCATATAATGATTTTTTGAGGAGGCACACATGGTTAGGGTATTTAGAGTCCCTGTACCCCAACGGTTGGTACATGTATACCGTCTCATTTAGTTCGTCGTGGAAGAAGGCATTTTTGACATCTAATTGATGAAGTTGCCAACCATTTGAGAGAGCCAAACTAAGTACTATTATGATAGTTTCCAGTTTGACCACCGGACTGAATATATCACCGCAATCCATGCCAACACATTGTGTTTTTCTATCACCTACAAGACGGGCTTTATGCCGCTCAAAAGAACCATCAGAGTTTTCTTTGTGACTAAAAATCCACATAGACCGAATTATATTAGCATGAGGGGGACGAGGTACCAAATCTCACGTCCTATTTTTAATAAGAGCATTGAATTCATCGTCCATATCCAATTTCCAATTCGGGTCATAAAGAGCAGACACATGATTACGGGGTAATGGTGATTTTGAGATTTGAGTGTGTAGGCTATATTTGGTGTTGTCCTTGAGAATGCCATGTTGGCTTCGGGTAATGGGTCAGTGGACTGATTTTTGGGCCGAGGGGAGAGCACTGTCAGGTAGGTGGGTGGGTAATGGGCCTCGGTCCAAGCCGCTGCCAGGTTGTGGTACCGAGATAGAGGGTCTGTCAACAGAAATTGGGGTAACCACATTAGAAGTACTGGGCCTTGGAACTGGAGGCCCAGACCGCTGGACTGACTTGTCCTGTGGCTGGGCCATTGTTTTGGGGCCTAATTCAACTGAGGTGCCTGAAATAGTGGGCTCGAGAGAGCAAAAAAATTGGGTTAAGTACGGGGGTCGGCTATCATCAAGAAAATCATAGGTGTGGGATCCAGACTTGTGTATTTTGGCAAATGGGGAACTCGTTTCATAAAAAATTAAATGACGACTTATAATTATTTTATTTAAAGATAGGTCATAACATTTGTAACCTCGACGATTTGACAGATAACCAAAGAAAACACACGGAGTTGACCGGGGTTGAAGTTTGGTGATTGTAGTTGATGGAAAAATAGAAGAGCATAAGCACCCGAATACCCGTAAATGAGAGTAAGAAGGATCTCGTAGGTAGAGGATTTTTAATGGAGCTTGGTAGGACAAGTTCTTTTGAGGGAGTATGTTTAATAAGTATGTGGCCATTTGTAGTGCATGGTGCCAAAACGAGAGGGGTAGGGTGGCATGGACAAGGGGTGTTCGAACAATATTGTTGATGGTTCGTATTTTGCATTCCGTCTTCCCATTCGGGGAGGATGTGTTGGGACATGAAAGATGGAAATTTAAACCATGAGAGTTGCAAAAATCCCAAAACTGTCTATTATCAAACTCCCTACCATTATTACATTGAATATTCTTGATTTCCCGTTCAAATTGGTTTTTGATGAAAGCTCTAAATTTTAGAAAAATGAAAAAAACTTGTGATTTTTTAGACAAGGGATATGTCCACAAAAAATTAGAGTAATCATCTAACAGAAGCAAATAATATCTATGACCCGAAGAGCTCAAAACATGGGAAATCTAAATATCACAGTGGATAATACCAAATGGCATAAGTATGCATGAATTAGAGGAAATAAATGACAATTTAACTTGTTTACCAATTGGACATGAATGGCATTATTTAACTATTGAGTACAGGAAATAAATTTATTTTGCTTAAGGAAGGCTAAAACAGGTGCCCCCGGATGACGCAATCGTTCATGCCAAATTGAAGAGGTTAATCCTGCAAAAGAAAATGGTAACTTGGACTATTGGATAGGTGATGTTATTGGATAGAGCTCGCCTTGGCTATCACTTCTAATGATAAGCTTCCCTGTCTGAAAGGAAAATCTAAAAGGGTCAAAAGCAACAGACACTAAATTGTCAGTAGTAAACTTTCTAACAGATACCAAGTTTTTAATTAATTGTGGAGCATGAAGGACATTTTTTAAGGATAATAGTGGGTTTGGTGGTGACAAATTAGTAGAAACATATCCCCTAATTGGAATAGAATGGTCATTTCCGACATTTATACCATTATTTTTGCTAAAATTAAAATAGGACGAGAGATTACCTTGGGAGGACGGCATGTGAGACGTCGCTTTGGAGTCCATATACCAATTTGCATCGGTGCATTAAGTCCAAGAGTGTGCATGGCGGACTCAATGTCGGTTGGGTTCGTCATAGTCGAATGGGCCTCTTGCCACTGTTTGGCATTGGCCCAACACTGCCTGGGTCGTTACCGTTGCTGATGGAAGACTGCCTAGGCCCAAAACTTCAAGGCCCAACATTGTTTGGACCGGCAGTGGCCATTCCAGTGGGCGGTAATTGGGCTTGGCCCAGTTCCTCATTGGGTAGGGGCATAGTGGATCAGCCCACGACCACTGCCAGGCCCACTGGGCTGGTCCGCCGCGGGGTTGCCACTGCTGTTGTTCGTCGGTGGTGTTTCTGCCGGAGTTGCCGCCGGAATTCCGGTGGCCTTCATTTTTATTATTTCTGCGATTTTCACCCCGATTTTTATTACCATTTTTTCCTTTTTGTCCTCGATTTTGTTGTGTTGGTTCAAAATGGATAGTACCGTCATTCGAGGGGGTATCAATCATGGAGGAATTAGAGACAGTGGCGACCTTTTTGGCAAATCCTGCCTCTTCAAGTATAAGCATTGAACGTGCTTGATAAAACAAAGGGAGAGGATTGTTTTGTCGGTGAGTGTCCCCACACCGCTATAGGCGTCGGTAAGGCCAACAACTATTTGTAAAACCAAGCAATTGTTGGTAACCGGCGAACCAACATTTTAAAGTTGGTTCGACAAGACTTTAAGACGTTGACAATATGCCGACGCATTTGGAAAATCCAACATATCAATAGTGGAGAATTCTTGTTCTAAAGTAACGGCACATAAGTTTTTGTTGTCTCAAAAAATGTCCCGCAACCGATTCCAAGCCTCCATGGCTGTAGAATCATGTTCCATTATTGTGTCATGTGTAACAAATCCGAAGAGATTGTTGCATAAATTCAAGAGAGAACTCTGGCATCAAGAGTTTTCCAGAGTTCTTTGTCATCACCGGTCGTTAACTCCTTTCCTTTGCCATTTTTCGGCGGGATTAATGATGAATAACCATGTGGAAACGACAACAAATCTTAGAAAGGTCTGCCCAAGTTGCATAGTGGACATTTTCCATCTCAAGTGATGAAAACGTATGTTTTAATGTTTGAAACGATAAAGAATAATATTTTCCTCATCTTATTCTCCACAATAATGTGGTTAATATACAACTATACAAGATAATGATAGGGAGAAGATCATGGCTAAATATCTCTCTAATGATAATGATAAGATTTCTAATCTTTCTAATGATAATGATAAGATAAAGCTAATCTTCCTAATAAATATTTTACATTCTACCATATATGCAAGATATTATTTAATTACAATAATAATAATTATTAATAACTATTAGTAAATATTTTAAATTCTACCATATATGCAAGATATTATTTAATTACAATAATAATTATTATTAATACCAAAATTAATAATTATTATTCTATCAATCCCCATTTTTCTTCTTTAATTCAAATCATACATCGCGAGCTTCTCGTATCATGTCACAATTCGTAACTCAAGTCTTCCTATTATTAGGTTAAAAGAACTATAATAGTTTTAAAATTCTTTAATAGTTTTATAATACTAATTGTCAGTAAATATATTCTACTTAGTAGCTCTAGAGAGACTTAGAAAAAGCTAAAACATCACGGGTCGAAGATCTTAGAGTCCAGTTGGTTCATTATAAAAAAACTATTAAATTTGTCATTAATGTTAGAATAATAATTATGGGGAAATCACATAATTATTATTATTCTCCACTAATCAAGATAGGATTATATTATAATTCTAATTACAATATAATCATATCTTGATTAATGGAGAATAATAATAATTATGGGATTTCCCCATAATTATTAATCTAACAATATGGCTTAAAGACTTCATCACAAACAAACCAAATTCCACCACTCCATATTCTATAGCCAATTATATATCCTATGAAACAATCTCACCTTAATACAAAGCTTTCCTTACTGTCTTTTCAGCAGTAACTGAGCCTAGAAATTATACTGAGGCATCCAAAGATCCAAGATGGGTGGATGCCATGAAAGCAGAAAAAACAGCAATACAGGACAACCACACATGGGATATTATTTCCTTACCTAAAGGAAAAACACCTATAGGATGTAAATGGATATACAAGATCAAGTACAAGGAAACATGAGAAATTGAAAGGTTAAAGGCTATACTGTGGAAAAAGGATACAGCCAAAAAGAAGGAATAGATTATCAAGAAACATTCTCTCCAGTAGTGAAGATGGTAACTGTCAGATCTATCATATCCATTGCAGTGTCTAGAGCATCTAGACACCGGCAGAACTTCCTCAAGGATTTATCAGTCAGGGAGTGATTTAATGTAGGCATCGCTCTTTCCTTTGTCCTTCCCCCCTATTTTTGCCCAATCACTAGTGGTTACTCCCGATCCGAAGCACCCCTTTTTCATTCATAGAGAGATCCAATCGTCAAAATCAATAAAAAGGCCATCATGGACCAAGATCCAAATGGATCAATCTTATTGGGAGGTACTGCCCAAGGAAAGGAAAAGGTTACTTCCAGATCAGGAATAATAAATAAAATGGAAACAAGATAAAATCTTATATCAAAACGACTTCTGGCATCACTGGAAGGATCGAAACCACATTCGTAGGCCGACAATTTTTCTGGATAGGTCGAACTATTGGAAGAAAATAGAAAAGTATGTAGACTGATTATATCCTTATATGTACTTAAACAAGCTCCAAGGCAATGGAACTTCAAGCTCACAGAAGCACTATTACAAATGAAGTTCAAACAGTCCCAATATGATCATTCCTTGTTCATAAGTAAAACTGATAAAGGAATAACTCTAGTATTGGTCTATGTGGATGACATGCTAATAACAGGAGATCATAAGGAACAAATAGAAGAAACAAAACAAGCCATACAACAAGCTTTTAAAATGAAATATCTGGGAGAGTTGAAATATTTTCTAGGGATAGAATTTGCAAGATCAAAAAAATGGATTCTTATGCACCAAAAAATATGCTCTAGAACTCATTTTTGAGCTTGGCATGTCTACTGCTAAACCTATAAATACCCCTATTGATTGCAATCTGAAATTAACCACCTAGAAATATGATGATCACCTTCAACAGCAACAACACATAGAAAGGGAGAAGACAAAACCAGAAGATGAAGTACGGAGAGATATCAGTTCTTACCCAAGACTGATAGGAAAACTACTTTATTTAACAGTTACAAGATCAGATATTGCTTATAGTGTTCAAACATTAAGTTAGTTCCTACAACAGCCAAAGAAGTCACATCTTAATGCTGCACTAAGAATAGTCAGATACATAAAAAAATCATCCTGGACAAGGTATTCTGTTATCCAGTAAAACACAAGAAATAGTAACAGCATACTGTGATGCTGACTGGGCTTCCTGCCCTCATACAAGGAAATCAGTCATTGGATACATTGTTAAGTTTGGACATTCTCTTATATCATGGAAGTCTAAGAAACAATCTACAATATCTAGAAGCTCTGTTGAATCAGAATACATAAGCCTAGCAGGAACAGTGGCAGAATTGACTCGGATACTTGACATACTAGAAGAAATTGGGATCAAACTTGACTTACCAGTGACAGTGTACACTGACATCAAATCAGCAATGCAAATTGTTGCAAATCCAGTATTTCATGAAAGGACCAAATATATAGAGATTGATCTACACTTCATAAGGGAAAAGATTCAGAAAGGAATAATAAAAATAACAGAATACATAAACACCACAAACCAACCTGCTGATTTGTTTACCAAAGGGTTGAATAGAACTCAACACTAGTATTTGTGTTCCAAGCTTGGATTACTAAATATATTTCTAGTATTCAGCTTGAGGGTGGCTGTTGAGAAGATAAACAGTTAGTAAAGTTAGTTAGACAAGTCAACAAGATTAGTTAAGAAGTCAAGAATGTAGTTAGATAGTTAGAAGGTTAGTTAAGGAGGTTAGTAGCTAACTAACTATAAAGAGGCTCCTATATCTTGTAAATTGATGTGTATATATAGACCTATCATGTAATACTTAAAAAAATGAAGAATAATAAGATCACTCACTAAACTTACGATCTTTTTTCTTTCTTCTTCCCTCGACTGTTATTGCTACTGCTACTACTTTTCCAGTGTATTCTTCGAGTTTCTGTATGATGAAGAATGAAGAATTCAACAAGAACGACTACTGTTCTACATTTGTTTAAGGCCATTGCAGGTACTCTTAACATTTGTTTACTTGCTTTGTACATGACTTTATTGCTAGTCTTGTGGTTAACAAATATTATATTGGTAAGTAATAAGCGGAATTTTATGTCTTTTAACTCAGACCAGCTGGCAAGAATATGAAAAAAAAGAAGAATGAAATGAAGGTGTTGCAAGATGCCATTAAAATTTGGCAAAGCACCTATACAAGACAAATGCATTAAAACAATAAAAAAAATACTAGACAAAATTGAGAAAGTGAAACTGAAACTTATTAAAAACTAAAACTGAAACAAACACATTATGTGTATTGCTTTTTGTGAGAGTTCCTCAAGAAATCATAGAGAATTTTAACAATGACAGATTGGCATTATCATCCATACGATGTATATTCTTAATAATACTTGAGTTCTTTTAAATTTTAAAGATACATGTTGTTCTTTTGTAGAACAACACACCAAATGATCGTTTTTCCGATATATTAGGCTGCTTTTGGGTTTCATCCATATGGAAAAGTGGGTAAAAGGTTGGATTAATGTTTTTTCCCTTGACAAAAGTTAAGGTAGATTGGATTAATGTTGTTATAATGTACAAGCATATATTTCTTGCTCAAAAGAGCAATGCATGAAGTTGAGACCTAAAAATGAGATGTTTAGTTTGCGTAATAAAAGTTTATGAGGACATTAGAACATGTTTTTAATGAAGATATGAGTTGATCCCTGGAGACTTAAGTTCTTATTTTGTTTAATTTATTTGTAAAGAACTTTTTGAAAGGGAGTCTTGGCGTAACTGGTAAAGTTGTTGCGATGTGATCAGGAGGTCACAGGTTCGAGCCGTGGAAACAACCTCTCGCAGAAATGCAGGGTAAGGCTGCACCCTTGTGGTTAGACCCTTGTGGTTAGGCCCTTTTCAGGATCCCGCACATAGCATGAGCTTAGGTGCACCGGACTGCCCTTTTATTCTCAGTTTATGCGTCTCCAGTTGGATTTTCGTTCTTGAGATTCTTTTCCTCATGTTGGCACATTTTCAGAAATTTAGAAATAATGTTTTCGATGTTCTTGTTTGCTAATAGATTTTGTAATTCTTGACTGAGAAACAAAACAAGACCTATTTCCTTGGATAAAAGGGAAACAGATTGAGAATCTTGCATTTAGAAAAATATTATTTGAAGGGAAAGCAAAATTAAAATCAAATTTCTTATTGTTGTAGTGGTAGTATATTTTAGCAGTATCTTAGTACTTGTACTTATCATGTTAGTTTAATCAAATTTTCAAAAAGAAGGATAGGAGAAAGATAAAGAAAGCTCACCTATCCTGCAATGTTAATTTTCCTGAAGCTTTCTTTCTCAAATGAATTTCTAGAAACCTTGTTTGAATAGAGTTGGTGATTAATGTTGGATATCTTTTCTATTAAAAGGTGGTTGAATTAGTGCAAAATTACAAATCTTTAAGGCAGTTCCGTGCGACAAATAAGATGCTTAGATAAGAAATTAAAATGTTAATGAATGAGGCAAATTCTGCCTGGGATAGGTTGAGAGCTGTCGGAAGTACCTTATGTTTTTATTCAGGTCTTCAGTAACAGTTGACGCTGTGCATAAGGTGTCGGATATGTAAAGCAGTACGGAAGTAAATAAATATTACAAGTGTTCGAAAAGATAAACAAGTAGCCAATGTTCAGAACTGCCGCAAGCTTGTTGAGTCTTGAATCTTGATAACCTGAAATCAAGAAACACTAAATCTGGATTGTTATAACTGTGTGCTGAGTCGAGTGATGGCACTCTGTCTTTAAGATAAGATTGCCTCGTATATATGCTTTTACGTTAACGGGCAATAGTCTCCCAAGATAAAACAACACTTTAATCAACACTACAAAGCAAATAGGTTGATTCTGACGAAGAAAACAAACACGAAACGACTTGCTGAAGAAATGGAAAAGGAAAGAAGAGTTTCTGTTTTGACATTGTTTCTGCGGACAGAATCTGTGTTGTTTCTCTTCTGTTTTGTCTCTGTGTGTATATGTTGTGTCTCGTTTTTCTGTCTCACATTCTGTGTTGCACAATTGAGCCAAAAGGCTGCAATATATAGCATAAGGGAGGGACTCCTCTGTCACGCCCCGACTTTTCTCAAGTCTTTCTTTAGGACGTGATGGCACCTGGACAACTATCCCTTTCCAGGCGAACCATTTACTTCATTTTCTTCCTAAATTAGACAGGTATTTGCGGAAATAATATATATAATAATCAATTTGAGGTTTACGAAGAACAATCTCATGTGGGCCATTCCCCAAGATAATAAAACTTAATTCTTTAAACAAACTTAGTCTAGAGTAACTTTCACCAAATCCGAAATAATGGATTGGTGGTACGATGAGGCTGCGGGACGATCGCTAGCCCTCTTGCGGAGCTTTTCCTCTATCGCGCCTTCTTGAAATATGTTAAATGAAAGAGTTAGCCCTACTATCCGGGGCTGAGTGGGAATCTCACCTTACAGTCCAAAGTAACCTCACAATATTTTTAATTACAATCACATTATAAGAAAACAATAAACATGTTGAAATAAACAGATTACAACCCTTTTATTAAATAAATCAATAAATATTCACGTGCAAAATTTTCTCCCCACTTGTCTTAGAAAAAAAATAACTTAGTTTAATCAGTACTCCTGCTTTTTCCCATATAACATATGATACATTTGTTGCGGTACGTGCAACCCGATCCAGTGCATTTATATATTTGTTGCGGTACGTGCAACCCGATGCAATGCATTTATATATATTTGTTGCGGTCTGTGCAACCCGATCCAATGCATTTATGTATTTGTTGCGGTCCGTGCAACCCGATCCAATGCACTTATTTGTTGCGGTCCGTGCAACCCGATCCAATGCACTTATATATTTGTTGCGGTACGTGCAACCCGATCCAATGCATTTATATATATTTGTTGCGATCCGTGCAACCCGATCCAATGCATTTATGTATTTGTATAAATATGTCATATGTTCAAAAGGCTCAAAATAATATTTCCTTCCTTCAATATTTCGCCCTTTCCACTTGTAAGGGCTACAACTCTCAAACCGTAAGTCGGATTTATCCCCGTAAAGTCTCAAACTGTCAAGGACAGAGTAATCTATAACTTTTATTCAGCACAATATTTCATATTCATTACCGATTTGTACAGTTTTTACGTTATACATTCTGCCCTTCCAGACTTCGGTTGATCCGAGGCAGAATGTTTAAACAGCGATAACTCTCAAACCGTAAGTCGGATTTATCCCCGTAAAGTCTCAAACTGTCAAGGACAGAGTAATATATAACTTTTATTCAGCATAATCTTTCATATGCTTTGCCTATTTGTACAGTTTTTACGTTATACATTCTGCCCTTCCAGACTTCGGTTGATCCGAGACAGAATGTTTAAACAGCGATAACTCTCAAACCGTAAGTCGGATTTATCTCCGTAAAGTCTCAAAATGACCGTAACAGAAATATGTACAACTCTGTAAAATTTCATCCAATTATAACAGGTATATCCCAGTATAACAGATTACAATTTCACAATCCAAACTAGTTATTAAACAGTCATAAATTTCATGCTCATTCTTTCAATAACCGGATTATATTCTAACATGTATTGTAACTTAAAAATAAAGGATTTTACTAAGAACTTTGAGCAAGAAAACTCACATTTGATGCTTCGTAATTGCGAATGAAAATCTCAAACTCTTTTGCTAAAACTACTTTAAAAATTTTCTTCCAAATTGCTTTTGCTTTCTATGTTCTGTCCCCCTTTTGTTGTGTTGTATATAAAAGTGTATGTGTGTGTTGTATATAAAAGTGTATGTGTGCACAGATTTTTGTGATGTGAGGGAGTGGAAGGAGGGGTTGATGGAGAGGGGTTGGTTTAGGGGGGACGTGAGGGAGTGGTTTTTTTTTTTTTTTAAAATTTATTTTGGGACTTTACATCCTCAACTGCCAAATAATGGCCATTGAAGGAGGGTGTAATTCAGCCAAGTAATGGAGGGAGTACCAACTGTCAAATAATGGTCATTGAAGGAGGGAGTAATTCAGTTCTAGCCAAGTAATGATTGTTTAAGGCCATTGAAGGAGGGTGTAATTCAGCCAAGTAATGGAGGGAGTACTCCAACGGTAGGCAGAAACTTTCTGCCTTCCGTCGTTCCCAAATTCAACATTCCAGAAACTCTAGGGATCAAACTGTAAATATTAAATAATTTGGGGTCCAAAGAGATAATATCAGAAGAAGCCCACGACCCACGACCCACGACCCGAGCTCGGATGGGCGTCTCGCGTGTGGGCTTAGCCTTGAACCCAAGCACATCTAGGTCCTCCCTCCTTTAAACACATGGGATACCGCTTGGGGTCCTCAAACCCTTAGTCAATTTAGAGACTTATAAAGAGAGCAATTCTTCATTTTTCCACCGATGTGGTAGATTTGTCACACACCATATTTCCATGCCTCAAACACCTTCTTTCGTGGACCAATATCTCTTTCATTTCTCAACGCAATTTGACGATTCTTGGCCCTACGGTCATCTACTCACTTAGTAGATTATGCACGTGTGGAGAGACAAAACCTCCAACATGAGGAACCCTAGTGTTTAATTCATTAAATATGGGTGGACGCACCTCCCCATCAAAGGCAAATTTCCAACATAAGGTACCTAAGAATCCAACTATAATTTGGTTAAAGTATGACATTTAAACGGAAGCGTGGAAGTCTTCAAGTGTTGTTTTTTGTTGTTAATGTATCAGAGTAGGAAGAGAATGGTGCAATTCTTTCGGAGTTGACCAGCTCCTAAAACGTGCTCCATGGAATTGTCTGGTAGATTTTTCGCACATTGATTTTTATAGTGACAACTTCTTTTTACTGTTACTTTTATTTTCCTTGCACAAGAGTCTTGAAAATTGAAATATAGTATGTCTATAGCTTGAGTTATTGTAGTCTCTTAGATTTACCTACTCTTTTACTTGTCTACTTTTCAAGTTCAGAGAACACAAGTATTATTGAAGCTGCTACACAGTTGTGTGATGCTTTAATTTTACTCTTGATGAAGAGATTTTTGGGATCCTAAGGTCTTATAATGGGGAAGAGATATGCTTGACGCTTGTAAAGTACTTTAAATGAAATTTTATATCTGTTCAACGTCTTTTTCTAAAAAATATTGATCAATGATTTATTTTTCTTTTAATTCTGAAGACCCAGGGTAGTGATTGAGCTCCTGTATTCGTTAAACCAGACATAACCTTTTTATGTTTTTCCCTTTTTCTATCCTATTAAATTGTGAGGGGGGTGTTAGATAAATATATCCGGAAAGAGTTCTTGGTACGCCAATCGTTGAGTTTAAAAGTATTTGTGCATGAAATCCCTGAAAGGTGATGGTAGTTCTTGTCTGTTTTCAATTGGTATAGATTGAAAATATGGACATCACTATCCTAGATCTCTATCATTAGCCCCAGTGAGCTGAATGATGATGGTATTAAATTATCCTATCTGTCTTCAATTAGCATAAGATGGAAACTTGGACATCGCCCTCCAAGATCCTTATTATGGTCCCAGCACCTGTGACAGCCAATAGTTACTATCTCCTGTTGTAGCTCAATGAAAAACTTAGAAATAGTTGAATGTGAACTCAATGAAGAAGCCAGGAGTAGTTGAACATATGAAAATGCTTTGAGGTTTTGGCTTTGTTTTCCTAAATGTATTGGTCAAGGTATTGACAAGTATTATCTGCACTACTATGAGAATTCTGAAACTGATAAATGGATACGGAAAAAGCTACACTTAATATGTGACCTTTTGGTTTTTGTTCTATCGTGGTTCTGAAATTGAATTTCCAGAGCTACACTTAATATGTGATCTTTTGGTTTTTGTTATATCTTGGTTCTGAAATTGAATTTCCATTTTTCCTGTTGGAGTGTATGTGGTTTATTTAACTTGTGTTTCTATTGTTGTAGGTTGCAATGTGTGTTTTGGCTTGATGTGTTGTCCAGAAACACAACTTATGCTCTGCTCGCAACCATGAATATACTACTACCAATATTCTGTGGCATGCCTACATATACTATGTGTTAGTTTCGGTATTTGGTGTATCAACATCTTAGAAAAAAAGATACATCAATGATGATTTTATTTGACTCTCTGACTTGTTTTTGTTCTGCCAATTCCAAGTTATTTCAATCTGGACTTATGAAATGACATTTATTCGTGTGTTTACAAGTATGAATTGTACTGCTAAACATTCAATCTAACGGGCATCTCACATCTAGTTTATAAATGAGCATGATTGATTTTAAATTTTTCCTCCTGCCTAGGCATGTTGGAGACTGTTAAACAATAGCCCAGTAAAGGGGCAGTACACGACCCAATATGGACAGCCCAGTAAAGGGGCAGTACACGGACTAGGGGCTGAAATCATGGGATTGGTATCTTGTACCAATCTTGTATATATGGTATATATATTTAATGTATATTGTAGTGATTGATTTTCAATTTTTCCTCCTGCCTAGGCATGTTGGAGACTACTCATTTCATGACACCACTTCGCAAAACATTTTCTTTTAATGTGTGTGTGAATAATATAGTTCTTAAAGGTGATATGTATATAAAGTAGGCTAATATTGCTTAAAGATAATACAAACTAAATATAACTTTGGATAGGAAATAAAACCTAAGAACCACTATAGTCCATGGTTAATCAACTCACTTGAAAGATATCATCTTACAACATCGTTTGTGCAAAATCTTTCCCTTCGTTCTTTTTTTTTGTTGTTGACGAAGGAACCTCCGCAAGCCCATCATGGCAGGCCCCACTCAAACCGATATTGAGGCCGCGATGCACATATTACTAACTCTCGGTGATGACTTCCGAATTAGGTACTCTCTCATCTTATTCCAATTTGAGCACGGGGGATAATTGTTGGTAAAGTTCTATTCCCTAGGGTATGGTCGGAAACGTTGACCCCTTCTCTTGAAAAATACTTTATATGCTCCTAAATTAATTAAAAATTTAGTGTACGTCCGTAAGTTCACTACCGACAATTCCGTTTCCGTTGAATTTGATCCTTTTGGTTTCTCTGTGAAGGATTTCAAGACGGGGAGTCATCTCATGAGGTGTGATAGTAGGGGGGATCTATATCCTATCATGCCTCGGTTTCGATCCATCGAGTCAAGCCTTGCCATCGACTTTTGCGGCCATCTCTCCTTCCATGTGGCATGATCGTTTGGGTCATCCAAACTTTGTCACGACTCCAATTCTCATACTTCAATGCCATTTGATATTATTCATAGCGACTTATGGACGTCTCCTGTTCTTAGTTCATCGGGTCATCGATACTATGTTCTCTTTTTAGATGATTACTCTAGATTTTTGTGAACATTTCCAATTGCGAATAAATCACAAGTGTTTTCCGTCTTCATCAAATTTAGAGCGTTCATTCGTACTCAATTTGAAAGAGAAATAAAAAATATTCAATGTGATAATGGGAAAGAGTATGACAATATGGAGTTTCGGGAATTCTGTGCTACTAATGGGATCAATTTTCGTTTTTCGTGTCCTCATACATCTTCACAAAATGGGAAGGCCGAACGCAAAATTCGTTCCATAAATAACATTGACCGAACCCTCTTAATTCATGCCTCCATACCTCCATATTTTTGGCATCATGCTCTACAAATGGCCACATATCTTCTGAACATAATTCCTTCTGAAGGTCTGACATATTCTTCTCCCCTCAAAATCCTATTTAATAAGAACCCTTCTTATTCTCATCTTCGGATTTTTGGGTTCTTGTGCTATCCATTATTCCCATCCACCACAATTAACAAACTTCATGCTCGGTCTACCCCGTGTGTATTTTGGGTTATCCATCGAATCATCGTGGTTATAAATGTTTTGATTTATCCTCCAAGAAAATCATAATTAATCGCCATGTCATTTTTGATGAAACCCAATTTCCTTTTACAAAAGTTCATACTCCCGAGCCTAGGTCGTATAATTTTTTGGATGACCAAATATCCCCGTATATTATTCAGAATTTTTCTGACTTATCCCGCACCCAAAATCCTCCAGCGGACCCACGGTGCCGCCAAGCGACAAAAGCTCGGGTTCGGGATCGGTCCCAAGCAATTGGGCCGGCCCATTGGTCTGGAGGCCCGGTCCGGTTGATGAGTCGAGATTTCCGATTTGGGCCAGCAGGCCCACTGCCTGCTGGCCCGTCCGTCCCGAGCCCAGAAAATTCCCAAAATTCCCTCAATTCTTCCTCGAGTCATAGACCGGTCACTCGTAGTCAGCGGGGTATTTTTACACCTAAAAGACATTTTAATTTACATTCTGATGTCTCTAAATCCCCCTTGCCCCGCAATCCTGTGTCCGCATTAAATGATCCTAATTGGAAAATTGCTATGACTGATGAATATAATGCTCTTATTGATAATAAGACATGGGAGTTGGTGCCCCGTCCGTATGGTATTAATGTTATCAGCTCTATGTGGATTTTTGCTCATAAGGAGAATTCAGATGGGTCATTTGCTCGACATAAGGCGCGACTTGTTGGTGATGGTAAGACTCAGCAGGTTGGGATAGATTGTGGGGAGACGTTTATCCCAGTGGTCAAGCCGGCTACTATTTGCACCGTGCTTAGCTTGGCTCTTTCGAAGACTTGGCCTATTCATCGGTTGGATGTCGAGCCGTTGGGTTTATCATGTCTCTGTTTGTTGAAGAAGTCATTATATGGGCTTAAGCGGTCTCCACGGGCCTGGTATACGAGGTTTGCTGACTTTGTTTCGACTATTGGGTTCACTCACAGCAGGTCAGATAATTCCTAGTTCATCTACCGTCGTGGTTCGTCCTTGGCCTACATTCTGTTGTATGTGGATGATATCATTTTGACTGCTTCTTCCGATACCTTGCGCCAGTCTATCATGAACATGCTCAGTTCTGAGTTTGCTATGAAAGACCTAGGGCCTTTGAGTTATTTTTTGGGGATTGCCGTCAAGCGTCATTCAGGTAGCTTGTTTTTGTCTCAACGAAAGTATGCTGCTGAGATCATAGAGAGGGTTGGGATGTCATCCTGTAAGTCCACTTCCACTCCAGTTGATGCAAACCCCAAGCTGAGTGTCGCAGCAGGTGCACCATACGAGGACCCGACCCGCTATCGCAGTCTTGCATGGGCTCTCCAGTATCCTACCTTTACCAGACCGGATATTACACATGCGGTTCAGCAGATGTGTTTATTCATGCATGATCCCAGAGTTGAGCACATGAATGCAATCAAACGCATCATTCGGTATATTCAGGGGACACTGGACTATGGGTTGCACTTGTATCCTTCATCTACATCCACACTTGTCTCTTACATGGATGCTGATTGTGGTGGTTGTCCCGACACCAGACGGTCGACTTCTAGCTACTGTATGTTCCTTGGCAACAACTTTGTCTCATGGTCGGCAAAGCGTCAGGCAACTCTATCACGCTCAAGTGCGCAGAGGCGAATATCGGGGTAGCGAATGTGGTCTCCGAATCATGTTGGCTACGTAATTTGCCTTTGGAGCTTCATTGTCCCATTCAGAAGGCAACCTTGGTATATTGCGATAACATTAGTGCCATCTACCTTTCAGGTAACCCAGTTCAACACCAGCGCACCAAGCATATCGAAATGGACATTCACTTTGTCCGTGAAAAGGTTGCAAAGGGTCACGTTCGCGTATGCCATGTCCCGTCTCGTTATCAAATTGCAGACATCTTTACAAAGGGTTTACCAGCAGTTCTCTTTGAAGATTTTAGGGACAGTCTCAGCGTTCGAAGACCACCCTCTATGACTGCGGGGATGTGTTCAACAATAGCCCAGTAAAGGGGCAGTACACGACCCAATATGGACGGACCAAAGGTAAAGGGCGAAGACACGGACTAGGGGTGAAATCATGGGATTGGTATCTTGTACCAATCTTGTATATATGGTATATATATTTAATGTATATTGTAGTGTATTTATTACCTAAATTAGGATTATACACTTACCATAATTGTATAGTTACTATACAATTATGGTAGAATAAGGTTTTAGGAATAGAATAGGAATAAGATTCTCCTATTTTGTATCTTGTATAAATACTTATTCAATTAATGAAAATAATCAAGGGGATTATTTCTTTTAGAGACTACTCATTTCATGACACCACTTCGCAAAACATTTTCTTTTAATGTGTGTGTGAATAATATAGTTCTTAAAGGTGATATGTATATAAAGTAGGCTAATATTGCTTAAAGATATTACAAACTAAATATAACTTTGGATAGGAAATAAAACCTTAGAACCACTATAGTCCCAGGTTAATCAACTCACTTGAAAGATAAAATTGTGACAATGTCAACATCGTTTGTGCAAAATCTTTCCCTTCGTTCTTTTTTTTTTTTGTTGACGAAGGAATCCGCAGCCGCTACTCTCTCGAGTGTGCACATGGTAAACCCCGGACTGACACAATAGCCTGCAAACCACGTCAGCCGATTAACCACACTTGACAAGCCATGTGTGACAGGCTCAACCAAGAAAGTTTATGCAGGGGATCGAACTCGTGACTTTGCGGTCCCGCGCTCTACTGCTACACCAACTTGGCTACCCTTGCGGGTTCCTTTCCCTTCGTTCTACTATTAGTATTATATGATTTTGATCACTTCTTCAGGTTTTACCTTAGTTTTTCCAAGTTTGGTTCAGATTTGGTTATTTAGGTTACTATCTCCTGAATTTTCAAAGAATATTCAAATGGGAAACTTACACAAATACTAGTAGTAAATTTATAACTATTTACAGAATGCACAACTATTTTTTAATTTACAGAATTTACAAAATATATCCTATAAATGATAAAAGGGAAAATCTTTAGATATGGTCAATTTCTTATAAATATGTTAATAAATTTATACGGGTTATATTATTTTCCTTAATTCGTTCCTACAAGTTCTCCTTTTCTACCTATCATTAAGGAAACATTATCTCAAATCCATAAATCAAGAATGTTACTATTAATAAAATGCTAAAATTAAGGAGTTGCAAGAATTAGTAATAACGAAATTAAATTTATATCAAAACACATTAAATAGTTAAATACTTTTCTAATAATCTTCAACATACTCAACTAGCATTCTAATCAATAAACAAGTATATCATTATTTATATGATATATATTACTATAATTTTTTGAACAAATATATATATATATATATAATATGATTTGTTTTATACCTTATACTTTTTTGGGGTATATTTTCATGTATTTTTCTTATACCATATCTTTCATGTATTTTTTAAATATTAATTAATTCATATAATTTTTTTAGTCATAAAATTGCATCCGCCCTCAAATGAAAATTAAAAAAAAAAGAATAAAGAGGAGGAAACGAAAGGAAAAAATTAAAATAGTAGATGAAATATGGGATGGATGATTTTTTTTGTTGGAAAAAATTCTCTCACGCCCTTTTCATAGAGGGGGGGGGGGGGGAGAAAGTAAAAAGTGGATATGCATTAGTGACTCCTAAAATTAAGTATTATAGATATTTTAGGAATGTAAAAGTTATATTTTTATAATTTTAATTTTGAATAACTTATATTTATATAATTTTTGTAGAGTCGTCGTAATCTTTTAGTTATCATTTTAAAAGTTGTATTTGTGTTGACTTTTTCTATTCAAATTGAATGGAAGGAAGCATCACATTTTTGCTGATATATACCCATAAATAAAGTCCGTGGGCAAGTAACAGTGAACGCAAAGAGTAGTTAATGTGATTAATTTCCACATAGTTATAATCATTGAACAGTATTCACTCGAATATATAGTACTCTCTCCGTCCCATATTAGTTTTTCATATTAGTAAAAATATTCGTCCTAAAATACTTGTTAATTTACAAAATTAAGATAGAATTAATTAAAGTTTTCATATTTTGCTCTTAACATTACTTTTTTTTAAACTAGCTAATATTAATTAGAGTACAATTTATTGGAGAGAGATAAGAGTAATGTAATAAGAATATATTTTTATTTATTATTTTATAAAGGACGTGTAAAGAAAAAAAGTGGACAAGTAATATCAGAGGGAGGGAAGATAGTCACAAAACATGTTCAAGCTTTTTGGTTGACTGGCCAATACAAGTTTGGGCCAAGTTGAAATCCGAACCAAAATTCAAATTACAGTTTCACTAAAACATTCTCAAAGTATCCAAGTTAGGTTGACCAAATTCATTGCGAATACCACACCCTCACCCAAATTGTACGTGTGGGATCAACAAGGGTTCATCTTTCACCAAGTGCTTAATTATTAATCAAAGCTAATAAGTCAAGCACTTATAAGCAGACATTTCTTTAGATGATTCTGATATGGATATATACGTTGTTGTGATGTTCATTTTTGTATGAAGAAGTCTAATAGTCTCAAAACCAAAAATTCAAAATACTTCATTCGTTTCAAAATGTTTGTCTTACTTTCCTTTTACTATGATGTGTACCAAATTTTTAAGTGATAAAAAATTTTTAAGTTTATGAGATGTGTACCAAAAATTCAAAAGACTTCTTCATTTTTGTATGAAGAAGTCTCCTAGGGCTTTTACTACATTATTCAATCTTAGTATCTTTACACAAACATCCAGCCGGATCATAAATTATATTATACATTGATTATATATGATTACACACGGATTAGACGTATATTGTTCATTCACCGGCTATTTAGGAGGTAGTTGCAGTTAGAAATTTTGCAGAATCTCGGATTATGTTTAAAAGGATTTTTTGAGATAATGGCGGTGGTTGTCTGGGCCTGTTTGTTCGATTAATCTTAGGCTGCCAATCAAGGTTTGGACAGATGGGGATGTTAGGTCACAATTACTATGAGAGTTGGGACATATGCTTAGAGCTGAGTACTTGCAATTTTTCATGTTCAGATAGTTAGTACTAGCCGGAAAGGTGAATCAGTTGGCACGTAGATTGATAACCATGAGGAACCATAATGATGTCTCTTTAGTTTGACTGTAAAATCAGGTTTGAGCATTACTTCCTCCGTCCCAATTTATGTTTATGTGACATCATTTGACTTTTGAAATTTGTGGTCCAAGACAAGCGTTAGATATTTGTGCGCTTGTAAATCATCTCATAAAGTTAAATTGTTTCGAAATACAGAAAGTTGACATTCTTTTTGGACACTCTAAAAAGGAAAGTGTGCCACATAAATTGGGACAGAGGGAGTATATCTTTTACTAGTACTTTTTTTCTACTTGGAATCTTGTGGTGCAACAGAAACAGAAATGATGTGAGTTGAAGAATCAAAATTAATTTGTCTTACAAAAATATCAATGAATTTCTGTTGCATATATTCCTTCTAGTAGACTATTTGATCTGTTACTTAGTCTGGATTTGGATTTGCGGCGGTGGTCCAAGACAGTTTGTTCAATAATCCATAGGCTACCAATCAAGGTTTGGGTAGATGGGGATGTTAGGTCAGAATTGCTATAAGGGTTGGGACCTATGCTTAGAACTGAGTAGTTGCAATCATTCATGTTCGGATAATTAGAAGTTAGAACTAGCTGGAAAGTCGAATTGTTTGGTACTTGTATTGATAACCATGAGGGGTTATATAATGATGTGACTTTTTAGGTTTGATTGTAAACTCAGGAGTTATATATCTTGCTTTTGGTAGTACAGTTTCTCTACTTGGAATCTTGTGTTGTAACTTAAACAGAAGCAATGTGGGTTATTCAAGAATCAAAGGTTTGAATGTTAAATACTGACTTTACCTAATGTAAAACGATTCAAAGTCTTTTTGCCTCATAAAAAGAAAATATCAATGAACTTTCTGCTGCGAATATTCCTGCTAGTATTTAACCTGATGTGTTACTTGACGTGAATATGGAATTCCTAATGCTGCAGATGTTGCCAAAAAGGTGACCCCAAAGCCCAAGGCTGCCAAGGCTGTGAAATCAGGATCAACCTTTAAGAAGTCGTTAAAAAAGATATGAACAAAAGTCACATTTCATCGCCCCAAGACATTGAAGAAGGATAGAAATCCCAAGTATCCCAGGATTAGTGCACCTGGAAGGAACAGACTTGATCAGTACCAGATTCTTCAATATCCTCTCACCACCGAGTCTGCAATGAAGAAAATTGAGGACAATAATACACTTGTTTTTATTGTTGACATCAAAGCGGACAAAAAGAAGATCAAGGATGCAGTGAAGAAAATGTTGATATCCAGGCCAAGAAGGTCAACACCTTGATCAGGTAACCACTTGGTTCTTGTTCCTATGATTTGTTTTTGGTTTGGTTAATAGGCACTTTTAGTTGTTCACTTAGCCTCGATTTGTTTAGCAGAGGAAGGTAGCTAAGCACATCTATTCCACATACAACATTACTGATGTTTTGATGTCCAATAATCTCAAAGCGTTATCTGTTAACCTTAACTTTGTGGTAATTTGTTCATGAACAAATTTGTCTCATTATTCTGCATCTTGTAAGACTACCTCAAGAAGATTGACATATGTAGTTGTAGTTATCATGTGTTTGCATTAACATTTTCATATCTCCGCATTACACATTTCCCAGTATTATTGCTGGTATTGCCGAATGTTGTTTATGCAGGAACGTCAATCTAATTTACGTTGAGCCTGATCTTGGATGTAGTACTTATTTGATACTTACTTGAAGTACTTGTATGTTTTACAACTATTTTAAACATTGCCATTGTAACAGCAGGAAGGTAATATGTTAGAGGAACAAATTTAGTTCTACCAGTGCACTTCTGGCAAAACTTTAAAATTGCTGCTTCTTATTGTTCAGCATTTATGCATTGTTTAATGTATGGTGCAAATTCTTGCCATCATATCTTAGCTGATGTGTTTGTTATATTGGTTCAGGCCTGATGGAACAAAGAAGGCCTATGTGAGGTTGACACCCGACTATGTTGCTTTGGATGTGGCAAACAAAATCGGGATCGTCTAAATGCGTTAAATAGTTTGTGTTTTTGGATATGAGAATTTAAAACTTTGGAACTGAAGTACCCAATCTTATTCAATTTTGACAATTGAGATTCAATGTACTGTTGCATATAAGACTGTCAAGCATTTTTTCCTAAGGTCCTTTCTCATATGGCTCCTGGAATGTTCTAACCCTCTTGCAGAAACAAGAGGAATATTTACTTTCAATTTCACCAGCATGTCTTGAACTCAAAATAACCTGTGAATAAGCAATCTTTGCGATTGAGTAAGCTATTTTAATTTAATAATAATTTGAATGGATCAATAAAATATTATTCAAACAGGAAATTGAAGGTTCATTATTTTATTAAGCAATTTTACCTTTAAAAAAAAGAGATAAGAGTTAAAAACACACCTCAAGTATTAATTTTTTTTTTTTTTTTTATCTGAATTATGAAGTGTGAGAGTTTGCTACCTAAACTATCACCAATTAATTAACAAAAAATACATAAACTATTATTTATTCACTTTTTTTACCTCAATACGGATAAGAAACTCAAAAAAGTGATTTTTGACCCTTAAATCTTAAAAAATTGTGTACAAGTCCCCATTTGACACAGATAACTACTACAGCACTTAGCAGCAGCAATATGATGTTTATCCATTTGACTTTAACACCCTAAAAAACAAAACCCCTAAAGATATTTCTCAGCCCATTTCTCTGGTCCACTTTATATAGCACTAAACACAACAAAAAAGATACCAAGCAAAAACCTCAAAAACCCCCCAAAACACTCCTAAAACCCTCCAAATTCAATCCAACCACCACCATGAATCCCAACAGCACCACCCCAAATTTCGACAACCTCCTTCTCCAATCCTTAATGAACAGACTCCAACTCCACCCACCACCACCTTTTCTTTCACCTCAATCCCTCGAAGACCTTCTCTTCAACAACCTCCCTTCCTCCTTCTCCTCCTCAGACGACGACGAAAACGACGACGTATACAACCCGACCGACTCCTCCTCAAAATCCCATCTCTCTAAAGAAGAAACCCGCCTCGAAAAACAGATAATCCGAACAATCCTAACTGGAAAAATTGAATCCCTTAAACCCAATTCGGGTCAGGCGGTTACAATTGGGGAGCATCATATATGTGTTGGGTTTCATGAGGACCCGGGTTCGGATTATCGGGTTTGGGAATGGCATGGACATGTTATGTTGTTTGATGAGGAAAATGGGTATACCCCGGAGTATATTTATGGGAATTATTTTGAAAGAGTTAGTGTTAAGTTGACGAAGAAGAAGGAAGAGGAGGAGGAAGAGGAAGTTGAGAAAGAGGAGGCAAAAGTGGGGAATTTGGGGTTGAAGGAGTTGATTGAATCGGGTGAATCGAATAGTGATGAGGGGAGGATTCTTCGTCGAAATATGAATGCGGGCTCTCCAAGGTTTGTAGTATAGTCTGTCCCTCGTTTTTAATTTGCTTGTCTTAGTTTGACCGGGTACGGAGTTTAAGAGAGTAAAAAAAAACCTCTATAGCTTACTTTTGAATCTTGTGTCTTAAACTAAAGATATGTATAATGTACCATAATGACGTTTAATCTTATGGTCTTAAAACATATCATGTGTGGTATGTTGCAATTAGTGAGTTGTCAAATTAGGAAAGAGTCGTTCTATTTTAGACAGACAACAAATTGAAACTGGGGAGTAACACTATTCAGTCTTATCACTTTGTTGTAGCATCTGCTGCTCAGTTTTTATACAAGGTGTTTAATTTACAATTTATTGAGGTGTTTTCCAGATATTTGTAACTTTTAAATTACTTTTAGCATAGAAATGGTAGTGTGACGAATGATCTTGTTTTGGTGTTTGGATACTTTGTTTCTTCTTTATTGAGTATTGGGGTTAAATGAATCCAATCTGAGCTGAATGGATATAGAGAATTCATATAGGTGACCGAACTAGCTTGAGATTGAGAAGATTTGTTGTTGCTGATATACTTTTTTGTTATGGGGTCTGATGAATTTAAGCTGCTTTTGAATTAGTTCTTCACCAAAGCTTGAAAACTTACGAAAGTAGTTGTACTTCATGCTCCTTTTGTTCCACTTTTAGGATATTGATAATGAAGGACATAGATTAGGAGTTCTCATTTTCAAGGATAAGATGTGCTCTTAGCAGATTTGGAATAGAAGGATATGCTTTCTGTTCAAGTATACTTGAGCATAGTTATATTTCTTTTATACCTAATTGAGACTCCTTTTCATTAATCCCAATGTATACCTCCACACCTTTTACCGTTTAAGTTTCACTTGTTGCCTACATACTTGGCCTGTGGTTTTAGAGTTATTAACGAGACTAATTGACTACCAACTGGCTGAAATATTGCATTCCGTGCGTTGAGATTAATATGTGATCTAAATGTGAACATGTAGTCAAATAGGAATTGCACAGATTTTTGAAAACTGAATGTTTGTGTGCTTGGGAACTAAAAGGTTTGTGGGAACTCACTGAATGGTCATGTAATGCTTCTCTCGGATTTCAGTAGATTTGATCATATAAATGAAAATAAACTAGTTCCCTGAAAAAAGTTGTACATTCGAAGTGCCGGTTGACCACTATGGTATTGCTGCACTATAAAGAGGGGAAAACTTTTATTTTATGCCTAGTTCTCCAAGAAGCTGAAGTAGGATGAAGGCTCTTAGCATATTGCACAAGCAACTTCTTACACTTGGAACTTGGAAGAATTGTCATTTGGTTGCATGTAAAATTTAGCCTTAGTATAATAGTACTGTTTTATGCCCCCATAATATGGTTGTTAAATTAGCAGGAGTGGGCTGGGATTTGCAAGGTAAACTTCTATGCAGTACTATGTTATATTAACATTCTCAGCTACCTTTCTAATGATGCAATAAATAGTGTTTTGAACTTTTAAAATTTACGATAATAATATTGATTGATAGTGCCTGAAACCTAACTTTGATTCATGTCAATGGAGTATATAACATTGTGCTCTTACAAATGGAATTAATAGGCTTCTGAATAACAGTGTGCACTTAGAGTAACTAGTTCATTTTTCTTCTACGTACATCTTTCAATTGTAGGATGTTCAATATCCTTGATACAAAAATGTGCCTATTGAGACAGCAAAATTTTTTGTTGGTTATGACAAGGATGGTACAAGGAAAACAGTACCATTACCAAAAAGTCTGGACTTATAGAGCAGCACATCTCTTTCTACCATGACTTTTAGAAGTCAGCGATATTGGGGAGATACCTTAGCTGCAATTCATAGTGGTAAAATGTTCTAATGCCATTTCTGTTTTTATGCCATCTCTAAGATCGTAGAAGTGACATACATTTTTAGTATTCTTCAATTTCATCTGATATTCTGATCGTTGAAATGTAAGACTGGTGCTTTTATGGCGGGACTAGTTCAATCAGTACTGCTTCTACTTCTCATTATGCTTAGGTATTACAGCTGATCCTTTCATAAGAAAGTATGATGCACAATGTTGGAACTCTATAAATAAGATTGCTTGCTTCAGTCTCCCTGGCCCTTTGCTTAAATCAGCAAACTATCGTAGTAATATTTGGCATTGCTAGAGATTATTTTTTTCCCGTATGGTTGGGTTGATTATCCTGGTTTCATCTTTTCCACATTCTATGGTATGTATATCTCCGTAACAGCCTTATCAAGCATTTTGATGCCTATGTTACTTGTTGCCTGTCTTTTGCCGCCCAATGCATATTCATTATATGATATGTTTTTCCTCTATGATATGATGAAGTGATTGTATCTTGTTGCTCGAAGGTGATTTTTGCTTCAATTTTGCAACAACTGTTTTGCCACTACAATAGGGTGTCCAACTACAACTCCTCCCTTGTCTTTTTTTCTATTCTTTTTATTTAATTTCCTTGCATCATTGGCAGGGTCTAGCTGACAGGCTGGTGTAATTGCTCTTTTACAATGAAGAGGCACTTGAGGTGCTCTGCACTTTCGCCCTTGGATGCATGGATTATTTTTTGCACCTTCTCTTTTCCAAACCACTTGGTATTTGAATGGCATACCAAGTAGCTTTGAAAGTTGGGAGAACACAGGCTTTTATTGAAAGGTTAGGAAGAGCTCCACGGTGAGCAGCTTGGAGTTGAGACTACTTTTCTGTGATAAGACTCTTTTGTTAAATTCTCAAAGCAATTGCCCAAGTTTATTGGGTTGATCGCAGATAATATGATATTCGATTTCTGAATGTTTGATTGTCACTGAACATCTTTGTTGGGCGTGTGAGTAATAGATTTGTTAACTACTTGTCGCTGAACTAATTTGAGTATGTTTGACCATTGATAATACCTTTTATGGCAATACACTGCTACGAGGACGCCATTTCCTGTGGTTCTTTTGCTGGACCATTTAATTTTTGTAGCTCAAACTAGTCTATCTTATATTCCTATTTGTGGATCTGGGCTTAAGACCTACATTGCTATGAATTCCCATTTCACATTCTGTTTCTGTTAAGTCAATGACTACTAATTTCACATTCCTGTTGTAATTAGGAATCAATTATACTTTTTTTTTTGGGAAAAGTGATTAGGAACCAACTTCATATGTCCTTTACATAAACTAGAAACAAAATCAGGTGATATTCTGGTCAGCAAAGTTTTTTTGTTCCTGATAAAATTGATAAAGTCTAATATGAAGTTCCAAATCTATATCCTCAATCAGAAGTTCCAAATGCTTTCAGATCATCTAATACACGAGTCCTTGATGGATTTTTTCTAATGAATTAGCGACTGTATAATATGCATTGACTAAAGAGAAAGGAAATATTGTTAGATTATCAAAGACAACCAAGAAAGGAAAAAATAAGTGTGGTTACCCCAAGTTAATACGACTTACATTTTAAGGTAGACAATTTTTGAAGTTTTGGGTTGTCCTAACGGCTTATGCAAAATCTTGAGTTATAAAATCCCCCTTTTTATAACTAAACAAACGTTGAGTAAATGAAGATATGGCCACAAAATACTAAAACAATCAATTGATAAATATAATCAGGTATCAAAATTTATAGGCTATTATCTCGACCAAATACATGCCATCGAAATAATAATTCGTCAGTTTATACATTCAGTCAAAAATGCTGATAAATAATCAGAGGATCCAGAATCCTTAAATACCTGACAGAGAAAGAGTTCCACCTCTAGCAATATCCTCAAAAGTGAACAACTATATTTTAGCGAACCTTCAATAAAAATGCTATATTGCAATCAAATATTTCACGAAAATGCACGAATCTCTGGTCATTGGCCAATCCATAAGATGCACGAGTCTGATCATCATCGACCAGTCCAACCAACGGTTTTAAATCAGAATCTAGCAAAATAAAAGAGTAGGATGAGAAGGAAGATTTCTTATTATTACCTTCAGTAAGTGTTCCGAAAGCACCTTTTACTAGATCATGTGGAAAGCAAAGCAAAACCAAGTTAGAAATACTTTTTTTATAAGGTAAGGTTAAAAGGCAAGATGGTATGAAATTACAACAAAAAACCAGCCTCTGCCACAATTATATATGATGAAATCATCAAAGATTTCAATCAGGACCCCTATCTCCTTTTAGGAAATCCATATATTGTTCCATGTTTTCCATAACACACACACAAACGTTTCAGAGTTCCCCCAAACAGTCAGTGACTTTTCTTTCTTTTTTCCCCCCTTTTCAGATGAAGCAAAACTGCTAAAGAACTTCAGCCAGCGATCTTAATACCAGACTTAAATGAATGGGGAAACTCCAAGGTACACCTCACTTGTACCTTGGACTTCGTCCTTGTTTCGGCAAGTTCGCAAAATTTTCATATACAGTGAAGTATTTTTCCTTTTACAAGGTAGAAATAACCTCTATGGTTCATATAAGACAAACAAATATAAGCCTGCCATGCATGAAAATGTTGGGCCAAGCGGGAGGTAGAGATGTGATCAAAACGGCTTTAACTATCAACTTACACAAGCTAGACCTGGCGTTTTCTCACAAATTAGAAGTCAATGATTCAGGCATTCAATTCAAAGGACTATTCAAAATGGTGCACTTCCATAACATTTTCTAGTAGATATCATCCTCTAATAACAAGAAGTAGACTAGACATAAAGTGGCTATAAAAAGTGTAAGCAATTAACACATACAAATCCAAGCACCGGGAAGACATTCACACAAGACAGATTGAAGGCAACCAAATCAAGCAATAAAACTTATAAAGCTTCAGAAATCTGCAATATTCCCAGAGCATATATGTCTATAAGGATGAGATTAAAAAAATTAGTTTTAGAACATTTACATGAACAAAACATACCCAGTGAAATCCCACAACGTGGGGTTTGGGGAGGGTAGAGTGTACACAAACCTTACCTCTACCTTGGTAGGTAGAGCGATTGTTTCCGAGAGACCCTTGGTTTAAGACAAAGCATAAGCACAAGCAAAGCAAGAGAGACAGTCAGACCCGGTCAGAAAAAAAAATTAAAGCAGTATGAAAATGCTGGTATCAAAAGCGAATAAGCCATAATATCGCATTCCGAAAAAGTAAGCAGTAACTAGCGCAAGTAAATAAACTAAACAAAGTACACTAAAGGACACCTAGCAGCAGAAATTAAACTACAGAGGACTATAAAGCAATACTGCGCCTATTAGTATGATAGGCTAAGCGGACCTACAATACTAACACTACAACTACAAGTTTGCAAGAGTAAGTAGGACTACGCTCGACTATCTACTACTCTTCTACCCTAATCCGTGTCCTCCACAACCCCTTATCTAAGATCATGTCCTCAGTAAGTTTCACATGCGCCATATCCCGTCTAATCACCTCTCCACAATACTTCTTCGTCCTACCTCTACCCATCTTGAACCCGTCTATAGTCAGCCTCTCATACCTCCACACTGGGGCATTTGTGTCTCTCCTCTGCACATGCCCAAACTATTTCAACCTCGTTTCCTGCATCTTATCCTCCACCTAGGTCACTCCACTCCGTCCCAGATATCATCATTTCTAATCCTATCCCTCCTTGTATGCCCGCACATCCATCTCAACATCCTCATCGCCGCAACTTTCATCTTTTGGATGTGCGAAATCTTGACTGACCAACACTCCGCCCCATACAACATAGTCGGTCTAACCACCACCCTACAGAACTTGCCTTTAAATTTTGGTAGCACTTTTTTGTCGCATAAGACTCCAGATGCGAGCCTCCATTTGATCCACCCTGTCCCAATACGATGTATGACATTGTCATCAATCTCTCCATCCCCTTAGATAATAGACCCGAGGTACTTGAAGCATCCTTTCTTTGGAATGACCTGAGTACCAAGCCTCACATCAACGTCTGTCTCAAGGTCGCTCTCGTTACTGAACTTGCACTCCAAGTATTATGTCTTGGTCCTACTCAGCCTGAACCCTTTAGATTCCAGAGTTTGTCTCCAAACCTCCAGCTTAGCGTTCACTCCGCTGCGAGTCTCATCAATCAGGACTATATCGTCTACGAATAACATACACCATGGCACATCCCCTTGGATTTGTCGCGTCAGCCCATCAATCACCAAGACAAATAAGAATGGGCTAAGAAAACCATATGTAAGTCTCTCTTCCTCTTCCTATATTGCTCCACCAATCTCCTAATAAGGTGAATGGCTTCTGTGGTCGAACGTCCCGGCATGAATCCAAACTGGTTCTCAGAAATAGACACGCCTCTTCTCACCCTCATCTCCACAACCATTTCCCAAATTTTCATAGTGTGGCTTAGCAGCTTGATATCCGTATAGTTGTTGCAACTATTGATATCACATTTGTTCTTTTAGAAAACCTCTAATTTTTCCTTAATGATGAATTATTTAGTATTGGAATGAAATGGTCCTGAACATAGAAGAATGGATATAGAGTATTGATATAACTGACCACCAATTTCGGAGGCGAGGCATAGTTGATTATCCATTGACATCCATGAAAACAAGTTTCAGTATTAGTACCAGCATTTGGTAATTGATTTTATAAATGACAAGGATATAGAGTAAGAGGTAACTTCACAGTAGTGAGACTACTTTATTGGTACTTAACGGGTAAATTAGGTGTCCTAGATTATTGATAAGGACCACAGGTGCCATGCTTGAAGACCACCAAAGCAATTAAGAAATTGTTTTGTATCTCTTGCAGTTTATTACTTCTTCATCCCAATTAGTCATAGAGTCAAATGTTTTCATTTGTTCATCAAGCTTGAAAGCATAACCTTTGGAACTGATAACCTTGATCTAAACCAACTTACTGTACTAACACTTCAACCTAACTAAAAATTAGTAATCAGTGAACTTCAACGCGCCAAATTCCTATTCGACAAAGGACCACGAAACAATTTGATAGGAGAAAGTATAAAAGAATACCAAAAATGATAAGTATAATTAAATAGCAGACACCAAAATGAGTTGTTACATATATCAGAGTTAGCTCCAAAAGAATTCCAAAAAATCAACCTTTATCTCCTTATATTTCTTCATACGAACTGAATAGTTTTTACTTTTAAATTGTCGGATTTATTACTAAATTTTGTGAAGTGCAAATACAAGAAATAATTGATATCATTCATTCAATAACAGATTTACCAAACAAGCACAAAAGCAGTACTGTCATGAAACCAATGAAAAAACGACAAAAAATACTAAATCTCTTCAATCTCAAAAAAATGTAACCATGAACATATATCAATAATGACCAACAAAACCACAAAGTATTCATAAAAAATTGTGTGTTTGTGCACATACCACTGACAAAAAGCTTTTGAAGATTCACTAATGCTTGTATTAGGTTAGGCTGATTGCATCACACGTTTCACACGTCTTGGGGTGTGGCCTTTCCCCACACCCTGCTATGCATGATGCTTTGTGCACCAGGCTTCACAATCAACTGTTAATTTCTCTTACCAACGGCCAGCCTTTCTCCTCTGTTGCGTTTATAGTTTGCCCAGTTTTCGCATCCTTTCACGGCTTCATCTAATCATCTTACTTTATCATAACCAGCTTTTATAGTTTAGCCTCATGCTTCTTGACTGCTTCATCTCTTCTTACAAACACCGAAGGATTTATTCCTCTATAATAAATTGGAATAGTAATTTAAGAAAACCCTTACCGTTAACAGTAATTTTAAAAGTTACATTAACTTCTTTAATCTTCTTCTCTGCTACAAAGCTAGGCTGGTGGTTTCTAACAGAAGAAGATTGGCGCAGTTTTGAGAGTTTGTAATGAACTAACAGAGGAAAGACCGATGGAGATTGGTAAGAAAATTAACAGTGGATTATCGTTTTTAACAGATGATATATTATAAAATAATTTGGTACATAATCGAATGATCTACTTAGTAGCTCTTCAAACTTAAATGTGAACTTGGTCGAATTTAGAGACATCGAGAGACAACATTTGTTGTCCCAAGAAAGTAGAAATAGTTGTATGTATAATTTCACAAGGTCATACTTTCCTGCAATGCTCTTTTATAGTTACAACAAAGTACAAACCTCACTGGATAAATTGCAGTCAATCACGTCTAACTTCTTTAACCAAAAAGCTGGTACAATCATCCATCTTATAACATTTCTATCATGTAGTACAAAAAATTAAATAGTGCAGGAGAGCAAACAAAGTTTCAGTTCGGATTATTCTTTTGGCTCTTCTGCGGGCTCAGGGGATGCTATAGATCAGTTATCTGAGTTTTAATCGATGGCTGTGATAAACATATCGATGCAAAAGCCTTGGACGCAAGTAACGGTTTTCCAAGTTGCTGAGGCATTTAAGTCATACAGCGATAAGTCTATCTGTAGTATAACAACATAGATGAGAAACTACTAGAACGGATCAAGAAGAGAGTCAATGAACTGAATATTAATATTACACATACTGGAATCCATTTTCTTTGCACAGGGATGGCAAAAAGATACGTAAATTAGAAGAATGATCACACCCCAAGACTGCTTTTTGAAGGACATCTCGCACACCCAGCACAATTCACCCATAAGATGTCACGTCGAGTATCTACACCTGGATATAATACTCCTTAGAAGGAGTCCCGATTGAAAATTTAGTGTAATAGAGCCTGCGTTATCTTTTCATGAAGAAAACATGACCGCAATTTCACCAGAACGTGCATATGTTAATTACGCAATGCCACCCCTCCACCACCGTGCCTTAACTCATGTCCTGCATATGCACACTTTTTTTTGGTGGATTGGATGATGGGCACAATTTTATTTAATAAGACCCTCTAACTTGTCGCGATAGAACTCGCTGAGCAAAATAAAGAAGCCACAACATCAATCACCAATAGGTGTAATCACGAAGCTTCATGCTTTCCTAAATATGAACACCCAGATGCCTGTCCTTAAAGATGAATTAGAAACATCCAATATCAAAGTTAACAGTTATATAGGCAGTGCAGGAACTTATTCACGTTGTCACTCACACCAAAAGATATCCAAAGGAATCGCTCTATCAGATACTCCATCCGGATCAAAAATAGCGTCCGCTTGGCCTTTATTTTTTTAGTCGAAAAAAGTGTCCACTTACCAAATCAAGAAAGAATTAACATTACTTTTTCAGGTTTGACTTTATTAAGTGTTACGTGACCAAATCTCAATACCTATTTAATTAGGGCTATTTTAGTCAAATTACCTATTTTTGCCTAGGAATTAGTATTTTCTTTAAGGGGTATGCATATGGCTAAATGGACACTCTTTTTGATCCGGAGGGAGTAACAATATATTCTTTGATAGAGTGCATCTTTCTCCAAACACAAATTTGAATCAGGAAAAACGTAATCTGATATGTTTCTCCATAAGACCATAACATTCCTCCATCTCACTGAAGTATATCCCCAGAGCAGAAACATTAACAAGTGAAAAGATAACAACTGTATTCATTTTCCCTCTTCAAGAATGAAATGGAGAATAAGCACACACTTTAATCACTAAAAAAAATCTCATTCTTAAAAGGAAAATTAACTGCTGCCGTTCATTATAAAAACATTTAGTATATAAAGCAGAAATAGCAGCTAAATTTGATCTAACCACATAAGTCCACCAAGTTCATTCACTTCTACAAGAACTTCAATCAAACTTTATAGAATTAATTATGAGAAAAAAAAAGTTCCCTGAATACAAAATGCCAGTTTCAATGCAAAGCTATCTACTTTTTTTCCCATAATATAAAAGAACACGCAAGAATCATTACCACCAAGTAGAATTAGACAACAAGGGGGGGGGAGAGAAAGAGAAAGGGTTCTAACGCGGCATCAGTGGATTGGCCACTGCCACCCAATTGGAAATCAACAGCGGCTTGCCGGTGACGGCGATTATCACGGGCTTTGATTTCATTCAAGAGTCAAGACTGACCCTCCACGCCCCACCATATTTATACTTCACATTGAACACTACATTACCTGCCTTCACTACCACCACCAAAACCAAACATATTCTTGTTGGACTCGAGCTTCAACAACAACATGCAAACCTTAACCATACCTTGCTGTGGAGGTAGAGAAGCTATTTCCGAAAGACCCTTGGCTCAAGTTACTCAAGCTTCTACAAATTTCCCAAATATATTATTGTTGCTTACTTTTCTAAGAGAGAAAAAAAAAAAAAACAGAAACGGATCCCATCCATGAAGACAAATGCGAGCTTGTATGCCACAACTCCTGAAATAAGAAACTCTTTACCATGAAAGTTAATTATGTTTTCTTTTGAGAAATTGCTCTAAAACCAGCTAGGATTTAACCACTAAATTTAAGTATATCGTTCCAAACACAGAATCACAAGCTGAAAGCAAAGAGGGAAAGTAAAATAAGGAACAAACACTAATGATCAAATAACAAAAACAAGTGAAATTCTTTATTTAATTGCTACTGATAACACTTACAATCTCATACATCCACACATAACAGTGGAGTATTCAAATTGAAGACAAATTTAAAACTCAAATGTTGACATTGGCAAACGCTTGAAGGGCATCACCAGTCAACCTACAAACCCTCCATTCCTGCATAACTTGAGCACCCATTTCCTCATAAAACTTAATTGCATTCACATTCCAATCTAAAACCACCCATTCAACTCTCCCATACCCCATCTTAGCTGCCTGCGCCGCCACAGCGGACAACAACATCCTTCCAAAACCTTTCCTTCTATAACACTCCCTCACAAATATATCCTCTATATAAAACCCAGGTTTCGCCAAGAACGTCGAATAATTAGGGAAAAACAGAACAAACCCAGCAACCACAACATCATTTCCACCCGATTTAAACACCTCCTCTTCCGGGTCGGTAATCGGGAAATCCTGATTGACCGTTTTATATATGGGGCTGAAATTTGGGTAGTTTTGGTCAATGGGGAGGAAAGGGGTTTGGGAAACTTCGAGAAGGAAAACGGTGAAGGATGTGAAGGGAGGAGGGGAGTTGGACGGGAAGAGAGTGGATGAGAGTGAAGATTCGGTGGCGGAGAAGAGGTGGGTGAGTCGTTCGAATACGGCCATTTGGTGGATGAGTTTGTAGATATGGGGAACGTCGGCGTTGGTGGCGAGGCGGATTCGGGAAAAGACTTGGTGGCCAGTTGGGACTAAGTCCTCACGAATGACGGCGGGGGCAGGCGACGGAGACGGTGGGGGTGCTGCGGCGGCGGCCATTTCTCAGAGAAGTTGAAAGGAGAGGAGTGTGCCGAGCTAAACTTGGGAACTGGTTTAGTGTAGGTGTGGCACTCGAGTTTTAATCCATCCAAACAAAAAAAATGTAAACTTTTTATATTTAGAAATAATTATATAAATAATTTAATTTTATTGAATAATTTATATTCACATAAATATTTAAAAGTTATTTTGAATCATAAATTTTAAAAAAAATTCTTTCTTAAATTTAATGCTAAATCAAATGATATCACATAAATTAAGACGGAATTAGTAAAAAATAATACTCCCCTCGTCCCAATTTAAGTGTCTTTTTTTTATACAGAAAGATTGATATTTTTATATTTAGTAAGTTGACAATTCAAATACATATATAATAAATTTAACACAACAAGATTCAAAGAACATTTATTATATTACACATATAGTTAATTTAGAATCATAAGATTCAAAAATCTACTTTAATTTTTTAAACTTTATGTCAAATAGTACTAAAATGCCTACAAATTGGAAGGAGCTAGAGAAGGAAAAAGAAAAAGAACAAAAGGCAAGCAACCTCTTTAGTGTTAAGGTTAATTATGTCGCTTTTTGAAAATCAAATTATGTGAACTTTATTTAACATTTTAAAATATAATTTTTTATCATGTTAATATTAAAAGAATTATAATTTATAGTAATTTTTCATACAAATTTTGAACATTAAAATTTTTAATTTAAAAATATTGAATTAATTTATTTTAATTTAATTTAATTTAACTCTAAAAATTAATTAAATTGACTTTCGAGAAACGAAACGTGCAAGTAAAAATAAACAAAGGGAATACTAAATTCTTCATAGTAACTTATAGTATCATGTTTAGCAGCAGCTATGTATAAAATTCAAACACACTAAATACTATATCTCGTTAGCAATTTAGAATCTCACATAGCTAATACATACATAAATTATGATGAATCTAGGTATTATTTTATGCAGGATAGAAGATGAAATACCTAATACATGAATAACTAAAACCTTACACATAATATATAGATTCTCTCATAATTAATTTCTTTATTACTACTGTTGGGTCCGGGGCTACGGATAAGCAAGAATATGTAAGAATAAAACCATAACAACTAGAACAATTCAAACAGTTTCTGGATGTTGCCTTCAATGTTGTGTCAACATCTGAGGCAACATTGTGATAAAACAGTTATAAACATTTATAGAGTAAATGCAGCGGAAAAGTAAAGAGACATAAGGTTTATATTTTCAAGGGTATATATTAATATATCCCTTGATGGTCAATGACCAAAGAATTGTATAAATTATATACAATTAAAATGAATTTCTTTATGCAAGGTTGAACAATAAATGCGAAAAAGAAATTACAAACAAAAGTGAAGTCGCAGATGACTTCAGCCCAAAGTTAAAAGATCTAAAAAGACAAATACAACATCTTCATTACTATTGCTTGAAATATAAGCTTGATCTAGAATCTGGGCACCAATAGTAACGTGGGACTAGATGATGTTATACTACTTTAGGTCAAGTGTGTTGATCCAGTTTCTAAGGTGATTATGCGAGAGCTCTCTTGATAATTCTTCTCGTTTTCAATCTGGATATCGATACTATGAAGTTCCCCTCTATTTATAGTGTGGAACTTCCCTTGAAATCCTCACTGGTTGGTTGCGGAGGCCGAGTAAAAGAAGGCTTCAGCTTAGACCGGTTCTTGCTCCTTCAAAAGCTCAACGTTCTGGACTTGGTCTTCACACTTCGTCCTCTCCAAGCTTTGACTGTTTCTTTTACCACGTTTTCAACACAGCATCATTGTTAGCTTGCCTAGGTCATTTTTTACTTACAGTAACACAACCTGTTTTGGCCGAAAGAATAGGCAAAATCGTTACAGAAATGTTGTCACAACATCGCAGGCAACATTCTTATTTTCATAAGATGTTGTCCTGAGCATTTTCAGATGTTGTCACAACATCCATCCAACATCAACAATCTCCTTTTTTTGCCTTTCTTCACAAAACTCCATACAAAGCGAAAATGACTAGGATACTGATTCCCGATGTAGCCTTACATTCCAAGAATCAGTAGGATCAATGCTATGCTCTCCCTCTTAACCTGCAGTGTTAAATTCCAAGCAGTGTAGTATCAATGATTTGATTAGACTGTAGACTTACTTACATCAATTGCATAATCAGTCTACAATAATCATTCATACCAATCCACATCAGGCAACCATATATAAAAAGCTTTAGAAAGCAGTTATAATTTTGAGTGTTTATGTCGACAGAACGCAACAATCTCAACTTCGTTAGCTTTTGAATGACTTTCTATTTAACGTGTCTTAATCTATGATGGCACAGATGCACGGATTACAAATATATCATTCATTTGGCTACAGACATACTGTACCATTCTTAGTTATTACAGACCTGTTGGACTAGTCTCAAATCAGCTTGACCAATAACGTTCCTTAAACCAAGTTTGGGACATGTATCACCTCATCTGAGAGTGATCCCATTCCATTAAGTCCTATTGAGGACAACCTCTCCAACCCCTTCTACTTTAGAAGTGGCGTTGCTTCACATGAACAACCTCTTGCCCGTGGTTAGGGCGTAACCGGATCATATGTGATCTGGATACTCTGGCCCACTCCAGTTGTTTTGGCAGACTGAGTGTCTAATTTTTTTCTGCCTTTCTTTAGGCCTTCAGGTCATTTAAGACCTGGAAACTCCGGCCCACTCTAGTTGCTTTGGCAGAATGAGTGTCCAATTTCTTTTCCTATGAAATAAATTATGGCCCCACTCTAGTCGCCCATAGGCTTTGTATGACTGAGTGTCCAATATCATCCTATCAAAGGAATTTTGGCTCCACTCCAGTCGCCCATAGGCTTTGTATGACTGAGTGTCCAATATAATCCTATGAAGGATCTTCTGCCAAATAGTGTGACAAGCTCAACGTCTTTAGCTTTTAGTCTTCTTCCCTTATGATTGATGTCCAGACAATTCTTGGCCCTTACTTAAGAGTGGTAACAGTTTTCGCACAGTCAGTGGATCTTTCTCCCTCGTATGTGCGAACATACTTTACACACTTTTAATAATTACACTTAAAAGAGCGGATCTTTTTAAGTCGTTTACAAAATCAAATCTTTAAACGGGAAGGAAGATGAGATTAAGCTTCTGATTTTAAAGCGTAAGGAATATAAATTATTTCGTGAAAATATTTTCATATTCCTCCTTACTTTAAGCCATTTTTAATCAGACATCATTTAATCTTATTTTTGACAAGGAAGGAAAATTACTTATCCCAATTTCGGATTCTGGCCCACTTCAGTCACTTCATCGGACTGAGTGTCCATTTCCTCCTTACCATAATTCGAATCCTTTGTCTGGGACAGATATAGGCCTCTACTACAAGATAGAACATCTTCAGTCTTCTCCTCTTATCCCAGTTGACATCCTCAGCCTCTCGTGGGCGCTTGTTCCCACCACTCTCGTGAGCGGTGACACCATGAACACGTTGACCTTCAACAGCATAATCAAAACTCTCTTCTACCAGAAACCCACAGCCATATCCAGATTTGGTCACACAACTTTCGACCGACATCTTTCGAACACTAATACATTTCTTGTCTTAAAATTGTTGGATATGTAAAGCAGTACGGAAAATAAATAAATATTACAAGTGTTCGAAATGATAAACAAACAAGCCAATATTCAGAACTGTCGCAACATTTTGCCATTATTAAATATTTTCGGCCTGATTTAGGAGGTGAATATACTAGTGGGGATCTTTCTGGTATTTTCAAAGCTGATGGTACAATACATCGGTCTTCTTGTACTAATACACCACAACAAAATGGGATAGCCGAGAGAAAATATAGGCATATTGTTGAGACAACTAGATTCATGCTTTAGTCCGCTAGTGTACCTAGTGAATTTTGGGGAGAAACTGTCCTTACATCTATTTATCTTATTAATAGGATCCCTACCTCTCATAATTCTGGATTTTCTCCGTATGCTAGACTATTTGGTCACACCCACTATATTCTCATTTGAGAGTTTTTGGTTCTACATGTTTTGTTCTACGTCCACATGCAGAGCGTACTAAGTTATCTTCTCGTGTCGCCATTTGTGTTTTTCTTGGATATAGGGTTGGGCAGAAAGGTTATCGTTGTCATGATCCAGTTTTTGGAAAATTATATGTGTCTCGTAATGTTTCCTTTATTGAGCATGTTCCTTTCTTTTCTATCCCACCTACCTCACATGGCATGACAAAATCTGACCTTATTGATATTGATCTCTTTGATGCTGATTGCCCATCTGATTCTACATCTATATCATATGTTCTCAGTTTTCTGGCAGGTCCCATGATATTGATACTCAGCCCCCTCTCCTATGCCTATTTCAGAACCTCTTATGGTTGCAGATCCAGATCCACTTCGCTATCCTAAACGCACTCTGCGATCTACTTAGATATCCAATTTTGATTATTCTTGCTATGCTCCATCATTGGCTTCCTTTCTAGTTTCTATTAATTCTCTCTGTGAGCCTACCTACTACTCTGAGGCAACTCGTGATCCTCTTTGGCAAGAGGTTATGAATGAGGAACTGGCTGCTTTGAACAAAACTGGTACTTGGGATTTGGTTTCTCTACCGACTGGTAAGAAAACTATTGGTTCTCGATGAGTGTACAAGATTAAGACCAAGTCTGATGGTTCTATTGAGCAATATAAAGCTCGTTTGGTTGCAAAGAGTTTTGCTCAAGAATATGGTATGGATTATGAAGAGACTTTTGCACCTGTTGCAAAGATGACATATATCCGGGTTCTTATTGCAGTGGTCTATGTTCGTCATTGGCATATTTTACAAATGGATGTTAAAAATGCTTTTTTGAATGGGGATCTTCAAGAAGAAGTCTACATGGTCCATCCACCTGGTGTTTCACATAGTCCAGGACAGGTGTGCAGACTTAAGAAAGCTCTGTATGGTCTCAAACAAGCCTCAAGAGCTTGGTTCGACAAGTTCTCCACTGTAGTATCATCTCTTGGGTTTATTTCCAGCTTTCATGATTCGACGTTATTTCTTAAATCATCCCCTGCATGTTGTATTTTGCTTTTGTTGTATGTTGATGACATGATCATTACATGTAATGATATTGATGGTATTGCAAACCTAAAATCTACTTTGTCTCGCCGTTTTGAGATGAAAGATTTAGGTCATCTACGTTACTTTTTAGGCATTGAGGTAGCTTATTCTGAGAAGGGATATCTTCTCTCTCACTCTAAGTACACTGGAGATATTCTTGAGCGGGTCCGTCTCACAGATACTCGTATAGTTGACTCTCCTCTTGAGGTTAATGTTTGATATACACCTACTGACGGGGATCTTCTTCCTGACTCGCCCTGACATTGCATATGTTGTTCACATTGTCAGTCAGTTTGTTTGCTCTCCTACATCTGTACATTGGGCTGCATTTATGCGTATTCTTCGCTATCTTTAAGGAACGATTTATCAGAGTCTCTTGTTTCCATCGACCTCATCCTTGGAGCTTCGTGCATTTTCTGATGCAGATTGGGCTGGTGACCTAACTGATCGGAAATCAACTACTGGTTATTGTGTATTTTTAGGAGATTCACTCATCTCATGGAAAAGTAAGAAACAAGATGTGGTTTCTCGCTCTTCAACTGAGGTAGAGTATCGTGTTATGAATTATACTACGTATGAGATTGTATGGTTACGTCGGTTATTGGTTGATATGGGTGTCTCTCTTTCTTCACCAACACCGATGTACTGTGATAATAAGAGTTCTATTCAGATTGCGCATAACACAGTCTTTCATAAACGTACCAAGCATATTGAGATTGACTGTCATATTATTCGATATCATCTTCAGCAGGGCACTCTATCCTTGCCATTTGTCACATCTTCGATGCAACTTGCAGATTTCTTCACAAAGGCGCATACCTTAAAGCGTCACCGGTTCTTTCTTGGCAAACTCTCGATGCTTCTGTCTACACCATCGCGAGTTTGAGAGGGGATATTAGCATTAACTCTTTCCCACATTGCTTTTGTCACACATTGGAAAAATACATTTGTATCTCATGTAATAGACCCTATATAAAGGGTTTTAGTTGCTTTTCTTTTACTTGCACTTTTAGCTCTCAAGAATAATATTATTCTATTATCTTGTTATTTCTTTGTAAGAATTCTATCTTATGAATAAAATCTTTCATGAATTCTATGAATTTGTACCATTTGAATTTTTTGGCATATGTTTTGTTGGTGCAACAAATGAAATTGAATTAAGTTCTCTTGATATGCCCAGATGACGGCGCACCGTGCCTTTCAGTTCTGTAAGCAGTACAAACGTACAACCGAGTTTCGTCGACTTTGTGAAATCATACGGAATCATCTGGCAAATCTTAACAAGTGGAGAGACCAGAGGGACCGCCCGGATCTGTCGGCTCCAGAAAGCCTACAGTTGTATCTGGACACAAGAATTGAGCAACTGAAAGTTGCAACAGAACTTGGACTTTGGCAGGTTTCTATTAGTTTCTCTGATATCATATTCATATTCTTATTGGAGAGGCATTGAACTTTCACACACTTGCAATGGTATTTTAAGCTTGCTTTGAGGTGCATGGATTTGCTTCACCTTTTTATTTGGACATTATGCAGGAAGCCTTTCGTTCTATTGAAGACATATATGGATTAATGTGCATGGTAAAAAAGAACCCTAAACCATCGTTGATGGTTGTTGTTAAACGAGAGTCCAGCAGACAGCAGGTTTGGGCCTCTCGGCGGCCAGCGAGCGGCAACCGGCGGCCCAAAGCACGTCCGATTCTTGGTAGCCAAAACAGATTGCCAAATCTTTAGTATTAAGGAAAGTATATTGTGTGTATATTGTAGTATATTTGTTACCTAGATTAGGTTATACACTTACCATAATTAGGATATACACTTACCATATTGTATAGTTAGAATTATGGTAGGAGAAGGTTTGTAACTTGTATATATATCTATTCAATCAATGAAAATAATCAAGGGGATTATTTCTTTCATGGTATCAAGAGACTAGGTCCAAACAAAAGTTTTTCTCTCAAACTTTTGCCTCCTTCTTGCCCGAGACCCCCCCCTCCTCGGGTTTTCTCTTCCAAAATTTCGTCTTCCGCTCTCAAAAACCTCTCTTAAATTTCCCCTTCTTCTTTGTTCTTTCAATATGTCTAAGAACAATTTTCACCCTGCCCTCACGGTTTCCAATATCAAGCTAAGTGTCCCTATTGTCCTTGAGATGGAAAACGTCCAATATGCGACGTGGGCGGAGTTGTTTAAAATTCACGCTATATCTTATCAAGTTCTTCATCACATCATTCCTCCTGCTAGACCCCTTCCTGCGGAGGATCCTGAGTTATGGATTACACTTGATGCTACCGTTCTTCGGTGGATATACGCCACTATTTCGGTGGACCTTCTACAGACGATTATTGAGCCGGATACCACGGCTATGGCTGCATGGAATAGATTGCGTGACATATTCCAAGACAACCAACATTCCCGTGTCGTCACACTCGAGCAGGAATTCTCTCTCGTTCGAATGGATGAATTTCCGAACGTTTCTGCATATTGCAAGAAACTAAAGGAGTTGGCAGATCAACTCCGTAATGTTGGCGCACCAGTAACAAATAATCGTCTAGTTCTACAGTTGGTTGCCGGTCTTTCGGAGGCCTATAATGGTGTTGGCACTCTCCTTCGCCAAAGCAACCCTCTTCCCGACTTTCATCAAGCTCGCTCCATGCTGACATTGGAAGAAGCCGGTTTGGCTAAAAAGGCGGCTACCGGAGCAAGCCCAGTGGTCATGGTGGCATCCTCTCCTAGTCCTTCGGGTTTTGTTAATAATTCGGGCCAAAACCATAATAATGGTGGAGGCAAGAATAATCGCAAAAATAACAAAAACCGCGGGGGCAAACGAGGCGGTTCAGGTGGCGGTAATCAACAGACAGGCGGTGGGTCCCATCCAGGGTACAGTGGCCCACCACCATCATGGGCCCAGCAGTGGGGTCAATGGCAGTGGCACCCGCATCCTCCGGCGGAAGCCGCCGGCGGCCGGTGGGGGCGGCCAACGGTCCGAGCCCAATACCCAGCATTGGCGGCCCACTGGCCAGTGGCCCAGCAACGGCAACCACAGCAGTTACAGCCCAGTTCCAGCACGGCCAGGCGTCCTTGGGCCCAGACCTCCGCAAGCCCATCATGCAGCAGGCCCCACTCGGACCGATATCGAGGCCGCAATGCACACGTTGGGGACCGACTCAACCGGACCCGGGTGGTACATGGACACGGAGCCACTACTCGCATGACTTCCGACTCGGGTACTCTCTCATCTTATTCCAATTTGAGCACCCCTCGGGGGTAATTGTTGGTAATGGCAGTTCTATTCCAATTCTAGGGTATGGTCAGAAAACGTTGTCTCCCCCCAATCCACCACTCCTCTTGAAAAATACTTTACATGCTCCTAAATTGATTAAAAATTTAGTGTACGTCCGAAAGTTCACAAATGACAATTCATTTTCGTTGAATTTGATCCTTTCGGTTTCTCGTGAAAGATTTCAAGACGGGGAGTCATCTCATGAGGTGTGATAGTAGGGGGGATCGTATCCTATCATGCCCGGTTTCAGTCCATCGAGTCCAGCCTTGCCGTCCACTTTTGCAGCCATCTCTCCTTCCATGTGGCATGCTCGTCTGGGTCATCCGGGATCTTCTATTTATCAGCTTTAGATAAAAATAGCTTTATTTCTTGTAAGGGTACGAGTCGTACTCCAATTTGTCAGTCTTGTTCATTAGGAAAAATTGTTAAGTTGCCATTTGTAGACTCCAATTCTCATACTTCTATGCCATTTGACATTATTCATAGTGACTTATGGACGTCTCATGTTCTAAGTTCAGTGGGTCATCGATATTATGTTCTCTTTTTAGATGATTATACTAGATTTTTGTGGACATTTCCAATTGCAAATAAATCACAAGTATTTTCCATCTTCATCAAATTTAGAGCGTTCATTCGTACTCAATTCGAAAGAGACATAAAAAATATTCAATGTGATAATGGGAAAGAATATGACAATAGGGAGTTTCGAGATTTCGTGCTATTAATGGGATCAATTTTAGGTTTTCGTGTCCTCATACATCTCCACAAAATGGTAAGGCCGAACGCAAAATTCGCTCCATCAACAACATTGTCCGAACTCTCTTAATTCATGCCTCCATACCTCCATATTTTTGGCATCATGCTCTACAAATGGCCACATATCTTCTTAACATACTTCCTTCTAAAGGTCTGACATATTCCTCCCCCCTCAAAATCCTATATAATAAGGATCCTTCATATTCTCATCTTCGGATTTTTGGCTGCTTGTGTTATCCATTATTCCCATCCACAACGATTAACAAACTTCAGGCTCGGTCTACCCCGTGTGTGTTTTTGGGTTATCCGTCAAATCATAGTGGTTATAAGTGTTTTGATTTATCCTCCAAGAAAATCATAATCAATCGCCATGTCATTTTTGATGAAACTCAATTTCCGTTTACGAAAGTTCATACTCCCGAACCTAAGTCGTATAATTTTTTGGATGACCAAATATCCCCGTATATTATTCGGAATTTTTCGGACAACTCCGTATCCAAAATTCCCCGGCGGGCCCACCGCCCGCCGGCCCCCGCGATAACGTCACTCCCTCTTGCTCCGGCCACCGGAACAGTTCCGGTTATTGGGCCGGTCCGGCCCAATTCAGGAACCGGTCGAGAAACCGATCCTACTTTGTACCGATTTGGGCCGGCGGGCCCACCGCTGGCTTGGCCGATCCATCCCGAGCCCGAAGAAAATTCCCAAAATTCCCTCAATTCTTCCTCGAGTCATAGACCGGTCACTCGTAGTCAACGGGGTATTTTTACACCTAAAAGACATTTTAATTTACATTCGGATGTCTCTAAATCCCCCTTGCCCCGCAATCCGTGTCCGCATTAAATGACCCTAATTGGAAAATTGCTATGGTGATGAATATAATGCTCTTATTGATAATAAGACGTGGGAGTTGGTGCCCGTCCATATGGTATTAATGTTATCGGGTCTATGTGGATTTTTGCTCACAAGGAGAATTCCGATGGGTCCTTTGCTCGACATAAGGCGCGACTTGTTGGTGATGGTAAGACTCGGCGGGTTGGAATTGATTGTAGTGAGACGTTTAGTCCGGTGGTCAAACCGGCTACCATTCGCACCGTGCTTAGCTTGGCTCTTTCAAAGACTTGGCCAATCCATCGGTTGGATGTCAAGAATGCTTTTCTACATGGTGACCTCAAGGAAACGATCTATATGCATCAGCCGTTGGGTTTCGGGGATCCCAACCGCCCTCATCATGTCCGTTTGTTGAAAAAATCATTATATGGGCTTAAGCGGTCTCCACGGGCCTGGTATACACGATTTGCGACTTTGTTTCGACTATTGGGTTCACTCACAAGGTCGAGATAATTCCTTGTTCATCTATCGCCGTGGTTCGTCATTGGCCTATATTACGTTGTATGTGGATGATATCATCTTGATCGCCTCCTCCGATGCTTTGCGCCGTCTATCATGGCCATGCTCGGCCCGAGTTTGCTATGAAAGACTTAGGACCTTTGAGTTATTTTTTGGGGATTGCGCCGTCAAGCGTCATTCGGTGGTTTGTTTTGTCTCAACGAAAGTATGCGGGCGAGATCATCGAGAGGGCTGGGATGTCATCCTGTAAGTCCACTTCCACGCCGGTTGATGCAAACCCAAAGCTAAGCGCGCGGCGGGTGCACCATACGAGGACCGACCCGCTATCGCAGTCTTGCGGGGGCCCTCCGTATCTTACCTTTACCGGATCGGATATTACATATGCGGTTCAGCGGTGTGTTTATTCATGCATGATCCCGAGTTGAGCACATGAATGCAATCAAACGCATCATTCGGTATATTCGGGGGACACTAGACTATGGGTTGCACTTGTATCCTTCCTCTACATCCACACTTGTCTCTTACACGGATGCTGATTGGGGTGGTTGTCCCGACACCAGACGGTCGACTTCTGGCTATTGTATGTTCCTCGGCAACAAATTGGTCTCATGGTCGGCAAAGCGTCGGGCAACTCTATCACGCTCAAGTGCGAGAGGCGAGAATATCGAGGGGTAGCGAATGTGGTCTCGAGAATCATGTTGGCTACGTAATTTGCTTTTGGAGCTTCATTGTCCCATTCGAGAAGGCAACCTTGGTATATTGCGATAACATTAGTGCCATCTACCTTTCGGGTAACCGAGTTCAACACCGGCGCACCAAGCATATCGAAATGGACATTCACTTTGTCCGTGAAAAGGTTGCAAAGGGTCAAGTTCGCGTATGCCATGTCCCGTCTCGTTATCAAATTGCGAGACATTTTTACAAAGGGTCTACCGGCGGTTCTCTTTGAAGATTTTAGGGACGAGTCTCGGCGTTCGAAGACCGCCCGCTATGGCTGCGGGGGTGTGTTAAACGAGTCCGAAGCGGCGAGCGAGCCCAACGGCGGGCCTCTCGGCGGCCCGGACCCCGAGCGGCAAAGCACGTCCGGTTCTTGGTAGCCAAAACAATTGCCAAATCTTTAGTATTAAGGATAGTTTATTGTGTGTATATTGTAGTATATTTGTTACCTAGATTAGGTTATACACTTACCATAATTAGGATATACACTTACCATATTGTATAGTTAGAATTATGGTAGGAGAAGGTTTGTAACTTGTATATATATCTATTCAATCAATGAAAATAATCAAGGGGATTATTTCTTTCAGTTGTGTACTATGGAAAGCTAACAGAAATATTCAGGATGTCATCAAATCATCTTTATCATGCTTATGCATGGCTCAAACTCTTCTCTCTTCAAAAGAGTTTCAATAAGAACTTAAGCCAGAAGGATTTGCAGTTAATAGCATCATCTGTTGTTTTAGCTGCACTGTGTGTCTCCTTATGATCAGTTTTATGGTGCATCCCATCTGGAGCTTGAAAATGAGAAGGAGAAGAGTTTGAGGGTGGCCAATCTCATTGGCTCTGATGTTGAACACAGAGCAGAGAAGAGAGAAGCGGTAATTTTTTTTTAATAAAAATAAAGTTTCCATGTGACCAAGAGATCATGGTTCAAGCAGTGGAAACAGTCTCTTGCAGGAATGTGAGATAAAACTACGTATAATAGACCCTTGTGGTCCGGCCCTTCCCCTAACCCCGCACATAGCGGGAGCTTAGTGCACCGGGCTACTTTTTTTAAAGATGCGGTAAATCAATGTTGGTTTCTCATATAACATTTGTCTTAATTTTTAATTTCTCACCTTCGTTTCCTTTCTGTTTTCCCCTTTTCAGGTTTCCCGGTCATCAATTCTATCGGAGTTGGTAAGCTAATCTCCAACTAAGTTCTTTTAGATTTTTGCACATCGGTGTGTTTTTGATTTAGTATATATGAAAGGATATGCTCCTCAACATCTTTTTTTTGGGGAGGGGGGTGAATTCTTTTCATCTAGCAATAATCAAATGAATGCTAAAATTCTCTCACCAACCAAGCTATCCGAAAGCCGACTAAAAGGCTATTCCATAACCGACTCTTGTTACCGAGTCGAGGGGGCGTTCAGGGGGGTGACTTCGTGTATCTGTACAGATGAGCCTCGTGTTGTACTGTTTGATTAATCTTCCATTTTAATGTTCTTTAATTGTCTTGAAGTCCTGGCTGTTTTTTCTTAATTTCTTTTCATGGATATAGGTGTCCAAAGGCGTGATGGCATGTGTCACCCAAGAAGTAAAAGATCTTTATCATCTGTTAGAACATCAGTTTCTTCCTTTGGATCTGGCACTGAAAGTGCAACCCTTATTGAACAAAATATCGAAGTTTGGGGGTAAGCTATCTTCGGCTTCTTCAGTTCCTGAAGTGCAACTGTCCCAGTATGTTCCAGCCTTGGAAAAGCTTGCAACTCTGAGGTTGCTCCAGCAGGTTCTCGCGTTTATCTTTGGAGTCCTTTTTTATTTGACATTTGTCTTACATTTTAACCAACTTAGAGTGTGGTTATTTCGCTTCTTTTTATATTTACAGGTATCTCAGGTGTACCAGACAATCCAGATCAGTAACCTGTCTAAGATGATTCCATTCTTTGACTTTGCTGCTATTGAGAAGATTTCTGTGGATGCTGTTAGACATAATTTTGTTGCCATTAAAGTTGATCACATTAATGGTGCTGTCTTCTTCGGTAAACAGGTACAATTGTGTTCCTGGATGTTCCTCTTCTCTGTGCTTCTATGTTGGTTCTCTGAGATATCCTGTCCGCCTTATAATTTATCTGTGATGAGCTACATGATTTGTTCTCCCTATTTAAATAAAATCATTGGCTTAGTTCACTACTAACATTTTCCTTGTTTTGTTTTCTAACAACTCTGGTAATTTACATATTCTAAGTTTTGCTACGCATGAACAACAAAACCTGCATTCCCAGAGGAGAAAGTAAAGGTATAGGTGGGATCAAATTGTTGGGCTTCATCTTAAGTTTTTGCTCTGTAAATTGGGCGTCTTTAAGTGTCAGTCAAACACTCAAGCTAGCACAACAAGTACATATCTTGCTTGCTAGACCGAATGTGGGGTGAATGGTGTAGGAGAGTTCTGAGGAGTTGTTTTAGCAGCTTAGCGCTTTGTGCTGCTTCTGGATTTTGGGACATGGGGATGTGGCATCAAGTGAGAAGTTTCTTCTGTTCTTTGTTTAGCCTTGTACCTCTGTGGTTTAATACGTTGAACAAGTGTTGCAGAACATTTCTGTGTGTGTTTCCCTAAATACTTATATGAAAGGATTTCTGTAATCCCAATGAAGTTATGTATAATAATCTTGGTGCATCTTCTTGGCATATACTCTGTCATGCTTAGCAGCTTTTTTTTGGAATGCTAGGTGGTGGAGGGCCAGACCCTGCCTTTTCCTTTTCTTCAATTTCAACTGTTTTTATTTTTTAGTTTCGGATTCGATTTGTTTTATCCTTTCTTTTGCCTTACGTGGTGATAGAAATAGTAGAATGATTTGTCGTGCTTCTATTTATATTTTGTTTCCAGAGTATTGAGGCTGAAGAACTCCGGGATCACTCGTCACTTTTTGCTGAATCCCTTAGCAAGGCAAGGTTAATGATCTATCCCCCTGCGAAGAAAGTTGCCAAGCTTCGGGATGCCCTCTCTAATTTGGCGGAGATAGTGGAGAAGGAGCACAAGAGACTCCTAGCGCAGAAGTCCATAATTGGGATTGTTAAACAGAGCAATATACATGTGATATACACTCAATATACAACAGTGTATATCACATGCAAAGCAGTGGACTGGACTGGCCCAGCAGTGGGCCTCGGCAGCAACCCAGCAGTGGCCTAGGCAGCAGCCCAGCAGTGGGCCTCGGCAGCAGCCCAGCAGTGGCCAACAAGGCCCATCTCGGGCTGAATAAGGAAGATACAAATTTGTATATATGGTATATATATTTGTAGTATATTGTAGTGTAAAGGTTACCTTAATTAGTGTTATACACTTACCATAATTATATAGTTAGAATTATGGTAGAATAAGGATTTAGAAATAGAATAGGAATAGGATTCTCCTATTATGGAAATATGTAACTTGTATATATAGCCTTTAAATTAATGAAAATAATCAAGGGGATTATTTCTTTCATGGTATCAAGAGACTAGGTCTAAACAAAAGTTTTTCTCTCAACTTTTGTCCTCTCTTTGGCCGAGACACCCCACCCCCCCTCGGGTTTCTCTTCCAAAATTCGTCTTCCGCTCTCAAAAACACCTCTCTTAAATTTCCCTTCCTTCTTTGTTCTTTCAATATGTCTAAGAACAATTATCACCATGCCCTCATGGTTTCCAATATCAAGAGTTGTATCCCTATAGTCCTTGAGATGGAAAACGTCCAATATGCGACGTGGGCGGAGTTGTTTAAAATTCACGCTATCTCTTATCAAGTTCTTCATCACATCATTCCTCCAGCTAGACCCCTTCCTGCGGAGGATCCTGAGTTATGGATTACTCTTGATGCTACCGTTCTTCCGGTGGATCTACGCCACTATTTCGGTGGACCTTCTACAGACGATTATTGAGACGGATACCACGGCTATGGCTGCATGGAATAGATTGCGTGACATATTCCAAGACAACCAACATTCACGTGTCGTCACACTCGAGCAGGAATTCTCTCTAGTTCGAATGGACGAATTTCCAAACGTTTCTGCATATTTCAAGAAACTCAAGGAGTTGGCAGATCAACTCCGTAATGTTGGCGCACCGATAACTATAAATCGTCTCGTTCTACAGTTGGTTGCCGGTCTTTCGGAGGCCTATAATGGTGTTGGAACTCTCCTTCGCCAAAGCAACCCTCTTCCCGACTTCTATCAAGCCCGCTCCATGCTTACGTTGGAAGAAGCCGGTTTGGCTAAAAAGGCGGCTACCGGAGCAAGCCCAGTCGTCATGGTGGCGTCCTCTCCTAGTTTTTCGGGTTTTGTTAATAATTCGGGCCAAAACCATAATAATGGTGGAGGCAAGAATAATCGCAAGAATAATAACAAAAACCGCGGGGCAAACGCGCGGTTACGGTGGCGGTTCGGTGGTCGCAAGCGGGCGGTGGGCCTCATCCGGTGAACAGTGGCCCCCACCCCCCCCGGGCCCAGCGGCGGTGGGGCCCATGGCGGTGGGGCGGGGGCGGTGGGCCGTGGGCCGGCGCAGCCCTTACAATCACGCGGTGAATTCCGGCGGCTAGTGGGGCGGCCAACGGTCCGAGCCCAACTCCCGGCGGTGGTGGCCCCGGCCGGTGGCCGGCGGCGGCGGCAGCAACAACAACTACAGCCCAGCTACGGCCCAGCTCCATCACGGACAGGAGTTCTTGGGCCCCGACCTCCGCAAGCCCATCATGCAGCATGCCCCACTCAAACCGATATCGAGGCCGCGATGCACACACTAGGGCTAACTCAATCGGACCCAAATTGGTATATGGACACCGGTGTCACTACTCACATGACTTCCGAATCAGCTACTCTCTCATCTTATTCCAATTTGAGCACCCCTCGAGGGATAATTGTTGGTAATGGCAGTTCTATTCCAATTCTAGGGTATGGTCAGAAAACGTTGTCCCCCCCCCCCCCCCCAATCCACCCCTTCGCTTGAAAAATACTCTACATGCTCCTATATTAATTAAAAAATTGGTGTCTGTCCGAAAGTTCACCACTGACAATTCCGTTTTCGTTGAATTTGATCCTTTTGGTTTCAATGTGAAGGATTTCAAGACGGGGAGTCATCTCATGAGGTGTGATAGTAGAGGGGATCTATATCCGATCATGCCTGGTTTCAGTCCATCGAGTCAAGCCTTGCCATCAGCTTTTGCAGCCATCTCTCATTCCATGTGGCATGCTCGTCTGGGTCATCCGGGATCTTCTATTTTATCAGTTTTAGATAAAAATAGCTTTATTTCTTGTAAGGGTGCGAATCGTACTCCACTTTGTCAGTCTTGTTCATTAGGGAAAAGTGTTAAGTTGCCATTTGTAGACTCCAATTCTCATACTTCAATGACATTTGATATTATTCATAGCGACTTATGGACGTCTCATGTTCTTAGTTCATTGGGTCATCGATATTATGTTCTCTTTTTGGATGATTATTCTAGATTTTTGTGGACGTTTCCAATTGCGAATAAATCACAAGTGTTTTTCGTCTTCATCAAATTTAGAGCGTTCATTCGTACTCAATTCGAAAGAGAAATAAAAAATATTCAATGTGATAATGGGAAAGAGTATGACAATAGGGAGTTTCGGGAATTCTGTGCTAATAATGGGATCAATTTTCGGTTTTCGTGTCCTCATACATCTTCACAAAATGGGAAAGCCGAACGCAAAATTCGTTCCATAAATAACATTGTCCGAACTCTCTTAATTCATGCCTACATACCTCCATATTTTTGGCATCATGCTCTACAAATGGCCACATATCTTCTTAACATAATTCCGTCTAAAGGTCTCACATATTCATCCCCCCTCAAAATCCTATATAATAAGAACCCTTCTTATTCTCATCTTCGGATTTTTGGGTGCTTGTGTTATCCATTATTCCCATCCACCACAATTAACAAACTTCAGGCTCGGTCTACCCCGTGTGTATTTTTGGGTTATCCGTCGAATCATCGTGGTTATAAGTGTTTTGATATATCCTCCAAGAAAATCATAATTACTAATTAATCGCCTTGTCATTTTTTATGAAACCCAATTCCCTTTTACGAAAGTTCATACTCCCGAGCCTAAGTCGTATAATTTTTTGGATGACCAAATATCCCCGTTTATTATTCGGAATTTTTCGGACATCTCCAGCACCCAAAATCCTCCAGCGGGCCCCTTGCCCGCCTGGACCCCGCACCGCGCCGGTAGCGGCGGCTCCGATTCTTGGATCAATCCCAAGCAATTGGGCTAGTCCGGCCCACCCCGGAACTAGTCCGATCGATGACACGATTTTCCGATTTGGGCCGGCGGAGCCCACCGCCTTTCTTGGCCGTCCGTCCCAACCCGAAGAAAATTCCCAAAATTCCCTCAATTCTTCCTCGAGTCATAGATCGGTCACTCGTAGTCAGCGGGGTATTTTTACACCTAAAAGACATTTTAATTTACATTCGATGTCTCTAAATTCCCCTTGCCCCGCAATCTGTGTCGCATTAAATGACCCTAATTGGAAAATTGCTATGAGTGATGAATATAATGCTCTTATTGATAATAAGACGTGGGAGTTGGTGCCCGTCCATATGGTATTAATGTTATCGAGGTCTATGTGGATTTTTGCTCATAAGGAGAATTCAGATGGGTCATTTGCTCGACATAAGGCGCGACTTGTTGGTGATGGTAAGACTTAGCAGGTTGGGATAGATTGTGGTGAGACGTTTAGTCCGGTGGTCAAACCGGCTACCATTCGCACTGTGCTTAGCTTGGCTCTTTCAAAGACTTGGCCAATTCATCAGTTGGATGTCAAGAATGCTTTTCTACATGGTGATCTCAAGGAAATAATCTATATGCATCAGCCGTTGGGTTTCAGGGATCCAAACCGTCCTCATCATGTATGTTTGTTGAAAAAGTCCTTATATGGGCTTAAGCAGTCTCCAAGGGCCTGGTACATGAGGTTTGCTGACTTTGTTTCAACTATTGGGTTCACTCACAGCAGGTCAAATAATTCCTTGTTCATCTACCGCCGTGGTTCGTCCTTGGCCTACATTCTATTGTATGTGGATGATATCATCTTGACTGCCTCTTCCGATGCCTTGCGCCAGTCTATCATGACCATGCTCAGTTTTGAGTTTGCTATGAAAGACTTAGGGCCTTTGAGTTATTTTTTGGGGATTGTCGTCAAGCGTCATTCAGGTGGCTTGTTTTTGTCTCAACGAAAGTATGCCGCTGAGATAATAGAGAGGGCTGGGATGTCATCCTGTAAGTCCACTTCCACGCCAGTTGATGCAAACCCCAAGCTGAGTGCCGCAACAGGTGCACCATACGAGGACCCGACCCGCTATCGCAGTCTTGTAGGGGCCCTCCAGTATCTTACTTTTACAAGACCGGATATTACGTATGCGGTTCAGCATGTGTGTTTATTCATGCATGATCCCAGAGTTGAGCACATGAATGCAATCAAACACATCATTCGGTACATTCAGGGACACTGGACTATGGGTTGCACTTGTATCCTTCATCTACATTTACACTTTTCTCTTACATGGATGCCGATTGGGGTGGTTGTCCCGACACCAGACGGTCGACTTCTGGCTACTGTATGTTCCTTGGCAACAACTTGGTCTCCTGGTCAGCAAAGCGTCAGGCTACTCTATCACGCTCAAGTGCCGAGGCAGAATATCGAAGGGTAGCGAATGTGGTCTCCGAATCATGTTGGCTATGTAATTTGCTTTTAGAGCTTCATTGTCCCATTCAGAAGGCAACCTTGGTATATTGCGATAACATTAGTGACATTTACCTTTCAGGTAATCCAGTTCAACACCAACGCACCAAGCATATCGAAATGGACATTCACTTTGTCCGTGAAAAGGTTGCAAAGGGTCACGTTCGCGTATGCCATGTCCCGTCGCGTTATCAAATTGAAGACATTTTTACAAAGGGTCTACCAGCGGTTCTCTTTGAAGATTTTAGGGACAGTCTCATCGTTCGAAAACCGCCCGCTATGATTGCGGGGGTGTGTTAAACAGAGCAATATACCTGTGATATACACTCAATATACAGCAGTGTATATCACAGGCAAAGCAGTGGACTGGACTGGCCCAGCAGTGAGCCTCGGAAGCAATCCATGGCCTAGGCGGTGGCAAGTGGCCTAGGCAGCAGCCCAGCAGTGGCCAACAAGGCCCATCTCGGGCTGAATAAGGAAGATACAAATTTGTATATATGGTATATATATTTGTAGTATATTGTAGTGTAAATGTTACCTTAATTAGTGTTATACACTTACCATAATTATATAGTTAGAATTATGGTAGAATACGGATTTAGAAATAGAATAGGAATAGGATTCTCCTATTATGGAAATATGTAACTTGTATATATAACCTTTCAATTAATGAAAATAATCAAGGGGATTATTTCTTTCAGAGACACGCAAAGAAGAGCAAGAGCGTTTACTCTTGGAAAAGGTATTCCCTTCTTGAGGGTGTTGGAGTTTCTTGCTATCATTGTTTTCTTGGTTGATAACCTTCTGTTGACATTTCCTTGAAGAAACGAGTGGAAGAGTCAAAGAGGCGAGAACATCAGAAGATGACTGAAGAGGTTGAGCAGAAAAGGGTTGCTGCTGAGCTAGAGCAAAGAAGGAACCAAAGGATTCTGAAAGAGATAGAGGACCGAGAACTCGAAGAGGCCCAAGCAATGCTGCAAGAAGCTGAGAATCACAGCAAGAGGAAGAAGAAACCAGTCTTAGATGGAGTGCGTACAAACCTTTTTTGGTTGTTTTTCAGACCTCTAGGTGGAAAATCTTACCAATGGTAATCTAAGTGCAGGAAAAGATGACCAAACAGGTTAGCATGGAGTTGGCATCGAATGAGCAACTCAGGGGAAGACAGGAAAAGGAGAAAAAATTGCAGAAGTTTGCCAAAATAATGGATTATTTGGAGAGAGCAAAGAGAGAAGAAGCAGCGCCTCTTATTGAATCTGCATTTCAACGGCGTTTAGCTGAAGAGGTGACTCTCCATGAACGTGATCAGCAGGTATGTATAAAATTAGCATGTGTTTGGCCAAACCACCATAACATATTCTTTCACATTTTCCTTGAAAAATTTCATAGGAAAAACGGTTAGCTTTTCTTTTTGTATCTCCTTTTTGGTCAACTGTTATTGATAACAGATCTGGGTTTACAACAATCTTTGCAGCAACAGATTGAATTGAGCCAACAACGACATGCTGGGGACCTTGTAGAGAAGAGGAGGCTGGGCCGTATGTTGGAGAACAAGGTCTGTTGATCTTAATTTTATGATATGGTTGCGTTATGTTATAGTATATTCGGACAGAGTATTTGAGCTTATGGTTTTAAAGGGGCAGTGCCTTTAATATTTGCTTCAACTAACTGAATTCTGTTAAGCCACCGGCCATAGGGGGACAAAATTACTCAAGGTTTCTGTCGAAAAAGGTTTTATGACATAGTTTGCACTCGATTCATGCTAGCCTTACGCCAACAGCTGATATAGGCTTGATTATGCAGATAATATTCCAAGAAAGAGTTGTTAGCCGCAGGGAAGCTGAATTCAATAGCTTGAAACAGGAGAGACAGGAACGAATAAACCAGATAATTCAGACAAGGAAACAGGACAGGGACACCAGGAGGAAGCTGATATACTTTTTGCGAACCGAGGAAGAACAACAAAAGAGGTTGCAGGAAGAGGAGGCGGTACGGAAACGTGAAGGTATCCTTCTGGTTAAAGATGCATTTTATGCATTGAATTTAGCTTTAAGTGGGTTTCACCAAAAAGTTTATGCTTCTGCTCAACTCGGCTGCTCCTCTTTTTAGCAGCAGCATTTTGTTGTCAGTGCTTATTTATGCGGTTTGCTGACCTTTTTGAGTTTGTGCATACTGCTTGTAATGTGGTCTTATCTTTGCAAGTCCTTTTGTGCACATGTTATTGTCTTGTTTATAATTCTCAAAGTGTTTAGGAGCTATTCTGATCCCTCTCAAGTTCTTTTTTTCCTCTCACTCATCTCCCCTTTCCCTTTTTCTTTTGGTGTTGTGGTTTTGAGTTGTTATTCGTTATCAATTTAGCATCCTATGACAATGTTTTGAGAATTTTGCAGAAGCGGAGAAGCGGAAGAGAGAGGAAGCTGAACGGAAGACCAAGTTAGATGCGATTGCAGAAAAGCAAAGGCAACGAGAGCTAGAACTTGAAGAGAAGAAAAGGCTGGAGAGAGAGGAGGTCTTGGGGAAATCCACGCCTGTGTCATCAAGGCCTGCTGAGCTTCCAGCCGTAGATCGTCCCTCAGAAGCTGGAGCAACCGCCCCCGCAGCAACAGCAGCTGCACCTACTCCCGGAAAATTTGTGCCCAGGTTCAAAAAGAGAAAATTGATGTGGCAAGCCAGGCTCCACCTCCCGAAACTGACAGGTGGGGCAGTGGCAGCAGGCCTGACAATCGACCATCTGATAGATGGGGGTGTGACGAACGCAAGCCGCCCTCGTTTGGTGGTGGCTCAAGGACCAGTTGGTCATCGTCGAGGCGCTGAATTGCGGAGAAACATGTTGCTGCCTCAATCAAGGCGATGCATTGACAGGATATTTATTGCAGAAATTCAGTTTCGGCATTTTGTTGTTGAAAGATTTTCTTGTGGCATTTTTTTTATTGTGTATCTGGGGTTTTCTCGTACAGCGAAGCTGAAGAGTGGTATTTCTTGACTAGGATAATTTTTGGACGAGCTTTAAAGTTTTGATGAGTTTGAACTAAATTAAAACTTTTTTGACAACAAATTTGATCATGAATAAGAATGTGTACTCTATTTCCTTCACATTATTGTCAATGGATTATTATTTGATTTTTTATTTTAGCTAATCGTGTCACTTAAATAACTGGAAATTGTTTGGGTGAAGTATGATTTGGACGTTACTATTTAAAAGCATTGAAAAGAAAATACGTCGAATATTATCATGTTCCCCTTTCTACAGGTGGTTAACACATACTCCTGGGAAATGCCCGAAAAGAAAAACATAAACCAAGTCTAAAAACCTCTACAGTTTATGAGCCAACATAATGAATATAGGGTTTATGTTATATGCATCTACAATGTAATTTCTTTTTACATTATCAGTGTTATGGAACCTTTAATAACATGTTACTCATCATTTTTTATTAGATTACTAATTAACGATTATTCTAAAAATTAATTTGTTATTATTTTTTAAATGAATTATTTGTGTAAATACCTGTTAGCATAAAACTTTAACTCATGAATCTATACCATATCTTTTTAAATGTTCCTTATTGTTGCATAAAACTTCGCTATCAAACAAAATTCCTAATAATCAGCTTTGGTACTAACAAGCACGAATAATGCCTTCTCCACATTCAGAGGCAAATATCTCTCATTCCATAACGGCCGATCATCAATTATTTTAATTCTAATGGGATCTTTATAATGACCCTTCATCACTTTGATTGGACGTTTGCTACTATAAAGTTGACATTTATTATATTGCGTAATATTTTGGTCTCTCAATTAGCTTTTGTAATATCTAACTAAGCATATTCAACCTTCACTAATTAAAATGTTCACTATTAAATCCTTTGATTGTGAAATTCACAAAGTATTAACTGTTTCACCATTTAGTTGTCCATGTGTTACGGTAAGTTTATACTGTTATCCCATATTTGAAGGTAATATAATTCTGAAATAGTCTAAATATAACAAGTTTTCTATCAAAAATAGACATTTTAATTGCTTGGAGGTTAAATATGTTGAGTCAAATATCAAGATCAGAATTTATAACGTCATAAATTCTACTATCCCTATTTAATGATTTGTTGTAAGTCAAGTGCTACCCTCTTCTTTTTTCTTTTTAATACTATATATACATGTACTTACATGTGTTTGCATATCAAGAAATTCATCATTATGGAGTCCACAGTTCAAGAAAATAATCCACATTTCCAAGCCACTGAAATGTCAACCAATCAACAATCATCAGCAAATTTCATGGGAAAATTGAAGCAAAATTTGATTTTCAGATCAAAATGGGCTGAATTAAATGGCGCAATGGGTGATTTAGGCACATATATACCAATAGTCCTGGCTTTAACACTAGCCAGTGACTTAAATCTTGGTACAACACTAATATTCACTGGTGTATACAATTTTGTTACAGGTGCAATTTATGGTGTACCAATGCCTGTACAACCTATGAAATCTATTGCAGCTGTAGCTATCAGTAATCCTGATTTCGGCATACCGGAAGTTATGGCTGCTGGAATTTGCACTGCTGGAATTTTGTTTCTGTTAGGTGCTACAGGATTAATGCAACTTGTGTATAGGTTAATTCCTATTTCTGTTGTTAGGGGAATTCAGCTAGCACAAGGATTGTCATTTGCTATGACTGCTGTTAAGTACATTAAAAATGTACAAGATTTAGGGAAATCGAAATCTAAAGGGGAGAGGGATTGGTTGGGGTTAGATGGTTTGTTGTTGGCTTTAATTTGTGCTATTTTTATATTAATTGTGAATGGGGCTGGTGAACAACAAATTGAGAATCAAGAAAGTACAGAAAGAGGTAATATGAGGAAAAGAGTAAAGAAAATAATATTTTCTCTTCCTTCAGCTTTTCTTATATTTTTGTTAGGTGTTATTTTGGCTATTATAAGAGGGCCTGAAGCTGTGAAAAGATTCAAATTTGGTCCATCAAGAATTGAAATAGTCAATATTTCAAAACAGGCTTGGAAGCAAGGGTTTATTAAGGGCACTATCCCTCAACTACCTTTATCTGTGTTAAATTCTGTTATTGCCGTTTGTAAACTGTCAACGGATTTATTTCCTGAGAAAAGGGAAATCACGGCTACCTCGGTATCCATGACGGTCGGGTTGATGAACCTGATAGGGTGTTGGTTTGGTGCAATGCCATGTTGCCATGGTGCAGGAGGGCTAGCAGGGCAATACAAGTTTGGTGGTAGGAGTGGTGGATGTGTGGCACTACTTGGTGTGGCTAAGTTGGTTTGGGGCTTGTTTTAGGGAGTTCAATGGTTAAAGTTTTGACACAATTTCCTGTTGGGGTTTTAGGGGTACTTTTGTTGTTTGCTGGGATTGAATTGGCTATGTGTTCAAGAGATATGAATACCAAGGAAGAGTCATTTGTGGTGCTTGTTTGCACATCAGTTTCACTGGTGGGATCTAGTGCTGCATTGGGTTTCTTGTGTGGGATTGTGGTTCATTTGATTCTTAAGATGAGGAATATGGATAGAGATGGTTATTCTTGTTCCAGTGTACTTTGGTTTCATAGAAACCCTAAGCAACTTGCAAGTTTGTGTCTTGTAACTAAATAAAGATGTGAATACCTTTCTCTTCTTTTTTTTTTAACAACGATGGTTTGAATATTTGTGATATTATTTACTGTCTTTTGTTTTTCGCTTGGCATACTATTTGTTGTAGTTACTGTTTCCTTTTTCCAATTTGACCTGCTTTCTTATTGCTTTTATTCTGAGCCGAGGGTCTATCGGAAACAACATCTATACCCCTCCGAAGGTAGGCTAAGGTATGCGTAGACTCACCCTTCCCAAACCCCACTTGTGGGATTACACCGGGTATTTGTTGTTGGTTTGAATATTTAATCGGAAACCTGCTACCTCCTATTAGTACAGATATCAGGTAACTTTGTTCATCAAGGCTTAGGCAGATGAAAAGAGATTACTTAGTGTTTTTTGTCTCTATTATATGTCTTCAAGATTTTCATCACTTCATTGATTGCTAGGCTCCCACCAATACATCTAACGGGTAACTCTATCTATCAAAACTTAGATAGACGAAAGGAAATTACTTAGATATTTTTTTTTTGTCTCTGCTGCTGCTACGAGTGTGTTGAATAAATATGGTTATAGGCCTTAGAGATGAGACCATCCTCTCAGATCATTTTGTTTACCAGCACAATAAACAACAAATAGTTTTGCACTTTGCTATTCGCATATATTGTGTAAGCGATATATTACCAATATTCCAGGGTGAGTTTCTTACTTATTTTTAGTGTTTGGTAAATAAGTAAAGAAATATTATCTCAATAGTATTTATATGTAATCTAGCAAAATACTATGGGATGGGATGGGGCGGGGAGTGAGGGTTCGGGAGTGGTGGAGGATGGGATGGTCAAGGGGTGGTGGTTGGGGATGTTGAGGAGGTAGGGAGGAGACAATGAATTTGGTATGAAACTTGGGGAACTTGTTTTCCCTACTTCCATTAGGGAAGTCATTTTTTCCATTTTTAAGCAACTTGTTTTCCTAGAGAAAAGATTGTCCAAAACTTTTAACCAATCAAACATAAAAAAATTGAAAAACATTTTCTGGAAAATATTTTCCTCCGTACCAAACACACCCACAGAGTATACTTCAAGTCACAAATTGTCTCCTAACTCTTAATGAGAGGTCCCTAACAAATTAGAGTACGGAGGAAATTTCTTATCAAGTTATCAAAGAATCAAGCAATCTATGAGTTAATTTAGTAAAGTCACTAAACTAAGTCGATTTTCTGACCGGATCTGACTGTTTCTCTAGCTTTGCTCTTGCTTTGCTTTGCTTGTGCTCTGTCTTGAGCCGAGGGTCTCTCGGAAACAACTGCTCTACCTACCAAGGTAGAGTTAAGGTCTGCGTACACTCTACCCTCCCCAGACCCCACGTTGTGAGATTTCACTAGGTATGTTGTTGTTTGTACTAAACTAAGTCGATCATGTAAAAATTACCGAACTTTGCACATGTTGTTCAGAAAAAAGTCAATAAACTAATTTTACCACGTAAGAAATTACCCCCTCCATCCAAATTTATGTGATGGTATTTGTTGGACCCAGAGTTTAATAAAAGAATGAAGACTTCTAAAATTTGTAGTCTAAATTAGATTATGGATATTTGTGCGACTATAAATCATCTTATTAAGAATTGTTAGATTGTATTAATCTCCCTTGTGGAGTCTTTCTCATTAATACAAATATATATAGTATATACAAGATGAATCCTAATTGAATGAGGATCTTTATTTTACATAATTACACACTAATATTAATTACAGAATATACGACGAATATATGGTAATATATTCGCTATCACACCCCCCCTTAGTTTGAGCGGGAGGAGGCGGACGCTGAGACTAGATCTGAAGTCTAGGAACAGCTGATACAAAGAAGGCACATACAACACCTTAACATGACCTATAGCAACCTTCTCATGAACAAAATGTATATCCATCTCAATGTACTTGGTTCTCTGATGCTGAACCGGGTTATGAGATAAGTAGACCGCAGATATGTTATCACAGTAAACCATAAACGCCTTACGTAAGGGACAATGAAGCTCCAAGAGGAGGTTTCGGAGCCAGCAGATCTCAACAACAACGTTCACAACGCCTCTATATTCTGCTTCCGCACTCGATCTGGAGAGTGTGGCTTGCTACTTGGCAGACCACGAGGTGAGATTGTCTCTTAAGAACGCACAGTAGCTAGATGTGGAGCGTCGGGTGTCCGGGCAGCTTGCCCAATCGGCGTCCGTATATGATATCAGCATGGTCGATGCAGAGGGGTATAGATGTAATCCATAATCAAGAGTGCTATTAACGTATTGAATGATACGTTTAAGAGCTGTAAAGTGAGACTCCCGGGTGCATGCATAAATAAACACAATTGTTGAACAACATATGTAATATCAGGCCTGGTGAATGTAAAATACTGAAGTGCACCTGCGAGACTCTTATATAGAGTGGGACAGGACACTGGATCACCATCAACGACACTGAGTTTCGACTTTGAGTCGACTGGAGTATGCATGATCTTGCAGTTTGCCATTTTAGCCTTGTACACAATTTCTTTCGCATACTTACACTAACACGGGAACATAGTATCTGCCAATCTAGTCACAGAAATCCCCAAGTCTGTCATAGTAAATTCGGATTTGAGCAGAGCAATGATCTCATTTTTCAACACATCAGAAGACGCAGTCAGAACAATATCATTCACATATAATAACAAGTATGCAATGTTACTACCTCTATGAAAAATAAAAAGGGAATGATCACATTTGCTACATACGAACCCAATCTGCATAATGTAAGTAGCAAAGTGTTCATACCACGCCCTGGGGTCCGTTTCAAACCATATAATGACTTACGAAGACGACATACATAATGAGGAGCCTCTGGATGTACAAAGCATGGCGGCTGGTCCACTGTCTCAAAATCGTGCGAATGGTAGCCGGTTTAACCACCAGACTAAACGTCTCACCACAATCAATACCCTCCTGCTGTTCAGTTCCAAGCGCCACAAGTCTTGCCTTATGGCGCTCAAGGTCACCATTGTCTCTGAATTTGTGACAAAAGAGCCACATACACCGAATCACATTAACCCCAACAAACTTCGGAACCAGATCCCAAGTGTGTTGTTTTGTTGAAGCAATAAATTCCTCACACATGGCCGCATTCCAATTCGGGTCAAGTTTGGCTAATTTTGGGTTTTTAGGAATTGGTGATATAATTTGAGTAGAGAGGTAAAAGTGAACTTTGGGTTTGAAAATCCCGTGTTGAGCACGGGTCTCCATTATATTCGTGGGGACAAGGGTTGTTTGGGCAGAGGGGTTGGGTGAGGTCTGGGGGTGTCTCGGATCAGTGGTCGAGGGCAGGAAGGAGGGTGACGAGGCAGTGTTACCGTTGGGTGAGGGCCGGGACTGGGAGGGAGTTTTTACGGGTTGGCAGTTGGTCATTGGTTGGACTGAGGCGTTCGACGGGAGGGTGGTTGTCGGGTGTCGGTGACAGTTGGGTTGTCGAATTGGTTGGCCAGTGGGTGGGGGGATACAGTGGCGGTTTGGATCGACGCTAGTGGAGGGAATTTCGACGGGATAGGGGTGGCAGCGGCGGCGTCGGATAGTGACGAAACAGTGGGGACGATTTCACGATGGAGTAGGGTGTGTATAATAGGGGAGGCATCAGACTGGTCGAGAAAGGTATAATATGTGTTCCAGAATTTTTGGATGTTTGCAAATGGGAAGATTGATTCATTAAACGTGACATGGCGAGAGACAAGGATCTTACATGTAGACAACTCATAGCATAAACACCCCATATGATTGGACGGGAAGCCTAAGAAGACATATGGAGTGGTGCGAGGTGCTAGTTTGTGAGGGGCCGTGGAGGCAAGATTCGGGTAGCAAAGGCAACCGAAAATCCGAAGGTGATCATAGGAGGAGATTCGACGGAATAAATTTTGGTGGGGGTTTTAATGTGAAGAGTGTGGGTAGGTAATATATTAAGAATGCATTCTACCATTTTAATGGCATAAACTCAAAAGAAAGGGGGAGAGAGGCATGAAAAAGGATCATACGAACCATGTTAATGATAGTGCAGATGATTCGTTCGGCTTTACCATTTTTGGGGAGGGGGGGAGGTATGGGGACACGAAAAACCATGTCATTATTTGTGCAAAATTTGTGAAACGTGGAATTGTTAAACTCACGACCATTATCACATTGAAACTATTTGATGGCTCTTTCAAATTGTGTTTTGATATAGATACGAAATTCAAGAAATTTGGCAAAAACTTTAGACTTGAATTTAAGTGGGTAAACCCAGAGAAAGTGAGAAAAATCATTTAATAAAACGAGATAATATTTATGACTCAGTGAACTAGTAATGGGAGATGTCCATAAGTCCGCATGAACAATGTCAAGGGGAGAAAAAGTAACACTTAAATATGACTTATAAGGAAAGCGAACATGCTTTCCTAAAGGGAAGAATATAATTTTTGGACAAGGTTCCCATTATTACATCGAATGAAATTATTGCTTCTATGAAATTAAAAACATGAGCGCCTGGGTGTCCAAGTCTATTGTGCCAAGTTGATAGAAAGATTGCAGCGAGAGAGGTATGTGATCGGGGTCTGGCAGCGGAAGTGGATGAGAAAGGATAGAGGTCCCTCACACTATTGCATCTCGTAAGAGTTGTCCTCATAAGTAGATCCTTCACAGAAAAACCAAAGGGGTCAAACTCAACAGATACAGAATCGTTACGAGTAAATTTTCTAATAGATATTAAGTTTTTAATGATGTTAGGAGCATAGAGGACGTTATTTAGAGAGAAGGGTGGGTGAGGTAGTTTTGTGTGGGTGGTACCATAACCTAATTAGAATGCGATGACCATTATCGATCGTAATAAATTGAAGATACTTCAAACGAAACAGTTGGAAGAGATTACCTGAGGAACGGGTGAGATGAGAAGTGGCTCCTGTATTCATGTACTAATTTTTGTCGGGCTGATGTAGATTTAATGAGCTAAAGGCCTGGCCCAAATCAGTGGGGGCCAAGCCGTATGCGGTCTGCTACTGCTAGGCCATTATGAGATGTTCCTGCTAGGTCGAGTGGGGTGCTTGGCGTGGGCCTGGTGATGAGCCCAAAATGTCGGGCTTCTAGTTGGCCTGGTACTGGGCCGCTGCTGTTGTAGGAAAAAGGCAAGGGCGAGGCCCAGTTGCCTGGGTTCGGCCAGTGGCTTGGGCCAGCCCACTAGAAATTCTGGCTGGCCTGGGCTATTGGCCTGCTCGTCCCCCACGCCCGTGGCCTCTGCCGCCTCTGCTACCACCTCGGCTGCCCCCGGTGGTAGTGGCTGGCCGGCGGGGGTAACGCCTTTTAATTATGTTCGTCCTGTTTAGCACGTCGGGTTTCTTCTAATAGTAGTTGCGAACGGGCCCTGTTGAAATTGGGTAGTGGATCGACTTGTTGGATCATAGTCTCTAGAGTATCGTATTCACCTTTCGGTAAGCCAACAACTAGTTGTAGAACCATCTTTGTTTCGGAAATTGGTGTCCCCACATTGGATAATGGTTCGCAACTAACTTCAATTGTTTACAATACTCTGACATATTGGAAAAATTCTCATGACGTGTATTATTAAATTATTCCTCCAGGTACACGGCACGTGTGTGCTTATTGTCCTGAAATATATCCTCCAACTTTATCCATAACTCACAAGCCGAGGCTCTAGTTTTCATAATCGTATCAAGTAAGTCCTTAATGATGGTGCTATAAATCCACTGACGATAACATCAAGTCAGCACCATGCCTTTTCATCGATCTCGATAGGGCGAGGGAAGGAGTCGTCAATATGATCAAGCACGTTATAAGCACATGCATGTATGCGAAAGAGTTCAACCCACGAAGAATATTGACCATCTTCTTGATCAAGAGCTAAGGGAATGAAGTTCTTGATATTGGTGACGGCAAATGCCGGATGGAAAGAAGAAGTAGAAGAGGAAGTGGGGGGGGTTGTGGGTGACGACTGGGAGGAGGAGGAAGCCGTGGGAGTAGTAATGGAAGCCATTAGAAGGGCTGAATGTTGGTTGGGAAGAGAAAAAAATTAGGGTTTGTGGTGGGGGAAGCCATCGGCCGAGGAGTAGGGGGCGGCGGTCGTTAGGAAATGACTTAGGTTTAGGTGTTTTTAAGGTTTGACTCTTGATATCATGTTAGACTGTATTAATCTCCATTGGGGAGTCTTTCTCATTGATACAAATATATATAGTGTGTACAAGATGAATCCTAATTGAATGAGAATCTCTATTTTACATAAATACACACTAATATTAATTACATAATATACAACAAATTTATGGTAATATATTTGCTATCAAGAATAAAAAAGAATTTTAAAATTAGATTGTTATTAAATATAAAAAAATATTTTTTTTAACTGAACAATAAGAAGAAAGTCACATAAATTGAAAAGAAAAATGGAGAGAGTGCTGAACTTTGTGCACCTTGCTCAGGATAAAGTCAATAAACTAATTCTATCGCTTAAAAATTACTACACTTTGCATACCTTACTCAGAGTAAATCACTAAACTAATTATTTGGTACACATCACTAAACTAATCTGAACAAGGGCGATATTCAGAGTTACAACAACTATAGGAATATCAAGTTGTTAAGCCACACTATGAAGTCTGGCAAAGGGTGGTCGAGTTGAGGATGAGAAAGGATGTGTCGATATCTAAGAGCCAGTTTGAATTTATGCCGGGTCGATCGACTACAGAAGTTATTCGTCTTGTCAGAAGATTGGTGAAGCAGTACAGAGACAAAAAGAGAGACATTCACATGGTGTTCATTGATATGCATAAGGCATATGATAAAGTTCTTCGGGAGGTCCTTTGGAGATGCTTGGAATAAAGAGTTGTGCATGTGGCCTACATTAGTGCAATTAAGGACATGTATATGAGGGTGGAAAGACTCGGGTTAGGACAATGTGTTGGCTAGTCAAAAACGTCCACGTCCAGAAGATGAAAGTAGCGGAGATATGAATCCTCAGATAGATGTGTGATCATACTAGGAGAGATATGATCAGGAATTGAGATATACGGGACAAGGTCGGAGTGCCCCATTCGAGGAAAAGATGAGGGAAACGAGACTGAGATGGTTTGGGAATGTGAAGAGGAGGTGTGAGGATGCGCCAGTCAGGAGGTGTGAGAGATTGACGGTCGTAAGAGTTATGAGAGGTAGAGGTAGGCCGAAGAAGAAGTGGGAGGTGATTAGACATGATATGGCTCTACTCTAGTTGATTGAGTACATGACCTTAGATAGATTTGGCGGTTGAGGATTATAATAGAAGGGTAGTAGGTATTGGAGTTTTGTCGCGTTGTTTGTGAGAGGGGCTAGCCTTTCCATCTCCTCTTCTCCTTGTCTTAGATGTATTATTTTGGTATCATGTCGATCATTATCGTTATGTGTGTATTGCTATGTTGTACAATTTATTTTGTATCTTGATATTTATTGCCTTATTTTTCATGCAACCCTATAATGATTACGTTTTTTTAGCCGAGGGTCTATCTAAAACAGTCTCTCTACCCCGCAAAGGTAGAGATAAGATCTGTGTACATCCTACCATCTCCAGACCCCACTTGTAAGATTACACTGGGTCTGTTGTTGTTGTTGCGGCTGTTGTTGTTGTATCACTAAACTAATTCTATCACATAATAAATTACTGAACTTTCACACCTTGTTCATATAATAATTTGGTTGGAAAACCCTCGAGCGCACACCGAAAATCCGAATAGGCATGCAACATCATTCAAAATGTCAAAGTGGCTTTACCATGTTATGTCGCCACATGTGATTCATTAAAAATGGAATAGGACATAAATGGAAAAATAATTTTTGTTTTAATATGTATAAGTTATACATCCAAACTTATAAATTTACAACAATAATTAGTAAAAAAATGCTAAAATATTAGAATTTATTAATTTAATATCATATAATCTAAACCGATTGCAAGGATAGATATAGATTTTGGTAATCTATTTGTAAAAAGAAATGTATAGATGGATCTTCACTTTCACAATGTTCTTAATTAATAAAAATGCTACTGTGACTCATACACTTAATTTTCATATTTATCATTTATTAAAGAATTTTAAAGGGCAGCAATACTAATTAGAGATTTTGATACGTGATTTGCATAAGAATTGTTCAATGAGCGTTGGACATTAGGGGTTGGTTAGGCCAGACACTTGGGCATAGGCCTCGCAAAACAAAACCTCACGCATGAATATCTTTTGTTAAGAGTTCCACATCGGATATGAAATGAGAATATAGACTTCTTATATGGACTTGGACAATACTCACCTTACAAGATAGCTTTTGGGGTTGAGTTAGGCTCAAGATTCATTCTTTACATGGTATCAGAGTCAGACTCATTCCAATTCTATGTTCACCGATGTTGTGTCCCCCAAATTATATTATCTATGCTCCAGTTAACAAGGTCTGGGCGTGCGGGGAAGTGTTAAGAGTCCTACATCGGATATGGAAATTATATTATCCACGCTCCAATTAACAAGGTCTGGGTGTGCGGGGAGTATTAAGAGTCCCACATCGGATACCAATGTTGGGTCCTCAAATTATATTATACATGCTCCAGTTAACAAGGTCTGGGCGTGCGGGGAGTGTTAAGAGTCCCACATCGGATATAAAAATTATATTATCCACGCTCCAATTAACAAGGTCTGGGCGTGCGGGGAGTGTTAAGAGTCCCACATCGGATATGAAATGGGAACATGGACTCCTTATATGGACTTGGACAATTCTCACCTTACAAGCTAGTTTTTGGGTTGAGTTAGGCCCAAGATCCATTTTTTACACCTTATCCCGTCCAGGAGCGAGTCCCGACATAACCTTCTACAACCTTTTTGGATAGTTTTAAATAATGTTTATTTTGATTGTTATTTAAATTTTATTGTATCGTGTCGTTAAATTCACCATTATGTAATGACATGTAACGATTTATTTGGTGTGATTGCATCGTTATCATATTATTATTTTCTCATTATACCTTTACTTATAATATTAACTAAAGATCCTATTTTATTTTTATCCGATATTTTTATAGTAGCTCTACCTCAAATTCGATAAGTATTTTTCTTATAGGTTTATGGTTGAATGATTTATGTTGGACATTTTATTACAACGGAAAAAGATACCATATATCTAATTGTTAAGAGTTCCGCATCGGAAATGGAATGGAAGCATGAACTCCTTATATGGAGTTGGACAATCCTCACCCTACAAGCTAGCTTTTGGGGTTGAATTAGGCCCAAAATCCATTCTTTACATGGTATCAGAGCCAAACTCATTACAATTCTTTGTTCACCGATGTTGGACCTCCAAATTATATTGTTCACGCTCCAGTTAACGAGGTCTGGACGTGCAGAGAGTGTTAAGAATCTCACAACGAAAATGAAATGAAAAACATGAACTCCTCGTATGAACTTGGACAATACTCACTCTACAAGCTAACTTTTGGGTTGAGTTAGTTACAATATCTATTTTTTACCCTAACCATTGTATTGATGAAGATAATATAACACTAAAATATAATACATTCATTATAAAACAAATCTAAAGTATAATACGTCCAAATAATTTACAATTGTTTTTCATTCACTGTTATTTGTAAACGAGCCGTTATCCACCTCATTCATAAACAATGGCAGCATCACGTCGTCTCCGAGATCTCCAATCCCAACACAGCAACAAAATCTGCGTGGATTGCAATCAAAAGAATCCTCAATGGGCCTCTGTTTCTTACGGCGTGTTCATGTGTTTGGAATGCTCAGGAAAACACCGTGGCTTAGGTGTCCACATCTCATTCGTCCGATCCGTTACTATGGACTCATGGTCCGAGATCCAGCTTCGTAAAATGGAACTGGGCGGAAACAACAAATTAAACAAATTCATGGGTCAATATGGAATTTCAAAAGATACTGATATTATCACCAAATACAATACAAATGCTGCTTCGATTTACCGTGATAAGATTCAAAACCTAGCTGAAGGTAAATCCTGGAGGGACCCACCTATTGTTAAGGAAACAGGTAACAATAGCAGTAAACCTCCATTGAGTGGTAATAATTCGGGTTGGGATAATTGGGATAATTTTGATGATGGTGGTGCCAACAATAATAGTAGTAATATGAGGAGAAATATGACTGTGGGTGATTTTAGGAGTGGTGGAGGAGGTGCTGGTGGGCCCGCTCGGTCGAGGTCGACGGATGATGTTACACGGGCTCAGTATGAGGCGTCCGCGGCGAATAAGGATAATTTTTTTGCTAGGAAAATGGCTGAGAATGATTCGAGGCCGGAGGGGCTACCGCCTTCTCAAGGAGGGAAGTATGTTGGATTTGGATCGAGTCCTGGTCCAATGCCTAGGAATACTAATAACAATTCGCAAGGCGATGTTCTTTCTGTTGTTACTCAGGTATAAAGATTGAGCTAATTATGGCTGTGTTGCTTATTGTGTGTAGGATTTAACTTTTATACATTCACTGTGAATTTATTTTTGCAATGTACCTCGTTTGGTAGGGGGTATAAGTATAGTACTGAATAGGGTTGTATTAGTAATATTGGGATTAGTTTTTATCGACTGTTTGGTTTGTTGTATCCAATAACATGCATTACATAATTTTTGGTTTGTTGTATCCAATAACATGCATTGCATAATTTTTAAATAGTATTGAATAAGGTGTATTAGAATAGGAATAGTATTAGTAGTGTTAATGCCATGATTTACTATGTATAAAATAATACTAAATAGGGTATATAAGTAATACTTGTATTAGTTGTACCAGACTTATTTGCAACCAAAATTGTACTAAAGATTAGTACCAGCATTATTCTAGCTAATACACCCTAACAAACAATCCTGAACAGTTTCACGTGTTGTAGCAGGTTACTTATCTTATTTTCTCAATTATCTATTACTATTGGTTTATAAAATAAGCTGATACTGTAAAACATAACACTATCAATATATAGGAGTTAAACTCATTTATGTATAGGTTGATGAGATTGTTGCTTGATGTACGCAGGGATTCGGTAGATTATCTATGATAGCAGCCTCAGCGGCACAGTCTGCTGCAACTGTTGTTCAAGTAGGGACCAATGAGTTGGGCTCTAAGGTACTTTGAATTGACTTTTATACTAAATTGAAGGTCTACTAATCTTATAATTCTGTGGAGATGCCTTCATGTTTAATACCCAAGTGTGGAGGAAGTCTCGCTTTATCCAAACACAGGATTTACAAATTTCTCAATCCATTTTGATTCTTGAAAAAATGAAATCTAGATTATTTATTAGGAGGTAGAGAGATTCGATTTTATTTAATCAATTGGGGGTTCTGATGAAAGTAAGTGAGTGCTAGAAATATGGAGGTGTCATGCGTATCATCAATCATGGAGAAATTTTAAAAACCAGGAAGAAGATAAATGTAGAAAAGGGAGTCTTGAATGGCTGGAAAAATGGGAGAGTTGTCCTTTTTAAATCCAATTGTTTAGAATTGATAAAAGAGTGATTTAATGCTTCCAATTTAATGAATCGGCAAATTGCATTATAAACTTCTCTTTGTCTTGGAAAATGTCAAATTGTCAAGTCCCAAGTACAGTGCCACTGAGTGTTATGCTTAGCGATAGTGGATTACTAATGTAGGTGATGAACCAAAGGAAAGTAGTGGATGCTATGTGAAGTTTAATTGTTGAAACTATGAAGATAGAATTTACATAATCATCAACCTATATCTTTTTGTTAAGGGGTTGGGACTTCTAGATGTCGCACACACACAAGCACACATGTAAGTTTGGAATATTCTTTGATCTATCATTATTTTGTAACTTGAACTTGTATTTAATAATTTTGGCTATTTTGCAGTGTACCTACCCAAGGCCTATGATGTATCAAACTTTTATGCATTACATGCATGCTGATGATGAATACAACAACATACCCAGTGTAATCCCACAAGTGGTGGGGTCTGGGGAGAATAGAGTGTACGCATACCTTATCTCTACCTTGAGAGATAGAGAGGTTGTTTCCGAAAGACTCCCGACTCAAGAGAAAAACAGGACAAAAAAACGTTAGTCAAGAATTGATGAAAGTAAGGAAGTCATGACAAAAAAAATAACGATAAATAAGTATTATGAAGAAAAGTAACATTAATTGCAGCAATCTAAAGCAATAATTGAAGTACAAGAGATAATAGATAGTGACCGAAACTAAGAAACTACTACACATACTAGTCTGGAAGGATACACGAGACAACGCACTACTACCTACTAACCTTCTACTCTAGTCCACGTCCTCCACAACCTCATATCTAAGGTCATGCCCTCGGTAAGCTGCAACTGCACCATGTCTTGTCTAATTACTTCTCCCCAAAACTTCTTTGGCCTGCCTCTACATCTCTTGAAACCATTTATAGCCAACTTCTCACACCTCCGCACTGTGCCGAAACCATCTCAGTCTTGCTTTCCGCATCTTGTCCTCCATTGCGGCCACTTCCAATGCATGCTGATGATGAATGCGAATTTAAAATTATTATAGTATCGGAGATTTGAAAGTTGATATTGGATACTTTTCTGTTAGGTCAGCATTGAGATTGGATAGTCAGTGTAAGTCTTGAATGATGTTTCATACAAAATTCTCACATGTTCCATTAAATCTGGAGTCCTCTGTTCCAGTCTCATATATGATTGCAACACGTATTTCACTGTTGTATATAGATATAGCTTTATATATCTATTTTATGTGGGATTTTGTAGAATGATATCCGATATTTTGGTAACCCTTGCTCATATGAACCTGCACAAGGCCTGACCACATAATGCTCCGATTCAGTTCAACTTTTGGTTTAGTAGATGGGAGAATTGGTGATACTCTTCACAAAACTTTTAGCCCTATTAGTCTAGTTTCCATGAAATCAGACGGAATGGAATTTGGACAACTATAAGAGATAAGATAGGTTGAGTGAAACATGCTCCTGCTGTTTTACACTGGTATTTGTGCGCTTTTCTGACTTTTAAGCTTCATAGAGGACACCTTTGATTTCTCTTCTGTTGACAATTAACCCGAGTAGCTTACCCGACGAAGCACCAAACCTCCTCCCGGCTTTAAAATGTGTTTCAGAGTGTAAACCTGAGAATTTTTGGTTAATAGCTATTTGATATCTTTTTAAACTTTTTCTTAGTTTTAACGTAAGTTGCTCGGACTCGGGTGCGGGTATACGATATTGGTACGGATCCAAGTGTCAGATTCGGCAAGATCTAAATTTTAAGATTCGGGCGTGTGGATACAGGTATGGATACTGGTGCGGGGATTTGACTAAGAAATTCAAAATTATAAAAATAGAGCTATAAAGACCCTAACTTCTTCTTTCAAGCTCTCTAGTTCTTTCCCTCAAAAAGAGAAAAAGAAAGTCATTCAAGGCCTTCCACCAACTCTCCTTATAGATCGTTGCTACTATCTACCATAAGTCAGAACTCAGAACACAACCCCTTGAATTCTTGTTTCTCTCTGTTTGGCCTGAAACATGAAACAACGACTATGAGACAAAAGGATTATAATATTGAAGGTATGTCATTTCCCATGTCATAAAGTTGTTGTCTTTCATTTTGAGAAATCAAAATCTCAATTTTGCCCCCAGATATGTCCATGGACTCTAGTCAAAGTATTCGAAGTTGGTTGACCGAATCCGAAACGTATTCGACACCCGTACCATGTCGAGACGGGTGAGGCAACAAAATGGAAGAGTCCGCGCAACTTATTTAACCCCTTGAGACACCCTAAGACCATATAAATTTATAAGACATTTTCGATATTCGATTAGAAATGGTCCAATGGACCTATTCGCTCTGATAAACCATAACGGTCTATGCATATGTTATATTGATGAGAGAGAGTCTTGGAAATGCCTAGTCTAGTAAGTATTAGTTTAGTTAGTTAAGTGGCGTCCTCCCGAAGGGATGCCTCTGTTGCGTACTATTGTAAAGCAGTACGGGAAGTAAATAACTATTACAAGTGTTCGAAAGGATAAACAAATAGGCAATGTTCAGAATTGCCGCAAGCTTGTTGAGTCTTGAATCTTGATAACCTGAAATCAAGAAACAACTAAATACGGATGGTTACAATTTGTGTCTTTGAGTCGAGTGATTGCACTCTGTCCTTAAGACAAGATTGCCCCGTATATATGCTTTTACGTTAATGGGCAATAGTCTCCCAAGATAAAACAACACTTTAATCTCAACACTACAAAGCAAATAGGTTGAGTCTGACGAAGAAAACAAATACGAATCGACTTGCTGAAGAAATGGAAAAGGAAGAGTTTCTGTTTTCGTCCAATGTTTTTGGAGTGACTTTCTCTTCTGTTTTGTCTCTGTGTATATAGTGTGTCTCTGTTGTGTATATCTCGTGTATATGTGTGTCTTTCCTCACTGTTTTTCGTGACTGTATGTGCATCACTATTTTTCGTCACTCACAATTGAGCCAAAAGGCATCAATATATAGTATGGAGGAGGGACTCCTCAACTGCCACAAACAAAGATGTTAATAGCCATTAGTGAGGGTTGTTAATGGCCATTAGAGAGGGTTGTTAATGGCCATTAGAGAGGCTGGTTATGGTCATTGAAGGAGGGTTGTTTATGGAGGAGTTAACAACCAAGTAATGGCTGGTTAATACTCCAAAAAACAGCCCAAATGGTTCCGTCATTTCCAAAATCAACTTTCCAGAAACTCTAGGGACCAAACTGTAAATATTAAGCAATTTGGGGTCCAAACAGATAATATCAGAAAGTCCCCACAACCCACGACCCGTGACCCGTGACCCGTGACTCGAGCTCGGACGGGACGGGCGGCGCGCGTGTGGGCTTAGCCTTGAATCCACGCACATCTAGGTCCTCCCTCCTTTGAACACATGGGATACCCCTTGGGGTCCCAAACCTTTAACCACTTCAGGGACTTATAAAGAGAGCAATTCTTCCTTTTTCCACCGATGTGGTAGATTTGTCCCACACCATATTTTCATGCCTCAAACACCTTACTTCGTGGACCAATATCTCTTTCATTTCTCAACTAAATTTGATGATTCTTGGCCCTACGATCATCTACTCACTTAGTAGATTATGCATGTGAGAAGAGACAAAGCCTCCAACTTGCGGAACACTAGTGTTTAATTCATTAAATATGGGTGGACGCACCTCCCCGCCAAAGGCAAATTTCCAACAGCCTCTAGGGATGTTAGGATTCAAGATTGTCTTTCAATAGTGGCGCTTAGGAGAAGCGCGGAAGGAAGCAACTTTTTGTTGCACTACATCATAACCAAAATTTTCCTCCACAATATTATGACTCTTTGTCCTTTAACGGTAGAACTTCACAAATATTTTTCCACGTGATATCCATTTAGGATTCTAATTTTTGTATCGTATCCTTCTCGCAACCCAGCCAAAAATGAAGAACTTCTCGTCTTGGTAGTTACTCTATATGAAAGTGAGCATCCGTATAATTAGTCTTTTGCCCTCTATCTTGAAATGAGAAAGAAGATAGTACAGTTGACTTGTATTATTTGAAACCAAAATTTGTAACTTATAGTTTATAAAACTTGGCATCACAGGAAGAAAAGTTGCAATGAAACATAAATATTTCTATTATTTTATATCATTTAACTGAGTTGGAGTTGTCTTTTGCTGTAGTTCAAGTTTTTTCTGGTATGTGATCCCTCTCCAATCGCTTAAGAGTCCATAGTGATTATTCAATGCTCCACAGGGATGAGAATTTCTTCAATTTATTGATTTTAATCTAGCGGGAGTCATCCTCTCTCTTTCAAGTTATATTTTCAACTCGAGTGTTTGGACAAAGAGGCATGGAGTTTTTAAATGTTCTGTAAGATGCTTGTGTAATCCCACTCTTACAGGTGTCAGAGGGTGGTTATGATTACAAGGTGAATGAAACAGTCAATGTTATCGCAACAAAAACAACTGAGATTGGACAGAAGGGCTGGGGTATCATGAAGGGGGTCTTGGCTTTAGCTTCACAGAAGGTTGAGGAATTTGCTGAGGGTCCAAACTCGAGGGACGATAGCTGGCAACAAAGTGAAAATCAACAAAACGGCTTTTATAAGGAATTCAGTCAGGTGCCTAAAGGATGGAATTCGTCTGGAGGAGCGCAATCATCTGGTAGGCAATCCAATTCTGTCAGCTCGGAGTCCTGGGATGACTGGGATAGTAAGGACAACAGGAAAGAAAATTCTACAAAAGGGGCCACATCCAGTAATGACGATGGCTGGGCTGGTTGGGATGATGGTAAGGATGATGATGGATATGATAGTTTCCAAAGTGCATCCAATAATAAACATGTTGTTCATGGTGGAAAATCACAGTCCAAATGGACTGATAGAGGTTTCCTCTAAGAGCAACTTCTAGTAATTCTTTTCCCTTCCAAAATCAATTTCATCCAAATTACTTTTTGGAAGATATGTACCATTACAAACAGGATTGGTTAATTGCCTCTCGTGTAAAAGAAAAAAGGAGTGCAGGAAACAAAACAACAAACTGTTCCGAGGATCATTATTTTTTGAGGTTACAACTTTTAGCGTACATTTGGATTTTTAATGACCATAGTTATATTTACTATTTTTTGCATTTCGGTCCTATTGATCGGAGATTGTCTTTATTCATGTACCGTTTCTTTGTGTTGCATACAGCTGCATAATATATTCATTTGCGCGTGAACTTTTTGGTCAAGTTTTGGTGTCTTTTTATGCTGCCATCCGTCAGAACTAGCATGTAAAGATATGTACACATGCACATTCTCTTGCTACCTTTTCTTTTGTTCTATTTTACCTTAAACAGAACCAAAAGCAAGTAAATTGTTCTTGTCCGTGTTCGACATCAAAGGGGTTTGTGCCTGTGATGACTTTTAGTTTCTCTCAGATTAAGTTCTGATCGTAAGCATATTGCCTATCATAACTCACTAGACTTCAACAATGATGCCAAAAAACTTACTTTATGGATTCAGGAGCCACACTGTATCTCATATTCCATCTCCCTCAATTTCGAACATTATCAAAGGAGAGGGATTAAACTTAATGAATCTTCATAACACTCCATTTTTTAGCATTGTTTAACAATGGAGTAACTGTGCAATGAAATACTGATTGCTGACATAGGGCCTGAATTGTTTAGAGGCAAGGCAAAGGGCACAGGGAGCAATTGATATTGTAGGAGATTAAACAGGCATGAACAAGCAATGTTAACTGGTAGAAAACATGTTTCAGTAACAGTGCATTCTGCCATTGGTGCTTTTTCCTTTTCTTTTCTTTACTTGAACAACTTCTGAAGTTAATGCAGGAGGAAGAACAACAAAAGCAACAAAGACGAAATTTTAAATACTTTAAAAATGTTGCCTATATCTTAAACAACTGTCCAAAAAGTGGATCTTGATTAGTGCGGAGCTGGGGGCTCAAACTTCAAATGCCAACAAACAACAACATACTCAGTGAAATTTCACACCGTGAATTTATTAAAAACTTGCACTGCGCAAATAGGGAAAAATAATTCTTTGTATGTATATTAGTTTGAATCACCTGGATTTCGGATATTGAATGTATAAAATCAAAAATATAAAATATATAAATGGCGTCGCCCGGACTCGAACCGGAGACCTTCAGTGTGTTAGACTGACGTGATAACCAACTACACCACGACACCTATTTGTAGTAATTCTTTCAATTTTCTTAAATTATTTTGGTTAGACCTTAAGCTTTTTTCCCGCAAGGAGCATTTCGTACACAAGATGAATTATCGAATTGCATTAGTAGTACGGATTTAATTATTTAAAGCTCTAATCGGAGTTTTAAGTAACTATCATAAGTTTAAGTACCAAATAGTTAATCATATCAACATTTTACTCCCAAGATTTCATAGACAATTACCCCCCTTGATTTATTAACTAAATTGTTGAACTAATGAAGCTGTAAAAGAAAGTTTTGTCATACAATTTCAACAAACCAAAAGCTGGGAAAAGGAACAAAATCGTTCAGAGACAAAATTTGTCCCACATTTATTTTTGCTACTCTTTGTAGAATTGGTCATTTTGTAAGGAGTTCAAATTTATTGAAAATTATTTCCTATAACTTGTGTCTTGCCTTACCTAAGATTAAGCAGTGTTTTAAAAGAATGCAATAACGTAAAGGGTCTTGTTGAAATTTGGGAACTAATAAAGCAAAAAGTATGTATTTTTCTTAACATTTGAAGGGAAATAAGAATCAGGTTCACATATCATGAATCTTATTAATAAGTATTATTCCGTATAATGTCAAACTTCTTAAGAAATCATTGCTGGTAAGAAAAACCCAAATGAACATGTATTGAATATATAGTATGATGTATAATGATTTTTGATATATTTGTATTCCTAACCAAAACCTTCTCTTATTTTGGTAAACACAATGAACTCAACTAATACGAACATTAAAGTAATGTTTGCATCTTGTGGCTGTAGTTTAGTGGTGAGAATTCCACGTTGTGGCCGTGGAGACCTGGGCTCGAATCCCAGCAGCCACAATATTCTACTTTTTCGATTTCTTTTTTGAGCTTTTCAGGCTCATTTGCAGTTTCATACTCACGAAACAGAAAAGAAGTGGTATGGATTAATCAATCATATGCATCTCAATCCTAAATTAGTTAAAGTTGGTAATGTGAATACTTTATAGACTGGAATTAGTGCCAAGGCTCAAAGAAAGATTGCCAGGGAGATAAAAACTGGCAGAGCTTTTGGTCTAATGCCTTTCACGACTATGGGAACAAAGCAGTTTGTATTTGGCAGAACAATGGAGGACCTTGACGCAGATTATGAATATGAGATGTACGACCCCACTTTTGTCAATACAGAAGCTGATCAAGAACCTCTTTAAGCCTGAAAAGATACTACTAGTTACTATTCGTCCTTGAGAATGTGTATTTCAGTTATGGCTATGAAAAGATGCTGCCTGTTAGCTGTTGGAGCTCTCCTTTGGTGGTTGTCTTTTGGTTCATTTTCGTATTCCTATTAGCTCCAAAGTGTAACTCCAATAAGTTGCATAAACAAATAAATAATGAATAGCAATCACATGTTGTAGCCGCAGGAGTTGTCTCTGGAAATGGAAGAATTTTTTTATAGATCTGCTCATGCACTATGGTAATGTTCTGTTATCCCATTCATTAGATGAATGAATTTTGATGTGCCAAAAAAAAAAATCTTTTGAACATGGAGTTGTATCTGGCAGCACGGTGCATTGATAACCTGGGTAAGACTATTGATTTACCATGCAGTGTTTTGTACATGCATTAGTGTGAAGGGTTAATCATTTGAGTACAGGTTCTTCTCTGTCTTCCTTTCATAGAATATTTCTGGAGTGTTTGAAATTATTATTTAAATCTATTTTTTTTTCTTTTGAGGATGTTCAAAATCAATTCTGGGTTTACTTCTGTTTTCTGAGAACTAAACTTTGGAACACTTTTCTTTCGGAGGGGGTGGGGGGGGAGGGGGCTATAAAAAGTTGGCTTTGTTTTGCATAACCTTCAAAGTTGAAGGCGATATAGAGTTGGGTGATACAATTACTTTGTTCAGATTTATCAGTTTGTTTTAGCTTGACATGATTGAAGAGGGAGTACAAAATAATGTTGACTCAAAAATTCAAAACTACGGTGATCCTTTTATATGTGCCGTGATTTGGTTGAGAAAATTACTGTTACTAATACTAATAATGTGGCAGTGAGTTAGGTTAGGGTCGATTTTTGGTTAAAATCAAAACAAATCAATTTATTCGGTTTTTCAATTCTTAAAGCCAAACTAAATCAAATATGACAATACATATTTATCGATTAGTTGTCGGTTTGATTCGGCTTTTCACCTTTTAAGAAATCTAAAATATCTTTTTCCTACAATACAATAACAACATACTCACTGTAATCCAACAAGTGAGGTCTGTGGAGATAGGATGTACGCAACCTTTACTCCTTCCTTTGTGGGATAATGAGACTATTTTTGATAGACTATCTACTAGAAAGAAATGAAATTAACACAGAATTGCAAGGATAATAAAAAATGAATTGTTCAATCCTTATCAACTTATAATCTTATACTGCCCTTTAATACGGTGGAATTAACATTTATTGTTGGTGCAATTTGCGAGTGACTAACCAAGTCATAACCACTTTTTGGTTTTAAAAAAAAAAGACTTTTTGGCGCCATCCTTACTCCTACGCAGTTTGTTTGATCATCTCTTGAACCGCATCAGTGCCGTTGAAACGGATCCACGCCATTCACATGATTTTCTTCACTATCCCCTAACGAATCATCGTCATCGATTTTGAGATCAACAATTGCTTCCTCTGTTCTTGTCTCCCGAAAACAACCGCTCTACCTATCAGTGGAGGAAAGGTCTGTGTACACTCTACCCTCTCCAGATCTCACGGAGAACTTTCTGAGAACACTTCTGACGAATCATGATCTCCTACAGGCCACACAAATTCCTCGAATTCGCTCTTCACATTCATCTTTCTAGCTTGTTTTTTCAGAGAATTGTTCATTTTCGTGCGAATCGCTAGAGGAGAGATAGATCCAAGTAATCTTCTAATCTATGATTCGTCACTTTAACAGCTCTCGATTTTCTCCTTTTCTGTAATGGAGATGTATCTAAATTCGATTGCGAAGAGTTCTCGTGCTGTAATTCGTACCTGTGGTAACAGAAACATCCAGATTTCGCATGAATACTTTGCAAATGCATAATTAAATGACTAGTACGTATTATGAAGGGATTAATAGCGTTTTTTTGTGATAAATTTTAATTATGATCTCTAAGCACATTAACCTTCAACTTTTCAAATGTACACTTTTAATCTATTTGTCTATTAATTCACAAAGTTTCAGAAATATTAATCGTTTCATTAATTAATTATCAACATGCTGTTACTTCTAAAAATAATCAAAGGATAAAGGTGCAAATATACCTCTCAACTTTGCGTTTTAGAGTAGATATACCCCGTTATAAAAGTGATAGATATATAAGCTGTCATAACAAAATGATGCAAATATACTCCTGCCGTTACACAAATGGTGCAAATATACCATTTTCGCTGACGTAAATTTTCTAAAAAATCGTTTAGCTTATTTTTTAATTAAAAAAAATGTCTCGTCATTTTAAAAAAAGTCTATCCATTTTTTAGTAGACATATTTTTCTAAATCCATGTGTTAATTTTTTTCTGGTGGATCAGGTCTGATTTGTTTAACAAAATATCTCTGTGGCTTTAAAAAAATAAGTCTACTCATTTTTTTAAACGAACCAGACCCGACATATGTCTACTAGAAAACGAGTAAACTTTTTCTTAAAGTCATGTGACATTTTTTTAAATTCAAAAATAAGATAAATGATTTTAAAAAAAAAAATTATCAGCAAAAAAGGTATGTTTTGCACTATTTCGACAAGAATATATATCCACTATATTTGCACCTTTCCTACATCAAAGGACTAAAAACACACATTATAATTAATTACGAATTATATGTGTGTTTAAGTTATATATCACCAGAGCCAAAATCATATACACTACAATAGAGAAATGGATTACATATGAGATGCGATAACGGAGGACGAACCTTTTCTGTAACAGAGATGTATCTAAGTTCGATTTCGATTGCGAAGAGCTCCGATGTTGTAATTCGTGCCTGTGATTAACAAAAACATACAGATTTAAGCAATTTGCAAATGCATTGTGAATAATTAGCTGAATTGAACAGAGAAAGGGATAATTACAGTTGAGAATGAAGAGGACGAATAAGGCGTTTGTGAATATTGTTGGAAATTTGCCATTGGCGGGAGTTGCGACCGACCAACTTTAACGGCTTAAACACTAGTGTAACGTATGTTGGAGAATCCGGTTCTTCACACATGCATGATCTACTAAGTACGTAGATAACCGTAGGGCCAAGAATCGTCAAATTTCATTGAGAAATGAAAGAGATATTGGTTCACGAAGTAAGGTGTTTGAAGCATGGAAAGTGTGGTATTGTGTGTAATTCTCTCCTCATCGGTAGAGGAAGAAAGAATTGTTGTGTATATAAGATTCGAAATTGGTTTGGGGTTTGGGACCCCAAGGGGTATCCCATGTGTTTAAAGGAGGGAGGACCTAGATGTGCTTCGGTTCGAGGAAAGACCACGCGCGCCGCCGCCGCCGCCCGCCCGTCCGGTCGGTCGGCCACGGGCCGTGGGTCTTCTCGATATTATCTTTTTGGGCCGAGAAAACTTTGCCGGATATACAGTTTGGACAGAATTCTTTCAAATGTGCGGTTTGGTCCCGAAGTTTCGAGAAAATCGAATTTCGACGGTCAAAAACAGAAATGCCAAGCACTCAATTCACCATTTATTTTGGTGAATTACTCCTCCTATAATGGCCAAAACAGTTGGTCTTTCTCCCATTTATGTTGGTGACTTTACTACCTCCATAATGGCCATTATTTGGCTATTATGGAGCGGTTTTCAGCGAAGAAATGCCCCTCCCTCTCCTATATAAACACCCCATTACACCATTGTTGAGCACTAAGACATATGCACGAAAATACATAAACGAGATGCGAGAAAAACATTGCACGAAAATACACAACCGAAATAGTTTTCTTCCTACAACTTCCAAGCATCATTTCGTTACTCAATATTCTTCACGGTAGCTCTTGAGTTTCCTTTGCTCAAGGGTTCCATTCTTTGTTTTATCTTGGGAGACAAATTGTCCGGGACGTATAAAGGATACATACGGGGCAATATTGTCTTAAGGAAGAGAGTGCTACACTCGACTCGGCAAAAACATTTTACATTTTTCCGTCTTCTACAAAGCTGGAATTTCAGTTTTTACTTGTGTAACGATTGTAATTTCAGATTCCATGTTGAATTATTGAAATCTTTGTTTATCCTTTCGAATACTTGTAATAGTTAAATACTTCCCGTACTGCTTTATAAAGTACCATAAAGAGAAAAATCTCCCAACAACTTAAGACAATATTTGTATTGTATTACTATTAGTGTTCGAAAGATGTCGGTCAAAAGTTGTGTGACCAAATCTGGATATGGCAATGGTTTTTTGGTAGAAGAGAGTGATGATGATGAACGTGTTCATGGTGTCACCGCTACCAAGGCGGTGGGAACAAGCGCTCACGAGAGCACGAGGATGTCAAGCGGGACAAGAGGAGAAGAGTGAAGATGTTATTCTATCTTGTAGCGAAGGCCTATATCGTCCCGGACAAAGGATCCGAATAATGGTGAGAAGGAAATGGACACTCAGTCTGATGAAGTGACTGAAGTGAGCCAGAATCCGAAATTGGGATAAGTATTTTTCTCACTTGTCAAGAATAAGGATTAAATGATAAGTAGTTTTTCTTACTTGTCAAGAATAAAGATTAAATTATGTCTGATTAAAAATGGATTAAAGTAAGGAGGAATATGAAAATAATTTATATTCCTTATGCTTTAACAAATCAGAAGTTTAATCTCATCTTCTTTTCCGTTTAAAGATTGGATTTTGTAAACGACTTAAGAAGATCCGTTCTTTTAAGTGTAATTACTAAAGTGTGTAAAGTATGGTCGCACATACTATGGAGAAAGATCCACTAAGCGTGCGAAAACTTTTACCACTCTTAAGTAAGCGCCAAGAATTATCACGGGCACCAATCATAACGGAAGAAGACTAAAAGCTAAAGACGTTGAGCCGGTCATACTATTTGACGAGAAGATCCTTCATAGGATGATATTGGACACTCGGTCATACAAAGCCTCGGGCGACTAGAGTGGGCCAAAATTCCTTTGATAGGATGATATTGGACACTCGGTCATACAAAGCCTCCGGGTGACTGGAGTGGGCCAAAATTCCTTTGATATGATGATATTGGACACTTAGTCATATAAAGCCTGCGGGCGGCCCGGAGTGGGGCCAAAATTCATTTCATAGGAAAAGTAATGGACACCTAGTAAGGTGGGCCGAGTTTCCGGGTCTGAATGATCGAAGGCCTAAAGAAAGGCGATAAAGAAATTGGACACTCGATCGCAAAGCAAGCGGAGTAGGCGGAGTATCTAGATCACAAATGATCCGGTTACGCCCTAACCACGGGCAAGAGGTTGTTCATGTGAAGCAACGCCACCTCTAAAGTAGAAGGGGCTGGAGAGGTTGTCCTCAATAGGACTTCAAGGAATGAGATCACTCTAAAAGAGGTGATACATGTTCCTAACTTGGTTAAAGGACGTTGTTGGTCAAATCGATTTGAGACTAGTCCAACAGTCCGTAATAACTAAGAGTGGTACAATATGTCTATAGCCAAATGAATGATATATTGTAATCCGTGCATCTATGACATCATAGATTAAGACACGTTAAATAGCAAGTCATTCAAAAGCTAACGATGTTGAGATTGTTGCCTACATGTCGACATAAACCCTCAAAATGAATGTGAGGTAGACGAAGAGGCAAAATCACCTTTCCAAATTCCGTCAAGGGAATAGCGAAAGAAGCACCGCTCCTCTAGAACTTAGTCACACCTACTTGGGTGATTTGAAGTTTATACAAAATAGAGGGGGAGACAAGTACGTTGTGATCTTCATTGATGATGGTACAACGTATGAAATCCTTTGTTTATTGAAAAGCAAAGATGAAGTTGTTGAAGCCTACAAAGCGAAGTTGAAAATCAACTAAGCCTACGGATTGAGAAATTCGTAGTGATAGAGGGGAGAATGTGAAGCATCGTTCATTAAACGAATGTTCATTTCTCACCTCGGTCTAACGGTGTTAGCCAAGCGCGAAGTCGTACGCCCAAATTATGAGGGGTAGCTTGGTAAAAGATGGGCTACCGAAACGGGTCAAGTTCGACCTAAGATCGTAGATTGCATATCCCTTTGGATCCGCAAATAACGGTAGTGTTGATCGCCTCTTGGCGTCAAAGAACGCGAATTCTTTGGAGATAACTTTCCTTGGAAAAGGAAAAGGAGTAATTGCTCAAGGTTAACAAGAACCCGCGAGGGCTCGATTGTCCGGAACTAGACGTTCCGTATCTTCATGACTCGAAAGTTGTTGTCTATCCGGAACTTAATATTTCGGATCCGCAGAACTCGGGGATTCTAGATGTTGAACCAAGACGGAGCAAAGAGGGGACAAAGACTTGTTCCAGTCCTTCTAGCTTGTATGGTTGAGAACGAACCATGGACAATTAACAAATAATTGTTATCTCCAAAGCGCCTGCTTTGGAAAGAAGCTAAAGAGAGAAATAGATTCCATATATAGAACCATACTTGTGTAATGGTTGATCTTCCTCCGGGAAAAGAACCTTTGGGTTGTAAAAAGTGCTCCCCTGTGAGTAGCTTCACATCCGGGGCCATTGTAATCTTACATGGCATGGGTGTTGAAACGACCTTCCCAACCGGAGAGTTGGAAGAAGAGGATCGAATTGGTTTCTTGGCTGTTGGGCTTCTTCCGAACTTTCATTTTAGTCCCGAAATGTTTACATTTTAGTCCCGAAAGTCTCGGATAAAACGAAATAATGAATCGACCACGAAACATTGACTCGAAGTTAGAAAGCCAACAGTTGGAAAACCAACGGTCTTAGAGTGAAAATCATATTGAAACAAAGTCTCGATATGAAAGATATGAGTATCACGAGATGACATCTTAGGAATTGGATTTCTAAGACATCTAACGGATCGGTCGATAGTTGACAAGATCTCGTTGAAGCCACCAATAGATATGAATCATAGAAGCGATTGGAATCATGGTGCACCCATAGACAAGGAGCGATATGCTCGGGTCACGTGTAGTTCAATGTATTGTACACACTACAACCGACACTGGTATCGTCCAACAAACGGATCGGTTGAACTAAGGTTCAGCGATGATCTTAATACATGATCAATAGAAGGCGTTAAGTCGGATATGACGATATACGAATTATTCGCTTATCTACGGATTATAGTATTACGGATGTCCGGCGGTTACGAGAGAACACGGTGATGCAACCGGACATCGGATCGAAGAACACCAAAGTCACAAGTAAATGTGTATGGTGGGTCTTGGAAAATCCTCTAAGCAAACTTGCATCGACCGATTCTTGATGGTATCGGAGTTTATCGCTTTATACAAAGCATGAAAGAAGTTGAGTAACTTCACGACTCATTAGAGGACGTCCCTTATTGGGAGAAACCCGTGCCTTCGACGGTTCTACATCTTGTGGCTAGCCGGTCGGCTTTAGGAAGGACACGGATGACGGCGCGTTCGGACATATCGTCACGATCTGTCGGAGACATAAGACCGTATGGCGGTTGATCATCACGGGTGTCACTTCCTTATTTACTAACTAAGGGACTACCCGGAGATCAAGTGTTCTCGCACTTTGTCTAGGGAATGGGCTTAAAACCCAAAATATACGAACCAATACGGTGGAAACCCAACCTTACGAAGCTGGAGATCCCGGTAATTTGGTTCAATGGGAAAACTAAGTTGTAAAGGTTCGGTTGATCGCTTCGGTCGAAGCATGAGCACTTCGGATAGTGATTTACGAAAAGAAACACCAAATCCAAAGCCGTTCCGCGATAGACGTTAAGTGCTATCTGCGGTATGGGTAAAGGTTAAGTTTTCAAAACTGTAATGATCCTCAACAGTTGAGGTTAGGTCTTTGGGAAACTTTTAATGGTTCCTAACACTTGTGAAGTGGGGTATAACGGGATACCTTGTAGGAGACCACCTATTTAAGTGCGAGGACGGGCCGCCTCAAATTGAACGCACTTAAGAATCCAAGACGTTGTCCATGGCCAAAACGGACAAAACATTACGAAGAAGAGAGTAAGGGAATTTGTTGTGTTGGTACCGTTGTCTTGGCTTACACTAAACAACGACGGTTCAAGACATCACGTTCACCGCGCGATAAGTAAGTCCGATGGTATTCAACTATGGAAGGTTCAAAGCCGAGGCTACCTCTCCTTATGCAACATCGGTCGCCGAAATATTCTTGGAAATGAAAAGACACCATGTGAGTGCGCCAAAATCTCTTTCAAGAGGGGATTGTTGGAAATTTGCCTTTGGCGGGAGTTGCGACCGACCAACTTTAACGGCTTAAACACTAGTGTAACGTATGTTGGAGAATCCGGTTCTTCACATGTATGATCTACTAAGTACGTAGATAACCGTAGGGCCAAGAATCGTCAAATTTCATTGAGAAATGAAAGAGATATTGGTTCACGAAGTAAGGTGTTTGAAGCATGGAAAGTGTGGTATTGTGTGTAATTCTCCCTCATCGGTAGAGGAAGAAAGAATTGTTGTGTATATAAGATTCGAAATTGGTTTGGGGTTTGGGACCCCAAGGGGTATCCCATGTGTTTAAAGGAGGGAGGACCTAGATGTGCTTCGGTTCGAGGAAAGACCACACGCGCGCGCGCCGCCGCCCGTCCGTCCGGTCGGCCCGGTCCGGTTCGGGTTCCGGGTTCCGGTTCGGGTTCCGGGTTCCGGGTTCCGGGTTCTCGGGTTCTCGGGTCACGGGTTCACGGGTTCACGGGTCACGGGTCGTGGGTCGTGGGCCGGGGCGCACGGGGCGCGGGGCGTGGGCATTTGTGGGGTCTGGTCTGTGGGTCTTCGATATTATCTTTTTGGGCGAGAAAACTTTGCCGAAGTACGGTTTGATCCCGAAGTTTCAGATATACGAGTTTGGACCGAGAATTCTTTCAAATGTGCAGTTTGGTCCCGAAGTTTCAAGATGTACGAGTTTGGTCCCCGAAGTTTCCGAGAAAATCGAATTTCGACGGTCAAAAACGAAATGCCAAGCACTCAATTCAGCCATTTATTTTGGATGAATTACTCCTCCTATAATGGACAAAAAGCAGTTGGTCTTTCTCCCATTTATGTTGGTGACTTTACTACCTCCATAATGGCCATTATTTGGCTATTATGGAGGCGGTTTTCGAGCGAAATGACCCCTCCCTCTCCTATATAAACACCCCATTACACCATTGTTGAGCACTAAGACATATGCACGAAAATACATAAACGGATAAAAAAAACGGTGCACGAAAATACACAACCGAAATAGTTTTCTTCCTACAACTTCCAAGCATCATTTCGTTACTCAATATTCTTCACGGTAGCTCTTGAGTTTCCTTTGCTCAAGGGTTCCATTCTTTGTTTTATCTTGGGAGACAAATTGTCCGGGACGTATAAAGGATACATACGGGGCAATATTGTCTTAAGGACAGAGTGCTACACTCGACTCAGCAAAACATTTTACATTTTTCCGTCTTCTACAAAAACTGGAATTTCCAGTTTTTACTTGTGTAACGATTGTAATTTCAGATTCCATGTTGAATTATTGAAATCTTTGTTTATCCTTTCGAATACTTGTAATAGTTAAATACTTCCCGTACTGCTTTATAAAGTACCATAAAGAGAAAAATCTCCCAACAAATATCTTCGATTGTAGCGAGAGGACTCGAAGCTTCTACTTCATGTTTATCCATGCTCATGGTGGAAAGATAAAAAGTACTATGACAGTTTACCAGAAGATTTAATTTGTTAATTTATGTACCGAGTTCAACAGAAATATTGTTACAAATTTTCTCCTTTGGTCCCAAATAAATGTTGAAGTGCTAAAATCATTCCAAACCCGATAAGTATTACTCTTTCTATCTCAATTTACGTAATACTTTTTATTTTATAAAATTTAAATTATGTGAACTTCAATCAATATTTTAATATTATACTTTTTATCATATTAATCTTAGAAAATTTTCAACTTATAATATTTTTGTATGATTTTTGACTATTTAAATTTTAATTTTAAACTATTAAATTTATCTAATTTAATTTAATTTTAAAAATTAATTAAATTATTTTTTGATAAGTGAAAAATATCACAGGAATAAAAAAGAAGTATCATAAACGAGGTTCACTTAGGTCTTACTCCTATATTGTATGGTTAAAGTTGTGGGTGTTCATGGGTCGGTTTTTAAAATTAAAACTAAAATAATTTAGTCGGTTTTTAATTATTAAAATCAAGTCAAATTAAATATAATACATAGTCATCGGATTGGTTGTTGTCGGTTTGGTTCGATTTTTAAGTTTTTCAGAAATCTAATATTATTTCTCTCTTTTATTTTTTACCCTATGATTAGGAATGACTTTTTCATCATTTTTTAACTTATAATTCGTCATTACCCTTTTATTTTGGGAGCTATAGCTTTCTTAAATTATGAAGAAAATGTCTTAAAATCTATAAGCTTTGATCAAGTGAATAAATTTATAAAAAAATTACCTTTTTGTAGGTAAATCTCATAATTGTTTTCCTCGAATAAATGAGTTTAGATTCATGAATTTATTTTAAGAAATGGGCTTAAGCTGTAAAGTTAATTCGCCTAATAGATATAAAGAGAATTTCAATGAAAGGGTAAACGAAATATTTAAAACTATTTATAAAAATTAGTATATTGTATAAATAATTATAAAATTGTGTATATTATTTAGTCGGTTTGATACGATTTTTTCTTCAATTTGTTTTTAATAAAACCAAATTAAATCAAATATTATTGATTTTTTATAATTCAAAATCAAACTAAATCCAAACAACTATCCGTTCATTTAATCAGTTTGATTAAATTTGCAATTCTAATCGATTTTTAACCAAACCCTCTAGTAACTAATCATTTGCATTTAAATCCCCAGGCACTCCGCTAACTCCCTAGCAAGCCCGACCCTACACACGTATCCCTTGCCTAACTCCTACTATTACTCGGGCCTGCCCAATGAATAACAATAGGGAGTTTAAGTTCACATTTATAGTAAAAGAAAAAAGTAGTAAGTACTAGGAGTACTATTTATCTGATTAACTCATCTATAAGATTATTATACGTATATTTATATAGAATTTTGTTGTTAATTTGGTAAAAATAAGTAGCTAACTTGTTATCATAAATTTAACTCTGATCCACTACTTTAAAGATGAAGATTTTTGTCTAATTGACATCTCTTAACCGAAAAACTATACCATGTAGAAAGGTTATTTATTTATATAGATGTATAATAGAGTATTAGATTTACTTGGCTTCTTTACGTACACATCTTTTTATATTTTGAATCTCCTTAAATAAATTTCAGCTCAACAGATATAAAAAATATTTTACAACGTCTATGTATATTGCTCCATAGTAGGTCTTCCGGTTAAAAAAAAGTATCCACTTAAGAAAATATTAATTCCTAAACAAAAATAGCTAATTTGACTAAACTATCCATAACTAAATAGGTGTTGATATTTAGTCATTTACTACTTATTAAGGATAAATTTGAAAAAATAAGGTTAATTCTATATTGATTTGGTAAATGGACACTTTCTTTGAACAAAGAAAAAGACTAAGGAGCCGTTTGGACATGATTTAAAATCATAAGATGAAATAATGATGATTTGAAGTTAAAGTTTCGCTTGGACATGCAATTTGAATTTTTTAAATTGTATTTTTTCTTATAGACATAAAAAACCCACAAGTTGTGAAAAATCATCAAAACTTTCCCAATTGTTATACAATCTTACCAAATGAGCAAGCATAGTTCATAGCAAAATTAATATGCTACTAGAAGATCTTTTTAAATATTACAACATCAATTGATCAAAATTTAGTTCAATAAAATGAAAATTTGAACATTAGTTGCAGTGTAACTATTCTTTAATATAATCTATGGTAAGAGTAAATTTGTTGTAAATATACTACCAACTTGTAATTGTTTTAATATTTGATATAAATTATTGATAAACATGATTGGTAAATATATCTACCAACGTATGAAACTTTTTTTACAAAATATAAACTTATGAGTTAACTTTTATATTTTAAAATTTTGAAATCATGATTTGGGACCAAATCATAACTTTTTGGATGATTTGATGAGATGAAATCGCATATAATTCATGATATGAAATCATAAAATGAAATCCCATGTCAAAACCCTACTAAGTAAAACTCTTTGTTAACCGGAGGGAGTACTATGCTAATAGGATTTTACGTTTGCTATAAATATACTTTGTGGTCGCTGATAGAGAGAAAAAGAAAGGACTTTATGAGAGTTTGTGCGCATCGGATCCTTCGCGAAGGCTAGCTTAAACTTTCCTTATTTTTTTCCAACGACTTCTAATTTCTTCCATCTCTTTTCGTCTTCACCTGAACAAAACCATACACAAATTACATCCAAAATTAGTAGAAACTCAGGGAAAAATACGATGGAAAATGAGGAAGAGATCAAATCCAGTGGAAATATAGTACCACTACAAAAGTTAAAAGCTCCAGATGGATCATGTCCACGTAATATTGCACCAAATAATCGTGATCAAGTCGAGCTTCAAGATTTTTATGATGACATCAAGAAGAAAAAGTTTCAAGAAAATTACTGTGAATGTACATATTCTTGTTTACCGGTACTTGATGAAGACGGATTTAGAACTCCAACTTCTTTGGATAACAAAATGTCCCCCAGCACCCAAGAAAACCAGCAGGCCAACAATTAGTACAAACAGAAAAACTGCAGTTTCACGGAGATTAATCCTCCAGTTTGATAATTTTGAAACAATTTTCCCCACAACGATTCAGGATGATTTGCATATGTGAATCAATAAATCGAGACACACTATTTTTTGACCGAGGATCTATCGAAAATAACCTCTCTAACTTCCAAAGTAGGGATATGGTCTGTGTATACATAACACACTACTCTCTCCAGACTTCACTTGTGGAATTACACTGGTATGTTGTTGTTTGTAATCAATAAATCGAGAACATTAGATTGTTAACACTGATAACTTTTATTTCCTTATAGTAGATGTTACAATTTTGGATATTTCATTAATTCTCAATTGTTGAGTGAATGAAAATCCGATACATGAATCAGTTAATAAAATAGTAGAATTTATTATGCAAAAACGATCTTTAACCACTTACGTACCCTTCGAAGTCCTGTCTCAGGGAATGGGCTTGAAGGCTAGTGGTCATATTAGTCGTCTAAGGGGAAATAATCTTTATTGTTAGAACAGATAAATACCCATTTGTAGTTTGCTTCTTCCTTTTTTCTTTTAAATAGAGAAGAAATTTATAGTTACATTTCCGATTATTCTTTTACTTTTATATCTGAATATGTTGATTCTTATTTGTTATATTTTCTTTTCTCTCATCCTCTTCTGTAATCACGGCCTTCAATAACCTATTTCTACACAAGCATGTATAGTTTATTAAGAAACATTATTTCCTTCTCATATGATTCTTTTCATTGTTCTAGATCATTTTCTTTATCTTGCACCCCCAAGAGAAGATTTTTCTACCGTTGAAATTGTGAGTGCCAGTGGACTTTTTTCTTTGTGATGCACATAATTAATAATATATCAAGAACTTGTGCTTTCTAAGATGGGCAAATATCCTTCATGCATTCAATTAGTAGCTGAAAGTTAAAATATAGTGTCAAATGAATATTTGTGGGACTATGGGAGATACAGCCGTGTCGTTTCCTCTATATTTTGTGTGGTCATCAATGATGTCCCCGCCCAAAATATTTATGTAATATAATATACATAATCATCTTGTAAATTTGAGTGGGATGTATGTATTTGGATATATATTACTGCCAATTTCATGTGAAAATAGATTCTTTATTTTTACATTGACTCGTTTGACGATTATCTCTATCGTTTATATCGTTAAGTGCGTAGGCTTGTAGCATGTAATTCATAACATGCTTCCATGGGGATTTTTTATTCCCTATTAGTCGAATAACAAATTATTGTGATTACATTTTCCTTCGCTTCAACATACATGCGGATGAGCTCAAATATACATGTTATCATGAAGCTAAATGAATAAAACAAATGCAAGCTGGCCAGGAAGATCATAGACTCATAGTCATTATAGTTGTATTTGAACATTATATAGTTGTTCTTCAACTAGAGATGTGAGCTGACTAGACTAATAATAATATGAATTTACACCGACTAAATCCATTAAGGGGGATAAAATGCTTCTTACATCAAGAGATACTTCATTCTCATGGTTTGAACTCAGGTTAGATGGAATATTTTTATTGCGACTTGTGAGGCCTTAAAGCTAAGAGACGAGAGATATTATTTTGAGATAATGGTAAAACACCCCTCAAGTATCACATTTTTGTGTTTTTTACCTAAACTATCATGTGTGAGCGTTTCCTACCTAAACTATCACCAATTAGTTTACAAAACACACCTCAACTAACAGTTGTTCACTTTTCCTACCTAAACTATCACCAACTAGTTTGCAACACACATTTCAACTAGCTGTTGTTCACTTTTAATAAGATGTGTTTTTCAAACTAGTTGATGATATTTTAAATAGGAAAAGTGAACAATTCATTTTTGCGGTGTGTTTTGCAAACTAGTTGTGATCATTTAAGCAGGAAAACTCTCACACCTGATAGTTCAGGTAGAAAACTATGTATAGGGAAAAATTCATATAAGACATTTGTATGAATTATAGTGCGACACGTGGCGCACAATGCTGAGTTAGGATCACGTCAGCCCAAGGCACTATTGACTAGATGCGCGTGGTACCAGGAGCGACACGAGCACGATCGGTACCGATAATACAGAAGGTTGAGAGTCATTTTGGTTGTAACAGGCGGTCGTTACCAAACCGGTTATATGTCTTCCATGAGGCTTTAATAGCATTTAATGAGATATTGATTATCCAATTATTACAACATTCTTTTTCCTGTATTAATAAGGGCATATTTCATAGATTGTGTACCCGTGTAGCTCATGTATAAATAGGACACACTATTTCATTGTAACATATCACATTCTAACTATTACAAGATACTTGTTCATATTCTCTCGATTTCTGTGCTTTCATACAAGTTATCGAAGTTCTGTCCAGAAGTTGTCACAAGGCTCAAGCTAATTATTGCTTTATTTTATTTTACTATTACTTATTTTCAGTATAATTTATCTCGAATTCCTATCTAATGTGTCACTTGAGATCCATGTGTCCTTGACCACGTATACAAATTCAAGTGTACCATTTTACGGGTAAACAATTTAACACCCACCGTGGTGCCTGGACAATTGTGGTGTCACAAGTGACCCCTCTACTAATCTAATTTTTTCTCTAAGTTTTATTCTTTGTTCAGATCAAATAAATGACAAAAATAAGATAAAGCAGTCATGGCGTCAAAGATAACATAAACAATCTTGGGCCAGATGGTTTGCCGGTACGATCCACGAGACTTGAAGACTCGATGTTTGTAGAAAAAGGCGCTTCCGAAGAAGGACAGACTCGGCATGAGGATGTTCCCACTGACGAAACACCCGAAGAATCTATACAAAATTTTTGGGCACAAAATGCCATAATGAGCGAGGAGTTGGAACGTCTTAAGCGATTTCAAGAGGAGTTCATGTCCAAAAATTCCGACAATACTCTACCAGGGGGAACCAGTGTCTCCACCAAATGCAGACAGAGATTTTGGTAATGATCAAGACAGATCAGGAAATGATGGTTCAGAGAGCTAAGTCACCCCCGAAAATGCATTCTAGGAACAAATTTTGAAATTCATGAAAGATATGACTAGCAAAGTCAATTCCAACGTTGAGAAGGTGAAAAAAACTACCCAGGAGTTCCAGCGCCAGTTCAGCCAGATATCGGGGGTTCCTCCTGTAGTTGATGGTCCGGATTTAAAGAAATATATTCAATTGACGTACAAGCCAGAGGATGCGCCTGAACTAATCCCCAAAAGGTTCAAAATGCCTTTTATGGCCAAATATGGCGGAACTATTGATCCCTAGGAGCATATCATGGCCTATACTATGGCCGTGAAAGGAAATGATCTAAGAGAACATGAAATAGAATCAGTTCTGATAAAAAAATTTGTTGAAAAACTTGCTAAGGGAGCTCTGACATGGTATTTACAACTCCCCGAGCATTCAATCAGTTCATTCACCCATCTCGCTAACATGTTCATAAAGGCTTATGCAGGGCCAGAAGGTGAAGACACGAAAGTCGGATATCTTCCGCATTGTGCAAAGAGAGTCAGAACTCCTTAGAGACTTTGTTACATGGTTTCAGAAGGAGCAAATGTTGTTACCAGCGGTCCCGGATGAATGGGCTACAGAGGCTTTTACAAAAGGCTTGAATCCGGCAAGTTCAGATGCCTCCCGAAAGCTCAAGGAAAATCTCTTGGAGTTCCGGGCATAACTTGGGAAGATGTGCACAATCGGTATGAGTCCAAGATCCGTATTGAGGACAATATATTTGGATCTAAGGTCGGGAGTATCTTTGCGAAGCCTGACCAAAGAGCTAGAACTAACCAAACTTCCTCGAAGAATCATTATCAACCTTATCCTTCTCCTAGAAAGATGAAAGGTGGACATGGTTTTCACTCATTTGGAAAATCAAATAACAAAGGAGGTATCAGGCAAAAGAATCAGCGATTGGTGAATTCTGACAAAGGAAATTCATCTAACTTTAATAAAGGTATCGGGTACCCGAAGTTATCCGAGTATAACTTCAGTATAGATGAAGAGCAAATAGTGGAGGTGTTGAGAACACATCTGCCATCATGGACATCGAAAACACTGTAGTTATTTCCTAGAAAAAGAGACCAATCTGTTTGGTGCGACTTCCACGAAACACACGGGCATAAAACTGTAAATTGTAGACATCTGCGAGAAAAGGTGGCAGGAAGGCTAAGTAGGGGCCACCTCCGGGAATATTTGAGTGAGAGAGCTTGCAACGATTATGAGCGGGGATCACCCACGGAAAATAAGTCAAATACGATCGCGCCGCCATATGAAGCTGAACCCCGAGAAATGTGTTTTCGGGGTAGGCTTCGGGAAATGATCTTATCAACTAACAGACCAAGGGGGAAATAAATTTCCAAGTAATTGGAATGTAAGTCATTTGAAGAAGTACTATGTGTAGCAAGATAGAATATGCGCTACACTCTTTTTTCCTTCGTCCAGTTTTTATCCCAATTGGGTTTTTCCTGCAAGGTTTTTAACGAGGCATCATCGAAAAATAAGCATGTCACATGTCTTGCTACCGAAAAGAACTATCCAATATCTAAGTATTCATAGCATGAACTCTTAGATACTGAGGAGCCATATACACCCGGAATAGAGTGAAGATTTTTTTTTGAAATTTTAATGCTTCTAAGGTAAGCACCTGATACTGGGGACTGCTCTGATAGTCAAGATACCGGGGACTGCCCGGATATTCAAACTATATGTAATCGGAATGACCACACTAGATGGCAGCCGAATTATTCTTCACTTGTCGTCACCATTTGTAAGTCGAAGGAATCAATGAAATTTCCTTTTATGATTAATAAATCTTTGCCATCAATAGCATAAAAACGTCTGTTATTATGTTTAACATATCGAAAATTTCATGTCATAATGAACATGAGACGTCCTCTTCTACAACACCATTAAAAATAAAATTCCTCTTTTATTAAAACTTTAACGAAAAAGTTAAGGCTCCGAATAGAAGAAGTACCGGGGGTTTAAGTTGTTCGGAACCAAGTTACGTCCGGAGCAAATTTTGAAGGCCATGAAAAGCCCCAATTTAAAGATGAAAAGGAAAAACATCTTTGGAACTAAAGTGCTACTGTCATAAAGTTTTTAAACTTCTAAGGTGTAGCATGTTCCTATAAATTGAACCTCAAAGTTAGATTCTGGTCCATAAAGCAAAGTGATAAACTTTATAAGTAATGCTTGCTTATGAAAATAAATAAAGAATGAAACCTTACGCATAATTGCAAAGAAAGAAAAAAGTTCATTCATTCATATACTTCGAACTGAAAAATAGCTTGGATACAAAGGATACTAATCGGGTCCAAAAGTGATTTGATGACAAAATAAAAAGATTGAAATAAAAACTCGTGTGAAAGGTTATGGCCTGCCCACTCCATGATCCGTCACATGTGTTTTAAGTGTTGCCAACAAAAACATAAAAAGATGTGAAAGATTAGTTAGGGGGTTCAACCTCTTCACAAGCTTCCACGTCTGAATCCTTGTATAACTTCCAACGATAACTCAGCATCATGGAGTTCAATCTCCGCATCCAGGAGTTCAGAAGGGATGTCAATCCCTAGTTTGCTAGCCTATTCAAGGGTGTCTATGCGACTCTTTAAGACAACTAGGTCTCTCTGAAGCTTCCATCTTTGGCATTAGGGGTGGGCATAAGACCTTGAACCAAAAAAATCGAACCGAACCGGCGGTTCGATTAAGTTTTTATTTGGTTAAAAAAATGATTTAAAAAAAAATGAACCGAACCGAACCGAACCGAAAAACTAGGGGAAAATATTTACTTAATCTTATTTTTGATTTTAGGCTACTGCTATCTCTTGAATCATAGCCATTGAAGCCAATCTATGAAGCTTTTATGGAAGTCGAATGTGGCATGAACTTAATTAACATATCACGGAAGCATTGACATAAAATGTAGGGAGAGAAAGTAGTTGTAAATTGGTGCAACTTTAAATGGTCATAACTCTGCGCTCGGATGTCCGTTTTACCCGATTGTTTTTTTATTTTGCGTAATTTTTTGAGACGTGGCCGGTAAAACTGCCGTTGGTGCCGCCAATTTTTAGGAAAACGCTAGTTTTCCCAATCAATTTGTATTTTCTCCCAAATCGATTTCTAATTTTCCCTTTTCTTTTGTAAACATCTCACGATATACAATACATTTCAACGTCGAAATTTCGTGGTAATGTAGGTGTGAATGTCAATTTCAGTATTGGAAATTCAATTTAAAAAAATCCGCCGACCCGTTTATTTTATTTCAGTGTTGGACTTTTATTTTGTGGGTATGTAAACTTTAATTTGGAGTTTTTTTTTACATGTTTTAAGAATATATGTGATGCAGAATTTATGTTTTTGGACTTTAAATAATTTTTTTGGACTTTATATTTGAATTGATAAAACCGATATAAAATGATACGTTCAGCGATATAAACCGATATATCATTTTTTAAAGTTTGATTCGGTTTTTATTTTTAAAAAAATTGAATTTTATTCGGTTCATACTTTTTTGATACAAAACCGAACCGAACCGATATACGCCCACCCCTATTTGGCATTTAGCCTGGATTTCATTGATGGTGTGCTTAGAGGTATGAAGTTGACCTTAGGCTTCCGCCAAGTCGGTTGTTAACCTTGTTGTCCTCTCTTGAAGGGTCACATAAGTGGTGGTTAAGGCCTGAAGGGAATTCTCCCGGTCCCGGAGAGAGCCAATGGCATCCTGTAATCAAAGCCGGAGGGAGGATTGAAGAGAGCTCGAGTCTAAAAGATCAGCTCGGAGGTCTTCAACTTAGATGCTGGATTTCTACCTTCAAATTATTTTCTTCAGGGGCAGGGCCCATTTCTTTAGCCAAATCCGTAGTGGAGATAACAAAGGCATGACCCTGAATGAAAGGATTGCGACAGGTAAATGAGTGTGAGTTTATAAAGAACAGTAAAAAGAAAGCGGTATTTTACCTGTAGAAACAAATCTGCAAAATGAATAAGGGAAACTTCAAGAGTAGCATGGGGAGATTTTCAAGGGGAAGAAGAAGATATCCCGACCTCAGTATCGGACGTAGGGATTAAGTTGTACTTAAAAGGATCCTCAGGGGGGAACGGGCATCTCAGCCACCAGAACATCCTGCCAAGGACTACTTGGGTCGGTGTTTTCATTGGTCACCTTCTCCTCCTCATCAATTTGAATGACACCCGCCTTATCCTCCGCCTGTAGCTCTTTCCAGTACTTCGTGAGTCGGTGGCGGTTTATCACCCGAAAGTCGATTCCCACCGGGGTCTCAAGGCCTCATCTCGAGCTTTCCATTTTCAATTGCTGAAAGCAGATTAGAGAATGTTCGGCAGAGCAGCCACACAAGATGACACTTTTTGGTCTAAGGACTTTCGCACCGGGAGCCTTGTGAATGAATAATAGACGGTGAGAAAGAGTCCTGGGAAATCCAGGATGAAGTGTGTATAAAAGAAAGAGTCAGGACTGAAGCTTACCATGGTATTTTCCCTTCCACCATGCGGAAGCAATATTCTTCCATGACCTAGTGATATTGGGAGAGGCATGAAGAAGATTTACCACCCACTCAAAAATCCTTTTCGATCAGTTGCGGCTCAACTAAAATGGCTGAAAAATCATAACACTTGCATTAGAAGGGGATTTTCCTTTATTTGGAAAAATCAAGTAAATAAGTTTGTTGGAAAAATATATACTCACGGGAAGAATTCCATTCTTCTGGGAAATGATCCGAAGAAGGTTGATGGATTTGGTCAATCTTGATTAAAATATAACGAGTCAATCAGCCTCGGTCGTGGTTATCCTCCGTATTAATGAGGCTATAGATTCCCTATGGGTATAGATGGATGATTCCACCTCATAAAACCCTAAGGTAATAGATGATGAGGAGGTGGTCGATAGTGAATGGAGTGTCGGCAACATTGGCTAACATCTTAATGTAGTAGACTAGTCTCAAATCTGCAGAGCAACTTGGCCTAAGCAAATCCTATACCGGCATCAAATATCCTCGATTATTTTTAGGATGGGGAGTTTGAAACCAATGGTAAATGGATAAGTATATGTCATGAAAAATCCTTCAACATGATAGTGCACTCGATCGGCAGGGTCGACTATTCTAACAACTATGTCAGAGGAAAAACCACAATCCTTTACGACGTCAGGAAGAATCTTGACCGTTATTTTGGATTCAAAATTCTCAACATGCTCGTAGTTGTTTCGAACACGGAGATCTCTTGAAAAGTCGAAGTCTAAAGGAAGGATTTCGACAGCAGTAGAGTGTAAGTCAATTTCTGAGTTATGGGTTCCTTCCCATGGTGGTGGCTTGGAAGGTTGTCATTACCCTCAGAGGAGTGAGAAGGAGAAGATTTGGTGGAAGATATTGTCGAAGAAGTTTTTTTATGAAGGAAAGAAGGCAAAAGAAATCTTGCAAAGATTGTATTTGCCTTTTGTGAAAGATTTGGCCTCCTATATATGGTAAAAAATATATAATGTTTTGGAGGTGAAAAGACGTGCACCATCATTGCTGCAATTCACGTCGATCAGTGCGATGGTTCAGTTGCCGCCATTTCAGAAGCATTGAATGGATGTGACATTTGATAAGTTTTGTAATTATTACGATTCAAATTTCCCGCTGAAATACTAAGGTTATTCGGTCGGGAGTTCAAATCCACTTCCTAATTGCACAAGAGTCACACCCGGAAAGTGCGGGGACTATTTGTATAAGGCAAAATTCATATAAGACAACTGTATGAATTATAGTGGGACACGTGGCACACAGTGCTGAGTCAGGATCACGTCAGTCCAAGGCAATATCGACTAGATGGGCGTGGTACCTGGATTGACACAAGCACGATCAGTATCGGTAATACAAAAGGTTGAGAGTTGTTTGGGTTGTAAGAGGCAGTCGTTACCAAACCGGTTATACGCCTTCCATGAGGCTTTAATAGCATTTAATGAGATATTGATTATCCAATTATTACAACACTCATTTTTCTGTATTAACGAGGGCATATTTCATGGGTTGTGTACCCGTGTAGCTCATGTATAAATATGACACACTATTTCATTGTAACACATCACATTCTTACTATTACAAGATACTTGCTCATATTCTCTCGATTTCTGTGTTTTCATACAAGTTATCGAAGTTCTATCCAGAAGTTGTCACAAGGCTCAGACTAATTATTGCTTTACTTTATTTTACTGTTACTTGTTTTCAATATAATTTATCTTGAATTCCTATCTAACGTGTCACTTGAGATACACGTGTCCTTGATCACGTATACAAATTCAACTGTACCATTTTACGGGTAAACAAACTCAAAAAAATATGATACTTGAGTTGTGTTTTTGACCCTGAACCCTATTATTTTTTAGAAGAAGTATGATCAAATGGAGTAAAAGGAAGGATGTGAAATGGGTTCTCTTGGGAAATCTATTTTTGGTAGTGATGCATGCAAAGTCAAATCTCATTTTTTTGGTCATTTATTTAACGGAAAACTATTTTATGTATTACTTAAGTATAAAAGTTTGACATGATTATAGGTATCCAATGAAATGAATGTAAGTTCCTTTTGACATTGCATCTCCATGTGAGCTCCATCCCTATCTTGGCTTTTTCGTTTGATAGATGGTTTAAAGTTTAAACATCAAGAAGAGAGAGGGAATTCTAAATAAAGTCAATGTCGTTGGTAAAAACACCTTACTTATACAATGGTGTTATTCAACATCACTTGTCTAAAAGTTTCACTAAATATATATACATATAATATTCTTTCTATAAAAAGATCTTCGTATTCAATTTGTCCTGCTTGGAAATAATGTTAAGTAAATACTATTGATTTGAAACCTAAAGTAAATTATTACTTGATCAAACAGTTCAAACCAAACTCACATACAAGCTGATCTTTTATAAGAGTTTAAGTTTTATATATGGATACTGTAACTTTTTTTTCACACTTCTAGGTCACTAATTTTTTTTTTAACAAGTAAGCCACCATAAAATAAGGGATATGTATAAAATTGATTTGATATGATAGTGTATATATATAACCTAATTTTTTTATGGGTTTAATTAAGTTTTGTGCACTAATGGTATAATGTATTTTACACAATCAAGTCATTTAAAATATAGTTGCCGATAATTCAAATTAAAATCATAAAATGATAACATATAATAAATCGTAAGCTAAGTTATAGACTGCTACAACACGTCCACCCTCAATAAATATAACTTAAATTATTTTACGAATAAATCATTACATTTCTTGTGCAAAATTCTGCATATATCATTGGTCAATGCTACTACAATCTCCCCGGGGTCCCTCTAAGGCAAACTTTTAATCCTTCTTTATATAATTTCCTTTTCATATAGATAGATATTTTCCTTCTACGCTTAATTTAAGCAATTATGTTCTCAGCATGAACTAACTTTTTATTATTTATAACTTTATTTGATGACACAAAAATAAATAAAAAGTCATCAAAGTTAAAGCAATGAAAATTATGTACTCTTCTACAAGGTATTCTATACAATATGTATTTCCTCCATCACCAATAAAGATTGTGGTGGGATGGATATGATTTATCCACCCCCTAATTAGAGATTACGAGTTCTAGCCCTAGTATAAAAAAAATCTTGTTAAGAAGCGTTTTTTTTAAAAGGGCTCACTCAATGCGAATCCAAATTAGTCGAGGTCTCAATACTGATATCCAATAATGAGTGGAAAAAAACGTATCTCTTCCGTGATGATTTGACTAAAGTTTATGGCATTTCAAGCTTTAGGTGAACATCAGTTTCAAAGGCTTTAGGGAATCCAATGCTTTATGTTCAGATATAATCACGAAAAATAATAATTAATTCTTCCCCTTTTTTTCTATTGATTAATCTCTCAAACTCGTCCAGTTGGTCAACGCGTTGACCTAATATATGCATAATTTCTTTGGCTAAATTTATTGCAAATCAATTCTCTAATTTTGCTTTTTCTTCTCTGAGTGTCCAATTTTTCTTCCTTCTGCATTGACCTGACTGCTTTTGTTAAATATTTACTTTCTAAAATTTAGCTAAAACTGGATACAGCTCAAGTAAAATTCACTTAAATTAAAGCCAAACTATGATTTAGTAAATTTTTTATTCTTTTTATAATGTAAAAGTAACATCATTTGTGTAAGATGATATCTAATGTCAAATGACTCAAACACTAATTTTGTAAGCTATATTTTAACTCATTGAACTCTTGTAACTCCCCATATCGAGAAGGCATAATCTGTTGATACACGGCATAGATATGAATGATTGATGGAATTAACTTGAGAAGGAGATTAGTTTTTGATTCTTGAGGCCTGTTTGACCATTGCACCCTTCCTGGAAGGTGGTAATGGGGATGAGTGCTCTTTAACTTGTATGTTTCTTTGTTAATTAATGGTAATATTCACATTGGTTGCCAAAAAACTTGAGGAGCGTTGCAGTAACCTGAAATCCAACCTAAAATTAGATAATTTTATGATCAAATCTTTTAAACCTATCAGAGACTTATTTACCAGTAGAAAATATAGAAAAATGCATGTACTATTCATATGTATAATTTCTGTCTAAGATAATCGTAAATGGAGCAACATTATTAGAAATGACTCATATAGCCAACCTCAACTTAGTTTGGATTGAAGCCTAATAGTTGTTGTGACAATTGAAACCAAGAATGCCCATGTGAAGTTAAGTCAATTTACAATAGCTTGAAGCACAAATCTATCTGGAAAAAGAAGTATTTTTCTCAAATAAGTAGAAAGACCATCACCCAGTAAGGATCATATACCTCCTTGCACTATCCACAATTCCATATTCGACGAAAAATTGAACTCCAATGAAACAGTTCCTCAAATCTACACATATTTAAACTGAATATCTACATGTAAGTATCTCCTCATAAGCCTTACAATGAAGGTTGAAAAGTTAGCTAAGATATGACATTCTTCATGTGTGTTGACAACCGAGACAGCCCCAAAAAATGACCAACTTCCTCAACTTAGGGCACCTTTTCAGTAATTCCACCACCCAATCTGAGAAACTGTCACTAATCACTTTCCAGCCAAGCTCCAATACAACCAGATTTTCCAATTGACGATAACCGAGCAATCCACGCTGAAGTTCCTCTCTAAGTTCATCGGTCAAGGATAAACGACTTAAGTGAGGAAAGCAAGCAGAAGTAGCCTCAGTATGCACAAACTCATCGTCGTTATCTTCAAACATAACGAAGCATAGACTAATCCTTCTTACTTTTGATAACTTTACTATCATATGATGGAAATCAGACCGAAATGTTGTGAAATTACTGACCTCCACAATCTCAAGATTTTCAGCATTATTCTCACCAATATCAAGAGGGAAGATATCAACATTATCCAATTCAAAGATTCTCAACGTCCCATTGCTCAGAAGCGCAAAATTACCAATGTTACAATCTTTTAAGTGCAGATTCTTAAGCCTATCAGCCTCCAAAATGACTTCACTCAACTCAATGGCTTCAACATGGATATCTTTCAAAGAGTTACTACTCAGTGTCATTGAGAACTCTGGACCAGATGTAGCAAAATCCATATCGACAAGATTTAAGACCTCAACTTTGGGGCAGGCAGAGAGCAAATGACTCAGGTCCAAAGTTGATATATCGACATGGTTCAGTGAAAGAGACCTCAAACAAGGAAACTTTTGGTAACTAGGTCCAAATCCGGTAATAGTATTCTCTGCCAGATCCAACAGTTCCAGACTCTGGCGACCACATTTTTCAAGTATATTAAGGTTTGGAGTATTCACATTATAATCAACTGGCGCAAGGTATCTCTTGTATACATTAGCCAAGCAATCACCGAAGCAGCAGAGAACCCAGACATTGCAGTGAATTAGTCTGGAAAATTGTCTGAGTTATAATTACTTCAAGCCTGCTCCTCGGGAGCTCATCATAAACAGGCCAGTCGTTCGAATTAAATGTAAGTGTATGAAGATGATTCCTCCTAGCCTCTAGCCACTTCCGGGAAGTTAAAGATGCAACTACAACATCTATTGCAGCTCCAAGCCGGGACAATATGTTGCCAATGATCTCGACAGGATACTCCATCACCTCCTTGTAAAAACAACAAGTTGGAAAGGGTTCTCAGAAAAAAGATGCTATAGACCAAAAAATCCCTTTCCACCACGATTATATCCAAGCCAGGGAATGATTATCAAGCGACCTAAAGTCTACCATCCACTTATTCTCTCCAATCCCATGACTGGAAAGATGTTCATAAATAAATTGATCCACAAAATAAACCTCAAATCACACTCTTCAAACAGAGATTGACAAGAAATCCCATACCAATCTTGTGGGAAAATCGAGCAAAAGATGAAATCCAAGAAAGCCAATATCAGACCAGCAAATGGAAAATCTTTCTCACGAAAGGCTAAGACCTTCAATTATCTGTGGATCTCAAGATTTCCAGATTATGTATAAATTTACTTGTATTATTAGACATAAGATCATCAACAAAAGCATAAGCAACAATATCGTCGACTATTAGCAACAATATCGTCGACTATTAGCAACAACACCACATTTTAGCAACCTATTGGGAACCCATGCCCATCTATCTGCACAAGCTGTAACAACATATTTTAAAGGATCCCCATATCAACAAAAAAATATTTGATTTCCGTAAAGATTCTTATGAATCAGCCAGATAAATAGATGGACAATGTATAAGCAAATTTGCAGCCCATTATCCCCTAGCCTCTTAGACTTCAAGAATTTTCTACTTCCCTTTTCTTCCACAATACTTAAATTAAAGAATTTTTATCTTTAAATTACTTCTACGTATTTTATTAAAAGATAGAAAAGAAATGAAATTTCAAGTTCATTCTTCTACTAAAATACCTTCAATTACCTATGGATCTCAAGATTATTTTAAAGTTTACTTGTATTAGACATGAGATCATTAACAAAAGCATAAGCAATTGTTCTGAAAATCCAAATTTAATGTTATGATATCCGATTATCTCAAGGATATTCCTGAAAATGTCTTCATAAGTAATCAAGAATTTACTCCATCAGATTCTAACGATCAATGTACATTTTCTCAGAAAGTGGTTCAAGAAATGACAAGTAACTCTTCACTTGAAAATAACATATCAAATACAAAATGTTTCTTAGTATATTAGTTTCATATCCAACCTACAAATCATTACTACACAGAAAACATACCTTTCGAGATTATTTTTCATTTTACCAAACCCAAAGCTAAGGAACTTTTAGCCTCCTTTATACTTTGTGTCCATAAAAACAAAACTAAATTATTTTGAGCCATTTCGTCACCTCTTTTGCTAGCATTTAAATGTTTAGGTGTCGTTTGGTAGCCGGTTAGAGTTATGCATGTATTAGTAATATAGGATTAGTGACGAGGAAATTTATGTATTATTTTATATAGGTATTAGTTAAACAAAGTTTAGTTCTTCGTGTATTAGTTATTCCACATTTTGACTGCATAAAATAATACATAGATTCCCTCATAACTTATATATGTATTAGTTATGCTGGGTTACTAAATCGCAAACTAAACATCATACTAATTTTATATATGAATAATTCACTTCATAACTGGCTACCAAACATTGTATTACTTATGCAGGATTTCAGTACATGAATAACTTACTCCTAACCATCTACCAAATGACCCCTTACCGTTGCTAAAGTGACATCTTAATCAGATTAAATTAGTTGTCTATAATACTCCCCTCCGTCTCAAAATATTTATCATCCTTATTAAAAATATTTACTATCTTAAAATACTTGTCATTTTATTTATTTAAGATAAAATTAGGTAATATTTTTCCCTTTTACACTTGTATTAATTATATCAATGGGTTGATGTTATGAGTTCATATATCAAAATAAAATAATTTTGCCTTGTGCCTTTAAATATTAACGAACGCTTGGACATAGCAAGTGCAATAGTTGATTCTAATCTTTACTCCATTGCATTTTTGATAAGAGGGTAATATAGTCAAAACACTATGTTTATTAATGTCTTCCTAAGAAGTGTGTAAATGTAAAATACGATAGGTATTTTGAGGCGGAGGGAGTATTTCAAAACCAGTCATAAGTCAAACATAAGTAGTAGCAAAATCAATAATTTTATTATGGAGATTCAAAATATAAAGAAATAACACATGAAAAAGCCATATATATATATATAAAAAAAAGATTTGACCTTGTATACAAATGTAATTTTCCAGCATAGTAAATTCAGGTGAATTTTCGTGTGCCCTAGCTCCGTCACTATTAAGTGAACAGTAACATAATCATAAAACCAAAAAATATTTTGATGCATAATACACATTTTTAATTTAAGATCATAATATTTAAACGTTTTCCTTTATCAAAAATCTTAGCATTCATTATTTTTTTAATTCTATTACACTGGGAAAGGAAAAGGGCAAAGGAAGTTAAAAGGATGACGAGAATTGAACTCATAATTATTGTATGAAATACTGGGTAAATTTCATAGATGATTATATAACTATCACTTTTTTAACCAAAGTCACTTAACTATATTTTATAACACAAAAGTCACATAACTATCATTTTTCACCAAAGTCACTTAACTATGTTTTCTAACATAAAAGTCACAAAATTTTGAGCTTACTAACACAAAAATCACACCTACCTGAAAATCCAACTTCCGGTGGGTAATATTATTTTATTTTAATCTAATACATATAAACTCAATTAAAAAGAATCGATCCGGCCTAAAACTCATATGTAGATATTAAAATACTAAAAAGGTGAATAAATTTGGAAAAAATTTAACAAGATTATTACTTCCAATGCAAATAGTAATAACTATTACATCATAAAATTCAATTTCTCACTATCCAACAAAATGTAACACTTTTCAATAAATATTGAAAAAAGGGTCAATATCTCCTATGATTAAAAAAAGTTATTTCGAGTAAAATTAAAGCAGTGTTTTCAGAGGCTTTTTTTGGGGCGAGTCCCGGGGCGGAGCGTATCAAAAATGCTCTGGGACGCAAATGAAAGACGTAGATCCATGGGGCGTACGCCCTAGAATTTGGGGTGTAAGTCCCGGGTGCGAAAGCGTAAGCCCCGGGCGTAAAGTGTATGCCCCGGACATTAAATTTGATTTTTATTAAAAAAATTAAAAGTATTTTGGCTATAGATTATAATTATTATTATTGGTGTAATAATATTTATACATTATGTTACCATATTTTCATGTCGTAGTGATTTTTCCTAAAATATATAAATGACACTGCCATAAATAACTTTTTAAAATGTTTATGTCTGAAATTGGTAGGATAGATATTTCATAGCACTCTGTTGCTGAAGTAACTTTTTTATTTTTTGTATTTGCTATTACACTTTTCATCTTTCTCCTTCTTTGAAATATATAAATAAAATCAGTGCAAATAATAGTTGAAGGTGGAAAAAACTTATAGATGTGGAGATTAATGACGAAGTGGATGAAGATTTTATTTAAAACTTATCTAGGCTATTACGGAGTATTATTTTTTTGTGTTGTTATCTTTCTCATATAATAATTATAATAATTTATTTATATTATTATTGATTTATTTGAATTTATTTGCAGAATTTTAATGAAAAAATTACTTTTGCTTATTTTTTAGTATTAAAATTATAAAATTGAAGATACATGAAACATACGTTCCGTGATCCATGAGACTTACGCCCCGTGTCTCGGGGCTTATGCCTCACCTCGTGTTGTGTAAAATGCCTCGCCTCGCGCCCCCACCTCTTAAAATACTGAATCAAAGTTACTAATAATTACATCAAGCAATATAATATTTACTAGGGTAAGTTTTTTCCAAGAACATTTCTCCACAAAGTTTAGTCATTGAGCATATAATTAAATAATCAAGGACAAACTTATCTATGGTCATGTCCTCCTCTGATATTTGTGTGTGTACCACAATCATGAAAATTCCATCATCCAACTGTTAACATCACAAGCGACACAACATTTTATTTCTGCTCATGAAAATGAATCATATGAAAAAAGATTTTGAATTTCATTAATATTATGAAAAAAAAAGGAAATTATCAAACTGAAAAAGAAAAAAAGAAAAGTCCGGAGACAACCTCTGTACCTCCCAATGTAGGGATAAGGTTTGCGTAAACTCTACCATCCCCAGACCTCGCTATGTGGGATTTCAATGGGTATGTTATTGTATATATCAAACTGAAAAAAGGTTATTTCTAAATTAATATTTTATTTCCACACATTTTTTACTTGAGTGCCCCAAGAGAGAAGAATCATATATTTTAAGTGGAAGAATTGATTCTGTTTTTAAATTGAGTTTGTATTTATTTGATAAAAAATATTAATAAAAAAATAGTTTTCATCGGAAGTTGAATTTTCCCGTAGGTGTGATTTTTGTGTGAATAAGCTTAAGGTTTTGTGACTTTGTTGTTAGAAAATATAGTTAAGTGACTTTAATGAAAAAAATTATAGTTACGTGACTTTTATGTTTGAAAATATAGTTAAGTGACTTTGATAAAAAAAAAGTGATAGTTATGTTACCATATATGAAATTTATTATAAATGTGTTGACTCCATGTTACAAGCTTCATGATTCATTTAAGAAATGTTATTTGTCTATAGCCAGTTGTCACTCAAGCGTATTACTCTTAAAAGTCGAGTTTCGAGCTATCATGAAGAGAATGGAGATTCCCCTTGGTGGGACGATTATGATAATCTACTGAAAAGGATTAAGGACATGTAGAGTTTTGTCTAAGGTGAATGATATCGGTACGTAGTTCCTATATGGTCGAGATTGAAGGTGGAAAAGTACTTATAATATGAAATGCCCCGAATTTTTGTGTTAGATTATATCGCAAGTAAGTTAAGGTGAATTCGGAAGATTAAGGGTATTAGCAAGCATGATAAAGGTTTAGGATGAATGTTAAGTGAATGTTGTAAGAGACGAATCGAGGAATATAAGTTCGACAAAGTTTGGTATGGGCACAGAAGTTTCACGGACCGTTGGACGTATTCACGGCCCGTCAAAGGGTGGTGGCTCCACCGTGAAATGCTTACAGAAACCTGTAAAATTTTGGTCATTTGACGGTGCCATTTCACGGCCCGTGAAATGGATCACGGACCCCAAATCGTTTATCATTAATTATCAGTCTTTGCGATAATAGCAGTCATTAGTTAATTAATAAGGTCACCACATTTTAGAGATATCAAAGAAACTGTCAGTATTTTTATCTCTCACGTACTTAGCTGACTTCCCCTCTCCATGCATATGTAAATTGTTTATCTCTTTCTTGATTTGTTTTTAGCAAGTCATGCTCCCCGCAGCATTTTAGTACGAATACTGTATTAGTAGAAGTTAGCAAGCTGATACTACTATTTTTTTCTACCATATTAGACCAATATGTTGCTCCTTCTGAATATTTCATAGGTCACACCTTACTATCATGACTTTGATGGCTTAATTGATTATCTCAAGAAAAAATATTTTATTAATAAAACTTTTGAGTACAAGTTTGTGTATCCCTTGAATCTTGTGATCTCTAATTTGTTTTCCTTGAGAAACAACGTATTTCTTGAGTACAGGATAATGTGGACCTTCTTGTGATTTACTTGACCGTTAAGAAGAGTTAGTAGGGCTTCGGGCTTAGAGAATGATAGATGATTAATTTGAAATCCTCTTCAACTGCAGATTTCTATTGGATTAATGAAAGTAGAATGAAATTGTTTGTTTGATAAGTGTAACAACAAATACTAGCATGAGAAAGAAAAAAATTCCACCACCATTTCAACTTCAACTTTCCTCTTAGTCACTTCAGTTGCTTTCAGCATTATGCCACTATCCTTATTCCTCAATGAATTTTAATTTCTTTGATAAGGTATTCAATAAGACTTTGTTGCACTTGAAATTATTCTCCAGAAAAGACTTTGGGACTAGAAATGAGCAAGAGATATGCAAACAAATGAACAAATTATTCAAAGTCATAATGAAGGACATTTCTACAGTACCCAAACACGAAGTTTCCGCCTCTATCTTATGTAGCAGCTTAACCTGTGTACTATAAACAGTACATCCACAACGGGGTAACAAACGTTAACAGAAAAATAACTTTGATCTTTTCCATATATTTTCTTTCTTTTCTAAGGATAAGAGTTCAAAATTTCGCTTTGCATTGATGGTCTAGACAGATGATCGCCATATCTTTCCTTCGAAAGATATAATGATAATTGACACATTATCATGGTATCTTCGACGATCTCCTGGTGGTATGTCAAGTAACTCATGGAAATCCATGCCTGCAAAGTCCAGAAACAAAGTTCTCGAGTTGAATTGCTTTAGAGAAATTAATGTTAACCAATCGACGTACGAATATGGTATATGTAATTACCAACTTTCTTTGCAGCTCTGAATAACACTTCTACGACAAGATGCTGAGACGGATCTCCCTCGGGAAATATAGACATGAAGGACCAACTTCAGAGACCGCTTCTTCATTGGTGATGTATTGGTAAAGCCCATCTCTTGGGCTAAGCTTATGGTGGTAAAGTGATGGTAAACAGTTTATGTAAGGGGAATTTCCAACATAGTCAATTCTGAAGACCTCTAGAAGTGCATTGTTCCATTTGGGCTGTTGAATCACACGAGTCGAAAAGACATCAACTCTAGGCGAAAGCTTAGTAAAATCAAGAAATCGTTTAAATCACAGCCACAACATGATTGCTTTAGAAGCATGCTTTTTAGGTTCAGGTGAACGCAATTGCAAATACAGTAATAAGTTAAGTTTTTTTTTCATTTTTGACCCGTCGTCTCCAAGTAATTACGCGCGCTATCCAAAATATACCAAATGTATACACTGATTATATGTATATTTATACTTAACTTACAAAATTTATACGGTTGATGGCTATTACTCTTTTGAGCGGTCCAAAATATAAGTATTCCATAAGAAAACATGCTTAGTGAAATCAAGAAACCATTTAAGTCGCAGCCACAACATGATCGCGTTAGAAGCATGCTATTCAGTTCAGGTAAGATGCAGTTGCAAATATAGTAACAAGTTAAATTATTATGAGCAAAGATGCAAAAAGTGTAACATTAAGCTTAAATTTACCTCTTTCAGATAACCTGCCCCGAAAGCTCGAGTAACCTTCAAAGAACCCTTCACTCTATCATTTTGAATGACAGAAGCGTCATCAAGATGCTCACTTCTAATCCTAAGAACTTCCTGAAATAATTCATAAGACAATCTCAAGGAATTAGTTTATGAAACATGGAATTTTTTTTGAAATATTTAGACATGCTAGAATTGGTACCTCTTTAATAGATGCGGTATGATCCATGGTGAGTTGACAAGAAATAAGATTAGATTCAACTCTATAGAGTGCATCAATGTTATTTATTCTCTCCTCGTTTATCCGGTCCAAGTTGCCATCGGATTCAGGATTTTGAGCTAAAATTGCTCTGCTATCTCCAACATTCATCAAGTAAACATCCTTATCGTTCAACAACATCACTAAAACACAACATCTCATTAAGGCAAACTCCGGATTCTCCTTCATCATCGTATCAGCCATCTCCAAATATGACGCCGCAGTTTTCCTTAACGCCTCTGATAACGCCTTCAACACATCGAAATGATCAATAGCCACAACTCCATTTGTTCCCAAATCGTTCAACTTCTCATCGAATTCTTGATCTGAACAAAAGATTCCAACTTAACACCTGAATTTACAAATGGAACAGTTTTTTCGTCGAATCATAATAGATTTCTAACTTGTCATTCCAAAGAAATCCCTTGAGCTCATTGAATACATTTGAATAAAGATTGTTTACCAGAAAATCAGTAGCGTCAGGCCCGTTAAAACCGTCATAAATCCCAACAAAAACCCATCCATGTTCTTCAGAAACCACTATATGTACTCTGTCTTCCCCTGCTTTCCCCTGAGCCTGCTGATTCTCCAAAGGGAGGGATGTGAAGCTTGGCCCAATTGGGCCACAGAAAAATCTCCTCTCGGCCGGGCCTGATCACGAGCCAGAAACTTGGGCTACTGGGCCCGACCGAACAGAGGCAATGGTATTCCTATGAATAAGCTGAAGAGGAACAGAGGAGAATAAAGGTGTCGAGACACTGTTCCATTGGGGAACATAATCTGTGTTCAGATTACAAGGACTTCCATGGATGTGCAGTGCAACTTCGACTCAAATGTGTATGAACTAATTGTGTGAGATGAAGAATTTGTGAGGAAGAGAAATAAATTTTCACTGTTCACAATTATGAATACAATGGGATATTTATACACATATCTATCTACATCTAGAATCTTTTAACCAACTAATTAATTATTCTAACAACTTGTAACTACTTCTTAACCAACTAACAAACTCCATTAACTAACTAAATAGAAGATATTCCATGCAACACTCCTCATGGCACTATTGTTGATATGATCCTAGGGAGCTCATGGGCGACTATGAAGGTTAAAACCCGTGATAGAGCTTCGGACATGCATTTCCATGCCACATGCTGGTGATGGAGACAGGGCCTTTGGAGGCCATGGAAGGACAAGTCATAAAGGCATATATTGTGTGGATGATTGCTTGGAAGAATCATGGAGATGAGGGCCAACTGATGGAAGCCACACAATGTGGTTAGAGGTGCAAACATGGTTAGAATTGCATTTCATGGAAAAGAGTGCAATTCGTGGTTAGGAGTGAAAATTCGATGATAGGATTGCAATTCAAGAGAAGAAGGACCATGTTGGGTTATTTGTGCAAAGGCCACTTTTAGGTCTTTGTTGTAATAGGGATACTATATAAGGAACCATTAGCCTTATTTTCATCCAAGCTTGAAGATGAATGTTGAACTCATATGAGTGTGTTAGTATTATCTTAGGATAGTTTATAGTGTTAATTAGTGTTTAGTGATAGATAATTAAGGTGGATTCCTTAGTTGGTTATTGAACCCAATTTCATCAATTTCATAATTGAGTTGTTCACTTGTGGATTCATTTGAATCATCTATTTTGTTGAAATTGAATAGTATAGGTTCTTTTGGTTGAATTCAATTGGGAGGGTTGGATTTCATACATCCAAGTTTGTCCATAAATTCATTACCAATTGGGTCTTGCTTCTATCCCTCTATTCTCATCCCAATTTCTTCAATTCTCATCCCCAATTTTCTTATTATTTTAGTTTTTGCATTTTTGTTGTTTGAATCTGTGTATTTCACAAGCCGGATCGTATCAATTGTGCACTTCACTAGCTCTTTTACCCCCCCCCTCAAGCTAGGAGATATGACGATGTTCTTCATGCTTAGCTTGGACATCAAATGTGCATGTTGTGGTCGACCAAAAGCCTTAGTTAATAAATATGTTGGCTGATCTGTAGAGGGAAAAAATGCAGTGTGGATGAGACATTTCTGTATTTGTTCCCTTATGAAATGACAATCTATATCAATGTGTTTCGTACGCTCATGAAAGACTGGATTGGCAGCAATCTGGATTGCAGATTTGCTGTCAGTATAGAGTGAGACTGGTGTCTGAATCTGAACTCCAAGCTCCTGATATAACCTAGTGAGCCACATCCATGGCCCTATATTCAGTTTTTGCTGAGCTTTTGGACATTGTTTCCTGCTTCTTTGACTTCCATGATATTGGTGAAAACCAAACACCACCAAATATCCAGTTACTGATCTTCTGTTGTTAATGCAAGATGCCCAGTATGCATCACAAAATACTTCCAACTGAGGGATACTAGAGCTGGACATAAGAATTTCCAATCCAGGTTCTTATTTGATATATCTCACCAGTCTAAGTGTAGCTTCCATATGTGATGTCTTAGGTGTATGCATGAATTGGCTTAAACATTGCACTGGGAAAGCAATGTCTAGTCTAATAGTTGTTAAATACAACAACCTGCCAATTAACCTCTTATAAACACTGGGATCTGACAAAGGAAAATATTGCTTTGGTGGTAACTTAGCACTAGCATGTTGTGCAGCAGAACTAACATGTTGATCGAATTTAGCTGTAGTAAACTTCACATTCACATCCATAGGTGAGGAAACATGTTTGGCACCTGACAGCCCCATGTTTGCTATAAGTTCCAAGGATATTTCCTTTGATGCATAACTATGCCTTGATTACTTCTTGCAAATTCTATCCCAAGAAAGTATTTGCGTTCTCCTAGATCTTTTATCTTAAAAGCTGACTGCAATGTCTCCTTGGTGGACTGTATAAGAGCTGGATCATTTCTAGTAACCAGCAAATCATCTACATACACCAATATCACCACCATGTTGTCACCTCTCTGCTTGGTAAACAAGGAATAATCCCTGTGACTTTGCTGGAAACCAAATGAAACCAAAGCTGTAGTAAGCTTAATATTCCACTGCCTTGATGCCTGCTTCAGACATACAATGATTTTAACATTCTACACACTTGCTTTTTCCCATCTGTGATATCAAAACCTTATGAGACTGTCATATACACTTCCTCATATAGATCTCCCTATAAGAAAGTATTATATACATCCATTTGGTGAACTGTCCATTGCTTGGCTGCTGCAATTGAAATTACAGATCTCACAGTGGACATGTTGACCACTGGTGAAAATGTCTCCTGGTAGTCAAGCCCTTCTTTTTTGTTATATTCCTTTGCAACAAATCCGGCCTTGAATCTCTCCACTTCTCATGTTGCTTTATATTTGATTTTGTACACCCATCTGCATCTTATAGCCTTCTTTCCTTTTAGGAGTGACATCAACTCCCATGTGCCATTGTCTTCCAAAGCCTTGATCTCAGCCTTCATTGCTTCAACCTACTTGTTATCCCTTGCAACTCCTGAATAACTACATGGCTCAATATTAAGAGAAAGTTGAGCCACAAGACTCTGATATTTAGATGACAATCCAATGTAATCTACCCCAATAGATATGGAATACAAGTAACTGGAAGAACCATGCTTAGTGAAATAGTTCTTGTGCCAAATGGGAGGTTTACTAGTACTTGCAGATCTCCTAGTATTAGAGTCTGGTGCATTTGTGGCAGATGAATTCTCATCTTGAATCACCTCCTGAACCTCAAAATATTGTCTTCTCTGTTCATCACCTGTAGGTACTATATTAGGCATCTGTGTGATCCTGATAGTCTGTGGATGAACTAAATCATCAAAACAGAAATGTTCATGTGATCTGATATAACTGAGATTATCATCAACTCTACCTTTGAGAGGAAAAATTGTCTCCATGAATATCACATCCCTACTCATGAATAATGTTCTATTTTCCATATCATAGAGTTTGTATCCCTTTTGTGCTGACCCATAACCAAGTAGAACAACTCTTACCGCTCTAGGACTGAATTTATCTCATCTAATCATATATGTTGCAATACACAGACAACCTATCATTCTTAAATGAGCTAGTGATGGTGCCTTACTGTATAACATTTCATAGGGTGACTTGTTACCTATGACAGTAGAAGGGATTATATTCATTATATATACAGCCCCCTCCACACAGAACCTCCAAAACCTGTCTGGTAGTCCTGCCTGAAACTTTATAGCTCTGGATATCTCCAGTATATGCCTATGCTTCCTTTCTACTACACCATTTTGTTGTGGTGTATATGGACAAGAACTCTCATGCACTACACCATGCTATAGGAATAATTCCTTATAGTTTTAATTAAAGAATTATGTGCCATTGTCAGATCTTATCCTCTGTATCTTCACTTCAAACTGAGTATGGATTTCAACAAAGAAATTTCTAAGTATTGCAGCTATATCAGACTTCAATCTCATAAAAAATATCCATGTCCATCTAGAATAGTCACCCACAATTGTTAAGAAGTATCTCATTCCATTATATGTTTCTACTTTGTAAGGACCTCACACATCAATATGCAACAATTGAAATACTTTTGTCTTTCTACTAGTACTGACAGGAAATGGAATCCTAGTCTGTCTAGCCAAAGGACACATTTCACATTTATTCAAAACAAAAAAACTATCATTTTTTAAACATGAGATTTTTTTTAAAACACTCATAGGTACATGACATAACCTCTGGTGCCATGTGCTTGCATCCACCTGTTGAACTGCTGCCAAGCATCTAGTCAAATCTTCTCCTTTATTTTGTGCATCCAAAGTTAATATGTATAGCTTCTTCTTCACTACCAATCCCCCCCACCTTCCCAGATAAGAGATCTTAAAAACACAATATTTTGGATAAAAAGTAACACTGCAATTCAATTCTCTAGTTACTTTTGAGACTGACATGAGGTTAAACTTGAATGCTGGTACACATAAAATATTTTTAAGTACTTCATCTCCTCCTAGATGATAATCACCAATATGTGACACTTTAACTGAATCATCTGTTGGTAATTGTACATTTCCTATGCTGGAGACGTAGATGATAGAAAAACATTATAAGTGGAGGATGTTTTTATCTTGGCAATAATCTTGTTTCATGGTATAGTCGTAAATAAAACTGTGTTTCACTTTCAACTGCTGAATCTATATATGTAGCAGCCGGAAGTTGTTGCTCTCAATTAATATGGCTAAGACACATGTTAGACGACTATGATTTTTCTAGCAACATTTTGATTTTGTATTGTGACAATTTGAGTACTATAAATATTTCCAAAAATGCAGTTCAACACTCACGTACAAAACATATTGATATTAGACATCACTTTTTAAGAGATTTAGTTGAAAAACAACTAGTTAAAATTGAACATGTTGACACTCTTCATCAACTAGCTGATATTTTTACAAAACCTTTGCACAATGAGAGATTTTCTAGTTTGAAGAAATCTCTTGGTCTTTGTAATCTCTAAAATAAGGCATTTTTGGTGAATGTCGGCTGAAACATTGTCTAACATTTCGGGTGACATTTACCTATGGAATATCACTGACTGATTATTATTTCTGTATGGTGCATAATTTTTTGGTCACACGGGCATCATCCTTCAATAAGAATATGTTATCAAAATTATATCGTTCTCTGTGATGATATATAAATACATATATCATAAAAATGGAGTATCAAAATAAGGCAAAGCCTTTACAAATATTTGGCAACTGTGCAAAAATGGGCAAAGCCCTTGAAAATATATTGTTCCTATTCTATAGGAGTATCGAGTGCTTCAAAAGGATTTTGAGGATACTAATTAAGTATTCTTATTTTTTACACGAAAAATTCTTTTGTAAGTGTTATATGATTAGATCAAGGATACGATGGAAAAATGTTACATTGGTCCAATGGTCAAACTCATAAAATACGTATAAAATATGTCTTGATTTGTTGCCAAAACGAAAAGTTCTTACGGGATCAAAATACTTGTGTCGTCCAAAATGTTGCCAACATTGCTGTTGACATTTTCAGAATGTGATATGTGTTGGGATATTTTTCTTATCTGATCAATTAAAAAACAAATCCTACTCCCTATTATATGCCTTGTTTACAGGAATTTCAAAAACTTAAAATGATAAGATTTAGATTTTTATTCCTACTGTGATGTTTATTTGTTTTATTCCAATATTTTAGGTGTAAGTTATTGTGTAAAAGTAAACACCTAATACTAAGGGATTCTTGTTGCTAAGAAAGTTCGCCATGTATATAAATATTCCTCTCATTTGCTATTTTTTTTTTATCATTTTTGATTTTTCCTAAGAAATAAAAAAAAAAAGGAAATCACATCACACCTCAGGTATAATCCTACCTACCCGATGAAATCACCAAATCAAACTCCATTCTCAATCTCAAACCCCTCTCCTCAAGCTTCACCTATGAAAATCTCTCCAATGTCATAACAAATATCAACCAACATTCCACCCAACACTCATATGAGAATTAGACCTCCGTCGAATACACCTCAGCAATCAGGTCGGTCTTCTTTCTCAAATCTCCATGAGGATCTTTCTAAAGAAATAATGTTTAAGGTTTTGATGAACCTTTAGATATTAGCTATCCTGGAGATAATAATAACCCTATAGATATTGATGAGAATGTTGATTTTTCATCTTTGGATATTGCCTTAGAAAAATGAAGCTGAAAGTGAAAATGTTGCCAAAAATGTCACCAACATTCTGGGCAACACTGGTCCAAGACAGTCTACACTATCTACATAATGGCTTGTGGATTAAATTGAAAAATCAACCAACAGATTTCTGAGGTTGATGCTGCAAGGAATGTCTTGATACAAGCTAGAGACCATTTCATGATGCTACTTTCTTCACAAAAAGGGGGAGATGATGCTGATGTAGGGGGAGGAAGCTAAAGCTGCTAATGCTACAGGGGAAGGAAGCTAAAGCTGCTATGTTGCAGAGAAAGCTAAAGCTGTTATGCATGGGTAGAAAGTTACTGGAAGTTGCTGCTGCTGTATGATGAGCAATGAGGTAGCTGAATGATGTTGCTGAACCTAAGCTGTAAATGTTTGATCAATGGGTTGATGGATTGATGTGAATATTTGTTGACAATGGTTTATTTCTATTCATATTTTGTATATATTGGATGATATATGTATATATGCGCTAACATCTTTATTCTTTTCTAATCCTATGACTTGGTATACACAAGTTTTGATTGTATGCCATCACATGTTAAGGGGGAGCTTGTCCGTAATCACAGGTGTTGGACAACATCTGTGATAATGCACTAAGTCGTTTGTACATTTTGTAATGTGTTTTGTGAAGAAAGGAAAAAAGGGGGAGATTGTTAATGTTGGGTTTGGTGTTGTGACATTTGACCCAACATATCATCTAAAGTACTGATTTGAATGCACAAAAATGTTAGGACAACTGTCATAACATTTAGACCAATATTTTTTTATAATAATTTTGCCTTACTTCACGTTAAACAATAATATTTTACTGTGGGGGTAAAAATGACTTAGACGTGGTGAATTGGAGCTGTGTAAAACGTGGGAGAAAAAGTCAAAGATTGGGCAAGAAGTCGAGTAAGGAACAAGTCAAAATTGTTGAGGATTTCACTCTCCATGATCTTCTCCAACAAACACACCAGCTGTCCACCTTTCCCTCAACCTCCACAACCAATCGATGAGATTTTCAAGGAAGACTCTCTACTATAATTAGAGAGGCTACTACAGTGAATCGACATCCAGAATCAAAATGTAAAAATACCAAGAGAACTCTAGGGATTTTATTTCAGAAATCTGGATCACAAATGTTGCATGAGTGTGTTGACAACATTCTGTCGAACATTACAATTGATGTTTAGATTCTAGATTAGTTTTGTATCGAGCGATTGTAACGAGAGGTTGTCCATGTCTACGTAGTTAGATTTTTCAGGTTGAAGTCATCTGCGACTTCAACTTTTATTCCTTTCCATTTTATCTTGTAAATCTGTAAAGAAAGGAATTTATATTTTTGTATATAATATATATATACAATACAGCTGGTCATTGACCATCATAAGTTATATATAATTTAAACATTTATGTTCTTTAAATTCCGTTGCATTTACTCTTTAAAATTTCTGTTTTATCGAAGTGTTATCACTTGTGTCGGACGACATTATCGCCAACATTCGGAAACTGAATTGGCATTCGAGTTAGTTTATTTCCAGTTTGTTTTTATTATTCCATAGCATACCCGGGCCTAACACTTCAAACAAATTCAACTGATTTTCCTAAATTAACGAATTTAGGCTAAACAGTTTGGCACCCACCGTAGAGCCTTATCAATAGTGATTGTCCCAAAAAATACTAATATTTTGTTGATTTTGTATTTGCTAGCAAGACAATGGCTGGCAAACCATGCTTGGCTGCTATTGAAACAATGTTAGGGCTCAAGATGTTATTGGACTCTCCAACCCCGATGAATCTCCAAATGAATAGGATCTAGTTGACGGGAAAAGAGACATTGATGATGACGGGGTTCAAAAAAGAGATGGAGACCATAATTAGTCGGAGCCTCATGTCAATTTGTCCGCACCTACAGAGCACCATGCTTGGACACCACTCGACCAAGGCGCTTGGACAAGGGAAAAAGTATAGCAACTATGGTCTATTTTGCCAAACTTTTAAAATTATTTCATTTTAATAGTGAAAAGCAGTTTGATTAATCAATTTGAATTTTTTTGAGTAGAAATTAGTGTTTTATTAAACTTTTAAAAACGCTTTCAAGTATAATTTTTCAAAAGTAATTTTTAAAAAAAAACACTTTTAGAGAGAAGCTACTCAAAACACTTTTTCTTCTTTAAAAAATTTGACCAAACACCTCAATTTTGAAAAGAAAATAGAGCTTTCTTTTTTTGAGAAAAAAAATTACTTTTGACCTAGAAGAAGCTTGATCAAATGGATCATTGTTCTCAAATTATATATTCCCTCCGTCTCAAATTATTTGTAGTGATATAGTTGTCTCAAGTTATTTGTTGTTTTAGAAGTTTATGACATAAATAATTATTTTTTCTCTATTTACCCTTTGTCGTCATTAATGAAGATGACATATAAATAGATTAAACATTTGATAGAGAGATTATAACTTAAACATAAATAAATATAACATAAGTCAAATAACCTTCTTAATTAAGTAATATTTTTAAAGTGCCTAAAACTAAAAAAATAATAAACAATTTAATCATTCAAGTAAGTTAACACAAAAGTAAAAGTAAGGGAGTATGAATTTTGATGAATCACATTCCTCCACATAGGTCCCCCACTATCTAAAGTCATGCCTTTACTCATACGTCTACAAGTACAATAAAGTAGCCAACTCGTGTTCGTATAAGTAAAAGGTATGAGCTTCTTATTCATCTGTTTCTCTCTTAGCGGGGGGAGGGGGAAAATTCACCTTCTCAAAAACAAACTTCAATTTTGACTTTTGAGAGGGCAAAAGGCAAAAGCCTAGTCCAATGACGTGACCACTGAGTACCATTATTGCTCTTTTTTTATTCTTCAAATAGTATTTGTTGTTTCCAAAATATTACTGGTACTACATTAGATTTGTATGATATAATATGGAATAGGATACTTTCTTATTATTGTATACGTATTATTTTATATGATATAATAAGTGATTAAATTGTGCGGCTGCAAGAATACGGTCAACCAAACAAAAATATACATGTATTATTTTATATGATATAATATGGAATAGTATACTTTCTTACAATAATAAGAGTGTTAAAGACAACAATACCCTTAATGTAAGTCATATTTACATATACATATATACCTTATATTATTGTTCGCATAATAACTATATTTACATTACAATTTGTGCATTACCATCTCTACTATACTAATCCATGCACTATATATATGATATATGTATTACTAATCGATGCATAATTTGCTTCTAGACCAAATAATGCCTAAGATCAAATTGCAAATTACTTTTGTAATAAGTGTTCATTATGATTTAGCATTTTTCACACTATTAGAACTTAATTTCCTAAATTTTATGGTGACCAAAAATAAAGAGCATATTTGTTTATAGAAATTTATTTTTTACTACAGGATAAGTGAAGGAAAAACGGAGAGAGGATACCAATAAGGTGAAAATTTAATGGCCAATCAATAAGCAAGCAAATCATTTTTTTTTGTCAGGCCTTAAACTATACTCTTACTAAATAAAGCTAAATAACCCAAATCCTAAATATGACTGCTTAGCGAGAATCTAGCAAACCCAGATATACCAAAAAATCAGACAAAAATCCAACGGCTAAGCAACAACAGATAACGTTGAAACTAAGTTCAGCCATTAACAGTCTTTTAGTTTGATTATTAATTTGATCAACTAGTCTTTTTTGGTTGCTTGTTCCATCTTACTCTCAGCTACAACTAGTAAAGACAAAGGAGCTAAAAAACAAGTCAAATATCTATATCTTTTTCACCAACAAAAAAGTGCAAAAAAGACTTCATTTCACAAGTACTACACAAAATCAAGAAAGCAATAAAACCCCTTTTTTCCCTGTCCTTGTTATATCCAACTTTCTTGCCATAATTTCTTTTCATTCATAACCACAAGTGGGATTTTAAAATTACACCCAGCTTCATTATAAAGTTTCAATCTTTTTCTTTTTTATCTCAAAATTTCTTGTCATATTCTTGATGTAGAGAAAGAGGAAGATTCTTGGGTTCACGGACCTTGTGAGGTTTGTATTGAAGTACTAGCAAAGATGAAAACTTGAGCTTTCTATTTGTGTGGTGGATAGTGGAGCTATAAAGGTTGCATCTTTTTTAAGGTTCTTGCTCTAATGGGGATTTGTCTGAGCAACCAAATCAAGGCTGAGACCACACTTTATACTGTATCAGGTATAATAAGTTCAATTCCTTGTTGTATAGTTTATTTTTGAAATATTGTGTGTATATTGCCTTATTGAACAGTATGATTTGTTAGCTCTAGTACTCTTACTTCTTTATAACTAGTACAGTAGCAAAAGTTTGATGTAAATGAGTAATTTGGAAAGTTCAAGTCTTTGTTTGCTTCAGTAATTGAAGAATCAAGAAAGAAAGACAAGAGAAAGAAAAATGCCCTACAGCTGAGGAGAAGGAGAAAATATGGAGACCAAGGCTGTGTTTGGTACATAGGAAAGTTTCCAAGTTTACTATGTTTGGTTGGTTAAAAAAAAATTGGAAAACATTTTTTTAATAAAAACAAGTTCGATAAGTTTCATTCTATACTGATGGTCTCCTCCCAGCCTTCTGACGCACCTACCCCCGCTTCTATACTGTTTGCGTAGTTTATATATACTATATGCTTTTAGTAATGTTTCCCCAGACCCCACTTTGTGACCGGTTATGTTGTTGTTGTTGTTGTGGCTTTTAGGACAGTGTTCTACGTTTACTTACTAAGCACTAGAAGATAAGTAAGAAAATCCCTTATTTTCCAAGAAAATATTTTCTAAGAGTACATTTTCCTTCATACCAAACACACCCAAAATACATCCAGAACCCAAATTTGTTTCTGGTCACTGTCAGGTTTTATGGATAACTAATGTATTGTCTGATTTGGGTTGATAGCACATGGACACTGTCATATTCTCTATGCCTTTAGGTTATCAAATGTCATATGTTTCTGTATGCGTCATGTTCATGAGTCTTGCAGGTTGGTTCACTCGGTCATGTAAGGCTCCGGGTGCCTGTCTGTCTCACCCAGGTTTGGGGCGTGACAAACTTATCATTTATTTGCAAATTGCAAAGAAGGTTACATTTGCTCTGCTTCAAAGAGCAGTAATAGTACCTTTGAAAAGGTTTCTGTTTTATGTATGGAAATTTGCTTGGTGTGTGAAGATTAGTAGTAATTACTTTCTACTTTTGGATGTACATCTTTCATTTCATTTTCTTACTGTCTTTTGATTGCATTGTAAATGTGGATTCTTTTAGGGTTGGGTTCAAGAAATGCCAGTGGAAATAGTACCGACACTAGTAATTCGAATAGCAAACGCTCATCAGCTTCCGTACCCCCAACTCCTCGGAGTGAGGGTGAGATCTTACAGTCCTCCAACTTGAAGAGCTTCACTTTCGGTGAACTACGAGCTGCAACCAGAAATTTCCGTCCTGACAGTGTGGTAGGAGAAGGAGGTTTTGGTTTGGTTTTCAAAGGGTGGGTTGATGAGCATACTCTTGCAGCATCAAAGCCTGGCACAGGAATTGTGATAGCTGTGAAAAAGTTAAACCAAGGAGGGTGGCAGGGGCACCGGGAATGGCTGGTGAGTAGAAGCTTTGTTCTACTTGGAGTTAATCCGCCGCTGGAGTTAATTTTAAAAAAAGAAACATTGCCGATACTGAATCAGTGTTCCATGGGCTTATCTGCACAGTTTGTTCTTTAAAACATACTCCCTCGTCCCAATTTTGTGTGAATATGTTTGAGTGAGCACAGAGTTAAAGAATGAAATGAAGACTTTTGAAATTTGTGGTATGAAATATGCCATAGATATTATGGCTATAAATCATCCCAGTAATACGGAATGTTTGAAGTTAAAGTGTCACCAAACATAAAAGGGTGTCATTCTTTTTGGGACTAGCTAATGTCACATAAATTGGGATAGAGGGAGTATTTATTCCTGGACTTTGCTAGGTAACCTCATACGTAGATTTGAAGAAAAAAAACAAATATGATCAATAAAATCATGAGAATAGGATGAGTTGATTTGCATCTAGCTGTCAGTCCTTATATAGCATTTGCTACAATTTTTCCTACTTAATATAAGCAACGTACCTTATGTTCTCGACCTTACAACTTTGCAGGCTGAGATAAATTATCTCGGGCAACTACATCATCCAAATCTTGTGAAGTTGATCGGTTATTGCTTAGAGGAAGATCATAGGCTCTTGGTCTATGAGTTTATGCCTAAGGGTAGCATGGAGAATCATCTATTTAGGAGTGAGTTCTTCATCTGTTTTATAGTCTTTCACCTTTGTAATTATTTATGGTTCATCCGAACAAGCCTATGGAGTCCTAGATGATATGAGGTTTTTGATTTGAATCAGGAGGTTCATATTACCAACCACTTTCTTGGAGCCTTCGTATGAAAGTTGCAATTGGTGCTGCAAGGGGCCTTGCATTTCTTCATAATGCTGAAACAAAAGTCATTTATAGAGACTTCAAGACTTCTAATATTCTGCTGGATTCGGTATGTGCATGAATATCATTTCAAAGGGTCACTTACACTGTCCATCTTCTTAAACCATGGATGATGTTGAACTCTTTCATTTTTTCAGATACTTATCTTTTTTGTGCTCAATTTTTATGATTTACATCGACAGGACTACAATGCCAACCTTTCTGATTTTGGGTTGGCCAGGGATGGTCCGACAGGTGATCAGAGCCATGTGTCTACTAGGGTTATGGGAACTTATGGATATGCTGCTCCAGAGTATCTATCCACAGGTTTGTCTCCATGCTACCCAATTTCATTTCAAGTTCATCAGTTATTGTGTATTTAGTTCGGTTTACGTGGCTGAGTTTTCTGTGGATGAACTTCATGTGTACATTTTCATCTACTCATTTCATCCTGTTTATTACTCCCTTTGTCCCAAAATACTTGTCATGTTTCGCTTCTCGAGAGTCAAATTGCATGAACTTTGACCAACATTTTAAGATATATTTTTTTCACCATATTGATATGAAAAAATTGCAACTTATAGTATTTTTCGTATGATTTTCGAATATCCGAATTTAAAATTTAAAATATTGAACCCGAAGATTAGTCAAATTGACTATCGAGAAGTGAAATGTGACAAGTACTTTGGTACGGAGGGAGCATATCTGGATACAGAGTTCATATGATTTGATGAGAATATTTAACATACGAACAGGGTCCTTTTTATAAATTAAAATTTAGTATAATTGAATGAGCTACACTTACATCTTATTTCACCTCACAAACATTTATATAGATGTTTATGCTCTGAAAAGTAAAATCTTGAACAAGTTTGTTTCCCATTTTCAGAAGCAGTCGTTATTGGTACTTGTTATAATGCAACCAACATCTAAGCTAATTACTTTCTCTTTTATGGAAGGTCATCTTACTGCCAAGAGTGATGTATACAGCTTTGGGGTAGTTCTGTTAGAAATTCTATCTGGTAAGAAAGCAATAGACAAGAATCGACCCACGGGGGAACATAGTCTTGTTGATTGGGCAAAACCTTATTTGACCAACAAACGTAGAGTCTACCGAGTTCTAGACGCCCGTCTTGAAGGACAATATTCACTCAGTCATGCCATAAAGGTTGCTATCCTGGCTCTTCAATGCATATCGATGGACTCCAAGTCGAGGCCAACAATGGATGAGGTGGTAACAGCTCTTAAACAACTTCAGGAGTCCGCGAAAAATGATAAAAAGGACCGACAGGTAAATCAGCAAAACCGATCAAGTTTTGCGCTCAAGAAGTACCGCAGAAATAGTGCAGAAGAGACCCCCGCGAAGGCAAAGTATCCAAGACCTTCACTTTCACTTTTTTGATAAAAAGACGAAAGGAAGTTCTTGGTGTGCCATTTAGTAGCTAAGAATACGTCTCCAACAAAGATGTACAGCTTGTACCTTTTCTTTTTTGGGTTTAAGTCTGTTGGATAATAGTTGAACTGTAAATTTATGTGTTCAGTTTATTAGTTATGGAGGTTTACTTGCCATGTTAGTGTTCTGTTTGAAATCTTAATATTTCCATTTTTTTCCTGTATCATGGTTTTTGAAATGGAGATGAAGCATTACAGTAAACAGTGTAACCGGAAAATATTGAATCAATAGTCAAAATTCGCCAACAAATTTAGCACTTTTTGAAAGGAAGGATTGATAATTGAAATTTATTTTTCAAATGCACAAGACATTTTTGTTGGAAACTTTATTTAGTGGACTCACATATTTAATATAATTATACATGATCTGCTATCAATTAAAGAGGCCCAATTTATGATCTAACAAAGTATTAAATTTATATGGGCTATAGAAATATTTATTTATAGTATGGAATTATATGTGTAGAAACCTGTTCTTTTTGTAAGATGATATTAATCTTCCTTAGGAAGTCTTTCTCATTAATATCAATATATATAGTGTACAATATACAATCCTAATACAAGAAGAAAGAGGAATCCTAATCCTAATACAAGAGGAAAGAGGAATCCTAATCACAATACAAGAGGAATCCTAATCTAATAATGGGTAGGGATTGTAATGTTATACTTGCACACGTTTATACACCCCCTCAATCGGAGCGGAAGGAAACCTAACGCTAAGACTGGATCTGAAATCAAGGAACATCTGTCTTGGGAGGCCCTTCGTTAAAATATACGTGTATTGATATGAGGAAGGCACGTGCAATACCTTAATATGCCAGAGAGCAACCTTCTCGCGAACAAAGTGGATGTCCATCTCAACATGCTTGGTTCGCTGATGCTGAAGCGGATTGTGAGACAGGTTTATGGCGGATATGTTATCACAGTAGACCAGAGACGCTTTACTTAAAAGGACATTGAAGCTCTAAGAGAAGGTTTCGGAGCCAACAGATCTCAGCAACAACATTAGCAACTCCTCTATACTCAGCTTCTACACTCGAACGAGATAATATTGCTTGTCGTTTGGCAGACCAAGAGATGAGATTATCACCCAAAAACACACAGTAACCGGATGTAGAGCGGCGGGTGTCTGGACAGCATGCCCAATCTGCATCGGTGTAGGATAATAGCGAGTTCGGTGCAGAGGGGTATATGTGTAGTCCATAATCCAGTGTGCCCTTAACATATCGAATGATACGTTTGAGGTCAGTAAAATGAGGTTCCCTGGGGGAATGCATAAACAAGCATACCTGCTGGACAACATAGGCAATGTCAGGCCTGGTGAAGGTGAGATACCGAAGTGCACTGCAAGACTCCGATACATAGTAGGATCGATCCTTTGGAGTATCGACCATTGCACTAAGTTTGGATTTAGAATCAACTGGAGTGGCCATGATTTTGCAATTGTCCATCTTAGCCCTGTGCACGATCTCCTCTGCATACTTATGCTGGTAAAGAAACATACAATCAACGGATCTAGTGACTGAGATCCCAAAAAAATAGCTTAACTTTCCCAAATCAGTTATGGCAAATTCAGACTTGAGCCGTGCAATAATCTCATCTTTCAACACAGTAGTAGAGGCAATAAGAACAATGTCATCCACATATAACAGTAAAAAGCAGTATCACAGCCTCGATGTAAAGTAAAGAGAGAGGTATCACATCTGTTGCATGTAAACCCGAGACGTATAATGAACTGTGCAAAATGATCATACCATTCTCTGGGGGCCTGTTTTAGGTCATAGAGTGACTTACGAAGACGACACACATAATGTGGGGCTGCTGGGTGGACAAAACCAGACGGCTGGTGCATGTAGACAGTTTCTCGTAAATCCCCATGAAGAAATGCATTCTTCACATCTAGCTGATGAATCGGCCAATGCTTTCCCATAGCAATGCTTAGAACTATGCGGATGGTGGTCGGTTTAACAACCGGACTGAATGTCTCGCCGCAATCAATGCCCTCCTACTGGTTAGTACCATTTGCCACTAGTCTTGCCTTATATCTTTCTAAGTCACCACTATTCCTGAACTTGCGACGAAAAAGCCACATGCAACAGATCACATTCACCCCCTCTGGTCGAGGAACCAAGTCCCAAGTATGCTGTTTCGTTAAACCATTAAACTCTTCACACATGGCCGCATTCCAATTTGGGTCTAGTTTGGCTAATTTAGGATTTTTTGGTATAGGTGAAATTGTTTGGGTGGACAAGTTAAATTGGACTTTGGGTTTGAAAATCCCGTGTTGGGCACGGGTTTCCATCCGGTGTGTGGGCGCTGGCTGGGTAATGGTTTTGGTCGACTGGTTGGGTGGACTGGGTGACGACAGATTCTAGTATGGTGCATGTTGTGTTGTCTGGACTGGGTTTCTGTCGAGGGTGCTTGTCGGGTGGTGCGAAACAGTGACAGTGTTTGGGGTTGGAGTCGAGTGGATTTGGTCGTTGGTTGCTGGTGAACTGTGGTAGGGAGTTGTGGGGATTCTCGGTATGTTGGAAATAGAGGAGGTTTGTATGGTAGGGTACGGCGTCAGTGGCGTATTAGGTCCGGTATCTAGGTTTTCTGGGTGGTGGTTAATGGTCAGACTATGGTCGGTATGGTGGTGAGACTATTGGGACGACACAGTGGATGGGATGGTAATCGGTGAGTTGGTGGAACCTAGAGGCAGAGTTGTGCTAGAGGTGGAAAGAAGCGGCGACGGGGGGGGGGGGGGGGGGGACGACGGTGGCAGGGATGCCGACGACAGGTGATGTATGGTGGTAGATGGAGGCGGTATAGTGGTGTCAGTCGGGCACAGTTCCCGAAGGTGGACAAGAGAGAGTTGATTCATCTAAAAATTCGTAATCCGGTTTTTGAAATTTTTAGATGTTGGAAAAAGGGAATTGTGTCTCGTCAAAAGTAACGTGACGCGTGATGTGAATTTGACGAGTGGATAAGTCATAGCACATATAGCCCCTATGGTTCGACGGGAACCTAAGAAGACACACGGAGTGGTGCGGGGAGCTAATTTGTGAGAGGCTGTGGAAGAGAGATTGGGGAAACATAGACAACCAAATATCCGTAGGTGATCATAGTAGGGAACCCTACGATGTAAGATTTCGATTGGTGTCATGTTATGGAGGGTACTAGTGGTTAAAATATTAAGGATATATTCTACCATTTTGACCGCATAAACTCAAAAGGATCGAGGGAGGGAGGCATGAAACAAAAATGTGCGGACCATGTTATTTATTCTACGTATGAGACGCTCGGCTTTGCCATTTTGAGGGGACGTGTGGAGACACGAAAATCGAAAGACCATGTCATTATTGTTGCAGAATTTTAGAAATGCAGAGTTGTTAAATTCACGATCATTGTCACATTGGAAAGATTTAATGGCGCGTTCGAATTGCGTTTTGATAAATGTGCAAAATTCAAGAAATTTGGCAAAAACTTCGAACTTAAATTTTAATGGGTAGATCCAAAGAAAGCGAGAGTAGTCATCTAATAATACGAGATAATATTTATGACATAGGGAGCTGGTAACGGGGGAAGTCCACAAATCAGTATGAATGATATCAAATGGAGCAAATGTAATACTAACTGAGGAATTAAACGGAAGACGAACATGTTTACCTAATTGACAGGAAATGCAGGTCTGGGCAAGTTTCCCATTACATTGAATAAAATTATTCCTTCTAAGAAAATGAAAAACAGGAGATCCTGGGTGTCCGAGCCTATTGTGCCAAATTGACGGAGAGAGAGTAGCTAGGGTAGTGTGTGGGCGGGAACCGGCAGCGGACGAGGATGTGAATGGATAGAGGTCCCATGTGCTATTGCATCTCGTAAGAGGGGTCCCCGTACGTAGATCCTTCAGTGTAAAACCAAATGGATCAAAATCAACCGACACAGAATTATTACGAGTAAATTTCCTAATGGATATTAAATTTTTGATGACGTGGAGGGCATGCAGGACGTTATTTAGGGAGAATGGTGGGTGAGGTTTCGGAGTGTGAGTGTGACCATAGCCTTGGATTGAAATGCGATGACCATTGCCAACTATAACAAAAAGTGGAGACTTTATACAAAACAATTGGGAAAGATTACTTGCGGACCGGGTGAGGTGAGATGAGGCTCCGAAGTCCATATACCAATTTTCATCGGGCTGCTGCAAACTCATACTGCTGAATGCCTGACCCAAGTCGGTGGGGATTTGATTTAAGGGCTGCTGTGGGAACTGAGCCTGCACGACGTGGGCCTGATGTTGCTGGAACACTGGTAGGCGCGGAGCTGGAGCCTGGCCCAGTAACCCTTGTTGCTAAAAAGGGTACTAGGCTGGATGAAAGTCGGAAATCGTGGCCCAGTTCTGATTTGGGTAGCCAGAGACTGGGTCGGCCCATGAAGCGTTATTGCTGATCTGCTGTGGCTGTTGTCCTCGGCCTTTTCCGCGGCCCTTGCCGCCTCGCCCATTGTCGCGGCCCTTGCCACCCCTGCCGCCGCGGTTTTACCACGGTTGGATGTTTTCCGACGGAGGTTGTTGGCCGGCGGTAGCCTGAGGTTGTGCGGGCGTTTCAACTGCTAAAGCCTTCTGGTTATGCTTGTCCTGTTTCGCACGTCGAGTCTCCTCTAATAACAATTGTGAACGTGCTTTGTTGAAGCTTGGTAGAGGGTCAGCCTGTTGTATCATCGTGGCTACGGTGTCATATTCACCCCTAGGGAGGCCTGCAACTAATTGTAACACCATCTTTGTTTCGGACACGGGCGTACCAACATTGGACAGTTGATTTGCCACCAGTTTCAACTGTTTGCAATATTCTGACATAGTAGAGAAGTTTTCAAGACGAGTGTTGTTTAACTGTTCTTTCAAGTACACCGCGCGAGTGTTCTTGTTGTCTTGAAAGATTTCTTCCAAACGTGTCCATAGATCACGGGCAGAGGCACCCGTTTTCATGATTGTGGATAGTAAATCCTTGGATATAGTGCCATATATCCACTGTTTGACTACGACATCGAGGCGACGCCATGTGGTGTCGTCCATATCGGGAGGACGAGGGAAAGAGTCGTCTATATGATCAAGCACATGATATACACATGCATGGATACGAAATAGTTCCACCTATAACCAATGTTGGACATCTTCCTGATCAAGAATTATAGGGATAAAATTCTTGATGTTGGTAACGGCGAGAGCCGGATGGAAATATAGTGAGGAGAGGGTAGTGGGTGGTTGGATGACAATTGCGTTAGAAGCGGAAGCATTGGAAGAGGTGGGAGTAGCCAAATTTTCCATTAGAATGGTGGAAATTTAGGAAGAAAGAAAAGAAGAAAAATAATGTTGCCGTCGGCCAAGGGGGGGGGGGAGGCGGGGCGACGACAAGGTAGGAATTTTTTCTAGATTAGGATTTTGGCTCTTGATACCATGTAAGATGATATTACTCTTCCTTAGGAAGTCTTTCTCATTAATATCAATATATATAGTGTACAATATACAATCCTAATACAAGAGGAAAGAGGAATCCTAATCACAATACAAGAGAAATCCTAATCTAATAATGGGTAGGGATTGTAGTGTTATACTTGTACATGTTTACACTTTTAACTCTTCCAGTTATTATTATTGATGGGTCTTTCTAACTAAAGAGGCACCTCTTCTAAAAGTTGTCTTTGAAGAGTTGCGTACGTTCTATTTAATCTGGTTGTGGTCTCTGTGCCACACACGTTACTTTCTTCTCTCCCCCATCAAAGAAAAGAACTAGAAAACATTAACGTGTGAAGGCTCAGAAGATCATCAACTTGCATCTCAAGACTTGACTTACAACAAAGTCGTCACCAATGGATTCAAGGTTAGTGTTTCTACAATTGTTCTTCGTTGTCTATTGATTTACTTGTGATTCCAAGACTTTATTTTCCATCAATTTTGACATACTGCACAAGAAATTTGTGCATGCATCAGATCTTTAGAAATTGTAGGAGGATGCATGGAAATTTAGTACCTTTACTAGAGGAACCAGTGGGTCACTTTCCTTTATGTTTCATCAAATTATGTTATTAGGTGTGGAGCAAAGTTACATTAGTAGTTGAAAAGTAAAATGAATTAGTATATATAAGTTGTAGGATATTTTAATGGTGTTGAGAAAACATGTGGTCTTAATCGCGTGGGCCCGACTTACTACCTTTGCTCGTCTGCAACCCAATTTACTACTTTACCTATAGCTTGGAGACCCATACACAAAAGAAGTTTGTGGAGTTTTGTGGTCATAAATACTTGAATGATGTTAGATGACATACAATGACTCCATCTTAGCCTATGAATCTTGGTGATGGGTATGTGAAACTTAGTTCGAGCTAGAGATTGTTGGGTAGAGTTACTTACATTTACCTTTAAATAATTTGATGGTGTAATTCTTTTCTTACATCGTTACTGCATACTAATATTTATTAAAACCGGCCTCCTCACTCATCACTTATCACTAAGGCTGTCCAGTGGGCTGGGACGGTCCGGTCCCGTCCCGGCCCATCCCGGCCCATCCCGGTACCATCCCCGACCCCCTTTTAAAATACGGGATAAAAAATATCAGTAGCGGGGTTCGAACTCAGGACGGGACTAGGGCTCGTCCTGCCCGTACCGATCTCGCCCCATCCTGCTCCCCCGACCCGACCCGTCTTGGCCCGGCTTGGCCCGTCCCATCCCTTTTGCAAAAACTAGTAGTTGCACAAACGCCACTTTCAATTTTAGCCATTGACAACATCTAGTAACGACCATTTTGGCCCCCCTACACCCCATAAACCCCCTACTCCCTTAATGTTTATTTTTAACTCCTAAGTTAGTTTGTTAACACATTAACCCTATTTCTCAACTATAAATATCTCATTCTCCTCTTCATTTTTCTCACAAATCTTCCTACCATCTCTCTAATCTCTCTCTACAAGTCTAAATTGCACACTAAATATTATATTTCATTTGCTAATTTTTCAAAGTTTAAAAATTGGGAGTGAAGTTGGCAACTAGCTTGAGGATCATCGAACAAAGTTTTAATTTTCAACCTCGATTACTCGTCGATGTTACGTCGACGTTTGGTACCTTCGTTCCTTCTTTTATTTAAATTTTAATTATCGTACTTAATTTCATTAACTTTAATTATTTATTTGCATAATTATAATGAAAAGAGGTGAACATTTTTCTGGTATAGGTATTAGGGGTAACAGGGGTAAGGGTGCATCTTCTAGTAATCCTAGTTACGATGATTTCACTCATGCAGATGAAACTGATCTTTTTAATGTTAATATTAATATAGCATTAGATCATGAGGTATATTCTGCATATGAACCAGACATTGATTTAGAAAATGAATTAGAAGATAATTTAGATAACACACCCACTAGTGCACCTCCACCTCAGGATCAGACTGAGTCTCAAGCTGAAACTGGAATTCCTCATATTCCCCCTAGTATGAGAAGAGGACAAAAATAACGAAAATTAAATCATATGCATGAGATTTTTTTGAAAGGGACATTCATAATCAACTAATTATTTGTAAAATTTATCGCGAAGTTTATAAATTTAAAACTGGAAAAGGTCAAGGTGGGACAGGAGGTTTAATGAGACATGTAGAAAACTCTCACAAATCAAGGTATAATCAATACTTGGCTGAAAAAGCAGGTGTGCAAATGCCTTCTGAGTCGGGACAAGGTTCACATAGTGTCCCCGACCAAGTACATGGTCGAATTAACCCGATGACGGGGGGAGTTATGGGTCCGAAATATGATAAACACAAAGATCGGGAAAATTTAGCAAAATTGGTTGTTGTGGAGGGTTTGCCCTTTTCATTTCCTTCATCTCCTGGTTTTATTCATTACATTCGAGAAACATATAATCTTGCTTTTAACAGTTTTCCTAAATCAACTATTAGAAGAGATGTTTTTAAATTTGCGCATGAATATCAACAATATTTACGTTATGCATTGTATCATTTTAATGGAAAAGTAGTTATCAATTCTGACATAGGTCGTGGTACTAATGGTAATAATTATTTAACTATTAAATGTCAATGGATAGATCACAATTGGTCTATGCAAAAAACGTATATTAGCATATAGATATATTGATGAAAGGCACATGGTTTTTATTTCAAAACATATTCATGAAATTAGTGAATATTATGGAATTACTGATAAAATTATGACTATTACATTAGATAATGCTACTTCTAATGATTATGTTGTAAACATTTTAAAAACTCGATTGACACCATCTTTTCCCGATATTTTTCATGTTAGATGCGCATGTCATATTTATAACTTAGTTGTAAAGAATGAACTAAAACTTTTTAAAAACATCCTTGATAAAGTACAATTTGCTATCAACTTTATTTTTAAAGGTAATAAAATACAAAGACGCAAAGAGTATAAAAAACTAGTCATGATTGTGTATAAAACTTATAGGAAAATTTCAGAAGAAGTTGTGACTAGGTGAAATTCTTTGTATGAACACTTACTTGTTGCTCACGAGTATAGAAGATCTATAACTTTATTATTTAACGTCCATAATCAAAATCCAACGGATATACTTGTAGATGATGATTGGGATAAAATTTTGGAACTTATTGTATTTTTGGAGAAATTTTTTCTAGCTACTAAGGAATTTTCTGCTATTTATAATCCTACTATTTCATCTATGTTATTTTATATAGCTCTAATATTTTTGTTATTTAATGAATATATGAAAAATCAACTTACGCTCCAACTATTGCAAAAATGTTTGTAAAATTTAAAAAATATTCTTTACCTATTCCAACTATTTATTTTATCGGTGCTGTATTAAATTCTACTATTAAAGTAGACGGTTGTAATGCCCTTATTAAAACGATTTATGAATGCTTAGAAATACTTACAACAGACCCAACTGAAGAACCAACTAAAGAAGAAGTTATGTCTAGCATACAAACACAATGCAAAAATATGTATATGTATTACCAAGAGCAAATTGCAAATAATCAACCGGCTTCTGTACCGTCTTCTTCTACTTCACTTCAACCTTATAAAAAACATGCGGTTTCTGCTCCAAGTATTCAAGGCCTTCGAATTGAAATGTATAGTGGTTCAAGTTCTTCACAAATTAGCGAGTTTGATGTTTATGTTTTGCATGGTATTGAACCGTTCGAATCAATTGCCAACGAAAATGGACGTGAAGACTTGCTGAAATACTGGAGGGAGAATGAGAAGACATTTCCAACTCTATCAAAGATGGCCCGAGATGTGTTGAATATTCAAGCGTCATCAACAACTTCTGAAAGTGCTTTTTCTGCCAAAAGATTTCAAATAGGAGAGCACAAACACTCATTGGCGGGAGACAATTTGGAAATTGCAGTTTTATTTAGAGATTGGATTAGAGCGGAGCGTAGAAGGTGCGGTCAAACAGATATCAATGAAGAAGACGACTACAACTACAACGAAATCTTATTCGAGGGAGCGTTAAGCGACGTTGAATAATTTGACCAACAACTTTCAATTCCAACAGAAGATCCTCAAGAGATTGTCAGCAAATTAGAAAAAATATGGTTGAATATGTAATTTTTTTAATGACAATTTTACTATGTGATTTGCAACTTTTGAACTACGAAACAAAGTTGCAATTTTGAAATTGTTACAAAAATATTATATTTCTATTAAATTATATAAGAGGCAATTAGCCTTGGGATGTTTTTTCACTATCTTATTCAATTATTTAAGTGTTTATATATATATATATATATATATATATTTAAAATTAAGTGTCTAGAAAAAAAAATTAAAGTCCCCCAAATCCCCCTACCCGACCAATCCTGTCCCCCCAAATCCCGTCCCCTCTGCCGGCGGGATGTGGGACGGGACGGAACCTCTTTCCGTCCCTCATATCTCGGCCCGCCCTGTCCCACCAAACTCGATCCCGACCCTACCCCGTCCCCCCAAATCCCGTCCCGTCCTGTCCCATCCCGTCCCACTGACCACCGTTACTTTTCACTCATCAGCATATAGCTACTCCAGAAATAAATTGTAACATCACAAAATGTATCTAGAAATTATAAAGGGACAATATGTGATAGTATTCAAATTCATAGACAATATATAATATTCCCATTACATATAATTTATTAGCTGTAATTGCAAAATAGAGCTGCGGGCTACATTTTTATCCTAATGTTGATCCTTCTGCAGCCACATCAACATCTATAAACTGTTTTTTTACCAACACTTACAAGTTACCTAAAAAAAAAAAAAAAATAACCCGGTGCACTAATCTTTCACTTGACCAGAAGAGCCATCTTACCAGTTACATCATCGCTAAAAAGTCAAAAACAAAAGATAAAAAAAAGTAACAAACCATTTGCCAGCAAGTTGCAAAATGTAATAGGAAATTAAACTAATTCCCCATATACCTATACTTTTCCCATTAAAAAAGAGAAAAACTGAAGGTGGGGAAAAGGGTATATTAAGTATATAGTATTTAGGATTAATTTGTGTTTAACTTAATTTAATTTAAGTTAAACTCGAAAGTTTTTGCCCTCATAAGTCTGGCCGAACTGCCAATTAGATGGTGCCACGTTGTATGAAGTAACATAGCGATGGTCACTGGCTTTGACTTTAAAGGAAAGGGCTTGACCATCCAGCAAAGCATTGGATTGCCAATTTTGCCCCCAATTTCGACTCATAACTATCCATTTTGTTTTAGTACCTTTGACTTGAACTTGTTGAATGTCACCAGCACCTGCCACGTTGGTCACTATGATCATGTTGAAGTAACGGAAACCGTTGATTGTGAATCTGATTCCTCCTTGCTTTTTGCACGGAACCCTGTTAATTTTTCCACCAAAATAGTAAGGAAAATTTTTTAGTATAAGAGGAGAACAAAACTATAACATGATGTGCATTTAAAGTTTGTAAGTACTACTGGAATAGAGATATTTTCAGAGTATTTAGTCTTTTGTGGTAGTTAGTGCCAATTTTATATAGAGCTAATTGTATAAGAACTTCTTTTACGTTATCAGATTAATCAATATATTTACATGTAAGCTTTCTTAAAACGTGTTTGAGTATCTCTGCATGATAGACTTCAACAGAAAAGTATATGCCTCAATCCTAGAATTCCGTCTGTTTTCTGGGTTTGGAAAAGTGTGGATTTTCAAGAACGAGAATCATATGATATGTTGGGAATCTCTTATCTATTGTGAATCCTTTAATTTTCTGTTGAAGTCTATCATGCAGAGATACTCAAACACGTTTTAAGAAAGCTTGTATAAATTTATTGAATCTACTATAGTATTGTTTCAATCGGGAAGCGTTCCTCTTAACCATAAGGAGAGAAGGAGTTTTATTCACATTTCATTTGATGATTAGGACAGACTAAATGTCAGATTAGTAAATCTTATGTAAAAATACCATATGTTGCCTGATACAACATGTAATTAATGTTGACTTGATTGAGGTGAAATTCTTTTATATTGACCGTATATATAACTTAAACTCTCTATTTATATAAATATGCTATATATTAATTAAATATAATACTCCTATTAAATTGAAAAATAGTGATTGCATCTACCCCAGTTGCACCAGGTAAATCAACCCTTGACAAGTTATACGCATTAATAATGTAGACAATTTTCTTACACTATACTTCATGAATCTAATCTATAATAGCAAGTTAGTTACATCATTTCTATCATATTACCAATTACTCCTGGTATTTACCATAGATATTTTACCTAAATTACTCTGCGATTTGATATTCAAAATGTAAAAAATGGATCTTGGGCCTAACTCTACCCCAAAAGATAGTTTGTAGGGTGATGATTGTCCAAATTCATATAAGTAGTTCAGGTTCTCATTCCATATCCGATGTGAGACTCTTAACACTCTCCTGCACGCCCAGACCTTATTAACTAGAGCTTGAATAATATAATTTTGGGGCCCAACATCGGTGAACAAAGAATTGAAATGAGTCTGACTCTTATACCATGTAATAAATGGATCTTTGGCCTAACTCAATACCAAAAACTCCATTCCTTACACAAATGTCAATTGAATGCGACTAACCTGCGATAGGTAACTGGGACGATGCCAGCAACGTATTGCGCGATTTGAAGGAACATAGGCATGGAAAGGTCGAAATGGGGACGGGGCGGGTTGCACCACCCACCATTATCATTTGGCAAAGCAAAGTTTGGTGGACAGAAGTTTGTACCCGTCACAAATATGGAAGGATTTCCAGGGGTGCAGTATTTCTTATCATTTGTGCACTTTATCTCAAAGCAAGCACCACAACTCAGCCCACTGTTGAAAAGGGCTGTGCTTAGTGCTGCGTTGTTCTTTCCGTATCCTGCGCTGTACAAATTTCCATATCCACAAGCACCACCTGTTGCGGAAAGAAAAACAACAGATAAATGAGTCTAAGAGCACATGATTTGGATTAGCCGGTTAAAACTAGCTGATAAACCCTAATTATTGGAAAATACGTTTAGGCACTGAAGCTGAATTTATAAATAAGTAATTACATATTTAAATAATAGTGTTGTAAAACTGATAATAAGTCATTAATGTATTTAGTAAAAAGATGTTGGTAATTACTTTTAAAAATGATAAAAATGTCCTCAATGCTATTTTTTTGAAAAATATAACTCTAAAAGTGCTTTTACATAAAAAAAAAATGACAAATGACGAAAATAGAATTACTCCATGTTTTAGAAAGAGTATTTTAAAGATTATAAACAATATTAGGAATAAAATTGTAAAAGTCTTGATCAAATAAAAATGCTTATAAACTATGAAATAAGTAAAGAATGACCAACTTATGAAATAATTATAAGTAGTTGATTTTAGCTTATATGCATTTTGGTGTATATCAAACCAAAATGTCTTATAAGCTTAGCCACGCATCCTCTAACTTTTATGAATGATGCCAATGGATAAAATAACGTTTATACCATGATCAGGTTACCAAAAATATAACTACGTGTAAGCGTCTATACTACACAACAAAAAATGGAGAGAGAAATGGCAGATACGTACCCATGGTGCCAGAGGCATCAGAGCCGCCATAGAAGGTGGCATGGGAGCTCTGCCAGAGACCACCTGTGTAAACACCTGGGACCTTTGACTGAACAATCGTCAGAAAAGAGAGAAGACTAGCAATGCAAAGCATCCAAGTTATAGCCATTGTTTTCAATGGAGGAACAGAAAGAGAGAGGGAGTTGGAGTTGAAATATGAGAAATGCTAATAGGGTTTTGGGCGCCAATGGATAGTAGGGAGGAAAGTGGAGGTACTTATTAAGTAATCACAAGTGCATGGCTTGTCATTAATGCGTTATTTTTCTTCATTATATTAAGTATGTTAAAAGTTACAGTACTACTACTTTTTTTTTTATGTCAGAAATGTAGAGTAGCAATATTTATCATGGCTTACTCCATAAGAGTAAAGGGCGGGGAAAGAAGTTAAGAGGAAAATACTACACTACGTGGTATTACAAGTATACATGTGAGTTACACGTGATGTCGAGTATACCTAGCTTCCAGCACATGGTAATGTTTAATGATTTATGCCTAAGTTTATGACAAAGTCTAAAAATTAAACAAAGCTTAAACTTCTTGATTCTTAATTTCTATATGCTAGCTAGCCGATAGACGGAGTCAAAATTTGTAATTTATGTGTTCTGAACCACAATTTTTTCTGCTTATTGGTTCTAGATAGATTAATTGATTAATTTATTTTATATAATTTAAATAAAATTTTAATATAAATATAAGGTTTGAACCAAGCTACTGAATTATGACAAACACGTCTTGCCGCTAACAAAGGTTTCTTTAGATAGCAAATGTTAGGGACTCTAGTGAAAGGTGTTTGTTGCTTTAGCTATCAATTTAGAACAAGTTGCTGTAAGATTTTTTGCACATTATAGTAGTAATAGTAGCTTGCTTCATTTATAAGTTGAGTTACATACTCCTTTTGCTCATCCAATGTATATCTTGACCACACACAAAATTAACAAGAGATTGACAATACAAGGGAAAGTTGAATAGGTCCTCAAGCCCAATAGAAGGATTGCTTCAAGGCCAAGAAAACAAGGTGGAAAAACATGAAGGAAAGGTTCTTTTGTATAGCACTGAGAAGACTAACGTAAATTTGGGTGAGGGTTCTTTTTTCTTTCTTTTTAGTTCTTTATTTTTTGTTTCCCACCGGTGTCTAGTATCGGTATTGGAGCCCCGATTAATCTGGATTCATACTGCGTAAGGCACATTTAAGGGGAAATCGTTCTGATTTTGTTGGAAATTTACTGATGTAGGATTGAGTTTATCCCGTCTTTAATGACTTAAACACGTCTGCCCCGCATGTCGAAAACATCGTTTCTTCGTACATGCCTAATCTACTAAGTGAGTAAATGATGTTAGTGCCAAGTATCGTCAAATTTCGTTAAAAAATGAAAGAGTTATTGGTACACAAAATAAGGTGTTTGAGACATGAAAAGATGGAGTGTTTTTGGCAAAAAATGACAAATCTCCCTCATTGGTAGAGGATGGAAGGATTGTGCAATATATAAACTCTAAGTTTGAGTAAGGGTTTGGGACCCCAAGGGGTAACCCATGTGTTTAGAAGGGAGAGGACCTAGGTGAGCTTGGGTTCGGGTCTAAGCCCCACACGCATGCCGCCGCCTGCCCGTCCGGTCTGGTCCGGGCTGTGGGCTGTCTTCCGAAATTTTTTTTTGGTCCCTGAAGAATTCAGAGACGTTGCAACGGCCCTCCTCCCCAACTATAAATTGAACAGTAATGTTCAGTCGAAATAGAGAAAACACAAAAATCGAAAAACTCTTCCTCTTATATTCTGTTCGAAATACAGAAACAGAAAACACTGTTCTGTTCGAAAGATCTCCAGCAATCTGTTCTTACTTATTTTCTTCGCTAGAATCAATATTATTTGCTTTGTATTGTTGATTGTTGTTGTTTTATCTTGGGAGACTGTTGTCCATTATCGTAAAAGCATCTATACGGGCCAATTTTTTCTTAACAAAAGAGAGTCATCTCTCGACTCATCGTTTCTTTTGTTTAACCTTTCTGACACCAATTTTACACTATAATTTTAACATAAAATTTACTAAGTGTTCGAAAGATGTCTGTTTAAGACATCATCTGCTGCACTAGGACTCGGAAGTTATTGAATATCCGGAACTTTAATGTTCCAAACCTACAGAACTTAGGAGTTCCAGAGGTTGAACCAAGACGGAGCAAAATGGCCAAAAAGGACAAAACCTTTGGTCCAGACTTTCTAACATATATGGTTGAAAATGAACCGAGGACAATTAAAGAAGCATTGTCAACTCCAAAAGCACCGCTTTGGAAATAAGTTATAGAAAGCGAAATAAATTCCATCATGCAAAACGATACTTGGGAAATGGTTGATATTCCTCCGGAAAGCAAACCTTTGGGTTGTAAGTGGATACTCAAAAAAAGTACAAACCAGATGGAACTATAGACAAGTATAAGGCCAGATTAGTAGTCAAAGGCTACAGACAAAAGAAAGGTCTCGATTACATCGACACATACTCCCTTGTGTCTAGATTAACGTCCATAAGGGTATTCATAGCCATTGCATCTTTGTGTGACCTTGAGATACATCAAATGGATGTTAAGACAGTCTTCCTAAATGGAGAGTTGGAAGAGAAAATATACATAGAACAACCCGAGGGGTATATGGTTCCAAGACAAGAAAAAAAAGTATGTCGATTTGTTAAGTCTCTGTACGCACTCAAACAAGCCCCGAAATAATAGCATGAAAAGTTTGACAATACTTTATTATCAAAAGAAACACCATAAATGAATGTGATACATATATCTATATAAGAGGGAACTCTGACTCATTTGTCATGATATGTCATTACGTAGATGGCATGCTCATCACCGGAAGTAGTCTAAACTTGATCTTGAAAACCAAGAATATGTTGAAATAATACCTCGACATGAAATATATGGGTATTGCAGATGTGATCTTAGGAATTAAGATGTCTAAGACATCTGACGGGTTGGTTTTATCTCAATCTCATTACATTAAAGATGTTTTGAGGAAATTTGATGTATTTGACAGTCCCATTATGAAGTCACCAATGGATATGAATCATACAATTGATAAGAATCGTGGTTCACACGTATCCCAAGAGCGATATGCACATGTCATTGGTAGTTCGATGTACATTATAAACTACACCCGACCCGATATCGCTTATCCAATCAATAAGTTGGCTAGGTTTACTCATAATCCAGGAACTGATCACTAGAAGGCCTTAAATCGGATACTACGATATCTGAAATATTTGCTGACTTACAGATTACATTATTCAAGATATACAACTGTATTGGAAGGATACAGTAATGCAAACTAGATATCGGATATAAAGAATATCAAATCCACCAGTGGGTATGTTTTTACAATTGGTGGTGGGGATGTGTCTTGGAAATCCTCTAAGCAAACATGCATCACCTGATCCACGATGGAATCAGAGTTTATCGCTTTGGACAAATCAGGAGAAGAAGCAGAGTGGCTTCACGATTTCTTAGAGGATATCCCTTGTTGGGATAAACCCGCACCTTCGGTGATGATTCACTATGATAGTCAATCGGCTTTAGAAAAGACACATAGTAATATATACAACGGCAAGTCTAGACATATTCGTCGGAGGCATAAGACCGTTAGACAGTTGATCACTACGGGTGTCATTTCCATTGATTACGTCAAATCAAAGGATAACTTAGTAGATCCATTAACTAAAGGCCTACCCAAAGATCAAATATTCTGCTTGTCTAGGGGAATGGGCTTAAAACCCAAACAATAAGAATCTTTATGGTGGTGACCCAACCTTACTGACTGGAGATCCCAGTAATTTGGTTCAATGGGAAAACTAAACTATAGAGGTTCGGTTTAGTGCTTCACTTGAAGTAAGAGCACTTCAGATTATCATTCTTTAAAGAAATATAACTCAAAAGCCGTTCCCGCGATAGACATTGAGTGTTACCTGCATAATGGGTAAAGGATAAGTTTCTGAAACTTTTAATGATTCCTAATACTTGCGAGTGGGGTAGAGCAATATACCTTATAGGAGATCACCTATTTAAGTGTGAAGACATACCGCTTCAAATGTACGAACTTAAGAATTCAAGCGTTGTCCATGGCCACAACGGACAAAACAATAAAAAGAAATGAATAAGGAGAGTTATTGTGTTGATATCATTGTGTTGGTTTACACTAAACACTGATGGTTCAATACATCACGTTCGCTGCGCAGTAAGTAAATCCGATGGTAATCGACTAAGGAAGGTTCAAAGCCAAAATCTACCTTTCATGATGCAATATCTTTTTGCTGAAAGATTGCTGGACTTTGGCACCTCGTGTGCACCAATTCTCTTTCAAGAGGGGATTGTTGGAAATTTACCGATATGGGATTGAGTTTATCCCGTTTTTAATGACTTAAACATATGGGCCCGCATGTCGGAAATATTGTTTCTTCGTACATGCCTAATCTACTATGTGAGTAGATGATGTTAGTGCCAAGTATCGTCAAATTTCGTTAAGAAATGAAAGAGTTATTGGTACACAAAGTAAGGTGATTGAGACATAAAAAAATGGAGTGTTTTTGGCCAAAATGACTAATCTCCCTCATTGGTAGAAGATGGAAGGATTGTGCAATATATAAACTCTAAGTTTGAGTAAGTGTTTAGGACCCCAAGGGGTAACCCCAGTGTTTTTTGTTTCTGTATTTCGAACATAACATAAGAGGAAGAGTTTTCTGGGCTCGGGTTCCGGGTTCTCGGGCCTCAGGTCACGGGTTGTAGGTTGTCTTCCAGAATTTTCTTTTTGATCCATGAAGTGTTTCTTATTTACACTTTGGTCCCTGAAGAATTTGAAAACGTTGCAACAGTTCGGAAGATTTCAGAAACGTTGCAACGGCCCTCCTCCCCAACTATAAATTGAACAGTAATGTTCATTAGAAATAGAGAAAACACAGAAATCGGAAAACTCTTCCTCTTATGTTCTGTTCGAAATACAGAAACATAAAACACTGTTCTGTTTGAAAGATCTCCAACAATATGTTCTTATTTATTTTCTTCGCTAGAATCAACATTATTTGCTTTGTATTATTGATTGTTGTTGTTTTATCTTGGGAGACTATTATCCATTACCATAAAAGCTTCTATACGGGGTAATTTTGTCTTAACGAAAGAGAGTCATCTCTCGACTCAACGATTTTTTTGTTAAACCTTTCTGACACCAATTTTACCCTACAATTGTTTCAATACCCAAGCTCGAAGAAGGAACCTTATCCATCCCACCACAATCCTATTTTTTTTTAGTTCTTTCTCGTCATTAAGTATCAATGACTTTTTGCGTACTATGAGGTTGATATCCCTAGTGTTTTTTCTATAATTAGACGTGAAAGAAATTGTTAATCATGAAATGCAACAAATTACTGCTTCCGTTATTTTCTTAAATAAAGTTGGGGCATTGTATATCATTTAGTTATAAGTACTAAAAGTTAGGCACGCATCTAAAACTTAAGGAACTTTTATCTAAAACAGTTTGGGAAGTGAAACAACAAAAAAACAAAGATTTGTCACCAACCCTTAATGAGAAAAGGTAGAGGACGATTCATGATTATAACTAGGTTGAAGTGGTTAAAACACCTTGATGTGGATTGCAACTTTAGTCCCGAAATTATGGCTAGTTTGCAAGACATCCCTGAAGCTTGGTTAAGTGGATTTTAATATACCCCTGAGCTCATAAGCCTTAGAGAGTGTAGTCATTTGCGGGTTCATCTGGATTTTTCAACTGATGTGACCTCCACGTGTATAATCTTAACGCCAAATAATAAAGGAAAATTATATCCGGGTAGATAACTCGATCCGATAATTAACGTTCAATTCAATCACCCTAATTCGTCTAGAACTATCAATTTGAACCAAAATCAGATTACATTGTTAGTCCTCATACTTTCTTCAACCTAATTAATACATAAATAGAACTTCAACCATAACCAGATTGTGTTTTAAGATAAAACATCAAATTAAATAGCACACTAATACATAGGAAAATCTTAAATGTTCTTGACCACTTCAACTCTTGCTCATTTTTATTTTTCTTCTTCAACAACCCGAAATAACAACATTAGCTTGCTCCGGAAATTGTGGTTCATACCACTCGAAAACTTGCAAGAACATCGACCTCTCACCTATACAATGTGAGCCAAAATCAGTGACAAACTCAACAAATTAGATGCAAAATTGACCCAGCAAATTAGATGCAAAATTGACCCAACAAAATTAGTTACAAATCCAGCAAATTAGATGCAAAATTAACCTATCAATATCAGTTAGAAACACATCAAATTCGATGCAAAATTGACCCACCAAACCCAATAAGAATAAAAATTACATACCTTGTAGTTTTTATAACTCCAAAATCTCCTTCCTGAATTGTCATCGGACCATGAAAATCATCACCACCGCCGGAAATTCACATCTACAAACTTTAGTCATGAACCCAATTGAAATAGAAATTAATTGAAAAGACAAAAAAAATTAGCAATTACATAAAAAGGTGAAGAAAAATCTTGACTTCTAAGTTGTTGGAATTTTAATGAAATAGGTTTAAATATAGGAGAAAGTGGTTTCATAGCCGTTGAGATACAAAAGAGAATAAAGAAAAAAATGAAAATATGGCTTTTTTAGCCGTTTGAGTGTTGATGTGGAAGCTCTGGTAGAGTTCGAGCACACTTGTTGTGCCATGTGACAGCTCGGAGGTGTATTAAAATTCATTTAGGCAAAAGTAATGGTGTTTTGAAGACTAGACATAGTTTGGAGATCAAAATTGTAAACCGTGTTAAATTTAGGGTGATTCAATCACTTCTCTCTTATAATTGTGGCAATGCATGTTAGTTTTCTAGTTTTCCACAAAGATCGCTTTGCTACCATTAAGACATTATCCACCTATAAATTACCCTAGATTTGTCCAAATATGAAAAATACATTTTATGAAAGAGAAATTTTAGCCATGTAAAGTAACATAGCAAACAAGGATGTGGCTTACCGATCAATGAAATTGATGAAAATTAAACACAAAATTACTAGGTAAATATTTAATTTTTTCTTATTTTCTTTAATCTTGATTGGTAAAATTACCTTTATTTATAAATACTTGTGAAAGGTAACGAATAACTAATAAAGTAATCAAAGTGGCTTAAACAGATCCAAACATCACTTGCCATTAAAAAAATATATTACCAACTATAATTCTTTTATATAATTTTATGATATTCAGAGTTTAATGATCCGATTAATTTAAATTTGAGTAGTGTAAAACTTATTAAAGGGGTCCTTACAGAAATTTCTTTGTTCTTAAGGCTGAAGCTCGAATTGTCTAATTAACGGTGAAAGAATCATTTACGTCCCACCACAATCCCTCAGTGGTACCATAGAATAGGAGTACTTGGCACAATGAAGAAACTTTGACCTATCGTTTGAACTCCTTTTACCTTCCTTCAACCCAAATTCGACAATTTCTATACAGTTTCAGGTTTGCATGTGTATTAAGTATAATTTTAACATTTGAAGTTTATAATGTTGAGTTGACCATGAAAGGGCTTTGACTTCCTCTATTTAGGTTCTTAATTCTAGAGATCCGAAATCACATGCAAACAAATGGTTTATTTTTAATTATGTTAATTCTTGGATACGAATTACTTATAGTTGAGTGTTACACACGTATATCGTACTGTATGCCATGCCACTAATTTAAGTAACCCACATTAATCATTACATCTAAAAATCAGGTGCTTATTCCGCCCAATCATTATATTACTCAAGTATAGGTTTTTGGCCACAAGTTGGTACTCTCTATTAGTGCTCTCTCCGTTCACTTTTACTTGTCTATAATAAAAAGAGATTTTCATTTTTACTTGTCACTTTTAACATATCAAGAGAACATAATCCCCCCCCCCCCCTATTTTACCCATATTATTAATTACTCATTTCAAATCATTTTTCTAGTCCATTAAAATTATGCACCAATTAATATGGGTATAATGATAAATTATACACTTTATTTATTATTTTTTTTAAAAATATGCAAAGTCAATAATGGACAAGTAAAAGTGAATGGAGGAAGTACTACCATTTTTCCATCTTTTTATTTTATTTTTTAGTTAGTTGATTAGTTTTCATGATCACAAAAGAAGAATTGCCTATATAGAGGAAGTAGGTTTTAGATAAAATGTGTTTTTGTGCCCCCTAGTAAGGAAAGCAGCTGAGATAGAGAGAGTCGCTCCTATCTGACGGATAAATCTTTTGCGTGCCCTTAAATTTTTTGCAAGAGCCAACCACACTGGGCAAGCAACTGAGATAGAGAGAGTCGCTCCTGCCTGATGGATAAATCTTTTGCGTGCCCTTAGATTTTTTACAAGAACCAGCCACACTGGATGACATTCTCTTCAGTCTTCGATGCAATTGACAATTTCAGCCTTCTTCTTGCTTTTTATTTGTTTAAAAAGCTGGTCTTTTTGAATTGCGTCTTGAATTAGTAACTCACTCGTTAACTATATAACATTAAACATGTAGTATCCTTATAGCATTATATCATAGGCGAATTCAAGGTTTTAATAAGATGAATTCAACTTTAAAATTATGAGTTTAGAATCTGATATTTGTTGAAGTTTTTTATTTTCTTACATATATATATATAGGCTAAATCCGCCAACGCTGAATACATGTAATTTCCTATTAGTTGGAGTAGTAAATAAAGGAATGTGTTCCTTGAATTCATTAATTGATGATTTACAATATATAGTATTTACAAAAATATTTACCTTGCTACAAACTAGCTAAGTACCAGCCTAATTACAAAAGGAATATAATTCTACCTAAAATAAGAGATATACAATTAATGTAAGATTACACCCCTGCAGTCGAAGCGGGAGGCTCACGAACATTGAGACTGACTTGAAAATCATCAAACAGTATGCGCGGAAGTCCTTTGGTGAAGATGTCGGCAATCTGATATCTGGAAGGAACATGAAGGACACGAACTTGACCATGAGCCACTTTTTCGCGAATAAAATGAATGTCCATCTCAGTGTGTTTGGTACACTGATGTTGGACGGGATTGCCGGAAAGATATATCGCAATAATATTGTCGTAGTAGACCAGTGTTACCTTTTGAATCGGATAGTGAAGCTCAAGTAGAAGGTTACGAATCCAACAAGAATTAGAGACGACGTTGGCCACACCTCTGTACTCTGCTTCGGTACTGGATCGGGATAGTGTAGGTTGCCTTTTGAAAGACCAAGACAATAGGTTATCTCTGAGGAAAATGCAGTAACCGGACGTGGAGCATTGGGTGTCAGGACATCCACCCTAGTCAGTATTAGAATAAGCAGCGAGACCAGTGAGCGAGGACCTGTATAGATGTAAGCCGAAGTGAAATGTGCCCTGGACGTATCGTAAAATACGTTTGAAGGCATGCATCTGTGCTTCCGTCGGATTATGTATATGCAAACAGATTTGTTACACGACATAGGATATGTATGGTCTCGTGAATGTGAGGTACTTCAGGGCCCCAGCTAAGCTATGATAGTGAATCGGGTCTGAATACGGAGGGTCAAAATCAGCGCTAAGCTTGGAATTGGTGTCCACTGTTGTGTAGGATGGTTTGTAAGATGTCATGCCTGCACGGTCAATGATTTCTTTAGCGTATTTCTTCTAACACAGAAATAAACCGCTTGAATGGCAAGTGACAGAGATTCCCAAGAAATAACTCAGGGGGTCCAGATCCTTCATAGCAAACTCAGAGGAAATGAGAGACATAATGGACCGACGGAGGGCATAAGATGATGTGCTGAGGATGATGTCATCAACATATAATAAGGGGTAAGCTATGTATGGACCCTTGTTGTAGATGAACATTGAATGATCAGATTTGCTGTGTGAAAAATCGATAGATGAAACATAATCGGTGAACCGCTGGTACCATGCTCTAGGAGCTTGTTTCAGTCCATAGAGCAATTTTTGCAACACACACACATAATCCGGATGAATAGGATCCCTGAAACCCATAGGCTGATGCATATATACCGTTTCATGAAGATCCCTATGTAAGAAAGCATTCTTGACATCAAGCTGATGAATGGGCCAAGACTGGATAGAGCAATGCTGAGGGCGGTCTGGATGATTGCGAGATTTACGACCGGGCTGAACGTTTCATCACAATCCACTCCCACCTATTGAGACCTAAATATCCACATAGAACGAATAATGTTAGCATCAGGTGGACGGGGTACTAGGTCCCACACCTTATTATCAATAAGAGCATTATATTCGTCAATCATTGTGGCTTTCTAATTTGGGTCGTACAATACATCTTTCGGATTACGAGGGACATGGGGAAGGGACAACTGAAATGGATAGGTTAAATAGCCGTTTAGGTTTGGAAATTTAGTGCATGGCACAAGTTTTTATTGTCCGAAAGTGTGGCTCGGGATGCAGGATGAGAGGAGAGTGAGGTTCCGTAGGACTGTCGGGAAGAGGAGAAAGGGCATGGTCGTACTAGGTCCCACGCCTTATTATCAATAAGAGCATTATATTCGTCAATCATTGTAGCTTTCCAATTTGGGTCGTACAAGGCATCTTTTGGATTACGAGGGACATGGGGAAGGGACAACTGAAATGGATAGGTTAAATAGTCATTTAGGTTTGGAAATTCAGTGCATGGCACGAGTTTCCATTGTCCGAAAGCGTGCCTCGGGACACGGGATGGGAGGAGAGTGGGGTGCCGCGGGACTATCGGGAAGAGGAGAAAGGGCAGGGGTGGCGGGATCGGCTGGTCGAGGCTAGATTTGTCGAGATATGGTTGCGGAATCGCCATAAGATGGGTTGTTCAGAGCCACCGTAGGTGAAACCGGCAACCGACAACCGGGTGGGCAGAGTGTCCTGGACTGACCGTAGTGGGTTTGGGTGTCAGGGACTGAGACGTTGGATTATGTAAATGATGATTTAGAAGGGGGTTTAGACCATCATTTACGAAGTCGTAGGAATGCCGATGTGGCGAGTTTAGTGAGGCAAAAGGGAATTGAGACTCATCAAATAGGACATGACGTGAAATAATTAATTTACGGCTTGATAGGTCATAGCAAGAGTAACCACGATGATTGGTGGGGTAACCCAGAAACACACACAGAGAAAATCGCAGTTGGAGTTTGTGAATGGTCAGATGGAGAGGATAACAGAGACATCCGAAACTACGCAAGTGTTGGTAGGAGGGGTTCCTATGAAATTAGAACTTGAGCGGGCGACCGTAGAGCTAGAGACTTGTTTAGGATTATGTTTAGGAGATATGTGGCCATGGAGAGTGCGTAATGCCAGAATTGAGGGGGAATCGAGGCGTGGGCAAGTAGGGCATGAATTAGGTTATTTATGATTTGGATTTTCCGTTCGGCTTTATCATTTTGGTAGGAGGTGTGAGGGCAGGAAAAATGAAAGGTAAGACCATTTTTGGAGCAAAACTATTTGAATTGGTTATTATCGAATTCCCTGCCATTGTCACATTGAAAACATTTAATGCTCTTTTATAATTATGTTTTCACGAAAGCACTAAATGAGGGGAAAATGGGGTAGACTTGGGATTTATTACCAATTGGAAAATTCCATAGAAAGTTGGAATAATTGTCCAAAAACAACACATAATATCGATGGCCGGCAGTACTTAAAATAGGGAAAGTCCACAAATCATTATGTATTATATCGAAATGCATTAAAGTACAATTTGTGGATGCATAAAATGGTAATTTAACATGTTTCTCAAAAACACAAGATTCACATATAGGAGTCATAGAAATACAGTTGCATTAAATAAAATTATTATTCCTAAGGGAGCGTAAAACAGAATCTCCCTGATGCCCTAATCTAGAATGTCATAAGGAGGACGAAAGAGCAGCAAAGGTTGATGGAATTGAGGTTGGTTTGTTGACGGCGTTTGAAATATGGTAGAGATCTCTGGTACTGTCACATCTCATTATTCGTTTCCCTCTCGTAAAATCCTTCACAGAAAAATCAAAAGGATCAAAGTCAAGGGAAACATTATTATCAGTTGTGAAACGTCGCACAGAGATTAGATTCTTAATGAGTTTAGGAGCATAGAGGATATTTTTTAAAATTAGTGGTGGATGTGGTGGGGATAAGAATGAATGACCAAAACCACGAATAAGAATGCCTTGTCCACTACCAACAACAATATTCCTATTTAAATTACTCAAATTGGAATAAGACGAGAGAGTGCCTTATGATGCCGTCGTGTGAGATGTGGCACGTGTGTTCATATACCAATTTTCGTCTGGAGCGTTGAGTGAAATTGTGTTCATAGCTGCCTCAATATCAGTCGGTGCATAAGTTGAGGGTGGGAGAGCCTGTGTTGTGTAGGTATGTTGTAGACGTGCGACGAGTATGCCAGGTTGGGCCTGTCGGGTCAGAGGTGGAGTCCACGAGGAGGTAGGATACGGGCAAGGAGGAGAGGCCCATGATAGTGGGGCCCACGCGGCCCACGGCGGGTAGGCAGCCCACGACGGGTAGGCATCCCACGGCGGAGGTTGCTGCCACTACCGCGGTCGCTGCTGGTTGTTTCTTATCGGCGGGGACTGCCCTTTGCCGCCACCGTTGATGCCGAAATTCCATCCACCGCGACCTCTGCCTGACTGCTGTCCTCTGCGGTTGTTGCGGGTCGACGCGGTCTGTTACGGGTCCTCAGGTCGGCAGTGATGGCTTCTAGAATTGGAGGCCCTGGCATTGGCGGAGGGCCCGACAGTGGTGGTGAGGATGGCATCTGCAATGCTCGTCTGAGTAGTGTTGCGCTTGATTTTCCGGGTTTCCTCAAGAATTAGCTCCGAACGAGCCACATAAAATGGTGGTAACGACGTGCATTGCTGAAGGATGGTAGCAATGCCGTCATAGGATTCATTCAAGCATGCAATAAGTTACATGACCAATTGCTGATTAGTGACTGATGCGCCAACGTTGGAGAGTTGATCGGCAAGCATCTTGAGTTCTTGACAATATGCAAACACGTTTGGGAAATCGTCTTGATGAACGTCCTTAAACTGATTTTTAAGGTATAACGCACGTTGAGTTTTGTTGTCGTGAAAAATACTTTTCAAACGTTTTCACGTTTGGCGGGCAGTGGTGTCGGTCTCAATGATTATGTGCAATAGATCATTAGAGATTGTGTCGTATATCTACTGGAGGACAAGCTGCATCCAAACGAGACCAAAGTGCATCATCAGAGGTCGAAGTCGAGGGTAGGTCGGTGGACTTCGATTTAGGAAGGATGATATGGTCGATAACTCTGTAGACACGATAATGGATTTTGAACAGTTCCGCCCACGAGGAGTATTGACCCTTTTCCATCTCAAGAGTCACATTGATGAAATTTTTAATATTGTTGAGTGCAAGTGCATGATGAAATATGGTTTTGTCATCCATGGAAGATGAAATTTAGGAGGAGAAGGGAGAGAGAATGGCCGAAGAAACACTAGGGTTCCGTTGTGGGTGGGTGGCGGCCGAGAGGGGGTCGACGGCGGGGAGGGTTTTTGTTTAGGGTTAGGCTACTGATACTATAAAGGAATATGTTCCTTGATTTCATTAATTGATGATTTACAATATATAGTATTTATAGAAATATTTACAGTGATACAAACTAGGTAAGGAATCAACCTAATTACAAAAGAAATATAATTTTACCTAAAATAAGAGATATATAATTAATTTCTGTTAGTAAATAAGGAAAAAGTATTAACTTGATTCTTAATAAAATAACAGAAATAGCAAGTCGTTGAAACTTGAAAATATCATCGAACTCTGGTTTTTCAAGAAAATGAAAACTATAATAAATTAAATAAAATCCGGCAGTAAAGAATCTTGTCACGACATGGGCGGAGACGCGGAGTACTCAACTGATAATTCATTAACCTCTACAAAGAAAAATAAAAATATAAAAGGTTAAGAGTTAATTAGGAGATATCTTAAGCCAGTCATCTAATTGAATGCACTCACCTGACAATCATATAGAAAAATAAATTAATCATATGTTTTCATTCCTTGCTGAATTTATTAATCGCAATTAATTAAAGTTAATGCGCTCTCTAAGCAAAGGACGGTACTTGAGATTCCACTTGTTCCGTACCACTTTCTTAGCAAGGGAAGGATGTAAGTAAAAGTTGCTCATAAATTATTCTATTCTCATTTGACCTTACCTTCTAATTAAGAGAGAACCATATTATTTAGTTCTCTTAATTTTATTTCTTTTGTTATTTAAGAAATATAGTTTAAGCACTCTATTTTATTCAAGAGATACCATTGGCTTTATTTGGCTAAATAAAATAAAAAAGAACCATCTTTCGTCGTCCTTATACTTTGCAAAAAAAGTTAAATTCAGATAATTTTTTATAAAAAATTGATCTGTTGGTGACTAAAGGCAATTTCAAGTTAATATTTTAACGGTAAGGACATAAATGAACCAAATTTTTAATGGAGAGCCAAGTTAAACGCAAATTTGAACCCTATCCCTAAAAAATTTAATGCATGAGAGGAGGGAAATAAAGTTGATGTGTGGTTTGTATTTTCATCTAAAGCAAATTTTGATTTTCATAGCCTCATAGGCTTACTTGTACTGGTCTTTTCCGTATACACTAAAAAGGGCAGTCCGTTGCACTATGCGCGGAATCTAGAGAAGGGTCAGACTACAAATGCCTATTGTACGCAGCCTTTTTCGTATACACTATTTTAGGAAAATGCCTCAAAATCATCAAGGGATGAACTCAATTGCAATCAAAATTATGATTTTCACTTAATTTTATCGAAGCAACCGTTGAGGTAAAAATTTATTCGCATATGATATTTGTCTCAAATCAATAGATGCATTACATGTGTTTGAATATAGATAACTATCACTTTACCATGAGTAATTAATATATATTCACTCCATCAAATCACTTAACTAGTTGAAACTTGAACAGTTGAAATTACGAGAAACCAATAGATGAATTAAGGTAAGAGTAGTTGAAGTTTTATTCACTAAACCTGTATAAAATAATTACACAATTTAGCAACTTAAAAGCCACTTATGCATAACTTTTCCAAATATCCCCTTGATAACCAATTGAGCTGCCCAAGCGGACTCCACTTATGCATAACTGTCTACGCTAGACATGGTTGGTAAGTAGTAACCTGTAAAAGAGTTTGACTACACTTTTTAGTGAATAAAAGATTACAAATTCTTGAGAATTGCAATATAGTTGAGTTAAACGTTGAAAATCTTTCCCAATTGTATAAAAGTTTGTTAATGTTACAAAGTTGTTCCTTGACCAAAAAAAAGAAAGGGCCAAGTGCACAGATAACCGAATTGCCGACCAATATTTAAGCCATAGCCAAAATATATAAATTATTGTCTATTTGACCACATCAAAATTAATTTACGGTGAAGTTGACAAAAATAGAGTCTGAAGTTCATTTATGGGTCTGAATTGGTTTGATAGTCTCATACTTTAGACATTTTTATTTGAAATTAGGCTTGATAGTCATGTCTGAAATTTGAATTGTCCTTCAAACTTAACAAATCTAATAAAAATCTTAGTTGATGTCTCTTTTATATTATATCTCACCCAAGTACTTTTACATTCGTGAAAATAGCAATATCAAAATGGATAAATAAAAACTAAATATTTTATAGTGAAAAGATTTATAAGCACATTTCCACTATTACTTTAACTAGGCAGGTTGATAAGTTTGTCTTTACATATTTTTGGTTGCATTTAGACCAGTTTTACGTCCAAAGTTTAGTGTCGTTTTACTTATTTTTTAATCATTGAATACAAAAACTTGTTCAACAGACCGGAGAAGAAGATGAAAAAGAGGACGAGGAGCGCTTTTGTCTGAAGTTTATTTAAATTGACTACACGTTAAAAAATTAGAAAAATTGAATATAACTTAAATAGTAGGGTGAAAACTAGCTACCAGCTCAATTTTTTCAAAAAGAAAATCACAAATCTTGACCACTGGATGCCCTATAAATGAATTCGCAGGAATGCCCTATCTTGGGGGTGGTCTTCAATTTTTGCCATGCAAATCACAGGTCTTTAATTTTTGCACTCCGGCACTTCAAGTAATTAAAAAATAGCCGAAAATATCACTGACCTCGAAAAAACAAACAAAAAAAAAAAATTCGGCCTACCCTTATCTATGACCTAATTTCGCAAGACAAAAATTCATATTCGGCATAACTTCATTTCTATAGAACTTATGCCGGACAAGGCAAAGTTTTTATAAACTTACGCCGAACACTTCATTTCTACATAACTTATGCCGGAGAAACTTTGCCTTGCGAAATTTATTTTTTTCGACTCTGTTAGGGATCAAACCCAGAATCTCTGGCTTTATAGACCACTGAAAAATGGTACTTTGTCCCATAAAATTTTATTAAATGAGAATCAGGAACAAAAATTAAAGATCAGTGATTTGAGGGGGAAAAATCCACGTGAAAAAAAGTAGGGGAAAGGACACTCTATGGCTAACAGAAATTTTAATGGCCCGTGTTTGCGCTTAATACCTCGAATTGGCTTTTCAGCCCAAACAAATGACAAGCATTAGCCCAACGGCTCAACCACCTGAAGAGATAAGATCTTTTGGTCGCCACAAAGATCAAAATGTTGCCACTAAAGGTCCCTACATGTACAGATGTACTGCTGTTACCAAAGGTTTTTTGCTGCAATTATTATAATAATTGTATAATGTGTGTATAATTAGTAAGTATACGTTGAGTATACATTTATTATACATAAACTATACAACAATGATATATTTTCTAAGCGCATACTGTAGAAATATATATTCTATACAATAATGATATAATTTTTTTATACGTATGATACATTTTCTATACATATACAGTAGTGATACATATTCTATACAATAATGATGCAGTTTCTATAAATATGCTGGAATTAATTGAAAAAAGACTATGAAATGAAACTATTTTTAAAGGGTTAAAAATGTATTTTTAAACTTCTCGGTCATCTGGTTTTCATTACTTTGAGCTGGATGGCTATTTATGTCCATTACCCAATAAAGTATATGTTGCAATTATGGATTTCAAGGCCCAAAATGATCATGACTATAGAGTAGTCCATATTGTTCTAACCTACTTCAGAGTGGATTTGGCCCATTTTAATTCTAGCTCTGTCCCGGCTAACTACTAAACTCATTTTGGGTCAGCCCATTATTAAAAGTTCAAAACCAGTTCCAGTCATCTAGCAATGGTGATGCAACATCAAAGCCCGTATCAACTTAACCTTGTCTTAAGTGTATTGTTTCTAAAAACTAAATGAAAGAGGGAAAAAGAGAGCCACAAAGATAATAAACTTAGTATCGCAAAATATAAATATATAAACTAGAAGTGCAAAAATATGATCTATGTTTCAATATATAAACTGGGAGTACAAAAATTCGCATGGGGTTCTTTTTAGAACACATCTGATGTAATCATATTCTCGTCTTGGTGCTGGTGTCATAATGCATTACTACTATATAGAAGCACACAGCTCTGCATCAACATGTGGGGCTGACAATGGATCGGAGGTGGATCGGGTGGAGCTCAATCCGCCTTCACCCGCCAACCATCCATCCATCACCCGACTCATCCATCACCTTATTTTTTCTTCATCAACATCCACATCCGATCCACCCATCGTACACGGGTGAATCGGGTGCTTCGCGGATGAAAATTATAGCACAATCAGTCAATCACCTAAAATCCTTGGTAAAACGAAAAAAAGTAAATCAAATAAATATCATCATACTGTTTTTACAAGCCGTGTCTATGCTCCAAACATGCAACCAAAAAACGGAAAGGAGCCAATAATAATCCGAAATAACTAAAGTTTAAAGGACGAATTACATGCCACTTCTAATAATACTAATAATTGAGTGTCTAATTAACGACAATCTTAATAGACTAAAACAATAAAATTCATCAACTCTTCATATCACATCCTCTAAGATCCATTCATTTTCTAAAAGAAAAGCAAAAACAAAACATATAAAAAATAAAACATTATTAAAGCAAACATTATCGTAGGAAATAAATATGATTAGTTTACCGAGTTAACATCAATGACTTCACTTGTAGGGCTTCCATCACCTCCCACACCGGCATCATCCAAAATAGTTGCACATGTGTGTGCATTATCAAAAGAAGATTCTAAAAAAAATCCACCAGGACTCATAAATTATCATCATATCAATTTTAAAAAAAACGGTTCAAGTGAATGTAAATCAAAAATATATATTACATGAATACTCTACAAGGATCCAATTTTGCATGCACATAAGTGCTTCCACTGTATCGGCATGAAGGCTCGAACGATGGAGACTAAGCACCCTACCGCCCATACTAAAAACACTCTCATAAGCTATTGTTGATGCATATATTGCTAATATATCTTTAACAATTTTTCTCAAAGTTGGATACTTCAAGTCAGTCTTCCAAAAATTAAGGACATCAAACTCACTACTCCCGGTAATGCATCATCTTCAAGATAATGGAATAATTCAAATTGATGTGCACTACAACGCACATGCAAAAACTGATCAGAACACAAAAGACTATCCGAATCAAACTTTTCTTGTAAAAGATCAACCATGACATAATTTGTGGTACAGTTATCAAGAACCACAGAAGATATTTTTCAGCTATATTGTATACATTCAACGTATCCACCAGAACTTGAGCAAGCATATTGGCAGTGTGTGGACAAGGAACGTAAACAAACCTATTTTGAAGAAAATATATCAATTTGGTGGAAAACAATATGCATAAAATTAAATGGGTGGATGGATGGGTCGGATGGTGGGTTGGATGTATGTCCACCCGAATCCGACCCGATCTATCCGTCACCCGATTAAAATCCTCTGGAGTTGGAAACACTTCATCAATTGTCTGTGGTTCGCTATCAACCATATAAGCTTCAAAGTCAGGACTGAAGGTTTTATCCCTCTTGGCCCTCTTACTTCGTCTTGGTTCCATCTCTAGAGTCTCCAAGTTCTTAAAATCTGAAACACTCGATTTCGGATATTCAGCTACTTCGGAGTCCACTAGATCTTAACCATCTAGATCCGGGCAGTCAATGACTCATGGTTCCTGAGAGCTCTGTTCATAACTTCGTTTGTGAGAGGTTATGTCTTTTTTCTTTTTAAGAAAAGTATCCTCAAAGAATTGAGCATTCCTTGATTCCATGATTGTATCCCCGTGGATATCTGGAATATCTGAATTATGCACTAAGAAGCGATAAGCATTACTGTTATTTGCATATCCGATGAAAATGCAATCTACAATCTTAGGCCCAATCTTGACCTGCTTTGGCTTAGGCACTTTGACCTTTGCCAAACAACCTCACACCTTTAAATATTTATAGGTGGTTTTCTTTCCCTTCCATGATTCATATGAAGTTCTGTCCTTACCCTTATGTGGGACTCTATTAAGAATCGTATTCGCGGTAAGGACAACTTTTTCCCACAAGTTTTGGGGAAGACCGGAATTGATAAGCAATGCATTCATCATTTCCTTCAATGTACGGTTCTTGCGTTCAACAACTCCGTTCGACTGAGGTGAGTATGGAGCCGTCGTTTGATGAACAATGCCCTATTGGGCACAGTATTCCTCAAATGGCGCTACGTATTCTCCCCCTCTATCGCTACAAATTGATTTAATCCGCATGTTTAGTTGGTTTTCAACTTCTGCTTTGTAGCGTCGGAACGCTTCAAAGGCTTCATCCTTACTTTTCAACAAGTAAAGGTAACAATACCTTGTGCTATCATCAATGAATGTCGCAAAGTACTTGTTCCCCCCTCTAGTTTGTGCAAACTTCAAATCACATATATCTGTGTGAATAAGTTCTAGATGAGCGGTATTCCTTTCGACGGATCGAAAAAGAATCTTTGTGAGTTTTGCCTCTACGCACACCTCACACTTATGTTGAGGGTTTACATCGATAGACGACAACAACACCAACTTCACCAACCTTTGGATGGGCTTATAGTTAACATGTCCTAATCTATGATGTCATAAATTAGAAGACTCAAGCAAGTAAGAAGAAACTTCAATTTTATTGCTTTGACGCATTATAGACATAGCGTTAACTTTGAAGAGGCCTTCACATACGAAGCCTCTTCCCACAAAAGTTCAATTCTTGGTGATTACAAATTTATTGGACTCAAATTCTAGCCTAAAACCAGCATTAACCAATAAATGTCCTGAAATTAAATTCCTCATAATCTCAGGAACATGCATTACCTCCTTCAGAGTGATCTCCTTCCAGAAGTCATCTTCAGGACCACCTTTCCTACCCCCTGCACGTCAGAGGAAACATTGTTACCCATGAACAACTTCTTGTCTGTAACTGGTGTATAATTGAAGAAGGCATCTCTATTGGAACAGATGTGTCTGGTAGCACCCGTGTCCATCCACCATTGCATGGGATTCTCAACAAGGTTGCTTCAAGCATCACCGCCGAGAACTCCTCAATCATGTCGTCAAGAAGCGTGTTTTCGACGACGTTAGCATGTGTCTTGCCTTTGGCCTTCTCTTTTTGCTCAGTGTTGAGCTTGCGGCAATCCTTGATCATGTGACCAGGTTTCCCACAGTGCTGCCAGTTTTCCTTGAACTTCTCCACCGTCTGGGTCTTACCATCTTTCTGGAACTTGCGCTTCTTGCTTGTGTTCCCTTTGGCATCAACCAGATTTGCCTTTGCCTCAGCGGGTTGCTTTCCCCTAGGCACGACCTTCTTATTATTTTCTTGAATCTGGAGTTTGATAATCAGTTTTTCAAATGTCATTTTATTTGTCTTGAGTTTTAAATAACTCATTCCACGAGGGAGGTAACTTTTCAATTAGTGATGCAACCAAAAACTGCTCATTTGGTTTCATACCTTCCAAATTCAGGTGATGTAGAATCAGTTGGAATTCCTGGACTTGGGACATCACAGTTTTGCTCTCCACCATTTGAAATTTCAGGAATTTTTCAACGATGAATTTCTTCGTACCTGCATCTTGTGCGTTGTACTTCTTTTGCAGTTTTTTCCATAACTCTTTGGCGGTGCCTACGGTGCAATACACCGTGTAGAGTGGGTCTGACAGACAGTTCAAAATATAGTTCTTACACATGAAGTCGTTGTGACTCCATGCATCAAGAACCATCTTAATGCCCTCAACACTATGTGCATGAATGACCAGAGTTTGAGAACAGAGCAACTGATATCACCTACAAGATCCTACCCAAAAGAGAGTAAATTGCTCTCACCAGAGTTCGAACCCACGCGGTAGGCCTCCAGCTGGATTTTAAATTCCTCTCTTTTGTCATCCAGCTATGGCCGGGGACTCCATTTCAGCCGTTATTTGCAACTGATGTAGCAGCCTTTGATGCTACACCATGACCATGTAGGCTCCACAGAAAATCATTTCATGTCCAGCTCTTTTACTATTTCTGTTAAGCCAGCTCTCTTATTACTTAACTGTTAAGCCATCTGAATTGGTTAAATTTAAATTAAACTATCTTATGTAGTACTTGCATAAAAGTGTGACATTTGATGTCATTAAACTAAAAATTTATGTATAATTATGCGTTTATATATGCTCTTGTCATGGAACATTTGCAACTAACCAAAGCCATATTTCAAGGGCCTTGCTGAAAATATCAATAGAATAAGAATATGTTTTCCAAAGGATAACCAAATCAATCTTAAATAATGGTATATGTAGGAGAATCTATCACTTGCAAACATTAACAAAAAAATCTAAAAAAACACTCAATACTAAGTAAAGATAATTTTATACTGCTATAAATAAAAATTCATAAAAGAGTTAACTATTAATTTCAATATTTTCACCCGTGTTTGAGCCTGTGTACAACACGGGTTCTTAAATCTTGTTTGATTATAAATTTGTACACAGCAATTAGACTGGGTCATTTGCAGGAATGTTCATATATCTTGGTGGTCTTTAATTTTTTTCCCTCAAATCGCTGGTCTTTAATTTTTGTCATTTGGTACTTTAAAGTGACCTAAAATATCTCTGACATCGAAAAAATAAAAAAAGAATTTTCGATTTTGGGTTCGAACCCGATAAAGACAACAAATAGAAATAATTTCACAAGTCAAAGATTTCATAGATACTGTACCTATTCACGCAAAATTACATAGAAACTAGGCATAGTTCTGTAGAAATTAAGTTATCCTACAGAACTATGTCTTAAGACATAGTTTCTATGTAACTACATAGAAATTATGTCTTAAAGCATATTTCGGTAGATTATGCATTGTCAGGCATAGTTATGCAGAAATTAAGTTATTCTACACAACTATGCCTTAAGGCATAGTCTCTATGTAACTACACAGTGAGTAGGCATAGGTTCATAGAAATATATACCTTGCGAAATTATTATTATTTTTTACTATGTTGGGGATTGAATCCAAGATTTCTCCAGCAAATAAGGATACTTTGACGACCAAACTTTCATTAAATGAGAAATAAAGACAAAAATTAAAGACCAGCGAATTGGGAGGCAAAAACTAAAGACCCGCCCGTATGAAGGGAAATCCATGCAAAAAATTGATTAGACCTGTCAATATGGCCACCTGACATACACGGGCCTTATAATTTTACGGACTGGGGCCGTCCGGCCCACTATTTGAACGAGCCTTAAAATGGTCCGCCCGCCGTTTCTTTTTAAAAAATTAAATTTACAAAAAAACTAAATTCTAATATAAAAATGAAAACATAAACTTTTATAACACATTATTACATAGTGTTGCTAATCAAGTCTCACGTTCGCAATTAAATTATCTCAGTAACACTTGGTACTTGCTAACTTCTTTTAGCATAACGAAATAAAAACATATATAATCAACATACCTCCGGTAAAACTTAATAACTTTTGACATTGTCATTTGCAAGCAACAGAAAAACATATCTCTTTTCTCGGGTAATATCTAATATTTAAATTTTCATCCACATACAAAAGACTAATAATACCTAACATTCCATTCCTTAGAAATGCTCACTAACAATTCATCAAATTAATGTATAGAAGAGTCTTTTGCTGTCCCAGTCCCGCAGTACCGGATCCAGTGGCATAAATAATGTTATGTTGGATCCTCTAGAGAAAGATTATAAGCCAAAGTCATACTCTAGAAACTTCAAGGAAATAATATGATACAAACAATTATAATTTAAATTGAAGAAAATGACTTTTAAAATTATTTTCCCTTTTATTTATCAATCTCGTGTTAAGTGACACACTAACCGAAGGTTATTTAAAGCTATTTGATGAATCTAAGCACCAAATCATGGTATTCATTTTTCTTAAGGTCCCTGAGATGTGTCTGTATACAAATTTGTCGTCTTTAGTAGGGGTGCTTTATTTTGAAAGTTGGATTTTTCGACACGAATTTGAATTAGTCGGGCTCAAAGCAGGTACTGGACGTCGGGCCAGAAATAAAAAAAAATGGAAAAAGTGTCAGACGTGTGCTTTAAACCTTGGATAATGTCAAATGTGAAATTGAAACTAATTAGGCGCTAGAAGACATTTTGCGTGCTATTTTGAGACAAAAATACCCCATTAACATTATTCAACCATATTGTTATTCGATAGTGTTATCAAATACTAACAAGCATTATTAAAGACTTAACTATCGTATCATCCGATCCTTAGTTTATTTATGAAGATGTTTTGCCAGCTCATACATGGGTTGTCTCGTATGTCAGTCGCATGTTCTATACCATGTGGGACAACATGCTAAAGTTAATTCCTTAGAGGTTGTGCCACTTAGTTGTGAGGAGGACATTATGCACCCAATTATACGAGGATTTGAAGTTACGACAAGGGCTGTCCAAGGGGCCGGGATCGGGGCGGGGTGGGTCTCGGCGGGGTTGGAAAAAGGTCGGGACCGATCCTCCGGCGGGGTCGGCGGGCCGGGACTGGCGGGATAGGCCGATGTCCCGTCCCGTCCCGTCCCACATTCCGCCGGAAAAGGGGACCGGTGTTGGCGGGGCGGGTGAGGCGGGGTTGGGTCGGGTCCGGAATTTCAGGTTTTTTGTAGACACTTAATTTCAAAAAAATTGTGAATATAAACATTTAAATAATTGAACAAGATAGTCTAATAAAAACATCTAATGTTGTTTTTGTGCCTCTTATATTATTTAATAGAAATATGTTTTTTTGTAATACAATTTCAAAATTGCAACTTTGTGGTGTTGTTCAAAAGTTGCAAATCACCTAGTAAAATTGCAATTTCAAAAATTACATAGTTAAAAACACATTTTCTAATTTCTTCACAATGTCGTATGGTTCTTCGGTTGGAATTGAAAGCTGTTGGTCAAATTGGTCAATGTCGCTTCCAGTTCCCTCGGACAAGATTTCGTTGTATTTGTCGTCGTCTTTTTCGTTGATCTCTGGTTGACCGCACCTTCTACGCTCCGCTCGTATAGAACTGTAATCTCCAAGCTGTCTCCCGCTAATGAGTGTCTGTGCTCTCCTATTTGAAATCTTCCAGCAGAAAAAGCGCTTTCAGACGTTGTTGATGACCCTTGAATGTTCAACACATCTCGGTATCAAAAATGTCTTATCATTTTCCCTCCAGTATTTAAGCAAGTCTTCATGTCCTTCTTCATTGAGAACTGCTTGATACGGTGTAACACCCTGCAAAACAAAAATATCAAACTCGCTAAATTGATTAGCAGTGGAACCACTAAACATTCTATTTCTAAGGCTTTCAATACTAGCAGCAGAAACAACATGTCTTTTATAAGGTTGTATTGAAGAAGAATAAGAAGAAGAAGAAGAAGAAGAAAAAGATGGTATAGAAGCTGGTTGGTTGCTAGCACTTTCTTGTTGGTAATGCATATATACTTTTTTGCATTCATCGTGTATGCTAGACAAAACTTCTTATTTAGTTGGTTCCTTAGGTGGCTGTTCATTTGGGCTTTTTGGAGTAGGAGGTGGAAGTACTGCTATACAATCATAAATCGTTTCAATAAGTGTTTTACAACCGTCTATGTTAATAGTCGGATTTAATACAACACCAATGATATAAATAGTGAGAATATGAAAAAATATTTTTTTTAATTTGATAAATATTTTTTTAATAGGTGCCGTATAAGATGTTTTTTCCATATATTCATTAAGTAACAAAAATATTAGAGCTATATAAAATAACATAATTGAAATAGTAGGATAATATATACCAGAAAATTCTTAAGTTGCTTGAAAAAATTCTCTAAAAATCCAATAAGTTCTGAAATTTCCCCCCAGTCATTATCTACAAGCATATCAGTTGAATTTTGATTATGGGTAAATATAAAGTTATAGGTCTTCTATAATCGTAAGCAACAAGTAGTTGTTCATATGTAGAATTCCACCTAGTCGCTACTTCTTCAGGAATTTTTCTAAAAGGTAATCCACAATCGTGATAAGTTTTTTTATATTCTTTTTTTCTTTGTATTTTATTACTTCTAAAAATAAAGTTTATAGCAAATTGTACTTTATTAAGAATGTCTTCAAAAAGTGATAGACCATCCTTCACAACTAAGTTATAAATACAACACACACATTTTATATGAAAATGATTAGGAAAAGATGGAGTTAATAGATCTTTTAAAAGTCTCACAACATAATTATTAGAAGAAACATTATCTAACGTAACAGTCATAATTTTGTCAGATATACCACAATAATCGCAAACTTCATGAATATTTTGTGCAATAAAATTTCCAGTGTGCCTATCATCAATATATCTATATGCTAAAATACATTTTTGCATAGACCAATTATGATCTATCCAATGACATGTTACAGTTAAATAATCATTGTCGTTAGTACTACAGCCTATATCAGAAGTGATAGATACTTTGCCAGGAAAATGATATAATACATAACGTAAATATTGTTGATATTCATGAGCAAATTTAAAAACGTCTCTCCTAACAGTTGATCTAGGAAAATCGTTAAAAGCAGGATTATACATATCTCTTACGTAATGAATAAAATCAGGAGAGGAAGAAAATGCAAAAGGCAAACCCTCCACCAAGCCAACTAATTTTGCTATTGATTCTCTATCTTTGTGTTTATCGTATTTAGGACCTACAATTTCCCCCGTCGTCGAGTTAATTTGACCATGTACTTGGTCCAGGACACTATGTGAACCTTGTACTGACTCAGAGCGCATTGGCGCACCCGACTTTGTAGCCTAGTATTCATCCCACATAGCTTTGTGAAAGCCTTGTACATGTCTCAATAAACCTCCCGTCCCACCCTGACCTTTTCCGATTTTAAATTTATAAACATTTTTACAAATTTTACATCTAACTACTTGATTCTCTTGGTCCCTATCAAAAAAAATCTCATGCGGCTGATTTTAATTTTCGTTGTGTGGGGCCTCGACTCATACTAAGGGGAATAGGAAGCGTTTCAGTTTCAGTTTGAGGCTGAGACTCAATCTGAGGTTGAGGTTGAGGTGCACTAGTGGGTGTGTCATCTAGATTATTGTTACACCTCGTAAGATTTAGACGATAATTAAGAACGTCATTAAGGAAGTTAGATTCAGATATTGAATATAAGGAACGCTTACATATGTTAATACGGGAAATTAGTGTATAAACGGATGTTATCCCGGAATAGTTTTTCTTTAGTGCTATACACGTGACGACGAGAATTAATCCTAGTAGTTGAATTTATTCCAATGGAGTTATGGAATAGTATTGTATTATAAAATTATGACATTGAGGATACGAGGCTTATGAAATTCTCGGAAATTAAAAGAAGTGGGTTTGAGATTTATTAATTGAAGAACTTGGGGGCCAAAGTGAAAAAAAGAAAAATCAGATTTTTTTTATAAACCTACACTTACCTCTTCATCTTCTTTCTAAACTTAACCAAAAAAATTCTCATTCTCTCCTCCAAGCTCAGCCAAAAAGACCCTCCACCCATACCCTAATTAAGATTTTTATCTTCTCTTCCTATACTACATTTTCACCAAAAATTAGAAACAAAACAACACCAAAAACAGTGGCAAAAACAACCACTGCTGGCTGAAACTGTAGCCCAGAAATTTCGAATTTTTGGGATGAAATTTTGGGGGAAAATGTGTAGGGATGATGGCTTAACATTGTAGAACACTTGCATGTCAATTGGAGTTGAAGAAGTGAACAAAAAAGGGAAAGAAATACGAAAACAGTGGGGATTTTCGGACAAATAGTGGGCAGAAAATTGCGGACTGTTTTGGACGAATTTGAGGTATAAAAATTCTTCTTTCTATGATATAATTGGAATGCATGTTGTTAGAATTAAGGTAATGAATTTGTGTTAAGGAAAAATTGGAATTTAAGCATTGCATGTGACAATTTTGGGCTAGTTGCCAATTTGGGACAGATTTTGGTGTTGTTGGATTCGTTGGTTATTGTTGTTATTATTATCACTAATTGCATGATGAAATTGAAAGGAAACATTGAGATTTAGTTGGAATTAGTTATATGGAAGTATTGAAATACGAAATTGGATTATAGGAATTAAGGTAAGAGTTGTGGAATTATGACATGTTGTGGCCAAGAACTTGCATGAAATTGTTGGACATGTTGTGATGTATATGGACTGTTTTAGGGACTGTTTTGTGGTGTTATAATTCTGAAAATTTAGTCACCATTATGCATGTTTAAGTGTGGTAATTGCTAATGTAAGTCCTAAAGGAATAAGGGTGTAGAAAGGCGTAGAAAGGCTTCACATTCTACCCTCGTTGTTGTTGGAACATTGACTGTTTTGTGGGCTGTTTTTAAGGTGGATTAAGAGGCTAATTTTACATGAGAAGTGGGTGTGTAAATTCCCTTTATTGTTGTTTTGGTTGTGCCCTTAATTGGTGCTTGTTTATTGATGTTATTAGCTTCGTTTGGACGTTGTGGAAACATGTATAAACGGGGGAAGTCTTTGCCCGAATTTTTATAGAATAAGAAGTCGTTATTCGATATAAAGTATGCTAGTGATCATAGAATTGACGAACGTATTACCATTATTATAGGTTGAAGTTCTAAATCGAGGCGTACTCTAATATAGAGTTGATTAGTTCGTCTAAGAGGTATGTGAACTATTCCTTCTTTCTTTGGCATGATTTTTATTTAATGAAGGTACGGCGACGTACTTGATTCTTATACAGTTTAATTCCTAAAGAGGATTGTTATGAGAAGTGCCTATAATTTTTCAGCAAAGAGTTTATTATGACATTATTACAATGATTTTTTTGAGAGTCAGATGATAATTTTTACTTGCATATGGTTACTCATGATATCTACTCGTGCTAAGTGTTACTACTTCACCTCACCGAGTCCCGGGCCGAGTTACGTTCGTGCACAGCCTTGTATTTTTCACCGAGACCCTCACTAGAGGGCCGGGTTACGTAGGATGGATCCATAGATGAGATATGACTTTGCTGAGTCCCAGTATGGGTCGGGTTATGATATGATTCCACCGAGTCCCGCACTAGTGGGCCGGGTTACGTTACAGATATATATATATATATATATATATGTATGTATATGGACGAGGCACTCATGTTTTCTTGACTTGACTCTCATTTTTATAAGGCAAGCGACTTCTATTGTTATGGCACGGTTGGATTTGAATCACGATTTTTATCCGATCTCTTGTTATCCATTGGCTACTTATGATCTCATTTGCGGTATTTCTTGTTTACATACTCGGTACATTATTTCGTGCGACCCCCCTTTCCTCGGGGGCTGCGTTCATGCCCGCAGTACATGTGCTCGGTTTGGTGATCCTCGGTTTAGGTTCTGTGCGTACATTTGTTTGGAAAGCTCCTTTGATCCGAGCTTTACCATTTTTGTACGGAACCCTATCTTTTTTATTTATGTATATTTAGGGGCACGACGGGGCCCTGTCCCGTCATATGTCGTTATCCTTCTTATAGAGGTCTCTAGACGGTTGTGGGTTACCTTTGGTGTAAGGGTCGAGAAATCTGTTTCGGTCGGCCATATTATTGTACTCTATGTTGGGGGTGTTCCGTGTATATGTGATATTATTTGTTGGCGGCCTTGTCGGCTTGCTGTTATATTGTGTTGGCTAGTTGTGACTCCTCGGAAGACGGTACATTCGGGGGTAAAGCGGCCTTGTCGGCTTGCCTACCCTAGCATATGTTGTTATTGCAGCGTTATGCTGCCGGTTTCAGACTCATTAAGTGTTAGTTGGATTATATGTGACAGGTTAGTATAATGACGTCATTAGGGCGGTTAGTCGCGGCCCGTCGGGTCGGGTCGTGACAATTATTGTCTAAATTAAAGTCTGATTCAGTTGCATAATATATCTCATCATCTAATGGTATATCATTAAAAAAATCAGTTTCATCTATATGAGTGTAATCAATCATATCATCCTGACTAGGAATAGAATGACTAGAAGAAGTACCATTGCCTTTGTTACCCCTACTAGAAGAAGCACAGTTACCCTTACCCTTAATCATACGTCTAATTTCTTCTATTTTAATTATGCAAATAAATAATTAAAGATAATGAAATTAAGTGCGATAATTAAAATAAAGTAACAATAATAATTTAAAAAGGAACGAAGGTACCAAACTCTAACGTAACGTCGACGTGTAATCGATGTTGAAAATTGAAACTTTGCTCGATGGATGATCCTCAAGCTAGTTGCCAACTTCAGTCCCAATTTTTGAATTTTGATACAATTATACAAATGAGCAAATAAAATAAAATATTTAGTAGGTAGTGTAGACTTGTAGAGAGATATATTGAGATATTAGAGAGATTGTAGGAAGATTTGTGAGATAAAATGAAGAGAAAATGAGGTATTTATAGTTGGAAAATTGGGTTAAAGTGTAAATATACTAACTTAAGGGTTAAAAATAAATATTAAGGGGGTTTATGGGGCCGTTGCACAACGGCCACAATCTAAATTTGATCGTTGTTGCAACAACTAGTTTTACAATGAGGAGGGGGGATCAGGGTCGGGACGGGGTCGGGGCGGGGCGGATCGAAACGGATGGGCCCGGGCGGGACGAGCCCAAGTCCCGTCCCGGTTTCGAATCCCGACACCGTAATTTTTTTAGGGGGATTGGGCCGACCCGACCCACTGGATAGCCTTAGTTACGACATATAAGAAGAGCAACTAATAAAATGGAAAGAAAAATATAGGGAGTTATTTTGTTTCTTATTCGGTATTCGATATCCGCATTGAGATTCCGTCTAATTTGAATTTACATTGTGTAATGCCGATTTAAAGGGAAAGCGCTCCCCAACGGAATTTTTTTCATACTCATGGCTTGAACCCCAGACCTATAATTAAGGTAAAGAGATCATATTCATCCCACCACAATCCTTGTTTGTGAATATGGAGAATAATATTGCACAAACCCAAAGAGGAGTTCAGTATTTTGACACGAAAAACACACAAAATTACTGCTCCTTTAATCCAATTCACGTGACATACTTTCTTTAGTCTGTCCTAAAAAATATATATTTAATTATAAAAAATTATTTTATTCTTAATGAAATGATTTATAGTCATGCAAATACTTATATATAACTTATTTTAAATTACAAACTACATAGAATGAAATGAGGAGAGTATTAGTTATATTTTGGAGGCTTACTGATCTTCTATTCTTATAGTTTAAGGACTATATGTGTTTAGTTTCATATCGCATGGTCAAACACCTATTTAGTGAATTTTGAGGACTTATTGGATTAGAAGCTTCTAAAACTCAAACATCTATTTTTTTTAATTAGAGACCAGCGTCTTGGAGTTAATATGGAATTCGCTCAAGAATCAACTAGTTTAGATAATACAATATAATCAGCTAAAAATCTTACAGATTGATTTTTTCTAGTTTAATACTCAATAGGTCTTTGTAATCACGGATAATTGAAAAAGGAAAGAAAAAAGAAAGTATCATACAAAAATATTAACAGGCAAAATTCATTGGCACTTCGTAATCAACACAATTCGTTATTGACATTTTTTTATTGAATAAACAATAAACTTTTGTTTGATTGGTCTAGCTGTGTCACGCTACTCTCAATCATGTTGAGTCCTTCATGATTATTTATATTAAAAAGTAACAATTTTCTTTTATTTTATTGTCTTTTCCGGACAACATTTTTGTTTTAATTAAGATAAGTCTTTGGAGCAACAGAGAAGTGTTTTGATTTTTATGAGGGATCAAGATTCGGATATTGAAATATAAGACTCTTTATATTTGCCTCTTCAAGCTTGCATAGACGGAGGAAATGATTTGAATAGAGAAAAACGATTCTATATAGATCTCATGTATTTTTATTTATTTATTAATCTTTGTGATAATAATCATATAATTAAGGTACTATTTTTAATAAATTACAAAATCAATCTTTTGACATGAGCTTTTTGATATTAAGTCCGCCTTCACCAGAAGACCTTTTTTCTCGTTTATATTACTTGCTAAAGACTAAAGTCCGTCTTCACCAAATGACCTTTTCATTTACATGCTAAAGACTAAAAAATGTGTAAGTGCCAGGTGAATGTACAATTCAAGATACAGATTCAACAAAAGTTAATAATTTTTTAAAACTTTATCTTTTCGTAGAAAAGATTAATTTTATCACGACTCAAACTGGAGGGTCGCGACGGACACCCGGACCCCACCCGCCGGGTACCGCTACCATACCTTCAATATCTATTCATAATTAAGCACGGGCCACAGGGGCCGATGTAAAAACTTAACCAGAAAAGCCCAACTTATATATACATACATATCAAGGCCGACAAGGCCATACAAGACTACCACACACAGGAGTCTAAAAGCCTCCAAGAGAGTACATGACATCAAAAGGTCGGGACAGGGCCCCGCCATATCCGTATATACAAGCAAAAATATACCGTACCAAGATTATACCGACACTCCGAAACAAGGGGAGTGCTCCAAAAATCCGTTGAGTCAGCAACCTACTAACGTGGATCGTTGCCTTGCCTACGTGAACCTGCGAGTATGAAATGCAGCGTCCCCCGACAAAAGGGACGTCGGTACGACTTATGTACCGAGTATGTCAGACATGAACAATAGCATAACAGGAATACAATAATAAACTAAAACAGAAACAACAGACAAAATTAGTTGACAGCAACAATTGACCAGTAGTGAATGCCTCTGAGGGCCCTAATATACCTAACATGTCATGCACAATGCGAACGCGGTATTCATATATATATATATGTATGTTGCGGAATGTGCAACCCGATCCAATATATGTATATATTGCGGAACGTGGAACGTGCAACCCGGTCCAATATATATATATATATGTTGCGGAACGTGCAACCCGATTCAATATATTATATATGTTGCGGAACGTGCAACCCGATCCAATATATTATATATGTTGCGGAACGTGCAACCCGATCCAATATATATTATATATATATATATATATGTTGCGGAACGTGCAACCTGATCCAATATTATATATATATATATATATATATGTATGTATGTTGCAGAACGTGCAACCCGATCCAATATATTATATGTATATATATGTATGTTGCGGAACGTGCAACCCGATCCAATATATTATATATGTTGCGGAACGTGTAACCCGATCCAATATATTATATGTGTATATGTATGTATGACAATGAAACATTCTGAACTTATCGGATAACATGATATCCTTGTACCTTCAGCTAACATTGGGAATATTAACATCTTTCCCGTATACCTAAATAAGGATTCAAGAACATATTTAGACATGCTTTTAACATAGGAATCAATAACATGAATATTCTTAACTACTAGGAGTAGAATAATTTATGAAACAATATCACGGTTATATTTCGTTACATGGAACATGCCAAAAAAAGAAATAATTTGCCTTAACATACCTCGAATCCAAGTTTAATAGCTCAAAGTGAAATTTTGATATTTAACTACCATGATCAATTATCGCCACTTGACGTTGGTATTCCCATGATTCGATAACTACATTCCACTCACGTTTACAGCCCTATATATACAACCCACTATTAGAGAATCTTGCTATCACTAAGTTAAAGATAAGAATTTTATATAAAAGTTTAGAATGTTTTGTCCTTTACATGTATCACTTAGCATGTAATACATTATCTTGACTCACCCAAGTCCACTAAGACCCTTGTTAGGTAGATTTTAATACTGTTTTAGAGTAAGTTTTAGGAAGTCTCTTGGTTTGTCTTTTAGTTATTTTGTGCAGTATTATGTGTGTGTATTCAGGTTTTAAGCGATTCAGAAAGGAAATATGTGGTTATTGAGGATAAAAATGTATAACTGCCACAAGAAATAAGTCAAAGAAGCCTTGGGAAGCTCGGAAAGCAATTTAAATGATTTTCGGACGAAGAAGGCTGAAGAGTCGCGGCGCTGTAGCCGCGGCGCCCAACACTAGCGTTGTGGCGCCCCTCTGGCAGTAAGCACACGATCTTCAAATCTGAATTAGAGTCGCGACGCCTGTTTAACGAGCCGCGGCGCCGACGACGTCAGGGCAACGAGAAACCTAAATTTAACAAGGGCAAAAAGGTCCATTTTAGGGGGTTTTCATGATATATATTGGGGAAAATGTTTTTCTGAAAAGGTTTTTTGGAGAGATACTTTTTGGAGGAAAGAAACAAGAGAACAAGGAGCCATTAGAGACATCTATTGTTCAAGTTCTTTTCCTTTTCTTTACTTGAATTCACTTCATGTTGGATATTAAGTTAATTAATTCTTAACATGACTATGAGATAATTACTTTTGTTAGGGTTTTCCGTCGAATCACTTGAACTTCTATTATGATTTAATGCATTGTTAGTGTTCTTCTTCATCTGTTAAAATCTATTCAACTTGCGTTTATTGAATGAGAATTAATTGACCTTTTAGTTTTCATTATCTATATGATTTCAAATCGAGATCTGAAAAGGGAGATTTGAATATGCTATAGTTGATTAGACGTAGGTTTAATCTTAAACGAGAGTATCACGATTGTCTGTGTAGCGTTTTAGGTTATTGATCTTAATCCCCCTATGTGGTTGAACTTATCATAGAAATATAGAAAGTTCTCACTTATGTTGAGTTTTTATATGTCCTAGCCGAATATAAAACATCTTAATTAACCTGCTATCTTAGTAAGAAGAAGAATCGTTAGTCTTGCATTAATGAATGATAGAGGGGAAAGTTGAGGAGATTGAAACTCTAATTCCTTCATTACTGAATTAAACCTCGTGTGTTTTCATTGCTATTTTATTCTTGAAATTCATGTTAGTTAATTAATTCTTTAATTAGAAATCATCACTTATATTCGTTAGCCAAATAGAAACTAAAGATTAGTTAATTGGTACTTGATAATTCAGTCTCTGTGGACGATACTCGGTCTTACCAAAATTATTACAAATTATGATACATATACTTGCGTAGCATCTAGAAATACCGCAACAAGTTTTTGGCGCCGTTGCCGGGGGCTGAAGTATTATCAATATCATAATAATTAATATTATTTCTAATTTGGTTGTTCCTAGAACACATTTTATTATTATTAAATTTGTTTTTGATCTACGTGGAGTGTTTGGGATTATTTTCAGGTAGCTTTGGTATATGCGAAGCAGAAGAGGAGCAGACATCATTGTTCCTCTGAATCCTGAGATTGAGAAAGCGTGCAAGCAAAATTGAAGAAACAAGAGAGCTGGTATTTCAACCGAGGATATGGAAAACCGTCAAAATAATGATGGGTTGAATAGAGGGGTGCCAGAAATAGTGCAGGAGCAAGCTCAGAATCCCGTTGTGAGAAGCTTACGAGATTATATACTTCCAACCATAACAGGAGTGCAGACTTGTATAAGATCACCAGTTGTGGAGGCAAATAATTTCGAGATTAAGCCAACAATCTTGCAGATGGTCCAAAACACAGTTCAGTTTGGGGGTTTTCCCTCTGAAGATCCACATATGCACTTGGCCAATTTCTTGGAGTTATTTGCAACATTCAAATACAATGGTGTGACTGATGACACCATTAGATTGAGGCTCTTCCCATTCTCACTAACGGACCGAGTCAAAAGCTGGTTGAACTCTCTGCAAGCTAACTCCATCACTACGTGGCAAGACTTGGCTTAGAAGTTCCTTGCAAAATTCTTCCCTCCAATAAAGGTTGCTAAGCTAAGGGGAGAACTAAACAACTTCTATCAGCTGGAAGGAGAATCTCTATATGATGCTCGGGAAAGATTCAAAGAGTTGCAAAGGAAATGTCCTCATCATGGACTTGAGCAGTAGATGTTAGTCCATAATTTTTACAATGGTTTGTGTGGTACGACCCATACCATAATTGATGCTGCTGCTGGAGGGACATTCATGAGCAAGAGTGCTGATGATGCGTATGAGCTATTGGAAGATATGGCAATAAATAACCATCAGTGGTCCGATGAAAGACCTACCAACAACAGAAAGGTGGCTAGAGTTCATGAGTTAGATGTCATCACCGCGTTAACTGCTCAAGTTGCTTCTTTGACAAAGCAATTACAACAGAATACTATGACAACAAATGTTGTTCAGACACAAGCAGGATGTGACATTTGTGGAGGACCACATCCTTTTGATCATTGCACAATAGCGGATCCCAACAATGTACCTATGGACCAAGCTCAGGTTCAAGCAGTTGGGAATTTTTAAAGGCCCTACAATAATCCATTCTCCAACACTTATAATCCTGGGTGAAGGAATAACCCTAATTTTTTGTGGAGAAACATCCAAAACCAGCAACCACAATTCCAAGGGCAGTATCAACAAAAAAATCAACAACAACCCATGAGTCAAGCTTTGTCATTTCAGCAGCCCAAACCACACGTTCAACAAGGTGAACCCAATGAATTGCAAGCCGCCTTGTTGACTCTCACAAATTCCCAAACTCAGTTCATGACTGAAATGAAATCTTCTATCAGAAACCTGAAACACACAAGTGGGTCAACTAACAAATATGTTAAACAACATATCGCATGGGAATCTCCCTAGCAACACTGTTGTTAATTCGAAGGAGCAATTTTAGGCTATAAATTTGAGAAGCGGTAAGCAAGTTGAACCAGTTTCACCTCTACCATCTGCGGAGAAGACAGACAAATTGAGTGAGACATCTAATTCAGAGAAGGAGGGGGTTACTGAAGACCACCCCATGGTGGAAAATGCACCACTAGCAGTGCCTCAAATCAGAATTTCATACCCGCAGAGGCTTAGAAAAAATTATTTGGATAAACAATTTTCCAAGTTTTTGGAAATATTCAAGAAGCTGCACATAAATATTTCCTTTGCTGAAGTCTTAGAGAAAATGCCCAGTTATGTCAAATGCATGAAAGAAGTTCTCTCTAAAAAGAGAAAAATAGGAGATTATGAGACTGTGGCGTTAACTGAAGAGTGCAACGCCATTTTGCAAAAGAAGCTTCCCAGAAGTTGAGAGATCCAGGGAGCTTCACTATTCCCTGCACTATCAGAAATTTTGAGTGCCAACATACTTTGTGTGATTTGGGGGCAAGTATCAACCTGATGCTCTTATCTGTGTTTTGTAGACTTGGTTTGGGTGAAACTAGGCCTACAATAGTTACCTTGCAGTTAGCAGATCGCTCAATCAAGCATCCACGGGGAATTATTGAGGATGTGTTAGTTAAAGTGGACAAATTCATTTTTCCTGTTGATTTTATTGTCCTTGACATGGAGGAGGATGCTGACGTGCCCATAATTCTTGGGAGACCATTTTTAGCCACGAGTCAAGCACTTATATATGTTCAGAAGGATGAGTTGAGACTCCGAGTGCAGGGCGAAGAGGTGGTCTTCAATGTATTCAAGTCGATATCGTATTCAAGAGCTAGTGATGACTGTTTTTCCATTGATGTAATTGACAAAGTGGTTGCCGAGGAAAGCTTCAAGAGTATTGATGTTCTTGAAGTAGCATTAACACAATGCGAGGACGATGAGATCAGGCCTTCAATTGATGCGTAAAGGAGGTTGAACCCAACTATGAAGGAGGTGATGAGAAAAGAGATCTTGAAATGAAGAGGAAATATGCGTCTTGCTAAATGACGTTAAACGACAGTGCTATTGGGAGGCAACCCAACATTTTAATAGTTTATTTTTATTTTGTGTTATTTTCGAACAATCTCAGTGTCTTATTGTTTCTTGGTCTGAGTTTTTTTCTTATGATTGGGTGAATTGTGAGCCAACTCTAGGGATGAAAAAGCGCCGAGAATGAGCCCTGTTGCCGCCGCCACCATTCTGAATCGCTTAGCTGCAGTTTTGGTAAGTCTTCTTAGTCTTACTGTTTTGTGTTAATAGTGTTAAGTGTTTGCGTTCAGTTATTTGTTTATTGTTAGTGTCTTAGTTTTAGTGTCAGTGTTTGAGTGTCTCGTGTCAATGAATCAAGTTGATAATAATAGCCTATTAGATTGAGTGTACACATGTGATAGAGTTGGATGAAATTGATAGCCATGAAATGCATAAATTTGTGTGCTTAAGTTGGATAGGTCCCTTCTAAACACATGGGTCACCCCTTGGGGTCCCAAACTCTTACTCAAACTTAGAGTTTATATATTGTACAATCCTTCCATCTTCTACCAATGAGGGAGATTTGTCATTTTTTGGCCAAAACACTCCATTTTTCATATCTCAAACACATTACTTTGTGTACCAATATCTTTTTCATTTCTTAACAAAATTTGACGATACTTGATACTAACATCATCTACTCACTTAGTAGATTAGACATGTGTGAAGAAATAATATTTCTGATATGCGGGGCCCATGTGTTTAAGTCATTAAATATGGGATAAACTCAATCCCGCATCAGTAAATTTCCAACAATCCCCTCTTCAAAGAGAATTGGTGCACACGAGGTGCTAAAGTCCAGCAATATTTCAGCGAAAAGATATTGTATTAGGAAATGTAGTTTTTTAAGCTTTGAACCATCCTTAGTCGATACTATCGAATTTACTTACTGCGCGGTGAATGTGATGTCTTGAACCGTTAGTGTTTAGTGTAAACCAAGACAATTGTATCAACACAATAACTCTCCTTATTTATTTCTTCTTATCGTTTTGTCCATTGTGGCCATGGACAACACTTGGATTCTTAAGTGCGTACATTTGAAGCGGTCTGTCTTCGCACTTAGTTAGGTGATCTCCTATAAGGTATATTGTTCTACCCCACTCGCAAGTGTTAGGAATCATTAAAAGTTTTAGAAACTTATCCTTTACCTATTATGCAGGTAGCACTTAATGTCTATCGCGGGAATGACTTTGAGTTATACTTCTTTAAATAATGATAATCCAAAGTGCTCTTACTTCAGAATATTTGATCTTTGGGTAGGTCTTTAGTTAATGGATTCGCTAAGTTATCATTTGATTTGATGTAATCAATCGAAATGACACCCGTAGTGATCAACTGCCTAATGGTCTTATGCCTCCGACGAATATGTCTAGACTTGCCGTTGTACATATTACTCTGTGCCCTTCCTAAAGCCGATTGACTATCACAGTGAATCATCACCGAAGGTACGGGTTTATCCCAACAAGGGATATCCTTTAAGAAGTCGTGAAGCCACTCTGCTTCTTCTCCTGCTTTGTCCAAAGTGATAAACTCCGATTCCATCGTGTATCGGGTGATGCATGTTTGCTTAGAGGATTTCCAAGACACAACACCACCACCAATTGCAAAAACATACCCACTGGTGGATTTGGTGTTCTTTATGTCCGATATCCAGTTTGCATCACTGCATCCTTTCAGTATGACTGTATATCTTGAATAATGTAATCCGTAAGTCAACGGATATTTCAATAATATCCAATTTAACGCCTTCCAGTGATCATTTCCAAGATTATGAGTAAACATAGCCAACTTATTGACTGGATAAGCGATATCGGGTCGAGTACAGTTTGTAATGTACATTAAGCTACCAATGACTTACGTATATTGCTCTTGGAATACGGGTGCACCACGATTATTATCAATTCTATGATTCATATCCATTGGTGACTTCATAGGGGGACTGTCAAATACATCAAATTTGCTCAAAACATCTTCAATATAATGAGATTGAGATAAAAATTAGTCTGTCAGATGTCTTAGAAATCTTAATTCCTAAGATTACATATGTAATACCCATATCCTTCATGTCGAAGCATTGTTTTAACATATTCCTGGTTTCCAAGATCAAGTTTAGACTACTTCCGGTGATAAGTATGTCATCTACGTAAAGGCATATCATGACAAATGAGTCAGAGTTCCTTTTGATATAGATATATTTATCACATTTGGAGAAACCTTTTGATAATAAAGTATTGTCAAACTTTTCATGTCATTGTTTCGAGGCTTGTTTGAGTTCGTACAAAGACTTAACAAGTCGACATACTTTCTTTTCTTGTCCTGGAATCACATACCCATCGGGTTGTTCCATATATATTTCCTCTTCCAACTCTCCATTTAGGAAGGATGTCTTAACATCCATTTGATGTATTTCAAGGTCACGCAAAGCTGCTATGACTATGAATATCCTTATGGACGTTAATCTAGACATAGGGGAGTATGTGTCGAAGTAATTGAGGCCTTCATTTTGTATGTAGCCTTTGACTAGTAATCTGGCCTTATATTTGTCAATAGTTCCATCTGCTTTGTACTTTATTTTGAGTATCCACTTGCAACCCAAAGGTTTGCTTCCCGGAGGAAGGTTAACTATTTCCCAAGTATGGTTTTGCATGATGGAATCTATTTTGCTTTCTATTGCTTCTTTCCAAATCGGTGTTTCTGGAGTTGACAATGCTTCCTTAATTATCATCGGTTCATTTTCAACCATATAGGTTATAAAGTCTGGACCAAAGGTTTTGTCTTTTTTGGCCCTTTTGCTCCGTCTTGGTTTAACCTTTGGAACTCCTAAGTTCTGTAGGTCTGGAACATTAAAGTTCCTGATAGTTAGTAACTTCTGAGTCCTGTAGATCTGGAACGTCTAGTTCCGGATAATTAGAAACTCTCGGGTCTTGTTGATTTTGTTCATAACTTCGTTTGAGTGAAATTATTTCTTTTTCCTTTCTAGGAAAGATCTGTTCAAAGAATTCAACATTATTTGATTCCATGATCATACCCTCGTGGATGTCAGGTATCTCTGACTTATACATTAAGAAGCGCTAAACACTACTGTTATTTGCATATCCGATGAATATGCAATCTACAGTCTTAGGTCCAATTTTGACCTGTTTTGATTTAGGTACTTTGACCTTTGCCAAACAGCCCCACACTTCAAATATTTGTAAGTGAGTTTCTTTCTTTTCCATGATTCATATGGAGTTTTATCCTTACGCTTATGCGGAACTCTATTGAGAATTGTACTAGCGGTAAGAATCGCTTCGCCCCACATGTTTTGAGCTAAATCGAAATTGATAAGTAAATCATTCATCATTTCCTTTAACGTACGATTTTTGCGCTCGGCAATACCGTTAGACTGAGGTGAGTAAGGAGCGGTCGTTTGATGAACAATGCCGAATTGAGCACAATATTCTTCAAATGGTGCTACGTATTCTCCCCCTCTATCACTATGAATTGCCTTAATCCGTAGGTTTAGTTGATTTTCAACTTCTGCTTTGTAACGTTTAAATGCTTCAAATGCTTCATCTTTACTTTTCAACAAGTAAACATAACAATACCTTGTACTATCATCAATGAAAGTCACAAAGTACTTGTTCTCCCCTCTAGTTTGTACAAACTTTAACATATGTCGGTGTGAATAAGTTCTAGAGGAGCGGTGTTTCTTTCGACTGAATGGAAAGGTGATTTGGTTAATTTTGCTTCTATGCATACCTCACATTTATGTTGAGGGTTTATGTCGAAGGAAGACAATAATTCCAATTTTACTAACTTTTGAATGGATTTGTAGTTAACGTGTTCTAATCTATGATGCCATAAATTAGAGGACTCAAGCAAGTAGGTAGAAAACTTTATTTCATTAGATGAACGGATTACAGACATAACATTCATTTTGAAGAGGATGTCACATGCGATGCCCCTTCCTACAAAATTACCATTCTTAGTTATTACAAACTTGTTGGACTAAAAAAAACTAGTCTAAAGCCAGCCTTGACCAACAGTGGCCCTGAAACCAAGTTATTGTAGATGTCAGAGACGTGCATCACTTCCTTCAGAGTGATCTCTTTGCTTAAGTCATTTTGAGGATAACCTTTCCAACCCCTTGCACTTTAGAGGTGGCGTCGTTGCCCATGAACAACTTCTTGCATGTGATTGGGACGTAAGAGGAGAATGCATTTTTGTCAGAGCAGATGTGACGGGTTGCACACGTGTCTATCCACCATTGCCTTGGGTTCTCCACCAGATTTGCCTCCAGCACCACTGCCGAGAAATCCACAATTTTGTCGTCAAGATCTAGAGGATTATCCTCGTCTTATATAACGTTATCCTCTGCCTTGTATTTGTTCTTGGCCTTTAGGTCATTTGTGACCTGGATATTTTGGCCCAATTTAGTCGTTGTGTTAGACTGAGTGTCCATTGCATCCCCACCAGAAGGAGGATCTTCTGTTTGAGATCGTGTCAGGCTCAACACAGTAAGATAGAACAACATCTTTAGTCTCCTTCTCTTGTTGTAATTGTTATCCATAACCTTTACTGGGCATTTGCTTTGGGAACTGTCAGGAGCAGGGACAACAACATTTTCTTGAGTAGTGACAGAGGCAGTGCCTTGAACAACAACAACAGAACTAGAAACAAAATTGTTGACAAGAGTAGAACTAGAACTACCAACAGAATTGTTAATAGAACTGTCAATAGAACAGTTGGAAGAAACATAGCCAAAACCAAAATTGGAAACATAACTGTTGACAGACATCTTTCGAACACTCAGAAAAATTTTGTCTTAAATTGTAGGTAATAGTGTTGCAGAAAGATGAAATAGAAAAAATGATTTGCTGAGTCGAGAGATGACTCTCTGTCTTTAAGACAAAATTTCTCTGTATATATGCTTTTACGGTAATGGACAATAGTCTCTCAATATAAAACAACAACAATCAACAAAGCAAAGAAAACTGTGTTGATCCCAGCGAAGTAAATGAATATCGAACATATTGCCGATTTCTGTATGTGTTCTGTGTATTGTTCTGGGTTTATATAGAACAGAACAGAAGAAAGTATCAGAAATTATGTAAGGATTGTGTATTGTCTTTTTCTTTTTTAATTTGAACAGAAATGTTCAATTTATAGGATCAGAAAGGGTAGCAACGTTCTATTATGTTGAATAGTCATATTTGTTGGCTGGTGTCCTCTGGAGAAAAAAGAGTTGTTGTAACGTTTCGAAAAACTTCATGAACCAAAATATAAATAGTTAACATTTCAAGGACCAAAAAGAAAGTTTAGGAAGAAAGCAACCCAACCCAACCCGGACCGGACGGGCGGCGTTGTCGCGCGTGTGGGGCTTAACCCCGAACCCAAGCTCACATAGGCCCTCTCCCTTCTAAACACATGGGTTACCCCTTGGGATCCTAAACCCTTACTCAAACTTAGAGTTTATATATTGCACAATCCTTCCACCTTCTACCAATGAGGAAAATTTATCATTTTTTGGCCAAAAACACTCCATCTTTTCATGTCTCAAACACCTTACTTTGTGTACCAATATCTCTTTCATTTCTTAACTAAATTTGACGATACTTGGCACTAACATCATCTACTCACTTAGTAGATTAAGCATGTGCGAAGAAACGATGTTTCCGACATGCGGGGCCCACGTATTTAAGTCATTAAAGACGGGATAAACTCAATTCCACATTAGTAAATTTCCAGTACTGTACATCTTATCCCAGATGAACCTGCCAAATACTTTTGATGAGGACACATTACAAGAATATTTTAAGAAGAAGGGACAAAGCTTAAGGCCTGATGCTTCTACTATGAAGGAGGGTGATTCCACAAAAATAAACGATTTGCAGAATATACATAAGGTATGTCCAACCCCTTTTTTAAATTTCACTAAGAAAATCATGATGTTGTGGGCAATGATCTTCAAGGTTCTGAAAATATGATCCGTAAAAGGCCTACTGGAAATAAAGCTAATGAACTCACAATTGGGATTAATAAGAAAAAACAGTGAAAAAGACTAGCAAGGAATAAACATTGTGTTGATAGTGTAGTTGACAGCGGTGTGTTGGACATAAATGAAAGTCATCTTATTGAAATTGTTGTATTAGAGGAGACTGCAGGGGATAAACGAAAAGGAATTACTGATATTGATTCTATTATGGATGTGAAAAAATAAAAACTAGTGGTGGAGCGGGAGGCCAACTCAAAATGGCTTCCATCATCTCGATGAAGACTTTGGTGTGAACTTGTCGAGGGCTGGGGGCCCTTGACAGTTCCCTTTTTGAAGGAACAATGGGTCTCCACTCCCCGAGCATGATATTCTTAAGTGAAACTAAGAATCGTGAAAGAATGGTACTAAGCGTTCAAAGACAACTTAATATGATGCATGCTATTACTGTGGATCCGGTGGGATTATATGGAGGATTATGCTTATTTTGGAATGATGATATTCAGGTATGTCACTCTCACTCATCTTCCTTTTACATTGAGGCTTATATACATGATGTTGTTTCTGATTTTAAATATTCGTGTGTTTTTATATATTTAAGTAATGATAAAGCTATTCATAGAACTCAATTGCAAGAACTTAGTGTTAAATCGAGTAGTTGGGGTCACTTTGGGTTATGACGGGAGATTTTAATGATATTATTGATAATTCTGAGAAGTGAGGTGTAGGATTAGAGAGACTACTTCTTTTAGAGATTTTAGAGAATTTTTATGAAATGTCGGAGCTATAGATTTAGGGTTTAATGGAAAACCTTGGACTTGGTGGTGCTTTAGAAAAAATGATGGTATTATTCAAGAGAGACTCGATAAATCAATATGTTCCCCAAATTGGAGACTAGAATTTAATCAGGCTAATATTCTTCACATAGAAACGGAGGCTTCTGACCATACTACTTTGCTAATAAATACAAAACCTAGCCTTAGAAGAAAGAAAAAAAATTATTTCGATAAAAGATGGAGAGAAAAGGAGGAAGTGAAGGTGAGCGAAAAGGAAGAAGTGAAGGTGACTGTAGAGCGTTCATGGAATAGGCATATGTGAGGGTTCGAACAATCCAAAGTTAGCTTTAAATTAAAGAAATGTCGAGTCTCATTGCTAGATTGGCTACAAGGGGGAAAGGAAAATTTTAGGGAAAAAATTCAAGATATTAAGGATAGAATTGCGGATCTTAAGAACGATTCTAGGAATTTTGATATTAATAAGCTAAAGTTGCTTAGAAAAGAGTTAGGACATACATGTAAGGATGAAGAAGTCTATTGGAAACAGAAATCTAGAGCTCTATGGCTCCAGGAAGGCGATAAAAATACTTCTTTCTTTTATATGAAAATCATCCAGAGGTGTAAGTGTAATAACATTAAAGGATTCAATTAGACGATGGAAACTGGGTATCTGAGCATAGGGATATTGTGCATGAAGTAGAGAAATTTTACAATCATTTATTCACTACCTCTAGACCTAATAACTTTGATCTCATTTTGAGTTTAATTCCTCCTTTAGTTGATAACACATTAACGATAAGCTTATTAGAGATGTCACAAATGATGAAATTAAAAAAGCTATTTTCGATATGCATTCCCTTAAAGCACCGGGAGTGGATGGTATGACTTTTTTTTTATTTCAAAAATATTGGAATATTTTATCGGGTGATATTTGCGAAGCTATTTAAAGCTTCTTTCATTTAGGTTATCTACTACCTTCTTGAAATCAAACTCTTATAACTTTGATTCCTAAAGTGAAAAATTCTAGCGCTATTAGTCAGTTTAGACTCATAAGCTTATGTTCTACGGTGTATAAAATTATTGATGCGAGACTCAAAATATATCTCCTCGATATTATTTCTCCTAATCAATCTGCTTTTATTGGAAAAAGAAAAAGTGTGGATAATGTGATTCTAGCTCATGAATTTATTCATCTTTTGAAGAATAAAATATGAGGGAAGGAAAAGTACAAGACTCTTAAATTAGATATGACCAAAGCGTATGCTCGAGTAGAATGGTTATATATCCAAAAATTACTTCTTAAAATGGTCTTTCATGAGAACTTTGTCACTTGAAATATGCAATGCATTACTACTCCGACATATAGGTTAAATGTTAACGGAGATATAACAGGAGAAGTGAAACCTACTAGAGGACTAAGGCAAGGAGATCCTCTATCCCCTTATTTATTTTTGCTATGTGTGGAAGGTCTTTCTAGAATTCTAAATCAAGCGGAAGTACTTGGGGATATACAATATTTAAGTTTAGTCAGAGGAAGACCTACTATTAATCATCTATTTTTCGCTGACGACTCATTTATTTTTTGTAAGGCTAATGTGTAAAATGCTATAAAATTGATGAAATTTTAAAAACTTATGAAAAATGTTCGGGTCAAAAGGTAAATTTTGAGAAATCGACTATATTTCTTTGTAAAAATACTTCTTAAATTGAGAAAGATAAAATTATTGCAGAGCTAGAACAAATACAAAGAAGTAACTTGGGGTTATACTTGAATTTACCTGCTATAGTTGGAAAATCGAGAAAAAAATATTGAAATTTATTAAAGAAAGAGCGAAAGCTAAAATAAAAAGTTGAAAAAATATTTTCTTAAGTCCCTGCATGAAAAGAAGTGATGCTTAAATATGTATTATCTGCGATTCCTTCTTATGCTTTATCATGTTTTCAATTTCTGGATACTTTGTGTAAGGAGATCACTACTATTTTATCTAATTTTTGGTGGTGTCAGGATGAGGATAGGATAGGAGGAAAATGCATTTTGAAAAATGGGAGAACCTTTGTTTAGCAAAATCTAAAGGGGGATAGGATTTCGAGAGCTAAAATCTTTTAATCAAGCTTTGTTGGCTAAACTCGCTTGGAGAATTTTGACTAAAAAAGATTCTCTACTTTTTAAAATTCTAAAAAATAAGTATTTCCAACATACGTCTTTCCTTAAAGCTACGTGTTCTTCTGCTAGCTCATGGATATGGAAAAGTATTATTTGGGATGGAGATCTTTTACAAAAAGGTATTAGATGAAGGGTAGGCTCTGGTGATAGTATTAAAGTTTGGACGAATCTTTGAATTCCCAATTCATGTGGGTTTAGGCCTAGCCAACGTCATGCGCAAATGAATATAAACTTAAAAGTGAATGATCTTATAGACCACAATACACACACTTCAAGATTTACAAAATTGGTTTTGTGCGGAAGATATTCATACAATAGTGTCTATTTCTATATCTACCACTGGATCGTCGAATAGGATTATTTGGGCATCATACTAAATTTGACAATTATGAGGTAAAATCAAAAGGCCATTTAGCTAGAGAAATTGTTAGATGTCGAGAATTTAACAGTGAGACCTCAATCGAGTAACCAATCTTTTTCAAAAAAGTTATGGATTTCTTATAGTTTATTAATATCAAAACAAATATAAGCATTTTATTCGTAAATGTATTCTGAATATGCTACCTGTTAATCATGTTATTTCTAAAAGATTAAAACATACTTGTGATGTGTGTAGGTGTGTGGTATGAAAAGTGAAACTATTGATCATATGCTTTTTAGATGCCATAAAACACAATTGATTTGGAGAATCTATCCTATTAATTGGACTAATATTAAAAATACTATGAATTTTGAAAGATGGTGGAATGATATTTTTATTAATGCTAATCAATATCCTGATTCTATTGATCTTGCTAAACTAAGTGTTTCTATCATGTGACAAATTTGAAAGGCTAGAAACTCAATAAGCTTTAATGAAGATATCAGTGAACCTAATGATATTGTAAACAATGCACTTTTTGATTTTCATAAATACGAAAATAATATGCTCACTACTCTTTCTCATGTGCTTGTATCTAACTATACTAACGATAAAAATATTATTGTGGCACAAGATGGTATTGTGCTAGCCTACAAAAGGAGAAAAAAATGTCAATCGTTGGAGTGACGGCTATGGATAACTTTGGTCATTTACTTCAAGCCTTTGGTATCCCAATTCAATTTATTGGGAAAGCCATCACCGCTGAAGCACTAGCAATTCGAAAAGCATTGAAAAACGCAAAGAAAAATGGATGGTCAAAGGTGCATAACTTACGGATGTAAAAACTGTGGTGGACATGATACATAAAAAAATTATTGCTTCATGGGAGATAGAGATGACTTGTAAAGATATATGAAAGTTTATGAGTTTCTTTGACGATGTGCATGTGACGTATATTCCTAGATTTTGAAATAGGCTAGCATACAATTTAACAAAGTTTTCTATTTCATTATCACGTAAAATTATTTGAATTTAAGTATTTCCTTGTTGGATTGTAAATGATGCTACTGCATCTTTTAACTCTTTGAGACCGCTTATGCATAAATACAATGAAGCCGTTTGGTGCTAAAAAAAAAAAAAAAAAAAGAGAAAAAAGAACAAAGATATTGGAAATGTCGTAAGTGTAAATGTGTAATATTGCGTTGGGCCGTCCCCTAAAGTAGCCGCCAAGCTGGAAGAAAAGTCAAAGACCAAACAAAAACAAAATTGAAAATTCAATAATACTCCCTCCACCTCATATTATTTATCCATATTATTAAAAATATTCATCTTAAATTATTTGTTAATTTACAAATTTAAGATATAATTTATTAAATCTTTTCTATTTTCTCTTAATATCAAGTATTCTTGAATATAATTAATATTTTACTTAAAGTGTAATTAATTGTAGAGAATAAAAATAAAATAGTAAAAATACATTTTTAATCTACGTATAAAGGAGAAAATAGATAAGTAATAAGTACTTTTTGTCTTAATTTATGTGACACTATTTTATTTTTAGTCTATTTTAAAAAGAATATCATCTTTTATATTAAAAACAATTTAATTTTATAAAATAATTTATATTTTAATTTTTTTTTCACTTTTTAAATTTTGTGCGAAGTCAAATGATGTCACGAACGAGACAGAGGGAGTAACATGATATGATATGATACGAAGTTTAGACGCGTAAATATATTTTGGTGGAGGCGGACAAAACTCAAAAGAAGATTCAGTTCATCGATAAAAATGTCATATTTGACTTGAAATATATATAAAAAAGAAAAGAAAAAGAGGACCCGCCACTGACCTACCTTCCACCTCTCTTCTCTCTCTGCAATCCCTTTATACAAATTCCCACTTTAATTAAATACTTTATTTTCCCTTTTCAAATTTCTGGGTTCATCAGATCTTGCTTCAAAATTTTATTTTTCCTCAAAAGAGAAAAAAAACGAAGATTTTTTTTTAATTATCGATGGCAGCCAACAAAGATGGGAACCAAAGTGGTAATGGTAGTGGCGGTTTTTTCTCATCTATAGCTTCGAGCTTGTCCAATTTTGGTAGTGCTATGTCTAAATCTGTTAATGGGTAAACCCTAATTTCACCCCTCTTTTTCAAATAAATTTAAAAAATCCCATTTTTAATTATATTTACTCCGTAATCTATTGTAAATTGAAAATTGCATGCAGATCGGAAACTTCGATTTATCTTTTTGCTACTTTTCCCCCTAAAGTTTGATATTTGCTATTGTATTTACCTAAATATTGTGTCTTTTACTGATTAGTTGCTTTGCTGATGTGGGAAGTCTTGAGTTTTAATTATCTGTTTTAGGATTTTTTAACCCTTTCAAGTAGATTGTAATAATTAATGAACACAATGATATTTTTTTTTTTGACCAAGGTTCATTTGATGAGATATCTGCTAGCTGATACTCAACACCTTTGGGGCTTAAAGATTCTTAGTTTGTCATTATGTGTCTTAGTTCAAGTTTTTTTTTGAAAATTTCTGTAGTATTAAAATGAAACTTGAACTTGTAACAATGGAAATTATGTGAGTTATTTCTATAACTGTTTACACTGTTTAGGTTATAGTATTAGCCTGTGTAAAGTTGTTTAGAGGCAATTAGCTGCAAGCTTGATGGAGGCATTTCCACCTGTTTATACTGAATTAGCTGATCCAACAGTTATATTTTTTTGATAACCGTGGTGTCCGATTCAGCTTGAGCGTACCTCGACTAATTCCATGGGATACCTGCTACCTCCTAAACTGGGTCACTCTGTTCACCAAGGCTTGTACTACAACAACAACAACATGCCCAGTGGGGTTTGGGGAGGGTAGGACGTACGCAGACCTTACCCCTACCTTTGTATGGTAGAGAGACCGATTCCGGTAGACCCTCGGCTCGATAGAAAAGTCAGGGGTGTGACAACAAATAACATGGTAAAAAGCATGGTATCAAGAAAAACACGATAACAAAATAGCAAGATGTGAATTAATCTCTTAGTGATTTTGTTTCTTTTGAGGTTTGAGCCTAAGACCTCATGGTTCTGAACCACTTCATTGACCACTAGGTCACACACTTTGGTGCAAGCTGATCTGACAGTTATTGATATGGTTTATTCCAACTTCTAACTGGGTTGAGCCAGCTAATAACTGAATATTTCACTAAGATTCTGCTTAATATTATCAAAATTGATGCACAATGCACTTGACATCAGAAAGAAAGAGGGACAACCAGAGGTTAAAACTCGCTGCCCATACAAGACGTAGCTCAAAAAATATAAAACTTTCCTCAAACTAGTGTTGGGTGGATAGTGCTCCTGTTATTGTAGAAGTAAATGGGATCGTAGATGAGTTGGCACAATGGAAAAATGAACAGTCTAAGTTGTTGGGCAGTTGCTTTAAACATCCTCTAATACTGTTATGAAACTTGATATTCGTTTACCAAGCTTGTTTTAGTTTTTCCTTGTATTTTCTTTTACATGTGTTCATTTCCAAATAAGAAAATTTATGCCTTCACCATCTGTATCTCGTACAAAAGCATGACCCTCACCTGCCTGTTTAATATCCCTGTACTATTTCTGGTATGAAACAAGAATGACGTTAAAGTAAACTTTGCCTCCTTTTGAAATATGAAGATGCAAAAAACTTTAAGTTATGGTGACAGCTCACCCTCCATGTAACTGCGTCATTATCCTGTTACTCAATATTTATGCACACCGATAATAAATTGCTCTCTGCCTACCTCTGTCTGTTATTTTTTTTGATCTTAGGAAGCTTTCCCATATATGATGCAAGACAGAATGTATTTATCCTCTTACATTTCACTTCCAACATATGAACTGAAAATTTTAATATCTTGGTACAGAAAGTGTGAAGATTTATCGACATAGCGGTTTTCATTTGTTTTCTTGGCTCTTATTGGGCTTTAGTGAATGAATATACCATAAATTTCCTTTGTCTTGCTTGATCAATCTCCATCAGATCTGCAATACTCCATTATTGGCCAAATTGAAATCTTATGATATACCGTATATTTTCCTTGTCTTTAGTAACTTTTGATTTCTATGGGCGTTTTAGTCATAAACTGTTATTGTTCCAGCTTGCTTGGTTATGAAGGACTGGAAGTCGTAAATCCTGAAGGAGGCAATGAGGATGCTGGCGCTGAAGCCCAACGAGGAAGATGGAAGGCAGAGGTATTTGCTCTCTTCCATCTAATGCCGAGGGTTGACTGTGTCCTCGGTGTTTGAGTAGCAATCTCATTATTTATCTGGTTTTCTATAATCTGTAAAGAGAACGGGGTTACTAGTTTCCCTTCTACCCCTTTGGCTCCAATAAATTGCTTATACTTCCAGTATATTTTGAGGAAGATTGTTGCCTTGGCTAATACCTATGGACAAGACAAAAGCTTAATACCTGTACCCTTCCTCTGTTCCTCATAGTTCTCCAAAACTCCAGGAGACACATCAAGAGGCACCAAGCTTTGCCTCATCTCCTTTTGCAGTCATCTCCAAATAAAACTTTCCATTCAGCAGATACAGATGTATGCTGTTGGCTTTTAGATTGATAATTACCGCATATTCCTTAGAAAACTACTTACTCATGTAAATGCTAGTTTCTGGGCGGTTAGCAGAGAGATGAAGCTTATCAAGAATTAGAAAATTGTATACTAGACCTTCCCTCACGGGAGAACCAAACAACGGATGAGTGCTAGCGCTAAAGCCGGTGTTTCTTCCCCCTTTGCCACATTTGACTCCTATGGCAATTATATTGACTTAGTTATAAATTCGAAAATGAATAGTTTCTGATTCTTAAATGATTAACCCACTTTTGTCAATAGACAACCAAATAGGAGCAGCAGCACCAGAGATTTTTTTTGGGGCAGTTGTCGATTTTTTGTTGAGTGCATTCAAACTTCTGTGGTTTTTGCAGGACCGCGATAATTATTGGAAAATGATGCAAAAGTACATAGGCGCTGATATTACCTCGCTGGTGACATTGCCAGTTATTATTTGTGAGCCTATGACCAACCTTCAAAAAATGGCAGAGGTGTGTTTCCAATTAATTGCAGGCTTGCAGCTTACTGCTGTATTTTGCTTTAATTTTTAGTTGAGGATTATACTTATGTAGCAATTCTATTGACAGTTGATGGAATACTCCTATCTACTGGAATTGGCAGATGAGTGCGAGGACCCACACATGAGATTAGTGTATGCCGGTAAATAATCTACTGCTGTAGTGCTCAGCATCACTCCTATTTTGTATACAATATCTTTTACTTAAATATGATACGACGAACAATTTGATTTTCCAGCAACATGGTTCATATCCGTATACTATGCCTTACAACGCACATGGAAGCCCTTCAACCCCATTCTTGGTGAAACTTATGAATTGGTTAACCATGCTGGAATCACATTTATTGCTGAGCAGGTGAGTAGTGGAGTTAATTCTTCCCTTGGAGCAAATTTCAACTTGCCCATGGTTTCCTTGTCAGGTGTGAATCATTATTCCATTTTTTTCTGCTGATGATATTAAGTCTTGTACTATCAGGTTTGTCATCACCCCCCAATTGGTGCAGCACATGCAGAAAACGAACATTTCACTTATGATATAACCTCGAAGGTGAAATCGAAATTCTTGGGGAACTCAGTTGAAGTCTATCCACTTGGCAGGTAGGACCTATTATATCGAATTTCCATCTTTTATTTATCAGGATGTTGAATTTCCCATTAAAGAGAGCATGTTTGATTGTTTTGTTGATAAGTCCTTGAGAGAACCTTAGAAATACCCAATATTCTGTAGAGGAAAGAAGTTAATAATTCTTCAATAGTCATGCAAGGAGTTCGGGCAGTTGTTCTAGGAGGACCTTCTTCATTCACCCACTAGGGTCTGTTTGAAACATGACCATGTTTGTGTAACAGATATAAAAATGCAAGTTACTACAGGTTTACTTCTGGTTGGATGATGGTTCCTTTCGTTTTTGCTAAGTCTGAGTGATGCTTAAGTGTAGAATTGGAAGTTTGGAACTATTTAGCGAACTTCGGATGTAGCAGAAATGCTGACTAGCATGCAGGACGATGTTTCAGATATATTATTTGACAGCTAACTATCTATGAGGTGATTGCGTTTCTGTGACTTGTCCCTGAAGTATACCTGAAAAGACAGCATACACAAACTTGATACATTGGGGATTTGTCAACTCATCTACCTTTTTCCCTCTTTCTGTTACATTATCCACTTTGTTACTCAATTAGGAGATAATTTTTACAGTTGCCTGGCCCGTCTCTGGTTCCAGCTAAAAATGTTTAATTATGTCGCAAAATGTGGGCCCAGTCCTTCTGTATCTTCAATTTTGGTTCATTTTATTGATGTGCAGGTCAAGGCTCACCCTGAAGAAGTCCGGTGTTGTCCTAGATTTGGTGCCTCCTCCAACAAAAGTTCACAATCTTATATTTGGGCGAACATGGATTGATTCGCCTGGGGAGATGATCTTGACGAACTTGACGACAGGGGATAAAGCGTTACTGTATTTTCAACCTTGTGGCTGGTTTGGGTATGATTGATGATATTGTCACTCTTCTCTTCACCTGTTTAATGTTTCATTACAACAAAGTGCTAGAATGCTTTCCCTTTCCGTGGATCTTTTAGAAAATACACCCTTTAGATCAATTAAGACCCAAGCGGTCCATTGTGTAAAATGATGGTTCTTCCTTCAAATTTCTTTCACTTATTCTGGTCTCTGCTTAGCAAAGAAAGTACAGATTGTCTCATTCTTCACTGCCAAGTAGTTCTTGGCGGACCTTACTCAAATTAACGCATAGTGGAAGAGCGAGTTCAAAGAATAAATGCCCACAACAGAAATTTTGTAATATCAGAGGATGTAATAAAGATTCTAGGTACTCTCACATTGGAAGCTCCGTTTTTCCGTTAGTATGGTTTCATAATAGGATGAAATTCTACCCTTGTTTCCTTGTGAAGGTTTGAATTTGAGATCCAGTTTCTTGGAGGGTTCGTGATTGAACCCTAGTTGCTTATAGCGATTATGACTTGTTGGCAACTCTCTATGCTATCAAAGGAACTGTCAATTTAGTGCTGTCTTTGGCTTTAGTAAATAATGTCAACTAATGTTGTCGCTTTCTATTTTTTAAGAGTAAAAGTATTGATATTTCTAGCTTTCCTTCTATATGGTTTTCATACTAGCTTTAAAACTAAAGCATATTATCTCCTTACTGTACTTCAATATTAGTGTCTATGAAGCTGACCTGCATAGATCTCTGTCCCCAGGTGAACGGTTCATTGCCTACCGGAACAGTGAACGTTATTGTTTTCTATATCTGATTCCTAAGACAACTAAATTACATATTCCTTGCTAATGAGAGGTTGTACAGAAGATGTTTCACTTAAATTTTCTTTGTTGCTTATTTTTTCTGTGTTTTTTCTTTTATAAACCTGATTGCCTATTAATATTTTCCTTCTTTTCCCCTTTTCCCCTTTTCCCTTTTGATTTTTCTTAACTATCATGTTTTTGGCAGTGCTGGTCGCTATGAGGTTGATGGATATGTTTACAACAGTGAGGAAGAACCCAAAATTTTGATGACTGGAAAATGGAATGAATCTATGAGTTATCAACCCTGTGATTTGGAAGGGGAACCCCTGCCAGGCAGCACTATGAAAGAGGTGAAATTCAGCTTTCTTTCTTTAATACTAACCCTTGGTCCAATGCAACTTTTCTTTTTTCTAAGCTGAAATTCCGTTTGCTTTGTTTAATCGTAACCCCTTTCTTTTGTTTTGGCTTCTTTTTCACTTCATCACTTGAAGTATATGTTGATTCCTCCAGAGTTTGCAATAGTATTTGAAGTTTCTCAACCAAGATTAGTTAGGTTTTAGTATGTGTCATATGTTTGCCATTTCCAAATTGTAGCTAGGAGAGATTACAAAGTACTCCATGCTTGATCTGGAAAGCCTTTCTCTCGCTGAAGCAAGTCACAGTCCAAATTTCTGAAGGATCAAATTTAAACATAAGATTCTTAAAATCTAACTTATGCTGTTGTAGACTTGTAGTTAATGTTATAGTAAAATTTGCTACTTATCGACCTTTAAATCCCCTTATAAAGAAAGAAAAGAAAGAGGAGAGCTTACAGAAATAGACCTGCTGTGTCGAAAATGTCTGACATAAGCTATGATATCTATTATATTGTAGACTTTCATACTTCTCAAGTCTGTATACCTGTGATCTACTGAGGTTCAAAATTCAGTTTACTATCCAAGTGAAGTAAATGTCTCGTAAGTGGAGCAAATAATGCTTCGGACATCTATACAGTGGTACTGCTATGGACACATTTTAGAAATACAAACATTGAAAGTGGAAGCAAAAACGCTCTAGGCCATTTTAGAGATACATTTTTTACACAGGTTCTACTATGACTACATTTTAGAAATAGGGACGTTAAAAGTGGAGGCAAAGACACGCTAGGCCATGTTCACATGTACACATATCATTGAAGTTGGCGAAGATTTATAATTTTTCATTGAGCTCTTGAATTTAGTTAGACTGAAACCTTATGTGGTGCAAGTATTTAGGTTCATCAGGTTGCATGAAGCTTGATGCAATCTTATGATATCCAAAATGATGATAATTGTGGTCAAGTGAAAATCACGGAGTATTAATTTACTCAATTTTTTACGTGCAAATTCTTTGCTTGTTTCAGGTCTGGAAAGCTGCTGATGCTCCTAAAAATGAGAAATTTCAGTATACATATTTTGCACACAAGATTAATAGCTTTGATACTGCACCTAAGAAATTATTAGCATCTGATTCTCGCTTGCGCCCTGATCGTTCCGCACTTGAGAAAGGTGACTTGTCCAAAGCTAGTTCAGAAAAGAGCCGGTATCTCTCTCTCTCTCTCTCTCTCTCTCTCTCTAAGGTGTCTTTTTGTCAATCTGCATGTTACTCTCTTTGCTTTTGTTTGCGTAGTGAACTTTTAGAATTTAAAAAATAAGATCTAGAGCGTTGGACCTTTCCGTGGCATGAAAATTTTGTCTGAACAATAGAACTCCACTTTTCCTCTGATTATACCCTTGCTTTGTAGTCAGGGGTGAAGCTTAGCTTGAAGGGAGTTAAATTGAATCCTCTTCATCTAAATAGGGCAAAAACTAAATTGTATATAGGTTGTTGTGAGTTGTGACACAAGGAAAGTTCTACTTAAGTGCAAAAAAAGGGTGGGGGTGGGGGGTGGTGTTTAAATAATTGCTTTAGGTCATAGGCTCAAATCCAAGTGTGACATCCTTGAACCGCACTATAAATTCCTGGGTCCACCATTGTTTGTAGTGAGCCACATTTGCACACATGGTCTTGATGTTAAAAGATGACCAACCAGTTTGTTACGTCAGTGTATCTATTGTCATCCTGGGGTGGACTTCGTGGTTTCTCCAAGGGTCTAATTTCCTTGTTGATCATAGACATTTTCAAAAATAAAATAAAATAATTTGATCTACTCTAGCTTCATTAAACACACCTAGACACGAAAGAGAGGACAAAGAAAAGAAAATACCAGGCTGTTCTAGTTGATATTACATAGATAAACAAACAGTTCAACTTGCATCTTTTTTTTTTACTCACTGGCTAAAAATATTTTTTGGTCGTACAAGAAAATAACAAGCCCTCCCTGTCTCACGTCTTCCTTCAGTGCATATTTAATTTATTGCTATTCCGCTGCAATTATCTAAGCCTCTTACCATTTACTGGTGTATTTGATTTCATTTATTCAGTTTGGAGGAGAGGCAGAGAGCTGACAGGAGAACAAGAGAGGCCAAGGGCGACGAATTCAAACCAAAATGGTTCAACTTATCAAATGAAATTTGCCCTACACCGTGGGGTGACTTGGAGGTGTATGAGTACAATGGCAAATATCATGAACATCGCTCTGCTATTGATAGTTCTGATCATGTTGAAGAGGCTGATGCTAAAACGATTGAATTCAACCCCTGGGGATATGAAGATTCAGTAGTCGCATAATTAGTTGTTTCTCTTATCTGTATCTTGTGCTTTTTGCTACACCTTTTCTTCTTTTACTACTGTATTAGGCCTATATTAGGTCTGCATTCTTTTCGCAGGGAGTTAATTCCTACATTTTATCTATCTTAGAGATTGATAAGAATTTTGTACATATGGTTGCACTTAAAATACGGATCTGAGATTTTCTTATACCCGCAATAAGTAGCAGTAAATAACAATTTCACTGCAGGCTGAGAGACATAAGGGTTCTGAACAGATTTCCCGAACCATACTATTCTGGAAGTAAAAGGTTAACACCTTTTTTTTTTTAAATTGACAATCTCTGAAATTTAACTTGTACCTTTTGGTTCGAGTAATGGGTGCTTGCTTGAGAATCAATTGCATATTATCACTCCAATGTTTTATGAGGCCAAGGTAGAATTTTTTCATTGCTTTTCTCCCCCCCCCCCCCCCCCCCCACACACACACCCTTTTTGGTGTTCATTAATTTATTAGATACAAGAATAGAAAGAGCATAGAAATTAAGCATGATATAAATGGTTATCTTGACTTGTTGCAAGTCATGCCATCGACTCTTCTGTAGTCTTAAATAGTCCTCTTGAAAAAATGGCGTGATTGGTCAGTTTTTGGTGTTTTACTCTTACTGATAGATTTAGAATAGCTCCTTCCCAAAATTTATGGTTTATCACAAATACCTCAAACAAAAAATGTATTTACTCATGGAATTATTAACTTAATATGTACTTAACATGGTGTTTAAGCAATCAGTCAGCAAGGCATTAGGCAAGTGATATTTTAGTTTATCAAGCATGTGTCTTTGAGACCATAGTTTCCACCACTAATTCGTATGTTAATTATTACTTAGGTGTTTGGCCGCGATATGAAATCATGATTTCATATTTTGATTTCAAATCGTCTTTTATGAAATTTGCATAAAATTAACTTCAACTTCATATCATGATTTTAAATTTCAAATTCTCCAAAAAGGCATGATTTGGAATTCCAAATCATGATTCAAATTTTCTTTTAAATATAAAAATTAACCCATAAGTTTATATTTTGTAAAAAGAGATCCATAAGTTTGTAGATATTAACCATGTTTACCAACCATTTATATCAAATATAAAAAAAGATCTGCAAATTGATAGTATATTCTTAACAAAATTTACTAAGGTCTTCTAGTAGCGTATTAACTTTGTTATGAACTATGTTTGCTCATTTGGTAAGATTGTATAAAAATTGGAAAAGTTTTGATAGTTTCACAACTTGTGATTTTTTTTTTATGTTTATGAGAAAAAATACCACTTAAAAAATCTAAATTGTATATCCAAACAAAACTTCAACTTCAAATCCTCCTGATTTCATATCATAATTTCAAATTATGTCCGAACGGAGTCTTAATTTAAATGCTCAACTGGTATATAGCTATCTGTCCACCACTTACTGGTAAGTTCTTTCATATTCTCTTGATTATTATGCTCAGTACCACGGTTGACTGGGTGGTCAAAATCATGCTATTAAAACAAAATTTTCAAACGTCTGTCAATTCATAATGCGAATTCATCCTACTTTAGCTTAAAAACCTAATCAAATCATGTTTAAATGAGGCGTATACAAGTGTGCTGGAGACAATGATAATGGCAAAGTTCATTCATTTAGCTAGTATATAATACTGGTTGAACAAGGCAGACATCTTCAATTCACCAGGAAAATAAATCGTATCACATAGCAGAAACTATATATTTTCTACATTTGGCACTCTGACTCCATGTTTTTTTTTTTTTTTTGAAAATCAACTTCTTCCTGAGCCTTTTGCTATATTTCCTTTTCTGTAGGTCTAAACTGCAAGGTTAAGTACAGTCCTTAATAAACTTCAAGGTTATAAAGAACATTGTAAAGGGAAATTTTGTGCTGCAGCATCGTGAACGCGAAAAACACAAGATACTTTAGGATGAAGATGTGGGAGGGGGTGGAGAGGTAAAGAAAAAGGATAATTAGATATAGAACTTCTAATTATGATATCCTTTAAGAATTGCAAGATCAATCACTGTTATTTCTGGTCTACTTCAATGTAAAATTTAACTGAGTATGACCTCCAGATTTCAGATTACACCTATAGTTCTTACATGACTTCAGAAAGTTTTCAAAGGTCGCAACTTATCGTGCCAATAGCGAATGAGCTAGGAGAGACGTGTTCATAAATAACCAGCAAGTAAGAAAGCAGTAGGTAAACAATTCCGAAAAAAACTAAGCAACTCAATCAATTCTTAATCTTATCTTGTGAGCCTTGTTCACAAGAGACTAGTCTTGCTTGAAATGCAAGTGTAAAAGGAATCTTTTAAGGTTCATTTCTGGTCTAATCAATCTCAACGATGCCTTTTGTTTTTATGACAAGAGAACCCGCAGCCACTACTCTTCGAGCGCGCACAGGGTAAACCCCGCTCCAGTTTGATAGCCCGCAAACCACACATGAGCCCGCACTAGGCAAGTCCCGTGCGACGAGCTCGATCTCAACGGCAACTTAGTATTTAAATCCAGATGTTAGGTACAATAAAGTGACTAAAGTCACCTCATACTTGCTCAAACTTATATGCAACCAAAAGAAAAGAGTTCTGCACTTTTGGTCCTTCTGAAATAGGATCAAATGTGCTTCTTCAAATACATTGAGGGCTAAAAGTGCTATTAGGTGCCACTGGGTAGGGGAACCAAATTCAATATCACATCGTTACTTTAACTCCAATAGGAGCTAAGTTTTACTAAGATCCTTTGCAGTATGATGTAGAATGTTAGGCACACAAAGAGCACAAGAGTTTTGAGACATTATACTGTAAGTAAAAGTATGATGTTTGCTAACAATTCCGAAGAAAATCAGGAAAAATTCTGAATATGCAGTTTTCACTTCTTTATCAGGAGTTACTTTTCTGCATGTGTCATTCTAATACAATACAACAACAACAACAACATACTCAGTGTAATCTCACAAGTGAGGTATGGGAAGGGTAGAGTGTACACATACCTTACCCCTACCTCGTAAAGGTAGAGAGGCTGTTTTCGAAAGACCCTTGGCTCAAGTAACGCATATCAGAGCAGGTTTAAAAGGATGCCATTCTATTATAATAGTGAATTTAAATGTGGTGTATGAATCTCTAAGTAACAAAAGTAACTAACTCTCAAATGTGGTCTGCTGCAGGTTCGGTTTAGATGTGGTTCCCCAATGCTTAGCATTAGCCCTCTAAGAACACCAAAGACTCGTATACGACTTGAATGAATATTCATCATTCATGACTTTTTGCTCAAGCTGACTGTGTAGAACCTACTAGAAGATAATCTATAGGTATAAAAGTGAATTGCATCGAGAAAACAACACATGTCTTCTATTTCATATCAGCTAGAGAAAAAATGTTACTTTAACTTGCATTACAGAATACATAAACAATGCTTATATACTTTTTCACAATATCAAGGTTTTGCATCACCAAAAGCCAGATATACCTGTATTTTTATCTAATCATGTGTCATTCCTGCAGTGGCCTTTCCTCATCGAACCATCTCGGGGGATCAAAACCAGATCCTCCTGCCATGTTTGAAAATGTACTATAAGCGACATACTAATATCTTCCTCCACGACTTATCAACAAAATTAAAAATATCTCACTCAAAGCTAAAAATAGAATATGCTATATTTTACAAGCAGGATGAAATATAGTTCCTGAAAAGCTTCAGAGTCAAGAGGCAGATGTAGCCTTTTGGCGCCGGATACCTCTGACCCCATAACATTCATCACGGCATATACATATGTAAAAACTAACTAAAATCTCAACAAATATTAGATTTGAAACCATAATTTTTACAGTTAATGAGTTCAATATTAAGAATCTTGCAGGTTGAACCAACTAAATTTAAATCCTGAATCTGCCTCTGTAATATGAGTGACCTCAATTTTTAAGCTAATGATGAAACATCATCATTACAGATGCAGTCAAGACTGTCCCTTTAACAACTCCATATTTCTTGTAAGCGATCATGGAATATTCACTACATGTTGGTACATACCGGCAACTTTTTGGCATTATTGGTGAGATTTCCCCTGCTTAACAGTCAATGGTTGGTTACACAGTCCTCCTGGTCTTTATAACATAAAAAGTGAGAAATTTGAAATAGCTCAATAGAATCAGGAGAACAAAAAGGTCAAGTTTTGGCCAAGACATATCCACAACTTACTTTTATAAAACTTGAGCATTGATAATGCAGTTTTGACCCCTGGATTATCTACTTCATCATCTGAATTCAGAAAGCAAGCACCAAATTTCAGTAAAATGCAATCCCAACATCTGAAAAAACTTCTTCGACCCAAAAATCTGTTGGAAATTATGGTATCCCAAAAGGAAGTGTCCTCTATTTTTCTCTACTTATCATTCATTATTATGTCTCCTCTTGAAAGAGTCTAACTATCCGTTGGAAACTAGCTGCTACCAAGTCGTAGGAGCAACACCTATATATAGATGGCACTATGGTGAACAATGACATAGATATCCAACTTTGCTTTCTATTTCTTCTCCTTCTTCTAAGCTGTTTTTTTTGTCTCTTGCGTTTATAAGTGAAAGAGCTTTTCGAATCCTAAGGATATGCCTAATTATGTTATTCACTGTGTGGGCGAAAGATCCTTAACGATAGTGTCACTGACATGCCTCAAGCTAAATTCTATTCTTCAAAGCACTATCTTTTATAACAGAATCTCCCTTCCTGGCGAATAAATTGAAAATCAAACTCATAGCAGTGTGCACTTGTACAATTTTACCAAGAAAAAACTTACATACATCCGATACTTATACTTAACCAATAAATGCTTAACATGCTCCATTTACATAAACTTTTCATTATTTAATCATGATGAATTATATGTAATCTCACCTTAATATATCACATTTGGTGCAAAACATCGTGTGCCCGTAAGTCTTTCTCCGCGTAGCTACTCTCTCGGATCGAGATCATACAGCTAACATATATTTTAACCATAATTAAAGTAAGCAAACTGTAAACGTGTAAATATAGGAAACAATATATTCCCTACCCATAATTAGAATATTTCCATATATTGTGTAAATATAATTATGGTAAGACTAGGATTCCTCTTTTGTATAGGCTTAGGATTCCTATTGTATAAGGGATGAATATTGTACTCTATATATACCTTGATATTAATGAAAGACTCCGCAAGGGAGATTAATATCATCTCACATGGTATCAAGAGCCAAATAAACAAAACCCTAAAAACCTTTCTCTTCCACAGCCGCCGGCTGCCTCTCCTACGCCGCGGCCCTCCCGGATTTTCTTCTTGTTTTTCGGGTTTTGTTCTTCCTTTCTTCTCTTCTCTAAATGGCTATCCCTGATTCTTCCACACTTTCTGACGCCTCTACCTCCACAAATCCCACCACAAAGTCATCACCCCCGTTTCATCCCGCCCTTCATCGTTTCCAACATCAAGAACCATATTCCCATTATTCTTGATCAAGAAAACAACCAAGATTCTCCCCGGGTTGAACTTTTCGCAATCATGCATGTCTCTATAACGTGCTTGACCATATTGATGACACTATTCCGCGCCCTACGGAGGTTGATGATTCTATCTGGCATCGTCTCGACGCCGGCGTCAAACAATGGATATATGGTAGTATCTCTCAGGATTTGCTCCTTACTATCATGAAATCTGACTCCACAGCCCTTGACTTGTGGAATCATTTGGAGGAAATTTTTCAGACAACAAGCACACTCGTGCCGTGTATTTGGAAGAACAGCTCAACAAAACACGTCTTGAAAACTTCTCCAATGTCTCCGAGTACCGCAAGCACTTAAACTTCTAGCGGATCAACTCTCCAACATCGGCACGCCCGTCACTGACGATAAAATGGTGCTACAAATGATTTCGGCCTTACTAAGTGCGAATATGATACTTTGGCCACCATAATTCAACAGGCAGATCCACTACCGAGTTTTAACAAAGCTCGCTCACAATTGTTGCTCGAAGAAACCCGTCGTGCTAAGCTGTGACGAGCACGCCCGGCAAGTGTTAGCCGTCGACACGCAACCCCAAGATCGACGCCACCGGACAACTCCCAACAAGCGGCGGGCCGCGGCGGCAAGGGTGGAAAAGGCCGCGGCGGTAGAGGAGGCCGTGGTCGTGGCAAGGGTCGCGGTCACCGTAACCAACAAAGAAGAACAAGAACAGAGATCGCAGAACAACCGGGCCGCGTCTCCTCGCCAGTCGTTTCGTCTACAAGCGCCGCGCGCGCGCGCGCGTCCAAGTCCATTCCAAGCATTTCCGGCCAGCCCATACAATCCGTATTCTTACCCCGGTTTGTTAGGCCCCGCTCCGGCCCCCCCCAAGAGCAGCCCACTTCATGCAAGGTCGTCCCGCAGCCCCTCCTCCGCATGACACCCACCGAGTTGGGTCGCGTTCAACACCCTCTCTATGCAATAGCTCGACAATACTTGGTACATGGACTCAGCGCCACATCTCACGTCACCCGTCTACAGTACTATTCCTAAACTGTTTAGTTTAAAGCATCCTCAATATGTTACGCTTGGTAGTGGACAACGCATTCCGCTTAAGGGTTATGGTACCTCATACACACAACCTCCTCATCCACCCTTCTCCCTCAAAAACACCCTATATGCCCCACACATGATTAAGAACCTCATATTTGTCCGCCAATTTACTCGTAATAATTTCGTCTCTCGTGGATTTTGATCCTTTTGGTTTTACCGTGAAGGATCTTCATACGGGGACACCTCTTACGAGATGCAATAGCACGGGGATCTCTATCCATTCACTTCCACCTCCGCGCCGCATCTTGCTCTCCCGTCACTCTAGCGGTTGTTTCTTCTTCAACTTGGCATAATAGGCTTGGTCATCCAGAGTCCCGCTTTTAATTTTCTTAGAGGCAACAATTTCATTGCTTGTAATGGGAAACTTGCCCAAAATTGTGTTTCTTGCTCTTTAGGCAAACATATTCGTCTTCCGTTTAAATCATCTACTAGTGTTACATTTGCTCCTTTTGATATCATACATGCCGATTTATGGACATCTCCTATCTCTAGTTCTCTCGGCCATAAATACTATCTTGTGTTGCTTGATGATTTTTCACACTACGTTTGGTTATACCCTCTTAAATTTAAATCGAAGTGTTTGTCAAATTTCTTGAGTTTCGCAAGTTCATTCAAACACAATTTGGAAAAGGCATAAAATCATTTCGGTGCGATAATGGTCGTGAATTCAATAACTCTATGTTTCACCGCTTTTGTACCAATAATGGCATGGTCTTTCGCTTCTCCCCGCCCTCACACCTCACCACAAAACGGTAAAGCCGAAAGAATCATCCGCACCATTAACAATATGATTCGCACCCTATTGATTCATGCCTCCCTCCCTCCACCCTTCTGGATCTATGCTGCTAAAATGTCAGAATACACTCTAAATATTCTCCCTACTAGCACTCTTCACAATATGACCCCTACCGAAATCCTCTACCATAGAATCCCCTCTTATGATCATCTACGGATTTTTGGTTGTCGTGCTATCCCAACCTTAGCTCCACCGCCCCTCACAAGCTCGCTCCTAGGTCCACTCCATGTGTCTTTCTAGGATTCCCGCCGAACCATAGGGGCTATCTATGCTATGACTTGTCGACTCGTCGATCCACATATCTCGTCACGTCACATTCGACGAGACCACATTCCCGTTTTCGAATCTTCCAAAATTCCAAAAACAGACTACTCATTTCTTGACGAGTCCGCCATCTCTCCCCTCATAATCGAACAACTCACATCCTCTCGTTCCGTCGTCGAGCCGAGGCCTCTCGAGGGGAGGCGCCGCGCGCCCGATTTCCAGAGCAAGCTTTTGAAACACCTTTTGAAACACCGTCGTGCCGAGGCGCCGCGCGCCCAAACTTCGCAGAAGCCTCGTCAACCTTCTAGCGCCGCGACTCTCGATCCAGAGCCGCGGCGCCTCCGACGGCTTCGCCCCCACCTTCTCCTTATCCGACTTTACCCCCCGTCTCGTACACCACTCCGCCACCCACCGTCCCTACCCATCCAATGGAAACTCGTTCAAAGCATGGAATCTTCAAACCCAAAGTCCATTTCAACTTGTCTGCCAAACCATCTCTCCACTTCTAAAGAACCCAAAATTGGCCAAACAAGACCCTAATTGAAATGCGGTTATGTATGAGGAATTCAATGCTTTAACTAAACAAAGACACGTGGGATCTAGTACCTAGACCCGAGGGGGTGAATGTCATTCGTCAGTATGTGGCTATTTCGTCACAAGTTCGAGACAATGGGGATCTTGAGAGGTATAAGGCCCGTCTTGTGGCTAATGACACGAATCAGCAGGAGGGCATTGATTGTGGTGAGACCTTCAGCCCGGTTGTCAAACCGGCTACCATCCGCACAGTTTTGAGCATTGCCATGGGCAAACACCGGCCGATCCATCGCCTTGACGTGAAGAATGCATTCTTACATGGGGATCCGAGAGAGACAGCCTACATGCATCGCCCACCAGGGTTCACCCATCCAACAGCTCCTCACTATGTGTGCCGTCTCCGTAAGTCACTATATGGCCCGGCGCAGCCCCCGTGCGTGGTATGATCGCTTTGCTGTGTATATCTTGCGATTGGGTTTGTATGCAAGAAGAGTGATACATCACTTTTCATTTTTCATCGAGGTAGTAGCATCGCTTACTTATTACTTTACGTGGATGATATTGTTCTTACCGCCTCCTCCGACGGATTGAAAAATGAGATTATTGTCTTGCTCAAGTCCGAATTTGCAATGACCGATTTGGGGAAGCCGAGTTACTTTTTGGGGATATCGTTGACTGTGTCCGCCAATCATATGTTCTTGTGTCGCCGTAAGTATGCAGAAGAGATTGTGTATGTGGCTAAGATGGCGAACCGCAAAGAGGTGCCTACTCCAGTTGATTCCAAATCTAAGCTCGGTGCTATGGACGGTGCTCCGCCTCTCGATCCTACTCGTATAGGAGCCTTGCGGTGTGCACTTCGCATCTCACATTCACCAGCCGTACATAGCTTATGTTGTTCAACAGGTGTGCTTATTCATGCATGCCCCTGGGAGTCTCATTTCATCGCTCTTAAGCGTATCATTCGATACATTAAGGGCACTCTTGATTATGGTTTGCACCTATACCCCTCTCGCACTGCATGTGTTGCTTTCATATACGAATGCAGATGGGCGGTGGTGTCCGGACACGCGACGCTCCACCTCCGCTTTTGTGTTTTCTTAGGGGATAATCTCGATTTCTTGGTCTCGCAAGCGATGTGCTACCCTATCTCGCTCCGTGCCGAGGCCGAGTACGAGGCATTGCAAATGTAGTAGCCGAGATTTGTTGGCTCGTAAATTTATCGTTAAAACTTTCGTGTCCTTTGCGTCGTGCATCTATTGTGTATTGTGATAACATCTCTCGCCATCTATCTTTCTCATAATCCGGTTCAACATCGCCGAACCAAGCATATTGAGATAGACCTACACTTCGTTCGTGAGAAAGTTGCGTTAGGCCATGTCGAGTGTTACATGTTCCATCATCCTATCGCATGCGTGACATATTTACCAAAGGACTTCCCGCATACGTTATTTCTTGATTTCGATCGGGGCCTCGCGTCCGCCTCCTCCCGCTCCGACCGAGGGGGTGTGTAAACGTGTAAATATAGGAAACAATATATTCCCTACCCATAATTAGAATATTTTCATATATTGTGTAAATATAATTATGGTAAGACTAGGATTCCTCTTTTGTATAGGCTTAGGATTCCTATTGTATAAGGGATGAATATTGTACTCTATATATAACTTGATATTAATGAAAGACTCCGCAAGGGAGATTAATATCATCTCACACAAACACCTTAATTTTAGGCATATCCTAAAAATATGTGTATATAAAGTGACTTGTTAAATGTTTGTGGTCTGCCACTTAATCAGGGGCTGAGCTATAACTTTGCTTATAGGTTTGACAAAACTCAATAGTCAATAGCTCAAACATTTTACTTATGTTTTAAAACCCACTTTAACAAGTATAAATAACTAATCAAGAATCGGTAAGCTGTATTTTCTAAAATACAGAATGCGTAAACTCAAATTTTTAGCTCCGTCTTTGGGCCACACACCTTGAGAGTTGCTCTCGCCGGAATCCGACTCACTAACGATACATAGGGTCCGACTCTGCCCCCCATATTTCTACAATAGAAAAAGAGGAGGAAAGTCCATATTATGGATAGTTGAGAACCGAAAGGTAAGTGGTAGACCTGTGAAAATGAACCTATTACTCAGTGGAAAGTAGAAGATTTGTGTTTTGCTGCCTGTAAGATGGGAACTGAAATTGGAATTTGTTGAAGCAAAGGGTTTGCAGTGGGAGTAGCTGTCGAGGGACAAAGTTAGCGCCATTGATGGATGACAAGAAGATAGCATTTCTTGATTAGCTGGGTGCAGGTGCTGCAACTTATAGTGAGGATGAGTGGCCATCGGAGCAATAATTTCTTTAACCCTAAATTAACTAGAAAAAATAGGAAACAAAATTGAAGAAAAGACTATCTGGTACCATTTATTCTTAAATTAAATATTTTGGGAGATTAAGGGACTATTTAGAGGATCAAAACTGGTCAAAGTATATTTAAAGGACTATTTTAAATCTATCCGAAAATATAGGGATCCTATTTGTCATTTTCTCGTTGTGTTCACATAAATTAGTAGTAAAATTGGGTTGCTCATAAATGAGTCAACATTTACGCATCATAATACTTTAAAAAATAAAAAAGAATTCAATTAGAGATTTAACAATTGAAAAATAGATAAGATTTGCTAACAATTTAACAAAATATATATATTGAGCGAGAATAGTACTAAGTTTAGTCTGATATGCAAAACTTGTGAATAATTAAACAACACAAATAAGATTTGCCCATTCACAAAACTTGTAAATAATTGAACAACATAGGTAAGATTTTTCCATCTGCCTAAACTTATGATCAATTCAATAGGACCATGGTTTGGCCGTCTGGCAAATCTTGTGAGCAATTAAAATGCCTAATTTTTTCATTCTTCCGAGTTCTGATTGTGTAGCACCAAGCATTTTTTTCGCAAGGCTTCCTTAACAACAGGGACAAAATATAAACAGGAGCTTCATCTCCCAGATTTAACCAACACATTTAACATGGCAGAAGATGATTTAGCAACCAACAGTAGCTAAATAACAAATAGATTAGAAACGCTATCTTGCTCGCCTCCACAGAAAATACTTTGACACAAGTCATTCCCCGTGAAATTTCAGTGATTCCAGCCTACAATATTGCTCCAAAAAATTGTTAACTTTACTCATTTATAGTTGCATGTATTACATCCATTTGAGTTACAACAGAACTCTAAGTTAGCTTGGAAAGGGAACTTCTTTTTGTACATCACGTAAATAACCTCAATTATGAACAAATCTAGTATCCTATGTCCCAACTGCTTCAATTCTCTAGTTACCTTCGACTACAATGCGACTGCCGATGAAGGACCGAACATCTCTTGGAACCAATAGAAAACAAAAAGTGGAGCTGCTACTTTACACGGTAAAAGTTAGACTTGTACAGCTGCGCCATGCTGCTTTGGCGATCAAACACTTTACATCTCTGTCGCAAGATGTATCAGAAACATTCATTTTGATGGTTCTGTCACAGGTACATTATCAAGTGCTGTCCGAAAACGAAGGCCAGAATCAATGTGTCGTATGGAGGGGAATGGCCAGCAAAGGACATTTGGACCTAGAACCTGCATTTCCACGGAAAACCAATTCAAACATTGATATAAATTAGATAACAAGTGCGATAAAGCACATGCGTCTCAACGGGTATTCTATAGTAAAACAAGAAAGTTACATACAGCAAAAGAAAAATAATAGTAATGATTTAGGGGGAAAAAAAGAAAGGAGAAGAAACATGTGGAAGAGAGAAAGCAAGATGAATAATCTTACTGATATCAAATTCTCGTATGCACCAAGATCATATGGATGTGAATAGACATAACCACCCTTTTCAGTAACGCACATTGCTCTGACACCTTCTTGGTACTGCAGAGCATGAACAACCTTATTAGTGCTTGTACACATAATATGCCACTGAAAAGAATTGAATAATTTATGATACTGCAGTTAACAAACCTCAATTGTTGTCTTGTTTTGAAAAATAAGGTAAAAATGCCAACCCAGGAAAAAGCCCAGTGCCAAACTTAGAGGGACTAGTATAAGCCCTGAGATAATCTATCAACAGGAATAAAGCTTGAGCAAAATGACAAATGAAAAATTGATAAAGAACAAAAAGTTTTCATGGGAAATTACATATACAACTCTGTAAGATCCTTCACTTTGCTGGTCATCCTTTGGAGAGTCTATAGTTATGCTACCAGCAAGCAAAACCTGAAGTTATGAAAATAAAACATGTTAAAGGTTGAGACAAATCTCAGTTTATGCTTGATCAGCCATATAGACATAATAACAATCATTGGATTAATATTGTCAGGAATAATGGAAGATAGAACGTACTTGAGAAACAAAAGATAGTCAAAAGCATCCGAAGATCATATAAAGTAAAAAGAGTATCATAATGTCAACTTACCAGGGAATATATGCAAGCAACAACAGCATACATAATGAAGATGAAGAAGATCTTGTAGTTCGCATGGCCCACACAATTATTCATCCACACGCAATGATGATCCTTATATTCAACATGAAACACTTTCAATTCAATATCCAGTACATCAAGAATAGACATAAATGAAATATAGACCAGGCATACCATTCGTAGTACACATCTGTTACATATACGACAATGATGAGCACGTGGAGGCTTATGAAGGGAACACTTTTGACAGTATCTCAAATCCCCACCCTGTAGAATAATTCAGAGAAAGAAATTACATCCACCAAGTTCGAACACAAACTTGATACTATCAAGAATGAATATTACTACTTCACAGCCACTAACGAGAGCTCCATAACAACTTTTTGTTTACAAAATAAAATTCAGGCAGAATATCAATCTCAGTAAATAAAATATGTAATTTAGTTTCACATTATCTGATTAAAAAATAAAATGTGTAATTTAGCAATACTTGATATTGGTTATGCATATACTTTTATAGTCTGATACCATTCTTGTAGAGATTCTGTAAAATATAAAAGATTACCAGATGTTAGAAATGTTGATGAACTATCAGGTCCTTAAAACTTTATTGAGAATGGAAGAATATTCATCAAAAATATTTTTATTAGAGCATCAATCAACTACTTTTCTTGCTATTCATGATTAAAACATGATTAATTATTAGAATATTCAAAATACAAGTGCTGCTTGAAGTATGCATAGCCACATGTGCAAAATCAACTACATATCAACTACTTTTCTTGCTATTCTCAAACAAAGCATGTGCAAAATCTAGAATCCCGTTGCTACTTGTATATGGTGGACAGTTTGGAAGGAGAGAAATATGAGATGTTTTGAAGCCAAAACTAACTCAATTCAGAAGATAAAGTGAAACTGTATAGTTTTGCTTGCCTTTTGGTGTAACAAGAACTTCTAAGAAGGCAGAATCTATCATATTTACATAATTCCTCCAAAAATAGATAGGGAGGTTTTAGCCTTTTGGGTTCATGCTTGCACATTGTAAGCTACAGTACAGACTTAGTGCTGGTATTGTTAATACTCAATAATACCTTACCTTCTAAAGAAAAAGGGGTTTAAACTTATAAGAAAAGTAACTTTTTGGTTCTAGGGATAAACAGCATGATCGGTGAAATTAACAAAATATAGATGCAATCTTGCAACGAGGGAATAACATTTACTGGAAATTTCACAATCCTAATTCCTAACATAGAGCTAAGGCAGTACTCTATAGATGGTATAACTGCTATCTGAAGTATCAAGAAAGGACGAGCAAGTGGTGTTTGAACCAGTCACATTTTCATTCCGTATCTTCCGTAAAAGGTATCCAATTCCATGATTTGACAAGATGGGAAGAACACCAATAAATGGACTGAAAAGTATTTAGACCACCAAAAGTAAGGAATGCTTAGCAGAACAGAAAGATCCTTTCTTCCGATTTATGGATAGTAGTACTGAATTTTCATACACAGTAGGCATGTTTTAACACACTTCTAGAGTTTGCTGCTTCTTGTAATTACCCTCTAACTCCGTATCTTTGCCAGTTAAATATCCATTCGCGGCTCAACAACAATCTCCTTAATACAACAACATACCCAGTGAAATCCCACAGCGTGGGGTATGGGAGGGTAGAGTGTACGCAGACCTTACCTCTACCTTAGTAGGTAGAGCGGCTGATTCCGAGAGACCCTCGGCTCAAGACAAAGCACAAGCAAAGCAAGAGAAACGGTTAGACCCGGACAAGAAATTTAAAGCAGTATGAAAATGCTGGTATCAAAAGCGAATAAGTCATGATAGCGCATTCTGAAAAAAGAAGCAGTAACTAACGCATGTAAATAAGATAAACAAAATACACTAGATAACACATAGCAGCAGAAATCAAACGACAGGAGACTATAAAACAATAATGCGCCTGCTAGTATGATAGGTTAAGCGGGCCTACAATAATAACACTACAACTACTAGTTTGTAAGCGTAAGTAGGACTACGCTGGACTACCTACTACCCTAATCCGTGTCCTCCATAACCCTCTATCTAAGGTATGTCTTCAGTAAGTTGCACATGCGTCATATCTCGTCTAATCACCTCCCTAATACTTCTTCGGCCTACCTCTACCCCTTCTGAACCCGTCCATAGACAATCTCTCACACCTCCGCACTGGGCCACTTGTGTCTCTCCTCTGCACGTGTCCGAACCATCTCAACCTCGCTTCCCGCATCTTTCCCTCCACCAAAGTCACTCTCACTCTATTTCGGATATCATCATTTCTAATTCTATCCCTCCTCGTATGCCCACACATCCATCTCAGCATCCTCATCTCCGCAACTTTCATATTTTGGGTGTGCGAAGTCTTAACCGATTAACACTCCGCCCCATACAACATAGTCGGTCTAACCAACACCCTATAGAACTTGCCTATAAGTTTTGGTGGCACATTTTTATCGCACAAGACTCCAGATGCGAGCCTCCATTTCATCCACCCTGTCTCAATACGATGTGTGACATCGTCATCAATCTCTCTATTCCCTTGGATAATAGACTCGAGGTACTTGAAGCTTTTTTTCTTTGGAATGACCTGATACCAAGCCTCACCTCCACGCTTGTCTCAAGGTCGCTTCCGTTACTGAACTTGCACTCCAAGTACTCTGTCTTGGTCCTACTCAGCCTGAACCCTTTAGACTCCAGAGTCCGTCTTCAAACCTCCAGCTTAGCGTTTACTCCGTTGCGAGTCTCATCAATCAGGACTATGTCGTCTGCGAATAACATACACCATGACACCTCCCCTTGGATTTGTCGCGTCAGTCCATCCATCACCAAGACAAATAAGAATGGGCTAAGAGTTTATCCCTGGTGCAGGCCCATCATTACTGGTAAGTGCTCCGAGTCTCCTCCTACTGTCCGTACACTGATCTTGGATCCATCATATATATCCTTGATTGCCCTAGTTTTCACCACGGGTACACCTCTAACCTCCACACATCTCCATAAAACCTCCCTACGGACTTTCTTCCTCTCCCTATACTGCTCCACCAACCTCCCAATAAGATGAATGACTTCTGTAGTCGAACGCCCTGGCATGAATTCAAACTGATTCTCGAAAATAGACACGCCTCTCCTCACCCTCATCTCCACGACCCTTTCCCAAAATTTCATAGTGTGGCTTAGGGAATTAATACTTGGGGAATTAATCTCCGCAACCTTAAAATTTGGTAACAAGCACAGTAAAGAGCCAAACTAGTACACTAAAGCCATATCTCTCCTTTACTTAGTATATGCTGCATAAATCACATGTTAAGCAAGATTTTTGTACAGAATGCTTACTTTTCCCCAAATTTTCCAAGTATTGAATTAAAACTTACATGAAGATTACATTTTTATATTCTTAACTGTAGGTAGTCACTAAATTCAAATAAGGCTCTATTCCGGCAATAGTCTGATATGTACATTATCATCCTGTAGTCATTTTCCTTCCCAAAAATCACCAAAAATACTCCAAAACTAAACATTTTCTTTAATACTTGAAATTATCACTAAACAATATCCTATGTCCTATACTATTTTACCACCAAATTTATCCTAGTTGTTTTCCCTAATCCAAACAAAACACTAGAAAATTTCCCAAGGTAAAACATTTTCCACTGAGCAGACATACAAATTGAAGTATTCCCTCTGTCCCAATTTAAGTGTCTTACTTTCCTTTCTGGACTGTTCCAAAAAGAACAACTCTTTCTATATTTAGTAAGTTGACAATTCAAAAATCATACATGGCAAGTTTAAAACCACAAGATTCAAAAGACATTTTCATACATTACACACATCTTTTAATTTAGGACCACAAGATTCTAAAGTCTCTTTTTATATCTTAGGGCTCATTTGGTACTAGGGATAAGAGATATTTAATTCCGGGATTAAATTTCCATGTTTGGTTGGAACAAAATCGCGGAAATAACTAATCCCGGAATTAGTTATGGCAATAATATTTACATTTATATCATAGAATGAGAACTAAAAAAAATGGCAGGACTGGAAAACAAAAGCTAATAATTCTAACCCAAAAAAATAAAAATAAAAACTGAAAGAAATGCAAAAACCTTGCGTTTGATTTCATGAACGATGTTATCAGGGTCTTCAACATCAGGTACAAATGAGCTAGGAACCCGACCCGGATCGGTGTAGATAGCAAGGGCATAGTTGGAAATGCACATAATAGCAACGACGGTGAAGAAGACGGCGTTAAGCATACCGGGAGAGGACCAAAGCCCAAACCACTGATCAATAAAGACAAACACCGTTGATAAGTAAATGAATGCAATGGCGGCTATGACGACGGTGACGTGGAGCGATAAACCGCTACCACGTTTCATCTCCCGACGTCGGAAGGATCACCGCCGGCGAGAATTTAACGGCGGGTTGGTTCTAGATGATTTAAGTGGTGGCTTGTTTGGAGTTTGGTGTTTTGGGTTCATGAGCTTTGTTTTATTATACTAGATGTCCGGTTGGTCTAACTTCTTTACACTTTTGTCCACCAAAAACTATGCGAAAGTGTGAAGTATTTTACTACTACCAACCAACTCCATTAATTCTTTTGTCTAATTCTTCAAAACCAAGTTTCATAAGCTTTATTTATATCGACCATCAAAAGATGTAGAGCATAGGATGCTCCTCCCTTAATGTATAACTTAATGTATAAGGTTCGAGCTTTGAGTATAGAAATATCATTGGTAGGGAGCGTTTCTCCTGAATGTGTTATACGATCGAATCCGAATATAATCGAGCTACAAAACGGGTATCAAATAACAGGTGAAAAACAAAAAAAGCTTTATTTATATCTATTTGTATTTTTGTATTTCATATATATATTATGCGCATTTTATATATATCTTGTTTAAATTATTATAAAATTTATATTATATTAAATGATAAACTTATAATCACACATACAATTTTATGATGTATAATGATTTTTTGTTGAACTTAGTTTCGAATTGAGTTTAACTTCAACGATTTCTCCCATAAAAATACTATGTCAAGTATTTTACTATTGTATGCCCAAAATGTACCTCAATTAAAAGTATAAGCTATTGTTGTCAATTATATAGAATCCAATTGGGTTGGATATCGAATCGTACCAGGAATACGACGAAGAAAGGTATACTATTTGTAAAGTTAAACTCTACTTATTATTATTATTATTATTATTAACATAATAGGTTGTTAAAAATATGTTGTCTGATTATAGGTTACTTGGATTTGTTACTTTCATTTTGGGTAGGTGTGTGAGAGGAGGCTAATTTAAATCAAGTTGTTGTTGCCCCATATTGTACATGTTTGGAGATTAGCCAAGTACCAAGAAAACTTTCAAAGAGGGTTAAATCAAATGTAGCAAAGCTTGATTAGTTAGTTTGTTAATTATTGTTAGAGCGCTTAAACAAGTCCATTTCATTATCATAAGTGGAAACTGAACTCTGTAGTTTGAGTGAAAATTAAAATACTCAAAACTAATCCAAAGTAAAGAAATGGATTGACTATGCTTTTATCATCCAGAAATGGATAATTTGTAGCTATTCAATCTCAAGGTCTCCAACCATAATAACTACTACTAATCAAGAAATTTCCCTTAATGGCTTTACCTCATGGTGTTAATTTAGTTAGTAGTTGTTTATTTCTCATCATTAATTTCCTTGTGTTTTGTTCATGCACCTATAATAACAACCTTCATCTTAGTAGCTTCCATTTTTTTAATAAATATTTGGCATTTAAAACTCACTGACCCGACTAAATAACTTCCATCTTTATTGTATTCTTTTTTGTTTGGTTAGAAAGAAACTAATTTTATTACCCCTCCGTTTCTAAATAAATGGTGTTTTAGACTTTCCATTTTATTTCAAAATAAGTGGTGCTTTAAAATTTCAAGAAAATATTATTCTTATTCTTTCAAAATTATCCTTATTTACATAATTAAGAATCATTAAGTAGCTTTTCTTTTTAAGCATTTAATTAGGGATAAAAACACTCTTAATTTTTTAAGAGTGATACTTTCTTAAGGGGTGTGTATAAGCTAAAAAATCACTTATTATCAAACGGAGGGAGTATAAGAAGAATTGTAGCTAGACACTCATTTTTAGAGAAAGATGAAGCAAAAACAAAAAGTACATCATATAGCTTTAAGCTTTTTCGAACATCTAATAAATTGCTTCCATGTTTCTTAGAGTAAATACTTGATATGTAATAGGCTAGTATTGACATGTTTCTTGGTAAGCTGAACTTATTATTTCGTTGCTGATGGCTAAGGTAACTCCTTTTTGCACCTTGACCCAGCCGCCCAGGGGGTTAAAAATTGACCCCCTTTTTTGTAACCTCTGTTGGTTAACGAAATGCAATCCCCGGCTTGGTATGGTTAATTAAAAAAAGCACTTAGAGATCATTTGAGAGGAGAGCCCTCGAGTAACTGGTAAGGTTGCTGTCATGTGATCAGAAGGTCACGATTTCAAGCCTTGAAAATAGCATTTTGCAGAAATGCAGGGTAAGATTGCGTATAATAGATCCTTATGGTTCGGCCCTTCCCCGGGCCCCGCACATAGGGGAGTTTAATGCACCGGACTGCCTTTTTCTTTTACTTAGAGATCATTTGACAGAAGCCAAACCAAGTGAGACGATGATGCGAGCGCTTGCCTTCTTCCCAACTTTTTAAGTTACTACAAAAATTAGCTCCTTAATTGAATCAGAGAAGATATGTCTAGTTAGAAGATTGTGGCATCGCAACTTGAGGCCTGGGGAACATCCATCACCAAGTGAGACGGTCGAAATGATTATTGACTGCTTCACCATCAAAGCTGCATATAATGCCAGCAAATAATGTCCTCAGGATGCATCTACGTCATTTATTGTAAGTAAAAATGGTGTTAAGTGTATCTGAAAGGATAAACAAGAATAAAGGTTGAGTCGAGATATGACTCTATGTCTTTAAGACAAAATTGCCCCATATAGATGCTTTTACGGTGATGGACAATAGTCTCCCAAGATAAAACAACAACCAATCAACTGTACAAAGCAAATACAATCGATTCTAGCAAAGAAAATAAATAAGAACTGATTGTTGAAGAAGAAGAACAGAAAAGTGTGTTTTCTGTTTCTGTATTTCGTAAGAGGAAGAGTTTTATGTTTTTCTGTTCTCTGTTTTTTATCAGAAGTAGAAAAGATTTTTGTAATGTGTTGTGTGTTCATTGTCTTTAATTTGAACAAAAATGTTCAATTTATAAGAGCAAAAGGGAGGCAACGTTTTGTTCTGTTGAACAGTCATATATGTTGACTGGTGTCTTTTGGAGAAGACATAGTCATTGTAACATTCCGAAAAACTTTAGGGACCAAAATATAAATAGTTAACATTTTGGGACCAAAAAGAAAGTTCCGGAAGAAAGCAACGGCCCAACGCCCACGACCCGTGACCCGAACCCGAGCCCGGACAGGACGGGACGGGCGGGTGGCGGCACGCGTGTGGGGCTTAGCCCGAACCCAAGCTCACCTAGGTCCTCTCCCTTCTAAACATATGGGTTACCTCTTGGGGTCCCAAACCCTTACTCAAACTTATAGTTTATATATTGCATAAACTCCCCATCTTCTACCAATGAAGGAGATTTGTCATTTTTGGCCAAAAACACTCCATCTTTTCAAGTCTCAAACACCTTACTTTGTGTACCAATATCTCTTTCATTTTTAATGAAATTTGACGATACTTGGCACTAATATCATCTACTCACTTAGTAGATTAGGCACGTGCGAAGAAACAATGTTTCCGACATGCGGGGCTCACGTGTTTAAGTCATTAAAGACGGGATAAACTCAATCCCACATTAGTAAATTTCCAACAATCCCCTCTTGAAAGAGAATTGGTGCACACAGGGTGCCAAAGTTCAACAATCTTTCGACGGAAAGATATTGCATCAGGAAAGGTAGCTTTCGGCTTTGAACCTTCCTTAGTCAATTACCATCGGATTTACTTACTGCGCGGTGAACGCGATATTTTGAACCGTCAGTGTTTAGTGTAAACCAAGACAATGATATCAACACAATAACTCTTCTTATTCATTTCTTCTTAATTATTAAAACCCAACTAAATATAATACATATTCATCGGTTTGATTATTGTCTATTTGATTTGATTTGATTTGATTTTAAGTTTGAATCATTTTTTAACCAAACCATGAATACCCCTATTTTGAACTATTATAAATAGGAAATACTGTACCTGATGTTTTTTTATTAATTAAAATAACATGTTGGATGAATGATATGCCAATTTAAGGATTAGAACAAGCGCAGCGTAATACGTACAAACAACTCGTTTAAAATGTTGCATAAAGTGTTATAATATTACTTGTACAAAACAACTCAATAAGAAACTTGTAAAAAGATTTACACAGAAAACTAGGTTTTAGAATGAGGATATAATTTTACTTTATTGTACAAGAATCGTTCTTTAATAACTTAATTGTATAGTTAAGAGATTAAAGACATTTTTATATAAAAAAAACAGCAAAAAGGTGGCGAAGTGGTTTTGTGCTGCGATTGCCTTATGACTAAATATTTGACTGAAAATTAGTGCTTAATTTTCCTTTCTCGTTTTTACTTGTAATTTCAAGTGTAAAACTAGCATATTTATTGTACATAAAACAACCCAGTGCACCTTTTCCTGTGTCCTTTTTTGAAAACCTATTCCGAATAAAATTAAATTGTTTAATCTGTTTTAGGCTACAATTTATATTTTTTAATATATTAAGACTAAACTATCCCCATACCATTTATGCTACATTATTTATTCATTGTGTTAAAAACTTTGCAAAAGTAGTGCAAGGAAGATTCATGTATATGGACTATATATGAGTTGGAAATTTCTCAGGATCAAAGAGGATATAAACAGTTTTTAAGGACTTCCTGATTTATTTGTTGGTACTTACCACCTTTAAGGATATTTGGTTCTTGTACTTGTCTAATTATGTTCTAGTGTTCTAAGGTTGGATATCTCGACCAATTGTCCAATTCTCTTAGCGTAAAGTACAACATATCACAGCATGAATTTCTCTGAAATTCCAAATTTGGCATTTAGTTTGTAAGGGGGACGACGATAGGCTGCTCCACAGCCACTTGTAGAATAATTGGAGGGGCACATATTGAATTATTGATGAAAGAGATGCAAGTATTGCTAACAAAAAAAGTGTCATACATGAATGACCTTATTGTTGGTGGGCTAAACTATTGATTCTTAACTTTACACAAATAACTAGCTGAACATTGTTTACTTTAAAGTTTTTAGCTGATATACATAAATTTACACTAATTATAAGATATTCATCGGCTATTTTTAATTTAAGCTGTTGAATTATAGCTATTTTAGATTAATTTTTCTCGTTTGGATATCCATTCTCATACCAATTCCTTTCTGAGGAAGAATTTGCGCAAACAGACTTATTTGAGGCTACTATTTAAATTTTGTCCCCTCTTTCCCACTGGGCTAAATTTATCTGCAAAAGAATAGTACTTCCTCCGTTGCAATTTATGTGATATCAATTTCTTTTTAGTTTGTCCCAAAAAAAATGTCACATTTTCTTATTTAACAATTATTTAATGGTATCATCTCTATTTTACCCTTATTGGGTCCCACTTAATTTTAAAGATGTAAGTAGGCCTTAGTAAACATAACAAAAGTCTTCATTTATTTTTTAAAACTTCGTGACCGGTCAAATGATGCCATATAAATTGAGATGGATGGATTTATACCCTAATTATTGGAATAACTACTTTATACCTAACTCTAAGAGTTATTTATAGTTAATAATTATCTTTTAATTTAATTAATTTTCATAGCTACAATGAATTTTCAATGTACCCATCATAGCATTACCAAATATCAATAAATTATTTCACTATATTAATATTTTCCCTCAACACACACACTATCTCTGCTCCCTCAACCCTCTCTCCAACCACCGCCGGTCATCTTCTCCAGCGGAACTCTACTGGAGCCCAACCAACGAACCGTCTCTTTCTTCCCTTCTCTCATCTCCACCTATCACCATACTCCGCCGTCTCCGCAAATCACCACACGTCGTCTCCGCAAACCGTCATGCAGTCTCTCTCTTCCCTTCTCTCATCTCTCTCACCTCTCTCTCCGTTCCCTCTCTTCGGTGCCTTTCTCCGGCCAGATATGCCTCCACCTCTTCCTCATCCACGGCGACACCACGACCTCGCTGTTGCTCATCGGAGCACCACTAGATCACTATAGATGTCACTCCTAAAGAGCTTCAACGCTTGTTTTCCTTCGTCGGAGGAAGAGGAATTGGAATTTGCCATTGTTGGATGAAGAACTTTTTGTAAATAACACGTAAGAAAAAAGAAGTCATTACGCTTCTCATATCTAATGGCTACCAGAATCTGTGGCTTCTTATCTTTGTTGTATCTTAGATATGAGTGTATTCATTATTTTTTTTTAGTGTAAATATAAGTTATATGTATTTGACTGATTTGTATTTTGGGGGCAAAATAGATAGAGGTGGGCGTATATCGGTTCGGTTCGATTTTGTATCCAAAAAATATGAACCGAATAAAAATTGTTTTTTTTAAAAAAAAACCGAATAAAACTTTTTTTTAAAAAAAAACCAATATGTTCAATTTATATCGCCGAACGTATCGGATTATATCAGTTTTTTCTAGTGGGTCGGGTCGGGTCGAGGAATTTTTTATTTTTAAAAAAAAATTGAATTTCCAAAACTGAAATTGACATTCACACCTACACTACCATGAAATTTCGACGTTGAAATCTATTGTGTATCGCGAGATGTTTACTAAAGAAAAAGAAAAATTAGAAATCGATTTGGGAAAAAACACAAATTGATTGGGAAAATTGACGTTTTCATAAAAATTGTCTGAGCCATGGAGGTTTGGCCGGCCCCGTCTCGAAAAATACCAAAATAAAAAAATGGGTAAAACGGACATCCGAGCGCAGAGTTATGACCATTTAAAGTTTCACCAATTTACAACTACTTTCTCTCCCTACATTTTATGTCAATGCTTCCGTGATATGTTAATCAAGTTCATGCCGCATTCGACTTCCATAAAAGTTTCATAGATTGACTTCAATGGCTATAATTCAAGAGATAGTAGTAGCCTAAAATAAAAAATAAGAATAATTATATATTTAATTCGGTTTTTTCGGTTCGGTTCGGTTCGTATCCAAAGTTAAAAAACCGAACTAAATCACTAAATTCTGATTCAGAACGGTTTTTCAAAAAATTGAACCGAATTTCGTTTCGGTTCGGTTTTTTCGATTCTCCAGGTTTTTTGCTCACCCCTAAAACTAGATGTATTTGATTGTATGTATTGTTTGAATGATCTATATACAGATGTTTGTATACAATTTTTGAGTAAATACAATGTATTTGAAATTTTCTGGAATTTTATTGAAATACATTTAAAAAAATCCAATACGTTCAACTTTGCGAAGCGGTGGCGATCTTGCGGATCGGAGCTCGAATACATTTAAATACAGTCAAAACAAAAGGATATATAAATACACTAAAATACAGAAGTATTTAAATTCAACGAAATACATGTGAAAATACCAAAAGATAAGCTACGAACGATAATTATGAATGTATTCGAGTGACAGAACTGGGCTGAATATTTGGCCTAGTTGCTGGACCCAAGACAGTGACTACGAGTGATCGGTTTGTGACTCGGGAGAGAATTAGGTCAAAGGTGGAAGGGTGACAGACGGGCCAGCAGGCAGTGGGCCTGCTGGCCCAACACTAGAACCTGTAGCAGTGGCTAGACCCGAGAGCAGAGGTGCAAAACTGGGTTGAATATTTGGCCCAGTTGCTGGACCCGAGATAGTGACTGAAGGACCAGTGGGCAGTGGGTCCGCTGGCGGAATTTGGGTGCGGTATAGGTCTGATAAATTGTGGATAATATATAGGGAGACATCGTCATCTAAAAAATCATATGACCTAGGCACGTGACTACTTACCTTAGCAAACGGAAATTGGGATTCATAAAAAATAACATGGAGACTAATGATGATTTTATTAGATGATAAATCAAAACATTTGTAATCACGATGATTAGACGGATAACCCAAAAACACACAAGGGGTAAAATGAGCCTGAAGTTTGTTAATTGTGGTGGACGAAAATAGTGGATAACATAAGCACACAAAGACCCTAAGATGTGAATACGAATGAGTCTTATTATATAATATTTGAAGGGGGGGGGGGGGAAGAATATGCCAAACCTTTGGTAGGAAGAATGTTAAGGAGATAAGTAGTCATTTGTAGAGCATGATGTAAAGGAAGGAGGTGCGGAAGAATGGACCAATAAAGTTCGGATAATATTATTAATGGTACGAATTTTGCGTTCGGCTTTCCCATTTTGTGAGGACATATGAGGACAAGAGAAACGAAAATTGATACCATTATTACCATAAAAATCCCGAAACAACCCATTATCACATGAATATTCTAAATTTCCCGTTCGAATTGGGTATGGATGAAAGCTCTAAATTTTAAAAAGGTGGAAAAACGTGAGATTTTTTCACCAACGGAAAAGTCCATAAAAAGTTAGAATAATCATCCAAAAAAAGAACATAATAACGATGGCGCAAAGAACTGATAACAGGAGATGTCCATAAATCGCTATGAATAATATCAAATGACATTAAAGTACGAGAATTAGAGTCTACAAACGGCAATCTAACATTTTTTCTTAAGGAACAAGATTGACAAACCGAAGTACTACGCGTACCCTTACAAGAAATAAAATTATTTTTATCTAAGGAAGATAAAATAGACGACCCCGGATGACCTAGACGTGCATGCCACAAGGAAGGAGTAAGAGCTGCAAAAGTAGATGGCAAAGCTTGACTCGAGAGACCGGATGTGGGCGTGATAGGATAAAGATCTCCCATACTATTACATCTCATGAGAGGAATCTCCGTCTTGAAATCCTTTACAGAAAACCCAAAAGGATAAAAAAAACAACATAAATTGAATTATCAGTGGTGAATTTACAGACAGACACCAAATTTTTAATCAATTTAGGAGCATGAAATGTATTTTTCAAGACAAGAGGTGGATGGGGGGGGGGAGACAAAGTTTTATGACCGTAACTATGAATTGGAATTGAATTACCATTACCAACAATTATGCCACGATTATTACTCAAATTGGAATAAGACGAGAGAGTACATTGGTCAAACGTCATGTGAGTAGTGGCTCCGGTGTCCATGTACCAATTCGGGTCTGAGGGATTTAATCGAAATATGTGCATCGCGACTTCAATGTCGGTAGGGGTGGGGCTCATGCATGGTGGGCCTAGTAGGGCCGAGGCCCAAGCATGCCGGCTAGCTGCCCTAACCCAGCAAAAGCTCTCGGGTTCCAGTGGCTGGGAGACAAATTGGGCCTGCTCGTTGGATTAAACTGGGCCCAGTTTGACGGGTTTGTATAAGGCTGAAAATAGGGGATGTTGGGGGCCCAGTTCCACGACCATGGGCCGGTCCCCGGGCCCATTGGCCCAGTTCCGCGGCCATGGGCCCAAGCCCACGGCTATGGGCCCAATTCCACGGCTATGGGCCCAATCCCACTGGCCCGGTTCCATGGCCATAGCCCCAAGGCTGTGTTTAGTTGGCCTGCGGCCCACTGCCCCGATGCCCATTGCCACCCCCGTTATTGCCACCTCGGTTTCTGATACATTTTTTATCATTATTTTTGCGATTCTGACCCTTTTTGCCACCACCGTTGTTCTGGTTTTGGTCAGAATTGTTGGAATCAGAGGGAGAAAAATTGGACTCGGTCATCATGACGACAGGTGTGGCCCCAATGGCCGCTTTCTTAGCCAATCCGACTTCTTCGAGCATGAGCATGGAACGGGCTTGATAAAACTGCGGAAGAGGACTGCTCTGACGAAGAAGCGTACCGACGCCATTATAGGCCTCAGATAGGCCTGTAACCATCTGAAGGACAAGATGGTAGTTGGTAACGGGCGCACCAACGTTGCGGAGTTGGTCCGCCAATTCTTTCAACCTTTTGCATTATGCTAAAACATTGGAGAAATCTTCCATATTGACGTGGGAGAATTCCTGCTTAAGGGTAATAGCCCGAGAATTTTGATTATCTTAGAATATATCACGTACTCTATTCCAAGCTTCCATCGCCGTAGCGTCGGGTTCGATAATCGTTTGCAACAGGTTAGTAGAGATAGTGGAGTAAATCCACTCAAGAACGGTAGCATCAAGAGTCGTCCATAATTGAGGATCATCCTCGTGTTTAGGAATTTCCGTAGCCGTGGGAGCCGGAGGAATAATGTGATGGAGGACTTGATGCGAGCGTGCGTGAACTTTGAACAGTTTGGCCCACGTCGCGTATTGGACGTTTTCTATTTCAAGAATGATAGGGATGTGATTCTTGATGTTAGAAACAGTAAGGGCATGGTGAAATGTGTTCTTAGCCATAATAGCAACGCAAAGACGTGATGTAGGGATTTTGGAAGAAAATTTAGGAAGAGGGAAGACACCGCCGGGCACGGAAACAGAGAGAAGGGGGCTCGGAAACTGATGCAAAAATTGGACATAAATTTTGGGAGAAAAAATTATTAACCTAGATTTCTGATACCATGAAAGAAATAATCCCTTGATTATTTTCATTAATGAAAGAGTATATATACAATTTACAATTTTCCATAATAGGAAAATCATATTCCTATTCTACTCCCAAAACCCTGTTCTAGTGGTACAAGAATCCTATAATTATGGTAAGTGTACAATGCTAATTAATACAATTATTTACACTATAATTTAGCCATAAAACCGTGATATACACTAATTATGGAAAGTGTATATCACGGGTCCAATATTACACAATACCGTGATATACACTACCTATGGTAAGTGTATATCACGTGTATATTTAACATAAAGCATTCCATAGAAATAATATGGAGTTTTAATTTGATAGTCATCCTTGAAATCCTTGCCTATCAAGGTAGAGGTAAGATCTGCGTACATTCTACCCTCTCCAAACCCCACGTTGTGGGATTTCACTGGGTATGTTGTTGTTGTTATCCTTGAAATCCTTCAATCAGTTTGTTAGATGAGCGTATTCTCCTGGCGTCATCATGATCTCACAAATGTTAGATGAGATACATGAGCATGATCAATTGACATCACAAATGGTAATAAGTTCTTACAGTCATTTTAATCTTTCACCAGAGTAAGAGAACATATTGATTTGGTACCAGTCACTATTACATGAACATGTTGAATTCGTGATCTCGCGGATGGTGAATGAGCTACAGAAAAATAGTTGGTCCAGACTAATTTGGGATTAAGACATACTTGATTGATTAAGGTGTTCTTTGAGTGCAGCAAATTAAATGCAGACGATTGTTTCAAACTACTTTTTCCATTAAAACTGAATAACAAAACAACTAGACAAGAAAGTAGCCCTTAATAGGAGGGAAAGTGACTCTTCAATCACATCCAAAATATATGTTGCTCGTGACTTTTCAAAAATACTGTCAGTGTGTATCGGATACTCTAAAAAGCTATGCCTTTTTGGAGGATCCGACACGGGTGCAACAACATTTCTGGTTGGTCCAAGCAACATAGTCCTAAATTGCAGGAAAATTACATTGCAACATAAGCCCTCACTTGGGAGGACAGAAAGTTACGAGATATCGCGGAGCCCTACATGTGTAAAGGGTAGAAGAATCATCAAATGCATAACTGTAAGCCTTGGGGCAAACAGCCTTAAATAGATGTGCAAAAACAGTTGGCTTGCAAGTTTTGGGATCTGCATACTGTCCTGTGCAGCAGTACTTTGGTGATTGTATAGCCAAACAAGCACTCTTACACCCGACAACTTTCTCTCCGGACTTCACTTCCAGTGCAGAAGGACAACATATGTTTAAATCAACTTCACATTGTGCTACCCCACATCCAACGCCCCCGCCCACAGGCTTCATCGACACTGGCAAGTTGAATCCATCGACTAAGCTCACATCGTAGAAATGTAAGGGCGACGTCGATGAGCCTAGTGTCATTTCCACTAGAGTAGCCGGGGGCTCACCTCCTAGCCCCCGACACTGTAACTGGCCACCACAATTGCCAGTGTCACATTTTCCTTTTCCATTTCCGTCGAAATGGCAGTTCTGTCTCCCCCATATTCTCCCCGACCACTTGTCAGGCACGTCGAGGACTATTTGTTCGCCACTGTTGAGGTGAAACCCGCCGTCTTTTAGCATAGTTTGCCCTGCACTGCCGAGAATCCCGGGCAGTATGCTTTCCTTGCAGTTGTTTACTAGAATGACTTGTGTTCCCTCTGCAGTCACATAAAAAAGAGTATGGTAAATTTGGACAGATTCATTTTTTTCCTTCTTCACTACAGACAAATATACGAAACCAGAAATTTGAGTTTATAAGTTCTGAATTTTAAAAGAGGCAGCTTATTGGGTTCTGGATAAATTATAGACATATTAAGTGAATTTCATAACAGAAAAAATAGGATTTTGACCAAAGCTACTGAATTATGTCGAACACTATGTTGATCAAACTCTCTAAAATTGTCTGTTACACTTGTGTCGGATCCTTAAAAAGACACTACTTCTGGAGGACCAAACACGCATCCATCAGAAAATGAGAAAATTAGAGAAAATGAGTTAAAGTTAGAGAATTACCGGTGCTAAAAAGGAAGAGAAATATGCAGAGCAAAATATGGATAAGATAAGGTGAAATAAGCATTTGGAAGTGTATGACTAAAAATTGGCTCTAGGAAGTGAGTGTTAAATATACATAATTATGTGTAATTTATGGTAAATATTTAATATTCTAGTTTAGGTAAGGTTGTAATATAATTAGTATTGTATTACCATAATTAGTGTATTGCCATAAATGTATAGAATAAGGTTGCTACGGCCCAGTTCAGTCCCGTCCCGGAGTACTTGGGCCTCAACCTCCGCAAGCCCACCACGCAGCAGGCCCCACTTAGACGGATATCGAGGCCGCAATGCACACATTGGGTTTGACTCAACCGGACCCAAATTGGTATATGGACACCGGTGCCACTACCCACATGACTTCCGATTCAGGTACTCTCTCATCTTATTCCCATTTGAGCAACCCTCGGGGTATAATTGTTGGTAATGGCAACTCTATTCCAATTCTGGATTATGGTCAGAAAACGTTATCTCCCCCAATCCACCCCTTATCTTGAAAAATACTTTACATGCCCCTAAATTGATTAAAAACTTAGTGTTTATCCGAAAGTTCACCACTGATAATTCTGTTTCTGTTGAATTTAATCCGTTTGGTTTCTCTGTGAGGGATTTCAAGACGGGGAGTCATCTCATAAGGTGTGATAGTAGGGGGGATCTGTATCCTATCATGCCCGGTTTCAGTCCATCGAGTCAAGCCTTGCCATCAGCCTTTGCAGCCATTTCTCCTTCCTTGTGGCATGCTCGCCTTGGTCATCCGGGATCCTCTATTTTATCAGCTTTAGATAAAAATAGTTTTATTTCGTGTAAGGGTACGAGTCGTACTCAAATTTGTCAATCGTGTTCGTTTGGGAAAATTGTTAAGTTGCCATTTGTAGACTCAAATTCTCATACTTCAATGCCATTTGATATTATTCATAGTGACCTATGGACATCTCATGTTCTTAGTTCGGTAGGTCATCGATATTATGTTCTATTTTTAGATGATTATTCTAAATTTTTGTGGACGTTTCCAATTGCGAATAAATCACAAGTGTTTTCTGTCTTCATAAAATTTAGAGCGTTCATTCGTACCCAATTCGAAAGAGAAATAAAAAATATTCAATGTGATAATGGGAAAGAGTATGGCAATAGGGAGTTTCGGGAGTTATGTGCTAATAATGGGATCAATTTTCATTTTTCATGTCCTCATACATCTTCACAAAATAGAAAAGCCGAACGAAAATTCGTTCCATAAATAACATTGTCCGAACTCTCTTACTTCATGTTTCCATACCCCCATATTTTTGGCATCATGCTCTACAAATGTCCACATATCTCCTTAACATAATTTCTTCCAAAGGTCTGACATATTCTTCCCCCTCCAAATCTTATATAATTAGAACCCGTCGTATTCTCATCTTCGGGTCTTTGGGTGCTTGTGTTATCCGTTATTCCCATCCAATACAATTAACAAACTTCAAGCTCGGTCAATTCCGTGTGTGTTTTTGGGTTATCCGTCTAATCATCGTGGTTACAAATGCTTTGATTTATCCTCCAAGAAAATCATAATTAATCGCCATGTCATTTTTTATGAAATCCAATTTCCTTTTATGAAAGTTCATACTCCCGAGCCTAGTTCGTATAATTTTTTGGATGACCAAATATCCCCGTATATTATTCGGCATTTTTCGGACATCTCCCGCACCCAAAACTCTCCAGCGGGCCCACTGCCCGCTGGTCCCACTGGCACATCTCGGTCAAGATCGCCCAATCACCTAAGCTGGGCCGGTTTCGGTGATTGGGCCGGTCCACCACTCACCGGAACCGGTCCGGTCCCATTCACCGTTCTCGGCCCAGCTTCAGCGTCCAGTTTTGGGCCAGCAAGCCCACTGCCTGCTGGCCAGTCCATCCCGAGCCCAGCAAATTCCCAAAATTCACTCAATTCCTCCTCGAGTCATAGACCGGTCACTTGTATTCAGCGGGGTATTTTTACACCTAAAAGACATTTTAATTTACACTCTAATGTCTCTAAATCCCCCTTGCCCCGTAATCCTGTGTCTGCCTTAAACGACCTGAATTGGAAAATTGCTATGAGTGATGAATATACTGCTCTTATTGATAATAAGACGTGGGAGTTGGTGCCCCGTCCATCTGGTATTAATGTTATCATGTCTATGTGGATTTTTGATCACAAGGAGAATTCTGATGGGTCATTTGCTCGACATAAGGCGCGGCTTGTGGGTGATGGTAAGACTCAGCACGTTGGGATAGATTGTGGGGAGACGTCTAGTCCGGTGGTCAAGCCGGCTACCATTCGCATTGTGCTTAGTCTGGCTCTTTCTAAGGCATGGCTTATTCATCAATTGGATGTCAAGAATGCTTTCCTACATGGTGATCTCAAGGAAACAATATATATGCATCAGCCGTTGGGGTTCAGGGATCCTAACCGTCCTCATCATGTCTGTTTGTTGAAAAAGTCCTTATATGGGCTTAAGTAGTTTCCACGGGCCTGGTATACGAGGTTTGCTGACTATGTTTCGACAATTGGGTTCACTCACAACAGGTCAGACAATTCTTTGTTCATCTACCGACGTGGTTCATCCTTGGCCTACATTTTGTTATATGTGGATGATATCATTTTGGCGGCCTCTTCCGATGCCTTACGCCAGTCTATCATGACCATGCTCAGCTCTGAGTTTGCTATGAAAGACTTAGGGCCCTTGAGTTACTTTTTGGGGGATTGTCGTCAAGCGTCATTCAGATGGTTTGTTTTTGTCTCAAAGAAAGTATGTGGATGAGATCATCGAGAGGGCTGGGATGTCATCCTGTAAGTCCACTTCCACTCCAGTTGATACCAAGCCCAAGCTTGGTGCCGCGGTCGGAGTCCCTTACGAGGATCCGACCCGCATTCGCAGTCTTGTAGGGGTCCTTCGGTATCTTACCTTTACCAGACCGGATATTACGTATGCTGTCCAGCAGGTGTGTTTATTCATGCATGATCCCCGAATTGAGCACATAAATGCACTCAAATGCATCATCTGGTATATTCAGGGTACACTGGACTATGGGTTGCATTTTTATCCTTCATCGACATCCACACTTGTCTCATACATAGATGCTGATTGGGGTGGGTGTCCAGACACCAGACGGTCTACGACTGGCTACTGTATGTTCCTTGGCAACAACTTGGTCTCCTGGTCTGCGAAGCGTCAGGCGACTCTATCTCGCTCAAGTGTCGAGGCTGAATATAGAGGGGTAGCCAATGTGGTCTTAGAATCATGTTGGTTACGTAATTTGCTTTTGGAGCTTCATTGTCCCATTCAAAAGGCAACCTTGGTATGGTGCGATAATATTAGTGCCATCTACCTTTTTGGTAATCCGGTTCAGCACCAACGCACTAAACATATCAAGATGGACATTCACTTTGTCCGTGAAAAGGTTACCCGTGGTCAAGTTCGCGTATGCCATGTCCCGTCGAGATATCAAATTGCCGACATATTTACAAAGGGTCTTACCTCGGTCCTTTTTGAAGATTTTAGGGACAGTCTCAGCGTTCGAAGACCGCCCGCTATGACTGCGGGTGTGTGTTAAATATACACAATTATGTGTAATTTATGGTAAATATTTAGTATCCTAGTTTAGGTAAGGTTGTAATATAATTAGTATTGTATTACCATAATTAGTGTATTACCATAAATGTATAGAATAAGGTTTTATGAATAGAATAGAAATAAGATTCTCCTATTATGTAACTTGTATATGTAGCCTTTCAATTAATGAAAATAATGAAGGGAATTATTTCTTTCAGTGAGAATAAGTGTTGATGATCTGTTCTGGACAAGGACTCAAGGTTTTTAAAGTACAAATTTTCTTAGTAGAGAACATTTCCCTTTTGTGGCTAAGTGCTAGTGTGCTCTCTTTCTGCCTCTTTTTCTTTTTAGTTTTTTATTCTTTCAAATTTTTTAATACTATGTTGTTTTGAGTTTTAACTTTGAGTTAAAGGTTATATACACCGTCATTATAAAATATATTTTTTACACTATCAGTTCATTCAAAGAATATTTACACGTCTTAAAATATGAGATACTTAATGTTGAAAATACGAAAGGTTATTCTTCTAGGACAAGTAAATGTAACCTGATAGTGTGAAAATTTCTTACACTGATGATGTAAACACCTTAAATTCATTTAACTTTACTTTGGAAAGAAAAGGCATATATGCATTGCTTGAAGGGGAGGACTTCTAGTTGCATACTGTTTTAAATGGCAGTGCCAAAATATAAGTTCACATGGTTTAACTTTGAAGAAAATGCTCAAGGGCTTTACAGTTCAAGATGAGTCATGATATGTTTGAATGTCATTTATTAATCAAAGCAGATTTTGGCCATGCAACTATGTATTTTGTTCAAGATTCTTTGTAACCTCAACTTTAGGTCACTAATCTTAATGAGTCGCGTTTGAGTGAAGGCTTTAAAAAACAAAGACCTTCTTCCCCCTCCTTTTTTGGTGTTGGCTTTAGAAAAACAAAGACCTTATCTTCCCACTGCTTTTTGGTGTTTCCTTAATCTCAACCTTTTCTTACTACGTTTTTCATTTTATTTTTCCAAATATCAAGTCATTTAAAAGCTATCTATATGTTACTTTTTACAATAAATATAAATTAGTAATATAAAAAATAAATTAATATGCTACAATAAGTAAAATTTACATCTATTGAGCCAAAAAGTGTTTTACGCTGATAAGGAATATAAAGTTTAACAATTTATTTTTTTTTCCTTTTAATGTCTACACTGTTGGTAATTTCAATTTTTTCATGCATTGTAACAGAGTTTATAATTGGTTCGGTGTAAACTTTTATAAAGTAGGGCTAGGTCTAAGAGTCCACGAATATGGTTATAATGCTTTTACATGGTTATGAAGTTCCAAAATAATAGTTCTTGCTCTTTTCTGAACCAAATCCATTCTTCTGAGTCATTCTAAATAAGTAACGAATTATCCTTTCTTAGACTTTTAAAGGGTGTACACAGTTGCTAGGAGTAGAAGAATTGTGATGCCATTGCTGATTGCAGTTTTAGATATAATTGGCACCTCCTCTTCATCTCTCACGACTGCAGCAGTCTCGTCATGTACAACAGTTGCATCTAACATTTTGACTATTGTAAGGGAAAATGGTCGCATTTTTTTGTGTGCAACCTGACTCTAGCTTTATTATATCGGCTGTTATTTGTCTGTTGCACTCACTAATCTTCAATATCTCGCTAATTTTATCATCACCATCTTCAACTTTTCTTCTTATTGTAACCACAAAATTACTAGATGTGTCCTTTTGACCAAAGAGAATTTGTAGAAGTATCACCCCGAAGGTATAAATATCAAGGGATGACTTTGCAATAGTTGCGCCATCATTGTATTTGGACGTGTCTGAACCCGCCGTTTAAAAATGGACGTTACATCGCCAAGATCACACATGATTGCACTGTCATCATCATCAATCAATATGTTTTGAGGTTTAGTGAGGAAGCTGGTGTGTGCTATATGCACGGGGTATGCAATTTTTGTTGGAAATTTACTAATGTAAAATTAAGTATTGTTGGTCCTCTATTGTACTTTATAAAGCAGTACGGGAAGTAAATAACTATTACAAGTATTCGAAAGGATAAACAAATATTCAATATTCAGAAATTGAATCTTGTTGAAGAAATAGCCCAATCTTCAAAACTGTCGCAAGCTTGTTGTGTCTTGAATCTTGATAACCTGAAATCAAGAAACAACGAAATCTGGATGGTTACAACGTTGTGTGTTGAGTCAAGTGATTTTCCTCTGTCCTTAAGACAAGATTGCCCCGTATATATGCTTTTACGTTAGCGGGTAATAGTCTCCCAAGATAAAACAACACTTTAATCTCAACGCTACAAAGCCAATAGGTTGAGCCTGACGAAGAAAACAAATATGAATCGACTTGCTGAAGATATGAAAAAGGAAGGAAGAGTTTCTATCTTCTCTTCTGTTTTGTCTCTGTGTATATAGTGTGTCTCTGTTGTGTATATGTGTGTATTTCAACACTGTTTTTCCGTCACTATTTTTTTGTGCTGTATTTCGTGACTGTTTTGTGCTCTTTTTCACTGTCCCGAATTGAGCCAAAACCAGCTCAATATATAGCATGGAGAAGGGCAGCCCAACAACCACAAACAAGGTTGTAATGGCCATTAAGGGAGGGCTATAATGGCAGGTTTAATGCCATGAAGGAGGCTGTTCATGGCCTTGAAGGAGGGCTGATTAATGGTCATGAAGGAGGGCTATTTATGGAGTAGTTAACAGCCAAGTAATGGCTGGTTAATGCTCTAAAAAACAGTCCAAACGGTAGGCAGAAAATTTCTGCCTTCCGTCTTTCCCAAAATCAACTTTCCAGAAACTCTAGGGACCAAACTATAAATATTAAGCAATTTGGGGGCCAAAAAGATAATATCAGAAAGTCCCCACAGCCCACGACCCGAGCCCGAGATCGGACGGGCGGGCGGCGGCGGCGCGCGTGTGGGCTTAGCCTTGAACCCAAGCACATCTAGGTCCTCCCTCCTTTAAACACATGGGATACCCCTTGGGGTCCCAAACCCTTTACCACATTAGAGACTTATATAGAGAGCAATTCTTTCTATTCCCACCGATGTGGTAGATTTGTCCCACACCATATTTCCATGCCTCAAACACCTTACTTCGTGGACCAATATCTCTTTCATTTCTCAACGAAATTTGACGATTCTTGGCCCTACGATCATCTACTCACTTCGTAGATCATGCATGTGAGAAGAGACAAAGCCTCCAACATGCGGAACACTAGTGTTTAATACATCAAATATGGGTGGACGCATCTCCCCGCCAAAGGCAAATTTCCAACAAGTATATCCCATTAATTTATGACTCGAACAATTGGGGCCCACACGTCGGAAACGTCGTTTCCACACACGTGCACACGTAGTGCCAAGTATCGCAAATTTCATTAGTGAAAGAGATATTGGTACGTATGTAATACGTTTGAGACATAGAATTATGGACGGTTATTGGCCAAATGACAATGTATTCCACTTTGGTAAAAGAAGGAAGAATTGTAAGATGAAACGAGTCAAAAATCACCGCGGAGCCGCGAAGGGCCGCGGCGCAGCCCCATCAGAGCCGAGGCGCCGGAGCACCGCGTCGCCTCCCAGGCAGGGCCGCGGTGCTAATTTGGTGGCCAGTCACTGGAGCCGCGACGCTAATTCACAGAGTCGCGGAGCTTTGGAGGCAGAATGCTGCGACGAGAAGTTGGAAAGTTCTAACCTTTGGATTGGTTTTGGAGCATTGATTCTCCATTACTTGGCACATGAATTCAGCCATTATTTGGCTGAATGTAACCTCTCAATTAAGTGTCATTACATGGCTATTGAAGGCCATTAGTTGGCTAGTTGAGGGGTCTTCTCCTTACACTATAAATTGAGGCCTTTGGCTCAATTGAAGAAGACTACACAACACTTAGAAAATACTCAAGAATTTTCTGAATTCATCTTCTTTCTCTCTAGCAAAGTTACTATACTCAAAGTTCTTCAAGAGTAACACTTAAGTTTCTTTTGCTCAATTGTTAAGTTGATGTTGTATCTTGGGATACTATTGCTCGACAATGTAAAAAGAGATATACGGGGCAATCTTGTCTTAAAGACAGAGTGTCATCACTCGACTCAGCAAATCACACAAGCAGTTTGTTAAGTTCTTGATTTCCAGGTTATTGTAATATTTAGTTTATCACAATTTGTAATAGTTACTTACTTCCTGTTCCCTGCAACAATTGTATCCCAACAATTTTAAGACAAGATTTTGTTGTAAGTACCTAGAAAGATGACTGGAAGAGAACAAATTGCTTCTGATGCTGCTGCTGCTGCTACTCAAGGCAATCTCGCTGCCTTCCCCATTGCTCCAGGCACACATAATGCCTTTCCGGTTGCTCAAGGCTCATCCAACGCCTTTACTGCCGCTCAAGGGAACGTTGTCGTTCCTCCATCCGCTGGATTCCACCATGAACACCTTGAAAAGTTCATGGGCTCAAACTTCAAGAGATGGCAACAGAAGATGCTATTCTATCTGACTGTTATGGGAATGACACGTTTCCTAACAGAAGATCCTCCACAAGCTGGAGATGAAATGGACCATTCGCCTTCTGAAACGGCTGAAGGGGCCCTAGGTATCTATGTCATTAATGACATAAAGATGATTCTTGATGCATAGAGTCATAGTGATTTCATGTGTAAGAATTACATATTAAACTGCTTGTTAGACCCTCTCTATACGGTGTATTACACCGTAGGCACTGCCAAAGAGTTGTGGGAGAAATTGCAAAAGAAGTACAACGCACAAGAAGCAGATACTAAAAAATCATCGTTGGGAAATTTCTGAAATTTCAAATGATGGATAGTAAAACAGTGATGTCTCAAGTCCAGGAATTCCAAATGGTTCTACATCACCTGGATTTGGAAGGTATGAAACAAAACGAGCAGTTTTTTGTTGTATCACTGATTGAAAAGTTACCTCTCTCGTGGAATGAGTTTATGAGTTACTTAAAACTCAAAACAAAGGAAATGACCTTTGAAGAACTTATTATCAAACTCCAAATTCAGGAAGATAATAAAAAGGTCTTACCTATGGGTAAACAACCCGCTGAGGCAAAGCTAAATCTGGCTGAGACCAAAGAGAACCCAAGCAAAAAGCGCAAGTTCCAGAAAGACGGTAAAACCCAAGCAGCGGAGAAGTTCAAAGGAAACTATCACCACTGTGGGAAACCTGGTCACATGATCAAGGACTGCCGCAAGCTCAAGACTGAGCAACAAGAGAAGACCAAGGCTAAGGGTAAGGCACAGGTTAACGTCGTCAAAGACCAGTTTTGGACTACATGATTGATGAGTTCTCAGCGGTGGTGCTAGAAGCAAACCATATTGAGAATCGCATGCAATGGTGGATGGACACAGGTGTACAAGACACATCTATTCCAATACAGATGCCTTCTCCACTTATACACCGGTTACAAACAAGAAGCTATTCATGGGCAACAACGCTTCCTCTGACGTGCTGGGGGTAGGAAAGGTAGTCCTGAATATGACTTCTGGAAAGGAGCTCACTCTGAAGGAAGTGATGCATTTTCCTGAGATTAGAAGAAATTTAATTTCAGGTCATTTATTGGTTAATGTTGGTTTTAGGCTAGTGTTTGAGTCTAATAAATTTGTAATCACTAAGAATGAAACGTTTGTGGGAAGATGATTCGTCTGTGAAGGCCTCTTCAAAGTTAACGACATGTCTGTATTACGTACAAGCAATAATATTGAAGCTTCTTCTTACTTGCTTGAGTCCTCTAATTTATGGCATCATAAATTAGGACATGTCAACTACAAGTCCATTCAAATGTTGGTAAAGTTGGAGTTGTTTCTGTCTATCGACGTAAACCCTCAACATAAGTGTGAGGTGTGCGTAGAGGCAAAACTCACAAAGCTTCATTTTCGATCCGTCGAAAGGAATATCGCTCATCTAGAACTTATTCACATAGATATATGTGATTTGAAGTTTGCACAAACTAGAGGGGGAACAAGTACTTTGTGACATTCATTGATGATAACACAAGGTATTGTTACCTTTACTTATTGAAAAGTAAGGATGAAGCCTTTGAAGCGTTCCAACGTTACAAAGCAGAAGTTGAGAACCAACTAAGCATGCGAATTAAATCCATTCGTAGCGATAGGGGGGAGAATATGTAGCACCATTTGAGGAATATTGTGCCGAATCGGGCATTGTTCATCAAACGACGGCTCCATACTCACCTCAGTCAAACGGTGTGGCGGAACGCAAGAACCACACATTAAAGGAAATGATGAATGTGTTGCTCATCAATTTCGGTCTTCCATAAAACATGTGGGGAGAAGTTATCCTTACCGCTAATACGACGTGTGTTGTGTTGTGAGCGCATCAAATTCCTTACGCATGGCCGCATTCCAATTCAGGTCCAATTTGGCTAGTTTTGGGTTATTGGGTATAGGTAAGATAGCTTAAGTGGGTAGGTTAAAGTGAACTTTCGATTTGAAAATCTCGTGTTGGGCACGGGTTTCCATTCAGTGCGTAGGAATATGGGTTGGTTAGTCAGTAGGGTTGGGCGGTGTCGGGCAGTGGGGCTGGGCAGTGATGTTGACGGGATTACTGGAGGGGTTGTCGATGGGAAAATTTAGCAGTGGGAAGGTGAGGCAGTAATAGTAACGGGGGCAGTGGGATGGTCGATGAGATAGGTGGTGGTTGACAGGCTGTTGGGCAGCGACAGGACAACCGGAATACTAGCACTATGTATTGCGTGTCGAATGAGAGTGGAGGTATCTAGATAATTAAGAAAGCCGTATTCAGTGACTTGAAATTTTTGAAAGTTTGCAAATGAGAAAATGTTCTCCTCGAATGTGACATGGCGAGAGACTAGGATGTTATTTGTGGACAAATCATAGCATAAGTATCCCCTATGGTTCGATGGGAAACCTAAGAAAATGCAAGGAATAGTCCTAGTTGCTAATTTGTGAGGGCCCATGGAGGCGAGATTAGGGTAGCATAGACAACCGAAAGTCCGAAGGTGACCATAAGAAGGGATCCGATGAAATAGAATTTCGGTAGGGGTTTTATTTTGAAGTATACGTGTAGGTAATATATTAAGAATATATGCTGCCATTTGTAGTGCATAGACCCAAAAAGGAGGGGGAAAAGAAGCATGAAAGAGCATTGTACGGATCATATTGTTAATTGTGTGAAAGATTCTTTCGGCTTTACCATTTTGAGGTGAGGTATGGGGGCACGAGAATTGAAACACCATGTCATTGTCCACACATAATTTGTGAAAGGGAGAATTGTCAAACTCATGACCATTGTCATATTGAAATGATTTTATGTCCTTCTCAAACTGTGTTTTAACATATGTTCGAAATTCAAGAAATATGGAGTAAACTTGAGACTTATATTTGAGCGGATAGACCCAAAGAAAATGAGAGAAATCATCTAATAATACCAAATAATATTTATGACTCAGTTTGCTAGTAATGGGAGATGTCCATAAATCGCATGAATGATGTCAAAAGGAGAAAAAGTAACACTTAAAGACGGCGTAAAAGGAAGTCTAATATGTTTCCATAAAGGACAAGAATAGCAATTTTGGGTAAATTTTCCTTTATTACATTTAATCAAATTTTGACTTCTAAGAAAGTTAAAAACTAGTGCTTCAGGGTGACCAAGTCTACTGTGCTAAGTTGATGGAGAGATTGCAGCTAGAGAGGTATGTGGATTGACACTTGCAACGGAATTGGATGAGAAAGGATAGAGGTTCCCCACACTATTGCATCTCATAAGAATTGTCCCCGTACGTAGATCCTTCACAGAAAAATCCAAAGGGTCAAACTCAATAGATATGAAAGTGTAACTAGCAAATTTTCTATAGCCTTGAATTGGAATGCGATTGCCATTTCCGACCAAAATAAATTGAGGATTATTCAAATTATATAGTTGAGGAAGATTACCAGAGTTACGAGTGAGGTGGGATGTGGAGCCCATATCCACATACCAGGCATCATCGGGTTATTGCAAATTCATAGTGTTGTAGGCCTGACCCAGTTCGGTAGGAGTAGGGAAGTCGTATGGTTGTTGTTGGGCGATTGAGAAGTGGGCATGCTATGTTTGGATCTTCGGACGTGGGCTTGGATAGGGGCCCAGAATATCGGGTTGTTGACACTGGCCTGGTTGGGCCGAGACTGTTGGAAAGGGGTAGGGGCGAGGCCCAATTGCCAAAAATTGGTCAGGGTAGTGGGCCGACCCACTGAGATGGGTATTGGGCCTGCTGTGTTTGGCTGACGGAATTGGACCGTCCCCCCACATCCCTTTCCTCTGCCGCCGCTTCCTCCACCGCGACCTCTGCTCTTACCGCGGCCGCCCCGCAACTGTTGATTTTTGGTGTGTTGCGGCTGGCCGACGGGTGCAATGGTCATCACTGGTGCATCAACCACCAACACATTTTGATTATGTTCGTCCTGTTTGGCATGATTGGTCTCCTCCAAGAGCAATTATGACCGGGCCTTGTTGAAACTGGGAGGGGATCGACTTGTTGGATCATCGTCGCAAGTGTATCGTACTCACCTTTTGGTAAACCATTAATTAGTTGCAAAACCATCTTCGTTTTAGAAATTGGTGTGCCCACATTAGATAATTAATCTACAACTAATTTTAATTGTTTACAATAGTCTGGCATATTCGCAAAGTTCTCAAGACAGGTGTTATTGAATTGTTCCTCCAGATACACGACACGTGTATGTTTGTTGTCTTGAAAGATTTCCTCTACCCTTGTGCATAGTTCGTGAGTAGAAACACTTGTCTTCATAATAGTATGAAGTAGATCTTTGGATATGGTGTCATATATCCATTTCTTGACGATAGCATCAAGCCTTTTCCAACTTGTGTTGTCAACGTCGGGTGGACGGGGTGTGGTGGCATCGATGTGATCAAGAACGTTGTAGGCACAAGCATGGATTTGAAATAATTCCACCCACGAAGAGTATTGTCCATCATCTTGATCAAGAACCAAAGGGATAAAGTTCTTGATATTTGTCATGGCGAAGGCCGGATGAAAGGAATTAGGAGAGGAGGAGGGATGAGGAGGATGACGTCGGGGGTGGAGGAGGAACCCTCGGGAGATTCGGGAGAATCCATGAAGTGGTTGTTGTCGGCGGCAAGAAGAGAAAAAAATTAGGGTTAGGGGGGTGCCGCCGGAAACCGAAAGGGTAGGGGTATGGAGGGTGTTTAGGGTTTGTCTCTTGATACCATATAGAAGTATGAAATTCTCCTTATTGGAGGCTTTTCATTAATGCAATATATATAGGTGTTTACAATTACAAACTTAATTATATAAGGATCTCTACTTTACATAATTACATCAAATAATTACATAATATATGGAGAATATATACGTAATCTATATGTATTATTCTCTATCAGAGACTAGTGGAAATGTGTTTGATTATATCAACTACATGACTAGTGGAAATATGTTTGATTATATCAACTACATGACTAGTGGAAATATGTTAGATTATAACAACTTCATCACTAGTCAACTGACTGATCAGGAGAGGAATTTAGCCTGTGAGCTCTCTCTGTATGACATTGTATCTCATCTTTTGGATGACATGGATGTGCGTGATGAGGAGAATGAGGACGATGACGATGTATTGAAGTATTTGAAATTAAGAACTCATCATGCTCCTGCTAAAGATGGAGTCCATACCGAAGAGAAATCTGTTGATGTGCAGAGCTTCGGTTTTGCCTTCACAAAAATAGAGATATTTACTCAACCCAAACTTACCAATCATGGCATTCAGTGGTGCTGATGTGAAGTTTTTTTTTTTTTTTTTTTGGTCAATCTGAGAATTGTTTTTTTCTTTCGTAAGGGCTAAGTCATTTTTGTAGTTATTGAAATCATGTCATTAAACTTGATTTTTTAACATAGACAAGTCATTTTAAATTGTGCATGACTTACATATTTGATACTACATGCGTACAAATTAATAAGACACTTCTTTCCTATTGTTGTGAGACATTATAACGAAGCAACTAATTACCTAAATGAATGTGATCGAGATTTAGCTATTCTAGACACTCTAACGTAACATACAGATCATAGACACAATCTGTATGGTACCATTCTATCTCATACTGTAGTAATTTCATTGAGCCACACACAATTGCAAACATAATGAATACACCTGATAAATTTGAAGTTCCATTATACTTCACTGAACCAAAGAAAACTAAGAAGGAAGATAATATGCAGTTAAGGAAGAGTGAAAAAACAAAGAGAACATACGAGGTAAAGTCAATAAGTAGATAATTGAAGAATGACAAAATCCCACTGAAAGGAAATTCAAACTTGGGAAAAAGCTTAAATATACGTCCATAGAACTATCCGAAACGGCCTACACATGCCACTCGTCAATAGTTGAGCATAAAAATGCCACCGTCTTTTAACACATTTGGCCATTTCATGACACTAACCACCAAACTGCTACTGGGAGTAATCCTCAACATGAGAATGTTGTAAGTTCATTAAACCCAAAAGCTAATGTCTTTGTTCCTGCCAAGTATATAAAAGCTGGATTGAAAGTTGATGAAGCTGGACCTACCTTATACCACGACTAGCTCTGAGTTCTAATTCAAGTCCAAAACTTGTGTTTATGCCATCCAAAACTCAAGCATCATGTAGTAACAACTCTTCAGTTCCTAACTTCCTATGGAGGTGAACGCACACTACTCAAAAATCACTACTTTTTCACGGAAAAATGTTAGTGGTTGTTCCCACCGAACGTCAGTGGGAAAAAACTTAAATAGTAGTGTTTTCACACGGAAAAATTAGGAAGTTTTTCAGCGTTTTAATGGGAACTTGTTCCTATCATGAATTTTTCCGGTGAGCTGATTCAGTGGGAATGAGGTGGGAAAATAATGTTTTATAACACAAATTTTTCACTGAATGTCGGTGGAAAAAAAAACTTTATCTCTATTAGTGGTACCTCATAATGTGGGTGCTTCTCCTGGACAGCTGCTTGTGGCACTTTTATGTACAAGTCTTAATGCGGCTATGGTGAGTCATTGTGGACAGGAAACTTCTCAATGCATTAGTGAGTTCTAATGTGCCTGTTAATATCAAGACCACTCAACACATTCAAGCCGATTGGAGTGATGGCAAAGAGTCATGAATGAGGTGCTTTGGTGTCAGGAGTCAGGACCTAGTCCAACAGAAGCATTTGGAGTCGATATATGTGAAGACATATATGAGGAAGGGGAGGAAGAAAATATGTTTGGATAAATGTGTTAAGAGTCTCACCTCGGAAATGAAATGGAAACATGGACTTCTTATATGGACTTGGACAATCTTCATCCTACAAGTTAACTTTTGGGTTAAGTTAGACCCATGATCCAGACTCGTCCCAATTCATTGTTTCCGATGTTGGACCCCCCCTCTTATATTGTCCACGCTCCAGATGTCCAGCCCTGGGCGTGAGGCGGAGTGTTGAGTTTTCCCACATCGGTGGGATAAGTGGTCCTTGGTCTCCTTATATGGCTTGGGCAATCCTCCTTCATTTGAGCTAATTTTTGGGGTTGAGTTAGACTCAAAATCCATTATTTACATGGTATCAGAGCCAGATCCATTCCAATTCTTTGTTCATCGTTGTTGGGCCCCCAAATTATATTGTCCACGCTCCAGTTAATGAGGTTTGGACGTGCGGGGAAGTGTTAAGAGTCTCACATCGAAAATGGAATGGGAACATGGACTCTTTATATGGAGTTGAACAATCCTCATCCTACAAGCTAGCTTTTGGGTTGAGTTAGGCCCATGATCAATTTCTTTATAAAATGCTTTGCAAATGTAGTTAGGAATGGAGATTTCTTTTCTAGGAAATAAAGAAGTGAAAAAAACAAAAACACAGGTCATGGTAGAAATCATAGTTGGAATGATAAAGTGTTCAGGGAAGTAGGATGAATTTATAGGTTAAAATATGGGGCATGTGAACTCATGATCTCTTCATAAAACTAGGTATTTTATGTATATATTTTTAAAAGGGAAAAGGTGTAAATATACTCCTCAATTTTGCGATTTAGAGTGAATATAACCCCATTAAAAAAGTGGTGTATGTATACCCTTGCCATTATAAAATGGTGCAAATATATATACGACCTTATATAAATAGTGCAAATATACCCTTTTCGCTAACGGATTTTTTTTTTTTTTAAAAAAATTGAGCTTATTTTTTAATTTAAAAAAATGTCATGTGGCTTTAGAAAAAAGTCTACTCATTTGTTTTTAGTAGCCATTTTTCTAACGCCACATGATAATTTTTTCTGATGGGCCTGGTCTGGTTCGTTTAAAAAAATATCTTTGTGGCTTTAAAAAAATTAAGTCTATCCATTTCTTTAAACACCCACCAGAAAATAAAATTATCATGTGGCTTTAGAAAAATATGTCTACTAAAAATGGATAGACTTTTTTTTAAAGCCACGTGGTATTTTTTTAATTAAAAATAGACTAAATAATTTTAAAAAAAAATCGTCAGCAAAAAGGTATATTTGCATCAATTTTTAATCGGCAGGAGTATATTTTCACCACTTTTATAACGGAAATATATCTACTCTAAATCACAAAATTAAAGGATATATTTGCACATTTTCCCTTTTTAAAATCAATATAATATTATATACATGCACTCATGCTACAAGAAGGTTAAATGATACACTTATTGAATATTGAGCTATTTAACTTAGAGGACCATGATCAATTCCCACTATATCAAGTTGTTATAACGCAACTTCTGGTGAGAGTGACAAAGTTCAGTTACATCAATAAGATCCAAGAGATCCAAATATGAGTTATCAACAACTTGTTGGATAAAGTAGTGAAAGAGGAAGACAAGGTTCAGCTTTGTCAAGTTACTTTAGATGGCCATACATATTTGTTAGTTTTTGCATCCGTAAGAGGAAGATTGTGCTTGATAACTAAATTTTATTTTTGGGTTGTCTATTATTTCATTGTCTTAGCATTATTATTTGTAATATAATTATAAAGAGTGTATTACTGTGAGAACTCGATTTAGCTGAGCTTAAACATATAATCAAATGGGAAACTTAGGTACATGTACCTTCGGCCAAATTTAATTATCGGCAATAGTCTAAATATATAAAATTTATACACTGATGTGTATATTATACATATCGTATATGTATATTTAAGTATAAATTTTAAAAATCTATACATTTTTTGACTATTATGTAACTAGATCACCCAATTTATGTGAATATATTTGAATGAGCACAACGTTTAAAAATGAAATAAAGACCGTTGAAACTCGAATCTAAAAGAAGCAATAAGTATTCATGGCTATGTTTTTGCTCATATTTTGTCAACCAAAAACTTTGGGTTATTAATTTTCAGAGAAAAAAAACTCTTTTTATAAGTATCGTTTTTGATTTCCTAAATTGATTCGGCTTCAAATATATACAAATTGTTTCCTTATTAATTCAGGTTAAACACGTTTGCCGAAATTGAGTCAAATTAGGAGAAATATTCTTGTTCCATCTTTGTTTGTTGTGAAATTTTTACTTTTAGTCCCTCAAATTAATCTTTATAAACTTAACAAATTACTAACTATTATCGATATTTATTTATAATATTAAAATTTAATTTTTATTTATTCTTCCTCTTCAAAATAATCGAGAAAAATATGTGTAGTGAGAAGACATTTCATTTGTGTAGGACTTTCATTATATAAAAGATTTAAATATTTCTTTAAAAATAAGATATAGGAGGGGTGCAAGTGTTTTGAGTTTAAAATACAAGGGGTCTATCTGTAACTGAGTTATAGTATAAGAATATTTAATATAATTAACCCTAAATTCTATTAAGTTCCGAGGGTATTGAGCTTATTTGAGTAAACCAAATCCGAATAAAAGTGGGAATACACCTGATTATAAAAAAAAATCCTCTATTTATACTTGTTACAACTCAAACTCGAGCCATATCGTCATTAGTTATTTTCTGCTCAAACTCAGAAAGTCCCCAACCTTGTCATTTATTTCTTGATCAAACAAATAATGAGTGCTAATAGGCAAACTCATCGCCCTTTCCGTAATCACACACACACACATCATTCTTCGCCCAATTATTATTATGGCAATCAACAACAACACTATAATCGGCATAACAATCAAAGGTGCCCCAATTATCAGTTTTCTAGACGACATCACAGCGTTCATAACAATAATACACGCACGAATAATTATTCGTGGTTTGAGGGTAGCGGTTCTTATAATACAACAGCTGATCATGAGGACTTTGTTCGACAATATTGGCATCCATATCAAACCCCTGATTTTCAACCTCATATGCCTTATTATTTTTCAGTGGATATGGCCCTGCCGTCAATTGTAGTAAACAATCATAGACGATACTATCCTGTGCCATATTATGAACTTATTGAGGTTACTGATCCGAGTGAGTCGATCGAGACTAGTGGAATGTTAGCTAGTCAACTGACTGATCAGGAGAGAAATTTAGCCTTTGAGCGCTCTCTGTATGACATTGTATCTCATCGTTTGGATGGCATGGATGTTCGTGATGAGGAGAATGAGGACGAGGACCATGTATTGAAGTATTTGAAATTAAGAACTCATTCTGCTCCTGCTAAAGAGGGAGTCAATCCTGAAGTAGTTGCTGATGTAGAATCAGAAACCTGTGCCTGTGCGATATGTCAATCAGAATATGAACATGAAGAGGATATAGGGACATTGCAGTGCGGACACGAGTATCATGTGAACTGCATCAAACAGTGGTTGTTGAGGAAGAAAGATTGTCCGATGTGCAGAGCTTCAGTTTTGCCTTCACAAGAACAGATATTATAGAGAAGCATTTACTCGTCGTCCCAACGTACCAATCATTGTCATTCATTGTCGCTGACGTGAAGATTATTTTATTTTGATTTTGGTTAATCTTAGAATTGTTTTTGTATTTGTTTAAACTCATGTCATTAAACTTCATATAACATAGACAAGTCGTTTTAAATTGTGCATGACTTACATTATCTGGTTACATACAAATTAATAAGAAACTTGTTCCTGTAGTTCTTAAACATTGTAGCAATAAGTAGATCATTGGAGAATAATAAAAGCCCACTACAAGGATACTCAAACTTTGCTTGCTCTTATAAATGGAACTGAACAGATTTCATGGATTACACAATTAATATCTATAGCTACTGTCACAAAATTCCTCCGAAAAATTGAGGAGATAGGTTCCTTCATCACTTGTTAAAGGTGGATCAAGGTTTCTTGCATCCACACAATAATGAAAATATTAAGTCAGTCCAATGACATCTACAATCTTACCATTCAATCATTTGAAACGAATATCGAACCCTTATTTAGAACTTTCCAGTGTTGATGGCATCTGCATTTGCATCTCCAAGTGCTGCCTCTTTGAGGTATGTGTCAGCCAATTGAACTCTCTTCACATTCTCTTGCTCTTGGACGAGCAAGTTTCCGTACTCGAGGAGCTTATCAATTGTCATCTTTGGCTGCTCAAAAGTTGGAGGTCCATCAATTGAGTTCAATAGTTTTTCCCCAACCTGTTCGATTCCAGTGCCTTCAATCCACTTTCTGACTTCATCGTCGTATACTCTTGCCCTTAGAGCACCAAAGAAATCTGTTTTAAGAACAAATACTCATAAGTTATCATCATTTCAAAGTCCTTTTTGATACAGTCAAACCTCTCTGTAACTGCGTCATTTGTTCAGATATATTTTGGCTGCTATAGCGGAATGTTGTTATAGAGAATATATAATATAACATCACATGAAAGACTAGTTCCACAGAAAACATGTTGTTAATAAATGTTGTTATAGAGAGGTCCGACTGTAGTCACATATTTGAGTGTTCTTACCAATAGATTGTCCAGGGAAGGCGTCAACAAGCCTTACAACGTGCTCATCAGGTACGCTGTCAGTCCTGAAAATTCCCTTGCATACACCGATTCTGTCCTCCCTGGTTGGTGCCCAGTAGAACTTCTCCATACGACCATCACGGATAAGAGGGGCATACAATGTGGAGAAGTCGTTACCAGTGACTACAATAGGGACCCTTGCATTCTCTTGCTTGTTGTACATACCAGGGAGCTGGACGTTTGTCGGGTTATCAGCAATGTTCATGAGGGTGGCATTCACCATCTGGTTGTTAACTGTGTATTGTGTCGTTCCGCCCATTCTACCAGCTCCTGCATCGAGATCGTTGATGAAGAGGACACACATATTCCCTTTCCTGATGATTTCTGCTGCCTCGCGGTACCTTTGCCTAATCAATTTTGCTGGCTCTCCTGCATTTCCACTTTCCAATTCTCCAGCACTCATCATGATGGGGCTGCAAATAATCAAGACGTGGACATAGTTGAGTAACTCCGTTCTGAAAATTTATTAACTTTCACAAGTCATTAATACTCACTTGATTCCCATTTTTCTGAAGACAAGCTCACACTGGAAGGACTTTCCTTGACCTTTGCCTCCCCAGATACCCAAAATCAGTGGTACCTGTAAGAAAATTTTGACGAGATTAAATCTATTCAACTTATGCCATAAAAGACAGCCGGGAAGAATTTCTAAGCCAAATTTTAATAACAGACCTTGATGTTGGGCAATTTCAAGAAGTTCTTGGTGATGTGAACAACTAGCTTGTCCATGAAAGCCGGAGCAATATAGAATCCATCCAATTTGTTGTCCAAGTTGTATCTGGAATTATAATCAGGCGAACATTTTCATTTTAGATTCATATTTTTGGATTGACTATATTTATACCTTACAATTAGTCGAGGACTTACTGACGAAGACCCTGGCTTGAGGTATTCGTAGGAATTCATAATGGCGTGATGAGTACCTTGACCCGTAGGAGCCTGGAAAAGACTGTCAACCATACCCTTACCCCTTGCGATGTCCTGTTGATCATCGGATGCATCCATAACAAGACCCTTCCATCTGTCCCCGTCGGTCTGTTTCTTCTCGTCTATTTCTTGTTCTTGGGCTGCAATCCTGTAGCTCCTGTTTGAAAGCTTGGGGATGGAAGCGCCTTTGGCATGCACCTTCTTCAAGGTTTTGCCAAAAAAGGTGGTGCTCGGAACTGAAGTTCCAGCATCAGAGTTGTTCAAACTCAACTGCACCAATGATGTTTTCTTAGTAAGAGGCACTTATACATAGTACTTAAATTTCCTGAACAAAGTACCAATCATAAACACGAAACATTCCCAAATTCAATCTATTCTAGTTTCTTGTTAGTCTTCCACACAATTCAACATTCACATCGAAGAAATGACACATATTATCCCATTTCTAGTCTTTAGCTAAGACAAATTAACAATATACTACTCTTATTCTCACCCCAATTTCTTTTATACATTCCATTTGATAGTATATGACCAATCATTAGTGGTCGATTTACACAAATTTCACCTTTTTAGGCCATCTAGATTTTGTACAAATATAACCTTTCAGACAAAACATTAACGTCTACAAAATTTTAGACCATGATCCAATGTTTTTTCATAAGATTTTCTATTTGCTCAAAAGGAATCTTTAAATCATGGTCTAGAAGGTCTATAAACTGCGAGACAAAAAACTATAGCACCATTCACTAAACTAAGTATCCCAAAAAGGGATCATTGGCAAAAAAATTGGTCATTAATGTACATAAGATACAAGTGCAATAGTTTAACTTGTTGCTTTTGTTTCTAGTAGAAATTGACTGCATGAGACAGGCAATTAACCTAAAAGAGGAATTAATGCTGGAATCTTACTAAACAAACAAGAATCATTATTGTTTCCTAGCTAAAACAAAGGTAACTAAAGACAGATTAGATTCCATTATTTAACTATAATAAACAAGTTAACATGTGTTTAATTATGAAGATAAAAATAAAGTACCGGTACTTTGTTGGCAGCTGCAACAGTTGAAACAGAGATAGCCATTGTTTTTTTTTTACTACTCTGAAAATCAAACAACTGATCACAAGCTCTTATTTTATTTTGCTGAGCTAATTAAATTAGCTGATTGTTGAATAGTGTGGGGGAAGGGAGAGAATTTATATAGCACAAGTTATTTGGAGGTATATGAGAATGTTACTGCTTTTGGATTACAAATTCCTAATGACCACACGATGGTGGATTGGCTATATTACGTGGACATTTGGATGAGGACATTATTTTGTGACATGGATATTGTTTTTTTTTTCTTTTTTGAATGCCCTAGAAACTAGATTAACAACAAAATGGAGGCTTCTAGGAACTAGTTGGCTTTGAGGTCAATATGTAAGCTATTTTTCCCTCCATAAATTTCTATTTTTATTGTTGTTCTCCTATATTTCTTCCTGTAGAATAAGAAAATTTGAGGCAATTATTGTACCACTTTCCCCCCTCCACCAAAATCTTCCAAAGAAAAAAGAAAAGAAAAGAACTTATGCAGGAGAAAAGGCTAAGAATTGCATGGCTGCGTGTGCAAAAAATAGAGTACACTTGAACTCATAGAATATTTGGTCAAACTTTTGTAAGTCGGAAGTATTTTTTGAAAGAGTTGAGTTGTTTGTTTCAAGTTATTCGAAAAGAATAAAGAGTGCTTATGAAATAGATTCTCTTAATTACTTTTATAATCTTGACCAGATACAAATTATCGCTTTAATATTGACAAAAATATTTTTCAAGTTGATTAATCAAACCTAACTATTACTCTCGAAAAGATATTTTTTCTGAAATAAACAGATTTTGAAAATTTGGACAAACTTGCTATTAAGCATGGGAAGTAATGAACTACTCCAGAACTTAACCATTACAAGTTTACTCCATATTTAAGAGTGTTGTAATGGTCTTACCTTCACCATATTGTTTCTAGCCTATTTTATTCTACTCTATCTAGAAAATGTACCAATCTTTAATGACCTAAAAGACACAAACATTTTGCACTAATCCTATATACCCCATCGAATGCGCCTGCCCTTTTCCATCTTTTTTGTTTTTCTTTTTTCTATTTCCTTTATTGTGTTTAATTTCATCTGAATTCCTAGAGTTGAAAAGTAGGCGACCATGCTGTAACTCTATCTTAAGAACATCACATTGCATTTAAATCATTTTTCTTGGCTATCAGCAACACATTTTTTGCTGTTTTTTTACTTGGTTTAGGCTTTCAATTTTGGGGTTCAATTAATTTGAAATCGCGCCGAACAATTTCACTTTTTGGGGTGAATCGTTTCTATTAAAGGCAATTTTATTCTCAAGACTTCTGAATACTTATCATAGCCTTCAATTATATCAGCAATATATGGACGCAACAGTTGACTGGACATCTAGGGGTAAAGCACGGTTTCGGTGCGGGGCGCGAGAGCGGTATCAAATCGAGGCAAACTCTGAATACTAGATATGACCATGGCAATTCATAGATCACGAGAAATTTATATCCTAAAGAACCATGAGTTCTCAAGTTCAAATTCTAGCAGAGATAAAAGCATTAGGTGATTTCTTTCCGTCTGTCATAGCTTTGGTAGATAAAATTATCTGGTACTTATTGCTGGCGGGAGATGGCAGGTATCCTGTGAAATTAATTTAGGTGCGCACAATCTGACATGAACACCACGACTATTAAAAAAATGTATATCCCAAATTCTAGAAGCTCCTATCGGCAATTATGTTAGCACAAAGGTTCACCATCCACTTGGCTGTTTTCTGATCAATAAAACAATATGTCCACGACCTTGGAAAAGTTCTATGCTTGTTATTTTTGAACTATACTACTACCATCTTGCTTATCTTTGCAGGTTTTTGTGAATAAATTGCACTTTCACTATCCTTTGGAACACAGCCTTCGATGGTCTTCTTTTTTAGTGTTCATCAACCAATAATAATTCAAGCTCCACAAGGTTTAATTAAGTCCTCTTTCCTTTACCTCATATTTTTCTACTTAATGTTTTTATTCAATTTCACTTTAGGCACGGCAAAAAAAAAAGAGGAAGGACATTGCTCGGTCTTCATCAATTACCACTTAGAATGTGCTTTGTAGAATGAAAGTCATTTTTCATGAAAAGAAAGTTAAATAAAAAATCCTTTTCGGTATTTGGTTGTTGAGTAGAAAATATCCTCGGGACAACATATATTAATAATAATGCCTATGTGTTACACACCATGTCATTCTTTTTTGTCTCTGTGTTAGTTAAAACAAATATGATGTTAAAAATTAAGATAATTGTAAGAAAAAATGACTTCAGTCCATCATTGAGAAAAATAATTCGAATTTTCCCATTTGATTGAAAACCAAACATCAAAAATAATTTATACATGGGAAAAATTTCCTCAAAAATTGGCATGTAATTATACCCATAGTTTGCATTGTCTTTAATTACACTGCATATTTTCCTTAAAATTTGGCTTATTGTTATAAGTGGACTCTCTAGCACTTCTTAAGGAAATCAAATGGGCTTAATCTGACGGAAGAAGGTAGAATGGGCCTCTAGTTTTATCATGCTCTATTGACATCCAGTCATTGTAGAAACAGTTCATAGATGCAAAACATCAGATTTTAATAAAATTGCTGACTATAAGCAGTTGGCAAAAAGATTAAAGAATGTCGAATGATCCTTTTTCACATTTTTCAGCATGATTGAAATTGCACCACCAAAGTGCCACATATTTCTTTCTCGATTTTCAAGCTTACGAATTTTAAACCTAAGAGTTTTTTCTATTTATAAACTTCGTAAAATCAAACTAGGCGCATGAATTCAAACGGGTAGGTGAATATGTAAATGTGAAATGACGTTTAGAGTTTGTGAATAAAAAGAGAAAAGTAAATTAAGAAAAGTCTCACTTTACATAAGCTAGTAAATTAGGATAAGTCTCACTTAACATAAGCTAACTTCTTAAAATATATATATATATATATATATATATATATCAAAGTCTCAACCAATCATTCCATGTCTAGTTAAGATTTATAGTCTAGTGGTATCGGTAAAGTTTCGCACACTATAGGTGTCTGATCAATTTTAATTGCTCTCCACGCCAAAATCTGAAAGCGGAAAATGACGGTAGATCTAAATCTGAATCATGTGCTTATGAGACTAGGCACTAGTTAGTTAACTAGATATACTAATGATTAGAGAAAAAAAATAAGAGCATGACTTACCTAATCATGTGGATTAGATTGATTAATCAAAATGACAATTACTTAATTGTTTATAGTCAAAGATGCCTTCATTTAAGGCATCCCTAAATAATAGGAGTAGAATAATCAATCAGTGCAAATTCTACATATTATTATGTGGCTTAATTATTAAGCTAGCAAATATCATTAGTTTGGATCAATTATAAGCACTCTTTAGTTTATACTGAAATCAGGCCTTGTAAACGTTTAGTGTTTGCATCAAAACTCAAGTTCTTGAAAGACGTGGAGAACAAAAACTGTCAATGTTCACAATTTCAACATCAGCAGGATGAGAAATTATTCTATATCCTCTGCTCAATGTCCTAAGACCTGGCCTGAATTGGTTGGACTTTTAGTTGATGAAGCTGCAAAGCTAATTGATGCAGAGATGCCAAACTTGCATATCGAATTCATCCATCCGCCTTGGGCGATAACTCAAGATTTTTGTTCCTCAAGAGTTCGGATTCTTGTTGATCGTTTCAACAGAGTCGGTATGCCTCCAAGCATCGGGTGATCATCTGCGACTTGATTTCCTTTTAGTCCAAATGATTGAGTGTTCTTGTGACTTGTGGATTATGATGATATAGAATCATTGTTTTCTCTGAGTTAGTTGTTTTGATTTTTCCTAAGAAGTTTGGCTATCTGTACTGTGTCACTGTTTTAATAAGTGTTTGTAACTTGTAAGGATTAGTTTCTATGTTTTGGACAAGTAATTTCTTTGTGAACCTTTTCTTTCGGTTCTTTCCTAATAAGTGTTATGTAACGTCAACATCCTGCCTATGACGAGGCTCTAGTGATGGGTCGAGGGTGCCCAAGCCGGAGTCATGGTCGAACATGCTTGTTTGATGGGCTTGATTAAGAAATAAAATTACGTTCTTGCTATAAGCTATAGCTTAGGCATATTGGTAAGCGCTTGATCCTAACAATTGGTATTCTTGGCTCTCGGGGAATCCCTATGTTCACTCCCATCAGGGGAATTTGCCTTGATTTCTATTCTATTACGTACAAGTGGGCCAGCCAGTCCGTCTGGTAATTGATTCTGTATTCAAGGTAGGCTATTTCGTCCTAGCTTTCCAATTTATCTATCCTAACCTTTTAACCAGTGTATGCTAAGTAGTGGCAATAAGAATCTGAACTTTCTGAAATTGGAATCAGAACTTGAATAGGAAAACAAGTGGACACACCCGCAAGCGGCTCTTATTCATCACTTACAGTAACTATGCACAATTTGGAATATGTTGGTTTCTTCCTCTTCATATTTACAAAAGAAAAAAGTGAATTAATCAAACCTCAAAATCTTGGGAAATTAAGAGACCAGTTAAATACATACTCAGCATGAAATTGTTGCAGGTATCCTGCTAAAGAATTAGGAACATCGGAAAAAGTAAATCAAGAAATAGTATTTGTAGTAAAAATTTGATTTCTTTTCCACAACCCAATGAATCCTAGCTAATATGTGCCATGGTCTAACTACATGATTCAAAAAATCATCAGTTTTTCCAAGAACCACGAATCACGATTCGCTCCATTGTCGATTCTCGCACTTGCAAATGCAACTCAACCCGACTAAAATATCAGCAATGGCAGCTTCCGTCTTCTCTTTATCCGAATAATGCAAAGTCTGCAGCAACAAAACAGAAGGCTTGACATCGAATTTCGTCTTCTCTAAATTCCTTTCAAGCTGCCAATTTATCGTGTTATGTGCCATCGGCGCTAGCCATTCCATAATATGCTTCAACGCATCCCTCCACCCCTCGGCCAATGATTCGTCCTCATCCATACACTTCAAATTCTTGCTCAGTTTCGCCCTTACTGTTTTCTTCAAGTTCCCTGGTAACATTTGGTACAAATTTTCTCGCGAATTTAGGTCAACAGATTCGGATGGATTAGAATACTTCTCGACTAATGTGATCACATTAGCATAACGTAACGCGAGCCCTGAACCTCCAACAGTCGAAGGCCCCGCTGCATGAAACACCCTGTTGTTTTTCGCCAATTTTTCCGAACCAAAACCTTCGTCTTCACATAGAAAAAATATCAATTTTCGGCTATAAAACCTAACCAATGTAGGATTAGACGTGGTCGGGATAGGTCCTGACCGCGAAATGATTTGTTCCCTTATTGGTTCGATCAGACAATTCTCAGGTTGAACTTTAAGAATCTCTTTCTGTTGCGACGAACGCATGTTGCGCGACGAAAGAGAGGGGAGAACAGGGATGTAAGGCCCAAACACGAGGCAAATTCGAGCATATATTATACAAACAATTCGCGCCATGTGACCGACACTTTTATCAAACGTTTGATTCCACAAAGAAATCTCCCTGAATTGTCGAACTTGTTTCCTTTGTTGTTCAAGTCTCGAATTAAACATGTCCAAATTAACTTTCTGCAACTGCCCTGATGTTTTCCTCTCCTTCCATTGTTTCATTTTCCGTTCAGATATCTCCAATTCCGTTAGATTCTCCAACGCCGCATATAATCCTGACGTTGCATTGATCAGTTTCTCCATTTTGTCAACTCTTCTTTCAATCTCTTTCGACCCGTATTCGAGTTTCCCAAAATCAATTATGCCTAACTTCAGATCCGTATATACAAGATCAAAGCGGTTTAGGCCAAAATCATTGCATTTATGGCCTAATCGCGCTACGGCTGCAGCCGCCTTGTCAAGGTCTTCGAGCCTCTCAGCACACGCGAGGCTTAATAAAAATCCTTCGTCTTTCGAATTCAAATAAGCCACACCACGAGACTTCATTTTTGTTTTGAGCTTTAAAATCTCGGAATCCGAAAGAGATTTGTATAAACAGAGCAATCTCGACATGATTTTCGCGGTCTCAAATGCTAAGATTCCCATTTTATTGGCATCATCTGATATTTTTGAGCTCTTATTGTTGTCTGTTGTACTGAGCCAACCCATTTTTGCAAAACCAACCATTGTAAAGATAGATAGATAGATAGCTAAAGAATATGTTGTATGTATATAGCAGCAATGTTTACTTTGGGTTTTTAGGTTTTTGTTAGGAGTATTGATAAATAATGGTGGAAGCTGCAAGAATGGTGAGTATGGAAATGAGGGGTATTTGAGGAGGACGAGGAAGAGGAGAAGAGAAACAGCTTCGAATGATCTTCATTGGGTGTGTATGGATTATGACGACGCGTTTAGAAGGTTGGACATATATATCTTTTTTAGTTTTTTGTTTGGATAGTAAATAATTAATGGCTGAGTCATGAATTCAAAAGAAAAAAAAAGTTATAGAATTCAATTATATATATACAAAAAAAATATTTTGACCCAATTTGCATGGTATAGTTTTCAACAAATAACCCCGGACGAAGCTAGAGTGTCAGTTGTGAGTTTGGTCTAATCCAATAGTTAGTTTTGATTCTGATTCTATATTTATCTTAATAATTTATTAAATATGTATAAATTATTAATGTAGAACTTAATAAATTGGGTCATCAAGAGGGTTAAACCACTGAAGCGAGGACTATAGGCCCCAGAATTTTAGGAGCCCCAATTGTTTTTCGTTTGGTGTTCGATACTTATATTTAATTTTTTGATTAATTCAATTTTGAGATAAACAAAGCCGATTAAAAAGTAAAGCGCTACCTAGCAAGAACTTTTTTATTCTGAGGTTCAACTAGGGGTGTTTATCGGGTGGTTCAAGTTCGACTCGATTTTGAATGATGTTGGTTCAGCTTATTGATTATCGATTGTAGATATACTAAACCGTTATACAATGGTTTCAATTAAATATATATATGAGTTTTTTTATATAAAAGAAAAGACCCCATTAAATTTAGCTTTAGATCATCAATTTTATTAAACCGTCCCGACAATAAATTTTAAAAAATTAATCATAATTCATAAATTTTCAATCTGGACTCTGCTACCCCTTTGCCCCTGCCCGAGTAAAAAAAAAAAAACTTGAAATAAAGGAGGGCCCCTTGTGCGCAGCGTGGTACTGATCTAACCTTTGAAATCAATTGAGTCACCATGATTTACCTCCGGAGCACTGTCGGATCGCGGGGAGATTCCACCTTTTGGAGTAAAGGAAGAAGAAAAAAAGAGAAACAATATTGACAGGTTGGTCAGTTGAATTTTACTGAAGGAGGAGACATTTAAATTGACTTTTTGCTCTTTTTTGCAGTTAGGGGATGGATGCCACGTCTGAGCAATCTGGTTTTGTCAGTTAGGAAATACTACTTGGATTCGGTGATTGTCAAATGTTGTTTGTCTTCTGATTAGTTTTGTTGTGTGACTTTCTCTTTTTCTTTACTTGGTCATATATTGTGGTCACGTATTCACTTTCTAGGCTCATTCCAACTTTGTTAGATCATGTTAGTTGGAATTCATGACTATATCAATGATTTATATCATTTTTATTTAAAAGATTTATTGTAATTACATTATTTTTACGCAAGTCGTTAGCATGGGTGGAGTCAAGGGGCCGGGGTTCATTTGAATCTCCGTTGTTTAAAAATTATATGGTATATATAAAATTAAAATCATATTTTATGTATATATAATAGATGTTGAGTCTCTAACTTTTTGTGTTTAAATTTTTCAATTTATGTTGCAAAGTTTGATTATGCACGAAATTTATGTAAGAATAAATACTTTCAAAACTCATCGTGTTAAATACATCATAATATTTTTGTAACTGTAAAACTTTTGATATTTGCAATCTTAAGGGTGTGTTTCATATGAAGAAAAATGTTTTTTGAAAGATAGAATAATTTTCCTTGGGGATTCCTTTCATTATTCACAATATATATAGTTGTACAAATGTTGATTCCTAATATGGTATGAATCCTAACTTACCTTACAAAGGTTGATTCCTAATATAATTAGAATCCTAAGTTACCTTAAATATACATCTATCATAATTACAAAATATACAAAGAATATTCAGAGAATATTCGCTAATACTCCCCCTCAGACGGAGCGGGAGGAGGACGAACGCTAAGGTTGGATCGGAAGTCGGTGAAGAGGCGTCGCGGTAGTCCCCTTTGTGAAGATGTACGCATACCGATAAGAGGAAGGCACGTGTAATATTTTGACCTGACCACGGGCAACCTTCTCTTGCACAAAGTGGATATCCATCTCAATATGCTTAGTCCGCTGATTTTGGACCGGATTATGAGACACATAGATGGCAGATATGTTGTCACAATAGACTATAGACGCCTTGCGGAGTGGACACTGGAGCTCCAAAAGAAGATTTCAGAGCCAACAGATCTCAGCAACTACGTTAGCAACACCGCGATATTCTACTTCAGCACTCGAACGGGAGAGTGTGGCCTGCCGAAGTCTAGTGTGCCCTTAACGTATCCGATAATACGTTTGAGGGCGGCAAAATGGGACTCTCGGGGGTCGTGCATGAACAAGACACACCTGCTGAACGGCATATGCAATATCAGGTCTAATGAATATAAGATATTGAAGAGCACCGCTGAGACTCCGATATAGAGTGGGATCAGAAACTGGCGCACCGTCAGTGGCACTAAGCTTGGATTTTGAGTCCAACGGAGTTGGCATAATTTTACAATTTGTCATCTTGGCCCTGTACACTATCTCTTCGGCATACTTACGCTGACAGAGGAACATAGTGACTGCAGATCTGCTCACCGATATACCCCAAAAAATAACTTAGCTTGCCCAAGTCGGTCATGGAGGTTTTGAGTAGACCAATGATTTCATTCTTCAACATGTCGGATGAGGCAAGCAAGAACAAGTGTCATCGACATATAATAGAAAATATGCGGTGGTGCTACCTCGGTGAAAAGTGAAGAGAGAGGTATCGGGCTACATACAAAACCAATTTGTTACGGCGAACCGATCATACCAAGCGCGGGATACTGTTTCAATCCATACAATGACTTTACGAGATGACACAAAAGCTGCGGAGGCGCCGGATGAACAAAGTCGGAGGGCGATGCATGTACATAGTCTCTTTCAAATCCCCATGAAGAAACGCATTTTGACATCAAGTGATGAATCGCCAATGCATGCCCATAGTAATGCGAGAACAGTCCGAATAGTGGTCAGTTTAACAATCGGACTGAATGTCTCACCACAATCAATACCCTCATGCTGATTAGTGTCATTTGCAACTAGTCTTGACTTATACCTCTCTAAGTCACCACTGTCTTTGAACTTGTGATGAAATAGCCACATACACCAGATAACATTCACACCAGCCGGTCTAGGTACCAAATCCCAAGTGTTCTGCTTGGTTAAAGCGTTAAACTACTCGCACATAGCCGCATTCCAATTAGGGTCCAGTTTAGCTTGTTTTGGATTCTTTGGAATGGGTGATAAGGTTTGTGTGAAGAGATTGAAGTGAACCTTGGGTTTAAAGATCTCGTGTTGTGCACGAGTCTCCATGTGATGAGAGGGAAGCAGTGAGATATCGGGACTGGTTGTTGGACTGGGAGGCAGCAGGGCTACGGGACTGGTTATTGGACTGATGGGCAGCAGTGTTCTTTGCAGAGGGGGAGACTCGGCGGTTGCTGGGACCTGGAGGCAGTGTGGGTGGTGCAGTAGACTCGACATGGTGCATCAGGAGTGGTGTTTGGGACAGAGAGCATGGAGTTGGATTGGGTGGCAGCATTGCTGCTGGAGGGTCAGACAACACTGTTGAAGACAACAGTGGTGTTATCGACCGAGAGCAGTTGGTTGGAGGTAGTAGTGGTGTCGAAACAGTGGGTTGCTGTTGGTATAGATTTTGAATGACCGGGGACAAACTTGGTTCATCGAGAAAGGAGTAATCGGTGGTCTGAAATTTCCGGAGATTGGAAAAAGGAAAGGTTGTCTCGTCAAATGTGACGTGACGGGAGATGATGATTTTGCGAGTAGCAATGTCATAGCACTAGTAGCCTCGATGATTAGGAGATATACCAAGGAAGACACATGGCAGAGTGCGAGGGGCAAATTTATGAGGTGCAGTGGAGGCTATGTTGGGGTAGCATAAGCATCCAAAAATACGTAGGTGATCATATGATGGTAGCCTACGGTATAAGATTTCGGTATGGGTCTTGTTTTGGAGTGTGCTAGTTGGTAAAATATTAAGAAGGGATTCTACCATTTTGACAGTATAGACCCAGAAGGGCGGTAGTAGACAGGCATGAAATAGAAGTGTGCGAACCATGTTATTGATGATACGTATAATTCGTTCAGCCTTTCCGTTTTGGGAAGAAGTATAGGGACAAGAAAAATGGAAAACCATGCCTTGTTTAGAACAGAAATTGTGAAATGCCGAGTTATTAAATTCACGTCCATTATCACATTGGAATGATTTAATAGATTTCTCAAATTGTGTTTTAATGAATTTTTGAAACTCGAGGAATTTTGCAAAAACTTCAGATTTGAATTTCAGTGGGTAAATCCAGACAAAGTGTGAAAAATCATCCAAGAATACTAGATAGAATTTATGACCCAAAGAGCTAACAATCAGAGATGTCCACAAATCAACATGAACAATGTCAAAGGGAGAAAAAATAACAATGTTTGATGACATAAATGGAAGCCAAGTATGTTTGCCTAGTGGACAAGAAAGACAGTGTTGGGCAATTTTCCCATTATTACATTGAATGCGCTTAGAAGTCCTAAGAAAAGTAAAAATTGGGTCTCCGGGGTGTCCGAGTGTGTTGTGCCAAGTTGAGGGAGAGATCGCCGCAAGGGATAGAGGTGTTTGCGGTCTGACAGCGGAAGATTGAATGAATGGGTAGAGATTTCCCACACTATTGCAGCGTATAAGAATTTTTCCCGTATTGAGTTCCTTCACAGAAAAACCAAAAGGGTCAAATTCGACAGATACAGAATTATTGCTAGTGAATTTTCTAATGGAGATTAAGTTTTTAATGATGTTAGGTGTGTATAGGACGTGGTTTAGAGAGAAAGGTGGGTGTGGATGTTTGGTGTGTGTGTTACCGTAACCTTCAATTGGAATACGATGACCATTGCCGACAGTAATAAATTGAGGACACTTTAACCGACGTAGTTGAGATAGGTTACCCGAAGATTGGGTGAGGTGAGATGTGGCTCCGGTGTCCATGTACCAATTGTCGTCGGTGTTGAAGGTTCACGGTGGTGTAGGCACGGCCCAAATCGGTCGGGGCCAAGGTCGATGTGTGTTGTTCTTGTTGGTTGGGCCACTTCTGCTGCTAGAGGCTCGCAGCCGGTGGGCCACTGCTGCCGCTTGTTGGTTGGCTTTGCACTGGTGGTCGGGCGGGGCCCAAGAGGCCGTCGACCATGGCTTGGAACTAGACCCGCATTCGTGCAGGCAAGCAAGCGGCGAGGCCCGATTCGCTGGTTGGGCCCCTGCTGCTGCTGGTTGTACCCCTGTTGCTGCTGGTTCCAGTTCTGTTGTCCAGTGTGTTGGCATGGTTCTTTGGTTGCGTTGGCCCTTTCCACGCCCTTGTCTTTGTTGTTGCGACCTCTGCCGCCGCCACGACCTCTCCGCCAGTGCTCGTGCTGGCCGCCTGGCTGGCTCTTGGTTGGTTTCTTGGCTTTGGCCGCAAGTGTTGCCATTCCGTCAACGGCTAACGCCTTTTGATTATGTTCCTCTTGTTTAGCACGTCTAGTTTCTTCCAACAATAGTTGTGAACGTGCCTTGTTGAAACTTGGGAGAGGGTAGGCTCGTTGAATCATTGTTGCAAGTGTGTCATATTCACCTTTCGGTAAACCCGCAACAAGTTGAAGCACCAACTTGGTTTCTGAAACAGAAGTCCCGACGTTGGATAGTTGATCGGTGATGAGTTTCAGTTGCTTACAATATTCTGACATGTTAAAATTCTCGAGGCGGGTATTGTTGAATTGCTCTTCTAAATACACGGCCCGAGTATTTTTATTATCCTGAAAGATTTCTTCTAGCCGGACCCAAAGTTCACGTGTTGTAGCACCTGTTTTCATGATAGTGCACAATAGGTCTTTGGAGATGGTGCCGTAGATCCATTGTTTGACGATGGCGTCAAGACGACGCCAAATTGAGTATGTAGAATAGTTCCATCCACATGGAATATTGACGGTCTTCTTGATCAAGAATTATAGGGATAAAATTATTGATGTTGTTAACGGCGAATGGCGGATGAAAAGAAGATACTGAACGTTGAGAGGGGTTGTCGAGTGTGCCAGTGGAAGAATCGGAATTTGTGGGGGAAGACATGTGGCTGCCTTGAAGTTGTTTCAGTCGAGGGAAACCCCAGAAAAAAATAAACAAAAACTGTTGTTTTGGCCGAGAAAGTGGGGATTGGTCGAGAGTTTTCTGGTTTGGCCGAGAGAGGGAGGGAGTAGGGTTTAGGTTTTAGGCTCTTGATTCTATGAAAGATAGAATAATTTTCCTTGGGGATTCCTTTCATTATTCACAATATATATAGTTGTACAAAGGTTGATTCCTAATATTGTATGAATCCTAACTTACCTTACAAAGGTTGATTCCTAATATAATTAGAATCCTAAGTTACCTTAAATATACATCTATCATAATTACAAAATATACAGAGAATATTTAGAGAATATTCGCTAATATTTTTCATGAAAAAAAAAATCTTGAAAAATATTTTCTCAAAAAGTAAGTGAATTTTAACTTATTTTCTGATAGTTGGACGTAAGAAAGCAATAAAACAAGTAAATGAATTTTAACTTATTTTCTGATAGTTGGTCGTAAGAAAGCAATAAAAATATTATCTCAAAAATATTTATATATAATTTAAAGGAATATAAAGGGTGAGGTGGGGTGAGTGGGGTGGGAGTATGTGAAGTGGTCAAGAGATAGGAGTGAGGTGATCTAGACTGACCAGACTAAACTAAGTTTATTTGGTCCTGTCATATATGACATCCATGAGTGAAAGAGTCGCGACTCAATATTTGCAGATCATCTCAAAATTGAATTTATCAAAAGTATACTTAATCACTATGAATGGTTCTCTATTGCATTATCCAATTTGATGTCCACTTACGTTTTAGTTAATTTTTCTCCAGTGTTATCTTGTAACGTGTAAGTCTAAATATTTCCTTATTTTTGTTTATGTGATACTATTTTATATTTAATAATCTGTTCTAAAAATATGTGTTTTTAAATTTTGAAATGATTTAACTTAACCTTTTCATTTTATCATTATTGACAAGCCTTTTATGTAGCCATGCACACAAATATAACGAAGATCACAAGTTTCTAAAGTTTTATAGGCTATAAACACACAAATATTATGACATGACACAAATTTTTAAATCATCTTTTCTTTTTAAAATTCCGTGCCTAGTCATATAAGTTCACATAAATTGAAGGACGGGATAGTAAAAAGTATTTCATTCATTCAATTTTTATGACACGCTTTCTTTTTTAATATGTTCTAAAAGAATAAAACACTTCTAAATTTGAAAATAATTAACCCCAAGAAGCGGTAACTTTAACTTGAACATGTAAAGAATTGATGATTCTCTTTCTCAAAATTGATTTTTAGATGTACTGGTCTATAACCTATTTGACCAAACTTTCTAAATCCGTTTATTTTGAAAAATATTTTTTGTTAGAAATAATGCTTTTACAAAAAAAAATTTGGAGATCTAGAGGAATAGTTTGTATTTGATAAATTAAATTTTTTTTTAAAATGCCAATATTAGAGCAGTACTAGTTTGTGTTTGGCCGACGTTCCAAAAGTTCTTCTGTCGAAAAACTATTATTTTTAGCTTCTAAAAAACTTATTCTACTATTACTCAAAAGCACACATTTTTTTCCGCCAAACACCTCAACTGTTAAAGAAAATTAGGCACTTCTTTGAAAAAACAAAACACTTTTAGCTTCCCAAGCAGGCGACTAGTTTCTATGTACTTTGTATTTTTTTTAATTACTTAGTAATAAATTTCATTAAAAGGAATAAAGGATGAGAACTTAATTGAGTATTCAAGCATGTAAAATTGCAAGTCAAATTGTAAATTTGTAATATGTTATAGTCCGGTCTATCCTGTGGGAGCTCTCATGTTTGTTTATTTTTTCCATTAACTTTTTACTGTTATATATCGTGAAAGAAGTGTATATCTTAAAACGGGACGTAACTAAGAATTCATTTTCCGAGTCCAAATAGATGCATGTATTAGGTATACTTTGAAAGAAATAATCCTCTAATTATTTTCATTAATTAAAAGGTATATATACAAGTTACAAAATAGGAGAATCTTATTCCTATTCTACTCCTAAAACATTATTCTACCATAATTTTAACTATACAATTATGGTAAGTGTATAAGACTAATTAAGGTAACTTTTACACTACAATATTACATCAATATACATTCCTAATATACCATATATACTTCTGCCCGTGATGGGTTGTTACACACTGCCGAGATGGTGGGCTGAAGGCCGAGATGGTGGGCTAAAGCCCACTGTCGAGATCATGTGCCCGTGATATACACTTCTATATATTGGGTGTATATCACGGGTATATTATTTTGTTTAACACACCCCCGTAGTCATAGCGGACGATTTTCGAACGCTTAGACTGTCCCTAAAATCTTCAAAAATGTCCAAGGGAAGACCCTTTGTAAAGATGTCTTCAACTTGATATCTTGACGGGACATGACAGACGCGTACCTGACCCCAAGCAACCTTTTCACGGACAAAGTGAATGTCCATCTCGATATGCTTAGTGCGTTGGTGCTGAACCGGATTACCAGAAAGGTAAATGGTACTAATATTATCGCAATACACCAAGGTTTCCTTCTGAATAGGACAATGAAGCTCTAAAAGTAAATAACGTAACCAACATTATTCTAAGACCACATTGGTGACCCCTCAATATTCAGCCTCGGCACTTGAGCGGGATAGAGTTGCCCGACGCTTCGCAGATCAAGAGACCAAGTTGTTGCCAAGGAACATACAATAGCCAGACGTCGACCGTCTGGTGTCTGGACAACCACCCCAATCAGCATCTGTATATGAGACAAGTGTGGATGGCGAGGAAGGATATAAATGCAAAACATAGTCCAGTGTACCCTGAATATACCTAATGATGCGTTTGATTGCATTCATGTGCTCAATTCGGGGATCATGCATCAATAAACACACCTGCTGGATGGCATACATAATATCCGGTCTTATAAAAGTAAGATACCGAAGGGCCCTTGCAAGACTGCGATAGCGGGTCGGGTCCTCGTATGGTGCGCCAGCCGTGGCACTAAGCTTGGGTTTTGTATCAACTGGAGTGAAAGTGGACTTACAAGATGACATCCCAGCCCTCTCGATGATCTCAACTGCATACTTTTTTTGAGATAAAAACACAACCATATGAATGACGCTTGACGGCAATCCCCAAAAAGTAACTCAAGGGCCTTAAGTCTTTCATAGCAAACTAAAAGCTGAGCATGGTCATGATAGACTGGCGTAGGGCATCGGAAGAGGCAGTCAAAATGATTTCATCCACATACAATAGAATGTAGGTCAAGGACGAACTACGATGGTAGATGAACAAATAATTATCTGACCTGCTGTGAGTGAACCCAATAGTCGAAACATAGTCAGCAAACCGTGTATACCAGGCCCATGGAGACTGCTTAAGCCCATATAAGGACTTCTTCAACAAACAGACATGATGAGGACGGTTGGGACGGTTGTCCTTGCGAATCGTTTCCTTGAGATCACCAAGGAAAGCATTCTTGACATCTAACTGATGAATAGGCCATGCCTTCGAAAGAGCCAAGCTAAGCACAGTGCGAATGATAGCCAGCTTGACCACCGGACTAAATGTCTCCCCACAATCTATACCAACCTGCTGAGTCTTACCATCACCCATAAGTCGCGTCTTATGTCGAGCAAACGAACCATCTGAATTCTCCTTATGAGCAAAAATCTACATAGACCTGATAACATTAATACAAGATGGATGGGACACCAACTCCCACGTCTTATTATCAATAATAGCATTATATTCATCAGTCATAGCAATTTTCCAATTCGGATCGTTTAAGGCAGACACAGGATTACGGAGCAAGGGGGATTTAGAGACATTAGAATGTAAATTAAAATGTTTTTTAGGTGTAAAAATATCCCGCTGACTACGAGTGACCGGTCTATGACTCGAGGAAGAATTGAGTGAATTATGGGAATTTGCTGGGCTCGGGATGGACTGGCCAGCAGGCAGTGGGCCTGCTGGCCCAAGACGGTAAATCTGCTCTAGAGCTGGACCAGTTCCAGAATTAGGCTGGACTGGCCCAATCGCTGGAATTGATCCAGTGACGGTAATTGACGACTGTCCAGTGGGGCCAGCGGGCAGTGGGCTCGCTGGAGGATTTTGGGTGCGGGATATGTCCGAAAAATGGTGAGTAATAAATGGGGATATACCATCATCCAAAAAATTATATGAAATAGGCTCGGGAGTATGAACTTTAGTAAATGGAAATTGGGTTTCAACAAAAAAAAATCAAAACATTTGTAACCACGATGATTAGACGGATAACCCAAAAACACACACGGAGTAGACCGGGCCTGAAGTTTGTTAATTGTGGTGGATGGGAATAACGGATAACATAAGCACCCAAACACCCGAAGATGAGAATAAGATGGATTTTTATTGTATAAAATTTGGAGGGGGGAAGAATATGTCAGACCTTTGGAAGGAATTATGTTAAGGAGATATGTCGCCATTTGAAGAGCATGATGCCAAAAATATGGGGGTATGGAAGCATGAATTAAGAGAGTTCGGACAATGTTATTTATGGAACGAATTTTCCGTTCGGCTTTCCCATTTTGTGAAGATGTATGAGGACACGAAAAATGAAAATTGATCCCATTATTTGCACAGAATTCCCGAAACTCCTATTGTCATACTCTTTTCCATTATCACACTGAATATTTTTTATTTCTCTTTCGAATTGTGTTCTAATGAATGTTCTAAACTTTATGAAGACGGAAAATACTTGAGATTTATTTGCGATGGGAAACGTCCACAAAAATTTAGAATAATCATCCAAAAAAAACATAATACCGATGACCCAACGAACTTAGAACAGGAGACGTCCATAGGTCGCTATGAATAATATCAAATGACATTGAAGTATGAGAATTTGAGTCTACAAATGGCAACTTAACAATTTCTCCTAAACAACAAGATTGACAAAGTGGAGTACGACTCGTACCCTTACATGAAATAAAACTATTTTTATCTAAAACCGACAAAATAGAGGATCCCGGATGACCAAGACGAGCATGCCACAAGGAAGGAGAAATGGTTGCAAAGGCTGATGGCAAGGCTTGACTCGATGGACTGAAACCGGGCGTGATAGGATAAAGATCTCCCCTACTATCACACCTCATGAGAGGACTCCCCGCCTTGAAATCCTTCACAGAAAAATCAAAAGGTTCAAATTCAACAGAAACGAAATTGTCAATGGTGAACTTGCGGACAGACACTAAGTTTTTAATCAATTGGGGGCATGTAAAGTATTTTTCAAGATAAGAGGTGGATTGGGGGGAGACAACATTTTATGACCATAACCCTGAATTGGAATAGAGTTACCATTTCCGATAATTATACCACGAGGGTTGCTCAAATTGGAATAAGATAAGAGAGTACCTGAATCGGATGTCATGTAGGTAGTGGCACCGGTGTCCATATACCAATTTAGGTTCGGTTGAGTTAAACCCAATGTGTGCATTGCGGCCTCGATATCGGTCTGAGTGGGGCCTGCTGCGTGGTGAGCTTGCGGATGCCGGGGCCCAAGTATTCTAGGACTGGGCTGAACTGGGTCATAGCTGCTGGAACTGGCGTTACTAGGCCAGTGGACAGTGGGCCGTGGACTGCTGATTGTTGGGCCTGAAAGACTAGCCAGCCCACTGGCTGCCGGGAGCTGCTGGAAAATAAGGGATGCTGGCCCACGACCCATTGCCCCAGCCCCACTGCCATGGGCCCCACTGCTGAGACCAGTAGGGTGGAGGGCCACTGTTGACTAGATGGGGCCCACTGCCGGCCTCGTGACCACCGGAACCACCACCGGAACCGCCGCGTTTGCCCCCGCGATTTTTGTTATTATTCTTACGATTATTTTTGCCGCCACTATGAGTATGGTTTTGGCCCGAATTATCAACAAAACCCAAAGAATTTGTGGAGGACGTCATTAGGACAATGGGGCTTGCTCCGGTAGCCGCCTTTTTAGCCAAATCGGCTTCTTCCAAAGTAAGCATGGAGCGGGCTTGATAAAAAGCGAGAAGTGAGTTGCTTTGACGAAGGAGAGTCCCAACGCCATTATAGGCCTCAGAAAGACCGGCAACCAGTTGTAGAACCAGACGATTATTTGTTACAGGTGCGCCAACGTTATGGAGTTAGTCCGCCAACTCCTTGAGTTTCTTGCAATATGCAGATACGTTTGGAAATTCTTCCATGCGAACTAGAGAGAATTCCTACTCGAGGGTGACAACACGTGAATGTTGGTTATCTTGGAATATGTCACGCAATCTATTTCAGGTAGCCATAGCCGTGGTATCCGTCTCAATAATCGTCTGTAAGAGGTCAACCGAAATAGTGGAATAGATCCAATGGAGAACAATAGCATCAAGAGTAATCCATAACTGAGGATCCTCCGCGGGAATAGGTGTAGCGGGAGGAATTATGTGATGGATAACTTGATGGGAGATAGCATGAATTTTAAACAATTCTGGCCACGTCGCATATTGGACGTTTTCCATCTCAAGCACAATAGGGATACTGTTCTTGACGTTAGAAACCATGAGGGCATGATGGAAATTGTTCTTAGACGTATTGAAAGAACAAAGAAGGAGGGGAAATTTGAGAATAGTAAGAGAGATTTTGAGAGCGGAAGACGAATTTTGGAAGAGAAACCCGAGGGGGGGGGGGGTTTCGGCCGAGGAGTACAAAATTTTGGGAGAGATATTTTTTTGTTAGGCCTAGTCTCTTGATACCATAAAAGAAATAACCCCTTGATTATTTTCATTAATTGAAAGGTATATATACAAGTTACAAAATAGGAGAATCTTATTCCTATTCTACTCGTAAAACCTTATTCTACCATAATTCTAACTATACAATTATGGTAAGTGTATAAGACTAATTAAGGTAACATTTACACTACAATATTACATCAATATACATTCCTAATATACCATATATACTTCTGCCCGTGATGGGCTGTTACACACTGCCGAGATAGTGGGCTGAAGGCCGAGATGGTAGGCTGAAGCCCACTGTCGAGATCATGTGCCCGTGATATACACTTCTGTATATTTGATGTATATCACAGGTATATTGCTTTATTTAACACTTTTATCAGTCTAATCATACATATATAAAGTGAAAACTGGAAAAGGACGAGTCAGTGTGAAAACTTATCAATTTTTATAATATTTTATAGTTATAGTGTGAAATGTAAGTACATGTTTTATTATTGCTTTTTGCGATTTCCCAATCTTATTATCAGTTAATAAGATGATTGCCGAATATTTCATGTACAATCAATTTTCATGTTCAAAATAATATTGCAGATTTAACCATGACATATTACCATTTCTTTTTAGAATTTAGCATCGACGGCAACACTAAAATGATTAATTTCAGATAAAAATGAATATTTTTATGTCTGACCATTTAGTATTAGTATTAAAATAATTTGTTCACACGTTATTTTAAAATGTATTATGATCAGGTGACATTAATGATGCTATGTGGTACAATAATTGAACTATACCGACCTGAAAACAGATATACTTCATATTTGAATTTCTCTAGAATTATTATAATTGATACCGTTAATAGTCCCACGTCGGAGATGGAATGGGAACATAGACTCCTTCTATGGACTTGGACAATTATCACCCTACAAGCTAGCTTTTGAGGTTGAGTTAGGCCCAAGATCCATTCTTTACATGGTATCAGAGTCGGACTCATTCCAATTCTTTATTCGTCGATGTTGGCCCCCAAATTATATTGTCCACGCTCTAGTTAACGAGGTCTGAGCGTGCGGGGAGTGTTAAGAGTCCCACATCGGAGATGGAATGAGAACATGAACTCCTTATATGATCTTGGACAATCATCATCGTATAAGCTAGCTTTTGAGGTTGAGTTAGGATCCATTCTTTACCTATACCTTACCAGAATTTTCTAAGCTTTATGACGTTTTATATTATTGACTTGAGAACATGGAATTTAATATTTTAGGCTCGCTAAGATAATACCTAATTAATTCAGTAAATTTAAAATAGTAACCACTACATTTTCTTGTGCTATTTCTCGTCGTTCCTTTTTTCATACTCTCTCAGAAATACATCCAAATGTCGAATGGTTAACGTCAATAGGGCTCATTTGGTTTGGAAACAAGTTATCATGGAATAATTAATTCCGGAATTAGTTGTCCTAGAATTTTATTCCGACCAAATATGGGATAAGGAGGTACTAAAATTTTATCCGAGACTATTTTTACTTATCCATCATACCAAACTACCCCTAAGTGTTTGTTAAGACAGAGTCATTTTTCAAAAAATATTTAATAAAATTTGTTTTCTGATATTTAGTTACAAAAAATATCCACCAAAAGTGGAAAAATAACTATTTTTTCTCATAGCTATCTTAACTTTTGACGTCATATTACATACAAAATCTAATACTTAGACATTATTAATTTACTTACTCAAAAATTTCATCAAAACACTCCCCCAATTTCCTAATATTGTCATTAATTTTCAATTTATTTATTTATTCAAAAATATATTTTTCACTCAACCAGTGTCCAAAAATGATGAATATTTTTTAAATATATTTAAATAAAAATATTCTCATGATAAAGAACTTTTATTATAATATATCAACATAAGCTATCTAGTCATAAAGAAGTTGGTTTCCAAGAAACATATAGAAGACTTCAAGTTGGTTTTACACCTATTAATTTCTTCACCTCCAAGTCCATATAAAATGGTCTTATTATTACCAGTTAGGAATTTTTGTCGAAAGAGAAAGCAATAGAATTGAATGAGTCAGCGTGAAAAAAAATAAGATACATATGGATATGGACTGCGACAGTGAAATGGGAATTTTGGCATTGAAGATTTGGCAGTCTTGGACACGTAAAAAGGGCAATAGTTAAGTTCATTAAAAGGAAAAATCCATGTTGTTTCCTTGAATATCGTGGCAAATGTAAGTGAAGCTTAAAATTTCGTTAAAGATATATATATATATATATATATATATATATATATACGTATTAAAATATATAATTTTTCGATGAGAGTATTTAACTTATGACAACCCTTAAGCTTGCTCCATCAACTTGTGAGATAATTAACATATGTACAACTTTTAAATTTTTTATATAAATTAGTAATTATATTGGATATAATTATATTTTATATTGTTTTAAAATTGTGAATTCGTTTTGATTGAATCAATAAACCGTGTTAGATGATATGATACTATACTATTTTTATTTTTGTTTTTTATTTTGTAACACTTCTTGCTTTTACTTTCACATACTTATTGATTGCTTCTTTCGAATTCAAATATATTGATTTTATACTTTATAGTCATTTTCACACTAAGGTAATATGCCATTTTTAATCATGTTCCGTCTACGACCAAAATCTTCACATCATCCTTTACATCAAATTATTCCGTCCTCATTAACTTGTCTATTACTCCATTTTATTAATAAAAAAAACTATGAATATTTTTTGTGACCATTGCAATTTTTTCATGTAGGAAGTGAATATGTCGGAGCCAGTGTTTTAAGAGGCGAGGGACGTTTTACACAGCACGGGGCGAGGCGTAACTCCCATGAATCTACGGGCGTATGTCTCATGTATCTTCAATTTTATAATTTTAATACTAAAAAAATAAGCAAAGTAAAATTTTTATTAAAAAATCTGCAAATAAATTACCAATAATATAAAGAAATTATTATAATTATTGTATGAAAAAGGTAACATCACAAAAAAATGATACTCTGTATTAGCCTAGATAATCTTTAAAATAAAATTTTCATTCACTTCGTCATTAATCTCCACATCTATTAGTTCTTTCCAACCTCAACTAATATTTGCACTGATTTTTATTTATGTATCTCAAAGAAGGAGAATGTTGAAAAGTGTAATAGCAACGACAAAATATGGAAAAAGTTATTTCAGCAACATAGTACTATGAAATCTCTATCCTACCAATTTCAGACATAAACATTTTAAAAAATATTTATAGAAGTGTTATTTATATATTTTATAAAAAATCACTACAACATGAAAATACGATAACATAAAGTGTAAATATCATAACACCAATAATAAAAATTATAATATATAGCAAAAAAAATTAACGCCCGGGGCTTATGCGTTCGCGGTCAAGACTTCGCCCCAAATTCTAGGGTGTATGCCCTATGGATCTACACCTTTCATTTGCGCCCCAGAGCGTTTTTGGTACGCTCCCGAGGCCCGAAAATGTATCTGAAAACACTGGTCGTAGCTCTTGCGAACAATTGACCATTTTATTTGTTCATTAGTGCACTAATATGCGCGGGGTCTCGGGAAGGGTCAGACCACAAAGATCTATTATACGAAGTCTTACCTCATATTTTTGTAAGAGGCTATTTTCACGGCTTGATCTACCTCACATTTATTTGTTCATTAGTATATTATTTATTTCCATGAATTGTTGCTTTGAATAGTGACAAATGATTTGGGTTGGAAAATGTAATATATATATATAGTTTTTTTGGTTATAGCACGAAGAAAATGTCACTCTCATACGAGGAATTTATTGGAAAATAAGGAAGAAGAAGGGACATGACTTGTATCTATAACGTACAATTTTATCATGTAATTATGATTAATCAATAATTTTTTATAGCAATTTATTGCTTAATCAACTTCTTTTCCAGATGTTTAATCATAGCGAATGAATGTAATTTGGTGCAAGAATATAAAATTGAAGAATTAACCTAAGTAATAATTCTACTTATGTCGGTCAGACATTAAAACAGTAGGATTTTCGAATTATCAAATTTTAGTAAAGTACATGTTTGGATACTGTGTGTGAACCTCTGAATATTCTTGACTTGGTTTTTCGTCCAGTTCCCATCTTCATTTTGTCATCTCACTAATTCCACTACGTATATGCTTATAAATAATTGCAAAAATGGAAAATGACAAGAGAAGTTTCCACCTAAGCTCTAAAATCCAAATGCTGCTGCATGCTACCCCAGCTGTGACCAATGATTAATGTCTACTTGTGTTTCCATTGCTTATTCAATTCTTTATCCATTTACTTTCCTTCATTTTAGTATGGATTTAAGTTATATGAACGGATAGTTAGACACGAATTTAAAATTTAAAATTTTAATAGTTAAGGTTTTTAGAAATGCATGAATTCTTGTATTTTTAAAATTATGGGTTCGAATCTATTATTTTAAATAGTTTGTGGATTTTACCATATATAAATTTATATTCTCCGTATAAAAAATATTGAGTCCAAATGAATTTGGTGCCTCCATCTCATTCCATTCAGGGATAGGCGGCTAATACTAAAATAATAAGTGAAGTAGTACTCGTCGTCTAACCAATCGGCTCGGACACCAGATCGCCTGTGTGCCCGCCCATTTTATCTCGTCATGCTCTCTTAGTTACGTCGTGCCCCGATCCGAGTCCCGCGTCCGCTTTTCTGCGTCCGCAACCCAATATTGCATATATATAGTGTAATGAATTTTTAGTTTTTACACAATCAATATAATTTAATTTGTTATAGAAAGTTATTTATCATTTGTTCTGGGATACCAATCAATGTTATAAACTACAAGTACCTATTACTATCTTTAATAAGCACATAGAACTAGGGGCTGAGCCACAATGGTGTTTATGAGTCCGCTAGAACTTAATACTTCGGCTCGAACCCTATTTTATATTAAAAATTTATTTAGTATGTAAAAATAATCTATGAAAAAATAAGTAAATTAAATAAAGAGAATTGTGATAGAAAACTTATAAACTAAAAATGCACGGATTGAACTTACGTATTGCGTTGGTTCCTAATCCCTGTGGTCTTGCTAGAGGATTACTAATTATTTGTTGCCAAATATAATCATCTGAAGAGCTCATTGAATTATTAGACTCGTTGACTAACAATTTTTATAAATAGGATCATGCTCAATATTCAACTTTCTTGTCTATACCTCACGCGGAAAATATTGAATTATATCGATGGCATTAATTGTCATAAAATTCTTTAGCAGTTGCATTGTTCGCAGTTGCACTTATATATTTGACAATAATTATTCTTTTTTTTTTTATGTTTGGCCACTGGCGATTAATTAGCATTCTGTGGAGGAGAAAGGTTGTTGATTAGGTACATGTAACAAATTTTGAGAAAACTCATAGCAAGTGATCATATATAATTGATGCTATCAAGAGAGAATCAGAGTTGTTTGACTTATTTAGTTGCATTAGTTATTACTTCTTCTTGCTTCTTTCTTTTTCAGAATGCGATGTCATGACTTACGCACTTTATGTGTCTTACTTTACTTGAGCTTGTGTTTTGTCTTGAGCCGAGGATCTCTCAGAAAAAACCACTTTAACTACCAAGGTAGAGGTAAGGTCTATGTACACTCTACCTTTTTCCGTACCCCACAATATGGTATTTCACTGGATATATTGTTGTTGTTGTTGAGAGAATGAGAGTACAGTACTTCCTGCCTATTAGATGGTACATATATAGGCCAAGTTCTTTACGTATGTTGCAACATGTTCGTCCCATGTATGTTTTAGGATGTTAGTCCTATGAACACGTCATGTACGCTTTACAGCTTGGATTTTTTTTGTCATGTACTACCAAAAACATTTTCTTTTTATTTGACAGTAGCTAAAAAGTATCGAGGAAATTGGTGAACATAATTTTTTTACAATTTCAATAAAAGAAAATAATTTTATAGAGAAATGGTTAATTATTTTTAGGTCAATTACATAAATAACATATATAAAATTATAAATAAATTTTATAAAGAGCTAAAACATATATAAGAAGTTTACAAGATATGGCTAAAGCTTTATTTGCTAAGTTTTGGTGGAATATGAGAACTAAAGAATCACTGTAGAGGAGATACATGAGTAACAAATATCTAAAAAGCATCATGATGTGGTTATTCAAACTAAATTCAGCACATACATTTGAAAGAAAATGCTCAAATGTAGGGATAAAATTGAACATGATATTGGGTGGTTGATCAAACAAGAAAATTTCTACTTTTGGTGGGATAATTGAACTGTGTTAGGAGTATATTATATCACATCACCCCACCAACATTTGAGTGTGATCAAACAGTGGTGTTGGTCAAGAATATTGCTGAGGAGGGAGTTTGGGATGAACAAGTGCTAAGAGTTCTACTCCCTCAGGATTTAGTGGAACATATCTTGCAGAATATATGTGCACCAAGGGAAACTGAGGGGAAAATTTTCAGTGAGTTCTGCATTTCAACTAATGAGACAGAGGAAGGATACTAACAAGATATACAAGTTCATGTGGATCAAAGGTATGCCTATTAAGATTTGTTTCTTTATGTGGAGATTAGGGAGATCTAAACTACCTTTGGATGATACTTTAAAGAAATGGGGAATGCAGTTCTCATCCAGATGTTATTGTTGTGATAATTCTAAACTGGAAGATATATCTCATGTGTTTTTACATTCCCCTGTTGCCCAATATGTACAGAAATATTTTTGTAGGCCTGTAGAAATTACTATGGGGAATCTACATCTTACTCAGTTGATTACTTTGTGATGGGAATTACCTGCTCAACAGCATGTGAAATATATTTTTCAAGCAGTTCCTTCTATTATTGTTTGGAAATTGTGGGAAAGGAGGATCACTTTGAGGAATGGGGGAAAGATTTCTATCACAAAGTTGATCTATCAGATTATGCATACTTTGATTCTGTTCATGAAAGTGAGAAGGAATAATTTTAAATATGTACCATATAATTGGAATACTGTGGTGAAGGCCCTATATGGATATAGTTCTGCTGTTAGGGTGACTAAAGTCATTTGACAACCACCTAAATCTAGATTGGTGAAGGTGAACACTGATGGAGCATCAAGAGGAAACCCAGGAAGGAGTTCCTGGGGTTTTTGTATTATGGATTCTAAGGGGGATATCATTCAAGCTATGGCTAAGGAGATAGAGGGAGATCCCAGAACTAACACTCAAGACTGAGGCTATGACAATTTTACAGGCCCTTAGATATGTGGAGACGATGCAGATGGACAGAATTTGAATAGAAATTTATTCCCTGTTATTAAAAATATTGTGGAAAGAGTTTAGAAAGTGCCTTGAAAAATCATTACAATAATTGAGGAGATATGGAGACTCATGAGAAAGAAAACAGTGATGGTGACTCACATTCTCAGAGAAGGAAATAAATTAGCGGATTATCTAGCTAATTTGGCACTTGATGCAGGAACAGTAGTTGCCTCTAACTTTCAGGATCTAAACTCTCAAGGAAGGAGAATAGTAAATAGTGACAAAACGGAAGATTCATACTTGAAAACTAGGCCACACAGAAAATGAGAATGAATAGAAGGAAAGAAGGAGATGAAAGTCCCTATATTCAAATCCTTTCGGAGGAGAATAATGGGGAATTATTTTTAACTAATACTATGCTCTTTTTTGTAGGTTTATATTAAGGCTGGCCAGTGGGCCGGGACGACCCGACCCCGGCCCGACCCCGTCCCGACCCCGCCCCGGTGAGTGAAGTTGGCAACTAGCTTGAGGATCTTCCATCGAGCAAAGTTTCAATTTTCAACCTCTCGATTACACGTCGACGTTACGTCGGCGTTTGGTACATTCGTTCCTTCATTAAATTATTATTGTCCGTTTATTTAATTTAGCGCACTTAATTTTATTTACTTTAATTATTTGTTAGCATATAATTAAAATGGAAGGAATTAGAGGTATGTTTAAGGGTAAGGGTAAGGGTGCTTCTTCTAGTAGAGGCAACCAGGGCAAGGGTACTTCTTCTAGTCATCTTATTCCTACACAGATGATTTTGTTGATACTCAACATTTTCCTACAATACCATTAGATTTAGACGAGGAGTTATTTTTCGGAACTCAAGAAGACTTTAATTTAGACGATGATCTAGACGATACACCCACTAATATTGATGACAACACGCCCACTAGTGCACCTTCAACTGAAATACCTCCTATTCCCCCTAGTATGAGACGAGGTCCGCAAAACGACCATTAAAATCGATGCATGGACATTTTTTGATAGGGACGTAGAGAATCAAGTAGCCATATGTAAAATTTGTAAAAATGTTTTAAAATTTAAAAGCGGAAAAGGTCACGGTGGGACGGGGGTTTAATTAGACACGTAGTAAGTGCTCATCCAGCTAGGTATGCCCAATACCAGGCTTCAAAACCGGGTGCGCAAACGGCCGCTCTATCGGGACAAGGTTCACATACCGATATCGTCCCGGACCAAGTACAGGGTCAAATTAACCCTATGACGGGGGGAATTGTAGGCTCTAAATACAACAAACATAGAGATAGGGAAGCAATATCAAAATTAGTTGTTTGTGGAGGGTTTGCCTTTTTCATTTCCTTCATCTCCGGTTTTATTCATTACATTAGAGATATATATAATCCTCGCTTTTAACGGTTTTCCTAGGTCAACTCGTTAAGAGAGATGTATTTAAATTTGCGCATGAATATCAACAATATTTACGTTTTTCATTATATCATTTTAATGGCAAAGTATCTATCACGTCGATATAGGTCGTAGTACTAACGGCCATGATTATTTAATTGTAACTTGTCATTGGATAGATTATAAATGGTCTATGCAAAAACGTATTTTAGCGTATAGATATATAGATGATAGGCACATGGTACTTTTATTGCAGAAAATATTTATCAAGTGTGCGATTATTACGGAATTACCGATAAAATTATGACTATTACATTAGATAACGCTTCTAATAACAATTACGCAATTACAATGTTAAAAAATAGTTTAGCTCCATCTTTTCCGGACCATTTTCATATAAAATGCGCGTGCCATATATATAACTTAATTGTAAAGGATGGTCTATCACTTTTTGAAGACATTCTTAGTAAAATACAATTTGCTATAAACTTTATTTTTAAAAGTAATAAAGTACAACGTAGAAAAGAATATAAAAAAATTTGTCATGATTGTGGACTACCTTTTAGAAGAATTCCACAAGAAGTATCCACTAGGTGGAATTCTTTATACGAGCAACTACTTGTTGCTTATGACTATAAATTACCTATAACTTTATTTTTTAACTCTCATAATAAAAAGCCACGGTGATATGATTTTAGATAGTGATTGGGAAAAAATTTCCGAACTTATTGTATTTTTAGAGAAATTTTTTCAAGCAACAAAAGAATTTTCCGGTATATATTATCCTACTATTTCAACTATGTTATTTTATATAACTCTAATATTTTTATTACTTAGTGAATATATGGAAAAACCAAACTTATAAGGCAACTATTAAAAAAATGTTTGTCAAAATAAAAAAATATTTTATTCCTATTCCTTCTATTTATATTATTGGTTCAGTATTAAATCCTACTATTAAAATAGACGGTACTAAATCACTAATTGAAACTATTTACGATTGTATAGAAGTACTACCACCTCCAAGTCCCAAAAATCTAAATCACCCACCACCTATTGAACAAACTAAAGAAGAAGTGTTGAATAGCGTAGAACACCACCGCAAAAATATATATAGATTTTATCAACAAGAAAATGCTAGTAACGTACCGGCTACTATACCATCTTCTTCATCTTCAACACAACCTCACAAAAGACATCTTGTTTCGCGGCTAGTATTGAAAGCCTCGAAGAAATAGAATGTGCGGCCGTACCTCTACTAACCAAATTAGCGAGTTGGATATTTTTGTTTTGCGGGGTTCTGTACCGTATCAAGAAGTTATCAATGAAGATGGACAAGAAGACTTCTTTGAAAATTGGAGGGGAATGAGAAGACCTTTCCGACACTTTCATTGATGGCTCGAGATGTTTTGAACATTCAAGCGTCATCAATCTGCGTCGGAAAGCGCTTTTTCTCGCAGCAGATATCAAATAGGAGACCACAGACACTCATTGGCCGGAGAGACTTGGAAATTGCGGTATTATTCGAGAGATTGGATACGAGCGGTGCGGAGAAGGTGCGGTCAACGGAGATCAACGAAGAAGATGATGAAAACTACAACGAAATCTTAACCGAAGGTAGTGGAAGCGACGTGGATCAATTTGACCAACAAATACATATTCCAACCGAAGAACCACATGAAATCATCAAGCAATTAGAACCGATTTTTTTGAAAATGTAATTTTTTTAATTGCAATTTTATTATGTAATTTGCAACTTTTGGACAACACCATAAAGTTGCAATTTAGATTTTAGACAATTGTATTTGTATTACAAAAAAATCATATGTCTATTAAATAATATAAGAGGCACAAAAACAGCCTTGGGATGTTTTTATTACACTATCTTATTTTATTTATTGAGTTTTTTTTTATACATATGTTATTTAAAAAAAATAAAAAAAGGAAAACCCGAGCCCGCCCCGAGCCCGCCCCGCCCCGATACCGACGGGATCGGGATCGGGACGGGACTGGAGCAGTCCCGCCCAGACCCGACCCCGCTAGGCCCGCTAGTCCCGATCCCGACCCCCCGGATCGTCCCGCCCCGACCCCGACCCCGCCAGACCCGAGCCCGGCCCACTGGCCACCCATAGTTTATATAACAACGAGAATTCACATAAAACTTCACAAAGATTGAGTACACACAAGCAACAAAGGCAACAAAAAGAATTGTATAAAAAGTTGAATACAATTAAGAAGTACATAATTGGCATACATATACATGTTGTGGGAATTAGATTGAGTCAATTGAGGGTTAGACAGTGTGTGGTATTACTGTCCATGAATGCTCATCCTATTGTCCAATTTTCAATTGACATTGTGATAATTTCAACACATTGGGAGAATGTCAAGAAATGTGAGAAGATTCACAAGTAGAGCGCAATATACAGGGTAAATAAAATCCAACAGAAAAGTTGGTGGGGTCGGTATTCCAATTTCGAGTGAGGAATGGACACTCATAAATTACGTAAAATGAATACACAATGTTTTTGGCCAAACAAAAAAAGATGAGCATTTTCATTATAACACACACCTATTTTATACATAGTTAATAGATACACATTACTGCCACTATGCTATTAGTGGAAGAGTAACCTCACATGATCTAATTATCTTCCCACTAACTTGCAATAACAACTAAAAACACCCACTAAAATAAATGAATTAACATAACTACTATTACTGTCACTAATTAACGGTTGCCTAATTAAAAGGACATCTTAAAGCTGAAAATCCTTGACTCAACTTGGAGCTTGTTGGGTTCGTTTGGGCATCGTGCTCAGATTCTTACTTGGGCCTTGATGAAGGGTAGACAGTTGGTCCACATCAATTCCATCCCCTTCAAAATGGGCCTTGTCCTCAAGGCCCATGGAATTAATAATTTGTTGCTGGCTTGCACTACCCGAATCAGTTCTCTACTCCCTATTAGCGATCTGTCCGAACAAGTGAGGGTGAACTGATTTCATCAATTCCCTTGATTCCCAGTCCGGTCAGCTGGTGAGGAATTTTTCCATTGAACCAAAACTTGAATTTTCTTTCTCCCTTCCTTCCAAACCGTGCGCTCATCGACGATTGCTTTGGGCTTCAGGTACAATTGCTCGTCCTCGATGATGCTAGGTAAATTCGCACTTATGGTGGGTGTTTCTCCCAAGTGAGGTTTGAGGAGGGATATGTGAAAAACGGAATGAATGCGACACCCATTTTGGAGGTCAAGCTCATACGTCACTGCGTCAATTTTCCGCAATACTCGAAAAGGCCATAATATTTTTTTGAGAGCTTGGAGGAGTTGGGGCGGTGTAGAGTCACTTGTCTATATGCCCATAGTTTAACATAAAGCTAGTCTCCCATGGTAAATTCCTTTGCCATGCGCTTTTTGTTCTCTTGGGCTTCCATTTATTTCCGGGTTTTATAGAGAGCTTCTTTAAGTTTGGCTAGGAGGTTGTTTCTGTGGGTGAGAGTTGAGTCGATGGTCGCATTTTGGGAGTTCCCAGGTAGATATTGAGTCGCTGTTGGTGGGGTTCAGCCGTATAGGACTTGGAAGGGGGTGGTTTTGATGGCTGTATAGTGGCTTGTGTTATACCAATATTCTGCGAGAGCTAAGTACCTAGTCCAATTGCGGGGTTTGTCACTGACAAAGCAACGCAGATAGGTCTGGAGGCTGCGATTAACGACTTCGGTTTGCTCGTCCGTCTCCGAATGGTATGCGCTGCTGTAAGCTAATTTAGTAGCCAAATGTGAGAAGAGTTCTTGCCAAAACTTGCTCAGAAACAATGGGTCTCGATCCAAAACTATGGTTTTGGGTAATCCATAAAATTTGTAAATGTCAGTGAGGAATATAGAAGCTAGGTATGAAGCTGTGTATTTGGTGGGTAATGCTATAAAATGGGCGAATTTGGTTAATCAGTCAACAATCACCCAAACAACAGTTTTGCTAGATGACATGGGAAGGTGGGTTATAAAATCCATACTTATGTCTTTCCATACTTGATTTGGTACGGGAAGAGGTTGGAGTAGACCGTAAGGTTCGTGGTTCACTTCTTTGTTCTGTTGGCAAATGGAATAGTTGTGCACAAATTGCTCAATTTTTTTCCTCATTGCAGGCCACGCAAAAGCAACCGATATGCGACTCAAAGTTGCCTTAACTCCCGAATGGCCACCACAGGGTGAAGAATGATATTTTTCTATTAATTGTGCTTGTATCCCTATTTCATTAGGTACATATAACTTCTTATCGAGAAAAACATCATGTACCTTAAATTTTTCGTTGACCCTTGCTTCTAATGTGATTTTGTTCAGTAATTCTGCTCCGGCTTTAGAGGTGGCATAGAAATCCTTCAACTGCATAATCCAGGAAACAATGGGTCCAGAAATAGCAGTGACTTGGGGCTGCTCCACCCGCAATAATGCATCAGCAACTTGATTCTCCTTCTCTGGCTTGTACCGGATTTCATACTCAAAACCGATTAATTTAGTGAGCCACTTTTGTTGTTCAGGTGTTTGGATTGCTTGAGAAAGTAAGTGTCGAATTCTCTTGTGATCCGTATAGATGATAAACCTTCTTCCAAGAAAATAATGCCTCCACATTTTTACTGCTTCAGTAATAACATAGAGTTCTCTTGTGTAGGTGGAAGTTGCTTGCATACGAGGCACTAGTTTCTTGCTGAAAAAGGCCAAAGGGTGATCCGATTGTGAAAGACCCCACCAATGGTAACCTCTCTAGCGTCTGTCGTGACTTCGAATTCTTTATCAAAGTCGGGTAGAGCAAGAACCGGGAGGGTGGTCATTCATTCTTTCAATTTCCTAAATGTTTTAGTGGCCTTGATATCTATGCAAATTCTCCTTTTTTAACAAGTCAGTGAAAGGCGAAGCAAAAGCTGCATAATTCCACACGAACCGCCGGTAATAACCAGTAAGGCCTTGGAATCCCCGTAAAGCCTTAATAGTGGAAGGTGCGGGCCACTCCAAAATGGCTTGAATTTTGTCCGGATCCACACTTACCCCATCACTGGAAATTATATGTCCCAGATAATGCACTTGTTTCTCTCCAAATACACATTTTGACAATTTGGCATAATACTTATATGGAGTAAGGAAAAGACCTTGGAGAGGTGTTCCATATGTTCAGCCAATCGGGTACTATATATGAGTATATTGTAAAAGAAAACCAGCACAAAGCGCCTCAATTGTTCCCGAAGAAAATCATTCATTGTTGCCTGAAAGGTGGAAGGAGCGTTGGACAACCCAAATGACATCACTGTAAATTCATAATGTCCACCGCATGTCCGGAAGGCTGTTTTGTGCACGTCTTGAGGATCCATCCAAATTTGGTGGTATTCGGACCTCAAGTCAATTTTTGAGAACACAACAACTCCTTTCAATTCATCTAAAATTTCATCCACGGTAGGAATCGGGAATCGATCACGAACAACGATAGCATTCAAAGCTCGATAGTCCATCTTTCTTGTGAACCAATAATACCGGGGATGAGTACGAGCTTTTACTTGGTCGAATCACTCCTTCTATCATTTCACCAATGAGCTTCGTCATAATTTCCTTCTAAAAATGAGGGTAACGGTAGGGTCGCACATTGAGGGGTTTGGCATCGGGTTGGAGATGTATTTGATGGCCGTGTTTGCGGCTGGGTGAAATTTTAGTTGGGGTTTTGAAAAAGGTGATGGTATTTTTTTAGCAGTTGCTGCAGTTCTGGGGGAAGGTTGGGATGGTCGGATTTGAGTGTTGGTGAAAGAGGAGTGGACTCATGGGTAATGGCATGTAGGGATAAAATAGAACCTGTTGTGATCATTCTATTTAGTTGGGTTGGGTGGATAAAATTAACGTGGGCTCATTGGTTAACTGGATTACTTTCCGTTGTTGCTAAAACTCATTTGTGGTATGGAAAAGTCTGTCGTAAAGGCCTATAGTGTGCTTAACCATTGAACTCCAAGAACGACGTCGGCCCCTTGAATTGGTAAAATTAGAAAGGGAATAATGAATTCTTGCCCTTTTAAAATAACCTTAACATCTAGGTAGTGGCCCGTGCATTCCAGAAATTCTCTATTCCCTACCATCACCTTGACATTTGAAAGCATTATAACAGGCAGTCCGAGTTGTTCCACAATCCGAGGTTGTAAAATATTATGTGTGCTCCTGGAATCTATCAAGGCTGTAAAATCCTTTCCTTTAATAGCACAATGAGCTCACAATGTTGGTGGAGCTGAGACTCCTAAATAGTCCACCATGGAGAGATGAAAAGTACCCTCCATTTGTTCTAGCGAGCTAAATTCTGATTCTCCAGCTTCGTCAACTTCAACTCCCCATTTTTCTTCATCTTCTATGGCCTCCATGGTTGAGAATATGTGGTCAGTAACTTCATTGACCACAACAATGAAGAACTGTGGATTTTTGCATACGTGACCCGGGTGCCATTTCTCCTCACAACTAAAACACAATCCCTTAGCTCGCCGATGTTGGACTTCCAGTTGGGTGAGTCTTATAACGGGTAGATTTTCGGGTGGTCTTTAGGGTGCGGGTAATTGAGGGGTGGGGGGCTGTTTGGTGGGCCTGGTATAGTTGGTGGTTGGCGGGTAATGGGGTTGAGAAAAGTAACGTTGGTTTTGATTTATTTTGGGCTTGGATTCTTTCAATTTGGCTTCTACTAACTTGGCAAGCCCTATTGCATCGGTAACTGTTCGGGGTTTTAAGACCGCAAGCTATTGTTGTATTTCCTCTTGCAACTCTGAAATGAAACAATTTAAAATCGCGATGGGTGATAATCCATCCACACAATTGCAATTTTTTTCAAACTCTTCTTGAAACTCCATAACTGATCCTCTCTGTTTGAGTTTAAAGAGAGAGACTTGATGATATTCATACGAACTCGTCTCGAACCGCACTTCTAAAGCTCTCGTGAATGAATCCCAATCGCTGAGTTGGTGATTTGAGTGCATCCACTTATACGAACTCAAAGTTGGTCCTTGCATGCAAAATTATGTCATCATTAATCGTTGATCAGGAGGCACGTGATAATAATTATAATATTGATCAGCTTGAAAAAGTCAATCCAATGGGTTGGTTCCATCGAAGAACGGAAGGCTCAATTTGGGTGTTTTCTTGGTGGGTGATAGTGGTTGGAAATTTCATAGATTGGTGGTAGGTGGTGAATGTGGCCGTGAATATGATGGCCCTTCTTGAAAATATGGATTCGAATGAACGGTGGGGGGAGGTGGTGCGAAGGGGTTTACGTCTTCGAGTCGGGCTCGAAGATCATTTATGACCTCGGTTAGAGAAATCACAGTCTTTCAAGGCATCGAATTCTTCTGTGGTAGGAATTTTGTTTTGCTTGGGAGCATGGTACTCTGGATGAAAGCACCAAATTGGTGGGGTCGGTATTCCAATTTCGAGTGAGGAATGGACACTCCTAAATTACGTAAAATGAATACGCAATATTGTTGGCCAAACAAAAAAAGAGCCTTTTCATTATAACATACACCTATTTATATACATAGTTAATAGATACCCACTACTGCCACTATGTTATTAGTGGAAAAGTAACCTCACATGATCTAATTATCTTCGCACTAACTTGCAATAACAACTAACAACACCCACTAAAATAATGAATTAACCTAACTACTACTGCTACCACTAATTAACTGTTGCCAAATTAAAAGGACCCCTTAAAGTTGATAATTCTTGACCCAACTTGGAGTTTGTTGGGTTCGTTTGGGCCTCGTGCTCAGCTTCTTACTTGGGCCTTGATGAAGGGTAGATTGTTGGTCCACATCAAAAGGTTAAAGAAATAATGAAGGACGTACCAAGTAGAGGACTCTGAGACACTGACCTGCAATTGCATATCTGTTGCAAATGTTGGGAAGATACAACACTAAAACTCACACAACAACCAACAAAAACATAAACAGAGATATTAGGTCTACAATTGGAGATATGATTTCAAGAACCAGAATGAGAAGATTTATCAGAAAAATCGAAACTAACAAAGATGTTCTCAAAAGAAACATATGAGGTACTTACAACTATTAAGGAAACAACACATGACACCATGATCAAGATGAAGCTCGATAGTGATATGATACTGGAAGAAAACAACCATAGTCACAAGAGAGTGGAGCTTTGGTCTTCACTGACATGGAGGTGGTAGATGCGAACATGAGATAGGGCTCATATGTGGGATGGCAATAGGGCAGGTTAGGGCGGATTAGTACGGGGAAAGTCTTGACCCGCTAAGGATTCGACCCGCTCCGTTTACGTCATATTTCATTTCTCTTCTTTATTTTCACTTTAATGTGTAAAAGAGTATGGTTATTCTTCTTTTGTTTTTTGTTGTTGTTCATCTTTCTAAAGTTTTTTTTGTTGTTGATAATGGTAACATTAAAGTGTTGTTTTTTGCAAATAATTACCTGTCAAAGTATTTTGCAATTTTCATGACTATTGTGTGTACAATGTGCCTTTTAAGTAAGCGCATTATTGTTCTATTTGTTTTGGGTGTGATTTTGTTCTATTTGAAATCTCTTACTTTAATATTAAGGATAAACACTAATAATTGCTTATCATTTCATAACTATGCACGTACGTTTTAATGCCCCTAAAAAGAAGTCTACAAAGAAGACAAGATGCGGGACAAAAATTGAGGCTTATATTACTAGTATTTTGAAAGAACAATCAATAAAAGTGGGCTTTCATAACAGTATTCAAATAACCATAAACACTAGAAATAATCCATACCTTCACCAAAGGTTTAATAATTAAGAGACAGATATAAAAACAAAGAAACAATCATCATAAGAAGTAAAGCTTATAACTAAATAGTTCAAACATCTCATAGCACTGATAAAGTCATGAAACATCTAAGGAATTTAGTTGAACTTGCCCTACCCTGTCCTAACCCATTAAATAATTTTAAAAATATTACTTTACCCTACCCTACCCTACCCTACCCTACCTGCCCTATTTGAATTTTTCCCTGACCTACCACATTAAAGATTTGCCCTAACCTGCCCTAACTCACCCGACCCCAGTTGCCACCCCTACTCAGATGAAAGTTATTGTCCATGTAGTCGATATATTCGATTTCCTTTTGTTTTACTTTCCCTTTTGCTTCTGATGGACCTGGGTTGGGCCTATTGGACCTAATCCGGAATGGACCTTATTTTGGCATTTTGTTTATCAAATAAAAAGCCCATTGGGCGATTTAACTTTTTTTTAAAATCCTATTTTTGATCGTAAGTGTGATAAAGAATATGAAATTGTGATAGCGCCATGACGTGATTGTTAAAATGAACATGAGAAGAAGGGGTGGAGCCGTAATAGAAGTTACGAGTTTGGCAGAATTCAATAGATTTAGCTCAATTTCTGTATTTAAATTCAGTTAATATGTATAAATAATATATCCCAAACCTAAAAAAATATATATATATATAATTCATAAATTTAAAAATTTAACTCCATCTCTAACTAGAAGAGCTTTTTCCATGAGTAAAAAACAGAGAAAAGATCAAAAGACTAGAGCTTGCAAATCCAGATTAGCTCACAATCATGCATATCTAAAAGTGAAAGCAAGAATTATATATATATGAGAGGTGCTAGCAATGTGATTAAGCCAAGTGGCAAGCTAATAATAAGCCACTTGGAAATTTTAGGACAAGATGTATATATAATGTAATAACATTAGTTAGTTTAAAATTAGTGTGGGTAATTTTAAATTTAAATAAAAGATAAGGATTCTCTTTGAATTTGAATTCAAAAATAAATATAGTTCTTATACAAGCTATATCGTCTATTTCAGTGATAAAAAAAAAGGGCAGTTCGGTGCACTAAGCTCCCGCTATGCGCGGGGTTCGGAGAAGGGCCAGACTACAAGGGTCTATTATACGCAGTCTTATCTCACATTTCTGCAAGAGGCTCCTCTATTTCAGTGATAAAAATAAAAAAATGACCTAATAAGATTTTATAACTAATAAAATTAAAAAATTAAAATTGAAAGATAAAGTTACAAAATTTGAATTAACATGTGAAAATGTAGATTGCCATGGATAAACGTTAAAGAAGTTGGTAAAATGAAATGGATATTGGGAAAAAAGGGATATTGGACCAAAGACGAGAAAATGAAATGGATAAGCCATACAAAATCTAATAGCAGAGATATAAATAAAGCTAATCAAATTAAATGTCTAATTTTTAAAATATAGATAGAGCCAAATATATAAATAATACTTAAAATATTATTGACGAATAATGTCTAAACAATAAAAATACATATCCTATGAGTTTGATGGAGTCCTTTTAAATAAATGTAGTACCTTTTTTGGTTATTTGAGCCTGTTTGGCCTTTCGGCTAAAATTTATTTATTTTGACAAGTGATTTTCAAAAAAATACTTTTGGTGATAAGCAATTTGTGTTTGACTATTCATTTGAAAAATATTTTTGATAAACAGATTGTGTTTGGATAATCTTCTTAAAAAATGCTTTTGAGTGTCAAATTACAAAAAAAAGGACAAGTATCAATGAATGTTTGTTATTAGAATTATTTTATAGAGAGAAATTATTTTAAATATTTATATGAATGACTTTAATTAAGTTTTTATCTTTATTTAATTAAAATTCTAAAGTACATAATTTTCTATTAATATAATACATAGATAAATCAAATAAAAAAATATCGATATAATATCAACATGGTGATTTAGATATACTAAAAGATATCAACCAAAATAAAATTTAAAATCATTCCACAAATTAAAATTCAACACAAAAATACAACATAAAATAAAATAAAATATTAGTAATTAGAAGTTAATGGATTAATGAGGGATACTTGGTAAATATGTATTTATTATAGGGATATTTTTATCTTGAAGAAAATACATTTCTGCTTCCAAGAATCAGACTTTTCAACCGCAGAAAAATTGCTTCTATTTCTATTTAAAAGCAGTTTTACTAATTTGTCAAACACTTCAAATAACAAAAAAAATGCATTTTCTCAAGAAAAAACGCTTTTAGCCTTAAAACCGCTTTGGCCAAACAGACTCTTATAAGTTTTGTTTGATCCAAATAATATCTCCAACATAATCAATAATATTTTGTTAAGAGAATCGCCCAGTTAGAGTGAATAAAGTGATAAAAATAATTTAAATTTGAATTGATCTAAATAATATTTCCAACATAATCTGCAGTAATATTTTTTAAAAGAATGTGTGATTAGACTAAACAAAATGATAAAATTCCCCAATATAATCTGCATAGTTTTTGGTGGTACATTAAATGAAGTGATAGAAGTATTCTTTTGAATTTGAATTGAAGATAAAATATCTTTACAAAGATAAACTTGAATTTTTCATGGTAGATATCCATATTTTTTGTATTTCATACCCAGTAATATATAGAAACCTCAACGTAATCTTATCAACTGCTATGATTTTCGAATTTGAGTTGGAGTTAAGTTCCAACTTCTTAACCCCTTATATATATCTCTCTAATAACACACAAACATTAATTAGTTTTTTTTCTTTCCAATGTTACCCTGCTTCCATGGCTTATTTCAAGAGTTTTTTTTTCTCCTCTCTTTGTTGTTGATCATTAGCTATATTAATCTTAATCATTGATATTTGCAGGTTCCCATGAGGCAATATCTATTAGTTGAGCATGAGTGATGGTGAAGAAGGTGATTTGCATGATCAAATATTATGTTTGATCAAAAGAAAAAATAGAAAGCATGAAAAACAGAAGAAATCAAAGATAGTATATATATATATTGGCAAAGAATGGGAAAACAAATGTTGAGTAGTGTATTACAGGAGTAGGAGAATATAAGACAATAGGACTAGAAATCAATAAGCTAGCAATACATAATAGTACTCCGAAACTACTATACTTTTTTCAATGCAGGTTTATTCATTTGATTTTGACATTGATATTTCATCTTTGACTTTTCTAGAAAAAAAACTAGAAAAGAAAGGATCAACATTATTTGAAATCTCCAAGGACAAAAAAGAAAATTTAGAGTAATGATGGAAAGTTATATGTCTTTAGTGAATATATATGATTATAGTTTACGTATACAAATGCATAAATATAATTACCATAATTAATTATTATATCTTATGTAATTAATTTGTTTTTATTTCTATTTAAAATTTTGAAAACTGTAAATTCTAATTTTGTAATTACAAGTATTCGTCAATTGCTTAAGAATAGTTGTCAAATTGACGAATATCTGTCACATAGCAGGAAATATGTGACAGAGCTATCATATAGTGGCAAAAGTGGCGAAGTATTACAAAATTACATGCAGATCTGGATAATATTAATGGGCAATGCAATAGAGTGTAAATAATTTTTTGAATTGAGTATTTATTTTCACATTTTTAAAAAAAAATTGAGTGTAGTTAGTTTTAAATTTAATCAAATGACTAAAAGAAAATCAATATTAAGAAGAAATAAAATAGGAGTAATAATTTAGAAAGATTTGAATATTAATATAGATGGGTTGTAAAACAATATTAATATTGAGAGAAAGGGTAAATCATTGAAAATAATATTTGTGAAAGAAAATCTCTATACAAGTTAGATTTCAGAGCTTCTTTTTCTAACGTAAAAGCATTTAAAAAATCACTTTAACAATCTTTAATTTATCTTTAATATTTAGTAGCATTTGAAATTGGCTTATAAGAAGAAAAAAGAGTGTTTTACTTCTCAAATTTTAATATATCTTCTGAGTTTGATGGAGTCCTTTTAAATAGACGTAGTACGCTGTATTGAGCGTAATTTAGAATTTATTTGATCCGAATAATAAAATTTCCCACGCACAATATTTTGTTAAAAGAATCATAAAGTGAGTAAAATTTATTTAAATTTGAGTTGACCCAAATAATATCTCTAACTTAATTTGCACAATTTTGAAAAAACTGCGTGATTAGACAAAAAAATGATGAAAGTATCTATATTTACATTAATTTAAAAAATATCTCCAATATAATATTAATATTGATTGAAAGGGGTAAATAATTAAAATAACATTTGTGAAAGAAAGTCGCTATAAAAATTAGATTTTAAAACTTCCCTTTATTTTTAAATTAAAAGTATATTGAAAAATCAGTTTAACAACCTTTAATTTATTTTTTATGTGTATGAATATTAGAAATTGGCATATAAAAAGAAAAAAATTGACCTAAGCAAAACTGGCAGTTTATATATTGAAGCAATTAAACTTGGTATGATACAAATAAGATATATGTATTAATTTTCTAAGATATCGACAGCACATCGCGCATACTAAAATTAGTTGGCAAAAAAGTAAAAAATTCTAAGCGCCGTAGTTTTCATTTGACACGCGTATATCAAATTAGAGGAAGCATCAATGATCTTTCACATATTTTTATTTATTTACTTAATATATTTTAAATTTTTATGAATACGTGAAATATTTTTCTAATAATGAGTGATACTAAATCTCGAAGTCTAAAAGCTCTGAGTCATCTAACATCACAATAAAGTTGTGTGACAGATTAATTTAAAAGCTTAATTATTAAAAATATTTTTATTTATTTAAATATATTTTTAGCCGTGAATTCTAATTTTTTAATGTCAATATTCCACCGGTATATTTTTCAAACTGGCTAAATTTTTTCCGTTGCTAACTTATGTAAAAGTATTCTTCGACCAACTAGTTTATCAATATGGCAGAAGTATACACTATATATATATACTTGGACTATATGTTTTGTATAGATATGTATAATATATGTGTATTTAATATAAAATATACACTTCAGTTATATATATTCTGTATAAATATATATATAAAGTATGCATTATCTATACACAATGTCCAACGCTGCAATAAAAAATGCAAAAGAATGCACTTGTGAGTTCCAAATGAACACTGAATTTGTAAACTCATATATATCTCATAATTTTTCCTTACCAAGAATAACCACAATCATAATAAAGTAATTCGTCCTGTAACTAGGGATGACAACGGATCGGATCTGAACCGGATCCTACTAGATCCAGATCTAAATCCGTTTTTTATATCCGAATCCAGATCCGGATCAGATCCAGATCCAGCGGGTCCATAAAAATCATATCCAAATCCGGATCCATCGGATCCGCCGGGTCCACGGATCGGATCTGGATCCACATGTAAAAAAAATTACCTTGCTAAGAATTTTTTTTTGAACTGACAAACGATTTTTACTTAGCTAACAATTTACTGTTTTTCAATTTTGAAATGTTCATATGAGATATTTTGTTCGTTGTCTCGTTTTGATTGTGAGCTATTAATTAAAAATGTTGGACAATGACAATAGTTGTGGAAAATGGTGACTAGTATTTTCACAGTGCAGAACTTGCATGTGCTTGAAATCTTCATAAATGAAGTGAATATAATTTTAACTACTTGTCTATGGAGATGTTAGTCATTCACTAATATAACATTGATTTTATTATCGAAGTTACCTCTTTATTTTTTTATTTTTGAGTTAACGCGGAGATAAATTAAACTTGTTTTGAGAATTAAACTTGTAAGGATGTGCTTAGCAATTTTAAGAAAATACTTATAAAATTACATTCTAGATTATGAATATATTTAATAAAAAATGGATCCACGGGTCGGATCTGGACCGGATATGGATCTCAAATACAAGATCCAGATCCAGATCCGATCCGTCAGAAACGGATCCGGGTCCGATCTGGATCCGTCGGGTCCAAATTTTGAAGATCCATATCCTATAAAACGGATCTGAATACACCGGATTCGGATCGGGTCCAGGATCCATTGCCATCTACCTGTAACTGCAACAACAAAAAAACATTTGAAATGCAATTCAGAAAAACCTGACTCATAAAGACTTTAATCCATTAAATTTGCAGTTTTTTTCAACAAGCATGCGAAAATTGTTGCTTCTCATTCGTGCATTCAGTTGAAAGCTGATTAAAGGTAATTGGAGAGTGAAATGAAGAAAACGTACTAGTAGAGATTACACTTGAGCCGACTGTTCCATTTGGAATAAGATCTTGGGAAAGTGAAGTGAACCGAGAGAAGACGTGGTGGAGAATGGAGATGACCACTCGACTGCGCGTAGAGCCTCAATTAGATCCTCTGTGCTCACATTTCCCCAATCCATTGCGTAGAATTAGGCAAAACCCTAGAAAGTGGACACAAAGGAGCTGAAACAGAAATCTGAAAGCTTCTAGAAATTCAAGTATGTGCTCTGCGGAGATTAGTAAAATGGTTCGAAATTTTGAGGATATGTTTCTGGACGAATTATGAAGATGAAAGTAAAAAGGAGGAAGTAAAATGTCTGAGCCCGGGTTCGAACCGGGGACCTCTAGTGTGTGAGACTAGCGTGATAACCGACTACACCACCCAGACATATCTGTTCAATTACTTACGATCAATTATCATCTCTATGACTAAAATGTCTTTTCCTTTCAAGTTTCAATCCAACAATATAGTTATTTTATACAAAAGTTTATGCTGGAATTGTCTATTCTAACTCTTCTAATGAAAAAAACCCTACACTCTTCATTATCAGCGAGTGCATGGCAATTATATTAATGAAATTTTAAACTATGATTGACATGATATTAGTGTTCAATCGATGATTGATATGAAATAATTTAAACCCGTTTATATGGAAATGAAAACCTGTCACATAAATACACTTTTTTATCTATTCTGTATTTTTGTTATAAACGTTTAGTTAATTTGTTTCGTAATTTTCTCCTTAAAGAAAAGATAATCCAAAATTATTACAACAACTTGGTGGTTGTGAAATTTATATTAGATCATTTAACCATATAATTGCAACTACACCAAAAACTCTCTTCTTTCACTTTCAAATTCTCTACTCTCATTCTATCACAATGTATGTTTATTTAATTAGATGATTTATAAAAATTATTTATAATTTATTTTTACATCATTTATTTTATTAATGTAAAATATCAAAATTGGGACAAAGAAAATGGAGTACTCCCTCTGTCTCAATTTATATGATATAGTTTGACTGGACACATAATTTATAAAATAAAGGAAGAATTTTGAATTTTATGGTTTAAACAAGTCAAAGATATTTGTGTGTTTATAGATCATCTCATTAAACGTAAAAGGTAAAGTCTAAAGTTAGGATCCGTTTGGTCATATTATTCAATTTTTTCCGATTTTTTTTCACTTTTTTCAAAAATTATTGTTTGGCCATAAAAATTCCAAATACAACTGTATTTGAAATTTTAAAAATAACTAAAACCTTATTGAAAAGTATATTTCAACAACAAAATATTATTTGCAAAAACTATGGCCAAACATAACTCCAACTTCAAAAATTTTAGAAAAAGTGAATTTTTTTTGGCATCATTTTTTTAAATTGACTAAGGGGGTATTCAATTAGGATTTAAAAGACTATTTTGGGATAAATAAGTCCAGTGGATTTTAAAAGACTATTTAGGAATGTAATGACTTAACAGATTTTAAAAGACAATCAAATTTTTTATGTTTGAATTTTAAAAAATTTATCATAAGATTTATAAAGATTTGAAAGGACCACATGGATTTTCCATGTCAATTTCTCTAAGAGGTATTTCAACGAACAACTTGCATGCATAAATTGTTCCATCAATGTTGGGTCGTTTTCCACCATCAGTACACCACCCCTCTCCATCTCTTCCCCTTCACCTTCATCAGAAATAACCATGCGATAGCCATTGCCATTCTCCTTCCACGGGCAACTCCACTATCGAATAACTCCTCCGCTCAACCACCCATTGGACCATTGTTGATCCGATGCAAAAAAATTCATATCAAAGAATGCATAGAAATTGAAGCATGCAATCGGAAGATTAACAACTTCTTTTAAGCAGTTTCTTCTCAATTTTGCAGTGATGAGTTCGCTTATGGGTTAACAGTTGAGAAATTCACTGATTAAAAAAAAGTCTGATGGTTAGGGTCATATTTTTTTAAGGTTTTGGTATGTATACCTTCCACTAAAAAGTCACACAAAATCCTGATTGTTTAGCAAATTTTTGAATACCAAAAGATTTTTTGTTGCTTGTTTAAAATCCTGATTGAATAACACTAGATTTGGACACCTTCTTTAAAAAATTCTAATAATCTTGATTAAATATTACAAGACTTATTTAGATTATTTAAAAATCTCAATTAAATAACATAAGACTTATTTATCCCAAAACAGTCTTTTAAAATCCTAATTTACCCGCCCCTAAAATAAAAAAGTGTGACAGGAGTATTATTTATGGGTTTATCCATCCCGAAAAATTACGTCAATAAAGAATCTAAGTTGTGAGTCAAGCCAATACACGCCACACTAACATCTAACTTCCGAGTCCAACAATAAAATAGGATGAAGGCCATTGATATCTCTGTTCAATCTCTACATTATCTTTAAGATTCAGTCACCATCTCCATAGTTCCTAACTGATAATCTAAAATATCATCGATTCATCTCCATATCTGTACCAAAACTCAAAACTTGAAAATTTGCTTTCAGTTGGCCCAATCTGAATGAATTGCTAGGGTTTGGAATTGATGGCTCAATCGATGAGATTTGTGGTTGGTGACTATGTGGTTGAGAAGCAAATCGGATCGGGGTCTTTTTCGACGGTGTGGAAGGCGTGCCACCGAGTCGATGGTACAGAAGTGGCGATCAAGGAGATTGTTACTGCTCGGCTTAATAATAAGCTCAAAGAGAGCCTCAAATCGGAAATTGTTATTCTACAGAGGATTAGTCATCCTAATATTATTCGCTTGCACGACATGATCGAGGTGAGGTTCCACTAGTCAACTGAAATTCAATTTCAGTGTGTGAACTATTTATATAGTTGAACAAATTTTAGAATAATACTCCATATATTTATACAAGTTCGTATTTACTGTTACAAACTATTGTGGCTGCCGAAATTCTAAACAAATAATGTCTAATGTGTACTCCCCTTTACTTCTCGAGAGTCAATTTGACTAATCTTCGAGCTCTATTGGGCTAGATTAATTCAATATATTCAAAAATTATATGAAAAGTCGTGAAAAATACATCAAAGTTCGTTTGAATCTCGAGAAGGGAACATGACAACTATTTTGGGACGGAGAGAGTAACCATGAAGAAGTGTCTGTCTTGAGTTTTGGGAGATTTATCTTCCAAAGTAAAGAGTAGCTTTCCCTTCTTGAAGTTCAATGGAAACTTGAACTGCTATGCTCTTTTTCTTTTTAAACTCTAGATAAAAAGGGCAGCCCAGTGGACTAAGCTCCCACTATGTGCAGGGTCCGTGAAAGAGCCGAGTACGCAGCCTCACCCTGTATTTCTGCTAGAGTCTGTTTCTACAGCTTGAACCCATGACCTCCTTATCACATAGCAGCAACTTTACCGGTTAAACTCTAGATGATGATAAAATTCTGCATTTATGCCTAGCTATGGATGATTGGATGGATAATACATCCTATTTATTTTTTAGTGTAAATTTGGCATTGTATATTTTCTATTTGGAGTTGCACGGTGTGACTGACTTTATAATCTCTTAAAAGAGAAACAGAATGTTTTTTGGACCTTCATATCTGTTCGTTTGATTTTGCTCTAAATGAACCGTCTTGTGCATGAGTTGTAGGAGCCAGGAAAAATATATATTGTTTTGGAGTACTGCAGAGGAGGTGATCTCTCAATGTACATACAACGACGCCAAGGGAGAATCCCAGAAGCAACTGCAAAACATTTCATGCAGCAGCTAGGTTTGTTTAAAGCTTCGATCTTCTTTTGCGTGTTTTCCTCTTTTCGTTTTTAGAATGAATCATATTTTTCTAGATGAATTCCACATGGTAATATTCATTTTCATATCCGTGTCACAGCATCAGGTCTAAAAATTCTACGCGAAAACAATCTAATCCACAGAGACCTAAAACCTCAGGTTTGCTTCCTTCTAGTGCTATGGTCAGAATTTAGTTTGCTTTAGTGGTTGCCTGGAAAGCCTAAATTACAAATTTAAACATATGAATTTAGATGTTTTTTGTTTAATGAGGAGCATATTAGCTGCTGAAACTTATGTTCCTTTCCAGACGTTCTCGTTCTGAAGTCACGATCATGTAATGTCTATGATTTTTTCGATATATAAATATTAGAAAAATGATAGCTGCAAGGAGATTACTGGTTCGTCATGTACTGATGATTTGACATTTTCAAATAGCACCAGCCTTGTTCTTTTTGAAACCATCTATAATATTTATAACTAGGTCCTAGTAGCTAATGATTTGAAAAGATTTCAACGACTGAATTGTAGTAATGGGTTCAAGCCGTGGAAACAGCCTCTTGCAGAAATGTGAGGTAAGGATGCGTACAATACACCCTTGTGGTCCGGCCCTTCCCCGGACCCCGCGCATAGTGGGAGCTTAGTGCACCGGACTGCCCCCTTTTTTTTTTAATTGTAGTAAATACTTGGCATGACTTATAGCCACCAAGGCATGCAATTGCTTTATTCTTGAATAACTAATCACATTTCACTAATGTAGGGTTCTTTTTATTAACTCATTAATCAAATAGAAATTACAAAGGAAAAGAAATGCATTTAAGGAGAAGACTAGGAGGATTTTCTGTAAACAAATATATTGATAATCTTTGTCTTCAATTTGGTACATCTTAGTTGAGGGAAGGGAACCGAATGTGTGGCTTTCTAGGAGTAATTAGTGTCTCTTTGGTGGTAATTCTTTCTTTGGCAGATAAAAACTATTCTGGAACTTCTGAGAATTTGAATTGTCGTTTCGGTGAACTGTCAACTCATTGACTTGTGTCCTTTGCCTTGATCCAACAGAATCTTCTATTGTCGGCAACTGATGACAACTCCACCTTGAAGATTGCTGATTTTGGGTTTGCAAGGTAAAGTTGTAGTATTGTCGGAAACAACATTTTCCTTGCCTCCCTTCCCTAGAGAGGTCTTTTATTTAACATTTCATCTCTTTTCAGAAACAATTTGCCAGAGTTTCTTTCATCCTTCCCTTCTGTTTTATATTTCTAACCTTAGAGTTAAAGGTTCTCCTTTCGTTCCACTCAAACCTCGTACGACTCAAAAGTACCATTTTCTCTTGTCAGGTCTTTGCAGCCAAGGGTGCTTGCAGAAACTCTATGTGGATCGCCATTGTACATGGCTCCTGAAATAATGCAACTTCAAAAGTATGATGCAAAGGTGTCATTCTTTTTCTACACAGACCAGTCCATATGCTATTCGCTTTTAAATTCCTATTAACTTTTGGCTCAAAACGCAGGCAGATCTCTGGAGTGTTGGTGCCATTCTGTTCCAGCTTGTAACTGGCAAAACCCCGTTTACTGGAAACAATCAAATACAGGTCTAATATCTTTTCAGCTGTACATAGTAACTTACCTTATTGGTTCATTCAATTTCAGATTGAGCAAAATTCAAATGCCTTGTAGCCCTGTTCTAAAAATTTTCCCTCCGTTTTTCTTGTAGTTGCTCCAAAACATAGTGAAGTCCACTAAATTGCAGTTTCCTCTAGATGCCAAGAATTTAAATCCTCACTGCGTAGATTTGTGTCAAAAATTACTGCGCCGTAATCCAGGTACTTCATTTATGTTGTCTGTATTTCAACAGTTTAAAACCTCTTATGGACACTAAGACTTCAGTACTTAGGTCATAGTTTTCTACGTGCTTTGCCATTGAGGAGACCATAAGATTAAAGCCAGAGCAACTGTTACATGGCATTTTCTCATTAAAAGTTAAAAATTTTCTGTTTCTGCATATCTGAACACACAGTGGAGCGGTTGACATTTGAAGAGTTCTTTAACCACCCATTTCTTGCACAGAAGCAGCTTGATGAGCTGTCTTGGTAAGCTAGTGATGAATTAGAGTACTTGGTATGACATATATGTTTCATTGGACAGACTTTATGTGATGGACATGGTACACAGGAATCGGAGACCTCAAAGGGTAATAGATGGGTTTTCTCTGACAGAACGCAATCTCGTAAGGAGGACTGATGAAACTTTTCAAGAAGATGGCTTACCCTTTAGTCTAGATGATGATTCCAGCAGTCCTGATGGTGGTCCTTCTTTTGATGGGATATCACAGAGATCTTGCTGTGGATTTTCTCATGATTTAAAAGATGATAGAAAAGAAGTTTCTAGTGCTCCAAGCAAATTCGGTTCTCCTTTGGATTGTAGCAACATCACACATAAATCAGATATTATTGGTTCTAGTCCTGACCAACACCGACATTCAGGAGGCAAGCTGAAGGAATCTACAATGGACCATAGACAATGTCCAAGAGGTGCTCTTTGTAATAATGTTCCCAATTTTATTTTAATTCCTCTTGCTTGTCCTATAATTAGTTTGGTCAGATTTAAATATACTGATGTGGTATTCACCTGATTGACTTATTCAACAGTGGCGGATTCATTCGAATTGATTGAGCAGGAATATGTCCTTGTATCTCGGTCCCTCATGGACTCATCTTCTTCAGCAGGTGCTTCTAGGCTTAGCAATGCACCATTTAGATCAAGTTGTTCCCTGCAAGCCTCTAGGAACATAGACTCCAGACTAGGTGAGCTGGTACTTGTTGTTGGTCCTGTAACTAATAGCATAGGTCCTCTACTAAGGTTGGAAAGTCCCTCTTCTGCTCCAGGATCTTCACAAGGATCCACAGATATTGTAGACCCTCTGGAGCATCCAACTAATGGCATAGCCAGAATTGAGTCGCTGCAACATTCTGCTTCTGCTATCACGGAGTTGGTAAATGAGAAGGTAACTCACATCGAAGGCATTTCCCCTATAAAAATGTGAAAAGTGCTATATCTGAATATGTTAGGTGGTTCTTAGCATGCAGGGGTGGAGGGAAAACAGTTTAGTCTTTTTTTTTATTTGTCATACGCTTCACTTTGAGAACAATACAGTTGTCAGGCAGCCTTGTCACTCTTGTTTAGCATTAATTTAGTGCATCCGATGTAGGAGTCTAACATCTTTGCTCAAGCTGGAATCATCTAAGTTTATCAGCTTTTTCATCCGTGTACTTCAAAAGTATATTTTGAAGTTGCCTAGGCAGGATGAAGATGTATATGTCCTAGTCGTTTATCAATGATAAAAGGTAGAAGTATGAACATCTTCATCTAGGTACAGATAGACCTTTTGTTTTATTTCTTTGCTGTTTATTCCTGGAAATTGTGTTAAACATATCTATTGTTGTGCATTGTGTTCAATATCTTAAGTTTGAAATCATTTTCTCTGTGTGTCGGAGTTGGAAAAATCTCTTCTGTGGCAAATGTGAGTAGAAGGTGTATACACACAAACTCGAGTCGCTTCTGAAGTATGTTTACATCTTCACATGCATAGAGTCAACCTTTTAATTCCTGAGAAACCTTTTAAAAGAATTTGATGAAGCAAAATGGATTTTTTCCCTGGTGGACCAGGTCATTTACATGGTATCACGTTCTATTTTGATTTGTAATTTAAAATCTACGCTTCATTTATTTACTAGGTAAAGTAAATTTCTTATTATATTGGAGCTATCTAGTTTGCAAGTTTGACTTAACCAAACATCACATACATATTTTATTCTAACACTAGACAATTCGCCCTTTAAAGCAGGTTTCTCCAAAACTAGATGTTTTCTATATCTCGTACTTATCCCAAGATATAGAAGTTTTGATAACACCGGACTTGGTGTAATTGTAATGATAAGATCTATGCCTAATCACATGTAATTGTTGTCTCCTTGTGTTTTGTCCTTTAAGTCCGTGAGGTTGTAGATTTTATGAGACGACTCCCTCTGATGTTATGTTTCTATAGGCTCACCTTCAATCATCATAGTTGCACCTACTGAACATATGAAGGTCCATATACTATGATCAAAATCATCTTAGATGACCTCTTATTTTATTCTTTATGTGCTACTTGATCGTCTGCTTGATGTGATGATCTCTAATATGTTAGAATTTTGTTTAATTGCAAATTCATGTTGATATTCGTATTTCTAATTCTGTATTTTGAGCATTCAAGCCACAACCTTTACCCCGACATAACATTACTGGGCTCACAAATGTTCTATTAAATGTGTCTTTCACTTTATAGGGTATCTCCTTATCATATACCACTCCCCTAGGGCTGCTCTATGTTTTCCAGCGAGTTCTTTAAAACCTGCTTTTTAACATTTCTCAGAGCGTAAAAGAAAAAGGAAAAAAATATGGAGAGCTTTGATTTCTGCACTGGATCCATTCAATAAAACAATTCTGGTACAAATTTTAGCTCTGAGTCAAAATAACTTCCTTTACAACTATAGTGATCAGGTTGATATCTCTTGAATATCCACAAACCTTGTTAATATTAGGTGGTACTAAATGTTTGAATGCTGGTGTATCTGCATCTGTCTACTCAAAAATATTTTTTGTGCTAATTTACACATTCAACTTTTCCGTGTTCACTAGGTACTATGTTCTAGAAGTACCGTCCCCTCGTGATTCCTTTTAGCTTGGAAGACAATTCTGCTCTGTAAGCTATTATTGGATCATTACTAATACTTCTCTGTTCTGTTTATAGATTGCCACAGGCAGGCATCTGGAAGCATTCTCAATTGAGCTTGTCATGCTTGCAATATGGAAACAAGCCTTGCATGTTTGTCTTACGCAAGCAGCATCGACAATTGAAGGATGTCCAAACCAAGAAACTACCAAATTGAGGGAGATTTTGAGGGGTCGAATTAGTCTCACCATTAAAGAGGACACTTATAACATTTTGGGGCCAGAGAATGTGTTCTCTCATATTGAAAGAGCATTTCTGAATGAAGTTGGGAAGGCAGAGGAACTTGCTAAACATATAGAGCCAGGTAAATATTTGGACTCACTGAAAGAAAAAAGTGTCTGGTATGAATAAGTACTGAAACCTGTGTTCTTACAAAAAACGTATTGAAACTTGTGCTGCGTGCCCCCCCCCCCCCCGGTTTCGTTTGACCTCTTTGTACTTAAATCTATATACACTATTCCAGGTTACTGTGCTTTTGGCTTGTCCTTTGTTTCTGTTTCCTCCCTCTCTTCTAGTAGGATGATTACTAGCTCTTATATGTCTGGCTTAGCTGTAATTCCATTGTAAGTCAAGAAAAGATATGCAGCAACTTTGATGGTTCCTGAGAAGGATCTGGAGATATAGAATTACTAACTCTTCTGTAGCTGCAGCTTGTATTACCTTTACGTGCACCAAATGTTTTCTTTAGCTATGGTTTTACATCAGGGCTTCCTAGTTGTGGTAATGTTTTAAGTTTTTTGCTTGAAGAATGATGAACCTACTTTTTATGGCCGTAGAAAATAAAGATAGACATTTATGTCTGTTTGCTGCTTTTTCTAGGAAATACAGAGGTGCCAGATGCAATGGAGATGATATTTCAATCTGCACTAGACCTCGGCAGAAAGGGCGCCGTAAGTATTTATTTTATCTTGGTAGTTTTTGGTGGAAGTGGATTTTTTTTTGTTTTTTGTTCTTTTTTTTGTGGAAGTGGAACTAATTTCCACTAGCAACAATATATAATTGTCGCCATGTAGCATTCAGATGAAAAGAAATCTTTAAATCTTAAGATTCAATTTGAAGGATTTACTGGGATATTGAAATATGTGGCAGGTTGACGAGTACATGGGTCGGACTGAAAATGCAGTAGTGTTTTATGCAAAAGCAGTGCGCTTGTTAGCATTCCTTCAAGTAGAAGCACCATCACTCATTCTAAACCCTCCATTCTCACTGACAAACTCCGATCGCTGTAGGCTTGGTAGTTACATTGATGTTCTCAATAATAGGGAAAGTGTTTCAAGGTCTCAAATCATGACTCTGCTCAAGTGTGAGGATCAGCACTGCTCCCCGTGATGGCGATAGACCGAGTGAGAGAAAGCTGTTAATATATAATGACGATTAACAACATATCACAACTTACGCTGTAAAGCTCTTTATCTGTACAGTTATTATTTCACTAATATAAAGAAAGCAAGAAGTTCTTTTACAAAGCTATTACTGTAATTAAAGTTCATTTTTCTTCAAAAAATTCAAGAATTTGAATTCCTTGGACTAGTATTTACAGTATATTGCTCATCTGCATGATTATAACTGTAGCTCATTCAAGAATTTGAATTCCTTGAACTGTGTTAAGGCATCCTATTCAATAGACTATCCAAAACCAAAAGGGCTTATCAGAAATAAAAAAGATATGTTAATGACAGTGTTTACCTTGTAGTGATAGCTGATAACAATGCAACGTAGCATTTGACAGAGGAAAAGTATTGTACATTGGCAGTGAGGAATAGGTAATCTGCATCCCGAGGACTAGAATTGCAGTTAAAGATTAAACTGATCTAAACATCAGGATGCAGATTACCTGACCCTAACCTAATAGTAGTAATTATATATGTGTGCTCCAACAAGTTATATTTAAGATGAAAGAGGAGAAACCAGGAGCAAATGGCTAGTTTCTTGCAAGAAGCATTGATGAAGAAATGCATGAGAAACGAGGATTTATATAGTGCTTCAAAATTCTACAACTTATATTAGAAAGCTAAGATAATGTTTGTTGATCATATTCCTCTTTAAGCCAATGATAAGACAAGAACTTCCTCTTTTTTTAGGCAATTATTTACATTATATGGACTCATGGCATAAAAAATATTCAGACAATCAGGTCATTTAAAAGACGTTTCCACATAATTCTATTTGACAATATTGATTGGTAACACAAAATAAATAGTAATAGTAAGAACATGATATATTACACTATCAATATTCATAACTTAAATCCTTACAAAATTGCCGCCTGAATAATTATAAGCGATCAGCATGCTTGAAGGCATGAAGCGTTCCGCAAACATATTTTAAGAATATTTAGCTTGTTGAATTGCGAGATTGAGGTACAAGAATAACAACTTGTAGATTTTAAGATGTACATCTTCTCAAGTTGCCAGTGTATTCTACCCACCAAAGTTTGAGCGAATGGGTTCACACCAAATGTTTTAATGTTGAATTGGGTTGTAAACGATATTATGAGCAAAAAATTGCATGGATTTCCCTGGTCTTTAATTTTTGCCCCTCAATTCGCCGGTCTTTAATTTTGCCTTTATTTCTCATTTAATGAAAATTTATGGGCCAAAGTACTCTTTATTCGTGGGTCTACTAGATCAGAAATTCTGGGTTCAAATCCCAACAGAGGCAAAAAAAGAAAAAAAACCGTAAGGCATAATTTTCATAGAAATTATGTCTATTCGGCTATTTAACAAGCCGTACATGGCATAATCTTAATTTTTCAACGAAATTTTGCTTCAGGCATAGTTAATGAAACTATGCCCCTTAAGGCATAATCTCTATACTACTTTGGCCGAATAGACATAATTTCTATGAAATCTTGCCTTGCGGTTTTTTTTTCTTTTTGACTCTACTGGGATTTGAACCCACAACCTCAGAGGTATTTTTGAAGGCATAATTACATAGAAACTATGCCCCTTCAGGGATAATTTCTATACAACTTTGATCGAATATGCATATTTTTAATGAAATCTTGTCTTGCAATTTTTTTCTTTTTGATTGCTGAGATTCGAACCCACAACCTCAAAAATATTTTCAATCAGTTTTTTTTAACGAAGGGAAAAAATTAAAGACCTCTAATTTGAGGGGAAAAAATTAAAGATCACCTTAAAATAGGGGAAATCGTGTGAATTACCCTTGAGAGGGCCTAAATTATTCTTATCCAAAGGGAGTTAATTGACACTCTTCAATCAAATAATTACATTGTGTAGACAGGTAAAAGATTTTTATTTGTATATATATAGGCCCAAATACTTATTTATTGAGGAGAAACTGATCTAATTCAGAGCTGTTGATATTTATATCGATCGTATATTATATGTTGAACTCCTTGGAATTGTATATATGCGTATATTTTTTATATTTTAACTCACTTTAGTGAAAATTCTTACGTCACCAATGGCTATGAGTCATTTGTTCTCTTTAAGTGTTTAATAGAAGTTTATTTCTTTGTAAAAAATATTTTTTGACCAACTTTGACCAATGGTTTAATTTGAAATAAATCGACGAGAGTTTCCTGATTGGTAACTGTTAATGTTGCATTTGGTGTTGTGACATTTGTACAACATATATCTTTGAATATTGATATGTATATGTAAATATATTGGGACAAATGTTACGCAACATTTAGACTAACATTTTTTAGAACAGTTTTGCCTTACTTCACGTTAAGCAGTAATATTTTATTTTACTGTGAGGTAAAAATGACTTAGGTGTGGTGAATTGGAGCTGTGTAACGTGGGAGAAAGAGTCAAAGCTTGGGAAAGAAGTCGAGTAAGGAACAAGTCAAAGTTGTTGAGATTTTCACTCCTTAATCATCTACCACAAGCTGCCCATATTTTCCTCAACTTCCACAACCGATCAATGAGCCTTTCAAGGGAACTCTCTGCTATAAATAGAGAGGCCACAACAATGTATCGATATCCAGAATCAGATTGCAAAAATACCAAGAGAGCTCTCGGAATTTCATCTCATAAATCTAGATCACAAGTGTTGCCTGAGTGTGTCAACAACATTCTGTCCAACATTACAATTGTTGTTTAGATTCTAGATTAATTTTGTATGGAGCGGTTGTTTATGTCTACTTAGTTAGATTTTTCAGGCAGAAGTCATCTGCGACTTCAACTTTTAATTTATTTTCGTTTTATATTGTATTGTAAATTATATAAATATAAATATAATATATATATATATATTATATATATATATATATATATATATATATATATATATATATATATATATATATATATAATACATATGGTCATTGACCATCATAAGTTATATAATATATAACTTATGAAAATTTTAAACCTTTGTGTTCTTTAAATTCCGCTGCATTTACTCTTTAAAGTTAATGTTTTACTAAGTGTTGTTACTGGTGTCGGACGACATAATTGATGACATTCTGAAACAGAATTGACATTCGATAAATTTCATTTTATTTTTACTTTCCGTAGCATTTGACACTCCTTTCAAGTGGTATCAGAGCCAACACTTAACACAATAAGTGATTGGTCCTGTTGTCATAAGATATGGATCCGGCAAATCCAACTATTGATAGGCTTCCTATATTAGATGGATCAAATTATGCCTATTGGAAGATTCGTCTACGTTCTCATATCAAATCAATTGATATTAGGGCATGGAGATCTATAACCAATGGGTATGTTGTTCCAATGTTGCCACCGGATGAGGAAGGTGACATTCTTGTTAAACCTAAATCCAAATGGACTACAGAAGAAACCAATAATGTTAGCTTTAACAAAAAGGCCTTAAATGCAATATTTGGATGGGTTGATATTTACATGTTCAAACTCATTCAAAACTTCCCCACGGCCAAAGACGCATGGGATACTTTACAAATTCATTGTGAAGGGAGCTCAAGTGTTCGACGAACAAAGTTACGCATGCTCATGAGTAAATATGAACGTTTAAGGATGGAAGAAGCGGATGATATTAAATCTTATTTTGAAAAGTTGATTGACATCTCAAATGAATGTCAAGTGCTTGGTGAACCATTAACCAACACTTAACTTGTTGAAAAGGCTCTTCGTTCTCTTCCTGAAAAGTTTAATTTAAAGATATGTGCTATTGAAAAAGCTCACAATCTTGCCACAATGACCTTCATACCTTGATGAGCATACTCAAAACTTATGAGATGAACATTGAGAATCAAAAGGAATTATATAAAAGCAAGAATGTGGCACTTCAAGTTCAATCCTCGGAGAGTCAAATCGAAGAAGAGGACGAGAATCTTGAAGAAATTGGTGATGGTGCAAATGTCGTCTTACTCACTCAAAAATTCAATTCGATGGTGAGGAAGTCCAATAATGAGAAAAATAAATCTAAAGAGCACAAAACCAAGTCTTCAATCAAAAGTCCACTAGATTCCTTCCAAATGTACAAAAAAGAAATCATCTAAGAAGAACCAACTCAGATCGTACCACATTTGATCCCAAATAACTTGAGTTTGTGCAATGTTATGCATGCTCAGGTTGGGGTCATTATGCTAACGAATGTGCAAACACTCTTAGAAAATTTGGTGAGAACCTATGAGTTTCTCTTAGTGATAATGAAGAAGAAGAGGAAGGAGATCGTGAAATTGAAATACAAGCAATGCTGGCTACTGTTTTCGAACAGTCTCTATCGGACAATGACGATGTCATCGACAATGTTGTCTCAAATGTCACAACATTTGCCTCAACATCAGCAACGATATCTACATCCCCAGCGACATCCGAGAGGTATGAATTCTTTAACTATTCTGATGTTAATTGCTTTAGTGATTTTATTTCTATTAGTGAGACTGATTGTGTGGATCAAGTTGATTCCAAAGATGATATGATTAACGAATTATAAAATATTTGTTAAGTCTTAATCATAGAATCCAAGCAACTTGACACAAAGGTAAAATCTTTAACTCGTGAGAATGTAGATTTAAAAGGCACAATAACCCGACTAGAGGGTGCACTTACCAAAAAGGATATTGACTTTGGTAAGATCAGTGCAAAATGGATTTAGCCGAAGCTATCTTCATAAGCTCAACATGGGAACTTCAAAATTGAATGAGATTCTTAACTTTAGTAAACCTTCACATGCAGGATTTGGGTACAAAAACACTCTTAAAACTGGCTGCTCTAAATTCTTTGATAGTAATAAGAAAATATGTTTTGTAAAAGAAAAGGGGATGCATAAGAGTTTCTCATATACGTCAAAGAATAATCTGAAGTTTGTGTGCAGTTACTGTAACTCCCCTAGACACTTAAAACCATACTGTTTCAAACTTTAAAATTCTGTGAGCAAAATGTTGCCTAAATTGTTGTCCAACATTCTGGATAAATATCGAAGCAACATTTCTGAGCCAAAAGGTAAAAAATATTTTAAGAGAGTTTGAGTTCCTAAAAAGGATATAACATGTAATGTTGCTATAACTACATTAAGAACTAACATTTCAGGTTCTTGGTACTTTGATAGTGGATGTTCTCACCACATGACGGGTATAAAAGGTTTTCTAAAGAACTATGAGTCATTTAATGGAGGAAACGTGACTTATGGAGGTGGCAGTAAAAACAAAATAATTGGAAAAAGGGATCTTAGATGTTCCTGGATTTCCACCCTTAAGAAATGTCTTACACGTTGAGGGCTTAATGGCTAATTTGATTAGTATCAGTCAACTGTGTGATGATAATCTTGAGGTAAAGTTTAATAAGAATGCATGTAAAGTTACGAATGAAGCAAATATATGTGTCATGACATGTACAAGAACAAGTGACAATTGCTATCTTTTTGTAAGACAAGAAACATGCAATAATGCTAAGGTCGATGACACAACACTATGGCATCAAAAGTTAGGGCATGTCAACTATCACAATTTTGAAAAATTGGTCTCATATGAAGCGGTTAGAGGCATACCCAAACTTAGCCATAAAGGTAAAACTGTCTGTGAAGATTGTTTGAAAGGTAAGCAAACCCGTGTCTCTCATAATGTTGTCCAATATGACAGAGAACATTCAGGTACGTCTCACTGTTTTCAATTGCTACATATGAATTTAATGGATCCAATTGAAGTAGACAGTCTATGAGGCATGAGATATTCCTTTGTGATAGTAGATGATTTCTCTAGATATTCTTGGATATATTTTTTGAAAGAGAAATCACAAACGTTTGACATGTTTAAAATCTTGCACTCTAGAATTAGAAATTTATTCTATTCTCCTATTTTTCGGATTAGATCCGACCATGGAAAAGATTTTGAAAATAGTTCATTTTATGAGAAAAAGGAATTTTTTTCATGAGTTTTCTGCCCCCAAAACTCCTCAACAGAATGGGGTTGCAGAACGGAAGAATAGGACTTTGCAAGAAATGGCTAGAGTTATGCTTAGTTCTAAGCACTTGTCAAAACGTTTATGTGCAGAAGCCTTGAATACCGCTATTCACATCGCTAATAGAGTCTATCTAAGGCCAGGAATAAAGATAACACCTATGAGATTATAAATGGAAAGAAACCAAACTTGCGTTACTTTCATGTTGAAGCGGATAAGCGCTACAAAGCAGAAGTTCAAGATCAACTAAGCCTACGGATTGAGGAATTCGTAGTGATAGAGGGGGAGAACGTGAAGCATCGTTCATCAAACGACTGCTCATTACTCACCTCAGTCTAACGATGTTAGCCAAGCGCAAAGACGTAAGCCCAAATTATGTGGGGCAAGGCGATCCTTACCGCTAATGCGATTCTCAACAGAAATACGCATAAGGATAAGGATAACCCTCCGTGTGAAACATGGAAAGGATCTCACATACAAATGTTGTGATGTGGGGTGGCTTAGTAGAGGTTGGAATACCGAAATAGGTCAAGTTGGACCTAAGACTGTAAATTGCATATCCATTGGATCTGCAAATAACAGTAGTGCTTATCACCTCTTGGTGTCAAAGAATACCGAATTCTTTGAAGATATATTTTTTGAGAAGGGAAAAAGAAGTAATTGCTCGAGGTTAACAAGAACCCGCGAGGGCCTGACTGTTCGGAACTAGACATTCTGTATCTATAGGACTCGGAAGTTGCTGATTATCCAGAACTAGACATTTTGTATCTACAGGACTGGGCTTCTTCCTGTACATTCATTTTGGTCCCTGAAATGTTTACATTTTGATCATGGAAGTTTCAGATAAAACAGAAATAATGAATCTGACAACAGAAACATTGACTCTGAAGTTAGAAAGCCAACATTTGGAAAACCAACAGTCTGAGAGTGGAAGTTATATTGAAACGAAAGATATGGGTATCACAGATGACATCTTAGGAATTGGATTTCTAAGACATCTAACAGACTGGTCTAACTCCAAACTCTACCCATGAATATGATTAATAGAACTGATTGGAATCATGGTGCACCCATATACAAGGAGCGATATGCGCAGGTCACATATAGTTCAACGTATTGTACACTCTACAACCGACCTGATATTGGCCTACAAAGCAGATCAGTTGAACTAAGGTTCACTCATGATTTTGGAAATGATCGATAGAAGGCATTAAGTCGGATATGATGATATCTGAAATATTCACTTATCTACGGATTATGGTATTCTGGATGTCTAACAGTTCCTGGGAGAACACAGTGATGCAAGCTGGACATCAGATATGAAGAACACCAAAGCCACAAGTAAATATGTATGGTAGGTCTTGGAAAATCCTCTAAGTAAACTTGCATCGGTCGATTCATTATAAAATCGGAGTTTATCACTTTAAACAAAGCATGAAAGAAGTTGAGTAACTTCGCGACTCCTTAGAGGACGTCCCTTATTGGGAGAAACCCGTGCCTTCAGCAGTTATACATTGTGGCTAGCTGGTCGGCTTCAGGAAGGGCATGGATGACGGCGTCTGAACATATCTGTCGGAGACATGAGACCGTATGGCAGTTCATCATCACGGGTGACACTTCCTTGATTACTAATCAAAGGATATAGCGGACCCTTTAACTAAGGGACTACCCAAAGATCAAGAGTTTTGCCTGTCTAGGGGAATGGGCTTAAAACCCAACCAATAGGAACCTTTGCGGTGGTAACCCAACCATACTGATTGGAGATCCCAAGAATATGGTTCAATGGGAAAACTAAGCTAGAAAAGGTTTAGTTGAGCGCTTGGGTGGAAGCAATAGCACTTTGGATTATGATTTCTGTTTAAGAAACATGAATCCAAAGTCGTTCCCGCGATAAATATTAAAGTGCTACCTGCATGGTGGTTAAAGGTTAAGCTTCCAAACCTTTAACGATCCTCAAACGGTTGAGGTAAAGGTTGGGAAAACTTTTAATGATTCCTAACACTTGTAAAGTGGGGTATAGCAGTATACCTTGTAGGAGATCACCTATTTAAGTGCGAGGACAGGCCGCCTCAAATGAACGCACTTAAGAACCAAGAGTGTCCACGACCACAACGGACAGAACAAAAGAAGAAAAGAATAAATGAGAGGTATTATATTGGTACCGTTGTCTTGGCTTACATTAAATACTGACGGTTCAAGACATCACGTTCACCGTGTAGTAAGTAAGTCCGATGGTATTCAACTAGGAAAGGTTCAAAAAGGAAGCTACCTTTCCTGATGCAATATTTTTTCGCTGAAAGATTGCTAAAAGTATGTACATTGTGTGTGCACCAAAATCTCTTTTAAGAGGGGATTGTTGGAAATTTACTAATGTGGAATTAAGTTTATCCCATTATTTATGACTCGAACAATTGGGTCCCGCACGTCGGAAATATTGTTTCCACACACGTGCAATCTTAGTGCCAAGTATCGTAAATTTCGTTAATGAAAGAGATATTGGTACGTAAGTGAAATGTTTGAGACATATAATGATGGATGGTTATTTGCTAAATGACAAAGTGTTCCATGTTGGTAAACGAAGGAAGGATTGTGCGAGGTGTAAGATGGAACGGGTCGGAAAAAGGGCCACAGAGCCGAGAAGGGCCGCGGCGCCTCCCGGACTTGGCTGCGGCGCCGGAGCGTCGCGGCGCCCCCTAGAAGCGCTGCGACGCGTGACTGGCAGTGAGCTCCGTGATGAATTAGCGTCGCCGCGCTAAGGTGGCAAAGCCGTGACGCTTCATGGGCAGTGACTGCTTGACGGAATCCCAAAAGGTTTGGCTATTTAGGGGGTTTCAATAGCATTGAATCCACCCAATAATGGCCATTATTTGGACCATTATTTGGCTGCATTTGTTGGGGGTTAAATGTCATCTATTACATGGCAATTGATAGTCATTGTGGGGCATTTTAAGAGGCCATCTTACACACCTATAAATTGAGGCTTTGGCTCAATTCTATAGATAAACACATATGAACAGAAAAACTAGTTCACAACATCACAATAAGATCAGAGTTTCCTGATAGCAATCCTTCTCTTAGCAATCTTCATTATTCGTGTTCTTCGCTGAGATCATTTGTGTAGGATTTGCACACTTGATAGTTTGTTGTTTCATCTTGGGAGACTATTGTCCACACTTCCATAAAGCCTATATACTGGGGAAATCTTGTCTTAAAGACAGAGAGTCATCTCTCGACTCAGCCGGTGGTGTTGTGGTTTATCTAATTGGTTGTTAAGTGTTTCAGGTGTTAACTTAACAGACGAATGACTCTAACCGTTTGTATTCTCAGCGGATCTACAAGTCCCAAGTGTAGCAGTTCATGTTCTTGTATTTCCGAATACAAGTTCTATATTTGAAGTTTCAATTCAAGATCAAGATATTGACAACTTGTTGTTGTCCTCATTGTTGTTTATCCTTTCGATCACTGTAATAGTTATTTAATATTCACGTTGTTGCTTTACATATTCCAACAACTTGGTCATAGAAGTATTCTTGCAATCCCACTAGGGAAAATCCATCACCTATTCCAAGGATAAGGAATTGCGGGGCTAGCCAAAACACACTCATTGAAGATGAACCCTCGACTGGATTTTTATGAACAACATTCAGTCTCTTTCTCTCAACCAAAGCTGCAACTACCATAGTATAAACAGAGAAGATCATTCCAATACCGATTCTTTGGAGGATACCAATGCCTCTCTCATTTCCTGTTGCCCTTCTCAGGAAAGGTACAAGGATTTTGTCATAGATAATGATCGATATTATCATGCCAACAGCTGTCAGGGCATAAATTGAGGCTGGGGGAATCTCGAAATTGTGAATGATCTTCCGATTCATTGTCACGCCTTGTTTTATGAAAAAGTTTGCGGCTTGTGCTACACATATACCAAATGGTAAAGTGGTTAGCCAAATAGGAATCATGTTGATAATTAGCTTCAGTTCTTCCATCTTGGTGACAGTTGCAAGTTTCCATGGATTCTGTTGTTGTTCTACTGAATCTTGTGTGCCATCTAGGATTGCAGCTTTATCAAGGAACCTGTAAAGTAAAATCATAAATTGTTTTCAATAATATATTCTACCTTCCCTGAATAATTGCATAACCTAATCACGACTAAGTTCCAATCTTACTCCAGCTTTCTGGTGTGGCTTAAGAGCCTCCTTTGGGTAGTTTCCGACTTGGGAACTTCATGTAGATGAGAAGGATTTGAAGGAAGTTGAAGGTTTCTTTTTCTAATTGCAGCTACAAGCACGTTTAGCATGGGTGTTAACGGACTTCCAGTTGTCTTCCTGTAACGGTAGGATGATCTCCCTGCATAGAAGATGGCTATACTAGAAGCCATAACTACTGTGAGTATTAGATCTGCCATGACCCAGCTAACATGCTCTTGGACATAAACGATAAGAGTAACACCAAGAAATAGTCCACAGCATAGCCCAAAGTCCCACCAGTTGAAAAAGGACATCTTCTTCCTTCTTTCTTCAGGATTTTCATCATCAAACTGATCAGCTCCAACGCTCTCAAGAGAAGGCTCGTGTCCTCCAGTTCCAATAGAGATTAAGTAGATTGCAAGAAAGAACATCGGCTCATACACCTTCCTCCGTTCATCACAGAGGTTACTGTCACAAGGTTTTAAGCTCGGGACCACTCTAGACATTGTCAAAAGAAGTAAGCCCTGATCCACATTTAAGCGAGAACAAGAGAGAATTTTAGTGTGTTACATAGACAAACATCCATTTGTTACAATGTCTTAAAGTAAAATGATTCTAGAACCAAATTTTGTATTTATACAGAGATGATAATGTGATCCAATTTTCTGTTGTTTAAATAGTTGTCAATAGGTATCTATAAGTAGAGCATTATGACCAACCATTGAAGGCTAAAATACGGTTTTTAGCCAATTTCAGATTTTAACACTTCATTAGTGTTACTACTACTATAGTAGGGTCAACAGCTTTTGCACATGCTTCTTTATTTTAAGGTAATACACCATGAACACCTTGATTGTAGATTGCATATCCACTGGATCTGCAAATAACAGTAGTTCTTATAGCCTCTTGGTGTTGAATTCTTTGAGGATAACTTTCCTTGAGAAGGAAAAAGAAGTAATTGCTCGAGGTTAACAACAACCCGCGAGGGCCTGATTGTCCGGAACTAGACGTTCCGTATCTATAGGACTCGGAAGTTGCTGTCTATCCGGAACTTAATATTCTAGAGCTACAGAACTCAAGGATTCTAGATGTTGAACTGAGACGGAGCAAAGAGGGGACAACGACTTGTTCCAGGCCTTCTAGCTTGTATGGTTGAGAATGAACCATGGACAATTAACAAATAATTGTCATCTCCAAAAGCGCTGCTTTGGAAAGAAGCTACAAAGAGAGAAATATATTTCATCACATAGAACCATACTTGTGTAATGGTTGATCTTCCTCCGGAAAAAGAATCTTTGGGTTGTGAAAAAAAAAAGGATACTCAAAAGTGAGTACAAAGTAGATGGATCTAGTGACGAGTATAAGGCCTCGGCTACTTGTACATGTGCTTCCATGTGAATAGCTTAACATCCAGGGCCATTGCAGTCTTGCGTGGCATGGATGTTGAAACAACCTTTCTAACCGGAGAGTTGGAAGGGGCGAATAAGAGTTGGTTTTCTGGATTGTTGGGCTTCTTCCTGAACTTTCATTTTGGTCCCTGAAATGTTTCCATTTTGGTCCTGGAAGTTTCAGATAAAACAGAAATAATGAATCTGACCACAGAAACATTGACTCTGAAGTTAGAATGCCAACAGTTGAAAAACCAAAAGTCTGAGAGTGGAAGTCATATTGGAATAAAGTCTCGATATGAAAGATATGGGTATCACTAGAGATGGCAATGGATCTTGGACCCGGTCCGGATCCGGTGGATCCAGATCCGTTTTATAGGATATGGATCTTCAAAATTTGGACCCGACGGATCCGGATCGGATCTGGATCTGGATCTTGTATTTGAGATCCGTATCCGGTCCAGATCCGACCCGTGGATCCGTTTTTTATTAAATATATTCATAACCTAGAATGTAATTTTATAAGTATTTTCTTAAAATTGCTAAGCACATCCTTGCAAGTTTAATTCTCAAAACAAGTTTAATTTATCCCGCGTTAACCTCAAAAAACCAAAAATAAATAGGTAACTTTGATAATAAAATCAATGTTATATTAGTGAATGACTAACATCTCCATAGACAAGTAGTTAAAATTATATTCACTTCATTTGTGAAGATTCCAAGCACATGCAAGTTCTGCATTGTGGAAATACTAGTCACCATTTTCCACAACTATTGTCATTGTCCAACATTTTCAATTAATAGCTCACAATCAAAACGAGACAACAAACAAAATATCTCATATGAACATTTCAAAATTGAAACACGAAGAAATCGTTAGCTAAGTAAAAATCGTTTGTCAGTTTAAAAAAAATTCTAAGCAAGGTTACATTCTTACAATGCAATTTTTTTTACATGTGGATCCAGATCCGATCCGTGGACCCGGTGGATCCGATGGATCCGGATTTGGATATGATTTTTATGGACCCGACGGATCTGGATCCGGATCTGGATTCATGTATGAAAATCGGATCTGGATCTGGATCTAGTAGGATCCGGTCCAGATCCGATCCGTTGCCATCCCTAGGTATCACAGATGACATCTTAGAAATTGGAATTTCTAAGACATCTTACGGACTAGTCTAACTCCAAACTCAGTTGTGAGATAGTTGACAGTCTCGTTGAAGCCACCAATGTATATGAATCATATAACTGATTGAAATCATGGTGCACCCATATACAAGGAGCGATATGCGCACGTCACATGCAGTTCAATATATGTTACACACTACAATCAATCTGGTATCGACCTACAAAGCAGATCAGTTGAACTAAAGTTCACTGATGATTTTAATAAATGATCAATAGAAGGCGTTGAGTCGGATATGACGATATCTGAAATATTCGCGTATCTACGAATTATGGTAGTCTGGATGTCTAGCGGTTCTGGGAGAACACAATGATGCAAACTGGACATCATATGTGAAGAACACCAAAGCCACAAGGAAATGTGTATGGTGGGTCTTGGAAAATTCTCTAAGCAAACTTGCATCGGCCGATTCATGATGGAATCGGAGTTTATCGCTTTATACAAAGCATGAAAGAAGTTGAGTAACTTCACGACTCCTTAGAGGACGTCCCTTATTGGGAGAAATGTGTGCCTTCAGCAGTTATACACTGTGGCTAGCCGGTCGGCTTTATGAAGGACACGGATGACGGCGTCTGGACATATCTGTCAGGATCTGTCAGAGACATAAGTCCGTATGGTAGTTGATCATCACGGGTGTCACTTCCTTGATTACTAATCAAAGGATATAGCGTACCCTTTAACTAAGGGACTACCCAAAGATCAAGTGTTCTGCCTGTCTAGGGGAATGAGCTTAAAACCCAAATAATATGAACCTTTGTGGTGGTAACCCAACCATACTGATTGGAGATCCCAATAATTTGGTTCAATGGGAAAACTAAGCTGTAAAAAGGTTCAGTTGAGCGCTTCGGTGGAAGCAAGAGCACTTCGGATGCTGATTTCTGTAGGGAAACATGAATCCAAAGTTGTTCCGCGATAGACATTAAAGTGCTACCTACATAGTGGGTAAAAGTTAAGTTTCTAAACCTTTAACGATCCTCAAACTGTTGAGGTTAAGGTTGGAGAAACTTTTAATGATTTCTAACACTTGTGAAGTGGGTATAGCAGGATACTTTGTAGAAGATCACCTATTTAAGTGCGAGGACTGGCCGCCTCAAATGAACGCACTTAAGAATCCAAGTGTGTCTATGGCCACAACGGACAAAACAATAAGAAGAAAATGAATAAGGAGAGTTATTGTGTTGGTATCATTGTCTTGGCTTACACTAAACACTGACGGTTCAAGACATCACGTTCACAGCGCAGTAAGTAAGTCCAGTGGTATTCAACTAGGGAAGGTTCAAAGCAGAAGCTACCTCTCCTGATGCAATATTCTTTCGCTGAAAGATTGCTGAAAGTAGGCACCTTGTGTGTGCGCCAAAATCTCTTCAAGAGGGGATTGTTGGAAATTTGCCTTTAGTGGGGAGGTATGTCCACCCGTATTTAATGACTTAAACACTAGGGTTCCGCTTGTTGGAGGCTTTGTCTATTCACACGTGCATAATCTACTAAGTGAGTAGATGACCGTAGTGCCAAAGATCGTCAAATTTCGTTAAGAAATGAAAGAGATATTGGTCCACGAAGTAAGGTGTTTGAACCATGGAAATATGGTGTGGGACAAATCTACCACATCGGTGGGAAAATAAAGAATTGTTCTCTTTATAAGTCTCAAAATTGGCTAAGGGTTTGGGACCCCAAGGGGTAACCCATATGTTTGAAGGAGGGAGGACCTAGATGTGCTTGGGTTTAAGGCTAAGCCCACACGCGCGCCGCCGCCGCGCGCCCGTCGGGCTCGGGTCATGGGCCTTGGACCTTGGACTTCTTCTGATAGACCCCAAATTGTTTAATATTTACAGTCTGGTCCCTGGAGTTTCTGAAAAGATGAAATTGGGAACGACGGTAGGCAGAAAGTTTCTGCCTACCGTTTGGGTTGGTTTTTGGAACGTTGCACATTAATCATCAGTCATTACCTGCTGATTAACTCCCTCACTAATGGCTCCCTCACTAATGGCCATAAACAACCATTACTTGGCTGATTAATGGTCATAGTAATGGCCATAAACAGCCATTACTTGGCAGTTGAGAAGTCTCTCCCTTATGCTATATATTGGTGTCTTTTGGCACAATTGTGAAGACTACAACATATATACACAGAGACAAAACAGAAGAGAACAACACAGATTATGTCAAAAAATGTGAGCAGAAACAGTGGTCAAAAACAGAAACTCTTCCTTCCTTTTCTATTCTTCAGCAAGTCGTTTCATGTTTGTTTTTTTCGTCAGAATCAACCTATTTGCTTTGTAGTGTTGATTAGTTGTTGTTTTATCTTGGGAGACTATTGCCCGTTAACGTAAAAGCATATATAGTGGGCAATCTTGTCTTAAAGACAGAGAGCCATCTCTCGACTCAGACCACAGTTGTAACAATCCAGATTTAGTGTTTCTTGATTTCAGGTTATCAAGATTCAAGACTCAACAAGTTTGCGACAGTTCTGAATATTGGCTTGTTTGTTTATCCTTTCGAACACTTGTAATATTTATTTACTTCTCGTATTGCTTTACATATCCAACAGAGTCGGATATGAACGGGTTGAAAATGAGTTAAATAAAAATGAATATAATATTTAATTCTCATATTTAACACAGATAAAAATAAATTAAATGACAAAAAATATGAATATTGATATTATCAATTGTAAGGTGAGAACACAAATAAAACGTCAAAATAAGTTTAGACTCAAAAAGCAAGAACTCGTGAAAAATAACAAGCAGAAAAATGGATATTGATAATATGAATATCCATATTATCCATCTGAATATTCATTTTTTAGTGGATAATATGAATAATATCCATATTTAATCCATTTTTAAATGATCAATTATCCAACTCATATTTAATAGGTCAGATTGGATGGTTATTTATTTTTTTAAACCATTTTCCCAGTCCTGATACTCAACATTAAAAGTATTAGATTCAGATCAACCGATATAATAATGTTATATTCATCCTTGAATTTATTTGATACATTTTAATTAGGTATAAAGCAAAAATAAGAAAGAAAAACTTTAAAACTTATGATCTAATACAATTTATAAATAACATTCCGAATAAAATAAATTATTTCTATATACATTATCAGTCTTTTTATGATATACAGCTACTAGAAAGGTGTCATCAATGGACAAGTCATGTGTCTCTAGAAATTTCCAAAGTAACCAGCAAGTTTTAATGAGCACATTGAAATTGAACAGAAGCTTCCAAGACTTGGGATTAAGTCGTCGATGCAAATGCAAACATTTGATCAGTCATTATCAAGTGTCAAACAAGAAATGTATTTGATTGGCACCTAACAATTTTCATCCAATTTTTCAAGCTATAAAAGAACACCTAGAAATCCAACATAACAAAATCTTCAACATATAATACAAGTTGTAAGAATATGTCAAGAGTGAAATTGCTTGGTGTTAGTGGGAGTCCTTTTAGTAGAAGAATTGAATGGGCTTTGAAGATAAAAGGAGTAGAATATGAATTGATTGAACAAGATTTGCAGAAGAAGAGCCCTTTGCTTCTTGAATCCAATCCAATTCATAAGAAAATCCCAGTGTTGTTGTACAATGGCAAGCCCATTGTGGAGTCACTTGTTATTATTGAGTATATTGATGAGGCCTTTGAAGGGCCTTCAATATTGCCTAAAGACCCTTATGACAGAGCAATTGCTCGTTTTTGGGCTAAGTTCCTCGATGACAAGGTAAGCTCAATTCTTCTTCTATTATGCAAATAGCCTAATTTTATTAGTCAATTTTATTCGTTAATAATTATGAATAAATATACTCATGTCGTCTATAAAGTTTGCATTCATATCCTAATTTGATGAAAATTTTCAAATCAAATTAAATTACTCAATTTTAAGAAAATTATTCAATTCTTGGCGCGCCTCGATTTCATCTTCTTCTCCAATAAAAAAAGATTAATTCAATTTTCTTCAATTATCAATCAAATGAGCTCAAATTTAAGATGCAAATTACTCAAAATTCAGTGAACAAATCTCAATCACCAGTTACTTCAAACAAACATTGAATCAACAAAACTCATTTTCAAATTTTTTGTTGAAGCTTGAAACTGATGCGGATCTTCATTCAGATGTATGAACTTTTTCTAGCTTTCGTTATTCTTAACCTTAGCTTCCATTTGGTCATAAGTTTTTATTGTTTGGTTATAAAAAGTGTTTGAAATTGACAGTAATCACCAATTATAAAGCTTGCAGCCGTAACTGGCAACTAAACTATCAACTTATACACCCGCCATTGATTTCTCTATTCATTTCCCTCCTTATAAACAACAAAAACAAAAATCTCCAATTTCTTTCAAGTTTTTCAACATTTCTTTATCAAGTAAAAGATCTTTTCTATTATTTTTTCTTTAATTTTGTGAGATCAGGCTTCTTTCACCTTTAATTACTCAAAGTCTGAAACTTTAAGCTTGATTTTCATGCATGGCAATTGGGTTATTGCCACAGTTCAAGATTCCAGGTGGGTTTAAGAAAATTTTGATTTCCTGTATACCCACTTGGAAATTAAGTGAAAATTATATTGGGGCATGAGTAATTGATTGGAAAAATTGAATCTTTAGATGACTTACTGTTAGTCTCATGGTAGCATGAGGCTGGTGCAAATTAAGACTTCTTTGATGTTAGAGTGTGAAGCTTGATGATTGAAAATGAGTTTTATTGATTCATTGTTTCTTTGAAGAATTTGATGATTGGATTTGTTCACTGAATTTAGAGTAAGTTGCATTTCAAATTTGAGCTCATTTGATTGAGAATTGAAAAAAGTTGGATCAAAATTTTTTGAGCATTCTGACCGAAGAAAGAAGATGAAATCGGTGTTGGGTCAGGTGGGTCATCAATTGGGTAATTTTTTAAAAATCGGGTAATTTAATTTGATTTGGGGTTGGTACATGTCTAAACTTAATAGATGGCAGGAGTATATTTATTCACAATTACTAACGGCTAATGAAATAAAGTAGAGGGGTATTTTTGACCATTTCCTCTATATTATATTTATATTGAAGAATTAACTTCAATAATCGCTCATTAAATTGTTTAAATTTAAACTAATCAACGGATGTTTAATATATGTATACCAACTAAAAAAGTAAAATAAATCTGCTCCTGGCTATTTGTATAAATATATCAGGTTATATTTGGCACTAAAAGAGTCGTTAGGATGATCATCCAATTTTTACATCGTTCATAAAATCCAGTAAAATACTTTTTGTAAGGAAAAAGTCTTTATTTTATTTGAGTGTTAGAAGAATTGCTAAACTATATTTTTATAACCAAAAACTTACTATACTTTGCTGGTTACTTAGATAAAGTTCAGTGTCTTTTTAGTAATAAAAAATTATTTAATGACTTTTTATGATATTTAGATAAAGTTGAGTGATTTTTTTGTTATAATTAATAATTTAGTGAATTTGATGCACTAAAATAAAAATTTGAGTGTGTATTGGTGAAATTACCCCTAATTTCTAGGAAATTTTTTCTTACTAATAAGACATTCTTTTGTGTTTAATTATTATAAGACATTCTTTTGTGTTTAATTATTATAAGACATTCTTTTGTGTTAATTATTAAAGAACGTTTTTCATCTAGAGGGAGAAAGTGACCTTTTATATTTGTGGGAAAAAGTAATTTTTTTGGAACTATTTGTATTTTTAACTTTACGTATTTATGTCACTTACTTCAACACAATTAAATAATATTATTAATCTTTAATATTCAAATTTCATAACTAAAAATGAGTTCAATCAAGCACGCACTCAAACTTTTTCTCAGTGTTTGCCAGCAGCATGGAAAGCCTTGTGGAGCAAAGGAGAAGAGCAAGATAAAGAGGAAGCTTATGAGGTCTTTAAAGTTGTCGACAATGAACTCAAGGACAAGAAATTTTTTGGTGGAGACAAGATTGGTTTTGTTGACATAATAGCAAATTTCGTCGGATTTTGGGTAGGAATTGTTGAAGAGGCCACTGGAGTTGTGCTACTGACAAGTGAAAAGTTTCCCAATTTATGTGCGTGGAGAGATGAGTACCTTAATTGCAGCCAAGTTAAGGAAAATATGCCTTCCAGAGAAATGTTGCTTGCTTATTTTAAGGCTCGGGCTGAAGCTGCTGCTAACAAATGAACATCTAAATCCAATTTCCTATGGATTTTATTTGAACATCTTTTTCTGTGAATGAGGCTTGTCATAAGAAAAATAAAGTGTCTCAAGTTAGGTGATGTATTTTTATTTTTTGAAAGACTTTTTATATGGTTGTTTGAGATCTTATCTATAAGCAATTTGCATAAGTTAAACAAAGGATCCGGAAGATTTATAAGGAAGGCTTCTTTGGTTATATCTCAATTGCCTGCAAATAAATGCGAAATACAAGAGGAAATTAGAGACGCTAGCTAGTAAAAAGAATCTTATACTAAATATGTCACACAAGATTTTAAGCATGTCATGTATGAGCTATTTGTTAGAACTCATCTAGTATCTCCTATTGTTCTGTTAAGGTTGTCTTTGATTCCGTAGTAAGATAGATTTAAGTTTATGATTTTTTATTTTAGCCTTCTGAAGATATTGAGTTTTTAATTTATTATTTATTCATATTAAATAAATATTTTAAGATAAATAGAAAATTTGAGTCAAAATTATTGAGTTTGTTAAATTTCATTAGAGCCGTCAGTGTGTGCTTGGCCTGCTAAGCCAGCCCAAACCTTTGATTTGATAGGGCTAAGCTAAGATTTTAGAGCCCATTTATGAACGGGGCTTTTTAGCCCGGCCCAATTAAGCTCGTGGGCTGTGAGGCTAGATTGAGCTAGCCCATGGGCCAAGTTAGAATATATTTTATTAAAAAATATATAAATAAAAATGAAGTAGAGTATCAAAAATAACAATAAGAGGAGGGTAACTCAAAGTCTACAGAATTCACGATATATTCATATTGCAAAGTCTAAAAAACAAAATCTAAAATATAAATACAAAGTTATATTAAAAGTTGGGCTGTGTGACCGTTTTAAATCCCGTCATTTGTGATGGATCGGCCCAACCTGACCCTTCAAATTCCAAAATTCTCATGGATTGGGCTGAATGGGCCCGTACTGACAGCTCTAAATTTCATTCCTGAAACGGTTTAGGTATGTGAAACAATTGGGATCATTTTCACTTTTGACCCTATTTTGTGCTGGTCTTTAATTTTCCCTTTAAATGGACTGGTCTTTAATTTTTGTCCTTCAAAACTGAACTTATGCCTATTGGGACATAAGCTACACATCATAATATTCACAAGCTATGTAGAAAATATATGTATAGGCATAACTTTAATTTTGAAGATCAAAAATTAAAGACCAGTCCATTTGAAGAACAAAAATTAAAGACCAGTCCATTTTGAAGGATATCTGGAAGCAACTAAGAGAATAATCTCCTGTGATCATATGGAAGAAGATTAAACTAACAAACATATGCATGACTTCAAATTGGATTCGAAATTTATCTTATCTAACCAACCCCAATATATGGTATCCATTATATTCACCTATGTCTATGAGAGGTCAAAACTTAGAAGGCATCTACCTAATTGCACGATGAGCAATATTCACATACAAGAATTATATAGGTGGATCAAGAATCAATATATATAACACCGTTATATCATACTTATAAGTTACTACTGGTCCAAATTGAGCAATATGATGATATGATATATCATTAAGAATTGTAGTAGTACTAATAGATCTTAAGATGGAGGTTCAAAATGACTAGATGTGAATATTTGCTTCTACTGCGGCTGACTATATGTGATGCCGGGTATTAAGGAAGAGGAAGCGGGGGAAGTTATGTGGGCCGCGGGTGACGCCGTGAGGGTATACGAAATTTCGTAGAATAATAAAATGGTGTAGAACTGTTGTATACCAGTCGTATATCAGGGGTATACAGCCTGCTGGAGAGAAAGGTGTTGTTGTAGGAATAAATCAAATTGTAACGGAGGAATTGATTTCCCCGTCAGAGCAAGAAGGAGAAGGTTGTTGTGTTCTTCAAGACTCAATCAAGCACGGCTGCTGAGACGAATGAAGTTTCAGGCATTCAGGAGATTCTTCTTGAATCAAACATATGTTATTCGGAAGATTCTTCCTGATCAAACATGTGTGATTCTTCCTGAATGGATTCAGCTATGCGAGTTTTGAAGCAGTGGGTTATGATTTGAGATGAGGCTCGTGGAGGAGTATGGAGATTATTGTTTGGCTTCGAAACCCACTTCTTGAGCTTCAGTGTCCCTTACGTAAGGCATCTTTGATCTACTGTGACAACATATCTGCCGTCTACTTGTCTCATAACCCGGTTCAGCATCAGCGAACCAAGCATATTGAGATGGATATTCATTTTGTACGTGAGAAGGTTGTCATGTGTCATATTAAGGTGTTGCATGTTCTATCTTCCTATCAGTAAGCATATATATTCACTATGGGACTTCATCGGCAACTGTTCATTGACTTCAGATCCAGTCTCAGTGTCTGGCATCCTCCCGCTCCGACTGAAGGGTTGTGATAGTGAATATATTCTATGTATTCAGTAATTAATATTTTAGTATATTTTATATAAAATAGATATCATAATTCCATTAGGACTATAATTATACATTCTATACAAATTACATTTATAAAAGAATTTCAATTAAGAAAATTTACATTATTTTACGTAATGCAATGTCCAGTAATTAGCACAAAGCCGCAAAATGAAAGGAAAAAAGATAATGGAGTAAGAAATATTGACTGAAAAGAAAAGAGGGACAGAGCAAATCAGATCATCTACAATCTACATGTGTCCGTGACCCACCTAATGGCATATTTGGAACAGAAAATAAACGACAGCACAAAAGCAAAAAAAAAAGGGAACATTTCTTTCATTTTAAACTTCATAAGAATCCATGATATTCTACTTCATGTGTGGGGTTATTTATGGACCAACTTATGTTTATTTGTACAATAGGTCGATTTTGTGTGGGACATTCAAATAGAGATCTCAAAATCCATACTCTCAACTTGGACAAAAATAGGGAAAAGTAATCTCACTGTTACCTCAAATATCTATGACTTGTCCCTACATTAGATACTTTAATCACTAATTTATAATAACCAAACAAGACACTGGTTTAACCAAATGTAAGATGTGGAAGTTGACCTACTTTACTCCTTTGATATATTAAAAAGGGAAAAAGAAGATGGAGAACAGTAAAAAGTGAGGTGGGAGTATGATGCAAGCAAAACTTAGGGAACACTAATAGGCCCCTAAAAATAATTAGAGAAACAGGATTCTTATATTGTGATTGCCTATCAAAATAATAATCGGTAAGTGCATATTTTTATATATATATATATATATATATGATATATTTAATTTATATATTATTTGTATATATAGCTAACAATTGTAATTATTTTTGAGAACGGTGAAATGTACAATTTCTTACAAAAAAAAAAAAAACTTCTACCAGCAATAAATTTCTTCCCTTTTTTTAGAAATTAGAAAACATAAAAGATTAAGAAATAAAAAAAAATTAGTGTCAGAGTGCACCTGAAAACTGGACTCCACTCAGTATTCCCCACCATTAGGTCTTTGGATAATAAATCTTGAACATGCATATATGCTTTTGGTCAATATTTTGGCCCATATGTTTTATTTTCCCTTCATTTCTTTGCTTTGCTTTTCCACCAAATGCCCCAAATATATTAATGATGTTAGTGACCTTCATCACTCTAATCCTTGCGTTTAACATGGACATAGCCCCCTTTTGTCTGTTTGTCATTCCATTAGGGTCTGTAGTTAGTTCGTTTCTGTCCACTACTATTACAATATTAGGTAATCAGAGGATCTACTCTATTAAGCCTCAGAACAATCTATTCTTGATTTACCATTTGGTATTTCTCAAATTCATTGACTCCATTAATTAGATATAGGCTAGTGGCGGAGGTAAGAGAACCGAGGGTAATTCAATTGAATCTTCTTCGTCGAAAAAAATAGAATGCGTAAATAAAGTAAAAATAATATTTTTCTTATATGTGAACTATTGAATCTCCTTGACACAAAATATTATTCTAGTGGTGTGGTGGAGTGGTTCAAAAATTACGTAGATTACAAGGTCAAATACTAGGTGTTACACTCTAATATCTTTTTGAATCCCTTTTGTATGATTTCTTTATTTTGCCATTGGAGTAGAGTTTATTAAAGGAGTGTGTTTATACATTCTCGAACTCGAACTCGAACTCGAACTCAAAATATCAAAACAATAAACTTCAAATTTTATTACGCATAGCCGGGGCGGAGCCAAGTGGGAGCAAGGGGTTCATCTGAATCCTCTTCGGCGAGAAATTACATTGTATATGTAAAGTTAACATTATTATTTTTATGTATATATATTGATGTGAAATCCCCTTAGCTTCTTCGTGTGTTTATTTCTTTATATTTTGAAGTCCTCTTAGTGAAAATTCTGATTAAGTAACTGCATATAGCATAACTTAATCCTATGTAACAAGAGATTATGACCGTAAATATATATATATATATATATATATATAAGATATAAGTGCAAACGAGGAAAAATTCCTTATCTTTAGCATGTGTGAGCTTATATTGTTTGTCTTATAGCTTGACTGTTTGTTTCGTATCCAAAACTTCGCCGACCACTAAGAAGCAAAGTGAACAGATAAACCAGAAATGACAGCAAGAGTGTTTGGCCACAAAAACACAAATGAAACAGAGAATTCCCATGCGCTCTCTGTATGTCTTTAATAAAAGCACAGGCAAACTAGTAGCTACTACTCGGCATAGGCATAGCCTTGTACACATTGCTAATAAAAGATGAAAGATAGAGACTTTTCTCATTATTCGGTATTTCTGCAAACATAGCCTATTAGTCCAAATTTCTAAGGCTCTTTTAAGGTTGCCAAGGCCACTATTATTATATGGAGAAAGCTGAGCTAATGGTGACTAAGATAAGGACTTTGTTTGTCCAAAATTTTAGGTTAGGGACCTCAATTTGGATGCTATCGACTTCAACTGACAAGTCCAAATTTCACAAGTTGACCGAGTCAAACTGCACATTTTTCTATTAATAAAAGCATCAAATGACTGTTGTTTCAGTAAGGGTGTTCAGTGGGCCAGACCGGATGATCCCGCCCCGATCCATCCAGCAACAAGCCCAGGACCCCAAAAAAAAAATTGGATGTCCACCGTTGGTATAGGGGATTGAACTCGGGACGGGACTAGGGTTCCCGCCCATCCCGCCCATCCCGCCCCCGCCCTCGCCCCCGCCCCCCTTTGCAGAAATAATCGTTGCACAATGACCAAATTTTGATTTTAGAAATCTTGTCAATTCTTTTGAGTTAAATTATTGACTCTAGTATTGCTATCATTTATATAATGTAGATAATTGTTCATAGAGCTTATATGTAAGAATTGTTTACAGAACACAATGCAATAATCATATTATGAACAAATAAAGTAGCAACATGAGATGTGTTATGAACGTCATTGGCATTCAATGGTACATTTGTCTTTGAGTGGTTAGATTGAAGTCAATCTATGAAGTTTTTATGGAAGTCGAATGTGGCATGAACTTAATTAACATACCACGGAAGCATTGACATAATTAGTTATAAAAAATCTAATTCAATTGGAGAAAAACATAGGGAGAGGAAGTAGTTGTAAATTGGTGCAACTTTAAATGGTCATAACTCTGCGTTCGGATGTCCGTTTAGCGTGGCCAATTTTTAGGAAAACGTCAGTTTTTCCAATCAATTTGAATTTTCCCCCAAATTGATTTCTACTTTTCCCTTTTCTTTAGTAAATATCTGACGATATACAATAGATTTCAACGTCGAAATTTTGTGGTAATATAGGTGTGAATATCAATTTCAGTGTTGAAAATTCAATTTTTAAAAAAAATAACCCGACCTGACCAATCCCCTCTTCCAGCGGAATGCGGGACGGGACGAAACCTCTCACCGTCCCGCCTATCTCGGCCCGCCAGTCCCGCCGGATCCCGATCCACCCCCGAGCCCGTCCCCCTCTCGTCCTGCCTGACCCGACCCAACCCACTGGCCACCCCTAGTTTCAAAATTTATTGAGAGTTTGTGACAAAAGAAAGAAATAAGAAGGAAATGGTTATTTTTCTTTCTTAAAAATGGCTCAAGTTATCCAGGAGATTTACTTCAAGTTAAAAGTATAATATATGAAATCCCCACTTATTACTTCAAGTATCAACATGAGGTTAAGTTATATATATATATTGGCGGTGAAATGAATTCTTATACTATCAGGTCACTTAAAAATTATCTATAAATTAGCCTTTAAAATATGGTTTATAATCTTAAAAATAAGATAGATTATTTAATACAACAAATCAATATGACCTGATTGTATAAAAATATCTTACGCTGATAGTATATGGAATATATAACTTGAACTCTTTGCCGAAATAACAACTATATATGAACCAAAAAAAGAAATAACAAGTAGGTATGGAATAAAATTATCTCATGAATATAGGATTTCAATTCACTCCAAAGGAACCCCACCCAAAAGTTTAGGGAAAATGATAGTTAAATTAAGAATTTGTATAGTAGTACTTTCTTCTTTAAATGGATGGATTGGGCTGGGAAGACAGTTGAATGGAAAAAAGGCCCACAAATGAGCAAACAGTGGGCCATGACAGTTGGAATATTGGAGGGAAACCCGTGAAGAATCTGTGGCCGTTTAATCCAAATCCAAATTGCATATTGCAAAGAGAGATTTGATTTGGATAAGTGTGTTGTACTTTGGTATGAAAATGACATTTAGGGTTGGAATTTAAGAGGCAAACGAGCAGCACTCTATCAAACAACTCGTCCTATTTAAGTACCAAAAGTTGTTAGATTTGGGTGGCTCGGAAATGAATTGGTCATTCAGGTGACTAAAATGGTGTTTGCTAAGCTTATAAGCTAGTCAAATTAACTATGTAATAAGTATTTTTTTAATTTATATAAGTTTTTAGTAAATACCAAAAATGCTTTTAAGTCAATATCAATTAAAAGTCATAAATTGATCATCATAACTTATCGTTTTGCAATAAAAAGTAATTTTAAATTAATATTCCAGTCATTTAATAAAGAAATATCTATTGTTTTATTAAATACAATAACTATTTATTATCAATATTGACTTTTCTATCGAAACACAATCACTTCTTTATAAAATTAACTTCAACACCTGAAAACATTTTTTAATACTTTTCAATTATTTATAATCAACTAACTCAAACGGGCTTTAAGTAATACGTGAAGCTTTAGACTGCGACAAAGGAACATGAAAAGTCATTTTCTAATTCTTTGATCTATGTCCTTTTCACTTTAAAACAGATGGGAATGTAGGAAAGTTGTTTCCCAACATGTCGTCCCACTTTGTTTTGTAGAACATATAATATAGTTGATAATAAAACACCGAATATTTGTTTGTAATCTAATGGCATCTTAACAAATTGTCTTAAATAAAATCTGTTGGAAATTTACTAATGTGGAATTAAGTTTATCCCATTATTTACGACTTGAACAATTAGGGTCCCGCACGTCGGAAACGTCGTTTTCACACACGTGCACTCGTAGTGTCAAGTATCGTAAATTTCGTTAGTGAAAGAGATATTGGTACGTAAGTAAATGTTTGAGACATAGAATAATGAACGGTTATTAGCTAAATAACAAGTGTTCCACGTCGGTAAACGAATGAAGGATTGTGCAAAGTGTAAGATGATACGGGTCGGGAAGGGCGCAACGCCACCCAGACGGAGCCGGGCGCCGGAGCGCCGAGATACCTCCGGCCAGCGCCGCGACGCCGGCCAAGCAGTGGCGTCTCTGGAGCTGAGACGCCGCGGCGCCAGTGTGGCAGAGTCGCAGCGCTTCACTGGCAGTAAGTGCGACGGAAGTCCAAAAATTTGGCTGATTATGGAGAGGTTTTGGTGCATTAAAATGACAGTTTTTCCTTCATAAATCAGTCATTATTTGGTAGCATTAATTGGTGAATTAAAGGGTAATTACATGGGCACTTGAAGAGGCCATTCTTACACTACTATAAATTGAGGCATTTGACTCAATTCTACACACACTTTTCAAGAACAACAATTCTGAAATTCTTGTTGCAAATCCTCTCCTCTTAGCAATCGTTTGTTATTTATTTTCTTCGCTGGAATCACTTGTGTTTGCTTTGCATAAATGATAGTTTGTTGTTTTATCTTGGCGACTATTGCCCCCTAACGTAAAATCATGTATACGATGCAATCTTGTCTTAAAGACAGAGTGTCATCACTCGACTCAGCACAATTATAACACTTCCAGATTTAGTATCTCTTGATTTCAGGTTATCAAGATTCAAAGAGCTTTCTGCAATTGGTATAAAGATTCAAGACTGATTCAATAACTCAACAAACTTGTTGTTGTCACAATTCTTATTTACTACCAGCTTGTTGCTATTGTAATCCTTATTGTTTATCTTTTTAAAGCACTTGTAATAGTTATTTACTAATCCGTACTACTTTAGATCCAACATAATCTATGTTTGACTCTCAATTACAAATATTTTTCTTCATCAATTAGATTAATTCATGCGCAAAATCAAAGAGGTCACTTAGTTTACTGTTGTTGTACACTATTTTGGGGCTTGTTCATTTCGTTACTGGGTTCAACTCAGCAGAAAATCAAGAATAACGCTCATTTCTATATTTTAATTTAATCTGAAGTTCATAGTCCCCACAATAAGGGCCTGCTGGCTCCAGCTCAGTTTTTTCAATTAATGCCTCCGTTTCATTTTATTTGAGAGTCTAATGTAAAATTCTTAAAAAACTAGGGGTAGTGGAAAATAACAAAAACAATACCCTGTGTGTTTTATTTAATATGACATTATTTCAAAAAGAATAAAGAATATGTTAAATTTTGATGGTGACAGTACGTAAATAATAAGGTGAACTTTTGCCCGTTGTCCATCTTTGAAACATTTGTAAATGAATCCTTGCAACTCATTCTTTCTAGATCATGATCTAAATTTCTTTTATTAAATAAAAAAAATTACGAGTAAATATTAGACCACACTCCAGTACTCTTTCCGTTCGCTTTTGCTGGTCACTGCACTAAAATAAATTTAGTTTTACTGGCTACTTTAGCATATCAAGAAAAAAGCAAAAAAAATATTGTTTTACTATGAACATTAGTTATTCATTTTCAAATTATTTTTCAAGTCTATTAAGATTATACACCAATTAATATGATATTATAATAAAATACATAATTTATTTTATTAATTTTTAAAGTCATATAAAGTCAAAAGTGAATAAATAAAACTAAACTTAAAGAGTATTAATTTATAAGATTAAAGCAATATATAAGTAAAAAAATTAGAGATGACAGTGGATCCTGGACCCGGTCCGAATCCAGTGGATCCAGATCCGTTTTATAGGATATGGATCTTCAAAATTTGGACCTGACAATCTGGATCTGGATCTAGATCTTGTATTTGAGATCCGTATCCGGTCAAGATCCGACCCGTGGATCAATTTTTTATTAAATATATCCATAACCTACAATGTAATTTTATAAGTATTTTCTTAAAAAATTTCATAATTTCTGATATGTAAATGATATGTTTAATCATAAATATTTTATTGAGATGAACATTTATTGAGATGAATTTTTTTAGTTATCTCTTTTTAAAAAGTAATATTTTTTCATAATGGAGAGGTGCTGAAAGGGATCAAAAGATGTTCCTAACAAATAACAATTGAGTTGTAGAACTGTAAAGGATGTGATTACTAGCTTTTGTCACATATATATGTCTAGAAGTTGGTTTGCAGAAATTAAAAATTGTCTCGTACCATGCGAGTAGACCTGTCCACCTGGTCGGGGACCTGCCCGACCTGACTCGACCTGAAAAAACCAGGGTCAGCTAAGCTGACTCGCGAGCCCCGCGAGCCACTCGACTCGAAAAAGTGGGGACCTGATCAGGGTCAGGGTCGAGCCAAGGTCAGAATATTTTACTCGTCTGACCCGACCCCGACCCACATATTTTTTCATATAATTTTTATTATTTTTCCTTCATTAATATTTATTTTGTACTTGTATATATTTTTGCCATTAATTAGTGATATAATGCATGTGTTTTATAATATATGTATTGCTCTAATCTACATTGAGCTCGACATAAAATAAGATAAAAACGATAGCTGATTATTAATTATATATTTATATTATTAGTCGTTATGTTAATATCACGAAAGCATAATGTCGGGAGAGAAAGTAATTGTAAATTGGTGAAACTTTAAATGGTCATAACTCTGCGCTCGGATGTCCATTTTATCATATATTTTTTTATTTTGTGTATTTTTTTTAGACAACGCCGGTCAAACATCCAAAAGGCGGTTCGGCGCAACCAATTTTTAGAAAAACGTCCATTTTCCTAATCAATTTGTGTTTTTCCCCAAATCGATTTCGTATTCATCCCACCTAGCTTTGTGAAAACTTTGTACATGTCTCAATAAACCTCCCGTCTCACCCTTACCCTTAAACATACCTCTTAATCCTCCATTTTAATTATGCAAATAAATAGTTAAGGATAATGAAATTAAGTGCGATAATTAAGATAAAACAACAATAATAATTTAAAGAAGGAACGAAGGTACCAAACGCCGACGTAACGTCGACTTGTAATCGAGGTTGAAAATTGAAACTTTGCTCGATGGATGATCCTCAAGCTAGTTGCCAACTTCACTCCCAATTTTTTAACTGATATAAATGAGCAAAAAAATATAATATTTAGTAGGCAATGTAGAAATGTAGAGAGATAAATTGAGAGATTGTTGGAAGATTTGTGAGAAAGATGAAGAGAAAATGATGTATTTATAGTTGGAAAATTGGGTTTAAATGTAAATATATTAACTTAGGGGTTAAAAATAAATATTAAGGGGGTAAGAGAGGCAAAAAATGACCGTTGCACAACGGCCAAAATATAAAATGGGACCGGGGCAGATCAGGCGGGATCGGGCCTGGGGTGGGACGACCCTAGGTCCCATCCCGAGTTCGAGTACCGTTCTGTTTTTTTTTTTTTTTTTTTTGCGGGATCAAGGCGGGACCGGGCCGACCCGGCCCACTGGCCAACCCTAGTTTTCTAGTATATTGTTGTCATTCAAATTCATTCAAACAAAGGACAAGAAATTCAGAGATCAATTCAGATTATCATTTGAAACAGCAAGGACATCCCTATCAATCTACAATCACTCTCAAAGAATAAGCTCAAGTTCAGACCTAATACATATACTTGGGTCTCCACAACTCAGAGAAATGACACGGAAAACCCCCGACTCAGAGCAAACCATAATGAAGACGAGTTACTCCCCAACTCTAAACTCCATCTTGAGCTCATGAGGCAGGGACATCATTCAATGTCATTTTCTAAGCATGTGGCACCTTTTATAATTACACACAGAATGAACTCAACAGTGGCATTCCTTATTTATAGTGCTCAGCAGTTTCAAGGCAAACCAATTATTCACCTAACCAAATGCTCAAACATGAGTCTACTGAATTCCTAGTTTCTTGCCCAAGTCTGTAGTATATTTCATGTATCCTATTTATTCAAGCAAAGAAGATAGTTTAGAAGTCCTATGCATCACAACCATTTAAACAATAAACAAAGTGCAGGTAATCATGCTTCATCTATTTGGTAATCCCATGACTAATTTAGATCAAATTCTCGGGTATCTTCTAACTTCACAACTTTATTGCTAGTATTTGAATCCCTTTAAAGGATCATGTTGGGCATACATAAGGACACTTGCAATCAGAAAATGTTTCTAATCAGAGCCGTTCCTATATTTTTAATAGCCCGGTGCGAGAAATAAAAAGATGTCATTTTTTATTCACATGAAAAATTAAAATTAACTAATTAATCAATATTAAAAAAAATTATTGATCAAAACATCAAATAAATGTATAGTAAACACTATATTCGATTCAATGTTTTCAATTTCAGTACAATAATGCTACGAAAGAGATACCTTAATGTTATTACATGAAATATTTAAAAGAAAAACTATCATTACATTAGACTAAGGGTGGCCAGTGGGCGGGCTCGTCCGGCGGGCCGGGTCCGGCGGGGTCGGGGTCGGGGCGGGACGATCCGGGGGTCGGGATCGGGACTAGCGGGCCTAGCGGGGTCGGGTGCGGGCGGGACTGGTCCGATCCCGATCCCGTCGGTATCGGGGAGGGGGGCGGGCTCGGGGCGGGCTCGGGTCGGGCTCGGGGCGGGGCGGGGCGGGGTCGGGTTTTCCTTTTTTTTTTTTTTTTTTTAAATAACATATGTATAAAAAAAACTCAATAAACAAAACAAGATAGTGTAATAAAAACATCCCAAGGTTTTTGTGCCTCTTATATTATTTAATAGACATATGATTTTTTTGTAATACAAATACAATTGTCTAAAATCTAAATTGCAACTTTATGGTGTTGTCCAAAAGTTGCAAATTACATAATAAAATTGCAATTAAAAAAATTACATTTTCAAAAAAATCTGTTTCTAATTGCTTGATGATTTCATGTGGTTCTTCGGTTGGAATAGGTATTTGTTGGTCAAATTGATCCACGTCGCTTCCACTACCTTCGGTTAAGATTTCGTTGTAGTTTTCATCATCTTCTTCGTTGATCTCCGGTTGACCGCACCTTCTCCGCTCCGCTCGTATCCAATCTCTCGAATAATACGCAATTTCCAAAGTGTCTCGGCCAATGAGTGTCTGTGGTCTCCTATTTGATATCCGGCTGCGAGAAAAAGCGCTTTCGACGCAGATTGATGACTCTTGAATGTTCAAAACATCTCGAGCCATCAATGAAAGTGTCGGAAAGGTCTTCTCATTCCCCTCCAAAGTATTTCGACAAGTCTTCTTGTCCATCTTCATTGATAACTTCTTGATACGGTGCACTGAGAACCCCCGCAAAACAAAAATATCCAACTCGCTAATTTGGTTAGTAGAGGTACGGCCGCACATTCTATTTACGAGGCTTTCAATACTAGCGCGAAACACATGTCTTTTGTGAGGTTGTGTTGAAGATGAAGAAGATGGTATGGTAGCCGGTACGTTACTAGCATTTTCTTGTTGATAAAATCTATATATATTTTTGCATTGGTGTTCTACGCTATTCAACACTTCTTCTTTAGTTTGTTCAATAGGTGGTGGGTGATTTAGATTTTTGGGACTTGGAGGTGGTAGTACTTCTATACAATCGTAAATAGTTTCAATTAGTGATTTAGTACCGTCTATTTTAATAGTAGGATTTAATACAGAACCAATAATATAAATAGAAGGAATAGGAATAAAATATTTTTTTATTTTGACAAACATTTTTTTAATAGTGCCTTATAAAGCTGGTTTTTCCATATATTCACTAAGTAATAAAAATATTAGAGTTATATAAAATAACATAGTTGAAATAGTAGGATAATATATACCGGAAAATTCTTTTGTTGCTTGAAAAAATTTCTCTAAAAATACAATAAGTTCGGAAATTTTTACCCAATCACTATCTAAAATCATATCAATTTGGGTTTTTATTATGAGAGTTAAAAAATAAAGTTATAGGTAATTTATAGTCATAAGCAACAAGTAGTTGCTCGTATAAAGAATTCCACCTAGTCGATACTTCTTGTGGAATTCTTCTATAAGGTAGTCCACAATCGTGACAAGTTTTTTTATATTCTTTTCTACGTTGTACTTTATTACTTTTAAAAATAAAGTTTATAGCAAATTGTATTTTACTAAGAATGTCTTCAAAAAGTGATAGACCATCCTTTACAATTAAGTTATATATATGGCACGCGCATTTTATATGAAAATGGTCCGGAAAAGATGGAGCTAAACTATTTTTTAACATTGCAATTGCGTAATTGTTATTAGAAGCGTTATCTAATGTAATAGTCATAATTTTATCGGTAATTCCGTAATAATCGCACACTTGATAAATATTTTTTACGCAATAAAAGTACCAGTGTGCCTATCATCTATATATCTATACGCTAAAATACGTTTTTGCATAGACCATTTATAATCTATCCAATGACAAGTTACGGTTAAATAATCATGGCCGTTAGTACTACGACCTATATCGACGTGATAGATACTTTGCCATTAAAATGATATAATGAAAAACGTAAATATTGTTGATATTCATGCGCAAATTTAAATACATCTCTCTTAACAGTTGACCTAGAAAAACCGTTAAAAGCAGGATTATATATATCTCTAATGTAATGAATAAAATCGGGAGATGAAGGAAATGAAAAAGGCAAACCCTCCACAAGCAACTAATTTTGATATTGCTTCCCTATCTCTATGTTTGTTGTATTTAGAGCCTACAATTCCCCCCGTCATAGGGTTAATTTGACCCGTACTTGGTCCGGGACGAGTATCGTATGTGAACCTTGTCCCGATGGAGCGGCCGTTTGCGCACCCGGTTTTGAAGCCTGGTATTGGGCATACCTATTTGGATGAGCACTTACTACGTGTCTAATTAAACCCCCGTCCCACCGTGACCTTTTCCAGTTTTAAATTTTAAAACATTTTTACAAATTTTACATATGGCTACTTGATTCTCTACGTCCCTATCAAAAAATGTCCATGCATCCGATTTTAATGGTCGTTTTTGGACCTCGTCTCATACTAGGGGGAATAGGAGGTATTTCGATTGAAGGTGCACTAGTGGGCGTGTTGTCATCAATATTAGTGGGTGTATCGTCTAGATCATCGTCTAAATTAAAGTCTTCTTGAGTTCCAGAAAATAACTCCTCGTCTAAATCTAATGGTATTGTAGGAAAATGTTGAGTATCAACAAAATCATCTGTGTAGGAATAAGATGACTAGAAGAAGTACCCTTGCCCTGGTTGCCTCTACTAGAAGAAGCACCCTTACCCTTACCCTTAAACATACCTTTTAATCCTTCCATTTTAATTATGATAATAAATAATTAAAGACAATAAAATTAAGTGCGTTAAATAAAATAAACGAGACAATAATAATTTAATGAAGGAACGAATGTACCAAACGCCGACGTAACGTCGACGTGTAATCGAGAGGTTGAAAATTGAAACTTTGCTCGATGGAAGATCCTCAAGCTAGTTGCCAACTTCACTCCCAATTCCCAAATGAATTAATAAAATTGAATATTTAGCAAACAATGTAGAGAGATATATTGAGAAATGAGATTGTAGGAAGATTTGTGAGAAAGATGAAGAGAAAATGAGTTATTTATAGTTGAAAAATTGGGTTAAAGTGTAAATATAATAACTTATGAGTTAAAAATAAATATTAAGGGGTAGGGGGTTGGGGGGGGGGCCTAAAATGGCCGTTGGCCAACGGCCATAATCTAAAATGGCCGTTGGTGCAACGACCATTTTTGCAAAGGGGGTTTAAGGGTCGGGGGGTCGGGGTCGGGGTCGGGACGGGCTCGGGGCGGGCTCGGGTCCGGCGGGCACGGGGCGGGCTCGGGTCCGGCGGGACGAGACATCGTCCCGTCCGAGTTCGAGTCCCGCCCCGTTAAATTTTTTTTTTTTTTTTAGAGCGGGGTCGGGGCGGGACCGGGGCGGGGTCGGGACGGGGTCGGGTCGTCCCGGCCCACTGGCCATCCTTGCATTAGACATAGAAAATTGATCTCCTTGCATTTTTATCTGCAAAGTCATCAATCAATCTGCAAAGGTTTGTTTTTTGTTTAAAGAGGGGGAACTGTTTGGGACTTGGGGCCAAATCTGATTTTGTGTTTAAAAAGAAAAGCATTTCACCGCCCATTGGATTCGAACATGAAACCTCTCACTAGGAAGGGGGCAACCGTTTGGGACTTGGGCAAAATCTGATTTTGTGATTTAAAAAAAGAAGCTTTTTGTTGCTCATTGGATTCGATGACGCAACCTCTCACACTAGGATGGACTTTTGAAGGGTGACCCTCAACCGCTAGACTACAACTCTCACTCATAACATTAAAGGCATTTTTAATACATATCTTAATATTTGAAACCAATAAAAGAAAAATAAAAATTCTGGGGAGAATGCTCTGCCGGCCGGGCGCCCAGTGTGGCGGCACCGCCTCGACCGCCCCAGGGACGGCTCCGTTTCTAACTAAAGTGGTTTGCTTGACAGGTTGAATATAATGAGGGCTAGGAAAACATGCTCAGGGGATACACGGACCAAATTCAGGCTCTAGGTCAGATCAAACACACACAGTTCACAAGGTTGCAAGTTCAGTTTCTAACACAAACAAACATAAGACATTCTCTATCTATCTGCCTTGAAAAACATGTCCACACACTCAAAAGGAAACAAAGCAACAATCAAGTCAATCAAAATATCTAGAGTCTCAGCTATGCATATTATCACATTCAAACAGAGGCAAATAGTTTACTCAACCCCTCCTAAGTAGACTGTGTAATCATGCATTTTATTTATTTTACATTTTATTTTTACTATTATAACTTCTTGTGAGTTAAGGCTGCGTACAATAGACCCTTGTGGTCCGGCCCTTTCCCGAACCCTGCATAGCGGGAGCTTAGTGCACCGGGCTGCCTTTTTTTTTTTTAGTATAACTTCTTGGTCTTGTACCCTTTCTTAATTTTTTTTTTGAGCTTCGATTCTTTGTTACGGTCATATTTTTTGAATCGGGTGTTTGTTAGTTGAGAAAGTTAATTTTTTCTTTCCTAGAGAAAAAAGAGTTGAGCTTTTTGAAAGGCAAACGGAAACTAAGAATCACCACGTTACTATTGAACTTTATTTTTTTTATGTTCATATGAAGTAAAATTGAGTGTTCTTTGAATTTCATATGACAATTGTGTGGTGAGGATGTTGCTATATTCTTCTGTTTACATGTTGAGTCTAGAACTTGCCTTGCTTGTTGTTTAAGGCGAAATCCTGGAACGTTCTCAAGTTAGCAAAGGTAGGCCTTCCTTGTTTAGCCGGGTTTAGCCTAAATTGATCGGCCCTTGATTGTAATTATCCTCTGTTAGACCCTTTGTGCTTTAATAATTATCCTATGTTTTTCTTGGTAGCCAATGATAACCTCTAGCTCGTTTTGTGCGTTTCTATTATTGTTCAACCCTACTCCCATCGGCACACAAAAAAAATGAGGTATTGTTGTGAAAATGATTTGAAAGGAAGAAAAAAAGTTTGAAAAATAAAATAAAGAAAGAAGAAGAAGTTGACAAGGGAGAAATTTATAAGAAAAGGAGAAATTCAATTTGAAGAGTATTGAAAAAAAGTGGAATAGAAAAGTGTGCTCAAGTGTCGAGTAATGGTTGTGCTAAAGGGAAGTTAGTCACTTTTTATTCATATTGTTATACCCGTCTCTCAGTCTACATTACAATCAAATAAAAAAGTCCTACTTGATCTTTACTTGACAACTCCTATATTAGTGGACAACAACAAAACAGGCAAGCTTATGGTTCTCTTTTGTGCAGCATAATAATTTCTTTGCTGAGTGTCATTATTCTTGAAAATTTCCCTTCTTTCTGCCCTTGTTGGTTTGATATCTATTGTGAATTTGGGGTGATCCTTTTGGTGAGACATATTTGGATTCAATGGACACACGAGTTTCACTTTGTCAATATCAAGTATGAGCAAGAAAAGATGGTGTTTAATTCTCTTGGTTGATCTGAATCAAGTTTGCTGATTAAGAAAGCTCTAAACTTATTTATGATGTTCTACAATTATTGTTTTTTGGTTGAATCCTTCTTTTTTGCTTGAGGAAATCAACAATTCAAGTGGGGTGGGTGGGGGTGGGGGGAGTTTGATGAGTCACATTTATATGTGTATTTATACCTTTTCTCATGTTTGAATGATTGTGTTTTAAGTAATATATGATGTAATTCCTCACATATTTGTGTTGTTTTAATGATAGGTATGCAATGAAGGAAATAAGGAGGAAATACAGAATCAAGCAAAAGAGATGTAAGAATTGAAGAAAAATTGATTGAAGCATAGTTGGGAACAAAACAGCCCCCACCGTTGCATCAGTCAAGTTTTGGCCGTTGCGACACTCCTTCAGAAATTATGAACCAGCCCCGACCATCGCAGCGGTGGAGTTTTGATCGCTGCGATAGCGCGACCCTAATGCAATCTTCAGCTTTTTAATTTTAGGGTTGAGCAAGTCTTATAAATAGAAGTGGGGAGGCTCGAAATTGAGGAGGCCGCAATTTAGACAAACGACAATTTTTGGAGAAAGAGGGGAGAAAAGAAGATCAAACTCAAGATTCTTAAGGAGGATTCAAGATATTTAGAATTTCTTCTAAACCTTCTTCTTCTCTTAATTTTTGTGTTATGAACATGATGATTTTTAGTTTCTCTATGATTGTCTTTACTTCATTTATGAAGTAACTTTCTCGTAGTTGAGTTTTGATGAAACCTATGGTTTGATTAGTATTAATTTACCTTTTCATCTCATGTGTTTATTTTTTTTTATTGAGGAGTTTATTCATTTATTAATCACAAGAGATATCTCAATTTCTCTACTGATTTGATTGAGTATATGATGTTCTTTTGTTGAATATTGATTCATTCTAGAGAAGGATTAGTACTTTAACTTAAATTGTCACATAGATATTCGAAAGAAGTCTATATTTTTCTATCTATAAGAAATCATTAGACACTACTCTTGCATCTTTATACATCTTCTTCTTGCTATTAATTGTATAACCGAAAGGAGTACAATTAGGGACTGAATGTATTAGCGAGAAACATTCATACTTTAACGAGAGTTGGTGAAAGGTGTTGAAATCGCTAGTTATTCCATAGGTGGATTCTTAACTCAATTCGTTTATCTCCCTGAATTATAAAAGTTTGTGCTAATTGTGTTGGCTATTTATTTTTTCTAGTCATTATTAATTTTAAAAATCATAGTTTCAAAGTTATCGAATCTCTCAAATAGTAATCAAGCAATACTATTAATTAGCATATTAGAAACTCAATTTTCGCGGGATCGACATTATACATATTCTTTTTGACTAGCAAGAGCTTCACTTTATAGGTGTGTTTTGTGCTCGTCAAATTCTTGGCGTCGTTGCTGGGGATTGGGCAACATCTATCTGCTAATTGGTGTTGTTGCTACTTTGAGAGGTGTATATAACTTTTTTTTTTATTTAATCACATCTTCAAGTTATATACAAAATAAATTCCTCGCTGTCTAATTCTTATTTTTATTCTTTTCCTGCTAGTGTTCTAACAAACTAAAATTAACCAGAAAAATAAATACTTCAAAGGAATTTTTCGTCTTTAAATAGTTTTAAAAATAAACATTAACATTATTGAATTAATCTTTAATTCACGTAAAAGCATGAAAATTGGACTTGCAAGCTATTATGGTAATTTGTAGTTTGTATCTTTTTGACATATATTGATTGATTAATGTTATATATCAGGTCATTATTTTATATTTCAGGGAAGACATGTATTTTTTTTATTTAATGAAAAATATTATTCCCTGCATCTCAATGATGTTAATCTTTTCGGAGTATGGGGGTCAAATTTTATAACTTTGACAGTAAATTTTAACATAATTTTTTTAAGTTTGTATATATTTAGATACTACATAAAAAAAATTATAAGTCATGATAATTTATAACTAAACATAAATTAGAAAAAAACGTAAGAAAATCATGGTCAAAGAACCACCTTGTACACTCTCCAAAATAGTAGTACTAGGTTCACCTAAATTAAAACAAAATGAGTATTTTTTTTTTTTTTTTTTTTTTGTTTATATATGTTTTTGAGCATTTCTCATAAATTTACAAGGTAACTTTTACGGGTGAGTTAAGTTTTTTTTTTTTTTTTAGTATTTTTAAATCTCACATTTTAAAGACACTTATCTATGAATAATTTTATAATATAATAATTTATTTACGTTGACGAGTATATTAGTTAAATTCACAATACACTTATTGTGTTTATTAAACTTAAAATTGAAAAAGAAAATAAAATCCTTGCAGAATAGGATTTACAAATTGGCAAATTATGATATTCCTAGTGGTTGTATCTCCCTGCAAAATCAAGAGATCTCTCTGCAGGCAGATCTTCTCATGAGCTCACAAGTTACAGGCTTTAAACATATGCACTCCTGATCCTGTCGCCTATTTCCTAGACTATTTGGCTATTTCAAGGCTAGTAAATTCTCTTTCCGATTTAATTTATGTAATCATATTTTTATTTTTTTCTTTATTTAAAAATATATTTCCTCTATTCTAAAATATTTGTCACATTATATTTTTCAAATATCAAATTATATGAATTTTGACCAATATTTTTTCACCATATTAATATGAAAAAAATTGTAACTTACAGTACTTTTACTATAGATTTAAATATCTAAATTTTAATTTTAAAATATTAAATTAATATTATCTAATTTAACTTTGAATTAATTAAATTGACTTTTATAAATAAAAACATGAAAAGTATTTTGGAACGGATGAAGTATTTTTTTATATTTAAAAATAATTTAAGACTCATATTGTATATTGCATTCTATTTCAACGTAACACACATTGTTCTGCGATATTAGAAAGTCCCAATGAATATACATCGGTTTAACTACGAGCACATTTGGAAGAGCTTATAAATTTTAACTTATTAGTCAAAAGTTATAAATTAAAATTTCACGGTTAGAAAATCTAACTTATGACTTTTAACTTAAAAATAAGTGTTTCAAAATATTTTTTATTTTACCCAAACTATATAAAAATGCTTAAAAGATACTTTGACTTAAAAATATCTAAAACAAGCCAATCTAAATAGGCTCCATAAAATAAATCTTTCGTTTCATAGTCTAGGACATTTTATAACTAGCCAATTAAAAAGTTTAAAATGTACTAGCACAACATCTTTAATGCAAGTTATCGATTCTCTCAACGGATTATAATTGTCACGAGCCAAAAAGTTTTTTGACGCAAAATGAATCAACCTAGCCATGAGCATGTTGATATTAAGACACTATTTTACCCAAGCCTAGATTGAAAACATCTTATCAATTCAAATTATTACATTTAATAAATAAAAATATCACATAGCCATTAGAAAAATTGATGAGTGAAACTTGATCTAGAGATGGATAACCTTCGCTACAAAGTAATGAATTACAACAATAATAATAAATTCACAAATGGGAATAGATGGATTAAATATTCGAATTACTTGCCAAATAGGTGAGAATATTGTTAATTGATGCAAAGCACGAAGTACAACAAGGAGTGGATGCGGACAATCTGTGTGCTGCCACCCATATTGGATTATTACAAAGGCGCCAACACGTTGTCATTAATTTAGGCTTTGATGTTTAACTCAACTAAACATTCATTAACACCTTAATTATTTTAATTAATAGTTCCATCATTTATCTAGAGTATTTTTTTTTTCAAAAAGTGAGTTTATAGTCTTCCACTTCCATACGTGGGACCCTACCACTACTCTCACGTGGCAGACGTGCTTCAGGTACGAGCCCAAATCGGCGCGTTCTTATCTCTCATCTTACCTGGCAACCGCGTGCCCTTCAATCGCCGACAGAGCAAGTGTGAAAACAAAACATAAACACGTACGATTTTCAATTTATAACCCCACAACATTATCTTTTTCTCTCACTATATTCTTTTAGTACTACATAAACATCAACTGTCTCCACCACTCTCTCATCCTACGAAGTTTCATTTTCTAACCTCTTTTTTTGGTACCCTTTTTTAACATGGACTCAAGTGAGTGTGAGTTTTGGCTACCACCGCAATTTCTCACTGATGATGACATTCTATTTGAGTTTAAGAATAACAATAACAGTAAGTTAGGAGAGGAAAATGGAAGAAGGAAATATTTTGGGTGTGATTTTCAAAACGAATTCTCATATGGGTTTAACATGTTTGGTCCTCACTCGGATCTGAGTTCGCCGGTGGGGTCAGTTATCGGGTCAACCGAGACAGAGAGTGAAGAAGAAGACTATATCACTGAGCTAACTCGACAAATGGCTTACTCCACTCTTGAAAACCACAAGGTATAATATTCTTTTTTTGTTATTCATGTTATTCTTCTGTTTTATGGTTGCTTTGCTTAACTTAGATAGTGTTTGGTCATAGATTTTGAGAAACTTGAGAAAATAAGTTTGTAAGGTTGTGTTGAAATTTGAAGTTGTGTTTGGATATGCATTTTATTTAGAAAAAAATAAATTAAACTTTTGTGAGTACATCAAAAAACGGGTTTGGACCTGTTTTTGGAACTTTAAATTTTTTCTTCAAAATATTTTCAAAAACTGATAAAAGTTCATGGACAAATAATGCTTTCAATTCTTTTTTTTGAAAAAAAGCTTTCAAGATCTATGGCCAAACAGGAGCTTAGTCTTGTTATTCATTTTAACTTGTGTTTTTTTTCTTATTGTTTTTGTTTTGTTTATAGGTTAAGAGTTTGTCAAGTTCACCTCAGTCAACGTTATGTGGTGTGCTTGGGTCAAAACAGGGCTCAAATAGTGTAAGTCCAAAATACCCTTCCCAGATGGAAGGGGAGAGTAGAAAGGGGACAGTGGATTTGCTTTATGCTGCAGTTGGTGAGGTTGCAAGAATGAAGATGATGGAGGACAAAAATGGAATATGGGCTCCACCAAGAAAGACAAGTCCAGTTTATGTTGACCCAAACATGTGTAAACCAAATCTTGGGTCGTTTTACTCTAATCAGCCACCACCACTCTCTTACAAGCAGTTACAAATGGCTCAAGTAAGCTTCAATTCTGATAATAAGGTTAGTAGCTGGATTTTTTTGCTTCCAAATTTATTCATTTTTATGTATGTGAAAATGCAGTTTCAGAGGTTGAAGCAACTACAAATAATGAAGCAAGGGCAAGGTGTAATGGGTACGGAAAAAGATAGATATTGGCAGTACCCTTTGACTCAGGGGAGAGACAGAAATGGAGCTGATAGGCCTTTGAATAAAGCAAAGTCTGCTGCTTGGCCGATTGTGCAACAATCTCACCACCGTCAGCAGCCTGGCTCAGGCATGCGTGCTGTTTTCCTAGGAAATCCTGGACCCAAACGAGAGTGTGCTGGTACTGGTGTTTTCATTCCCAGAAGAGTTGGAACTCAAACTGAAACTCGGAAAAAGCCAGGTAACGTTTTTTAAAATTTCCCCCTGTTTTATGAACTTAAACCGCAAATTAGAATAGAAAAATAATGTGTATGATTTGGCTATTATGCATGTTTGCAGTGATTTTAACAGTGGGTCGAACTTATTTTCCGTTTTATTTTTATTAATTTTGCTTCTTGGCATTATAGTGGAAATGTGAGACTGGAATTTTGGATTTTTCTGGTTCTGTTTTTTCACACTCATCTGGCATTTTGTGTTATTTTTGGTGGGAATGAACTGTAAAGAAAGATTCAAACAGCATAATCCGATTTGTTTGGCTGAGTTCTCATTATTTCATGTTATTTACTTCTCTATGGTTTATTCTGTGGTGCTTATTTGTTTTGTCAATTTTTGTTTGTCGATTTACCAGGTTGTTCGACAGTTTTACTACCAGACAAGGTGGTCCAGGCCCTGAATCTGAATATGCAGCATCAGGTTCAACCCAGATGTAATAATAATGGTGAATATTGTAGTTCTATCTTATTCTAAATTAATTAGTCGCAGTTTTATTTTGAATATTTCTGATTTAAAATCTTTTGTATAGGTGGTGGTGTTTTGAAGTACCAGAATAATAATGTAGCAGCGGGGCAACAATGGCGGAGTTTGAGAAGTCAGCCGGCGGCAATGTCCCAAGAACTCCAGCTTCCTCAGGAGTGGACTTACTGACCCAGAAATTATTTTTGGAAGTTTTTTGGTGAAAAAGATGGCTTTTCTGGGGGGTGCGGGGGCTAGTAATAGTATTAGGGTTAAGAGAAGCTAATTTCATAGTCTTCAAGGGAAGAAGAATTAGGTAGTAGCAGATAGGGTCTCTAGAATCAAGAAAAGAAATGGCTAGTAGATTTTTAAGGTTCTGTTTTGTATGGTTTTAGATTAAGATTAGAATATAATACTAGTATAAGACAGAAATAAACTTCTGAAGTCGAGAATTGGAGAAAGATGACTGTGCCTAGTTTTGGGGTGGTACATTTGAAATACAGTATCCTTTTCTACTTTATCAGCAAATGTATGGGTATTTTGCCGGGAATCTATCAATAATTAATTAATTATACCATTAAGTATACTTCAGTTTATCTTTTTGTTTTCTGTCCATTTCCCTCTTATTAGTACTTAATTGCATTATTAATTGATATTGTCACGCCTAGGAACATTGGGCACTTTGGCCACATGTGATTGATTGTACATGAAAGAACGCTGTTTCTCGTCTCCCGGACATAGCTGAATTGCAAAGCAATGGAATTTAAAATTCAGCTGGAGGTCTACAGCGTGGTTTGAATTCTGGTGGGAGCAACTTGCTGTCTTCTGTGGTAAGACGATTTAGTAGGTGATATCAATTACTCTGTTCTTTAAACTCTGGTCATTCAGGCGCATTCCGCAATTTATTAATAGTAGTGTTTAGGGACCGAGATTACTATCTACAGGAATAGTCTGGCGTAAGTCGAAAACCTGAATATTAAAAAAAAAACGTTGTTTCTCATTTTGCTGAAGAGGGAAAGAGTCAAGCAATGACTTAATAGAAACTGTGCCAACGTTACGAAGAATGTTATGAAAGCATATTGATTTACTTGGTTCCTTTTGGAATAAAAGATGTTTTTTTATTTTTTCTTTTATTAGCTTATATAGCTTAGATTGATGTGTGGGTATATAAGGAGAGATATGATTAAAAATGATGATATCCGGAATAGTGGAAGTGGTCTCGGTGTAAGATAAATGCGGGAAATTAGATTGAGATGATTCGGGCATGTGCAGAGGAGAAATATAAATGTCCCAGTGCAGTGCGGAGGTGTGAGGTTGGCTATGGACGGATTCAGAAGGGGTAGAGGTAGGCCGCCAAAGAAGAATTGGGAGAGGTGATTAGTCGAGCGTAGTCCTATTAAGGTAATTGTGGAGGACACATATTAAGGTAAGGGTAGTAATTAGTCGAGCGTAGTCCTATTTACGCTCACAAAATGATAGTTGTAGTGTTATTACTGTAGGCTCGATTAGCCCATCACACTTATAGGCGTAGTATTGCTTCACAGTCCTTGTAGTTTGATTTCTGATGCTATGTGTTCCCTAGTGTACTTTGTTTATATTATTTATTTGCGTTAGCTACTGCTTCCTTTTGTCAGAATGCGCTATCATGATGTATTCGATTTTGTTATCAGTATTTTCATACAACTTTAATCTTTTGTCTCTGGTCGTTTCTCTTGCTTTGTAATGTTTGTTTGATTGTGATTATGCTTTGTCTTGATCCGATTATATTCCGGAAATAACCGCTCTACCTATTAAAGTAGATGTAAGGTCTGTGTACACTCTATTTTTTTAGACGTCACGTTATGTGATTTCACTGAATTTATTATTGTTGTTGTTGATTAGCTTATATACTGTAATGGTCAAAGTTAATAGGGCCCATAACATGTTTAAAGATCTTTTCTCACATCTCACCACATGCATTAGGTACGCTGGCACCACCAAAGTTATTGTACAATGACAAGTACATTTTTATCATTGACGAAAAATTTCAAAGTTTGAACCATGAATTACTTTGATGAAAAAGTGTTTTATTTTAATGTAAGTCTTTTGAAGGTGAATTTAAATGAATTAAATCTCAAAAGTTTGACTAGAAAAAAGGTTTTTTCTTCTCCCGTACACAGGTCCCAAGAAAGAAAAAAGGAGTTGCTATATCGACTGTGATTATGCTACCGGATCAAAAGAAAACACTTTGGATGTAGTGGTTGTTCATGAACCTCGTTTTGGTTCTGCCGTTTAGCTGTTATTCTTTTGGATTTTCATTTAAAAATTAAAACTGGGGGAAGAGTATGTCTAGCACCAAACACAAACAACGGTCACTTGTGGATAAATGTGCAAACAAAGCTTCGTAGAATCAAATGTTGCCCATATAAGACGGGTGTGGAAGTGTAACAAAGACTCCTCTCCACCCTTCACTTTTCCTTTCTCCAAGGATTTCTGATTTCTAAATTTGCAAGCCTCCGTACAATTGAAAAATGAGCAACTTCCCCTTCTATACATTTTTGCTCTAGTAAGTATTAATTTTGTGCTTAACCCTTGACAGATTTCCAACCCCAAAGAAATGTTACTCCCTTCCCAAGCACCATTTTTTAAAGTATGTTCTAAAAAGTATATCTTTTTATATTTAAAAATAATTTAATTTTATTAGATGATTTGTAATTAGACAAATATCTAAGACTTGTCTTCGATCATAAATTTCAAAATTTTTTCTTTTTTCTTTCTTAAACTCCGTACAAGGTCAAATGGTGCCACCACATACATTAGAACAGAGGGAGTATATCATAGTTAAAAGTTGGATAAATTTAAAACATTTTTTATAAAATTTGATAGTGTTCGAATTTCAAGAGACAAATTTTTTTATTTTGATCGTGAATTCGGACATACAATGTTTGAGTTTTTTGAAAAATAATTTACATATTTAGAAACTATATAAAAATTACTGTAAGTCACAATAATTAACAATTTTAAATACTTAAAGAACGTAATAAATCACGGTCAAAGATTTTATTGCTTGACTCTCAAAATTCAAACTATATCACATAAATTAGGACAAAAAGAGTACTCCTTCCATCTCAAATTATTTATCATTTTTTTGTTTTATACGTTCTTTAAGAAATATTAATTAGAAGAGTTTTTTGACTATTTTACCCTTATTTATGTTTAAGTTATAATCTCTCTCCATTTAATGTTACTTTATTTTTATGTGTCATCTCCATTAATGACAAAATTTTACTAAGTACAAAATGGGAAATGACTGATTTATTTTACCTTAAACTTCTAAAATGATAAATAATTTGAAATAATTATTTTTAGTAACCATGAGACGAAAGAAGTATTACATTACATGAAAAATTGGACAAAAAGTGAAAAAGATGGAACAGTGTTTGTTGATCTTAGTGAGTGCCGTCTAATTTTGCTAGTGTGTTGCTAATTTCTGGACTAAAGAATATGATATTCCTCTTGCAATAGCAGCTGATACTTTTGCACACTTGTTTTGTTTCTTTTCTGCCGCTTTCCAAAAAAAAAAAAAGACTTTTTTTTGTTGACGAAGTAACCCGCAGCCGCTACTCTCTCGAGTGCGCACAGGGTAAACCCCGGACTGACGCAATAGCCTGCAAACCACGTCAGCCGATTGGGTGGAAAATATCTAGTTAGATATCTCATACCTCCAACTAACCACTCTTTTAGTGTTAATCAAACATCACGATCCACTATCCACGACCACGACCACGACATGGTAAAATTGAAAAGCAAATATATTTGGGGTTAGATGAATATTATATTTTCTTTAGTTACTAATTGTTAGATAAAAAGAATAATTGTCAGTTATGTAAAAACAAAAGAGACAAAAAGGAGAAAGAGAGAATTAGAGTCAAATTAAATATACGAAGCAATCTTTGCAAGTACTGTCCATTTGTCCACGAAAGAATGTCTGTGATTTCATTTTCAGTATATATATAACACGGCGTTTTTCAAGAGCAATGGAAGGAAGCGGGGATCTCCTTTGTTTTATATTTTTCTTTATATACGTTGATAATGATTCTTTTTAATATCATCTATAAATTTTTAACTTGTTATAGCATATTAATGAGTCTTATTTTAACAGACGGGATGAAATAGCAGTGGTTATGAGTTTATTTAATCGAAGTCTAGAACTGTTCAGAATAGTGTAAGGATAAAAAAATATACTATCCCCTTCGCCTACTACATTTCCTCAAGAATCCAACTAAAGAAAAACTAACTAATTACAAAATATACTTAAAATTCGATCCTTCTTCATCAACATAATTAAGGCTTACTTTAGTAGTAGTAATAACTAATAAGTTGTTCCCAAGATTGCAAATTCAATTTTGAAACTCATAGCATTGCTTGTAACAATAGAGCCTTGTGGTCCGACTCTTCCTCTGATCCCGCACATAGCGAAAGCTTAGTGCACCGGGCTATCCTTTTTTATACAATTGCTTGTAAGATGGAGGCTAGTGGCAAAGGTAGATGGTGGTGGTGGTTGACAATTATGTGGTTAAGGATGGTGATAAAAAAAAAGGCCGCCCAGTGCACTAAGCTCCCGTTATGCGCGGGGTCCGGGGAAGGGCCGGACCACAAGGGTCTATTGTACGCAGGCTTACTTTACATTTCTGCAAGAGGTTGTTTCCACGGTTTGAACCCATGACCTCCTTGTCACATGACAACAACTTTACCAGTAGTTTCCAAAGGTTAAGGATGGTGTTAGTGGTCCTAAAATATTACTACTTTATAAGACTATTTAAATGAATAACGTTTTAATAATTTTCAAATTATGTACGAGATTTGAATAACTCCAGCGTTCATTCTATGAAAACAAATGGAGCCAATAGAAGCTATTCCAAAATCATGTTGTCTAAAGACCCAAATTAACTCTAGGCCTGCAGGACTTTGGGGGCCTGGAAACTCACTGTCCGATCAACTTAAATGGATAGAGATTGTTTTATTATAATGTATGGGCTTCTAGTTCAAGTATATGGATTTCAAGTCCACACTTGGTTTTCAACAAAAAATGGAGTAAACTGTATGGTAATTTGATAAAATGATTATTTCCTCACACTCAAAACTGTCCCTTAAAGTCATTTATCACACACATACATAGACCGACAATTATTGTATCATGCAAAGTGAAAAATGGATGAAGTAGTAGTATATGTTGCTTCTTATGAAGAAAAAGAAGCGAATATAGCATGAATAGTATACAATTTTTTATAGCTGAACTTCACAAATGTATCTATCCATCACACTTTCGTTACTAACTGTGATGGTGGTTCAGTGCTCATTTCTTGATCATTATGATATTGGTACACCTTACAAACAAATCTTCCTGCTGCATGACCTGTAACAGCCACCAGGAAAAACCTGAAATCTGTTGTAATAATAAAGATGACAACCAAGTAAGTCATAAACATCCTAAGTCCATGGAATGCAGCCTCTTGTACCAACACTTTAAGGCCTTTCTCTTCTTTCTTAGTACTAAATGGGTATAAAGAACAGAATTCAGATATTAATGCTAACAAGAAAATCAGATAAACAGGAAACAAGCAGCCCCCTTTAATTATTTCGCAATCAGGCCATTCTTGGAATTGTTTCTTTGTGTATGAAATCCAGTAGCTTGAACTTACTGATGATTGTAGTATGCTTGTATTTGCATTAGTAATGAAATAGCTTAGAGATTTGGGATAAACAGAGTTATTGGTTGACCACATAATTTTGTGGAAATTATATATTGCTGTGGGAACTTAATTAGAACTGAGAAAGTTTCCTAATGAAGTATAAGTAGCAAGAGGAAGATAACGTGATCGAGTGGAGTAGTAAATTAAAAGCAAAGCTTAGGTTTATCTGGCAATGTAGATGCATAATTGGCAATTATAGTCATCATAATCATGAAGAGTAACCTATACTTCTGTAATATCATCCTAAAGGGCTAATTATTGCCATCATTTCCCTCTAGTCTTTTCCGTTACGGATTCTTGGATTAAAATTCAGTTAGTCGATTAAATTCACTGTTATATACCTACTGTACGTAAGCATAGCTTTTCTTGTTACTTCAACAGTGAAAATCATCATATAGTAGTAGTAATAAGTTAAGCAATTAGAAAGTAAGAGTACTAGTACTTTGTTGGATATAATTGTTGGAATCAAAGCAGTACGAAAAATAAATAATTATTACAAGTGCTTAAAAGGATAAACTAACAGCCAAGATTATAATTGCCGCAAGCTTGTTGAGTCTTGAATCTTGATAACCTGAAATCAAGAAACACTAAATCTGGATTGTTACAACTGTGGCTGAGTCGAGAGATGGCTCTCTGTCTTTAAGACAAGATTGCCCCGTATATATCCTTTTACGTTATGGACAATAGTCTCCCAAGATAAAACAACAACTTAACAAATGAGCAAAGGAAACTCAAGTGTTACTTTTGAAGAACTTAGACTAATGAAATGATGCTGGAGACGAAGAAGAATTCTGATTTTTCTGTCTCTTTCTCGAATAATTGAGCCAAAGGCCTCAATTTATAGTGTAAGGATGGTGACTTCTCAACTAGCCAACTAATGGTATTTAATAGCCATGTAATGACACTTAGTGAGGAGTTATATTCAGCCAAGTAAATGACTGAATTTATATGTAAGATTCAACACTCCAAAACCAACCCAAAAGGCAGAAACTTTCTGCCTTCCGTCGTGAGTCTCTTCCCAATTTTATCTTTCCTGAAATTCCAGGGACCAAACTGTAAATATTAAGTAATTTGGGTCAAAAAATATAATATCAGAAGAAGTCCACGACTCGAGACTCGAGCCCGGACCGGACGGGATGGGCGGGTGGGCTTAGCCCCGAACCCAAGCACACCTAGGTCTTCCCTCCTTCAAACACATGGGTTACTCCTTGGGGTCCCAAACCCTTATCCATTTTAGACTTATAAAATGAACAAATCTTTCTTTCCCCTCTAATGAGGGAGATTTGTTCCACACCATATTTTTATGTTTCAAACACCTCACTTCGTGGACCAATATCTCTTTCATTTCTTAACGAAATTTGACAATCATTGGCACTACGGTCATCTACTCACATAGTATATTATGCACGTGTGAAGAACCAAAGTCTCCAACATGCGGAACCCTAGTGTTTAAGTCATTAATGATGGGTGGACGCAACTCCCACCAAAGACAAATTTTCAACATACTTTCCAAATTTTAAGGTTATATTCCTCTTAAGACGCTAAAGGAGAAGAAGCGGTTCACCAGTTATACCACATCCGTAAATTTCACCAGGTCTTTTTATCGGGGGGTTGCTCACTCTTTGATTGAGTTGCCAATCAATAAATTGATGAAGAATCTCTCCGAAATTTGGATCATTTGCTTATCATGAGTAGTATAGTTCTTAGAGAGATCGAGTTATAATCACGAGTGGAGCTACAGTTCTACTTACGGGTTCAACAGACTTCAATGTTTTTCGTCTTAATCTTGTATTTGTATTAAAGATTCACTTGATATGTATACACAATTTATTCACAATCTAATAAGTTACATTTTCTAAAATACAAAACTTATAAACTCAAAATCTTAGCTTCATCTTTAACTGCAATAAGATGTCTAATATGTACTACTATTAGTTTCCTTCTGCAAAAGGTGACAAGGGCTTGTATTCTTGTTCTATGTTGATTTCAAGTATGGAGAAAATGTTGGAGATGTCGATTTGTTGACCACATTGATTCTTCTACTATATGCCTTTAACGTCATGTGTTTGATATTTGATGGTCCAAGAAACAAAAATAACAATCTATATACTGGTATATTATATGAAAAGGATTGTTTTCATAGTGATGTATTTGGTATATTTATAATGCAAGTTGTAGGGTGTCAAAAGTTACTGAAAGTAAAAAATAAGAGATGGAATAAATCGAATGCCAATTCTATTTTCGAATGTCAGCGGTTATGTCGTCTGACACCAGTAACACCACTTTAGCAAAACAAAAACTTTAAAAAGTAAATGCAACGGAATTTAAAGAATACAAAGCTTTTAAAACTTTGCATAAGCTATATATATTATATAACTTATGATGGTCAATGACCAGATGTATTGTATATGTATTATATACAAAATTACAAATTACTTTCTTTACAATATAAAATGGAAAGGAATTAAAAGTTGAAGTCGCAGATGACTTCTGCTTGAAAAATATAACTAATTTGACATAGACAACCTCTCATTACAATCGTTCCATACAAAACTAATCCAGAATCTAAACAACAATTGTAATGTTTGACAGAATGTTGTCGACACACTCAGGCAACACTTGTGATCCAGATTTTTGAGATGAAATCCCGAGAGCTCTCTTGGTATTTTTATAATCTGATTCTGGATGATTGATTCACTGTTGTGGCCTCTCTATTTATAGTGGAGAGTTCCCTTGAAAGTCTCATCGATCGGTTGTGGAGGTTGAGGGAAATGTGGGCAACTTGTGGTAGGCGATTAAGGAGTGAAGAACTCAATAACTTTGACTTGTTCCTTACTCGACTTTTTCCCCAAGCTTTGACTCTTTTTCTCCCACGTTTTACACAGCTCCAATTCACCATGCCTAAGTCGTTTTTACCTCACAGTAAAATATTACTGGTTACCGTGAAGTAAGACAAAATTATTTCTTGAAGATGTTGGTCCGAATGTTATGACATTTGTCCCAACATTTTTACGCATTCAAATCAGTACTTCAGAAGATATGTTGGGTCAAATGTCACAACACCAACCCCAACATTAACAATCTCCCCCTTTTTGCCTTTCTTCACAAAACACATTACAAACTATCCAAACGACTTAGTGCATTGTCACAGATGTTGTCCAACACCTGTGATTACAAAACTTCTCCCCCTTAACCTGTGATGACATAGAAGCAAGACTTGTATATACCAGTGTATACCAATTCATAGGATTAGAAAATGATATGTGTACCTATATATTCATCTCATCCAATATAAACAACATAAAAAACATCATTGTCAGAAATTAACATCTACATAAACTATTACCAAAACAACTAAAAAATCCATAAAAAATCCATGATCCAAACACTCATAAACCAAACATTAAAAGTTCATGATGCATCACATCAACTTGTTTCTCCATGTCTCATAATGCAGCAGTAGCAGCTTCCAGCATCTTTCTATTTCTGCATAACAGCTTCACCCTCATCCTTAGCCTTTTCAGCAACACCTTTCTCCCAATAAGTTCTTCCTTTTGCACAACTGCCTCAACAACCTCTTCAGCAGCAACAACATGTGCACCTTCAGCCTTATCTCCCTGCTCCCCCTACACAAATCCATCTCCCATTTTTTTGTGAAGAAAGTAACAACAAGAAATGGTCTCTAGCTTGAACCAAGGCATCCCTAGCAGCATCAACATATGAAGTTTGTTGGTTGATTTTAGCTATTCGACCCACTAGCCAATCTGTTGACAGTGTTGAATGTCCTAAACCAGTGTTGCCTTGAATGTTGGTGACATTCCTGGCAACATTCTCACCTTCTGCTTCCTTCTTCCAGGGCAAGTCAATCACTCTTTCTTTACTCTTTAAAATTGTTTTGTTTACTATGTACAGTTCATGAGCCTTTCCTATTATATCCTCTCTCTTAGGTTCAAAGTCTTGGGTAGTCAAGATTTGGTAAATTAGAGAGGGATAAGGTAGAATTAAATTTGATTCCTTTTCAGCCAAGTTGGTAACTTGATAAAAGATCATTTTTCCTAAATCAACTTTTAAACCTTTTTCAATTTTAAACAATAGGGAAGCTTGTTCAGATGTTACAACTGACTCATTTAAGGAAGAAAGTCAATTGTGAATAGCAATTTTGTATAAGGTGGAGAAAAAGGCAGTTAGTTTTGAAGTTGGGCATCTAGGGATCTACTTTTTCATTATACCCCCAGTGAGGTATTCAATTATTATATCCCTATTTTCTATCACTAATACTGCATCTCTAACTCTCTCTGCAGTATCAAGTCCCATACAATGATTTATGACTGAGGGTGTAAGCTGATAGATCTTGTTATAGAGATATACCTTCCCAAATTTTTTTGAGGAGACATCCTCTATAGCAGGACTTAGATTAGCATAGAACAACTTAATCACCTCATCAACATAAGGTATTTTTCTGTGACAGTTTTGAGAAGCTATCTATCATCAAGGAATTCTATTAGGCCATATTTAGCACATGAATAAATATCTAACACTTTATCAGGTCTAATTACTGTATTCTTGTACCAGTCCTTTTTATCAAACTTAGCTTTAGAATAGATTTTTTATGAAAAAATAGATACCTTAGTGTCTAAATCAGACATGGCTGCACTCTCGGAGTTTGTACTGTTGGATGATGTATGTAATTGCATCTCCTCCGATGTTGGTTGAAATGTTGCCTGAGATGTTGTGGCATCAATGAAAATATTTGGAGCAACACTTGATTTGACAAATCGGGGAATTCCCTTTGGAAAGAATTTCTTCAATGGAGATTCATCAGGAACTTCCTCGTTTTCTTGAGACACAGGTTGCAGTACGGAAGTTGTTGGTTCTTCTTCACTCTCTTCAGTTGAGATCACAAAGCCAGTGTCATCATTGTCACTGCTTGAGCAGTCGGGAATAGATGTATCAAATCTGGACCTTTTGTTGCTTGGCTCTTCACGAACTATTCTCTCAAATATTCTACTCGAACGATGAGTAGAGAAGGTGGAGGACCTTGGTCTTTTACCGAAGGATATAAAATTAGCAGTTTCATCAACATTTATAGGGTTATTATTGTCTCCAAGGTAGCTAAAATTTAAAGGTTCATCAATACCTTTAAACACTAACGCCATAGTCAAATCCTCTGAGGTGTGTGTGAAGAAGATGACTGACTAAGCTGCTGAGGTTCATTGTGATCGGGAGATTCAGTGTTTATAGGAGGGCTTGTACTCATTGGTGTTGACATTGGAGAGGTTTCCATTGGTGAGTATTGTGGAGAAGGTTTTAGTAATTTAGGGTTTGAGAAAGGAGTTTGGAATGGTGATGACTCCATCGGGTAGGTAGGGTTATACCCGAGGAGTGATTCCCTCCCCCCCCCCCCCCTCTTTTTTTTTTATTTAGGGAAAGTTGGATATGATAAAAAAAATTGCAACTGAGAGGAATTTATATACATGACAAATCTTTTTAAGAAATAAAAATTCCTTAATTTTAGGAGTTTTAGATTTATCTAATAATTTACACCTAAAATTTTGAGATAAAACGATGAACATCAAATATGAATTCAATTTATCCTTATCATTTTAAAGTTTAAAATTCCTATTAAAGTAAGGCATAAAAATAAAGAGCAAGAATCTGATAATTCAACGATCAGATAAGCACAACATCCCAACACATATCACATTCTGAAAATGTCAACTGCAATGTCAGCATCATTTTGGACAACACAAGTATTTTGATCCCACAAGAATTTTTTGTTTTGGCAACACATCAAGACACATTTTATACATATTTCATGAGTTTGACCACTAGACCGATGTAACATTTTTCCCATTGTGTCCTTGATCTAATCATAAAACATATACAAAAAGTTTTTCGTGTCAAAAATAAAAATACTTATTTAGTATTCTCAAAATTCTTTTGAAGCACTTGATACTCCTATAGAATAGGAATGATATTTTTTCAAGGACTTTGCCCATTTTGTACAGTTACTAAATATTTGTAAAGGCTTTGCCTTATTTTGATACTTCTTTTTTATGATATATATGTATTTATATATCATCGCAGAGAATGATATCATGTTGGAATCACATTCTTTTTGAAGGATCATGCTTGTGTGACCAAAAGTTATGCACCATACAACAACAATAATCAGTCAGTGATATTCAATAGGTAAATGTCACCCGAAATGTTAGACAACGGTTCAGCTGACATTCACAAAAAATGCCTTCTTTTAGAGATTACAAAGACCAAGAGATTTCTTCAAACTAGAAAATGTCTCATGGTCCAAAGCTTTTGTAAAAATATCAGCTAGTTGATGAAGAGTGTTAACATGTTCAATCTTAACTAGCTGTTTTTCAACTAAATCTCTTAAAAATGATGTATGATATCAATATATTTTGTACGTGAGTGCTGAACTGAATTTTTGGAAATATTTATAGCACTCAAATTATCACAATATAAAATCAACATGTTGCTAATAAATCCATAGTCGTATAACATGTGTCTTAGCCATATTAGTTGAGAGCAACAACTTCCAGCTGCCACATATTCAGATTCAGTAGTTGAAAGTGAGACACGGTTTTATTTACGACTATACCATGAAATAAGATTATTGCCAAGATAAAAGCATCCTCTATTTATACTTTTTCTATCGTCCACATCTCCAGCCCAATCTAAGTCACTAAATCCTATTAAGTTAGGATTAGTGTCTTTGGAATACCAAATTCCAACTCACATGTGCCACCAACATATCGAATAATACGTTTCACGACATTTAAGTGAGATATTTTGGGACAAGCTTGAAAATGTGCACAAACACAAAGCACAAACACAAACACAAACACTAAACATAATATCTGGACGACTAGCAGTAAGATAAATAAGGCTACATATCATAGATCGATATAATGTTGGGTCGACATTTTCACCAACATTATCCTTACATAACTTCTGCGATGAACCCATCGGAATTTTCATTTGTTTAGCGTTCTCCAAACAAAATCTCTTAACTAGATTCTTGGCATATTTACTTTGTGAGATGAAAATTAGATCATCACTTTGCTTTATCTGCAAGCATAAGAAGAAAGTTAGTTCCCCAATCATGCTCATTTCAAATGTCGATGACATAGATTCAACAAATGACTTTAGATAAGAATGTGAGGTCGAACCAAAGACTATGTCATCTACGTAGATTTGAGCAATAATGATATCTACACCGTGACGTTTAATGAATAAAGTACGATCAGCTTCACCACGGTTAAAACCAAATTCAAGAAGAAAGTTAGTTAGACGACCATACCATGTTCGAGGGGCTTGTTTCAACCCATACAGAGCCTTATTGAGCTTGTACACATAGTGTGGATGGTAAGGATCTTCAAACCCTTTGGTTGTTCAACATAAACTTCCTTATCTAGATAACCATTTAAGAATGCACCTTCTACATCCATTTGGTGTAAAGTAATTTTCAGACAACAAGCAATAGCAAGTAAAAGTCTAATCGACTCAATTCTAGCCACATATGTGAAGGTTTTGTCATAATCGATTCCTTCAACCTGTGTATAGCCTTGTGCAACTAGACGAGCTTTGTTTCTAACAATTGTTCCCAATTCGTCTAATTTATTTTTAAAAATCCACTTAGTTCCAATTACATTTGTATTGTTTGGACGTGGAACTAAGTCCCAGACTTCATTTAGAGAGAATTGTTCAAGTTCTTCTTGCATTGCTTGAATCCAAAAATTATCTTTGAGTGCTTCTAAACATTTTTTGGTTCTAAAGTAGATATAAAACAAGAAAGACTAACCTCTTGGTATATGGTAGACATACACACATACCTTACCATATCTCTGTAGTTGAGCGATTCTTTCTCTCTTGTTTTAATTCCTTCAAAAACTCCCTCTATCACTTGGCATGTTGGATGATTCTTCCTAATCTTTGATGAGGGGTCCCTTCGAACTTGGTATACCAATTTAGCACGTGACTCCTCATCTGGGGTCTCTATATCTATAATGTTATTTTCAATAATTTTTTCTGAAACGTCAGAAAGATCATCAAAGATAACATTTACAGACTCTTGTACAGTTCTGAATCTCAGATTGTATACTCGATAATCATGACTATTTTGTGAATAGCCAAAAACATTCCTTTGTCACTCTTAGAGTCAAATTTTACCAAATAATCCATGTCATTTAAGATATAACCAATACACCCAAAAATATGAAAGTAACGCAAGTTGAGTTTCTTTCCATTTATAATCTCATAGGGTGTCATCTTTGTTCATGACCTTAGATAGACTCTATTAGCTATGTGATTAGCAGTATTCAAGGTTTCTGCCCATAAACGTTTTGACAAATGTTTAGAACTAAGCATTACTCTAGTCATTTCTTGCAATGTCCCATTCTTCCGTTCTGCAACCCCATTCTGTCGGGGTGTTTTGGGGGTAGAAAACTCATAAAAAATTTTAAACATATCAAACGTTTACCTTTATGGCTAAGTTTGGGTATGCCTCTAATCCAAAAAATAGGAGAATAGAATAAGTTCCTAATTCTAGAATGCAAGATTTTAAACATATCAAACGTTTGTGATTTTTCTTTTAAAAAATATATCCAAGAATACCTAGAAAAATCATCTACTATCACAAAGGAATACATCATGCCTCCTAAACTGTCTACTTCAATTAGACCTATTAAATTCATATATAGCAATTGCAAATAGTTAGACGTACCTGAATGTTGTCCGTCATGTTGGACAACATTATGAGAGACACGAGTTTGCTTACCTTTCAAACAATCTTCACAGACAGTTTACCTTTATGGCTAAGTTTGGGTATGCCTCTAACAGCTTCATATGAGACCAATTTTTCTAAATTGCGGTAGTTGACATGCCTCAAATTATAATGCCATAGTGTTGTGTCATCGACCTTAGCATTATTGCATGTTTCTTGTCTTACAATAAGATAACAATTATTGTTTGTTCTTGGACCTGTCATGACACATATATTAGCTTCATTCGTAACTTTACAAGTATTCTTATTAAATTTAACTCAAGGTCGTCATCACACAGTTGACTAATACTAATCAAATTAGCCATTAAACCCTCAACGTGTAAGACATTCATTAAGGCTGGAAAACCAAGAACATCTAAGATCCCTTTTCCAATTATTTTGCTTTTACTGCCACTTCCATAAGTCACATTTCCTCCATTGAATGACTCATAGTTCCTTAGAAATCCTTTTGTACATGTCATGTGGTGAGAACATCCACGATCAAAGTACCAAGAATAATGCAGTTATACAGACATTACAACTTAAATTCATTTAAGGAACCCAAACTCTCTTAAAATATTTTTTACCTTTTGGCTCAGAAATGTTGCTCCGATTGTTATCCGAAATATTGGACAACAATTTACGCAACATTTTGCTCACAGAATTTTGAAGTTTGAAACAGTATGATTTTAAGTGTACATGAGAGTTACAGTGATGGCATACAAACTTATATTCTTTGACATATATGAGAACCTATTATTTATCCCATTTTCTTTTACAAATCGTATTTTCTCATTTTTATCAAAGAGATTAGAGCATATGGTTTTAAGAGAGTTTTCGTACCCAATACCTGCATGTGATGGTTTACTAAAGTTGAGTATCTCATTCAATTTCGAAGTCCATGTGTTGAGCTTGCGGAAGGTTGCTTCGGCTAAATCCAATTTTGCACGAATCTTACCAAATTCAGTATCTTTTTTGGTAAGTGCAACCTCTAGTCGGGTTATTGTGTCTTTCAAATCTACATTCTCACGAGTTAAAGCTTTTACCTTTGTGTCAAGTTGATTGGATTCTATGATTAAGGCTTTACAAATACTTTGTAATTCATTAATCATATCATCTTTGCATTCAACTTGATCCATACAATCAACCTCACTTATAGAAATAGAACTACTAAAGCAATTAGCATCAGAATAGTTAAAGAATTCATACCTTTCGGATGTCGCTGAAGATGTTGATGTCGTTGCTAATGTTGGAGCACATGTCGTGACATCTGAGACAACATTATAGACGACATATTCATTATCCGATAGAGACTGTTCGTAAACAGTGGCTAGCATTGCTTGTGTTTCAATTTCACAATCTCCTTCTTCTTCTTCTTCATCATCACTAAGAGAAACCCATAGGTTCTTGCCAAATTTTCTAAGAGCGTTTGCACGTTCATTGGCATAATGACCCCAACCCGAGCATGCATGACATTGTACAGACTCAAATTGTTTGGGATCAAATTTAGTACGATCTGAGTTGATTCTTCTTAGTTGATTTTCTTTTTGTACATTTGGAAGGAATCTAGATGGCTTTAGATTGAAGACTTCGTTTTGGTGCTCTTTAGATTTAGATTGATTTCTCTCATTGTTGAACTTCCTTACCATCGAATTGTATTTTCGAGTGAGTAAGGCAACATTTGCACCTTCACCAATTTCTTCAAGATTCTCATCCTCTTCTTCGATTTGACTCTCCGAGGATTGAACTTGAAGTGCCACATTCTTTCTTTTATACAATTCCTTTTGATTCTCAATGTTCATCTCATAATTTATGTATGCTCATCAAGGTATGAAGGTCATTGTGGCAAGATTGTGAGCTTCTTCAATTGCACAAATCTTTAAATTGAACCTTTTCAAGAAGAGAACGGAGAGCCTTTTCAACAAGTTGAGTGTTGGTTAATGGTTCTCCAAGCACTTGACATTCATTTGAGTTGTCAATCAACTTTTCAAAATAAGATTTAATATCATCCGCTTCTTCCATCCTTAAACGTTCATATTTACTCATGAGCATGCGTAGCTTTATTCGACGAACACTTGAGCTACCTTCACAATGAATTTGTAAAGTATCTCATACGTCATTAGCCGTGGGGCAGTTTTGAATGAGTTTGAACATGTAAAGATCAACTCATCCAAAATTTCATTTAAGGTATTTTCGTTAAAGCTAGCATTATTGGTTTCTTCTGCAGTCCATTCAGATTCGGGTTTAGCAATAATGTCACCTTCCTCATCCGGTGGCAACATTGGAACAACATATCCATTGGTTATAGATCTCTATGCACGAATATAAATTGATTTGATATGCGAACGTAGGCGGATCTTCCAATAGGCATAATTTGATCCATCTAAAATAGGAAGTCTACCAATAGTTGGATTTGCCGGATCCATAACTTATGACAACATGATCAATCACTTGTTGTGTTAAGTGTAGGCTCTGATACTACTTGTAGAGTGTCAAAATCTACTGAAAGTAAAAACAAGAGATGGAATAAATCGAATGACAATTCTGTTTCCGAATGTCAGCGGTTATGTCGTCTGACACCAGTAACACCACTTTAGCAAAACAAAAACTTTAAAAAGTAAATGCAGCGGAATTTAAAGAATACAAAGCTTTTAAAACTTTTCATAAGCTATATATATTATATAACTTATGATAGTCAATGACCAGATGTATTGTATATGTATTATATACAAAATTACAAATTACTTTCTTTACAATATAAAATGGAAAGGAATTAAAAGTTGAAGTCGCAGATGACTTCTGCTTGAAAAATATAACTAATTTGACATAGACAACCTCTCATTACAATCGTTCCATACAAAACTAATCCAGAATCTAAACAACAATTGTAATGTTGGACAGAATGTTGTCGACACACTCAGGCAACACTTGTGATCCAGATTTTTGAGATGAAATCCCGAGAGCTCTCTTGGTATTTTTACAATCTGATTCTGGATGATTGATTCACTGTTGTGGCCTCTCTATTTATAGTGGAGAGTTCCCTTGAAAGTCTCATCGATCGGTTGTGGAGGTTGAGGGAAATGTGGGCAACTTGTGGTAGGCGATTAAGGAGTGAAGAACTCAATAACTTTGACTTGTTCCTTACTCGACTTCTTCCCCAAGCTTTGACTCTTTTTCTCCCACGTTTTACACAGCTCCAATTCACCATGCCTAAGTCATTTTTACCTCACAGTAAAATATTACTAGTTACCGTGAAGTAAGACAAAATTATTTCTTGAAGATGTTGGTCCGAATGTTATGACATTTGTCCCAACTTTTTTACACATTCAAATCAGTACTTCAGAAGATATGTTGGGTCAAATGTCACAACACCAGCCCCAACCCCAACATTAACACAAGTAAACAAAAAACGGTTCCTTATTCTCAAATCTATTCTCTGATCAATCCATTTCTTTAGGATCCATTGCCAAACCCTACGAATACCAAATTTAAGTGCCAAAATGGCATGTTGTTCATATTCTTCAATACTTCATCATTTCCATAATAAATAGTGTTTTTAGCTTATGCACACCCCTTAAGAAATTGCTCACTCATAGAAAATTATGAGTGTTTTACCAACTTACCCCTAATTAAAGCCTAGAAAAGAAAAAATACTTAATAATTCTTGATTTTGAAAATAAGGTTAATTTTGGAAGAACAAGATCAATTTCTTCTTGAAATCCTAAAGCACCACTTATTTTGAAACAAAATAATAAATCTAAAAACCACTTATTACGGAACGGAGGGAGTAATGTTATGATTGTGTGTCATATACTAGCAGTGTATTTTCATATTTTGTAAGAATCCAACACTAGTACAACACACTAATGCAACAGTAATTTTTAAGATACCGAACAACATAACTAAAATGTTCCCACAGTCCCTAGAACCATAAATTATCCATTACTTCAAAGTTCAAATGGTCCGGATGATCCAAGTTGGTGTAGCAGTAGAGCGCGGGACCGCAAGGTCACGAGTTCGATCCCCTGCATAAACCTTCTTGGTTGAGCCTGTCACACATGGCTTGTCAAGTGTGGTTAATCGGCTGACGTGGTTTGCAAGCTATTGCGTCAGTCCGGGGTTTACCCTGTGCGCACTCGAGAGAGTAGCGGCTGCGGGTTCCTTCGTCAACAAAAAAAAAATGGTCCGGATGATCAAATCATGTTCAACTTATATTCATGTCCTTTCATACACATAAGAATTTATCCCTTCAAAAATAAAACTCATATTCATATTTAGTTTGTCACGCAAACTATTTATTCGATGTAAGCTTCACATTTCCCTTTAAAAAATGTGCACTCAGGCAAACCAATCAAGAAACTAGAAATAGAAAACAGAACAAACAGTAATCAAATATCACATCTCTTTTTTACATATTTTCCAAAAAAATGACTCATGGATCAACTTTCCATATCCTTTTTGAAAATTGGGCTTCCAAAAATCACGTAACCAACCGCATGGCCCAAAATGGCCGCAATAAAAACTCCTCCATTGTAAGACATAACAGCAAGCATTACCATATAAGCAAACCCGGCTCGAATCGCTTGTACACCGGCCTGGAAGAAAACCGCTGCCGCCCGGTTCGATCCCGGTTTAACCAACTTAAGATTTGAGAAAAACTCAACAAGAACAGCCAAAACAAAGACAAAAATCAAACCCAAACCATACATTGCTGGGCTATTTCCAGGCCAATTTGGGAAAAGAAACTGAGTATTTCTGCCCCAATAAAATGATAAGTGCCAGAGATGAGTTCTTGGGTGGATATGGGAAGTGTCATTTGTCCAGGCCATGGGCAGTGGTTGGGTACTATTATGGTGTGCATTAATTTGGTATGACATTGGTTTACTGGGGTGTGAAGTTAGAATCTGAGGGGAATGAGGACCACATTTGATGGGGTTTAAAAAGGTGAAAATCAAATGGAGGAGAGGAGACAAAGTGCATAATATTTGTCCTTGTCGACTTTAAAAATTAAGAATCCCCACGCTTACGTTTCGAGTATGTTGTGCACGCTCTCTACGACCATGGGTGAAATATTAGACACTTCCAGTATTTGCCTCGAAGATACGATAAAATTATCTCTGTGGCTAATTTTACTGTTCAAACACGTGATCTATAAGTCACAAATTGTGTTAAAAATTAGTGTGTATATATATATATATAATATTTATTGAATTGATATAAATATTTAGTATAAATAAATATTTACCACGAAAATAAGTGTGTTCTTTATATTTGAACTCTCTGGGCGTGTGAATGACACACAAAAAGCTAAGCGCTACAAGGCAGGGGACATATAATGCATTTTTCCTTGCATAAAGAGAATCGAATGTGCAATTACTTGTTTTGAAGCAATCCTATTACAGCACGCTTTCGGTCTGACACTTGGTGGGCAACCAAAGCACCTGTGTAGGTAAAATTTGCATGGTGTATTCTACTTGATACATCGGTATTTAATATATAATTTGGTTTTTAAATTATAATTTTATTAGCATATTTTTCATTTCAAAATAATTTCAGATATGTAGTGTGAAGTTTCATAGGGCTGAAGTTTAGGTATTTTTGTCTGAAGTTCAAGTAAAAATACAATAAACTGAATTAGTTACTTGCATATAATTGAAATTAGACAAAAATAACTAAACTTTAACCTTATGTGCCTAAAGTCCGGATACAAGACAAGAAGCAAAAATACATAAGAAGCCAAATACATATGAGATACAAGACAAGAAGCCAAATACATATGTGATACAAGACATATGAGCCAAATACATATGACGAAATACACTCAGATGAGATACAAAGGAGAAGAAGCCATGAGTTTCGGTTAGACGATATATAGTTTAAAAGGAAGAATACAATCAAGACCGATCAGATCTTCGACGAAATACAAAATACCATTGTATTTACACCAAAAAATAAAGAATACATTTAAATACTTTTAAAAAATACAATGTATTCGGGGTATTTGATTATTCAAATACACATTTCTCCTTTGAAATACAGAATTACAAGCGACTATAAAAAATACACTATGTACACTAAAAATGGAAAATATAGTCAAATCCGATAGATCTCCGAAATACATTTTAGATCTCTGACTTGCACTTAACCACGCGCCGGTGAAAAATGCTCCAAAGTTTCTAGGTTATCTGAAATGGAACGGAAAGAACGGATCATGTAGGAAGAGATAAGAGCAGTAAGTTCTGCTTGTTCTTCTACGACGCCGACGTTGCGGCGTGTATGACATTAACAATGGCGACGGGATGTGGTGGTTGCTTGTGGTTCGCGGAGCTCCGACTGCGCGTCGGAGGAGAGCTCCGGCAGTCGTGTGACGGAGAGGTGTTGTTATTGTGGTTCGTAGCCGGAGCTCCGGCAGTCGGAGAGAGGTGTTGCTATGGTGGTTCGTCGCCGGAGCTCCGACAGTGGGGCGACGGCGGTTGTGTTAGTGAATAGGAAGGAGAGAGTTTTTTTAGGGTCGGGAGAAGATGAAAAATCTGAAATGTGTAGTGGGGGAGAATACAGAGAGGGTGTATGTATTTTGGTATAACTATGTTGACTAAATTTAAAATTTATTATAGCTATAAAAAGTAAATAAATTAAAAGATGATTATTATCAATAATTAACTCTTAAAGGTAGGTATGCTAAGTAATTATTCTAAATATTTTTACATTTGAGTTGGATCTTGTAGAGGCCAATTTGGGCTAGCGAAGGCTAATCTCAGCTGTATAACCTAGTAATTAACGTGGGCCAAACTCAAAAGATTTTAACTTATGGGCTAACGATTACCATCTCAACCCATAATGGCAAAGAAAATGGACCAAAGTCTTGAAGCCTCTTTCAGGCTTGAGAGGGGCAATTTCAGTCTGAAAAAGCGCCTGGATCAATACACAAGGAATTTGGTGTTGGGTGTGTGAATAAAGAAATTTTCACACTAGGAGTTAAAAAAAGATTGAAGTTATATATATATATATGTGTGTATAGTAATATTTTTAATTAATAGAGTGAAAAATTTTATGAAAAATTATGCAGGTTTGACTCGCCGACAATATCACATCATTAGAAGAGCTTTTTGGGGTTGATTTAGCCCAACAACTAATACTAGAATTAATGATTTGGTGAGTAGAGTATGGAGATAGCAAAGTGATAGTGTTCGGCTTACTTCTTTTGCCCTTCTGGGTGTTATTTACTCTTTTTACCTGTAATCTAGAGACGTATACACATGACAAAGTTTAGTCTATTGGATTTGGTAAATACTTGGACGATGTGAGTGACATTTAATGAATTTCTAGATAAGCTCATTAATCTTAGTGATGAGTTAAGTAGAATTTAGTCCAGTAGGAGATTGTTGAGTATACGAACAAAGTTTCATATTGATAGATAGAAAAAATATAAAATATACATTAATATGTAGTGATACTCTTAATTGTAGGAGATCTTTTGGGGAAAATCATGTCAATTTGGTCTAAGAGGGAATAATATCATACCATATCAAGAAAAATGTTGGGTTGATTTAACCCAAAACTTAAGCCTTATTCCCAAGATGTGCAATAACACCACTATTTTCTATTCGAGCTATACGTGTTAAACACACACCCACACATAATATATATATATATATATATTATGGTGAAAAGTACGTAATTTTATACCTTATAGTATGTACCACCTCCATTAATTTGGCGTAAAAGAAACGAACTTTAAACTATTGTACAGAACATCTTTTTTTTACAAATTAAAGCTTTGATTATATTGTCATGTAATTAGAAAGAGGGCAATTTTTTTTGTTTTCATCAAAGTCCTCGTTACTCAAAAAGTATATGGGAGTGGGAAGATATGAGATCATAGAGTTCTTGCAGACTGGAAATGGCGCCATAAAGCCAAATAATAGAGAAGATTTTGCTCGAGCAAGTCAAACAGATAGGGCCAAGGCAATATTCTAAAGGTACATCAAAAATGTCACATCTCCATCTTACTTGCAAAATCCAAAATAAAGTGGCCGTAAGGAGTATATAGCAGAATTCTGGGACTTGTTCATGCATCAAATGGTTAAAGTAGATTGTGGCAAAAATCAATGATGAAAGATAGAATAATTTTTCGGTATTACCAGGACGTCCCCGGAGGGGACTATCACCGGGTAAATCATTATTCATAATATATCTAGTGCATGGGAATCGAAAGTCGTTGATTCATAATATGACGGGGGGGGGACTTTCATTATTCATAATATATCTAGCTGTACAAGGTTGATTCATAATATGATACGAATCCTAACTTACCTTACAAAGGTTGATTCCTAATACAATTAGAATCCTAAGTTACCTTAAATATACATCTATCGTAATTACAAAATATACGGAGAATATTCTGAGAATATTCGCTAATACTCCCTCTCAGACGGAGCGGGAGGAGGCCGAATGCTAAGGTTGGATCGGAAGTCGGTGAAGAGGCTGTCGCGGTAGTCCCTTTGTGAAAATGGTCGCATCGATAAGAGGAAGGCACGTGTAAATTTTGACCGACCACGGCAACCTTCTCTCGCACAAAGTGGATATCCATCTCAATATGCTTAGTCCGCTGATGTTGGAGTGGATTATGAGACATATAGATAGCAGATATGTTGTCACAATAGACTATAGACGCCTTGCGTAATGGACATTGGAGCTCCAAAAGAAGATTTCGGAGCCAACAGATCTCAGCGACGACATTAGCAACTCCGCGATATTCTGCTTCAGCACTCGAACGGGATAGCGTGGCCTACCGCTTGGCGGATCATGAGATAAGATTATCCCCAAGAAATACACAGTACCCCTGAGGTGGAGCGACGTGTGTCGGGGCATCCTGCCCAATCTGCATCCGTGTAGGCTAGCAACTTGGTTGGGGCAGAGGTGTATAGATGCAAACCAAAGTCTAGTGTGCCTTTAACATATCTGATAATACGTTTGAGGGCGACAAAATAGGACTCTCGGGGGTCGTGCATGAACAGACACACCTGATGAACGGCATATGCAATATCAGGCCTAGTGAATGTAAGATACCGAAGAGCACCTGCTAGACTCCGATATAGAGTGGGATCAGAAACTGGCGCACCGTCATTGACACTAAGTTTGGATTTTGAGTCCACCGGAGTTGGCATAATTTTACAATTTGCCATCTTGGCCCTGTACACTATCTCTTTCGCATACTTACTTACGACACGGGAACATAGTGGTGAGATCTTGTCACCGATATACCCAAAAAATATCTTAGCTTGCCCAAGTCAGTCATAACAAATTCAGTTTTGAGTAGAGCAATGATTTCATTTTTCAACCCATCAGATGAGGCAGTAAGAACAATGTCATCGACATATAATAGCAAATATGCAGTGCTGCTACCTCGGTGAAAAGTGAAGAGAGATGTATCACACCGCAACATACAAAACCAATCTGAGAAGATACCGGCGAACCGATCATACCAAGCGCGGGGTGCCTGTTTCAATCCATACAATGACTTACGAGACGACACACAACTGCGAAGCTACCGGATGAACAAAGCCAGGAGGCTGATGCATGTACACAGTCTCTTTCAAATCCCCATGAAGAAACGCATTCTTGACATCAAGTTGATGAATCGGCCAATGCATGCCCATAGCAATACTGAGAACAATCTGAATAGTGGCGGTATAACAACCGGGATGAATGTCTCACCACAATCAATACCTCTCCGCCGATTAGTGTCATTGGCAATTAGTCTTGCCTTATACCTCTCTAAGTCACCACTGTCTCTGAACTTATGACGAAATAGCCACATACACCGGATAACATTCACACCAGCTGGTCTAGGTACCAAATCCCAAGTTTTCTGCTAGGTTAAAGCGTTAAATTCCTCACACATGGCCGCATTCCAATTTGGGTCCAGTTTTGCTAGTTTTGGATTTTTTGGAATGGGTGATAAGGTTTGTGTGGAGAGATTGAATTGAACCTTGGGTTTGAAGATCCCGTGTTGTGCACGAGTCTTCATGTGATATGAGGGCAGTGGTGGTGGGTCGGGGGTGTGAGGTTCTTTGGTCCACTAGTTACGGGACCGGTGGGCGGCGGTGTCGGCCGGTGGTGCGGTGACTAGGACCGGGGGCTGTAGGGGTGAGCAAGGAGGCTGGTGGGGTGGTGCCGGATAGTGGCGAGGCTGTCGGAACGGTGGGGGCTGCTTGTTGGTATAGATTTTGGATGACCGGGGATAGACTTGGTTCATCGAGAAAGATGTAATCGGTGGTCTGAAATTTTGGAGATTTGAAAAAGGAAAGGTTGTCTCGTCAAAGGTGACGTGACGAGAGACGATGATTTTGCGAGTAGCAATATCATAGCACAAGTAGCCCCGATGATTAGGAAATAGACCAAGGAAGACACATGGAAGAGTGCGAGGGGCAAGTTTGTGGGGTGCAATGGAGGCTATGTTGGGGTAGCATAAGCATCCAAAAATACGTAGGTGATCATATGATGGTTGCCTACGGTATAAGATTTCTGTAGGGGTCTTGTTTTGGAGTGTGCTAGTTGGTAAAATATTTAGAAGGGATTCTACCATTTTGACACATAGACCCAAAAGGCGGTGGTAGGCAGGCGTGAAACAGAAGTGTGCGGACCATGTTATTGATGGTACGTATAATTCTTTCAGCCTTCCCGTTTTGGGAAGAAGTATAGGGACAAGAAAAATGGAAAACCATGCCTTGTTTAGAACAGAAATTGTGAAATGCCGAGTTATTAAATTCACGTCTATTATCACATTGGAATGATTTAATAGGTTTTTCAAATTGTGTCTTAATGAATTTTTGAAACTCGAGGAATTTTGCAAAAACTTCAGATTTGAATTTCAGTGGGTAAAACCAGACAAAATGTGAAAAATCATCCAAGAATACTAGTTAGAATTTATGACCCAAAGAGCTAGCAATCGGAGATGTCCACAAATCAGCATGAACAATATTAAATGGAGAAAAAGTAACATTGTTTGATGACATAAAGGAAAGATGAGTATGTTTGCCTAGTGGACAAGAAAAACAATGTTGGGCAATTTTCCCATTATTACATTGAATACGCTTAGAAGTCCTAAGAAAAGTAAAAACTGGGTCTCCGAGGTGTCCGAGTCTGTTGTGCCAAGTTGAGGGAGAGATAGCCGCAAGGGATAGAAGTGTTTGCGGTCTGACATCGGAAGATTGAGTGAATGGGTAGAGGTCTCCCACACTATTGCAGCATGTAAGAATTTTCCCCGTATTGAGTTCTTTATCAGAAAAACCAAAAGGGTCAAATTCGACAGACACAGAATTATTGCTAGTGAATTTTCTGACAGAGATTAAGTTTTTAATGATGTTAGGTGTGTATAGGACGTGGTTTAGAGAGAAAGGTGGGTGTGGATGTTTGGTGTGTGTGTTACCGTAACCTTCAATTGGATTGCGATGACCATTGTCGACAATAATAAATTGAGGACACTTTAACCGACGTAGTTGAGATAGGTTACCTGACGATAGGGTGAGGTGAGATGTGGCTCCGGTGTCCATGTACGAATTGTCGTCGGGTGTTGAAGGTTCACGGTGGTGTAGGCCCGGCCCAAAGTAGTCGGGGCCAGTTGTTGTCTTCTTCTTGCTACGGTTGTTATTGCTGCTGCCGCCGTCGCTCGCTTTGACCTGCGATCGAGTGGGCTGCTCGCTGCTGGTGGTTGGTACGTTCGGTGGCCGGGGGGGGGCCCAAGAGGCCGATCGACCACGGATGTTGGAACCGGGCCCTACATTTTGGTGCCGCATTGCAGCCGCTGCTCTTCTTCTTGGTTGTGCCCTCGCTTCTTGTTGGTTCCGATTCGCCGGCTCGGCCGCCGCCGTTGGTTGCGTTGGCCCTTTCCGCGGCCCTTGCCTTTGTTGTTGCGACCTCCGCCACTGGCCTGCTGCTGTTGGACTTGCTGCAGCTGCTGGCCGCAGGTGTTGTCATCCCGTCAACGACTAAGGCCTTTTGATTGTGTTCCTCTTGTTTAGCACGTCTAGTTTCTTCCAACAATAGTAGGGAGAGGGTCGGCTTGTTGAATCATTGTTGCGAGTGTGTGATATTCACCTTTTGGTAAACCCGTAACAAGTTGAAGCACCATCTTAGTTTCTGAAATAGAAGTCCCGACGTTGGATAGTTGATTGGTTATGAGTTTTAGTTGCTTACAATATTCGGACATGTTGTTAAAATTCTCGAGGCGGGTATTATTGAATTGCTCTTCCAAATATAGGGCCCGAGTATTTTTATTGTCCTGAAAGATTTCTTCTAGCCGGACCCAAAGTTCACGTGTCGTAGCTTTTGTTTTCATGATAGTGCACAACAGGTCTTTGGAGATGGTGCCGTAGATCCATTGTTTGACGATGGCGTCAAGACGACGCCAGATTGAGTCTGTAACATCGGTGGGACAAGGAACAAATTCGTCAATATGATCGAGCACGTTGTATGCACATGCATGAATGTAGAATAGTTCCATCCACATGGAATATTGACAGTCTTCTTAGTCAAGAATTATAGGGATAAAATTCTTGATGTTGTTAACGGCGAATGCCGGATGAAAAGAAGATACTAAACGTTGAGAGGGGTTGTCAAGTGTGCCGGTGGATGAACCGGAATTTGTGGGGGAAGACATGGTTGCCACCTGTCGAGGGAAGGGAATTTTCTGGTTTGGCGGAGAAAGGGAGGAAGAAACCAGAAAAAATGTTTTTTTTTTAGTGAAATCAAAAGAAAAATGCTGATTTCGGCCGAGAATGAGGAAGAGAAGGGATTTAGGTTTTAGGCTCTGATACCATGAAAGATAGAATAATTTTCCTTGGGGATTCCTTTCATTATTCACAATATATATAGTTGTACAAGGTTGATTCCTAATATGGTACGAATCCTAACTTACCTTACAAAGGTTGATTCCTAATACAATTAGAATCCTAAGTTACCTTAAATATACATCTATCATAATTACAAAATATACAGAGAATATTCGCTAATAAATGAGAATTGTTTTTTTTATAGCCATGGTACTAAGTGAGCTTGCGTATACCTCGGCTAATTCTACTAGATACTTGCTACCTTCTACCCCATAGGTTTTGGATAACTCTATTCATCAAAATTTGCACAGATTAAAAAAAACACCTAAATAATATTTTTTTCCTCGCTGGAATTTAAACTGAGACCCCGTGGCTGACATTTTCACTTTTTCCTTATTATATCAATAGGATAGTTTCTTGTCATATACAATTTAGCTCTTTTTTCTTGGAGATATTCTCGTTGTAACGGAAATATATTAGGGAATTGTGAGGATCTTTTTTTTTTCGTTATTTCTTTTCGCGGTGCGTAGTGAATATGAAATCGGCATTTGATATTGAATATGCTTCATTATAGAAATTGATCAGTGAAAGAGTAGGTGGGCCAGTAGGTAGTGGGCCTGATGGCGGAATTGGATCACGGGTAGGTTGGGCTCACTGTTGAAGAATATACGGTGAGAGCCCATCATTCAAAAAATTATAATTATTAGGCACGGAATTGGACAAATTAGCAAACGAAAACTGAGTTTCATAAAAAATGACATGACGATTAATTATGATTTTATTAGCGGATAAATCAAAACATTTGTAACCACGATTAGAAGGATAACACAAGAACACACAAGCAGTAGAACGGGCTTGTAGTTTGTTAATTGTAGTAGACGGGAAAAGCGGATAGCACAAACACCCAAACACCCTAAGATGAGAATATGAGAGATCCTTATTATAAAGAATTTTATGGTGATTGATATGCTAAACCTTTGCTAGAGAGTATGTTTAGGAGGTAGGTAGCCATTTTGTAACGCATGATGCTAAAAAGACTAAGGTAATGAAGCATGAGCTAGTAAGGTGCGGATAATATTATTAATGGTATGAATTTTTCTTTCGGCCTTTCCATTTTGTGAGGACGTATGAGGACAAGAAAATTGAAAAGATATGTAATGAGTGTCACAAAATTCCCGAAATGATCCATTATCATATTCCCTACCATTATCACATTGAATTCTAAGAATGTGAAAAAAACTTGAGACTTTTTAGACAAAAGAAAAGTCTACAAAAAATTAGAATAATCATCCGAAAATAAAACATAATAATGATGGCCCAAAGAGCTCAAAACGGAAGATGTCCATGAATCACTATGAATAATGTCAAAATGCATCGACGTACTAGAAGTAGAGGCTACAAACGGTAATCTAACATGTTTCCCTAAAGGACAAATATGAGTACTACGCGTACTCTTACAATCAATAAAATTATTACTTTTAAGAGAAGAAATAATAGACGACCCCGGATGACCCAAAAGTGCATGCCACAAAGAAGGAGCAAGAGCGGCAAATGTTGAAGTTGTGGCTTGACTCGTGGAAATGGTGGTGATGGTGATTGAATAAAGATCTCCCCGGCTATTACATCTCATTAGAAGTATCCTCGTTTTGAAATCCTTCACAGAAAATTCAAAAGGGTCAAAGTTAACAAAAACCCAATTATCTGTTGTGAATTTTCGGACAGATACCAAATTTTTAATTAAGAGAGGGGCATGAAGGACATTTTTAAGGACGAGAGGTGGATGTGGAGGAGGCAAATTTGTGTGACCATAATCACGAATTGGAATTGAATAGCCATTACCAACAATTATGCCACGATTATTGCTTAAATTGAAATAAGACGAGAGATTACCTTGCGCGAACGTCATATGAGAAGTGGCTCCGGTGTCCATATACCAATTTGCGTCCGGGGGATTTAATTCAAGTGTATGCATCATGGCCTCAATATCCGTAGGTGTCAGACCAGAAATTGGGCCCGCATTAGTGAAGGCCTCTTGAGGACGAGGCCCAAGCAGGCCAGCTTGCTGCCAGGACCCAGTTCGGTCAACTAGGCTACCTGCGGTTGCTGGCTGAAATTGGGCCTGGCCCAAGATGAAGGAAAAATTGGGTAAGGTAGGTAAGGTGTCGTGGGCCACTGGCCACTAGCCCAGCCCCACGGCCACTGTCTAGTGGCCCAAGGCTGCTGCCTAGCCGGCCCACTGCCCCCTCATCCTCCACTGTTCGACCATCGCCACGGCCACCGCGATTCTTGCCACCATTTTTCTGATTTTGACCCTTTTTGCCGCCACCGTTGTTATGGTTTTGGCTAGAATTATCAGAGAACGAGTAAGGGTTATCAAATGTGGTCAACATCATGACAAAATTATCTTCGGTAGCCGCCTTTTTAGCCAAGCCGGCCTCTTCTAATGTGAGCATGGAACGGGCCTAGTAGAACGGTGGAAGAGAATTACTTTGACGAAGAAGCGTCCCAACGCCATTATAAGCCTCGGATAGGCCTGCAACCATCTAAAGAACAAGACGATCATTGGTGAGGGGCGCACCAACTTTCCTGAGTTGATCCGCCAATTCTTTCAGCCTTTTACAATAGGATGAGACATTCGGAAAATCCTGCATGTTGACATGAAAAAATTTCTGCTCAAGAGTGACAACACGAGAATTTTTGTTATCTTGAAATATATCACGCACCCTATTCCAAGTTTCCATCGTCATGGCGTTGGGTTCAATAATCGTCTGCAAGAGGTCCTTAGAGATAGTGGAATAAATCTACTGGAGAACTGTAGCATCAAGAGTTGTCCATAACGCAGGGTCATCCTTGGCGGTAGACACCTTCTCCTTGCCTGTTACCGAGGGGATGATGTGATGAATGACTTGATGCGAGCGTGCGTGAATTTTAAATAATTCTATCCACGTCCCGTGTTGAGCGTTTTCCATCTCAAGAACGATAGGGATGTGGTTCTTGATGTTGGAGACTATAAGGGCAGGATGAACACATGTTCTTGGAGGAAGACATGAGGAAAGAACAAGAGGAGAATAGGAATTTTTGGAAGAAAATTTAGAAGAAAGAGGTGTCGGATTCGCGGTATCCGAGGGTGCTAGTCGGCAGTGGAAGTGTATTTGGTAGAAGGAAATTTTGCCCTAGACTTCTGATACCATGAAAGAATATAATTCCTTGATTATTTTCATTAATGAAAGATGTATCTATACAAATGTACAATATCTAAATATGAAAAATAAATCTACCTTTTCCTACTATAATTCTAATAGCTTTTACTAATACAAGACTAATACCATAATTATACTTGTACAAGAATTCTACGATTATGGTAAGTTTAATATACACAATTCATTCCTTTGACAACTTTGTCCATGTATATCACGGCTTCTGTCAATCAGTCCATTTTGCAGTTGATTTTTGTAATCACTAATTATAAATCCGTTTTGTTTGACGTTATAGTGATACGGCAGATACTTATGATTTTTTCTGAGTTCCCTTAATATTAGTTTATGTCCCATATTCGCCTAAGTTAAAGTTGCTGCCTCGTTTCAAAGACTTGATTCTTAGAATAAAGATCTTTCCCCTGGATATTGATTTTAAGCTCGTCTAAGATCCATCCTATTTTTGAACTACGTGATAAGATTTTAGCTACGAACATGAAATTGTGGATAGTAGCAGAGTTAGAATTTTTTACTAAAGGAAATTAAAGTATAAAGAAATATGTAGTCTAATTTTCCGGCGAAAGGATGTCAATTGACTCCAGTCCGAGAGTGGTTCCCCTCCTTACGTGTGGAGTGAATTCATTTTTTTTTTTTTTAAAAAAAGAATTAGAAAGCAGAAAAAGAAGGAAGATGGATCTCAGATTCTCATAGTTGCTTAATTAGTTAATGCATAGCTTGTTAATCTACTCTCCTCCATATCAAAAGGTCCCTTTAATTTGCTTTTCTAAACTTGTACTATGGAGTATTATTTAGGCCTGCCCTTATAGTCGACCAATATATAGTGTAAAATCATCATATAATTAAATGAAGATAAAGTACATAAACTTACTATAACTATAAAATAAGAAATGGGAAACAGGAAACCCAATTGCCATTCACCCTTCTATTTCTATAATTATTGTAAACAAGTTGCTTTTTACCTTTTATTTAACAAAGTTAACTTTAGCATTCTTCCATAAGAGTGCAGGACAGTAATTTTGTAGAAGCTACATGATGTTGGAGAAAAGTAGAATCAAAGGAACAAAACAACAGAGGTTTCGATACAATTGTTCGTTATTCTTAAAAAAATTAAAATTTCGATACGTTTTGTTGGGCGTATGACACATTTATCATGATTTACAAAGTCTGAAAGAATCAAGTGTAGCCAAAAATTGAATTTCAACAAATACATCAAGTGAATATTTCAAGAGAAGAGAATAGAAGGATAATCTGATTGTTCTATTACATTTTGAAGGTAGAAATTTCCAAAAAGGTCAAATTCAGCAACAAAAAAAAAATTTGAATTCCAACAGAAGCATCAAGTGAATTATTTAGAGTAGAGAAGAGAATTAAGGATAATCTGATTGTTATTATATATAGTGGAGTAAAACAAGCATCTATAATACCTTAGATGTATGTTAAAATATGCACAAGTTTTTTAATAACGGTTCTAACCGACATTTTATTCCACTTACAGTTTTAAAATGTACGAAAATAAAACATAAAAATAGTACTACGTGACCGAAAGAATTAATAATTTTGGGGCTACTTTTTAGGCCTAATTGACCAATATTAAAACCTACTAATATCCCCACACATTCAGAGACAAAACATACCAAAAACAGTTAGAAAAATTCTGGCCATATTCCATAGGAATGGACCACAAACAATTAAGGCTTTAACCCTAATGTTAAATAAAAAATGATTCTTCAAATAATTTATTCCAAAAAAGAAAATTATTCCCATGTAGACCCCATTTTGGTGTCAGCTAACAGTATCGTACCTGGCTAGCTAGGCTGTTTTTATTATGGGTAGATTCCCCCCAGATTTTGGTATTTTGTTTTTAATTTCAAAAATAGCAAAATTGTCGAAGAAAAGAAAAGGTGCTTCTATTCAGTTATGAATTTGTTTTAAAAGACTATATTAAGTCTGGGATATTGAGCCGGGACCCTCGTGACTTAGGATTCTGCAAAATCCTATGCCAACAGTTTTCTTTTGTAATCTTTTGAACGGAATGGGGCCAAAATTAATCGTGAACTATTTGAAATAAATCACATGTACCCTCTATTTATTTTTATACCAAATATACATTTGTCATCAATCGAAGGACCTCAAATACCTTTCTACTTGATGGACTGCCAAATTTGCTGATGAGGCAGTGCCATATGAAAAAAATTGTCCATATGCCCATCCACCTAGTCATATGACTCAACCCCACGACCCAAGAGGAGCTCTCTCCTCTTTATTTCCATAGCTGATAAAACCTACCCCACTAGTGGTTCTCCGGTGACCGGTGAAATGCCGGAGCTTTGAGCTACCACCACATATTACAAAATCAACCACTGCTTTATCGCCAGCCAACCACCAAACCCCTCCCGTCTCTCTCCATGTTCTGTTGTTTGCCGCCGCCGGAGTTGTGTTGGAAATTTAATTATATGAGATTGAGTTTTTTCCATCTTTAATGACTTAAACACATGGGCCCCGCATGTAAAAAATATCATTTCTTCTCACATTCCTAATCTACTAAATGAGTGTATGATATTAGTGTCAAGTATCGTCAAATTTCGTTGAGAAATGAAAGAGATATGATGCACAAAGTAAGGTGTTTGAGACACAAATAGATGGATTGATTTGGCCAAATAATATAACTCCCATATCGGTTGAATATGGAAGGATTGAGGACTATATTAACTATAGTTTTTAGTAAGGATTTGGGACTGCAAGGGGTAACCCAAGTTTTAAGAGGGAGGACCTAGGTGAGCTTGGGTTTGGGGCTAAGCCCCACGCGCGCCGCCGCGCGCCCGATCTGGGTCGGTTCGGGTCGTGGGTCGTAGACTTTCTTCGGAATTCTCTTTTTTCCTCGAAAAAAATAAAACCAGAAAATCCTCTTCTCTCTTTGCAATCTGTTCAATAATCTTTTTCTTAATCGGAATCAACATTACTAGCTTTGTATTGTTGGTTGTTGTTGTTTTATCTTGGAAGACTATTGTCCAATACCGTAAAAAATCTATACGGGGTAATTTTATCTTAAAGAAAGAGAGTCATCTCTCGACTCAGCTTTTCCTTCTTGATTAACCTTTCTGATACACTTTAACCTACAGTTTAAGACAAAATTATAATTCTAAGTGTTCGAAAAGATGTATTCTTCAACTATTGCCAATGGTTTTGCTCCTGCCAGTTTCCAAATCGAATGCCCAGAAAAGTTTCTGGGTACCAATTTCAAGAGATGGCAACAAAAGATGTTGTTCTATCTTACTACGTTGAACATGTCACGCTTTTCGACAGAAGATTCTCCTTCTGGTGGAGATACAATAGACACTCAGTCTAACACAACGACTGAAGTGGGCGAAGATATCCAGGTCACAAATGCCCTGAAGTTAACACTGGATGCCTGAAATCATATTGATTTCATGTGCAAAAACTGCATTCTGAACGGTCTTTCGGATACACTCTATACTGTGTATTGCACCGTGAAGACGACAAAGGAGTTATGAGAAAAACTCAAGAAAAAGTACAGTGCACAGGATGTGGGTACTAATAGTTTCATCGTTAGAAATTTTCTGAATTTTCAAATGGTGGATGGTAAATCATTGATGTCCCAAATCTAGGAGTTTCAAATGATTCTTCATCATTTGTATTTGGAAGGAATAAAGTCAAATGAATAGTTTCTAGTTGCTTCTTTGATTGAGAAATTGTCTCCCTCATGGAACAAGCTCATGAGTTATCTCAAAGTAAAGATAATAGAAATGGGGTTTAAGACCTTATCATCAAACTGCAAATACATTAGGATAATAAAATGGCTATATCTAAGGGAAATCAGCCAATAGAGGCAAAAGTGAATCTGGTTGATTCGAAGGGAAACGCTAACAAAAAGCGCAAGTTCATGGAGACGGCAAAAGCCAATCGATGGAGAGGTTCAAAGAAAATTGCCATTACTGTGGAAAGCCTGGCCATGTGATCAAAGAGTGCCGCAAACTGAAGAGAGAGCAGAAGAAAAAGGTCAAGAACAAAGGCAAGGCCAAGGTTAATGTTGTACAAAACGATGGTGGTCCTTCGAACCTTGACGACATAATTGTGGATTTCTCGATTGTAGTGCTGGAGGAAAATCTGGTGGAGAATCCAAGGCAATGGTGGATAGACACGGGTGCAACCCGTCACATCTGCTCTAACAAGAGTGCATTCTCTTCTTACGCCCCAATCACGGGAAAAAGATGTTCATGGATAACGACGCTACCTCTGAAGTGCAAGGGGTTGGAAATGTTGTCCTCAAAATGACTTCAGGCAAAGAGCTTACTCTGAAGGAAGTGATGTACGTCCCTGACATCCGCAAGAACTTGGTTTCAGGGCCACTGTTGGTCAAGGTTGGCTTTAGACTAGTTTTTGAGTCCAACAAATTTGTAATAACTAAGAATGGTACATTTGTATGAAGGGGCTTCGCGTGTGACGACCTCTTAAAAATAAATACTATGTATGTAATCCGTTCATCTAATGAAATAAAGACTTCTACCTACTTGCTTGAATCTTCTAATTTATGGCATCATAGATTAAGGACACGTTAACTACAAATCCATTCAAAAGTTAGGAAGTTGGAATTGTTGCCTTCATTCGACATAAACCCTCAACATAAATGTGAGGTGTGCGTAGAGGCAAAATTAACCAAATCATCTTTCCATTTAGTCGAAAGAAACACCGCTCTTCTAGAACTTATTCACATCGACATATGTGATTTAAAGTTTGTGCAAACTAGAGGGGGAACAAGTACTTTGTGACTTTCATTGATGATAGTACAAGGTATTGTTATGTTTACTTGTTGAAAAGTAAAGATAAAGCGTTTGAAGCATTTAAACGTTACAAAGCAGAAGTTGAAAATCAACTAAACCTACGGATCAAGGCAATTCGTAGTGATAGAGGGGGATAATACGTAGCACCGTTTGAAGAATAGTGTGCTCAATTCGGCATTGTTCATCAAACGATCGCTCCTTACTCACCTCAGTCTAATGGTATTTTCGAGCGCAAAAATCGTACGTTAAAGGAAATGATAAATGTTTTACTTATCAATTTCAATTTAGCTCAAAACATGTGGAGCGAAGCGACTCTTACCGCTAATATAATTCTCAATAGAGTTCCGCATAAGCGTAAGGATAAAACTCCATATGAATCATGGAAAGAAAAGAAACCTACTTACAAATATTTGAAAGTGTGGGGGTGTTTGGCAAAGGTCGAAGTACCTAAACCAAAACATGTCAAAATTGGACATAAGACTGTAGATTGCTTATTCATCGGATATGAAAATAACAGTACTGTTTATCTCTTCTTAGCGTATAAGTCGGAGATACCTGATATCCACGAGGTACGATCATGGAATCAAAGAATGTTGAATTCTTTGAACAGATCTTTCCACGAAAGGAAAAAGAAATAATTTCGCGCAAATGAAGTTATGAACAAAATGCTCAAAATCAACAAGATTCGTGAGGTTATGATTATCAAGAACTAGACGTTCCAGATCTACAAGACTCAGAAGTTACTGACTATCCGAAACTTAATGTTCCAGATCTACAGAACTTAGGAGTTCTAGAGGTTGAATCAAGATGGAGCAAATGAACCAAAAAGGACAAAATCTTTGGTCCAAATTTTCTAACCTATATGGTTGAAAATGAACCGAGTACAGTTAAGGAAGCATTGTTAACTCAGAAGCACCGCTTTGGAAATAAGCTATATAAAGCGAAATAGATTCTATCATGCAAAACCATACTTGGAAAATGGTTGATATTCCTCCGGGAAGCAAACCTTTGGGTTGTAAGTGGATACTCAAAATAAAGTACAAAGCAAATGGAACTATTGACAAGTATAAGGCCAGATTAGTAGTAAAAGGTTACAGACAAAAGGAAGGCCTCGATTACTTCGACCTATACTCCCCTATGTCTAGATTAACGTCCATAAGGGTATTCATAGTCATTGCAGCTTTGCGTGACCTTGAGATGAATCAAATGGATGTTAAGACAGCCTTCCTAAACGGAGAGTTGGAAGAGGAAATATACATGGAACAACCCGACGGATATGTGGTAACAGGACAAGAAAAGAAAGTATGTCGACTTGTTAAGTCTCTTTATGGATTCAAACAAGCCCCGAAATAATGGCAAGTTAGAAACCCTTATAGAAAGTGCTAGCTCTATTTATCCTATTGGGATTGGAGCAAGAATGGAATGGAATATGGATCTCTCTTGTTTATAGATCTTGAAACCAGATCAATATCCATTTCTCAATAGATCTATTTATCGATAGAAAGATATAGATCTATCAAAAGTTTGATAATACTTTATTATCAAAATATTTCTCCATAAATGAATGTGATAAATGTATCTATATCAAAGGGAACTCTGACTCATTTGTCATGATATGCCTTTACGTAGATGACATGCTCATCACCGAAAGTAGTCTAAACTTGATCCTAAACAATGTTTCGACATGAAAGATATGGGTATTGCAAATGTAATCTTAGGAATTAAGATTTCTAAGATATCTGACGGGTTGGTCTTATCTCAATCTCATTACATTGAAGATGTTTTGAGGAAATTTGATATATTTGACACTCCCTATGAAGTCACCAATGGATATAAATCATAGAATTGATAAGAATCGTGGTTCACCAGTATCCCAAGAGTGATATGCGCAGGTCATTGAAAGTTCAATGTATATTACAAACTGCACCCGACCCGATATCTCTTATCCAATCAATAAGTTGGCTAGATTTACTCGTAATCCTAAAATTGATCACTGGAAGGCGATAAAACGGATACTACGATATCTGAAATATTTGCTGACTTACGGATTATATTATTCTAGATATCCAACCGTATTGAAAGGATACATTGATGCAAACTAGATATCGGACAATAAAGAACACTAAATCCACCAGTGGGTATGTTTTTACAATTGGTGGTGGGGCTGTGTCTTGGAATTCTCTAAGCAAACATGCATCGCCCGATCCATGATGGAATCAGAGTTTATTTCTTTGGATAAAGTAGGAGAAGAAGCAGAATGACTTCACGACTTCTTAGAGGATATCCCTTGTTGGGATAAACCCGTACATTCGGTGATAATTCACTGTGACAACCAATCGACTTTAGGAAAGACACATATTAGTATGTACAACAATAAATCTAGATATATTCGTCGGAGACATAAGACCGTTAGACAGTTGATCACTACGGATGTCATTTCCATTGATTACGTTAAATCAAATGATAACATAGATGATCCATTAACTAAAGGCCTATCCAAAGATCAAATATTCTGCATGTCAAGAGGAATTGGCTTAAAACCAAAATAATAAGAATATTTATAGTGGTAACCCAACCTTACTAACTAGAGATCCCAAGAATTTTGGTTCAATGGGAAAACTAAAATGTAGAAGTTCAGTTTTAGCGCTTCACTGGAAGTAAGAACACTTTAGATTATTATTCTTATAATTACAAGGTTGTTCCCGCGATAGACATTAAGTGCTACTTGCATAAATGGCAAAAGATAAGTTTCTAAAACTTTTAATGCTTCCTAACACTTGTAAGTGGGGTATAGCAGGATACCTTATAGAGATCACCTATCTAAGTGCGAAGACAAGCCGCTTCAAATGTACGCACTTAAGAATCCAAGAGTTGTCCATGGCCACAACGGACAAAACTATAAGAAGAAATGAATAAGGGGAGTTATTATGTTGATATCATTGTCTTGGTTTACATTAAACACTGACGGTTCAAGATATCACGTTCACCGTGCAGTAAGTAAATCTGATGGTAATCGACTAAGGAAGGTTCAAATCCGAAAGCTACCTTTCCTGATACAATTTCTTCCCGCTGAAAGATTGCTGAACTTTGGCACCTCGGGTGCACCAATTCTCTTTCAAGAGGGGATTGTTGGAAATTTAACTATATGGATTGAATTTTTCCCATCTTTAATGACTTAAACACATGGACTCGGCATGTCGGAAACATTGTTTCTTCGCACATGCCTAATCTACTAAATGAGTAGATGATATTAGTGCCAAGTATTGTTAAATTTTGTTGAGGAATGAAAGAGATATTGATGCACAAAGTAAGGTGTTTGAGACACAAATAGATGGATTGGTTTGACCAAATAATAGAACTCCCACATCGGTTGAATATGGAAGGATTGAGGATTATATTAACTATAGTTTTGAGTAAGGGTTTAGGACCTCAAGAGGTGACCCAAGTTTTAAGAAGGGGGAAGACCTAGGTGAGCTTGAGTTCGTGGCTAAGCCCTACACGCGCCGCCGCCTACCCGTCCGGTCCGGGTCGGGTCGGGTAGTGGGCTTTCTTCCGGAATTCTCTTTTGGTCCCCAAAATATTTTTTATTTACACTTTGGTCCCTGAAGATTTTGGAAACGTTGCAATGGCTTTATCTTCTCCAAACGGCGCCAGCCAACAGATCTGACTTCAACCGTCAAAATCCGCCCTCTTCTTCATCTATAAATTGAACATTACTGTTCAGTTCAAACGATACGAAAAAACAAAACCAGAAAATCACATCCTCTTTGTAATCTGTTCAATATTATTTTTCTATGCCTGAATCAACATTACTAGCTTTGTATTATTGGTTGTTGCTGTTTTATCTTAAGAGACTATTGTCCAATACCGTAAAAGCATCTATACGGGGCGCTTTTGTCTTAAAGAAAGAAAGTCATCTCTTGACTCAGCTTTTCCTTTTTGATTAACCTTTCTGATACACCTTAACCTATAGTTGATCACCGGATGGCTGACGACGAACCCCCACTAACAAGCCATCTCAGCACCAATTCACACAAGGGAGAAATCAAGAATCATCATAATCTTCACTTTCATTCACCAACTTTTCATTTTGTCATTCTCCAAATCACATATTTTTTTCCAGAAAAAAATAAAGTGCTTTTAAACCCTTCTGAAATTCCACACAAGGACAATTTGGATACTCAATTTTCTCACATTTCTTTGATCTGATGATCTGATTACCATTGTAATGTGTATAACAAATAAAATTACATAAAGGGTCGGTTAGAATCATATAATCTTAGAATAAGTCGACCAATGTCTTGGGGATTGGGTTGGAAACGCCCATCAGATGTATTTCACTTCACATTAAGCTATGGTGAAGATGAGGCATTAGATGAGTCCACATCCACATCATCAAGATTGTCATCATCAACGTCGGCGCACTTCACTATTATCGGTATCTCCGCCATCGCTGACGGAGGGTCAAGAAGAGACTAACCAAGAAGAGCTATTTGGGTTTAGGGTTGATTTAGATTGGAATGTAGGTGATGATGAGGATACCTCTTTAATTTAGCCGATGTGTGGGTCGAGTGAGTCGGGTTATAATCTTACATGGACGACAACTTGGCAATTTTTTTACAGGTGGCGAGGCAAGTAAGCAAATCTGGCAGTCCGTCAAGTAGAAGGGTATTTGAGGTCCCTTCTATTGACGGCGAGGGAATATTTGATACAAAAAACAAACGGAGGGTATATGTGATCTATTTCGAATAGTTGAGGGGCAATTTTGGCCCTTTTCCGTTTTTTGAATTTTATTGTATGTTATAAATTATACATTGATACTAAGGCCCATTTGGACATGATTTGGAATCATGATATCAAATCAATGATTTAAAATCAATATGATTTGAAGTTGAAGTTTTATTTGAACATACAATTTGATTTTTTTTAATTGTATTTTTTCTCATAAACATAAACCATCAAAACTTCCTCAATTCTTATACAATCTTACCAAATGAGCAAAATCACAGTTCATAACAAAGTTAATAAGCTACTAGAAGACCTTTCTAAAAAATACAACATCTACTAATCAAATTTTAGTTCAATAAAAAGAAAAATTGAACATGAGTTATAAAATAATTTAGTTGGTAAATAATTGGTAAGAATAAATTTTGTTATAACTATACTACCAACAAGCATATCTTCTTTCTTTTTTTTTTAAATATTTGATATAAATGGTTGATAAACATGGTTGGTAAATATATCTATCAATTTGTGGATCTTTTTTTTACAAAATATAAATTTATGGGTCAAGTTTTACATCTAAGAAAATTGACTCCAAATCATGTTTTTTTGGAGAATTTGAATCATGATATGAAGTTAAGTTGAAATTTTGAATAAATTTCATAAACCTATACTAATTTGAAATCATAATTTCACATAGCATGGCCAAACAACTACTAATTCTGATTTTCAACGAACTGAGCTTCGCGTTTCACGATTAGTTTCATGTGCAAATTTACCAATTTTGCATAGTGCTTTCATTTTTATTTTCAGAGCTTAGGTTCGTTAGATCCAATTATTTTGAACTAAAATGTGAATATCATTCTTTTTCTTAAATTAATTACATGCATGCTGCTACAATTATGCATGCTTTTATTATGAATATTAGTAATTAGTAATTCATTGTCTACATAGGATTACGTAGTTGATTAGAGCCAACAATGAATAAGTTATCTCTAAGTTTGAATTTCAGTGGTATCTCTTGCTTATAAGATCTTCTTTGTTATCATTTGCTTGTCATCTCTTTTGTAGTGTTATTAATTAATCGGTTGAATATATTAATCATTCTTATTTTGTCCATAAATTTTATTTAGACATTTAAATTTTGATTTATTTTAATTTAACATCTAAACACATAACAAAATATTCATATTACACACTTGCAGTTTAATTTTGATTTCTTTTGCACGCATTGTCAAACACCTACACGTAGATAATTTAACCAATAAAATATATCACATATTTTAATTATATACATCAGCCTCAATTGGATCATACTTGAGGATTTCCGGTTTTATTAAGACTCACGCGTATATTATAACATCTGGCATATTTTAAGTGATTAAATTATTTACATAATGGGTGTTTGAGAACACATACATAAAACATTTTTTTTTAAAAAATTGAGTAGCTAGAAAGTGTCATGTGTTCAGGTTTTTAATCAAAACAGTCATAATTTGAGTGTCTAAATAAAAATTACTGATAAATTTAAGGGGTTGCCGATGCATTGACTCTAATTACTCCCTCATCACATTTTATGTGATGTTATTTAATTGGATACAATTTTCTTTTTCTTAGTAAATTAAAATTTGTGATCTAAAATAAATTAATTCATTATTAAAAAATAAATTAAAATATTTAGTATTAAAGGATAATTATTATTTTGGACTGACTTAAAAAAGTGCATCAATTTTAATTTGGGATATCATTATCAGGAATCTCTAATTTCGTCCTGTTTTGTTAACTCGCGTTGCGCGATTTTCATATTAGCCTCACTTTCTGTCAAAAGCAAAAAATATTTTTTGCACCGTGTTTCTGAACTGTCGCTCCGTGTTCAACTCCTTAGCAGACAAATCAAAACAGAAACCGAAACAGAAACAGAAACAGAAACAGAAACATACAGAAACAAACTTTTTAGGGAGAGAAAATATCACACATAAGAAAAGTAGCATTACCAATTTCTAACTTTCTTCACACAGAAAAGGAAAATCAATCTGCAGGAAATTTTAAAGAAAGAATCTTCCTGCTAGACTGATTTTCCTTCAACTTTTACCACTCATTGCCTGTGTAAATTTTGTTTTCTTTCTGTTACAATTTGATTCCCTCTCCATATCCAATTTTGCAAAATTGGTTGTTTTAAAGAGAGGGGAGGGTTTAATTTGGGGGTTTTAGGACGAATAATGTTGACATTCAATTTCAAATTTGATTTATGATGTAATACGGAAGTGGTGGGTTACATACAAAAGAAAATGTCGTTTTATATTGGTCGCGAGGCTTCCAAGGTTCGTCTTTTAGGTGTACATGAAATTTCTTATTTGCTGTTTTGGAGATAAGAAAATAACGTGTTGTCTTTTTTTTGTATGTATTGGTTTAATTGGGATGATGGTTGTTGTTGTTATGGAGAGCAGCTGTTGAAGAGAATTTGTGCAGAGACAACAATAGAGATCAATCTTCTTGCGGAAAATTGGAAATATATTCTTGGTGGTTTAATATTCCAGGTTTTTATTTGTCTTCCATTTGATCAACCTCATTTTTTTTTTTGTTATTCAGATTTGCAACAACTGATAAACGTAGGGAAAAACTTTTCTTTCTTGGTGTTTGGTTGATAAACAGTTTTTTGGCAAAAGCTGATTTTTTTTTTTTAATGCTATGAACCAAATGCGACAAGTTTTGGGCATGGAAAAGGATATTTTTTGTTTAATTGGGTGTATGTTTTCGTTGAGATGAAACTTTGCAATGGAAATAACAACAATATACAAAGTGTAATCCCACAAGTGAGGTTTGGGGCTTGTGTGGTTTGGGGAGGGTGGGATGTAGGCGGACCTTACCCTACCTTTGTGGGGGTAGAGAGTTTGTTTCCGAAAACTTTGCAATACTACTTTCCGATTAATCATTGTAGTTATAACTTTGCGGAGAGTTAACGTATGGCTTTCCGGGGTATAAGTATGCATCTATAATGGTGTAATATTTACTTTATCATGAGTTAATTAGCCTAAAAATTAAGATGACTACGATTTTCTCTGTTTTTTTTTCCAGCTAAAAGTATAGCTTATCTAGTATTGGCTTGCATAAGTAGTCAATTATTACAGTTTAGGTTGAGGGGCGAGGAGAGATTGAGAGCCATCAAATTTGCATTCTTTTTCATTTCGTATAGAATGATGCCATTTGTGGTTTACATTTCTTGTATACACTTTTTACTGTTGTTGAGAAGTGTTGTTGGCTACTGTATGATGTATCGTACTTTAGTTTTTACTCGTGATCATAGTGAATTTAGATACATGAGTAATGAAATTTATTTGTCTCCTTTCTTCAGTACATCCATGGACTGGGTGCTCGTGGGGTTCACTACTTACATCGACCTGGACCAACTCTTCAGGACGTTGGCTTCTTTCTTCTTCCGGTAGGTTTTATTGGTTGTTTTTTCTATATCTGTCCACTATTCTGGAAGAGATGTATTCATATTTTTCCTTTTTCCTTCCTTGTAAATTTCCAGGAACTTGGGTCAGACAAAGCTTACATAAGCGAAACTGTATTCACCACGATTTTTCTATCTTTTGTCTTGGTGAGTTGGTTTTTATATAAATCTTTCCATCATCAGCTAACACTGAATATCCTTGCTCCCTCTTTTTGTTAATTACAAAGTTTTAGCTTTGAAATTTGGTGCATTATGTTTCTCCCATCTATTATAATTTGTAGGTAAATGAAGACCGTCTAGGCGTTCATAATCACAAGCATACTTGAATATTTTCAAGGCAAACTGTGAGGCCAAGCTAACCTTAAGTTTTAAAATTTAAAATTATGGAAAACCTGGATATTAGACTAAAAATTATAGTGTGGTGCTAGAATGACTTTCCATAACCCTCAACTGGCTATTAGCTTGTCTTAGCATTATAGTTTATTTATTTACCTATGGAAGTGTATTTTGCATATGTTCCTGATTTAATTGTATCTTTGCTGCAGTGGTCATTCCATCCTTTCATTTTCAAGAGCAAAAAGATCTATACGGTTCTGATATGGTGCAGGGTCCTGGCATTCTTAGTTGTAAGTGCCCTCTTTCGTAAGTCAATTTTCAACTAAAATAGTTTTATTCGTCATTATTATATATGGTTTAACTTGGCAAAGATAACTTTTTTTCTCTTCCTATACAATACCTATGTTTGTTCTTTGCCCCCAACGTTTAGAGAGAATCTTGACTGATAGAGTGATCTTCTAATTTGTTAAATAATTGTTTCGTACAGGCTTGTCAATTTCTTCGGATGATAACATTCTATTCTACTCAGCTTCCTGGTCCAAATTATCACTGCCGTGAGGTAGAAAACTGGACCAATTGATGATTTGTTTGTTTGCATTTTGGTTAGTGGTATCTGTGTGTTGTGCATCACCTTACAGTTGATTTTGCGATTTCCAGGGTTCAAAGCTTGCCACACTTCCTCGGCCTAATAGTGTTTTAGAAGTTCTACTACTTAATTGTAAGTTGCATTCATGTTTACACACATAGTATCATTTTTGAGTCTTTGGTTATAACATTGTTTAACTTTGGTGCTTAAATGATCTTTATGGCAGTTCCTCGGGGCATGCTTTATGGTTGTGGTGATTTGATATTTTCATCGCATATGATATTCTCTTTAGTTTTTGTGCGAACGTATCATAAATATGGCTCACGAAGGTAATATTATTGCTTTGTCATACTGTTTTTTTTTCACGTATTGGAGTTAGGTCTGATGTTCAAATTTAGCTTTTCCTCTGGTGAATGTGACTGTACAAGTGATATTATAAATGATTGTTTGATTTTATTCTCAGGTTTATAAAGCAATGTGCTTGGTTAGCTGTTATTGCTCAGAGTTTTTTGATTGTTGCATCGCGTAAACATTACACTGTTGACGTTGTTGTGGCATGGTGAGTCAAATTTTTTGGCTTGAGGTTCTGTCTTGCACATATTTTTTCAAATGTCTTAACTTAATTGACCCATATTGTTTTCCTACAGGTACACTGTTAATCTAGTAGTGTTCTTCATTGACAAAAAATTACCAGGTTAGGGATTCAGTTTTAAACTTCCCTTCGAACAAATTCTTTGATCTGGTTTTATCTTCCTCTTATTAATACTCAAAAGAGAAAGGTAAAGAAAACCCTGAAGCATGAGTTGTTTCATGCAGAACTGCCGGACCGCACTAATGCAACCTCGTTGCTACCAGTAAGTAAGGATAGCAAGACTAAAGAAGAGAATCACAAACTACTGAATGGAAATTCCGGAGATTCTGAAGATTGGGTATAGAAATTAATCCATTTCCATTTTCCAGTTAGCTAGTTTTAGTAACTAATGACATTGCTTTGGCATTGTTTATAGAGGCCTAGAACCCAAATCAACGGGATGATCATGGAAGATGGTAACGCCGTCCGTGTTGAAGCAGCGATGAATGGTGTATAGACGATAAAGTGCACAGAGCGCAACTAACTGAACCTGTTGAGGCACTGCTGTTCGATGTCATTACAAGTTCCACAACTCATCCGTGGTGTTCTTCCAAGTCCAATAGTTTTGGTCTGTAGTGTAGGATACGAAATCTAGATGATACCCTTTGATTGCCTCTGTAGTGTAGGTCCCTGTGCTTAACTTTAATGGCTTCAATGTATCATGGAATTTGATTTTTCCTCTGATAATGCCATTATTTGCTAATCATGCTCACCAAATTTTTTAGTAAACATGTTTATTTCCTAAAGTTGTTGAAGACCCTCCTCCTTTATCCGGGCTTGGGACCGGCAATGTAAGCAAGCTCCAACAGACCGAAGTTTGGGACTGAGGCGTAATTACTTATTATTGTTTAGTTGCAACAAATCTGCAGTTAATGGTGACATGGGATGTGCAGAGCATGTGATGATCCTTTATGCAAAGAGCAGTAGTGGCAGAGGTGTTAGGAAGTTAGATTAATAGATCCAATTAAATGCTTTCTTTGGGTCAAAAACCACATATTCCTTTTGTTCATAGTCAAGTTCTTTATTTATGGACCCATTTACCTGTTTGCTGAAAAGGGCAATTGCAGATGAAGATAGAGACTGCACCTAAATAGCACATGCCTGCCCCTTTTTTGGGGCACACAGGCATTGCCTTTCTCCCACCAGAAAGTGTTATCTCATCTCTCTGACGCCTAAGGTTACTTATTGTTCTCACTCAGATCGTCTTCTCTTTTATTGATAAAGAACACACATTATCCCATGTGCTATTGGTCCCTGTATCATCCCTTCCACTGTGAAATTTACCCTATAATTAGGAGTACTTGTATTCAGAAGTTCAAAAGATCCATGTTTTGGTTTGACTTTCGTTAACTTCCTCTGATCTATGACTTATGTGCTTCTTAGTGATCCATTCATCCTTAATTAGAGGTTTGGATTCGAAGCTCGTAAATGAATAACCTTTCGGTAGGGAGCGTTCTATTCTCATTAGTGGGTCTACCTGCGTGAATCCACTTTCATTATCTTCTAGCTTGATGTTGTTTGAGGTGTGCTTAAGATCCAAACTTGATGCAAAACGCCAACACGCTTGGGCCTCAGGGGTTCTCTCTTTATATCTGGATTGGCTTAGACTTATTATATAGTTAGTACGACTTATATTGGGCAAGCAAGCAAGATAACTATGCACGAGATAGCAAGTCTTAGCCATCACTGTAGACCAAGCACTATACCTCTATCTTCTGCCTAGGGGATTCATGGCTGACTAATATTGCCCGTCATTTAGCTATTGAATTTGTTTTTTTTTCTGGTCATATGTATAGAATCAATTTCAGGATTGGGCACGATATGATAGATAAGAGAACCAATAGTTATCAATAGATAGATATAACAAAATTGATAATTAATTGCTAAGTAAACTTTATAGTGTAATATTTGTTAGGAATAGGAAGTTAGATTTTTAGTATTCCTTCCGTCCCAATTTAAGACACTTTTTTTGGGACAAATAAAAAAGGAAAGTAAGACATTTAAATTTAGAAGGATGAAGTAAAAGAAAATTAGTCACCGTCTTAGATAGGAACTTGCTTCTAAATATTGATTGACAAGGTTTTTCACTTTCACATATTCCAATTAATTGTATGTAGTTTTCAATTTCTTTTTGGTCTATATAATTGTTACATTCTATTGTTTCAATTTCAACCGACACTTTTTGCTCCTGTATGCTTTTCTCCTATGATAATAGTAGTACGTAGTATTTTAGCCGCTCTTCTCTTAGTCCAAAAAAGGTGGAATCTCCCACCTTAGGAGCCCCCCGGTTCGACAGGTCTGTGAAGGAGGTAAATCATGGTGACTCAATTGATTTCAAAAGTTAGACAAGTACCAATATAGCCTCTCTTCTCTCTTTCCCCTAAATAACTAAACATTGAGTGCTGATTGCTGGATTTCACTTCACACCCATACTAGAAAGCTTTCAGTAGTACATTACGTTCAACTTTGTACTATGAGTAGTATTTAGAAAATACAAGAAGCAAACAGTTTCAAAAGGCAAGACATTTTGGTTTCTAAAAGGCAGGGGCAAAATACCCAATAATATCCTTTTTCTTATACCCCATTATCGAGTGAATTCATAGTGAAGCTAGTAGTGTAACAAGTACCTGTTGCACATTATCAAGGGACACAAAATTGCATTGTAACTTTTTGTTTTTTTGCCTTAAAAATCTGTGCGCAAGATTTGAAAAAATAATTTTATGGGAGTCCCACGAAGGTTTTGTGTCAGTGTATGAATTATTGTAACGTACGCAACATGATAAGGTAGAGGATTATAATGAGCAAACGTTAATTATGCCACCTTCATTTGTACCTTTTTTTTGCTATTGATTGTTTGGTATTTTCCTTTTCAATCTTCTTTCCTTTTGGCCAAATATATTGACGGCCCTCTAAACTTGTTCATTACTTGAACTTGAAGTACTTATTGAATACATCATGTTGCATAAAACTGTTCCTATTAAACACAAATTTGACAAAATAAAAGACATCATGTGATCAAAACCAGTGTAGGACGCACATTGTGTCATGTCAGCAAAAAGTGTTTAATTGGTATATATCTTAAGTGGTGTATAATAGATGTTCAATAGGTACTCATCCTAGTTCAGATGTAAAAAGAAAAATATCAAACAAGTTAAGAGTAGGGATGGCAACGGATAGGATCTGGACCGGATCCTACTAGATCCAGATCCAGATCCATCGGGTCCATAAAAATCAGATCCAAATCCAGATTCATCGGATACACCGGGTCTATGGATCGGATCTGGATCCACACGTGAAAAAAAATTCTAGATCACCACACTTGTATATATATAAAGCGAATTGAACCATAATAGACTTAGGGATGGCAACGGATCGGATCTGGACCGGATCCTACTAGATCTAGATCCAGATCCGTTTTTCATACCTGAATCCAGATTCGTCGGGTCCATAAAAATCATATCCAAATCCGGATCCATCGGATCCACTGGGTCCACGGATCGGATCTGGATCCACATGTAAAAAAATTTGCCTTGCTAAGAATTTTTTATTAAACTGGCAAACGATTTTTACTTAGCTAACAGTTTATTGTGTTTCAAATTTGAAATGTTCATATGAGATATTTTGTTCGTTGTTTCGTTTTGATTGTGAGCTATTAATTGAAAATGTTGGACAATGACAATAGTTGTGGAAAATGCTGACTAGTATTTCCACAATGCAGAACTTGCATGTGCTTGAAATCTTCACAAATGAAGTGAATATAATTTTAACTACTTGTCTATAGAGATGTTAGTCATTCACTAATATAACATTGATTTTATTATCAAAGTTACCTCTTTATTTTTTGGTTTTTGAGTTAACGCGGGGATAAATTAAACTTATTTTGAGAATTAAACTTGCAAGGATGTGCTTAGCAATTTTAAGAAAATACTTATAAAATTACATTCTAGGTTATGAATATATTTAATAAAAAATGGATCCACGGATCGGATCTGGACCGGATACGGATCTCAAATACAAGATCCAGATCTAGATCCGATCCGTCAAAAATGGATCCGGGTCCGATCCGGATCCGTCGGGTCCAAATTTTGAAGATCCATATCCTATAAAACGGATCTGGATCCACCGGATCCGGACCGGGTCCAGGATCCATTGCCATCTCTAGTTAAGAGGTTGTATACGTATTTGATTTTTTTTTCTCTACACCTATATTCATGGGTACATGTTTCTCTATGGGTGCAATATAACAGTATCCAATTGCAATAGGATATATATATATAACTTAAATTCATGGGTACATGTTTCTCTATGGTGCAATATAACAGTATCCAATTGCAATAGCCTGTCAACAGCTAGTTTTGTCTATCCCCTTTTTTCAAGTTCAACTTTTGTTGATACAATTGACAGCCAACATGTTTGTGTCTGATTCGAGTGAGATTGCATTTCCATGACTCATGATTAGGGTGCGTCTGTCTAACGACCGCTGTTGTTACTGTTATTGAGTGTATATACTGTTAAGAGTGAGGCTCAAACTTTAAACAGTGACTTGATGATGACGCTGAGGGGTCCTCTTGACACCCTTGTTGCTACACATTTTAAACACAATGGGCCAACTTGTTTCTTACTTTCTTTAGTGAATATGGAATTAGTAGTGTTGATCATCATTCATTTGGTCGAGCTTTAGGGGCCAAATTTGAGGGATTAACCATTTCATTTGGATTATATACTTAACTAGAATCACTTAGTTTAATTTAGGATTAGTTTTTTTTACCTTTGGTAAGATTTTTGATTTTGAGATTAACAATTCCATTATTGTTTATACCATAATTATGATATTATTTTTATCCCATACTTCATGTTTTGGTAACAATTTCGGGATTAGTTAAACACCAAAGTGACACATTTTCCCTTCTCCAAAAGTCTTCTTCCGAAGTCCTTTAAGAAAAGCAAGGTTAACATTGAAATAAAAGTTTATCACTCTATCTAGTTCAAATCAAAACATATTTTATATCATACGTCCTATATTCTATTTTTAGTCCAATGAACCTATATATGTAAATAAAAGTATATTCATTAAATATCTCCGTCATATTAATCCCGGTATATATTATAGTTACTCAATTATTAATCCCGGGATAACTTATTTCACAAATTAAACGACCCCTTAGAGATGAGATGACGATCCAATTTCTGCACAAAAGTAAAGGACAATTCATAAGATATACTAAACTCCTGCTATGCCTGAGATTCAGGAAAGATTTAGACTAGATTGAGTTTATTATATACGATTTTATTATTTTTATAAAGACTGTTTTTACGGTTTAAACACGTGACCTCTTAATTATATGACAACAACTTTTATTGCACCAAGACTCTCCTTCAACCCAATTCAATTTCTGCATAGTTTAATGTAAAAGAAGGAAGGGACATATAGAGGGAAAAACGGGAGGAAACAGATGGACAAGCAGTGAAAACATAAATAACATTACAAAAATACTAGCCCAAAATTCTTGTGTCTGGAATTTGAAGCAGTCTAAGATTCAGTGATGCAACACCTTGAAATCAATTACGGAGTACTATTTCACATACTGGAAATCGGATTTGCGAGCTCCTCTCTTAGCCTTTTCCTCCTATATTTTCTGACTAGGTCAACTCACCGTTATATTTTACTAAAAAAATAGTTTTTTTTTTAATTCAAGATTCGGAATGTAATAGGAGCAATCGTTTTCTTTTAAGATATAGTGTAAGATATAAGTTATCCATCGGCTAAATACTTGACTTGACATGGTCTAATTAAAACTAGTTAGTAATAAATAATAACATTGACCTAGTCCTAATTGGTGAAATATACTTTGCCTAGAACTGCATGAAGAAAGATTTTATGAATCAAACCAAATCCATTTTTCAACTTTTATCCTTTGAAAGGTACTTTTATTGGATAATCCTGTTTTTCGATGAAAATGATTCTAACAAAAAACACAGTTAGAAATTTGTATTCAAAGGTTTAAAGACAAGTAGGTTGTATCTAATCCGGAGACCCTTTCAAACTAGTCCGGTGTTATGAGTTAGACTATGGATGTGCAAGATTAAAAGCTAAGTAATAAACGGGAATACGCAAGTAAAGTGAGTAAATAAACTAGATCTAAAATAAATAATGAATTGTGTAAGAACAAGAGCTAAGAGTGGTGTATTCGCTTGAGAGAGATCTGGGTTACAAGTATGAGCTTAGAGAGAATACAATGTCAGTTCCTTCTCTTCTAAATCTTAGATATATAAGACAAAACTTAGACTATTATGGCCCCCTAAAGCTATGACGACATGAGCACACTGATGTCGCCGTGCCCACGTGCGCCACGACACTCTGATCTAGGAAGACTGATGTGATGAGAATTGTTGGGAGTGGAAGACAACCGTAGAGAGCCTTTGGGACCGTTGAGATTTCCGAAACTACCAGCCTTCTTTTGTACGCCAACGCTTCCGGACGCAATACAAACGCATGTCTCTTTCAACACTTTTTATTTTATTTATTTTGGAGTTCAATTAATTTAAATCCACGCAAAAAAATTTACTTTACCAGATAAAACGCTTCCTATCAAATGAACTTATAGCCTAATGACATTTAATTGTAGTGTAAACTTCAAATCGATATGAGATCTCACGTTTGAGTATTTTGGTAAAACTTTTGTTATTTGTATGCGAAATGACAAATCGTGCAAAGATGATTAAAATTTTTGGAAGAATGCTAGTGTGCATTTACTAAAATAGTTATCCGTATTAGACAAAAACTCTCTGTTCCAATCACTAATCATATAACATCGATTTCAGATAAGAAAGAGTGATTAGCTAAAGATTCACCAATAAAAAAATATGTTGTATTTCCATCAAAATGAATAAACTGTTTTTCGGGTTTGAATCTGAGAATAAATTTTTCCCATAGGAAACACTTCTCCTTAAATAGATTCTAGTGACACTAATAAAAAATAGTAAAATAACTAAGTTTCAGCTACTAAATAATTATAAAAATAAATAAATTATTGAAGCGGCCTTTTGAGTCTTACTTTCATTGCAAGTTTACTCAACATGATCGGTAGAATATTGTAAATCTCCCTTGATCGGAGTCCTTTCATTAATACAATAGGCTGTACAATTATAATTCCAATGGAATAAAGATATCTACTTTACATAATTACAGAATATTGCAGAATATACGGTGAATATATGAAAATATATTCACGCACACCCCTCAGTCGGAGCGGGAGGAGGCCGGACGCTGAGACTGAATCTGAAGTCAAGGAAACAGTTGCCGAGGAAGCCCCTTAGTGAAGATATCTGCGTACTGATACGAAGAAGGAACATGTAGCACCCTAATGTGACCCATTGCAACCTTCTCGCGAACAAAGTGAATATCCATCTCAATATGTTTGGTTCGTTGATGCTGAACCGGGTTATGAGACAAGTAGACAACAAATATGTTGTCATAGTAAACCAAAGATTCTTTACGTAAGGGACAATGAAGCTCAAGAAGGAGATTTCGGAGCCAACACAGCTCTGCAACAACGTTTGCAACGCCTCAATATCTTGCTTCTACACTTGAGCGGGGAAGCGTGGCTTGCCGCTTGATAGACCACGAAATAATATTATCCCTAAAAGATACACAATAACCGGATGTAGAGCGACGGGTGTCCGGACAGCCTGCCCAATCGGCGTCCGTGTAAGAGAGCAACCTAGTCGGTGCGGAGGGATATAGATGTAGTCCATAGTCAAGAGTGTCCTTAACGTACCGAATGATACACTTAAGAGCTGTAAAGTGAGGCTCCCTAGAAGCGTGCATGAACAAGCACACATGCTGAATAGCATACGCAATATCGGGCCGAGTGAAGGTAAAATACTGAAGAGCACCTGCGAGACATCTATAAAGAGAGGGATCGCAGTCAGCTGATTGGATCCCCGTCATCTGCGCTGAGTTTGGACTTTGAGTCGACAGAAGTGGGCATGATCTTGCAATTTGCCATTTTAACCCGGTAGATAATTTCCTCTGCATACTTACGCTGATTTAGGAACATGGCATGTGTTGATCTGGTCACAGATATCCCCAAAAAATAATTCAATTTGCCCAAATCTTTCATAGCGAATTCGGACTTGAGCAGGGCAATGATCCCGTGTTTCTGTGCATCAGAAGAAGCTATCAGAACGATATCATCCACATATAAAAGAAGGTGAGTCGTGTCAGTACCTCGATGAAAAATAAAAAGTGAATGATCACTCTTGCTGCACACTAACCCGATCTGTATGATGTATGTAGCAAACCTCTCATACCAAGACCTGGGGGTTTATTTTAAACCATATAGTGACTTATGAAGATGACAGATATACTGATGAACCTCCGGATGCACAAAGCCAGACGGTTGATGCATATAAACGGTTTCTTTCAAATCCACATGTAAGAAAGCATTTTTTACATAAAGCTGGTAAATAGGTCAATTCTTCCCCATATATATACTCAACACAGTGCGAATAGTGGCTGGTTTGACCACCGGACTAGAAGTATCACCACAATCAACGCCCTTTTGTTGCCCAGTACCATTAGACACAAGTCTAGCCTTATGTAAGGATGGCAAAATTGACCCGACCCAGTCAACGCAGGTAATTACCCGCTTTGACCGATCCATGAGTCGGATAGGGTATTAACCCGACTGTCTGAGGGTGGGTTAGGGGCGGGTAAGGATATGGCTAAACCCTAACCGTACCCGACTCGTTACCCGATGGGTAGGATCGGGTATCCTACCCGACCCATCCCTACCTTACCCGGCCCATTCATATATAATTGTAATTATAAAGATAATAATATATATATATATATATATTTTGAGGACCTTAATTTAATTATTTAAGTATCAATATAGATAATAGTAATAAACTATATAATAAAAATATATAATCCTTAACATACAATTAACATGAATAATTATTAGTATATATATATATATATTTAAAAAAAAAAAAAAAACTCCACCTAAACTACATATTTATTTGTAGAGGAAGTTCCTAGTACTACATCAAACTTAGTTGAATGTCCAACCATTTGTGTTGATGAAGATGTGGATGATGAAGGTATGAAATCTTACATATATTACTTATTAATAAATGAAGGTGTAATTTTTTTTCTATTTGGTTAATTCAATTAATTTTTTATCAATGTTGTAGATCCTTTGATAATACTTTGAAGATTTTTCAATGGTCAATGTAGTGCTTTGTTGTTTCAAAGGTATGACTTTATTGTTGTGTTTTTTCTTCCTTTATATTGAGATATAATTTTTTCTATATAATCTCTTTTTTTTTTATCATTTTTCTTTTGTTTTTCATAGATTTATGGAGAAGCACACTAAAAGTTTGAAGACATTGAAGACATGTTTGGTGTAATTGCATTTTGTTTTGAGATGACATTAGTGTTTGAACAATATTTTCATAGAACTTTGATTGTATTTGGTAATTATGAAACTTATTTGGTAATATATTTTATGAAATTTGTAGAATTTTTGTGTTTTATTACATGAAGTGTATAACCCGCGTGTACCCAATATCCGAAAGGGGCAAATAAGGGTATGGAGATTATATACCCAATGGGTAATGGGTAGGTATGAGTGGCACATTTGGGAGGGTGGGTAGAGTACGGGAATTCCAAAACCTGCCCCAAACCCGATCCACTGCCATCCCTTAGCCTTATGGCGTTTAAGCTCACTATTGTCTCTGAATTTATGACGATAGAGCCACATACAACGAATCACATTCACCCCATTTGGGACAAGATCCCAAGTGTGCTAATTGGTTAATGCATTAAAATCCTCACGCATGGTCGCATTCCAATTTGGGTCAAGTTTGGCTAATTTTGGGTTTTTAAAAATAGGTGAGATAGTTTGAGTGGATAGGTTAAAGTGAACTTTTGGTTTGAAAATCCCGTGTTATGCACGGGTTTTCATTCGGTGCGTGGATATGGTCACTGGTTGGGCAGAGGGGCTGGGTGGTGACGGGCGTCGGGATAGCAGTATTCGACAGTGTGGTGGGTGTCTCAACGGGAGGGAGGTGCAGTGTGGTGGTAGTGTCGTCGGGCAGTGAGGTTGTAGAAGGGCTGTTGTTTGACGAGGCATGTGGAGGTGGTGGCGGTACGGCTGGAGGTTGCAGATATTGTAGTGCATTTTGGACTAGAGGTGAGGTGTCCGAGTCATCAAGAAATCCGTAATCAGTGGGTCGGAATTGGTGGATGTTGGCAAATGTGATGACGTGCTCCTCAAACGTGACATGACGTGAGACTATGATTTTGCATGTGGCACGTTATAGCATAAGTACCCCTATGGTTCGACGGGAACCCCAAGAAGACACACGGAGTGATACGGGGTGCTAATTTGTGTGGGATGGTGGATGCAAGATTCGGGTGGTAGAGACAACAAAAAATCTGAAGGTGATCATAGGTAGGGATACGACAAAATAGGAACTCTGTGGGGGTCCTATTTTGGGGGCGTATAGGTAGGTAGTATATTAATAAGGTACTTTGCCATTTTTAATGCATATATCCAAAAGTTGGGGGAAGAGGCACATGAAAAAGTAAGATACGAATCATATTGTTAATGGCGCGGATAATTCGTTCAGCTTTACCATTTTGAGGGGAAGTATGGGGGCAGGAGAAATGAAAGGTCATGTCGTTAGCTGCACAGAATTTATGAAAGAGAGGATTATTAAACTCACGACCATTGTCACATTGAAATATTTTTATTTCTTTTTCAAATTGTGTTTTAACATACGTACGAAATTCAAGAAACTTAGAGTAGACCTGAAATTTATAGTGGATCGGATAGACCCATAGGAAGTGAGAAAAATTATCCAAGAATATTAAATAATATTTATGACCCAATTTGCTAGTAATAGGAAATGTCCATAAATCTGCATGAATACTATCAAAGGGAGAAAACGTAATACTCAAAGATGACGTAAATGGAAGTCTAACATGCTTTCTGAGATGACAAGAGTAGCAATTTTGGGCAAGGTTCCCTTTATCATATTGAATTAGATTGCGATTTTTAAGAAAATAAAAAATACGAGCTCCGGGATGTTCAAGTCTACTATGCCACGTCGAGGAGGAGATTGCAACTAGAGATGTGGGAGGGTTTACACTCGCAGCGGACATGGATAGGAAAGGATAGAGGTCCCCCATACTATTGCATCTCGTAAGAAGTCTCCCCGTACGTAGGTCCTTCACAGAAAAACTAAACGGGTCAAAATCAACAGATACGGAATTATCAGTGGCAAATTTTCTAACAGAGATTATATTCTTGATAATATTAGGGGCATATAAGACGTGTTTAATGGAGAAAGGGGGGGTGGGTGCGGTGGTGGAGTTTCTGTATGACCAAACCCTTAAATTGGAATGTGATGACTATTTTCGACCATAATAAATTGAGAAATATTTAAATTGCACAGGTGAGGAAGATTACCAGAGTTGTGAGTGAGGTGAGACGTGGCGCCCGTATTCATATACCAAGCGTCATGAGGTTGCTGAAGATTTAATGTTCTGAAATCCTGGCCCAAATTTGTTGGAGTGAGGTCGGAAGTGGACTATTGGGCTGTGGAAAAATGGGCTTGATGGATGGGGCCCATCGGGTGCGACGTTGGTTGGCTCCCAGGATGCTGGGCCGCTGCTGTTTCCACTGTTGCAATTGGGTTGCGATTGCTGGAAAATCGCTGGCCCAATTCCCGTATAACTACCAAAGCAATGGGCCGACCCATTGTGTTGGGTGCTGGACCTGTTGTGGCTGGCTGGAATTATTGGTCCGTCCCCTTCGGCCTTTACCTTTGCCTCCGCGGCCTCTGCCTTTATCGCCACCGCAGTTGTTCTGCGGTGGATGGTGGTCGGAGTGTGGTGGTTGGCGCGGGGGCGTCAACCACCAATGCCTTGGGGTTGTATTCATCTTGTTTTGCTTGTCTCGTCTCCTCTAATAGCAATTGGGGCCACGCTTTGTTGAAACTCGATAGGAGATCGACCTGTTGGATCATCGTTGCAAGTGTGTCATAATCACCTTTCGGTAAACCATTAATTAATTGCAGAACCATCTTCATGTAAAAAATTGGAGTACCCACGATAAATAATTGGTCAGCAAGCAATTTTAATTGTTTGCAGTAGTCGGCCGTATTTGTAAAATTTTCAAAACGGGGTGGTGTTGAATTGCTCCTCAAGATACACGGCACGTGTATGTTTGTTGTCTTGAAAATTTTCCTCCAACTGTGTCCATAATTCTTGAGCCGAAGCTCCGGTCTTCATAATAGTATGAATCAGATCCTTGGAGATAATGCCATAGATCCAGTGCGTGACGATAGCGCAAACTATTTTCACGTCATGTCGTCGACGTCGGGTGGGCGGGGAAATGTGGTCAAACACGTTGTAAGCACATGCATGAATTTGGAAAAGTTCAACCCACGACGCGTATTGTCCATCCTCTTGATAAAAAATCAACGGGATGAAGTTCTTGATATTGGTTACGGCGAAAGCCGGATGAAAGGTGTTGGGGTTGGAAGAGAGAGGAGGATTTTTGACGTCAAGTGTTGATGAGGAGCAAGCGGGAGAAGCTATGTGGGCCGCGGGCGACGCCATGAGGGCTGCCGGAAAGTAGGTAAAGAAAAAAGGGGGTTCGGTAGATATACGAGGTGTATATGGGGCAGTATCAGTCGTATACGAGGTGTATATCAGCTAAGGGAAGTTGTATAAGACTGTATACGAGTATTATATGGCGGCAAGTATGGTATATCAGTCGTATACATGATGTATATCGGCTGTGTGTAAGGCTATATACGAGTTGTATATAGAGGCAGGGATGGTATATCATCCGTATACAGGGTGTATATCGGTCGTTTACAGTAGGGTTTGGCGTCGGAAACAAAGAAAGAATAGGGGGGGCGAATAGGGTTTAGGGATTTTTGGCTCTTAATACCATTTAGAATAGTGTAAATCTTCCTTGACTGGAGTTTTTTCATTAATACAATATATATAGGGTGTACAATTGTAATTCCAATGGAATAAGGATATCTAATTTATATAATTACACTCAAATATTAATTACAGAATACAGAATATACGGTGAATATATGCAAATATATTCACTATCATGTCCTCACCTTGAGTCACAATCCTAAGTTCTAAATATATTTATATATTTGGCAATTAATTAACAAGGATGTTGATGTATAAAACAAAAAGACAAGGAAGGTACCTGTGTATTCAGAAAAAAACATATTAGAGTGAAGGTATATATATAAAGGTGAAATCGAAAGACAAAATATAGGAGTTGTAAAACTAAAAGAGAACTAGTCAATAAAAATGTCTTCTATAAAATCTTAATTTTGCTTCCAGTACACAATGCCATTTCGAGACTTGCGTTCTCTTTTCTATTTAAAAAATAGAGTTAATAAGAAATTGTGAATATTAATTCTTTAATTTATAAAGTAGAGTGTAACATCATTATGTTACGATGCATTAGACCATGTAAAGTTACTTTTGTACAAGGGTACTTATTTTTAACTAAAGAATATCACTGATTCTGTTACTAGCCTCTAATTTATTATCTTCAGTGGTTGAAGTATAGTTAAAAAGAACTGCAGAAATGTATTTTTGGGTAACCCCATTTTACCATACAATTATTACTCCAGTAACAACTAGTAATTCTCACCAAAAACAAAGTAGTAATGGGTTCTTTGGCGAAAGAAGTTATTTACTCGTGTTTTTTTTTTTTTTTTTTTTTGGTGAGATCGGCTTTATCACGAGGGAATGAGATCACATAAATATTTTCTTCGTTATATGTTCTTTTCACACGAGATTAACAAAATATATTACTCTTTTCTTCTCATGTGATGCACTATAATTGAAAGGGGAATATAAGAGTTTGAGTTATGAGTTTTAAATTTTAGAAATACAGTTTATTAATTTTTGAATAAATTATTTATGCATATTTAATGATTTTTTGTATAAAAGTATAGAGTTTTGATTAAAGCTATTGATTTATGCCGAATCTGTAGCTAGAACTTTTACTTCGCCTCTAATTTGATTGAGCATGTAATTTTAAGAGTGAAGATATACTCTTGTCTCAATTTTAAAATATATGATTTAAAACAAGTCATAGATATTTATATGAAATTGTAACAGAAAAATAGAGACGGACCGGGTCAAATTGAGGAGCTTGCTGTGGAGATAGGTTTACGGTTCGTGAACCGAATGTCTCATGTGGCGACTCCAGACTTGATTCCCGGAACCACATCAATTTTTTTTTAATTTCTATTCTAATAGAGGGGTAAGGAAGTACCTCATCTGTCCCAATTTTATGTCACAATCGTTTTTTTATCCGGTCACAAAAAAATAATACCTTTATGCACTAATAATTGAACTTAAGATCAATTATTTAAAATGAAATAATTTATAATTAGATAAAAATTTATAACTTAATTTGGTCATAAATTTCAAAAATCTTACTCTTTTTAATTTATGTGTCAGTCAACAACCTCTACATTAATTGTGACAAAGAGAAGTAGAGTTTGAGAGATTCATTTTTTCGGATCTTGTGTATATGAGATCATTTTCTCTACCAAACTTAATAATTCAACTTAAAACTAAAAGTCATAAATTTAGGTGAACACAATTATTAACTTTATCATTTTTGGGGATAAAAAAGAATACTGTGCAAGCACAAAAAAGAAACAACGAAGTAGAAGTTCAAAGTTCAAACACAGCTATGGCAGAAAAGTTAGGCCCAAAAAAAGAAAACACAGAGAGAAAAAGAGAAACACATTATATACATCTCCAAACAAACAAAGAAAAGGTCATTCTCTTTGCATTAACTTTTTCAGCATAAAACACATGAAATATCACTTCTTCATATCATTCAACCAATACTCATATACCCCATTTTTCTCTTCTTATACTCATAGTACAACAAACACAACCCCCCCCCCCCCTTTCTCTGTCACTATATCTTATTGAAAAGAAAGACCAAACAAACTTGCCTAGCTAAAAAAAATCCTTTCTTTGGATACCCACATAGTAATTATCTTTCATATAGTAAAAAGCAAAAAAAAGTGTTGTGTTCTTGCAAATGCTTAAAAAGGGTCTAAATATTTTCCAATAATAATTTGCTGTCAAAATGGGTGTCCCTTGTTCAAAATTCTCTTTGTGTTGCTTTAATTCCAACCTTAAATCATCCCCTCATGATTTATCTGATTTGGGTAATTTTTTTTCTTTTACATAACTATTTTATATGTGTTTTTGCCATTCTTGATTGTTTTTTTTAATGTGTCATAATAATTTGTGCAGAGAATGGAGGGGAAAATGGGAAAAATGTGTTGCCAAGTTTTACCGAGTTTAGTTTAGATGTGTTGATGATTGCAACTGATGGATTTGCTGCTGATAATATAGTGTCTGAACATGGAGAGAAAGCCCCAAATGTTGTTTATAAAGGGTTGCTTGAGAATGGTCATTGGGTTGCTGTTAAGCGGTTCAATAGATCTGCTTGGCCAGATTCTCGACAATTCTTGGTTAGCTTTCATTTAGCTCTATTTGCTTCTATTGAATTATGTCTAATAACCATAGATAAGAGACATTTAATTAGTTTAAGAGGGTCTAATTCTTTTTCATGATCAAGCAGATAAAAACAACTTAGACCTTAGCTTGCTCTAATCAGAGGCAGATCTAGGATTTGAAGTTTACGGGTTTCTATAACGAACTCAAGTTAATATACAACAATAATTGAGTTCATAGTCAAATATTTATAGATATTAGTGGAAAAAAGCTACTTGAACATGTACATTGTACTCGAGATCCGATACGGGCTCTAATACAATAAATCATGTTGAAGGAGAGCCTTGGAGCAACGGTAGAGTTGTTTTCGTATGATCTAGAGGTCACGTGTTCGAGCCGTGGAAGCAACCACTAATGCTTGCATTATGTTAGACTGTCTGCGTCATACCCTTTGGGGTGCGGCCGTTCTCCGGACCCTACTAACGCGGGATGCTTTGTGTACCGGGCTGCCCTGCCCATGTTGAATTGTGTGAGACCACCTTATCTAAAAGCTCAGAGAAAGAGAACACATTTGTTAATTCATTTATATTATGTATACAACAGCTTCATCACCACAAAATTTGGATATGCAATTGAGAGAGAATAGGGCGATAGCAACAAACACAAGAACTGAAATAGATTAAAAGATTCCGTAGAGAAGAGGGGAAAGTTGCTTAGATAGGGCGATAGCCCGGTTTTGATTGTTTATCCTTTCCCGCGCTTGTCTTGTATTGAGGTATACCGAAGTAATGATTTAAAGTAGAACCTTTTTACATTACGGTTCAATAGTATGAATTCGGTAAGGGTATAATTATCCCCTTTAAGATCAGACAATTCCATCGAATGGAATATGATTGTATGTGTGATAGTATCTACTATACCAGGAATATCAATGAACCGGATTATTAAAATTGCTCAGGATAGCCTTTTTTAGCTTCTAGGGTCTATTCTTAGTTCAAGATCCCTCTTACTAATTGGAATCAAAGAATTAGTAGATCTGTTGCTTTTTTTTTGTCTATCCAATTTCTTTTACTAGTTTGTATGTTGAGCTTTGTTTTGGACACTGTTTATGTAATGCATAGGATGAAGCTAAGGCAGTGGGGAATCTGAGGAGTGAAAGACTGGCAAATCTACTTGGATGTTGCTGTGAAGGCGAACAGAGGTTGCTCGTAGCTGAGTTCATGCCAAATGAGACCCTAGCGAAACATTTATTTCACTGTGAGTTTTCCCCATAGTCTTAATTAATAACATTTAAATCTTGTAACTCCAATGCTGATATTTGATTTACCCTGAAATGAAATAAGGGGACAGCCAACCTATGAAGTGGGTGATGAGATTGAGGGTGGCTCTTTACTTAGCTCAAGCTATGGAATACTGCTGCAATAAGGGTCGAGCAATATATCACGATCTTAATGCTTACAGAATCTTATTTGATCAGGTAAAATTAGTTTACACTTAGGTTCCTTAACCCTAATATCTTGCTGTTTGTCCGGCTTTGTAATTTTGTTTTGCATTCTACAGGATGGTAATCCTAGGCTCTCTTGCTTTGGCCTGATGAAGAACAGTAGAGATGGAAAAAGTTATAGTACAAACTTGGCTTTCACTCCTCCAGAGTACATGCGAACAGGTCAACTATCCGTTTCTCTAAGCTATTATTTACTCAGTTTAGTGTTCTAAGCTATTATTTACTCAGTTTAGTGTTTTATGATTGGCAGGAAGAGTGACATCTGAAAGTGTAGTTTACAGTTTTGGAACAATGTTGCTAGATCTTTTGAGTGGAAAACATATACCTCCAAGCCATGTAAGTTTCAAAAGATTGTTCGACCCTTTTTTCTGGAAAAAATGTCAACTCTTAGTGTGAATCCATGTATTAGTGGACGTTATTGACTCTACTATCTGAGTACCTAAATATAAGATTTTATTTTATCTTCCTGTAGGCACTTGATCTAATTCGGGTGAAGAATTTGACAATGTTGATGGATTCTTGTTTGGAGGGTGATTTCTCTAATGATGATGGAACCGAGCTAGTCCGGCTAGCCACCCGTTGTTTACAATATGAAGCACGTGAGAGGCCAAATGCAAAGTCTCTTGTTAATTCTCTTATAACCATTCAGAAAGAAACAGAGGTACAACCAAATAATAGTAACTGTATTCCAATGAGTTGCTTTGAGATATCAATCAAAATAATAATTATTGTAATAATAATACTTGAGGCTCATAGTTCCTGATAATGTAATGCCAGGTGCCATCACATGTTTTGCTGGGAATTAGACATGGAACTGCAACCCCACCCCAACCACTGGTGTTGACAACAACCGGTGAAGCATGTTTGAGAAGAGATCTTACTGCCCTTCATGAGATATTGCAAAAGACTGGGTACAAGGATGATGAAGAAATCGCCAATGAGGTTTGACCCTTTCCTATTTATTGATGATGAATGATTTTCCAAATGTACATTGTCCCTCATGTTTCTTACAAATTAAGATTATGGAAATTCTTTTCATGATCTCACATAATCTTATTCCCTCTCCTGTTGAGCAATTTTGTATGAATGACATTCATTTTCTTAACATGTTTTTTTCCTATTGGTAATCTTAGTTACCATAGACTTATTTTATTTTCTGCGCCTTGCTTTTCCATAATTCATTTCTTTCACATCAGCTTTGGTTATACAGTATTACCATCCCGTTCTCCCAGCCCCACGACGGAAAAGGAAAAAGTGATTCAAGTTTGTTATCATGTGTATGCTCTAATAATTCCCCTGGAAGAGCCCACTGTGTTATCCCTTTTAGAGAGGCTTTATGCACTATCTCCATCAAATATCATTTCCAGTGGGACCTTCTAGGCCATTATCATGCCCTTGTATTATTCTTGACTATATGTAAGCATTCTAAGATCTTTTATGTTATGACTGTAACTACTAGAATAATTAAAAGTAAAGTAAGATATGCTGATGTTGTCCTAGTTTATTTGATTAGGTAGAAAATGAACTTATTGTTGTGCAAGTTATAGCATTATAATTGAGTAAAGTGTTGTCCTTGTTTCTTACTATGTAGAGTATTTCCTTGTGTATTCTTTCGTGGTATCTGAGGATTCTACCTAAATTGATCATTGATTTTTTTTTTTTGTTGTTGCCAGCTTTCTTTCCAAATGTGGACAAATCAGATGCAGGAAACCTTGAATTCTAAGCAGCAAGGAGATGCTGCTTTCCGAGCCAAGGATTTCATTACTGCCATTAAATGCTATACACAGGTTTAACATCTAAAATAGTCCATTCTCCTAATGATTCATGCCTAGATTAAACATTATTGCTCAGTTCTGTTTCAGTAGGTAAATATTTCATCAAAAGACTTAGCTAATATCCTCTCAATTGTCTGCAAAAGCTCAAAGAAAACACGGATAATTATTTACCACCTAAACTATTTGTGCTACTTGTATTAATTATTCTTCCATCATTGTTGTAGTGCTGATCTTGCACTAACATTTTAGTTTGAAGAAGATAAGAAAGGGCTCACATAAATAATTTTGTTTTGTTCTATTAGTTCAATGATGGAGGGACCATGGTGTCACCAACCATATATGCGAGGCGCTGCTTGTGTTATCTGATGAGTGACATGGCGCAAGAGGCTCTAGGCGATGCAATGCAAGCTCAGGTTATATCCTCTGAGTGGTCTACTGCCTTCTATCTTCAGTCTGTTGCCCTTTTTAGCCTTGGGATGGAGAATGATGCCCAAGAAGCACTTAAAGAAGCCACAAAGTTGGAAGCAAAAAAGAACAAAAATTAAAAATAATGTGTAGATTTACATATCTTGATTTTGTTTGTCTCAAGTTTCTTGTATTTAAAGGGCTTATGATAAAAAAAATTGTTGTTATGTTAATAGTTTATTTTCTACATTTCTTTTGATTTTGTGCTCACATTATGTGAAGGCATTGGAGAGTTTTAGTGTGTCCTCTTATGCGCCTTTTTTTTCTTGATTGTTTAATGGAAATGGAATCTCAACTTTTCCTGGCTTGTAGTTTAACACAGTAGAAAGGTACTACTCCCTCCGTCCTAATTTATGTGATATAGTTTGACTAAGCACGAAATTTAAGAAAGAAATGAAGATTTTTAAAATTTGTGGTAAAAAATAAGTCATATATATTTATTTGGCTGTAAATTATTTCATTAATGATAAAAGAAAAGTTTTAAGTTAAATTATTTATAAATATAAAAATATATGTATCATTCCATTTTGGACAGAATAAAAAAATGTGTATCACATCAATTGAAACAAAGGGAGTACTTTTTATTATTTTGTTCTCCCAAGTGTCAATTAATTATGTTACATATTCTTGTACGTGTAGTATTTATTAATTTATCGAGGTTTCTCAAGTTGTAAAATGTCAACTTTCATGAATCAAGAATCAATAATTTGCTTGTTTATAAGATCCATTTGACCGAATATACCGTGCTATACACGACATAACACTGCTCTGTGTATATCGTGTATATCACGGTAATACACGATGAACTGAAGGCAGTTTCAGCCGTGATATACACGGCATATACAATAGTGTATATCACGGTTGTTGGAGAATATTTTGGTAACTTTAGTTTGTATTTAATTAACATTGTACACTTACCATAATTGTAGAATTATTGTACAAGTAGAATAAGGTTTTAGGAGTAGAATAGAAATATGTTTTTCCATATTATGGAATTGTAAATTGTATATATACTCAGTCATTAATGAAAATAATCAAGAGATTATTTCTTTCATGACATCATAAGTCTAGGTTTTTCATACCTTTCCCATATCTTTTCCGCAGCTCTCGGATTTTGAGCCACCATCTCGGGTTCCATGCCCTTCTTCTCTCTTCTCTTCACAAATTTATCCAAATACCTACCTCATCTCATATTCTTTCGTTATGTCTAAGAACATATTTCATCCTGCCCTTACTGTTTCCAACATCAAGAACCACATCCCTATTGTTCTTGAGATGGAAAACGTCCAGTATGTGACGTGGGCAAAGTTGTTCAAAATACACGCAATCTCACATCAAGTCCTCCATCTTATAATTTCTCCCGCTACCCCTACTCCCGCGGAGGATCCTCAGTTATGGATTACTCTTGATGCTACCATCCTTCAATGAATTTATTCCACTATTTCTACCGACCTCTTAAAGACGATCATTGAGTCGGACACTACGGCTATGGCTACTTGAATAGATTGCGTGATATATAGCAGGATAACCAACATTCCCGAGTTGTCACCCTTGAGCAAGAATTTTCACAAGTCAGCATGGAAGATTTCCTGAATGTTTCAGCTTATTGTAAACGACTCAAGGAATTGGTGGACCAACTTCGTAACGTTGGAGCACCTGTTACCAATAATCGTCTTGTTCTACAAATGGTTGTAGGCATGTCTAATGCCTATAATGGCATTAGGACTCTCCTCCGTCAAAGTAACCCACTTCCACTTTTTTATCAAGCCCGTTCGATGCTCACGTTAGAAGAAGCCGGCTTGGCGGAAAAGGCAGCCACCGACGCAAGTCCCGTGGTGATGATGACTTCATCCGATAATTCTTGAGGTTTTGTTGACAATTCGAGCCAAAATCGTCCTCACGGTGGCGGTGGCAATCGTGGTGGTACCAACGGTGGTAGGGGAGGCCAAAACAGTGGCGGTGGGCCTTGACACGGTAGCAGTGGGCCGTAGCCAACTGGTCCCAACCATGGGTCCTCTGGCAGTGGGGCTGGGCTAGTGGCCATTGGCCCAACAACCCCTATTTTTCAGCCTTACTATATCCTAGCCAGTGGGCCGCCCAGCAGCAGTTCCGGCCCAATTTTACCAACTTATCCATTAGGTTCCAACACAATACTGGATCGGGACAACAAAGAGGCTTTCTTAGGCCTCGGCCCCCGCAGGCTTTCCATGCTACGGGCCCTAATCTGATCCTAATACCTACAGATATTGAGGCCGTCATGAATACAATTGGATTGAATTCTCCTGACCCGAATTGGTACATGGACACCGACGCCACTTCTTACATGATGTCCGACCAAGGTACTCTCCCGTCTTATTTCAATTTGAGAAAAAATCGTGGCATTATTGTTGGCAATGACAATTCAATTCAATTCGTGGTTACGGTCATACAATTTTGTCTCCCCCCATCCACCACTTGTTTTGAAAAATACCATTCATGCCCCTAATTAATTAAGAATTTGGTGTATGTTCGAAAATTTACCACTGATAATTGGGTTTCTGTTAATTTGATCCTTTTGTTTTTTCTGTGAAGGATTTCAAAACGGAGATACCTCTCATGAGATGCAATAGTAGGGCAGATCTTTATCCACTCACGCCTACCACCAGTTTCTCGAGTCAAGCCATGCCATCAACATTTGCAGCTCTTGCTCTTTCCTTGTGGCATGCATATTTGGGTCACCCTGAGTCGTCCATTGTTTATTCTTTGCATAAAAACAATTTTATTTTTTGTAAGGGTACGCGTAGTACTCCAATTTTTTATTTCCGTCCTTTAGGAAAACTTTTTAGATTACCATTTGTAGCCTCTACTTCTAGCACTTTGATGCCTTTTGATATTATTCATAGCTATTTATGGACTTCTCCCGTTTCAGTTCTTTGGGCCATCGTTATTATGTTCTTTTTTTATGATTATTCTAATTTTTATGGTCCTTTCCGTTAGCGAAAAAATCTCAAGTTTTTTTTACCTTCTTAAATTTAGAGCATTCATCCGTACCCAATTTGAACGGGAAATAAAAAAATATTCAATGTGATAATGACAAAGAATATGATAATGGGTTGTTTCGGGATTTTTGTGATGCTAATGGCATATTTTCATTTCTCTTGTCCTTATACGTCCTCACAAAATGGAAAAGCCGAATGAAAAATTCGTACATTAATAACATTATCCGTACTTTATTAGTCTATGCTTCCGTACCATCTTTCTTTTGCCATCATACTCTACAAATGGCTACTTATCTAAAGTGCGTAGTCTCGTGCCTAGTTCATATGATTTTTTAGATGACGATGCCTCACCGTACATTATGCACCACCTCATGGGCCAATCGGTACCCCCGAACCGCTAGCAGGCCCACTACCTGCTGGCCCGCCACCACCTCCTACATCTGCCTCAGTTTCGGCTAGTAGGCCGATTGCCCAACCCACTCCCGAAACAGGTTCTACCACTGTTCCACATCCAGTTTCCAGTTTTAGGCCAGCAGGCCCACTGCCTGCTGGCCAGCCCGTCACTCATCCGAATTTTCCTCAAAATCCACCTAATTCTCCCCCGAGTCACAGACCTGTCACTCATAGTCAATGGGGTATTTTTAAACCAAAAAGATATTTTAATTTAAATTCTAATGTTCTTAAATCCCCCTACCCCGTAACCAAGTGTCTGCGTTAAATGACCCGAATTGGAAGTTGGCTATGAACGACAAATATGATGCTCTTATTGAAAATAAGACGTGGGAGTTGGTGCCCCATTTTTCTGGTGTTAATATTATTCGATCTATGTGGATTTTTACTCATAAAGATAATTCTGATGGTTCTTTTGCGCGACATAAGGCTCGTCTTGTAGGTGATGGTTAAACTCAGAGGTTGGCATGGATTGTGGTGAGACATTTAGTCCGGTGGTCAAATCGGCTACCATTCGCATTGCTCTCAGCTTGGCTCTTTCGAAAACATGGCCCATTCATCAGTTAGATGTGAAAAATACTTTCTTACATGGTGATCTTAAGGAGATTGTTTACATGTATGAGCCATTGGGTTTTCGAGGTCCCACATATCCGCATCATGTTTGTTTATTGAAAAAGTCCTTGTATGGGCTTAAGTAGGCTCCACGAGCCTGGTATAAACGATTTGCAGACTATGTATCTACTATTGGGTTTTCTCACAGCAGGTCTGATAATTCTCTGTTCATATATCGTCGTGGTACTTCCTTGACATATATTCTCTTGTATGTGGATGATATTATTTTGACAGCTTCTTCATATGAGTTACGCAAGTCTATCATGACACTACTCAGTTCTGAGTTTGCTATGAAAGACTTTGGACCTTTGAGTTATTTTTTGGGGATTGTTGTCACTCGTTATACATATAGGTTGTTCTTATCACAACTGAAGTATGCCGTTGAGATCATTGAGCGAGCTGTTATGTCATCGTGCAAGTCTACTCCCACTCCAGTTGATACTAAACCCAAGCTGGGTGCTGCAGTGGGCTCACCTTACGAAGATCCAACCCACTATCGCAGTCTTGCAGGGGCTCTTCAGTATCTTACTTTCACGAGAGCGGATATTACGTATGACGTAAAGCAGTTGTGTTTATATATGCATGATCCCAGGGTTGAGCTCATGAATGCGCTCAAACGCATTATTCGATTTATCCATGGAACACTTGACTATGACTTACATTTATATCCATCATCGACGACTACACTTGTCTCGTATACGGATGCTGATTAGGGTGGCTGTCCAAATACCAGACGTTTCACGTCTGGCTATTGTATGTTTCTTAGTAATAACTTGGTCTCATGGTCTGCGAAGGGACAGTCTACATTATCACGCTCTAGTGCGGAGGCCGAGTATCGAGGGGTAGCCAATGTGGTCTCTGAATCATGGTTACGTAATCTTCTCTTAGAACTTCATTGTCCCATTCAGAAAGCTACCTTGATTTATTGTGATAATATTAGTGTCGTCTATCAGTCTAGTAATCTGGTTCAACACCAACGCACTAAACACATCGAAATGGATATCCATTTTGTACGCGAAAAGGTAGCTCGTGGACAAGTACGCGTCTACCATGTCCCCTCCAGGTATCAAATTGCAGACATCTTTACTAAGGGTCTTCCCTTGGTCCTTTTTGAATATTTTAGGGACAGTCTCAGTGTACGAAGACCGCCCGCTATGACTGCGGGGGTGTGACAGAATATACCGTGATATACACGGTATACACGACATATACATTGCCCTGTGTATAACGTGTATATCACGGTAATACACGACGAATTGGAGGCAGTTTCAGCCGTGATATACACGGCATATACATCAGTGTAATCACGGTTGTTGGAGAATATTTTGGTAACTTTAGTTTGTATTTAATTAGCATTGTACACTTACCATAATTGTAGAATTATTGTACAAGTAAAATAAGATTTTAGGAGTAGAATAAGAATAAATTTTTTTATATTATGGAAATTATAAATTATATATATATTTATTCATTAATAAAAATAATTAAGGAATTATTTCTTTTACAATTTTCGAACACATTATCCCACAACTCGCACACCAAGTCCCTTGTGTCTTCTGATAATTCCCAGCATCCCATGTGGTGAAGTACTGCATAGTTCGCGATTGAAGAGAATAACAACAAATTAAAATTGAGAAGAAATATGAAAAGCAAAAACTAAAGCAAGTTGAGCAACCTATTGCATGATCCGCTCATCCACGCGTTTTACTTATTTGCACTTTGAAGTTTATATAAAACTCAAACAATTTAACCTTAGTTGAAAATTAGAATGACAATATATATCGTTTAATCATGTTAAAATTATAAAAATTTATACGATAAGACATATGTTGCATTTATTGGCTTTATACAAATATCGAGTATAGATTATTTACTTTTTGCATTGATATCTAACGATTCATGATGGAGTAGCTCTGACATTCCGGGGAAAACCTCTTATTGGAAGAGATTTAATCATTATGATAAAGAAATAAATCACCTAACTCAACTTAAAAAATTAGCTCTCGAGTAGAGGGTTATCCAAGTTCATATGAGAAATTACATGTCTATTCCCAATCAGTGTGGACTCTAACCCACTCTAACACATTATTGTATGATGTATCATAAACAAAACTAATACTCCTGTCAAAATTATTTGTCGTTTATTTTTATTTTACACGGCTCTTAAAAAATAATAAGTAGGAGGGGTATTTGACCTACTTTACTCTTATTTATGTCTAAGTTATAATCTATCTTCATTAAGTGTTTTCTTTTCTTTATGTGTTATTTTCGTTAATGACAAAATTCTACTAAGAGTAAAATGGAGAAAAAATAATTAATTACATGTAAAGAATGAATCTTGGTTCTAACTTTGAGTTAGGCCCAAGATCCATTCTTTACACTTGAATTTTTAAAACGAAAAATAATTTGAGACAACTATTTTTATTAACTACGACAAATAATTTGAGACGGAGGAAGTAGACAGGTACAAGTCGGGCTTCAAGTTTGTTGAGCAAAAACATAAGAATGTACTGATTTGATGCAACTATAATAACTTAGATCTTCAAATAAACTAGTTAGTGTCTAGTAGTGGCTGGTATTCTTGCAAGAAATGGTAAGGGAAGATGCAGCGATAGATAAGCAATAAGCTTATTATTCAATCACATTTAACATAATCTTGAGAGTGAAAATGACTTAAAGTCATAAACACTTTGATTAGTATATAGCGTAGATTCAGGCAGGCCAAGCCAAGATCAAAGATTACAGACCATAACGTGCTTTAGACTGCGTTAAGACATTTTGGGCCACAGTCACAGTTACATGGGCTAAACGCAACCAGCAAATTGGATCATTATCAAAGTGGACTGCAATGGCGAAACCACGTTTACCTGAAGAGAAGGTAAAATTTATTTATAGAGATGACACACTTTTAATTACTTAATTTATATCATGTCCAACTCTAAATAACATAGGCTCAAATCCCACGGATTCACTTCAATAGTTTCATTTTACTTTGCTCCTTATTGGCTTATTCATAAGACAACCAACAAAAAGAAAATGAAAGGAAATTCAAGTGATATATTAGTAGTACTTTCTGAAATTTCATCCATATAAATAAATGTAAAATAAACCGAGTGAAAGTGAAGGAAACAATACAAGAGACATGTAAGAAAACAAAACTTTTGTTGAAGTCTCAGCCGAAGAAAAACTGGTGAATAGATTCTCTCACAACAATTTCTATAAATCCTATGAAAAATAAAGAATGAGATCAAAATCCCATCTCTCTCTCACTTTACTACAATAACTATTACGATTACAATAATAATATTGTGACAAACACTACTAAAATACTTGTTTGGCATTTCCTTTACGTGAAGGAAACTGACTTAGACTATAGTATACATGTATAAATTTAGAAGGTGTATGCATATTTAAATTAGAAAGAAGCAGGGGAAATATCAGGAGCACCAACAACAACAGTTTGAGAAGCAATAGGGGCAAGGGCATCCATAGCAGCTCCACTGCTCAATAGTTCGATCATTGCACGGTGTGGGCTGTTCCTCTGCTTGTTGCATAAATCTGGCAAATATACTCCTGCAAATATGAGAATAATTTATTAAAAGAATATTCTTTGATTCAACTTTAAGATTTTGATTTGCAAGAAAAGCATCAACTTTTTTGCCCTTGTTTGCAAACATTTCAAAGGACCCAAGAAAAGTATAATTAGCCAAAAAGGATCAATATTTGTTGAGAATTGATGCCTCAATGCAAGAATTTCTCATTTTAGGTTGAAACAATTGTGTGATTGATGTTTTTGTCTGAAGATGATCAGATTGAAGATTAGGAATTTTAAAAAATGCAAGCAACTACTCCGATCCAAACAAAAGTATGTGGTGGTGTTTGACTGATCATTAAGTTTAAGAAAGAATGACGCTTTTTAAATTTATAACCTAAAACAAGCTATATACATTTGTGTTACTATAAATAAATAAGGGTAAAATGAAATTTTAAAGTTCAAGTGTTCTAAGGTTTAAATTTTTAGATGAGATAGTCACATAATTCAATTATCACAATGAAAAAACGGAGTTGTTACCTTTTATGTGAAGTTGATCTTAAGGTTAAAGGAAAAACACTAAATAATCTTATTATTTTACCTTCTCCAGCAGCCAAATTGAAGTAAAGATCAACAACGTTGGGACAATTCTGATAACAAGCAGGGGAACAAAGTTTTGCAGTGAATTGAGGTTCAAGCAAAGCATCTGAAGAAATCCCAACAGAGCTCCTATCAACACCACATGCATTTACACATTCATCTGTCTCAATATACTGTGCTATGTTTCCAACAATAACCTCAGATGTCTTGCATTGGTACTCCATCTTTCCATCCTCATTCTTTGAGTTCTCCAACAAACATCTGTTCCCCGACAACGCGATCGAAAACGAACAAACATTTGTTGGCAAGTTTTCACATATGATTTCCCCTAAAATGAAAATGACTATTAACTAGTATACTTGTTATACATGTGAATTGACGGGGGATTGGTGCAACGATAATGGTTGTTTATTTGTGACCAGGTCATGAGTTTAAACCTTGGAAATGGTCTTTTTGAAAAATGTAGGATAACATGACTACCTATATTAATAGATTCAATGTGATTTGACTGTTCTCAAGATGATGCTTTGTGCACCAAAACTCCCCTTTATATACATATTATACATTTGTTGAATTGAAGGGGAATCTTAGCGCAATGGTAAGAGTTACTAATCATTTTGTGACTAAGTCATGAGTTTAAGCTGTAAAAATAGTCTCTAACAATAATGTAAGATAACATGACTATGTACAATAGACTTAATATGATTTGACCATTCTCAAGATTCTTCTCATAACGAGAGCTTTGTGTGCACCAAAATGATCCTCTGTGTATACATGTTAATTCATATGAAATTCGTGCATGATATGATCAAAATTACGAAAATAAATTCATTATAAGAACATTCGGTGCATGAAAGGAATAAAACTGAATATAACCATACCTAATGAGCCTTGGAGGAAAAGGATGCAAGCAAAGAAAAGAATCATGGAAGAGTGCTTCACGGGCAAGACCATTTTTCTTCTTTCTTTGTTCTTTTGGTCTTTAATCTTTTGGTTTGTTGAGAATGTGTTTTGTCCTGGTGATTTTTGTAAGTCTTAGTGTTGTTGAGAAATGTTGGAAGAAATGAAATTTAGGAATTGTGTTTGTAATATGAGAGGGGTTTTCTTGAATATATATAGGGAGGATATGACAATGAGAAACCAAAGATGACATGCGGTCATGAAGAATATCCAATGTCTGGTCACAAGTTTACTTTTATTTGTTTGATCGTTCCTTTTTTCTATTTTGGGTGGGTGTGTATTGTGTATTTAATTTTGTTCTTTATTTCTGAATTTGGAAAATTTTTAACTAAGAGCGAAAAACCTTTTTATTGAAAAATTATACTGTGCGAATAAGACAAAAACATTCCAACATAGTTGTAAAGAGGGCTTGAAAATTATTTTAAGTCACTAACGCAAATTTCATTCACGACATTCTAATATACACACACACCATATAAAAAATACGTATTTTAATGTAATGCATGTATCCTCACTAATTTTATGAAGAGATGGTTCATGGCTTGTAGCTCACAAATGTCAAGGTCCTTGGGAGAACTTAGTAGAGCCCACGCGTTTGCTTAACTAATTTTTCTCTCTTTTATTCTTCACCATTTAAAAAATTAATTATATCTTTGACTCTCTTGTTGAATGTAGTAAGTTTACTCGTGCCTTGTAATTGACGACTAAAGGAACACATCTTTTTGATGTCTCTTGTTGAAGATTTCAAACTCTTTGAATGTTTCTACAAAAATCATTAAGGCTGACTTGCCATTCACTCTTTCACCTCAAAAAGGAAAAGAAAAAAGAAGTTACTTCTCATTCAGTTTGTTATTTGCCAATTACTCTACGATTTCAGCTTTTAATCGGTTTTGGCTATATGCTTTAGCATGTACTATTAAAGAATTTTATCTTCTCATCAAGTTCTTCATTAAGCTTTCAACAATGTTCTATCATCTCCGTTAAGTTATCCTATCATCAGAAGGTCACGTATTGAGCAGTAAAAATAATCTCTTGCAGAAATGCAAGATAATGCTGCGTAAAATAAACCCTTGTGGTCCAGCTCTTCCTCAGACCCCGTACATAACGGGATAATGCACCGAACTGGTTTTTTTTTACAATACACTTTATGTTTTAACTAAAGTGACATTATTTGGGTGCACTTGGTCCTATTTAAGCTTTATGTGTTCTGCATTAAGAGATTTAGTAGATGTTTAATTTTAACGTCTAATTTTATATGTACTTATTTTTTGTACAGATTATTTGACTTCATAATAGTAAATTCTGGCCAACATGCATTGACAGATCTAGAGTTACATAGCCGAAGAGACGTTTACGTTAAAAAAAAAAAAAGGCAGGTGAAAGGTGGACGCGCATTGCATTGGCAATTTGGCAGACGAATAAAAGTCTCTTACTTGCAATTAACGTTCCGTCCGTCAGTCACAATAGGCAGCTTAATTGACCTCTAAGGGGCCGTTTGGTTTGATGTATAGGGTAAACAATTCTGGTGTAAATTTTAACATATAGTATATTGTTTGGTGGCATAAAAGTTCTAGTAAGTTTCAGCATAAACAACACATTATTTGGTCGCAGTTTGCCTTTCATGTATAAATTATACATGTATAAGTTATACATTAATTTATGTAGTACAGTAATATTTTATGTTTGATAGAATGTTAAATAATAATACATGTATTAGTAATACAAAAATAAAAATTACAAAATGACAAAATTACCCTATTCATCACTTCAAACTTAAAATATTTTTCTTTTCCTATGTCTAATATATAGAACCACGCTTCATGCATATGTATAAAATTTAAATCAAATGCTCGGTTATTCCAAAAATTATACAACACAAACAAAAAATCCAACAAGGAATAATTTCAGCATTATTACTCCTTACATATCGGATTTATGCATAACTAATCCTTATATTACTTATTCCTACATAACTTATCTTTCAACCAAACGACCCCATCATTACCGATGGAAATAGAATTATGAAGCCATAAATGCTGGAATGGGAGGGGGAATGGGAGGGGGAGGGGGGGGGGGCATTCCGTGTAGTTGACGATGGGCAGTAAACGGTAGGACACTTCCTAATTGCCAATCATTTGTTATTTAGGTTTGGCCCCCTAACACATTCAATTGTACTGTAATTTTATTTTGTGAATACAATGTTTTGTGGTATACCTTGTGCTTGTCATTACTCCAAGCTCGCCAATCCACCTTCTCTTCTTTGAATTTGCGTAATGTTAACCGATCTTAATGCTATATGCTTTAGCTGATGACTTCTTGTCTCCTATTCAATTTTGATATTTTTAACATGGTGTACTGTTTGGATCAGATAAAGTATTAACCAAAACAAGAAAATAATGTCATCTGATCAGATATTACTTCAGTAAATTAGAAAATTAACGAGAATATTCATGTGTTCAAAAATAATTACCCCAAAATATTACACTTTAACCTATTTAAAAAGCTTATTTATAAAATACGCAGCATATATGTATGTTGTATATCTTCGTGGTATACAATTCCCATGTTTGTATACTTTTTTTTGTTAAACTAGCTAGGGAACCTGCAGTCCTGGTTATATACCTTAATTATAACAGTAATAATTCAATTACTTTTAATTAATGAATTTTATAAATAAGTACAGGTGGGTAATTTTTTAACCTGCCTAAATAGTCCTGTACAAGTCCCTCTAAAATTCCCAAGATCTTCTTTTATATCTTGTGGCAAGCGACAAAAAAGATGATTTTACAATTGAAGAAAGGGTCCAGTATGAAGAACAGTTATTGGACGATACACATGGGCTCAGTGATTTCACTACCAAATGCACCCTACCTAAATGACCTCTAAATGTTTTACTCCTGTCATGGTACCAATTTATATGAGAATATTTGACTGTACATAAAATTTATAAAAGAAAGAAACATTCTTAAAACTTGTGTGTAAAACATGCCACATACATTTTAAAAAAAAAAGTAATCTGATACACTAAGCTTCCGCTATGCGCGGGGTCCGGGGAAAGACCAAACCATAAGGGTTTATTGTACGCAATCTTACCTTGCATTTCTGCAAGAGGTTGTTTCCACGACTTGAACCCGTGACCTCCTGGTCACATGGCAGCAACTTTATCAGTTACTCCAAGCTCCCCTTCAATTATGAAAAAAATGCGGTGCATTAAGCTCCCGTTATGCGCGGGTCCGGGGAAGGGTCGGACCACAAGTGTCTATTGTATGCAGCCTTACCTCACATTTCTGCAAGCGGTTGTTTCCACGGCTTGAACCCATGACCTCCTAGTCACATTACAGTAACTTTACCGGTTATTCCAAGGCTCCCCTTCAAGTGTAGAAGCTTGGGTTCAAACTCAAGACCTTGGGGAAATAAATACAACCCCTGATCAATGCGCCACTCCACCTAGTTTCAATTAATGAAACAATTATTTTATTAATGGTGTAAACATGTCACATACATTTTATAAAAAAATGTGTCATTCTTCTTCAACTGGATCAAAAGAAAAATAATTTCACCTAAATTGGGAGAAAGGGAGTAGTGTAATAGCTTTCCTAAAAACATACCACCACTGTGTTGTGGTGCTTGACCCTCTTGATGGATTTGTCTAACATTGATGCTTTTGTGTCTACCGGTTCTATGTTTAGAAAAAGACTGCCCCGAATGACGAGTTCCTTGTGTCTACTATAATCCTTTCCCCTCAGTATTTTTACCAGTGACACAGTATGGTGATTTTGAGTCGGTTATTAATGTTGCTACAGTGGTTGGATTGCTGCTACCTAAGTGGGTTAAGAACAGATTCTATACTATTGAGTGCTCGGAGCAAACGAGTTGATAGAGAATGCACAGTATTAGGTAGCAAGCAGTAAAATACTAAAATGTCAACCAGTGAACAAAGCAGTGTTCAGAGTAAACTTTTGAGCTTAATATACTAATCATCCAATATATTTATTTACCAACAATCCAACAAAATCAACATGTTCTTCCATAGTAGAATAAGATGGCGAAAACTCAAACTTGAGAATAATCTAGACGGTAATTATGAAACATAAACACCAAAAAGAAAGCAGCAAAAGCAACAAGTACTATTGCAAACAGACAAGCAACATAATATCATAGCATTGCAAGTAGTCTTCCATACAAATTGAATTATTACAAGACATTAAAGCTTGCAGTTTGAAGAGCACTATTACATCTTAAAACCAAAAAGAACATCAACTGGAAGTTGTGGTTTGGCTTCATCCATATTTCAAAGTCCCAAATAACATTTCAATCTAATCCTCCTGTGCTTCCTCTTCATCCTCATAATAGTCTCCCTCCTCATCAGCAGTGGCATCTTGGTACTGCTGATACTCCGAAACAAGATCATTCATGTTACTTTCAGCCTCAGTAAACTCCATCTCATCCATTCCTTCACCAGTGTACCAATGCAAGAAAGCTTTTCTCCTAAACATAGCAGTGAACTGTTCGCTTACACGCCTAAACATCTCCTGAATTGATGTCGAGTTACCAATGAAGGTGGATGCCATCTTAAGTCCGGTTGGTGGGATATCACAAACAGTTGATTTCACATTGTTAGGGATCCACTCAACAAAGTATGAAGAGTTCTTGTTCTGCACATTGAGCATTTGCTCGTCGACCTCTTTTGTGCTCATTTTACCCCTGAACATAGCAGAGGCAGTCAAGTATCTCCCATGGCGAGGGTCAGCTGCACACATCATGTTCTTGGCATCCCACATTTGCTGTGTAAGCTCCGGAACTGTCAATGCTCTGTATTGTTGTGAACCACGGGAAGTCAAAGGCGCAAATCCAACCATAAAGAAGTGTAGCCTTGGGAATGGTATCAAATTCACAGCTAACTTCCTAAGATCAGAGTTCAACTGCCCAGGGAAACGCAAACAACAGGTGACACCAGACATTGTTGCTGATATCAAATGATTCAAATCTCCAACTGTTCCATCAAGCAATAAAAAATCTGTAAATATCATCAAGTGTAACCGACAACAACAATGTAAACGCGAGCAAACACTTACAGCTTGGGGTGGTGAGCTTTAGAGTTCTGAAGCAAATGTCATATAAAGCCTCATTGTCAAGGACCATACATTCATCTGCATTTTCAACCAATTGATGAACGGACAGAGTAGCATTGTAAGGTTCAACAACAGTGTCAGACACCTTAGGGGAAGGGAAAACCGAAAATGTAAGCATCATTCGGTCTGGGTATTCCTCCCTGATCTTTGAAATCAAAAGGGTACCCATACCAGACCCTGTTCCTCCACCCAACGAATGGCACACTTGAAATCCTGAAAAGGAAAAAAAAACACGCAATATAAACACATTTTACAAAACCTAAAACGCACGTATATCTCTGAAAACAGCCAGATCCATAAGAACCAAACCACGCGGAAAACATTCTAATCCATCCGTTTCATTTTATTTGTCTTAGTTATAATTTGGATAGTCAAAGGATATTTTATTTGACAATAATTTTTTCAAATACATTCTAAATATTTTGAATCGTTACCTATTGTGACTTTCTAAATATGTAAAAACATATCTTTAAAAAAAAAAGATTCTAGGTATGAATTCACACCGAACATTAGTTAATTTGACCCCCGTACTCCAAAACCAGCCAAACAAATTGAAAACAGAGCGAGTATTAAATTACATGTTTAAAGGACGGGTTGAAATACAAACCTTGCAGGCAATCACAGTTTTCAGCTTCCTTACGAACAACATCGAGAACAGCATCGATTAATTCCGCTCCTTCCGTATAATGACCTTTAGCCCAATTATTACCAGCACCAGATTGACCAAAAACAAAGTTATCAGGACGGAAAATCTGTCCATAAGTACCAGATCTGATACTATCCATAGTACCAGGTTCCAGATCCATAAGAACAGCTCTTGGAACAAATCTTCCACAGGAAGCTTCGTTATAATAGACATTAATTCTCTCGAGCTGTAGATCGGAATCTCCGTCGTATCGCCCGGTAGAATCAATGCCGTGCTCGGCACATACAACTTCCCAAAACTTGGCACCGATTTGGTTGCCACATTGCCCACCTTGAATGTGAAGGATTTCACGCATTTTGAAATTCAGGGATGAAAATGTATGATTGTTTGGAGGAACAGAGACGAGAGGAAATGAATTGAAATTGGTGTGTAGGGACGGGAAAAACGGGGGAATTTATAATGAGATTTGAATAATTTTAGGGTTAGAGAGATATGTGGGCAGTTACTGAATTAACGGTCAGATTTAATTTGACCTATTGGACTGTGGAAATGAGTTTGAAATTTGAATTTTGCGTGGAACACCGCTGGATAAGACAAGGACTAAGTAAAGGTCCTTTTAGTACGATATCATCCTTTAATTTCGAATTTTTGCTCTAAAAACAAAATTTTGCTCCTACCTACGTCCTCTGTCCTTGTCCTAATATACGTGACATAGTTTAATTTTTGAAATTTAAATTTATATATCTAAAAACTATATAAAAATTATCATAAGTCATAATATTTAACAAAATATTAATAGACATATGAAAAGAGTCGCGGTAAAAAAAAAACTTGTTTGACTCTCAAAATAAAAAAGGTATCATAGAATTGGAACGAAGAGAATACTAATGTTTGCATCTCATTAAATTGTTTGATTTTGGTATAAATATTGTGTGAATAAATATAATCATTTTCTATCTTGTGTTTTATTATGCCTCAAATCATTATGTGATATTTATTTTCTTGAACACAATAAGTGGTGACAAATTGAACCTAAATTTGTATAACCTAGCCGATGAGCGGTATTTAACATGTCTATGTAAAATATGAATCAACTCGTTTTTAGCCAGTGTTACACAATCTTTGCAATTGAATCCTCCTTATATTGAGCTGTTATGATTTATTTCGTCTTCGATGATATACCACCAACTCAATTTTTATAGTGAAAACAATTGGAAGAAATAAAACAAGTTGTTCACTCCCAAAGTGGACTAGTATAAAGATTTCAATCCCCAGCTTCTACGATTTAACCCTTTAATTTGCATCTATGGCTAATCTCTCCTCAAAAACGATTTTTTTTTGCTCCTAAAATGTTTGCATTATTTATTTAACACACTGAATACGATAGGTAACTTCTATGATTAATTATTTAATTTAGTATAAACGTCAAGTATCAAATATTATTTACATGACTCGTTCTTGAATACAAAGTAGAGACAAATTAACCCAAAATTTATATAATTCATTAAATACAAAGTAGAGACAAATTAACCCAAAATTTATATAATTCATTAAATTTGTCTATGTTTAACTCGTATTCAACCCGTCCATGCAAGAAATAATATGGATCGATTTATTTTTAACCCGTAGGCAAGTATTGAGAATTACCTACTAAATTCACTTCTATTTCTTTTAGTACTTAAATATCATTCAATTATTACAATTTTTCTCAAAAAAAAAAAAAAAACTAAACACCTCAAAAGCCTCATTCCTAATTGGCATGTCATATAAAACGGAAAAGGGTCAAAACTACCCTCGAACTATTTGAATGGAGCACATATACCGTCCATTTTGTTTTGGTACCAAAAGAGCCCTTGCTATCTAATGAAGAGATCACAAATGCCCTCGCTTTTAATGGATTTCCACTAAAGCGGACTAAGCAGTCCGACTAAGTAAAAATTACTGACATGGATGTCCACCTAGATCGTCCAACATGGCAAAAATCCTCCCCCCTTTAAATCGGTGCTTTCTTTTCTCACTTAGAACCCTAACTTCAGATTTATTGTTCTACCATTTCTTAAATATGGGTCGGATTTAATTATGACCAGATTTTAATTGGGAGAAAATAATATCCACATAGGCGCTACATAGGATAAGAAAAATGCTGACAAGTGGAATTAACGGTGCAAGGTTAAATATAAGCTTAAAGTAGGATGATAAGGATAAATATATTAAAAAATATATAACTAATGACAAATATAACTTTTTTTGAAGAGTACAATAGCGAATTTGACCCATTTCCTTTGAAATGAACTATGCAAATATGGAGTGATATTTTTCAGAGGTAAAGGGGGGTTTTGGGAGAGAGAAAACAAAAGAATTGTAGTAGAGGGAGGGAGGGAGAAAAGTGATGGGAGGTGGATTTGACCTTTTAATATCATTGAAGGAGAAATTCAAATTTGGATAGATGGTGTATATATTTTATAAAAATAGTACTTATGAAAGTATTTATTAAATATTGTATTTTAAAAGATATGATATTTTAGTAATTAAATTCATAAAGTAAATTTACCGTATAGATTAAAAAAAATAGCAAGAAATGAAACTAGACCTATCCAAATGTTCGTCAATTTTCTACACGCGGCAAAAATCAGAAATGACACAACAAACTTGTGTTGGTTCTAGAGCTCGTTAAAATGGGTTTTGTCTTGGATCCGGTCCAACTTAACACACTAATTGTGTGAGGTTATGTTGGCGAAAAGATCAATATAATCTAGACACATCAAATGGGTTAGGTCGACCCACAATCCACCTACATAATTCATTTAAAATGAACTTCTTAAGGTGGTCATGATTTACTAACCCCTAACCGAACCATCACCATAAATTAAAGGGTCTTGTCCGGGCTGCAATGTTTTGGCCCACAAAATCGGATCGACTCGAAAATTGTAGCTGACCCGCGGGTTAATCGGCCCAATAAAATTGTTTCAATTTTAGTAAAATATGGTTTTATTATTTTATTCCAATTAGCTTCGTATTTGTTTCGAAACATAAAGTTCGAATAAAAGTATAAAAAAATTATCATTTGTTATTTAACAGATCTTATATTTATTTTAGTCTCTTCTTTTATATTTCAAGTTTTTCAACAAACATATTCCACTAAATTTCACTTTTCAAGGTTTGTGAAGTATAGCACAAAATTTAAAATATTATTGTTGCTAAATTTGATTCGGCCCATTTGGGTCCGGGTTAAGGGGTTAGTGGTCCACGGTGTAAGCAAGGTTAACAGGTCAGATCGAAAGTCGGCCCATATAACTAAGTGAACTAGACTGGCCCGTTAAGACGCGGGCCAAGATAATAACTGATCCATGTTGGGGCATGTTGATTTGATAGGTCTAAAAGAAATATGTGATGCTAGGTAATTTTATTTACCATTTAACACATGTATTTAAATAATTGTGTTATGGCCGTTTATGCTAATTTTGGATCTTGAAAAGTATAACGTAAGATTCTCCTATAATATTTATATTCGGAGAACAATATTTTTTTCAATAATCTAATTATATTTTATTTTCAAGGGTGGCTCAAGAGGTAGACCAATAAAGCCTTTGCTTTAGGCCTCCAAAGTTGTAGGGGCCCAAATATATTTTATAGTGGATTTTATAATATTATTTTTGCTTAAATTTTTTGAAAAAAAAATTATTAAAAAAATATTGTCTACTTTTTAACCATAATTTTTTTTTTGGACTTTGAACTGAACTACCCAAATTTTCATATTAGTAAATAATATTTTATATAATAAAATCTAATGATGCATTGCAAACACATGACAAACATCTTACTAATTTGAACTAACTCGTACCAATTTAAATAATATTATTACATAAGTTATTTGTTATGAACTTAAAGAATTTATGTCTTGTAAAAATACTAAATTATAAATCTTAAGTATGAAAATAAGAAAAGCAACACCAACTTTGCATACGTGACATATATGTATACTAGATATACTCAAATTTTTATATTAGTAAATAATATTTTCTGCACACACATTACATACATCTTATTATCCTGAATTAACTTTCTTCAATTTAATAATAGTATTACTATAAAATATGTGTTGTGAACTTAAATACTTTATGTCTTGTAAAAATACTAAATTATAAATAATAAATATGAAATAAAGAGGTTGAAAGTGAATTTGGGTGTTGGCGCATATCGAACTGAGGAAGGAAAGCCCAATGTCCTTAATGTGGTGAGACGAGCTGAACAAATTTTTGTCAATGACAAGTCTCAGGTGAAACAATATCTCTCAATTTCAGGTGAAACAATAGTTCTTCTCCAGTGCTCATAACCCAACTGGCGTTGATCCAACAATTGACCAGTGGGAGAATATCAAACAGTTGATGAGGTCCAAGTGATTGTTACCTTTCTTTGATAGTGCTTATCAGCGTTTTGCAAGTGGTAACCTAGATGCAGATGCACAATCTATTCACATGTTTGTGGTTGATGGTGGTGAGTGTCTTGCAGCTCAGAGTTATGCCAGAAACATGAGACTGTATGGAGAGCGTGTTGATGCCCTTAGCATTGTTTGCAAAGATACAGATGTTGCAAGTAGAGTCGAAAGCCAGCTAAAGCTGGTTATCAGGCCAGTGTACTCAAATTCACCAATTCATGGTGCGTCTATTGTTGCTACTACACTCAAGGACAGACAAATGTATGACAAAATGGATAGTTGAGCTGGAAGCAATGGCTGACCGAAAGCTCGAGGTACATCATGTGATTGGAGTCATATCATCAAGCAAATTGAGATGTTTACTTTCACATGATTGAATGTTGGGCAAGTCTCATTCATGACTAGAGAGTATCACATTTACATGACATATGATAGGAGAATTAGCATGGCAGGTCTTAGTTCTCGGACAGTTCCTCATCTTGCTGATGCTATGCATGCTGCTGTTTCAAAGGCGGCCTAGCTCAGTTGCAGTTTTATTGAGATATTAAGTCTGTTTTTCTTGGTCGCCTCCTTATCCTTTGATATTAAATAAGACTTATCTGACTATATAAGCATAATATTTTGATGTCACATTTGAAAATCTCATTATAAAGGGATTTGACGAAAGCAATTCATTTTATAAAAAATATGAAATAAAGAAATGCAACACTAACTTTTTGCATATGTGATATATATGTAAAGTTTGGTTAAAAAGTCTAAAAAATTTAGCGCCACTTATTTTATTAAATCGTCTTTGCTTGTTTTCAGGGTTAGTCAATATTTGTGGGATAAATTGGTAAGTTTTAAGTAATTTCAAATTTTTTCCCTCACCCCCGTGTCAAATTTAAGAAAAAATGCTCACTAGTTGATTTGAATTAAACTACTTAAATTTTCACATCCCTGTATAATATTTTCTACGATAAGATCCAAGTAATGACGTAGATTTTATCCTTTCAAACTATTTTTGGACTTTGTAATTGGTACTCCCTCCGTCTAAAATTATTTATCATGATCTCTAAAAAAATATTATTTCAAATAATTTTTTATTTTAGAAATTCAAGATAAAGTAATTATTTTTCTCCAATTTCATCCTTAATAGTAATTGTTCTTGAAGACTACAAAAAACTCAATTATGGAAATATAACACATAAATAGAAAAATTATTCAAAGAAAAACATGACAGATAATTTGAGACATATAATAAATATAGTAGTAACTTTTTGTGGTTGGTAAAATTTAGACAACTTTGGAGCCACATTAAAAATTATTTACTTTATATATGTACTTGAATTATTATTATAATAATATCCTTATAAGTTTATTAAGTTGATTAGAGTAAAGACATTAAAACTAAAATTATATAAATATTTTGTTATAATACTTTTTAGTTAAAATTTTTATTTTTATTTTTTCAGCTTGGGCTCTGATTTAGCACGAGCAACCTACAACTAGTATGTGTATATGTGTAAAAGTTTTATGAAAAAATTTAAAACTACTTAAAAAAAATTTGACTTTAGACCATTAATTGTATAAAATTTTCAGTATGAACGTGGGGATGTTGATGAGCGTACTAGTATTTAAAAGTGCACGTTCACGATTGATGGTTGTTGAATCTCATGTACTGAATCTTAGAATTGCAGGTAAGTTGATTGCTAATTCTCCATTGGAAGAGTGAAGGAGATGAAGAGAAAATCGATGAAGGTTTTGGTGCTCAAAATTGAGCTTCTCTTGTGTATATTTTCTGTATTATTATTTTTACAATGCTTTACATCACTACTATATATATACACATACAACTCATCACAAATATCTACTACCAATTTAACCAACTAACTAACTCTTCTAACTATCTTAACCAACATAACAAACTCAACCATAATAATAATAATATGTACTCCTCCTCATGGCACCCTTGTGCACTTCTGTAATACTTCCACACACACCCTCAAGCTAGGAAATATGAAGATATTCTTCATTCCTAGCTTGGATAGCAAATAGGCATGATGAACACTGCTAAGGGCCTTGGTGAGTATGTTTGTTGGCTGCTCATCAGATGGCAAGTAAGCAACATGAATGAGACCTTCTTGAATCCATTCCCTTATAAAATGACAATTTATATCGATGTGTTTAGTTCTTTCATAGAAGACAAGATTAGCTGCAATCTAAATTACAGATTTACTATCAGTGAAAACAGAGACTGCCAGCTGAACCTGGACACCTAGTTCCATGTACAAACCAGTGAGCCAGACCACTTCTGCAACTGAGGCTGTCATGGCTCTATATTCAGCCTCTGCTGAACTCCTCGAGACAGTTACTTGCTTCTTGGACTTCCAGGATACAGGAGAATGTCCAAACGTACCTAGTGATTGATCTTCTGCTATTGACACATGAGCCCCAGTCTGCATCACAAAACACCTGGAGCTGAGAATTGCTAGAACTGGATAGAAGAATCCCTGATCCTGGTGCTTGCTTAATATACATGACCTACCTCATGTTAGCTTCCAGATATAATCTTTTAAGGGCTTGCATAAACTGACTTAAGCATTGTACAACATATGCTATGTCAGGCCTTGTATTTGTAAGATATAGTAATCTCCCAATCAGTCTCCTGTAAATACTAGGATCTGCTAGTTGTAAGTCAGACATATGTGGAGAGGCTGCCGTGTCTGAAGTGGATTGTGAGACTGCATGTTGATCATATGTAACAGTTGTGAGCCTCAGGTTCATTTCCATAGGGGAGGGGGCACCCTTACCACTGCTAATCACATGCCAGATATAAGCTCCAAGGCATACTTTCTTTGATGCATAAGGATGTCCTGGGAACTCCTTGCAAATTCTATCCCAAGGAAATACCTGAGCTCTCCTAGATCTTTAATTTTAAAAGTTGACTGAAGTGTTTCCTTAGCAGTTTGAATAAGAGTGGGATCATTCCCAGTTATAAACAAGTCATCTACATACACAAGCACCACAACTAGCTTATCTCTTTGCTGCTTGGTAAACAAAGAATTGTCTCTATAACTCTAGAAAAAACCAGATGATACCAATGTTGAAATGAGTTTGATATTCCATTGCCTTGAGGCCTTTTTCAACCCATATAAGGATTTCAACAACCTACAAACTTGTTTATTACCTCCAGTAGTATTGAAGCACTCAGGCAGTGTCATATACACTTCCTCATATAGGTCTCCTTGTAAGAATGCATTGTACACATCCATCTGATGGACTGTATATTGTTTAGATGCTGCAATGGATATAACTGATCTCACAGTAGTCAATGTTTCATGATAGTCAAGACCTTCATTTTGGTTGTATCCTTTGGCCACCAATCTAGCTTTGAATCTCCCCACTTCTCCTATTGCTTTGTATTCTATTTGTATACCCATTTACATCCAATAGTTTTCTTCCTTTTTGGGAGTTGTACCAACTCCCATGTTTTGTTGTCCTCTAATGCCTGAATCTCAACTTTCATTGCTTCAACCCATCTGTGGTCTGTTGCAGCCTCTGAATAGTTATGTGGTTCAATGTCAACTGAAACTTATGCTATAAAGTTTTGATAGATGGATGAAAGTCATGTGTAACTTAATCCGTCAGATATTGAGTACAAGCATTTGTTGGAGCAACTCTTAGTGACACAATCTCTGTGCCATATAGGGGGCCTGTTGGTTATGGCAGACCTTCTAACATCAACATAAGATGATGATGTTGTTCCAATCAGTTGCTCATCTGGTTGCTCTTCAGGATGATGCCTTGGACCATTAACTGTAATGGGAACATTGTCATAGTCTGGGCCTGCACATGAATTTTGCACCTCTAGACTACTGCATACAACTTCTATGTTCTGTGGATAAATTAGATCATCAAAGTTGAAATGCTCATGGGACTTCATAAGCCCATATTCTTCATCTAGATCATCCATGAAAGGAAAAATAGCCTCCTGGAATACTACATCCCTACTCATGAAAATTATTCTATTCTCCACATCATTTAACTTGTAAACCTTTTGAGCAGAACCATATCCAAGAAGGATAGTTCTCACAGCTCTAGGGCCAAACTTGTCATTCTTAATCAGAGTAGTGGCAAAACATAGACATCCTATCACTCTCAAAATGAGAAAGTGATGGCACCTTATTATACAGTAGTTCATAAGATGATTTGTCTCCTATAACAGAATTAGGAATTCTATTTAGTATATATACAACACTTTCCACACAGAAGCCCCATAGTCTATCTGGTAAATTAGCATGAATCTTAATTGCTCTTGTTGTTTCAAGAATATGTCTGTGCTTCCTTTCCACAATACCATTTTGTTGTGGTGTATATGGGCAGGAGCTTTCATGCACTATACCATACAACTGAAACAGTTCCCTGCATCTTTGATTAAAGAACTCTATCCCATTATCTGACCTTACCGTTTTAATTTTCTCATCAAATTGAGTATGTACTTCAGTAAAGAAATTTTTAAGTAATGTGACTACATCTGATTTTAGCCTCATTAAAAAAATCCAAGTCCATCTAGAATAATCATCCACTATGGTCAGAAAATACCTCATTCCATTATATGTCTCAACTTTGTAAGGTCTCCATACATCCATATGTAACAACTAAAAAGGTCATGTCTTCCTACTAGTACTTCTAGGGAATGACTTCCTTGTTTGTCTAGATAGAGGACACACTTCACAATTATTTAAAAAGAAAGAAGAATCAGCATCCTTCAAGCATGATATTTTCTTCAATACATGCATAGACACATGACATAATCTGTGATGTCATATGGCTGCATCAACATGCTGAGTTACTGTCACGAACCTATTCATCTCCCCTGCATTATTCAATGTGTCTAGACACAGTATGTATAGTCCTTCTTCCTCATTACCAATCGCCTTCACCTTCCCAGATGAGAGATCTTGAAATACACAACATTTTGGGGAAAATGTAACATTGCAATGTAGTTCTTTTGTCACTTTAGAAACTGACATCAGATTGTACTTAAATGTTGGCACACACAGAACATTTTCAAGTACATCACCTTTTCCTATATGACAATCACTAATGTGTGTGATTTTGGCTGATTCCCCTGTAGGCATTTGTACCTTTCCTGCATCTTCTATAACATTTTTGCTCTGTAAGTATTTTTGATTACCAATCATATGATTGGTTGCTCCTGTATCCACAATCCATTTTATCATTCTTCTTATATTAAGGTTAGATATACCTTCCATGTTTGCCTTAGCACTTGTTTCTCCAATTGTATCCTTGCTGTTAAGCATATTGAGAAGCTGCTGATGTTGGTTGGGAGTAAATTTGCCAACAGTCACATGTGTGTCCTGTTGCTGCTGATATGTGTTGTATCCAGGTACAAAGTGTGGTCCTTGTTAGTGACTGTATGTCTGTGAGTTGTGTGTTGTTGGCATTCTTCCATAATAGTACTGCATATCCTTCTCAAACTGCAAATTCAGCACACGTTGGTATTCTCGGGTTTCATCTTCTTGACTAGTGTCTTCAAATTGCACATTTCCTCCTGTCACAATATTTGCCTTTCTGAAAGCAGTTTTTCCTTCAAAATTCTCTGGATATCCATTGAGCTTATAACAACCTTCTTGCACATGACCAGTCTTGTGATAGAAGTCACATTTCATTAGTTTGTAACAGTCTATTCTCAAGTGTCCCCTACCATGACAGAAGTCACATATTGTATTTGGATTGTATGGCTTCTTCTGCCTAGGTCTTCCAGTTCCATGTTTGGCTGTAAACATGGCTGATGGCTCCATTGTATCTTGGATCATTCTCTGGCTTTCTTCCTGATTAATCATTGCATAAACTTGATTTATGTTTGCACTTGTTGCATCATTATCACTTGACTCCTGGCCTGTCCATAACTATCATTAAGTCCCATAAGAAATTGCAGCATTCTCTGATATTGTAAATGATCTACATATTCTTTAGATCTAGGACAACATAAAGGTGTTGGTATAATTGAATCATACTCATCCCAGAGGTCCTTAAGTTTGGAATAATACATTGAAATTGATGAATTTCCCTGGCTTAATGTAACTATCTCCTTATGCAACTGAAAGGCCCTTGAACTATTTATCTTGTCAACCCTGTCCTTCAGATCCTCCCATAGCACATACGAATCTGAATTGAACAGCATTCCAGTGAGCAGATTTTTGCTCACATTTCCCATTAACCACGACACTACAATAGCATTGCATCTATCCCAAAGTTTAGCTAATTCGCCATTAAAGGCTTCCCTCCTTACTGTTCCATATATAAATCCAATTTTATTCTTGCCTAATAGGGCTAATTTCATTGCCCTACTCCATAAAATGTAATTATCCATACCTGTCAATGTTACTCCAACCGATAGTGAACCCGGTGCATCTGATGGGAATATGTATAATGGATGGTTATGGTCGATGTTTATTGTTGTTGTTGCAGCTATGTTAATCATGTCTTCTGCAATTGCTCCCATTGTTATCGAGTTTTTGAATCTTCAGACTTCAATTTCTCGATTTGCAGTTCTTTGGAAATTGTCACTGCATGTGACTAATTTTGTCTCAATCCACACTGTATCGATCTATCTTATCTGCTATAACACTCTGATATGCTTCAGAATCCTCATATTGTAACGCAAAACATCTGGATCTCTTGAATCTTCCTTTGCATGTAAAGAAAGCTCCCTCGATTTGTGTTGTATCATCACTGCTTTGATACCATGTTGAATCTCATGTACTGAATCTTAGAATTGCAGGTAAGTTGATTGCTAATTCTCCATTGGAAGAGTGAAGGAGATGAAGAGAAAATCGATAAAGGTTTTGGTGCTCAAAATTGAGCTTCTCTTGTATATATTTTCGGTATTATTATTTTTACAATGCTTTACATCACTACTGTATATAAACACATATAACATACAACTCATCACAAATATCTACTACCAATTTAACCAATTAACTAACTCTTCTAACTATCTTAACCAACATAACAAACTCAATAATAATAATAATAATAATATGTACTCCTCCTCATGGCACCCTTGTGCACTTCTGTAATACTTCCACAATGGTGTAGTTACTGAACGTTATGCAAAAGAGTTTCTCACTCATGCCGAAGCTTTAAGATGTATAGCTGCACAAAAGAAGTTCACCTTGTTGTCATTGGATGTTTGTTATTGAAGGCAAGGGATCGGCGAAAATGACTCTTTTGGAACCATTAACCTCGTTCGATACTTGATTACGCACAACAAAAAGAATTGATATGTAGATGTATAATGATATCCATACCAAATGTCTCGATCTTGGCTCAAATTCAAAAAATTGTTTCAACAAAGTGTCTCAACAAGACATTAACAGAGTTGGGATTGTCCATAAGAACATTAATTATAAATGGAGTTATATTTGACGGTGGAAATAATATTCGAATTTGTAACTTTTTTCTTGATGCGTATGTAGATGTTGAAAAAGAGCAGAAAACATTAGATGTTGAGAAATAAAAGCAAGCAGATGTGGTGCCGAGGAGAAACAGAAAGTTATGCTTACTAGCAATGTATCTGATGCTGAAAAACCTAAAGAAAATATTGTGGAACAACTTGGAGAGAAAAATATAGTGTGACAATGATAACTCTACTACTATATATATAAAAAAAAAAAAAACAGATCCCGAGAAAGATAAAGTAGAGAAGTAGAAAGTCAATGCTATAAAAGAAAACATATTGGGTTTATCTTTCTTTGATGAGGCCGTAAAAATGATTCTCAATAATGTCCTTGTATTTCTGATGACCTCCATATATTTAGGAGCGTGTTCACTTCTCTAAAAAGTTATACTGTGAGCTAAATGAACAAAACCGCAAAATAAATATACAACATGATAATCTTTTGAAACTAAATAAATATTACAATCTTTTTTTACATGATAAATGAGTTATATAATAATCAACAAGAGTTTGAATGTGTTATATTTCTGAACTTTTATATAATAAAGCATCCATTACAATGATTGGAGAGATAAACTTTGAACGAGAAAAAAAACTATTAGATTGTTACCACTATGATGGTTCGGGTGACAATAAATATAACAAATTATTTACAATCACCCAATTCGCCAAAAATTATAAGGTTCACCTTAAAAGCTGATGCATTTCAGAATGTTTTGATTTGTTTTCGGACCTTGTCTGCGTGACATATCGTCTACTTTTTAAAATTTTGAGGTCAAGAATATTCAACTCGGTGGATGCCAGAAAAAATATCAAGAAATAATGTTGGATGACCATTTCAAGCTGGCCTCCACAATTTTTGAGTTGGTAAACTTATGTAGCTTGAGACAAAGCGGGGTGACAGTTTCATGACACTTAGAATGAAAGTGTTACACAACTATAAGGGTTGGTTGGTGTTTGAACCTGAAATAAACAAACATTGACGGACTAATAGAGTACTATGACAATCGCAATGAATGTGAAAACTTTATCATTCAGACGAGACAGTTGATTAAAAAGTTGAAAGTAAATAATAATAACGCGAAACAAGTATTTTCAAACAAATATAGAACTTTTATTAACTGATTTAGATATATATAACCTTATCCATGGAATATGTAATAGTAGAGAGGCAGAGATATTTGTTGAGTACAAAATCTTAAAGAAATGTTAATAAAGTATGTTTTATTTCTTATTCTATTTTTTTTATATTTGTTTCAAAATTCATTGGTCCGCCGTGTCTTTCCGCACTTCATGAAGTGATGTCCGCCGTGTCTTTCCGCACTGAAGTAGGGAACTCAATTAATTATCGTCTCGACAATGCCACTCCACCAAGTTGGTACTTAACTTCGATTTATTTCCAAGTTCTTTTGCTATTTGAAAAAATCTACAATCTCCGGCGCCGTGAAACCATGATACAAAATGTTGATATAGAAAAAGGGTGGTTTGAATAGCATCCACTAATAATATCGAATGGTTCGGCGAAACAAAAGAAAAAAACAGAAACAAAATAAGAAAGATCTAGTAGAAAACAGAAAAGGGAAAATGAAGTGCATTTGCCAATCTTCTCTCATGTGAAATTTGTTTCTGTTCATCCCAAATTCGAGATCTGACCTGCGGTGCCCTTGAAATTCGCCCTTATTCGACCCATCTCGAAGCCATGCGCACCGTAATCTTTTGAGTCCTAGAAGGGTGCAATCTTGACTGTCGCCGCTCAAGTTCGCTGCTCCGGAAAAAGGATACTGAGAGCAATAAACCAAAGAACAAACAGTCTGATAAAGGTTTATTAAGTTTCTGCTCTGGGAAGGCAGATAGGTCCTAGTTTAAGGTCAGGTCGAGAAACAAAGCAAGCGGCTTCAAGCTCCCATCAAGTACAAGGAAGTCCAAGCGTCTTGAGAAGCACTCGCCATCCCCGCCAACTGTTACGAGGAGAGCTGGAGTAGTTGAGAATTCTCCGAGCCCTTTAAGAAGGTCTGACAGGGGAAAAATGGTGCAGCTTCTGTTGGCTTGGAGAGGAAGAGAATGCTAAAGAAATTTCATTAATAAAGATGTATATATATAAATATACAATATCTAAATATGTAAAATTAATCTATTTTTTTTAATACAAGACTAATATTTTTATTACTATAATACTAATATCATAATTACACTTGTACAAGAATTTTACTAACATGATCTATTAATTATTGACTTTTTGTACCATGTGTTATACTGTGTGTATACCACTGTCTATCACACCCCCGCAGTTATAGCGGGAGGTTGACGTTCGCTGAGATTGTCCCTAAAATCTTCAAACAGAACCAAGGGAAGACCCTTAGTAAAAATGTCAGCAATTTGGTACCGTGAAGGGACATGCAAGACACGTACTTGTCCACGAGTTACCTTTTTCAAGAACAAAGTGAATATCCATCTCGATATATTTAGTGCGCTGATGTTGGACCGGATTTCAAGAGAGATAGACTGCACTAACATTATCACAGTAGACCAAGGTAGCTTTTTGAATAGGAAAATGTAGCTATAATAGAAGATTATGCAGTCAACATGACTCAAACACCACATTGGCTACCCCTCGATACTTGGCCTCCGCACAGGATCGCGATAAAGTAGCCTAGCGTTTTGCTGACCAAGAAATCAAGTTATCACCCAGAAACATACAATAACCAGAGGTCGATCGCCTGGTATCTGGACATCCACCCCAATCAACATTTGTATAAGACATGAGAGTAAAGACAGAGGATAAATATAAATGCAAACCATAATCAAATATGTCATGTATGTATTATATAATGCGTTTGAGCGCATGCATGTGCTCAACCCTCGGATCATGAATAAATAAACACACATGCTGGACTGCATAAGTAGTATCTGGTCTCGTGAAGGTAAGATACTAAAGATCCCCTGCAAGACTGCGATAGTGGGTGAGATCCTCGTATGGTGAGCTAGTATTAGCACTTAGCTTCAGTTTGGTATCAACCGGAGTAGAAGAGGACTTACAAAACGACATTACAACTCTCTCAATGATCTCGGCTACATACTTCTTCTGTGATAAAAATAGACTACCTACATGACAAGTGACAGATGTACCCAAAAAATAACTCAAGGCCCCCAAGTCTTTCATAGCGAATTCTAAACTAAGAAGGGACATGATAGACTTGCGCAAATTATCAGAAGATGCAGTCAATATAATATCATCCACATATAACAGAATGTATGCCAGAGAAGTACCACGACGATGGATGAACAGAGAATGATCAGACATGTTGTGAGAAAATTCAATAGTAGACACATAATTTGCAAACTTCAGGTATATATACAAATATACAATATCTAAATATGAAACATTAATCTATCTTTTCCTAATACAAGACTAATACATTTTCCTACTATAATTATAATTGTACAAGAATTCTACAAACCTGATATATTAATTATTGACTTTAATGTGCTCTCAACTTAAAATAATTGCTACCTCATTTCAGCATTAAGGCAATTCACTTTTTTTTTTCCATCAGAAGAAAGATATCCAATTTTAATCATAACGAAAAAGCATGACTTATTTTGCCGCGGTAATATGATCATCAATTTTAGATTTCGAACTGTTGATTCGAGGGCAAGTTTGAGTTGACTAAGGGTATTATTTTGAATAGATTGATGTCATTGGAGACCGTTTAAGTAGATTTCGACATTTCAAGAAAGGTTTGCCCACCAATAATAAGATAAGTGAGACTTTAACTTCCTTAAAACTTTGTTTTCCAATGTTATGATTTTATACTTGCATTACTTGGCTTTTAATACCTAATACATTGTGGACACGCTTGTACTAGGTTATATTTTGTCACCGTGAGGCATGACTATATTAAAACTTAAAGCATGAATAAAACTTTTTCCTATAAACTGAGCATGACATTATAGAGATGTAATTATTATATCATGTTAGGGATATTTAATATTTTGATATACATTGCTTGGTTGGTCTTTCATGATAATGATGACATAATTACGTATATCGTGTATTGTACATGTTAGTTGATTAAGTTGATATCGATATCAAACTGTTTGATCAATCGCATTTCAATATCCGTGAATGCCCATGTATATTCAGTCTAGACAGATCACGATATCTGTAGGGCACATATTGATCACTCTAGTGGATATAAGGACCCATGGTGTATACTGATTCGATCTAGTGGACTTGACATCCGGGGGGGCATGATTAAACATAGACTGTGATGATTTTTACCTATGTAGATTGTGTTACGTTTCATGCATTATATTTTTAAGACTTGCTCTATCGAGTATGACAGCGAGTTACGGGATGATCTTGTTGGGCTATATGCTCACCTTTGTTGATTTTCTATTGTCTACAGATGCCCCTACTAGTGCGGTCCCTGATCGACTTTGTTCCTATTCGAGGCCTTATCAGAGTTCAGGTGAGGTGAGCCAGCTACATCACTGTGGTGACACTTCAAGCTAGATAATTTTTTTCATTTATTTTGGGTTGTGACCCAACTTATGTACTCACTAATTAGTATTGCTCCTTGACAGTCTTTTAGGGATATAAATGTAGTAAATATGTGTTGTTGGATTTTGTTTATCATATTTGAACTATTATATCAATAGCTTGCTTTTCAATTATTCTGTTCTAATTGGAGTATCAATGCAATGATAAAAAACAATAGACGCCCTTGGAGTAGTGACTCTTCACGTGCCATGATTTTCGATTTTCGATCGTCACAGTACTAAATAATAGACAATTTATGTGGAAAAATTTGAGATGAAGTTGGTAGCTATATACTTTAGACTTTAGAGTACTAAATAGCAGACAATCAAACTATGTTGTGAAGTAATAATTAGTTTCTTTTTTATTTAAAAAGATGCCAAATAGTGACATACTATTTGTGTCAAGTAACTTTAATTTTTACCATGATTGTTTCAATAATTTTAAACATTTAAAGTTATCTATTCTAATTTATAGTAGTTTCTCTATTCTAATTTTTATAACATACTTTGATTCAAAATAGAGGTTAATCTATTTTTTTTGTACCGCTATAAAAGCTTATTATTCAAAGTTAAATGAGAAGTATAAAGTTAAAATGTTTAAATAAAAAAACATGTCATTCTTCTTAAAACGGACAATACAAAAATAGTATCGTTGTAATACATAACTTGAAATAGAGTGAGTTTTTTGCATGTAATGTTTGAATATACTAGTCTTTATAAATGTGCAGTTGTATGTTATTTCCAAACAAATATTCTCTTTATTATGTTACTCAAGACAAATATTAAATAGCTTAAGGAAATGAATTAATTAGTTTAGGCGTTTTATACTTCTCTTCATCTACAAAATTTTCACTTATTAAACAACTTATAAATGGAAAGAAGTATGAGAAATAATTACATCAAATAGACAATAATGAGGAAAGCAAATGAACCATGAAAGAGCTTCTATTTAAATAAACACGGCATTGAGCCGAAAAAAGGCATAAACAACATACATGAAGGAAATTAATTATGAATAGAATCAAATTACCTCTTAAAGCTAATATTATGTGCCTCCAATACAAAGCCTTGTTAAAGAATTGAATGAGGCAACAAAATCTTACATGCAGTAGTCCCGCAAAGTGTGTGCTGGTCTTTACAATTGGCACGGACTTACTTCAAGGATAGTTAGGACATAATATCTGAGAAGCTTAAATTTAATTAGAATTAGACGTCCATGCAAATTTGAATTAGGTACATATTTAAATATAAGAGTTTTATCTAATATATGATTAGTTATTGAAGAAATAATTTAGCTTCAAAGGTCATAAAAGTCGTTCAATATTTGAAGGATATTTTGATCAACCAACATTTATGTTCATGCTTTTATAATAATATAGATAGATATTTCTTCTTTCCCAATTTAAGTGACTTACTTTTGGTCTTTTTCAAAAGAGTGTCTCTTTCTATATTTAGTAAATTGACAATTCAAACATCATATATGACAAGTTTAAAACCACAAGATTCAAAGAGCATTTTAGTACATTACACATATCTTTAATTTAGAACTATAATATTTTAAAAACTCTTTTTACTCCTTAAACTTTATCCTCAGTCAAACTAAAACACTTAAATTGGGACGGAGAGAGTTGACAGGACCCCAAATCCCTAAGTCGTAAGGGCACCTACCATTTCCCACCTCGGTAGGAGAACCCTTTCATGAATCAACAATCCAACAACAGTCAAAGTAAATTAAGCGGAAAATATAAAGTCTTAACTCATATAATAAATGTAAAAGTGCGGAATATACGAATACATATACAACCCCCAAAGGATAAATGGTCTGAACAGTACAAGAGCGACTACCATAATCTATAACTCTGAATAATAAAAAAGATCAAATGGAAATATTGTCTCAAGAATCAAAGTAAAGACAATAGTAAGGAGTCTCCGGACAGTGGATCGTCCATCATGCTCACCCTAAAGACTCAACAACCTCAGATTAGTCTCGAGGAGAAGAAGTAGAATCAGTCACGTACTCTGCATGCAGAAAAAAATACAGCAAGATAGTATCAATACAAACACTATATACCGGTAGATATCATAGGCCGACAACAATTAGCTAACATATGCATAAGAAAGAAACCGAAAGATAGACATGCTCACAGTCAAGTACAAGTAATATCACAGTCTAAGAATAACCAGTCTAAATATAGAGAATCATAGCCTATGGTGAAACATCTAAACCTAAGTCTGCCAGGTTTTTCAGTCGTTCCTTAGAATAATCACAGACACAAGTATAAAATAAATCCGAAATATAGATATAAAATGAAATGATGAGGATATGCAATGCAATGAAATGAAATGGCCAATGTAATCTCTGTACATACATGCAAAGACGGAATATCTCGTCGTCTCGTGGTCATCACCCATGAGAAACCTACGACGTCCATGTACCAGTCATTCAGTATCACACAACCTAGAATGACTCTTCCATCGAACACCCCGCTAGCCACTTTGTATCACATCATAGAGATGGCTACGTAATATAGTATGTCATATGAATCATAAATGTTTCCTTCTCATTTATCACCGTCACGCCACCACAAGACATATCAGTATATCATGGAAATGAGGACGAATGCAATGCAATGACAATAACAAGTGTAACATATCAGTTCCAGTCATGCCACGCAAGGACACTTATCATAATATCAGAGTCATATTAAGTCATTTCCTCCATCTATGAACATGACAAGATAAGTGAGATACAACTACATCACAAATATGATATGGCATTATGTACACGTTCAGTAACCATAAAGAGAAAACAAGTCATAATCAACCAACATGTAACCAACCTAAGTAATACATCCAAACTTCGTGCCTGAAGGCTTACATACTTTCTTTAACAAAATCTAACTACACATACATTTCGCTAACTGAAGTCTAACCAGAAGGTAAGCCATAACCTACCTGAATGTCGAGCGGGAATCATAACAAGTCATGTCTGAGCCTTGCCCTTCCGAGGATCACGGTCGTACTCAAAGTCTACTATTATCGAAGTCTAAGTTAAACAAGGATTTCACAACACTCATAATATTATATTACTCCTTTGGATCCAAATTGAATAGGGAAGAAGGGGGAAATGAGCTTATAGGGGTAAAACGGTCATTTTAAAGGTGAACTATGAAATTCAACGTTCTAGGAGTTCAATCCTACTAACCAATTGCTAAATCAACTCAATATTAGGCTAATTTTATCTTACAAGCAAAACCCCCAATTTAGGGTATGAACCCTAGTTTCCAAATTCCAACATTCAATTTCATCAATAATAATGGAGGATTCAAGCTTAACAAGTACTAAATAGTGAAACCCAAGCTTAGAATAGCAAAACCCATCAATTAATTCTCATATTTAAGCTTAACAATTAAACAAGCCCTAATTTAGTTGAACTTATCTTTTCTAATTAGATTCTAAGTTATCTCTACCATTAAATCAACATAAAGAAGTTAAAGAAAGGTAAAACAAAACTAAGGGAGCTTATCTCAAGAAGAAATCACTAAAAGTTGCTTGGAATCGCCCTAAGAGTGCTTTGGATAACGATTTTCGAAATGAGGGAGTGTAGGGTTTTAATGCACTTAAAAGCAATCTGGAAATTCCGTCATCCGCTACAGCGGCCAGAGGCCTGCTGCGGCGGACATGCGCCCGCGGTCAACGCCTGTGGCTCCTAGACAAAATCCCAAAAGCATGCTTCACCGAAACATCGTCTGTTGCAACGGTCCCTTTCGCTTGGGGGCACTGAGGCCCGCCCCAACGAATACACCAACAAACCAGAAAAATCAATTCTTATGCAATTTCAACCCAAAATCCGATAATCACCCGAGACCTCACCGACACAAACCAGATATACTCGCATATGTAAAAATATAATACATAATCACACGTGGTCTCGGAATTTCCATCAGAGGTGTAATTCTACAAGTCAACTCCCAACGGGCTAAACTAGTTTTCCAACTAATAGCCAAAAATTCTCATGAGGGCCTCGAGAACGAACCAACTATCCTACCAAGTCATAAACGACCCTCCGGACCTCAAGGAATTGACGGAATTCCGAAAAAGTTTGGTTCACACAAACATCAATTATTGGTCAACACTTTCATACTTAAAGGTTTTAATTTCTCAACTTTACTAGAATCGCCCAAAAGTTTTGGGAATCGAGTCTACGGGGGAGAGGGTAAAATAGTCAAAGTACATGTAACGGCGGAAACGATTGTTATATCAGATACCAATTAAACAATCGCTCATCCTCGAGTGATAAGGAAGGAAAAAAGGCAAAAGGTACCTGAGCCGATAAATAAGTGAGGATATCTGGCACGCACATCGAGCTTGATCTCCCATGTAGCCTCCTCAACAGGATGATTCTTCCACTAAACCTTCACGGAAGCTATTTTCTTAGTCCCCAACTTCCTAACATACCTATCTAAGATCGCTAAAGGCTCCTCCTCATAAGATAGATTCTCATTAAGCAACACGGAATCCCAATGAATAATATAAAACCCGTCCAAATAGTACTTCTTCAATATGGACACTTGGAAAATTGGATGAACACCCGACAAACCTGGTGGCAAAGCCAACTTATAAGCTACAACACCAATACGATGGATCAATATATCTTAGACTCAACTTGCCCCTCTTTCCAAAACGCATCACCCCCTTCATGGCTGATATCTTCAGAAGGACCTGCTCACCATTCATAAACTCTAAGTTTCGGACCTTTCAGTCCGCATACATCTTTTGTCGACTCTAAGCTGCCAGAAGCTTTTCTTGAAAATGCTTTACCTTTTCCAAGGACTCTTTTAGCAAATCTTTACTCCACGGTCGAACCTCAAAAATATCAAATCATCCAATAGGAGAACGATAACTCCTACCATATAAAGCCTCAAACGACGCCATATCAATGTTGGAATGGTAGTTATTGTTGTACGCGAACTCATCCAAAGGTAAGAACTGGTCCCAATAACCACAAAAATCAATAACACATGCTCTCAACATGTCCCCGAGCACCTGAATAGTCCTCTTGAATTGTCCGTCAGTCTGGGGATGAAAAGCGGTACTAAGATCTAATTGAGTACCCAACTCAACATGTAATGTCCGCCAGAAATGGGAAGTAAACTAAGGAACTCGATCGGAGATAATAGAAATAGGAAACACATGCAACCGCACAATCTCACGAATGTAGATCCTGGCTAACTTCTCCACATTATAAGTAACCTGAACCAAAATGAAGTGCGTGGACTTGGTCAGCCTATCCACAATAACCCAAATTGAGTCAAATTTTTCCAATGTCTTCGGAAGACCTACAACAAAATCCATGGCGATCTTCTCCCACTTACACTTGGGAATGGGCATCCTCTAAAGCACATCATTGAGTCTCTGGTGCTCATACTTCATCTGCTGAAAATTTCCACATCGAGCAACAAAATGTGTTATATCTCTCTTTATCCGACCACATCAGTAGGGCTGTCTCAAGTCACGATACATCTTAGTAGCACCAGGGTGAATGGAATACTGAGAACTATTGGCCTTTTTCAATATCATCTGAATCAAATCACTAACATGGGAACACACACACACGTCCATTGATCCTCAAGACCCCCTCGCTATCAAGCACGACCTCCTTGGCCTAACCACGCAACACCTTATCACAAATTTACTTAGCTGAGCATCGTCAAACTGCTGGGCCCTAATCTTCTCTAAGAAAGATGGTCTTGCCTCAACACATGCTAAAACTCAGCCCGGATGTGAAAGATCCAATCGTATAAAAATGTTAGCAAGAGTCTAAATCTTCATGGCTAAGGGACGCTCAGAAATAACCAATCAAGACAAACTGCCCATACTCACCGTCTTGTTGCTCAAGGCATCATCCATCATATTTGCCTTACTCGGATGGTAAAATATGGTGATGTCATAATCTTCGAAGCTCTATCAATCTACGTTGTCTAGAATTGAGATCTCTCCGAGTAAACACACATGCTGGAGGCTAAGATGATCAGTGAACACCTCACAATGGACCGCATAAAGATAATGCCTCTAAATCTTCAAAGCGAAGACCACCGCTAACAACTCCAAATAATGTGTAGGGTAGTTCTTCTCATAAATCTTCAACTGTCTTAGAAGTATAGGCAATGACTTTTCCCTCTTGCATCAACACATCGCCCAAACCAGTACGGGACACATCACAATAGACTGCAAAATTCTTACCCTTCACGGGTATTACCAAGATTGGAGCTGTAGTCAATAAAATCTTGAGCTATTGAAAGCTCTCTTCATAAACATATGACCACTGAAAATAAACCTCATTTTGAGTCAATTTAGTCATGTGAGACGCAATAAAAGCAAATCCTTTCACGAACTAGCGATAACAACCGGCCAACCCCACAAAGCTACGAATATCAGTCATGGTAGTGGGCCTCGACCAATCCTTAACAGCCTCAATTTTCTTGGGATCAACCATAATCCCCATATTTGTCACCACATGGCTCAAGAATGCCACATAATTAAGCCAGAACTCACACTTTGAAAACTTGGCATAAAGTTCATTCTCTCTCAACAGACCAAGGACAATCCTCAAATGTTGCTCATGCTCTTACTTGCTCTTCGAATATACTAAGATATCACTGATGAAAATAATAATGAAGGAATTCAGATATGGCTTGAAAATGCCATTCATCAAAGTCATAAAAGCTGTCAGGGTATTTGTAAGCCACAATGACATCACAAGGAATTTGTAATGACCATAACTAGTTCTAAAGGCCATCTTCGGAATATCCTCAGCCGAAATCTTCAACTGGTGATAGCCTGATCACAAATCAATCTTTGAAAATACCAAAGCACCATGAAGCTGGTCGAACAAATCATTAATGCGAGAAATAGGGTACTTGTTACTAATGGCGGCCTTATTCAACTGGCGGTAGTCTATGCACATCCTCATCGCACCATCTTTCTTCTTCAGAAATAACACTGGAGCACCCCAAGAGGAGACACTCGATCTAATAAACTCCTTGTTCAGAAGATCCTGCAACTGCTCATTCAACTCCGTCAACTCAGCCGGTGCCATCCTATAAGGTGAAATGGAGATAAGGCGAGTGAGCGGCTCCAAATTGATGCAGAAATCAATGTCACGATCGGATGGCATGTCCGGTAAATTAATAGAAAATACCTTCGCAAACTCACAGACAATAAACACGTACTCAAGAGATGGAGAATCAACACTGGTATCACGAACATAGGCCAAATAAGCCAAACATCCCTTGCCAACAAGTTTCTTCGCACGGAGGTAGGAAATAATCTTCTTCGCAGCAGGACTAGGAGTACCCATCCACTCTAGTATAGGAATCCCAGGCATAGCTAAATTAATTATTTTGGCATGACAATCCAAGATTGTGTGGTACGAAGACAACCAAGTCATGCCCAATATAACGTCAAAATCTAACATATCTAAGATCATCAAGTCTACCCACATGTCATACCCCATAAAAGTAAATAAGTAGGACTAATAGACTCTATCAACCAACACAGAATCCTCAACCGGAGTAGATACATAGATAGGTAAGTCAAGATAGTGACAAGTCAAATTCCAAATAATAGAATGATAAGCAGACACATATGAGTAAGAGGACCCTGGATCAAACAAGACCATAGCCAGCCGACGACGAACATAAATGTTACCAGAGATCACTGCATCTAAAGCCTCTGCTTCTGGCCTACCTAGAAATGCATAACATTGCACACCACCATGGCCGCTCTAACTAGACTGTGCTCCTCCTCTGGAGACGTGAGTACCACATCTACCTGACTGATGTCCGCCCCTAGAAGACTGAGAACCACCGCGGGTCTGACTGAGCATCGCCCTTCACTGAAGAACCACCCCAGCTACCAGAAGATGCCAGAGTCTTAGGGGTCTGAAATCTGGAATCCTGATGGGTCCCACCCTATCTAACCCGGGGATAATCTCTCTTGAAGTGATCCGACTCACCACAATCATAACAAACTCTAGGCGTTGGAGGCTGAAGAATCGAATGGACCATCATGGTCGGTTGGCCTAGAGAAAGTACCACTATGAGACTATCCAGTCCTATGCCTACTCTGCCTAGAAGGGCCACCTGAAGATGTCTGCAGCGTGGACTGAACCGGACGGCTGAGGGATGAATGATAGGTCCTGAAAGATTGACCCTCACATCTGTGACTGGAAGAACCACTAAACTGACCATACTAATGGGGCCTCTTCTCACTAGACCCTTCATAAGCTCGAGTCGTGGCAACCTCAATACTCATAGCATGATCTACAATCATTTAAAAGGAAGACCCCATAGTCATATGCTAAAGACAGGAAATATGAAGCGAAAGCACAAGCCTATTGACGAACCTACAGACTCTCTCAGCCTCTGTCAGAATCAAATACGTCGTATATCTAGCCAAAAATAAGAACTTGGACTCATACTCAGCCACCGACATGCCCCTCTATCGCAAGTGAGTGAACTCATCCCTGCGTTGATCTCTCAAGGTACGGGGCACATACTTCTCCAACAAAACCTGATGAAATTGATCCTAAGTGAGTGGAGGTGAACCAGCTGGCATGCTCTCAATGAAATATCTCCACCAAGTCTTCGCATAATTGCGGAGCTGAAAAGACACATAGTCCACACCATGGGACTCACTAATCCCCATCTTACACAACCTCTCATGCATGTCAATGATAAACTATACATATCCTCACTGCGGGCACCATGAAATCTGGGAGGCTCCATCTTCAGGAACCTACCAATAAGCTCGTAATCTTTGAGTGTCAAAGCATGAACTGTAATCGGCTTAGGAACGCCCTCATGGGCTAGAAAACCATCAATACGTAGGACTATGGAAGTAGCAGGTTGCATCCCCTATGTCTGCCTCTACTCGAGAGTATGCAACCTTCCCCTGGTATGAGATCTACCAAAAGTGACACCGCCCGCTGCCTGCTGGGCATCAAGATGAAGAAGTATACAGGCTAGTGTGTCCTAAACTGCTGGGCCTTACATAAGCTCGGGGTGAGTCTGGGTTGGCCCCAAACCTCCCCCATCAACTTGCTCTGCCTTGGGCTCACGCTCTGGAGAAGCTGAGCATGCCCCTATCTGTCCAGCCACAAAAGCCCTACCATGGGCTTGTGCAACATCGCGACATCTGACTCGACCGCGACCTCTCGCTTGTCCTCAAGCATCGGCCCCAAGAATGGGCTTTAGCTCGCCGTCCCTCACAAGATCAACTTGGGTCCTCACCATCTGTGAAAGAATAGAAATGAATCAGATATCAATTCGAACGTTTCAGATACCAATTTGAATAAAGTAACACGAAAGAATAAAGAAATTTGAAGTTTCCTAAATGCCCCATAGCCTCTCGGAGATAAGTACGGAGCTCATCGTACTCATCTGCAAAACTTTACTAGGTTCAATTTCATCAACAATAATGGATGATTCAAGCTTAACAAGTACTAAATAGTGAAACCCAAGCTTAGAATAACAAAACCCATCAATTAATTCTTATATTTAAGCTTAACAGTTAAACAAGCCCTAATTTGATTGAGCTTATCTTCCCCAATTAGATTCTAAGTTATCTCCACCATTAAATCAACATAAAAAAGTTAAAGAAAGGTAAAACAAAGCTAGTGGAGCTTACCTCAAGAAGAAATCACTAGAAATTGCTTGGAATCACCCTAAGAGTGTTTTGGATAACTATTTTTGAAATGAGGGAGTGTAGGATTTTAATGACACTTAAAAGCAATCTGGAAATTCTGTCGTCTGCTGCAGCGGCCAGAGGCTCGCTGCAGAGGACCCGCGCCGACGGTCAATGCCTGGGCCTACGGTCCCTAGCCAAAATCCCAAAAGCACACTGGAGCGAACGTCGTCCGCTGCAGCGGTCCCTTTCTGGTGGGACGCACTGAGGCTCGCCACAACGAATACACCAGCAAACCAGAAAAATCAAGTCTTATGCAATTTCAACCCGAAATCCGATAATCACCTGAAACTTCCCCGACACAAACCAGATTTACAAGCATATGTAAAAACATGATACAGACTCACTCGTCTCGAAATTTCCATCGGGTCTAATTCTACAAGTCAACCCCCAACGGGCTAAACTAGTGTTCCAACCAATAGCCAAAAATGCTCCGAAGGGCCTCAAAAACCGAACCAACTATCCTACCAAGTCATAAACGACCCTCCGGACCTCACGGAATCGACGAAATTCCGAAAAAGTTTCGTTTACACAAAAGTCAACTATTGGTCAACACTTTCATACTTAAGGTTCTAATTTCTCAACTTCTACTAAAATCGCCCGAAAGTTACGAAAATCAAATCTACAGGAATAAAATAGTCAAATTACATGTAACGACGGCAACGGTCGTTACAAGAGTATTATTCTTTTTAAAGAAAACTTGGAATTTTTTTTAAAACTAAAATGAAACCAAGGGAGTAAACTTTTTCTTTTTCTTTGGGTCCAAGCAAATTATGGTAGTATCGTGGCAAAACTAACTCCAGAACATATTTCCCCCATCAACCGCCATTCATTTTGCAGCAAATCATAACCCCTTTCCCAAGTCCCATAATTCCCACCAGAACTTCCTTTACTTCCTTATAAGTAGAGTAACAATTAACAGCCAATATTTACTCTCAAAATTCCATTTGCAATAATTAATTTCTACAACATTATCTGAAAATGGGCATGATTTTGGGAAAGATTACTGTGGAAACACCAAAATACGAATCAATTCAATCTAGAGCTGATTACGAAATCCGAAAATATCCAGCAGCAGTTATAGCACAAGTGACATATGACCCGACACAGTTCAAAGGCAACAAAGATGGTGGATTCATGCTATTAGCAAATTACATCGGTGCCCTTGGCAATCCACAAAATGCTAAGCCTGAAAAAATCGCCATGACTGCTCCTGTAATCACGAAATCAGCCGAGCAAATCGCGATGACTGCACCGGTGGTGACTAAGACAGGTGGTGATGGAGAGAAGAGTATGGTGGTGACGATGCAGTTTATTTTGCCCGCTAAGTATAACATAGCTGAAGAGGCGCCGAAGCCGTTGGATGAGAGAGTAGTGATAAGGGAGGAAGGGGAGAGGAAATATGGGGTGGTGAAGTTTAGTGGGAATGCGAGTGATGAAGTGGTGAAAGAGAAAGTGGAGAATTTGAGCAAGTGTTTGGAGAGAGATGGGTATAAGATAATTGGGGAATTTGAGTTGGCTAGGTATAATCCTCCCTGGACTTTGCCTCCATTTAAGACTAATGAAGTTATGATTCCAGTTGAGTGAGCTGAAATTAGCTTAGCTTGTGAGTTTTTATATACTATTTCTAGGCATATTACAAGTTTAGATTTTCATTTGAAGGTGGGGTGTGATTATCCTGCTTTGTCTGGTGTTTCATGTGGAATTATGTATTTCTTGTTTAGTTGTTAACGTTGTTGATGAATGCGTTTGTCTCACGTCTCCGAGGAAACTGTAAAACGTTATTAGCTATCAATGAGGTCCACTAACACCCTGTTTGGATGGTCGCTATCATGGTTTCATAATATACGGTATCATATTATATTATACTATACTATATTAATAAATATTATATGTTTGATAGATTGTATCGTTTTTTTGTTTAAAAGAAAATGATAGTGCATGTTGAACTCTATATCATTGTTGTGGTTTAATAATATTTATATTATTTGATTTTGACTGTATGGTACTGATAATATATAAGTTTATTAAAATGCGCTTAATTTATATATATTAATAAAATTAGAGTAAAGGATAAAATAGAAACTTTAAGAAATAAGTAAGTGATTGTTGGGTGGTGGTGAGGGGTTGTGGGTGGTGGAGTGGGTAGCGGAGGGTGGGGGTGGGTGGTGGAGGGGTGAGGTGAGGGTTATAATGGGTAAATGAAATAAGAAATCACGCAAAAATTATCAAATTCGTAATTATAAAAATTGAATTATTCATTGCTATATAACTATAAAATTACAACGAATTTACAATTCTATACAAACATAATTTTAAGAACAATAGACAAAAATATGATATCAATGAAAATCATACAACACTGAACCAGGGGAAACAACCCTCCAAACAGGGGGTAAAACTAGGAAAGAGACTGGTGATGATCATGTGGTAGGCAATTGGTGATAATAGTGAGGATATTTGGAGCAGAACTTCTTGAAGGGAAAAACTAAAAATGTATTCATAAAAGATTTTTGCGAGTTCAATAAATATATGACATAGTCTTTAAGAAAAGATGTTAACTATTGTTGATAAAATTCTCACTTTATTTTTATCACTAGTCATTAATGTAGTTTGATATGAACATTATGCTAGTAGATTTATTCAATGGCTGAGGGGACACAAACCGAACTGGTCGGGGTTATTTACCCATAATGGCACATTGAGTTTATTGTGGCAAGGTGACAGTATGATGATCAAGATGTTTTAATTCAAATTGTAAGATCACTAATGGGAACAATTTAACAGTAGTTATTACTTTGCTTAATATGCCAAAAGAAAACAAAACCCAATATGAAGTCAGTCCCTTGCTCTCAATTCACTGCCCACCTCAACCATTTGGTTCACTTTTTCATCCAAGTATAAATTTTCATACAGAACAAACCACCCAATGCCTCATGCAATGATCATTCCACCACAGCGCAAAAAATAGTCTACACCAGCACTAGCACTTCCTCTAAACGCTCAATTGCTGTTTGGCTTTAAATTTTAATAAAGGATGCATTACCTGAATTGCTGCACAATTGGCATATCTAGTGAAAAATTGTACCAAAAGAATCATAAAATAATCCCGTCTTGTGGGCAATTCTTCCACAGCACATATAGTTGTAACACAAATACTTCTCATCAAAAGACTTGTCGCTAAAAGCTATCTTGTATTTACATGCCACTTGATATATATACTATTCTACTGTGTTAGCTTTCCTTGTGTTCTTTATGATGATGGTTTTTGCTTCATTTAGATGCATCAATTCGTCAAGTTTTCACAATTATCATTCCTTATCCCTTTGGTTCAGGACCAGAATCTGTTGGGATCAGGATAGGTTTTTTTGCTTTGCAGGTTCAGCGATAAAAAACATTATCACAGCCTAAACAAATGATAATGTTGTTTCATGAATATAGAACGCTTCACAAATGAACCAGAGAAAATAGAACACAGAATTATGGTCCCATTTCTGCTACGATTATACACTGATAGCTTTCTGTCGGTATCAACTTATCAAGGGACGTACAGTTAGGTTTCTCTGTATTACAGCTCTAGCAGGTTCATATTCAACTTCACTGTGTTTTGAGCGACACTAAATGATAAACGAGAATAATGAAGTAACTAAGAGTGTACTATCTCTAACAAGTTAAACTTTTAGATGCAACGATCACACATTTTAACATGGTACCAGAGCAGATTATAATGAAGCAGCAACAACAACATACCTAGTGTAATCCCACAAGTGGGTCTGGGGGGAGTAGGATGTACGCGGAACTTAACTCTACCTTTGTGAGGTAGAGAGGCTGTTTCCGATAGACCATCGGCTCGAAAAAAACATAGTAAATGCAGGAATCCAAACAGATTATAATGAATCAATTAAAAGTTTACTCTTCAGCTTTTAGATGAAATGATCACACAAATCAACAAAATAAATCATAAGTTTTCTGCATCTTATGTATTGTTTAAAACTTTTATTTTTCTTAAAGTATATGAATTCTCTTCATATTAATGGAGGGGAAGAAGTGGCTGTCTGCAGCGACTGCCAATGCTTAATGATCTTCGAGTACTCCAACAATTCTACTATTTACAAACTTCTTAACATAGTAAAAACTAGATTTTTGATAAGCAACAAGTTAAAATACAATACTGTTAAAGAGAAAACTACTTATATGGTCCTTTACATATCACCAAAAGGGTAAAAACTAATAATCCGTATTTAGGTTTGGTTAGTTTGGCACCTTGTAAAACTTACCCAGCCCAATGAGGTTCTCTAAATAGTTAGTGTTCCGAAATTATATACAAAATTTAGGAATACGAACCACTGTCTATGCATAATCATAGCAACTGGGATAATGCAACAGTTCAGCAAGTTAATCTTTCAAATAAATAATGGAATGAGAAGGAAAAGACGACAAATATGGAGATGAAGAACTTTGTAACTGTGTACAAAGACTAGTATAATAATTCTCATGATATGTTACATGTGAATCTGTGGAAAACCTAATAAATAAACTAATTACAAAAACCAACTAAGAATAAATAAGAAACTGAATAAAAATTCCTGTATACTGCACAGTAAAGAATGATTTTGAGTACCTGTGTTGTATCTGCCTCTTTTGTTCGTCTTATAAGCCACCTTCTCTGCATGCAAAGTTGCTTGCTGGCTTAAGATTAGTTCATCAAAGTAATTCATATGGTGAAAGTCCTCTTTGATTCTGCTTGCTGCCTAATATACAAAAAGACATAAAAGGCCGAAATCTTGGCAGCCCTTTGAATAATATAGTAGATCAAATACTGGCATTTGTCTAATCTACAACCAATCTTTGTGCAGCAGCCTTCAAACTCGGTCTCTTGTTAATTTGCTGCTTGCTCACTTCCATCAAGGATCTATCACAAATACAACCTGGAAAAGGATTTGCATAAAAGTTCTCTTCTAATCTTGGTGATTCTCCCGATTCTCTAAGGTAAGGAGCTCCTAATCTGTGGGAATGTAACGCCTTGACCTCAGAACTAAACTCTTCCCAAGAGATTGCACCCTTATCCAACAAATCAATTAATCTTACAACATTGAGTCTGAAATAAAGAGAAAACCAAAATAAAAATTGCTAGTTTGCTCAAATCTTAGATAAATGAGGTATAAAAATATTAAGATAATAGCAACCTGTCGGGGCTTATGGTTTTTCGAAATCCTTCAAACCTTCTATGCCCTTGCACGGCCTTTGCCATATTGCCATCGTATGTATAAACAAAGACATCACTTTCAAGGGCTACGAGATAATCTAAGGCAGCAAGACGGTTTTGATAATGCCTAAAAGCCTCCAGTTCTTCCTTAGTTGTAAGAGTTGAGTGAGAGAAAACATTGGGATACTCTGTCCGAAATGCATCCATGCTATTGTTGCCATAAATTTCCCCCGCAACTATATATATCCTGGTCATCGAAGGATAGCCCATTGCTTTGAGAAACAAGGAAGCCTCCCTAGGCGACATAGGGCAGCCCCCTTGTAATCGCTTCTCCTTGCCGTCTATCTCTTTCTCTTTCCAGTGCTTCACTTGATACCTCATAATACCAAGTTCTTCAGCCTCTTGAGCAGTCAAATTGTTGCTGCAGCCAGTAAACGCTAGCATATCCTTTTCATATCTGCAAGCATGTTAAGTAATTTGTTCAAAGGTGAACGGTTTAAAACTTGCAATACACCCAAGGGTGTGGCCTAATGGTCAGTAAAGTGGGAGGTCTCAGGTTCAAATCCCAACGGAGACAAAAACACTAAGGATTTCTTCGCATATGTCTAAGCCTCGGTGGACAGATTTACCCGGCATTTGTTGTTGGTGGGAAGTAACAGATTTTCCCGTGGAATTAGTCGAGGTGATCGCAAGCTGGCTAGGACACCACGGTTATCATAAAAGAGAAAGAACTTGTGATACCTTGTTAGAGATATTACCTCAAGTGGAGAGCGATGTATGGTTCATCATTGTCTCTAAGTCTATCCACCAACTTCTTTCCAAGCTCCTCGATCTCATTTGTGTATCTTAGAGCCTCATAATTTGCTCGACAACGAAGCCTCTGAATAGAGGATGCCAGGCCATTGTTAGCAAGCCTCGAATCTGTATGGGTAAATTGTATCACCTTGTGCTTCTTTAGTAAAGGAAGAACCTCTCTTCTATAGTAACTAGCCTGCAAAACCAACAAATTTTAGTTCCAGCAAGTAAAAAGTTATAGCTTGCTAACAGTAGTTCTATTCTAAGTTGCTCGGACCCTTCAAAAATGTTGATGGGTGCGTATCAGATCCTCCAAAAGTAGTGCATTTTTGGAGGACTTGACACAGGTGTGGCAACATTTTCGAGAGTCCGAGCAACATAGGTTCTATTTACAGACCCTTGACCAAGAGACTGGTGCCTTTTGAATGGGGGTCACAGCTGCATATTTTGGCAGCAAAGATTCAACAATTTCAATGTCATCTTTTAACACGTCTATGAAACGTCTCCAGTCAAAAATATCTTTAAAGTCACTGCAAGAAACAAAAACAGATTAGAACTACGTAAAACTAAGAGTTCCCTAAGGGTGTCATTCTTAAACCTCAACTTATTAGAAGAACTAAAGTAATATACCTAGGATCTGTCCAAAAGGATTCGTGATCAAGAGAAGGAAGAACCAGCGAGGCATTCAAAACTTTTGCAATAGCCACCATATCACATATCTGCAGTAATCCAACAACGATGATTTATTATTGATTACAGCTTCTCATCAGCTGAAAAATATGGAATAGACAGCTTAAAGCTTCTACTCACCCCAGTTCTCATCTGGTTTAATCCTCCATTAGCATGAACCAAGATATACCCATTAGTCGATAAGCACGTTCCTAAAATAATTCCAAATATAAGTACACATAAAAGGAATGGAACTGGTCCAAATGGAGGAAGTGGATATTAAGGAATCAAAATTTAAAAACTTGACATACTTATTCGATTCTTAGGGCGAGCAATGCATTTGTAGTAAATATCACTAGGTGGCTTCATCCATATTTCTGGTACCTGTCCAAAAAACCAATATTGAACTAGTGCTTTTGACATGTCAATTAAACCAATAAAATCGCGAGAAAGGAAAGGTGATAACCATATTCTGCTCAATGTAAAACATGGTCCACAAGAAATCAACTGGAAATAGAGCAGTAATGAAGGTTCTAAATTCAGGAAATTTACTGAAAAAGCTAAATAGAGAAAAGTAACTTGAACTACAAAATGTCAATATCTCATTTGATTAGCCTGAAATAAACGAATATCCAAGATGCTTTGGACCACCATTACAGTCAATATTCCCCAAACCTAGTTAGTCATTGCCCACATACAACCTTTAAGCTATGTTGCTGCCTACTACTCCTTCCATCCTTTCGGGTAAAAAAATAATAAGAGACAGAAGCAGGAGTTAGGATTTAAAGTTTATGGATTCTTAACTTGCTACCAACCTCATAGCTCATTTTAATTACTGGAATCGCAATTAAATATTTTTACATACTTAATGAATTACCTAAATACAAGGGTCTAAGCCAAAGCTATTGCATTCATCCAAACCCGTATCTAATATTGTAGCTCCGCCCCTGATCAGCGAGTGTGCCAAACCTCACTTTACCCACAAAGAAGTTAAAGTAAACCATGGGTTTCTGAGAAATTCCCTGTTAATCTATTCTTCTTCCTTAAGAATGTAAGCCAAAAAGCAAAGGTTTTTCAGTTCCCATTATCTGGAAAATGGACTACATGAACAGCAAAACCAGGCAGGGCAGAGCTAGTGTGTACCTTAGGTAACTTTGGTCTAGACCTTGTATTTGCCTTAGAAATTCATTAAATATGTACTACAAATTATTAACTTAGAACCCAGTAAAATAAAAAAACTATAATCCCGAACTCAAAAACAATAACATACCCAGTATAATTCCATAAGTGGGGTCTGGGGAGGTAGACTGTACGCACACCTTACTCCTATAGAGCACCTTACCCCTATAGAGATGTTGTTTTCGATAGATCATTGGCTCAGAATAAAGCAATAGCAAAGCAGGTTAAATAGGCAAAAAAATGAACAATAAATAAAAACAGAAATAATATGCTAAGCTAGAACAAGAGACAATAAACGATAAGAAACTACATGAGAAATATTGTGGATACGCCACAAACGCTCTACCACCTAGTAACCTTCTACATTAATCCGAACACATAAGCTTCAAATCCTATCACCGCCTCTGAAACTAGGTAATATGTTCACTACACTAACTTAGAAGGAGAAAACTGGAAATTAAAGAGTCAAAGAAGTAATTTTGCACAACTTACAGGTAACTCCTTCATCTGTCTCTTTTGCACAACCCCAGAAGAAGAAATATAGGACTCTGTTTCGGAAACAATTTTTTGAGCATTAATCCAATCATTCTTAAAATTCTGAAGAACAAATATTCCATTCTCTCTCCCATTTACATCATCAACATTACCATTCATCAACATAGTAAACTTTAAAAACATAGATATCACCACCAATACCATCAACAACCCAAATATCATACGACCAATATTCTTTCTTGATCCTAAACATGCCATAATTGTACCAATACTTAATAACCATTCTTCTACTCTATAAACCATACTTTCTGGCACCCATTTACATGCTAATAAGTATCGTATTATCGTATAACGATGATGATGATGATGAAGGTTTTGGTTTCCACCACCAACGTTAATAACATTTGTATTATTATTATTATGGTTATTATTATCACCATAATAATAATCAAACCCGATTTGTAAATGATCTGATAATTTTTCAGGGTCGTTGGTGGTATCTGTAACGGGGCGGCGGTGGTGGATGGTGGGTCCGCTGCCGCCGCCCACTCGGGGACTACCGTTGGCGGTGCCGCCGGTTGACATATTGCAATAAGTCTAAACACAAAATAAAAAGAAAGTGAAAAAACAGAGAATTATAAAGAGGGGATTGGAGAAGATTTCCTAGTTTGTGTATATATTATGCCTATATGGAAGATTTTGGTGAGGGGAGGAATGTTTGCCGATTGTAGCAGTTCTAACGCTCATCTCAAATATACATGTAAGTTATTTTATTGTTTCAATTTGTCTATTAACATTATATATTTGACTAAATCTAAATTTTAGAAAAATAAGTCAACTTTTTAAAATAAGCTAAGTATGTGCAAATTGCCCAAAAAAGAGATAATTGTAACGATAAATCATATCAGCAACTTATTAGAGGAAAAATGAAAATTAAGGAAAGAGTTTATGTTCTACCCAAATGATAACTATATAAAAGTGTAGATAGATATCATCACGTCACTTGTGAAGTATTCACATGTCAATTTCTATCATAAACATTAATAGACGACTTGATTAAAATGATAACCTATTTGCTATAATATATTAAATTATATTAATAATATACAACTTTTACATTTTCGTTGTATATATGAAACTTGCAGTCATGAAAAAATACTCTATTTGTTATGATAATGTTTTGACTGATGCATAATTTATGAAAGGAAAAGAAAACTTTTGACACATACTAAAACTCTAAAAGTATAATTAAAATTTTATTTTAAACATACTATGACATTTTCATAACTATAATAGCATACTATTAAGAATATAATCAAAAGAATCAAAGTTAACGAATTTTATTCAAACATAAAAGAGTGTCAGTTTTTTGGAGCAAACTAAAATTAATGATAATGTCATATAATTAAATTAGAGGTGATAAAGGATAAATATAAAGAGGGAATAAAAATATTCAAATACACGAAGTTTTTAGTATACCGTGAAAAAGAAGAAGTTATTAATACCCCATTTTAAATGTCTTAATTTAATTAGACTATAAAAAACTTTTAAATTTTGTGATCTTAAATTAAATGTGTGTATAATCAAAAGCAAACACGGATCTGAAGCTTATGAGTTCGGAATTTAGTCATTCTAAGTTACTAGGTTTTAATTTAATAATTTGTACATACTCAACGAATATTTTAAAACAAAAATAAGATTTAAATCAAAGGCTGAACTCATAAAAGAAGTTCTAATTCCATCCCTGCGTATAAAGTTACATCAAAATACTTAGCACTTGTTTTTGTATAAAAGAAACTCTAGTTCTATCCCTACGTATAAAATATACTGAATTCTATTGAACTCATAAAAGAAACTAATAGTTCCATCCCTGCGTAACATAAGCATAATTACATACTCCTATAAAATGGACGACCTTTTCAATATGCAAGATGTTAATTGTTATGCTTCTTACTTTTTCGTACTTAATTCGCAAATAGAGTTTATTTTATACATGTTTTACTGTACTACATTATCTTTGTGAAAATATATCATAATATACATGCATCATACCGTATACACAGCGTGTATATGATGGTTTTGGTAATAGTTTTTTTGTAAATAATTAGCATTGTACACTTACCATAATTATAGAATTCTTGTACCAATAGAATAAGATTTTGGGAGTAGAATAGGAATAGGATTTTCCATATTATGAAAATTGTAAATTGTATATATACTCATTCATTAATGAAAATAATCAGGGAATTATTTCTTTCATGGTATCAGAAGTCTAGGTGCCTCTACCGATTTTCCTCTCTTCCGCTGCCTCGGATTTCGTGTCAAATTCTCAACAACTATGCATCTTACCTCCTCTCTTTCAATTTTTCTTCCAAATCCCTCTTTCACCTATTGTTCTTTCGTTATGTCTACGTCAAAGAACATGTTTCATCCTACCCTTGGTGTTTCCAACATCAAGAACCACATCCTTGTTGTTCTTGAGATGGAAAACGTCCAATATGCGACGTGGGCAGAATTGTTCAAAATTCACGCAATCTCACATCAAGTCCTCCGTCACATAATTCCTCCTGTAATCCCTCCACCCGCGGGGGATCCTTAGTTATGGATCACTCTTGATGCTATCATCCTTCAATGGATTTACTCTACTACTTCTACCGACCTTTTACAGACGATCATTGAACCAGACACTATGGCTATGGCAACCTGGAATAGATTGCGTGATATATTGCAGGACAACCAACATTCTCGGGTTGTCACCCTTGAGCAATAATTTTCACAAGTACGCATGGAAGATTTCCCGAATGTTTCGGCCTATTGTAAACGGCTCAAGGAATTGGCAGACCAACTCCGTAACGTTGGCGCGCCTGTTACCAATAATTGTCTTGTTCTACAAATGATTGCAGGCCTATCTGAGGCCTATAATGGCATTGAGACTCTCATTCGTCAAAGTAATCCACTTCCCCATTTTTATCAAGCCCGTTCGATGCTCGCGTTACAAGAAGTCGGCTTGGAAAAGAAGGCAGCTAACAGCGCCAGTTCTGTGGCGATGATGACATCATCCAATAACTCTCACAGTTTTGTTGATAATTCGGGCCAAAACCGCAACAACGGTGGCGGCAAGAAGGGTCAAAATTGTAAAATAATGCCAAAAATTGCGGGGGCAACAACAGAGGCGGCCGAAACAATGGTGGCAACGGCGGTAGGCCTTGGGGCAATGGGCAACAACCTAATTGGTCTCAGCAGTGGGCCCCCTGGCAGTGGAACTAGGCCAGTGGCCCGTGGCCCGTGGCCCAACAATGGCTATTTTTCTCCCAGCCCTTACCCGGTAACTGGGCCCAGTTCTAGTAACAGGCCAGGCCCAGTTTCTCGGGTCCAGCTTTAGGCGGCAGTTTTCCTTCTGGGCCGGGGCAGCATGCCGGTTTGCTTGGGCCTCGGCCACCGCAGGCATTCTAGGTAGTGGGCCCCACACCAATTTCGACAAATATTGAGGCCGCGATGCATACCCTTGGATTAAATCCTCTAGATCCGAATTGGTACATGTACACCGACGCCACTTCTCACATGGCGTCAGACCAAGGTACTCTATCATCTTATTCCAATTTGAGCAAAATCGTGGCATTGTTGTTGGTAATGGCAATACAATTCTGATTCGTGGTTATGGTAATACAACTTTGTCTCCCCTACATCCACCATCTTGTCTTGAGAAATACTCTTCATGCCCCGAACTTAATTAAAACTTTGGTGTCTGTCTGAAAATTCACCACTGATAATTAGGTTTCTGTTAATTTTGATCATTTTGGGTTTTCTGTGAAGGCTTTCAAAATAGGGATACCTCTCATGAGATGCAATAGTAGGGGAGATCTTTATCCAATCATGCCCGCCTCAAGTTTCTCGAGTCAAGTCATGCCATCAACATTTGCAGCTCTAGCTCCTTCCTTTTGGCATGCACGTTTGGGTCACCCTAGGTCATCTATTGTTTCTTCTTTGCATAAAAATAATTTTATTTTTTGTAAGGGTATGAGTAGTACTCCAAGTTGTCATTCCTGTCCTTTAGGAAAATATGTTAGATTACCATTTGTAGCCTCTACGTCTCGTACTTTGATGCCTTTTGATATTTTTCATAGCGATTTATGAATTTCTCCCGTTCTCAGGTCTGTGGGCCATCGTTATTATGTTTTATTTTTGGATGGTTATTCTAATTTTTTATGGACCTTTCCGTTAGTGAAAAAATCACAAGTTTTTTCCACATTCTTAAAATTTAGAGCATTCATCTGTACCCAATTTGAACGGAAAATAAAAAATATTCAATGTGATAATGGCAAAGAATATGATAATGGGTTATTTCGGGATTTTTGTGATGCTAATGGTATAGTTTTCCATTTATCTTGTCCTCATAAAATGGGAAAGCCGAACGAAAAATTCGTACCATTAATAATATTGCCAAACTTTATTGGTCCATGCTTTCGTACCCCATTCCTTTTGGCATCATGCTCTACAAATGACTACTTATATCCTTAACATACTTCCTACCAAAGGGTTGGCATATGCATCTCCTCTTAAAATCCTCTATAATAAGCATCCTTCGTATTCACATCTTAGAGTCTTTGGGCTTTTATGCTATCCACTATTTCCGTCAACTACGATTAACAAACTACAAGCATGTTCTACCGCTTGTGTGTTTTTGGGTTATCCATCTAATCATCGTGGTTATAAATATTTTGATTTGTCGTCTAATAAAATCATAATTAGTCGCCATGTTATTTTTTATGAAACCCAATTTCCATTTGCGAAAGTGAGTAGTCCCGTGCCTAGTTCGTATAATTTTTTAGATGACGCAGTCTCACCGTACCTTATGCAACACTTAATTGGGCAATCCAGTGACCACGCACCGCCAACAGGCCCACTGCTTGCTAGCTGCCACAGTTCACTATTTTTTCACCAGTTTCTGCTATTCGGCCGATTGCCCAGCCCACTGCCGAGACAATTTTTGGCCCAGTTTCTGCTCCGGTCCAGCATACTGTTTCCAGTTTTGGGCAAACAAGCCCACTGTCTGCTGGCCAGTCCGTCACCCATCCAAATTTTCCTCAAAATTCACTCGCTTCCTCCTCGAGTCAAGAGCCAGTCACTCATAGTCAAAGGGGTATTTTAAAACCAAAATGACATTTAGTCTCAATGCTAATGTCTCCAAATTCCCTCTACCACGTAACCCAGTGTCTGCCTTAAATGACCTAAATTGGAAATTGGCTATGAACGATGAATATAATGCTCTTATTGAAAATAAGACGTTGGAGTTGGTCCCCCGTCCTTTTGGTGTTAATATTATTCGGTCTATGTGGATTTTTACTCATAAAGATAATTCTGATGGCTCTTTTGCGAGACATAAGGCTCGTCTTGCAGGTGATGGTAAAACTCAACAGGTTGGCGTGGATTGTGGTGAGACATTTAGTCCGGTGGTCAAACCGGCCACTATTCGCATTGTTCTCAGTTTGGCTCTTTCAAAGGCATAACCCATTCATCAGCTAGATGTGAAGAATACTTTCTTACATAGTGATCTTAAGGAGACAATTTACATGCATCAACCCTTGGGTTTTCGAGACCCCACATATCCTAATCATGTCTGTTTATTGAAGAAGTCATTGTATGGGCTTAAGCAGGCCCCGCGGGCCTGATATAAGTGATTTGCAGACTATGTATCTACTATTGGGTTTTCTCACAACCGGTCTGATAATTCTCTATTCATCTATCGTCGTGGTACTTCCTTGACATATATTCTATTATATGTGGATGATATTATCTTAACAACTTCTTCTGATGATTTACGCAAGTCTATCATGACACTACTCATTTCTGAATTTGCTATGAAAGATTTAGGGCCCTTAAGTTACTTCTTGGGAATTGCTGTCACTCGTCATGCAGGAGGGTTGTTCTTATCCCAGCGGAAGTATGCCACTGAGATAATTGAGCGAGCTGTTATGTCCTCGTGTAAGTCTACTTCCACTCCAGTTGATACCAAGCCCAAGCTAGGTGCTGCGGCTGACTCACCTTACGAGGATCCCACTCACTATCGCAGTCTTGCTAGAGCTCTTCAGTAACTTACTTTTACAAGACCGGATATTACATATGTCGTACAACAAGTGTGTCTATTTATGCATGATCCTAGGGTGGAGCACATGAATGCGCTCAAACGCATTATTCGATACATCCACGGAACAATTGACTATGGTTTGCATCTATATCTATCATCAGCCTCTACACTTGTCTCGTACACCGATGCTGATTGGGGTGGCTGTCCGGACACCAAATGCTCTACGTCTGGATACTGTATGTTTCTTGGCGATAACTTGGTCTCATGGTCTGCCAAATGACACGCTACCTTATCACGCTCCAGTGCAGAGGCCGAGTATCGAGGGGTATCCAATGTGGTTTCTGAATCATGTTGGTTACATAATCTTCTCTTAGAGCTTCACTTTCCCATTCAAACTACCTTGGTATATTGTGATAATATTAGTGCCGCATATCTTTCTGGGAATTCGGTTCAACATCAGTGCACTAAATTGAGATAGATATCCATTTTGTTTGCGAAAAGGTAGCTCGTGGATAGGGCTGGCAATGGATCGGAGGTGGATCGGGTGGAGCTCAATCCTCCTCCACCTGCCAACCATCCATCCACCACCCGACCCATCCATCACCCTATTTTTTTCTTCATCCACATCCGATCCACCCATCATCCACGAGTGAATCGGGTGCTTCACGGATGAAATTTGTTATAAGTTAAACCATTTGTTCTAGTTTTAAAATCAGTGACAATGTTAGTAATTAGTGTTCTTAAATCTTTTTTTTTTTTAAATTCACAACAAAAATGGAGTGACCAAAACCAATATAAATACTCTTAGTTCCAACGTAGCAGTGTCTCATCTGATTAGCACCTTAAATATTTTTATTCATATTCCATTTTTATGTTAGCTCAAACAAATCATCCTTTACGTTGCAAAATAAATAATAAAATTAATCAGACATAACAATGAATAATTTTTTATATTTTCATAAATGATCACTAGCTAAGAACATTATAAAACTTTACTGTTATGAAAGTGAACTTTGGGCCAAAATTATGTTATTCTTGATTTGCCAAGTTTCATTATAATTTTTATTTAATAAAATATATACAATTTAATGATAAAAAGTATTATCTAACTATTTATAAACGGGTGGATGCATGGGTCGGATGGTGGGTTGGATGTATGTCCACCCGAATCCGACCCGATCCGTCACCCGATCCATCCGTCACCCGATTAAAATCCGTGTTTTGTCGGATTTTCGTCCATATATTCGGGTCGGGTGGATCGGATATCCATCGAGTTAGGGTGAAATTGTCAGCCCTACTCGTGGACAAGTACGCGTCTTACATGTCCCTTCCACGTATCAAATTGCAGACATCTTTACTAAGGGTTTTCCCTCGGTCATATTTGAAGATTTTAGAGACAATCTCAGCGTACGAAGACCGCCCGCTATGACTGCGGGGGGTGTGAAAATATATCATAATATACATGCATCATGTACACGGTATACTATCTTGTGTATACCATGTATATCACGGAAACCCAAGACAATCGGGAGATCGTGATATACACGGTATACACACCGCGTATATGATGATTTTGGTAATAGGTTTTTGTATATAATTGGAATTATACACTTACCATAATTATAGAATTCTTGTACCAATAGAATAAGATTTTGGGAGTAGAATATGAATAGGATTTTCCATATTATGGAAATTGTAAATTGTATATATACTCATTCATTAATAAAAATAATCAGGGAATTATTTCTTTCACTTTGAAATAGATTTTTTTTTCACTAGACATGATTAGGGACTTATCTAATATTCTAACTCAGTAGACGACTTTATCAAGGGGTTTACTGATATTTGTATCACTAATTGGAAAAGAAAAACAAAAGAAAATAAAAGAGAACTTAACGCACGTAACCTCCTCTAATTTTCTCCTCTATTGCAAGGTGCAAATTCATTTCAAGTGTCGGCCCTCTCATTGGATTTCAAGTACGTTTACATTGTTAGAATTGTCCAAAGTCAAACACTCCTTTTTCACAACATTTTGAGTTAACCCAATTTAATTTTGACCAGTTATTGCGTTGCAATATACTCTATAATATAATGGTATATATTAATTACATTTCAGTTCTATATAAATTAAGATTGTGTTCTAGTATAACTCATGAGTCATGATTTCCGGAACATAAAATCAATTTTGCTCGATCTGTTCCCATTTTGATGAGAATTCTGTAATTTGATTAATTATACCAACTTTTTTGTGAAATTGATCAACCAACCAATTATAGTAGCTATTTCCTCGATCGATATGTTCTTGTGGGCTTAACATGCTGCTCAGTGAATTATCTTAGGTCCACCCAATTTGGCCAGACATTACCACATCTAGTTTTTATTAAGAGATTTTTGGATCTTTTTTTTTTGGTATTTGAACTTACCTTAATTGGTTATGGCCTAAAAACAATTGTAACTTGGCCCAAGTAGTGGATAAAATAATCAGATTAATAGTTTATTGTGCGTATGGATAAGCAATTTCCAATAACTTTTGGTATGTGATGCATAGAATATCTATACAAATGGAGTCCAACACTCTTTCTCTACCTACCAGAAGAATCCTAATGTACTTAAATACGTTATAATTGTTAACGTTCTATGTATGGAAGTTGTCTCTATCAGGATTAACCGTCGATTGTAAATACCATCATCAAACGTATACTTATCTGACCATAACTCAAGATTATAATTTTATTTCTGCTTAATATTGTCCTAATCACTGCTGTCCGTTTTAGCGTCTTACAAAATTCTCATAAATATAATGTTGTATGATCGTCGTATCTATGGAGTATTGTGATGCTCGACCAACGATCACTATTATTTAAATGGTGTTGTGTCAGAAAAAGTGCTGATTAAGTAGGTTTTATTCGACGTCTAAACAGGAAAATACATTCGAATTATGCCACTTGTTATTCAGTGTTTATTGGAATATGAAAATACAATATCTGTCTTCTTATTCAATGGCGACTATTGATTTTGGGGTTTGGATTTCATATTTGACTAGTTCTAGAAGGACAAATGTCCAATTAACTAAATAATTCATGTATTCTAATGGAATATATGCAAATATATTTTTTTATATAATTAGTGATTTTGTATATCTGTAATTATTGTAGCAATATTTTATATTAGTTAGATGAATATTTAATTTTCATAATTAAGCCTAGAATTACTATTGTATATCATGTATATAAACCGTTTACATTAATGAAATAAGCAAGGGATTATTCTCTTTCATGGTATCAACAGACAAACTTTTTCCTTCTCCACACAGCTTCTGCCGCCCTTGGTCTCTCGGCCATCCCTTCCCTTTTTTCCCAAAACCATAATTCTCCTCTCGTTCCTCAATCATGTCTACCACAAAGAATACCTTTCATCCTGCCCTTGCAGTCTACAAATTCAAGAACAACATCCCTATCGTCCTTGAAATGGAGAACGTCCAATAAGCGACGTGGGCAGAACTTTTTAAAATTCACGCAAGGTCTCATAGAGTCCTCCATCACATCGTCAAATCGGACAAAGGCAAGGAGAAGGTGCCTTCCACCGATGATGAAATAGAGTTGTGGGCAACTCTTGATGCTACGCTCCTCCAAAAAAATTATTCAACTATCTCTACGGACCTCTTACAGACAATTATCGAACCAGACGCCACAACAATGGGAACTTGGAATAGGTTGCGTGATATATTCCAAGATAACAAAAATTTCCGTACCGTGACCCTTGAGCAAGAATTCTCTCACATAAATACGTAGGATTTTCCGAATGCGTCAGCCTATTGTCAAAGGCTCAAGGAGTTGTCGGATCAACTCAAGAACATCAGCGCGCCTATCACAAATGATCGTCTCATTCTTCAGATAGTTGCAGGACTCTCTGAGGCGTATAATGGGGTTGGAACTCTTCTTCGCCAAAACAATCCTCTCCCGCCGTTCTACCAAACAAGTTTCATTCTCACCTTAGAAGAAGCTGGGTTGGCTAAAAAGGCGGCAACCTGAGCCAATTCTGTCATGATAGTCGCCACGTCCCGCGAAACTAATGACTCTCAATCATTCTCCAAAAATTATGGTCAAAACCGTAACAACGGGGTGGCAAAAAAGGTCAAAACTGTGGGAAAAATCACGGTGGCGGATGTGGCGGTGGCAAGGGTGGTGGTCGCGTCGGAAATAGAGGCAGCAGTGGCAGACGTGGAGGCGGCAGTGGCGGTCAGCAGGGGGCCGAGCCACAGCACCCCTGGCAACAAGCCTGGGCCAGTGGGTAGTGGCTATGGGGCCTACCTTGGGGCAGTGGCACATGCCGCCCTACCCGTATCCATCTCAAAAATGGGCCAGGCCTAGTGGACGACAACAACAACAATCCCAGAATGGGCTTGGTCCTCGCAATTACACGTCCTGGTAGCAGCCTGGCCTGCTTGGGCCTCGGCCACAACAGGCTTTCGCTGCTGCTGGCCCATCCGGATCTCCGACACCCACGAATATTGAGGTGGCAATGCATACACTTGGGCTAAATCCTCCGGATGCAAATTGGTACATGGACACCTGTGCTACTTGTCATATGACATACGCGCCAGGTAATCTCTCGTCTTATTTCAATTTGAGCAAAAATCGTGGCATAATTATTGGTATTGGTAATTCAATTCTAATTTGTAGTTATGGTCACACAAATTTGTCTCTCCCGAACCCACATTTAGCCTTAAAAAATGTCCTTCATGCTCCTTACTTAATTAAAAATTTGGTGTCTATTCGGAAATTTACAACTGATAACTCAGTTTCTGTTGACTTTGACCCTTTTGGATTTTCTGTGAAGGATTTATGGACGGCGATACCTCTAATGAGATGTGATAGTCGGGGCTAGCTCTATCCCTTCACCACCACCACCATCACTAAACAAGCCACACCGTCAACATTTGCCGCCTTAGCACCTTCCTTATGGCATGCGCGCTTGGGTCATCTGGGAGCTTCTTTTTTTCCTCCCTTAAAAATAATAAATTTATTGAGTGTAATAGCGCTCGTAGTACTAATGTTTGTCCTTGTTGTCCGCTTGGGAAATATGTTAAATTGCCGTTTGTTGCCTCAAATTCTAGTACTTTGTTGCCATGTGATATTATTCATAGTGATCTTTGGACATCTCCCATTTTGACCTATTTGGGCCACATTTATTATGTGTTATTTTTGGATGATTATTCTAATTTTTTGTGAATATTTCCATTATCTAAAAAGTCTCAAGTGTATTCCTTATTCTAATCATTTAGAGCATTCATCCATATTCAATTTGAACGGGAAATTAAGAACATTCAATGTGATAATGGAAGGGAATTTGATAATGGGCTATTTAGAGAATTTTGTAAGGTTAATGGTATATATTTTCGGTTTTCTTGTCCACATACGTCATCACAAAATGGGAAAGCCGAGAGAAAATTCCGCACCATTAATAATATTGTTCGGATATTACTAGCACATGCTTTATTAACACCTTCATTTTGGCATCATGCATTACAAATGGCTACTTAACTTCTTAACATACTCCCTAGCAAAGTATTAGCATACCAAACTCCACTCAAAATTATTTATCACAAAGATCTTTCGTATTCTTATCTTAGGATGTTTGGGTGTTTATGCTATCATCTCTTCCCCTCTACTACAATAAACAAACTTCAAGCCTGCTCTACCGTTTGTGTGTTTTTGGGTTACCTGTCTAATCATCGTGGTTACAAATGATATGATTTATCCTCTAATAAAATGATAATTAGTCGCCATGTCATTTTTTATGAAACCCAATTTTCGTTTTCTAAGTTGCATAATTACGTGTCCAATTCTTATAATTTTTTGGATGATAGGCTCTCACCGTATGTGGTCCACCATTTGGCCCAGCCCATACCTCTGCTTCCGGACCAGCAGACACCCGCAGGCCACTGCCTGCTGGCCCAGACACTCTCGTCCTCAAAATATACCAGTAGGCCCATTGCTTGCTGGCCCAAATACTCCATGTCCTCCAAATATGCCAGCATGCCCAATTTCTGCCAACCCGCCACTTCCGCCAGCAGGCCCAACCCAGTCCAGCCGTCACCCATCCCAGGTCCTCCCAACTCCTATCCAGCCCACTTCTATTCCGGGACAAAGGCCCGTTACTCGTAGCCAACAGAATATTTTTAGATCAAAATGACATTTTAATCTCAACTCTATTAGCACTAAATCCCCTACCACGTAACGATGTGTCTGCTCTTCGTGACCCGAATTGAAAAATGGCCATGGATGATGAATATAATGCTCTTATTGAAAATAAGACGCGGGAGTTGGTGCCTCATCCCCCTGGTGTTAATGTTATTCGTTCTATGTGGATTTTTACTCATAAGAATAAATCTGATGGTTGTTTTGAGAGGCATAAGGCCCGTCTTGTAGGTGATGGCAAAACTCAATAAGTTGGCGTGGATTGTGGAGAGACATTTAGTCCGGTGGTCAAACCGGCAACTATTCGCATTGTTCTCAGTCTAGCCATGTGTGCTTGCTGAAGAATTCCTTATATGGGCTCAGACAGGCTTCTCGAGTCTGGTACAAAAGATTGACAGATTATGTGTCTACTCTTTAATTTTCTCACAGCAAACCTGATCATTCTCTGTTCATCTACCGTCGCGGTACTTCTCTGGCATACATTCTGTTATATATGGATGATATTATATTGAGTGTTTTCTCTGATAAAGTGCGCAAGTCTATCATATCTCTTCTCAGCTTCGAATTTGCTATGAAAGACTTGGGGCGTTTGAGTTATTTTTTGGGTATAGCTGTAACTCGTCATGCAGGTGGTCTATTTCTATCCCAGAGGAAGTATGCAACAGAGATTATTGAACGGGCTGGCATGTCATTCTGTAAGTCATTTCCTACTCCGGTTGACACTAAACCGAAGCTGAGTGCTACTTCTAGCACACCTTATGAGGATCCCTCCCACTATCGTAGTCTTGTGGGGCTCTTCAGTATCTTATATTTACGAGGCCCGATATTATTTATACAGTGCAGTAGATGTGTTTATTTATGCATGATCCGAAGAAATAACACATGCACGCTCTCAAATGCATTCTGCGTTACATTCAGGGGATCTGTAAACAATATCATACGATGTGATTCCACAACATGGGATTTATTAGCAGTTAAGGAAAAAATAATTATATTTTTAATTTATCATATATGTATGAGTATGTGTTCTTTTTTGCGATTTTTATTGGCTTCCCAGATCTAGGCAAGGGGATCTGTAGGGGACCAATTGAAAACATAAAGTACGTGGCTAAGTGGAGGGGAAACAAATATAATTAAATCACCTTCTTCAGATTCTTTTATTTGGCACCCGATTTTTTATATTTATATTGAGCTCTCAATTAATTTAAATTCCACGTGAGGCTCATTTTTTTCATACCCAAGCTCTTAGAAAAAAATTGTTTGAAGCCACAAACTCTGCGCAAACTTTTCCTCTTTTTTTATTTACTAGTGTCTCACGTGATTATATATCTCTTGACATTTGAGTTTACTTATTTTGTTAAGTAATATCAATAATATTAAGTTAAAATAATTGACATAAAAATTATACACGAATGAATATAATAATGGTTTTCTGAAAGATCAATGTTGACCGTTAAATGCTGATTTGTTTGTCGATGTCAACATAATTGCATATTGTCTAAACCTATAAAGATGAACAATCAAAATTTAGTTAAAACACGTTATTATTTTTACTTATTTTGCTTTTATGATGTATAATCATGTAATTAATCGTATCTCACTAATACTTCTGTCTAGACGATATTCTGAGTGTATATATGTTCCTCTTTTATTCGTTTCGATTGCTCTGTCATGACCAAAATTTGTATTGTCGACATATTGAAATCCCTCTTGAAAATGAAAACATAAAGTTGGTCATGTGAGAAAACATGTTACTCTAGATAGAATCCAACATTAGGCATTTGATCTTGAACATTATTTATCATCATTTCAAAACATAAATTTGTTGGAAATTATTTTTGAACGAATTTAAAAGGATATCCTTCAATTTTAGGGGGGGGGGGGGGGAAGGTCCAATTCTAGAAACGAACACATGCTTGTTAGGAATGACTCGTTGTTATTTCTGCATGTATGATGTTGTTAAATCCACAACAAATCATTCTTATACCGTTGCATATATTTATATGAGGATCTAAATTTTTAAGTAGCATGATTGGTGCATTTTCTTTCAAAATTAACCTATTTAAGGGAAGATAAATATATATATATATATATATCTATATAATATTTTGTTCGTGTATGTAAACAGGTAAATATATACCTACATATAAATATAAGTACACTTTACGCAAGAGAATAAGAAAAACCTAAATGGCATAATGGATTAGACGATGTACCTATGCGCCAAAAGACCATTCGGTGCTAAAATATTCTTGTATTCATCTTGATAGTAATTGTTAGTATCTTCTTCTGCAGAGTGAAAACTAATAAATATTTTGCTTTCTCGGGGAAACTTCTCTATCAACATTTCATAGAGTAATGGTAGAATGAGGATGAAGTTACATTGGGGGATTTGATTTCAAAAGAAAACTAACACAAAATATGACAATGAGAGTTTGTATATATCTGTGTTCGAACAACAGTAAATTTATTAAAAACAATATTTTTATGGAAGAATAAATAAAAAAAAATAAACTTTCTTAATGAAAAAAAAATAAAGTTTGTATGATTGATGTTTAATAGGATTTGGATTGTTCTACTTTTCTTTTCCGTTGATTTAATGTCTTCTCTCTTCAACGTCTTCTTCTGGTGCCTAATGTTCATTTGGTAATGACCTTTTCCTTTGAATTTGAAAACTCTTTGTATGCCGTTACATGACTTCGTTGAATGTGAAGCATTGCGACTGTTAATGGAGTATGAACGTTGGCTCTTGGCTTTTGGTTCTTTAGGACTGTTAAGGTATTTAAATTACTTAAAGAGGATATTTTAATAATTTAATTTTTAAGTTTGAGAGTTCATATTTTAAATATAATATAGATATAGATAGATATATATTCAATTCTTTTTTTCTTTTCTTTTTTGGAGAAGTGAGACAATATGACATGTTTGGAAATCAAGTCAAAGGAATAAAAAAATCATGCTGTTGTCGGAGCAAATTCCCAATATACCAAAATGAGAATTAAATATAAGAAGGATATTGGCAGATACCTCGGGCATTTTTGCACTTGTCATTTTCTTGCCTCTAAACTATAATCTAATCATGGACAAACTTACCAACACAATATTTTAAGCAACTAGTGGTATAATTATCAAGGCATATGTCGTAATCCAAAATTTGTATGAATAATTAAGTGATAAAAAGCCGCTTAATACAGGAATCTGGCATATGTCATATCGAAAAAATTTATTTTAATGACAATTAGTAATATTGATTTTGCCCAAGGGTCAAACGTCCACCCAATTTAATAGAAACACTGAGATTGACTAAAAATATATATCAAATAGTATGCGCGGAAGTCTTTTGGTGAAGATGACGACAATATGATAACCGAAAGAAACATGAATGACATGAACTTGATCACATACCACTTTTTCACGAACGAAATAAATGTCCATTTCAATGTGTTTAGTGCGCTGATGTCGGATGAAATTCCGGCAACAATGGCGGCGGGAAGGGCAGTCGGCAGAAAACAACCAGCAGCGACTGCGGCAGTGGCAGCAGCCTCCGCCGTGGTCTGCCTACCCGCCATGGGCCGCATGGGCCCCACCATCATGTGCCTCTCCTCCTTGCCCGTATCTGACATCCTCATGGACTCCACCTCAGAACGGATATACCCACCCTGGCATACTCGACCCACGTCCCCAACAGAGCCTACACAGCACAAACCCCTCCCCCCCCCCCCCCGCGTGCGCGCGCGCCCTCAACTTATGCACCAACTGACATTGAGGCAACTATGAACACAATGTCACTCAACGTCCATACGAAAATTGGTATATGGACACAGGAGCCACATCTCACATGACGACATCAAAAGGTACTCTCTCGTCTTATTCCAATTTGAATAATTTAAATCGAAATATTATTATTGATAGTGGAAAAGACATTCTCATTCTCAGTTTTGGTCATTCATCCTTATCCCCACCACATCTACCACTAATCTTAAAAAATGTCCTCTATGCCTCTAAACTCATTAAGAATGTAATCTATGTGCGACGTTTCACAACTGATAATAATGTTTCCCTTGACTTTGATCCTTTTGATTTTTCTGTGAAGGATTTTACGACACGAAGATGATAATGAGATGTGATAGCACCGGAGATCTCTACCCTATTTCAAACGCCGTCAACAATCCAGCCTCAGTTCCATCACTGCTCTTTCGTCTTCCTTATGACTAGAGATGGCAGTGGATCCCGGACCCGGTCCGGATCCGATGGATCCAGATCCGTTTTATAGGATATGGATCTTCAAAATTTGGACCCGACGGATCCGGATCGGACCCGGATCCATTTCTGACGGATCGGATCTTGATCTGGATCTTGTATTTGAGATCCGTATCCGGTCCAGATCCGACCCGTGGATCCATTTTTATTAAATATATTCATAACCTATAATGTAATTTTATAAGTATTTTCTTAAAATTGCTAAGAACATCATTGCAAGTTTAATTCTCAAAACAAGTTTAATTTATCCCCGTATTAACTCAAAAACCAAAAAATAAAGAGGTAACTTCGATAATAAAATCAATGTTATATTAGTGAATGACTAACATCTCCATAGACAAGTAGTTAAAATTATATTCATTTCATTTGTGAAGATTCCAAGCACATGCAAGTTCTGCATTGTGGAAATACTAGTCAGCATTTTTCACAACTATTGTCATTGTCCAACATTTTCAATTAATAGCTCACAATCAAAACGAGACAATGAACAAAATATCTCATATGAACATTTCAAAATTGAAACACAGTAAACTGTTAGCTAAGTAAAAATCGTTTGTCAGTTCAAAAAAAAATTCTTAGCAAGGCAATTTTTTTACATGTGGATCCAGATCCGATCCGTGGACCCGGTGGATCCGATGGATCCAGATTTGGATATGATTTTTATGGACCCGACGGATCTGGATCCGGATCTGAATTCAGATATGAAAACCGGATCTGGATTTGGATCTAGTAGGATCCGATCCAGATCCGATCCGTTGCCATCCCTACTTATGACACTCTAGATTAGGACTTCCGGGGGATTATGTTTTACGCTCCTTTAGGAAAAATAATTTTATTAATTGCAACCGTATTTCTAGGACTCCTATATGTGAATCATGCGTTTTGGGAAACATGTTAAATTATCATTTTCTGCATCCACAAATTATACTTTACTACCTTTTGATATCATACATAGCGATATGTGGACTTGCCCTATTTTAAGAACGACTGGCCATCGATATTATGTGTTGTTTTTGAACGATTATTCCAACTTTCTATGGACTTTTTAAATTGGAAATAAATCCCAGGTCTACACAATTTTTTCCTTATTTAGTGCTCTCGTAAAAACACAATTTGAAAAGAGCATTAAATATTTTCAATGTGACAATGGCAGGGAAATCAATAATAATCAATTCAAACAGTTTTGCTCCAATAATGGTCTTACCTTTCATTTTTCTACCCTCACACCACCTCCCAAAATGGTAAGGTCGAATGGAAAATCGAACCATAAACAACCTAATTCGTGCTCTACTTGCTCACGCCACAATTCCCCCTCAATTCTGGCATTACACACTCTCGATGGACACCTATCTCCTAAACATAATCCCAAACAAATCTCTAGATCAACGGTTGCCCACTCAAGTTCTGTTTTGTAGGAACCCCTCCTACCAACACTTGTGTATCTTTGGATGTCTCTATTATCCTCTCCATCCAACCACTCACAAACTCCAACCCTGGTCTTCCCCGTGTGTGTTTCTGGGTTACCCCGCCAGTCATCGTGGTTACTCGTGCTATGACTTGTCAATCCGTAAAATTGTTATTTTATGTCATGTCCTATTTGATGAGTCTCAATTCCCCTTTGCCTCCATAAACTCGCCACATAGGCATTCCTACGACTTCCTAGATGATGGCTTGAACCCTCTTCTAATTCATCATTTACATAGTCCGTCATCCTAGACCCCGACACCGCCCCCACCTCAGATATCCCGGAACACACTGCCCACCCAGTTCTGTCGATGGTAGCCCAGAACAGCCCGCCTTAGGGTGATTCCACAGCCACCTTTCGATAAACCGAGCATTGGCCAGCTAGTGCCGCCACCCCTTCCCTTCCTCCTCTTCCCCTCAGTCCCGCAGCACACACCCTCCCATCCCGCATCTCGAGACATGCTCTCAGACCATGGAAACTCATGCCATACACGGAATTCATAAACCTAAACGACTGTTTAACCTATCCATTTCAGTTATCCCTTTCGATGTCCCTCGAAATCCAAAGGATGCCTTATCCGACCCTAATTAGAAAGATGCAATGATTGACGAATATAATGCTTTTATTGATAATAAGATGTGGGACCTAGTACCCCGTCTACCTGATGCTAACATTATTCATTCTCTATGGATTTTTAGACATAAAAAGAAATTTGATGGTTCTTTTGATAGGTACAAGGCTTGTCTTGTAGGTGATGACAAGTCTCAACAGATGGGAGTGTACTGTGATGAAATGTTCAACCTAGTTGTAAAGCCCGCAACCATCTGAACCGTCCTCGGCATTTCTCTATCCAAGTCTTGGCCCATTCATCAGCTTGATGTCAAAAATGTCTTCTTACATAGGGATCTTTATGAAACGGTATATATGCATCAGCCTATGGGTTTCAGAGATACTATTCATCCAGATTATGTATGTCTGTTGCAGAAATCGCTCTATAGACTAAAGCAGACTCCTCGAGCATGGTACCAGCGGTTCACCGATTATGTCTCCTCTATCAGTTTTTCACACATCATATCCGATCATTTCCTATTCATCTATAACAAGGATACATATATGGCTTACCTATTATTATATGTTGATGACATCATCCTCACCACATCATCTGATGCTTTCCGCTAGTCCATTAGGTCTCTCATTTCCTCTGATTTTGCTGTGAAAGGATCTGGGGGGCCTGAGTTATTTCTTGGACATCTCTGTCACTCAACATTCTGGCAGTCTATTTCTATGTCAAGAGAAGTACACCGAAGAGATCTTTGACCGTGCAGACATGACATCTTGCAAATCATCCTACTCGCCAGTAGACACAAATTCCAAGCTCAGCACTGATTTTGGCCATCCGTATTCAGACCCGACTCACTATCGTAGCATGATTGGGGCCTTGCAGTACCTCACATTCACGAGACCAGACATATCCTATGCCGTGCAACAAATCTTCTTGCATATGTACAATCCGACGGAAGCACACATGCATGCCCTCAAACGTATTTTACAATGTGTCCAAGGCACACTTCACTTCGGATTACATCTATACAAGTCCTCGCTTACTGGTCTCACTGCTTATTCTAATGCTGACTGGGGTGGATGTTCTGACACACGATGCTCCACGTCTAGTTATTGCGTTTACCTCGGAGATAACCTATTGTCTTTGTCTTCCAAATGGCAACCTACATTATCCCGATCAAGTGCCGAATCAGAGTAAGATGTGTCGCCAAAGTCGTCTCTAAGTTGTGTTGGATCCGTAACCTTCTAAGTGAGCTTCACTGCCCGATTCAAAAGGCAACACTGGTCTACTGCGATAATATTAATGCGATATATCTTTTCGGCAATTCCGTCCAACATTAGCGCACTAAACACATTGAGATGGACTTTCATTTCATTCGTGAAAAAGTGGCGCGTGGTCAAGTTTGTATCCTTCATGTTCCTTCCAGATATCAGATTGTCGACATCTTCACCAAAGGACATCCGCGCATACTATTTGATAATTTTTAGCCAGTCTCAATGTTCGTGAACCTCCCGCTTCGACAGCGGGGGTGTAATAGAATATTTCCCAAATATTCTTTCATTAATTGTATATCTCTTATTTTAGGTAGAGTTGTATTCCTATTGTAATTAGGTCTCATATTTTAGGTAGAATTATATTTCCTATTGTAATTATGTTGATTAGTTACCTAGTTTAAATATTCTTGTACTACTATGTATATTGTACATTACTGATGAATACAATCAAGGAACATATTCCTTTACAATTTCATCGAATGATTTTGTTGGATAAAATTAATTTGAGTAAAAAGCTATTCTTGTTTAATGATATATGACTCTGACAGTTACGAATCAGCCGCAACCCAATATGGGTATGATTGTCACATAATCAGTTATTGGGCCAAGAAGAAGTAATAGGACCAAAAGGCATTCACAAAGTTTGATTTTGGATCCAGTTAAAAGTAAGGTTGTCCAGTGGGCTGAGTCGGCTCGATCCTGACCTGACCCCGACCCCGCCCTGATCCCCCTAAAAAACATTACGCTATCGGGATTCAAAATCAGGGACGGGACTTGGGCTCGTCCCTCCCGAGCCCGTCTGCTTCGATCCGTCCCGCTTCGACCCGCCCCAAACTTACCCCCACCCCGTCCCGATCCCCCCTTCCCTTTGCAACAATGACCAAATTTAGATTTTGGTCGTTGTGCAACGGTTCCGACGACCATTTTTGCCCCCACCCCATAAATCCCCCTACCCCATTAATATTTATTTTTAACTCCTAAGTTAGTATATTTACACTTTAACCCAATTTTCCAACTATAAATACCTCATTTTCTCTTCATTTTTCTCACAAATCTTCCTACAATCTCTCAATCTATCTCTCTATAAGTCTACATTGACTACCAAATATTTTATTTTATTTGCTCAATTGTATAATTGTATCAAAGTTCAAAAATTGGGACTGAAGTTGACAACTAGCTTGAGGATCATCCATCGAGCAAAGTTTCAATTTTTAACCTCGATTACACGTCGATGTTACGTCGGCGTTTGGTACCTTTGTTCCTTCTTTAAATTATTATTGTTACTTTATTTTTATTATCGCACTTAATTTTATTATCTTTAATTATTTATTTGCATAATTAAAATAGAAGAAATTAGACGTACGATTAAGGGTAAGGGTAAGAGTGCTTCTTCTTGTAGGGATAACAAGGGCAATGGTACTTTTTCTAGTCATCCTATTCTTAGTCAGGATGATTTGATTGATTACACTCATATAGATAAAATTGATTTTTTAATGATATACCATTAGATGATGAGATATATTCTGCAACTGAACCAGTCTTTAATTAAGACGATAATCTAGATGACACACCCACTAGTGCACCTCAACCTCAGACTGAGTCTCAACCTCAAACTGAAACTGGAACGCTACCTATTCCCCCTAGTATGAGTCGAGGCCCCACACAACGAAAATTTAAATCAATTGCATGAGATTTTTTTGATAGGGACCAAGAGAATCAAGTAGTTAGATGTAAAATTTGTAAAAAAAATTATAAATTTAAAATCGGAAAAGGTCAGGGTAGGACGAGAGGTTTATTGAGACATGTACAAGGCTTTCACAAAGCTAGGTGAGATGAATACGAGGCTACAAAGTCGAGTGCGCCAATACGCTCTGAGTCGGGACAAGGTTCACATAGTGTCCTGGACCAAGTACAGGGTCAAATTAACCCAATGACGGGGGGAATTGTAGGTCCTAAATATGATAACATGGAGATAGAGAATCAATAACAAAATTAGTTGCGGTGGAGGGTTTGCCTTTTGCATTTCCTTCCTCTCTTGATTTTATTCATTACGTAAGAGATATGTATAATCCTACTTTTAACGGTTTTCCTAGATCAAATGTTAGGAGAGACGTTTTTAAATTTGCACATAAATATCAACAATATTTATGTTATGCATTATATCATTTTCTTGGCAAAGTATCTATCACTTCTGATATAGGCCGTAGTACTAACGACAATGATTATTTAACTATAACATGTCATTGGATAGATCATAATTGGTTTATGCAAAAAATGTATTTTAGCATATAAATATATTGATGATAGGCATACTGGAACTTTTATTGCACAAAATATTCATGAAGTTTGCAATTATTATGGTATAACTGACAAAATTATGACTGTTAAGTTAGATAATACTTCTTCTAATAATTATGTTGTGAGACTTTTAAAAGATCTATTAACTCCATCTTTTCCTAATCATTTTCATATAAAATGTGCGTGTCATATTTATAACTTAGTTGTAAAGGATGGTCTATCACTTTTTGAAGACATTCTTAATAAAGTACAATTTGCTATAAACTTTATTTTTAGAAGTAATAAAATACAAAGAAAAAAAGAATATAAAAAAACTTGTCATGATTGTGGATTACCTTTTAGAAAAAAATTCAGAAGAAGTAGCGACTAGGTGAAATTATCTATATGATCAACTACTTGTTACTTACGATTATAGAAGACCTATAACTTTATTTTTAACGCCCATAATCAAAATTCAACTGATATGCTTGTAGATAATGATTGGGAAAAAATTTCAGAAATTATTGGATTTTTAGAGAAATTTTTTCAAGCAACTAAAGAATTTTCTGGTATATATTATCCTACTATTTCAACTATGTTATTTTATATAGCTCTAATATTTTTGTTACTAATTGAATATATAGAAAACCCATCTTATAAGGCACCTATTAAAAAAATGTTTATCAAATTTTAAAATTTTTTTTTTCCTATTCCCACTATTTATATTATTGGTGTTGTATTAAATCCGACTATTAAAATAGACGGTTGTAAAGCACTTATTGAAACGATTTGTGATTGTATAGCAGTATTTCTACCTCCAACTCCAAAAAATCCAAATGAACAACCACCTAAGAAACCAACTAAAGAAGAAGTTTTGTCTGACATACACGATGAATGCAAAAAAGTATATATGCATTACAAACAAGAAAGTGCTAGCAACCAACCAGCTTCTTCTTCTTCTTCTTCTTCTTCTTCTTCTTCTTCAATTTTTCTTCTTCTTCTTCTTCAATTTCTTCTTCAATACAACCTTATAAAAGACATGATGTTTCTGCGGCTAGTATTGAAAGCCTTAGAAATAGAATGTTTAGTGGTTCCACTGCCAATCAAGTTAGCGAGTTTGATATTTTTGTTTTGCAATGTGTTATACCGTACCAAGCAGTTTTCAATGAAGAAGGACGTGAAGACTTGCTTAAATACTGGAGGGAAAATGTGAAGACATTTCCAATACTAGCAAAGATGGCTCGAGATGTGTTGAACATTCAAGCATCATCAACAGCGTCTGAAAATGCTTTTTCGCGTCGGAAGATTTCAAATAGGAGAGCACATACACTCATTAGCGGGAGACGGCTTGGAGATTACAGTTCTATTCAGAGATTTGATACGAGCGGAGCATAGAACGTGCGGTCAACCAGAGATCAATGAAAAAGACGACGACAAATACAATGAAATCTTGTCCGAGGGAGCTGGAAGCGACGTCGACCAATTTGACCAACAACTTCCAATAGCAACCGAATAACCACAAGACATTGTGAAAAAAAATAGAAAATGTATTTTTAACTATGTAATTTTTTTAATTGCAAATTTACTATGTGATTTGTAATTTTTGAACAGCACCACAAAGTTACAATTTTGAAATTGTATTACAAAAAAAATCATATTTCTATTAAATAATATAAGAGTCACAAAAACAACCTTGGGATGTTTTTATTACAAGAATAGGGTCTTGGAATATTGGAACTCTAACGGGGAAGGCCATAGAGCTAGTTAAAATTCTTAAGAAGAGGAAGATTAATATAGCCTGTGTCTAGAAAACCAAATGGGTAGGACCTAAGGCTAAGGATGTAGACGGGTATAAGTTATGGTTCTCGGGTAGGTCAAAGTATAGGAATGGGGTAGGCATTTTGGTAGACAGCGAGATAAGGGATCAGGTGGTAGAGGTTAGAAGGGTCAATGACAGGATGATAGCGATTAAGTTAGTAGTTGAAGGGTACTATGAACATTATTAGTGCATATGCGCCGCAGGCGGGCTTAAAAGAGGAGGAGAATAGGTGTTTTTGGGAAGATTTGGACGAAGTGGTAGGAGGTATACCAACCAATGAGAAGTTATTTGTAGGAGGGGATTTCAATGGACATATCGGGGCACTTCCGGGGGGTTATGACAATGTACATGGAGGTTTTGGTCTCGGGGACAGGAATGGGGGAGGTGTCTCACTTTTGGAGTTTGCTAGAGCTTTTGGGAAAGTGATAGCCAATTCAAGGTTCCTGAAGAAGGATGAGCATTTGGTCACTTTTCGTAGTTCGGTGGCTAAGACTCAGATAGACTTTTTGCTCCTTAGGAAGGTTGACAAAGGTCTTTGTAAAGACTGCAAGGTTATTCCGAAAGAGGATCTTACAACCCGACATAAGCTTTTGGTGATGGATTTGGAGATCAAGATGGAGAATAAGAAGAGAGTTGTGGATGATAGGTTAAGAATCAAATGGAGGAGTTTGACCAAGGCTAGTGCAAATTATATGGATGGGAGGTTGATGGCCAAGGGGACTTGGGTGAGTACTGGGGATGCTACCGGAATGTGGGACAAGACGACCAGTTGCATTCGGAAGGTTGCTAGAAAGTGCTAGGGGTCTCGTGGGGTAGCCATAGTGGGCATCGAGGGGACTGGTGGTGGAATGGTAAAGTTCAAGAGAAGGTAGAAGTGAAAAAAGTGGTGTATGCGAAATTGGTAGAAAGCAAGAATGAAGTGGAGAAGTGGACGAATAGGGAATTATATAAGATAGCGCGGAAAGAGGCAAAACTAGCAGTTATGGCTTTTTTGAACGTCTATATGTGGAATTAGAGGAAAAATATTGGGATAAGAAGTTGTACAAACTAGCCAAGGCGAGGGAGATGAGGGCTCGGGACTTAGATCACATGAGGTGCATCAAGGATGAGGACGACAAAGTGCTGGTGGAGGACGCGCACATTAGACGGAGGTGGCAGTCTTACTTCCATAAACTTTTGAACGAAAAAGAAGATAGAGATATTGTGCTGGGAGATCTGGAGCACTCTAGTAGGTATCGAGATTTTGGGTATTATGAAAACATTAAGGGTGAGGAGGTTCGGGGTGTTGTGCGCAAGGGATGAGCGACCGGGCCTGATGAGATCCCAGTTGAATTTTGGAATAGCGCAGGCAGGGCAGGTTTAAAGTGGCTGACGGAGTTATTTAACGTCATTTTTAAGACGGCGAGGATGCCTGAAGAATGAAGGTGGACTACAATGATTCCTTTGTACAAGAACAAATATGATATCCAGAGTTGCAACAACTATAGGGGCATCAAACTACTAAGCCACACTATGAAAGTTTGGGAAAAAGTCGTGGAAATGAGGATGAGAAGATGAGTGTCTATTTTCGGGAACCAGTTTGGATTCATGCCGGGGCGGTCAACTACAGAAGCCATCCATCTTATTAGGAGGTTGGTGGAGTAGTATACGGAGAGAAAGAGAGACTTATATATGGTTTTTATCGACCTCGAGAAGGCATACGACAAAGTCCCTAGAGAGGTTCTATGGAGATGTTTGTGGGTTAGAGGTGTACCTGTGGCATATACTAGGGTAATCAAGGATATGTATGATGGAGCAAAGACCAGGGTACGAACATTAGGAGGAGACTCGGAACATTTCCCAGTGTTGATGGGACTGCACTAATGATCAACTCTTAGTCCATTCCTATTTGCCTTGGTGATGGATAGACTGGAGCGACAAATCCAATGGGAGGTGCCATGGTGTATGTTATTCACGACGACATAGTCCTGATTGATGAGACTCGTAGCGGAGTGAACGCTAAGCTGGAGGTTTGGAGACAGACTCTGGAGTTTAAAAGGTTCAGGCTGAGTAGGACCAAGACAGAATACTTGGAGTGCAAGTTCAGTGACGGAAGCGACCTTGAGACAAGCGTTGAGGTGAGCTTGGCACCCAGGTCATTCCAAAGAAAGGGAGCTTCAAGTACCTCAGATCTATTATCCAAAGGAATGGAGAGATTGATGATGATGTCACACATTGTATTGGGTCAGGGTGGATTAAATGGAGGCTTGAATCTGGAGTATTGTGCGATAAAAAGGTGCCACCAAAACTAAAAGGCAAGTTCTATAGGGTGGTGGTTAGACTGAATAGGAGTGACCTCGGTGGAGGATAAGATGCGAGAAGCTAGGTTGAGATGGTTCGGACACGTGCAGAGGAGAGACACAAATGCCCCAGTGCGGAGATATGAAAGGTTGGTTATGGATGGGTACAAGAGGGGTAGAGGTAGGTCGAGGAAGTATTGGGGAGAGATGATTAGACGGGATATGGCGTATGTGCAACTCACTGAGGACATGACCTTAGATAGGGGTTATGGAGGACACATATTAGGGTAGAAGGATAGTAGGTAGTCCAGCGTAGTCCTACCTCCGCTTACAAACTGGTAGTTGTAGTATTATTATTGTAGGCTCGCTTAGCCTATCATATCGCCTTATAGTCCATTGTCGTTTAATTTATGTTGCTATGTGTATTTTATTTGTCTTATTTATTTGCATTAGCTATTGCTTCTTTTTGCTTCTTTCTTTTTCAGAATGTGCACTGTCATGACTTATGCACTTTGTGTGTCTTACTTTGCTAGGGCTTGTGCTTTGTCTTGAGCCGAGGGTCTCTCGGAAACAGCCGCTCTATCTACCAAGGTAGAGGTAGGTCTGTGTACACTCTACCCTCCCCAGACCCCACATTGTGGTATTGCACTGGGTATGTGGTTGTTGTATCTTGTTCAATTATTTAAGTGTTTATATTCACAGTTTTTTTGAAATTAAGTGTCTAAAAAAAACTGGAATCCCTGACCCGACCCCGACCCCGCCCCGCCAACACCTGTCCCCTTTCCGGCGGGATGTGGGACGGGAGGGGACATCGGCATGTTCCGCCGGAGGACCGGTCCCGACCCTTTCCCAGCCCCGCTGGGTCCCCTCCCACCGGGACCCGCCCCGAACCCGACCCCTTGGACAACCCTAGTTAAAAGAGACTAAAATTTAGAAAGAAGGATTAGGCGAATTGTTGAGTCAAGAGTCTGTTTCTGCTCGTCTCCCTTTTGATTGTTTGTATCTTCTCATCTCCCTTCTCAGTCTATCAATCCCTAGTTCTTACTTTCAATATTTCTGTATGTTGGTTTGGGGCTTTTACCATTTGATTTGTTGCATTGTAATTGAACTTCAGTCTTATTAATATAGTGGAGAAGTTGGTTACTGTTACATTGGATTGAGTTCCTTACACTGACTTGAGCTGTTCGATTTGAATCCAGCTAAGCGAGCCTCAACCAATTTCGTCCAACTGATTCACTAAAGATCAGTACATTTTAAATGGGGAGATTTTATATTGTTCTGTACTTATAATTGTTAAATCAGGATAATGGTTTGGGACTCAATAAACATGAAAAGAGAACAAGAAAAAACTAAAATCCGATGGTTTAACTTCATAATTGTTGTTGGACTAATTCATCTTTTATTCTTACAGTGTTGTGATCATATATATAGCACTTAAGATGTTCTATCAATTTGCATTCTCCATACTCCATAGAAGAAGATTAAGGTTTTGACACAAAATTAATCATCTTTTCAATGCTAATTTTCAATAGTTTAATTATAGACGTCCTCCTTTCAAATCAGAGTAAAAGTGCTATGCGGCGAATGCCTAAACACAAGCAAGTTAGGAAATTGACATAAATAGTAATCCACCCAAAAAAAATAACTGACACATATATAATATATGCCTAAACACAAGCTAGGGGCGTAAATAGTTTTGGCCGACTGACCAAATCCTTTTCTTTATGGATACACTTATTAGAAATTGGGGGAGACGGCAGAAGGACAAAAATTCATGAGGTTATCACTCCAAAGATAAGCCCAAGCTTTTAATTTCCTTATGGTTTATTTAACAAGAATTTAAGCACAGTAGCTCAGTTTGGGAACAAATCACAAAACATCTGCTTATGGTGGGTCATGCATTAAGCCCAATTTTAATATTCCTCAAGGTTTTAACTCCACAATTAAAATAATTGGGGAAAGATCACGCATGCCTATTGGAGGCAAAATATTTACCCGCCCCTGCTCCCATTATTTTCGTACCCCCAGAAAATATCAAAATTATTTACCGAAATGTCCCCTAAAGGCCAAAAATATACTGAGATGATATCATGGATGATCATGTTCATTTATTAAAAAATCTCCCTTTTCTCCTCTATGATACCATCACACACACACACACACACACACACACACACACACATATATATATATATATATATATTGTGATGGTATCATGGAGGACCTGCTTCAATTCTTCAATGAGACACTTCTCAGTCCTCCATGGTACTATCATGGTATATAAATATACTGAGATAATATTATCGATGAGTGCTTCAATCCTTCTCTTATTCCTCTATGATACCGTTATTATATATAAATATACTACAATAACATTATGGAGGAAGAGTTTTGGACGAGAGGGTACTCGGGTAGATAGTCTCGGCTGGTTGGGTAAGAAGCAAAATTAGTTTAGAAGGGATATAGGGCGGTTAATTATTTTGTATTTTAGGGGTATTTGGTGTTGGACGAAGTATAAAATTTAAACTCATGAAATAAACATAATTGCCCCTCCATTTTCCTTTGTTGGTCAAGCTTCGTTTGTAATCATGTTTTTTTGGTGCGGGATATATTACACATTGGAAACTAAATAGTAGTACAAAATATACTCAAGAGGAGGAGTAGTTAATTAACAGAATAGATTAACAAAACTAATTTTTTATTTTATAAATGAACCTCATTAGCATCCCCGGGACAAACCAACTTGTTTGATCTTTCTATCTATATCACATCCAGAGTTGATACGCGCATGCAAATAGAAAGAAAAAAAGAAAAGAAAAACTAAAACAAAACAAACAAACACACACAGCGGCGAAATGCTTTATTGAGACACTTTACAAGTTACATTGCATGCAATCTAATTAAAACACATCCAAGAGGCGGCGTGCTTAATTAAGAAACAGATTAGCAAAATTAACTTCTCGTGTTAATTACAAAACCCGCTTGTTTGATCTTCATATCTTCACCACGTTCAAAGTTATTTTGCTTGTCTGGAATTTTGAAAGATTAAGGGTGCGTTTGGCATGAACAAAAATGTTGTAGCATTTGATCAAAATATTAGTTTGGGAGACTTATGAGTTTCTCCTTAGCAAAAGTGGATCTACATCAACCACGACTCATGTCACCGGTCGTCAAAAAATTATCCTCACGAAGAGGATGAATCGAATCCCCTTGTTTGAGTGTTTCCACAGCCTTAAAATCCTAGGTGATCCAGAGTGTGTTTTTTCTTTTGGATAGCTACCCTAGGCGTCTTCTGGTTGAAAAATCATCGTTCTTTCTTCCAACACCCATAATGGTATTCGTTTATAGGCTAGGGTTTAGGAGGAGGACAAGTTAATGGGCTAACGAGCTAATTAACACCACTAATGAGTTATAGGTGGACCCGCCACAATAGCTATTTCCAACAATGTTTTCTTAGAAAATAAGTGATTTTCTTACTTATTATGGTATTTGGTAAGTAAGAAAAAAATATTATCCAAGAGAATTTATATGTAATCTAGGAAAACACTATATATGGGGGTGGTGGCAGCAGGGGGTGGGGTGGTGGGTGGTGGGGTTGGAGTTTGGGGCATTTAGGGGGCGGAGAAGAAAAATGATCTTGAAATGTCACTTATGTGACGTGTTTTCTCGATATTTCTCCCTTTAGGAAAATCTTTTTTTCTCTCAAAATTCGTATAAGACAATTATACGAATGATAGTGTGACACGTGGCACACAGTACTGAGTCAGGATCACGTCAGCCTAAGGCATTATCGACTAGATGTGTGTGGTACTGAGAGCGCTACGAGCACGGCGGGTACTGATAATGCAAAGGTTGAGAGTTGTTTGAATTGTAACGGGCGGCCATTATCAAATCAGTCACACGTCTTCCATGAATCTTTAATGGCATTTATTGAGATATTGATTATCCAATTATTACAACATTCATTCTCCTGTATTAATAAGGACATATTTCGTGGGTTGTGTACCCGTGTAGCTCATGTATAAATATGACACACTATTTCACTGTAACACTTCATATTCTGATTATTACAAGATACTTGCTCATATGCTCTCGATTTCTGTGCTTTCATACAAGTTATCGAAGTTCTGCCCAGAAGTTGTCACAAGGCTCAAGCTAATTATTGCTTTACTTTATTTTACTATTACTCATTTTTAGTATAATTTATCTCGAATTTCAATTTAACGTGTCACTTGAGATCCATGTATCCTTGACCACGTATACAAATTCAACTATACCGTTTTACGGATAACTAGTTTGGCCCCCACCGTGGGCCCTGGACAATTGTGGTATCACAAGTGAACCTCTACTAATCTAATTTTTCTTTTAAGTCTTATTCTTTGTTCAGATCAAATAAATGGCAAGAATAGGAAAAAGCGGTCACGGCTTCGGAGACAACACAAACAATCTTGGGTCAGATGGTTTATCGATAGGAGCCACGAGACCCGAAGATCCGATGTTTGCAGACGGAGTCGCTTCTGAAGACGGACATACTCAGCATGAGGATGTTCCCACTGATGAAACACCCGAAGAACCTCTACAAAATCTACGGGCGCAGAACACCGCAATGAATGAGGAGTTGGAACGTCTTAAGCGGTTTCAAGAGGAGTTATGTCAAAAAATACCGTCAGTACTCCAACAGGAGGCCGGTGCCTCCACCAAATGCAAATCGAGAAATCGGTAATGATCAAGGCTATGCATGTAGGTAAATAAAGGAGAGTCAGAACTCCTGAGGGACTTTGTGACGCGATTCCATGGTCCGGGGCTGATTGAAATAGGAGTCAGTTCTATAGAAAGCTTTTGAAAACACTATGCATGTAGGTAAATAAAGGAGAATTTTGCGACTGATAATCTCATCTAGTGTCCCCTCCTTCCACCGCCACTTTTTGCCTGTGGGATAACAACAATGTCAAGGCATGACTGTCCGATCGTGAGACTACTAGTGAATGTTAGATGACACCTTGTTCTGTCTTGAGCTATGCAATAACAAGATCCCAAAACCACTAGGTACCCTGATCTAACTCATGATAAGCACAACAACTTTCTGACAAAATGTCAACCGTAAAGATCCCAATTCGAATTGGTTTCTGATCCACAAAATGGCTAATAGTAGGATAAATAAAAGGAAAACAAGTCATCTTGCAGAGTTTGTGCTTCAAGTTCTATAAGTCTAGACAATCGAGTTGCAATATGAAAATCTAAACAGAAACAAAACCATTTAGAGCTTCAATTACAAGTATATATCATCAAACAAAACAAAAGACCTCACTATAGTATCAATAAACCTACAAGACAGGCCTTTTGCCAAGGCTTTTGATTTCTCTATCCATGTTGCCTGTAAGCATCAAACCAAACATCTTGAAATCACACAACAGAGACCAAAAGGGATGTGTAAAAGTTGTAGGAACATTCCTTTCAACAAATAAATGGCTGTACCAAGCTAAACCATAACCAAAAACTGGCACAAAAATCACAAACCATTTATTGAACATCACTGTATCTATCAAACACAAAATACTGCAAAGTGTACCCATAAAATGCCAACGCCTTGTTGCTGGTTTTGAGTGTTGTTTCATGTAAAATGGCCTAAACTCATCCATACTTCTGAAATTCATAGCTCCAAACTGTATTTTTAACTAGACAAATTTCAATTCTTGATAAAAATCAGATCTTGGAACCAAACACTAAACCAAAATTACGAAATCTTGAAAAAGAAAGGGAAAAACCTAGCAAGAATTGATAAATTTGTGCTTCTACATGTGGATAATCAAAGCCAGAAATATGTTCAGGAAATTTAGGTTTTTGGGTATGAACCAAGTACAAAATTAGGCGCAAAAATCAAGAAAATTGGCTAGGTTGATCTAGTGTGAAAATATGCTATAAAGTGTCATCCACCTAATACTCCTTCCGTCCCAATTTATACGACACATTTCAGATTTCGAGATAAAAAAGTATTTCTTTGACTTTAAATTTTTGATATTGTCTTTTGAATATTTTGAATAGTCTCAATTATTGTGTCTTATAGTATTTTTACGTAATTTTTAAATTTTTAAATTTTATTTCAAAAAATATTAAAGATTTTATAGTCGAATTCACAATCAAAATTAAATAGTTTGACTCTAAAAATCTGAGTTTATGTCACATAAATTGAAACAAAGAAAGTATATTTAATTGTAAATTTTGTTTGTGAAGCAAAACAAAAAGGTGGGTGTTGTTGGTAATGAAGGGTTCTATCAAATCTGAATTCCTAATTGTGAATATATAGAGGAAGTTGGAAGGTTTAATCACCAGCAATTATGGTAATATTGAATAGATTTATCAAATGCTAGATGTGTGATAGCAAAGGGTAAATACAGATTTATTTATTTATTTATTTTTAGAAAAAAAGGAAAAAGAGTTTCTCTTGTTTTCTATTTGCACAAGCATATCTTTTTTTTTTTTTTGACGAAGGAACCCGCAACCGCTACTCTCTCGAGTGCGCACAAGTAAACCCCGGACTGACGCAATAGCATGCAAACCTGCACAAGCATATCTTGTTTGTCCATATATGGGAAATTGTCCTTCATTATCTTGTTTGTTCCATAATTTGTCAAATTGTACCTTATTCTTTTGGATACTGCTACATGGCCACTTCTTTTTAAGTTAAAATTTAAATAAAAAGTTAAAAGAAAGCACGACTAATTTGATCATATCTGTCAACAGTCATATATTAGGTACGTTCACAAATTTGAAGTGGATATATGATATATATGCAAAAAAAAAATGAAAAGGCGAATACAAGTTAAATGACCAAGTCAAAAGAGGTTGTCTTCGTAATTAAAAAAAAAAAAAGAAGCACATAGATAGGTGCAATTTGCTGCTGCTGGTGCTGACAACTAGTACAAGGTTTTATCTTGTGCACGACAAATTATTATTTCTGAGTACTACTCATGTGCTAAAGAATCTGAAATATTTTGATCCATGTTAGAGCATGATCTGCTAAAGCAAAATGAGGACCATTTTAGAAATTGATTGATAAAACTAAAAAAGAGAAATAGACATAAATAGTCGACCACCAAATTAATAGCCACCATGTGTATATTTTTTATATATTAACGAATGATATATAAAAAGTATACATTTTTATATGTTTAACTAGCAAATATAATTATTTTTAACCAATGGTGAAATATGTAACTTGCCCACTCAAAAACGGCATTTGCAGTTAGCTGTAAGGCTAATTTAATTAGATGGCCCAATTGTGATTAATTAAGTGGGCCACTGAATATGTAAGACCAATATCCATAGTTCATCACAGCGGGCTTTGGTTTTGTCTGAACTCTCAACTCTCAAGTTTAATGTGCATGCAGAACCCAACCTGGAAAGTGCTTATTGGACCCATTCTTTTATCCTACATCAAAAAGAAAAATTATCTGTCTATTATTTTGTTATGGATTTATGGCAAAGAATTATAAGTTACATATTTGGAGGGTCGGTAAAATATACATATATATATATATATATATTTGATGGCTACTATTTTGACGAACAACTATTTCCGTCAATTTCTCATGAATTAATTCAACAACATTGGTATCCATCCATCTCGAAAAAGAAGGCTTTTCCAAATGGAAAGAGCAAAAAAATAAAGAATCCTAATTACTTGTATAAATATTTTTTTCTCACAAACGCTTTTGATCTCCAACTCATGTGGCCTCTCCACTTAGTTTGAGAAAGAAAAGAAAGATATGCATGCACTATAGGTTAATTTATTTCTTACACTACCCGCAAAGTTAATCTACAATAATACATAATTTCATATCTAAGTATGAAATGGTAATGTAAAACATAGAGCAATAATAACCTTTTATAATATGCTAAATTGCACTTGTAGTATGAAAAATGTATATAATTTTGAAAGAAATAATCCCTTGATTATTTTCATTAATTGAAAGACTATATATACAAGTTACATAATAGGAGAATTCTATTCTTATTCTATTCCTAAAACCTTATTCTATACATTTATGATAATACACTAATTATAATAATGCAGTACTAATTATATTACAACATTACCTAAACTAGGATACTAAATATTTACCATAAATTACACATAATAATCAGCCCATCCGAGGGCCAATCCGTGAGCATAGCTGAGATCTAATATACACATGTATGTATATTGTGTGTATATTGTGTATATTTAACACACTCCCGCAGTCATAGCGGGCGGTCTTCGAACGCTGAGACTGTCCCTAAAATCTTCAAAAAGGACCGAGGGAAGATCCTTTTGTAAAGATGTCGGCAATTTTATATCTCGACGGGACATGGCATACGCGAACTTGACCACGGGCAACCTTTTCACGGACAAAGTGAATGTCCATCTCGATATGTTTAGTGCGTTGGTGCTGAACCGGATTACCAGAAAGGTAGATGATACTAATATTATCGCAATATACCAAGGTTGCCTTCTGAATGGGACAATGAAGCTCCAAAAGCAAACTACGTAACCAACATGATTCTGAGACCACATTAGCTACCCCTCGATATTCAGCCTCGGCACTTGAGCGGGATAGAGTCGACTGACGCTTTGCAGACCAGGAGACCAAGTTGTTGCCAAGAAACATACAATATCCTGACGTAGACCGTCTGGTGTCGCGACAGCCACCCCAATCAGCATCTGTATACGAGACAAGTGTGGACGTCGAGGAAGGATATAAATGCAACCCATAGTCAAGTATACCTTGAATATACCGAATGATGCGTTTGAGCGCATTTATGTGCTCAATTCTGGGATCATGCATGAATAAACACACCTGTTGGACAGCATACATAATAACCGGTCTCGTAAAGCTAAGATACTGAAGGGCCTCTGCAAGACTGCGATAGCGGGTCGGATCCTCGTAGGGTACGCCGGCCGCGACACTAAGCTTGGGTTTCGTATCAACTGAAGTGGAAGTGGACTTATAGGATGACATCCCAGCCCTCTCGATGATCTCAGCTGCATACTTTCGTTGAGACAAGAACAATCCATCTGAATAACGATTAACGGCAATCCCCAAAAAGTAACTCAAGGGCCCTAAGTCTTTCATAGCAAAATCAGAGCTGAGCATGGTCATGATAGACTGGGCTAAGGCATCGGAAGAGGCAGTCAAAATGATATCATCCACATACAACAGAATGTAGGCCAAGGACGAACCATGACGATAAATGAACAAGGAATTATCTGACCTGCTGTGAGTGAACCCAATAGTCGAAACATAGTCAGTAAACCTTGTATACCAGGCCCGTGGAGACTGCTTAAGCCCATATAAGGACTTCTTCAACAAACATACATGATGAGGATGGTTAGGATCCCTGAATCCCAACGGATGATGCATATAGACTGTTTCCTTGAGATCACCATGTAGGAAAGCATTCTTAACATCCAACTGATGAATAGGCCATGCCTTCGAAAGAGCCAAGCTAAGCACAGTGCGAATGGTAGCCGGCTTGACCACCAGACTAAACGTCTCCCCACAATCAATACCAACCTGCTGAGTCTTACCATCACCCACAAGTCGCGCCTTATGTCGAGCAAATGAACCATCGGAATTCTCCTTGTGAGCAAAAATCCACATAGACCTGATAATATTAATATCAAATGGATGGGGCACCAACTCCCACGTCTTATTATCAATAAGAGCATTAAATTACGGGGCAAGGGGTCGTTTAAGGCAGACACGAATTACGGGGCAATGGGGATTTAGAGACATTATAATGTAAATTAAAATGTCTTTTTGATGTAAAAACACCGCGTTGACAGCGAGTTATCGGTCTATGACTTGAGAAAAAATTGGGTGGATTTTGGGAATTTGCTGGGTGAGGGACGGACTGGCCTGCGGGCCCATTACGGTAATCTGGAGCAGTGAGTGGACCCATTCCAGAATTGGGCTGGATTGGCCCAATCGTTGGAACTGGTCCAGTGGAGGTACTGGGATAGACAGGGGGTGATGGGTCTGTGGGGCCAGTGGGCAGTGTGCCCGCTGGAGAATTTGGGGTGCGGGATATGTCCGAAAAATGCTGAATAATATACGGAGATATATTATCATCCAAAAAATTATACGAACTAGGAACGGGAGTATTATCTTTAGCAAATGGAAATTGGGATTCATAAAAAATGACATGGCGATTAATGATGATTTTATTTGAGGATAAATCAAAACATTTGTAGCCACAATGATTTGATGGAAAACCCAAAAACACACACGGAGTCGACCGGGCCTGAAGTTTGTTAATTGTGGTGGACGGAAATAACGGATAACACAAACACCCAAAAACCCGAAGATGTGAATATGAAGGAATTTTATTATATAAAATTTGAAGGGGGGAAGAATATGTCAAACCTTTGGAAGGAGTTATGTTAAGTAGATATGTAGACATTTGAAGAGTGTGATGCCAAAAATATGGGGGTACGAAAGCATGAATTAATAGAGTGCGGATAATGTTATTTGTGGAACGAATTTTGCGTTCGGCTTTCCCATTTTGTGAAGATGTATGAGGACAAGAGAAACGAAAATTTATCCCATTATTAGCACAGAATTCCCAAAACACCCCATTTTCATACTCTTTTTCATTATCACACTGAATATTTTTGATTTCACGGTCGAATTGGGTTCTGATGAATGCTCTAAATTTTAGGAAGATGGAGAAAACTTGAGATTTCTTCGCTATTGGAAACGTCCATAGAAATTTAGAATAATCATCCAGAAAGAGAACATAATACCGATGACCCATAGAACTAGGAACTGGAGACGTCCATAAGTCACTATGAATAATATCAAATGGCATTGTAGTATGAGATTTTGAGTCTACAAATGGCAACTTAACAATTTTTCCTAAGGAGCAAGATTGACAATTTGGAGTACGACTCGTACCCTTACATGAAATAAAACTAATTTTCTCAAAAGCTGACAAAATAGAGGATCCCGGATGACCAAGACGAGCATGCCACAAGGAAGGAGAAATGGCTGCAAAAGCGGACGGCAGTGTTTGACTCGATGGACCGGAACTGGGTGTGATAGGATAAAGATCCCCCTTACTATCACATCTTATGAGAGGACTCCCAGTCTTGAAATCCTTCACAGAGAAACCAAATGGATCAAATTCAATAAAAACAGAATTGTCAGTCGTGAATTTACGGACATACACTAAATTTTTAATCAATTTGGGGGCATGAAGGGTATTTTTCAAGATAAGGGGTAGATGGGGGGAGACAACGTTTTATGACCATACCTACGAATTGGAATAGAATTACCATTACCAACAATTATATCGCGGGGGTTGCTCAAATTAGAATAAGACGAGGGCGTACCTGAATCGGATGTCATGTGGGTAGTGGCACCGGTGTCCATATACCAATTCGGGTACGGTTGAGTCAAACCAAGTGTATGCATCGCAACCTCGATATCGGTCTGAGCGGGCCTGCTGCGTGATGGGCTTGCGGGGGCCGAGGCCCAAGCACCCCTACTTGTCGTCTCGGCCCATACATACTGCGATGGTCATGCTTGGATGATCCGAGGTGGGCTTGGACCACTCGCTTTGGGTGGCCACCCTTCTTCTGGGCTTGCCACGCTTGCTGGGGCCTGCGGGAGCTAAATTAGTTGGGCCCAAACTGCTGTTGTGGGGCCCACTGCCACTGCATAGGGGCCCACTGTGGGCCCCAGAACTGTTGTTGCTGCTGCTGACCACCGCGAGGTCCCCCGCCGCCGCCATTATTCTGCCGGCTGCCGTCGTTATTGCCGCTAAAGTTTTTACCATTTTTCTTATTTCCATCCATTTTGCCGCCACCGTTGTTACGGTTTTGGCCCGAGTTGTTGGAAACGGTAGGATATACCGTGGACTCGGTCATCATGACTACATGACTAGTACCGGTAGCCGCTCGTTTCTTCATGCCTGCTTCTTCCAGTGTAAGCATAGAACGCGCCTGATAAAATTGCGGAAGCGGATTGCTTTGCCGAAGAAGCGTTCCCACACTACTATAGGCCTTAGAGAGGCCGAAAACCATTTGGAGGACCAAATGATCGTTTGAAACCGGCGCGCCAACGTTGCGAAGTTGGTCCGCCAATTCCTTTAATCTTTTGCAATAAGCCGAAACATTAGGGAAATCTTCCATATTGACGTGGGAGAAATCCTGCTCAAGGGTAACGACTCTAGAATTCTGATTATCTTGGAATATATCACGCAATCTATCCCAAGTCGCCTGTGCCGTAGCGTCAGGCTCAATAATTGTTTGCAAAAGTTCGGTAGATATGGTTGAATATATCCACTGAAGGACGGTAGCATCAATAGTTGTCCATAACTTAGGATCATCCTCGCGTTTTGGTACCTCCGTATCCTCAGGAGCCGCGGGGATTATGTGGTAGATGACTTGATGCGAGCGTGCGTGAATTTTGAACAGTTCGGCCCACATCGCATATTGGACGTTTTCTATTTAAAGAACGAGAGGGATGTTATTCTTGATGTTAGAAACTGTAAGGGCAGGATGAAACATGTTCCGGGAGGTAGACATATTGATAGAACAATATGTGATTGAGGGATTAGGGAGAAAATTTTGGGAAGAAAATGGTTCCCGTCGGCACACAAACCGAGAGCAAAAACGTCTCGGAAGTGAAGGGAGGTCGACGGCAACTTAAGAAATTTAGAGAGAGGATTTTAAGACCTAGACTCTTGATACCATGAAAGAAATAATCTCTTGATTATTTTCATTAATTGAAAGACTATATATACAAGTTACATAATAGGAGAATCCTATTCCTAAAACCTTATTCTATACATTTATGGTAATACACTAATTATGGCAATACAATACTAATTATATTACAACATTACCTAACTTAGGATACTAAATATTTACCATAAATTACACATAATAATCAGCCCATCCGAGGGCCAATCCGTGAGCATAGCCGAGACCTAATATACACAATATACACATATCGTGTATATTTAACAAATTTAACTTCAGAAAAGTAATACTAGTAACAAATAGCATTGGTATATGTGCCTACAAATTAACGCTGACGATTTTCAAACAATTGTGAATACAAAATGACTGTAGCAAAAGTTCTTTATAGTCTTGTTAGTTTCAGAGCATGTCAGCTAATTGTGTGAGCTATCCAAACATATATATATGACTGTAGCAAAAGTTCTTTATAGTATTGTTAGTTTCAGAGCATGTCAGCTAATTGTGTGAGCTATCCAAACATATATATATATACCAAGGACGATTCTGCTATATTCTGGGCCACAACACTTTCATCACCCGTATCAAGTAGGCGTACATTCATATATATATATATATAGTTGTATTCTACTACTGGCTTTATAATTAACATATCAAACTCCGAATTCTTTCTTGGATTCCTTCACCTGACAGGTATAAAGGGTGACATGTATAAAGGGTTTGTTTATTTTGGTTTCATTCTATTATGATTGGAATCCCTTCTAGTGGTGTCATAATAAGGCCTAATATCATGATATTAGCCTATAGCATCAACCTTACATAGAGCATCATTAATAACCACAAACTAGTTAAGTATGCAACAACAAAAAAAGGATCAAAAATTTCATACTAAGGACTAAGGAGGTGGCAAAGGGCGTGAATCGAATGGCTCTTTTTTCTTTGAAATACTACTTATTTGATCGGTCCTACCTAGACTTATTAGGATATGACTTTCTCTTATCCCGGACGACTTGAGTTTATCTTGAATCTCTTCTTTGACAAATAGAACTTTGGTTGGTATCAACCTTACATAGAGCGTCATTAATAACCATAAACTAGTCACTCGTTAACTCTTAACAAACACGAGGATTAGGATTATGACAATAGAAAGGACCACCTAGTGCATGAGAGGTTCCGCGTTCATATAGGATTAAGAAAAAGACCGCACCTCCATAGGTAATATATAAACAACCTATTTTGACGCAAGCATCACGTCACTAATTATGACAATAAGAACATAAAAATTATTGAAAACCCACATCACAAGATTTGTTGACTTGAATTTATCAATCGATCCACAATATACACAGTGTTGTTGATTGTTAAACATCTCAGATGTTGCATTAAAAAACACAGAAATTAGCTACGTAATTCATCACTAAATAGCTTTTAACTAACATATTCATTTGACAATCCATCAATAATTCATCATTAAATAAAATTAGCGACAAATATTTTATTGTGTTGGCAAATGCATCTGAAAGACGCCTGAAATTAAGAATTTTGTGTGTTAGGCTATCATTCGACATGTTGTCCTCTTGGTTGTTAGATTCTTCCTCACTGATTTATGCATATTTCTGTGCATGTGGGATGAAACAACTCTATTATTATGCTGTCCTTTTTTTGCTTCCCCTTTTTATCTTTTAAATGATGAAATAATGCTCCTTCCTCCATTTTTTCATTCACCCTTCTGTATTTGTTCTAAACGATCTCACAACTAAAAAATCTCTATTATCCTATTGAAAAATATTCAATAGCTATTTCCCACTCAATTTTGATGGGGAAAAAATTAAATAGTAATGTTTTCACACGAAAAAATTAGGAAATTTTCCGGCGTTTCAATGGGAGCATGTTTTCCACCGTGCGTTTTCCCTGTGAGTTGATTCAATGGGAATGAAGTGGACAAATCATATTTTATAGCACAAATTTCTCATTAAATATCGATGCGAAAAACCTTTATTTCTAGTAGTGTTTATAAGCAAGTGCGACCCAATTTTTGACAAATATGACAAATAATTTCAAAGTTTTTCTCTTCTCTCAAATTAAACATGTCATGCCCAATAAGAGGGTCATATGTCAGGATTTGAGTCTCAAATCCGACCTAATCAGAAAATAGTAAATAAGCGAAGAACATCTAACACACACATATTTATAGTGGTTACCCTCAATGCGAGAGCTACGTCCAATTTGCCGTTGCAGATTTCATTATAATCAGAATAGGGAGTTTGTGTTTACAATTCTCTCTTTTCTCTCTACCAAGAAAAAAAAATCAGCGCCCTAGAATATATATATAGTGAAAACTAGGGCGACCACCGTTCCACACTCTGCGTAGGGTCTTCATAGTGTCGACGATGAATTAGGCTCTACAACTCAACACCATACACGAGGAGGAGGATATGATAGATAAAATTCATTCACACCCGAACACTACTAGAAACAGAGTTTTTTCCGATATTCAGTGAGAAATTTATGTTATAAAACATGATTTTCCCATCTTATTTTTACTGAACTAGCTCACTGGGAAAACGAATGGTGGGAAACAAGTTCCCATCGAAACGCTTGAAAATTTCTTAATTTTTTCGTGTGAAAACACTACTATTTATAGGGTTTTCCCATCGATATTTAGCCATTGAACATTTTTAGTGATAAATTCAATGGGAGAAATAGAAAATTTTTAGTAGTGGAAGAGGCCGTAAATAAGGTCCGAATAGAGATATTTATAAAAAAGCAGATCCGATTACATGTATCCCTAATATTAAATGAATGACCCTTCTCAGGCATTTGTTTTTTATATCACTTCCAATATTTTAATTAACTATGGTTAATGGAGTAAGTAGTACTTATTTCCAGATCAATTTATCACTTAAATGCAGTATCTGATATAGTTTGGTCTAATTGTCTAAATATAAAGTATTACTAGTATTTTGTTTTGATAATATATATATATATATATATATATATATATATATATATATATATATATATATATATATATGTGTGTGGGGGGGGGGCAGAACGCAAAAAAGATGGTCGTCCAATTATCCAATATCAGAATATGGAAAGGGTAACAATAAAGAAGAATTAGTAGTAATAATTATGAAACAACATTATTCGACCTAATAATGAGATCGACGAAATTTGTGGAAACTCTTATGCACGCCTGTGCAATTATTCCATCGCTTCTCATTATTTTTGTTCTTACCCCATCTCTATCAAAATTATAATATTAAAAAAGGTAGTTTGGTGTACTAAGTTACCGCTATGCGCGGGGTCCGAGGAAGAGCCGGACCACAAGGATCTGTTGTACGCAGTCTTACCTTGTATTTACATCGGGCTGATTTGTTTCACGGCTTGAATCCATGACCTCCTGATCACATGACAACAACTTACCAGTTACTCTAAGACTCTCCTTCCAAACCATTTCAGAATTAGTGGAAATATTTTATCAACCTGACAGACAGTCACTAGATTTTGATTATTTTTTACAACTCTGTTATATATGAGTGGTGTCTTTCTATTTTTTTTTTTTTTTTTTTATAAAGGCCACTTGTGGTGCTATTGATTTTTCTTTTTGCTAAAATCATTGGCCAAAATGTAGGATACTCGATTTTTGGATCACCATTTAAAGTTATATTTATAGTACATAAAAATTTAAAAGTTTATCCACTTTATAATAATTTTAGACATGTGATATTTGAAGTTAGCAAACACTTCAGAATAACTTCAGACAAGCTATATCTAAAGTTTTATATGGTTGAACATATATAATTGAAGTTCATTCATTTTTCCCCAAATTCAATCAATTTTTACTGCAAATTCAAGCATTTTTGTTTGAAGTTCAAATGTACATATGATTAAAGTTTAAGCATTTTTGTTTGAAGTTCAAATGTACATATGATTAAAGTTCAATCATTTTTGTCTAAACTTCATGCATAATTATTTAAACTTCAATCATATATGTAACTTGATTTTTATCTGAAGTTGGACTTTGTCGAGCCTAAATTAAGACACATGCACACCACATATTTGAAGTTCTTCCGAACTAGGTAGATGTGCAATATTTTAAAAAATAAATTAATACATATTAAATAACGACGTCCAAATTGAATACCCGCGGTGAAACTTTTACGAAATATTCCAATAGGTTCTGTGTTTATTACATTCAATTTCCAAATGATATTTTTTTGTTTCAAATTCAACCAAGTATTGTTGAAAGGCCTATTGGAAAAATAATATTTACCTTCAAACCCAAGAAAATATATTTGTTGATATGGTACTGCAAACCAATTATTCATTTTGGAACAGATGAAATACTTTTAAGCTACTCATTTTGCAAATTAAGCTTATGCAAAAAGTTAGAGCCACGGGAGCTCGTAATTTGATAAATAAGCAAAACAATCAAATTAGATTTTGAAATAAATGATTTTTCTTGATAAGACAATTGTAAATGATGAATTCCAGCTGTTAAATAAACAAAACATAGTATGATGGTTACAAATGATGCTAATCTTTTTTTTTCTTAACATATTTATAAGACGTTTTTAGTCCGAAGTTATGGCGTTATTTCAGTTTTGATCTTGTGATATATGTCTAAGCACTTTTAATCTTCAATTAAGCAATGAGTGCTATTCTGGTCCAATAACTAATGGATGTCATCAAATTAAACAAACTGTCAATTGTTAATAAGGAAATTTTGGACCTTTACAAAATTATGCTTTGAGCCACCAACAACTCACCACCATTCCACTACCGTCGAAATCGCCACCGAAACTCCATAGCGTCCACCAAACTCCATCAATTTCAACCTAAAAAAAACCCATGAAACACGCCATACGCAGATGATAAGTCTAATTGACAGAGTGAAAATATACAAGGATATACACGGTATACAATACCTTGTGTATATCATGGAAACCCATCACAAGTGGGAAACCGTGATATACACGGTATACACACCGTGTATATCCCAATTTTGGTAACAAATTATTTTATATTATTTGTATATAATTAAAATTGTACACTTACCATAATTGTAGGATTCTTGTACAATTAGAATAGGGTTTTGGGAGTAGAATAAAAATAGGATTTTCATATTATGGAAATTGTAAATTGTATATATACTCTTTCATTAATGAAAATAATCAAGGGATTATTTCTTTCATGGTATCAGAGGTCTAGGACTAAATTACTTCCGCTCCTCTCCCAAATTTAGTCTCGGTTCCGCCGTCCCTTCTCGACCGAGCTTGCATCGGAATCCTTGCCCCCTCTCTTCCCAAATTTTCTTCCTAATCCCTTTGTTCTTTCGTTATGTCGACGTCAAAGAACCACTTTCATCATGCCCTTACTGTTTCTAACATCAAGAACAACATCTCTATTGTTCTTGAGATGGAAAACGTCCAATACGCGACGTGGACAGAGTTGTTCAAAATTCACGCCATCTCACATCAAGTCCTACATCACATAATTCCTCCTGCTACCCCTACTCCCGCGGAGGATCCTCATTTATGGATTACTCTTGATGCTACCGTCCTTCAGTGGATTTATTCCACTATTTCTATCGACCTTTTACAAATAATTATTGAGCCGGACACTACGGCTATGGCTACATGGAATAGATTGCGTGATATATTCCAAGATAACCAACATTCCCACGTTGTCGCCCTTGAGCAGGAAGTTTCCCAAGTCAACATGGAAGATTTCCCGAATGTTTCAATTTATTGTAAACGGCTCAAGGAATTGGCAGACCAACTCCGTAACGTTGGAGTACCCGTTACCAATAATCGTCTTGTTCTACAAATGGTTGCAGGCCTATCTAAGACCTATAATGGTATGGGGACTCTCCTTCGTCAAACTAATCCACTTCCGCTTTTTAATCAAGTCTGTTCGATGCTCACGTTAGAAGAAGCCGATTTGGCCAAAAAAGGTGGCTACCGGTGCTAGTCCCGTGGTCATGATGACGTCTTCAACTAATTCTCAAGGTTTTGTTGATGATTCCGGCCAAAATTGTGCTCATGGTGGTGGCAAGAAAAATAAAAAAAATAATGGCAAAAATCACAGTGGCAACTAATAATTGGGTTCATCACTGATTATCCACCTCTTGTCTTAAAACAATAATGGAAAAAATCGCAGTGGCAAGAAAAAAATATCCACCTCTTGTCTTAAAAATGTCTTGCATGCCCCTAACTTAATTAAAAATTTGGTGTCTGTCCGTAAATTCACCACCGATAATTGGGTTTCTATTGATTATGATCCTTTTGGGTTTTCTGTGAAGGATTTCAAGACGGGGATACCTCTCATGAGATGTGATAGTAGGAGAGATCTTTATCCTATCACGCCCGCATCCAGTCTCTCGAGTCCAGCCTTGCCATCTACTTTTGCAACTCTAGCTCCTTCCTTGTGGCATGCACGTTTGGGTCACCCTGAGTCATACATTGTTTCTTCCTTGCATAAAAAAAAAATCTTGTAAGGGTACGCCTAATACTCCAATTTGTCAATCCTGTCCTTTAGGAAAATCTGTTAGATTACCATTTGTAGTCTCTACTTCTTGTACTTTAATGTCATTTGATATTATTCATAGTGATTTATGGACATCTCCCGTTTTAAGTTCTGTGGGTCATCGTTATTATGTTCTATTTTTGGATGATTATTCTAATTTTTATGGTCCTTTCTGTTGGCGAAAAAATCTCAAGTTTTTTCCACATTCTTAAAATTTAGAGCATTCATCCGTACCCAATTCGACCGAGAAATAAAAAATATTCAATGTGATAATGGAAAAGATTATGATAATGGGTTGTTTCGGGATTTTTGTGACACTAATGGCATAGTTTTTCGTTTCCCTTGTCCTCATACTTCCTCACAAAATTGGAAAGCCGAACGAAAATTTTGTACCATTAATAATATTGTCCGAACTTTGTTGGTACATGATTTCGTACCCCCTTCCTTTTGGCATCATTCTCTACACATGGCTACTTATCTTCTTAACATACTTCCTACCAATGATTTCACATATTCCTCCTCTCTTCAAATCTTATATAATAAGACTCCTTCGTATTCACATCTTAGGGTCTTTGGGTGCTTTTGTTATCCACTATTCCCGTCAACTACAATTAACAAACTTCAAGCCCGTTCTACCCCTTGTGTGTTTTTGGGTTATCCATCTAATCATCGTGGTTACAAGTGTTTTGATTTATCGTCTAATAAAATCATCATTAGTCGCCATGTTATTTTCGATGAAACCCAATTTTCGTTTGCAAAAGTAAGTAGTCCCGGACCTAGTTCATATAATTTTTTAGATGACGATGTCTCCGTATATTATCCACCATTTATCGGACTTGTCCCGCACCCAAAATTCGCCAGCGGGCCTACTGCTCGCTGGACCTCCAGTACCATTGCATCTGCCCAGCCCTCCCATCACGGGTCCAACAACTAGGCCGAATATCTAGCCCAGTTCTGCCCCTGCTTCCGCTCTCGTCCATCTTCCGCTTCAGCTTCCAATATTGGGCCAGCAAGCCCACTGCCTGCTGGTTAGTCCGTCACCCCTCCGATTTTGTCCCAAAATCCATCTAATTCCCCCCCCGAGTCACAAACCAGTCACTCGTAGTCAATGGGGTATTTTTAAACCAAAAAACACATTTTAATCTAAATTCTAATGTCCTCAAATCCCCCTACCCCGTAACCCAGTGTCCGCATTAAATGACCCGAATTGGAAATTGGCTATGAACGATGAATATGATGCTCTTATTGAAAATAAGATGTGAGAGTTAGTACCTCGTCCTTCTGATGTTAATATTATTCGGTCTATGTGGATTTTTACTTATAAGGATAATTCTTATGGTTCTTTTGCGAGGCATAAGGCTCGTCTTGTAGGTGATGGTAAGACTCAGCATGTTGGCATGGATTGTGGTGAGACATTTAGTCCGGTGGTCAAACCGGCTACCATTCGCATTATTCTCAGTCTGGCTCTTTCGAATAAGCATGGCTCATTCATCAGTTCGATGTGAAAAATGCTTTCTTACATGGTGATATTAAGGAGTACATGCATCACCCTTGGGTTTTTGAGACACCAAATATCCTCATCATGTTTGTTTATTGAAGAAGTCCTTGTATGGGCTTAAGCAGGCCCCACGGGCTTGATATAAGAGATTTGCAAACTATGTTTTGATTATTGGGTTTTCTCACAGCAAGTCTGATAATTCATTGTTCATATATCATCGTGGTACTTCCCTGACTTATATTCTATTATATGTGGAATATATTATCTTGACGGCCTCTACTGATGTTTTGCGCAAGTCTATCATGACCATGCTCAGTTCTGAGTTTGCTATGAAAGACTTGGGGTCCTTGAGTTACTTTTTGGAGATTGTTGTTTCTCGTCATGCAGGTGGGTTATTCTTATCACAAAGGAAGTATGCCGCTGAGATAATTGAAAGGGCTGGTATGTCCTCGTATAAGTCTACTTCCACTCCAGTTGATACTAAGCCCAAGTTGGGTGCTGCAACTGGCTCACCTTACGAGGATCCCACTCACTATCGCAGTCTTGCTAGAGCTCTACATTATCTTACTTTTATGAGACCGGATATTACGTATGTCGTACAGCATGTGTGTTTGTTTATGCATGATCCTAGGATGGAGCACATGAATGCGCTCAAGCGCATTATTAGATACATCCAGGGGACACTTGACTATGGCTTGCATCTATATCCATTATCGGCCTCTACACTTGTCTCGTATACCGATGCTGATTGGGGTGGCTGTCCAGATACCAAACGCTCCATGTCATGTTATTGCATGTTTCTTGGTGATAACTTGATCTCGTGGTCTGCCAAATGACAAGCTACCTTATCACGCTCCAGTGTCGAGGCCATGTATCGAGGGTAGCCAATGTGGTTTCTGAATCATGTTGGTTACGTAATCTTCTCTTGGTGCTTCACTTTCCCATTCAAAAAGCTACCTTGGTTTATTGTGATAATATTAGTGTTGTTTATCTCTCTGGGAATCTGGTTCAACGCTAGCGCACTAAACATATTGAGATGGATATCTATTTTGTTCGTGAAAAGGTAGCTCGTGGACAAGTACGCGTCCTACATGTTCCTTCCAAGTATCAAATTGCAGACATCTTCACTAAGGGTCTTCCCTTGGTCCTATTTTAAAATTTTAGGGACAGTCTCAGCGTACGAAGACCGCCCTCTATGACTGCGGGGGTGTGAAAATATACAAGGATATACACGATATACAATACCTTGTGTATACCGTGTATATCACGGAAACCCATCACAAGTGGGAAACCGTGATATATACGGTATACACACCGTGTATATCCCTATTTAGGTAACAAATTATTTTGTATTATTTGTATCTAATTAATATTGTACACTTACCATAATTGTAGGATTCTTGTACAATTAGAATAGAGTTTTGAGAGTAGAATAGGAATATGATTTTCCATATTATGAAAATTGTAAATGGTATATATATTATTTCATTAATGAAAATAATGAAGAGATTATTTATTTCTAGAGTCACCAAGCATCTCCGTATATGAACAAACTAACATAGACTTCCAATTTAAATTCTTCATCTTTTTCTGCACACCCAGACCTTCCCAGGGTCTCAAATATTCACCAACTTATTTATGCAGGCATCAACAACTTTTGGGACGCTATCGCTCTTGAGATGAACTAGTTAAGTTTCTCCACTTCAATGATTTTATGCTCCATATTGCAGGCTTCCGCAAGTTATTTTATTTTAGTGCTTGACTGAAATATGTACGATTCAACTTTAACCAGACCTAATGCCTGTGTTGCTAGAAAAAAAGAAAGTAAATTGCAGGACAAATTGCAAACCAGTTCAACTATAACTTAATACAACACAAGGGACCAATACTAGATGTGCTATCGGAGTTTGGTGGACGGCTATGGAGTTATGCTGGCGATTTCGATGTGATGGAATGGTGGTGAGTTGTTGGAGGATCAAAAGCATAATTTTTAAATGTTCAAAATGCCTTTACTAACAATTGACCGTTTGATGACATCGCTAGTCATCGGTTTAAAATAGCACAAATTACTTAATTGAAGGTAAAAAGTGTTTAATCCACAGGAACCAAAACTGGAATAACGCGATTGAAAGAGAATAATCCCTTGATTATTTTCATTAATGAAGATATCTATATATACAAATATAAATTCTTAAATATGAAAAATAACTTTACATTTTCCTACTATAATTCTAATAGCTTTTCCTAATACAAGACTAATACCATAATTACACTTGTACAAGAATTTTACAACTATGGTAATAATATAGACGAAATTCGGCCCAATGATATACACGATTTTGACCGTGTATATCACCATCTTTCACACCCCCGCAGTCATAGCGGGCGGTCGTCATACGCTGATACTGTCTCTAAAATCTTCAAACGAAACCAATGGAAGACCCTTAGTACAGATGTTAGCAATTTGGTATCGCGAAGGGATATGCAAGACACGTACTTATCCACGAGCTACCTTTTCTCGAACAAAGTGAATATCTATCTCGATATGTTTAGTGCGTTGATGTTAGACCGGATTTCCAGAGAGATAGACCGCACTAACATTATCACAGTAGACCAAGGTAGCTTTCTAAATAAGAAAGTGGAACTCTAATAAAATATTTTGCAGCCAACATGACTTAGACACCACATTGGCTACTCGTCGATACTCGACCTCCGCACTGGATCACGATAAAGTAGCCTAGCGTTTTGTCGACCAAGAGACCAAGTTATCACAAAAAAATATACAATAACCAGATGTTGAACGTCTGATATCTGGACATCCACCCCAATCAACATCTGTATACGATACGAGAGTAGAGACGGAGGATAGATATAAATGCAATCCATAATCAAGTGTGCCCTGTATGTATCGTATAATGCGTTTGAGCGCATGCATGTGATCAATCCGCGAATCATGCATAAACAAACACACATGTTGTACTGCATAAGTAATATCTGGTCTCGTGAAAGTAAGATACTGAAGAGCCCCTGCAAGACTATGATAGTGAGATCCTCATATGGTGTGCTAGATGTAGCACCCAGCTTCAGTTTGGTATCAACCGGAGTAGAAGAGGACTTGCAAGATGACATGCCAGCTCTCTCAGTTATCTTGTAACATCCCGTACTTTCGAGCGATGGATTAAGTATCTGAACGTATGTAAATAGACCCGAGCCTTGGAGAATTTATGTCATATTCACATACACAAATAAAGAATCTTAGTATATAAAAGGATACGATCCCGAAATAATTTAGGACTTAAAAGTGTGACGATGGCGGTAAAGAATAATATTTGGTGTGTGCATAAAGAGGCTATGAATTAATGTTATATCATATGACCATGATAATAAATATATGAAGTGTGATAAAATAATTACTATTATTAAGTAAATTAGGATCAAAAATTAATTATGTGGGCAATTGATTAAATGAGAAATTTTAATGGAGGTAAATAAAAGAATTAGAAATATTGAATAATCTCACGGGGACACATTCATGCAGTCATGGACGTGTGGCAACAAATAGTGTGGCATGAGATTGTAATCAAATCTTTATTTGATGACAAAGAAATTAAGACATGTATGGTCTTACGCGTGTAAAGGGTAAATGGTCTCATTAATGATCTTATCTAATTTCTTTGGCTTACTATCCTTAAGAATATATGCTGGTGCCTTTCTATACATTACATCTCTCATTATCTTATTTGTAGATTACAATTGTAGTGAAGGAAGATTTTATTTTGAAGGGTAGCTAAATAAAAAAAACAATTACATCAACATTTTGTTTTCTTGAACTAGATACAATTAGTTCTTAAAAGAGTATGCAACAACGTTATTTCAATATGTAGCAACGTTTTCAATGTAAAGCAAACCAAAGATTACTTCGTAGTAAAGTAAAGTTACGGGAGGTTCGAAAGAGACAATCAAGGTTAAGAAATTACTGGAAGGAGTGAATCGAGGTATGTTAAGGCAAACTATTTCTTTCTTTTGGCATGTTCCATGTAACGAAATGTAAACGTGATATTGCTCCATAATTTATTATACTCTCAGTAGTTAAGAATGTTCATGTTATTGATTCCTATGTTGAAAAAATGTCTAAATATGTTCCTAAATCCTTATTGAGGTATATGGGAAAGATGTTGATATTCCCAATGTTGGCCGAAGGTACAAGGATATTATGCCATCCGATGAGTTCAGAAAATTTCATTGTCATTCATGCATTTGCATTTGCATTATATTCATGTATTACCCTGGACTCATATGTGTTATATACACTACTATATGGTATGAAATATATATATGTAGGGGATGGGGAAAAGGGAAGGCGTTATATACGCGTCACCACATGCAGCTGGTACAAATTATCACTAAAAAGGAAGATGCCCACAGAGGCCAATATGATATGATGCCCACAGAGGCCAATATGATATGATGCCCACAGAGGTTGATATGAAATGATGCCCATAGAGGCTGTTATGGGAAGGACGATGCCCTTGTGTAACCAATATTTATATGTATACCGTATTTTGCATTGTGCATAACATTTAGGCATATGTATTAGGACCTTCATAGGCATTTACTGTTGATTAGCCATTTTCGTCGGATGCTGCTGTCAGCCGTTTCTGTCGGTTGTTAGTGTTGTTGGTTGTTCCTATCAGCTATCTTTGTCGACTGTTTCTATTTCAGATTATTATGAATATCTCTGTGACGATATTTTTATGCCTGACATACTCGGTACATTAGTCGTACTGACGTCCCTTTTGTCGGGGACACTATATTTCATGTCCGCAGGTTCGCGTAGGCCAAACGACGATCCACATTAGTAGGTTGTTGACTCAGCGGATTTTGGAACATTCCCCTTGTTTCAGAGTGTCGGTCAAATCTTGGTACGACAATTTTTGCTTTTATATGTGGGTATGGCGGGGCCCTGTCCCAACCCTTATAGTGTCATGTACTCCTTTAGAGCCTTCTAGACGGAGTCCTGTGTGTAGTAGTTATGTATGCCCTTGTCGGCCTTAGTATGTATATATATATATATAAGTTGGGCAATCGGGTTCAGATGGTACATAACTCTTTTCCCGCTTACTATTTTCATATGTTAGTAGAGTACCGGGTGACGGCCCTTGTGGCCGTGAATTATGATTAGATGTTGATGTTATGCTTAGTGGTACTCGACAGGTAGGGTCTGGGTGCCCGTCACGGCCCTCCGATTTGGGTCGTGATAAACTTTGTATCAGAGCATGTCCGTCCTAGGGAGTTTATAAGCCGTGTCTAGTATAGTCTTATTTATGGATGTGTTGTGCACCACACTTATAAGCCGAAGGCTACCTGACATTTAGGGATGGTTTCCATTCTTTCATCTCATAGATCGTGCTATAGAATTGAGTTATAAGCATTTCACTCCTAATCCATCTCATGTTTATGATTCCAGCAATGCCTATAACAAGGAAGAAGTTCAAGAGTATGAGGGCGTTAGATACGGCTGCAGGCGAATGTACCAACCGATTGCCACCCGCTAGTGAGGGCCAGAGTGAGACCCATGGTGTGACTCCTTCATATGATTCCCACAGTTCACCACCATCGGAGGAGATTAGTGGAGCTGCATTACCCCAGTTCATCCACTTGATACTTTAGATGTGGATCTTGATATGCTAAGTGTTGTGCAGTTATTGACTCGATTAGTGGCCGCTCAGGCCCAACATCAGGTTCCCAATCCTTTTGATAGAGCTGCTAGCGCGAGAGCTTGGGATTTCATCAACTTAGACCCTCTGGTATTCACGGGATCAGACCTGAACGCGGACCGGCAGAATTTTCTAGATCAGACACAGCGTACCTTGCGGGTAATGGATGCTACCGATATTGAGTCGGTAAAGTTTGTTTCTTATAGACTGTGGGATGTTGCGGTGACCTGGTATGAGACATGGGAGAAATCTAGGGGACCTCGTGCTCCACCAGAAGGATGGAGAGAGTTTTCAGAGGCCTTCTTACAACATTTTCTGCCAGTCGAGCTTCGACGGGCCAGGCATGACAGGTTCCTACGTCTTGAGCATGGCAACATGAGTGTTCGAGAATATAGCTTGCAGTTTAATTCATTGGCCAGATATGGTCCTACGATTATAGCTGAGATGAGTGACTGGGTGCATAGATTTGTTACTGGCTTGGGGTCGCACTTAGTCAACGATTGTACTACGGCTTCTCTGAATCCAAATATGGATATTGCTGGCATTCAAGCTTATGCATAGAATTTGGAGGATCGTAAAAGACAACAACGGGTAGCTCGAGAACGTGATAAGGGTCAGCATAAGAGGGCTCGATCCGTAAGTGATGTAAGAGAGTTCAGAGGTGGACCCAGGCCATAACTTTATAGACGCCCATCTTACCCAGCAGCTAGCGCATCATTACCATTTTAAGGTCGAGGGTTGATCGATATGTTCAATCGGGACCAAGTCAGAATTCACGAGCGTCAGGATTTTATTATAGAGGGGGTTCTATTCAGATGAAGCCGTCGTTGGCTCGATGGGTTAAGTATCTGGACGTATGTAAATAGACCCGAGCCTTGGGAAATTTATGTCATATTCACGTACTCAAATAAAGAAGATTAGTATATAAAAGGATACAATTCCGAAATAATTTAGGACTTAAAAGTGTGACGATGACGATAAAGAATAATATTTGGTGTGTGCATAAAGAGGCTATGAATTAATGTTATATCATATGACCATAATAATTAATATATGAAGTGTGATAAAATAATTACTATCATTAAGTAAATTAGGATCAAGAATTAGTTACGTGGGCAATTGATTAAATGAGAAATTGTAATGGAGGTAAATAAAAGAATTAGAAATGTTGAATAACCTCAAGGGGACTGTTTGCGGTATTTCTAGATGCTACGCAAGTGTACGTATAGAAATTTGTAATAAATTTCGGTAAGACCGAGTATCGTCCACAGAGATTGATTTATCAAGTACCAATTAACTAATCCTTAGGTTCTATTTGGTGAACGAATTTAAGAAATGATTTCTAACTAAAGAATTAACAAACTAACATGAATTTCTAGAATAAAATAGCAATGAAAACACACGAAGTTTAATTCAGTAATGAAGGAATTAGGGTTTTCAATCTCCTCGACTTTCCACTCTATCATTCATTAATGCAAGACTAACGATTCTTCTTCTTATTAAGATAGCAGGTTAACTGAGATGTTCTATATTCCGATTAGGATATATAAAAACTCAACCTAAGTGGGAACTTTCTATATTTCTATGATAAGTTCTACCATATAAGAGGATTAAGATCAATAACCTAAAACGCTACACAGGCAGTCGTGATACTTTCATTCAAGATTAAACCTACGTCTAACCAACTATAGCATATTTAATTCTCCCTTTTCAGATCTCGATTTGAACTCATATAGATAATGAAAACTAATGGCCAATTAATTATCATTCAATAAACGCAAGTTGAATATATTTTAATACGTGAAGAAGAACATTAACAATGCATTAAATCATAATAGAGTTTCAAGTGATTCAACGGAAAACCCTAATAAAAGTAATTAGCTCATAGACATGCTAAGAACTCATCAATTTAATATCCAACATAAGCTGAATTTAAATAAAGAAAAGGAAAAGAACTTGAACAATAGATGTCTCTAATGGCTCCTTGTTCTCTTGTTTCTTGTCTCCCAAAATGTTCTCCTTTCAGAAAAACATTTCCCTCAATATATATAACGAAAAACCCCCAAAATGAACCTTTTTGCCCTTGTTAAATTTAGGTTTTTCGTTGCATTGACATCGTCGGCCCCGCGGCGCAGCTATTAGAGTGTCGCGGCGCTAATTCCCTTGCCAAACATCTTCGCTCACTGCCAAAGGGGAGCCGCGTCGCTAATGTTGAGCACTGCGGCGCTATTGCGCCGAGGCTCTTCAGCCTTTTTCATCCGGACTTCATTTAAATTGCTTTCCGAGCTTCCCAGGGCTTCTCTGACTCATTTCTTGTGACCAGTTATGCATTTTTATCCTCAATAACCGCCTATTTCCTTTGAATTTGCCTTATTCCTTTCTGAATCGCTTAAAACCTGAAAACACACAACACACGCATAATACTGCACAAAATAACTAAAAGACTCTCTAAAACACACTATAAATAAAATCTATCTAACATGGACACGTTCATGCAGTCATGGACGTGTGGCAACAAGTAGTGTGGCATGAGATTGTAATCAAATCTTCATTTGATGACAAAGAAATTAAGATATGTATGGTCTTACACGTGTAAAGGGTAAAGGGTCTCATTAATGATCTTATCTAATTTTTTTGGCTTACTATCCTTAAGAATATATGTGGGTGCCTTTCTATACATATATAGGGGTCATATTTATATTTACATGTCTCATTATCTTAGTTGTAGATTACAATTGTAGTGAATGAAGATTTCATTTTGAAGGGTAGCTAAATAAAAAAACAATTACAACAACATTTTATTTTCTTGAACTAGATACAATTAGTTCTTAAAAGAGTATGCATCAACGTTATTTCAATATGTAGCAATGTTTTCAATTTAAAGCGAACCAAAGATTACTTCGTAGTAAAGTAAAGTTACGGGAGGTTCGAAAGAGAACAACCAAGGTTAAGCAATTACCAGAATGAGTGAATCGAGATATGTTAAGACAACCCATTTCTTTCTTTTGGCATGTTCCATGTAACGAAACATAAACGTGATATTGCTCCATAATTTATTCTACTCTCAATAGTTAAGAATGTTCATGTTATTGATTCCTATGTTGAAAGCATGTCTAAATATGTTCCTAAATCCTTATTGAGGTATATGGGAAAGATGTTAATATTCCCAATGTTGGCCGAAGGTACAAGGATATTATGCCATCCGATAAGTTCATAATGTTTCATTGTCATTCATGCATTTGCATTATGTTCATGTATTAACCTAGACCCACATGTGTTATATACACTACTATATGGTATGAAATATATATATGTGGAGGATGGGGAAAAGGGAAGGCATTATATACGCGTCACCACCTGTAGCTGGTACAAATTACCACTAAAAAAGGAAGATGCCCACAGAGGCCAATATAATATGATGTCCATAGAGGGCGATATGAAATGATGCCCACATAAGCTGTTATGGGAAGGAAGATACCCTTGTGTGGACAATATTTATATGTATACCGCATTTTGCATTGTGCATAACATTTAGGCATATGTATTAGGGCCCTCAGAGGCATTTACTGTTGATTAGCCATTTTCGTCGGTTGTTGCTGTCAGCCGTTTCTGTCGGTTGTTGGTGTTGTCAGTTATTCCTTTCAGCTATCTTTGTCGATTGTTTCTGTTTCAGATATTATGTATCTTTGTGATGATATTCCTTATGCATGACATACTTGGTACATCAGTCGTACCGACATCCCTTTTATAGGTGGACGCTGCGTTTCATGTCCGCATGTTCGCGTAGGCTAGACGACGATCCACGTTAGTAGGCTGCTGACTCAGCAGATTTTGGAGCACTCCCCTTATTTCGAAGTGTCGGTCAAATCTTGGTACGATAATTTTTGCTTGTAAATGTGGGTATGGCGGGGCCTTGTCCCTTATGGTGTCATGTACTCTTTTCGAGGCTTGTAGACGGAGTCATGTGTGTAGTAGTCATGTATGGCCTTTTTGGCCTTGGTATGTATATATATATAAGTTGGGCAATCGGGTTCAGATTGTACATAACTCTTTTCCTGCTTACTATTTTCATATGTTAGTAGAGTACTGGGTGACAACCCTTGTGGCCTTGATTAATTATAATTAGATGTTGATGTTATGCTTAGTGGTACCCGTTAGGTAGGGTTCGGGTGCCCATCGCGGCCTTCCGGTTTGGGTCGTGACATATATCAACCATACTTCTTCTGTGATAAAAATAGATCACCTACATAACAAGTTACAACTATACCCAAAAAATAACTCAAGGACCCTAAGTATTTCATAGCAAATTCTGAACTGAGAAGGGATATGATAGACTTGCGCAAGTTATCAGAGGAGGTAGTCAAAATTATATTATCCACATATAAGAGAATGCATGCTAGATAAGTACCATGACGATAGATGAACAACGAATGATCAAACCTGCTGTGAGAAAACTCAATAGTAGACACATATTCTGCAAACCCTTATACCAAGCACGTGGGGCCTGCTTAAGCTCATACAAGGACTTCTTCAGCAAACAGACATGGTGAGGATAATTGGGGTCCTTAAAACCCAAGGGCTAATGCATGTACACTGTTTCCTTAAGATCTCCGTGTAATAAAGTATTTTTCACATCCAGTTGATAAATGAGCCATGCTTTCTAGAGAGTCAGACTAAGCACAATGTGAATGGTTGCCGATTTGACCACCGGACTAAATGTCTCTCCACAATCCACGCCAACCTATTTAGTTTTACCATCACCTACAAGACGAGCCTTATGCTTCTCAAAAGAACCGTCAGAATTTTCTTTATGAGTAAAAATCCATATAAAATGAATAATATTGACACTAGGCGCACGGAACACCAACCCCACATCTTATTTTTAATAAGAGCCTTATATTTATCGTACATACCTATTTTCCAATTCGGGTCATGTAAAGAAGACACTGGTTACGTGGTAGGGGTGATTTGGTGGCATTAGAATTTAGATTAAAATGATGTTTTGGGTTAATTGTACCACATTGGCTACGAGTAATAGGCCTTTGACTCGAAATAGACGTGGATGTGTTTTGGGTAGGTGACGGGTTGGCTGAATCTGGACCAGCAGTGATTGGGCATGCTGGACCAGTGGCAGGATACAATGGACTCAGAGGGACAATAATTAGGCCAGCAGGCAGTGGGCCTGTTGGTCGAGACACTGGGCTAGTATGCCAAAATGGGCCAATAGGCAGGAGGCCTGCTGACCGATATTCAGGAGCTGGATCCGGGAGTTGTGGGCCAGCAGGAAGTGGGTCTGCTGGCGGATTTGGGTCACGGACAGATCGAATAAATGGTGGATAATATACGGTGAGAGCCCATCATCCAAAAAATTATACGAACTAGACACGGAACTATATAATTTAGCAAACGGAAATTGGGTTTCATAAAAAATAACATGGCGACTAATTATGATTTTGGTAGAAGAGAAATCAAAACATTTATAACCACTATGATTAGACATATAACCCAAAATACACACGCGGTAGAATGGGCTTGAAGTTTGTTAATTGTAGTAGACGGGAAAAACAGATAGCATAAACACCCTAAGATGAGAATACGAGAGATTTTTATTGTAAAGGATTTTAAGTGGGGATTGATATGCTAAGCCTTTGTTAGGGAGTATGTTAAGGAGGTAGGTAGTCATTTGTAACGCATGATGCCAAAAAACGGAGGTAAGGAAGCATGAGCTAGTAAGGTACGAACAATATTATTAATAGAATAAATTTTTCTTTTGGCTTTCACATTTTGTGAGGACGTGTGAGGACATGAAAATCAAAGATATGCCATGAGTGTCAAAAAATTTCTCGAAATGGCCCATTATCATATTCCCTACCATTATCACATTGAATATTTTAATTTTCCATTCAAATTGGGTACGGGTGAAAGCTATAAATTTTAAGAATGTGGAAAAAACTTGAGACTTTTTAGCCAAAGAAAAAGTCCACAAAAATTAGAATAATCATCCAAGAATAAAACATAATAACGATGGCCCAACGAACTTAAAACGAGAGATGTCCATAAATCACTATGAATAATGTCAAAAGGCATCGACGTACTAGAAATAGAAGCTACAAAAGGTAATCTAACATATTTCCCTAATGGAAAAGAAGGATAGATTGGAGTACTACACGTACCCTTACAATCAATAAAATTATTATTTTACTGAGAAGAAATAATATACGAGCTCGGATGACCCAATCGTGCATGCCACAAAGAAGGAGCAAAAACGGCAAACGTTGAATGTGTGGCTTGACTCATGGAAATGGTGGTGGTGGTGATTGGATAAAGCTCTCCCCAAATATTACATCTCATTAGAGGTATCCCCGTCTTGAAATCCTTCACAGAAAATCCAAAAGGGTCAAAATTAACAGAAACCCAATTATTAGTTGTGAATTTTCGGACTGACACTAGATTTTTAATTAAGTGAGGGGCATGAAGAACATTTTTTAAGACTAGAGGTGGATGCGGGGGAGACAAATTTCTGTGATCATAACCACGAATTGGAATTGAATGACCATTCATAACAGTTATACCACAATTATTGCTTAAATTGAAATAAGACGAGAGATTATCTGGTGCGGATGTCATGTGAGATGTGGCACCGGTGTCCATATACCAATTTGCATCCGGGGGATTTAATCAAAGTGTATGCATCGCGGTCTCAATATCCGTAGGTGTCAGACCAGAAATTGGGCTTGCAACATGAAGGCCTGCTGAGGCTGAGGCCCAAGCATGACAGCCTGCTGCATGGGCTGAGGATGCTGGAACGGTGGACTAGGCCTCTTCTGGCCACTGGCCCAGTTCGCTGGAAAGCCTGGAAAGAAAGGATATGCCGAGTTGGGCCACTGGCCACTAGCCCAGCAGCCCCACGGACAGTTTCCATTGGCCTAAGGCTGCGGCCAGTGGTGTTGTTGCCCAGCCGACCCACTACCACCACGTCCGCCACCGCCACCACCACCTGCCCCGACCACCGCTACTGCCATGGCCGCCACTGCGATTCTTGCCATTATTTATCCGATTTTGACCCTTTTTGCCACCACCGTTGTTACAGTTTTGGCTCGAATTATCCGAGAATGAGTGAGGGTCATCGGACATGGCCATCGTCATGATGGAATTAGCTCCGTTAGCCACCTTTTTGGCCAAACCAACCTCTTTTAACATGAGCATGGAACATGCCTGATAGAATGGTGGAAGAGGATTACTTTGACGAATAAGCGTCCCAACGCCACTATAGGCATCGGATAGGCCTCGCAACCATCTGAAGAACAAGACGATCATTTGTGACGAGCGCGCCAACGTTCTTGAGTTGATCCGCCAATTCCTTCAACTTTTTACAATAGACTAAGACACTCGGAAAATCCTCTATATGGACATGGAAAAATTCTTGTTCAAAAGTGACAACATGTGAATTTTTGTTATCTTGAAAGATATCACGCACCCTATTCAAAGTTTCTATTACTGTGGCGTCGGATTCAATAATCAAAGAGGTCTGTAGATATAGTGGAATAAATCCACTGGAGAACGGTAGTTTCGAAAGTCATCCATAACACAGGGTCATCGTCGTCGGTAGACACCTTCTCCTTGCCTGTATCTGCGGGGATGACGTGATGAAGGACTTGATGCGAGCGTGCATGAACTTTAAATAATTCTTCCCACGTCACATATTGGACGTTTTCCATCTCAAGAATAATAGGGATATGGTTCTTGATGTTGGAGACCGTAAGGGCAGGATGAAACATGTTCTTTGAGGTAGACATAATGAAAGAATATGAGGAGAATTAGGGATTTGGAATTTTTTTTGGAAAGAAAACAGAAAATTTCGAAGGGAGGTATTAGGGTGGCCGACGGCCACTTGTAGGGCAGCGGAAGGTGGAAAAATTGAAGAAGGAAAAGTTTACCCTAGACTGCTGATACCATGAAAGAGAATAATCCCTTGATGATTGTCATTAATGAAGAGGTCTATATATACAAATATACAATTCCTAAATATGGAAAATAACTCTACATTTTCCTACTATAATTCTAATAGCTTTTCCTAATACAAGACTAATACCATAATTACACTTGTACAAGAATTTTACAACTATGGTAATAATATAGACGAAATTCGGCCCAAAACCGTGTATATCACCATCTTTCAGCGATAACTCGGGGACTAAAAGCGTCATTTTCCCTATCTATGGCACGATTTCGTTTTGATATTCCTTGTACTAAGCAGTTAAAGTTTTGTCTAATTATCATGAAGCAACATAATGCTGTGATTGACCACAAAATGTGGTATCTTGATTGAACATAATGCTGTAATTTGGACCGGTGGAAAATGGTAACAAGATGCATGATGAATTTGGGCGGGTCAATAAGGACTAAATCAGTAAATGAGCAATCCACTAAGCGCCAAAATGTTACTTGGGTAGGAGATCAGCTAGGTCAAGATGAACTAAATAATTAGTCATACATATTATAACCAACCGAACACTAGCAAAATCCTAAGTGTTTTTCTTATAATTTGTTTGATTAACAAATAAAATTAATGAACTGTTTTGGTATATATTAGCTACATCTAACATATCAAACAAACAAAGAGTTTTAAGAAAACATATTTTAATAAATTTTACTAAGTGTGTGGAGGGAGGGGGCGAGTTTTCCTCCTCTTTTCTTTTTAATAATAGTTGTCAGATATCACATTACTTTTATTTCCTTGATTGATATTATTATATGTTGTCACATTTATTTTGTATCTAGCTACTTGCTGTTTTCTTTCATATATTTATGTGACAGGTACTTTTCTTCTGAGCCGAGGACCGACCGAAAACAACCTCCCTACCTCTCAAAGGTAGAGGTAAGATCGGCATACATCCTATCATCCCTAGACCCTATCTTATGGGATCACACTAGATTTTTTATTGTTGTTGTTGTTGTTATTGTATATTTTAATAAATTTTATTATGTGTCAATTCAGATTACAATATGTTTAAATAGAATCAATCCAATTTTTAGACGGGTTGACTTAGGGGAGAATTAACTTGTCATGAAAATATACCCAACTTAAATCACTTAACCGGGATGAATGAGTCATATTTTCATAAGTTTTAACTTATCAATAATTCAAATGGTATATTAGGATGTCTCTTTTTCCATCTTTTTATTGTAATGCTATAAAAGAAACAACAAGAAAAGAAAGCAGCTAAGCCACAGACAAATATGAAAGTTTTTTTGGTGTTTATACAACTAATTTGTTTTATTCTTCTCTATTATAAAATGAAAAGAATAACAATGGTTGACGACAGAGATTCACTTTGCGCTGCACGCATTCATGCATACACCAGCTTATAATTTACAAAAAAAAAAACAATTATACACACGTAAGCAAATGTAAATTATGCCTCTATTATTTAAGTTATATATAAATAATAAAATAAACTTTATTTAATGATATTATCATTGAATTTTAATTTGTAATATCATATAATCAATTATTACCCATAGAGAGTAGGGGTGAGCGTATATCAGTTCGGTTTGGTTTTGTATCAAAAAAGTATGAACCGAATAAAAATCGGTTTTTAAAAATAAAAATCGAATCAAACTTTTTTTTTAAAAAAAATGATGTATCGGTTTATATCGCCGAATGTATCGGTTTATATCGTTTTTTTTTCAATTCAAATATAAAGTCCAAATGATTTATGTTTTTTAAACATCAACAGCAAATGCAGCAGCAGATTAGTAGCAACAACAACATCCAATTTTAACAGGAACATACATATACTGGTTTTTTAAACAACAACAACAACATCAAATTCTAGCAGCAACAACAACAGTTTCAATAGGAATTTCAGCTGTTTCAGCAGCAGCAACAACAACATCAAATTCCAGCAGAAATTTCAGCAGTTTCAGCAGTAGGCAACATCAACAGAAATTCAGCAGTTTCAGAAGAAATTCCAGCAACAACAACAACACAAAAATTTCAGCAGTTTCAGCTGCTCTAGCAACAGCAAAAGAAATTTTAGCAGTTTCAGCAGAAATTTCAACAACAACAATAACATCAAATTTCAGCATCAGCAACAACAACATCATTTCTGCAACCAAAAATAAACTTTCATCAGCAGCCAAAAATAAACTAAGACTGCTTATGAGTCAAATATAGATAGATACTAACAGAAAAAACTAATTTGAAGGATTGTAGATTTGAGAACTTTACCATTATGACGTCAATATCAATCAATTGTCAAGTCCTCAACTGCTTGTGTTTGTTCTATTTCTTGTGATTGCGGTACGATTGAAAGTTTCTCAAAGTCTATATACAATTTGCCAAAGCGTCAATATAATAAATAAAATGTTAAAGTATAATCATTCTATTAAAAAAGTAAAAATAATATATAAAAAACAGTATTGTTACCCAATTCAACATCTTCATAAAACTCAGTTTCTTCTTCGGTTGGTTGCACAATTTGTTCTCCTATAAGAGTTGAGCAAAGCCAATTCTGTGTACGAATTAATGCTTTAACTGTCTTATGAGTTAATGTACTCCTAAAAGGGTCAAGAATGCGCCCCCCGTGCTAAATGTTGATTCGGAATTCACGGTAGACACAGGAATTGCCAAGATATCTTTGGCAATCTTTGACAAAGTCGGATACCTAGACGAATACATCTTCCACCAACTCAAAAGATCAAAATTCAGATCATTAGGACTTTATTCTGCTTTGACAAATATTTCTCAACATCATTCTTCACCCAAAAATCATCATTTTCAGTTGCCTTCATCTTTTTAAATAGTTGAAAAGGATCAATTGATTCATTTCTACTGCTGCCACTATCACAAACTTCACTTAACTGAGCAATTGAACTACTACCACACCACTATTTGGGCTAACATCATTATAACTTTCAAATAACCATAACAACAACTCTTTGATATCAGCTTTAATTTCATCAACCTTCCTACTATCAAATATACTTCCAAAGCACCAATTTATAAATTCAAATTTACACCAAGGATCAAGCACATTTGCTAAAATTAATAGCTTGTTCACCTTTTCTATAGAAGTACCCCAATATTTCACAAACTTATCTCTCATGCCATTAACAATTTTTTTCACCAACAAATCAGTAGATTCCGATAGTGAGCTAAGATGAAGATAAACTTTCCACAACTCATTCAAAAAATCAGTAGAAGTCACACATTTTGTACTGCTGAATTTTAATGTCACATCATAAAAAACTGACAAAAAATGTACTAACCTCTTAGCATTATCCCAATCCACAAAAATTGGAGGCCCAATCATTTTTCTTCCATTCTTATCTTCGTTAAACCAACTTTTGTAGTGGTTATCGTCCTCCTCTAACCTATCAAACACTTTTTCAAATATCACAGCTTTTTCCAACATTAAGTATGTCGAATTCTATCTGGTTGGCACATCCAAAACCATAAGTCCCTTATATGATATTTTCTCTCGCTCAACATATGTCTTGAATTTTTACAACCTTGCCGGAGAAGATCTTACATACTTCACCGCATTATGAACAACATCTATTGAGTCCTTCGCTTCTACCAACCCATCCTGAACAATCAAGTTCACTATATGTGCTACACACCTCACATGCATATGATCACCATTTAAAATCATCGTCTTAGGACTCCAATTTGTCAGTTTCTTCTTCACATAAGCAATTGCAACTTGATTAGCACTTGCGTTGTCCACAGTAATTGTGAATAGTCTATCAATACCCCAATCCAATAAGCATTTCTCTAAAATCTTTTCAATACCATCTATTCTGATAGAGAGTTACTTATAATTATCTATTTAATTAATATTTTAATTGTATAAATATTTTTATTATTTTATACCATTAGGAGTCATTTGATAGTTGATTAAAGTTATGTAATATTAGTAATACAATGATTAATTAGGAGAGAATCACAATTAAAAATCTAAAAACCCACCAAAATAGAAAAAAGAAAAGAAAGGATCAAGAAAAAAAGGGAAAAGAAGCATATATTCCTTCCCCTATTATTTTTTCAAAAACAAACACATCTATTCTGCTTAAAATAATATATAACATTATAACTTATACATGTATTAGTTAGGCGAGTTTAAATTGTAAATCAGACACGATATTAGGTGTGTTGAATTTTACACATACTAAAAGAATACTACCAAATATAATATTACTTATGTAGAATTTAATATAACTTAACAATTAATTAGCTACCAAACGACGCGGATAAAATTTAAAACCATTACAAGTTATTTACAAGGGAAAAGAGCCAAATATACCCTTTACTTTATTTTATTAGCTAATTTTACCCTCCGTTAGCGATTATATTAAAAAATACCTTTGTCGTCTTCATACTTCACACTGATACCCCTATTTGGATGAAAATCCTCAAATCTTCTGAAATTATCCGATTTTAAAAAAATTACCCACTCTCTTTATTGATCCGTTGCGACCCGCCTATCATCATCATCAAGTTTGAGCTTTTCTCACGGAGAAAAAAAAACACCCAAATGATATTAAACCCCAATCTTTTGGATCATCAAATTCGATAAAATATTAGAAACCCAAAAGATGAAATTTTGGGGTGTGTTTTGGGGTTTATTATTTGGATGTTTTTTTGCACTATGAAAGAATCTCAAGCTTGATGATGATGATAGGCGGGTCGGGGCGAGTTAATAAAGGGAGTGTCAATTTTTTTTAAAATCAAATAATTTAAGAGGATTTGAGAGTTTTCATCCAAATAAGGATATAAGTATGAAGTTTGAAGACGGCAGAGTTATTTTTGTTGACAATCGATAACAGAAGGTAAAATTAATTAATAAAATAAAATAAAATAGAGAGATATATTTGATTTTTTTCCTATTTACAAAGTAGATTAGATTTAGCAAAGTGCCAAAGTTTACTCGTGCATCTACTATATTCCAAAAGGTGAAAGGGCAATGGAATTGCTTATAGGAAAGGTGTGCATGTCCCATCATCTTCATGGACTTTATACGAGGAGGTTTCCTGCCTCTGGCTGTCTTTCTCAGACTTTGATTTTTCCCCCTCCTATCAAAATGTATAATAACCACAATCTTGTGTTCCTTTTATGATGTTAATTTTATTAGTACTATTTTGTGGAGTAATTTTTGTTGTTTAATCTTTGCTTAATTCACATAGGGGAGGAACTACATCAATTTTTTCGTTGTGTATATATATAGATTGATCACTTGGTTGTTAAATGTTGAAACTTGACAAACAATAACTGCTACTAGCTAGTCAGGCATATTGCTTTTCTAGTTAAGGTCACACGTATATTTGAAAATACATTTAGAGGCTTCAGTTCACTAGTTGTTTAAAAGAGGTTGTAGAGAATGGAACCAGTGACCTCCATAAAAGCAGTTCAGCTGTATCAGTTGTCAAACACTATGTTTTGCGATTATAATAAATAATAATAATAATAATATTTAAATTTCAATAGTAATATTTTAGACTATTATGAAAGTTTTTTCAGAAAACCTGTGAAGAAAAGTCATAATATTATATTTGAAATATGACGGTATTATAATAGTTATTTATTTAGTTACTTCTTCAAAATATTAATATCATTTTAAAAAAAATATCCTGCATATTTCACTAGATTCATTGCTTATGATTCTTTTCCTGCTTTGACACAAATTGATGGGACAAGTGTAAGACAAATAGCATGAGAATTCAGTAAAATAATTCCAGAATGCTGGAACTAAAAAAATAGGTGCCAAACAAAAGGAAACTCCAAAACCAAGAAAAGAGGAAAAAAGGCAGAGGTTATATTAGACAAAAGAAAAAGTAAAGAAAGCGAAAAGAGATGTGTTGGAGAGAAAACAAGTGAGACATATCTCTATTACGCATACAGAAAGAGAGAGGACTTAAATGTGTGTTGGCGTGATTTATTACTTTTGCTTTTTTCTCTCCAAAGGAATCTTTGAAAATCAAAAGTTCCTTCCCATACAACACTAATAAAAGAAATCTTTCTCTTTTTTTTTTTTTTTGGGTGTTAAAAGAAATCCATTATATTCCTTGAAATCATCTATTTGTGTGGAAAATAAAACTAATGAAAAAAAGTGAAACTTTTGATTTTAGCACACATGTTGTAGGCTTGTTTGGCAATATTTTGAGCCCGTTTGGGTTTACAGATTAAAAGTAGGTGAGAAGTATCAAATGTTGAAAATACTTTTAGGTGTGGAGGTTGATTTTATGAATAATTAATTACGTATTTGAATAAAAATGACAATGAATAGTTAATCTGTTTGAATAAAAAGATATTGATAAGTATTTTTTAATTAAAACGATTAAAATATCCTTCAAGGTTTTTATAAAAAAAATATAAATTTTTTTTTTTACTTAAATGCCATTCAAATGAACTGGTCTTTAATTTTCGCCCTTCAAAATCGAATTTATACTTGTAGGAGCATAAATACTTTACATAAATTGTGGATATTATGATGGGTAACTATGCCCCTATAGACATAAGTTTAATTTTAGAAGGCAAATATTAGAGACCAGCCCATTTGAAGGGCAAAAATTAAAGACCAACACACAGTATAGACAAAAGTGCAAATGACCCGATTATAAAAGATATTAGAGGTAACATCGTAAAAGGCTTGATCAAAGTAAAAGTGTTTATAAGCTGTATTCCCATGAGTTGGGGGTGACCAACTTATAATTTATGTCTGAATTTGGCTTATGCGGACTTATAAGCACTTTTGATAATTATCAAATGCAAATAAATAAAAAATTACTTATAAGCTACTAGTTCGATCTAACTTATAAGCTTACCAAACATTATGTTAGTGCCTTTAATTTTAAGGGTGTAATTACTATTTTTCAAATATAGCAAAATTCTATTTCTTGCATTGTTAATCTGATAATGTAAGTCGGTAACTTAAAAAATAATGTATGAGGCGACATTAAAAGGGAACAATAAAGAACAAAATTAATTTATATTAAATAGAGATGGAAAAATCTTCTTCCTTTTCCAAAAAAAGGTGGAACTCCCACCCCAGGAGCCCTCACACTCCGGTTCGACAGGTCTGTGAAGGAGGTAAATCATGGTGACTCAATTGATTTCAAAGGTTAGACCAGTACCACGCTGCGCACAAGAGACCCTCCTTTATTTCAAGAAGTAACCCCCACACTGCCGCTGACGGGATGAAAAATCTTCTTCCTTGGAAAGCGAATGAACATAGATGATTACAAAATAAAAGAGCATGTGTGAGTATTCGTTCCCTCTTTATGTATTTCAATTTTTCGTCTTCTTCGTTTATGAATTACTTATAATTTACAAATTCCACCCCTTTACAAAAAGGAAAATGGTAAATTTTCTAATGTAATATAACCGAAATTGAGCAACTTTATTTTATTAAGCTTTTAATCTAATATCACCATGGTTGTCAAGAAAGATTCATTTTTTCTTGACCTTTAGTTCTAATTCAAGAGTAATTTTTAATATAATAAAAATTTAAAATACAAAAATTTCCATATGAAAATCAAGATTTGCTTTATTTGGTATTAAACGGAATTACGAGCAAATAGAACATATTTCAAGAGTATAAATATTGTTACATAAATAGTAATTGCATGAATATAATGTAGTAATAAATGAAAAACACGATGCTTTATTAGTGGAATTTCACCATTCAGTCAATCTATATGGAGTAAATTGACATAAAAATGACTAAATTGCTTTGGTTATAGAATCATGCATTATTTCTCTAGAAAAATACATCACTAATAATAATATAATAGAAATATGGAATAATTAAACGACAAGACTACAATGTTAAGTCAAACAAAATTATTGATTTTAGTATATTTTAGAAAAAAGATGAGGGATGTCCGTTGTGATTGTGAAGGAAAAGAGAAGGAAGAAGACACATTTTCATTCTTCTTTTTCTTTCTGTTTTTTCCCTTCAAAATTCTCTTCTTCTTTTCTGTCTCTTCACTTTTATTACCCCATTGTTGAAAGAAGAACCCAAACAAACCTCTCCCCAAATTCTCCCAAAACTTCACAAATATCACAAAGCTCTCCCAAAACTTCACAATATCACAAAACTCTCCCAAAACTTCACAAATCACAATATCACATAAAAATTTCAGTCTCTCACACTAGCATAACATGAGCAAAGTGTGCATTGCACATTACCACCTGGTATGAATCCCACTAGTACTGCGGACCCCACACAACCACCACCACCACCACCACCACTGCCACCACCACAACCACCTCGTTCTTCCTTCAGCTGTGACAAACACCCACATGAAGATTTCACTGGATTTTGCCCTGAATGTCTTTGTGAACGCCTCACCACCTTAGATCAAACTTCCACAAATAATACTAACCCTTCTTCTCGTCGTCCTTCTACTTCTTCAGCTTCGGCTATTAGAGCTCTTTTCTCCAAAACTTCTACTACTTTCAACCAAAAACATCCTCCTAAACCCTCAAAACCCACTTCATTTTTCCCTGAACTTCGCCGCACTAAGTCATTTTCCGCTTCGAAAAACGAGGGGTCGAGCTTCTTGGGTGGTTCTGGTTTTGAACCCCAACGTAAGTCTTGTGATGTTCGTGTTCGCAACACACTTTGGTCCTTGTTTTCCCTCGACGGAGTAGACACAACAAAAAACCCTCATTCCGAGGATAATAATAATACTGGTGATGTTCTTGTCAATAGGCCTGTCATTGTCGTCGAATCAAAAGAAGAATATGAGGAAGATGAACCAGAACACCAACAAGTAAATGTGGTGAATGAAATAACTGAAGAGCTTCAGTCCCCTGTGGAAAACAGTTTTGGCAGAGAAGTCGATTCAGAAATTGTGGAAGAAGAGGTGGTGAATGAGGATATATTAAAGCCAATGAAAGATCATATAGATCTCGATTCGCAAGCGAAGAAGCCTTCAAGGGACTTGAAGGAAATAGCAGGAAGTTTTTTATCTGCTGCTTCAGTTTTCAGCAAGAAGTGGCATAACTGGAGGCGAAAACAGAAGGTGAAAAAACGAAACAATTGTGAGAATTCTTCTGCATTGTCATTGGAGAAACCCATTTCAAGAAAATTCAGGGATACCCAATCAGAGATTGCAGATTATGGGTTTGGAAGGAGGTCCTGTGATACTGAACCTCGGTTTTCCCTCGATATTGGGAGGATTAGTATTGATGATCCGCGGTACTCTTTTGATGAGCCTCGAGCTTCTTGTGATGTGCATTTCATGGGAAGGAGTATTCCTAGGGTTCCACCTATGGTTTCAGTGATAGAAGATGCACCAGTAGTTGCACATGTTCAACGGGCGGATGACCAAATTCCGGTAGAAGAATCACCTGTTTCCGGTGAGGAAACTGATATACCTGGAGGGTCTGCTCAAACTAGGGACTATTATTTGGATTCGTCTTCGAGGAGAAGGAAGAGCCTTGATAGATCTAACTCAATTAGGAAAACAGCAGCTGCTGTAGTGGCAGAAATTGATGAGATGAAGGCAGTGTCTAATGCTAAAGTTCAGCCTGAGAGGGATTTGAATTCGATTTCGATTTCCAATCCCAATTCTTTAAGGGATGATTACTCGGAGACTTTTGAATTGACAGGGTTTAAGGATAGTGCTTCCGCGATTGGAAATGGGGAACGAAAAGGATCGAAAAAGTCAAAGAAGTGGGCTTGGAATATATGGGGTTTAATACAAAGGAAAGGTAATGGAAACAAAGATGAGGAAGACGACAGGTATAGTAGATCGAACGGGGTGGAAAGGTCGTTTTCAGGATCTTGGAGAAATGGTGATTTAAAAGGGGGTCTTAATAGGAATATGTTTAGGAGTAATAGCAGTGTTAGTTGGAGAAACTCAACTAATATTGGTGGATCTTTTGGAACTGTGAGGAATCTTGGCATTGATACTAATGGTCATGGTAAAAAGAAAGATGATTTCGTGTTGGAGAGGAATCGGAGTGCAAGGTATTCGCCTAATCATATAGATAACGGGTTCTTGCGGTTCCATTTCGCTCCCATGAGAGGTAGCCGGAGAAGTTTACAAGCGCAAAATAGGCCAAATGGGAGGAGTGTACTTCGCCTGTACTGAGATACAAGGTCCTTGGTGTTTCTTTTGTTTAAATTAATTTTGTCGCATTTGTTATTAAATCACTTGTGTCATTGTATTTTTTTGACTATGCATTTGTCATCAGAATGCTTCCTGGACTTATTCTAATATAGTGACATGAAAATGTCTTTTCTCTGTGATGTCTATCTGATTTTCTTTGTCATTTCATTCTCAATGAACTATTTTCATGTCTTAGTTGAGTAGGATTATTGTATCTGTACATGCTTGTTTTGGAGTTGGTAATCTTTCTTCTTGTCTTTTACTTCTTTTTATTCCTTTTGCTGATTAAGTAAGTTTGTTGATTTACCTCCTTAAGTTCCATATTAGTCCCAAAACAGAAAAATGGTGAGTTAACTGTCATATTTAGCAGTATGACAGCTAAGGATCTGTTATCTCACTTGATTCCAGTTTCATGGTACTTCAGTTGTCTACTTATATTTGTGTTCTAAATTTTATGTTTGATTCTTTTCTCCACATATTTAACAGCCAGGATATGGAAATCTTGCCCGTGAAGATATGCTCATACTTTTTGTAATTATATCTTGAAAACTTTTATATGAAAACCTGAGGATCCACCTCCACGAGTATATTAACTACGCTCAGAAGCAAAATCTGATTTGACTTTCTTAACAATGACCTGAATTTGCAAAAATCATCAGTGAACTTATCGTAATTCTGGGCATACGGAACTCCAAGCTATTTGGAGGTGTCTCATTGATCATTGTGATTCTTCCTCATACGAGTGTTATACTTGGTCTATAGATTGCCTTGATACCAGCTTTTCCCTTTATGGTAGTGATTTCATGATTGTTGCTTGTTTGAGTTCATTATTGTGTGTTGGTCGTTGTCGATAACTCCTTGCAGAGTAGTCCTTTTCAAGGAAACAAAACATAGTGGATCACCCACCCAAAAAAAGAAAGAAAAATAATAATATGGTCGATCAAATGAACTGGTTTTTTTTTACTTTATTAGTTTCTAGGTAAAAGCAAAGTCACATAGGTTATCTTCTTTTATGCAATGAAGTTTTATATTTCCCTGTTTGTGTATATCACATTGGAACTGAGCCTTAGTTTGTTTACTCCTTTTGTTTCCGTCTAATCCAGGAATGCGATTTAAGGCTTTAGACGTACTGCAAGTCACTCCTATTTCATGGTAGCAAAGGTGAAATGAAGTCAGTCCTGTTTAAGGTTTTCACATGGACTTGTTGGTTAGAGGCTCTATCCTAATTCAGTCAGAGAAGGTTGAAATAAATTCTGTTTCTATCTGTTGTTCGTGGAGAACTGAACTTACCGGAAAGCATTGGATGGCAAAGATGCCAAAGAATCAGATTCCTCAATTTTCAAAGACTTTAGTTTACACTGCACTGCTGAAGTTTCGGTTGAAGATCAAGTAGAAAACCTGAATCTTTCTTCCTTCAACTGTAGCACATTCATAAATGTTTCACTCAATTGGTATATGTAGTGCAATGCCTTCATGGTCCAGAAGATGTGAGTTTGGTCCGCGGATATATTATAGTATATAGTTTTACAGCTTATTACTTGCTTGATTGGGGTCTGCGTCTTTCGATGGGTTATTGGTTAAATGTAAAAGTGATAAATTGGTGTAGCAATGGAAAGTCTTGTATTAGTTTTCATCTTAGATAATCATTCTCTCTTGATAGACTTTTCTGCCATGGTATCTTGTATTTCCCATCTTAAGTAATGCCACTCCTGCATATGATGTTTAACTAATTCTCAAGTAATTTACAGCAGTATAGAATTGTAACATTATGTAGTTAAGATTTTGTTTTGTTGAACATATTCAAAATTTTGCCTGGAATTTCAAAGTGAATACAACTTTGCATCCAAGGGAAGGTGTGACTTAGTGGTTGATGAACGAGGACAAAAACCTTGGGAAAAGGTTCATATCACAAGAAGGAAAAGAAATGTTATTTCTTCACATTTGCTTGAGCCATGGTGAACTTTGTTACTCGTAACTGAAAGTATGTTGTCCTAGAAACAATCATTATTAGGGACAAATGTACTTGAACACATTCGTATTATTAATAAGATTAATATTTATGGCATTTGCGATTATTGAATTATTATTTGATTATTTGTAATTGTTCATTAATGTGCATCCTTTGAGCTTACGTTGTCATTAATAGAGTGAGATATTGATGATAGAGCGTAACCCTAAAATAGCCTCGACTAATGATCATCGAGAATGAGATATCGATGATATGTTATAAGTCGACATGTGGTATGCGTTACATTCTTAGAGAATGTAGTATGTCTCACCTGCTACTAGTAATGGTTACTAGTGATGGACACATGGATACTTTTGAAAAGTATTGGTATATCCTGCTGATAAACTATTTGTTATACATGTCTAAAGTGTTATCAGCGTGTGGAAGATAAAGGTCCTTTGACTTGAGGTCAATACGCACCTTGTTTATAGAGTAATGTACTTTGACCCTGTCCTAAGCTTAAACTCCTTATAGGATAAGATACGGCTTGTGTTGGGTGCATTATGATGTAAACTAAGGTGGTAGTAGAGTCATGAATAAGATTCATTCATCGATTGGATATTCGAGAGAACACTCAACTTCTCAGTGATATTAGGTCTACCAAGTCATTGGCCAATGCAAAAGACATATTTAGAATATGATCTAGTTGTCAACTAATATAGATGAGATAAAGTGATCAAGCCATTTGGATAGACACATGGCAAATCCTAAGCTTGATCGAGTGTGTCGCGGATGAAAGGAATTTATCATCTCACATAAAGGTTATGTTTGTTGGATTCATGTAAACATACTTCATATATTGAGTTCGTCGTACGGCGCATTCTATGAATTCTGTATGGACCTTAATTGGATTAGTGTCGATATATGAAGGCCTATAGGGTCACACTATGTCGACTGTCTCTTCGATCTAAGGGTATATTGAGAAAATATTAAATATTCGATTTGGAATCGAGATATTTAAATTGATAATAACTATGGTACAATTTCTATTAGATGGAAATTATTTAATTAAATAAAAATTGAATTTTGGATTTAATGTGCTGAATATATATGTTAACCGAAAACGGGAAACATTGTTTGACGTAAGGCGCCGCGGCGCCGACCCGGCAGTGAGCCCAGTCAGACTGGCCAACTGCACCTTGGTTTTGGGCCAGGCTTAGAGCCCAACCCTAATCCATTTTGTGACCTAAAAATCAATATATATACAACACTAATCTCTAGTTATTAATATACTAAGAATATACCAATTCTCATAAATAAATTCTAGACTTAGAGTCTAGAATAAAACTCTCTCAAACCTCTGTCAAGATTTCTTGGCTTTCTTGACAGAGGAATACTCCATAGCATAGTGCTTGTAGTCGAAGAGACAGTTGCGTGTACTCCCTAAGTAAAGACTCTAGATAATACAACATGTAAGTGTTCATGTTTTATGTTACATGTTTTGATTGTCATATAACCATATAAGAAGAAATTGTTAGGGTAAGTAGAACAAAATTTTAAAACTTTGTTGTGCCTACTTATGTGTTTTGAACCCAACAAAACCCTACAGTGGTATTAGTGTCCAGACTGGTTCAATGGTTATATAACAATTGAATAACATAATAATATGGGTTAAACATAAAATTGTATTAAAACAAGGCTTCTTGAAATCCTACAAATCTTGACTGAACAAAGTAGACCTTTTTATGTCACCCTAAATTATCTCCTACGCTAACTCGACGAAGTCATTCCGTTCTAACTCGAACTAAGCCAAAAGTGCAGATATCCGGCTCATTACGGTGCACGGCGAAGAACATATAAGAGTGGATGATGATCGATATGTGCGTTATTGATAATGGTGGGTGAGGATAAATGACATGTGATTTGATCCCTAAATTGGATTTATGGCTCGAACGATTTTAGAAAAATCAATACAGAAACGTTTTGTCGAACGTTGGCGCCGCGGCTCCATGATGGAGCGTCGCGGACCTAATGCTTCATTTTTTAATTTTGAACTTACTGGACAGTAGGCGTCGCGGCTCCATAGTGGAGCGTCGCGACCCTAAATGAATTTCAGAAGCCAAAATGCTTCTGTCTTGCGAGTGCGCAGCATCTAAAGCATTCTGCCTCGGTGGCGCCGCGGCCTCCAATTGTAAAAAAACTAAAATATTTAACCCACGATTATTATTATAAAGTATATTATTTATGTGCTAAATGTCAAATTATTTGTCATTTAAATTACTAGAATAACGTCTGCGTAAATAACTGTCTGGGTAGGCGGCACCCAATATGTGTTTAAACTGCTTAATATCATGCTTGGACAAGCGGTACCCAATAAGTGTTTAATAGACTTTGCATGATAATTAAGATGTTATATTTGATATAGCATACTAGAGTTGATCTTGGTTAAAATTCTGGATTAAAATGTTCCCTAAAATTTTAATACAAGTCTCATTTGAAATGAACGCGTCGTCCGTTATAATTGATTGTAGTGCAAAATCCTTTTCGGCGAGATGAGTATTTATGCCACAACATTTGCTCTAAGTCTACGAGGATTCATACTCTTTCATAGATACATGTTAAATGTAGAAGTGGGTGATAAACCTTCATGAGTATTTACACTACATTGTTTGCTCTATAAGGCAAAACTCACTTAGATACATAATTGCAGTCGCATAACGGGTTGAATTGCTAGGTTGTCTTAGCGTCACAGTGTCAGACAAGGCGAGGGACGCAGATCGATTGTTTAGAACATTCGGTCAAACAAAAGTTACCAATTGTTTGTAATTGGTTTGGAGACCTACCAGGTTATGCTATTGAAGTTATCAGCCACAGCAAACGCGGAGATAGCATGAACCTAAATCTTGGCCCATTATGACCATATTTGATATGAGTCTGTATTCTTCCATGGGGTCGAAGGGTATGTTAAAATAGTGGGAGCTAATTAAACTAAAGGCCATATTAATTAGTTAACGAATGTGTTCACTAGAAATTATATTAGAGTTTAATTTCAAGTCTATCTATATCTTCCGTTTATACAAAATGTCGAATCTATCACTGAAAATGTTGGTCGAGACAAATAAGCTGATTGGAGCAAATTACACTGACTGGTTAAGAAATCTGGGATTGGTGTTAAAACAAGAAAGAATTGACTATGTGTTAGACACAGTGTTCCCCACAGTCCCTGCTGAAAACTCTACTAAGTATGCCCTATTTGACAAGGTGGCTTATCAGAAACATCTAGACGATGCTACATCGGCACAGTGTGTAATGGTATCCTCTATGACTATGGAGTTACAGAGGCAACATGAAAACATGGGCCCCAACGAAATGCTAGAACACTTGAAGAGTCTCTATGACTCACAGTCTCAAACAATAGAGTATGAACTGTTGAGAGATCTTTTCAAGTGTAAGCTAAACGAAAGGGGTAAGTGTCAGCGCGTGTTCTGAAGATGATTGGGCTGATAGAAAGGTTGGCTTCGATTGGAACGAAGCTGCCTATAAATGTCTCTGTCAACCTGATCATGAATTCACTTCCTGGTTCATTTGAGAATTTCATTGTAAACTTCAATATGAATGGGACCAAGGCAATTCTTTCAGAGCTTCACAACATGTTGAAGACCTTTGAATCATCTACCTCTAAAGGTAAAGCCGTGCTCATGGTGGGCTCTTCTAGCAAGTTCAAACCCAAGGGTAAGAACATGCAGAAGAACGGTAAGACAATTGCTGCACCTACAGTTATGAACCTAGAGGAGGTGTTCAGAAGAAGGCAAAGGTAACTTCGGATGTGTGCCTCAACTGCAAGAAGAAGGGGCACTAGAAGAAGGACTGCACAGCTCTAGAGGAGGCAAATCACTAGGTGCTCCTGGCTCTACTGGACAAAGTATGTTTGTCATTAAGATAAATATGTCTATAAATAACTCTCACTGCTGGGTATTGGATACCGCATGTGGCTCACACATTTGTAATAATGTGCAGGGTCTGATTGACAACAGAAAGGTTGGACCTTGGGAGGTAGACCTGCGCGTTGGAAATGGAGCACGAGTGGATGCCGAACGCGTGAAAACTTATAGACTAGATTTACCTTCAGGCTTTTGTTTAGAACTACATAATTATTATTTTGTTCCCTCATTAACGAGGAATATCATTTCTATCCCAGTGTTAGACATTGAGGGGTTTTCCTCATTTATTGCCAATGTACTATCTTTTAATGATTTTGTTTGTGGAAATGCTCCGCTTGTGGATGATTTGTATGTTCTAAACTGTAGTCGTGAAATTTTCAATGTGAAAAATAAACGAGCTAAGATAAGTAATCTAAGAAACCCCACCTACTTATGGCACTGTAGACTTGATCACATCAATGAATCAAGGATAGCAAGATTAAGAAAGTTAGACTACCTGAAATCATTTGACCTGGAGTCCTATGGTATTTGTGAATCTTGCTTGAGAAGAAAGATGACCAACAAGCCACTTTCTAGGAAAGGGGTGCGAGCCAAAGAGGTACTTGAGCTCCATACTGATGTATGTGGGCCATTTTCAACTCAAGCTAAGGGAGGCTTCCCTTACTTTATCACTTTTACAGACGATTTCACAAGGTTTGGGCATGTGTATCTTATGAAACACAAGTCCGAAGCCTTTGAGAAATTCAATGAGTACAAGTCAGAAGTAGAGAAGCAACTTGAAACAAGTATCAAGACCCTTCGATCAGATCGAGGAGGTGAATACTTAAGTAAATAATTTATGGATTACTTGAAGCTTCATGGAGTCCAATCATAATAGACACCTCCTGGAACGCCACAGATGAATGGTGTTGATGAAAGGAGAAATCGAACCCTATTAAATATGGTTAGATCCATGATGAGTTTCTCAGCTCTACCAACATACCTTTGGGGCTATGCATTGCAAAGCTCAATTTATATTTTGAACATGGTTCCTTCAAAGTCAGTAGAGAAAACTCCATATGAGATATGGAATGGCAAGAAGCCATCACTTAAACACATGCGACCCTGGGGTGCACTACATATGTAAAGAAGATGCTTACTGACAAGTTGGAATCTAAAAGTGAAAAATATTATTTTGTGGGGTATCCAAAGGAAACTAAGGGATACTATTTCTATCTTCCTGGAGAACATAAGGTCATTGTTTCCATAAATGAAACTTTTTTTGAAGAAGACTATGTCTACAAGGAACAGAGTTGTAATAAGATAGAACTTGAAGAAATTCAAGAACCACAAGATAACACAGAAGTTGAACCCTTGTCAAAAGACCTAGACAAGGATTCAGTGGGAGTATTTGGTGAAGATTGGGTACTTAGAGTATGCCCTTCAACCAGTGAGAGTGCTGTGAGAGATAGTGCAGAAATGCAAGGCTCTCATACACAACCAATGGAAGATGATACAATGGTTGCACATCATTTCATTCAGGGAATATATGAAAATGACATTCCTGAAAGCTCTCAAGGTGATGGATTGTCCAGCACATAAATACCTTATCACAATCATAATGCAACAAACACTGAAACACATAATAATCAACTCTGTAGGACCACTATGACTCATCGTCCGCCTGAAAAACTTAATCTCCTTGTTGAAATACACAATGAGATAGATATTTCTGATGACGATGAACATACAACCTACAACGAAGCTATGTTAGACATTGATTCGCAGAGATGGCAAGAAGCCATGAAATATAAGATGGACTCGATGTACATCAATCAAGTTTGGAACTTGGTTGATTTGCCAACAGGGGTTAGACCCATAGGATGCAAATGGGTCTTCAAGAAGAAGATTGATGCATATGGCAAGGTACAAACTTATAAGGCAAGATTGGTGGCTAAAGGTTATAATCAACGGCCTGGGGTCGATTATGATGAAACCTTTTCACCTTTTGCAAAAATTAAGTCCATTCGGATTTTTCTTGCAATAGTCGCATACTATGATTATGACATTTGGCAAATGGATGTTAAAATTGTTTTCCTCAATGGTAACCTAATTGAGGAGGTGTATATGATACAACCTGAGGGTTTTACATCTAAGACTAAGCCCAAAACAGTATGCAAGCTACAAAAGTCCATTTATGGACTTAAGCAAGCCTCAAGGAGTTGGAATATTTGCTTTGACAAAGCAGTCAAATCGTTTGACTTTGTTAGAAGCAAAGAAGATCCCTGCATTTATAGTAAGCGCAAGGAAGAGAGTATTGTCTTTATTGTTATATATGTATATGACATATTAATAATGGGAGATAATAAAACTCTCATGCAATCAGTCAAGGAATGGTTATCCAACACCTTCATGATGAAGAACTTGGGTGAAGCCTGCTACATTCTTGGAATTAGGATCTATAGAGATAGACCTAATAGATTGCTGGGGTTGTCACAGTCCATATACATAGACAAAATGCTAAGACGATTCTCTATGGAAAACTCCAAGAAATGAAGTCTTCCTATGGGTCAAGGCATCAAGTTATCAAAGAAGGATAGTCCTTCTACTGTTGCAGAACCTGAACGCATGAAAAGAATCTCATATGCTTCAGCTATAGGATCTATCATGTATGTCATGACCTGTACGAGGCCAGATGTGGCCTATGCACTTAGTATGACTTGCAAATTCCAGCAGAATCCTGAGGAAGAACACTGGAAAGCAGTCAAAAGTATTCTTAAGTATCTTAGATGAACTAAAGAATATTTCTTAGTCTATGGTGGACAAGAGGAGCTAGTGTGTATTGGGTACACTGATGGTAGCTTCCAGACAGATCTTGATGACTTCAAATCTCAATCTGGATATGCCTTCATTTTCAATGGCGGAGTAGTGAGTTGGAAAAGTTCTAAGCAAGCTACAACTGTTGATTCGACAACTGAAGTCAAGTACATTGCTGGATAAGAAGTTGGTAAAGAAGTTGTCGCGATATCTGAGTTCCTGAAGGAACTAGGGGTTGTTCCAAGTGTCACTAGTCCAATAACGATTTATTGTGACAACACTGGTGCGATTGTGCAAGTTAAGAAACCAAGATCAACAAACAGAAACAAGCATGTACCGAGGAAATACCACATACTTAGGGAAATGATGGAAACTGAAGAAATAAGATTAGACTATGTTCCCATAGATGATAATCTAGCTGACCCGTTTACTAAACCATTAAGCTTAGTTAAGCATAATGGTCATTTTGAAAACATGGGTATTAGAAACATCGGAGATTGGCTCTAGGCCAAGTGGGAGGTTGAAAGTATGAATGTCCTAGAGACAATCATCATTAGGGCAAATGTACTTGAACACATTCGTATTATTAATAAGATTAATATTTATGGCATTTGCAATTATTGAATTATTATTTGATTGTTTGTAATTATTCATTAATGTGCATCCTTTGAGCTTACGTTGTCATTAATAGAGTGAGATATTGATGATAGAGCGTAACTCTAAAATAGCCTCGACTAATGATCATCGAGAATGAGATATCGATGATATGTTATAAGTCGACATGTGGTATGCGTTACATTCTTGGAGAATGTAGTATGTCTCACCTTCCTACTAGTAATGGTTACTAGTGATGGACACATGGATATTTTTGAAAAGTATTGGTATATCCTGCGATAAACTATTTGTTATACATGTCTAAAGTGTTATCAGTATGTGGGAGATGAAGGTCATTTGACTTGAGGTCAATACGCACCTTGTTTATAAAGTAATGTACTTTGACCCTGTCCTAAGCTTAAACTCCTTATAGGATAAGATACGGCTTGTGTTGGGTGCATTATGATGTAAACTAAGGTGGTAGTTGAGTCATGAATAAGATTCATTCATCGATTGGATATTCGAGAGAACACTCAACTTCTCAGTGATATTAGGTCGACCAAGTCATTGGCCAATGCAAAAGACATATTTAGAATATGATCTAGTTGTCGACTAATATAGATGAGATAAAGTGATCAATCCATTTGGATAGACACATGGCAAATCCTAAGCTTGATCGAGTGTGTCGCGAATGAAAAGAATTTATCATCTCACATAAAGGTTATGTTTGTTGGATTCATGTAAACATACTTCATATATTGAGTTCGTCGTACGGCGCATTCTATGAGTTCTGTATGGACCTTAATTGGATTAGTGTCGATATATGAAGGCCTATAGGGTCACACTATGTCGATTGTCTCTTCGATCTAAGGGTGTATTGAGAAAATATTAAATATTCGATTTGGAATCGAGATATTTAAATTGATAATAACTATGGTACAATTTCTATTAGATGGAAATTATTTAATTAAATAAAAATTGGATTTTGGATTTAATGTGTTGAATATCTATGTTAAACGAAAATGAGAAACATTGTTTGACGTAAGGCGTCGTGGCGCCGGCCCGGCAGTGAGCCTAGTCAGACTGGCCCACTGCACCTCGGTTTTGGGCCAGGCTTGGAGCCCAACCCTAATCCGTTTTGTGACCTAAAAATCACTATATATACAACACTAATCTCTAGTTATTAATATGCTAAGAATATATCAATTCTCATAAACAAATTCTAGACTTAGAGTCTAGGATAAAACTCTCTCAAACCTCTGCCAAGATTTCCTGGCTTTCTTGACAAAGGAATACACCATAGCATAGTGCTTGTAGTCGAAGGGACAGTCGCGTGTACTCCCTAAGTAAAACTCCAGATAATACAACATGTAAGTGTTCATGTTTTATGTTACATGTTTTGATTGTCATATAACCATATCAGAAGAAATTGTTGGGGGTAAGTAGAACAAAATTTTAAAACTTCCATTGTGCCTACTTATGTGTTTTGAACCCAACAAAAACCCTACAGTTACTGTATTGGTTTGAGGCAGCAAGTATTCGATGATATAATTGATGTACGGACAAATTAGCCCAGTAACACTGTTATCGAACTTTATGAATATTCTTTTATATGGTTAGCATATTCTAAAAAGAAAAATTTAGGGGTCGTTTGGTAGAGTGTCTAAGAATAATGTTGAATAGGGTGTATTAGTAATGCTGACGTTAGTTATGCAAAGATTATTTTTTTATCCACCGTTTTGTTTGGTGTATTAGAAATAACACGCATTGCATAATTTCTAAAAATAATTAGTTGTTTACAAAAATACACTCCATACTATACTTTTTGAGGGTCTTTATGGGCAATTGTGGCTTTAACCATGCTTATTCATGTATTAAAACACATTGCATTGCTAATATCATGGTTTGCTAAGTATTAGTTACGCATAACATAATACCAAATAGGGTGTATAACTAATACATATGATGAAAAAGTGTGTCATACAAGACATTGTTAATACACAAAGCTAATGCATGCATTATTTTCTCTAATACACAAAGCTAATGCATGCATTATTTTCTCTAATACACTACCAAATGACCCCTTTATTGTGTATATTAACTAAGCTTCAATCTTGGAGAAGTCCCTTCAAACGATTCATCATATAGTTATCACCAGTCGCAAGGTCAAAATATTATAAATTAAACAGATAAAAATGTTAAGAAAATTTAATATTTACTACATATATATAAAAATAATTTTAACCTTGTATACACTATAATTTTAGGTAAGGGAGTTTGAATGAACCCATTCGCCCCTAGCTCCGCCTATGGATACCCCAGTCCTACTTTATTTGTTAGTAGTAACATATGCTTTCAGAAGTTCATATAAGCAAAGTAAAAAGAATTCTATAATCTGTAAAAGGATAAAAATTCCAAAGGGTTTTAAGTGAAGAAAATTAGAAATTGAATTCTACAATTTATTCTTACACTTAGCACGCGACAATATTATAGTCTTGAATTAGGTATATATCGTAATTACATTAGCTCTATGTTAATTTTTCAGAGACCATAAATGGACAAAGTAATGACTCTATGTCACATATTGAGGTATTTTCTCATCTTAATGGGAAATCAAAGGAATCAAGACGGCCAGTTCTAAAAAATGTTGTAGGTGGACTACTCAAGTAAAAGTCTCAATGATCAAAATATGCTTTTGCCATCAAAGTCAAAAAGTGACAAATTTAAAGAACAAATATTTTACATGCCTTCTCATTCAATTCAATAGTAAGAAAAGATGAAAAATGTAGTAACATGATAGGCTCGAAATCACGAAAGGATGTGATGAAGTGAATGATGATGCTTGATAGGGAATACTTCCCTGAATGAGCTCTACATTATGCGAATTTGGATTAATCTAATTCAGTGCGAATAACTATATTATGCGAATTTGGATTAATCGGATTCAGCGCGGATATCGAATACTAAATGAAAAAACAATAGTATAGGCTCGAAATCCTATGGAATGTCGACTTTTTAGCCCATTAAAACCACATCTTTAGTGGATATGATTGGCAAAGATTTTCTTGAAAACATTAGGGATTTTCTTCTCTTTTCACCAGCCACTAGGAATGTTGTACTACCTATATGGGGTCTGCATAACACTGCATACCACATGGAAATCTTACTGCTCTTTTCTTAGATTTTTTTTTATTTCAATAGGACTCCGTTACAAGTGTTTTATGTAGATGGTTTATTATCCATCCGTCTCAATTTATATACATAACATAATATTTTTAAATTTATTCCAAAAAAATATCATACTTTTTATTTAAAAATGATATAATTTTTTTATTATCATTAATAATATAATTTATAGCCACACAATATCTATAATTTATTTTAAATCATCAATTTCAAAAATCTTTTTTCGTTCTTAAATTTCGCCCTCCGTTAAACATTGTCACAATAATTTCTCTTTCACCTATGTACTCTTCTTCCAACCAAAAGTTTCATTGTTCGTTAGAAAAACATTTCCTCCCTTTCACAATTTTAGAACTTGTAGTCTTTAACATGATGTGATATTTTTATGGTTATAAAATATCTCATCAAATGTAAAATAAGAAGTTTAAATGTAATTTACTTAAATATTAAAATGAATTCGTTTGGGAAAAATCAAATAAGGAAATAGTTGAACGTAAAATGGAACGAGGAGCATTTGGTCTCCAGTCTGCAGGCAGACTAACTTTGTTTTTCCTACCAAAATGTTAGGGTTCTCCTTAAAATTAATCTCTTTCATTAATTGTATTAATTTATTTTCTATTTTAGATAGAATTATAATCATTTTGTAATTAGGTTGATTAGTTACCTAGTTTATAGCAAGGTAAATACTTTCATAATACTATATATATTGTAAATCATTCATCAATAAAATCAAGAAACATATTTCTTTATGGTATCAGAGTCTAACCCTAAATCTCCTAAACTAGCCGCCGACTTCTTCTCTTGGCCACTCCTTTTAGTTTTTCCGACCATTCTTCCTCCTAAATTTCATCTTCCAAGGCTGACAAAATCGAATTTCATCCTGCACTTGCAATCAATAATATCAAAAACTTCATCCCCGTCACCCTTGAGATGGAAAAGAGTCAATACTCCTCGTGGGCAGAGCTTTTTAAGATCCAATGTCTTGTTTACGAAGTTATCGACCACATCATCCCTCTTACATCGAAGTCCATAGACCTCCCTTCGGCTTCGACTTCTGATGAGGCACTCTGGTCTCGTTTGACGCAACCGTCCTCTAGTGGATATACGACACGATCTCTAATGATCTGCTGCACACAATCCTTGAGATTGATGCCACTGGCCGCCAAACGTGGAAACTTTTGGAAAGTATTTTCCACAACAACAAAACTCAACGAGCGTTATACCTTGAAAATCAGTTCAAGGACGTTCATCAGGATGATTTCCCAAACGTGTATGTATATTGTCAAGAACTCAAGATGCTTACTGACCAACGCTCCAACGTTGGCGCACCCGTCACTAATCAGCGATTGGTTATGTAACTTATTGAAGGCTTGAACGAATCCTATGACGGCGTTGCCACCATCCTTCAGCAATGCACATCGTTACTACCATTTTATGAGGACCATTCGAAGCTAATTCTTGAGGAAACCCAAAAAATCAAGCGCAGCACCACTCAAACCAGCATTGTAGACACCGCCCTCACCACCACCATCGAGCCCTCTGCCGACTCCTGGGCCTCCAACTCCTGCAGCCAGCACCGTCGACCTGAGGACCCGCAGCAGTCCGGATCGACTCGCAACAACCGCTGGGGGCGGCAGACCAGCAAGGGCCACGATGGATAAAATTCCAGCAACAACAACGGCGGGAAGGGGCAGTCCCAACTGGTAGGAAATAATCAACAATCTCCGTTGTGGGCTGCCTACCCGTCATGGGCTGCGTGGGCCCACCATCATGGGCCTCTCCTCCTTGCCCATATCCGACATCCTTGTGGACTCCATCTACGACCTGACAGGCCCAACCTGGCATACTCGGCGCACGTACACAATAGGCCTACACAGCACAGGCCCCCCCACCCTCAACTTATGCATCGACTGACATTGAAGCAGCTATGCACACAATGTTACTCAACGCTCCAAACGAAAATTGGTATATGGATACATGCGCCATGTCTCACATGATGGCATCACAAGGTACTCTCTCGTCAATTCCAATTTGAGTAATTTAAATCAGAATATTATTGTTGGTAGTGGACAAGACATTCCTATTCGGAGTTTTGGTCATTCATCCTTATCCCCACCACATACACCACTAATCTTTAAAAATGTCCTTTATGCCCCTAAACTCATTAAGAATCTAATCTATGTGCGCCATTTCACAATTGATAATAATGTTTCTCTTGACTTTGATCCTTTTGGTTTTTCTGTGAAGGATTTTACGACAGGGAAGACGAATTAATGAGATGGGACAACACCGAAGATCTCTACCCTATTTCAAACACCGTCAAGAATCCAGCCTCAATTCCATCAACTTTTGGTGCTCTTTCGTCTTCCTTATGTCATTCTAGATTAGGACATCCGAGAGATTCTGTTTTATCAATTGAAACCGTATTTCTAAGACTCCTATATGTGAATCCCGTGTTTTTGGTAAACATGTTAAATTACCATTTTATGCATTCAAAAATTGTACTTTAATGCCTTTCGATATCATACATAGCGATTTGTGGACTTCCACTATTTTAAGTACGGTTGACCATCGATATTATGTGTTGTTTTGGATGATTATTCCAACTTTCTATGGACTTTTCCAATTAACAATAAATCTCAGGTCTACCCCATTTTTTCCTTATTTAGTGTTTTCGTAAAAACATAATTTGAAAAGAGCATTAAATGTTTTTAATGTGACAATGGCGGAGAATTCGATAATAACCAATTCAAATAGTTTTTCTCCAAAAATGGTCTTACCTTTAATTTTTCATGCCCTCACACCTCCAAAAATGGTAAAGTCGAATGGAAAATCTGAACCATAAACAACTTAATTTGTGCCCTACTTGTTCACGCCTCAATTCCCCCTCAATTCTGGCATTACGCACTCTTCATGTCCACTATCTTCTAAAACATAATCCCAAACAAGTCTCTAGCTCAATGGTCGCCAACTCAAGTTCTATTTCGTATGAACCCCTCCTATCAACACTTACGTATTTTTGGATGTCTCTGTTATCCTCTCCATTCGACCGCTCACAAACTCCAACCCCGGTCCTCCATGTGTGTGTTTCTGGGTTACCCTACAATCATCGTGGTTACTCGAGCTATGACTTGTCAAGCCGTAAAATTATTATTTCATGTTATGTCCTATTTTATTAATCTCAATTCCTCTTTGCCTCCCTAAACTCGCCACCTCGGCATTCCTATGACTTCCTAGATGATGGCCTGAACCCCCTTCTAATTCATCATTTTCATAGTCCGTCGTCCTAGAACCTGGCACCCGCACCCACGGTCAGTTCAGGACACGCTACTCATCTAGTAGCGCCGACGGTGACCCATAACAGCCCATCTTAGGGTAATTTCGCATCCACCTCTCGACAAACCGAGAATTGGTCAGCCGATCCCGCCACCCATGCCCTTCGTCCTCTTCTTCCGGTAGTCCCGCAACACCCCACCCTCATCCCATCTTGCATCCCGAGACACGCTCTAGGACAATGGAAACCCGTTCCATGCACGGAATTTCTAAACCTAAACGGTTGTTTAACCTATCAATTTCAGTTGTCCCTTCCCCTATCCCTCGAAATCCGAAGAATGCATTGTCTGACCCAAATTGGAAAGCCACAATGATTGACGAATATAATGCTCTTATTGATAATAAGACGTGGGACCTAGTACCCCGTCCGCCTGATGCTAATATTATTCGTTCTATGTGGATTTTTATACACAAAGAGAAATTTGATGGTTCTTTTGAGAGGTACAAGACTCGTCTTGTAGGTGATGATAGGTCTCAATAGGTGGTAGTAGACTGTGATGAAACGTTCAGGATCGTCCTGGACCGTGATAAAGCCCGCATCAATATGGACCGTCCTCAGCATTTCCCTATCCAAGTCTTGGCTCATTCATCAACTTGATGTCAAGAATGCCTTCTTACATGAGGATTTTCATGAATAGTATATATGCACCAGCCTATGGGTTTTAGGGATCCTATTCATTTGGATTATATGCGTCTGTTGGGGAAATCGCTCTATGGACTGAAATAGGCTCCTCGAGCATGGTAATAGTGGTTCGCCGATTATGTCTCCTCTATCGGATTTTCACACAACAGATCCGATCATTCCATGTTCATCTACAACAAGGGTCCAGACATGGCTTACCTCTTATTATATATGATGCGCTAGCTGCTGGGTAAGATGGGCACCTATAAGGTTGTGTCCTGGGCCCACCTCTGAAATCCCCTACGTCACCTACGGATCGAGCCTTCTTATGCTTGCCCCTATCACATTCTCGATCGACCTGTTGTTGCCTCTTATGATCCTCTAAATTCTATGCATAAGCCGAATGCTAGCATATTCCATATTTGGATTCAAAGAAGTCGTGGTACACTCGTTGACTAAGTGCGGCCCCAAGCCAGTAACGAACCTACGTATCCGATCACTCATCTCAGCTATAATCGTAGAAGCGTATCTTGCCAATGAATTAAACTGCAAGCTACATTCTCGAACACTCATATTACCCTACTCAAGACGTAGGAACATGTCCTGCCTGGCCCGTAGAAGCTCGATTGGCAGAAAATATTGTAAGAAGGCCTCTGAAAACTCTCTCCATCTTGCTGGTGGAGCACGAGGTCCCATAGAATTCTCCATAAATGTTGTCAGTGCATTTGTGAGTCCAAATGACATTACTAAGAACTCGAAGTGCCCATACCTTATTTCTGAAAGTTGTCTTCAGAATGTCCTTCCCTTTAACCCTTAGCTGATGGTACCCCGACCTTAGGTCGATCTTTGAGAAACATCTTGCACCTTGTAACTGATCAAACAAATCATCAATTCTGGGAAGAGGATACTTGTTCTTGATAGTGACTTTATTCAGCTGCCGATAGTCAATACACATCCATAACGAACCATCTTTCTTTCGTACAAATAATATCGGCGCACCCCAAGGAGATACGCTAGGCCTAGTAAATCCTTTATCAAGTAGATCTTTTAATTGCTCCTTTAATTCTTTCAATTCAGTTGGAGCCATTCTATAAGGAGGAATAGATATTAGTTGAGGGTCTGGCAACACGTCTATATCGAACTCAATTCCCTTTTAGGAGGAAGGCTTGGAAGTTCATCTGGAAATATGTCAAGAAACTCATTAACCACTGGAATTGATTGAGAAGTAGGTGGTTCGGTATCGACATCCCTAGCCCGAACAAGATGGTATATACAACCTCTAGAGATCATTTTTATTGCCTTAAGGTATGAAATAAACCTACCTTTCGGCGATGCCGTATTACCCTTCCATTCAAGAACTGGCTTGCTTTGGAATTGAAATCTAACAATCTTTGTTCGGCAATCAACATTAGCGTAGCATGATGCCATCCAATCCATGCCCATATAAACTTCAAAGTAAACCATCTCTAGTTCTACCAAATCCGCTAGGGTCTGATGGCTACAAACTAATACTACACAATTCTAATAGACCCGTCTAGCAACTATCGATTCACCAACTGATGTAGTTACCACAAATGGATCCCTTATCAACTCAGGCTCCATACCAAATTTACAGGCAATAAAATGAGTGATGTATGATAGATTGGAGTCTGGATCTAACAACGCATACACATTATGTGAAAAGACCGATAATATACATGTGAGAATTCTTGATCTTGTCGTCCCATTAATGCATAAGTGCAGTTCTAGCCCCTACCCTTGCCTCGACCGGATAATGTCTGCTGACCTTGCCCTGACGGGCGTACTGAATGCGATAAGCTGCTGCATATCCAATCGGCTGAGCCCTAACACCTTCGCCTCTTATCGGGCATTCTCGTCTGATATGACCAGGTTTACCACTAGAATAACACACATTTGATCGTTGTCGGCACGACCTGTATGAGTCATGCCACATTGCTTGCATCGAGTCAACGATGGCCCCATCTGAGTAGAATCCCCTCTATAATAAGACCCTGACACTCGTGAACTCTGACCTGGTCCCGATTGAACATACCGATCAACCCTCAACCACGAAAATGGTAATGATATGCTAGCTACTGGGTAAGATGGGCGCCTATAAGGTTATGGCCTGGGCCCACCTCTGAAATCCCTACATCACCTACAGATCGAGCCCTTTTATGTTGCCCCTATTACGCTCTCGATCGCCGTAGTTGCCTCTTACAATCCTCCAGATTCTGTGCATAAGCCTGAACGCGAGCAATATCCATATTTGGATTCAAATAAGTCGTTGTACACTCGTTGACTAAGTGAGGCCCCAAGCCGTAACGAACCTATGTATCCGATCACTCATCTCAGCTATAATCGTAGGAGCATATCTGGCCAATGAATTGAACTACAAGTTGTATTCTCAAACGCTCATATTGCCCTGCTCAAGACGTGGGAACCTGTCCTGCCTAGCCCGTCAAAGCTCAACTAGCAGAAAATGTTGTAAGAAGGCCTTTGAAAACTCTCTCCATCCTGCTGGTGGAGCACAAGGTCCCCTAGAATTCTCCCATGACTCATACCAAGTCACCGCAACATCCCGCAGTCTATATGAAGCAAACTTTACCGACTTAGTATAGGTAGCATCCATTACCCGCAAGGCACGCTGTATCTAATCTAAAAAAATATGTGGGTCCGCATTTCAGGTCTGATCCCGTGAATACCAGAGGGTCTAGATTAATGAAATCTCGAACTCTCGCGCTAGTAGCTCTATCAGAAGGACTGGGAACCTGACATTGGGCATGAGCGGCCACTAATCGAGTCAATAATTGTACCGCACTACACATATCAAGATCCACATCTGGAGTATCAAGTGGAGGAACTGGGGTACTACAGCTCTACTAATCTCCTCCGATGGTGGTGAACTGGGGGAATCATATGAAGGAGTCACACCGTGGGTCTCACTCTGGCCCTCACTAGCGGGTGGCAATCGGCTAGTAACTTCACCTACAGTCGTATCCAACGTCCTCACACTCTTGAACTTTTTCCTTGTTGTAGGCATCGCTGGAATCATAAACACAAGACGAATTATGAGTGAAATACTTATAACTCAGCTCTACTGCACGATTCATGAGATGAAAGAATGGAAACCATCCCTAAATATCAGATAGCCTCCTACTTATAAGTATGGTGCACAATATACCCATAAATAAGACTCTACTAGACACGGCTTGTAGACTTCCTAGGACAGACATGCTCTATGATACCAAGTTTGTCACGATCCGAATCGGAGGGTCACGATGGGCATCCGAACCCTACCCACCGAGTATCGCTAGCCATACATTTAACATCTATCCGTAATTATTCATGACCACAAGGGCTGTAACTCAGTACTCTGCTGACATATATAAACATAGAAACAGTAAACCGGAAACCCACGGAGACCGAATGACATTCACATTAGACGGGCGTGGTACTAATTCCCATGTCTTATTATTAATAAGAGCATTAAATTTATCTAACATGGAAGTTTTCCAATTCGAGTCGGACAAGGCCGCTTTGGGATTTTTTGGTATAGGTGACGGTTGTTCTGTGGATAGTACGTTAAACTGACGTTTGGGCCTAAAGACCCCGTGCATAGCACGAGTTTCAATGGTCCGGGGTTGTTCGGGAATGGTAATAGGCCGAGGGGGAGTGTGATGGTCGGTGTTGGGCTGGGATCATGTATTGGGCTGGTTTATAGATATAGGTAAGGAAGTAGTGGGCTCCCCCACTTGGGTCTGCTCGCCACGAGAATAGTACTGGGCCGAGACCCTGGCAACAACGTTGTGGTCTCTGGTCCAGTCCTATTTTGTGGATGAGCCGAAACATGTTGGTTATTTTGGAGAGGTGGTTCCACTTGTGTTTGGTTATTAAAGTGGTGGTGTAAAATGGGATGTATTCCGTTATCCAAAAAATCATATGAATGTGAGGATGCCATATGAGACTTAGCAAACGGGAATGTAGACTCATCAAAAAGCACATAACGAGAGATAATTATTTTCTCATTCGTCCAATCATAACATTTATAGCCCATAATTTTGTAGATATCCCAAAAACACACAAGGAGTTGAACGAGCCTGCAACTTGTTAATTGTAGATGATGGAAACAAAGGATAACACAAACACCCTCAAATGTTGAAAAGACGAGAGATGATGATACAACATTTGTGTGGGAGACACATTAGATAGCAATTTACTAGGAAGAATGTTTAAAAGATATGTGGACATTTGAAGTGCATGGTGCGAAAATTTTGGTGGTGTGGAAGAATGCACGAGAATAGAGCGAATCATATTGTTAATCATTCGAATTTTTCTTTCGGCTTTCCCATTTTGCGGTGATGTATGTGGACATGAAAGACGCAATGACATCCCATTTTGGTGACAAAAATCATTAAATTGGGCATTGATGAATTTTCCCCCATTGTCACATTGAAAACATTAATGTTTTTGCCAAATTGAGTTTTGATAAAAACACTAAATTGTTTTAAAATGTTATAGGTTTGTGACTTATGTCCTAAGGGAAAAGTCCACAAAAAATTCGAATAATCATCTAGAAGTAACATATAATATTTATGACCTGCAGAACTCAAAACTAGTGATATCCACAAAGCACAATGCACAAGATCAAATGACATAAAAGTATAAGATGTAGAGGATGCAAAAGGAAGCTTAATATATTTACCAAGAACACAAGTCTGGCAAACAGAAGAGTCCAAAAGTTTGTTACAACCAAACAAATTATTCTTCCTAAGATTATTAAAAACATATGCTCCTGGGTGTCCCAACCGACTGTGCCATAGAGTAAGAGAAATGACAGCAAATGTTGATGGTTTGGTAATGCTATTTTTGGAAACAGATGTGACGGGATATAAGTCCCTTGTGCTATTGCATCTCATAGGTGGCATCCCCGTATGAAAATCCTTCACAAAAAAGACAAACGGATCAAAATTCACAGAAACATTGTTGTCAATGGTAAAACGTCTAACAAAGATCAAGTTTTTAATTAGTTTAAGTGCATGTAAGACATGTTTAAGTAAAATGGTGGGTATGGGGAGAGTAGTTGTACATGACCAATACCATGAATTGGAATTTCCAGCCCACTACCGACAACAATATTTTATTATTGCTCATATTAAAAAAGATGAGAGATTTCCTTGAGATGTCGTCATCATGTGCGACGTAGCCCCTGTGTCCATGTACCAAGACTCATCTAGAACACTTATATTCATGTTGTTCATGGCTTGTTCAATGTATGTGGGTGCATATCCAACCAAAGACGGTGCTTGAGCCGCAAACGCATGATGTGGACGAGACCCTAGAATACTGGGTTGGCGATTTGAAGAATGAGGAGGCCTGGCCCACATTGACGTCGGATATGGGCATGGCGGGGCAGCCCACTGTGGGGCCCGGGCCCAGGCCCACGGTTGGTACTTCCCCCATTGGTTACCGCCATCTTTGCTGCCCGGTTACCGCACCTTCCGGGCCGGGCACGCTGCCGCGCCGCTGGCAAGTTGGCCCCGCCCCGTCCATGTCCCTTTCCACCATTATTTTTTCCTTTATTGTGTCGGTTTGAACCCGTTTTTTTCATTATTTTGACGAGTATTATTGCCCCCCGAACCAGAATTTTGGGACTCCAAATCTGTGGAAAATGAGTTGGTGGAGATGAGAGCAGTTCCGACGGTGGCTGCTCCAGAAGATGTCTATTTTGCCTTCCGTGTATAATCGAGGATCAACCTCGAACGGGCCTCATAGAAAGAAGGCAAGGGATTACTTTGTTGAATGAACGTAGCCACTCCATCATACTGTTTATTCAATCCCGCAATCAACTGAAGAACCAACCTTTGATTCATTACGGGTGAACCAACGTTGGACAGTTGATCCGCCAGCATCTTCAATTCCTGACAATAAGCGGAGAAGTTGGAAAAATCTTCCAATTTAACATTCGTAAATTGGTGTTCAAGATAAACGGCTCGAGAAAGTTTGTTATCTTAAAATATATTTTGTAGTCGTTCTCATACTGTTGAGCCGTAGAATTTGGCTCCAATATGGTGTGTAAAAGATCATTGGATATGGTGCCATAAATCCATTGAAGAACAATGGCATCCAAACGAGACCATAATTTTTTGTTCGTCAAATTGGCGTCAGATGACGATTCGGAAGGAATAATATGGCCAATCACCTCATAAGCGCGACAATGAATTTTGAATAGTTTCGCCCACGAGATATATTTCCCTTTCTCCATTTCAAGATTTATTGAGATGAAGTTCTTGACGTTATTAACGGCAAGAACATGATGAAAAGTTTGTTTTTCGGCCATAAGTACCACAATAAAACAAAACTAGAGAAGGTAAGAAGTCTTGTTTGATGTTTTGAATGAGTGAAACAAAATCCTTAGGGTTTCGAATGGGAGTAGTAAGCCGAGGGGGGGTTTGTTGGCTAGGGTTTTATGTAATTTAGGGAGTGGTTTAGGGTTTTAGTGTGGTGGCCGAAAAAAAGAGGAGAAAGATGAGAGAAATCGGTAGAGGGAGGGAGAGTTTAGGGCTAAGAATCTTTGACTCTTGATACCATGTAAGAAGATAATTCCTTGAGTATTTCATTCCATCCATAGAATATATATACAATCATGGTATGTAGTAATAATCTAGGTTACCTAAAATATAAGATGTTAATTACTAACTAACTGATTTGTCTAATAATTATAATATTACTAATTAATTATAATTACATGATTTATGGTGGAGGATGATATTATGAGATTTCTCCCATAATTATCATGTGCTAACATGTACTCTTTGTTCTTTATTCTTGGTTGCAGGGTGTTGCTCCCAACGCACACACAAGTATACGTGGTCGTAATTAAATCAGATGTCGAATCCACAAGGACTTATGATTAACCGTTAGCTAAATTAAATGATCCAAATTATCTATACAAGAGATGAGATACAAAGGTTTTAATTATAAACTATCTAAAAATAAAAGACAACAAATAATGAACTTCGACAAAGAAAGAACGGGTTTTTATATTATCAATGAGATGAAATCGATCTAGGGTTGTGGGCTATCTAACAATCACATTGTATTCTTCAATTGATTTAACTTCTTAATTTATCCAGTTTACTGATTGACAATGTTGATATTACGGCTATGAATCTCTCGAGTCCTCTAGCCTCATATTCGTATTACTTTCACGCCTATATCTCTATGGTCATGAACCTTAACAAGAATGCATTTATATTTTTTGTATATCAACCAAGCAAGGCTAACTAGGTACTCCCCTTGTCCCAATTTATGTGGCATCGTTTCCTTTTTAGTCTGTTGTCACGACCCAAACTAGAGGGACGCGACGGGCACCCGGACCCCACCCGCCTGGTACCGCTAATTGTACATCCAACACCTAATCATAATTAAATACGGACTAAGCTGAAAAAGATTATAGAAAATCTTAACCAGAAATCCAATTTTTATATATACATACCCATACCAAGGCCGACAAGGCCACACATGACAACTAACCACAGATGACACTTGTCTACAAGCCTCTAAAGAATACATGACATCACAAGGACGGGACAGGACTCCACCGTACCCATATGTGTATGCAAAAATATTGTTCCACGACCAGATTGCAACTCTGAAACAAATAGAGTGCTCCAACATCAGCTGAACCATCAACCTACTAGCGTGAACCATCACCCTCTTTAACTGAACCTGTGGGCATGAAACGTAGCGTCCCCCGATAAAAGGGACGTCAATACGACTGATGTACTGAGTATGCCAGGCATGAACAATAGTATAACAGGGATATAACAACAACTGAAATAGAAACACCCGACCAACAATAAATGCCTTTGAGGGCCCTAATACATATGCCTAAATGTTATGCACAATGCAGTATGCATATCCATCGGCCTCATCGGGCACCTTCCTTACCAAAACAGCCTCTGTGGGCACCATACCATGAATGATTAATGAATGTATGCATAATGCAAATGCGGTATACTAATGTCCACACAGGAATCCTCTCATAACCGCCTCTGTGGGCATCAGGTTATATAGTCACACGAGGGCATCACATCATCACATCATATTGGCCTCTTCGGGCTCTTTTGTGATAGTTCTGTACCAGCTGCAAGTGGTGTGCGTATATAACGCCTTTCCCTTTTCCCACATCCCCTACATATATATACAATATTTACCATATAGTAGTGTGCATAGCACAAGTGGTCCAGGTTAATATATGAATATAATGCAAGTAAAAATGCATGAATGATAACACAATATTCCAATCTCAGCGGGTGACATAATACCTTTATAACCTTCAGCTAACATTGAGAATATCAACACCTTTTTCTGTATGCCTCAATAGGGACTTAGAAACATATTTAGACATGCTTTTAACATAGGAATCAATAACATGAATATTCTTAACTACTAGGAGTAGAATAAATTATGGAACAATATCACGGTTATATTTCATTATATGGAACATGCCAAAAGAAAGAAATAATTTGCCTTAACATACCTCAATACGTGGAGAAGATCTTAACCAACCTAAGAACTTGATCGAACATAACACGAGATCAATTAAAGGAAATGTGCAATTTATTTTCCAAAGGGAACGAAATGGGGACTGTTTTATTTCCTCCGAGGCAAAGTGAAATGTTATCTCTTTACTAACTTAGGATGAAAGGCTTATGAAATGGGATATTAAGGTGTGCTGAACGTTCTGTTGGTTTGCAAGAATTCTCAAAGCCAATAATATAAATTCCCTTAAAAGATTCCTTAGGCTAGCATTTAATGCTCATAATGATTGCCCATCATTATGTCTTCCACTCAACTTAGCCTTGTCATTTAGGTGCATTGATATCATGTTTACACGTACATAACTCCAATCACTTTGTCCCCTCCACTTAATTAATTAATCCCACGATTAACCAATCACACACATAATTAATTTTGTGATCTCAATTCACATAAATCTTAATAACTTATAAAACATTCATATCCTCAATGTCATAATTTGTGTGATATGATACTAGTCCATAACCTCTTTATGCACACACCAAATTTATTTCCGATCTCCGTCGTCATACTTGTTACTTCCAAAATTATTTCGGAGTTGAATCCTTTTATATACTAAACTCTTTATTAGCATATGTGAACATAACATAAGTTTTCCAATGCTCGGGTCTATTTACACACGCCTAGCGATTTTACATACGCTTAGCGATTCAAACCATGACCCGAAAGTACGGGATGTTACATTTGTCCCAAAAATAATGTCACCTTTCTATATTTAGAAATAATTTAACTTTATGAGATAATTTATAGCCACGCAAATCTCAAAGGCTTATTTTGGACCACAAATTTTAAAAGTCTTCCTTTCTTTCTTAAAATCCATGACTAGTCAAATGGTGCCACATAAATTAGGACAGAGGAAGTATATCTCTATCCTAGACGCAAATCCGCTCCCCGATGCCCAGGGTTGAGATCCTGTTCTATTTAACCTTAATGCTATCTTAGTATTTCTCTCTCGAGTTCAATCTAAGATTCATAGATAGTATTTGATTGGTGATCAAACAACCAAATAATTACGCTCAGGATTAAATAAATAAACCAATACGATAAACTAATTAATTGAAATCAATATTCGAATAACAACGTTCATGAAAGAACCATAACCCTAGAATGAGAAGTTTAGCTCCACATAGACATGGAGGAAAAACCACAATTCATACAAAGAAACATAAAAACTAGTAGTAAGGAGAAGAAAAGGTAAAACTAGATAATCTCGGCCTCCACGGCGGCTCTAAGCTCTCCCTAGGTCCAAAACTATGTAAAAATTATGCGAAGGATCTATTTATAGTGTTTGGAATTAACCCTAAAAAACTAGTCCAAAACGGAGTTGGACTTAAAACTCATTGCCATTTGGACACTGGGGCTCGCTGGGCGAGGCCTACGGCGAGAATGAGTCTCGCTATGGCCTTTGCTGGGCGAGCTATGTCGTCCATTTTACACTTAGAAAATATTCCACCCCTTGGCATTTTGGACCAGTTGTCTCGTCGGGCGAGGTGTACGGCAAGAACACTCCTCGCCCCAGGCTTCGCTCAGCGAGATTGATTGTTTATTTTGCACTCTTGCCATTTTTTTCTACAACTTCTTTTGATCCTCATAGCTCGCTTGGCGAGCAGTATGGCGAGTTCTTTGCTCGCTCCAGCCTTTGGTTGGCGAGGAGCATGGACCGTTCAACACTTGGACGAATTCTTCATCTCATTTCACTCCAAATCGTCGTATTTTCCATGTTAAGTACCTAGATGCGACAAGAACACACATATCAGTTCATAATGCAAACATTAACATAAGTTAGGTGTATTTCGTGGATAGAATATGGCGGTTAGGCGTATAAATACACCTAACATCACAGGGTTGCCATTTTTATGCTTACAGTGAAGGGAAATTGGTCTGACAGTACCAGGATTCCTGCTTTGAGATTGTAAGGGAAATCTCCTTTCATTTCAGGTGATTATATCATTAGCCCGGGCTATACTGGGTCAAAGTTGTACTGTAACTATCATTGCATGGGTTTCTGTTGTGTGCTTCTTGTTTTTCTAGAAACATTCCTCGATTCTGCTACAAGTTCGATAGAGTATCCTTGCAATTTTCATGTGTGAGAATTTTCCTGAAAGACTGGACTTTTAAGTACATAATGTCACCAAGTCAGTGCACCAGATATTACGATCTCATGGGTACTGAATCTTGATTATAACTCCTCCCTCCTCCTAATAGGCTTATTGCTGCTTTTTATAGGAATGTCTGCTATATATTAGTACAAGTTTATCTAAGTGTGTAGTTAGGAGAGGTACAGTAAAAGGAACACAAAAATTTCATTAACAGTGTTGGACTTTAGATGTGAATGGCATATGATAATAGTAAAGGTACTGCAGTTGTCTTTGTATTTCCTTTAACAACTGCATAATTTGGAAAACCAAAAAGTATCTGTCATATAGACAACCTGATCATCAGTCTGATGGAATGACATGTTCTACGTGCCAAGAATGCTAGGCAGCTGATTATATTTGTTTCCTTAAAGACACATGTACTCTATTTTGTTGAGTTGCTCGGACCCTCCAAAAATGTTGTTGCACCTGTGCCGGATCCTCCAAAAATGCATTGGTTTTAAAGAATCCAACACACAACTGACACTATTTTGTAGAGTCGGAGCAACATAGTTGTTCTGAAGATTTTCCCTTGGTTGATACACCCTGAGTGTTCCAAATAAGAGAGGATTTCACTTTTTTTCTTCTTTGGATTTCTGCTTTCCCTCCAGTTCTGTTTCTTCTGATAAAACACTCTGCTCATAGATGACTTGAGAAACCAAACACACCAAAATAATCCCAAGAACTGCACCTTTTCTCCAGTCAGAGGGTGAAGAGATGAAAACATCTGCAATTCCAACTACTACAAGGCCTATAAAAGCAAGGTAAACATTCCTTCTAGTCTTTGAACCAGCACTTTCTCTACTAAGTTGATTAATCTTCTCCATCTCCTCCTTAGCTTTCACTTTGTCCACGGGTCGTCTTTGCCTTAAGTTCTTAAAGAAAAGCCATTCATTTCTTTCCTCCTCCATTTGTCCTTCAAATTCTTCTAACTTCTTTTCATTCTCTTCTATCTCCTGTTTGTTCAGTCCTACTGATTCTTCAAAAGCTTGCATCTGGTTCTCTATATTTCCCATTATCTGCTCCACAAAGAAACAAAAAACAAATAAACAACTGTGTTATTCAGATATTGAAATCCAAAGTCTATATTTAACAGACCCTTGCACCAGCTTCATTTAGTTCTTTGAGTGCATTTTCACCAATCTGGTCCATCTCAGTATTGGCTTCTTCAGCAAACTGTGTTAAATATGCAGATCTTTCATCTAAATATTCGGTTAGACGAACTTTTTGCATTTGAAGCAGAACAATTGTGGCAAGCAATTCTTGCTGACCAGTATCTCCTTTAGGAGGAGGACTATCTGAATCTGAAGTTCTTGACTTGCAGAAGGAAATGAAGGTCTTTTTCCTCCTAAAATAACATGTTCTATTAAAAGAAGCTTGTTGTGTAGGTGTCAAAGAGGAGTGAATAGATTTTAGATGGATCATTTTCTTTGAAATTTGCACAAGTTTAGGTTAGGAAGAAAAGTAAGGAGAGCAAAAGATTAATGACTATGAAAGGGATGCAATGGAAGAACTTTTGAACCTCTGATTAAAACCACATTATCCATTTCATTTTTTTGAGAAAGAGAAGTGAATTGGTCATTATTCTGGGTGGTCCTTGTGGGCCTTAAAGAAGTTTCACACTTATGTATTCCTCTTTAGCTGATTTACGCAACTGTTAGTTTTCCAAGCCACTATTTAGATTTTTTCTCTAAAAGTTGTGCAAATATAACCTTTGATACTGACAAACATTATATTGTCGCATAACGTTTATATAATCTTTAGACTGTGGTATAACTTTTTCTCAAAAAAAATTCAGATTGTTCAAAAGAATATTTCATGATCTAAAAGGTTTATAAATTGCAAGAAAATAAAAAGAGGATCATTTACTAAATAGTAATCCCGGGACAACCGGCAAAATTTTCATTTCCTCTTTCTTATTTCCTAAATCTTTAGAAGGGAACTTTACTGTTTTTTCTTCTTTTTTCCTTTGTTTTTTTCGGATACAAATATGTTTAATTTGTTGCAACAAAAAGGAAGTTTAATTCATCATTCACAAAATTGTAGACCACGATAAGTAAAGACAATATTTATATTGTATATACACTTGAAAAAATGAGAATAGTTCTATATCCTACTCAATTTCTTGCAACTCCTATCAGTATTAATATCCTTGTTTTATTTCATACTGTAATAGAATTTGTTTCTCTAAGCTTTATTGTTGTTCTTGTTGGTAGGCTTGGAATGAGTGGTGCCTGTGGTTTTAGGACTTCCAACAAGAATTAGATCATCACAGGTGATTATTTGGTGTGTATGAAGAATCTTATTTTTTATGTTACGATAAATAATACTCCATATCAATTAAGCTTACCTTGGTTCAACTTAGTTAGGTAAACACTACAAATTATTCCCATGATTATGAACTTCAGTCAGAATATTAGTGTAACGTAAATATTACCCAAGTTAATAGGTGGCAGTGCTCATTGTTTGTTTAATTCACAAATCCAATGTTAAGTTTTTATTCAATTTACAAAACTTAGCATTATAGCGAGTGGATAGTCTTTTTCTTTGTTGACGAAGGAAACCGCAACCGCTACTCTCTCGAGTGCGCACATGGTAAACCCCGGACTGACGCAATAGTCTGCAAACCACGTCAGCCGATTAACCACACTTGGCAAGAGTGGATAGTCTTTGACCGTTGAAAGAAGGGATAATAACACTTTTGGTCCTTCAATTATTGATAAACTCTTAGTTGGTCTGTCAACTATTGCTAAACTCTTATATGACCCTTATAGTGCATGACTAGTCATATTTACCTTCAATTTATTAAAGTCTCTGCTTTGGTCTATTTTTATAGGAAATATGTTGTATTGGACTATTTTTAGAACTATATAACCCTCAAATAAGGAATAACAATACAAAACTTAACATAATACACGTGAAGTCAGATAATAATATATAACTCATAAAATATCTGAAGGTTCTACAAACAGAGCGATCAAAAGTGCACATTTCAATTAGATGAAAGGTTAAATGCACTTAGCCAGATATCACAAGAACTAAAATTAGAATCTGTCGATATATGAGGGACTAAAAGTGCAACTTTCTCTTCAAAGAATTAGGTGTTCAATACTCAATTTGAGAATAACCAGTTTTATTATTGTAACTTTTAAAATATTAATTTACACCATTATATTTTGTATATATGATAAGTTACCTACTTACGGTAGTAGTTCTCTTAAGTATAGCATGCATAAGTTTAATTCAGATCGTTATGCTTCATAACAAATTTTAGGTCACTTAATCTCATCATTAGTTTCCATTACCAAAATAAACTTTTTATTAGACGAAATTGTTAATGATATGTTGAGTATATGCTAATTTCTATCACCATTATATTGTTGTTTCTATAGTTGCTTTCATAAAACACTTGGCCTGGATAAATTAAGTATTAGAAACTAATTAAGTGAGCTCTGAAATATCAGTTTGTGTAGATTTTACGGCATAAAGACTTGACTATTACCTAATCAAACGAAGATAGCGTATCATTTTCACATGATATTATAAAAATAAAAATGTACCATTATCTCTCTTTTCTTTTTTGATTGTTTCTATTCACATTATACAAGCAATAAACAAACATGAACCATATCAAGAAATTATGGTGATGTTATGGAAGTGGTCTGTTGGACGTGAAAGTGAAACATATAATCTATCGTCTACTAGTAGATCAACTAATTAATTAGTCCTTGATTACTTTTTTTATACAAACGTACTGAAAGTGAAACATATAATCTTTTTGTTGCATTTCTCCCTTAATTATTGTTTTTCTTTTTTAACTTTGGGGTGGGGGAGAGAGAGAGGAGGCAGGGGTCAGTATACTAGCTAGGTAATGTATGGATTCATCCGAATGCAATAGCTTTGGTCCAAACTATGTTAAAGATCTAATTTGAATTAACGCTCTAAAATTTTGTTCGTTTTTTATCGTTATAATATCTCCAAGTTTACAGCAATAACTTGATATATCTACTATACTACCATTAACTAACATATGTCAATAGTTAACTAATTGATGGCTGCGAAAATAGTTGAAGGTGTGAAGCCAATATATATGTATTAATATTAAATTTCGAATGTAGCAACTCAAATACAATAAAAAGTGAATTCAGTATCATCTCGAACCCATAATGAATACGCCTCCGGAGAGGTACTTATCTAACTGTAAGGCTGGGTAGGAAGAGAAAAAAAGATAGATGACTGATAGACTGATAGGACCCATCGATTGGTTGAGTTTATTTCTTTTTTTAATATTCAGCTTCCCGGCTTACGCCAGACTATTTCTGGAGATAGTAGTCCCGGTCCCTCAGCACTACTACCAGTAAATCGCGGGATGTGCCTGAATGACCAAGGTTTGAGAACAGAGCAACTGATATCACCTACAAGGTCCTACCCAAAAGAGAGCAAATTGTTCCCACCCGGGTTCGAACCCACGCTGCAGTCCTCCAGCTGGATTTTAAGTTCCATCATTTGCCATCCAGCTATGCTCCGGGGGATGGTTGGGTTTATTAATCTTAGCTTGGAAACAATGTACACTAGTGTCAAATTTGAAAGAATATACACAGTAACGTGTATATTGGCCGTGTATATTTACTTACCAGAATTATTAGAATTGTTGTACATATATAATTAGGGTAGTAGTCTTGTATTAGGAAAATGTAGCAGTCTTGTATTAGGAAAAGGTAGATTTATTTTCCATAATTACATATTGTATATCATGTATATAAACATTTTCATTAATGAAAATAATTAGGAGATTATTCTCTTTCATGGTATCAGAAGTCTAGGGCAAATTTTTCCTTCTCCAAATTTTTTTTCCGAATCCCTAATTCTCCTATTGTTCTTTCATCATGTCTACCACAAAGAACACATTTCATCTTGCCCTTGCAGTCTCCAATATCAAGAAGAACATCCCTATTGTTCTTGAGATGGAAAACGTCCAATACGCGATGTGAGCAGAACTATTTAAAATTCATGCACGGTCTAATCGAGTCCTCAATCACATCGTCCCACCAGAAAAAGGCAAGGAGAAGGTGTCTACCACCGATGATGCAACAGAGTTGTGGGCAACGCTTGATGCTACAGTACTCCAGTGGATTTATTCCACCATCTCTACGGACCTCTTGCAGACTATTATTAAACCCAATGCCACGGTAATGGAAGCTTGGAATAGGTTGCGTGATATATTCCAGGATAACAAAAATTCTCGTGTTGTGGCCCTTGAGCAGGAATTCTCCCACATCAACATGGAGGATTTTCCGAATGCCTCAGTCTATTGTCAAAGGCCCAAGGAGTTGTCGGATCAACTCAAGAACGTTGGTGCGCCCGTCACGAATCATCGTCTTATTCTTCATATGGTTGCAGACCTCTCTGAGGCTTATAATGAATTTGGGACACTTCTTCGTCAAAGTAATCATCTCCCGCCGTTCTACCAAGCACATTCCATGCTCACCTTAGAAGAAGCCAATTTGGCTATAAAGGCGGCAACCGGATCTAATTCTGTCATGATGGTGGCCGCGTCACGCGACACCAATGACCCTAACTCATTCTCGGATAATTCTAGCCAAAACTGTAACAATGGTAGCGGCAAAAGGGCCAAAATCGGAAAATGGTCGCAAAAACTGCGGCGGTGGCAGTGGCGGCAACAACGACGGTGGTAGGGGTGGCAATGGCCAGCCGGCTGGGCCGCAGCACCACTGGCCACAGCCTTGGGCTAGTGCACAGTGGTCGTGGGGCTGGGCCAGTGGGCAGTGGCCCACACCATAATTTCCAAGCTTTTCAGCACCGAGTTGGGCCAGGCCCAACGGCCTCCAGCAGGCACAACAATCACAGACTGGGCCTTGGCAGCAGGCTGGCCTGCTTGGGCTTCAGCCACAGCAGGCCTAGCACCGGCCACGACTCCTACGGATATCGAGGCAGTGATGCATACACTTGGATTAAATCCTCCGGATGCAAATTGGTACATGAACACCGGTGTTACTTCTCACATGACGTCCACACCAGGTAATCTCTCGTCTTATTTCAATTTGAGCAATAATCGTGGCATCATTGTTGGTAATGGTAATTCAATTCCAATTCGTCGTTATGGTCACATAAATTTATCTCCCCCGAACCCACCTTTAGCCTTGAAAAATATCCTTCTTGCTCCTCAATTAAAAATTTGGTGTTTGTTCGTAAATTTACAACTGATAATTGGATTTCTGTTGACTTTGATCCTTTTGGATTTTATGTGAAGGATTTCACGACGGGGATACCTATAATGAGATGTAATAGTCGGGGCGAGCTCTATCCCATCACCACCACCACCACCACTACCACCAATCAAGCCACACCGTCGACGTTTGGCGCTTTAGCACTTTCCTTGTGGCATGCGCGTTTGGGTTATCTAAGAGCGTATGTTCTTCCCTCTCTTAAAAATAATAATTTTATTGAGTGTAATAGTACGCGTAGTACTAATGTTTGTCCTTCTTGTCCACTTGGGAAATATGTTAGATTACCGTTTGTAGCGTCTAATTCTAGTACTTTAATGCCATTTGATATTATTCATAGTGATTTGTGGACATCTCCCATTTTGAGTTGTGGGCCATCATTATTATGTGTTATATTTGGATGATTATTCTAATTTTTTGTAGACCTTTCCGTTGTTTAAAAAGTCTCAAGTTTATTCCACATTCCTATCTTTTATAGCATTCATCCGTACCCAATTTGAACGGGAAATTTAAAACATTCAATGTGATAATGGAATGGAATTTGATAATAGGTCGTTTAGTAAATTTTGTAGTGTTAATGGTATATCTTTTTGGTTTTCTTGTCCTCATACGTCCTCCATAAATAGAAAATCGAGAGAAAAATACACATCATTAATAATATTGTTTGGACATTACTCGCCCATGCTTCATTACCACCTTCATTTTGGCATCATGCATTACAAATGACTACTTACCTTCTTAACATACTCCCGAGCAAAGGACTAGCATACCAATCTCCACTCCAAATTCTTTATCTTAAGGATCATTCGTATTCTCATCTTAGGATTTTTGGGTGTTTATGTTATCCTCTCTTCTCATCCATTACAATTAACAAACTTCAAGCCTGTTCTACCGCTTTTGTGTTTTCGAGTTATCCGTCTAATCATCGTGGTTACAAATATTTTGATTTATCTTCTAATAAAATCATAATTAGTCGTCATGTCATTTTTTATGAAACCCAATTTCCGTTTGCTAAATTGTATAATTATGTGTCTAGTTCTTATAATTTTTTAGATGATGGACTCTCACCGTATATCATCCACCATTTGGCCCAGCATTCCAGCAGGCCCACTGCCTGGTGGCCAATCCCGTGACATCCCTACACCGACCCAGGTCCGGTCCATTTCTATTCCGAGTCAAGGGTCTGTTACTTATAGCCAACGGGGTATTTTTAAACCAAAAAGACATTTTAATCACAATTCTAATATCACTAAATCACCCCTACCACGCAACTCAGTGTCTGCCTTTCATGACCCAAATTAGAAAATGGCCATGGATGATGAATATAATGCTCTTATTGAAAATAAGACGTGGGAGTTGGTGCCTTGTCTGTCTGGTGTCAATGTTATTCGTTCTATGTAGATTTTTACTCATAAGGAAAAAAATTATGATTGTTTTGAGAGGCATAAGACCCGTCTTGTAGGTGATGGCAAAACTCAACAGGTTGGCGTAGATTGTGGAGAGACATTTAGTCCAATGGTCAAACCGGCAACCATTCGTAATGTTCTTATTCTGGCTCTCTCGAAAGCATGGCCCATTCATTAGCTGGATGTGAAATATTCTTTCTTACATTGTGATCTCAAGGAAACAGTATACATGCATCAGCCCTTGGGTTTCAGGGACCATGATCATCCTCACAATGTCTGTTTGTTGAAGAAGTCCTTGTATGGGCTAAAACAGGCCCCTCGGGCTTGGTACAAAAGGTTTGCAGATTATGTGTCTACTATTGGGTTTTCTCATAACATATTTTATCATTCTCTGTTCATCTATCATTTTGGTACTTCTCTGGCATACATTCTGTTATATGTGGATGATATTATATTGACTGCATCTTCTGATAATCTGCGCAAGTCTATCATGTCTCTTCTCAGTTTCGAATTTTCTATGAAAGACTTGGGGCCTTTGAGTTATTTTTTGGGTATAGCTGTAACTCATCATGTAGGTGGTCTATTTTTATCCCAGAGGAAGTATGCAGCTGAGATTATTGAGCGAGCTGGCATGTCATACTCCGGTTGACACCAAACCAAAGCTGAGTGTTAATTCTAGCACACCTTACGAGGATCCCTCCCACTAACGCAATCTTGTAGGGGCTCTTCAGTATCTTACATTCACGAGGCTCGATATTACTTATGCAGTGCAGCATGTGTGTTTATTTATGCATGATCTGAGGGGCGAACACATGCACGCTCTCAAATGCATTGTGTGTTACATTCAAGGAACTCTTGATTATGGTTTGCATTTATATCCATCCTCCGTATCTACTCACATGTCTTATACAGATGTTGATTAGGGTGGATGTCCGGATACCAGACGTTCGACATCTGGTTATTGTATGTTTCTTAGTGATAACTTTCTCTTGGTCGGCTAAACGGCAGGCTATTTTATCTCGATCCAGTGCGGAGGCCGAGTATCGAGGGGTAGCCAATGCGGTGTCTGAGTCCTGTTGGCTGCGTAATCTCTTATTAGAGCTTCACTTTCCTATTTAGAAAGCTACCTGGGTCTACTGCGATAATGTTAGTGCGGTCTATATCTCTGGAAATTCGGAAAAACATCAGCACACTAAACATATCGAGATGGATATTCACTTTGTTCGAGAAAAGGTAGCTAGTGGACAAGTACGTGTCTTGCATGTTCCTTCACAGTACCAAATTGATGACATATTTACTAAGGGTCTTCCCTTAGTTCTGTTTGAAGATTTTAGGGACAGTCTCAGCGTACAACAACAGCCCGCTATGACTGCGGGGGTGTGAAAAAATATACACGGTAACGTATACATTGGCCGTATATATGGCCATATAAATTGTATATTTACTTACCATAATTATTAGAATTCTTGTACATAGATAATTAGGGTTGTAGTCTTGTATTAGGAAAAGATAGTAGTCTTGTATTAGAAAAAGATAGATTTATTTTTCATAATTACATATTATATATCATGTATATAAACCTTTTTATTATTGAAAATAATCATGGGATTATTCTCTTTCAATATTTACCGTTAGCTAACTAAAGCTAAGTGATGTATATAAACCATGAAAACAATTTAACTAGGGGTGGGCGTATATCAGTTTATATCGGTTTTGTATTCGAAAAATATGAACCGAACAAAAATTGGTTTTTTTAAAAAAAAATAGAATCCAACTTTAAATTTTTTTTGATATGTTCGGTTTATATCGCCAAATGTATCGGATTATATCGGTTTTTTCTAGTGGGGCGGGGCGGGGCGGGTCAGGGATTTTTTTTTAAAAAAAAAATTGAATTTCCAAAACTGAAATTGACATTCACACCTACACTATCATGAAATTTCGACGTTGAAATCTATTGTGTATCGTGAGATGTTTACTAAGGAAAAAGGAAAATTAGAAATCGATTTGTGGAAAAACTGACGTTTTTCTAAAAATTGGCTGCGCCAAACCGCCTTAGGACAGTTTGGGCCGCCCCGTCTTGAAAAATACGCAAAATAAAAAAAAACGGGTAAAACGAACATCCGAGCGCAGAGTTATGACCATTTAAATTTTACCAATTTACAACTACTTTCTCTCCCTACATTTTATGTCAATGCTTCCATGATATGTTAATCAAGTTCATGCCGCATTCGACTTTCATAAAAGCTTCATAGATTGGTTTCAATGGCTATGATTCAAGAGATAGTAGTAGCCTAAAATAAAAAATAAGATTAATTACATATTTAATTCGGTTTTTCAGTTCGGTTCGTATCCAAAATTTAAAAAACGAACCGAATCACTAAATCCTAATTCGGTTCGGTTTTTCAAAAAATCGGTTTGTTTTTTTAAAAAAAAATGAATAAAAACCAAATCGAATTTCGGTTCGGTTCGGTTTGATTTGATTTTTTCGGTTCTCCGGATTTTTTGCCCACTCCTAAATTTAACAACGAACTGATTTTTTTTAAAAAAGTTGTCCGGAACGTGTAATTAACTCCCATGCACTTATCAAAAAAATAATATTCTAGTTCCGTAGCAAACGCTTTAATTTTTTTTTATTTTCCTTCAAATTTTGTGGTAATTAAATTATGGTTATGCTCCTAGACACGTTTCTTTGCATTAAGAACACAAATTTAATATTTGGTTTACCGTTATTTGCTTACTTAGATCTTTGGCTATTACAATTGGCTTTAATTTGTCCGTCTTGGATAAAAAAAATGATTTCTTATACGGTGTTGGTACCTGCATTGATACCCAATTAATTCAGATTTACGACAGGAAGTTCCACCGGGAGGAGGGGGGGGTAAAGTGCTCCCTACTGAAGGCGACTCTATGCCCAGGGCTCGAACTTGAGACTTATGATGAAGTATGAAGGAGTTTACTTCCCCTCATTTAGTTTTATAGTTCCCTAATTTTTTTTCTCCAAAATTCTTTACGCTTTTACTCTCGTTGCTGAAAGCAAAAAAAACTCACTCGTCCCCCTCATTTAAGTGTGTTTGGTATTACAAAACTTTATTTTTATACAAATTTTGACATCACAAGCTCCTATCTGTTGCTAGTATTTTTCCTTAATTATTAGGACATGCCATCTGAATTACTAAGTGAGCACTTTATTTGTAACAAATTAAATAAAAGAAAAGGTCATTGCAATTAAAGAGATTTGGTTGATGACTTTGTATTTCTGTTTATCATTTTAGCTTTAACTTATGGGGTTGCGTAATATCAAAAGGCTATAAGTAGGGAAGTAATTAGAATCATGAAAAGTAGATGTTATGTTTTTGTAATTCCTAGACTCATAGCCATAAGCCTATACCTGAATAAAGTTAACGAATTATAAGAAGATTCTTAGATTTGAATGGTTCATGGTCAAAGCCAACGAATTATAAGAAGATTCTTAGATTTGAATGGTTCATGGTCAAAGCCGTATTTAGTTACCCTTTGATTAATTTTTATTTTGTATTATAAAATACATTCTAAACCCACAAAAACGGAATCAAACCAATAAAAAAATCGAAATCGAAATCGATAGAATTTATACTATAATGGTTTGGTTTGATTTGAATATTAAGAAAAATTGATTTAATTAGTTTGGTTTGATTTTAACCCAAAATCGAGTCAAATCGGACCATGAACACCCTAATGTTCGTTTTACCTTATGATTTATTTTAAATCACAAGTTTCCAAAGTCTTTATTTTTTTCTTAAATTGTATGTCCAGACAAACATCATCACATAAATAGGTACGGAGGAATTACAATATATCCATGGGAAAAAAGGTTTTTGTTTTAAGCTTCATCATGCAATCAACGAGGCCTATAGGTAAAGTCTCCTAGTAAGGTAAGCTATAACTAACTAGTATCTTTTTGATAGTAAAAAACTAAAAACACTATAACTACCTAGTAGTATTTTTTTATAGTAGAAACACTATAACTACCTAGTATCTTTTTGATAGTAAAAACAATTTTCTACTTTCAATGATTTAGTTGTCGTAAATTCTCCTTACTTTTTTTCCAATTCAAACTAACGGGAAGAATTAATATGTCCTTTATAGGATTTTTTTTTTATAATTAATGTCTCTACACATTGGCTTCATGATCTAATATTACTTGTGTTGAAATTTGTGATTATTTAATCTAAAAGTTTTTGTTTTTTTTTGCATTCCGACGTCCCATGCTCCTATTTGTTTCTTCTTGAGGTAAGATAAAATACTAGTGTAGGAGCATCTAGTCGGCAAAATACATTTTTATTTATTTAGTCATACATTATATATGTTTCAACAACTTGTCACAACATTATTTTCTCTATTGAATTTCAAAGAAAATAATGACATGTCATTATAGAAGTTAAATCCAGTTTCATCCAAGGCAGTTCCCTTTCAGGTACTGAATGCAGTAATATGGTTAAAGAAACTTTACCATATTTATCTAATTTATCTGTTGTACATGGTGACATGAATAAAAACAAAGCATTAGGGATTACTTCTAGACATTCATTAATTTGGTTTACTAATAACTAATGACGGAATTAATTAGGTAACTAAAAATGACATGAAATCAGTTTTTTTATTTCTTTTTAAAGTAGAAGAAAATACATTCTCTAACAGCTTAACATGAGGTCCACTTAATAAACTTTATGTAACATGCAAGAAAGAGTGGATGGAGATCAAATTGTATAGAGATGTTTTCATTGCTGTTGATGAAGTAGAGGGAGAGGAGACACCAATATCCATCATTACCTAACTATAGAAAAATGACACACCAGCAAATTAAATTAAATTAAATTAAATTAAGAGACATTTTCACCTATATATAGTTTGCGTTGGCAGGTCAGAAATCCAGAATGCGACAATTCTAAAACACATTAGAATTGAAAACTAAAGAGAGAGATAGAAGTACATACGGAAGCCAAAAACACAAAGGCAAAAAATGGAGTCTAATTGGCTTCGCATTTTTGTCCTCTTGGCCTTTTGCCTCTTTCCAGCTTTCGCCATGACCCGCCATTACAAGTTCAATGTAAGTTACTAGTATATTGTTTCCTTTTTTCTCTTATATGTTTTTTTATACTTAGAAGCATTCTTGTACTATAAAAAACAATTAATAAGTGCATATTATATTGTATTTGTAATAAACAACTTAATCACGGTCGATTTGCTACTAAGGGGCGGAGCTAGCCAAATAGATTGAAGAGTGATCAGTTGAGCACTCTTCGTAAAAGAACTATACTGTGTTTATGAATTTTATTGGTCAAAGATTACTTTCTATACATATATACTAAAATGATATTTCATTGTTCTATTTTATAGGATATTCTTTCCCTTTTACTTTGTTTCATAAAAATGACACATTTCTATTAATAATTCAAATAATTAAATTCCAATTAGCAAGTAGTTGATGAATTGAGAGAAAAGAAATGAAGAAAAAATGAAGTAGTTGGTCTTCAAACCAAATTTGCTGAAGCCACCAGACATGCAGAAAACAATCATGTTAAAGGTGAAACAAGTGAAAATCCATACTTGAACGTTTCTATTTAAAATGAACAAGTTATATTTTTAGCTTAGTTTCTATACATAATACACAGATACTGTTGAACAATTTTCATATAATCTCGGATCATTGAATTGATACATACGAGTAATCATTCATCATAAATGAGAATGTAAATTGAAAAATAATTTAGGTACCCTGTTATAACATTTTAAAATATATTGATAATTTAAAATCTCTTTGTACTATTAATAGTATATAAGTTATATCGTCATATTTTCTGCTTCATTTATCCTTAAGATGGTTGTTGCAGGTGGTAATAAAGAACACGACTCGCCTATGTTCGAGCAAGCCCATTGTCACTGTTAATGGAAGGTTCCCAGGACCCACAATCTATGCTAGAGAAGATGATAGAGTGCTCATCAAAGTTGTTAACCATGTCAAATATAATGTCTCTATCCATTGGTAAGTCATTTTTAATTTTCTTTTACCTTCGTTCATTTGTGTGTGTAAAAAATATTTAATACTATAAATATTAAATTCTGAAACTATAATTTTAAAAAGCTCCCAAATCCTGAATGCGCCTCTGCTCGGTTATAGGCATGGTATAAGGCAACTTAGAAGTGGATGGGCAGATGGACCGGCATATATCACCCAGTGTCCGATTCAGCCTGGGCAAAGCTATGTATACAACTTCACAATTACAGGCCAAAGGGGTACACTCTTTTGGCATGCTCATATTTTGTGGCTAAGGGCCACTGTCCATGGTGCTATTGTCGTCCTGCCTAAGCGTGGTGTGCCATATCCATTCTCAAAGCCTAACCATGAAGCTGTGGTTATTTTAGGTGAATATTTTTATATATATCATTTCACTTGTCAATAATTTGATATATAAGACGTTCGATCTCTTAATTGGAAAATTATGTAATGAAGTAATTTCACCTAAGGGATAACTGAATTTTTTTAATGTGGATAATGTAGGCGAATGGTGGAAATCTGATACTGAGGCTGTGATCAAAGAAGCTCTAAGTTCAGGATTAGCCCCCAATGTTTCCGATGCTCACACCATTAATGGACATCCAGGACCTGCTCCCAATTGTCCGTCCCGAGGTACGTAACACTTATAGAAAGGATTTAAAATATAAAAAAGATAAACATACCAAAAAGTTAAGGAGATTCAACTTCTAATATATATATATAAAAAATAATTTGAGCATGTATATACAATGTAATTATCTGGTGGAGGGGTCGGATGAATCCCCTAGCACCCCCTGGTTCTGCCCATGCTTATTATAGCTGATTTCGGGATATTGCTACTCTCTCTATTTTATTTTATATGGTAGTGACATGAAGTTGAAACAAGAAAGAAAGACTTTCGTCATATAAAAGTGCTCTAAGAACTTGTGATCTTGAACATTCCTGAACATTTTTGTTGATTTAAACATATTATTAAGGCAAAATGAGAAGCTTGAAATTAAAGAGTCGTCAAATATAAAAATATGTAATCTTTCTCGACCAAACTAAAAAGGAAGAAACCTCATATACAATTAATGGGACAGAGGCATTATTAATTTTGTACAAATAACTTGTGCTAAAAGATAGTAACAAAATTGATTTTTGGATCATATGATATGCAGGTGGATACACATTAAGCGTTGCTCCTGGAAAAACATACATGTTACGAGTGATCAACGCTGCGCTCAACGAAGAACTCTTCTTCAAAATTGCTGGCCACAAAATGACCGTAGTTGAAGTCGACGCCACTTACGTCAAACCCTTCAAAACAGACACAATTGTAGTCGCCCCTGGCCAGACCACAAATGTTCTAGTCAAAGCTGATCAAAGTTTCGGAAAATACATGGTTGCCGCTTCTCCCTTCATGGACTCACCTATCGCCGTCGACAACATGACTGCCACTGCCACGTTGCATTATACGGGCGCATTAGGAAGTGTCTCCACAACCCTCACTGGGGCCCCGCCCAAAAATGCCACTTCAGTCGCCAACAATTTTCTCGACTCTCTCAGAAGCCTAAATTCGAAAAAATACCCCGCTAAAGTTCCGAAAAATGTAGATCATTCGTTGTTTTTCACGGTCGGACTAGGAATTAATCCGTGTCCGACTTGTAAACCGGCTAATGGGAGCCGAGTTGCCGCTAGTATAAATAATGTTACATTTGTTATGCCAACTACTGCACTTTTACAAGCGCATTTCTTTGGCATAAAAGGCGTTTTCACAACGGATTTTCCAGCGAATCCACCGTTCATTTTCAACTATACGGGTACAGTACCGCCTGCAAGCTTGGCGACAACGAACGGGACGAGACTTTATCGGTTGCCTTATAATGCAACGGTTCAATTAGTTATGCAAGATACTGGAATTATAGCCCCTGAGAACCATCCGATCCATTTGCATGGCTTCAATTTCTTTGTTGTGGGTAAAGGAATAGGGAATTTCAATTCCAAAACGGACCCTAAGAATTTTAATCTTGTTGATCCTGTTGAAAGAAATACAATTGGAGTTCCTTCCGGTGGATGGGTAGCTATAAGATTCCGCGCTGACAATCCAGGTATGTCCCCTTCCTTTTTTGCCTCTCGAATTTAATTTCTATGCACTAACTATGCTATAAAATAAACTGAAATTAGCTACAAATTTTATTGCTAATCTATCACTAAATTGCTCGTATCTAACAATTTTTTTTAATAACTGAAATTCACTACGAACTTTGTTACTAATCTGTCGCTAAATTGTTCTTAGTTAATAATTTTTTTAATATTTCATCGCTAATTAGGATTAGCACAACAGATTTTACTATTTAGCTGCAGAATTTGTCCGTTGCTAATTCTTATTTTTTTAACAGTAATAAATGTTAAAAGACTAATATAATCAGGTCATTTACGAGGTAACTAGTTGATTTTAATTTAATTTGGGTGATAATATTGCAGGAGTTTGGTTTATGCATTGCCATTTAGAGATACACACAACATGGGGATTGAAAATGGCATTCCTTGTAGATAATGGAAAGGGTCCTAATGAGTCACTCTTGCCACCTCCAAAGGATCTCCCAAAATGCTAAAAATCCTTTCAGAGTATATACAGCAAAAAGCTGCACCATGCAATGAGGGAAAGAATAATAGAGTGTATTCATTTTCTTGAGTGGAAAAAAAAGGGGGAAATTTTGCTCAAGCAAAATCAATAATTATACGGATGGACTTGTGTTGTATACAAATTTTGTTGTCGTTGTTCACGGAAGTTTGAGAAATGGATTGTTTTTTTATCTCTTAAATTCTCTTATTCTAGCTCCCAATTAATATACTTCACACTTTGTGTTAAAGTTTTCTGAATTTTTTTAATTTAGAAATAACATTGTGATAACAGGAATAAATATTTCACGTTGAGTCCCACCAGAATCTGCATCATTTATATGGAGACTCTATCTCGACTATTTAACAAAAAATGATAAAAGAAATATTACTCCCTATTAAGCTATATAAAACTATGCTATATCTCACTTCTTCTGGCGGATGATCTAATTCTCCTCGCTAGAGTGGAAGTATTTGATTGGACATATGAAGAGTAAGAAATAAATAAAGACTTGTCAAATTTCATAGAAAGATCCTAAAAATTTTTTCTTAAAATAAAGATTACTTTCTCCGTTTTAATTTATGTGAACATATTTCCTTATTAGTCAGTGTCAAAAATAATGATCCCTTTCTATATTTGAAAATAATTTACATTTATGTCATGATTTATAGCCACGCAAAATATATGTGACTTATTCAACACCACAAGATTAAAAGTCTTCTATTATTTCTTAAACTCTGTGTCCAGTCAAATAGATTCACATAAATTAAACAAAGGGGGTATATTTTTATTTAAAGTCCACTTTTCTAGTTTCTTTAAATGCGAAGTCATTAATTATTGATATCAATTTGTTCTAACCATTCCTTTTCAATTGATAATATAGTTAATCCATCCAATCTCTCTTGAGACATTGTTGATCTTAGATAAGATTTTATCAATATTAATTTTGAAAAATTTTGTTCGGTCGTGACAACTGTTATATTATATAATACATCTTTAAAGAAAAAATGGAGTCCCAAAAAAGTTAGGGCCCCAAACGATTGCTTTATTGGCATTATAATCGAGCCACTCTGGTGGCACATATCAAAAGTAGGTACAAATTCACAATCTTAAATATATCATATCATTTCTATTACAATAAGAGCATGCAATTAAGAACAAAGTACAACATTTAAAGTTAAGAAGTTTTTAAATGTAAGGAAGCTGTTAAGAAGTTATTAAAAGAAGAGATAATGGTAGAAAACACACTTCATGTATCACTTTTTTTTTAATTTCCTACTTGAACTATTATGTGAGAGTTTCCTACCTAAACTATCACCAATTAATTTACAAAACACACCTCAAATATCAGTTGTTCACTTTTCCTACCTAAACTATCACCGACTATTTTGTAAACTCAGCTATCAGTTGTTCACTTTTAATGAGGTGTGTTTTGCAAACTAGTTTGTGATAAAAAAAAAATAGTGATACTTAAGATGTGTTTTTTGGAGTTATGTTCAATAGAAAAAGGTTAGCTAACAGCAGCTCAACTGTGTGGTACTAGGGTATTGCTATTGGATTATTGTTTTTTGGAGGGTGGGCGGGGGGAGGAAGGGGGTTGTCAAATGTCGAAGTCTGTGTTCGGGTTGTTTCTTGATCATGATTTTTTTCATCCAATTTTTATTAGTCCGTTGACTTGACTAATTCAGATTTGCATATGAGCCAACTTAAAGGTAAAAGCAAAAAAAAAACATTTCTAGAACTCAAACCCGATACTTTTATTAAGGGCGGAGAAAACCCAATCATCCTATATCCCTTGATTAGGTTTATTTCTGGTTGTTTCTCGACCATGGGTCTCTCCATCTCTCCATTTCTAACCGCTCCTCTTATTTTACACGTAATTATAGCAAATGAAATTCCTTTTTCAAATTTGTCTTTTGATCTTTTTACCCTCGTCCTTCTTAATATCCATGCAGAAAGCTTATTTTCTGTACGGTGCATTTCCATATATACAGTGGATAACTTGGATAGAGATTCTTATCATGTACTAAAAAGATTAACCAGTAGCGCACACAAAATTTCACTTAGATGGTCACAATTTGTCTTGTAAGTGAATTTCAATCTGAGAATATTGTGGTGCCATTAATTTCCCATTACTTTTGTTTCATATTATCAACCTATTTTTCACATCAAGCTGGACTTTTGAGTTCAGAAGAAAAAAGTGATAGTATACAATAGTTTCTTCGCTATTTATATGACACAACACATTGTAAAATCATCTATATTTTCTCACTTTTGGTGGTTGTGGTTGTGTGTGGGGGTGGGGTGCGGGGGGGGGGGTTAAAAATGCTACAGCCTACAAATTCACTCCTCCCTTCAACTGGGAACCATTAGTTGCATTGAGTTCGTTTCCTTAATGGAAGAAAATGAAAATCAACAAATTCATATACGTAAGGGAACTAATTACATGTACAGAGATTGAATACAACAGCCAACAGGCTAGGTATTTTAGGTCAATATTGCAAATCTATACTGCAGCAGCAGACTATATTTGCTGGCCAATATTACAATCCACATCTATAGGTAAGCAATGAGAGAATTAAGCACCTTCCTAAGCAATAAAAATTATACTTCTGCAATAAATCTGAGAAATGCATCACCTACAGTACTTCTGATGCCTGGAGCCTACGCTTGAACAACCATTGAAATGGTCTCGCCAACTGTGCTCTCTTCTTCCTCCAGAACCAAATGGCTGCGTTGTACTGCTCATTACGAATTTTTCTTGTGGCAGCCCTCCAATCATACTTCTCCATTTCTACACGTGCAGCCCGGCCAACAGTTTCTCTCAATTCAGCATTATGCAGAAGTGGCTCCAGTTTGCTCAAGCAGTCGTCAAGATCCCCAGGATTAAACAGATATCCGGTTTTTCCCTGCTGATCATCAGGAATGATATCTGGAATTCCTCCAGCACGCGCAGCCAAAACAGGAAGTCCTGATGACATGGCCTCCAAAACAACGAATCCAAGCGTCTCAGACTCTGAAGGCATAACAAAAATATCTCCACTGGCATATGCCTGAGAAAGCTCCTCCCCTAGTAACATGCCTGTGAACACTACAGGCATGCCAGAGAACATTTTCTCCAATTCCTCCCTATAACAAGTGACGAAATGAATAATTTGTAGCTCAATCTTTTATAAGAATGCTAAACTACATCTCTTTCTCATGTTAGGCCTACAAGCTATCAAGACAGGATATTCATATAAATAGCATTGCATTCCGATGTCCACATTTTCAATCGATCAAAGCATTTGACAGTAGCTTCTTCTCACACACCAATCATGTCCCTTCTAAGTCAGGGAGCACTTTTTTCGCTCAGAATTCCTCGTTCCCTTTTGTGTGAATGGTGAAGAGAAAATTCTAGTTCTCTTTTCATTTAAAAGGGGAATGAATGTCTTGTTGAGAGTGATTATGGAAGAACCTTCTAATAGAGGAGAGTAATAGGCTGGTTTGAAAAGCAAGCTTGAAAAATATAAATGGAGAGGCCATTCATTGATAGCGGAAAAATCGGTCACTCACTCATATTATACGACTGTATCACTCAGCCCATTAGCTCCAATTGACCTATGTTCCAAGCTTGGGGCTCAAATCCAATAGTTCTTGCCAAAGAAGTAAAAAGTTTAATCTAGACACAAGGGAAACTAATGTAATTTGACATTAAGAGACCTCTAGTTCCTACGTGGTAACAAATGAAATGCTAATGCTTAATTAAGAAACTCTACCAAAAATTCAGCAACTCCTACATGGCAATTGGGATATAAATGTTGCTATTGTTTTTAAATTCAGGATTCTGCTATAGTAAAACATTACCTACAAAAGTAAAGACGATAAAAGTTCAGTGGGATTATCAGGTGGCATAGTCTTTTCCTGGTTTTTGTCTCTTATTCACCACACAAGCTAAGCAACATTTCTAGCAATAGAGATCAAGAACAGTGAAATATAACTAGTTTTGAGTCTTGACTCTTTTTACACAAAATCCTCAACGATATTTTTTTTGGTGCTTGACAGCCTATGATTATCTCTCCCCAAACCCCACTTGTGGGATTACACTGGGTTTGTTGTTGTACAGCCTATGATTATCAGAAAGAGGGGAAAAAGAGAGAGACTAGACAGCTTATTGTGCATGATACTAGATATCAAAAATATTTTACAGTGAAGTACCGGTAAAGTTTTGAAAGTAAAAAAGGTAAAATTACTACTGCAACTCACCTATATGGTCCATCTCCAATAAAAGCTATGCGAGCTTCTGGAAGTCTATCCATTAACCTGCTCCAAAGTCATTTTGAAATGTCATGTGCAAGTTACCAGCACCTTCATTCAACTTCACAAACACTCAGTTTCCTTGATAAAAGGTTTGCCCTTAATATGAGGATCATATACCTAGCTATACATTAGCCAAAAGTCTGAGTCTTATCCTTTCTCGTTAACAAAGAAAGGCAATACCTTTTGAGGAAATCCAAATTCTTCTCGACTCCAAGTCGTCCAACATGGACTATCAATGGTTTATCAGGTTCCCCGTTGCTGATCGTGAAGAGTAACAGGAGAAAGGAAAAAGGATTATTAGTACACATTAAGGTTTTACATACTGGATGGAATTTTCAGCAGGAAGCTCCAACCTCAGTCTTAGACGCATTTCATGAGACCGATACCGGGGGTGGAAGCTCTCAGAATCAACACCCTTATTCCACAGACGTATTTTATTAGCTGACAAATAAGCAAAGAGAGGAACAGTCAACAACTCTGAGCAGAGTGTTAGCAGCTAAAAGATGCTAACAGGAGAATACATATAAGACCAACAAAAACTACTTTGAGAGAACAGAGAATATAACACTGCTTTTGCCTTTAATTTCTACTCCCTCCGTCCCAATTTATGTGACACTCTTTCATTTTTAGTCAGTTCCAAAAAGAATGACACATTTCTATATTTAGTAATAATTCGACTTTAAACTTTCCATTTTACCCTTAATGAGATAGATTTATAGCTACACAATTATCTATGGCTTATTTTAGACCACAAGTTTCAAAAGTCTTCCTTTCATTCTTAAAATCAGTGCCCAGTCAAACACCTTCACATAAATTGGGACGGGGAGTATCTGGTAAAGTCCATGTCGCAGTGTAATAAACAAGTTCACCGATCGGTCTTTTACCTGCTGTTACCCTATAAGCTTTCAGATCCTTTGCAATAGCGGCAGATGGCACCAGCGTAAGATCAGCAGCTCTATGTAGAAACTCTGATAAGTAGCAGTTTATGTCTTAATTAGTATACAGAGCTGGAGACCTGAGAGAGAATAGATACTGCAGAAGAGAATGCTCTGCTCACATACTTATAACCATCCACATAGGTTGCACCAACCAACTAAAGGTATATCTTGGTATGTATCTGCAGAACAAGAGTCAGGATCAGCGTAAAGGGGCAGCCCGGTGCACTAAGCTCCCGCTATGCGCGGGGTCCGGGAAGGGCCGGACCACAAGGGTCTGTTGTACGCAGTCTTACCTTGCATTTCTGCCGGAGGCTGTTTCCACGGCTTGAACCCATGACCTCTTGGTCACATGGCAACAACTTTACCAGTTACTCCAAGGCTCCCCTTCAGTCAGGATCAGCATAAGAGCCCTTAATTAATATAGAATGCTATAAGAAGCTTCAGAAACTCATTCTTTATGTTATTCATCAGAAAGATCAACCAAGAAAAAGCTTTACACAAGCTATTAAATGTTCCAGAAACGTGACTTACACAGGCACATGCGTGTGATAAGACATCACTATCGGCACACATAACAGTTTTGCAATGATAAGAGCACCAAATACCTAACAATAGGAAAAATATTATCTAAGTCAGCAAGCTGGGAAAAAAAACTAGAACAACCTTAAGCTCCTTGAAGTGACAAGATGAACATCACTGCACCACTGAAAGGAGGAGGAAAAAGCAACTGAGAACTCACCATTATACCAGGAGATGATGCATGTATGATGTCAGGTTTGAATCATGCTACTTCTGAAATTATTCTTGGGCTGAGAGCAAGTGACAGGGGCACCTTCTGGTACCAGGGGCAGGGAAAACTGCAAATGAAGTAAGCCACTTTTTCTTTACAAAAACTAGCCAATTACCATACCTGGAGAATATTTCATAACTTAAATGTCACTGATTTTTGCTGAGTTTGCGACAGACAGAATTGAGGGAATTTATCGAGTAAACATGAAAAAGAAACATATATGAAAGGCAGTAGAATCTGCAACCTTCGTGATCCAATACACTTTGCTCCATAAAACTCTTGAGGTACTCCTTCATGTGTGGTCACAACCATAACCTGTACCACAAAATTAACAAAGGATTATAAGTGGCCAAACATCAGGTGTAGATCTTCAAGTCTAGAACAATCTGGCTGAAATATGGCTAAGAAATATTTATTACGGTTAGTTCCTATGAACTAAACGACTGTTAGAATAACTGTTTCTAGGAATGTGAAGACAAAGTTTATCAAGATTGTTTGAAATAGTTCAGGGGAACAGAACTGGTAGAGGTCAAGATTGTGAATTCCTGATTGCCAAAATAACATTCTGAGAGAACTTGCAATGAATATAATCAGCTCAAACATATTAATTTTGTTGGTAGATGCATGGTGGTATAGAAGTAAGTTAAGAAGACCAAAATAACACCAGCAGCTATCAGTAATTAACAACTCTTGTCAGCAACGAGTATACCTCATCCCCCATTTCACGGAGATATCTTATAAAATTCTGGAACCGGTTCTTATAGCCAGACACATACCTACACATTTCACAAAGGAAAATGGTGGTTATGACAGAATATAAGCCCACTTGAGTAAGAAATATAATTTTAGTAAGGCCTGATTCAGATGATGCACGTGAATTTTGATCAGTAGAATAAGTCAAAACTAGGTCAAGATTTGTTTTTTCCTGGAAATGTCAATCTTTATTCTCTAAGTTCCTTCCCTTAGGTCTACGACACGCCTTAACTAAGTCCTTCCTTACAGGCTATTCAGGGTCTATTGGCTCCAATTCTCATAACTTAAGCACGAGAGACTTGTTCCAAACCATATAGATAGTTGATCAAGTCTAGATACATGCCATAGGATGAAGAAAAAAAAAGATTGCATTATCAAAATTCTTATGCTAAGAATAATTATCTACTTTACAGATTCTAGCATATAACAGAAGATATGAAGACCATTCAAATAACATATGAGGGACACAAAAAGTTCCTTAGAAATCTGGACAAGGATCATCAAAACCACATAGCAGAACAGATTGAATATATGATACAACTGAATTAATTAAAATTAACATGAAAGAAATTCACATACATTGACAATACTGCTGCAAATTAACAGAGTATATAGGACATGCCGCAAAAATACAACTCAAATAACACATTGCCAAAGCTTTTAGTTATAGGAGAAACAAATTAATCTGTCAATATATATGAATAGGGATAAGAAATTAGACCTAATGGATCACTCAAAGTTAATTCACCAAGCAGAAAGAGCATATCAGTAACCAGAACCAAAGTTTAGTAATTAACGCCAACAATTTTGCAGTTTGGGTTCAAAATTATAAGATTTTATATTGTTGCTATTACTGCCTATTATTATTGTCATCTTTGCATCTTCTATTGAGTCGTGGGTCTATCAGAAACAGCTCCCGACCTTCACAATGTAAGCGTACACTCTAAACTTCTCAGACCCCACTTGGTGGGATTAGAGTGGGTATGTTGTTGTTGATTCAAAATTATAAGATTATAAAGGAAAAATATTCACAAAAATGACTCACGAAAAAGGAGAAGGCTCAACAAAGATAGCAATACGTCTAGGCTTCGAAGTAATTTCAGATTCAAGCAAAGGAGGAGGACCCTCTTCCTCTTCTTCCTTGTACTCTTTAACATCCATTTTACTAGCTGCAATTAAAGGTCTTTTCTTGAATTTCCCACTAGTTTTCGGCCTTTCACACTGCAAAAAATTAACTTTTCTGAATATTAAGCTAATGGGTTTTGTTCTTGAAGTAGAAAAGTAAGAAAATTCATGAGAAATTGTGGGTACTGAAACTAAAGAAGAAGAGATAATAGGATTTATAAAGAGAGAAGAGGTAGCCATGGTGATTTTTTTTGGATAATGAATTTAAATAATATTGGGCTTGTATTTGAATTTGATTAAATCAGAAGCAAAAAAGTGTGGAGCTATTTTAAGAGAGAGAGAAACTTAGGTGCCATTGGAGGGGATTCCAGCAATGGATATTCTTTTTACATTATGAGTGAAATGGGGAATAATGGGACGGTACTGAGAGTATATGCCACAAGTATTGATGGTGTCGTTTTTTCATATAATTGAAAGTTTTTAACATTTCATAAATTGAAGTTAAGGCGGCCCTTTTTTTGAAAGTTTTTAACATTAGACTGTTGTTGCAAATCCCCAACATTTTTGCTGCCTGTCTCAATATTTTTGAGTTTTTAGCTAATATAAGGGTTTTTTTTTTTTAACGACTCTTTTATTCTGACTTTACATGGGATGTTGAAAATCATAAGATTAAAGAATGTTTTGATACATTTTAAATATATTTACTTAATAATCACGTGACTTAAAAATCTTAAAACATTTTCAAACTCCGTGTAAAATTAAAATCAGATAACCAATTTGAAAGGAAGGGAGTACTAAGTATTTTTAAAATGTTTTCTGAATTGTTTTTGTTCACACAGTATTTTTAAAATTTTTTATGTTAAACTGATAGAGTAGCAAAACGTTGATGCAGCGAGTAACGTGTCATAATCTAGTCTTGAATTTAACCTTGTGATGTTTTGTATTTCTGATCAATTCATACATAGTTCTATTACTTTAGTTCACAACATTATAGTAGTTATGTTACTTTAGTAAAATTCGCTAACCATACGTGAAATTAACTCAGAAAATTTGAGTGGCCCTCACTAGTCCCTGACAAGCATGTAGCTTTCTACCATTATCTCCAAAATTTCTTAACTGTTATGAGTTGAGAAAGAAAGAAAATAGAAGAGTTCTTATTTCTGTTGAGGGATGAAATACAATGAGGGAAAATATTTCTATTTATAGGAGAAAATTGACTTGGTTCCAAAGTTATTAGTCCTAATATTTCTCCTAAAAATAGACATCCACAATATATGATAATATCTATAACATTCCCCCCTTGGATGTCTATTTTGATAGATATTATGCCTCATTAAAAACTTACTAGAAAAAATCCAGTGGAAAAACTCTAGTGAAGAAAAAAGAGTACACATTTTTAATAATACACATTTTGGTTGTCTCATTAAAAATCTTACAAGGAAAATCCAATGGGACAAAACCTTATACGAAAAAAAGAGTACAACATGTATTAACTCCCCCTAATGAGAACTTCAGTCCAAATATTTGAGTCTTCGTATTCCAATCTTGTGCACCATCTTCTCGAAAGTTGCAGTTAGTAGAGACTTAGTGGACAAATTAGCCATATTATCACTTGAACGAATTTGTTGCACGTTGATATCAACATTCTTTTGGAGCTCGTGTGTGAAGAACAACTTTGATGAAATGTGTTTTGTCCTATCTCCTTTTATGAATCCTCCCTTCCATTGAGCAATGCATGTTGCATTATCTTCATATAAGGTTGTGGGTATATTGTCACATTTCAAACCACATTTATTTCCAAGCAATTCAAATTAGTCCTAACATCAATTGAATTTATTGATATTTCTTCATTTTCTTGAGTTTGCGGCTCATTGATTTCTTCAAGAATATCATGATTGATCAAATCTTGCATTTCTTTATGAGATTATTTCTTAGTATCATCTTGATCATTTATTTTTCTTTTTATAGGATTCCGATCCTTAGAACCCAATGGTCTATCACGTTTCAGGCGTGCTTTGAACTCATTTGCTATGACACTAGTAGATGGTCCTACAGAGACATCAATCCGAATTGAGACATTCTCTGCAGGAATATATGATTTGGTAATCCTTTTCAAATCTGTAAATGCGGCTGGCATTTAATTTGCTATTTTCTGTAAGTGAATAATCTTTCGGATCTCTTGCTCACAAATAGAAGCACGTGGATCAAGATGAGACAATGATGGATTATTCCACAAAAATCTCCTTTTTATTTCGTTATTCTCTCCCCCTAATTTGAAAAAATTGTCTCATCAAATCGATAATATGCCATTGATCTTATTTCAGTATCTCTATGTAAGGAAGAAATTATATCATGCTTATAGTTATAGCAAGATAAATAAATGCATCAATTGAACAAATATATGATACTTCAGGATCAATCTAATTTTCTCATTTCAACTTCTTTTAGGAGATAGTCTACTGCTTTTCGAAAACTTTTCAAAAGCTCCAATAATATTCAAGTCAGCAACTTGCACAACATTATGAAATATTTTGAACATCATAAAGGGATAAAGATAAACAGAGTCATCTTTGTACCCCTCATCAATAAATATTTATTAAGGTGATTTCAGTATATCAACCTTAGTTCATTTAATCCGTTTAAGGATTACAAATAAGTTTTTCAATAACTTGTATATGCTTCAAGCATTTTGAATTCTTCAAAAAAAATCATACAAATTTTGTCACGTAAGCCATATAGGCTGAGACAATTTTCATTTAGTATTTTAATTTACATGATAAATCAAAACGTGCTTATGGATAAGTTTTGAGGAATGATTTTCTATTGATCTTATTCATCAACAATATACCATTTATATAGTAGTTCAAGATCAATCTAATTAGTGTAAGAATATAATTCTTCCTAAAAAATAAAGATCAACCTAATCCTAGGAGATATACAAAGATATACACCTAATCCTAGGAGATATACAAAGATATACACCTAATCCTAGAAGATATATAAAGGTATTCTGATACTATGAGATATACAAGGTTATTCCCAAATCATCATGTACCATGTATATCACAGTCCAAATCAGCCGGCTATCAGTCGAATATGGTAGCCGATAGCCGAATATGGTATGGTAGCCGATAGCCGAATATGGTATTTATTAATCCAATCCTAATACCTCCCCCCTCAAGTTGGAGCATGCAATTCACAAATGCCCAACTTGCGGAATAAATCTACAAATTGGTGTTTATCTAATGCTTTTGTGAAAATGTCAGCAAACCGCTCGTTTGTAGACACATGACTCGTAGTAATTACACCTTCCTGGATCGTATCACAGGCATAGTGACAGTCAACCTCAATATGCTTTGTTCGTTCATGGAAAGCATGATTCTGAGCTATATGTAGTGCAGACTTACTGTCACAAAATAGATTCATAGCACGAGGATGATCCACCCCAAGACTGCCTAATAATGCTTTCAGCCACTTCAACTTCGAAACGATCGCTGCCATCGAGCGTTATTTGGCTTCCACGGATGATTTGAATCCGTGTGTTGCTTCTTGGTTTTTCAGGAAATGGGGGAACAACCTAGGAAAATCAGTCATCCCGTAATAGAGCGCCTGGTCAACGGACAACTCGCCCAATCAGAATCATACCAACCTGTTAATGACATATCACTATCAGCCCGTAGCAAAATGCCTTGACCCGGACTGCCTTTCAAGTATCGAACAACTCGGATAGCCGTATCCCAGTGTTCCTGACGCGACACTTGCATAAACTGGGCCAGAATATGAACTGCATAGGCTAAGTCAGGACGAGTGAATGAAAGATAAATTAGACGACCAACTAATCGACGATAGCGCTCCGGATCAGCAAGTAACATGAAAGCACACACTCAAATATTTCTTAAATGCAGCTACATCGGAATAATCATTGCCAGAGATAATCAGGTCGTCCACATATAAGAGTACATTAAGTTGTACTATTCCCTGACACAGAGTAAAGAGCGAATAATCAGAGTAAGACTGATGGAAACCGTACCTCTTTAAAGAAGATGCCAACTTAGCAAACCAACACCTCGGTGCTTATTTTAATCCATAGAGGGACTTCTTCAGGCTACAAACCATGCCGATTTTGTCAACTGTAAAGCCAGGAGGTAATTTCATGTAAACTTCCTCATCTAAGTCGCTGTGAAGAAAGGCATTATGTACATCTATTTGATGTAATTCCCAATTTTTAGCAGCCGCAACCGCAAGAAAGGCACGAACCGTCACCATTTTAGCCACATGAGCGAAGGTTTCGTTGTAATCAATCCCCACAACTTGATGATTACCAAAAATGATGAGTCGAGCTTTCAATCGCTCAATTTTCCCATCTGCATGATATTTGATTTTGTACACCCATTTGCATCCGAGTGCCTTTTTTTTGGGAGGTAACTCCTCCATCACCCAAGTCCCATTATCTTCTAGTGCACTAATTTCTTTTTGCATAGCTTCTCTCCAACCAGCGTCTTTCATTGCCTCATGAAAATTACGGGGCTCAAGTCCTGCAATGACAACTGCAAGAAATATACGGTGTCGCAAAGAAAAATTATATGAATTCACAAAATGTGCTATAGGATAAAGAGTACCTGAAGAACCATGCGAAGCCGATGAACCTTGGGAAGGACTCTTTTTCCATACAGTGGGATCAACACACGCAACAAGACCGAATGGCGTTTATCCCTTAATCCTCGACCCAATTCCTTCTCTTCGTCGGTAGTTAGTGGGCCTGCTCGTGGGCTGGTCGGGTGAAGGGCTGGTGATACCATGATAAGTTTTGAGGAATGGTTTTCATTGATCTTATTCATCAACAATATACCATTTATATAGTAGTTCAAGATCAACCTAATTAGTGTAAGAATATAATTCTTCCTAAAAAACAAAGATCAACCTAATCCTAGGAGATATACAAAGATATACACCTAATCCTAAAAGATATATAAAGATATTCCTGATACTAGGAGATATACACGGATATCCCCAAATCACCATGTACCATGTATATCACAGTCCAAATCAGCTGGCTATCAACCGAATATGGTAGCCGATAGCCGAATATGGTATTTATTAATCCAATCCTAATACTTATAAATTAATTTGATCAGCTTATATATGCTTAGCCAAACAACCTTTGATATATAGTCGGCTTCAAATTTTTGTTGATGCCACAATATCGAACTTTCAAATAATTCTATGCCAACTCCTCTATATATGTTTGGTAACAACCGATATACTGCCTATGGCAAGGCCCACAAGGGGGTTGAGTGGCCCAGGTTGGAATCATGATCGAACATGACGCTTGTTTGTTGGGTTTAGTTAAGAAATGGTTACGTCCTCGCTATTAGATATAATTTTTTACAAGATGGTAATCACTTTGATCCAAACAATATATTAGGCTAATGATAAGTTGGAGTAATATTTCCAACTTTAAAGTTTAAACTAATTTTATTGGAACAGGCAGATATACTATTGCGTGGATATGCTGGTTGGAACTCAAGGATGGCTCTTCAAGTTTTAGACAGAATTTTCCCAAAGGTATCCGTCATTCTCAATGCTTAACATATATCTTAATTAATTCTAATTATCACTTGCTTTCATACAAAATATTACTAGTAGTTGACTAGTAGTTTTCTAAATAAAAACAATTTTCTTAGTTGGACATTTCTTTTGCAAAGTATAATAAAACCCAACTACTCCTACCTGTTTTGAATTTTAGTCATGTTTCAGGTCGAATTAACAAAAGACCAAAATAACTCGTTTCCATAAGAATTGAACCCAGGTGTTTACGTACTTTTCACCCTCAAAAGAAAATTTCTTTAATATGACGTTCTAATTTATAGGAATTTTTACATTGTACAGCCACCACCCAAAATAATAGCCATAAGATCTATAATATAGGTATAATATACATAAATTATACATCATTAATATATAGTTTATGTATATTTGAATAACAGATGTAATTATATTTTACCACCGGTCAAATATGTTTATTTCCTGTGTAGGATGCAGAAATTCAACCTTCCCTTGTAATACTTTATTTTGGTGGCAATGATTCAATAGATCCTGAAGTTCCAGATAGCACTCATGTCCCTCTTGAAGAATATGTTGAGAACATGAAAAAGATTGCACTTCATATCAAGGTAACTTTTTGTTGGTGAATGCTAGCTAAACTTCATCATTTTATGTAGAATCATGGTTCACATGTCATTGATGTAGGGTAAATGACTATATATTGAAAATTTGAAATTGTAGGGTAAATGACAATATATTAAAAATTTAAAATTGCATCTTTGTGAGATCGTCAACAAAAAGATACTCAACTTTCACTAAATATCCTAAAATATCAATTTGAGCCAAAAGCCTATGAATGTTGGCCAGAACTCATCCAAACAATATAAAATATATCTAAATGAGTTCCGACCAACATAATCAGTTTTCACCGAATTGATATTCCAGGATTTTTAGTGAAAGCTGACTGACTTTTTGTTAGAAAAATTAGTTTACTGATGACCTTATGTGTAATTAACCCCATTGATGCACGATCCAAGGTTTGTTAAATCTGGAGTAGTTAAGTATCACTATTTGGGACCTTTTCTAATTAGCTATATAATGATCTCAACTTAATTTATTGGTATATCTAATATAAATCAGTCACATCATTTACAGGGCCTTTCAGAAAAGACTCGTCTTATCCTGCTAAGCACTCCGACGGTGAACGAGGACCAAATTGTTCAATGTTATGGGTAATTAACAACCCCGATACTGAAATAGTTAGTTTAATCTTTAAGTCATTATCTGTTACTTAAAAGTAATCTTCCTGCTTCTAATTGTTTTTACTTGTTGGAATTAGTGATAATGTAGGTAGAACGAATGAGAAATCTCGTATATACTCAGAAGCTTGTATACAATTAAGCCAAGAATTGGGCGACAAGGTTATAGATCTTTGGTCCGCGCTTCAAGAACGCCCCGATTGGTTGACTACTTGCTTCTGGTAAGTTGTCCCTCTGAATGAAATCAACTACATTTACTGGTAATTTTCTTAGTAACTTTTCAAATATATATATATCTATGCTTCGTATCGAAAAGACTACTTCATATGAATCCATTACTTATATTTTATGTTCGTCACCGAGCAATATAAGAATAGTTCTACCAAGAATAGGGAGAAATAAAATGTTTTTGTTGAATTCATGAATCAGTCATACATAGCTTTTACTTTTTGTATTTAAGTTAGGGTTTAACTACTACTCTGTATTCAACAACAGTGTCCTATATTATAAAAAAGTACATGTAGATATTATGAAAACATTGATTTCTTATAGTAAGTAAAAGTTAAACTCTTGAGTTAGAGAAATATACTCCAGCAATGAAAAGAATTTTTACACAATTAATATAACTTGAAATGTTATACTTATCAGTTATCAACAAATACTTATTAAAGAGGGTTAGTTGCTATTTATTATAGGTTACCAATAAATACTTATTCAATAGAGTTGTCTACAATTACTTTTAGTGACCTAATTATAAATATATTTGTAGTACCGTCAATCTAATATAACTTACAACAACAATAACCTACTCAGTGAAATATAAACTTAAACTCCTTTATTATATGTGTAGGGATGGAATGCATTTAACACGGGAAGGGAGTGAGATTGTGGCAAAGAAAATCAAGATGGTACTTACTGAGGCAGAGTGGGAGCCAAGCCTACATTGGGAAAAAATGCCTGATGAATTTTCTGATATTACCATATAGAATAAGTAAAATTTTAAGTATATGTTTACTTACTTATTCCGTATGTAACTAAAACCATATAAAGCTTTTCTGGTGCAGAAAATATCTCAAAGAATAAGAGCAAGTACTCTTCATATCCCATTTTCTTATTTGATGTCTAAACTCTTTAATTTGCAAGAAAATAAATATTCCCATGAAAGGTTTTGCCAATTATATAGGCAATATGGAAAGCAATGAAATAGCATAGTACAAAAAGAACTTGAGGGTTGTTTGGTTATGCAATTTGAACTTTTGATTTGAATTTTGTGTTTGTTTATGATATAATAACTTCAACTTGAAATTTTGATTTCAAATCTCAAGGTCACCTGAAAGGGAGAATTTCAATTCCAAATTTGTGATTTCAATTTTTTTTTTAAAATTAAAAACTTGATCTATAAGTTTATATCTTGCAAAAAAAGATCAATAATTAATATTATTTTAAAAAAAGATTCATGCGCAACGTGAAGAGATAGTTCGTAGCCTGTGAAAGATTATATTAAAGAACAACTAGTTATTACTATGGTTGATTTATTGGACTTGTGGATCTTTGTAAAATTATGTGTATTTGAATGTTTGTAATAACATGTAATCGCAAACATTTATTTATAAAAGGAACATTGAGATATGTGATTTATTAATCTGGCGTCTTAGGACATTTCGATACCTTATTTATGAACTGTGGTTTGCTCATTTGGTAAGATTGTACAAGAGTTGGAGAAGTTTTGATAATTTTCATAAATGCGGAGTTTTTCATGTTAATGAGAAAAATTACAACTTTAGAATTCAAAATTACATGTCTAAATAAAATTTTATCTTCAAACCAACTTCTACCCAAATTAATGATTTCAAATTCATGTACAAACACCAACTAAGTTTGAATGGAGTAGAAGAAACAAGCTCCATTAAGTAAGCTTTTGGCCATAGATTGCAAATATTTTACATTGTATTTGAGATTTATGAAATTGAAGTTGAAGATGCGCTTGGTTATACTTTATGCAAAGGAGAGAAGAGAACACTTTAATTTGAAATTTATGAAGATGGAGCTTAAAACAAGTTTGAAGCACTTTTCTAAATTTGAAATTCAACTCTAAGTTGAATTTAAAATGTTTGTAATCAAACACTAAATTTGAAATTAAGTGAAAAATTATTCTGAAAAAATGAATAGAACCTTTTCGAAATTAGCATACTGACTCGCTTTCATCCTTAACGTTCAAAGACCAAGGGAAACTGTTTTCCTTTAGTTTTTAGGATTTTGGATTAAAAGTGTCCACCTTTGGTAAACATTAAGGACTATTTGTATCAAGTATCATATATTAAGGACCCAAATAGTCCTACCTCTATACAATAAGGACTATTTGAGTCTTTTTCTCCACACGCTCTTATAATCCGAGTCTCACGTAACGTGAACTCCAATACTCAGCCCTCTCTTCAATTCAATTTCATTTATTTTTCTTTTCTTTTTCTTTTTAATTTCAATCCCTTTAATATAAATTGTTCGAAAATCAGTTCACAGTAATTTTCCTCTTCGTTATTAAAGATCTCAAAATAAGTTTTAATTATTTAATTATTTGGGGATTATGGCTTCAATTTCTTCAAGTCCTCGGACTATAGAAGAGATCTTCAAAGATTATAGCGCTCGCCGTACTGGGATAGTTCGTGCTTTAACTAATGGTAACTTAATCAACATTAAATCATATATAAATGCATGTTTTTTGCCTGTATTGTTTTTTAAAATTATTTTAATGGACTGTGAAATTGTTGTGTGTTCTTTCAGATGTGGAAGAATTCTCTAATCTGTGTGATCCAGGTAAATTTTCAATTCTATTTCTTTTGTGTTCCTTTATAGATCGAATTATGGTTTGGGCTTGCAATAAATAAATTGATATGTTAAGTCAATGAGAAAATCAATTTTGCTAGTTTTTTTTTGCTCAAAGTTTGCAGTTTAAAATATATCTAATATTAACTGAACGAACCCATGAAACGAGACTGAGTTGTGCATTGGTTAAGTGTTGGGTTTAATTCCTTAAGTTCAAGGGATCGAACTCAACTTGTTGCACTTTTGCATCTTTTTCTAAGAAAAAATAAAATCTAAAGTAGCCTTTAAAAGCAATTGTGCATCCATCCTCTTGAAATCCTGGATTCGCCTCTATATATACCTTGGGGTTGCGTTGAAATTCTTTGAACCAAATCTGTTTTGTTCCTATCTCAACGAAAAGAATTTCTGACTTGCTTGCTCGCTTGATCACTGGAATCGAAGCCAACACAAGGATGGGAGGGCAAACGGAATACAATAGAGAAAAAATGCTACTCCTCGGCAGGAAATCTCACAGGTAAGGTTATCTAGGCTTACAATAGGATAGATCTTCAAAATCTTACTTTTTAACAGAAAGGGATTACCCTAGTCTTGTTTGAAGAACCTTTGCTGATTCGGCCTATTTCCCTTATACTAGAAAGACTCCCCCGAAATCTGACTTTCAATTGCCAGTTTTCACGCCAGGAACCGCTTCGCCCCTAACTTTGTTCTATTCTATGTCCCTTCTCCTTTATTACTAGAGCTACCGAGACAGAGTCAGGCAAGAAGCCTAATTCCTAATGGTACGCAAAAGGGCCCTCAAAGAAGAGGGGTAGAGAGATGTGTGTAGCGAGGTCAAGATCGACTACGAAATGCAACCAATGGTAGCAGGCCAAGCATTCCGATACGCCGTAGGGGCTGCAATCCGGTGATACAATCTGGGCGAAAGAAAGATTCTTCTATAGTAACGAAAGATTTCTTTTTTATCAGTTTTGTTTGGTAATTAAACAAATTATAAGGAAAAAAACAAACAAATTAAAATTTAGTAAGAGTTGAGCGGGTTGGGCTTTGACCCATTGTTTAGCTCATTTTGACCCAATCCATATTCCTTAGCGATTGTTCATCTTCCATTGCCTGATGCCTCCAGAAAGAAGGTGTTCTTTTGTATTGCACTTCTTCATGTCTTGGTTCAGCGTCGTTCTGAATAAGTTAAATAGTTGTTCGAGAAAGCACCCGCTGAAGGTGGTCATTGAGTCTGTCCCCGGTGGCAGAAATCATGTCAAATCTGAAGTGAAGAAAAAAACCAAGTTATTGCAAAACTACGAAATTTCATTCTATAAGGTAGGGCTTTAGTTTTTCACTAGAAGTTCAACCTAGAGTTGATCGACAGGACACAGGTTAACCCCGAAAGGAGTTGATCGACCGGATACCCCCCTAATTTGACCCCTAAGCTCGGGGGAATCGGAAACTATGTATCTTTTCTAAAATGGCGCTCTCCCTTGACTTCCTCAATAATGTTTTCTTATAAACCTTTTTTCACGTGGTTCTGATCTCAGCCCAACTAACTTTTGGGCAGGGTTGGGTAATGAATCCATTTATTTAGCCCATTTTGACCCACCAAATTCTGTCAAAACTGCCATTTTCCACCTCTACTCGTCGTCAATAATTTCCAGGTTCTCTCTGGAATTGTCTGCATTTTCTTTACTAAGGATGAAGTAGTGCTTAACAAGCAAATTTTCTCTTAGAAAGATGACATTTTTTTGACAAGTAGTTGTCCTAATTTTTTTTTTAACAAGGGAATTTAAACAACAACAACATACCCAGTGAAATCCCACAACGTGGGGTCTGAGGAGGGTAGAGTGTACGCAGACCTTACTTCTACCTTGGTAGGTAGAGCGGCTGTTTCCGAAAGATCCTCGGCTCAAGACACAGCATAAACACAAGCAAAGCAAGAGAAACAGTCAGACCCGAACAAGAAATTTAAAGCAGTATGACAATGATGGTAACAAAAGCGGATAAGCCATGATAAATCATTCTGGAAAAAAGAAGCAATAACTAACGTAGGTAGATAAGATAAATAAAGTACACGAAATAATACACAGCAGCAGGAATCAAGCGAACAAGGGAATTTAAACAAAATGAAGAAACAAATATTGTCTTTGTTATCTGTCTTTTGCTGGCATGCTGTGACTTCTGTTTTCTCTAAATCTTTTTCGTTTGAAAAGTAAGTTATGGTTCTAAATTTGTCTTGTTCTAACATTTCTGTCTGTTTTAAATTCATTTTCCATTACTTTTTGTAGAAAAGGAAAATTTGTGTCTGTATGGACATCCAAATGGAACCTGGGAAGTCAACCTTCCAGCTGAGGAAGTTCCACCTGAGCTCCCAGAGCCAGCACTTGGGATAAATTTTGCAAGGGATGGGATGAATCGTAGAGATTGGCTTTCACTGGTTGCTGTGCACAGTGATTGTTGGTTGCTTTCGGTGGCCTACTATTTTGGAGCTCGTCTTAACCGAAATGAAAGGTACTCTTCTATTGGTTCAGAATTGCGATAAATCAGTATAATCAGATATGATTAGAACTCTAAAAAACTGTAGGTTCTTTTTTCCAGCATTACTCTGTGTAGTTGTGTGTATACCTCAAAAAGTCCTACCGGTGACTCTCTGACAAATTTTACTGGTGGCACATGATGTTAATTGCTGGAGCTCTTAAGATAGTGAATATAGAGTTATATTCTGTCAGGCTTATCACTTCCCTTCATACGTGATTCTTGCTTATCTTTTGATGTCTTACACGAAAGAGTAGACAATTGCCCAAATCAAGATGATGTTAACTCGGTAAAATTGAATGTTTTAGTGGTTGAGGAAGGCAACTTTAGCAGGGAAAGTGCCACCAATTGCCATTATAAACATGGATGACAGAGTAGCCTGAATTCTTTCTTGTTATCTTGTTTCCTTTTGTATTTGTTTCTTTTGTTGTAGTAGTATATTTTAAGGGAAGATATTATTGTAAAGCTGAAGATTTCTCTTTTTCTAAGAATTCATAACAGTGTTCAGTAAAGCGTGAAGTGGAAAAAAGCGACAAGGCCCTGCTTCACGCTTTAAGTGAAGCGTGAAGTGAAGCGTCAATGAAGCAATTTTGTAAAAAAGACCAAAATAAATAGAGACAATATATATAAGCTATAATTCAAACTAAAAACTAAAAAGTAGGTATCACAAAATCCTCCATAGACCATAGGACAAACAAAATCAAAGCTATTAATGGTTCAACAAGATGTTTTTGGCGCCAAATTCTGCCGTTAAAATGTAACTTTGCTCCTGTTGACCACACTAGCTCTTGTACCATATGTCCAAGTCGGGTCAGACTGGGACATTTTTTAATCACTGTTAAGATTTAGGTTAAAAAATCAGCAACATACATAAGAAGAAGACAGCAGAAATTGAACAAAAAAAAAAACAGTGCAGAGCAAAAGTGAATAAAAAACAGAGCAGAGCTGAAAAAAGAGAAGAAGAAGAAAAGACCCTAGCACTAGCAGTGCCAGGCATAAAAAGAAAGAAGAAGAAGAAAGAGGAAGAAGGGTTGAAAACCCTAGCGAGAAGCAGAGTAGAAGTCGCGAAATAGGAGTTTGCGCTGAAGTCGGACTCTTTTTTGCCTTTAAAATTGACCTTTAAAACTTAATCAACATAAAGCGATCACTTCATGTCGCCTCTCGCTTCTCTCACTTCACCTCTCGAAGCGTCCGCTTCTTTTGGTTGACCTCGACTCAGGTAATCGGAGCGGCAGACCCTCACTTCGCCTCACTTCAACGCTTAAAGCGGTGAAGCGAGCGCTTTCCTGAACACTGATTCATAAGTAACAAAGTCTCCTTACATGATATTCATGGGATCAATTCAATAAAAGAAAAAAGCAATTCGAGTGGGTCTTTAAACAATTCATTGCATTTTCTCCTAGACTTCCTAGGTAAATCCATTTTATTATTCAACAATGAGCCACTAGACACTATGTATCTACTGCACGTACTTATTCTCTTTGTCCTGCAATAGTTCTAGACTTTCTGGGAAATTGTAAGCAAAACTTGGTGCAAGGAATCTATATCATTTGATTTAGGCATATGGAACATGATTGACCTTTTATGCTTGTAACTGATGTTCTTAGTATGTCTTCGGAACTGAAGAAGAATTGAGTTATGTTTAACATCAACTTCATAAATGCACAAGAACCAATATAACTGTAGTTTTCATTAATCTGTATGTTCTGGAGCACTATTGTCTAAATTCTTCCTATGTTATTGGTACATGTTGCGTGGGTCTCATACATATCTGTTGGCATGTAAACTGGGTTTCAATGAGGAGCCTCTGTTGGAAAAGGAACATAGCCATTCCCCTTCTAAGTGTAGGTTGAAATTTTGAACAAGTTCATAGAGTTAAGAAATCATTAAGTGGCAGGAACGCTCAGTCAGATAAATTAGCTGCTTTTATGCTATCATATTGCTGTTCTGCAGTTTCCTCTTTATCTGAACTTTGAAATGAGCCAATTTCTGTTCATATCCAGATGATTACTCTTTTTAAATGTGTTCGTTTGGAGATATTTGTTATTGGGTGGAGAGAATGCTTTCTAAGTTTCTATTGGTTGTGTATATTGCCTCGTTTGTCCAACCCCTCAACATTACATGTATCTCGTGCTTGAACCGCTTCTAAGACTTTAGTTTAATTATATCACAAAACTCTTTCTTTTTCATGAACGCAAAGTTGGCAATGCGTAACATTTCTTGATATTTAATGAACATAACATTTTTTGACTCTCACCTTCTATGAGAACCATCAGATTGTTCATTGATCTCAGCTGTGATTTAGAGTTGTTAAAAATCTCTATAGCTATTTTATATAGGTTTTTATGAACTATCTACCTTCTAGGAGACATATTTCTGTAATGGAGATGGTGTCTGCTGCAGCTTCTAATTTTAGTTTGCTGTGTGTACTCATCAATAAGTTGCCCTTTTCATTTACAGAACGCTAGCTGTTTTACTTAAAGTTGCATATTGTTTCTGTAAATGGCGAAAATGGGAATGTCTTTATCAAAATGCAACTTACATATGTCAGAACTTAGAGCTTGTGTTCCCTTCGCCTTTTTCTTCTTCTGCCTCTAGAAATCTAGAGTTTCACAGGCTTTTCTAACTGCTACAATATCTTGATCTAGATGTCAAAAACATAGATTCCCAAGGGGCTAAGAAAGAGCCATATACCCCGTTGCTCTTTCTAACAATTGGTTTTATTTGCATTAAGACGAAACATGTAATATCCTTGTTATGCTAAAATATGGCATTTTTAAGCGTGCAGATGTCTGCATTCATACTGCCTATATTTAAAAAGAATTGGCTGCTGAAGTCACAAGTTAACTGAAAACAGAAGTTTTTGCAGTTAGTCCTGTCAGATTCTTAAACTATCTTCCAGATAATGAACTTAGGCCCGATATGATAGCTATATGGTAGAGGCATTTGGTTTTACTTCTCTTTGTGGTTTCTCCACATTGTGGTCCAAATTTAAAAGAAAATCTTCTTTGATAAGATAAAGTAATTTTACTGATGTGGAAAAGTTCATGTATACTTGAAGTTTACCAAAAGGTAGAGAGCCTACACAAAAATATGGTTCTCTATAAAATACACCCAATCTTATATACAAAAATGAATCTCATGGGTGCACTAAAAATAGCTTGAAACAAGAGGCTATACCTCAATTATACCAAGTCATTTTCAACTCTATCAAAAGCTTGTATTACCCAATCCATAGAACCCATAAGAAGCTGTTCTTAAAAGGAAATCTTTGCCTTCATCAGTCCTTGCTCTATGTATATTTTTATTTTTCAAAGTTATACAACACCCATTTAGTTTTGAAGTACCATTTAACTCAATTTTTTGGCCTGTGTTTGATTATATAGTCCCAACTTGTTATATTTGTGCTCAATCAGAGTAGGACTATAAAGCTTGTGGTGTTCCCTCTTTCTAATGTATATTCAGTAGAAGAGGCCAAAAACTGCTGACCATGCCATTCACTTGTTCACCAAAGGCACTTGCCTCTGGTGTTATTAACTTCACCAAAAAGTAAGGAATTCGTAGAGCCTACTTGTGACACCTTGGGTTTGGCTTTCAGGATTACTATGAAATAGAAGCAGGGTTCAATTCATTAGAAGCTAGAAGGATGATCTCTCAAGTAAAAGGAGAAACAAAGCGAGAGAATCCTATTTTTGACTACCTTTGGCTAGAAGACTTGACAGGCCAATTCAAAGGTCGGAAGAAGAATTTTTGGATAGTGCTATTACAAGTGATCACTGTATTGCTTAAAATTGTTGAGAATATAATTAAGTAAATAAAGTATGTTCTCTCTCATAGCTTAACCTTTAGATGAGATGGTCACACACTTCAACATGGTAGGGGAGTAGGCAGAGGTCCTAAGTTCGAATCTCATTGCTACTTATTATCAAAAAGAATTTTCACGTGTTTGGCCCAGAAAAAAGAATCACGCCCGCACGTGAGGGGATGTATTGAGAATTAAGTAAATGAAAGCGTGTTCTATCTAACAACTTAAGCTTTTAGACGTTGGATGGTCACACACTCAACAAAAGTGATAATGTGATGCAAAGGGAGGGTCCTCTATTCATGTGGGTGGAGCAAAACTACTTTGAACATGCTCAAGCATTGAAAGTGATGCACAAAGCGATTTGAGTGATAAGTGATCGCTTCGTTAAATACCAAAAATGCTGTGTGTGTGAGAGAGAGAGAATACTTTTTGCTATGCAGGATCATCATAAGGCTTTGACTCTTATTTGCTTTCTTGATTTGCTTCTTTTGTACTTTATTCTTCTTTGAGATGACTCATTCTTCTGTGAACAAGTCTTCTTGTTTTGCTACTTTTGTTTCTTTCTTTCTGTCTCTCATCACTAATGTTTCTTTTTCTCCTTCTCTTGTGTGTTCTCTATTTATTTTATTCTCCAACCTTGATTTATAGGCTGCATGTTAGGATAATAATGAAAATGACTCTTAGCAAGTAAAGCTAATTATTGATTTTGTTAGTAACAACAACATACCCAGTGTAATCCCACAAGTGGCCGTCGGCTCAAAAGAAGCGTAATCAATGCAGGGTTGCATGAAAAATAAGACAGCAAAATATCAAGAGACAAATACAACATAGTAATACACACATAAAGATAATGATCAACGCGATATCAACATAATACAAGAAAAGGAGAAGAGGATATGGAAAGGCCTAGCCCTCGACCTCTCTCACACACAGCGCAAGCAAACTCAAATATAAAATCAGTGTCTAAAGTTGATCTTTTATGGCCAATAATTTGAAAACTCATCATCTCTTTTGGGCTTGTTGAAATTATAGTTTACTAATATTTAATTTGAGTTGTTGGGATTAATAGTCATTGTTGCATATTGGTATATTTTCAGATTAATAATGTTTACTACAATTTTTCTTTATAAATGTAATTCTTGCATATGTTAGGTAACTTTTATTTTGAAACTTCCTATGTTTCCCAATCAAAACATTGTTTGCTGTCTTTGAGAAGAAAATTTCAAATTGCTCTATCCCTTGTTGTGCTGTAGTATTTATCTACCTTTTTTGTTTTGATTTGGCTAATTTGGCTCTTTATGTACGTGCTACTTAAATATTCCAAAGTTTCGATTGATTGTGGTGGATGTCTGAAGACTTCAAGTAGGTGAAAGTGAATCAACATATAGTCTGACCCTCTTGTCCATGTGGATCCATAAACAAGTGAATCGACTGGTTTTCACTTCTGCTCCTGGTTAAACTAAATTACACATGTGTCGATCTCTACTTTAGGGTGTAATTTTTCTGCAAGGATACTCTGGGGCATAATTTTTTACATAATGTTTAACCTGGGGAGGGGTCAAAACTACCCCTATACTATTGGATTTGTTTTAAAATTACCTTCCGCCACCTATTGGCCTCTAAATACCCCCGTTGTTATTTTCGAGCTTAAAAATACCCCTACAACTAAATGTTGTGATATGTTTAAGACCATAAGTTCCAAAAGTCTTTTCTTTATAAAATACTGTGTCCCATCAAACAATATCACGTAGAATGAAACAGATGGAGTAGTAAGTTTATCACGTGAATTTCCACTAGCTAGACAAAAGGGGATGTACTTTTTTCTTTTGATTGGTAAAAGGGGATATACATATGTAATGTGCTTAAATTAATTTCAGATAAAGAAAGGAAGAGATTATCCTAACTTTCCACTGTTGGTTCCCGCTCAGGAAGCGTCTGTACAGCTTGATCAATGATCTGCCCACTGTTTTTGAAGTTGTAGCGGAAAGAAAGCCCATAAAAGACAAGCCCAGCTCAGATAGCGGGAGCAAATCCCGTGGTAGCATAAAGGTACTGAAACATCCTTAAACTTTATCTTCTCTTTGTTGTTCCTGAGTTGGTAGGTGCCATTGGTAGTAGGGTTAATGCCATAACATCAGGTAGTTGATGCTTGGAAAATTAAGTCAATTGTGCTCTACTGAAGATCCAAATTTCCCTTTTTATTGAAACTATGAAGATTGAAATTTCTCTGTGTATCTAGTATTTTCTGTTTCTTCTGTTGCAAAATAACTGCTCTCACATTTCTGCAGAGGATGGCTGATGTTCAAGCTAAAAGCACTCCAAAGCTGGCTGATGAAAGCTGCGACGATGATGAACACGGTGAAACACTATGCGGAAGCTGTGGTGGGAATTACAATGCTGATGAATTTTGGATTGGCTGTGATATCTGCGAGAGGTGGTACCATGGGAAGTGTGTGAAGATAACACCTGCTAAAGCTGAGAGTATAAAGCAGTATAAATGCCCGTCATGTAGCTTGAAGCGGAGCAGACCATAGTTACTTCATGAATTAGAGAGGGATCATGCCATCAACTTTGCTGCTTTGGCAACTAACAAGATAGTACAGCATTATGTAATGGGATCCTAATCGTAGCATTTTCACCTTCACCCTTGGGAAGGGACGGAGTTTGGTTTCTTCACTCAATCCATTTTCAGGTGCCCAATATATATAAAGTTTCTCAATTTATAGCATCATGTAATGTTCTATTACTTTTGTGGTTTTCATAAGTGTTAAATATATCAAAATTGACGCATTTGGCTTCTACTGAATCTATGTATAAGATTTTTACCAGGGTTAGATGGTATAGAAGGCCTGATTATGTCTGTAAGTGGTTCTGTTTTTTTACAAAAATTGCATTCAACATAATGAATAAGAAGAGGAAAATATAAAGACCTGTAATGTACTAAGATTCAAAGGCTGTACGCCATTGAATCTATTTAGCCTTTGAATCTGGAAAAAAGAGCTTGGCTTGTAGCAATGTTTGGCAATTCTATTAACATTGTTAGCCTGGTGTTTGCTGTTGATTTTTGATTTCTTCTCCAAAATGGCCTCTCTACCCCACAAAGGTAGAGGTAAGGTGTGCATACATCCTACCTTCTCCAGACCCCACTTGTCGGATTATTCTGGGTATGTTGTTGTTCACCAAAATGATGTAATGTAGAATGAAAGATCCAGAGAGTGCACTTGCAATATGGGCTCAAGCCCAACTCATCGTTCATCAAGAAAGGCTGAGATGGACATTAAAACGTCGGAGTTGCATCAGGTATTTGCTTTGAGCATTCCTGTCTGCTGTACAACAAACTTCCACCATAAACAACTTTCATCTAATTTTCAGGAATGAATATGAAAATTAATTCTTACCTATTGTTCTCACAAAGTGCTTCTCAAAGGTTCACTTTCATAAGTTTTTTAGGCTTCTGTCGTGGTAAGTGCCAGAAAATACTATAAAAACACTTCTAAGCATGCTAGGAATGTCTTCTTTGGATTTGTTGAATCTTGTGTACAAAAGTTCATGTAGACGGGGAAGTATCGCCAAGTCTCAATGCTCGGCTATGCCAACATCAAAGATTTAAATTTGATTTAGAAGCAGTTAAACATTATATGTTTTCTAGTTCTTGGCTATTCCTTAAACAACGGTCCTACAAACGCTTTTCTTGTTCTTGTTAAAAGGAGTTAAGTTCACAAATGGCCTTCATAAGGGTGGTCTTGACTTATAGCTTAACATTTTTTTATAAAATGACCTCCGCTTTAGAAATTCGTTCGGTAAATCTTTTATTGCCCATCGCGCATAAGTTATGGGTATAAATTAGTTTAATGAACCTGCTCATTGACCGAAGTCATGCCTTATAGGTAAGAGTTAGAACTTATGCCCAATGGGCAGCAGAGAGAAGCTTCTTTTTCCCATAAGGCATAACTTCAAATTCTTGTCTATAAAGCAGGAGTTCAAGATATTTCAAGACAGTGATCTGCTAAATTGATCACAAGTTCTGCTTACAGGCAAAAGTATGATTTTTTTCAAAGTTAAGCACATTTTTTAAAGAATTTGTTTAGCGGGGACAAAAATTCAAGATGACACTTTTGGGGACGCCACGCTTCATTTCTCGTATTAAAAGACAAAACACATGTTTGTCATGCATTTTAGTTGTGGGTGGAGGGAGGGAGGACAAGAATTTCAATGTGTACTATTAAATGCAACCATTTAACATATAGCCACATGGGCACATTAAATCCCTATTGGAGTTATATTGACCAACTGCCGCTCTGTTTGGCATTTGCTAATGCAAAATTTGGGTTATGCAACTTGGCGTGAGGAACCAAAAAACTAAAGAAATAAAAAAGTCATTTAATGTGACATTAGATTTCCCTCCGTTCCATTTGTCCACGTTACTAAAAATAATTGTCCCAAAATACTTATCAATTTATAAAATCAAGATAGAATTAAATAAAATTTTCATATTTTGTTCTTAAAATTAATTATTTTTAAACTAGTCAATATTGATTAGATCGCATTTTATTGGAAAGAGATAAATGTAATGCAGTAAAAGTGCACTTATATTTAAGGTGCGTGTAAAGAGGAAAGTGGACAAATAATATGAGACGAAGGGAGTAATCACCATAACGTGCATGTAAGGTTTATGAGTCGATCTTATTATAGTACTCTTATTTTTCATCCAAAAAAGGTAAAAGCATACTAGACTGAAGCTTACGTTGTACATTAATTAAGAAATGGACATATTTATATAGAGCATCACATAATTAAGGACTTTCCAAGGAGGGAAAATAAATACATTATCTAGGGGACTTGAGTGATTCAATTTGAGATTTGCCACAAGGACCCTTTGTTCCGATGAAAGATCTATACTCATTGAATGTCATTGGAGAATATAAGGCAGGACACTCCTTAGTGACAAGTTCATCTGCAGGTTTAATGATTTTATCACCTCCAGGATTATAGAAGAATGCTAAGGACACTCTTTATTTGAATTAACAACCACCCTGTGCTCCACGCTTTTGTATATTGCATTACTCAACACCTGATGTAGCCATTATTTAATAAGATGAAGTTATGTACAAATTAAACACAAAAATGTAGATACAACGTTATTTATACAAAAACTTAGACAACATACGAGGGTTTCGTAATTATTTTTCCTAGGAAAAAGGTATATAATGCTTAAACTTTTTTGTAAAGAATGGATCTTGGGCTAACTCAACCCAAAAACTAGCTTGTATGGTGAGGATTGTCCAAATCCATATAAGAAGTCCATGTTTCCATTTCATTTTCGATGTGGGACTCTTAACACTCCCCCGCACGCCCAAACCTCGTTAACTGGAGCGTGGATAATATAATTGGGGGCCCAACATCGGTGAACAAAGAATTGGAATGAGTCTGACTCTGATTTGTTGTGAAATCTTAAATATAACTCAACCATGATACATAGAGGGGCATGTCAAACCTCTAACATAATTACAACAACAATATACACAGTATAATCCCACAAACAGATAATAGACTTCTATCATGAGATACACAACTAAGTTACAAAACAATGTTGTACACATATTTTTGCTTAACCATTTGAGTACGTAGTTCGTTGGAAAAAAAAATTACCCGGCTAATATCACGTATGGTCACTAAAATTTTACTGACTATATCAAAAATTAAATTATATTAGGTCATATTGAAATAAAATAATTGTATTTACCTATTATAATAGTAAAGTTATAATATTTTACCCATTATAACTAAGGGTGGCCAGTGGGCCGGGACGGCCCGCCCCCGCCCCGCCCCTGAGTAAAAAAAAAAAAAAAAAAAAAAACGGTAGCGGGACTCGAACTCGGGACGGGACAATGTCTCGTCCCGCCAGACCCGAGCCCGTCCGCCCCGAGCCCGTCCCGAGCCCGCCCCCGATCCCGCCCGAGAGCCCCCTTTGCAAATATAACCGTTGCACCAACAACCATTTTAGATTTTGGCCGTTGGGCAACGGCCATTTTTGGCCTCCCCCCTCCCCCACCCCCTACCCCTTAACATTTATTTTTAACCCATAAGTTATTATATTTACACTTTTACCCAATTTTCCAACTATAAATAACTCATTTTCTCTTCATCTTTCTCACAAATCTTCCTACAATCTCTCTAATCTCTCAATATATCTCTCTACAAGTCTACATTGTTTACTAAATATTCAATTTTATTTATTCATTTGGGAATTGGGAGTGAAGTTGGCAACTAGCTTGAGGATCTTCCATCGAGCAAAGTTTCAATTTTCAACCTCTCGATTACACGTCGACGTTACGTCGGCGTTTGGTACATTCGTTCCTTCATTAAATTATTATTGTATGTTTATTTTATTTAGCGCACTTAATTTTATTAACTTTAATTCTTTATTATCATAATTAAAATGGAAGAATTAAGAGGTATGTTTAAGGGTAAGGGTAAGGGTGCTTCTTCTAGTAGGGGCAACCAGGGCAAGGGTACTTCTTCTAGTCATTTTATTCCTACACAGGATGATTTTGTTGATACTCAACATTTTCCTACAATACCATTAGATTTAGACGAGGAGCTATTTTCTGGAACTCAAGAAGACTTTAATTTAGGCGATGATCTAGATGATACACCCACTAATGTTGATGACAACACACCCACTAGTGCACCTTCAACTGAAATACCTCTTATTCCCCCTAGTATGAGACGAGGTCCAGCAAAACGACCATTAAAATAAGATGTATAGACATTTTTTGATAGGGACGTAGAGAATCAAGTAGCTATATGTAAAATTTGTAACAATGTTTTAAAATTTAAAACTGGAAAAGGTCACGGTGGGACGGGGGGTTTAATTAGACACGTAGTAAGTGCTCATCCAACTAGATATGCCCAATACCAGGCTTCAAAACCGGGTGCGCAAACGCCCGCTCCATTGGGACAAGGTTCACATGCGATCCGGGACCAAGTACATGGTCAAATTAACCCTATGACGGGGGGAATTGTAGGCCCTAAATACAATAAACATAGAGATAGGAAAGCAATATCAAAATTAGTTGTTGTGGAGGGTTTGCCTTTTCAATTTCCTTCATCTCCCGGTTTTATTCATTACATTAGAGATATATATAATCCTGCTTTTAACGATTTTCCTAGATCAACTGTTAAGAGAGATGTATTTAAATTCGCGCATGAATATCAACAATATTTACGTTTTTCATTATATCATTTTAATGGCAAAGTATCTATCACGTCTGATATAGGTCGTAGTACTAACGGCCATGATTATTTAACTGTAACTTGTCATTGGATAGATTATAAATGGTCTATGCAAAAACGTATCTTAGCGTATAGATATATAGATGATAGGCACACTGGTACTTTTATTGCAGATAATATTTATCAAGTGTGTCATTATTACGGAATAACCGATAAAATTATGACTATTACATTAGATAACGCTTCTTCTAACAATTACGCAATTACAATTTTAAAAAATAGTTTAACTCCATCTTTTCCAGATCATTTTCATATAAAATGCGCGTGCCATATATATAATTTAACTGTAAAGGATGGCCTATCACTTTTTGAAGACATTCTTAGTAAAATACAATTTGCTATAAACTTTATTTTTAAAAGTAATAAAGTACAACAAAGAAAAGAATATAAAAAAACTTGTCACGATTGTGGACTACCTTTTAGAAAAATTCCACAAGAAGTATCCACTAGGTGGAATTCTTTATACGAGCAACTACTTGTTGCTTATGACTATAGAAAACCTATAACTTTATTTTTTAACTCTCATAATCAAAATCCAGCTGATATGATTGTAGATAGTGATTGGGTAAAAATTTCCGAACTTATTGTATTTTTAGAGAAATTTTTTCAAGCAACAAAAGAATTTTCCGGTATATATTATCCTACTATTTCAACTATGTTGTTTTATATAACTCTAATATTTTTATTACTTAGTGAATATATGAAAAAATCAGCTTATATGGCAGCTATTAAAAAAATGTTTATCAAAATAAAAAAATATTTTATTCCTATTCCCACTATTTATATTATTGGTTCTGTATTAAATCCGACTATTAAAATAGACGGTACTAAATCACTAATTGGAACTATTTACGATTGTATAGAAGTACTACCACCTCCAAGTCCCAAAAATCTAAATCACCCACCACCTATTAAACAAACTAAAGAAGAAGTGTTGTCTAGAGTAGAACACCAATGCAAAAAAAATATAGGTTTTATCAACAAGAAAATGCTAGTAACTTACCGGCTTCCATACCATCTTCTTCATCTTCAACACAACCTCACAAAAAACATGTTGTTTCTGCGGCTAGTATTGAAAGCCTCAGAATTAGAATGTGCGGCCGTACCTCTACTACTAACCAAATTAGCTAATTGGATATTTTTGTTTTGCATGGTTCTGTACCGTACCAAGAAGTTATCAATGAAGATGGACATGAAGACTTGCTGAAATACTGAAGGGGGAATGCAAAGACCTTTCTGACACTTTCATTGATGGCCCGAGATGTTTTGAACATTCAAGCGTCATCAATTGCGTCTGAAAGCGCTTTTTCTGCCGGCAGATATCAAATAGAAGACCACAGACACTCATTAGCCGGAGACAGCTTGGAAATTGCAGTATTATTCAGAGATTAGATACGAGCGGAGCGAAGAAGGTGCGGTCAACCGGAGATCAACGAAGAAGAAGAAAACTACAACGAAATCTTATCCGAAGGTGGTGGAAGCGACGTGGATCAATTTGACCAACAAATACCAAATCCAACCGAAGAACCACAGGAAATTATCAAGCAATTAGAACAGGTTTTTTTTAGAATGTAATTTTTTTAATTGCAATTTTATTATGTAATTTGCAACTTTTGGACAACACCACAAAGTTGCAATTTCGACAATTGTATTTGTATTACAAAAAAATCATATGTCTATTAAATAATATAAGAGGCACAAAAATAGCCTTGGGATGTTTTTATTACACTATCTTGTCTTGTTTATTGAGTTTTTCTTTTTTTATACATATGTTATTTTATTTTATTTTTAAAAAAGGAAAATCCGCCAGAACCCACCCCGATCCCGACCCCGACCCTACCCCGCCCCGACCTGATTCCAACGGGATCGGGATCGGGACGTGACTGGAGCAAGTCCCGCCAGACCTGACCCCGACCCCTTAGCCCGTCCCGCCCCGACCCCGACCCCGCCAGACCCGGCCCGCCAGACCCGAGCCCGGCCCACTGGCCACCTCTAATTATAACAACAAAATCACCTCGATAGATGATCTTGTCATTATAGTGGCCAAGTGTAGTTATGTTGACATGACAGAAAAATAGTTTATTGTACTGTTATAGTAGGTAAATTTTTAATAATTTTATTGTTATAGTGGATAAAGTTTAATAACTTTAAAAGTTTTGTAATTCACTATATTATAGTGGATAAAGTTCGGTGAAGATTCGTGAAATTAACTCAGTTTTCACCTAACGAAATATTTTCGATATGTTCATTCTGATGATCAAACATGAGAATAGACCATATTATGGTGATCAGTACTAGACTACTAGCATTAATAACGGGTGTGAGATCTAAGTGGTATTAGGCTATTAAAAAAACAAAAAGATAGTACTTTTAGTCTATTTACTAAATGAATTTGCTGGGAAGAAAAATGAAACTAGCTAGAAAACAATTAAACAAACAATAAAAGTTAATTACCTGAATTTGATCTCCAATATTGACAATGAAGGCATTAGGAATAGGCTTAACAGTTAGCCAGTCATTGCCACGGCGGATTTGGAGGCCGGCGATATCGATGTCGTGGAGGAGAAGGGTGATGTTGGGAAGAAGCGAGCAATAACCAAATTGCACGACAAGGTAAATGCGGAAGGATACCCAAGTCAAAAAATATCCCACACTATTTGAACAAGAGGAGCAAACTATTTCAAGCACAAACGGATATATGGACAACAGTTATACCAACAATAACATACCAAAGCAAGCAAAAAATAAATCGAATACAAGAGACACTAAATTTATGTGGAAAATCCCCTTCAATGTGAAGATGAAATAACCACGGACCTCCGCCCACAAAAGCTCCACTAAAATCAACAAGAGTTACAACAATGTTCTCCAAATGACTATAACATCAACGCCAAAGACGGAGCAACAATACATAAAAGATAGCACCAAAACTAGTGAAGAAAGGAGAGAAATCACCCCAAAACGAGCTATTGAGGAAGTCGTGCAAGCAAGCGGAGTGGAATCTATTAGAATAGAAAATAGTGCAGCTCGATCAGTATAAGAATAAAGCCAGGAGGTTGGCAGGAAAGGTGACTTTCTTTTCCTTTTCGACTTCTTCCTTTAGAACTTCATGTAAAGTGGAAGGGTAGGCCTTTGGCACCAAAAAGGTGAGGATCGAAATTCGAAGAGTCGTGCTCGAAAACTGGAGCTACAAACCACAAAATTCAATCTTCACCGTTGAAATCGAAGAAGCAGATGTTGAGAATCTTCAGTTCAAATGTGAGCACGATCCAATAGTTAACGAAATGGAAAACACTGTTTAAAATGGATTGATGTAGTAGATTTTCAATGTGCGAAAATAAGTTTTTCTCTCTATATATGGCTGATACGAATTCACTCTTGTGTATATGAAATAAGACCTGCGTTGATCCTATATATAGTGAGTTTTATGGAAAAAGTGGGCTGGTCCAAATTGAATTGGATTTTATTAATTCAATTCCACATAGGGAGGAAAAAACAAAAAACCCAACAATTCTCTCCCTCCCGACTATGTGGAAGAAATCGTCATCCCGTCGATCAAGCAACAATCCTCAAACTTCCCTCTTGACAAAGATTTTGTCAACATATCTGAACCATTATCATCAGTGTGAATCTTCTCAAGTTCAAGCAACTTAGAATCCAACACATCTCTAATCCAATGGTATCTCACATCAATATGTTTCGACCTACCATGAAAAGTAGAGTTCTTGCCAAGATGAATAGCACGCTGACTGTCGCAATAAAGCACATACCTCTCTTGAGCAAAGTCAAGTTCCTCCATAAATCTCTTCATTCAGGGCAACTCTTTACAAGCTTCAACGACAGCAATAAGCTCAGCTTCTATAGTAGATAGAGCAATACATTTTTGCAACCTACATTGCCAAGACACAGCTCCCCCTGCAAAAGTAACCAAATAGTCTAAAGTAGACTTGCGAGTATCAACATCACCGGTCATAATATGATTACGCATATTATCTTCAACCCATTGTCTGATATAACCACAAACCTGTAGATGCTCAAATTCCCAATCTTCATCATTCATAGATTCGAGCTTGTTAGAAGCAAACACAGGTAAATGCATTTTCTTGACAAATAGAAGATCTTTCATCTTACCTTTCTAAATATGGTAATTACTGCCATTTAAGCAAACCATCTTGCTCATATTTGCCTACATCATTCAAATAGACAATCAACACAATCAAATACAACCACAAGCTCTGATACCACTTTGTTGAAAGAAATGAGCAATAACCAAATTGCATGACAATGTAAATGCAGAAGGATACCCAAGTTAAAAAAACTTTCCACACTATTTGAACAAGAGGGGAAATTAATTTCAAGCACAAACGGATATATGGACCGCACCTATAGCAACAGTGAAATATCAAAGCAAGCAAAAAATAAATCAAATGCAAGAGACACCAAATTCACGTGAAAACACCCTTCAATGTGAAGAGGAAACAACCACGGGATCTCCACCCACAAAAGCTCCACTAAAATCAGAAATAGTTACAAAAATGTTCTCCAAATGTCTACAACATCAACGCCAAAGACGGAGCAACAATACATAAAAGATAGCACCAAAACTAGTGAAGAGAAATCACCCCCAAAAATGAGCTACTGTTCGTGCTCGAAAACTAGAGCTACGGACCACAAAATTCAATCTCCACCGTTGAAATCGAATAACCAGATGTTGAGAACCACAAGTTCAAATTTGAGCACGACCCAACGGTTAACAAAATGGGAAACAATGTTTAAAGCGGACTGCTGTAGCAGATTTTCAATGAGCGAAAATCAGTTTTTCCTTCTCAATTTCTCTCTCTCTATATGGCTGCTATGAATTCACTCTTATGTATATGAAATAAGACCTAAGTTGATCCTATATATAGTAAGTTTTAGGAAAAAAGTGAGCTGCTCTAAATTAGATTGAGTTTTATTAATCCAATTCCACATAGGAAGGGAAAACTCAAAAACCCAACCGGTGATGTCACCATGGTCCGAGTGGGGAGATAGCCCAAGTGTAAGGTCCGGCTGAGAACATTTTGAGTAAAAGTTTACCCTTAGGCATGCACTAGTTTCACTATCTCCTCCAAAGCTTTGGTGTAAATATTCCTCATTTAATCCAAGGCCTATCGATAAAATCTTATTTAACCTTCTGCTTAGTTTCACCATATTCCGCCGCCAATTTCCTGATAGATGATAAAAAAATTAACAAGAAGTAGATACTAATTAAGAAGAAACATATAACTATTTGGTTCAAACGTACAAATTAATATGAACCTTAAGTAGTAGTAATAAAAAGGTAAGACAACTTAAAGAGCAAAGCATGGGAAAAGATGGAGATAATGCTAATTTATTACAACCTTGTAGTATGGTCAAGTGACAAAAAGTTACACCAAAACGTATTAACGTATCATAGTTAATTTAGTGGAAAAAAAGAAGGTGAGGGCTGTCCAGTGGGCCGGGTCGGTCCGATTCCGACCCGACCCGATCCCCCATAAAAAAGAATTTGTCGAGGTTCGAACTCGAGACGGGGCCTGGGATCGTCCCGCCCATCCCGACCCGACCCGACCCCATCCCGCCCCGCCAACCCCCTTAATATTTTTGCCCCCACCCCATAAACCCTCCCTACCCTCTTAATAATTATTTTTAACCCCTAAGTTAGTATATCTATAAATACCTCATTTTCTCTCCATTTTTCTCACAAATCTTTCTACCATCTCAGAAGTTGTAAATTATGAATAATGAACTTGTCAATTCTTTTGAGTTAAATTATTGACTCTAGTATTGTTATCATTTATATAATGTAGATAATTGTTCGTAGAGCTTACGAGGACTCGGGAAACTTGAATAGCATGTAAGAACTGTTTACAGAACACCATATAATAATCATATTATGAACAAATAAAGTAGCAACATGAGATGTGTTATGAAGCCTTATTAGCATTTAATAGTACATTTGTCTTTGAGTGACTAAATTGAAGCCAATCTATGAAGCTTTTATGGAAGTCGAATGCGACATGAACTTAATTAACATAACACAGAAGCATTGACATAAAATGTAGGGAGAGAAAGTAGTTGTAAATTGGTGCAACTTTAAATGGTCATAACTCTGCGCTCGGATATCAATTTTACTCAATTTTTTTTATTTTGTGTATTTTTTTTGAGATGTGGACGGTGCTAATAGGCTGTTTGACGCCACCAATTTTTAGGAAAACGACCATTTTCCCCCAAATCGGTTTTTAATTTTGCATTTTCTTTAGTAAACATCTCACGATATACAATAGATTTCAACGTCGAAATTTCGTGGTAATGTAGGTGCGAATGTCAATTTCAGTGTTGGAAATTCAACTTTTTTAACAAAAAAAATGTGAATCCCGCGACCAGACCCATCCCGTCCCACCAAATCCCGGCCCGCTTCCGACGGGACTTGGGACGGGACGGGACCTCTTCCCTTCCAGCCAATCCCGGCCCACCGGAGCCCGCATCCCGACCCTCCTCCGTCCCGCCGGGATTGGTCCCAGCCCACCCTGCCCCGCCCCGCCCACTGGCCACCCTATTACTATATTAAAGTTGACCATGATCAAGTGATAAATTAAACTTTACATGCAAACACATATGCATAGGTGTCTAGAGTTTGAAGCATGTGAGTTACTATAACGACCTCATGTTAATTAATATATAAAAATAGTTATTTTCACAGATAAATATTTGTTAGAAATTTAACTATATGAGATTGAATTTTTCATCTTTAGTGACTTAAACACGTGGGCCCCGCATGTCAGAAATATCATTTCTTCACACATGCCTAATATACTAAATGAGTAGATGATATTAGTGGCAAGTATCGTCAAATTTCATTAAGAAATGAAAGAGATATTGGTATACAAAGTAAGGTGTTTGAGACATGAATAGATGGATTGTTTTGGCCAAAAATAACAAATCTCCCACATAGGTAAAAGATGGAAGGATTGCGCACTATATAAGCTCTATTTTTTAGCAAGGGTTTAGGTCCCCAAGGGGTAACCCATGTGTTTAGAAGAGGAAGGATCTAGGTGAGCTTGGGTTCGGGGCTAAGCCCCAGTTTTCTTCTTGTTTAACCTTCCTGACATCATTTTTTACCTAAAGTTTAAGACAAAATTTTCTAAGTGTTCGAAAGGTGTATGTTTCAAACTTTGCTTCTGGTTTTGTTGTTGCTACTCAAGTGAATGTTATTGTCCCTGCTCCTGCCAGTTTCCAAGGAGAACACCCATAAAAGTTTTTGTGTATAAACTTCAAAAGATGGCAACAAAAGATGTTGTTCTATCTTACTACGTTGAACCTATCACGCTTTCTGACAGAAGATCCTTATTCTGGTGGGGATACAATAGACACTCAGTCTAACACAATGGATGAAGTGGGTGAAGATATCCATGTCACAAATGCCCTGAAGTTAACTCTGGATGCCTGGAATCATAGTGATTTCATGTGCAAAACCTGCATTCTGAATGGTCTGTCGGATACACTCTATATTATGTATTGCACCGTGAATACGACAAAGGAGTTGTGGGTAAAACTCGAGAAAACATACAGCGTACAGGATGCGGGTACTAAGAAATTCATCATTGGAAAGTTTCTGAAATTTCAAATGGTGGATGGTAAATCAGTGATGTCCCAAATTCAAGAGTTTCAAATGATTCTTCACCATCTGAATTTGGAAGGAATGAAGCCAAATGAGCAATTTCTGGTTGCGTCTTTAATTGAGAAATTGCCTCTCTCATAGAACGAGTTCATGAGTTATCTCAAACTAAAGACAAAGGAAATGGGGTTTGAAGATCTTATTGTCAAACTGCAAATACAGGAGGATAATAAAAGAACTATATCAAAGGAAAAACAGCCAATGGAGGCAAAGGCGAATCTGGTTGATTCAAAAGAAAACGCCAACAAAAAGTGCAAGTACCAGGGAGATGGCAAAAGCCAAACGATGGAGAAGTTCAAAAGAAACTGCCATCACCATGGAAAGGCTAGTCATATGATCAAAGAGTGCCGCAAACTGAAGCGAGAGTAGAAGGAAAAAGTCAAGAACAAAGGCAAGGCCAAGTCTAACGTTGTGCAAGACAAGGATGATCCTTCGAACCTTGGAGACATGATTGTGGATTCTCGGCTGTAGTGCTGGAGGCAAATCTGGTGGAGAATCCAAGGCAATGGTGGATAGACACGGGTGCAACCTATCACATCTGCTCTGACAAGAGTGCATTCTCCTCTTACGCCCCAATCTCGGGCAAAAAGATGTTCATGGGCAATGACACTACCTTCGAAGTGCAAGGGGTTGGAAAGGTTGTCCTCAAAATGACTTCAGGCAAAGAGCTTATTCTGAAGGAAGTGATGCACATTCCTAACATCCGCAAGAACTTGGTTTCAGGGCCATTGTTGGTCCAAACTGGCTTTAGATTAGTTTTTGAGTCCAACAAATTTGTAATAACTAAGAATGGTATATATATATATGAAGGGGCTTAGCGTGTGACGGCCTCTTCAAAATGAATGCTATGTCTGTAATCCATTCATATAATGAAATAAAACCTTATATCTACTTGCTTGAGTCCTCTAATTTATGACATCATAGATTAGAACACGTTAACTACAAATCCATTAAAAAGTTAGTAAAGTTAGAATTGTTGCCTTCCTTCGACATAACCCTCAACATAAATGTGACGTGTGCGTAGAGGCAAATTTAACCAAATCATCTTTCCATTCAGTCGAAAGAAACACCGCTCCTCTAAAACTTATTCACCGACATATGTGATTTAAAGTTTGTGCAAACTAGAGGGGGGAACAAGTACTTTGTGAATTTCATTGATGATAGTATAAGGTATAGTTATGTTTACTTGTTGAAAAGTAAAGATGAAGCGTTTGAAGCATTTAACGTTACAAAGTAGAAATTGAAAATCAACTAAACCTACGGATTAAGACAATTCGTAGTGATAGAGGGGGAATACGTAGCACCGTTTGAAGAATACTGTGCTCAATTCGACATTGTTCATCAAACGACTGCTCTATACTCGCCTCAGTCTAACGGTATTGCTGAGTGCAAAAACCGTACGTTAAAGGAAATGATGAATGCTTTACTTATCAATTACGGTTTAGCCCAAAATATGTGGGGCGAAGCGATTCTTACCGCTAATACAATTCTCAATAGAGTTTCGCATAAGCGTAAGGATAAAACTCCATATGAATCATGGAAAGTAAAGAAACCCACTTACAAATATTTAAAAGTGTGGAGTTTTTGGCAAAGGTCGAAGTACCTAAACCAAAATAGGTCAAAATTGGACGTAAAACGGTAGATTGCATATTAACACCAGGTGGACGGGGAACCAACTCCCACGTCTTATTTTCAATAAGAGCATTATATTCGTCATCCACGGCCAATTCCCAATTCGGGTCATGAAGGGCAGACACCGGGTTACGGGGTAGGGGGATTTAGTGACATTAGAATTAAGATTAAAATGTTGTTTCGATTTAATAATCCTCATTTGGCTACGAGTAATGGGCCCTTGAATCGAGGTAGAAGTGGACGGGATTGGGAAAATTATTTGGTTGGCAACGGACTGGCCAGCAGGCAGTGGGCCTGCTGGCCCAACAAAAGGACGAGAAACTGGAACTGCATCAGAAGTGGCAGTGGGCCGAGAAGCTGGGTCAATACCGATATCAGTACTGGGCCGAGACATTGGTCCACTGCTGAGACCATGTGGGCCAGACGACGCTCAACCAGGAAAATGTGGGCCTGCTGGTGGATTCGATTCGCGGGATATTTCGGATAAATGGTGGATAATATACGGTGAGATCCCATCATCTAAAAAATTATACGAACTAGACACGGGACTACTCAATTTAGCAAACGGAAATTGGGACTCATTAAAAATAACATGGCGACTAATTATGATTTTGTTAGGGGATAAATCATAACATTTGTAACTACGATGATTAGAGGGATAACCCAAAAACACACACGTGGTAGAGTGGGCTTGAAGTTTGTTAATTGTAGTAGACGGAAAAAGTGGATAGCATAAACACCCAAACACCCTAAGATGAGAATACGAATGATCTTTATTGTAAAGAATTTTAAGTGGGATTGATAAGCTAAGCCTTTAAGAGGGAGGATGATATGTAGATGTAGCCATTTGCAATGTATGATGCCAAAAATAAGGTGGTAAGGATGCATGGGCTAGCAAGGTACGAACAATATTATTTATGGAACGTTTTTATCTCTTGGCCTTCCCATTTTGTGAGGACGTATGTGGACAAGAAAACCGAAAAGATATGACATTAGTGTCACAAAACTCTCAAAATGGTCCATTATCATATTCCGTTCCATTATCAGATTGAATATTTTAAATTTCCCGTTAGAATTGGGTACGGATGAATGCTTTAAATTTTAAGAATGTGGAAAAGACTTGAGACTTTTTAGATAAAGGAAAGGTCCACAAAAAATTAGAATAATCATCAAAAATTAAGACATAATAACGATGGCCCAAAGAACTTAAAATGGGAGATGTCCATAAATCATTATGAATAATGTTAAAATACATCAAAGTACGAGAAGTAGAGGCTACAAACGATAATCTAACATGTTTCCCTAATGGACAAGAAGGACAAAGTGGAGCTACGCGTACCCTTACAAGCAATAAATTATTTTTATGCAGAGAAGACATAATATATGACCCCGGATGACCCAAACGTGCATGCCACAAGGAAGGAGCAAGAACGGCAAAGGTAGAAGGTGTGGCTTGACTCGTGGAAATGGTGATGATTGGATAAAGCTCTCCCCTACTATTGCATCTCATTAGAGGTATCCCCGTCTTGAAATCCTTCACAGAAAATCCAAACGGATCAAAATTAACAGACACCCAATTATCAGTGGTGAATTTTCGGACAGACACTAAATTTTTAATTAAGTTAGTGGCATGAAGAACATTTTTCAAGACGAGAGGCGGATGTGGGGGAGACAAATTCGTATGACCATAACCGCGAATTGGAATTGAGTTGCCATTACCAACAATAATGCTACGATTATTGCTCAAATTGAAATAAGACGAGAGAGCAACTTGTGCGGACGTCATATGAGAAGTGGCTCCGGTGTCCATGTACCAATTTGCATCCGGGGGATGTAATCCAAGTGTATGCATTGCGGCCTCAATATCTGTAGGTGTCGAGATCGGAGATGGGCCCACAGCAGTGAAGGCCTGCTGAGGCCGAGGCCCAATCAGGCATGCTGCCCTGGCCCAGTACTGGATCGTGATGCATTATTCTGGACTGGGAAACTGGGCCTGGAAGCTTACCGGAATTGGGCCTAGTTTCCAGGATATGGCGTCGGTGGAAAATAAGGGTTGTTAGGACAATGGCCACTGGCCCAGCCACACGACCAGGAAGCCCAAGGCTGCGGTCAGTTAGCCTGCGGTCCACTGTTCCAAGCACCATTGCTGCCGTCGCCAATGATTCGGCCACCGCCGCCGCCGATGTTACCATCACGACTGCCTCTGCGGTTATTGTCATTATTTTTCCGATGTTGACCCCTTTGTCCGCCACCGTTGGTACTGTTTTGGCCTGAATTTTTGGAGAATGAGTGAGGGTCATCTGTCGTGGTCATCATCATGACGGAATTACTTTCTTAGCCAAACTGGCCTCTTCCAACGTGAGCATGGAACGGTCCTGATAAAATGGTAGGAGAGGATTACTTCGATGAAGTAGTGTTCCAACTCCATTATAGGCCTCAGATAGGCCTGAAACCATCTGAAGAACAAGACGATCATTGGTAACGGGCGGACCAATGTTTTGGAGTTGATCCACCAATTCCTTCTTCCTTTTACAATAGGCTGAGACGTTCGGAAAATCTTCCATGTTAACATGGGAAAATTCCTGCTCAAGATTGACAGCATGAGAATTTTTGTTATCTTGGAATTAGAGATGGCAGTGGATCCTGGACCCGATCCAAATCCGGTGGATCCAGATCCGTTTTATAGGATACATCTTCAAAATTTTGACCCTACGGATCCGGATCGGACCCGGATCCATTTCTGACGGATCGAATCTGGATCTGAATCTTGTATTTGAGATCCGTATCCGGTCCAGATCTGACCCGTGAATCCATTTTTTATTAAATATAGACATAACCTGGAATGTAATTTTATAAGTATTTTCTTTAAAAAATCATAATTTTTGATATGTAAATGATATGTTTAATCATAAATATTTATTGAGATGAACATTTACTGAGATGAATTTTTTAGTTATCTCTTTTTAAAAAATAGTATTTTTTCATATTGGAGAGGTACTGAAAGGGATCAAAAGATGTCCCTAACAAATAACAATTGAGTTGTAGAACTGTTAAGGATGTGATTACTAGCTTTTGTCACATATATATGTCTAGAAGTTGGTTTGCAGGAATTAAAAATTGTCTCGTACCATGCGAGTAAAAAGGCTTCTTTCTCTTTTAACTTGTGGCATTTAAGTGTTTAATTAAAGATTGATCCTTACTAGAAAATTAGTAGCACATTAAATAAATTAGCAGGCTGGATAACATACAATTGGTAAGCAAAGATGTCTTCATATATAATCAAGTAAGAAAAATAAAAATCTAAAAACTTGAAGAAAATAAAAAAATAACAAAATCCAGTAGAGAGTTGTAACTACTCTCTTGTTTTAGCTCTTTTAGCTCTCTTCTCCCAACAAACTCCCATCCTCCAAAGTTGTTTTCCGATCATACCACCGAGCTGGTCGTCTCTTGATTTATTCCTCCACTTGTAATTTTTGTTGTCATTGAATTTTAAGTTATTGCAATATATAGGCTATTTCACAAAACAATTAATAAAAATAAGTCACATGTGATCAATGAGGCTATTATTTTGTTTAACATGGTTGTAGAGTCTGGAGTGGCCTATGTCACGACCCGACCCGACGGGCCGCGACTAACCGTCCTAATGACGTCATTACACTAACCTGTCACACATAATCCAACTAACACTTAATGAGTCTGAAATCCGGCAGCATAACGCTGCAATAACAACATATGCCGGGGTAGGCCAGCCGACAAGGCTGCCTTTACCCCCGAATGTACCTGCCTCCTGAGGAGTCACAACTAGCCAACACAATACAACAGGCAAGCCGACAAGGCTGCCACTAGATAATGTCATATATACACGGGGACACTCCAACACAGAGTACAATAGCATGGTGACCAAAACAGAGATATAACCCTTACATAAGTACAACCCACAACTCGTCTCTGAGACCTATAAGAAGGACAACGACATATGACGGGACGGGGCCCCGTCGTGCCCCTAAATACAAACATAAGTCTAAAAGAGGTTCGGTACCAAAATGACAAAGCTATGGATCAAAGGAGCTTCCCAACCTGCTGAGTAGGAACCTAGTCCTGAGGTTCACCAAACTGAAAACATGTACCTGCGGGCATGAAACGCAGCCCCCCGAGGAAAGGGGTCGCATGTACGAAATAATGTCGAGTATGTAAAATATGAAGTCGTAAAAGAGATCATAAGTACCCAACAGAAAACAGGAGATCAGTATAAAAATCAGGATCCAAATCCAACTGTGCCATAAACCCTAAAAGTCAGCTGTGCCTTATAAAAATGAGAGTCAAGTCAAGAAAACATGAATGTCTGTCAATATACATATATATACCTGTAACGTAACCCGGCCCACTAATGCGAGACTCGGTGGAATCATATCATAACCCGGCCCATGCTGGGACTCGGTAAAGTCATATCTCATCTATGGATCCATCCTACGTAACCCGACCCTCTAGTGAGGGTCTCGGTAAAAAAATGCAAGGCTGTGCACGAACGTAACTCGGCCCGGGACTCGGTGAGGTGAAGTAGTAACACTTAGCATGAGTAGATATCATGAGTAACCATATGCAAGTAAAAATTATCAGTTGACTCTCAATAAAATCATTATAATAATATCATAATAAACTCTTTGCTGAAAAATCATAGGCACTTCTCATAACAATCCTCTTTAGGAATTAAACTGTATAAGAATCAAGTACGTCCGCCGTACTTTCATTAAATCATGCCACAAGAAAGAAGTAAGGGTTTCACATACCTCGTAGACGAACTAATCAACTCAATATTAGAGTACGGCTCGTTTTAGAACTTCAACCTATAATAATGGTAATACGTTCGTCAATTCTATGATTACTAGCATACTTTATATCGAATAACGACTTCTTATTCTATAAAAATTCGGGCAGCACTTCCCCTGTTTATACATGTTTCCACAACTTTCAAACGAGGCTAATAACATCAATAACCAAGCACCAATTAAGGGCACAACCAAAACAACAATAAATGGAATTTACACACCCACTTCTCATGTAAATTTAGCCTCTTAATCCACATTAAAAACAGCCCACAAAACAGTCCATGTTCCAACAACAATGAGGGTAGAATGTGAAGCCTTTCTACGCCTTTCTACACCCTTATTCCTTTAGGACTTACATTAGCAATTACCACACTTAAACATGCATAATGGTAACTAAATTTTCAGCATTATAACACCACAAACCAGTCCCTAAAACAGTCCATATACATCACAACATGTCCAATAATTTCATGCAAGTTCTTGGCCACAACATGTCATAATTCCATAGCTCTTATCTTAACTCCTAAAATCCAATTTCGTATTTCAATACTTCCATATAACTAGTTCCAAGTAAAACTCAATGTTTCCTTTCAATTTCATCATGCAATTAGTGATAATAATAACAACAATAACCAACGAATCCAACAACACCAAAATCTGTCCCAAATTGGCAACTAGCCCAAAATTGTCACATGCAATGCTTAAATTCCAATTTTTCCTTAACACAAATTCATTACCTTAATTCTAACAACATGCATTACAATTATATCATAGAAAGAAGAATTTTTTATACCTCAAATTCGTCCAAAACAGTCCGCAATTTTCTGCCCACTGTTTGTCCGAAAATCCCCACTGTTTTGTAATTTTTCTCCTCTTTTTTGTTCACTTCTTCAACTCCAATTGACATGCAAGTGTTCTACAATGTTAAGTCATCATCCCTACACGTTTTTCTTCCAAAATTTCATCCCAAAAATCTCAATTTTCTGGGCAGATTTTCGGCCAAGCAGTGGTTGTTTTGCCACTGCTTTTGGTGATGTTTTGCTTCTAATTTTTGGTGAAAAATGTAGTCTAGTAAGAGAAGATAAAAACCTTAAATTTGGTTATGGGTGGAGGGTGATTTTTGCTGAGCTTAGAGGAGAGAATGAGAGGAGAGTTTTTGTTATGTTTGGAATGAGGAAGATGAAAGATGAAGAGTGTAGGTTTAAAAAACAAAATCTGATTTTTCCTTTTTACACTTAGGCCCCCATGTTCTTCAATTAATAGATCTTAAACCCACCTCTTTTAATTCCCGAGAATTTCATAAGCCTCGTATCCTCAATGTCATAATTTTATAATACAATACTATTCCATAACGGGAATATACAATTATTGCTATAAGTATCCAACGTCACCCTTATTGTGACCAACATCTTTCCGGAATCACATCCTCTTGTATACTAATTTCCGGATTAGCATATATAAATATACTCTATATCCAAGATTCGAATCTTACCTCCTTAATTACGTCCTCTAATTATTGTCTTAAAATTACGAGGTGTAACAGCCTAGAGGTGCTAATTGACTACTGTTACTTCATGTTTTGATGTAATTTATTTGGGTATTGACCTTTCCTCAAAAGTAAAAGCAAAATATCAAATCTATCTCAGACAAACAGAGAATTAGACATGTCTTGGAATGGCCAAAGATGAACTTCCATGTCTTAGAATTAGACATGTTAAAGGACAATATACTTTTTGCTTAAATCTGTCTATGAATTTTGTAAACTTTAATTTGTTTTCTTTTGTTTTTTCTAGCATAGGTTGATTGAATGAACTCAATCATTTTTTCAATCAGATTGGGTTTTATTTTGTCAAAAAAGTTTCAACATGTAAAAATATTATTCGACAAATTTTTTTACATGTGGATCCAGATCCGATCCGTGGACCCGGTGGATCCGATGGATCCGGATTTGAATTTGATTTTTATGAACCCGGTGGATCTGGATCTAGTAGGATCCGGTTCAGATTCGATCTGTTGCCATCCCTACTTGGAAAATGTCACGCACCCTATTCCAAGTATTCATCGCCGTAGCGTCGAGTTCAATAATCGTCTGCAAGAGGTTTGTAGAGATAGTGGAATAAATCCACTGGAGAACGGTAGCATCAAGGGTTGTCCATAACGTAGGATCATCCTCGGGGATAGGCACCTTCTCCTTGTCAGTTACCGAGGGGATGATGTGATGGAGGACTTAATGCGAGCGTGCGTGAACCTTGAATAATTTCGCCCACATCACGTATTGGACATTTTCCATCTCAAGAACAATAGGGATGTGGTTCTTGATGTTGGAGACTGTAAGGGCAGGATGAAACATGTTCTTTGACGTGGACATAACGAAAGAACATTATGTGAATTAGGGGTTTGGAAGAAAATTTGGGAAGAGGAAGAAGTTGCACAAAAATCGAGAAATTGCACGAAAACCGAGACTGAGCAGGGGCAACGGAATTGTCTTTGTGAGAATGTATTTTAGCCCTAGACTTCTGATACCATGAAAGAAATAATCTCTTGATTATTATCATTGATGCAGATGTATTTATATACAATTTACAATCTCTAATTATGAAAAATCCTATTCCTACTATAACAATAAATTCTAATTATACTTGTACAAGAATCCTACAACTATGATAAATTTGTACAACAAAGTTGGGTGCAATTAGGTTTCGATTTTCCGTGGTATACACACGGGTATATTTCTGTCAAAAAATAGTTGTCTCAAATCATTTATCATTTTAGAAGTTCAAAGCATAATTAATTATTTTTTCTCCATTTTACCCTTAGTAGAATTTTATCATTAATAGAGATAACACGTGAATAAACTAAATATTTAATAGAGAGAGATTATAACTTAGACATAAATAAAGATAAATGTAGTAAAATAATAATTTGAGATGGAGGGAATAGTACTTTCCATCAATTTATCGAAGACAACGCCACATGATTTATTGCGTCGAAAATGTCATTGAAACTTTCGATGACCGTCGTTGAGAATATTTATGGACAGTCTATTGCATCAACATAGAATTCACATGATGGTGGCAAACAACATAACAAAATCAAGACAATATTTTCATTATCGATCATTCAATCTCAATTCCTTGAGCATAAAAAACCTTAAACAGCAAATACAATGTAGCATATCACTACCTCACGAGTCCTTATCATCAAAGGATGTGGTGTAGCGGATGGAGCTGCTTCTCCCATAATCAAAGGTTTCGGTTCGAGTCTTGAATATGAAAAAATTCTTGATAGGCAATGTTCGCCGTATGGGCCCTACGTAGCATGAATTTGAATATAATCGAACTCTAATGCGGGTATCAGACATGGACGGAAAAAAAGCTTAGTTAAAAGATATAACAATATGTGACGTCGTGTGCAGGTCGTCACAATTTTCTCAGCTTTAATTTCTGTTTCTAACGCGGTGGCGCATGAGCACTGAATATTTCAAAAAAGAAAACTACATTTACTTGAAACAAAAAAAGACGTAGAATATCTAATACTGCTATTATTCTTCATTACAACTTCTTGTTCTAATTTCCTTTCTCTTGGTGTAAAGATTAATTAATGAATTCACGTTTTCTCGTCAACGGGTTTTAACTTAAAGTATTGACGTACATGTGATGTTGGGGTAATTTAAAAGTTGTATAAAATAAGGTTCATTAATTAGTCAAGACAAATTAATAATACGAACATTGTCTAAATCACTTGAACTTGTGTTTCTCGATATTTATTGTTCCACGCTGATGACACTAAAAAGTTTGCACTTTAATTCATTCTTACTTTATAGTCAACTAATTATATGTATTTTTAATATTAATTCTAGTTATGTGAAGCTCTAATGATATTCACGAAGAAAAGGTAGAAAACGTTCACACATATAATTAACATAAGCCGCAAAAATCTTGTCGAGGGCTGCATGCATATGAATTATGACTGGTCATTATTAAAACACCCTAATGAAAGTCGTTTAAAAAAATAAGAATTAGTCGAAGAAGGAAAAAAGAAAAAAAGAAAAAAAATGCTATAAAATAAAATAATAATTAGTAATAAGAAGAAGACGAAGACAAATTGATAAAGATTTGAGCATTATAAGCATGTGCTTTCCACTAGATAAAGCTACAGTATTGGTATTTGTCCAATTTGGATTCGAACAACTTCTCGACATATACATGATAATTCCCATCACTTTGTCCTTTAAGTTCATCGTTTCGTTGAAAAGAAAATATAAAATAACGAAACTTGTCGTGAGGCAAAATCTCGAGTCATTCATACAAATATTATCGAGAGGGTCACTCATAGAACAATATTAAGAAATTTGACATTGAATTACATACTCAGATTGTTAACTTGTATACAGCCAATTAAGACAAGAAAAAGAAGTGCATCTGATAATATTCAATATCCACAATATGATGCTTATCAAGTTGTTTATTGTAAAAAGTTTGCATGAGATGGAATGAGAATAACTCAAATAAGCACGATAAGTTTGCAAAGTTTTATGATCAGTAAATAAATATAACATAATATTCACTCAATATACATCATGTTGCGTCAACATCTCATCTAGAATCTAAAACTATTAGAGAAAACACAGTTAAATTACTTCATTATATTATGTCATTACATATATAAACATCTACCGTTGTATCTGCTCAGCGACCAAAGATAAAGAACTTCTGATGAAATAACACTTTATAGAAAGCTTACCTTACGAAGACAAAAGAACTAATAAACATTGTCGAGGATAAATTATCCATGTTCATTGACTGTTTGGTAGTTAGATGCATAATCATTAATCTAGATAGCCGTTAAATATGATACACTACTAATATTTTTATCCTTTAATTCCGCGTGGCTATGGTCGACTTTGAGCGTCTAACAACAATATACCTAGTGTAATAACACAAGTGAAATCTGGAGAGAGTACAGTGTACGCAGACCTTATCTTGGGAGGTAGAGAAGTTACTCAGGATTTAATTCCAACGTCTAATTTTCTTATTTTATTCTTTACTATTATGCCTAACGAAGGAAAGAAATTGATGTTCTCAAATTTTGTGTACAAGGGAAAAAGCTATCTAACATGATACTAGTAGTCTAAATAATTGGCCCAAAAAGAGTAGTCTAAATAAAACTGGTACCATATTATATATTCACATGGTCATATCACGAATTGTGTTTCTAAGTTCTGCTTTAACTCGATCTCACCCACCTCACACTCTTCATCACTTGGAATATTCAATAAATTATTAGTGTAACATCTAATCTTACTTTTCTCGAGTATATCCTGATCCAATAACATTCTCAAATATCGACTATGAGTGCATTGGTTTTTGTTTCCACAATATCCTAACTCGTCACACGCCTTTTTGTTTTATTTTTATTCCTTTTTTCAACACTTCTTTAATAATTAAAAGAAATCATGATAATTAATTGATCTAGTCCCTAAACTATTATTTCGATAATTTGCATGCATCAGAACTTTAGTGGTAGCAAAGAAGCAGATGCACGTACTAGCTAATGATAGGCACAAACAAGACCAATATTTCTTTGACAAAAACTATGCTCTACTAAGTTTCCAAGTTTTTGATTTGTGAACTAGAAGAATTGTCAAGAGAATATGAAAGAATCATACATGATACATTGTACGCACCCAACACCTATAAACTATTTGGTTCACTCAAATACTAACAATTTGAAGAGGTTAATCATCTGAAGGCGTCGCCTCTTCTTGATCCTGGCAGGCCAACAATTTCAACCGAGCCCTACAAACAATAGCGAGATATTGAAGTATGATAATGCACATCGGATATAGTACTACTTCATTTTGATGAATGATAGAGTGGCCTCTCTGAATTTCACTCGTTCCCCAAGTTAAGTGAACCATCCTTCATTAGCTTTACACTCAGATTATTAAATCTCCCTCTTGAGTAATGTCGAGAAGCCTTTCTCCAATCTGTCCCAGTTTTCATCATGACTGCAAATTCATCATAGCTGATGCGCCCATCCTGTGAAAATGTGAAGATAAAAAGAAATAATCCCTACTCTGTATTCATGTTTACTTGTAAAAGATTTGTGTGTTGGTCTGTTTACCTTATTTGTATCAACTTCCTGGAAAATGTCATTAGCAACATCTGTACAGTCATCTGATCCATCCTCCATCAATGCATCACGAAGCTCATCTGGTTCAATAAAACCATTGCCATCCTTGTCGAAGAAGGAGAAAGCTCTGTGTAGATGTTCATCATTTGCCATCCTTTGAAGATGGAGTGAAATGGCAATAAATTCCCCATAGTCCAGAGTTCCTTTCCCGTTAGTGTCAATCTGTTAGAAATTAACCTACCTTATTAATATTTTTGCATTGGCGCTTAATTTTTTATCATTTTGCTTTCCGTTCTCCATTGATTCTTTTCACTTATTCTATCAAGGGATAAAGAATGAGGCTTTTACTTGTTTATATGAAGTATTCCCACCATTAACTGCATTTAAAATCCAGTTAAAAAATACTAAAACCTCAGCGCAGAAGAGTAACATCTAAAATGAGCTTAGGGATTAAATCACGGAGGGATACATCAAAGTAGCATCTATTTTGACGATCTTTAAATACAAACAAGGTCTATTTAGAAAACCATGTGGGGAAATCAACCAACTCACAGACAGAACAGAGATAATAGTCATCCATTACCCCAGCGAAATAAGTCAACTTTTATTCATCAAAGAGATAAACTCCAAACTATAAACAAACCCAAGAAATCCGAAATCAAAAGGCACAACAACAACAACATACCCAGTGTAATCCCATATGGTGGGGTCTGGGGATGGTAGAGTGTACGCAGACCTTACCTCTACCTTGAGAGGTAGAGAGGATGTTTCCGAAAGACCCTCGACTCAAGAGAACATGACAAAGAAGGTCAGATAAGGTTATCATGGCACAACAGATAACAGATAATTCCAGGAATCCAAGGACAAGAAACTACACGAGTAATACGAGGCATGACATGTCCAACTACCTACTAGCCATCTACCCTGATCTGAATCCTCCATACCCTCATATCTAAGGTCATGTCCTCGGTGAGCTAAAACTGCGTCATGTCCTGTCTAATCACCTCTCCCCAATATTTCTTCAGCCCTCTACCCCTCCTGAAACCATCCATAGCCAACCTCTCACACCTCCAACTCCGCACTGGGGCATCCGCGCTTCTCCTCTGTACATGCCCGAACCATCGCAGCATCGCTTCCCTCATCTTGTCCTCCACTGAGGCTACCCCCACCTTGTCCCGAATATCTTCATTCCTAATCCTGTCTCTCATCGTGTGTCCACACATCCACCGCAACATCCTTATTTCCGCCACCTTCATCTTCTGAACGTGAGACCTCTTAACTGGCCAACACTCTGCCACATACAACATAGTTGGTCTAACCACCACTCTGTAGAACTTGTCTTTAAGCTTTGGTGGCACCTTCTTGTCACACAAGACTCCGGATGCGAGCCTCCATTTCATCCACCCCGCACCAATGCGCGAAATCAAAAGGCAAACTGCATAATTCTTTTCTGTTTGTTTTTCTTCCCTCGTCCCTCCTTTCCTAGTAACTTCTTTCCCCCTTTTTAACTGACAAAATGAAGTGATTGAAGTCCCTCTCCCTGCTTCCCTAGTTCCAAACTTTTCATCTTTTTCTCTGCTGATTCACCATGAGAGAAAACATATTATAAATTTCTCAGCAAGATCAATATTTTTTTCTTTAATAATCGTAGTGTACGGGCCAGCTTGCATGACCTATACTAATTCCACAGGGTGTCTGCTACCTCCCACCAGCACAGGTCTCAGCAAGATCCATTTATCCTAGAACAAGGTTGTCTAAAACTAGTAATTCTAGTTCAAGAGGCAACATACACATTATGGAGGAGGTTTTATAACATTAACATGTGAGATGACAAGGATTGCAGATATTATCAGCCTATCAATACCATAAGCAAGCTCATGTGTTCATTAACCCAGGGAAAAACTGGGACATTAGAACTCAAATGTTTTTTCATCAAAGAGCAGGCAGGTGTACTCACAGCTTCAATAAGCATCTTGACTTCAGAATCAGCCAGCTGTGAATTGACTTTTTGAAGTCCAACTTTTAGTTCTTCGACAGAAACAATACCATCATTATCAGTATCTATCTTTCTAAACATTTCTTTGAGGTCTTCAACTTCTTCATTAGACAAGAAATCAGCAATGACCTGCAGTTGATAGTGCACCTTTTAGTGTTCTTAAGAGCAAGAATGTTTAATTCAAAAATATTGTAAGAGTATTAAACTAACCCTCAGAGCTTTCCTCTTAAACCTATTCATCAGTGCGAACTGCTTAAGTCTTGACTTGACCATATCTCCAAGAGGAACATTTGGAGCCTTCTTAGCATTTTGAAGCCAAGAATGTTCTACAAGATAGAATGTTCATCACAGAAAATACAAGAAAACCACCTTCAAGCTTCAAAACGGGGGTTATTGCCAGTTCTTCAAATCTTATTTCAATTCATCAAATTCAGCAGTGTATTTCTTGTAAACCTCAGCAGTCATAAAACTAGGAAAAAATTCTTTTCTTTTCTGATAGGCAGAATACCTAAACTGACACATGTAGTTTCCCTCGATTTTAAATAGGCCCCTCTAGTCTCGTTTTTCCTAATTTAACACTTCTACTTAACGGACTTAAGTATTAATAAACGCCTTTGACCATGCCTATATGGTGGTGCTGTAATTGATATGGCCAAATTGCGTGATAATCACGCTGATAAGATGCGTGGATAGGATTTCTTTTTAATTCAAAATACTAAAATTATAAATGAAAAATAAAAAAGAAAGACGGAAAAAAACCCTCCTCCTCCTTTCCTTTACCCTTCACCCTCCCCTCCCCTCTTCTGTCTTCCACAACCTCCCCCTTCGTGTAACTTTTTTCTTTCATTTCCGAGCTCACCCTGCCCCTTTCTTTTCCCCTCGCATCACCTCTTTCTTGCGTCCCCCTCCCCCACCTTTCTGTAATAATTTCGTTCATTTCTCACCTCACCTTTCCCGTCCCAACTCCTCCATAACCATCACCAACACCTTCACCATATACACAACCATTAGCTCCTCCCATACTAAAAATACTAGAACTTCAGTATTTTTAATCAAAAAAATTTTATCCACGCGTCTTATCAGCGTGATAGCACGCAATTAGGCCACATCAGCTACATCGCATGGTTAATGGTCAAAGGCGCATTTATGAATACTTATTCTGTAAGTAAAGGTGTTAAAATGAGAAAGCGGGAGTTGGGGGACCAACTTCAAAATCCAGTGCAAGTACAAGTGTCAATATAGATAGAATGTCTTTTTTCTAAGAAAAACTAAGTTAAAAGTTCATCAAAATAAACAACTCAGGAATTCCCAATTAAAGTAGTTTACAAGACATATATGACGTGCCATTTATTTCTTTGCATTTTCATATCTCCATTATTAAGTATCTTATTAGCTTGCCCCTTGTTAAAAGTTTACATAAACATGCCCTGAAATTTAACTTCAGCCAGCAAGTATGCCCTCCAACTTTGAGGTGTCTAGATGATCATTTTGTAAGTTGAAGTGTCCAACAGACAAAGTGGAGACAAGTTGAGGTGCCTACTTGTGCACACCCAAAGTTGGAGGGCATACTTGCCTGAGGCCAAGTTTGAGGATTTGTTTATGTATTATGCCATTGTACCCCCACCCCCCGCGCCCGGCTCTTCCTTTCCCCATCCTTCTTTGTCCCAGGTTGCAGAGGTTGCTTGAGGTTGAAAGTACATCTTATGTTTCTTCAACATTAAGCTTCATTAAGGCAAAACATGATGGTGTACAAACAGCACCGAACAACCAAACAAGGTAACAACAGCACGAGCAAGCATCTGTGTGAACCACATACTAGTTTAGATATTAACTTTAGATAGTCAGACAAATGTAAGAAAGGTATGGGACAATCATCACATGGTTATTTGCCTGTCTCTGCCATTGTTTGATTTCAACATCTGCTGAGATCTCATACTTCACTTACTGAACTCTCCAGCCGGCTTATTACATAGTTAAACTGTCATATTTTAGCAACTACCCAGGTAATATGTAAAGTGCATGCATGTTTGCCTGAACAATTCAAAGCATGAGTAAAAAGCCGTGTCCTGTGTTGAGGCAAGGGTTTTCTAAAAGATCATAACACGCACTTTGAGGATAAACAGAACTTGTAAAACCCAACTTACCAAGTACTTGTTTTGCAGTCAGTCGTAGCTTTGGATCTGGCTCCAGCATTTGACGTACAAGATTCTTAGCACTGTCTGAAATACTTGGCCAGGGCTCACGCTTGAAATCTATTGCCCCTCGTAAGATGGCCTGTGCAACTCCTTGTTCAGATTCTGCAACAAAGGAGTGCCTTTAATCAAATGACAGAGAAGGCATGTGAGAGTGTACAGATAAATGAAAGAACGAAAGGAATAATCAATTATGAAAGTGAATTTACCGGCCCAAAATGGAGGAACCCCACATAACAAAATATATAAAATGACTCCTGCACTCCATATATCTATTTCTGGTCCATAGTTCCGCTTGAGCACCTCTGGAGCCATATAATAAGGGCTCCCGACAATTTCAGAAAACTTCTCACCTAAAAACCACAGAACTTTCGAGATTAAATGTGTTATAGAAATAAGAACTTAACCAAAATGTTAGATGAAATATGCCTACAGTAGACATAGTTGTGGTAGAAAAAAACAAAACTCGACTATGGGACCAAACAATTGATGCAACCACAACAGTCATTTTGATCAACAGAGGAAGAGATCAACTTGAATGTCCATCCCCATATCAAAGTTATATTAGCTATTGGAAGAAACTAAGAAAGTATGTCAAAAGAGTTTTACACAAAAGGATACTAAATTCCTTCAAGAAATCTGAAAGGCCCAAGTCAAGCTTCAGAAGTAATAGGAAAGATGTCCATTACAAAGTCACACCTTCTATATTTGAGGGTGAGAAAAAAGTGAAAAACTTAATCCTAGAATGAAATAGGAAATATAAGATAAATGCTATAAAGATAAACAAAGCAAAAAAAGAAACTGGAACCTTTTAGAACTATTTTAGAGACGAGAAACTAGTATCTTCGAAAAGGACTATGTTACTCTTTGCAAGCTGAAGTCTTGCATGCAATGGCCTAAGTAAACAACGCTTGAGTTGTCACATATTTCTATAACCCCCCACCCCTCCCCCCACCCAAAAAAAAAAAGCAAATTCCTTCATCAATTTGGCCATCAATAGTTGCATGTACCCCATGTATATGTGTCTATGATGCATACGGCACACAATATGGCAATTCATGCCATCACCAATTGTGAAAGCATAGGGCTCACTATATGGAAAATCATGTCATCACCAATTGCGTGATGCCATCCTATAGGTCATTTATTCGTAGTAGCACATCCATAATTGGAGAATAGAACTATACAGGGGGATAAAGAACAATGACATCTTTCCTTTTCTTAATTTTTGCAAATGTTTGTCCCATCACAGAAAACTGTCGAAAATGCAGTCGACAAGGATTCTTCAGAATAACCAAGCATCAGAAGTGTGTTCAAATTCAAATAAAGGTGCATATTTTATTTATTTCTTTTGCTATAAATAAATTGCAATTTCAACCTGATCACTTCTAAATCAGCAATACACATCAATAACTTCTCTGCATTAGTCAGATCTTCCAGCAGTAAAACTCAAGATACAGTAACTCAGGCTTTTATAATGACTTTTGCATTACCCTATCCTGCTCTTAGACAACAGTACATCTACAATGATTTGGTTAGAGATACAGTAACTTAGGCTTTTATAATGACTTTTGGAGGCACTAGGCAGAATAAGCTTCAGGCATCATCATATATGATGGTATCAAAAATAAATAGCCAGTAGAACTATAAGTTGAAAGAAAGTGGTAGGTGTCCCACATTGATGCAGTAAAATGGGATGTTGTCTCCTTATATGGTTTTTGCCAATCCTCGCCTCTTGAGCTAGCTTTTAGGATTGAGTTACGCCCAAGGTCCATTACTTATCATGGTATAAGAGACACATTCCTATTCTTGGTGTGGTGTACCCAATGTTGGGCTCCCGTGTTATGTTGTCCACGCTCTAGATTTACGGTCTTGGCATGCGGAGTGTGTTAAAAGTCCCACATTGGTGCAGGAAATAGGCTAAGTCTCCTCATATGGTCTTGTGTAATCCTACCTATTGAGTTAGCATTTGAGGTTGACTTAGACCGACGATCCATTTCTTATCAAAAGGGACTTATTAGGTACAACTTGGCAAGACTTTGATTCTTCTATATGCCCCTTGCATCAAGGAGACAACCAATTAAACAGCAAGCTATATTGAAAAACAGTTAGCAATTCTTCGTTGTAACCTATGTCAAGCACTTCTCACAACTTGGAGACTAAGAAACTTGCTATGAAAATATTCTCTAAACTTTTGCAACTAATACAATTATATAAACGCAAACTGAATAAGAGAAATCACAGTGAGATCCAAATTCTAATGCACAAATTTGAAGTGCCAACACAATCCCGGAGAAAGTATCAACAAGGATACACATCCTGAGAGTTCTTCTTCTCACCACACATTAGATTAAAAAATAACATTTTCTAGGTCATATTACTTGAGAGAACATCAAGAAAATAAAATCTTGAACAAAAGCTTCACTCAGGTATGACAATTCAGAAAACATAATTAAGTAATTTCACACCAATTGAAGTATCCAATATACCTGGCTTAAAGAAAATCGACAACCCAAAGTCAATAGCTTTCAAAGGTGAATTCTCCTTCTTATTCGCATACAAGAAGTTCTCAGGCTTCAAATCTCTATGAATCACCCCATGCTTATGACACACCTCCACAACCTCCATAATCGTCCGCGTAACAGCAGCAGCACCTCTCTCTGTATAATGCCCCCTCGCCACGATCCTATCAAACAACTCCCCACCCTCACACAACTCCATAACCAAATGCACTGCACTCTCATCCTCACAAGCCTCCTTTAACCTCACAATACTCGAATCACGAGGCAAATGCTTCATAATCGCTACTTCTCGCCTTACATCCTCCACATCCACAGGTGTCCTTAACTTCCTCTTCGATATCGACTTACAAGCTAATAAATCCCTATTACTACGATCTATACATAGATAAGTAACTCCAAATTCACCTCTTCCTAATTCTCTATCAATTATATACTTCTCCTCAACATTCTCTTTGTTCTTAGCGGTTATCACTGTGATCTGTTTCTGCTTGTTGCCGGACTTCTCTTTCCGGCCGTGATCGTTGCCGGAATAGTTAGATGACTTCACATCTTCCCTAGCTACAGATGCCGGAGATCTACAACAATTTCCCATTTGACGATTTTAACCTTACAACCTAGCTAGGGTTTAACATGATTCAAATGTAAACTCGAACCACTAAGAGCTCAAAGCAAATATAGTAGTAGTAGTAGTAGTCAAATGTATATCTAAACTTTATCTATACTTATGTTTTACATACTTATATATATACGGTTCGACTTAGAGCTATAAATTCAGCAAAATCAACAGAAATTCCTCGAATTTTGCCACTAATAAGAGTAGAAATGTGAGCTCTTGAGTGATATCTGGGGATGGGAAAGTATAAACTATGGTGTGTAGTGTGTACGGTAACAGCTTAGAAGCTTTATTTTTTTTTTTAAAATGTGAAATGTATTTTCAATTTTCTAATTGATATATTTATGGGAATGAATCTGACACACAAAGAGACACATATATGTAAGGAGAATTAATTAATGATGAAAATGATGTATTGGATGGAATGTATATATTAATATTGTTGGGCGTGAAATTTGTCGGCTAACTGAACGGAACGGAGAGGAAGTAGAAGAAGAAGAAGAAGAAGAAAGGAGAGGGGTTTTGGGTTTTTGAGTTTGTTTTTTACTCTTTCCGTCTCATATTAGTTTTCATGTTAATTTTTAAAAATATATTACAAAATATTAATTATAATTTATATAATTTAACTTTTTTTAAAAAAAATAGACAATTAATATAAATGGGAGGAGTATTTTGCTTTCCCCGATTTTTATGTGACTATTTGGATTTGGAATTTGTGTTTTGGTCTCTGGGATATGATTAGAGGAATATATTTGATGTAATAATATAGTTTCTTTTTGCAGGCCGGAGATTTTTGATTTGACATTGCTTTCTGTTTTTGGATTTCTGTTGCTATGCTTTCCAATTGAAATATTTTGCTTCTTGGCCTTTCAAGGAAAATACAATCAAGAAGAAATAGTTTTCTCCATATTCTTATTTATTTTACTAGTCGATAGCCGGATTACATGCATAGAAAATATTAATTTACAGTTTATAATAATCGCATATACTATAAAAGGTCGTTACATAATTTTATAGACGATCTTGTTCTTCTTAAAAATTCTTAGGGTTTTTTAAAGAAAGAAGCTTTCGTTTTTCTTCTTTCATTTGTGAGAGAAGAAACCATCTTATAAATAGAAGTTAAGAGTACCTATCATTAGGGCTCCTTTTTATTTTCTCTAAATTAAGGCAATTTTTTGTGGTATGGATTCATAAGGCAATCTTTTCTCTCTTTTTATTTAATACGAGAACAAATTTTATTTATTTATTTGGACATATGAAATTAGGTTGATCCACAATATGGATGGTCCAAATTCCAAATTCAATTTTCTTTAGCCTTTTATTAAATCTTATAAATGATAGTCTTAACCATTTAGAAGAGGATAATATCTCTTGTATTTCATAATTTTTCAGGAACAAGCTTCGTTTTACATCTCAAAGTTCATTACTGATATATAATATCTAGTACGAGTACTATATATTCATGAAACAAATGTAGTTGAGCTGCTAGTTATTAGCCAAATAACAGAACGTCAAATTTAAATGAATATGATACAGAAAACTGTATTTAATATTTTCTGAAAATTAAATTATGGGATAATGTAGTTAATTGAAAAGAGAGTTATGGGACAATAATTATTAAATTTTGGATGTATTATCTCTATCTCCTCTATATCACTTATTATTTATAGATTAAACTTTGCTAAAGTTAATCAGTAAGAGAACAGAAAGAGATAATTAAGAAGAAAGGTGCTATATGTTGGAAATTTAACTATATCGTCAAATTTCGTTGAGGAATGAAAGAGATATTAATGCACAAAGTAAGGTGTTTGAGAAACAAATAGATGGATTGGTTTGGCCAAATAATAGAACTCCCACATCGATTGAATATGGAAGGATTGAGGACTATATTAACTATAGTTTTTTTAATAAAGGTTTGGGACCCCAAGGGGTGACCCAAGTTTTAAGAAGGGGGAGGACCTAGGTGAGCTTGGGTTCAAGGCAGGGAGCCCCACGCGCATCGCCGCCTCCCCGCCCCATCCGGGTCCAGGTCGTGTGTCGCGGGCTTTCTTCCAAAATTCTCTTTTGGTCCCTAAAATATTTTTTATTTACACTTTGGTCCCTGAAAACTTTGGAAACGTTGCAACAGTCAGAATCCGCCCTCTTCGGGGCGGGGAGGACCTAGGTGAGCTTCGGGGTGAGGAGGACCTAGGTGAGCTTGGGTTCTGGGCGGGGAGCCCCGCGCGCGCCGCCGCCGCCCCGCCCGATCCGGGTTAATGTAGCGGGCTTTCTTCAGGAATTCTCTTTTGGTCCCCGAAATATTTTTTATTTACACTTTGGTCCCTGAAAATTTTGGAAACGTTGCAACAATCAGAATCCGCCCTCTTCGGGGGGGGGGGGGGGGGAGTACCTAGATGAGCTTCGGGGCGGGGAGGACCTAGGTGAGCTTGGGTTCGGGGCTCCCCACGCGCGCTACCCCTCCCCCCCCGCCCGATCCGGGTCGCGGGCTTTCTTCCAAAATTCTCTTTTGGTCCCCGAAAATTTTGGAAACGTTGCAACAGTCAGAATCCACCCTCTTCTTCATCTATAACTTGAACATTATTGTTCAATTCAAAGAGACGGAAAAAATAATCAGAAAATCCTCTCTTCTCTTTGCAATTTGTTCAATATTTTTTTTCTTCGCTAGAATCAACATTACTAGCTTTGTATTGTTGGTTGTTGTTGTTTTATCTTGGGAGACTATTGTCCAATACCGTAAAAACATCTATACGGGGCAATTTTATCTTAAAGAAAGATAGTTATTTCTCGACTCAGTTTTTCATTCTTGATTAACCTTTCTGATACACTTTTACCTACACTATATATGTCTCTTTTTGCAAACATTTTATATAAAATGGTCAAACTTGTCTAATTTGACGAACCAAAAAGCAATTATGGCCTGCTTTACTAATTATTTCTCTTTGTAAGTTGCTTCATCTTAAGGAAATATAAAATATAAAATATTGATTGGGACATTCTAAATAATTGTCCCTAAAGACGCTTATTCTCTGTTCCATTAGCTTGTACTAATGGTTGGATCCTAGTATCACATGCATGATGCAACTATACAGTGTCCAAAGACATAAAAATAAGAAAATGAAAACATAAATTTTGAACTTTTCTTGAACTGAGATAAATTCTTTATTTGGCAAATCCAACTATTTTTTTTGTTAAAAAGAGATCTCGGATCAAGGGCTATCGACCCGACAATGCTTCATTGGTCCATTTAGTGGATCCTCTCCCAAAAACAAGATCATATTGAGCAGCAATTATGGTGATATTACAAACTTATATTTAATCCTTATATTACATTTTTCAGCGAAATACAATCGCTTATATTTATGTTTCCTTTAAAAGCAGAATCTCAGTAAGTCCCTCACAACATGAAGAAATGGATGCAAAACTGTGATTTAATTTGAAAGTTAAAGATATGCTAGCGTATCCCAGAAGCAAAGACTTGTTGGTAATGACTATGAAATTGTTCTTCTTTTTGCGTTTAATTAGCATTATAGCGTAATCTTTCTCAAAGGAAAAAAGAACTTGTAGCACAAGGTTAATCAAATGAGTTTGACCGTTGACCCAAGCAAATGATGTCGTATGCACTTTGCTCATGCACTGAGGTTTTTCTTTTTGTATTGAAGGTAGGATTATTTCGGAATCTTAGTATTTCAGTTGATTATCTATATAAAAAAAAAAATTGTGAGAATTTAATTTTTTACCTTGTAATTTTCTCTTTCATTTTTCCATCTGCTACCTCTATATAATAAAAAAAAAACAAATACTAAAAAGGTGAAATTGTTTGTTACCTACTCATTTTTTGGCAATTTTCACCAAGTTGGGACACTAGGCTGGCTCGTCTTTTAATGTGTTGGGTGAAATTTTAACATCATCTTTGTGCTTCTTCTTTACTCGACAAATTAATGTACCTAAACTTTTTTTATGTATCTTTTTTACTATTATTTTTTTCAAGAAATAATATTTTCTTCGTTTCCTTTTAAGTAAATTTTTAAAAATTTATTCAACATTTATTAGATAATACCTTCTTGATTTCATAAAAAGCCTTTTATTTTTTAAACAAATTAAAAATAACTAGAAACACTTAAAAGAATAGAGGGACATTCATACAAGATATAGGGTGTGTTTGGCATGATAGAAAATATTTTCCAATTTTCTCATGTTTGGTTAATCAAAATGTTTTTAAAAAATATTTTTCTTGGAAAAACATTTTTTTTTAAAATGAGGAAATAACTTCCCTAATGGAAGTAGGAAAAATAATTTCCATCATGAGTGACATCCAATTTCATTGTCTCCTCCAACCCACCCAACACCCTCATCCCCCACCCCTTGACCATCCCACCCTCCCCCGCGCACCCCCACTCCCCACCTTCATAGTGTTTTGCTAAATTACATAAAATTGTTCTTGGGATAATATTTTTTTGCTTATCATACTATATACTAAAAAATAAGTAAGAAGCTCACTTATTTTCCAAAAAAATATTTTCCTTCATACCAAACACACCCTTAGTAAGTTTCTAATTCAAGTGTTTTCCTTTTACCCATAGGGTGATTTGGTATGAAGGAAAAGAAAAATCATAGTCGACTATGTCACGACCCGACCCGACGGGCCGCGACTAACCGCCTTAATGACGTCATTCTACTAACTTGTCACACATAATCTAACTACCCTTAATGAGTCTGAAATCCGGCAGCATAACGTCGCAATAACAACATATGCCAGGGTAGGCAAGCCGACAAGGCCGCCTTTACCCCGAATGCACCTGTCTCCCGAGGAGTCACGATTAGCCAATATAAAATAACAAGCAAGACGACAAGGCTGCCACCAGATAGTAACGTTTAAACATGGGAACACCCCAGCACAGAATACAATAACATGACTGACCCAAACAGAGTCATAACCCTTACATACGTACAACCCACCACTGTCTACAGACCTCTATAAGAAGAAGAACGACATATGACGGGACAGGGCCCCGTCGTGCCCCTAAATACAAACAGAAGCTCTAAAGAGATTCGGTACCAACATGACAAAACTCGGATCAAAGGAGCTTTCCAACCCGCCGAGTAGGAACCTAGGCACGAGGTCCACCAAACCGAAAACATGTACTGCGGTCATGAAACGCGCCCCCCCCCCCCCCCCCGAGGAAAGGGGGTCAGTACGAAATAATGTACTGAGTATGTAAAACATGAAGCTATAAAAGAGATCATAAGTAGCCAACAGAAACATGAGATCAGTATAAAAATCAGGATCCAAATCCATCTATGCCATAAACCATAAAAGTCAGTTGTGCCTTATAAACATGAGAGGCAAGTCAAGAAAACATGTATGTCTGTCCATATACATATATATACCTGTAACGTAACCCGGCCCACTAATGCGGGACTCGGTGAATCATATCATAACCCGGCCCATGCTGGGACTCGGTAAATCATCTCTCATCTATGGATCCATCCTACGTAACCCGGCCCCCTAGTAAGGGTCTCGGTGAACAATGCAAGGTGGTGCACGAATCGTAACCCGGCCCGGGACTCGGTGAGGTGAAGTAGTAACACTTAGCACGAGTAGATATCATGAGTGTCATGCAAGTAAAAATCATCATTTGACTCTCAATAAAATCATTACAATAATGTCATAATAAACTCTTTGCTGAAAAATCATAGGCACTTCTCATAACAATCCTCTTTAGGAATTAAACTATATAAGAATTAAGTACGTCCGCCGTACTTTCATTAAAGCATGCCAAAAGAAAGAAGTAAGGGATTCACATACCTTATTGTCGAACTAACCAACTTACTAATTAAAGTTCGTCTCGTCTAGCACTTCAACCTATAACAATGGTAATACGTTCGTCAATTTTATGATTACTAGCATACTTTATTTCGAATAACGACTTCTTATTCTATAAAAATTCGGGCAGCACTTCCCCCGTTTATACATGTTTCCACAACTTCCAAACGAGGCTAATAACATCAATAACCAAGTACCAATTAAGGGCACAACCAAAACAACAATAAAGGGAATTTACACACCCACTTCTCATGTAAATTTTGCCTCTTAATCCACCTTAAAAACAGCCCCTAAAACAGTCCATATACATCACCACATGTCCAACAATTTCATGCAAGTTATTGGCCACACAACATGTCATAATTCCATAACCCTTATCTTAACTCCTAAAATCCAATTTCGTATTTCAATACTTCCATATAACTAATTCCAACTAAATATCAATGTTTCCTTTCAATTTCATCATGCAATTAGTGATAATAATAACCACAATAACCAACGAATCCAACAACACCAAAATCTGTCCCAAATTGGCAACTAGCCAAAAATGGTCACATGCAATGCTCAAATTTCAATTCTTCCTTAACACAAATTCATTACCTTAATTCTAACAACATGCATTCCAATTATATCATAGAAAGAAGAATTTTTATACCTCACATTCGTCAAAACAGTCCGCAAATTTCTGCCTTGTTTGTCCGAAAATTCCCCACTGTTTTGTAATTTTTCTCCTCCTTTTTGTTCACTTCTTCAACTCCAATTGACATGCAAGTGTTCTACCATGTTAAGCCATCATCCCTACACGTTTTTCTTCCAAAATTTCATCCCAAAAATCCCAATTTTCTGGCAGTTTTCGGTCCAAGCAGTGGCTGTTTTGCCATCTTTGCTTTCGCCATGATTTTGGTGTGGTTTTGCTTCTAATTTTTGGTGAAAAATGTAGTCTATGAAGAGAAGATAACAACCTTAATTTTGGTTATGGGTGGAGGGTAATTTTCGGATTAGTGTAGAGGAGAGAATGAGAGGAGAGTATTTTTTTTTTGGTTAAGTTTGGAAGAAGATGAAGAGGTAAGTGTAGGTTATATAAAAAAAAATCTGATTTTTTTTCCCTTTTTTTACACTTTGGCCCCCAAGTTCTTCAATTAGTAAAACTCAAACCCACTTCTTTTAATTCCCGAGAATTCCATAAGCCTCGTATCCTCAATGCCATAATTTTTTAATACAAAACCATTCCATAACTCCATTGGAATAAATTCAACTTCTAGGATTAATTCTCGTCGTCACGTGTATAGCACTAAAGAAAAATTATTCCGGGATAACATCCGCTTATACACTAATTTCCCGTATTAACATATGTAAGCGTTCCTTATATTCAATATCCGAATCTTGCTTTCTTAATGACGTTCTTAATTATCGTCTTAATCTTACGAGGTGTAACAGACTAGGTCTGCCTTTTCAATCAATCTTCGACCGCTCAGTGCCGCTATTGATGCGAGTTGTAAGGAGTCTTGGTCTTGAGTCAAGCTGAAAAATATATTAAGTACGCAAAAATATTGTCTCAAGAGCATTAGAAAGTATTCATCTTTTCTTTTGTATTTGTAGCTTTGCTGTTATAGTTCTTTTTACATGATTACTTGCTTTTGATATTATTATCTAATTATGTATCATGGATATATAATTGTATCTTTATATGTGTTATATGAGATAATTAGATATCCGTTAGAGTAAATAAAATAAGTTTATATGAGGTATCATGAGTGAGTACTAAAAATCAGAGAAAATACAACATTTCATCCCTAAACTTACACGCAAAACTCACTTTAGCAACTAAACTTAACTGGCAATTATATACCCCTTGAAGAACTTACGAGTGAATTATTTTCAACCTTAAGTTGCCCAGACATGTAGGCGTATAAAACAATCGTCCATCAACCGTTATTCAATTTATTTAATGATTAAATTTTTAAATATAAAATACCATTTTTAATTTGGGTAACGGTTATATTACTGTTCCCAATCAACCTCTCACCCGACCCACTTCCAATAAGAACCCTACAAATTTCTCTTCTTCTTCACCTTCAATCAGCATTTTTCCTCCATTCATGAAATTTCTTCTTTCTCACACCTTCAATCAACCCAAATTGCTCCTTCATTTATATAATTTTCTTTCATCAAACCAAAAGATTGATTAATTTTTTTAATTCATTGACTAATTTTTAATTTTTTTTTTTACTGTGTAAAACATAATGAGATCAATTAACTTGACTAATCTTTATATGGAAGAGAATGATACTGCTTTCAAGGAAGAAGTTCGATGCAACCATGGGTTTGTGCTGCCTATGAAAACATCTTGGACTTCAAGAAATCCCGATAGAAAATATTGGGCGTGTCCTTATTACAGAGTATTTGGAAGATTCAGTAAGTAAATTTATATTTTTATTTGTATTTATTTTGACAACACTAATTTCTTAATTATTTTTCATCATTAAAGGGCCCAAGATCTTGCGACTTTTATTGTTGGAGGGATAAAGAAAGCATTGATCCTAGGTCGAAATTTGTGATTCCCAAACTAATTGAGAAAATCGGTGAGCTTGAGCATTTGGTGGAATCTTCTCAATATGTTGAGAAGTATACATCAATTAATGAAGATGATAAATTGGTCGAAGAAGCTTCTGAAGAAGTTAACAAGCCTAAAGCATCCAACCAATGTGACAATTGTATAGAAACGCAATTGGAGAAGTTGGAAGGAGAGATTGAGAAGATGAAAGAAAGAGAAATGAAGTGGAAGAGCAAGATGGTTAAACAAAGGACTAGGGAGAATGTACTCCTTTTTGTTTTATTTTGTTGTTGTGTTGTAGCTATAGCTAATTGGTTTGGGGTCATCTATATGAAGAAAAGGTCAATGAAGTTGTCTTAGGATCTTCATGTCATTAGATAGTATCTTTTATAATCTACCTTGGCTTACCTCTTTTGTAATATACCTTGGCTTTTGTATAAAGTATTTCTAATCTAATGAAGTTTGTATTGTGAATTCTCTTTTGCTACACTTGGTTACATCTTGTTAGTATAATATATCTTGACACTGCCCATTATGGTAAGAAGAGGACACTAAATAAGTGAAGTCTAAACTGAAAATATCCCCTAAATAGTGCAGTCACAGCTACAGAATTGATATAGACCAAAATAGGGCAGTCACATCTGCTTTATATTGCAAGACTTCATTGTCAATACAATGCAAAAGTGCAGTCACAGTTGCAGAATTGATATAGACTAAATAAGGTGCAGTCACAGCTGCATTTGTTTTCACAAAATATACATCAAACTTGCAGACACAGCTTCATAATTGTTTTCCAAAAAATCAACATCAAATTAGCAGTCACATCTGCATAACAATCAGTACCAAAAGCTTTACACAAAACAACTATTCCATCTTCATTTTTTTTCATTTCATTTACTGGCCAGCTGATGAACTTGTTTGGCTTAAATGATTTAACTCAACATCCTTGGCCCTTGTTCTAATTCTCTTTTGTCCTATCATCTCTAAAAGACCTTGTTGTGTTATAGCTGGACTTTCTTTTCATTTCACCCCTCCTGGTCTTGGTTTGTGATGGCCAAGGCTCCCAGTGATTACTGCTGAATTTATAGGCATAGTTGAAGACTGATTTCGCATTCCAGACTGCATTAACAAAAATAGAACTCCCTTAGACTTGCTTGCTTGCATTAAAAATCTGAAAATTGTATGTAAAGAGAAAGCAAAATTACATTGACAATTTTAAAATCACTTTGTGTTTAAAGCACTCCTATTTCAATAACTCTTGACCTTTTAAAGGGTGCCCTCTTCCCCTTCCAAGTACAGATCGCAGCAGTAGCCTATGTTATATTTAAGTTGTCAACACTTAATAGAATTGTAAAATTGATTAAGTAGTAATTTAACAAGCTAAGTAATACATGTGATGTAGAACATTCTCCTCTTACCCTTTCGTTACAGATGTTCTAGCAGCCATAGCCTAGTTCAAATTTAAGTAGTTATTGCCTATGTAAAACTCTAAAAATTAATGAAGTTATAAATAATAAGAAAAGTTTGATACCTGTTTTGTAGAACCTCTAGGTCTTCCCCCTCCTCTCTTTGGTTGAGAATCACTTGGTACTTCAGAAGAACCAACACTTGATCTTGTTGAACTGGAAGTTGTCCCTTTCCCCCTTTCTCTGCCTCTTGTAGATTGTGGATTCATAGGAAAACTCTTCGTATTGTGACCTTTTGTATGGAACATGCTGCAGGTCATCTCAACATATCTTTTTGATAGTTTTCCTGTCTTGTTTTCAGTCTGCTCATTTCTTCTATTCTTCTTGGGTATACCTGTCAGTTTTTTAATCACATGTGGGAGGACAGGAGTGTTGGTTGACTTTGGCCACATCTTCATATTAGTAACAGGTTGAATGAAAGAGTTGTATATTTTGAAGTAAGTCTCCTTAGTGTACCAATGTGCAACATAGTGAATGTGTTCTAATTTTTTGAAATGAAGTGCAGCTATGGCATGACAGCATGGTATACCTTTCAACATCCAAGATCTATAAGTACAAGTCTTGTTGTTCAGATTCACTATGAATGTATTACCCCATATGTTCTTAATCTCAAAATCATATTTACCATTTCATTCAAGATTACACATCATTGACTTTGTTGTGTTCTCTTGCAATACCTTCAAGGCCATTGGGAAATATCATTTATCTAAGTATCAGAAAACTTCCTTAATTGTCCTATCTTTTTCATCATTTTGACTCCTATTTCTTCAAGCATTGTGATGATGGTTTTGTGCCTTGGCCCCAAATTCGTGAATTGAAACTTTCAGCAATGTTATTGTCAACATTATCACAACCGCTGGAGAATTTAAAGTACACATTTGACCACCTATCTATGTTGTAATACAACAAATCTCCATTTATTCCTTCCCCTAACTTCTCCATATGATTCAAATTTCTTTGCAACTCCTGTTCATATGTAGATTTATCACATCTCCCGAAGCAGTTTCTACACTCTTTGCCTTTTCATTTCTTGGAAAAATTGGCAAGAACGTGTCTTGCACACATTCTTTATTCTGCATTTGACAACAACTCCTTAATGGCTATATCAAGACCCTACAACAACATTTGAAACATATTATGTGACAATAGAGCAACATAATTTAAAAAGAATGAAAAAATTCAGAAATGAATAATAAAGAATACATTACCTTTTGCATATTTGAAAGAGTTGTCAAATTTGACTTATCTCCAAGCTCAAGATCATGTTTTACAATGTTGATAAACCATCTCCAAGTAAAAGTATTCTCAACTTCAATCATTGTCCAGGCTAGTGGTAGCTTCTGGTTGTTCTCATCCTTACAAACAGCCACAAGCAATTAGCCTTTACTAACACCTTTCAAAAAATAGCCATCAAACCCAATTGCTCTCCTACAACCATCCTTGAATGCCTTCTTCAAAGCATCAAAACATATATAAAAGAACTGAAATATTTTGACTCCACCTTCAAATGTTTCTTCACTAAGTCTAACCACACATATGTTGTCTGGATTAGTCCTTAAAAGCTCATCTTTATAATTCAAAATTCTTTTAAACTCCTCCACATTGTCACCCATGATTTGTTGCAAAATAATGTTTCGAGCTTTCCTTGCCACAGTCCTCCCAATATACACTTTCAACTTCATTTTTATCAACTGTTGCAGCTCAAAAACTCTGATGTCAGGTTCAGAAATAATTCTATCCTTGTATCTTTCTGACAAATACTTGAAATTTACCAATTTATTCTTTGTTGTGCCATTCCACTTGTGCACAAGATTGTATTCTTCACTATAAAATCTTTTGTTCTAACTTCCATACAATAACCATGGACAACCAGCAGTACACTTTACCCTCACCATAGTTGATTCATTGACATATTTTTCCAACTCTACATGTTCTTGAACTGCATACCTAGTAATTGCTTCTCTAAATTGTTTAACACTTTCAAATGCAAGACCAGCCTCTCAAACTATTTCTTTACAAATAGGATTAAAAATAACCATATTTCTATTTCTTTTTGCTCTCCTTGCCTTTCTTGTAGGCTTTTCAACCACACATTCACCTTCATTATCAGCTCATCTGTATCTATTTTAAAACTAACAGGTTCATCTGAGTCATAATATGACTCATCCCCACATATTTTTTCTTCAAAGGTACTCTTATTCCTAGATAACTCATCATGTCCCATATCTACATACTTTTTCTCTAAATGTATCCCTTCAGATCTCTTAAACTTTTCTTTATTCTTCTTTAATTTTGCAGCCACTTTTTCTTGCCTTAGAATTCTATCCTCCTAATGAACATCACTATCAAATTCTTCTTCTTCACCTTTCTCTATTACTACATTGTTAGACTCTTCAGCTTCACTCTCACTTTATCAATCAGATCTACAATAGTAACATCAGCATCAACAATAGCTGAAGTCCCACCCAAGTCCTCCCCAACGCCAGCAGTCCTGCCCAACTCCTCCTTAACACCAGCAACCTCTTCAAACCCTAAGCCTTCACTACCCCCAAAGGTTTGACTACCTTCATCTACCCAACCTCCTCATTTAAGCCTTTACTACCTCCAAAATAATGACTAGTCTCTTTATCAGAAGCAGAAATAGATTCTCCACCCACATGGTCTACAGGTGGAAGTGCATGGGGGACCACAACATGTTCTTCAATAAAGTGAGTCACAAATAGTTCAATAATATCTCTATTTTTTAATTGAGGTACAATATCAATAATGTCCCTATCACTTTTAACTTCTACTACATAACAACATTTAGGTGGTCTAATATGTACAATACAAGATGAACAATTATAACCGATTTCTTTAACATAGTCCACAAACTCAAGATATGAGAATCTATTAACATCAACATCATACGAGGTATATTTTGTAATGTACCTCCATGGTAAACCTCAAAGTCACAAACACGTCGTCTATTTTCAAATCCGACGGCCTCAAACTGAAAAACAAATGAAAAATTACAAGATTCAGTTACCATTTTCACAAAAAAATGAAATACAAGTTAAAGATCAAGTTTTTTTCAAGAAAAATCCTAAAATCGAATTCTACACTAACCCTAACTTCAAAATACTAACCTTTGTGTGAACACTTCAAATGAACTTCAAATTCACTCCAAAATGAGAATTGTTACTGATCTTTGTGAGCGGTTAGGTTAGATATTGGGTGTTTGATCGGGATCGATTCATGTGTTTGATTGGGGTTTGTTTGGGTGTTTTGACGATTTGTTTAGGAATTAGGGGTATTTGTTTTGGATGGGTCGGATTATTTAAATTGGGGCGGGTTTAAATTTAAGGGGATGGGTCGATTATTAATGTAATACAATAATTAATAAAAAAGGAATAATGACATGGACCACTAAGATAGCGCGTGTCAAACATCACCCAAACCTCAACTGGTCTGGCCAACTTAAGGTTAAAAATAATTCACTCGTAAGTTCTTTCTTGAGCACCAAATTCCCTTTGCTTTCTCTATACTTCATCAATGGCAATCTAGCCATTTTTGCTTGATTTCTTCTTCTAAGACCATTGCAGGAGCTCAACATGGTATCAGAGCCACCGTACGATGTAGATTGAGAAGAATTCAGTCACATGCAATGAGGAATTCGAAAGATATGTGTTTGCAATCGAAGAAGTCGAACATAAAAAAACTTGTATCAAATCGTATTTTGAGGATAAATATTGTTATCGTACATGCAATTGAAGTCTGAAGAATCACAAATTAAACAACAATGAAAGCAAATAGAGAAGATATGGTTAATGTAGTTGCGATGACAACAATGAACATCGACCATAACCATCATTTGTACATATTTCCATCTGATGCACCAGGTTCATTGTCGGTTGGAATAATGCTAACTGGTATGGACAATTACACTTTATGGAGTAGGGCAATAAAATTGGATCTACTGGGAAAGAATAAAATGGGATTTATAGATGGCACAGTAAAGAGAGAAATATTCAATTATGAATTAGCCAGACTTTGGGATATGTGTAATGCCATTGTAGTATCGTGGTTGATGGGAAATGTAAGTAAAAACTTGCTCACTAGAATGTTGTTCAATTCAGATTCTTATATGTTATGGGAGGATTTGTATGATAGGTTTGATAAAATCAACAGTTCGAGGGCATTCCAGTTGCATAAGAAAATAGTCACATTGAGACATGGAACATTATCAGTGTCTATGTACTATTCCAAGCTTAAGGATCTATGGGATGAATATGATTCAATTATACCACCACCATCTTGTTGTCCTAAGTCAAAAGAGTTTGTAGATCATTTGCAGTATCAAAAAATGCTATAATTTCTAATAGGACTTAATGACAGTTATAGCCAAGCTAGAAGCCAAGTGATAATGATGCAGCAAATACCAAACTTGAATCAAGTCTATGCCATGATCAACTAGGAGGAAAGCCAAATGATGATGGAGGATACAATGGAGCCACCAACCATGTTCACATAAAGGAATGGAAGTGGAGGTCCGAGGCAAAAGAAACCATATAATCCTAATGTAGTATGTGATTTTTGCCATGGCAAAGGACACTTGAGAATGAATTGTTTTAAACTGATGAAGTGTTACTTCTGTCACAAGACTGGACATCTACAAGATGACTGTTACAAACTGAATGGATATCCTGAGAGTTTTAAAGGAAAATCTAAGAAGGCAAATGTAGTGACAGGAGAATGCTTGCCATTTAAGGATATTGGACAGTGAGGTGAGGTCCAAAATCACCATCACATACAGTTTGGGAAGACACAACAGCAGTATGGAACAATGTTGATGCCAAACTCACAGTCCTACACACAAAGACCACACTTTGTACCAGGATACAATCCATATCAGCATTATCAAGGGACATATATGACAACTGGTCAATTTACACCCAACCAGCACCAACAACTTCTCAGCATACTTGACAACAAAGATACAGTAGAAAATGCCAGTGGTAGTGCAAACATGGCAGGTATAATTGACATTAATACAAAAGCAGTGATAAAATGGATTGTAGACACAGGTGCAACCAATCACATGATTGATAATCAGAAATACTTACAAAATAAGAATTTGATAGAAAATGCAGGAAAAGTGCAATTGCCCACATGAGACTCGGCTAAAATCTCACATGTTAGTGACTATCATCTAGGAGGAGATGATGTTCTTAAGAATGTCTTGTGTGTGCTAACATTTAAGTTTAATCTCATGTCTATTTCTAAGGTAACAAGGGAGATGGATTACAATGTTACATTTTTCCCTAAATGTTGTGTGTTTCAAGATCTCTCATCTGGGATGGTGAGGGCGTTTGGTAGTGAGGAAGAAAGATTGTATATACTATGTCTGGACACACAAAATAAGGCAGGAGAGATGACTAAGTGCTTGGCAGCAACTCAGCATGTTGATGCAGTTACATGACATCACAGGTTGTGTCATGTGCCTATGCATGTCCTGAAAAAGATTCCATGTTTTAAGAATGATAACTCTTTTGTTTCGAATAATTGTGAGGTGTGTCCCTTAGCTAGACATACTAGAGTACCATTTCCTATCAGTACTAGTAGAAAGACAAGGACATTCCAATTGTTACATATGGATGTATAGAGACCTTATAAAGTTGAAATATATAATGGAATGAGGTACTTTCTGACTATTGTGGATGACTACTCTAGATGGACTTGGATTTTTTTAATAAGATTAAATCAGATATAGCCACACTGCTTAGAAATTTCTTTACCGAAGTTCATACTCAATTTGATATGAGGATAAAATGAGTAAGATCAGACAATGGGACAGAGTTCTTTAATCACAATTGTAGGGAGTTATTTCAATTGCATGGTGTGATACATGAGATTTCATGTCCATATACACCACAATGAAATGGTGTTGTGGAGAAGAAACATAGACATATACTTGAAATAGCTAGCGCCATAAAGATTTAGGCTAATCTACCAAACAGATTTTGGGGTTTTTGTGTTTAGAATGTTGCATATGTCATAAACAGAATGCCTTCTTCAATTATAGGAAACAAATCACCTTATGAGATGCTATACAATAAAGTTCCATCACTTTCTCATATAAGAATGACAAGTTGTTTGTGTTTTGATACTGTTTTAACTAGACAGGATAAGTTCAGTCCTAGAACTGTCTTTCTTGGTTATGGTTCTTCACTAAAGGGATATAAGCTCTATGACAAGGAAAATAGAACAATTTTCATGAGCAGGGATGTGGTATTCATGGAGTCAATTTTTCCTTTCAAAAATGACATAGAGGACAGACCTGGTTTTATGAGATCACATGAGCATTTTTCTACGATGATCTGGTTTATCCAAAGAACCTGGGAGTTATGTACAATGATTCAGCAATACAAGATATATGTGAAGGCACAGACACTGAGAGTGTCACTGCTGCAGTTGATAATCCAGAACAACAAACTGTAGAATTGCCAAATGGAGCAGTACCATCTGAAACTGATATTAGAAAATCTGCAAGAACTAGTATGGCACAAAGATTACATTACCAAACATAGTTCTGGTAACTGTCTGTATTCCATATCTGATGGAATATACTATACATGACTATCATCTGTGTATCAGAATTTTGTGGCACAAGTGTATGTTGACACTAAACTTTATAGCTACTCAGAGGCTGCATAAGATAAAAGGTGGGTAGAAGCAATGAAGGCTGAGATTCAGGCACTAGATGATAACAAGACATGGGAACTGGTTGATCTCCCAAAAGGGAAAAAGTTCATTGGATGTAGGTGGGTGTACAAAATAAAATACAAGCATCAGGAGAAATGGAAAGATTTAAAGCCAGACTAGTAGCCAAATGGTACAACCAGAAGGAGGGTTTTGACTATCAAGAAACATTCTCACCTGTGGTCAAAATGACCACTGTGAGATCAGTGATAGCTATTGCAGCTGCTAAACAGTGGAGAATTCACCAGATGGATGTGTACAATGCTTTTCTACAAGGAGATCTCTATGAAGAAGTATATATGACACTACCAGAGGGTTTCAATGCAGCTAGAGGACAGAAACATGTGTGCAAATTGTTAAAGTCTCTATATGGTCTAAAGCAAGCTTCAAGGCAGTGGAATATTAAGCTCACTCCAGCATTGACTTCATCTGATTTTATTCAAAGCCACAGGGACTATTCTTTGTTTACTAAACAAAAGGATAAAGATAAGATAGCTGTGGTACTTGTATATGTTGATGATTTACTTATTACTGGTAATGACTCAACTCTTATTCAAAACACCAAGGAAACACTTCAATCAGCATTCAAGATTACAGATTTAGTAGAACTTAGATATTTTCTTAGTATAAAGTTTGCAAGAAGCTCTCAGGGTATCCTTATGCACTAAAGAAAATATGATTTGGAGCTTATATCTGATATGGGATTAGCAGGTGCTAAGAGTGCCTCCTCACCCATGGAAATGAACAGAAGCTCACAATTGTGCAGTATGATCAATATGTTGCTTCACAGTCTACTTCAGATACTGCAACATCCACTCAGGCACCTGACTTGTCATTGACAGATCCCAACATTTATAGAAGACTGATTGAAAGATTACTATATCTCACAAATACCAGACCTGATATAGCACTTGTTGTACAAAGCTTGAGTCAATTCATGCAAGCTACTAAAACTTCACACATGGAAGTTGGCATGAGACTAGTCAGATACATTAAACAACCACCAGGGTCAGACATTCTTATGTCCAATTATAATAATTCTTAACTTCAGGTGTTCTGTGATGCAGATTGGGGTCATGTGTCAATAGCAGGAGATCTATTACTGGGTACCTTGTAATATTTGGGCATTCACCTGTATCCTGGAAGTCTAAAAAACAAGTGACTGTTTCGAGGAGTTCAGCAGAGGCTGAGTATAGAGCCATGGCAACCTCTAGGGATGGCAACAGATCGAATCTGGATCGGATCCTATTAGATCCAGATCCAGATTCGGTTTTCATACCTGAATCTAGATCCGGATCCAGATCCAGATCCGTCGGGTCCATAAAAATCAAATCCAAATTCGGATCCATCGAATCCACCGGGTCCACGGATCGGATCTAGATCCACATGTAAAATAATTTGCCTTGCTAAGAATGTAACCTTGCTAAATTTTTTTTTAAACTGACAAACGATTTTTACTTAGCTAACAATTTACTGTGTTTCAATTTTGAAATGTTCATAATGAGATATTTTGTTCGTTGTCTCGTTTTGATTGTGAGCTATTAATTGAAAATGTTGGACAATGACAATAGTTGTGAAAAATGCTGACTAGTATTTCCACAATGCAGAACTTGCATGTGCTTGGAATCTTCACAAATGAAGTGAATATAATTTTAACTACTTATCTATGGAAATGTTAGTCATTCACTATTACCTATTTATTTTTGGGTTTTTGAATTAACGCGGGGATAAATTAAACTTGTTTTGAGAATTAAACTTGCAAGGATGTGCTTAGAAATTTTAAGAAAATACTTATAAAATTACATTCTAGGTTATGAATATATTTAATAAAAAATGGATCCACGGGTCGGATCTGGACCGGATACGGATCTCAAATACAAGATCCAGATCCAGATCCGATCCGTCAGAAATGGATCCGGATCGGATCCGAATCCGTCGGGTCCAAATTTTGAAGATCCATATCCTATAAAATGGATCTAGATCCACCGGATCCGGACCGGATCCAAGATCTATTGCCATCTCTAGCAGCCTCAGTTGCAGAAGTAGTCTCGCTTACTGGTTTGTACAAGGAACTTGGCATACAAGTTCAGTTGCCAGTTTCTATTTTCACTGACAGCGAATATGCACTTCAGATTGCTGCCAATCCTGTCTTTCATGAACGAACCAAACATATTGACATTGATTGTCATTTTATAAGGGAATGGATTCAAGAAGGGCTCATTCATGCTGCTTATCTGTCTTCTGCATAACAGCCTACAGATTTTCTCACCAAAGCCCTTGGCAGTGTTCATCGTGCCCATTTAGTGTCCAAGCTAGGAATGAAGAACATCTTCATATCTCCTAGCTTGAGGGTGTGTATGGACATAATAGAGAAGTGCACAAGAGTACCATGAGGAGGAGTGTATGATAATATTATTATTGAGATTGTTATGTTTGTTGAGTTAGTTGAGTTTGGTTAGAGTTAGTTGTGTAGTTAATAGATATTTTTGAATGTATTGTAGTGTGTGTATATATAACCCTGTAAAGCATTGTAGATACAATTCAGATACATGAAATATTATCTCTGTCGAGCACCAAATTCCCTCTGTTTTTCTGTACTTCATCAATGGCACTCTAGCCATTTTTGCTCGATTTCTTCTTCTAGGACCATTGCAGGAGCTCAGCAGAGGTTGTTGCATGTCCGACCCAATGACTCAATTTTTTGGTGCTCACATAGTAAAAAATCATTATTATTAGGAATTAATCTACGTAAGTTAGTAAATTATAAATTGTTTAAATATTTAATTTCGAGTGGGATAATCAACTTCATAAACATAGATCGAAACTTAAATTCCTTGTATAAATATGTAATTTCATAAAGTACAACAATTAAAATAGGTAGTAAGCATTGGTATCCCACTAATTTAGGGGGGATAGAGAGGGATGCAGGCGGGGTGGGGTCGTGGCGGTTGTTGGGGGTGGGGCTGGAGGGTAAACTTTTAATATTTGGGGAATAAATTGGAAGAATGGGAAGAAGACCCGCTAGTCTTGAGTTATTCGAGAAAAGCGACGGACAAACCGACGCGGTCCGTCGGTTTTGTCCGTCGTTTAACCAGTTGAGTTTCTTTTAAAAGGTTAAAAATAAATAAAATCGCGGACGCCGTCGGTTATTTTTAAAAAATTAAAAATATTTTATTTTATAAATAACTAAAAACGAATTAAAATTAAAATAAAAACCCATACGGATGCCGGCGGTTTTATTTAAAAAAAAACATTTTATTTTATTAATAGTTAAAGACGAATTAAAATTTTAGAAACGTTTTATAATTATTTAATAATAAACCGACGGAGTCCGTGGGTTTTATTTTTTTTATTATTAAACTGACGGATTGCGTTGGTTTAATTTGGCGAAAATTTTGGCATAAAATTCCGCCAAAATAAACCGACGTAGTCCATTGCTTTTAATTAAAAAAATTAAAAGTATTAAAACCGATGGACTGCGTTGATTTTCCGTTGGTTTAAGTTTCCAACGCAGTCGTTGGTTTTTTCTCCATCAGTTTTTAGCAGTTTTTTAGTAGTGCCATGTTCAAGTCTTTCTATTTTTTTAAACCCATTTCTCGGGAGAGTTTCCCAGCTATATTTACTAATCAGATTAATTTGTGTCACCAAAATCGATTTGGAAATTAATTTTGAGGGAGCACTTTACTATTTTTCTTCGTTAGACTCGATAGGAAGGGAGACCTAATTGGACTGGTGTTGATCAGAGGTTCTGAATTTGAAAACGATACAATCAATGAAGACCAAAAACACATTAACGAATAAATTATTTGCGCAATTAATAAAGGGCTTTTAACATTTTAGCCACTCGAAAATATAATTACACATGTTAGTTAATATACTAAAATATACTGTAATATAATATATTATCGATTGTTATTAGAGTGAGCGGCTATATACTGTGTAGAAGTCTCTTTAAGGAAGTATTGAGATAACAAACTAGCAAAGTGGGTCACGGACGGAATTGGGATTATATTTGTACAATGTATATATTTAGTTTTCAGTCGATGTTGTACCCAGTCATTGGTGTATATATAATGTATATATACGATCTACACACCTTGTTTGCTGGATATAGCTTAGTGTATCATCGGTATATAAATAATATAGATGTTTGTATAGCTATTTATAAACACTACATATACTATCTCTCTATAAATATATATGCTTTGTATAATCATGTCTAAACACACGAAACCAGCTCATATTGTAATTACAGATAATGTATATGTAATGTATAGCTATACATAAGTTGCTCAACTTCTTTTATAACTTTACATATATATCCTTATAGACTACTATATATTACATATACATTCTTATACACTATATATAATGTATAACTAATGTATATGCTATGTATAAATAAGATATTTCCTTGGGAACTAAAAAATTCAGATCGACCGCCATAAAATCTACTCTGGGAGAAACCAAATCGACCAACCAGAAAAAAGCTTATGCCTTTTCGGTTGCAAATAAAAAAAAGCTTAGCATTAGAGAAGCCCTAGCATCTCGAAAGAAAGATGAAGAAGAAGTGGAATCCCCATGAGGGAAAATTAGCAAATATAATCCCCACTATAACTCTATTCTTTAACATTTTCGACTAGTGAACTACTAAAGCACTTTCCTTGTCCTATCTAGGCCATGGGAATCCAATTCCAGGACGACATAATTATGGAGATCCTCAGCAGGTTACCCGTGCGGTTTCTTGTTCAATTCAAATATGTTTCGAAATTGTGGAAGGCATTAATCTCTGATCCATACTTTATAAAGAAGCATCTCAATCATGCCAAGAATGATCCAAATTCTCAAAAAATTTCTTATTTACCGACAATGCTTTGAGTATATATGGTATATCTTCCTTGTATTGTTGTCCTTTATCGTCGGTTCAACTGGTTGAGAATGTACAAGAACTTGATTGCCCTTCAAACTCTAGAATCGTAGTCTATTGTTTTTGCAACGGCTTGGCTGTTATCGCTGTTGCTGATATGATTAGTGATACATTCATACTTATGCTGTGGAACCCCTCCACAAGAGAATCAATAGTACTTCCGGATCCAGAATTTCCACCACTGAGCGGGTATTGTTTCGGATTGGGTTATGACTCAACTAGTGGTGACTATAAGATCCTAAAAATTCGCGATGACATAGAGGGTAGCAAAGAACCTGGTGAAATTCTCGCGTTGAAAGGTGGTTCCAGGAGAAATATTGATAAACATCCTCGTGGAATTTGCAGTCAGTTGTCTGCTATGGGTTACGGTTTGACATTTGTAAATGATGCATTTCATTGGATAAGTAGGTCTGGAAATTATTTTGAGGTTTCAAGAACTTATTCTCTGGTTTCATTTAGTATTTCAAATTAAGTGTACGGGGAGATACCGCTGCCAGAGCAAATATTATGCTTGAAGGGCGATCTCTTTATTGGCGTTTCCGTATTGGACAGAATGCTTTGTGTTTATTCTACTTATCTTCATCAGAGGAAGCGCACTTTTAAGTTATGGGTATTGAAGGACTATGGTGTCAAGGACTCTTGAAATGCATTATTTATTATAGAAGATCCGCGAATTATGATAGCCGTACCGAAATATAGGTTTGGGGAAGGTGAAGTGCTATTTTTGTCCTTATATTTGGGGAGTGGTGGGGTGTGTTCATTTAGGACATTCAGAGGACCATTTGTATTATGTGATGCCATGTGCTTTTACAGTAAGCTTGACTCCAAAATCACTTATTTGGTGTTTGTTTATGTAAGATTGAGGAACTCCTTTCTTTTTCCTGTTATAATGTCACAATCTTTTACTCTGATTTATCTATTGTCGAGGGTCTATTAAAACAACATCTCTATTCCACGAAGATAGGGGTAAAGTCTGCGTACATTCTACCTTTCTGAAACCCCATTTATGGAATTACACTGAGTATGTTGTTGTAGTTTATCTATTGCTCTCCCGCGTTTAAGTTTCAAAATTTATTACCAAAACTGTCAGCTTGCTTATTTCAGTTTCTCAGAGAATCCACTTAATTACTAAGAAATAAGTGGTTTACCCCATCTTCTCTTTTACATATTACTTATTAGTGCCTGTCTAGTCTTATATGCTACGTAATTGATATGAATATTGCATTGATTGGACTTATTCAAAATGACCAATATTGTACTAGAGATCACAGCTTTTGTTTTTCTATTTGATTGAAACTGTAAAGAAGCTCAACAGACTGATTGAAATTAAAGCTGCAAATCTTAAGACAAGTACTGTAGTTCTCTATCACTTCCTCCGTACAATTTATATGATATAGTTCGAATTTCGAGAGTTAAATATAATTCAGATAAACAATCTTTTAAGTTTTTAAAAAATTAATTTACATATTTAAAAATCACTTTAAAAGTATTATATGTCACAATAATTAATCATTTAAAATATTTAAAGAGACATAGAAATAAATTGAGATCATTTTTTTACTCTCAAAACGCGAAAAATGTCACATAAATTAGAAGGGAGGGAGTATAAAGTTACAAACAAGAAGCTAGATACACCACTGCTAGACATGCATTTGTATCATTATTGCCATGTGATTGTCATTCCTAAATTTCAACAATTTGAAGAAGAAAAAAATCTAAAAAGAAATCAGTAATTTTTCACTCTTCATTTTCATTGGAATTTCTTGCTCAATATCACCATTAGGAGAAGTGACGAGTGAGTGAAAAAAGTGAATAAGACAAGAGAGGGTAAAAAGGTGTAGTGAGAGACTTTACCAAGCGTGTGTTTGGCCAAGTTTAAATAAATCATAGTACATATATTTTAAAAAGGGATTTTAATTAAAAATGCTTTTTGAAAAGTATTTGGTTAAATTATTTGAAAAGAGTATTTATTAATATTAAAAAAATAGTTTGTGTTTGATCAATCATTTTTTCAAAATGTTGCCAAACCTCAAAGTATGAAAAGGGCATGTAAGATTTATTTTATAATTTATTTATTAGATATTTTAAGTAATTTTTTTTTTGTGATTTGGCAAAAGTTATGAAAATAAAAAGTTGGAAAAGCAATGTTAAAATAATTCATGAAGAAGAAGGAAAAGAAACAAAGTTCTAATTATTGATTGTTTTTTCAAATTAATATATGTATGTAAATAAAGTATTAGTGGTACGGATAAAATTACGCTCTATATTTATTGGGAGAAAATATTTACGCTATGTAGCTCATATTTTGAGTTTGCAACCCGATTTAGCCCATATTGTGTATAAACACCTTTTATAAACTATTACACATTTTATACAAGATTGATATTATGTATAATACTTTCCCTAAATGTTGTATAATATTGCATATTGGCTATGTTGCTTAATATTTTATGTTGTGCTGTGTATTTTCGAAAATTTCCCGATTTTTTAATGTTATTTCTACATGTCAGAGTTGGTAGGACATTTAAGGCAATGTTCATTAAAGGGGCCTTAGAAAAATCCAAAGAAGGAAATTAAACTTTGGTGACAACATATTGAGTTTACTGTAAAAGGGACTCAATTACTGGCACTGTGAATTGGCAATGGCTTCTTTGTTCAGCTGCTTCTTGGGGTTGTACTTTATGCTGTTGTTGATATACTGCAGCCAAAGTTCAAGAATTCTTGAAGGGATACTTTACCTTGATGGTTCGACGATTCGAAACACGTCTCGGTTCGCTGCCCGGAGAAGGTCAGTAAACTCACTTTCTTTCTAATATTTGGCTATTTAATTCATATTATGTGATTATGTGTTTGTTAAATGTATTTAGTTTAATTCAGTTATTTTTTAAGTCTGTTAGCTTAGATTAAAGCATGTTAGTTATAGTATGTTTGGTGTTGATTCATTTCCCGAAGGGTAAACCTGTCTAGTATGGTATATTAGGTTTATATTGAAAGCTATATGATGTGTATGCCATTGTTAGTGCTCGTTTGGTGAATAGTGTGGGTCTGGTACATGTTGTTGCTTGTAATATCATGTTCTATGCTAGTTGAAATAGGAGCATATGATTATACTTTATTTTCCATGTGTTTGAGTTCACCTAGTTAGTCTAGCCTAAGATCATGCTAAAATGACTTTGAAATTCTATTTGTCATTTTTTTGTCTTGTACTTTTTTTATGATTATTAGCGAATATTCTCCGAATATTCTCTGTATATTTTGTAATTATGATAGATGTATATTTAAGGTATCTTAGGATTCTAATTGTATTAGGAATCAACCTTTGTAAGGTAAGTTAGGATTCGTACCATATTAGGAATCAACCTTTGTACAACTATATATATTGTGAATAATGAAAGGAATTCCCAAGGGAAATTATTCCATCTTTCATGGTATCAAGAGCCTAAAACCTAAATTCCTTCTCTTACTCATTCTCGGCCGAAATTAGCATTTTTTTTTTCTGATTTCACAAAAAAAAAAATCTGCTTTCCTCCCTTTTTTCGGCCAAACCAGAAAATTCCCTTCCCTCGGCAGGCGGCAACCATGTCTTCCCCCACAAATTCCGGTTCATCCACTGGCACACTTGACAACCCCTATCAACGTTCAGTATCTTCTTTTCATCCGGAATTCGCCGTTAACAACATCAAGAATTTTATCCCTATAATTCTTGACCAAGAAGACTGTCAATATTCCATGTGGATGGAACTATTCTACATTCATGCATGTGCATACAACGTGCTCGATCATATTGACGAATCTGTTCCTCGTCCCACCGATGTTACAGACTTAATCTGGCATCGTCTTGACGCCATCGTCAAACAATGGATCTACGGCACCATCTCCAAAGACTGTTGTGCACTATCATGAAAACAGTGCTACGGCATGTGAACTTTGGGTCCGGCTAGAAGAAATCTTTCAGACAATAAAAATACTCGGCCGTATATTTGGAAGAGCAATTCAATAATACCCGCCTCGAGAATTTTAACAACATGTCCGAATATTGTAAGCAATCGAAACTCATAACCGATCAACTATCCAACGTCGGGACTTTGTTTCGAAACCAAGATGGTGCTTCAACTTGTTGCGGGTTTACCAAAAGGTGAATATGACACACTCGCAACAATGATTCAACAAGCCGACCCTCTCCCAAGTTTCAACAAGGCACGTTCACAACTATTGTTGGAAGAAACTAGACGTGCTAAACAAGAGGAACATAATCAAAAGGCGTTAGCCGTTGACGGGATGGCAACACTGCGGCCGGCGCCAGAGCAACCGGCCATCACAAAGCATGTCCAAAGCAGCAGCAGCAGAAGCACCACCTGGTTGAAAAGCAGAAGAAGCACTGCAAGCACTGCTGCAGCAGCAGCAGCAGCGATGGCGGCCCCGGCTTTGTCCCCGACCGATTTGGGCCAGGCCTACACCACCGTGAACCTTCAACGCCCGACGACAATTGGTACATGGACACCGGAGCCACATCTCACCTCACCCGGTCGTCAGGTAACCTATCTCAACTACATCGGTTAAAGTGTCCTCAATTTATTACTGTCGGCAATGGTCATCGCATTCCAATTGAAGGTTACGGTAACACACACACCAAACATCCACACCCACCTTTCTCCCTAAACCACGTCCTATACACACCTAACATCATTAAAAACTTAATCTCTGTTAGAAAATTCACTAGCAATATTTCTGTGTCTGTCGAATTTGACCATTTTGGTTTTTCTGTGAAAGAACTCAATACGGGGAGAATTCTTACACGCCACAATAGTGTGGGAGACCTCTACCCATTCACTCAATCTTCCGCTGTCAGACTGCAAGCACCTCTATCCCTTGCGGCAATCTCTCCCTCCACTTGGCACAACAGACTCGGACACCCTGGAGACCCAGTTTTTACTTTTCTTAGGACTTCTAAGCGTATTCAATGTAATAATGGGAAAATTGCTCAACACTGTTTTTCTTGTCCACTAGGCAAACATACTCTTCTTCCATTTATGTCATCAAACAGATTACTTTTTCTCCCTTTGATATTGTTCATGCTGATTTGTGGACATCTCCGATTGTTAGCTCTTTGGGTCATAAATTCTATCTAGTATTCTTGGATGATTTTTCACATTTTGTCTGGATTTACCCACTGAAATTTAAATCTGAAGTTTTTACAAAATTCCTCGAGTTTCACAAATTCATTAAAACACAATTTGAAAAATCTATCAAATCATTTCAATGTGATAATGGACGTGAATTTAATAACTCGGCATTTCACAATTTCGGTTCTAAACAAGGCATGGTTTTCCGTTTTTCTTGTCCCTATACTTCTTTGCAAAACGGAAAGGCTGAAAGAGTTATACGTACCATCAATAACATGGTTCGCACACTTCTGTTTCATGCCTGCCTACCACCACCTTTTTGGGTCTATGCTGTCAAAATGGTAGAATCCCTTCTTAATATTTTACCAACTAGCACACTCCAAAACAAGACCCCTACCGAAATCTTATAACGTAGGCTACCATCATATGATCACCTACGTATTTTTGGATGCTTATGCTACCCCAACATGGCCTCCACTGCACCTCACAAACTTGCCCCTCGCACTCTGCCATGTGTCTTCCTTGGTCTATCTCCTAATCATCGGGGCTACTTGTGCTATGACATTGCTACTCGCAAAATCATCGTCTCCCGTCATGTCACCTTTGACGAGACAATCTTTCCTTTTTCAAATCTCCGGAAATTTCAGACCACCGATTACATCTTTCTCGATGAACCAAGTCTGTCCCCGATCATCCAAAATCTATACCAACAGCAGCCCACTATTCCGACAGTCTCGCCACTATCCGACACCACCCCAACATCTCCCTGCTCACCCCTACAGCCCCCAGTCGAGTCACCAGAAACCAGTCCAGTTGAACTGCTGCCCATTGGTCCAGAACCAGTGGACCAGCAACCTCCCAGCCCCGACCCACCGCCACTGCCGTCTTATCGTATGGAGACTCGTGCACAACACGGGATCTTCAAACCCAAGGTTCACTTCAATCTCTCCACACAAACCTTATCACCCATTCCAAAAAATCCAAAACTAGCAAAACTGGACCCAAATTGGAATGCGGCCATGTGCGAGGAATTTAACGCTTTAACCAAGTAGAACACTTGGGATTTGGTACCTAGACCCGAAGGTGTGAATGTTATCCGATGTATGTGGCTATTTTGGCACAAGTTCAGAGACAGTGGTGACTTAGAGAGGTATAAGGCAAGACTAGTCGCCAATGACACTAATCAGCAGGAGGGTATTGATTGTGGTGAGACATTCAGTCTGTTTGTTAAACCGGCCACTATTCGGACTGTTCTCAGTATTGCTATGGGCATGCATTGGCCGATTCATCAGCTTGATGTCAAGAATGCATTCCTTCATGGGGATTTGAAAGAGGCGTGTACATGCGCATCACCTCCGGCGTTGTTCATCCGGCGACTCCGCGCGGTTGTGTATCGTCTCAGGAAGTCATTGTATGGATTGAAACAGGCACCCCGAGCTTGGTATGATCGTTTTGCCAGGTATCTTCTGCAGATTGGTTTTGTATGTAGCAGGTGTGATAACTCGCTCTTCACTTTTCACCGAGGTAGCAGCTTTGCATATTTGCTATTATATGTCGATGACATTGTTCTTACTACCTCATCGACGGTTTGAAGAATGAAATCATTGCTCTACTCAAAACCGAATTTGCTATGACCGACTTGGGCAAGCTAAGTTATTTTTGGGTATATCGGTAACCGGATCTGCACCACTATGTTCCCGTGTCGGCGTAAGTATGCAGAAGAGATAGTGTACGGGGCCAAGATGGCAAATTGTAAAATTATGCCAACTCCGGTGGACTCCAAATCCAAGCTTAGTGCCAATGACGGTGCACCGATTTCGATCCCACTCTATATCGGAGTCTAGCAGGTGCTCTTCGTATCTTACATTCACTAGGCCACGATATTACATATTCCGTTCAGCAGTGTGTCCGTTCATGCACGTCCCCGAGAGTCCCATTTTGCCGCCCTCAAACGTATTATCGGATACGTTAAGGGCACACTAGACTTTGGATTACACTTATACCCCTCTCGCCCCAACCAAGTTACTTGCCTACACGGATGCAGATTGGGCGGGATGCCCGGACACACGTCGCTCCACCTCGAGTACCGTGTATTTTTTGGGGATAATCTTATCTCATGGTCCGCCAAGAGGAGCCACACTATCCCGTTCGAGTGCTTTGAAGCGAGAATATCGCGGTGTTGCTAATGTAGTTCGAGATCCGTTGGCTTCGAAATCTTCTTTTAGAGCTCCAGTGTCCACTCCGCAAGGCGTCTATAGTCTATTGTGACAACATATCTGCCATCTATATGTCTCATAATCCGGTCCAACATCAGCGGACTAAGCATATTGAGATGGATATCCACTTTGTGCGAGAGAAGGTTGCCCGTGGTCAGGTCAAAATATTACACGTGCCTTCCTCTTATCAGTATGCAGACATCTTCACAAAGGGACTACCGCGACAGCTCTTCACCGACTTCCGATCCAGCCTTAGCGTTCGGCCTCCTCCCGCTCCGTCTGAGGGGAAGTATTAGCGAATATTCTCCGTATATTTTGTAATTATGATAGATGTATATTTAAGGTACCTTAGGATTCTAATTGTATTAGGAATCAACCTTTGTAAGGTAAGTTAGGATTCGTACCATATTAGGAATCAACCTTTGTACAGCTATATATATTGTGAATAATGAAAGGAATCCCCAAGGGAAATTATTCCATCTTTCAATGATATATCTCATCCAGATTTGCAATAGTAGGTATATAGGATCTGTTGTTTCCTTTTTATGGTTTAGGATAAAATGACTCATGTATATGTCTATTTTTTATTTCTGGACGTAGTATGATTACGGTTAAGTTCAAATATTGAAGTAAACACTTACTAAGTTTTGTAGTTAGTTTAGTGTTCTTGTTTAGAAATATTATCATGCCTAGTGCGCAGCCTGAATATGGTCATTATGTGTCCAGTTTAGCATGTCTGAGATGTTCCCTCGAAATGGTTACTTGGTTCATCTCTGTTTATCTCATTAATATCTACTGTATTAGTCATGCATTTCCCCTACGTAATTAAGGGTTAGAATGCCTTCATGTTATCCTGTAAAATCCCCCCAGCTATCATGTATACAAGTCAAGTATATCCTCGTGTATATCACTTGGGATAACCCCGTCATGGGAGTTCTGGGCTCAGCCCATTGTTCTGGCTTTCTCTGATATTTTTTGTTAATTTCAGTTGGGCTAGGCCCACCAACGTTGTTCTATTTCTTTTTCACCTTGCTGCCGTGGTGTTAGGTGGGCTAGGCCAAATTGTTGTTACAGTTTAGTTGTTCTAATCCAACTGTGGGATGCTGTCCTCATTTGATTTCTTTGTTTGGACTTTATGATGTTTCTTTAATCAATATGTGTTCTTGATTAGTATGAAAAATGAATGAATATTATTTGCAAAGTTATGTGTTTAAATATGATAGGCGTCGATATTTTCTAACGGAGTTCTTCCTTCTCCCCTCCTCCTTTTGCATGACCATGGGGCCCACTCCCCTCCGTCTTTGCGTATTATCCGAGCCGTTGGGCTTGAGGCCCAACAACATATTATTTTTCATGAATTATTTATTTATATTTTCTTATGTATATATTTTCATGTCCCATCACTAATCCTCTTCTTTTCTTTATTTACATGAAACACGTGGGGAGCAACAAAGTCTCGTTATGAGACTCATCATGGCTATTGTCAAAACAAAGACCCGCATCCGCATTCCTTGCATTCTCCTACACTCGGGATTCCTAAGCAGATAGGGCGGGGTGACGTCGTCATCTGCCTTAGTCGCTGCTTTCAATTCCTTTAATACCGCTTTTATTTTCCGGGTTGTAATAATTATTTAATGTTTATGCGATTATTAGGATACTTAGAATAATTAGGCCTCAAATTGTTAAATTAATAGGGTAGTTTAAAATTGGAAATCCGTCGCCAGTTTAATTATTTTAGGCTCGGATAGTTTTAAAATTAGAAACCCTCCGCTAGTCTATTTATTTTAGGCTCGCCATGCATATTCAAAACTTTCAAAATAAATTGGTCATCTTCTATTTGCATTTTAATCATGCTAATAAGGCTATGTTTTTTATCCAATCTTATGATTTAAAATGACTTCCAAAATATCATTTCTTTACATTACAAATAATTTATTTTCCTCTTTTACTATCAATTGCAAAAAATATGTATTTTATCAATCTTTCCATACAAATGCATACTTTTATTTAAGAATCAACTTTATATGTATTTTATAAATAATGCCTTATAAATGCCACTTTTATCCAAAAAAAAAAATCAACCTTATATGTATTTCTATAAATAAGCCCTTACAAATACATTTTTTCCAAAAATCAACTTCACATGTATTTTTATAAACAACACTATGCAAGTGCATACTTTTTTTTTTCAAAACAAAATCAAATTTACATACATTTTATAAACCATGTATGTTTTTATCAAAAACTCAACTTCACCTTGCATTTTATAAACTATGCCCATACTTTTATCAACAAATCAATTTTACATATATTTTGTAAATAATCATGCAAATGCATACCTTTTATATCAAATCAATTTTGGATTTTATACCGGAAATTTATTTCTCAAAACCGCAATCACCTTTGTGAGACTTAGGGGTGAGCGGGTCCGGGTACCCTAACTTTTTTGAACTACCCGGACCCTACCCGGTAAAAGATCGGTTCCTAAATTTACTACTAGGAACCTATCCGTAGCAATCATTACCCGGAACCTACCCGGACCCTGCGGTTCCGGGTAGGTTCCCGGGTACCCTGTAGAGTGCTTCCTAAGTTGTAGTTGTATTAGGTTTTAGCAGAATACCTAATTGAATTTGCTGTATTAGGCCCAAATTCGGTGTGGCAAATTATCGAACACATATTGGGCATTGGAGTGTAGTGTGTGTGTGTGTGACCTAACCAGTGTTTCACCCTCTCAAATTACATTGAAATGATAGTGCAGGTAGCAACTCGAATATGAAAAGTTAAATCACAATCGCAGGGGTTAGGGAAGTTGGCAAACACTTCCAATTCGCAGTAGCAACAACTCGATTAATGGCAAATACTTTCAATTCGCAGAGATTAAGGAAGTTGGGAAAATAGTACCTGATGTGGTGTGTGTCGATGGAGAAGAGAATTGCTGCTTTGATTGGAGAGGAAGAGAGTGCAGAGTGGAAGATAAATGTGAAAATGAAGAGGGCAAGAGATTGCGATTGGAATTAAAAAAGTAAAAATATTTAATATTTCATAGGTTCCGAGCATCGATTCTGAGTCCGGGTACCCTGTCTCTATTTGTCGGAACCGGAACCGACATTGATCAGTTCCTAATTTTACTACTCGGAACCTACCCGTTATTATAATATATCTACCCGGAACCTACCCGTTAGTGTCGGTTCCGGTCGGATAACTGGGTACCATGTACCCGTGCTCACCCCTAGCGAGACTCCTCAAAAGAATAAGTGTTGAAAATCTTTACATTGTCAAAATGCATCTTTTAATTTTTACTACTTGCAACATCCATTTTACTTTATACTTTTAAACATGCATTTTTCCCTTAGCATAATAATTAACATGAGTTTGACCGGATAACTGCAAGTTAGCGGATCTTAAAGGGTGCCTAACCCCTTCCCTTTAGGATAATAAAGAACCCTTGCCTAGAATCTCATTAGTTTCGCAAACCAGTATTCGAAGTTCACATTGCAACATTTAGTTAACATTTAGGTGTCCTAATTCACCGTAGAATAATTAGGTGACGACTCCTCAACAACATTCCAAAATCCAGAGGAATTGACCCATTACGTCACCGACCGTGGTTAAAAATGGGTGCGACACTATTAATTGCATATACTGCAGCCTGCACATAGTGTTCCTAAAATTTTATAGGAATGTGACCTTGAAACCTTACAGTTCTAGTAATCTCAAGAATATATCTATGGTTCCTCTCAACTACTCCATTCTGCTGAGAGGTACAAGGACAAATTTTGTGATGAATAATACCTAAACTTATTAACAACTCACTTCATGATGAGTTTACAAACTCTGTTCCATTATCAGTTTTAATCACTTTGTCATTGATGTCATATTGATCCTTAATGAGAGATAAGAAGTTCCTTATATGTAGGAGCACATCAAATTTTAATCTCAAGAGAAAAATTCAGGTAAATCTTATGAAATCATCTACAACAATTAAACAAAATTATATCCATTCAAATGTAGCAGTCTTAAATGGTCCTCAAACATCTATATGTACAAGTTCAAATGGCCTTGAACTAACAGTAGTACTTTTAGAAAATGACAATCTAGTTTGCCTTGCACAAGGACATGCAATGCAATTATTTAACAAGGAAGTAAATTTTGACAATTTTGAAGGAAACAATTTTTGCAAAGTAATAGCAGGGATATGTCCCATTCTTTTATGCCATAGAGTAAGCTCAACATCACTGATAGTAGTGTTGTCAGACATCAAGCCATATCCAGTAATTTGCTCTTTTGTGAGTTTAATTTTTTACCTTATAAGATAGTACAAATCATCATCTACTTTACCAATCTCTTTCATCTTCCCAGTAAAGAGATCCTGAAATACACAAAAGTCGGGATAAAATTTTGATAGAACATTTTAGTCGTCTAGTTAACTCTGACATAGACAACATATTGAACTTGAAGTCTGGTATATAAAACACATTATCAATACTATTTCTAGATGATATATCACTAGTATCAGTTTGTTTCACATGAGTAATTTCACAATTTGGAAGAATTACTCTCTTTTCTACAATTGGTTGTGTTAATGTTATTTTATCTAACAAATTTAGATTAAAGGTTATATGATTAGTAGCCCCTGGTCTATGATCCATTCTTCTGAATCATTTGAGACTAACAAACCACTATTGTTACCTGTGATATTAACAACATGTTGTGTATTTTATGAATGTGCAGAGGCCATCTGACTTATTTCCAGCATTTGAAACATCTCAGCATATTGAGATGGTGTGAAATTTGATCTTTTAGTCTTTTGAAACTGTGTCAATTGTTTTGCTTGAAAGTTATTCAGTCTTGTACTTGTCTGAGACATCATCATTTGGCTTTTATGTTAGAGTAACCTTGGTTCAAAGATGGACAACCTTGACTATTATTTGTATTCATTGTTTAGTAACTGCATTGTGTGCATTATGTGCAGTGTGTGTTTCATGTGCTCCTCCTCTACCAAACTTTTCTTTGAACTTATTATCAGCCTGAAATTTGTTCTCATTCTGAGTTTGATTTTGATTGAACCTGTTATCACCTTGAATTTCTTTAGGATGATCTGGTGGATATCCAACCAACCTATAGAAATCCACTTTGTAATGCCCCTTGAATTTATAATGATCAGAAAATGCATTAGGGTTGTAATCGGGATTATAGTACTTCTTCTTGAACTTTTGGTTTTGATTTTCAGTACATTGCAATTGCATCCATCTCACTTGAACTTTAATTTCTATTAGCCACAGATTCAAGTAGGCCTGAACTACTAGTTGTTATAGCTTTTTGATTTTCATTACTCACTATCATTGGGTATGTTTGATTCACACTTGGCAATGGACTCAACAACAAAATATGACTCCTAGCCTGTGAATAAGACTCACTCAGTCCCATAAGGAACTAATACAACTTTTGTGTTTGTACATACATGATAAATTCCTTTGATCTTTCACAATTACATTTAGGTACATGCACAATAGACTCAAATTCATTTCACAATTCTTTCAATTTTGAGTAATAAACTGACGTTGACTGAGTTCCTTGAATTGTAGTCGCAATTTCCTGATGTACATTGCAGGACCTTGAATCATCTATTTTCTTGAATCTTTATTTTAAATCTTCTCATACTGGTTGTGCATTAGTTGCGTACATCAATCCTCCAATCAAATTACTTGACACAAAATCCATAAGCCATGACAATACAATTGCATTAACACGCTCTCATTGATCTCACAAACTTTTTGAAATTTTTTCTTTCTTATTCTTACCATTCACAAGTTCTAATTTGTTCCTTCCTAACAGTGTGATACTCATTGATTTATTCCACACAGTATAGTTCTCATTGCCTTTCAATTGAAAAGTAATTATAGAAATTCCATTTACATCGGTGAATTGAAGATAGAGTGGAAGATTGTAATCCAAAACTTGTGATTGTGAAGCAATTGATCCAGTTGTTCTATCTGTACTTCTGGATTCATTTCGATTAGTAACCACCATTGTAGTTGGCTCTTAACCTTGAATTTGAAATTAAATTTGACTGAATTACTTGAAGATTTCTCTATCGCAATTGCCGATTGATTTATTGATTTTCCGAGCAATTGACGGTGCAGAATCTATTGTCCTGCTCTGATATCATGAACATAACAACGAGTTCAAAGATTGAACCCTAATTGAATCATATTGAAGAACATTGAAGAAGAAAAATGAGTAAGAGTATAACCGTTAGAGAGAGAAAGAGATATTTTGTATTCAACTTAATAATGAATATACACATGTGTCTTGTATTTATACACACTTAACCACTTTAACTAACTACTTATGTATAATGACTAATCTGCCCTTCTTCCTTAATTACATTATACTTCTACAATTATTATGTTAAATAAATTTACTTACTTCAATGCAATTAACATTTATTAAAACTTTATTCTTATAGTAGGTTAAGTTTAATGACGAATATATGAAATTAATATAATATATCAGTCAAATTGTAGAATATGAATTCTTTTTTTAAGTACTTTCAGAATTCATTACAAAAAAAGAATGTTAATAATGCTTACAAACTAAGTTGTTGTCGCTATTTGATCTCCTTCTAATGGAAGCAAATTATGTAGAAATCAAGTGATATATTATAGAAGGGGAAAATAGACCGATTGAATAATATCTAAACGAGTTAAATTGATCAAGTTAATAGACGAATCATAATTCAAAAGCTCAAAATTTATTTGGGTCATATAATGGATCATAATCCAACCTTCCTGACATGATCTACCTCTATTTTTTCCCCTTTTCCTGATAGAATTCTTTCAAATTTACATATCCCAATCTTATAGCTGACATAATTTTCAAGTTCTTCCAAATTGAAAGCATACTCCAATTTGTAGTCTCAATATGATTTGAGTTGAGTTTGAGTTCATCATATTACATTGTTTTGACCTGTTACAACGAGTCATTTCGAATTTAATCAATTGAATCGAGTCAATAAACGAATTATAATTTAATCCATTTTAAATTCAGTCTGAATTATGAATAAATAGATTGATCTTATCACCTCTATGAATAAATAGAGAGTTTTATTATCCATAAATACCTTTTATAGTTAACTATATTATGTAAAAAAAAATGTTTTTTTTTTTACTTTCACTATCATTACCCAAAAGATTTATCGTAAAAACAAGTAAAAAAAGTAAGTATCAGAGCTCAGATCATTAGTTCTTTTTTTTTTAGGACAACTAACACAACAAAGTCAAACAATAATCCAAAACAAATTTTAAAGAAGAAACCCAGAAAGCCAAAAGTGCTAGGGGGCAATTAGCACGTTTCTCAACTCCGTCCGCATTTTCCACTATTTCTTCAGCCAATTCCACCACATTTGTAGTAGCTTCCACAACACGACAGAAATTTCCAGAGCATTCACCGATATCACGGGCAATCTCTTCCATACTTGCTTCCGGCAATCCTTCAGTCTTGTTTTGAAGGATTGCTGACCTGTCAAATTTCTGTTCAGCGGTTAGAAAGTCTATCCAGGGCAGATCCTCCCAAGCACATCATTCAGAGTAGCTTTTCTATCTCTTTTATACTTATCCTTCAAGTGTTCGTCGGTCCAAGACTCCACTATGGCATCTTGGTAACAGCTTTTTAGAGAATTCATTCATTATTTTATTTTTCTTACATCAATGCTATTACCGTATGATGATCACTTATTCCAACGACGACCTCGAGACCTGTTAAGGTCTTTGAAAATATAAACATCTTTATAGTGTAATTGTTTAATATATTCAAATTTGACCCTTTTGATTCCATCTCGAAAATCGGAGTGACTCATAATTTAGCAAACGAAATGATTTAAATTTCGACAATGCAAAATAGATTTAAATAAAATCTATCTTAAAATCGTTATAAATGAAAATATGATTTTTCAAACTAAGAAAATATAATAAGAAACATGATATAGTTGTTAGAGATGATATATATATCTTTATTTGTTAAAAATAAAACAAAAAAAAGTGATATTAGAGCTAAATTTGACATAACATAAGCTCTGATATCACTTTTAAAATAACATTTTAAAATTTTAATACATTTGATAACTATTCTATATGTATATAAAGATTTTAACATAAGAAGAAAAAATAATTTAAGATTAAACTAGTTATATATAAGGGGATCGAATTGTGTCTTAGAGTCTAGCAGGGAAACACAAATAATATAAGTAATATAAAATAAAAATAATTAAAAATTTCAAGATTAAGTGTTAAGAACCCTAATTGATCTTAATATTCAAAATTGAGATTTTTATTCTCAAAATTCGCATATCTTTAAATTCAATCTTTTTTAATTTTCATATTTTCGCGATGACGATGTCACACATCGTATTGGGGCATGGTTGATGAAATGGAGGCTCACATCTGGAGTCTTGTGCGATAAAAAGGTGTCATCAAAACATAAATACAAATTCTATAGGGTGGTGGTTAGACCGACTATATTGTATGGGGCGGAGTGTTGCCGGTCAAGACTTCGCACACCCAAAAGATGAAAGTTGCGGAGATGAGGATGCTAAGATGGATGTGTGGGAATACAAGGAGGATAGAATTAGAAATGATGATATCCAAGACAGAGTGGGAGTGGCCTCGGTGGAGGATAAAATGTGGGAAGCGAGGTTGAGATGGTTCGAACACGTGCAGAGGAGAGACACAAATGCTCCAGTGCGGAAGTGTGAGAGGTTGGCTATGGACGGGTACAAGAGAGGTAAAAGTAGGCCGAAGAAGTATTGGGATGAGGTGATTAAACGGGACATGACGCAACTGCAACTCACTGAGGACATGACTTTAGATAGGGGGTTATGGAGCACGTATTAGGGTAGAAGGGTAGTAGGTAGCCCATCGTCGTCCTGCCTATGCTTACAAACTGGTAGTTGTAATATTATTAGTGTATGCTCGCTTAGCCTATCATACTAGTAGGCATAATATTGTCTTATAGTCATTTGTCGTTTGATTTATGATGCAATGTGTATTTTGTTTGTCTTATTTACTTGCATTATTTATTGCTTATTTTTCTCTTTCAGAATTCGCTATCATGACTTACTCACTTTGTTTGCCTTACTTTGCTTAGGTGTGTGCTTTGTCTTGAGCCGAGGGTCTCTCGGAAACAACCGCTCTACCTACCAAGGTATAGGTAAGGTCTACGTACACTCTACCCTTTCCAGACCCCACATTATGGGATTTCACTAGATATGTTGTTGTTATTGTTGTTATTGTTGTTGCGCTATTTTCTTATTTTTATCCGAATACCTCTATTATTATCAAGATACAATAAATCGAGAGTTTCTAGAAGTAGCTTAATTTGCAAGCACTTGATTTTTTTAATTTTTTATTTGTTTGCTGCTATGGAGCTTTTTTATAAGCTAAAAAAGTTAAAGGAGAGAATTTTTATTTATTTTTTATTTTTGTTTTTTGCTACAAAACTTCCAAGATTATCAAGAACATAACCATGATAGAACCGCTTTAATACCACTTGATAAGAATCATGTTACTTGAATAAAAGCAAGACAATAATGCGGAAGCGAAAACACGAAGATTAAAGATGAAATTTAATGATATGTGAAATTCGAGAATAAAATCTCCAAATTTCAAGATTAAGTGTTAAGAATCTTAATTGATCTTAATATTAAAATTAATTATGATACTAATAGAGTTAATTCAAGAACTTAAATAAAAAAGTGATCTAGATTCTAGACCCCTATTTCGAAGAAATTAGAGATAACAATTAGTATAAGACTAATTACCTTATTTTATTTATGAATAAGAATCAAAGATATCAAACACGAATTAATCTTACCGCTTAGAAGAATCGTTCTTATAAGGTTGCAAGATAAATTCAAAGCCACACATAAAGGTGTAAAGAAGAGAAATTCTTAAATATTAATAATGTTATCTCATGAAGGAAAAACTTATCCCAAGTAATATGGAATTAGAATATACTTTTTATGAAAATAATTAAATACTAAAATCTAACTAGTATTAAACTAGGAAAGCATCATACTTCTTCCCTATAAATAAGGAAAAAATGACAAAGTAAGCACCAAAATCACATCCAACTTGGACTTGTGTTTCCAGCTCCTTTGGGCATGACTCTCACGTGTAGTGCAGTCCATTTACACTTTATTTTCATGTGCAATTACAATCCAAACATGTCCAAATATTGCAATGCACCATATGAAATATTAAAACAAAAAGTAAAATGTCAAAAGGAATACAACTAAGGCAGCCGCATGTTAGAAAAGAAACTAACTTAGCACTGACACACCAAATCCGTCATCAAATAAATATCGACATAGCAATACGACATTAAAATTTTGATAACAGTAGACTTATCAATACGACATTAAAAATTGTCACAACAAACTACATACGTAACTGTACCAAAATAAATAACTGGTAACAACCATCCAACTATTAACATACAAGAGTTGATAGGCCAGGAAAAAGTCTCAGTTTTTTGGAGATCTGTCCCTCACATTGAGAGCTCTACTATCTCTTTTAAACCTTTCCTTCAAATGTTCGTTAGTCCAAGTCTCTAAGAATATGTATGCAAACTCTGGATCATCACGTATTACTTGCCAATGACGACCATGCCTAACTACACCAAGGTATAAAGCATTTAGGCATGATAACAAAACTTGTTTCTTGGAGTGGAAGCAGAGTGATTTTTGAAATTACTGGGTGGACGGTCTATCCGCCCTTAAGTGGTATTACCAGCCATTCTGGAGGAGTAGTTGATTTAGCAATTTCTAGTCTTCATCTATCTGGAGTAGATCCTAAAGAGATTCCACTTCCTCATGAATTTATCTTGAATCGAGATATTTTGGCTCAACTTTATCCCAGTTTTGCCGAGGGAGCAACCCCATTTTTCACCTTGAATTGGTCAAAATATGCGGACTTTCTTACTTCTGAAGGTGGGAAAAAAGATAAAACTAAATAAACGGATTATTCATCCAAATTTAAGTTTGAAACTCATGTAATTAACCTATTTTTCTTTTGGTTAACCCTAAAGTTTTTCTCGACGTATGTTTTACCAGTTAAATTAATGTAATTTTGTTCAAATATTGCACTACACCGTATAAAATGTTAAAAAAAAAGTAAAATAATAAGTAGGCGTCTGGCCATAGAAATTAAATATTTTTTCACTTTATTTGAAATTTTTTTGAAGTTGAAGATGTATTTGATTATAATTTTTGCAAATAATATTTGATTGTTTGAATAAATTTTTTCTAGAAAACATGAAATATGATTTATATCCCCTCCACCCCCCAATTTCTAAAATCTAGCAAAAACCACTTAACTAATTTATCCAAATTTGTCATCCTTGTTATTTCTTCCTCTATTCAAACAACATTCGTTAATTCTAATCCTTATTGTTTTATGTAATATATAAAAACCACATTTGTTAACTTTTTTTTTTTTTTTCAAACTGAATTAATTACATCGAAATACCATGTGACATGAAGAGAAAGAATATCATTGATAAAATCACGTCCTTATCCCTAAAATCGTAGGTGCTTTTCTTAAGGGGGTAATTGGACTAAAAGAAGTAGTTGCAGCTATGTGTCACTTATCAAAGAGTTATCGTGCATCTTCCAAAAAAATTCTAAAAATTTATACAGATAAAGACTAAAAGTGACATAGTAACAACTCTTTAAAAAGATTTTACTCAACATCAAATTAGTCAAGTTATCTTCCTCAGTAAAGTCGAGACCAACTATTATATTGGTTACGCCAAACATAGCTTTAGAGGCTCTTACTAGATACCATGGTGGTTCATATAAATGGGGTCATTTTAAAAAAAATAAAAAATTTGAATAAAATGCAGCGGTCCAAAACTGAAAGTGAAAAAATGAACATAAAGTTTTAGGTCCACACGCTGATTCTAAAAAAAGGTGAAAAAGATTTTCGAAAAAAAATGAATATTTCTCATGGCTAAACGAATCTTAAAATCATTATCAAATACTCCCTACGTCCCATATTAGTTGTCCACATTATTAAAAATATTTATCCCAAATTACTTGTCAATTTACAACATAAAGATAGAATTAATAAATATTTTCTATTTTACTCTTAACATTAATTGTTGTTGAAAGTAGCCATTATTAAATTATAGCGCAATTTATTGAAAAGAGATAAGAGTATCGTATTAAAAATAAACTTTTATTTATGATTTTTTAAGGGCGTGTAAATGAAAAAGTGGATAAGTAGTATGGAATGGAGGGAATAGATGGGTTATGAATTTTGACAGCTGGGCCGCTAGCACATCTCTATAAGCCCATAATTAATTGGACCACATAGCCCACTTGCACAGTCATAATATATAAATATAATTTGGGCAATTCGCAGGAATATCCTATTTTTGGTGTTCTTTAATTTTTGCCTTCAAATTGATGATTTTTAATTTTGGCGTTCGGTAATTTAAGTAATAAAAAAGTGGACGAAAATACTCTTGACATCAAAAAATAAAATTAAAAAAAAAATCAGAATTCTAGATTTGAACTCTAACAGAGTCAAAAGGAAAAAAGAAATTGCAAGACAAAATTTCATTGAAATTATGCCTATTAGACTAAAGTTGCATAGTTTCTATGTAATTATGCTTTAAAGCATATTTTCTTAGATAATTAAGATTAGGTCTTGTCCGGCTAGTTACATAGAAACTATGTCACTCAAGACATAGTTTCTATGCAACTTTAGCTGAATAAACATATTCTCTATGAAATCTTACCTTATGATTTTTTTTTTAACTTTGCTAAAGTTCGAATCCAAATTTTTTGATTTTGTACCAACAAATAAAGAATACTTTGACCGTTAAATTATCATTGAATAAAAAGTAGGGGGGGGGGGAGGAAATTAAAGAACAGTAATTTAAGGGGCAAATATTAAACACCAAAAAAAGATATATTTTCTCCTTCACCTTAGTTTTCTTTTTCTCTTTGCAGATTAGTCAATACCTTATTTCTCACGTTAGGGTTTCTTCGATCTCGTCCATTTCATTTTGATTCTCTGGATAATTGTTTATGTATTGCTTTATTTTCTTATTTGTTAATAGTTGTGCAATCTCAGTCATGGCTGGTGGAGAAAATTTTATTAATAGGGTTATTTCTTATGTCGCCAACGAGTTGATCGTTAATGGGTTCGCTAACAGGTAATTATTTGATTAAATTTTGTTTTGACTTGAGAATTTATTTAACTTACTGTAATCAATTTCGTACATATATTCTGAATGATCTTTACCTTTTTGTTGTACCGCAATTTTTGCTTGATATTTTTTTCGGAGATAAAGGTTAAAAACACATTTTAAGTATTTTTTTTAATTTTCTATCTGAACTATTAGGTGTGCGAGTTTGCTTCCTAAACTATCATCAATTAGTTAGCAAAACACACCTAAACTATTGTACTTAGGAAAAGTGAACAAATGATAGTTTTCATTTATCACCAAAGTGCAATATTTACAAAACAATAGCTTAGCTAATCTCAAACAAAAACTAACCCCAGGATCCTAGCTATCCTAGCAGAAATGTTAAAGTGTACATCAGAAAATTAACCTTTGAAGCAGCCCTTTCAAATCACCCTGCATTCTTGTGTTACAAACACAAGCTATTTCTCGTGCAATGCTATTCAAAGATTTGCAGTGAAGACATCAAGGAGAATGGAGGATCTATATAAAATGGGTAATTTCCGTCTTTTACATTGTCCTCGTGAAGCTTTGAGGCCGTTGTGACCATTTGTTTTTGGTACTTGAAGCTCAGCAGAAGAGGCAAGAAATTGCTGATGAGGTGAAGGATGTGTCCAAAAATTTTGAGCTATCAAGGCTGAAGCTTTTTTCAATTAAGTAAGTATTAACGTTGAGCTAGTGACTGAATTATTTCCCGATTTGTGTTCTGCAGTCTTTCAAGAACCAGTGAGGTGATTTGGAAGCTTGGTGTACAGGGTTATTTATCTCTCCATTAATAATATAATGAATGTAGTATCCATGTAGCTCAGTTAGAAAAGTAGGTTGAGGGTAAATGCTAACAGTTAAAGGGCTCGTTTGGTACGATGGATAAGGGATATTTAATCCCGAAATTAAATTTGAGATGAGTTTATTGGGATAAAATCGCGTAATAACTGATCTCGAGATTATAGTGTTATTGTTATCTCCATGGGAGGATGAAATAACTAATCCTGGGATAACTCGTTCTCAACCAAACTACCTCTAATCATTTGCGGAAATGGCACTGTATTACTCATTGTGTTGCATTGCATTGTTGATGACTAATAATGCTTTATGCTTTTTCTTTATCCTTTGTGATTTTTGTACTGAATCTCCTGTAAAAAATGTCCTAGTTAAGTTGGCATCGTAATTTTTGAAAAATAATAATATGATAATCTGACTTCAGATACTTTTCTTTAGGATTTTTGACTTACGTTCCTTCTAACCTCAATATAAATAACAAAAGTTGACCCGTGTGCTTATAGCTCAGAATGAACAACGACGTGATCTTTTCCTTTTTCTTCAAAGACAGTTCACTCACCTTAAGTTGCATATTTTGTTTGGAGAATTACTCATTTTGTCCATTTGGCCATGAAATACTATTCTCATAACTTGAAAAGTTGAACTCTAATTGAAATATCCGTGGTTTGAAGGTGTAATTCAAGTGATGTATTGGTTTCCGATGACTGATTGAATGGTAGGTGGTCAGTTGATTTCAAATTGATAAATGAAGAAATATTTATGTTGGAAAAAATACATGAAAAAAACGTTCATATTTTGCTTCCAGTTGCTCGACAAATTATTGCATGTTTAAGAATCGTTCTAGCTCGAAAAGAAGGTTCATACGATCATCAATTTAATAAATATAAGATTTAAATAAAAATATTAATTAATTTAATGTTATATCAAGCAAACATATTTAAAAATTATATGGTGATGGTGATGACTAGTGATGATGTTGACTATTATTGGTAATTGTGGGTAATATTTAGTGGTAAGGGCAATTCGCACTATTGCCACTATTTTAGGGTGATTTTAAATTTTTTCCCCTTAAATTGGTGGTCTTCAATTACCCTTCATATGGTTGATTCGAATCTCAGAAGAATCAAAAAGAAAAAAATTATAAGTCAAAATTTCATTAAAAAATATGTCTGTTCGGTCAAAGTTGTATAGAAATTATGTCTTAAGGGGCATAGTTTCTATGTAATTATGTCTCCGAAAATACTTCTGAGGTTGTGGGTTCGAATCCCAGCAGAGTCAAAAAGAAAAAAACGCAAGCCAAGATTTCATATAAATTATGTCTATTCGGTCAAAGTTGTATAGAGATTATGTCTTAAGGGGTATAGTTTCTATGTAGCTATGTCTGAAGGTAAAGTTTCTTTGAAAAATTAAGATTATGCCTTGTCTAGCTAGTTACATAGAAACTATCTCTATATAACTTTGACCGTATAGACATAATTTCTATGAAAAAATTGCCTTGTGAATATTTTTTTTGCCTCTACTGGGATTCGAATCCAGAATCTCTAATTTAGTAGACCAGTGAATAAATGATATTTTAACCCATTAATTTTTATTAAATGAGAAGTAGAGATAAAAATTAAAGATCAGCGGTATGAAGGAAAATCTACACATTTTTTTTTGTAGCTGTAATGATTGCAGATAGTAGTAGTCAATGGTGGTAGCTCATAATGATGATAGATAATGATGGGTAGTGATTGATAGAAGTGGTAGGTGATACATGATTCCGAATTTTCATTCACAATGTTTGAAAAAAAATGCTAAACATAAAAAATAATGATGTGTTTGAAAATCGAAACTAAGATGTTGGAGACAATTTTGAACATTATTGTCCACTTAAGCTAATTTTTTGTATTAATTTAATATGTTCAAAAATTAATATATATGCATAAACATATAAAATATATCTTAAATATACAGTATCTAAATTCGTCCCCGAATACATAGTACTGGTTGATAGTGGTGATTGTTGCTAGTGATAGATGAACATGTACAAAAGGAAATTTCAAAAATAGTAACACTTTATCACATAATCAAGTGCAATTGAAACATTTCATAATTTAAATATCTAAATAATTTATGAATAAGTTTAAGAGGGTATCGAAGTATTCATTCTTAAAAAAAATTGCAAGTAATGAACATAATCGAGGACCAAAAAGAATAGGGAAAAAGAATGAAATATATGCGGTTCACGTGTGCTTCCGAATAAATTAATAATATTAGTCAAATCAAGATCTGAATTAAAAAGTAAAAGAAAGAATTAAATTTCTGTGATGTCCACCACGTTTATTATTTACCTACCTCTTTATTGAAGCAGAGGAGAAGGTCCAATAGACCTTCAAAACGGCGCCGTTTTAGTTCTCCTTCTCTTCTGCTTCATCAATTTCAATGGCGGAAGAAAATTCAAGGAGCAAAAAAACAATTCCACCATACATGAAAGCCATTTCCGGTTCATTAGGTGGCATAGTTGAAGCGAGTTGTTTACAACCCATTGATGTTATTAAAACCCGGCTTCAACTGGACCGGACCGGTTCATACAAGGGGATTGTACACTGCGGTTCGACTATTATTCATAACGAAGGTGTACGGGCTTTGTGGAAAGGTTTGACTCCATTTGCTACTCATTTGACTTTAAAGTATGCGCTTCGTATGAGTTCCAATGCGGTTTTGCAGACAGCTTTTAAGGACTCGGAAACGGGTAAGCTTAGCCCACAGGGTCGGGTTATGGCCGGGTTCGGAGCTGGTGTACTTGAAGCTCTTGTTATTGTTACGCCCTTTGAGGTTTGTTAATTTCAAAATTCATTCTTTTATGGCTAATTATTACTTTTAGGGAATTGGATTGTATTGTAATGATATATCCTGTGCGTTGTTCGTTTGAATTATTATCAATCAATATTGGTTTCAAGAGAGCTAGAGGTAGGCCGAATAAGTATTGGGGAGAGTTGATTAGACAAGACATGACGTAGCTGCAGCTTATCGAGTACATGATTTTAGATAGGAGGCTGTGGAGGACACAGATTAGGGTAGAAGACTAGTAGGTAGTTGAGTATTGTCTTACTTATCCTTTCATACTAGTAGTCGTAGGATTGCTCTTGTAGTTTCTTGTCCTTTTATTTCTGCTATTATATGTTGTTTATTGTATTTCGATTATCGTATTGATTTGTGTAGTTACGATAACTTTTTTCTTTTCAGACAGTTTTATCATGTTTTTTATGGTATTTTGTCACGACTTCTTATACTGCTTTGAATTGTTGGTCCTTGTGCCGAGGGTCTATCGGAAACAACCTCTCTACATCACAAGGTAAGGGTAAGGTCTGCATACACTCTACCCTCCCAACACCCCACTTTGTGTGATTTCACTGGGTTGTTGTTCTTGTATGGCCTATTATTACTTTTAGTGAATTGTATTGTATTCTAATGCTATATCTTATGTGTTGTTCGTTTGAATTATTATCAATCAATATTAGGGGTTTAAACTAGTTGGGTTGGTTATATGCTCATTTTGTGTTTTGTTTTAATTTCTGATCCAGTAAATTGGTCTGTCCAGTGTGACTTTGATACACAACTTTCTCTAACGGAGTTATACTTTCATTTCTACTTCTGCGAATCCAGCATGATGTGTGTCAAGAAGCGAACTCATCAAAGAAAAGTTTGAAAATCATGTTTGGCCGGTATAGACTGAAATTCCGTTATGGTCCAATTCTGATCGGTAATAAATATCGGAACTTTGCAATATTTGATTGATCACAATTCTATATATTCCATGGACTATAGAAGTTCCCTGGGAATTCATTAGAGGAATATTTCCGATAAAAAATGTTTGTTTTCAGTGGATCCTTCCCTAAGAATGAAACGAACCAAGTTAACCTATACGGCAGTGAGGAATAAAAACCAACAATCAACTCGTCAAAGTGAAGTCAGGTTCAACAATCGATGTAACTGGTTCAAATACCAGAAGCTAGGTCATAGAAGGTAGATTAGATTCGACAATCTTAAGAAGTGGGGTCGGCCCTTAGCCGAGATAGGATAATGTTAGCTAATCCCTATACTTCTCCTAAGTGACATCAAAATACTCTTTCAGCCGATTCAAAAGCAGCAATAGATGAGATTGAATCAGACAGAAGGTTCACTCCTCACACTGGGGAAAAAATCTTATTAAAAGGCATCTCGGCAAAAGAGGACTAAGAACCATACGGCGAGCGTCAAAACACTAGCACAAAAATGGATCAGCAAAGGCTTGTTCTGGACCATGCCGCTAGATTGAGACAACCACCTTCCTATTTGAGTTTATATAGATGACCTTCCCTCCATGCTACTCAGGTCAGAGCCTACACTAGTGATGCTTTCGGCTACTAGTATTTCACCATCTAGGGTGCAACATTCAGGCTGCGTACAGAAAAAAGAGAAACTTTTTGAATTATGATGCCCAACGTCCCCTGATAACGTAGGATTAGTGGTGATAGGGCTGACGTGGTATCACGGGAACTGGGATTGGATGGTAGCATTTCCTACTGTAAAGTCGGCTTATTCGTTATTTGTATATATTAGACCATAATGGATATTAAATTTACTATCCAAATTTTAAAAAAATGGATAGTGAATTTAATAAAAAGAAATCCGCTATAGTACACACATATTTCATTAACAATATCATTACCGCTAATAGAGCTAACTTCGACCAAACAATTCCTTTCTAACCCATCTGATTAATGGGTCAGTCGAGACTATCCGATGACCTGAAGCCTGGTTTCTTTTTGCCTAAGTGTGTTAGCTCCTTTCCAGGGTTAGATTGCAGCTTGAAGTACTGACAATATGTTAAGACTTTTAGAGAAGGATCGAGTCACAGGACGATGAACAGGAAAATCTAAATCAATTAATTAAAGCTAGGAAACATAAAATCCTATTCTAGAATAATTAAAATAGCTAAACAGAAAGTTGCTAAAAATATAATTAAATTCTTAATTTAATTTCCCACAATGCATCCACAACATTACCCCCCTCATGCTGAAAGAGCTTGTCCTCAAGCTCGAAGGATGGATAAGCCTGTTGAAATGAGTCTACGTCCTCTTAAGTAGCTTCAACCATTAATAATAGCAGGCAATTGCATAGTTTCTGCATGCTTTTGACCAGTAATTGCATGTAAAGAAATTTCTGGGCAGTCATCTGGAACTTCTGGAATAGTATCGTCAACTGAATCATCCAATTCCAACCAGAAAAGTCGTTTGCACTGATGAGTGGCTGAATATTGTTCGTTACAATTATAGCATAATCCCTTAGCTCGTCTCTCTGCCATTTCTGCATGAGTTAATCGCTTGACAAAAGGGGTTTGGTTGTTGTTCTGGGTATTAGCCGAGGTAGATGAGCTGACTAAACTAGTAGCAGACCTTGCCGAGTTTACTGTGGTGCCAAAATTTGTCCGAGACTGCAGGCATGCCCCATTGCGAATATTACTGACTTTTTTGTAGTTGTTTTTGTTCTAAAGCCCTGGCCACTCATTGCCGCCGATAAGTCAGGTGGTTTGAGCAACTGCACATCCATTCTAATTGAATCATCCAACCCCGCCATAAATATTCCCACGCGCAAGTGTTCTGGAATAAGTTCATCAGCCCTAGCCAACTTTTCTTGAAATTAGCGTCGATAAAGTTTAATTGTACCAGTTTGTCGAAGCGTGACCAATTCGCCCACCGGGTTGCTACTGTCAGGAGGTCCAAATCGTTGGAAACAATGTTTATGAAATTCTTTCCAACTCATTGGGCCCTTCGCTCGTTTAAGTTGATAATACCATAATTGTGTTTCTCCCAACATGTGAAACCCAACCATTCCAACCTTTTTCGCTTCCGCTGTATGGTGATTTTCAAAAAAGTGTTCACAGCAATGTGCCCAAATTAATGGGTCGTTGGTGCTGTCGTAAGTAGGAAAATCCATCCTTGCATACCTTGGTATTGTCGAATGAGAATTGCCACTTGTTGGGTGATTCTGATCTACCGGATGAATAGGCAGTGTATTGCCTCTAGCAGGAATTGTTGATCTGCCAGTCACCGGGCCGCTACTCGACTCAGTTCCGTTGCCCACTGGTTTTGTGGAGCCAATTCCCAAGACAGATAAGTGTTCTTGGATGACTTGGGAAATTCTCTCGCCCAGGTGTTGTTCCATCGCTGCAAGTTTAGAGTCCATTAGTGATTCTATAATAGCACATTCTTACTGGAACCTGGAATTGATCTCAACGCCCTTCCTGGAACCTGGAATTGATCTCATCGCCCATCGTGTTAGGCTCTGGTACCAGACTGTTAAGACTTTTAGAGAAGGTTCGAGTCACAGGACGATGAATAGGAAAATCTAAATCAATTAACTTCGACTTCCCCTTGCCTTTGTTTGAACTCCTGGATCGACCTATTTTGAATATAAATTGAGCTCGTTAAAGGGAGGCTGAAACCTTAGAGTTCAATGGAAGAGAGAACTTTGATCTCTTGTTTTTGGTTAAAACACGCTTGTTGTTTTATTCCCCAAATCCCTCTTTAAATAGGGAGTCTTTTTTACTGCAATAGGAAGTCTAATCCTTATGAAACTAGGAAACATAAATCCTATTCTAGAATAATAACGATGGCTAAACCTAATCCTTAACGCTAGGAAACATAAAATCCTATTCTAGAATAATTAAAATAGCTAAACAGAAAGCTGCTAAAAATATAATTAAATACTTGATTTAATTGCCCACAACGCATCTACAACACAATAACAAGGAGATGATTAAGGACAAAGAAATAAGTAACTATTAAACATAAACTGCATAGGTAGAGAGTAAATTAATTGTCTTTACCTAAAAATAAAAGATGAAGAAAGATTACTTTGTATGCTGAGAGAATGTGACAAAGCATTCACTCCTTGGGTTGACTGACTCAGTCCAATTATCATGTCAATACTAGTAAACAAATTTTACATGCAAAAATGATTGTTGCTGGAGTAATAATAGGTGTATGGATTCTGCATTTTCTAGAACATAGTGATTTGGCTAAAGGAGAGAGTAATTAACTAGCATTTATTTTGAATCAAGTGCTGCTCATGTTTTCATAATTGCAAACAGCAATTAGAAGCTAATCAACTTGGTACACCAAATATTAATAGGATGTCAAGGTGGTTTTCACTTGATCGCTCTGCTAAATACATCTATGTCCTTGCAAATTAGATTGTTTTACTAGTAGAACATGTGTATTCATTGTGTAATCTACATTATTAGGGTTTGTGCGTCCATTTATACTCAATTCATATTTTTATTTCTTCTAACAAGGCAAAAATAAACTTAGGGCCAAATTATCCCTTTAAACCCCAAATATGTTTTCTCTTAAAGAATGGATTAGGAGGCTCTTTGTCCTTCTCCAAGAACTGAGGTCATGTCACTCGCTCATGTACACTCAACAAAGATAGCGCTTAGAATGAATTAAGTTCTCTTGGTCATCATTCATTATCAAACAATTGAGTTCATCTCCAATTTAGACCCAATTTCATTTACATAAAAAAATTCAACTCTGACATTAAGACACAAAGTAGGAAAATTATTGAATGATATAATTGAATAGTTTATCCACATAGTGGAAGAACATTTCAATTACCATGTTCTTAATTTCATACAAAGCCATGAATAATTTGACCTACAATGAGTGGTAGATCTGCATGTGTTTAAACATAACAGGTTCTAGGGACACTATATATGGTGACCTTAGCTGACTTTTGTGGTTTTCCAGTTGATCAGCACATTTGGAAAAAATTTCTAAGAGAAGGGCTTGCTTCTCGAAGGAGACAATTACATATATTAGGATAGATGATGTCCCTGGGGTTTTTTTCTAGTGGTAAGAGCGCAACAACTGACATGTTGGTTAGGTGTAAGACATGGTTTCGAACCTTGCCATAGACAAAACTTGGTATTTAAGTGAAGGGTAGAGGCACGGGTCTATTATCTGTCGAGTTTCAAACCATGCGCCACTGGCCATTGGGATTGTTCAGTTATAAAAAAAGAAGGAAGATGATAGTAACATTTTGTAGCTCATGCATTTTATTCAAAAACAGGGATTTCGTAGTGTGGACATAGAAATTGTAATACTAATATATGTACTAGAAATTTTGTAGTTCAAACTAATAGATATGCACAGTATATTAGCAGTTCTATTATTATTTATTTCTGATTAGTGTTGATCAACTGTTCAATGAGTTGAAGGCGGGTCATAGAGTGCCGAAGAAGGCAAGAGTAATGCCAAGTCACCAAAAGAGAAGAGGTCCTTAGCTAAGTGGAGTTTACAATATAAAGGGCTCAAGAGCTTACCCCATGCACGAATTGCTCCCTGGACCCTGGCTAGTGTGGGGTTAGGGAGAGAGTGGGTGTATACCATACTCTGTTTTCTCCTTAGATAAGATAGGTTGAACCAATAAGACGAGTCTATGAAAAAAAAGGTCTGGAGTAATTGCTTCACAAGTTACTAGAGTGAGAAACCAAAGTTGAGATATGGATAGGCAGCTGTAGTGCCTTCTCAAGAAAACAGAATAATTGGATATGCAGCTCTAGTGGAGGATGTCAGTAAGAACACCAGGTTGGATTAGAAAAAAGTTAGAGGAGGAGATAAAGTATGATTGTTGAGCTGAAAGCTTATGCCATGGTTACAACACAGCAAAGAACACAAGAAATTTAAGCGCTACAGAATACAGTGGAGATTAAATGCTATCTCAAAATGTCGAGCAATTCGAAATGGTGCTAGATGGAGAAGAGTAAGGGAGTGCAACACAGGACCAATTTGTTGATTTTCCACATAATGTTCCTTTTAGGCGGAGAAAAGTATCATTCATTTATTTGTTAGTTGGTGAAGACTCGAATGAATAGCTTGAATTTGTGACATCTGGTGATTCATTTATGTGAAAAAAGAATATGGTGAGAGGCAAAAAGGTGAGCGGGGAGGACCAATGCTATTTATTGTATAATAAGGGTAGCCAATTCTTCCAATTTCAGAACGAAAGTAGTGGAACTTTGATCAACAGGTAACATCCTTCTCTTCCATTTAAGTTGCGTAGTGGCTCATTCTAAGTATTGTGAGAGTGAATACAAAATTTAACAATGAAAAAGCTTGGTTTGGTTGAGGCCAAGCAGTTGAAAGTTCTGTAGCATGTTCAGCCAATATTTAGTTGAACAGATTTTGTAAAAGCAGTTTGGGAGAAATTTGCTTCACTGAGATACATCCAAATTGACCAGGCTTCCTCGGGGGTTTTATTAATTTATATTGATAACCATCCAGTTAAAAGAAATTAATGTCCAAAAGTTGTAGATTTTATTCATAAGGTAGATGTGGTTCCTGGGTAAAAGGACTGAGTGTACCGTGGACAGAGCAGCTCATATTGTACTTCAAATTTGACATTTATCTTTTGAATGGAAAAATTAGCTGAGTTGATGGTGATGGATACCTAGTGGTTTGTCAAATGTGTAAGGGTCCTAAAAGGATGCTGGAAATGTTTGTACAGAATACGTGTCTCCTATTTTAGCTGGGATGCTTTAACCTTGTAGGGGCACTTAGAAAATGTTTGCATTCTGCATTGTCCATGTGTACACATTTTTATACACAAGTCTTTAAAAGGTAATGGAAGCATCTGTAAAATGATTAAAATCTGCTTGTTGAGCTGTGTTTACTTTCATTTTCCGACTGATGCTAGGCTTGAAGTGGAATGCCTATTTTTTTCCTTTTAAGTGGAATACCTATTCGCTGTTCCAATTGAAAGGTTGTCCTGTATCAGTTGTCTAGAAAAATATCTGCATAATATTTGGCATACTAGCATCTCTAAATGGCACAATATAAGCAGAGATAGATTTTTGAAAGGAAATTCAGCACGAATCACTAAACTTTTGTCAAATTTTGATCCGCCGCAGGTGGTGAAGATTAGACTACAGCAGCAGAGAGGATTAAGCCCTGAGCTTCTGCGATACAAGGGACCCATACACTGTGCTCGTTTGATTGTTCGTGAAGAAGGCATTCTTGGTCTCTGGGCAGGTGCGGCGCCAACTGTTATGCGCAATGGTACGAATCAGGCCGCCATGTTTACAGCCAAGAACGCATTTGACACAATGTTGTGGAAGAAACATGAAGGTGATGGACAAGTTCTTCAACCATGGCAGTCTATGATATCAGGATTCTTGGCAGGGACAGCTGGTCCCATATGCACCGGTCCATTTGATGTTGTGAAAACAAGGCTCATGGCTCAGAGTAAATCTGGGGGCGAGTTGAAGTACAGAGGAATGTTTCATGCTATCTCAACAATATATACAGAAGAAGGATTACGTGCCTTGTGGAAGGGACTAATTCCCCGGCTCATGAGGATCCCACCTGGTCAAGCAATTATGTGGGCTGTGGCTGACCAAATAATTGGCTTTTACGAGAAGACATATTTGACAAATGCACCTTTATAGGTACTACTGCAGTTTTGTCCTCGACTTTCTTTGTTCTGGTTTTTAGTTCATTTTTCTGGCAGAAGCTCGGCAAGTTTTGGTCCTTATAGTTCCTTTAGCTATTGATTGAAGGCGAAAAGAAGATGGCGCTACACCTTTATCCACATTTTACTGAGTTCCATATTTACAGGCTGGGGAACTGAGTTTTTCAGTACAATGAAAATCTTTGAACTCTCTTTTTGATATGTATGAGGGTGGAAATCCTAACTGGTCAGACTGAAGTGCTTGAGAACATTGTTATTTTTTTTACCCTTGTCAAAAGTAAAAAATTAAACATTTTTAACTTATTTTTTTATTTTAGTCGCTCGCCGCTCTAGTATTCTTCAAAGGGAACTTTAATGTCTCAAATAATCAGTCTTCGAAGGAAACTTTCATGTCGCAAATAACTTGGCAAGTCTTCAAGTGGATATGTCCCTGGTACTCCCTCCCTACCATCGCTTTAGTTCATTTCACGTCCATTGAAAAATCAATAAATACAATATATAGTTTATTAAATTACTCCTATTTATTAATGAAGATCTATTATTCAAATCTCAAACCCACGAAGCGCATTTTTTTCTTTTACAACCAATTATTTGCTTTGAATATATTTGATTATTCATATCTTTTATAGAGTTTTAAGATCATTAAGACATGCATTTACGTGAATTTGAATTTTTACCAATATGCTATCCGCTACCACATCTCCAACCCCTACCGACCACCTCCATTATTAGCCAGCAACCATCTACACCACGATCATGATCACCAACCATCACCACCACCCACCGCCACGATCAACTTTCCGCATCATCCTTCACTGCACAGCTAATATTGTTAAATTACCATCTTCATTATCAGCTACCGTCGCACAAGCATCACCTGTAGCTATCATTGCCCTCACCAACTACCACCACCATTATCGCGGTAGGTAGCTTTTAGATGGTACATCAAATAAATGTTTTTACCACACATGTAAATTTAGAGTTTTTAAAATATTTTGTTGATGTAATATTATTTAATTATTATTTCATTTAAATTTTATATTATTTATTTTTAATAAGAAACTATTATTCACATTCAAATTACGAGAAAAAACCATCTAGGTCCTTTGTAAGGTTGATGAATGTTTTAACTTTTCAAACGAGGATCTTTATTGCCATAAGCATAGTACCATACAATCTGAAGCAAAAAAAGCTGTTCAAGAATTCTTTCATGGATTTTCGAACCTAAATAATACGTTATTTAAAGTAATTAATAAAAATAATATAATATTTTAAAAAAATCACAAAAATAGAATAAGCATAGATGTGAACCAAAACCGAAAGAAATAATCCCTTAATTATTTTCATTAATTGAAAGAGTATATATACAATTTACATATTTCCATAATAGGAATCCTATTTCTATTCTGCTCCTAAAACCTTATTCTACTTGGATACTAACTATACAATTATGGTAAGTGTACCAGACTAATTAAGGTACAAGACATATACACCTTATATACAAAAACTGCCCAACTGTGGGCTTTGCTACAGTAACCCGAGAACCACTATACATACGATATACACGTGTATATTGTGTATATTGTGTATATCGTATGTATATTTAACACACCCTCGCAGTCATAGCGGGCGGTCTTCGTACGCTGAGACTGTCCCTAAAATCTTCAAAAAGGACCGAGGGAAGACCTTTGTAAAGATGTCGGCAATTTGATATCTGGACGGGACATGGCAGACGCTACCTGACCACGAGCAACCTTTTCGCGAACAAAGTGAATGTCCATCTCGATATGTTTAGTGCGCGGTCTTCGAATCGGATTACCAGAAAGGTAGATGACACTAATATTATCACAATAAACCAAGGTCGCTTTCTGAATAGGACAATGAAGCTCTAACAGCAAATTACGTAACCAACATGATTCCGAGACCACATTAGCTACCCCTCGATACTCGGCTTCGGCACTGGAGCGGGACAAAGTCGACTGACGTTTCGCAAACCATGAGACCAATTTATTGCCAAGAAACATACAATAGCCAGACGTAGACCGTCTGGTGTCTGGATAGCCACCCCAATCAGCATCTGTATACGAGACAAGTGTGGACGTCGATGAAGGATATAAATGCAAGTCATAGTCAAGTGTACCCTGAATATACCGAATGATGCGTTTGAGCGCATTCATGTGCTCAATCCTGGGATCATGCATAAAGAAACACATCTGCTGTACGACATACGTAATATCTGGTCTCGTGAATGTGAGATACTGAAGCCCCCCTGCAAGACTGCGATAGCGGGTCAGATCCTCGAATGGTGCGCCGGCCGCAACACCCAATTTGGGTTTAGTATCAACTGGAGTGGAAGTGGACTTAAATGATGACATCCCAGCCCTCTCAATGATCTCGGCTGCATACTTCCTTTGTGATAAGAATAATCCACCTGCATGACGAGTGACAACTGTAACATCCCGTACTTTCGGGTCACGGTTTGAATCACTAGGCGTATGTAAAATCGCTACGCATGTGTAAATAGACCCGAGCGTTGGGAAAATTTATGTGATATCACGTATGCTAATAAATAGACTAGAATATAAAAGAATTAGACCCTGAAATAATTTTGAACGTAACAAATGTGACGACGGGGATCGAGAATAAATTTGGAGTATGCATAAAGAAGTTATGGGCTAGTGTCATATTACAAGAATTATGACATTGAATATACGAAGGTCTTATAAATTATTAGAATTTAAATGAAGTGGGATCTAGAATTAATTGTGTGTGTAATTGATCAATTATGGGATTGTTTTAATTATTATGGGGGACAAGGTTAAGTGGCCTAAGACTAAGTGGAATTATACGTAACATTTGGATGAATCAATTAGGTTGCAACCATCAGCCACATGGCAACTGGAGAGACAAGCAATATATGACTATGAAATTTTATGAATTAGTGGGAACTTTAGGATATATATGCTATTGTTTTGTGGCCATCTGTTCGGCACTCTTGAGCTGCTACGTGATGTTATGTTGCTGCAAGCAGCTGCTGCAATCTTGGTCATTTACACCTCCATTTGGGAGTGTTTTACTGCTGCGTGTTGGCTGAGTCGTTGCTGCAGTTATGGGGTGAAAGATGCCACATTTTGATTTATCGTGGTGAAATAAATGCCCATGTTGAGGAGCTTTTTCTGCACTCTCTGAGGGTAGATTATTGTTGTGTTTTGGCCAAACTATTTGAAGCAAATAGTTGATGCCTTTGTGGTACTAGCTGCTATATATTTGGGATATTGCCGTGTGCTTTAGTAGTTGTTCCCTTGGTTTAAAAGAATTAAGCAGATGCTACGATGAGCTGTTGTTTCTTTCTTTTTCTTCAAAAGGACAGATTGCTACACTTGAAAAATGATTGGGCTGCTTTAGTTGTATCGTAAACACAAAACAGATAAGGTATGTTAAGGAAAATTATTTCTTTCTTTTGGCATGTTCCATATAACGAAACGTAGGGTGAGCGGGTCCGGGTGCACTAACTTTTTTGAACTACCCGGACCCCACCCAGTAAAAGATCGGTTCATAAATTTACTACTCAGAACCTACCCGTAGCAATCATTACCCGGAACCTATCTGGACCCTGCGGTTCCGGGTAGGTTCCCGAGTACCCTGAATCGGTGTTTCTTTGTGCAAAATAATGCCTTCGTATAACAATTTTGGTTTAGAAATGAACTCGTCTGCTTATCCTCTGAAAGCCAGTGCCACAAAACCCATAAAGAATCCTTTCGGAGCAAATATCCCAAGAATGTTTCAAAGATTTGCTTTGATTTTCGTTTCAACTTTCTTTTTCAATAACTCAAAGGAGTACATAGTTTAAAAAATTCAGTTTTTCAGTTTTCTAGCGCTTTTGGCTTTTTCTCTGCTTATGATTGTCACTTTGTATTATTTGATTTATTTCTTGATGGTGAAAGTGATTGTTCTGCATTTGGTCCCCCCTCCTAAATGGTGTACTTTAGTATGACCTTTTTTTTCTTTTTTTATTAACTAAAAAATAATGGAATTAAAAAAGTAAAAAAATTTAATATTTCATAGGTTTCGGGTGTCGGTTTTGTGTCCGGGCACCCTATATCTATTTGCCGGAACCGGACTCGACGTTGATCAGTTCCTAATTTTACTACCCGGAACCTACCCGTTATTATAATATATCTATCCGGAACCTACCCGTTAGTATCAGTTCCAATCGGGTATCTAGGTACCCTGTACCCGTGCTCACCCCTAATGAAATGTAACGTGATATTGTTTCATAAATTGTTCTACTCTTAGAAGTTAAGAATATTCATGTTAAAAACATGTCTAAATATGTTCCTAAGTCCTTATTAAGGCATACAGAAAAAGATGTTAATATTTACGGCGTTAACCGAAGGTACAAGGAAATTATGTCATTCAAGATATTTTATTGTGATTCATGCATTTTCCTTTGCATTGCATTCATGTTTTACCCAAGACCGTATATTGGGGACGGGAAACGGGAAACGCAGACCACTTGGGATATGATAATGATAAAACATGTGTGGCTTAATGAAGGAAGATGCTCGATTAAGGGCCATATATATATATATATATATATATATATATATATATATATATATATATATATGATGTGGGGAGGAAGATGCCTTTGTGTGGCCAGTATATATGTATTTACCGCATTATGCATGACATGTAGACATATTCTGCCCACAGAGGCCGACATGAAATTATGTCCACAGAGGTTGTTATGGTAAGGAAGATGCCCGAAGAGGCTAATGTATATGTATACTACATTGGGCATAACATTTTAGGCATATGTATGAGGACCCTCAGAGATATGTACTATTGGTCAGTTATTTCTGTTTCAGTTGTTGTTATATCCCTGTTATACTATTGTTCATGTCTGACATACTCGGTACATCAGTCGTACTGACGTCTCTTTTGTCGGGGGACGCTGCGTTTCATGCCCGCAAGTTCAGTTAAAGAAGGTGACGGTTCACGTTAGTTGATTGTGAATCTAGCGGATTTTTGGAGCACTCCCCTTGTTCGGAGTATTGGTCTAATTTTGGTACGGTACGTTTTTGCTTGTATATATGGGTATGGCGGGGCCCTGTCCCGACCTTTGATGTTGCTACTCCTAGAGGCTTGTAGACAGGTGTCCTGTAGTTAGTTGTCATGTGTGGCCTAGTCGGCCTTGGTATGGGTATGTATGTATGAAAATTGGATTTCTGGTTAAGGATTTCTATAATTTTTTTCGGCTTAGTCTGTATTTAATTGTGATTAGAAGTTGGTTGTACGATTAGCGGTACCCGGCGGGTGGGTTCCGGGTGCCCGTCGCGGCACTCCGATTTAGGTCGTGACAACAACAATCCCCAAAAAATAACTCAAGGGCCTCATGTCTTTCATAGCAAACTCAGAGCTGAGCATTGTCATGATAGACTGGCGTAAGGCATCGGAAGAGGCAGTCAAGATAATATCATCCACATATAATAGTATATAAGCTAAAGACGAACCACGACGATATATGAACAAGGAATTATCCGACCTGCTGTGAGTGAACCCAATAGTTGAAACATAGTCGGCAAACCTCTTATACCATGCCCGTGGAGACTGCTTAAGCCCATATAAGGATTTCTTCAGCAAACAGACATGATGAGGATAATGAGTGTTAGTTAGGGCTATCAATGGATCGGAGGTGGATCGGGTGGAGCTCAATCCGCCTCCACCCGCCAATCATCCATCCACCACCCGATCCATCCATCACCCTATTTTTTCTTCATCCACATCCGATCCACCCATCATCCACGGGTGGATCGGGTGCCTCGCGGATGAAATTTGTTATAAGTTTAACCATTTGTTCTAGTTTAAATCAGTGATAATATTAGTAATTAGTATTCTTAAATCTTTTTTAAAAAAATTCACAACAAAAATGGAGTGACCAAAACCAATATAAATACTCTTAGTTCCAACGTAGCAGTGTCTCATCTGATTAGCACCTTAAATATTTTTATTCATATTCCATTTTTATGTTAGCTCAAACAAATCATACTTTACGTTGTAAAATAAATAATAAATTTAATCAGACCTAACAATGAATAATTTTTTATATTTTCATAAATGATCACTAGCTAAGAACATTATAAAACTTTACTGTTATGGAAGTGAACTCTGGGCCAAAATTATGTTATTCTTGATTTGCCAAGTTTCATTATAATTTTTATTTAATAAATTATATATAATTTAATGATAAAAAGTATTATCTAACTATTTATAAATGGGTGGATGGATGGGTCGGATGGTGGGTTGGATGTATGTTCACCCGAATCCGACCCGATCCATCCGTCGCCCGATTAAAATCCGTGTTTTGTTGGATTTTCGTCCATATATTCGGGTCGGGTGGATTGGATATCCATTGGGTCAGGGTGAAATTGACAGCCCTAGTGTTAGTAAGGTTCGATCCCAGGACCTTTGACCTGCTTTGATAGCATGAAAGAAATAATCACTTGATTATTTTCATTAATTGAAAGAGTATATATACAATTTACATATTTCCACAATAGGAATCCTATTCCTATTCTACTCCTAAAACCTTATTCTACTTGGATACTAACTATACAATTATGGTAAGTGTACAAGACTAATTAAGGTACAAGACATATACACCTTATATACAAAAACTGCCCAACCGTGAGCTTTGCTACAGTAACCCGAGAACCACTATACATACGATATACACGTGTATATTGTGTTTATTGTGTATATAACAAAAACTCATACTTGTCTTACATCTCCTCGATGATAGTACTACTTATAAAAAACACAATCACCACTATAACTCTGTTCTTTAACATTTCGCAAGTATTCTTTATTCGGAACAACAATGGTTGCAACGGACCAAATGAAAACCTGTTTTGAACTCTAGTTGCTCCAGCTTTCTTTTTTTATTATTTGTTCTTGTTTAGAAAGATTTAACATCTTCGACTAGTGAACTACTAAAGCACTTTCCTTGTCCTATCTAGGCCATGGGAATCCAATTCCAGGACGACATAATTATGGAGATCCTCAGCAGGTTACCCGTGCGGTTTCTTGTTCAATTCAAATATGTTTCGAAATTGTGGAAGGCATTAATCTCTGATCCATACTTTATAAAGAAGCATCTCAATCATGCCAAGAATGATCCAAATTCTAAAAAATTTCTTATTTACCGACAATGCTTTGAGTATATATGGTATATCTTCCTTGTATTGTTGTCCTTTATCGTCGGTGTTGACAATGTACAAGAACTTGATTGCCCTTCAAACTCTAGAATCGTAGTCTATTGTTTTTGCAACGGCTTGGCTGTTATCGCTGTTGCTGATATGATTAGTGATACATTTATACTTATGCCGTGGAACTCCTCCACAAAAGAATCAATAGTACTTCCGGATCCAGAATTTCCACCACAGAGCGGGTATTGTTTCAGATTGAGTTATGACTCAACTAGTGGTGACTATAAGATCCTAAAAATTAGCGATGACATAGATGGTAGCAAAGAACCTGGTGAAATTCTCGCGTTGAAAGGTGGTTCCTGAAGAAATATTGATAAACATCCTCGTGGAATTTGCAGTCAGTTGTCTGCTATGGGTTACGGTTTGACATTTGTAAATGATGCATTTCATTGGATAAGTAGGTCTGGAAATTATTTTGAGGTTTCAAGAACTTATTCTCTGGTTTCATTTAGTATTTCAAATTAAGTGTACGGGGAGATACAGCTGTTCGAGCAAGTATTAAGCTTGAAGGGCTATCTCTTTATTGGCGTTTCCGTATTGGACGGAATGCTTTGTGTTTATTTTGTTGGTACTTTATTGTACTTTATAGAGCAGTACGGGAAGTATTAACTATTACAAATGTTCGAAAGGATAAATAAATGGTCAATCTTCAAAACTGCCGTGTGTGTGTTGTGTCTTGAATCTTGATCACCTTGCAAAGCCAATGTTGAGAACTGCCGCAAGTTTGTTGTGTCTTGAATGTTGATATCCTGAAATCAAGAAACAACTAAATCTGGATGGTTACAACGTTGTGTGTTGAGTCGAGGATAGCCCTCTATCCTTAAGACAAGATTGCCCCGTATATATGCTTTTACGTTAGCGGGCAATAGTCTTCCAAGATAAAACTACACTTTAATCTCAACACTACAAAGCCAATAGGTTGAGCCTGCCAAATAAAACAAATATGACTCGACTTGCTGAAGATATGGAATAGGAATGAAGAGTAGTTTCTCAATACTCTTCTCTTTTGTCTCTGTGTATATAGTGTGTCTTTGTAGTGTATATCTTGTGTATATGTGTGGGTTTGCTCATTTAAGACAAGATTGTATTGTATTACTATTAGTGTTTGAAAGATGTCGGTCAAAAGTTGTGTGACCAAATCTGGATATGGCAATGGTTTTCTGGTAGAAGAGAGTGATGATGATGAACGTGTTCATGGTGTCACCGCTACCAAGACTGGTGGGAACAAGCGCTCACGAGAGCCTGAGGATGTCAACTGGGACAAGAGGAGAAGACGAAGATGTTATTCTATCTTGCAGCAGAAGGCCTATATCTGTCCCAGACAAAAGATCCGAATAACGGTAAGAAGGAACTGGACACTCAGTTTGATGAAGTGATTGAAGTGAGCCAGAATCCGAAATTGGGATAAGTAGTTTTTCTTACTTGTCAAGAATAAAGATTAAATGATGTCTGATTAAAATGGATTAAAGTAAGGAGGAATATGAAAATAATTTATATTCCTTACGCTTTAAAATCAGAAGTTTAATCTCATCGTCTTTCCCTTTTAAAGATTGGATTTGTAAATGACTTAAAAAGATCCGTTCTTTTAAGTGTAAATGTTAAAGTGTGTAAAGTATGTTCGCACATACGATGGAGAAAGATCCACTAACTGTGCGAAAACTGTTACCACTCTTAAGTAAGCGCCAAGAATTATCTGGGCACCAATCTTAACGGAAGGAGTCTAAAAGTTAAAGACGTAGAACCTGTCATACTATTTGGCAGAAGATCCTTCATAGGATGATATTGGACACTCAGTCATACAAAGCCTTCGGGCGACTTGTGTGAGCCAAAATTCCTTTGATATGATGGTATTGGACACTCAGTCATACAAAACCTCCGGGCGACTGGAGTGGGGCCAGAATTCATTTCATAGGAAAAGTAATGGACACCTAGTATGGTGGGCCAGAGTTTCCAGGTCTTAAATGATCTGAAGGCCTAAATAAAGGCAGTGAAGAAATTGGACACTCAGTCTGCCGAAGCAACTGGAGTGGGCCAGAGTATCAAGATCACATATGATCCGGTTACGCCCTAACCACGGGCAAGAGGTTGTTCATGTGAAGCAACGCCACCTCTAAAATCCAAGGGGCTGGAGAGGTTGTCCTCAATAGGACTTCAAGGAATGAGATCACTCTAAAAAGAGATAATACATGTTCCTAACTTGGTTTAAGGGACGCTGTTGGTCAAGCTGGTTTGAGACTACTCCAACAGGTCTGTAATAACTAAGAATGGTACAATATGTCTATAGCCAAATGAATGATATATTTGTAATCCGTGCATCTATGCCATCATAGATTAAGACACGTTAAATAGCAAGTCATTCAAAAGCTAACGATGTTGAGATTATTGCCTTCTGTCGACATAAACCCTAAAAATGAACGTGAGGTAGGCGAAGAGGCAAAATCACCTTTCCAAATTCCGTCAAGGGAATAGCGAAATTCGCACTGCTTATCTAGAACTTAGTCACACCTACTTGGGTAATTTGAAGTTTATACAAAATAGAGGGGGGAGACAAGTACGTTGTGATCTTCATTGATGATGGTACAACGTATGGAATCCTTTGTTTGTTGAAAAGCAAAGATGAAGTTGTTGAAGCGGATAAGCGCTACAAAACAGAAGTTGAAAATCAACTAAGCCTATGGATTGCAAAATTCGTAGTGATAGAGGGGGAGAATGTGAAGCATCGTTTATTGAACGACTGTTCATTTCTCACCTAGGTCCAACGGTGTTAGCCAAGCGCAAAGTCTTACGCCCAAATTATATGGGGTGGCTTGGTAAAAGTTGGAATACCAAAACAGGTCAAGTTGTACCTAAGACTGTAGATTGCATATCCACTGGATCTGCAAATAACAGTAGTGTTGATCGCCTCTTGGCGTAAAAGAATCCTGAATTCTTTGAAGATAACTTTCCTTGAAATAGGAAAAAGGAGTAATTGCTCAAGGTTAACAAGAACCCGCGAGGGCCTGACCATTCGAAACTAGACGTTCCGTATCTACAGGACTCGAAAGTTGCTGGCTATCCGAAACTTAATATTCCAGATCTGCAGAACTCAGGAATTCTAGATGTTGAACCGAGACGGAGCAAAGAAGGGGACAAAGACTTGTTCCAGTCCTTCTAGCGTGTATGGTTGAGAATGAACCATGGATAACTAACAAATAATTGTCATCTCCAAAAGCGCTGCTTTGGAAAGAAGCTACAAAGAGAGAAATAGATTTCCTCATATAGAACCATACTTGCGTAATGGTTGATCTTCCTCCGGAAAAAGAACCTTGGGTTGTGAAAAAGGATACTCAAAAGTGAGTACAAAGTAGATGGATCTACAGACGAGTTCAAAGCCTCGGCTACTTGTACAACAGCCACAAAATAGCTCAAAACAGTGAGCAAATTGTGACAAAAATCAGTGAGCAAACCCACACATATACACAAGATATACACTACAGAGACACACTATATACACAGAGACAAAAGAGAAGAGTATTGAGAAACTACTCTTCATTCCTATTCCATATCTTCAGCAAGTCGAGTCATATTTGTTTTATTCGGCAGGCTCAACCTATTGGCTTTGTAGTGTTGAGATTAAAGTGTTGTTTTATCTTGGGAGACTATTGCCCGCTAACGTAAAAGCATATATACGGGGCAATCTTGTCTTAAGGATAGAGGGCTATCCTCGACTCAACACACAACGTTGTAACCATCCAGATTTAGTTGTTTCTTGATTTCAGGATATCAACATTCAAGACACAACAAACTTATGGCAGTTCTCAACATTGGCTTTGCAAGGTGATCAAGATTCAAGACACAACACACATGCGGCAGTTTTGAAGATTGACCATTTATTTATCCTTTCGAACATTTGTAATAGTTATTACTTCCCGTACTGCTCTATAAAGTACAATAAAGTACCAACATATTCTACTTATCATCATCAGAGGAAGCACACTTTTAAGTTATGGGTATTGAAAGACTATGGTGTCAAGGAATCTTGAAATGCATTATTTATTATAGAAGATCCGCGAATTATGATAGCCGTACCGAAATATAGGTTTGGGGAAGGTGAAGTGCTATTTTTGTCCTTATATTTGGGGAGTGGTGGGGTGCGTTCATTTAGGACATTCAGAGGACCATTTGTATTATGTGATGCCATGTGCTTTTACCGTAAGCTTGATCTCTCCAAAATCACTTATTTGGTGTTTGCTTATGTAAGATCGAGGAACTCCTTTCTTTTTCCTGTTATCATGTCACAACCTTTTACTCTGATTTATCTATTGTCGAGGGTCTATTAAAACAACATCTCTACCCCACGAAGGTAGGGGTAAAGTCTACGTACATTCTACCTTTCTGAAACCCCACTTATGAAATTACACTGAGTATGTTATTGTTGTAGTTTATCTATTGCTCTCCAGCCTTTTAAGTTTCAAAATTTATTACCAAAACTGTCAGCTTGCTTATTTCAGTTTCTCAGAGAATCCACTTAATTGCTAAGAAAGAAGTGGTTTACCCCATCTTCTCTTTTACATATTAGTGCCTGTCTAGTCTTATATGCTACGTAATTGATATGAATATTGCATTGATTGGACTTATTCAAAATGACCAATATTGTACTAGAGATCACAGCTTTTGTTTTTCTATTTGATTGAAACTGTAAAGAAGCTCAACAGACTGATTGAAATTATAGCTGCAAATCTTAAGACAAGTACTGTAGTTCTCTATCACTTCCTCCGTACAATTTATATGATATAGTTCGGATTTCGAGAATCAATTTTTTTATTTTGACCGAAAATTCGGATAAACAATCTTTTAAGTTTTTTAAAATTAATTTACATATTTAAAAACCACTTTAAAAGTATTATATGTCACAATAATTAATAATTTAAAATATTTAAAGGGACATACAAATAAATTGAGATCATTTTTTTACTCTCAGAACGCGAAAAGTGTCACATAAATTAGAATGGAGAGAGTATAAAGTTACAAACAAGAAGCTAGATACACCACTGCTAGACATGCATTTGTATCATTATTGCCATGTGATTGTCATTCCTAAATTTCAACAATTTGAAGAAGAAGAAAATCTAAAAAGAAATCAGTAATTTTTCACTCTTCATTTTCATTGGAATTTCTTGCTCAATATCACCATTAGGAGAAGTGACGAGTGCAAAAAGTGAATAAGACAAGAGAGTACATGTCTTTGTTCAGCTGCTTCTTTGGTGACAACATATTGAGTTTACTGTAAAAGGGACTCAATTACTGGCACTGTGAATTGGCAATGGCTTCTTTGTTCAGCTGCTTCTTGGGGTTGTACTTCATGCTGTTGTTGATGTACTGCAGCCAAAGTTCAAGAATTCTTGAAGGGACACTTTACATTGATGGTTCAGCTGCAATTGCAAAGATTAATGAGGACTTCATTTGTGCAACCTTAGATTATCCAACATTAGATGTTCAGAACTTTGTAAAACCACTATATATTCTTCATATTTTAATAGTTTTAGGCAACAATTGTGGATGCATGTCTTTATTAAAGAAGAAAACAAGTGGCAAATCAGTGTCATTATTCCCTTTCTAAGCCTTCTCCATTTCTTGTGATGTTTTTAACTCTATTGATGAAAGCTATCTGTCTTACAAAAATAATAATATACCCAGTGTAATTTTATAAGTGGGGTCTAAGAAAGTAGAGTGTCCGCAAACCTTATCTCGTGAGGTAGAGAGTGTGTTTCCGATAGACCCCTCTGCTTAAGAGTAAAACATTTCAAAGCATGTCGGAAGGAGATAGCAAATATTCATGGAAAAATACTATAGAAGGCAAATCAAAGATTCTGAAAAAGAGACAGTAACTACAACAAAATAATAAGCTAATCGAAGTACATGAACAGTAGAAATCGAAGCGCAAGAAACTACCGGAGTAATCCTATGCCTACTAGTGTGGAATGATAGGTGAGCAACGCTATACTACCTACTAACCTTCTACTCTAATCCGTGTATCCTATTTAGAAGGTTGACTAGAAACTTATCCCCTAACTTTACCATTGGTACTTTTGTGTTATTTTCATTTTTTTTAATAATTGTTGTGTCCGAGCATGCACATCGACTAATTCCGCCGGGTACCTGCTACCTCTTGCAACACATGTACTGATAACTCTGTCCTCTAATGCTTGAACAAATGAGAAGAAATCACTTGGTATTTTCTCCTCAACTGGGATTTGGACCTAAGAGTTCATGGTTTTCAATCCACTTCATTGACCACTAGGCCACACACTTAGATGCATTTTGTTATGTTCAACTTTACATCTCATTGCACTGATTGGGAGCGTTCTTTATTGCAGGATCTAACCAACAAGGTGTTGTTGAATGCAATAAGATGTATAAATTTTTCGAGAAACATCCATTTACTATATTCATTTGAAATTTATTCAGTAAGTTTCTGTTTAAGGAGTAACTTTTGAAGTTTCCTCCTGCATGTTGCAGCATTTTCTCCACTGAAAATTAGACTCGGAGGCACATTGCAAGATAAACTAATATACCAAACCGCGCATGATAAATAACAATGTACTCCTTTTCTCCGTAATAATACAGAGCTGTTTGGCTTCACCCAAGGTTGCGTACCTATGTCTCGTTGGTATGAACTCAACGAATTCTTCAAGAAAACGGGGTAACTTTACTTCATGCAAGTTTGTGCATTTTAAACTTTAGTGAGGAAAATTGTCTAGGGACGTGATAGTAATGGACTGAAGTTCTTGATTAGCAAGAGTTCTTGTGTAATTCTCACTCCTTATACTTCAGTATATCATTGCAGGGCAAAAGTAACTTTTGGTTTGAATGCTTTAAATGGAAGGATAATAGGTCCAGATGGTTCTGCTTGGAAGATTGGGATTCCAGCAATGCAGAGTCTTTCATTAGATATACGGTTAGCAGAGGTTATACTATCCACGGCTGGGAGCTTGGTATTAAACTCTCTCCTTTATTTAACTACATATATTTTAGGGGTATGCTGATGTGAAAATTTAGCATAGGGATAACTCTAAGCCTAAGAGAATTTAAGAGTGTTGTATCGGAGCAAGTAGTATGAAAATTGTCTTTCTATTGGCGTCGAGTATTCTTTTTCTTTCTCTTGGTAATCACTTTTATTTTATTTAGTATGATGATAATATGAAATGAGCTTGGTTATCAATAATATTATGAAATGAGCTTAAATAAAGAACTTATTTGGGACTGAGGCGTAGTGGCGGAACCAGGATCCACTAAGGAGGCTCATAAAATAAAGAAGTAAACACACGAAGAAGTTAAAGTGATTCAACATCTACTATATATACATAAAAAGTAATTTAACTTAGTATATATAGTGTAATTCTTTGCCGAATTGGATTTGGATGAACCCTGTTGCACCCACCTGGCTCCGACCCTGTTGAGGTAGTTGTTGTTGTACAGGGGATAGGGAAACCTTACCATTTCATACAGATGACTTATAGTTCATCTCTTGTCCTTCTCTTTGCTATATTTGATGCAAATGTGTAGTTCTTTCCAGGAAATGAATTAAATGGACTTGCTGGTGCAACTATTGCAGCTGATCAGTACAGCCGTGATGTCATCACCCTTCACAAATTAGTGCAAGATATATATAAAGGGAAGGATGTTATGCCGTTAATCCTTGCACCAGGAGGAATATTTGATGCTGTTTGGTTTTCAAAATTTATAGATAAAGCATCCAATTCTCTTCAAGTAGTTACACATCACATTTACAATGTCGGTGCAGGTACACTAAGCTCTTTTTGTGCGATGAAGCTTTTGATTTCCCCTCAATCTCTTGCTCAGCCAGTGTTATTGGAATAACGAATCATCTCATATTTAGGCAATGACAGCAAGCTAGTTCAGAAAATACTTTATCCTTCTCATCTGGATGAAGACTCCAAAATATTCAGAAATCTTCAAGGCATTCTCTGTAATTATGGAACTTCAGCAGTAGCATGGGTTGGGGAAAGTGGAGGGGTTTTTAACAGCGGTCGCGATCTTGTTTCCAATACCTTTGTGTCCAGCGTTTGGTAAAAATTCACACTAAGTGGTCTATACCTCTAATAACCTTCTTGTTGAGGGTTTCATTAGAAGTGATTTTGCCTCTTGCAATATATAGGTACTTGGATCAGCTTGGGATGTCAGCCACGTTCAACACTAAGACATATTGTCGACAAACATTGGTTGGTGGAAACTAGGGGTGGCCAATGGGCCGGGCTCGGGTCTGGCGGGCCGGGTCTGGCGGGATCGGAGTCGGGGCGGGGCTGGAGCAAGTCCCGTCCCGATCCCGATCCCGTCGGTATCGGGGCAGGGCAGGCTCGGGTCGGGCTCGGGCTCGGGCTCGGGGCGGGATACGGCGGGTTTTTTTTTATTTAAAAAAAATAAAAAAATAACATATGTATAAAAAAAACTCAATAAACAAAACAAGATAGTGTAATAAAAACATCCCAAGGCTGTTTTTGTGCCTCTTGTATTATTTAATAGACATATGATTTTTTTGTAATACAAATACAATTGTCTAAAATCTAAATTGCAACTTTGTGGTGTTGTCCAAAAGTTGCAAATTACATAATAAAATTACAATTAAAAAAATTACATTCTCAAAAAAACCTGTTCTAATTGCTTGATGATTTCATGTGGTTCTTCGGTTGGAATTGGAATTTGTTGGTCAAATTGATCCACGTCGCTTCCACTACCTTCGGTTAAGATTTCGTTGTAGTTTTCATCATCTTCTTCGTTGATCTCCGGTTGACCGCACCTTCTCCGCTCCGCTCGTATCCAATCTCTCGAATAATACGCAATTTCCAAGTGTCTCCGGCTAATGAGTGTCGTGGTCTCCTATTTGATATCTCGCTGCAGAAAAAGTGCTTTCGAGACGCGATTGACGACGCTTGAATGTTCAAAACATCTCGAGCCATCATTGAAAGTGTCGGAAAGGTCTTCTCATTCCCCCTCCGTATTTCGGCAAGTCTTCATGTTCATCTTCATTGATAACTTCTTGATACGGTACAGAACCCTGCAAAACAAAAATATCCAACTCGCTAATTTGGTTAGTAGTAGAGGTACGGCCGCACATTCTATTTCTGAGGCTTTCAATACTAGCCGCAGAAACAGCATGTCTTTTGTGAGGTTGTGTTGAAGATGAAGAAGATGGTATGGAAGCCGGTAAGTTACTAACATTTTCTTGTTGATAAAATCTATATATATTTTTGCATTGGTGTTCTACGCTAGACAACACTTCTTCTTTAGTTTGTTCAATAGGTGGTGGGTGATTTAGATTTTTGGGACTTGGAGGTGGTAGTACTTCTATACAATCGTAAATAGTTTCAATTAGTGATTTAGTACCGTCTATTTTAATAGTAGGATTTAATACAGAACCAATAATATAAATAGAGGGAATATGAATAAAATATTTTTTTATTTTGAGAAATATTTTTTTAATAGCTGCCTTATAAGCTGGTTTTTCCATATATTCACTAAGTAATAAAAATATTAGAGTTATATAAAATAACATAGTTGAAATAGTAGGATAATATATACCGGAAAATTCTTTTGTTACTTGAAAAAATTTCTCTAAAAATACAATAAGTTCGGAAATTTTTTCCCAATCACTATCTAAAATCATATCAGCTGGCTTTTTATTATGAGAGTTAAAAAATAAAGTTATAGATAATTTATAGTCATAAGCAACAAGTAGTTGCTCGTATAAAGAATTCCACCTAGTGGATACTTCTTGTGGAATTTTTCTATAAGGTAGTTGACAATCATGACAAATTTTTTTATATTCTTTTCTACGTTATACTTTATTACTTTTAAAAATAAAGTTTATAGCAAATTGTATTTTACTAAGAATGTCTTCAAAAAGTGATAGACCATCCTTTACAATTAAGTTATATATATGGCACGCACATTTTATATGAAAATGGTCTGGAAAAGATGGAGTTAAACTATTTTTTAAAATTGTAATTGCGTAATTGTTATTAGAAGCGTTATCTAATGTAATAGTCATAATTTTATCGGTAATTCCGTAATAATCGCACACTTGATAAATATTTTCTGCAATAAAAGTACCAGTGTGCCTATCATCTATATATCTATACGCTAAAATACGTCTTTGCATAGACCATTTATAATCTATCCAATGACAAGTTACAGTTAAATAATCATGCCCGTTAGTACTACGACCTATATCAGACGTGATAGATACTTTGCCATTAAAATGATATAATGAAAAACGTAAATATTGTTGATATTCATGCGCGAATTTAAATACATCTCTCTTAACGGTTGATCTAGGAAAACCGTTAAAAGCAGGATTATATATATCTCTAATGTAATGAATAAAACCAGGAGATGAAGGAAATGAAAAAGGCAAACCCTCCACAAGCAACTAATTTTGATATTGCTTCCCTATCTCTATGTTTATTATATTTAGAGCCTACAATTCCCCCCGTCATAGGGTTAATTTGACCTCGTACTTGGTCCGGACGATCGTATGTGAACCTTGTCCCGATGGAGCGGCGTTTGCGCACCCGGTTTTGAAGCCTGGTATTGGGCATACCTAGCTGGATGAGCACTTACTACGTGTCTAATTAAACCCCCGTCCCACCGTGACCTTTTCAGTTTTAAATTTTAAAACATTTTTACAAATTTTACATATGGCTACTTGATTCTCTACGTCCCTATCAAAAAATGTCCATGCATCGATTTTAATGGTCGTTTTTGGACCTCGTCTCATACTAGGGGGAATAGGAGGTATTTCAGTTGAAGGTGCACTAGTGGGTGTGTTGTCATCAACATTAGTGGGTATATCATCTAGATCATCGTCTAAATTAAAGTCTTCTTGAGTTCCAGAAAATAGCTCCTGGTCTAAATCTAATGGTATTGTAGGAAAATGTTGAGTATCAACAAAATCATCCTGTGTAGGAATAAGATGACAAGAAGAAGTACCCTTGCCCTGGTTGCCCCTACTAGAAGAAGCACCCTTACCCTTACCCTTAAACATACCTTTTAATCCTTCCATTTTAATTATGATAATAAATAATTAAAGACAATAAAATTAAGTGCACTAAATAAAATAAACAGACAATAATAATTTAATGAAGGAACGAATGTACCAAACGCCGACGTAACGTCGACGTGTAATCGAGAGGTTGAAAATTGAAACTTTGCTCGATGGAAGATCCTCAAGCTAGTTGCCAACTTAACTCCCAATTCCCAAATGAATAAATAAAATTGAATATTTAGCAAACAATGTAGACTTGTAGAGATATATATTGAGAAATTAGAGAGATTGTAGGAAGATTTGTGAGAAAGATGAAGAGAAAATGAGTTATTTATAGTTGAAAAATTGGGTTAAAGTGTAAATATAATAACTTATGGGTTAAAAATAAATATTAAGGGGTAGGGTGGGTTGGGGGAAGGGGGGGGGGGGCTAAAATGGCCGTAATCTAAAATGGTCGTTGGTGCAACGGTCATTTTTGCAAAGGGGGTAAAAGGGTGGGGTCGGGCTCGGGCTCGGGGCGGGGTCGAGTCCCGCCCCCGTTATTTTTTTATTTTTTTTTTGGCGGGGTCGGGACGGGGTCGGGCTGTCCCGGCCCACTGGCCAGCCCTAGTGGAAACTACGGTCTCCTCAATACCACAACGTTTCATCCAAATCCTGATTATTATGGGTATGCCTTAGCTCTTTGTTAACCGATGGTGTTACCTTGAAATCAAGTTGAACTGCATCCGCTGTTAAACTAATCTAGAAAATGTTTTATAGTTCTCTTCTTTGGCATCGTTTGATAGGAAGGTATGTTCTATCAACACACTTCCAGGGAACAAAAAAGCTACGAACTTATGCCCAATGCTCAAAATCTTCTGTACGTATAGTAGTGTAAATTTGAACATGAGAACCTTGACAATACCTTTCCATGATCTACACGCTAGGGATTGTGATGACTAAATATGTATCGCTAAATTATGTTGCAGGACGGAATCACATTGTTGTTGATCAACATGCATGGTGGTACAACAGTTAACGTTAGTCTTTCGGTCGGACTTGCTGATGCATACAAGACGCCAGTGCTGCTGCGAATTACAAATGATCAGAACCTGAAACACTGAATTCAGAGGGAAGAGTATCACCTTACAGCAAAAGATGGTGAATTGCATAGCCAAACAGTGCTTTTGAATGGAAAGGAACTTAATGTAGATCATTTTGGAAGAATCTCTCCCTTGGAACCTATTAGAGTGAATCCCTCCTACCCAATTGTCATTGCTCCTTTCTCAATTGTGTTTGTGCACATCCCCACTATTCAAGTGCCTGCTTGCAGTATGTTTACCAGAGAGTTAACATCAAACATGTAAGGGGTATTTCCTCTTTTGATCATGAATTGATTTGAGTAATAAATAGGTGCTAACTACTAAGAGCTTGTTCGATCAAGCTTCCAAAATCTGCTTTTTGAGAAGCACTTCGGCGAAGCACTTTGTGAGAGGCTTGGATTTAGCTAAATCATTCAAGAAATGCTTTTGTCGGTTATTTCTTCGTTTCCGTTAATTCTTTTTTCATACTGCTTTGAATTGCTTGTCCTTATGCCGAGGGTCTTCCAGAAACAACCTCTCTACCTCCCAAGGTAGAAGTTAGGTCTACGTACACTACCCCACTTTGTGGGATTTCACTGGTATGTTGTTGTTGTACATCCATAAAATTGGATAACACACTCTCAATGGTGTCATGGTTTCTGCTATCCCATTGTTTTCTTTCTCGAACCTTTTTTATATGATTTTACTTGAGTTGAGGTTCTATCAAAAACAGTCTCTCTACCTCTCGAGGTAGGAGTAAGGTCTGCGTACACTCTACCCTCCCCAAAACCCACTTGTGGGATTATACTTGGTAAGTTGTTGTTGTACACACACAATGGCGGAAGAGGATTTTTCACCAAAAAGGTTTAACATCTACTACATATACATTAAAAAAAATTACCTTATATATTCAACAACAACATACCACAATGTGGGGTCTGGGGAGGGTAGAGTGTACGCAGACCTTACCTTTATCTTGGTACCTTATATATACATTATAATTTTTCTGCGAAGGGAGTTCCCGCTCCTCTAGTTCTGACCTTGCACACACAAAAAAAATAGTAAACGTACAAAGGAAAAAACCATGTTTAAAAATTTAATTCGTTATAAATATGCGTATAAGAAGATCAATTTTTTGTGAGATTCTTTTATGTCTTTACGCATTCTTTAAGAAAAATAAAAAGATCTAGTTTCACTCATATAGATTATACACAAAAAACAAGTACCAGATGCAGATTCTGTTATCCAGCCCATACGGCCGAATGAATGGCCGAAAAAAAAATACTCTGATACGGAATTATTGGATTAAAAAGACAAACATATATAAACAAACATATCTATTGTCAAGTTCGATGCATCTTCCATTTGTATCTATCGTTACATAAGCCACCAAACAAATCTTAGTTCTAGGTTTACACTCCCTTTTTGTGATTAACAATTGTGAGTTGTCCAAATTTCCATCACCATTCATCCAATATTAAGTAGCATCAGAATATTCCAAACTCCCAGCAATAACACAGGAGGCAGATTCAGAATTTAAAATTTATGAGTTTCTATAATAAATTTAAGCTAATATATATAATATAATAATAACTAAATTTACTAAATATTTATTGATATTTAGTAAATTTCTTTGTACAAATACAAAATATGAGCAAAAGCTACTGAGTTCACGTCAAATCCAGTACTTTAAGGCTAGATCCACCCCTTCTCCTCAGAGTTGCAAACCTTGAGAGCTATATATAAACTTCCTTTAAGAACAATCTTGGGAGAAAACGAAATTCAAGAAAGCAAAGATGAAAGTTGAAAGAAAACAGAGTGTAGTACTAGTACCATACCCATTCCAGGGGCATGTAACACCTATGCTGCAGCTTGGAAGCATCCTTCATTCACAAGGCTTTTCTGTCATAGTTGCACATACTGAATACAATGCTCCTAATTATTCCAATCATCCTGAATTTGCCTTTCATTCTATGAACGACGGATTACAGGGAATTGACATATCATTACCTAGTTTAGAGAACATGTATGATATGAACGAGAACTGCAAGGCGCCCTTAAGAAACTTCCTCGTTAGGATGATGGAAGAGGAAGAGGAAGAGGAAGAGGAAGAGGAAGAGGACGTTCAAGGCGATCAACTCTCTTGTATCATTTATGACAATGTTATGTTCTTCGTCGATGATGTGGCTACTCAGCTGAGGATTCCCAGCATTGTCTTACGCACTTTTAGTGCTGCATATTTGCACTCTATGCTCACCATTCTTGGGCAACCAGAAAAATATTTTCCTTTTGAAGGTATGAGAACAAACACATCCTCTGCTTCAAGTTTCAAATGAAAAATTATTTTGAATTCAATACTACTACAAGTTACAAGTTGGGGTCGGTTATATATGAATCATCACTAACCATGTCCTCGTTTAAGCTCATCTTAGGCCAACATTCTATAAAATAAAAATAAAAATAAAAGTACTAGAAGTAACCGGGTGAAAAGACTAGCTCCTAGAAAGCATAAAACCTAAAGCAAATGTATTAATCATATATATTCCCAACTAGTTGGTGTCGCCTATATATTCATAAAATTGGATAATATACACTCACTGGGAAGATAAAATTTTCACCAAGAAAGTTTAACACATACTATATATATATTATTAAAAGATTATCTTGTATATAAAATATAATTCTTCTGGGAAGTGAGTTCCCGCCCCTCTAGTTCTGCCCCTGCACACACAAATATAAATACTAGTAGTAAATGTACAAAGGAAAAAAAACATTTTTTTAAATTTAATTTGTTGAAAACATGGACATAAGAAGATCAATTTTTGTTGAGATTCTTTTTGTCTTTACATATTCTTTAATAAGAAATAAAAGGAGATACTTTCATTTCGAGATTCAAACAAGTTTTTCTTTGATTGTAATTTTTTCATATATCTTTTAAATATTTTTAATTATCAGTTATTGTGAACAAATATGTAAATTTATTTAAATTTTTGTTGAGATTTTATGCCCAAATTCACGATCAAAAGTAAATTATTTGACTCTCAAATTTAAACTGTGTCACATAAATTGAGACGGTGGCAATACTTTACTATCTTAAAGTAAAAATTGTTATTGTACTCATCAAATTGCCTTAAAAATTATTATCTAAATATTGATGATAGAAAAGCTTGGCTAATCAATAATGCAACAGGACTAATTAAACTGGAAAAGTTAAAGGTGTTGTAACTCATTATATGGATAAACCAATGAGAGCAAATAGTTCGGTCAGAATTACCTAAGTACCTAGTACCTCCGTCAACAAGTAGACATGTTGACAATGCCTGTATTCCCATTTATTAGATTTTAACAAAAAATTATAATTGTACTCATCATATTACCTTAAAAAATATTATCTAAATAATGATGATAGAAAAGCTGGGCTAATTAATAATTCAACAGGAGTAATTAAACTGGAAAAGTTAAAGGTGCTGTAACTCAATATATGAATAAACCAATGAGAACAAATAGTTCAGTAAAAATTATCTAAGTACCCTCATCAACACAGACATATTGACGCGGAGGTGTCTGTATTCTCATTTATTAGATAAAAAAACGTAGCCCGGTGTATTAAGCTTCTGCTATGCGCGGGATCCGAGGAAGGACCGTACCATAAGGATCTATTGTATGTAGTCTTACCTCGTATTTCTACAATAAGCTATTTCAATAACTTGAACTCATGACTTCGTATTTCAACGGCTTAAATTCTCATTGATTAGATAGTAATAAAATAATAATTTACAGAGAAAAATAAGTATCACCTGCAGCCGAAAAAATGGACCAAATACTGAATTATTGGATTAAAAAACATATAAAGACAAAACAATACCATTGTCAAGTTTCCATTTGTATCTATCCTTACATAAGCCTTCAAAAAAGTCTTAGTTCATGGTTTACACTCCCTTTTTGTGATTAGCAATGGTGAGTTGTCCCAATGTCATCACCATATCCAGTATTATGTAGCAGCAGTCTATTCCAAATTCCTCAAGAGTTCCCAATTCGAGAGCTATATATAAACTTCCTTCAAGAACACTATTACCTCTCCCTATGAAAGGAAATAAGTCACTATCAAACTGCTCGCCCTATCGAATTACCAAAGGTGTAAAGTCTTGAATAGAACAGAAATTCAAGAAAGCAAAGATGAAAATACAAAGAAGACAGAGTGTAGTACTAGTGCCATACCCATTCCAGGGGCATGTAACACCTATGCTGCAGCTTGGAAGCATCCTTCATTCACAAGGCTTTTCTGTCATAGTTGCACATACTGAATACAATGCTCCTAATTATTCCAATCATCCTGAATTCTTCTTTCATTCTATGAACGACGGATTACAGGGAATTGACATGTCATTCCCGAGTTTAGAGAACATATATGATATGAACGAGAACTGCAAGGTGCCCCTCAGAGATTACCTTGTTAGGATGATGGAAGAGGAAGAGGAAGAGGAAGAGGAAGAGGAAGAGGATGCTCGAGGTGAGCAGCTCGCGTGTATTATTTATGACAACGTCATGTTCTTCGTCGATGAAGTGGCTACTCAACTGAGGCTTCCCAGCATTGTCCTGCGCACTTTCAGTGCTGCATATCTAAACTCTATGCTCACCATTTTTCAGCAACCAGAAAAATATTTTCCTTTTGAAAGTATGAAAACAAACACATAATCTGTTTCAAGATTCAAATGAAAAAAAAATTCAAATTCAATACTACAAACAATAACTATGCTTCAGTACGTTGGGGTCGGCTATATGAATCCTCGCCGACCGTGTTCCTCGTTTAAATTCATCTCCGACCAACATTATACAAAATAAGAAAAACGAAGAGTACTTGAATTAATAGGGTCAAAAGACTCCTACAAAGCATAGGACTTTTAGAAAACGTATTAACAACAACAACAACAAAGTACCCCGTGCAATCCCACAAGTGGGGTATTGGGAGGGTAGGGAGGCTGTTTCCGTAAGACACTCGGCTCAAGAGAAAGCACAATAAATGATGTCAGCCAAAATCGACGAAAGTAAAGAAGTCAAGGCAAGATACTATAGAGTAAACATTAAGAAAAAAAGTAACAGTAACTGCAGCAAACTAATGCGTTAATCGTAAACATATTAACATGAGTAAGATATATTCTCAACTAATTGGTATCACCTGTAATCTTTTTTACCGTTATGCTCTATCTTTCGCTAAGTTTGCATTGATTACTCACTGCAATTCCAGATTCTCAGCTGTTGGATCCGTTGCCAGAGCTTCATCCACTAAGGTTTAAGGATGTACCATTTCCAGCGGTCAACAATACAGTTCCAGAACCAGTACTAGAGTTCTGTAGAGCAATGAGTGATATAGGATCATCTGTCGCGACTATTTGGAACACGATGCAAGACTTGGAGAATTCAATGTTGTTATGCCTTCAGGGACATTACAAGGTTCCCTTCTTTCCAATAGGGCCTTTTCACAAAATGGCGCCTTTGGCCTCATCGACTAGCATACTACAAGAAGACAACAGTTGCATAGAGTGGCTCGACAGACAAGCTCCTAACTCTGTTGTCTATGTCAGTTTGGGAAGCCTAGTAAGAATTGATGACAAAGAGCTAATTGAAACTGCTTGGGGATTAGCTAACAGTGAGCAACCGTTCTTGTGGGTAATTCGACCGGGCTCTATCTCTGGCTTTCAATGGGCTGAGGCACTGCCTGATGGTTTTGAGAGAATGATAGGAGAAAGAGGCCGGATAGTGAAATGGGCTCCACAAAAGCAAGTGCTTGCACATCCCGCGGTAGCAGGCTTTTTCACTCATTGTGGTTGGAATTCTACGCTTGAAAGTATTTGTGAAGAAGTCCCTCTGATATGCAGGCCACTTTTCGCAGACCAACTGGTGAACGCGAGGTATCTGAGCCAAATATATAAGGTTGGGTTTGAATTGGAGGTGATCGAGAGAACGGTTATAGAGAAAACGGTAAGGAAACTCATGATAAGTGAAGAAGGGAAAGATTTGAAGAAAAGGGTAGTAGAAATGAAACAAAACATAGTTGTTGGTATGCTGGCGGATAGTTCTTCACATAAGAATCTGAATGATTTGGTAGCCTTCATTTCTTCCTTGCCCACACGGCGCGCTCCACCAACGCCTGTTGTCGGTGCAATCATGAGCTCAAACCATATACCAAGCAAGTGTATCATAGAGTCCTGATGTGTATTTGTTCACATCCCCGCTATTCAAGTGCCTGCTCAGTATGTTTACCAGAGAGTGACATGTAAGGGTTATTTCCTCTCTGATCATGAATTGGTGAGTAATAAATAGGTGCTCATTACGAAGAGCTTGTTCGACCAAACTTCCAAAATCTGCTTATTTTGAAGAGCATCTTAGTCATAATAAATTTTCAGAGAAACACTTCGCGAGAATATTAATTTGTGTTTAGCTAAATCAGTTGAGAAATGCTTTTGTCAATTTTACAGAAGAGAAAGATTCTAGTAGTTGAAGATAAGAAATTTCACCAAAAAGATTTAACATCTACTATATATATATTTGTGCTTAAGGGAATTCCCCCCTCTAGATCCACCCCTACACACACAAAAAAAAAACAAATTAGTAGATGTACAAAGGAAAAAAAACATGTTTTAAAATTTAATTTGTTAAAAACATGCACATAAGAAGATCAATATTTGCTTTACATATTCTTTAAGAAGAAATTAAAGGATATAGTTTCATTTCACCAATACAGTTCATTACACAAAAAAACAAGTATCACATGCAGATTCTGTTATCCTACCCATAAGGCCAAAAAGATGGACTGAATACTGAATTATTGGATTAAAAGACAAACATATAAAAACAAACAATACTATTGTCAAGTTCGATGCCTCTTCCATTTGTATCTATCGTTACATAAGCCTTCAAAAAAGTCTTAGTTAGGTTTACACTCCCTTTTTATGATTATAAATGGTGAGTTGTCCCAATTTCATCACCACTCATCCTGTATTAAGTAGCAGCAGTATATTCCAAACTCCTCAGAGTTCCTAATTTGAGAGCTATATATAAACTCCTTCAAGAACACTATTACGTCGCCCTACCAAAAGAAATAAGTCACTATCAAACTGCTCGCCCTATCGGAATACCATAGGTGTAAAATCTTGAATAGAACAGAAATTCAAGAAAGCAAAGATGAAAATTCAAAGGAGGCAGAGTGTAGTACTAGTGCCGTACCCATTCCAGGGGCATGTAACACCTATGCTGCAGCTTGGAAGCATCCTTCATTCTCAAGGCTTTTCTGTCATAGTTGCACATACTGAATACAGGGCTCCTAATTATTCCAATCATCCCGAATTCGTCTTTCATTCCATTGACGACGGATTGCAGGGAATAGACATGTCATTCCCGAGTTTAGAGAATACATATGATATGAACGAGAACTGCAAGGCACCCCTCAGAGATTACCTCGTTAGGATGATGGAAGAGGAAGAGGATGTTCGAGGTGAGCAGCTCGCGTGTATCATTTATGACAAGGTCATGTTCTTCGTTGATGAAGTAGCTACTCAACTGAGACTTCCCAGCATTGTCCTGCGCACTTTCAGTACTGCATATTTAAACTCTATGCTCACCATTTTTCAGCAACCAGAAAAATATTTTCCTTTTGAAGGTATGAGAACAAACACAAAAATTGTTTCCGATTCATTACTGCAACAATAACTATGCTTCAGTTCCAAACAAGTTGGGGTCGGCTATATGAATCTGTTGGTACTCTATTGTATTTTATAAAGCAGTACGGGAAGTAAATAACTATTACAAGTATTCAAAAGGATAAACAAATATTCAATATTCAGAAATTGAATCTTGTTGAAGAAATAGGCCAATCTTCAAAACTGACGCAAGCTTGTTGTGTCTTGAATCTTGATAACCTGAAATCAAGAAACAACTAAATCTGTATGGTTACAACGTTGTGTGTTGAGTCGAGTGATTGTACTCTGTCCTTAAGACAAGATTGCCCCGTATATATGCTTTTACGTTAGCGGGCAATAGTCTCCCAAGATAAAACAACACTTTAATCTCAACGCTGCAAAGCCAATAGGTTGAGCCTGGCGAAGAAAACAAATATGAATCGACTTGCTGAAGATATGGAAAAAGAAGGAAGAGTTTCTCTTTACTCTTCTCTTTTGTCTCTGTGTATATAGTGTCTTTGTTGTGTATATTTTGTGTATACGTGAGGGTTTGGTCACTGTTTTTCAGTCACTGTTTTGCTGAATTTCAGTCACTGAAAGTGCATTGTTTCGTGACTGTTTTTCTGTTTTTCCAGTGTTCAATTGCTGTCTTTCCCGTCACTGAATTGAGCCAAAGAAGGCTCAATGTATAGCAAGGAGGAGGGGCTGTACAACTGCCCAAAACATGGTTGTTAATGGCCATTAGGAGGGCATTAAAATAGCCAAGTAATGGATGTTAATGACCATTGAAGGAGGCTGTTTAATGGACATGAATGAGCGTGAAAAATGAGGAGTTAATCAGCCAAATAATGGCTAGTTAATGCTCCAGAAAATAGTCCAATGGTAGGTCACCCCAAAATCAACTTTCCAGAAACTCTGGGGACCAAACTGTATTGAAACTTCAGGGACCAAACTGTACATATGAAAGAATTCAGGTCCAAACTGTACATAAGAAACTTCAGGGATCAAACTGTACATCTGGCAAAATTCTCTGGTCCAAAAAGATAATATCAGAAAGTCCCCACAGCCCACAGCCCACGACCCGAAACCCGAAACCCGAAACCCGAACCCGAGACCGGACGGGACGGGACGGGCGGGCGGCGGCGGCGCGCGTGTGGGCTTAGCCTTGAACCCAAGCACATCTAGGTCCTCCCTCCTTTAAACACATGAGATACCCCTTAGGGTCCCAAACCCTTTACCACATTAGAGACTTATATAGAGAGCAATTCTTCCTATTCCCACCGATGTGGTAGATTTGTCCCACACCACATTTTCATGCCTTAAACACCTTACTTCGTGGACCAATATCTCTTTCATTTCTCAACGAAATTTGACGATTATTGTCCCTACGGTCATCTACTCACTTCGTAGATCATGCATGTGTAAAGAGACAAAGCCTCCAACATGCGGAACACTAGTGTTTAATTCATCAAAGATGGGTGGACGCATCTCCCCGCCAAAGGCAAATTTCCAACAATCCCCTCTATGAAAGAGAGATTATGGCGCACACACAAGGTGCCTACATTTCAGCAATCTTTCAGCGAAAAGATATTGCATCAGGAGAGGTAGCTTTCGCTTTGAACCTTCCCTAGTTGAATACCATCGGACTTACTTACTGCGTGGTGAACGTGATGTCTTGAACCGTCAGTGTTTAGTGTAAGCCAAGACAATAATATCAACACAATAACTCTTCTTATCCGTTTTCCTTCTTACGTTTTTGTCCGTTGTGGCCGTGGACACATTTGGATTCTTAAGTGCGTTCATTTGAGGCGGCCATCCTCGAACTTAAATAGGTAATCTCCTACAAGGTATCCTGCTATACCCCACTTCACAAGTGTTAGGAATCATTAAAAGTTTTCCCAACCTTAACCTCAACCATTTGAGGATCGTTATAGGTTTGGAAGCTTAACCTTTACCCACCATGCAGGTAGCACTTTAATGTCTATCGCGGGAACAACTTTGGATTCATGTTTCCGTACATAAATCATCATCCGAAGTGCTTCTTGCTTCCACCGAAGCGCTCAACTGAACCTTTTGCAGCTTAGTTTTTCCATTGAACCAAATTCTTGGGATCTCCAATCAGTATGGTTGGGCTACCACCGCAAAGGTTTGTATTGTTTGGGTTTTAAGCCCATTCCCCTAGACATGCAGAACACTTGATCTCCGGGTAGTCCCTTAGTTAGTAAACAAGGAAGTGACACCCGTGATGATCAACTGCCATACGGTCTTATGTCTCCTGACAGATCCTGACAGATATGTCCAGACGTCGTCATCCGTGTCCTTCCTGAAGCCGACCGGCTAGCTACAGTGTATAACTGTTGAAGGCACGTGTTTCTTCCAATAAGGGACGTCCTCTAAGGAGTCGTGAAGTTACTCAACTTCTTTCATGCTTTGTATAAAGCGATAAACTCTGATTCCATCATGAATCGGCCGATGCAAGTTTGCTTAGAGGTTTTTCCAAGACCCACCATACACATTTGCTTGTGGCTTTGGTGTTCTTCAGATCTGATGTCCAGTTTGCATCATTGTGTTCTCCCAGAATCGCTGGACATCCAGAATACTATAATCTGTAGATAAGCGAATAATTCAGATATCGTCATATCCGACTTAACGCCTTTCTATTGATCATGTATTAAAATCATCAGTGAACCTTAGTTCAACCGATCTGCTTTGTTGGACGATACCAGGTCGGTTGTAGTGTGTACAATACATTGAACTACATGTGACCTGAGCGTATCGCTTCTTGTCTATGGGTGCACCATGATTCCAATCAGTTCTATGATTCATATCCATTGGTGGCTTCAACGAGACTGTCAACTATCGACCAGTCCGTTAGATGTCTTAGAAATCCAATTCCTAAGATGTCATCTGTGATACCCATATCTTTCATATCGAGACTTTGTTTCAATATGACTTTTACTTTTAGACTATTGATTCTCCAATTGTTGGCTTTCTAACTTCAGAGTCAATGTTTCTGTGGCCAGATTCATTATTTCTGTTTTATCTGAAACTTTCAGGACCAAAATGTAAACATTTCAGGGACCAAAACGAAAGTTCAGAAAGAAGCCCAACAGTTCAGCAAACCAACTCTGATCCTCTTCTTCCAACTCTCTGGTTGGGAAGGCTGTTTCAACATCCATGCCACGCAAGACTGCAATGGCCCTGGATGATAAGCTACTCACAGGGGAGCACATCTTACAACCCAAAGGTTCTTTTCCCGAAGGAAGATCAACCATTACACAAGTATGTTTCTATATGATGGAATCTTTTTCTTTAGCTTCTTTCCAAAGCAGCGCTTTTGGAGATGACAATTCTTTGTTAATTGTCCATGGTTCGTTCTCAACCATATAAGCTAGAAGGACTGGAACAAGTCTTTGTCCCCTTCTTTGCTCCGTCTCAGTTCAACATCTAGAATCCCTGAGTTCTGCAGATCTGGAATATTAAGTTCCGGATAGCCAACAACTTTCGAGTCCTGTAGATACGGAACGTCTAGTTCCGGACAGTCAGGCCCTCGCGGGTTCTTGTCAACCTTGAACAATTACTCCTTTTTCCTTTTTCAAGGAAAGTTATCTTCAGATAATTCAGCATTCTTTGACGCTAAGAGGTGATAAGCACTACTGTTATTTGCAGATCCGGTAGATATGCAATCTACAGTCTTAGGTACGAAACCACCCCACATCACAACATTTGTATGTGAGATCCTTTCCATGTCTCACACGGAGGGCTACCCTTATCCTTATGCGGATTTCTGTTGAGAATCGCATTAGCGGTAAGGATCGTCTTGCCCCACATAATTTGGGCGTACGGCTTTGCGCTTGGCTAACACCGTTAGACTGAGGTGAGTAATGAGCAGTCGTTTAATAGACGATGCTTCACATTCTCCCCCTCTATCACTACGAATTTCTCAATCCGTAGGCTTAGTTGATTTTCAACTTCTGCTTTGTAGCGCTTATCCGCTTCAACAACTTCATCTTTGCTTTTTAACAAACAAAGGATTTCATACGTTGTACCATCATCAATGAAGATCACAACGTACTTGTCTCCCCCCTCTATTTTGTATAAACTTCAAATCACCCAAGTAGGTGTGACTAAGTTCTAGAGGAGCGGTGCTTCTTTCGCTATTCCTTTGATGGAATTTGGAAAGGTGATTTTGCCTCTTCATCTACCTCACATTTATTTTGAGGGTTTATGTCGACAGACGGCAACAATCTCAACATCGTTAGCTTTTGAATGACTTGCTATTTAACGTGTCTTAATCTATTATGGCATAGATGCATGGATTACAAATTTATCATTCATTTGGCCACAGCCCACAGCCCGTGACCCGTGATCCGTGACCCGAGCCCGAGACCGGACGGGACGGGCGGGCGGCGGTGGCGCGCGTGTGGGCTTAGCCTTGAACCCAAGCACATCTAGGTCCTCCCTCCTTTAAACACATGAGATACCCCTTGGGGTCCCAAACCCTTTACCACATTAGAGACTTATATAGAGAGCAATTCTTCCTATTCCCACCGATGTGGTAGATTTGTTCCACACCACATTTCCATGCCATAAACACCTTACTTCGTGGACCAATATCTCTTTCATTTCTCAACGAAATTTGACGATTCTTGGCCCTACGGTCATCTACTCACTTCGTAGATCATGCATGTGTAAAGAGACAAAGCCTCCAACATGCGGAACACTAGTGTTTAATTCATCAAAGATGGGTGGACGCATCTCCCCGCCAAAGGCAAATTTCCAACAGAATCCTCACTGGCCATGTTCCTCATTTAAATTCATCTCAGGACAATGTTATACAAAATAAGAAAAACGAAAAGTACTATAAGTAATAGGGCCAAAAAACTCCTAGGAAGCATAGGACCTAAAGTAAAAGTGTTAACATGACTATATATTCTCAACTAATTGGTATCGCCTATAATCTAGTCTTTCATTATGCTCTATCTTTCGCAAGTCTGCATTGATTACTCACTGCATTTCCAGATTCTCAGCTGTTGGATCCGTTTCCGGAGCTTCATCCCCTCAGGTTTAAGGATGTACCATTTCCAGCCATCAACAATACAGTTCCAGAACCGGTATAGGATCTTCTGTCGCGACTATTTGGAACACAATGGAAGACTTGGAGAATTCAATGTTGTTACGCCTTCAGGAACATTACAAGGTACCTTTCTTTCCAATAGGCCCTTTACACAAAATGGCGCCTTTGGCCTCGTCGACTAGCATACTACAAGAAGACAACAGTTGCATAGAGTGGCTCGACAGACAAGCCCCTAACTCTGTCCTCTATGTCAGCTTGGGTAGCCTAGTAAGGATAGATGACAAAGAGCTAATTGAGAGTGCTTGGGGATTAGCTAACAGTGAGCAACCGTTCTTATGGTAGGAGAAAGAGGCCCGGCTCTGGCTCTGGCTCCCAATGTGCTGAGGCACTGCCGGATGGTTTTGAGAAAATGATAGGAGAAAGAGGCCGGATAGTGAAATGGGCGCCACAAAATCAAGTGCTTTCACATCCCACAGTAGCAGGCTTTTTCACTCATTGTGGTTGGAATTCTACGCTTGAAAGTATTTGTGAAGAAGTCCCTTTAATATGCAGGCCACTTTTAGCAGACCAAATGGTGAACACGAGGTATCTGAGTCAGATATATAAGGTTGGGTTTGAATTGGAGGTGATCGAGAGAACGGTTATAGAGAAGACAGTAAGAAAACTCATGTTAAGTGAAGAAGGCAAAGATCTGAAGAAAAGGGTCGTAGAAATGAAACAAACATAGTTGCTGGAATGCAGACTGATGGTTCTTCACATAAGAATCTGAATGATTTGGTAGACTTCATTTCTGCCTTGCCCTCACGGCGCACTCCACCAACGCCTGTTGTCAGGAAAATCATGAGCTCAAACCATATACCAACGCCTGTTGTCGGGGCTCATCTTCATACTTTTGAGCAGCGTAGACCCTTCTAAGAGTGGCTTCCGGTAATTACTTGAGCTACCATGCTTGCTTTTCTCACATCATTAAATTTCTTAATTTCAAGATTCTGCCAAGCAAGAAAAATAATAACATTCATATAAAGTTTAATAAAGAAAAGAAAAATTGAAGGGTAGAGTTCAACTAAGTACATTTCTTTCTAACAAAAATCTGTCAACTTAAACTTCTCCTTGGCCTTTGACAACTGAATATAACTAAAATGAGGACAAAGATTTTAAACTACATCAGTTTATCTGCTTAGATATTATAATAAATAGCTTTAATATCATCAGTTGCTTTACTACTCTCCATCATCCTGTAATGGAATATTAATAAATAGCTTTAGCAGTAAAAGTGGTACTTTTTATTTCCTTTCTTAGTTGCAGGTATATTAGGTCTTTCATTGTCTAACACTTCATTATTTCCTGGTTATCTTTACAATTAATACCTAAAGACTTGACAATTACCATCAAGTTTCTTCGTTTAAATCACATTCTAGCTTTGTACAAAACAGAATGCGAGAAAAAGTTTAAGAAGTAATGCTAACAGAGAAGTAAAAGATGGCTATTGTTTGCATGCTTTGCAATTGGCCTATATTACTGAAAGCACATATGCAATATAAGAGGATTGCATAAACTGATGCGCCTCGACACCAGTTTATTAGAACTTCTGAGCTATGCGACTAGTTCTAGGGGCTTATTGATGACTAAAAGTTACCTACAACTCAAATGTTTTGTCAAATAGTTCTTTTTTTTTCCCAAGAGAATCAACTAATCATCTAAGTACAAGCTTAAGCTTTAGATCAGCAACTCTTTTCTTTCTATCAACTCTTTCTGGATCAGAGAAGTATAATATGAACGAGCATTGTCATATGTGTAGCTGGGAGTTGCATCACAGCCATATGGTCTGGTGATCTATGATGATAGATCATCCTTGTAAAATTATGTCAATTGCCAGATCAATTAAGTACAATATGTATGTGGATGAAGACCTTACCCTCCTTATGCCTCAATTAGAGGAATATTATAAATTGCATATGTTGTAATCGAGGAAAAAGTTAGGGTAATCAATAACAATAACCACCAGTCACCATTAATCAATAACAAGAATCATGACTCTTCATAGGAGCTTCCTCTACATCATAAGTACTATCGAAAATAGAGAGTTAATCCTATGATTAAGCGAATTCTGATAGCTTCTTGATATCTTTGAAAATAATTGCAGCTCAGATACAAAACACAGGACCAGATGATCATATGCTCAAACTCAGATACAAAACACTGTTCAATGTACTTAGTGGAAAGCTTAAGGAATGAGCATGTTCTTGAAATTCAACCATCAAAATTCGTAGTCATAATATTGCCATATTTGCCGAAATAACTAACCAACCAGAGAACAAACAAAGAGGAAAACGTTTATCTTAAGAAATATCACAACTAGCTGTTCTTTATCCAATACAAAAAGAAAGATGAAAGCTTTTATCAGCTTCCCTTCAACTTGCTACATTAGTTGAATGCATCTACATTACTTATAATTTTTTGTCACGAGTGTTGCACAAGGAAACAAGCTGGTAAACCTGCTCGAAGATCTAACCAGAGCTACACATTTAAAGCAAGGGTGACAACTCTATAATCACCGCAAGTTAATGAACCTATTATTGTGGTCAAGTTATAGTGTTCAAGTCTTGGTGTAATTACAATTACAATAATAAAGTAATTACGTTTTTCACGTGTTGTGTTGACTAACAATTGGTATCAGAGCCAGGTCGGTTCATAGTTTCATACCAAAGAGTCGTTTATTGAGTTTCTTAGAGTGTTCGTGTGTGGTTTAGTACTACAGAGCTTGTTGTCGAAATCAAGCTTTCTTTGTAAAAATAAAATTTTAGCCAAAGACACGATGGGTGACCATCAAGTGGTCAGTGGAATCAAGAAACTTAACAATCAGAATTACAGCACATGGTCGATGCATAAGGAGGCATATCTCCAAGGCCAAGACTTGTGGGAGATCGTTGGTTGCAATGAGGTCACACAACCAAAAGACGTAGCCGTCTGAAGAAATGGAAGATTAGAGCTGGCAAAGCAATGTTTGCGACTCAGACCACAGTTGAAGATGAAATGTTGGAGCACATCAGGCCGGCTAAGACACCGAAGGAAGTGTGGGGTACTTTCGAAACATTATTCACCAAGAAGAATGATACGAGACTACAGCTTCTGGAGAACGAGCTTCTCTCTATCAGACAACGCGACATGACGATCAACCAATACTTTACCAAGGTAAAATCTCTTTGTCACGAAATTGTTGCATTAGACTCTGCTGGCTGGCATGTCAGACGCTAGAATTAGAAGAATTATTATTCATGGATTAAGGCCAGAATATAAAAATTTTATTGATGCAATACAAGGTTGGACAAGCTAACTGACCAAGAAGTGTTGGCTAAGCAAATATCTGGAGTCTCATTAAAGAGTGACGAAGAAGCACTCTATAGCGGTGATAAGAAAGGTCGATCCCGACCAAATGCTAGTAGAAATTCTAGATAACATGATGACAAGGATAATCATCATGGAAGCTCCCGATCAGGGGGGGCTCAAAAGAAAGACAACTGGGGTGGTGTCACGCCCCGACTTTTCTCAAGTCTTTCTTTAGGACGTGATGGCACCTGGACAACTATCCCTTTCCAAGCGAACCATTTACTTCATTTTCTTCCTAAATTAGACAGGTATTTGCGGAAATAATAGATATAATAATCAATTTGAAGTTTACGAAGAACAATCTCATGTGGGGCATTCCCCGAGATAATAAAACTTAATTATTTAAACAAACTTAGTCTAGAGTAACTTTCACCAAATCCGAAATAATGGATTGGTGGTACGATGAGGCTGCGGGACGATCGCTAGCCCTCTTGCGGAGCTTTTCCTCTATCGCGCCTTCCTGAAATATGTTAAATAAAAGAGTCAGCCCTACCATCCGGGGCTGAGTGTGAATCTCACCTTACAGTCCAAAGTAACCTCACAATATTTTTAATTACAATCACATTATAAGAAAATAATAAGCATGTTGAAATAAACAGATTACAACCCTTTTATTAAATAAATCAATAAATATTCACGTGCAAAATTTTCTCCCACTCGTCTTAGAAAAAAATAACTTAGTTTAATCAGTACTCCTGCTTTTTCCCATATAACATATTATACATTTGTTGCGGTACGTGCAACCCGATCCAGTGCATTTATATATTTGTTGCGGTACGTGCAACCCGATCCAGTGCATTTATATATTTGTTGCGGTACGTGCAACCCGATCCAGTGCATTTATATATTTATTGCGGTACGTACAACCCGATCCAGTGCATTTATATATTTGTTGCGGTACGTGCAACCCGATCCAGTGCATTTATATATTTTGTTGCGGTACGTGCAACCTGATCCAATGCATTTATATATATTTGTTGCGGTCCGTGCAACCCGATCCAATGCATTTATGTATTTGTTGCGGTCCGTGCAACCCGATCCAATGCACTTATTTGTTGCGGTACGTGCAACCCGATCCAATGCACTTATTTGTTGCGGTACGTGCAACCCGATCCAATGCACTTATTTGTTGCGGTACGTGCAACCCGATCCAATGCACTTATTTGTTGTTTAAATATGTCATATGTTCAAAAGGCTCAAATAATATTTCCTTCCTTCAATAGTTCGCCATTTCCACTTGTAAGGGTTACAACTCTCAAACCGTAAGTCGGATTTATCCCCGTAAAGTCTCAAACTGTCGAGGACAGAGTAATCTATAACTTTTATTCAGCACAATATTTCATATGCTTTACCTATTTGTACAGTTTTTACGTTATACATTCTGCCCTTCCAGACTTCGGTTGATCCGAGGCAGAATGTTCAAACAGCGATAACTCTCAAACCGTAAGTCGGATTTATCCCCGTAAAGTCTCAAACTGACCGTAACAGAAAGATGTATAACTATGTAAAGTTTCATCCAATTCTAACAAGTATAACCCAGTATAACAAATTACAATTGCACAATCCAAACTAGTTATTAAACAATCATAAATTTCATGCTCATTCTTTCAATAACCGGATTATATTCTAACATGTATTGTAACTTAAAAATAAAGGATTTTACTAAGAAATTTGAGTGAGAAAACTCACCTTTGTTTCTTCGTAACCACGAACAAAACCTCAACTTCAACCAAACCTTTTTTTGGACTCCTTAATTGCTCTCTTTAATCTTCTTTTTTTTCCTCTCATTGTTTTGTTTCTGATTTACTGTTTTCTCCCTTTTTGTTGTATTGTATATTTGATGTGTTGTATTGTGTGTGTGTGTGTGTGTGTTGTATTTGTAACCAAGTGCAGAAAATGCCCATGATAAATGGGATGTGAGGGAGTTCTGTTTTTTTTTTTTAATTTTACAGGACTTTACAGGTGGTCAGTTAAAGGATAACAATAAGTTTGATGGAAAATGTTATAACTGTGGAAAAAAGAGCCACATGGCTAAAAGTTGTTGGTTCAAGAAGAACACTGCAGAATGCAATGCAGCCACGTTAAATGCAGGAAAGACAAGCGATGAAGAGTGGAACGCTGAAGTATCTTTCACAGTGGAGGAAGAAGAATTAGCTCTGGCAGTTACTGTTCCTGGAACTATCCACTACAATAATGATTAGATAGTCGACTCTGGCTGCTCAAATCATATGATAGGAGATAAAGAGAAGCTACAGAACATGACCGAGTACAAAGGTGGTCGTGTGGTGGTGACAACCAACAACTCAAGACTACCAATCGCTTACGTCGGAAAAACAACAATCATGCCGAGATTCAGTTCGAAAGAGGTTTCACTCCAGGATGTCTACCATGTACCTGGGATGAAGAAAAACTTACTATCAGTAGCGCAACTTAAGACATCAGGCCACCATGTCGTATTCGGACCTCAAGATGTCAAGATCTATCAAGATCTTGAAATCTCTAGAACACCGATGATGAGAGGACGACGCTTAAAGTCTATCTATGTAATGTCCGCAGAGTCAGCTTATGTAAACAAGACTCGAAAGAACGAAACAATTGATTTGTGACATGCAACACTTGGACATGTAAGCTATCACAAACTCAAGGTGGTGATGAAGAAATCTATGTTGAAGGGTCTTCCTCAACTCGAGGTCAGAATAAAGATCGTTTGTGCAGGTTGCCAATACGGTAAGGCGCATCCGTTACCGTATGAAGACTCAAAGTTCAAAGCACCATTGGAGCTGGTCCATTCTGACGTATTTGAGCGAGTCAAGCAATCATCAGCCATGGATACATTCATTGACGACTTCTCACAGTACGTATGGGTTTTCTTTCTAAAAGAAAAATCTGAAACTTTTTCAAAATTTAAAGAATTCAAGGAAATAGCAGAAGGAGAACTCGGCAAGAAAATCCAATATCTCCGAACAGACAACGATGGTTAATATACATCAGATGAGTTCTCTCAGTACCTACAAGAATGCCGCATATGCCATTAATTCACATGTGCAAATACGCCACAATAGAATGGTGTAGCTGAGAGGAAGAATCGACATCTTGCAGAGATATGTCGAAGCATGCTACATTCGAAGAATGTTCCAGGAAGATTTTGGGCAGAATGTATGAAAACAGTAGCTCATGTCATTAATAGACTTCCTCAAGCGAAGTTAGGGTTCGTTTCACCCTTTGAAAAACTGTGGGGGTAGTAAACTTGCATAAGTCACTTTCGAGTATTTGGTTGTGTGTGCTACGTGTTTGTGCCAAGTCATCTACATAGCAAATTTGATAAAAATGCGATACGGTGTATCTTTCTGGGATACGACAGCCAAAGGGAAGGGTGGAAATGCTGCGAGCCAACAACTGGAAAATGTTATACATTAAGAAATGTGGTATTCAATGAGGCAGCATTATGATGGTCACCTCAAAAGGAAGAGTTACCAGATTCCAAGGAAATAGAAGACAATTTGCAAAAGAAGATGGGGGAGCAAATTCTTGAAGTACATCCAAGTCCAGAAAAGAAACATGAAGATCAAAGTGAGGAAGAAAATACCGAGGACGAGGCAACACAAAATCCGTGGCAAATATGCATGCATCAAAGAGTAGAAGACCATCAATCAGAATGAGTAAGCCCACAGCGTCAGAGATCGACAAGAGTTCGAAAGCCAAATCCCAAGTACGTTAATGCTGCTGTAGCTGAAGAAGAAAAGTTTAGAGAACCAGAGATATATGAAGAGACGTCCCAGAACATCAAGTGGTTTGAAGCTATGAAAGAGGAGATAAGTGTTGTAGAGAAGAATCAAACATGGGAGCTAGTACCATAGCCAAAAGAAGTAAAACCCATTTCTTGCAAATGGGTTTACAAGGTAAAAACTCGTCCTGATGGATCAATTGAAAGATACAAGGCTCGGTTAGTAGCTCGAGGATTCTCTCAACAGTATGAGCTAGATTATGATGAGACGTTTAGCCTAGTTGCTAAGATTACACCAGTAAGAGTCCTGCTAGCACTTGCAGCAAGTAAAGATTGGAGACTGTGGCAAATGGACGTGAAAATATCTTTCTACATGGAGAGTTGGATCGAGAAATATATATGATCCAACCAAGAGGATTTGAGGATAAAGAGCATCATGGTTATGTTTGCAAACTGAAGAATGCGCTCTATAGATTGAAGCAAGCTCCGGGAGCATGGTATGCCAAGATTGATGAGTTCTTAGTAGAGAGTGGGTATGACATGACACATGCAGATTCAAGCTTATTCATCAAAGTGAAGGAAGCAAAGATCGCAATTGTTCCAGTATATTTCTACGACCTTATTATCACTAGCGATGATGAAGCATAAATATGTCAAATAAATGAGAATCTGTCAGTTCGCTTTCAAATGAAGGAGCTTGGAGAATTAAAACACTTCCTTGGATTAGAAGTTGATCGAACTAAGGAAGGTCTATTTCTCTGCCAACAAAAGTATGCGAAAGACTTACTGCAAAAGTTTTGAATGCTCGAATGCAAGCCCATTTCAACACCTATGGAAGCTAATGCTAAGTTAGGCGCTCATAAAGGGAAGGACTTGCAAGACAAAGCAATGTATCAACAACTGGTAGGTAGTCTAATCTAAGGGTGGCTAGTGGGCCGGGCTCGGGTCTGGCGGGCCGGGTCTGACGGGGTAGGGGTCGGGGCGGGACGGGAGAATGGGTCGGGGTCAGGGTCGGCGGGGTCTGGCAGGACTTGCTCCAGTCCCATCTCGATCTCGATCCCGTCGGTATTGGGTCGGGGCGGGGTCGGGTCGGGCTCGGGGCGGGGTACGGCGGGTTTTCATTTTTTTTTTTTAAATAACATATGTATAAAAAAAACTCAATAAACAAAACAAGATAGTGTAATAAAAATATCCCAAGGCTGTTTTTGTGCCTCTTATATTATTTAATAGACATGATTTTTTTGTAATACAAATACAATTGTCTAAAATCTAAATTGCAACTTTGTGGTGTTGTCCAAAAGTTGCAAATTACATAATAAAATTGCAATTAAAAAAATTACATTCTCACAAAAACCTGTTCTAAACTTCTAATTGCTTGATGATTTCTTGTGGTTCTTCGGTTAGAATTGGTATTTGTTGGTCAAATTGATCCACGTCGCTTCCACTACCTTCGGTTAAGATTTCGTTGTAGTTTTCATCATCTTCTTCGTTGATCTCCGGTTGACCGCACCTTCTCCGCTCCGCTCGTATCCAATCTCTTAATAATACTGCAATTTCCAAGCTGTCTCCGGCTAATGAGTGTTTGTGGTCTCCTATTTGATATCTGCCTGCAGAAAAAGCGCTTTCAGACGCAGTTGATGACGCTTGAATGTTCAAAACATCTCGAGCCATCAATGAAAGTGTCGGAAAGGTCTTCTCATTCCCCTCCGTATTTCAAAGCAAGTCTTCATGTCCATCTTCATTGATAACTTCTTGATACGGTACGAACCCTGCAAAACAAAAATATCCAACTCGCTAATTTGGTTAGTAGTAGAGGTACGGCCGCACATTATATTTCTGAGGCTTTCAATACTAGCCGCAGAAACAACATGTCTTTTGTGAGGTTGTGTTGAAGATGAAGAAGATGGTATGGAAGCCGGTAAGTTACTAGCATTTTCTTATTGATAAAATCTATATATATTTTTGCATTGGTGTTCTACGCTATTCAACACTTCTTCTTTAGTTTGTTCAATAGGTGGTGGGTGATTTAGATTTTTGGGACTTGGAGGTGGTAGTACTTCTATACAATCGTAAATAGTTTCAATTAGTGATTTAGTACCGTCTATTTTAATAGTAGGATTTAATACAGAACCAATAATATAAATAGAGGGAATAGGAATAAAATATTTTTTTATTTTGACAAACATTTTTTTAATAGCTACCTTATAAGCTGGTTTTTCCATATATTCACTAAGTTATAAAAATATTAGAGTTATATAAAATAACATAGTTGAAATAGTAGGATAATATATACCGGAAAATTCTTTTGTTGCTTGAAAAAATTTCTCTAAAAATACAATAAGTTCGGAAATTTTTACCCAATCACTATCTAAAATCATATCAGCTGGCTTTTTATTATAAGAGTTAAAAAATAAAGTTATAGGTAATTTATAGTCATAAGCAACAAGTAGTTGCTCGTATAAAGAATTCCACCTAGTGGATACTTCTTGTGGAATTTTTCTATAAGGTAGTCCACAATCGTGACAAGTTTTTTTATATTCTTTTCTACGTTGTACTTTATTACTTTTAAAAAAAAAGTTTATAGCAAATTATATTTTACTAAGAATGTCTTCAAAAAGTGATAGACCATCCTTTACAATTAAGTTATATATATGGCACGCGCATTTTATATGAAAATGGTCTGAAAAAGATGGAGTTAAACTATTTTTTAACATTGTAATTGCGTAATTGTTATTAGAAGCGTTATCTAATGTAATAGTCATAATTTTATCGGTAATTCCGTAATAATCGCACACTTGATAAATATTTTCGGCAATAAAAGTACCAGTGTGCCTATCATCTATATATCTATACGCTAAAATATGTTTTTGCATAGACCATTTATAATCTATCCAATGACAAGTTACAGTTAAATAATCATGGTCGTTAGTACTACGACCTATATCAGACGTGATAGATACTTTGCCATTAAAATGATATAATGAAAAACGTAAATATTGTTGATATTCATGCGCGAATTTAAATACATCTCTCTTAACAGTTGATCTAGGAAAATCGTTAAAAGCAGGATTATATATATCTCTAATGTAATGAATAAAGCGGGAGATGAAGGAAATGAAAAAGGCAAACCCTCCACAAACAACTAATTTTGATATTGCTTCCCTATCTCTATGTTTATTGTATTTAGAGCCTACAATTCCCCCCGTCATAGGGTTAATTTGACCCCGTACTTGGTCCGGGACGATATCGTATGTGAACCTTGTCCCGATGGAGCGGCGTTTGCGCACCCGGTTTTGAAGCCTGGTATTGGGCATACCTAGGTTTGGATGAGCACTTACTACGTGTCTAATTAAACCCCCGTCCCACCGTGACCTTTTCCAGTTTTAAATTTTAAAACATTTTTACAAATTTTACATATGGCTACTTGATTCTCTACGTCCCTATAAAAAAATGTCCATGCATCTGATTTTAATGGTCGTTTTGCTGGACCTCGTCTCATACTAGGGAGAATAGGAGGTATTTCAGTTGAAGGTGCACTAGTGGGTGTGTTGTCATCAACATTAGAAGGTATATCATCTAGATCATCGTCTAAATTAAAGTCTTCTTGAGTTCCAGAAAATAGCTCCTGGTCTAAATCTAATGGTATTGTAGGAAAATATTGAGTATCAACAAAATCATCCTGTGTAGGAATAAGATGACTAGAAGAAGTACCCTTGCCCTGGTTGCCCCTACTAGAAGAAGCACCCTTACCCTTACCCTTACCCTTAAACATACCTTTTAATCCTTCCATTTTAATTATGATAATAAATAATTAAAGACAATAAAATTAAGTGCGCTAAATAAAATAAACAGACAATAATAATTTAATGAAGGAACGAATGTACCAAACGTCGACGTAACGTCGACGTGTAATCGAGAGGTTGAAAATTGAAACTTTGCTCGATGGAAGATCCTCAAGCTAGTTGCCAACTTCACTCACAATTCTCAAATGAATAAATAAAATTGAATATTTAGCAAACAATGTAGGCTTGTAGAGAGATATATTGAGAAATTAGAGAGATTGTAGGAAGATTTGTGAGAAAGATGAAGAGAAAATGAGTTATTTATAGTTGAAAAATTGGGTTAAAGTATAAATATAATAACTTATGGGTTAAAAATAAATATTAAGGGGTAAATATTATATTTTTATTATTATCACATTGTTATATTTTATTTAAATAATTTACATTCCTTCAAAATATTTTTTAAAATAGCATACCCCTTTTTTTTTATTTTAAACCACAACCCATTTTATTTTCCCTCACCCAAAACAAAATCAACCCACACCCAGGCCCAACCGGCCAACCCTCCAAGCCCAAACCCATTCGCCCCAACCCTCACCCTTTTATTCCTAAACCTAAAACACTAAAACAAAACCTAAAAAAACCCTAACACCCATCTTCTCTGTCACAACAAGCCGCCGCGACCCACACCCATCACCAACTCATCACGTCGTCGACTCACACCCCTGACACCACCCGACACCACCCATACCTTATTCCCCCAAAATCCGCCCCAAAATTCGTTCTAAAATCGTCACTTTTGCCCCTTTTATTTTGAATTTCAAACTCGAAATTGAAAGGGGTATGGGGTGAATGATTCTGGGGGGGGGGGGGAAATCATCTATAAAAAACCCCCTTGTTCTTCATTTAGAGGAGGTTTTTTTTTCAGGTCTGAAAAAAATACAAAGAAAGAGAAGAAAATCCGATAAGAAAAGCAAAAGAAACGGTCGAAAAACAAGAAGAAAATAAATTTAAAAAATGGTTTGTTTGTTCTAAAATTTTGATTAGAAAATACTCCTTTTGTTTTTCACGTTTTTTTTTGGGTTGTTTCGTTTAAAACTTGAAACCGGATCTTGTTTCGGGTTTGGTCAAAAAAATCCAAAAATACTTTTTTTTAGTCCCTAATTTTCAATCTAAAAAATCTGTTTTTTTTTGTTTTTTCGGGTCGGGTGGCAATCCGGGTCGGGTAAAAAACGGGTCTAGAAAATCAGAAAAATCAGCCCTCTTGAAAAAAATCTGATTTTCAGAATTCAGAAAATCAGAGGGAAATCCGGGTTGGGTCAAAATCCGGGTAAAAATCTGAAAATCAGCAGTCCGAAAATCAGAATCCAGGTCCAAAAATTAGAATTCCGGAATCGCAAAAAAAATCAGAATTCCAAAACCAATTCTCCGAGTGGATTGGCCGATTCAAAACACGCTTCGGTTCGCTGCCCGGAAAAGGTCCGTAAACTCGGTTCTCTGCCAACAAAAGTATGCGAAAGACTTGCTACAAAAGTTTTGAATGCTCGAGTGCAAGCCCATTTCAACACCTATGAAAGTTAATGCTAAGTTATGCGCTCATAAAGGGAAGGACTTGCAAGACGAAGCAATGTATCACCAACTGGTAGGTAGTCTAATCTACCTTACATTGACTCGACCAAATATCTCACATGCAGTAGGGGTAGTAAGCCGATATATGCAACAACCAAAGAAGCCTCATTTGGAAGCAGTGCGACGAATGTTGAGGTACGTCAAAGATACCATTTGTTGACACCTAATTTTGTCTCATCTTTTTCGATTATTTACAATTTTAAATATTTTGATACCTCAATTTTTTTTAATATATATATTATTATTTTTATTATTCACATTTTTACTATCATTTGCTTTTTAATATTATAATCGTGTTTTTACCCTAATATTCTGTGTTACTTTATTTTTTTCGCAAAACGGCATCGCATTTTTTGTGTTAAAATATTTCTCAAATATTATGTTTTTATGATTATCACATTGTTATATTTTATTTCAATAATTTACATTCCTTCAAATCATTTTTTAAAATAACAAACCTCTTTTTTTATTTTAAACCACAACCCATTTTATTTTCCCTCACTCAAAACAAAATCAACCCACACCCAGGCCCAACCGGCCAACCCCCCAAGCCCAAACCCATTCGCCCCAACCCTCACCCTTTTATTCCTAAACCTTAAACACTAAAACAAAACCTAAAAATCTAAAAAAAAAACCTAACACACATCTTCTCTTTCATACCAAGCCACCGCGACCCACACCCCTCACCAACCCTTCACGTCATCGACCCACACCCCCGGCACCACCCATACCCTATTCCCCCAAAATCTGCCCCAAAATCCATTTTAAAATTGTCACTTTTGCCTTTTTTATTTTGAATTTCAAACTCAAAATTGAAGGGGGTATAGGGTGAACGATTCTGGGGGTTTGTTCATGACCATTTGGAATAATGTTCATCATGATTAAATAATATAATATATTATTAATATAATATATATTAATGGTTGCTTATGATCTTTAGTTTCAACTGTTGAGCATTATGATTTGTTGGTTTGTTCATGACCATTTAGAATAATGTTCATCATGATTAAATAGATTATGGTTGATGTTAGAATTTGTTACTTTAATTATTAATCATGTCTAGCTATTTTAAGTTTAATTTATGCTCATTTAGCTCACTGTTATGCATGTCTAAATATATATTCGTGCATATATGTCGAATTGGGCCTTATTACGCGTCTAGGTTGGTCTGTTTTCCTTCCTTCAAGTTTGAAATTATATGTTCGGGCCTCCCTTCTATTTCGACATGTTAATTGTTTCCCTGAAGCCCAATAATATATTACTTGTTGTAAACTATTTATTTAGATTTTTCTTATGTGTACATTATCACGTTTCCATTTTTATATTTTTTATTCCTTGTCTTACAAATTATTAAATTAAATTCTTCTAATATTTTTATTTTTTTTCTTTTACATGAAATGCATTGGGAGCAACGAAGAGTCTCATTATGAGACTCGTCACGACTTTGCCAAACGGAGACCCATATCCATGTCCATTGCATTCTCCTACACTCGGGATTCCTAAACAAATAGGGCGGGGTGACGTCGTCATCCGCCTTAGTTGCTGCTTTCAATTCCTTTAATACCATTTTTTTTATTATTCGGGTTGTTATAATTATTTAATTCTTGTGCGATTATTAGAATGCTTAGAATAATTAGGCCTTGAACGGATAATTAATAGGGTAGTCTAAAACTGAAAATCCATCGCTAGTTCATTTATTATTAGGCTCGGTTAATTTAAAATTGAAAATCCGCCGCTAGTTTATTTATTTTAGGCTCGTCATGCATGTTCAAAACTTTCAAAAACAATTTGGTCATCTTTTATTCGCATTATTAACCATACAAATAACATTTTATTTATATCCGATTTGCGATTCAAAAAATTACTTTCATATAAATCATTTCTTTGCATTATAAGTAATTCACTTTTCTCATTTACTATCAAATGCAAAAAATATGTATTTTATATATAATGCCATGCGAATGCATGCTTTTATCTAAAAGTTAACTTTACATGTATTTTTATAAACAATGTCATACAAATGCATGTTTTATCCAAAAAAAATACTTTGCATGTATTTTGTAAATAATGCAATACAAATGTATGTTTTTATCCAAAAAATCAATTTGCATGTATTTTTGTAAATAATACAATCAAATGTATGTTTTACCCAAAAAATCACCTTGTATATATTTTTATAATCAATGTCATCCAAATGCATACTTTATTCTAAAAATCAACTTTGCGTATATTTTATAATCAATACCATACAAATGCATGCTTTTTATCTGAAAATTTACTTTGCATACATTTTATAAACAATGTCTTACAACGCATGCTTTTATCTAAAATGTCAATTTTATATATATTTTTTATAAACAATGTCATGCATACTTTTCGGATCTTATTCCCCAAAATCATAACCGCTTTTGCAAGACTCGTCAAAAAGAATAAGTGGTAAAAATCTTTCATGTTGTCAAAATGCATCTTTTAAATTAATTATTTGTCACATCCTTTTTAAATTAACCTTATACTTTTAACATGATTTTTTTAGCATAATAATTAACATGAGTTTGATCGGATAACCACAAGTTAGTGGATCTTAAAGGATGTCTAACCCCTTCCCTTTAGGATAATAGAGAACCTTTACCCAGAATCTCATAGTTTCGCAGACCATTAACCGGAGTTATTTTGCAGCACTTATGTTAAACATCTAGGTGCCCTAATTCACCGTAGAATAATTAGGTTGCGACTCCTACAACATTTTTTATCAAATCCAGAGGAAACACCCCATGCGTCACGACCGTTGGGTAAAAACGGGAGCGCACACCATTAACTATGGTCTCTTTTATAAGAAAGGTGATGTGATACAGATAGTTGGATACTGTGATGCTGATTATGCTGGAGATCACGATACTCGTCGGTCAACAACTGGATATGTATTCATGCTTGGATCTGGAGTAGTATCTTGGTGTAGCAAAAGGCAACCAACAGTGTCCTTGTCAACCACAGAAGCAGAGTATAGAGCAACGACAATGGCAGCTCAAGAGAGTATGTGGTTAATGCAATTGATGAAGGACCTACACCAACTTATAGATTATGCGGTGCCACTCTATTGTGATAACCAATCAAATATTCGATTAGCATAAATCCAATGTTTCATGCTCGAACAAAGCATGTGGAGGTGCATTACTATTTTCTTAGAGAGAAAGTATTACAAGAAGAGTTAGAGATGCACCAAGTGAAGAGTGAAGATCAGATAGCAGACTTGTTCACAAAAGCACTTGACACTTCAAGATTTCAGAAACTCAGAGAACAACTCAGTATGAAGAGTCGGTGTTGAGAGGCAGTGTTAAAATCACCACCGCCTCTCTCATTAGTAAAACATTCTAGATTAAGTTATATAATCTAGAAATGTGGTAAAGATTCAAAAAATACATAGGAAAATAATTGCTAGAAAATTCTAGAGTCAATGTCCTAGTTGTTTACCATGTTGGGCCAAGCCCATTATGATGTTATAGTTAGAATCTTCTAGCAATGTAAAATTGGTTGATGAACCGACATTGATCATGTATATATAGAGACCTTGGGTCCTTAAGGAATTAAGTCCTAAGTGTGCATCCAAAAATTGTCCAAGTGAGTCTAAAGTGTGTTTAAATACTTAAGTAAGCTTAAGTGTGAGTGTCAAGTGTTGGTAAAAATAAAAGAGTAAGAACTTGGTGTATATTGTGGTCAAGTTATAGTGTTCAAGTCTTGGTGTAATTACAATAATAAAGTAATTACATTTTTCATGTGTTGTGTTGACTAATACCTATATGCATACCTTCTCATTTTGCAGATATCATATCAATTATCAAGATATTTGGAAATGAGCCTCCCACGTCGAAGATGGATCCTAGTGCAACACCGTACCTATTAGAACAAAGTTACGCATTTCCTCGAAAGTTGTTAGTGTTTAACATCGGAGAATAAAACTAACAATAAAAGATAAAGAGAGATATTATTGAGTTGAATGAATACATGTTTAAATACAATAGAAATTCTAACAGATTTGAGTAAAAAAACTGAAATAGAACTTCCTAATAATCAGGAACAAATATACCAACAACTACATGCCTAAAGAATAGGAAATCAACAAACAAAAACTTATCCAGAAAATAACCGATATCTTCCGCAAGTAAAAATACATCAGCAGCTATGTCATCATGCCAACTCAACATCAACTAACAGCTCATGAGGCATATTTCAACACTCTTCCTTGCATCAAGAGCTTCATTCTTAAGAACTCAAACTTGCTTGCTGGAAGAGCTTTTGTAAAAATATCAGACAACTACTCTTCCGTTTTGCAATATACTAGATTCACTAGACCATCATTTTGCACTTCCCTAAAAAAATATAGCTTCACATTGAAATGTTTGGTCTTTTCATGAAACACCGGATTGTGAGAAATAGCAATGGCAACTTGGTTGTCCACAAATACCTCAGTGCTTTACTTAATCTCCAAACCAAGATCGCCCAAGATTTTCTTTATCCATAAAGCTTGATTGACACCAGTTGTAGCAGCAATGAATTCAACCTCTGCAGTTGATTGAGAAACAATCTCTTGCTTCTTAGAACACCAAGAAAATCATCCCGAGCCAAAACTAAAACAGCACCCTAAAGTACTTTTCATATCTTCAACCGAACCAGCCCAATCACTGTCAGAAAATCCTTGAAGTTTAAAATTTTGGCACTTGCTAAATCTAACTCCATAATACGTTGTTCCTTTGACATATTTGAGCACTCTTTTGGTAGATTTCATATGCAATTCACTAGGAGAATTCAGAAATCTAGATAGTACACTTACAACATACAATATATTTGGCCTTATTGTTGTAAGATACATCAAACATCCTATCAAGCTTCGGTATCTTCCTTCTTGTACTCGTTCAACATGATCATCCTTCATTAGCTTCTCATTTTGATTCATAGGTGTGTCCATACTTTTGCAGTCGTCCATTCTAAATTTCTTTAGAATTTCTTTTGCATACTTCTTCTGACAAATGAATATCTGATCTTGGATTTGCTTAATCTCCATTCCAAGAAAGAAAGCCATCTCTCCAAGATCCGTCATTTCAAAGACTTTCATCATCTCTCTTTTAAACTCTTCTATGAGCACAACATTACTTCCTGTTACTAAAAGATCATTAACATACAAAGAAATTATAACAATGTCAGAGTTAGTATGTTTTATGTAAAAAGTTGATTCACTTAGGCTTTTTTGAAAACCTAAATCAGAAATATGATCATTGATTCTACTGTACCAATCCTTTGGGGCTTGCTTTAATCCATAGAGAGCCTTTTTCAGTAAGTAGACTTTATCTTCCTGTCCTTTCACAATAAACCCTTCATGTTGTTCATCATAAAAAAATTTCCTGGAAGAAGCCATTAAAAAACTGATTTAACATCTAGTTGGTAGATTTTCCAACCCTTTTGTGTTGCAATTGCCAAAAAAAGTCTGATTGTGTCAAGCCTTGCGACATGTGCAAATATTTCAGAAAAATCTGAGCATAGCCCTTCACCACAAGCCTAGCTTTGTGTTTGTTCACTCGAGCCGTCTGTATTTAGTTTCGTGAGCTAAACCCACTTCACACCAATAATCTTCCTATCTTGCGACTTTTCTACAAGCTGCCAGGTTTTGTTCTTCTCGATCATTGCACGATCCTCCCTTATTGCAGCTTGCCACTTGGAATCAAAAACAACTTCTTCAAATCCACAAGGCTTTAAAATAGCCACACTGCATCTCTGGTATATGTCAGCGAGCAACATTGTTCCTCTGACACGTTGATCATCAATGTTCTCATCAGAATTTGGAAGATGCTTGTAATCTGCTTCTGGTTACCTTCTTCATTGTCCCATTGCTCATTCTCCATAAAAGATACATCTCTGCTTATCACAATTTTTTCAGTATGAGGATGAAAAATTCTGTAAGCTTTAGAGATTGTACTATAACCAATAAATACTCCAGGTTTAGCTTTCTTGTTCAGCTTGTCCCTTTTAACCTGTGGAATATAAGAGAAATACAAACAACCAAAGATTTTTAAGTTCTTTAAGGACGGATTATACTCGTGTCATGCCTCAAAAGGTGTCTTTCCCTCCACTACTTTTGTAGGCAGCATGTTCAGCAAAAGAACAATAGTATTAGCTGCCTATGCCCAGAACTTTTTGGAAAGCTCTTTCTCGTGCAACATACACCTCGACATCTCCATGATAGTCATAATCTTCTTCCTTTCACTTACTCCATTTTTATGTGGAGTATATGGAGTAGTAAGTTGATGTTCTATTCCAGCAACTTCACAAAAGTGTTTGAATTGATCTGAAGTGTACTCGGTCCTATTATCTAATCTAAGCACCTGTATTTTACAGCCACTTTGGTTCTCTACGAAGGCTTTGAATTTCTAAAAAACTTCTTCAACCTTTGGTTTGAATTTTAAGAAGTATATCCAACACATCCTTGTTAGATCATCAATAAAAACAATATAAAATCTGCTTCCTTTCAATGATGGAGTCCTTTGGGGGCCTCCAAGATATGTATGAACTAGCTACAATTTTTGAGTTGCTCTCTAAGTTGATTTTGTGAATGGAAATATTGTTTGCTTACCAAACTGACATGCCTCGCAACTTGAGAGTTCCTTTTCAAATGGAGGTAAACCTTTTGTCAGCTCATTTTTCTGCATATACAAAAGAGCCCTATGGTGGAAGTGACTCAACCGTTTGTGCCACGTTTCTGCAATAGTGGACTGAAAGATAAACTTTTTTCCTGCATTTTAATTCTGAATAATTCCTGACCACTTGGATCAATGATCAAACACACCATATCCTCAAAATATAATTTGAATTCATTTTGTAGCAGTTGTCCAACACTTAATAAATTCTGATCAATTTCAAGAACAAATAAAACTTTAGAAATAAGTTTTGTACATGTATAACTCTTAATTGCTACAGTTCCCTTTCCTTTTGCTGGGATGTATTCTCCATTTCCAATACTGACTTTTGATGTAACTGATCTATCAAGCTCTCTAAAAATCTTTTCATCACTGGACATGTGAGTCATACAAGCACTATCTATAAGCCAACTGTCACTCTAACTTTTACTTACAAAACAAGTAGCCACAAACAGTTGCTCTTCTTCTAGTTGGTATGCAATATGTGCTTCATTTAGTTGTTGTAATCATTTCTCTTTGCAAATAATCTCAGCATGACCAAATTTGTGACACTTTCTGATTTTCATATCATGTTTTCTCCAACACTTAAAATGTGGATGATTTCTCTTCCCACAATGCTGGCAAGGTGGATATTTTCCACCTTTGTTGTTGTGGCTAGAATTGCCTTCACTTGCAGCCACTTCTATTGTCGTAGCATAGCTCTTCTTGCCCTTCTGCTTTTTACCTTTGCCTCCATAGTTGAATTGTTTCCTTGCTTGCAAGGCTCCTTCAACAACTCCCTCGTTCCTCATCAATCTTCTTTGTTCATATGCTTGCAAAGAGTTCAAAAGTTTTGTCAAAGTGATGTTTGACAGATCTTTTGTATTTTTCAGTGAAGTTTTCCACCAAATAACTTTACCTTATTTTCCTGATTTATAAGTCTATCTGAGTACTCTTTAATAGTCTCAGATTCCTTCATTTTTTGCATGTCAATTCCCTCACCATGTTTAAGACATAATATTTTTTTTTTCAGAAAGTCCCTGTCACGCCCCGACTTTTCTCTAATTATAGGATTAATAACATCTTTTGTCCCTCACTTACTAATAAAATTAATTATAATCTTTGTGATATCTGACTAAACACATTAACCTTTAATTTTTAAAATGTTCACTTTCAGTCCCTTTATCTATTAATATTCACAATTTTAAGAATCGTTAATCTTTCACCGTTTAATTATTAATGCACTATATTAAATTTTTATTATTACTACATTTGAGGGTAATATATTTTTAAAAGTAGTTCAAATATAACATATTTCCTCCATAAAAGGACTAAACGCCACATTTTTGTTAAATAAAAGTGAAAAATGTTAAGTCATATATCACAAGGGCGAAAGTAATTTTTTCCAATTTCGAGGGACTAAAAGTATGATTCTCCCTCCCAAACAATGCCCGGCAAAACCCTAGCCCCTGAGTCTCTCTGTAACGCGTGCACGCTGTATATAAAGAAGCACTGCTATCAAAACCTAGCATCACTCAACTATGATTCAGCCACCCATGTGTTTACATAAGAGTAATCTCTTGGGTCTCATCTATCCCTGTTGAATCGAATTGATTTGATTGTACATTCACTTGCTCGATTTTTATTTTTAATTTTGCATTCTTTTGAATGTGCAAAAACATTGGACATGATCCTAAATGATGATGACTTGAAATAAGCTATGGATTAACATCCAAATGAGGCTTTCTTTGTCATAGTTACTCTGATAGGAGATTTTCCTTCTCTCGTTTTTTGTTTTCAATTTTCTGTGCACTAATTAGTTTGTTAGTTGTTTGTATATTATGCTTTATTCCATATCTGATTTGTTTTTTGTTACAACAACAACAATCCAGTTTTTCACACAATTGGGGTATCCTTGTAGTGACACATTTATTTGAATTATCATAGCTTGTTGATTTCTATATATAATGGAAGAGCTAATTTTTTTTTAAGGTCTATTAAATTATGCTTATAATCTGAGAGCTAGACTTAAATACAATAAATTTTAAAAAGGGCAACTTTGCCGAGGTGATCTGTTCTGTCTGATCCTCTTTTTCCCTGTTGCCAATATTGTAATTAGACAAGCTTGAATCCTAGCATGTCTTGCATTTTTCTAGTCTATAATATTAAAATTATCATTGTTGAGGTTTCATATTTTCTTGGTCATTCATGCACATCCCGTGATTTATTAGTAGTAGTGTTGACTGACCGTAAGTAACCTGGATTTCAAAAAAAAAAAAGGCAACTTTGCCGAGGTGATCTGTTATTGTAGATTTCCCTCTTTTTCCCTGTTGCCAATATTTAATTTAGGCAAAGCTTGGATAAATTTTGGTTGATATTACTTGTGGTATGATGCCAGCCACTTCGAGCTTGACGACATTCTTGTACCTAAATTCTGTCATCTGATTCTTTTTTATTTCCTTGTTCCATAGGTGCGTGCATCTTCAAGCTTTGTTTTCTTTTACATAAAGAACTGATAATCATCATATAGATTATCTAACAAACATCCTTAATTACATAAATGAGTTTAAGTGCAAATGAAAAAACAGTTTAATGGTGAGATCGTCCAATGAATTGATAAAAAAAGAATCTTCTTTTTCGATACAAATGCACATAGCAGAACTGAAGAACATTTGTGTACTGGAAGAATGATATCATATATGATGCATAACAAAATTAGTCTCATGCGTCTGCAAGACTTATTAGATTACATGGAGATCCTATGACAATTAAGTAGGTTTTAAATGAAAATTAATGATTTAACCTGAAAAATAATATAATACTATCTTTCCTATCTACACAATTTTCCTTGTGAAACGTATTAAAACTGTAGTACTATTTATAGACAAAGGTACTCTGTTGGATTTCTGTTCCAACAAATATTGATATTAGAGACCAATGAGATGTGAGACTTTTTAAAAATAAACTAGTAAAATATTAGAGAAAAGAATCATAATAAGTTAGTATCTTATATACTTGATGACCTTAATTTTTTATTGTCTGATCAATTGTGAAATTTAAAACGTTTGGTCTAGGATTGTAGATAAAAATCCACCAATGAAGGAAAAGTTATTTTTGCCATCTCAAATTATTGTAAGATTTTGTGTTATGTGCAATAAGGTTCAAAGTTTTTTGAAGAATGCTTAAATTTTTCTAAGAATTTGTTTCATAAGCTATTCACATATTTCAGGCTTAGGTTACAAAGTAGCACATTATTGTCTCGATTTTTCACATGTAGTTACCAACTTAGATATAAAAACAGTTTATCGTTAAAGAAAATAGCTTATCAGGAAAAGAGAAAATGTTCATCCAAATTGTTGAATAAAAAGATATGGTTGTCTTTCTAGATCTCCAACTCTTCGAATAATCACATTCATATCTTTTCTAAATAATATTAGCATTTTATTTCAGACCATCAAGGAAAGAAAATTATTGTTATGAATAAGAAAACTTATAATTTAACTTATGAAAAGAATTTTTTTAAACCTTAATTTAGAAGGATAAAAATGTATTCCATGAAAATGCCTTATTTCGGCTAAAACATGTATCCATAGAGATGAAGAATAAAGAATGTTGCAGTGTTTAAGGGCTATTATGAATTATATGTATCAAATTGTGCGATTTCAATTCACATAAACAGATGTAAGAGGCCACATTTATCAAATTTTAAATCATTAAAATGGTAAAAGACAATCCTATCAACCTTGGTTAATATCAATTGAACCTCCAAATAAAGTAATAAAATAAAGCAATGGATGCATAATTTTAGGACGCCAGTGCATGATTTTACTATTTAACGATTTCTAAATAAAAATATAATAACTAATAACTACTATTAACTAATTATACACATGTCAAGATTTACTTATGTCACTTGGCTTAATGTGGTGTCTTTTTCTTCTGCTTTTAATAATACTAGTATACATATCCACACGATGCGCTGACAATAGTAAAAGATATTAGTCGTGTTGAATTGTGATATGTTTGTTTGAACACATTAAGTTATATTATTTTAACAAAATATTAAATACTGTCTAATTTCTCAATGCAATACGCTAATTATCAATATTTCTATGAAATTAAAAAAATATAATCATTAATAACTTTTATGTAAATTTAATTTGTCATCTATTTAGTACTTTTACATTGTCAATATATTTTTCATCTATTTAGTACTTGAACCTTGAGGACAAGGTTCTTATCGGAGACAGAGGTATTGTAGAGGTATTGTTATGAATGGGCCTGGACAACTATTGGCAAAGCAGTCCAACACCGGATTAAGTGGTTATGTTTGGGATTCGGGTTGATAAGCAAGGCCGTCTCAAACATTTTGGGGACCCTGTTCTAATTCGTAAAAAGTGGGCCTTTAATAGGTTTGATTTGAAATTTGAATTTGGGCCTCCACATGCGTGCGCCACTCGAACTGAATCACTTTACTTAGATTGGGCTAAGACCTGTGAATTATGAGCCTTTACAGTAAATTCTGGCTAATACTACTTAATAAAAAATGAAAAAAGGAGCTCCTAAATTTTTCATTTTTCATTTTTCGGGGGGCCTGTGCGGTAACACAGCTCGCACGGCCCCAAAGACAGCCCTGTTGATAAGTAGCGACATGTGGAAGCAAAATAGATTGATGCGTATAGTTGAAAAAACTGTCTAGTCCTCTCATCCCCTTTCTCAGGATATAAACTTCTCATCTCCGTTCTACTTATCTTCTTCTTCCATAGTTTTCTTTTTCGTTTTACCAACAAGTTGTTGTTATTAGTTCAATTATAATTGGAATGAGAACATAGACTCCTTATATGGACTTGGACAATCCTCACCCTACAAGCTATCTTTTGGGGTTGATATAGACTCAAGATTCATTCTTTACATGATATCAGAGTCAGGTCCATTCCAATTTTATGTTCACCGATGTTGGTCCCCAAATTATGTCATCCACGTTCCAGTTAACGGGGTCTGAGCGTGAGGAGTAGTATTAAGAGTCTCACATCGAAAATGAAATGGGAACATGAACTCCTTATATGTACTTGAACAATCCTCACCATACAAATTAGCTTTTGGGGTTGAGTTAGATCCAACATTCATTATTTACGGTAATTCTGAATTTAGTGATTATAATATATTAGCATTTTTATAGTAACATTGGAGTTGTTACAATGTTCTTATTTGTCTCTGTTAGACTTGGCGTACTTTATCGTGGCCCAAGTCCGTAGATGGCGACATTGACCTCTTTTGGTTTTGTTGTTCACTACTTGTTGGAATCATTTTCACGTTTTGATATATTATATGGACCATAATTATTTTCACGTTTTGATATATTATATGGACCATAATTACCATATTATTCTTTTCAAAATCCAAAGTTACTTCCAGTCCAGATGAGATATTTATTGGGGAATTCGCACGATTGTCGTGATCTTTAATTTTTGCCCCTCAAATGGGTGATTTTTAATTCACTCGTCTAAAAAAATGATCGAAAATACTCTTGAGATTAAGGGTTCGAATCTCAGCAGAGTCAAAAAAAATTGAAAGGCAAGATTTCATAAAAATTATACATATTCGGTCAAAGTTGCATAGAAACTATGTCTTAAGGGGCATAATTCTATGTAACTATGCCTGAAGTTAAAGTTTTGTTAAAAATTAAGATTGTACCTTATTCGACTAGTTACATAGAGACTATGCTCCTTATAATTTTTATGAAAATCTTCCCTTAGATTTTTTTTTTCTAATTCTGTTGGGGTTCGAAACCACAATCTCTTATTTCGTAGACCAGCGAATAAATGATACTTTGGCCCCCACAAATTTTCATTAAATGAACATTAGAGGCAAAAATTAAAGACCAGTCTATAGGAAGAACGATCCGTGCAAAAAATAAAGATACTTTCATGAAAAATAGATAAATTCAAAGTGGGCTATCACACGTTATAACATGGCAAGAAACTATAACCTTCTCAAAACTCCACTTTGGATTAGATTAATATCAATGGATCCTTTATCAGTCACTCATTGAATGATAAATAACTATAAGTGACGGACACAAATGATTTAAATAATGGAAAATCAAAAGAAAATAGTATCGAGAATGACTGAAAAGGTGGAAACAAGACCAGATAGAATTTGATCATTATGAACAAATCCAAAATCTTCATAGATAGAGCCAATCATTAATTTCCCACCGTGGGGTGAGAAGAATGCCCCCTGGTATGCTAAGAATTTCCTTAAGGGTAGTAACAGACTCTCACCCTCGGAGTTGATATATTTTATCCTAATAAACATGAAGAAAATAAATGCTATACCATACCATATTTTTGTTAGCACTTAGCAGAAGTTTCTTTCTTTATGTCTTATTTGAAAACAGTACCCTCCATGGCTCCAAATGATTTTTTTGGAAAAAGATGATCCAATATTACTATCTACTAAGGATCATAATTTTGCTCTTAGTGGAGAAATTATGTTGCTGGTACTTGTCCTTTTTACCCTTTTTCTTGTCACTTTGATTTTCTTCCTGTGTATGAAGCACTTAAATTATTCTTGTATGTCCAAGTTGGAAAGGAGTCCAACAGACCAAATTGTTCCATCACCTTATCCTTCCACTCCCGTGTCAACTAAGCCGTTGCATCTCGATATTAAGGAGTTCGATGGAACACGATGGATGCCATGAATTTTTCAAATTAAGCCATGTACATCGTGAATTTGGTTCGTTATATCCGTAATTAGATTTGATACTCAACAAATTGTTGAAATATTGTATGTATATATTTTAAAGTCTTTTTTTTTGTATTATATAGTTCGAACGGAAAGTAGTGAATTCAGCTGAACCCAAAAGACATGTTCTAGATGAGAATCGCAAGATTTTCGCGCGGTATAATTGTGTTATCTGTGCTATAGAAGGATACATTTACTACTTGAAGGCAAAGAACAATTGACTTTAATTTCCTCTTGGTAACTTGATAACTTTGAGGTTGTTCTTGACTCTAGCATGAAAATAGAGTGTTTTTTTTTGCTATGATGGTGTTACCTTTGTGTACTACTTTTGTTTGGTTTTGCTTTCATCTATGCTTTGTGCTAGGAGTATTTCTTAGGCGTCACTAGCATACTGCTTGGGGCCTTGGGCTGCTATTTGGTAGTTTCACTTAACTTTATTTTTGATGTTTTGAAAGCATGATGCTTGTGATTTTGACCTAGGAATTACAACAATATTGGATAATCTAGTTCAAGTAGAATTTTTGGGCTTCGAATTGTGGAAGAGACCAGCTTATAATGAAATAAACCTTTCCATACATTCAGCTGCGGACTCAGAATTTACAAGTTATGGTGCTCAACTATTTTTAATCTAAAATCTGCTAAGGTGATCAAATTCTCAATTAATATATTTGTACGAAGTATCCGCTTTTCTATGAACGGAAAAGGGCCAAAATTATCTTTGAACTATTCGAAATAGACCGTATATACTCTTCATTTGTTTTTAATACCAAATGGGCCCTCCCCGTCAATCGAAGGGACATCAAATACCCTTCTCTTTAACGGAACGGAGTGACTTGGATGCTGATGAGGCAGTGCCATGTGTAAAGTATTTGTTAAATAAGGCAATATACTTATTTTCATTAATTGAAAGGCTATATATACAAGTCACATATTTTCATAATAGGAGAATCCTATTCCTATTCTATTTCTAAATCCTTATTCTATCATAATTCTAACTATACAATTATGGTAAGTGTATAACACCAATTAAGGTAATAAATACATTACAATATACTACACATATATTTTCCAAATATACAATATTCTTAACTCCAAACATAGCCAAAACTGAGATGCTCAATTATGGGCAGATTTTGTGCCAAAACCGAGATGCCCAATTATGGGCAGATTTTGTGCATTGAATAAGGCAATATACACTTTGTATATTGTGTGTATATTGCCTTATTTAACACACACCCGCAGTCATAGCGGGCGGTCTTCGAACGCTGAGAATGTCTCTAAAATCTTCAAAGAGTACCGAAGGAAGACCCTTTGTAAAGATGTCTGCAACTTGATATCTTGACGGGACATGACATACGCGTACCTGCCCTCGAGCAACCTTTTCCCGGACAAAGTGAATGTCCATTTCGATATGTTTGGTGCGTTGGTGCTGAACCGGATTACCTGAGAGGTAGATGGCACTAACATTATCACAATATACTAAGGTCGCCTTCTGAATGGGGCAATGCAGCTCTAAAAGCAAATTACGTAACCAACATGATTCTGAGACCACATTAGCTATCCCTCGATATTCTGCCTCTGCACTGGAGCGGGATAGAGTCGCCTGACGCTTTGCAGACCAGGAGACCAAGTTGTTGCCAAGGAACATACAATATCCTGACGTAGACCGTCTGGTGTCCGGACAACCACCCCAATCCGCATCTGTGTACGAGACAAGTGTGGATGTAGAAGAAGGATACAAGTGCAACCCATAGTCCAGTGTCCCCTGAATATATCGAATGATGCGTTTGATTGCATTCATGTGTTCAACTCTGGGATCATGCATGAATAAACACACATGCTGAACCGCATACGTAATATCCGGTCTGGTAAAGGTAAGATACTGGAGGGCCCCTGCAAGACTGCGATAGCGAGTCGGGTCCTCGTATGGTGCACCTGCCGTGGCACTCAGCTTGGGTTTTGCATCAACTGGCGTAGAAGTGGACTTACAGGATGACATCCCAACCCTCTCTATGATCTCGGCAGCATACTTTCGTTGAGACAAAAATAAGCCACCTGAATGACGCTTGACGGCAATCCCCAAAAAATAACTCAACGACCCTAAGTCTTTCATAGCGAACTCAGAAGTGAGCATGGTCATGATAGACTGGCGCAAGGCATCGGAAGAGGCAGTCAAGATGATATCATCCGCACACAACTGAATGTAGGCCAAGGACGAACCACGACGGTAGATGAACAAGAAATTATCTGACCTGCTGTGAGTGAACCCAATAGTTGAAACAAAGTCAGCAAACCTCGTGTACCAGGCCCTTGGAGACTGCTTAACCCCATATAAGGACTTCTTCAACAAACATACATGATGAGGACGGTTTGGATCCCTGAAACCCAACGGCTGATGCATATAGACTATTTCCTTGAGATCATCATGTAGGAAAGCATTCTTGACATCCAACTGATGAATTGGCCAAGTCTTTGAAAGAGCCAAGCTAAGCACAGTGCGAATGGTAGCCGGTTTGACCACTGGACTAAACGTCTCACCACAATCTATCCCAACCTGCCGAGTCTTACCATCACCAACAAGTCGCGCCTTATGTCGAGTAAATGACCCATCTAAATTCTCATTATGAGCAAAAATCCACATAGACCTGATAACATTAATACCACAAGGACGAGGCACCAACTCCCACGTATTATTATCAATAAGAGCATTATATTAATCAGTCATAGTAATTTTCCAATTAGGGTCATTTAAAGCTGACACAGGATTGCGGGGCAATGGGGATTTAGAGACATTTGAATGTAAATTAAAATGTCTTTTAGGTGTAAAAATACCCCGCTGACTACGAGTGACCAGTCTATGACTCGAGAAAGAATTGAGTGAATTTTGGGATTTTTCTGGGCTAGGGACAGACGGGCCAGCAGGCAGTGGGTCTGCTGGCCCAAATCGGTAACCTGGGGTGTCTTCTCGGATCGGCCGATCGAATTGGGTCTGGGACCGGCCCAATTGCGGGACTAATCCAAAACCGGAACCGCCGATCTTTGGTGGGCGTGGGACCAGCGGGCAGTGGGCTCGCTGGAGGATTTTGGGTGCGAAATATGTCCGAAAAATTCCGAATAATATACGGGGATATATGGTCATCCAAAAAATTATACGACCTAGGCTCGGGAGTATGAACTTTTGTAAAAGGAAATTGGGTTTCATAAAAAATGACATGGCGATTAATTATGATTTTCTTGGAGGATAAATCAAAACATTTATAACCACGATGATTCGATGGATAACCCAAAAAGACACACGGGGTAGACCGAGCCTGAAGTTTGTTAATTATGGTGGATGGGAATAATGGATAACACAAGCACCCAAAAATCAAAAGATGAGAATAAGAAGGGTTCTTATTATATAGGATTTTGAGGGGGGGAGAATATGTCAGACCTTTAGAAGGAATTATGTTAAGAAGATATGTGGCCGTTTGTAGAGCATGATGCCAAAAATATGGAGGTATGGAGGCATGAATTAAGAGAGTTCGGACAATGTTATTGATGGAACGAATTTTGCGTTCGGCCTTTCCATTTTGTGGAGATGTATGAGGACACGAAAACCTAAAATTGATCCCATTAGTAGCACAGAATTCCCGAAACTCCCTATTGTCATACTCTTTCCCATTATCACATTGAATATTTTTTATGTCTCTTTCGAATTGAGTACGAATGAATGCTCTAAATTTGATGAAGACGGAAAACACGTGTGATTTATTTGCAATTGGAAACGTCCACAAAAATCTAGAATAATCATCTAAAAAGAGAACATAATATCGATGACCCACTGAACTAAGAACAAGAGACGTCCATAAGTCGCTGTGAATAATGTCAAATGGCATAGAAGTATGAGAATTGGAGTCTACAAATGGCAACTTAACAATTTTTCCTAATGAACAAGACTGACAAATTGGAGTACGACTCGTACCCTTACAAGAAATAAAGCTATTTTTATCTAAAGCTGATAAAATAGAAGATCCCGGATGACCCAGGCGAGCATGCCACATGGAAGGAGAGATGGCTGCAAAAGCTGACGGTAAGGCTGGACTCGATGGACTGAAACCGGGCATGATAGGATACAGATCCCCGCTACTATCACACCTCATGAGATGACTCCCCGTCTTGAAATCCTTCACAGAGAAACCGAAAGGATCAAATTCAACAGAAACAGAATTGTCATTTGTGAACTTTCGGACAGACACCAAATTTTTAATCAATTTAGGAGCATGTAAAGTATTTTTCAAGAGGAGTGGTGGATTGGGGGGGACAACATTTTCTGACCATACCTTAGAATTGGAATAGAACTGACATTACCAATAATTATCCCCCGAGGGGTGCTCAAATTGGAATAAGATGAGAGAGTACCTGATTCGGAAGTCATGTGAGTAGTGGCACCGGTGTCCATATACCAATTTGGGTCCGGTTGAGATAACCCCAGTGTGTGCATCGCGGCCTCGATATCGGTTTGAGTGGGGCCTGCTGCATGATGGGCTTGCAGAGGTCGGGGCCCAAGAACTCCTGTCCGTGATGGAGCTGGGCCGTAGCTGCTGTTGCTGCCGTTATTGGGCCACTGGCCAGTGGGCCTCCACTGCTGGGTGTTGGGCTCGGATGTGGCCGCATACTGGCCGCTGAAACTTGCTGCTGGATGGTAAGGGTTGTTGGCCCACGGCCCACTGCCCCAGCCCCACTGCCATAGGCCCCACTGCTGGGTCCAGGGGGGTGATGGGCCACTGTACCCTGGGTGGGACCCACCGCCTGCTTGTTGACCACCGAAACCGCCACCAGAACCGTCGCGTTTGTCCCCGCGGTTTTTGTTATTATTTTTGCGATTATTCTTGCCGCCACCATTATTATGGTTTTGGCCCGAATTATTCACAAAACCCGAAGAACTAGGAGAGGACGCCACCATGACGACGGGGCTTGCTCCGGTAGCCGCCTTTTTAGCCAAACCCGCTTCTTCCAAAGTAAGCATGGAGCGGGCTTGATAGAAGTCAGGAAGAGGGTTGCTTTGGCGAATGAGAGTTCCAACCCCATTATAGGCCTCCGAAAGACCAGCAACCAACTGTAGAACTAGACGATTATTCATTATTAGTGCGCCAACATTACGGAGTTGATCCGCCAACTCCTTTAGCTTCTTGCAATATGCAGAAACATTCGGAAATTCGTCCATTCGAACGAGAGAGAATTCCTGCTCGAGTGTGACGACACGTGAATGTTGGTTGTCTTGGAATATGTCACGCAATCTATTCCATGCAGCCATAGCCGTGGTATCCGGCTCAATAATCGTCTGTAGAAGGTCCATCGAAATAGTGGCGTAGATCCACCGGAGAACGGTAGCATCAAGTGTAATCCATAACTCAGGATCCTCCGCAAGAAGGGGTCTAGCGGGAGGAATGATGTGATGAAGAACTTGATAAGAGATAGCGTGAATTTTAAACAACTCCGCCCACGTCGCATATTGGACGTTTTTCATCTCAAGGACAATAGGGATACAACTCTTGATATTGGAAACTGTGAGGGCAGAGTGATAATTGTTCTTAGACATATTGAAAGAACAAAGAGGGAAGGGAAATTTAAGAGAGGTTTTGGAGAGCGGAAGACAAATATTGGAAGAGAAACCCGAGGGGGGTGTCTCGGCCAACACAAAGAGAGGACAAAAGTTAGGAGAGAAAAACTTTTGTTTTAGACCTAGTTTCTTGATACCATGAAAGAAATAACCCCGTTGATTATTTTCATTAATTGAAAGGCTATATATACAAGTTACATATTTCCATAATAGGAGAATCCTATTCCTATTCTATTTCTAAATCTTTATTCTACCATAATTCTAACTATACAATTATGGTAAGTGTATAACACTAATTAAGGTAATAAATACATTACAATATACTACACATATATTTTCCAAATATACAATATTCTTAACTCCAAACATAGCCAAAACCGAGATGCTCAATTATGGGCAGATTTTGTGCCAAAACCGAGATGCCCAATTATGGGCAGATTTTGTGCCAAAATCGAGATGCCCAATTATGGGCAGATTTTGTGCATTGAATAAGGCAATATACACTTTGTATATTGTGTGTATATTGCCTTATTTAACAGTATTGTCCTCATGGCCATCCACCTAGGCATTGACCCAACCCACCCGATCCACCCATCCGCTAATCATCGATGATAGCAAGAAGAGGGAGAGGGATAAGGTAATGGGGGCTGTGCGCGGCTGGTTTGGTGTTTGCCGGAGATGAGCTCGTTGGAGCTCGGACAGTGATGGTATAGAGAGGAGCTCGTTAGAGCTTTTGAGAGAGATAGAAAATGTTAGGGAAAATAGTTTAACCTCCCACTCTCTCCTCTTTATTTCCATAGCCGATCGGACCTACCCCACTGGTGGTCTTTTCCGATGACCGGCGAAACGCCGGAGTTTTGAGCTACCACCACGGATTACACAACCACCCACCTTCACCGCCAGCCAACCACCAGACCCCTCCCGTCTCTCTCCTTGTTCTGCTGTTCGCCACCGCCAGAGTTGATCACCGGACGGCTGGCGATGAACCACCACTAACAACCCATCTCACCACCAACTCTGACCACTGCTAAAACCAAACACCCTGCCCTTTATCTCTCCCTCTCTTCCTTCGCCTCTGTCGCGTTGAAAATGACCAGATTTGGTCGGATTTACACTTGTCCAATAATAGTTGGTAGGAGTTCTATTTTCTCAGCGTCGCTCCAAAATTTTTGCCGTGGAAGTGACACCATAGATCCTCCGTTCTCACCCCTTCTTCCCCGTCACTACTTCGGTGAAAGCCGTTGAAGCAATACGTTTTAATGTTGGGTTGTTATTGTTGATAGGGGGGAGGGTCATGTTTTGGTGGTTGGAAATGGAGGATGTGATGGAGGATGGAGGAGGGGAGTCACCAGAGATTTTGAAATTATTGGGTGGATTGGGTCATATGTGGATGGCCATGTGGACATTATTTTCTACATGTACTCCGTCACCATCTAAGTCACTCCGTTAAAGAGAAGGGTATTTGAGGTCCCTTTGATTGACGACAAGAACTTATTTGGTGTTAAAAACAAACGGAGTATATATATTGTCTATTTTGAATAGTTCAGAAATAATTTTGACCATTTTCCATTCTATGAATAAGTAAGGATTCATGTAGCTGAACTCAACTTATTTGGGAGTGAACCGTATAGTAGTAATTATTGTTATAGGAATAATAGCTTTTCTATATTGATAATAGTGTTTAGCTCTAAAAGTAATGATTATACATTATCAAATCTAATTATAGAGAGAGGTTCTAACAAAGTAGTGTATCAACTATTCATTTCTCTTTTCTTTTCATTCTTCTTTATTGTTGAATATCAAATGATAGCTTAAAAAGAATTCTCATTTCGCTTTCCCATTTAATAATGTCGCAGCAAAAATGCATCTCTAAGCAACACTTACTCTCAATAAACATCAATTTTTAGATGCCCATTTGACAGGATCTCCTGCAAATATACTCTTTTATTTTCTTCAACTGCTTTCCCCTAATAACGAAGCTTTATAACAACCTCTTCCTTTTTAGGCTAATAAAAAATCTAGTTGTCTAAGCGTAAAGTAGATGACAACAATTATCTTATTATTCATCCATTTCATCTTTTGTGAAGTGTCTGACTAGGCATATAGTTTAAGGAAAAAAAGATTTTTGAAAGTTGTGATCTTTTAAACACTCATGTCATTTCTGCGGCCATAAAATCATGTCGTTAAAAGTAAAATGAGAAGTTTAAAATTAATTATTTAAAAATGAATGTGTTATTTCTCATGGAACATACTAGAAAGAAGAGCGCCTCACATAAGTAGGTAATTTCAAGAATTTTATATTACGTCTCCATTTCAGTAGACAGTAGCACCAGTGGTCTAGTGGTAGGATAGTACCCTGCCACGGTACAGACCCGGGTTCGATTCCCGGCTTGTGCATTTCTATTTTTTGTTTATGTCTATTTTTTGTTTATGTCTATTTTTTGTCATGTCTTATTTGCTATGCCTTGTTCACTTTGTATTGTCTTTTTCAAACTTCCTTGTTCGGTTTTACTTGAGCCGAGGATCTTTCAGAAATAGTCCCTCTATTTCCAAAAGTTAAGGGTAAGCTCTGCGTACACTCTATCTTCCCACAAGACCTCACATATGGAAATGTAATGCATATGTTGTTGTCATCTATCTTTTGCCGTGCTGACATCCATCTCTATGTTGTGACTCATATCTCTGTGCCCTTGTGTCCAATTGTGAATTATATTTTCAGACCAGAAAATTTGTCACTAATCCTTGAGAGAATCTCCCATCTTCAAAAGGTCGATGCCTCTAAGCATTGAGCTATTCAGGTTCATAGGATCTATTAACATATCATTTCATCACATGAAGAAGAAATTTACATATTTAGTGCTTCAAATACCTCAAACATTTAACAGAGCTAGTTATAAGATTCACATGTTCATATTTCATAAAGTGCAATTAACATTACAATTTAAATCCAAACTTGTAAATATTAACACAACTGTATCACATAGCTGTCATAACTACAACTCAAATAAAGAACCAAACCAAGAGTTAGAATGCCCTAAAAAGGCATCAGAATATATTACAATCTTAATGTTCATCACGAGTTGATCACACTAGAATTTATCTACAGTAAACCCATCTCTCAAGACCTCATAAGCCTCCCTACTATGGGTTTTCTTCAACCCAGCCGTGACATAAAGCTTCGATTTTTCAGATGAAATAGCAGTAACTTTTACCCAAATCATCACCTTCGTTTTCATTCCCTCTATGTCAGCTAGCTTTCCTTTCTCCAAGTACCCAGTAACAGAGGTAGAGAAGCGTAACACAGATGAATCCCTGTAACCAAGTTCACATACTGAAGGAATATAGACAGTGAGCTTCCTGGTTTCTTCATTAAACTCATAGTTGGTGGCATCACGAGGGAAAATGCCAATTGGAATGTCATGTTCCTTCAGTAGTTCTGCCAAGGGCTTTTGCATTTTCCCTACAAATCCAATGCAAAGCAAGGATGAGAAACCTCCTGACTATTTTGGCAAAAGAATAATAATGTGTGAAAGAAGAAAGCTCATGACATGTACCGATGAGCATCCTTAGATTACCAATAAAATGACAGCATCCTTCACAGAATCAATGAAAAATTCTTCAGGGTATGCATTTCGCGAAAGCAAACATTTGGATAATATTATTTAAATTATTCAAACCATCCAGATAAGCAGCTTAGCTTCTTTTTCTTTCAAGAAAGGATCGATTTTTCTGGGGAAAAAAAACAAAAAACAAAAGTAATGTTTCTGTTGAGAATATAATCAAATCTTAAAAGTGTGTTCTCTCTAACAGCTTAAGCTTTTAGATGAGATGGCCACACACTTCAACATGGTATCAGAATAGACCAAAGGTCCTGAGATCGAATTTCGCCGTCACCCATTATCAAAAGAATTTTCACGTGCTTGGACCATGAAAAAAATCAGGCTAGCACGTGAGGGGGCGTGTTGAGAATATAATCAACTATTAAAAATGTGTTCTCTCTAAGAGCTTAAGTTACAGTTTCCTTTTGACATTCAACATGGCTTATCACAAGCTAGTTTTATTCCGCAGCCCGTACATATCATGAGACTCACCACACAAAGAACAAGGTAAATTTTAGTTCCCTGTACTGGAGCCAGCCAAACATTCACTAGGGCAAGGGGTAATAGCAGGCTAATGGTTCAGATAAGTTCAAAGTCAGACATAAAAGCTCAGAGAAGACAAAAAGAGGAGCAAAATGAGTAATGAGGAGGAAAACTGACCTTTAATCTTGTTCACCAGCCATTTGCTTCCTCCTTAAATACTGCTTTGCAAGGACTAATTTATAAAGGGGGAGAAGTGTCAGACAAGTAAAAAGAAGACGAGAAAGAGAGATATCCGCACAGAGAAGTGATCTCAAACAGAACTAAATCAATCAAAATAACCAAATGGTCACTCCGAGCAAATTGCAAATTAGTAGACATATATTATTTTGCTAGGCATTCCACAAATGGTTTCAGCTAACACGTCATAGCAGATTGACACTCATCCAGATTTTAATAAAATGGAAACTAGTTTTAATTTATCACATCAATTTCAATTAGTAGTTTCACCGGGGCAGGAACTTGAAATTGCTTGTTTCTGTTTCATAGTACCACTGCAACATTATCTACAATAGAAAGGAGAAGAAACGCATAACCTAGCAATATACCTAGATTTCAGGAAATTCAACAGTAAAGGTTCAGCATTTGTGATTTATGCTATGTTGCTCAGACTCTTCAAAAATGTCAATGGGTGCATGTCGGATTCTCTAAAAATACATTACTTTTGGAGAATCCGACACGGATGCGACATCGAAAGTGAAGAGTCGGTGCAACTTAGGATTTATGGCATGTTAGGACGTTGGTTGTGCCCTTTTTGAAAGTATACCGTGATATACACGGTGTATACAATGCCTTGTGTATACCGTGTATATCACGAAAACACAAAGCATTATGGACTGTGATATACATGCCAAGTATATCACGGTTTGGAGCTAGTTTTGGTAATAGGTTTTTGTATATAATTAACATTGTACACTTATCATAATTGTAGAATTCTTGTACAAATAGAATAGGGTTTTGGGAGAAGAATAGGAATAGAATTTTTCATATTATGGAAATTGTAAATTATATATATAATCTGTCATTAATGAAAATAATTAAGGGATTATTTCTTTCACTTTATTATTAAATAATAAAGGAGGATAAGACACAGAACACATTATACCCTTCACATATGAAATTCTTGTGCTTTGAAATCCAAATTACAATAATGAAAAAAAAAAGATGCAATTCAACAAAAATTACGTCCAACTACTACAAAATTTCTGTGCCTGCACTAAAACAACTGATGACTGCAGCAAAGATACTAATCTTCTAAGGAAAGTAAAAGTTCAAAAACAACGGCATGAGAAAGAAGAGACTATTGGGCCAAGACTTGATAGGCAAAATACTAAAATATGGGAGGTAGCAAGACTTAATAAAAGTTTGTCAGACTGGTTTTCTTTTGGACCATGAAAAAAATTAAGATCTTAGTGACGTCACACTGTTACTATCTATTCCCTGCTATTTCGAGACATTTCCCCAGACATCTTGTTCTTGAAAAGGAAAAGCAGGTTAATTTTCTAAGCTGGATGGTACGAGTAATTGGACTCTCTTTATATGATCTGACACCTCGTGAGCTAACTTTTAGGATTGAGTTAGATTCAAAATTTATATATTATCATCTTGGGGACGGTTCATTTTCTTGGTAATCATACAGATAGGGATGCTCCTCTAAGGATGATAAGTAATATAAGTCATGCACTTGCTTCTTTCTTAGTTATTCTTTTGCCAAGTTCCGAAACACTCAAGAGCTTTCTCATCCCTGCTTGACATTGGATTTATAGGAAAAATTCAAAGGTCATTGCAAGATCACAGGATAAACTTAACTCTACCCTGTGTTTGCACTTTGCACCAAAGCAATAAATGCATGATATATATGTTTTCTATCTGAATTTATCACCATCCTGGTTTGCACTTTATATCTATAAATTATGACATTTTTTTTAGTATGACACTTATTGAAGTTTCTATAGAGGCTGAAACAAAAATTGAACAAGTTTTCTCAGATCAAGCTCACAAGAAAGAGCAGTTTAATGATAAAAGTAATCACATACTATTTTTTATTTTTTTTAATCATACACAACTTTCTTTTTTTCTTTTTTTTAAGCCCTCCCCATAAGCTCTCATTTACTCCCTTAATGATTCGAACGCACAACCTTCAAATTGGAGGTGGTGCTTACCATATGAGTAACCTCTTTGTTCTGATCACAAACTATCTAAAGGAGAAATACGCAATTAAGAAGACTAATATAATAAGAGGGTAAATGATCATCAGCATTGACCATAGAAAAAAATGATATTAATGGTAAATCAATCAATGATTCCTAAGTACCCTCGAATTAAATCCTCGGAAAATCAGACATGATCAGAATGGTGTAAAATCTAGTAGTGCTCAAAACCCAAGGACAGCCCGGTGAACTAAACTCCCACGCGAATTCAGAGAAGGATCGGGCCACAAGAGTATATTTCTTAAACCTCACAGCGGAAGCTTAGTGTACCGGTCGCACTTATTGGGGTGCTCAAAACCAAATAAACTACAGAAATGCAATCAATTAAGCTCCTTGTTGGCTTTCTGACCAATCCAGTAGGAACCCACTTTGTTCAATATCTGATCCATTTATAAATAAGTCCCTCAATTCCGATGTATATACAAAGAGGAAGAGAATGGTCGTACTATGTGCCGATAGAGTAAACAAGTGGTGCCCTAGGGGCACAGGCGAGTTGTTAAGTGGCAAGTTGATTGGGGTATAACCACTCCGACGTTGCGAGTTCGAATCCGTGTGGTGACAGTCTTTGCTGAAATATTGCAAGGGTTGTTGTTGAGTTCGTGTCCCATTGGTCATCTCCCTTGCAGGGCTGCCACTCGCGCATATCTCTCGATTTACCTATCACCTGGCCAAGAGGCCTCTAATACAGGTGGGGGGCTTAGCCTTCGATACTTTCCCCTTCACAAAGTAAACAAGTGATCTTCTCACACGAATAGAGTCAATAGACTGCTAATAATGACACATGTTACTACTATCATTTTATTTGTCAGTTTAAATACCTTTGTAAAAAGTAGACTATTCGCCTTTGATTTTGTGACTCATAGGATGTTTGAATTTACTTATTTTAGGTATTTATTGATTTTTATTATTTTTTGTAGAGTTTGAAAAAGATAAAAGATGTTATTAAATACTTATTTTAGGCCATAAAAGTATAAAAATAAATATAAGCCAAAAGTTAAATATTTCTAACTTATGATTTTTAGCTTTTAGCTTATGAATTATTTTTAAAAAATTAATCCAAACACTTTTAAAATAAACAAAAAGAATTATCTATCAAGTTAAGGTGTACGGCCGGTTGTCAGAAAAGTTAATGTGTCTAACTGACATTTCAACTTTCCTATTGACGTTTTTTGTGTTTGTGTTAATATTTGATCGTACGAAATCTCCGTAGCTAATTTTCCATTTTGATAGAAGGTGTTGTCCTATTTGAATGAGACGGGAATGAGAGCAAGGTCGAGAGCGGGGAGAGAATCCAGGCACTTAAATTAGATAGGTCCGTGAAAATTTATTTATTTATTTGGGAATTTTTTTTATTTTTCCCCTCACATAATTGACACTATTTATATGAGATTTTTTTAATCTCACAAGTTGCTGACTACTTATATTTATTCGGTGTTTATATAAGACAGGCTTCCTCCGTTTTATAATAATTAATTTTTTTAACTTATACACCCCTTAAGAAAGTGCTCACTTCTAAAAAATTAAGAATATTTTTACTAACTTACCCCTAATTAAATGTTTAGGAAAGAAAAGCTACTTAATAATTCTTGACTATGTAAATAAGGGTAGTTTTGGGAGAATAAAATCAATTCTTCTTGAAATCCTAAAGCACCACTTATTTTGAAACAAAATGAAAAACCTAAAAAATACTTATTATGGAACGGAGGGAGAAGCAAATTATGTAATGTAATTTTAGTAGTTACATAAATACTAAAATAAAAATACGATATCACTTAATTGTGATTAAATTATATTAATATTCATGTGTATAAACGACAAATGTTGTTTGTTTATTGGTTCGATATAAACATTGAGTGATAGTTTAAATGTTGCTTGCATATAACCTATTACAATTTGAATAGAATAAAGTGAGTGTACAAAAAAAAAACTTATGTTTTATGTTACTAATATTGTAATCTCATAAATGGCTCATATTATATAATTAAAACAATATTTTTTATATTATGTGAATAAGCTTGCAGACAAACGAAATAAGGATGTGATAAGAAATTTGCTCCCGTCTCATTGAATAGAAATAACAATCAACAGAGGATGAACAGAATCTCTCGACCCTTAATGAGAGGTTAAATTTTTTTAGGGAGATTTTCCTTCTTAATGAACTTTATACATTGAAAATCCGAAATAGTCAGGGCCAGTGTGAGTACTGGACAGAATGAAAAATTTTAAAAATAAATAAAAATAACAAGCTCTTTAATTATAAACGCAACTAGTCCATTATCATCTCTCATAATCATAGTACCTGGACCAAAGAAAACTGTAGAAGGTCCAATGAATTCCTTAGTTTTTTTATTTTATAGAGCAAATCAAGAACGGTGGTCCTCTTGTGTATATTCAAAATTAAATCGCCGGAAGTTGATAGTTATGGCGAAGTTTAAAGCACACAGCAGGGCGTCCACTACTAGTATACTATCAAGTGCTTCCTCTTCCTATACATGCACGCATGTTAGAGACAAGTGTCATTTATGCCTACTAGTCTCTTAACAATTAAAACAACATAAAGTACAAAAATACTTATATACATCCAATTTGAATATTTCATCGTATCAAATAACTTATAAATCTCTAAGAACACAAATTAGTTAAAGCGATATGAGTGTATATATATACATACATACATACTCCCTCCGGTTCAAAAAGTATTCATTTAGCCATTTTCATATCCCTTAAGAAAATGCTAATTTCTAAAAAAAAATAGGTAATTCGATTAAACTATCCCTAATTAAATAGGTATTGAGATTTGATCACTTAACACTTATAAGGATACATCTGAAAAAACAAAGTTAAATCTTTCTTAATTTGAGTAGTGAACACTCTTTTTGGAAGAAAAAAAAAAGCTAAATAAACGCTCTTTTTAGACCAATAACGAGAATTTGTCTAACAAACTCATATTGTACATTTATTAATTTGATCTTTCTTCACGGAATGTCCCCATACACTACAATTGCGTGCACTTCCTTGAATAATGAATACGACAGGACAATTTATCTAGAATGAATTAGGCAATGGATGTACAAGCATGACCGGATCTATAATATAATATGTGGGTTCATGTAAACTTGACAGTTTTTGGAGTTTGAAAGTTCACAGTATTTTTAATGCATGCTTTTCAATTTGGCAGTACGAAGAATATGGATATATATATATATATATATATATAAAAATCTATAAATATTTATAATTTTTTGTGTGTGTGTTTAGTTATTATTATATATTAGATATGAATTCGTTATAGGAATTTATAAACTTCAAATTTTGAATTTGTCTATTTGTAAGGTACATACATATTATATTATAGAATGGTTTCCAACATGCATAGAAATTCAAATAAAGATATGACTTGACTATCTTAAAAATGAAAAAGAATTATATTCCATATGAAAAATAAACTATTACTTCCTCCATTTCAAAATACTTATCGCATTCTTCATTTACTTTATCTCGTCCACACCCAGGAAAGAAAAGATCAATAACAACAGATTTTCAGTTTCTTGTTCCCATAAAAGCATGAGTGAGCGATAAATTATTATTGAGAAGATTTGAAAGAGCCGAGTATGTAAAAGGCTTATCGAATGGGGAAGGAAGACATTTGAATTCCAAAGCTCTCCGCCTTTTCTCAGCTTGACACCTACTTTAGAACCATCATTTTCTAAGTACGACAAAGCTTTCGTGTAAACTAAGGCTAAGGCACGCTCAATAGCAATGAAGCTAGTGACTTCTAGAACTTGCACGCCCCTTAAGAAAACATTTATAAGATAGTATTTTGACTATTTTACCCTCTTAACGTATTTCATCATATTATCTCTTCTCAATAAATATTTACTCCATTAAGGATGAGAACCTCTTAAATATTGCTAGTTAATACAAGGACAAAATAAAAAAAAAACTAGTTAATTGTATCTTAATTAAATAAAATGATAAATATTTTTAATAAGGATGATAAGTATTTTGGGACCGAGGAGTAACTACAACTTGCTAGTTATGAAGGTACCACATTGATAAGGAGTATGACCACTTAACCACCTCACAGAGATGCGAATTTAATGCATCCAGCAAATCAGCAAATCAGCAAATCAGCAAATCGGCAAATTGGCAAATTGGCAAATTGGCAAATCGGTATAAATGGTTTAAATTGGTTCACAAGAATCATATCTGGAATACAATCCTCCAGTTCATTCCCTGCATTTGTACATTGTAACAGTTCCAATTTTTTTGTGGAGAATCGTCAAAGTAAACTTCCACTCTGTTATATATACTAGACCATGATCATGATCGAATAGTGGCAGAGTCAGAATTCATATTAAAAAGATTTAAAATAATTAAAAAGATTAAGTATGTAAATACATGAAAATATCACAAAAGATCTAATATCTAATATATATATATATAATTTTAATTTTATATATAGTATAATTTTTGAACGAAGATTATTAGGATGACCACTAGACATGTTCGCGAGTTTGTTAAAAGAGAAATCACACGTGACTGTAGTTAATTGTTATCCATCCCAATCCAGACAGTGCTTCTGAAAATCATGTGTAATATTATATTACTATCAGATATTTATAGTTCACGTGTGAAAAATCCTCAGGAGAGCCTATCTAGGAAATAACCCTGCCTCCCTACTTACTCTTGAATGTTGAAATTTTCAGGTTTCAACTGAAAGTATCTATGTTCTAGAGACAATCATCATTAGGGACAAATGTACTTGAATACATTTGTATTATTAATAAAATTAATATTTATGACATTTGCGATTATTGAATTATTATTTAATTGTTTATAATTGTTCATTAATGTGCATCCCTTGAGCTTACATTGTCATTAATAGAGTGAGATATTGATGATAGAGCGTAACTCTAAAATAGCCTCGACTAATGATCGTTGAGAATGTGATATCGATGATATGCTATAAGTCGACATGTGGTTTGCATCACATTCTTAGAGAATGTAGTATGTCTCACATGCTACTAGTAATGGTTACTAGTGATGGACACATGGATACTTTTGGAAAGTATTGGTATACCCTGCTGAGGACTCAGACTGTGGGATATAAATGTCCTTTGACTTGAGGTCAACACGCACCTTATTTATAGAGTAATGTACTTTGACCCTGTCATAAGCTTAAACTCCTTATAGGATAAGATACGGCTTGTGTTGGGTACATTATGATGTAAATTAAGGTGGTAATTGAGCCAAGAATATGATTCATTCATCGATTGGATATTCGAGAGAGCACTCAACTTCTCAGTGATATTAGGTTGACCAAGTCATTGGCCAATGCAAGAGACATATTTAGAATATGATCTAGTTGTCGACTAATATAGATGAGATAAAGTGATCAAGCCATTTGAATAGACAGATGGAAAATCCTAAGTTTGATCGAGTGTGTCGCGAATGAAGGGAATTTATCATCTCACATAAATGTTATGTTTGCTAGATTCATGTAAACGTACTTCATATATTGAGTTTGTCGTACGGCGCAGTCTAGAAGTTTCGTATGGACCTTAATTGGATTAGTGTCGATATATGAAGGTCTATAGGGTCACACTATGTCGATTGTCTCTTCGATTTAAGGGTGTATTGAGAAAGTATTAAATATTCGATTTGGGATCGAGATATTTAAATTGATAATAACTATGGGATAATTTTTATTAGATGAAAATTATTTAATTAAATCAAAATTAGATTTTGGATTTAATGTGTTGAATATATATATTAAACGAAAACGGGAAACAAATATTTACGTAAGGCGCCGCGGTGCCGACCCGGCAGTGGGCCTAGTCAAACTGGCCCACTGCACCTCAATTTTTGGGTCAGGCTTGGAACCCAACCCTAATATGATTTGTTGCCCTAATTTCAACTATAAATACAGCACACCCCATAAGTTAAAACACACCAATTCTCATAAATAAATTCTAGACTTAAAGTCTAGGATAAAACTCTCTGAAACCTCTGTCAAGATTTTCTGGCTTTCTTGACAAAGGAATACACCATAGCATAGTGCTTGCAGTCGAAGGGACAGTCGCGTGTAATCCCTAAGTAAAGACTCCAGATAATACAACCTGTAAGTGTTCATATTTTATGTTACAAGTTTTTTATTGTCATATAACCATACCAGAAGAAATTGTTGGGGGTAAGTAAGAACAAAATTTTAAACTTCCGTTGTGCCTTACTTATGTGTTTTGAACCCAACAAAAACTCTACAGTGGTATCAGAGCCCAGACTGGTTCAATGGTTATATAACAATTGAATAACATAATAATATGGGTTAAAAATAAAATTAGATTAAAACAAGGATTCTTGAAATCCTACATATCTTGACCGAATGTTAACCTTTTGATATCACCCTAAATTATCTCCTACGCTAACTCGAGGAAGTCATTCCGTTCTAACTCGAACTAAGCCAAAAGTGCAGATATCCGGCTCATTGCATGGTGCACGGTGAAGAACGAGTATAAATGGATGATGGTCGATATGTGCGTTATTGATAATGGTTGGTGAGGATAAATGATCTGTGATTTGATCCCTAAATTGGATTTAGGGCTCGAACGATTTTGAAAAATCAACACATAAACATTTTGTCAGGACGTCGGCGTCGCGGCCCTATAGTAGGGCACCGCAGCGCTTGCTAAGGTTTCAAGGCGCCGGCGCGACCCTAATACTTCATTTTTAATTCCGGACCTTCTGGACATTAGGCGTCGCGGCTCCATGGTGGAGCGCCGCGACCCTAATGCAAGCCGAAGGTTTCTGCCGTGCAAGTGTCGCGGCTCCATGGTGGAGCGTCGCAGCGCTAATGCATTGCAGAAGCAGAAATTCAGTTTCTGCCTCACTGGCGTCGCGACCCTAATGATTAGCGTCGCGGCCCCATCGGTCCGAGAAAAAAAAATATTTAGAATGTTTAACCCATGATTATTATTATACAGTATGTTTGGTAAGTATACTATTTATGTGCTAAATGATTGTCATTTAAATTACTAGAATAACGTCCGTAAATAACTGTCTGGGTAGGCGGCACCCAATATGTGTTTAAACCGCTTAATATCATGCTTGGGCAGGCGGTACCCAATAAGTGCCTAATAAACTTTGCATGATAATTAGGATGTTATATTTGATATAGCATACTATAGTTGATCTTGCTTAAAACCCTGAATTAAAATGTTCCTTAAAATTTTAATACAAGTCTCATTTGAAATGAACGCGTCGTCCGTTATAATTGATTATAGTGCAAAATCCTTTTATGCGAGATGAGTAGTTATGCCACAGCATTTGCTCTAAGTCTACGAGGACTCAGACTCTTTCATAGATGCATGTTAAATGTAGAAGTGGGTGATAAACCTTCATGAGTATTTACACCACATTGTTTGCTCTATAAGGCAAAACTCACTTAGATACATAATTGCAATCGCATAACGGGGTTTAGTTGCTAGGCTGTCTTGGCACCACAGTGTCGGACAAGCCGAGGGACGCAGATCGATTGTTTAGAACATTCGGTCAAACAAGAGTTACAAATTATTTGTAATTGGTTTGGAGACCTACCGGGTTATGCTATTGAAGTTATCATCCACAACAAGCGGCGATAGCATAAACCTGGATCTTGGCACTACGTGTGCACATGTGTGGAAACGATGTTTCCGACGTGCGGGCCCAATTGTTCGAGTCATAAATTAATGGGATATACTTAATTCCACATTTAGTAAATTTCCAACATTTAATGTGGAATACAAAATCTGAATTGAAAAATTGGTGTCCCAAATCCCTAGGAGGCTATTTATAGTCCCCAAAAAACGTGAACACAATTTAAACAAAAATATCCCCGCGTCACAGGCTGGAAACTGCAAATCATGTCGTAGACACGATCTGTGATTCGCAGGTCTTGTTTTTGTACCGCAGGTCTTGCCAAAACTTGTTCTTCAGTGGCATAGTATGCGACTTAATTTGCGTTTCGCAGACATGACCTGCGGTTCACATTCTAGATCTCTGCATTGTTCTGCGGTTGACATGCAGTCCGAAGGCATGACCTACGGTTCGCATGTAATGTTTTCAGACACTATTTGCTCCTTTTTACTTGTTTTTCATCTCTGCACTTCTTGTCCTACAAAACAACACACATACGTAAGAAATGATATAAAATGTATTCTAAGACACAAAAGCCTAAGTAAATGGTATTAAATGTATCGTAATTTCACGGTACATCACTCCATAAAAATTTGTCATAATATCTTTTAAAAAAACTTCAGTTGTTTGGATAGAAAAAAAATTATTCTATGTCTCACACAATTAACATTAGTTACGTAAAAAAAAAAAAAGTTTCACAAGTTGATGGACCAACTCTCATATTTTTTTATCCATAAAAATGAAGTCTAAATAGCTCATTTGACATCCCTGCATGCAGGTATAGAGACTGATTTTGGGGAAGATGAACAGACTAAAAGGGGTGCAATATCTTATCCAGTACCCCTTTTAGCCCTCTTTTTTATGCACCCGACTTGCTCCAATTTTTCATTTAGCCTCCCACTAGTCTCACTATCTTTGTCAACCTAACGTGACCCCCCCTTCCCCCCTTTCTTTTTTTTCTTATATCCAACTTTACGGCTTACGTCATATTATTCCTGGAGATAGTAGTCCTGGTCCCTCAACATTACTACCAGTAAATCACGGAATGTGTCTGAATGATCATGGTTTGAGAACAGAACAATTGATATCACCTACAAGGTCTTAGCCCAGAAGAGAGCAAATTGCTCCCACCAGAATTCGAACTAACGCTGCAAGCCTCCAACTGAATTTGAAGTTCCCATCTTTTGTCATCCAGCTATGACCCAGGGACACCATCTCTCTTTTCTTACTCTCCCTTGATTCCAATTTTTATTTTTTTATTTTTTTATTAATTTGTTTTAGAAAGAATAAATATAAAAATAATTTAATTTTATGAGATAAATTTTATTTTAGATAATACCATTTTAAAAAAAATATTTTTTAAAATTTCATATCAAATCAAAATTAGAAAAATCTTTTTTAAGAGGGAGTATTACTTTTGCAACTTCAACCAACACTCTTTCTCTCTCTTTAATTAGCTCTATTTTCTATACGGTATATATAGAAGTAAATGATAACTGAGAGATACAAAGCCATAACAGAAAAGTTAGAAGAATGACCTCTTATTAAGAAAAATGCCTCCAAGTTCTCCAGATTCATCTGTATTGCTCCAAAGAATTAGTTCCAACACTTCGCCGGAATTTGCATACAAACATGAATCTCATCACCAACTACATCGGCGTATGCCGATTCCGTGTTCGACGGAAGTACCCGATTCCGTTGCACGGTACCATACGCATCCGGTTAGTCCTAACCAGTGTTGCTCCGCCGTGATCCAGCGAATTGCCGCCCCGGTTTCCACCGTATGGTCGGTGGTCCGACGATTTGACAATCCTCAGGCCTATAAGCACTTTGTGAATAGCTGCCACGTCATCGTTGGTGACGGTGACGTAGGGACGCTCCGCGAGGTCCGCGTGATCTCGGGCCTTCCCGCTGCTAGCAGCACGGAGAGGCTCGAGATCCTAGATGACGAGCGCCACGTCATCAGCTTCAGCGTTGTCGGTGGGGACCACCGGTTAGCGAATTACCGTTCCGTTACCACACTCCACCAGGAACAGGACTCCGGTAATGGAGCATCATCGTCGTCGGCGACTATCGTCGTGGAATCGTACGTTGTCGATGTACCGCCGGGTAATACTAGAGAAGAGACCTGCGTTTTTGTCGATACAATCGTGAAATGCAACCTCCAATCGTTATCTCAGATCGCACAAAACTTGAACAGACGAAAATCTTCGTGAATTTTGAATATATTTATAGAGATCTTGTGTTGTGGATCGGAATTAATTAAGACAACTGATCAATGATGCTAGTGGTGATGATCGATTTCATATGCGATGCATGATTATCTCCTTGTCATCACTTGTTGAAGATAAGTTAATCTTTTGTTGCGGAATTAATCTTTCTTGTCTTATTTTTTTTTATCGGGTTCATTACCTCACTGCTATGTTTAACTTGTCTGTGAATTTGTGAAGAAAAAGATATTCAGAGGACAATAATCTGACGTATATACGCTAAATTTTGTGAAATGTTTGTGTTCATTACTGTGTTCGTATTGGTTTATTCTTTATTTTAAGCATATATATACATCTTCTTTCGAGTGTTTATTACAGTTGAATTACATTTCAAGTCATATATTGGATGATAAATTTAAAAGAATGTTGAGTAAGCTAACATCTTGCCTATAACGAGGTCCTGTGATGGGCCGGAATAGCTTGAATGAGTAGTGATCGAACATGATGGTTGTTTGATAGATTTGGGTAAGAATTAAATTTATGTTTTTGCTATTAGCTACTCCCTTTTTTTTTCAAAATGTTTGTCTCACTTTAATTCGTTTCATAATGAATGTCTCTTTAATTATATTTTTTGACAATTTTTTATTCTAATTTCCATATAACATGTTGAAGACCATGAAATTAAAGGGTATATAATTTTAAAAAAATCTTTATTTTTTTAAACTACTTACTAAATCAAACCGAACAAATATTTTGAAACCGAGGGAGTATAAGTTTTAGCACAACGGTAAGCATTTAATTTAAGTACATTCTATCCTCCTTATAACTTACTTTCTTAACAAAGATTACACCGTTCAATATATTGCCGTCCAACTTACATTTAGCTGAATGCTAAATTAAAGTTCAAAACTCTTTTCAGTGAACGTGTGATTAATTAAGAGAAGGAATTAAGTTCATTGGATCAGAGAAACGAAAGAATATTTAAGTTGATGGGTTTAATCAGAAGATGAAATGTATTAATGCACATGAAGTGGCCGACTCTTGAATGCAGCCAATGGTTAACGCTATTGCTAACTAATTTTTGGATCATATTATATTATCAATGCAGAAATGCAATTAAATTAAATTAATCACAGGTTCCTGTACTAAGACGAAATTAAAGTACAACGTACCCTTTTTAATTTTGATATAAACAAATTTCCTAATAATGATTTTGTAATTTAGTATCGATTAGGGGGTTTAAACAAATGGCACACACGTTAGTTCATAACCTCGTAAGAGTAGTTCTGCCGAAACCATAAACCTGCACTGGAATCTGACGTTTTGTGGTATTAAATTTTTCCTCCCCTAATAATAATTAGGAAAATAACGGTAAAATTTTCAAATAATCACTTTATTAGTGTCATGTAATATTTGAAATTTAAAACTTCATAATAATAATAATTTTTTAAAAATAGAGCTGAAAAGTGATCAATTACACTATTTTTGCGAAGAATAATATTTTCTCTATTTCATTTTATATGACACGCTTTTTTTTAGTTCGTCCCAAAAAGAATGATAAGTTTCTTTATTTGGTAATAAGTTAACTTTAAACTTTATATTTTACGTTTAACGAGATGATCTATAACCACACAAATATTTTTAATTTATTTTAAAGTATAAAATTCAAAGTCATTCCTTTATTTCTTAAATTTTTTTATTCAGTCAAACTACATCATATAAATTGAGATTGAGGGAATAAAAAGTTTTTCTTTTTTCCTTTTGGAGCATATGGATAATCCACTTCTTAAAATCATATATATTAATGAAGCAGTTAATTTTTGTGCAAGAAAAGAAGCATAATTTTCCATAAAATAAAAAATTATGAGAAGTAAATGTGCAATGTGGAAATTAATTTCCACTAGAGGAATAAGGGGGGATTGGAGGCAGGATGCAAGTTGCCTTATGGTGGTAGGAATGTCCACATTATATATTTTTTAAAACTTTACTTTTTCTTTTGAAAAGTGTTCACATCATATGTACAAACACCACCAATAACAAGTAGACCTAATATTATTTTCAATAAATTCTTGATTCAAAGATAAGGAAAGAGAAGCACTAAAAAAATAACAGAATAAAGAAAACATTATATATACGAATTTTTTTTTGAAAAGAGAGAGAACAGAACATGATGAGAATCAAACAGATACTCTGCAAGTTGGAAGGCGACTTTAATATTATTTTTTTTATAAAAAGAGACTAGCAGGTTGCAAATATTAAATTGAATCATTTATGAATAGTTTAGTCAATTAAAATTGAAAAGGTAAAGGGGGGGATAGCGATATATATGCAAGTTGCAAAGGGCTTTGCTGTTTCTCACCTCAGCGTTCTTGTTGGCTTTTGCCTTTGAATATTTAATAGCGATTTGTGGCTACAATTTGCGAAGTTGGAAGTTGCAAGTTACTAATTTAATAGTGACTTTAATGATCCTCGTGCTTCTTGTCTACCTATTATTAGGAAATTGTTTTCCTAGAATATGTTATTTTTCTTAAATAAATAAAATTTATTTATTTTTAATATTTAGTAAGTAAGTAAAAAAATATTATCTCAAGAATATTTATATGTGATTCAACAAAGTATGTGTTGGAAATTTGCCTTTGGCGGGAGTTGCGACCGACCAACTTTAACGGCTTAAACACTAGTGTAACGTATGTTGGAGAATCCGGTTCTTCACACATGCATGATCTACTAAGTACGTAGATAACCGTAGGGCCAAGAATCGTCAAATTTCATTGAGAAATGAAAGAGATATTGGTTCACGAAGTAAGGTGTTTGAAGCATGGAAAGTGTGGTATTGTGTGTAATTCTCCCTCATCGGTAGAGGAAGAAAGAATTGTTGTGTATATAAGACTCGAAATTGGTTTGGGGTTTGGGACCCCAAGGGGTATCCCATGTGTTTAAAGGAGGGAGGACCTAGATGTGCTTCGGTTCGAGGAAAGACCACACGCGCGCCGCCGCCGCCCGCCCGTCCGGTCCGGTTCCGAGTTCCGGGTTCCGGGTTCCGGGTTCACGGGTTCACGGGTTCACGGGTTCACGGGCCGTGGGCTGTGGGCTTTCAGATGTACTGTTTGGTCCCAGAAGTTTCAAGATGTACAGTTTGATCCCTGAAGTTTCAAGATGTACAGTTTGGTCCCTGAAGTTCAGAATTTCGATGGTCAAAACAAACGTCAAGCACTCAATTCAGCCATTTATTTTGGCTGAATTACTCCTCCTATAATGGCCAAATCCGTTGGTTCTTTCACCATTTATGTTGGTGACTTTACTACCTCCATAATGGCCATTATTTGGCTATTATGGAGGCGTTTTCGAGCAGTTTTTCAGCCCCTCCTTCACCTATATAAACACCCCCTTACACCATTGTTGAGCACACTTGATATGCACGAAAATACACAACCAGAAAAAATCTTCTTCCTACAACTTCCAAGCATCATTTCGTTACTCAATATTCTTCACGGTAGCTCTTGAGTTTCCTTTGCTCAAGGGTTCCATTCTTTGTTTTATCTTGGGAGACAAATTGTCCGGGACGTATAAAGGATACATACGGGGCAATATTGTCTTAAGGACAGAGTGCCACACTCGACTCAGAAAACCAGTTTCCATTTTTTTTCGTTTTCAACAAAATTGTAATTTCAGTTTTGTGGTTATCTTGTAATTTTCAGATTACTAGTTGAACTATTGAATCTTTGTTTATCCTTTCGAATACTTGTAATAGTTAAATACTTCCCGTACTGCTTTATAAAGTACCATAGAGCAACTCTACCAACAACTTAAGACAATATTTGTATTGTATTACTATTAGTATTCGAAAGATGTCGGTCAAAAATTGTGTGACCAAATCTGGATATGGAAATGGTTTTCTGGTAGAAGAGAGTGATGATGATGAACGTGTTCATGGTGTCACCGCTACCAAGACTGGTGGGAACAAGCGCTCTCGAGAGCACGAGGATGTCAACCGGGACAAGAGGAGAAGAGTGAAGATGTTATTCTATCTTGTAGCGAGAAGGCCTATATCGTCCCGGACAAAGGATCCGAATAATGGTGAGAAGGAAATGGACACTCAGTCTGATGAAGTGACTGAAGTGAGCCAGAATCCAAAATTGGAATAAGTATTTTTCTTACTTGTCAAGAATAAAGATTAAATTATGTCTGATTAAAAATGGATTAAAGTAAGGAGGAATATGAAAATAATTTATATTCCTTATGCTTTAACAAATCAGAAGTTTAATCTCATCTTCTTTTCCGTTTAAAGATTGGATTTTGTAAACGACTTAAGAAGATCCGTTCTTTTAAGTGTAATTACTAAAGTGTGTAAAGTATGTTCGCACGTACGAGGGAGTAAGATCCAGCGGCGTGCGAAAAGCGTTACCACTCTTAAGTAAGCGCCAAGAATTATCGGGCACCAATCATAACGGAAGAAGTCTAAAAGTTAATGACGTTGAGCTGTCATATTATTTGAGAAGATCCTTCATAGGATGATATTGGACACTCAGTCATACAAAGCCTCCGGGTGACTGGAGTGGGCCAAAATTCCTTTGATATGATGATAATGGACACTTAGTCATATAAAGCCTCTGGGCGACTGGAGTGGGGCCAAAATTCATTTCATAGGAAAAGTAATGGACACCTAGTAAGGTGGGCCAGAGTTTCCAGGTCCTGAATGATCTGAAGGCCTAAAGAAAGGCAGTAAAGAAATTGGACACTCAGTCTGCCAAAGCAACTGGAGTAGGCCAGAGTATCTAGATCACAAATGATCCGGTTACGCCCTAACCACGGGCAAGAGGTTGTTCATGTGAAGCAACGCCACCTCTAAAGTAGAAGGGGCTGGAGAGGTTGTCCTCAATAGGACTTCATGGATTGGGATCACTCAAAGATGAGGTGATACATGTCCCAAACTTGGTTAAAGGACGTTGTTGGTCAAATCTGATTTGAGACTAGTCCAACAGGTCCGTAATAACTAAGAGTGGTACAATATGTCTATAGCCAAATGAATGATATATTGTAATCCGTGCATCTACGACATCATAGATTAAGACACGTTAAATAGCAAGTCATTCAAAAGCTAACGATGTTGAGATTGTTGCCTACTGTCGACATAAACCCTCAAAATGAATGTGAGCTAGACGAAGAGGCAAAATCACCTTTCCAAATTCCGTCAAGGGAATAGCGAAAGAAGCACCGCTCCTCTAGAACTTAGTCACACCTACTTGGGTGATTTGAAGTTTATACAAAATAGAGGGGGGAGACAAGTACGTTGTGATCTTCATTGATGATGGTACAACGTATGGAATCCTTTGTTTATTGAAAAGCAAAGATGAAGTTGTTGAAGCCTACAAAGCGAAGTTGAAAATCAACTAAGCCTACGGATTGAGAAATTCGTAGTGATAGAGGGGAGAATGTGAAGCATCGTTCATTAAACGAATGTTCATTTCTCACCTCGTCTAACGGTGTTAGCCAAGCACGAAGTCGTACGCCCAAATTATGAGGGGTAACTTGGTAAAAGATGGGCTACCGAAACAGGTCAAGTTCGACCTAAGATGTAGATTGCATATCCACCGGATCCGCAAATAACGATAGTGTTGATCGCCTCTTGGCGTCAAAGAATCTTGAATTCTTTGGAGATAACTTTCCTTGGAAAAGGAAAAAAGAGTAATTGCTCAAGGCTAACAAGAACCCGCGAGGGCTCTGTTGTCCGGAACTAGACGTTCCGTATCTTCATGACTCGAAAGTTGCTTTGTCTATCCGGAACTTAATATTCCGGATCTGAGAACTCGGGGATTCTAGATGTTGAACCAAGACGGAGCAAAGAGGGGACAAAGACTTGTTCCAGTCCTTCTAGCTTGTATGGTTGAGAACGAACCATGGACAATTAACAAATAATTGTTATCTCCAAAAGCGCCGCTTTGGAAAGAAGCTAAAGGGAGAAATAGATTCCATATATAGAACCATACGTGTGTAATAGTTAATCTTCCTTCGGGAAAAGAACCTTTGGGTTGTAAAAAGTGCTCCCCTGTGAGTAGCTTCACATCCGGGGCCATTGTAATCTTACATGGCATGGGTGTTGAAACGACCTTCCAAACCGGAGAGTTTGAAGAAGAGGATCGAATTGGTTTTTGAACTGTTGGGCTTCTTCCGAACTTTCATTTTGGTCCCCGAAATGTTAACATTTTGGTCCCGAAAGTCTCGGATAAAACAGAAACAATGAATCGATCACGAAACATTGACTACGAAGTTAGAAAGCCAACGGTTGGAAAACCAACGGTCTTAGAGTGAAAATCATATTGAAACAAAGTCTCGATATGAAAGATATGAGTATCACGAGATGACATCTTAGGAATTGGATTTCTAAGACATCTAACGGATCGGTCGATAGTTGACGAGTCTCGTTGAAGCCACCAATAGATATGAATCATAGAAGCGATTGGAATCATGGTGCACCCATAGACAAGGAGCGATATGCTCGGGTCACGTGTAGTTCAATGTATTTGTACACACTACAACCGACACGGTATCGTCCAACAAACGGATCGTTGAACTAAGGTTCAGCGATGATCTTAATACATGATCAATAGAAGGCGTTAAGTCGGATATGACGATATCCGAATTATTCGCTTATCTACGGATTATAGTATTACGGATGTCCAGCGGTTACGAGAGAACACGGTGATGCAAGCTGGACATCGGATCGAAGAACACCAAAGTCACAAGTAAATGTGTATGGCGGGTCTTGGAAAATCCTCTAAGCAAACTTGCATCGACCGATTCATGATGGTATCGGAGTTTATCGCTTTATACAAAGCATGAAAGAAGTTGAGTAACTTCACGACTCATTAGAGGACGTCCCTTATTGGGAGAAACCCGTGCCTTGACGCAGTTCTACACCGTGGCTAGCCGGTCGGCTTTAGGAAGGACACGGATGACGGCGTCGGACATATCGTCACGATGATCCGTCGGAGACATAAGACCGTATGGCGAGTTGATCATCACGGGTGTCACTTCCTTATTTACTAACTAAGGGACTACCCGGAGATCAAGTTGTTACTGTCTAGGGGAATGGGCTTAAAACCCAAAATATACGGACCAATACAATGGAAACCCAACCTTACGAACTGGAGATCCCGGTAATTTGGTTCAATGGGAAAACTAAGTTGTAAAGGTTCGGTTGATCGCTTCGGTGGAAGCATGAGCACTTCGGATAGTGATTTCGAAAAGAAACACCAAATCCAAAGCCGTTCCGCGATAGACGTTAAGTGCTATCTGCGGTATGGGTAAAGGTTAAGTTTTCAATACTGTAATGATCCTCAACGGTTGAGGTTAGGTCTTTGGGAAACTTTTAATGGTTCCTAACACTTGTGAAGTGGGGTATAGCAGGATACCTTGTAGGAGACCACCTATTTAAGTGCGAGGACGGGCCGCCTCAAATTGAACGCACTTAAGAATCCAAGACGTTGTCCATGGCCAAAACGGACAAAACATTACGAAGAAGAGAGTAAGGGAATTTGTTGTGTTGGTACCGTTGTCTTGGCTTACACTAAACACTAACGGTTCAAGACATCACGTTCACCGCGCAAGTAAGTAAGTCCGATGGTATTCAACTATGGAAGGTTCAAAGCCGAGGCTACCTCTCCTTATGCAACATCGGTCCATTTGAAATATTGCTTTGGAAATGAAAAGACACCATGTGAGTGCGCCAAAATCTCTTTCAAGAGGGGATTGTTGGAAATTTGCCTTTGGCGGGAGTTGCGACCGACCAACTTTAACGGCTTAAACACTAGTGTAACGTATGTTGGAGAATCCGGTTCTTCACACATGCATGATCTACTAAGTACGTAGATAACCGTAGGGCCAAGAATCGTCAAATTTCATTGAGAAATGAAAGAGATATTGGTTCACGAAGTAAGGTGTTTGAAGCATGGAAAGTGTGGTATTGTGTGTAATTCTCCCTCATCAGTAGAGGAAGAAAGAATTGTTGTGTATATAAGACTCGAAATTGGTTTGGGGTTTGGGACCCCAAGGGGTATCCCATGTGTTTAAAGGAGGGAGGACCTAAATGTGCTTCGGTTCGAGGAAAGACCACACGCGCGCCGCCGCCGCCCGCCCGTCCGGTCCGGTTCCGGTTCCGGTTCCGAGTTCCGGGTTCCGGGTTTCGGGTTCTCGGGTTCACGGGTTCACGGGTTCACGGGTTCACGGGCCGTGGGCCGTGGGGCGCTGTGGGCTGTGGGCTGTGGGCTGTGGGCCTTCTGATATTATCTTTTTGGGCCGAAAACTTTGCCGAAGTACGGTTTGATCCCGAAGTTTCGGACGTACAGTTTGAACCGAGAATTCTTTCAGATGTCTTGTTTGGTCCCGAAGTTTCAAGATGTCTTGTTTGGTCCCGAAGTTTCAAGATGTACAGTTTGATCCCCGAAGTTTCAAGATGTACGGTTTGGTCCCCGAAGTTCGAATTTCGATGGTCAAAACGAAACGTCAAGCACTCAATTCAGCCATTTATTTTGGCTGAATTACTCCTCCTATAATGGCCAAATCCGTTGGTTCTTTCACCATTTATGTTGGTGACTTTACTACCTCCATAATGGCCATTATTTGGCTATTATGGAGGCGATTTTCAGCAGTTTTTCAGCCCCTCCTTCACCTATATAAACACCCCCTTACACCATTGTTGAGCACACTTGATATGCACGAAAATACACAACCGAGAAAAAATCTTCTTCCTACAACTTCCAAGCATCATTTCGTTACTCAATATTCTTCACGGTAGCTCTTGAGTTTCCTTTGCTCAAGGGTTCCATTTCGTTTTATCTTGGGAGACAAATTGTCCGGGACGTATAAAGGATACATACGGGGCAATATTGTCTTAAGGAATGAGTGCCACACTCGACTCAGCAAACCCGTTTCCATTTTTTTTCGTTTTCAACAAAATTGTAATTTCAGTTTTGTGGTTATCTTGTAATTTTCAGATTACTAGTTGAACTATTGAATCTTTGTTTATCCTTTCGAATACTTGTAATAGTTAAATACTTCCCGTACTGCTTTATAAAGTACCATAGAGCAACTCTACCAACAGTATGATGGGGATTCGGAAATGATAGGGGGTGGGATAGTCAAGATGTGGGGGGTCGAGGCATTAGATGACTCTGAAGAGATAATAAACTTGAAATTTCAGTTATAAATTTGTTTTTCTACTTTCATTAGAGAAGTTATTTTTCTTATTTTTAATAAACTTAATTTTTTAGAAAAATAATTTGAATTGACCAATCAAACATGTGAAAATTGAAAAAATATGAGAAAATGGTCCCTAAAAAAAGTAATCTCCTATAATCTGCTATAATTTGAACGAAGAAATAATTTGTCAATAATTCTTATACTTATTGCCAATATTATTTTTATCATTCTTTTATAAAAAGAATTATATAACTAAAAGAACACTTAATGAGTCACAAAATCAATTCTTCTCGATCTATATACCAAATTATGCTAATTCGATGCAGTTAAATAACAAATTGAGTTAAAAATATATACTATCATTTAATTATAGTTAAATATCAAATTGAGTATAGAACGCATGGTATGCACCTATTTCTTTTTTTTCTTTTTTTCTTTTTTTTTGATATCCAGCTTTCTGGCTTACGCTTGATTATTCCTGGAGATAGTAGTCCCGGTCCCTCAGCACTACTACCAGTAAATCGCGGGATGTGCCTAAATGACCAGAGTTTGTGAACAGAGCAACTGATATCACCTATAAGTAGACATGTCCAAAGCTCGGGTCGGGTGGCTTTTTTTCTGCTTGCCCGACCCTGGCCCGACCCTGACCCTATTTTTTTTTTTAAAATCCGACCCTGGCCCTGACCCTACGGGTCACGGGTCCTCCCCGACCCGTCGGAAGGGGGACGGGATTTGGCGGGCCGGGACGGGTTGGGTCGAGGATTTTTTTTTAAAAAAAAATGGAATTTCCAAAACTCAAATTGACATTCACACCTACACTATCATGAATTTTCGACGTTGAAATCTATTGTGTATCGTGAGATGTTTACTAAAGAAAAAGAAAAAGAAAAATTAGAAATCGATTTGAGAAAAAACACAAATTGATTGGGAAAACTGACGTTTTTCTAAAAATTGGCATCCAAGCGCAGAGTTATGACCATTTAAAATTTCATCAATTTACAACTACTTTCTCTCTCCCTACATTAAGCTTCTGTGATATTAACAGAACGGCTAATAATATAATCATATAATTAATAATCAACTATCATTTTTATCTTATTTTATGTCGAGCTCAATGTAGATTAGAGCAATACATATATTATAAAAACATGCATTATATCACTTAAATATTAATGTACAAAATAAATATTAATGAAGGAAAAATAATATAAATTATATTAAAAAATTCGCGGGTTGGGGTCGGGTCGATGGTCGGGCCGGGTAAAATATTCTGACCCTGGCCCGACCCTACATAAGATCGGGTCCCCGCTTTTCGGGTTGGGTCGGGTCGGGCAGATCCCCGACCCGTTGGACATGTCTACCTACAAGGTCCTACCCCAAAAGAGAGCAAATTACTCCCACCAGGGTTCGAACCCACACTGCAGACCTCCAACTGAATTTTAAGTTCTCCTTTGTCATTCAGCTATGCCCCGGGAAACTTACCTATTTCTTTCTTTGATGTGTGGATAAAGTTCGAATATAAAACATTTTCACACAAATAATAATCTTGCTTGCATCAACAAGTTACATTTTATCCTTGCACCCCACCGCCACAAAGCTCATAATACTATTTTTTGTGTGTGTCAAACAACCAAGCACATGAAATTAATACATGAAGAAATTAAAGAAATTAAATAAATATATATATATATATATATATATAAAAACTCACGAACTCTCGGAGAGTTATCCGTAAAGAATGGATCTTAGGCCTAACTCAACCCCAAAAGTTAGCTTGTAGGATGAGGATTGTACAAGTCCATATAAGGAGTCCATGTTCTCATTCCATTTCCGATATGAGACTCTTAACACTCCCGCACGCCCAGACCTCGTTAATTGGAGCGTGGATAATATAATTTGGGGGCCCAACATCGGTGAACAAAGAATTAAAATGGACCTGGCTCTGATACCATGTAAAGAATGGAGCGTATGTTGAGGATTGTCCAAGCCCATTTAAGGAGTCCATGTTCTCATTTCATTTTCGATGTGAGACTTTTAACATTATCTGTTACATTTTTGTTATTGGAGTTTTTTGTTTTATCAAACGTAACAAGTTTGTTGGGATCCTATATAAGCTATACGTCACGATACGTTTGTGAAGGACTAAATAAATTGGAGATGTTTTTTGGTTGACTATTATGCCTTCCAATATTTTCTTTTGAAAATCTATTTGTGCACATTCTTGAAAGAAAGCTTCTCTATTATTTACTACCTCCTCCTTCATTTTAATTGACATGGTTACTAAGAATAATTGATCTAAACTATTTGTTATTTTAGCAAATTAAAATAGAATTAATTACTTTTTTTCATTTTGACCTTTACAACAACAACATACCCAATGTAATCCCACAAGTAAGGTGGTATGGGGAGGATAGAGAGATTGTCTCTGATAGACATTCGGCTCGAGAGAAAACATATCAAAGTAGGTCAAAAATGAGATAACGAAAGCATTGAAAGGATATGAGAGAACCCAATCTGACTGAACAACTTTAATTTTGCGCTCAAAATAATTTTCAACTTGTAATTTAAAGCGCAAGAAAATCGAATAAACTTCACTTTTAGAGGACATGGGATAATACCAAGTGAATTTTGTACAATCTTCCATAAAAATAATGTAATAACGAAATTTATTGCTTGCTAAATAAGGAGCAGGACCCCATACATCAGTGTGAATTAAATCCAAAGGATATAACGAGAGGGAAGAGGAAACAGGGAAGGGCTGCTTATGGCTTTTGCCTTGTTGACACGATGAACAAACAGTAGAACTTTTATTTATTGAGTGTTTTAACAACACTTTGAATAATATTGAATGAAGGATGACCTAAACGACTATGTCAAACATCAAAAGAAGAGATAGACACAAGATATGCTTGTGCGTTATTAGAGAAATGCCAATGAGATCGCCCAAGAGGAGGAAAGTTCACAACACAAAAATAAGGGTGAAACTAAAAATAAACACTATTGTCAGCAGTAAATTAAGCCACTCTTAGCAATCTCAGACACATAGAATATTCTTAAGATATAAGTCTTTTGAAGAGGACATCAATTTTGATTCACCAATATGAGAAATAGGCAAACCTGCTCCATTACCGACCAAAATTTGGTATGTGCCATTATAATCACTTTTAAAGTGTCAGATTATTGAGATCATTAGTAATGTGGTTCGTGGCCCCCGAATCAGGATACCAAGAATACTAGGAATACTAGTAAGGAAGAATACACGAGACATCTGTTGGTTGTTACAAAAGTTGCAGGAAACGGAAATTACAAACAACTGCTAATGTAAGAATTGAAATTACAATTCAACTAGAAAACTGGAAATTACAAAGATGAAAATTGAAAAACTGTTTTTTTTGTTTTTGCTGAGTCGAGTGTGGCACTCTGTCCTTAAGACAATATTGCCCCGTATGTATCCTTTATACGTCCTGGACAATTTGTCTCCCAAGATAAAACAGCAATGGAACACTTGAGCAAAGGAAACTCAAATGCTACCTTGAAGAATATTGAGCAAGAAATGATGCAAGGAAGGTGTAGGAAGAAACTGTTTTGCTTGTGTATTTTCGTGTATATAGCTAGTATATTTTCTGTGTTTCTCAACAATGGTGTAGGGGTGTTTATATAGGTGAGGGAGGGCTGTTTAGCTGCCTCCATAACAGCCATTATTGGCCAAATAATGGCCATTATGGAGGTAGTAAAGCCACCAAATTAAATGGTGAAAAGGCCAACGGAATTGGCCATTATAGGAGGAGTAATTCAGCCAAAATAAATGGTGAATTGAGTGCTTTGGCGTTTCTGTTTTGACCGTCGAACATTGATTTTACGAAAAACTTCGGGGACCAAAGCGTACATCTTGAAACTTCAGGGACTAAACTGTACATCTTGAAACTTATGGGACCAAACTGTACATCTGAAACTTCTGGGTGTGGTCTTTCCTTGTGGTCTTTCCTTGAACCGAAGCACATCTAGGTCCTCCCTCCTTTAAACACATGGGATACCCCTTGGGGTCCCAAACCCCAAACCAATTTCGAGTATTATATACACAACAATTCTTTCTTCCTCTACCGATGTGGGAGAATTGAACTCAATACCACACTTTCCATGCTTCAAACACCTCACTTCGTGGACCAATATCTCTTTCATTTCTTAATGAAATTTGACGATTCTTGGCCCTACGGTTATCTACGTACTTAGTAGATCATGCATGTGTGAAGAACCGAATTCTCCAACATACGTAACACTAGTGTTTAAGCCGTTAAAGTTGGTCGGTCGCAACTCCCGCCAAAGACAAATTTCCAACAACATCGTCATACTATACAGTATACACTAACCTTCTACTCTAATCTGTGTTTTTCACACCCTCATCTTGACCTTTATTTTAATAATTATGCAGAGAGATTAATATAGTGAAATGAATAGTAAGTAATAGGAAAATCACACAAATACAACTTTTAAAAATGGTAATTAAAAAGATTACAACTACTTTCTAAAAATTACTTAAATACAACTTTTTTATTACAAATTATATACAACTTCTTACATTCATAAAATATCAATAATACTTGATTTCAGGAGTTACAACCGTTAATGCATATCCACTTTTTACTTTCTCTTTCTTTCAAGATCATCACCCCCCCCCCCCCCCAAGCCAAAAAAAAAAAAGAAGTCTATGAAAATGACATGAGAGAGAATGTAATTTTTCAAATAAACAAAATAAAATCAACCTCAAATCCCATATTTCATCTACCGTTTTAAACAAAAAACTTTCATTTTCTCCTCTTTATTCTTCTTTTTATTTTCACTTGATGACTGATGTAATTATTTTTGAGACTAAAATAAATTATTTAAATTTATTAATATTAAGAAAATTACATAAAAATATACGGTATATGATATATGAAAAGATGGTATATATGGAGAGGACATGAGAGAGAACTAATGTAACTTTTCAAATATAACAAAAATTAGATGAATAATATTATTTAATAGACCTTTAAATTCGATATCTATCGTTCTGAAAAGATTCTTTTTTTGTTTCCTCCTCTTTATATATTCTTTTACTTTTTACTTGATGCAATTACTTTTGTGACTAAAAGAAATTATTTGAATATATTATTAATTAAGTTTTTCATGAACATATAAAAATTATTCTAATATTTTTTATTGTACGTACACACACATACACACACATATATGTAAACGTGTAAATATATTCCCTATCCATAATTAGAATATTTTCATATATTGTGTAAATATAATTATGGTAAGACTAGGATTCCTCTTTTGTATAGGCTTAGGATTCCTATTGTATAAGGGATGAATATTGTACTCTATATATACCTTGATATTAATGAAAGACTCCTCAAGGGAGATTAATATCATCTTACATGGTATCAAGAGCCAAATAAACAAAACCCTAAAAACCTTTCTCTTCCACAGCCGCCGGCTGCCTTTCCTACGCTGCGGCCCTCTCGGATTTTCTTCTTGTTTTTCGGGTTTTGTTCTTCCTTTCTTCTCTTCTCTAAATGGCTATCCCTGATTCTTCCACACTTTCTGACGCCTCTACCTCCACAAATCCCACCACAAAGTCATCACCCCCGTTTCATCCCGCCCTTCATCGTTTCCAACATCAAGAACCATATTCCCATTATTCTTGATCAAGAAAACAACCAGTATTCTCCCTGGGTTGAACTTTTTCGCAATCATGCATATCTCTATAACGTGCTTGACCATATTGATGACACTATTCCGCGCCCAACGGAGGTTGATGATTCTATCTGGCATCGTCTCGACGCCGGCGTCAAACAATGGATATATGGTAGTATCTCTCAGGATTTGCTCCTTACTATCATGAAATCTGACTCCACAGTCCTTGACTTCCGCAATCGTTTGGAGGAAATTTTTCAGGACAACAAGCACACTTGTGCCGTGTATTTGGAAGAACAATTCAACAAAACACGTCTTGAAAACTTCTCCAATGTCTCCGAGTCGCAGCGACTTAAACTTCTAGCGGATCAACTCTCCAACATCGGCACGCGTCACCGACGATAAAATGGTGCTACAAATGACTTCGGCCTTACTAAGGGCGAATATGATACTTTGGCCACCATTATTCAACAGGCAGATCCGCTATCGAGTTTTAACAAAGCTCGCTCACAATTGTTGCTCGAAGAAACCCGTTGTGCTAAGCAGGATGATCACGCCCAGCAGGTGTTAGCTGTCGACACGCAACCCCAAGATCAGACGCCACCAGACAACTCCCAACAGCGGCAGGGCCGCGGCGGCAAGGGTGGAAAAGGCCGCGGCGGTAGAGGAGGTCGTGGTCGTGGCAAGGGTCACGGTCAACAGAACCAACAAGAAGCAACGAAGAACGAGAGATCGCAGAACAACTGGGCCGCGACTCCTCAGCAGTTCGTCTACAGCGCCGCGGCACCCTAGTTCAGAGCCGCGGCGCCAAGTCCATTCCAGTACCAGCAGCCATACAATCCGTATTCTTATCCCGGTTTGTTAGGCCCCGCTCCGGCCCCCCACGGCGGAGCCCACTTCATGCAAGGTCAGGTCCCGCAGCCCTCCTCCGGCATGACACCCACTGAGTTGGGTCAGGCGTTCAGCACCCTATCTATGCAACAACCTGACAATACTTGGTACATGGACTCAGGCGCCACATCTCACGTCACCCAGTCTGCAGGTACTATTCCTAAACTGTTTTGTTTAAAGCATCCTCAATATGTTACAGTTGGTAGTGGACAACACATTCCAGTTAAGGGTTATGGTACCTCATACACACAACCTCCTCATCCACCCTTCTCCCTCAAAAACACCCTATATGCCCCACACATGATTAAGAACCTCATATATGTCCGCCAATTTACTCGTAATAATTCTGTCTCTGTGGATTTTGATCCTTTTGGTTTTACTGTAAAGGATCTTCATACGGGGACACCTCTTACGAGATGCAATAGCATGGGGGATCTCTATCCATTCACTTCCACCTCCGCTGCCAGATCTTGCTCTCCCATCACTCTAGCGGTTGTTTCTTCTTCAACCTGGCATAATAGGCTTGGTCATCCAGGAGTCCCAGTTTTTAATTTTCTTAGAGGCAACAATTTCATTGCTTGTAATGAGAAACTTGCCCAAAATTATGTTTCTTGCTCTTTAGGCAAACATATTCGTCTTCCGTTTAAATCATCTACTAGTGTTACATTTGCTCATTTTGATATCATACATGCCGATTTATGGACATCTCCTATCCCTAGTTCTCTCGGTCATAAATACTATCTTGTGTTGCTTGATGATTTTTCACACTACGTTTGGTTATACCCTCTTAAATTTAAATCGGAAGTGTTTGTCAAATTTCTTGAGTTTCGCAATTTCATTCAAACACAATTTGGAAAAGGCATAAAATCATTTCAGTGCGATAATGGTCGTGAATTCAATAACTCTATGTTTCACCGCTTTTGTACCAATAATGGCATGGTCTTTCGCTTCTCCTGCCCTCACACCTCACCACAAAACGATAAAGCTGAAAGAATCATCCGCACCATTAACAATATGATTCGCACCCTATTGATTCATGCCTCCCTCCCTCCACCCTTCTGGGTCTATGCTGCTAAAATGTCAGAATACACTCTAAATATTCTCCCTACTAGCACTCTTCACAATATGACCCCTACCGAAATCCTCTACCATAGAATCCCATCTTATGATCATCTACGGATTTGTGGTTGTCTGTGCTATCCCAACCTTAGCTCCACCGCCTCTCACAAGCTTGCTCCTAGGTCCACTCCATGTGTCTTTCTAGGATTCCCGTCGAACCATAGGGGCTATCTATGCTATGACTTGTCGACTCGTCAGATCCACATATCTCGTCATGTCACATTCGACGAGACCACATTCCCGTTTTCGAATCTTTCAAAATTACAAAAACATGACTACTTATTTCTTGACGAGTCTGTCATCTCTCCCCTCATAATCGAACAACTCACATCCTCTGTTTCGTCGTCAGAGCCGCGGCACCCAAACTTCAGAGAAGCCTGTCAACCTTCTAGCACCGCGACTCTCGATCCAGGAGCCGCGGCACCTCCGACGGCTTCGCCCCCACCCTCTCCTTATCCGACTTTACCCCCCGTCTCAGACACACTCCGCCACCCACCTGTCCCTACCCATCCAATGGAAACTCGTTCAAAGCATGGAATCTTCAAACCCAAAGTCCATTTCAACTTGTCGCCCAAACCATCTCTCCACTTCCAAAGAACCCAAAATTGGCCAAATAAGACCCTAATTGGAATGCGGCTATGTATGAGGAATTCAATGCTTTAACTAAACAACACACGTGGGATCTAGTACCTAGACCTGGGGGGTGAATGTCATTCGTTGTATGTGGCTATTTCGTCACAAGTTCAGAGACAATGGGGATCTTGAGAGGTATAAGGCCCGTCTTGTGGCTAATGGCACAAATCGGCGGGAGGGCATTGATTGTGTGAGACCTTCACCCGGTTGTCAAACCGGCTACCATCCGCATGATTTTGAGCATAGCCATGGGCAAACACGGCCGATCCATCGCTTGATGTGAAGAATGCATTCTTACATGGGGATGCGAGAGAGAGACAGTCTACATGCATCGGCCACCGGGGTTCACCCATCCGGCAGTTCCTCACTATATGTGCCGTCTCCGTAAGTCACTATATGGCCTAAAGCAGGCCCCCCGTGCGTGGTATGATCGCTTTGCCAGGTATATCTTGCAGATTGGGTTTGTATGCAGCAAGAGTGATACATCACTTTTCATTTTTCATCGAGGTAGTAGCACGGCTTACTTATTACTTTACGTGGATGATATTGTTCTTACTGCCTCCTCCGACGGATTGAAAAATGTGATTATTGCCTTGCTCAAGTCCGAATTTGCAATGACTGATTTGGGAAAGCTGAGTTACTTTTTGGGGATATCAGTGACCTGGTCCGCAATCATATGTTCTTATGTCGGCGTAAGTATGCGAAGAGATTGTGTACGGGGCTAAGATGGCGAACTGCAAAGAGGTGCCTACTCCAGTTGATTCCAAATCTAAGCTCAGTGCTATGGTGATGCTCCAGTCTCTGATCCTACTATTTATAGGAGCCTTGCAGGTGCACTTCAGTATCTCACATTCACCAGGCCAGACATAGCTTATGCTGCTCAGCAGGTGTGCTTATTCATGCATGCCCCGGGGAGTCTCATCTCGGCTGCTCTTAAGCATATCATTCGATACATTAAGGGCACTCTTGATTATGGTTTGCACCTATACCCCTCGCACCGGACGGGTTGCTTTCATAACGGATGCAGATTGGGCGGGGTGTCCGGACACGCGACGCTCCACCTCCGGCTTTTGTGTTTTCTTAGGGGATAATCGATTTCTTGGTACGCGCAAGCGACAGCTACCCTATCTCGCTCAAAGGCCGAGGTGAGTACGAGAGGCGTTGCAAATGTAGTAGGCGAGATTTGTTGGCTTAGAAATTTCTTGTTAGAACTTCAGTGTCCTTTGCGTCAGGCATCTATTGTGTATTGTGATAACATCTCTGCCATCTATCTTTCTCATAATCCGGTTCAACATCAGCGAACCAAGCATATTGAGATAGACCTACACTTCGTTCGTGAGAAAGTTGCGTTAGGCCATGTCAGAGTGTTACATGTTCCATCATCCTATCAGTATGCAGACATATTTACCAAAGGACTTCCCAGACAGTTATTTCTTGACTTCAGAGCCAGTCTCAGCGTCCGGCCTCCTCCCGCTCCGACTGAGGGGATGTGTAAACGTGTAAATATATTCCCTACCCATAATTAGAATATTTTCATAAATTGTGTAAATATAATTATGGTAAGACTAGGATTCCTCTTTTGTATAGGCTTAGGATTCCTCTTTAGTATAGGCTTAGGATTCCTATTGTATAAGGGATGAATATTGTACTCTATATATACCTTGATATTAATGAAAGACTCCTCAAGGGAGATTAATATCATCTTACAATATATATATATATATATATATATATATATATATATATATATATATATATATATATATATATATATATATATATGATTGATAGACATATAGATACGTGTGTGTGTTTGTATTTTATATCATTAAAAAAAATATCAGTGTTATATGTTAAATATAGTATACTTAATATTATATAATGTATACAAAAGCATAATATAATATTATATTGATGTTATATGTTGTATATAATATACTTAATATTAAATAATGTATACAATAGCACAAAATATTTAATATTATATCAATGTTATATGTTGTATAGAGAATACTTAATATTATATAATGTATACAATATCACAATATCTTAATATTATATACCATATATAATATTATAATATATTATTTATATTATTTTTTATAATATAAAAGCTACAAGAATAATTTTCATGTTGAAGTGCGAATAATAGATACTAATTAATATGAATATTCATGCACTTTTCTTAATAGTAATATATTTAAATTATTCCGACAATTTCTTTTAGTCACAAAAAAATAATCGCGTGAAAAGTAAAAAATAAAAATATTAATAGCAATATATTCAAATAATTCCAACAATTTCTTTCAGTCACAAAAAGATAATTGCATGAGAAGTAAAAAAAATATTAATAGAAATATATTCAAATAATTCCAACAATTTCTTTTAGTCACAAAAAGATAATTATATGAAAAGTAAAAGAATAAAAATAAAAAGGAGGGAAAAAAAGTAAACTCAAAACGAGCTATCAACCATATGCATTTGACTTTTTGTTTGGGAAATCATTTTTTCAAGTAGGGTATATACTAGATATTCATTTGCAAATAGTTATATATGTGTACAATTTTAGTTTGAAAAGAATCTATTTATAATAAAGGTTATTTATAAATTAGTAAATATATATTAATAAAAACTTCATTTTCCCCCTACACTGTGTGACCCCACGAAGTCTAAGAGAGAGATATTTTGGGAAGAATTTATTATATTTAATATGTTATCATTTATTTATGCAAGAATTTAGGAATAGTCATATATTTATGGTTGATTATTTTGTAATTGAGGAAGGATTAATAGAATTTAAGGTATATCATGTAAGTTAATTAATGATACAATATGTAATATTGAAAGTTATTGTAGGTTGTATAATTTACTTTCAGAAAAATTGTATTTATGCATGTTCTCCTGATATTTAGCTTCTCCTTTTCTATTTTTTGGTCTGAGTTCGAAGGATGACCAAGATGGACCACCTAGTGTCAGGGGCTGATTAGCTTAACAATCTTGATCGAAAAATTATATCCGGTATATAAGTTAAAACAATATATTTTATGAGTATATTTGACTTATTGAACACGCTTGTCAGAACTGAAAGGCGCAGTTCAATGGGAAAGGGTGTTCAAAGTGGGTCTCATCTTGCAGGTTTTCGATACAACACTAGAGCTTTTTTGTGTTCCTTTTTTAATTGAAAACATACGCTGTTTGCCAAGTATTACACTTCGACTTCGTCAGAGGGAGATTCTCCTTTTTTGACAATCAATGTAAATATTGCCATTAACAAAACAAAAACATACAAATTAAAGAGCACCCATCCCCATTACCACCTTCCAGGAAGGGTGTGGTGGTCAAACAGGCCTCAATAACCAAAAGCTAAATACAAAATTTCTGCTTAAAGACTCTACATCTCTGTGCTCTCTTTGTTGAACTAATACTGCTCTATCCTCTCTACAATATTAGTAGTATTTTTTCCTACTATATTGGTATATTGTACAACTCTTTCTTTAAAGTGTCTCCCTTTTCTTGCTCTTCATATGTGGTATATCATTCCACCCTATAGTGCTGCCACCACCTTCTTCTTGAACCTCTTTCAATGCTTACTTCTTATGATCTCCAAGACTATTCTCAATTCCCCAGCAGGTAAGTATATATTAGACCATTGTATCAGTTCAGTTCTAACAGCAACAACAAAAACACAATCAATAAAAAAATGTTGGTTAGTCTCTATCTCCTGTGTTTGACAAAGGCAGCAGCTTGCATCATCTACAAGAATATTCAAATGTATGAGTCTTGCCTTGATTAATAGCCTGTGTTGTATAGCAAGCCACATTATGAATATGTGTTTTGGAGGTGACACAAAATTCCACACAAGGCCTGCAATATCTAATCTATCTCTGGTGCCAATCAACTTCAAGTATCCTCTTGTTATGGAATACTTCCCATTCCCAGTTAGTAAAAACTGCCCATGTCCATACCAAGTCTTCATTATATCCTTTAAAGCATTTATCTTCCTTCAATACCAGCTGCTATCCAGAGGAGCTCTATGGGTCCAAATTGTGTCCTCTTTAATATATATTCCATAAACCCATTTCAACCATAATGACTCTTTATTCAGGGCTAGTTGCCACAATAACTTGCCCGCTGATGCCAGATTTCAGTTACCACATCCTTTAATGTTTAATCCACCTTGCTTCTTTGAAAAATATACTGTCTCCCAAGCAATAAGTGGTATCTTCCTGTTTTCAGAATTACTCCTTCATAAGTAATCTCTACACAACTTGTCTACCTCTTTAATAATGCTTTGTGGGAGAATGAAAACAGACCCCCAAAAACTCTGAATAGAGAACAACACAGCTATAATCACTTGGAGCCTCCCTGCATAGAAAAGTTGCTTAGCATAAGTAGTTTTTATTCTACTGGTGATCTTATCCACTAACTTGTGGCACTCAAGCTTAGTCCATTTCTTTGATGATAAAGAAAGCCCAAGGTATTTTATTGGGAACTCTCCTTGTGTGAATCTTGTCAAGTCAAGCAATTGTTGTTTCACAATATCTGTCCTACCTGCTAAGAATAAGCCACTAAAGTGTGCTAGGGCCTCTTTCACTCTAGTAACAGACTTCACTTCCCCTTTACAAAAAATCATTAAATCATCAGCAAAAATGAGATGGTTCAATCTAAGATCTTTGCACATGAGATGAAACTTGAAATCTGGCAGGAAGCTCATAGTCTTAAGGGCTCTTGAAAAATATTCCATTACCAAGACAAACAATAATGGTGAGGCAGGATCACCTTGCTTTAATTCTTTCTTTCCTTTAAAATAGCCATAACCTTCTCCATTGAGCTTGACAGTAAACTTAGGAGTTGTGACACATGTCATGACCAAGTTAATGAATTTAGTTGGAAATCCAAACCCCACCAATGCCTCATGTAGGAATTCCCAGCTCACCATGTCATAAGCCTTCTATTTTCATCAAACACCCAGGTGTGGTTTTCTGGTGTAGTGTCTCATTAAATCATGACAGATTAGTATATTGTGCACCATTGACCTCCCTTGAACAAATGCAGTCTGGTTATCTGCTACAATATGTGTCACTGCTTTTTTTAGTCTTGTACAAATCATCTTGAATATCCACTTGTATAAGACATTACAACATGCAGTAGGCCTATACTTGCTTGCCATTTCAGGGCCCTCAACCTTAGGAATGGGTGCAATATTTGTAGCATCTAACTGACTAAGCAGCTTGCCATTTGTGAAGAATTTCAAAACTGCATCTGTTACATCCCTACCTACAATACTCCATGAATCTCTAAATAACCCACTCCCATATCCATCAGGATCAGGGCTCTCGATTTTGTCAATCTTGAACGTAGCAGCCTTTACATCCTGCTCAGTGAATGGTTGCAACAACTTCAACTGCTACTCTACACCCAGCACTGACCCATTCTGTAAAATGAATGTCTTTTCTTGCACTCTAGTATTCACTTTCCTTCCCAATAGCTCCTCATAATACTTCACAAAGATCTCTGCAATTGCATCTGGATCAGTCTATCATTGTCCTTGGTCATCTTTCAACTGAGTGGTTGCTTGTTTTAGTCTTTTGTGTTTGATCACAAAATCAAAATGAAAGAAATAATCCATTGATTATTCTCATTAATGAAAGGAGTATATATACAAATTGTTAGAATATTATGTTAATAATATTATGATTTTGTATTAATGTAGTATCATGTTATATATGGTATGTAGTAAAATGTTAATTAGGAACACTATGTAAATTAGGTAGAAGATTATTAGAAATTGATTAGGAAGATTAGGCATGATTGACTCTTCCTAATTGATGTATATTGTGTATATATTGAACCCTTGAAGGATTCATAGAGGGAGGAAAATATTCTACTTACCCTAGAATTCTTACATGGTATCAAGAGCTTAAGGAAAGATCCAAAATTAGTTTAATTTATTCCAAATTTTTGGTCATCTTCCTCCCTAGAAAACCCTAGTGGCCGAAAATTTTATTATTTTTTTCTCTCCATTTATTGATTATCCTTCATCACAACTAGTTATGTCTGAATCCAAATCATATTTTCACCATGCCCTTGCTGTCTCAAACATCAAAACACATGTTTCCATCAAACTAGAAATGGAAACCGTTCATTATGCGACTTGGGCGGAACTATTCAAAATATGTTGTCGTGCTCACAAAGTTCTTCATCATATAATTCCTCCAAAAGATGGTAAAGGGAAAGACATAACAAACGATGCAGACAAGGAATTGTGGGATACACTTGATGCCACAGTCCTTCGTTGGATTTATGCAATAATCTCCACAGACTTGTTGCATACGATAATGGAACCAGATTCCACAGCCATGGCGGCGTGGGAACGTTTGAGAGATATTTTTCAAGATAACCAAAACTCTCGCGTTGTTTCATTGGAACAGGAGTTCTCAACCATTGACATGGCGGATTTCCCTAATGTTTCTACATATTGTCAACGCCTCAAAGTGTTGGCCGATCAATTACGAAACGTTGGTTCACCGGTTACTAATAACCGGTTAGTCTTGCAATTGGTTGTCGGTCTCACCGACGCGTATAGCGGCATGGGAACCCTAATTCGTCAAAGTAATTCTCTACCACAATTTTATCAAGCAAGGTCCATGCTTGTACTTGAAGAGTCGGGCTAGGTGAAAAAGGCCTCAACTACTTCAAATTCCGCCATGTTTGCCACTCCTTCACATGATGGTAATTTTTTTGAACATTCTCAACAAAATAAGGGTGGAAATTGCGGAAATAACAAAGGTGGAGGCCACCGAAATTCCGGTGGCTGCAGTAATAGCGGCAACACCAACTCTGGTGGTGGACAGTGGCAGCAGCATGGCGGCAGGGACGGCGGACAGTGGCAAAGAACAACGGCCGGTGGCGGTGGCCTTGGGGCTGTACCACCCAGCCCAGCCCCAGCAGACAATTGGGCCAGGCAGCCCCCAAGGCCTACTGGCCAGCCTCAACAATTTAGTGGCCCATTTCCGGTTCAGTGGCAGCAGCATCACAGGCCCAGCAGGCCCATTTCACTGGGTTTGTAACTGGCAGTGGCAGTGGGCCTCAGCTGACCCAGTGGCATGAGGCCCATTCAACATGGGCCCACCCCACGAAAATTGAGTCCGCCATGCACACCCTCGGACTTAATCCACCAGATTCAAATTGGTATATGGACTCCAGAGTGACGTCACATATGACGTCCTCCAAGGTAATCTCTCGTCCTATTTTAATTTGAGCAATGATAATGGAATAATTGTCATAAATGGTCATTTAATTCCAATAAAAGGTTATGGTTCTAGCAAATTGTCACCACCAAACCCACCCCTAATTTTAAAGAATGTCCTTCATGCTCTCAAATTAATCAAAAACTTGGTATCTGTTAGAAAGTTTACAACTGATAATTGGGTATCTGTCCAGTTTGACCCCTTTGGCTTTTTCGTGCATGATTTTCAGACGGGGAAGCTTCTCATAAGATGTGATAGCAAGGGGGAGCTCTATCCAATAAATCCGTCAACACAACAATTCAAGTTTCCTTTTGTTTTTGCAGCTTTGGCACCATCTTTATGGCACCAACGTTTGGGACATCCGGGAGAGGCTATTTTGGCTTCTCTTAAACAAAATAATTTTATTTCTTGTACCCAAACACGGACTCTAAATAAGTGTCATTCTTGCACACTTTGTAAACATATTAAGTTGCCTTTTATTTCATCTACTTCATGCACTCTTTTGCCATTTGATAATTTATATTGTGATATTTGGACATCACCTGTTTTGAGTTCTTCTGGTCATAGATATTATTTTCTTATACTTGATGACTACTCTAATTATTTGTGGACATTCCCTTTATCAAAAAAATCACAAGTGTTTTCCACTTTTCTCACTTTTAGAGCATTCATCCGAACTCAATTTGAACGTGATATGAAAAATATTCAATGTGACAATGGGGGGGGGGGGGGAGTTTGACAATAAAAAGTTTTGGGAGTTTTTCAAAACAAATGGTCTTCAGTTTCGTTTGTCGTGTCCTCATACTTCATCACAAAATGGGAAGGCGGAACGTAAAATTAGAACCATTAACAATATTGTTAGAACATCTCTTTCTCATGCTTCACTTCCCCCTGTATTTTGGCATCATGCACTCCAAATGGCCACTTATATGTTGAATGTCCTTCCTCATAAGAATCTATCATACCAAGCTCCCCTAAAAATGTTTTACCTACGAGAGCCCACATATCATCATTTACGAGTGTTTGGTTGTCTTTGCTACCCCATATTTCCATCCACCACAATCACAAAACTCCAAGCCCGGTCTACTCCATGTGTGTTCTTAGGATACCATACTCATCATCGTTGTTACCAATGTTACGACATTTCTTCCAAAAGAATCTTTATAAGTCGTCATGTAATCTTTGATAAAACAATATTTCCTTTTGCTAAGTTACATACCATCGGGACCCCTAACTATGATTTTTTGGATAATGATAAGCTTTCGTATCTAACACATTTTTTTCACATCTCGGTACCTATTACTAGTGTTGAACACCGTAATTCAGGCCCATTGGGACAATCCACCACAACGGGCCCAATTCCAGCTCCATCAATACAACCCACTGGACCTTCAGTTTCTCACTCCTCGGTCAGTGGCGTCCAGTCCACTGGCCCAACAAACCGTCCGATCACCCGTAGTCAATATGGGATTGTCAAACCCAATGCCAAATATAGCCTTCACACCTAGGTCTTGAAATCACCCTTGCCTCGTAATCCAGTATCTGCTCTAAAAGACCCGAATTGGAAAATGGCCATGGATGATGAATATCATGCTCTAATTACAAATAGGACATGGGATTTAGTACATCGTCCATCTAATGCTAATATAATTTGCTCTATGTGGATTTTAGCCATAAAGAAAAATCTGATGGAACTTTTGAGCAACATAAAGCCCGTCTCGTATGTAATGGGAAGACACATCAGGTTGGTGTAGATTGCGGGGAAACATTCAGTCCGGTGGTCAAACCTGCAACTATCAGAACAGTTCTCAGCATGTCTCTCTCAAAAGGATGGTCACTTCATCAATTGGATGTCAAAAATGCCTTCCTCCATGGACACCTTAATGAGACTGTTTACATGCACCAACCGTTGGGATACATGGATCCTAAATATCCTAACCATGTGTGTTTGCTCAACAAATCATTATATGGCCTCAAGCAGGCCCCCAAGGCTTGGTATAAGCGGTTTGCAGATTTTGTGTCATGCATGGGTTTCTCGCACAGCCGTTCAGATAATTACTTGTTTATCTATCGTCAGGGTAATCATACCGCTTATCTTCTTTTATATGTGGTTGATATTATTCTAACAACATCTTCAGACTCTCTTCGCAAAAATATCATGTCACAGCTTAGTTCTGAATTTACTATAAAAGATCTTGGCCCACTCCACTACTTTCTAGGGATTGCCGTGACCCGACATACAGGTGGATTATTCCTCTCCCAGAAGAAGTATGCATCAGAAATCGTGGAACGAGCTGGGATGTCTTTCTGCAAACCTTCGGCAACTCCGATCGACACAAAGTCCAAATTGAGTGCCATCTCTAGCAAACCTTTTGTTGATCCAATGTTATACCGCAACCTAGCATGAGCTTTACAGTATCAAACATTCACCAGGCCAGATATTACCTATGCAGTGCAACAAATGTGTCTATTTATGCATAATCCAATGAAGGAACATATGCATGCTCTGAAATGCATTGTGCGATATATTCATAGCACTCTGGAGTATGGATTACATTTATACCCGTCCTCTATTTCCAAACTTGTTACTTACACTGATGCAGATTGGGCAAGCTGTTCGGATACAAGACGATCCACCTCCGGGTATTGCGTCTTCCTTTGTGATAATTTAATCTCATGGTCCTAAAAAAGGCAGGCCACGGTATCACGCTCAAGTTCTGAAGCAGAATATCGTGTTGTGGCCAATGTTGTATTTGACTCATGTTGGATTCAGAATCTGTTACTTGAACTTCATTGCCCTATTCCGACTGCAACAATAGTATATTGTGATAATATTAGTGCAATCTACCTCTCAGGTAATCCCATCCACCATCAACGCACTAAACATATTGAGTTAGCTATTCATTTGGTACGCGAGAAGGTGGCTCGCGGACAGGTTCGAGTGCTACATGTCCCAACGCGACATCAAATCGCAGATATCTTCAGAAAAGGACTTCCGCTGATATTATTTGAAGATTTTAGGGACAGTCTCAGCATTCACCGCCCTCCAGCTTCGACTGCGGGGGAGTGTTAGAATATTATGATTTTGTATTAATGTAGTATCATGTTATATATGGTAGGTAGTAAAATGTTTATTAGGAACATTATGTAAATTAGGTAGAAGATTATTAGGAATTGATTAGGAAGATTAGGCATGATTGACTCTTCCTAATTGATGTATATTGTGTATATATTGAACCCTTGAAGGATGAATAGAGGGAGGAAGATATTCTACTTACCCTAGAATTCTTACACAAATTACAATTTACCATAATAGAAAACATATTTCTATTTTAATCCCAAAATCCTATTCTAGTAGTACAAGACTCCTATAATTATGGTAAGTGTACAATACCAGCTAATACAAATATTCTACACTAAGTATGCTAAAATCGGTACACTAATTACAATGGGAAAAGGACCAAAGTCCGGTGATATACACTATGTATGGAAAATGTATATCACGGGAATATACACTGTCTATCACACCCCTGCAGTCATAGCGGGCGGTCTTCGTACGCTGAGATTGTCCCTAAAATCGTCAAAAAGGACCGAGGGAAGACCCTTTGTAAAAATGTCTGCAATTTGATACCTGGAAGGGACATGACATACGCATACTTATCCACGAGCTACCTTTCCGCGAACAAAGTGAATGTCCATCTCGATGTGTTTAGTGCGCTGGTGTTGAACCGGATTCCCCGAATAGTATATGACACTAATATTATCACAATACACCAGGGTAGCTTTCTGAATAGGACAATGCAGCTCTAAAAGAAGAATATGTAAACAATAGGATTTCGAGACCACATTGGCTACCCCTCGATACTCGGCCTCTGCACTAGAGCGTGATAAAGTCAACTGACGCTTTGCATTCCAGGAGACCAAGTTATTATCAAGAAACATACAATAGTCATACGTAGACCGTCTGGTGTCTGGACAGCCACCCCAATCAGCATCTGTATACGAGACAAGTATAGACGTCGATGAAGGATATAAATGTAAGCCATAGTCAAGTGTCCCCTGGATGTACCGAATAATGTGTTTGAGTACATTCATGTGCTCAACCCTGGGATCATGCATAAACAAACACACCTGTTGTATGACATACATAATATCTGGTCTCGTGAACGTAAGATACTGAAGAGCCCCTACAAGACTGCGATAGCGTATCGGATCCTCATAAGGTGAGCCAGCCGCATCACCCAACTTTGATTTAGTATCAACCAAATTGGAAGTGGACTTACAGGATAACATCCCAGCCCTCTCAATGATCTCAGCTGCATACTTCCTCTGTGATAAGAACAACCCACCTGCATGACGAGTGACAGCAATCCCCAAAAAAGTAACTCAAGGCCCCCAAGTCTTTCATAGCAAACTCATAATTGAGCATTGTCATGATAGACTTGTGTAATGTATCAGAAGAGGCAGTTAAGATAATATCATCCACATCTAACAATATATAAGCCAGGGAAGAACCACGACGATATATAAATAATGAATTATCAGACCTGCTGTGAGAGAACCCAATAGTCGAAACATAGTCTGCAAACCTCTTATACCAAGCCCGTGGAGACTGCTTAAGCCCATACACAGACTTTTTCAACAAACAAAAACGATGAGGATATTTGGGATCCCTAAATTCCAAGGGCCGATGCATATGGACTGTCTCTTTGAGATCACCATGTAAGAAAGCATTCTTCACATCTAACTGATGAATGGGCCAGGCTTTCGAAAGAGCCAAGCTGAGCACAATGCGAATGGTAGCCGGCTTGACCACCGGACTAAATGTCTCACCACAATCGACACCAACCTACTGAGTCTTACCATCACCTACAAGACGTGCTTTATGCCTCGCAAAAGAACAGTCAAAATTGTCCTTATGAGCAAAAATCTACATAGACCTAATAATATTAACACCAGAAGGACGGAGCATTAACTCCCACGTATTATTATCAATAAGAGCATTATATTCGTCGGTCATGGCAAATTTTCAATTCGGGGCATTTAAAGCAGACACAGGATTACGGGGTAGCGGTGATTTAAAAACATTAGAATTTAAAGTAAAATGTCTTTTTGGTTTAAAAATACTCCGTTGACTTCGAGTGACTGGTCTATGATTCGGGGGAGAATTGAGTGAATTTTAAGAATTTTCGGGACACAGGACGGGCTGGCCAGCAAGCAGTGGGCTTGCGGCCCCCGGAATCGTAAACCGTAGCGAGAGCAACGTAGCGAGCTGGACCAATTTCAGTATGGGGCTGGACTGGCCCAATTATTGAAACTGGCCTAGTGGCGAAACTGGGAGCAGTGGGTCTAGGTGAATAATATCAAAAGGCAATAAAGTATGAGAATTAGAGTCTACAAATAGCAACCTAACAATGTTTCCTAAAACAACAAGATTGACAATTCGGAGTACTACGCGTACCCTTACAAGAAATAAATTTAGTTTTATCTAATTAAGACAAAATAGATGACCCCGGATGACATAGATGAGCATGCTACAAGGAAGGAGCAAGGGCTGCAAAAGTTGATGGCAGGGTTGACTCGAGAGACCGAAACTTGGCGTGATAAGATATAGATCTCACGTACTATCACACCTCACGAGAGGACTCCCCGTCTTGAAATCCTTCACAAAAAACCCAAACGGATCAAATTCAATAGAAACGAAATTATCAGTGGTGAATTTACGAACATACACTAAACTTTTAATCAATTTAGGAGTGTGAATGGTATTTATCAAAATAAGGGGTGGATGGGGGGAGACAACGTTTTATGATTGTAACCACGAATTGGAATTGAATGACTGCTACCAATAATTATATCATGATTGTTGCTCAAATTGGAATAAAACGAGAGAGTACCTGAGTCAAACGTCATGTGAGTAGTGGCACCGGTGTCCATGTACCGATTTGGGTCCGAAGGATTTATTCCAAGCGTGTGCATCGTAGGCTTCAATGTCGGTAGGAGTGGGGCCCGCTGCATCATAGGCCTATTGGGGCCTAGGCCTGCCTCCGTGCCGACCCGGAACCCCACTTGATCGCTAGACAGGAACTGGGCTAGGATAGCTGGGCCAAAAGGGGGGTTGAAACTGCTCCCAATTGTCGTGGGCTAAATGGACTGGAAAACCGGGACTGTTGGGCCACTTCCCACTGGCCCAGGCCCACGGCCAGGGGGCCCAAGACTGGGACCAGTTGGGTTGTGGCCCACTGTTGTTGGGGTGGGACCCACTATCGTCGTTACCACCACATTTGCCACCACATTGGTGCGATTTTGGCTGGAACTATCTGAGATGGAGGGAGAAATTCAGACAGAATGAACCCCAATAGCCTCCTTCTTAGCCAAGCCGACTTCTTCGAGCATGAGCATGAAACGAGCCTGATAGAACTGCGAAAGAGAATTGCTCTGACGAAGAAGCATACCAACGCCACTATAGGCTTCAGATAGGCCTATTGGTCTGCCAATTCTTTCAACCTTTTGCAGTATGCTGAAACGTTTGGGAAATCTTCCATGTTGACGTGGGAGAATTCCTGCTCAATGGTTACATCACGAGAATTTTGATTGTCTTGGAATATATCACGTATTTTATTCCAAGTAGCCATAACCATAGCGTCTGGTTCAATAATCATTTACAGCAGGTCGGTAGAGATATTGGAGTAAATCCACTGAAGAACGGTAGCATCAAGGGTCGTCCATAACTTAGGATCATCATTGGGTTTGGGCACCTCCATATCCGCAGGAGCCGCGGGGATAATATGATGGAGGACTTGATGCGAGCGTGCGTGAACTTTGAACAGTTCGGCCCACATCACGTATTGGATGTTTTCTATTTCAAGAAGGATAGGGATGTGATTCTTGATGTTAGAAACAGTAAGGGCAGGGTGAAACGTGTTCTTAGCCATAATAGCAACGCAAGACGTGATGTAGGGATTGGGAAGAAAAATTTGGGAAGAGAGAAGGCACCACCAGGCACGAAAAATGAGAAGAGAGGCTCGGAAATTGATGCAAAGTGGACGGAATTTTAGGAGAGAATTTGAGACCTAGACTTCTGATATCCACCCAATTCTCTCTCGAGTCCGTCACCGGCCCCCCTTATTCTCGAGTTCATCACCAGCCCGTCACCGGCCCCCCTTATTCTCGAGTTCGTCACTGACCCTCCTTGTTCCCAAAATCCACCCAATTCTCTCTTGAGTCATAGACCTGTTACTCGTAGTCAACGGGGTATTTTTACACTAAAGATACATTTTAATCTCACTTCTAATGTTCTTAAATCTCTGTTACCCCGTAACCCTGTATCAATATTAAATGACCCGAATTGGAAAATGGCTATGACCGACGAATATAATGCGTTTATTGATAATAAGATGTGGGAGTTGGTGCCCCGTTCTTCTGGTATTAATATTCTTTGATCTGTGTGGATTTTTACTCATAAAAAAATTCTGACGGTTCTTTTGCGAGGCATAAGGCTCGTCTTGTAGGTGATGGTAAGAATCAGTAGGTTGGCGTGGACTGTGGGGAGACGTTCAGTCTGGTTGTTAAACCGGCTACCATTCGCATTGTTCTTAGCTTGGCACTTTCGAAATCTTGGCTTATTCATCAGTTAGATGTGAAAAATGCTTTCTTGCATGGTGATCTTAAGGAGACTGTATACATGCATCAGCCGTTGGGTTTTCGAGATCCCAATTATCCACATCATGTTTGTTTGTTGAAGAAATCCTTTTATGGTCTTAATCAGGCCCTACGAGCTTGGTAGAAGCGGTTTGCTGACTATGTCTCTACTATTGGGTTCTCGCACAACAAGTCTGATAATTCATTAGTTATTTATCGTCGTGGGTCTTCTATGGCCTATATTATGTTATATGTGGATGATATTATTTTGATTGCCTCATCTGATGTGTTGCGCCGGTTGGTCATGACACTGCTCAGTTATGAGTTTGCTATGAAAGACTTGGGACCCTTGAGTTATTTCTTGGGTATTGTTGTCACTCGTCATGTAGGGGTTATTTTTGTCACAGAGAAAGTATGCTGCTGAGATTATTGAGCGAACCGGTATGTCATCTTGTAAGTCTACTTCTACGCCAGTTGATACTAAATCGAAGCTAGGTGCTACGGGCGGCGTACCATACGAGGACCCCACCCACTATCGTTGTCTTGCAGGGGCGCTTCAGTATCTCACTTTTACACGACCGGATATTACGTATGCTGTACATCAGGTTTGTTTGTGTATGCATGATCCTCAGATTGAGCACATGAATGTGCTCAAATGCATTATCCACTACCTCCAATGCACTCTTGATTATGACTTACATCTATATCTGTCGTCGGTTTCTACACTTGTCTCTTATACAGATGTTGATTGGGGTGGTTGTCTGGACACCAGGCGCTCTACTTCTGGTTATTGTATGTTTCTTGGTGATAACTTGGTCTCGTGGTCTGCCAAAGGACAAGCTACCTTATCACGCTCTAGTGCAGAGGCCGAGTATCGAGGGGTGGCTAATGTGGTTTCTGAATCATGTTGGCTCTGTAATCTCCTCTTGGAGCTTCACTTTCCAGTTCACAAAGCTACCTTGGTTTATTGTGATAATGTTAGTGCTATATACCTTTCTGGCAATCCGGTTCAACATCAGCGCACTAAACATATTGAGATGGATATCCATTTTGTTCGCGAAAAGGTAGCTCGTGGACAAGTACACGTCCTACATGTCCCTTTTAGGTATCAAATTGCAGACATATTTACCAAAGGTCTTCCATCGATTCTATTTGAAGATTTTAGAGATAGTCCAAATTATTGATATGGTTTCAACCACCAAACATAGTATCAGAAATATGCTTCGTCCTTTCCTTCTTATACATCCTCTTTACTTTCTTTTCTGTAAGTGTTCTTTTTAAATATTAGTTTTGTATATTATTAAAAAGGTTTCACTCAAATCTTCTTGAATATCTCAAATTATATGAATAGCCTCTAACCATTTACTATCTTATGAAAGAAGAAAAGTATATATATATAAATAAAGTAATTATATAATTTTTAAATTAATTATGTATTAAACCCCATTAGTCACATAGTATTTTTTTCTTTAAAAGAGTACTTTTTCATAAGTGATAAATACCCGTGATATACACGGAATATACACCGTGTATATCACGGGCAGAATGATGTAAAATGGGTTGTTGAGTTCCGTGGTATACATGGTATATTCATACCGCGTATATCACGGTTTAGTGGCTTAATTTTGATAGGTTTAGTTGTAATTAAATTAGAGTTTTTACACTTACCATAATTATGTAATTATTGTACAAGTAGAATAGGGTTTTTTGGAATAGAATAGGAATAGGATTTTCCTATTATGGAAATTGTAAATTGTATATATACTCTTTCATTAATTAAATAATCAAGGAATTATTTCTTTCAATAAGAAAATCTATATGTACATTCTAATTCTAATAAAGATGTTTATATTTGTGATTTCATTAATTTATAATATTAATTTATGTATGTATATACTGAAAATATCTCAAGTAATTTATAAAAATATTATTGCTAAATTTATTAATGTTTTTCTAATCGTGCGAAGAGTTGATAGTTTTACTAATTTTGTTTAAGAACAAGGTTCGTTTGATTTGCTTTGTAGTTACTCCAAAAAATCTATTTGATGCTTGGATTATGCTTTAAGGACAAACTGCAATGCATAATGGCAAAGCTAAATGTTATGTAGCCCGATTTAATTTTTTTTGTGCACTCATTCATTGAAAAAATATTTACTTTATAAATTTTAACACTCTTAGTCAAATTTTTTTCTTCGCCACTGCCTCGTGTAATACTAGTATTTAATTTCTTTTCCACATTGTTTGCCTAATAGGGTCAAGTTATTCAAACAAACTATCTAACGAAATTTTGTGCCACTTATTAAAGTTGAATTCATAGTTAAAGTAAATCACAAATTATAAAAGACGGCAAAAATTAATAATCTCAGGTTCATGGACTATTACGTAAATTACTAGCGTTCGATAACTCGTGTTTGAAATGAAAATCGTGAGAAAGGGATTGTTTATACAAGTAATTAAGGTCCTTTGATTTATTAATCTTACACTCGTTAGTTAATAAATTGTTGATGAGGTCATTTCGTAGATTCTATCATAAATATTATACTTCATACTTATAGACCTAAAAAATACTGCACTTTATAATGTGATTATTGTCTTTCTGCTTGAACATATAGATAATGTCTTGGAATTTCACTTATTTTGAAACTCAATAAAAGTAATTGAAAAAATTTAATTTGTGAATTTTATACGCTAAATTAAGGTTAGCAGGTTGATATATATATATATATATATATATATATATATACTCAAAACACATCCAGATATGCCAATTAGTTAGCAGAAATTCTGATTGCTTTCACTTATTGGATCTTACGATTTTTGAGTACTTTTTTATTGGCGCGGATTGTGCTTCAAAGGCACTGGTGTTTAACTTTTTCCCCTCCAATTTGGAATTTTTATTCTTTTTTTTTCGCTTAAAAATATCTTGAGGTTTGGATTCGAACTCTTGTTCAGTCAAAAATAAAATAAAAATTACAAGGTAGAGTTTGGATTCGCAAGACAGAATTTGACTTATGCCTAAAGGCAAACTCTGGCTGAAGATCAAATTTTGTCTGCCTTAAGGTAGAGTTTGTTACCTTAAGGCAAACTCTGTCGGATAAGGGATAGTTTGCAAAACTCTATCTACAGTATTTGAAACTATGTCTTGCGAATCAAATCTATGCCTTGTGAATTTTTTAAAAAAAATTGACTGAACAATGGTTCGAAATCGGAACCCGGAGATTTTAGGCAAAGGTTAATAAATTAAAAAAATTCAATTTGAGGGATAAAAATTAAAGATCCGAAATAAGGAATTCCTGCGAATTGTCCTTCTTGAGTATACAGAAATTTAACTTCTATTGCAAAATCAAACAACAATTCCTTTACGGTGGTTTGCTTGTTCTTTTGGAAAGGTTACCAACTTGTCCAAAACTGGCTACTGGTGTAAACAATACTAGTTTCTCCATATTTTGCCCACAATTATTTGGGTCTCTGGCCTAGGACTATTGGGGCTTTCAAGACTTGGGCTGCTTGATTGCGGAATCCACATAAACCGAAAGATTTATACAAAGATCTTTTTTAAAGCTATATTAGCCTTAGATTTAATGTTGACTCATATATTGCTCAACTTTAGGAAACATATAGTATTGTCCAACTCTTGTATTAGCTTACAAATTTTAGACCATAGTCTAAAGTTTTTGCATAAAAAAAGTATTTTAAATCTTTAGACCGTGGTCTAAGGTCAATAAATTACAAAAAAACACTTATAATTAAAAAGCTATTTACTAAATAATTGTCCTAAGAAGAGATAAACATCGAAGATTTTACACATAAATCGCACCAAAGCCCAAAATGTTATATGTCCCAACTGTTGGGAGATTTTTCTGTTTATGGTACTTTATAAAGCAGTACGGGAAGTATTTAACTATTACCAGTATTCGAAAGGATAAACAGAGATTCAATAATTCAACATGAAATCTGAAAATTACAATTGTTACACAAGTAAAAACTGGAAATTCCAGTTTTGTAGAAAACGGAAAAATGTAAATTGTTTTTGCTGAGTCGAGTGTAGCACTATGTCCTTAAGACAATATTGCCCCGTATGTATCCTTTATACGTCATGGACAATTTGTCTCCCAAGATAAAACAGCAATGGAACCCTTGAGCAAAGGAAACTCAAGAGCTACCGTGAAGAATATTGAGTAACGAAATGATGCTTGGAAGTTGTAGGAAGAAGAAATTTCTGCTTGTGTATTTTCGTGTGTTGCCTCTCTTGTTTCTTTTAGCTTCTTGTTAGTCCTCAACAATGGTGTAATGGGGTGTTTATATAGGAGAGGGAGGGGCTGTTTATCGCTGAAAATCGCCTCCATAATAGCCAAATAATGGCCATTATGGAGGTAGTAAAGTCACCAACATAAATGGGAGAAAGACCAAGCTTGTTTTGGCCATTATAGGAGGAGTAATTCAGCCAAAATAAATGGTGAATTGAGTGCTTGGCATTTCTGTTTTTGACCGTCGAAATTCGATTTTACGGAAACTTCGGGGACCAAAGCGTACATCTTGAAACTTCGGGGACCAAACCGCACATCCGAAAGAATTCGGTCCAAAGCGTATATCCGAAACTTCGGGATCAAGCGTACTTCGGCAAAGTTTTCTGGCCCAAAAAGATAATATCAGAAGACCCACAGCCCACAACCCAAGACCCACGACCCGTGAACCCGAAACTCGGAGCCGGAACCGGACCGGACGGGACGGGTGGGCGGCGGCGGCGCGCGTGTGGTCTTTCCTCGAACCGAAGCACATCTAGGTCCTCCCTCCTTTAAACACATGGGATACCCCTTGGGGTCCCAAACCCCAAACCAATTTCGAATCTTATATACACAACAATTCTTTCTTCCTCTACCGATGAGGGAGAATTACACACAATACCACACTTTCCATGCTTCAAACACCTTACTTCGTGAACCAATATCTCTTTCATTTCTCAATGAAATTTGACGATTCTTGGCCCTACGGTTATCTACGTACTTAGTAGATCATGCATGTGTGAAGAACCGGATTCTCCAACATACGTTACACTAGTGTTTAAGCCGTTAAAGTTGGTCGGTCGCAACTCCCGCCAAAGGCAAATTTCCAACACCAACCTCATCAAAGGTGTTCTTATAAGATTCCCCATTTTCCGTTATTTATATAACTTATATTTTCTTGTTTTTTCGTCTCAACTATAGTTCTCTACTCTACCTGTATTTTGGTATCTAAGTAGGCGTTTGGTCATAGAATTTGGGAGTCTGATTTCAAATCATGTTTTCAAATCAGCGTTTATTTATAAAATTTGTACATAATTTCAACTTCAAATCGTGATTTCAAATTCCAAATTCTTCAAAAGAATAGGATTTGGATCTCAATTTTTGTTTTTATTTTTTTTTAAAATGTAAAACTCGACCTATAAGTTTATATTTTGTAAAAAAGGATCCATCATTTTAAATTTTACAAAAAGAGACTCATGCTCGATGTGAAGAAATTGTCCATATCACGTGGAAGAACTATAAAGAATAACTAGATACTACTATTATTGATCTTTTGACTAATGGATCTTTGTAAAATTATGTGTATTTGAAAGTTTGTAATAGCATGTAATTGGAATTATCTATTATAAAAGGAGATATGTGATTCATTAATCCGGCGCCTTAAGATATTCTGATTTATGAATTATGATTTGCTCATTTGGTAAGATTGTACCAGAGTTGGGGAAATTTTGATAGTTTTCACAAATTGTGGGATTTTCATATGAGAAAATACAACATAAGAAATTCAAATTGCATATCCAAATAAAATTTTAACAACCTGATTCAAATCATGATTTGAAATCATCTCCAAACGAGCCCCAAGTAATAAATTACTACTGAGTATCCAAGAGACTTGTGGATCCATTTATAGAATAAAAAAGGTCTCAATATTCAAGTTGATTAAGAGTTGGACATGCATGTTTCTTCTTTTAGAGTCCGGTTAAGTTAATTCAATTTAAATAACTTTTAAGCACGAAAAACTTATATATGTGTTAAGGTTAATCAATAAATAAGCAGTTGCGTTTATTTTAGATAGAAATACTAAAGTTCAAACTAAGCTATTAGTGTTATGACTTTGGTGAGAGTCATTCACATCAGATGTTTAGGTTCTAATCACACTAAATCTTTTTTTACCATTTACCAATCCATATTCGAAAAATGTACAAGTTCAGAAAGGAGTTTTATATTGTGAAGTGTGAACTATGGTTAGAAAAAACTTAAATATTCGTGAGGAAAAACACTTTTACTCGTTTGATATTTACTAGACATTAACAATTTCAAAGAACAAAAATAGAAGTTATGCTGTGAGTTTAAAATTTTGATGATTCATCATTTTTAATTTGCTCCTAATAAGGGGTCTTTATTAATGATGTAAGTTATTATCATTACCTTAATCTGATCACCTATGAGCAAATATCAATAAGACTTTTATGGCATGAATAGAAGAAATCACATTCTTTCTATTAAGGTACAATTTTTTTATCCATTTAACATGAGGAAAGAAGAAGGAATATTTATACAAGGTAAAACATTATATTATGAGAATTTGTACCTATTGACATATGTCTTTATACATAGGTACATATTCCACTTATTTATTGCTAATAACAAATTCCACTCCAATCATCAAATAATAAATTAAATATCCATGCTTAAGAATAAATTTTAAAATAGTCTTAGAATAAGCAAAAAGAAAAGAAAAATCCCAATATATGCTATCAATTACTCCCTTCGTTTCAATTTAAGTGTCTTAGTTTGATTATACACGGAGTTTAAGAAATAAAGGAAGATTTTTTAATCTTGTAATTTTAAATTAAAGATGTGTGTAGACCTTTAAATCTTGTGATCATAAATTTACCAAAACTTACTAAATATAAAAAGATGCACTCTTTTTTGTACAAACTAAAAAGAAAAGTAAGACACTTAAACTAGGACGGAGGGAGTACTATTTTGTACCACCTCCTTTTATTCCTTATGATTTATGTTACAGTCTCTTTTGTTTTCATTTCTTGAAAAATAATGAATTCTTTGAGTTTGCTTCTAATTTATGCCCTTTTCCGTTTGCACGCTATCTTCTTTTCTTTTCTTTTATTTTTAACGCAAGCTCATAAGAATTTTCAACCTAATCTCAAATATAGACCATAAAAGGTTGGAAAAAGAAAAGAAAAAGAACCTACATTATTAGAATGTTAAGGTGTTAAGCAAAGAGTTAATAATCTGCAAAAAAGAAAAAGTGAAGAGATTATGGATAAATCGTAAACTCTTAGTATATATATATATATATATATATATATATATATATATATATATATACTAAGAGTTTACTTTGCAAAAGTAGGGAAGAGATTTTGGATAAATCTTAAAACACACACACACACAATACATTGTAATTGGAACCACGTTCAAATATGTAAAACACAAACAATTCCTCTAGTTAGATGCACGTTATCAAGGAATCAATAAGGTGGACCCTCTCCGTTGTTAATAAACCCACAATTTAAGTGTATTTTTATCTAGGGATAATAACACTTTCACCCCTCTAGTTATCGATGAATAATGATTTTGGTTCTTATGATATTTAATTAAATAATATTGAACCTTTAATTAATTCAAACTAGGTTGTTCAATGTCATTTTTAAGATAGCAAAAATGTCCGAAGAATGAAGGGAGAGTATAATGATCCCGTTGTAAAATAACAAAGGTGACATCCAGAGTTGTAATAATTATAGAGGTATAAAGTTGTTAAGCCATACAATGAAAGTGTGGGAGAGGGTGGTGGAGTTGCAGATAAGGAAGGGTGTGTCTATTTTTGAGAATCAGTTCGGATTCATGCCGGGACGCTCGACTACAAAACTGGTGCATCTTAATCAAAAGCTGGTGGAACAGTACAGGGAGAGGAAGAAGGACTTTCACATGGTATTCATCGACCTGGAAAAAGCATATGACAAAGTCCCAGGGGAGATTCTTTAGAGATGTTTCGAGGCTAAAGGTGTGCTAGTGGCATATACTAGGGTGATCAAGGACATATACGATGGATCGAAGACCCGGATAAGGACTACGGGAGGAGACTCATAGCACTTTCCGGTGATGATGAGGCTGCATCAGAGATCAGCTCTTAGCCCATTTTTATTTGCATTAGTGATGGATGAACTGATGTGGAAAATTCAAGGGGAGGTGCCATGGTGTATGTTATTTGCGGACGACATAGTTTTGATTGCAGAGACTCGCGACAGAGTTAATGCTAAGTTTGAGGTTTGGAGGCAGACTCTGTAGTCCAAAGGATTTAAGTTGAGCAGAATCAAGACAAAGTATTTGGAGTGCAAGTTCAGCGGTGTAACATATGAGGAGGGCAGGGAAGTGAGGCTTGATACACAGGCAATCCAAAAATGATAAAGTTTTAAGTATCTTGGGTCCATTATCCAAGGAGATGGAGAGATTGATGATGATGTCACACATCATATTAGGGCAGGGTGGATCAAATAGAGGCTCGCATCTGGAGTCTTGTGCGATAAGAAGGGACAACTAAAACTTAAATGCAAGTTCAATAGAGTGATAGTTAGACCTACTATGTTGTTTGGGGCTGAGTATTGGTCAGTCAATAAGTCCCACGTCCAGAAGATGAAGGTGGCGGAGATGAGGATGTTGTGATGGATGCGTGGGCATACTAGGAAGGATATGATTAAAAGTGAAATGATTCGGGACAATATTGGAGTGGCCTCAGCGGAGGATAAGATGTGGAAGCGAGACTGAGATGGTTCGAACATGTTCAGAGGAGAGGCACGGAGGCTCCGGTGCGGAGGTGTGAGAGGTTGGCGGTAGTTTCAGAATAGGTCGAAGTAGGCCGAAAAAGTATGCGGAGAAGTATGGGGAGAAGTGATTAGGAAGTACATGGCACGGTTGCAACTTACCGAGGACGTGACCTTAGATAAGAGGTTGTGGAGGACTCGCATTAAGGTAGAAGGTTAGGTAGTAGTACGTGCCTCATGTATCCTTCCATACTAGCAGGTGTAGTGTTACCTATAGGGTCTTGTCCCTCGATCTTCTGCTACTATTTGCTTTTCTTATACTTAGATTATCGTACTATTTTGATGCATTTACTGTTAAAATTTCTCCATTAATGTTTATCCATAGTATTTTGACACGATCTCTTTACTTTACCTTACTTTACGTTACGTTCTTTAAATCTTCTCTGACCTATTGTTGTCATATTTCCTCTTCAGCCGGGGGTCTTTCAGAAACAACCTTCCTACCCCTCAAAGTAGGAGTAAGGTTTGCGTACACTCTACCCTCCACAAACTCCACTTAGTGGGATTACACTGGTATGTTGTTGTTGTTAATTAATTCAAACGTGTGATTTGATTTTTTTTTAGAACTAATTGTTCTTCAATCATGGAGTAACAACACAAATTTAACATAATGGATGAGTAGTTAAATAGTTTAACAGTTAATAAAGGGACAACCTTGTGCACAAAGCATCTGGCTTTAGCAGAGTTCGGGGAACGGCCGCACTTAATGGGTGTGCTATAGACAACCTAACTAATGTAAGCATTACTAGCTGCTTCTACAGCTCAAACTCATTACCTATAGGTCACACGGAGCCAACTATACAGTTGCTCCAAGAGTCCCATACAGTTAATAATGTATTAAATTTGTGAAAATTCACAAGTTGCGATATAACCCAAGAGTGCATATTACAATTATATATGTTGAATATATATATATATTACGGGGATCAAAATTAAAATTTATTACTCTTGTCCTTAAAAGAAATGACTCACTTTCCTTTTTAGTCCGTCGCAAAAAGAATGACATATTTATTTATTTGGAAATAATTAACTTTAAATTTTATCTTTTACGCAAAATAAGATAATATATGACCACACAAATATATTTGAGTTATTTTAGATCATAAAATTCAAAAGTATTCCTTTATTTTTTAAAATGTGTGCTAAATAAAAATACATCACATAAATTGGGACGAAGAGAGTAATAGTTGGTGCCACTATCCTTTTAATCTATCATACTTAGTAGTTTTTGCCAGATAAGCAAACAGAATCATCAAAATTATAGTTTAATCTTAATAAGCAGATATTAATTACATTGGAGTTGATCAGATTTAAAAGGATTATATCACTGTCGGCTGTCCAAAAGCATAATTAAAATTAGTCAATCAACATTCTTCCAGTCTTCTCTCTCTCACACACAGACACACACACAATGCACAAATGGCCGAAGAAAAGAACACAATATCCTCTCATATCACTCGTCTTCTTCATCTTCATAGTTTTCTCTATTCTCTATAATGAAATTAACATTCAAGAAATTCATTCCAAACACACCACCCACCATGGTGATGATTCATCTTCTTTAGCTAAAGAACAAGATGACCCTTTATTCCAATCTACCCACACTGTAAATTTCACCCTTCCAAGAAAACCCCCAGGTAATAATTTCTTAATTTTTCGACATTTTGTTCGTTTTACGAGCCAGTTTACTAGGGATTGTTGTGGTTTTTTTTTGTTCACTTTTTGAATATGTTTTTTTTCCCTGCATTTTCTTGAAATTGGAGTTCAGAAACAAGGACCCTTTTGATTAATTTCAATTATTTTGCAAAAAAAATTGCCGTTTGTTATTTTTGAGCCCAACTGAGGGGATTCTTTTGGTTTTTATTCTTTCATTTTTGGCCGTGTCAAAATTACGGGCGCTGGCCGAAACATACAAAACCTTTACACTGATTAGGTATATTATATGTATAATTCATGTATATTATATGTATACATGAAGGTCTGTGTGAACCCACTTGTGTGATTAGGCATCGTGATGCAATCATATCCCATCTCAACTGGGCACGTATATTTCTAGGCTTTCACAGCTTTGGTTTGTATATTCATAATGATACCATGAGCGCTTTAGATCTACTAATTCTTTGATTCCAGTTAGTAAGATAGTAAGAGGGATCTTGAACTAAGAAATAGACCCTAGAAGCTAAAAAAGGCTATCCTGTATTGCTCGCGAGACTCAAAATCTCGTGCTAAAGAGCGTGGAGGTTCGAGTCCTCTTCAAGGCATAATATTGAGAATGCTCATTCAATGAGCATTCTCAATAAGAGAGCTCGGATCGAATCGGTATTGATTACACCGGGTATGTTGTTGTATATAAAACTATACATTTTCTAGCTATTTTGTAAATTAGATCACAGAAAGGTATTGGACTGTAATTATCTCAAATTTTTTCTGGTGTTGTAGTGCCTTTGGATAAATCTAGTGCTTGTCAATCCACTGTGAAGTATAGTGGAAAGAGAGCTGAATGGGGTAGCTTTAAACCAGAGGCTGGTGGCCGGAGAGAAATGCCGGAAAAATGTGATTATTTTTCGGGCGAATGGGTGTATGATAATAGTTCACATCCGCTGTATAAAGAGTCTGAATGTCCTTATATGTCTGATCAATTGGCATGCCATAAGCATGGTAGGCAAGATCTGGAGTACCAATACTGGAGATGGCAACCTCATAACTGTAATTTGAAGAGGTAAAATTTTGATTTTTCTGCTTTTGTGTAATAGCTCATTTGTTATTGTACCTATTTGAGAAAATGACAAAAATAGTCCCTTATCTTTGATAGTAGGTTTAAAGCAGTCCCTTAAGTATCACTTGAGCAGTTTTGGTCCTTTAAGTTTGCCAAAAGTGAACAAAGTCTCTGCTAGATGTTTACCAAATCTTGATTGTTAAATTTAATCGGAACTGTGAAAATAGATTTTTGTAACAGGAACTCACATTTGGAAGTACTATGGTGTAACTTTTTAAGGTGCAATTTTTGTTATTTTTGGTCTATCTTTTGTGTGGTGTAGTTTTTTGTGTTGCAGTTTCTTGATTTTTGATGAAAATTTCTGGTGTTTCTGGTTAATTTTATTTCTTACAGTTTCAGTTAAATTTATCAACCAAGAGTTTGGTAAATATTTGATGGAGACCAAAAGTGCTCACTTTTGGCAAACTTAAAGGACACAAAAACTGCTCAGTTGATACTTAAGAGACTATTTTGAACCTACAACCAAAGATAAGGGACCATCAACCTATGTTGCTTGGACTCTCCATTAATGTTGCCACATCTGTGTCCAATCCTCCTAAGATGCACCATTTTGGAGGATCCGACACGCACCCGTCGGCATTTTGAAGAATCCGAGCAACATAGCCATCAATATGGTAATATGGTTCACAGAGACCAATATCTAAGTATCATAACTGTTAAACATAGCAATATACCCGTGATATACACCCGATATACAGAAGTTGTTAAACATAGCAATATACCCGTGTTATACACCCCCGATAAACAGAAGTGTATATCACGGGCAAATGGAGCAAAGCAGTAGCCCAACCCAGCCAGTCACGGTAGCCAGTGGGCTGGCTGTCACGGAAGCCCAACAAATCACGGGCAGATTACATAATGTAATCTTGTATATATGGTACATATATTTGATGTATATTGTAATGTATTTGTAGAATAAGGTTTTAGGAATAGAATAGGAATACGATTCTCCTATTTTGTAACTTGTATAAATACCTTTCAATTAATGAAAATAATCAAGGGGATTATTTCTTTCATGGTATCAAGAGACTAGGTCTAACAAAGTTTTCTCTCCCAAAACTTTGTACCTCTCTCGAACCCCCCCCCCCCCCCGGGTTTCTCTCCCAAATTTTCGTCTTCCGCTCTCCAAAATCTCTCTTAAATTTCTCCTCCTTTGTTCTTTCAATATGTCTAACAACAATTATCATCCTGCCCTCATGGTTTCTAACGTCAAGAACAATATTCCTATTGTGCTTGAGATGGAAAACGTCCAATAAGTGACGTGGACAGAATTGTTTAAAATTCACGTTACTTCCCATCAAGTTATCCATCACATAATTCCTCCCGCTACACCTCTTCCCGCGGAGGATCCTCAGTTATGGATTACTCTTGATGCTACCGTTCTCCAGTGGATCTATTCCACTATTTTGGTTGACCTTTTACAGACGATTATTGAGCCGAATATCACGGTTATGGCTTCCTGGAATAGATTGTGTGACATATTCCAAGATAACCAACATTCACGTGTCATCACACTCGAGCAGGAATTCTCTCTAGTTCGCATGGAAGAATTTTCAATCGTCTCTGCATATTGCAAGAAACTCAAGGAGTTAGCAGATCAACTTCGTAATGTTGGCGCACCTGTAACAAATAATCGTCTGGTTCTACAACTGGTTGCCGGCCTTTCTAAGGCCTATAACGGCGTTGGGACTCTCCTTCGTCAAAGCAACCCACTTCCCGCTTTTTATCAAGCCCGCTCCATGCTTACTTTGGAAGAAGCCGGTTTGGCGAAAAAGGCGGCTATCGGAGCAACCCCGTCGTCCTAATGACGTCCTCCACAAATTCTTCGGGTTTTATTGATAATTCAGGCCAAAACCGTACCCATGGTGGCGGCAAAAATAATCGCAAGAATAATAACAAAAACCGCGGGGGCAAACGTGGCGGTTCCGGTGGTGGTTCCGGTGGTCAGCAAGCAGGCAGTGGGCCCCGTCCAGTGACAGTGGCCCACCACCCTACTGGTCCTAGAAGTGGGGCCCATGGCAGTGGGGGGGGGGCGAGTCGTGGGCCGGCAGCCCTTATGCTCCAAGCGGCGTCCGGCGGCCGGTGGGGGGGCCGGCAAGCATTTCGGTCCCAATAATCGTAGTGGCGGTCCCCGCGGCCGGTGGCCCCCAAGAACTCCCGGCCCGGCGCCTACGGCCAACGGCCCCGATTCGGGATTCTTGGGCCCCGGCCTCCGCAAGCCCACCACGCAGCAGGCCCCACTCCCACCGACATTGAGGCCGCAATGCACACACTTGAGTTGACGCAACCGGATCCAAATTGGTACATGGACACCGGCGCAACGACACACATGACCTCCGATCAAGGTACTCTCTTGTCTTATTCCAATTTGAGCAACCCTCGTGGTATAATTGTCGGAAATGGTAACTCTATTCCAATTAAGGGTTATGGTCATAAAACGCTGTCTCCCCCAATCCACCCCTTATCTTGAAAAATACTTTACATGCTCCCAAATTGATTAAAAACTTAGTGTCTGTCCGCAAGTTCACCACTGACAATTCTGTTTCTGTTGAATTTGATCCTTTTGGTTTTTCTGTGAAGGATTTCAAGACTCCTCTCATGAGGTGTGATAGTAGGGGAGATCTATATCCTATCACACCCGGTTTCAGTCCATCGAGTCAAGCCTTGCCTTCACCTTTTGCAGCCATTTCTCCTTCCATGTGGCATGCTCGCCTTGGTCATCCGGGATCTTCTATTTTATCAGTTTTAGATAAAAATAGCTTTATTTCTAGTAAGGGTACGAGTCGTACACAAATTTGTCAATCTTGTTCGTTAGGAAAAATTGTTAAGTTGCCATTTGTGGACTCAAATTCTCATACTTCAATGCCATTTGATATTATTCATAGCGACCTATGGACGTCTCCTGTTCTAAGTTCATTAGGTCATCGATATTATGTTATTTTTTTGGATGATTATTCTAAATTTTTGTGGACGTTTTCAATGGCCAATAAATCTCAAGTGTTTTCTGTTTTCATAAAATTTAGAGCATTCATTAGAACACAATTCGAAAGAGAAATAAAAAATATTCAGTGTGATAATGGGAAAGAGTATGACAATAGGGTGTTTCGGGAGTTCAGTGATTATAATGGGATCAATTTTCATTTTTCGTGCTCTCATACATCTCAAAATGGGAAAGCCGAACGCAAAATTCGTTCCATAAATAACATTGTCCGCACCCTCTTACTCCATGCTTCCGTACCCCCATATTTTTGGCATCATGCTCTGCAAATGGCAACATATCTCCTTAACATAATTCCGTCCAAAGGTCTGACATATTCTTCCCCCTCCAAATCCTATATAATAAGAACCCTTCTTATTCTCATCTTCGGATTTTTGGGTGCTTGTGTTATCCGTTATTCCCATCCACCACAATTAACAAACTTCAGGCCCGGTCTACTCCGTGTGTGTTTTTGGGTTATCCGTCTAATCATCGGAGTTACAAATGCTTTGATTTATCCTCCAAGAAAATCATAATTAATTGCCATGTGATTTTCGATGAAACCCAATTTCCATTTACGAAAGTTCAGACTCCCGAGCCTAGTTCGTATAATTTTTTGGATGATGGTATATCCCCGTATATTACTCACCATTTTTCGGACATATCCCGCACCCAATATTCTCCAGCGGGCCCACTACCCGCTGGCCCCATTGTTCCGAGTCCAGTTTCGGATCGCCGCCGGAACAGTTCCGGCAATTGGGCCGGTCCCGGCCCAATTCGGAGGCTGGTCCGATTCACCCCGATTCCCGATTTGGGCCAAGATGCCCTTTTTGCCCGCCGCGTGCAGCCGTCCGTCTCGAGCCCAGCAAATTCTCAAAATTCACTAAATTCTTCCTCGAGTTATAGACCGGTCATTCGTAGTCAGCCGGGTATTTTTACACCTAAGAGACATTTTAATTTACATTCTAATGTCTCTAAATCCCCTTGCCCCTTAATCCCGTGTCCGCCTTAAACGACCCGAATTGGAAAATTGCTATGACCGATGAATATAATGCTCTTATTGATAATAAGACATGGGAGTTGGTGCCCCGTCCATCTGGTATTAATGTTATCAGGTCTTTGTGGATTTTTGCTCATAAGGAGAATTCAGACGGGTCATTTGCTCGACATAAGGCGCGGCTTGTGGGTGATGGTAAGACTCAACAGGTTGGGATAGATTGTGGTAAGACGTTTAGTCCGGTGGTCAAACCGGCTACCATTCGCACTGTACTTAGCTTGGCTCTTTCACAGGCATGGCCTATTCACCAGTTGGATGTCAAGAATGCTTTCCTACATGGGGATCTCAAGAAAACAGTCTATATGCATTAGCCGTTGGGATTCAGGGATCCCAAACGTCCTCATCATGTCTGTTTATTAAAGAAGTCCTTATATGGGCTTAAGCAGTCTCCACGGGCCTGGTATACGAGATTTGCTGACTTTGTTTCGACTATTGGGTTCACTCACATCAGGTCAGATAATTCCTTGTTCATCTACCGTCGTGGTTCGTCCTTGGCCTACAATCTATTGTACGTGGATGATATCATTTTGACTGCCTCTTCCGATGCCTTACGCCAGTCTATCATGGCTATGCTCAGCTCTGAGCTTGCTATGAAAGACTTAGGAACCTTGAGTTACTTTTTGGGGATTGCCGTCAAACGTCATTCAGATGGTTTGTTTTTGTCTCAAAGAAAGTATGCGGCTGAGATCATCGAGAGGGCTGGGATGTCATCCTGTAAGTCCACTTCCACTCCAGTTGATACAAAGCCCAAACTTAGTGCAGAGGCCGGCGCACCATACGAGGACCCGACCCGCTATCGCAGATCTTGCGGGGGCCCTTCGATCCGACATTTACCAGACCGGATATTACGTATGCTGTTCAGCAAGTGTGTTTATTCATGCATGATCCCAGAGTTGAGCACATGAATGCAATCAAACGCATCATTCGGTATATTCAGGGGACACTGGACTATGGTTTGCATTTGTATCCTTCATCTACATCCACACTTGTCTCATACACAGATGCCGATTGGGGTGGATGTCCTGACACCAGACGTTCGACGTCTAGCTACTGTATGTTCCTTGGCAACAACTTGGTCTCCTGGTCGGCGAAGCGTCAGGCAACTCTATCATGCTCAAGTGCAGAGGTCGAATATCGAGGGGTAGCAAATGTGGTCTCCGAATCATGTTGGCTACGTAATTTGCTGTTGGAGCTTCATTGTCCAATTCAGAAGGCAACCTTGGTATATTGCGATAACATTAGTGCCATCTACCTTTCAGGTAACTCGGTTCAGCACCAACGCACTAAGCATATCGAAATGGACATTCACTTTGTCCGTGAAAAGGTTGCTAAGGGTCACGTTCGCGTCTGCCATGTCCCGTCTCGTTATCAAGTTGCAGACATCTTTACGAAGGGTCTACCCCCGGTCCTTTTTGAAGATTTTAGGGACAGTCTCAGCGTTCGAAGACCGCCCGCTATGACTGAGGGGGTGTGTTAAACATAGGAATATACCCGTGATATACAGCCGATATACAGAAGTGTATATCACGGGCAAATGGAGCAAAGCAGTAGCCCAGCCCAGCCAGTCACGTTAGCCAGTGGGCTGGCTGTCACAGAAGCCCAACAAATCACGGGCAGATTACATAATGTAATCTTGTATATATGGTACATATATTTGATGTATATTGTAATGTATTTGTTACCTAAATTAGTATGATACACCTACCATAATTGTATAGTTAGAATTATGGTAGAATAAGGTTTTAGGAATAGAATAGGAATAGGATTCTCCTATTTTGTAACTTGTATAAATACCTTTCAATTAATGAAAATAATCAAGGGGATTATTTCTTTCAATAACATTCAAGAACCAACTGTAACATTAGATGAGAGAATGCATGAGTAATTTCTTAATACTAACCAGATAATAAAATCAGATTAGTTAATCTCAGGCTATAATGTTTGAATTTTTGTATTATGTTCTAGAAATTGTTGTATCTTGCTTGTCATGTTTATTGACTTGGTAACGTTGATACACAGGTGGAATGTGACCGAAATGTGGGAGAAATTAAGAGGGAAGAGACTAATGTTTGTGGGAGACTCACTGAATAGAGGACAGTGGATATCGATGGTGTGTCTAATGCAATCTGTTATTCCAGCTGATAAGAAGTTCATGACACCACAGGCCCACCTTTCAATATTTAGAGCAGAGGTGAAGTGAACTTATATTCAGTATATGAAATGTACCATTCAACTAAGTGATCTCAAACTTTATGTGATCTCAAGTTTGACTTAAATTTAAGGGAAAGTTACACATGTTGCTGGTTGGACAAAAAGAATTACATTTGCTAGCCAAATATATAAAAAATATACACTAGTATCTATAAAATATGTATATTTTACTTTAATATACAAAAAATATACATTTGTCGGCTATTATTTTGATGGACGGTTATACAGTGTAAAAGTCATGTCAAGATAATTTAACATCTGTTACTAAATTCAAGTGTTTCTGTGTTGATGACCAGGAATATAACGCCAGCATAGAGTTCCTTTGGGCCCCACTTCTTGTCGAATCAAATTCTGATGATCCAGTTGATCACAGGCTGTCTGAGCGAATACTACGTCCAGATTCACTCCTTAGGCATTCATCAGAATGGATGCATGCCGATATATTAATCTTCAATTCATATCTTTGGTGGAGACAGGGCCCTGTTAAGTTATTGTAAGTATGAACTCTACGTCATGACTTCAGCAGATATGCCTAGAACTAATACTTGACATCTCAGAAAACTGATAAATGAAAATTTAAAAGATAAAAAGGTGGGAGTGCTTGCTTTCTTTTTGCCGTTTTAAATTGGCTGGATTTGACCTATTTCATACTTCTTCAAATTTCAAACTTTCAGCTTACCAGGAACTATTAAAACTATTTATATTTCTAACTTGGAATAAATGGAAATTTCGCTGGAAAAAAAAGGATTGCTTTCTTATCAGTTCCATTACTTTTTTAGATGGAGTAGTGAAGAAAATGGAGTTTGCGAGGAAATAGATGGAGTGGGAGGCATGGAGTTAGCTATGGAAGCCTGGGCAAATTGGGTGGATTCCAATGTTGATCCTGCAAAGAAGGTGTTTTTCGTTACTATGTCCCCTACACATTTCACGTAAGTGAGGAGCTCCTCCTTTAATGCTAAAGCTTACTTTAAGTACTTAACTACAAAGGTCTGAAGCACAGTGCTTGGATTTGACAGTATTCCAAAGTTTAGAATCAATTTTGATTGTTATAAATGAACAAATAGAAGATTGAAAGCAGCGTCTATTGATGTATGTTGATTTTTGCATCTAATGTTAAGTACCTGATGTAAACGTTTTAGTTAGATTGTCATTTCAATCCAGATCAAACATTGTTGGTGAACTGAACAGAAAAGTTTGCATAGAACATAAAGCTATCAATTTCATTTGCCTATGTGCATTTGTTGAAATGAGTTCCCAAATATCAATTAAAAAATGCGCTATGACTAGGGCTGGCAAAATGGTTTTAACAAACAAGTAACCATTCAATCCGACCCATGCCCATTAGACATGGGTCGTATAACTAACTTTTTAAAAATAGATCAAATATGAATATTATCCACTAAAAAGTGGATATCTAGATGGATATCCATATTGTCAATACCCATTTGTCTGCTTGTCATTTTTTATGAGTTCTTGCTTTCTGGGCGTCTAAACCTATTTTGGCTTTTAGCTTGACTTCTCACCTGACTGTTCTTGAAACCATTGATAATATAGACATCCATATTATTTGCCGGTTAATCCATTTTTTACCCGTGTTAAATATGGGTGGGTCGGATACTTTATTCATTTTTGTTACCCCCGTTTGGACCCGCCCATATCCAATTTGACCTCCCTGTTTGCCACTCCTAGCTGTGACTATGAGTCCATTCTATAGGCAATAGGCTCCTGGAGAACCATATCACTTGTCTTGCGCATGAATGTGTTTCTGATTACAAGATATGAAAAAGTGAGGAGCAAAGGCAAGCGACCATTCTAATTATCCATTTCTAATACTCATTGGGTCAATGCCATAGCATTTAATTTTATGTTTTAGTACAACCAGTTGCTGGAAATCCAACATGAAAGATTCTTTTCTTGGTTAAGATTCTTCTTATCCGTTCCCTACTGTAAGAGATCATATCTTTTCTTGTTTTCTTATTTCAACATTCAGGAAAGGAGAATGGGAACCAGGAAGTGAAGGAAACTGCTACAACGAGAAGCTTCCCATAAGCGGAACATACTGGGGCATAGATTCCGACTTGCCCACTATGCAGATGGTGGAGAGGACGCTGGCTAGGTTGGGCTCAAAGGTTAACGTTCTCAACATTACTCAGCTCTCAGAGTACAGGAAAGACGGCCATCCTTCCATCTACCGTAAGTTTTGGGAGGCGTTGACTCCTGAGAGATTAGCGGACCCTGCAAGTTACTCGGATTGCATCCATTGGTGTTTGCCTGGCGTGCCTGATGTATGGAATGAGCTGCTATTTCAGTTTTTGTGAAAAAAAAGAAGGTACACTTTGTAAGTAGTATTTCCACTGTCGTCGGAGAAAAGAAAAAAGGAAAAAGTTCACATTGAGCATAATGTACATCTCATATGAGCATGGCGTATTTCGTCTGTTAGTGTGGAAGCAAAATCTTGAACCTCAAGGTTTAAGAGAGATACTGTGTCTTGCTTTTGAGTTCGGTTTGATAGTTTGATGATTTTCGATACAAGTGCTGGTGGGAGATAGTAAGTACCCGCTGAACTAGTTGAGGTTTGGTCAAATTGACAGCGTTATAGAAAAAAGTTCTTTGTTCTATCCAATGACTTTTTAAATTTAAATGGGTGTATACCACGAACCACAGCTTTGGCAGCCGTTTAATTCTGCCTGTGCTTTCATACATAGATCCATACATACGTTGTGAACTAGTGAATTTAACCGCGCGGTTATGAAAGAAAACAAAAATTGATAATGTTAGAGAGGGCGATAGCTTTGATTTCCTATATATATTTTATTCATTGCTACAAACAAACATCAACTAAGATGATTCACTATCCATGAACTAATATCACGATTAAATTTATGTTTGAATAATAGCAATGGGATTTCTTGATATCATACTACGAATAACTAGGATTTCAATGAAAAGAGGTCATTCATTTGATGAAAATAAAAATTAATATAAAAATTTATTTTAGCTAATTTTATGTTTTACTAATTTCTACTCCATTAAAGAATAAACAATAAAAGAGAAAAATAAATTTATGTGGTCGTGCGCGTAATGGATGCAGTTTGAATCACAATTTTTTCTTTCCTTTTCCTTGCTTCTCTTTTTCTTTTTAACCTTTCTTTTCACTTTTTTTTTTAAAAAAAAAATTTAAAAATTATTTTTATTACATAGGGGATAAGGGCAACGGGGAGGGAATTGCCATCCCCACCAACAAGGTTAGAATTCAGATAGCTAATCAACTTAGCTATTAAGATTCCCCAACCTTTTTTCTCACTTATTACTTTTCTAAAAGATTTTTTTTTAAAATTGCAGTCGTGCTTTACAACTTACTGGATCCCATCCATCATCCAAATTAACCAAACAAATACCTAATTTATTTATCGTTAAATTGATTCTGTTATGAATTCAAATCTCATTATTCTCTCCTATAAGTTTAGCACAACAGATTAATAATATAATAGCTATTTGTATCTATATTTTATATAATAACCATCTATCTATTATATAAAACTTCCTCCTTTTGCGTATTCAAATTAAGAATTATGGCAAAGAAAAATAATAATCAAATGGTTATCACTCAAAGCCATCATCATAATCATAAAGAAGTCACCTATTGAACATTTTAATTAGGTCAAAGGTGCAAATATACCCCTCAACTTTGTGATTTAGAGCAGATATACTCTTTATTAAGAAAGTGGTGGATATATAACTCTGTTGTTACAAAATTGTGCAAATATACCTTTGGATTCGTATTTTGTTCGTACACAATCAACGGAGGCCTTCCCGACATATGTTGCAATGTCTCCAATAGCATGCTCTTACTTCGTCTTTCCCTTAATAAGTCACCAAATTTGATGCTTTTAGTTTCCTGAAGTACACTCGCATCTGTCTATCTATGTCATAGTTGCTTGGAAGGAAGGTCTCAGATGTACCTTCGGCATGTATGAGATTTTCGGAATCCTAGAAAGGGATTCCTTCGCTCCAGTGATCTCATCGAAAGGAAGACACTAAGATCAAATATTTCGAGCCGGCTTCCGCTTTTTTCTGACGGAATTTAAAAAAAAATAATTTAGCTTATTTTTGAATCAAAAACGCCACGGGACTTTAAAAAAAGTTTACTTGTTTAGTAGACATATTTTTCTAAAGTCACATGGTAAATCTTTTTCCTAGTGGTTCGGGTCTGATTCATTTACAAATTTGGTAGATTTTTTTTAAAGCCACAATTTTTTTAAAAAAACAAATCAGACCCGATCCACCAGGAAGAAAATTATCGCGTGACTTTAGAAAAACATGTCTCCAAAAATAATGGGTAGACTTTCTTTTAAAGCGATGAGACACTTTATTTAATTAAAAAATAAGCTAAACGATTTTTTAGAAAAACTCCGTTAGTGAAAAGGGTATATTTGCACTATTTGTGTAACGATAAGGGTATAGTTACACCATATTGTAACGGCAGGTGTATATATCCACCACTTTTTAACGGGTATATCTGCTCTAAATCACAAAGTTGAGGGATATATTTGAACCTTTGCCCTTTCAACTATTATATGCTTGTTTATACATGTAAATTCAGCATTCACAACATGCCAGAAGTAAAAAGTATCAAATAGGTATGATGACGCTCCCCCATACCGAAAAAATAGATAAAAGAGGACAAAGAAAATTACTTATATAAGTCAGCCTCTCTTTCTGTATTACTTCTAATTGTTTTTTGTATCAGCATAGCACTGGTGTACCAAAAAAGGAATGAAGAGCATATATATATATGCCAATATATATATATATATATTGGAAGATCATTGCTCCCAAAATTTAATGCAAGAGTAATTGTTATTTTTAAAAACGTTACAAAACAATCCCAAGTCTTACTATAGGGAGGGGAAAGATGAAGAAACATAGACATTCAATATGCACTACTTATTCATTTTAATTAGAGAATTAAAACTTAACATTGATCATGTTATTACTGCTAATGTTAATACTGCTACGTGGGCTGATTTTATATTTAGTTTCGTGGGCTGTTTTCTATATTTATTGTTTCGGGGGCTGATTTCTACTCCTATTTATTTTGTGAGACTTTCATTAATCTATTTTGTTAGTAGATTATATGTACATAAATGGAAAAAATGCAAAAAAAGGAGATAAAAGATAATACTGTTAAACAAAGGTAATATACCTGTGATATACACTGAATATACAGCAGTATATATCACAGATATACAAAGCAGTGAGCAGTGGCAGCCCAGCAGTGGAGCAGTGGCAGCCCAGCAGAGGCGGCCCAAATGGCCCAACTCGTCCAGGCCATTCACGGTACTAGGGCAGCAAAACAGTAGGACATAGTTGTATATTAAGGAAAGTATATTGTAGTATATTTGTTACCTAGATTAGGATATACACTTACCATATTTAGGATATACACTTACCATAATTGTATAGTTAGAATTATGGTAGAATAAGGTTTTAGGAATAGAATAGGAATAGGATTCTCCTATTTTGTAACTTGTATATATATCTATTCAATCAATGAAAATAATCAAGGGGATTATTTCTTTCAAATACAAATGCTGACCATAGAGAGGTGTCACATCACTTTGTCTATGCCTAGCTTTATAATATATATTGAATTGGAGAATATTAATATACCTAATAGATGAATCTCAAATATAAATATACAACAACAACATATCCAGTATAATCCCACAATTGGGGTCTGGGGAGGATAGAGTGTACACACACCTTACCCCTACCTTGAGAGGTAGAAAGGCTGTTTCCGATAGACTCTCGGCTCAGGATAATGCAAAACAAAAAAAGACAAAAACAAAGCATGTCAAAAAAAAGTAATAACACAACAGTGCGCTAAGCGAAAAACAAGAAACGATAGGTAGCATCATAAATCGAAGGAGAAAAAAATACATGAACAATACTACGACTATTATTAAGGAAGAAAAAACGAGACGATATTCTACTACCTACTAACCTTCTAACATAATCTGTGTCCTCCACAACCTCCTATCTAAGGTCATGTCCTCGGTAAGCTACTACTGCGCCATGTCCAGTCTAGTCACCTCTTCCCAATACTTCTTCGGTCTACCTGTGCCTCTCCTGAAGCCATCCATAGCCAACCTCTCACACATATGCACTGGAGCATCCGCGCATCTCCTCCTCACATGCCCATACCATATAAGCCTCGCTTCCCGCATTTTGTCCTCTACCGAAGCCACCCCATCTTGTTCGGATATCTTCATTTCTAATCTCGTCTCTCCTAGTATGCCCACACATCCATCAAAGTATCCCCATCTACGCAACTTTCATCTTCTAAACGTGAGAGTTATTGATGTATAATACTAAAAATACTTATTTTTCCAATGAGCGTTACCTCTCAAATCCACTGAAAATTTGAGATTTTCAACAGAGAGCTGTTGGAAATCATTTTATTACTAGCATATTTCCGGTGAATTCATTGAAAAACAAAATGAACAAAGGCCCAAGGGCTTTTATTCATCATACATGAATGAAAGAGAATATGTGCATTTTCTAGTCATGTATCTACAATATTCGACCATATACTTACTTAAGTTAATTATTCCTCAAAAAATTGTGTGGATTTCCCTTCATACGGGCTGGTCTTTAATTGTTGCTCGTCAATTTGCTGGTCTTTAATTTTTATCCCTACTACTCATTTAATAAAAAATTATGGGTCAAAGTACCCTTTTTCGTGGGTCTACTAAATCAGAGATTTTAATTTTTATCCCTACTACTCATTTAATAAAAAATTATGGGTCAAAGTACCCTTTTTCGTGGGTCTACTAAATCAGAGATTCTGGGTTCGAATCCCCGTAGAGGCAAAAAAAAAAGAAAAAATTCTCGAGGCAAAAAAAAGAAAAAATTCTCAAGGCAAAATTCGGTCAAAGTTATATAGAGACTATGCTCCTTGGGGCATAGTTTCTATGTAACTAGCCGGACAAGACATAATCTTAATTTTTCAATAAAACTTTGCCTCCAGGCATAGTTACATAGAAATTATGCCCCTTAAGGCATAATCTTTATACAACTTTGGTCGAATAGGCATAATTTCTATGAAATCTTGCCTTGAATTTTTTTTCTTTTTGACTCTGCTGGGATTTGAACCTACAAACTCAGAGGTATTTTTGGAGGAATAATTACATAGAAACTATGCCCCTTAAGGCATAATTTCTATACAACTTTGGCCGAATAGACATATTTTCTAATGAAATCATGCCTTGATTTTTTTTTTGACTCTGCTGATATTCGAACCCACATCCTCAAGGGGTATTTTAGGCGAAAGGCAAAAATTTATGACCACCAATTTGAAGGGCAAAAATTTAAGACCACCCTAAAATAGGGGCAATCCTGTGAATTGCCCAGTGTGATGTATGTCAAAGACACAAGTATGATGACGGTGCTTATCCTGGATTGATCCAGCCACTACCTATTCCTGAAGGGGTATGGACTGATATTTGTTTGGATTTCATTGAGTGATTGCCTAAATCTGGAGGTAAAGACGTCATCTTGGTGGTAGTAGATAGGTTGAGCAAATATGACCACGTTATGTGCTTACAATATCCCTAATGCTCAATTAGTGGCACAATATTTTTTGGACAATGTCTTTAAGTTGCATGGGTTACCTTTCACTATTACCAGTGATAAGGACCCTATTTTTCTAAGCACTTTCTGGCAAGAGTTATTTACTCTACAAGGTGTTCAATTACATAGACCTACCGCATATCATTCCCAAACTGATGGTCAGATTGAGGTTCTAAATAGAATTTTGAAGACTTATTTGAGATGTTTTTGCTCAGATTTCCCTGGGAACTGGTCTAAGTTCCTACATCTAGCTAAATGGTGGTACAATACCACCTACCATACTGCTATTAGATGCACCCCTTATGAGGTTTTGTATGGACAGAAACCACCTACCACCTCCCTTATCTAGCTGGTGAGTCTTCTTGTGAGATGGTTGACAGATCATTGGTTGCTAGAGAGGGATTTAGCTGACAAACACAGAACTGACAGGAGTTTTGAAGTTGGTGATTGGGTCGATCTTAAGTTGCAGCCTTATAGACAAATTTATATTGTAGTAAGACCTTTCAACAAGTTGGTTACTAAGCACTTTGGGCCCTATTTGATTGCTGCTAAGGTTGGAGATGTTGCTTACAAGCTTATATTGCCTGCTGATGTGTTGATTCACCACACTTTCATATCTCTGAGCTGAAAAAGTGTCATGAACTGCCTAATGAGACTAATCATCCTCATGTTTTTCATTTATCTAGTCCTTATTGTCCTTCTTCAGGGTCTACTTGACAGAAGGATGGTGAAGAAGGGTAATAAAGTTGTGGCTCAGGTTTTGGTTAAATGGACTGATTTGGATGCAACTGATATTACATGGGAGTTTTTATCTGATTTGCAGCATATGTTTCCGTCATTTCAGACATTAGGACAAGTCTGTAGTTCGGTAGAGGGTATTGATGCAAGGTATATACCTCATATATGTGTGATATACAGTTGATATGGAAGAAGTTAGTTAGGCAGTTAAATTCCAAAAGTTAGTTGGTTGTTCCCAAAGTTAGTTACGATATCCATTAGTTAGTTACAAGTTGTAACTGTTGTATTTCAGTTAGTTAGTTCCAGATTTAATCTATATATACCATGTAAACTGTAAAACTGATCATTCATCATAATACAACTATACTCTTTTTATCTCTAATACAATTTTTCCAATTTGGCTTCTTCTTGATTACCCTAATCCCTGAATTGCTAGAACGGAGCTTCGATTAGATTCCTAGGTCTGTTAATTTTTTATAATTCACTCAATTGCATTATAATTGTACATCAATTGATATCAGAGCAATCGATCCTCGACATTATGATTAGGACTCGAAGCAAGAACCAAGATAAACCAACAAAAAAATGGAAGACAAGTTGTCACAAATTCAAGAACAGTTGCAGAAACTGGTGGAGGTTATGACCAGTATGAATGAAAGGAAAACACACACTAATAAAAAGTTGATAGAAATCAAGGAAGCCATTGGGGTTATGACTCAAAAAAGGAAAAATAATGAGCAGGCGAGTACTGAATCATCAATCAGCAGATTCTGTCCAAGGGATGGTCGCCTTGAAGGGAGAAACGGAGAATCTCAGAATGGTTTAGCGCATAATGAAAATGATTCTTCAGCAAGGGAACTTAAATTTCTTGAAGACATGCTTCTTGCCACACTTTTTAAGGAAGATGAAGGTGATGTATCTTCTAAATTTGGAAGAGATGTAGCCGCTCCTTACATATTCGATCAAATGCCTGAAAAAATGGGATGTCAAGGAGGGCTCGATAAAGAAAAGGAGAAGCATAGCAGAGTCGGTGTAAAGCAATAGGGATTGGATATGTTTGTTGTTAATAAAGGCCAGCAACAATTCTTTCACCTCAAATATGATCGAATGAGGTTTACAGGAGAGAAAATGCATTTAATAGCAGAAATTGTGATGTTTATTCAAGATTTTCTTGGAAAGAAGTGCTCTCATGGCAAGCTCGTGCGCCTTCACTTGGAAAGACGAGTTCGACCTCTTTTGAGCAGATAGAAAAAAATTGGTTTTCAGTAGCTTGGAACAAACACATGGAATTGGTGAAAATATATTTAATCTTGGTCGAGTAGTTAAAATAATTTCTTTACAAGTTATGAGCGTGGAGGAATTAAAACGTTCATTGAAATGAAAGAAAAGCTAGAGAAAGTGGAGTTAGGCAACTATGAAACTTTTGCAGTTGAATCACTTGAAGGGAAAGTTCATAAAGAAGAGGTTGTAGATGACAACAAGAAAATGAAACTTAATGAACAACATTTTCCAAATATCCTCCTTGATAATCAATTGAGTTGCCCAAGCGGACAACTTAATGAACAGCATGACATGGAGAGTAAAATGAGAGTCTTAACTCTCTCTTGTGTGGTAAATAGTGCTCCTGCCAATAAGAATGACACCTTTGCTATTTTTCGATGATAAAAAATTGGGTTATGGGTGAATTAGAATATGACTCATCATTTGACACCTTCACATGCTTATTGATTTGATCCATTTTGATTGTTCACGCTCGATGTACCCAAATTATAATTGCATCAACTAACAGTTTGTTTGGACGATTGTTACCTATTGTAATGTAATGTATTGTTATTTTTAACATAATGTTTATTTTTATTATTATTTAAATTTTATTGTAATGTATTGTTAAATTCATCACTATTTAACGACAAAAATATCTCATTTTATGTAATGATCGATTTGATGTGATCGCGTCGCTATTTTTTTTTATTTTGTCTTTTCTTTGTACTTACAATAATCTTATTATCCTTTACGGTACGTTTATTAAATACTTTTCTTTATAACATTATAGGTTTATTCTTCAAATAAGTAATGTATGAAATTATATGTAACGAAGAAAAATGATAGTATCTATCTAAACATTTTATTCATTAAAATAATACAATGCGTTACATCATCTTTCTACAATACCTTATGAAACCATAATTAACCTGAAATAAATTTTTAAAGCTAGCTGCTAAATATTTAAAGACCACAATAATTCTTGAGACCAAGTCCATTTTTAGCTCCTAACATAACATATTCAAAATATTCAAGCAATTTAAAAGGCATGAAGAGTAAAGGGTGTTCTTCATCCACTAGTTCTTTTGGAACCTCTAGAGTATAATCTGGTTTTGGTGATGAAAATAACTGAATGGAAAATCTATCTTTGTCTCCTGCCATGTGTACCCTGTGGGTAGCAGATATCAATCTACCATTTGTCCATGCCTGTAAATTCATAATATCAATATATAAAACTTAAATTGTACAATTTAAGCTACATACAAAATTTCATTTTACGCTTTCGGTGAATTTTAATAAGTGATAATAGGTACTTAGTGATCATATATTTTGACATTATCGCCAATTAATGATTATGAAAGGATTTACCTATATCATCTAATATTTTTTTGTCCTAATTTATCTGTCACATTTTCTTTTCTAATCAATGCAAAAAAAATGTCTATCTTTTTTATATTTGGAAAATAGAAATAATTTGACTTTTAAATTCCCATTGTCATATTTTCTTTTTTAATCAATGCAAAAAGAATGTCATCTTTTTAATATTTAGAAATAATTTGACTTTTAAATTCTCATTTTACTTGACATATTTATCATTTTCAATTTTTCCAAAAGAGAGACATGTTATTCCAACAAATATCAACATTTATATATATTTCTTGGTAAAAACACTTACCTTTAGTGGGTTACCTCGTGCAAATTTGAGTTAGTCGGGACCGGATAGTTAAACAAAAAAATCTCTATTTCTTTTGTTTCTCTTCTATAACTACTTGAAAATAATGAAAAAGAGACAAATTTATCAATCGAAAAAGGGCAGAGGTATAAAACCTTTCAACTCTGGACAAAATTACAAAGCTAAACAATAAAAACTCATGCTAATTGCTAACCCCATTTAGCTACGGATTAGCGATGAATTATAAGAAAATCTAAGCTGCGTATTAGATGAGAATTACCGACAAATTCCGTAGCTAATTTCATGTTTTCTAGTAATAAACAACCAAAAGAAAAACGGCAAAAAACTTACCATGAAGGCCTCTGCTGATAAAACAACATAGGAATTTGGTGAAGTATTGAACTCAATCCACTCTCCATTTTTGTTGAGAACTTGCAATCCATTTTGATTTTGTTTTATTATGGTCAAGTAGCCACCATCTGTATGGGTACCTAATCCTGATTTATTCCCATCTTTAACTTGAGTTTTCTTATAATGTGTAAACCTCAATAGGAAAAAATTGGGATCCAAGAATTCATCAATGTAATCTTTTAGCCCAAGACTCTCCAAAACCATCATTTTCACCATTTCATCCAATTCCATAAGTGGCTTGTAGTAGGACCTTACTACATTGCTGCTAAATTAAATATAGGTATATAAATATATGGTCAACATCAAACATACAAAATTTGAAGAAATAGTAATACAATATTATAATACTACTACAACAATAAACTGTACTTCAATTTCTAGCAAGTCTGAGTTGGTTCTATCAATTTTAAAGACAATGTCGCTTCATTCTAGCTCATACTAGTCCAGTATTATACAAAAATAAATAGATAAGTTAAGAAATACAATTATAAGTCCTTTTTCTACTGACATATAAATCTAATAGGATCAAAAATTTCCTAACCGGGAGTTGTAGTGAGCATGCAAGTAGAGTTAGAATTCTAACTACAGATTCAGCAAATTTCAGTAGGTTTGATCAATTTCTCCACACCCTTAACTAGATATCTCCGGTTCGAAGTCTAGGAATTGAAAAAAGGCTGATAGGGAGCCCCTTTAATGTTCTTAAACCTTTTTTCTTTCATTATATATTTTCACTAAAAATGACTTTCGTCGTATCAAAACACGCACACAACACACAAAGAATCTAGGCATACCGATAGTTAGGGTTTCCATCAGGCCAGAAGGTATTGGCAAAAGTTTCAACACTGTTTGGGAGGAGCAAATCAGCACTGCCCACACTATCATAGAATGCTAGACGTGGAATTTGCTCTTCATAGATATGATAGGGTTTCTCTCTATATTCTCTCAATTTAGATACCAATGGGAATTCAAATACTTCTTTTGAAGTATCAAAAATGGCCTCTCTAGTTTCATTTGGAACTTTATCATATATTGCTTCAAAACAACCATATTCTTGCAAGGCTTCAAGAACTTGAATCTTTGTTTTGTCCCATTGTGGAGTCTTTGGTTTTAGCTCTGGATTGCGAAAATCTATGGTGGGAACTTTAACTTTGCTCGATGCCATTAATGAATAATTTTAAAAATAGGAAATAGAAAAAGAAGAAGAAGAAGAAAGACTTCACAATGTGAAAACTAAAGAGGGAATAGAGAGTATATATTGACAAATAAATTACTGCTCCATCTGTTATATTTCATCTCCAATAATTCTCGGTGTAAATTGGTAATTTTCATCTCCAATAGTTTCCATTAAGAACCAAGAACTATGCATGCAGAACACGTGTAAATGAACTGTCCAGCTTTATATTGGGCCTGTTCCGAAGGACACGTGAGAATTAAATTTGAATGTAGTTTGATCGGATTGTTTAGTCAAATAAATATTTGGTTAGGTGTGAATTGAGTAATTACAAGATCAGCTTTTAGTTTTTTTTTGTTTCTTTTTATTTTAATTTCTTTTTATTTATATTATTTAATTTAATTTCTTTTTTATTTTTACTTTTAAAATTATTTTTATTTTAAAAATATATTTTATATTATTTATCTTTCTTTTTTTTTCTTCTCATTTCCAAACATTTACTTCTCGTGATTCCATGTAATTGCTCTTATATTACTTTTCATTTTTAATTCTTAATTGTGCTATTATCCAAATTTTTTGAAACAACACCTTCCAATATTAGAAAAAATGAGTTATTAACAAACTTGACATATAATGAGTGATGTTATTAAAGTATAATTTCGTTATCGAATGAGGTTATAGAGTATTTTTCCTTTCTGAATTATATTTACTTAGTTATGTCGGAACTTACTTATGTAATGTTGGTATTTGACATAAGAATATTATGTTAATTTTTTTTAGATTTTGAATTTAGGTTATATTTTCGATTTCAATTTATTTATTTTAGTACTATTGACTTGTTATTTCACATTGCATGTTGTTTATCTTTCACTTACAATTAATAGATTATTTTTTTATCAAATATTTGAATAATTTTATGATATTATATTTATAAATATTGATCTTTTTGTCAAACATCCAATCCATGATGTTCTTACAAACGTGTGCTTTACATTTTTATAATTAATTAAACTAAAATATTATTAATTTGAAAAAATATATCATTTATTTTTTATAAATATATGATTATTACTTAATATATTTTCAAGAAACAATATATATCTTAAATACGTAATTTAATATCATTTATACATGCACATATTTTTCAGATATTAATTTTAAATTTGATAACTAAATTTTATTTTTAAATTAAACTAACTATGTAATTACATTTGTACAACCAAACAATATGCTTGTAATTACACTGTAATTACGTTATGACAAACAAACAGGTCGTTGTAGCTTTCCAAACAGACCCTTCTATTTCAGTAAAAAAAAGCCAAAACTACCCTTGAACTATCCGAAATAGACAACATATACCTACCGTTTGTTTTTAGTATCAAAAGAGCCCTCGTCGTCACTCCTGAGATCACAAATGGTCCTCTCATTAACGGACTGCCACAAATGTTGATTGGGTAGTCTGACGTAAAAAAAAACGCTGACATAGATGTCGTCTAGGTAGTCCAAGTGGCTAAAACCCTCCACACCTTTTAAATCAACGGTTTCTTCTCCGAATTATAATCCTAATTTCAAAAAAATTGAGTTCAATTGAAAATCTCGAACAATGTTGTACAAATTTTTATAAATTTTATCTCAAACAACCACAAGGCAATGGATTGAAAAATCTCAATAATAATACTTCTCAAAATAGTAAGAAGCAGCAACAAATAGTATTATTATAAGTGAATTTTCAATCTGCAATTTTCAAATTGTGATTTAATTTTTTTTCATAATTTCTATGAATCTGGGTTTCGAAAGAGTGGATGACAATTGTGGGGAAGAAGATGATGATGCTCATATCATCAATGGGATCAAGTATATTGCATCAATCCTTTTTATATGTTTTATCTTTTTCAAATTTACACAAAATATATTTTTTAGTTTCTTTATGTAATTCATTTCATTTTTCTTTTAACAAATGATTTTTTTTTTTTAAGTGAAGAAAGATGATATACTAAAATGAGTTGTCTAGCATCGTAGGATCGTTCATTTGGGTATTATAAATATTCACATTTCCTACTTTTAGTCACATTATTACAGTTACTTGAAAATTCAGTATGGAAGAAAATATCTTTCTGAATTAAAGTTCTAATTTGGAGAAGAAAATATTGATTTAAAGGGGAGGGAAGTTTTAGCCAAGTGGACTGCCTAGATGGACAGCCATGTCACCAACTTTTTTCATTTCAGACTGTCCAGTCAGCATTTGTGGCAGTCCCTTAACGAGAAGGGCATTTGTGGTCCCTTGAAGTAATGACTGAGGCTTTTTGGTACAAAAAAACAAATGGAGGGTATATGTGATCTATTTTGGATAGTTCGAGAGTAATTTTGGCCCTTTTTGTTTCTATTTTAATACTCCCTTTGTCACAACACAATTTGAATTTCGAGAGTCAAATAATTTAATTTTGATCGTGAATTTGGCATAAAATCTTCAATTTTTTTAATTAAAATTAATATATTTAAAAATGACACAAAAGGTACTATAAGTCACAATAATTGACAGTTTAAACTATTTAAAAGATATATAAAAAATTACGATAAAAGAAAGAATTTGTTTGAATATTGAAATCTAAAAGATGCTATTTAACTAAGGGAAAAAAGTCTATTTATCTAATTGTATCTGATAATAACGGTTATTTTTCAAATAGAGTCAAAAAGTAATCAATGGGCATAAATAGTTGGCTTTTGCCTTTGAATAATTTAAAAACGGTTTTTGTGGCTGTAATTTGCAAAGTTGCAAGTGGTAGTTACTAATTTAATAGTGACTTATCCTAATGGGACGGGGCTCCTCTCCATTTCCACACACTCCATTTTTCACAAGTTTCTATTTAGATGAGAGCCACATGTTAAAAATTAAAAATTAAAAATTAAAAATTTTAAAAAAATGAAATATTAAAAATTAATTATCTAAAATAAAATCTTAATCATGATTAGATTAACAACTATTTACTTTATTTACACTAAAAAAGTTTGACAATCCCACAATTCTAACTAAAACATTATGCTATTCATAAATAATTTAAAAATTTTCTTACCTTTCCTATTTTATTACGAGTTCCCTTTTTCTTTTTACAAGTTTTATTTTAATTTTTATACTGGTACTTTAGTTTTATATCCTCCCCCCCCCTCCCCAACCCCCTAATTCTTCTTTACGTTCCTATCAAATAAAGAGAAATAGATATCATTAGCTTAGTGGGAAGTGGGAACAGTAAGATCTAATTGAATCAATATTTAATATTTACAAGTTTAAAAATAAAAAAGTAATATATATAAATTTTAAATATAAAATATTTGTATAATGTTAATTTTCTTTATTTTTGCTATAACTCATAGTTACAGAAACTTTTTTAAAATAGTTATAAAAATGAATAGAGTAAGATAGTTCGATGAATTAAACGATCCTAAATGCTGCCATGTCTTAAATGTCTTATAAAAAATGTAAGTATAAAAAAGTTATTACACAAGTTGACAAAATATAGATATTCATGATATGTGTAATTAAAAAAAAGAATACTCGTAATAAAATAGAAAATGTGAGAAATTTTTAAATATATTTATGAATGAAATAATGTTATAGCTAGAATTGTGGGATTGTCAATTTCTTTTTAGAGTTAATAAAGAAAATAATTGTTATTCTAACCATGATTAAGATTTTGTTTTAGACAATTAAATCTTAACCTTCAATTTTTAATTATGACACGTGTCTCTCATCTAAATAGGAACTTTAGGAAAATGAAGAGGAGCCCATCCACTTTAATGATCCTCGTGCTTCTTGTCTGCCTATTATTAGGTTCGTATTTAAAGTCTTAGGAATGAACCATGAGAGATTCAATCTCTTTTAAATATACAATATAAATTCTGGCAATGTAATTTACCTCTCATGTCGATGTTTAATTCATTAATTTTACTAATAAAAAGGGTTAAAATAGCAATGGTATCATTATTCCAATAGCTACTACGTACAAGAAAAATAATTTATTCATACTTAGATCCAAGAGGAAAGTAGGGGTGTTCATGGATCAGTTTGGGTCGATTTTTGATTTAAATCTAAATCAAATCAGTGTAGTCAATTTTTAAATTATTAAATCAAACCAAACTAAGTATAATACATATCCATCAGTTTGATTGTCGTCGGTTTGGTTCGATTTGGTTCGATTTTTCAATTTTTAAGAAACTTAATGGTATTTCTCTCTTTCATTTTTCTGCTATTATGAACGATTTTTTTCTTTCTTTTCCAACTTATAATCTGTCATTATTTTTTTATTATTATTATGGGAGCTCTAATTTTCTTGAATTATGGAGAAAGTATCTTAAGATTATAAGCTTTGATCAAGTGAATAAAGATTGTAATAAATATAATCTTTTTTAGGTAAATCTCATAAATGTTTCTTTGAATTAATGAGATTGGATTTCATGAATCTCTTTCGATTAAAAATAAGCTTAAGGTGTGAGCTCTTGGGGAAGATCAACCTGTTATCCCTAGAGTAATTTTTATTCATTGAGCGACGGCAAATGGATCTGTTTATCATAAAGAGATTCCTCGTTTGTAACCTTCATTAACCTATTAGAAATTAAAAAAATGATAAAAAAAATAAATTAAAATTACTTATAGAAATTAATACTACTATATCTTATATATATAATTATAAAAATTATGTATATCCCCACTTTATGAGAATTCACTGGGTATGTTGTTGTTTATAAAAATTATGTATATAATTTATCGGTTCAGTTTGATTTTTTTATTCGGTTTATTTTTTAATAAAACCAAACCAAATTAAATCCAAACAACTATCGATTTATTTGATCGGTTTGGTTCGATCTACGGTTTAGATTTGTTTCTAACCAAACCGTGAAAACCCTTAGAGGAAAGATCACCTATATAATTTGTGAGTTGGTTGGCTATCTGAACTTTCACCTTGTTGGTGCGGGTTCGAATCCCCACATTGCAATCCCCTCCCCCATTTCCATTACCCCTACCTCCTATGTAATAAAAAAAGTCTTTTAAAAAAACCTATATAATTTGTTACAATTTGAATGAATAAATAATTTATATTTTTTTTACTTTATCTATTCGATTGATTATATTACTTTTCATCTATTTCTCGTGAAAAAAATCATATAATTAAACAATATTTAATGATCATAAAATCAATCTCTATCGATCTATATATCAAATTATGCTAATTCGCTATAGTTAAATAATAATAAATTGAGTTAAAATATATATTAATTAAGTGATATTCTTATGTAAAAATGCATGATATGCAAGAGCGGAGGTTGGGGCAAGGGAGTTTATTCCAAGCCCTTTAGGTAAAAATTATACAGTATATATAAAAATAAATTTCTCTTTATAGTAGATGTTGAATTCCTTTAGCTTCTTCATATGTTTAGTTAAGTATATTTTTGAATCCCTTTGCTAAAAATCTAACTCCGCAACTAATGATATGCACCTATTTCTTTAATTATGGATCGAGTCCAAATTTAAATAATCTATTTTCTCCACACAAATAATATTCTTGCTTGCATCCCTTGCCCAACAAGTTACATTCATCCTTGCACCCTCACCGATACAAAGTTCATATTACATTTTTGTATGTCAAACAACCAAGCACATGAAATTAGTAGCAGAAATAAATAAGACATTTTCTCATGTTCATGCAATATGATCTCCTTTCGTCTCTCTTTTTCTTCTTCTTTTTTTTAAAAATAATAATTAGCCAACTTTTAGATGTCTTAAATTTGAACTGATGAAGATAGATCTATTGAGTTAATAAATATGCATGTTAATGGCATGTTATTTGTATAGATTATGCGGATTATATTTTCACGAGCTAATTTTTTCACGCGGTTAGTTAGGCAATGCAGCTGAATTATTTAGCTTTTTCTTTCCTAGTTTCTGGTCTGAACTCGAAGGATGACCAAGACGGACCACCTAGTGTAATACTAGGAGTCCGGAGCCTAAAGGACATTATTTTAAAGTAAAAAAATCAAAGGTGTTGTGGAATTTGAGATAAATCAAAAGGGGTTTATCGCATACCCTTCTACGACTTTCAATGATATTAACGACAAAACACCAAACGACGTTTGGTTAGTGGGCCCCAATGATTTTTAAAAATAATTATCTTTATAATTCATGGATTAACCAACGAGTCAACGACTAGCTACAAAAAATATTAAAAAATTAATTACAACTCGTGGACCACTTCACTAGTTACAACTAAATTTTTGAGATTGAAACTTTGCACTTTAGTGATGTCAGGTAAATTTACATTAACTTTATTAAGATTGCATTGCATTAATTTTGAATTTTATTTATTTATAACTTGCGGACTAACCAATGACTTGCTAAATTTTTTTAAACAAATAATAATTATAACGGGTGTATCACTCCACGAGTTACGGCTAAATGTTCGAGTTAAACTTTGCACTGTAATTGTGTAAGGTAAATTTGTAATAACTCTATTATAATTGCATTGCATTAGCTTTAGAAGGAGGTATTCAATCTTTGAACATAAAAAGTTTTCATGATACATGGTTGTTGAACCTTTGATCATTAAATATTTTTTTATGATCCATGGTTGAGGGCTAGGATATAAAAATTAGCTGTAACTCGGAGGTTACTCTACGAGTTGTGACTATTTTTAAAAAAAAATAATTGTAACTCGTAAATTCATCTACTCGATCATGAGTTATTCACACCTTCTACTTTGGGGTGATCTTTAATTTTTTCCGTTAAGCACTTTTGACGCGGCATAACTTAGATTTCGCTCGGCAATATTTATAATAGAATATTTTCCGAATATTCTTTCATTAATTGTATATCTCCTATTTTAGGTAGAATTATAATATTTTTGTAATTATGTTGATTAGTACCTAGTTTATAGCAAGGTAAATATTTTTGTAATACTATATATATCGTAAATCATTCATCAATAAAATCAGAAATATATTCTTTTATGGTATCAGAAGTGTAACCCTAAATATCCCACTCTAGCCACCGACTTCTTTTCTCGGCCGCCCCCTTCCCACGTCGGAACCCTAGCCGCCGACTTCATCTCTAGGCCTCCCCCTTTTCCCCACGATGGAACCCTAGTCTTTTCGGTCATTCTCCCTCTCTCTTTCTCCTAAATTTCTTCTTCCATGACTGACAAAACCAAATTCCATCCTGCATTTACAGTCAACAACATTAAAAACTTCATCCCTATGACTCTTGAGATGGAAAAAGGTCAATACTCCTCGTGGGCGGAGCTTTTTAAGATCCATTGTCGTGTTTACGAAGTTATCGACCACTTTATCCCTCCTACACCAAAGTCTACAGATCTAACCTCGGCTTCGACTTCTGATGATGCACTCTGGTCTCGTTTGGACGTAGCCGTCCTCTAGTAGATATACGACACGATCTCTATTGATCTGTTGCACACCATCATTGAGACCGATGCCACTGCCTGCCATACGTGGAATGTTTGGAAAGTATTTTCCACGACAACAAAACTCAACGAGCGTTATACCTTGAAAATCAGTTCAAGGACGTTCATCAGTACGATTTCCCAAACATGTCTGCATACTGTCAAGAACTCAAAATGCTTGCCGATCAACTCTCCAACGTCGACGCACCTGTCACTAATCAACGATTGGTCATGCAGCTTATTGCAGGCTTGAACGAATTCTATGACAGCGTTGCCACAATTCTTCAGCAATGCACGCCGTTACCTCCATTTTATGAGGCCTGTTCGAAGCTATTCTTGAGGAAACTCGGAAAATCAAGTGCAGCACCACTCAGGCCAGCATTGCCGACGTCGTCCTCACCACTACCATCCGGCCCTCCGCCGACGGCAGGGACTCCAACTTCGGTAACCAAAACTGCCGGCCCGAGGACCCGCAACAGCCCGCATCCACCCGCAACAACCGCTGGAGCAAGCAATCTGGCAAGGGTCGCGGCGGATGGAATTCCGGAAAAAACGGCGGCGAGAAGGGGCTGTCCCCGCTGGTAGGAAACAACTAGTAGTGACCGCGACAGTGGCAGCAGCCTCCGTCGTGGGTTTCCTACCCACCGTGGGCCGCATGTGCCTCTCCTCCTTGCTCGTATCCGACATCCTCGTGGACTCCACCTCAGAATCGACAGGCCCATCCTGGCATACTCGGCCACGTCCACAACAGGCCTACACAGCACAGGCCCCCACCCTCAACTTATGCACCGACTGACATTGAGGCAGCTATGAACACAATGTCACATAACGCTCCAGACGAAAATTGGTATATGGACACATGCGCCACATCTCACATGACGGCATCACAAAGTACTCTCTCGTCTTATTCCAATTTGAGTAATTTAAATCAGAATATTATTGTTGGTAGTGGACAAGGCATTCCCATTCACGGTTTTGGTCATTCATCATTATCTCCACCACATCCACCACTAATCTTAAAAAATATCTTACATGCCCCTAAACTCATTAAGAATCTAATCTCTGTGCGACGTTTCACAACTGATAATAATATTTTCCATGACTTTGATCCTTTTGGTTTTTCTGTAAAAGATTTTACGACAGGGAGACGAATAATGAGATGTAATAGCACTGGAGATCTCTACCATATTTCAAATGCCGTCAACAATCCATCCTCAGTTCTATCAACCTTTGCTGCTCTTTCGTCTTCCTTATGACATTCTAAATTAGGACATCCGGGAGATTATGTTTTACGCTCCCTTAGAAAAAATAATTTTATTAATTGCAATCGTATTTCTAGGACTCCTATATGTGAATCCTGCGTTTTGGGAAACATGTTAAATTATCATTTTCTGCATCCAAAAATTATACTTAAATGCCTTTCGATATCATACATAGTAATTGATGAACGTCCCATATTTTAAGTACGGCTGGCCATCGATATTATATGTTGTGAAATTTGAGATAAACCAAAAGGGGTTTATCACATACCTCTCTACGACTTGCAACGATGTTAACGGCAAACACCAAACGACGTTTGGTTAGTGGGCCCAATAATTTTTTAAGATAATTATCTTTATAACTCATGGATTAACCAACGACTAGCTATAAAAAATGTTAAAAAATTAATTACAACTCGTGAACCACTTCATGAGTTACAAACTTTTTTCAAATAATAAAAAAATATTTAAAAAAATTGTGGTGGTGGGGTGGGGAGTATAGGGTGGTAGTAGTGGTTGGGGTTGGTGGATTGGGTGGTTGGGGAGGGCGGGTTGGATTGGATGACAATGGAATGGTTAGTTGTGAGACTTGTTTTCTTACTTTGTTATGAAAGTCATTTTTCTTATTTTAAAAGAATTTATTTTTTCTAAAAAAATATTTTCTAAATTTTTTGATAAACCTCATAAAATTGAAATGTTTTCAACGTACCAAACACTCTTAGAAGGTATATCAGCCACAAAATTTGGCGCCCTCGTGTCGGGTACACTGTAGTTTACAAAATATTCAGAAAGATATTTTTCTAAACAACTCGCATATCAACCGTTAATTCAGTTGATAACCAAAAACAAAACTGATTTTCTTCCCCCAACGTATCTAAAAGCCAGATTATATTTTTTTTCTTCACAATTATTCAACCATGGCGTCTTCACTTTACCACCAATATACTATTAATCCCTTATTTACACAGTCACTTCACCAGAAAAATCACAATTACAGTTATTTCTGCTACTGTACTAATCTTCAACTAAGGAATAATAATAATAATACTAGTTGCTCAGATCGACTCCGTACTACACTCATTAAATCATCTGGAGACAAAAATCCTACTAGCCTATCCCAAAATTCGATTCATAATTCAAATTCAGAGGAAAGTCGGGTCAAGAATCCGGACCCGGATCCGGGACCCGACCCGGATATTCCATCCTCCTCATTATCCTCATTGTTGGACTCAGTCACTTCCCTGCTGTATCATCTTCGACACACTTGGTTTTGTTATTTATTATCCCTCCATCCCAATTTATGTGATATTTTTGCTTTTCGGAGTCAATTTGACTAAACTTTGAAGCTAAATTTGATTAGATTAATTTATATATTTGAAAACTACTATAAGTTACAAACTTTTCTCAATTTCAAAATGTTGGTCAAAATTTATGCAATTTGACTTACAGAAAGCGAAAAGTATCCCATAAATTGGGACAAACGGAGTATATTTTTTTTGTATTTGTGTTTTTTTTCCTGATTTTTGTGTTGTGTTATTCCAGGGAAGTGCTGAAATTTGATGGAATTGGATGGGATATTGTGTCCATTGCATTGCCCGCGGCGTTAGCTCTTGCTTCTGATCCCATTACTTCACTTGTTGACACTGCATTTGTTGGACATTTAGGTACTTTATAGTATCCCACTTTTGTTGTGGTTTATTTTTCTCCAGTGAACTGATATTGAGTTCCAAAACTTGCCTTTGCCAAGGGATCATAGTAGAATATTATGATTAGCTGGTGTGATTGAAACCTAGCTGCTGATATTGTTACTTGACTTGTTTGATTTTGTGTAATATAGTTATGAGGATGAAGATAAAAGTTAAAATTATGTTTTAACCATTATTTACAATTTAGTAATGCTTAACATTTCTTCTCTGCCGTATTTCCTTTTCATAACTACTTTGATTTGCTGCACTTGAGCTGAGGGTCTTTCGGAAACAACCTCTCTACCTCCACAAGGTAGGGGTAAGGTTTGCGTACACTCTATCCTCACCAGACCCCACTTGTGGGATTACACTGGGTCTAGTTGTTTTTGTTGTTGTAGTAAAGTTCTGTACAAATTCAAATAGTGTATAAGTAGGTCGAAACTAAAGTTTAATTAGTGTGTATATTAATACTTAATATACAAAACTTATACATTTGCCGGCTATTATTATTTTGAGTGGTCCATAAATGTAATTACCCCTAATTGGAGTGGGTCCCACTTTAAGAAAGATGGCGTGAAATTAAGAGGAGGGAATAGCATTTCGAAATAATGAACTGCAAAAGCAACTAACTCAACGCCTATTTGCTGTGGATCTACTTGCTCGGACGCTTGAATCTATTCCACCGCAAACAATCGAATATTGTGCAACATTCTGGTTCATGTTTTTCTTACTTATCTATGCATGTGTTTTGTAGGTTCAGTTGAATTAGCAGCAGTAGGTATTTGTGTATCAATTTTCAACCTCATCTCGAAATTGTTCAATGTTCCTTTGCTCAACGTCACAACTTCATTTGTTGCTGAAGAGCAGGCATTGATTGCTAAAGGTGATGGTGATTGTTTGTCAAAGAAACTACGGTTATTTTATCAAACATTCTGCATTCACCTGATATGAGTTATATTTGTGTTCTTAAACTAGATAGTTCACCTGATTCACAAAGAAAGATACCACTTCCTTCAGTGTCAACTTCTTTACTACTTGCCCTTGGCCTTGGCATTGCAGAAGCTGTTGGACTTTCCGTTGGCTCCGGTTTACTGATGAATACCATGGGTATATCTGTTGTATGTCTTAATTTGGAAAACAAAATTATCTTCTAGCACGAGCGCTAAATTTTTCTCTTCCTATTCCCAAGTCATAAGCTATTGAGGGCATTTTTTGTTTGGGCAATATATCTTGGATTTATGCATCCCCTATTTCTCTGCGTATTATATCCCATGTGTCTTGCTGTTTGTTGAAGATTTTCAGTGTAAGTCTATTTGGGATTGTGATGTGTCACAGGATTCACCAATGCGTGTACCAGCTGAGCAATTCCTTACAATGAGGGCCTTTGGAGCTCCACCAATCGTTATAGCACTTGCTGCTCAAGGAACATTTCGTGGATTTAAGGACACAAAAACTCCTTTATATGCTGTTGGCAAGTATCAAAGATACCCAAATACTTCTCTGATCTACAAGCAAATCCAAGTGAAATCTGTCCTGACATCTTGTGCCTGATAATCCTGTTTCATAAGTATTATTTATAGATTGTTGGCATATAACTGCTTCTAGCTGTAAAATTGCTGTTTGGATATTAACTTCACAAATTCATTGGGAAAGTTGAGATGGAAATGTGTTGTTTATATGTACCCCTTTTTAGTTAAGCTAAATTCTGTATGTTAAGCCTCTAATACAGTAAGTTTTCCTACATAAGTACAGTTCCGACAATATAGGCGAGCAGGCACTACTTTAGACGTTTGACTTAATTTAAATTTACACATCTTGGTTAAGTAGGGATAAAATCAGCTTTTATTGAAGACTTGTTTAGCTCAGTAAACTATAGAGAAACAACTCTTGGGAATGCTATTACCTTCTGAGATGTGCCGAGTATGGCTTTCTATAACGAATTGTTTCCTTCGCGTGATGGCATCTCCCCATCCCCCCACTCAGTATGGTCTGATAAATAGTATTCTTTTGTCGTTATGTCTCAAATATTTGAGTATAAGATTTCCGTGAACTTCTACTTCATTATCTGATAAAGAACAGTTCTGGATTGTCAGGAGCTGGTAACTTGCTAAATGCATTATTGTCTCCAATTTTGATATTCCCCTTTGGTTTTGGCATTAGTGGTGCTGCAACTGCTGCTGTGATTTCTGAGTATGTTGGTGGCGGTAAACCAAACCATAGTTACTCTGTACATGATATAACTTCCTGTCCATTTTCTTTATCTTATTTTTTGTTTGATCTACATTTTCACCAGATACTTGACTGCTTCTATCCTTCTGTGGAAGTTAAACGGGAAAGTTTTTCTTATTGCTCCAGACATTGACGTGGGAAGATTTTCTCAGTATCTTAAATCTGGTACTTTCTTGGAAACTCTTGAAACATCAGCCGAATCAGGATACATTTGGTAGTTAACAAAGATAATTTTGATAAAAAGATTCCCATTTTGTGTGGATAATCTGTTTGACATGGCATTCAGAATTGTCCAACTGAATCTTCTATTATAGCTGCTAGTGAAACTTGAAATTGGTACGTTATCATATAAATCTAGAACAGTTGAAGATGAATACTTTAAGTGAAAAATGATTTAATGATTTGAATATAATTTCTTTTAAATTTGAAGATAGAGTAATGGAGGAATGACGATTATGCGGCAAATTTAAGTTAGAAAAAAATGAAGCTCTCTCTAATATGATATAAAAAAACTTTTGGTTAAGGTCAAGTCCATTTTAATTTTGCATCCGTTGAGCATATTCTTTTTAGGCATGGAAAATCAGTATTTGGATACAACACCGTATGTTGCAAAAGGAAACCTAACACAAAAATTATCCCCGCTGTAGTGGATGTGTCACTGTACTGCTTGACATGTATTCCACTACTATCTTAGATGCTCAAATAAAAGGGGGTGGGGTGGGGGTGGGGATTTGGGTGGGTGGGGTGTTATGAATGTTAAGAGTCCCACATCGGAAATGGAATGGGAACATGGACTCTTTATATGGACTTGGACAATCCTCACCCTACAAGCTAACTTTTGGGGTTGAGTTAGGCCCAAGATCCATTCTTTACATGGTATCAGAGCCAGACTAATTCCAATTCTTTGTTCATCGATGTTGGACCCCCAAATTATATTATCCACGCTCCAGTTAACAAGGTCTGGGCGTTCGGGGGAGTGTTAAGAGTCACACATCGGATATGGAATGAGAACATAGACTCTTTATATGGACTTCGACAATCCTCACCCTAAAAGTTAGCTTTTGGGGTTGAGTTAGGCCAGGTGCCATATTTTTACCTTGTAGGGTGAAGATTGTCCAAGTCCATATAAGGAGTCCATGTTCCCATTCCATTTCCGATGGGAGACTCTTAACACTCCCCGCACGCCCAGACCTCGTTAACTGGAGCGTGAACAATATAATTTGGGGCCCCAACATCGGTGAACAAAGAGTTGGAATGAGTATGACTCTGATACCATGTAAAGAATGGATCTTGGGCCTAACTCAACCCCAAAAGCTAGCTTGTAGGGTGAGGATTGTCCAAGTCCATATAAGGAATCCATGTTCCCATTCCATTTCCGATGTGGGACTCTTAACAATGAACATAACACTTGGCATGAATTCAAGTGAAAATTTTCAAATGTCTCATGAACTTTTTTTCATCATGAATTCATTTATTAATCTTATTGAACTATAATGATTTAAATTTAATCAATCACATTTTTGAACTGATACTTCATAAACACAATCTCGTGCCCTTTAATGAAACTAACAACTTTTACTGATTCTTTAGATCTGTTTCAAGAAAAAATGCAGATCGAAAGGCTTCCATGTGCCAAACATATAAACTAGCATTTGGTCTTTGAGTGACTGCAGAATATTTTGCATGTCAAAAGCCCGTCGAAAGATAATTACGAGTTTCTCTTGTGGGACTTTATCAGAATATATTAGAATTCTCTTAGCTTATTCAAAACAAAAAGATCAAACCTATCTTAGGTTAAGTTTGTTCTTGTCTTTTCCAGGTGCCCTTCTAATAGGGAGGACTTTAGCACTTCTAATTACCACTACGCTATCAACAGCACTGGCAGCACGAGAGGGCCCCGTTCCTATGGCTGGTCATCAGATCTGTGTTGAAGTTTGGTTAGCTGTATCTTTGCTAACTGATTCCTTGGCACTTGCTGGGCAGGTGAGTATACTTTGACTAAACTATTTGTTTTTTCTGCTGCCATTTCTGGTTTTATTGAATAATTTTCAGAAAGGTTGTTCCGCAGGGCTGTTTTACATCTCAATAAAAGCCAAATACTTGTGAATTCAATTTATTAGCGATTAGGACCTCAATGTGCTTCCCTGTAACAGATGGAACTACATCATATAACTCTTGAATCTCTTCTTTTCATTTTTATTTCTTTTTGGTTGTCAGTTACCAATGAAGTCACAGGCTTTTCTTTAACTGAAGTTCAAAACGAGATCATAGCTAGTGTCATATTTGGATATTTTGCATTGTATTATTGCTTTCAATGTTTAGTTATGAAATATGAGTTTAGTCATTCGTTTTCTTGATTGCTTTCTTATTCTTTGATCTTTAGGCTCTCCTTGCCAGCGGAGTTTCTCAAGGTAATTATGGCCAAGCACGTGAAGTGGTTTATAAAGTTCTACAGGTAACTTTAGTTCTTACTCCCAGTACTCTTTATTGACTTTCAACCGTGATTACTGACTCAGCTTTTCAGAGAAAACAGTAATAACAGAAACACTGACCTGCTACATCTTGTATTCTTTATGTGAATCTTGTCAGATTGGTGCATTGACAGGAGTTGCCTTGGGTTTTAGCTTGTTCGTTGGTTTTGGAGCGCTCTCCAGCTTATTCAGCACGGATTCTGAAGTTCTGGAAATTGCCAGATCCGGTACTCTGGTATGAAAGTCTTATCTAGATTCCCTCACCATTCTTCCCTTGCCTTTTGAACCCCAAACAGTAGCATGTTCCCCATAGTTGACATATAAATACGTCAAGAGTACACTTCCTGCTTTGCACCAGCTCGGTAGTATCTATATCATGAAATAGTTTTGGTCATTTATAGAAGTAACCGTACGGATGTCATTTCTAACCTTGTAGAGTCGTCAGGTTTGTTATCTGGATTAACTTGATATTTAAACGATAAACTACTTATTCTCTTCTTATTAATATGGTTTATTGGACAGTTTGTTGCTGGATCTCAGCCAATAAATGCCATTGCCTTCGTTCTTGATGGGCTTTATTATGGTGTTTCAGACTTCGAATTTGCTGCATATTCTATGGTAAGCATTATTACACATACCTGTTTTTTTTCAGAGAATAGTATTCTGACCTGCGATACCAGAAATAATGCCGGAGTAGAATCAAATTGAGAGTGCAAAAAAAACTTTTACACTGGAGCAACTATTAAATGTGTAGATATATAGTTAAGTTTTTATTAAATTGAATTGGTGGAAAATCAAAAGGAAAAAAAAGTTGGCAAGAGTATATGGTTCAATGAGGTGATCAGAATGTCGAACAAAAAGAAATATGTACATGATATTTGCATTTCTGGTTAGGCTTAACATATGCTGCAAATCAGATAAAAACTCCCAAGTAACATCAGTTGCATCCAAATTAGTCCATTTAACCAAAATCTGAGCCACAACTTTATTACTCTTCTTCACCATCCTTCTGTCAAGTAGACCTTGAAGAAGGAAAATAAGGACTAGATAAATGAAAAACAGGAGGATGATTAGTCTCATTAGGCAGTTCATGGCACTTTTTCAGCTCAGAGATATGAAAAGTGTGGTGAATCAACACATCAGCAGGCAATAGAAGCTTGTAAGCAACCGCTCCAACCTAGCAGCAATCAAATAGGGCCCAAAGTACTTAGTAGCCAACTTATTGAAAGGCCTTACTGCAATATAAATTTGTCTATAAGACTGCAACTTAAGATAGACCCAATCACCAACTTCAAAACTCCTGTCAGTTCTGTGTTTGTCAGCTAAATCCCTCATCCTTTGTTAAAGGGTAATAATAGCCTCTCTAACAACCAATGATCTGTCAACCATCTCACAAGAAGACTCAACAGCTAGATAAGGGAGGTGGTAGGTGGTTTCTGTCCATACAAAACCTCATAAGAGGTTCATCTAATAGCAGTATGGTAGGTGGTATTGTACCACCATTCAGCTAGATGTAGGAACTTAGACCAGTTCCCAGCGAAATCTGAGCAAAAACATCTCAAATAAGTCTTCAAAATTCTATTTAGAACCTCAATCTGACCATCAGTTTGGGAATGATATGCGGTAGGTCTATGTAATTGAACACCTTGTAGAGTAAATAACTCTTGCCAGAAAGTGCTTAAAAAATAGGGTCCTTATCACTGGTAATAGTGAAAGGTAACCCATACAACTTAAAGACATTGTTAAAAAAATATTGTGCCACTGATTGAGCATTGTAGGGATGTTGTAAGCACATAATGTGGTCATATATGCTCAACCTATCTACTACTACCAAGATGACATCTTTACCTCCAGATTTAGGCAATCATTCAATGAAATCCAAACAAAAATCAGTCCATACCCCTTCAGGAATAGGTAGTGGCTGGATCAATCTAGGATAAGCACCAGCATCATACTTGTGTCTTTGACATACATCACGCGAATTGCCCCTATTTTAGGGTGGTATTTTATTTTTGCCCTTCAAATTGGTGGTCATTAATTTTTGCCTTTCGCCTAAAATAATGACCTAAAATACCCCTTGAGGTTGTGGGTTCGAATATCAGCAGAGTAAAAAAAATCAAGGCATGATTTCATTAGAAAATATGTCTATTCGGCCAAAGTTGTATAGAAATTATGCCTTAAGGGGCATAGTTTCTATGTAATTATGCCTCCAAAAATACCTCTGAGGTTGTGGGTTCAAATCCCAGCAGAGAGTCAAAAAGAAAAAAAAATCAAGGCAAGATTTCATAGAAATTATGCCTATTCGGCCAAAGTTGTATAGAGATTATGCCTCAAGGGATATAGTTTCTATGTTACTATGCCTGGAGGCAAAGTTTTATTGAAAAATTAAGATTATGCCTTGTTCGGCTAGTTACATAGAAACCTATATAACTTTGACCGAAAAGACATAATTTCTATGAAATTTTTGCCTTGCGAATTTTTTTCTTTTTCTGCCTCTACGGGGATTCGAACCCAGAATCGTTGATTTAGTAGACCCGCGAAAAAGGGTACTTTGGCCCATAAATTTTTATTAAATGAGTAGTAGGGGTAAAAATTAAAGATCAGCGAATTAATGAGCAAAAATTTAAAACCACACAATTTTTTGTAGAATAATTAACTTAAATAAGTATATGGTCAAATATTGTAGATACATGAGGACGTCTGGAACGAAAAAGTCTAGAGAAGATAAAAAGAGGATCAAGCAATAAGTTGTCCTGGAAGCTGATTACACATAGTAATGAATTGTTGTCCCAATGCTGGTTGCAGAATAGTTACATTTGAATCTCTGGTTGTTTGAACCATAACCAGACAGTGTTACATCTGCTAGGGGTCTTTGCTACAATGAATTATGTAAAAGCCTAGAACATAATTTCAATTTAATCGGGGTATCTAATTGAATTCAATGTAAGAACCACTATTTGAAAAAATTAAGATGGTGGCTTTGGAGTGTGTCCTACATTGTGACTAACAAGATAAATATCGTCAGATTATGTTCTCTCCTTCTGATTGAGCTTCATATCTTTGACAAACAGTTTGTGAATGGAATAATCTCCTCAATCTTCTTACTTGTGGCTGCGCCATTATTCGGTCTTCCTGGGGTCTGGGCAGGACTTTTTCTCTTCGTGGCCTTGCGTGTTGTAGCTGGACTTTTGAGGTAAATCTGTGTCCATCTCTTTCGCCGACCTTAGAGAGTGTTAATTTTACGAATTGAACCAAGTTGCATTTAATCGTAAATGTTGTCTTAGTTTTTCATTTTCTCATGGTTATTTAGTTATTTAAGTGGAAGTCTTAGTCGATTGCTTGATCTTGTAACGAATTATAAAAAGCCTTTTTCTTACTACTTTGACTGTATTAGTCTTCATTTGAAAGTTTTAGGTGGAATCCAAAGCCTCAAATTTCTGTATATTTCCGGGAAAAGCAAATTTTTGCATGGTTTATTTGATTTTTGTCCTTAGAGTGTTGAGTCGTAATATTCTGCTTGCACCAAGGTGAACAAAATCTACTTTAATAATGCTGGTTATAATCTCTCCGATGAGCATCATTAATCTCTTTGATATAATTAGCTTTAAGAACTCCATATGACGAAGGGGAGCCTTGGAGTAACTGGTAAAGTTGCTGCCAGGAGGTCATGGGTTCAAGCCGTGGAAATGGCCTCTTGCAGAAATCTAAGACTGCGTACAATAAACCCTTGTGGTCCGGCCCTTCCCCGGACCCCGCGCATAGCGGGAGCTAAGTGCATCGGGCTGCCATTTTTTTTTTTTAACTCCATATGGCCCAGTTACTACCCAAGGGTTTTTGCTTCTAAGTCACCAAAAAATGGAAGATGGTCTAAATCCTTATTTCTTATTTTCACGACATAGCCTTTTATTTTATGTTGTGTTATCTCTGAGTGAGACTTTTTGACAAGTACTTGTGAATACTAGGTTACAATCAAGAGATGGACCATGGAAATTTCTCCGGTCGGATATGGAACAGGATGGTGACTGACTTTCAATGAACAAGTGATTGATTCTCTATAACGGTCAGCAAACTCTATTAGGCTTATGCCAAGGATGGCACGAAATCGTACCTTATTTAGTCATTTGCAGATCTTGGCAAAAAATTGAACTCCTGATATCTGGAAAGATAATTCTACAGTACAGGCAAGTCGATTTCATCTATCACTTTGGTCTCTACTGAGGGGCTGACGATTTATCTTCGAGATTGCCATTGTGGAGGTTCCAAGAACAATCATCCTGTTTAAGGATCCATGATCAAGTTACATCATCTCAATGAGAATTAGAAAAATCTAGGTAAATTCTAACTTGGCAAAATTTCTTTCCTTTTTCTCCAGTTTGTAAAATAACTCAAAGAGAGAGTTCGACCAAGTGATCTTTGTAGAGTCGAACAGCTTATTGTGATCATACCTTATACACTTGTATGCTAATGTAAAAGTCTCATTCTTTTCATGTACACTCTCTCTCTCTGGATAAGTGCATTGTCCTTCTTGCTATGTATTCTCATTCTTCAAGATTTTGTATTTCCTTTTTCTGTGTTGAGACTGTTGAATCGTGTGACCATTGTTATTTCTTTTTTGGTGTTAAAGCTTAAGTTATTAGAGAGTGTGCATGTGTGATCGTATCAGCTTTTGAGCCAATATTCTAGAACCAAAATGGATATACATGAAATTAATTTACACATGATAAATAAGAACATTAAAACCAGAAGCCATCCAACTCTCTCTGGATTCAAACATATGAAATATTCTCTTTTTTTCCCTTTAAGGTCTAGTACATAATTTTCTAAGAAGAAAGGTTGTGGGGTTTCAAAATACAAAATATCTTGTTCTTCTTCCTCCCTTACGATCTTCTTTTGAAATATTCTGACCGGCCAGTTAACAAGGTCAAAGGGAAAATAATGAATGCTATATGATTGACAAAGAGGGATGAGAATAAACTCATAAAGTGCAAGATTGAGATTCCTCTTTGAAACACTAATCCTAGAGAGATTTTTTGAATGTCTCTCTCTAAAGGCTTACTTTTGCCTTTCCACTTCAAGGGACGTGGTGAGAATAGAGAAATCTCTATTACAGAGCTAATTAGTGGTAATTTGTATCAACTTATCGATATCTTTTACTATGATTTTTGAGTTCAAAAGTAATCAATAGAGGCCTACACGTCATAATTGAGTTCAAATTATTGTACCTACAGAGGGGTCACTTGAAAGTTTACACATAATGTGTCCAAATCATCTCAAGTGATTTTTTCTTATTTTATTACTGTACTACTTGCACATCCTATCGATTATGATCATTTCTATTATTTAATCTTGTATGTATACAAGTCCATCATGGAATTTACTTTTCTAATGTTGACTAACCTTGTATTCCCACAAAAAAATCTCATGTTTATTTTATAGATAGAAAGGTATATTTATATGCGACCCCTCCACCGGGCCCCATTCGGGGTTTTTGTCCAGTGTGTCTCGCTTCTCGGAAAAGAAAGACAGAAAGTTCTCGGTAGGATTGGCAGCATACCCCCCTCAAGGCACGATTCCGAGACAGAATCACATATCTCATACCATGCTTCTTCTTTCTCCGAATCGGTTTCTAATATTAGTCAATCAAGATTCACCATCAAGAGAGGGAAGAGCCTTGACTTTAGGTTAGGCCGGCCTCATCATTCACGCAATTCCCCCGTCCATCCAAGGGCGAGCAATGTCTCCGATGAGGAAATCAATAGAATTATTGATAAGAAGGGTCGTCATGCCAGCTTGCTGACACGGGGATATTTTTGGTATTCTTCTGTTTGTGTGGTTTAAAGATGTTATACCTAGTGGTTTTGTCTGTGTACTATTTCTATCTTGGACAAATAAACATTGCTCTTCTATTTGATAGTTCCACCCATATCCCTAAGGTACAAGTTACAACTATGTTCTTTTTCTGAATAGTGACAACCTTTAAGTCCTTTCCTTTCTCAATGACTACAGAATGTACTGCACCACCAATTAGCGGAGGTCCAGTAGACATGTCTAATCTTGTAATTGAGCTTGGTCCAATGTAGATACGGACTTTCGTTATTAAATTTTGAAAAAGAAAATTGCTTTTTTTCCTACCCAAAAAGTTTAAAAGAAATGGTCCATGGATTTGATGTCTGCTAAACAAAGGGTACATTTGAACTATGTAGTTGGTTGATGCAGTAACTTGAAGTAATTAATTTTGGCTGAAAAAACAAAGGCTTTTGATAATTAGGTCGGATCTTTTGATATGATTTTTTTTTGATACGGGTCATTTGATATTGTATAATTTACGAGGTCCAAGTCTATACGGCATAAAGATTAGCTTATTTTGTTTAAGTTAGTTGATGATTGTAAGTGATAAATTTAATTAGAGTGACTTTGTAAGAGAAAATTCAAAATTTGAGTGATTATCTTAATATAAAATTAAGTTAAGTGACTTTACTAAATAATTTCACGTACCGTTTGGGAAATCACTTAATTTTATGGTTTCGATTAATCTTAGAACTTTATTTTTTTTCTTCTTTGAAATGTTACACGTGTGTTATTAAATTTTTACCAAATTTCAAATCCATTACAATTGATTAGACATGAGTTGACACAGGGTAAGTTTCATAGATGATCACTTAAATATGATTTTTTTTTATTAGAATAAATCAACTATGCCTTCTAACACAAAAGTCACAAAACGTTGTCCTTACTAACACCAAAGTCATAGGGAAGTTGGATTTTTTGATTTATGTGACTTTTGTGTCAGTAAGGGCAAAATTTTGACTTTTTGTGTTAGTAAGGGCAAAATTTTGACTTTTTGTGTTAGTAAGGGCAAAATTTTGTGACTTTAGAAAACATAGTTAAGTGAATTTGATGAAAAATCTTATAGCTATATGATTGACCAGTCACTAGCCCTCGTATTATAAGATTCTCCCACCATGTGGTCGAACTTCGCTTCATTTAGTTCAGTTTAGTTTTAGTTTTAGTTTAGGTTTATTATGTAAAATAAAATTTAATAAAAAAGAAAATAAATAGAAATAAGATTTAATTCGAAATACTAAATAAGAAATAAGAATGAGGAGTTTTTATGTGAAATTTACCCGTTGACACACATAATAACAACTCAGAGCAATATGTTCATCCAAATATGAAAAAAAAAACTATAGTGACACTTGAAGGCTCTTTTTTTTTTGTTTAACCTTACCCGTCTAATTTTTCAGACATTTTGAAAAAAAAGAGCTTCTATTTTATAGGCAGAAGGGTTTTGCTCGGTTTATTTGATTTTTGTCCTGGAGTATTTAGAGTCATACCTCTTACAGAAATGTGAGGTAAGATTGCGTACAATATACCCTTATGATCCGGCTCTTTTCTGGATCCCGCGCATAGCGAGAGCTTAGTGCACCGGGCTACCCATTTTTTAATAATTAGAGTCATAATATTCCAGTTGCACGAGGGTGAACAAAATCTACATTAGTAATTCAGGTTATTAATCTCTCCGATTATCATCATTAATCTCTTTGGTACAATTAGCTTTAAGAACTCAAATATGGCCTATTTAGTAGTTACTGGCCAAGGGGTTTTGCTTCTAAGCAGTCGTTCGGGCAAGAACTTGAAATCATAATTTGAAATTATTAATTTGAGTGAAAGTTGATTTAAAATTGAAATTGTGTTGGTCATAAGTTTTGCAAACAAAAATTTGAAATTAAATTATATTTTTCCTCATAATCATGAAAATTCACAATTTGTAAAAAAATATCAAAACTTCCCCGACTCTTATACAATTTTATTAACGAACAAATTTAACAACGGATTCCTCGCAATAGCACCAACTGATTTTTTAGTGTGCTTTATGGAAGAGGGAAAGTGGCTTCTAAGTAAGCGCTGGATAATTACTTTTGTGATAAAGATGATTCCTTTTTTTTTTTTTTTGGTAATCATAAATCCAAATTGAAATTAAAGTTTTATTCTAAATGTGATAAAAGAATACAAATTTGACACCATAATTTAAAACCGCATGTCCAAATGACACCTAAGTAGCCAAAAAATGAAAAATGGTCTAAATCGTTATTTTCACGTTAGAGCATTGTCTTTCTATTCTGTTACCTTCGAGTGAGACTTTTTGGCAAGTACTTGTGAATATCAGGCAACAAATGAAATATGTTACAATGAGCAAGTGAATTGATTCTCTATAATGGTCAGAAAAAATTATTAGGCTTATGCTAAGGATGGTGTGAATTGCTGATCATATCTTATACATATATTTATATCAGATGTAATCTTCACATGCAGGCTTGATCAGAACCCTAAAAATGAAAAAAAGATGGAAGAAGGGCAAGAACTTGAGAGAGAATTTGAAATCTTATTATTCAATAATTTTTTTTTGTTGACGAAGGAACCCGCAGTCGCTACTCTCTCGAGTGCGCACAGGGTAAACCCCGGACTGACGCAATAGCCTGCAAACCACGTCAGCCGATTAACCACACTTGGCAAGCCATGTGTGACAGGCTCAACCAAGAAGGTTTATGCAGGGATCGAACTCGTGACCTTGCGGTCCCGCGCTCTACTGCTACACCAACTTGGCTACCCTGGCAGGTTTTCTTATTATTCAATAATGTGTTTACAAAGAGGAGATTAATGTGTTTATATACACTGTAATCAATGTAACATAAAAATGAGTGATCTAACAACTAACAGATTTAATTAGTTACACTAATTAACTGTGTCGGTAAAATTACTAAACTACCCCTCACTTATATTTTTCCAGACCTAAAACTCCTCTCAAGTTAGGTGTTGAAGATGTAACACCTTACTTGGACATCAAATTAATAGTGATGTTGAACTCTGAAAGCCCTTGGGTGAGAAGATCGCAGGTTTCATCATTGGTAAAAATATATTTGGTAGAGTGTTGATTCGTTTTTTCTTAATTATGAAGTGACAACTATTTTCTAGGCCAAACTCATCGACACCCCTTGTGGTTGTCAAGATTTTTCACTTAAACACCTCAACTAAATCTTGTTTCATTTAGACACCTGAGGTAGGGTCCGACGGTTCCATTTAGACACTTTCGCTGACTCAGTCAAATATGTAAAAAGTATGTAATACACTCGCTGATAACATGATAAAGTAGTCAATTAACTAATTACATGTGTCATTTGGGCCCAAAATAATAGCTAAAAATGAATTATGAGAAGAAGCAAAGAACAAATATTTTTCAGCAAAAATAAAATTATTTTCTAAACACACTCCACATACTTTTCGCCGGAAAATGAATAGATTTTTGCTGGAAAAAAATTTCGGTGAACTTTTTTTTTAAAATTTTCAGATCTGATTTCTTTTTTAGACTGAAATTTTCAGATCTGTTTTTTTTTTAGGCTGAAACTTTAAAAAAATGGGAGGGGTCGGTGGGAAAAAGATGAGGTGGGGGGAGGGGTTGCCGGAGAAAAAGATGAAGTGGGGGGGTTGGGGACGCTGGAGAAGAAGACGAACATGGGTGGGTGATTTTTTTTAAACCTAAAATTCATTATTGATTTTAATTTTATACAATGTTCTCAGAGAATGGAGGCGGTCTTTATTTTTTCCGATGGAGCAAGATAGCAATGGTGAAAGATTTATTAATGGGAGAATATTAAGTGGAGAAGAAAGAGAAAAAGAATAAAGATGAAAAAGAAGAAAAAGGAGGAGGAAATAAAAAGAAAAATATGTTTTTTAGCCTTCCCACGCGCCTGTTTTTTGTAAAAATCAGGCAACTTGCCAAGTCAGCGAAAATTGTATAAATGGCACAGTCTGACCTTACCTCAGATGTCTAAATTAGACGTGATTTAATTGAGATGTCAAAGTGAAAAATCTTGACGACCACACAGGTTGTCGATGAGTTTGGCCTATTTTCTATATGCTTTGTTTTTCATGATACACGTGATTAGCAGTTATCTAAATTATTGCTTTGCTAGCATTGTGTATGTCAACTGGTAGTTTTATGTTTATGTCAACTTCTGTGAGTAATCCCAGTAACCATATTAATTCAACTAAATGTAGTAATAATATGTAGAATTATGTAATTTTCTTTGTTTGAAGTTTTCTTATTAATACAATATATATAGGTGTTTACAATTATAATCATAATTGTATGAGAATATCTACTATACATAATTACACCTAAAATAATAATTACATAATATATGGAGAATATATATGTATTCTCTATCACACCCCTCAGTCAGAGCGGGAAGAGGTCGGACGCTCGGACTGGATCTGAAGTCAAAGAACAGCTGTCGAGGAAGTCCTTTAGTAAATATATTTGCGTACTGATAGGAAGAAGGAACGTGTAATACCCGAATATGGCCCATGACAACCTTCTCACGAACAAAGTGAATATCCATCTCAATATGTTTGGTTCGCTGATGTTGAACCGGTTATGAGACAAGTAGACAACATATACGTTATCATAGTAGACATAAGATGCCTTAGGTAAGGGACAATGAAGCTCTAGGAGGAGGTTTTGGAGCCAACAAATTTCGGCAACAACGTTCGCAACACCTCTATATTCTGCTTCTGCACTCGAACGAGAAAGCGTGGCTTGCCGTTTTACAGATCAAGAGATGAGGTTATCACCCAAAAATACACAGTAGTCAAAAGTAGAGCGACGTGTGTCGGGACAGCCTCTCCAATCAACGTCCGTATATGATAGCAACTTGTTCATTGCAGATGGATAAAGGTGTAATCCATAGTCAATAGTACCCTTAACGTACCGAATGATGCGTTTAAAGGCGGTAAAGTGAGGCTCCCTGGGAGCATGCATGAATAAGCACACCTGTTGAAAAGTATAGGCAATGTCGGGCCTAGTGAAGGTAAGTTAGTCAATAGTACCCTTAACGTACTGAATGATGCGTTTAAAGGCGGTAAAGTGAGGCTCCCTGGGAGCATGCATGAATAAGCACACCTGTTGAAAAGTATAGGCAATGTCGGGCCTAGTGAAGGTAAGTTACTGAAGTGCACCAGCGAGACTCCTATAAAGAGAAGGATCAAGAACCGGATCCCCATCATTGGCGCTAAGCTTCGACTTCGAGTCGATTGGAGTGGGCATGATCTTGCAGTTTGCCATTTTAGCCCTCTAAACAATCTCTTCGGCATACTTACGCTGACACAGGAATATTGCATTCTCAGATCTGGTCACGGAAATCTCCAAGAAATAACTCAACTTTTCCAAGTCTGTCATGATAAATTTGGATTTGAGCGGGGTAATGATCTCATTTTTCAGCACATCAGATAAGGCAGTCAGGACAATGTCATCCACATATAGCAAAAGGTATGCAGATTCATTACCTCGATGAAAAATAAAAAATGATTATCACTTTTGCTGCACACGAACCCGATCTGCATGATGTAAGTAGCAAAGTGCTCATACCAAGCCCTGAGGGCTTGTTGCAAGCCATAAAGTGACTTTCGAAGACAACAGCCATACTGAGGAGCCGATGGATGCACAAAGCCAGGTGGTTGATGCATATAGACTATTTCTTTCAAATCCCCGTGTAAGAACTCATTTTTCACATCAAGTTGATGAATCGGCCAGTGCTTTCCCACAGCAATGCTCAAAATAGTGAGAATGGTGCCTGGTTTAACCAATGGACTGAAGGTCTCACCACAATCAACTCCCTCTTACTGCCCCATGCCATTTGCCACAGGTCTTGCCTTATGTCGTTCAAGCTCACCACTATCCCTGAATTTGTGACTATATAGCCACATACAACGAATCACATTGACCCTCTCTGGTTTCAAGACAAGATCCCAAATGTGTTGTGTAGTGAGTGCATCAAATTCCTCACGCATGGCCGCATTCCAATTTGGGTCAAGCTTGGCTAATTTTGGGTTCTTAGGTAAATGTGAGATAGCTTGAGAAGATAGGTTAAAGTGGACTTTCAATTTGAAAATCTCATACTGGGCACGAGTTTCCATGCGGTGTATAGGAATGTGGACTGTTTGGGTGATGGGAATGTGGGATGGCGGGAGTAGTAGGGTTATCGGGGGCATGGGGTGGTCGATGAGGGTTGTGGGGTTAGCGATATTGAAGATTGACAAGGAGGTAGTGAGGTAGTCGATGGTGGAATCGGGCAGTGAGACAGTGAGGCCGTAACGAGAATGGTGGGCAGGGGGATGGTCGACGAGATCGGGGGTGTGGTCTACAGGATCGAGGGTGCGGTCGACAAGATCGAGGGTGCGGTCGATGGAATGTGGGGCAGTGCTGGGAAGATAAAGGGGGCAGTGGGCATTGAGCTGGACTATGAGCTCCATGGATTATGTTTCTAATCAAAAGGGAGGTGTCCGAATCGTCAAGGAAGCCATAATTAGTGACTTGAAACTTTCGGACGTTTGTAAAAGGGAAAATGTTCTTCTCAAACGTGATATGGCGAGAGACTAGGACATTATTTGTGGACAAATCATAGCATAAGTACCCCCTATGATTGGACGGGAAATCCAAAAAATGCAAGGAGTAGTCCTAGGTGCTAATTTGTGAGGAGCCGTGGAGGCGAGATTAGGGTAGCATAGACAACCAAAAATCCGAAGGTGACCATATGAGGGTATCCGACGAAATAGAATTTCGGTAGGGGTTTTATTTTGAAGGGTATGTGTAGGTAATATATTAAGAATGTATGCTACCATGTGTAATGCGTAGATCCAAAAGGGTGGGGGAATAGAAGCATGAAAGAGCATGGTACGGATCATATTGTTTATGGTGCAAAGGTTTCTTTCGGATTTACCATTTTGAGGTGAGGTATGAGGGCTCGAGAATCGAAACACCATGCCATGGTCCGCACAAAATTTATAAAAGAGAGAATTGTCAAACTCACGACCATTGTCACAACAATAAAAACATACCTACTGAAATCCCACAATGTGGGGTCTGGGGAGGGTAGAGTGTACGCACACCTTACCTCTACCTTGGTAGGTAGAGCGTTTGTTTCCGAGAGACCCTCTGCTCAAGACAAAGCACACACCTAAACAAAGTAAGAAAAACAAAGTGAGTAAGTTGAGACTTATATTTGAGCGGATAGACCCAAATAAAATGAGGGAAATCATCTAATAACACCAAATAATACTTATGACTCAATTTGCTAGTAATGGAAGATGTCCATAAATTCGCATGAATGATGTCAAACGGAGAAAAAGTAGCACTCAAAGATGACTTAAAAGGAAGTCTAACATGGTTCCATAACGGACAAGAATAACAATTTTGGATAAATTTCCCTTTATTACATTGAATCAAATTTTGACTTCTAAGAAAGTTAAAAATTGGTGCTCCCGGGTGCCTAAGTCTACTGTGTCAAGTTGACGGAGAGATTGCAGCTAGAGAGGTATGTGGATTGACACTAGCAGCGGAATTGGATCTCGTAAGAGTTTCCCCCGTACGTAGGTCCTTTACAGAAAAACCAAAAGGTTCAAACTCAATAGATACGGAATTGTCACTAGCAAATTAACTAACAGAGATTAAGTTTTTAATGATGTTAGGAGCATATAGGATTTTTTTAGGGAAAAGAGAGGGTGAGGTGGTGGTGTTTGAGTGGTGCCATAGCCTTGAATTGACATGCGATTGTCATGTCTGATTAAAATAAATTGAGGATTTTTTAAATTAAATAGTTGAGAAAGATTACCGGAGTTACGAGTGAGGTGGGATGTGGCGCATGTATCCATGTACCAGGCATCATCGAGCTGCTATAAATTTATAGTGTTGTAGGCCTGGCCCAGTTCGATAGGGGTAAGGAGGCCGTATAGTTGCTATTGTTATTGGGCCACTGAGAAATGGGCTTGCTGAGTTAGTCCCATCTGGCGTGGGCCTGGATGAGGGCCCAATTTATTGGGTTGCTGCCACTAGCCATTGCTTTAGGCCGGTGCCATCGGGTAAGGGCATGGGGGAGAGGCCCAAGTCGCAGAAATTGGTTATGGCAGTGGGTTGACCCACTTAGATAGGTATTGGGCCTGCAGCATCGGTCCATCGATGTTAGATGGTCCACCTCATCTTTTTCCTTTGCCGCCACGCCTATTCCCGCGGCCTCGACCTCTGCCGCCACCTCGGCCACCCCGCGGAAGGTGGTTGTCCGTGTGTGGCTGTTGTCCGGCGGGTGCTGTGGCTGTCTCCGGTGCATCAACCACCAATTCCTTCTGATTATGTTCGTCCTGTTTGGCATGCCTAGTTTTCTCCAATAGTAATTGTGACCGGGTCTTGTTGAAACTAGGGAGGGGATCAACTTGTTGGATCATCGTCACAAGCGTATCGTACTCACCCTTTTGGTAAACCATTAATTAGTTGCAAAACCATCTTTGTTTCTGAAATCGGAGTGACCACATTAGATAATTGATCTTCAACTAAGTTCAATTGTTTACAATAGTCGGACATATTAGCAAAGTTCTCAAGACGGGTGTTATTAATTTGTTCCTCCAGACACGACACGTATATGTTTGTTGTCTTGAAAGATCTCCTCTAGCCTTGTCCATAATTCGTGAGTCGAAGCACCTATCTTCATAATAGTATGAAGTAGATCCTTGGATATTGTGTCATATATCCATTGCTTGACGATTGCATCAAGCCTTTTCCACGTCGTGTGGTCGATGTCGGGCGGACGTGGAGTGGTGGAATCGATGTGATCAAGAACATTGTAGGCACAAGAATGTATTGAAATAACTCAACCCACGAAGAGTATTGTCCATCCTCTTGATCAAGAACCAACGGGATAAAGTTTTTGATGTCCGTCACGGCAAAGTCTGGATGAAAGGTGTTGGGAGAGGAGGAGGGAGGAGGAGGATGTGTGACGTCTTGTGTGGAGGAGGAGGAATCGGGAGAAGCCACGTGGCTGCCGTATGCAATGAAAGAGAGAGAGGGGGGGGGGGGCGAATTAGGGTTAGGAAGGATATTAGGATTTGGCTTCTGATACCATGTAGAATTGTGTAATTCTCCTTATTTGGAGTCTTCTCATTAATACAATATGTATAGGTGTTTACAATTGTAATCCTAATTGTATGAAAATATCTACTTTACATAATTACACCCAAAATAATAATTACAGAATATATAGAGAATATATACGTATTCTCTATCACAAGATTTCTGCATTCTACTTCTATAGAACTTTTAGTTAAGGGACACAAGAGAGTCGCCAACCTTGATCAAAAGAACTCTGACAGATTTTATAGTTAAGGGACATGCTGCCCAGTGTACATCAAAGTAGGCAGTAACTGAATTAGTGTCATTGCTAGACAAAAGAATTTCTTGTCCTGGTTGATTCTTCATGTACTTAACAATCTTGATAGCTGCACTCATGTGAGATTTTTTAGGCTGGTGAAAGAACTGGCTAAGAATTTGCACTCCATAAAATATATTAGGCCCGATCATTATTAAATACAACAACTTGCCTATTAGTCTACGATATGCAGCTGGATCAACAAGTGAATCAACTTTTGAGTTCCTTTGTTTCTTCTGCTTCTTTTACATAGAGGTCATACTATTGAGTACTTAATTTGACATTAGTATCAATAGGTGGTTGGTGGCTTTGCTGCATCTAATTTTACTTTTGATATGAGCTCCAACAACTATTTGTGTTGATGCATAATTATTCTCCGTCTTGATCTAGCAAATTCAATACCAAAAAAATGCTTAAGTTCTCTCAGATCCTTCATCTTGAAGGCTTGTTGAAGAGATCTTTTGATTTCTTCAATTAGAGTTAGGCCGCTACCAGTGAATATATCAAGAGTGATCATGCTGATTTTGTTTAAATTGAAATGGTAGTAAAGCTTCTGTTAATTTAGTATTTCATTGTCTAAGGGTTCGCTTAAGCCTATGTAAAGATTTAATCACGGTTGCTTCTCCCCCTAACTATGAAATTTTTGGGGTAATTGCATGTACATCTCATCATGAAGATCATTTGATTTTTCTTTTTGATGTTAAAGCTTTAAAATGTCAGAGATAGCTAGCGGATATTAAATTGTGTGATCTTTTCAGCTTTTGAGCCAATATTCTAGAATCAAAATGGAACCTACATGCAACTAATTGACACATGATAAAACACATTAAAAATCAGAAGCCATCCAACTCTCTCTGCATTCAAACATATGAGATATTCTCTTTTTTCCCCTACATATATATTGTGTGTAATGAAATTTAAATTGTCCCTTTAAGGTCTAGTACATGATTCTCTAAAATAAAAAGGTGGTGGGATTTCAAAATACAAAATATCTTGTTGTTCTTCCTCCCTTATGCATCTTCTTTTGAAATATTCAAACCGGCCAGTTACACAAAGGTCAAATGAAAATAACAGATGCAAATGTTGTGCTTTATACTGAGAAAGACGGATGAGAAAAAAATGCAAGATATAAATTCCTCTTCGAGACACTAATCATAAAGAGTTTTTTGGATCGTCAAGAAATGTGGTGGGATCGATCCCTCCACATTTAATCAGAGTTCTCGAGTTCGATCCTTAAAATGGAGAAGTTTTTAAAGAGCGTTCACCCCTGAATTAAATCTTAAACTGTGAAGGGGGCTATGGAACAATAAAAACAAAAATGAAATAAACTCGAATGCCAATTCTTTTTCCAAAAGTCGGAAATTATTTCGTCCTACACCAGTAACAACACTTTAGTAAAACAAAAAACTTTGAAGAGTAAATGCAGCGGAAATTTAAAGAAAACAAAGGTTTTAAATTTTCATAAGTTATATTATATATATATATATATAACTTATGATGGTGAATGACCAAATGTATTGTACATATATTATATACAAATATAAAAATTCATTTCTTTACAGATTTCCAAGATAAAACGGAAAGGAATTAAAAGTTGAAGTCGCAGATGACTTCTGCCTGAAAAAATCTAACTAAGTAGACATAGACAACCTCTCATTACAATCGCTCCATACAAAACTAATCTAGAATCTAAACAACAATTGTAATGTTGGACAGAATGTTGTCAACACATTCAGGCAACACTGGTGATCCAGATTTATGAGATGAAATCCCGAGAGTTCTCTTGGTATTTTTACTTTCTGATTCTGGATATCGATTCTCTGTAGTAGCCTCTCTATTTATAGTAGAAATTCTTCTTTGAAAAGCTGATCGATCAGTTGTGAAAGTTGAGAGAAAGGTGGACTGCTGGTGGGATTAGTTGGAGAAGATCATGGAGTAATAATCTCAACAGCTTTGGCTTGATCCTCACGACAAGCAACAACTTTTGACTTAGTTCTCACTCATTTATTACCAGCTCCTTTTTACCTTGCCAAGTCATTTTTACCTCATAGTAATATTTACACAAATATTACTGCATCGCCTGAAGTAAGACAAAATCAGTTCAGAAAATGTTGGTCCGAATATTGTGCAACATTTATCCCAACATACTTACACATTCAGTTCAATACTTTAGGAGATATGTTGGGTCAAATGTCACAACACCAAATTCAACATTAAGAATCTCCCACTTTTTGCCTTTCTTCACAAAACTCATTAAAATGTAAAGTTGACTTAGGATGTTGTCACAAATGTTGTCCAACATATGTGAATAACAATTTCAAGGTCATGCTCCCCTTTAACCTGTGATGGTATACAAACAAACATGTGTATACCGATTCATAGGATTAGAAAGAAAAAATATGAGCACACATATCACATATCATCCAATCTATACAAACCATAAATAGAAATATTCATTGTCAACAAATATCAATATCAGTGCACTAAAGATCCTCATGCAACATCGACAACAACAACAACTCTCTTCTTGCTCATCATACAACATTAGCAACTTCCAGCAGCTTTCTACTCATGCATAATAACTTCAACTTCCTCTGCACAACAACCTTTAGCTTCCTCCCCCTGCATCAGCATCATCTCCCCCTTTTTGTGAAGAAAGTAGCATCATGAAATGGTCTCTAGCTTGTATCAGGGAATTTGTTACAACATCAATCTCAAAAATTTGTTGGTTGATTTTTCCAATTTGATCCACAAGCCATTCTGTAGACAGTGTAGACTGTCCTGAACCAGTGTTGCCCATAATATTGGTGACATTTTTGGCAATAATTTTACTTTTAGCTTCCTTCTTCTAGGGCAAATCGATGACTCTGTCCTTGCTCTTCAAAATTGCTTTGTTTACAGTGTAAAACTCAGGAGTCTTCCCTAAAGTGTCTTCTCTTTTAGGCTCAAGTCCTTCGGTGGTTAATACTTTGTAGATCAGAGAGGGAAAAAGGTGGATTGAAGTTGATTCTTTCTCAGCTAAGTTGGCAATTTGATAAAATATCATTTTTCCCAAATCAACTTTCAAACCTTTCCCAATTTTATACAACATGATGACTTGTTTAGATATCACAATTGACTCATTCATTGAAGGAAGTCAATTGTGAATAGTAATTTTGTGGAGGGTGGAAAACAGGGCCGTTAGTTTGGAGGCTGGATATCTAGGGATCCACTTCTTCATCATACCTCTAATGAGATATTCTATCACTTCATCCCAATTGTCTATGGCCTGTTCTACTTCTCTAATATTATCTCCAGTATCTAGTCCCATACATTGATTTATAATAGAAGGCGTAAACAGATAGACCTTGTTGTAGAGATATACCTTCCCAAATTTCTTCTAGGAGGTCTTCTTTATAACAGAGCTCAGATTAGTGTAAAACAACCTTACTTCATTATCAACATATGGTCCTTTTTAAGTGACAGATCCTAGGAGTTGTCTGTCCTTTAAGAATTCTACCAGTCCATATTCAGTACAAAAGGCAGTATCAATTACTTTCTCAGGCCTGATTACTCTATTCTTGTAACAGTCCCACATATCACAATTAGTTTTAGAATAGAATTTATCTGAGTAAGTAGATACCTCAAAGTCTGAATCGGTGGATTCGGTACTGGGATGATGTTGTTGTATGTGTCTCTGCAGATGTTGGCTGAAATGTAGCCTAAGATGTTGTGGCATCAGTGGCAACATTTGGAGCAGCACTTGATTTTGCAGGTCTGGGAACTCCCTTTTGTAAAAATTGTTTTAAAGGATTGTCGTCTGGGATTTCTCTTTCTTGAGGCACATTGGTTGTACTTAAGCAGATAGTTATTCTTCACTCTCCTTTGTTGAAAGCATATAGTCCGTATCTTAACTTGTACTGCTTGAGTAAGAGGGTATAGATGTTTCATATCTAGACCTTTTGTTACTCGGTCCTTCTTGGATTGTTTTCTCAGAAATTCTACTCGATCGATGAGTAGGGAAGGTAGAGGACCTTGGCCTTTTACCCAAAGATGAAAAATCAATAGTTTCATCAACATCTATAGGATTATTATTATCTCCAGGATAACTAATATCTAAAGGTTCATCAAAACCTTTAAACACTATTGTTGTACATGGGTTTTCCGGGAGATTGGAGTAAGAGGATGACTGTTCTGTTTGCTGGGGATCATTGTGCACAGAAGCCTCCGTATTCATTGGAGGGTTTGTGCTCATTGGAGTGTTGGAGCGGATGTTGGATGACATTTGTTCTGACATTGGAGATGTTTCCATTGGTGAAAATTTGGGAGAGGGTTTTGTGGAGTTAGGGTTTCTGATGGAGACTAGAGTTTGGTTTGATGATTTCATTGGTTAGGTAGGCAGATGTATACCCAATGTGATTTTCCTTTTTTTTCATGGGAAATCGGAAATGATAAAATAATAGCAAATGAGAGGAGTATTTATATACATGGCAAACTTTTTCTTAGCAATAAAAATCCCTTATTTTTAGGTGTTTCAATTTTACACAATAACTTACACCTAAAATAATGAGATGAACAATTAACATCTTAGTAGGAATAAATTTAATCTTATCATGTTAAATTCTGAAATTCCATTAAACAAGGCATATTATAGGAAGTAAAATATGATATTTCAAAAATTAGATAAGAACAACATCCCAACACATATCACATTCTAAAAATGTCAACATCAATGTTAGCAACATTTTGGACTACACAAGTATTTATATCCCACAAGAATTTTCAGTTTTGGCAACAAATCAAGACATGTTTTATATGCACTTTATGAGTTTGACCACTGGACCAATGTAACATTTTTCCATCGTGTCCTTGGTCTAATCATATAACACATATAAAAGATTTTTTCGTGTAAAAATAATAAAAAAATAAGAATACTTTTATGGTATTCTCAAATCTCTTTTGAAGTACTCGATACTCCTATAGAATAGGAACGATATATTTTTACGGGCTTTGCCCATTTTTCGTAGTTGTCAAATATTTATAAATGCTTTGCCTTATTTTGATATTTTTTTTATGATAATATCATCGCAGAGAATGGTATCACTTTGATAACATATTCTTATTGAAGGATCAAGCTTATGTGACCAAAAGTTATGCACCCTCATCAACAATAATCAGTTAGTGATATAACATAGGTAAATGTCACCCGAAATGTTAGATAACATTTCTGCCGACATTCACCAAAAATGCCTTTTAGAATCACAAAGACCAAGAGATTTCTTTAAATTAGAAAATCTCTCATGGTCCAAAGCTTTTGTAAAAATATCAGCTAGTTGATGAATAATGTCAACATGTTCAATTTGAACTAGCTGTTTTTCAACTAAATCTCTCAAAAAGTGATGTCTAATATCAAAATGTATTGTACGTGAGTGCTGAACTGGATTTTTGAAAATATTTATAGCACTCAAATTATCACAGTACAAAATCAAAACGTTGCTAATAAATCCATAGTCGTTTAACATGTGTCGTAGCCATATTAATTGAGAGCAACAACTTCCAGCTGCTACATATTCAGATTCAACAGTTGAAAGTGAGACACAGTTTTGTTTACGACTATACCATGAAACAAGGTTATTGTCAAGATAAAAACATCCTCCACTTGTATTTTTTTTATCATACACATCTCTAGCCCAATTCGAGTCACTAAATCCTATTAAGTTAATATTAGTATCTTTGTAATACCATATTCCCAACTCACATGTGTCAGCAACATATCGAATAATACATTTTATGGCATTTAAGTGGGACATTTTGGGACATGCTTGAAAACGTGCACAAACACAAACACTAAACATAATATCTGGGCAACTAGCAGTAAGATAAAGAAGGCTATCTATCATAGATCGATATAATATTGGGTCGACATTTTCGCCAACATTATCCTTACATACCTTCTGCGATGAACTCATTGGCGTTTTCATATGTTTAGCGTTCTCCAAACCAAATATTTTAGATTCTTGGCATATTTATTCTGTGAGATGAAAATTCCATCTTCACTTTGCTTTATCTGCAAGCCTAAGAAAAAAATTAATTCCCCAATCATACTCATTTCAAATGCCGATGACATAACTTCAACAAATGAATTTAGGTACGACTGTGAAGTCGATCCAAAGGCTATGTCATCCACGTAGATTTGAGAAATTATAATATCTAAACCGTGTCATTTAATAAACAAAGTACGATCAGCTTCGCCATGGTTAAAACTAAATTCAAGAAGAAAATTAGTTAAACGACCATACCATGCATGATGGGCTTGTTTCAATCCATACAAAGCCTTTTTAAGCTTGTACACATAGTGTAGATGGTAAGGATCTTCAAATCCTTTTGGTTGTTCAACATATACCTCCTTGTCTAGATAACCATTTAAGAAGGCACCTTTTACATCCATTTGGTGTAAAGTAATTTTCAGACAACAAGCAATAGCAAGTAAAAGTCTAATCGACTCGATTCTAGATACATGTGCGAAAGTTTAATCAAAATCAATTTCTTCAACCTGAGTATAACTTTATGCAACTAGACGTGCTTTGTTTCTAACAACTGTTCCCGATTCGTATGATTTATTTTTAAAAATCTAGTTAGTTCCAATTACATTTGTATTATTTGGACGTGGAACTAAGTACAAACTTCATTTCGAGAAAATTGTTCAAGCTCTTCTTGTATTGCTTGTATCCAGAAATTATCTTTAAGTTCTTCTTGATTCTAATGTAGATATAAAACAAGAAAGACTAACCTCTTGGTATATGGTTGACATACACACATACCTTACCATTTCTCTATAGTTGAGTGGTTCTTTGCCTCTTGTTATAATTCCTTTAAAAACTCCCCCTATCACTTGGCCAGTTGGATGATTCTTCCTAATAAGATGAGGGGTCCCTACGAACTTGGTCTAATAATTCAGCACTTGACTCCCCATCTGTGGCCTCTGTGGTCTCTATTGCTATTTCGGATGTTGCTTCAGGTGTGGCAACATCCGATTCTTCTACACTCTGTGGACTTTCCACTGTATCTATAATGTTATTTTCAATAATTTTTTCCTGAAACATCAGAAAGATCATCAAAGATAATATTTACAGACTCTTGTATAGTTCTGGATCTCAGATTGTATACTCAATAAGCATGACTATTTTGTGAATAGCCAACAAATATTTCTTTATCACTCTTAGAGTAAAAATTTTCCAAATGATCCCTGTCATTTAAAATATAACAAATACACCAAAAAACATGAAAGTAACGCAAGTTTGGTTTCTTTCCATTTATAATCTCATAGGGTGTCATCTTTGTTCTTGACCTCAAATAGACTTTATTAGCGGTGTGATTAGCAGTATTCAAGGCTTCTTCCCATAAACGTTTTGACAAATGTTTAGAACTAAGCATCACTCTAGCCATTTCTTGCAATGTCGTACTCTTCCGTTCTGCAACCCATTCCGTTGAGGAGTTTTGGGGGCAGAAAACTCATGAAAAATTCCCTTTTTCTCACAAAAAATTGTGAATGAACTATTTTAAAATTCTTTTCCATGGTCGGATCTAATATGAAAATAGGAGAATAGAATAAATTTCTAATTCTCGAGTACAAGATTTTAAATATGTCAAACGTTTGTGATTTTTATTTCAAAAAATATATCCAAGAATATCTAGAAAAATCATCTACTATCACAAAGGAATACCTCATGCCTCCTAGTCTGTCTACTTCAATTAGACCCATTAAATTCATATGTAGCAATTGAAAATAGTGAGACGTACCTGAATGTTCTCCGTGTGTTGGACAACATTATGAGAGACACGGGTTTGCTTACCTTTCAAAGAGTCTTCACAAACAGTTTTACCTTTATGGCTAAGTTTGGGTATGCCTCTAACCGTTTCATATGAGACTAATTTTTCTAAATTACGGTAGTTGACATGCCCCAAATTTTGATGTCATAATGTTGTGTCATCGACCTCAGTATTATTGTATGTTTATTGTCTTATAACAAGATAACAATTGTCACATGTTCTTGCACCTGTCATGACACATATATTTGCTTCATTCGTAACTTTACAGGCATTCTTATTAAATTTTACCTCAAGATCATCATCACACAGTTGACTAATACTAATCAAATTAGTCATTAAGCCTTCAACGTGTAAGATATTTCTTAAGGCTGGAAATCCAAGAACATCCAAAATCCCCTTTTCAATTATTTTGCTTTTACTGCCACCTCCATAAGTCACGTTTTCTCCATTGAATGACTCATAGTTCTTTAGAAAACCTTTTGTACCTGTCATGTGGCGAGAACATCCACTATCAAAGTACCAAGAATATGAGATATTAGTTCTTAATGCAGTTATAACAATATTACATGTTACATCCTTTTTAGGAACCCAAACTCTCTTAAAACATTTTTTACCTTTTGGCTCAGAAATGTTGCTTCGATTGTTATCCGGAATGTTGGACAATATTTTAGGCAACATTTTGCTCACAGAATTTTGAAGTTTAAAACAATATGTTTTTAAGTGTCCACGGGAGTTACAGTGATGACACACAAACTTCATATTCTTTGACATATATGAGAACCTATTATTCATCCATTTTTCTTTTACAAAGCATATTTTCTCATTTTTATCAAAGAGATTAGAGCATATGGTTTTAAGAGAGTTTTTGTACCCAATTCCTGCATGTGAAGGTTTACTAAAGTTGAGTATCTCATTCAATTTCGAAGTCCCCGTGTTGAGATTACGGAAGGTTTCTTCGGCTAAATTCAATTTTGCACGGATCTTACCAAGTTCAATAACATTTTTGGTAAGTGCAACCTCAAATCGGGTTATCGTGCCTTTTAATACTAAATTCTCATGAATTAAATATTTTACCTTTTTGTCAAGTTGCTTGGATTCTATGATTAAGGTTTTACAAATACTTTGTAATTCATTAATCATATCATCTTTGCATTCAACTTGATACATATAATCAACCTCACTAACAGAAATAGAACCACTAAAGAAATTAGCATCAGAATAGCTAAAGAATTCATACATTTTGGATGTCACTGAGGATGTTGATATCGTTGCTGATGTTGGAGCAAATGTCGTGGCATCTGAGACAACATTGTATACGATATGTTCATTATCCGATAGAGATTGTTCCATCACTAATTTCTTCAAGATTCTCATCCTCTTCTTCGATTTGACTCTCCGAGTATTGAACTTGAAGTGCCACATTCTTGCTTTTGTACAATTCCTTTTGATTCTCAATGTTCATCTCATACGTTTTGAGAATGCTCATCAAGGTATGAAGGTCCATTGTGGCAAGATTGTGAGCTTCTTTAATAGCACAAATCTTTAAATTGAACTTTTCAGAAAGAGAACAGAGAGCATTTTCAACAAGTTGAGTGTTGGTTAATGATTCACCAAGCACTTGACATTCATTTGAGATGTCAATCAACATTTTAAAATAAAATTTAATATCATCCGCTTCTTCCATCTTTAAATGTTCATATTTACTCATGAGCATGCGTAGCTTTGTTCGACGAATACTTGAGCTACCTTCACAATGAATTTATAAAGTATCCCATGCATCCTTAGCCGTGGGGCAGTTTTGAATGAGTTTGAACATATACATATCAACCCATTCAAAAATTGCATTTAAGGATTTTTCTTTTAAGCTAGCATTATTGGTTTCTTCTGTAGTCCATTTGGATTCAGGTTTAACAAGAATGTCACATTCCTCATCCGGTGACAACATTGGAATAATATATCTATTGGTTATAGATCTCCATGTCCTAACATCAATTGATTCGATATGAGAACGTAAGCGAATCTTCCAATAGACATAGTTTGATCCATCTAAAATAGGAAGCCTACCAATAGTTGGATTTACCGGATCCATACCTTATGACAACAGGACCAATCACTTATTGTGTTAAGTGCCGACTCTGATACCACTTAAAGGGGGCTATGGAACAATAAAAACAAAAATGAAATAAACTCGAATGTCAATTCTGTTTCCGAATATCAGAAATTATGTCGTCTGACACCAGTAACAACACTTTAGTAAAACAAAAAACTTTGAAGAGTAAATGCAGCGGAAATTTAAAGAAAACAAAGGTTTTAAATTTCATAAGTTATATATATAATATAACTTATGATGGTCAATGACCAAATGTATTGTATATATATTATATACAAATTCTTTTCTTTACAAATTTTCAAGATAAAACGGAAAGGAATTAAAAGTTGAAGTCGCAGATGACTTCTGCCTGAATAATCTAACTAAGTAGACATAGACAACCTCTCATTACAATCGCTCCATACACAACTAATCTAGAATCTAAACAACAATTGCAATGTTGGACAGAATGTTGTCAACACACTCAAGCAACACTGGTGATCCAGATTTCTAAGATGAAATCTCGAGAGCTCTCTTGGTATTTTTACTTTCTGATTCTGGATATCGATTCTCTGTAGTAGCCTCTCTATTTATAGTAGAAACTCTTCCTTGAAAAGCTGATCGATCAGTTGTAGAAGTTGAGAGAAAGGTGGACTGCTGGTGGGATTGGTTGGAGAAGATCAGGGAGTAATAATCTTAACAGCTTTGGCTTGATCCTCACGACAAGCAACAACTTTTGACTTAGTCCTCACTCGTTTTTTACCAGCTCCTTTTTATCTTGCCAAGTCATTTTTACCTCATAGTAATATTTACACAAATATTACTGCATCGCGTGAAGTAAGGCAAAATCAGTTCATAAAATGTTGGTCCGAATGTTGTGCAACATTTGTCCCAACATACTTATACATTCATATCAATTTTTTAAGAGATATGTTGGATCAAATGTCACAACACCAAATCCAACATTAACAAACTGCATGAATCTAAATTAATAGAACTAGTGAATAACAAATATCACATGATTATATCAAAAAAAGAATGTTGTTATCTTCGCAATTTGTTCTTAAAACTCTAATCTTGTGGTTGAGGGCTAGCTCATATGAGCTCCATGTTTTTCGCAATTGATGTGGAGGATATAAAACTCATTAATGTACTAGTATCACCTTCCCCTCTTATCCCTTCCCCTCCCTTGATATAATAATAATTACTTAATAATCAAGTAAAACTTTAACATTGTTATAATATTGCACCTATAGAGGGGCCATTGAAAGTGTATATATTTAGGATGCGTCTAAATCAGTGACATTTTCTCATCTTATCATCTATTTCTGCTACTTGAACCACCTGTCGGACTGTCAATTATAATTATTTCTACTTTAGTTAATCTTGTGCGACTACACATCTACTATAGGATTATGGGTGGAGGCGTGGAGCTAGTTGAGCGCAAGAGGTTCAGCGGAAGTCCCTTTACTGAAAAGTTATACGGTATGTAAGATTAATTTTTTTAATACATATAATAGATATTAAATTTTCTTTCCTTTTTTTGTATAATTATTTTTTTTATATTTTAAATTATTTTAATGAAAATTCTGATTTCATCATGACAATTTTTTTGTTTTTTTAATGTCAACTAACCTTGTATTCCCATAAAAATGGAAGGGTATATAAGCCAGAGAAGTGAGTTAGTCAACTAAAGAGAAAAAAGAAGCAAAAGGGTATAAGAAGACGGGCAAAAGTCTAGCACGAAAAACGTGACGAATAATAATGTGTGAATAATGAAACCATAAATAGACTTTATGTCGAAAAAAGTGGACCACGAAAGCATCATAACAAGTGGTATAATTTGTCACTTCAATCCTCCTTTTTCACATTGGAAGTTTCAGAATATAATTAGCTTAAGAAAAAGGCCCCTCACCCATGCCGGTTGTCGTGGAATAGATGAAAATCTATATACTAATGTTTTTTGAATTTTTTAAAAATATCGACGGGTATATTGGATACTTCAAGAATAGTGTATTTTTGAAAAACTCAACACGGATGCGGTAATATTGTTAAAGAGTTCAAGCAATGTCATAGCCCTTCACTTTTAATTAAAGTTTTTTTGTTCGAGTTCTGAATATGAAATCAAATCCTATTAGGTCTTCCCCTTAAATGGCCCTTACACGACACAAATTCGGATTAATCAAAACCCAAATATGGACGCCAATACCTAGTGAGAAAACAAAGACAAAAAATGTTGGATACAAGGTTCCAGGAAACGAAAATATATAACTGCTAAGTATTACAACTGAAATTACAATTAACTTGAACAATAAACTGGATTAGTTTTTGGTATGCTGAGTCGAGTGTTTGCACTCCGTCTTTAAGACAATATTGCCCCGTATGTATTCTTTCTACGTCCTGGACAGTTGTCTCCCAAGATAAAACAACAAATGAACAAATGAGCAAAGGAAACTCAAGTGCTATTGTGAAGAATTTTGAGTAATGAAATGATGTTGGAAGGTAGTAGGAATAACTGATTTCGTTTCTGTTTTTGTGTGTTGTTGTGTGTCTCAACAATGGTGCAAGGGGTCCTTTATATAGTTGAAGGAGAGGCTTACCAACTGCCCACATTATTGCCATTACTGGCCAAGTAATGACAATTATAGAGGTAGTAATTCACCAAAATAAAAGGTGAATTTGATATGCAACGGATTGTCATTTAGGAGGATTAATTCAGCCAAAAATAAATGGTTGAATTGAGTGTTGGTTGACGTTCCAGAAACCACAAAATTCTCTGCCAAATTTGACTTTCTTGAAACTTTAGGGACCAAACTGTACATATAGTAAAGTTCTCTGCCGAATTTAACTTTCTTGAAACTTCAGGAACCAAATTGTACATATGAAATAATTCTGATCCAAAAAGATAATATCAGAAGAAGCACAGCCCACGAACCACGAACCACGAACCGGACGAGACGGGCGGGCGGCGGTGGCGCGCGTGTGGGCTTTCCTCGAACCGAAGCACATCTAGGTCCTCCCGCCTTTAAACACATGGGATACCCCTTGGGGTCCCAAACCCCAAGCCAACTCTGAGACTTAAAACAATTCATTCTTCTCCCACCGATGAGGGAGAATTGATCTCAATACCACACTTTTCCATGCTTCAAACACCTCACTTCGTGGACCAATATCTCTTTCATTTCTCAACGAAATTTGATGATCCTTGACCCTACGGTCATCTACTTACTTAGTAGATTATGCACGTGTGAAGAACCGGATTCTCCAACATACGTAACACTAGTGTTTAAGCCATTAAAGTTGGTCGGACGCAACTCCCGCCAAAGGCAATTTTCCAATAATCCCCTCTTGAACCTTTTCATTTCCAGTAATATTTCAGCGGACCGATGTTGCATAAGGAGAGGTAGCTTCAGCTTTGAACCTTCCATAGTTAAATACCATCGGACTTACTTACTGCGCGGTGAACGTGATGTCTTGAACCGTCAGTGTTTAGTGTAAGCCAAGTCAATAGTACCAACACAACAAATTCCCTTACTCTCTTCTTCGTAATGTTTTGTCCGTTGTGGCCATGGACAACTTCTTGGATTCTTAAGTGCGTTCATTTGAGGCGGCCCGTCCTCGCACTAAAATAGGTGGTCTCCTACAAGGTATCCTGCTATACCCCACTTCACAAGTGTTAGGAACCATTAAAAGTTTCCCCAAACCTAACCTCAACTATTGAGGATCATTAAAGGTTTTGAAAACTTAACTTTTACCCATATTGCAGATAGCACTTAACGTCTATCGCGGGAACGACTTTGAATGTGGTGTTTCTTTACAGAAATCAGTATCCGAAGTGCTCATGCTTCCACTTGAGCGATCAATTGAACCTTTACAGCTTAGTTTTCCCATTGAACCAAATTACTGGGATCTCCAGTTAGTAAGGTTGGGTTACCACCATATTGGTTCTTATACTTTGGGTTTTAAGCCCATTCCCCTAGACAGGCAGGCCATCTGATCCTTGGGTAAGCCCTTTGTCAGCGGGTCTGCTATATTATCCTTTGACTTTATGTAATCAATGGATATTATACCCGCGGTGATCAGCTGCCTAACGGTCTTATGCCTCCATCGAATATGACGAGAGTTGTCGTTGTACATAGCATTTCGTGCCCTTCCTAGAGCCGACTGGCTGTCGTAGTGGATCATTACTGAAGGTATGGGTTTGTTCCAACACGGAACATCCTCTAAGAAGTCATGAAGCAACTCAGCTTCTTCTCCTGCTTTGTTTAAAGCGATAAACTCCGATTTCATTGTGGATCGGGAGATGCAAGTTTGCTTAGAGGATTTCCGAGACACAGCCCCACCACCAATTGTAAATACATACCCACTAGTGGACTTGGTGTTCTTTATATCAGATATCCAGTTTGCATCACTGTACCCCTCTAGTACAACTGGATATCTCAAATAATTTAACCCGAAATTTAACGTGTGTTTCAGGTATTGTAATACCCGATTCAACGCCTTCCAGTGATTATCACTCGGATTCCGGGTAAACCTAGCCAACTTATTGACTGCATAAGCAATATCAGGTCGGGTGCAGTTTGTTATATACATCAAACTACCGATCACCTATGCATATCGCTCATGGTATACGGGTGCACCAAGATTTTTATCAAGCTTTTGATTCATATCCATTGGTGACTTTATCGGTGAACTGTCAAACATCTCGAACTTTCTCAAAACATCATCGATGTAGTGAGACTGAGATAAGACCAGTCCGTCAGACGTCTTAGAGATAAGATGACATCTGCGATACCCATATCCTTCATATCGAAGCATTGTTTCAACATGTTCTTAGTCTCTAGGATTACCCTAGGACTGCTTCCTATGATCAACATGTCATCTACGTATAGGCATATCATGACGAATGAGTCAGGGTTACCTTTCGTGTAGACACATTTATCACACTCATTAATGGCGAAACCCTTCGATAGTAGAGTACTATCAAATTTTTCATGTCATTGCTTCGGGGCTTGTTTTAGCCCGTACAGAGATTTGACAAGCCGACATACTTTCTTCTCTTGCCCTTGAACCACATACCCCTCGGGTTGGTCCATATAAATTTCTTCTTTCAAATCACCATTTAGAAAGGCTGTCTTGACATCCATTTGATGTATCTCAAGGTCATGCAAGGCTGCGATCGCAATGAATACCCGTATGGATGTCATCCGAGATACCGGGGAGTATGTGTCAAAGTAGTCAAGACCTTCTGTCTGCCGATAGCCCTTGACTACCAACCTGGCCTTGTACTTGTCTATAGACCCATCTGCTTTATATTTCCATTTGAGTATCCATTTACAACCCAACGGTTTATTTCCCGAAAGAAGATCAACCAACTCCCAAGTATAGTTATGCATAATAGAGCCTATTTCACTCTCAATAGCTTCTTTCCAGAGCGGTGCTTCTGGAGTTGACAACGCTTTAGCAATTTTCCTTGGTTCATCATTAACCATATAAGCTACAAAGTCAGGACCGAAGGATTTATCCTTCCTGGCCCTTTTACTTCGCCTTAGTTCCATTTCTGGGGTCTCCAAGTTCTGAGAATCTGGAACATTAGATTCCGGATATTCAGCCACTTCGAGATCCGCTAGATCTGAACTATCTAGATCCGGGCCGTCAACGACTCCCGGTTCCTGAGAGCTTTGTTCATAACTTCATTTGCGAGAGGTTATGTCTTTTTCCTTTCTAGGAAAGGTACCTTTAAAGAATTGAGCATTCTTTGATTCCATGATTGTACCCTTATGGATATTTGGAATATCTGACTTATGCACTAAGAAGCGATAAGCACTACTGTTATTTGCATATCCGATGAATATGCAATCTACAGTCTTAGGCCCAATCTTGACATGCTTTGGCTTGGGTACTTCAACCTTTGCCAAACAACCCCACACCTTAAAATATTTGTAGGTGGGTTTCTTTTCCTTCCATGATTCATATGGAGTTTTGTCCTTACCTATGTGGGACTCTGTTAAGAATCATATTAGCGGTAAGGACGGCTTCTCCTCTCATGTTTTGGGGAAGACCGGAATTGATGAGCAAGACATTCATCATTTTCTTCAATGTGCGGTTCTTACGTTCCGCCACACCGTTCGATTGAGGTGAGTATGGAGCCGTCATTTGATGAACAATGCCTTCTGGGGCACAATATTCCTCAAATGGCGCTACGTATTCTCCCCCTCTATCGCTACAAATTGATTTAATCCGCAGGCTTAGTTGGTTCTCAACTTCTGCTTTGTAACGTCGGAACGCTTCATCCTTACTTTTCAACAAGTAAAGGTAATAATACCTTGTTCTATCATCAATGAATGTCACAAAGTACTTGTTCCCCCCTATTGTTTGTGCGAACTTCAAATCACATATATCTGTGTGAATAAGTTCTAGAGGAGCGGTATTCCTTTCGACGGATCGAAAAGGAAGTTTGGTGAGTTTTGCCTCTACGCACACCTCACACTTATGTTGAGGGTTTACGTCGATAGACGGCAACAACTCCATCTTTATCAACCTTTGAATAGACTTGTAGTTAACGTGTCCTAATCTATGATGCCATAAATTAGAAGACTCAAGCAAATAAGAAGAAGGTTCAACTTTATTACTTGGACGCATTACAAACATGTCATTCACTTTGAAGAGGCCTTCACAGATGAAGCCCCTACCCATAAAAGTGCCATTCTTAGTGAGTACAAACTTATTGGATTCAAACACTAGCCTAAAACCAGCATTAACCAATAAAGGTCCTGAAATTAAATTTCTTCTAATTTCTGGGACGTGCATCACTTCCTTCAGAGTGAGCTCCTTTCCGGAAGTCATCTTCAGGACCACCTTTCCTACCCCCAACATGCCAGACGAAGCGTTGTTGCCCATGAACAGCTTCTTATCGGTGATCGGTGTGTACATGGAGAAGACATCTCTGTTGGAACAGATGTGTTTGGTAGCACCTGTGTCCACCCACCACTGTCTCGGATTCTCGACCAAGTTTGCTTCAAGCACCACTGCCGAGAACTCCTCAATCATGTCATCCATGAGCGTATCCTTGACGACGTTAGCATGCGCCTTGCCTTTAGCCTTGCTTTCTGTTGTTGCTCAGTCTTGAGCTTACGGCATTCCTTGATCTTATGACCAGGTTTCCCACAGTGGTGACAGTTAACTCTGAACATCTCCGCTGCATGGGCCTTGCCGTCTTTCTGGAACTTCCGCTTTTTTGCTTGGGTTCCCTTTGGCCTCAGCCAGATTTGCCTTTGCCTCAGCAGGTTGTTTACCCTTAGGCAAGGCCTTCTTATTATCTTCCTGGATTTGGAGTTTGATAATAAGCTCTTCAAAGGTCATCTCCTTTGTCTTGAGTTTCAAGTAACTCATAAACTCATTCCACGAATGAGGTAGCTTTTCAATCAGCGATGTAACCAAAAACTGCTCGTTTGATTTCATTCTTTCCAAATCCAGGTGATGTAGAATCATTTGGAATTCCTGGACTTGGGACATCACTGTCTTATTATCCACCATTTGGAATTTTAGAAATTTCCCAACGATGAACTTCTTAGTACTCGCATCTTGTGCGTTGTACTTCTTTTGCAGTTTTCCCACAGCTCTTTGACAGTGCCAACGGTGCAATAGACCGTGTAGAGAGAGTCTGCCAAGCAGTTCAATATGTAATTCTTACACATGAAATTGCTATGATTCCATGCATCAAGAACCATCTTCATGCCATTAATTACATGGATACCAAGGCCCCCTTCACCCGTTTCAGAAGGCGAAGGGTCCATTTCATCTCCAACTTGTGGAGGATCTTCCGTTAGGAACTGGGCCATGCCCATAACAGTTAAGTAGAACAACATCTTCTGTTGCTATCTCTTAAAGTTTGAGCCCATGAATTTTTTAGGGCGATCATGGTGGAATGCGGAGGATGGAGCAGTAAAGGCAGCAGACGTGCCTTGGGCAGTAGCGGGGAAGGCAGCAGAGTTACCGCCTTGGACAGTGGCGGCAGCATAGTTACTGCCTTGGACAGCGGCGACAGCAGTAGTGAAGGCAGCAAAGTTGCTACCTTGGACAGTAGCGACAGTAGCCGGGAAGGCAGCATTGTTGCCTTGTGAGGCAGCAGCATCAGTCATGTTTCCAACCATGTTGCAGCAGTTATAATAAGCAAAATATTGTCTTAAACTTGTTGGATACAAGGTTGCAGGAAACAGAAATATATAACTGTTAAGTATTACAAGAAACTGAAATTACAATTAACTTGAACAATAAACTGGATTAGTTTTTGGTATGCTGAGTCGAGTGATTGCACTCTGTCTTTAAGACAATATTGCCCCGTATGTATCCTTTCTACGTCTTGGACAATTGTCTCCCAAGATAAAACAGCAAATGAACAAATGAGCAAAGGAAACTCAAGTGCTACCGTGAAGAATTTTGAGTAATGAAATGATGCTGGAAGGTAGTAGGAAGAACTGATTTCGTTTATGTTTTTGTGTGTCTCAACAATGGTGCAAGGGGTCCTTTATATAGGTTAAGGAGAGGCTTACCAACGACCCGAGACCTGGACCGGACGGGTGGCGGCAGCGCGCGTGTGGGCTTTCCTCGAACCGAAGCACATCTAGGTCCTCCCTCATTTAAACACATGGGATACCCCTTGGGGTCCCAAACTCCAAGCCAACTTTGAGACTTATAAACAAAACAATTCATTCTTCTCCCACCAATGAGGGAGAATTGATCTCAATACCACACTTTTCCATGCTTCAAACACCTCACTTCGTGGACCAATATCTCTTTCATTTCTCAACGAAATTTGACGATCATTGGCCCTGCGGTCATCTACTTACTTAGTAGATTATGCACGTGTGAAGAACCGGATTCTCCAATATGCGGAACACTAGTGTTTAAGTCGTTAAAGTTGGTCGGACGCAACTCCTGTCCAAGGCAAATTTCCAACAAAAAAGACACTCCTTTATTTATTTATTCCACCCTATTTCAATTAATAAGATTAAAAATATTTTCACTTGATATGCATAGCAGTAATTTAAACATCTTCTTCCATTACCTTAATGCCTTTTCTTTTCTTTTTTTAAAAACTGGAGCAGCCGCTCGAGAAGAACTAGTGCTATACTTCAGCATTGTCATCATTTACAAATCCACTATTGGTGTCTTCTCCCTATATTATAATCATTCTTTTAATAGGACAAACATAATGAATCACTAAGAGTGCGTTTAGTACGAGGGAAAATATTTTTTACGATTTTTTGAAGAAATAAATTATTTTCTTTCTAATTTTTTTATTTAATTGGTAAAAGAAAAATATTTTTAAGTGCTTGATTGATGAATAGAAAATTTTGTTCTAGAAAATGAGCGACCCACATATCTATGAATACAAAGAAATCCTGATTGGTGAAGCTTTTGGCAACCATTTCAAAGAAGTAAATCATCATTTTTTATACTCCCTCGTTTCAAATTATTTGTCGTGATTATTAAAAGTAATTATCTCAAATTATTTATTTTTTTAAGAGTTTAATGCATAATTAATTATTTTTACTTTATTTTCTTATTTTTCTAATAAAAATGACACATAAATAGAGTAACTATTTAATGAAAATAGATTATAATTTAAATATAAATAAAAATAAAATAGATCAAATACTCCTCTAAATTAATATTTTAAGAAGTATGTAAATAAAAAAAAAGACAATTAATTTGACACGGAGGAAGTATCATCAGATTTCCGAACAAAGTGGGGAGATAAACGGGGGGGGGGGGGGGGGGGGTAAAAAAATGATAATGATTATGTTTCAAAAGTTATTTAGTTCAAGAAATATGATAATCCTCCAAAAGAGAAAATAAGTCATCCAATTCTGAATGGGCCCCCATCGCCATTACTCCTTCCGTTCCAAAAAAAAAAAAAAAGTCATCCAAACCTAGACGTGAGCCCCCGTTTCTTTCACCGGCGATGAAATTGAAAGAAATAATCCATCGATTATTTTTATTAATGAAGAAGTATATATACAATTTACAATATCTAAATATGGAAAATTTTATTCCTATTATACTTTTAAAATTCTAATTATATTTGTACAAGAATTCCACAACTATAATAAGTTTGTATACAACTTTGATTACAATTTCGGTAACTTATTTGTTTCGGATTCCGTGTATACAATTTGTGTATACACGGTATATTTGTCACACCCCCGCAGTCATAGCGGGCGGTTGTCGTATGCTGAAACTATCCCTAAAATCTTCAAATAAAATCGAGGGAAGATCCTTAGTAAAGATGTCTGCAATTTGGTACGTGGAAGGGACATGCAAGACGCGTACTTGTCCACGAACTACCTTTTCGCGAACAAAATGAGTATCCATCTCGATATGTTTAGTGCGCTGATGTTGGACCGGTTTCCCAGAAAGATAGACTGCACTAACATTATCAAAGTAGACCAATGTATCTTTCAAAATAGGAAAGTGAAGTTCTAATAGAATATTACGTAGCCAACATGATTCAGATACCACATTGGCTACCCCTCGATACTAGGCCTCCGCCCTGAATCGCTATAATGTAGCATGCCGTTTTGCAGACCACGAGACCAAGTTATCACCAAGAAACATACAATAACCAGATGTTGAGCGTCTGGTATCAGGACAGTTACCCCAATCAGCATCAGTATAAGACACGAGAGTAGAGACGGAGGAAGTATATAAATGCAATCCTTAATTAAGTGTGCCCTGTATGTATCGTATAATGCGTTTGAACGCATACATATGCTCAATCCGTGGGTCATGCATAAATAAACACATCTGCTGAGCTACATAAGTAATATCAGGCCGTGTGAAAGTCAGATACTAAAGTGTCCCTATAAGACTGCGGTAGTGGGTGGGATACTCGTATGGTGTGTCAGACGTAGGACTCAGCTTCGGTTTGGTATCAACTGGAGTGGAAGTAAACTTACAAGATGACATACCATCTCTCTCAATGATCTCAGCCGCATACTTCTTCTGTGATAAAAATAGACCACTTGGATGACGAGTAACAGCTATACCCAAGAAATAACTCAAGGGCCCCAAGTCTTTCATAGCAAACTCTGAACTAAGAAGTGACATGATAGACTTGCGTAGATTATTAGAAGAAGAAGTTAATATAATATTATCCACATACAATAAAATGTATGCCAGAGAAGTACCACGACGATATATGAACAGAGAATGATCAGATCTGCTGTGAGAAAACTCAATAGTAGATACATAATCTGCAAGCCTTTTATACCAAGCTCGTGGAGCCTGCTTAAGCCCATACAAGGACTTCTTCAGCAAACAGACATGCTGGGGATAATTGGGTCTCTAAAATCCAAGGGCTGATGCATGTATACTGTCTCCTTAAGATCACTGTGTAAAAAACATTATTCACATCTAACTGATGAATGGACCATGGTTTTGAGAGAGCCAAACTGAGAATAATGTGAATGGTAGCCGGTTTGACCACCGGACTAAACGTCTCACCACAATCTACACCAACTTGTTGAGTTTTACCATCACCTACAAGACGAGCCTTATGTCTCTCAAAAGAACCATCATAATTTTTTTTATGAGTAAAAATCCACATAGACCGAATAATATTAACACTAGACGGACGGGGCACTAGCTCCCACGTCTTATTTTCAATAAGAGCATTATATTCGTCATTCATAGCCAATTTTCGATTCGGGTCTTGTACGGCAGACACAAGGTTACGTGGTAGTGGGGATTTAAATACATTAGAATTGAGATTAAAATGTCATTTTGGTTTTAAAATATCCATTTAGCTACTAGTAACGGACCCTTGATTCGAGATAGAATCGGGTGAATTTTGGGCAATAGGCGGGTTAGTGACGGACTCGCCAGCAGGCGGCCAAAAACTGGACCAGAAACTGGTACCGACGCAGAAATAGAAGTGGTCTGGGGCTGGGAAATAGTACCAAAATTGGTATTGGGCCATGAAATAGGCCCCATGTGCAGGCTGTTTGTGCATTGACGGACTGGACCAGTGGGGACGAGAATCTGTAGGCCAGCAGGCAGTGGGCCCTGGCGAATTTTGGTCACGGAACAATTCGAATAAATGGTGGATAATATATGGTGAGACCCCGTCATCCAAAAAATTATACGAACTAGGCACCGAACTACACACTTTAGCAAACGGAAATTGAGTTTCATAAAAAATAACATAGCGACTAATTATGATTTTATTAGAGGATAAATCAAAACACTTGTAACCACGTTGATTAGATGGCTAATCCAAAAACACACAAGCGGTAGAACGGGCTTGAAGTTTGTTAATTATGGTGGATAGAAAAAGAGGATAGCATAAACACCCAAACACCCTAAGATGAGAATACAAATGATGTTTATTGTAAAGAAGTTTAAGTGGGGAATCATATGGTAGGTTTTTGTTAGGAGGATGTTAAGGAGATATGTAGCTATTTGTAATGCAATGCCAAAAGGAAGGGGGTAAGGAAGCACGGGCTAACAGGGTTCGAACAATATTATTAATGGTACGAATTTTTCTTTCGGCTTTTCCATTTTGTGAGGACGTATGAAGACAAGAAAAGCGAAATGCTATGCCATTAATGTCACAAAACTCTCGAAATGGCCCATTAATATATTCCTTTCCATTATCACATTGAATATTTTTAATGTTGAATTGGGTACGGATGAATGCTCTAAATTTTAAGAATGTGGAAAAAACTTGAGACTTCTTGGATAAAGAAAAAGTCCAAAAAAAGTTAGAATAATCATCCAAAAATAAGACATAATAACGATGGTCCAAAGAAATTAAAACGGGAGATGTCTATAAATCACTATGAATAATGTCAAAAGGCATCAAAGTACGAGAGGTAGAGGCTACAAACGGTAATTTAACATATTTTCCTAATGGACAAGAAGGACAAAGTGGAGTACTTCGCGTACCCTTACAAGAAATAAAATTATTTTTATGCAAATAAAAAATAATAGATGACCTCGGATGACCAAAACGTGCATGCCACAAGGAAGGAGTAAGAGTAGCAAAAGTAGACGGCATGGCTTGACTCGTGGAAGTGGTGGTGGTTGTGATAGGATAAAGCTCTCCCCTACTATTGCATCTTATTAGAGGTATCCCCATCTTGAAATCCTTCACAGAAAATCCAAAAGGATCAAAATTAACAGAGACTCAATTATCAGTGGTGAATTTTCGGACATACACCAAATTTTTAATTAAGTTAGGGGCATGGAGAATATTTTTCAAAACTAGAGGTGGATGTGGGGGAGACAAAGTGGTATGTCCATAATCGCGAATTGGAATTGAGTTGCCATTACCAACAATAATGCCACGATTTTTGCTCAAATTGAAATAAGACGAGAGAGTACCTTGGTCGGACGTCATGTGAGAAGTGGCGCCAGTGTCTATGTACCAATTCGCGTCCAGATGATTTAATCCAAGTGTATGCATGACAGCCTCAATATCTGTAGGTGTCGGGATCTGATTTAAGGCCGCAACATTGAAGGCATGGGGAGGCTGAGGCCCACGCAGACCTGCCTGTTGCCCCGGCCCAGAACTGTATCTTCCGCCACTGTGTTGGACCGAGAAACTGGGCTTGGAATTTTGTTGGAACTAAGCCCAGTTCCCCGGATTCAGACAAGGTGGAAAATATGGGTTGTTGGGCCAATGACCACTAGCCCAGCCCCACTACCAGGGGGCACGGTTGGGGCCAGTTGGCATGCAACCCACTGTTGTTGCCGCCACTATTCCGTCCTCCCCACCGTCGTCGTTACCACCATGATTACCACCGTGGTTTTTGCCATTATTTTTATGATTTTGACCCATTTTGTCACCACCGTTGTTACGGTTTTGGCTTAAATTTTTGGAGAATGAGTAAGGGTCGTCGGACGTGGTCATCATCATGATGAAATTTGCTTCGATAGCTGCCTTTTTATCCAAACCGGCCTCTTCCAACGTGAGCATGGAACGGGCCTTATAAAATGGTGGTAAAAGATTACTTTGACGAAGTAGTGTTCCAACGCCATTATAGGCCTCAAATAGGCCTGCAACCATTTGAAGAATAAGACGATCATTGGTAACTGGCGCGCCAACGTTGAGGAGTTGGTCCGCCAATTATTTCAGCCTTTTACAATAGGCCGAGACGTTAGGAAAATCTTCCATGTTAACATGGAAAAATTCCTGCTCAAGAGTGACAGCACAGGAATTCTTGTTATCTTGGAATATATCACACACCCTAAACCAAGTGTCCATCGCCATAGCGTCGGGTTCAATAATCGTCTGTAAAAGGTCTGTAGACTAGAGATAGTGGAATAAATCTACTGGAGAACGGTAGCATCAAGAGTTGTCCATAACGTAGGATTATTCTCGGGGGTAGGCACATTCTCCACGCCAGGTATCGAGGGGATTATGTGATGGAGGACTTGATACGAGCGTGCATAAACTTTGAATAATTCCGTCCACATCGTATATTAGCAAATCAAGTTTAATCCAGGCCAATCTTTTAATGACAACAATATATATATATGTAAGTCCATATATTCTCACATCCATTTTAAGAGAACTTAATTAATTGCATGAGATTTACGCATTGTTATCATGTCATACAGTTATAATTAAACCTAGACATTGAGGCGAACACGACCTATGTTTTTACTGTTTTGAGTCAAGTCGAGCACAACTAAACTGTCACACTATAGCCGAATTCGAGTCGCGGGGTCATATTGGCCAATGCCGCAAGGATGTTTCCATTTACTAATATAAAACTCAATTTAAAAGAAAATTGATTTTGAATTGGCTCTACGGTGGCGGTTGAACAATCATACAAACATAAAGGTGTTATTAGGAGTATTTATTTAAGGAAAAAGATACGTAATAACTTTAACTTCTTTTTTTCACAAAATTAAATTCACAATGAACTTATTCATAAAAATAATATAATAACCAATCGTTGGCCAAAAAGAATTAATATAATGAGAGTATAAAACCTGAGAGTAATTAAATAAAAATAGAATTAATTGGAATTTAGTCTGTGATAGTGATAATTAAACAAACTATAGTAAAGGTGTTATTAGATATTGAGTTAGGTAAAATGATAATTTAGCTTTAACTGCTTCTTTAAAAAAATAAATGATAATTTAGCTTTAACTGCTTCTTTTACAAAATAAATCCATAATAAGCTTATCGATAAACAAAAAAAAGTCATTCGCTTAAGTTGATGATTGAATTACAAGAATTACTAGTGTACAGTGGGCCGGGTCGGCCCAATCCCGCCCCGCCTTGATCCCCCATAAAAAGAAAATTTTGTCGGTGTCGGGGTTCGAACTTGGGACGGGGCCTGGGATCGTCCCGCCCATCCCGATCCCGACCCGCCTCGTCCCGTCCCGCCAGCCCCCCTCTCCCTTTGCAAAAATAACCGTTGCAACAACAACCAAATTTTGATTTTGGCCGTTGTGCAACGGCTATAACGGCCATTTTGCCCCCCACCCCGTAAACCCCCTACCCCCTTAATATTTATTTTTAACCCTAAGTTAGTATATTTACACTTTAACCCTATTTCTCAACTATAAATATATCATTTTCCTCTTCATTTATCTCACAAATCTTCCTACAATATCTCAATTTATCTCTCTATAATTCTACAGTGCCTATTAAATATTTTATTTTTTTGTTTATTTATATCAAAGTTAAAAAAATAAGGTGTGAAGTTGGCAACTAGCTTGAGGATCATCCAGCGAGCAAAGTTTCAATTTTCAACCTCGATTACACGTCGACGTTACGTCGACGTTTGGTACCTTCGTACCTTCTTTAAATTATTATTGTTACTTTATTTTAATTATCGCACTTAATTTCATTATCTTTAATTATTTATTTGCATAATTAAAATGGAAGGATTAAGAGGTATGTTTAAGGGTAAGGGTAAGGGTAAGAGTAAGGGTGCTTCTTCTAGTAGGGGTAACAATGGTAGGGGGGTACTTCTTCTAGTAATTCTATTCATAGTCCCGATGATTTCATTGATTTCACTCATATAGATGAAACTGCTTTTTTTTAATGATATACCATTAGATGATGAGGTAGATGAACCAAACTTTAATTCAGACGATAATCTAGATGACACACCCACTAGTGCACCTCAACCTCATGCTCAGACTGAGTCTCAGCCTGGAGCTGAAACTGGAATGCCTCCTGTTGACACCCAATTTTGTCCCATCTTTTCCGATTTATTTGCAATTTTAAAAAAATTTGATACCTCAAAACAATTTTAATATATATACATATATATTATTATTCTCAATATCATTATCATTATTATTATTCGTATTTTTACTATCATTCGCCTTTTAATATCACAAGCATGGTTTTACCCTAATATTCTAGGATATGTTATTTTCGCAAAACGGCATCGCGTTTTTATCTTAAGCATTAAGCATTTCGCAAATATTTATTTATTTATTTATTAGCACATCGTTATTTTTTATCTTCATAATTTACATCTTTTGCAAAGCATCTTTTAATAATAAACCCCTTTTTATTTTAACCAACTCCCCATTTTATTCCCCCGGCCCAAACCCCAACTCTCATTTATTTTCGCTCATATCCACTTCACCCCTAAAAACCAACCCAAAACAACCAGTCCACTTATTTTCCCCAAATCAGGCCCAAATCGGCTACCCATCCCCGAGCCCAATCCCAATTAAAACCCCATCGTCCATTCCCCCCAAATGCCCCATCGACCAACAACCCTAGACCCCTGTCCAAAACCAACGGCCTTTCACCCGAAATCACCCTCAGACCGCCGGATAAATGCCACCACCGACGTCCCTGCCACCATGTCCTTTCCACCTTAGACCTCTCACATCACCCCAGTCCTTTCCCCTTTTTCAAAATCTCATAGCATAGCTCGTCCAATCAAATCATCCTGAAATTGCAAAGCATACATGAGTCGTTGGGTCTCTAGGACGAACCTTCAAGGATTCGATGGGTAAGAGCATAAACCCGTACCCCTTCATCATCATCTCAGTTTCAAAATCTGTCAAAACCATCACTTTTGTTCCTTTTTTTTCTTTGAATTCGAGTTTCGAATTCTAGCTGTTGAAACCCCTTAATTTTGGCTAAAATATGCATTTTTGGCCTAGCTTAGACAATTCTGTCAAAAAAATATCATCTTTTGGATAGTCAATTCTATTTCAGCATGCCTATCAACCCGTTTAAGTGTTAAGTGCCTCCATATCATCATATAAAGTCTTTTAAGTTATCTTATATCATGCTTTATTTACTAAAGTTGCTGAATGATATTTGTATTAGCATTTTGTGCGTATTTGAACTAGTTTGTGTCGTGTTACATTACTTCCCATGTCTGCATTCTATGTTTACTACCGAATGTTTTCTTTCATGGTTGCCTTGTCTGAACTTTCCTATTGTATTGCTTTGCTGGCTGAAAGCCAAGGCATGATTTGGGTTTGGCAGCCTCTTCTGATAGCCTGCCATGCCTGAGGTTCTAGAAACCTTTTTGATCTTGTTGCGGCATCAGAATATGGATGGTGATAGCCCCTTTTGATTTCTTGTCTTTCAACTTCGTGGTTTAGCTTGATTGTCAATCTCTAAATTCATTTCCTTTTTAAGCACTGAGTTGTTTGATATCTTTGCTCCCTGATAACTACTAAGTGTTCTGTTAAGTTATTGTTTTGTTAAAATATAAGTAATTTTGGATACTCATTCTGCACCCCTCATTTCTTTGCATAATCCCCGGGAGTTTCAAATACCAAATAACCTTGTGATGCTTCAATGAGCTTGTTGTATCTACTGCTGTGCTTGGTTGTTAGGCTCACTGGATATACTTGTCTGTTATATTGGACTGTTGGCATTTCGAGATCATCCCTGCATCTGCAAGGCCAATTGTTGTTGCACTTAAGACTTCAAAACTATTCCTACGTTTGGCTTGCTATTGCTATCTTTTGGTCTGCTGGTTACTGCATTTTGGGGATTAAATTACTGCATTCTGAGGCAGATGGTTGCTGCATCTTGAACATGTTGCTGCTCTTTGGTGCCCTTTTTTGGGGCAAAACAATTGTTGCTTCTGAAGCTTTAAAAGGGCTTAATTGTTGCCACATTTTGAGTCAATTACTATAGCATTCTGGTCAAATTATTGCTGCACTTTTGAGCATATTTGATGTTTATCACTGCTATATTTTTTAGCCTAACTGCTGGTGGCTTCTTGGCTAAAAGCCTGCTACTTTCAGGATGTTTTAGACAGCTGATGTACTTCGAATAATTACTGATTTGAACACGATACTACACTGTGGCCGATGAAAAAACAACCGTCGATTTTTTAGGCCTCCACAGTTGAAAAGACGGAAATAAAACTTCTGGGCAAGGATGAAACTTAAATCTTTTTTTATCCGAGAGACCAACATGTTCGGTAGGCAAGACAACTAAAATGACCAACGAGTCATATGTTCGAAGCCACGACGTGATTGGAATGATCTTTTCAAAATTTAAGTCTGAGCCCTCCGTAATCAAAATATTTACTGTTTTGGATACGGATCCGAAGTTATTTATATTCAACTGTTTTCTAACCGTTTGTTCTTGACAGCTTGCAAGGCATATTTATGAAAGTCAAAGAAGACAAGTTACCCCTCGGAGATGATTTATTGTTGTTTTATGTTTCTTTAATTCGGTTTTTTTGTTTTATTTTATATTGTAATATTTATTGTACTTGTGTAAATTATTGAAATGTTTAGAATAGGTAGACTTAGAATTAATAATCTAGAAAGAGTAGATTTAAAATCGGAAACCGCTAGTTTATCTATTTTAGACCCGTCACCCATACTTTCAAAATGTTAGTTTATTCATTTTTAGGCTCGGTTAGTTCAAACTTAGAAACCTCCGTTAGTTATTTATTTTTAGGCTTGTCATGCATATTCAAAATTTTCAAAACAACTTTGGTCATCTTTTATTCGCTTTATTAATCATACAAATAAGTTTGTCTTTTCCGATTTGCAACTCAAAATGATTTCAAAAAAAAAAATTACTTCTTTGTCATTATAAATAATTTGCTTTTCTATCAATTGTAAAAAAATGCATGTTTTCATCCAAAATCAAACTTTACATGTATTTTTATAATCAATGCAATACAAATGCATTTTTTATCCAAAAAATCATTTTGCATGTACTGTGTAAACAATGCAAATGCATACTTTATCCAAAAAATCACTTTAGATATATTTTATAAATAATACAATAATACAAATGCATGTTTGATCCTAAAAAATCACTTTACATGTATTTTTATAAACAATGCCACAAATGCATGTCTTTTATCCCAAAAAATCAGTTTTTACATATAGTTGTATAAAAATGCCATGCATACTATCCGTATTTTATGTCGAAATTTATTTCTCAAAATCGCAATCATCTTTTCGAGACCTTCAAAAGAATAAATGGTAAAATCTTTACATTATCAAAATGCATCTTTTTATTAATTATTTGCAAACATCTTTTTAACTTTATATACTTTTAAACATGCATTTTTCTTTAGCATAATAATCAACCTGAGTTTGACCGGATAACCACAAGTTAGCGGATCTTAAAGTATGCATAACCCCTTCCCTTTAGGATAATAAAGAACTCTTACCTAGAATCTCATTAGTTTCGCAGACCATAAAACCGGAGTTATTTTGCAGCATTTAGTTAACATTCAGGTGCCCTAATTCACCTTAGAATAATTAGGCAGCGACTCCTCAAGCAAGCATTTTTATTAAATCTAGAGGGAATTGACGCCATCGCGTAGCGAAGTCGAGGGTTAAAAACGGGCGCGACACCTCCTATTCCCCCTAGTATGAGTCAAGGCCCCACACAACAAAAATTAAAATCAGCAGCATGAAATTTTTTTGATAGAGACCAAGAGAATCAACTAGCTAGATGTAAAATTTATAAAAATATTTATAAATTTAAATCGGAAAAGGTCAAGATGGACGGGAGGTTTATTGAGACATATACAAGGCGAGCACACAGCTAGGTGGAATCAATACCAGGCTAAAACATCGGGTTTGCCAATGCCATTTGAGTCGGGACAAGGTTCACATAGTGTCCCCGACCAAGTACAGGGTCAAATTAACCCGACGACGGGGAATTTTTGGTCCTAAATATGATAAAAACAAAGATAGGAAAAATATGGCAAAATTAGTTGCGGTGGAGGGTTTGCCTTTTTCATTTCCTTCCTCTCATGGTTTTATTCATTACATTCGAGAAACATATAATCCTGCTTTTAATGGTTTTCCTAGATTAACTGTTAGAAGAGATATTTTTAAATTTGCAAGTGAATATCAACAATATTTACGTTATGCATTGTATCATTTTAATGGCAAAGTGGCTATCACTTCTGACATAGGCCGTAGTACTAATGGTAATGATTATTTAACGGTAACATGTCATTGGATAGATCAAAATTGGTCTATGCAAAAACGTATTTTAGCATATAGATATATTGATGATAGGCACACTGGAAGTTTTATTGCACAAAAAATGAAATTTGTTATTATTATGGAATAAATGATAAAGTTATGACTATTACATTAGATAATGCTACTTCTAATGATTATGCTATAATACTTTTAAAAGTTCGATTAACTCCATGTTTTCCTGATCATTTTCATATAAGATGTGCGTCCATATTTATAACTTAGTTGTAAAGGATGGCCTAAAACTTTTTGAAAGCATTCTTGATAAAAAAATTGTCATGATTGTGGATTACCTTATAGAAAAATTTCAGAAGAAATTTCGACTATGTGGAATTCTCTGTATGAGCAACTACTTGTTACTTACGATTATAGACAACCTATAACTTTATTATTTAACGGCATAATAAAAATCCAAAGGATATGCTTGTAGATAATGATTGGGAAAAACTTTTAGAACTTAATGGATTTCTAGAGAAATTTTTTCAAGCTACTAAAGAATTTTTTGGTATTTATTATCCTACTATTTCAATATGTTATTTTATATAGCTCTAATATTTTTGTTACTTAATGAATATATGCAAAAACCAACTTATAAGGCATCTATTGAAAAAATATTTTTAAAAAATTAAAAAATATTTTTTTCCTATTCCCACTATTTATATTGTTGGTGCGGTATTAAATTCGACTATTAAAGTAGACGGTTGTAAAACACTAATAGAAACGATTTATGATTGTATATAAGTACTTCCAACAGACTCAACTGAAGAACCAACTAAAGAAGAAGTTAGGTCTAGCATACACACTGAATGCAAACAAGTATATATGTATTACCAACAACAAAGTGCAAATAATCAATCGACTTCTGTACCATCTTCTACTACTTCGCTTCAACCTTATAAAAAAACATGCGGTGTCTACTGCTAGTATTCAAGGCCTTAGAAATAAAATGTTTAGTGGTTCAACTTCTTCACAAATTAGCGAATTTGATGTGTATGTTTTGCATGGTGTTGTACCGTACGAATTAATTGTCAATGATGAAGGACATGAAGACTTGCTGAAATACTGGAGGCAGAATGAGAAGACATTTCTGACACTAGCAAAGATGGCCCGAGATGTGTTGAACATTCAAGCGTCATCAACAACGTCTGAAAGCATTTTTTCTGCTGGAAGATTTCAAATAAGAGAGCATAGACATTCATTGGCGGGAGACACATTGGAGATTGCAGTTCTTTTCAGAGATTGGATTAGAGCGGAGCGTAAAAGGTGTGGTAAACCGGAGATCAACAAAGAAGACGACTACAACTACAATGAAATCTTGTCCGAAGGAGCAGAAAGCGACGTCGAACAATTTGATCAACAAATTTCAATTCCAATCGAAGATCCTCAAGACATTGTGAGGAAATTCGAAAAAGTATGGTTAACTACGTAATTTTTTTAATTGCAATTTACTATGTGATTTGCAACTTTTGAAATTGTATTACAAAAAAATCATATTTCTATTAAATAATATAAGAGGCACAAAAACAACTTGATGTTTTTATTACACAATCTTGTTCAATTGTTCAAGTGTTTATATATATATATATATTTTTTTTTAAATCAAGTGCCAATAAAAAAAAAATCCGAACCCGACTCGACCCCGCCCGACCCAACCCGATCCCGTTTCCGGCGGGATGTGGGACGGGACGAGACATCCACCTGTCCCGCTAAGCCCGTCCCGCCGGACACCCGGTCCCGACCCTCCCTCCGTCCCGCCGGGACCCGCCCCACCCCGTTGGACATCCCTAGTCTAAATTAAAACTAAAATATGAGTGTGCGTATATTAAATTATATAGGACATTTAGACCTGTCAAAGTAAATTAACCAATAAAATTAAAAAAAATCTTACAAAAGCTTAAATTATAAATAGTGCAGAAAGTATGCTTAATTTACAGTATGATTAAAACTTTAATTACATTGAATAGGCTTATAAGCAAATTAATTATTAGATTAATATTATTTCAAAATGAGTTTTATATTCGGTATAAAAAGAATATATTCAATCGAGCCAATCAAATCGAATCAAACAAAAAATTGATCGAACTGAATGAGTCGAGTTGTAAGCAAATCCAGCATCGAGTTAGCTCAGCTCTTTGGCCAAGCCTAGTCATAGTTACAACTTACAAATAATTCATAAATAAATAAATAATCCTTTTTTGGTTAGTACTTAGTACTTACTCGAGGTTAACTTCTTTAATACTCCATCTAATACTAGCTAGTACTCTTTTGAGTAATACATAACTTGAAAACAAAATTGGTGTTTAAGGGTATAGTTTTTTGGCAAAGTAATCTTCAATACTTGAATAAATATGAAAGTTAGAGATTAGAAGTTTTTGCACGGATTTCCCTTCAAACACATTGTTCTTTAATTTTTGTCTATGTTCATTTAATGAAACTTTCGGATCTGCTTAATTCGGCATAAGTTCTAATATTTTTATTCTTGAAAATTGAATTTTTACATCGCTCTGCACAAGTTCAGTAGAAATTAAATTATGCGCATAAATTGAGTAGTATTTTTTAGATTAAATGTTGAAAGTTTTGTCGTGCCCGCATAACTTGTGGGATGTTATGATACCTATGCTGAGTGAAATTTAAACTTATCTATTTTTCAGATTATATTGAGTATTAAAAGTTTTATCGTGTCCAGTATAATTTGTGGGATGCTAAAATACATATGTTGAGCTAAATATAAATTTTATCGAGCTAAATCTAAACTTATACTAGGTAGAAAATATTGAAGGGAAAAAATTAAAAACCACAAACTTGAGGAGCAAAAATTAAAAACACCCCGAAATAGGGACGTTTGTGCGAATAACCCATTGGAAGTTTTTGCAAAACGTATACCCTTAACCATGGTCGGTTTTCGGAATACTTGTTACATCAGTTCAATATAAAACGTTAAATTTTAAAGAAACACGTGTCATTGATCTAATTTGCTACTTAAACAAATGAAGAAAAAATGTACTAGTACAGACAAACCGGGTTCGTTATTTAGAATTCGACACATGTACCTGACCCCATTTAAATGTCATACTTCTAAAAAGAAAAAGTGAAAATTAATTATACTAGAGAGAGATTGAAGATCCAACAAGAATGAAAAAAGACAAGTGGAAAGATCACTTATTGGAGACAAATTATTTATCCGTTCCCACCTACATTACTTTTATACCTTAGAGATATCAAAACTATTTATTTAAAATAGTCTCAAAATTATGATATCATTATAGTATATAAATATACTGAGATAGATATCATAGAGGATCAAATTTATTTACTCAAAAGACAACAATTTTCTAAAAAAAAAAATAATCTCTATGATATATATATATATATATATATATATATATATATATATATATATATATATATATATATTGTGATGGTATCGCTTCGATCCTTCAATGAGACACGCATCAGTCCTCCATGATACCATCATGATATATTAAGATGATATACGGAGGACTGAGGAGTGTCCTTCTCTTAGTCCTTCATGCAGTGGCGGAGTCAGGATTTTCATCCAGGGATTAAAAAATATAAGGAATTAAATATACGAAGAAGTCAAGGTGGTTCAACATTTACTATATATACATAAAAAATAATTTCAACCTTGTATATATAGTGTAATATTTTGCCGATGGGGTTCGGATGAATCCCTTGGAGCCTGCCTAGCTCCACCTCTGCCTCCATGATATCATCGTGATATATAAATATATTGTGATATTATCGGGGCAAGGAGATATTTGAATAAATATTTTTGACCGATTAGATAAGAAGCGGTTTAGGAGGATACATGAGGGGTAAATATTTTGCATTTTAAAGATATTTTGTGTTGTTTCCCAAAAACAGTCCCTGGCCCATTATAGGTACCACACAGAGTACAAAGGGTGATGAGAAAATTCAAAATTAGCAAGTTGCAGCCTCATGATTATTCTAATTTCGGATTCTATCTATAAATACAACAGCTTCACAGCCTGTTAGAAAAGGAAAACACTCTCTTCTTTACTTATATATTCTTCATACAGAAAATTAGCTAGAGATAAGATATTAAATCATGCCTTGCTTTAATCTTTCAACAAACGTGAATCTTGATGGAGTTGACACTTCTGATTTCTTCTCTGAAGCCACCAAAGCTGTTGCTTCTATCATAGGAAAACCCAAAAACGTACGTATCTCCATACCTTCATATTTTCTCTTATTCATATGATTACTAATATAGTTGCTTTGGAGTTGTTTGTCAGAGTTCAGAATTTAAACTCCATGAATTCGTTGAAACTTTTAGCCCAAAGCAGCATATTGTATGTTTGAAATTATGAGTTCGGCATAGTCCCCAAATCTCTAAACTAAATAGGACGGCAATTATAATCGCAATCATGTCGCTTAAGTTCTTTCAGTCACTATTACTTGTGTCGCACCTATAGTGACAGAGAGTTTGTCGGATAAGAAAGATCAAACCTGAAAAAGCTTTAGCTGATTTTTATTATAATTTTTTTTACAAGAAAGGAGCTATCTATAGGAAGATAATCGTCAAGTTGGAAAGAAGTTTACTTACCCCTTGCTTTATATTTAAATAAGTCTTCCTTCTTGAAAAGTAGTCTTTCTTATCGGAATCTAATATTTGATAAAATTTTAATAAATTTTTCAGATATATATCTATGTTCCATATAACAATATTTAATTTTGATCCTTCTAGACAACTGATTTTTGTACTATTAAGTTGTAAAGATGATAGGAGTAGTTTGTTGAAAATGGTTCACACTTTTCCTATCCTTAACATACCTAAGTTGGTGAAGCCTATGGAGTGTGGAGTTTGTGTTTGGCTGGAAAAGTCAGTGCAACTTTTGGATCCAAACTTTGACCTACTGACCACAATGATTGCCAGCTACTAAATGGTGTGAACTGTAATAACAACAAAAAGAATATTTTGGTCCTCTTGTTTACTCCAACTGTTCGATCCTCGTGAGTCCACTGATATGTAATGATATATAAAATCAAGTGCGTGATAGGAGTAGATCTTATGATTAATCATAGACCGTGATTCTGCTCTTTCCCGGACCCCGCATATAGCGGGAGCTTAATGCACCATACTATCTTTTTTTTTATATACATAGGAGAATTTCTAAATATATATAGAGAGAGAAGACACTGGATGTGCACCCATGCCTATCCACATGCATGCTAACCTTCCATTGAATAACATAAAGGCCTTAAGAAAGAACGCTCTAATACAGCGCATACATATATACATACAATACACACTATATATAAAAGAAGAAATTTCAAATTTATAGGATGCGATCTATCTGAATTTGAAGTGTTAATTCCAATAATTATTGAACTAAAAAAAATTTGATTTCGAAATGATTTGTCATCATAGATGCATCTATTATTTCGATTTGTTATTGAATTGGATGGATTGGCATATGCATAAAGACCATAAAAAGAGATTCATTTTATGGTTCTTTCATATTTTATGGTATTCATATACATTTTTTTTAATTGAACGAACATTCTGATACTCAATTTCTCAAAATACTTATTAATTCAGTAGACATTTGTTCAAATTCTCGGGGAATCAAATTCCCATCAATATGAGTCAAGGGAATGGACCCCTGACCTAAGATGTCCATAGAAAGAACGTACACGAAAATTCTGACTTGAGACAACATTGTCGAGCAAACGGTCTAGTGCACGACAAAAAAATTAATTGACCCATGGACAAAGACAGATCTAAGATTTGAACTTTATAGATTTAAGTTCGGTATTCTACCTCAACTCATTTGATGGACTATTTGTAATAAATTTTTGTACCTTTTTAGGGAGTATAATTTAACACCAACTCAAGGTTTGGCCGAACCTAATAGTTATACTCTACATCCGACGAAGGATATATGGGTCATTGGCACTTTTGTCCCTATTTTGTGTTGGTCGTTAATTTTTGCCCCTCATAACAAACAACTTTTCCGTGAAACATAAGTCTATATTTCGCATCATAATATCTCACAAGTTGTGGCCCACGCCTTTAAAGAACTTATACCCCTCTAAGTATAAGTTTGATTGCTAAGAGGAAAAAAATTAAAGACCAGCCTGTTTGAAGGACAAAAGTGCAATTTCTTCTGGTTATATATAGGACGATATGGGTCTTATGGAGTATTATTTTGAAGCAACATCCAATGTCAATTGACATTCTATTTGCTATGCTTTGAATGCGTTCGCAAATATTAGACTTTTAACCAACAAAATCAAAAAAGAAAAGAAGAAACTTAATATATTTAGTGTTTTTAACTTTTATATGTGTGCTTTCACAGTTCGTGATGGTTGTCCTGAAAGGATCAGTGGATATATCATTTGGAGGGAACAAAGAACCAGCTGCATTTGCTGAGATTGTATCCATGGGTGGCATTAACTCAGATGTCAAGAGAAAACTTATTGCTACACTCGGCACCATTTGCCAGAACCAGTTCTCCATTCCCAGAACGCGATTCTTTCTCAAGGTCTATGATACCACAATGGCTACCAAATTCTCCAAACTCTAATTTCCTCAAAACAATATCACTGTCATGCTCATTGATCTCTTTTTGTTTGCAAAGCATGATATACTGGTAATAATTAATTGCAATCCACCCTTCTCATTGCTTTTAGATTAAATTTCTCCAAATAATCTTGAGGCTTCTTGCCGGTGATTTTAGCAAATAATGTGTAAGAAAAGACAAGTTATTGAATATCAACCCGAAACTAAATGGATTACTTTGGCAAGAGCACAAAGAGTGAAGTTATATGCAAAAGATGGCTTAGCAACACTTAGTTAACTGTACTATCATTTTTCTACAGGATTTTGCCATTTTTGGTACTAATACAAAATATGCTAAAGTTCAGAAGTGATTTTAGGCTTCAAAATGCATATAGTAACAGTACTCACAATTGCAAACGTTAAACTTATTCATCGAACAAAGGATGCCTAAGAAGATGCAGCTTCTGTACTCCGAAAGCAGAATTCAGTCATCCGTTAAAACTATAGCTGAGCAGAAACACCTTTTCCCTATTCCCTTCAACCTTGACCCTCCTTATAATATTCGATCTGCAATATTCATGATTGGAAATTGAACAGGAGCAACATGTGAACATAATGGAAACTTAGCATGACGAAAAGAAATTAAAGATAATGTTACACACCACGTCTACAACTTCCTCATCAGATTGAACCCCTCCGATCACATAAATGGACCCCTTTAGAACAACAGCTGCTGAATACCCTCTCGAGTGCTCCATTGGCTCCCCAACCATCCATGTTCCAACACGGGGTCATATATCTCAGTGCTAGGAACCATTGTAGACCCATCGTATCCACCAATTGCATATCTGCATAGCCGTTGTGAAGCTAAAAGTAAATAACAAGAGAATTTTCTTCCCAAACGGGAGAGGCTACAAATAATGCATAGCATCCAGTCCCTCATAGTCTCCTACTCCTTTTGAAGACATTATATTATTAGATGCACAATCAAAGCACGAAAATGATAACATACAACTTCCCGTCCAACACAGCCAATGCATGGCATCCTCTGCTCGAACTCATACTTTTAATTTTTGTCCAGGAATGTTCTCTTGGATCAAATCTTTCAGCGGTCCTGTGGTAAAATTAAATCAGAAACAAGATAAGAGAACAGTGCAGAAAACTTTAACAACAAAAGAATGCCTTTAGACATGCACTGTTGCAGAATTCCTTTGGCTAAAATTCGCATAGTACAAGAGAAACAGATTGGAAAACAAAGCAAGTCTCCTCCTTGGGTTTAACATTATAAATGTGATTGGAGATATGAGGCACAATGTCAAGTATCATTCAAACATACAGTTCAAAGAAGGCGCCAAATAAAAGGCAATTTCATAACTTACGCCAGGTAATTGCTTACATCATACCCACCAACAGCATATAACGCACCATTGAGTTCTGCTGCAGCAAGAGAAAATCGCTGCAAATACATACACAATGGAAGACAAGTCATGTTTTTGTAAGACAGAAATAACAGTAAAAGCAAGTAAACCGAAACATATATGGCATACTACTTGAGAACAATAATACAAAAACAAGACAAATGAAAGTCCTGATGTTTAGACAAGGACAAGGCAAGGAAACTGTCTGAGCTACCGATCACTGACAAGAATTCACTTGGCTATTGGATTAAAATCATTGCTAATCAACCTACATATATAACCTCAGTTTGCAATTTTTAATCTATGCTTCCTATCCAGCGTTTTAGGTTTTCTCACTATCGACTATAATAAGAGGCTAACAAGGCTTGACCAAAGAGGCAACACATATAACGATTTCTACAAGAAACAAAGAAGTTCAAGGACAAGATGATCCCTTATTGACTTGCCACAATTTTTAAGAGTGACAATAAATTCCAGAGCATTACACATCAGCATACTAATTGGAAATTCGACTTTGACCTGAAATAAGCTTTCTCATTGCAAATTACTAAAATTCGGCCATCTAAGCACACAAATTACAACTTTTCATATTATAGCATCAGGATGTTGTTGCTGAAACAAATAATTACTGGTACATGCAAATACAAGGAGCATAGAAGTTAACCTTCTGCCAGATGGACCTTGTAGTAATCCACCTCTGAAAAGCAGTCAATCCCATTTCCACTGTCAATTGCAAAAAATTTGTCCTTCAAAGTAGCACTGGCTAGAGTACCCTTTTTCGTATGCAAAGAAGAACGTAGGGTCCACTCATTATCTGCTGGACTATATGATTCAACTTTACAAAAGTTGCAGAGCATCAGCATTAGCAACTTAAGACATTAGAGAGAGTGGCATAAAGGAGCAATGAGTGCGAGCGGCTAAAAACTATAAGATGTACCTGTGTCGTACCACAATCTTCCAGTTCTGCCACGAAATACATAAAGCTCTCCGTACAGTTTTGCAACTGAGGCATATGATCGAACTGAATTCATTGCCTTGAGAGACTTTAACACAACATTTGAAGGTGAGTATGACTCCAAGGTAGATAACCATGACACCCCATCATATCCTCCGACTAGAAAGATTGACTCAGGATCCATCTGTACTTTATCAACTGACCCAAACACTGTTTCATCAGCCAATTGACATGGTAGATTGAGGACTCGGGTATCACAAATCTATATTTTACCGGCTTAATCTCTTCTTCTGCATCGGCCTGAAATGCAAGGCAGATAACAGTCATCAGGATTCAGGAGTGCATTCTGAACTACACATCATTCTGTACTGTATCTACACATCATTATACAAGGAGAGATAGGATCAGGAATGATGATATCCGGGATAAAGTGGGAGTGGCCTCGGTGGAGGATAAGCTGCGGGAAGCGAGGTTGAGATGGTTAGGGCATGTGCAGAGGAGAGACACAGATTCCCCAGTGCGGAGGTGTGAGAGGTTGGATATGGACAGGTTCAGGAGGGGTAGAGGTAGGTCAAAGAAGTATTGGGGAGAGGTGATTAGACGGGATATGGCACAGGTACAACTTACTGAGGACATGACCTTAGATAGGGGGTTGTAGAGGACACGGATTAGGGTAGAAGGGTAGTAGGTAGTCGAGCGTAGTCCTCTTTATGCTTACAAAATGATAGTGTAGTGTTATTACTGTAGGCTCGATTAGCCTGTCACACTTAGTTTGATTCTTGCTGCTATGTGTTCTTTAGTGTAATTTATTTATCTTATTTAGTTGTGTCACACTTAGTTTGATTCTTGTTGCTATGTGTTCTTTAGTGTAATTTATTTATCTTATTTAGTTGTGTTAGCTACTGCTTCCTGTTGTTAGAATGCGCTACCATTACATATTTGATTTTTACTATCTGCATGTCCACAATGCTTTAATTTCTCGTCTGAGTTTGACCGTTTCTCATACTTTGTTTTGCTTTGCTTGCTTTGCCTGATTATGCTTTGTCTTGAGCCGAGGGTTTCCCGGAAACTGCCGCTCTACCTACCAAGATAGAGGTAAGGTCTATGTACACTTTACCCTCCCCAGACCCCACATTGTGGGATTTCAGTGGGTATGTTGTTGTTGTATCACATTCTAGGGAAAGTTTCAAATCCAAATATTCCACAAAACCCTAAATTTCTCCTTGCCACCGGCTCCCCCCTCCCCCGTTGCCACCAACCACTTCCTTCATCTTTTTTGTCCCGTCAACCATGTCTGACCCTCGATGCGATGGCGGTCCGGTAGATTTATGCCACAATTTCGAGTGATTTGTTGCATACGATTCTTGAACCCGACTCCACGGCAATGGAGGCTTAGGATCGATTACGTGACATATTTCAAGATAATAAAAATTCCCGGGCCATCACACTTGAGCAAGAATTTTCCACCACTGACATGACGGATTTTCCCAATGCATCCGCATATTGTCAATGGCTCAAGGTTTTGCCGGACCAACTCAAGAACGTCGGGGCGCCGGTAACAATCAACTCATTTTACAAATGGTTGTCGACCTCACTAACGGGTATAATGGAGTTGGTACACTCATCCGCCGAAGCAACCCTCTTCTGCCATTTTATCAAGTCCGTTCTATGCTCATACTAGAAGAAGCGGGTTTTGCCAAAAAGACGGTCACTGTGTCGAATTTCACCATGGTTGCCGCTCAGTCCGATGATAACTCTTCACAATTTGAAAATTTGCCGCCAAACCGTGGTCAAAAGGGACGAAATAGAAATAATGACGGTAAAAATTGCGGCGGTGGCCACCGAAGTGGCGGAGGTGACATAAATGGCAACATGGGCGGTGGCCAGCAGCAAAAGAACTTGGGCCAGGCGTGGCGGTCGCGAGCCCAGTCGGGCAGTGGACTGCCACATTTGGCCTGGCAGTGGCCTTGGGATGTCCCGCCCTAACCTTTTCCTTCGGGAACTTGGTCCAGGCCCAGTCCAAGGCACACTGGCCAGTAACAGCCCACTGATCAGCAGCCCAGCGTACTTGGGCTACAACCGAGCCAGTGGCAGCAGGCCCACTCGATAGTAGCCGCACCAACCGACATCGAGGCCGCGATGCACACTCTTGGGCTCAATCCACCCGACGCAAACTGGTACATGAACACCGGAGCAACGTCTCATATGACGCCCTCACAAGGTAATCTCTCATCTTATTTTAATTTGAGCAATAATCGTGGTATAATTTTCGAAAATGGCCATTCAATTCCAATTCGTGGTTATGGTAATACAAACTTGCCCTCTCCCCCCGAACCCACCGCTAGCTTTAAAAATGTCCATACTCCTCAATTGATTAAAAACTTGATTTTAGTTAGAAAATTTACCAATGACAATTTGATTTCTGTTGAATTTGATCATTTTAAGTTTTCCGTGAAGGATTTTCATACGGGATGCGCCTAATGAGATGTGATAGTCGGGGCGAGCTATATCCAATCACGACTATCACACATCAAGCCACGTTACCATCCATTTTTTACAGTTTTAGCTCCTTCTTTATGGCATGAACGTTTGGGTCATTCAGGAGCACATGTTTTTGCCTCCCTTAAACAAAATAAATTTATTGAATGTACTAGAACTCGTAATTCTCATGTTTGTCACTCATGTCCTCTTGGAAAACATGTTAAATTGCCTTTTGTTGCTTCTAATTCATGCATTGTTATGCCTTTTGATATTATCCATAATGATATTTGGACATCTCCCATTTTGAGCTCTTCGGGCCATCGATATTATCTTATTTTATTGGATAATTACTCTAATTTTTTATGGACATTTCCTTTGTCTAAAAAGTCACAAGTTTTTTCCACATTTCATTCCTTTAGATCATTCATCCGCACTCAATTTGAACGAGACATTAAAAATATTCAATGTGATAATGGTAGAGAATTTGATAATGGGTCATTTTGGAATTTTTGCAAAGCTAATGGTTTATCGTTTCGTCTCTCTTGTCCATATACCTCATCTCAAAATGAAAAAGCGGGAAAAAATCTGAACCATTAATAATATTGTTAGAACTTTACTTGCTCATGGCTCTCTACCACCATCATTTTGGCATCATGCATTACACATGACAACCTATCTCCTCAACATACTTCAAAGCAAACAATTAGCCTATCAATCCCCTCTTAAAATTCTATACCTGAGGGACCCATCTTACCCTCATCTCCGGGTATTTGGGTGCTTATGCTATCCTCTTTTTCCTTCTACTACTATCAATAAACTTCAACTGCGTTCTACTCCATATATTTTTTTGGGATATCCGTGAAACCATCGTAGTTACAAATGTTACGACTTATTATGAGTCGCCACGTAGACTTTGATGAATCAAATTTTCTCTTTGCCAAAATATATTCTTCCGTGCCTAATACGTACGACTTTCTTAATGATAGCATACCCCCGTATTTGGTCCACCAGTTGACTGCCAGCCCAACTACACCCCTCACTGGCAGCCCACTGCCGAGAGGCGGCCCACTCTCAGGCAGTGGCAGCCAGCCCATCAGTTCCTCTTGCAGGCAGCCCACTGCCGAGAGGTGACCCACGGGCTGGAGGCCCACTCCTGGGCAGTGGCAGCCCACCGGCTGGAGGTCCACTACCGGGCAGTCCGCTCCCCTCCCTCTCAGCCTCCGAACACATCACAAGTCAGCCCAATACCACTTCCCCTATCCAACCAACTCCAATTCCGGCCCAACGGCCAGTCACTCGTAATCAACATGAGATTTTCAAACCAAACAAAAATACGGTCGTCACACACATGTTACCAAATCACCTCTTCCTCGTAATTCTGTGTCTGCCCTTAATGACCCAAATTGGAAAATGGCTATGGATGATGAATATAATGCTCTTATTAATAATAAGACTTGGGATTTGGTGCCTCGTCCTCTTGATGTTAATGTGATTCGTTCTATGTAGATTTTTAGTCATAAAGAAAAATCTGATGGTACATTTGAGAGGCATAAAACCCGTCTTGTAGGTGATGGAAAGACTCAACAGGTTGGTGTGGACTGCGATGAGACTTTCAGTCTGGTGGTCAAACCAGCAACTATCCGCACAGTACTAAGTTTGGCTCTTTCTAAAGTATGGCCTCTACATCAACTTGATATGAAAAATGCATTCTTGCATAGAGAACTCAACGAAATGGTGTACATGTATCAACCCATGGGTTACAGAGACCCCACTTATCCTAATCATGTATGCTTACTGAAAAAATCCTTGTACTGGCTCAAACAAGCTCCTCAGGCCTAGTACAAGAGGTTTGCAGATTATGTTTCTACTATTGGGTTTTCTAACAGTATGTCTGATCATTACCTCTTCATATACCATCACGGTAATGATATGGCTTACATCCTTCTGTATATGGATAATATTATTTTAACTGCTTCATCTGATGCTCTTCTCAAGTTTATCATGTCTCTTCTTAGCTCAAAATTTGCTATGAAAGATCTGGGGCTATTGAGTTATTTCTTGGAAATAGTTGTAACACGTCATGCAGGTGGTTTATTCTTGTCTCAGAAAAAGTATGCAGAAGAGATCAATGAACGAGCTGACATGTCCTCTTGTAAGCCGTCTTCCACTCCGGTTGATACTAAACCGAAGTTGAGTGCTACTTCCAGCACGTCATTTGTTGATCCATCATATTAGCGTAGCCTTGCAGGAGCCCTGCAATATCTTACTTTCACGAGGCCTGACATATCTTATGTTGTGCAACAGATTTGCCTTTTCATGCATAACCCGATGGAGGATAACATGCATGCTCTCAAGCGCATTGTGCGCTATATTCATGGCACTCTCGATCATGACTTGCATCTATATTCATCTTCGACAACCACTTTCATTTCTTACACCGATGCAGATTGGGGTGGATGTCCGGATACCAGACGCTCCACGTCTGGTTATTGTGTCTTTCTTGGTCACAATTTGATCTCTTGGTCTTCCAAACGGCAAGCTACCTTGTCTAGGTCCAGTGCCGAAGCCGAGTACCGGGGAGTTTCCAATGTGGTTTCTAAATCGTGTTGGCTACGAAATCTTCTTCTGGAGCTCCATTGTCCTGTTCTGAAGGCGACATTAGTTTATTGCGATAATGTTAGTGCGATATATCTCTCAGAAAATCCGGTTCAACATCAATGCACTAAACATATTGAGATGGATATTCACTTTGTTCGCGAAAAGGTTGCTCGTGGACAAGTACATGTCTTACCTGTCCCGTCACGCTATCAGATCGCCGATATTTTTACCAAAGGTCTTCCGTTGGTTCCATTTGAAGATTTTCGGGACAGTCTCAGCATACGACGACCTCCCGCTTCGACTGCGGGGTGTGATAGAATATTTTATAAATATTACATAATCTTTAATTATCTTCTATATATGGTAGGTGTATAATTAGTTATTTACTATCTTAATTCTAGCCTAGGATTATGTTTGTATTATGGGTATATTTACCACCACTTTGGTATGAAATAATCAAGGAAGACATTTCTTACGGAACCTTCATTTATAAACAAGAAAGCATAAAAAGGAAAGAACCAATAAAAGCAAATAAACCCCATGAAGAAAGCATGACATAAAACCTGTGCAGGAAATTGTGTTCTTCCAGAACCGTCTGACGTCCAAGCATACGGATTGATATGCATTTCTCCAGAGCTTGCAGCTTCAAAGATGCCATGAAGCTCCCTATTGCTGTAGTTGAACAAAAACAGTGGCAGACCTGGATCTATATTCTTCAAATATGAAAAATGTGGAGCAGGCAAACCTAAAATATAAAGAAAAAAGAAAGAGCTTGAAGAAACAAACAATTCAACAAAAGCACAACAAACAAAGGGAAAAAGTATATATAGAAAAATTCAGCTAGCATGTGACAGCCAAAAGGACAATTAAAACTAATTATATTAAACCATATATATGCCTTTACTCCCAACAGTCCCTAAAAAAAATTCTTCTCCTAAAGGGAAGACATTAGCGCTCAAATAACTAACCAAATAGCTGTTTAAGTATACACTCATTCATGGTATTATCCTTGCAACCAAATATAACACCACCAAGTTGCTTCTTCGTCAAATATCTAAATCCTCCGGTGTGTTTTATCTGGTTGGGTAATGATGATGCAGAATCAAAAACAAAGGTCTGTGTTCTTCTCCCTGCTCCCATCCTGAAAAATCATATGGATACAACTGAATCATCGTGACAACAACAACATACCCAGTGTAATCTCACAAGTGGGGTCTGGGGAGGGTAGTGTGTACGCAGACCTTACCCCTACCTTCTGGGGGTGGATAAACTTAATGATCGTGACTATAAGAGAAAAACGAAATTCAATTTCGACCAACAAATTACAACACATTAACAGACCAAAACATTGGATATGAACAAACATTTAACTATTTGTGAGCAAAGTGAATGGCTAGCTAAGACTCAAGTCAAAATACTCGAGTCAAGGCAGAACTATTCCTTCCTTTTCGAGTCAAATGTGAAGAATAAAAAAAAAATGGCCGGATTTGATTAATATTGTAATGGGTAGACTTAACTACTCGTGCTTAGATGATAAATAACTCGGTTTGCCAAATTCCGTTAAAGATGCATAAAGTTAGCTTTTGAACTGAACAAATTCTAGCAGCCATAGATAATTGATTGGTGCTAATTCCACAGAATGTTTTACAGGAAATTTTGTATTATACTTTGTATTTAAAAACAAAAAAGAGAGAGATGTCAGAGGAATTCAAATTGCTCAAAACTTGTAAATAAAATAGTTCTACAAAGTGACACATAAAATTCCATAAATAGTAAAACAATTAGTCTGGCAAAACCATTTGAAAACTGAACAAAACAAAATCAATCACAAAATTACGAACATATTTCTCCATTTGTCTAGTCATTTAGCTTATTTCGGTGTTCATAAGTCGAAGGTAAATTTCATTGGCATGCTGAGAATGACTACAACATATCCTCATCTCTATGTGTTTCCACATTTGCCATCCAAGAGAGCATGATCATTTTTGCCACCCAAGCTGTGGCCTAACAGTCTATTAAAGACCAGGGTTTAAATCCCACATAGACAAAGACACTAGGTAATTTTGTCATCTTACTACGCCTTGTCGGAAAGAATTCCCGGATACCTGTGTGGAAAGTGAACTATGGGAGACCTAACAAGGTCAAAAAATATTACTTCCTCTATCCCAAAATGTGAAGGAGTTCGAGACAGGGGCAACAACAACAACAACATGCCCAGTGTAATTACGCAGACCTTACCTGTACCTCCTGGAGGTAGAGAGGTTGTTTTCATAACACCCTTGGCTCAAGTAACTCATATCAAACCGGGGTCAAAACATTTAATTTGGGAATAGATTCTTCAAATATTTTAAAATAAAATTCACATATCTGAAAACTATACGAAAAGTACTAAAGTCAACACAGTTAACGATTCAAAATATTTTAAAAAAAGTTTAAGAAAATTATAGTCCGATAAAAAACTGTTTAACTCCCCCCAAATAGTAACACCTTCCCAAAAATAGGATGAACGTAGTAGGTGATTTTTTTTATTTGCCTATATCCATACCTATGTGCTAATGAGAGGTGACAGATTCTAGAAATAATAGTTGAGGTGAGGGCAAGTTAGCCTAGTCACCACCATTACTAAAAAAAAGACTAAGCATGATCATATTTGAAAAATCAAAGGTATAAGTAACAGAAATTTCAGCAATTTAACACCCGCACAATATGAAAAAGTCTTCACAATAACAAACATTTTTCCTGTTCCTTGCCAACAAAAATTTTCACCAAACATTAAGAACCTTAACAAACCCATTTTTTAAGCTCCAGCTCAATGATCGATCGTTACCAGAGAACAGAAATTCGAGAAATGCAGAGTAAAAATATGGTTACAATGTAGACATACGGAGACGTGTAAAAAATGTAGAAGAAAGAAAGCAACAGAAGATTATGGTAGTAGTCTTGTATTAGAAAAATATATATTTGATTTTCATAATTATAGGTTAGGTTTACTATTGTATATCATGTATATAAACTATTTACATTAATAAAAATAATCAAGAGATTATTCTCTTTTAAAAACAGATAATTTTGATTTTGTTCACCCGGTAAGTTAGTAATTTCTAATATCCAACTTGATATCATAATTGTACATTTGGTTTCACTTCGAAGTTCTTAATTTTCATCTAAGAAAATGATTAAAGCCACATAGTTTCTTTTAATACATTCACTAAAGGATTATGAAGTTTCCATTCGATTATCATATCAAACTCCTTTACCACATATTTCTTTTCGGCTCTCTTTTATTTATGGTATTTCATAAGAAAATGACATCTAAGTAGTTTTCAGGAATCTACTTAATTTTAAGTTACACGTTACACTGGTTACCATTAGTAACATCTTTTATGATCTTCATCTCTTAAATCTATTTTTGAGTCCTTTGAACTTCAAAGATATATAAGAGTTAAATTAATTAGTCATACATAGTTTGTCTGATTTTATGTGGCACATCTTTGTTTTTGATTAGTTTCATCTCCCCGTCTTATCCTTAGTGGCATGAGTTGTTGGTACTCTCGCCACTACTCATTTAAAATAAAAAGACACGTATAAAAAATATATTAAACTTGTATAAAATTGATCATAAGCATTACAAAACTCGATTTAACAAACTGAAATTTATAACATATGTACATAGCATTATACTAAGTTATTACATTCTTACTAATAGAACAACATATTATGTAAATAATTTTAGTAAACACTTCAAAGAAGGTTTAAAGAAAAAAAATACTTGGGCCATATTGCTACGAAGGTAATCCAGGACTTAAAGCAAGCATGTAGCGCTTTTCCGAGGCGTTCAGGGCCGATATATAGCCCGAATTGTTAAAAAGCGGGAATATGACGAATATTTTGCTTATTGAGATGTTAGCTTCATGAATTTTTTAGTCCACTATAATATACACGATGTTTAGGTTATCTCATAATAGGATGACACAGGAGGCCGCGACTCTCAATTTTGCATTTCATTAAGAGTTTAAGTTATATACAACTCAGTGTAAGAAAAATTATATCATCAGGTCATCTTGTCATGAACAATTTGTAACTCATTTAAGTCCCCATATATAACCACCCTGATTTTGTCACCAATTAACCCTGCACCATTCTCTTTTTCCGTTGGACCTCTCCTTTTCTGGCTACTTATATGTATACAATTGCACTTGGTTTCAATTTCCAGTAACCTAGTCTCTCACAATATTTGATGATCTTCAGGATACACAAATTTCATCGCAGATCTTCTTCTTTGGCCCCGATATGCAAATGCTCTGTCGATAAACCTTTATTGGTATCAGTTTTCGATCCATCCTGAACTCCACCAAGAATTTCTTGATCATCACCTTCTTTGACTTGATAATTAAGCAATGTATCGAGGCCATCGTCCGTTTTGGTGTTGTCAGGGTATTTTTGATCGCTTGCTAGCTCCGCGTAATTAAAGCTCAATTGAGTTACCTCGGACATTGATTTGGTTAACAAGGGCTTTTGGCGTTTGAAGAACAAGCATACTACGCCACAATCATCTACTTTTGCACGCGGGTATTTGTATTTCCAGGCCCGAACTGCACACTCTACAAGTGTTCTTGCTGTTATCGATCGCTTTCTTGTTGTAGCGACTATCCGAATCACTTCGTCATTGCTTAAAACATCCCACACCTAAAACTTGAAAGAGTTTTAAGTTATACATACCATGTATGAAGACTTTTTACACAATCAATGCATCTTATTGGTCATAACATGTTGACTGTTATTCATTTTTCAAGTTATCGTATCAGACTTGATCTGGTAATATAAATATCAAGTGGGTGGTCCCACGTGATTGACTAAAAACACTATCACTGGGTAGGAGTTCTTAAACTCGTGTTGTTATTTCGTCCTAAAATTAGGCATTTTCGGGCAATAAGAACAATATTTAATTTGGGGTTGATTTCATAAATAGTTACTCAATTTTTACTTTATTGCACTAAGTCACTAAATTATTCATTGTAACAAGAAAATCATTCGATTTTATCAAAGTATCATGAAAGACACTAAATTATGTTTTGTAATCAAAAGGTCACTCAATTTTACCTAAGTATCACGGAAAGTCATTAGAGGGAAACAAGTGACATTTTCTATGATACTTAGGCAAGATTGAATAACTTTTTGGTTACAAAAAAATAATATTTAGTGACCTTTTGTGACATTTAGGCAAAGTTTAATGATTTTTTTTGTTGCAAAACATTTTAGTGACTTTCTGTAATACTTTGACAAAATTGTGTCAAAAATGATTTAATTCATAGGATGTACACATGTAGAGAGACTGTACTGGTCATTAGATTATGCTTCTGTGCAAAGTACTAGTAAAACCAAAAATATATATATGCAAGAAAATTATTGAATTAAGCGAATTAGCTTACCCCATCAGTTGCCAAAACAACAAATTCGTCACTTTCAGTAAGCTTTCTATAATAGACTTCAGGGACAGAAATGAGGCCATAATCTTTCAAGCAAAAATCACCAAAAGCCCTAGCCATGGCCAATCCAGGACAATCTTCATCTGGCATCCACACTCTATACACATTTGGTTCTTTTTCCATTGCCATTACTCTTCCTTGGCAACTTTTAATTCTTTCATACTCACCTGATGTAACAAAATAATACATTAAATATGTTAAGGATGAAGTTTTCTTTTTTCGTAATTGAGTTCAACAAATATTTTCTTGAGAGACCATCAAATGGTACGGTGGAATAAATAAGATCCCTCTATAATTAACCAGTGGAGATCATAATTGTTATAAAGTACGTTTTTCTTTTAATGGGCCCACCAGTACGAATTTGAATTGGTCGGACTAATTAATGAGTTCCGAATACTGAATGGTTGAAAAGGAAAAACATTTTCTTGAGAGCACCTACCAGGAAGGTGAGGCTTCAAGTCCACTGTGAGTTGTTGGGATATAAGCTGATTTTTTTCATCCCTAGTGCAAATAATAGCTCGAGAATCACCTAAATTTCCAATGAACAAATGTTCTCCCTGAAAATTCAAAAATCCACAATTAATTAGAACAAACAAAGAATCACAAGTCAATCTATCTAAACAAGGGTTGAGATCGTTTTATCCTTAATGACATGTTCTTTTAAGTGTGAAAATGTTATGAAATGTTTTAAGTCATAAGTATAAAATGTACTTTTTAGTATGTGTTAGAAGTTCTTTTTTTTTTCTTTCTTAAATACAATGTCACGATGTCCAATCAAACACTGCTATATGAGATAAATGGTTAATTGCATGGATGGTCATTTAACTTTCACTTTATTACACCATGTCACTAACTATTTTATGTAATGAAACTCGACTTTACCTAAGTATCACGAAGTCGCTAAACTATTATTTGTAACGAAAAAGTTACATAACTCTTCCTGCGTATCACAGAAATTCATTAGGATGAAACAAAGGAGAAATTTTTCTAGGATACTTCATCAAAGTCGGGTAATTTTTTGGATACAAAAAAAAATTGTCAAGTATCTTCCTATGATATTTAGGCACAGTTAAGTGATCTTTTGGTCACAACAAAATATTTAATGACATTTTATTATATTTAGATAAAGCTGATTGACTTTTTTTGTAACAAAAATATTTTAGTAACTTGATAAAATAAAGTAAAAGTTGAAATGACCATTAAAATGAAAGGGAGTAGTTGTTTTCCTCCCAATATAACTACCTGCTTAAATAAAGTAACAGCTGTTGTACCACTTGAATAACTCTCAATTGAAGGTTCCCTTTCAAGTTGTTCATCCATTTCTTTATACGACTTGAGATATGCAGCTTTCCATGCATCAAAGAGTAGGTTCTGATCAGATTCTTCATCATTTTCAGTGCTTCTGATAATTTCACTCTCATTAATATTAGACTCTTTCAACGATAATGAAATTTTCGACGGTAACAAGTCGCGCACATAGCGCGCCACCTTGTGGCCCGATGGACCGTGCCCATCGAAGACGCCACAAAAAAACACACCTTTATCTCCGCCAAAATTCTGCGTACATTATATTAAGAAATAAAAAGTATTAGTCCTATTCATGATCCATTTGAAGGAATGATTTGAATATCATGAGGATAAACATAAATAAAAAAAGTCGTATCTTAATGGTAATTGTATGCCAATATAATTTGAATGGAAATGTAAATTAAATATGATAACATGTCATGGTTGAAATTTCAATCCAAGAAACACAAGAGAATATGGAAACATTAATATAAGGGATTATGTAAAGGCGTTCAAGTCCAATTGTCAAGATATTGTCTGTAAGACGGCAGATCATAAATTCAATTACCCTAATTATATGACCCATAACCTTTACCTTCTGATCGTTCCGATGTTGCATTTGCCTAAGGTAAATTCTCAACATAACCAATTACCAACAAACACAATGACAACATGCCAAAGATATTTACAAGGAGCAATGAATTAAGAAGGAAAAGGAATTAATAATACCTCCCAAACAGTCATGGCATCTTGATTGATCCCCTTTTTACCTTGTTGACTATACATAGATACAAACTTAGAATATCCATGTAACCTAATATTAGCACCAAAATCTCCCTTTCCTACGACACCATGCTCATCTTCACCATGAATATTATCTTTATCATTCCCATTAATATTGTGCACAATATTATGGTGACGGTAATTTCCTTGATGATCAAAATGGCGGACCCTTTGACAGGTACAACATGCACCCATATCTTGAATATAATGCGCGCCTGCGATGATAATCTCCTCAAAAATAAATTTTGCCTTGTGAAATTAAAGCCATTCCATATATCCAATAATCATATTCTACCAAAAGGAAAAACCACTTGTTAAATTTGAAGATGGAGGCTTCTTTGAATATTGGCAATGGAAATTAGAATAATTTTTTATAATCTTGACAAAGAGTCGAAGATAGAAGGCAAGAGAATTAGGAGGAGGATGACAAATCAAGAATGTTATTCTCATGAGATAACATTCAAGATTTGTGGGAAATAAAGAAACAAGTAGAGGAGAATATAATCATCAATGTAGTCCTTTTCTTTTTCTTCTTTTGATTTTTCTTCTTCTTATGGATAAAACAGTTTGACCATTCAGTTACACTCTCACTGCCCTCAATTGCAATTGCGCCTCTCTTAATTTTTACGACTATTATTTTTCTATATTCTATTACTTCTTCTGTCACAATTTGTTTGAATAATACTATTCAAAGAGTCAAATAATTTTTCTACTAACTATAATTGTGTTAAATGTATATCCTAACAGTATACAATGTACAAAACTATGATATATAAATTTTTTTAGTGGACGAATTTTATAAAAGAGTACAAACGGATAATTTGTTTTTCCCATGTGGCTAGTCATGGAAATGTCCCTACATTTTTCATGTAATGAGCCCAAGTCCGTAGAGATCAATATGCAAGTCCAATGAAATTTCCTGATGGGTATTTGCCCATTTGTGTGCATAACCGGGCCCTAGATGTAGGATCCGTTTTGGGTCATTCGCACGAATGCCCTTTTTGCCCTTCAAAATTTGTGGTCCTCAATTTTTATCTTTCAACACTTTTGGCCCTTCATAAGTTTAGATTTCGCTCTATAAAGTTTACATTTCGCTCGGCATATATATCATAACATCCCAGAAGTTGTCGGAAAAGGCAAAACTTTCAACACTCAACCTAGTCTGAAAAATACTACAACTTATGTCGCATAACTTAATTCCTACGGAACTTGTACCGAGCAAGGGAAAAATTCAGCTTTCAAAAATAAAAATGTTACAGAACTTATGTCGAGTAAAGCTAATCCGAATATTTTTATATTAAATGAATGGTAAGAGCAAAAATTAAGATCGCAAATATAACATGAGGGGTAAAAATTAAAGACCAGTGAGCTTGAAAGGAATCCGTGCAAAAACTTCATCCGGCATTGTTTTGAGTAAATTGAAATGAGATCCAAGCGCAATAAATTTAAATTCGAAGCATGTTTTGTATTTAATTAGTTTTTACAATTCAACGGTTAATTTAACTCACAATTCCAATGAAAATATCTACTTTCTCCGTCTCAAGTTATTTGTCGTGGTTGCTAAAAATAGTTGCCTCAAATTATTTGTCGTTTTAGAAGTTCAAGAGACAATTAATGGTTTTTTCTCCATTTTACCCTCAGTAGAATTTTGTCATTAATGAAGATGACACATAAAATAAACTAAACATTTAATGGAGAGAGATTATAATTTAGATATAAATAAGGGTAAAGTATGTCAAATATCACTCTGTTAACACTTAAAAGTAATTTAAGTGTTTAGCCGAATTCAGTGACAACCGAACTGTTACAGAGCCGAATTTACTCCTAGCCCTCGACTACAAGAACTTCATCGGCTACTAAGGCATCTTAGCATAGTTGTTAGTTAGAGGTACGACTGGGACCCCTCAGATGCAGACGCTTCAACGACCAAGTCAAAAGGGTTTCCGGACCCCTAGAAGCGGTAACGGCCAACAACAGCTAAAAGAAAGGGCGATTATCCAAGCAAGAGGAATAGAGTGCGAGAAAATTGGCACCACCTCCCCCATAGTCGGCCATTGAACTTAGTGGGTTACTTGATGGCTGACATGGGGGGGGGGGTATCACGTTGTACAGTTTTTTTCCTTTTTGTACTATAAATAGGATCATTCTTTGTATATACAGAAGAACACAATCACTCAAACAATTCAATTTTTATCTATCTTTAACTTTTACTTTACTGTACTCAGCTGCATTCATGTTTCTTACCTCTTAGTTTACTCACTCACCATCCTAACGCTTTCTGGAGTAGTTGGGGAACCCATTGCGGAAGTTAAAGTTCCGCTTCCGGCCCAAATCTCGTAGTTAAGGAATCAATTTGTCATCTAATTTCGTCAGCCGATGAAACGGCAAACACTTCGGACGGTAATAAATTTGGCACGCCTAGTGGGACCATAGGTGATCTCATAGCGAAGTTTGATTCTCCAGATAAGGATTATACTTGGCGTATGTGCCTAAGGTTTGGTAAGAAAATGAACCAAGAGTCTAGCCCACATCCTAAACAAAATCCTCCCAGAAGGAAAAACGAACCAGCATCCTCCTCGGGTATGCCTACATCGGTTGATACCCCTCCACTTCCTCCATCAACCCAAGCTGTGGAAGAATCTAGCCAATCTGAAGGTCCAACCATACTGACCACGTCTTTTATTAGATAACAGATCGACTTGGGAATCCACAATATTATGTACCAAGTTTCTAAACAGTTGGCTGACATTGTGAAGCCGATGGTACATAATGAGGTTCAGCAAGCGAGGGAGATGGAAACCAATCAAATGCACCCAGGAGAATGTTCGGCTAGTTCTGCCATCCATCTGACGAGCGGTGATGTTCAGCATGAGACAGTGACTCTCGGTGTTGTTCCTCATCCGCATGTGCATCAGCTAGTGCCTACTTAAGTGCAGTCGGTAGTGCACCTAGGAACACAAGCCCAATCGCCTGGTAACCAGCACACTGCATGGTCGCCGCTGAACCTTAAGGGGTAAAATGTGACACTTGACCAAGCGAGTCTGCAGTATGGGCAGATCAATATGGCTCGAAGACCAGTTCAGGCTCCAGGACACTTTGGATTGCCGCCCGTTATGTCGTATGTTTCTATGAACGGCCCTATGATGCAGGCAAACAATGTTGGCCATCCGATGGCCCCTGGCTATGACTTAGCTCGGCTATCTGGTAACGCTATTTATAGTGGAATACCATTCTAGCAGTCATTGCCAGTACCCACTCCATACCTTCCAAGAAGCATAGATTTTCTAAGAACGGCCGACGTACGAGGAGAGCAGCCATGGAATACTGTTCCACCTTATCCTCAGGCTCCGTTAGCCGTTCCAGGAACTCCAGTTGCAGGCTTTGATGGCCATACCTAACAGCAGCAATGTGACATTACCTCATCTATTGGTAATGACCAGCAGACCACCTACAACCTTCAAAACCCTGTCCAATATAGTGCAGAATGGAGGCCGCCAGTGCAGAACGCCTACCAGCCGAATCCAGTCGAGATTCGGTAGGGGACGTCACAACTGATAAACTCGAAAATTATTGCTAATATCATGCGGAGGTATTTCGGCATCCAACTGAAACCTTGGACGTGCCTATTTATAAGAAGTCTTACCCTGATTGGGTAGATCGGATAACACATATGCCGAGGGGCTTCAAAACACCAGAGTTTGCCATTTTCTCTTGCGACGACGACAAATCCATTATCGAGCACATCGGTATATTTACTGCCCAATGTGGCGAGGCTGGCCAGAATGAGTATCAGAAGTTGCAATTATTCCCTCTCTCTGTAACGGGAACAACCTTCGCATGGTACTCCTCCTTGGCTCATGATTCCGTACAGAGCTGGGATGACATGAAGGGTTGCTTCTATGATAGGTTCTATTGGACCCAGCCTCAGGTTATCGTGACTGATCTAACGAATCACAAGCAGCATGTCGATGAATCGACTGTCGATTTTATCGAGAGATTCAGAAAGAAGGTTGGGAAATACACCGTACACTTCCCCGAGTATGAGTGTGCCCACATGATAATTAATAACATGCACCCTCAGTTAAAGGAGAAGTTGGTGGGACAATCCTACTCTGACCTGAGCCAGTTAGCCGAAAAGGCTAGCTAAATAGAGTAGTACGTCCAGAAGAATGAGCAGAGAAAATCCAGCCGAAATCGAGGCTCCCATTTGGTATCCATCATTGAAGTGGCTGAGTCCGACTCAGAGTCAGCCGACTGCGCGGCAGATGCAATGGTGGTCGAGATTATTAGGGGTAAGGTTTACTTTTGCCCAGCCTTGAAAGCCGTAAAAGGCAAGGAGACTGGTTTATCCGATGACAGGGTCGGTTACTCGTTTGACATCACAATGGCAGATTAGATCTTTGATCATCTGCTCAAAGATAAGCAGATTCGGCTGCTTGATGGTCATAGGATTCCGTCTGCCGAGGAACTCAAAGATAAGAAGTACTGCAAATGGCATAATTCATACAGTCACTCTACTTCTAATTGTGTGGTCTTCAGAAAGACGATCTAAAAGGGCCTCAAAGAGGGGAGGTTCAAGTTAGCCGACAAGAGTATGACTGAAATGTATATTGATATTGACCCCTTTCCCGCGATACCAATATCTATGGTATCTTTTGCTAAGCCCGATGAGTCAAGGGACACTAAAGGGAGACAGCCAATGAAAAGGGTATGGGTCCCAAAGAAACCTACCGAAGGGGAGAAGGCCATAATGACCTCTGTGTTCAACCGGTTAGACATCCTACATGACATTCGCGATGACATGCAGCCAGCTAGGGGCAGTTTTCATGGCCGCCCTAAATACTCGAAGGACGTTGAACGAGAACTTCAGGAACAAACCATGAGGTTTAGAAGGGTCCCTATCGGCGCCAAGCATAGGCCTGGGGGCAAGTACGGATGCCAACCAACCGACAGTTAAGCATACCTCGAATAGATGAAGAATCACTCCCTAAAACCAAAAAGAAGGTTGTCGAGTTTAACGTAAATGATGGTGTTTCATCCTTACGTATCACGATGAGAAATGAGGACCAGACGAGACCCAGAGAATGATTAAACCAACCACCAACACAAAGAGGGGAAGCGGACTGTCAATCAGGCTCCCGAAAAGAAAGAAACACCACCGAGAGTCGCATCCAGGACTCAGGAAAAAAGGATGCAACGTGCCAAGGCCTTGCGTAAAATGCAACAGACATTACATCTAATTTCCAACACCAAGGCAGGCAAAAATCATGAGATTCATGAGTCTGCCGTAGCCGAGGCTATCAAGCGGGCATTCGACCTAGTTGCTTCAAGGCAATGTTGCCTGAAGGAGAGACGTCGGGTCAACCAGAGCTGGATGAACAGCCTATCGACAACCCGATGGAGGAACTCCGGCAAGAGAACATGGCCCCGGATGGACCTCTAACCGAGGCAATCCTACATATTGTGCAGATGATTCAATCAGAGGATCCCCAACCGATCCCCATTTGTCTCCAGGAAATAGAAGATGTGAGCTTTTGGTCAGCCGAATTGGATGAATGAGGGGACTACATCCTCAATTTATTTAGCCACAAATTGGTTGATGAGATATGTGCAGACATTGAAATGGTCAGCCTAATCCCATGTGAGTTCTGGGCCAACCGCTCCGCGCTGGATAGCATAGAAGGTGATATTTGCGTAGAAGATGCAGAATGAGCAACAATAGCCGATACCCCGGCTAGGGACACTTTGAGCACCATATTTAGTGCATCTACAGAAGATATGGTTAAACACCTCAAACCCCTTTATATCAAGGCTTACATTAACGGCAAAGTTATTAGTCGGGTGTTTGTCGATAATGGGGTTGTGCTGAATGTGATGTCGCTGCTTACCTTAAAGGATCTTAACAAAACAAAGGAGGATCTCATCCCAACTAACATGAAAATGGGTAGCTTTATGGGAGAAGCCTCTGAAGCATTGGGGATTCTAGTAGCAGAAATCATTGTAGGTCTTAAGACGGTCAGGTTTGCCTTCTTTATAATAAATGACAAGCCGTCCTACACCATTCTACTGGGCAGGGAATGGATTCACACTAGCCGATGCCTTCCTTTTACCATGCATCAAAAACTCATCTTTTGGGAAGGAGACAAGATAGAAACCGTCTCAGCGGATGATAACCCTTTCCGACCAGGGGTCAGAACGTAGAGGTTGTCCTATATTCACCCTATGTAGCTCCCATAGCTATCACAGAGCAGTATGAAGAAGGATCTTGGGAATCCTGTAATCTTACCTCGTGAGGGTTTCAAATAAAACAATTAGTCGAACCATGGATTACCTTGGAGGATTTAAATGGTTGAGGAAACCCAAATCATACGTGACATGTGGCATCGATTGACCGCCCTAATTTATGAGGCAATGATAGCCGAGGCATCGCATATGGGGAACCACAACAACGAACCAACGCTTACAGCCGATGAAGTTGAGCTACCGAGGGAACTTGAATCGCCCATAAGAAGGGCTATGCCTAGTTTTGAGTCTCAGGATCCTTTGGAAAATATCAACTTGGGAACTGAATAAATCCTTCGGCTAACACATATTAGTGGTTTGCTAAAGAAAGAAGACAAACAAGGCATAACGGCCCTTCTACTACAGTATAAAGACTGCTTCGCATGGGATTATCATGAGATGCATGGGCTGGCACGTACTTTGGTAGAATATAGATTGTCAATCAAGGAGGGTTTCAAACCCCCAAAAACAGCCGCCCATAAGGTATCACCCTCATCTGATGCCTTAAATCAAAGCCAAGATCGAATGACTGATGTGAGCTGGATTTATCAGAACGACTAAGTATGTGGAATGGTTGGCAAACATCATACCAGTTAAGAAGAAGAATGGCAAGGTTCAGGTATGTATTGATTACATGAACCTAAATCTAGCAACTCCTAAAGATGAGTACGTCATGCCGATAGCCAACATGCTAATCGACTCAGCAGTCGCTAATAGTGTATTGACCTTCATTGTCACGACCCAAACCGAATGGCCAGGACGGGCACCCAGACTCTACCCGTTGGGTACCACTAGCCATACATTTAACATTTACCCATAATTATTCACGGCCATAAGAGTCGTCACTCAGGACTCTATATATAAACATAGAAACAGTAAACCAGAAACTCAACTTATATATATATATATATATATATATATATTTATACACCAAGGCCGACGAGGCCATACATGACTACAACGCACATGACACATGTCTACAAGCCTCTAAAGAGTATGTGACATCAAAAGGTAGGTACAGGGCCCCACCATACCCATATACACATGTAAAAAAATATACCGGACTAAAATTAGACAGACACTCCAAAATCCGCTGAGTCAGCAACCTACTAATGTAGATCATCACCTTGCCTATGTGAACCTGCAGGCATGAAACGCAGTGTCCCCCGACAAAAGAGACGTCAATATGACTGATGTACGGAGTATGTCAGGCATGATCAATAGTATACAGGGATATAACAATAAACTGAAACAGAAATAGCTGACCAGCAGTAAATGCCTCTGAGGACCCTAATACATATGCCTAAATGTTATGCACAATGCAAACGCGGTATACATATAAATATTGGCAACACAATGGCATCTTCCTGTCCATAACAGCCTCTGTGGGCATCATTTCATTATCATATTGGCCACACAAGGGCATCAATATTGGCCTCTTCACGCTCTTCTGTGATAGTATGTACAAGCTGTAGGTGGTGTGCGTATATAACGCATTCCCTTTCCCCATATCCCCTACATATATACAATATTTACCATAAAGTAGTATGCATAGCACATGTGGGTCCAGGGTAATATATGAATATAATGTAAATGAAAATGCATGAATGACAATAAAATATTTTCTGAATTTATCGGATGACATAATATCCTTGTATCTTCGGCTAACATTGAAAATATTAACATATTTTTCATACACCTCAATAAGGATTTAGAAACATATTTAGACATGCTTTTAACATAGGAATCAATAACATGAATATTCTTAACTACTCGGAGTAGAATAATTTATGGAACAATATCATGGTTATATTTCGTTACATGGAACATGCCAAAAGAAAGAAATAATTTGCCTTAACATACCTTGATATTAGAAAGAGAATGAAAATCGTTTGCTGCAGCTTTGTTGGAATTGGGAGAACGAAAGAAATATTAAAATAGGACAGAGGCACAATATATTCGCTACTGCATTTGCACGATTTTTCTTACTCAATTTCCTACTACTAACGTGAAGTGCTATCTAATCTACTAACTTAGAATGAAATGTTGTCTACTTTGCTAACTTAGAATGAAATTCTTATCTAAGCTACTAACTTAGAATGAAATGTTGTCTACTAACCTAACACATGTAGTTCTAGTTAGGCAATTCTTATCCCCCTCATTGCTAACACACGACACCAATTAGTAATTTAGGCTAGTCATTTAGGATCCCTTTAGAGACTTACACGTAATGTTCCACTTAAACTTGTTTCCCCCATTAAGATTAATCAATCCATAATTAATCAATTATACACACAATTAATTTCTTGATCCCAATTCACTTAAATCTTGATGACTTATAAAACCTCCATATACCCGATGTCATAATTTTGTAATATGACGCTGATCCATAACCTCTTTGTGCACGTCCCAAATTTATTTTCGATCCCCGTCGTCACACTTGTTACGTCCAAAATTATTTTGGGGTTTTATCCTTTTACATAATAATCTCTTTATTAGCATACGTAAATAGAACATAAATTCCTCGAGGCTCGGGTCTACTTGCCTACGTTTAGGTGCTCAAACCATCGCCCAAAATTACGGGATGTTACATCCTTCCCCCATTAGAAACATTCGTCCTCGAATGTTGGGGTGGTATATCTAATCCTTGTCGCGTAACCAGCGAATACAACTATTTTTTTTCACGGCCATATAAGGTAACATACATCACTGCATTAGACCTCACATAGTACGCAAACTTTAATTATAATATCTGGGTTTTGAATTTACCTTATGCTTCTATTGGAACCTCGGCGTTGGTCTGGAATAGGTATGGATACTTGTTCATCATTTCCTCTTCCGCCTCTCACGTCATCTCTTTCACGTTTTTATTTCTCCATAGAACTTTCACAGAGGCTACTTCTTTAGTCCTCAACTTGCGGACTTGTCGATCTAGGATAGCAACAGGAACCTCTTCATATGATAAGTCCTATGTAATTTTCACATTATCAATAGGTACAATCCGGGAAGGATCTCCAACACATGCTCTCAACATGGAAACATGGAAAACCGGATGAACAAACTCCAACTCCGAAGGTAAGTCCAACTCGTAAGCTACTTGACCGATTCTTCGAATTATGCGATATGGTCCAATGTACCTTGGACTAAGCTTTCCATTCTTCCCGAATCTCATTACACCTTTCATAGGTGAAATCTTCAAGAAGACCCAATCGTCTACCTAAAACTCTAAGTCCCACCGTCGCACATCTGAATATGACTTCTGACGACTCTGAGCGGTTAACAATCATTCCTGGATCAGCTTTACCTTCTCTATGGCCTGGTATACCAAGTCAGGCCCAAATAACTCTGACTCACCTAACTCGAACCATCCGATATGGGATCTACATCTTTGTTTGTACAAAGCCTCGTATGGAGCCATTTTAATACTAGCATAATAACTGTTATTGTACGCAAACTCAATAAGAGGTAAATGATCATCCCAACTTCTCTTAAAGTCGAATACATAAGCTCGTATCATGTCCTCGAGCGTCTGAATCGTACGTTCGGCCTGTCCGTCCGTCTGAGGGTGGAAAGATGTGCTAAGATTAATTTGAGTGCCTAAACCTTTCTAAAATGACTTGCAGAAGTTAGATGTAAATTGTGCACCTCGTTCAGATATAATAGAGATAGGCACACCATGGAGGCGAACAATCTCTTTAACATACAACTTCGCGTAGCCTTGGTTGTGTAGGTAGTTTTGACCGGCAAGAAATGAGCTGATTTGGTCAGTCTATCAACAATTACCCAAATAGAATCAAACTTCCGATAAGAACGAGGTAAACCTATAACAAAATCCATATTAATCATTTCCCATTTCCATATCAGAATCTCAATGTTCTGAATCAAGCCACCAGGCTTTTGGTGCTCTATTTTTACCTACTGACAATTAGGACACTGAGCTATAAATTTTGTCACGCTCCTCTTTATGTCGTTCCACCAATGGATGCTCTTGATATCATGATACATTTTAGTAGATCCATTGTGAATGGAATATCGTGAGCAATGGACTTCTGTCATAATTCTATCTCGTAATCCTGATACACTTGGGACACATAAACGACTCTAGTGCTTGAGAACCCCATGTTCGTCAATCTCAAAGGTCGTGGTCTTTTTCTGTTGAATGCCTTCCCTGATCTTTCTCAAACTGGGGTCTTCCCATTGTTGTTCCTTAACTTCCGATACAAGAGACGATTTTGACATATTCTGAATCACAAAACCACCATCCTCCGAATCCCTTAACCGGACTCCCAGACTAGCTAACTGATGGAGCTCTCTTACTAACTCCTTTCTCTCGGCTTGCATTGGAGTCGAGATGACCATCAATTTACGACTGAGCACGTCTGCTACAACATTAGCTTTATCGGGATGGTATAAGATGTCCACATCATAATCCTTCAATAATTCAAGTCATCTCCTCTGCCTCTAATTCAACTCCTTATGTTTGAATATGTATTGCAGACTTTTATGATCCTTGAAAATGTCTACATGAACACCATACAAGTAATGCTGCCAAATCTTCAATGCATAGACCACTGCGACCAACTCCAAATCGTATGTCGGATAGTTTTTCTCATGTTTCCTCAATTGCCTTGAAGCATAGGCAATCACTTTACCATGTTACATTAACACACATCATAAACATGCTCCCGAGGCAGCACAATACACAACATATCCTTTCGGACCCTCTGGAAGAGTAAGGACCGGTGCTGATGTTAGTCTATCATTTAACTCTTGGAAACTCCGCTCACAAGCATCGGACCACTGGAATTTTATGGCTTTTGTGTCAACTTTGTTAATGGTGCTGATATGGTAGAAAACCCTTCTACAAACCTCCTATAATAGCCGGCTAAGCCTAGAAAGCTGCGAACCGCTGATAGAGTCGTAAGCCTCGGCCAATTCTTCAATGTTTCAATCTTCTTATTGTCAACTCTTATACCTTCATCTGACACTATATGACTAAGAAAAGCCACTGAGTTTAGCCAAAACTCACACTTGGAGAGTTTAGCATACAACTTACAGTCCTGGAGCGTCTGTAGTACTATCCGCAAATGATCCATATAATCTGATTCCGAGTGAGAGTAAACCAGAATATCATCTATAAATACTATCATAAATACATCCAGAAATTGGGCAAAATACGCAGTTCATTAGATCCATAAATGTTGTCGGCGCATTTGTGAGTCCGAATGACATCACTAAGAACTCGGAGTGCCCATACCTTGTCCTGAAAGCTGTCTTCAGAATGTCCTTCTCCTTAACCCTTAGCTGAAGGTACCCCGATCTTAGGTCGATCTTTGAGAAACATCTTGCACCTTATAACTGGTCAAACAAATCGTCAATCCGGAGAAGAGGGTACTTGTTCTTAATAGTGACTTTATTCAACTGTCGATAGTCAATACACATCCGTAACGACCCATCTTTCTTTCGTACAAACAATACAGGTGCACTCCAAGGAGATATGATAGGCTTAATAAAGCCTTTCTCAAGCAAATCCCTTAATTTCTCCTTCAATTCTTTCAATTCAGCTGGAGCCATTCTATAAGGAGGAATAGATATCGGCTGAGTGTCTGGAACACGTCTATATCGAACTCAGTTTCCCTTTCGGAAGGAATGCCTGGAAGTTCGTCTGGAAATACATCAAGAAACTCATTAACCATCGGAAGTGATTGAGAAATAGGTGGTTCGGCATCGACATCTCTAGCCAAAACGAGATGGTATACACAACCTTTGAAGATCATCTTCATTTCCTTTAGGTATGAAATAAACCTACCTTTGAGCGACGCCGTATTACCCTTCCATTCAAAGACTGACACACCTGGGAACTGAAATTTAACAATCTTTGATCGGCAATCAACATTAGCTTATCATGATGCTAGCTAATCCATGCCCATGATAACATCAAAATCAACCATATCTAGTTCTACCAAATCCGCTAGGGTCTGATGGCTATAAATTAATACTGCATAATTCCAATAAATCCGTCTAGCAACTACCGACTCACCAACTGGTGTAGATACCATAAATGAATCTCTTATCAACTCAGGTTCCATACCAAATTTACAGGCAATAAAAGGGGTGATATATTATAGATTGAAGCGTAGATCTAATAACGCATACATATTATGTGAAAAGACTGATAGTATACCTGTAATAACATAAGGTGAGAACTCCTGATCCTGTCGTCCCATCAATGCATAAATGCGGTTCTGGCCCCTACCTCTGCCTCGACCGGATAATGTCTGTTGACCTTGCCCTGACTAGCGTACTGAATGTGATAAAGCTGTTGCAGATCCGATCAGCTGTGCCCTAACACTTTCTCCTCCTGTCGGACAATCTCGCCTAACATGACCAGGTTCACCACAAGAATAACACACATTTGATCCTCATTGGCACGACCATGTATGGATCTTACCACACTGCCCGCATTGAGCCATCAGCGGCCTCATCTGAATAGAATCCCATCTATAATAAGACCCTGACACTCGTGAACTCTGACCTAGTCTCGATTGAACATATCGTCGACCTTGAAAATTGTAATGATGTGCTAGCTGCCGGGTAGGATGGGCATCTATAAAGCTGTGGCCTGGGTCCACCTCTAAAATCCCTCACGTCACCTACGGATCGAGCCCTCTTATATTGGTCCTTATCACGTTCTCAATCTACCCGCTGTTGCCTCTTGCGATCCTCCATATTCTGTGTGTAAGCCTGAATGCGAGCAATATCCATATCCGGATTCAGAGAAGCCGTTGTACACTCGTTGACCAAGTGCGGCCCTAAGCCGGTAACAAACTTATGTACCTGATCACTCATCTCAGCTATAATCGTAGGAGCATATATGGCCAATGAATTAAACTGCAAGCTATATTCTCGAACACTCATGCTGCCTTGTTCAAGACGTAGGAATCTGTCCTGCACAGCCCATCGAAGCTCGACCGCCAGAAAATGTTGTAAGAAGGCCTCTGAAAATTCTCTCCATCCTACTGGTGGAGCACAGGGTCCTCTAGATTGCTCCAATGTCTCATACCAGGTCACCGCGACATCCCATAGTCTATAAGAAGTGAACTGTACCAACTCAGTATCGGTAGAATCCATTACCCGCAAGGTACGATGTATCAGATCCAGAAAGATTTTGTGGGTCCGCGTTCAGGTTTGATCCTGTGAATACCGGAGGGTCTAGATTAATAATCTCGAGCTTTCGCGCTAGCAGCTCTATCAGAAGGATTGAGAACCTGACGGTTGGCATGAGCGGCCACTAATCGTGTCAATAACTGCACAACACTTCGCATGTCAAGATCCACGTCTGAAGTATCAAGTGGGAGAATTGGGTTTACTGCAACTCTACTAATCTCCTCCGCTGGTGGTGAACTGGGGAATCATACGAAGAATTCATGCCGTGGGTCTCACTCTGGCCCTTGCTAGCGGGTGGCAATCGGCTAGCACCCTAGCCTTCAGCCGTATCCAACGCCCTCACACTCTTGAACTTCTTCTTTGCTGTAAGCATTGTTGGAATCATAAACACGAGATGTATTAGGAATGAAATGCCTATAACTCAGCTCTACTGCACGATTTATGAGATGAAAGAATGGAAACCATCCCTAAATGTCAGATAGCCTCCTACTTATAAGTATGGTGCACAATATACCCATAAACAAGACTCTACTAGACACGTCTTGTAGACTCCCTAGGATAGACATGCTCTAATACCAAGTTTGTCACGATCCAAACCGGAGGGCCGCGACGGGCACCCAGACCCTACCCACTGGGTACCACTAGCCATACATTTAACATTTACCCGTAATTATCCACGGCCACAAGGGCCATCACTCAGTACTCTGCTGATATATATATACATAGAAACAGTAAACTAGAAACCCAACTTATATATATATATATATATATATATATACACCAAGGCCGACGAGGCCGTACATGACTACTACACACAGGACACCTGTCTACAAGCCTCTAAAGAGTATGTGACATCAAAAGGTTGGGACAGGGCCCCGTCATACCCATATACACATGCAAAAAAATATACTGTACCAAAATTAGATCGACACTCCAAAACAAGGGGAATGCTCCAAAATCTGCTGAGTCGGCAACCTACTAACGTGGATCGTCTCCTTGCCTATGTGAACCTGCGGGCATAAAACGCAGCGCCCCCCGACAAAAGGGACGTCAGTACGATTGATGTACTAAGTATGTCAGGCATGATCAATAGTATACATGGATACAAGAATGAACGGAAACAGAAACAACTGACCAGTAGTAAATCTCTCTGAGGGCCGTAATACATATGCCTAAATGTTATGCACAATGCAAATGCGGTATACATATAAATATTGGCCATACAAGGGCATCTTCTTGTCCATAACAGCCTCTGTGGGCATCATTTCATTATCATATTGGCCACACAAGGGCATCAATATTGGCCTCTTCGGGCTCTTCCGTGATAGTATGTACCAGCTGTAGGTGGTGTGCGTATTTAACGCCTTCCCTTTCCCCATATCCCATACATATATACAATATTTACCATATAGTAGCGTGCATAACACATGTGGGTCCAGGGTAATATATGAATGTAATGCAAATGAAAATGCATGAATGACAATAAAACATTTTCTGAATTTATCGGATGACATAATATCCTTGTATCTTCAGCTAACATTGAAAATGTTAACATCTTTTCCATATACCTCAATAAGGATTTAGGAAGATATTTAGCCATGCTTTTAACATAGGAATCAATAACATGAATATTCTTAACTACTAGGAGTAGAATAATTTATGGAATAATATCACAATTATATTTCGTTACATGGAACATGTCAAAAGAAAGAAATAATTTGCCTTAACATACCTTGATATTAGATAGAGAATGAAAATCGTTTGCTGCAGCTTTGTTGGGATTGGGATAACGAAAGAAATATTGAAATCGGACAGAGGCTCAATATATTCGCTACTGCATTTGCACGATTTTTCTTACTCAATTTCCTACTACTAACGTGAAGTGCTATCTAATCTACTAACTTAGAATGAAATGTTGTCTACTTTGCTAACGTAGTGTCGCGCCCGTTTTTGACCTGCAGGCTTTGCGACGCGATGGCGTCAATCGCCTCTGGATTGGATAAAAATGCTTGTCTGAGGAGTCGCCACCTAATTATTCTAAGGTGAATTAGGGCACCTGAATATTAACTAAAAGCTTAACTAAAAGCTGCAAAATAACTCCGATTTTATGGTCTACAAAATTAATGAGATTCTGGGTAAGGGTTCTTTATTATCCTAAAGGGAAGGGGTTAGGCATCCTTTAAGATCCGCTAACTTGCGGTTATCCGATCAAATTTAGGTTAATTGTTATGCTAATAAAAATACATGTTTTACAAATATAAAAATAATGTTGCAAGACGTTAATAAAATGATGCATTTTGTACAAGTATGCATTTGTATGGCATTAATATACATGTAAAGCTGGAAAAAATAAAAGTAGGCAAAATTGATAAGAATGTATGCAAAGTGATTATTATGGGCAACGGGCCTAAAATAAATAAACTAGCGATTTTCAATTTTAAAACTAACCGAGCCTAAAATAAATAAACTAGCGATGGGTTTCCAATTTTAGACTACCCTATTAATTAATTCTATGTCTACCTATTCTAAATATTTCAATAATTCCAGGAGTACAATAATATTACAATACAGAATGAAAATAAAGCTGAATTAAAGAAAGTAAAAGACAACAACAAAAATAAATAATCTCCGAGGGGTATTTGCCTTCTTTGACTTTATCTTTGCAAGCTGTCAAGAATAAACAGTTAGAAACAATTGAATATACATAACTTCGGATCCGTATCCAAAACAATAAATATTTTGATTACGGAGGGCTAAGACTTAAATTTTGAAAACATCATTCCAATCACGTCGTGGCTGCGAACATATGACTCGTTGGTCATTTTAGTTGCTTTGCCTACCGAACATGTTGGTCTCTCGGGTGAAAAAGATTTAAGTTTCAGCCTTGCCCAGAAGTTTTATTTTCCGTCTTTACAACTGTGGAGGCCTCAAAAATCGACGGATATTTTTTCATCGGCCAGTGTAGTATAATATTCAAATCAGTAAAATGGTGTCAAAAACAGTAAAAAGAAAAACAGAAATTGAGAAATGATATCCGAAGGGACGCGGCCTCAAATTCAATTTCATTGGCCTAAATGCAGTATTTATATAAATCAGTAACACAATCCGTGCGCGGATGTTTAAATGTCAAAACAGTAAACTGAAACAGAAACGAAAAAAAGCGCGGCCTCGAATTTAATTTCATCGGCCTAAAATGCAGTATTTAGTACAAAACAGTAAAACAGTACATATCCGTGGCACGGATATTTAAAACAGAAAACAGAAAACAGAGAAATGAAACGAAAAAAGTGCGGCCTCGAATTTAATTACATCGGCCTAAGTATAGTATTTGTTCAAATCAGTAAAAATAACAAATAGCCGCGTAACGGATATTCAAATACCAAAATAAATTAACAGTCCACGATTAAACATCCGACCTAAATTCTGAATGTTTGAACCGAAACAGAAAACCGACCCGAATCAGTTTTTCTTGGATTTTTATTTTCAGATAACCAACAACAAGATAAAAACACAAAATCTGGAAATTTAACCAAACCGGGTCGACCCGATCCGGATCAGTGACCCGACCCGAAACAGTGCTGACCCGGAATCAAACATTTTTTTAAAATTTTCAGATAACCAACAACAAAATATTAAACACAATAAATATGAAATTATTACCAGACCCGGGTCGACCCGAATCAGTTCTTTTTTAAAATTTTCTGAACAAAGCGTTCTCCAAAATGGCTACAACATCAACGCCAAACACGAAGAAATAATAACAACAAGAACAAACATCAAAGAAGGTCAGATTGGAAGAAAATTACCAAAACGCAGCTACTGTTCACCGATGACAATCTGGAGCTACAGATCTCCGAATCCACCTCTGTCAGTTCCCAATCAAAGACTGAGATGAGAGGAACACTCTGTCCAAATATCAGCTCAATCGGACAAGGAACGAAGCGATAATCGACCAAAGAAGTTGGCTGCTCCCCATGAATTTTCTGCAGAAAATTTCTGCACTTTTTTTTAATCTTTTTTTTTTTTTTCAGACTCGATTTTTTCACTTTTCTTTCCAGATTTTCGGACCCTCTTTAAAAATATGAAGAACAAAGGATGTAATGCAAATCAAGAACAAAAAAAAATAAAATCCGACGACCCCTTTACAATGAAGAACAATGGGGTTTTTATAGATGAAAAATTGGGTTTGAATTTCAAACAAAAGTGGGCAAAAAATATGATTTTTGGGGCGGATTTTCGGGGATAAGGGTGTGGGTTGAAGTGACCGACGATGGGATGGGGCAGGGGTATAGGGGTGTGCGGCGGTGAGGGCGTGGGGTTGAGAGGAGAGTTGAAGAGAGGCTAGGGTTTTTGTTTGGTGGGTATTAGTTTTTGTTTTCTAGAAGTGTTTTGGTTTGGGGGGGGGGGGGAATAAGGGAAAAGGGGTGATGGGCCGGTTCGGTTTGGGCTTGGGGAATTGGCCGGTTGGGCTTGGGGAAATAAAGGGGAAGGGAATAAGAGGTATTGGGCTTGGGGGTTGGTTTGGTTAGGGAATTAGGAAATAAGAAATTAGGGTGTTGGGTTGGAAAATAAATGGGTTATGGGTTTAGAATATAAAAAGGGATTTTTATATAAAAAGAAAGCTTTGCAAATTTTATAAATTGTAAAGATGACAATATGATAAAAATATAATATTTGTGAAATGCTTGATGCTTAAATAAAAAATAAAAAATGCGATGTTGTTTTGTCAAAATAAAATAACATATAATATTATGATAAAAGTATGATTATGATATAAAAATGCAAATGACAATAAAAATGTAAATAATAATAATGATGATGATATATATACAATATATGTCTATATTTTAAAATTATTTAAAGATGTTAAAAATATTTAAAATTGCAAATAAAATCATAAAAGATGGGACAAAATTGGGTGTCAACACGTAGAATGAAATGCTTATCTAAGCTACTAACTTAGAATGAAATGTTGTCTACTAACCTAACACGTGTAGTTCTAGTTAGGAAATTCTTATCCCCCTCATTGCTAACACACAACACCAATTAGTAATTTAGGCTAGTCATTTAGGATCCCTTTAGAGACTTACACGTAATGTTCCACTTAAACTTGTTTCCCCCATTAAGATTAATCAATCCACAATTAATTAATTATACACAAAATTAATTTCTTGATCTCAATTCACTTAAATCTTGATGACTTATAAAACCTCCATACACTCAATGTCATAATTTTGTAATATGACGCTGGTCCATAACCTCTTTGTGCATGTACCAAATTTATTTTCGATCCCCGTCGTCACACTTGTTACGTCTAAAATTATTTCGGAGTTTTATCCTTTTATTTACTAATCTCTTTATTAGCATACGCAAATATAACATAAATTTCTCGAGTCTACTTGCCTACGTTTAGGTGCTCAAACCATCGCCCAAAATCACAGGATGTTACATTCATGGATGGATACTCTAGCTATAATCAAATATCGGTAGCCGAGGACGACGTTCACAAAACCGACTTCAGATGTCCAGGAGCATTGGCCATTTACGAGTAGGTAGTTATGCCGTTTGGTCTGAAGAACGCTGGTTCCACTTATCAAATGGCAATGAACACCATCTTCCATGACTTGATCGGCAAGACTATGTAGGTTTACATCGATGATGTAGTAGTGAAGTCTAAGGACTTCAAGGATCATTTAGCCGATCTTGAACAAGCATTAAAAAGAATGAGGATTCATAATCTCAAAATGAATCCAGCCAAGTGCATGTTCGGAGTATCGTCTGGCAACTTCCTTGGCTTTTTGGTACACAAGAAAGGCATCTAGATAGATCATAACAAAGCCAAGGCAGTAATGGGATCCGCACCACCCAAGACAAAAAATGAGTTACAAAGCTTATTGGGAAAGATCAATTTCATAAGGAGGTTCATATCTAACTCGGCTGGCAAGATGAAGGCTTTCTCACCTTTGCTCAGACTTAAATAGTCAGAAGAGCTAGTATGGGGTCCGGAACAGCAAGAGGCCTTTGATCAAATTAAAAAGGCCTTATCTACTACTCCCCTGTGCTGGTGCCTCCCGTTCTAGGGAAGTCGTTGAAATTGTATGTTTCGGCTGCAGAATTATCTATCGATTGTTTGCTAGCACATGATGCCGATGATGGAACTGAAAAAGCGTTTTATTATCTTAGTCGAATGCTCAACGATGCTGAAACTAGATATACTCATTTGGAGAAGCTTTGTCTTTCTTTGTTCTATGCTTGCACAAAACTCGAATATTATCTAATGCCTCGCGTTATATACGTTTTGTGCAAAGATCATATTGTCCGGTACTTACTAAATAAACATGTCTTGCAAGGTCGATTAATGAAATGCACATCAAATCTGCAGGATTTATTCTAAATTTGCTCAAGAATGCCGAGAGCAATGCTGAAGTTAAAGGGTGGGATATAGATTCCCACATCCAAGTAAACCAAGCACAAAAAAGAGGCGCCGCACGTACCCGAGCCCAGCGTTACATCGGAGATCAAATTCCGATAGTGCGGCGGCATCAAAAGGACCCATGCGCCTCCATTCGGCTTCTGTGACCAGCTTCACTCGGTCCAACCAACCCGAATAATGAGCGACCTTAGTCGGTCAAGTACGAAGGTTAGCTGAACAGCGATTGCCGGTGAACCAGTCACAAGTAGAAAGAAAGTCATGGTTTATCGGGCTGAGGTACTGAAAATAGAGAGAATTACCTTGTTCCGATCCACCGTACGGAGTTAGAACCAGATGTTCATCAACGAAGGCCAAGGCATGATTCAGGTCACTATCGGCTAGAATGATTTTTCCTGATCTTCGAGATAAAAAAGATGAAGCCATGGTTTCCGACTAAGAAAAGGGCCAAAGATTATGTGAGAAACCTATGGGGGGATACCTTTCCTTAAATAACCTTCAGAGCGCGACTGAGATTAATTTATTATTTTCAAAAGCACAGCCGAAAATCATCAGAGCCAATTCGTGGTAATGAAGACGCCTCAGTTAAAGGGGAAACAAATTTCAAGAAGTGATCATCATTGCATGCACTGGAGACGAGACGATTGAAGTGACATGCGCTGCTGTCAAACTGAAACGACGGCTACTTTCGGATACATCAACTCAACATTCACACTCGAATTAATGTAGGGGGCAATTGTTAACTCTCAAAATTAATTTAAGTGTTTAGCCGAATTCAGTGACAGCCAAACTATTTCAGAGCCGAATTTACTCCTAGCCCTCGAATATAAGAACTTCATCAGCTACTAAGGCATCTTAGTCGAGTTATTATTTATAGGTACGACTGGGACTCACTCAGATGCAGATGCCTCAACGACCAAGTCAAAAGGGTTTTCGGACCCCTAGAAGCGGTAACGACCAACAACAGCTAAAAGAAAGGGCCATTATCCGAGCAAGAGGAGTTAGAGGGCGAGAAAATCGGCACCACCTCCCCCATAGTCGGCCATTGAACTTAGTGGATTACTTGATAGCTGACATGGGGGGAGGATCATGTTATACAATTTTTTTCCTTTTTTGTACTATAAATAGGATAATTCTTTGTATATACAGAAGAACACAATCAATCAAACAACTTAATTTTTATCTATCTTATCCTTTACTTTATTTATCATTTACTTTACCGTACTCAGCTGCATTCATGTTTCTTACCTCTTAGTTTACTCACTCACCATCCTAACTCTTTCTGGAGTAGTTAGGGAGCCCATTGCCGGAAGTTAGAGTTCCGCTTTCAGCCCAAATCGCTTAGTTAAGGAATCAATTTGCCATCCGATTTCGTCAGCCGATGAAACGGCAAACACTTCAAACGGCAATACACTCATAATTAATATTTCTTAAGTGTAAAATAAAAAAACGACAAATAATTTGAGAGGGGATACATAGCTTCTTCTTTTTTTTTTCCTTATTCCCTTTTGACATATTCTCAGTTTCATCATTAAATTAAAATGGCAATCATCATGCGAGGAATAATGAAAGAATATAGAATTTTTCGTGTGGTTTGTCATTTATATATGATTGGCTATTTATATAGACTTTAGTTATATATATATACTCTCTCATCCTTTCAAGTGCTTCGTGGAGAGAACCTAATGGCTTTCAACAGAAATAGCAAAATATTACTATTATATTCCTTAACAGAAGGGGAATATCTATAAAATATAAAATAAAAAGATAATAAAAACGTTAATCCCATAGATGCTTGATACTACAAAAGCTATGTCACTCAAAATTCTTGATACATAATACATGTATTAGCTCTTTATCTTTATACAAAAGACCTTGTTTCATAATCAACCACTTCAATATTGCACGGTCGATATTGAGCCCTCTCTATTTTGATTTAATTGTCTTTGAAATATAAACCACTTACTTAATTTGATTCTACTATTTTAGTACTCAACTCGTCTCAATTTATGTGATGCACTTCAAGTAATCATAGAGTTTATTAAAGGAAAGAAAAACTTTTAAAACTTGTGATTTAAAATAAATTATAAATTTTTATGTGTTTATAAATAATGTCATTAAAGATGATTAAAATGAGCAGTTTAATATCAAATTATTTTCAAATATAGAAATATACTCCCTCCGTCTCAATTTATGTGGCACCATTTGACTTGACATAAAGTTTAAGAAAGAAAGTTTGACTTTTGAAATGTGTGGTTTAAAACAAACTTAAGACAATATGGCTATGAATCATTTCATTAAGGGTAAATGGAGAATTTTAATGTTAATTTTTTTTTTAATTATAGAAATATGACATTTTTTTTGGATAAGCTAAAAAAAAATTGTGCAACATAAATTGAAATAGATGGAATATTATTTTTCAGACAAATTAAAAAAGAAAAATGTATTACATAAATTAATCATAAAGCGAGTACTTGGTAGAAAAGGGATACCTTCCTGTCAAGAGATCTATTTGATCTTACCCGCTAACTAGCCATCAATTAATCTATATAAAAATAAAATAAAAAAAGAAGCAGAAGAAAGAAGAAAGAGAAGGAAAAATAAAAAGAATTTATTCCTCCATGCCCTTTTTAGTAACTTTATAGTCATAGTGATCAGAGTTTAATATAGTACTAATATTTAGTCAAAGTCCACCCTACACAACATATATTGATACAACTAATAACTTTTCTTCTCCCCTTTCTCCTTTTTATTTTTGTTAAAAATATGAAATCATATCTTTGAAAGCAAGAAGGAATAATTTCTCATAATTGTATTTAATTTTTTCACTAATACCACCTAGATTATTAGTTTTAGTGAAACGAACTATTTCGCCGACTTAAGTTCTAAAGCTATAAGATCATTAGATTTTTATTAAAATTAATTTCACTTATCTATCTAAAAATGAAAAAGATAAGATTCTGCTCTTTCCTTTAACATATTCCCACATTATTTCACATTAATATTAAAGAAAATGCAGAGGCAGAAAAATCTGCTTGACGGCCAGCAAGCACGACAACTTTGTATAGTATAATATTGTATCCAAAGGTGAATTCAGTATTTCAAGAAGATAAGTGTAACATTTTATTTAAAGGCTACTTTAGAATATTTTTTTTAAAAAAGATACAAAAATATTCAAGTTGATTTCAATTCCTTGACCTTAAGGATTTTAAATCCAGTTTTTAACTAGTGATCCACTCAATCTAGTTTGACCATGATTTCTATAGTTAATATTAAATATATTTTATGAATTATACATATAATATACTGAGTCTAATCAGATGACCATGAGTTCACGTAACTCATTTTTTATATATGAATTCACCCCTGTATGTATCATGCCGTACATCCCATTTATAATTTTATACAACAGTCAAAGAATACGTACCTTTCACTTTAATTTTTTCGATATTGATTTATGCTTTTTGTATAACTAAGAAATTCGATTGAATTGAATTGGGGTATTTTTATCTAATATACATACATGGTGTTGCTCCATTTTGTTCACGCACAAATGAAAATATATACTTCGGATGTATTTGGTACGAAGGTAAATATTTTCTTGTAAAACAAATGAGTTTCTTATTTACTTTTTAGTGTTTGATTAGTAAGCAAGAAAATATTATTCTAAATGTATTTATATGTAATCTAGTAAAATATTATAGGGTTGGGATGGTATGGGGAGTGGGGGTGACGGGGTGACGAGGTGAGATGGTCAAGGGATGAGGGTTGAGGTTATTGGTTGGTGGAGAGGAGACAATAAACTTGAAATGTCATTTTTCTCATTCGTAATAAACTTAATTATTTTTCTAGAGAAAATACTTTCCAAAATATTTTAACCAACCAAATATGAGAAAATTAAACAAATATTTTTAAGGAAATATTTTCCTCCGTACCAAACACACCCTTCAAGTAATTAAAAGTTGTGATATGCTTAAGTTGTGTCATAGACGAGAAATCTTAGTAGCTCAGTCATTTGACTATTTTGGATTAGCTTTTAGATAGCTGATGAAAATTTGATTTTCCACATTCTGCTTAGAGAAAATGTTACAGAACGCCTTTGACAATGCATTTGCACTTGTAATTAGGGTCTGAGCTAGCGTTTTGACTATCTGAGCTAGCGTTTTGACTATGGGATCGATCAAATTCAATAGATGTAATCTAAATCATGTATTATATTAAAAAATCATTGAATATAACAAATATTACTTTAAAGTACAACAGTTTTAAATGATTAGAATCATGAAGTCATAAACTTTAAATCCAAACTTCGCCTCTACTCGTGAGGTCGCGTGACCATGAGCAACAACACCTTGCAAGATGGCATTACTAAGACTATGAAAAGTAGAGGAAGATCATGAATTTAAATATATATTAATTATGAGTTTTAGTTCAAAATTTTGTGGGATACAACAATTGCAGTAAAACGGAAAGTAAGTAAGTATTACAAATTGCTAGAAAGGATAAACTAAAGATTACAACCAACTGGAATCAAGAACGAAACAAACTCCTTCTATGATTTGCTGAGTCGAGTGATGACACTCTGTCTTTAAGACAAGATTGCCCCGTATATTTCCTTTTACGTTGTCGGGCAATAGTCTCCCAAGATACAACAACAACTTAACAAATGAGTAAAGGAAACTCAAGTGTTACTATTGAAGAACTTTGAGTATAGTAAACCTGCTAGAGAGGAAGAAGATTTCAGAAAAAATTCTGTGAGTGTTTCTAAGTGTTGAACAATTGAGCCAAATGCCTCAATTTATAGTGTAATGAGATGACCCCTCAACTAGCCAATTGATGGCATTCAATAGCCATGTAATGACACTTATTGAGGGGTTACATTCAGCCAAATAATGGCTGAATTCATGTGCCAAATAATAGAGATTCAATGCTCCAAAACCAGCCCAAAAGTCAGAACTTTCCATCTTTCCGTCGCAGCATTCTGCCTCCGAAGCGCCGCGGCTCTATGAATTAGCGCCGCGACTCCGGTGGCTGAAGACCCAATTAGCGTCACGGCGCTCCGGCGCCTCGGCTCCGACGGGGCTGCGCCGTGGCCCTTCGCGGCTCCGCGGCGATTTTCGACTTGTTTCATCTTACACTTCTTCCTTCGTTTACCAACGTGGAATACTTGTCATTTGGCCAATAACCGTCCATCATTCTATGTCTCAAACGTTTCACTTTCGTACCAATATCTCTTTCACTAATGAAATTTGTGATACTTGGCACTACGTGTGCATGTGTGTGGAAATGATGTTTCCGACGTGCGGGGCCCCAATTTTTCGAGTTATAAATAATGGGATAAACTTAATTCCACATTAGTAAATTTCCAACAATCCCCTCTTGAAAGATATTTTGGCGCACTCACATGGTGCATTTTCCAGCAATCTTTCAGCGGACCGATGTTGCATCAGGAGAGGTAGCTTCAGCTTTGAACCTTCCATAGTTGAATACCATCGGACTTACTTACTGAGCGGTGAACGTGATATCTTGAACCGTTAGTGTTTAGTGTAAGCCAAGTCAACGGTACCAACACAACAACTTCACTTACTCTGTTTTTCGTAATGTTTTGTCCGTTGTGGCCGTGGACACTTCTTGGATTCTTAAGTGCGTTCATTTGAGGCGGTCTGTCCTCGCTCTTAAATAGGTAGTCTCCTACAAGGTATCCTTCTATACCCCACTTTACAAGTGTTAGAAATCATTAAAAGTTTCCCCAAACCTAACCTCAACCGTTGAGGATCATTAAAGATTTTGGAAACTTAACCTTTACCCACACTGCAGATAACACTTAACGTCTATCGCGGGAATGGATTTGGATTTGGTGTTTCTTTATAGAAATCACTATCTAAAGTGCTCATGCTTCCACCGAAGCGCTCAACTGAACCTTTACAGCTTCGTTTTTCCATTGAACTTAATTCTTGGGATCTCTAGTCAGTAAGGTTGGGTTACCACCGTATTGGTCCTTATAGCTTGGGTTTTAAGCCCATTCCCCTAGACAGGCAGAACATCTGATCTTTGGATAAGACCTTTATTAATAGGTCCGCTATGTTATCCTTTGATTTTATGTAATCAATGGATATTATACACGTGATGATCAGCTGCCTAACGGTCTTATGCCTCCGCCGAATATGACAAGACTTGCCGTTGTACATAGAACTCTGTGCCCTTCCTAGAGTCGACTGACTGTCGCAGTGGATCATTACATAAGGTATGGGTTTGTCCTAACAAGGAACATCCTCTAAGAAGTCGTGAAGCCACTCAGCTTCTTCTCCTGCTTTGTCTAAAGCGATAAACTATGATTCTATCGTAGATCGGGCGATGCAAGTTTGCTTAGAGGATTTCCAAGACACAGCCCCACCACCAATGGTAAATACATACCCACTGGTGGACTTGGTGTTCTCTATATCGGATATCCAGTTTGCATCACTGTACCCCTCTAGTACAGCTAGATATCTCGAATAATGCAACACGTAAGTTAGCGTGTATTTCAGGTATCGTAGTACCCGATTAAACGCCTTCCAATGATTATTACTTGGATTACGGGTAAACCTAGCCAACTTATTGACTGCATAAGAAATATCAGATCGGGTGGAGTTTGTTATGTACATCAAACACCCAATCACTTGTGCATATTGCTCCTGGCATACGGGTGCACCGCGATTTTTATCAATCTTTTGATTTCTATCCATTGGTGACTTCATAGGCGAACTGTCAAACATCTCGAACTTTCTCAACACATCCTTGATGTAGTGAGACTGAGATAAGACCAGCCCGTCAGATGTCTTAGAGATCTTTATCCCTAAGATGACATCTGTGATACCTATATCCTTCATGTCGAAGCATTGTTTCAACATGTTCTTAGTCTCTAGGATCAAACTAGGACTGCTCCCTATGATTAACATGTCATCTACGTACAGGAATATCATGACGAACGAGTCAGAGTTACCTTTCGTGTAGACATATTTGTCACAATCATTAATGGAGAAACCATTTGATAGTAGAGTACTATCAAATTTTTTGTGCCATTGTTTCGGGGCTTATTTCAGCCCGTACAGAGATTTGACAAGTCGACAGACTTTCTTCTCTTGCCCTGGAACCAAATACCCCTCGGGTTGTTCCATATAAATTTTTTCTTCCAAATCACCATTTAGGAAGGCTGTCGTGACATCCATTTGATGTATCTCAAGGTCATCAATGTTGCGATCACAATGAATACTCGTATGGAGGTCATCCTAGACACCGGGAAGTATGTGTCAAAATAGTCAAGGCCTTCCTTCTGTCGATAACCCTTGACTACCAACCTGGCCTTGTACTTATCTATAAACCCATCTGCTTTATACTTCCATTTGAGTATCCATTTACAACCCAACGGTTTATTTCCCGGAGGAAGATCAACCAACTCCCAAGTATGGTTATGCAGGATGGAGTCTATTTCACTCTCAATAGCTTCTATCCAGAGCGGTGCCTCTGGAGTTGACAATGCTTCAGCAATTTTCCTTGGTTCGTCATCAACCATATAAGCTACAAAGTCAGGACCGAAGGATTTATCCTTCCTGGCCATTTTACTTCGCCTTGGTTCCATCTCTGGAGTCTCCAAGTTCTGAGAATCTGGAACACTAGATTTCGGATATTCAGCCACTTCAAAGTCCACTAGATCTGAACCATCTAGATCCGGGCAGTCAACGACTCCCGATTCCTGAGAGCTTTGTTCATAACTTCGTTTGCGAGAGGTTATATCTTTTTCCTTTCTAGGAAAAGTATCCTCAAAGAATTGAGCATTCCTCGATTCCATGATTATGTCCCTGTGGATATCTGAAATATCTGACTTATACAATAAGAAGCGATAAGCACTACTGTTATTTGCATATCCGATGAAAATGCAATCTATAGTCTTAGGCCCAATCTTGACCTGTTTTGGCTTGGGTACTTCGACCTTTGCCAAATAACCCCACACCTTTAAATATTTATAGGTGGGTTTCTTTCCCTTCCATGATTCATATGAAGTTTTTTCCTTACCCTTATGTGGGACTCTGTTAAGAATCGTTATCAAACATCGCTTTTTAGCTTTCTTCAGGATTTGGCCCGAAATAAGCGGTAAGGACGGCTTCTCCCCACATGTTTTGGGGAAGACCAGAATTGATGAGCAAGACATTCATCATTTCTTTCAAAGTGCGGTTCTTGCGTTCAGCAATCCCATTCAACTGAGGTGAGTATGCATCCGTCGTTTGATGAATAATGCCCGATTCGGCACAATATTCCTCAAATGGCGCTACATATTCTCCCCTTCTATCGCTACGAATGGATTTAATCCGCATGCTTAGTTGGTTTTCAACTTCTGCTTTGTAACGTCGGAACGCTTCAAAGGCTTCATCTTTACTTTTCAACAAGTAAAGGTAACAATACCTTGTACTATCATCAATGAATGTCACAAAGTACTTGTTCCCTCCCCTAGTTTGTGCAAAATTCAAATCACATATATTTGTGTGAATAAGTTCTAGAGGAGCGGTATTCCTTTCGACGGATCAAAAATGAAGCTTTGTGAGTTTTGCCTCTATGCACACCTCACACTTATGTTGAGGGTTTACGTCGATAGACGGCAACAACTCCAACTTAACCAATCTTTGGATGGACTTATAGTTAACATGTCCTAATCTATAATGCCATAAATTAGAAGACTCAAGCAAGTAAGAAGAAGCTTCAATATTATTGCTTGCACGTATTACAGACATGGCGTTAACTTTGAAGAGGCTTTCACAGATGAAGCCTCTTCCCACAAAAGTTCCATTCTTGGTGATTACAAACTTATTGGAATCAAATACTAGCCTAAAACCAACATTAACCAATAAATGACCTGAAATTAAATTCCTCCTATCTCAGGGACATGCATCACCTCCTTCAGAGTAAGCTCCTTTTCAGAAGTCATCTTCAGGACTACCTTCCATACCCCCAGCACGTCAGAGGAAGCGTTGTTACTCATGAACAACTTCTTGTTTGTAACTGGTGTATATGTGGAGAAGGCATCTCTATTGGAACAGATGTGTCTAGTAGCACCTATGTCCATCCACCATTGCATGAGATTCTCAACAAGGTTTGCTTCAAGCACCACTACCGAGAACTCTTCAATAATGTCGTCCAGAAGCCTGTCCTTGACGACGTTAGCCTGAGCCTTGCCTTTGGCCTTCTCTTGTTGCTCAGTCTTGAGCTTGTAGCAGTCCTTGATCATGTGACCAGGTTTTCCACAGTGGTGACAGTTTCCCTTGAACTTCTCCACCGCTTGAGTCTTGCCGTATTTCTGGAACTTGCACTTCTTGCTTGGGTTCCCTTTGGCCTCAGCCAGATTGCCTTTGCCTCAGCGGGTTATTTTTCCTTAGGCAAGGCCCTATTATTATCTTCCTGAATCTGGAGTTCGATAATAAGTTTCTCAAATGTCACTTCCTTTGTCTTGAGTTTTAAGTAACACATTCCAAGAGGGAGGTAACTTCTCAATCAGTGATGCAACCAAAAACTGTTCATTTGGTTTCATACCTTCCAAATTCAGGTGATATAGAATCATTTGGAATTCCTAGACTTGGGACATCACCGTTTTACTATCCACAATTTTGAAATTTCAGAAATTTCCCAACGATGAATTTCTTTGTGCCAGCATCTTGTGAGTTGTACTTCTTCTGCAGTTTTCCCATAACTCTTTGGCGGTGCCTACAGTGCAATACACCGTGTAGAGTGAGTCTGACAGGCAGTTCAAAATATAGTTCTTACACGTGAAATCACTATGACTTCATGCATCAAGAACCATATTCATGCCATTAATGACATGGATACATTGGCCCCCTTCAACCGTTTCAGTAAGCGAAGGGTCCATTTCATCTCCAACTTGTAGAGGATCTTCTATTAGGAAACGAGCCATTCCCATAACAGTCAGATAAAACTATATCTTCTGCTGCCATCTCTTGAAGTTGGAGCCGATGAACTTTTCTGGGTGTTCATGGTGGAATCCAGCGGGTGGAGGAACTGTAACGTTCCCTTGAGCAGCAGGAAAGGCGTTGTATGAGCCTTGAGAAACCGGAAAGGCATTGGATGTGCCTTGGGCAGTGGGGAAGGCAGAGGGGTTGCCTTGAGTAGAAGCAACAGCAGAATCAGAAGCGAGTTGTTCTCTTCCAGTCATCTTTCTAAGCACTTACAACAATCTTGTCTTAAAATTGTGGGATACAACAATTGCAGTAAAACGGAAAGTAAGTAAGTATTACAAATTGCTAGAAAGGATAAACTAAAGATTACAACCAACTGGAATCAAGAACGAAACAAACTCCTTCTATGATTTGCTGAGTCGAGTGATGACACTCTGTCTTTAAGACAAGATTGCCCCGTATATTTCCTTTTACGTTGTCGGGCAATAGTCTCCCAAGATACAACAACAACTTAACAAATGAGTAAAGGAAACTCAAGTGTTACTATTGAAGAACTTTGAGTATAGTAAACCTGCTAGAGAGGAAGAAGATTTCAGAAAAAATTCTGTGAGTGTTTCTAAGTGTTGAACAATTGAGCCAAATGCCTCAATTTATAGTGTAATGAGATGACCCCTCAACTAGCCAATTAATGGCATTCAATAGCCATGTAATGACACTTATCGAGGGGTTACATTCAGCCAAATAATGGCTGAATTCATGTGCCAAATAATGGAGATTCAATGCTCCAAAACCAGCCCAAAAGTCAGAACTTTCCATCTTTCCGTCGCAGCATTCTGCCTCCGAAGCGCCGCGGCTCCAGTGGCTGAAGACCCAATTAGCGCCGCGGCGCTCCCTGGGAGGCGCCTCCGCGGTGATTTCCGACTTGTTTTATCTTACACTTCGTACACTTCTTCCTTCGTTTACCAACGTGGAATACTTGTCATTTGGCCAATAACCGTCCATCATTCTATTTTTCAAACGTTTCACTTTTGTACCAATATCTCTTTCACTAATGAAATTTGCGATACTTGGCACTACATGTGCACGTGTGTGGAAACGATGTTTCCGACGTACGGGGCCCCAATTGTTCGAGTCATAAATAATGGGATAAACTTAATTCCACATTAGTAAATTTTCAACAAATTTTAATATGACTCATTTAATTTACTAAGTACCAAATCTATAATTTGTACTTATGTCATAATTTTTTTAATATATACAGGATTCGATACATATGGATACTTTTATGTTGGGAGACACTAGACAGATTAAATCTCAAGAAATTTGAATCTACAGCTGGAATAATGCAAATGGAGGACTAGTAAGTAGTACGTAATGAATATAATCGTAATAGAAAAACGGAAAACTAGGTGAACGACAAACGTATTACAGCTAATGGCTTTTGACTGATACAACTTCACATTTTACTAAGAAATTATTATACAAATAATAATTGAACTGAGAAGAAATATTGATAATTTGGTATTCATCTCGATGAGATCCTTTGATCAGTAGATTGAGGACATATATAAAATATCTGTGTCTTATTAGATATAAGTGTTTATTTTCGTAAAAGAAAATTCTATGTATACATTCACTTAAAGATTGATGTGCAACTCTATCAATGGACCTTCATATCCACACTTAAACAATAGCATTAAAATTATAGCAATAAGTACATAGTAAAATAAATCATGAACTTGCGAAAATTTTCTAGTTCCTCCACCAAGGTGTAAATGTATAACTCGAAAGGATAAGGTTTCAATTTTCAACTATATGAGGGAAGTTTGTAAATGTATGAGTTTGTTCTGCTTTTTTCATCTTCCGTTTCGTGGCTGTTTGTATTATAGATTAATAATACGATTAGAGGCAGATGAATTGATTCAACTGAATGCAATATTTGTTACAGAAGACTAAATGTACAGGTAGACAATTAGAAATTATAATAAGGGATTCAAAAAATAATGTAAGAATGCCACGTTTGAGATATGACCCCCAACTTAACACAATTTTGAACCACCGGAACAATTGAGCTTATTGCTGGGCTGGTTATTCAGAGCCAGCAATTGGCTGTCGGATTTCGTCCCGCAACTAGAAGAAGATCGCTTTGGCAAAAGAAAGGGCCCGCTGATAGAGTTGGGCGGTTATTACCACTAAATCGCGATATATATATATATATAGAGAGATAGATAGAGATTTGATCCTATTCACACAATGAAATTTCAGATAAAAGAAATTCAATCGAATCTCCTTTAATACACTTAGAGGTAGTTTGATTGAGAACAAGTTATTCTATAATTGATTATTTCGAAATTAGTTATCCCACCCTTTTAAAGGAATAAAAATAACACTATAATCTCGTGATAACTAATTTTGGAATTAGTTATACTATGATTTTATTTGAACTAAACATAGAATAAACTTATCTCAAATTTAATCTCGGAATTAATTTTTCCTTATACCTCGTACCAAACTAGTTCTCAGTTATGTCACTAATTGAACCATCAAGTTTGGATTTTGGAACCATATTAATTATACAATATAGGAGCCAAGTTGTAGTTTAAAATTAAGAAAGAAATAAATGGACATCATGTTCCTAGTTAAAATTTCAGAGGCACATGATTGCACGAACTAATTCTGACAAGCTAGCTATTCTTAATCTTAATTGGATATTTCTAGGATAAATAATCCGTACATGAAGATTGAGTATCTAATTAACGTTGTTTTAAATAGGACAGAATCTTCCCAAAATCCCAAGAAACGCATATAGATATACAGAATCCAGCTTCTCCATATTTGCTGGCACAGCAAACTATCATCGTCATCAACATTTAATTTATGGTTTCGTTATTTTACTTTAGGTCATGCCTCGACTATTTTCCTTTTGAATCGATGATCTATTGGAAACAGTCTCTCTATCCAACAAAGGTAGAGGTAAGATCTGCGTAACTCCTACTCTCCTCAGACCCTACTTTGTGGGATTACACTGAATATGTTGTTTTTGTTATTTTACTTTATGTGCATATATAGTTGCATGCTTATTATCGATAAGGATTGTGGTGATGTGATAAGTATTCTTTCATCTTTAGTCAGAAGATTCGGATTTGAGTTTCCCTGGGTACGGAGTTGCCTTAATTTGTTTGCCGTGCTTTGCCCCTCAACGTGATATTTTTCACCACGAATCCAAATTTAGTTGGGCCTCAATACAAATACGGTAAACCTGGTGGAAAACCAAAAAAAATTGGGGGCCTATTCAAGGATCTGAATAACAGCACATAACCAACTTATTTTAATTCAGTTAATTCCTAGCTTCCTGGATTCAATTTCCTCTAGGTTTTCTTATAGGTCTGGCTGAGTGGATCTTGTAAAGTTTGACTAATACTTTTGCCAATCTAGGATGACTATCTTTCTAAAATCAGCAAATTAAGGTGGCCTTTGCTTCAAAGCTTTGGGGAGAAAAACACTTGCTTTGGAAAATATATAAAGGTATTCTGATTTTAAATTCACCCAAATCTCTTATATATATATATATATATATAATTTTCTGGTGAAAATGATTCTAACCAAAAGTACAATTAGAGATTTGTATTCAAGGGTTTAAAAACAAGTAGATTGTATCCGATCCAGAGACCCTCTTAAAAGAGTCCGGAGTTGCTGGCTAAATTAAAGGTATGCGAGATTAACGTGTAAGTAAAATGCGATAATTGTTGGAAATTTGCATTTGGCGGGAGTTGCGACCGACCAACTTTAACGGCTTAAACACTAGTGTCACGTATGTTGGAGAATTCGGTTCTTCACACATGCATGATCTACTAAGTACGTAGATAACCGTAGGGCCAAGAATCGTCAAATTTCATTGAGAAATGAAAGAGATATTGGTCCACGAAGTGAGGTGTTTGAAGCATGAAAAGTGTGGTGTTGTGTTCAATTCTCCCTCATCGGTAGAGGAAGAAAGAATTGTTGTGTATATAAGGCTCGAAATTGGTTTAGGGTTTGGGACCCCAAGGGGTATCCCATGTGTTTAAAGGAGGGAGGACCTAGATGTGCTTCGGTTCGAGGAAAGACCACACGCGCGCCGCCGACGCCCGCTGCCGACGCCCGCCCGTCCGGTCCAGTTCCGGGCTCACGGGCTGTGGGCTGTGGGCCTTCTGATATTATCTTTTTGGGCCAGAGAACTTTTCCAGAAGTACAGTTTGGTCCCTGAAGTTTCAAGATGTACAGTTTGGTCCCTGAAGTTTCCAGAAATTCAGAATTTCGGCAGACACAAACAGAAACGTCCAGCACTCAATTCAGCCATTTATTTTGGCTGAATTACACCTCCTATAATGGCATCCATTGGTATTTCTCTCATTTAATTTGGTGGCTTTACTACCTCCATAATGGTCATTATTTGGCCAATAATGGCTGTTATGGAGGCAGTCAAACAGTCACTTACTCACCTATATAAACACCCCTTACACCATTGTTGAGGCACACTTGATATACACGAAAATATACAACCAGAAAATCAGTTCTTCCTATAACTTCCAAGCATCATTTTATTATTCAATATTCGGTAGCTCTTGAGTTTCCTTTGCTCAATTGTTCCATTGCTGTTTTATCTTGGGAGATGAATTGTCCGGGACGTATAAAGGATACATACGGGGCAATATTGTCTTAAGGACTGAGTGCCACACTCGACTCAAGCAAAAATCAAAGCGAGTTTAGGTCTTCTTGTTCAACAAATATTGTAATTTCAGTTTTGTTGTTATATTGTAATTTTCAATTTTCTAGTTGAATTGTAATTTCAATTCTTACATAAGCAGTTATTTGTAATTTCCGTTTCTTGCAAATCCTTGTAACTCAACAATAATAAGAAAGTAGAATGAATAAAATGAGTTAGATCTAAAAATGAGCTATGAATCAAACAAGAGCCGAAGCTGAGAATGGTGTATTAGCTTGAGAGAGATCTGGGTTACAAGTGTGATCTTAGAGAGAATATAATGTATCTTTCTTCTCTTCTAAGTCTTGTATATATATGACAAAACTTAGACTATTATGACACCAGAAAGTTGTGGCGACGTGAGCGTACTGATGTCACCGTGCCCACGTGCGCCGCGACACTTTGATCTAGGAAGACTGATGTGACGGGAATTATTGGGATGGAGGACAACTGTAGAAATCCTTTGGGGACGTTGGAATTTCCGGAACCACCAAACTTCTTATATACTCTTAACACATCCCGATGCATTTCTACCTAATACAAATAGTCTCCCACTTTTTGGGACCCTTGAACTCACGAGACTGGGAAGTGGAAGAGTCTATCCTCTTTTTCAGAAAACCTTTTGTGGGAACCGAAACATCACATCCCTTCTCTCTATCAGACATTTCATCAGACGATTATTAAATGCACTTAGTCACTCATTCGACGACGCTCCTTCTGAGACACCGATTGACATTCGCTGATAAGGCACGCCTCTTCGAGTTCCAAGAGTAATGATTACTCTCTCGGTTATATAAACCAGCAACCTCGATCACATTTATTTTTTCTAGCAATCTAGTAGTTTCAGTTCTCTGTCCTTTCAATTTCTATCCTTAAAATGTCTATTTCCCCCTCGTCTTCTTCTGTTACCTCTAATGGTCTGACCCTCGCCAGAATGAGGGCAGAACTGGGTACAACCCATCGCCGATCGCCACCCTCCGATGTCACCCGTGCCATTGATTTGGGCTCTTCAACATCCGACATCATTCCCTCTAACTTTAATTTTAAGTGGGACTTCCGTGTAAACCTATGCTACGAGTTCGTGGATGGCATGCCTTCATTGATTGATGACTCTGTAATCCCTCAAGTCCGCATCGACTGCCGATAGGTCTCATATGTAGATGTTTTCCCCCCTCCACCTAATGCAAGTATTACTCAGCACATCTCAATGATGTCGCTTATTTACACCTACCTTTTTACCAACGAATTTGGCCTCTCGATCCATCTGGTAACTGAATCCTTTTGTCATCGCTATGGCGTCTGTCTGGGGCAGTTGCAAATATGGTGGATCTCGCCCACCTTCTGTTCACTTTGGATCACCTGATCCATCTCTATTCCCCCCGGGTGCTCCGCGAGGGAATAATTAATTTGGCTTTTTGGCGCTCTAGAGTCATGATTATAAATGTTGAGGACGATCCCTACCGGGGATGGTGTGATCGGTTTGTGATGATTCCTACCCACCGCCTTCAGGGCACCAATTTCGATCATCTATCGAAGCATTGAAACAGTGCTCGTAAGTAATCTTCTTCCCCTTTTTCATATATCTCTTCTGACCCTTCACTGATCGGTTTGTTTTTCCTTTGTTCTTGTAGCAGCCTCTATGGTCCTCAAGCCCCTGCCTCATATCTTCAGTTGGGTGATGAGTTTACTATGTGCTTCACATGGCACTGAGCGGACATGGAGAGCCATTTCCGCCAATAAGTGGAAGGGGAAAAGTAATGGTGAGTCTTTTTTTTTCTTCTACCGATTCTTCATTTTCATCTATTGCGTGTGGATGTATCATCCTAACTTCTCTACATATTCTTTTTTCTTGAGGTCTCCCTGCCCGATGAGGTTCGGCCAAGAAGGTTCCCTCCCAGGATGAGGCTCAGACATGTATTGCTAAGGCCGCCGTGGAGGCTAGATAGAGCAGGAAGTGAGGGGTTTCGAATGATGTTGGGGTGCCCATCTTTGGGATCGGCTTGCGTGTGATGACACACTGCCGCTTAAATAGACCTGAGAGGGAGGGTGTGCAGAAAGTGGTCCTCATGGAAGATGATATAGAAGAAACCGCAGCATCCGAGGATGCAAGGGTCCCCTCAACCGAAGCCATCAGGGAGTAGGGAGTCAACAAAAGACCCGGGAATGCGGGAGGCGGGGATTCAGGCGCAAGCCCTTTGGTTCATTCCCCGTGCATTGCTGGTTCTGACCTTGACCTAGAAGCTTCATTGGCCCACCTTGTAGACATCTTCCATCAGGTAACTCAAGTGTTTTCCTTCATGCCATTTACTTCCAATGCGAGTGTATTGACTAAGTTTATTCTGTCTAACTTTCTGTCAGGGGTATGCTGTCGTTTCCTCTACCAATGAGCTTTTCAAGAACATGTCTTCATCCTCTAGTGTAGAGAGGTTGGCGGAGGAGAATCGGTGTCTCCTGGAAGAGGCTGACCAGTTTTGGGTCAAGCACAGAGATCTCCTGGAATGGAGGACCACTCTAGAAGGCAGTTTGGAGGAGGCCTGGTAGCAAGAGAGAAAACCTTCCGAACCATGACCCAAGCTCGCCAATTAATAAGGGAGAGAGTGGTCCGAGGTGAGCTTGATCGTGTTGTTGCTTGCGCACAGATGCAGGCATTTGTTGTTTCCCATGTAACTGACACTTCGTCGGGTAGCTGAGCGGCAGAGGGCCATCTTGCTTCGGGACTATGCTATCCTCCAGACCTAGTTCGAGGTCCTGCAAGGGGTGGATGAGGGAATTATTGATGTCCCCTCAGCCCTTGTAGATGCATAGGTGGACTTGGGGCGGCTGAGGCTGATATGGATGACTTGCGTGAAGAACTGCCCCACTCCTCTAATGCTTCTACTAGCTCTTCAGGTGGTACTCCCCCCGATTTAGTTTTGTATGTCTTCAGCCTTTAGTCATCGATTTAGAGGCCTTCTAGGGATATGTTCCTGCGGTGATAATCATCAGCAATGTCGGTGGTTAGTTCTAGCTTTTTTAGCCCGTGTGAGTTTGTGGGGGCCTACATGCCTTTTTTAAATGATAGTGTTTTTGAAGTGGGCATGCGCCCCCATATGATAAATATTGTTTTTTTAATTGTGTTTAGCCTGTGTGCCATCTGATGGATATTTCTGGGCCCTCACGCCCTTTTCTATTTTTAAGATTTAGGCATTCGTGCTCTGTTTTGTTGGATCTGCGGGGTCTGTATGCCCCTATTAATGTTATTTTGTGAGAGCTTAACGCTTCTCTTGTATAAATGATAATTGCTTTATTGCCTTTCATTTTGTCTTTTTGACGTTTTGACATGCATTTTGTTTATTGTAACAATTGTGATCACATAATGACCCGTTGGCCTTTTAATTTGCCCTTAACCGTTGAGGCATAACCGTTGTGCCCCTCTACCTAAACTATGTTGTTATTCGAGCATTTATTGTTTAAGCCAAGGTTTGACAACCGATGCACGCCTATGCGATTTTTGGCATTTTGTGTTTGAGGTCGTCTTGCCTTGACCCAATTCGGGAATGTCACATCCAGAAACGCTAGCGCAAAATTAGGATTTAAGACATCCAATTTCGAAATGAAGAAAGATACTCTATTTTCAGTGTTGATGGGGAAGACGTCTTAACTCCATGTAAAGGTACAAAAGGTTCAAAAATAACCTGCACGCGCGGAGGCTCATATGGTCGTGTCGTGTTGTTTAAAGCAGTTTTATGAGGCCGTATGGCTTCCGAGTTCGGTTTTGCCCCGAATATTTTTTCATTGCATAACTTAGTTCGAAAAGTCAGCTAAGGCTTTTTTATTTCATTCTATCAAAGTTATAGGGACGACTCGTCCGGTAAGTACATGATCCATTTTGAGGATATTTAAAAGATTTATAAAAGAAAGCGACCGAGCAAGTTCAGTGACTGCCAGCAGTCCCAATTTAAGAGAGTATGTCTTTGGAAGAGGTCTTCTTATGCTTATACTACTCCACCTCTCCCCCCTAAGACTCGCGTGCGAGGTCTCGAGGAGTCGAGTTTCAGGATGTGACACGCTAAGCTTAAAGTGTTTTTTGAATCATTGCCTTATTCAAAACCTTGCCAGGAAAATCTAATCAAGACAAAACCTCATCCAAGAAAAATAGTGCAACACGTGTCCGTCTCCTCTCTAGGGGGTGGGGGGGTGGGCTTCCGGTTTGGTGAGCATTCCATGTTAAGGAAAGAGAAAATTAACTAAAAGTGAATGTTCTTGTGAAAATAGAACGTACCTACCTTTTTCAGATGTAGAATCTCTTCAGGTGGCTGACGTTCCAGCTATTCTTTAGTTCTTTTTCAGACTCATCCTCAAGCTGGTACGCTTCTTTCCCTGCAATTCCGGTGATTCAGTATGGTCCTTCCCAATTTGCCTGTAGCATACCCGTGTTTGGGTCCCTTATTGCGAGAGTGACTTTTTGGAGGACGTAGTCCCCGACTTTGAAATGTCTCAAATTCATCTTTATGTTGAAGTATTTTCTACTCTTCATTTTTGTGCCGCCAGACGTATGAAAGCCAACTCCATGTGTTCCTCCAATAGCTCCAGCCCTATTGCCATTGTTTCTTTATTAGATTCCTCGATAGTTGGGTGTAACGGAAACTGGGTTCTCCCATTTCTATGGGTATTAGAGCCTCAACTCCGTATACTATGGAGAAAGAGTTTCCCCCATGCTTGTCTTGGTTGTAGTTCTGTAAGCCCACAATACCCCTGGCAGTTCTTCCGACCACTTGTCTTTTGATTTCCAACCTCTTCTTGAGGCTTTGGGTGATAGTTTTGTTGGTTGACTCTGCTTGCCTATTTGCACACGAGTGATACGGTGATGAGGTGCCTTTTATGATATTTAATCTTTTCAGGAACTCGGTGACCTTCTTTTCCATGAACTGCAGGCTGTTGTCATAAAAGATCTCTTTTGGTATTCTAAACTGGCAAACAATATGATACCAGATGGAGTCTATGACTTGTCTTTTGTGAATCTTTTTATACGCTTTGGCTTCCACTCATTTTGAGAAATAATCAGTTAAGATTAGCAGGAACCTTATGTCCCACACAGCTCCCGCCAACAGGTCCACGATATCCATTCCCTACTTCATGAAGGCCATGAAACCACTACTGAGTAGAGGGGTTCAGCGGGTTGATGTACTATCGGAGAATGCTGCTGACATTTCTCACATTTTCGGACATAAGCTTTTGCGTCTTCTTCCATCCGAGTCCAGTAATAACCTGTCCTCATTATCTTCTTAGCCAACGAATCATATCCGATGTGATTTCCACAATTTTCCTCATGTATTTCCCGCATTTAGCCAAAGGCTCGAGGTAGGAGCTTCTGCACAACTCTCCTTCATGTATGAAATACCTGGCCACTTTAGTTCTCAATGCCCAAGCTTCCTTACTATCTTCTGGGAGAGTCCCTGTCTGCAGATAATTGATAATATCATTCCTCTAGTCCCAAGTGAGGCTGGCAGAATTTACCTCGTGCAAGCCAGAGTCCATGAAGGAGCATAGGAGATGGACTATGGACTCCGACTATTCCTTAGTTGCCTCAGATGACAAGCCTAGGTTAGCCAAGGTGTTAGCTTTGAAATTCATCTCTCGCGGGATTTGCACCACTTTCCATTTTTTAAATCGAGCCAATAGAGTGGCAGTCTTACTTAAGTATTCCTGCCTTCGGCTGTCTTTGGCCTCGTATTTGCCCAATATATTATTGACAATTAGATGTGAGTTGCTTTTGAGCTCGATATTTTCGTCTCCGAGCCCCGAGCCAATTCTAAACTTGCAATTGCAGCCTTATACTCAACCTCATTGTTAGTCAAAGAAATATATTTAATGGTTTGCCTGATTGTGGCCCTCGAGGGGGAGACAAGGACAATCCCCAACCCAGTGTGTCTTTCATGGTCGTAGCCCCATCTGTATACAAGACTTATTCCATGTATGCTACTTCAGTTACCTAAATTATTTCCGTATGAGCCCAAGGCATCATGCCCAGACTATAATCAGCCACGAAGTCGGTTTAGGTTTGAGACTTAATAGCGGTCCGGGGTCGATAGGTGTTATCGTACCCGCAGATTTTGATCGACCAACTTGCCATCCGGCCCGAGAGTTCGAGCTTGTGCCATATATTCCTTAAAGGGAAAGTGGTGACCACACATATAGAATGACATTAAAAATACAACTTTAGTTTACGAGATGCAACTACCAGGGCCAAAGTCAGCTTTCAAGGTGAGGGTATTGGGATTCAGCCTCTGTTAAGGCCTTGCTTGTATAATAAATAGGAGAATGCGTACATTGTTCCTCCCGAACGAGCACATCACTTATAGCAATTTTGGATAAGAGGTAAATTAATAGTGGTTCTCCTTCATCCAATTTTGTAAGCAATAGAGGGTTTGTCAAGTATTTCTTCAAGTCCTCCAGTGCTTGTTGGCATTCCAGGGTCCACTGGAAGTCTTTATTTTTCTTAAACATGCTGAAGAATTTCTGACATCGCTCGGATGACCTGGATATGAACCTTTCTAAGGTCGTTATTCTTCCGGTCAGTCGTTCCACCTCACGAGCATTGTTGAGAACTTCTAGTATTTGCTCTATTTCCCGGTTATGATCTGGATTGGCTTCAATGCCCCTGTTAGACCCCACAAAGCCCAGAAACTTTCCATAGCCTACTTCGAAAGCGCACCTTTTGGGATTCAACTTGAGGTTGTATTCCCGGAGGATCCCAAACACTTCCTGTAAATGTCTAACATGTTCCTTTGTTTCGAGGAACTTAACAATTATGTCATCCAAGTAAATCTCCACACTCCGACCCAACTGATGGAAGAACATCCGCTGGGTCAATTGGTGGAAAATGGTCTCTGCATTTTTCAAGCCGAATGGCATGACAGTATAACAATAAGTTCTGTGCTCCATTATGAACGAAGTCTTTTCCGGGTCCGACGGTTCCAGCCATATCTGGTCAAACCCTGTGGATACATCCAGGAAACTGAGCAGCTCATGCCTAGCCACCGCGTTGACAACACAATCTAGGCGAGGCATAGGGTATGAGCTCATCAGGCACGCTTTGTTTAAGTCCTTTAAATCTAAAACATTTGAAAGGTTTTAGGTTTCTTATGAAGTACCACCACGTTCACTAGACAGTGTGGGTATTTTAACTCTCAGACCGCTCCTGACTGGATGAGTCGGGCTACTTCTTCTTTGATGAATTGGCTTTGTTCTACTGATACCAGCCATCTTCTTTACTTAATGGGCTAATAGTTGGGGTCCATGTTTAACTTGTGTAGGACCAATTCCGGGGACACACCTCAGATGTCCAACATCGACCAATTGAAGCTACTAATATTGTTATTCAAAAATGTAATCAATTTTTTCCTGAACCCGCTGTTTAGGCCCGAGCCTAGGTATACTTGCTCTGCGAGCCTGTTTGATCGACAAGAGGTAAGTTCAAGATCTTCTGCTGTGAATCTTTTCGCATCCGATTCTTCTGGTGCCATGAAGCCTCGAGGTATTTGATCTGCCTGATCCTTCGGGCAAAGGGCTCCCATTGGTTCCTGCTTCTGTTTAACTCTGGGTTGCCCTGGAATCAGGATTTTGTGATTGCTAGCTATCATTTCCGATCGAGTCATTTTTTTTGTCGACCAGAATGATTTATGTCGGGTTGGTTTCAACGTCTCCCTATATCACAGCCAATCCACAGGGCATCATGAATCTCATCACCTGATGGAAGGTAGACGAGACTGCCCTTAGGGCATACAATCATGACCTTCCAATTACCAGATTATAAGGCATTCCTCCTTCAAGAACATCGAATAAGGTTTTCATCGACACTCATTGCACGTGTGTTTCCAGCTCGATATGCCGACATGTTGTTTCGCTAGACAGGTTGAAATTGGTCAACACTTTTACTGTAGGAGTCATTTGCCTAATTAGTTGCATTTCCTTGATCACACAGAGTTGCACAACATTTACGGTGCTACTTGGGTCAACAAGTGCGCGCTTAATGTTAATCTAAAATATTTGGATAGAAATTACCAGAGCATTGACGTACGGGCTCTCGATGCTTTTCTTTTTCCACTTTGCTGAAGACGATATGGTCTTTGGGTTGATCCCTCATCCATTTTCTGGATGCGAATGGCCCCTCGTGCTATTGCGTCTGAGATACTGCTCCCACCATTATTCCTTCGGCGATCATATTGATCATTCCCTAGTGAGCTGGGTGTTCCTGCGAAGTCCCACTCCCTTTTTCCCTGGCATACTTAGACCGGCCACTAAAGAACTCCTTCAAATGCCCCTTCTTATAAGGTCTGCTACTTCATACCTTAAGTGTTTGCGATCTTCCATTGAATGACCTGGGATTCTATGGAATTCACACCAAAGCTCTATGTCCGCGCCCTACTTAATTGGGTTGGACAAAACTGCTACTGGGAACCGGACTTCTTTCATATTTTTCATAACCATCACCATATCCACGACCTCTACATTAAAGTTGTAGGAGGCCACGCTCGGCAGCCCCGAGTCATTCATGGACTTCTTTTGTGGTGCTTCCCTTTCTCTTCTATGCCGACCTTGATCATACCTTAGTTTATTTGATCGACCTTCATGCCTAGGTGACGGTCGAGTTGAATAAGGTTCGTACTATCATCTCGGTTCCCTTTACCTGTATGGGGAGACGTTAGGAGATCTCTCCTATTGTCCCCCTCCGATTACGACCCCATATTCAGCGTCTATCCTCATTTTGGTGGTGTATATATTGTTTACATCATTACAGGACTTGACCGGGAACTCCTTTAAGCTTTCTTTTAATTTTCTCAACGCATCCAAACTATCGACGTTTAGGCCGTCAGTGAATGCTACAGCAGCCCAATATTCAGAGATTACAGGCAGCAACATCCTCTCTCATTAGAAGCGCTCCACAAAATTTCAAAGTAACTCATCCTTCATTTGTTTTATGGTGAATATATCCTCTTTGCGGGTTTCAACCATCCGGGCCCCAACATGGGCCTTAACGAATACATCTGTAAGAGCAGCAAAAGAATCAATAAAATTTTTAGGTAAGGAAGTATACCAAAAGAGTGCTCCCTTTGTGAGAATTTGGCTGAACTTTTTCAGCATAATAGATTCGATTTAGTGTTGCTGAAGGTCATGCCTAGTGATCGTGGCCTCGAAAGTCACGATGCGCTCATCTGGGTCTGTTGTTCCATCATACTTGGGTATGTCAGGCATTCTGAACTTCTTTGGGATGGGCTTCGGAGCCGATTCTTCCTTGTAGGGTATCTTCCCGTACTTTCTCGCCCTAACCCTCTTTAGTACCGGAGGGACCCATGGTATCTGGCTCATCTGCTCATGAAGCTCCTTTTTCTAATGCTGCGAGTCTCGCTAGGTCCGTCTCTGGCACTGCAGGCTTTACTCCTGTGTTCGCTGCGGATGCATCATGCATTCCTGTGTCTTCCGCATCATCTACCGGGTGATATTCGGCGTTGCCCCGGATAATGAGTTCAAAAACTTTTCCATGCGTTTGCTGCAAAAGTTGTGGCTAGTGCGGCTTCCGAGGGCGTTCCCTCTTCTCTGAACATCCCCTCCACTTTAGAGTGTGAGCGTCTTTTTATTTTCTTGGGATACCGCTCCTTGAGTCGCGCCTCATGACTTTCCGCTGAATGAACGTCTTCATCTATAGATTTATTTTCTTTTGGGAGGGCCGTTGTTTCCTCATATTTTGTCCGTGATGTTTCTGCCTGGTTTGCCAGGTCCTGATGCTTGGTGGGAACCTTTTTCTCTCCAAGTTCCTTCGATCTGTGAGTCTTGCTCTCTTCACCTGACATGTTCTAAGTGCACCATTTTTTGTTTAGGTTTTTTTCAAGAAGATCAAAAAATAGTCTCTGTCGGGATAGACTCAACCTATATATCACTTTTGTTCAAGTAGAATGAATAAAATGAGTTAGATCTAAAAATGAGCTATGAATCAAACAAGAGCCAAAGCTGAAAATGGTGTATTAGCTTGAGAGAGATCTGTGTTACAAGTGTAAGCTTAAATAGATTACAACACGTCTTCATTCTCTTCTAAGTCTTGCATATATAGGACAAAACTTAGACTATTATGACCCCACACGCGCCACCACACTCTGATCTAGGAAGGCTGATGTGACGGGAGTTGTTGGGAGTGGAGGACAACTGTAGAGATCCTTTGGGGATGTTGGGGTTCCCAAAACCACCAAACTTCTTATATACGCTTAACACTTCCGGATGCATTTCTACCCAATACATATGTGTGCGTGTTGATAAGGAACTTGAAAAGACAAAAGTGTGTCCCTCCTCTCGAGCCTTTTTTCTGGCAGAAGAAGCAATGAACGATATTTAGGGAATAAGCATCGGCTAATTGTATGACATAGTGTGGTAATATAAAAGATGCAAGCGTTATCCGGAATGATTGAGGGTAAAAATTGTTTCAACTATATACCAAAAGACTTAATAGAGCTAACTAGTGGTTGTTAGTACTTGTTATTTTACGCACTTAGATCAGGCCAGTATATTTTAAGTAATTTGGAAAATTCCATGCTGACACAAAAGTTAAGAAAAATACTTTATTTATCAACTTGTTGTCATTAATTATAAATACTAGCTGACAAGTCGTAGCTAACGAGTACGTTGACCATGAACTAATTCAAAGCCAACTTCCATCTGATTCGTATAAATTCTGATAGAATATTTAAGAGTAGTATCGTCCCATTTAATGATCATTTTAGCTTTTCTTTCACGTTCATTAAAAAAATAGAATATATAGTTTATTAATTACTTATATTTAATAAAAATAGATTGATTTTCTTGGAACTTTTTTTTAGCTAAAGTGACTACTCCCTCTTTGTCCCCAAAAAGAATGACTTACTTTCATTTTTAGTCTGTACAAAAAAGAATGACATATTTCCTTATTTGTCAACAATTTACCTTTAAACTTACCTTTTATGAAAAAACGAAATAATTTATAACCACACAAATATTTTTAAATTATTTTAGACCATAAGATTCAAAAGTCCTTCTTTATTTCTTAAAGTGCATGTCAAATGAAAGTACATTACATAAATTGAGACAAACGGAGTATTAATTTTTTTTTTGGAGAGAGGGGGTGTTAATATTTTCCACCATTTTAAACTCAATGATGATTAGACCCCAAAAATATATTTTTTTTAAAAAAAACTTGAAGAAAGACGGATCTGTTTTTCAACATTAAAAAAACAAATGCACGCCAAAACTGATCCAAGGGTAGCTTTCCGTTTTTACAGAAAAGTAGATACAATTTTCCCTATGTATGAGCATATACGATGATAGGTAATATGACTAATATAGTACAATTTTGAAGTACAAATCAATCAAAAGTTGAACAGGTTATAACTTTATTTTTCAGTTTTCCGTATCAAATTTACATTACATATAAAGGATTATCTATTGTTATATCGATTTAACCGAATAGCGCCGTGCATAGATCAACTTAATTAATTACTACGCAGTCGAATTAAATGGTCCAAGGGAAGTTGGTGCTTAGTTTTAATAAATACTTCCCCGTTCAGTTTTACTTGTTCACTGTATTAAAAATAGTTGTCCAATTTTATTTATCCATTTAAAAAATCAAGAAATAATATATCATTTTTTTCTATTTTACCCTTAGTATTAATAAGTCAAATTTTACTGTTCTTTTTTCAAGGCTCCACTCTTTAGTTTTTTCATAGGGAATATGTGAATGGTTTGAACTCATTACTTAATTAGTTGATTGCATATTTTTTGATAAATTTTAATTTATTTTAATTATTAGACAATTAACAATAATTAGGGATAATTTATTTTATTAACTCTTTAATAGGCGTGCCAAATTAATACGGACAAGTAAAAAACTGAACGGAAAGAGCAACAAAGAAAAAAAAGACTCGTATGGAAATATGACCACATGGACAAGATGGAAAGTTAAAAGCGTACAGCTGTGTTAATTGTAGCAGTAAGGGACAAACATGTATTGGTTAAAGGTTTTGAGGGAAATTGCCAAGAAATTAAGTTCCCCTCACGTATAGAATCCCAAACTTCCCAAAAGTTGAAAAAAAAATGGAGGAGGGGGGGGAGTGGATGGATGGGGATGGGGATGGGGGATGGGGGATGGGGGATGAGAAGATATCCACCTATCTTCATATTATTCTCTATTTCTATTACTCTCTTTATACCTCTCTTTCCTCCTTGTTCTTCTTAATTTCTAGTTCTATAACAATGCCTGCTCAAGTGATGCCTGAGAAAACATTTGCAAGAGGTCACTCCATAGGCAAGGAAATTAATTCTCCAAGCTTTACTAGAAGGTAATACTTAAATTATAAGCTAGCTATATACCTAGCTCTTTTCTTCTTTTTTTTGGTTGCTTTCAATATATTCTCATCCTAAATGCATACTTATCTGGCTTATGCATGAAAAGCTGTAAATTAAACACCTTATATTTTCAACTTCTATAGTTCCTTTCTCTCCTTCGTGACGATCCAAATATATTAATTTTTGGAAAAAAGGAAAATAAATTCATATCCAAAATAACCAACCAAAAAAAATAATTTTGACCAGTTTTTCAAGTGAAAAGTTGTTTCACTCACAAAACTTCAACATTGTTTCAAGTGAAATGCATGTTAAGATATGATTTTTTTTTCAAGTACCATTTTCAATTTCAACTTCAAATATTTATTTTTTAAAATATTACTCAATTCATGTCCATACGCATACTAAGCTATACGAGAGGCCCATGTTTTCCAATAGCAACTTTTGTAGTTCGTGTTGACGTAAAAAGAAGAAAGAGAAGGCAAAAAAGAAATACTCTTTTTCTAAGGAGAAGAAAGCTGCAAACAATTTTATATTTTCAACCTTTCTCCAGGCTTTTAGATATTCTAGTCCACATTCTCAGCAATCAAGAACCAGCTAAGGTTGCCGACAAATTTATTAATTCAAGTGTCAAAAATTAAAAGTCACGTACAAAACAGCCGTAAAAAAATGTGCATGTTAGAAAATCAATTTGACAAATTTGCACCAACACAAGTACCGGAATGTCATGGTACTCAGAGGCGGAGCTACCCTTGCCCGAGGGGTGTCAAGCGACACCCCTTCGCCGGAAAATTATATGATATATATAAATATATATACCATTGTTGACATCCTTAATACAAGCTGAAGGTTCAATGCAATGATTAAGGGGTTGCAAATTTTCCTTAGGTTGCAAGTTTGATCCTAGCTTACAACATAATTTTTTGGCACCCCTTAATAAAAATTTTGGTTTCATCATTGATATTACTTAATGTACTTCATTAACCATTAGACCATATCCTTGAGTGCTTAATTTTCTCCCCTTATTAGTCAGTACATTTACCTCTACTTTCAATATTGATATTTTTCCTCCTATATGTATATGCATTCTTTGTTCCCATGTTTTTCTTCGTCTAGTTTGATTGGTCTATAGATTAGAAAGTAAGTTCTTTGCCTCATTAATATATGAATATTAAAATAAGTTTAAAGTCTCTCATAAAATTTAGCTTTAAGCCACAAATTTCATCGAGCCACATTTGACAATGAGCTTTTCTTATGTAATTTGTACAGGTTAGAAGGAAAGGTCGCGATTGTAACAGGTGGAGCTAGAGGAATTGGAGAGGCAACAGTGAGACTCTTCGCAAGACATGGAGCCAAAGTTGTAATAGCAGACGTAGAAGACATCCTAGGCAATACATTAGCAAATTTATTATCTCCTTCATCAGTCACTTACATCCATTGTGATGTTACATCCGAAGAACATATCAAGAACTTAATCGACTCAACAATTTCCAAATACGGACACCTCGACATCTTGTTCAACAATGCCGGAGTTCTAGGGAGTCAATCGAGCCAAAAAAAGAGCATAGTTAATTTCGACCCGGACGAATTCGACCGTGTCATGTCCGTTAACGTACGAGGAACCGCTTTGGGAATGAAGCACGCGGCTTGCGTGATGATCCCACAAGGCCACGGGTGCATCATTTCGACGTCTAGTGTGGCCGGAGTCATGGGCGGGCTCGGGCCACACGCGTACACGGCTTCCAAGCACGCGATCGTAGGGCTAACCAAGAATGCAGCGTGCGAGTTGGGGCGTTACGGGATTCGGGTTAACTGTATTTCGCCATTCGGGGTGGCAACGTCCATGTTGATTAATGCATGGAACCATTGTGATGATGAAGAAGAAGGGGAAATGAATATTGGGTTGCCTAGTGAAAAAGAAGTGGAGAAAATTGAAGAATTTGTGAGGAGTTTGGGAGATTTAAAAGGGGCAACTTTAAAGGCTAATGATATTGCTGAGGCAGCTCTATATTTAGCAAGTGATGAATCAAGATATGTAAGTGGACACAATCTTGTCGTGGATGGTGGAGTTACTACCTCAAGAAATTGTGTTGGTTTGTGATGTAATTTTGTTTTTTTGGGGTCTTTGATAAAATTGGATTCCTAACTTAACTAGAGCTTAGCACATTCATTAGGTTGATGTAATTTCCTCCTCCAACTTGCTTGAAGAAATTGTAAGATGTGAATTTTTTTTCGGCATATATATTTACTGTTTGGAAGGTAATATAATTACTTGCTGAATACAAATAATTAGTGCTTTAAAAATGAAAAGTAAACTGGAGCATAAAGACCGACTTTTGGAGCCATTTTACAATGAGAGCACAAATAACATTTTAGGTCGTTTCACTAATTCTTAGACGCTAAAATTTGATCATTTAGCAATACCCTGTTGTAAAATAGAGTGATTTAGTCGAAAATAAAAAAAGGAGATTTTGTTAGAGACAACTTTATTCAACCAACTGTCGGGCTTGAGCCATATGTTTAATATCGTCTTTGTTAGAATTTGGGACTTTCTAAAATTAATTTAAATTTAATCGAGCTCCAGTATAATATCGAACACTCGCGGTTAATACTTTAGTTCAATCTATGGGACAAGCTCACAGAGTGTTGGAACTAAAGCTAGGCAATTGTGTTGGAACTAAAGCTTTGCATTTCATTGCCTGGCTATTTTAATTTGCTTACGTCCGAATAAGCGAGTTTTCCAAGATTAGGTTTTGACTTTTGACCTTTCTTTCTTCCTGGGTACGAGGGAAAGTAGTTAAATCAACATTGTGTCTTGTCTTTTGACCAAGAGAGATTTTTGTTTGTCTTTGACTCTTTGAACAATTCAAATGTTACGACTCACGAGAGCCTAGCTTTTATTTGGTGTCAAGTTGCATTAGTCCAAATTCGCATAAGAATTTCCTTAATAAAACAAGATTGGAATTTGATAATGACGTTAATCTGTGACTGTTTTCTCATTGAATCTGTGTTTGAACTTTGAAGTAGAAATGTTTCTGCTTGTCCATTTTTTCGTCAAAAAAAAGTTGTTAGATACTATATTTCATATGGTGGAGAGGTCAATTTTAGGTGAAACTGTTATTTTAAGACTTGTCTTGTGAGCTCAGCTGGCTGCAGCTAACATTACACGGATCGAACTTTTTTATAGTGGAGAAAGTCAGAAACCATGAGTACTGTCGACTGAAAAGGTGCTAATACCAAGTAAACAACATACTATATTGCATTAACAGTCAAAAGCAAACTTCAAAAGATTGAGTAATGGTATTAAAAGTAATTTATTGTACGAACTCAATCTTATTACTTACTAACTTGCTACGCTATCAAGTCAGATTCATCAAAAATCGTCATGATCAGGGTTGGGGCGCCAAATTCTAGAGAGTATATCATAGCTGACCGCACCATGGGCTAGCCCATACACCCACTGCATGAGTGGAATACTACTTAGTCAAGTAGAAAGGCCTGCGCATTAGGAATAGGATGATATATATCACTGAAATGAAATGACAATAAATGGAAGAACTCAAGGAAATTAGGGAGATAAAGAGTGTTGTTATTAGTCCGTCGTCCAACGATGTCACAGAGGCTCTTGTATCTGATAATAGCTAAATCCAATATTGAAAGTAAACTGCAAGCTTTTAGGAAGAGCAGAGTAAAGAGATATCCTAACTGACACATAATCTAAACTCAAAGATGCCAACTCATAATATATAAAGAATTCGAGTAATTGTAACCCTTGAAGCCTAGTTTTTAACGCTTCAAACAATTCATTTTACTGAAGGTGCACTGTAGAAGGCTAGTTCTAGGCACAAGAATCATATTGTGGCAGCTAAATAATTAACTATTTCCCCCCATTTGTTCTATTATAATGGGTATTAGCCAATTTACCCTCATTTGAGAAACAAAGAAATTTGTGAAGAAAATCGTCTGTTTGAATAGATAACAGAATTATTTTTAAAAATCAGCAAAAAAAATTAAAAAAAAAAACTTCATAGAAAAGTATAAAATATCTTTTATCTCATTTGAAACAAGGAAAAAGGGGTAAATATACCCATTAACTTTGTGATTCAGAGGTGATATATTCCACTTTAAAAATGTGGCTTATATATACCCTAACTGTCTAACACATAGAGCGTATTTGGTCTTTTCGTTAACAAACTTCCATGTACCAAATTAATAAAATTATACCTTGTTTTAAATTTAAAAATTTCCATGTGGCTTTTGAAAAAAAGTTAAATAAAAAATTTAATTATATCTCTTTTTTAAATATATGTGATATATTTGATACTCATAATTAATACTTATTTAATTAAAAAGTAAATATAGTCGAAAAGTTCAATATGTGAAATCCAATTTGGATTTGGATGTAAAAATTGGGGTAACACGTTAATTAAAATTTATTTATTTAAATAAATAAATATAAACGAAAAGTTCAATGTGATTGAATTTGTATTTGGATTCACTGTATGGAAAATTGAGTAGCAACACGTTAATGTCCATAAAGGAATTTTTGAAATTAAACTTGGACCGCAAGTAAATCATTACCTTAACCAAACAGGAAAAGGTTTAGGTGATGCTAGATATAAAGGATGATGGAGAAAGTAATCCAATTTATTCGAGAGTTCCTTTGATCAAGAAGTTAACATATATATCGAAGAAATTTTGAATTTCGACTCTCGTTACAAGTTTGTCTTGAAACATCTTTGTGATATATTTGTCCAGGATTTTTTTTGTCTTCCGCTATGCAATCCTACAACCTCGTCCACCTGATACCAGTTCAGGACCGTCTAAGATGTCTCATGGTACAAGCGGTGGAGGAGCTAGTGGTGCTGTACCGCCTCTGCCACCGCCCTCTTATATTGTTTCGCGGACTGAGGCTCAGCATGATGAGAAAGCTAGGAAGTGGATGCAGCTTAACTCCAAGCGGTATAGTGATAAGCGTAAGTTTGGATTTGTTGAAACACAAAAGGAGGATATGCCTCCGTAACATGTCCAGAAGATTATTAGGGAGCATAGAGATATGTCATCGAAAAAATATCATCATGATAAATGTGTGTATCTTGGAGCTCTTAAATTTGTCCTGCATGCTGTTTACAAGCTCCTTGAGAACATGCCTATGCCGTGGGAGTAGGTTCGAGATATCAAAGTCCTTTATCATATTACTGGTGCTATTATATTTATTAATGAGATGCCATTAGTTGTTGAACATATATATCAGGCTCAATGGGGCACAATGTGGATCATAATGAGACGGAAGAAGAGAGACCAACGACATTTCAAGAGAATGCATTTTCCTCCGTTTGATGAGGAGGAGCCTCCATTTGATATGCTGATAATCTTTTGGATGTTGAGCCTTTGGAGCCAATACAGTTGGAGTTGGATGAAGAGAGGATTTTGCAGTTTATAATTGGTTTTATGACCATAAGCCATTGGTGAAAACAAAGCTTATTAATGGTCCTAGTTACCGCAAGTGGCATTTGTCCTTCCCTGTAATGGCAACACTTCACCGCCTTGCTGACAGTTGCTTTCGGATCTGACTGATCGCAATTACTTCTACTTGTTTGATATGGAGTCTTTTTTCAACGCTAAAGCATTGAACATGTGCATACCTGGTGGTCCAAAGTTTGAACCTTTGTATCGTGACATGGAGAAAGGAGACGAAGACTAGAATGAGTTCAATGATATCAACAAATTGATCATCTGTGTAAGATAGAATAATTTTCCTTAGGGATTCCTTTCATTATTCACAATATATATAGTTGTACAAAGGTTGATTTCTAATATGGTACGAATCCTAACTTACCTTAAATGGTTGATTTCTAATACAATTAGAATCCTAAGTTACCTTAAATATACATCTATCATAATTACAAAATATACGGTGAATATTCGCTAATACTCCCCCTCAGACGGAGCGGGAGGAGACCGAATGCTAAGGCTGGATCGAAAGTCGGTGAAGAGCTGTCGCGGTAGTCCCTTTGTGAAAATGTCTGTATACTGATAAGAGGAAGGCACGTGTAAAATTTTGACCTGACCACTGGCAACCTTCTCTCGCACAAAGCGGATATCCATCTCAATATGCTTAGTCCGCTGATGTTGGACCGGATTATGAGACATATAGATAGCAGATATGTTGTCACAATAGACTATAGACGCCTTGCGTAATGGACACTGGAGCTCCAAAAGAAGATTTCGGAGCCAACAGATCTCAGAACGACATTAGCAACTCCGCGATAGTGTGGCCTGCCGCTTGGCGGACCATGAGATAAGATTATCCCCAAGAAATACACAGTACCCTGAGGTGGAGCGACGTGTGTCGGGGCATCCTGCCCAATCTGCATCCGTGTAGGCTAGCAACTTGGTTGGGGTAGAGGGGTATAGATGTAATCCAAAGTCTAGTGTGCCCTTAATGTATCTGATAATACGTTTGAGGGCGGCAAAATGGGACTCTCGGGGGTCGTGCATAAACAGATACACCTGCTGAATGACATATGCAATATCAGGCCTAGTGAATGTAAGATACTGAAGAGCACCTGCAAGACTCCCATATAGAGTGGGATCAGAAACTGGCGCACCTCGGTGAAAAGTGAAGAGAGAGTTACCACACCTGCTACATAGAAAACCAATCTGCAGAAGATACCTGGCAAAACGATCATACCAAGCGCGGGGTGCATGTTTCAATCCATACAATTATTTCTTGAGACAACATACAAACTGCGGAACAGCCGGATGAACAAAGCAGGGGGCTGATGCATGTATACAGTTTCTTTCAAATCCCCATGAAGAAATGCATTCTTGACATCTAGCTGATGAATCGGCCAATGCATGCCCATAGCAATACTGAGAACAGTCCGAATAGTGGTCGGTTTAACAATCGGACTGAATGTCTCACCACAATCAATACCCTCCTGCTGATTAGTGTCATTTGCAACTAGTCTTGCCTTATACCTCTCTAAGTCACCACTGTCTCTGAACTTGTGACGAAATAGCCACATGCACTGGATAACATTCACATCATCTGGTTTAGGTACCAAATCCCAAGTGTTCTGCTTGGTTAAAGCGTTAAACTCCTCGCACATGGTCGCATTCCAATTAGGGTCTAGTTTAGCTAGTTTTGGATTCTTTGGAATGGGTGATAAGGCTTGTGTGGAGATATTGAAGTGAACCTTGGTTTGAAGATCCTGTGTTGTGCACGAGTCTCCATGCGGTGAGGGGGCAGCAGTGGGAGGTCGGGACTGGGAGGCTGCATGTCCACTGGTTCTGGACTGGGAGGCAACAAAGCTGCGGGACTAGTAGGCTGTGGGCTGGTGGTGTCCGGACTGGGAGGTACATGAGACATTGCTGGGGGTGTAGGAGATACTGTCGGGGGTGCAGTAGACCGAGAGCAGGGAACTGGAGGCAGCAGTGGTGGGGACGGGGCAGTGTCCACTGCCGGAACAGATGGCAGCGGTACATTCCTTTGCCGGAGACATAGGAGACTCATCGAGAAATGTGTAATCCGTGGTTTGGAAATTTCGAAGGTTTGAAAAAGGAAAGGTTGTCTCGTCAAAGGTGACGTAATGAGAGATGATGATTTTGCGAGTGGCAATGTCATAGCACAAGTAGCCCCGATGATTAGAAGATAGACCAAGGAAGACACATGGTAGAGTGCGAGGGGCAAGTTTGTGAGGTGCAGTGGAGGCTATGTTGGGGTAGCATAAGCATCCAAAAATACGTAGGTGATCATATAATGGTAGCTACGGTATAAGATTTATGTAGGGATCTTGTTTTGGAGTGTGCTAGTTGGTAAAATATTAAGAAGAGATTCTACCATTTTGACAGCATAGACCCAGAATGACGGTGGTAGACAGGCATGAAACAGAAGGGTGCGAACCATGTTATTTATGGTACGTATAATTCGTTCAGCCTTTTCGTTTTGGGAGGAAGTATAGGGACAAGAAAAATGGAAAACCATGCCTTGTTTAGAACAGAAATTGTGAAATGCCGAGTTATTAAATTCACGCCCATTATCACATTGGAATTATTTGATAGATTTTTCAAATTGTGTTCTAATGAATTTTTGAAACTCGAGGAATTTTGCAAAAACTTCAGATTTGAATTTCAGTGGGTAAATCCATACAAAATGTGAAAAATCATCCAAGAATACTAGATAGAATTTGTGACCTAAAGAGCTAACAATCGGAGATGTCCACAAATCAGCATGAACAATATCAAAAGGAGAAAATGTAACACTGTTTGATGACATAAATGGAAGACGAGTATGCTTTCCTAGTGGGCAAGAAAAACAGTGTTGGGCAATTTTCCCATTATTACATTGAATACGCTTAGAAGTCCTAAGAAAGTAAAAACTGGATCTCCGGGATGTCCGAGTTTGTTGTGCCAAGTTGAGAGAGAGATTGCCGCAAGGGATAGAGGTGCTTGCGGTCTGACAACGGAAGATTGAGTAAATGGGTAGAGGTCTCCCACACTGTTGCAGCGTGTAAGAATTTTCCCCGTATTGAGTTCCTTCACAGAAAAACCAAAAGGGTCAAATTCGACAGACACATAATTATTGCTAGTGAATTTTCTAACACATATTAAGTTTTTAATGATGTTAGGGGTGTATAGGACGTGGTTTAGGGAGAAGGGTGGGTGCGGATGTTTGGTGTGTGTGTTACCGTAACCTTCAATTGGAATGCGATGAACATTGCCGACAATAATAAATTGAGGACACTTTAACCGAAGTAGTTGAGATAGGTTACCTGACGACCGGGTGAGGTGAGATGTGGCTCCGGTGTCCATGTACCAATTTTCGTCGGGCTGTTGAAGGTTCACGGTGTTGTAGGCCTGACACAAATCAGTAGGGGCCAGCCGGCCGGACCGCCGCTTCTTCGCTTTGGACCGAGATCGGGTGGGCTGCCTGCTGCTTCGCCGCCGGGCTTTGCTGGTGGTGGAGCAGGCCCAATAGGCCGATCGACCATGACCGCTGGGCCGGGCCCCCCTGCGGTTGGGTATGGGCTTGCGAGCAAGGTCCGCCCGCCGATTGGGCCATAGGGCCGCTGTCCAGCCCACTGGAAAACTGCAGGATTGGGGCCTGGCGTCTGTCCAGCCCACTGGTTACGTTGGCCCTTGCCACGGCCTCTGCCGCCAAGGCCTCCGCCGCGGGACTGCTGCTGGTGGTAGTCTTGCGGTGGTGGCTGGTTGCTGCTGGCCGCAGGTGTTTCCATCCTGTCAACGGCTAACGCCTTTTGATTATGTTCCTCTTGTTTAGCACGACGGGTTTCTTCCAACAAGAATTGTGACGGTGCCTTGGTGAAACTGGGTAGTGGGTCGGCCTGTTGAATCATTGTTGCAAGTGTATCGTATTCACCTTTCGATAAACCTGCAACCAATTGGAGTACCATCTTGGTTTCAGAAACAGAATTCCCGACGTTGAATAGTTGGTCGTCTATGAGTTTCAGTTGTTTGCAATATTCAGACGTGTTGTTAAAATTCTCGAGACGCGTATTGTTGAATTGTTCCTCCAAATACACTGCCCGAGTATTTTTATTGTCCTGAAAGATTTCTTCCAACCGCACCCAAAGATCACGTGCCGTAGCACCTGTTTTCATGATGGTACACAATAAGCCTTTGAAGATGGTGTCGTATATCCACTGTTTGACGATGGCGTCAAGGCGACGCCATGTCGATTCGGCAATGTCGGTGGGACGAGGAACAGAGTCATCAATATGGTTGAGCACGTTGTACGCACATGCATGAATATAGAACAGTTCTGTCCACATGGAATATTTACAGTCTTCTTGATCAAGAATTATAGGGATAGAGTTCTTGATGTTTGTAACGGCGAAAGCCGGGTGAAAAGAAGACGATGAACGTTGAGAGGGGTTGTCAAAAGTGCCAGTGGAGGAACCGGAATTTGTGGGGGAAGACATGGTGGCTGCCTTGTTGAATTTCGGTTTGGCTGAGAAATACTTTTTATGTTTTGGCCGAGAGAGATTTTCTGGTTTTGGCCGAGAAAGAGAGATAGAAGGGAGAAAAGTAGGGTTTAGGTTTTAGGCTCTTGATACCATGTAAGATAGAATAATTTCTCTTAGGGATTCCTTTCATTATTCACAATATATATAGCTACAAAGGTTGATTCCTAATATGGTACGAATCCTAACTTACCTTAAATGATTGATTTCTAATACAATTAGAATACTAAGTTATCTTAAATATACATCTATCATAATTACAAAATATACGGTGAATATTCGCTAATAATCAGGTCACCAATTAGGACAGAATACAGAATTGCCTTCCCTTACCTTTATAACAACAGGCCAAGAAAGGTTAAGTTTGGCGTATATCACACTCCGATGATCATGTACATAAAAACAGAGGATCCCGATCTACCTGCTTTTTATTATGATCCGCTTATACATCCCATAGTCACTAAGAAAGTTTCTGAGGATGACAATGATAATGATGATGATTTTACCTTACTTAAGGGTGTGGAACCGTTGCAGACTGAGACTCTAATCTATACTGATACTACCTCTGATGGTATTTCCCTATTATTTGCCCCACGGCTATTTAACATGAGATCTGGTCGAACAAGACGTGCTAAAGATATTCCCCTTATGTCAGTTTGGCTTTTACATGATACCCGATAATGGTCCATGGAATTACAACTTCATGGGAGTGAATCACACTGTTAGTATGAAGTATGGAGTGAAGTTAGGTACACCTCGGGAGTACTACAATGAGGATCACAGACCAACACATTTCCTGGAATTCAGCAATATGGAGGAATGCAATACTGTTGAGGCAGACCGGGAGGATACATTTACATAATATACTGCTAGTTAACTATTTAATTTCAGGCACTAGGCATCTTATGCGTCTTTTGTATTTTTTGCTCTTGATACTTTGGTTTTCTTGTTAGATTTCACTTATAGGTATACTCAAATACTCCTGCAGAATTTGATTTCAAACTTGAGAGGTTAGTTGTCACAACTAAACATCTGTGTTTATTATAGTGCAAATTTTCCTTACTTGTTATGTTGAAAATTTTCTCATATTGCATTTGCAGCCTTGCCCAAAGCCTCGATCATTATCTGACTTCACACTTCACATAACACCTTGTTTCTTCTGTGGACTTAGTTTTTCCTGTTATACACGGTTGTTTTGGTGAAGATGGTGGCATTCGGGTTTTTTTGTACTGCAATACTCGAGTAAACGTACTTCACATATTGAGTTCGTCTTCCGGCGCCGTCTAGGAGTTCCGTGTAGAGCTTAATTTGATTAATGTCGATATGAGAAGGCCTGTAGGGTCACACTATGTCGATTGTCTGTTTCGATCTAAGGATGTATTGAGAGAGTAATTAAATGTCCGATTTGGAATCGAGATATTTAAATGAATAATGATTATTTTAATTAAGTCAAAATTGGATTTTGACTTTAATTAAGAATGCACGAAAAATAAATCGAGGCAGTGCAGGAGCACGTCGAGGGCCGCGGCGCAGTGCAGACGCATGTCGAGCGCTGCGGCGCCTATGCCTAGAATTTTGGGTCAGGCCCAAGGTCAAACCCTAATCCGGTTTTGACCTATTTTTCAACTATAAATAGAGGCATTCACCTCATCATTTATACACCAATTTTCAGAATATCATTCTAAGCCTTAGAGACTTAGAATCAAATACTCTCTCGAACCTTTGCCGGATTTCCTATCTTTCGGAAAGAGAAATACATTGAAGCTTGGAGCTTGCAATCGGAAGGGCAATTGCGTGTGCATCTCACAGTTGATAAAGATTCTAGATAATTCTAACTTGTAAGTATATGCTTTATGTTACAAGTTTAATTGTTGTATAACCATACCAGAAATGTTGTTGGGTAAGTAAGAAACAAAACTTTTAAACTTCCGATGTGCCTTACTTATGTTCTTTGTACCCAACAAAAACCTACACCTGGTTCTCAGGGGAAAATCAATTCAGTGTTTGTCATCATCAAAAAGGGGGAAATTGATAGGTTATGTCATCTTGTGTTTTGATAATTTGCCAAACTGTAGAGAAACCAGATAGGGACCTGGTCTGCGATCTGTTTTTTCTACTATCGTATAGTCAACAGTTACAACTGTAAAGATGTACTATTCACTGGCAGAAGTACAACAGTACTAATGCAGTTCGCTGGTGGTCAAACCAAGGGATGAATTGTCTCTATCTCCTCACACATGCTCCCCAATATATATACAACATGTTACAAGGTTTAAGGTAACACTTGAAAACCTAAAATCACTTTCAAAGTGCAGTCGCCACAAGTCTCCAAGTGTTCTCAAGAACAAAGTTGTTTGCAAACTGAAGGACCGGATCCTGACATTGAAGATGTCTAAGTCCTTTAGTTTGTTTTGAGTATTTGTCATTTTGTTATTTATTATAATCCTACACTACTTTTAAGAAGTGTCATAGTAGGATAGATTTCAACATTTGTTGGTTTGTGTTCTTGGCTAGAGTTAGTCAAGGTTTGTAGCTTTGCAATAGAGTTATTGTAAAGGGATTACAATAGAGGTATTGTAAGGGGTGAGGGATTAATAGCTTAATTCCTAGGTTGCAATAGGTTGTAATATGAAGTTGCTCAGTTAGTGAAGTTGGAAATCCTACTTGGTAGGTCGTGGTTTTTAATCCCTTAAGCAAAGAGTTTTCCACGTAAATATCGTGTGTTATTTACTTTCTATTTTGCTTAAGGGAACAGATAGAGAACTTTCTCTATACTGTTTGGTGGACTCTTAGATTCTATCAACATACTAATTGCCTTCTGAGTTTGAAAACTTTCTCTATACAAACTACTTTTTTGATTAATAGATGATATTGATGTTTCTTCCAAATTTTCAACAGTATGATGCATCCCTGGAGCTTGACAGACAAGGTTTCGTGACTGAACCTAATTTTCTCATACAAGTGAAATCCGTGTTTATTTGTGTTTCATAAAGTTCTTTAATTCTTCTTTTGACTTTCTCTATACATGTGCTTTCTTCTGTTTGAAGTTTCCTTATGCAGGCATATTTATTTTTTTCTTTTCTTATTTCCCTCCTCAAACTGTGTCTGCTAAGTTTTATTTCCATATCATTTTTCTTTAAAAAAAGCTTGAGCTTGCTTATCTGATCTAGCTGAGCTTGAATAGTCATAGCTTAGCTTGATTCAGCTTGTTTCCTACTCCCCCTGACAATGATTATATAGTCTGTATTTATTTTATATTGAGACCGGGCAAATGTTCCTTTTGCTTCTCTAATTTATCCAAAAAAGAGAATAAGTACCTTTTGCTTCTCTATTCATTTGTTTTCATTTCCTACTGAACGTCCCTGTTTGTTGCATCTACTTTCTGTGTTATATTATTTCTTTTCCTGGATTGTCCCTTGTTGTTTCTAGCTGTTTTCTAAAATCTCATGCTGGACATTCTGTTTTTTGTCTTATACACAAGAAGCATAATTGTATGACTTCACAAAATTAACTGTGATCTGGTCCTGCTCTTAGGGAAGTGAAATGGATGAATTTGGACTGTCAAAACGGTTTGACCAAAATCTACTAGACATTCATTTTGGTTTTCTGCAGCACCTCCTGATCCATTATTTACATTTAGGATCCATACGAAATTGAAGGTAAAGCCAACAAGTGCAGGATCAAGCATTGGAGTTAGTGTTGCCTATGGTGTCACTGATTCCCTGAAAAAACCTAACACAATTATTGCTGAGGTAATCGTTTTCTTCTCCATGTCAGGTTGGATTTTCACACTCAAATAGTCTGCGGGCCATCATCCAACATGCTTGCTTGCGGTTTCCATCTCTTTTGTCACATAATATTGCATCAAGTCCGTCCAGAAGGAGATCAAAAACATCACCAATAACGGAATCATTTATTAAACAACATAAGAAAGTGTACGTCATCTTTGGTGGTGAAACCTCTGAACGCCAAGTATCTCTTATAAGCGGAACCAATGTTTGGTTGAATTTAAGAGAATCCGATGATGTAAGTTTTCGTGTCTACCAGACTAATGAATCTTCTATTCTTAACGTAAGTACTGTGACTCAGGGACTGATTCCTTTTTTTCTTATTCTTTGTTTTGGTAATCCATAAAAGACAACTATTGAGTAGTGGAATTGAATGGGTCTGAATAGTGTGGAATGGATGTAGAGGATTACTACCAGAGATCCCATTAATATGGTAGGGCTTGATGATCTCCGAGATTTCTTCTTATGATAAACCAAAGGGGTCAGGCCACCTTCCCAATCACTTGCTTTACATTCACGTCTCAGTCTATGCGACTGTCCCTAAGTAGGGGTTTCCATTGGCTTGCATTGATTTGAAACTACTAATATACAATTAACTGGTTTGGGATTGGAGCAGAGTTAATATATACTTTAATCTGGTACTATTTTCTACTACCCACCCTTGGAAACTGCCCTCTCTTGAAGGGAAATGAGGGGTTTCCTACTTTTCTCTCTCTTGTTGAATAAAGTCTCCAACCATTGTGGAGGATTTACAACTAAAGCAACCCTTGCTTGTTGCCTCAGGGACTAATTCTTCAGTTTGTCTAGTATTATTAATTGCTGAATGGCTATCGTATGGAAGCAAATGACACTACCAGAAGCTTTGGAAATTATCTTATTTCAACTGATGAATTATGAGTTGATCATTTCCATTAGTCCTCATTCATGGCTTCCTTTACTAAATTAAGGTCAGTTCTCTTGCTCCACTGTTGCTGAAATTTGAAGTGCTCCCATCTTGATTTAATTTATAGACTTGGGGCAAACTAAGTGCTTGAAATTTCCATTCAAAATCATGGAATCGAATGCCTTACGTCTTACAGCACTAAACCATCTTTACATTGGATGGTTTGGTGTTTGGATGATCCCTTCCATTCTCAAGCAGCGTTCAATCGGTTACGTATTAAAGATATTCGATTTTGGTCTGAGGTTATCGACAAAAAGATGTGTCTAAGGTACTTTATTTCTTTTTATCCAAGTATATGTGTCAGCAGATAGTGGCATAACGATCAGTTTGATTATAATTACAATTCTGTTAATGTTTCATCTGCCTATGGTACCTGTCTATTGGCTGGACTTTAATCTGGCCCCTTCCAGAGGAAATCAAAATGTTAAATTGGCTGCCATCATTTTATACATGGTATATCAATGATTAGATGTGTCAAGTTAGAAGGGAATGATGGAAAATATCTCTTGCCTTCGGGAATAGTTAATACAAAAGTATCTTTGGTTTCTGGATTGGAAAAGAGAGATTTTCTTCATGCTTGTTAATTAGTAGATGGTTGTTATCTCATTGGGATTGGTAAGGTAAGGCATAGCCGCCCTTACTTGTATCTATACTTGTTGAAGATTTTTTATTTTCATTATTAATAAAAAGGCTGCTAGACACACTGTCCAATGTATAAATTCACCCAAAAAATGTTATGTTGCTTTCTCTCATTTCTAAACTTTTTTCAGATGTTTGAGAAGTTCAGCATCAAAAGTTATATCAGCTGATGACACCTCAGCATCCAAAAGTTCCATGGAAGTACATGATTCTGCAGCCTCAACTACATCCTAGATTCAAGTTTAATCTCTGGCTGGCTGCAAATAAAAGGCTACTGTAGATAGGCTGTTGAAATTTGATATCACAGTGCCTCAGACTTGTATGTTTTGTGGACTCAATGATGACTTGTTTGAGCACCTGTCCTGTGACTGCCCTTATGTTAAAGGGATTGTGGACTAGGTTGTCTAGGAGACTGGCAGACTGAAGTTACTTGGATCAACTTGGAAGCTAGAAGGAAATCTGGATTTTGGGCAATTGTCACCTACACATTTGGTATGGAGGGACAGAAATGCTATCAGATTCCAGAGAGGGATAACATCAGCAGATAAGTTATGCAGGGAAATAGCACATCATATACACTGTTAAACAGAGCAATATACCCGTGATATACACCCAATATACTATCAGAGGCAATAGAGTGGTATTTCGGTTTGACCACCGGACTAAACGTCTCACCACAATCTATCCCAACCTGCTGAGTCTTACCATCACCCACAAGCCGCGCCTTATGTCGAGCAAATAACCCATCTGAATTCTCCTTATGAGCAAAAATCCACATAGACCTGATAACATTAATACCATATGGACGGGGCACCAACTCCCACGTCTTATTATCAATAAGAGCAGTATATTCATCAGTCATAGCAATCTTTCAATTAGGGTCATTTAAGGCGGACACAGGATTACGGGGCAAGGGGGATTTAGAGACATCAGAATGTAAATTAAAATGTCTTTTAGGTGTAAAAATACCCCGCTGACTACGAGTGACCGGTCTATGACTCGAGGAAGAATTGAGTGAATTTTGGGAATTTCTTTGGGCTCGGGACGGAGCGCGGCGGGCCACGGCTCTTGGCTCAAATCGGTAATACGGGACATCCACTAGACCGGTTCCGGGGTGGGGTGGACTAGCCCAATTGCTTGGGACCGATCCGGAAGCCGGAACGTGGGACGGTACAGTGGGGCCAGCGGGCAGTGGGCCCGCCGGAGAGTTTTGGGTGCGGGAGATATCCGGAAAATGCCGAATAATATACGGGGATATTTGGTCATCCAAAAAATTATACGACCTAGGCTCGGGAGAATGAACTTTCGTAAACGGAAATTGGGTTTCATCAAAAATGACATGGCGATTAATTATGATTTTCTTGGAGGATAAATCAAAGCATTTATAACCACGATGATTAGACGGATAACCCAAGAACACACACGAAGTAGACCGAGCCTGAAGTTTGTTAATTGTGGTGGATGGGACTAACGGATAACACAAGCACCCAAAAACTCGAAGATGAGAATAAGAAGGGTTCTTATTATATAGGATTTGGAGGGGGGAATAATATGTCAGACCTTTGGACGGAATTACGTTAAGGAGATATGTTGCCATTTGCAGAGCATGATGCCAAAAATATGGGGGTACGGAAGCATGAAGTAAGAGAGTGCGGACAATGTTATTTATGGAACGAATTTTGCGTTCGGCTTTCCCATTTTGAGAAGATGTATGAGGGCATGAAAAACAAAAATTGATCCCATTATTATCACAGAACTCCCGAAACACCCTATTGTCATACTCTTTCCCATTATCACACTGAATATTTTTTATTTCTCTTTCAAATTGTGTTCTAATGAATGCTCTAAATTTTATGAAGACAGAAAACACTTGAGATTTATTGGCAATTGGAAACGTCCATAAAAATTTAGAATAATCATCCAAAAAAGAACATAATATCGATGACCTAACGAACTTAGAACAGGAGACGTCCATAGGTCGCTATGAATAATATCAAATGCCTTTGAAGTATGAGAATTTGAGTCCAAAAATGGCAATTTAACAATTTTTCCTAATGAACAAGATCGACAAATTTGAGTACGACTCGTACCTTTACAAGAAAAAAAGTTATTTTTATCTAAAACTGATAAAATAGAAGATCCCGGATGACCAAGGCGAGCATGCCACAAGGAAGGAGAAATGGCTGCAAAAGCTGATGGCAAGGCTTGACTCGATGGACTGAAACCGGGCATGATAGGATAAAGATCCCCCCTACTATCACACCTTATGAGATGACTCCCCGTCTTGAAATCCTTCACAGAGAAACCAAAAGGATCAAATTCAACAGAAACGGAATTGTCAGTGGTGAACTTTCGGACATACACTAAGTTTTTAATCAATTTGGGAGCATGTAAAGTATTTTTCAAGATAAAGGGTGGATTGGGGGGAGACAACGTTTTCTGACCATAACCCTGAATTGGAATAGAGTTGTCATTACCAACAATTATACCCCGAGGGTTGCTCAAATTGGAATAAGATGAGAGAGTACCTGAATCGGAAGTCATGTGAGTAGTGGCACCGGTGTCCATATACCAATTTGGGTCCGGTTGAGTCAAACTCAATGTGTGCATCGCGGCCTCGATATCGGTCTGAGTGGGGCCTGCTGCGTGATGGGCTTGCGGAGGTCGGGGCCCAAGTATTCCAGGATGGGGACCGCGGGCCGTAGCGCCGGAATTGGCATTGTCGGGCCACGCGGCGATGGGCCGCCACTGCTTGTTTGTTGGGCACGAAAGGGCCGTGCCCCACCGGCCGCCGGGATTCGCCGGAAGGTAGGGGTTGCTGGCCACGGCCCACCGCCCTGCCCCGGCCCCCATCGCCATGGGCCCCACCGCCGGGACTAGGGGGTGGTGGGCCACTTGTTCACTTTGGACGGGCCCCACCGCGCTTGCGACCACCGGAACCGCCGCGTTTGCCCCGCGGTTTTTGTTATTATTCTTACGATTATTTTTGCCGCCACCATGAGTACAATTTTGGCCCGAATTCTCAACAAAACCCGAAGAACTTGGTGAGGACGCCATCATGATGACGGGGCTTGCTCCGATAGCCGCCTTTTTAGCCAAACATGCTTCTTCCAAAGTAAGCATGGAGCGGGCTTGATAAAAGGCGGGAAGAGGGTTGCTTTGACGTAGGAGAGTGGCAATGCCATTATAGGCCTCCGAAAGGCCGGCAACCAATTATAGAACCAGACGATTATTTGTGACAGGTGCGCCCACATTACGGAGTTGATCTGCCAACTCCTTAAGTTTCTTGCAATAGGCAGATACGTTTGGAAATTCTTCCATGCGAACTAGGAAGAATTCCTGCTCAAGTGTGATGGCACGTGAATGTTGGTTATCTTGGAATATGTCACGCAATCTATTTCAAGTAGCCATAGCCGTGGTATCCGGCTCAATAATCGTTTGTAAAAGGTCAACCGAAATAGTGGAATAGATCCACTGGAGAATGGTAGCATCAAGGGTAATCCATAGCTGAGGATCCTCCGCGAGAAGAGGTGTAGCGGGAGAATTATGTGATGGATAACTTGATGGGAGACAACGTGAATTTTAAACAACTCCGCCCACGTCGCATATTGGACGTTTTCCATCTCAAGCACAATAGGGATATTGTTCTTGACGTTGGAAACCATAAGGGCATGATGATAATTGTTCTTAGACATATTGAAAGAACAAAGAAGGAGGGGAAAGTAAGAGAGATTTTGAGAGCGGAAGACGAATTTTTGGAAGAGAAAAACCCGAGGGGGGGGGGTCGGCCGAAAAATCTGGGCTGCTGGAAAGCCCACTGCCGAAATACCACTCTATTGCCTGTGATATACACTGATGTATATTGGGTGTATATCACGATATATTGCTCTGTTTAACATACACACCAGAGGCAGAAAGATCTCCAACTGGCTGGAACCTCTTAGAGCACTTAATTCCTATCCATAAGCCTGTTTTTTGAGATTCATCTAATTTGTTTCTCTTCACTTGTAGTATGTGTATAGGCTTTAGTTTTGTTATTGTAGGACTGTGGATGGTCAATATTTGCTCAGCTTTGTACTGAAACACTTTTTTGGTTGAATGTATAAACGTGTAAATATAGGAAACAATATATTCCCTACCCATAATTAGAATATTTTCATATATTGTGTAAATATAATTATGGTAAGACTAGGATTCCTCTTTTGTATAGGCTTAGGATTCCTATTGTATAAGGGATGAATATTGTACTCTATATATACCTTGATATTAATGAAAGACTCCCCAAGGGAGATTAATATCATCTAACATGGTATCAGAGCTAAGATGGCGAAGCGCAAAGAGGTGCCTACCCCGGTTGATTTCAAATCTAGGGGATAATCGATTTCTTGGTACGCAAGCGACGAGGCTACCCTATCTCGCTCCGATCTTGGGAGGTGAGTACGAGAGGCGTTGCAAATGTAGTAGGCGAGATTTGTTGGCTCGAGAAATTTTGTTAGAACTTCGGTGTCCTTTGCATCGAGCATCTATTGTGTATTGTGATAACATCTCTGCCATCTATCTTTCTCATAATCCGGTTCAACATCGGTGAACCGGGCATATTGAGATAGACCTACACTTCGTTTGTGAGAAAGTTGCGTTAGGCTATGTCAGAGTGTTACATGTTCCATCATCCTATCGGTATGCGGACATATTTACCAAAGGACTTCCCAGGCAGGTTATTTATTGACTTCGAGATCCAGTCTCGGCGTCCGGCCCTCCTCCCGCTCCTTTGAAGGGGTGTGTAAACGTGTAAATATAGGAAACAATATATTTCCTACCCATAATTAGAATATTTCCATATATTGTGTAAATATAATTATGGTAAGACTATGATTCCTCTTTTGTATAGGCTTAGGATTCCTATTGTATAAGGGATGAATATTGTACTCTATATATACCTTGATATTAATGAAAGACTCCCCAAGGGGGATTAATATCATCTAACAGAATGTAATACTGTTTACTCAAAAAAAAAAACAGATGTTACACAAATTTATCCTAAACTAGTGGCCGATGATATTAGATGAAACAACTTGTATATATATGAAATGATTTTGTAGCTTGATGTCATTGTGTGCTTTTTATTAGAGGATGACTTTTCGTCTTGGCTGTGATTAAAAAAAGGATAGTATTTCATTGAGAATTGAAAAAAATAATTGAAGGTTAAGTGGAAAAAAAATATTTAAAGTTACTGCTTTATTCTAGTTTGTCAGACCTCATTTGGGATTAGACTGGCTAGATTGATATTGTTGTAGTATTTTGTTCTAGTTTGAAACTAATTGAGTTTGCTTTTGGTTTCTAAAAGAAAAAACTGTTTTTCACCTATGAATCTAAAGCTGATCTATATTCAACGCTTGAAGATTCATTTGACTAAGAAAGGTATGATTACACTGCGTAAGGTTAATTTATTTTTCTAATAGTTTGGTCAAGGCATAATCACTAAACAAGCAAGCATCAACAAAAAGAAAAAAAACAATTATTAGACGTCGAAATGAAAGTATTAAAATGAGTAATATATCTTAAAGTTAAAGGGAATAAGAAGAATATGACAAATAAAAAAAGCTAAGGAACAAGGGAAAGGAAAGAAAAGTTTGAAAATTTTATATTTATCAAATCGATCCATTATTTTAAGTTTTAAATCTACAGTTTAAAGTTTGAACAATAAACTTTAAGGATTTTTTAAGGTTTTCATTGACAAAATTTCAACTTTATCCTCATGTCCAATTACAAATTAATTTTTAAATATTTTTCTTAAAATTGAAGTTTAAATATTATATGTTTTTGAATTTCAACCAAATTATGTCTAAATACCTCCGATGGTAGTAGAATCTGTTTAAATCAGACTTTTTATCTTCAAATCATGTGATTTTTAGAAATATGATTTTATAGAATACATTATTCGCGAGTACATGTATTTATCCTTTATAATGAATAACTAAATTACAGTACTTAATTTCGTCATAATTTTTTCTCAAAAATAAGTCAATGTAAATTTATGTGGCATAGCTAATTTGTTAGCCGACAATCAACACTAACCACTAATTCATGAAATTCAATTTTTTCCATCTACTTGTGAAATTGATGGAGTTTTAAATTTCATGAACGATTCATGAATTCCAAATCTTTATCAGTTCAAATTCTAAGAACGATTTGTGGAGTTTAAATCTTTATAAGTTCAAACTCTATGAAAGATTCATAGAGTTCAAGCTTTTCATAATCTAATAAAGGTGAAAATCATCCTTAAGTTTTAAACTAAATTAACGATTTAGGAGTTCAAATATTTATCAATTTAAATTCCGAGAACGATTCATGAGTTTAAAATTTTAAATCTGATAAATGCCCGAATTGTAGTTATTTTATCAAAATTCAATTTGGCATTAAAAAATAATGTCTACATATTGTTTTAAATGCTTGTTAAGAACTTAATTAGTGATGTAAAAAATGGCTATTTGGTCAATTTCTCATATTTGTGGGCCTATGACATGAGTACATTTTACAGAAGTCCATATGCATTTTTATCGCCAATCTGATTATTCGAATCTCATAGCGAATCCCTCCACCGCAATGGGTCCTCCAGCAAACGTAGCTATAAAGAAAAGTGTTGCAGACGGCGCCGGCAATATATCTGATGACTCTGCATCAAATTCATCTTCATCTCCTGCCGGTAAAGGAGGGTAAAGGGTGGGGGTTTTCACTGAGTTTATTCACTATAAAAGTTTTTTGAAGCCTCAAAATTTCGAGGTCCTAATCCAAGGCTTTACTAGCCCCACCCCTTGAACCACCCGTCCAATCATGACATCCTCAATCAAAATTTATAGAGTCTCAAATAAGGTAAGACAACAATTTATACAATTCCCCTTGAAATAAATGTTGAATTACACAACACAAAGTAACATAGATTTGATAGAAGAAATAGATGAGAAAATAAAAGAAAGAAATGATTGAAATAAAGTAATTAATCACAAATCAAGGGAGAAATGACTTGAACTAATGCTTGAATTATCAACTTGAATACATTTAAGAGAGATCCAATTGAAGAAATCAAGGACTAATCTCTACACTAAACTAACACTACAATCTAGATACTAAGAGAATTACTCTCAATCAATATTCATCAAAAGCTTTATCTCCATCATCAAGGTACATTTGGCAAGACAATACCCGCTTGAAGCTCCATCACCAATCTTAGCCCTTATAATTGTCCATAAGCTTCCTGGGCATATCATCCTCCCCTTCTTGAAAAGGATTCGACCTTGAATCCGAACCTTGCAAAATCATATGAAGGAAATACAAAAACAAGAAGCTCAAAGTAGGAGGGTTAGTGTAAGAATGAACCAACTATCAACATGTCAAGGATACACAAACTTGTGGTATAACCAAGCATCAATCACTCTTAGATAGAACAATCTTCCACAAGAAACATTAACATGGCTACTCCAAATATCCTCATCAAATGCAAATAGATAGTAGAGAAAAGAGGTACGCAAAACAACGTCGCCTATAGGATCCTCACAAGGAAGATCACCATTAGACTCAAATTTATATCCAAGTATACGCTTGCAAGTTGGAACAAACAAAGAAGTAGTGTCAATAAGCAAGCAAGCGTCACCATTTTTCCCAAAATAATCTTCCTTAACAAATATAATATGTCCCTCCAAGAGGATGTTTCCATCACAAGGGGAGGATAAAAAAGACAAAGATATACCCTAATAAGACCCCTCCCAATATAAGATGCACTTCCAACACAAGTATGAGTGCCATCATATGCAAATAGATAGTAAAGAAATGTGTCATGCAAAACAACTTCTTCATCTATAGTGTCCTTCAATGAAGCTTCACTATGAGGTTCAAGAGTAAGATCAAGCATGCTACTAGAATTTTAGACACATAAGGAAGAGGTGACATTTTGTAAATCTTCATTTTCAAGACACTCCTTCCCCTTAAGTAGATTGTCATTCCCTAATGGAAGATCTTCCTTATAGGGAAGGGCAACATCATCCCATAATGGGTTCCCATAGACTTTGTAACCCCCCAAATATTGCTACATCTATCACACCACAAGATATGTATTCATGCACATCATCATCAACAATCATGTCATTATCAAACAAAACATTATTCTTAGGAAAGAATAATCAATCAAAGGATGTGAGTGAAGGCATGTAATGTCACTCTCTAAAGGATCAATGTCATGACTCTCTACATGGCACACAACACTATCGTTACCTTGAGTCTCATCAAATGTCAATAAAACAATATTTTAGGACTCATCTTCATGTGTCAAATATGGGTGGTGTGTCATACTCATTCAAGTGATCAACTTTAGCAATATCACTAATCGGAGGTTCATTAAACACATCATAAAATTCCTCGAATAGTGAATTAACATTATAATCGAGTCAATCAACACTAGTTGGTAATATTTCAATTTCACAAGAATTGGCAACAAGACTACCACAATTAAAATTAACTAGTGTATGAGCAACTTTATTACATGACAATGTACTATCATTAGAACCATAAGTATACACACTAGGTGGACACAAATTCATTTTGCAAGAAAAGTCAATTCGGTCATCAAAAGGATCAACTAGTGTGTGAACACTCCCAACAAGAACATCATCATTACTCAACAAAGAGTCACTATGCTCCACACGAGACAAAACTTCATCTTAGCTCATGCATATAACCTTCGTTACCTCGATCAAGCGTCTTGCCTTGGAGTTCCTCTTTTGAAGTGGTTTGTGTTACTTCACTTCCCAACAAGACGTGGGATTATTTTGAGTGTTCATCCCAACGAGTACCTACAAAAGGACCAAGACAACTAGAAGAAGTAAAAAGGTTAGAAGAGGGATGGCCTCACAAAATGCCTTTCGAAGGGTTATGATGACCCTTCACTTCAATTTTTCATTTGCTCATTGGACGTTAGCAACTAACTTCTCCTTGTTCACCTTCTTTGTATAGACCTCTTGTTTTCCAACCTTTGCCTTTCTTGCTAATTCTAGCCTACGTGAGTAGTCACCTCCCACTTGCAAAAGTGTCAAGGGCCGAAGAATATGTCTTTGACCTCTCAATGTGATGGTATATTTGTTAGTCCTTCTCTCATGTATATCTCTTCTTTTAATTTCCTAATGGCGCTCAAGCAACAAATTACAAGCACTCATAGGTAGGACATCACAAAGTATTTCATCATAATACTTGTCAATTCGAAATTTTACCCAAGCTTGCTTTGAAACCTTCGATTCAACACAATTTTGCAACCTTCGAAGTCTATAGGATTGGTAATGGTCTTGAGTTGGCAACTTCAAATACTCCACCAAGGTATAACTTACCACATTAATGACACTATTCTCATCAATGACCATAGATCCAACGCTACCTTCAACCTTGCACCTTGCAATGAATAGATGTTTTTTTTCTTGTGCACGTTGAGCCATACTCACTTCATCACATTCATGGCGCTTAACAAGATGATCACCCGTAATCACGACACTCAATCCACCATCACACCAATGTACTTCATTGTTAACATAGACTTTATGACTAGACACCCCTTATCTAACCTTCCCATTTCTCCGACCATGATATTGAGAGTAAGTCATATTTACATGAGGGTAATAAGTACTATACGTCTTCTACTACAAGTAGGCAATGTAGATCCTCCTCTTCTCATATGTCTACCTCCATCCCCCCAACAAACGTATAAATACCACTTTGATTAGGGTACGATTTAGGATAAGACGATGAACATAAATAGTTGCTATAAGATCTCTCATAATCAACATATTCAATATCACTATCTTCATGGCCATACCCTCTCACAAGGCATATAATCACAAGAACTATCAAGCTCATCACGACTTTCACTCCTATAAACTTCAACACCAATTGATTCACAAGAAAAACGCATAAAAGTGTTGTATCTCACATGGTCATCATATTCATGGTGTGTAGCATAGGATCATTCATCTTCACCATAGTCGTCCACATACGGTTCTCCTACTCCTCCCACTTCGTCATAAGATCCATGGGAACCATTGGCCTCGTAGTCATTTCCGAAGTAGTAGTACTCTTCACCATATTGTTCATAGCCGTATTGACCATCATCGACTTCATAAGATCCATGGTCATACCCTCCATAACTATCATAGCCTCCCATGTCATCATCACAAGGATCGAGGCTATCGGTGACATGACTCTTTATAACTCCTCTTTTTTTACCTACAAAACAAGCAAACAAAGTTAGTAGTAAGAGTTCCTCACCAACGCTCGTATTTGCACTCGTTTGTGCTTTGCTAACACCACTCTATTGGTCTCACCGCTCTTGCCTCTTTTTTTTCGCTCAATGAATTGTCCTTAAACTCGTCAAGAACCTACAATCTCAAAAAATACCTAATTAGTGTCCAAGCATCGGTTCGGAGTGGAAGTTACGTGACCAAGAACGGATAATTAAAGCAAAAGGACAAGAGTCAATCAATTCACGATGAAATCAAACGAGAATAGCTCAAAATAATTAATACGAAATGAAAATGAGACTCAAAAACTAGTTAACAATCAAGTAAGAATAATTACTAATTATTAATTAGCTTAGATAATTAAAAAAATGAGAATGAAAGAAGAAAAATCGATTTTCAACACATACAAAATTTGGAAGAATTGGGACGAAAAAGAGATGAAATTCAAGAATTAATTAACAAAAAGTAGGTTTAATTACTTGTTTTTAATTAATTAAAAGTATTAAATTATTAGAAATAGGATAAGAAATCAAACCGGGTGAAATTTGGCTTGAAAAATGGACTTGGCATTTTTGTAGCCTTTTCAGTGCTATAGCACTGTTAAGGCGCTGAAAAAATCTAAGTGTCAAAATGACACCCTCTCTGAAAATGTGAGCCACGCGCCTTGCAGGGCAATTGGGCTTGGATGGCGCGCGTCAGCTGCTGACGAGGTGGCCGCATGGCGCTGGCTGCTGAGTTGGCGTTGACTGCTAACGTGTCACACTACGTAGAATTTCGGATATTGTTTTTTGATTTTTTAAAATCCAAAATTGATCAAAATTGAGCCTACCAAACCTAGAACCTTCTTTTTGGCGCTAGAAACACGTTTTGACGTTTTGACTTGAACTTTTAAGATCAAAACCTCTTTTGGGTGCCTTTGTCATCATTAATTTATGAAGATGACTCAAGAACATGAAGAATAACTACTTTTCTAATCCACCTCAAACCAAATCCAAATTGCATCAAATTTTAGATCCGAGCTCCTCTTGATTAGTAGAACAAAACTCAATAACTCTTGAATTCAATAAAGCCCTCCTTCACAAGGACTCACTTTCAAGTTTTAAACATTGAAGCTTTAATAATGATAGAAAGCTCAAAACACCTCAAATTGAATGAAACTTGAAATTTAGGCTCAACTAACATTAGGAAACAATAATCTAGTGTCAAAACAATAAAATTAACACAAATTTGTTTTACGGATTTTTTTGCATTTCGAATTTATGGGATTTTTAATTTGTTTTTGATTTTTCTAGAACTAAGGATCAATTCTTCTAACTCTTGATACCAAAAGATACAATTCAACTTGGAATAAATGCGAAATTACACAACACAAAGTAAGATAAAATTGATAGAAGAAATAGATGAGAGAATAGAAGAAAGAAATTATTGAAATAAAGTAATTGATCACAAATCAAGAGAGAAGAGATTTGAACTCATGATTAAATTATCAACTAGAATACATTCAAGAGAGGTCCAATTGAAGAGATCAAAGACGAATCCTTACACTAACCTAACACTACAATTTAAATACTAAGAGAATCACTCTCAATTAATATTCACCAAAAAATTTATCTCCATCATCAAGGTACATTTGGTAAGACAATACCGCTTGAAGCTCCATCACCAATCTTAATCCTCATAATTATCCATGAGCTTCCTAAGCTTATATCAACAATGGCAAAAATATTAAAAATAAAATGTGTCATTCAATTATCAAATGTGAATGAAGCTAGCTAAACAATACGTTTGTGGGACAGTGATCGCAACTGAACTGATGGCCTAAAACCAAAATATATTTAAAAATTCTTAAACTTCTTTCATAAAATTCATATAATAATGAGCACAAAAAGATACCGACATGCTACATGGCTTTGATTTAATAGTAAAAGCACAATGCATGATATATGAATTAGGTGCATGTCATGTATTAAATTATGGACTATACAAAAATATGATATAAATGAAAATGGTAAAGGAGAGAGCCCATATTAGTTGATTTTTGAACCTTGCTACACTTGTTTCAAAGATTTCTTAGATAAAAAAATGAGACACAAAAACAACTTGCTTTCTGATTCATGAATCAATCAAATGTGATAAAAAGGATGAGTTAATTTAAAGAATCTGAGTTGAAATGATTTTGTAGCTTGATGGCATGTATGCTTTTTATTGGAGGATGATTGTTTCGTCTAGATTGAAAAAAAAAGAGGATAGTATTTTGAAAATTTTAAAAATGTTTGAAGGTAAAGTGGAAAAAAGGTATTTAGAAGTTACTATTTTGAATTTTCTTGTAGTTTGAAATTATTGGATTTGTTTTTAGATTCTAAGGGGAAAAACTATATTACAGTAGAATTACATATTGATATACACGAAGAAAGAAACTAAAATTATGATATATATTTTTGATATACATATCATTGATGTGTTGTTATACACTGCGATATACAAACAATACAAAACCATGAACACCGATATAAAATTGCACCTGATATTACACCCGGGAATAAATATATGACAAATATTTTTACATAAACTTTTTAATAAATAACTATAGTTAGTTAATATGCATTTTCAACTCATTAAATTATTTAATTATAATAAATTTAAATAATTTGATGTAAATACGGATGAAATAAATATATACCTAACTTAAAATACACAAAATTTTTTTTTTCAAAGGGAAAAAACTACTATATAAGTGTTAATAGGTCGAGCCAATATGCTTTTTCATTGCTAACCTAAATTATTAGATCTCCCATATACAGAATGGGTTCCTCTCGGAATAACTCCGGCAAACGACACCGACATTCTTCCGACGCATCTTCATCCGATTCCGATTCAATTTCTCACACCGACTCGTCGCCACCGACTACCAGTCGCCGCCGTCGCCGTACAAGTGGAAGCAGTAGCAAAAGCCGAGGTCATAGCAGCAGATCGAGAAATCATGACGAAGCGAGTAGAGACGATCGAAAGAAGAAAATCACTGATGAAGAAATAGCTTTATACATGGCAAAGAAAGCACAGAAGAAAGCAATGAAAGTAGCTAAGAAGTTGAAAACAACGCAGAAACAAGTTTCCGGTTACTCAAACGATTCAAATCCATTCGGAGATTCAAATCTCAACGAAAATTTCGTGTGGCGTAAGAAAATCGAACGTGACGTCACTCGAGGCGTACCGCTCGATACCTTCTCGATGAAGGCCGAAAAGCAAAGGCAGAGAGAAAGAATGGCTGAAATTGAAAAGGTTAAAAAAAGGAGAGAAGAAAGAGCAATTGAAAAAGCCCAAAGAGAAGAAGAATTAATGTTATTGGCCCGGGAACGGGCCCAGGCTGAGTTTCAGGATTGGGAGAAGAAAGAAGAAGAGTTTCATTTTGATCAGAGTAAAGTTCGGACTGAAATTCGGCTTAAACAGGGTCGGGTTAAGCCCATTGATGTACTTATAAAGCAATTAGAACCAAATGGGGAGTTTGATGTTGAGATAAATGAACCTTATGTGGTGTTTAAAGGTTTAGGTATAAAAGAATTGGAAGAACTTCAAGAGGATATAAAATTGCATATTGATTTGGATAGGGAAACACCACTGCATATACAGTATTGGGAAGCATTATTAGTGGTTTGTAATTGGGAATTAGGGGAAGCTAGGAAAAGGGAAGCGATGGATAAAGCACGAGTAAGGGGTGAGGAGTTGCCACCTGAGTTGGTTGTAGAAGAGAGGGGTTTGCATTCGAGTATTGAGACGGATGTTAAATCTTTGTTACAAGGTAAAGGATATGGTGAATTGGAGGCGTTGGAGTCGCAAATTGAGTCGCAAATGCGATCTGGTACTGCTAAGGTAGTAGAGTATTGGGAAGCTGTTCTTAAACGGCTTCAGATTTACAAGGCTAAGGCTTGTTTGAGGGAAATTCATGTGAAAATGCTGCGTAAACATCTTGAACATCTTGAGAAACCGTTGGAGAGTCGTAATGTAGAGGTGGAAGAAGAGATATTGAGGACTAATGAGGAAGACGTGGATCATGAGCAAAATGATGCTCGAGCAATGTCTCCAGAACCCTTCTTGAATGAGGAGGCTGAGAGAAGAGGAGGTGGAGGAGGAGGAAGAAGAAGAAGACGATGAAGAGGTGGGTTCTTATTCGCCTGTGTTAATGCACGGGGATGATAAAGACGAAGCTGTTGATCCTGAAGAGGACAGAGCAATACTCGAGAGGAAACGGATGGCTGTTTTGGAAGAGAGACGTGTCCAAGATAAGGTTTTGCCACCAACTCCTGCGGAAGAAAACTTTGAGAAGAAGGTTTTTAAAACTATGGGAACTATGGAGGAAGGGGATGCAGTATTTGGCTCAAATGACGAAATTAATCTTGATTCACAGGTGTACTGGTGGCATGACAAGTATAGGCCAAGGAAGCCGAAGTATTTCAACCGTGTTCATACTGGTTATGAATGGAACAAATATAACCAAACTCATTATGATCATGACAACCCACCGCCAAAGATTGTGCAGGGATACAAATTCAATGTCTTCTATCCTGATCTTGTTGACAAAGCAAGAGCTCCAACTTATGTCATAGAGAAGGATGGAGATAGTGCTGATACTTGCATCATAAAATTCCATGCTGGCCCTCCTTATGAAGATATAGCTTTCCGAATTGTTAACAGAGAATGGGAGTACTCCCATAAAAAGGGGTTCAAGTGCATATTCGACCGAGGAATTCTGCATTTGTACTTTAACTTCAAACGTCACCGATACCGTCGTTGATGAACCTCGAGAAGCACATGGTTTGTTGCAAAGTTTAGCGTTTTGTTATCCATTTCTTGTTTATGTATTTGTTAGGCCTGATGGTATGTGGTTCATTCATTAAGGAAGAATTTTGTCAACTGGCCATAAAGTGTGATACAAATCCGAGAAGCTCTTCTGATTAACTTATGCTAATTGCTGAACTGAAGTCACTGTTGGCTGACAACCTCTAAAGGTTAGGTCTAACTTGTATTGGTTTGCATACACTGTAACTTACATCAAGCAAATGATTTCCATTTCCTCCAATAGTTTGAGCTGTAGTCTGGTAAATCGAGAGAGATATGAATGTCTTGCTGGAGATGAACCATCAGAATTTACAATTGCTTAGACCTCTTCTTATTTTTGGCATTGGAGCGTTTAAAGAGTTGGTTATTATAATGTGGTGAATCATATTGAGTTAATATATTTGCACATATTGCACTAACATGTGCATAAATCTGTTAGAGAACCTTGATGTGGTCTCCGCAAAATAAGCAGCTTATGGAGATTCTGCTACAGGTAATTTTTTTTTTATAATTCCACATATTTCAATGTCTTGGTGCCCCTTTAGGGATTGATCATTCCTATTTGATTGTTTCATTCAAGATCGATGTTCATTAAATATGAAAATCAGCAAAGTCTTATGCCTGCATTTTCATTATTTGGTTGTGCATCTGAACGTTCATACAATAACAGCAAATTATACTGTGTATCTCAGGGGAAAATGAAAAGTTAGATGGGTGCAAATTAAGCAACTATAGCAGTACTGATATGCCGTGGGATCTCCGGTTTTGAACTAAGGTTGGTTCTTTGCAATTCTAAAGGCCTGAAAGAGACGGAGAAGGCTGACAAAAGAAACAATACTTGACTATATGGTTCCAACCGAATGGTACTAAGATACAGTCAAGATGATAAAACCATTAATATGCTCATAAGTTGGTCTGCTCTACTAGGAGTCTTATAAGTTGAATTTTCCTACTTGAAGTACTCTGCAGAGCCCTTCTAGGAAATGAGATTGCCTATGGATTTGCAAATTAAGAGGTCACTTGGTTAGCAGGGAAGAGAGAATGAACTAGTGAAATAAGTAGCAGCATCTAACTCCACTTATTTCTTGTCAACACTAAAAACAGAACTAATATATTTAATTTCCCCTCTCAGTCTTATTCCGTCCAATTTCTTTAAGCCAATCAACAGCCAAAGAGCAAAGACTTAAAGCTTACATCAACCTTTCCTTTTCCTACCCCTCTTAAAGAAGATAGATAAGGGAGTGAAGAGAGAGGAAAATTTGGTGGATTGGTTTATAGACTGCAATAACAAATTTGAGCGAGAAATACTGTAGTACAAATTCATTTTCTTCCTTCCACCTTTTGATAATATGACAGATATGCAGTAATGATACAAACAAGACCCCTTTTAACCTTTTTAACAATGTAAACCACAAGTTGAAAGAAAGCTGCAAATTCATATGGAATTAGAATGCTTTCAAATAGCTGTCTACTCACATTGGCCCTTATAGGATTGGAGGAACCAATGAAGCCGAATCTGTAAAGTTGATTTTGTTGTTCCTTTTTCTGTTTGTGGCTTAAGAAAGCTTGATTTTGATTCCTCTCAACATCTAGAACACCTTCCGTCACCTTAACAACCATACAACCACCTGCATCATCCGTACAACTTCTCTGTATAGGTGCATATCTTCTGTGTTCTCCATGACCTTAACTATCATACATCAACCAGCACGACTTCTTCTCGGTAAAAGTGCATATCTTCATTGTGTTTATTAATCGGATCCAACAGTTGTCCTTCCTCTGCCTTTTTCTTGAAAAGACTAAGACCACCCTTTGATCGCCCGGCTCAGATAGCCTAAAATGTTCCCACACAAGATTTCTGTTCTAAGATCACCAAGACAAACTATAGATATCCACCTTTTCTGCAATAGTTGCGCTACACCATCAGGAAGCCAGATAATCAGGAGAGCCTCTTATTGTGGTCACAGTGGCTCCGATTCCAGTCAATTAGTTTGGGAGCCCAAAGTAGAGCCACGTATTGTCATTAGGGGAATGTTTTGGGGTTTAATATTCAAGTGCAGAATATTTTGTCTGCAGTCTCATGAAGTTGGGGTAGTCCTTCACTCCTTTGGCTTTGTCTTAAATAGTCTTCTTCCTGCATTTCCAATCAAGTGTGAGCTCTTTACTACCGAGGTAGATCCATTATCTAGTGATCATTGCTCATTAACTCATATACTTGAAGCCTGTTAGATTTCTCAGCTGAGAATCCAATTAACTGTACCAAGTTGACATGATGTATGCTGCCAATAGGTTCGACGTCAGGAATGATTTTTGAATTGGCCTAGGCCATCAAGGCATTTCACTGCCACCTTTTGTGTTTTTTTCAGGACCCTTCAAAAGTTGATCCAAATCCTCTTTCACCAAACTTCTTGCCGAAGTTCCGTGTCGCAGATTTTAGGGAAATTCCTATAATTAATCCTATCATAGCACCATTTAGGTGCTTTTTCCCTCTCACAGCAGCTAGTTCAGCTTTAACCTATACTTCTACAAATGCTAAGGAATTATACAGTCTGGCCCTTGTCATTGCTCTTCTATGAAAAGATCTCAGAGGGAGGGTGGGTAAACCCCCCCCCCCCCAACCACCACATGAATTGTGGATTAGGTCCATATCTTGAAGCTCCAAGATCTATGATTCTTTGAAGCATTACATGTCAGCTGTTAGCTCAGAACAACCAAGATAGGTCTGCCTATCATTTTTTGTGTGAAATAGTTTGTTAGGTTAGAACTTGATTTGGGAAAAATAAGCTTTCCATTTGAACAAATTCCATATCTTCCACATAACCTAGGCTAATAGCTCCACCATTAGAACCATCCGACTCTCTCCACTTGTTTTGCCATTCATACACTCTCTTAAGTGCCCGTAGATTCTGATTTCATATACTGAACTGAGGATGTGGCAGAAAAGGAAACAGTACTGTCTGGGTTATTAGAGTCCCTAGAATATGTGAAAAGCTCCAGTCAAATACATAAATTTACTGGTCTGTTTACCCCAAATCAATCCTTACAGTAAGCTTAGAGCATGTTTATGGAGGATTTGACTCAGAAGGATACAACAAAACAATCATTAGTGGCCAGACAAAGAAGTCAAAACCTCCATGTGACTTTGTAGCTTGCTGTTAGATTCTGTCCAGGTGCTAACTTCGGTCAAGTTTAAGCCCACGACAGACTTTTCTGTAGTATTTATCATGAAAGCCAAGGTACTTTGTCAGCATTCCTCAGTACCAAATCTTCTTCTTATGTTAACTGCCAAGTAGCATTGATCTTGACTGGATAGTTCTTGTTTGCAGACCAAACAAGTTGTTGGAATCGTGTACCTGGAGAAGTAATACGGGACACTGTTTGTTTTCGGCTTTTCACAATGAAGATAGCAAAGAGCCGTTTCATGATTTTACAATGGTCGCTGGTTTAAATTGAGAAAATCACTTAGGTCAAATGGTCGCTGGTTTAAATCTTTGGTGTCAAGAAAATTTAAGAAAATAATTGGACACAATCTTCTCAATTGCTTAAAATAAGATATATTTCTCCGTTTCATGATTTTACAACAACATATTTAGTGTGTTTCCATACGTGGGGTTTGAGAAGTATACAATGTAAGCAGATCTTACCCTTACCTTGTGAGATACAAAGGTCTCCATTTCTTGATTTTATATGATGATTTTTACTGAACACGATATTTAAAGAACATACCAAAGGTAAATCTTAGAATGTATGGTCTCAAACATGTTTTTTCTTTTTTTACTATAAGATCATGCTATTAGGATTAAAATAGAAGTTTTAAGATCAGCAGAGAGTTCTGTCATTGTTCTTAAAATAGTAGAAAGGAAAGAATACCATGTAAAGGAAACATAGTAAGTATTGGGAAAAGATGTTTATTCAGTATATTTGTCTAGTTGGAACAAATTTAAAAATATAAAGACTTGAAAAATCAGTTCTGGTCTATTCCTTAGCCACTCACAGTTACTAGTTTCGGGGCTTGATTAATTTGGAGTCGCGCTAGGAGGTTACAATTCTGGGGTAAAGGGCTTCATACTAAAGACAATTCTATTGAACCCAAGATATTTGATTAAGGTGGATCTATTTCTTCTCCTTTTTGGATACTGCTTTTTGAAATGGATTTGTCAGATATGGAGAGGATAGGCTCGAATCGGACCGCAGTACTTTTGCAGACTCCGTCAGTTCTTAGCGCCTGCATACATGTAAAAACATTGAGCACGTGGGGATATTGTTTAATTGCAACAAGCCTAGGGATATACATGTAAAAACATTGAGCACGTGGGGATATTGTTTAACTGCAACAAGCCTAGGGAGCAAGTTGTTAATCACATTGTGTGTCTTTCAGAAATTTAATAACAATGCAGACAAAAGGGGAGAAGAAGAATTCAAAAATACAATGCAGACAAAAGAGGAGAAGAAGAATTCAAAAAAATTTTATTAGCCGAAGTCGAGCGACAACGGTGCAAAAGCTTGCCTTCTTCCCAGTTCTTTAAGCTAGAATAGAAGTGCTTTTCTATTTATAATCCAATATTTTTTTCTCATTTCTCCAATTCGAAAAAACTTCCAAGAACTTTTAGGAAAAAGAAGTAGAATCATCCCTTTTAACCAACTAATTTAAATGAAGTAACTATGAATAATGCAATAAAACGTGAAGAATATACTAAGAGAAATATACTAAGACATAGGAGTTAATTCCCCGAATAATCACTCAACTTAACGAAATTACCTAATAAAGTCATTTATGGTAACACAAAAATTGCAGAAACAACAAAATGTAGTGTCTCATGCTCAACGATGTCTGCAATTAGAGATGAAGGGCCTAATTTGTACGTCTTGTTCCCTTGAGAAAACACGTCTGTGACATTAGATATGGAATCGATAGTTTTGCAAACTAGAGGAGCAACGTATGGGAATAAAAATCTTTAATAAAAAATATTTAAAATTATTTCTCTAATTAAATAATATTAATTTCTCAAATGAATAGACTAAACACAAACGCTTTTTCTGAAAAATTGTTTTACCACAACCACTTATCAAAATAAGCATTTTTTTTAGAAGTTTGGCCATATAAGATGGTCAAATTGGCTTATAAATAACTTTTAGCTTATATAACACTTTACTTCGTCTCTGCTACATATATATACCATTCCTCCTTTTCTTGATGAAGATTCTTTCAAATTTATAATTTTTTGGTGAAAAATATAAGGATGTTTAATTTTGACCAATTTAACAAAACAACATGTTAAAATCGAGACATGAACGAGAATTTAGAGAGACAAAAATAATGGGAGAATTCTTTATGCTTTTTATTCATCATAATGACCTTCTTATATAGCGATAAAATCCTCATTTTTCTAGTCTAATAGGGTAAAGGGTAACCTATTCTAATAGGACTACAAATCATATATTACCATAATTACCAAATCTTATATTACCATAAATATAATACTCCCTCAAGTTGGACCATGAGGGTCTCGAATGTCCAACTTGCCAAGTAAATATTCATGTTGCGATTTGCCCAAATCCTTTGTAAACACATCGGTCAATTGCTCACTAGTTGACACATGACTAGGAAGTATTATTCCGGATTGGAGCGCGTCCCGGACATAGTGACAGTGGACTTCAATATTTTTAAGTCGTTCATGAAACATCAGATTTCGCGCAATATACTATGCTACTTGACTATCACAATACATTTTCACCAGAGATTTATGTTCAACACCCAAACTATACAAAATTTCCTTTAACCATTTCAACTCACAGATTGCATTATCATTAACCGATATTTTGTCTCTACTGATGAGCGAGAGATAATGTGTTTCTTCTTGGTTTTTCATGATACGGGTGAATCTCCGAGGAATATAAATCAACCGGTAAGTGATTTTCGAGTCAACGGACATCTGACCCAGTTTGAATCACACAATCCGTACAACTGGAGATCATAATCTTTTCTCATCACAATACCTTGTCCTTTGTTCTTTTTCAAGTACCGCACCACACAGAGTGCCGCATTCCAATGTGCTTTCTTTGGTTGCTGCATGAATTGGGATAGAACATACACGCAATACGGCAACTCAAATCTCGTGAAATTGAGGTATATTAGTCTACCGACCAGACGTCGATATGGATTCGGATCTCCTAAAGTAGCTCTTTTGGCCAAAGTCAATCTTGATTCTGTTCCATAAGAGTATTGATTGGTTTAGCTCCCAGTAAATCGGACTCAGAGATTATATCCAAGACATATTTTCGTTTACAGAGAAATAACCCAGTTGGTCCACGTGTAACTTCAATTCCCAGAAAGTACTTCAAAGGTCCCAAATCCTTCATGTGAAAACAGGTGCGAAAATAGTCTTTGAATCGTTCAATGGCACTATGGTCATTTCCGGAGATAATCAAGTCATCCACATAGACTAAGATGTTAAGTTGCATACCTCCCCGGTGCATAGTGAATAGAGAATAATCAGGATACGACTGTTTGAACTCATATTTCTTAAAAGCATTTGACAATTTTGCAAACCGACACCTTGGAGCTTGCTTCAAACCATACAAAGATTTTTAGAGTCGACATACTTTCCCCGGATTATGAACGCGTAATTCCGGTGGCAATTTCATATAAACTTCCTCCTTAAGTTCGTTGTGTAAGAAAGCATTATGCACATCCATTTGATGCAACTCCTAATTTTACGCAACCGCAACATCCAGAAAGGTCTGAACATGTACTATCTACATCTGAGTGCTTTCTTATCTGGTGGCAAAGTTTCTAGTATACATGTTTCATTATCCTCCAATGCTTGGATCTCTTGCCGCATGACTACTTTCCAATATTCCTTTTTCATTGCCTTCGAAAAGGTTTTTGATTTGATTCATGTGGTAATTGCTGCAAAGAACCTTTGGTCTCGTACGAAAAAAATATCATAGGATATATAGTTAGCTAAAGGATAAGGTGCACCGGAGGATTGCGGAGGATTGGGCAGATGAGTTAATGGACTTTATTTTCGGAAAGGTTCAGTAACGTAGTCGGATTGATTCATGCTTTTGACATTTACCTCGATCCAGTTGTTCGTACGGGTGTATTTCGTTGGTATGAATACCTTGCGGATGTACCTTCTTCATATTATCTCAATCCAGACCGACCTTTGTTCGGTTTAAATCCTGCTGATCCGTAGGTTCGATATTCGGTGTCTGTACTACGTCCATCTGAGTTTGGTTCGTACCTACATTATCAGTCTTGTCTTATTCGAAGTTGTGTTGGTTTATTCCTCCCTCTGTTTCATCCACATTAACACAACTTTGTTCCGAAGATTTTTCTCCGTTCGGTATTGCTTTTATGATGTCGGTTAAGTTGCCCGGTCTTACAGCGAAGGGGAACTTAGTCTCATAGAAATTCACATCTTTGGAGATCAAATATTCGTCCTTCTCTAAGTCATACAATCTCCAACCCTTCTTTCCGTAGAGGTATTCCAAGAAGACACACATACGACTCCGACTCTCAAACTTGTCCCTCATTCTTCTTTTGTGTGTGCGTAGCATAGTGATCCTATCACCCTTAAGTGATCATACCGGGGCGCCTTCCCGTACGAAATTTCGTAGGAGTTTTTTCATTCAAAACCGAAGACGATGTTCTATTGATAAAATACCTCACAGTCAAAACACATTCTCCCCTGAATTTAATCAAAAGATGTCCCTGAAATCTCAATGCTCGCGCCACATTAAGAATGTGACAATGTTTTCTTTCGACTCTTCCATTCTGTTGAGGTGCCCCTGTGCAAGATGTTTCAAACAAAATTTCATGTTCAAAGAAGTAAGTCTTTATACACGTGAACTCGGTTTCGTTATCAGTTCTAACTATCTTCACCCTTTTTCCGAAATGGCTCTCCACAAGAGCGAAGAAATTCTTCAAGGTTTGAGACACTTGTTTCTTATCAACTAAGAGAAAGATCCACACGACTCATGGATGATCATCCACAATAGTAAAAAAAATATGAAGCACTACAAGATGAATGGGTTCTATATGATCCCTATGAATCGCAATGGATCATCTCAAAAGTATCTGAAGCAATATTATCACTTAAAGGAAAAATGCTTCTCGTTTGCTTTGCTCGTTGGCATACATCACATTCTCTATCCAATATATCACCACTCTCCTTTAAGCCTAATGCCGTAATAAACTTCCCTACTTGTGCTGAAAGATGACCCAACGTTTTGTGCGAAAGATCGAACAAATCAACTACCTCTGTCTTCATAGCTCGTATCAACGACATATTCCGAAAACAATAAAGCTCACCTCGACACTCACCCTTTCCAATCAACTTCCTCGTGTTGAAGTCCACTATAACACATATAATTCTATTAAATGTCACATCACAATCTAAATAATCAACTAGTTGTGATACAAAAAATAAATTACATGTCAAATCCGGAACATAAAGAACATTCTTCAACCATATCCTGTCATTCATCCTAGTTGTTCCTTCTTTTGTAGCCACCGAATTACTTTTGTCCGAAAGACCAATCGGACACTTAGGATATGTCGCTTATTGCTCAATTTCTCCAGATTACCTGTCAAATGATTGGTAAATCCAGAGTCTATGATCCAGAATGAGTGTTTGGTCTTACTATCCATCTTCCCATTCTGGTTTATTCTCTGGGATTCAATATGTGAATCATAGTCTTCCGGATCTCATCACACAAATTGTGAAGTTCTGTGCCACCTATGTTCACCGATCCTGTCCCCGCCTGAATTCCTTCTTTGACAATCACGGTGTTAGTCCGATAATTGCCTCTTTCACAATTGGATCTCAGTCCACACCTCTGTTGTTGTTGTTGTTGTTGTTGTTGTTGTCCTCGTCTTCTTTCACCGGTTTTCTGGTCTCCTTTTTTATTTCCTGGCCACCAATTTGGATAACCAATTAGTCAAAAACATCCGTCTACAACGTGTCCGGATCTCTTGCAATATGTGCAGAATGCACAATCATTTTTTTCTTTACCTTGGTCACGGTAAGGGTATCTTTCATGTACGGCAAAAGCCATGGTTTCACTCCGGTCATCTATTTTTCATGTGGCTCCTCTTACACGCTCTTCTTGCACTAATTTTGAATAGACCTTATTTAATAATGCAATGGTTTCAGGGTCAGTATGCTTGAACTCACTGTTCCATACGTTCCCTCATCCAATCCCATGAGGAAAAATGCATTTTTTTCTTCTTCTCTTTTAGCTTCTAAGACCATTCCTAGATTGCACGTGCACTTTCTGCACGTACAAGTAGGGATCTATTCATAATTTATCAATTGCTCCCACAACTTAGTGAGTTTTCCATAGTAATCCACTATGGTCCTTCCCTTTTGCTTGCACTCCGCTAGTTTCGCCTTTAGTTGTTACATCCGCGGGCCGTTAATAACGGCGAACCGTTCTCGGATGCTCGTTCATAATTTTTTCGCTTCCTCTTTATGTGTAATTGTTGAGCAAAACGTCAGTTCTATGGTGTTGCGAATCCACGACACCAACAATGAATTTATAGTCCACCAATCTTCCAAGTCCGACGACTCTTCATCCGATTTTTTGATTGTACCGTCGACGAAGCCGAACTTCTTTCTTGCTTTTATGGTTGTCCTCCGGGATCTAGCCCATTCTTATAATTTCTCCCCTTCAATTGGACTTATGTCATCAAAATTTCAGTGTTATCATTCGACGTAATGTCGTAGGAAGAAATTATTTTTCTTTGAGTTTTGCTTTCTTCACCGACAATTCCTTTGTTGGTATCGCCGGGTTCTTTACATGTCATTATTTTAGAGGTTTTGTGTTCTTTTTAACATGGCTCTGATACCATGTTAAAATTGAGACATGGATGAGAATTTATAGAGACAAGAATAATGAGATAATTCTTTATGCTTTTCATTCGTCATAATGACCCCCTCATATAGATGTAAAATCTTATTTTTCTAGTCTAATAAGGTAAAGAGTAACCATATTCTAATATGACTACAAATCCTATATTACCAAATCCTATATTACCATAAATAGACCTAACTTATTCTAATACAATGACTTATAAACTTTTTTTCTAAATATATCAATTGCTTATTACTAATTACAACACATTTATATAAATATATAAGTATTTCTTATTAAATTAATTCTAATACTTAAAACTTATCAATATTTATAATAAGCTACTGTAAGATGACTATATTGTCGTTCTTTTCTCCCGAGACGAGAAGAAAAAACCCCGTAATCCGGCCTGACTAGTGGTTGACTAAGTAAAATAACGAAAATTTAATAGATAGGTCGGTTTGTTGTCCTGTCTAACTTAATTAGGGAGTAATTAGAATAAGTTAAATCTAAGGAAAGTACCACATTGTAAGTTCCGACCAGTTCACTCTCTTCTTCTTGCTGTAAATAAATGGGGAGATTAAGAAGAAATAAAGAAGCAAAGCTAAGTTCACAAAAGTAATTTTTGCATTTCAAAGATATCTACCAACTCATATTAATTTATACTCGTATGGTTTGAGGATTAGATAAATTAATTAATTATGGTATGTAGTATGATATTATTTTGTTTAGTGTTTAGTTTATATTTTGAATCATATATAATTAATCTTGATATTTTAAATAAAAATAAATATATATTCTAAATAATATCATGTATCTTCAATTTTAGTACGAGGAACGAAACACGTAATTAAAAATAATCTATAACTTACTACTTCAATTCTTACTTATGATTTCTGTATAACTTGCATGTCCTCGAACAAAATGACCCAAAGAGTTGTGTATATTACTCCCATTATGTAACACACTTTTGTCCAAAACAATACGGAGTAATAAAAGTTTATAGTTGATTTTTTATTTATTTATTAATTTTCTTTTACTCTAGCATATTTTTTAGTCACACAAATTTAATATCATTATTTATGTTTAAGATCGAACCGAAGGTCTATCAGAAATAATTTTTCTGCCTCATAAAGATAAAAATAAGGTTTACTACATTCTATCCTCCCCATACTCATTTTGTGGACTTACATTGAATATGTTATTGTTATTATTAATATGTTTAGGACCGTATAAAATGAAATAAAGAGAACACCATTTATGAATACATCATCCATGTAGATGATAATGAATATTGTCCCACGTATATATCCCCATATTATGTAAATTGACACAATACACAAATATATATCTTCATACGCGTTGACATCGCCGGCGAAGAACAATTCCAACACTTGGCACCATACTCCTATTACTTCCATTTCACGAATTTGATACTTATTCTAATATTCCTGATCACTATCTCCCCACTTTCTTTTTCTTCTTCATTAATTAATAAAAACACTTCACCTGGGCAAACAAGATTCACAAAACTGATATATCTCTAAATCACATCATATTCATGGGTTTAAGAAATTAAAGCGGAGAGTTTAAAGTTGACATATCAGTTTCAGTTCTGCAGATTAAATTTGATGCCGGATTATACAGACTGTAGAATTAATTACGATCCGTCGAAATAAACGGTCGATTCCATTATTGAAATTGACGGATCCCAGTTGATTTACACGGACCGTATAATAATTGACAGTTCGTGTCTTTTTACCGTCTCAAAACTCTCAAGTTTTGAAGTCACTGGAAAGTTGAAATTGACGGATCCAGTTGATTTACACGGACCGTATAATAATTGACAGTCCATGTCTCACTAGAAATTGTAAATTAATTAAATTAATTCGATTGTCTGATTATACGGAACGTACATAATTCGATGGTCCCTTGGAAGACCGTATAAATTTTGATGGTCCGTCGAATTTGCCGCTAACCTGGCAGGAACAAGTGGCTATCCTCCTCAGATGGCTATGCCTATGCCGGCAGGAAATCAGGTTGCAATTATAAGCCCACAATTTTGTGCACAGTATCCAGTTGATTTGAACATCGTGAGGAAGCTGATGACTTTGTCTGAAGGGCTTTCGGAGTTACCGATGTCAACGACAACATCGTCTTTAAAGTTAAAGGGAAGCTTTTTAGCCTTCGTGATCGCCGTGTTTTGCTTGATGCTGCTGGCAACCTCCTCGTCACTTTCCAACAAAAGGTCATCTATCCTTCCTTAATTTTAACTAAATCTTGTTTAAGTTTTATGATACTAAGAAAATATTTACAATTAGGTTATTGTAGATAATTGTTGAAAAAATAATATGACAAGTGATAACATGTTAAAAATAATAATTAACCTGTTAGAATATGTTAAACTAAAATCTTTGATTAGATTGCCAATGCATATACCTTCGGGGAAAAAACACAAATAGCCAATCGGCCCTTTCTATGTGGGCTAATTGCTTAAAATGAATTAAAAATTTAGGGTTATGTGTAGTTTTTGACTTAAATATTTATATAGGATACACATTACATATTCCTTAATTCGTGTTCGGTTTTGTAATAACAGTTGATCTTTTTTCACCGACCCTAGTATACCATATATTTAGAGAGAGAATATTTGAATTTGTCGGAAGTGGAGTCTTGGATTAACTGATAAAGTTGATGTCATGTAATCAGGAGGTCATAAGTTTAAGTCGTGGAAACAGCCTCGGACAGAAATGCAAGGTAAGACTGCGTACAACTGACCCTTGTGATCCGACCCTTCATCGGACCCCACGCATAGCGGGAAGTGCACCGAACAACCTTTTTTTTTATATTTGAATTTGTTTCGTTGACGCGATCCTTTTATTTACTCCCTGAGCCTATGTACGTCTTTTTGTTCCAATTCATGTATCACATATATACTCTTTTTAAAAAATAATGTCATATTTTCTTATTAGAAATAATTAAATTTTATACTTTTTATTACCTAATGAGATGATTTGTAGATAAACTGTGTTAGTTCAGAAAGTAAACAAATATATTGTATATTAACATGTAATACATCAAAACTAAATATTCAACAAAGAATAATCTCAACATTAAATAATCCCTGCATAACTAATCCTTTTATAATCAATCCCTGTATAACTTGTCCCCAAAACCAAACGACCCGTAATATACCAGATAAAAGTGTGTTAAGTTTTGTGCAGGCTCATTCCCGAGCCATCAAAGACCTCTAGTTCCTCTGATTTATAGTGTCCATTTTTTTTTTGAGATATTGAAAGCTTAGCATAGAGGCATATTCAATTGTGCATAGCAAACTCATGATCATGTCCTGTACAGATTTGGTATATGAATTGTGAGAAATCTGCAGCTATTCTAAGGAATTCATCATGACATTTACTAATTGTTTTTCCTATTTTGCTTTTCAGATGTTGAGTGGCCCATAGGAGATGGCAAGTCTACAGAGGTGAGAGCACAGACTCAAAAGAATTTCTTTTTAGTGTAAAGAAATCTTCACTTATTCAGTTTAAGACCAAGCTGGATATATTCTTGGCACACAACACAAAAAAAGATGTTGGTGATTTCAGAATTGAAGGCAGTTGGTTTGAAAGATCTTGTGTTATTTATGCTGGAAATACTAATACCAGAATTGCTTAAATGCATAGGAAACACACTGCTTGGGAAAGATAATTTTGGGGTAACGGTATATCCTAACGTGGATTACGCGTTCGTAGTTGCTCTTGTTGTGATTCTGGAGTGTTAAACAACGCAATATACATGTGATATACACTTAATATACATCAGTGTATATCACATGTATATATCACTGATATAAGCGGTGCGGCGGGTTGGGCCACCGGCGTACGGCCCAAGCGGGCCCGGCGTACGGCCCGGCAATGAGGCCCCCATTCTCCGGCGTTGGTCGTAATGCAATGCCCGGCCAAAGCAATGATCGGCCCACTCCGAGGCCCTTTGCAAATAGCCATTCTCGGCCCCCTTTGGAAGGCAATAGCCTCGGCCCATCTCGGCCAGAATGAGTATAAAACAATAGTGTATATATGGTATATATATTGATAGTATATTGTAAGGAAAAGGATACCTTAATTAGTGTTATACACTTACCATAATTGTATAGTTAGAATTAGGGTAGAATAAGGATTTAGAAATAGAATAGGAAAAGGATTTCCCTATTATGGAAATATGAACTTGTATATATAGCCTTTCAATTAATGAAAATAATCAAGGGGATTATTTCTTTCATGGTATCAAGAGACTAGGTCTAAACCAAAAGTTTTCTTCTCTCAAACTTTTGCCTCTTTGGCCGAGAACCCCCCCCTCCCTCGGGTTTTTCTCTCCAAATATCTCGTCTTCCGCTCTAAAAAACCTCTCTTAAATTTATCCTCCTTCTTTGTTCTTTCAAATATGTCTAAGAACAATTTTCACCCTGCCCTCACGGTTTCCAATATCAAGCTCAGTGTCCCTATTGTCCTTGAGATGGAAAACGTTCAATATGCAACGTGGGCGGAGTTGTTTAAAATTCACGCTATCTCTTATCAAGTTCTTCATCACATAATTCCTCCCGCTAGACCCCTTCCTGAGGAGGATCCTGAGGTGTGGATTACACTTGATGCTACCGTTCTTCGGTGGATATACGCCACTATTTCAGTGGACCTTCTACAGACGATTATGGAGCCCGAATAGATTGCGTGACATATTCCAAGACAACCAACATTCCCGTATCGTCACACTCGAGCAGGAATTCTCTCTCGTTCGAATGGACGTATTTCCAAACGTTTACGCATATTGCAAGAAACTAAAGGAATTGGCGGATCAACTCGTAATGTTGGCGCACGGTGACAAATAATCGTCTAGTTCTACGGTTGGTTGCCGGTCTTTCGGAGGCCTATAATGGTGTTGGCACTCTCCTTCGCCAAAGCAACCCTCTTCCCGACTTCCATCAAGCCCGCTCCATGCTTACGTTGGAAGAAGCCGATTTGGCTAAAAAGGCGGCTACGGAGCAAGTCCGATTGTCATGATGGCATCCTCTCCTAATCCTTCGAGGTTTTGTTAATAATTCGGGCCAAAACCATAATCATAGTGGCGGCAAGAATAATCGCAAAAATAATAACAAAAACCGCGGGGGCAAACGCGGAGGTTCCGGTAGTCGAAAAACGTCGGTGGGTCCCATCCAATGAACGGTGGCCCACCCCCCATGGGCCCGGCGGTGGGGCCCATGGCGATGGAGCGATGGCGGTGGACCGTGGGCCGGCGGCCAGCCCATACCGGCGGGCGGCGGGGAAATTCCCGGCGGCCGGTGGGGGCAGCAACGGTCCGAGCCCAATGCCCGGCGGTGGCGGCCACGGCTGGCCGGTGGCCCGACGGCGGCGGTGGTAGTAGTTACGGGCCGGGACCAACACGGCCGGGAGTTCTTGGGCCTCGACCTCCGCAAGCCCATCATGCGGCGAGCCCTACTCGGACCGATATCGAGGCGCGATGCACACGTTGGACTTGACTCAACCGGATCAAAATTGGTACATGGACACGGGGCCACTACTCACATGACTTCCGACTCGGGTACTCTCTCATCTTATTCCAATTTGAGCACCCCTCGGGGGATAATTATTGGTAATGGCGAGTTCTATTCCAATTCTAGGGTATGGTCGTAAAACGTTGTCTCCCCCAATCCACCACTCCTCTTGAAAAATACTTTACATGCTCCTAAATTGATTAAAAATTTAGTGTACGTCCGAAAGTTCACAAATGACAATTGTTTACGTTGAATTTGATCCTTTCGGTTTCTCTGTGAAGGATTTCAAGACGGGGAGTCGTCTCATGAGGTGTGATAGTAGGGGGGATCTATATCCTATCATGCCGGTTTTCGTCCATCGAGTCCACCTTGCCATCGGCTTTTGCGGCCATCTCTCCTTCCATGTGGCATGCTCGTACGGGTCATCCGGGATCTTCTATTTTATCGAGTTTTAGATAAAAATAGCTTTATTTCTTGTAAGGGTACGAGTCGTACTCCAATTTGTCGATCTTGTTCATTAGGAAAAATTGTTAAGTTGCCATTTGTAGACTCCAATTCTCATACTTCTATGCCATTTGACATTATTCATAGCGACTTATGGACATCTCCTGTTCTTAGTTCAATGGGTCATCGATATTATGTTCTCTTTTTAGATGATTATTCTAGATTTTTGTGGACGTTTCCAATTGCGAATAAATCAAAAGTGTTTTCCGTCTTCATAAAATTTAGAGCGTTCATTCGTACTCAATTCGAAAGAGAAATAAAAAATATTCAATGTGATAATGGGAAAGAGTATGACAATAGGGAGTTTCGAGAATTTTGTGCTACTCATGGGATAAATTTTCGGTTTTCATGTCCTCATACATCTTCACAAAATGGGAAAGCCGAACGCAAAATTCGTTCCATAAATAACATTGTCCGAACTCTCCTAATCCATGCCTCCATACCTCCGTATTTTTGGCATCATGCTCTACAAATGGCCACTTACCTTCTTAACATAATTCCGTCTAAAGGTCTGACATATTCTTCCCCCCTCAAAATCCTATATAATAAGAACCCTTCTTATTCTCACCTTCGGATTTTTGGGTGCTTGTGTTATCCGTTATTTCCATCCACCACAATTAACAAACTTCGAGCTCGGTCTACCCCGTGTGTGTTTTTGGGTTATCCGTCGAATCATCGTGGTTATAAGTGTTTTGATTTATCCTCCAAGAAAATCATAATCAATCGCCATGTCATTTTTGATGAAACTCAATTCCCATTTACGAAAGTTCATACTCCCGAACCTAAGTCGTATAATTTTTTGGATGACCAAATATCCCCGTATATTATTCGAAATTTTTCGGACATCTCCCGTACCCAAAATCCTCCGGCGGGCCCCCGGCCCGGCCCAACAATCGCCACACCCGGCTCTTCCGGCCACTTTGGAACAGTTCCAAAGAAGCGGGCCGGTCCGGCCCGATTCTGGAACCGGTCCGAAGCCGAGTCCGGCCATTTCCGATTTGGGCCGGCGGGCCCATCGCTTCTTCAGCCGGTCCGTTCCGAGCCCAGAAAATTCCTAAAATTCCATTAATTCTTTCTCGAGTCATAGACCGGTCACTCGTAGTCAGCGGAGTATTTTTACGCCTAAAAGACATTTTAATTTACATTCTGATGTCTCTAAATCCCCCTTGCCCCGCAATCACGTGTCCGCATTAAATGACCCTAATTGGAAAATTGCTATGGTGATGAATATAATGCTCTTATTGATAATAAGACGTGGGAGTTGGTGCCCCGTCCATATGGTATTAATATTATCGGGTCTATGTGGATTTTTGCTCACAAGGAGAATTCAGATGGGTCCTTTGCTCGGCATAAGGCGCGACTTGTTGGTGATGGTAAGACTCGGCGGGTTGGTATTGATTGTGGTGAGACATTTAGTCCGGTGGTCAAACCGGCTACCATTCGCACGGTACTTAGCTTGGCCCTTTCAAAGACTTGGCCAATTCATCGGTTAGATGTCAAGAATGCTTTTCTACATGGAGATCTCAAGGAAACGATCTATATGCATCGGCCGTTGGGTTTCGGGGATCCCAACCGCCCTCATCATGTACGTTTGTTGAAGAAGTCATTATATGGGCTTAAGCAATCCCCACGTGCCTGGTATACACGATTTGCGATTTTGTTTCGACTATTGGGTTCACACACGGCGGGTCGAGACAATTCTTTGTTCATCTACCGCCGTGGTTCGTCATTGGCCTATATTACGTTATATGTGGATGATATCATCTTGATTTGCCTCCTCCGATGCTTTGCGTCGTCTATCATGGCCATGCTCGGTTCGAATTTGCTATGAAGGACTTAGGGCCGTTGAGTTATTTTTTGGGGATTGCGTCAAACGTCATTCGGGTGGCTTGTTTCTGTCTCAACGGAAGTATCTTCTGCGAGATCATAGAGAGGGCGAGATGTCATCCCGTAAGTCCACTTCCACACCGGTTGATGCAAACCCAAAGCTAAGTGCCGCGGCGGGTGCACCATACGAGACCCGACCCGCTATCGCGATCTTGCGGGGGCCCTCCAAGTATCTTACCTTTACCAGACCGGATATTACATATGCGGTTCGGCGGTGTGTTTATTCATGCATGATCCCGAGTTGAGCACATGAATGCAATCAAACGCATCATTCGGTATATACAAGGGACATTGGACTATGGGTTGCACTTGTATCCTTCATCTACATCCACACTTGTCTCTTACACGGATCGATTGGGGTGGTTGTCCCGACACCGGACGGTCGACTTCGCTCTTGTATGTTCCTTGGCAACAACTGGTCTCATGGTCGGCAAAACGTCAAGCAACTCGTCACGCTCCGGTGCGGAGGAGGCGAATATCGAGGGTAGCGAATGTGGTCTCCGAGTCATGTTGGCTACGTAATTTGCTTTTGGAGCTTCATTGTCCCATTCGAAGGCAACCTTGGTATATTGCGATAACATTAGTGCCATCTACCTTTCGGGTAACCCCGATTCAACACCGGCGCACAAAGCATATCGAAATGGACATTCACTTTGTCCGTGAAAAGGTTGCAAAAGGTCAAGTTCGCGTATGCCATGTCCCGTCTCGTTATCAAATTGCGGACATATTTACAAAGGGTCTACCGGCGGTTCTATTTGAAGATTTTAGGGACGATCTCGGCGTTCGAAAACCGCCCGCTATGTTGCGGGGGTGTGTTAAACAACGCAATATACATGTGATATACACTTAATATACATCGGTGTATATCACATGTATATATCAACGATATAGCGGTGCGGCGTTGGGCCACCGGCGTACGGCCCAGCGGGCCCGGCGTACGGCCAAAGCAATGATCGGCCCCCATTCTCCGGCGTTGGGCACGTATGCAATGCCCACCAAAGAATGATCGGCCCACTCCGAGAGGCCACTGCAAATAGCCATTCTCGGCCGGCCCGGAAGGCAATAGCCTCGACCCATCTCGGCCGAATGAGTATAAAACAATAGTGTATATATGGTATATATATTGATAGTATATTGTAAGGAAAATGATACCTTAATTAGTGTTATACACTTACCATAATTGTATAGTTAGAATTAGGGTAGAATAAGGATTTAGAAATAGAATAGGAAAAGGATTTCCCTATTATGGAAATATGAACTTGTATATATAGCCTTTCAATTAATGAAAATAATCAAGGGGATTATTTCTTTCATGGAGGACATAAATGAGGATAGATCGGGTGAAGATTGAGATTATAATCACGAACGTTGGCAGTGTCTGATGTATATTTTGTGTGAACACCGCGTTTTGGCTTTAGTTATGACTTGATAAGGTGTAAAGCCGTTTAGTTTGGAAGCTTTTAAGACGGACAAATTAAGAAATACTATACTACTTACTTTTTTCCTGACTTTTGCCTACGGATTGTAATATTTTGGGTTTGCAAGGTGCTCCTAGCGCCATTTTGTTCTGTAATAATGCGTATTAAGTTATTTAATGTGTTTTAATTTATGTGAAACATTTTATTTTTTAGTTTATCTAAAAAAAATGTAATGTAATTATGACTTGATTGTCATATTTGACTGTGTAGATAAGGGTATAATGGTGCTTTGTTTGCTTGCTCAGAAAGCTTTTCAGGCAGACAAACGAGGAAACAACTTTAATCAGAAAGATTGCGGAATGTAATGTCTTTTGCATTTGCATTTCATTGTGTATTACTGCATATTAAGGCCAAACCATAATGATTTGAAATCATGATGAAATTAGAATGATTTAAAATTAAATTTTGTTTGGACATGCAATTTGATTTTTTAAGTTATATTTCTTTTTCATAAATATAAAAATCTCATAAGTTGTGAAAACTATTAAAATTTCTCCAATTCTTATACAAACATATCAAATGGATAAATCATAGTTCATAACAAAATCAATACGCTGCTAAAAGATCTTTCTAAAAAAATATAAGCTCTATTGATCGAACTTTAGTTCAATAAAAAAAAATTGAACATGAGTTATAGAAGTAAATTTAGTTAGTAAATGATTGGTAAAAGTAAATTTTGTTATAAATATACTACCAACTTGCAGATCTTTTATTATAATTGATATAAATGGTTAGTAAATATATCTATCAACTTATGATTTTTTTTTTATAAAATATAAATTTATGGGTCAAGTTTTACATTTAAAAAATTGAAATCATGATTTGGAATCCCAAATAATGTCTTTTTGGAGAATTTGGGATTTGAAATCATGATATGAAGTTGAAGTTGAAATTTTGTGCAAATTTCATAAATAAAACTTATTTGAAATCAAAATATGAAATTATGATTTCATAAGTTAGTGTATTTACTTTTTAACAGAAATAATCCCTTGATTATTCTCATTAATAAAAGAGTATATATACAATTTACAATATTCCATAATAGAAAACATATTCTTATTCTAATCCCAAAATCCTATTTAGTAGTACAAGACTCTACAATTATGGTAAGTGTACAATACTAATTAATGTAATATTTACCCTAAACTATTACAACAAATATTATCAAAACATTGCCCAAACCGTGGGCTGTATATATGTACAAATCCGAGAGATAATATACATAAGATATAAGGTATATACCATGTATACCTGACGTATATTTAACACTTTTGGACCATAAAGATAAGGGTGTTTTTTCACTCTTGTACTCAATATAGTACTAATAAATAGTTGAAGGCCCTCTTTATTTTTTTTTTTAAAAAGTTCAATTAGAAGCAGAGTTTGGTAATTGGTGAAAAAGTAAATTAGTCATGAAACTCGTGGTTGTTGAGTAATAAGTTTGTGGGCTTATGTTCTGCCCTATGGTAGGTACAACGCACATTCTATATATCTAACTTTTAAAACATCACGAAAGCAGAATATTTTTGGAAAATATTACTAATTAGAGATTTACATGTATTTTGTTTGTCATAGCTCAATTGCAAAATATCATTTAGTCAAGCATGCATCAATATGCATCAAGTTGAAAAGGTAATCCGATGTACTAAGTTCCCGCTATGCGTAGGGCTGACAATTTCACCCTGACCCGATAAATATCGATCCATCCGACCCGATTATATGGACGAAAATTCGACAAAACACGGATTTTAATCGGGTGACGAATCGGGTCTGATTCGGGTGGACATACATCCAACCACCACCCGACCCATTCATCCACTCGTCTATCTTATTATATCTTTGTTGTCTTTCATCACCTGTATAAATGTGCATATGTGTTTGATCCATTGATCTTCTGAGAAGCAGTGTTCTGGTGTTTATACCTAATTTCTGATTCATTTATCTTAAAACAAAATATGATGAGTTAGTATTCTCATCTTTTTGTTAATTATGGCAATGGGTTAGTTATTGATATCCAGAGAAGAGGCAATACATTGTTTAAAAAAAATATCTGAATTGCTTTTGAGATCATCTTTTGAGTTTTGTGTGATCTGTTAACTGCTGGCTAAAGCTCTTAATTGTCCCAAAATCAGATGTGTTTTTTGCCATAAATGGTAGCTTCTTCACATATTACAATGTTCTTTTTTTATTATTCAAATTAGGTTAGCCCTATTATAGTATTATTAAAACTCAATTATTAGTATTATTAGAAGTGACATGTAATTCGTCCTTTAAACTTTAGTTACTTCGGATTATTATTGGTTTTTGGCTCCTTTCCATTTTTTGGTTGCATGTTTGGAGCATAGACATTGCTTGTAAAAACAGTATGATGATAGTTATTTTATGTACCTTTTTTTTTCGTTTTACCAAGGCTTTTCATCCGCAAAGCACCCGATTCACCCGTGGATGATGGGTGTATTGGATGTGGATTAAGAAAAAATAGGGTGATGGATGGGTCGGGTGGTGGATGGATGATTTGCGGGTGGAGGCGATTGAGTTCCACCCGATCCATTGGCAGCCCTAGCTATGCACGGGGTCCGGGGAAATGCCGCGGACCACAAGAGTCTATTATACGCAATCTTACCTAACATTTCTGCAAAAGACTGTTTAACCCCGACTTAAATTTGGTATTGATAATGTTTGTACATTTCTTGTGTCAAACTTGTAGCATTTCACTATCTAGAGAATAGGGTGTACATGGAAGATGTACACTATAAAATAACTTGAATTACCAATAAAAAAATCGAGGGCTAAAATGATCAAATTGATTGGCAAATCGGGTTACCAACGGATCTGAATCTCTTGCTAAAAGGTTCGTTGGTAATATTTACTTACTGAAATGAATCCCTCAGTAAAATTGCCAACAACAAACCGATCGGTAAATAACAAAAGATTATATTATTAATTTTCTAGAATTGTACTCATCTGTCTCAAAAAAAAAAATGATTCAATTTTCTTTTTAGTGTCTAAAAAATAACATATTTCATTATTTAGCACCAATTTAATTTTAAACTTTACCGTTTTGAAATGAGATAATCTATAATCACACAAATATCTTTGAATTATTTTAGACCATAAGATTCAAAAGTTTATTTTATTTCTTAAAGTGTATGTCAAATAAAAATATATCACATAAATTGAAACGGAAGGAGTATATTATATTTATTATATATATATATATATATATAGCAACTGTGATAACTCTCTATTTATTTTTCATAGAGTTAGTAGCATTACTTATTTGTTGTTATATGTGGATGACATTGTGTTTAATGCCTCCTTAGATTTGTTGAAAAATGATATCATTGCATTTCTTAAAACCGAATTTGTTATGACTGACTTGGGGAAGTTGAGTTACTTTTTTGGAATATACGTGACTAGATCTGCAAATACTATGTTTTTGTGTCAGCGCAAGTATGCAGAGGAGATAGTATAAGGCTAAAATGGCAAACTGCAAGATAATGTCCACTCCGGTTGACTCAAAATCAAAGCGTAGTGCCATTGATGGTGACCCAGTGTCTGATCCTGCCATTTATAGGAGTCTTGTAGGTGCACTACATTATCTTACTTTCACCAGACCTGACATTAATTATGTTGTTCAGCATGTATGTTTATTCATGCATGCTCATGAGCCTCATTTTACTGTCCTTTAAGCGTATCATTCGATATGTTAATGGCACACTTTATTATGGATTGCATCTATACCCCTCAACACCAATCAGGTTGCTATCATATACGGATGTTGATTGGACAGAGCTGTCCGGACACACGACGCTCCACCTCCGACTACTTTGTGTTTTTATGGGATAATCTCATTTCTTGGTCTTCCAAGAGAGACAAGCCACATCATCATGTTCGAGTGCAGAATCAGAGTATAGAGGCGTTGCAAATGTTGTTGCTGAGATCTGCTGGCTCTGCAACCTTCTTTTGGAGCTTTAGTGTCCCTTGCGAAAGACGTCTTTGATTTACTGTGATAACATATCCGCCATATAATTATCTCATAATCTGGTTCAACATCAGCAAACCAAATACATATAGATGGATATATACTTTGTTCGTGAGAATGTTGCTCTCGATCATGTTAAAGTGTTGCATGTGCCTTCTTCGTATAAATATGTATATATTCACGAAAGGTCTTCCTAGACAATTATTCCTCTACTTCAGATCCAGTCTAAGAGTCCGGCCTCCTCCACTCCGACTGAGAGTGTGTATTAGTGAATATTATTTAAATATTCACCGTATCTCATGTAATTATTAGTGATATATAATTATGATAAAAATATGATATCTATTATATTAAATTCTACATTATATATATATATATATATATTGTATTAATAAAAAACTAATATTCTATAATAAGGATCCAAAACGTAGCAGCAACAGGTGATCAACTCCCAATAGAATCCCCAATAAGCCAACAATAATTGCGAATGCTTGGTACAATAAAGGGGGCTGTAGCTTGAAGGGAAGAAGCCTGTTACTTTTTCTATTTGTCGCTTACTCACAGAATTCTTCCACCCTTTTGCAGGTAAATCATTCTTCATCATCGATCCGTATAGTGTTTTTTAAATTTAATTTCATTTATTTATGATCTCTGCTTATTTATTTATGTTCCTATCTGTATAAACACAACTGATTTTGATCTTAACAAATGATTGCGATCAGTTTTTTTTTTTTAAATCGTATGTGTTTCGTTTAAATTAATAATATGCTAGGTTTTTTTTTTATTCAATCAAGTAATTTGACTTTTTTCACTGGAGGAATCTAATGCTAATTGGAGTTGAGAATCGTTGTACTCCCCCGTTCCATATTAATTGTCTTGTTTTGCTTTTGAGAGTCAAGTTGACTAATTTTCGGAGCTAAATTGGATTAGTCACTTCATTATTTTAAAATTATGATTTAGATTTCAAAAACTACTATAAGTTAGCAATTCTTCTCATATCAATATAGTGAAAAAATATATTTCAAAATGTTGGTCATTGACTTTTAAAAATGGAAACTGGACAAGTATATGAGACGGAGGGAGTAGTTTAATTTAGCTAATTTTTGGTTAAGAGAAAAGTATGCAGGGTTTTAATTCTTAATCTCTCTGTCCCAATTTGTATGACATAGTTCGAATTTCGAGAGTCAAACAAGAAAAATCTTTGACCGCGATTTAATTGTATGTCCTTTAAATATTTTATAGGGTAATTATTGTGACTTGTAGTACTTTTTATGCAGTTTCTAAATATGTAAAATATTTTAAAAAAAAAACTTAACGATTGTATGTCCAAATATCACAGTCAAAATAAAGAAGTCCGACTCTTGAAATCCGAACGATGTCATATAAACTGGGACAGAGGGAGTATCATTTATTATAAACATGAATGACAAATGTTTGAGCAAAGTTGGAAATTTGCTCTGTTATTACTTTGGGATTGAGGCTATTGAGGCGTAATTGAATGAGATATGACTGTCAAACATTCAAGCGTAAGTTAGATTGTTTTGTCCATCACTAATTTGGAATTGAGGCATCATTGGTGGATTGATTGATATGACGTAAAACACTAAGGGCTCGTTTGGTACAAGGGATGAGGTATAATTAATTTCGGAATTAAATTTGAGATGAGTTTATCCCACGTTTGGTTGGGACAAAATCGCAGTATAACTAATTCCTTATTAGTTATCATGGGATTGTAGTGTTATTTTTATCCCGGTGGAGAGGGTGGGATAACAATCCCCGGATAATTAATCCGGGAATAACTTGTTCCCCAACCAAACGACCCCTTAGCGCAGGGATCAGCTTCTGGTATTAAAGTAAGAGGATGGATTTGACTTTGATCATCATTTAATCCGTGTAGTATTTGGCTTTTGTTAGAGGAATAGTGTTGGCATTAGTTGTTGATAATTTTAGTGCTATGAAGTGTAGAGGCAATATGTTTAGTCTTAGTCACCTTTGCAACCTCACATATGTAACTGTTGGGCAGAATTAAGTGGTAATTTATTGCCTATTGATGAGCCTGAGACAAAGACAGCATGAACCAAAATTAGAACTGATTACTGATTATTTTGATTGAAGTTCAAAGTCATGACGCTGGTAGCGAAGCAAATAGATTTTAGTTAAAAATTTAGTGTAACTAGTGCAAAGGAAATAATGAATCTTGTGTTACGCATTTCAATTTTTTATTTTTTTGCATTCCTATTGTTGTTTCATTTGATTGAATAATTCATAATGAATGACTGTGAGATCAGATCAGTTCTATTGAAATAAAAGGATTCAAGACCCAGTTGTTGAAGAATTTTGTCCATGGTAAAAGTGTCAACTTCCAACGCTTTAGCAGATTCCTTGCAATGCATAGATATATTTGCATGCCAGAAGAAATGGTAAAATTTGGTCAGCCATATATGTATATAATATGTGTGTGTGACGATTGAAGTTAAAAGTACTGGTTCTAACAAGCATGTACCTGAAGTGTATAGCTGTACGCTGCAGAAAATCCTTGGTAGACCTTGTGGTTGATTGATTTATTGTTGAACTTGTTGAGTGACCAGAGATTTCATCTTTAATGAAATGTAAGCAAAAAGTTGTACACAAAATAATCTTTTCAGGAGAGTCAATTTTGCATATTTCTGTCAAATCCTCTTTCTAAAGTATGGCTACTTCATTTTCTTGTGCTGTATAACCAAATAATGTCCAGTAAAGGAACCTTGTTGGCAAAATGAACTTGTAAGCAAAATACCAAATATAATAAAAATAACAATGTGTCAACCAAACTAGTTTAGGTCAACTATATGAGTCATCTATATCCATTCTGTTCTGTTTAGGACTATTTCATTCTAATACTTATCATTTGCCTTTTAAACAAAATCAAGGATACTACCTTCTTCTGGAAATATTAAATTAGGGTTTCTCGAATTCTCTAATTCTTAAACTTATAATCATATAATAAAGACTCACAGCAAGCAACTAACACTAGACCTTCTGTAACTGTCCAACAACTAAATGTTGATCCAACTAATTGGCATTGCTTGTAAAGATTCTTTGTTTTCTTTTCCTGTTTTGTTCTTAGTTCAGTTTGCCAATATTCCTTGAGATTGTAGAACTTTTGAGGCAATGTGAGTTTAGGGTTATCTCGTTGCTTCTTAACACTGGTTATGTTGTTGTAATCATCATAATACAGAATTGTGCATTTGGGTTTACAGAGTCAAATCATCTCAGAAGAATTTTTATCATTTTGTGATCTTATGTAATCTTGTATGTCTGCACATTCATCTTAACATTCGCATTTTTAAGACACTCATGTCGTGATATGCTGGGACATAGAAACCAACATGCACTCCCATACAACATTGCTGGTAATGTAACTTTTTTGGTAGAATTTGTCTTCCATCTTGGTAGGTTTTCTTATCACATAGTACTCCCAATAACACTTCTATTTCAACCACCCTATGTTATCAGATCATTCTATGTGGTTTGTTCTCGTGCCATTTTTCTTAAAGACTGAATTGCATATCAAATTATTTGTATTAGGGCTTAGACATCACATTTCCGTCTAACCTCACTTAAACTTCATTCTTTCTGTGGGACAAATCCCAAATCTTTTCTTATGGTTATATGGGGTTCCAGAGAATGTACTTGATACTTATGTTTATGTGGGTTCAAAACACATAATTAATGAACAAAAAGAAAATGAACAGCTTTCTGTTCTTGCAACTGCCATTCTTCAAGTGCTATTAGCATGTTGATTTATATTTTTTGTACTTTATTATGCTTTTTCTTGAATCTAGACTGATTGTTTCACTTGGCAGCATGGATGTCAAGGTCTGCCTGTTTCTTGTCATACTCGGTGCTGTTGGTTGTACAGCTAGAGAATTAGCAGCCCCTGACCTCCTTATTAAAGAAAAAGCTGAGGATGTTTCAGGTACTCCTCCTATTCTTGTGTTACCAGTGCCCAGTGACTTTAGTATTGTGTTTGATTTTTGTAATATGGATTGTGAAGTAACGGGATAGCTTTAAATCACACACACATAGGAAAAGGATGACTGTGCTAAATAGTACTCCCTCTGTCCTAATTTATGTGGCACACTTTCCTTTATAGTTTGTCCCAAAAAGAATTTCTATATTTAGAAATAATTTAACTTAAAAATATTCCTTTTACCCATTAATGAGACGATTTACAACTACACAAATATCTAAGGCTTGTTTTGGATCACAAATTTCAAAAGTCTTCCTTTCTTTTTTAAACTCCGTGCCTAGTTAAATGGTGCCACAAATTGGGACAGAGGGTGTAATTTTTTTTGGTACACTACACGCTAAATAGTAATTGTGCAGCCATAAAATCTACAAATTCTATGGTCAATACCCTATCTATAATCAACGAGAACCTCTTTGATTTTCCAGGATAGAGGTCTTATCGAAGTGTGTCATTTTTTGTTAGTGAAAGCATTTCCTAAGCTAAGCTTTGAATTTGCTTGCAGTTTATTCATTTACTAAATTTATGTTCTTAAAAACTCTTACGGCAGTGACCTTTCTCTTCCAGTTTTTCTTCCCCAAGCCTGTAAATTTAAGCTGCAACATCAACTTTGCTCTAATCCGAAAATATTTCTTCTCCTTTCTTCTGCACTTATTACCAACCGACCAGTCTCATGAGGAAGTACCATCAATATATTTGCCACAAGGTTCTTCTCTGTTCTCTGCTCAATTTGGTTTGTTTGTCCTTTCATTTAGGATGGTTAGCGAAAATTCACTGGAAAATGCGATACCTCATGTGACTTATCAAGTTTCCCTTTGTGTATGTGTATATAATGTCAGATATGACCTGTTTTATTAAATAGAAGAATAGACTGGAAATACAAACTTGGAAGGTCAAGTGTTTCATTTATTTGCTTGGTCGTCTAGGTCATAATGGACGCGCATATTAGACGGAGGTGGCAGTCTTACTTCTATAAACTCTTGAACGAAAAAGAAGATAAAGACATTGTGCTGGGAGATCTGGAAGGTATCGGGATTTTGGGTATTGTAGAAGCATTAAGGTTGAGGAGGTTAAGGGTGTTGTTCGCATGATGTGCAGGGGAAGAACGACCGGGCCTGATGAGATCCCAGTTGAATTTTGGAAGAGCGCAGGCAGGGCAGGTTTGGAGTGTCTGACTGAGTTCTTTAATGTCATTTTTAAGACGGTGAGAATGCCCGAAGAATGGAGGTAGAGTATAATGATTCCTTTGTACAAGAACAAAGGTGACATCTAGAGTTGCAACAACTATAGGATATCTAGCTGCTAAGCCACTTTATGAAAGTTTGAGAAAGGGTCGTGGAGATGAGGGTGAGAAGAGACGTCTCTATTTCTGAGAACCAGTTTGGATTCATGTCAGGGCGTTCGACTATAGAAGCCATTCATCTTATTAGGGGGTTGGTGGAGAAGTATAGGGGAGAGGAAGAGAGACTTACATATGATTTTCATCGACCTCGAGAAGGCATACGACAAAGTCTTTAGGGAGGTTCTATGGAGATGTTTGAAGTCTAGAGGTGTACCTATGGCGTACACTAGGGCAATCAAGGATATGCGTGATAGAGTCAAGACCAGGGTACGGACAGTAGGAGGAGACTCGGAGCACTTTCCAATGATGACGGAGCTGCACCAGGGATCAACTCTTAGCCCTTTCTTATTTGCCTTGGTCATGGACGGACTGACGCGACAAATTCAAGGGGAGGTGTCATGGTGTATGTTATTCGCAGACGACATAGTCCTGATAGAAGAGAGTCGCAACGGAGTGAACGCTAAGCTGGAGGTTTGGAGACAGACTCTGGAGTCTAGAGGGTTCAAGTGGAGTGCAAGTTCAGTAACGGGAGCGACCATGAGACAGACGTGGATGTGAGGCTTGATACTCATTTCATTCAAAAAAAAAGGAAGCTTCAAGTACTTCAGGTCTATTATCCAAGGGAATGTAGAGATTGATGACGATGTCACACATCGTATTAGGGCAGGGTGGATGAAATGGAGGCTCGCATCTGGAGTCTTGTGCGATAAAAAGGTGTCACCAAAACTTAAAAGCAAGTTCTATAGGGTAGTGGTTACGCCGACTATGTTGTATGGGGCGGAGTGTTGGTCAGTAAAGACTTCACACATCTAAAAGATGTAAGTTGCGGAGATGAGGATGTTGAGATGGATGTGTAGGCATACAAGGAGGGATATGATTAGAAATGATTATATCCGGGATAGAGTGGGAGAGGCCTCGGTGGAGGATAAGATGCGGGAAGCGAGGTTGAGATTGTTCGGGCATGTGCAGAGGAGAGACACAAATGCCCTAGTGCGGAGGTTTGAAAGGTTGGCTATGGACGGGTTCAGGAGGGGTAGAGGTAGGTCGAAGAAGTATTGGGGAGAGGTGATTAGACGGGATATGACGCAGGTGCAACTTAATGAGGACATGACCTTAGATAGGGAGTTGTGGAAGGCCACGGATTAGGGTAGTAGGTAGTTGAGCGTAGTCCTACTTATGCTTACAAACTGGTAGTTGTAGTGTTATTATTGTAGCCTACTTAGCCTGTCATACTAGTAAGCGCAATATTGTTTTATAGTCCTTTGTCATTTGATTTCTGATGTTATGTGTTCTTTAGTGTACTTTGGTTATCTTATTTACTTACGTTAGTTACTGTTTCTTTTTTCAGAATGCGTTATCATGACTTATTCGTTTTTGTTACCCGCATTTTCATACTGCTTTAAATTTCTTGTCCGAGTCTGACCTTTTCTCTTGCTTTGCTTGTGCTTATGCTTTGTCTTGAGCCAAGGATCTTTCGGAAACAACCGCTCTACCTACCAAGGTAGAGGTAAAGTCTGCGTATACTCTACCCTCCTCAGATCCACGTTGTGAGATTTTACTGGGTATGTTGTTGTTGTCGTCTAGGTCATAATAGCAGTTTACTCTTAAAAAATTGAGCACAAGGTATGTTTCTCTTAAAAATAAAGGGTTCTTGATAATTTGAGAAACTTTGGTGCGTGCAAGTTCTTAAAAAGCTGCTTACATGGATTTATTGTCTGTTTATCCTCCATTATTAAGATTTTGTTAGATGGGCATGTAGGTGATTTCTCCATCCAATTACTCTTTCTGGTAGATTTCTTATATTCATGCTTACTAGCCTAATTTATGTTTTACTATATTCTCCTGTAGCAGATGCTATCATCTTGTTTAATTTATTATGTGAAGTAATTTATTTTCACTTGATTGATCTAGGAGCACTTGAATAAAATTCAAACTGTAATAAAACAAACATTAATCTTGGTTTTCTTGCAACAGCATTGTGGATAAGTAACCTACAGGCACAGAGACAACTTCAGCCTCTGAAAGATGCCAGCGGTAGTAAAGAATTGTGCACATTATGTGAAGAATATACTGCTACTGCACTTGGTTACCTTGCTAAAAACAAGACCCAGGCAAAGATACTTGGCCTACTTCTCCAGACCTGTTCGAAGATGCCAATATACAAGCACGAGGTACGCATGATTTGACTTACATGTCCATCTATTGACCATTAAATTATTTTGTCTAAATGATTAATTCACTTCCTTGTGCATCGGGATTAATTCACTGCCAATTAGAAAACTGATTCCATTTAGGCACTATATTTTCAGATGTAATGCTCCATGCACGGTCATGAAGATAGCTGAAGTCTTCTTTTAATGTGCATATCCCATTTCATCCGATAGTGTTATTCTACTTTGAGTCTGAGACATCCTTAAATGTTTTACAGTTACCAATTTAAAAAGAAAGACATCCTTAAATGTTTAACCCATTTTTTGATGATATCAATTATCTTATTTACAATAAAGAAAGAAACTGGAGACCACTCTGATTATGGATTAAAAGCAATTCCCAGTCAGCATAGAACGAACCTGCTTCTCAAGTTCATTTTCTTTTTTATTACGAGTATAGTTCATCATTCAGATTTTAATTGAGCATTCCTTAAAGTTTCCCATTTTCTTTGGATACAGTTTGGCTTCTTTCGAAATCCAGAATGACTCAGATTAGCCCTATTATGATGAAGCGAATGTATAAATTAGTGGAGTTTATCTTTTGATCTTATCCAGAGAGCCTTAGCTAGATTGTTTTCAGTGGGCCTTTATGCGACTGTGTATGAAAAGCTTAATAAATAGCTTGCAATATCAAAGGCGGAAAACATAAAAAAATTCCTAGTTTGGCTTTATGCACAAATTGCAAATACAGCGAGTGCTATTAAATTGTTAATAATTCCTAATTACACACACATTACGATAATTGCATCACTTTGCTGTCTATATTTGTTGTTTAGTGTCGGAGTCCATCAGCAATTAGGTGATGCCTGACGCTTTGGCACCTGCACGAAAGCACCTTATAAGATGAGGCAAAGTGCTCAGCCTGTATTGCATTTATTGATGTTTATGTGTGCCTCAAGCAAGGGTTTAGCAATAGCTTGATATCTTTAGGATCTACATGCAACAACATTGATATGCTATTTTCTGTTTCTTGCTATTAATTTGCAAGTGATTTCTCTTAAAATATTTTGCTTGTAGTGCACTGCCCTGGTGGATCAATATGTTCCTCTCTTCTTCTTAGAGATCTCCACTATCAAACCTGATGACCTTTGCCATAAGGTTGACCTTTGTCAGCAAGTGGTTTCCATCTCTCAACAGTTCTCCCAGAATGGCTGTGACTTATGCCATCAAGTGGTTAGAGAGACACTATTGAAATTGAAAGATCCCGACACTCAGGTATGCTTGTCTTTCAATATATACATTTTATGCCGAACTATAGAGAAAAAGAAAAAAAGGAACCATGTTTTCAGGGTTAGGGTCCACTTACAATTACTTAAGAAGTCTGTGCTATTGCAAAGGCCAGAGGTGGTTAATCTGATTCTCTAATTGCTACATAAAAATGTCAATTCAAATTACAAATGTGTATCACTAATGTGGTATCTTGAAAAAACAACCAACAAGGGTGTGTTAGCATGAACTTGATCAAAAACTGCAAATGTGTTACAGATAATGATACTTCCTTTAGAATCCTTCATAATGCCTAGGAAGTTACTAATTATGCACGTGTTTTGATAAGGTACGAATGTCATAATATACCTGTATTTATTAACATTTAAAAAGATTCCTATTTTCTCAACTTTGTGGATGCTAAAAAATGTTTAGCATTTCTTTTTAGTTGCAAGCTATTCATATAGGATATATATAAGCGTATTTATAGTATGTGTGTGCGCGTACTTGTGTGTTGATCTATGTTGCAGTGGTGTCATGGACTCTAGGTCAGCTTGCACACACCTCGACTATTTCACCGGGACCTACTACCTCTTACTAGCATAGATACCAATTAACTCAACCCACAAAAACTTAGGCAGACAGAATAATATCTCCTAATAGATTTTGCCTCTACTAGGATTTGAATCCTGATTCTCATGGTTTTCATTCCACCTATTTGATTGCTAGACTACACCCTTGGGTATGATACCGTGGAGATGTTTTGTCGGGCACTGTTAGTATAACTAAAACGACTATACAACTTTACACCTCAAAATGTCATTAAAAGTTACTGGTTTGAATCATACTTTATTTCATTTACACTCCTTATGAAAAAATGTCATTAACCCATACATGTCTATAGAGACAGTAAGTGGTTGTTTGTTTTTTAACCTTTTTAAATTTGGCAAGTGATGGTATGTAGTTTTTATGCGACAGAATATATTCGCTTGTGAATATCTTCAGTAAACTCATTTGCTTCTCGTATTATTTCAGTTAGACATACTTGAGTTGCTCCTGAAGGCATGTGGATCTGTTGAAAAATATGCTAATAAGGTAAACCCACTCTGATACTAATATTACTGTTATAGCTATACCTTATATGCCTGCTCATACTTCCCAAATTCCATCTCTGGTAACTCTTTTCTTATGGTTCTAAACAACTATTGTACTTGCTTGCAATGAATGTTTCCTCCTCAGTAAGGATCTAGTTTGCAAGGGATTTCTAGTGATCCATTTTATTTTACTTATAGACATGTAATATTTGATCACAAGGGTTAATTGCTCTTTAGAAGTGATTATATCAATGAGTAAGTGCCAGGGTCTTATTATATTACTTGCAATACTTCTGTATCCTAGAGAACTATTAAGTACTTGATGACTAATATGTGGAAGGAAGGATACAAGGCTGTTTGGTAGCTGTACTGATGTTATTTTTCTTCCTCTGTCTCGACGGCTTTTTGTTTCTGCCTCGTGATATTCTGCAGTGCAAGAAACTGGTCTTTGAATACGCACCAGTGATCCTCATTAACTCAGAACATTTTCTGGAGAAAAATGACGTATGCACTATTCTGCATGCTTGTGAGCCTGCTGTTGGTAAAGAGGAAGCATTACCAGACATGCAAACTTCATTGCATTCTGACTCTTAAGGAAGACAGGCTGTTGAGCCTAGCTTCGGATACGTTGTATGTAAACAAACAATTGGATACCATCTTTCAGTTTGTGCCTTGTTTGTGTATAATGTGTAAAATTGAAGTGCAAACTTCATCTCTTGTTTATATGCAATGATGTTTATGGAAGGAGCTCAATTTGATAAAAGTTACATTGTTGTTCTCGATTGCTAAGAGCACTTAGGTTGGATAGTATTTGGTCGAAAGATCCGAATAGAACAAGGTTATGAGACTTTTGCTACTGTTGGTTAGCAAAGTTGAATCAGCGAAGGTAATTTCTTGGCCCCAGATTGATTGATTGTGTAGTTACTCTCTTTGTCAATATCTACTGCAAAGGGTGATTCTGAGAGAAGAATGAAGAATGAGTGTCTTAAGAACCCAGAACATGTCAAAAAAAGGCTGTTGGATTTTTCTCATAAAAATGCTGGAATTAAGCATCTGTATTCTTGTACTTTACATCTATTTACGTAGAAATTTGGATCTATTTTTGCGGGAACACATACTCGACGACACTTTTTTATGACAACGGAACTCCAGCCGCTACTATTCGGGTGCGTACAGGGTAAATTTCGCTTCTGTGCAATAGCCCACAAATCACACAGGAGAGGTAACCCGCATTAGGCAAGCCTCGTGTGGTTATTAATGGACCAACCAGAGATTGACGACACATACACTTTAAGATTTTAGATTTATCAATCTTCGAAAAATTAAAGCTATGTTCTGATTAAATACATCGTATCAAAATATAGATATATTTTAAGCATAAATGTATGTAACTAAAATCTAAGCAAAGAAAATAAATATTAGGAATCCATCCATAAAACCAATGGACCAACTAGAGATTGACTGGTGGAGGGGCTCTGAGTGGGAATCTGTACCTCAACACAAGAGAGCTCAATCACTAACTTATGCAGCAAAAGACAGACAAAAAATAAGAGAGACAGTGTACTAGGGATGGCAATTGGGGGGCTGGAGCGGGTACCCCTCCCTGCACCCGTTTCCGCCATAAAATTTTATACCCGTCACCTATCCCATCCGTGGCGGATACATTTTCAACATTATATTCGCTTAGGCGAGTATATTCCTAAATCTACACCCGCTCCACCACTCAAGTGGATATCCGCCACCCGTCTATACTCGTCTGTACCCGTCAGTCATATTTGTAATCGATTCATTTGTCATTTTGTCAACCTGTCAATTCATTATTATTGGGCTTATGGGCTGCTAAAATATGTGTGTCAAATTATTTGGGTTTTAGATAAATATAAAGTTGTACAAATAAAATTATAGTTGGCGGGTATAAGGCGGGCGGTGGATTTGGGGCGGGCGGTTGGATGCGGGGCGGGGCAGGCGGGTATGAGATGGGTATAACTGCAAATCACCACCTATCCATACTCGTCTACTACCCGTCAAAGTTATACACATACCCCACCTACTGCCCGTCAAAGTTATACCCATATTCTCCCCAACTGGAGGGGATACAATGCGGAATCCGCAAAATTATACCCACCTGCTATCCCTACCGTGTATAAAGTAATTTTATTCAAGTTTGAAATTTAAAAATACTTTATGCGTAGTGCGGAGGTGCTGGCTGCTGGTCTCCAACTCATGTTAGACTGCACGTCCTTCCTACTTCAATTTTATTATCCAATGCACATGTGCTTGTTATGGGGTGTACTTTGGGACTAAAATGGTTCACATTATCACATCTTGTCCGTTTGACTTTAAGAACCAAACCGAAATTTATATTTGATTGAGGGAGTTATATCGAAAAGATTATCTATATCTTCAAGATAGGAGTAAAATTGACATATACTTTATTCTTTTTAGATTTACTTGTGAGATTACATTGAAAATATTATTGTTATAACAATCAACTTCATGAGAAATTGTTTCTTCAAATTTAAAGGGACAATAACATTTTTAGTCCTTCAATTATTGATGTATTTTAATTTAGATCTTTATAATATATGACTTAACATATTTAACCTTTAATTAACAAAAAATATGTGTTTTTGATCCTTTTATGTAGAAAATATTATATTTATGGACTATTTTAGAATTATATTGCTTCAAATATTGAGTAACAATTCAAATTTAACATTACATATGCAACATTAAGTATGATACGATTGATAATGCGATAAGTTTGTTTAAAGTCATGGTTCATTTCAATTAATTGGAAGTTCAAAATGCTTAACTATCACAATGACCAAATTTAGAATTTTCCAATAACTTAGGGACCAAAAACCGCTATTTACTAATACAAGGACGAAATAGGACCATTGATGAAATTTCCTTATTCCTCTATCTTCTCTCATATAAAACCAGACAATTCGATAACGACCCTCGCTTACCAATTGGAGAGTTAAATAGGAAAAAACAAATACTTCTCTTATGTCATTTCCAACTATCCAGAAAAGGATATTCGTAAAGAAGTTCATGATCTCAATAATCATTTTAATATGAAAAATGAGATTATTAGGAAATACGAGTACCGGTTGAAAACATATGTACATAACCCGGTAATTTTTGCCCCTCTATATCTTATGTATACAGAGTATACAAAATACAATTCTATGATACATTCTACTAACTCTTAGGGGTGAGCACGGGTACAGAGTACCCAGATACCCGATCGGAACCGATATTAACGGGTAGATTCCGGATAGATATATTATAATAACGGATAGGTTTCGGATAGTAAAATTAGGAATCGATCAATGTCGGGTCCGGTTCCGGTTCCGGCAAATAGAGACAGGGTACCCGGATTTAACCGATACCCGAAACCTATGAAATATTAAATATTTTTACTTTTTTAATTCCATTATTTTTTAGTTAATAATAATAATAAAGAAAAGGTCATACTAAAGTACACCATTTAAGGGGGGAAAAACCAAATGCAAAACCGTCACTTTCACCATCAAGAAATAAATCAAATAATACAAAGTGACAATCATAAGCAGAGAAAAAGCCAAAAGCGGTAGAAAACTGAAAAAATAATTTTTTTAAACTATGTACTACTTTAAGTTATTGAAAAAGAAAGTTGAAATGAAAACCAAAGCAAATCTTTGAAACATTCTTGGGATATTTGCTCCGAAAGGATTTTTATGGGTTTTGTGGCACTGGCTTTCAGAGGATAAGCAGACGAGTTTATTCCTAAATCAAAGTTGTTATATGAAGACATTATTTTACACAAAGAAACACCGATTCCGGGTACCCGGAAACCTACCCGAAACCGCAGGATTCGGGTAATGATTTCTACAGGTAGGTTCCGCGTAGTAAATTTAAGAACCGATCTTTTATTGGGTAGGGTCCAGATAGTTCAAAAAAATTAGGGTACCCGAACCCGCTCACCCCTACTAACTCTTCACATAATAATAGGTGTAGAATTCCTTTTTGCAAAAAATGTAGTAAGTTCTTCTCTTCTTGCCCCCATAGAAACCTAACGTGTGCAGACATTAGGCCGAACATCACCGTGTCAACACACATTCCTCCTGTCATCTTCCTTTCTCCTTTTAGCAGTAGCTTATTCGAACGTTGTAAACTCATTTTTGCCTTTGTAATACCAGCACATGTCATGCCATCAACAACAATAACAACATAACCAGTGTAATTCCACTAGTAGATCGTGTGCTAATAAAAGAGAGTGCCCTATTTGAGACAATGCAGACAAACTAGAAAAAGAGTGGCTTTGCCCCCAGGGGCACATGCGAGTTGGTAAGTGGCAAGGTGATTGGGGTACAACCACTCCGATGTCGCGGGTTCGAATCCGTGTAGTGACAGTCTTTGCTGAAATATTGCAAGGGTTGTTGCTGGGTTCCTATCCCGTTGGTCCTCTTCCTTGCAAGGCTGTTACTCGCGCATATCCCTCGATTTACATCTCACTTGGCCAAGGGCCTCTGGTATAAGTGGAGAGGTTTCGCCTTCGGTACTTTCCCCTTCACAAAGAAAAAGGAGTGGCTTTCGTCCTTGAACAATGCACCTGTCAGCTTTTGCTCCTAGCTTTACCGAAAACATTTTGGAACAACTCAATCTAGAAAGTTCAATGAGTAGAAAAAACTGTTTGTGAAGGAAAAGGAGTGGCTTTCGTCCTTGAACAATGCACCTGTCAGCTTTTGCTCCTAGCTTTACCGAAAACATTTTGGAACAACTCAATCTAGAAAGTTCAATGAGTAGAAAAAACTGTTTGAAAGGCGCATTAGGGTGAAGCCAAAGAGATTTCGAAATCTCTATTTCCTGTACTATCAAGAAAATCGAATATCAGGAAATCTGAATTTTATGATAGAGAACGCTATAATAACAATTAAATCATAAGAGGTGAAATTTACCAAATCAGTTGAGTGTTAAACAGCCAATTTGACCTCTTCAGCTACTGTAATTCGGCCAATAACAACATATCCTGTGTGATCCCACCCTGAGGAGGGTAGGAGGTATGCAGATTTAAGTGGATCTGTCCCGTTCATAAGAAAAATTCACTTAACTGCGGTTTAAATTTCTGTTTCCATATTTCTCGATCAGGTCCAGCACCTATCTCCTTTCTTTTTAACTTCTACAATTACAACTTTCTCCGTTAACCGGTTAATCTCCATTATTAAGACAAATTTCCCATTTTGCCCCTCAACCCTCACGGCGACGCCATTTTTCCCGGTAACTCTCATCCCTTACGCCTTCGCAACCTCCTCAATCCTCTGCTTTATTCTCTCTGCTGACTCCGCTGAAACAAACCGTTCAACATCCACTGTATCTTTGCCTCCTAAACACTTCAATAATCCAGATAAATTAACACCTGATGATAATGAGATTATATGAAACGCATTTAGTAATTTGCCAACGTCGTCGTCGTCGGAACTTGCTGGTGTTTTTAACTGAAATTCGTCATCGAGATACGATTTCACCTCCTTATAACCTTTCCGAAACCACGGATCGTTCCTGATCTGTTCAATGGAGATCCGAGTCTCGGGATTGGTGTCGAGGAGCCGAGTCAGCAACATTTTTAAACCGTGCGAAGTCCATTTAGGGCAACGAAACTCGCCTTTATAGATTTTCCGATACATAGCCATTAGATTTGAATCAGTGAATGGTAAATAACCAGCGTTAAGCACAAAAAGGATGATGCCACATGACCAGATATCCACCTTAGCTCCATCGTATCCCTTTTTCTCGAGTATTTCAGGCGCCACGTAAGCTGGAGTGCCGCAAAGCGTGTGGAGCAATCCATCGGGTCGGATCTGATCCGAAACCGCACTTAACCCGAAATCGGTAACCTTAAGATCCCAATTTTCGTCAAGCAATAGGTTTTCGAGTTTCAGATCTCGGTGATACACACCACGAGAGTGACAATAATCAACGGCGGAGATTATTTGCTGAAAATATCGACGGCTGAGATCCTCGCTGAATCGACCTTTGGTGACCTTAGTAAACAACTCTCCACCTTTAGCGAATTCCATTACGTAATAGATCTTCGTCTTTGTAGCGAGTACCTCATGAAGGCGCACGATAAGAGGATGACGCAACCTGCGCATGATAGCAATCTCACGCTTAACGTGCTCCGTGAAACCACCTTCAATATCTTCGCCTTGCTTACCGTCTTAATAGCAACGCTTTGCCTTGTTCTAATGTCCCTTGCATGATAAACCTTGGCAAAAGCACCACAACCGAGGAGTTTTCCGACCTCATATTTTCCAAATAGGTTAAGCTTGAAATCTCCCCCTCCGGCGGCGGCGGCGGTGGTTGCGGTGGCTGATGACGATGAACTGCTCTCCTCATGTAAGATCTCTGGCATTATCAAATTCCTCCGGAAATATTACATAGGGTAGGCAAAGAGAAAATGGAAGAATATTATAACGAGGGGATTCAAAATTTCACTAACCGTTTGAAAGTTCAATTAGTCAACCAATAAAATTACTAAACATCATTGCTGGATGATCAAATATTATCTGGCAGCATAAAACTACTTCAGCTTTCCAGGAAAATCAAAAGATTCGAATGGAGATTGGTGACGAAGGTATGTAAAGTGTGAATTTTGGTTTTAATTTGATGGGTCAACGTGCAAACCTTGATATTCTTTTTGTTAAAAGTATTAGAAGAAGTTGAGGTAGGGAGAGGGCACGGGAAATGGACCGACGTGTTCAAATTAACCACGTTACTCGTTTTACTTAGAAAAACACAAGTTGCAACTAGGGGTGGGCAAAAAATTCGGGGAACCAAAAAAACCGAATCGAATTGAAATTCGGTTTGGTTTTTCTCGGTTTTAAAAAAAATGATTTTTCAAAAAATCGAACCGAATCAGGATTTAATGATTCGGTTCGGTTTTTTTATTTTGAATACAAATCGAACCGAAAAATCGATTTTTTTTTAGGCTATTACTATATCTTGAATCATAGCCATTGAAGCTAATCTATGAAGTTTTTATGGAAATCGCATGCTGCATGAACTTTGATTAACATATCACGGAAATATATAACATAAAATGTAGGGAGAAAATGTAGTTGTAAATTGATAAAACTTTAAATGGTCATAACTATGCGCTCGGATGTCCGTTTTACCCGATTATTTTTTTGATTTTGCGTATTTTTTCGAGACGGAGCTGGTTTTGGCGCAGCCAATTTTTAGAAATACGTCCGTTTTTTCAATCAATTTGTGTTTTCCCCCCAAATCGATTTCTAATTTTCTTTTTTCTTTAGTAAAAATCTCACGATACACAATAGATTTCAACGTAGAAATTTCATGATAGTGTAGGTGTGAATGTCAATTTCAGTTTTGGAAATTCAATTTTTTTTAAAAAAATAATCCCCGACCAGGCCCACTAGAAAAAACCGATACATCCGGAAATATAAACTGATATATCGGTTTTTTAAAAAAAAAAGTTGTATTCGGTTTTTTTTTAAAAAAAATGATTTTTATTCGGGTCATATTTTTCGGATACAAAATCGATATACGTCCACCCCTAGTTACAACAGGATGTTCCGCCAATTGCAGATCTAACACAAAAACAAATTAATTGCTAATCACATGGATCACGAGGGCAACAAAAATGATTGAACTCGAAAGTTCTAATGGTAGGAGACTAGTAGTGGTAAAATTAAAGCATAAAAATATGATATGCCTAATTCGTTGAAGTTTGAGCGGATTAATAATTCTTTCATTTATTATTCATTTTGATCGTTTAATTCAGCTCATATAAAAATTAAATTGATTTGAACTAAATATGTAGCTCAAATTGCTTTATAACAAATTTTGTTAAAATATTTTTATTTTTTGATATGTTATATAAGCCATAATAAATAATAAAAAGATTTTTAGTTTTGTTTTTTTAGTTGGACAAATTATAAGAAAACAAGTCGAAGAAGACTGGACAAGAATCGAGCAGGTTGTTGCTATAATATATTGTTTAGCTTATTTTGAACTAACTCATCTCAATCCAAGTAGTAATATTTGGGAAAATTTATAACCCATAATTTATTAACTCAATATATTTTGATCGATCTAAATTCAACTCAAGTCGTTTATGAGTCGGAATCTTCTTCTAGAACTCCATTGTCCGATTCCGAAGGTGACATTAGTGTATTGTGATAATGTTAGTGATATCTACCTCTCAGGGAATCCGGTGAACCATCAACGCACTAAACATATTGAGCTAGATATCCACTTTGTTCGTGAAAAGGTCGCTCGCGGACAAGTGTATATCTTGCATGTCCCATCGCGCTATCAGATTGCAGATGTTTTTACTAAAGGTTTTTCGCTGATATTATTTGAAGATTTTCGGGACAGTCTCAGCATACGCCTACCTCTCATTTCAAAAGAGGTAACTGATAGAATAATTATTAATTAATAGTGTAATTAATAATTATTGTAATTGATTGTAGAATTATTTGTATATGGTAGGTAGATTAGCATTAACTTAGCCTAATCTTATCATAATGTAGGTAGATTAGATGGCTTGATCTTAGCATAATCAGATCATATTATTAGCCTAATTGTAAATTGTGTTAGTGAATAATTAACACAATGTTGGAAGATGAATATTGAGGAAAATATTCTTATTGTAACCGCAGGAACTTAGGAAGAGAGTTGGATAAATAGAAAAGAAAGAAAAATGAATAAGGAAAACGAAAAATACAGACAAATAATTAAAAATAGAAAAATGACGCTTCAAAATAGGATTGGTGCTTTCTACTTTTTTAAGCTTAAAAATATTGGCTTAAAACTGATATTGAACTGGAAAGGTGGTAGTTGTTCAAGGTAATAGGACTAATATTGAGCTCGGAAGGTGGTTGTTAAAGTTGTTTGAAGTTAAAAAGATGTTTGAATCGACTTATTTTAAGTATTTTCTTATTTTTGAGTTAAGCCAATCTAATATTCTTTAAATGTCTTCTTAAAAATAAAATATAAGTTCAAGGGTACTAATCGAAATAGTTTTTAATATATGTCAAAAGTATATTATTTTGGTCCTTAAATCATAAAACTAACGTTTCTCCACACACAATAAAAAAGAAGTTAAAATTAAAGCTGGATTACATACCTGCAACTTAGTTTCTCTATGACACAACGGTAGAAACCGATACAGCTCAGGCCCAGGAAAACAAGTCAAATATGATTATTTTAAATTGAATCCATTTACTGATCAGCCTAAGTGAAAATAAACCTAAATTTGCCTTACCCAATTCCTTCTTTCCGCCATAAAAAGCATCTGGAAGAATTCCTATCACCGGTAAGGCAACTTGGCTTAAGTGTGTTTTTGACAGAGAAAGTAAGTAGCCGGTATGGAACTCGGAGAAACATTAGTTTTAGTTTTACAGAAATTGAGTTAGGTGTTAATAATTCAAAGACCAAAATTGTTGAATAAAATTTATCTATCCGTCGAATGACTATTTCGATGTTCAACATTTATGAAATCAATAAGTTAATAGTTAATTATACATAAGACTTCTTAATTGAATAATAATTAAACATTAATTAAATGACTTAATGAAGAATTAAACGTAAGTGAATGTAAACAACTAATGGTTGCTTGAACAACTTCTTGTTGTTTACAATCAGTGTCTGTTTAAACAGCCACTGACTGTTTAGTGTTTACAACTATAATTTATAAAATGTGGAGTTCTTATGTCAACTTCTTGTTGTTTATAATAGATAATCATTATTTATTTAAATTTTTAATTATTATCTACTACTTATAATTTACAAGGAGTGCGATTCTTATAGAAACAACCAGTGATCGTTGAATAACTTCTTGTTGTTTATTATAAATAATTAAAGTTTGTTTAAACAACCACGTATTTTTTATTAACTTGTGATTGTGCAAGCCATTAACTTTCATGTCTAAACACCTACAGGTTCTTAAAAAATACAATAATAAAAAAAATCTAAATTAAATAGATGCATGTGGACATGAATTAGTCTGTTCTCTTTGTAAATGTATCCTATGAGTCGAACCTAAACTTGCAATGATTACATTTGTAAATAATCACAAACTAATTAAATAACTTGTGGTTAATTATACACAAAACCTGAACTTGTAAACGGTTCATTTGAAAGTTCTTTTAAACAACTCGTGATTGTTCCACACGTACAAAAAATCTGAATTTGCACATGTTGCATATGTAAACAATCATATCTTTTTAAAATAATTTAAGATTACTTGTACACAAATCTGAACTAGCAAGAATTGCATGTATAAACAAACACAATTTTTTTAAACAACCCATAGTTATTTATATACAAAGTCTGAATTTGCACAGGTTGTACCTGTAAACAACCACATATTCTTTTAAATAATTTGAGGTTGTTTATACACACTCATGAACTTGCAAAGATTTTTTATGTTTGAATAACCACATAAATTTTAACAATTCATACATTGAACTTAAACTTGCAAGGAATTCATGTGTAAACAACCACAATTACATAAAAAAAATAATTATTTCATGTCTAAATAGCTACGAATTTTAAAACTATGCATATACTATTCATAACAATATAAACAGTCATCAATTTCTTAAAAAATTATGATTATTTATACATAAAACTTAAACTGGTATATATTCGACGCGTAAATTTCTTAAACAAATTATGGTTGTTTATACATGAAATATGTGTTAATTCATGTTATTTTTACAAACAACTATAAGGTCGTAGACAGTAATTCGCAACAACGATTTTGATCTAAATCAGTCCAAATCACATTCAAAAAATATTAAATTTTATATCCTCTAAATATCATTCTCAACAACACCCACTTCAAAATAATACAAAAATTAAATTTTAAAAATCAAATTCACTTAAACACACTCTTCTTTGGGCGAATTTTTAACAATACCCTAGTACTCTCATTCAAAAATAATATAGATTTTCAAATCCGAAGAAGAAGCTGGAGAAAATGAAGAATCAGAGAAGAAGCTGGAGAAAAAAAAAAGAATCAGAGAAGAAGAAGAAAAGAAAAAAAAAATCGTATGAGAGATGAAAGAGGTGGTATGAATTTTTTATTTTTAATTATTTATCCTATATTTGTAATAAATTTAATCTAACCCCCATTTAAACTTAATCAACCTTGTGAAATAAAAGAAATAAAAAAAAATGAAATCCCTTCTCTTCATTCCACTCTCAGATGTCCCTTGAACTATAACTTTTATAGACCTTTCTATCAAATTTAGAGTTTGTTTGGATTAACTTATTGTCAAACTCACAATAACTCATAAATTTTAAGTGTTGGAAAATAATTTAAGTGTTAAAATTGAATTTTATGAATAAACGGTTATATATTTAGATAAAAATATTGAAATTGATAATACGTAATTAACGATTAAAAAGTAATGATAAGCTAATATTTGGGTAAATGACTAAAATACCTTTGATGTTTTTTTTTGCAAAACTTACATATTTAAAAGTATCTTTCAACGAAAATGAACGATAAATATAAAACGAAGAAAAAGTTATGGGTTTAGTTTTGAAAAATATTTTTGGTGAATTAAAAAAATACTAATATTAAGAATAAAATAACAAAAGTCTTTGTGAAAATAAAAATGGTTATAAGCTGAAAAGTCATTTATGATTTTTGATGTATCTTTCCAAAAGTGTTTATTTTTAAAAAAAATAAAGTATTTGGTAAAAATTTTAGAATAAAATAAATATTTTTTAAAAGTAGCGAAAATTATTTTTCAAAAGCTAAAAATATAAATTTTCTCCAAAAATACTTTTATAAAAAGATACTTTTAAAAAAATACACTTTAAAATATTTTTTAATAGCTTGGTCAACCGCTGGTACTAATACTAGAAAAAAGAAAAGTAAAAGTAAACCACGTGTACGTTTCCCTAACAACCAAACAGATACGGTAAAAAAATGTCTGAAGAGTCAAACAAATGGTTAGATATCGAAAGATTACATACATGTACCACCGTAAAATAAAGTGAAAAAGGTTTACCTACACACATTGTTTAGGTAGAGAGGAAAAAAGAGAGTGAGCCATTAGATTGAGCAATCACTAAAATTAGGGGTGAGCGAATCCGTGTATCCTAACATTTTTGAACTATTCGGATTCTACCCGATAAAAGATCGGTTTCTAAATTTACTATCCGGAATCTACCCGTAGCAACCATTACCCGGAACCTACCCGGACCCTGCGGTTCCGGGTAGGTTCCTTGGTACCCTGTAAATAAAAAACACAGATTAGGCAACAGTTTTTTAGCCTATGAGAATAAAAAATAGTTCTACATAATTTCATCAATTAGTTTTTAGCATGCAATCGGAGTTTTTAGTACCATTATAAGAAATTTTAGAAAACTTATTCATGGTAGAAAAGCTAATTCTGTAACCAAAACCTAAAATTGTAAGCCAAATTTAATACTCAATTAATTGAACGTGTTGATTTCAAAATAAATTTGGAAATATCTTAATTAAACTTATTTTCGTGTTCATAAGTTCTTCGATACAAAAGAAAAGCTTTATTATACTAGTAAATCCCTAAATTTCATCTTCACAGCTACAAAAATATACACAAATTTTAAAAATAGATTTACAATTCAAATCAAAAAGTAATACAGATTGAAGATAAGTATCGCCTGAAATAGAACAAAAGCATAGGATATTAAAAAGAAATTGAAGAGTTAGATATGAACTCAGATACATTTTATGAACGACGTGAACACAACCAAGGGAGATAAAGAGGCAAAGGTGAAGCTTCAACGACGACGACGACGATGAAGCTCGGTGGTGTAGCTAAAACACCATTGTTATTGAGAGAGTTTTGAGTGTTATTCTCTTATGGTACAAAGAACATTCTAAAATAAAGGGGCGAAAAAGCTGAAATATTTGCGTCTTGGGGTGGAGAAAATCAATGTGCAGGCGTGCAGCAAACAATTTTAGAGAAAGTTAAAAGTGGTTCAAATGTTTCTCAAAAAAGTAAAAATATTTAATATTTTATAGGTTCCGGGTATCGGTTTCGGGTCCGGATACCCTGTCTCTATTTGCCGGAATCGGAACCGGACCCGACATTGATCGGTTCCTAATTTTACCACTCGAACCCTACCCGTTATTATAATATATCTATCCGGAACTTACCCGTTAATGTCGATTCCGATCGAGTATCTAGGTACATGTACCCGTGCTCACCCCCCTAACTAAAATCTCCTTTGGTAGATTCAAGATCTATAGTACATATCTGTCGGACCGGGGTGTGGGGGCTCCTGGGGTGGGAGATTCCACCTTTTGGAGCAAAGATCTATAGTACATACACTGAAACTATACTTTTTCACCATCTTTGGGTAAATAAATCTTTCTTTCTACTTTCTCTCAGTCAAACCTTCAAGAATCTTGATATACTTATGTTGACTCATAATCCCAAGAAATTTTTTCTGAGATATATTTCATAAAAATTACAGTTTGGGGTTGGTTATTTTAGCTATCTGATCTGAAAAAAAAATGAATCTTTAAAATGGGTATAGGTTCTTGGACCTTTTTGAAGTACTCTTTTTTATTCAAATTGAATTTGGGTTTCTTGGGTCGGGTTTGGATTGAGCTTAGATCATGTAACGGAAGAAAATGGAGCAGCTTTACATACTGCTATAAATGTGGTTCTGGCATTAGGAAGGGGTTATGATGTGAATTATGATACAAGATTGTTGTATTGTATGAAAATCATATGTAAGCCTCTTTTTCTCTTCCTATATTGCTGCACCAACTTCCTAATAAGATGAATAGCTTTTGTAGTCGAACGTCCCGACATGAATCCAAACTGATTTTCAGAAATAGACACGTCTCTTCTCACCCTCATCTTCACGACCCTTTTCCAAACTTTCATAGTGTGGCTTAGCAGCTTGATACCCCTATAGTCGTTGCAACTCTGGATGTCACATTTGTTTTTGTACTAAGGAATCATTGTACTCCACCTCCATTCGTCGAGCATTCTTGTTGTCTTAAAAATGATATTAAACAACTCAGTCAGTCACTCCAACCCTGCTCTGCCTGCGCTCTTCCAAAATTCGACTAGATTCTCATGAGGCCCGATCGCTCGTCCCCTGCGCATCCTGCGAACAACACCCTTAACCTCCTCAACCTTAATACTTCTACAATATCCAAAATCCCTGTACCTTCCGGATTGCTCCAGATCTCCCAACACAATGTCTTTATCTCCTTTTTCGTTCAAGAGTTTATGGAAGTAAAACTGCCACCTCCATATAATACGCGCGTCCTCCACTAGTACTTTGTCGTCTTCATCCTTGATGCACCTCACATGATCCAAGTCACGGGTTCTCCTCTCCCTCGCCTTGGCTAGTATGTACAACTTCTTATCCCCGTATTTTTCCTCTAATTCCACATACATGCATTCAAAAGCCGATGTTTTTGTTGCCGTAACCGCTAGCTTTGCCTCCTTCCTCACCGTCTTATATAATTCCCTATTCGTCTACTTCTCCACCTCATTCTTGTTTTCTATTAATTTCGCATACGCCACTTTCTTTGGTAACACTTTCTCTTGAACTTTACCAGTCCCCTCTTCGATGCCCACCACGGCTACCTCGCGAGACCCCTAGCACTTCTCTAGCTACCTCCAGAATGCAACTGGTCGTCCCTGTCTCACATACCAGTCGCATCCCCACTACTCCCCCAATCCCCCTGGCCATCAACATCCCTCATTTGATTCTTAGCTTGTCATCCACAACCCTCTTCTTCATCTCCATCTTGATCTCCAAATCCATCACCAAAAGCTTATGTCGGGTTGTAAGATACTCACTCGGAATAACCTTGCAATCTTTATAAAAATTGTTGTTAACCTTCCTAAGGAGCAAAAAGTCTATCTAAGTCTTAGCCACCGAACTACGGAAAGTCACCAAGTGCTCACCCTTCTTCAGGAAACTCGAATTGTCTATCACCATCCTAAAAGTTTTAGCGAACTCCAAAAGTAAGACGCCTCCCCGTTCCTGTCCCCGAGGCCAAAACCTTCATGCACGTCGTCATAACCCCCGGGAGTGACCCGATATGTCCATTGAAATCCCACCTCTACAAATAACTTCTCAGTGGGTGGTATACCTCTCACCACCACATCCAAATCCTCCCAAAAGCACATCTTCTCCTCCTCGTCCAAGCCCGCATGCGGCGCGTAAGCACTAATAATGTTCATAGTAAACTCTTCAACTACCAACTTAATCGCCATCATCCTGTCATTGACCCTCCTAACCTCTACCACCTGATCCCTTAGCTCGATGTCTACTAAAATATCTACCCCATTCCTATACCTCAACCTACCCGAGAACCATAACTTATATCCGTCCACATCCTTAGCCTTAGGTCCTACCCATTTGGTCTCCTGGACACAGGCTATATTAATCATCATTTTCTTAAGAATCTTAACTAGCTTTATGAACTTCCCCGTTAATGTCCCAATGTTCCAAAACCCTATTCTCAACCTAGCATCTCTCTTACCCCACTTACCCCCTAATCATCACCCATGTTCCCGACCGAGAGCATGACCCTAGTCTACCATCATTAACAACACCGCTAAAAAAAATAAAAACTAATCAACAGTTTGCACTAAAAGAGACAGAAATCAATACTATAGCACAAGTAGGCAAGAATGTAGTTAGCAAGTCTAACTACTACAACAAGAATGATAGAACTATAGAATATAATGTAGAATTTAAAATTCAGCAAACGGAGAAAAAAAAAGAATCAGTAAGGGCGACTGGAGGTACTAACTCCAGTTGGGTAGAACATGTTCTCTGCCGGGAAAACATTGTTCACTGCCGGAGTATTCACCATGGGATACTGTTCACTGACAATGTTCACCGCCGGAGTTGTTGTTCACGCTGGCGTCGGAGCAGCTTAGTAACCTAGCCGCCGTTCTGAGTGGCAGAAGAAGAAAAAGAAGGGAGAAAAAGAGAAGAATAGAAGAAGAAGAGGAGGAGGAAAAGAGAAGATAAGAAGTCGTAAAGAGAAGATGCTGGAAAAAGTCGTCGACGTAGTAATCCGGCGGTGTTACCTAGTCGTCGGCCGGAGTGGGTTACCTGGTCGCAGGGATGGTTACCGTCGGAGAAGGGGGGTGGGGATCTGACTTGTTACCGTTGGGGAGAGAGGAGATCGGGGAGAGGAGAGAGAATAGAGAGCTCCAGATTAATTCATTTAGGCATCGATATCAACCCACAATATTCGAAAATGTGTCATTGCAACAAATGTGGCTACTGTGGAAGACACATTTGGGGAGTTGGCAAATTACCTTTGGGACCCCGGAAAGATGCCTATATATAGAAGAGGATAATCTATTAGGGTCATGTCAGGAAGAGCGGGACTTCTTTGGGAAAAAGAACTTGAATGTCTCTTTATTTTCTTAATTGCTTGGATTAATTTTAGAACCTCCCTCCTTCTTCATTTTATATTTCTTCTTCCCTTGAAAGATTTGATTACAAGTTTGGAGTATGTAATAGTTTAAAGATGAACTCTCATATTGATGTATGCGATTACAATTCTCCCTATCAATCCAATTGCCCTTCATTACAGTCCAAAGTCTATCTCCATGCCTTATTTTATAGCGCGAACTATTATGAGATGTCACCAACTTGTATACCTAAGCAAACTCTAGAAAATGATTTCCCAAAGGAAAGCATTAAAGTCAGCTAAACTCTGACTTAAAGTCACCAAATTTAAGTTATTTTTCATATATAATGTCAAAGTCATACGATTTTGCATCTAACTTTATACCTAAGCAGACTCTAGAAAATGATCTCTCAAAAGTAAAGCATTTTAATACATACTACCAAATACCCACTAAAAGTCAGCTGAATTCTAACTTCAAGTCACCAAATTTAAGTCATATAGGGGTGTCAATAGATCCTTGTCGTCCGGCCCTTCTCCGGACTCCGCGCATAATGAAAGCTTAGTACACTGGACTGCCTTTTTAGGGTGTCAAAATTAGCCCATGAAACTATAACTCGCCCAATTCATTCAAGTATTGACCCACCCATTTATTAGCTTAGCCCATTTCAACCAATCTAAATATGGGGTAATATGCTGCCCAAATTGGGTTGATAGGTAAACCTTGCCAAAATACTTTTAAAAAGATATTTTTTTATTTGATATTTATATATAGTCATAATAGGTATTTAAAAAATTATAATAGAATAAATAAAAAAATTAAAATCTAGTAAGAACTGAGCGGGTTGTGTTAAGATCCGCATTTCGGCCCATTTCATCTCAATTTGTTTCAGCCCAAGTAAACTTTGGACGGGTCAATGACCCGCCTATTTGTTAACTTAGCCTTTTTGACCCATCCAAATCCAGCCCAACCCGCTCATTTTCCGCCACAAGTCATATTATATTTAGTTTCAAGTAATATACGATTATTCACCAAATTGTATACCTATTCAAACTCTATAGAACGATTTACAGAAGTAAAACATTACTCCCTCCATCTCAATTTAGGTGGGACATTTTTCTTTCCGGTCGGTCTAAAAAAAGATGTCACATTTTTTTAAAATTAAAAATAACTTAACTCTAAATTTCCTATTTTACCCTTAATGAAATGATTTATAGCCACAAAAATATATAAATTTTATTTTAGATACAAAATTTTGAAGTATTTTCTTTCTTAAACTTTGTGCTAATTCAAACAGTGCCACATAAATTAATACAGGAGTAGTTCAGGACACTGGAAAATCAAAAAAAAAATTGATGGTGGAGAAAGTAACTTACCGAATTTACCCATGGGTTTTGAACCATGAAATTTTTTTCTCATATTTCTGTTGGGATCATGTCACAATGAAGAAGAACAGAGCTGAACTACGAAGCTTGCTGGAGAAGCTGTTAAAGGGCGCCAAAATAAATATGTACACTATATATAAGATTTTCATAGAAACTGTATCCATTCGGCCAAATTTTATAGAAATTATGTCTTAAGGGCATAGTTTCTATATTATAACAGGTCAACGAATTTTGATTTGAGTGATAATTACATAGAAACTATGTTCTTTAACAACTTTGACCGAATATGCATAATTTTATATGAAATATTTTCTTGTAATTTTTTTTTCTTCTTTTTAACTCTGCTGGGATTCAAATCCACAATTTCAGGATATTCTTGGTTATTTTTTTAAGCAAAGAATAAAAATTAAATATATTAATTTGAGGGGCAAAAATTAAAGACCACCCTAAAATAGGGCAATCGTGTGAATTGCCCATTAATGATTAGCCACTCTTTTGATAGAAAAAAAAAGTTTTGAAAAAAAATGCGCACAACGAGAATACGGAACAACTCCAAAAGGCGGTGCTAGAATTCAAAGAATTGACAAGCGGAACGCAAGGAATGATTCACGGGGTACAAATTTTTTTTGGAATTTCAAACATATGAATGATTAACAGGGTTCAAGTTTTTGTAAATTCAAAACCAAAAAATGATTCATCATGTTCAAAATTTTTATTGGAGTTTCAAACTTCAGGAGTGGTTCACGAAGTTCATTTCAAAACCAAAGAACTTAATTATAAAGGTTCTCGCAGCGAACTGGTGGATTTCTTGCATCTTCTCCTCTTCTGTTTTTGTTTGTGATTATGGTGTCGAAATGAAAGTGTAATGGCAGTTGAATGGTTGTTTGTAATCTAAATTACTTCCTCTCTCGTAACAAAAGTGTACCTTAGTAAAAAAAAATTATCCTAAAATAAATATCATCTTAATAATTTAAGATATAAATTGATTATTTTTTTTCTACTATATCCTTAGACAAAAATTGGCTAGCTCTCTATTCAAGAAAATTTATTAGCAAGTACTCTATCAAGACATAAATGATTACTATTCATGCATGCTTTAATCAAAAGAGAAAAGTAATCTATTTTTGATAGAATATACCGTGTATATCCCTATGATATACATGGTTTTGACTAGTCTTGTACCATAAATAGAAGTATTAAATTATGTTGTATAATTATCATAATTATAGAATTCTTGTACAAGTAGAACTAGGATATTAGAAGATTAGTAGGAATAAGATTTTTCATATTTGGAGATTGTAATTTGTATATATACCTATTCATTCAATAAGAATAATCAAGGGGTTAATTCTTTCATGGTATCAGAATTCTAGGTCTAAACTACCTCCCTTCCCAATTTTCTTCCGCTACTCTCGGCTCAAATTTCGAGAACCTTTCTCGGTTTCCGGAAGACTTCTTCCTCCTCTCTTCCCAAATTTTCTTCCAAATCTCTAATTTTTCTATTGTTCTATGTCTACGTCAAAGAACCTATTTCATCTAGCCCTTACGGTTTCCAACATTCGGAACCATATCCATATTATTCTTAAGATGGAAAACGTCCAATACGCGATATGGGCGGAATTATTCAAAATTCACGCACGCTCGCGTCAAGTCCTCCATCACATAATTCATCGACACCTGGCACAGAGGAGGTGTCTAACCCCGAGGAAAATCCTACGTTATGGACAACACTTGATGCTAACGTTCTCTAGTGGATTTATTCCATTATTTCTACCGACCTCCTACAAACGATCATTGAGCCCGACACTACGACAATGGAAACTTGGAATAGGGTGCGTGATATATTCCAAAATAACAAGAATTTTCGTGTTGTCACCCTCGAGTAGGAATTTTCACATGTCCACATGGTAGATTTTCCTAACGTTTCGGCCTATTGTAAAAGGCTGAAGGAATTGGCAGACCAACTCCGCAATGTTGGTGCGCCGGTTACCAATGATCGTCTTGTTCTCCAAATGGTTGTAGGCATGTCTGAGGCCTATAACGACGTTGGCACACTACTTCGTCAAAGTAACTCTCTACCACCCTTTTATAAGCTCGTTCCATGCTCACATTAGAAGAAGTCGGCTTAGCTAAAAATGCGGTTACAGGTGCAAATTCGTCGCCGTGATGACCACGTCAGACGACCCTCACTCATTCTCGAGAATTCGGAAGACACCGCAAAAAGGGTCAAAATCGTAAAAATAATGGCAAAAACCGCGGTGGCAATCGCTGTGGTAACATAGGTGGCCGAAATAATGGTGGCAGCGACAATGGAGCTCGGGGCAGTAGGACGCAGGCCAAGTGGTCCCAACCGTGGGCCCCCTGGCCGTGGAACTAGGCCATTGGCCCAACAATCCCTATTTTTCCCAACCCTTACCCGGGTAATTGGGCCCAGTTCCAGCAACAGACAGTTGGCCCCACACCAACTCCGATAGATATTGAGGCCGTAATACACACGTTTGGATTAAATTCTCTAGACGTGAATTAGTATATGGACACCGATGCCACTTCTCACATGACATCTAACGAAGGTACTCTCTCGTTTTATTTCAATTTGAGCAAAAATCGTGGTATTATTGTTGGTAATGACAATTCAATTCCAATTCGCGGTTATGGACATACAACTTTGTCTTCCCCACATCCACCTCTTGTTTTGAAAAATACCCTTCATATCCCTAACTTAATTAAAATTTTGGTTTCTGTCCGAAAATTCACCACTGATAATTGAGTTTCTATTAATTTTGATCCCTTTGGGTTTTATATGAGGGATTTCAAGAAAGGGATACCTATGATGAGATGCAATAGTAGGTGGAGCTTTATCCTATCACAAATACCACCACTTTCGCGAGTCAAGCCATGCCGTCTACTTTTGCCGCCCTTGCTCATTCCTTGTGGCATGCACGTTTGAGTGATCCTGGATCTTCGATTATTTCTTCCTTGCATAAAAATAATTTTATTTCTCGTAAGGGTACACATAGTACTCTAATTTATCATTCTTGTAAGTTAGAGAAACATGTTCGATTACCATTTGTAGCCTCTACTTCTCGTACTTTGATGCCTTTTGACATTATTCATAGCGATTTATGGACATCTCCCGTTCTAAGTTTTTGGGTCATAGTTATTTTGTTATATTTTTGGATGATTATTCTAATTTTTATGGACCTTTACGGTAGCGAAAAAATCTCAAGTTTTTTTCACATTCTTAAAATTTAGAGCATTCATCCGTACCCAATTCGAACGGAAAAAAAAAATATTCAATGTGATAATGGTAAGGAATATGATAATGGGTTGTTTCGGAAATTTTGTGATGCTAATGGCATATTTTTTCATTTTTCTTGTCCTAATATGTCCTCACAAAATGATGAAAGCCGAATAAAAAATTTATACCATTAATAATATTGTCCGAACTTTATTAGCCCATGCTTCTGTACCCCCTTCCTTTTGGCATCATGCACTATAAATGACTACTTACCTCCTTAACGTACTTCCTATCAAAGGATTAACATCTAAATCTCCCCTTAAAGTTATCTATAATAAGAATCCTTCGTATTCTCATCTTAGGGTCTTTGGGTGTTTATGCTATCTACTTTTTCCGTCAACTACAATTAACAAACTTTTGGCCCGTTCTACCGCTTGTGTGTTTTTGGATTATTCGTCTATTCATCGTGGTTACAAATGTTTTGATTTATCATATAATAATATCATAATTAGTCGCCATGTTATTTTTTATGAAACTCAATTTCTTTTTGCTAAAGTGAGAAGTCCCGCACCGAGTTCGTATAATTTTTTAGATGACGAGGTCTCACCATATATTATCCATTATTTTTTTGACTTGTCCCGTGACCAAAATGCTCCAGCAGACCATCAGTCTACCGCAACCAATGTTCTGGCCAGTGGGCCGATGACACGGTCCAGTACTGATCTCGGTACTGTTCCCGTATTTTTGCCCAATCCCAAGCGTATATCGTTCTATTCCGGTTGTTGGGTCGGCGAGCCCACCCCCGCCGGCCGTCCATCCCTGTTTCACACATTGCCCAAAATCCATCCAATTCCTCCTCTAGTCAAAGGCCTGTTACTCTAGTCAAAGGGGTATTTTTAAACCAAAACGACATTTTAATCTCGATTCTAATGTCCTTAAATCCGCCCTCCCGCGTAACCCTGTTTCCGCATTAAATGACCCGAATTGGAAATTAGCTATGACTGACGAATATAATGCTTTTATTGAAAATAAGACGTGGGAGTTGGTGCCCCGTCCTTCTGGTGTTAATAATATTCGATCTATGTGAATATTTACTCATAAAGAAAATTTTGACGGTTCTTTTGAGAGGTATAAGGCTCGTTTTGTAGGTGATGGTAAAACTCAACAGGGTGGCGTGGAATGTGGTGAAACGTTTAGTCCGGTGGGCAAACCAGCTACTATTCGTACTGTTCTCAGTTTGGCTCTCTCAAAAGCATGACCCATTCATCAATTGGATGTGAAAAATGTCTTTTTATACGGTGATCTTAAGAAGACAATTTATATGCATCAACCCTTGGATTTTCGAGATCCCAATCATCATCATCATGTATGTTTGCTGAAGAAGTCTTTGTATGGACTTAAGCAGGCCCCACTGGCTTGGTATAAAAGGTTTGCAGATTATGTATTTTCTATTGGTTTTTGTCACAGCCGGTCTGATCATTCTCTCTTTATATATCATCGTGGTACTTCTCTGGCATACATTTTGTTGTATGTCGATGATATTATATTGACTGCTTCGTCTGATAATCTGCGCAAGTCTATCATGACACTTCTCAGTTCTGAATTTGCTATGAAAGACTTAGGGCCCTTGAGTTATTTCTCAGGGATTGCTATCACTCGTCATTCAGGTGGTCTATTTTTATCACAAAGGAAGTATGCCACTGAGATCATTGAAAGAGCTGGTATGTCATCGTGTAAATCTATTTCTACTCCGGTTGATACTAACCCGAAGCTGAGTGCTACATCTGGCACTAAGTTCGAGGATCCCACCCACTATCGCAACCTTGCAGGGCACTTCAGTATCTTATGTTCACAAGGCCTGATATTACTTATGCAGTTCAACATGTGTGTTTGTTTATGCATGATCCACATTTTGAGCATATGAATGCGCTCAAACGCATTATATGATACATCCAGGGCACACTCGATTATGGCTTGCATTTGTATCCTACGTCCGTTTCTACACTTGTGTCTTAAACAGATGCTGATTGGGGTGACTATCCTGATACCAGACGCTCGACTTCTGGTTATTGTATGTTTCTTGGGGATAACTTGGTCTCGTGATCTGCAAAACGACAAGCTACATTATCAAGATTCAGTGCAGAGGTCGAGTATCGAGGCGTGACGAATAAATATATAATTTTTTTAATTGAATTCTGCAAATAGGTCGATGGGGAAAATAAAACTCCCCACCTTGGAATAGAAATGATCTTTATTCTTTTGTCAACAAAAAAGTTATTATTCAGTAAATAGAGGATTTCCTAATTCAATTATTTTATATATGATCGATCCAATCTTTTGTTAGAACTACACTTTCCTATTCAGAAAGCTATCTTGGTCTACTGTGATAATGTTAGTGCAGTTTATCTTTCTGGCAATCCGGTCCAACATTAACGCACTAATATATCGAGAAATATATTCACTTTGTTCGCAAAAAGGTAGCTCGTGGACAAGTACGCGTCTTCCATGTGCCCTAGCGATACCAAATTGCTGACATCTTTACAAAGGGCCTTCTCTCGGCTTTATTTGAAGATTTTAGGGGCAGTCTCAGCGTACGACAACCGCCCGCTATGATTGCAGGGGTATGATAGAATATACCGTGTATATCCTTATGATATACACGGTTTTAACTAGCTTTGTACCATAAATAGAAGTATTAAATTATGTTGTATAATTACCATAATTGTAGAATTCTTGTACAAGTAGAACTAGGATATTAGAAGTTTAGTAGGAATAGGATTTTTCATATTTGGAGATTGTAACTTGTATATATACCTATTCATTCAATTAGAATAATCAAGAGATTAATTCTTTCATTTTTTACTAAATAGGGGTATATATATATATAATATATATATATATATGCATATATATATATATATATATAAATGATACATTATATATACACTTATGTATACAATGTATAAATAATATATTTACTTTGTATAATTATGTAGATGTTATACTCTGTTATACAATGTGGATACAATTATTATATACTCTTCCGTCCCATAATAAGTATCACCTTAATAAAAAACACACACATATATATTTGAAAAAATGAAAAACTGAAAACGATTCTGCGTGGTTCTGGGCAAAAGGTGCATGCAGTGGCGGATCCAAAATTTTCATTCTGGGGGTTCGAAAAAATAACAAAAGCTTCACATAAATAATAACATTGTCACTGAGAATCAAACCAAGGATGTTGAAGACAATTTTAAACTCCCTGGACCACTTGAGCAAACCTTTTACATTTGTTCAGGATATTCAAAAGTTAGTTATGTTCATAAATACATAAAATTTATCATATATATATAGTATAATTTTTTGACGAAGGTTTTGGAATAAACACCCTCCCACCCTCTAAATCTGCCCTTGGGTGCACGGATGGTAATTGTGGTGGAGCTCCGGTGTGAGACTGAAGTGGAGGAGGAGGGTGATGATTGTAAAGAGAAAAATTGGGAAAAACAAAAAAGATGGGAATAAGCGTGTACATCAATAAAATAAACATTGATTTGCAAACATTACTTCAACATTTACAAATAATATTTGGTTTGAAGTTATGTGCACATGCCTATTTAGGTCCAATTTAGATAATCCTTGGGAAATGTTTCTGCAAAATCTTTTGAAGAAAAGTTGTGTTAGAGAAAAGAGATGTCTAAAAATATAGTCATTGTTTTTTTTATCTCCTTCTCACGTTTGTCACTTTTAACTTATCCAAACATCACAAAAAATAGAAAAGATCTTAAAGCAAAAAATATTTAAAATAAGTTAATTCAAACACCTCTTAAGTTTGTACTCATTTTTTCCAGTCAAAGATAGAAATGAAAAGGATTAAATGTTGAAGCCAAAATTATTCTCATTCCAAACCAGCTAGTGCTTGCTACAAGCTCTACATCAACATTATACAAAACCTTTACACCAATTCTATCACCCCCACCCCCACCCCCACCCCCACCCCCACCCCACAACAAACTACACGAAAAACAAAGAAAGAAAATTAAAGCCTAATATATGTTCAAAATTCAAAAGACAAATCCACTAAATTAACAGTTTCCACCATCATATCCAAAAAATGGCGATGATTATTATTGCTAGAATTAAAGTTAAGTAGGACTGAATTAGAATCTTCATTAGATGGAGAATCGCAGATCATTTGAGAAACTTTAGGAAAAGTTTTGCATGTGTGATGACCATAATACGTAATCCGAAAAAGTGGCGGATTTTCTTGGATTTTTTGCACCTGTTTGTTTGCTTTGCATCCTTGATCAAACTTATGAGTGCACCTAAAGTAGTTCCTGCATGGTTCATATATTAATTAATATGTCAATCACTAATTAGCAAAAAAAAATCAACCAATGTATAGTATAGTGAATTGAAGTTGTATATACAGATAAAAACATATTATATTATGTTAGTTTTATTTTTGTTAGGTTACAGATTAATGCATGACTAGATATATGCATATGATTATTTATTTTATAAGTAATTCTGATTATGTAGACATACTTCACATCGTTAGTACGTATAATTTAAACTCCAGTGTAATTAATAAATGAACTAATTTCTTGATTAGCAATACTTGTACTTGAAAGTTGAAACAACCTCTCTACCTTTTTAAGTGTAGGGATAAAGTATGCGTATACATAACTATTTTTTCAAACCTCACTTATGGAAATATACTGAATATATTGTTTTTATTAATACTTTAGGAAAAAATAAAGATTGTGAAGTCAAACCTTGGATATTTGGCATTGAGGATCTGCTTTTGACCAAATTTTCTCCAAGCATGGCCGTCATCTACCAAAGTTGAGGTTTCTTTAATGCTTGTCTCTAAAGTTCTCCTGCATCCAATTTTTGTCAAATCATTTGCTCTAACTTAGGTTAAACTTAAAATTTCCCTCATTTTAAACTTCAACGGTACCACGATCAAATTACCCTTGTTCTTATATCATGATTGTTCAACAACAAAAATAGGCGGCCATTTTTTGGATATAAAAATGCTCATACAATTTTGTCTTCTACATTTTTGTACTTCTATAGGTTGAGTTAAAGGACAAAACTGTCAATGAGCATCAAGGAATCCAACCAAAGTTCCTCCTAGTTAACTAAAAAATAAGAAGTTAAACCACTAGACAATTAAATCCAAATAAGAAAACTTGCTAAAACATAGAATCCTTGTGTCCGACAACTCGTAAAAGACTAGAATACCCTATAAACAACTTCCTCGTTAATAAAAAATAAGATACTGAAGTTAACTAATACTCCTACTTCATTTGTCCATTTTAAATGTCTCTCCTTTCTTTCTAATCTATATAAAAAATAACATGACTTTTCTGTTTCAATTTAGGTATTTTATTTTCTTTTAAGAGTTATTTAAAACAAAATCAATTTTGATATATAATAATTGGTCTTTGAATTTCAACATAGTACATGTCATGTTTAAAATTACACGATGTGAGAGACAGTTTAGTACTTAATATTTACTCCTACATCTTTAGTTTACAACTCCAACATCTAAAAAATTCCTTATTTTTTTTAACTATATGCACAGTCAAACCAAAAAACATAAAAATGATACTGAGGGAGCAATGTAACTTTCTATATTGAAAAATTAAGACTTACAACTTTAATTAACTTTTATAACATGCATGCTATTAATTGTAACAACAAAAAAATCATGATATATCTCAGACGACGAATCTAATGATACTTTTAGTAAGTATTTTGTTAAAATTTCATGTTTAATTAAATACTGTCATATAAGATGAATCTATGAAATGGTAATAACCTTCTCTTATAGCGTCCTCTTCGATCTTTGAGTGATAAAGTCTTGCAACTACCACTCGAGTATTCTTCCTGCGACTTCAAAACTTGAGAAACTTCAGTGCATTCGCTAGACCTTAGTATCGATAGAGTCACACAAAATGAAGTCATTATTTTCCTCAACAAATCCTCAGCCAACATAATATGCGCATCTTCATCCTCCACATGAGGTTTCTTTATCATTTCTCTTACCCGGCACGTGAATTCACGGCCGCGATTCAACTCTCCTATTATCTTTTCTAGTTCGTATGATGTGTTCTTTGATAAAGGCGATTTCATATTGGAGCGTTATTTTTACTCTATTAGGTAGTAGCTGAGAAATAAGTGAAAGACGTGAGAGCTTTATTTATACGCAAAAGGAACAAAGATTAAAGGAAAGTTACCTAGGAATATTCGACCGTAGCTTGTGGAAAGACAAAACCCACGCATTGATTGAGATCGTTTGGTTGTTAGATGTTGTGATTGGACAATAATGAACCTAGCTACAATTGGGTCACTTTTACTTCTAAGGTTAAAGATGAATTTCAAATTTAAATTTAATGACAATATGTTTTTTTTTATAAAAATTGAACCTATTATACATTTAAAATTAAAATTTATTTTTGGGGTAATATTAATAATTTCTACGAGGGCATTCTTCTTTACGACGGAGAAACTGGAAAGGGTGTAGCTCTTCGACAGAACCAAACCCTTCTCGTGGAGTCAGCGGACGGTATATTTATATTTCATGTCGACAACGCTATGTTGAGTTGAGGTCGTTAATGATATGACAAAAATTGTTACACGAATGATGTTTATGATCTAGTGATATTAATGGAAGTATTCCACGCAGATGCGTATATACCTTACCCCAAGAGTGTTTCTAGTTGTGAGATACCGCTATCAAAATCTCTCTTTATATATAGATGGATAGATTATAAGTAAAATAATAATATACGGTATAAATATAAAAATAACACCTCTTATCATTATACTAATTTATTTATTTGTTGACTTCTTCAAATATTGACACCTCTTAGGAGAAATTTTGTTAATTTTGTTTGCTTTATTTTTGTCCTACGCAGTATATGTTGAATTTGATCAAAGGATGATGCAGGATTTACATTTCATGCGTTCAATATTTAAATTCTTGTTATCGAACTCATTGCATTTCTAAAGTTATTTCTAATCCCCCGAAGTAATGGGTTTTAGTTATGTTTGTTCAAAAACTATTAGCACGTGTGTATCATTATTGTATTTATCATATTAATGTTATATAATTATGGTAGAACTAGGATCCCTGTTGTATATGAATTCCACATTGTACACCTATATATATATTTTATTAATAGAAAGGCTCCCCAAGGAAGATTAATACGATCTTACATAGTATCAGAAGCCAAAACCTAAATCCTATTGGCGGCTCACTGCCCGAGAACCAGTCTTCCTCTGCCCGAGAAAACTTTTCTGTTTTTCTTTTCCGACCAAATTGTCAAACCCTTTGGTCTTCCTCTATTTTCCATCATTACCCAAGAACAGTTGTTGTTCCTCTTTTCCTTTTATTTCCTGAGAACCAGACTGCATCTTTTCTCGTACTTCCAAGAAAACAAATTTGCAGCAAAAGTTTTCTTTGTTGTTCACGGGTGACAGAACTTATTTCCTGCTTTCTTCACTTTTCCTTTAATCAAGAAACGCCTTTGTCTGTGTTTTGCTTTCTTTTTTTCTTTCACCGAGAAAAACAAGCAAAATCTTTTCTTTTCTATCTTTTCTCCTTACCCGAGATCATCACAAGTTTTGTCCGTTACCCGAAAATAATTCAAATTTGTCCTTTACCCGAAAATAATTCAAATTTGTCCTTTATCTGAGAACACAAATACATGGCTTCCTTGACCCGTCAACAACCTGATAATGCGTGGTATATGGATACGAGCGCTACGTCTCATCTCACCAACAATTCAGGTAATCTTCCTCAACTACGTCAGTTACTAACTCCACAATCTATTATGGTCGGTATTGGTCATCATATTCCAATTCAAGGATTTGGCCACACCCTTACCCCACCACCGCAACCACACTTCTCTATTAAAAATGTTCTTTATGCCCCAAACATCATCAAAAATCTAATTTCTGTCAGAAAATTTGCCACTGATAATTCTGTCTCAATTAACAACCATATCTCCCTCTCCGTACCGAGAAACTCTTTACGAGATGCAATAGTGAGGGGGACCTCTATCCGTTCCTACCCACATCCACTGCTAGTGTCACTCCTCCCACCATTTTAACAACTATATCTCCCTCTACGTGGCATAGTAGACTTGGTCATCCGGGTTCTCACATTTTTTATTATCTTAGAAATCGAAATTTAATCCAATGCAACAAAGGGGATCTTTCTCATAGTTGCTTCTCGTGTAAGTAAGGGAAACATGTTAGACTATCATTTGTGACTTCTATGAGTACTACTTTCTTACCCTTTGATATTATTCACTCTGATGTATAGACATCTCCCATAACCAGCAATTTAGGCCACAAATACTATCTGGTATTTTTGGATGATTTCTCTCACTTTCTTTGGGTCTATCCACTCAAACTCAAATCACAAGTGTTCTCCAAATTTATTGAGTTTCGTACACTAATTAAAACGCAATTTGAAAAAGACATAAAATCATTTCAATGTGATAATGGTCGTGCGTTTAATAATTCCTTCTTTCATAAATTTTGTGCGGCTAACGACATGATCTTTCGTTTCTCATGCCCCCATACCTCCCCTCAAAATGAAAAAGGCGAAAGAATTCTCCGAACCATTAATAATATGATTCGTACCCTCATTTTTCATGCGTCTCCCCCCGTAATTTCTGGGTATATGCACTAAAAATGGCAGAAAAAATTCTCAACATTCTACCTTCCTGTGTGATTCAAAATAGGACACCCACCGAAATTCTCTACCGTGGATCCCCACCTATGACCACCTTAGAATTTTTGGTTGTCTGTGTTACCCAATTATGACATCCACGACACCTTACAAACTAGCACCCCGGTCTACTCCGTGCGCCTTCCTAGGATTCCCGCCAAACCATAGGGGGTACTTGTGCTATGAGCTGTCCACCGATAAAATCATAATTTTTCGCTAGGTCACCTTTGTTGAGTATGTTTTCCCGTTTGACAACATTAAAAAATTATGAGTCACTGATTACCAATTCCTCGAAGATTCAGACCCATCACCGCTTGTCCAACAAGCATTCCGTCAGGCTGCCACTGTTCCGAAGGCGACAGACGCATAAACTGACACCTTACGAAGTCCGATCGTCAGCTCCCCAACCCATCCAGTCATATTTGCCACCACCGGAAATGGCACCCATGCACCTCCATCGCTTTCTCAGCCAATACACTGTTATCTGTCATGACCGTCGCCGACTGCCACCACCGGCAGTCGGTCCGAGGACTTGTTATCCCCATAAAAAACATCCCCACCACAGTCTTGCCACCCACCGCTGTCACTACCGACAGCGGCTCTCCGACGGTGTCATCACCTATCTCTCAGATTGCCTCAGCCACTGGCAACCGACTCATCCCCACTATCTCCCCACCATCACCGTCTATGTCTCGGTCACGACAGTCGCCACCGACCATCACCACTGGTAACCAGCGATTCGTCTCTGTCAACACCATACCACCAAACCATTGATCAGGCCCCAACCTACCTCCGACGCTATATTCAACGTTACCTAATAAATATTACATCGATTTACCCACCCCGTCGATCAACCAGCTCGATGCCATCACACCATCGCCACTGCAACCCATCTCCAACCCATATCCAACAACCACACACACCCGACACCCCACCCCATCACCAAACCCAGTTCCCCCACACACCATATTCAGTCGATCAGCCCCCAGATCCCACATCCTCCACCTAATCCCAAAAATACCTTTGCCACCACCCATTATATGGAAACCCGCGCCCAACACGAGAGTTTCAAACCCAAAGTCTAGTTTAACTTTTCAACCTAAACCATTTCACCAATTCCAAAAAAAACTCAAAATTAGCCAAACTAGACCCAAATTGGAATGCAGCCATATGTGAGGAGTTAATGCTTTAACGAAACAGCACACATGGGATTAGGTTCCTAGACCGGAGGGGGTGAATGTGATCCTATGCATGTGTCTTTTTTGCCACAAATACAGAGACGGTGGTGACCTAGAGAGGTACAAAATAAGACTTGTGGCTAATGACACTAATCAGCAGGAGAGTATAGATTGTGGTGAGACATTCAGTCCGGTTGTCAAACTGGCCACCATTCGTGCAGTTCTGAGTATTACTATGGGTAAGAACTGACTTATTCATCAGCTTGATGTGAAAAATGCGTTTCTCCATGGGGATTTGAAAGAAACGGTTTATATGCATCAACCGCCTGGTTTTGTCCATCCAGCAGCCCCTCAGTATGTATGTCGTCTCCGTAAGTCACTCTATGACGTGAAACAGGCCCCTAGAGTGTGGTATAATCGTTTTGCACAGTATATCATGCGGATTGAGTTTGTGTGCAACAAGTGTGATAATTCTCTATTTATTTTTTATAAAGGTAGTAGCGTTGCGTATTTATTATTGTATGTTGATGATATTGTGCTCACTGCCTCCTCTAATTTGTTAAAAATGAGATCATTACACTGCTCAAAACTGAATTTGCTATGATTGACTTGGGGAAGTTGAGCTATTTTTTGGGAATTTTTGTGACTAGATCTGCTGATACTATATTTCTTTGTCAACATAAGTATGCAGATGAGATTGTATACATGGCTAAAATGATGAATTGCAAGATCATGGCTACTCCAGTTGACTCTAGATCAAAGCTTAGTGCTTTGGATGGTGATCCAGTGTCAGATCCCATTCTTTACATGAGTCTTGCAGGTGCACTACAATACCTCACTTTCACCAGACCTGATATTGCTTATGTTGTTCAACATGTATGCTTATTTATGCATGCCCAGGGAGCCTCACTTTACTGCCCTCAAACGTATCATTCGATATGTTAAGGACACACTTGATTATGGTTTGCATTTATATCCCTTCGCACCGAACATATTGTTGTCATATACGGATGTTGATTGGGCAGGTTGTCCGGACATGCGACGCTCAACCTCAAGCTATTGTGTGTTCTTAGAAGATAATCTTATTTCTTGGTCCGCCAAAAGGCAACCCACATTATCCCGTTCGAGTGCAGAAGCAGAATACAAAGGTGTTGCTAATGTTGTTGCCGAGATCTGTTGGCTCTGAAACCTTCTTTTGGAGCTTCAGTGTCCATTACGTAAGGCTTCTTTGGTTTATTGTGATAATATATCCGCCATATATCTGTCTCATAATCCGGTTCAGTATCAACGAACCAAGCACATTAAGATGGACATCCACTTTGTTCGTGAGAAGGTTGCTCTCGGTTATGTCAGGGTATTGCATGTGCCTTCTTCATATCAATATGCAGATATATTCACCAAGGGTCTTCCTAGACAGCTATTCCTCGACTTCAAATTCAGTCTTAGCATCTGGCCTCCTCCCGCTCCGAGGGGGTGTATTAGCACGTGTGTACCACTATTGTATTTTTCATATTTAGTGTTATGTAATTATGGTAAAACTAGGATCCCTGTTGTATAGGGATTTCACATTATATACTTATATATATTTTGTATTAATGAGAAAGGCTCACAGGGAAGATTAATACGGTCTTATAAAAACTACTATCGGATCACTTTTGGCTTTGCATGGAAATGTTTAGAGATTGTACGCGCTACGGAGAGCGTTAAGCAGGTATTATACGTTACTGATGACGTTATTCATATGTTGTCACCCTAAATTCGTCATCAACATCTTAACTGACGTTTAAGAAGTTAATTAGTGGTTTACTCAAGCATAAGGTGCAAGTTGAAGTGTACACTTCCTTATCCTTGGACATTGAGGACCACCAAAAATATCAAAGACACGTATGATATAATATAAATAATGACCTTCCTTGTCTTAGGACGTTTGGTCTTCATACATTTTTTTCCACCTAGTATGATAATTTTGGTGGCAATTTGTGATTAAAAAAAAGAAGAGAGATCTAGTACTTATTTGGATTAACTTAGAACATAATTAAGTATTAGCTGACATAGTTTATACTATAATTACTAATGTCATCTGAAGAGATCAGTTTTACATTGGATGTGCAATTGTGCATTAATATATGTTGGTTCAATATATCCAACTTTTTTCTATTTAGATCATATATATGTGTGAAAATATTCGCAATGTAATATAAAACTTAAGTTTTAAACTCATATTTTTAATAAACTCAAAACTTAAAGAATAATTTTGAATCTACCTTAGCATGATAATTGAGAGGGTATGTATAGTCAATAACCCCTTGTAGACGTTAGGAAAATATTCCACCAAAGAGAAGCGAATGATTTTTGAACCACTAATTAAATATCAGCAAAGACACTAGGAAAAAAAGTCATGGAGCTGTGGTCCGCTGGTCCTATATATATTAAAATTCTTCTGCATAGTTTATTTAATTCCAGAGGATTAAATGCGTCACACATTTTCGAAAGAAGTTTTTGCACAGATTTCCCTTCAAACGCACAGATTTTTTATTTTACTCTTTATATTTGTGTTCTTTAATTTTGTTTATTTAATGAAAATATTCAAGTATGCTTCGCTCGGCATAAGTTTTATAAGTAACATTTATCTTCGGAAATTGAACCTATGCCTAAAAAGTACTGAAAAGAAAAAAAAATTAAAAAATCACAAATTTAAGGATAAAAAATTAAAGACCACCCCGAAACAGTAACATCTGTGCAAATGACCATTTTTTGAAACTCTCACGAATCTACTCTTAAATCCTCATTTGGATCTTTTTTCTTTTGCCACCCATCCCCTCTTCCTCCATCTCCCAATAAAACAAATTTTAAGTAAAGTTTATGACCATGTATGTATAATTTTAATATTCCGAGAAATTCAGGTCCCTAATATAAAAAAAATGTAATGTTGGAGAGTGGTAGCTATTGTTAGAGTGGGAGAATGAGTTGTATAATTTTAGTATTCCGAGAAATTCAAGTCCCTAATATAAAAATGTAATGTGGAGAGTGGTAGCTATTTTTATTTTGCTCAAATATTCAGGTCTGTTTCGCTCGACATAAGTTCTATAAGTAATATTTATCTTCGGAAATTGAACCTTTGCCTAAAAAGTGCTGAAGAGAAAAAAAAAATTAATCACAAATTGAGGGTAAAAAATTAAAGACCACACCGAAACAGAACACCTGTGCAAATGACCCTTTTTTGAAACTCCCACGAATTTACTCAGTCCTCATTTGGATCTTTTTTCTTTTGCCATCCATCCCCCCTCCTCCATCTCCCAATAAAACAAAATTTAAGTAAAGTTTATGACCATGTATGTATAATTTTAGTATTCCGAGAAATCCAGATCCCTAATATAAAAAAATATAATGTTGGAGAGTGGTAGCTATTGTTAGAGTGGGAGAATGAATTGAACTGAAATTTGAGCGGGCCAAAATGAATTAAATTAGTAGATGGGTCATAGCCTAACTCTTGCCAAAGTTTAAACAGGCAAAGATGAGCTAACAATTGCTCTTGAGTCATGACGCATCATTTTTACAATTCCAAACTCAGTCCATGACTCACTAATACGAGAGATTTATAACATAAATAAGATGGTAATTTGAACTCATTATTTGTTAAACATCAAGACAAAATGAGCAATATATACAACATCAAAGATACATTTGAGTAAAGGATGGGCATTACCACAAATCTATTTGGGCTGCTGATTTCTGATGAGTTAATTTGGACATAACCCAAATCAGCCCATCATCAAAATCACTCTACCAAACCCATTAAAACTTGAGCCGGTTACATGGGTTTGTGTCAATTTTGCCACCCATAGCCACTGCCATTGTGTCATAAAGAGTCAAGAAGAAACAATAAATACATACAGTCACTTTGGTCATACAATTAGCTACATGAAACTCGGAGGAATCCAGTTCCATATACAAGTATCTATATCAACTGTGTTAGACACTATACAGATTACAAGCTGAATAAACAAAGTCTTCATAATAATATATTTACTCAGCAACTGTTGAAACAAAGATTAGATAAATGACAGAGAATCCAGTGTCCTTTCGGTGTGATGTACATTGTGGAGAAATATAGCACTCAAAAGAAATCCATAGGGAGGTCCCATTCGTCAGTGAGTTCTTTGATTTTCTTTCTTAACTTTTCCCCTGAAGATCTTTTACGGCTTCTGCCATACTCGGGCTTAGCATGCGTGTTTCTTAAGCCGCTGTAATCTTGTGTTTCATCTGCAGAGTAAGCCATTTTCTGGGCATCCCAGAATCCCTGGCGAATGTTATTACAACACGGTTAGAATAATATATCATTGCTGCCATCACGTAGCACTTAACACCAACTGTGGCTCAACCACATGAATCTGTTTTCTCATTCAACTATGTTTAAGTTATATCCACCGTCATAATTTTTATTTTTTTCGGGGGTGGGGGGTGGGGGGTTGGGGATCAGTTCTTCCTCGGCTTTGACTTACAACAACAACATACCCTGTGTGATCCACAAGTGGGGTCTGGAGATGATGGGGTGCACACAGAACTTACCCCTATCTTGTGTGAGGTAGTGAGGTTGTTCCGATAGACCCTCGGCTCAAGAAAAGCGTTTTCAAAACAGGTTTGACTCAGCTTTGACTTACCCTATTAAGTAATTATTCACCCGGGGTTTGATTTTGGGGGGGGGAGGTGTGAAGAACTCGCCACCCGACTTATATCCATAGACCAGCACAAATGGAGATTTGAAGAAATATACCAAAAAAGAGACAATTACTCCTTTAACATTGACTACATTAAACATGAACGCTCTCAAAGTACCTTTGTAAGTCTTTGTAGGTGTGAGGCTGCAGCTTCATGCACAACAATGGTATCTGATAAAACGTCGACCACATCCTCAACAAATAGACAATAGGTGCTCACCTGATATAAACCAAGTTCAAGTATCAAGCTTGCAACCACACTACTTTGCTAGAATGACAAATAGGAGGAGGTCAACAAGTAGCTGCAGTTAAAAGAAAATTCATTCGTAATAACCTACCAAGCTGGATGGTATTATGGATATTCCTAAGCAATCAAGCTCAAGAGATTCTACAGCCCCTGAATTAATATTGAAAGTATAGCTACGAACCTACAGAAAAACAATATTCATTTCAAATAAAGTAAACTAATCAAATTTAGAGTAATACAGATACTGGAAAAATGAAGCAAAGAATCACCTTCCCAATATTCCGTTGATGTGGTGTTACAATGTTGTACCCAACCTGTAGAAGAGATATAAGAAAAATGAAGAAAGAAGCAAAGGCCATACACCAAGAAATAAGAAAGAAGATGGGAAAGGAAAGATAAACAATGAGAGGTGGGAACTCCATAAGCATGAAAACACTCTCAAATATTGATACAAAACCATGAATTTTTAAGGAGGCATAAAAGCAGGGGTAAGATAAATATCTGAGTTGAATTCTTCATCATTGGGAACGAGCAAGAAGAATTGCATACCTTGGAATGCCATTCTTTCTAATATCAAGCCCAGCACCCTTTTTAAGCTATATGTTTCTTCTTGATACCAGAGCTCTGAAGAGGCAATATTGCTGACCAGGATGTGAGCCACTCGTATTGTGGTTGAGTTTGGGGTAAAGTAAAAAATGAATGTCTACATAAACAAACCGTTCTATATTGTTATTTACAATTATATCTTTCACCTTTTTGTTTCTTCCTTTTGTCTTTGTCCTTATGATATAAAACAAATTGAATACTAAAGACGTACTCCTTTCCTTGTAAAAAAATTGAATGTTAAAGACTAAGCTGGTAATTAACAATAGAGACCAATTTGGTAATTTAGCTCAACTCCAATTAGAAGTAAAAAAATGCGTAGCTGTGTAAACTTGGATATTAGCGAAGTCCAAATATGAATTATTTTTAGTTCGATACTACTGAATTTAGGTTTTCTAACATGGAAATATGGAATGAATTTACATAATGATATCCCAGTTACATACTTTAGCAGCATCTATATGATGCCAAACAAGTTCAATGGAAAAGAGAATTTTAGTTCACGGACACAGAACTGACCAGGAGCATGAAAAAAGCCTCTCCCGGGTACTCTGGGCATCAGTAATCCCCAGAAGAAACCAACAAGAAGTGAGAGAGCATACCAATGTCTGCAGTCCAACAAGCTTAAATTCATTTTCCATCACACTCTCATCCTCAACAAGTACAACATCTCCTACCTACAATGAACATTGACAATACACAGTTATTGTTAATAGCATCATAATCCGAGAGCAATTACTGCACAGATTAGTTCAGTAACAGTCCAGGATAGACGCAATATACAGATTTTGGAATTAGAAAAAGGTTTAAAGCTGAAAACCCCATAAAGGTACCCTCTAAGCCAAATCATTAAGGTGCATGATTTTTACCTCATTTGTAAAGAATCTCAGGATGTTTTGATAAAGAGGCTTTTAAGTTTTAAGTAGTATGTCTTGAAAGGAAAGACTCTTAAGCTTCTTAAAGGTAATATTCCAAATAAAACATAAGCAGCATAGCCTATCTTCATAGGTGCAATATTACTAGATCGGCCTTCCACCCAATTTCCAAGATTCCCACCCCTGCCCAAGTGGTAGTTCATGCCGTGTCTCAGTCCCAGAGAGTATTCTGAAACTACGCTCTATTTTTCTTCTTCTTTTGAACTGGGCTTTAGTTTGCAGCATAACGATGTCTGAAAGACCTACAAATTTGGAAAATCAGCTGTGAAAGATGGTGTCCTAGAACTGCAAACTCCATTCTTTAAAGAAGTCTAATAACCATGATGATATTGTATTAGCCGTAAGGAAACCATATGCAATCCAACCTTGATATACTCTACAAAATGTCAGATTAATTATCTAATACTATTATGTTATACAGTACTAGTTAAGAAACAATCTAAAAGGATTGTGTTTGAGTAACAACTTACAAGGGTGAGATAGGAAAGTACGCATTCGAAAGCTACAACTTTTACGTGCATGAGGTTACCTGTTTGACATCCTCGAGCAGAAACTTTTCCCCTTCACCAGAAAGTAAGTTTGGCCTAACTTCAACTAGGAAAACAATCCACTGTGGAAAAGGAAAACAGTAAATAAATCAGAAGATAGCACCTATTACTGAAAACAAGCCTCTCAAGTTTCAAAGAACAATAATGTAGAAATTGATTAAATGGACTTTTAATACTAGGACACCAGTCTATTACCAGTGTCCTAATCAGCACGGGAATTACATAAGGTCAAAATTATTTTTTATGTATGCACAATAGATGTTGAATCTCCTTGGCTTCTTCAAATGCTTATTTTATTATATTTTGAATCCTCTTAGTGAAAATTCTAGCTCGGACACTGCTAATCAGTTTAAGAAATCTGAGCAGAAAGGAACAAAAGAGGGTTCAGAATTCACATAATGTTTTTATTTAGCTGGAAATTTCCTTAGGAGACAGATTAATTAGCTATTGCTACAATGTTACTCCAATAACAGTATGAAAGCCACAAACTTCTCATAGGTTGTTCAATAAGCTTTAAATTGCAGAACAGGATGTTGATAAATTCTCTAATACAACAACAACATACTAAGTAAAATCCCACAAGTGGGTCTGAGAAGGGTAGAGTATACGCAGACCTTACCCCTACCTTGGCAAGTAGGAAGGCAGTTTCCGAGAGACCCTTGGCTCAAGAGAAAGCACAACACACGGTAAGACAACAGATGACAGAAGTAAAGCAATATATGACATAAGTAAAGTAACGATGTCAAAACACTATAAATAAGCATTATGAAAAAGTAACATTAACTGCGGTAAACTAATACGATAGTTGAAGTACAAGAGATAATAATTAGTAACAAAACACAAAGAACAAGAAACTGCAGAGATAAAGGAGGGTACTCGAGACAACGCCCTACTACCTACTACTCTAATTCGTGTCCTCCACAACCTCCTATCTAAGGTCATGTTTTCGGTAAGCTGTAATCTGCGCCATATCTTCTCTAATAGTATAAGACAATTTGAAGATAAAAAAGGCTTTGGAACGTACAGAATTTATGTCCACCCAAAGCTGCGAAACAAAACCCAAGCTGAGAGCAGATTAATACTGATCACTTGCTTTGCAATCAAATTAGACCTTTTCATCATTTGCTTCCTCCTCCTCCTCCTCACAATTCCCTTTTCCAGTTCCAATTTAGAATCTACATCAACAGAGCCCGCTCCTCTATTCATTATCTCCTCTGCTTCTCTACCCATCTTATTATCGAATTCATGAAACCCAACGTCTCTATCATCATCAATTCTTGGAATTTCCGATTCTTTCTTGTCTTTTAACCATAAATCGTCGAAAACATCATACCCATTTGAACTGCTCGACTTGGGTATGTCCCTTTTCTCTTTCCCCAGTATGAAACAGTTACTCCCAAACTGTATCCTGTTTGTTCTAAGTTCTAAATTGCGATGGGTGTAAGGAATACCATGGACAGGTAGCGTTTTTGGGGTAAGTTTTGAACTAGTGAAACCAAATGAAAACCCAGAAGAATGAGGAAATAAAGTAGTAGGAGAAAAAGCAATTGCACATAGCGAAATGAGAGAAATTTATCTTTCAGTCATGGTTATTCTTCTCACTGTGAGCTCGACGTCTCCTCTAATAAAATCTTTACTTTTAGAGGGCGTCAAAAATAATTTCTAAAACGGAAAATGATCAAAAATATTTTTCATTTTTTTTCTTCGTATCAAACACACCCCAAACCCAAAGTAAAAATAAAAATAAAAAAATCAAAGAGTGATTAGGTTAAAAAAATCCTAAACTAAACATTTGTATAAGATTCCCTCAATTCTAAAATACTTATTGCATTTTTTATTTGTGTGACTGAAAAACACATTTATAAGCATAGCCTACTTGAACATCATCCTCCAAAACCCATTTAAAGAATTTCATATGGCATTAAATATTTTTTTTGAGTGAAAATAAATTAAAAATCTCCTTAAATTTTTACTAGTATTGTTTTACAAATTTCACATCTAAATTATTAATTGTTCATAATATTTTATCACATATTCAAAATTGAGAGTTTTTAATCTAATGAAAATTATTAGTAAGAAAGATAAGAAAACACCGAATAATATAATGTAAATATAAAATTCTTAAAAGGGTGATAATTTAGGAGAAACTAGGATCCCTTTAATCTATATTCACTCAAAAACAAAATAAATTGGCTTTTTTCAAGCAAACCATTCATCCTTTCCTATTAACGAAACAGAGCACTTGGCACCTTTGACAATGATAATCAAACGTTGGCTAGAGATAGCATTGTTGTTTTGTCATGCTCCAGCATCCATATATACGGCGAGTTGGTAAGTGATAAGATGATTGGGTACCACTCCGACGTCGCGAATTCGAATCCGTATGATGACAATCTGAAATATTGCAAGGTTGTTGCTGATTTCGTGTCCCGTTGATCCTCTTTCTTATACGCTGTCATTGGCACATATCACAATTTACGTCACACCTCTGTCCAAAGGCCTCTCGTACACGCGGGGATTTGGCCTTCGGACTTTCCCTTCACTAAACATTGTTGTTTTGTCATGCTCCAGCTCCACACATCCATGGCCAAAAAGATAAACCCACCATCGCCACGTGGACAAAATACTACCTCTGCTGACACAACAACATACTTCCCATAAAACAACAACCTACTACTCTTTGAGTACAACACTCATCAATGGCATCTCTATTTTCCCCTACAACAACTTTCCATCAAGACCCTAACCTCATTTGCTTCTCACCCTTAAGACCCATTTCAAAAAGCTACTATTTTTGGTCATGCACTACTAACCAATGCAAAAGAAACAATACCATTACATGCAGTTCTTTTGTTAATGAAATTTTAGTTAGTTTGGACCATTCTTTGTCTCAACTCCCTGTTTTTCAATCTGGGTATGCTCAATTTCAAGAATTACCTGAAGAACAGAGATTGGGGCTGTTAGTTTTGGGGGTCTTACTTGGATTTACTTGACTGCTAGACCTGGGGTTTTAGTTGGTGCTATTGATGCATATATTTTGGCACCTATTCAAGTGGGGTTGGATAGTTTGAGTGGGAAAAGGAGTTTTAAGATGAAAGATTTTTTGATTGGGGATAGGTTGGGAGAGGGTTCATTTGGGATTGTTTATTTTGGTGTTATTGTTCCTAAGAATGTTAATTTGGATGAAAATGTGAGGAAAAGAGGATCATCAGTAAAATCACTTATTACAGATTCAAGATTTAAGGAAAAGGTTATTCTTAAACAGGTAAAATGCTGTATTATTTATCCTTACTGTTCACTATTTATGAGCAATATTTAATTGATTTGGCTGCATGTGTTGTATCACTTGTATGCTTTTGAATTATCGTCCTAAAGCTGAAATATGAAGCAGCTAAATATTTTTTTTTTAAAATGTTGTCGATGTTTAACTTGACACGGAGTTTAAGAAAGAAATAAAGAAAGACTCTTGACACTTACTAACATCCCTTAGAACTTGTTGTTTTCAACATGTTATGACATTTTTGTAACTATAAACACATGTCATTAGGGGTAAAGATTAAAGTTCAAGAGTTTCAAAGTCTATAAAGATGTCATTTTTTTGTAATGGATTAAAAAGAAAGTGTCATATAAATGGAATGGAAGGAGTAGCTATTTGCTGCCCCTATACTGCCTATCCTTAAGCTTATCAAGGTTCTAAGTTGTGAGTTCTTTTGTAGAGTAGTAAATATTTTAGGCTTGATTGTGATTATGTTTTCCACATCCTTTTGATCTGCATTAATTCCTTCCATAGATCTTGATTAGATTATTGTGTCTTCTATATACTTGTAATCTGGATTGCGTTCAACAGTCCACTTGTTTTGTCTCATAGATATTATGTTTGACCCCCTTTTCATCATTATCAGTTATTGAATTATTTCTCTCTTGCATTTGCTTTCTGCCGGGCATGTTTAATGCTCTTCCTTTCGTAGCAACAATTTTGTTTGTTTTCCAATTTATAGGTAAAGATTGGTGTTCAAGGTGCTGCAGAATGTGGTGAGTTTGAAGAATGGTTCAATTATAGGTTATCAAGAGCAGCTCCTGAGACATGTGCAGAGTTTCTTGGTAGCTTTGTTGCTGAAAAAACTAATTCACGATATACTAAGGGTGAGAAATGGCTTGTCTGGAAATTTGAGGTAATTGAGCCATTTAAAGTACTTTTTCCACCGAAATTCCTTTTTCTTTAAAACTATTCATGACTTTTTGTGTCTTGAAAGTCTAATTACATTTTACTAACTGCCTTAATATATGCTGTTGGAAATTCTCTGATTAAATTTTACGATTATTTGCCATATTTATGTTTGGTGGAATTGCATCAAAACTTGTTAGATGGAAGCTGCATCAATAATGTTGGAACTTCATGTGACAGGGAAATCTGGACCTAGGTGATTACATGAAGGATCGCGGCTTCCCCTTGAACATAGAATCTGTCATGTTTGGTCGAGTCTTAGAAGGATTGGAGTCAATTAAACGGAATGCACTAATTATCAAACAAATCATGCGTCAGATTATTACTTCCCTTAAGAAAATCCATGACACGGGTATAGTCCATAGAGATGTAAAGCCATCCAACTTAGTGGTCACGAAAAAGGGACAAATCAAGCTGATAGATTTTGGGGCAGCAACTGATCTTCGGATTGGAAAAAATTATGTGCCTGACAAGGGGCTACTCGATCCTGATTATTGTCCACCTGAACTCTATGTAATGCCAGAAAAAACTCCGAAACCACCACCAGAGCCAGTTGCTGCACTTCTTGCCCCGCTTTTATGGCAGGTATCCTTCTAATACATGGATTTATATTGCTTGGCATAGAAAATGATTCTATGTATAAGTATACCAAAAAGGGAAAAGGAAAGACTAAGGGTGTGTTTGGCATGGAGGAAAATGCTTACCAATTTTCCCATGTTTGGTTAGTAAAAAAGTTTGGAAAATATTCTCTTCCAAAACAAGTTCCTTAAAAATGAGGAAAATGATTTCCCTAGTGGAAGTAGGGAAAACAAGTTTCATAACTGACATTCCACTTCTCCCCATCTTCCAACACACCCCATCCCCTAGCCCCAACCTAAATCACCCCCATATCTATACCCTCCATCCCCACCCCTCATAGTGTTTGCCTAGATTATATATAAATGCTTTTGGGATAATATTTTATGTTTACTTACCGAACACCACAAATTAAGTAAGAAAACCACATATTTTCCAACAAAGTTTTTTCTGGAAAACAGTTTCCTTAATACCAAAGACACCCTAAAGCATACGTCAACTCCATTTTACTACACTGGATTTTCAGTCTTTTGGAAAGAACCTGACAATGATGTTACTGCACAGTTCATGTTTTATACTTATAGCAGGAGAACTCTTGTTATTGCAGATAAACAGTCCCGATCTCTTTGACACGTATTCTGCTGGAATAGTGCTTATGCAAATGGCAGTTCCGAACATAAGGCCTACAGCAAGCTTAAAGAACTTCAATTTGGAATTAAAGGCAGTTGGATATGACTTGAATAAATGGAGAGAGAAGACTAGGACAAGGCCTGATTTCAGTATTCTTGATCTCGACTCTGGTAGAGGGTGGGATTTGGCAACAAAACTTATTTCAGAGAGAGGTGGGCGTTTATCTGCTGCTGCGGCTCTTAGACATCCTTATTTCCTTCTAGATGGCGACCAAGCTGCTGCAGTTCTCTCAAAACTTAGCTTCTCAAAATAGGAGCATGACTTGGTGATGCAAGTACAACATGTTTTTTGTGCTTGATACTCATTTTACTCCTTGTTCTGCACTTCTGTGATATTCTTTTTGGTCGAGACTTCTTCTCCTTTGTATCTGGAGTTGTTGACGCTGCATTCATTCAGTTTGTTTGTCAATGAATACTCTGGGATGGCTACGGTTTCAAGTTTCATTTTCTGATAAACAGCTGCAGTAGAGTTATGAAGTGGTCCCAAAGCCGAAAATAAGGAGAAGCTAAGAGGGAAAAGTGAGCTGCTATGCTTTAGCTCTGTCTGCTGGATGGCATTATGGCCAAAGTATTTAAAAGATCCAGACGGAAATTTGTAGTTTACTCTTATTGGTAAGGTAAAGAAAAATAGAAAATCATACACATTTACTTCTTACACTTTATTTAAGGACAAGAAGATTTTTCAGCTTATAGCAATCAAGTTCTTTTCCGTGTACGGCGAGAGGGATCAGTAAGAAATGTATAAAATAAAACAGATATAAAGTTCACCATTTGCAGAGCTGCAAGCAATTATACTTGTGTCTGGTTCATTATCTTTGTAAACAAGTGAGATGACCAGTAACTGGATGGCAGAATTGTATATGAATTCTTGCATGTAATTCTTATACAGTTATTTTGCTTTAGGCGTTTGCAGTTCTTGTACAGTCACTTTCTTGCTAGACGTAAGAATATCCTTTCCGGGCTGCTGCCAAAAACTCATTGAATTGGCATGTGTTCACCATAGATTGAACCTTGTATACAGCTATTAATCCAATTAAGCTAATACTGCTAGCTAGGCTTGGGCATTGAGCCAAGACGAGATAGACAGAGCCTACTCTTGTTGTACTGAGGTGAGTCGAGCCCACACCAAGCCCAGCCGAGCAAGCACGAGCTGACTCAATCAAGCTTTGGTTTGATATTAAGGAAAAAAACTGATTATAATTGATTTGGTTTGGTATTACTTAAAAAAAATCAAATTGAAATCAAATCACCCGATATTGTAATTTGCAATTTTTTAAAATATGTGATACATAAAAATATTTATTATAATATAACTTAAACATTTCTTACATCTTTTCATAGTTTGTCTTTTACCATAATATTACAAGCTTAATCATTAATGTCTATATCTTATTTTAGATGATAGATTTTAAATGTTTTTCTTTCATTATTAAACTTCGCGCTCGATCAAACACCTTCACATATATTGGGCCGAAAGAAATACCAAGTATACCTGGTTTTCTATGGTTAATTATGTAATATAGTTATCGCTTTAAACAATTATGTCAGCTTACTTAGAAGTTAGAAAAAGAAAACACCCCGCATTTCCTTCATTAGTCAAACAAGTCCTTATTCCAACTAACAAAAGTCGTTCCTTATCGGCTTTGGATTGTTGTTACATGTTATTTCATAATTTCGTATTGTGTTATATATTTTGATGAATGTAATGTCTCGATGGGTTGTATTACTATCCTTTATAATGTCACACATAAAAAATCTGAATAAGAAGCTTACAATAGTATAAAGAAAAAGTAGATTAGGAAAAAAAAGGTAGGAAAGGGTAAATAGGATTATTAAGTACTCCCTTCTTTCTAATTTATATAAAGACGTTCGATTGAGATGGAAATTCAAGAGAAAAATAAAGATTTTTGAAACTTGTCATCCAAAATAAGTTATAGAAATTTCTGAAAGAAATAATTCCCTTGATTATTTTCATTGATTGAATAGATATATATACAAGTTACAAAATAGGAGAATCCTATTCCTATTCTATTCCTAAAACTTTATTCTACCATAATTCTAACTATACAATTATGGTAAGTGTATATCCTAAATATGGTAAGTGTATATCCTAATCTAGGTAACAAATATACTACAATATACACACAATATACTTTCCTTAATATACAACTATGTCCTCTTGTTTCTTTGCCCTAGTACCGTGAATGGCCTGGACGAGTTGGGCCATTTGGGCCGCCTCTCGCCGGGCCGCCCCTTCGCTCCATTTCTTTGGCCGCATAGCTCATTTGCTTTGTATACCCGTGATATATCTTGTTGTATATTCGGTGTATATCACGGGTATATTACCCTTGTTTAACACACCCCCGATCATAGCGGGCGGTCTTCGAACGCCGAGATCTGTCCCTAAAATCTTCAAAGAGAACCATTTGGTAGACCCTTTGTAAAGATGTCTGCAATTTGATAACGAGACGGGACATGGCATACGCGAACGTGACCCTTTGCAATCTTTTTACGGACAAAGTGAATGTCCATTTCGATATGCTTAGTACGTTGGTGTTGAACTGGGTTACCTGAAAGGTAGATGACACTAATGTTATCGCAATATACCAAGGTTGCCTTCTGAATGGGACAATGAAGCTCCAAAAGCAAATTACGTAGCCAACATGATTCGCTACCCCTCGATATTCTGCCTCTGCACTTGAGCGTGATAGCGTTGCCTGACACTTTGCCGACCAGGAGACCAAGTTGTTGCCAAGGAACATACAGTAGCCAGTAGTCGACCGTCTGGTATCGGGACAACCACCCCAATCAGCATCCGTGTAAGAGACAAGTGTGGATGTAGATGAAGGATACAAGTGCAACCCATAGTCCAGTGTCCCCTGAATATACCGAATGATGCGTTTGATTGCATTCATGTGCTCAACCCTGGGATCATGCATGAATAAACACACATGCTAAACCGCATACGTAATATCCGGTCTAGTAAAGGTAAGATACTAGAGGGCCCCTGCTAGACTGCGATAGCGGGTCGGGTCCTCGTATGGTGCACCTGCTGCGGCACTTAGCTTTGGGTTTGCATCAACTGGCGTGGAAGTGACTTACAGGATAACATCCCAGCCCTCTCTATGATCTCAGCAGCATACTTTCGTTGAGACAAAAACAAGCCACATGAATGACGCTTGACGGCAATCCCCAAAAAACAACTCAAAGGCCCTAAGTCTTTCATAGCAAACTCAGAACTGAGCATTGTCATGATAGACTGGCGCAAGGCATCGGAAGAGGCAGTCAAGATGATATCATCCACATACAACAGAATGTAGGCCAAGGCCGAACCACGGCGGTAGATGAACAAGGAATTACCTGACATGCTGTGAGTGAACCCAATAGTTGAAACAAAGTCAGCAAACCTCGTGTACCAGGCCCTTGGAGACTGCTTAAGCCCATATAAGGACATCTTCAACAAACATACATGATGAGGACGGTTTGGATCCCTAAAACCCAACGGCTGATGCATATAGACTGTTTCCTTGAGATCACCATGTAGGAAAGCATTCTTGACATCCAACTGATGAATTGGCCAAGTCTTTGAAAGAGCCAAGCTAAGAACAATGTGAATGGTAGCCGGTTTGACCACCGGACTAAACGTCTCACCACAATCTATCCCAACCTGCTGAGTCTTACCATCACCAACAAGTCTCGCCTTATGTCGAGCAAAGAACCCATCTGAATTCTCTTTATGAGCAAAAATCCACATAGACCTGATAATATTAATATCATATGGATGGGGTACCAACTCCCACGTCTTATTATCAATAAAAGCATTATATTCATCAGTCATTGTAATTTTCCAATTAGGGTCATTTAATGCGGACACAGGATTGCGGGGCAAGGGGGATTTAGAGACATCAGAATGTAAATTAAAATGTCTTTTAGGTGTAAAAATACCCCGCTGACTACGAATGACCGGTCTATGACTCGAGGAAGAATTGAGGGGATTTTGGGAATTTTCTGAGCTCGGGACGGATTGGCCAGCAGGCAGTGGGCCTGCTGGCCCAAATCGGTAACCGGAATCCTCGTCTGGACCAGTTCCAGAATTGGGCTAGACTGGCCTAATTGCTGGAACTGTTCCAGTGACTGTAATTGTTGGCGGTACTGTGGGTCCAGCGGGCAGTGGCCCCGCTGGAGGATTTTGGGTGCGGAAAATATCCGAAAAATTCCGAATAATATACGGGGATATTTCATCATCCAAAAAATTATACGACTTAGGCTCGGGAGTATGAACTTTCGTAAAAGGGAATTGGGTTTCATAAAAAATGACATGGCGATTAATTATGATTTTCTTGGAGGATAAATCAAAACACTTATAACCACGATGATTCGACGGATAACCCAAAAATACACACGGGGTAGACCTAGCCTGAAGTTTGTTAATTGTGGTAGATGGGAATAACGGATAACACAAGCACCCAAAAATCCGAAGATGAGAATAAGAAGGGTTCTTATTATATAGGATTTTGAGGGGGGAAGAATATGTCAGACCTTTAGAAGGAATTATGTTAAGAAGATATGTGACCATTTGTAGAGCATGATGCCAAAAATATGGAGGTATGGAGACATGAATTAAGAGAGTTCGAACAATGTTATTTATGGAACGAATTTTGCGTTCGGCTTTCCCATTTTGGGAAGATATATGAGGACACGAAAAATGAAAATTTATCAAATTATTAGCACAAAAATCCCGAAACTCCCTATTGTCATACTCTTTCCCATTATCACATTGAATATTTTTTATTTCTCTTTCGAATTGAGTACGAATGAACGCTCTAAATTTGATGAAGACGGAAAACACTTATGATTTATTCGTAATTGGAAAAGTCCACAAAAATCTAGAATAATCATCTAAAAAGAGAACATAATATCGATGACCCAATGAACTAAGAACAGGAGACGTCCATAAGTCGCTATGAATAATATCAAATGGCATTGAAATATGAGAATTGGAGTCTACAAATGGCAACTTAACAATTTTCCCTAATGAACAAGACTGACAAAGTGGAGTACGACTCGTACCCTTACAGGAAATAAAGCTATTTTTATCTAAAACTGATAAAATAGAAGATCCCGAATGACCCAGACGAGCATGCCACATGGAAGGAGAGATGGCTGCAAAGGCTGATGGTAAGGCTTGACTCGATGGACTGAAACCAGGCATGATAGGATACAGATCCCCCCTACTATCACACCTCATGAGATGGCTCCCCGTCTTGAAATCCTTTACAGAGAAACCAAAAGGATCAAATTCAACTGAAACCGAATTGTCAGATGTGAACTTTCGGACAAACACTAAATTTTTAATCAATTTAGGAGCGTGTAAAGTATTTTTCAAGAGAAGGGGTGGATTGGGGGGAGACAACGTTTTCTGACCATACCCTAAAATTGGAATAGAACTGTCATTACCAACAATTATCCCTCGAGGGGTGCTCAAATTGGAATAAGATGAGAGAGTACCTGATTCGGAAGTCATGTGAGTCGTGGCAGCGGTGTTCATATACCAATTTGGGTCCGGTTGAGTTAACCCCAACGTGTGCATCGCGACCTCGATATCGGTTTGAGTGGCCCCTGCTGCATGATGGGCTTGCGGAGGGCGGGGCCCGAGAATTCCAGACCGTGTTGGAGCTGGGCCGTAGCTGCTGCTCCCGCTGCTGCTGGGCCACTGGCCAGTGGGCCGCCACTGCTGGGTGTTGGGCACGGGTGTTGGCGCCCCACCGGCGCTGGAACTTGCTGCTGGTTGGTAAGGGTTGTTGGCCCACGGCCCACTGCCCCAGCCCCACTTCCATGGGGCCCACTGCTGGGCCCAGGGGGGTGGTGGGCCACTGTTCCCTAGATGGGACCCACCGCCTGCTTTCTGACCACCGGAACCGCAACCAAAACCGCCGCGTTTGCCCCCGCGGTTTTTGTTTTTATTCGTGCAATTATTCTTGCCGCCACCATTATTATGGTTTTGGCCCGAATTATTCACAAAACCCGAAGAACTAGGAGAGGACGCCACCATGAGGACGGGGCTTGCTCCGGTAGCCGCCTTTTTAGCCAAACCCGCTTCTTTCAGAGTAAGCATGGAGCGGGCTTGATAGAAGTAAGGAAGAGGGTTGCTTTGGCGAAGGAGAGTTCCAACCCCATTATAGGCCTCCGAAAGATCGGCAACCAACTGTAGAACTAGACGATTATTCGTTATTGGTGCGCCAACATTACGAAGTTAATTCGCCAACTCCTTTAGTTTCTTGCAATATGAAGAAACGTTCGGAAATTTGTCCATTCGAACGAGAAAGAATTCTTGCTCGAGTGTGACGACACGTGAATGTTGGTTGTCTTGAAATATGTCACGCAATCTATTCCATGCAGCCATAGCCGTGGTATCCGGCTCAATAATCGTCTGTAGAAGGTCCACCGAAATAGTGGCGTAGATCCACCGGAGAACGGTAGCATCAAGTGTAATCCATAACTCAGGATCCTCCGCAGGAAGGGGTCTAGCGGGAGGAATGATGTGATGAAGAACTTGATAAGAGATAGCGTGAATTTTAAACAACTCCGCCCACGTCGCATATTGGACGTTTTCCATCTCAAGGACAATAGGGATACAACTCTTGATATTGGAAACCGTGAGGGGTAGGGTGATAATTGTTCTTAGACATATTGAACGAACAAAGAAGGAAGGGAAATTTAAGATAGGTGTTTTTGAGAGCGGAAGACGAAATTTGGGAGAGAAACCCGGGGGGGGGGGGGTCTCGGCCGAGAAGGTCCAAAAAATTTAGGGAGAGAATTTTTTTTGTAAAACCTAGTCTCTTGATACCATGAAAGAAATAATCCCCTTGATTATTTTCATTGATTGAATAGATATATATACAAGTTACAAAATAGGAGAATCATATTCCTATTCTATTCCTAAAACCTTATTCTACCATAATTCTAACTATACAATTATGGTAAGTGTATATCCTAAATATGATAAGTGTATATCCTAATCTAGGTAACAAATATACTACAATATACACACAATATACTTTCCTTAATATACAACTATGTCCTCTTGTTTTTTTGTCTTTGCCCTAGTACCGTGAATGGCCCGGACGAGTTGGGCCATTTGGGCCGCCTCATCTGGCCCGCCACGCTCTTTCGCTTTGTATACCTGTGATATATACTGATGTATATTCAGTGTATATCACAGGTATATTACCTTTGTTTAACAATTTCTCTGGCTATAAATCATTTAGTTAACAACAAAAAAAAAAGTTTAAAATTAAATTGTTACTAAATTTAAAAAGACGCTTATTCTTTTTTAGACTGATTAAAAAGAAAAAAATGTCACATAAATTGAGATGAAAGAATAATAAATAAGGGAAAAAGGTAACCACACAATCACACCAAATCAATTCTTATATAAGATAACACTTTTTATTGTTACATAACAATGCATTCGATAATACGACACAAAAAAATTAAATTAATAATCTAAATAAATATATATATTTAAAATAACAATAGGATACATGTAACTATCATCCAAACAAGCTGTAAGGAATTATTTTGGTGTCTCTATTTTCTACGTTGGATCATCATCATAATAGTATGCCTTAGAATCAAAGAAATCAATGTCTTTACTTTTCCTAAACAATTTTTTTCTGTTTTATCGATAGTATTAATTACTCATTTCAAATCATTTGTCAAGTTCATTAAAATTATGCACCAATTAATATGAATATCATGATAAATTTTATACTTCATTTATTATTTCTTAAGATTATACAAAGTTAATAGTGGATAAATAAAAGTGAATGGATAGTAAAATGTCGCAAACAAGTCACTTCAATTCATACGTTATTACTATTATTATTCAGTGATAATTGTCTCATGACAGAGCAAAAACGATAATGATTTTCCTGGCGGTAGCAGTGCGATTAGCTGAATGTTAGATTGGCTTCTAAGATACGTTTAAATCATTAAAAAGCTAAATAGTCCTAATGAGCCTTTCCCCCACCCACTCACCACCCTCCAAACTTTGCTTTGTAGTTTTCAAGTGTGGCAATCATACTTGGTTGGGCTCAGCCACTATAAGTGACCAAAACTATCAAATATCAATTTCAGCCATTTGCTGATCTGAAGCAAATTTGAACTATGGCAGCCGCACGGCTGTTACTCTGCTATCTCATTCTCATTCTCACTTCTGGCATCCATTTAACAAACACTATTACAGACCCCAGAGATGGTAAGAACTTTCAAAATAGTGTTTGCTCATACATGGACTGATTTCTTGAAAATTCTTTTGTTTTATGTTTGAAAAAGGGTAAATTTTCGGAGTGAAATTTTTTTCCACCCACAAAATTTTAATAGTTTTTTTTCAAGTTAAATGCATGTTAAAGTCTCAATTTCCAAAGATCCTTTTCAACTTTTTTCAAATGCTAGTACTTTTTTTTTTTGAAATGTCACATTTCTTATGTCCAAATGCCATACAGGTTCATGAAGCTAAAAACAATTTTGTAGCTTGCAATATTTTCTACTTGTAGTCAGTGTTCTACTATAAAGACAGAGTCGGATCCAGTAGTTAAGTTTTATGGGTTTAACCTTTAAGATTTTAGCGTTGAATCAATTGTATTTTTAAAGTTAGGTATTCATATCTACTATTTGTTATCATTTTTCATAAATGTTTATACATAAGTTTATGTTCCGCGTTGAAATTACTGAGTTTGGATTAACACGATACCGTTACTCTACATCCCCTCTAAATAAAGATATAATTATTGTATCATGAGTAAGTCCAAACTTGGTTGATTGCAGTTACGATACTTCGATCACTGAAAGACCAGTGGGAAAATACACCACCTAGTTGGCAGAAATCAGACGATCCTTGCGGAACATCCTGGGACGGTGTAACCTGCAACAACTCAAGGGTAACTGGATTGTGAGTATGCTCTTGTTATTTATTTGTTATTTTTAGCCTCCAACATCTACGGGTCGTTTGGTTTACATTCTAGTTAACTGGGAATTACAATGTAGAAATTGTTATACGATGAATAATAATACATAATTGTTATGCATGAAATAAATAATCCCTTGATTATTTTCATTAATGAAAGAGTATATATACAATTTACAATTTTCATACTAGGAAAAATCTATTCCTATTCTACTTCCAAAACCTTATTCTACTTGTACAATAATTATACAATTATGGTAAGTGTACAACTCTAATTTATTTACAACAAAACATAACCTAATTAGACCACTAAACCGTGATATACACAGCATGCATATACCGTGTATATCACGGGTGTAACAACCCAATTTCAACCAGCAGCCCGTGATATACATGGCATATATACCGTGTATATCACAGGTTTATCACACCCCCGCAGTCATAGCGGGCGGTCTTTTGTACGTTGAGACTGTCCTTAAAATCTTCAAATAGAACCGATGGAAGACCCTTAGTAAAGATGTCTGCAATTTGATATCTGGAAGGGACATGTAGGACGCGTACTTGTCCACGAGCTACCTTTTCACGGACAAAATGTATATCCATCTCAATATGTTTAGTGTGCTGATGTTGAACCGGATTGCCAGAAAGGTATATGGCACTAACATTATCACAATAAATCAAGGTAGCTTTGTGAACTGGAAAGTGAAGCTCTAAGAGAAGATTACGTAGCCAACATGATTCAGAAACCACATTGGCCACCCCTGTATACTCGGCCTCTGCACTAGAGTGGGATAAGGTAGTTTGTCGCTTGACAGACCATGAGACCAAGTTATCACCAAGAAACATACAATAACCAAACGTAGAGCTTATGGTGTCGGACATCCACACCAATCAGCATCTGTGTAAGAGACAAGTGTAGAGACAAACAACGGATATAGATGCAAGCCATAATCAAGAGTGCCATGTAGGTAGCATATAATGCGTTTGAACACATTCATGTGCTCAATCCGAGGATCATACATAAACAAACATACCTACTGCACAGCATACGTAATATCTGGTCGCGTAAAAGTGATTTACTGAAGAGCCCCTGCAAGACTACGATAGTGGGTAGGGTCGTTGTATGGAACTTCTGCCGCAGCACCCCGCTTGGGTTTAGTATCAACTGTCATAGAAGTAGACTTACAAAAGGACATACTAGCTCGCTCAATTATCTCAGCAGCATAATTCCTTTGTGATATGAATAACCCCCCTACATGACGATTAACAACAATACCCAAGAAATAACTAAAGGGTCTCAAGTCATTCATAGCAAACTCAGAAATGAGCAGTGTCATGATCGACCGGCGTAAAACATCAGACGAGGCAATCAAAATAATATCATCCACATATAATAGAATATATGCCATGGAAGTCCCACGATGATAAATGAATAGAGAATTATCAGACCTGCTGTGAGAGAACCCAATAGTAGATACATAGTCAGCAAAATGCTTATACCAAGCCCGTGGGCCCTGCTTAAGCCCATATAAGGATTTCCGCAACAAAAAAACATGATGTGGATAAGTGGGATCTCAAAAGCCCAATGGATGATGCATGTATACAGACTCCTTAAGATCACCATGCAAGAAATCATTTTTCACATCTAACAGATGAATAGGCCAAGATTTCAAAAGTGCTAGGCTGAGGACAATACGAATAGTGGTCGGTTTAACAACCGGACTGAATGTCTCCCCACAATCCACGCCAACCTGCTGAGTCTTACCATCACCTACAAGACGAGTTTTATGCCTCGCAAAAGAACCGTCAGAATTTTCTTTATGAGTACAAATCCACATAGACCGAATAATATTAACATCAGAAGGACGGGGCACCAACTCCCACGTCTTATTTTCAATAAGAGCATTATATTCGTCGGCCATAGTCATTTTTCAATTCGGGTCATTTAATACAGACACTAGGTTATGGGGTAGGGGGATTTAATAACGTTAGAATTCATATTAAAATGTCTCTTTGGTTTAAAAACACCCCGTTGACTACGAGTAACTGGTCGATGACTCGAGGAGGAATTGGGGCATTTTGGGAAATGTCAGAGCATGTGATGGACTAGCCAGCAGGCAGTGGGCCTGCTGGCCCAATACTGGAAACAGGACGCGGCAACTGAAATAGTACAGGGGCCGTCTCGGCAGTGGGTTGGACAACAGGCCCACTGGACCGATCTGACCCTAACGAACCAAGAGGAGTAATGTGCGGAGAGGGCAGTGGGCCAGTAGACAGTGGGCCTACTGGAGGGATAGTGGGCTCGGGTGTGTCCAACAGCTGATGTAGAACATATAGTGGGACCCCGTCATCCAAAAAATTATTCGAGTCAGGCACGGGACTACAGACTTTGGCAAACGGAAATTTGGTTTCATAAAAAATAACATGACGACTGATTATTATTTTATTAGAGGATAAATCAAAACACTTGTAACCACGATGATTTGATGGATAACCCAAAAATACACAAGCGGTAGACCAAGCTTGAAGCTTGTTTAATGTAGATGACGGAAATAGTGGATAACATAAACACCCAAAGACTCGAAGATGAGAATATGAAGAGACTTTATTATAGAGAATTTAGATGGGAGAGGTAAGATCTAGACCTTTGTTAGGAAGTATGTTAAGTAGATAAGTAGCCATATGTAGTGCATGATGCCAAAAACAATGAGGGATGGAAGCATGTGCTAATAAAGTACGGACAATATTATTAATCGTATGAATTTTTCATTCGGCTTTTTCATTTTGTGAAGATGTATGTGGACAAGAGAAACGAAAAACTATGCCATTAGTAGCACAAAAATCTCGAAACACCCCATTATCATATTCTTTCCCATTATCACATTGAATATTTTTGATATCACGTTCGAAGTGGGTACGGCTAAATGCTCTAAAATTGAGGAAATTGGAAAATACTTGAGATTTTTCCGCTAACGAAAAAGTCCACAAGAAATTAGAATAATCATCCAAAAATAGAACATAATAACGATGACCCACATAACTTAAAACTGGAGACGTCCATAAATCACTGTGAATAATATCAAAAGGCATTAAAGTGCAAGATGTAGAGGCTACAAAAGGTAATCTAACATGTTTTCCTAATGGGCAAGAAGGAAAAATTAGAGTACTACTCGTACCCTTACAATGAATAAAATTGTTTTTATTTAAAGAAGACATAATTGACGACCCTGGATGACCCAAACGTGCATGCCACAAGTAAGGAGCAAGTGCAGCAGACACGCCTGGAGTGACAGAATTGGCAGTGGTGATTGGATAAAGATCGCCCCTACTGTTGCATCTCATAAGAGGTATCCCCGTTTTGAAATCCTTCACTGTAGCTTTGGCCTTGATAGTGTATGTCTCTTGATTCGGACTGTAGCCCTCTACGGTCCCCCGTATTGGATAGTCGTTAATGAAAACATTTGTCGAAAACAATTTGTTTGTAACAAGTATGTTCCGTTGAACTCTAATGAAAATGTTTGTTGAAAATAATTTGCTTATAAAAAGGTATGCATATATATAAATGTCTGTCGAGCGTTGACATGCGGTGAAACAAAACAAACGTCTTATCCAAAAAATCTTACGGTGACTTATTTTGCCGATGCTTTTCCAAGTTTATCGGCGTCCTCCTGCGATGATCCCCTTAAAAAAAATGCCTCGTTTCGATATGTGAGAATGACGATCTTTTGAACGGACAACCGAGTCTTGTGTAGATTGCTTGCTGCCCTATCGGGGTGATCGGATGGGTGTATTTTGTCATTTGTGAGATAAAGGAGAAAATATTTCCTAATGGTGGGACCGAAGCCGATTTAGGCCGCCTACGTATCCCCATGAGGGAATGGGTCGTGACGTAGTTCATTACAAGCAAAAGGGGTTTGTAAGGATTTTCTAAAATGGGACCGAAGCCGATGTGTGGCCGCCTACGTATCCCGCCGAGGGAATCGGAGTCATGACGTAGTTCATGTTACAAAAAAAAAAAATGTGTTTTTTGGGGAAATTTGCAATCTAGGAAACGGAACCCGACATGGGTTCATTGCATATCCCGCCAGGAAGCGCAACTTTTACAACATAGAAAAAGTATTTCATAGAGAAGAACTAATCTTAGATATGGTATCTCTTCACTGCATCTGCATTGATGGTTTTCGGCCATTCTATTCTAATAAGGTTGCCCCGGACGATTGCGTCCATCAGCCTCTCTGTATATGAATCTGTATCCACTTGGCTGTGAAAGATATAGCATTGCCCCATTAGAAGTCCTGATCGTAGTATGGTAGCCTAAGAGTACAAATGGCAAACGTCCGTGCTAATGCTTGTAACTATCAACCATCTTGATGTTTCATCCAAAACTGGCTTTGGCTTAATCTAAAATAATGCCTCAATTCTTCCGGTTGTGAGTCTTCCTTATATTCTTCGAAGCCTTGCTTGCTTGTTTGAGACTTTGTTTGCTTGTCTCATTACATGTCACATATTATCGACAAATTTATTAATTTGCATGATGAAAGAGAAGATTTTTTTATTTTTTATAAACAAAACAGATTTTAAAATAGCAAAAGCAATGCAGATTTGTCATTTTAAGCTTTCAAAAGGTGGAGGCAAAATACATTAAACTGCATAAATGCGATTCAGCCTCAATTTAAATCACATTTTTTTCATTTAAGTACTAATACAATTTGGGTAGACATGATTGGGAATAAAAATGGGGTGCTCCGCCGATTTTAAGTCAACCCGAATCAACTTTTGGGGAAATAAATTAAGCAAAATAAACCTGCTGAAAAAATGAAGAAAACCAAGTTAGTATAAGACGAGTAATTATTGCTTCAAATAACATGCATAGTGGGAAGCAGATGAAAATAACAAACAGATTGTATGGAAATTTAAATGCGCGTCCTAATATGCATGGGGCCTTTCTTATGCCGGAGGTAGGCCTAAACGCCAGATATACGAGATTTATGATAGATTGATCCAAGCTTCTAAACTCCAATGCTTTTGTCGGAAATGAGACAAAATGAATGTACATTTTCCAATTTTGGCATGTCCTGATTAGGCTTGGATTTGTCTATCATTATCACGCTACACGTAATATGCTGATTGGTCGTTGGGTTGCGAGACCCGTTGACAATTTTGGTAGATTTCTTAATTGTGGAGTCGATACCAAGGATCGACCCACCTAAGGTGTATGCATGCATGACTTAAAATAAAGGGTGGTATAGCTCTATCCTAAATTTTCTATGATTTGGCTGACTAGACTCAAGGTTCCCAAGCGGACTGCTCGAGTGAGAAGGCTACGCGGCCAACCGGATGGTCCGGACGCTCCGCGCATATACCAACTCTCCTAAAAATTTGGAAATTTGAAAGAAATTTGCGGGTGCGCAAAACACACCTCGCGTGTAGTGTGTGATAGTGTCAATTTTCCGAGTGGAAGAAATATGAGCGGAATGCCAATTTAAGGAAAGCCAGTAAAACAATATAGCAATTAAAGCAATTATGCAAAATTTTCACAAATGAAACATATCAAAGCATTAAAACAAATAATGAGCAAAAGTAAAGCACAATAATAATTAACCTGATTTGGCTATGGTCAAGAACCTGAAATATCCCCACGGAGTCGCCATTCTATTCGCGCCCAATTTTGACCCGGCTCGGGTCAAAGCGGAGCACCTGACGTGTTCCGTGATTCCCGGGTAAAGAATTGAGGAGTCGCCACCTAATTATTTTTTATGGTGAATTAGGACACCTAAATATTTAAACTAAATGCTGCAATGTAACTCCAATTTTAAGGTCTGCGAAACTAGCGAGATTCTAGGTAAGGGTTCTTTATTATCCTAAAGGGAAGAAAACCCAAAAGGATCAAAATTAACAGAAACTCAATTATCAGTCGTGAATTTGCGAACATACATCAAATTTTTAATTAAGTTAGGGGCATGAAGAGTATTTTTCAGGACAAGAGGCGGATGAGGGGGGGGAGGGCAAAACTGCACTACCGTGACTATGAATTGGAATTGAATGACCATTACCAACAATAATACCATGATTGTTGCTCAAATTATAATAAGACGAGAGGGTACCTGAGTCGGATGTCATATGGGAAGTGGCGTCGGTGTCCATGTACCAATTATTATTCGGAGGATTCAATCCAAGTGTGTGCATCGCGGCTTCAATATCTGTCGGAGTGGGGCCCACTGCATGATGGGCCTGGGCATGCCGAGGTTCAAGCACACCTAATGGCTGCCCCAGCCCAGAACCTGGTCGCGGACTAAACTGCTGGGCCGAAAAACTAGGCTTGTTGGGAAATTGGGCCCAGTTTCCTAGGTAGGCCGATTGCCGATAATAGGGGACATTGGGCCAAGAACCGCCGGCCCAGTTCCAGGGCCATGGACCCCAGGGCTGTGGCCAGTTGGTTTGCGGCCAATTTCCCCAGGTCCACCCCCGTTATTCCCACCTCGATTTTCGATTATTTTTCCGTTCCAATTTTTACCATTTTTGCCTCCACCATTGTTGCGATTTTGGCTTGAATTGGCGGAGAAGGACGGAGTAGCGTCGGATGTTGACATCATGATGACTGGATTTGCACTAGTAACCTCCTTTCTAGTCAAGCCGGTTTCTTCTAACGTAAGCATGGACCGGGCTTGATAGAACTGTGAGAGAGGATTACTTTGACGAAGGAGAGTGCCAACGCCACTATAAGCCTCAGATAGGACAACAACTATCTAGAGAACAAGACGATTATTGCCTACGGGTGCACTTACGTTGCGGAGTTGGTCCGCCAATTCTTTCAGCCTTGTGCAATAGGCAGAGACGTTCGGAAAATCCTCCATGTTAACATGAGAAAATTCTCGCTCAAGAGTAACAACACAAGAGTTTTTTTATCTTGGAATATGTCACACAACCTATTCCAAGTTTCCATCATTGTAGCATCGGGTTCAAGAATTGTTTGCAATTGGTCCGTAGAGATAGTTGAATAAATACACTGCAAAACGGTAGCATCAAGAGTAATTCATAATATCGGATCAACTTTATGAGCAGGCTCCTTGCCTGCGGCTGAGGGAATGATATGATGAAGAACTTGATGCGAACGGGCATGAATCTTGAAAAGCTCCGCCCACGTCGCATATTGGACGTTTTTTATCTCAAGAACAATAGGGATGTGGTTCTTGATGTTGAAAACTACAAGTACATGATGAAATGTATTTTTTGACGTAGACATAACGAAAGAACAATAGGTGAAGAAGGAATTTGAGAGAAAAATTTGGAAGGAGATGAGGGAATGAGGGCACGAATTCCGAGAGAGAAGCACGGAAAATGAGGCAGCGGAAAAAGTCTATAGGATTTTGTGAACCTAGACTTCTGATACCATGAAAGAAATAATCTCTTGATTATTTTCATTAATGAAAGAGTATATATACAATTTACAATTTCCATACTAGGAAAAACCTACTCGAGAAACAAGTGGGCTATTTCTTTGCAATACTGTGCTCAATTTCATATGTGGAAATCCCGCCAAGATCTCTTCTCATTCAAAACCGTGCATGAGACTTTCATATCACACGGCTCCTAAGTGATAAAAGAAAGAAGAACCCATTTTCTTTCTTTTTTTATTCCTATTCTACTCCTAAAACCTTATTCTACTTGTACAATAATTATACAATTATAGTAAGTGTACAACTCTAATTATTTACAACAAAATATAGCCTAATTAGACCACTAAATCGTGATATACACAGCATGCATATACCGTGTATATCACGGGTGTAACACCCCAATTTCAACCAGCAGCCTGTGATATACATTACATAAATACCGTGTATATCACGGGTTTATCAATGCATGATTGCCTGATTTAAGGGCATTTTTGTCTTTAGATAGGTACTTTTATGCTTGTATTGCTAATACATGTATTCTTATTCCACATTCTATTCGTAGAATGTAATATATAGATTCTAAAAGAGAATAATCCCTTGATTATTTTCATTAATGTCAAATGTATATATACATGATATACAATATTTAATTATGGAAATTAAATTTACATTTTCTAATACAAGACTACTACCATAATTACACATGTGCAAAAATTCTAATTGGAATATACATGGAATATACGGAAGATACACATATATTCTTTCACACTCCCTTAGTCATAGCGGGTGGTTGTCGTACACTGAGACTGTCCCTAAAATATTCAAACAGAACTAAGGGAAGACTTTTAGTAAAGATGTCAGCAATTTGGTACCGTGAAGGGACATGCAAGACATGTATTTGTCCACGAGCTACCTTTTCGCGAACAAAGTGAATATCCATCTCGATATGTTTAGTGCGCTGATACTGGACAGGATTCCCAGAGAGATATACCGCACTAACATTATCACAGTAGACCAAAGTAGCTTTCTGAATAGGAAAGTGAAGCTCTAATAGGAGATTACGTAACCAACGGGACTCAGACACCACATTGGCTATCCCTCGATACTCGACATCCACACTGGATCGCGATAAAGTAGACTGTCGTTTAGCCAACTAAGAGACCCAGCTATCACCAAGAAACATACAATAACAAGATATCGATCATCTAGTATCTGGATATCCACCCCAATCAACATATGTATAAGCCACGAGAGTAGATACAGAGGATGGATATAAGTGCAAACCATAATCAAGAGTGCCCTGAATGTAACACACAATGTGTTTGAGAGCGTGCATGTGTTCGTCCATCAGATCATGCATAAATAAACACACTTGCTGCACTGCATAAGTAATATATGGCCTCGTGAATGTAAGATACTGAATAGCCCCTGCAAGACTGCGATGGTGGGAGGGATCCTCGTAAGGTGTGCTGGAATTAGCACTCAACTTTGGTTTGGTGTCAACCGGAATAGGAGATGACTTACAGGATGACATGCCATCTCGTTCAATAATCTCAGTTGCATACTTCCTCTGGGATAGAAATAGACCACCTGCATGACGAGTTACAGCTATACCCAAAAAATAACTCAAAGGCCCCAAGTCTTTCATAGCAAATTCGGAGATGAGAAGAGATATGATAGACTTGCGTAGTTTATCAAAAGAGGCAGTCAATATAATAGCATCCATATATAACAGAATGTATGCCAGAGAAGTACCGCGATGATAGATGAACAGAGATTGATCAGACCTGCTGTGAGAAAATCCAATAGTAGACACATAATATACAAACCTTTTGTACCACACCCGATGAGCCTGTTTTAGCCCATACAAGGACTTCTTTAGCAAACAGACAATGTTATGATGATTAGGATCCCTGAAACCCAAGGGGTGATGCATGTATACCGTTTCCTTGAGATCACCGTGTAAGAACACATTTTTCACTTCCAGCTGATTCATGGGCCAAGCTTTCGAGATAGCCAGACAGAGAACAGTCTGAATAGTCACTGGTTTGACAACCAGACTAAATGTCTCTCCACAATCCATGCCAACCTGTTGAGTTTTGCCATCACCTACTAGACGGGCCTTATGACTCTCAAAACAACCATAAGATTTTTCCTTATGAGTAAAAATCCACATAGAACGAATCACATTAACACCAGACGGACGAGGCACCAACTCCCACGTCTTATTTTCAATAAGAGCATTATATTTATCATCCATGACCATTTTCTAATTCGGATCACTAAGGGTGGACACGGGGTTACGTGGTAGGAGTGATTTAATGATATTAGCATTGAGATTAAAATGTCATTTTAGTTTTAAAATACCCCATTTGCTATGAGTAACGGGCCCTTGACTCAGAATAGAAGTGGGTCGGAACTGGGTCGGTGTGATGACGTCGGAACTGGGTCGGTGTGATGACGTCGAAACTGGCTCGGTTTGGGAGAAACTGGCTCGGGTTAGGAAGTGGGCCTGCTGGCTGAGAGCTGGACCGAGGGAATGACGGGATGGGCCTGTTGGACCCGGGTGATGGACATTTGGGCTAGCAGGCAGTGGGCATACTGGCAGACTCGGGTGACTGAAGGTATTTAGGTCAGTAGGCAGTGGGCATGCTGACAGAAATTGATTACGGGACAGGTTTGGGCCAGTATGCACTGGACCTGCCGGTGTCTGCTGGTACAAATACCGAGAAGGGGGCCTGATCAAATGGTGAACCACAACGGTGAGAGCCCATCATCCAGAAAAATATAGAAAGTAGGCACGTAATTATGAAACTTAGCAAACGAAAATTGGGTTTCATAAAAAATGACATGGTAACTAGCGATGATTTTATTAGAGGATAAATCAAAACATTTGTAACCATGATGATTAGATGGATAATCCAAAAACACACAAGCGGTAGAACGAGCTTGAAGTTTATTTATTGTAGTGGATGTGAAGAGAGGATAGCATAAACACCCAAATACCCTAAGATGAAAATACGAAGGATCCTTACGATAAAGAATTTGGAGTGGAGATTGGCATGCTAGTCCTTTGCTAGGGAGTATGTTAAGAAGGTATGTGGTCATTTGTAACACATGATGCCAAAATGAAGGTTGTAATGAAGCATGTGCGAGTAATGTCCGAACAATATTATTAATGTTGCATATTTTTCTCTCGGCTTTTCCATTTTGGGAGGACGTATGTGGAAAAGAAAACCGGAAAGAGATGCCATTAATATTACAAAATTCTCTGAATGACTCATTATCAAATTCCCTTCCATTATCACATTGAATGTTTTAAATTTTTTGTTTAAATTGGGTGCTGATGAATGCTCTAAACGATAGGAATGTGGAATAAACTTGAGACTTTTTAGATAACGGAAAAGTGCACAAAAAAATAGAATAATCATCCAAAAATAACACGTAATAACGGTGGCCCAAAGAGCTCAACACGGGAGATGTCCATAAATCACTATGAATAATATCAAATGGCAACAAAGTGCTAGAATTGGAGGCAACAAACGGTAACTTAACATGTTTCCCAAGCGAACAAGAAGGACAAACATTAGCACTATGCATACTCTTACACTCAATAAAATTATGATTTTAAGAGAGGAAAGAACAAATGCTCCCAGATAACCCAAACACGCATGCCATAAGGAAGGTGCTAAAGCGACAAACGCTGACGATGTGGCTTGATTATTAGTGGTGATGGATATGGTGATGGGATAGAGTTCGCCCCGACTATTACATCTCATTAGAGGTATTCCTATCGTGAAATCCTTCACAAAAAATCCAAAAGGGTCAAAGTTAACAGAAACCAGTTATCAGATATAAATTTATGAACAGACACCAAATTTTTAATTAATTGAGGAGCATGAAAGACATTTTTCAAGGATAACGGTGGGTTTAGAGGAGATAAATTTGTGTGAGCATAACCAACAATAATGCCATGATTTTTGCTCAAATTAAAATAGGACGAGAGAGTACCTGGCGCGGACATTATATGAGAAGTGGCACCGGTGTCCATGTACCAATTTGCATCCGGAGAATTTAATCCAAGTGTGTGCATCGCTGCCTCGATATCCGTGGGACTCGGGGCTATTGCAGGACGCACAACAACGAAGGCCTGCTGTAGATGAGGCCAAAGCAAGGCCAGGCTGATGCCAGGGACATTCTGTCGTGCCCCTAGTTGTTGAAAATCGTTAGGCCTGGCCCGATAATTGGTTGGACCGCCTGCTGGATACGGTGGACTGGGCCACTGCCCCATACCCACGACCACTTTGCACTGGCCTAAGGCTGCGGCCTTGTCAGCTGGCCATTTCCACCCCATCTATTGCCATTGCCACCACCGCCTTTGCCGCCACTGCCACCACCGCTGCTGCCGCCACTGTCACCACCTTCATGGTCGTCGCTGTAGTTTTTGCCACTATTTTTCACGTTTTTGCCCTTTTTTCTACCACCATTGTTATGGTTTTGGCTAGAATTCTATGGGAAGGAGTGATGGTCATCGTATCGCGTGATGTTGCCACTATCATAGCAGAATTGGCTCCGGTTGCCGCCTTTTTAGCCAACCCAACTTCTTCTAAGGTGAGCATGAAACGTGTTTGGTAGAACGACGGGAGAGGATTGCTTTGACGAAGAAGAGTTCCAATTCCATTATAAGGCTTAGAGAGGCCTGCAACCATCTGAAGAACAAGACGATAGGGCGCGCCAACATTCTTGAGTTGATTCGATAACTCCTTGAGCCTTTGGCAATAGGCTGAGGCATTCGGAAAATCCTTCACGTTTATGTGGGAGAATTCCAGCTCGAGGGTCGCAGCACGAGAATTTTTGTTATCCTGAAATATATCACGCAACCTATTCCAAGCTTCCATTGCGTGGTGTCGGGTTCGATAATAGTCTGTAAGAGGTTCGTAGAGATGGTGGAATAAATCCATTGGAGCACCATACCATCAAGAGTTGCCCACAACTCTATTTCATCATCGGTGGTAGGCACATTCTCCTTGCCTTTTTCTGGTTTGACGATGTGATGGAGGCCTCGATTAGACCGTGCGTGAATTTTAAATAGTTCTGTCCACGTCGTGTATTGAATGTTTTCAATCTCAAGAAGAATAGGGATGTTGTTCTTGATATTGGAGGCTTGCGGCAGGATGAAATGTGTTTGTGGTAGAGATGATGAAAGAACAATAGGAGAATTAGGGATTCAGAAAGAAAATTTGAAGGGGTGATGTTCGGCTGTCAGCCGATATTGAGTATTCCGAGGAGGGCGGCGGACGATGGTATAATTTGGAGAAGGAAAAGTTTGCCCTAGACTGCTGATACCATGTAAAGAATGGATCTTGGGCCTAACTCAACCCCCAAAACTAGCTTGTAGGGTGAGGATTGTCTAAGTCCATAGAAGGAGTCCATGTTATCGCTGCCTCGATATCCGTGGGACTCGGGGCTTTTGTTGGGCCCGCAGCAGCGAAGGCCTGCTGTGGCCGAGGCCCAAGCAGGCCAGGCTGCTGCCAGGGCCCATTCCGCCACTGCCACCACCGCCGCCGCCACTGCCACCACCACATATGGACTTGGGCCTAACTCAATCCCAAAAGCTAGCTTGTAGGGTGAGGATTGTCCAAGTCCATATAAGTAGTCCATGTTCCTATTCCATATCCGATGTGGGACTCTTAACACTCCCCCGCACGTTCAAACCTTGTTAACTGGAGTATGGATAATATAATTTGGATGCCCAACATCGGTGGACAACGAATTGAAATGAGCCCTGCTCTGATACCATGAAAGAGAATAATCTCTTGATTATTTTCATTAATATATATTTAATTATGGAAATTAAATCTACATTTTTCTAATACAAGACTACTACATTTTCCTAATACAAGACTAGTACCATAATTACACATGTACAAAAAATTTAATTGGAATATATATGAAATCTACGGAAGATACACGTATATTCTTTCAGATTCTCGTATAAATTATAATTCAAGATTTAGTTTCCAATATTAAACTCTGCATAACTTGTGCAAAGTTTAATAGCAGAAACAAAATACTGTATTACTCGTGCAAGAGTTTACATTGATAACCAAATGTTGTATAAGTAACATGAAACTTTATACAGAAAACTAAATTCTTTAGATTTCAAATCAAATGACTATGAAATTATTGTTTCACCAGCAAAGCGCTTGTTATTCATTGATTGTATTTATTGTTTGTTTCAGGGGATTATCAACAATGGGACTAAAAGAAAAATTAAGTGGTGACATCGGAGGCCTCACTGAATTAATTTCCTTGTGAGTTGGTTTCTAAATCCAATAAACTTCTGTTGGATATTAGCAATAAAGCTTGTATTTGTCACCATACTTTGTTCACTTCAGTAGCTACACTTGCATTGCAGAGACCTGTCGTTCAATCGGGGACTTACAGGTTCCCTCTCTCCGCGCATAGGAGACCTGCAGAAACTAAACATATTGTAAGACTATGAAAACTTGATTGTATAGTGTATACCAGTTAATTCATCGTAGAATGATTATTCAATCCTTTTCTTCCCAGACATGCATAACATGCATTTACCTAAACGTCCCTATTTACGTTTCAGAATCCTCGCTGGCTGTACCTTCAATGGCAGTATACCGAGGGAATTGGGAAAACTTGCAGAGTTATCATTCTTGTAGGAATTTCTCAACCATATCAACTTATGATCATTGTAGGTGTATCATTAATTCATTCATTTAGTTCTATGTCAATTTCTTTGACAGAGCACTTAACTCAAATAATTTCACGGGTGAGATTCCACCAACTCTTGGCAATCTGTCAAAACTCTACTGGCTTGATCTAGCAGATAATCAGTTAACAGGACCAATTCCTGTTTCAACCTCCTCGGGTCCGGAGTTGGACCTTTTAAAAAAAGCAAAACACTTAGGGTCTGACTTCTATGTTATGTCATTATTGCAGCCATTTTAATAAAAATCAACTTTCAGGCTCCATTCCGGTCATTCTTTTTAGTGGTGACATGGTGCTAATACACGTGTAAGTCAAGAAACTAAAGAGATATTCGCGTTATTCTTCCTACCCTCCTCACTCTTTGGCCATGTGAAATGGCAGACTGTTTGATGGAAATTATCTTAGCGGGAGCATCCCGATTACACTAGGACTTGTTCAGACACTTGAGGTTCTGTGAGTAGAATCAGCCGTCTTTTTTATTTATGCTTGTACTCTTTATCTTTTGTTAGTATTCATGTGACCTTACATAAACAGTCGGCTCGATAGAAATGCCTTAAATGGTAGTGTCCCGTCAAACCTTAACAATCTCACAAGCGTTGTCGAGTTGTAAGTGTTGTAGGGCCTGTGTTCAAAAAATCAGGAAAAACAGAATCCAAACGGAAAGACAAAAAATTAGAAAAACAGAAACTGAAAAAATAATGCAGAAGTAAGAAAATATCCGAGACCACAGAATTCATTGTGTGTCCTTAAGGAATTTAATCCCCTCACTGTACCCGAGTTTATGGATTACTTCCTCCCAGGATAAAACGGATATACCTGTCGCAGGAGTAGCGGTACGTCAAACGCCTTCGACGAACTCAAAGTTGTTAACGAAACACAGTAAGACTCGATAGTTTTATTTGTGAAAAGAATGCAGAATTTTCAGATGCAGAAATTTTTGTTTTAGTGTCTTAAAAATGAGCCATTGCCTCAGTTTATATAGCCTTGAAGGTGCCTCTTCGGAATAGGTTGGTGACTGTTCGGAAAGGTTGCCTTCATTTTCCTTCCATTTCTCATTCACACCAACTTGGCTAGTTTTATTCATTAACTAGCTTTAACAATCCCCCACATGAATGGGGAATGGCTATATGATGAAAAACATGCATGACAAAAAATTGTGTGATTCGTAAGCAAGGATTAATCGCATCTGGATAAGTAGATTTCTCTTTGAACTTTCCGTAGTGAACATATGTCGGATATACTCGGTCAATCGGTATATTTGATATCCTTGAACCGTCGAGCTTTGGTGTATACCTAGACAACCACATGTCACACAATTAACCCTTTAACCGTCTTTGGTTCTCATTGTTTTGTTCGTTTCAGCCATGAACACTGCCTGGTTCATAAGTGCGTAGAGAATTGGCCTTACAAAATTCTCTTTAAAGCGGCTTACACTTCACACTTACATAGGTGATTCCTAAATGTGTCATCCCGTAGATACACTTTTTGATATACCCCGTACCAAACTTAGGAACCATTAAAAAGCCGCAATGCTTTATCCTGGTACTGAACATTGTCTCATCACGAGAATGGACCAAAGAGTTATTGTGACAATGTTGAACCGTCATTAATGACTTTGTTTGATCTCTTTGAACCTAGATCTTGGGATCTCCAGTCTTCTAGGTAGAGTTACCATCACGATGACTTGTCCTCGGCCATAGTCCCATTCCCCTTGATGATCTTTCAACTACCTCTCTAGTTAGGCCTTTAGTTAGTGGATCCGACACATTATCTCTTGACTTAACATAGTCAATTGTGATAATTCCACTAGAGAGTAGTTGTCTAACGGTATTATGTCTTCGTCGTATGTTACGAGACTTTCCGTTGTACATAAGGCTCCCGGCTCTTCCTATTGCCGCTTGGCTATCGCAATGTATGCATATAGGAGCCAACGGTTTGGGCCAAAATGAAATATCTTCTAAGAAATTCCTGAGCCATTCATCTTCTTCACCGGCTTTGTCTAAAGCTATGAACTCAGATTCCATTGTAGAGTGGGCGATACATGTCTGTTTGGATGACTTTCAAGACACTGCTCCTCCACCTATGGTAAAAACATATCCACTTGTGGATTTAGTTTCGATTGAACCGGTGATCCAATTTGCATCACTGTATCCTTCAACAACTGCAGGATACCTGTTATAATGCAAAGTAAAGTTTTTAGTATGTTTTAAATACCCCAAAACTCGTTTCATTGCCAGCCAATGTTTTTGGTCGAGATTACTAGTGTAGCGACTTAGTTTACTTATAGCACACACAATATCAGGTCGCGTACAGTTCATGATATACATCAAACTTCCCAACACTCTGGCATAACCCAATTGAGAATGACTTTCACCTTTATTCTTTGCAGGAGCAAGGTTCATATCAATTGGCGTCTTTGCAACTTTAAAGTCCAATTACTAGAACTTTTCAAGTACCGTTTCAATATAATGAGTTTGAGACAATGCTAGACCTTGAGGGGTCTTATGGATTTTAATTCCCAGAATTAAATCGGCAACTCCTAAGTCTTTCATATCAAACTTACTAGCAAGCATGCGCTTAGTAGCATTTATGTTAGCAATGTCGTTACTCATTATCAACATATCATCCACGTACAAACAAACAATGACTACGTGGTTCGGAGTGTTCTTAATGTAGACATATTTATCACACTCATTTATCTTGAATCCATTTGACAGCATTGTATGGTCAAATTTTTCATGCCTTGTTTGGGTGCTTGTTTTAGTCCGTAAAGAGACTTAACAAGTCGACACACCTTCTTCTCTTTCCCCGGAACTACAAACCCCTCAAAGTTGTTCCATGTAAATTTCTTCCTCTAACTCTCCATTTAAGAAGACTGTTTTCACATCCATTTGATGGATTTCAAGACCGTACACGGCGGCTAACGCTACTAACACCCGAATGGATGTAATCCTCGTTACCGGCGAGTATGTATCAAAGTAATCAAGACCTTCTCGTTGTCTAAACCCTTTAACAACTAGTCTTGCCTTATATTTATCAATAGTACCATCAGCTTTCATTTTCCGCTTAAAAATCCATTTGGAACCTAAAGGTTTATTCCCTGGAGGAAGGTCAACCAATTCCCAAGTATGGTTGTTTAATATGGATTCTATCTCACTATTGATTGCCTTTTTCCAAAATTGAGCTTCCGATGAAGACATAGCTTCGTTGAAGGTTCGAGGCTCATTCTCCAACAAAAATGTTAGAAATTCTGGTCCAAAGGAAGTAGACGTCCTTTGACGTTTGCTGCGTCTTGGATTTTCCTCATTAGGAATATTTTCCTTTGTTTCTTCCCGAGGTCGTTTAGATTCTTTGCTAGACGACTCTCATTCCTTTTTATACGGATATATCATTTCAAAGAAGTCAGTATTATCTGATTCAATTACCGTATTCACCTGAATGTTGGGATTTTCTGATTTGTGAACTAGAAATCGATATGCCTTACTATTTGTGGCATATCTTATGAAAACACAATCAATGGTTTTAGGTCCTATTTTTACCCTTTTGGGTTTAGGAACTTGCACCTTGGCCAAACACCCCCACACTTTGAAGTATCCCAAATTGGGCTTCCTTCCTTTCCACTTTTCGTATGGAATAGATTTTGTTTTGCTATGGGGCACTCGATTGAGTATTCGGCTAACTCGTTAGAATGGCTTCCCCCACAAGTTCGGGGTAAACAGAACTTATTATGTGGCATTCATCATTTCTTTCGGGGTTCTATTTTTCCTTTCCGCAATTCCGTTTGATTGTGGCGAGTAAGGGGCGATTGTTTGATGAATAATGCCATATTCCAAACATATTTGTTCAAAAGGAGATTCATATTCACCGCCCCTATCACTCCTTATCATTTTAATCTTTTTGTTAAGTTGAGTCTCAACTTCAGTTTTGTATTGCCTGAATGCTTCAATTGCTTCATCTTTACTATTAAGTAAATAAACGTAGCAATATCGTGTACTATCGTCAATAAAAGTTATGAAATACTTCTTTCCACCGCGAGATGGGATTGACTTCATGTCACAAATATCTGTATGGATTAAGTCTAAAGGACTTGAATTCCTTTCAACTGACTTATAACGATGTTTAACATACTTAGACTCAACACAGATTTGACATTTTGATTGATTGCATTCAAACTTAGGCAATACTTCCAAACTAATCATTTTTCCTCTTTTTCAGATTAGTTGGGGCAGTTTCAACAATATGTGCTCCCCCTATGGTTGATCTCCCGTTTGCCTTCTTCTCTGTTGCCTTGTTATCTTCCTCGATTCTCAACCGGACGATGAGATCTTCCAGTGTCATCTCCTTTCGCTTGTGTTTCAAGTAATTTTTGAAGTCCTTCCATGAAGGAGGCAGCTTCTCTATTACTGCCGCAACTTGAAACGCCCAACTAATCACCAAACCTTCAGCGAGTAGATCGTGGATGATAACCTGTAATTCTTGAACTTGAGTAACAACAGACTTGCCATCTACCATTTTGTAGTCCAGGAACTTGGCAGCGATAAACTTCTTTAATCCAACATCTTCTGTTTTATATTTCTTTTCCAACGCATCCCATAGTTCTTTTGATATTTCCACATTACTATAGACGTTGTAAAGATCATCCTCCAGTCCGCTAAGAATATAATTCTTGCATAAAAAATATGAGTGCTTCCACGCCTCAGTTACAACAAAACGTTCATTCTCAGGTGTTGATTCCGGCAAAACCGGAACGACCTCCTTAATAAACTTTTGGAGGTTTAAAGTAGTTAAATAGAAGAACATCTTTTGTTGTCATCGTTTGAAATCAATTCCGGTGAATTTTCCAGGCTTCTCTCGCCGAGCCGGTGGTCTTTGGTGCGAAGACGTCGGGAGGACGCAGATTGCTCGTAGAACCAACCATGGGGGCTGGTGTGGCAGTAGCAATAGCATTCAAATTTTGAGTCATGTCTCCCATTTCTTTCGCAGGAAACAACAGAAAATTTAATAAACGGTGAAGACTTCGAACCGAATCAGTTTTGACAGCAACAAATGTAATACACAACGGTGAAGATTTTATTTCTTCAAACCGAATCAAGGTTACACAAACAGATTTAAAATACTTGAAACGAAATGCAGTAAATTGTATGTTGTATACTTGATGAAGTTTTTATATCTTCAAATCAAGTACCCAAATGAGTAGAAAGTTATGAAAACTTTAATCTCAACCGGAGTAGAAAATTCGAAGATTTTAGTCTCCAAACAACATATAAGTTCGTTACACCGAAACAACGAACATTTTTTTTCCAGTAAATTGTATGTTGTATACTTGATGAAGTTTTTATATCTTCAAATCAAGTACCCAAATGAGTAGAAAGTTATGAAAACTTTAATCTCAACCGGAGTAGAAAATCCGAAGATTTTAGTCTCCAAACAACATATAAGTTCGTTACACAAAAACAACAAACATTTTTTTTTTCCAGTAAATTGTATGTTGTATATTTGATGAAGTTTTTATATCTTCAAATCAAGTACCCAAATGAGTAGAAAGTTATGAAAACTTTAATCTCAACCGGAGAAGAAAATCCGAAGATTTTAGTCTCCAAACAACATATAAGTTCGTTACATCGAAACAGCAAACATACACTTTTTTTTTAATGCAGTAAATTGTATGTTGTATACTTGATGAAGTTTTTATATCTTCAAATCAAGTACCCAAATGAGTAGAAAGTTATGAAAACTTTAATCTCAACCGGAGTAGAAAATCCGAAGATTTTAGTCTCCAAACAACATATAAGTTCGTTACACAAAAACAACAAACATTTTTTTTTTCCAGTAAATTGTATGTTGTATATTTGATGAAGTTTTTATATCTTCAAATCAAGTACCCAAATGAGTAGAAAGTTATGAAAACTTTAATCACAACCGGAGAAGAAAATCCGAAGATTTTAGTCTCCAAACAACATATAAGTTCGTTACATCGAAACAGCAAACATACACTTTTTTTTTAATGCAAGAATTGTATGTTGTATACTTGATGAAGTTTTTATATCTTCAAATCAAGTACCCAAATGAGTAGAAAGTTATGGAAACTTTAATCTCAACCGAAGTAGAAAATCCGAAGATTTTAGTCTCCAAACAACATACAAGTTCGTTACATCGAAACAGCAAACATACACCTTCTTTTTTTTTCCGACAATGTTCTGTAATTGTTAAACAAGAACAAATGAACACAGAAATAATGATTAAATTCCTTAAGCTTGTTGTAGGGCCTGTGTTCAAAAAATCAGGAAAAACAGAATCCAAACGGAAAGACAAAAAACCAGAAAAACAGAAACTGGAAAAATAATGCAGAAGTAAGAAAATATCCGAGACCACAGAATTCACTGTGTGTCCTTAAGGAATTTAATCCCCTCACTGTACCCGACTTTATGGATTACTTCCTCCCAGGATAAAACGGATATACCTGTCGCAGGAGTAGCGGTACGTCAAACGCCTTCGACTTCGACGAACTCAAAGTTGGCAACGAAACACAGTAAGACTCGATAGTTTTATTTGTGAAAAGAATGCAGAATTTTCAGATGCAGAAATTTTTGTTTTAGTGTCTTAAAAATGAGCCATTGCCTCAGTTTATATAGCCTTGAAGGTGCCTCTTCGGAATAGGTTGGTGACTGTTCGGAAAGGTTGCCTTCATTTTCCTTCCATTTCTCATTCACACCAACTTGGCTAGTTTTATTCATTAACTAGCTTTAACAGTAAGTAAACTTTTCCTCATCATTGCTCATTCTATTGTCTACTTGAAATTGATAATTAGTAGACTGAAGTAGTTCTTTTATGCTCTTATTTCGGTTTTCAGGAATTTAGCTCACAACGAACTGGCCGGCACACTACCAAATTTAAGTGGAATGAATTCCCTAAATTATCTGTAAGGCTAGCATGTTAATATCCAGAATCCTGATTTCCCAAGTTGTTTCTCTATGATAAAGTGATATATCATTTTTTTCAGGGACTTGAGCAATAATTCCTTCCATAAAGCGGAGGCGCCAGTATGGTTCTCGACTTTGCAGTCTCTCACCACTCTGTGAGTATTAATCAGTTATGAATGCAACTATGAATTTCCAAAAAACAAATATGACAAATCTAAGTAGGAAGAACTGGCGTGATGCTCAGAGTCGTTGAGTATGGCTCACTCCATGGATCGGTGCCTCAGAAGCTTTTTGCTTTACCTCAATTACAACAAGTGTGAGAATCATGCTCCTATCAAAATATTCAATGTCTATTACCCGCAACGAAGAGGTTGGAATGATCTTACTAACTTTTGCAGGAAACTGAGGAACAATGAATTTAACGACACGTTAAACATGGGTGGCATCAGTGGCAGGCAACTCACACTTGTTGATTTACAGAACAACGAGATTTCCTCGATAACGCTTGGCTCTGGATACAAAAATACCTTGATGTAAGATGGTTCATTTCTCCTTATCATCGATTAGATTATGTTGTTCTTTTCTTTCTCCTGGATTTCTTTGTGATTGTCCTCAGACTGATTGGTAACCCTGTCTGTGGCACGGTCCTTGGAAACACGAACTACTGCCAGCTTCAGCAGCAATCTGCAAAACCTTATTCAACAAGCCTAGCTAATTGTGGAAGCAAATCATGTCCTGCCGATCAAAAAGTTAGCCCGCAAAGTTGTGATTGTGCTTATCCGTATGAGGGAACATTCTACTTTAGAGGACCCTCTTTTAGGGAGTTGTCAAATGTCAATACGTTCCATTCACTCGAAATGAGCCTGTGGGTGAAGTTAGACCTCACGCCCGGTACAGTTTCTCTGCAGAACCCCTTCTTCAACATTGATGATTATCTTCAGGTGCAGTTAGAATTATTTCCACCTACAGGAAAGTTTTTCAGTAGGTCAGAGGTTGAGCGGATTGGATTTAAATTGAGCAACCAAACTTATAAGCCGCCTCCAGAGTTTGGACCGTACTATTTTATAGCATCTCCTTACACTTTCCAAGGTATAATCACTTAGGTTTTTACAACTGTAACTTCTAGTCCAGTACTAACTTAAAACTTTAACTGTTTCAGTCGAACGTGGAGAAACTTCTATTAGCTCAAGACAAGTTATTGGAATAGCTATCGGGTGTACCATCCTGGTCCTCTTGCTTTTTGGTCTTGCAATATACGCTATCCAGCAAAAGAAAATTACTGAAAGAGCTATTGGATTGAGTAGACCATTTGGTAATGTCATGTTTTATAGAAACAAGAGATGAGTCATAACCATATATACATTCAGGCCTCTCTATAACAGTCATCATCTATAATAATATTTCACTATAACGACCAAATTTTCTTTGGAACTGTTTTTTCATGTTATAATATATATTCTCTATAACAACATTTCGCTATAGCATTCAAAAAGATATCAGAACAAACGACGCCTTTATAGAGAGGTTTGACTGTATGTCCAGAATACAAGTAGGATTGAACTAAATGGTCTAATTACTTTGACTTTCTTTGTCCAGCATCTTGGGCTCCAAGTGGCAACGCCAGTGAAGGTGCACCGCAACTAGAGGGAGCGAGATGGTTTTCTTACGATGAACTCAAGAAATGCACGAGTAACTTTTCGGAGAGAAATGAGATTGGTTCCGGTGGCTATTGAAAGGTTCGCTACCAAAATCCACTGTAGATACAGAATAAAGGGGATAAACTCTTTCATAGCTACTTTTCTTATTTGCTTATGTTCTGTTTAATTCCTAGGTCTACAGAGGAACACTCGCGAATGGGCAAGTAATTGCTATCAAAAAGGCTCAACATGGATCCATGCAAGGTGGACTAGAGTTCAAGACCGAAATTGAGCTGCTTTCACGCGTTCATCACAAGAACCTAGTTGGTCTTGTTGGATTCTGTTTTGAGCAAGGCAAACAAGTACTGGTATATGAGTATATGCCAAATGGTTCGCTCAGGGAGAATTTGTCAGGTAAGTTACATCCTCCTATACATATAAAGATTACTTCCCATTGATAGTGAGTAACTAAAATTAATCATGTCCAAGGTTAATTTTACTCAAAAACGTTCTGTTAATGCCTCTAAAAGTAGTAATTCAAAATGAGATTTCCACTATGTTCTGCAGGGAAAACGAGCATTTATCTAGATTGGAAGAGGAGACTTCGTGTTGCACTTGGTTCAGCCAGAGGATTAGCTTATCTGCATGAGCTTGCCAATCCTCCTATAATTCACAGATATGTGAAATCGACTAATATTTTATTGGATCAGAACTTAACAGCAAAGGTCGCGGATTTTGGCTTGTCCAAACTCGTGTCAGATAGCTCAAAGGGTCATGTTTCCACTCAAGTTAAAGGCACATTGGTCAGTACCACAACCTTCTTAATTCTTTCGTCCTGCATATATGTATCCTATGTTTGCTAGATCGAAAAAAAATTAACTCCATGTGCTTTGCATCCTATAGCTCCATGATAATGTGTTATATTAAGATGATTTTGTTACAGTTACTTGTTTGTTGGTTCACTTCTTAAAATGTTGACACCTCTTATACAAAATCCTGCATATGCTACTGGCTCCTTCATTACATTTATTCATTATCTTCACAACCAAGATAGTGAGTTTGAATTCATATAAACTATAGTGATGATGAATGTTACTACTAACTATTTTAAGGTTTTAAATTTATCAGAATATTTCCCCTTATTTTACTTGGTTTTGGGTAATACACTCATCATAATTTGTGCTTTTAGACTCTTCAAACATATGTAAAACAAATTTTGCAGAACTTTTTAGAAATCTTCTTGTTCCTCAAAATTTCATATGAGTTTCTTTTGGCCTTTGGGCACATGAAGCATGATACACTTGTTTCCCTGTAAGTGTTTCCACATGAAATGTTAATCTTTTATATTTAGTTGGAATGAACTTAAGACCCGATTATGTTGCAGGGTTATCTAGATCCTGAATACTATATGACACAACAATTAACGGAGAAAAGCGATGTGTATAGCTTTGGTGTTGTAATGCTGGAACTCATAACTGCAAAACAACCAATATAGAAAGGAAAATACGTTGTTCGAGAGATGAGAACAGCAATCAATAAGAACGACGGGGAACATTATGGCTTGAGCGATATTATCGATCCAGTCATTAGAAACATGCCGAATCTAATTGGATTTATAAGGTTTGTGGACTTGGCAATGCAATGTGTTGGAGAGGCTGCTGCTGATCGTCCAACGATGAGTGAAGTGGTAAAAATACTTGAAAGTATACTTCAAAACGACGGTCTTGAAACTAATTCTACGTCTGCATCATCATCAATAACGGATTTTGGGACAACAATAGCTGCTACTAGACATCCTTATAATAAGGATGCTCTACAGAGAAAGGAGATTAATGATACTCATGCTTTTGATTACAGTGGTGGATACACTCTTCCAACAAATGTGGAACCAAAACAAGGACTTGTCCCTGCTAGCTGTCATTCTTTAATTTATTTTTCTCTGGTAAAAATTTTGGAAAATTGGTGAAAGGAATAAGATAATTTAGTTGCTGCATTGTCCTTTATTGGCTAGTTTTCGTGAAACAATCACGTATAGTATCAAGATCGACGTTCAGATTGTCTACCATACCACCAAGGCTTACAGTCTAGTGGTACCGGTGAGAGTGTCCGCCTTTCGATTCCTTGATCCTCCAATGTAATAGAAAAAAGAAGTAAAGGAAAAAAGTTCAGATTTTCTAGTTTTGAGAAGTAAAAAAATGCATGACCATGGTATGATTTTATGGGTCAATGTTTCATGTTCTAATTTCGGAATTCTATATATAGTGGTCATAAAGAGTTTACGTAAGTAGTTTAAAGTCTTCACAAATATGGAAAGGAATGAATGAAATGTAGGATTTACTAGGAGCATGATAAATATAAAAGAATGAAACTATTCATTTTATCTGGTTAAACTTCAGTTTGAAATACAACTTATTATTCCCAAACTAATTGTTTCTACTTACAAAAGCTTCAGTTTTCACAAACTTTTTTTATCTTATGAAGTGAAGTTATGTTCAAACACAACTGTCAATTTCCAAATAACCTTTTCCACCTTCAACTTATATTTTTTTTCCCAACTTCGACTAGATATTGTTTAAGTGCCTATTTTGTTGGTATAGAACATATGGGACTGATTTACGTAAATGTCTCTTTTTTAGGCTTTCATTTAGATTCGGTCCCTGCCCTTGGAAAATTATCCTTTCAGACAATGTTAGACTCAGGTTTAATGTTTGCTCATATATTTCTCAACTTTACAAACAAAACAATTGACTATTGTCAATGTTTGCAATAACTTACAAATTTTAGACCGCGATCTAACGTTTTCTCATAAAAAATTTAATTTATTCAAAAAAATCTTTAAATCATGATCTAAAAGATTCATAAGTTGCAGGCAGAATAAAAAGATCATTTATTATATAACTATCCCAAAAATGGACAATTCATAAAATTTTATGCACACATGGTATACAAGAACACACTTACATGATATATTGAACTCATAAACAACAAACGAACAAACAAAAAACCAGAAACTAAAGTACAAGGGTAGTCCTTCAACTTCCTCTAGTAATTAAATGTAGTTTTGCATGACCATTGAGGCAAGAGGATTAGTTTTACTATATCCTCCATCAATTACCAGATTAATACCACTCACATACTTAGACTCATCACTTACCAAATACACAGCAGCCTCAGCAATATCCTCTGGTTCCAATATATTCCCTTTAAGATTAGCAGTTTCCATAATAACTTCCTCTGCTTTCTCCTTATCCATTTTCCCCAAAATTTCCCTAACAAGTGGTGTAGCAACTGTATATGGGGAAATGCAATTGACCTTATTCCATATTGTCCCAATTCCACAGCTAAATGATTAGTTAGTGTAAGATTGGAATAATTTCCCTTCGAATTCCTTTTATTAATCACAATATATATAGTTGTACAAAGATTGATTCCTAATACAATAAGAATCCTAACTTACCTTAAATGATTGATTCCTAATACAATAAGAATCCTAAGTTACCTAAAATATACATCTATCATAATTATAAAATATACCGTGAATATTCGGAGAATATTCGCTAATACTCCCCCTCAGTCGGAGCGGGAGGAGGCCGAACGCTAAGGCTGGATCAGAAGTCGGTGAAGAGCTGTCTCGGTAGTCCCTTTGTGAAAATATTTGCATACTGATAGAAGGAAGGTACGTGTAATATTTTGACCTGACCAAGGGCAACCTTCTCACGCACAAAGTGAATATCCATCTCGATATGCTTGGTCCGCTGATGTTGGACTGGATTGTGAGACATATAGATGGTAGATATGTTGTCACAGTAGACTATAGACGCCTTTCGCAATGGACACTGGAGCTCCAAAAGAAGATTTCGGAGCCAACAGATCTCAGCAACGACATTAGCAACTCCGCAATACTCTGCTTCAGCACTCGAACGAGATAGCGTGGTCTGCCGCTTGGCGGACCATGAAATAAGATTATCCCCAAGAAATACACAGTAGCCTGAGGTGGAGCGACGTGTGTCCGGGCATCCTGCCCAATCTGCATCCATGTAGGAGAGTAACTTGGTTGGGGAAGAGGGATAGAGATGCAGTCCAAAGTCCAGTGTGCCCTTAACGTATCTGATAATACGTTTGAGGGCCGCAAAATGGGACTCTCGAGGGTCGTGCATAAACAGACACACCTGCTGAACGACATATGCAATATCAGGCCTAGTGAATGTAAGATACTGAAGGACACCTGCAAGACTCCGATATAGAGTGGGACCAGAAACTGGCGTGCCCTCATTGGCACTGAGCTTGGATTTCGAGTCAACCGGAGTTGGCATAATTTTACAATTTGTCATCTTAGCCCTGTACACTATCTCCTCCACATATTTGCGCTGACACAAAAACATAGTAGCTGTAGATCTGGTCACGGATATACCCAAGAAATATAGCAAATTCAGTTTTGAGTAGAGCAATGATTTCATTCTTCAAACCGTCAGAGGAGGCAGTAAGAACAATGACATCCATATATAATAGCTCGATACTATGTAAGATTGGAATAATTTTTCTTCGGGATTCCTTTCATTAATCACAATATATATAGTTGTACAGATGTTGATTCCTAATACAATAAGAATCTTAACTTACCTTAAATGGTTGATTCCTAATACAATAAGAATCCTAAGTTACTTTAAATATACATCTATCATAATAACAAAATATACTGTGAATATTTGAAGAATATTCGCTAATAGTTAGTCTAACCACAACATGTTTTGATGAAGCATATGTTATTGGTGAAGCAATGCCACCAATTACAGAAGCAATACTAGAAGTGAATAAAATGCTTCCTTTTTTAGTTGATATCTGTTGGTAGATTTTGCTCTATGGTACTTTATAAAGCAGTACGGGAAGTATATAACTATTACAAGTATTCGAAAGGATAAACAAAGATTCAATAATTTCGACTAGAAATCTGAAAATTACAATATTACAACAAAACTGAAATTACGATTTTGTTGAAGACCGAAAAATGGAAACCGGTTTATCTTTGAGTCGAGTGTAGCACTCGTCCTTAAGACAATATTGCCCCGTATGTATCCTTTATACGTCCCGGACAATTTGTCTCCCAAGATAAAACAAAGCAATGGAACCCTTGAGCAAAGGAAACTCAAGAGCTACCGTGAAGAATATTGAGTAACGAAATGATGCTTGGAAGTTGTAGGAAGAAGATTTTTTTCTCGTTGTGTATTTTCATGCATATCAAGTGTGCTCAACAATGGTGTAAGGGGGTGTTTATATAGGTGAAGGAGGGGCTGAAAAAGCTCGCTGAAAACCGCCTCCATAATAGCCAAATAATGGCCATTATGGAGGTAGTAAAGTCACCAACATAAATGGGAGAAAGACCAACTGTTTTGGCCATTATAGGAGGAGTAATTCAGCCAAAATAAATGGCTGAATTGAGTGCTTGGCATTTCGTTTTTGACCGTCGAAATTTCGATTTTCTCGGAAACTTCGTGGACCAAACTCGTACATCTTGAAACTTCGGGGACCAAACCGCACATCCGAAAGAATTCTGGTCCAAACTCGTATATCTGAAACTTCGGGATCAAACCGTACTTCCGGCAAAGTTTTCGGCCCAAAAAGATAATATCGAAGACCCACGCAAAACCCACGCCCCACGACCCGTGAACCCGTGAACCCGTGAACCCGAACTCGGAACCGGACGGACGGACGGCGGGCGGGCGGCGGCGGCGCGCGTGTGGTCTTTCCTCGAACCGAAGCACATCTAGGTCCTCCCTCCTTTAAACACATGGGATACCCCTTGGGGTCCCAAACCCCAAACCAATTTCGAATCTTATATACACAACAATTCTTTCTTCCTCTACCGATGAGGGAGAATTACACACAATACCACACTTTCCATGCTTCAAACACCTTACTTCGTGAACCAATATCTCTTTCATTTCTCAATGAAATTTGACGATTCTTGGCCCTACGGTTATCTACGTACTTAGTAGATCATGCATGTGTGAAGAACCGGATTCTCCAACATACGTTACACTAGTGTTTAAGCCGTTAAAGTTGGTCGGTCGCAACTCCCGCCAAAGGCAAATTTCCAACAATCCCCTCTTGAAAGAGATTTTGGCGCACTCACATGGTGTCTTTTCATTTCCAAAGCAATATTTCAAGCGGACCGATGTTGCATAAGGAGAGGTAGCCTCGCTTTGAACCTTCCATAGTTGAATACCATCGGACTTACTTACCGCGCGGTGAACGTGATGTCTTGAACCGTCGGTGTTTAGTGTAAGCCAAGACAACGGTACCAACACAACAAATTCCCTTACTCTCTTCTTCGTAATGTTTTGTCCGTTTTGGCCATGGACAACGTCTTGGATTCTTAAGTGCGTTCAATTTGAGGCGGCCCGTCCTCGCACTTAAATAGGTGGTCTCCTACAAGGTATCCCGCTATACCCCACTTCACAAGTGTTAGGAACCATTAAAAGTTTCCCAAAGACCTAACCTCAACTTGTTGAGGATCATTACAGGTTTTGAAAACTTAACCTTTACCCATACTGCAGATAGCACTTAACGTCTATCGCGGAACGGCTTTGGATTTGGTGTTTCTTTTCGTAAATCACTATCCGAAGTGCTCATGCTTCGACCGAAGCGATCAACCGAACCTTTACAACTTAGTTTTCCCATTGAACCAAATTACCGGGATCTCCAGTTCGTAAGGTTGGGTTTCCACCGTATTGGTCCGTATATTTTGGGTTTTAAGCCCATTCCCCTAGACAGCAGAACGCTTGATCTCTCCGGGTAGTCCCTTAGTTTGTAAACAAGGAAGTGACACCCGTGATGATCAACCGCCATACGGTCTTATGTCTCCGACGGATCCCGACAGATATGTCCAGACGCCGTCATCCGTGTCCTTCCTAAAGCCGACCGGCTAGCCACGTGTAGAACCGTCAAGGCACGGGTTTCTCCCAATAAGGGACGTCCTCTAATGAGTCGTGAAGTTACTCAACTTCTTTCATGCTTTGTATAAAGCGATAAACTCCGTTACCATCATGAATCGGTCGATGCAAGTTTGCTTAGAGGATTTTCCAAGAACCACCATACACATTTACTTGTGGCTTTGGTGTTCTTCGGATCCGATGTCCAGTTTGCATCACAGTGTTCTCCCGAACCATTGGACATCCGTAATACAATAATCCGTAGATAAGCGAATAATTCGGATATCGTCATATCCGACTTAACGCCTTCTATTGATCATGTATTAAGATCATCAAGTGAACCTTAGTTCAACTAATATGTTTGTAGGACGATACTGTGTCGGTTGTAGTGTGTACAATACATTGAACTACACGTGACCCGTGCATATCACTCCTTGTCTATGGGTGCACCATGATTCCAATCGTTCTATGATTCATATCCATTGGTGGCTTCAACGAGACCGTCAACTATTGACCGGTCCGTTAGATGTCTTAGAAATTCAATTCCTAAGAAGTCATCTCGTGATACACATATCTTTCATATCGAGACTTTGTTTCAATATGATTTTCACTCTCGACCGTTAGTTTTCCAACTGTTGGCTTTCTAACTTCGAGCCAATGTTTCGTGGTCGATTCATTGTTCGTTTTATCTCGAAACTTTCAGACCAAAATGTACACATTTCGTGGACCAAAATGAAAGTTCGGAAGAAGCCCAACACCGCAAACCAAGTCTCGATTCTCTTCTTCCAACTCTACGGTTGGGAAGGCTAATTCAACATTCATGCCACGCAAGATCGCAATGGCCCTGGATGTGAAGCTACTCACAGGGAGCACATCTTACAACCCAAAGGTTCTTTTCCCGGAGGAAGATCAACCATTACGCAAGTATGGTTCTATATGATAGAGTCTATTTCTCTCTTTGTAGCTTCTTTCCAAAGCAAGCGCTTTTGGAGATGACAATTATTTATTAATTGTCCATGGTTCGTTCTCAACCATACAAGCTAGAAGGTATGGAACAAGTCTTTGTCCCCTCTTTGCTCCTTCTCGGTTCAACATCTAGAATCCCCGAGTTCGCAGATCCGGAATATCAAGTTCCGGATAGACAAAGAACTTTCGAGTCCCGTAGATACGGAACGTCCGATTCGGACAAGTCGAGCCCTCGCGGGTTCTTGTTAACCTTGAGCAATTACTCCTTTTTCCTTTTCCAAGGAAAGTTATCTCCAAAGAATTCAAGCATTCTTTGACGCCAAGAGGCGATCAACACTATCGTTATTTGCGGATCCAGTGGATATGCAATCTACGATCTTAGGTCGAACTTGACCGTTTCGGTAGCCCATCTTTTACCAAGTTACCCCTCATAATTTGGGCGTACGACTTCGCGCTTGGCTAACACCGTTAGACTGAGGTGAGAAATGAGCAGTCGTTTAATAAACGATGCTTCACTTTCTCCCCCTCTATCACTACGAATTTCTCAATCCATAGGCTTAGTTGATTTTCAACTTCTGCTTTGTAGCGCTTATCCGCTTCAACAACTTCATCTTTGCTTTTTAACAAACAAAGGATTCCATACGTTGAACCATCATCAATGAAGATTACAACGTACTTGTCTCCCCCCTCTATTTTGTATAAACTTCAAATCACCCAAGTAGGTGTGACTAAGTTCTAGAGGAGCGGTGCTTCTTTCGCTATTCCCTTGACGGAATTTGGAAAGGTGATTTTGCCTCTTCGTCTACCTCACATTCATTTTGAGGGTTTATGTCGACAGAAGGCAACAATCTCAACATCGTTAGCTTTTGAATGACTTGCTATTTAACGTGTCTTAATCTATGATGGCATAGATGCACGGATTACAAATATATCATTCATTTGGCTACAGACATACTGTACCATTCTTAGTTATTACAGACCTGTTGGACTAGTCTCAAACCAGCTTGACCAACAGCGTCCCTTAAACCAAGTTAGGGATATGTATCACATCATCTTAGAGTGATCTCATTCCCTGAAGTCCTATTGAGGACAACCTCTCCAACCCCTTCTACTTTAGAGGTGGCGTTGCTTCACATGAACAACCTCTTGCCCGTGGTTAGGGCGTAACCGGATCATTTGTGATCTAGATACTCTGGCCTACTCCAGTTGCTTTGGCGAGGCATCGAGTGTCCAATTTCTTTACTGCCTTTATTTAGGCCTTCAGATCATTTAGGACCTGGAAACTCTGGCCCACCTTACTAGGTGTCCATTACTTTTCCTATGAAATGAATTCTGGCACCACTCCAGTCGCCCGGAGGCTTTATATGACTGAGTGTCCAATATCATCATATCAAAGGAATTTTGGCCCACTTTGCCGTCCCGGAGGCTTTGTATGACCGAGTGTCCAATATCATCCTATCAAAGGAATTTTGGCCCACTCCGCCGTCGAGGCTTTGTATGACCGAGTGTCCAATATCATCCCATGAAGGATCTTCTGCCGAATAATATGACAGGCTCAACGTCTTTAGCTTTTAGTCTTCTTCCGTTATGATTGGTGCCCAGATAATTCTTGGCGCTTACTTAAGAGTGGTAACAATTTTCGCATACGATCGTGGATCTTACTCCCTCGTATGTGCGAACATACTTTACACACTTTAGTAATTACACTTAAAAGAACGGATCTTCTTAAGTCGTTTACAAAATCCAATCTTTAAACGGAAAAGAAGATGAGATTAAACTTCGATTTGTTAAAGCATAAGGAATATAAATTATTTTCATATTCCTCCTTACTTTAATCCATTTTTAATCGACATAATTTAATCTTTATTCTTGACAAGTAAGAAAAATACTTATCATTTAATCCTTATTCTTGACAAGTAAGAAAAATACTTATCCCAATTTCGGATTCTCGGCTCACTTCGGTCACTTCATCGACCGAGTGTCCATTTCCTTCTCACCATTATTCGGATCCTTTGTCCTGGGACAGATATAGGCCTTCGCTACAAGATAGAATAACATCTTCGCCTTCTCCTCTTGTCCCGTTGACATCCTCGTGCTCTCGAGAGCGCTTGTTTCCACCGCCTTGGTAGCGGTGACACCATGAACACGTTCATCATCATCACTCTCTTCTACCGAAAACCATTTCCATATCCGATTTGGTCACACAATTTTTGACCGACATCTTTCGAATACTAATAGTAATACAATACAAATATTGTCTTAAGTTGTTTGTAGATTTTGCTCTATGGTACTTTATAAAGCAGTACGGGAAGTATATAACTATTACAAGTATTCGAAAGGATAAACAAAGATTCAATAATTTCGACTAGAAATCTGAAAATTACAATATTACAACAAAACTGAAATTACGATTTTGTTGAAGACCGAAAAAAATGGAAAGCGGTTTATGCCGAGTCGAGTGTAGCACTCGTCCTTAAGACAATATTGCCCCGTATGTATCCTTTATACGTCCTGGACAATTTGTCTCCCAAGATAAAACAGCAATGGAACCCTTGAGCAAAGGAAACTCAAGAGCTACCGTGAAGAATATTGAGTAACGAAATGATGCTTGGAAGTTGTAGGAAGAAGATTTTTTCTGGTTGTGTATTTTCGTGCATATCAAGTGTGCTCAACAATGGTGTAAGGGGGTGTTTATATAGGTGAAGGAGGGGCTGAAAAATCGCTCGAAAATCGCCTCCATAATAGCCAAATAATGGCCATTATGGAGGTAGTAAAGTCACCAACATAAATGGGAGAAAGACCAACTGTTTTGGCCATTATAGGAGGAGTAATTCAGCCAAAATAAATGGCCGAATTGAGTGCTTGGCATTTCTGTTTTTGACCGTCGAAATTCTGATTTTCTCGGAAACTTCGTGGACCAAAGCGTACATCTTGAAACTTCAGGGACCAAAGCGTACATCTTGAAACTTCGGGGACCAAAGCGCACATCCGAAAGAATTTCGGTCCAAAGCGTATATCCGAAACTTCGGGATCAAACCGTACACGGCCCAAAAAGATAATATCGAAGTGCCCACGGCCCATGACCAATGATACGCCCCCCCCCCAATGATACCCGATAAATGATAAATTTCTACGCGCCCATGATAAATGACAATGATAAATATAATGACCCACGATAACTTATACAACCATAAATGATAATGGCCATGATAAATTTAATAAATGACAAACCCCCCCCCATTTACCACGACCCGTGAACCCGTGAACCCGTGAACCCGTGAACCCGTGAACCCGTGAACCCGTGAACCCGTGAACCCGTGAACCCGTGAACCCGTGAACCCGTGAACCCGTGAACCCGAGAACCCGAACTCGGAACCGGACGGGCGGGCGGCGGCGGCGCGCGTGTGGTCTTTCCTCGAACCGAAGCACATCTAGGTCCTCCCTCCTTTAAACACATGGGATACCCCTTGGGGTCCCAAACCCCAAACCAATTTCGAATCTTATATACACAACAATTCTTTCTTCCTCTACCGATGAGGGAGAATTACACACAATACCACACTTTCCATGCTTCAAACACCTTACTTCGTGAACCAATATCTCTTTCATTTCTCAATGAAATTTGACGATTCTTGGCCCTACGGTTATCTACGTACTTAGTAGATCATGCATGTGTGAAGAACCGGATTCTCCAACATACGTTACACTAGTGTTTAAGCCGTTAAAGTTGGTCGGTCGCAACTCCCGCCAAAGGCAAATTTCCAACAATATCATAGCTTTGGCTGCAATTTTGGCCCCTAAAAAGGCCCGTAAACGTTGACATCGAACACATTCTTGAAATTTTCGTAATCCGTGGCTAAAATACTCGGATCCTTCATGTTTCCAGTTATGCCCGCGTTGTTGAACATGATGTCTAGCTTTCCGTACCTCGAAACTGCTCCGTCTATCGCGTTTTGCATGTCATTTTCATCGGTGACATTACAATGTGCGAAGAAGACGGTGTCGTCTGAGCCTAGTTCTTTGCAGAGGGCTCGACCTGTTGATCAAACATAATATAATTAAGTAACTAAAAGTGAAAGGAAGTAACTAGACATAATACCATTAAGTAATAAAAGTATGCTCCGTGGAACAAATTGAATTTTTAGATGGAATGATCAGACAATTTAAACACGACCTAAGTCATCTCGAACATCCGCGACCACAACTTTTGCGCCATGTTTTGCGAAAAGCCGAGTTGCCGCCTCTCCGATTCCATTAGCTCCACCTGTGATCACTGCTACTTTACCTTCTAACCTGCAAATTTAAATGTTCTTTACTTGGATAAAATGGCTATATTATTCTTACACAAAAATTGCAAGAAAAATAAAAATAATATTACATAAAATTTGTGTACAGAATTGGGGATGGGACTAATTTGAGTTGTTGATAGTCTCTCACCTTCTGAAAATTGGAGTTACAGATGAAGGAATTCCCATTTCCTAGGCTAAGGAAATAAAATCAAGAGCTATTAGCTAAGTACTGTATTTCTGTCCTACTCCTAATTTATAGGGAAAATTAATATTTTCTCTATCCCAAAAAGATTCATCTAGTTTGACTTACATAAAGTTTAATAAATAAATGAAGACTTTTGAAATATGTGGTTTAAAATAAACTTTAGATAATTGTGTAATTGTAAATCATACATAAAGTTAAATTATTTCTAAATATAGAAATATGTCAATCTTTTTAGACAAACTAATAAAAAAAAATATGCCAATTTTTTTGGGACGAAAAAAATATAAAATAAGCAAATATAGTACTGATAGTTTATGGGGCTAATGAATTCTCCCTTTTGACCATTTGAACCTATATTTTACTACTCTTCTTGATCAGGTTCCAATTTAGGTGTCTTAATTTCTTTTTAAATTTGTTTAAAAAATATGTCGCCTTCTATACATTTTTTTATTTTAGCATTCTACATGACTTCAATTTTTACAAGATTTGAAGAGTATTTCGATTACAAGATTCAAAATGCTTTTTTATTTTCTTAATTATGTGTATAATCAAACCACACCTCATTTATTTTTATAGTAGTAAATATTTGATCAAGATTAAAAATGTTAACTTAAACAAACTTAAAGAATCAAAATTGTTTGGTACATACTCAAAAAAGGACTATTTTCAACTTAACCTAAAACATAAGGGACCATTTTTGTTATGTTTCTCTTTCTTCTTACATTTAGCTATATCCTGAATCTACCCGAAGCCAACATCAGACAGACATAGGGTCGGTTAGCAGAACATGTGGGCATCAACTTTGCCGGACGAACTATGGAGACGAATTCTTGAAATTGGAATTGAGTCCTCCAAATTCAGCTACAAAGATCTTTGCTGCCTCTCCATAACCTGCAAGCTTCTCAATCGACTCTCCTCCGATGATTCTCTCTGGTCCTCTTTGTTCTTCGCTGATTTCCCCCAATATTCTATTAACCAACATCCTTCATCTTCCTCAGTTTCCAACAAATCGCTCTACAAAATTAGGTATGTATGCATACTCATAGTACTCAAATTTTCTTTTTAGTGTATCTGCATCATATAAACTCCTTAATTTTGCACTTAAGGGTCGTTTGGTAGTTGGTTAGAGTTATGGCATCAATAATACATGGACTAGTTATGAGAAAATCTATGTATTGTTTTTATGCATATATTAGTTATGCGTGATTTAGTTATTCATTTATTAGTTGTTCCACCTTTTATCCTGCATCAAATAATACATACATTCCCTCGTAAATTATAAATGTATTAGTTATGCAGTTTTCTGTATTGCAAACCAAACACTGTATTAATTTTATACACGAATAACTTACCAAACGACTCATTAGCTTATGAAGAAGAAACAATCTAATTAGTCAAAGTTGTGTGCAAGCTGGGCCCGGACACCATTATTAAAAACGACAATCTTATTTGTTTATCAACTGCAAGATTAGCAACAAGGATATGTTATCTTCTAAGGGAAGTAGTCTACTAGTGTTTAGTAGTTTTGAACAATAGCTGAATACGATAGTTGCTTTGAGGCCTTTTTTATTAGTAGTGAAGACTAGAAATTCTGCCAATTTAGGTGGATACAACATGAGCCTAACAAACACTAAGCTTTCCCGAAGACTAGGATGTGCTCAAACCACCAATGATCTATCTATTTTATGCCGTTATAAGCCATCCCCTTCCTCCCTTTTCAAAACTCAAAAACAATATTGGTTGAGAAAGTAATTGTGTTTGGATATGAATAAGACATTGGGATTTTGTGAGTGAAAGCCAATATTTAACTTGAAATACTCCTCAAATAGGTTTTCAACTTCAAATTCTCTATTTCAAGTTGAAGTTGATATAATGGACAAAATTGTAAACAAATATCGATTTGGGGATAATATTTGTTTCCAAACACCTAAATATCCTAAGATACTCATGGCCAGGAGTCATAAAGACACCACATTGGTATGTCTTCTATTTTTATATTTTTGTGACATTCTGCCCTATCATCTTATCTTCTTGTTAATGTTATCTTCTCTGGAGAAATTCTTTTTGGGAGTTCATTAATTGGTGGTTGACATAAACAGATACGAAAAGGTCCGAGAACAGAAGCGTTTGGCTCATAGAAGGGTCGTTTTAAGAATTCAGAGCGAAATTAATGAGCATTCTAGGAGGATACAGGAGATGGAACTTCGATCTGCAGAGGAGAAAGAGAAAATGAAGAACACTGTTGCTGAGTTGTTAAATTTGCGTAAGATCAGGTAGTGACAGTCATAAATCTTATTATTATGATGTTATTTATTGTTTTTATTTCTTCAGTTTTAAGGCAAAAATAGAATTAGGAGATGATAACCTACATCTTTATGGTATTCCAATTGGTGTAGAAAACAATGTTTTATACAAGAGCAGTACAATCTTGTTTGCTCGGTTTTTTTTAGAGGTTGCTAACGTTATTCCTTGTTAGTTGAAGAAAAATGTAAAATCATGCAGCTGATGTTTGACTTTGCAATTAATTTGCTTCCATCAGGCAAGCCTCAGTTGCACTAAATGTTTGGCAGCCGGAGATTGTCCGGGGTAAGCAGAAGCAGATGGTTGAGCAATGCAATGTACCTATTGATAATCGTATCCATGCCATTGAGATGGAGATCAAGCTTTGCAAACAGCAAATTCAAGGGTTTGAGAAGGCCCTTGTAAGTTTACATTTGTTTTGCGGAGAATAATGTGTCGTTCATCTAATTGATGAACTGCATTATGATCTTTTCCTCTATATTATTGCAGAGAGTTGAAAAAAAGAGAATGCAGACAGCAAAGGAAAAACTGGCTTCAGTAGAATATCACCCCTTGCGAGAATTTAACTTATCAGTCAGTCCTGTTGATGAACATGACATGAGAAGGAAAAGATTTAAGAACATCATCAAGTGTAAAGTTCTAATCCTTTCTACTCTTTCCATGCAATTTGAATTGTATTTTTTCAGGAAAAGTAAATGCTTGTTACCTGAGTTGGGATTACAAGAATGCAATGTAATGTTGTAGCAGTGGCTTTTCCAGATTGTCAACTTTGTTTTACAATGATACAAAAAATATGATTAGACTGTCTTTTAGGAGACTAATCCCTTCAAAACATTTGCTGGATCGATGGTTTCCTTGTCAAAAACAAAAAACATTTGCTGGATGGGTGGTTTGGTATTCAGAAATTTATAGCATAAAGTTTTCTAAAGAGTATATGTAACTTTTCTCATTAAGAAGTGTTTAGGAAAGATAACGGTTTAACAATGTATTTCTTGTTCTTGAGATATACCCGTATCATGAATTTTAGTTTTTTTTAGTGTTTAATCATGTCATCAAACTACATGTATCTTGCTTGAATTAATATTGTTTTACAGACCACACAAGCACTTATATCTTGTCCACTGACGAGTATGAGCTATTATTGATCAACTAGACCTATTTTTGCTTCTGTGAAGACTGAATGCAGAATCTGTTGAATTAAATTTATCTTTCTAGCATTTGTTGTACTTCCAGTATATGTTGAAACCCCCTTTTATTATTTAAAATAATATAATAATATAATTTTTTATAAAGGGCAGCTTCTCCTATGTTGTGTCATAGTGTCATAGAATAATCATTAACAAATTATTGATCAACAGGAGCTCGGGATGAATGCTCTTCACATTAAGCTTCGGGCTACCGGAGGCAACAAGACTAAAACTCCTGGTCCTGGTACCCTGTCTGCTCTCAGAGCTCTTGCATGATCTGGAATGATAATTGGACGTATTGGTGCATAAAGTTGTCAAACATTTGATTTTCCAAAGTAACTATATGGATTCTCTGTGGTCCTTTTTCCTTGATTTGAGCAGTCACTGTTGCTTATGGTATTGTGTGGTCACCACTTTTCGAATAACAGCAAAAGGTTAACTCTCGCTAATTCTTTATTCAGAGGATTTGTCCCCAATCCCCACCGATAGTACTTGAAGAAAGGGTGGTAGAAGAAGGAGGAGGCTATGAAGCTGCGACGTGCTGCAACTGGGAGTATATTTTCGTCAAGGATGCAACTTCTACTTTCTTCTTTTTCGGATATTTGTTTTGGTTCCTATTTCTTACTATATGGAGCTTTTCAATCTTGTTCCCATAGAAAGTTTTTTGATGTCACTTCCCCTTTATATTTTATATATTATTGTCAATTTATCCTTTCATTTTTGTCGATGCTTTTTCTTTTTGTTAGTTGTGCACTTCTAATGAACAACTCAAATCAGCTTCTCATTATTTGATGTTGAGAGAAATGTTTTCGTATTGATTAGGGTTGTTTTAAAATTCTCATAATAGTTACAACCCACAAATACCACAAAAAATAGTCCTCAGAACACAAGTGTTTCGATCTAAATAGGAATTGCTCCTTGTCATCATTTGGCTACACAAAGCCACAGCCAACAGGTACTATCCCCAATTTTCTTTAATTAATTCAGTATTTTATTCTGGGTTTAATTATGTTAATACAATCAACCAAATTACACCTCAGTATAAAGAGTTATAGGCCAAGTATCCATCCCTTAAACAAGAACCACCCTTTCTCTTATAGTAGAATTTCCCTTCTTTTGCTAAACCTTCTTCGCCTAGATCCTATCGAATCGGTCAATGGAATACTTGGCCTTTAATTTATGGAGGATTTTGTTCTTAGATTTACTATATCAATACAATCAACCAAATTACACCTTAGTTTATAAGGTTATAATAGGTCAATTATCATCCCTTCAATAACAAAAACTCTCTCTTATACCGGAATTCGCCTTCACTTGTCGAACCTCCTCCTTCTTGGTTCTATCAAACCAAACATTGAATATTTGACCTTCCCATATGCTTGAAATGCAAGGACCATCCATTTCTAGAAAGCTCTTTGCACTTGCTGTTTGAACATTGAGAATGACACAAATTGTTTTGCGTTCAGAATTGGAATTCCTTTGTGTTTACATTTAACGTAGACAATTTTATATGGAGTTATCATAGTGTCCCTTTTATAACTCATTGATTTATTGACTTTGAGTTTGAAGTATGTTTCTCCTTATTTCTCTGCGCCTCATACAAACAAAGAACAAGTGAACTTGTATCCTTTGATATGAAATAATCCGCTAAAAAGGGCAGCCCGATTTCTCCTTATTTCTCTGCGCCTCATACAAACAAAGAACAAGTGAACTTGTATCCTTTGATATGAAATAATCCGCTAAAAAGGGCAGCCCGATGCACTAAGCTCCCGCTATGTGCGGGTTCAGGGAAGGGCCGGACCACAAAGGTCTATTATACGCAGTCTTACCTCACATTTCTGCAAGAGACTGTTTCCACAGCTTCAACCCATGACCTCCTGGTCACATAACAACAATTTTACCGATTAATCCAAGGCTCCTCTTCTTGATATGAAATAATCCGCTACTGAAGATAATTTCATTCTATACCAAACGACACCATCAATTTAGTTCTAATAGAAAAGATAACTCAGTTGTTATTCATGTTTAACTGGAACTAGCAATTCTGTACAAGTTCTCTTAAAGAAGAAAAAAGCCAACATAAAAAGAGACAAGTGAAGGCCAATTATGTTTTTCTTTTCTCCCAGCATTTTAGTTCATCTGTCGGATTTATCTATGCTCCAAGCATCAAGTGTCTCAATCGAGATTGACTCAGTGCCATTGTTGAAAGCAAATAAATGTGCTTCGTGATAGATGGCTAATGCTGGATAAACTCTTGATGTAATACATATTTTTCCACCAGCACCAAAACTTTCGACTACTGAATGATCAATCTGCAAAAAAAAAATAGTCAACCAGTTGTCAATGAATTTGTGATGATGAGATTTAAGGCTTGTTTCTCAACAAAAAAAAAGTTGTCAATGCCACAAAAGAAGTGAGTTTTAAAAGCTTTTTTTAAAAAAAATCGATTAAAACTTACCAAACTCCTTAGAGACAACTTTTTGTCTGTTAAATCTACGTCAACATATCCAGCAAATGATGGTTTGTACATTTTTTTATTATCCCTGAGAGTTGACCTGTTGCCAAAAAGTAAAAAAATGTCAAGGTTAACTAAATTGCAAAAGTGTAAAGATAACAATAGTATGATAAGTATTGTCACTGTAAATATTTTTTACACTATCAAGTCATTTTCATATAGCGAGTAACATGTTATTTTTAATATTTTAAATCACACGTTTAAGGAAGCTTACATGTAACTATCATTTGGATGACATAATTGCATTTTTTTTTTTACTAATGGTGTATAAAACTTAATGAAATTAGACGAGATGAATAGATGTCTAAAGAGTGAGTAAACAAACACTGAGGCATCAGAGCACATGAGAACTTTGTATTTATTTTGGGCCTTGAATACTCTGAAGAACACAGGTGTGTATTCTTCCAAATTTTCAGAGGACAATGTTAGGAGCCCAAATGGCCCAAGTCCACCTTGAACTGTCGAACCCCTAATGGCACATACATCTTGGGCATAAAGATCAGTCCAACTAGAATCAAATTCTTCTGCATTTTCCAAGCTTGAAAAGGAAAATGTAACTTCAACGTCTGCCTGCCATTAGATTAACACTCACAAATTAGCATTAACTTTGTTTTGTCACAATAATTTCATACAAAAGAGCAATTCAGGAGCATATAGCATCCTGTATTCATGCAAATTCCGGAAAGATCCACATGATGAGGGGAATGATGTACAATGTTCTAACATATGTTCGGTTTTAGTAGTTGATTCCACGGCTGGAACATCTAATCTATAGGTCATAATAATTTCGAACAAAGTGATACATTTATTTTATAAACCAAAAAAATAAATAGACAAACCTGTGCAGGTGTGATTCCTTTAACTTCAACTATTTTTCCCTTATCCAACTTGTGATTTCTTAGCTCAACCTTTTGCTTTCTCAGGGCTTCTAATTCTTCAACAGGCCATTGAACCAATTGTTTGCCACTAGGATCAAGCCACAATTTGCGAGGAATAGCTTGAATTCCAGCCCATCCTTTCTTGACAGAATCATTTGGAACAGCATCCGACTCGTTGGCCCATCCCCACAAAATTCTTCGATTCTTGCTAGGATCATAGAAGGTCTTCGATGCATAAAAATTACCATAGTCCAATCTCAATCCCTTCCATCCATCAATTGATGTATCATCCGGAATGTATCTATCTTTTTCTGTGTCATAGGTACCAATTGTGTAGTATTCAAACCTAGTAACATCAAGACTAACTTTAAGAACATGTTTAACGTTGTCACCATCAAATGATGTGTCCAGGCCATTTGTATGCTTCAATGATACTGGAAAAAAATCAGGACATTCCCAATTTCCAGTGTTGGCAGATGTATGAAGTGGGTGTTGGGCTTTGGTCCATTTTATGAAGTCCCTACTCCGGTACAATATTGCTACTCCTCTATGTCTTCTAACACTGCCAACCAACATTCTCCAATGCCCATCTCGGCCCAACCAAGCTGTTGTTGGGTCACGAAATTGGGTCTTGTTGATGCTCTTGTCAGCGACTATTAACGGGTTGTTATCGGGCTTGATCCACTTACGGAGGAATGGGTCTGACAAGTCAGCGGGTATGGCATAGTTTTGCACTTGGGTATTATTGGCGTCTACTATTCCGGTGTAGAGGATAACAGGCTTGGGATTGTTACCCGGAAGAATTGTGACTGATCCGGACCATGTACCATATTTGTCGAACACTTTGGATGGATAAATTGCGTGCTCTAAACGGATCCAATTAATCAAGTCCGTGGATACTGCATGGGCCCAAACAATATTGCCCCAAACTGCTCCTTTTGGGTTAAACTGGTAGAATAGATGATATACTCCGTTGTAATACATCGGACCTATTAAAAAAAGCAATAACCAAATTGATAAAATGAATTATGGATTTAGCTAAAATTTAGTAAAAATTGTTAAATATAGAACTCGATCTTACCGTTAGGATCTTTGTTTTTTGGAAGCATCCGAGTAAAGCCACATAAAAGAATTAAATTGGAAATGATTAGTAAGGACATTCCAATTGCAAATGAAGATAAATTCTAAAGTAAGAAATAATAGAATAGAATATCACCCAAGGACACCATTTTTTTTATAGAATATTATATCCAGATCAAGTTATTAACCATCACAGAGCTTAGTTAGTTGCACATATATTTTAGTTATGATTATCTAACGGGATGATAAATACTTATCTGCATCGGGTGTTTACCTCGAACCATACTAATTTATCATTGTTAAGTGTAATTAAGGTGAAAATGTACATAAACATAACTACAATTTGTGATAATCATATTTATTAAGACACATGTTATGTATTTATTGAATTGGTATTTACATATGGTTCGAATAAGTGTTAACCAACGGGGGATTAGTGACTACTTGTTTTAAAACTCCTGTTGATTTTGTCTTTAATTCCTTCATTTTTTTTAAAGATTCATATACAAATATTAAAAGCATATACGATAAAAAATAAAGAACAGTTTATTTTATACTGTAAAAACTAGTTAGCTATCAATAAATTAACACAATCACAACAGTGTTAAGACAAAAATGTCTGCCATTATCGGTATCTTACAATGTGTAAAAAACTAAAATCAAAGAAGCAAATTAAAAGAAATGGACATGCAAATATGCAGTTAAAAGCACACAGTTTGAAATTTTGGGAAGGAGATTTCACTGTCACTGAACAGATACAGATATCGAGGTAATGCAAAACAAAATATTAGTCTTTTTAAGCAGTATTAACATGTAGTTTCTAACAGAGAAATCATGCATGCCTAGCTATGTGAGTTCAAATACTATAGATACTATTCTACAAATCCACGGGCAGATGTAGTTTATATCTATCTGGTTCAATTGAACTTGATATATGTAATAACTTTTGTCGTAATGCATTTTGACTGGACACAAAATTAAAATGACTGAACACTATAAGTTATTTTATTAAAAGTAAATTAGAATTTTAAAGTTAAATTGATTTTGAATATACAAAGATATCATTTATTAGACATGCTGAAAAAAAGTGTATTGCATTAATTAGAACAAAACTTTAGTAAATATTAAATTTGTCCTAATTTCTGAGAGCTTTAAATGTTGAATTATTAATTAATTTTTTACTACATATTAAAATAATTAATGCTTTCTTGACTTTTAAATAACATTTTTCATATTAACACCATTTGTTTGGCTAAAACGGTATTTAAAATGGATTGAATGTAGCATCAGTTTCGGATAAGATATCATTAATAATAACGTAATATTAATAACAATGATAAGAACAATAACAGAAGCAATAACTACAATGACATGGTTTTAATCAAATAAATTTGGTCTAAAATACGTGTTAGACAAGAGATATAGAAGCGGAGAACAACAATCATAAGACATCACACAGATAATACATAAACAGATTAGATATATGAACATATCCTATAATACATAAAGGAGAGTCATCGACAGAAAATGTTTTAAACAATATTGTTTAAAAAAAGATAGATATGAACAAGTTTATGAATTTAAATCAAATAATAATTAACAATCAATTTGGGATATAAAATAAAACCTTCAAAATCACATAGTCGTCAGAAACTCAAATACATTTGTAAGAAAAATTATTGAAACAATAAATCGACATAAAATTATGCATATGTTACTGTATACGGTATCTATTTACGAAATTCTTTGTACAACACTGTAAACAAAGAGAGGAATAGAGTTGGAGAGAAAAAACATACCATTGATCCAGTGTTTAGGAGGTTGAAAATGGTAACCAGTTCTATGGATTTTTCTAACACTAGTGGCACTTGATGATTTCAACTTCATAAAAATTTCATGTGAAGCATTAACCCCATTGTTGCCAAGAAATACCACAAAATAGATCAACACAACAAGCAAAGCCCAGAGAGAACACATCCTCAACAACTGCATTTTGATAGAGAATTCTTCCTTTTTTTTTCCTCTAATCTAAAGAGAGAGTGTGAAGAGTATTTATAGAGAAATAATAGAGATTAGTCAACCAAAAAAATAAAAAAAATAATAGGTCATAATTGTTATAATCTATCTATTTACATTACCATATCATAATCATACTATATTATAAGTGGAAACACTCTAAGTAATTTAATGTACCAAAATATCCTATAAAAATTGATTTACCATTTTGCATTAAAGATAAAGATAGCTACATCAGCTAGCTTTTATTGTACAAATTAACTCCACCAGGATTTGCTTATATTCAAACAGATATTGGATTATATTAATTAATAATTAGTAAAAGAAGTAATAAATGTACAACAAACCTAAGTTCAATTGCGCAATTTGATTATATTTTTAATAGGAAAATTTACTCTACACGCGAGCTGTAAAGTAGAATTTTCATAACTTACCATTACATTTTTAACTTTTCTTTTCTTTTCTTATCATATTTTATTTATTTCCATTTTGATTTATTAGCTATTCAATTCCACAAGCACCTTCAATTACTGCACGTCAAATATGGGATCGTGTCCCAACAATAACATCCCGCTAAAATAGCTTATCCCATGTAAGTTCTAACCTTTGATTTTCCAATTATATTTATCTTATCAGTATCATAACTGGTTGTCTTACCAGAAATGCTTATCCTCTTTTCCTTTTATACTACATGAAAATTAATTGCACAACAATATTACATATAAATATAGTAGGTTTATATATAATAATACTAGTATATCCATAAATATAATCCTTTAAGCTGAATTAGTATCTGACTAACGCAAGAGGTAATACAGTCAACCCTCTCTATAACAGTATCGTTGAGTTCGAAATTCTTTTATTGTTGTATCGAACACCTATAACAACATCAGAATTTAAATAATATTTCGTTGTTATATGAAAAAAGTTGCATAAAATCTAAGTTTTCATTTTTAATTATCAAATTCTAAGCTTAATCGCACTTTGTATAACACAGAAAAATCTTTTAATGATGAAAAAAAATATATTCATATAATAACTTTATTTTTTATCATAAATAGTGGTATTTAAGTATCAAAATATTTGGTTAAAATTTCTAGACCTATTATTGGTAATCTTAAAATTTTATTTCTATAAAGATGATTAAATCATTATATTACCGAAACAGAAGATAAATGTTATAGAGGGATACTTTTACAAAGAGTGTATTGTTATGTTATAAAGATGGATGTTGTTGATAAAGGTAATCGAAAATAACTTAGTTATATAAAGATGTTATAGAGAGGTCTGTATTATACATGTTTAAATTAGTAAACAAAATAATTTAGTTAATGAGATGCTTAAATTTAGGATTTGGATAATTTTAGGGACCTCCCCTCAACGTTTGACTTCATCACATTGACCTCCCTTGTCGTTTACGATATTACGTTTACCTTCCGTAATTTGATTTTATTGTAACAATTCTTTTAACTTATTTATCATTAATTAAAAAAATTACAATTTGCCTAATTTACCCTTACTAATATATCTTTTATTTAACAAATTCTTCAGAAATTTAAATCCTAAATCCATCGGTTTCATTGTTGGCCGGAGTTCACTTTTTCCCCATCAAACTTATGAGAAGTGAAAGAAAAACGTTGGAAAATTAAAGCTATAGAGAAGACTTCGTACTGGTAAATGTGAGGTTTATCGATCAAACAATTATAAAGATATTAAATCTGACACATGCTTACGTGATGTGTAATATAGTATTTTGTTTTCTTATAAGCAAAGAGCATAATAGCCATGGAAAGTGTAGAAGGAAATCCTTCCACAAGAAGAAGAATGTGGATCGGGAGCCATGTTTGCAGGATAGGAATTATGGAATTTTCTGTGAATTTGTTAATTAAGAAAATATTTTAATATTTACGTAAATTAAAGAATATAATTGAAAGGATAAATTAGGCAAATTGTAATTTTCTGAATTAATTATAAATAAGTTAAAACAGTTGTTACAATAAAATTAAAATAAGAGAGGTACATGTAATATTGTAAACTATAAAGGACGTTAATGTGATAAAGCCAAACGTGAGAAGAGGTCTATGAAATTAACCTTTAGGATTCTGTTATAATATCTATTGACAACTTGCGCATTAAGAATATGATAAAAGTATCCTTATTTGTGTATGTTATGTTAATCTATTTTTATTACCAAATGTATAAAAATAAATCAGTAGTAAAATTGTTTAGTAATGAATGTTTTCACTGGTAATCTCTTTTTGGATAGCTTTTTAGTAAATGCTCACAATTTACAAACCTTTAAATCACGATCTAACAATCTTTTTGAGTAAAAACTGCAAATCGTACGAGAAAATGTTAGATTATAATCGTTATTCAAACATCATATGACTGTATAATATTTTGTTTGTAAGATTGAGAAATACATGAACAATAATTTTGAAAGTTATTCAAACGCTAGTTGTTTTCTACTAATAACTCTACACCCTACTCAAATACAAAAATGTACCAATATTTAGAATCAACTATTAGATCATTACCATTTTTTGGACAAATCCATATCACAGCCTCATTATGGAGGGGGAAGTCATTTAGGGCTGGCCTCCAGCTCCATCAAGATTTTTCTTTTATTTGTTTTTATATTACTAATTAAGACAATGGCACCCTTTCGTTTATCTCCTATATTATGCATACATTCTCCTATATTATGCATACATTCTTCTAAAACAACAACCTCATCAAGATTTTCATTAAAACCCTCATCAAGATTTTCATTAAAACCCTATATCTCCTTGTCGTTATTCAACCTACCAGAATCGCCAATTAATCTGACCATTCGTTTTCAAATTTTCTTTTTGCTCCCTTCATTATATTTATCATTCATTGGTTAAGATAGATTAGTACTATCGAAGGTTCAATCGCTAATGCGTGAGACTAGACTTCAATATTGGACCTTTTTTCCTTGGATGGCAGTGATTTTGGTGTGTATTTCCATCTTATTAGCGATTATGGTAACCTGATATATGTTTTCTTGCAAGTCCTTTCTGTTAAGATGGGGCATCCTATTTCCTCCCTTTCGTGTCGTTAAGCATATTAACGTGTATAATATTATATTTAAAGTCATATTTAGTATTGTGTAATTATGATAGATATATGTGTTAGAGTAATTATGGAAATATCTCATAATTATCTCTCTCATTATTAGAATTGATATTATAATTATACTCATTATTATAATTGTAATTAGGATCTTGTAAATTAGGTAAAGATGATTAGTCTTCTAGAATAATCTTCCATTAATCAAGTATATGATCCATGTATATATATTGTATATTTGAGAGAATTATGATTAAGTGATTCAATTCTTACATGGTATCATTAGCCAAAGATCTTTTGCCCTAAACTATTCTTTTTCTTTCTTCCTTGGCCGAATTATATACCTTTCTTCTCACTTGTTTTTCGACCAAAACCAATTAGGTTTAGGTATCCTAAAATCCTAAACCTAAACTACCCCTCCAAAACCTAAAAACCCTATCCAAATACTAAACCAATCATCCACCCCCTCGGCTAGCATAATCCATTCCTTAGGTTTTTTTCTAACTCCACTTCCATCAAAACACAACTTCATTATCCTCCTATTTTTTATTCTAAGTGGAACTTATGGCCGAAAAACAAACCTTTCATCCCGCTTTTGTCACGTCAAGAACTTCATCTCCATAACCCTCGAAATGGAGAAAGGGCAGTATACCTCATGGGAGGAACTATTCAAAATTCACTGTCGTGCTTATGAGGTGATTGACCATATTCTTCCATTCGAGTCCCCATCGGATACCACTGCGGTGGATAAGAAATTATGGTCCCGCCTAGATGCTATTGTCCTTCAATTAATTTATGGCACAATTTCGAATGATCTTCTTCATACCATCCTTGAACCCAATTCTACGGCTAAACAGACGTGGGAACGATTAGAAAATCTTTTTCAAGATAACAAAATGTCTAGGGCCGTTTATCTTGAACACCAATTTACAAATATTAAATTTGATGATTTTTCTAACATCTCAGCCTATTGTCAAGAATTAAAAGTACTTGCGGACCAACTGTCCAACGTTGGTTCGCCCGTGACAAATCAAAGGTTAGTTTCAGTTGATTGCGGGATTAAATGAACAATATGATGGTGTTGCTATGTTCATTCAACAAAGAAATATGTTACCTCCATTTTACGAGGTCCGTTCGAGGTTAATCCTCGAGGAAACGAGGAAGGCAAAGCAAGCATCATCGGGCACAACCATTGGTGGAACGACTCTCGTATCTACCAACTCATTTTCCACTTATTTGAAACCCCAAAATTCTGGTTCGGGTGGCCAAAATACTCCTCAAAATAATGGTAAAAACGGGGTTCAAATCAAAATAATAATGGAAAAAATAATAGTGGAAAAGGACGTGGACGGGGCGGGGGATAAACCGCCGGCGGCAGCAGCCAGTCCGGGCAGTGGCGGGCGCGGTTTGGCGAAGCAGCTTTTCCAGTAGTAGCGGGCGGCTCGGGCCCCACAGTGGGATGCCCCGCCATGCCCATTTCTGACCTCTTTGTGGGCCCGGCCTCCTCCTTCTAATCGCCAACCCGGTATTCTCAAATCTCGTCCACAACATGCTTTTGCAGCTCAGGCACCATCTTCTGTCGGATATGCACCCATGAATATTGAACAAGCCATGAGTCACATGAATCTGAATATTCCAATTGAATCGTGGTACATGGATACAGGGGCTACGTCATACATGACGGCATCTCAAGGTAATCTTTCGTCTTATTATAATACGAGCGGTAATAAAAATATTGTTGTCAGTAGTGGGCAGGAAATTCCAATTCGTGGTATTGGTCAGGTAACAACGCGATGTCTCTCAACGTTCCAGACGACAGTTGGTACATGGATACTGGGTCCACATCTCATATGATGGCATCCCAAGGTAGCAATTTAAATCGAAATATTATTATTGGTAGTGGACAAGGAATTCCCATTCGAGGTTATGGACAATCATCCATTTCCCCGCCACATCCGCCGTTAGTTTTAAACAATGTCCTACATGCTCCGAAACTTATCAAAATCTAATCTATGTGCGTCGTTTCACAACCGACAATAATATTTTCTTTGAATTTGATCCTTTTAATTTTTTTGTGAAGGACCTTATGACTGGGATGCGAGTAATGAGATATGACAACACCGGAGACCTTTATCATATCACCACCAATGTCAGCCATCCAACCTCCTCTCCATCAACTTTTGCAGTTCTTTTGTCTCTTTTATAGCATAATAGATTAGGACATCCGGGAGATTCTATTTTATGCTCCCTTAACAAAAATAAATTTATTGATTGCAAACATGTCTCCAATACTCCTGTTTATGAATCTTGCGTTTTTGGAAAATATGTCAAATTGTCATTTTATTCTTTACCCACCTGTACTTTAATGCCATTTGATATAATACATAGTGATTTATGGACTTCTCCTATTTTAAGCATGGCCGAGCATATATATTATGTGTTATTTTTGGATGACTATTCCAACTTTCTGTGGACTTTTCCCATTGGTAATAAGTCCCAAGTCTATTCTATTTTTTCTTCCTTTAGTGCTTTAATAAAGACACAATTTGAAAAGAATATCAAATGTCTTCAATATGACAACGGAAGGGAATTCGATAATCAACAATTCAAATTGTTCTGCGCCAAACACGACCTTGTTTCTCATTTTTCCTGTCCGCACACCTCTCCACAAAATGGAAAAGTCGAACGAAAATTAGAACCATAAATAACTTAATATGTGCCCTCCTTGCCTACGCCTCTATCCCCATATTTTGGCATTACGCCCTCTCAATGGCAATCTATCTCTTGAACATTCTCCCAAACAAGTCTCTCAAACACAAGTCACCCACTCAAACAAGTCTCTAAACATTTACGAACTTTTGGATGTCTATGCTACCCCTCCATCCCTCCACTAAAATCAACAAGCTGCAACCTCGGTCATCCCTGTGTGTCTTTCTTGGTTACCCCCCTACCAATCATCAAGGTTACAATTGTTACGACTTGTCAAGCCGAAAATAATCATTTCTAGACATGTCATATTCGATGAGTCCCAATTCCCCTCTGCAATACTCAATTCTCCACCTCCAAATTCCTATGACTTCCTAAATGATAGCCTAAATCACCTTATAATTCATCACTTGCAAAATTAGTCATCATCATCACCGGCAATCGACCCTATCACCACCGTCCCTAGGCGGGCAGTCTACCCAGCCCCACAATGGTTAGCCCCCCTCTCTTTGACACCACTACCTCATCTCGGCCCCACACCCTCACTCTCAGGCCTATGCCCAATCCCGCTGCCATGTCTTTCCCCCTTCTCGATCTCGTCCAACCCCAGCGGCACCCCGACTAACAATGAAACCCGTGTTATACACGACATTTCCAAACCCAAATGGTTATTTAACTTGTACACTTCGGTTGCCCCTTCCCCTGTTCCTTGTAATCCGAAAGATGTCTTGTATGATCCTAATTGGAAAAATGCAATGATTGACGAATATAATGCTCTTATTTAAAATAAGAAGTGGGATCTAGTACCTCATTCTCCTGATGCTAATATTATTCGTTCTATGTGAATTTTTTGACATAAAAAGAAATCTGATGGTTCTTTTAAGAGGCACAAGACTCGTCTTGAAAGTGATAGCAGGTCTCAACAGGTGGGAGTGGATTGTGATGAAATGTTTAGCCCGGTGGTGAAATCGGCGACTATTCGGACCGTTCTCAGTATTGCTTTGTCCAAATCTTGGCCTATTCATCAGCTTGACGTCAAAATGCTTTCTTGCATGGGGACCTTCATAAAACCGTATATATGCATCAGTATGGGATTCAGGAATCTAATTCATCCAGATTATGTGTTTCTTTTGAAAAGTCACTCTATGAACTGAAACAGGCTCCTCGTGCATGGTACCAACGGTTTGCTAATTTTGTATCCTTTATCGATTTTTCACATAGCAAATCTGATCATTCGTTATTCATCTATAGCAATGATAATGACATGGCATACATCCTACTATATGTTTATGATATCATCCTCACTATATCTTCTAATGCACTTCGTCAATCCATTATGTCACTTCTTGCCTCTGAGTTTGCTATGAATGATTTAGGCCCCCCTAAGCTATTTTTTAGGCATTGCTGTTATGAGACATGCAGGTGGCTTATTTCTTTGTCAAATGAAGTACGTCAAAGAGATCCTTGACCTAGCAAGCACGACGTCTTGCAAACCGGCCCACACACCGATGGACACTAATTCCAAACTTAGTGCCTCTTCGGGTTCTCTGTATGCCGACCCGACTCACTATCGTGGTTTAGCAGGTGTATTACAGTATCTCACTTTCACGATACCAGATATATCCTATGCCATGCAACAAATATTCTTACATATGCACAGCCCGACGGATGCACATATGAATGCGCTCAAACATATTTTGCGCTATGTACAAGTTACTCTTCACTTCGGCCTCCACCTGTACAAGTCCACACTCTCTGGTCTCACCTTCTATTCTGACACTGACTAAGGTGGCTATCTGGACACTCGTCGATCCACGTTAGGTTATTGTGTCTTCCTCGGAGATAACTTTCTTTCTTGGTCTTCTAAAAGACAACCTACTTTGTCTCGATCCAGTGCCGAAGACAAGTACAAAGGAGTCACGAATGTTGTCTCTGAATCTTGTTGGATAGGCAACCTTCTGATGGAACTTCACTGCTCAATCCGCAAGGCTACATTGGTCTACTGTGATAATGTCAGTGCGATATATCTCTCTGGCAATCCCGTTCAACATCAGCGCACTAAACACATTGAAATGGATATTCACTTTGCACGTGAAAAAGCGGCTCGTGGACAAGTTCGTGTCCTTCGTGTTCCTTCCAGGTATCATATTACTGATATATTTACTAAAGGACTTCCGCGCATACTTTTTCATGATTTTCGAGCCAGTCTCAGCGTACGAGAACCTCCCGCTTCGACTACGGGGTGTGATAGAATATTTCTAGAATATTTCTGTATCTTTGTATATCTTTTATATTAGGTAAATTTATATTCCAATTGCAATTTGGAAGATTAGTTACCTAATTTGTAGTCATATAAATAATTATGTAATACTATATATATTGTACACAATAATTAATGAAACTCAAGGGAACATATTCCTTTAGTTGACCAAGTCTATCCCGGGCCATTAATGCTTTTCTAGAGAACTTATTGTTGTCTGTCCATAAGAAATTTCTGCATACTCCACTGACCAAAGTAAGAATTTTTTAGGAAGACTCATGCTCAATAGGTCTGCATTTCAGATAGCACACTCTTGATGAGTGTACTCTACCACTATATGATAGGAATATCTTGATGTCCAGCATCTAATTCGAGCAACAATTCTATCCATCAAGGGCATACATTTGCTACCTGTCAGTTACTTGGCTTATAGTGGGATTCTTAAATACTTGAAGGGCATGTCCTGTCCCCCCCTCCCCCAGAGAAAAGTACATCTCAGTCAGGATTTGTTCTTTGATATCTGAGGAAACACCAGCTATATAAAGAGAATTCTTGTTTGGGTTTGCCTGGAGGGGTGTCCAACGGGGCGGGGAGGGACGGGTCCCGGCGGGAGGGGAGGGGAGGGACCGGTCCTCCGGCGGGACCGGCGGGCCGGGACTGGCCAACGTCCTGTCCCGTCCCACGTCCCGCCGGAGGGGGGCCGGGATTTGGTGGGACGGGTCGGGTCGGGGGATTCGAAACTTTTTTTAATTCAAATTTTCAACACTGAAATTGACATTCACACCCACATTACCATGAAATTTCGACGTTGAAATCTATTGTATATCGTGAGATCTTTACTAAAGAAAAGATAAAATTAGAAATCGATTTGGGGAAAACACAAATTGATTGGGAAAACGGACGTTTTCCTAAAAATTGGTGGCGCCAATTTGACCGGTCGCGTCTCGAAAACATACGCAAAATCAAAAAACAATTAGGTAAAACGGACATTCGAGCGCAGAGTTATGACCATTTAAAGTTGCACAAATTTACAACTACTTTCGTGATATGTTAATTAAGTTCATGCCGCATTCGACTTCCATAAAAACTTCATAGATTGGCTTAAATCTAGCCACTCAAAAACAAATGTATCATTAAATGCCAATAAGGCTTCATAAATTGGTGTTCATAGCACATCTCATGTTGCTACTTTATTTGTTCATAATATGATTATTGCATGGTGTTTTGTAAACAATTCTTACATGCTATTCATTTTTTCTGAGTCCGCGTAAGCTCTACGAACAATTATCTACATTATGTAAATGATAGCAATACTGGAGTCAATAATTTAACTCAAAAGAATTGATAAGTTCACTATTCACAATTTACAACTTTCTGAGATGATAGGAAGATTTGTGAGAAAAATGAAAATAAAATGAGGTATTTATAGATATACTAGCTTAGGGGTTAAAAATAAATATTAAGGGGGTAGGAAGAGTTTATGGGGTGGGGGGAGCCAAAAATATTAAGGGGGAGGGGGCTGGCGGGGCGGGATGGGATGGGGTGGGACGGGATCGGGATCGGGATGGGGCGGGGCGGGGTGGGATCGAGACGGGCGTGTCGGGATCGAGACGGGCGGGACGATCCCAGGCCTCGTCCCGAGTTCGAACCCCGACACAAACAAATTTTTTTTTAGGGAGAAATCGGGACGAGGCGGGTAGCGGAACGTGTCAGGTCGGGATCGGGCCGACCTGGCCCACTGGACAACCCTTCATCATAAGCTGAATAGATATTGGATCAGCCCTTAAACGCATGATTAAATCATCAACAGAACAAATGTGTACAAGGTTTATTCTAGCACACTTAAAGCTCGTTTGGCACGAGGATAAGAGATATTTAATCCAGAGATTAAATTTAAGATGAGTTTATTTTATGTTTGATTAGGAGAAAATCGTGGTATAACTAATCTCAAGATTCGTTATCTCAAAATTGTAGTGTTATTCTTATCCCTATAGGAGGATGGAATAACTAATCTGAAATAACTAATTCCAGAATAACTTGTTCCCAATCAAACGAACCCTAAGGGTGACAAATAAAATCAGGATTGAATCTGAGTTGCTTCAATGAACTGTGCAGATATTCCACGGCCAACACAAAAAGGTTGGGAAACATGGAACCCCCCTTGTCTCAATCTTTTACCAATAGCAAAAGCCCATATTTATCCAATTGGAATTATCACTACCTTTCGTTTTCATAATTTTACACTTCTGAAAGGACAAAAAAAAAAAACAATGTTTTGGAAGATTTTAAGTGCTTGAGCAGTAGCAGAAGCTATTTGTTAACTTTTAAGAAAAATAGCTTCACAAAAGAAAAGTATTTTTTAATTATTTTAGGACAAGAATACCCATGTCAAAAATACATAAATAGGGGTGATAACTTATATACACATCTTTTTCATAATTTGACGCTTAAAAGCATTTTTTTAAAATCTCGATCAAACACAACCAACTAACAAAAAACATTCCTCAAAAGATTTAGCAAAACACAAACCGATACTCTCCCAAAGACTTCTACTCAAAAGCAGTTATCCAAGATTATTTAAAATATATTCACTGCTGCAACTTTCTATTTTTTTTCTAAAGAAACTTGTTCCCATTTTGTTTTTCTGTTTCCCACTAATAACAAAAGTAACTGTTTTTACTTAACATTCATTCTTGGAGGCAAGGCACGTATTGAATGGTAATGCATTAAAAGCAACAAATTATTTAGCTAATACGAAAATATTAGTCAACTATAACTATTGCTAGTAGTACTGCTCCTGCAAAAAAATTGTTTACACTAATCCATGGGTCTAGCAGTATATTCAAAAAATTCTTAAGGTACCATGATGTTGGTAATTTATTTCACAAGACATTCTTTTTCATGATGCAGACTCCAACTCAAGAGCTATCTAAGGACACTTAATCAGTGAAATCTGAGAGCCTCTGCATGATAATCAATTCCTGAGAGGTATCTTAACATCAGAAACATATCTAATAAGAGTATAAGATAAAGGAAATTAGCAATTTGTTTTGCCCTATCGTTTTCTTCTTTTACCACCATCTGGTGCCTAAACAGACATTAGTGCAGTTCAGCCTTGTACATCTGCTCCAAGGGAATGAAAACTACCCAACATCTTGATAGTAATGCCTTCCGCGGTCCTGATTTTCCAGTCAGTCCTATTACTGTGATGGATCCAACAGTATAAAGCGTCCCATATGCAGAGCAAGCAGGATATGAATCACATAGAAGGCTCTCGTATTGCAGTGGCCAAATTGAGTTCGGGTTCTAATTCATCTAATGGTATAAAGAAGCAGTCAACCATGTCGGTGGTAACTTCCTCCAGCCGTATCGGACCCCACTGAATGTTCAGCACAAGAACGAGTAAGTTTTCTCATCTTCCCCTAGCTAAAAGAAGAGAGAGGGAAGGGGGAGAGGAAGTTAAGCAGGCATGGAAGACGATTCATTACCTTTGGAGCAAAGTCCTTGTCAACCAATCTAGCACGGACACCCTGAAATTGTTTTTGAGGATAAATTATCATAGCTTTAACATGGAAGAAATGATTATACTTGATTGAACATTAAAGAGGAGCTTAGTAGCAGAAGAGGCTATTTTGTCTTGTTAAGAGCTAAATTTGGAGATATTCAACCTTTCAACATCAACTTATCAACACATCCAATGGTATACACACACACACACACACACAAGAGAGAGAGAGAACATAGTGATGAAAATGCTACATTTGCAGGCATATGAAAGTTAGTTAAAGAGCCCACTGGTTATACTAATTAATAGAATGTTTACAAACGTTGGCTTCCGATATAAAACTCTGCATAACCTACAGAATTTTATAAATCATTTACGTGGAATAAGATGTGGCATAAGATCGATAAGAGCACCTCGAATAACAATATACCCTTAAAATAAAGGGACTTGCTAAGTAAATGATAATAAATTTGCAAGGTTTATAAAAATTAAATTTAAAGTCTTATTTTTACTAAAACTTCTATAAAGTGCACTAATTAATAAAGTTAAATTTTAAGCTTGGTATTGCAATCCCTATATAACAATATACACACTATCATTCACCGCACAACTATTATAATCCCAGCATAATCAAACCGTTAAACGAATCCTCAATGTTTATGGTGTATGATTGTATATCACTAGATATCCTTTTCCATTCCAGTTTTTACTTTGACAAAAGATAGAGAGGTGCAATGCAGAAAAATACTAGGCAATTTTTCTCATTTACCCAAGGCTAGGTGGCACACGGTACTTGTGTTGGCGGGTGGTAGCAAGTATACAATGAAATAGTCAAGGTGCATGCAAGGTGGCCAAACACCACCATATATATACACAAACACAGTGTGTGTGTGCCCGCGCATGTGTGTGTGTATATATATATATACACACACACACACATAAGATAGGGAGGTACAATGGTGCATACAAATTACAAACTTTGTACAGCCAATTGTCAGAGGAAGACATACCTCACAGAAATCATCGGACATCCGTTTGGACACCCAATTAACTGATATGCGATATTCCCGGACTAGACACTGATCAAGGGGTTGAAATCTGCCTTCTCTAATCTACATTTTGGCACCAGAAAGAAATTTTAAACCCCGAAAAACTAGAATGCAAAAGCAATGGAAACAGTTAGCAACTTACTGATTTCAAAGCCACTTTCAAGCTCAATGGAGAGGCTTCTTTTATTTTATTTAGAGAAGTATTACACCATTCATCATGAGATTCTGCTGCCTCTCTTTCCTGCATTTCGCGAAACAGTAAACCAAGTGAAGGAACTGGGTGCAAGTAAAAGAGAGAGACGAGCAAATATTTAAGAATACTAAAGAGAGTCGAGCAAAAGTATGTGTTTTCTGATCTCAGAAATCTAGTTTAGCTGACAGCTGTTTTTGACATTCTGGTTGATTTCCTTTGACTAGGGGTTGTGGAGGATGGTGTTTGCTTAGACATGCTTTATGGACTTTAAAAAAAAAAAAAGGGCAACCCAGTGCACTAAGCTCTCGCTATGCGTGGGGTCAAACACCATCCTCCACAACCCCTAGTCAAAGGAAATCAACCAGAATGTCAAAAACAGCTGTCAGCTAAACTAGATTTCTGAGATCAGAAAACACATATCTTTTAAGGCAAAACATTAAATCAACACAAAGCGTCAGTGAAACAAATTTCAAATTAAGTGCTTGCATATGATAAAATTTAGTCCTTGCATATGATAAATCCAGAAATACTACTATTGGCTTAAAAGATACTTCCATAATCTATTGTTTGAGATTATAGATCAGTGCAAGTAATGTGTCTGCCTTTGTACGTAGAGAAAGAAAGGACAATAAGAACGAGCAAGAGAGGGAGGGAGAGCGCACTTACCAGAGCTTCTATAATTTCCTCAACTGTATCCTGGCTAAAGCATTTATCGATTTTCTCAAACCTGAATCACAAAAGAGGGTTAAACAAAAGGAAACAGAGGGTAGGCTAGAGTGAAATATGATGAAAGAAAACAAAGTAATTTTATTATAAATAAGAAGAGAAATGAATAACTTGGGGCAAAAGAAAAGACAACTTCACTGAAGACAAAAAAGGCTTAAAGAGAATTTGTTTGACTCGTGGCTCAGAAAGGATTGATCTGTGACCTTGGAAGATGATATGGAAGACCAAAGACCCCCCACCCCACCCCCAAGTAGCTTTTTTCGGATGGCTAAATCACATATACCCTGCTTAACTCGTGAAAACCTGCAGAAATGAGGCATTGAGATCTGCAGTAGATGCTTTTTTGTGTGAATCAATGTTGTCAAAGGCGCGCTTAAGCCCTGAAGCAGGCTCAAAACATGTTGAGTGTTTCGCCTCGCTTAATGTGAGCTTCAGTGTCGTCATCAAGGCTCTAAGACATACTTTTCCTTGCCAATGAGCATTTCTTGAAGAGACGACACTAGACAATTAATATTTCACTTTATTGTTATTTTTTCCCAATTACTTTGTCCATATATTTGTTATTCATGCTTTTAATTATTAGTCTTGGACTAAACATATATGTTCTTCCCTATTCAATAGTGTCGGTAACACTCTTTGTTGGAAGGGAATGATAAACTTCTTGTGTCTGAGTTAGATTCAAGTTTCTTTTGCATATGTTAATCTAAGAATTTTGAGAATGGCCTACTTTAAAAAAAAAATTGAATTTATTTTCCATTTGCGCCTTTTTTCATTAAAGCCCACGCTTTATTTGCGCTTAAAGCCCCAACGGACCTTAGAGCTTTTTTGCGGTTTTCGCTTTTGATAACACTGGTGTGAATCAACTGAAACCACGGGACACCTGTTCTTGACAAAGCAAAGAGATGTGACAATAATGGTGCATGCTTTTGAACTTGGCTGGAGTACAGTAGGTAACCTCTCAAACCCCAAAATGGCACTACAGAGTAAAGAGCTGGCAGAACATGAGTATAGAAGAATCAGAGACAGATCTGGGACATCATTTCGCGGCATGGAAGTAAAACAGTCTCAGGATTGAAGGAAGGTTGGGTATCAAGAGATATCCATTCCAATGTAGCACTTCTTGTGAAATGGACCAAACACTTCATGGAGAGATAATATCTAGTACATATGGGATATAATGGGTGATTTTCTGGTTAAGGGGCATATTTCTGGAGTAAGTTTGTAGAAAAGGGGATTATGACAAGAAAAGGGAGATTCGTTAGATGTATGTATGAATGTTGGAGAGGCAATCCTTAGAGAACACTATCCACTAATATACAGTTAGTGAATGAGACGGATGATAAAGTAGCTGATTATTTGGGAAGGAACAAGCACATGGCTTATCTGATACATAAGTTTCCAGATGGCAATCCAAGACTGGGAATAAGTTGAAGGCCTCTTTCTGAAATTATATGGTGACTCAGCAAGAGTAGAGAGAGGAGATAAGATGATATGGACGGGGTTGGAAGCTAAAGTTTCTCAAAAAACCTTTTCATGTAGTAGTCCAATAGGTCAGATAGGGGAGATAAACAATGAGGTGTAAGAAAGAGTTTGCAGCACCAAGGCTCTCAAGAAAGTTGCTTTTTTGCTTTGTGAGTGTTAGAATATGGTTTTTGGGCCTAATTCAACACCCAAAGCTAATTCATAAGATGTGAATTGCTTAAACCATATAAGGAGACAATAGCTTATTGCTCACCAATGTGGGACATTCTAACTCCTCCTAATCCATGTCTAAACATCTAGAGCGCGGATAATACAACTTGGAATCCAGCATTAGATAAATCAATAGTAGATGATGAATCTGGATCTGATACCATGTTACTTTAATGGTCATTTGGCCCTAACTCAACCTCAATAGCTAACTCAAGAGGTGAAGTTTCGTCAAGATCATATAAGGAGACAACGATTCATTCTCTCAACCAGTGTGGGCATCTCGCAATGTGTACTGCATGATGCAATTCTAACAGCAAATAATTTGAGGACGAGGAGTATATTCGGTGACACACCCGTGTCGACACGGGTGTGGGATCTGTACCCGATCTGGTCAACCAATTTTGGGTACTTTGACAAAAATCGACGGAGAAATTCCGGACAGATCCATTGACTTCTTTAATCAAAACAAAAGCTAAGGTGAAATTGAAAAAAATGGAATACCTTGTATATAGAAATTTATGTCACTCCTTTTCCTTTTATCTCCTTCCGGGGATTCTCCTCTTGATCAATATTTTCTCCCCAAGTCTTTCACATAACATCTCATAATTTAGGTTTTATAACTCTACTTTTAGATATTTGAATTATTTTTAGCCGAATCCCCGTACATGTATCCATATCTAGATCCCTATCCCCGAATCTCAAAATTTAGATCATGAAGGATCCGACCTCTAGATCTGCATCCGTATCGGACACTAGCACCGGAGCAACTTAGTGTATCGCAGGTCGGAAATACATCTATGGCCTTTGTATTCTAACTATCAAAGCATCACCAAGGACAACAAATGAGGCAACTACGCCTTGGAGATTGCAGAGGATCGACAATATAAAAAGGGGCAACCTCAACAATTAAACAAAGCCTAGGAAATGTCACCGATATATCTCTTTTGGTAATTAATATTTACGGAAGGAATAAAAGATTGTTTCGATATAGTGAGAAATATGTCAAAAGCATCGAAAGATTCTTCACATTTCACTTGTATCTTTTTTAAAGAGAATATCTCAATATTGATAGTAGGCAACTTGCCTTTATCAACAAAAAAAAGGGCAACTTGATAGATGACAGTGGACAATCCGTGTTAAGCCATACAAACAATTTTACATATTCTTGACACCACCTTGGTGTTTAGTAATGAAAATTCTGACTTCTGATAAAGAAAACGATCTAGAATACCTCTCCTCTATGTATTTTATGGACAATGTTGCTCGAGAAGGACCAATGAAGTTTCGAGGAGAAAGAAACCCCTTAGCTTTTGTAAAGCTAAATGTATTACTTATACTTTGTATCATTTTCCTGCAGCTTCCATTCCTTTTCTTTTGAGGGGTGGAGTTGGGGGAGGTGGGGAGAGGGAGGGAGAAGGGGGGGTTAACTTCTTACTTTTCCTGTTATTATACCGTCTTATGTTCTTTGAAATCTCTCCTTTAGTCCCTTAACCACTCCTCTTGTTGGAAGTTGGCTGGGAGACTACCATTTCTAAGTTTGCATTATTAAAACCAAAAGGGTAAAGAGGAGGTGTGGGTGGGTGGGTGGGTGGGTGGGGGGTGGGATCTAAAACATGACACTATCTTAAAAGCTTCCTAAAAGAATCACTAAATTGAATCCTAGAGTAATTAACTCTCGTCCCCTCCAAATACAAATAATTGTCCAGAGCCCACAGAACTCACAATGAGCTCTTACAGAAAATAAAATGATGGAAGAAGGGAAGCAAGGAGAATTTAGATAGAACATTACTTGTGTAGAACACTCCTCCTATTTGGGTAAACAAGGTCACCATACTGAGCTAGAGAATTTTCAATGACAAGACGATCATCTGTGATCAATTTACCAAGGCGTTCTTCCATCCAAGGAAGCCTCTGTTGGAACAGCAAACATCAGAACTACTAAAAAAGTAGAATAATAATTGAGAATATTAGCTACAGATTATTTATCACTAACTTCTTTGAGTGAATAGTGGGTAGCAAGACCACAAGCAATCATTTCTACACCATTAAGCTTTTCCCCTGTTAAAGCCAAATACTCCCCTGCAAAGGAGATGCCAGTATTTAAACTCCTAGCATCAAACTTGCGGTAACAATCAAAGTAGGAGAATACATTGATATAAAATAACTTCACAACCAGCATGTCTTCAGCAGTACTAATCCAACAAAAGAAATAAAGAGTTCATCAAAACAATCACTGCCCTTTGGTGGCAGAGGCTGATCCAGGAATATGAGAAGATGGGTGCACTATTACGAAGAGGTAGATCCAGGATATAAATTTGACCGATTCAACCTTTAGGTTCTTACAATTGAACCCATTATGCTTTTGAGATTATACGTTCAAAGTTAAAAAAAAAAAAATAGTACTAACTTTTTACATATATAGCTATACTTTGCGTCGAAGATGCTGGGATCGGACTATATGCTACATCATCCACTACTACTAGTTTCAATATACACATTTGGTTAATTATATAAAAATTTACAGTGACAAGAAAAATAGGAATTTCAATGCGTCAGACTTGAAAATTTTAAAAGAATACACCAAAGAGACGCATCACCAGTTTCATTCCGCACAAATATGTTGCATGAATAGACATATCAAAGTAGAAAACAATAAGATGATAATAGAACAACGTGGCACACCAAATCATTTTGCCTAACAGAGACGTTACTTTGGTAAAGTTTTCTAGTCCACATACTAACCAGTGTAGCCCCACATAGGAATCTACTTATCATTAATACTTTATTAAACTTGCCTAAGTAGCCAGGAAGGCGAGAAAGATAATAAGAAGCCCCTGCATCAGGATGGAAACCAATTTGAGCCTCAGGATTAGAATAAACCTGCAATGATTTTACCATTTCCATTTGTAAGTTTAAGGCATGATCAGTATCAAGGGAAAGAATATCACGTCAAAAATATTTAAAGCCAACATATCATACAACATGCTTTTCTTGAGTCATGTCATGGTTCAAAGTTTTGAACGATGTCTTATGGTGAGTATTGCAATTTTCACATGTACCATAATATCATGTCTAGATTTTATGAGGAAATGATCTCTTATGGCCATTTACAAATTTGAATTGAAGAAAATGACCTCTGCAGATCTCTTATGTGTAAAAATGAAGATCTCTGGTAAAATAGACATAAAACTAAAAACAAATTTGTAAACGGCAACAAAAACCAATTGACCCAATTGAGAATTGCATGACTCGCACAACACAAAAGTGTAGCCCATCCATTAAAGAGGATACAAGTTGGCACAGGAATTATGAACCTCATAAATAAAAAAGAATAGAAGTGAACAAATGAATACAGAAGTCTGTAAAGATGAGGCCATAAGTATACACCACTTAACATGTGCTTCTCACCTATCCTTTCCATGTCTAGACACAAAGAGTTTATTTGAAGCTCAGTGTAGACACCTAACATTTTACCCTTCCCTTCCTTCCTCCATCATTTTTTAATATTTTCGATTGCTTTAGTTTTCAAATTTAAACAGGTCAATTTAAATTTCGTATAAAATATTACTTTGTTTTGAAAAAAGAATATATTTACTACTTTTAGAAACTTTACAGTATTTTTTTCGTTGTCTAATTTTTAGGAATATTTGATTTAGTCTAATATATAGGTGAAATTATATTGACAGGTTATTGTCTTTATCTTTTAAGAAGTGTATATAGATGTATTACCTCAAAAGAAAAGTGTATATAGATGTAAATATATTTAGTACATGATTTCCTTGATTGATATGGATACACTTTATAGATGTAGCTGATTTGGATCTAGTAAGTTTTTATTTCCTTCTATTTAAAATAAGGAAATCTGAAATGAAAAATCCCCCAAAAAAGATGAATACACAAAGGTAAGTTTCAGCAGACCATTAGCATTATGAATTACAATTATTTAACTAAGTGATGCAAATCAACTACAGTACATATATATATTATATACATATCAATCAAGGAAATCATGTATGAAAACATATTTACATCTATATACACATATAAAAAGATAACGAGAACTTTTTAATATAATATCACTATATATTAGACTAAAGTCAAATACTTCTAAAACTTAGATAATAAAACATGCAAGTTTTGTAAAGTTTCCAAGGAAAAAATGCTTTTTCCAGAACAAAAAGAATACATGTAAACAAAAAATTAAAATTTGAAAACTAAAACAAACTCATCCCAGAGAGAATATATGGAATAAAAAAGATGCAGAAAGGAATGGCAGGGTCAAAAATTAGGTGTCTACACTCCAAATCAACTTATTCCAAAAGATAATAAGCTGAGTGAGCTCTTCCGTGCATCTAACCCAAATAATATGTGTTGCTCGAACCCTCCAAAAATGTTGTCGCACTAGTGTCGGGTCCTTAAAAAATGCATAGCTTATGGAGGATCCGCCACACACCCGGAAGTATTTTTGAAGAGTCCGAACAACACAGGAAATAACAACTCGACTATCACAATAAGTGAAAGAGTTGGGCACCACCACCCAAGCATCAAACATAACTTATTTCGTGCATGAAAATCATAATTTCCCTCATGTGATAGTTGAAAAGGGATGGGACCATTCAACTGGACTTCTCCCAATGCAACAGTTGACAAGATGAATGTTTATCCAAAAGGCACTCTATGTGCTCACTACTCAAGAAAAGGATACTAAAAAGGGCAGCCCGGTACACTAAACTCCCGCTATGCGCAGGGTCCGGGAAAGGGCCGGACCACAAGGGTCTATTGTACGCCGCCTTACCTTGCATTTCTGCAAGAGGCTGTTTACCTCCTGGTCACATGGCAGCAACTTTACCAGTTACTCCAAGGTTCTACAAAAAAAAGGCATACAGAAAAGCTTTCTTGGCCAACAAAAATATTGACATCTTAAGGAATTCAAATATTAATGGAGTAAAATCCTTAGTGAAAAAATAGTGCATTTGACCCTAATTATCATTGGAGCATTATAACAAATTAAAGAGTTGAAAATCACCACCCCAATGTTTAGGATGGCGAGAGGCGAGACGTGGCGATAAGGGCTTGCCTCACGCCTCATGGCGAGGCGTGGCGTGGCGTGCGCCTTTTAGAAGCGAGGTGAGAATTAACACAAAAATTAAAATATTAAATATGCATATATAAATACCCAAAAACTCAAATACTCAACAAAATACTAGCAAATATTTCAATTGAAAAACTAAATGGGATGATGACATTATTGAAATCTGTTTATATAAAAGGCAAAAATTCATATAACTTAAATAAATAACAAAACTAAAAATGAAAAAAAATCTGCCAGATTGGGTCACCAGAATTGCTGCCGGAAAAGTCAGATCTACCTGAAAAAGGCTAATCTGGCTGATTGCAGCGCCAGAAAAGTCATGGCTGCCAGCGGCGCCGGAAAAGAAAGAAGAAAGAAAAGAAAGAAAGAAAAGAAAACCCTAGCAGCGGCGCCGGAAAACTTGCCTGAAAACCCTAGCAGTGGCTGAGGACGATGGAATAGCAGGCTGAAAACACTAGCAGCAGCGGATGAGACAAGTGAATGAAAATGAGTAATATTTTGCTCTCTTTTTTCTATTAAGTTTACACAAGTTTTTTTTAAAATCAAAAGGCGTCGCCACAGCTCGCATCGCCCCTTGGTTGCCTTAAGCTCGCCTTTCCAAAAACGCCACGCCTAGGCAGTTTCTGGCAACAAAGACTCGCCTTGCCACGCCTCGCGCCAAAAGGCGTAAGGCGAGCGCCTTTCAAAACACTGCACCACCCAAGCATCAAACATAGCCTATTCAGTTGACGATTATAATTTTCCCTCTATAACTTATAGTTGAAAAGTATGGGGCCCATTCAACTGCACTTCTCCAAGTGTAACAGGTAATAGCTGATGGTTTGTCCATTAAGGCACTCTATATCCTTTGTTTCTGAACAAATCAATACAACTCTGAAAAGAATAATCATGCAAAGGAACTTTCTTCTGTTGAGCCACCAAAAATATGGACATTAATAAGGGCATAAGGCGTTTTCCAAATTAATCAGATAAGGAAATCAGTTATACTCGGCACCATGGAAGCAGGTACATACAGTTCTATCAGTTACAACGCGAAACATTCCTGGAAGCGAAATACCTGCCCCACTTCCCATTGTGACGCCGTCCAAAATAGCCACCTGCACATAATGATTGATTATACTTGTTGACTTATACATGTCTACTAAAGTTTGTTAGAAAGTTAATTCAGAAGTCAAATTTTAAGATGATACAGTGGCCTACTATGTCACACTGCAATCTCGCATGTCTTAGCTATTACTTAAAGCATCTTATAAGCTTTTAATAGTACTATGTTTGTCTTCAAAGCATCTTTGATTCCTTTCTTTCCAAACCGTCCACCAAACACAGGCTGGGACAATCTTCCATCTCTCCTTTCTGAATGGATGAGTTACTATATCTGGTCATGTGGTAGTGTCATAATGTTGTTTTTCTTGAGAAGGTAACATTGTTATATATAATCCAGCTGCACCAAATTAGTGCAGCCATCCATAATTACATACTTACAAGGGTGGTATAGGAAGATTCCATGTCCTTACTTTATTTAAAAGTTCCTAAGACATCAACAAAAGATTCTACATCTTCATGTATTCTTGTTTACACCAAAAATAGAAGAGGCCAGACATTGCATTTTCATTTTCTGAGTAGTACTCAGGGGCGTTGTAGCATTCAAGGTAGGGGTTCAATTGAACCCCTAACTTTCGACGTGGAGTAAAAATTTATGTGTAAAAATTTTATTAAAACTGCAATAAATAGTAGACATGAACCCATAACTTTTAAAATACAATGAGTTCAACTAGGAATCCTGAAATATTGAATCCATAAAGTTTAAATCCTGGATCCGCCTCTGGTAGTACGTGTCATAATGTTGTTTTAAAGAGAGGATGGTTGGAGAAGTGTACTGAATAAAAGAGTAAGTTATGTGAAAATCAACAGATTTAAAAGGATGCATTGAGAACTTCTAAGCTGCACAAGTCTTAATATAGAAGGAACTTCGTCATGGTTTCTGAAGCAAAATTCTAGTCCAGGAAGTCGAGTTTCCGTATCAACATTTCAAACAGTTCATCACTTAGACTTTGCTAGACAAAGTTATGACCATATTACTCAAGGTGTGCAGAGCTGAGAAAAGAGGTCAGCAGCACGACGTATATTTTAAGTCACTGGGTGCGGTGGTAGGGGAAAATAAATTTACCGTGACGGGGTAGCTTTCCAGTACGCAGTAGCAAGTTTATATGTGGATTTTTGTTATGTTTTAACCCTGTGACGGTATAAACGTCAACATTAAGTGGGCTTTTTGAAGAAGTGAAACCTCCCATACAGTTCTGATGTCTTCCAAGTACTTATGTTAACAATATATATAAGTTTCACTGAGCAGAATTTTGACATATTTCTACCTAATACCTATATGCTGAGTTCCATTTTATGGATTATATGTCAAGTTAGACTATTCAATTGTGCAGATAGATATAAATGAAGTGACAGTTAAAACAGAAATGCAAATCCAAAGCATTGATACAAGCGGTGAGGCGAAGGAACATCTGTCGAGATCTCCCAATAAGAGAAGGGAGATACAACATTTTGACGAGAAAACTCTATATCCTCACTGACAATGCAATATGCAGAAAAAGGAAAAGAAAGAGTGATACTCACATTTGGCTTGAGATACGTTCCTAACAGGTAAACAAATTTATACAATGTTTGGAAGAACTTCTTGCATTCCTCAACCTTCCCTGCAGATAAGTTCATCTATAAAAATGTTTGCCAACAGTTTCGTAGGCTATAAATTTAAAAACTAACTATTATCCTTAAGAGCAAAGAATTCTGTGAGCAAGTGTAGGAAATGCTCATGTATTCTCCTCTAACTATAAGAATTTACAAGGTCCCTTTAGGACTTCAGTTGCAATATAAAGTAAAATACCAGCAACAAGAAGAAGCTAAGTCGATAAAATATGTTGATTATATTTCTGAGTTAGACTCACTTGATGTAGACAAGAGGAGGTTCACAAACATGGCAGCTTACCATGATCTCTGCTAGTTTCCTCTTCTGACGCAGGAAAATCGAATAAACTATATAGACGATTTGAACAGTGGGATTAACGATGATCCATTCTCACTCAGTAGGTTGTGAGAAAGAATTGTTCCACTTAGGTATTCAATTTGTTTCTTGTAGGGATCTCATTTTTTACAATTTGCAAATGATGCACCTATAATGACTACACAAATAAGCATTTGTCTAACTCAATACTCCCATTGTTCCATCTTATGTAGCAGGGTTCGGAGTTCAAGGGTCAAGCTAACTAATTTTTGGGTGTGCACTCAGACATAAATTCTTCAACTATTTTTTAAATAAAATGTACATATTTGAAACATACATAAAGTACTATAAGTCTAATATTTAATAATTCTAAGTACTTAAAAAAATTAAGAAGAGTTTGGTCAAAGAAAAACCTCTTTAACATATAGTAATAGTGTCACACCCAAGGGTGTGGCCTAGTGGTCAATGAAGTGGGTTTGAGAACCATGAGGTCTCAGGTTCAATCCAACCTAGACGAAAACACTACGTGATTTCTTCCTATCTATTCTACCTTGATAGATAGATAGAATTACTTGGTATCTGATGGGGGGTGGCAGGTATCCCGTGGAATTAGTCGAGGGCGCGCGAGCTGGACTGGACACCATGATTATCAAAAAAAAAAAAAAATATAATAATGGTGACACATAAAACGGGACAGAGGGATTAATATTGTCCGGACCAGCTTACTCGCACTTCGATTAATCTACCAAATACTTGTTACCTCCCTCCACAAATACCGAATAACTTTGTCCGACACATAGGCACACCTTTGGGTTCAGATTCCAATAGACGCACCCACAGGTGTGGCTTTGCCTGTGTTGGAATTTGAACCCTGGTCTTCCATGGTCCATTCCAACTTCATCGACGGTAAGTCACACCCTTGGGTGCCTCTAACACATTAATACTCATTAACTTTGAGTGCTATTTACAGCCAAGCAAGTGGGAAACATAAAGGGTGTAGCTCTATTATGACATTGAGGAGGAAACTATAAATTTTCACAGTGGATAATCACGTGAAGAACTTCCGAAGCAGCAACCCTAATGTTCACAAACCCATAGAGTATAATGATGGCAACCCAAAAAAGGTGGGAAAACCTTGATTTCCTTGAAATTCAATTACAAAATCTTTGTTTTAATCAGAAATTTAAGCATGGAATACATGATCATGGCACAATTTTAAGCCAGAATACTTTATCATAACAAAAAATTAAGCCGGGATTACTTGATCATCGTAGAAAATAAAGCAGGGAATACTTGATCATCGCACTTAGGAGTTCCACCTAGAAAATGATACAACTCAATTAAAGAGATGCATAGCTAAAAGCAGACACACCTTCATTAATTAACTCATAAAGTGTGACGACGTCTGCTCCAGAGCAGAATGCTCTGCCATTGCCCTGCAAATACATTTCAATCAAAAACTTTAAAAATAAGCTAGTAATTGCAAATTGCATAACCATAAATTCCGATACTTAAAAATAGAAATTAACAAAACAGAAGGTTCTAGTAGAATGTATTATTATTACCTTCATCATGACAAATCCAATATCCGAGTTTTCCTCCCAAGACTCATACAATCTACTTAAACGACCAGCCTACCATTCAAAATATAGTCAACTACTGAGTCAACATAAATCAGCAAAAAAGGGGGGGGAATGTTGTACCATAGAAGGAGTAAGAGCATTAAGAGCAGATGGTCTATTGAGAATAGCTGCTCTTGATTTAGCCCTTCCTTCAACAAGAACCTGTAACAATAACAACAACAACACAGTAATTAGGGTTTCGTCTTATTTTCTGCATTAGCAATTTGATAATGAAGAACGTGAGTGAAAGAACCTGTTCTTGAAGATAATCAACTTGGGCATAGCTGGGTACAGCAGAAAAATGTCTATAATAGTGATTAGAGCGCAAGGGTTTAGTGAGTGATAGCAAAACTTTGAGTTTATGGAATCTCATTCTTGAGTTCTCAAAACAAGCACTGGGGTTTAGGGCTTTTGACCACCATGAAACAAAAAATTTGGCCGTGACAATCAACATGCCTTCTTTCTTTTTCTTTTTTTTTTAAATAAGGGTGTCTTCTAAAATGTAAATATTTTTCGGGATAATAGGTGAATTTTTTATTTATTTTTTTATATTCGGTATGTAAATAATTTTATGCTAAAAAACAGTTATATAATTTAGATAATTATTACAGAAGATGAAAATAGTGGAGATAGGTTATGAAAGTTGGGTGAAGATAAGGTGGGGATATGTCTTCTAAGATATATAGCGGCAAGAATAAATTTTCTCTCAAATGTTATTATTAATGGAACGAAAAATGGTCAAAATTAACCTTGAACTATTTGAAATAGATCACATATATCCTCTGTTTATTTTTTATATCAAAAGAGCCCATACCTTCCCGGGGACCACAATTGTCCTCACCTTTAACGGACTACCACAAATGCTGATTAATCGATCTGATGTAGTAAAATATGCATGTCTACCTGAGCAGTCCACTCCCTTTGCATCTTCGATGGCTCTCAATTTTTTTCTCTCAAAACTGTAATCTATCCCCAAATGAAAAGGAAAACCTCTTTTTTCAATAAATACTAATGAAAAATGTTTAAAAAGTGAATATGTTTAGGTAAATGAACGTGAACATGTATGTTATGTTTTGTTAGTGGCATTACAAAAAGAATGTTGTTAGTTTGCATATGTATCTACTTTTGAAATAAATTTTTGAGGCAAACCTCCTAAATAAGATGGATAAAGAAAAGTTTAGAATAGTATTTAGTCTTCTATTCATGAAATAATAATGATACAAAAAGACAATAAAAAAAATAGACCTTTGATAACTTGGTTACTTGAGTGATTGAAATAAAAATTTGTTGCTCAACTTAAAATTGAGTCCTACTCGTCTATCAGCTTCATTTCGTTCTCTAGTACAGCCTTTACCGCGTAGATCCCCTATACCACCACCTTCATTTATCTAGATTTTATTATTATTGTTATTTTTCGTTCTTCATTATAAGTAAAATTGAGAAATGAAATTTTATTAAAGAAGATTCAAAATCGGTGATCTTTTTTTATATTAATCATATTTCATATCTTTTAGCTGATTTTCTTTGTTGCTGTAAATTTTAAATTTCTCATTGAATCTGCTTGTTTGACTCATTGAATGTGTTGTTTGCAAGTATTATATAAGGCCTTATAACATTAGGTATTCACAAAAAGCAAGATAAATGCATAATTAGTAATCAAATTTAAAGTCAATTAATTTCTACATCTAAGTAACTTACCAACGAGTTAAATAGGAGAAATAAAAAGTCATTTTCTATCGATCATTGACTGATATCAAGCATTTTGTTGATGGAACATATAGTCTATTCCAGAAATGGATTAAGATATAGACATATAGTGTATTTCAATTAGTCGCATTCTCCCCACGATGTGACTTTTCTGACTTTTTAAATTAACAAATATCTTTTCTTTCATGTATTAACTGTAAACGTGTAAATATAGGAAATAATATTTACCCTACTCATAATTAGAATATTTCCATATATTGTGTAAATATAATTATGGTAAGACTAGGATTCCTCTTTTGTATAGGCTTAGGATTCCTATTGTATAAGAGATGAATATTGTACTCTATATATACCTTGATATTAATGAAAGACTCTCCAAGGGAGATTAATATCATCTTACATTATATATATATATAGAAAATAAATTATTATATCGCTAATGAACTTTATATCAAGCCTCTTAGGAGAATAACAAATTTCCTTAAATAATATTTTTTCAAAAAATATATATATATATAAACGTGCAAGGTTTTTTCTTTTTAACAAAATTAAACTAAATTTCAAGCTGCTGAATTTGTTCCACAATGTGTCTTAACACTGCCTCTGCCTTTTCTATCCTTTTATTAGAGCTTGATGATTCTTCAACATGTTCTTCCCCATAATTTACTATTTTTCTGTTAAAAATATATAAATTTTCTTCGATTTAATTTTTATGCAATTAATTTATATATTAAACAATTGTAATAGAACAAAGAAAAAAAGACGAGAGAGATTTGTACACACATGTCATATGTCAAAAGAGATGTGGGCTAATTGCGGCCTTGCAACCTAACATCCATGTTTTTTTTTCAAATCAAGGACATAATTTGAGAGGATGTGATGGATCTAGCAAAAGATCTTGTCTCCAGCCTGGCCTACTCCAGGAAAAGAGTTGATTCAATAGACAAGTCGAGCAGAAGGAAAGAGCTTAAGAACAACGAGAAAATAGATGAGAACAAAGAAAACAAAGAGAAAATAGATGAGAGAGATTTGTACACACATGTCATATATCAAAATGTGTTGCTCAATTTGTTCATAGTAAGTGATATTTTTATATAGTAGAAAATAAATTAATTACACATGTTTTTTTATAAAGTAATCAAATTTCATTAGAAAAGCATCAAGAAGATGCAAGGTTACATGTGAGCAGAAAAAGTTTCTTCAAACAAAACAAGAAGCAAACTTAGACGAAAAACCTGTAAAACAACCAAAAAGGTGTCGTACCTATTATACTAAGCTAAAGCCAGGGAACTAACAGTTGCCAAAAAAGTATCCACACTGTTTATAGGAATAAAAAAATGCCAACTGAATAAGCACTCTAAACATCTAGCCTTGAGAGAACTAGTAGGAGTTGAGATTCCATCAAAGCATCTGTTATTTCTCTCCTTCCAGAGATACCAAAAAATAACAGTTATCATTCTTTTGATGGGTTTTCCAACTCTCCACAATAACCAGCTTGCAAAGGCATCTTTTATGGAGAAGGGCATTACCCATTGAAGTCTAGTTAAAGAGTAGAACAAATGCCAAAGGTCAGTTGCTGCAGGGCAATGTAAAAATAGGTGGTTTACTGTTTCAATGATCCGCTCACACATGAAACATCTATTGATAAGAATTATTATTTTTCTTTTGAGATTGTCTTGTGTTAGGCAGGATTCTCTCATAGCAGTCCAAGTGAAACAAGAGACTTTGAGAGGTTTCCTAGTTATCCAGCTATGTTTTCGAGGCCATTCATCAAGAATGCCATTTTGAGAGCTCCAAATAGTGATTTAGGGTTCTCTCACAGCAATTTGAGTTTAGGTGCTACATCCCAAACCTTTGGTTTATATATCATTGGTAGAATGTATCTAACTGGTAAAAGATCAATATCAAAATTACATACAATAAAAAATGATTTAATAAGACCGGTGTCCAAGTATCAAGTCCCAGAGGGCTTGTATCCGACGAAAGCTTCCTTTTTTCTTTTGACTCTTTCCTTGCAATGAACTGAAAGGTGAGAGGAAGGGCTCAGTCTCAAGGTTGAATTGAAAGTCAGTAGTCAACCTCCTTTTTAATATAATAATAAGGTAAGCTTTCAAATGAGTTTTCTTCAGTTGGTGCGCAGGAGCGCATTTTCGTTTTCCCCTTAACCTTAACAAGGGATTTTCATGAATAGGGATTTCCCGTAACTGGAAGAAAGAGGTACAAGTAGTTGTTGTGTCCGCCCCCTTCTTAGTCAATGGGGCACAACAAGTTCGACATCTACTACAAAAGAGACAATCCACTTCAGATAACCACATATTTGCTAGGCAGCGTGTGGAATGGCTGAGATCATATATCTATATACAGACAGATAGATCGACCAGTGGATTCACCTATGAGATATTTCTATAGATAGTAGGGGTATACACCCCTATGACCATGTTCTATTCAGATGAATAAAATAAAAATAGTCTTTCGGAGAGATGGCTAAGTGGTTAATAGCCCTGATTTTGAAAACCTCGTACTTTGTACTTTTTTCTTTTGTTCACATATTAGTGGGGCGGTGAATGGAAATTTTCCTTTATGTTGATAGAAACAACAAGACAAAGGCCGGTTACTGAATACTAAGCCAATATCAACCCTAGTCAGCAAGCTGAAAAACTTTTTCTTTTCTCTAATAATAAGATAGCTCCAACCTACACAAGGGGGTTGTTAGACCGTTGCTTACTAAGCGATGGTTCTATCCCAACCATCATAGCTCTCCTTCACAGTGTAAATCTCATCCTTTGATTTGCCCCAAAGATTTCTATCAGTAGGAGCTATTAAGTCTCAACTGTCAGTTGGTAAGCTTCGCCCCTTCTGGAGCTTCTTGATCAGGTGGTGACATTCTCGAACGCTCATGATGCCCTGTTCAAGACGTAGGAACCTGCCCTGTCTAGCCCGTCGAAGCTCTTCTGGTAGAAAATGTTGTAAGAAAGCCTCTAAAAACTCCCCCATCCTGCTGGCGCAGCACGAGGTCCCCTAGATTGCTCCCATGTTTCATACCAAGTTATTGCGACATCCCACAGTCTATAAGAAGTAAACTTTACCGACTCGGTATTGGTAGCATCCATCACCTCCAAAGTGTGTTGTACCTGATCCAGAAAATTTTACGGGTCCGCGTTTAAGTTTGTTCCTGTGAATACCTAAGGGTCTAGATTGATGAAATCTCGAGCTCTTGCGCTAGCAGCTCTATCAGAGGAATGGGAACCTGACGTTGGGCCTGAGCGGCCACCAATCATGTCAATAACTGAACCGCACTCCGCATATCAAGATCCACGTATGGAGTATCATGTGGAGGAACTAGGGGTGTGTGCAGCTCCACTAATCTCCTCCGATGGTGATATACTGAGATAACCATACGAAGGAGTCGTACCAAGGGTCTCACTCTGGCCCTCGCTAACGGGTGGCAATCGGCTGGTACCTTCGCCCGCAGCCGTATTCAACTCCCTCATACGCTTGGATTTATTCCTTGCGGTAGGCATTGCTGGAATCATAAGCACGACATGGATTAGGAGTGAAATACTTATAACTCAGTTTATAGCACGATTTATGAAATGAAAGAACGTAAACCACCCCTAAATGTCAGAAAACCTCATGCTTATAAGTATGGTGCACAACATACCCATAAACAAGACTCTACTAGACATGACTTGTAGACTCCATAGGACAAACATGCTCTGATACCAAGTTTGTCACGATCCAAAACGTAGGATCGCGACGGGCACCCGGGTACCGCTATTCTTACAATGAACATCTAATCGTAATTAATTACGGACTAAGCCGAAAGAAAATTATGAAAAACCAGGTAACTATCTTATATATATACATATACCAAGGACATACAAGACTACTACACACATGACACCTGTCTACAAGCCTCTAAGAGAGTACACAACATCAACAGGTCGGGACAAGGCCCCACCATACCCATACAGACACGCAAAACTGTATCAAACCAAAATCAGACCGACACTACGGAAAGAGATGAGTGCTTCCAAAAATCCGCTGAAATCTGCAACCTATTCACGTGGGCCATCGCCTTGCCTATGCGAACCTGCGGGCATGAACACATCGTCCCCCGACAAAAGGGACGTCAATACGACTGATGTACTAGGTATGTCAGGCATAAATAACAACATAATATGAATATACCAATAACTGAAACATAAACAACTAACCAACAATAACTGCCTCTGAGGGCCCTAACACACTTGCCTACATGTTATGCACAATGCAGTGTCCATATTCATTGGCCTCATCGGGCAATTTCCTTACCATGATAGCCTCTGTGGGCATCATATCATGTAATGGTTAACGAATATATGCATTATGCAAGTGCGGTATATATATGTTAGTGTTGCGGATCGTGCAACCTGTCCCAATAAGCCATACATGCATCACATCACATCATCACATCATATTGGCCTCTTCGGGCTCTTTTGTGATAGTATGTACCAGCTGCAGGTGGTGTGCGTATATAACGCCTTTTTCTTTCCCCATATCCCTTATATATATATAATATTTACCATATAGTAGTGTGCATAGCACCAGTGGGTCTAGGGTAATATATGAATGCAATGCAAATAAAAATGCATGATTATCAATAAAACATTTCCTGAATTTATCGGATGACAATAATATCCTTGCCCCTTTGGCTAACACGGTGAACGTCAACACCATTTTCCGTATGCCTCAATAAGGACTTAGGAACATATTTAGACATGTCTTTAGCATAGGAATCAATAACATGAATATTATTAACTACTAGGAGTAGAATAAATTATGGAGCAATATCACAGTTCTATTTTGTTACATGGAACATGCCAAAAGAAATAAATAATTTACCTTAACATACCTCAATTACCAACTCCTCAAATAATTCTCAACTGAAAATATGAACTCCAACAATTTGCAACACGTTTTGTTCAAACCATACTGAAATGGTTTGCTACTGCTTTGTACGGTTCAAGGGTAAAATGGTTTGCCGTGCCTTTTTCACTTTTAATAATGAAATGCTCCCTAGATGAATTATAAAGGAAAGGCGGAAAGTTTCAAAGAATCTCCCAAGGCTACAATATAAATCCCAATATGAAAATCATGGACCTTAATCATGACCCTTAGTTATCGTGTCTTCCACTCTGCCAATCTTGGCGGTGGAGGACTTAATTGGACGACACATGCCACCAACATGCATGATCACTTAATTGACCTGCCTCCGAATAATTTATCAATCACACACATAATTAACTTCGTGATCCCAATTCACTTAAATCTTGGTGATTTATAAGACCTTCATATACTCAATGTCATAATTTTGTGATATGACATTAGTTTATAACCTCTTTATGCACACACCAAATTTATTTCTGATCCTCGCTGTCATACTTGTTATGTCCAAAATTATTTCGGGGTTTAATTCTTTTATATACTAATCTCTTTATTAGCATAAGTAAATATAACATAAATTTTCCAACGCTCGGACCTTTTTACACACGCCTAACAATTTTATATACGCTTAGTGATTTAAATCATAATCCGAAAGTATGGAATGTTACATTCCAACGCTTTAGTTTTGAGTTAAGATTCTGAAATTCCATTCCCCAAGAAGAATCTGACCTTTTTTTCTTAAACCCTAAGTCTTTTTCCTCCCATAAGGAATATCATTCCGTGGTCATTGTCATCCCTTTTATTTTGATCCAGTGTCTTCACCCTGGGGTCAACAACCACGCACCAATTCCAATTCTACGTTTGTCTTTCCTAATAATTAGGAGATGCAGGTTCAAAATTTAAGCTATATGCAGTAGATTTTCAAAATTTTTAGTATTGAACTCATGATATTTATAAAATTATGGAGGCATATCTGTTATTTATTGCGAGTTACACATAAATTTATGTTTCATATCAAAGTACTGGTTCAGATGAACCCGGTATCAACACTCCACATCCGCCTTTACTAATTAGTAATCATGTACAACACAAAGGTACATTTATACAAGTAGAGCCGTAGAAGTGAATCCATGATTTAAAGTGTATGAATTTCTACAACGTCCTCAACTTAATACAACAAGAATAACTAAGTCCACAATCAAATATATATAAATATTTAATGAATTTCTTAATATATATATACAGAGTATGAATAAAAGTTATTGGGTTCACGTGAACCAGTCCCTTTAGATCCGCCCATGTGTACAAGAGTGTCATCCAACACCGTTCATCGAAAATATTCACACACATATATATTATAGACTGATACTAAATTGGGACAATAAGTAAATTCTAAGAACCTCTACAAATTTCACACTCTAGCTAACTCAAATATAAGCTGAATTGTGATAATAGGTAAACACAGGCTTACACAAAATTCTACGTAACTACTGATCATGCATTGACTGACTCCCCCACCAATTCCATCGCTTCCCTAAGATGATTCGAAATGCTCTTTTTTGTTGATAATTTTAATTGTGAGCTTCATCTTGTACTTTAAAGTAAGATTAAATTAATGTAAGATGTTTAAAAAGGAAATGCAAATACAAGAAAGAACAACAGCACATGTTCTCTTCTTTAAAGTGGGAAAATATATATCATGAAAATAACATAAAGAAAGCAACAAAAGAGACGAGGAAGAAGAAGATAGATTGGAATAGTAAGATATTTTTATTTTTATTTTTATTTTTATTTTTGGATGTTTCACATCATTCCATTTCTATAAAACTTTCATAACAATTCAGATACATTAATTTATTCTACTTTTAAACTTTGATGTGATTTTTTTTTGTCGAACAAGCTTGTCAATTTTAATTTTGATATTTTTGTAGATCATCATGATAATGATATACGAGTAATATATAAGTCAAGCTAACACCTTCTTAAAAAATGAAACGGATGGAATATCATTTATGGTTTGATATAGCAACACGAAGCAACTATTAAATCTTGGATATCATCAATTAGAAAATCTATTTTACCATAACAAAGGAAAACTGAGAATGACAAAAAAGGACAAACAACTTCACAACACAGTTTCGCAATGAATAACATGATAAATATCTTACTTGTAGGAGCTATATATTTTTGGAATATTTACTCATCATAGCTGACTTTAAGAGATATTTATGATTAGTAAATATTATTTAATTTAATTATTTTTCATTATACTATTTACATATAGTTAATGACAGTAAAAACTTACCCGCATCGGGTGTTTACACTCCATGTAGTTAAGTTAACCATAAAAGACAAACTAAAATTTATTAGGAGTCTTATTTTAAACAAAGAAAATTAAAAATACCAATTAACCTAAAAGGAAGTAAAATCATACTAGTTATCAAACGTATAAAGACTTAGGATTGACACCAACGTCTTCTTTCTTTAATTTCCTGACTGTCATCTTTTTCATTAATTTCCTACATTTATTCTTCATGATAATTTTTTATAAAAGATGATGATATTTTGCTCTGTTAATCTTTAGATGTGTGATATGGAGGGCATATAAAGGTAAGTGCTTTTGTTATAAGGTTAATGTGTTTTGTTTTTTCAAGGTTATACATAATATTGTCCGAGAGTAGGAAGAATCTTATCTTACATGGTGAGACTTTTTAAAAAAAAAATTGGCTGAAAAAAGTTAGTTGAGTTCCAATAACAAAGCACTTAAACAGGATATAAAAAAGGGAAATTGGGTCAAATTTACCCTTGTATTATGGAAAAAGAATTAAATATACCCTCTGTTATACCATTGGTCTAAAAATAACCCTAACATTACTTAATTGGTTTAAATATATCTCTCCGCCGTGAAGGCGGTCCTAGGTGGATGACTAATCCTACCTAGCACTGACAACTTGGTGAGGTGTACACCTCGTCCGAACCCATTTACCCCTCTTCTCCCATTCTTCTTCCACCACTAGCATCTCCTCCCCCTCCACAACCACCATTAGCACCACCCCAACCATTTAAATTTGACGCAATCAACATTTGTCGTTACCAGCACGAACTGTAGAACCATGAATCGTCTGTCCAATCTCAAAAGCTCTAAGATCGCGACAAATCTGGATGACAAACACTAAAGTGGAGATATTGGGTTCGAAACATGCAACCCAAACCTAGGTGAAGAACCATAATCCTCAGCCAGAAGAAGCAGTTGTTCGCTATAAGTGGCCATGAATTATTACATTCCACGAAACTGAATCTTTGTTGGACTAAACCGTAAACATAGTGCAATTTAGAACAACGCTATCTAAAAAAGCTCTAGAATAGATTTTCTTTTGATTGAATGTTTGTCTTGACAAATTATAGCTTCACAATCTAAACCACAAAGTATAAGATCTAAAAAATCTGAAATATTACTACTTCATTTGCTAAGTTGAACTCGATTCTCTAATTCAGATGTACATTGATGAACTTCAAATTTTTCTTTATTTTGAAGAAAAAATTAGGACTTAAATACTATTAAAGCCACTAAACATAATACTACATTTTAATTTATCTCTTATTGTTCCCAGTAAAATCAATTTATCATTTTGAATTATTTTAGGGTTGTTGCAGAGGGAGTGAAGGTGGATATAGTAATTGTGGTGGTGCTAATGGCAATTGTGGAGGAGTGGGGTGGGGGGAGGGAGATGCTAGTGGTGGAGGAAGAAGGGGAGGAGTGGGGTAAATGGGTTGGCGTTGGTAATGTGGCATGCCACGTGGTGTTCACCTCACCAAGTTGTCAATGCCACGTAAGATTAGTCGTCCACCTAGGAAAGCCTTAACGGTGGAGGGACATATTTGAACCATTTAAGTAACGTTAGGGGTATTTTTAGACCGATAGTATAACGAAGGATATATTTGATCCTTTTCCCATAGGACAAGGGTAAATTTGACCCTTTTCCCTATAAAAAATAACTAAAAAAACTCTAAAAATTGAGCAGTATGAATATCCAAAGGAGTTAATCTACCTACGCAAAAATAATTACATGTTGTAGCAATTACGTTGATGTTAATAATTGTGATTTGCAAGATTGTTAAGTTATTTAAATATTTTAAGATATATGATTGTTAACTATGGTTAAATATTAATAATAATTGCAGTTAAATAAAATGACATGTGTCATTTGTTTATTGATTTGATATAAACACTAATAAGTTTTTACCGTTAATGAATTGTTTTTCTCCTCACCCCCTCTCTTTTCTCCCTCACCTCTCTCTCTACTCCCTCTCTCTTCTCAACTTAGCAGCATTAACAACAACCAATTCCAGAACCCTCAATTTTCTTTGATGGCATCCGTTCCCTATTATACATACACAAATTTCTTCACCATCTATCATATCCCTCAAATTTCTTTGATTGCATCAAACACCCTTTTCGTTGTTGTTATAGCAGTCATGACCAATAACGAAGAATCGAACCCACTTTTATCCAATCAACAAACTGAGGTAAAAGATGAGAAGAAACCAAATAAACCCACACCACTGAAGCTAAGGCGGCAGTTGTAGCCGCTGATGATGTCGGAATCCATGGCTTGTTCTCAGATTTGGACGGCGAAATACAATGATTTTCTCCTATTGAACCCTGCTTTTCGATTCGTAGCCGTTACTTCTCAAACTGAACCACAAACACGCCGCCAAGACTACCGCACAGGTAAAGCCCTAATACGACTGGAACAAATCTCCAAGTAGACGACGACGAGGATTGTGTGCTGGAAACACAAGTAGACGACGACGATGAGGAAAGAGAACAAAGATCAGAGTCGTTGGAGGAATTTAGATTTGGGTGTATTCGTCGGCCAGAATTCATGGCTTCTTCTCCCTTCTTGTATCTCAGATCTGAGTGTATTTATATTTTTTTCAGTGTAAATATAAGTTATATGTATTTGGCTTATTGTATTTTGGGGGCAAACTAGATGTATTTGACTATATGTGTTGTTTGAATGATTTATATACATATTTTTGTATACAATTTTTTCGAATAAATACAACGTATCTAAAATTTTGCATCTGAAATTTTGTTGAAATACATTCAACATTGCGACGCCTGACGGCGACCTTGCTGATCGTAGATCGAATACATTCAAATACAGCCAAAACAAAAGAATACATCAATATATATAAACACACTGGAATACACAGCTCCTTCGTGTATTTAAATAGAATGGAATACAATCATTTTGAGTACACATGTATTCAAAGAAATTAGGGTTGTATGTATTGTAATATATTCAAATACACGCGACATCAAATAAGATTGAATATAACTAAACAGTGTATTTGAATACACTCAAATACACGCGAATTGCCTAAAACTAGCTACGACTGGTAAATAAGAAAAAGGTAGATATGAATGGTTAAAAGCTCTTAAAATATAGTCATTTGTGTAAGTTACCCTTTTTAGTATACTTAAATTTTATAATATTATAGTCCAATGCAACTCAATAAGATCAAGTTATTAAATCTCAAAGAAAGAATTTATCATCATAGCTTAAAATGCACATCTTCACTTCATTCCTATCCACATGCCAGCAAAACAATATAAGGGAATTCTGCTTTATGCCTATTCCACTTTACCTAAAGTTGTAAACTTGTAATATATAATAGAATATCTTCTAATATTCTTTCATTAATTATATTAATGGTATATCTCTTATTTTAAATAAAATTATAATTTTTTTATAAGTAAATTAATTAGTTACCTAGTTTGTATCAAAGTAAATATTCTTGTAACCTTATATATATATATATATATATATATATTGTAAATCATTCATCAATAAAATCAAGGAACATATTCCTTTATGATATCAGTAGCCTAAAACTACAAACCAAACCCTACCCTAGCCGCTGATACACCTTCTCGGCCGCCACTTTTTTTCACGTCGGAACCATAGCCGCCGACCTCGCTCGGTCGCCCCCCTCTTTTCCCATGATGGCCTACCCGCCATGGGTCGTGTGGGCCCACCATCATGGGCCTCCCCTCCTTGCCCGTATACGACATCCTCTTAGACTCTACCTCAGAACCGACAGGCCCAATCTGGCATACTTGGCCCACGTCCACAACAAGCCTACACAGCACAAGCTCCCCCGCCATTGACTTATGCACCGACTGACATTGAGGCAACTATGAGCACAATGTCACTCAACAATCCTGAAGAAAATTGGTATATGGAACAGGCTTCGCATCTCACATGACGGCATCACAAGGTACTCTCTCGTCTTATTCCAATTTAAGTAATTTAAATCGAAATATTATTGTTGGTAGTGGACAAGGCATTCTCATCCGTGGTTATGGTCATTCCTCCCTATCCCCACCACATCCACCACTAATCTTAAAAAATGTCCTTCATGCCCCTAAACTCATTAAGAATCTAATCTCTGTGCAACGTTTCACAACTGACAATTGGATTTCCCTTAACTTTGATCCTTTTGATTTTACTATAAAGGATTTTACAACAGTGAGACAAATAATGAGATGTGACAGCACCGAAGATCTCCACCCTATTTCAAACGCTGTCAACAATCCAGTCTCAGTTCTCTCAACCTTTACTGCTCTTTCGACTTCCTTATGGCATTCTAGATTAGGACATTCGGGAGACTCTGTTTTACGCTCTCTTAGGAAAAATAATTTTATTAAATGCAACCGTATTTATAGGACTCCTATATGTGAATCTTGCATTTTTGGGAAACATGTCAAATTACCATTTTCTGCATCCACAAATTGTACTTTAATGCCTTTCGATATCATACATAGTGATTTGTGGACATCCCCTATTTTTTAGTACGGTTGGCCATCGATATTATGTGTTATTTTTGGACGATTATTCCAATTTTCAATGGACTTATCCAATTGGAAATAAATCCCAGGTCTACCTTATTTTTTTTGTCATTTAGTGCTTTCGTAAAAACACAATTTGAAAAGAGCATTAAATGTTTTTAAGGTGACAATGGCAGAGAATTCGATAATAACCAATTCAAACGATTTTGCTCCAAAAATGGTCTTACCTTTCGTTTTTCCTGTCCTCACACATCCTCCTAAAATGGAAAGCCGAACGGAAAAAATCTGAACCATAAACAACCTCATTCGTGCCTTACTTGCTCACGCCTCAATCCGCCCTCAATTTTGGCATTACACGCTCTCCATGACCACTTATCTCCTAAACATAATCCCAAACAAGTCTCTAGCTCAACGATCGCCCACCCAAGTTCTGTTTCGTAGGAACACCTCCTACCAACACTTGCATATTTTTGGATGTCTTTGTTACCATCTCCATCCAACCACTCACAAACTCCAACCCCGGTCTTCCCCGTGTGTGTTTCTGGATTACCCTACCAATCATCGTGGTTACTCATGCTATAACTTGTTGAGCCGTAAAATTATTATTTCACGTCATGTCCTATTTGATGAGTCTCAATTCCCCTTTGCCTCTCTACACTCGTCACCTCGACATTTCTATGAGTTCCTAGATGATGGCCTAAACCCTCTTCTAATTCACCATTTACATAGTCCGCTGTCCCAGACCCCGGCACCCGCCACCACCTCGGCCAATCCGGGACTAGATGCCCACTCGGTTCTGCCGACGGTGGCCCGGAATAGCTTGCCTCAGAGTGATTCCGCAGCCACCTCTCGGCAAACCGAGGTTCAGCCAGCCATTATCATCACCTCTGCCCTTCCTTCTATTCCCGACAGTCCCGCAGCAAACCCCCCTCTCGTCTCGCATCTCGAGACACACTCTCGGACCATGGAAACCCGTGCCATGCACAAAATTCATAAACCTAAACAACGGTTTAACCTTTCCATTTCAGTTGTCCCTTCCTCTGTCCCTCATAACCCGAATGATGCCTTGTCCGACCCTAATTCGAAAGCCCCAATAATTGACGAATATAATGCTCTTATTGATAATAAGACGTGGGACCTAGTGCCCCGTCTACCTGATGCTAACATTATTCATTCTATGTGAATTTTTAGACATAAAAAGAAATCTGATGGTTCTTTTGAGAGGTACAAAGCTCATCTTGTAGGTGATGGCAGGTCTTAACATGTGGGAGTGGAATGTGATGAAACGTTCAGCCCGGTCGTAAAGTCCACAACCATACGGACCGTCCTCAGCATTGCCATATCGAAGTCTTGGCCCATTCATCAGCTTGATGTCAAGAATGCCTTCTTACATGGATATATTCATGAAATGGTATATATGCATCAGCCTATGTGTTTCAGGAATCCTATTCATCCAGATTATATGTGTCTGTTGCGGAAATCGCTCTATGGACTGAAATAGGCTCCTCGGGCATGGTACTAGCGGTTCACCGATTGTGTTTCCTCTATCAATTTTCACACAACAGATCCGATCATTCTCTGTTTATCTACAACAAATGTACAAATATGGTTACCTATTATTATATGTTGATGACATCATCCTCACCACATCATCTGATTCTCTCCGCCGGTCCATAATGTCTCTCATTTCCTCTGAGTTTGCTATGAAAGATCTTGGCCCTCTGAGTTATTTCTTGGGCATCTCTATCACTCGACATTCTGGCGGCCTATTTCTATGTCAGAAGAAGTACGCCGAAGAGATCCTTGACCGTGTAGGCATGACATCTTGCAAACCATCCCACACGCCTATGAACACCAATTCCAAGCTCAGCGCTGATTCCGGCCCTTCATATTCCGACTCGACTCACTATTGTAGCCTAGATGGGGCCCTGCAGTACCTCACATTCATGTGACTAGACATATCCTATGCCGTGCAACAAATCTGCTTGCACATGCACAGTCTGACGGAAGCACACATGCATGCCCTCAAACGTATTTTACGATACGTCCAAGGTACACTTCACTTCAGATTACATCTATACAGGTCTTCGCTCACTGGTCTCACTGCCTATTCTGATGCTGACTGGGGTGGATGTCCTGACACCCAAAGCTCCACGTTTGGTTATTGCATTTTCCTCGGAGATAACCTATTATCTTGGTCTTCCAAAAGGCAATTTACACTATCCTAATCCAGTGCAGAAGCAAAATACAGAAGTGTTGCCAACGTCATCTCTGAGTCTTGTTGGATCCGTAACCTTCTAGTTGAGCTTCACTTCCCGATTCAAAAGGCAACACTGATCTACTACGATAATATTAGTGCGATATATCTTTCCGTCAATCCCGTCCAGCATCAGCGCATTAAACACATTGAGATGGACATTCATTTCGTTCGCGAAAAAATGGCTCGTGGTCAAGTTCGTGTCCTTCATGTTCCTTCCAGATATCAGATTGCCGACATCTTCACCAAATGACTTCTGTGCATACTATTTGATGATTTTTAAGCCAGTCTCAGTGTTCGAGAACCTCCCTCTTCGACGGCAGGGTGTAATAGAATATTTTCAAATATTCTTTCATTAATTGTATTAATTGTATATCTCTTATTTTAGGTAGAATTATAATTCTTTTGTAATTAGGTTAATTAGTTACCTAGTTTGTATCAAAGTAAATATTCTTGTAACCTTATATATATTATAAATCATTTGTCAATAAAATCAAAGAACATATTCCTTTAATATATTCCTCCAAAGTGCATAAAATTCCCTAAAATATCAGAATCAGTTGATCTTTTTCTTGAAAGTTCAACTGATAACTGATGTGCATACCTTGTTCAGAGGTTAGGAAATTTCACTATTTTATATCAAGACAAAATAATTAAACATAGATAACATGTTAGGTGAAGAGTGGGTATGTTTACAATTTACTTATAATAACCATAAATGAAATCCAACATAATGATCGAAGTGACCTCGAGGATCAATTCAATGATGGCAAAGAATTATAAAAGAGTAAAATAAAAAAATTCTCTGGCATATTTGTCCAAAGTATTTACCTATACAACAGGCTTATGAGGGGCGGAGATAGGCTTTAATAAATGAGTTCGACAGAATCTATTAACTTTTGGTGTGTACATACGTTAAGAAATTTGCTAATATGTACAAAATTAAATTTAGAACTTTGTTACTAACACTTGAAATCGCTGTCGTAGAATCTAGTACTCATATGCTGCACTGTTTCAAATAATGTAAACAGCTAATAACGTAATAGGATTCTCTCTCACATGCAATCAAAATAAACCACTCTTTTTTACTCATTCTGATAGTTTTTGAAATATGCCTGGCAGTGCAAACAAATACAGCAGATAGAGACGTATCATTGCAAAGTGAACAAGAAAGTGGTGCAAAAGAGACTAAGCATTTCATAAACAACTAAGTTTGAATTCCCTATGAAACGTAAAAACTGGTGCAAACGAGGTTCAGAAATCTATGGTGTGTTATTCTTACGAGTGAACTAGAAAATCAATTAGCAAGGAGATAATTGAGATACTCAAGTTCATCTCAGACAAAAACCTATGACACACAAACTGACATGTACTACATATATTGAACAAATAAACGGGCACAAAAGAATGTAAAAGTAACTACTATTATATTCTGTCTGGGTATCATTAGACCAAATTAAGGTTTGAGTCAAGGAGAAGGCAAGTAGTAGTAATCTACGAGCAACGAGTTGTCATGTTTCCCATCAGAAAACTAATAAAGCAAGTAGTATCAGTTTATTTCTACTTTAAAGGGGTCCCAATGCCTTGGAGATGGTGTTTTATACCAATTAAAGAATAGAAACTATCTAACTGGATTTCTCCCTCTATTTTAGTTCCATCCAGGCTGAATAAGTACCAAACTTCCTGAAAGACAAAAAAGAATTTGTTCCTTATTCCATTCTTGGCCTTCAGACAAAGCCAAGGAGAAGCATCTCTTGACAATTTCTTTACCTTTTTATCTTCTTCCTTTTTAGTAGTACTAAATTACTGGAAAGAATGCTCTACATATTCCAAAAGTTAATATCACTAAATGCAGGGCAAGTTATTGCATGCAAGTCTCTAAGCATCCTGAAAGCACTGCCCAAAGCAGCAGGAACCAGGGGCTTCTCCTGAACAATAAGAAATTAACACAAATTTTCTCCCTAAAACTGAAAGAAAATCTAGTACATGTCTTAAAAAATGGGAAAGGAATTAACTGGATGGTAGAACAGGGATTTGCCATGTAAGATTGTAATAATCTCTCTTGGGGAATCTTCTCATTATTACAAAATATATATAGTGTACAAGGTGAAATTTCAATACAGTAAGGATTCTAATATACCATAAATATACAACACTCATAATTATACAATATATGAGAAATATATTGAGAATATATGCTAATACACCCCCTCAGTCGGAGTGGGAGGAGGCCGGACGCTAAGACTGGATCTGAAGTCGATGAATAACTGTCTGGGAAGCCCTTTTGTGAAGATATTTGCATACTGATATGAAGAAGGCACATGCAACACTTTGACATGATCGAGAGCAACCATCTCACGAACAAAATGTATATCCATCTCAATGTGTTTGGTTCTCTGATGTTGAACCAGATTGTGAGATAGATATATGGCAGATATGTTATCACAGTAGATGATAAACGCCTTACGCAAGGGACACTGGAGCTCCAAAAGGATATTTCGAAGCCAACAAATCTCAGCGACAACATTGGCAACGCCTCTGTACTCTGCTTCGGCACTCGAACAGGATAGTGTGGCTTGCCACTTCACAGACCAGAAATGAGATTATCCCCTAAGAATACACAATAGCCGGAGGTGGAGCGTCGCGTGTCCAGACACCCTGCCCAATTTGCATATGTATATGATAGTAATCTGGTCGGTGCAGAGGGGTATATATGCAACCCATAATCAAGTGTGCCCTTAATGTATCGGATGATACGCTTAAGAGCATTGAAGTGAGACTCCTTGGGGGCATGCATAAACAGACACACCTGCTGAACAACATAATATCAGGCCTGGTGAAGGTAAGATACTGAAATGCACCTGCAAGGCTCCTATAAAGAGTAGGATCAGAGACTGGATCATCATCAGCACCACTGAGCTTTGATTTAGAATCTACCGGAGTGGGCATGATCTTACAATTTGATATCTTAGCCCTGTACACGATCTCCTCTGCATACTTACGCTGACTCAAGAACATAGTATCTGCAGATCTGGTCACTGATATCCCCAAGAAGTAACTCAACTTTCCCAAGTCAGTCATAGCAAATTCGGTTTTAAGTAAAGCAATAATCTCATTTTTTAACCCATCAGAGGAGGCAGTGAGAACAATATCATCCACATATAATATTAAGTAAGAAGTGTTACTACCTCGATGGAAAATGAAAAGAAAATTATCACACCTGCTGCATACAAACCCAATCTGCATAATGTACATGGCAAACCATTCATATCATGCTCTGGGACCTGTTTCAAACCATACAGTGACTTACGGAGATGACATACATATTGAAGGGCCGCTGGATGGACAAAGTCAGGTAGCTGGTGTATGTAAACTATTTCTTTCAAGTGGCCATGTAGAAATGCATTTTTCACATCAAGCTGATGGATCAGCCAATGCTTGCTCATGGCTAACTGTGAGAATAGTAGCCGGTTTAACAACCAAACTGAACGTCTTACCACAATCAACACCCTCCTATTGATTTGTTCCATTAGCCATAAGTCTCGCCTTATACCTCTCAAGATCACCATTGTCTCTGTATTTGTGACGAAAAAGCCACATGCAACGGATCACATTCACCCCCTTCGATCTAGGAACCAAATCCCATTTGTGCTATTTCGTTAAAGCATTAAATTTCTCATACATAACCGCATTCCAATTAGGGTGGATGGTTATTTGGTTGGGTCATTGGTTGCGGGTTACTAAACTGGTGCGTGGTGTCGGGTTGTTGCATGGTGGAATATGGTAGTGGGTAAGGTGAGTTGCAGGATGTTGGCAAGTTTGGTAAAGGCGACGATGGGTTGGGTACGGTCGACGATGTGGGTTGGGCGATGTGGTGAATGATAGATATCGTCGGTTATGGTGATGATGGTTGGTTTAGGATGTGGCAGTGGTTTGTTGGTGTGGTGGTGGTATTTTCGGTAACTAGTTGGTTGACGAAGAAGGGGTGGGTGACTGGGCTGTCGGATGTGGTATTTGTTGGAGGCGGCAGAATAGTTGGTGGTCGGTGAGGGTTCTGGGTGGTAGTGGGGTTGATAACTGATGGTGAGACAGAGGAGCTAGACCGATTGCCAGTGTCAGTGGAAACTGGTGATAGATGTAACTGAGAGATAGGGGTGACACTACAGCAGAGCCGCCGGCGGTAGTGACAGCGGTGGGTGGCAAGGACGGGTACACGGTGGTGGACTGATGAAGTTAGCTTAGAATGACGAGAGAGATGTCAGACTAGTCAAGAAAGGTATAGTCAGTTTTTCAGAATTTTTGAATATTCAAAAAAGGGAATATGGTCTCGTCAAACGTGATGTGACGAGAGACGTAGATTTGACGAGTAGACATGCCATAGCATATATAGCCCCTATGATTAGACGAGAAACCTACAAAGACACACGGAGTGGTTTGATGTGCTAATTTGTGAGGGGCAATGAATGCAAAATTGGGGTAACACATGCAACCAAATAGCCGTAGATGATCATAAGAAGGGATCCGACGGTATAAAATTTTGGTTGGGGTCATATTGTGAAGGGTCCTAGTAGGTAAAATATCTAGAACGTGTTCTACCATTTTGACTGCATAGACCCAGAAGGACGGAGGAAGGGAGACATGAAACAGGAGAGTACGAACCATGTTATTTACGGTGAGGATGATTCATTCTACTTTGCCATTTTGAGGTGATGTGTGGGGACACGAGAATCGAAAAACCATGCCATTATTTTTACAGGATCAGTGAAACATAGAACAATTGAATTCACGACCATTACCACACTAAAAAGATTTTATGCATTTTCAAACTGTGTTTTGATAAAAGTACGAAACTCAAGAAGTTTGGCAAACACTTCTGATTTAAATTTGAGTTGGTAGATCCAAATATAATATGAAAAATCATCTAACAAGACAAGATAATATTTATGACCCAGTGAACTAGATATATGAGATGTCCACAAATCAGCATGAATAACATCAAAAGGAGAAAACGTAACACTTGAAGATAATTTAAAAGGAAGACCAACATGTTTTCCTAAAGAACACGAAACACAGTGCTGGGCAAGTTTCCCATTATTACATTTAATAAAATTATTTCCTCTAAGAAAATTGGGGCTTCTGGGTGGCCAAGCCTATTATGCCAAGTTGACGAAGAGATAGCAGCGAGATAAATGGGAGAGCATGAGCTAGAATGAGAGGTGGATGGGAATGGATAGAGATCCTTTGTGCTATTGCATCTTGTAAGAGGTGTCCCGTACGAAGATCCTTCACAGTAAAACCAAAAGGGTCAAAGTCAACAGAGACGGAATTATTACCAGTAAATTTTCGGACAGAAATTAAGTTCTTAATGATGTTCGGAGCATACCGACATTGTTAAGGGAAAAGGGTGGGTGAGGCGGTTGTGTGTAAGTGGTACCATAACCCTGTATTAGAATGCGATGACCATTCCCAATAGTAATATATTGAGGATACTTTAATTGAAACAGTTTGGGAATATTACCTGCAGAGCGGGTGAGGTGAGATGTGGCTCCCGTGTCCATGTACCAATTTTCACGGCCGGCTGCAAGTTCAAACTGCTAAAAGCTTGGCCCAAATCAGTCAAGGCCAGACCAGATGGAGGCTATGGGAATTGGGTCTGCATAAAGTGGGCTTGGTGTGGCTGAAACTGGGTTGTCCAAGTTGCTTGAACCTGGCCCAATATTCCCTTTTGTGGGAAAGGGAATTGGGCCGACACAGGTGTAGGGAAATTGGCCCAATTCCCGTTCTGAAATTGAGAAACCGGGCCGGTCCAATTTGCATAGGGAGTGGGTTGATGTGGCTGTTGATTTTGCTACCGGCCGTGACCCATTTCCCATGCCTTTTTCCACCTCGTCCACCACCGCGGCCCTGCCGCCACAATTGTTCTGCAACTGATTATTTTCCGGTAGTGGAGGCGGGCCGGCGGTGATGGTATTTTGAGAAGATGTTACGACTGCTAACACCTTTTGATTATGCTCGTCATGTTTTGCATGTTGGGTTTCCTCCAACAATAATTGTGTGTGGGCCTTGTTAAAACTAGGTAACGGATCAGCCTACTGTATCATTGTGGCTAAAGTATCGTACTCACCTTTTGGTAGGATTGCAACTAATTGTAGGACCATATTTGTTTCGGAAACAGGTGTGCCAATGTTGGACAATTGGTCCACCACTAGTTTCAACTGCTTGCAATAATCGGACATGTTAGAGAAATTTTCAAAAGCGTGTATTATTAAATTGTTCTTCCAAATACACAACACGAGTGTGCTTGTTATCTTAAAAAATTTCCTCTAACCGAATCCATAAATCACGAGCCGAGGCACCGATTTTCATTATAGTAAGGAGCAAGTCTTGAGAGATAGTGTCATATATCCACTATTTAACAACGGCGTCTAGACGACGCCATGTTGAGTCATCAACCTCAATGGGGCGAGGGAAGGAGTCTTCGATATGGTCAAGCACGTTATAGACACATGCATGAATACGGAAAAGTTCAACCCATGGAGAATACTGATCGTTTTCTTGATCAAGAATTATGGGAATGAAGTTATTGATGTTGGTGACAGTGAAGGCTGGATGAATAGAGGGTGATGATTTTGGTATGGGAGGGGTGACGACGAATGAGGTTGAGGTTGTTGTGGGAGGAGTTATTATAGTGGATTAGTTTTATGGAAGTAGGAGAAAGAAGACAAGGAAGAACAAAGAAAAATAAAAAATGTCTTTTCGGCCAAAGAGTGGTGGCCGCCGGTGGTTTGAGAAAACTTGGGGGGGGGGGGGGGGGGGGGGGGCAGAAATAGAAGAGAAGACTTAGGGTTTAGGGTTTGGCTCTTGATACCATGTAAGATTGTAATAATCTCCCTTGGGAAGTCTTCTCATTATTACAAAATATATATAGTGTGTACAAGGTGGAATCCTAATACAATAAGGATCCTAATATACCATAAATATACAACATTCATAATTACACAATATATGAAAAATATATTGAGAATATTCGCTAATACGCCATCACATAAGAAGAAAGAACATCAATAGCAGTGAAGTGGACAAACGACGAGGAAGAAGCTCCTAAATCATGGAGTAACTTCTTTTATCCAAGGCAACCTATAGTCAACATAATGGAATAAAACACGTATATAGGAAATAATCCCTCAACTAATTCCGGGACTAGTCTGGGGGGAAAATATGTTTTATCCCAAAAAAGAAATGCATTAGACTTTTTTATTTTGACATGAAATAAGAGAAGCGTCTCTCAACCATTTTCATATCTCTTTACTTTGTTGTTTATCCGATACCGAGTACTTGAAGCTCTAGTCAACAGAATCTTCCATTTGAAAGGAAAAATGGGTTTGAAGGTTTCTGTTAGACAAAATCAATATTAATCATATCACTAGAATAATATCATATCATTAGGATAATATCATATCATTAGAATGTAAATATTATATCATAATCATATATTCTTAAGTTATCATATTAATCATGTAATATATTCTTAGGATCCTAGAGATGCATATATATGATTGTATGGATGAATGAAAAGGTATGGAATTAATTTCATTCATGGTATCAAGAGCCACAAAATAACCCTCCAAAATATTTCCTCTTAGTTGGACATACATTCTTTTCTTGGCTTTCAGAATCGCCCCCCTTCTTGCAAATTTGACATTGAACGTGTGGTACTCAATATTCTGCCTCACGGTTTCGGTCTATCTCTCTCCCAAACCACCGCTCATTTTCGGTTTTCTTCTACTTTTCTAAAAGAAATAATGTCCGACCAACAAAAATTTCATCTCGCTCTTGCCGTAAACCACGTCAAGAACTTTATTTCAATTATTCTTGAAATGGAAAAGGGACAATATTCTTCTTGGGTGAAGTTATTCAAAATTCATTGCCGAGCATACGAAGTCATAGACCATATTATTCCTCCCAAGTCTTCATCGGAGACCACCGTTGTTGACAAAAATCTATGGTCTCGCTTGGATTCTATAGTCCTTCAATAGATTTATGGCACCATCTCTAATGACCTTTTGCACACCATTTTGGAACCGGACTCTACGGCTCAACAAGCTTGGGAACGTTTGCCAAACATATTTCAAGATAATAAATTTCTCGGGCGGTGTATCTTGAAAACTAATTCACTAATGTAAAATTGGATGACTTTGCAAATGTATTCACATATTGTCAAGAATTGAAAATGCTTGTTGATCAACTATCCAACGTTGATGCACCGATGTCGAATCAAAGGTTGGTGCTCCAATTAATTGCGGGGTTGAATGAACAATATGATGGTGTCGCAACGTTCATTCAACAAAGTAACCCGTTACCACCTTTTTATGAGGCTCGTTCAAGGTTGATTCCGGAAGAAACCCAAAAGTTGAAACAAACGGCGACATCGGCAAACAATGCTGACACTGTCCTTCTTTCTACCAACGTGATGGCGGATGATATTGGCCCCCAAAATTCTGGTTAGGGTGGGGCTCCAAATCATCACAATAAGGACAAAAAATGGGTCAAAATCGCAACAACAATAGAGGGAAAAATAATGGTGGAAAGGGAAAGGGCCAGAGTGTCGAAAATTATTCCGGTGGAGGGGCTCGTCACGGGCAGCAGGAGCAGAACCGACCCCACTGGCAGCCGCAGCAGTATGGTGGCAGCGGACAGTGAGGCTAGTTCCCGCCCTAGGCCTAGAACCCGCAATAGTGGGGCCCACCCTGCCCATATCCAATGGCCCAATGGGACATGCCCACTTCCTAAAATTGTCAACCCGAAATTCTCGATTCTCATTCGCCACAAGCTTTTGCAGCCTATGGATCATCTTCCGCAAGTTATGCTCCCACAGATATTGAACAGGCCATGAACAACATGAATCTAAGTGTTCCCGATGACTCGTGGTACATGGACAGGGAGCAACATCACACATGACGTCATCTCAAGGTACTCTCTTGTCTTATTTTAATACGAGCAGTAATAAAAATATTATTGTTGGCAGTGGGCAGGAAATTCCAATTTGTGATATTGGTTGATTACATGTCAAACCCCCTCACCCACCCTTACATTTGAAGAACGTCCTACATGCACCCAAATTGATTAAAAACTTGATATATGTACGTCGGTTTACTATTGACAATAACGTTTATGTTAATTTTGATCCGTTTGGGTTTTCTGTGAAGGATTTTCAGACGGGGATGCCACTAATGAGATGTAATAGCACTGGGGAGTTGTATCCCATTACTTCCACTACTAACAACCAAGTCACCAATCCATCCACCTTTGCAGCTATTTCTCCTAGTTTAAGGTATAACCGGTTGGGACACCCGGGAGCACCGATGTTCAATTTTCTTAGAAATAATAAATTTGTTGATTGTAATAAATTTGTGGACTCTCGTGTTTTCCAGGCTTGCATTTTTGGGAAGTATATTAAGCTTCCTTTTTCCTTTTCTACTTCAAATACTCTTATGCCATTTGATCTCATGCATAGTGATTTGTGGACATCACTGGTTTTAAGTTCGGCGGGTCATAAGTATTATATGCTCATTTTGAATGATTATTCAAAATTTTTATGGACATACCCAATAGAAAAGAAATCGCAAGTCTTCACCATTTTTAAACAATTTAGTATTTTCATCAAAAATCAATTTGAGAAATCCATTAAATGTTTTCAATGTGACAATGGGAGGAAATTCATAAATGACTAATTTAAGGAATTTTGCCACCAAAATGGAATGTCCTTGCGTCTTTCATGTCCACATACTTCTCCTCAAAATGGGAAAACCGAAAGAAAAATCTGAACAATCAACAATCTAATTCGCACACTTCTTGTGCATTCATCCACACCACCATCTTTTTGGCATCATGCTCTTCAAATGGCAACATATCTTTTAAACATTCTTCCTAGCAAGCTACTCTCAAACTTATCACCCACACAAAAGTTGTACTATCGTATTCCTTCCTATACATATTTGAGGGTTTTCGGGTGTTTATGTTATCCCATATTTCCATCCACAACAATCAACAAACTTCAAGACCGTTCCACTCCTTGTGTCTTTTTGGGATACCCACAAAATTATAGGGGATATAAGTGTTATGATATGTCTAATAGAAAAATTATCATCTCTCGTCATGTAGTTTTTTATGAGTACACATTCCCGTTTGCTAAATCACATGTGGCGTCCCCGCCTTCATATGAATTTTTGGATGTGGAAATACATCCAATTTTAAACCATCATCTACATGCCCAATCCAATACCAGACCAACCCAAAATGAACCGCCAAATATAGTGGCCCAATAAAAAAATTGGACTAGACCAGTCCGAGTCGGAGAGCCCACTACCTCCTCCTCTTCGGCCTCAGCCCAGTCCAATTCTCGTGACTAGCCGGCCCGACTGAGGGAGCTCACTGCTCCCTCACCCAATTCCCAAAACATGCCAATAATCCCAGCTCCACCAGACCACAATTGGCCCAATCCACAACCTGATAGCCCACTTCCCTACCCTAACGATCTCGGTCCCACCTCGAATTGTTGAAACCCGTGCCATGCACGGGATTTTTCATCCCAAGCGTCATTTTAACCTAACATCTTTGGTTAACCCATCACCACTTCCCAAAAATCCTAAAGCAGTCTTATCAGACTCAAATTGGAAACTTCCATGTTAGACGAAATTGATGCTCTTATTAAAAATAAGACTTGGGAGTTAGTGCCCGTCCATCTAATGTGAACATAATACGTTCTATGTGGATTTTCTGTCATAAAAATAATTATGATGGCTCTTTTGCAAGACACAAAGCTCGTCTTGTTGGTGATGGCAGGTCTCAGCAGGTTGGCGTGGATTGCGGTGAAACATTCAGTCTGGTAGTTAAACCATCGACTATTAGGACTGTTCTCAGTCTGGCTTTGTCCAAATCATGATCCATCCATCAGTTGGACGTCAAGAATACTTTTTTACATGGTCACACCTACAAGAAACAATTTACATGCACCAGTCTTTGGGTTTCCGAGATCCTACTCATTCGGATTATGTTTGCTTGTTGAAAAAATCATTATATGGTTTGAAACATGCTCCCCGGGTGTGGTACAACCAGTTTTCAGGGTTCGTATCCACACTAGGATTCTCACACAGCAAGTCCGATCAGTCTTTGTTCATTTACAAGAAGGGAAATGACATGGCATATATTCTTCTCTATGTGGATGACATCATTCTTACAGCATCATCTGAGTCACTTCGCCAGTCTATTATGTCTTTCCTTGCGTCGGAATTTGCTACAAAGGATTTGGGCCCTTTAAACTATTTTTGGGAATCGCTGTAACTCAATATGTTGGTGGTCTGTTTCTCTGTCAAAAGACCGAGAAAACAAATATGAAGAACACTATGCAAGCTTATAATTAAGCAACTATATAAAAGCTATCACCACCACGCCGAGGAAATCATTGACAAAGCTGGTATGTCCTCCTGCAAACCGTCACATACGCCGGTTGATACGAAGGCAAAATTGAGTAACCCTACAGGTACTCAATACAGTGACCCAACACATTACCGCAGCTTAGCAGGGGCATTGCAGTACCTAACTTTCACGAGACCTGATATCTCTTATGCGGTCCAACAAGTCTGTTTACATATGCATGATCCAAAGAAAAAACATATGGGGGCTCTTAAATGAATTTTGCGGTATGTTAAGGGTACTCTTGATTTTGGATTGCATCTGTATAAGTCTACCGTTTCTGGCCTCACATCTTATACAAATGTTGATTGGGGTGGCTGCCCGGATACACGGCATTCCACCCCTGGTTATTGTGTGTTTCTAGGAGACAACCTCATTTCGTGGTCGTCAAAACGTTAACCGACTCTATCCCGATCAAGTGTTGAGGCAGAATATCGGGGGTAGCTAATGTGGTCGTAGAATTATGTTGGCTCCGTAATCTTCTTTTGGAACTTCATTGTCCGATCGACAAAGCAATCGTGATTTATTGTGATAATGTGTGTGCAATATATCTATTTGATAAACCTGTCCAGCATCATCGCACAAAACACATAGCGATGGATATATTGTTTGTTTGTGAAAAGGTTGCTCGTGGACAAGTCTGTGTTCTCCATGTACCGTTTCGTTATCAGATTGCAGATATTTTCACGAAGGGTCTTCCGCACGTACTTTTTGATGATTTCAGGGACAATCTCAGCATACGAAAACCTCTCACTAAGACTGTGGGGGGCTGTTAGACAAAATCAATATTAATCATTAGGATAATCCAATTACATCATAATCATATCATTAGAATAATATCATATCATTAGGATATCATATCATAATCATATATTCTTAGTATATCATATTAATCATGTAATATATTCTTAGATGTATATATATGATTGTATGGATGAATGAAAAAATATGGGATTATTTTCCTTCAGTTTCAAGAAATCATACATCGATCATTAGATAGTGGATACTTTCAGTCAGCATCAGAAAAAAATTCCTATTAAATTCTGCGAATATGATTCCCAAACTTTGCCAGATGAAGAATATGAGTACACAAAAGTCGCTGGTGGATCAATTCTTTGTACCTATTGTAAGGTGTTTAAGTGTTTCAGTAACTTATAGTGCAGTGGAATATCATGCTAGGACCCACAAACATGTAAAACTGGAAGGATGATCTCTTTTTGAGCCGGCTGTGACGATTCGATTGGTTATAGCGTTCAACTGGCCCTATCCAAGATTCTATGCTTCACCTTTCTCACCCCATTCGCTTATAAGAGCTCTTTGGAAATATCAAATATCTTTGGTCTGTGAAGTTGTACAACTAAGGACATACATAAAAGCAGTAATAAACAGTGCTCTTGAACCGAGTATCAGGAGCAAAATTATAGTCTGGAGAAGACAGAATAATCCATATTCACATTCAAAGGGCAAGACTAGACTGAGATCATATACACCAGATCACTTTCAGGTTCGTTATGATTAGTTATACTACCTATCGTGCCTGTTAAGTCTCATCATGAGACTTATTTGCTAATCATCATACAGAAGGCCAGAAGATGTACCATCATCACCACCAAGATAAGAGCATGCACCATTCAACAAGAATGTCTATCCCTGAAAGACATCTGTTCCTGCAAGGTGGAAATGGCAACGGAGATTCAGGACTTGTCCTGTCAACTGATGCTAAGCCAAGATTGAAATGGACACCAGACCTCCATGAGAGATTTATAGAAGCAGTTAAGCAACTTGGTGGAGCAGACAGTAAGTGCACACAAAAATATCAATTTCAATAAGCAACAGGAGGATGTCTTTTCATGAAGATAATTAACCGCAACATTCTACTATTGCAGAAGCCACTCCAAAATCAGTTTTAAAGCTTATGGGGATCCAAGGATTAACCTTGTACCACTTAAAGAGCCATCTTCAGGTTAGTTCTTATTCGCTTTATGTCATTACAAAATCCATGCAATAAACAAGACATACCACGAAGGCTATATTCAGCCTTGAAAAAACTTTAGCTGCCAAGGCAATAATTCCAAACAAAAGAACTGGTGGTAAGCGGGAAAAACATATCTAAATCAACTGCAAGAAACTTATGAATTGTTTCATTCAAAACAATTAAGTACAATGCTTCCATATATATACTTTTAATTGTGAAAGAAATCTGACCAAAACTATGTATCTGGGATTCAGGCTGGCAAGATCACAGTCAAATACAGACTTCTTATTTTCTTTCCGTCCAAAACACTGAAGAATGCTTCTCAAATATATATACTTTTAGATTGTGCCAGAAACTAACTCTTTACAAAATGCTGGCAGAAATACAGACTAAGTAAGAATCTCCATGGACAAGCAAACGCTAGTGGGGCAAATAAAGCTGGTAAGGAATCAAATACTTCTCACAAAAATAAGAAATTCAGAAAACCTCTTTCACAGAGATGGAACATTCATAAACTTACTGAGTTTGTGAAAAAGTTGCAGCAGCAGGAGTAGATAGGATATATGAGAATAGTGCAACATGTACGAGTGATCCAAGCATGGGACCCCAACCAAACAAGTAAGAACAAACAACATCTAGTCCTTAATTTAAACCATTCATCCTTCTATTTGATGTCTCAGCAAAAAATTCAATTTACATTATTCTGACAAATAATTATCTATTCAGAAACATTCAAATAAGTGAAGCAATACAAATGCAAATAGAAGTGCAGAGGAGGCTTCATGAGCAGCTTGAGGTATGAAAATACTGCAAAATTCTCTTGCATATGGGAAGTGAGAGCACAAGCCTATGCCAAACATACTTCCAATGAAAGATGAGATCTCCTGTTTGATGATCTAAAAGCCGGAAGCATGAGAGTAGAAACTTGAAAAGAAGGAACTTTCATCTACTAAATAGAAGATTTCACAGGGAAATTAAGTACTAAAAAACATCTCCTCATATTTGTAAAGAAAAGATAACCAACTTCATATCTTCAATAATCTTAGTCAACAAGCCTAGTCCACATGTTTTGTTTCAAGAATTGAGAATCTAATTATGGCATGCATAGGGTGTTTTTTCTTGTCAAACTTTAAAAATTCAAGGAATTTTTTCCTTGATGGCTTCTAAATGAGGCCTAATTGAACTGATATAGGTACAATGACATTTACAGTTACAGATAGAAGCTCAAGGGAAATATTTTCAGTCCGTGCTCGAGAAAGCACAAGAAACCCTGGGAAGACATAACATGGAAACATTAGGATTAGAGGCAGTCAAGGTTCAACTATCAGAATTCGTATCCAAAGCATCAAATCAATGCCTGGACTCTGCATTTCCGGATATAAAAGAACTATCAGGATTTCACAGCCAACAAACACAAGCTACACATCCAGCAGATCGTTCAATCGACAGCTGCTTGACCTCTCGTGAAGGCTCTTTGAGGGACAACACAATGCATGATAACCAAATTGGATTGAGGCCTTTCGACTTTACACCATCTATAGAGTGTAGGGATATTGAAAATGACACCAGGCTACAGCAGACAGAAATACGGTGGTGTGACAACCTCAAGGAGAACAGAAGATTATTCTCCCCAATGAATGAGGGTAGAGAAAAAATATTCACCAGAGAGACGAACTGTGATAACTTATCAATGAGTATTGGACTTCAAGAAGGAAAACTGAATGGAAGCAGGAACCATTCAGATGGAAACTTCAATGGAACGGACAGAGATGTCAAACATTTTCACCAGGCAGCCAACAGAAGCGAATCAGTGCCAGAGAGGCAGAAATCTTCGCAAGAGTATAAGTTGTCTTACTTTGAACCTAAACTGGATCTAAACATTCATGATGAAACTGATGCTGCTTCAAGTTGTAAGCAATTTGACTTAAACGGTTGCAGTTGGGGATGAGGAACCTTATATAACAAAGGGTAACAGTGAGATCATATGACAGGTAACTTGCATAATTAATTTGTCGGAAGTAGAGGTTTGCACATGGGAAACATAGCCTGTTGGTCTCTTTGGAAGGTAAAGATGATGTATAATTGCTAAAATTCTCGACAATATACAATATTTTAACACCATTTGATCTGCTCATATCTTATTTGCTGATCTCATATTTTACTTCCATCCAAAGTTTCATGCAGAAGAGGGTACTCATAACCTTTAGCAGTTGAATGTATTCTTGTTGTATAAAGTCCATAGAGGTTCATAAGAGAACCTCTTCTTAGGAATATATCATGAATTTTGCAACTCCATATATTGCAAACATATCACATCCCAACTGCCGTATGCTGCTTAGATTACAATCAAATTCAAAGTCACTTCAATTGAATAGAGAGTCTCAGATATCAGAAATCAAATCAACGTCCTTGAAATAAGTCTAGCATAATGCATTAGGAAATTTACATAAATCCTATCAGTTTTCTCAAGTGTCACCCTAACAGTTAATAATATGAAACTTTTCAAGTGTTATCAATAATAGCTTTCTCTTAAAAAGAAGATTTATTGAACTTCATAACAGAAAATTAATTACAGTTCCAAAATAAAAGTATTTCCCTAAAATCCTACTACTTTTTATAAGGTGAACTTCTCTTTCAACCTCAACCTAATTATTTTAACATCCAAACCATAAGAAAACTATTTGTATTGGAAGCTTGGTCTAAAGTTGGCCACACTTCTTGTTAACTCCCTCTGTCTCAAATTATCTGTCGTGATTACTAAAAATAAAAAAAAGGACAGCATGGTAAGCTCCTACTATGCGCGGGGTCCGGAGAAGGGCCGGATCATAAGGGTCTATTGTACACAGCCTTAACTTGCATTTTGCAAGAGACTGTTTCAACGGCTTGAACCATTTTAGAAGTAGAAGGCACAATAAATTATTTTTTCACCATTTTACCCTTAGTAGGTTTTTGTTATTAATGGAGATGAAAGTAGTCAAATATCCCTCCTAATTAATAATTCTTAAGGAGCGTGTGTAAAGTCCCGAGAATTAAAAAAAAAAAAGGAAAAACAACACATACACACACGTCCCTAAAACCCCTCTCCCTCACATCCCAAAATCTGTGCAACATGCACATCTATATAACTATACACACACAGACATCAAAAGGGAAAAGGGAGATACGAAAAGCAAAAACAAAACACACTTTGAGAGGGAAAAAAATATACACGGAGAGAAAAATACCTAGAACAATTTAGGAGTTTCGAGAAGGCTTTGTTCCGAGTTCGGATGTTTATGTTCGCGGTTTCGAATTCGTGGACTTGAAAGTTAGCTATTGTTAACTTGGAAATCAATAGATCATAGTTGTTTTCTTATTGAGAATTAATCTTCGCAAAAGATCTTGAGGAGGTCGGAAAAGATTGCGAAAAAATAAAGGTGAGTTCTCTCACTCATAATTTCTTAGTATAATCCCTTGTTTTGAGTTACAATATATGTTAGAACATAATATGGATGCTAAAAGAATGATCATAAAAAGAAAAAGAACAAGGAGGTAGTATAACTTGAGATAAATTATTGACATAATATTATCTTGTAACTAGTTGGGTCATGTGGTTACGGACTGTTTTGCTGAGTTATCCTTGTTAGAATTGGACGAAATTTTATAGGCTTGTACATATCTCTTTCACGGTCATAATGAGTCCAAACGGGGATAAAACTGACATACGGTTTGAGAGTTATCGCTATTTAAAGTTTCTGCCTCGGATCAATTGAAATTCAGAAGGGCAGAACGTATAACAAAAAATTGTACGAATCGGTAATGAATTTGAAAGTTTGTGCTGAAGAAAAGTTGTATTTTTATCTGGTCTTGACAGTTTGAGACCTTACATAGATCGATCTGACTTATGGATAAAAGGTTTTGACTGTTTTAGGATTGTGTCCTGTTTTTACAAAAGTCTGGCGAGACAATTTTCATAAAGATGTTTCTTTCGTGAATTTGTACTAGTTATACCAACTATTTACAGAGGAAACTTGATATAGTGATAGGTCCCCGTGTCACCTTCGATTCGGCGTGAGAAACAACTTATTTGAGTTTACGGGCTTTGAGTTATAACCCTTACAAGTGAGAAGGGCGGAAAGTTGAAAGAAAAAAATATTACTTGAATTTTTCTGAAAATATGACTAAGTATGGAAGTCTATTATTGTCTTAGTATCATTCAGGCAATATATATATATACATATAAAATATTGGAACGTGTTTCACGTACCGCAACAAATATATATATAATATAATATATTAGATCGGGTTGCACGCACCACAATAAATATATAATATATTGGATCGGGTTACACGTACCGCAATAAATATATAATATATTGGATCGGGTTGCATGCACTGCAACAAATATATAATATATAATATATGGGATCGGGATGCGCATTCCGCGATTTCTTTCATGAATGTGTACTGGTTAAACTAAGCATTCCCTAGGACAAGTTAGGAGAAGACTTTGTGTGTGAACAATTATTATTGACTTGTACATTGGAAGTGTTGTAATATGTTTCATAACGTACTTATTATGTTTATAATATAATTTCATTTACAGCATTGTGAGGTTACTTTGAATTGTAAGGCGAGGTCCTCACTCAGCCCCGGATGGTAGGGCTGACTCTTTAATCTAACATGTTTCAGGTAAGCACGATAAAGGGAAAACTCCACAATAGGGCTAGTGATCGTCCCGCAACCTCACTGTTCCACCAATCCATTGCTCCGGATTCGGTGATGGTCTTTCTTGAATAAGTACGTTAAAGAATTAAATTTCGTCATCTCGGGTAACACCCCACATGAGACTGTTTTCTTTGAAGATTCGGATGTTTTTATTCTGTATTTGAACTTTCATCGAGTCTAGAAAAATTTATGGATGCACGGCATGGGCTTGTGCTTTCATTAAAGAAGTACATGTTCATATTATTTTCGCACTTAGATATATGTTTAATTTAGAAAGCAAAACATTTAAATGGTGCGTCTGGGAAGGGATAGTTGCCCAGGTGTCATCACGCCCTAAGGGAAGACTTGAGAAAAGTCGGGGCGTGATCGCGTGTAAAATAAAAAATGATAGATTGATTTGAGACGGAGGGAGTAATAGACAAGAGCATGGTAGATTCACAATGACAAGGGGTAGGGGTTGGGGGCATTGAGTGGGTCGGAGGAGACTTGAGAAAAATGAACTAAAGGTACTCTTTGAGTCTTGAAATTAAAATTAGTGACAACCTAGGTCACTTAACCTAATTAAGTTAAATGAGTTCTGAATTATAATTTTTAAAACTTCTTAAATTTTTATAAATACAAAGAACCCACCTTTTTAACACTCAACCCCTACGATCTCACCCCACTTATTTCAAAAAAGAAACCAACCGTCTCTCACCTCTCATCTTCTCCTCCAAATCTACGATTTGCTCTCTTCTTCCTCCAAATCGGAAGTAGGAGAATCTTTGCTACTGCTGTTGGTCTTCTCCAAGTTTGATCATCCTTCTCCTTCCCTCGTCACATCTACAACTTGAAAGGTAACAATTTTCTCCTTTCTCTTTCACATCAGTTCAAGGGTAAAAGTTAGGGTTTTGAAATTGTGGACTAAAAATGATGATTTTGGTTAAAGAATAAGAAGAACTTGGGTTTGTCTTCAATATTGTTTATTTTGTTGTTCCGTTCTTGATAAACTCTTATTTAGGTATTTGTTTCACTTATTATGTTTGTGTGTTTGTAAATAGTGTATGTGGTTGTGAAATTATGGTTTTTTGTGTTGTTTTTGTTCTTGTTCTCCTTAGGGTTTTGAAAAAAGGGCTTGAATTTTTGTTGATATTTTCCAACAGCTGAGTAAGCTATTGCAACAACTTCAGCACTTGTTTGATAGTTGCAAACATTTGTTGTTTAACAATTTTGTGTATTTTGTTTAGCTTGTGATGGCTGGTTGTGTGTTTGTAGTGAAATTTATGTTTTTATTATTGGTGGTGTTGTTGTCCTGGTATGGTATGGTTTAGAAAAAGTTTGGATTTTATCCAACAACTGATGAACTTGGGGTTAACAAATTTCTTAGATGTTGAAAAAAATCAAAACAGTTGCTGAGGTTTTTGCAGCAACTGAAGCAGTTGTTGCAATAAATTCACAATCTGTTGTAAAATGTCAAAACATTTGCTAAGGTTGATACTGAGGTATTGCAACTGTTTTATTCTTTCTAACAGCTGAAGCATATGCTGCAACAACTTCCTCAGATGTTGTAAAAACTCACTAAGTTGTTGCAACAGATTTATCTATTGTTGCAACAGATTCTTCAGTTGTTGGAAAATCATGTTACTTGTTAGGGAGTCTAAAAGTCGTGTCTAGTAGAGTCTTGTTTATGGGTGTGTTGTACATCACACTTATAAGTAAGAGATGACATTTAGGGATGGTTTCTATTCTTTCATCTCATAAATCGTGCAGTAAAGCTGAGTTATAAACGTTTCATTCCTAATCCATCTCGTGTTTATGATTCCAGCAATGCCTACAGCAAGGAAGAAGTTCAAGAGTGTGAGGGCGTTGGATACGGCTGCAAGCGAAGGTAATAGTCGATTGCCACCCGCTAGCTAGGGCCAGAGTGAGACCCACAGTGCGACTTCTACGTATGATTCCCCGACTTCACCCGGAAGTAGTCTAAACTTGATCCTGGAAACCAAGAATATGTTGAAACAATGTTTCGACACGAAGGATATGGGTATTTCAGATGTAATCTCAGGAATTAAGATTTCTAAGACATCTGACGGACTGATCTTATCTCAATATCATTAAATTGAAGATGTTTTGAGGAAATTTGATGTATTTAACAGCCCCCTATGAAGTCACCAATGGATATGAATCATAATTGATAAGAATCGTGGTGCACCCGTATCCTAAGAGCGATATGTGCAGGTCATTGGTAGTTTAATGTACATTACAAACTGCACCCGACCCGATATCGCTTATCCAGTCAATAAGTTGGCTATGTTTACTCGTAATCCTGGAAATGATCACTAGAAGACGTTAAATCGATACTACGATATCTAAAATATTCGCAGACTTACAGATTACATTATTCAAGATATCCATGCGTATTGGAAGGATACAGTGATGCAAACTGGATATCGGACATAAAGAACACCAAATCCACCAGTGGGTATGTTTTCACAATTGGTGGTGGGGCTATGTCTTGGAAGTCCGCTAAGCAAGCATGCATCGCCCGATCCATGATGGAATCAGAATTTATTGCTTTGGATAAAGCAAGAGAAGAAGCAGAGTGGCTTCACGACTTCTTAGAGGATATCCCTTGTTGGGATAAACCCGTACCTTCGGTGATGATTCACTGTGACAGTCAATCGGCTTTAGGAAGGGCACGAAATAGTATGTACAATGACAAGTCTAGACATATTCGTCAGAGACATAAGACCGTTAGGCAGTTGATCACCACGAGTGTCATTTCCATTTATTACGTCAAATCAAATGATAATATAGCGGATCTATTAACTAAATGCCTACCCAAAGATCAAATATTCTACATGTCTAGGGGAATGGGCTTAAAACCCAAACAATAAGAAGCTTTATGGTGGTAACCCAACCTTACTGACTGGAAATTCCAAGAATTTGGTTCAACGGGACAACTAAACTGTAGAGGTTCAGTTTTAGCGCTTCACTTGAAGTAAGAACACTTCGGATTATTATTCTTTAAAGAAATATAATTCCAAAGTTGTTACCACGATAGACATTAAGTGCTACCTGCATAATGGGTAAAGGATAAGTTTCTAAAATCTTTTAATGATTCCTAACACTTGCGAATGGGGTATAGCAGGATACCTTATAGGAGATCACCTATTTAAGTGCGAAGACATGCCGCTTCAAAAGTACGCACTTAAGAATCCAAGAAGTTTTCCATGGCCACAAAGGACAAAACTATAAGAAAAAATGAATAAGGTGAGTTATTGTGTTGATATAATTGTCTTGGTTTACACTAAACACTGACGGTTCAAGACATCACGTTCACCGCGCATTAAATAAATCTGATGGTAATCGACTAAGGAAGGTTCAAAGCCGAAAGCTACCTTTCCTGATGCAATATCTTTCCGCTGAAAGATTACTGAACTTTGGCACCCTGTGTGCACCAATTCTCTTTCAAGAGGGGACTGTTGGAAATTTAACTATGTGGGATTGAGTTTTTCCCGTCTTTAGTGACTTAAACACGTGGGCCCCGCATGTCGGAAATATCGTTTCTTCGTACATGCCTAATCTACTAAATGAGTAGATGATACTAGTGCCAAGTATCGTCAAATTTCGTTAAGAAATGAAAGATATATTGGTACACAAAGTAAGGTGTTTGAGACATGAATAGATGGATTATTTTGGCCAAATAACAAATCTCCCACGTAGGTAGAAGATGGAAGGATTGAGCACTATATAAACTCTAATTTTGAGTAAAGGTTAGGGACCCCAATGGGTAACCCATGTGTTAAGAAGAGAGAGAACCTAGGTGAGCTTGGGTTTGGAGCTAAGCCCCACACGCGCGCCGCCGCCGCCTGCCCGTCCGGTCAGTGCTGTGGGGTTTCTTCCAGAATTTTCTTTTTGGTCCCTGAAATATTTCTTATTTATATTTTGGTCCTGAAAGTTTCGGAGATAACCAAACGTTGCAACTAATCTGACTTCGTCAGTCAGAAATGCACTCCTCTTTCCTATAAATTAAACCCGTCTGTTCAATTCGAAGAAGTATATATAGAAACACACACAAATCATCTCCTCTTTAGCAGTCTATTCTATATTTATTTTCTTCACTAGAATCAACCTTATTTGCTTTGTATTATTGATTGTTGTTGTTTTATCTTGGGAGACTATTGTCCATTACCGTAAAAGAATATATACGGGACAATTTTATCTTAAAGACAGAGAGTCATCTCTCGACTCAGCTTTTGATCTGTTTAACCTTTCGGATACACTTTTTACCTACATTATTCTCCTTTGCCCATTACCAAATAAGAAGGAAACAGACTGAATTATTGATTTTAAGGATAGGATTCAACTCCCTCTTGCTCCAAAGTATTATATAAGTGCTTCTGTGCTATTTTACTTCTTTTCTCATGATGGAAAAGACATGATGCTTAAACCTCAATTAGTCTAGATGTGCTAAACTTACTGTCTACTCTGCATACGATTTTACTTGCCTTTTCTCATGATGGATTGTCCACTTTTAGGCTAATATAATCCTCATCTTTTCTGATCTATCATCGGATAAGAAAAGCAAATGAGGACTGTGAAAGCTATGAAGACGGAAAGTCTATTGGAAGTGGCTCTGCATATGAATTTTCAGTTCTATCAAATTCTCCTTCTCAAACTAATCTTCCAAATGAAGCGGAAAACAGCCTTTCATCGGAATCAACCCGAAATCTGGTAGCTCAAACGAGTAGCTATAATCGATCGCTCTCAGGCGGTCTTCATATCCCAATAGCAGAGGTGCCAAAGAGTCCAATAATGCGAAGGATTCATTCCGAGAAGTCCACAAAGTCGTATCAACTCGGTCATAAACTTGTTGTGTATTTTGCTCTATGGTACTTTATAAAGCAGAACGGGAAGTATATAACTATTACAAGTATTCGAAAGGATAAACAAAGATTCAATAATTCAACTAGAAATCTGAAAATTACAATAGAACCACAAAACTGAAATTACAATTTTGTTGAAGACGGAAAAATGGAAACTATTTTTGCTGAGTCGAGTGTGGCACTCTGTCCTTAAGACAATATTGCCCGTATGTATCCTTTATACGTCCTGTACAATTTGTCTCCCAAGATAAAACAGCAATGGAACACTTGAGCAAAGGAAACTCAAATGCTACCATGAAGAATATTGAGTAACGAAATGATGCTTGGAAGTTGTGTATTTTCGTGTGTTGTATAAACTGTTATTCATAGTGCTCAACAATGGTGTAAGGGGGAAGGGGGTGTTTATATAGGTGAGGGAGGGGCTGAAAACTGCCTCCATAACAGCCAAATAATGGTCATTATGAAGGTAGTAAAGCCACCACATAAATGGTGAAAGACCAACGGATTTGGCCATTATAGGAGGAGTAATTCAGCCAAAATAAATGGCTGAATTGAGTGCTTGGCGTTGACCGTCCAAATTCTGACGTTCTGGAAACTTTAGGGACCAAACTGTACATCTGAAAGAATTCTGGTCCGAACTGTACTTTTGGTACCCGTACCCCCGTACCCCCGGAACCGGACGGGACGGGCCGGCGGCGGCACGCGTGTGGTCTTTCCTTGAACCGAAGCACATCTAGGTCCTCCCTCCTTTAAACACATGGGATACCCCTTGGGGTCCCAAACCCCAAACCAATTTCGAGTCTTATATACACAACAATTCTTTCTTCCTCTACCGATGAGGGAGAATTGAACACAATACCACACTTTCCATGCTTCAAACACCTTACTTCGTGGACCAATATCTCTTTCATTTCTCAATGAAATTTGACGATTCTTGGCCCTACGGTTATCTACGTACTTAGTAGATCATGCATGTGTGAAGAACCGGATTCTCCAACATACGTAACACTAGTGTTTAAGCCGTTAAAGTTGGTCGGTCGTAACTCCCGCCAAAGGCTAATTTCCAACAAAACTTTCCCTAGTGTGGTCAACAGGTGCTGGACCAAGAATTGGCTGTGTTGCTGACTTCCCTGCTGAGCTAAGATGGCAGGCGTTGGAACTGCCTAATCTCTCACCTAGACCTTGTTCTGTATGATCAACTCCCATGTCAGTTTGTATTCTTGTTTAACTTGCAACTTACCGCTCTTCATTTCTTGGCGATGGCACCATAACTCTTATGTAGCGAGTGTAAATGACTTGTTCTTCTGCTTAATCTCTCAGCAGTTTTTACCTAGTGTACTTTCTTCATGTTCATCCTCAATCCAACTTTCAGTTTGCTGTTAAATTATCTCTCGGATCGATATTATTGTTGCCTCAGAAATCAAATAGTAGTTGAATGATAAGATAGCTGTATATAGAATCTGCACTTTAGCTCTGATGGGTAGGACACTGACTTCATCCTGTCAAACAGAACTGGTGTTTCAAATTTTCTCGTCAAACCAATGTCATTTCTTTCTTCTCATTGGGGCCAGTTAGGATGGATGTGAAAATAACACAAATCAATTGACAAAGTTCAAGAAGAAAGAAATATAATGCGTGTATCTTTGCTTAACCTGAATAAATCTTATCAAGAGACTTGCACACTCCAATTAAATGACTGTAATCACATGTACAATTTGATTACATGTAATGCATGAGAAATTATAATAGTACTAAAGTGAAGACCTTTGACCTTATAATAATAATTAAAAAAAGTTGACCTTATAATAACAATACTAAGAGCATGTTTCCCCAAGCGGCTTTTAGGCCAAAAACACTTTTTTGGTTATTTGAGGTGTTTGACCAATTAATAAAATGCTTATAAGTAGAAATAAAAACATTTTTTCTGCCGGTGGAAGAAGCAAAAAAATTATGCTTCTTGGAAAAAGCAGAAGCAGAATTTTATTTTTTTCAAGACAAAAATATCTCTACTAAATACATATTTATCGAATATATCCTTAATTAATCTATTAATTTTAATTAATAATCCTTTTTTATTTTATATTATATTAAGGCTGCGTACAATAGACCCTTGTGGTTCGGCTATTTCCCGAACCCCATGCGGGAGCTTAGTGCACCGGATTGCCCTTTTTTTTATTGTATTTTGTGTTGAATTTTAATTTATGGAATGATTTTAAATTTTATTTTGGTTGATGCTTTCTAGTATATTTAAATCACTATGTTGATAATATATTAATATTTAATATTTCTTTTATTTATCTATGTATTATATTAATTGAAAATTTTAATTAAATAAAAGTAAAAACTTAATTAAAGTCTTTCATATAGATACTTAAAATAATTTATCTGTATAAAATAATCTTAATATTAAACGTTTATTGATATTTGTCCCTTTTCATAATTTTATACTCAAAAGCATTTTTTTAAGAAAATTAGTCAAACACAATCTGCTTATCAAAAATATTTTTCAAATGAATTAAACAAATGCAAATTATTTTTCACCAAAAGTACTTTTCGAAAAGCACTTTTAAAAAAAATAATTATCAAAATAAGTAATTTTTAGCCGCTTGACCAAACATGCTCCCGCTACCATTGAAGCACTCTAATAAGTTAACGTAACAACAACTCCTTCACACGCCGAAAGTATTGTAACCCAATTAAAGCAACAATTCACTCAAATTTCAAACCAGAAGTTTTACCAAGGGACTAACCTTGACGTATACAATATTAGCGTTGACAACAGAGATTACTTGGAAGGGTCTAAGGAGTTGTTGTCCATGCAACACTCACGATCATCCCTGTAAGGAAGGAAACCGTGATTTCAGGGTCACTTAATTACTTCCTGCACCAGACCCAAAAAGGAATCTAGTAAAACCTTTCTATAACAACATCGTTGGGTCCGAATTTTTTTTACTGTTATAGAGAATGGTTGTTATACGCATATAACAGCATTGACATTTATATAATATTTCGCTGTTATAGGCAAAAAAATGCATAAATCTATTTTTCATTATATTATATATATATATATATATATATATATATATATATATATATATATATATATTATCCTTTATCATAAATAATGTATCAAATGATCAAATATTTGGTCAAAATCTCTACACTTATTATTGATAATCATAGATATTCTATTTTTATAAAGATGGTTAATTATTATGTTACAAAAAAAGAAAATAGGGGGTAATTGTACAAAAAGTGTACTGTTATAAATTTGGTTGTTGTTGTTATAGGTAAAATGTTGTTATAGAGAACTAAAATATACTCTCTCCGTCCCAATTTATGTGGCACCATTTGATTTGGCATGGAATTTAAGAAAGAAATGAAAACTTTAAAAATGTGTGGTTCAAAACAAGTCTTATATAAATGTGTGGCTGTAAATCATTTCATAAAGTTTAAATTGTTTCTAAATATAAAAATATGACACTCTTTTTGGGACTGACCAAAAATGAAATGGAGTTACATAAATTGGGACAAATGGAGTAACATTAAATATTGGTTCCAAAAAAACTTGGTTGTTATAGAGAGGTGCTATTATACGTGGATGATGTTATAGAGAGAGTTGGTTGTTTAACGTTTTTAACTTCTTGATGTAACAACAGCAATATGAGGTAGGAGTGTCCAATAGGAACACATTACCACGTTTTTAGATGCTTAATTAAAACATGTCATAATTTAAGTATCTAAATAAAATTTATTGACAAGTTTAAGAAATTCGTGATATTCAGCTACTTTTTAACTACTAAATTACTTGTTTTTGTTTGATATAACATCGGACGCAGATAAAATTTACCATGAGAATACAATTCAGAGTTTCTTTTGTTCAAATTAAGGAAGAAAAATCTCCAACTTTATAGTGGGACCAAACAAAACTTGCATATTTTTTTTATATACAGCTTACCGGCTTACGCCACACTATTTCTGAAGATAGTACTCCCGGTCCCTCAGCACTACTACCAATAAATCGCGGGATGTGCCTGAATGACCAGAGTTTGAGAACAGAGCAACTGATATCACCTACAAGATCCTAGCCCATAAGAGAGCAAATTGCTCCCACCAGATTTCGAACCCACGCTGCATGCTTCTAGCTGAATTTTAAGTTCTCCTCCCTTATCATACAGCTATGCCGGGGCTCAAAACTTGCAATTCTAATTGTAGAGTCCTACCAAACATCTTTTCCTTATCTTTGCCTAACCACTATTTTCATCAAATATTAATGGAAAGTTTTCTATTTGCCGGTGTTTCATGGCAAGCACTATCAAATGATATGTGAACTGTGAATGTTTCAGCATCAGTTAGTTAGTCCTACAGAATAAATCCAACTTAAGGATCTTAATACTGCTTGAGTAGTCCTCAAAATTGTAGTCTTTCAAAGTGCCTATTTGGGCCTCTATGGACAGAGTTGAGGAAAATAGTAATCAGTAGAATGAGTTTGTGGTCTTTTAAGTTTTACAATGAGTAAGGGTCAAAAACACACTTCCAAGTTTAATTTTTTTTTAGTTTCTTATCTAAATTTTCAGTTATGAGAATTTTCTACTTAAACTATCACAAACTAGTTAGCAAAACACACCTAAACTATTTATAGAATAAAGCGATTCACGGTTTTTTTTTTTTAAAAAATGAATAGAAAAGTAGCTTCTGGAGCGAAACAACTTTCCTATTGTATGCGACAATTTAACAAAAAGTGGTCCCTTATGTTTGGAAGTAGGTACAAAATAGTCCTCGAAATATGCTCTTAACAGTTTTAATCCTTTTACATTTAGTCTCCATCAAATAATTAACAAACTTTGTCGGTTAGATTTGACGTAAATTGTGAAAGGAAAATTTAATTAAAAATACAAGAAAAGTTCCATCAAATTATAGAAACTATAACAAAAAAAATTGCACTAGACATTAGAAAATAAATTTAAAAAATAGCAAAAATCGCACTTTAAAAACCACACTGGACTCTAGCAAGAGACAAAAAATGTAGTTCCAAATGTGAGATATTATTTTTTTTAATTATATTTTTTAGATGATTGATAATATTCCTCTGAAATCAAAGAATATCAAAATAACACCTTCCTCCTTTTTCAAAAGCTATCAATTTATTTTAGAAACCTTCAATTATGTTAGGAAAGGAGTATATATATATATATATATATATATAATAGAAGATATTTTATATATTTATCCAATTCATCCCTACAAGAACCCCCAATCATTCTCTTGAAATTCATCATCTTCATCCTAAATGATCTTTTCGCTAAATTCTTGTTTCTCGTAGTTTCCATCTAATCTAACAAAAAAAATTGTTAAATATTTGACGAAGACAAAAAAATATTAATTTTTACCAAACTTAAAAGATCAAAAGTGCTCAAAAACATATTTAAAGTACTATTTTGAACCTGCCACAAAAGATTTCAAATTTCAAATTCAAATTCCAAATAAATAAAGGGGCAAAGAGGAAATAACACACAAAAAGAGCAGCAGCAAGCTATTTATTCATTTGGTCCCCAATTCTCCTCATTTTCGTCTTCACTCTCTACACTGAACTACACCTAAATCTGCTAACATAAACTTCCAGTAATGGCATCCAACGTCGATACCGCCGATGGCGAAACAGTAATTCTCAACTGTATCGACTCCAACGGGTCCACACTAGATGTACATCATCACGAAGAGATTTTCATTTCAACAGTTGACGTCAGTCAATGGGACTTAACATCACTTGCACATCGCCCTATCATTAAAATCAAAGCTAATCGGCAAAGGTAAATAATGGTCAAAAATACATTTGAAGTATCACTTTTTTGTGAGTATAGGTGTTTGTGTTTCATACCTGAACTATTAATAACTATTTATCAAAATACACCTCGAAGTTAACTAGTCAGCTGATACGTGGATGAAATTTTATGAGCAAATTAAGCTGTCACGCGCCTTTTGGTGATTGTATTCAAACACTTGATCTAGTAAGCTTCTAGGTGTATTTTGATAAATAGTTGGTTATAGTTCAGGTAGAAACTCGCAAAACTGTGATACTTCAGGTGTGTTTTTGACAGTTATCTCTTTGTTTTACCTTCAACGTCTATAAAAAAGTGTTTAATTTTTCTTGTCGTTTCACTTGATTTTTGAACTTACAGGCTAATTCAGCAGTCTTCGTATTTTGACGGACTATTGAGTGGAAGCTTCAGGTATAATTCCTTTCTTTTTTTTTGTTTCATCTTTCACTGAAGTGTTATGTATTGAATGAGTTTGAGTATAGTACAAATTTGTTCAACTCTGAAATGAGTTGGGAACACAAATTAAAATATTGGTTTTGGTGCTTGTTTCTTAGTGTAGCGTTTGCGAGTACAAATCTAGAATGCTATTCTTGTTTTACATCTTGCTGGAGTAAATTACAACAGTTAAGCTACCCTGCAGCAACATATGGAAGGAAGTTGTCTCCAAAGACCTACAATTTATATGGATCCATGTACACTTAGCGAAACATAAGAGCATAATGGATGCGGACTTAGTGAAAGATAGAGCAAAATGTAAGAAAAAGTTTATAGAGGAGATATCTATTAATTGAGAATATGTTTGGAAAATTAGCACTTGAATGGTAGGTCATATGCTTTCTAGGAGAGGTTTAGCATTTAAGAGATTTATACATTTAGAAAATATAGTACTTTCTCTTTGTATTTGCATATACAATTGACTTGAGATGAGTTTAATTGGAGTAACATGTTCAATGAAAATTCATATAGCCGACCACAACTTGTTTTCAATTGAGGTGTTGTTGTTGTTGTTGTATTTATGATTAGAAAAGAAGAAAGAACTTGTCTTTGATTTATTTTAAGGAGTGGATTTTGACAAAATCGAACTGAAAAATAGATTCAACACCTCGAAAATGTAAGACCTTTTTTTTCTTGTACTAGCTCGCATGTCATTGACTGTACTACTGACGTGGCTAACTGGACTATGAGTGACACTAACTGAGTAATGATGTGGTGGCTGACTAGGTCTACTATGGTGTTGGATGAGCCTAATGTGGTGCTAACATGGAACATTACCTGAATAAAAGTTGTAGATCAATGTGCTGTTTAGTGATGGACTTCTATTGGAGCATGAGAGCTCGTGCGGCATGGCTTCTTCCTTTTTGAATATCATGTTCATCTCGATATTGCCTCCCCCTAGTTCTTATGCCATGTGAAGCGCTAGAGAAATAAATGAATTTATCCTGAATTGACTATTGCGTGAATAATAATGTACAAGAATTATTGTTGGACTAGAGCTGAATTTGTTTGTAATCTTTTTGCATCTTCTGGATGCTATATGAAAGGAAACTACCTTTACTCGATCAAAAAAGTAATGTAACACGAATAACTCCATATATAGAAGATTTAGAGTACATATAATATGTAACAGTTATTTCCTTCTCATAGTAAAGATTCTCCTACTTCCGCTTCATTTTATATGATGGTGTTTGATTGGTACGTAATTTAATTAATAAAGAGAGACTATTGACACATAGACTAAATATGTACAAAAGGGCAGCCCGGTGCACTAAGCTCCCACTATGCGCGTGGTCCGGGGAAGGGCCGGACCACAAGAGTCTATTGTACGCAGCCTTACCTTGCAGAAATGCTAAATATGTATACCATACCAAAATACCGTTAATTCTTCTGGTATTAAACATGACACATCATTCATATAAGAGAGTGTAACATGAGAATGTTAGAATCAAAGAGTTACCAAATATAGATAGATGTCAATTTTTTTGGTATGTACTAAAAGGAAAGAGTATTGTATAACATCAAATAGCGGGACTAATAAATATAAAATATAGGTAGAGTATTATATGGAATGTTACAAGATATAATATGAAGAATTTAGGCAATATTATAACATAATTACTTTCTTTTGAGCAATCAACTTACCTCTTTATTGTGTGGTTTAACTGTTTCAGTGAATCTTGCTTTGACTCTATATCTATTCATTGGGACATGGAGTCGTTTTTGAGTATGTTGAGGTTTATCTCTGGATGTTCATTGGACCTTACTTCAGAAAACTTCCTTCCGTTGTATGAGGTAAGATTTCCAATTACCAATATTATTTTCATCACTAGAGGTGTCAACAATTCCTTTTATTGAGGAGGTTTCACTGACAGTCCTGAGTGTATATTCTGCCGGTCACTTGGAAACCTGTGAGAGAGTACTTCACTACTTTTTCTTAGCCTAGTGATGTCATAATATCTGCGGAGTGAGCCTTGTAAATCAGATTAATTCAGCACATTACACCAAATCCATAAAAAGGGACAGCCTGATGCACGAAGCATCCGGCGCTCACGCATGATCCACGGAAGGGCCGCACCCCAAGGGTGTGTGATGTCTAGGTAAGTTTTCCTTGGGGTGCGGCCCTTCCCTGGATCAAGCATATGTGATGGATGGTATGCGGGTGTTGTTTAGCTAAGACAAGGTGGTTTACATGTCTATAACAAAATCTGAATGCATAAAAGAATGAAAGCTTTAACTTGTCTAGATAAGCATTCCTTTTCTCTCTTGCCCCAAATGATGCCTTGTTTGATAGTTGCATCGTGTTTATCGAACTATGTATGCCAAAGATTATCTTGGTGACATTCTTTTCATTCTCTTAAACCTACTACAATATAGGTGAGGTTAACCTCTCCTTCTCCAAAGCAATCACAAACATGTCTTGTTTATAACTTTCATTATTTTATGCATTCAGATGTTGTCAATTAAGGACATCTTGTCAAAAAAACATTTTTTCATTAAAAATCCGCATCTAGATTTTTGTTTTGTTCCCTTTCTCTTCCTCATGAAGCGGGTAAAAAGGAGGATATAAATTTGAATCTGCTCCATGTTCGTCGGAGACATGTTCAATTTCCCCTCTTTTGCTGTTTACCACATGCTGGAGGTCTCTTTGACTGGATAGTTGCTTTGCAAGTCTCTGACCAGTGATCAGATGCAATCTGTTGTTGTTTGTCCAATGATTTCTAATATCTGGTCCTGGACTTTTTCTTGGTAAATCTCTGATCTTGCACGTTTTTTCTGTCAGGCTGCATTATTTTTTGGAGTGGAAAAGCTTCTTTTGGTTTGTCGAAGTTGGCTGGACTATGTAACTTCTGAAGGCTGGATTTGGCCTCCTCAATTGTGTTTAGAAGATTTGGTCCATATTTGGGAGTATGGTAGAGAGAATGGTAACAATGTCTTTGATTTGTGGTAACTGGAAAAATGATATTTGCAGCATATTCTCGTCATATTATATTTTTAATGTGATACAATGGGTTGTCTCTTATAGATTAACATGGGATATCATGCAGCAATTGATTTTATACCACAATTGACTGATTATCTGGCGAGGAACTTTGTAAGTGCTTAAATTGTACTTTATCCAAGTTCCCAAATAGTTCTGTTATTGAAGTTTTCTTGAATTGATTGGTTTGATTTTAATGTATATACATAATTAAAGTCGTATCTGCATATCCTTTTATGTTTCTTCGTCCATCCCTGCTGTCCTTGATTTCTCTCCTTCTCCAGCCTCATTTTTATTCTCTTTCATGCAATTACTATCTTTTTTCCGTTTCCATTGTGTCTTTCTTTTCTCTTTTCCATTGATAACTTCCGCAAAAAGCAAGTAATCAAAGATTTTGGCAGCAATTTTACTGTTTAGTTGCAGTAACGTTACACCATTCAATGATCAGGTCAATGGTATTCTCGTTTTTTGACAAGTTCTCTGGAAATACTGCTAAGGCATGTGGTTAGGATTAGCCATTCAGTAGAATGTTAATTTTGAAAGTTGTTACAAAGAAAAAGTTTCAGCATAGCAACTGGAATAGAATTGTGTTTCTGAGGTCTTTGATAATAGAAGAGGTTCTCTTCATGTTGTAAGCAGGTGAAAAAATGATTTCTTGTTACTTTTAAAAAAAATATTTTTCTGAAAAACGTTTTAAGGAAAAAAACCATTTTAGGAAACATAAGAAAAATATGCATACTTGTTTCGAAAACCATCCTTTTCTCCTCACCTTATGCTACCACCACCCGCCAATTTACCTACTCATCCTGTCCATGTTCACTCTTGTAGTTTATAAATGTATTTTGATGTCAGTTTTGCCTAAACATCAAAAGTATATTACTTTGAAATATAAACAGGAAGATTTCTAGCTACCAGAAATATAAGCAGGAAAATTTCTAGCTATCAGACAAGCCAGGAGCTGTTGCAGTATTTACCAAAATAAGCCAGTGAACACATGTCCTTCAGATTAGTCTTGATTATTTTGAATTTTAAGTTGGCATGTCAGGCACATGATTCTTTCTACTTTCCAGCAACTGTTCCAGATATAATTTTCTTTCTTACTGCAGATATGGATGACATCCTGTAAAACTTTTCACAACGTCCCTTTTGAATTGTTGCTTTCCTGTGTAAGGCGTCCGTGTTTGACAATAGATAGGTTGGTATTTTCTTTATCTGTTAAAATAAAAGGCTGCCTGTGCAATGTCTCATTTCAACTGCAATACTGATTCCATGGTGACTTTTCACAGCGAGAAGCATCTTTGTGATGCTCTTCTACTATGGCTTGTGGCTAACACCATCACATCTGATCTTTTGAGCTCTATTGGGGATGCTCGCCTTGAAATTTTAACAGAGGTATAAGATACTCTTGGGATTGAGTTCAATCACATGATATTTCCACTTGATTTTATCTCTCCCCGTGTTTGTCTGAGAGAGACTTAAGGAGTCCTTCAGAATTAGAGAAAGCTGCAACTAGTTATGCACAGCTGCGTGCTAAAGTAGCAAATCAGGTTTAATAATGCATATAAGAAAAACAGGTAAGAAAAATCTGGCATACTTAGTGAGTATAGTAATCACTGCTAATATGGACTTCTGCAATATAAGATTCCGGAAGTGGATCTTCTTTGTCCTTTTTAACAAAATAAGTGTTTTTCTCTCTTTGTTTTTGTTGGTTTATGACATTTCATTTGTGTGACTCTTATCTTAGTTGATGACATACCTATTTAATAACTTTTGAAGCACACACTCAATTTTCTTGTACAAAAGAATATGGAGCAGCTCACTTGTTTGGTTTTCTTCGCATATCTAATTTGTGTAATTAAATTACAGGTGCGTTGATGTCAGTCCTAGTCTTCCTGTTGATAAAGTGTTCCAATTTGATAATTAACGAAGATATTATATCTGAAACTCACTAGGAACTGAGTCCCTTTTAGGTGAAAGAAATTTTTTCCGTTAATGCCTGAAAAATTTACACATCTAAAAGCTTCAATCTGAAGGCCTATGATTCTTGCACCGATATCTCTGCTACATATGCATTTAAGTCTTTTCTTGATTACACTGACTTAGTAATTTATGTCACCTTTGTTGTCTTTGTTAACAGATCCGCACTACCCTTTTGCCATTGCCATTTGCTGCTGGTATGAGCAGTCCTTGAGTTGTTACTTTCAAAGCACTAATGCTCAAGTGTTATTTAAGTTTATTCTGATTATTTCTGTATTTTTGTTCTCATTTTAGGGAAACGAAGATGCCCCTTCTTCTCGAAGTTTGCAGAAAGAAGTGTGGATGCAATTTGTAGTTTAGCCACGTCTCATTCCTTTAGCTTAGAAAACATTCTTGGAGGTGGAAACTTCAATCAGCTCAGGATCCGCTTGACTGAATATACTAAGGTTTCCATTTTATCAGCATCCTTTCAGTGTTTCTGGCTTTTGGCTTTCAGTTTTCATTTTAGATGCCAGAAAAATAGTTAGTGTAACAACTCATGGTTTTCTTCTTTATCCATTTTGATTTTATTGACTAATCAAAGATTCTGGAAGGCTTCATCTTGCATAAATGTGAGGTAAGGTTGCGTACAATAGATCCTTGTGGTCCGGCTCTTCCCCGGACCCCGTGCATAGCGGGAGCTTAGTGCATCGGGCTGGCTATTTTTTTTAATTTCATGTGAAGTTCTTATTTTTATTTTTTAAGAGGTGTTGTAATTATCTAGAAGCAGAAGGAATAGCAACAACAACATACCCAGTGAAATCGCATAGCGTGGGGTCTGGGGAGGGTAAAGTGTACGCTGACCTTAGTCCTTGGTAGGTAGAGCGGCTGTTTCCGAAAGATCCTCGGCTCAAGACAAATCATAAGCATAAGCAAAGCAAAACGGTCAGACCTGGACAAGAAATTTAAAGCAGTATGAAAATGATGGTAACAAAAGCGAATAAGCCATGATAGAGCATTCTGAAAAAGGAAGCAGTAACTAACGCAGGTAAATAAGATACACAAGATAAACAAAGTACACTAAAGAACACATAGCAGCAAAAATCAAACGACATAAGACTGTAAAGAAATACTGCGTTTATTAGTATGATAGGCTAAGCAGGCCTACAATAATTACACTACATCTACTTGTATGTAAGCGTAAGTAGGACTACGCTCAACTACTTACTACCCTTCTACCCTAATCCTTGTCCTCCACAATCTTCTATCTAAGGTCATGTCCTCAGTAAGTTGCACCTGCACCATATCCCGTCTAATCACCTCTCCCCAATACTTCTTTGGCCTACCTCTACCTCTCCTGAACTCATCCATAGTCAACCTCACACTTCCGCATTGGGGCATTTGTGTCTCTCCTCTGCAAATGCCCGAACCATCTCAACCTCGCTTTCCGCATTTTATCCTCCACCGAGGCCACACCCACTCTATCCCGGATATCTTCATTTCTAATCATATCCCTCCTTGTATGCCCACACATCCATCTCAACATCCTCATCTTTGTAACTTTCATCTTTTGGATGAGCGAAGTCTTGACTGGCCAACACTCCGCCTCATACAACATAGTCGGTCTAACCACCACCCTATAGAACTTGCCTTTAAGTTCGGTGACACATTTTTATCGCACAAGACTCCAAATGCGAGCCTCCATTTCATCCACCCTGCCCCAATACGATATGTGACTCGTCATCAATCTCTTCATTTTTTTGGATAATAGACTCTTGGTACTTGAAGCTTCCTTTCTTTGGAATGACCTGAGTACCAAGCCTCATCTTCATGCCTATCTCATGGTCGCTCCCTATAGTTTTCGCAACTCTGAATGTCACATTTGTTCTTGTACAAAGGAATCATTGTACTCCACTTCCATTCTTCGGACATTCTCGCTGTCTTAAAAATGACATTAAACAACTCAGTCAACCACTCCAAACCTGCCCTGCCTTCGCTCTTTCAAAATTCAACTGGGATCTCATCAGGCTCGGTGCTCGTCCCCTGCGCATCCTGCTAACAACACTCTCAACCTTAATGCTTCTACAATATTCAAAATTCCGGTACCTTTCGGATTACTTCAGATCTCCCAGCACAATGTCTTTATCTCCTTTTTCGTTCAAAAGTTTATGAAAGTACGACTGCCACCCCCGTTTAATATGCGCGTCCTCCACCAGTACTTTGTCGTCCTCGTCCTTGATGCACCTCACGCGATCCAAGTCACGGGCCCTCTTCTCCATTGCCTTGGCTAGTCTGTACAAATTTTTATCCTCGCATTTTTTCTCTAACTCCACATATAGGCGCTCAAAAGCCGTTGTTTTCGCCGCCGTAACCGCTAGCTTTACCTCCTTCCTCGCCATCATATATAATTCCCTATTCATCCATTAAAACACCTCATTTTTGCTTTCTACCAATTTCGCGTACGCATCTTTCTTTGCTTCCACCTTCTCTTGAACTTTACCATTCCACTACCAGTCCCCTCTATGCCCACCACGGCTACCCCGCGAGACCCCTAACACTTCTCTAGCAACCTCCTGAATGCAACTGGCCGTCATGTCACACATACAGGTCGCATCCCCACTACTCCCCTAAACCCTCTTGGCCATCAACCTCTCTCCCATCTCCTTTGCACTAGCCATGGTCAAACTCCCCTATTTGATTCTTAACGTGTCATCCACAACCTTCCTCTTCTTCTCCATCTTGATTTCTAAATCCATCACCAAAAGCTTATGTCGGGTTGTAAAATACTCACTCGGAATAACCTTGCAGTCTTTACAAAGACCGTTGTCAACTTTCCTAAGCAGTAAAAAGTATGTCTAAGTCTTAGCCACCAAGCTACGGAAAGTCACCAAGTGCTCTTCTTTCATGAACCTCGAGTTGACTATGACCATCCCAAAAGCTTTAGCGAACTCCAAGAGTGAGACGCCTCCCCCGTTCCTGTCCCCGAGGCCAAAGCCTCCATGTACGTCGTCATGACCCCCGGAAGTGACCCAGTATATCCATTGAAATCCCCTCATACAAATAATTTCTCAATGGGTGGTATATCTACCACCACCTCGCCCAAATCCTCCCAAAAGCGCATCTTCTCCTCTTCGTCCAAGCCCGTATGCGGCGCGTAAGCACTAATAATGTTCATAGTGGACCCTCCAACTATCAACTTAATCGTCATCATCCTGTCATTGACCCTTCTAACCTCTACCACCTTATCCCTTAGTCCGCTGTCTACCAAAATGTCGATCTCATTCCTATACCTTGACCTACCCGAGAACCCTAACTTATACATGTCCACATCCTTAGCCTTAGGTCTTATCCATTTGGTCTCCTGGACACAAGCTATATTAATCCTCCTCTTTTTAAGAATCTTAACTAGCTCTATGGACTTCCCCCTTAAAGTCTCAATGTTCCAAGACCCTATTCTCAGTCTAGCATCTTCCTTACCCCACTTACCCCAACCCTGCCCCCGTTCCTGACCGAGAACATGACCTTAGTCTACCATCAGTCACCAAAGCCACTAAAGCGGATATAAATTAATAGGCTAATTAAAGGTTTACGCCTAAAACAAGAACGCCAAGAATGATATAACTAAAGGCAAGAACGTAATATACTAAGGGCAGGAATCAATATATTATGAAACAAATTTGACAGCCAAGCAAAGATAAATTAGCAACAAGAATTAAGACCAGAGAGATAGAACCCGGATGTTTGGCAGAAGACCGGAGAGATAGAGCCCAGATGCGCGTCGTGACAAATCTGGTTTCGACGGTCGTGTTTCGGCAGTTGATGCTTTGGATGTATATCTGTTGTTACCTGCAAAAGCAAAGCAAAGGATCGGCAGTTGATGCTTTGGATATATATCTGTTGGTACCTGCAAAAGCAAAGCAAAGGAAAAAAAAGGGAAAAGGAAAGATACGGTTCGGGTACCTTGAACGGGACGCTGGTCTTCGTCAAAATTGGGGTAGCGAATCTTTCAATTTGAACCACTCGAGGACCGGAATAGAAATTCGGGTAAAATTATTAATTTTATTTTTAAAAAATAGGTAAAAATATGAAAACCCTAACCCGAGATCCCCAAATTCAGATTCAAATCATCAATCAAAAAATCAATTAATTCAGTCAACCGAAAATTGGTTTGAAAACATCAAATTGAAGGCGAAGGGAAGCGGATTAAACAATAAATCCCAAATCCACAAACGATTTATATCGGAAGAAAATCAACCCTAATTTTATTTCACAAAAAAACAGAGAAATCAAGGGAGCGAAAACAAAATTAAGGTATAGTAACGAATCAATTTCACAAAACGAGCTATGAATCGAACAGATCTAGAAGATATAGAAGAGATCTAAAACCCTAAAATCGAAATTCGATTGACGAAACGGCTATAGCCGAAATAGGTATCAATAGATAGAGGAGAGAACGAATTAGACAAATCGGAGATTGATTTGAATGTTCAGAAGAAAAATCGAGGTCGATTTGAAGGAAGGATTCGAGAAAGTGAAGTACTTGCCGGTCGTTGAGAAGCTTCTAAAATTTCAGCAATGGCGAAATTAACTAAAAGGTTTTTAATATGATGGTCGGTGCTAGATTAAGATGATGGTCACAGGATGTAATGTGGTCAGATTAAGACGATGTGAGGAGAAAAGCAGCTTGTGTTCCCCGATATCGTCCAAACTCCTTTTGCTAACCGTTGAGAGTAATCCAATGAGTGGCTTTTAAAACTTGAAATGAAAAGATATTGGCTATGAAAACTAAGGAACTTGTGTAAGGTTAGACTGATTCTAAGAAAAAAAATGGGGAAGACGGATTAGAAGCAGAAGGAATACAAAAAGAAAATAGAGAAAAGGAGTGTTTATTATTTTAGACCGAGACATTTTTTCTATTGAGAAGTAGAGTTTTTTAAATTATGATAGCTTAATATCTTTTGTGATTGTGTTTTCACTCGATGGATGGAATTATGCTAATATTTTGCAGATGACATGATGCAAGAAAATGATTCTGCTTATAGTTTTACTTCATCCTATCTGTTCTTGGAGACTTTCCAAGAATTGAACTTGTTAGAACTTTGGGCATAATTTTTAAATATAACTTTCTTCCTTTTAATCACTTGTTGGAAACTAAAAGATTAGCACATTTAACATCATCAAGAGTAGGCTTGTTTGCTCGATCAAAATATTACTTACAGTGTCGAAGTGAAGAAATCCTTTTTTCAGTTTTCCTCTTTTACTGGAAATGTAGTTGTGAAATTTCATATTACATTAATACTTAACAACCATTTTCATTGCTTCATTTCTGAATTTCTGAATTTCCTCTGTAGATATTGGACCTTTCCAGCTGCCCACAGATTAATCTGCCTCTTCTTCTCCTGTCCATGCTTCCTTCTGATAATTTGGACAAAATGCTGACGAAGAAGCTTAGTCAGCTTTCACTCAAGCTTGAGCGCCCTAATATGGATATATCTCGGATTCCATGGGAAAATTTTCCTGTTTTGACTTTTGAAGCAGTGCAAGTAGTGGATGTTTCAAATTGTCCTATGCTGCATCTTGAGGCTGCCATAGAGTGTTTTTCCAAGTCATTTCCATCCCTAACAATATTGAAAGCAGCTTATATTTTGAACTTCAGAACAATGAAGTTGCACCAATTGTTACAGAAATGCCCGCTACTCTCAGACATCGATCTAACAGTGGACAGTACTCCTTTATTACCAGCAAAGTTGTCAGTTATATCTTCATTCCCTGCTGTAATGCTACAGACATCAACATCTTTCCATGAAGAGACATGTCCTGCTGTACCAGCATTTCATTTTGTTAGGCGGCTCTCACATATTACAAAACTCATACTGGAGGGTCGAACAGATATCTATGGTATGATATTTGTAGTCCAACAGTCCTAGCTCAAACCCCTTCCCATAACCAAAAAGAAGGAAAAGTCTCTTAATCATTTGTCAGTTTCTGGTCCCAAAAAATGAAATATCTTAAAAAGACGAGTATTCTTCATGCTGTACTTGATTCTTGGTGAAAGAGTATGATCCTTAAAGCATTTTTTGGTTATGAAAAGAATGCTTGGGGAGAAAGCCCAAAAATAATACTAGCCATCAAAATCGTGCAATCTATACCGTTGAACAACCAGGACTCAAAAGATTAGCAGAAAAGAATAGTATCAAACAGAACTACTGCTGCTGGTATCCAAATGATTGATTTATGTGCTGTGCTTCCTTTGCTACTTCTATAACTCTAGCTATGTAAATGTTGAATACTGCTTTTAGCTTTGGGAAAGGCATAACTACCCCCTAACGAAGGCCGGATTTTCACTTACACATCCAACCTCTGCGGAAGTCTTATTACCCCCTGGATTTTTTTGAATATGTAGTTATGTACCCATTACCACTCTGAGACAAGACAACCAAATTTTTGGACACGGTGATATACACACGCTGCCATGTGTAGATTCATGAATTTTATTTTTTCTTTTCTCTCATTTTTTTTCTTATTTTATTCGTTTTTTCTTTTTCATCCTCTTCCAGTATTATCTGCTACTTCCGTCAAACAGAGCTTGAATCCTTCTCCCACTCCTCATCTCTTTCTTTCTCCCTCCTTTATTCCTCCACCAATCTTCTCCCAAGCCAGATAAGGACTTTCATGACCACCAGAAGCAGGGACAGTGAAGTTCTCCGGTAGTCACCGGCCATGGGTTTCCTATATATAAGGCTTTAGGAATATTCCAAAAGAAGTAGGAGGAGATGGCCTAAGATAAAAGTATTGATAGAGAAGAGTCGCTGGAGGAGATATCTTACGGTGGTTTTCGCGAGCTGTTAGGAAATCTTTATTGGAAATTCAGCTTGTACGTATTCTCTTAATGATATGATACCCTCTGCACAGAGCTCACTTTGCTTCTCTTTGATATTCTCCAGATTCTGATCTCCACAGTGTTGCGGAATGCTGCCCTTCCTTGTGTTGTATTAACCTCAATGCGTGTACTTCCATAACGGACTCTGGCATATCCGTTTTAGTTTTGAAATGTGTTGAGCTACATTCAATCTTCGCTTGTGATACTTCATTTGGGCAAAATTGTGTTCTATCACTTTGCCCCAATATCTCAAGAGTTGACATTTTGGCAATGAAAATAGAAAAGCACACCAATTCATTAGCTAACAAACTTCAAATTCTGCATATAGGAGGCTGCAAAGGTGAGCAATGTTCTGGCTTTTGTTTTGTGCCTTGCCTCCTCCATGTTAATGATTGTTAACAGAACAAAAGTTTGTACATAGAACCTTTGATTTGAAAATATTGTTAGCAGTTACAGCTTTGCATCTTTCAATGTGACTGTTGATAAAAATTAGTCCAATGTGGACACAAGAACTCCTTTTTCCAAAATAAAACTGCCAGCTTGAAATGCCAGTCTTTCTGAAATCACAAAAATAAGGATTTAGCGGAAGATGCTGCATGTTTTGGCTCCCACATGAAACAAATTTACAACTCAATTAATGTATTGATAGTTTGTATAGTTTTTTTCTTTTTGAATGATGCCAGTTGGAACTTACATTTTATACATTGCACCAATAAGAATTTCTTGCTCAAGTGCATTCAAGGGGGTGTTTTTTGACTGTTGGAATCTCATGTAAGGCTCTACATTGTAAGATAAGAAAGCTGGCAATTATATTTTTTTTTTGTTGAAAAGGGTAACTTGTAAGGAAGCTGGCAATTATATTTGAGAGACATAATTATATCCTCTTTTCCAACTTCCATGTTTCTGATCTCTTTGACTTCGATTTTCAAAATTTCTCCTCTTTTGCAGGTATCAACGAGACTTCTCTTTTGGAGCTTGTCTCTCAAACACACAGAATAAGAAGTCTTTGTTTGAGGGAAACTCAGCTTGTCGACAATTCTCTCTATAAATTTTCAGGATCATCACTAGAGATGCTTGATATTTCTGATACTAAGGTGTGTGAGTAGTCGTCCTGGAAGAACATAAAGTCTGCTTCCTCCAAGTTATTCTGGAAAAGATGTGGATTCTATGTTTCCTGTGTTCTCGAGGGAATAAGCTGTTGCAATTCCATGGCAAATACTTGTTGAACTTTGTGCTTCAAGCTTTTAGGATGATGTGTTGAAAGAATGGAGGTCTTAGCTTGAATCTTACCACCTGCCATAGTGATAATATATTTCTTTGTATTTGGCCTGTATAAAAGAAAACGACAGGCGACAGCACATGACAGAGCTATCAAAGATATAATTAAGTGAAGAAAACATTTCAACAGTTTATGCTCTTAAAAGAGTCACACTTGAGCCGAGGGTCTTCGGGAAACAGCCTCTCTACCTCCACGAGGTAGAGGTAAGGTCTGCGTACACTCTACCCTCTCCAGACCCCACTTGTGGGATTACACTGGGTTGTCGTCGTTGTTGTAAGCTCTGAAAAGAGTTGTTCTGTTCCAATTATGCATTTCAGGACATGTATATATCTAGGTTGCTCTTATAAGCCCAGGTGAGTCTGTCGACAAATGAAGTAGAAGCTAGAGTCAATTAGTGGACTTATTCGGACTTCACCAATCTTTTAAAGGTTTCTGGAAATTCAGATCCATGTGTTCTGAAGAAAATGTTAAAATCAGCAGGATGACGTGCTTTCTGTTGCTAAACACTCTGCACCTTCATTTAAGCTCCCTCTCCTCTACATGGACTACTGCCAAAGACCCAAAGCCTTTCACTTGGTTTTACTGACTTATAGTATCTCAAAAATAGTTAGAAGGTAGCAATTTTGGGGGATTTGGACTCTATAGGTGGAGCCATTAGGTAGAATGATTCTTATAGCAAATGATTTGTGTCTAGCATGAAATTTGGGAAGTTTTTCCTTAAATCCAGAGCTAAGATCAGCACAGTACTGCATGTCTGTATAACCAAAATTTTATGTCTGCCTTCAGGTTTCTTGCCATGCAGTGAGTCATGTTGTCCGCAGAAATCCTGATCTAAAATGCTTGGTTGCCAGAGGCTGCAGGCATCTATTACAAGAGGAAAATGATATTCTGGAGAGCTCTCCTGCTTTGTCATATAACTGTCCTGTATTATACTATGAGCTTGGAAATTCCTGCAACTTGGAGGAAATTTCCCTTGGTTGGGGATTCTCATTCTTTTCATTGGAGGCCCTTCGGCCAGCAATTAAAATGTTAAGGACATTTGTTGTTGGTTTAGGTGGATCCTTAGGTGAAGATGGGCTCAAGCTGGTACCCACTTTTTGTCCTTGGCTAGAGACTTTGATTCTTTATTTCCAGGTAATGTGTTTACATAAAACTTCTAGATAGTTTTCTTTCCCTAGTTTCAATCCCATTAGTTCTGTGCATATTGAATAATGTTCAATGGTCTGATGGTTTGGGGGCCTAAACTGGTTTTCAATCATCTAATTTGTAAGGGAATCTGATGACAGAACTAGTATTGTCGATAACTGTGTGACCCTTGCAACTCACTTCCAGATCTTTTTCGCCTTTTATTTTGTTTATTCCAAAGCATAGTTCCTCAAGTCCAACCACTTTCATGAAGTCTTCCTCATTGTCTTGACTTCTCTTTTTATGGTGTACTAATCTCTTTACCATAATGCTAATGGAAGATGTTATATTCATGATCAATGGTTTCTTCAAGTAATATGAGGTGATGAAAGTTATCTTTAACTTGGGTCTTTATCCAATGAAAGTTAAGGTGAGGTGCCAGAGCCTGTTTCAAGATCTAAACTTACTTACGTGGTCTTTAAATCTGATCATCTTTACTTGACATTTCAAAAGCTTGGAGAGACCTTTCAATATCATTCATTAAAATGAAGGAATGGAATTCGTCTGTAAATAGTTTCTTGTTCTTTGAAAGTTCTGTTCAGGATTCTACAATTTCTTATATGATTCAGGACTGGAGATCTGGTCCTTAATTTGGATCTTGATTTAGCCACTACTCTCTCATTTCTATCTTCATAATTGATTATATTTTCAAAACATGTTCAATATATAGTTTAGAACTTGTGATCAAATGTACTCATCATAAAACAAAAAAGAATTTGTGGTCAAATTTATGAAGTTCTGACATCAAAAAGCAAACCAACAAAGAAGTTGGACAGAGGGAGTATAATTTTAGTAATTTTATGAAATATACTTGTTATAATGAGACTTATCAGGATACAATAGTGCCCTGTGATTCTTTTCTCCAAACTTATTACTTACAGTGTCTGACATACACGTCTGTATTTAGATCTGAGTGTAAGTAGGCCTGTATGGATTGAAAATGCCAATTATTCATTTCATTGAGGATAGAAAGTAGGGGCATCCAGTTGTTGTATAACACAATCTACTATACCTTGTTGCGCCTGGAAATCTAACTTCGCTTGCTAAAGTAGTTTATCTTGTGCAGTCCTAGATGGTGTGCATTTCATTATAGTGCTTGAAATGCCTACTTAGTATTACTGATTTTTAACAGGTAGTATCTGATTCTGTTGTAAGAAATATCTTGGAGACCTTGAAAAACTTGCAAGTGTTAGCTCTTTGCTATTGCTTTGGTGATATTTCCTCATTAAGTTTCCAGTCCAGTGCACCACGTTTGAGGAAATTGAAACTTGAAAGAGTATCAGCACAGATGACCAATGATGATTTGTTTACCCTCACTCAGAATTGCATGAATTTAACTGAGCTTTCACTGGTGGGATGCAGACGTCTTAATCCAGGTGTGCACTACTCTACTCTTGTTTGAATTTCTATGATGTTTGGAAAATTCTCCTGTCTGCTGTTCACCCAGTTGTAACAAGCAAATCCAATTTGCTATACTTCTTCAGATCAATTAGGAATTACAACAATCACCATGCCTCAATCCGAAGCTAGTTAGGGTCGGCGGTATGAATCCTCGCTACTCATGTTGCTCCATTTAGTCCGTCAATCTAATATCCAAAAATTTAGGTCTCTACATTTTTTAAAGGCATGCAAATCTCTATCAACACTAAGAGACTCCTAACGAACATTGGACTCAAAGTAAGTGTACCAACATGACTAGGCTTTAATCCAGCTAATTGGTATCACTTATTTGGGTCTTTGTCTTCCATAATGCCTTTATTTTTGCCAAGTCTGCCTAGAATTTAAGAGATCGTAGGTTTTCTGAAACAAGTTTTTCCATGTGATTTTTGGTGTACCTTGTCCTTTTTAACGGCAATCCCGTCTTATCTCTCAACTTCACTTTTCTTATGTTGGCTAAACATGTGGTGCATATATACTGTCTTACTTCTTCTTGTCCTAACTAAAACCCTCACTCTCTAGAAAGTTTCTCCTTGGTTCATGTTTTGGTTGACACCCTGCTAATTTCATCAATTAACACAATAGTCTTCAAATAGCATACACCATAGGAACTCATCTTGTATATTATTAGTTAATTCATCCATACTTGGTGTAAACAAGTATGGCTAAATGCCCTATAAAAATAAAGTAGGGGCTAAATGCAGCAGATAATGGGTGTAAACCTACTGTTATGGGAAACTCCTTTGTTTCTCCTATCACTGTTCTCACACTAGTTGTGAAGAATAAGAAAAAAGAGATGTTGGGAATGGATTGCTTGACTATTTCCTCAACCATGTTGGGGGTGTAAATAGTGTTTACAAGTAGTGCAAAAAAAGAAAGGAAACTAATTCCTATTCCTAATTATTCAACCTATCCCAAATTTACAAGGAATAGTCCCTTGTCATATTAAAAATTTCCTGATTCTTAACACTAGTGATGGCTTCTTCATACATATTTTTATATATCTATATGGATTCAGTTCTCCAATATCGACCAAAGGACATTTCTTGACATTTGTTGATACACTTGCTCCAGATTAATAAATATAATGTGTGGATCTTCCTTCTTCTCCCTATAAATTTTCATCAATTTCTTAGCAAGATTGTAACCTTATTATAGATCTACCAAGACTCAAGTCAAGGCGATGGACCACTATCACTATAGATATATGCTTTCCCTGGACTGTGTTCAATGGCACCTAATATGCCAACAAGGGCTTAAAGCATAAAACCAAATTGGTTCTTAGTCACTCTTCTAGTGTCCCTATGTTTGTGCTCTTCCCTCTAGTTTCACCGCATGATTCATACGTTAAATGCCACAATAGTTTTCACAACTTTGAAGATCCAATTGTTCTTATGTATTGGATCTAGAGATATGGGATTACGGAAGGGGGTTGGAAAATTAGAGATATCGTTTTGCATTTTTGGGTGTGGTTTGTGGAGGAATATCATGAAGGGATGTGATTATTTTGTGGAAAATATCTCATTCAAGGTAGGAGACGGGAGTAGAGTATATTTTTGGGGACATAATTGGTGTGGGAATATTTTCTTGAAAGATGAATTCCAAAGTTTGTATAGAATCTCTTACCAAAGAGACTTGACAATTTAACAAATTAGGGGGACACAAGGTGGAGAGACTTTTTGGAATTTGAGATTTAGAAGAGATTTTCAAGATTGGGAAGTGAGTGAGTTTCAAAGATTGATAGACTTACTTCATAGGCAAGTCAATCCGGCGAATAATCCCGATGTGTGGTGGTGGGGCCTGGGAAATAATGGAGTGTTCTCTGTGAAGTCTTTTTATGTGAAACTTTTGGTTAGGGAGGAGGTTGATTTCCCATTAATGCAATATGAGTTCCAAGTGTGTCGAGAAAAGTGTGTTTCTTCACGTGGTTAGCCTCTAGAGGGGTAATTTTGACAGCGAAAAATCTTTTAAGCCGGAAGGTTGTCTGCGTCAGTTGGTGTTACATGTGCAAGAAAGGGGGCGAGGATGTGGATCACCTTCTTCTACATTACGGGCTTATCATGAGATTATGGTGGGATATGTTTAGGTGCTTTCACACACATTAGGTAATGCCAAGAATTGTGAAAGATTTGATGTTCAGTTGGAAGAGCAGGAGGAGGAAAAGACGAAGGGCTTGGAACATGGTACCGCTTGCGTTAACGTGTGGAGAGAGAAATTGGAGAGCTTTTGAAAGAGTCAGTTGAGGAGTAGCCTCCGCTCTCTTATTTTCTTTTGGAGTAACAGAAAGCTCCTTGTTGTATAGAGGATTGGGTGGAGTTTATTTTGTAGATTCTTGATCTTTTGGTATACCCTTTGTATACGGCCGTTGTGGCAATGTTTATGTATGAAAATACTTTTACTTGATCGAAAACATATTGGAATCTTTGCCAGATAAATTATGAGATGAAAATCCCGGTTTTCTGACCTTATAATATTTCTTTGCAGAGTCACAAGATACTATTTCAAAGGGTTGGCCAGGGTTGATCTCTCTGCATTTAGAGGTTTGCTGTTATTATTGTCACTCCACTTGTTGTATACTTGCTGTCATGTTTCTTTTTGAAATTTCTAATTCTTCAACATGAAGAAAGAATAATTTTTTATTAAAATTTGCTCATGTGATAGGATTCTTAAATGCTTCAGCTGGCAAATGATTTCCCTGGGGGGGGGGGGGGGGGGGGGATATACTAGCATGTTAGGTGTATCTTTTAGGCTATTAAATATTTCTTCACGTGCAGTTGTTGCAACTTAAGTTTTGCGACCTGTTACCAACATTTTCCAACTAAAGAAAAAGGTTATTTTCACAAGAGATACACATACGATGGGAATCTGAAGTGTCCCTGGGTGAAAAACTGAGAGAAGGCATAAGCAATTCAATTAATGGATGCATACCTCCTATTAAGCCGTGTATCCAGTACCAGTTACTAGAATTCAGAATCAGCTGTATTACTACAAACAGGATGTAGCAGAGATCAGAATATCTGCGAAGTTGGATACTTAAAAATGAAGTCTCTCATACAACCCTAAGTCTAAACAATGCCCCGAAGAATTATGATGCTCCTAAGTAAACATGCCACAAAATCACGAGAAAAGATAAAATAGAAAGCTCAAGTACCCTGATAATGTGTGCGCAGAGGTTTAACAGAAGGCTGGCCATCCACTGAGAAATAGTATCAAACTCCCGATGAGAAGTGTAATTTACCTGAGATCACAATCTCTAAAATTCCTAAATTGAAGCCTGACAAGTACAGATCCTACTGTTGTTTTGGAACTAGGCTTCTAAAGCCGAAACATACTTTCCTATATCAGTTACAGAGGTCTGACGCATAAGAAGCATTTGATTAATGAGTTGAATGTCATGTCACTTTTTTTTCAGAAGCATTTAATTAATGAGTTGGATTTCATATCACATTTTGTTTTGTCCTGTTAGTTATTTTAGAACTCCATATGACAGGAGATATAGGTGGTTCCATTTTCATACGCTGCATATATAGATATGAGATGCCTAATCAAACAAAAAGTCTCGATGTTTAGTCCTTTCAAACGTTCTTTATGGCTTGTTCCATCACTAGTATCTTTGGGTTTGAAACTTATTTGTTTATTTCCTCTAGAAATGTAATTTAATTGCACCCGTTCTCTCACAATTTCATAATCTTTTTAGGACTGTGGCGGAGTAACTGCCAAGGGTGTCACTTCGCTTATGAATTGTCAAGCACTTGAAGATCTTTTACTACGTCATAATGTAAGTCTTCTACTACTGAATGTCCAGCACTTCTGTAGATCAAATAAAAATCAAATGGAGGAGGATCAGTAATACTGGAGAGTAAATTCCCAAGGGCACATTAAATATAATACAAACTTAATCTGATTCTTCTTTTCTTTTTTTTGTTCTATGCATGAGGACTTCTAGGAAGTCTAAGTGAATCTAATCACACTATTTGTGACCGTACAAACACAGGGAAGTTTTTAGTCTGGGTGAATTGACATTGTTGCCGTGATTTTATTGTTATGTGAAGTACCTATAGATGCTCCCTTGAAGGGGTTTTGAAGATCCTGTTATCATAAATTAAATGTCAATACTGAAAAAGTTCAGTTTTTGAATGATAGGGCCTGGGAATTGGCAGAAATTTTATTATCTGTGCCGCTTCAAGGGTAAGCATAGATAATTTGTGTTTTCCTTTTTAAGATATGAACCCTGACGTTTCTTAATAGCATTTTTTTAATGCAATTAGATGCCACTGCTCCGGAAGGTAGCAGTTGATGTTTGCGATGCAAAGGATGGTGACTTTGATCTTCCAGATGTAAGACCTCTAACGCACTCTTCTGTTCTAATAATGTGCAGAATCAGAGACCCCCTTCTTTCTCAATTTTCTTTTTTAATGTTAATCTCTTTGCAGCTGCAATAGTTGTATTATTCTTTAGCTTCTTGCATAACTAAAAGTGAAGTGAAGTGAATCTTCTTTCCGTGTCAAGAGTAGTGCTTGGCTGTCATTCTATTTATTCTATCAGCTCATATTCTGGCATTGCCTCCATATATATAATTGCCAAGAAGTCTTTAATAATCTTTGTCGTCCTGATATTTGTATTTCTGGTTCAGTTTCTTGACAGGAACTTCTTACGCATAGTGAAGATAGCAAGATGCAATTTAAAAAGGCGAACATTAGATTCCATGAAATCTGGGCCTTGTACAACTCCAGTGCATGCAGAGACTTTGATACTGACATGGGACAGTAAGAAACTCTCGAGAACTGTTGTCAAGGAAAGATTATAGCGTTTGATGGTGAAAAATGTTAATATGAGTTGAAAGAATGCACATTTACTGGCACAATAATGCAATGTTTTGCAAATTAAAGTGGTCAAGTCGTATTGCTGGGCTTGGGCAGATTAGTGCATGAAGATATAAGGTTTTGAGCTCATGGCAGGAACAAAGTTATCTAATGCAATACTGGTATTCTTGGTCTGTTGTAACCTTTTTATTATGTTCAACTGCCTATTTGGTTTAACACGAGCCAGGACAGGGCTAGGTATAGGTAAGGGGGGTCAATTGAATTACCTTTGTTGTAGAATCATATTGTGGATATAGAACAAAATGAACCTTTTTTTATTATCTATGAACTCTCAAATCCCCTTGACGTAAGAGAAGATTCAAAAGTTGCATCGAGTCACAAGTTCAAACACAATCTGGTACTCCGTTTTATTTGAATTTCCTTGTAAAAACTTCTTACTTCTCCATTGTGGGGAAATACTTCAATCTCTATGGATCCCTTTTTTCTTTTTTGGTCGGGGCTTACTTTAACCCGCCATTTCATGTGCTTAGTTCATATTCACCTAACCAATACTCTTTCTTGGTAATTGAGAAAGTACATTTAGCTTAAATTATTTATGGAATTCAATGGGAAAAAATAGGCGGAATGAGGAAAATGCCTCTTAACACCTCTGACAGGAAGCCGTATTTCTCTCCCTAGTGTGCTTGCCTTCCCATCACACTTAAATGGATTATTTCTTTGTGCAAAGCTTTTCCCCTTGTCCCGGTGCTCACTTTCGTCCTTTTTGTTTCTTCCAGCGCTTAGTTAACCGACTTATTTTTTTTTAAGAAGAATTGAAACTTGTTATATTATCCAAGAACATAATTGTACAACATGCTTTAGCGTACACAAGACATACATATGCATGTACAGAGGTGTGTAGGAATATGTCTTATTAAATGGATTAACAAATTTAAACGATTCTCCCTGCTAGCTGCTGCTATTTTTGGGATTTTTTGTACTGCTGGTAAGTATGGTTGCATGGCCTTTTATAAACTGCTAGAAATGATACTTCAGCGTTGAAGAAACAAAAGTTAGTAGCAGGAATAAAAAGGCACAAGTTCGAGCATCATTCCGATCAACTGGGTTCTTTAGGAGCAAACCATCAGCAGCATAGTAGGCTACCATCTGAGAATACTTTGCACAATATTATTATGCAATAACATGAGCAGTCTCCATATCAGTATGAGTCATCCATATCAATCAACTCAGTGTGAGCAAGGGGAATGAATATCTGTGCAAGACTCATGTAGACATTTCATAAAAAATGGTATGCTATGTTACTCCATACAATAATACACTAAAAACAAGAACCTGAGTCGCCAATACTCCGTCAATCCCCTTCTTTCTCTCTTTTTAAATAAAGCTCCGGTGTTCCTAAACTTATACTACCCTGTTTTAGAATTTGGGACATAACGAACAACACACTAGCGACCAAACTTGCTACACTAGTAGGGCATGTGGGAAAAGCAAGAGTAACTCACCCTCGGGGGAGATATCGGAATAAAGTACCCTGCCAGTGGATTCCACTGTTTTTGTAAAGGGAGGTAGACTTGTTCAGCCCCTCTATAAGATAATGATACTTTTGTCTCTCTTTTAACTCCATAGCAAAATCCATAGCGCTGGTAAGGCCGGGACCGTGGTCGTCCGTCTCCAGTTTGCAAACCGATAAGATCTCTAAGATTGACCAGCCAGCTGGGTTGGTTTGGCTATTCTTTTCTATTGAAAAGGAATTAGCTGTCTGCGCGAGTCACCTTCTTCTAGGCTCCACTGGACAACACGACATTTTCTTTCAAATATATATAGGTCGGATGTACTTGTGAATGGTTCCCAAGGATCCAATATGACCACTTAGGTCTACGTTGCCACAATATTGTTCTATGGAAGCGGGAGGTTTAGAAGTTTGGCCCGATTTTTTTGGTGTCGTAGGCCATGCCGCTATGGTGAAATCGGTAGACACACTACTCTTAGGAAGCAGTGCTAATGCATCTCAGTTCGAGTCCGAGTGGCGGCATACCATCTTCTAAAAAGGATAAATAGATCTTATAATGAATTCAATTTTTGATTTTCATTTTAGAATTATGTAATTAAGGGACTCTTCTTTTTAAATATTTTTTATGATATTTTCAACCTTAGAGCATATATTAACTTACATTTCTTTTTCGATCGTTTCAATTGTAATTACAATTCATTTGATAACCTTTTAGTCGATGATCTGGCTTGAACCTTTGGGTAGACTCGACAGGATCAACAATCATAGTTACACGAAGTACGGTAGAATTCCTCGGTACGGTCATTCGGGAAGTCCCTCCGAGGGCGACTCCCATACAATTCTTGCGAGAGCTGGAGAAGTGTCTACGGGTAAAGCACATATCCATATAATTGCTTGCCATCTATCGTGAATATCGTCCAGTCAAGTCTTTGTTCTTTTATTAAACAATATGGGTGCTAACAAGATTCCCCATGTTATATGCGATGTCAATAAAATTCTCCAAAGAGATTCTCATTCATCGTTGGGATAAAGAGAATTTTCGCAATGATTTTATTTTTTAATAAAAAGTGGTTAATAGCAATATCCATTTGAACTCGTTTAGTGGCTTTCGAATGGAGTCTTCCCTAATTACCTCATAAAGTTCTTCCTTAGTAAGTCGATTTATTAGACAAATCATTTCATTCTACTCAAGTTCAACGTTGACTAAATTAGAGACCCGGGGCCAGAGCAAGTTGGGTTGGGGTATAGAGCCGTAAGCGCAGTGGGGGTGACAGAGGACGTGCTCGTACGGTTCATAGAAGGATATGAAAAAGTATTTTTTTGTTGGGAACTTTCACTCCTCTATATTCAAAATATGCCTCTAAGAGCATTACGATCTGCAGCTCAAATGGTCCCTTATGAAGTCTCTATGGTCTTATTCTTATTGTGCGCCTTGTGAGCGCATTTGGATCCGCGAAGGCAACCGCTCGGATGTTCCCCTAACCCAACCCGGGAACCAACCAAAAAACTCAAAAAAAATTATACGAGAGAGAACATTGGCTTTTTCTTTTAGGAAGAAAAAAGAGCGAATTAGGTATTCCTGTCAGTGATCAAGAAAGCAGGAGCAAAGGATGTAAGCGTAGGCTGCGCGAGCGGAGGCAGCAAACGGTACTAGAGGGGCAGAGTCAACTTGAGTGGCAGATATGGGAGAAGAGAACTACTCGACTGGCCTAAAGTGTTTTAACATAACTCAATTTAAACATAACTCAATTTCTAAGACAGCTATCATTACACTAACTTTTCAACTGGAGCATTGCTAAAAAGAATCATTATCACAAACATAATACACAAGTCAAATAAAGTATCTTATACTCTCTGCCCAATCAAATATATATGAGCCGGACGTATTAACTTTCACGACTTCATACATAATGCAAAGTGCATGAGAAACTTCTAAGCAGAACATGCCCTCACTGCTCGGAAAAATATGTACCAAAAAAATCTGAACAGAATATTATCACTATATTGGTACCTTCTCAAAAGGTCCACAGCTAAAGTTCTATCTGTTCACAATTTATACTGATTCCTAGTATAAACATCCATCCTATGAAGCAGTGCAGAGACTAAATGCAGAAGAATAAATAGTTGGAACCCCTTACAACTCGTTTTTGAGAGTAATGAAAAGAAGCTAATCATTGGTGCAATCTCACAAACATATTTGCAGTTGCTAAAATCATATACTCCCTCCATCCCAATTTATGTGAAATAGTTTGACTTGGCACGGAGTTTAAGAAAAAAAAGGATACTTTTGAAACTTGTGGTCTACCACAAGTTATAGATATTTGTGTGGCTGTAAATCATTTCATTAAGGGTAAAAGGGAAGGTTTTAAGTTTAAATTTTCAAATATAAAAATGTATCATTCTTTTTTAAAGAAACTAAAAAGGAAAGTGTATCACATAAATTGGACAGAGGAAGTACGTAGCATACCTAAAAGAATCAAATATGTAACACTGGCATAAACAGGTGGTCATTGAGCAGGTAATATGTTGTCACAGATATATGTTTCACCTGGATAATGACTTTCTGAGTATGACAGCAGATGAGAGGAGAGTCATCATCCAATCAATAAGCAAAACAAGTGCAATATGTCTCGTAATTTTTCTACTCAGTTTACGACTAGTGTCAAAAGTACACTATTCTTCTACTCAGTTGGCAACTAGTCTCAACAGTAAATGAAGAACTCAAGACTCTACTTCAAGATAATGTCCGGAGAGCATCCCAGGCTTCTATCATTTTTGTGGGAGGTGCAATGCTTGACCAAAAGATAGCAGTGAGCATGATTCAATCTCAAATCTTCTAGATCAGAATGCCTGGGACAGATGCCAATAAAAGTTAGAACCCTAACATTCTCTGGATATCATTTTCCACTTGAAATGGTTGGAAATTGAATACTAAGCTCTTAATCATTTCAAAAGAATCCTCCACCTTCGTAGACCCTCAACTTGAAGCCGAATTCATCACCCATACAAAGGATAGTTCACCACAAGTCATTCTAATCATTAGCAATTGCAGGTCGTCCTCATTAGGCACCACGAAAGCATTCAATGTATGAACCAAAAACTTCAACCCATAAAGAAAAAAAAAGAATTGTGCTAGTTCTCCCCAACCCCCTCTTTTTTTTTGTAAGATAATAATTTTATTAACAATTGGGGAAATCCCGTATACAACCCGTATACCAAAAGAAAAGAACCTCCACCAAAATAAGGTTCTCAACAATAGAGATCTCATCCTCTATGCAAATTGGGACCTCGAAAGTACACCAAAAAGAGACTAAAGACAGAACACTACTCTGTATTTTTACAAAATCAAGCTCCAGCCCTTCATAAACCCTCCTCTATTCCTCTCTTTCCAAATGACCCACATGATTGCTAAGGGGCAACGCTCCAAGCCCTCGGGCATTTCTTCCCCGTGTATGAGTCCAACCGTGCAAAGCCTCATTCACTGTACCTGGCATGACCCATTGCATCCCAAACAAATTGAGAGCCGCCCTCCATCACCGTCTAGCCACCTTACAATGCAAAAGAAGATGATCTACACTTTTGCCTTCACTTTTACACATAAAACACCTACTAACATAGGTAATTCTCTTCTTTCTCAGGTTCTCCGCTGTTAAAATCACACCCCTTGCCGCCAACCATACAAAGAAACAATCATCTAGCAATAATAACTGTGTACAAGGAAAAATTAAGAAACAAACCGCTGAAGCCAAGTACTTATTTAGAAGAGAAGTTTAGAACCACTCTTATCCACTTATCCTTTTGAATGTTAAACTTTTGGTCTACAGTTAGGGTGACGAACATTCAATAGTTTGGATCTTGTACTTGTTTACTTCATACTGTTCATAGTAGTCACTGCAGTACGTAGTGGACATGATTGGTGCGCGACAACTAGATAATTGCAATTGTGGCAATGCCAATATGTGGCCAAAAAGTAATTGATGGAGACGGATTAAGTACATGGAAGGTTTTAGGTGATGAGGCTCCCAGCCACAAATTAGAAAACGAGCCAGAGCTACAACTCCGTGAAAACCTAAAATACTTTCTCTTGTAAGATTACAAAGAAATTACTTCAAATAGATTTATTCTTTAACGTGTAACAAAGACGTTATAAATTTAGTGATATTCTCTAAGCTGATTCCATTTGTGTGTTATGTGTCTAAACTAGGCCCGGTCCAATGGGCCGGGCTGGCCCGCTATACGGCTGGCCCCGTCCCAATCCCCTAAAAAAATTTAGCGGAGTCGGGGTTCGAACTCGGGACGGGGCTTGGGATCGTCCCACCCCATCCCGACCCCGCCGCCCTCCTCTTTTGCAAAAATAACCATTGCAACAACGATCAAATTTCGATTTTGGCCGTTGTGCAACGACTATAACGGTCATTTTTTGCCCCCCACCCATAAACCTTCCTACCCATTAATAATTATTTTTAACCCCTGAGTTAATATATTTACACTTTACCTCTATTTCTCAACTATAAATATCTCATTTTCTTCATTTTTCTCGCAAATCTTCCTACCATCTCTCTAATTCAATCTCTCAATTTATCTCTACAATTCTACAAATCTTCCTACTATTAAATATCAAATCAAAGTTAAAAAATTAAGAGTGAAGTTGGCAACTAACTTGAGGATCATCCATCGAGCAAAGTTTCAATTTTCAACCTCGATTACACGTCGGCGTTTGATACCTTCGCTCCTTCTTTAAATTATTATTGTTACTTAATTTTATTATCTTTAATTATTTATTTGCATAATTAAAATGGAAGGATTAAGAGGTATGTTTAAGGGTAAGGGTAAGACTTTTTCTAGTAGGGGTAACAAGGGCAGGGATACTTCTTCTAGTAATCATATTCCTAATTCCGATGATTTCATTGATTTCACTCGTATAGATGAAACTGCTTTTTTTAATGATATACCATTAAATGATGAGGTAGATGAACCAAACTTTAATTTAGATGAACCACTAGATGACACACTCATTATGCACCTCAACCTAAAGCTCAGACTGAGTCTCAGCCTGAAACTGAAATTGGAATATCTTCTACCCCTAGTATGAGTCGAGGCCCCACACAATGAAAATTACAATCAGTTGCATGCCATTTTTTTTATAGGGACAAAGAGAATCAATTAGCTAGATGTAATATTTGTAAAAATATTTATAAATTTAAAACAGGAAAAGGTCAAGCTGGAACGGGAGGTTTATTGAGATATGTACAAGGCGAGCACACAGCTAGGTGGAATGAATATCAGGCTAAAAAATCGGGTATGTCAATGCCATCAGAGTCGGGACAAGATTCACGTAGTGTCCCCGACCTAGTACATGATCAAATTAACCCGACGACGGCGGAATTTTCGGTCCTAAATATGATAAAAACAAAGATAGAGAAAATATGGCAAAATTAGTTACGGTGGAGGGTTTATCTTTTTCATTTCCTTCCTTTCCTGATTTTATTCATTACATTGGTGAAAAACATATAATCCTGCTTTTAATGATTTTCCTAGATCAACTGTTAGAAGGGATGTTTTAAAATTTGCAAGTAAATATCAACAATATTTACGTTATGCATTGTATCATTTTAATGGCAAAGTGACTATCACTTCTGACATAGACCGTAGTACTAACGGTAATGATTATTTAATGGTAACATGTCATTGGATAGATCAAAATTGGTCTATGCAAGAACGGATTTTAGCATATAGATATATTGATGATAGGCACACTGGATGTTTTATTACACAAAATATTAATAAAATTTGTGATTATTATGGAATAAATGATAACTATTACATTAGATAATGCTACTTCTAATGATTATGTTATAAGACTTTTAAAAGTTCGATTAACTTCATGTTTTCTTGATCATTTTCATATAAGATGTGTGTGTCATATTTATAACTTAGTTGAAAAAGATGCCTAAAACTTTTTGAAAGCATTCTTTAAAAAATACAATTTGTTATAAATTTTATTTTTAAAGATAATAACATACAAAGACGCAAAGAGTATAAAAAAACTTGTTATGATTGTGGATTACCTTATAGAAAAATTCCAGAAGAGGTTTTGACTAGGTGGAATTCGTTGTATGAGCAACTACTTGTTGCTTACGATTAGAAACAACATATAACTTTATTATTTAACGCCCATAATAAAAATTCAAAGGATGTGCTTGTAAGATAATATTGGGAATTTTTTTTAGAACTTAATGGATTTCTAGAGAAATTTTTTCAAGCTACTAAAGAATTTTTCGGTATTTATTATCCTACTATTTCAAATATGTTATTTTATATAGCTCTAATATTTTTGTTACTTAATGAATATATGCAAAAACCAACTTATAAGGCATCTAATGAAAAAATGTTTAAAAAATTAAAAATATATATATTTTCCCATTCCCACTATTTATATTATTGGTGCGATAATAAATTCAACTATTAAAGTAGACGGTTGTAAAACACTAATAGAAACGATTTATGGTTGTATAGAAGTACTTCCAACAGACCCAACTGAAGAACCAACTCACAAATCAACTAAAGAAGAAATTATGTCTAGCATACACACTGAATGTAAACAAATATATACGTATTACCAACAACAAAGTGCAAATAATCAACCGACTTCCCATCTTCTACTACTTCGCTGTAACCTTATAAAAAAAGGTGTGATTTCTGGTGCTAGTATTCAAGGCCTTAGAAATAAAATGTTTAGTGGTTCAACTTCTTCACAAGTTAGCGAATTTGATGTTTATATTTTGCAGGGTGTTGTACCGTACGAATTAATTGTCAATGATGAAGGACATGAAGACTTGCTGAAATACTAAAGGCAGAATGAGAATACATTTTCAACACTAACAAAGATGGCCCGAGATATTTTGAACATTCAAGCATCATCAACGTCTGAAAGCGTTTTTTCTACTGGAAAATTTCAAATAGGAGAGCACAGACATTCATTGGCGAGAGACGCATTGGAGATTGCAGTTTTTTTCAGAGATTGGATTCGAGCGAAGTGTAGAAGGTGCGGTCAACCGGAGATCAACGAAGAAAAAGACAACTACAACGAAATCTTGTCCGAGGGAACATGAAGTGACGTCGAACAATTTGACCGACAAATTTCAATTCCAACCGAAGATTCTCAAGACATTGTGAGGAAATTAGAAAAAATATGGTTAACTATGTAATTTTTTTAATTGCAATTTTACTATGTGACAACTTTTGAACGATACCACAAAGTTGCAATTTTGAAATTGTATTATCAAAAAATCATATTTCTATTAAATAATATAAGAAAGTTTACGATATCATTGATGCGAGGTGGTCGCACCAACTTCATAAACCTTTGCATGCAGCAGGCCATGTTTTGAACCCGGGACTGTTTTACACTAACTATGGAAATGAGACTTTAAATTCACAAGTGTGGAACGATGGTCCCTGATTCAAAAATACAAGATGTCCTAGTCAAAGAGCTTGCTATGTACAAAAATGCAATTGGTCAGTTTAGTAACGCATAGGCTGTAAGAAACTGAGACCAAATGTCCCCAAGTAAGTGGGTTGATTTAGTTGTCTTTGACGGGGTACTTGTGCCTTTCTGAATCATACGTATGTCGCTCCATTCTCCAATACACTAAAAACAAGAATTGTGGTGGCAAATGCTCCCTCTATTCCATTTCATATGGCATTGTTCCTATTTTTTTAGGTTCTAAATTTTTTTCTATCATCCTATTTCTTACAACTTGCAATAAATTAAATTCATTAAACTATTTCAGATTTCAAATTTTATACTAAACTAACTTTTCATTTTTCTTCACTATCACTAAATTTGTAAGTTACACATCTTTAAACCCCATGTTTAGACAAATAGTATCAGATGGAGTAACTTTTATGACTTCATATACAAACAATGCTTGAGAAACTCCTATATTGAACATGCCCAATTGCTAGAAAAATAAGTCCACAAAAATTTATATATATTGAATAAAATGTTGATCACTATACCTAAACCTTCTTAAATCATTCACTGTTAAAGTTCTACCACTACAATTTAAATGATTCCTCAGTACTATATACATCCATCTTAAGAACCATTTTACTGCAGAGACTAAGGCAGAAGAAGAAATAACGGAACCTCTTTCTACTTATTTCTGAGAGTGTGACAAAAAATTAATCATTAGTCCCAAACTCTCAATGCCATAGAAACTTGAGATTACTTGACAGAGAAATGAAAATCGTGGATATCAGCTATAGGGAGAATCCCTTGAATATGATTATACTTCAGTAACAAAATGATACAATCAATTAAACACCCACGCCAAAATGTAGTGTCAAAATCTATTGGTAGGACATATAGCACATTGACATATTATTCACAAATAACCAACCTTGAAAATATAATGGCCTTCAGTCTGTCGTGAACATGACTGCAAATGATTCACACGTCTATCACAATGCATATGGTGATGTTCTAGCAGCCATATTATCAACTTGAGCCTGCATCTGAGCAGCCCTAACCTTTGATGCTGTAGCGCGATGAAAGAATTGCTCGCGGGACAACAACCTTACGCTCCTCAAGTACTGATCAAACGGTATTGCCCCGCCCTGTATAGCTTTGTCCAACGAATAAATCACATCCTCTAACGCCAAATCTGACGCCGTGCAATCTAGCATCTGCTTAGAAAGATTATCACAAGGCTCAAACGTCATATCCACATCCACATTCCCTAAATTGGCCAATTTCCCTTCGTTGTCCCTAAGCCAACCCTCTAACACATCACTATTCATTAAAACCATCTGCAATTGCTGCTCCAACCCTTCTTTCTCGTTAATCATTTCCTTTAACCCTTGTTTCAATTGCTCCTCCCGTTGCTTCAATACTCCTTGAGCATTAAACAACCCCTCCACATCCGTCTCCCGTGCTTCCCTCAACCCTACTATATCCCTATGCAAGCTACCAACTAGCTTATCTATCGCGTTTCTCTTATAAACCTCCGACGGATCCTCCATTCTCACTGTACCACCACCACCACTCCCATAAGGTGATTTTGGAAATGGCCGCGGAGGTATAGCGGGTCGGATCATCCCCGATGACCCGATGGCCAAATTTGGATTCGAAAAACTCGTACTTGGCGGTGGATGAGGGTTAGGGTTTAACGGCCGTTTCGCGTAAAGAGGTGGATCCCTACCAAAGAAATGACTCAAATTTCTCCCCAATTCAACGAGATTCGAGCTTGGGTAAATCCAATTTTGAAGATACGGAATAGCAACAATACCAGATGGATTAACAAACGGGTGTGGACATTTAATAATCATATCATGGGTTGGGTTAACAAAAACCAAAGGAGGATGACGTGGATAAGTTTCCATTAACCAAATAATAACAGGAATATTATACGTAACATCTTGATACACCATCGGGACAGTACCTTCAGCTTGTAATAGATTTACAGTTCTGCCATCATTGTGAGTAAACGTCGCCGTTTTAGGTTGAAGTGAAGGGTAATTATCGATTAATGAAAGGAGGTGTTGACGGATTAACCATTTGACATCTTCGGTGTAAGGAAGTGCTGATGGGCCGCGTTGGGATAGAACGCTGCTGAGGAATTGTTGAGTGTATTGGGTGGAATTTGGAGACATCATTGGAGACAAGAGATTGGGGATTTTGATGAGATGTGGGATTAGGGATCTGTGGGAGGTTGATTTAAGAGTTGCTTGGAGAGATAGTGTACCGACTACCGCGTACGGCGTGTGGAAGGAGTAACTGGGAAATTAATTAAAGGGGAGAGGTGGAAGATATTTGAGTTGATTCCTTGTTAAAATACATTCGCAATTCCTTAAACTTATCAATAAATTCCATATGTTAGGGTAGTTTTTAATTTTTACATCTCAAATTGATGATTTTTTATTTTTTCCTTTACTTACAAAATTATCGAAAATATCTTTGAGGTTCTGGATTCGAACCCAGCAAAATTAAAAAAAAAATAAAAAATCGCAAGATAAGATTTACAATTTCGGAAGACAAGATTTTAATAAAAACTTGTCTTGCGAATTAGTACTACATAACTATGTCGGACAAGTCATAGTTTATATGTACCTTGATAGAGACTATGCCTTGTCCGGCATAATTTTTATGATAATTTGACTTAAGAAATTATTTTCTTTTTACTCTGTTGGAGTTTGAACTCAGACTCTCTGATTTCGTAGTTTATATGTAGTTACATAGAAATCATGCCCCTTAAAATATAATTACATAAAAAAGTAAAATTATGCTTTGTCTGGCTAGTTATTGGGTATAATTTCTATACAACTTTGATCGAATAGGCATAGTTTCTATGAAGATCTTGTCTTGCGAAATTTTTATTTTTATTTTACTTTGTTGGGGTTAGAACTTGAACTCTCTGATTTCATAGACCAGTGAATTAAGGGGTATATTAGCCCACAATTTTTCATTAAATGATAGGTAGGGACAAAAATTGAAGACACTGCAAAAAATAAAGACCAGCTCAAACGAAGGCCAATTCACGCAAAAAAAGAAGAAGATAAATTTCACTTCAAGCTAACATATGATATATTATTTATACTACTCCCTCAGTCTTAATTTATGTTGGATCATTTGCACTTTTATTCTTATTTTGTATTGGTCTTTAATTTTTGTCCGCAAATAAAAATTATGTCTTTCGGGGACATAAGTTCTTTACGAAATCTGACACAAGTTGTGCTAGATCCCGTAAAGAATTTATGTCCTAAAAGGCATAAGTTTCATTTGAGGGGCAAGAATTAAAAATCAATCCATTTGAAGGAAAAAATTAAAGACCAACCCATTTGAAGGGAAAATCGTGCAATTTTTTTATTTATGTGATGTAGTTTGACTGGGCACGGAGTTTAAGAAATAAAGGAATACTTTTGAATCTTGTGATTTAAAACAAACCAAAAATATTTGTATGGATATGAACTATCCCATTAAGCATAAAAGATAAAATTTTAAGTTAAATTATTGTCAAATAAGAAAATGTGTCATTCTTTTTTGGACTGACTAAAAAAAAGTGTGTCAGATAAATTGGGACAGAGAGAGTAGATTATTCAAGCTTAATTTTTTTTTAAATTTTTACGTTATTCTCAAGTGGTCATTACGAAGATAAGCTAACTACTTAAAATATGTCACTCCTCTTAATTATACGGATTAGCTGTAAAACCTCAAACATGCTCTAATTGAGTCTGATGTCTATAATTAGGATGTGTCATATTTATGTAGTTAACTTATCTACGTATAGGCGCTTGAGAACTTGCACAAAAACTTTTCTAAAATTTGAGTCAAAAATATTTAATAAGAACATTTTATCATGTGCTCAAGTGCTAAATTGAAACATGTTGAAATTCGAGTGACTAAAAAAAAATTCTGACAAGTTTAAGGACTTGTTGATATATTTAATCTAAAAAGATGATTACTTCGGTCCGATATTCTTTTTGTAATCAGGATGTCCGAGCCAGTTTGCATTCACTTCAATTACATAAACTACGACATTATTAGATAGTTATATCAAGTTAAATTTATGTAAAGTATATATCTTTTCTTTTATAATTGTAATTTTTGGGTAGACATCAATATAAGTAGGGTTTTTTTTGCTAGAATGCCTATCCAGAAACTCATTTAAGAGAAAGACCTCAAGTTTCTGAAAATTAGGGGGACGATTTCCATTTATGACATCAGCAACGTCAGATTTTACTGTGTTCAAATCTAGCCCCAAAATTTCAAAAATTACACTTTGGTCTCTAACGCCAACCATTTAATTATCCAAAATAATAAATAAAAAACAAAATATTTTCCTCCATTTTAATTACCCAAAAAAATAATTAAATATTTTCCTCCAAAAACACTCGGAAAATCAGTCTTGAACGACTTATTATAGTGTCGATTGCAGTCATAAATCATAGCCATAGTATATTATAGATTTATTATGGCGTTGATTGCAAAATATATTATAGTAGGTGGTGATTACATGGGTGAATGGTCGGAAACCTCAAAATAAGTCAAACTAGAAATAAACCACCTTACTCTATAATAACTCAGTGTTTGGGATAATTTTAGACCATTTTGATCGATGATAAACTAGAGAAATAAAGCCGACTTTTGCAATATGAAGCATGCTGAATTTGCACTAGTCCAATGGGAAAATTAAAAAAAGAAAAGAAATTCAAACTCCCAACCCCAAACTCCAAATCTCAAATTGCATAAATCTAAGGGATTGTAGATAGGTATACCATAGACTAACTGTCGTCAATAGCTAACAATTATCATTTAGGCTCGACTTCATGCATGATCAAAATTATTCACATGTTATGTATAGACCAATGACAATATTTGTCTAAAACGCTATAAATAAATCAAATAAAATAAATAAAAGGACATGCCACTATTTAAACATTATAATAACACTTTAATACATCACATGAGAGTCGTCATCCATTGAATACATGATCATAAGAGTTTTAGGACAAGTAATGATACATAAAAGGTCAATATTTGTCTAAAAAGGTTTAAATAGTATGAAGTCTTTTTATCTATTTTATTTTATTTATTTATGTTTTTTAGATAAGTATTGGCCTTTTAAGTACTATTACTTGTCCTTGAAATTCTTTTGGTCATGTATTCGATGGATGAGGACTCTCATATGATGTATTAAAGTGTTATTATAATATTTAAATAGTATCAAGTCTTTTTATTTATGGCTTTTTTAGACAAATATTGACCTTTTAAGTATTATTATTTGTCCTAAAACTCTTATGATCATGTATTTAATGGATGACGACTCTCATGTGATGTATTAAAGTTATTATAATGTTTAAATAGTGGCATGTCCTTTTATTTTATTTTATTTATAGCTTTTTAGACAAATATTGTCCTTGGTCTATACATAACATGTGAATAATTATTGATCATGCGTAAAGTCGAGTCTAAATGATAACTATTAGCTATTGACGACGGTCAGTTTATGGTATACATATCCACAATCCCTTAGATTTATGCAATTTGAAATTTGGGATTTGGGGTTTGACATTTGGGATTTGGATTTCTTTTCTTTTTTTAATTCTTTTTCCCGTTGAACTAGTGCAAATTCACCATGCTTCACATTACAACAGTAGCCTTTATTTCTCTAGTTTATCATCGATCAAAATGGTCTAAAATTATCTCAAGCATTGAGTTATAATAGAGTAAGGTGATTTATTTTCAGTTTGGCTTATTTTCTGATTTATTTCCTCTATTGTCTCTTTTCTTAATCAAACTCCTCAATTGTCTTTTTTGATCAAACTCCTCCATTCTCTTTTCATAAATAAAAGTTTTACAATAAATTACATAAAAATAATAGTCTATTAGGGATAGGTAAATGATGGTTCAATCATCATGCTCCTTCCCGAACCTTTCATAAATTACACACAGAGAATGTGCATTTCAACCGCTCTATGTCATCTCTGAGCCTCGTGAAGAGACGTTCCATATCATTTCTCAGGAGGAGTACATCGGGTGAAAGGCGTTAATGGCGGTGATAATGATTACGCCGTGGTCGAGCTTGAATCCTTCTCGTCAGAACATCGGATCAATATCTTCATCAAAACCAGACTGCTTTGAACCATCCTCAAAAACATAACTATCACCTCGATCATCTTGATCTCCATCCACACTATGCTCATACATGAGGTCTGAATAGGTCTCGCTATCAGCTTCTACATTTCTTTTTCTTTTTCCTTCTCGTCTAAGTAACCACTTTTTTTTTTATCTTTAACAGTCGCATTAGAACGGATTTGAACCATATCAACATAACATGAAACTATTTTTCCTAATCTTCCTCTACATCTAGGCATTCTTTATGATCTATATACAAACAATAGAGTGACGTTGATCAACCACGATATAGTAACAAGAATAATCGATCAAAAGTCTAGTATAGATCATAATCCATTTGCAAAAAGCAAAAACAGAAAAAGAAAGATCGAAACAATCAAAAAATACAGGCTAAACTTCCAAAATTTTGAATAAAAATCAAAACTTTATGAACACCGTGAATTAAAAAATATAAAAACTTTCAGGGAATATGGAGCTCAAAATGCTCCGAAATAGTTGCCAAATTAAAAAAAATCATGAAAAAGATGACTGAACAATATCGAAGTTTGGGGGAAAGGAAGAGTAAGTTGAAAGCTTAAGAGAAATTTTAATTTCAGAAAGTGGAGGGATTGAAGAGAGATGAGTTCTTGTATATTTTAACACAAAAGAAAGGGATTTAAGTGTACTATCTTAAAACTTCCAAACTTTCAAAAATGATGAATTGTACCCCCGGGACCACTCCTCTTTGCCCTAAGCTACAAAAAGAAATTCAGAGACTTTTCTCTAAATTAATACTTACCAAAGGCCTATTTGCCAAATTTTCTCATAAAAGTATTGAATAACTCTATCGTGAGAAAAACAGAATCTAGTGGTTAATTTTTTTATGAGAAAAAATCACCTAGTGAAAAAAATTGTCATAAAAAATCAGCTAATGTTTTTTATTATGTTAGAATTTGAACTAGGAATTCATGTTTCTCAGCTCACTTTAGTGATCACTAATCGCGTTTTTGAATCATGAAAAGTATATATTTCATACATAAATTTACCATGTAATATATATCTTCGCTCTAATTTTTAAAGCTAAATTATTTAGTTTGCAATAAACATCAAATGCATTTAGTATTAATGCTTTTCGTTTGTTGCTTTAGCTAAACAAAATTGATCCCTAATACTTGTAACTTTAGAAAAGCAAGAGAATGTTACTCAATCATTCTTTTTCATAAATCCACCCTACAACTCTAGAAAGACAGATGCTCATTAGTTACTCATTTAAGGAATAGATGAAAGTAATTTAATCAAATACTCTTTATAATTAATATTATTAAATAATTTTCTTAATACGTGTGCTAAAACTATAAATGACAAACAAAAGGGGACGAGGAAGGTCCTATATTATTCAAGGAAAAATAAAATTAATGTTTTTTTAAGAATCATCTCAAGGAAGGTGTTCTAAATATGTCTCTGTTCCCATTCTGTAACCCATTTTGATGTGGTTATATGAGCTTATCATTTGAGACTCAATACCATGCTTCTTTATTTACACATGTAGACTTGCAGCAATTTTTGGAAATATATTTTATACTATTATATTATCTGACTTGAGCACTTTATGAAAACATTGTACACAGTTTTGACAGTCTTTTAATACAAGAGAAGGATAAAATTAACTTCATCCTTAGATATTTTAAAATTAACACTACTAACTAGTAATACGAGACAGAAATAAAAAAGGTAGAAAATCACAATAGAAAAGAAAAAAAAAAGAGAGTGAATCAATTCAAATAATACACCAGCACTAGTAATACGAGACAAAGAAATAAAGAATCGCAAACTCATTATAACGGAATAAAAAAAAGAGTAAAAGAGTGAATTAACCCAAATAATACACCACCACGATATCCCACTATAATTATTACTTCATAATATGTTTAGCCCTCTTATGTTGGTCATCACTAATAATGGTCTTTTGAATTTCATTTCCTGCAAAATTTCCAGCATTTAATTCCATGTGGTATAATAAACTTGTATTATTACTCTATATTTGGGATACCGTGTTATACTATTAAAGATACTCCAAATATAACATATTTCATACATAAAAGGCACCAAGCACACATCTTAACTGATTGAAGATTATCTGTATTAGATCATACATCAACAGAGAAACATGAGGATTTACCAATAACTAACGGACCAAAAATGTTATTATCCCAATAACTAAACATTTTCTATATCTAATCAAGGATCTGTAAAATAACTAGAACAGCCCTTACGTATACTGTCTTAACTGTACGAGATTGGGGTGATAAACTGTGTCCAGAAAACGAAAGAAACCCTTCTCATTTTCTCTTTTTTTTCTTCAAATTTACTTGTCAAATATTCATGAGATTCGACAAGATCTAGTTTAATTTAAGTGATTGTTCTAGCAAAAAAGAAAGGTCCAAGAATTTTAATCAGTCAAGAGATCATTTAGATTCCGCTAGTAGAGAGGATGAGGATACAGAATACCATATATTGACTAATCAAAAAGATATTCAGTCACCAAAAGAATAAGTAGAAGAGAAGAACAGAGCTGAACATAGTTGAACAGAACTACAAGAGTTTTCCTCACAAGTCAATTGAGCAGTGCACAGATAAGCAAAAGTATTAGTAAATTTCCTACAGGATATTCTATCTTACATCTATAAACAAAATTTTGATGCAAACATCACACAAACAAAGCATATAGATCTGCGACACAACGTCATTTACCAGCCAATCAAATCCTCAAATAGATCTTGTCCGATGTATGCACTACATCCCATAATTCTCCAGTGTAAACTTTTGTCAACGGACTCCAGATTAAGCACCTAAATCAGAAGAAGAGGATGACTATCTCACAAAAATCTAGAGCTAAATTTTAGATGGTTGATATTGAATTGGGTTTTAAAAGCCTGTCCATGTTATAAAAGAAAATGTCAGAAGAACATTGATATAGTGCTTATGCATTTCTGAACTCGTGTCTCTCTCATAGTCAAAGGCCATGATTTAAGATTGTCATTCTTCAGTTGCATTACAGAAGTGTTGCCACAAACAAGATATAGCAAACTGTTAATCAATTCAGAATTTCTACTATTAAGAATTTTACTTTAGTTAGTGAAATATAGTTTAACTTCAGCGAAAAGAATTTCACTTCATTGTTCGTCAAGATAATTAAAGGTAGAACAGGCAGCTTCCTTACTTTTTGCTATTTCTTCTGGAGAAAGAGCCCTTTGGATGTATCGCGATTTGCAACAATAAATAATGATGCTCCTGATAGCCTCTGACAAGTAGACAAGAAAGAGTCAAAGACACTGAACATATGCAGACTGTAAAATCATTTCCAACAGTAATCTCAACTTTACACACTTCTTATTTGAACACTATTTTGTTAGTATGGATACAAAATCTCATCAAGAAATGAAATTTCATCTTTATGAAAATAATTGTAATCAGTATTTTCAGCACTAATCAAGTGACAGGTTAACTAAAGGAGGTGTTCAAAACATTGAATAACTTCTCAAGAGAAAAGAAAGGGGAAACAAAGCACTAGTAGACCAACTAAAAATGTCAGCTGTAAAGCACATGATCTGCATATCCAATAAAGGACCAACATCAAGCAAGAAATATTTCAACAATACTTGTTAACATGAATATCTAAGGGTGGATATTTAGGCATAATATTTTGAAGGTATTGATTGCTTAATGCTAAGGGCAGCGACATGACGAATCATGTTAAGTGAATTAGCACTAGTAAATGTGTACAGGCAGTACCGAAAAATGCAAGAATAACTGCAATAGGTTGCAATCAGTTCATTTTCATGGCCAAAAATTAAAGTTCACAGAAAACATCTATTACTAGTGCGATTATTTGGCTGTGGCAAAATAAGCCACAACTCAGTTGTATGTCAAAGAGAGGAGGTACTATTTATAACAACCAAGGGATAGTCCCATCACATATGTTACTTTGGGCTTTCCCTAGGGAAATGCTACATAAAGTTGCAAGCACTAGATGGCAAAATGGATCTTGAAGAAAAATATGAGACAAAAAAAACAAGGGAATGAGTTTTCAGATAATCAACTCTCTTCCAGTCCTTACTTGTTAATTATTATTTCCTTATTAAAAAAACAAGTAAATGCCTGCAAAAGACTATCTGAAAAACTCATCCCTTTCTTGATTCATATTTGCACTAATGTATTAAATGGCGTAGATTTACCGCATGGAACATAAACATGTATTGTGTTGTGTGTACCCTCTTCCTCTGCCCATTCTGTATCATTACTTATAAAAGTACACCATCAAACAAGTTGAAGGAATAATAGTTAGCATCCTTACTTTGACACAAAAGTTGTTTGTTAATACTGCATGAAAAATTTATCGTCTCCCTCTTCCTCTGCCCATTCCACGACCTCTGCCTCTTCCTCTCCCTCTCCCCTGGCCTCGGGAACCCGATCCCTGAAAACCTGATCTCTCAGGCTTCAGTTTCAAGGACTGGATCCCTCTTCTCCTTTCAGTTCGTGTTTCCTTCTCTCCTTCATCTTCCACATACTTCGCGGAGCTTCTGGAAATAAAGGAAACTTCTCTTGAACCTCCGGGCCCCACCTTGATATTGTTCATATCACGAGAAGTTCGGTCATTTGACAAAGCTGCAACCCTTTCACCCAGTGGAAGAGCATCTTCCTTTGTAAGTGAAACATGGTTCCTGAATGCTTCTGCATGCCTCTCATCCTTGACTTCATACATTCTGAAATTTTTAAAGGAGAGTGAGACATATAACTATATTAATTCTTTACAGTAGTAATAAAAGGTTTCAGGATACGATCTGTTCTCATTAGAAAATTCATTTCATATTACTATTGGAATCCTCGGAAAAAAAAAAGATACGTGAAATCCACTTGATCTGCACAATTTGTATAAACCCATGCAAAAACTTTTCTATGTGAGAAACACCAGAGGTTAAACATGCCGATGATCATGAGTCAACTGCTATTTCTTGATACGGGTGCGGATCTAGAGGTCGGATCCTTCATGATCTAAATTTTAAGATTCGGGGATATGGATCCAATTATGGATACGGATGCAGGGATTCGGCTAAAAATAATTCAAATATCTAAAAATAGAGTTATAAAACCTAAATTATGAGATATTATGTGGAAAACTTGAGGAGAAATATTGATCAAGATCAAGACTTCAAGAGGAGAATCACGGAAGGAGATAAAAGGAAAAGGAGTGACATAGAAATTTCTATATACAAGGTCTTCCACTTACTTCAATTTCACCTTAGCTTTTGTTTTGTTTAAAGAAATTATTGAATCTGTCCGGAACCCAAGATCGATTGACCAGATCGGGTACGGATCCGACACCCACACCCACACCCATGTCGTGTCGACACGGGTGCGGCGCCAAAAGTGAAGAGTCCGAGCAACATATCTTGTAGCATGATGCATAACAACTTGTAGTCTAAACATGGCATGAATTAGGAGGGCATTCTTTGACTTCTTACCTCGGAACTTTGGACTTCTTTCTAGAACTTTTTTCAGTTACTTGTTCATCTTCTGATGATTGTGTTGCTACAGACGCATCAGAATCACTAGGCTCCTCACCGCGCATCACAGGCTCAAAATGTTCCTCCACTAAAGATGGTTGCTTTAAGGAAGGCATAGGGTGCAATGCCCGATACTCGTGAGAATTTTCATCAATTTCGAAGTCCTGTAGGAAAAGCAAAATACATCAAAAAGTTGAAGGATGTTGGAATCTGGCAGAAACTCTTTTTAAAAGAATGTAATTGTTTTATTAGAAGAGGAGTATGCCAATATAAAAGCAATTGCTTAAAAATATATTTATCAGGGACACCTAAAAAGTACTTCAGATAAATTCAGGAAACACATTCTTCTTGTTGAGAATGCTTGATCATCATTCCAAGAAATTATTCTGATGATGTGATTAATTTTTAGCCAAATTATTCTGATGATATTCTGGACTGGTTCTTAAACATCAGGAAGTGAATATGATACATAGTAAAAAATGTGTATACCCCAATTTCAAACATCCTCTTGAAACGTTCATCTTTCATAATGTCACTGGTCAGTCCTTTCTTCTTCTTTGATGTCTTCCTCGCATCAACGCCATCAACATCCTCCTTTATATTCTCAGCTTCTTCATTCTCAAGAATTTGCGTAACCAGAGAGCGATTAACTTTGGGTAGCTTCCTCTTAATCTGCAAAAGGATACAGAATGTGAGATAGATATTCTGAAAAAAGGTAGAAATTTTCTTTTAAAAGAGACATACATGTGGAGTTCTAGTTAAGTAAGAAACCTGTCTACCCCTTTTCATTCAGTTCAATAAGCACACAACTTTGATTGCAGCGAAACAGTAAAAGTAAATGTCACAACAAGAGCCATGAACAGAAACTACTACTGATATACTTGTAGACTGTAGTGCGATTGACAGACATGTAACAGCCGTCTGATTTTGAATCTTTAATAATATGAAGTACAAAGGATAATCTTTCTAATCTTCTGCTAACACAATCTTCAAGAGTAAAGCTCAAAATTCTAACATGAAACCGTATTCTTACACATTTGTTGTAATCTGTAGTTACCCAAAGGCCAAATAATAAATTGAAATGACAGGACAAGAAACATGTTTTGGTTGATGCTAGTGCAAAACGTAGTGAGTGCAAAGAGATACGGGACAAGTGTCCACTTGCAAAAGAGTCAATCCCAGACATTATGAAACTAACCGTGATACGACCATCACGCTCTTTTTCGAATTTTTCCTTCTTCCGCCGCTCTATATACTCATCATAAGCAAATGGATTTGACAACGCTTGTGCCTGGAAGAGCAAAGCATCAGCATGCATATAAGTTCAACCACAAGGCAATCATTTAAAGTTAGTAGACAAAATTATTCTTATTATCACCTTTTTATACAGCCGATAATCAATGAAGTAACCATGCATATAAGCTCTTAGAAGGTTGGTTCCAATCAAATTGGTCAAATTCAACTTTTCCAGATCTTCCTTTGTCAAAAATTTATAATCATCATAAATAGTTGTTTGGGGTTGCTCCTCAAGCTCTTCCTACAAATACATATCAAATTAGAATCACCATCTTCTATGCCATGAGAAGGTAACAAAACAAGGAGCACAATCACACCGTCAGGTTTTCAAGGTAAGAACACCACTTGGGTGCAGGTCCCAGAGAAGGTATGAAATATGAAGGTATTTGACTGGAGTCAAGAGCCAACAACATCAATCCACTGCCAGTGAATGCACACAAATCGTTGATTCTCCCACCCGTCGGTTCAATGCTTGTCATGCCTTCTCCCTGTAAGAGTTTTCAGGACCAAAAGTGAAACTTAGACTAAACTAAGTTCAGAAACATAAGCAACTATTCTGGGTGATGTATATTTAGTATTCCACCGCTTCATACGTGAACATTATTGTCAACTATTGCAGATAATTACAAATATTTATTGTATGATATCCTGACGCAAGTCAAAAGGGCCACAAAAACAGATAACCTAGATTTCATGGCGCAAAAGGTTGTTATTCAACATACTTTGTGTCATAGTCATGATGTAAACCTGTTGTTTCTCGAAAACAATAACCACCTTAATATATATTAAACATATCTGTCTTTTGATTGTGATGATACACCTAAGAGATCCAATTTATATCTTCACTATTTTCCCAGCATAAATGTTATATTATCATCTTTTTTAGCCCAGGGTCTATCGGAAATAGACTCTCTACCCCCACAAAGGTAGAGGTAAGGTATGCGTACATCCTACCCTCCCCAGACCTCACTTGTGGGATTGGGTATGTTGTGGTTGTAAATGTTCTATTATCTGCGGCTTCTCAAGTTACATAGCACTTAAACATCCCTAGGTCATTAATCTGTCAAAAGATCATATCAACCCAATTCATAGCTTAGATCTAAAGAAATATGAGCTCTAAAGACCGCTTCAAACTTCTAGTGCATCAAAGGATGGCCATTTGGCCCCAAGAAGAACAAAATCATGTCAAGAGAACAACGTCCGCTCAGTATAAGTAGGACCGCTTAAGGGAAATTTGAGGTTTGACAGATTTTGCAGATTAGAACAACTGAAAATAATCAATATGCTAAATAATATAACAAACATTTTTCATAAAAAGAATTTCAGCCTTTGTCATATCCTTCCCGTTTTATTTCTTCCCTTTCCTTTTTCCCTATATCTGCAAGACACCCTTGCACCTGAATATTAACCTTATACACAGACCAGCAAAGGTACCTCTTCATTCCTTTGCTGAATCAATTCATTAATAACTTCTCACACGGCAAAAAACAGCAGAAAAACAAAGGCCAAAATATCAACCACCGAGTACTGCACTCTATTGTTCAAACATATAAATATAATAAACTGAAATGATCTTATCTCAATAACTAATTACTAATTTAAATGACAAATATCATTAAAGAGGATCAAAGACTTGCATACCGTCTCAGGGTCCCAAATCCTAACAATGTGTAATTACTAATTTAAATGTTAAATATCATTAAAGAGAATCAAAGACTTGCATACCGTCTCAGGGTCCCAAATCCTAACAATGTGGCTGTCAGCAGTTATTAACTTTGTTCGTTCAGTGTTTAGCGTTTTATGCCACTTGATGTTCAGTATCGGGCTCCCATACCTATATATTGTCACAATGCATAAGCAATAGAGAACAACAACAACATACCCAGTGAAATCCCACAACATGAGTCCGGGGAGGGTAGAGTGTACGCAGACCTTACCTCTACCTTGGTAAGTAGAGCGGCTGTTTCCGAGAGACCATCGGCTTAAGATAGAGCATAGGCACAAGCAAAGCAAAGCAAACCAAAGCAAGAGTAAAGCAAGCAAGAGCAACGATAAAAATTTAAAGCAGTATGAAAATTGCTGGTATCAAAAGCGAATAAGTCATGATAGCGCATTCGAAAAAGTATGCATTAACTAGAGCAGGTAAATAAGCTAAACAAGGTATACTAAAGGACACATATCAGCAGAAAACTAGTTGCATGTGACTATAAAGCAATATTGTGCCTATTTGTATGATAGGCTAAGGAGGCCTACAATAAAAAAAAATTCCCCTACCGGTTTGCAAGAGTGAGTAGGACTACGCTCGACTACCTACTACCCTTCTACCCTAATCCGTGTCCTCCACAACCCCCTATCTAAGGTCATGTCCTCAGTAAGTTGCACATGCGTCATATCCCGTCTAATCACCTCTCCCCAATACTTTTTTGGTCTACCTCTACCCCTCCTGAACCAATCCATAGCCAACATCTCACACCTCCGCATTGGGGTGTTTGTGTCTCTCCTATGCACATGCCCAAACCATCTTAACCTCGCTTCCCGCATCTTATCCTCCACTGAGGCCACTCCCACTCTGTCCCGGATATCCTCATTTCTAATTTTATCCCTCCCTGCACATCCATCTCAGCATCCTCATCTCTGCAACTTTAATCTTTTGGATGTGTGCAGTCTTGACTGGCCAACACTCCACCCCATACAACATAGTCGGTCTAACCACCATCCTATAAAACTTGCCTTTAAATTTTGGTGGCACCTTTTTGTCGCACAAGACTCCAGATGCGAGCCTCTATTTCATCCACCCTGCCCAATACGATGCGTGACATCATCATCAATCTCTCCATTCACTTGGATAATAAACCCGAGGTACTTGAAGCCTCCTTTCTTTGGAATGACCTTAGTACCAAGCCTCACCTCCACACTTGTCTCAGGATCGCTCCCATTACCGAAATTGCACAACAAGTATATTGTCTTGGTCCTACTCAGCCTGAATTCTTTAGATTCCAGAGTTTGTCTCTCGTTACTGAACTTGCACTCCAAGCAATAGAGAACAAGAATACTTTAAATGGTAAAGTTGCCCAAACTAACTTACATATGATCCTTTATCCGCATAGGTTGAGAAGATCGCAAATCATAAATCAGAACCTGCACATTACAAGATATTGTTAAGCATCTTGATCACAGAAGACACAAATACAACTACGCCTCATTCCAAACAAGTTGGGGTTGGTTATATAAATCCTCATTTACCATGGTTTTCCATTTAAAATCATATCAAGACCAATAAAAATAAAACCTTTGCAGAAACCTCCGCAATTCAAATATATGCTTGCTAACAAAGATAACTGTTTTTTACTCAACGACAATATTTCTGTTTTTCAATAACTACTGTTTGATGCCTTCAAATGACAAGATATTTGTCACCAAAAAGTCCAGTTTCCTTTTAGCCAACTTGATTGATGATGAGCAAGCAAGACTCCTGTTGGAGTGGGCTTAAATAAAACCATAACTTATTTTTTTGTTTTCTATTCTCTTTTTCTACGTGAATAAAAAAATAGAACAGAAATTTTAGAAACCACTCTCTACATTCCCTTCCCGTGGTGTAACAACCCTTCAAGTTAATAGTGCCTTGTACTTCAAAAAACACCAGTAAGCCAACTTTTGGGCATCCCGTAGCTAATATTGTGACACCTCTTTTTGGTAAGTTGTTGAGGACAATCCCTTAGATTTACTATCATGAGAAAAAACATTTGTAAATTTTTTCACATTGAAGATGCAATCCTTTTAAGTATGATATGTTTTTTATTCACAAGTGGTAATTTTAAGGTAGTCATATATCAAGATTGTCTAAAGTACTTCATGTCAATTTTCGTACTACATGGGTTAAAATACTCTTCATACTACAAAAGTTGCATGTTGTACAAGTCATCTTAATTTCCAACTTGGTGATGCTAATACATTAGGACAAATAAAGAATTTTCATAATCAAAATGTAGGTAAATTTTCCACCTCCTCGTATTTATTGATAACTAAAAAGTTTAGTGTACTTTATATAGTTTAAAGTAAAATAACAAAAAGACAACTCCGAAATGATAATCAAGAATGAATTTTCCAACCAAAACATGAAACGCAACATTCACCATAATCATCACAAAGTTCGTCAAATCCTCTTTAAAGTGCATTTCCTACTATTATACCTTTCCGTCACTACTTCCAACAGCCATGAGGTAACCTCCATCTCCCTCGAACTCTATCGCAGTAACCTCCTGTAATATATGCATATCATTAGCAATCACTGAAAAAACTGGGTTTTCAACTACGAAAGCAGAAAACTACCTGGTCTCCATCACCAGTAGGTGCAACAACATTTATTCTGCCAACTGAAGATCTTGCTCTCATGTCAAAGCATTCAAGAGCACCATCCTCCCCTCCACAAGCAACTAATCCATGGACCTTGCTAAAGTGCACAAGTAAAGACACCAAAAGATTACAGAAGAAAAAGCTAGACTGAAGGCATAGCAAAGCTAAAAAGGCCAAAAGATTTAAAAAAAAAAAAAAGGAAAAATGGATTTAAAAACACCAGTAAGGTAAGCAAAGTAAAATCTGCCTCTAACCTCCGCGAAACCACATTAAGTGCTGGGGATTGTGTGCTCAGTGAGGAAAGGAAGCGTCCCTGTCAATCGAATATGATAACCTCAGAAAACCATACAAGCAAAACATCAAAGCTACACATTGAAGAAAGCAAGAGGCAAGAGAAAAACCTGCTCCAAATTTATTCTGTAGAGATCTGGTGATGAGGCCGCGCAAAGCAAATCACAAGACCAGCAATCATATATAATATCCCTTCCCATCCTAAATAAACAGGAGAACATATAAGTGATCTTGAGCTGGCATTTACAGATGATAAAGTTCATACAGAAAGCAAGGAACAGTAAATTTCAGAACAGAGAGGAAAGGGCCATGAAATGCCTACTGCAATGCACTAGAGGAGTTGGGACTGATATATCACCAACATGAGTAAACTTTTTTCTTTTTTTTTATCAGTAAAAAAATTTCTAGTGATAGTAACACCGGGAACAAGCTTTCTTCCAAAACCTAGCAGTATAAATTAGGAGTATCAGGATTAACTGAATTTCTCTGAAGGGGCACAATTTTTTACGGCTTAAAATCACTGAAGACCTTTCTTTCTTCGGTAGAATCATTACAGATACATTGATAGATTATATTTATTCTCTGATTCAGTCCAGTGGTATCTAAGATTGCAAGTGGGACAAGTTTAGCTGTTGAATAGCATATCTAGAACACTAGAGGGTTCAGCAAGCTGGATAATAGTTAGGCATTGACTCCTAATTCAACCTGTTCCAAGTATGTTAGAGGAAACAAATAGTCCTTCTGGCAGCTCAATGTTTTGTTGATATTCTTGATAGTTAACATGCATTGTTTTCTAAATCTTGCATTTCGTCAGCATAGTAAAACGCAGACAGCATATGGAACAGCACATAAGGAGAAAGCAAATGTAAGTGTGACCTTGGAATCCGCAAATTGTAGTGACTTCCATATTTCGCATGGAGGCAAACAGAGCGATCAGCACAAAGAAATGCTATTTTTGAGTAGTCATCACCCAAGACCTACAAAAGATATCAAACATGAAAATATACATCAGTATAGATTTCCCACACTAATTAGAGAAGAAATATGCAACAGAACGTCTTTCTGGCCTCTAAAAAGAAAAAAACAAAACAAGGAACAAGCAGAAACATTTACTATCGGAGTACAAAAAAAGAAAAATTCAAAAGATCATAAGCACTGCTCAAAAAAAGATGTAATACTAATAAAAATCAATTTTGTTATTTTGAGTGGTGTAGGAAGTGTGCAGCCTCAAAGAGATAGAGCAGGAAAGCAGTCAGTACTTCAAAGTTAACAATCTCTGACACCAAATGCCTTTCAAACTTCAATGACAGCTCCCGCAGCTCATACACTTTAACTTGTGGTGGGTAAATACCTGAAAATTAACGTTATCGTCAACTGATACAAAATAGAGGAAATACCAGGCAGCTAAAAGAATCTACTCATCTAAAACATGTTCACAAGGAGTCTTTTAGTTTATTAGAGAATTGTATGCCAGTAGAAAACGTAGAGAAAATCTGGTGTCAAAGAACCTATATTATTGAATGAGACGGGCCTAAATGGAGCTACATTAACAGTGATGATTCATACAGTTGACCCTATCTTGGGTAAGGCCTAGTTGTTGTTGTTGTACTCATCTAATACATGTCTCGGACGAATAGAGGAGCAGAACAATGGACAACAGTAACTGTTTACTTCCCTGTAGGAATTTTTATATAAGAAAGTTAATTGTTCAGGTCAAACATGAATAAGTCTCGACCAACACAGGAAATAAGATGACTCTCAATGCTTCGTTCAACAACCAATTAAATGAACCAATATATTTATACTCCAACCTGCTCTAAGTATAAAAACAATAGTCACATATTGAACTTACATTGAAATAACAGCATTATACAATACAGAAGGATAAATATGCATGAATTTCACGTTCAATAGTAACACTGTATAGTGGCGCTTTTATTTTGTAACGCAGAAGTAGTTACTTCAGAATAACCTAGGAAAAGAACATTTAACAAAAGAATAATATTTTAAGGAAACAAAGGTTCTCCGGTATATCAATTGATGATATAAAAGAAAGGAATGATGTCTCAATCTGCAGAAAATCACCTGAGGCGATGAGATACTCCCCGTCAGGAGTCACTTTAATTCTTGTTGTTGCAGTTTCAAGTCTCAAATCTTGAATCAGATCCACTCTTGTCATATAACCTGCCAAAAGAGAGAAAAATAACTTTCATAACATAGTCATAATATCCTACAATACCAATAATGTATAAATGGAGTAACATGGATCTAGGATTCATATAGCCAGCTCGAATTACACTAGCTATGCAAATGGATTTTACCCATCCCATCCATTCATATAGAGGAACTCCTTAAAGATGTTCATCAACAAAATAATATTGGTCTAATTTCAGAAATTCTTTTTTACCACAAAAACTAGAACCTTGACACTTTCGAACATGTTGATACAACATACAACAACAACAACAACATAACCAGAGAAATCCCACAACGTGGGGTATGGGGAGGGTAGAGTGTATGCAGACCTTACCTCTACCTTGGTAGGTAGAGCGACTGTTTTCGAAGGACTATTGGTCAAGACAAAGCATAAGTACAAGCAAAGCAAGAGAAAAGGTCAGACCCGAACAAGAAATTTAAAGCAGTATGAAAATGATGGTAACAAAAGCGAATAAGTCATGATAGAGCATTCTGAAAAGGGAAGCAATAACTAACGCATGTAAATAAGATACACAAGATAAACAAAGTACACTAAAGAACACATAGCAGCAGAAATCAAACGACAAGGGACTATAAAGCAATACTGCGTCTACTAGTATGATAAGCTAAACATGTCGACAATAATAACACTACAACTACTAGTATGTAAGCGTAAGTAGGAATATGCTCAACTACCTACTACCCTAATCCGTGTCCTCCACAACCTCCTATCTAAGATCATGTCCTCAGTAAATTGCACATGTGCCATATCCCGTCAAATCACTTCTCCCCAATACTTCTTCGGTCTACCTCTACCACTCATGAACTCGTTCATAGCAAACCTCTCACACCTCCGCACTGGGGCATTTGTGTCTCTCTCTTGCACATGTCCGAACCATCAAAACCTCGCTTCCCGCATCTTATCCTATGTCCCGGATATCATCATTTCTATTCATATCCCTCCTTGTATACCCACACATCCATCTCAACATCCTCATCTTCGCAACTTTCATCTTTTGGATGTGCAAAGTCTTGACTGACCAACACTCCACCTCATACAACATAGTCGGTCTAACCACCACCCTATAGAACTTGCCCTTAAGATTTGGTAACACCTTTTTATTGCACAAGACTCCAAATGTGAGCCTTCATTTCATTCACCCTACCCTAGTACGATGTGTGACATCATTATCAATCTCTCCATTCCCTTGGATAATAGACGTGAGGTACTTGAAGCTTCCTTTCTTTGAAATGACCTAAGTACCAAGCCTCACCTCCACGTTTGTCTCAAGGTCGCTTCTGTTACTGAACTTGCACTCCAAGTTTTCTGTCTTGGTCCTACTCAGCCTGAACCCTTTAAACTTCAGAGTCCGTCTCCAAACCTTCAGCTTATCGTTCACTCTGCTACGAGTCACATCAATCAGGACTATGTCGTCTGCGAATAACATACACCATGGCATCTCCCCTTAGATTTGTCGCATCAATTTATGGCTCCGAGTCTCATCTTACTGTCTGTATCTTGATTTTGGCTCCATCATACATATCCTTGATAGCCCTAGTGTATGCCACATGTACACCTCTAACCTCCAAACATCTCCATAGGACCTCCCTAGGGACTTTCCGTATGCCTTCTCGAGGTCGATAAAAACCTTATGTAAGTCTCTTTTCCTCTCCATATACTACTCCACCAACCACCTAATAAGATGAATGGCTTATGTAGTCGAACGTCCCGACATGAATCCAAATTGATTCTATGAAATAGACACGCCTCTTCTCACCCTCATCTCCACGACCCTTTCCTAAACTTTCATAGTGTGGCTTAGCAACTTAATACCCCTATAGTTGTCGTAACTCTAGATGTCATATTTGTTCTTGTACAAATGAATCATTGTACGCCACCTCCATTTTTCGGGCATTCTCGCCGTCTTAAAAATGACATTAAATAACTCAGTCAACCACTCCAAACTTGCCACTTCCAAAATTCAACTAGGATCTCATCAAGCCGATCGTTCGTCCTCTGCGCATCCTGCGAACAACACCCTTAACCTCCTCAACCTTAATGCTTCTACAATATCCAAAATTCGATACCTTCAGGATTACTCCAAATCTCCCAACACAATGTCTTTATCTCCTTTTTCGTTCAAGAGTTTATGGAAGTACGACTGCCACCTCCGTTTAATATGCGCGTCCTCCACAAGTACTTTGTCGTCCTCATCTTTGATGCACCTCACGTGATCCGGGTCATGGGCCCTCCTCTCCTCGTCTCGTATCATGTTGATACAACATGATTTTACCAAATATTAACACCAAATTAAATCTACATTTGCATACCCGTTCAAAAGAAAAACAAGGAATTAAAAGGTAAATATTGAATGTTTGACCATCTCATCTAAATGCTTAAGTTGTCGGAGAGAGCACACTTTTTATTTATTTAATTATATTCTCAACACGCCCTCTCACGTTCGGGCATGATTCTTTTCCATGGGTCAAGCACGTTGGAATTCTTTTTATAATGGTGGCGATGAAACTCGAACCCATAACCTCTGCCTACTCTGATACCATATTGAAGTGTGTTATCATCTCATCTAAAAGCTTACGTTGTTACAGAGAGCACATTTTCATTTGTTTAAGTATATTCTCAACAGCAAAAAGTCAATCATCACAGACGACCATGTGATATAACACCAAGTACCAAAAACCATTCATACAGATTACTACCCAATTGAAAAAAAAATCTTGGTACACTATCAGAGTTTCTTCTTTTTACTTCAAAAATTGAAACTTTTTCCAGACATAATGATGCTGCTATATTTTACCAAATTTTATCCCAAAATGAAAAATATAAGTGAAAGCAGGAGGGTAATTCATACCTGGATCTTTACGAAGGGCTCTTTGCTTCTTAGGAGGAAGCCACGTAGCCACAGAACGATGTTGGCCAGCGACAGTATACATCTTCACTCCATTTATGGCAGTGGACTTCAAGTTTCCCCCTTGGTACGCCATTGTAATTCAATTGGCAGACAAAGTAATGCCCCTTTTCTAGAAGTGATAAATCCATGTCAGAGATAGGGTACCCATAACTCAGGAAGGTCTTAGTCGTTTAGATTTTCAAAATAATAATTTTTACTTATTAAAAACTAGGATTGCTATCAAAACTTTCTTCCTATCTGACATGCTTTGTTATTGCTTTATTCTGAGCGAGGGTCTATCGGAAACATCCTATGTACCCTCCCCAAGGTAGAAATAAAGTCTGCGTACACTCTACCCTCTCCCAAACCCACTTGTGGAATTACACTGGGTATGTTGTTGTATTGTTATCAAAAAATTCAGGTATTCAATAGGAATCAAATAAGAACATATATTAGCTTGTAAAAATAGCCAAGGAGAATATGTCAAAAGACATTTGCTAAGCTGGGATTCTAAACAGGTCAGTTGATATATAACAAAAACAACAAAAAAATATACCCGTGAAATCACACAAAGTGGGGCCTAGGGTACGCAGACCTTACCCCTACCTTGAGAGGTGTAGAAGTTGTTTCCGGTAGACCCTCTAATAGAAATTAATTTAGGTTCAAACCCTTTTTTTGGGATTCTAAACAGGTGAGTTAATCCTATATAAATAAGTGCTAATAATTACATTATATATTCTTGTATTTTTTGACAAAACAATTACATTTTAATTTCCACCAAATAGAAATTAATTTATGTCCAAGCAACCTCCTTTATGTCTTTTTATGTGAAAAAAGTTAAACTGAAACCGTCTTCAAACTTCACCTTACGTGAAATACTTTTAGTTCAAGTAGCATCATTTGTTTGTTCTTTTCTTACTAATATTGCACTATCTGGATCTCATTAAAATATGAATTGGAAAAGTTAAGGAGAATACTAATGTTGCAGTAGAAACATATGCTACCAGAAACTTACGAAGGGTCGGTGGTGGCAGTGCAGCAGTGGCGCGGCGAAAGGGTAAGAAATTGTTTCTTAGAAGCCAATACAAAGTATTACCGCCAGAAATTTCCAAATCGGCTGAGCTCTTATTTTGACGGGGAGAGGGAAGGGTTTGGGTTTGGGTGTGGGGTGAGAATTATTGAGAAGATGACAAATAGGCTCCTTATGTTTGGGCTAAGTCTAAAATAGTCCTTCTTGGATAGTTTTGATACTTCAAATTTGTCAAGTAAATACTCTTAATATTCATCAAAATATTTAACGACTAACTATTAGATTTAAGCAAAATTACGTATTATGAGTAAAAAATTGAATAGCTTATATTTGAAGGTATAATTTTTGTAATTTCACCTATTTTATTCTATATTTTATGTTCGGTGCATTTATTAATTGTAGTTTCTGTTATCCCTTTTATTTATTTCTCATATTTAGTGGTGTAGTTTTTTGTGTTATACTTTTTGAAATTTAACAAGACTTCATTGGACATCGTGTGGTGAAATATTTTTTTCTCATAAATCTAGTTAAATGTTACCGTTAGAGTTTGTTAAAAACTTAAGTGTTTCTTTTTTTATGAACTTATAAGATCAAAATTGGTATTTGTTTTTTCATCCTCTGCTGGATTCTTAAGAGGAATCGCGTCTACAATGCAACCATGAATGTTTAGCTTAATACCTTGTAGATGATGGTGGTTGGACTGGACTTTCCTAGAATCAGGTAGGGTTTTCCACTCCGGTGATTTGTTCCTAGTCGTAACGGGATTTACCGTTTTAGAAAAGGGATATTCAATGAAATTTTCGGAGGATTAATAATCAAACCAGTCAAAGAAAATGATGTTTACCCTATGTTCATTAACAAAATCGTAGAATTTTTCCTGTATTTGTTTGCTAGTACTTGAAAAGGTTTTGAAGAACCAAATTCTTTTTTCTAGGTTGTATTTTTCATAAAAATCATTTTTTAGGAATTTTTTATCTACTTTGAATTCTTTTTCTAAAACACCAATTTCATTTACTATGTTCTCTGTAATCGAGGAAAAAGTCGGACTAGTAGGTTCTTGGTCCTCTATTTTTTCTCTAACATTGGAATTTTCATAAACGACTCTAGGTATTTCGTTGGTGTAGTCTACATTTATTAGATTGGGTAAATCTGACGTAGAATGTCTAGGTTTTGTTTTGTAAGGAGTATTTATTACTGAAGGAATCTGTGAGTTTCTTCCTAAGTCTAGGGTTTATACGAAACTAGAATCATCATATATACTACTCGTATATCTTCTATGGAACGATAGACTAACTCTACCGTCTTGGTATTGGGTTACTTCTCTAAGACATATATTTAATTAGGAAGTCTTTATAGGTTCATGTTTAACTACACCTTCTAAGATTCATTCGTCTGGTAGGGTAATATCCTTCCATCTAATAGGTCTTGGTATAACGGTGTTAGATATGGAAAGATCTGTTTGTAAAGGAAGGGTTTCGCCTTTCTTACTATGGTATCTGACTTTTGTAGTAAAAGTCGAAGTCATAGCTTTGTAATGGATTCTAAAAATTATTGCTACAAGAATTGATCCTTCAAGCATTTGATAATTGTGTGTCTTTATCCGTAGGACAAGGGATTTTTGAATATTTTTGTCATTTAAAGAAACTGAGAAATTTGGGTAACAATCAAAATATATTGGTCATGTGCAGAGACTAGACTCAACAGAACTCAATAGGGAATTTTCAAAATTTGTAAATCTTGCATCTCTTAGAATAGCAAGAATTTAGGTATTTAATCCTTCCTTTGTCAAGGGTTTTATCCCCACTTGGACTAATCCAATATGAATGTAATTGTAATTTCTTTCTCTGTGTTTTTCAAGGAATTTTGAGAAAGTAATTAGATTGTTTCAAAGTGTTGAGATAATTGGATATTTCTCTCATATGTTTTGATAGAGAAATCAGTTTTGAAGAACTAGGATTGGAATTTTTGTAAATCTGATCTCGATTTACTCTCGGTATTTCTCAATTATCAATAGATTTTTCAAAATATTGTATCACGATTTCTTCGGAGTTTATTATCTTCTTTGGATCCATGGAAGAAGATGAACCAAAATCACAAGAAGTAGATTTGTTGAGAAACGGATCCATGTTATAAAACTCCTATAACAGAGCACCCGGACTTTTCCTACACGTTCGTTGAGGACTTATTGACCCCGGACCATCCTAAGCAAAAAAACTCCGGAAGAACCCAAACCTCTAAGTTTATATATATATATATAAGTGACTATTTTAAACCTACTTCCAAACATAATCAACATTTTTTGTCGCTTTCTTTAAATTAGTATATACTACAGAAAAATAAAATAAAAAAGATAAGAATATCTAGAGGTTGAAGTGAAAAAACAATTGAAGCAAATGTGGATTGAACTATCAGCTGTATCGAGGATAGTAACGTTTCTTATATATATATATATATTAAAATTTTAAAAAATACCAAATGGTATGGTGAGATTGATCGATCTCTCTACCCTTAATTAAAGATTTCGATTCAAATATTCTTGGTGTGGAGCACTTTTCTTTAAATGGATCCTACTTGATACGAATCGAGATAAATCAGGCTAGTGTATCTTAGATATCAAATGATTAAAAAAATTATATGTACTCCATTTATTTCTTTTTACTTTCTTTTGTATGTTTCATAAATGATTGTTATAGTTAGTTCCAACATTCATATATTACCATTAACAACATTCTCCATAGGAATGACATGACACATCTTTAAAATATTAAATTCAAAGGATATTTTTGACGTGTTATACATATTTTTAGTTTAAGATCATAAAATTTAAATGTCTTAGAGCTAGTTTGAATTGTCTGATTAAAAGACATCAAGTATTGAAAAATACTTATTTCGTGTGCTTCTGAAGCTTATTTTATAAATAAACAATTATAAATTTTAATAAAAATGTTGAAACTAATACAAGCATTTAGTTTATTTGATAAGTAGATACTAATAGGCTAAATTAGATAAGTTTTGTATTGATATCCGGAAAGGAAAGAGTACAATGCTTAAATAGAAATATCTTGCTAGCCTAAAAATAGAAAAGGACAAAACAAGGACAATTGTTGGGAGTTTTGCTCTATGGTACTTTATAAAGGCCACCCCGAGAGACGGATTATCAAAAAAAAAAAAAAAAAAAAAAAAAAAAAGAAAAGGACAAAACAAGGAAGTATTTAACTATTACAAGTATTCGAAAGGATAAATAAAGATTCAATAATTCAACATGGAATCTGAAAATTACAATAGTTACACAAGTAAAAACTGGAAATTCCAGTTTTATAGAAGACGGAAAAATATAAATTGGTTTTTTTGCCGAGTCGAGTGTAGCACTCTGTCCTTAAGACAATATTGCCCCGTATGTATCCTTTATACGTCTGGACAATTTGTCTCCCAAGATAAAACAACAATGGAACCCTTGAGCAAAGGAAACTCAAGAGCTACCGTGAAGAATATTGAATAACGAAATGATGCTTGGAAGTTGTAGGAAGAAAACTATTTCGGTTGTGTATTTTCGTGCATTGTTTTTCTCATCCGTTTTCGTATTTTCGTGCATATGTCTTAGTGCTCAACAATGGTGTAAGGGGGTGTTTATATAGGTGAGGGAGGGGCTGAAAAAAAGCGCCTCCATAATAGCCAAATAATGGCCATTATGGAGGTAGTAAAGCCACCAACATAAATGGTGAAAGACCAACGGATTTGGCCATTATAGGAGGAGTAATTCAGCCAAAATAAATGGTGAATTGAGTGCTTGGCAATCGCTTTGTGTCCGATTCTCGGAAACTTGAGGGACCAAAGCGCACATCTTGAAACTTCGGGGACCAAAGCGTAACTGAAAGAATTCGGTCCAACTGTAAATTTGAAAGAATTCTGGGATCAAACTGTACTTCTGGCAAAGTTTTCTGGCCCAAAAAGATAATATCCCGCGAACCCGGAACCGGACGGGACGGGCGGGCGGCGGCGGCGCGCGTGTGGTCTTTCCTCGAACCGTAGCACATCTAGGTCCTCCCTCTTCTAAACACATGGGATACCCCTTGGGGTCCCAAACCCCAAACCAATTTCGAATCTTATATACACAACACTTCTTTCTTCCTCTACCGATGAGGGAGAATTACACACAATAACACACTTTCCATGCTTCAAACACCTTACTTCGTGAACCAATATCTCTTTCATTTCTCAATGAAATTTGACGATTCTTGGCCCTACGGTTATCTACGTACTTAGTAGATCATGCATGTGTGAAGAACCGGATTCTCCAACATACGTTACACTAGTGTTTAAGCCGTTAAAGTTGGTCGGTCGCAACTCCCGCCAAAGGCAAATTTCCAACAACAATGACATGGTCTGTCCATAACAAACTTGACAGATGGACCGAATCTGCTCAACAAGGGAAAATCTTGGGGCTTAATTGACAATAAATAAAACTACGACTTAAAATATAAAGGGACTAAACTGCACGACCCGGAAGCTTCTTTTAACTAACTCCTTCAACGGCTATGTACCATTTGCGCAAGCAGTAACTACAACTTCAACATACGCAACACATCACTTAGCCAAATACCAAGTGCAAATGTTTCTTCTGTAAGGCATTGACAGTTGCTTGAACTGTGAAAAAAATTAGGTATCCCCCAAAGGCAGTCAGAAGTTAGAACTAATATGTACAGAATACATGCCTGCAAAACGAGCATAAAAGTAGATATCAGAACTTAAAACTTCAAACTTCTCCGAAACTTATAGGTGAGGGAGGGGCTGAAAAAGCGCCTCCATAATAGCCAAATAATGGCCATTATGGAGGTAGTAAAGCCACCAACATAAATGGTGAAAGACCAACCTGTTTTGGCCATTATAGGAGGAGTAATTCAGCCAAAATAAATAGCTGAATTGAGTGCTTGGCATTTCGTTTTTGACCGTCGAAATTCTGATTTTCTCGGAAACTTCGGGGACCAAACTCGTACATCTTGAAACTTCGGGGACCAAAGCGCACATCCGAAAGAATTTCGGGCCAAATCGTATATCCGAAACTTCGGGATCAAACTGTACTTCCGGAAAAGTTTTCGGCCCAAAAAGATAATATCAGAAGACCCACAGCCCACGACCCACGACCCACGACCCACGACCCGTGACTCGGAACCGGACGGGACGGGCGGCGGTGGCGCGCGTGTGGTCTTTCCTCGAACCGAAGCACATCTAGGTCCTCTCTCTTCTAAACACATGGGATACCCCTTGGGGTCCCAAACCCCAAACCAATTTCGAATCTTATATACACAACAATTCTTTCTTCCTCTACCGATGAGGGAGAATTACACACAATACCACACTTTCCATGCTTCAAACACCTTACTTCGTGAACCAATATCTCTTTCATTTCTCAATGAAATTTGACGATTCTTGGCCCTACGGTTATCTACGTACTTAGTAGATCATGCATGTGTGAAGAACCGGATTCTCCAACATACGTTACACTAGTGTTTAAGCCGTTAAAGTTGGTCGGTCGCAACTCCCGCCAAAGGCAAATTTCCAACACTAAGTACGAGAAGTTTACACCAAAAATTCTAGCCAAACTTCAAACTTCTCCGAACTAACTCAAGAGTGACACCGTTAAAATTGGACTAGATGTTGACATGCCAAGGTGCAACAGTTCTTAAAACGCGTTAGATTCAAGAGACAGACATTTTTTTGGTTTCCCATCCGGTGTCCGGTACTCGCATTGGAGCCCGAATAATCCGGATTCACGCTGCGTAGGGCCCGTTCGGGGGAAGTGCTCCCCACCAAGGATTTTTCCATACCAAGAGCTCGAAACCGAGACCTCTGGTTAAGGGAGAAGCAGCCTCATCCGCTTCATCACATCCTTTGGCAGTTAGAGACAGATATTAAGATACACAAACCAGACATAGTCTAAGCTCTTCCTTTCAGAAACGTAATATTAAAGAATGCCAAAAATATGCAGAAATCATACATTTACTACAAGCATTTACGTGAGGAACTGTGTGTCTCTAAAATCTGGTTGTGTTGCAAGAGTTATATGAGCGGTCTCAACATATCCATAATAGCGGAAAAAGAGTGGCGTTTGCATGGCTCACTGCAATATCAGAAGTAATTTTAATAAAACACATCAACACAATCCCAAACTAGCTTGGAAAAGAATAGGAGCAACATATTTCACCCAGCAAGCTTCAATAATAGTTGTCACCTGATGATTCAACTCACGTGGTATTTCAAGCCTCATACCCTTAAAGCCAACAGCTGCTACTACCTACAGATCAGATGCATTACACCATGTAAGACATCATGTTCAATATCAAAGAGACTGCTCAACAATCACAAGGCTAGACAGACTGTTTCCATTTTGATCTTTCAAATATTAAACTTGACTCAAAAGCTAGAATATCCAACTGTTGGGAATAAATCCGCCACAGAAATAATAATTACGGTATTAACAGGGGAATAATAAAGTAGCACCGATATACGGTTAATCAACAAGAATAAAAAAAAAGCGATAATGACACCGAGATTTTTACGTGGAAACCCAAAAGGGGAAAAAAACGGCCCGAGAGGAGCAACTGATATCACTATAGCAAGTATTTTACACTTTGTAGGTCTGAGTAAAATACTCCAAAGACCACTACACACTCAAAAGAAATAACATCTTTTAAGATTTAAAAACAGTGTTATAATCTTTAATTGTATGTTTTACAGCATGCTTCTGCAAAGAGAACTGAACATAATACAAAACTTCAGCATGGTCATTTTATTCTTCACAAAACCAGCTTTACACAGTCCAGAGAAAGCATAAGTAATTAGTGATAATGCAAATGAAAGTCAACCCCATCATACAGAATAATGCTATTAGTGATAAACCAAATGGAAGTGACTGTATCATGTACAAGACACCAAGTAAAATTTTTGGTCAATACTATTGACAGCATATTAATTACACGTGATGAATAATATAGGTAGGTAATGTTGAAGATCAGATATCAAGGACATGAGAATAATAGCTCTTCAAAGAGGAAGTTGCTACACCAATTGCTATCCATTAAGACTTGCAATATATTGCAGAAACATGTTCTTTGAAATGATACTTATTATACAAAGGAATCCAAAAGGTGAATTAAAGTTTCCTTCCCTTACAGTTCTCAATAGGAAAGTTCTACGATTTCTTTTTAATGCACTTGAAATGGAAACACATACCATACATTATCTGGATGAGCACCTGTCAAGGCCAAATCGAACTAAACATGAGAAAGCATCAGATCTTTTACACTATTTACATCCTCTGGCAATGCGACATGGTAAATCAATGATGTCCGCCAGAACCTACAATCATCACATTTGAAGTTAATGATAGACATCAAACTTGCACAAGCAACCAAAAGAAAGGAATTTCTTGATGGCATTTCATTTTACTTCAAGGGTAGAGTGAATCCAAAATAATTCCAAAATTCCTTCTTTTCCAATAGTAAACCATAAGCCGGTACTAATATGTCCAAATTAACTTTAGAGGTTAGATAAGCCGACTCGCGAAACAGCAAACAGACAATAGTTTCAGTGCATCACAGTAACAACATAGTTTAAACAGCAATGCACGATGTCCACAAAGGCCAACAGAAAGGCTACCAATGGGAAACACAATGGATCCTAGACAATACTTCAGGTCATCACAGCACTCCTTCCAGATAGGAACGAAGTCACCTTCTCCGACAGAAGCTGCGCCTCTTATAAAGGAAATAAAACTTAATCACTGAAAGTCTGAAAAAACCACAAAAAATGAACTCATTGGGGTTTCTCAGAGAAACATTTTAAAAACTTACCTCATGTGATTGCAAACCAACCTTGCAAGCTGATCAACCACCTCTTTTGTGGTGATGCAACTGGGGGACATGCTATGAATTTTGTAATTTCTTTAAGCTGGGATCACTTTGGCGATCAATCAAAATCACTTCAACTGATGGTACTACAGAGGGATCAACAGCCTTCAAGGATTCAATAGATGGGATACGGCCACTTTCTTGCAGATCTGAGCAGACTGACCAGACATATGGATCCATCCCCTGAATCAAGTAAAATCCACCAGGGACTTTGTCAAAGTACGACAAGCTCCTATTTACCTGGTACAAAATATAGATGCAATGAAGAATGTCTTTTAGGTATGAAAACCGGGAAGTCTGGGACTATATAAGCAGGTCAATGAAAAATATAGAGGATATTATAAGAACATAACATGAGAAACGATGATAATATAAGGCCATAGTCATACTGGCTGAGAATGACTTCATATCCTGGAACATTTTTATGGAGTCACTCCTGTTCAGATAGAAATAAGCTAACCTATGGAGGAATAGTGATCAACCTTCTTACTTCATGTCGATTTCAGGATTTGCAGTTGGGGGGGGGGGGGGGGGGGGGGGGGGGGGAGTTATCAGTGCCAATATCACATTTCTTCATCTTGACAAAAAGTCCATCGCTTAACAGATAGTGCTGACAGCTTAATTAAGTTGCCCAGGTTCCAGCTAAACCATGCATGTATCACCCCATCCTCTGACAACTGCAGCATTTTCTCGGCCAGAACTACTTACAAAATTAGAAGAGCAGGGTGCAGGAGTATTACACTGGCAAAAAATTTGCATCAGTACATAGTGTGAGTTAAGATGCTTTCAGCTTCGTCTCTGGTGTAGGCCGGAAGTTGTAAATGATAGACATATCAAATCATATAGGTATTATGGTGGACTTCTAGACTCCTTGCTTTGTTGAAAAAGAGCAAAGCCTGCAAGTCTTTTCTAAACTCTAGCACCTTGGTGCTTATTGCTCACATTAATCAACTTTTACTTATAAAAAAAAAAGAGATAGAGATACATAGGCCAGTTCCTTGTATGAAGATGGTGACACCCAATCATAAGCTTACTATCCAGGCAAAGTTTATTTTTCCCATATTCATTATGTTAAGATTCATTTTATTTAAGGAATTGTGTCATTTTTTGACAGGAAAAATAGAATCCTCTATATATATGATCTATAGAAGCACTCATTAAGTATGAAGTCATATTCTCAACTAAAGTGGTCTACAGTTTAGGCAAGACTTATATTGACTAACAGAGGAGCCATGATTTCGGATTCTGGTCTAGCATAAAGATTGCAACTTTGTCAACTTCTATCTAGAGTATACCTTTAACTTCGGCCCAGAAAAAAAAATTGAACCAATTTGGAGACTTAATATTTTAATTCTTCTAACGATGGACACCTCAACTGATCATTCGACAAAGAAAGTAAGTGTTGAAACTTCTATTCAGATGATAAGATTGGAATAATTTTTCTTAGGATTCCTTTCATTAATAACAATATATATAGTTGTACAGAGTTTGATTCATAATACAATAAGAATCTTAACTTACCTTAAATGGTTAATTCCTAATACAATAAGAATCCTAAGTTACCTAATATTCGCTAATACTCCCCCTCAGTACGCTAAGGCTGGATCGGAAGTCGGTGAAGAGCTGTCTCGGTAGTCCCTTTGTGAAAATATCTGCATACTGATAGGAGGAAGACATGTGTAATATTTTGACCTGACCAAGGGCAACCTTCTCACGCACAAAATGAATATCCATCTCGATATGCTTGGTCCGCTGATGTTGGACCGGATTGTGAGACATATAGATGGCAGATATGTTGTCACAGTAGACTATAGACGTCTTTCGCAGTGGACACTGGAGCTCCAAAAGAAGATTTCGGAGCCAACAGATCTCAACAACGACATTAGCAACTCCGCGATACTCTGCTTCAACACTCGAGCGGGATAGCGTGGCATGCCGCTTGGCGGACCAAGAAATAAGATTATCCCCAAGAAATACACAGTAGCCTGAGGTGGAGCGACGTGTGTCCGGGCATCCTGCCCAATCTGCATCCATGTAGGAGAGTAACTTGGTTGGGGTAGAGATGCAGTCCAAAGTCCAATGTGCCCTTAACGTATATGATAATACGTTTGAGGGCCGCAAAATGGGACTCTCGAGTGTCGTGCATAAACAGACACACCTGCTGAACGACATATGCAATATCAAGCCTAGTGAATGTAAGATACTGAAGGGCACCTGCAAAACTCCGATAGAGAGTGGGATCAGAAACTGGCGCACCCTCATTGGCGCTGAGCTTGGATTTCGAGTCAACCGGAGTTGGCATAATTTTACAATTTGCCATCTTAGCCCTGTACACTATCCATTCCGCATATTTGCGCTGACACAAAAACATAGTAACTGCAGATCGGATCACGGATATACCCAAGAAATAACTCAACTTGCCCAAGTCGGTCATAGCAAATTCAGTTTTGAGTAGAGCAGTGATTTCATTCTTCAAACCGTCAGAGAAGGCAGTAAGAACAATGTCATCCACATATAATAGCAAATAAGCAGTGCCACTACCTCGATGAAAAGTGAAGAGAGAGTTATCACACCTGCTACATATAAATCTGATCTGCATAAGATACCTGGCAAAGCGATCATACCAAGCTCGGGGTGCCTGTTTCAAGCCATACAATGACTTCCTGAGACGACATACAAACTGCGGAACTGCCGGATGAACAAAGTCAGAGGGCTGATGCATATACACATTTTCTTTCAAATCCCCATGAAGAAATGCATTCTTGACATCAAGCTGATGAATCGGCCAATGCATGCCCATAGCAATACTGAGAACAGTCTGAATAGTAGTTGGTTTAACAACCGGACTGAATGTCTCACTACAATCAATACCCTCCTGCTGATTAGTGTCATTGGCAACCAATCTTGCCTTATACCGCTCCAAGTCACCACTGTCTCTAAACTTGTGATGAAATAGCCACATACACCAGATAACATTCACACCATCCAGTCTAGGTACCAAATCCCAAGTGTTCTGCTTGGTTAAAACATTAAACTCCTCGCACATGGCCGCATTCCAATTAGGGTCCAGTTTGGCTAGTTTTGGATTTTTTGGAATGGGTGATAAGGTTTGTGTGGAGAGGTTGAAGTGAACCTTAGGTTTGAAAATCCCGTGTTGGGCACGATTCTCCATGCGGTGGGTAGGCAGCAGTGGTTGTTCAGTGCTTTGAAGAGGCTGCCTTGCGGGTTCTGGCTGGGTGGTGGTTAGGCTCGGGGCGATGGCTGATCGAGTAGGAGACAGTGGGGGGGTCGAGCAGTGGAAGGTTCGACCGAGAGCTAGGTGGTGCCTGGTCGGAGAAGTCACCGGACACTGCAGTTGATGGAGCTGCTGGAGCAGTCTCTGTCGGGGCAGTGAACTGCTGTGTGGACTGGTGGTACATCGACTGGACCATGGGGGACAGAGTAGACTCATCGAGAAATGTGTAATTCGTGATTTGAAATTTTCAGAGATTTGAAAATGGATAGTTTGCCTCGTCAAATGTGACATGACGTGAGACAATGATTTTACGAATTGCTATGTCATAGCACAGGTAACCCCGATGATTAGATGAGAAACCAACAAAGACATAGGGCGTGGTGCTAGTTTGTGGGGTGCAGTGGAGGCCAGGTTGGGGTAGCACAGGCTCCCGAATATGCGGAGTTGGTCATAGGATAGGAACGTATGGTATAAGATTTCGATGGGGGTTTTATTTTGGAGAGTGTTGGTTGATAAAATATTAAGGAGGTACTCTACTATTTTAACATCATAGACCCAAAATGGTGGTGGAAGACTGACATGAAATAGCAGGGTACGAATCATGTTATTGATGGTACGTATGATTCGTTCAGCCTTGTCATTTTGGGATGAAGTGTAGGGACAGGAAAATGGAAAACCATGCCTTGTTTAGAGCAGAAATTGTGAAATGCCGAGTTATTAAATTCACGTCCATTATCACATTGGAAAGATTTAATGGATTTTTCAAACTGTGTTTTAATAAATTTTTGAAATTCAAGGAACTTGACAAAAACTCCAGATTTTAACTTCAGTGGGTAAATCTAGACAAAGTGTGAAAAATCATTTAAGAATAATAGATAAAATTTGTGACCCAAGGAACTAACAACCGGAGATGTCCACAAATCAGCATGAACAATATCAAATGGAGAAAAAATAACAATGTTGGATGACATAAATGGAATACGAGTATGCTTGCCGAGCGGGCAAGAAAAGCAGTGTTGGGCAAGTTTCCCATTATTACATTGAATACGCTTATTAGTTCTAAGAAAAGTAAAGACATGGTCTTCTGGGTGTCCGAGTCTGTTATGCCAAGTTGACGGAGAGATGGCTGCAAGGGAGATGGGTGACTGTGGTCTGACAACGGAAGATTGAGTGAAGGGGTAGAGGTCTCCCACACTATTGTAACGCGTAAGAATTTTCCCCGTATTGAGATCCTTCACAGAAAAACCAAAAGGCTCAAATTCAATAGACACAGAATTATTGCGAGTGAATTTTCTAACAAAGATTAAGTTTTTAATGATGTTAGGTGTGTAGAGGACATGATTTAAGGAGAAAGATGGGTGGAGATATTTGGTATGTGTGTTACCGTAACCTTCAATTGGAATGCGGTGACCATTGCCAACAATAATAAATTGAGGACACTTTAACCGATGCGTTTGAGACAAATTACCTGACGACCGGGTGAGATGAGATGTGGCTCCGGTGTTCATGTACTAATTATCATCGGACTATTGAAGGTTCAGTGTGTTGAAGGCCTGGCCCAAATCAGTGGGGGCCAGCCTGTTGGCTTGCGGATGCTGAGTGGCCGAATACAGGTGGGCCTGCCTGCTGGCTAGGGCGTGGCCCAAAACACCTGGTGCCCATGCTTGCTGGAACCGGGCCCCTACAGTTGGGTAGGGGCATGCAGGCGAGGCCTAGTTCCCTTGATTGGGCCACAATTGTTGCTGTCCTGGCCACGGAAGATAGGGAGCCGGGGTTGGGCCTGACTGCTGGTTTCGGTTGCCCTTGTCGCGGCCCTTCCCTTTATTGTTGTTACCGCGACCTCTGCCGCCACGCCCTTAGTCGCGGGACTGCTGCTGCTGGTGGTCTTACGGTGGTGGCTGGGTGGTGTTGGCCGCCGGTGGTGTCATACCGTCAACGGCTAATGCCTTGTGATTGTGCTCCTCTTATTTAGCACGGCGGGTCTCTTCTAACAAAAGTTGCGAACGTGCTTTGTTGAAACTTGGGAGGGGGTTGGCCTGTTGAATCATCATTGCAAGTGTATCATATTCACCTTTCGGTAAACGAGCAATTAGTTGAAGTACCATCTTGGTTTCTGAAACAGAAGTCCCTACGTTGGAAAGTTGGTCGGTTATAAGTTTCAGTTGTTTACAATATTCGGACATGTTAAAATTCTCGAGACGTGTATTGTTGAACTGCTCTTCCAAATACACGGCCCGAGTATTTTTATTATCTTGAAAAATTTCTTCTAGCCGTCACGTGCCATAACACTTGTTTTCATGATAGTGCATAACAAGTCTTTAGATATGGTGCCGTAGATCCACTGTTTGATGATGGCGTCAAGACGACGCTAGGTCGAGTCTGCAACATCGATTGGACGAGGAACATAATCATCAATATGGTCGAGCACATTGTACGCACATGCATGAATATAGAACAGTTCTATCCACATGGAATATTGACAGTCTTTTTGGTCAAGAATTATAGGGATAAAATTCTTGATGTTGTTGACGGCGAATGCCGGATGAAAAGAAGACAATGAACGTTGATGGAGGTTTTCAAGGGTGCCAGTGGATGAACCGAAATTAGTGGGGGAAGTAGGGCGAGACATGGTGGCAATATTGTTGTCGCCGACCGAGATGAAGGGAAAAGAAATTTTTGGGTGGTGGTCGGCCGAGAGGGGAAAAGAAAGGGTTGTTGCGCAAGACCCCTTTTTCGGCGTGTTAGCTTGCTTGTACTATGGTCGGCCGGATGTTGAGAGATTGCAAGAGAAGGCTTACCCGAGCCGCACCTTCGACATAAACTTGGCATGCTAGGTATTAGGGTTTCGAGATCTATTTGACTCTTGATACCATGTAAGATTGGAATAATTTTCCTTAATGATTCCTTTCATTATTCACAATATATATAGTTGTACATAGATTGATTCCTAATACAATAAGAATCCTAACTTACCTTAAATGGTTGATTCCTAATACAATAAAAATCCCAAGTTACCTTAAATATACATTTATCATAATTACAAAATATACCGTGAATATTATAAGAATATTCGCTAATACAGATAACAAAAAAAACGTCAATCGATAACCAATATCTCATGCTACAATTTTCTTTAGTATCTAATCCTCTATCATATCATTTCGATTATGGCTACCATAAAACCACATCCACTTTCTAGAGGATTAACCTTTTGTCTGATGGTATAATTCTACTATAAAGTTATAAGGTAACATGGGATCCACTTTCTTCCTTAATTAGGTAACATGGGATCCACTTACATACTAATAAAGGTTTAAACTTGAGAAAGATTAATTTCATCTCTACTTTGACAACCATTTTGATTGAAAGCACATGCAAGTATACAACAGTAACTTGTATGTTCATTTTCTTGTCGGTTAAATGGATTATCACTTCTAGGAAGGAGCAAGAATTAAATTTTAACTAATTTCATGCAGTGTATTATTGCCTCTGGATATTATATGGTTGTGTTGGTTGAATGCAATGTATCTTGGAGTCATTTTCACTAATCCAGCAACAAAGTGGAGTTTGACAAAGTATTCCAGTGACAAATTCAAATATCCTCTTGGGTATTGGTCAATAAGGGGAATCTTCTAGGTAGTTGGTACCTAATATCTTGATATAATGAATTGGAAACAGTGATTGGGCCTTAACTTTAATACATTTACTATATTTTGAGAAAAAAATACTTTAATACCTCTACTATGCAACTATACAACCGAATAGGTAGGACTATAAATATTAAATACATAGGTGGTTACCCATCACAGCTTTTCAGAAAGGTCATGTATTTGGAGGCACCACCATCCAACCAACGAGTTATGTAATACATATATATGACAGTTACAGGTATGGCAGGTAAAGTCGAACAATAAAGTCCTCATGATTATCATACTTAAGCTGCACATCCATCAAGTGTACTTAGACAGCAGTATAAGTTATACCACAAACAAAGTAAATCTCACAGTCTTCTATTCCTTTTCAATCAAGAATTAGATTGTTGCCTTAACCAGATTTTGACAGGAATGTTTTTTTCACATTGATCATGCAACTACGTAAAGAAAGCTGAAAATTTCCAATAGATTAGGGCAAAAATAATACAGACATCCTTTGCATACCTGAGTATAGCATTTTAAGAGTAGCTAAGGACGCCGGGCACCCTTGAGAGACCAAAACACTAAACAAAATCTAAAAGCATTCGTTTCATCCTCCACGTACTTCTACATTACTGGACACTTGTCTTAACATTTTCGATAAAAATTAGGATGCCATGATAATAGAGAAGCTACTCAGCTTTCAATGGTGTTGGAAAAGGATCCAGCAGTTAGAATGTTAGCCCCCTTCACCAACCTAATCAACTGTCATCTAAGTATGGGAACATCTGTAATCTAAACTAATATTCCTTTTTCTTTACATAGAAATCTGATGCTTCTAGCTCCGAAGTTTGTGGAATGGACCTCCCTACTTCCTCCAATAAATACTAGACTTGGTTGACGACACACTACCCTCCTCAGACCTCACTTGTGGGATTACACTGGGTATGTTATTGTTGTTATTGGTTGACAACTCAAACGGGTAATGTGTGCCTACCACATCTTGAGTTGTACTACCTTTACCTGTGTACCAAAGCCATGGGGGCTTAATCTAAGCTAATATTCTGTTATTCCTCTATGTCTTATCAAATATGTATTGGTGAAATTGTACTTACAACCTGATATGGCGAACTTCACCCACATAATCTCATATTGGAATTAAGGAATGACATACAAACAGAACGGAAATAGAGAAAAATCAACAAAATATAATACAAGACATACCCAGAATCGATGAGACATTGCCTCCACTGATGCATATGAAGCTGAAGCACGGGATACCGATTTTCAGGCACAAGATATTGGGATCATCTGCGTAGGTTGCTCCCGTAGAGAGCCGTAGAGCCAACGTTAACTGCAGCCGATAGCTCTCCTCAGTCTGTTGCGCCCGGCTTTTCGACAACGAACTGCCGCCACCTGAGTATACATCCAGTGCATTCATTCTCAGTTCACCACCACAACTAGCGTCATTCACATAGTACTCTCCAGAAATGGAACTCTCGGCAAAGTTCAAGTCCCAATATTGTTAAACAGAGCAATATACCAGTGATATACACCCAATATACAGCAGTGTATATCACAAGTATATTGCTCTATTTCGGCAGTGGGCTTTTCAGCAGCCAGTGGCAGTGGGCCTTGGCAGTGGCAGCAGTGGGCCTCGGCAGTGGCCAAGCCAGCCCAGTCTCGGACAGATTGTTGATAATACAATCTTGTATATATGGTATATATATTTGTAGTATATTGTAGTGTAAAGGTTAACTTAATTAGTGTTATACACTTACCATAATTGTATAGTTAGAATTATGATAGAATAAGGATTTAGAAATAGAATAGGAATAGGATTCTCCTATTATGAAAATATGTAACTTGTATATATAGCCTTTCAATTAATGAAAATAATCAAGGGGATTATTTCTTTCAAGATATCAAGAGACTTGGTCTAAACAAAAGTTTTTCTCTCAACTTTTGTCCTCTCTTTGATTTTCGGCCGAGACACCCCACTCCCCCCCTCGGGTTTCTCTTCCAAAATTCGTCTTCCGCTCTCAAAAACACCTCTCTTAAATTTCCCTTCCTTCTTTGTTCTTTCAATATGTTTAAGAACAATTATCATCCTGCCCTCATGGTTTCCAATATGAAGAACTGTATCCCTATTGTCCTTGAGATGGAAAACGTCCAATATGCGACGTGGGCGGAGTTGTTTAAAATTCACGCTATCTCCTATCAAGTTCTTCATCACATCATTCCTCCCGCTAGACCCCTTCCTGCGGAGGATCCTGAGTTATGGATTACTCTTGATGCTACCGTTCTCCGTTGGATCTACGCCATTATTTCAGTGGACCTTCTACAGACGATTATTGAGCCGGATACCACGGCTATGGCTGCATAGAATAGATTGCGTGACATATTCCAAGACAACCAACATTCACGTGTTGTCACACTCAAGCAGGAATTCTCTCTAGTTCGAATGGACGAATTTCCAAACGTTTCTGCATATTGCAAGAAACTCAAGGAGTTGGCCGATCAACTCCGGAATGTTGGCGCACCGATAACTAATAATCGTCTCGTTCTACAGTTGGTTGCTGGTCTTTCGAGGCCTATAATGGTGTTGGAACTCTCCTTCGCCAGAGCAACCCTTTTCCCGACTTCTATCAAGCTCGCTCCATGCTTACTTTGGAAGAAGCCGGTTTGGCTAAAAAGGCGGCTACCGGAGCAAGCCCCATCGTCATGGTGGCGTCCTCTCCTAGTTCTTCGGGTTTTGTTAATAATTCGGGCCAAAACCATAATCATGGTGGCGGCAAGAATAATCGCAAGAATAATAACAAAAACCGCGGGGGCAAACGCGGCGGTTCTAGTGGCGGTTTCGGTGGTCAGCAAGCCGGCGGTGGGTCCCATCCAGGGAACAGTGGCCCACCACCCCCATAGGCCCAGCAGGGGGGCTGGGGCAGTGGGGCTGGGGCGGTGGGTCGTGGGCAAGCGGTCCTCAATATCCAACAAAGCAAATTCCGGCGGCCGGTGGGTGGCCGGCCAACGTTCGAGCCCAATACCCGGCGGTGGCGGCCCCCGGCCGGTGGCCCAAGCGCAATAGCGGCGGCAGCAGTGGCGGCCCCGGCCGGTGGCCCGGCGAGCGATGGCAGCAGCAGCTACGACCCAGCTCCATCACGGACCAGAATTCTTGGGCCCCGACCTCAGCAAGCCCATTATGCAGCAGGCCCCACTCAAACCGATATCGAGGCTGCGATGCACACATTGGAGTTAACTCAACAGGACCCAAATTGGTATATGAACACTGGTGCCACTACGCACATGACTTCCGAATAGGTGCTCTCTCATCTTATTCCAATTTGAGCACCCCTCGGGGGATAATTGTTGGTAATGGCAGTTCTATCCAATTTTAGGGTATGGTCAGAAAACGTTGTCTCCCCCCAATCCACCCCTTCTCTTGAAAAATACTTTACATGCTCCTAAATTTATTAAAAATTTAGTTTATGTCCGAAAGTTCACTACTGACAATTCCGTTTCCGTTGAATTTGATCCTTTTGGTTTCTCTGTGAAGGATTTCAAGACGGGGAGTCATCTCATGAGGTGTGATAGTAGGGGGGATCTGTATCCTATCATGTCTGGTTTCAGTCCATCGAGTCAAGCCTTGCCATCAGCTTTTGCAACCATCTCTCCTTCCATGTGGCATGCTCGTTTGGGTCATCCGGGATCTTCTATTTTATTAGTTTTAGATAAAATAGCTTTATTTCATTGTAAGGGTACGAGTCGTACTCCACTTTGTCAGTCTTGTTCTTTAGGGAAAATTGTTAAGTTGCCATTTGTAGACTCCAATTCTCATACTTCAATGCCATTTGATATTATTCATAGCGACTTATGGACGTCTCATGTTCTTAGTTCATTGGGTCATCGATATTATGTTCTCTTTTTAGATGATTATTCTAGATTTTTGTGGACGTTTCCAATTGCGAATAAATCACAAGTGTTTTCCGTATTCATCAAATTTAGAGCGTTCATTCGTACTCAATTCGAAAGAGAAATAAAAAATATTCAATGTGATAATGGGAAAAGTATGACAATAGGGAGTTTTAGGAATTCTGTGCTAATAATGGGATCAATTTTCGGTTTTCGTGTCCTCGTACATCTTCACAAAATGGGAAGGCCGAACGCAAAATTCGTTTCATAAATAACATTGTCCGAAATCTCTTAATTCATGCCTCCATACCTCCATATTTTTGGCATCATGTTCTACAAATTGCCACATATCTTCTTAACATAATTTCGTCTAAAGGTCTGACATATTCTTCCCCCCTCAAAATCCTATATAATAAGAACACTTCTTATTCTCACCTTAGGATTTTTGGATGCTTGTGTTATCCGTTATTCCCATCCACCACAATTAACAAACTTCAGGCTCGGTTTACCCCGTGTGTATTTTTGGGTTATCCGTCGAATCATCGTGTTTGACTTATCCTCAAAGAAAATCATAATTAATCGCCATGTCATTTTTGATGAAACCCAATTTCCGTTTACAAAAGTTCATACTCCCGAGCCTAAGTCGTATAATTTTTTGGATGACCAAATATCCCCGTATATTATTCGAAATTTTTAGGACATCTCCCGCACCCAAAATTCTCCAGCAGGCCCACTGCTCGCTGGCCCCACAGTTCCGTGCCCAGTTTCAGCCATTGGAACAGTTCCAGCAATTGGGCCAGTCCAGCCCAATTCTGGAACTGGTCCAGACGATGATTCCAGTTACCGATTTGGGCCAGCAGGCCCACCGGCCTGCTGGCCGTCCGTCCCGAGCCCAAAAAATACCCAAAATTCCCTCAATTCCTCCTCGAGTCATAGACCGGTCACTCGTAGTCAGCGGGGTATTTTTACACCTAAAAGATATTTTAATTTACATTCTGATGTCTCTAAATCCTCCTTGTCCCGCAATCATGTGTCCGCATTAAATGACCCTAATTGGAAAATTGCTATGACTGATGAATATAATGCTCTTATTGATAATAAGACGTGGGAGTTGGTGCCCCGTCCATATGGTATTAATGTTATAAGGTCTATGTGGATTTTTGCTTATAAGGAGAATTCATATGGGTCATTTGCTCGACATAAGGCGCGACTTGTTGGTGATGGTAAGACTTAGCAGGTTGGGATCGATTGTGGTGAGACGTTTAGTCCGGTGGTCAAACCGGCTACCATTCGCACTGTGCTTAGCTTGGCTCTTTCGAAGACTTGGCCAATTCATCAGTTGGATGTCAAGAATGCTTTCCTACATGGTGATCTCAAGGAAATAATTTATATGCATCAGCCGTTGGGTTTCAGGGATCCAAACCGTCCTCATCATGTATGTTTGTTAAAGAAATCCTTATATGGGCTTAAGCAATCTCCAAGGGCCTGGTACACGAGGTTTGCTGATTTTGTGTCAACTATTGGGTTCACTCACAGCAAGTCAGATAATTCCTTGTTCATCTACCGCTGTGGTTCGTCCTTGGCCTACATTCTGTTGTATGTGGATGATATCATCTTGATTGCCTCTTCCGATGCCTTGCGCCAGTCTATCATGACCATGCTCAGGTCTGAGTTTGCTATGAAAGACTTAGGGCCTTTGAGTTATTTTTTGGGGATTGCCGTCAAGCGTCATTCAGGTGGTTTGTTTTTGTCTCAACGAAAGTATGCTGCTGAGATCATAGAGAGGGCTGAGATGTCATCCTGTAAGTCCACTTCCACACCAGTTGATGCAAACCCCAAGCTGAGTGCCGCAGCAGGTGCACTATACGAGGACCCGACCCGCTATCGCAGTCTTGCAGGGGCCCTTCAGGATTTTACCTTTACCAGACCGGATATTACGTATGCGGTTCAGCAGGTGTGTTTATTCATGCATGATCCAGAGTTGAGCATATGAATGCAATCAAACGCATCATTCGGTATATTCAGGGGACACTGGACTATGGGTTGCACTTGTATCCTTCATCCACATCCACACTTGTCTCTTACATAGATGCGGATTGGGGTGGTTGTCCCGACACCAGACGGTCGACTTCTGGCTACTGTATGTTCCTTGGCAACAACTTGGTCTCCTGGTCGGCAAAGCGTCAGGCAACTCTATCACGCTCAAGTGCAGAGGCAGAATATCGAGGGGTAGCGAATGTGGTCTTCGAATCATGTTGGCTACGTAATTTGCTTTTGGAGCTTCATTGTCCCATTCAGAAGGCAACCTTGGTATATTGCGATAACATTAGTGCCATCTACCTTTCAGGTAACCCAGTTCAATACCAGCGCACCAAGCATATCGAAATGGACATTCACTTTGTCCGTGAAAAGGTTGCAAAGGGTCACGTTCGCGTATGCCATGTCCCGTCTCGTTATCAAATTGCAGACATCTTTACAAAGGGTCTACCAGCGGTTCTCTTTGAAGATTTTAGCGACAGTCTCAGCGTTCGAAGACCGCCCGCTATGACTGCGGGGGTGTGTTAAACAGAGCAATATACCAGTGATATACACCCAATATACAACAGTGTATATCACAAGTATATTGCTCTATTTCGGTATTGGGCTTTTCAGTAGCCAGTGGCAGTGGGCCTTGGCAGTGGCAGCAGTGGGCCTCGGCAGTGGCCAAGCCAGCCCAATCTCGGACAAATAATCAAGGGGATTATTTCTTTCAAATATAATCCCCCATATTTTCTTTTGCTACTTTTGCTCTTCTACTTCAACTGAGGTGGTTGCTGCTGTAAATTACCTTCCGAAATCTGACTCAACAGTGCATAATTTGACCGTCTACCAGACACTGCCATGCATAATAATCCTAAGAATATCAATATCAAATCTAGAGGGGTCAGCTTGCTGGCAGGGAGTCAACTTTGCGGCCTTAGGGTCGCAAGTTCGATTCTCCCCTCCGGATATCGTCCTCCGGGGCACATATATGTGGTAAAGCCTGGGCGCTAAAAGCCGCGCGGGCATGTTGCAGTGTGGGTTCGGTCTCCGCCAAGCCTTGTGGATGGGGCCTGGGGGGGGGGGGGGGGGGTCAACCTTGTAGCATTGATCCGTTGGACGCAAGCGAGACACCGACCATGTGTGCACATCCCGCGATTTACCTGGTGGTGGGGTGCTGAAGGACCGGTCCCATCATCTCCAGGACGTCTGGGTAATACCAGTAAAGTAGTCAGGCGCAAGCCTGGAAACTGGATTATAAAAAAAAAAAAAAAAAAAAAGAAGAAAGAATATCAATATCAAAACCTACCAAATTGCAGTACTGTAGTGAATATGAATTTTAGTACCAAATGGGTTGTTTTTCCTTGTGTGCGATGGTAGTATACAGTGAATTAGTAACAATTTCAGTTCCCAACTTCCCCTTTTCATTTTCTTTTATTTTCTTCTTTTGCTTTCAAGACTGAAGTCGTTGCTTTTACGCCGAAATCGAACGAATATTCTTGTTGAAAACGTGCGTAGCTGTTAATTATTTACTTGTCCAAATGCAAACGTGCGGTGACCGTTGCACACTCTCCCCCCTCCCCCTCGCCCTCCTTACATCACATCAAATCAAATTATACGTAGTAATTTATCATAATTAATATAATATAATTTAGTAATAAAAAATTGGTTTGGCCAAAATCATAGGTGTGTAAATTTCCTTATATCTCTATTATGAATGAAGCACAAAGTTTTTCCAGAAATGTTAAGTTTGTTGCGGTGATATTATTATAACTAGATATTGATATTGTCCTCAATATGGATATTTCTGCAGAAATGATCTTTTAAAATTTAATGAATTTTTTTGAACTAAAACACTTTTTAAGTTGAGCGGCAAAAGTGACAGCAACTGAAATAAAAATTGATAAATTGTGGCAAGCAAGTAATGTCGAACATGTATGATTCATCAATCTAGTTGCCATGTTAGATTATTTAAATTCAAGGTTTTCAATAATTTCAAAGCTATACACATATATTTCATAAATGTGACATGTAAGTCGTGATATATGTAGGACTTCATGCTATATTCAATGTAGATGTATTACTGTATTTCTCATAAATTGTAATGGATCGTCGTGATTCACAGTTAAATAAATAAAGAAAAAACATTTCAAAACAATGACATGCAAGTCATGACAAATTGATATGACTTCATATTATATTCAACATGATTATCTTGTTGTACAGTCACACACTATAACAAATTCTCATGGGGTATGTTTGGTATGACGAAAAATATTTTTCAGAAAAATATTTTCTCAAAAACATAAATGATTTTTCTAATCATTTTCTTGTATTTGGTGCGCAAATTTAAAAAATATCATTTTAATAGCATTAGCATATATATTCAAAGTAAAATCCTATGAGATTTTTGAATTAGAAATGCAATATCTAGTGGCGGAGTAGGCGGGGTGGGAGGTGTGGGTAGGTTTGGGTAGGGGTGGTAGGTGGATGGGGTAGTGCGAGAGGTGGGGTAAGGGCAAGAGTAGGTGGGGGTAGGAGGTGGGGTGTGGAGGTAGATGAGGGGTGGTGGGGGGTAGAATGCAGTAAGGCAGGGTGCATATATTCAAAGCTATAAAAAAATACATGTGTGAACTATGACATGCAAGTCATGACATATCGATATTGACTTCATTTAACATTCAACATATTTATCATTTTAGATTACTTACAAATTTGTTGATCGTCATGATTTTAATAAACAAATATATTTATGATTAACATTACATGTGACATATTTATCATTTTAGATTACTTACAAATTTGTTGATCGTCATGATTTTAATAAACAAATATATTTATGATATGCAAGTCATGAAAAATATACATATATGACTTCATGTTATATTTAAGGCTTAATACATAGTTACCCCCGAAGGTGTAACGAAATTCCTTTACGTACCCTTCATCAACGTAAATCAATTTACACGCCAAACCTTTTCAAAAGTGTTTGAACATACTGACTTGTAGTGATATTTGATGGAAAATATTTTATTTATAAGTTCCATGAATCTCTACAATATCTCTTGTTTTCTTGTTATTTTTTCTTATTATAAAAATAGCTAGCAACACCCCTATTTATAATAATAAGAATTCTACTTTAATTTAAAACATGAAATTTATTTTCTATATTAATTCTGACTATAAATTCTAACTATACATGAATTAAAATATCAAATCATAACCAATTTTGATATTCTACAATTTTGAATTATTATTTCCAACATTCTCTCGTAATTCAAAATTGTATATTGAATTCTTGATCCACTTTGTCACCATCTTCAAATTTGCCAAGACACTTGTTTCCAACCCATCAATTGTTAAAACATTTTCTTTTTAACCTTCACAATCGTTGTTGTTGTTGTTAGAACACTTCTCTTCAATCTTTCATTGTTGAAGCGCTTCTCTTCAACCTTCAATTGTTGGAGCAATTCTCTCCAACTCCCATTATTGTTTTTCTTGGTTGTGTTGGAACACTTCTCTCAAACTCTCAATAATTAGAGCACTTCTCTCCAACTTTCAATAGTTAGAGCACTTCTCTCTAACACCCAATTTTTTTTCTTGGTTGTGTTGGAGCACTTCTCTCCAACTTCCGCTAGTTGGAGCACTTCTCTCCAACATCAACTCTTTTAACCGACTTCTCCAACTTTTAGAGAAGATCGTTCCTTCCTCTTGTGCTATATTTGCTTGCTCATTTCTTAAATCTGCAATATTTTTCTTCAATCATTCTTAGTATGATAATTTTTCATGCATACATCATTCACCCGACGTTTACCGACATAATTCTTGGCTAGACGGGAGGTATATATTGGTTATAGCCGTTGGCCCGCAACGGAAGCTCTTTGATTCTCTACCAGGATCGTAGAAGCTCTGATATCAATTTGTTGAAAAATATTTTATTTATAGACTCTATGAATCTCTACAATATCTCTTGTTCTCTTGTTATTATCTCTTATTATGAAAATAGCTAGCAACACGCCTATTAATAAAAATAAGAAACCTACTTTAACTTAAAACATTAAACCTATTTCCTATATTATTTCTGACTATAAATCCTAACTAGACATGAATTAAAATATCAAATCCTAACCAAATTTGATTTCCTACAATTTTGAATTATTATTTCCAACAATATTTGTGTATATTAGTTGTTGCCTTTTTGCATTTTGATAATAAAATCGGTAGTTACCAAAACTTAAAAACAGTAATATAAAAAATAAAAATTAAGACAATTGTACAAAAAATAATTTCGGCTAAAAATAATTAGAAAAAAAATACTTTTCTCTTATTAATGAAAATATTTTTCTATAACAACACAAAATAATAACCTTCTCATATGATTTTTTAAAAAAAAAAGATATTGATAAAAAACACAGCTGAAGTAACATTTTTTTGCGAGTTTTCTACGTAAATTATCTGGTGATTTGCGTATGCTATCTGAATTATCACCAACTATTTATCAGAAACATCTAAATTGACTAGACCAGATGTTTGAATATAATAACCAAAAGGGGTGTGACAACTTAATTTCCCAATAAAATCTCGTTCACATGACAACCGATTCATTAATTTTGAGATATATTTTGATAATTAGTTGGTGATAGTTCAGATAGGAAATGCAAATACAAGATAGTTTAGGTAAGAAACTTGTAAAAATGTGAAACTTTAGGTATGTTTTTTACCATCTCTTATTTTTAAAAAAATTTCAATTAATTTCTTTAATTATCCGCGTGGAGTGCTATTTGACGCTATTTTTAAATATGAGTTTACACCACGCATCATCAGATGCTAATTAAGATATATCTTAATAAATAATTGGTGATAGTTCAAATATGAAATATAAATACTCGATAGTTTAGGAAGGAGACTTACGAAAAAAAATACTACTATTACTTTATTTCAAGTATGTGTTTTTGACCATTATCTATTTTAAAAATGACTTTTAAGTTTTAACACACCAATATGCATATTAGGGTGGCATGCGAAACATAATATAATAGCCCCTCTCTATTCTCCCGCTTATAAACCTGTATACACACACTTGCCGACCCTAAATTACTTCCATTGCTCACTCTCAAAACCCTCGTCGGCCTCTCCTAAAACCCTAGAGTTCTCTATCTATCTTTGCTCGAATCAGCAATGGAATTTTGGGGTACATACTTTCTCAGTCTGTTTATCGTTTCATTATTTTGATTGTATTGCTTAATCACTGTTTCGTTTATATTTCATTGATGTTAGATGTTATTTATTGATAATCTGTTTCGCCGTTTTATTCTGCTTTTGTTCTTTATGCGATTTGGTATATGATGACTGAATGTCAAGACCCGTGTCCGTGTTTTAATTTTGTACAAATATATGCACATCTCGCCGCTTGTCTGTTTGAGAGCAAAATTAATTTATGGTATAGCTTCTGGGACTATGTATTTTTCTTCCGGTTCAGTATGTTTTATCATCTGCATGGTAGAGAGTGAGAATCAAGTTGCTAGAAAATGTTTGTGTTGTAGTACAATGCTGCCTTCTATTTCCGATAGACACTCTGCTCAAAAGGAAAATAGTCGAATCAATAAGAAAAGAAAGAAAAAATATATTAAGTGAAAATTGATCCCTAGTCCTCTATGTAATAATTCTACACCCAACCAAGTGCACCATTTAGGCTTCTTGTAGCATGGGTGCCAACAAATTATATTATATCAATTTTAGAAAATATATACATAAAATACCTTGTTTTATGAAGAGATCATGGTTCACGTGCCCCAAAATTTACCTATAAATTCGCCTCTGTGTTAGACACTGCTTTGGGATTGAAGTGGGTTGATGATCCTGAAATATGGTTCTTTAGTATTAATAATAAAAAAAAGATGGTTCTTGAGTGTTTCAAACTGGCCATAGATTCTGTCATCACTCTGTCCTCTGGGTTCATTTTCCATGCCTATATATAGGAGGGTAGAGTAGGGTATTTGATTTAGCTCTTTCGGAATCAGGGATTCACTTGGAACCCCAGAAATATTTTCAAGTTTTTGATGCAAACAAACCTCAATTTTTAATTTTTATATTTGGAGTTACCTTCATATGCTTTACTTTGATGACCATGGGTCTTCTTGATATTATTATAGCTCAAGAACCAGTACATCAGTTCTGTTGTGTGCCTCTACTTTTGTGTAATAACTGTATCGTAAAAAAGTATCTTTCTTTTATGTGTGCTCTGCTGCTTATACTTCATCCATAGTGTGTTTGGTTCCCTCTTTATAATGGAATTATACGGGGAATCTGTTCTGACTTTACTTACATTTAGGTGCGGAGGTGAAAAGTGGACAACCTTTATCTGTACAGCCTGGAGATGACATGATTTTGCATCTTTCACAGGTATTTTAAGTTGTCACTCGAATTTGATAGGCAAATTCATTTGCAATAGCTAGTACCTTGTAGGCATCTCTTTTTAGTATCCTATCAAATGTATTCTTTTTGTAGGCATCTCTTGGTGAGGCGAAAAATGTTAAGGGATCAGAACCTGTATGCTTGTCTGTGACTATTGATGGAAAGAAGCTTGTTCTTGGAACACTCAGCTTAGACAAGCTGCCTCAACAACAATTTGACCTGGTGTTTGATAAAGACTTTGAACTATCACACAACTGGAAAAATGGTAGTGTCTACTTTTTTGGATACAAGGCTGAGGAGGATCATGAAGAAGAAGAAGACGGTAAGCAAAAATCTTCTTTGTTTGAGCATATTTAAGCTTTGCTGGATTAGGCGATGACTTAATTGTTATCTATTGTGTGCAGAGTCTGATGAGGAAATACACCTTACTATTGCAAACAATGGTACAGAAAATTTTATTATATAGCCGTCTCTTGAATCTACCATACTTTTTAGTTCTAAAGTATTGCCTACTTGTCTAACAGGAAAGCCTGAAGCCAAGGAGACTGCTTCAGCTAAGCAGAAGTTGAAGGTTGTGGAATCTAGTAAAGGTGCAAAGGCAGGTGATGGAGATGAGAGCATTGATGACGATGATTTGTCTGAGGATGAAGATGATTCCGAGACGGGGGAGGTATGATTGTCTAATATATGCTCAGTGCTTTGTAGTATTGTTATAACATATGTTATCATTAAAGGTTCTTAGATGTCTGGGGTAAGCACAAGAACCAGTTCGTACTTGTTTGAGCTTGTTCAAGAATTTCCGGTCAAAATTTTTGACTCTGTTTTTCAACCTGTGGTACTTTACTAATCTTCAAGATGTAAACTTTTTAAGATCTTGAGCTTCGTCAATTCACTAAAGTTGTGTTTGGATTTGTTTTTTTGAAGAATATGCAGAACACAGTGTGTGTTGGGATTTGGTTTTAAAAGAAGTGGTCTTAGAAAATAATTTCTTTTGTGGAAAACATTTGTTTGACAAAGATATCACTAGACTCTTCAGTATTTTAGGGGTTTTCATCCCGGTAAAAAAATAATGGATGAAACTGATTTAATATCTTTGTTCGCTACTAAAAGTATTTTTGAGTAGCCAAAAACAGATGCTATTTGGTTTTAGAAACATAGGCTGACATGGAATTGTCAGATTTGAGCCATTGTTTTTGCCAAGATAACAGCAATCAAACTTATTATCAGATTGTTTATATCTTGAATATTATGTTGCATGTTGAAAACGCAGAACCCTGCATCTGAGTTGAGCTAGTTCATCCTCTGGTTCATGCAACTAATCTAACTTGTTCCTTTAGGAGTCTGAAGCATTAATCTCAATGCAAAAGAAGTTTTCTTCTGTGTAATATAGCTTCCATTGTTCTGTATTACTGAGTATTCTTTGTCCAGGATGAAGTTGATAGTGATGAAGATCAGTCTGATGAGAGTGAGGAGGAGACACCAAAGAAGGTAAGTCATGGTTATTGGTCTTCTCTTTTTTCTTGAATTTCTTGAGCAGGAAGGTGGGTTAACATACCTGATTCAATCTTCTTTTTAGGCTAAACCTAGCAAAAAGAGATCTGCAGATTCAGCTACAAAATCACCTGCTCCTGATAAAAAGGCAAAATTTGTAACTCCACAAAAGACTGGTTAGTTTTTGTCCTTGGTTAATGCTTTCACTTAATGTTAATGTTGGATATGGATTGTCTAATTCTGGACTGTCTGGTGTTTTCCTTTTGATTTGCATGAGAACATTAGACCAAAAACTTCATGAAGTGTTGATTCCTTGGGAATGAGAATCTGGTTCTAACCTTCAAAAACAAGTGGATTTTTTGCGTCTTTATTCAAGTAAAAATGTGATTATATTTTTCCTGAGTATTTTCTTCTGGGTGGTTTAGATGGTAAGAAAGGTGCTGTCCACGTGGCAACCCCTCACCCCTCGAAACAGGCTGGTAAGACTCCTGGAAACAAGCCAAATCAGACTCCAAAATCTGGCGGATCTCTTGCCTGCAAGACATGCAACAGGTAACTTACAATGCAGCTTCATTTATTTTAGGAGCATTAAGTTTTTCCGTGGATTCATTTATTACTCCTTGCAGGACTTTTGGTTCTGAAAATGCTCTGGAATCCCACTCTAAAGCTAAGCACAGCGCTGGAAAGTAAATAGGAGTAGAAATGTCTGCCTGGAGATGTGGTTTCGTTTTGTCAACGTTGGAGGGAATGATAATCAGAAGAGAGTGTAAGCTTTTAGAATATCTTTTGTTGGTTGACCCTAGTGTAAAGCAAGAGTTAGATCCAATTTTGATATTTTTGTATGGAGGTGAACTCTGCGAGCTGGTGAAAGTTTATTTTGATGGACTGTTATGTTGGTTTATAGTCTATTTCAACTAATGGTCGTTACCTATTGATATTATGTGCTTGGCTTTTTTGCTGCTAACGAGTTTCGGCATCTGCAGAGCATGTGATGATTGGCTATTTCTTATTTGATTCGATTTTTTTCTTCATTTTGATGTTTCTAGATCCCATATGCTCTATAGGGATGAAGTTTTCTGGCTGTCTACGTTTGTGCGGAATAAAGTACTGACTTAAAAAGAGTTTAATTTGGATAGATAAGGTTTTTTGGGTCTAATTATTAGTAGTTAAAAAGATAAATGATTGAGTTGTTGTAGAAATAAGAATTGATCCTTTTTGCTGTGGGGAGGAAGTAAAATGTGGAGATACTTTTACAATTTTTTTTATTGTGAATGATGTTATTTTATACTTCCTCCGTTTATTTTTATTTGTTCACTATATTAAAAATAATTGTTCAATTTTACTTGTCCACTTAAAAAAATTAAGAATTAATTTGCCATTTCATACATATTTTACCTTTATCATCTATTATTGGGTTGATAAGTTCAAGTAAATTTTAGTGGTTGCATAATTTTTAAAGTATACTTTACTTATTTCAATCATTAGGTTACATAACAACAATTAGGGGTGATATAATAAAATTATCATTCTATTTTTGACTCTTTAATAGGTGTGTCAAGTTAAAATGTGATGAGTAAAAATGGACGGAGGGAGTATTAAGTATCTTAATTTATAGGACGTTTAATATTATTACCTTTTTTTTTTTTGGAAAAGTACTTTGATTTAGCAATATTTATATTGATTAAAGATACTATTTTTTTATGACATAAACAACTCATCTGTATTTTTCTTTGTTTGTTAATTTCCAATTTTTTCTTATTAGTATACGAATTACGAAAGTCACTATTGACATTTTCTATCTATGAGATAAGTTCATACAGAGGTCCCCCTTGGGGCACATGCGAGTTGGTAAGTGGTAAGGTGATTGGGATACAACTACTCCGACGTCGCGGGTTCGAATCCGTGTGGTGACAGTCTTTGCTGAAATATTGCAAGGGTTGTTGCTGGGTTCGTGTCCCGTTGGTCCTCTCCCTTGCAGGGCGCCACTCGCGCATATCCCTTGATTTACATCCCACATGGCCAAGGGACCTCTAGTACAGGTGGAGGGTTTTGCCTTCGGGACTTTCCCCTTCACAAAGATAAGTTCATACAAAAGAAGCCTCAACTCTGAATTGCATGCAAGTAGTAATATTTATTTTCTTTTGATGTTTTCAGGCGGTAAATAAAATAATTTCAGACCATATCATAATTCAAATAACCCATGGATAATACATGAAACAAATTAAACTCACAACAACAACATGCTCAATGTAATCCTACAAAGTAGGGTATGAGGAAGGTAGGATGTACACAGACCTTATCTCTATCTTTGTGGGTAGAGAAGTTGTTTCCAATAGACCTCGGCTCATAAAGAATATAGTCAATGCAGGATTACAAGAAAAATAAGGCAACAAAATATCTAGATGAAGAATAAATAGAGTAATACACACATAAAAATAATACTTTACGTGACACCTAAATACTACTACTTAGACTAGGAGAAGAGGAGATGGAAAGGCTAGCTCCCCACCTCTCATACACACACAACGACAAAACTCAACTACCCACTAATTCTATCATAATCTCTGACCTCCAAATCTTCATATTTATTGTCATGTCCTCAGTTAGCTGAAGTTGTTCCATGTCCTGTCTAATCATCGCCCCCAGTTCCTTTTGCGTCTACCTCTACCTCTCCTAACTCATGCGACTGCCAATCTCTCATACCTCCTAATTGACGCATCCTCACACCTCCTCTTTACATGCCCAAATCATCTCAGTCACGCCTCTCTCATCTTGTCCGCCACGGAGACCACTCCAATCTTGTCTTGTATAACTTCATTTGTAATCATATCTCTCCTAATATGACCAAACATCCATCTGAGCATCCTAATCTCCGCCACCTGCATCTTTTGAACGTGACCGTTCTTAACTGGCCAACATTCTGCCCTATAGAACAATGCTGGTCTAACTACTACTCTATAGAACTTACCTTTCACCCTAGGTGACACTTTCTTATCGCAAAGCACGCCGGAGGCGAGCCTCCATTTCATCCACCCTGCTCCAATACGGTGTGTAACATCATCGTCAATCTCATCGTCCCCTTATATTATAAACCCAAGGTACTTGAAGTTTCCCCTTTTAGGTATAGCTTGTGCCTCGATCTTCACTTCCACAGCTGGCTCGTGCGTCACGTCACTGAACTTACACTACACGTACTCCGTCTTAGTCCTGCTTAACCTGAAACCTTTAGATTCTAGGGTCATTCTCCAAACTTCTAGCCTATCACCAATCAAAATTATGTTGTCTGCAAATAACATACACCACGACACCTCCTCTTGAATATGTCACGTCAATTCGTCCAAAATAGAAATGGGCTAAGGGTTGATCCCTAGTGCAACCCCATCACGATCGAAAAGTGCTCTGAGTCACCCAGACTGTCCTAACCCGGGTCTTGGCACCCTCGTACATGTCCTTAATTGCCCTAATGTAAGCCACAGACACACCCCTAGACTCCAAGCATCTCCAAAGGACCTCTTGAGGGACTCTATCATATGCCTTCTCCAGGTCAATGAACACCATATGTAAGTCTCTCTTTTTGTCCCTATACTGCTCCAACAATCTCCTGACATGATGAATAACCTATGCAGTCAATCGCCCCGTCATGAATCCGAACTGGTTCTCAGCAATCGATACATCCCTCCTCATCCCCAACTCAATCACTCTCTCCCAGACTTTCATGGTGTGGCATAACAACTTGATACCCCTATAGTTATTGCAGTTCTGAATATTACCCCTGTTCTTGTACAATGAGACCATTGTACTCCACCTCCAATCCTCTGACATTTTAGCCGTCCTAAATAGGACGTTAAACAATCTCGTTAGCCACTTCATACTTGCCTCCCCTGCGCTCTTCCAAAAGTCTATTGGAATCTCATCTGGCCAGCCGCTCTCCACTTCCCCATCTTACAGATAGTCCCCATAACCTCTGTAGTCTTTATGGGCCTACAATACCCAAAATCTCTACAGCTCTTGGAATAATTTAACTCTCCCAGCACGATATCTCTGTTTCCTTCTTAATTCAAGAGCTTATGGAAGTACGTCTGCCATCTCCGTCTAATGTGTGCCTCATATGCCAAAACTTTGTCATTCTCGTCCTTGATGCACTTCACTTGGTCCAGGTAGCGAGACTTCCTCTCTCTCGTCTTGGTGAGCCTATACAACTTTCTATGCCCATCTTTACACTTGAGCTCTTTATACAATTGCTCAAAAGTTGTTGTCTTAGCCGCCGTGACCACTAACTCCGCGTCCTTTTTCGCTACCTTATACTTCTCCTTATTCCTCTTATTTTTCTCCTCGTCGACGCGTTCCACTAGCGCAGCATATGCAACCTTCTTGGCTTCTACTTTTCCTTAGACCTCCTCATTTCACCACCAATCCATTTTACATCTACTCGAGTTGTCCCTCGAGACCCCGAGCACCTCTCTAGCTGCTTCTCTGATGTATTCGGATGTCCTAGCCCACATACTATCAACATCCCCACTACTCTCCCAAGCCCCCAACTTCTCTCTCATCTCCTAAGCTTTGACCTCAGTCAGTCCTCCCCATCTAATCCATGGACAGTCATTAGAAACCCTCTTCTTCCTTATCTTGATCTCTAAGTCCATAACCACTAGCTTATGTTGGGTTGTAAGATTATCGCTCGGAAGAAATTTTTGTAACTTGGCACCAAATCAAAAGTCACTTGAAATTTCATGAAATAAGATACTTAAAACGACAATAAACCAACCAAAGTAATAATAAAATATAAAAAACAAAGTCGATATTGAAATATATAACCTTTCAAAGTTGTATGTGTTTAATTTTCGTCTGTTGGTGTTAAGTAATAATCTACACAAAGCAAACCATCAGCTGGTTTGCCCGAGAGGTTAAGGGGGAAGACTTAAGATCTTCTGCACATAAGTGCGCATGGGTTCGAACCCCATAGCCAGCAGTTTTTTGACTTTACGTAGTTATTAAAATATTTTCTTTCTTACTCTTTTCCTGATATTTAATTCCAATTATTAACCTTCCCAGAAAGTAGTATTTCACTCCACATTTGTATTAGAAGACAAAATGATGTTTCATATGACTCACAAATGTTCTTGCAATTTTCAGTTATTATTGACATTTCCGTACTTTGGAAACAACTAAAATTGAAATTAACAGTAGCTTCATCTAAAAATGTCATATGCAAGAAAATATTAGAATTGAGTCCGCGCGTGTTGACTTGTGAGCTTGGCTTGGGTTCACCCTTGCCACCAAGGGTCTGTTGGCCTAGACATGCAGTTATGGGGTGACGGTGCACTATGCGGGATGAAAATAAAATATTAGAATTGAGTCCGCGCGTGTTGACTTGTGAGCTTGGCTTGGGTTCACCCTTGCCACCAAAGGTCTGTTGGCCTAGACATGCAGTTATGGGGCGACGGTGCACTATGCGGGATGAAAATAAAATATTAGAATTGAGTCCACGCGTGTTGACTTGTGAGCTTGGCTTGGGTTCACCCTTGCCACCAAGGGTCTGTTGGCAGACATGCAGTTATGGGGTGACAGTGCACTATGCGGGATGAAAGTATGTTGCAAGGGTTATATTTGCCAATGCCATGAGAATACCATAGGCATATTACGGAAGCAGCACATGACAAAGACCATGGATTGAAGGTTGCCCTTACTCGGGCAAAGAACAAGCCAAGTGCGCAGGTACAAGGCAAGTGTCAAGCTTGAGGATTGGACTGTGTGCGCGAAAGCGACACTCAGTGCCAGGGAGGGACAGACATGTCCGTTGCCACCCCAAAGTGTGAGCTTATATAATCATATTAAATGAATTAAGAAGTTCAACTCAATGTAGTCAGATAAGAAGCAACCAATCAACAATGTCAAGAAATAAAACAAGCACTTTGCATTTCCATCTAAACCTTAACTATGTGATTCGGTGATCAGTGACACATAACAAAATCTTATAATATATCTCTTCCCTATCTAAAAGGTGCTACAACCGGTAACAGGATCAAGCTGATCAGAAACAGTACAATGTCATGCAATATCCTTCTAGATACGAGTGGTTTAAATTTCAATAGAGTTCTAGGCAAACGCCGATACTAAAGAAATGTGTGTACAAAAGAGAGCAAAGGTTGGTCACTTTTCTTATCTAAGCAGCCAAACAGAAACTCATAACATGAAAGGGTGAAATCTATGAAGCCATACTTGGAAAAGCTACGGCACTTCGCTAAAAATTTAATGGCTCGTTTGGTACGAGGGATAAGGGATAATAATCCGGGGTTAAATTTGGGATGGGTTTATCCCACATTTGATTAGATTGTAGTGTTATTTTTATCACGCATTGAGGGGATAACAATCCTGGGATACTAAGCCCGAGACAATTAATTCGGGATAACTTGTTCCCCAACCAAACGAGCCCTTAAAAGAGTTTACTTTTCTTCAAAATTTTGAACTAATCACCAACATATATCAATTCAAGCAAGAAATGATCATTTTAAAATACTTATAATATAATAAATGTCTTGCATGTCTATATAAACACTTCCAAACCAGTACATTCAGTTAAGAGATAAATAATTCAACTAATACAACGAACAAAAATAGATCTTGGCCAGTTGATGCGCCACTAGGAACAGCAGCTCTCGCCCACACGCCATTTGACAGATGAACATCAACCTAAACACGTAAAAACAACAAAATAAACAATCAAAACCATATTACAATGAATATACTACACCTATATGAAATCGTAAGTTATTACTACAAACTTAACATAGGTATTACGAACAATGTGATATAGGGAAGATTGAAATACGCTGAAACGGGAAGAGATGTGAAGGAGAACGAACCTCGACCGTAGGATTACCACGGCTATCGAAGATCTGACGAGCCTTGACGGACTTGATAGTTGCCATGAGTGAGTTTTGGGATATGCGTTCGAAGGTGTTGGTTGTAATTGTGACAGTCGAAATGAGAAGCTACCCCACGGTTAACTACAACCGTGGGATGGTTTCTGAACTTCTATGGATCTCTTAAATGCCTGTCTTTCTATCTATAGGACCCAATTGCCCTTTACTACAAATATCCTCCTTTTACTAGAATTCATAAATAACATGATCATCCGAATTTATTTGTTCGGTTATTATTTGGGGCTGAATTAATGAGGAGCCACCATTATTGAAGGATGAAGATATTTAATTGAATCTAGAATCTAGTGGAGATTGTTTGTATTGATTTTAAACCAAAAATTACAACTTCAGACCAAAAATCGTTTGAAACTTGTTATTAATACTTGTATAACTCTAATCAACCATCAAAAGATCCGTGAGTGTACACATTCAAAAGACCCGCGAGTGTACACATTCAAATTGATTTAAATAAAGGTCACTTAATATCGATTTGCCTTAAAATTCAACTCCTTCACCAATTATTTATTTTTATTTTTTCATTCGATATCTGATATCCACATTGAGGTTCGATTAATATGGATTTAGTCTTTGTAAAGTTCATTAAAGGGGAAAGTGCTTCCTAACAAAAAAAATTCATACAAGGGCTCGAACTTAATACCTCTAGTTAAGAGTGAAAGAATGCTATTCATCCCACTACAACTCTTGTTAGTGCCAAATATTTCTTTTCCTCAAAAGAAAATGTCTTACAATTCAGATGCAATTCCTTTTCTTGCTCCTCCTCTCACCCCCACATACTAAAGTCAAGGGTTCTATCGCTGCACTAATAACGTTACCAAATTATAATTTTTGATTGATTTTAGCTTATAAGCACGTAGCTTATAAATACTTTGACGTTTATCAAACTTTTTAGATAAGCTAAAGAGTGTCTTTAAGTTAGTTTGATTAGTTTATATACTTAGTCAGACACTCTCTTACGTATGTTTGACCAAATTTCTAGAAAGTCAAGAAGTGCATGTTTTCTTTTAGTGCTTATTAACTCTCTATTTATCATTAGTTGTTGTGACATACTCAATTTATGTCAGTAAATGCCAAGACTTCTCTTCTTAGCATGGAGTATTTTTTCCAGCAACTCATGTGTTGATTGAAGGATCGAGTATTTAAAGTTTATTGGTTCATATAGTGAACTTAAATCAATGCTACTATAATAACTAAGTTCATAATTAAATATTTATAGATATTTAATAGATTTTTTAGTATATATATAAAGTAAGTGTAAGAATATTTTTCTCAATTGTAATCTTCCAAGTGTGGTTATTATATCACAAATACAACTTCATCTTAGGCAAGATTAGGCTAAGATTATGATATGATTAGGTTAAAATTATGCTATCTAATCTACCTACCATATACATATGATTCTAATATCAATTACAACAATTACTAAATAATTACAATAAATATTTTATTAATTATAATTATTCTATCACTTCCCCGCAGTCGAAGCGGGAGGTTGGCGTATGCTGAGACTATCTCGAAAATCTTCAAATAAAGCAGCGGAAGACCTTTAGTAAAAATATCTGCAATCTGATAGTGTGACGGGACATGTAATACACGCACTTGTCCGCGAGCGACTTTTTCCCAAACAAAGTGAATATGTAGCTCAATATGTTTAGTGCGTTGATGATTGACCGAATTCCCTGAGAGGTAAATAGCACTAACATTTTCACAGTACACCAAAGTTGCCTTCGGAACCGGACAATGGAGTTCTAGAAGAAGGTTCCAAAGCCAACAAGATTTAGACATTGCATTGGCAACTCCTCGGTATTCTGCTTCGGCACTGGATCTGGACAACGTTGCTTGCCGTTTGGAGAACCAAGATACGAAGTTATCACCAAGGAATATACTATAACTAGACGTGGAGCGTCTGGTATCCGGACATCCTCCCCTATCCGCATCTGTGTAGGAGACAAGGGTGGATGTCAACGATGGATATAAATGCAAGCCATACTCTAGAGTACCCTAAATATAACGCACAATGCGTTTGAGAGCATGCATATGATCATACATCAGATTATGCATGAATAAGCACACCTATTGCACCGCATAAGAAATGTCTGGCCTTGTGAATGTAAGATATTGCAGGGCCCCTGCCAGTGCTGCGGTAAAGTCTTGGGTCGGCAATGGCTTCCCGGAGGAGGCGCTCAACTTGAGTTTAGTATCAACCGGAGTTGCTGATGGCTTACAAGATGACATGCCATCACATTCAACAATCTCTGTTGCGTTGTTCTTTTGGGATAAAAATAAATCATTTGCATGACATGTCACAACTATCCCTAAAAATAAGTTTAGTGGCCCTAGACCTTTCATAGCAAATTCAAAGCCAAACAAGGACATGATGGACTTGCGAAGCGCGTCGGATGAGACAGTCAATATCATATCATCCACATATAAAATAAGGTAAGCAATATTATTACCCTGACGGTAGATGAACAAAGAATGATCAGAACGACCGTTAGAAAACCAATTATGTGAAACAAAATCAGCAAACCTCTTGTAGCAGGCCCGGGGAGCCTGTTTCAGCCCATACAATGATTTCTTTAGCAAGCATACTTGATTTGGATAAGTGGAGCCCCTGTATCCCAAAGGCTGGTACATGTATACTGTTTCATTTAATTCTCCATAGAGGAAGGCATTTTTGACATCTAGTTAATGAAGCGGCCATGCCTTCGAAAAAGCCAAACTAAGAACCGTTCTTATAGCTGCCGGTTTAACCATAGGACTGAACGTCTCACCACAATCCACACCAACCTATTGTGTCTTCCCATTACCTATAAGACGGGCTTTATGCCTCTCAAAAGTACTATCATTTTTTTTGTGACTGAAAATCCACATAGACCGAATTATATTAGCATTAGGGGGACAAGGGACCAACTCCCACATCCTATTTTTAATAAGAGCATTAAATTCATCATCCATAGCAATTTTCCAATTCGGGTCATTAAGAGCAGACACAAGATTACGAGGCAATGATGATTTTGAAACTCGGGTGTGGAAGCTATATTTGGTATTGGGTTTGACAATGTCGTGTTGACTACGAGTGACTGGCCGTTGGGCCGGAGTTGGGCAACTGGAGGATCAAAACTAACTGGCAGTGGGCAGTGAATTGGGCCATGACCCATACTGCTAGGTGCTGGGCCGTGACCCAAGCCACTGCCAGGAAGTGGGCTTTGAGGTAATGGTCCAGTACTGTCGACAGTAATTGGGCTTAGGGAAGTTGACCTAGATCGTTGGGCAGTGGTGTTCCGTGACTGGGCCACTGTATCTGGGCCCAAATCACCCAAAAAGTTTGGGTTGGCCGAAACAGTGGCTTTTGGATGACAAGAAAAATGTTGAGCCAAATACGGAGGTATACCATCATCAAGAAAAATAATAGGTAGGGGTCCGGACCCATGCATTTTGATAAATGGGAAATTCGTTTAATAAAATATTACGTGATAACTCACAATGAGTTTATTGGAGGATAGGTCATAAGACTTGTAACCTCGATGATTAGAAGGATAACCCAAAAAAATGCAAAGAGTAGACCGAGGTTGAAGCTTGTTGATTGTAGTGGATGAAAAAAAGGATAGCATAAGCACCCGAATACCCGTAGATGGGAATAAGATGGGTCCCTTATATATATTTTTTAGAGGAGCTTGGTAGGATAAGTTTTTGTGGGGAAGTATGTTCAATATATATGTTGTCATTTGTAGTAAATAATGTCAAAAGGACGGTGGTAGTGCGGCATGAGCAAGGGATGTTCTAATAATATTATTGATGGTTCAAATTTTTCTTTCCGCCTTCCCGTTTTGAGAGGAGGTATGGGAACATGAAAGGCGAAAGGTTAAACCATTAGCATTGCAAAAATTCCAAAAAAGGCTATTATCAAACTCCCTACCATTATCACGTTAAATATTTTTAATATCACATTCAAATTGATTTCGGATGAATGCTCTAAAAGTGAGAAATATGGAGAAAACTTGTGATTTTTTAGACAAGGGAAACGTCCACAAAAAATTAAAGTAATTATCTAGCAAGAGCAAATAATATATATGACCCGAAGAGCTCAAAACGGGTGATGTCCAAATATCACAATGGATAATATCAAAAGGCATAAATGTGCATGAATTAGATGAAACAAATGGCAATTGAACATGTTTTCCAAGTGGACATGAATGACACATATTAGAATTACGTGTTTGAGTACATGAAATAAAATTATTTTGTTTGAGGAAGGCTAAAATGGGTGCTCCCAGATGACCCAAACGTTCATGCCACAATAAAGGTGAGAAAGCTGCAAAAGTGGATGGTAACTTGGATCGTTGATTTGGTGTGGTAATTGGATAGCGCTACCCTTGACTATCACATCTCATTAGAAGCATCCCATCTGAAAATCCTTCACGGAAAATCCAAAAGGGTCAAAATCAACAGACACCCAATTATCAGTTGTAAACTTTCTAACCGAAACTAAGTCTTTAATTAATTGTGGAGCATGAAGGACATTATTTAAGTTTAAAGTTAATGGTAGGTTTGGGTGAGACAAATTGGTAGAACCATAACCACAAATTGGAATAGAATGACCATTTTCGATAATTATACCATCATTTTTGCTCAAATTAACATAGGACGAGAGATTACCTTGAGAGGATGTCATATGAGACATCGCTCCGGTGTTCATGTACCAATTGGCGTCGGGCGGATTAAGTCCAAGAGTGTGCATGGCGGACTCAATATCGGTTGGGCTAGCCACTGCCGAATGGGCCTCCTGCCATTGGTTCGGCAGTGGCCAAAATGTCATTGAACTCCCACTGTTTCTGGGAACAAAATCAGGCTGCTGGCTGGCAGTGGGCTGGCCAGTTGGCCTTGGACTGGGCCTGGCCCAACTTCCCGAAGGAAATAGGCAAGGTGGCACAGCCCAAGGCCACGGTCATGCCCACTGTGGTGGTCCGCCGCCCAACTATGCTCGGGGCTGCCACTGCTGGCCAATTATTGTCTGCTAGTTGGAATTTCCGCCGCCCCTGCCGTCGTTTTCGCCGGAATTCCGGTGGCCTCCCCTTTTGCCATTATCGTGATTACCACCCTGATTTTTACCACCATTTCATCATTTTTATCCCCGATGTTGTGGTAAAGGTTCAAAATATGTAGTAGCTTCATTGGTTGAAGCGACAACCATGGTGGAATTGGAGACGGTTGCGGATTTTTTGGCGAAACTCGCCTCTTCAAGAATAAGCATAGAACGGGCTTGGTAAAAAAGCGGTAGAGGATTGCTTTGTCGGATGAGCGTTCCCACACCACTATACACGTCGGTAAGGCCGTTAACCAATTATAAAACCAACCGATTATTTGTTACCGATGAACCAACGTACCAACGTTCTTGAGTTAATCCAATAAAACTTTAAGGCGTTGACAATAAGTGGATGCATTCGGAAAATCCGCCATGTCAGTGGTGGAGAATTCTTGCTCCAAAGTGACGGCTCAGGAATTCTTGTTAGCTTGGAAGATATCCCGTAATCCACTTGTGGCACTTTTTAACGTACTGATGACAATCGTTCTCCAGTAAAAGCCGATTCCAAGCCTCTATCGCCGTGGAATCGGGGTCCATTATTATGTGCAACAAATCGCTAGAAATGGTTGCATAAATCCACGAGAGAACTGTCGCATCAAGTGTGAGCCAAAGTTCTTTTTCATCATCGGTTTTTAACACCTTTTCCTTGCCTTTTTCTGGTGGGATTATGTGATGAATAACCCGGTAGGAACGACAACAAATTTTAAAGAGCTCTGCCCAAGTTGCGTAATGAACATTTTCCATCTCAAGAGTGATGGAAATATGAGTTTTGATATTGGAAACGGCAAGAGCGGGATGAAATGTGGATTTAGAGTCAAACATTGTTGACTGAAAAAAGAAAAGAAGAATGGAAAAAAAATTGTTGGTTAGCCGGATGGTGGGAGGGGATGGGGCCGACGGTAAAGTGTATAATTTTTAGGGTAGCATCTTTTCCCTAATCTCTTGATACCATGTAAGAATATTCTCCTCAATTGATGTTATCACAACTTCACACGAGTTGCATAGACAAAACTCTGTGTATTGTGAATCATAATTGAAATAGAAATTAGCAATAATGGAGAACAATGAAGGAAGACCAGTAGATGAAATTCCGACAGTGATCAAAATAGATCACAATCATCCATTGTACCTATTTCCTTCAGATGCGCCTGGTTCCCTGTCTGTGGGTATTATTCTCACTGGGATGGACAACTACACCTTGTGGAGTAGAGCTATGAAGTTGTCCTTATTAGGGAAGAATAAGATAGGATTCATTGATGGGAGTGTAAAGAGATAAATCTTCCATGGAGATTTGGCTACACTATGGGACAAATGCAATGCAATTGTGGTGTCTTGGTTAATGGGGAATGTGAGTAAGAGCTTACTTACTGGGATGCTTTATAATTCAGATTCATACAATATATGGGAAGAATTACAAGAGAGATTTGACAAGATCAATAGTTCCAGGGCTTTCCAACTACACAAAGAAATATTTTCTATGAGGCAAGGGGCACTATATGTGTCAATGTATTACTCTCGGCTTAAGGATATGTGGAATGAATATGATTCTATCATACCAATCCCATCTTGTTGCCCCAAGTCAAGGGATTTTGTGGACATTTACAGTATCAAAGGCTACTACAATTTCTCATGGGACTGGATGAGAGTTATAGCCCAACAAGGAGTCAAATCCTCATGATACAACAAATACCTCCATTAAACCAAGTGTATGCCATGATAAATCAGGAAGAGAGTCAGAGAATGGTAGCAGGAACTGGTAGGGTGATGTTTGACTCAGTGGAATCATCTGCCATGTTCACATCTAGAAATGGAAATTTCATAAGTGGAAGTGGAGTTCAAAAACAGAAGAAACAATACAATTCCAATGCATATTGTGATCATTGTCATCTTAAAGGTCACTCAAGATTGGAATGTTACAAACTAATGAAGTGTGATCATTGTCACAAAATAGGACATGTACATGAGGGTTGCTACAAGCTCATTGGATATCCAAAAAATTTCAACAATAAAGGGAAAAAGGCTTATGTAGTCACAGAGGGGACTATGATGTTTGAGGACACTGGACAAGAAGGAGTAGTTCAACACCATCATTCATCAAAGTTTCTGCACAATGCACATCCATTCACAAGTTAGAAACATACTGCTGAAGCAGTGCTACCATACAGTCAGTTCATACCCAACCAACATAAAAAAACTCCTTGACCTGTTGAAGAACAATGCAAGTAATGTCAATGCCAACATGGCAGGTAAGCACATTACTGATTCAAGGAAGTTGATTCAGTGGATAGTAGACACAGGTGCAACTAATCATATGATTGCAGACCAAAAGTACTTACATAATAACTTGTTGATAGAAGGAACAGGAAAAGTGCAACTGCCCACAGGAGATTCAGCCAAAATCTCACATGTTGGGGAGTACCACTTAGGAGGAGGTGATGTCCTTAGAAGTGTCTTATGTGTACCAACTTTCAAGTTCAATTTGTTGTCTGTTTCAATAATGACTAGAGAACTGAACTGTAGTGTTACCTTTTTCCCAACATGTTGTGTGTTTTGGGATCTCTCATCTGGGAAGGTGAGGGGGATTGGTAATGAGGAGGCAGGATTATACATACTATCACTGGATCCTCATAATAAAGATGGGGAGTTGAGTAAATGCATGTTTGCAACTCAACATGTTGATGCAGCTACTTGGCATCAAAGACTATGTCATGTGCCCATGAATGTCCTGAAGAATATAGCATGTTTCAAGAATAATATTGATTTTGTCTTGAATAACTGTGAAGTATGTCCTTTGGCTAGACAAACTAGACTGCCTTTTATTGCTAGCACTAATAGAGCATCAAAGTCTTTTCAACTAATACATATGGATATATGGGGACCCTACAAAATTGAAACATATAATGGAATGAGATATTTTCTAACCATTGTGGATGATCACACTAGAAGGACTTGGATCTTTTTGATGAAACTGAAATCTGATGTCTCTACACTGATCAGAAATTTTATTGTTGAACTTAACACTCAATTTGGAGCTAAAATTCAGAGAGTAAGATTAGATAATAGAACTGAGTTCTTTAATCAAAATTGTAGTGAGCTGTTTCTGAAATATGGTATCATTTATGAAAGTTCTTGTCCATACACACCACAATAAAATGGTGTGGTGGAGAGAAAACATAGACATATTTTAGAACATGCTAGAGCCATTAAAATTCAGAGAGGATTACCAAACAAATTATGGGGATTATGTGTAGAGAATGCAGTGTATATAATCAATAGAATCCCCTCCACTTTTATAAAGAACAAGTCTCCTTTTGAAATGTTGTATAACAAGGTACCACAACTTGATCACTTGAGAGTATTAGGTTGTCTGTGTTTTGCTACTATAAATAACAGACATGATAAGTTTGGTCCAAGGGCCGTAAGATCCATATTTCCGGGATATGGATTTGCTAAAAAATGATACAAACTTTATGACTTGGAAAACAAAACTCTATTCGTGAGCAGGGATGTGTTGTTTATGGAGACAAATTTTCCTTTCAAAAGGGGCATAACTGAAAACACCAATCATATTAAGACACATGAGTTTCCTTTCTATGAAGACTCAATTTGTCAACATGATCTTGATAATCAACAAACACATACCAGACAACATGAAGATGATCAACACATACAAAACAATAACAACATGCAGAATGTGCATATGCCTGATACAGTCCAGCATCATGGCAATGGCACTGGATCACCAGGTATTGATATGGCCACAGGATCAGATCATGAAGTCAGAAGATCCACAAGGAGCAACAAACCACCTATATGGCACAAAGACTACATTACTACACATGGCTCTTCCAGTTGCTTGTACTCTATAATTGAAAATATTGCTTATGATGGTATTTCAGCAGGATATCAGGAATTTGTAGCCAAGGTTTCTCTTGACACAGAATCACATAACTATTCCACATAAGCAAAGGATCCCAGATGGATTGAGGCAATGGAGACAGAAATCAAAGCATTAGAGGACAATGGAACCTGGAAGCTGGTCACTCTACCAGAGGAAAAGAAGGCTATAGGATGCAAGTGGGTATACAAGATAAAGTACAAGGCAACAGGAGAAGTGGAGAGATTTAAAGCCAGATTGGTGGCAAAAGGATACAATCAAAATGAGGGACTTGATTACCAATAGACTTTTTCCCCAGTTGTAAAGATGACAACAGTAAGGACTGTGATTTCCATTGTAGCAGCACAACACTGGACAATCCATCAGATGGATGTATACAATGCATTCTTGCAAGGAGACTTGTTTGAAGAAGTGTACATGAAAGTTCCAGAAAGATTTGCTGTCAAGAAAAGGAATGGACAGGTATGCAGATTGCTGAAGTCTCTCTATGGGATAAAACAGGTATCAAGACAATGGAACATCAAGTTAACTACAGCTCTTGTCTCATCTGGTTTTCAGCAGAGTCGTAGAGACTATTCTCTTTTCACCAAGCAGGAAAACAGTAGTACTGTGATAGTGCTAGTATATGTTGATGATTTATTGCTTACTGAAAATGATCCAGTAATGATTCAGTCCACCTTCAAGATAAAGGATCTAGGGGAGCTTAGATACTTTCTTGGTATTGAGTTTGCAAGAAACTCATAGGGCATCCTCATGCACCAGAGGAAATATGCTCTGGAGTTGATATCAGATATGGGACTTGCAGGGGCAAAACCTGCATCTTCTCCTATGGATATGAATCAGAAGCTTACAACATGTGAGTTTGACAGACATATAGCTAATACATCACATTCATGCCCCATATCAGGAGAAAATTCTGATTCTGAGCTGCCAGATCCCAATGTTTACAGAAGGTTGGTTGGAAGACTGTTATATTTGACAACTACTAGATCAGACATTGTATTTGATGTGCACTGCCTGAGTCAGTTTATGCATGATCCTAAGAAGTCACACATGGAAGCTGGTCTAAGAATTGTCAGATTTATCAAACAGGCACCAGGGATGGGAATTCTAATGTCCAGTACAAGTACTCCTCAGCTCAAGGTGTTTTGTGATGCAGACTGGGGGCTTGTGTTAATACTAGAAGATCAGTCACTGGTTATCTGGTGATGCATAGATCATCACCAATCTTATGGAAGTCAAAGAAGCAGGAAACTGTTTCCAGGAGCTCTGCAGAGGCAGAATATAGGGCTATGGCAGCCTCAGTAGCAGAAGTGGTATGGATCACAAGTCTATTTCAGGATTTTGGTATGGAGATTCAGACTCCAATACCAGTGCACACAGATAGGAAATCTGCTATTCAGATTGCAGCAAATCCAGTGTTTCATGAAAGAATAAAATATATTGACATTGATTGTCATTTCATCAGGGAGAAGATACAAACATGATTGATCAACACTGTTTTTTTGCCTTCTATGGACCAGCCAGCTGATTTACTTACAAAGACACTTGGTAGACAACAACATGATGCTTTACTGTCCAAGCTAGGAATGAAGAACATCTTCATGTCTTCTAGCTTGAGGGAGGGTGTTGAAGCATTAGGGAAATCCACTCTTGTGCCTTGACTAATTGAAGATAGTCCAAGTTGTTAAAGAAGGTAGTTAGTTGGTTACAAGGTTGGTTATAGAGTTAGTTAAGTTGTTAGAAGTTATTAACAAAGAAAGGCATTAGAGTATTCTAGAGTAGTGGAGTTGTATATATACATATACTTGTATGGATATTTTTCAGAACTTAAGAGAGCAATTCTCTCTCAAACACAAGCAATGCATTAATTCTCCAATCCTCTCTTCATCTCCAATACTCCCTTTCTTATACATTCTTCATCAAAGCAGCAGCAAATACTCCATAAACATAACTTCGATTCATCAAATTAACAGAGCCATTGTTGACTTGTGTAAAAATTGTGGGTTTCCGGGTTGAAGAAATTGGTTTTATGTTCTGATACAAATGTCTTCCGTTCAAACAACACTCATTGACAACTTTTCAATTCTGTAATTGAAAAATAGCTATTGTTATGGACTTTCAAATTTTAGAGGTGAAATTACGTGATATAAAGTTTCACCTTTAGAATTTGAAACTCTATAATATGAAAAAGTTTTCAAGTACAAGAATTTAAAAGTGAATATTTATCAATTTTACCATGTTCTTCTAGTATATGATCCTTTTTTGTATACGTTCTTGTAAAGATCATTTTCTTCTGATTACCGTATTATTAGATAAACAAAAGGAGTTTGACTTGTACCTTTTTAGTAAGGTTGAGTATTTAAAGACGCTGTTCTGTTTGTGTTATGGTCAAGTTTGGTGAGGCTTCCACATCATCGAGTAAGCTGATATCGTATAGAATCAAAATTTGTATTCGTTGTGTCTTTATATTGCCCGGAAGCTTGTTCCCAAGCTTATCTATTCACGCAATCTTATTTAAAAAAAAAAAGCTCCCTGTGTTCAATTGTACCGTTTGAACTTTATACGTCTTTTAATATACACTTGAACACATGAAACATTTTTGATACATTTTTTTAAAAAATAAATTACGCGTGTTCTCAAATATCTATTAGGTAGTTAAGTTAACCACATAAAATATGTTATCTCCTTTGATTGTAACATAAGCCTCAATTGAAACAAGCATGAGGTTTTTAAAAGCTTATTGAGACTAATGTGTAATTAAAGAAAGTGACATATTTTAAGTGTTAAATGGGCACTTGAGAGTACGTGCAAAAGTTTTTCCAAAATCTAAATCTAAAGCGTTTAATATGAACATTTTATCATGCGTTCATGTGTCAACTGAAACAAGTTATAGTTCGAGTGTCTAAATAAAATTTACTGAAAATTTTAAAGGGTCGCGTGTTAGATACTATTCATGAATCAAAGGCTAACATGAAGATTGTTCTTCTTCATTCCCTTCCATTAGTAGCTCTGGTACTCTTTCTTCAACTAGGTCGGACGCACAAAGCGCTCCACTTGAGTTAACTATGTTATTTCAGGACATCTGCCAAAATAGCGTGAGTTGCTTCGACTCAGAGGTAGGGAATTACCTCCGGAGTGGAACATAGAAAATCTTGTTCATGCTGTTATGGGAGACGAGGCTTTTCTAATTCCAAGACACCTCCAAGATAACTATTACGGTGTTCTTTTAAGGGGGGTTCTAGTTGGCTTGTAGAAGATCTCTTCCATTTTCTCAATTTAATCAACTATGTGCTCTAGTATGAGGGTACTTAATGGATGTATACTTTTCACCGCTTTCTTTCCTTACTTAAGTCTCATAACGGACGGTCCACGTTAAACAGATTGGACTCACAGGATACTTTAGGGCTGGAGTGAAGAGCCACAAAAGAACCTGCCAGGAACTGTATAAAAAGGGCCGAGAACTACATACGGTTTGAGACTCACTTTCTTGAAAAGAGGGAGAGGAGCGGAGCCACTCTCTTGAGTATAAGGAAAATGAGTTAAAACTTTATGGACCAGCAGCCTTTCCACATCTTATAACATTTGATGGGATTGGAGCAGCATCCCTTGAAGAGAAGATGCTTGTAATGCTTATTGCAGGTCTCTTTAAGAAGCTACTTGCTAGCTACTTATTTAATTACAAACTTATTTTGAAAGTTACTTGTAAATTATCTATTTGATTGCAAATCTTTTTTATAAGTTGTTTGCAAGCTACCTGGTTGAACTAAATGAAAATCCACAATCATAACAAAAGTATTTATACAGCTGGGGTGATAGATTTTGTTTTAGATACTGAATCAAATCAGGTATTACTGATTTAAAAAAAAAATGAATTAAACCAGGTCGAAAAGACATGAATCATGATGCATGCGCATTGGGCTTGATTTTCCATTTGATTTAGTTCAATTTAATGCTTTACACTTGTTCAACTTCAACCACATCCAAGTTTAAGTTCCAATTTAAACTAGTAACTTGGCATATGAATTCAATCATCAAATAAAACTATCGATTTTTATGTTTCTTTGTTAATCAATTAAATCATTAAGTAATTCTCCGCATGTATGCATAGAAACAAAGGATAAAGAGTCAACTCAACCTCATCTTAACTCGAGCTTAATTATACTAATATCAAAGGTTGGTTTGATTCAAAACTTTAGTGACCAAGTCTTGCTTTTTGACAAAGAAAACAAGTGCTAATATTTTAAAAATTGCAAGCGAGTTTGCACACATTTGAAGCAAAGACAGATTTCTAAAATATATTGTTTATGAGTCAAAAACTACATCTGTAATAGAGAATGCACCCACAACCAGTCGGCAGTATGTGGGGAATCAACAGCTGCATTTTCAACCAAATGCAAAACCGTTGACGAGAAATGTCTGCAGATGTACTTGTAAATGATGGTCTCGCTTACAGTGCCTTCAAACAAATCACTATTGCTAATAACAAAACAACATAAACAGCAGCTTAACGTTTTCCTCCGCCGCCACCAAGCTTAGGACCTTTTGATGCACCTTTGGACACATTGCCCTTTCCTCCAGCTTTCTGGGACTTGGACATCACCTCTGCCTTCTTAGCCTTCTTCTCATCCTTTGTCTTCTTGATCCTTTCCTTAATCTCACTACACAAAATCCACAAGACACAGAGAAAAGTTTATTACCGTTACACCAAAAGACACGTGTCAACTCAAAACTTCAATGACTGACACCATAATTTACTATCCCCTCACAGCAGGATGATATACCGAGCATTGTGTATTACACATAAGGCTCTAGGTGTTTATTAAACAGATTATTTTCTTGATCAGAGAAGAAATGTGTTTGTTCATGTTGGGCCCATATGGAACAGAAAGTGCTTAAAAGGTATCAGCAGATCTGTAACGATAGACACTATTAATTTCCCAGACTTGTAACTGTATTAACCACGTGATGAAAATGTTAATACCTGACTAAGTCTGGTATAAGATATCAGATAAGACACAAAGATTAGTTTGTCCCCGTCACACCAAAAGAACATGTGTCAACTCAAACTTCAATGATTAACACCATACTAAGAAATCCCCTTCAACCAGGATGATATACCATGCATTGTCACTATTGTGCATACAGTAATTTTATGTAAGGCTCTAGGTGTTTATAAAACAGTTTTGTTTTTTTTTATCAAGAGAAGAAATGGGTTCATTAATGTTGGGTCCATATGGAGCAGAAAGTGCTTGAATGGTATCAGCACATCTGTAACGATAAACACAATTAATTTCCCAGCCTTGCAACTGTATTAACCACGTGATAAAAGGTTAATACCTTACTAAGTCTGGTACCAGATATCAGATTATCAGTTAAGACTGCTAAAAAATACACCAACTATACTCAAGTCGCTGGCATGCACATTTATAAACAAAATCAGGAATTAGTAGAAACGAACCGAAGAGCAGCCTCCCTGGCAGCATCTCGAACTTCTGGCCTTTCAGTTCTCTTCTTCTGGATAACCTCCAAGGTTGCACCCACAATGGACCTAGAGTAAGGCTTCTTGGTGGTACGTCGCCTCTTCTTAGCAGCTTCTTGTGCAATATCCTAATGTAAACAAACACAGGTCGCAAAATTAAATTAGGCCATTATAACCAAGGATCGGGATGGAGAAGTCCTAGAAAATTTAAGCCGCCAATGCAAGTTTTCCAAGCAAAACTAGATAAGCTGAAGAAAGGTATAGTATGTAGTAGTTTAGATCTCGAGGCAGAACAAAGTTACCGTTGTTCAAAGTTAATGGAAACTAAAGAGCAAAACAGAAAGAAATTTTGAATAAGTTTATACAGTCTTGTCTTGATGGTATACTGAAAAATCACCTTCTTGTGTTGCTTCCTATACATAGCTGTCCAAGTAAGTTTGGATGGCTTCAGCTTGTTGTGGAAGTAGTGTTTGCATTTTGAGTTGACGAACAGGAACACCTGAAAGGATCAAGATATCATAAAAGTGATAGCGGAAACTAGCACGATTTTTCCTCCTCTTACGAAGAATACAAACAAGTTAATTCTAAATAAAGATAAGTATAGCATGTCATCTATCGAAAGAATACCTGAGAATCTGAACGAATAAATCTGATGCCTCTCCCAGGGTAAATCTTTGCACCACTGAACCGACAAAGTTCTGTCCTGAAATTGATGTAAGACGACAACAACGATTCATCACTTTGAATTTATGGTTGTAGAATTACCAGGGGAAAATCTAAACTAAAGGAAATGAGCAAGCTCCAGAAAATTCATATGAAATAAAAATGGCTGTTACTAATCTCTCAGAAGGAATGCCTATTCTGAAACTACGCAAGAATTCATGTAAGATTTAGTTGAACAAAGCATTGAGTTTACACTACTATTTTTATGTAAGCCTAGTTGAACCATTGCAGATGACCAAGAACATATCTCTCAAATATCGTCTACCGGCAAGGTGGTTCACACCTAATGCAGGTTTGTAAACAGCATAGATCTCAAGTACTGCGATTTAGAGTACTTCGAGTAATTAAAAAGAAGTGGCATGACATCAACCAGTGCAACAAGGCACATACTTGGTCTCCAGCGAAAAGATAGATTTTCCATTTCTAATCCCGATCAATTTAACTTTATTGTCCAGTGAAAAGATAGATTTTCCATTACTAATCCCGTTTAATTTAACTTTGATCTAGTTACAAGGCCAGACCCTCTGATGGAACACTTCCCAACCTATTCCTCCTCTCTCCCCCACAATTCCCCTCACTCTAACTAAAGACCAAAACAGACCAGATTATCAAAAGAACAAAGAACCCACAAAAAACCATGGCAGATCTCTCTAGAAATAAACTATGCTAGAAGTGCGGTCCGACTTGAACCTAGAATCAGAAGATCATGTCACCTGTCTACACATGAATATTCTTTCAATTAAGAAAATAAAGCGCACGTAGAAATTAACTTCAAGAGCAAGCTTCAACCTAGTCAAATCTAACTATGAATTGCAGCGTTCACTATGAAAAAGTACGGTGTTATTGAATCATGGAAAATGCTCACCCCAGCAAAATATTCTCCTAAATTAAGAAATTACAAGTATATCAAATCTTACTATATTACTTCCTCCAATGATAATTTAGACATTGTTACAAAACATGTAATACTAAAAATTACCATCCCATAACTATCCTTATACCTTACACTACTCCTTGTATGATTAACATATGTCTACTGTTTTATTGCCTACACAAAGGAAATGATCCAGAAAAAATGATATCTTGAGTGAAAAAAATTTCTGCTCGAAAACAGTTTCCTCCATTCTAGACATACTTAGGGTGTGTTTGGTATGGAGGAAAACATTTTCAATATATTGTTGGTCAAAATGTTTTGAAAAATAATTTCTCTAGGAAAACAAGTTACTTAAAAATGAGGAAATTGACTTCCCTAATAGGGAAAACAAATTTTATAAGTGACATTCCAAAAGTTCATTGTCCCCTCCCACTCATCCAACGCCTCCAACCCCCACCCTTGACCATCCCACCTCCATATTGTTTTGCTAGATTACATATAATTACTAGGGATGCCAAACGGTGCAGGGCGCGGGGCGGTTGCGGAGCAAGCATGCATAAACCCGCAAAGACTCCAACCCAACCCGCCTCAATAGCAAAACTTTATGTTTTAAACACGCCCCGTCCCGCATAGACCAGCACCACATAAACCCACCCCAATTTTTTTTAAATTGCTCTTGGATTAATGTTTTTCTGCTTACCTATCAATCACTAGAAAAAAACTAAGCACCCCACTTATTTTCCAAGAAACATTTTCCTTCGTACCAAACGAACCCTTATTGAGGAACATTTTATCTATAAGGCAGCTCCACCAATAGCATCTTTGGAATTACAGATTCTCATCTACATTATGAATATAAATATAAATTTTGAACCGTGTAGCTAAATCTAGTAATTGTATATATCATTTATGTATAATTACCAAGTTTTTCACAACCACTACTACAGAAAAAAAAACATGGCATGTATAAAGGCATTCGAAAATATAAAATATAGTGAGAAATTTTACTTGAGAACCATGGTTTGATGCTGTTGCGAGCCCTCCCTTTACAGTACCTCAACGGATTATTGAAACCCTAATGACCTGCCATTTTATAACAAATAGAACTTAAAAGGGCCCAAATAGATGGAAAATCCAAATACAAGGGCTTCGTGGGCTTGTCTGCTGGTTCTGTTATTTGGGTTAAGTTCACAAAATGGACTTTAGAAGGGTGGTCTTGATTTCTTTGGTTCCACTTAATAAAATATTTTTAAAATAGTCTTTGTTTTAAAAAAATTGTTTGATAATTTTTTTATTGTTTATCAAGCATTGGTTGTGGACATAAGAAGTGTGGAATATTTTAAACATAGTAAACATGTTCAATCGATCACAAATTTTGCGTTATAGACAATAAAACTTATCTGATAGCAATAAAGACAAAACTTTTGTTGCATATCAGGCTTAAGTTATGAACATAAATTAGTTTTACATATAAGACATAAGTTATATGTCAAGACGGGAACTTACTCAATTGGCCATAAATTTTGTCTTATAAGTAAAAAACTAGAACTTATACCTGATGAGTAACAGAAATTATTTCCGACGAATTATTTCAAGTTAAGGTAATCTTTTTAAAGATTTATTAGGTGGAAATAAAATTTAAGACCGGACACTTTTGTGGACATTGGGCGTATCTTAACGTTGTAATTGCTTAATAGGTGACGATTCTTCACGTATTTGGTCTTTCCACAAACCTTGAAGCCCAAATAAGATGTTTCAGGAATGCCAATACTTAAGTTGGAAAATTGGGGTAAAAGCCACTTATAGGACTGCTGTTTAAGATATACTATCAAGCATTTACAAATTTGACCCCTCGCTGTTGCACTTCTTATAGGATTTCCTTCTCTTCCATTTCCTGTACATGGAACTGATCCGGGACACACGTAGCGAGCAGATTCTTTGTTTTCCGTACGAACAACCCCCAATAATTAGGCCTACTTAAGCTATTACTATTATATTATGTAAGGATTATAGTCCATGAAACATTTCTTGTTGAACGTCTAATTCGATAAATTACATTATTGTGTAGTTAGGTTATGTATACATGTTATACATTAGTTTTTCGGGCCTATTTGGAACCAAAGGCGTTTATATTAGCAGGACGGAGATTGGACCTAAGAACTTCGTGCAGAATGGCCTACGCGGCAGGTTCCAAATTCCCTCAAATCGGATGACACAAGACGAACTAGAATAGGCTGATTGATCCAGCTCCCTCTTATGTCGTACATGTGCTCACCATAAACCTGCCCTTTTGTTTTCTTCAACTTCGTGGTAATGAAACGTACCCGCTCCGGGTCCGAAATCTCTTTTAGTTCGAAATACTGGTCTATCGCGATTAACCAGTCTAAGACCACGTCACGGAGGGTCTCGGCTTCCATAAAAAAAAGTTAGTAACTTCTACGCTAGTCTTCACAATTACTCCACTTCCCTACTTATATATGCTTCTCCTCCTCCTTCCCTTCCTTGTTTCGATCACCTTGGCTATTTTTTAGGTATATTCCATTATATTTTAACATGCTTAATGAAAATTTTGGCTTCGCCGCTGCTCCTTCTTTAGCCTTCGATTTTTTTATTGCCGATCCGACTCCAAATCAGACGGAAGGTGCTTTAATAGAGGAAAAGAAGGTAATTTCCTTCATTTGCCTTCAACTTCCTTGAGAGTGGGGATGACCCATTTATCACGTATTTTATCGGGTATAAAATAATAGACAATATTTTTTAATAATTTATGTATATATTATTTATGAAATAAACAAAAAGTAACAACTAAACTTATATAAATGAATGCTGGATCTTATGTGAAATTTATACTGTTCAATTTTTTTTTCTCCGAGTAGAGACTACCAAACATTTTGAAGAAGTGAACATAAAAGAGGAACTGATTTTTATTAGATTATTAATTTCATATTTATAGTTTAATTACTTTTCTGAGTTAATGGGTGATGTGAAAATTAAAATTAAATTTACATGATTCAATCGCAGTTGTATTCATTTATCAAGATATACTACTAATATCTCTTATATTTTTTGAACTAATTAGTTTGTATGAATATAACCTTTTTGTTAATATTATACAAGCCACAAAAGTAAATATTTTAAAAGAGTTTATTCGAACTAGGCTCCAGCTTAGTTATCATAGTTATGCTATACCTAAGCTTTTTTTCTTCTTTTTTTTATCCTCATCTTGGAGAATCTATAGTGTTTCCACACTTTTCCTCCTCGAATCCTGAACCTACCGTTGCTATACCTAAGCTCAATTGCGTTGAGGTGGCTTATTATTGTTCTAACTTAGTTGAAGTCGCCTCTATCGGCTCGATGTCTAGGCTTACTGAGAGATTTTATTTTAAATTGTAGCACTAAAAAGGATACAAAATATTATCTAATTGACTATTATCTATTCTTAATAAACGCTAAAAAGTTGAATTTTACGACCAAAAAGGTCTTAAACACGGTCGAAAATATAAAACACAAGCTAAAGTAAAAGAAGAAAAATTACTCGAAACCAAAAAATTATTAGCATTTGCTTTTGTCCCACATTGGAAAAACATATTTGTATCCCATGTAATAGACCCTATATAAAGGGCTTTACTTGCTTTTCTTTTACTTGCACTTTTAGCTCTCAAGAATAATATTATTTTATTATCTTGTTATTGCTTTGTAAGAATTCATGTTATGAATAAAAGACTTTCATGAATTCTATCATGGCATCAAAGCCGAGAGCACAAGTTAATATTTTTAGCTCGATCGCGGATTCAACTTCGCGGTGAGTTAGTTGGGGGTTCGTATGCAGCACGCCCCTGGTATCGGTTAAAAAAATTTTTGGCTTGTTTTGGAAGCTCGTGCTCGTTTTGGTCGCTCGTGCTCGTTCGATCTTGGCTTCCACATCCGGGTTTCGTCTTTTTGGCTTCCGCATCGATTGGTGAGATCTGCCCTTTTTTTATTTTGTTGCTTGGGATTGCTTGTTATTTGGGATTTTTCTGTTTAAAATTCATAATGGCGGAGGTGATGATTCTTTGCAAACTATTGGTGTTAGGTTAGATGGAAAAAATTATTCCTATTGGAGCTATGTCATGGTAAATTTTTACGAAGGAAAAGGGCTTTGGGATTATATGTCCTGGAAAAACCAAATGTCCTAAAATTGGAGATGAAAATTTTGATGAATTATTTAGGACTTGGGAGACCAATAATTCAAAGATTATTACTTGGATTAATAACTCTGTTGAACAAAGAATTGGTGTTCAATTGGCTAAGTTCAAAACTGCTAAAGAGATTTGGGATTATTTGTCAAGATTGTTTGTGCAGAATAATTTTGCTGTTAAATATCAGTTACAATATGAAATTCGTGCACTAGTACAAAATGACTTGGGCATTCAAGATTATTTCTGTGCAATGACCACTTTGTGGGATCGATTAGCTATGACAGAATCTACCGAATTGCAAGCATGCGATGCTTATATAAAATGCAGAGATGAAGATCGTCTTGTTCAGCTATTGATGGGTCTTCGGTCAGAATTTGAGAATTGTCGTTCAGGCTTATTGCACCGCAAACCCTTACCATCTGTTGAAGATGTGGTAAATGAACTTATGGTTGAAGAAACATGTTTGAAGACTCTAAAAGGGGTACATAAGGCTTCTACTTTTGTACTTGGCGGCTCCTTCGTCTACACACCGGTCCTTGCAGCCTCCTACACACCGATATAGAACATCTATCGTAGGTAATTGTAATTATTGTAAGAAACCGGGACACTGGAAGAATCAATGTCCTGAGCTACGGAAGACGTCAGGTTCTAAGCCTCCACATTCGGGACAAGGACAGAAGTCTTCTCAACAGAAGCCATATTCTGGGGGTCAATTCCAGAACTTGTATCCACCGACTTAGGCTGCCTTTGTGCCCTCTCTTGATCACCCAGCTTCAGGAGCCTCTGTGAGTCACAGTATTGATTCTGTAGCTGACCAATTTCAGAAGTTCCTCGCCTTCCAACAGTTTCAACAAAATTCTCAGTCTTATGCTCTTTCTGTTCCTTCCGGCTCATCACCATCTATTGGTTCAGGTATCATTTCGCCTTCTTGGATCTTGGACTCTGGAGCTGGAAATCATATGTCTCCTGATTCTTCCGCCTTTGTATCTATGTCTTCTGACTCCCCTTCCACTTCTGTTGATCCGCCGATGGCACACCTATGCCATTGACAGCATTGGCACCATTCATACATCCACTATATCATTACTCGATGTTTATTGCATTCCAAAATTACATATAAATCTTGCTTTTTTTGGTCAAATATGTGACTCTGGATGTTTTATTGGACTCTTCCCTAATTCTTGTTATGTGCAGGATCTAAAATCCAAGAGAGTGATTGGGACAGGGCGTAGAAAGGGGAGAGGTCTATATGTTTTGGATGAGCTGCATCTTCCTACTCATGCGCAAGAACTATGCCCGTTAATCTGTCTTCTTTTCATTTAACACATTCCTCTTCGAAGTTTTATTTGTGGCACTCTAGACTTGGTCATGTATCGGGTTCTCGCTGCGTTTTATGTGTAATACTTGGTGTTCTTGGTGATTTACAATCCGATGATATTTCGATTGTAGTGGATGTAAACTTGGAAAATTTTCTCGCTTTGCCTTTTAATCTTAGTACTTCTACTTCTTCTCGCACCATTTGATCTAGTTCATTCGGATGTTTGGGGCCGGCACCTATCCCTACTAAGGGTGGCTCCGGATATTATGTTTCCTTTATTGATGATTATACTCGTCATTGTTGGGTTTATTTGTTGAAAAGACGCTCGATTTTGTTCATACTTATGTTGAGTTTCAAGCCTATGTGAAAACTCAACATTCGCCATTATTAAATGTTTTCGGGGTGATTTAGGAGGTGAATATACTAGTGGGGATCTTTCGGTATTTTCAAAGTGATGGTACAATACATCGGTCTTCTTGTACCGATACACCACAACAAAATGGGGTAGCCGAGAGAAAACATAGGCATATTGTTGAGACAAACTAGATCCATGCTTTTGTCCGCTAGTGTACCTAGTGAATTTTGGGGAAAATTTGTACTTACATCTGTTTATCTTATTAATAGGATCCCTACCTCTCATAATTCTGGTATTTCTCCGTATGCTAGACTATTTGGTCACACCCCACTATATTCCCATTTGAGAGTTTTTGGTTCTACATGTTTTGTTCTACGTCCACACGCAGAGCGTACTAAGTTATCTTCTCGTGTCGCCATTTGTGTTTTTCTTGGATATGGGGTTGGGCAGAAAGGTTATCGTTGTCATGATCCAGTTTCTGGAAAAATTGTATGTGTCTCGTAATGTTTCCTTTATTGAGCATGTTCTTTTCTTTTCCATCCCACCTACCTCACATGGTATGACAAAATCTGACCTTATTGATATTGATCCCTTTGATGCCGATTGTCCATCGATTCTACATCTATATCATCTGTTCCTTCTCGATCTCTTCGGCAGTCCCATGATATTGATACTCGGCCCCCCTCCTACGCCTATTTCGAACCTCTTGTGGTTGCAGATCCAGATCCACCTCGCTATCCTAAACGCACTCTGCGATCTACTCAGGTATCCGATTTTGATTATTCTTGCTATGCTCCATCATTCGCTTCCTTTCTAGTTTCTATTAATTCTCTCTGTGAGCCTACATCCTACTCTGAGGCAGCTCGTGATCCTCTTTGGCAAGAGGCTATGAATGAGGAACTGGTTGCTTTGAACAAAGCGGTACTTGGGATTTGGTTTCTCTACCGACCGGTAAGAAAACTATTGGTTCTCGATGGGTGTACAAGATTAAGACAAAGTCTGATGGTTCTATTGAGCGATATAAATCTCGTTTGGTTGCAAAGGGTTTTGCTCAAGAATATGGTATGGATTACGAAGAGACTTTTGCACCCGTTGCAAAGATGACATCTGTCAGGGTTCTTATTGCGGTGGCCTCTGTTCGTCATTGGCATATTTCACAAATGGATGTTAAAAATGCTTTTTTAAATGGGGATCTTCAAGAAGAAATCTACATGGTCCCTCCACGGTGTTTCACATAGTCCGGGACAAGTGTGCAGAGCTTAAGAAAGCTCGTATGGTCTCAAACAAGCTCCAAGAGCTTGGTTCGACAAGTTCTCCACCGTCGTATCATCTCTTGGGTTTATTTCCACTTTCATGATTCGGCGTTATTTGTTAAATCATCCCCTGCAGGTTGTATTTTGCTTTTGTTGTATGTTGATGACATGATCATTACAGGTGATGATATTGATGGTATTGCAAACCTAAAATCTACTTTATCTCGCCGTTTTGAGATGAAAGATTTAGGTCATCTACGTTACTTTTTAGGCATTGAGGTAGCTTATTCGAGAAGGGATATCTTCTCTCTCGGTCTAAGTACACTGCAGATATTCTTGAGCGGGCCCGTCTCACGGATACTCGTATAGTTGACTCTCCTCTTGAGGTTAATGTTCGATATACACCTACTGACGGGGATCCTCTTCCTGATCCCACTTTATATCGTTCAGTTGTAGGGAGTCTGGTGTACCTCACCATTACTCTTATTTCCATCGACCTCATCCTTGGAGCTTCGTGCATTTTCTGATGCAGATTGGGCTGGTGACCTAACTGATCGGAAATCAACTACCGGTTATTGTGTATTTTTAGGAGATTCACTCATCTCATGGAAAAGTAAGAAACAAGATGTGGTTTCTCGCTCTTCAGGCGAGGCGAGTATCGTGCTATGGCTTCTACTACGTGTGAGATTGTATGGTTACGTCGGTTATTGGTTGATATGGGTGTCTGTCTTTCTTCACCAACACCGATGTATTGTGATAATAAGAGTTCTATTCAGATTGCGCACAACACGAGTCTTTCATGAACGTACCAAGCATATTGAGATTGATTGTCATATTATTCGACATCATCTTCGAGCGGCGCACTCTATCCTTGCCATTTGTCTCATCTTCGATGCAACTTGCGATTTCTTCACAAAGGCGCATACCTTAAAGCGTCACCGGTTCTTTCTTGGCAAACTCTCGATGCTTCTGTCTACACCATCGCGAGTTTGAGAGGAGATATTAGCATTTGCTTTTGTCCCACATTGGAAAAACATATTTGTATCCCATGTAATAGACCCTATATAAAGGGCTTTACTTGCTTTTCTTTTACTTGCACTTTTAGCTCTCAAGAATAATATTATTTAATTATCTTGTTATTGCTTTGTAAGAATTCATGTTATGAATAAAAGACTTTCATGAATTCTATAAAAAATGAGTACTATTATTCGTGACAGAAAAAGAAGGTTTTAGACAGATATTGTACCTTAACCTCAATACACTTCACACCCCACTCGATCGTGAGAAAATGATGGTTCACTAACAAACTACTTTGAAAATGTTGTCCTTTATAAAACCCTGGGAGAAGGCAAATGCAGTGACTCTTCTAAAACAACTACTTAAAAAGCATACAAATTTATATTGATAAATTTTACATTATTAAACTGGCCAACAGGGTACTTAAAAAGCATACAAATTTATATTGATAAATTTTACATTATAAAACTTTTATTTTTTTATTAAAATAACAATCGTGTAACTTTAATGTTTATCACACAAAATCACTTTTCTAATCTTTTATCACATAAAAGGCACTCAACTTTAAAATTTATTACTTATTTTTTAAAGTGTTAATGAAATTTACTATACAAATGAACATATTAGTAACGAAAAAATAGTCAAATCATATTAGTAACGAGATGTTTTATACAACATGAATGGTTCCTGAGATTTTCTAAAAGTGGATTGGGAACTTCAGAAATTCCAATTCCAAAATAGTTCAAGTTTGACATACAAATTTTTTAAAATCGTCAGTTAAATGTACATGTCACCAAAACGAAAATGAACAAGTGCAATCCCCCAATTAGAAATCTCAAAAGTTCTGCTTTCCATATGAAATGTTCTTAAGATTTTGTTCAGAAACCTTTTAACCAAGCTTACCTCCGGTCTTCTTCTAATGCACTCCGTACTATAGCAAACTCATTATGATCCTTAGCACTGTGGAAGAATATAAGAATATAGTCAATAATGCACCACTGAAAAAAATTAAGTATGATAATGACATAGTGTGTTTTATTTATAGAACACAAAGCAGAAAGATGAACCTGGATAGTAAATTATGTTCTATCTTAAGATGAACCTGGATAGTAAACATTAATAAAATAAAAAATAATATGAACGGGTCGGGTCATGTCACTGATCGGGTCGGGTTAGACGTGTAAAACATTCTGACCCTGGCCCGACCCTGACTCTGATCGAGTCACTGCTTTTTCGGGTCAAGTGGCTTACTGGTCAGATATAAGCTGACCCTAGACCTGATTTTTTGGGTCGGGTCGGGTCCCCGTTCCGATGTACAAGTCTAGTAGTGGAATGGTATTTTAGTCAAAATTACCGTAAATACTTTCGATAAAGAATGAAATTTAGATATACTTTTTGTGAAGTGTGTTATGTACAAATTTTACTTCTAAAGTTTAAAATATCAATGTCCAATTTGATACCAAAGTAACTACGTTAATCATTCTTTTTGAAACAGAAAATAGTACTATGCACATATGGAATTATTTTACGATACAAGAATTTTTCATGACAATAGATTTCCTCTGCACTCATCGTTCCACTAAAAAAAAGGTCCAACGAACAATCATTTCCTTATTTTCTACAGTAAACATGTACTACTGTGTATTCAACGAGAACGGCAATGATTTCAAATTTGTGTTGAACATGTTAATTAATAATTATCAACACATTCAGTAAATAATTCCGCCTTATGCATACATAAAAGAGAACCGAACGAATTCTGCTTTCATTTCCCCCGTATGGAGCACTGAGTTACTTACATTACTATTTTCAGCAGGCAGACTGCACTCTAGCCAAAGGTGACTGTTGCTATCAAAGGTTGTATCGGATGGTTTAATATAATTACATTAAAGATTTCGATGATAAAAAAAAAACACGCAATTCATAAAATCATCATATTTGTTTCAATACAAGTAAATGTATAAATACAAACTTTAAAAATTCACAATCTATATTATATCTGAGTTATATAAGATTATTCCAATCCGTAAAAATCGATTTTGTTCTTCTCAAGAATGTTCTATCAAAATTCCTCACACAAGAAGATAATAGTTTTGATACAGGGAGGTCAAGTTCCTAGAAGAATGTATGCATAGAAGATGAAAAGTTTCTAACATTAAAACTTCTTCTATCTTTTTAGAAGAGACACAACTCTTCAACAAATTTTTTAATTGCAGTGTTTATGCTATGTACATGTACTCATATATTAATAGCAGAATACATAAATAGACACTTAACTTCAACTGATAACTAAATATTTAATTTTAAAAATGTATATCTAGACACCTTAATTTGAATTAAGTTGATCTCATAAATACCCTAACTCTATGAACGCATATCTAGAATACACAATTTTAAAAATGCACATCCAAAAAAATGTATTTATAGAGCTAACTTAAATCAAATTTAGATGTCTAGATATGGGCTCACATTCGACTTCCAAATAGAGGGGGCAAATGTCAAGTTGTGCGTGAGAAAGTGGGGAAGATGGCCAAGCTATACATGAATGTAACATAAAGAATGGAAAATAATGATTTGATTTGATAGCCAATAATTAATGATTACGTGGCATCCTTATTTTACTTTCACGAAGAAGGTTAATCCAAGGGAACCCAGTCCAATTTTCGAGTGCATTTTAATTTTTAAGTCATGAACCATCATACAAATAATTATTCCCTTATTAAAAACATTTTTTTGTCCTTATTTACGTGTTATTAGTTTGTTTAATTGTTTTAATATTTTATAATCATTTAATTTTTAACATCTCATTTTATCCGTCCTAAAAAAAAATTATAGTTATAATAATATTTATAACTTAAAGCATAAATTTTATCTTTTTCTTAAACTTTGACACAACTAAGTAAATAACATAAGTTGAAATAAACGAAGTATTACTTGTAATAAACTTAGTGACCTCTAATTATTATTGCTAATATTGTATTCCTTTCACTAATTATATATAGCTTATTGTTAATTAAAGAGTCAAACAATATTATATGTGACGATAGCTTTGTCAAGTATTTTAAAGCCTAAAAATTAAAGACTCATATTTATTTTATGTAACTTAAACGTATTAATATTTATTTATTTTTCCGAAAGATGGAGGTAGTCAACGTTCAAATAAGAACAGACGAAAAAAGTCGATACTCGAAATCCATTCATTGAATCAGAGGTCATTTAGTCGCCAAATAAATGTCTCTTGTAGTCACTCATAAATAAACAACGCGATAACTCAAATCAGATTCTATGAAAACTCACAGAATTTTGATCCTTTAATGGTTGGTATTTTGAATTTTAATTATTATGATATCTAATTAAATATGTTTAGTCATCAATAAATTGAAAAGCATATTTTAATTCCTTTTATAAAAAAATTATTATATTTTGATTAAATTTAAAATTATATTACTGTCAACTATAGTGTAATAATACAACGCTAACATAACACATGAGTAATTATGGTAAATTTGTGAGTATTTATAAGCACAAGAATCAAAAGCAAATAATTTATTTAATAGATCAAATATGTATAGTTAAATATTACAAAAACTAAAATTTAAAATATTATTAGCACTTTATAAGTTTATCGTTTAATCATTTACGAGTCGTTTGCTTTGATATATTAGTTATACATGGATCGTAATACATGAATTGTTTGTGCAAGGATTAATAATACGTGAATTATTATGTGGAGAATAAAAAATACTCCCTTCAATTTAATTTCTTTGTCTGGTTTTGATTTGATACAAAGTTTAAGAAAGTAAGGAAAACTTTGGATTTTGTGGTCTTAATAAAGAGATGTGAAATGTAATAAAATATCATTTATCTTGTAGTCTTAAACATGTCATGTAAAAAGTCGAAATTAAAGAGTTGCCAAAAAATGAAAGAGACATTCTTTTTAAAACGGATTAAAAAGAAAAGTAAGACAAACAAATTAAAATAAATGAAGTACAAGGATTGTTATACTGTGAATAATATACGAGAATTATTTTGTGGGAATTACCTATTGTTAGAATATTTTTGTCTTTAGACATCCATATATTGCTAATACAAGTATTATTAATTCACCGTATATCTCATATAAAATAATATATGAACAAATGAGTTATATAAAATTTGCACAACTTATACGAATTTATATTTAAAATTAAAAATAAAGGTGATAAATGAGCGGGTTGAGCTGAATTTGAACGGGTTAAATAGGAGGGTAAGTAATCCACCCAACTGTTACTCTGGCTGAAATGAGTTGGACTGAAATGGGCTAAAAGGCCGATCAAAATTCAACCCATTCAATTCTTACTTAGTTTTAATTGCTTCATTTGATCTCTTAAATTTTTTTAGTATCTAATAGATTATTATAACATATCAAATAAAAATATTATTTTTGAAAATATTTTGATAAAATTTCTCATGGATCATTTGAGCTAGATATCGGTCCAAATTTTGATGGCTGAAATGAGCTGAGCTTAAAAGTGGACATGTTAATAATCAACCCAAACTTGAGCAGGTTGAGCGGGTTATAATTTGCTAATTGTTTTGCCACCTCTAATCAAACATAATATATATGGAGTAAACCAATACCAATTTTAATATTAAAACTACCTTGCCTTATTCAAACCAAACAACCCCTTATTAGCATTTGGAAATATAAATTAGTTAGCCCTTTTAAAAACCCAATCACCAAATTATTTTATTTAGTGATATATGTGTGGAGGAAGTCCACTTCTCCACAAACAAATGCTTTGAGAGAGTTGAGAAACAAGACTTACCTTAGCTACTTTGCTTCTATCTTTTTTCTTTTTTGGATAACTTTGCTTTGCTTCATCATCTTCATACAACACGCGTTTTCGTACAATTTTTGTGCGGATTATCCCTCAAACGATTGTTATTTGATTTTTGCCCTTCATACATGTAGTCTTTAATTTTTGTTCTTGCTATTTTTTATGAAAATATTTAGGTTTAATTCGCAAGAATAGTCTCTATAATATTTTTTTCTTCAAAAATTAAATTTTTATATCGCACGGCATAAATTATGTGGGAATTAAGTTATGCGGTATAGTTTTATAGTAATTTTTTAAATTATGTTGAATGTTGAGTGTTGGAAATTATGCCTTATCCGGCATAGTTTGTATGGATGTTATGATTCATATGTTAAAATTAAACGCTAATTATGTCTGCCAAAATATGAAACTATGCCTTTTAGTTATGCCTTATTCGGCATAATCTGTGGGTTGTGTGATACATATGTCGAAAATATAACACTAATTATGTCGAGCTAAATTCTAATTATGCCGTGCCAATAAAAATAAAGGACTAAAATTAAATAACTTAAATTTGAAGGGAAAAAATTAAAGACCACCCCAAAATAGGGCATTTGTGCGAATGATGTGAATTGAAATCTATATATTTTTATCCTTTTTTGTAAAATATATTATATTTTAATTAATTTTAAAATTATATTATTATTAAACATAGTGTAATAAAACAAGGCTAACATAACACATGAGTAATTATGATAAACTTGTTCTCATTTATAAGTAAGAGAATAAAAAATATATATTTTATTTAATAGATTAAATATGCTTAGTCAAATATTAAAAAAACAAATTAAAATGTAAAGTATTATTAACACTTTAAAAGTTTGTCTTTTACCCTTTTAGGAGTATTAGTTATACAAGAATAGTAATACATGAATTATTTGTACAAAATTAATAATCCATGATTTATTATGTGAAAAATAAATAATACAAGGATCGTTATACTGTAAATAAATAATATGAGAATTATTTTTTTGATGAATTACCTATTGTAAGAGCATTTTATCTTTAGATATTTTTATCCACATATTGTGAATACACATATTACTTATTCTACTTTTTATCCCTTATAATACAACAACAAGAACAACACCATCAACATATTCAATATAATATAAGTGAGGTTTGAAAAGAGTAGGGAATGTACGAAGACCTTACATTATTCCTTATAACATAACATATAATTTTATATAGTTTATAATTGTATTACAGTAAAACCTCTATAAATAAATATCATTGGGACCTGGAAAATTATTATCTTATACGGGGTTATTAATTTATCGATAAATTAATATTTATTAATTTATAGAATAATTTTTAGTTTGTACATTATATTTCAAATTAAACAATTTTTTTCGGTAATTAAGAAAAGAAAATAAATAAACAATTAATTAATGATGGTGCATTGTATCTAAGTTTATTAATCTTGTCAAAAAGAAGTTTATTAATCTTGGGTGGCGTGATTCAAAATAGAATGTATGTACATTAGCATATGAAGTGTTGTGAATTGTTTCAAGTACACAATATAAAGTTTATAAATAGACATATGTACTTTAACTTCATATACCAAAATATAAAAATTCATATATTATTTCTCTTCCATGGCTACTCATTTGAAAGGTGTAAAAAAGTCTACGCTAACTGATGAGATGAGAAAAGTATTATGTGAGTATAAAAATAAAAATCATCAAGTTATGTAATTTTAGGAAAGCATAAAGTTTGAAATAAAAATTGTTTAGGAAGTGCTTTATTTTATGAATTATATATGTAATTTTCATACGTATTTAATGAATTATTATTTATATTTTAAGTGGGTCTAAGATAATATTTTTATGCATTTATCGAGGTTATTATTTTATCCTATTGGCTCAAGTCGGACCGGAGAAAATTATTATTTAATTGAGGTTATTAATTTATCGAATATTCATTTATCGAGGTTTTACTGTAACTATATAATATTTAGTTTTAATATTAAAATTTGCATAACTTATGCGAATTTAAATATCGAAACTCAAACATAATATTATAAAGCAATACCAATTTTAAATTACCTTTGCTATAGCTCAAACCAAACGACCCCTATTAGATGTGATTAGTTGAGATAAGATGATTGTCACGACCCGACGGGCCGCGATTAACCGCCCTAATGACGTCATTATACTAACATGTCACACATAATCCAACTAACACTTAATGAGTCTGAAATCCGGCAGCATAACGCTGCAATAACAACATATGCCAGGGTAGGCAAGCCGACAAGGTTGCCTTTATCCCCGAATGTACCTGCCTCCTGAGGAGTCACAACTAGCCAACACAATATAACAGGCAAGCCGACAAGTCTGCCAACAGATAGTACCACAGGCAAGCCGACAAGGCTGCCAACAGATAATATCACATATACACGGGTAACACCCCCAACATAGAGTACAATAATATGGCTGACCGAAACAGATTTCAGACCCTTACACCAGTGCAACCCACAACTGTCTAGAGACCTCTATAAGAAGGATAACGACATATGACGGGACATGGCCCCGTCGTGCCCCTAAATATACATAAATAAAAAAGATAGGGTTCCGTACAAAAATGGTAAAGCTCTGGATCAAAGGAACTTTCCAAACATCTGCGCATGAACCTAACCCGGAGGATCACCAAACTGAGCACTTGTATCTGCGGGCATGAACGCATCCCCCCGAGGAAAGGAGGTCAGTACGAAATAATGTACTGAGTATGTAAACATGAAATACTGCAAATGAGATCATAAGTAGCCAATGGATAACAAGAGATCAGTATAAAAATCAGGATTCAAATCCAACTGTGCCATAACAATAAAAGTCAGTTGCCTTATAAAAATGAGAGTCAAGTCAAGAAAACATGAGTGCTGTCGTCCATACACACACACACACACACACATACACACACACACACACACACACACACACATATATATATATATATATATATATATATATATATATATGTAACGTAACCCGGCCCACTAGTGCGGGACTCGGTGGAATCATATCATAACCCGCCCATACCGGGACTCGGTGAAGTCATATCGTAACCCGGCCCATGCGGGACTCGGTAAAATCATATCTCATCTATGGATCCATCCTACGTAACCCGGCCCTCTAGTGAGGGTCTCGGTGAAAAATGCAAGGCTGTGTGCACGAACGTAACCGGCCGGGACTCGGTGAGGTGAAGTAGTAATACTTAGCACGAGTAGATATCATGAGTAACCATATGCAAGTAAAAATTATCATTTGACTCTCAATAAAATCATTATAATAATGTCATAATAAACTCTTTGCTGAAAAATCATAGGCACTTCTCATAACAATCCTCTTTAGGAATTAAACTGTATAAGAATCAAGTACGTCCGCCGTACCTTCATTAAATAAAAATCATGCCAAAGAAAGAAGGAATAGTTCACATACCTTTTAGACGAACTAATCCACCCAATATTAGAATATGCCTCGTTATAGAACTTCAGCCTATAATAATGGTGATACGTTAATCAATTCTATGATCACTAGCATACTTTATATCAAATAACGACTTCTTATTCTATAAAAATTCAGGCAGCACTCCCCCCGTTTATACATGTTTCCACAACTTCCAAATGAGGCTAATAACATCAATAACCAAGCACCAATTAAGGGCACAACCAAAACAGCAACAAAGGGGATTCACACACCCACTTCTCATGTAAATTTAGCCTCTTAATCCACATTAAAAACAACCCACAAAACAGTCCATGTTCCAACAACAACGAGGGTAGAATGTGAAGCCTTTCTACACCTTTCTACACCCTTATTCCTTTAGGACTTACATTAGCAATTATCACACTTAAACATGCATAATGGTGACTAAATTTTCAGCATTATAACACCACAAAACAGTCCCTAAAACAGTCCATATACATCACAACATGTCCAACAATTTCATGCAAGTTCTTGGCCACAACATGTCATAATTCCATAACTCTTATCTTAATTCCTAAAATCCAAATTTCGTATTTCAATACTTCCATATAACTAATTCCAACTAAATCTCAATGTTTCCTTTCAATTTCATCATGCAATTAGTGGTAATAATAACAAAAATAACCAACGAATCCAACAACACCAAAATCTGTCCCAAATTGGCAACTAGCCCAAAATTGTCATATGCAATGCTTAAATTCTAATTTTCCTTAACACAAATTCATTACCTTAATTCTAACAACATGCATTCCAATTATATCATAGAAAGAAGAATTTTTATACCTCAAATTCGTCCAAAACAGTCCACAATTTTCTGCCCGCTGCTTGTCCGAAAATCCCCACTGTTTTGTAATTTTCTCTTCTTGTTTGTTCACTTCTTCAACTCCAATTGACATGCAAGTGTTCTACAATGTTAAGCCATCATCTCTACACGTTTTTCTTCCAAAATTTCATCCCAAAAATTCCAAATTTCTGGGCAGATTTTCGGCCAGCAGTGGTTGTTTTTGCCACTGTTTTTGGTGTTGTTTTGGCTTTCAATTTTTGATGAAAATGTAGTCTAAGAAGAGGAGATAAAAACCTTAAATTGGGTATGGGGTTGGGTATTTTTCGGCTGAGCTTTGGAGGGGAGAATGAGAGTTTTTTTTGGTTAAGTTGGAATGAAGATGAAGATGAAGAGTGTAGGTTATAAAAAAAATCTGAAATTTCTTATTACCCTTTGGCTCCCCAAGTTCTTCAATTAATAAATCTTAAACCCACTTCTTTTAATTCCCGAGAATTTCATAAAGCCTCGTATCCTCAATGTCACAATTTTAATACAATACTATTCCATAACTCCATTGGAATAAATTCAACTACTAGGATTAATTCTCGTCGTCACATGTATAGCACTAAAGAAAAACTATTCCGGGATAACATCCGTTTATACACTAATTTTCCGTATTAACATATGTAAGCGTTCCTTATATTCAATATCCGAATCTTACTTCCTTAATGACGTTCTTAATTATCGTCTTAATCTTACGAGGTGTAACAATGATATAACTTATTTCACTCTCTATATAGGATAATTTATCACACCTTTTATTTATATAGATGAAATTGGGTGAAATAACAATAAAGTTATAGCACCAATCAAACATAGAATAATTTTATCCCATCCTATCCCTTCTATCAACCGAACCCCGGTACTATTTTGGAAATTAATTACTATTTTATCCGTTTAATTTATATAGCATTATTTAATTTGATACAAAGTTTAAGAAGAAAATGTTAACTTTTGAAATGTGTGGTCTACAATAAACAAAATTATTTTATTAAGGATAAAATAAATTAACTTTAAATTAAATTATTTCTAAATATAGAAAAATAATATTTTTTTGAGATAAATTAAAAAAAATGATACCGCTAAATTGAGACAGCGGACGTAATTGGCCTGTTAAAAAACCAAATTATTTTATTTAGTGATATGTGTGGAGGAAGTCCACTTCTCCACAGGCAAATGCTTTGAGAGAGTTGAGAAACAACACTATTCATCTTCATCTTCATCTTAACCGTCTGTCTCAGAGCTTTACGCACTAATACAACACGCGTTTTCGTATGTGAATTGTGAATGCACCTTCTCCCCTTTACTCCGAAAGTTCCAACGACCCTACATAAGATAATATCCCTCTCCGTCTCACGTAACATTATTTAATTTGACATGAGAAAAAAATAATTTTTATTTTGTGATTTAAAATAAATTTTTTATAAACGTGTGTGATTGTAAATTATTTCATAAAAATAAATTATTTTTAAATATAGAAAGAACCACTCGAATCGTTACTATTCTTTATGTTACTTCGAAAGTAGCTGCTTCAGCTTTAGCTACTCAAATTTTTGATATTTCTTTTTGTTCTCATCAAACGAAGAAATCTATGGGTAGGCAAAAGATTTGTCCGTCAGACAGGAGCGCATGACGAGCTCACTCTTGAAAAATTAGTAAACGCGTATCTTGAAGACGTGGACGAGTTGCCCGAAGAGGAGCAAATCCCACTCTCATTGAGTTCAGGGCCCAAATCAATAATAAAGACTCCCCCATTTAATTTCATATAGATAAAGAAATAAAAAGATGAGGTCGTGATTCATGCTAAATTCAAGAAAATGATGCGAGAACCCGCAGTGAATAAATAAAGAGATCTTTCTATATTAAAATCTCAGTTAAAAAAATAATAGGAAAATTCCTGGATCACCCGGGGAGAAGAACCAAAAGAGAAGACATTCTCTTTCGTACCTATAAAAAAAAATGACTGACGTGGCATAGATAGATGGTAAAAGAGTAAAGCGGATAGATGGTAAAAGAGTAAAGCTGGAGTCTGGATTTGAACTTTAGTGGAAGTAATTTGCTCTTTTCTGAAATAATATCTTGTAGGTGATATCAGTTGATCTGTTCTCAAAATTTGATTATTAAATCACGTCCCGCAATTTAGTGTAGACTTGAAGAAACGAGACCTCGAGTAATAATCTTGGCTTAAGGCGAGTAGGTGAATATAAAAAAAAAATTGAGTTGACACATAAATGGGTACACAGGACTACAGGAGTAGTAAATTATTATGCAATTTCAAGAACGCTGCCAAACAAAGTAGCACAAATTTCGAGAACCCACTTAGTAAATCCATTTTATTTATTGACCCAGATAATCGATTAGTGTTTGATTGAAAATAAATGGAGGGGTATGCTAAGGATCAGAAGTTGAGGAGGAGGAGGAGGAGATGATTGAAGTGAGCAGTGATAATTGTAGTTCAGAAGATGAAGGTACTGATGATTACCGACGTGGAGGTTATCATGCCGTACGTATAGGCGATACTTTCAAAGGGGGGCGATATGCTGTACAGAACAAACTGGGTTGGGGTCATTTCTCTACTGTATGGCTATCTTGGGATACTCTCATGTCCGTATGTTATTATTCCACCACACCCTTCTCTTTTTTATTGATATGCCGATATGTCAATCTGTTAATGTTTAGGGACTAATGCGGAGATAGGATTTTAAGTTTATGGATTTTGGACCGCAATTTTCTTTGTTTAATGGGTTTTGAATAAATTAAATACAGGTTTTAAGCCAAAATTAGAGACGAGGGGGTTGAATCGCCTTCTAACCCACAATGGTAGAGGTAAGGGTTTTGCGGAACTCTGTAACTACCACTATGTCTTCATTTGTTAATGTTAGGGATAGAGGAGGAGCCATAGTTTTTGGTTTATGAGTTCTGGACCTCAATGCTCTTTGTTTACTGGGTTATGAATAGATTATTTGTACTTACAATGAATTATTTTAATATAAATACATGATTTAAGCCAAGATTAGTGAATTTTTGCCGAACCTGTAACTACCACTATGGCTTCGTCCCGTAGGGATTGCGGATTTGTGGGTGATCAATGATGAAGGCTCAAGTTGAGATTTTACGCACCTGAGTGTGGAGTATCACCACATCCACTACTCAATTGTTGAAAATATTTTCAGCTACATCTTTGGAACTGAGGCATAGTAGTAGTAGTAGTCAATGGGCGGAGCCTGAATTTTCACTAAGTAGGTTCAAAATATTAAGAAGTAAACACACGAATAAGCCAATGAAATTCAACGTTTACCACCGAAGGGGGTTCAGATGACCCCACTTGGCTCCGCCCTTGGTAGTAGTTGCTGTTGTTGTTGGAAAATTCTGATGTATTTTCTGGAGGATTATGAGCTTTTGTGTTAATTAGGTGGAGGTTTTTCCTCATTTTTAAGGATCTTCTTTTCCTAGAAACAATGTTTTTCAAAACATTTTGACCAACCAAACACGGAACGTAGGAAAACATTTCACTCCCTATATGTAGCTCTTTAATATATCACTGTAATATTTGTCTATCAAGTGCTTTGTTATGTTAGACTTGGCCTACTCACCTAATTGTGTGTAAGAATGAACACTAGCAAAGCACTCATTAAGAAGGACTAAGGTTTGCATTTTTTACTTACTAGCAACTTTGATGTTAAGTATTTGTTTCAGTTGTGGGAAGTACTAACCTTTTTGTGTATGTCTTTGTCAATAATGCAGCAATTTGTGGCATTGAAAGTACAAAAGAGTGCTCAGCACTACACGGAGGCAGCATTGGACGAAATTACAATTCTAAAGCAGATTGCGGAAGGTGACCCAGACGGAGAAAAAAGTGTAGTGAAGTTACTGGATCATTTTAAGCACTCAGGTCCAAATGGCCAACATGTGTGTATGGTTTTCGAGTATTTGGGTGACAATCTCTTGTCACTTATTAAGTATACTGATTATCGAGGATTGCCTATTCACATGGTTAAAGAACTCTGTTTCCATCTTCTAGTGGGTTTGGATTATTTGCACCGACAGCTTTCTATCATACATACTGACCTAAAACCCGAAAACATGCTACTTTGTTCCACGATTGATCCGTCTAAGGATCCCAGAAAATCCGGTGGTCCTCTTATTCATCCTAGTAATACAGACAACGCTTCACTGGAATCTGGGACTGTGAAGAGTCGTATAACATTCTATGGGAATTTAACTAATAACCAAAAGAAGAAAATCAGAAAAAAGCCCAAAGAAGAAGCTCAAGTTTTCGTTTATGATAATAGATTGTCTAACTCTGATGCTGCAACAGCCAGTGGGAAAGAACATGTGGGTCCTAAGAGAGGGAGCGGTTCTAGAAGGAGGAAGACGTTGGAGTCTGTTGACCTAAAGTGCAAATTGGTTGATTTTGGGAATGCTTGTTGGACATATAAACAGTTCACGGATAATATTCAGACGAGGCAGTATAGGTGTCCTGAAGTTATCCTTGGGTCTAAATATTCAACCTCAGCAGACCTTTGGTCTTTTGCTTGCATTTGTTTTGAGCTCGCAACTGGTGATGTGTTGTTTGATCCTCACAGTGGTGACAATTTCGATAGAGATGAGGTATGTATATTCATTTTTAGTTTTTTCCAAGGTCTGTTTCTATGTTTCAAGAAAGGACTATGTATTGACCTGATACTTGGTCACGCGATATTTAAACTACAATAAGCCCATTGATATGGAGTTAAATGAGCAAAGGAGGGCTGGAGCTAAATCTCTTTCGTTCTTTCTATATGAACTGTATAATTATATAACCCTGTCTTACCTCTTTGATAAGGAAGGATATACTAGTAGTCTAGTTTAGAGATACTTGTTTGTGTGTAGTTCATCTGTTTCTTCCTGAAGCCACGATTATGTTTAAAAGACATGAGAGATTATAACTGACTTATGGCTAAAAGTGGGTTAAAAAAACTGTTTATCTACTTTAGCTTACAGGCACTGCCTATACATATTTGTTTCTTGATCCTTCTTGTTGAAGATAATTTGCTATGGATTGATACATATTCAATTTTATGTGTCTTTTTTGAGTTGTATAAGGTATATAGTAGTTTTGTGAGCTTTACAGATTTGCTAACTAATATGCAAATTTTTTATGAGATAATTTCACAAAAGAAGCTTAAACTCAATATGATCTATAGCAGTTTTGTGAGCAAGTATTGGAGCAACATTCCTTAATGCATTAGGTATTTGCCCAAGCCAGTAGTTATTTGTATGATAAAGGTGGTCTAATATGCATTTGATGCGTTTTTCTTGTTTCGTTGTGTGATGTCCTGTTGACTTTTGCTCTTCTATTGCCAAATATATCCCTTTTATGATAACCAAGTCAGGTTAATTCAGCAGATCAAGTAATAAAAGTTGAATAGGAAATTTAATATGCTTTAAGAAAATCTGATTGTAGTGCTATTATTATGGGAACTAGATAAATCTTTGTTCAATAGGGCGAGGTAAGATATGTTGAGTTCAACAACTAGCATAGAGTCTTTTCTTTGTCTGTGCTTTACAATACCACTTGGAGTCTTGTCAAAAGTGATTTAACAAACTAGAGTTCTAGCAATCTTATTGCATCCTTCTATCGTTTCTCTGGAATTTAGTATACAGATCAGACCGACCGGTTTTTCTCTGCAGAAATCCAGATCAAGCTCAAATTACTTAGACCATATAATCTTTTGAATATTCGATTTTTTGGGTAATAGATTTACAAAATGAAAGCAAATTATAGAGAAATTATGTCTTTTCTATTCGTTTGAATGATTATTATCAGTTGTTCCCTTTTTCTACCTGAAGTATCACCATCTATGTATTAAAACACACCTAGTTGATATTCATGTAGGAAAGGGGAAGGGAACAATGGATAGTTGGGGTGTAAACTCGCGAAAAAGTGATAGTTTAGGTGTGTTTTTGACCATTAACTCATTCAAATTTTCAATCAATGTTGAGAAAATTCAATAAATCTTGAGGGCTATAGGTGTCTTCACTCAGATGAGAAAAAAAGATAGAAAGAGCGAAGTGATATGCACTCTTGCTGATAGGAACTTAACAGAGGTGGCGATGAACATATTTTCAAAAGAGACTTGATAAAATTTCTATTCTAAAGGGGGAGCAGCGTAGGTAGCTTTTTCCTATTCTGGATTTTAGAGGAAAATAGATGTTTCAGTTTTGGGGTGAGCGTCTTTCATTGCACGGGGTTACGTGCACATGTCGTGATTTTCACCACTTAAAGTTGTCAAAGAGGAAAGGTGAGTTCGACAAATAGACTATGTTATCTCTTAACTTGCTGCCTGAATTATCTTTTTTAAGGGGTAACCAAGTTAGCTCTTCACTTGCTTGAAAAACAGACTATGCTATCCCTTAAATTAATAGCTAACATAGATGATCTTTATTTGGATCATTAACCAAGAGTCTTAATGGACTGTGTCTTGAAATTGCAATAGATGGGATCAAAATATAACTTGGCCAACTGCATAGATGGTCTTTATTTGGATCGACTCATTACTTGATTCCTTTTTATGATGAATTTGTAGTTTCTTCACCTGGATATAAGCTTTTTATGGCTTTTTTTTTTTGTAGTTTCTTCACCTGGATATAAGCTCTTTATGTTTTTTTGTTGTTGCTTTCATTTAGCTAAAGCCATTGTTATTGTGATTTAGTTCTTAAATTAACACTAAATATAGCCAACATATACTTGCTGAAAGCTTTCTCGGGTTTGGCAGGATCATCTAGCACTAATGATGGAGCTTCTAGGAACAATGCCCCGAAAAGTAAGAGAAAGTACCTTTAACCACTTCAAAGTTCTCACACTTGTATGCATCAGCCATTTTATGAACATGTTATGTCCTTTCCAGATTGCCTTAGGCGGTCGTTATTCACGTGAGTTCTTCAATAGACACGGTGACTTGAGGCACATCAGACGGTTACGCTTTTGGCCCTTACATAAGGTCCTCGTAGAGAAATACGAATTCAGCGAACAAGACGCAAAGGACATGGCTCATTTCCTGATCCCAATACTTGATTTTGTCCCGGAGAAACGGCCAACTGCAGCTCAGTGCCTTCTTCATCCGTGGATCAACGCAGGTCCAAACAGTTTGGAACCTCGCGTGCCTGATTCACAGTCTAAAGCTGCTGATATTGTAAACTCTGAGCAAATTAAGAGAGACAAGGAAAAGAAAGAGGCTATGGAGGTTGGAATGGGGAATATGGCTATTAACTAGGTCATCTGACTAAGAAATTTAGTCTATATAGTAGTATAGCACTTGTGTATCCTTATTGCTGCTGTCTTAAGTCACTAAGCCATGTACAGTTGAGGCATTATGGCACCATATATTACCTGTAACTCTTGGCAAGTTCGTGAAAATTCCATTACTTCTTTAATATGATTATTGAGCTTTTTAAATTTCAATCTACTTTAGTTGCATATTTTTTACTTCCAACACGCACTTTACTATGGGTAAAATGTTTTTTTTCTTAATATGAACGGGTCTTAGACTGAAATATATTTTTTTCCCCTAAATTTGATCGGAAAGATAGTAGTAAATATTTTTAGAAAGAGAAAACATATTGCAATTCTGATAAGTTTTAAGTGCGGAAAAATATTTCAAGTGTAGAAACCGATTTTATGAATAAACAGTTATATGTTTAAAGTGCCAAATTGATATGTGGTAAAAATATCGATTTGTTTTCTTTGATTAAAATGACTAAAATATCATTTAATATTTTACAAGCAAAATATAAATTTAAAAATAGGCCAAATCCATTGGCGGCCTCTTGTTATCGTCAAGATCTTTTAGACATGTTAACTAAACCTTGTTCCATTTAAACACTTGAGGTGGACCCCACTGTGTCATTTATACACTTTTCGCTGACTTGACAATTGTGTGTATTTCACACCAAACAGACGCGTGAAAAGGCCATTTTTTAAAATTCCTTCTACTTCTACATTTTTTTTCCTTCTTCATCATCATTCTTTTTCTACCATCTTCCTACCATCACCAACATCACCGGCGCCACTATCACTATAAAAAAAAATTAATTAAATTTTTAATTCAACCCAATTTCTTGCTCTCTCCTAGTAAAAAAAAATTAAAGGAACTCATTGAAACACTATTAAAGGGTTCTTTAGAAAGCTTGAAGGTTTAAAATGAATTACTTTATTTGATGAAAATTTTGAGAAATTAATGTTGGGGTTGTATCTGGCTCTTCGTGGGGAATCTTTAGCTGAAGTTATAACAAATTTGGAGAACTTTTTCTTAAAATTTTGAATTAAAATCATTGTTGGAACAAGAACACACATGAACATGATTTCAATTTTTTCTTTTGTTAGTAAATGTGTTTTTTGTGTTAATAATATGTAGGTTTTAGAATATAGATTTTTTTCTTTTTTGAAATATTAGTTTTACTCAAAATTTATTTTTTATATTATTATGATATAAAAAGACACATGTCATAATTTAATACAATCTCTGAATAATACTGCAATTTTCAAGCTGTATCCGGCTAATGAGTGTCTGTGGTCTCCTATTTGATATCTGCCGGCAGAAAAAGCGCTTTCAGACGCAGTTGATGACGCTTGAATGTTCAAAACATCTCGGGCCATCATTGAAACTGTCGGAAATGTGTTCTCATTCCCCCTCCAGTATTTCAGCAAGTCTTCATGTCCATATTCATTGATAACTTCTTGGTACGATGCAGAACCCTGCAAAATAAAAATATCCAACTCGCTAATTTGGTTAGTAGCGGTACGACCGCACATTCCATTATTGAGGCTTTCAATACTAGCCGCAGAAACAACATGTCTTTTGTGAGGTTGTGTTGAAGATGAAGAAGATGGTATGAAAGCCGGTAAGTTACTAGCATTTTCTTGTTGGTAAAACCTATATATTTTTTTGCATTGGTCTTCTACGCTAGACAACACTTCTTCTTTAGTTTGTTCAACAAGTGGTGGGTGATTTAGATTTTTTGGACTTGGAGGTGGTAGTACTTCTATACAATCGTAAATAGTTTCAATAAGTGATTTAGTACCGTCTATTTTAATAGTCGGATTTAATACAACACCAATAATATAAATAGTGGGAATAGGAATAAAATATTTTTTTATTTTGATAAATATTTTTTTAATAGCTTCCATATAAACTGATTTTCCATATATTCACTAAGTAATAAAAATATTAGAGTTATATAAAACAACATAGTTGAAATAGTAGGATAATATATACCGGAAAATTCTTTTGTTGCTTGAAAAAATTTCTCTAAAAATACAATAAGTTCGGAAATTTTTACCCAATCACTATCTACAATCATATCAGCTGGATTTTGATTATGATAGTTAAAAAATAAAGTTATAGGTTTTCTATAGTCATAAGCAACAACTAGTTGTTCGTATATAGAATTTTGCCTAGTGGATACTTCTTCTGAAATTTTTCTATAAGATAGTTCACAATCGTGACAAGTTTTTTTATATTCTTTACTTCGTTGTACTCTATTACTTTTAAAAATAAAGTTTATAGCAAATTGTATTTTACTAAGAATGTCTTAAAAAAGTGATAGACCATCCTTTACAATTAAGTTATATATATGGCACGCGCATTTTATATGAAAATGATCTGAAAAAGATGGAGTTAAACTATTTTTTAAAATTGTAATAGCGTAATTGTTAGAAGAAGCATTATCTAATGTAATAGTCATAATTTTATCGATTATTCCATAATAATGGCACACTTAATAAATATTTTCTGCAATAAAAGTACCAGTGTGCCTATCATCTATATATCTATACGCTAAGATACGTTTTTGTATAGACCATTTATAATCTATCCAATGACAAGTTACTGTTAAATAATCATGGCCGTTAGTACTACGACCTATATCAGACGTGATAGATACTTTGCCATTAAAATGACATAATGAATAACGTAAATATTGTTGATATTCATGTGCGAATTTAAATACATCTCTCTTAACAGTTGATTTAGGAAAATCGTTAAAAGCAAGATTATATATATCTCTAATGTAATGAATAAAACCGGGAGATGAAGGAAATGAAAAAGGCAAACCCTCCACAGCAACTAATTTTGATATTGCTTCCCTATCTCTATGTTTATCGTATTTAGGGCCTACAATTCCCCCCGTCGTGGGGTTAATTTGACCCTGTACTTGATCCGGGACAATATGTGAACCTTGTTCCGATGGAGCGGACGTTTGCGCACCCGATTTTGAAGCATGGTATTGGGCATACCTAGCTGGATGAGCACTTACTACGTGTCTAATTAAACCCCCCGTCCCACCGTGACCTTTTCCAGTTTTAAATTTTAAAACATTTTTATAAATTTTACATCTAGCTACTTGATTCTCTACGTCCCTATCAAAAAATACCCATGCATCTGATTTTAATGGTCGTTTTGCTGGACCTCGTCTCATACTAGGGGGAATAGGATTAAAATCTTCTTGAGTTCCAGAAAATAGCTCATCGTCTAAATCTAATGGTATTGTAGGAAAATGTTGAGTATTAACAAAATCATCCTGTGTAGGAATAGGATGACCAGAAGAAGTAACATTGCCCTGGTTGCCCCTACTAGAAGAAGTACCCTTACCCTTAAACATACCTCTTAATCATTCCATTTTAATTATGATAATAAATAATTAAAGATAATAAAATTAAGTGCGCTAAATAAAATAAACAGACAATAATAATTTAATGAAGGAACGAATGTACCAAACGTCGACGTGTAATCGAGAGGTTGAAAATTGAAACTTTGCTCGATGGAAGATCCTTAAGCTAGTTGCCAACTTCACTCCCAATTCCCAAATGAATAAATAAAATTGAATATTTAGTAAACAATGTAGACTTGTAGAGAGAGATATTGAGAGATTAGAGAGATTGTAGGAAGATTTGTGAGAAAGATGAAGAGAAAATGAGTTATTTATAGTTGAAAAATTGGGTTAAAGTGTAAATATAATAACTTATGGGTTAAAAATAAATATTAAGGGGGTAGGGGAGGTTGGGAGAGGGGGGGGGGGGGGGGAGGCCAAAAATTGCCGTTGCCCAATGGCCAAAATCTAAAATGGTCGTTGGTGCAACGATTATATTTGCAAAGGGGGGGCTTTCGGGCAGGCTCGGGACGGGTTGGGACGAGACATTGTCCCGTCCCGATTTGAGTCCCGCTATCGATTTTTTTTATACTAATCGGGGTCGGGGCGGTATCGGGTCGGGCTCGGGTCGGGGTCGGGCTGTCCCGGCCCACTGGCCAGCCTTTAAGTAAACTGATCTCTCCACACACACACACAAAAAAAAAACTACTTTTCCCCTCTCATTTTAAGTATTTTAATTTGATCTGATACAAAATTCATTTTTTTTATAATTTTGAATTAAAAATATGTGTAATATACTAAAATATTTTTTTAATTTGTAATTTTAAATTTGTCATATAAACAGAGACGGAGCTAATAAGAGTTGAGGGCATTTGAACCTCTTCGATGAAAATTATATTATATATATAATATTAAAATTATTTTTATATATATTTAATAGATATTAAATTTTTAATTTTTTTTTATGTGTTTATATTTTTATACTTTTGAATCCCTTAATAAATATCTTTAACTCTACCATGCACTCTTTATGAGATACACTTAAATGGAAACGGAAGGACTATGTAATTTCTGCAAAAGGGATGAGCAAGTCCAATTAGTGACACTAAAACAGATGAGACTCCAAAAATAAAATGGATTCCACTTCAGATTCTTCTAGTAGAAGAATTGTGTGGTTAGTTGCAATTCCCTTGATATTAGTGTCTCTATTTTGGTCTACAAAGTTCAAGAAGCTCTACTTTGGTCCTTTCTTTTGGAAAATTTTCATCAGCAACAAATGTTTCTTCCAAGAATGAGAGCAATCCACCAATTGCTGAATTAGAAAATAAGTTGATGAGTAATTTAGAGAGGGTTGAAGCTGGTCTTGTACGAGTCAGAGCTGCTATAAAAGAAGCACGGACTAAAAATCAAACGTTTGATGACTCTGACTATGTACCTACTGGTCCAATTTACTGGAACCCCACTGCCTTTCATAGGTATAGGGCTGGCAATGGATCGGAGGTGGATCGGGTGGAGCTCAATCCGCCTCCACCCGCCAACAATCCATCCACCACCCAATCCATTCATCACTCTATTTTTTTTTAATCCACATACGATCCACCCATCATCCACGGGTGAATCGGGTGGATTGTGTGTTTCGCGGATGCATTCCTTATCTTATTATGAGACAAATAACACATTTTACTCGGCTAAGACATCCTAAAAAAAAAAACAGAAGTACATTATTAAAAAAGAAAACATCAGTTATACTAGTACTGTAGTATCACATATGCTGATATGCAGTACTAGTATGCATTCAAAATTTGCATACTAGTATGCAGTTTGCTGTTGGCAGTAGTATCACATATGCATATGCAGTTTGCAGAATTGCAGTAGTATCACATATCAGTGATATCACAAAGTCATGCTGAAATAAATTTAACACAAAAAGTCATATCACATATGTATTCACATATCATCGATCAGTGAACCGGAAAACTGATAGCAAAAATATCTATAATAGACTAAAACTTTAAAATTCATCCGGTCTTCCGTCTTCATATCACATCCTTGAAGATCCATTCATTTTCTAAATAACATATATATGTCCTCTCCATCCTGCCGTTAATGAAATAAAAGCATATCAAAAACAAAACATTATTAAAATAAACATTATCGTAGGAAATAAATGTGATTAGTTTACCGAGTTAACATCAATGAATTCACTTGTAGTAGTAGAGCTTCCATCACCTCCCACATCGGCATCATCCAAAATAGTTGCACATGTGTGTGCGTTATCAAAAGAAGATTCTAAAAAAAATCCACCCGAACTCATAAATTATCATCATATCAATTTTAAAAAACGGTTCAAGTGAGTGTAAATCAAAAATATATATTACTTGAATACTCTCCAATGATCCAATTTTGCATGCACATAAGTGCTTCCACTGTATCGGCATGAAGGCTCGAACGATGGGGACTAACCACCCTACCGCCCATACTAAAAGCACTCTCAGAAGCTACTGTTGATGCATGTATTGCTAATATATCTTTAACAATTTTTCTCAAAGTTGGATACTTCAAGTCAGTCTTCCAAATATTAAGGACATCAAACTCCTACTCTCTGGTAATGCATCCTCTTCAAGATAGTGATCTAACTCACACCGCACATTGCCTTTTCTTTTCTTAGTCTTTTTAATCAAAGTCCATTTATCAAAAGCATTGCAATCACTAGGTCGCTTCCCAAGAAGTACATTATGTCTACAAGTAGGAGACACAACATCCTCTATTTCGGGTTTCTCATGGTACTCATGCAACAAATCATACAACAAACTCTTTATCCTAGATACCTCAACATAAGCTTCATCACCAAATATTTCATTAAAATAAAACTCCACACATTCCAACTTATTTCTAGGGTCTAAAATTGCAGAACCGACAAGTATTCCATTGATATTAGACCAATACTTGTCAATTTTTTCAACCATTTTTTGAGCCATATCCTTAACAACCTACTCATTACTATTTCTCCACAAGCGCAAAGCTAATTTAATCTCACATACTTGACGAAATAACAAGTTGGCAGTGGGATATTTTCTGCCAGAGAACAACCGAGTCACTATGTGAAATCTTTTCGATTTATCACATATAATGTCAGCCAACTCCCAATCACGTTGAGTAGGAACCACAAATTTAAACTTCGGATTTTGAGTTTTCAAGTTAGCAAAAACATTCTTATATGGTAGAGCACTTTCAAGCATTAAAAAAGTCGAGTTCCACCTTGTTTTACAATCAAGAGACAACTTTCTAGAACAATCAACTTTCGAACATCTCGCCTTATCCTCAAACTTTGAAGTCTTTTTTGTGTTGAACCCCAAAAAACAACATAATTACGTATCCTTTCTATTCCAGATCCAATCACCTCCAAACCATCATGGACAATCAAATTTAATATATGTGCACTACAACGCACATGCAAAAATTGACCAGAACACAAAAGACTATCCGAATCAAACTTTTCTTGTAAAAGATCAACCATGGCATCATTTGTGGAACAATTATCAAGAACCACAGAAGATATTTTCTCAGCTATATTGTATACATTCAACGTATCCACCAGAACTTGAGCAAGCATATTGGTAGTGTGTAGACAAGGAACGTAAACAAACCTATTTTGAAAACAATATATCAATTTGGTGGAAAACAATATGCATAAAATTAAACAAGCATATATACAATAAATAATAAATAACAAAAAGCTTCAAATTTTAAGTACCTCAAAGTTTTATTTCGCAAAACCCATTGATCATCAATGAAATGTGATGTGACGGCCATATAACCTTTCTTTTAGTGTGAAGCAGTCCACATATTGGTTGTAATAGCTACTCTTCCCACATGACCATCAAACAACTTCTTGAGATTTGCTTTCTCAATCACAAACATCTTCATAATATCACTTTTTAAAGTGTTGCGACTTATTATCTTGAAGTTTGGATTCAAGCAATTAACAAATCTCCTAAACCCAATATGCTCTACAATTGACAATGTGTACTCATGGAGAACAACCATGTGAGTCAACTCCTTTCTTGCTTCTTCTTGACTAAAGACATGGTTTTCTAGACTTAAGCTTGAATCTTGTCTACGATTAACCGACAATAATTTTTGACGTATATCACCCTTAATGTGTTTTTTAGTGCATCTATGATCAAGATGGTCTTTCAAATGAGAAGTCCCATTTTTACTATTGCCCGAAAATAATAACTTACAGTGCAAACATCTAGCCTTTTGTTCACCATTGATTACGGTCTTCTCGAAGTGATTCCACACTTCTGATTTAAGTCTCCTGGGCTGACGGAGAGGTGACGGTCCCATTTCTTCTCCCTCTCCTTGTTGAGTTTGAGTAGTTAGACGAGAAGGCATTGTGACTGAGATTTCAGGAGACAACAGAGAAGGGGATAATGAGATAGACTTGGAGCCAGCACTACTATCTCCCGTGTCCATCACTGTCATACATTAACATTACAAAAAATAATTAGAAAGCCTCTTTTTTAATAAGTGTTTTCACTGAAATTGACAATTCAGTTAGAACAACACAACCTAAACAATTAGAATTCATGAATTGACCAACAGAAAAACTCATGAATCAAGAATATAACTATCTTTTTTTTTTCAAGACCACATATTTTTAGTAAATTGATTTAAATTCTGTTGAATGTTGGTAATTTCTACAGAGAAATAACAGAAACTAATTGTCAAAAGGAATAACAGATTTATCGTAGCCTTAACTACAGAGAAATAACAGCCGTAGCCTTAACTACAGAGAATAACATTCAGAAATAACAGATTCAGAAATTGGAATAACTAATTGTCAAAAGGAATAACAGTCGTAGCCTTAACTATAGAGAAATAACAACTTCAGAAACTTTAGGGGGTCATTATATGTCAAAAGGAATATAAAAAAGTAATCAATATACAAACAAATACAGAACAAAACTCACACTTGTTGCCAAACCTTTTTTGCTGCTCATCAGACAGTACATTGCCCTATTGGTATGAATGTGCTGAAAATGCACAAAAACACCTCCAAGGCTCCAACATGCAACCAAAAAATAACTTAAAATCTTGAATTTTAGTACTATTACCTCAACAGTATTGGGTGAAGAGTGAAGACGAGCGAGGATTTTACCTTATGTGGTGGCGATTTGCCACATTAAATGTTTAAGAGGACTTGCCATTTCTGGGTGAAAAGTGAAGACGCTAAAGAGAGTGAAGTGAGGGATGAAGACTGAAGTTCTGAAGAGAGGGCTGAAGACTGAAGAAGTGAAGAGATGAAGTTCTGAACTCTGAAGTTCGCCAATCGCCGATTCGCCATTGAAGTGAAGAGATGAGAGTTTACTGTTTAGGTCTTTAGGTTAGAACTTAGGAGTTGATAATGTCGTGAGGTGAAGAGTGGGTCAGGAGTTGACGAGTGGGTCCGGTAAAGTGACGAGTGGGTCAGGATTTTGGGATAAGTTGGGCTTTGATATTTTGGGCTTTACATTTACAATAACTTAAGAGAAGCGTGGACCGGTCCAATGGAATTAAAAATAACTAATTTATAACGGGTGGGTGGGTGGGTCGGGTGGTGGATTAGATGTATGTCCACCCGAATCCGACCCGATCCGTCACCCGATTAAAATCCATGTTTTGTCAGATTTTCGTCCAGATAATCGGGTCGGGTGGATCGGATATCCACCGGGTTAGGATGAAATTGCCAGCCCTACACATGTATTAATTAGTAGTAGTAGCTTTTAGTAGCTTCAATTTTAAAGATTCTTGAACTTTTTGCCTATAGAATTGTACTGGAGCAAAGATTCTTGAACTTTTGAGTATAGAATTGAATTGAAGCAAAGGTTGTTGAATTTTTACTATGGAATTAAGATTCTTGAACTTTTGACTATGACAAACCATGTATATCATAAGGCCGGTTTTTTGTATATTATTTTACCATAGTAGAATCTTTGTACAAGTGTAATTATGGTATTAGTCTTGTATTATGAAAATTTATTAGAATTATAATAGGAAAAGGTAGAGTTATTTTCCATATTTAGGAATTGTATATTTGTATATATACCTCTTCATTAATGAAAATAATCAAGATATTATTCTTGTTTATGGTATCAGAAGTCTAAGGTAAAAATACCTTCTCCCAAAACCTTCCGATGCCCTCTTCCTTCTCGGAAACCGAGAGTCAGGCCGTCAGCCAATAATTTCCTTTTGTTTTCTGTTTTCTCTCCCAAATCCCTTTATTCTCCTCTTTTTCTTTCATCATGTCTACGTCAAAGAACATGTTTCATCCTACCCTTATTGTCTCTAACATCAAGAACCACATCCCTATCGTTCTTGAGATGGCAAACATCCAATACGCGATGTCGACATAATTATTTAAAGTTCACGCACGCTCGCATCAAGTCCTTCATCACATCATCCTCTCGGATACAGGAAAGGAGAAGGTACCTACCGCCACTGATGACCCTATGTTATGGATGACTCTTGATGCTACATTTCTCTGGTGGATATATTTCACTATTTCTACGGACATATTGCAGACGATTATTGAACCCGACGCCACGGCGATGTAAACTTGGAATATGGTGCGTGATATCTTCCAAGATAACAAAAATTTCGTGCCGTCACTCTTGAACATGAATTTTCCCATGTCACTATGGATGATTTTCCGAATGTCTCAGCCTATTGTAAAAGGCTGAAGGAATTGGCGGATCAACTCAAGAACATTGGTGCGTCCGTCACAAATAATCGTCTTGTTCTTCATATGGTTGTAGGCCTATCCGAGGTTTATAATGGCGTTGGGACGCTTCGTCATCAAGGTAATCCTCTTCCACCGTTCTACCAGGCCCGTTCCATGCTCACATTAGAAGAGGCCGATTTGGCTAAAAAGGCGTCTACCCGAGATAATTCCGTCATGATGATGGCCATGTCCGCTGACCCTCACTTGTTCTTGAATAATTCTAGCCAAAACCGTAACTATGGTGGCGGCAAAAAGGGTCAGAATAAAAAAAATGGTGGCAAGAATCGCGGCGGCGGTCGCGGCAATGACGGTGGTCGGAGTAGTGGCGGCGGCGGTGGCGGACATGGTGGCAGTGGGCCAGCTGGGCTACAACACCACGGCCACGGCCTTCGGCCAATACAAACTGGTCGTGGGGCTGCTGGGCCGGTGGCCAGTGGCCCAACATGGCCTATCCAGCGAATTGGGCTAGCCAGAGGCTCAATTCCCAGTTCCAGACCTCCTAGCCCAAGGCGCCGGGCCGGGCTCGCGGCGCGAGTTGGCTCGCTTGGGCGTCAGCCTCAACAGGCCTTCGCTGCTGCGGGTCTAGTTTCTGGTCCGACACCTACGGATATTGAGGCTGCAATTCATACACTTGGATTAAATTCCCCGGATGCAAATTGGTATACGAACACCGGAGCTACTTCTCATATGACGTTCGCGCAAGGTACCTTCTCGTGTTATTTCAATTTGAACAATAATCGTTGGTAATGACAATTCAATTCCAATTCGTGGTTATGGTCACACAAATTCCCCCCCCCCCCAAATCCACCTCTAGGCCTAAAAAATGTCCTTCATGTCCCTCACTTAATTAAAAATTTGGTGTATGTCCAAAAATTCACCACTGATAATTGAATTTCTGTTAACTTTGACCCATTTGGTTTTTATGTGAAGGATTTCACGGCTAGGATACCTCTAATGAGATGTAATAGTCGAGGAGAGCTTTATCCAATCACCACCACCACCACCATTTCTACGAGTCAAGCCACTCCATCAACGTTTGCCCCCTTGCTCCTTCTTTGTGTCATGCATGTTTGGGTCATCCGGAGTAGTCTATTCTTTCTTCTCTTCAAAATGAAAATTTTATTGATTGTAAGAGTACACTTAGTACTCATATTTGTCCTTCTTGTCCATTAGGGAAACATGTTAGATTACCTTTTATAACCTATTCTTCTAGTACGTTGATGCCTTTTGACATTATTCATAGTGATTTATGGACATCTCCCGTTTTAAGTTCTTTGGGCTATCGTTATTATGTGTTATTCTTGGATGATTATTCTAATTTTTTGTGGACCTTTCCTTTGTCTAAAAAGTCTCAATTTTTTTTCAACATTCTTAAAATTTAGAGCATTCATCCGTACCCAATTTAAACGGAAAATTAAAAATATTCAATGTGATAATGGAAGGGAATATGATAATGGACCGTTTCGAGAATTTTGTGACACTAATGACATATCTTTTTGGTTTTCTTGTCCTCATACGTCCTCACAAAATGGAAAGGCCGAAAGAAAAATTCGTACCATTAATAATAATGTCTGAACCTTGCTAGCCTATGCTCCATTACCTCCTTCTTAATGGCATCATGCGTTACAAATGGCTACCTACCTCCTTAATATTCTCCCTAACAAAGGATTAGCATATAAATCTCCACTTAAAATTCTTCACAACAAAGATCCCTCGTATTCTCATCTTAGGGTGTTTGTGCTATCCACTTTTTCCATCCACTACAATTAACAAACTTCAAGCCCAGTCTATAACTTATGTATTTTTGGGTTATCCGTCTGATCATCGTGGTTATAAATATTTTGATTTATCTTCAAATAAAATCATAATTAGTCGCCATGTTATTTTTTGATGAAACCCAATTTTCTTTTGCTAAATTGTATAATTATGTGTCTAGTTCATATAATTTTTTGGATAATGAGATCTCTCTGTATATCATCTCTCAGTGGGCCCAACAATCCAGTGACCCCGTCCCATTCTCTACCGAATCAGCCACTGTTTCTTGGCCAGCAGGCCCACTGCCTGCTGGCCCAATTACTTCTCCTCCCAAGTCTGTTACTCGGCCAGCAGGCCCACTGCCTATTGGCCCAAATATCTCCAGTCCCGTTGAATTTTCCAGGCAGCATGTTCCAATTTCTGGGCCAGCAGGCCCACTACCTACTGGCCCAACTCCGACCCCGTTAGTCCGGTTTCGGGCCGGCGGGCGGTGGGCTCCGCTGGCTCCCGAGAACCGTCCCAACCAATTTCTACTCTGAGTCAAGGGCCCGTTACTCGTAGTCAATGAGGTATTTTAAAACCAAAATGACATTTTAATCTTTATTCTAATGTCACTAAATCACCCATACCAAGTAACCAGTGTCTGTCCTTCATGACCCGAATTGGAAAATGGCCATGGATGATGAATATAATTCTCTTATTGAAAATAAGACGTGGGAGTTGGTGCCCCGTCTGCCTGATGTTAATATTATTCGTTCTATGTGGATTTTTATTCATAAAGAAAATTCTGACGGTTCTTTTGAGAGGCATAAGACCCGTCTTGTAGGTGATGGTTAAACTCAACAGGTTGACGTGGATTGTGGAGAAACATTTAGTCTGGTGGTCAAACCGCTACCATTCGCACTGTTCTCAGTCTAGCTCTCTCGAAAGCATGGCTCATTTATCAGTTGGACGTGAAAAATACTTTCTTACACGGTGATCTTAAGGAGACAATATACATGCATAAGCCATTGGGTTTTAGAGACCCAGATTATCCTAATCATGTCTGTTTACTCAGGAAGTCCTTATATGGGCTTAAGCAGGCCCCACGGGCTTAGTATAAGAGGTTTGCATATTGTGTGTCTACTATTGAGTTTTCTCACAACAGGTCTGATCATACTATGTTCATTTATCGTCGTGGTACTTCTCTGGCATACATTCTATATGTAGATGATATTATATTGGTTGCCTCCTCTGATAATTTACGCAAGTCTATCATGTCTCTTCTCAGTTCAGAATTTGCTATGAAAAACTTGGGGCCCTTAAGTTAGTTTTTGGGTATAGTTGTTACTCGTCATGCATGTGGTCTATTTTTATCACAGAGTAAGTATGCGGCTGAGATTATTGAGAGAGCTAACATCTCGTTTTGTAAGTCCTCTTCTACTCCGGTTGATACCAAACTGAAGCTGAGTACTACTTCTAGCACACCATATGAGGATCCCACCCCCTATCGTAGTCTTACATGGGCTCTTCAGTATCTTACTTTCACGAGACCAGATATTACTTATGCAGTACATGAGGTGTGTTTATTTATGCATGATCCGTGAATTGAGCAAATGCATGCGCTCAAACGCATTATACGATACATACATGGCACACTTGATTATGGATTGCATTTATATCCATCGTCCGTCTTTACTCTCGTGTCTTATACAAATGCTGATTGGGTGGATGTCCAGATACCAGACGTTCAACATCTGGTTATTGTATGTTTCTTGGTGATAACTTGGTCTCTTTGGTCGGCAAAACGACATGCTACTTTACGCGATCTAATGCAGAGGCCGAGTATCGAGGAGTAGCCAATGTGGTGTCTGAGTCATGTTGGCTGCGTAATCTTTTATTAAAACTTCACTTTCCTATTCAGAAAGCTACCTTGGTCTACTGTGATAATGTTAGTGCGGTCTATCTCTCTGGGAATCCGGTCCAACATCAGCGCATTAAACATATCGAGATGGATATTGACGTTGTTCGCGAAAAGGTAGCTCGTGGACAAGTACGTGTCTTGCATGTCCCTTCAAGGTACCAAATTGCTGACATCTTTACTAAGGGTCTTCCATTGGTTCTGTTTGAAGATTTTAAGGACAGTCTCAGCGTACGACAACCGCCCGCTATGACTGCGGGGGTGTGATAGAAGACGATATACACGGACAAACCGTGTATATCATAGGGCCGATTTTTGTATAATATTTTACCATATTTGTAGAATCCTTGTACAAGTGTAATTATGGTATTAGTCTTGTATTAGGAAAAACTATTAGAATTATAGTAGGAAAAGATAGAGTTATTTTCCATATTAAGGAATTGTATTTTTGTATATATATTTTTTCATTAATGAAAATAATCAAGAGATTATTCTCTTTTAGAATTGAACTTGAGAAAAAATGGTCCCTTATGTTTAGAGTAGGTTAAAAGTAGTCCTTGAAATATATTTCTAAGCACTTTTGGTCTTTTAAATTTATCTCCATCAATTAAAGGGAACTATGAAAGAAAAAGATAAGAAATACAAGGAAATCACGTCTAAAAAACTGCACCGCGAAAAATTGCACCAGACAATAGAAATAGACAAAAAATATCAAAAGCTACACCTCATAAAGCTGCACCAAACACCAAAAATAGATCGAAAATAATAAAGATTACAAAACTTGGGCCTCCTAATGTAAAATCCCCTTAAATCTTTTTTCCTTTCACTGTTCCGATGAAATCTAACTCTCAGTGTTTGTTAAATATTAGACATGGACTAAAATTACTCATTTTAGAAAAATTAAATGACCAAAACTGTTCAAAAGTTATTTAAAGGACTACATTAAACCTAACTCCAAATGTAAGGACCATTTTTGTCATTTTCACAACTTTTGAGTTTTTTACTATGGATAGATTTTTTATTTGGGAACTGCAGGAGCTACTTAGAAATGGAGAAACATTTCAAGATATATGTATATGAGGAAGGTGAGCCCCCTGTATTTCACTATAGTGCTAGTCAAGGAATCCTGGGAATTGAAGGAATTCTGATTCATCAAACTGAGATTTGCAAATTTCGGACGAATGATCCTGAGAAAGCCCATGTTTACTTCCTTCCGTTCACTGTCTTATCGATAGTAAGCTACGTTTATGTTGTCGATTCTCGGGAATGGGGTCCTATGCGGAATACCGCAGCAGATTATATTGATGGTATCTCAAGAAAATGCCCTTATTGGAATAGAAGCCTTGGATCTGATCACTTCATGCTTGCTTGCCATGATTGAGTAAGGAATCACCAATTTCCATTAACTACTTTTGTCGAGCTGAAGCGAATTTAGAATCTAAACTTGATGTGTTCATTCTTTAAGTTCTTAACGTTGGATCTATCACACATTACACTTTTGAAATCTTTAACAACATGATATTGTCAGAATACTTAAAAGACCTCCCTACACTTGACACGAATTATTAGTTGCACTCCTTGTTGAAAATATTACTAATATCTCAATGAATTTCTCTAATATCTGCTATTAATTTTGGTCAAAAGAATTGATTCTATATTTGATTAGCCTTAATGGCTTAGCCTTCATTGTAAGAAAATATTCTTAACATTACTTTTCTTACCCTATTGAATTAGCAACGAAGTCAGTTTGTGCATTCATATCAAACCATTGAATTGATCTTAAATGGCTTGTAGTGTCTGAATTGATCCTATTGTGAATTCAGGATTTGAACCTGATGGATACAATCTTTAAGTTCTTCACGTTGAGCCTATTACACTTTTGCAATTATAGGTTCAAAATTAGTATTCATTGAAATTTTAGTAATTTTTCACATATATGCTCTATCGGCCACTGTGTCCGACAAAAAGAAACTAAAAGGACAATTAAATAGCATAAAAGCACAAAAGAAAAGGTGACTAATTCCTCATTCATGGAGCAGAACTTCATTACAAGTAGTCGAGAGATTATTTCGAGGCTGTTACCTCTGATTTTTATAGGAGAAAGTTCTTCGCTTATTCTTATGTAATTTGCCATATTGCAGGCTCCCAAAATTTCCTTTGCAGTTCCTTGTACCAGAACCCGATTCGAGTACTTTGCAATGCAAATACATCTGAAAGATTCAATCCTACCAAGGATGTAAGCTTGCCAGAAATCTATCTCCCTCGAGGTACAACGGATGGCTTAATTGGAGGCCGTCTCCATCTCACGTTCTGTTTTAGTTTTCTACGCGGGAGGAATCCATGGCTACATAAGGCAAGTGCTAATTCGAACATTGGGGAAAGAATGATGGTCCGGACGTGCAAATTCACGAGTACCTTCCGAAGAATGTGTCGTACTATGGCATGGTTAGAAAGAGCAAGTACTGTATTTGCCTGAGTGGTTATGAAGTGGCCAGCCCGAGAATGGTTGAGGCACTTTACATGGGGTGTGTTCCGGTACTCTTGAAGGATCATTATGTGGCTCCGTTTAGCGATGTTTTGAACTGTAAAATTTTCACTGTTGAAATGTATTCGAGTGATATACCTAATCTGAAGAAAATCTTGATGTCAATACCTCAGAAAGAGTACATCAGAATGCAGAAGAGAGACCTTCAAGTTAGGAGGCATTTTGAGGTAAATTTTCCTCCTAGGAGATACGATGTTTTTCATATGATTCTTCATTCCATTTGGCTTAGAAGGCTCAACATTCAAATCCATGACACTAAGGATGGTTGACTGCTTCACGAGAAGTCTACGGTATTATTTGACTATGTTGCTTGGATCCTACAAAATTATCGTTGGGTTCAGTGTCGGATCCTCTTTTAAGTATAATACACTTTTGGAGAATCTAACATGCGGAGACAAAAGTCTGCACATAATTCCGCAAGCATTTACGAGTTCCAGGATTTATAGGAAGTAGGAGAAATTAGGCTACACATATAGTTCATTAGTTGCAGCTACCCTAATTCAGGTGCAGATGATATTTTGTAGTTCTATATGCAACTTCAATCCATCGGATGTACTTATAACACTCCTTATTACACTATGATTTGTGATTTTAGCAACCAAAAAAATATGTTATCAAATTGTAGATAAAAACTTCTTTACTTCCTATTAGAAAGAATTCACATGAGATCATGTTTTATTATTCGAATTATAAACCGTCATAGGAGATCATTTCCTCGTTTGGAATTATATTATTCTGGCTTCGCTTATTGGCTCAAGGTAAATTTCCGTATCTGGATGCGTCTTGATTTAATTTAGTCAAGTCACCATAGCTCTCAAAAATTGTAAAATCAAAAGCCACAGCCTAGTGGTTTGTAAACTAATGGATTTGATTTATGTACTTTGCAATTGTTAAAAATTGTTATACTATTGTTTTATTAATTTAAAAGTCAACTAGATATATTTAAGTTATTACATTCAGTGAATGAATTGTATACTATTGATGGAATTTATCTGGTAATGGCCAATGATAAAGTCAGAATTTTCACTAAGGGTCGGAGATTCAAAATATAAAGAAGAAAACAAATAAAGAAGTAAAAGAGAATCAACATCTACTATATATATAAAATAAAAAAAGTTGACTCAGTATATACAGTGTAGTTTTTTGACACACCCACAAGTTTACCTCGGTGGTGGCAGGTTACTCATGAATATTTTCATACCACCATTAAATACTTGTTAAAGTAAGATTCAACACATCAACTGCTTATTATCGGCTTAAGTACACGTAATCGTGTACTTATTTATAAAGTTAATTTCAGGACTTAATGTGTATCAACCATATACAATCAACTAACTCAAATGGGTTATTAGCCACATGTCTTGATAGCGCATCGATTGGGATCAATTAACACCAATTCAAATTTGGAATTGAAATTAGGAAGAACAAGAACAAGCAAATGAAATAGGAACTAGACCCAATACTTGAGTGACAAAGGCAACATAATGTATAGGTTAAAGCAAGAACCATAGTATCTCACAAAAGAAAAGAAAAAGATAATACTCAAAAATCATAAACTTCAAAATTGTGGATCCGCCTTGTATAGACACAGAGATTAGTTTGCTTCAATGATATGAAGAGACAGAATGTAACGTGGAAACACCACTATTAATAATCTTTCTGCTGATTATTATGTAACAGTAGGTAAAATCTTGGCAAAACATATATCAACTTAGGAAGGCTATCTGCAGCCCCTCAAATAGTTTGAACTACTTCTCCACAAGACATAACATATAAGCTTAAACTTGAATGAACTAAAACTTTTTTCAACTCCAACAGCAACTATAGGACACTGTCACTAAATGACTGAACTAGAAAAGTAGACGATTTCCGCAGCTTTCAGGCATTAAGAGATGAGATCAAAACCCTGCTCTAGCAGACTTTGAGCTAATTTCTCATTAGCTGCTTCAGAGGGATGGAATCCGTCCCAAAAGACGTACTGTGTGGCATTGGAGCATGTCCCAATTGACCTGACATTGCAAAGGAAGGATGTTTCTATCACACCAGTCCCGCAACAAGCTCTCCTTGATTCGAAGAATCCTACAGGGGTAAAAATGCAGATCGTCAAAGGAAAATGTGATACAAATATACATATAATATACATATTGTATACACACAATGTACTATGTATACAGAAATATACATAAAATATACAGAAATATACATATTTTTTAAAAAAATCTTTTTTTCCTTGGCGCTTTCCGCTTCGTTAATCACCCGACACGGAAACGAAATGTTTCGGGGTGTTTGAACCCGACGTGAATCGAACACACAACCTTCTGATCTGGAGTCAGACACGCTACCATTGCGCCACGGATCCCCGTTTACAGAAATATACAGTGTACAGGTTGCTGACGGGCCAAAAATGAAACAGGCCCTACATTTTTGAACGACAGTAAATCCTCCCTCCACCCCGAAGGAAAAAGAAAGAAAAAGAAAAATTTAGCTGCCTGTAAATGTCGATGGATTTTATATTAGACACTTTAGGAACTTTGAGTATCTCCTGATCAATAGCATATGCAAAATTTCTCGTAAGTGGTGTCAGTATTTAAAATGAACAAATCATTTCAACGATCATAGATTTAGCTATTTCACCAAGTGCACTTGTTCCTGATAGTCCGTCAATTTATCAACTCCTTAATTTACATATGGATCAATTTACGGTTTCTCTATCTCTTACTTCAAATTAATCTACTTTATCATGTAATACAGACTGATTGATGAGTATAGTCAAGATGAAATGAAAATGTGTTTGAGCATATTACCACTATCAGCAGGTTTAGTGATCATATCAAGGAGAGGCTGATAGATGTCGAAGACGACAAGTTTGAGGCCCGGAAGCCTGCTCCTCAAATTATCTGAAGTCCTGTTCAGCTTGCTGTTGAAGAAAACAGCATCTTGGTTCAATCTAGCAACACATTGATTGCTTCCTCTACCAAACAAAGTTATGGCTGATGGCAAACAACCGGTTGGCGGCAGAGTGGTGACACCAATCTTCCTTACTCCCAAACTATAGAGGTTCTGTTCATACATTAAAATAAAAGTCGAAAGAGAGTGATCAATGAGCCTTGTGTTCATCGTGTTACAATCCTAGGTTTCGTTAATTTGCTACTCTCCCTGTTTCATTTTATAAACGAAACTTAAGGAAGAAAGAAAGACTTCTTGCTGATTAATCCCGTTGATCACTTAATTGGGAGGGGATGTGTCACATCAGAGGTGTCCTTTGATCGGCACGACGATGTTGGTCCCTCTTTTAGTAGATTCAGCTATGGCTAGTTCTCACCATTTAAGAACATGAAAGAAAGATCTTTCTAATTTTACAATCTATCTTGATCTAAATTGTCAATTCCAACCAACTTCAAACTTATAAAAGGTTTCTTAATTTTGATATGGTTTGCCATATGAGATGAATCCATTATTTCAATTTGTTACAAACTAATTCTTAGAACTTGGAACCTTAAACATGTCATGACATTGTTATGATTGTATGGGTATGTCATTAGGGTTAAAAGTAAAAGAGTTCTCAAATATAGAAATGTATCATTCTTTTCGAAACAAACCAGAAAAGAAATAGTGTCATATAAGATGGAATTGAAAGAGTATCTGGCCAAAGGTAAACTAGATCTCTATTTGCATCTTTTATAGATAAGTGGTGCCTACAAATTCCATGCCAAGTGCATCAATATGTGACATGATGGTTTATTATTGGGGACACTAATGCTAACGAACCAATTATTTTATTGCATCAAAGTTACTTAACTATATGTTATAACATAAAAATCACTCAACTTCCGTCAAGTAACAGGTAGTTAAAATTAAATTAGTACAAAAGAGAAGAGGAAAAAATACAGACCTGAACGAACGTATTATAAGACTGCATAAGCATGTCTGAGAATCGATCAGGTGAGACGATCCTGTTGAACATTGGATTAATATAGTAATTCTGAATAAAATCACTGCTCCCTGCACTTAATAGATGAATTCCTCCTGAGATTATGTTTTTAGCTTGGGCCCTTCCAACCAAATTCACTACTTTTCCTTGCCAATCTCTGTAATATTCTAGCTGCTGTGCCAATGTAAGTGCACGCTGCAAACAACACCATGTAATATATTTCACGTTAGTTATCCACAAGAGAACAGAATTTCATTCGGATTTAAATTTCACATATGGTTACTTAACTTTATCTATTGATATAATTGTTAAGTCACAAAATTATTATTTGTCACATTAAAGTAATTGAACTTTATCTACTATAGTATTGAAGTCACAAAAATATTTGTTTACCATATTAAAGTGATTAAATGTGTGACTTGCTCAGAAAATAAAAAATGACCAAAAGATCATATATTTGGCTAAGAAAAAAATGAATGAAGGAAAACAAATTTAAAAAAAAATTCCGCGTAAAACATTGACTACCCATATTTTATAAAATGAAAGACAACTAAAAAGAATTTAAATGAAACAAAAAGTAGGAAAATTGGAATATTCTGCTAAAAATTTGACCTTTTGGTCATTTGTTTACTTTGAACAATAAAAAGACAGTTTGGTGCAGAAAACATCCCGTATTTATGCTTGTTCTAGAGAAGGACCTCATCCAAGGGGTTATGACGGAGCAGTCTACCCTGACGCCAGGGCCGAAGCCACCACTTTAGCTATGAATTCGACAACCCAGAAGCTTTGGCTCAAACCTTGTGTTTGTGTTTAAAAATTCATTTTATATGAATAAATCATATACTTAAAACCTATAAACTAAAAATCCTAGTTCAGCCTATGGCTGACGCAAGTATCAGTGGCTGATTCCACAGCTCGAACCTGAAATCTATAGGTCGCTTTGGATATAAGTTTACCGTCACTTCAAAAATTTGTTTTGTGACTTTACTGTTATAGTGTACAAAGTTCAGTTATTTTAATGTTGCAAAAATAATTTTATAATTTTACTATTACAATGGCTAAAATTTAATAATCATGGGTGAAATTAACCTAAAATTTCAAAGAGAGATGAAAGAAACTAACATAAAGTTGAGGAGTGCTGTCATAATAGCCGGAAGCAGCAGAGGCAAAGTTGACACCAGTGAGTATGTTTCTCCCTCTTGCCTCTGGGCTAAGGTAAGCTGGTGGGTATGTAGTGAACCCAAGATATTCAGCTGTGCATAATTAAGACATGCAAATATCAATATTTTCTAAACGGAAAATAAATATTTGTCTGAAAAATAACTAATGTTTCGATAAATATTGAATTCTAAAAGCTCAATGGATTCAACGATAAATTTTTTAAAAGTTGAGTCCATCAATTCTAAATTTTGAGTCCGCATCTGCATGGGATAAAGAAAAGTTAGTTTACTAGAGTTTTGGAACATATATGTAGGCAGTGGCAGAGTTAGAATTTTCAAATATAAAAACGTAAACACACGGAGAAGTAAAGAAAATTTAAATTCTATTTAAAAAAAAAATTTGACCTTATTAATCTATTTTTCAAGGAAGGATGTTCAGATAAACTCCTTTCACCCACTTAACTCTGTCCATATATGTGGTAGCGGACCTAGTGAAGAACCTACAAATTCATCTAAACCTAATAGCTTTAGCTTAGACCATATATATATATATGATTAAAAACTCAATCCACTAGTAGAAATAATAGATTTCGAACTGAATTTTCACCAATAAAATTTAAATTTTGAATTCGACTCTGAAAATATGTTACCTGTGAAGTCAGTAGCCAGCTTCCCATTGCAGAACCTTCCGGTAGGTCTATGTGTAACAAAATCTCTTCCGTAAGGAAGAAAATTTGCCTTGATGAGAGTACTCAAATTATTATTATTTCCAACATCAACTACAGAGTCACCAAATATGTTCAATGCTGGAACTAGAGGATCACCATTTGCCAAATAAAAAACCATACCAAGAAAAATAACACATTTCAAGAACCCCATTTTTTTCAATTGAATTTCTCTTTTCCCACACTTTTTTTTCTCTTATTTTTTTTTGGGGGTGTGTGGAGGAGAATTTAAAGAGAATTGGAGTCGAGTAAAGGTCAAAAAAGTGAAATAACTGTTGGATAGAAAGTTGATAATTTCCATGTGAGTATGTGGCATGTTTGGCACCTCCTAATATAAAGCTAATATATGTTGGAATATTGACATTATTAGGCGAATTTATAAAACTAACTGTTAAAAAGCTTGTTTGATTTTTGTCCTTTACGTGAGTTTGTTTAGGAATATGACGAATTATTTTTAATAAAGGCTTAACTTAAGATACTTTTTTCAAGAAAACTGAAAGCAAAATTTGCGTGACACACAGAAAATTTGCGTTAGCTTGACATTTGACACAATTTTTTTTAAGAAAGTAATTTGACGGCTCAATTTATGAGCTATAACTTCAATCAATTATAGTGAACCTACTTGAATTAATTACTACCTCCGTTCACTTTTAGTTATCACATTACGTTTCTCGAAAGTTAAACTATATGGACTTTGACTAATATTTTAAGATGTATTTTTTTATCATATTAATATGAGAAGAATCACAATTTATTGTATTTTTTGCATAGTTTTTAATATCTAAATTTTACTTTAAAATATTAAATTAATCTAATTCAATTTAGCTATGAGGATTAGTCTAATTGACTCTCGACAAACGAAACGTGACAAGTAAAAGTAAACGGAGAGAATAGTATTTTGTTACTCCCTCCGTCTCAAAATATTTGTTGTCCTTACTAAAAATACTTGTCATTTTATTTAACCAAGACAAAATTAAGTATTTTTTTCATTTTACCCTTCTAATTAATTAGCAACATTTAAAAGGTCCGAGGAGAGATTAGATGATTAAATGTATTAAGAGGGTAAAATAGTCAAGATACTATCCCCATAAATATTTTCTTAAGGAACATGTAAATAAAAAATACGATAAATATTTCGAAATGGAGAGAGTAATTAACTTTGACACACACAAAGCACTAAATGCTAGAGAAGGTCGAGGTTAAGGATAGATATTTGAAGTCTCCACCTCTGCGCGGATTGACGGAATTGATAGAATATTTTCATATATTGTATATTATCATTGCTAGAATATTATCATATTTTGTATATCTTTTATATTAGGTAAATTTATATTTCAATTGTAATTAGAAAGATTTAGTTACCTAGTTTGTAGTCATGTAACACTATATATATTGTACATAATAATCAAGAAAAGGCAAGGAACATATTCCAACATGGTATCAGAAGCCAAACCCTAATTTCTTTTCTCCCCAAGCCATCGCCCAAACTCTCGGCCGACCTCCATCCGCCGTCCTCCCCCTTCTTCTTCTTCTTCTTCCAATTCTCGGAAATTCTCATCTCTTCTTCTTTCCCAATTTTCAATGGCTGAACAACCTAAATTCCATCATGCTCTTGCAGTCAACAACATCAAAATTTTATTCCCATAACTCTTCAGATGGAAAAAGTTCAGTAGTCCTGTTGGGCGGAACTGTTTAAGATCCATTGTCGTATATACAAAGTCATCGATCACATCATCCCTCCAATATCCAAGCCCACTGCTGAACCCTTGGAGAGACATGATGACGAACTTTGGTCACGTTTAGATGTTGTTGTTTTATGATGGATCTACGGCAAAATCTCGAGCGATCTATTGCATACAATCATTGAAACCAACTCTACTGCACAACAAACTTGGGAGCAGTTGGAAAGTATCTTTCACGATAACAAGACACAACGTGCCTTGTATTTGGTAAATCAATTCAGGGATATTCAGCAGGATGATTTTCTCAATACGTCACCCTATTGCAAGAGCTTAAGATGATTGCCGATCAACTCTCCAACGTCGGTGCACCGCGATTGGTGATCTACTTCATTGCGGGTTTGAATGAATCATATAACGGCGTCGCTACCATCCTCCAACAAAGCACGCCATTGTCTCCATTCTATAAGGCCCGTTCGAGACTCATCCTTAAAGAAACACGAAAAACCAAGCGGGCCACGGCTAACACAATCACCACCGACGCCGCACTCGTGACCACCGGTGGCCCAATTGTTGACTCGAGGGGCTCATTCTCCACCCCGCTATATCGACATGCCAATGATCCAAAATGTGGCTCATAGTCCCGGACCAACAACAAAGGGCAAAATTCCAGCGGAAGTCGTGGTGGCCGAACCAAAAACAGTAGCAACGGCGGTAGAGGCACTCCTCCGCCGGACGGCAGCTACCTGTCGTGGGTTGCCTACCCACTATGGGATACGTGGGGCCCATCGGCTTGGGCTGCTCCACTGTGTCCCTATCTGACGTCGTCCTGGGCGCCACTTTCGATCCGACAGTCCCAGTCATGCATTCTCGGCGCACGTCCGCAGCAGGCATACAGTGCACATGTCTCTTCTCCTTCAACCTACGCATCAACGGATATTGAGGCGACTATGAACACGATGTCTCTCAATGCACCAGATGACAATTAGTACATGGATACTTGCGCCACATCTCATATGACGACATCCTAAGGTACTCTCGCATCGTTTTTCAATATGAGCAATTTAAATCGCAATATTATTGTTGGTAGTGGGAAAGTCATTCCCATTCGAGGTTATGGACAATCATCCCTCTCCCCACCTCTTCTACCGTTAGTCTTAAATAATGTCCTACATGCCCCGAAACTCATCAAAAATCTAATCTATGTGTGTCGTTTCACAGCCGACAATAATGTTTCCCTTGAGTTTGATCATTTTGGTTTTTCTGTGAAGGACCTTATGACAAGGACGCGACTAATGATGTGTGACAACATCGGGGACCTCCATCCTATCACCGCCAACATCGTCCATCTAGCATCATCTCCATCAACCTTTACAACTCTTTCATCTTCTTTATGACATAATAGATTAAGACATCCGGGAGATTTTGTTTTACGCTCCCTTAGCAAAAATAAATTTATTCGGTGCAAACATGTCTCTACTACTCCTGTCTATGAATCTTGCATTTTTGGGGAACATGTCAAATTGCCATTTTATTCTTCATCCACCTGTACTTTAATGTCATTTGATATAATACATAGTGATTTATAGACTTCTCCCATTTTAAGCATGGATGAGATAGATATATTGTGTTGTTTCTGTATGATTATTCTAATTTTCTGTGGACTTTTCCTATTGGTAATAAGTCCCAAGTCTATTCTGTTTATTCGTATTTTATTTCTTTCATAAAGACATAATTTGAAAAGAATATCAAATGTTTTCAATGTGACAATGGAAGTAAATTCGATAATCAACAATTCAAACTATTCTGTGCCAAACACGACCTTGTTTTTCGTCTTTCCTGTCCACATACCTTTCAACAAAATGGAAAGTCGTATGGAAAATTAGAACCATAAACAACTTAATTAGTGCCCTCCTTGCCCACACCTCTATCCTCTCTATTTTTGGCATTACGCACTTTCAATGGCAACTTATCTCTTGAATGCACTCAAACGTATTTTGCGTTATGTACAAGGTACTCTTCACTTCGGCCTCCATCTGTACAAGTCCGCACTCTCTGGTCTCACCTCTTATTCTGACGCTAACTGGGGTGGCTGTCCGGATACTCGTCGCTCCACATCAGGTTACTGTGTCTTCCTCAGAGATAATTTGCTTTCTTGGTCTTCTAAAAGACAACCTACTTTATCTCGATCCAGTGCCGAAGCAGAGTACAGAGGAGTCACGAATGTTGTCTCTGAGTCTTGTTGGATACACAACCTTCTGTTGGAACTTCGCAGCCCAATTCGCAAGGCTATATTGGTCTACTGTGATAATGTCAGTGCGATATATCTCTCCGAAAATCTCATTCAACATCAACGCATTAAACACATTGAGATGAATATTCACTTTGTACGTGAAAAAGTGGCTCGTGGCCAAGTTCGTGTCCTTCACATTCCTTCCAGGTACCAGATTGCTGATATATTCACTAAAGGACTTCCACACATGCTTTTTGATGATTTTCAAGCCAGTCTCAGCTGTACAGGAACCTCCCGCTTCGATTGCGGGGGTGTGATAGAATATTTTATATTGTATATTACCATTGCTAGAATATTACCATATTTTGTATATCTTTTATATTATGTAAATTTATATTTCAATTCTAATTAGGAAGATTTAGTTACCTAATTGTAGCCATGTAACACTATATATATTGTACATAATAATCAATGAAATGCAAGAAACATATTCATACAGAGATATTTAGTCAACAATACATGTATATCTAGTTGTGTCTTTATCGTGCACCACTTCAATCCCACCCAACCCCCAACCCCTTAAAATACTTTATCTATTTCAATTTATGCGAAATAATTTGAATTAATACGTAGTTTAAGAAATATCGAAGATTGTTGAAATTTATAGCCTTAAACATACATGTCATTATTTATGCGGTTATCGAATTTTTGAAACTTATAACTTAAACATGTCATAATACTTGTGTCGCTACAAAATATTCTCATTAGAGATAAAATTGGAATTGTATTTTCTCAAATTTAAATTATCTATTTTTTTAAACGGCCGACTAAAGAAAAATAATGTTACATTAACTGAAAATGAAGAAGTATTTTTTTAATACCTTATGTTATAATATACAAAAAAAAAAAAAATAGGCCGTCATTGTTTGAAAATAGAAATTAAGTTGAGACGTAAAGTAAAGCCTTAAACCATCAGACTTACTAATTCAAATTTACTTATAAGCATAATTATAGCAATAGATCAATATAACTTGCCAAATTCTGCAAAGACCATCACTTGTTCTTAAGTTGATGACACTCCATTAAAGAACCGAAAAGTGTGTGCGATAAGAATATTCATATGCAGCACTAGTAATTTGGATATATGTATATTCAGGAGAATTATCATATCAATATTAATAAAGGGGTACTCTTAAATAACAGCCAAATCGTCTTCGTTTGATCTTATAAATTACGAATTAGAATGATAAAATCAATCACTAATGTTGGTATGTGTATACTGTCTACATTACACATTATATTTCTACCTTCTCCAAATCCTACGTGAACGGAGTATTAATTAGTAGGGCATTTATAAAGTCAATTGTGAAGAACAAGAGTCTTCTACAATTCCTAGGAAAGGCGAAAGGCATTAAATTCGGAAGAATACTCGATACAACTACTCCCTCTGTCCAGTTTTACTAATTCCGTATATTAAAAATAGTTATTTATTTTTATTTGTCTGATTTAGAAAATCAAAAGATAAATTTTCATTTCATATCAATTTTATCCTTATTATTAATTATTGAATTGGAAAGTTGAATTTTTTTAATGCTGCACAACTTCTTAAATATATTTTATTGATTTCATTAATTATGTTACTTAGCAATAATTATGAATGATATAATAAAATTATTATTTTACTTTTAGTTCCTTAATAGACGTGCTAAATTAATACATGACAAGTAAAAATGGACGGATGATTACCTTCAAGCTAAGTATTCATGAATCCCAGCGCCCTACTTATAATGACTAATTAGATATCAGCATCACCCTCTTTATTGCTACTGCAAAGGTTCATCAGCATTCAATTCAGCTACTGTTACTGTGTATCACTTGACAGTTTGTATATACAGTATATCTTGTTTTTTACTTTTTTTTTTAATCCAGGTCTCGAGGTGACTTGTGTCTCCCTATCGCTAGTACCTGCACAAGTACCGGTACTAGACTCCTGGGGATGATGGGACCGGTCCTTCAGCACCCCACCATCAGGTAAATCGCGGGATATGCACCCCGTGGTCAGTGTCTGTTTGCGTCAAACGGATCAATGCTACAAGGTTGACCCCCTCTTTCGGCTTGGCAGGGATCAAACCCACACTGCAACATGCCGCGCGGCTTTTTAGCGCCAGGGCTTTACCACAAGGTATATGCCCCGAGGACGATATCCATTGAGGGGATTCGAACCTGCGACCCAAGGGTACATGCAAGAACCCTTCACCAGCAAGCTGGAGCTCTTTGGATCACTTTGTTTTTTTCTTCGGTAAGAAAATTGTTTTATGATTAGTTCACACTCGGTGCTTCACCTAAAAAAAGTGAGAAATACTACTTAAATATATAAGTTAATGACGTTTTATAATGAAATAAATGAGTAGAATAAAAAAATTAATCTTATTAATAATAATCAAAATTCTAATATCTATTTATGTAAGTGAAAATAACAACTAATAATAATTTTATAATCATATTTCAATGCAGATAATACAAAAATATTTAATAGAAATAGAGGTATATTTTATAATAAATTCCTAAAAGATTATCTATTTATATTGTAAATGAATTTTAAATTATAATATAAAAAAATGACTACTTTATATGTCATCTTTCACAATTAATGCTAAAAAACACTTGAAATAATTGGTTAAATACAAACTATTAATAATAGGGGAAAATAATTCATATATACCGCCCACACTTCTAGTTTAAAGCATGTAGCCCATTATACCATCGGTGTATAGATAATGTATATGCAATATATAGCTATATATAAATTGCTCAACTTATTTTGTAACTTTACATATACATTCTCATACACTATTATACATTACATATACATTTTATACACTATGTATGATATATAAATAATATATATTCTTTGTATAACAATATATAAACATATAATTATGTATAAATAATGTATTTCCTTGAAGACTCAAAAATTCAAATCATACCGTCATAAATAACAAAGTTGAGAAAAAAAGAAAAAGAAAATTGAAACAAAGAAGACCGCTGATTCTAATGTTAATTTAACGGGACAACTAATCTATTGAGGCAAATTAAAAAAAATTGCAAATTTTGTTCTCTTCTATTAATTTTTAAGGGAAAAAAAAGAAGAAGACAAATTAGGAAGAGTACTTCTATTCTACTTTAAAGGGGGTAATTTGAATTTTTTACATAATTCGTGGGCCATTGAGCACTTACAAATCTAGTCTTATTAGACATATGCTCAATCTCTCGCATGAAAAGTTATAATTAGGGAGAAGTATTGGTTAATGGTAATTAAGAAATAGTTCAGCCATATTTGACAAAATAGATGACCCATAGAACATGGGGCTTAATTTTTCCTTTATAATAAGGCTAACCACAAAGTGCTACTACATATATAAGTGAAAGTACTTTTTGTCAAAATCAATTTGTTTGGAGTGACTTGTAAGAATGGACTTTGAAGTGGGGTGTCTTGAATTTTTGACGATCCTGTTTGTCTCGTAAGCAAAACTTTAAGTTTAATAAAAGAAAATTTATGGGCCAAACTTTTTACTTTTGACCTTGAAGTTTTGTTCATGGTGAAAGCGGGAGTCAAAATCGATCAAAATCACACATTTTAAGGTCATTGGATGTAATTTCATGTTTGATGATAAAGATAATTAAGTTTAAGTGAGAGGTACTAATAAAACATTACCTAATAATTTTAGTTCAAATGCTATATTTGTGTGAATAAATTCACTTAATATATATAAATAATCCGCCCAAAACAACCCAATAAGCAAAAAAAATGTTATGATCCAAAACACATAAATTTAAAATTCTGAATCCACCTCGAAGTCTATAAGTTAAAAAATCACATTAAGGATAGTAACAACAATAACAATTCGCCAACAAACAAAACAACCAACAAATTCTTCAGGAATTTAATTAGAGTATATAATTATAGCTCTCCGAAGAATTAACACAATTCATTTAGCAGATTTCTTCCTTTCGTTCACAACTCCAATATCATTAATAGCTCTCATCCTTAGAGCCCTATAATAATTATAAGTCAAACACATGTACCAAGAAACAACTTATATTGATGCAGCATTAGCAGAAAAATGAAGATGTACGTAGGTATCAAAAGATTGATCTGAAAAAGATTAAATATTATAGAAGAAGAATGTATAGAATGGATAAACAAGTAGGAGTATAAAATTTCAAAGAAAATATTATAAGACGAAGGTACACAACCTAAACATTCATGGTGAATATATACAAAGTCACAAACAGTTTTGTCTCTTTTATATATAAAGCTTGTCACTTAAGAATGTTAAATCCATCTTCATTATTAATTTGATATATGTCTTTGGAATAACATTGATATGTTCAAACATACATAACTGACGTACATATGACTAAGAGTAGTGCCCGACTGTGTGTTAAATTAGAGCGAAAGGGCCAGATTTGCCCTTCAAGTATCGAAAACGGATCAATTATACCCTCCATTTGAAAATGAGACCAAAGATACCCTCACCGTTAAGAAAATGGACCACCTATACCCCTAAAAACTAACAGTTTGTCATGTCATTATTGATACATTTTAAGCTTATGTACATGCTGACATGGCACAACTATGAAAATGAACAAATAAAATTTTAAAATTCATGTTCATTAATTGAATTACCCCTATCCTTTTCTTATAAACCTAATGCCCCACATGTATTTTTTCAAAATTCACTGGATAAAAAATTTAATCTAATTTCAATGTTTAGTTTACAGACAATTGATCTACATACGTGTTGATGAGTTTGAGTGTAGCGGAGTGCTCGAATTTGTGTCTGAATGTGCATGCAATACTTTGGTTTCTTACATGAGGTATGCAATGATACTTAATATATGAATTACTGATCCAACTTATTGTTACAGTGACATACCCCTACAAGACCCTAATAATACCTGATGAATCATCGGATGATGAAGTCATCATAGACATGGCCACATCAATTAGGGTAGTGGAAGAAATCTTGAACTACAAATTCAAGAAAACCAAACTCCTCGAAGAAGCACTTACTCACTCTTCCTGCACCAATTTTCCTTTATACGAAATAACCACTTCACGCAATAACCAGACGTGGAGCGTCGGGTGTCAGGACATCCACCCTAGTCAGCATCAGAATAAGCAGTGAGACCAGTGAGTGAAGACATGTATAGATGTAATCCGAAGTGAAGTGTACCTTGAACGTATCGTAAAATACGTTTGAGGGCATGCATGTGTGCTTCCGTCGGACTGTGCATGTGCAAGCAGATTTGTTGCACGACATATGATATGTTTGGTCTTGTGAATATGAGGTACTACAGGGACCCAACCAGGCTACGATAGTGAGTCGGGTCTGAATATGAAGAGTCGGAATCAGCGCTGAGCTTGGAATTAGTGTATACAGGCATGTTGGATGATTTGTAAGATGTCATGCCTGCACGGCTAAGGATCTCTCCGGCATACTTCTTCTAACATAGAAATAGACCGCCAGAATGTCGAGTGACAGAGATGCCCAAGAAATAACTTAGAGGGCCAGATCTTTCATAGCAAACTCAAAGGAAATGAGAGACATAATGGACCGGCGGAGAGCATCAGATGATGTGGTGAGGATGATGTCATCAACATATAATAATAGGTAAGCCATGTATGTACCCATGTTGTAGGTGAACAGGGAATGATCGGATCTGTTGTGTGAAAAACCGATAGAGGAAACATAATCGGCGAACCGCTGGTACCATGCTCGAGGAGCCTATTTCAGTCCATAGAGCGATTTTCGCAATAGACACACATAATCCGGATGAATAGATTTCCTAAAATCCATAGGCTGATGCATAAATACCATTTCATGAAGATCCTCATGTAAGAAGGCATTCTTGACATCAAGCTGATGAATGAGCCAAGACTTGGATATGGCAATGCTGAGGACGGTCCGGATGGTTGCGGGCTTTACGACCGGACTGAACGTTTCATCACAGTCCACTCCCACCTGTTGAGACCTGCCATCACCTACAAGACGATCCTTGTACCTCTCAAAAGAACCATCAGGTTTATTTTTATGTCTAAAAATCCATATAGAACGAATAATGTTAGCATCAGGTGGATGGGGTACTATATCCATGTCTTATTATCAATAAGAGCATTATATTCGTTAATCATTGTGGCTTTTCAATTAGGGTCGGACAAGGCATCCTTCGGGTTACGAGGGACATGAGAATGGACAACTGAAATGGAAAGGTTAACCAACCGTTTAGGTTTATGAATTCCTTTCATATTTTGAGCATATGAAGAACTGGGTAAAAAGACGGGGAAAACAAGTTGTACATGTTAGCCAAGGAGTCCAGATGAAATCCCCATAGAAATTTGAAAAAATGTGGACATGGGAGGCTTGGAGTGGCTTACTCGGTTGTTTAATGTCATTTTTAGGATGTCAAAGATACATGAGGAGTGGAGATGGAGCATGAAGATTTTATTGTACAAGAACAAGAGTGATATCCAAAATTGCAACAACTATAGAGGTATCAAACTGTTGAGTCATACAATAAAAGTATGGGAGAGAGTAGTAGAAGCGAGGATGATAAGGATAGTGTCTATTTTGGAGAACCAATTCGGATTCATGATGGGGCGTTCTACAACATAAGTCATTCACTTTGTGAGGAGGTTGGTGGAGCAGTATAGGGAGAGGAAGAGAGACTTGCACATAGTGTTCATTGACCTTAAAAAGGCATACGACAAAGTTCTGAGGGAGGTGCTATGGAGATGTCTGGAAGCTAGAGGTGTTCCTGTAGCCTACATTACAGCGATTAAGGACATGTATGATTGATCTAAGTCTTGGGTGAGGTCATTAGACTCTGAACACTTTCATGTCATAATGGGTCTGCATTAGGGATCTGCTCTGAGCCCGTTTCTGTTTGCCTTGGGGATAGACGCACTGACGTGTCATATTCAAGGAGAGGTGCCTTGGTGTATGCTATTTTCTGATGATATTGTACTGATTGACGAGACACGAAGCTGGAGGTTTGGAGATAAATCCCGGAGTTGAAAGGTTTCAAGTTGAGCAGTACTAAGACAGAGTACATGGAGTGCAAATTCAGAAGCGGGATCCAGGTAGCGGACGAGGACGTGTGGCTTGATACTCAGGTCATCTCCAAGAAAGAAAGTTTTAAGTACTTGTGATCGATCATCCAAGCAATGGCGGATTGAAGACGATGTCACACACCGTATTGGGGCGGGTTGGATAAAATGGAAGCTCACATCAAGTGTGTTGTGCGATAAAAATGCGTCGCTTAGACTTAAGCGGAAAGTTCTACAAAGTGATGGTCAGACCGACTATACTGTATGAGGTGGAGTGTTGACCAGTTAAGATAGCTCATTCCCAAAAGATGAAGGTAGCTGAGATGCGGATGCTGAGATAGATGCGCGGGCATACTAGAAGAGATATAATTCAGAATGAAGTGATTCAGGACAAGGTTGGAGTGGCTCCCATGGTGGACAAGATGCAGGAAGAAAAGTTTAGATGGTTCGGTCATGTGTAGAAGAGATGTGCAGATGTTCCAGTGAGGAGGTGTGAGAGGTTGTCAGTCGTGGGTCTGAGGAGAGCGAGGGGTAGGCCAAAGAAGTCATGGGAGAGGTGATTAGATAGGATATGACACATCTTCCGCTTACCGAGGACATGACTTTTATTATCTTTGTGCACTAGCTTATACTGTTCTAGATCTCTATTACAACTGATTGTTGCATTACTTCATTTATCTTATTATATTATTGCTATTACTATCTATTTACATGTGGTAGTTACCGCTTCTTTTCAGAATATTTTATCGCTTATTCGCTTTTATTACTTGCATTTTCATACTGTTTTAAATTTCTTGCACGTGTCTGACCGTTTCTTTTGCTTCTGTTTTTGCTTTAGCTTATGCGTTCTCTTGAGCCGAGGGTCTTTCGGAAACACCCTCTCTACCATTGTAGATGTAAGGTCTGCGTACACTCTACCTTCCCCAGACTCCACGCTGTGGGATTTCACTAGGTAGATTGTTGTAAAAATGTTTTGTAACTTTAGACTTAAGAGATTTGGGGTGAAATGTTCATTTGTGAAATCCGTTATTGGATTAATCCAATTGAATCCTTTAGAAAAAACACTTTGAGGTTACGTCACTTTGAAGATCTGAAAACATTCATTTCTGTTTTTTCAAAGATTTAACTTACTTTGATTCTTGAAGTATTGCAAATTATTGAAGTATCATAAGAACAACATCCGAACATTTTTAACAACTATGATTCTCACGAATCGGGATTCAACCAAGTTAAGAAAATAAAATAATATAAACAAAATGTTAGTAGTATTTTTTTCTTTTACAAGTCAACAAATTCACAAAGAAAATGAAATAAGGTAAAGAGGAAGTTATCTAATTGGGCTTAGCCCATGTCTGCCTCTTCTGGGCTGCTGCGCTGCTGGTCTAAAGCTACCGGGCTGACTCGATGAGTTCGAATGATTATGTTGTGCTTGGCCCAACACCAGATGCGTGAATGAGGAGTCCATTGGACTCTACGAGAGTTCATGTGCATAAAAAAGGGTAAGGATTAGCATTCTAAACATGGAATCGACATAATCTAATTTGAACACTTGAAATTATAAGGGACTCAAACAACACAGTGGTGCTTCAAGTAATCCAAATTAAATGAAACTTACGGAATTCGATAAAAAATGAAAACTTTGGATATTTTTCTTAGAAGGAGATGAACTACCTATAGATTTGTATGTAAGTGCACGATAGGAATTAAGAGAAAGCAATCATTTATCAATAGTCAAGCAAATTTACCAACTACCAACTCGACAGCAATTTCTGAAAGTCTAAAGGCATAATCCATTGTTAGACACTTATCAATCTACTACACATTATGATCTTTACATATTTGACTAGTACATAAAGATAAAGTAGGCATTCAATATATGGCTCAATTAAACAAAAACAGTTAACTACTAAGGCAAACACACAACCCCTTTGATCCAGAAATACAAAATCTTAATCATTATGCATATATTGCAGAGGGGAGAGGCTCTATGACATTAATCTATAACAGTTTATCTAAATCTTTTAAGGCCTTACAAGCAGAAACTTAACTAGGCATACAATGAGTGTGGGTCACTGTTTCGGAATGCACACAGCCATGAATTAACTAAGCAATATTTAATAGAGCCTTAGTTCGGAAGACGAAAAGGAAATGGCCTCTTTTAGTTCAAAATTAACCCAAGAGATAGTCAAATGAATTGTTCATAATACTATGAAGGTGAAGTAGGCATGTTTTGAAACTATTTCAGATTTGGACCAAGTTAAGGAAATTGGTATTCAGATTGCTTTAAATAAAAGACAGCTAAATGGATTACTATTTATTTAAGTCTAAAATGAATGTTTGGCATCTGGTTTACAACAGAAATACGTCTTATGCTCAGGTTACTAAGAAACTTGTTGTAAATCTATCGGTAAGATTCGAATAATTTCTCTTGGGATTCCTTTCATTAATCACAATATATATAGTTGTACAGAAGTTGATTCCTAATACAATAAGAATCCTAGGTTACCTTAAATATACACCTATCATAATTACAAAATATACTGTGAATATTCGCTAATACTCCCCCTCAGTCGAAGCGGGAGGAGGTCGGACGCTTAGGCTGGATCTGAAGTCGGAGAATAGCTGTCGCGGTAGTCCCTTTGTGAAAATATCGGCATACTGATGTGAGGAAGGCACATGTAGTATTTTGACCTGACCAAGAGCGACCTTCTCACGTACAAAGTGAATATCCATCTCGATATGTTTGGTCTACTGATGTTGGACCGGATTGTGAGATAGATATATGGCAGATATGTTGTCACAGTAGACTATAGACGCCTTGCGCAGTGGACACTGGAGCTCCAAAAGAAGATTTCGAAGCCAGCAGATCTCAACAACTACATTCGCAACTCCTCGATACTCTGCTTCAGCACTCAAACGGGATAGTGTGGCCTGTCGCTCGGCGGACCATGAAATAAGATTATCCCCTAGAAATACACAGTAGCCCGAGGTGGAGCGACGTGTGTCCGGGCACCCTGCCCAGACTGCATCCGTATAGGAGAGCAATTTGGTTGGTGCAGAGGGGGTAGAGATGCAGTCCAAAGTCAAGTGTGCCCTTAATGTATCAGATAATAAGCTTGAGGGCATCAAAGTGGGATTCTCGCGGGGCGTGCATAAACAGACACACCTGCTGAACGGCATATGCAATATCAGGTCTAGTGAATGTAAGATACCGATGGGCACCTTCAAGACTCCGATATATGGTGGGATCAAAAACTGGCGCACCATAATTGACACTAAGCTTAGATTTCGAGTCAATCGGAGTTGGCATAATTTTACAATTTGTCATCTTAGCTTGTACACTATCTCTTCCGCATATTTACGCTGACTCAGGAACATAGTAGCTGCAGATCTAGTCACGGATATACCCAAGAAATAACTCAGCTTGCCCAAATCAGTCATAGCAAATTCAGTTTTGAGTAGAGCAATGATTTTATTCTTCAAACCGTCAGAGGAGGCAGTAAGAACAATGTCATCCACATATAATAGCAAATAAGCAGTGCCGCTAACTCGATGAAAAGTGAATAGAGAGTTATCACACTTGCTACATATAAACCCGATCTGCATAATATACCTGGAAAAACGATCATACCAAGCGCTAGGTGCCTGTTTTAAGCCATATAGGGACTTCCTGAGACGACATACATACTGAGGGACTGCAATATGAACAAAACCAGGTGGCTGATGCATGTACACAGTTTCTTTCAAATCCCCATGAAGAAATACATTCTTGACATCAAACTGATGAATCAGCCAATGCTTGCCCATAACAATACTGAGGACAGTATGAATAGTAGCCGATTTAACCACCGGACTGAATGTCTCACCACAATCAATTCCCTCATGCTGATTAGTGCCATTAGCAACCAGTCTTGCCTTATATCGCTCCAAGTCACCACTGTCTCTAAACTTGTGATGAAATAGCCACATGCACCGGATAACATTCATGCCATCCGGTCTAGGTACCAAATCCCAAGTGTTTTGCTTTGTTAAAGCATTAAATTCTTCGCACATGACCGCATTCCAATTAGGGTCCAGTTTGACTAGTTTTGGATTTTTGGGAATTGGTGATATGGTTTGTGTGGAGAGGTTAAAGTGAACCTTGGGTTTGAAAATCCCGTGTTCAGCACGAGTTTCCATACGATGGGTGGGCAGTGTTGTATGGTTGGTATTGGGTGTGGTTAGTGGTTGTTGGGTTACGGGGTCAGAATCCGATTTCGGATGGTGGGTGTCGCCGGTGATGGGGGGTTGATGAGACTGGTTGGGGTATTGGTTGGTTGTCTGTGTTGGTGGGTTGTGTGGTGAGGTGGTAGATCTTGGCAGTTCATGTGTTGTTAATGGGTGTAGGTTACCGATCTGAGTGTGGATCGGCGATATGTCGACTAGAGGGTTTCGGGACGACCTCTCGGGTGATGGGTGATGGGTGGTGGTGGAGGTGGTTGTTCGACCGTGAGACTAGGTGACGAGGACCTCTGTGGTGCAAGGATGTCATAGGTGATGGTCACCGACGAAGATGAGACCACCTGAGCCGATGACGTTGACTAGAGAACAGTAGATTGACGTTGGAACAGTGATTTGACTGGCGGGGACAGATCTGTCTCATCAAGAAATGTGTAGTCCGTGGTTTGACATTTCCGAAGATTCGAAAATGGAAAGCACGTCTCGTCAAATGTGACATGGCGGGAGATAATAATTTTACGAGTGGACATGTCATAGCACAGGTAACCCCTATGATTAGACGCGAGACCAACGAAGACACAAGGCGTAGTTCGTGGTGCTAATTTGTGAGAGGTAATGAAGGCTAGATTGGGGTAGCTTAGGCAACCAAAAATTCTGAGTTGGTCATAGGACGGGATCCTACGGTATAAAATTTCAGTGGGGGTCTTGTTGTGAAGAGTGTTAGTGGATAAAATATTAAGAAGGAATTCTACCATTTTAATAGCATAGACCCAAAAAGGTGGTGGAAGACAAGCATGAAACAAAAGGGTACGAACCATGTTATTGATAATACATATAATTCGTTCAGCCTTTCCATTTTGGGAGGAAGTATAGGGATAGGAAAAACGGAAAACCATGCCTTGTTTAGAGCAGAAATTGTGAAATGCAAAATTATTAAATTCACGTCCATTATCACATTAGAAAGATTTTATAGATTTTTCAAATTGTGTTTTAATGAATATTTGAAAGGAACTTGGCAAAAACTTCATATTTGAATTTCAGTGGGTAAATTCAGACAAAATGTGAAAAATCATCTAAGAATACTAGATAAAATTTGTGACCCAAAGAACTGACAACCGGAGATGTCCACAAATCAGCATGAACAATATCAAATGGATAAAAAGTAACACTGTTGGATGACATAAATGGAAGACGAGTATGATTGCCAAGCGCGTAAGAAAAACAGTGTTGGGCAAGTTTCCCATTATTACATTGAATACACTTAGTAGTCCTAAGAAAATTAAAAATAGGGTTTCGGGGTGTCTGAGTCTGTTGTGCCAAGTTGACGGAGAGATAGCAGCAAGGGAGAGAGGTGATTGTGGTCTGACAACGAAAGATTGAGTGAAGGGGTAGAGGTCTCCCACACTATTGCAGCGCGTAAGAATTTTCCCCGTATTGAGATCCTTTACAGAAAAACCAAAAGGGTCAAATTCGATAAACACAGAATTATTGCAAGTGAATTTTCTAACAGAGATTAAGTTTTTAATAATGTTATGGGTGTAAAGGACATGATTTAGGGAGAAAGGCGGGTGGGGATGTTTGGTATGTGTGTTACCGTAACCTTCAATTGGAATGCGGTGACCATTGCTAATAGTAATAAATTGAGGACACTTTAACCGAAACATTTGAGATAAATTACCTGACGACCGGGTGAGGTTAAATGTGGTTCCGGTGTCCATGTACCAATTATCGTCAGGTTGTTGAAGGTTCAAGGTGTTGAAGGCCTGCCCCAAATCGGTGTGGGCCAGGCTGCTGACATGCGGGTGCTGAGGGGCTGCAACTAGGTGGGCCTGTTGCGTGGGCTGGTGGGCCTGCCTGTTGGCTGGGGCGGAGCCCAAGAGACCTGGCAGCCAAGCTTGTTGGAATTGGGCCCCTGATGTTGGGTAGGGGCATGCAGGCGAGGCCCAGTTCCCAGTATTGGGCCAAGATGGCTATCCAGCCCACTGAAAATAGGGGCAGGGGTTGGGCCTGATTGTTGGTTCCTTTGGCCCTTGTCGCGACCCTTCCCTTTGTTGTTTCTACCATGGCCTCTGCCGCCACGTCCGCCGCCACGGGACTGCTGCTGCTGGTGGTCTGGCGGTGGTGGCTGGTGGTGTTGGCCGTCGGTGGTGCCATGCTTTCAACGGCTAATGCATTTTGATTGTGCTCCTCTTGTTTAGTACGGCGGGTCTCTTCCAACAAAAGTTGTGAACGCGCCTTGTTGAAACTTGGTAGTGGATCGGCCTGTTGAATCATTGTCGCAAGTGTATCATATTCACCTTTCGGTAAACCGGCAACTAGTTGAAGTACCATCTTGGTTTCTGAAACAGATGTCCCTACGTTGGAAAGTTGGTCGGCTATGAGTTTCAGTTGTTTATAATATTCGGACATGTTGGTGAAATTCTCGAGACGTGTATTGTTAAATTGCTCTTCCAAATACACGGCCCGAGTATTTTTATTATCTTGAAAAAATTCTTCTAACCGTACCCAGAGGTCACGTGCCGTAGCACATATTTTCATGATAGTACACAACAAATCCTTTGAGATTGTGCCGTATATACACTGTTTGACGATGGCGTCAAGGCGACGCCATGTTCCTTCCAGGTATCAAATTGCAGACATCTTTACGAGGGTCTTCCCTCGGTTCTATTTGAAAATTTTAGGGACAGTCTCAGCGTACGAAGACCGCCCGCTATGACTGCGGGGGTATGATAAATATACCGTGATATACACGGTATATACACTGCTTTGTGTATACCGTGTATATCACGGAAACACAAGAACAACACAAGCGTGTATACTTGTATATTTAGGTAATATATTGTTGTATTTAATTAGCATTATACACTTACCATAATTATTGAATTCTTGTACAAATAGAATAGAATTTTGGGAGTAGAATAGGAATAGGATTTTTCATATTATGAAAATTGTAAATTGTATATATACTCATTTATTAATAAAAATAATCTAGGGATTATTTCTTTCAATATTTTATACAAATAATTTATTGTTAAGTCTAGTTAGTTTTCATAGTTTAGTTTTAAAAAAAAATGTAAAGTGTTGTTTGGTTGAGTTAAGTCTAAAAGGTTTCACCTTGACTTCTAATCTTAAAGTGTAATTGATGCTATTTTTGTTAAGTTTTGTCTTGTGTCAAATATTTCTGTTAAGTTAGTTAAGGAAGTATCCCTTCCCTTAAGTGTAATAGTTGTAAGCCTTTGAAAGGGATCACACAAAGCAAATTTGATGTTTTCTTTATCACTTTCCAACTTAGTAGTTTGCGTTTTGGTCATTGTTATTGCTTGAAAATTTACTTTAAAAAATGTGAAAATGTTTGCAGTTGATTTATGAATTAGTAAAAACAAGGCTGAACACGGTCTAGAGCTATCTTTTTTATCTTTCTTCATATGATTTTTTAAGTGTTAAATCTTCTGTAAAATATTAGTATAGTTAAGAATTAAGGCAAGCACGTTTTTATTCAAGAATTAATTTAGCCAAATATTAATCAATAAAAGCATCGTGCTAGAACCACGAGACTCGGCCGGTGCCTCATATCTTCCCGCCGATCAACAAAATTCTTTACCCAGTCTTTTATTTTCACAGACCAATAATAGTCAAATTTCTTTTGTATAGGGATTCAATAAGGTGACTTGAAAAATCATAACTCAATTTCATTCTGAATAAATAAAATAATCCCTAATCAAAACAGTCACTTTAAATGGAAAAACTCTTTAAAAACCTCTTCTTAATCAGAGGGTATGAAAAAGGGGAGTGACAATTATGATTTGTTCCAGATTGTTAGAGTCCCGAATCGGATATGGAATGGGAACATGGACTCCTTATATGGACATGGACAGTCCTCACTCTACAAGCTAGCTTTTGGGGTTGAGTTAGGCCTAAGATTCATTCTTTACATGGTATCAGAGCCAGACCCATTCCAATTCTTCGTTCACCGATGTTAGGCCCCCAAATTATATTATTCACGCTCCAGTTAACAAGGTATGGGCGTGCGGGGGAATGTTAAGAGTTACACATCATATATGGAATGGGAACATGGACTCCTTATATGGACTTGGACAATCCTCACCCTACATTCTAGCTTTTGGGGTTGAGTTAGGCCCAAAATCCATTCTTTATTTACACAGATGTTAATCAGATCTATTCTGACCCATTAAGTGATTTTAAAATAAATAAAAATAAACACACTTAATGGTTAAGATTCAGACTTCAAAAAAATAGACTTAATAATTGAAATCTTAATAACTAAGATTAAGACCTTCATCATCATTTTTTTTTTTTTTTACTAAGACCTTCATTAAGTACAAACAAATGAAGTCTTGGTTTGGTTCAAACTTACACACTGTTTGTTCAGGAAGGATCAACTTGTTGGAAATTTACTAATGTGAAATTAAGTTTATCCCATTATTTATGACTCGAATAATTGGGGTCCCGCACGTCGGAAACGTTGTTTTCACACACGTGTACACGTAGTGCCAAGTATCATAAATTTTATTAGTGAAAGAGATATTGGTACATACGTAATACATTTGATACATAGAATGATGGACGGTTATTGGCCAAATGACAAGTATTCCACGTTGGTAACCGAAGGAAGAAGTGTACGAAGTGTAAGATGAAACGAGTCGGATATTGCAACAGAGCCGTGAAGGGCCGCAGCGCAACACCGTCGGAGCCGCGGCGCTTCGGAGGCAGAATGTTGCGATGGGAAGATGGAAAGTTCTGACTTTTGGGCTTTTTTTGGAGCATGAAACTCCATTATTTGGCACATGAATTCAGACATTATTTGGCTGAATGTAACCCCTCAATAAGTGTCATTACATGGCTATTGAAGGCCATTAGTTGGCTAGTTGAGGGGTCATTTCCTTACACTATAAATTGAGGCATTTAGCTAAATTGTTCAACACTTCAAAATTTTCTGAAATCTTCTTCTTCCTCTCTAGCAAGTTTTTCTATATTCAAAGTTCTTCAAGAGTAACACTTGAATTTCCTTTGCTTATTTGTTAAGTTGTTGTTGTATCTTGGGAGACTATTGCGTGATAATGTAAAGGAGATATATGGGGCAATCTTGTCTTAAAGACATAGTGTCATCACTCGACTCAGCAAATCACAAGGAGTTTGTATCGTTATTATTACATACGAGTATCCATTGCGATTGCAGCGTTGCGTGACCTTGAGATATATCAAATGGATGTCAAGACAGCCTTCCTAAATGGTGATTTGGAAGAAGAAATTTATATGGAACAACCCGAGAGGTATGTGGTTCCAGGCTAAGAGAAGAAAGTATGTCGACTTGTCAAATCTCTGTATGGGCTGAAATAAGCCCTGAAGCAATGGCATGAAAAATTTGATAGTACTCTACTATGAAGGGTTTCTCCATTAATGAGTGTGACAAATGTGTCTACACGAAAGGTAACTCTGACTCGTTAGTCATGATATGCCTGTATGTAGATGACATATTGATCATAAGTAGCAGTCCTAGCTTGATCCCAGAGACTAAGACCATGTTGAAACAATGCTTCGACATGATGGATATGGGTATCACAGATGTCATCTTAGGGATAAAGATCTCTAAGACGTCTGACAGACTGGTCTTATCTCAGTCTCACTACATCGTGGATGTGTTGAAAAAGTTCAAGATGTTTGACAGATCGCCTATAAAATCACCACTGGATAGAAATCAAAAGCTTGATAAAAATCATGGTGCACCAGTATGCCAGGAGCAATATGCACAGGTGATTGGAAGTTTGATGTACATAACAAACTGCACTCGACATGATATTGCTTATGCAGTCAACAAATTGGCTAGGTTTACTCGTAATTCGAGTAATGATCATTGGAGATGTTGAATCGGGTACTACGATACCTGAAATACATGCTAACTTACGGGTTGCATTATTTGAGATATTCAACTGTACTAGAGGGGTACAATTATGCAAACTGGATATCTGATATAGAGAACACCAAGTCCACCAGTGGGTATATAATTACAATTGGTGGTGGGGTTGTGTCTTGAAAATCCTCTAAGCAAACTTGCATCACCCGATCCACGATGGAATCAGAGTTTATCGCTTTAGATAAAGCGGGAAAAGAAGCTGAGTGGCTTCACGACTTCTTAGAGGATGTCCCTTGTTGGGACAAATCCGTACCTTCTGTAATGATCCACTACGATAGTCAGTCGGCTCTAGGAAGGGCACGAAGTTCTACGTACAACGGCAAGTCTCGTCACATTCGACGGAGACATAAGACCGTTAGGCAGCTGATCACCACGGTATAATATCCATTGATTACATAAAATCAAAGGATAACATAGCAGACCCACTAACAAAGGGCTTACCCAAAGATCAGATATTCTGCTTATCTAGGAGAATGGGCTTAAAACCCAAGCTTTAAGGACCAATACGGTGGTAACCCAACCTTACTGACAGGAGATCCCAGGAATTTGGTTCAATGGGAAAACTAAGCAGTAAAGGTTCAGTTGAGCGCTTCGGTAGAAGCAAGAGCACTTTGAGTTATGATCCCGGTTAGGAACATAAACCCAAAGCCATTCCCGCGATGACGTTAAGTGCTATTTGCAGTGTGGGTAAATGTTAAGTTTCCAAAACCTTTAATGATCCTCAACGGTTGAGGTTAGGTTTGGGGGAACTTTTAATGGTTTCTAACACTTGTAAAGTGGGGTATAGCAGGATACCTTGTAAGAGACCACCTATTTAAGTGCGAGGACATGCCGCCTCAAATGAATGCACTTAAGAATTCAAGAAGTGTCCACGGCCACAACAGACAAAACATTACGAAGAACATAGTAAGGGAAATTGTTGTGTTGGTACCGTTGACTTAGCTTACACTAAACACTGACGGTTCAAGACATCACGTTCACCGCGCAGTAAGTAAGTCCGATGGTATTTAACTATGGAATGTTCAAAGCAGAAGCTACCTATCCAGATGCAATATTTGTCCGCTAAAAGATTGCTGGAAATAGGCACCTTGTAAGTGCGCCAAAATCTCTTTCAAGAGGGGATTGTTGGAAATTTACTAATGTGGAATTAAGTTGATCCTATTATTTGTGATGCGGAAAATTGGGGCCCCGCAGTCGGAAACGTCATTTCCACACACGTGTACACATAGTGCCAAGTATCATAAATTTCATTAGTGAAAGAGATATTAGTATATATGTAATACGTTTGAGACATAGAATGATGGACGGTTATGGCCAAATGACAAGTATTCCACGTTGGTAAACGAAAGAAGATGTGTACGAAGTGTAAGATGAAACGAGTCGGAAATCGTCGTAGAGCCGTGAAGGGCCGCGGCGCAACACCGTCGGAGCCGCGACGCCGGAGCACCACGACGCCCCTATGGCAGCGCCGTGGCGCTAATTGGTGGCTTGGGCCACTCGGAGCCAAGGCGCTAATTCGCAGAACCGCGGCGCTTCGGAGGCAGAATGCTGCGACGGGAAGATGAAAAGTTCTTAGTTTTGGGCTAGTTTTGGGGCATTGAATCTCCATTATTTGGCACATGAATTCAACCATTATTTGGCTGAATGTAACCCCTCAATAAGTGTCATTACATGGCTATTGAAGGCCATTAGTTGGCTAGTTGAGGGGTCATTTCCTTATACTATAAATTGAGGTCTTTGGCTCAATTGTTCAACACTTCGAAATTTTCTGAAATCTTCTTCTTCCTCTCCAGCAAAGTTTTCTATATTCAAAGTTCTTCAAGAGTAACACTTGAGTTTCCTTTGCTCATTTGTTAAGTTGTTGTTGTATCTTGGGAGACTATTGCCCGATAACGTAAAGGAGATATACGGGGCAATCTTGTCTTAAAGACAGAGTGTCATATTTATTTACTTCCCATTTTTTGCAATTGTTGTAACCCACACAACTTCCATTAAAAAATTAATTAAAAAAACTCAGGCGAATGGCGAGGTGAAGATTTTAGGCTTTACATCATTATAATATTGTATACATAATTTATTTTTTGATGTAATGTTACATTCATAACAACAATTATTCCCAAAGATAAAGTTGGGTTATAATTTGTATGATGAATTTGAAAAGGCCAAACTTTTCATTGCATTATAAGTTTGAAAGCATCATTGAGACTCTCCACAACATGCTCATAACCGAGTGTGCCAGCGCGGCCGTGGAATTCATCAAACTCGTCCTGTGGAACTTGTATGCCAACTAAAACATTTGCACCAATTTGTCCCTTTTCAAAACAAATATGAAAAATAGATCAAATTACTCCAAAATAATAGCAAAGCGCAAGGTGGGTTAATATATGCGTACACTCTACCCTCCCCAGACTCCACTTATGAGATTTCACTGGATATGTTGTTGTAACTCCAAAATAATAGCACAGAGTTAGCAAAGAAAATGGATCCTAAAGGTTCTAAATAGCTACCTGTGCGCGATAATGGATCAAACTTATGTTCCAACGCGGGCTGAAAGCATCCAAAAACTTCCATAAAGCACCAACCTTCTCGGGAAAAGCGAATCGACAAAGAAGCTCATTGTGAAGATTTGATCTACCACCTATCTGGAAAGATGTGGAAAAAAAGATACAAATTAAAGCTTATGAGCCATCAATATCTAATGAAAACTCTATATTTCACAAAATCAAGTAGAATGAAATAACAACATGCTTTTCAACACAGAGGAACATACCTTGGCTCTTTGCTATGTACTCAAACATTTAAGAATGAAACATATGTTACCAAATTCTGAAATTCTTTGATATAAATACTTCCGCGATTCATGAAATAACAGTATAAGAAGACAAAAAAGACGGTTCTACTTGAAGGATATGATGAAATTAAGGATGTTACCAAATGTCTCAAGTGATCTTTGATCAAGTCATTGTCTGTAAGATTAACAGTATGCAGATGTGCTGATCTCATTCTCTCCATCAGAGCTTCAAGTTCCAATTTTGTTTGAAGAGAAACACTGCAGATCAAAAGTTTATTAAAATGAGACGTCTCGTTAAAAATCAAGAACCTTGCCTATAATGCACTAGAGCTTTTTCTTTGCTTGAATTATATCTGTACTTGAATTCAGTAAACTTCATTGCTGGTCCGACCTGTTATCCAAGTAAAAATTTCACATTTGTCAGACAGACTAACAGATATAGTAAGCAAAATTGCATATCAAGTGCTTCAAGTGACCTGTTCACAAAAGCGTTTGAATCTTCCTGGCTCTTCTGGCATAAAAGTAGCTAACACAGCTTCTCGCTTTCTACCAACATCTGCAAGTTCGCTTATCAACCTTAGTCTGTCAAAGTTCATATTGGCTCGACTTGTTATTGCGACTGCGTTTTCATCCTTGAGGCCATGGTACTTGCAGTATGCTTCAGCTCCGGAAAGAGCAAGTGCACCTGCAGGCTCTAATATGCTCCGTTTCTCTTCAAACATGTCCTATTCAAAGAAAAAGCAAGCTACTGTCATGTCAATTGGCCAATTTCTATTGACCTACTGCATGAAATAACCACTTCTTGTAATTCATATTTATAAGTGAAATGTAATGTAGAAGGTGATGGCACTAACCTTTATCGATGCACATATAGCATGGCGATTAACTAGGACCACCCCGTCTATTAGTTCCTTACAGAGACGGAACGTTTCTTCACCAACCACTTTCACAGCTACACCATCTGCAAATTTTCCAACTTGGTCCAGCATTACTCTCTTGCCATAGTGTAATGACATTGCCATTGCATCTGCATCAGACGGCTCAACTCCAATAATTTTTATCTCAGGGGCGACCCTTTTCATATAGGCAGCAATACCAGCTATAAGTCCCCCTCCACCAACAGGCACAAATATCGCGTGAATTTTATCCTTGAGTTGGTGATTAATCTCCATACCAATAGTACCTTGTCCTGCTATGACATCTGGATGATCAAAAGGAGGGATGAACGTGTGGCCTTCCTCTTCAGCCCTCTTTTTGGCATATGCTTGCACTTCATCATACGCGTCCCCCACGAGAACAACATTAGCACCCAATCTCTTAACTGATTTCCACTGCTCATTTGTTAAAATGGAAAAAAACATAGTTTTAGAAAAAGAAAATGAGCTTAGAAATACTTAACAGGACAGCTATTTATGGGAAGCCATGAAACCAGGGGCGGGGAGTGTATATACAAGGTCAAATTATCTTTTATGTATATACGGTAAATCACTACTAGAAAACCTTTATTTTCTCTATAATTTCCCACTGAAAAATGTTCAGTGACTATTTTTCACTTAATATCGATGTGAAAAACCTAAATAATAGTGTTTTCACACGGAAAAATGAGAAAGTTTCCCGGCGTTTCAATGAGAACTTGTTTCCCACCATGCGTTTTCCCACTGAACTGGTTCGGTGGGAATGAGATGGAAAAATCATGTTTTATAGCACAAATTTCTCACTGAATGTCGGTGGAAAAACCCTCTATTTCTAGTAGTGATGTTGAATCCCCTTGGCTTATGTTGCTCGGACTCTTCAAACATGCCGGGGGTGCGTGTCAGATCCTCCAAAACTAGTGTATTTTTGGAGGATCTGTAAGATTGTATTAATCTCCCTTGGGAGTCTTTCTCATTAATACAAATATATATAGTGTGTACAATGTGGAATCCTCATACAATAGGGATCCTATATTTACCATATTTATACAACACTAAATATGGCTAAATATATGGACTATACACGTTAATACACCCCCTCAGTCAGAGCGGGAGGAGGTCGGACGCTAAGACGGATCTGAAGTTGTGGAAGAGCTGTCTAGAAAAGATATCCGCATACTGATACGAAAAAGGCACATGCAACACCATAATATGACCTAGAGCAACCTTTTCACGAACAAAGTGTATATCCATCTCAATGTGTTTGGTTCGTTGATACTGAACCGAATTATGAGATAAATATATGGAGGATATGTTATCACAGTAAACCAAAGACTCCTTACGCAAGGGACACTGAAGCTCCAACAGAAGATTTCTAAGCCAACAGATCTCAGCAATAACATTTGCAACGCCTCTATACTGTGTTTCTGCACTCGAACGGGATAATGTGGCTTGCCTCTTAGTAGACAAGGAAATGAGGTTATCCCCTAAGAACATACAGTAACCGGAGGTAGAGCGTCGCATATCCGGACAGCCTGCCCAATCAACATCTGTATATGATAACAATCTAGTCGGTGCTGAGGGGTATAAGTGCAATCCATAATCAAGTGTGCCCTAAACGTATCGAATGATACGCTTAAGGGAAGTAAAGTGAGGCTCATTGGGGGCATGCATACATAAGCACACCTGCTGAACGGCATAAGCAATGTCAGGCTTGGTGAAAGTAAGATATTGTAGTGCACCTGCAAGACTCCTGTAAAGAGTGGTATCAGACACTAGATCATCATCAACAACACTTAGCCATGTATACTATCTCCTCTACATACTTGCACTGACACAAGTCACTGAAATCCCCAAAAAATAGCTCAACTTCTCCAAGTCAGTCATAGCAAATTCGGTCTTAAGTAATGCAATAATCTCATTTTTTAACACATCAGATGAGGCAGTGAGAACAATATCATCCATATATAGTAGTAAGTAAGCAGTGCTACTACCTCGATGAAAAATAAAAAAGAGAATTAACGCACTTGCTGCATACAAACTCAATTTGCATAATGTACCTGGCAAAGCGCTCATACCACACTCTGGGGGCCTGTTTCAAACCATACAGCGACTTACAAAGACAACATACATACTGAGGGGCTGCTGGATGGACAAAATCAGGCGGCTAGTGCATGTAAACAGTTTCTTTTAAATCACCATGTAGAAATGCATTTTTCACATCAAGCTGATGAATCGACCAATGCTTACCCATAACAATGCTCAGAACTGTGTGAATGGTAGTCGGTTTAACAACCGGATTGAATTTCTCACCACAATCAATACCCTCATGCTGATTAGTACCATTAGCCACAATGCCTTATATCTTTCTAAGTTACTACTGTATATGTATTTGTGATGAAAAAGCCACATGCATCAGATCACATTCACCCCCACCGGTTGAGAAACCAAATCCCAAGTGTGATATTTCTTTAAAGCATTAAACTCTTCACTCATGACCGCATTCCAATTTGGGTCTAGTTTGACTAATTTTGGGGTTTTGGGAATTGGGGATATGATTTGTGTGGATAGGTTAAATTGGACTTTGGGTTTGAAAATCCCGTATTGGGCACAGGGCTTTCCATATGGTGCGAGGGTGCTGGCTGGGTATGTTTGTTGGGTCTCGCGTCGGGTTCACTGTATGGGGTTGGAATCGGGTTTTAGTGAAGTTTGTCGGTTTGCTGACTGGGTACAATGGCGGGTGTGGGTGGTGTTACTGATCTGGGTGGGTCGAGATTGGGTACAGTGGCGGGGTTGTGTGGTGTCGCCGATCTGGGTAGATCGAGACTGGATGAGGTCGACAATGTGGGGTAAGGTATCGGTGGTGGGGTGGGACCGGTGGGTTAGTTTGGTGGTATGATTATGGTAGTACGATGTGGGTTTTCGGTGGTGCGGTTGTGGGGTTGTGGTGGTGACACAGTGGTGGTGACGGTGACGGTGGTGGTATTGAGATATTGGGTCGATTGCCGGTGGTGGTGGCAATCGGCGTTAACTGTGATGGAAAATAGGCGGGTGGTAGAGACGCAGAGTTACATTCTGGGGTGGCGGCAGAAGGTGACAGAGATGGGTTGACGGTGGTGGACTGACACAGTTCGCTGAGGATGACGGGGAAGATGTCGGACTCATCAAGGAAAGTATAGTCCATTTTTCAGAATTTTTGGATGTCTGAAAATGGGAAAGTGGTCTCGTCAAATGTAACGTGACGAGAGGCGTGAATTTGACAAGTGGACAAGTCATAGCACAAATAGCCCCTATGGTTAGATGGGAAACCTACAAAGACACATGGAGTGGTTCGGGGTGCTAATTTATGAGGGGCGGTGAACGCGAGATTTGGATAAAAAAGACAACCGAAAATCCGAAGGTGATCATAGGAGGGGATCCGACGGTATAATATTTCAGTTGGGGTTATGTTATGAAGAGTACCAGTACGTAAAATATTAAGGACGTATTCCACCATTTTGACTGCATAGACCCAAAAGGAGGGTGGGAGAGAGGCATGAAACAGAAAAGTACGAACCATGTTATTTATGGTGCGAATGATATGTTCTGCTTTGCCATTTTGAGGAAAGGTGTGAGGATACGAAAAATGAAAAATCATGCCATTATTTTTGCAAAAGTTGTGAAATGTGGAATTATTGAATACACGATCATTATCACATTGAAAAGATTTGATGGCTTTTTTCAAATTGCATTTTGATGAAAGTGCAAAATTCAAGAAATTTGGCAAATACTTCGGACTTGAACTTGAGTGGCTAAATCCAAATAAAGTGAGAGTAGTCATCTATTAATACTACATAATATTTATGACCTAGAGAGCTAGTAATGGGAGATGTCCATAAATCAGCATGAACAATATCAAAATGAGCAAATGTAGCACTAAGAGACGATTTAAAGGGAAGGCGAATATGTTTTCCTAGCGGACAAGAAACACAATTTTGGGCAAGTTTCCCATTATTACAATGAATAAAATCATTTCTTCTAAGAAAATTGAAAACAGGAGCTCCTGAGTGTCCAAACCTATTGTGCCAAGTTGACGGAGAGATGACAGCAAGAGAAGTATGAGAGCGGGAACTAGCAGTGGAAGATGATGTGAAATGATAGAGGTTTCATGTGCTATTGCATCTCGTAAGAGGTATTCCCGTATGCAGATCCTTCACAGTAAATCCAAATGCATCAAAATCAACAGACACATAATTGTTATGAGTAAATTTTCTAATGGAGATTAAATTTTAATGATGTTTGAGGCATACAAGACGTTACTTAGAGAGAAGGGTGGGTGAGATGGTTGAGTGTAGGTGTTACCATACCCCTGGATTGGAATGTGATGACCATTGCCAACTGTAATAAATTGAGGAGACCTTAAATGAAATAGTTGGGAGAGATTACCTGCAGACCGAGTGAGATGAGATGTACCAATTAATGAAATAGTTGGGAGAGATTACCTCCCGAATCCATGTACTAATTTTCATTGGGCTGCTGCATATTCAAGGAACTGAAGGCCTGGCCCAAATCAGTGAGGGCTAGGCCGTGGAATTATGGTTGGTCTACTGCTGAATAATGGGCTGGCCCAATATACCCGCCTGCGTTGCACTGTTGAATTGGGCTGTTGGGAACTGAAGTGGGTAAGGGGACGCGGCATAGTGGCCAATGATGGGCCACTGCCCTGGGCCTGGCCACGGCACACTACTGCTGGGTTATTGTTGACCGTCGCGGCCTCTGTCGCCCTTATTATCTCCGCGGCTGCTCCTCGATGATTGGTTGTCCGGTGGTGGGGGCGGCAGATGCCGCCTGATTTTCAATCGCAAGAACCTTCTGATTATGTTTGTCATGTTTAGCACGTCGTGTTTCTTCTAATAATAATTGTGATCGGGCTTTGTTGAAGGAGGGAAGAGGGTCGGCTTGTTGTATCATGGTGGCCAGAGTATCGTATTCACCTTTCGGAAGACCAACGACTAGTTGTAGAACCATCTTAGTTTTAGAGACAGGCCTCCCCACATTAGATAATTGGTCTGTAACCAGTTTCAATTGTTTGCAATATTATGACATGTTGGAGAAACTTTCAAGACGTGTATTATTAAATTATTCCTCCAAATAAACCACACGTGTGTGCTTATTGTCCTAAAAAAATTCCTCCAACCTTATCCATAATTCACGAGCCGAGGCGCTGGTTTTTATTATGGTCAGGAGCAAGTCCTTAGAAACAGTGCCATATATCCACTATTTGACTATGGCGTCAAGACGACGTCATGTCGGGTCATCAACCTCACTAGGGAAAGGGAAGGAGTCGTCGATGTGATCAAGCACGTTATAAATACATGCATGAATATGAAGAGCTCAACCCATGGAGAGTACTGACCGTCTTCCTGATCAAGAATGATGGGGATGAAATTCTTAATATTTGTAACGGTGAGGGCTGGATGAAAAAAATGAGTGGAAGAGGGAGCGGGTGGGTTATTTATGACGACAAGAAAGGTGGCGGAAGCTGGGGAGAATTGAGTGGAGTCAAGGAAGCCATTTATTTTGTTCTCGGGTAAAGAAAAACGGACGAAAACAGAAAGCAGAAAAAGTTATGTGAATTTGGATGTTTCTCGGGTACTGGAACGAAAGGAAGCAAAAAGCAGAAAATAAAATTTTGGTGCTTTAATTGTTTCTCGGTTACTGGAACAATGAAGAAAACAAATAGCAGAAGAAAGGTTGGCGCTTTTAGTGTTTCTCGGTTACTGGAACTCGGAAGAAAACAAATAGCAGACAACTTGATTGTTTCTCGGGAACGACGCAGAGTCCGAGGGGGAGGCTGAAGGAAATAATTAGGGATTAGGTTTTGGCTCTTGATACCATGTACGATTGTATTAATCTCCCTTGGGGAGTCTTCTCATTAATACAAATATATATATAGTGTGTACAATGTGGAAGCATCATACAATAGGAATCTTATATCTACCATAATTATACAACACTAAATACGGCTAAATATATGGACTATACACGTTAATAGGATCCAACACGGGTATGACAATATGTTTGAGAGTCCGAGCAACATAGCCTTTGACATTAGTCGTTTACTTTTTTATATTCTTAATCCCCTTAGCGAAAATTCTGGCTCCGCTACTGCATAAAACCGAAAAGTGTAACAAAATCCGAACCTTAATATCCGGTGTAGTAACAGGCATGACAATGACAGCGTTGCAGCCAAGTCTGTGAGAAGCTAATGCAACACCTTGAGCATGATTCCCAGCTGATGAACAAATGACACCTCTTTTCATCTGCTCCTCTGAGAGATTGGCCATCATATTGTAAGCTCCTCTAAGCTTGAATGAGATGACCTGCAAATTGTATATCAACATGAATGTTACTGACTGCTCATGATCATCTGCAATGCAGAAAATATCTACAACTATAAGAATCTAATTTTTATAACAGAAGAATTTTATTACATATTGATAATGAAGAAGAATAGCATAGTTGTCTCTGTATGACCTATAAGTTACGGGTTCGAGCCGTGTAAGCAACTACTAATGCTTGCATTAGGTTAGATTGTCTACATCACACCCTTTGAGGTGCGACCCTTCCGGGCTGCCCTTATATCATATAAAGAAGAACGGTTATATCAACTTTTCAAGTTAAAACTTAGAATTGGAAGTGAATTGTGGAAAGAAATTAACAAACAAGAATAGATAAATTTTTAGGGGTCGTTTGGTTACGAGGATAAGAGACTATAATCTCGGGACAAAATGTGAGATTATTTATTCCACGTCTGGAAGAATTTTTAATGTGAGGATTAGCAATCCGGGAATTGTTTAATTTATACCATAATTATGGTATTACTTTTATACCACACTCCATGTGGGATAACAATCCCCGGGTAAAACAACAAAATGACATATTTTTCGTTTCAAAGCTATTCTCCCTAAGTCTTTTAAGAAAGTTAAGGTTAAAAATTGAAAATAAAAGTTTATTCAAATTTATTTAGTTTGAACCAAACACATGTTTAAAATTATACATTGTATATTACATAATCATATTTAGTCCAATGAACCAAACATCTACCAATAAAAGTATATTCACTAAATAATTTTGTTATTAATTAATCGACTTATTATAATCCTCACATATAATCTCGGTATAACTAGATCAACTTATTATAATCCTTACATATGGAGTAACTGATTACTGAAGTATGAAACCATCGTTTTTTTTTGCTTCTTTTTTCCATTGAAATTAAATGTCATATAACCCCAACGAATCTAAGCTGATCTAGCTTTAAAAGATTTTTTTTTTAATTACATACGGGTAAGGGAAGAAAAATGGGGAGGGATTCCAACGTAGGGATTCGAACCCTCACCAACAAGGTGAAAATTCAGATAGCCAACCAACTAAGCTATTAGATTTTACCGCTTTAAAAGATTTTGGAAAATTGTACAACTGAAAAAAATCCTACTACAAGTTTTTGTACATTTTTCATCATTTATCATAGCATCACTCGATTTTAGCTTAGGTTATTAAAAAGAGAAGACATTAGGTATCAATTTGGATTCCCAAATCGTTTAGGGAGGTATTTTTGTTCGCGTGAGTGATCCTAATTCATTAGGTTACTTGAAGAAAAGGAATGTTAGGGTAAAGATGTTGACCATCTTGTCATTTAGTAGGCGTTTGTTCATGAAAATCAAATATAAATACCTTATATCTCAGAGAGGTCGTATATTTTTGGGTTAGTAGTAATGGAATGCTTTCATTATCTAAAATAAAGAACATCTCCCACCAAAAGATAATATTTTGAAGTTTATGTTTGGTTATAGTTTTTGTAAAAAATATTTCATTATTTGAATATACTGAAAATGAAAAAAAAGTGAAAACAACATTTTATTTCAAATTTTAAATACAACTTTAAATTGTAATTGAAATTTTCATGATCAAATACTGATTTCTAAATAAACTTAAATAAATTTGGAAAAGGTGAAAATTTCTCATGATGAAACGAGCCTTTATTATCTAGTAGCTTCAAAGTGATAGAAAATCCTAAAATGATTTTGGATATTTTGGATAATGTTAGGCGCATTGAAAGAGGTCATGTTCAATTGGGATTGTGGTAAAAGAAAGTAATGTTTAGTTAGAATTGTGATGAAATTAAAGGAGAAGACATAGGGCTTGGGGTCTTGGGACCACTAGTACTCACCCGGATCTTATGAAAACAAAGAAATAGAAGAGCTTTGAAGGTATATAAATAAATTTTGTGTACAATCGAACTAAAGTAAGAACTAGAGATGGCAATGGATCTTGGATTCGGTCCGGATCCGGTGGATCCAGATCCGTTTTATAGGATATGGATCTTCAAAATTTGGACCCGACGGATCCGGATCGGACCCGGATCCATTTCTGACGGATCGGATCTGGATATGGATTTTGTATTTGAGATCCGTATCCGGTCCAGATCCGATCCGTGGATCCAATTTTATTAAATATATCCATAACCTAAAATGTAATTTTATAAATATTTTCTTATTTTTTTTTTCATAATTTATGTATTGGGTAAAGGGTTGAACCAGGATAAGGCACAAGTCACACAGCCATGTAATTTGTGTTTGAAGTTTCATTTCTTTTACCTATATGCTTTCTGCAGTTTTCCATATTTTCATTTCTATAAAAAAGAAAAAAATATCACTCTTCTTTAAATTTCCTTTCTTGAATCTGCTAGCGGTAAGCTTTAAGTATCTGTCTCTCATTTGTTTGATCAACAAAAAAAATTGGGACTTTTGATATATGATTGACATTGTTTTATGTTATTTAATGAAGTCAATCAGTAGAACTACAAGTGGAGCATCACTAAAGCCTCCAAAAATTAGCTCAAAGTTGCAACATGTTTGCATCGCTAATGAAATCAATTGTCTTTATTTTCTTGTGATGCTAAAACTTTGTTCAATATTTTAGAAGAATGGTGTCATGTTTGTGTAGGTTGATTGAATGAACTCAATCAGACTGCGTTTCATTTTGTCATAAAAGTTTCAACATGTGGAAATATTATTCAAGCCAAAAAAAATTACATGTAGATCCAGATCCGATCCGTGGACCCGGTGGATCCGAATTTGGATATGATTTTTATGGACCCGATGGATCTGGATTCAGGTATGAAAAATGGATCTGGATCTGGATCTAGTAGGATCCGGTCCAGATCCGATCCGTTGCCATCCCTAGTAAGAACATAAATAAATTGTGTTATCCTTTACTCATAATCTGAAACATGATTCATGCTCCTACAATATTATGGACGGAAAGAATAATCCATTGATTTTTTTCATTAATTGAAAGAGTATATATACAATTTACATATTTCCATAATAGGACAATCGTATTCCTATTCTACTCCTCAAACCTTATTCTACTTGGACACTAATTATACAATTATGATAAGTTTATAAAATTAATTAATGTAATGTGTATGCATGAAAAAGCTAACTACTCCTATTTCCATTTCCATTATACACTAACTACTCCTATTTCCATTCTTTCTAACATGAAAAAGCTAACTTGTATGCATGAGCGGCTCAATTATATCAGGGGCCTTAGACCAAACTCTAATGAGGGGTTTTAACTTAAAATAATTATATATATTTATTTATCTAAAATTTATTTTCTAGCTTTTTGAGACGCAAAATTACTAATAATTTTTTTATTGTTAATTACAAATTTATCAATTTTATCAAGGGCACATTTTTGTGATTTGATATTTTTATCGTTAATTACAAATTTATCAAGGTCATCTTTTTGTGATTGTACTTTTTTGAAGTTTTGAATAAGCAGATGCATATTTTCTATTTGTCATATTTAAATTCTAAAAAAAAATAAGACACTTTAAACGGATGAAATATTAATATCAATAAAAAGTATGAAAACAAATAAAAGATAGAAAGATAGAACATGATTCAAGAGAGATAACTTGATTTTAAAATAATTTTCGCTCTTCCAAAATTCGCAATCCTTGAAACTTGAAAAATAAATCCAAAGTATATCTTCGGCTCTTTTTTCCTCTCAAAATAGTGTCTGATCAATTTATTTTGAGCATATGGAGAATAAAGATTGAAGAGTTTAGTTGGAGATTGAAGAATAAAAAATCAAATAGAACTTTTGTGTTTGATAAGTGATGAGTATTGAGAAAAAGCTAAAAAGTTATATGTAAAGTACAATAATTATTACAGAAAAAATGTATGAGCTACCTTCTCATGAAATCACGTGTCCCTAAAATACTGTCTTTATAAATGGTATTTTTCATCTTTCTCTCACCAACTTTTTTATTTCTCTCCCAATCCCTCACTCCCCCTCCCTAACAACCCAACCCACTACGTGGTACTAGTAATTTAGAAAAAATATTATTTAGTAGATATTTAAGAAAAAAATAGTACATGTAAAATAATGTAGGTTCCCATGATTGGGGGCCTTAGGCAATTGCCCTAGCCTCTACTGCCCTCTAGAGATAATATTTGAGACAATCAAATATTTACCATCTCAAGCAGAAACAATAATTTATTAACAAATATGTATTAAGTCCCAAGATATAATTTTAAATCTTATGTCCAAGTCCCTTGTTCTTTCCTATGATTGTTGTCTAACTTCAATTTGAAAATTCAAGAAAACTTTCATCGATTATAACAAGTTTTATCAATTGTACCTAAGAGCCCAACTGCATGTAGTTGAGAAGTAAAGTTAGCAAGACTAGAGAAGTCATGTGGAATATGAATTTTATCGAGAATAATATTAATATTAGTGACGAATTTTATAGCTACTTCCTACTACTTTGTAGTGAACACCTTTCGATAGAAAAGAAATATAAACGCAGAAAACAAATAAAAATGAATATAAGTTATATGTACTGAGCATGTATAAATCTTTTACGCCATCAGGTAAAAGTAAGGGTGGCCAATGGGCCGGGCTCGGGTCTGCGGGGTCGGGGTGGGACGAGCCAGGGGGTCGGGGTCGGGTCTAGAGGGGCCTAGCGGGGTCGGGTCGCGGGGTCGGGCTCGGGGCGGGGCGGACTCGGGGCGGGGTACGGTCGAGTTTTCCTTTTTTTTTTAAAAAAAAAATAACATATGTATAAAAAAAACTCAATAAACAAAACAAGATAGTGTAATAAAAACATCCCAAGGCTGTTTTTGTGCCTCTTATATTATTTAATAGACATATGATTTTTTTGTAATACAAATACAATTGTCTAAAATCTAAATTGCAACTTTGTGGTGTTGTCCAAAAGTTGCAAATTACATAATAAAATTGCAATTAAAAAAATTACATTCTCAAAAAAACCTGTTATAATTGCTTGATAATTTCATGTGGTTCTTCGGTTGGAATTGGTATTTGTTGGTCAAATTGATCCACGTCGCTTCCACTACCTTCAGTTAAGATTTCGTTGTAGTTTTCATCATCTTCTTCGTTGATCTCCGGTTGACCGCACCTTCTCCGCTCCGCTCGTATCCAATCTCTGGAATAATACTGCAATTTCCAAGTTGTCTCCGGCCATTGAGTGTCGTGATCTCTTATTTGATATCCGCTGCGAAAAAGCGCTTTCGACGCGATTGATGACGCTTGAATGTTCAAAACATCTCGAGCCATCAATGAAAGTGTCGGAAAGGTCTTCTCATTCCCCTCCGAGTATTTCGACAAGTCTTCTTGTCCATCTTCATTGATAACTTCTTGATACGGTACAGAACCCCGCAAAACAAAAATATCCAACTCGCTAATTTGGTTAGTAGTAGATGTACGGCCGCACATTCTATTTACGAGGCTTTCAATACTAGCGCGAAACAACATGTCTTTTGTGAGGTTGTGTTGAAGATGAAGAAGATGGTATGGAAGCCGGTAAGTTACTAGCATTTTCTTGTTGATAAAATCTATATATATTTTTGCATTGGTGTTCTACGCTAGACACCGCTTCTTCTTTAGTTTGTTCAATAGGTGGTGGGTGATTTAGAATTTTGGGACTTGGAGGTGGTAGTACTTCTATACAATCGTAAATAGTTTCAATTAGTGATTTAGTACCGTCTATTTTAATAGTAGAATTTAATACAGAACCAATAATATAAATAGAGGGAATAGGAATAAAATATTTTTTAATTTTGACAAACATTTTTTTAATATTTGCCTTATAAATTTGTTTTTCCATATATTCACTAAGTAATAAAAATATTAGAGTTATATAAAATAACATAGTTGAAATAGTAGGATAATATATACCGGAAAATTCTTTTGTTGCTTGAAAAATTTCTCTAAAAATACAATAAGTTCGGAAATTTTTACCCAATCACTATCTAAAATCATATCAGCTGGCTTTTTATTATGAGAGTTAAAAAATAAATTATAGGTAATTTATAGTCATAAGCAACAAGTAGTTGCTCGTATAAAGAATTCCACCTAGTGGATACTTCTTGTGGAATTCTTCTATAAGGTAGTCCACAATCGTGACAAGTTTTTTTATATTCTTTTCTACGTTGTACTTTATTACTTTTAAAAATAAAATTTATAGCAAATTGTATTTTACTAAGAATGTCTTCAAAAAGTGATAGACCATCCTTTACAATTAAGTTATATATATGGCAAGCGCATTTTATATGAAAATGGTCCGGAAAAGATGGAGTTAAACTATTTTTTAACATTGTAATTGCGTAATTGTTATTAGAAGCGTTATCTAATGTAATAATCATAATTTTATCGGTAATTCCGTAATAATCGCACACTTGATAAATATTTTCTGCAATAAAAGTACCAGTGTGCCTATCATCTATATAACTATACGCTAAAATACGTTTTTGCATAGACCATTTATAATCTATCCAATGACAAGTTACAGTTAAATAATCATGGCCGTTAGTACTACGACCTATATCAGACGTGATAGATACTTTGCCATTAAAATGATATAATGAAAAACGTAAATATTGTTGATATTCATGCGCGAATTTAAATACATCTCTCTTAACAGTTGATCTAGGAAAACCGTTAAAAGCAGGATTATATATATCTCTAATGTAATGAATAAAACCGGGAGATGAAGGAAATGAAAAAGGCAAACCCTCCACAACAACTAATTTTGATATTGCTTCCCTATCTCTATGTTTATTGTATTTAGAGCCTACAATTCCCCCGTCATAGGGTTAATTTGACCATGTACTTGGTCGGGACGATATCGTATGTGAACCTTGTCCCGATGGAGCGAGCGTTTGCACACCCGGTTTTGAAGCCTGGTATTGGGCATACCTAGCTGGATGAGCACTTACTACATGTCTAATTAAACCCCCGTCCCACCGTGACCTTTTCCAGTTTTAAATTTTAAAACATTTTTACAATTTTTACATATGGCTACTTGATTCTCTACGTCCCTATCAAAAAATGTCCATGCATCTAATTTTAATGGTCGTTTTGTTGGACCTCGTCTCATACTAGGGGGAATATGAGGTATTTCAGTTGAAGGTGCACTAGTGGGTGTGTTGTCATCAACATTAGTGGGTATATCATCTAGATCATCGTCTAAATTAAAGTCTTCTTGAGTTCCGAGAAAATAGCTCCTGGTCTAAATCTAATGGTATTGTAGGAAAATGTTGAGTATCAACAAAATCATCCTGTGTAGGAATAAGATGACTAGAAGAAGTACCCTTGCCCTGGTTGCCCCTACTAGAAGAAGCACCATTGCACTTACCCTTAAACATACCTTTTAATCCTTCCATTTTAATTATGATAATAAATAATTAAAGATAATAAAATTAAGTGCGCTAAATAAAAATATAAAATAAACAGACAATAATAATTTAATGAAGGAACGAATGTACCAAACGCCGACGTAACGTCGACTTGTAATCGAGAGGTTGAAAATTGAAACTTTGCTCGATGGAAGATCCTCAAGCTAGTTGCCAACTTCACTCCCAATTCCCAAATGAATTAATAAAATTGAATATTAAGCAAACAATGTAGACTTGTAGAGAGATATATTGAGAAATTAGAGAGATTGTAGGAAGATTAGTGAGAAATATGAAGAGAAAATGAGTTATTTATAGTTGAAATATTGGGTTAAAGTGTAAATATAATAACTTATGGGTTAAAAATAAATATTAAGGGGTGGGGGGGTTGGGGGAGGGGGGGCTAAAATGGTCGTTGGCCAACGACCATAATCTAAAATGGTCATTGGCCAACGGCCATAATCTAAAATGGTCGTTGGTGCAACGGTCATTTTTGCAAAGGGGGGAAAAGGGTGGGGTCGGGGTCGGGACGGGCTCGGGGCGGGGCGGGGTCGGGTCAGGCGGGCCTGGGTCGGGCTCGGGTCTGGCGGGACGAGACATCGTCCCGTCCCGAGTTCGAGTCCCGCCCCCGTTTTTTTTTTTTTTAAGCGGGGTCGTGGCGGGCTCGGGACGGGCTCGGGTCGGGGTCGGGCCGTCCCGGCCCACTGGCCAGCCCTAGCTAAAAGTGAACTACAACCGTGTGTAACATCTTATATCAAGTTTGATATGAAAACCTATAACTTGTTATAAGAAGTTAAATTGCACTTATAATTTTTAAAAAGAAAATTATATTGTCACTGTATAAAACTTAAACTAATATAATAATGAAATTAAGTACATATTTAAGTTGAATTTATATACACACACTCAAAGGATATTTACGATTAAATTTTCGATGTGAGATTTGTAATGTCGAAAATAAGATAAGTTACTCATTACAACGAATAAAAGTGATTATAGATAGTGCAAAAATTTCTTACACTTGTGATGTACTTCTTAATACTCTCTCTGTCCCAAAAAAAAATTGACACTTTTCGCTTTTCGAGAATCAAACGAGTTGTTCTTTTATCATAATTTTTTTAAATGTCTTTTAAATATTTTAAATGATTAATTATAGTGACTTATAATACTTTTTACGTAATTTTCAAATATGTAATTTTATTTCAAAAAAATTAAAGATTTTATGTTCTAACACACAGTCAAAATTAGAAAGCTTGACTCTCGAAAAGCGAAAAGTATCAATCTTTTTGGGACAGATGGAGTGTAAAGAATGGATCTTGGGTATAAATCAACCCCAAAAGCTAGCTTGTAGGGTGACGATTGTCCAAGTCCATATAAGGAGTTCATGTTCTCATTCCATTTCCGATGTGTGACTCTTAACACTCCCCCTCATGCCAGATCTCGTTAACTAGAGCGTGTATAATATAATTTGGGGGCCCAACATAGGTGAACAAAGAATTGGAATGGGTCTGACTCTGATACCATGTAAAGAATGGATCTTAGGCCTAACTCAACCCCAAAAATTCATTGTTTCCGATGTTGGGCCTCCCTCTTATATTGTCCACGCTCCAGATGTCCAGTTCTGAACGTGAGGCGGGGTGTTGAGTTCTCCCACATCGCTGGATAAGTGGTCCTTGGTCTCCTTATATGGCTTGCACAATCCTCCTCCCTTCAAACTAGCTTTTGGGTTTGAGTTAGGCCCAAGATTCATTCTTTACATAGTATCAGAGTCAGGTCCATTCCAACTCTTTGTTTGTTGATGTTGGGCCCCCAAATTATATTGTTCACGCTCCAGTTAATGAGGTCTGGGTGTGCGGGGGAGTGTTAAGAGTCCAACATCGGAAATGGAATGGGAACATGAACTCATGGACTTGGACAATCCTCACCCTACAAGCTAGCTTTTGAGGTTGAGTTAGGTCCAAGATCCATTCTTTACGTGGAGTAACTTAAACTCATTAATATGTAAGAATTTAGCTTATTCACTAATAATTTAAACAAATTTTACACTGACTATCAGTATATTTCAACTTGTTATACCAAGTTATGTTATTCCTCTTGTTATGTAAAATTACTTTTAGTTTTCTTTTTTAGGTGATGTGACACTATTGCAACGTTTGTGTGGGAGTCTAGAGAAGTTAAAGTATGTACTCATTAATATGTAAACGTGCGAAGTTGAGAAAGCGTACGGGTTGAAGATCTTCATGTTTGAGCCAAATGTTAACCCCGAGCTTCTGTGTAAGCTTCGGGGCAAGCTGTAATGGCGATTCATGTGCCACAGTCATACACTCTCGTACTAAAAATATCGATCACATACTGAAATCCGCTATCACCTCCATTCCCGCTCACTAGATAATTCGGTATCAAGTACCCGGGTTCGCACCGTAACGAGCTCGGAGACACTATTGGCATTAATAGTGGTGGTGGAACTTTCAATTTCAATGAATCTACGTCAGAGATTCCCGGAAAAGGCAACACATTCACCACCGTTGACTGTGTTTTGGTGTTGTTGATGATTTTAACGGTGTTGTTGCAGGTAATAATGGGGCGGGGAAAATGAGGTTGAAGGGGTGAAAGTAATAAGACATGCTGAACTATTGGCAAGCAATAGATGGGTGTATTAGTATTATAATTCATATTGTAATTATTAGTAATGTATAATTATGGTAGAAATAGGAAATTATTGAACTTATGACCATTATCACATTGAAAAGTTTTTATATTTTTTTCAAATTGTGTTTTAATCAATGTACGAAATTCAATGAATTTGGAGGAGAACACTTGAGATTTGAGTTTGAGGGAATAGACCCAAAGGAAGTGAGAGAAATCGTCCAAGAATACCAGATAATATTTGCGGCCATGTACGAGGAATTTAATGCTTTAACAAAACAACACACTTGGAATTTGGTTTCTAGATCGGAGGGGGTGAATGTGATCCGATGCATGTGGCTTTTTCGTCACAAATACAGAGACAGTGGCGATCTTGAGAGATATAAGGAGAGACTTGTGGCTAATGACACTAATCAGCAGGAGGGCATTGATTGTGGTTAGACGTTCAGTCCGGTTGTTAAAATGGCTACCCTTCGCACAATTTTGAGTATTGTTATGGGTAAGCATTGGTCGATTCATCAGCTTGATGTGAAAAATGCGTTTCTACATGGGATTTGAAAGAAACTGTTTACATGTACCAGCCGCCTGGTTTTGTCCATCCAGCAACTCCTCAGTATGTATGACGTCTTCGTAAGTCACTTTATGGTTTGAAACAAGCCCCTAGAGCATGGTATGATTGGTTTGCACAATACATTATGCAGATTGGGTTTGTATGCATCAGATGTGATAATTCTCTATTTATTTTTCATCATGGTGGTAATGTTGCTTATTTGTTGTTATATGTGGATGACATTGTGTTTACTGCCTCTTCGGATCTGTTAAAGACTGAGATCATTGCATTGCATAAAACCGAATTTGTTATGACTGACTTGGGAAAGTTGAGTTATTTCTTGAGGATATCAATGACTAGAATTGTCTATTCTATTTTTTATGTCAACGTAAGTATGCAGAGGAGATTGTGTACATGGCTAAGATGACAAACTGCAATATCATGTCCACTCCAGTTGACTCTAAATCTAAGCTTAGTATTGTTGCGGGTGATCCAGTATCAGACCCCACTTTCTATAGGAGTCTCGCAGGTGCACTTCAATATCTTAATTTCATCAGGCCTGACATTTCTTATGTTGTTCAAAATTAATAAATTAAAGTGATACATATTATTTAATGATGATTAAGTGTTAAAAAGTGTATATGCAAGACATATAGATGTCCTACATACATACATAAAGCTGATCTGGTAGTTTAAAAATTCTTTACACTATCCATGAATATTAATAACTCAATTAAGTTATATATACTGATATATAAAAGATATTAAATACAATCAGTTCACTTATAATCTTATTGTAGAAAACTATTTAATAAGTGTAGATTTACAACCTAGAATATATGGGGAGCACCCCCCTATAAGAAGTCAAATTACACTGGTTAAGTAAAATTGTTCACACTAGTCGTGCATATACAAATGATATAATCGGACTCTAATGTGAGTATTGGATATCGAATAAAAAATAAATAATCAAGCACCCACCAAACTTATCCACACCAGGCAACATCAAACCAAATCAAAAACTTTCACCTTTATTTCTAAATCACAGTTAATCATTACATACACCAGGCAACATCAAACCAAATCAAAAACTTACACCTTTATTTCTAAATCACAGTTAATCATTACATATTATAACCTTAACTTTTGATTTGTTCACTATATAAAAGTATAAACATGGTTTCACGTTGATAAGATTTTTATATTGACACTATCTATTAATATCTCTATCAATATATCTTTTTCGCTCAAAATATATCTAGTTAATACAATAACGACATTTACATCTCAATTTCTACCTATTTACAGTAAACTAGTATAATACGTTCTCTAGATGTTAGGAATATCAAAACTTTATCTCTAACAAAATTTACGTTTAATTTATTGACTTACAAAGTTATGAATCAACTAAACTAGATGAACAATACAAGTGTAAATGTTTTGATTTGGTCCGTTGCTTCCTAAAAACATATCGATTAATTTAATATGTACAATAAAAAAAATAAACTTTTTTTTGGGCCGTTACTGGGATTTTCATTTATTGTTACCTAAAAGTACCGAACTTTTCATTTAAAAGTACCAACTTTTCGGCTAATGTTACTAGAAATTTCATTTGTTGCCTAAAAGTACTGAAATCTAAACATAATATAAATATATTTCAATTTATGTAAAGAAAGAATATATAATATGGGTAACACTAACTTCAAAAATATACTGACTTTCAAAAGTACTTTATGATCTTAAATATGTGCATTATCCTTTACTCTACCATCAATGTATATCATTTAAAAGGATTTTTCTTGTTGCTATTGTTTGGTAGATTATATATTACAAGAAGTCAAAACTAAAATTAGGTAAATGAACAAAAAAGGCACTTTAAGAATAATAATGTGATGTAAGAGTCTAGATGGCGTTAATTATGGTTACCCATCAGTTTCCCATCTAAGGCAACTAGAAAGTATAGGGGAAAACTAGAAATCTAGAAGTTGTATAGTAAAGAGCAAAAACGAAATCAAAAAGTGAATGTGAAATATATTAAGTTGGAATATATCTTTACGATTTCACTTTTTACACTTTTTAAGTTTGAAATTATATCCATTACTAAAAGGATCTTTTATTTTTTTTATGTAAGCGCCCTATCCACAAGGCCAACGGGTTAAGTTCACAAATGGCCTCAGAAGGGTGGTCTTAATTTTTTGGTCCCGCTTAATAAAAAATTTAAAAAATAACTTTAATTTTAAGAAATTCGCTAGGTAAAGTTTTTGTTGCCCAACACACATAACACGGAAGTTATGGAAATAAATAAGTTTTGCATGAAAGGCGTAAGTTCAAAATATTTTAAGACGGTGAACCAGCTCAATTGACACAAGTTCTACCTTATATGCAAAACCTAGAACTTACCTGGTAGACAAGAGAGGCAAAACTTTTATTGCCTATCAGGACATAAAATTTTAGTTTTGTCTATCAAACAGAAGTTCAGAATATTTTAACTTTTAAGATAGTAAACCTGCTCAATTATCTCCGCTTAGATTTGTACTTGTCACGTTGAGATTTTGTGTTGACCTTTTCTTTAATTTTCTCAATTAATTTTCTTTTAAAAGTGAAGTTCATTTGTCCGCATTCATCAGCTCTTATTGAATTTGGAAACTCAAAGCCCAAACTTAGTACGTGCCTGCGCTCACATATATAAATTCTGAGATATCGCAGAAGGAATAATTTGTAGTTCGATAGAATGTGAAGGAAGCGATTTTCTCACTTTATCAGAGGGGAGTAGAATATTTTGAGCTCGTTTGATTAATTGATTAAAAATAGCTAATAAGTATCCGATGTTAGCAAAATATTTTTAAATATGCATTTAGATAAAAGTGTTGAATCTAATAATAAGTAATTAGAGTGTTTGATAAAAAGTTATTGATAAGTTTTTCTTTCCTGTTAAATGACAACGTCCTTAAAGTTATTTAAAAATATATATAAATTTTGAACGAATATTTCTATAATGTATAAAATGAAAAAGAATGTAAATGTAAGTTTATCATGAGTTAATGATATTTAAATGACCACCAAATGATGTAGTGCAGTGGATGGAGTTGCTCCTCCCTTAATCAGATGTCTCGAGTTTGAGCCCTGAGTATGAAAAAATCCTTAGTAGGAAGCACTTTCCCTTAATCGCACTTCAACGCTGGTATCGGACACCAGGTGGAAAATCACAAAAAATAATGATATTTAAATGATATAATAATAAAAATTAAAATAATATTTCAAAACTTTGGTGCAATATGCATTAATTGACCAAAGAATAAACTAGATGAACATATGCAAAATATCAAACTTAGACTGGCTTGGTAAAGAGAGCTTTCAAGCTCTTTTGATAAGATAAACGACATTTCGACCTAATTTTTTCAGAGTGTAACAATATATTGAACTTGACTTTATATATTCATATTGAGGCTCGACTTGAACCATTTTTTGGTCTTGTTTAGGTTGGATTTTCACTCATCCATCTTTGTCTTATAGTATGCTGGATTTAAATAGTCACAACTTTTGTTTTTTACAATGTTGTATACTTGTATTCTACTATCTAATTGAATATCTTGGTTCAATTGGATATTAACAGAAGCGTTACAATTAAACGTAAATATTTTAGTCTTTTTATCCTTTCAAGTTGATAATGCATACCTCGCATATGGCATCTACCATCATCTCAATCTCATTGTACCTTTTACTTTATGAAATCTGTACGCATCCATATTTTTTAAAATATGAACTAGGTAAGGGGAAGGGAAAAACCTTAATTAAGTTCATGCAAAAAGCAAATAAACCTAGACTAGTAAAAATGATAAGTTCCTCAACTAAAGAAGACTAAATCAACTAAAAAATTTGTAACCAAATGGGTGTCACTTGATTAATAAGTATCTATCTAACCAACACGATTCCCATAAATAATGGTTCGATATTTGTTAAAGCGAAGTAAGGAAATTATGGCAGAAAAAAGTAACTTTCGAGAACATGTTTTTAGTGCCATCTCAAATTCGAGATGTTGGTTCGTAGCACTGCCTGTAGCAGTGAGTAATCTAGACTTCAGTTAAAGTGTCCCATATTTCAGAAAAGGACATGAAGTAGTATGACTACTTCCACCGGATTCCAGTGCTCCTACCATGAAAATATGATAGTTCACTGGCTTCTAGACAAAGTATAGCTGCATGCATGCACACAATTAATCTAGAGAAGATAATTAAGATAAATTTAAAAGAAACACTTCATCATAAAGTTTTTAAAAGGTCTGCATTAAAACTTAGTATAATATAAAGTCATATAAAGACTAGTAAATCCCTCATAATGAAGGTAAATAGAGATAGTCTATGTTGCGACTTGCGATAAAGCAGAAATGTGAATCTCCATGCAGACAAGGAGATGGGGGTCGCTGGATTGTATGACAACCCTTGCTTACTCTATTACCTAACCTTACTACACCTCCAAGAAACCTCTATATTGGCTAAACACAAAAAGACCTCAGCAGCATTGCTCAGTTGACTGCAACTTCTGCAGAAAGAAAACTTGGGTGAAGCGACTCTTGACTAGAAACTTTAGCCTTAGAGAGCTTGAGCACCTTAACAGCTTCCTCCACCTTGGTTACCAGAGATTGTGGTGACTCCAACAATAATAGTAGTTCAGCATTGTCCATCTCCAAGAGCATTCCAGTTATCTTTGCAGCAAGCTCAGGCTGCAGAAAGCATGTAACTTTAGTTATTAAGATGGCTTTGCTAATTCTCTGGATGTCAGAGAAACATCAGACGACCAATGACCATTAACTGAGGCTAGACTGGTTGCAAGTAAGAAACCAAAGTACACGATTAGACAGCTTCAAAGAGCTTCTTGACAGATCACCAAACTAAGAGATCAATTATTGTGATGGAATTAAGTGTTTCCCCAACCTATTGGTTCTGGTTAAAAGAACCAATAACAGTAGTCTTAAAATTATTTGGCATATCAGAAATACAGAGAGTAGTTATTATTGAAAAAAATGAAAGCAAGAAAGAAATTCACCTTATGTTGACTGACAAGAGGATAAAGGTGCTCTCCAAGTATCTGTTTCTGCTGCTCAGGAGCAGCAGCAGCAAGCAAGGTACTCAGCATTTCAGATCCTTCAGCAACTGATCCAACTGCAACGGAACCAGCATTTGATACAAAAGATCCTTTGTTCATGTCACGAGCCCGGCCATTGGGCACATATTTGACTGGTCCACCACGCTGCAAGCATGCAAAATTTCGGGAGTGTTGAGTGATACTTAAGGCCAGCCACCGATCAAGCAAATAATTTACAATTTTTTTGAATGATTCTTGCTAGGTTAAGCCATTCAATAACAGTAGGAGATGGTAGCTTATTTGTACACAACTAAAGTTTAAGCCACTTATCTTTAAAGTTTAAAACAAAGTTTTAAAGGGCAACACCAGCTCTTATCTTTTTAAATATAAGTATCAATTAACTAGACAAAAGAATTCTCATTGAGAATCAAAGATATTAACTGCAGCTATCTCATGTAGATGCCCTCTTTACTCCAACAGGAGAAAGGAGGATTCATAGCGTTTGAAGCTAAAACAGTTTCAACCTAATCATTCTAAGATGGAACTTTTGAAAACCTCTGTTGTACAACCAATTCACTTATATTTGGATATCAAGATTTCGATTTATGTAAAATAGGTAAGGAGGTTCAACCACCTGAAAATTGTTGGATTCTTTCGATGACACCACTGATTGACCTGATTGCTGCGCACTGATCACGTTTGAAGCTGGCATATGCCCATTAATCCTTCCACTGTTCTGCCAATGTTGTCGAGAAGTATTAGGGATCTGAAAAATAAGATGCAAGCTGTAACCACCTTCATGACAAGTCTAAACTATAGCATGTCAATTCAATTTAACATGTACGGAACTGCTGCTAACAGGATAAAGATTTGTGCATTCAATTATGAACCCAATCGACCATAAAAACTCCAAGAAGTGGAGGAAGTATAGATGCCAAGTGCTATGACTGTTTACAAGGACTAACCAACGGAACTGGAGAAGGTTGAAATGCAGGTCTGGTGGTGTTTGTGAACCCATTAGTACCCCAACCTGGCCTCATACCGAGAGCCTGATACATCATCCCAGGTCGTGTTGGCACTTGAGGAACAACACCAGGGGCTGGGTAGTAAAGAGGAGGATATGCACTAGGAAACATGGCAGAAGGTCCTGTTAGCCCGGCGATTTGTTGTGCATAATATAGCTGTAGCTGGGCCTGTCTTTCCTCTTTTCTTTGAGCAATAGCCACATATAACGGCTTTCGGTGCAACATAAGTCCTGTGAAACATATTACAAACAATAAAGCTCATATAGCAGGACCTGTAGCTCTCAACTATAAAGAACTTTAAGGGCATAGTTCTACAACACTAGCATATCATACAGTGTAATCACTTAATGACGAATTGGATACTGGAAGATCATGACATCTATTTAATCATATGGCGTTTAAATCACTCAATTCAAGAATGAAAATTTTCCATACATTGAAGAGTAGGTGAAGAATGCGAAAGAGGAAACACACGTGAAAAATAGACTTTCCAAAATTGAAACACGTTTATTGGGTGACAACTGAACTGATGCAAGCATTTATACAAAAACATAAACATATATTTGACCAATAGTATACACAGGCCTGGCCTGATTCCTCTATCAATAAACATATATTCCTGAATACTATTGGTGCTCGAAAAGATCACAAGGAAGAAATAAAAGATTGAAGCATGTGACATCAGAATTTATGGTGCATGCTACCTCGTATGAAATCACTTTCAGCACCTAGTTATTCACTATGATTTGGAGCATATTAAAAAATTTATGACTCACCATGAAAAGCGTTCACGGCTTTGTAGGCCTCCTCTGCTTTGGAAAAGCATACAAATCCAAAACCCTTACTCACACCTTTCTCATCTTGCATAACTTTCACAGAAGTAATTGTGCCGCATTGGCTAAACAGTTCGCGCAGCTCATTATCAGAGACATCATCATCAATATTCTTGACATACACATTTGAACCCTGACGTGATAATTCAAGTATTTTATAAATAGATCATAAATAATTAATTCTCTTCTTGTTATTATGAAATGAGAATGAGTACCTGGTATTTCATTATTTGCTCTTTCCTTCTCTCCTCAAACAGGCGTTTCAGAAGTTGTTCGCGCTCTGCTTTCTTTTGTGCTCTGGCTACATACAGGGTCTTGGAGCCTACTCAATGAATACATGTCAGCACACAAAATTACAAATGGCATGGCTTCAGTCATATTTGAGAATACAACAGCATCACAAAGCCATGACTTACCAACTGGTGATCCATTCATTGCTTCCATTGCTTCTCTAGCATCACCAGGATCATCAAAGTTCACAAATCCAAAACCTTTAGAACCTCCATTCTCATCTTTTGAAATGACCAAGCTAATAATCTTCCCAAACCCGGAGAACTTTTCTCTAAGATGCTCCTCTGAGATGTCAAGGTCCAAGTTCTTGAAGTACAAATTTGTATATTTAGCATCAGGATTGGGCAAATTCCGGTCAGTCTTTTTGACAAACTTACCAACATACCTATGCCATCAATGTTGGAAGATATCATAAATACATAGACTAAGATAAGAAGCGGGTAATCGAAAAAACAATTGATTCATTTAAGGTCATCATAATTGCAATATGGAAAGCTAGATGATTGCAACGAATATGGAAATGGTCATACATCTGCTTGTCTCCAACCATGGTCCCATTAAGCTTCTCAATAGCAGCAACCGCGGACTCCTCCGAACCAAACTGAACAAAGCCATATCCTTTACTCTTTCTGTCCTCAGAAATGACAACTTTACAAGATAAGATATTCCCAAACTTTTGAAACATTTCTTGAAGCTTCGTGTTGTCAATTGTGTCACTTAAATTCTGTAATATTACAATTGGATATACAAATCAAAATAGAGTACCTGTTAAGATATCAAATCAATTGAACACAATTCACTCAGTCAAAGGACGATGATACCTTGATGAAAACGTTTCCTTTTCCACTTCGTCTCGCATCAGGGTCACGCAGAGACCAGCTAACTCTTATAACTTTCCCATTGAGAGTGGAGTTATTTTTCACCTCAATAGCGCGTATAGCTGCTCATATTTTTCAGAAAAAACAAGAAGCTTTCCAAGTCAAAAGCCAATCCATGCAGTATTTCCGAAAAAGGTCAATCATATGCGACAAAAGTTCATACACAACAAAAATAATTAAAGAGCATTATCGTTGTCCGCAAGTCTTGTTGGTCCAATAAATAGAAGTGTTATAAATGCTTAAATAGAAGTGTTATAAATGCTAAGCACAACGAACTTCCTGAGCAGATATCACATGGCAGGAAAAACAACAATGATAATCAGCCATCAGTGAGAAAACTTAATAACACATTGAACACAATCACAAAAGGTTAGCTCATGCTTGGACTCCAAAATTGCAGGTCAGATCATATCCACTTATCCACAACATTTCATAAATGATATGGGCTGTTAGCTCATAAAAGCAACTAAACTTCAGTTAATGAAGTTTGCGTTGATAGAGTCTCTCAACTTTCCAAAAAGGCCAAAGCAATTAGACGACAAAAGCGATCACTCAAAAATTATTAACAAGACCTAGATTTGGAATCACTAAGACCATCCAACCAGTAATATCATCAAGGGTCTAAAAGATCATTAAATGTTAATTTTAAAAGGTCTAACTTGTAATGAGAACTACCCAGACAACTCATACCTCAAAAAACAATAAACTTCCTGTTATAAAACTGACAAAATCTCAAGACATACAACTATATACACTTATCTCACAGAGCACCAGCTAACACACAACAGCTAACATCACTGAGAGATCAAATCAGATCACTTGAAGAAGAAAAATCACACAAATCCTCAAGATTTCATATCATATATTTCTCCGATCAGAATACAGAACTCATATAGACATTAATATCAACATCAGGCATTAGGAAATAATTTAATTTAAAAAAAAAAAAAAGCAAAACAGCCAGCCAATGTATCTTTTCCTCACTCTCAAACAATCTGATTATTCTGTTGATCCGTTTAAATAACAGCCAAAACATCACCACGGATGCACGGCGTAAATACACTCAAATTCTGATTCAATATATAGACTTAAAACTTTGAACCTGTGACTTGTTCGTAGACACGCTCACAAAAGCCCAAAATCACAAAACATGCATATCAGAATCTATTCAGATATGGATTGATCAATCATGACACAAAACTTGTTTACCAAAGTCTATTCAGTTATCGATTGATCAATCGTGACACAAATCTTTTATATCAGTTATCAATTGATCAATCATGACACAAAACATGTATATCAGTTATGGATTGATCAACCATGACACAAATCTTGTATATCAGTTATCAATTGATCAATCATGACACAAAACATGTCTATCAGTTATGGATTGATCAACCATGACACAAAACTTGTATATCAGGGTCTATTCAGTTATTGATTGATCAATCATTGACACAAAACTTGTATATCAGTTATCGATTGATCAATCATGACACAAAACTCGTATATATCAGAGTATTTCAGTTATCGATTGATCAATCATGACACAAAACTCGTATATAGAGTCTATTCAGTTATTGATTAATCAATCATGACCGAAAACTCGTATATAGAGTCTATTCAATTATCGATTGATCAATCATGACACAAAACTCGTATATAGAGTCTATTCAGTTATTGATTAATCAATCATGACCGAAAACTCGTAGATAGAGTCTATTCAGTTATCGATTGATCAATCATGACACAAAACTTGTATATTAAAGTCTATTATGTTATCGATTGATCAATCATAACACAAAACTTGTATATATAGTCTATTCAGTTATTGATTGATCAATCATAACACAAAACTTGTATATATAGTCCATTCAATTATCGATTAATCAATCATAACACAGAACTTGTATATCAGAGTCTATCATTATCGATTGATCAATCATCACACAAAACTTGTATATCAAAGTCTATTCAGTTATCGATTAATGTAAAAATAAAATAAAAAATAAAAAAATTATCGATTGATCAATCATGACAAAAAAAAAAAACTTGTATATCAGTGGCTATTCAATCATGAATGAAATTCAACACGAAATCCTGATCAAAATTCGACATGCAAATTAAAATCAAATGATTTCAAAAACCGATCTGACATAGCAGCATTTCCAAATCGATATAAACAAGAGATATATAACCACATAACCTATCAATCAATGCAGATACACAGAAAAAACAATAAAAAAATAACAAAAATCAACAGATATATATATAGAGAGAGAGAGAGATGTAGAGATATACCGTCCTGAGGAGAAACAAAGTTAACGTAGCCGTAACAGAGGGAATGACCAGTGGAGGAGTCACGGCAAACGCGAACAGAAGCAAGGCTTTTGAACTCAGAAAAAGCATCAAAAAGCTTTCCATCGGTAACGTCGTGATGAAGGTCACCAACGTACAACGATGCCGGCGTTGCAAGGACAGTCGGAGGCAACGCCATTGACGCCACACAAGTCAAAAATCTGTAGAGAGAGAAAAGCGTTTCGGTTCGGAATGGATGCTTTGCTATACTAAACGAAGAGAAACAGAGAGTGAGTGAGAGAGAAGTGGTGTCTTCGCTTATAAAGGAGTGCGTTTTAATTCTGGGATGAGGGGTGGAATTAAGAGGGGTAATTAAGAAAATTGGGAAAATTAGAGGGACGGGAAAGGAAAATTAAATTTGTTAAAATGTGAGCAAATAAGGAAAATATGAGTATGAAAAGAGTGTGATTGGGTGGGTGGGTTATGAAGAGATTTTGCATGGAATTTCCATTTTAGGATATACTACCAAACACTGCTTAATAGTTAATACCAGAAGGAAGTAGGTGTTACCACGCGCGTAAGGGGCGCGTCCACTGAACTTCCCGTTGCTCCAACTAATTCTGTGGATTTGAGCAATACTGGTAATTCATCTCGTAATTCTGTGGTTTTAGTCCCATTTTACAGCACTAGTAATAATAATAATAATAATAATAATAATAATTTTTCTTTCTCGTAATTCATCTAGCATTGCTCTCTTACTTGAGATCATTAGTTTGTAGAGAAGTTAATGTTAGATGTAAATGATATATTTGATACACGTAACTTTATTTGTTACTTGTTATTAATTGTGAATATTACGGGTTATTTGTTAACGCGTAGCTCATATTAACGTTAATGTTTACGTTTGTTATACTTACAAAAATATTAAAAGGGGTATTAGGTTGACATAATTAAGTTTCCTAACTTTTTTTTCTATTTTATGATACTTAAATCTAGAAATAACTAACCAAAATCTATATAGATGGTATAATCTAAAGAATTATTGTAAGTTGATAATCACAAAATTTGAGTAATTCTAAAGTAATTTAGTCTTACCTTTTCGTAAATCTTACTAACGTAACTTTAATAACATATTAATTGAATCACGTAAAATGCTTGTACGTTATTGCAAACATGTATATGTATGCAAATTTATCAATCTTATTTATATGTAACCTAGTTTTTTAGCACGTCGTTATTTTTGTGCATGAACGGGTATGTAAGTGACCGTCATATTTACCATAAACAAATAAAATTCATACAAATTAATTGCATGTTGAACAAGTTAATTCTGTGGGATGCTTTATTTACTACGTGATAATTACAAAATCTGGAAAATTCTACAGCAATTTAGTCAAGATTCTTCATAAATCTTCACTAACGTATTACTTCTAGTTAAATTCACGTGAAACGATTGTACATTACTACAGACACGTATATGTATGTAATTTTATTAATTTCACCTGCATGTAACCTATTTTTCAGCACATCGTTATTTTGTGCATGAGCCGATACGTACATGAGCGTTGTATTAATTATGAACAAACAAAAAATTGTACAAATTAATTACATATTGAACAAGTTAATTTCGTGGGATGCTTTATGTACTACATGAATGATTTATTATCTTGTTGTCTCTCTGTCTGTCTCAATTTATATGACACCTTTCGAATTTGGAGAATCCGAAGAGTTTTTATTTAGTCACGGTATTTTCATATGCCTTTTAAATATTTTGAAACTATCAATTATTATGATATATAATACTTTTTACGTAGTTTTTGAAATATAAATTTTATTTCAAAAAAATTTAGATTTCGTGTCAGAATTTAAGGTGAAAACATAAAATTTTGGTTCTTAAAAGTTCAAAATATGCCACATAAATGAGGACGGAGGGACTAAATATTAATTTTGCAAAATATGTTTATCATTTGATACATATGCTTTTAAATATCTGTCTTTTAAAACCTTTGTAGGACTATTATACAAAATGATCCTTTTAAGATCTATAAAATCTACACTTCAATTTATCATGAATTAATCCACTAACCATCAAAAGGCAAAATGACATAAATATTATTTTCCATCTTTGCAATGTGACTTTGACTTTGTGAAGTTTATTTGGTAGAAGAGAACATAAGATAAAAACAAATTCAGTTAGTCGGAAGCAAACAAAATCCACAAAATAAATGTTGAATTAAAGATGAGCTTATCATCGCGTAGGCGTCACGCACAATTGAAGTTAGTACTTGAAGAAATAATGGACACGTGAGGAAGAGAGAGAAAAAAGTGGGTAATTTGTGGACCCCACAAAAAATGTCCCTAAAAAGACTGCTTCAAACTTCAAAGACTCAAAAGGGAAAGGACTTTTTATCAATCGGCAAAAATATTTCATAACCAGAAACTTATGCATAAGCCCCGCCCCTTTCAACGGACACCACCAACTAATTCTTTTTAATAAAGGTTCATTTTTCTATTTTACTTTTTGCTTTCGAGCTAGAACGATAAATAAGTGATGCATTATTATTATTATTATTATTATTATTATTGCGTATGCTTCTTAGAAGCTTGGATAGTCGGGTTGATAAATGAGTTATGCAAGAATTAATAATGTAAGTTTGTAATGTAATAATTAATAGTATAAGAAATTGTATTGTATGAATTATTTCCTATTGAATGTTATTTAGTTTGTTATAATTGTAAATTAATACGGATGGTATAATTTAAAATATATATATTCACTTTTTAAACAAAATAAAAGTTTACTTACTATTATGATGTTGGTTTTGTCGTGTTTTTAATCATTGCTGAAACATGAATTTTTGTTTCACCTTTTTAACACGTATAACTTATGCCTGTGTGATCACTTAAGTTTTATCGGATTTAGATTCATAAAATAATTTGAACTATATAAATTCAAGATTTATTAGTCTAAATAAATATTGTGAGCTAATATAGTTAAATTAATTATTTAAATTCAATAAATATATGTTTAATAAAAAAGTTCAAATGCATTGTACTAGCTCATTTAATTAGGTTATCAACGACAAGCCCATTTTGTTAAGCCAATATGACATCTTATCAAGAGATTCAGTTTGGTGACACGTGTCAAATAACATGACCCACAAAATCAAATAAAAAAGCTTATAGGATCATGCCACATGTCAAAAAGACATAAAATACATAATCGAATGTCAATGAAAATGTGACATTTGTACAAGTGATATGTTTCAGTCAATCAAACATCTGGTGCCACATGCCAAATGACGTGGCACGCCAAGTCAAAGAAAAAGAGTCAATAGAATCATGCCACATGTCCAAATGACATAATATACATAGTCAAATCAAAGGCCGATGAAAATGTACGACACAAGTAACATATTCCAGTCAAATCAAAAGTCAATGAAAACATGATGAATCATGCCACATGATCGAAAAATGTTTATCTTCATCACAACACTTTCATCCTACAATATAAATAATGGTCCTCATAATTTAGAAAAGATATCGAAGTTCATACCAAGAAGCCAAAAAAAGGCTCGTGGATCAAGGAATACAAATCTCTCTACAAGCTGCAATATTCAAGTGTTCTAATTATCTGAAGATCAAGACCATAATTCAAGCCCTTGATTAAAAATTCATCAAGATTCAAGATCAAGCCTAGAGTCCTTAAATTTACTTTCGAAAAAGAAGAATCAAAAGATTCATAGAGATTGTAACATTTATTATATTGAAATTAAATTACTACAATTATTGCGATATTTTCTGATCTTAATTATTTTCTCGACACAAATTTATTGTCTACAGCAATAATTATTAATGACAAAAACAAAATAGGAGCCAAACATAGTATAAAACCAATGTCAGGTTTATTGTGGAGATTAAATATCCTCAAACCCTAACCAAACGACCTCTTGATAAATTTACTTAATTGAACTCACATTAAAAATAGGGCCTTAGCTTCTTGATTCTAATTAGCTAAAAAGGACTCGCTGATCCTATTAGAGAACTAATGTAAAACTGCCAAGTTTTAATACTGATCAAGTGTTGTTAAGTCTGAAAAAGTTACATTCTAAATAGGCGAAAATGTATTAATTCAAATTTACAAGTATTTCAAGAATTAGATTTGAATTCTATGAAATATGATTGAGTGTAAATAATGTTTTTCCAAATATATGGTGTAAATAGAAGACAATGATAAATTTGAAAGGCAATATTATGCAGAACAATTTGTTATCAAATTTTATGAAAAAATAGTTCACGCACTCATACCAGTGTTTCTAACAAATTGTTCTCTTAAAAACTTTAACTTGTTTTAACAAATATTTATCACCAAGAAAAAAGTTCAAATTCTAATATAAACATTTTACTAAATCTGATAAAGCAGTAATGATGAAACAGATCGTCCGCTGAAATAATAATTCATCGCTTTGATGATTTTCATTTCACTAATTATTAGTACTAATAAGAAAGATGATTGGGTGATCCGTAGGATATATTTTATTTTCTTACATTATTTGATTTCCTAATAGTACATCCACTTAGGGATTCAATTTCTTTCATTGTTGGAAGTATTTTAAATAGTTATAATATTTCTACACTTTCTCTCAACAAAATTAGATGTAGTCTTGTCATTACTGTTTTTTTTTTTTTCATTTTCACATCAACAACCAAATATATATATATGCAAATAAGTTTAGTTTCAACAACGTTAGAGATATTGTTTTCCATCTCTGTAGAGTGTGCTTGATTAAGAAAGAAATCATTAAATATAGATTTTATGTAGTAACTTTTTAAAGGGAAATTTAATCAATTCCAAAGAATGTTTTTTTTTTTGGTCAAGATTATCACACCTCACTAGAATCTTTTGACATTATTGAACTACATTTTCGTATAAAATTATTAACAGAAAAATTTGAGTCTTAAGTTGGACTAAACACATTTTTGGACTTTATTAATTCGTTAAAGGCAAAAATATTTCATTGGCTCTACCAAGCCATATACCATAAAATGCATAGCGCGGCGCACGAAATACACTTGGTATATTCTGCAAATATTATTGACCATCACATAAAAAAGTAAGAGATAATATATTTCAAGCTTCATCGGTGATCAGATATGTACGAAATACACTTGGTATATTTAGTAGCAAATCATTCTTCACTTAAATATCTACATTATGATTCACTCTACTCGATAGGTAATGTGATACTTCATCGGTGATCAGATGTGTAGAAATACTTCATTCATTTCTTTTTGTAGGAAAAAATGAGTAAAGTTGAGCTGTCTCATACATGCTTTCTGCTTGAATATATCACTTGACATGCGTGATGCCTTTTTATTGTGTGGAGAAATTATTAAACATAATGATTCAGACGTTTTGTATCCTTAAGTACGTTTTTTCTTTCACAATTCTACGTCTACAGGCCTTATTCTTTTATTTTCTATTTTTTTTTTAGTCTCTTTTAACCCTAGAGCATGCATTGGCTTTTCAACAAAAGCTATATAATACCTTAATTTGAAATCAAAACAGGTGCAGTACCTCTCGGTCTAGGGACCTGACTGTGATGAATAGAGCGTAGAATCGAGAATGAAGTTTTCATTCTGTACATGCCAGATCATGAATTAGTAAGTGCTTCCAATTTCCAAAAAAAAATCCCAATTGTGTCGAACTTTCCATTTTTGGAATAGTTACGGAATCTCCATGAATAGGATCAAACCTTATTCCATGGTATTTACATGAGGTTCCTCTTTAAGAAAGTCCCCGAGAGGGCTTAGTTGATCCATGATTTATGTTTCATCTTTCGTTTCCTTTTCGTTTGTTTCGAGAAATCTATCGATCAATTCCGATTCTTTCTTTTTCTCTTGATTCTTTTCCGATCGAGATGTATAGATCCTGTTCATGGATTAACGAAAATGTGCAAAAGCTCTATTTGCCTCTGCCATTCTATGAGTCTCTTCCTTTTTGCGTATGGCATCGCCACTCGGAACTTAATTTGAAAGCCATATTTCGACCCGGACGTTTTCGGGATGCCGCTAATAACCAACGAATGGCAAGTGCTTTTCCTTGTGTGGATCCTATTTCAATGGGAACTTGATGAGTCGATCCACCTACACGTCTTGCTTTTATTGTTATATCGGGAGTTACTCCACGTATTGCTTGACGTAAAACGGATAGTGGATTTGTTTCTGTCTTTTGTTGATTGATGGGACTTTCAGATTTGGTCGACTGGGCTTTCAGTAATATCTCAACTTTCTTCACGTGAAAAGTTCGCTTAATACCTAACATAATGCATGAAAGGATCTTTGAATAATAATAAGGTAACCTGAAAATCCTTAACAAAGACTTCTATATGACGTTTTATTTTTCCAAAAAAATATATTCGTTCAAAAATGACAAGATGTTGATCGTAAATGAGAAGATTAGTTCGGTAGAAAGAAGAAACTGGATACGCATTCATGCTGATCTCTTTTACCTCTAGATTGAGAGGTAGAGAGATTATTTCTGATAGAACACCTGCTCAAAGAAAAATAAATCAACGCAATACGGAAAAAGAAATAACGAAAGTAAAGAAGTAATGAAAAAATATTATATAAAACATGACAAAACAGTCTGGAAAAAAAAGAACAATAACTACCACAATCATTGAAAGAAATAATCTCTTGATTATTTTCATTAATGAAAGAGTATATACAATTTACAATTTCCATATTATGGAAAATCCTATTCCTATTCTATTTGTACATAAATTCTATAATTATGGTAAGTGTACAATGTTAAATTATATACAAAAATCTATTACCAACATTACCATATACACGGTATACACCGTGTATATCACGGTCTCCCAACTGTCTTGGGTTTCCGTGATATACATGGTATACATAAGAGAGTATACCTTGTATATGATACACGTATATGGTGGTATATTTGCACACCCCCGCAGTCATAGAGGGCGGTCTTCATACGCTGAGACTGTCCCTAAAATCTTCAAATAGGACCGAGGAAAGACCCTTAGTGAAGATGTCTGCAATTTGATACCTGGAAGGGACATGTAAGACGCATACTTGTCCACGAGCTACCTTTTCGTGAACAAAATAAATATCCATCTCAATATATTTAGTGCGCTGGTGTTGAATCGGATTCCCAAAAAGATATACGACACTAATACTATCACAATATACCAAGTAGCTTTGTGAACGGGAAAGTGAAGCTCCAAAATAAGATTACGTAACCAACATGATTCAGAAACCACATTGGCTACCCCTCGATACTCGGCCTCTGCACTGGAGCGTGATAAGGTAGCCTGTCGTTTGGCAGACCATGAGACCAAGTTATCACCAAGAAACATGCAATAACCAAACGTGGAGCGTCTGGTATCTGGACAGTCACCCCAATCAGCATCGGTATACGAGACAAATGTAGAGGTCGATGATAGATATAGACGCAAGTCATAGTCAAGTGTCCCCTGGATGTATCGGATAATGCGTTTGAGCGCATTCATGTACTCCACCCTAGGATCATGCATAAACAAACACATCTGTTGTACGACATACGTAATGTCCGATCTCGTGAACGTAAGATACTGAAGAGCTCCAGCAAGACTGTGATAGTGAGTGGATCCTCGTAAGGTGAGCCAGTCGCAGCACCCATCTTGGGCTTAGTATCAACTGGAGTGAAAGTAGACTTACACAAGGACATACCAGCCATTTCAATTATCTCAGCGGCATACTTCCCTTGTGATAAGAATAATCCACATGTATGACGAGAGACAGCAATCCCCAAAAAATAACTCAAGGGCCCCAAGTCTTTCATAACAAACTCAGAAGTGAGCATTGTCATGATAGACTTGTGCAAAGCATCAGAAGAGGCAATCAAGATAATATCATCCACATATAATAGAATATAAGTCAGGGAAGTACCACGACGATATATGAACAATTAATTATCAGACTTGTTGTGAGAAAATCCAATAGATAAAACATAGTCTGTAAATCTCTTATACCAAGCCCGTGTGGCCTGCTTAAGCCCATATAAGGACTTCTTCAATAAACAGACATGATGAGGATATTTGGGGTCTAAAAAACCCAAGGGCTAATGTATGTAAACGGTATCCTTAAGATCACCATGTAAGAAATCATTCTTTACATCTAACCGATGAATGGGCCATGTCTTTGAAAGATTCAAACTGAGAACGGTGTGAATGGTAGCGATTTGACCACCGGATTAAACATCTCACCACAATCCACGCCAATCTGTTGAGTCTTACCATCACCTACAAGACGAGCCTTATGCCTTGTAAAAGAACCATCACAATTATCTTTATGAGTAAAAATCCACATAGACCGAATAATATTAACACTAGAAGGATGGGGCACCAACTCCCACGTCTTATTTTCAATAAGAGCATCATATTTGTCGTTCACGGCCAATTTCCAATTCGGGTCATTTAACGTAGACACTAGGTTACGGGGTAGGAGGGATTTCAGAACATTAGAATTTAGATTAAAATATTTCTTTGGTTTAAAAATACCCCGTTGACTACGAGTGACCAGTCTGTGACTCGGGGGAGAATTGAGTGGATTTTGGAAATAATTCAAATGGGTGACGGACAGGCCATCAGGCAGTGGGCATGCTGGCCCAACACTGGAATCGAGACCGATGTCGGAAATAGAAGCAGAGGCAGAACTGGGCTGGATAGGCGGCCTAGTTGTTGGACCCGTGACGGGAGTATGCGACGGGACAGAAGGTCCAGTGGGCCCGCTGGTGTATTTTGAGTGCGGGACAAGTCTGATAAATGGTGGATATTATACGGGGAGATCTCGTCATCTAAAAAATTATACGAACTAGGCCCCTGACTACTTACTCTAGCAAACGGAAATTAGGTTTCATAAAAAATAACATGACGACTAATTATAATTTTATTAGAAGATAAATCAAAACATCTGTAACCACGATGATTAGATGGATAACCCAAAAACACATATGCGGTAGAACGAGCTTGAAGTTTGTTAATAGTAGTTGACGAAAATAGTGGATAACATAAGCACCAAAAGACCCTAAGATGTGAATATGAAGGATCCTTATTATAGAGGATTTTAAGAGGGGATGAATATGTCAATCCTTTGGTAGAAAGCATGTTAAGGAGATAAGTAGTCATTTGTAGAGCATGATGCCAAAAGGAAGGGGGCACAGAAGCATGGACCAATAAAGTGCGGAAAATATTATTAATGGTACAAATTTTGCATTCAGCTTTCCCATTTTGTGAGGATGTATGAGGACAAGAGAAATGAAAATTTATGCCATTAGTATCACAAAAATTCCGAAACAACACATTATCATATTCTTTACCATTATCACATTGAATATTTTTATTTCTCGTTCGAATTGGGTACAGATGAATGCTCTTAATTTTAAGAAGGTGGGAAAAACTTGTGATTTTTTCACTAACGGAAAGGTCCATAAAAAATTAGAATAATTATCCAAAAATAGAACATAATAACGATGGCCCACAGAACTGAGAACGGGAGAGGTCTATAAATCGCTATGAATAATATCAAAAGGCATCAAAGTACGAGAAGTAGAGGATACAAATGGTAATATAACATGTTTTCCTAAAGGACATGAATGACAAATTGGAGTACTACGCGTACCCTTACAAGAAATAAAATTATTTTTATGCAAAGAAGAAACAATGGACGACCCAGGGTGACTCAAACGTGCATGCCATAAGGAATAAGCTAGAGCTGCAAAAGTATATGGCAAGTCTTGACTCGAGAGATTGGATGCGGGCGTGATAGGATAAAGATCTCCCCTACTATTACATCTCATGAGAGGTATCCCCGTCTTGAAATCCTTCACATAAAACCCAAAAGGATCAAAATTAACAGAAACCCAATTATCAGTGGTGAATTTACGGACATACACCAAATTTTTAATTAAGTTAGGGGCATGAAGGGCATTTTTCAAGACAAAGAGGTGGATGGGAGGGGGGAGAGACAAAGTTGTATGACCGTAACCACGAATTGGAATTGAGTTGCCATTACCAATAGTTATATCACGATTTTTGCTCGAATTGGAATAAGACGAGAGAGTACCTTGGTCGGACGTCATGTGAGAAGTGGTGTCTGTGTCCATGTACCAATACGCGTCTGGAGGATTTAATCTCAGTGTATGTATGGCGGCCTCAATATCTGTCGGAGTCGGGATCAGATTTAGGCCTATAGCATGGTAAGCCTGTGGGGGCCGAGACCCAAGCAGGCCTCCTTGCTGTCCAGGCCCAGCAGTGTTTCGAAACCCACTGGGCTATGAAAAATTAGGCCTGAAGGGCTGCTGAGAGGCCCACTACCCAGGGTACGTTGAAGCTGGAAAATATGGGCTATTGGGCCACTGCCTACTGCCCACTGGCCCAGCCCTACTTCCAGGGGGCCCATGGCTGGGATCAGTTGGGCTACGGCACACTGCCACCGTACCGAGGCCCGTCGCCACTGTTTTGGCCTCCCCCACCACCGCCGGTACTATCACGATTGCCACCGCAATTTTTGCCATTATTTTTTTATTCTTCTTGCCTCCACCGTGAGTACGATTTTGGCCCGAATTATCAACAAAACCTTGAGAATTATCGAATGACATCATTATCAAAACGGGACTAGCGTTGGTAGCCGCCTTTTTGGCCAAGCCAACTTCTTCTAACGTGAGCATTGAACGGGCTTGATAAAAAGGTGGAAATGAATTACTTTGACGGAGGAGTGTCCCAACGCCATTATAGGCCTCAGATAGGTCTGCAACCATTTGTAGAACAAGACGATTATTGGTAACAGGAGCTCCGACGTTACGGAGTTGGTCCGCTAATTCCTTGAGTCGTTTACAATAAGCTAAAACATTCGAAAAATCTTTCATGTTGACCTGGGAAAATTTCTGCTCAAGGGTGACAATACGAGAATGTTGGTTATCCTGGAATATATCACATAATCTATTCTAGGTAGCCATAGCCGTAGTGTCTGGTTCAATGATCGTCTGTAAGAGGTCGGTAGAAATAGTGGAATAAATTCACTGAAGGACGGTAGCATCAAGAGTAATCCATAACTGAGGATCCTCCGCGGGAGGAGGGATAGCAGAAGGAATTATGTGATGGAGGACTTGATGTGAAATTGCGTGAATTTAGAACAACTATGCCCACGTCGCATACAGGACGTTTTTCATCTCAAGAACAATAGGGATGTGGTTCTTGATGTTGGAAACAGAAAGGACAGGATGAAATACGTTCTTAGACATAACGAAAGAACAAAATGTGAAGAAGGGATTTAACTAATTTGGGAAGAGAAGAGAGAAGTCGGGCACGGAAACCGAGATGGAGGCTCGATAATTGAGGGCAGTGGATGACAAAGAGAAGAGAGGTATGAAAAACCTAGACTTCTGATACCATGAAAGAAAATAATCCCTTGATTATTTTCATTAATGAAAGAGTATATATACAATTTATAATTTCCATAATATGAAAAATTCTATTCCTATTCTACTCCCAAAACCCTATTCTATTTGTACAAGAATTCTATAATTATGGTAAGTGTACAATACTAATTATATACAAAAACCTATCACCAAAATTACCATATACAACGTGTGTATACCGTGTATATCACGGTCACCCAATTGTCTTGGGTTTCTGTGATATACATGGTATACATAAGAGAATATACCGTGTATATGATGCACATATATGGTGGTATATTTTCATACATTAATCAAAGTACAAGAAACAACAGATAATAATAGAAACCGAATGACAAGAAACTACAAGAGTAATACTACGAATACAAATATGAAAGGATAAAAATGACAACGCTCAACTACCTACTAGCCTTCTACAGTAATTGGTGTCTTCCATAACCTCCTAAGTCCTTTCTAAGGTCATGTCTTCGATAAGTTGAAACTATGTCATGTCATGTCTAATCACATCTCCCGAATACTTATTCGGCCAACATCTACCTCTTCTGAAACAATCCATAGTCAACCTCTGACACCTTCGTAATGGAGCACTGTGCCCTTCTACAGTAATTGGTGTCTTCCATAACCTCCTAAGTCCTTTCTAAGGTCATGTCTTCGATAAGTTGAAACTATGTCATGTCATGTCTAATCACATCTCCCGAATACTTATTCGGCCAACATCTACCTCTTCTGAAACAATCCATAGTCAACCTCTGACACCTTCGTAATGGAGCACTGTGCATCTCCTCTTCACCTGACCTAACCATCTAAGTCTCGCTTCCCTTATCTTGTCCTCAACCGAAACCACTCCCACCTGATCGCGGATATATTTATTTCTAATTCTATCTCTCCTCGTATGCTCACACATCCATCACAACATTCTCATTTCTACAATCATCTCAAATAGCTTGAAAACTCAAACTCACCATTTGAGTTTTGGGAGAGGGTTGCATCTGCCCTGTATAGCAGAAAGCCTATGCACCATAAAGTAGAGGCACCATGACATATGGGCTTTTGTAGGCTTGAGATGACTGTTGGTTGAAATTGGCACTAAGAATTTCTCCCGACCTCACTAACCTGATATTATGAAGTTTCTATTCCTTGGCGAAATTGTTGTGCACCATGGACTTCACAATATTGCTTTTGTGTTAGCTAGCTGATACATCATATTGTTGATAACTTATGTTGATATAATTCTGAATGAATGGTATGGGTACAACCCGAGGAGGTGAACCATAAGTCCTTAACTCACCTTAAAGCTCATGATGTAGAACAGTAGGATCATCCACACGAAGTTAAACTTTTTGTAGGATCTTTCACATGTTAGGGTGATCGTGAAATTAAACTTGCATTCCATGATATGCAAATTTAGAAGCTAGTAAAATGTCAAAGAATGCCATAAAGAAAGCGGGTAAAAAGATGAATAATAAGGAATATTGAAAGATAATTGCATTGAAGTTTGACTGATTAGTTGTGTGATTTATTAGATTATTTTAATTAATATACAAGATATCACATATATGTAAGGAGAAGTTGTGCATTAACATGCTCAATCAACTATCTAATTATGCTATAAATTTTATCTCTAAAGATAGGGCAAGATTCATGAAAGTTGTGTATTTTGTGGCGTGTTCGGTTGACTTTCATTATATTTCGAGATAATGTTAGTCTGATATTACTTGCTCTACACTCCATAAACAAGTGCTCAGCCAGGAAATCTAGAACAGAGAAGAGGGTCTATAGGAAGTTAATAGCAATTTTTATTTCTTCTTTCTCAAAATTTATGCTAACGTTGTCTATGTTAGGGTAAAACTATTGCCAAATACAATAACTTCTTGACTTGTATATGGGTGATTATAGGTTGAATTATCTTGTTAATGCACTAGGCATTTGACGACATGGATGGCAGGCCCAATGAAGCATTCTGCCTTTAACAAATAGAGGTCCAATTGTGTTTCTAGTCCAACTTAAAACTCAAATTTTGGTGTTAATAATGGGTCATTGGCACTTATATCCCTATTTTCTGTTGGTCTTTAATTTTTTTTCTCTCGTAACAAATAACTTATTCACGCATGAGTTTACATTTTCGCATCATAATATCCCATAAATTATGTGTTGCTTAAAAAATTTATACCTTGCTAGACATAAGTTTGATTGTTAAGGGGCAAAATTAAAGATCAACCCATTTGAAAGGAAAACCGTGCAAGTTCTGTGTTAACAATTTTATAAGAAAATGCAGTTCAGTTAATGTCAAAAGATTCTGTTGAGGTTTGATAATCTTGACTAATTTTTTTTTATAGATCGAATATTTTTTTCTTTTGAAGAATTACATAGGATTTATATTTAACAGTTTTTTTCTTAAAAAAAGAAATGTACAAATAGTTACTCCCGAGAGATGAAAAAAAAAAAATTTAGAGAGTCGTTGAAATTAAACTTATTTGCATAAATTGGAAAAAAATAAATACTAACAGTGATACATCTAGTTCTGTTAAAAGAATATATTGCAAGATGGTAACTATTTGAATTTTGAAGCACTTCCCTAGAGACAAAAGAAATCAAATCCCTGAGTGGATATCACAAAATTAGATTTTCTTGGAAAATTTAATATTAGAGATCACCTTTTGAGATTTGCTACAAGGAAATCAAATAGAGTAAGAAAATATAACCTACAAATCGTCCAATCACCTTTTCCATTATCAATATTAATGAAATAAAACTTATCAAAATGATTAGTTATTATTTGGGCAGACCATCTACTTCACCTCTGTCGCTTTTTCTCATTTAAGAGAAATCATTCAAAGAAAAAATTTGCACCCTTTTTTGGTGTTAAAAGAAATTAAAGTTTACTAAATAATAATTTATTGGAAACACTTGTAGAAAACCTATCTACTGTTTCACCAGGGGTGTGCATTATTCGATTAACCCGAAAAATCAAATCGAACCAAATTGAATTTTAATTTGAATTGGTTTTAGGTTTTTTGGTTTGTTTTTAGATTGAAAAATTATAAATTTTGGGTTTTTTGTTTGATTTTGATTTTTTTTTTAAAAAACGAATTATATAATAATAATAATAAGTATTATTACCATTTAAGGGAGTTTGAGTTTGAATGTTTTATTACTTTCCGTCTTTTTTACTTAGTGGCCTATTTGATTTCACTAAGATATTCCGAATTCCTTTCATAAATTTTAGTAACAATCTTTTTGTAGTATCTCCTCTCAAATTTATCATAGTCTATTTGTTGGAAATTTGCCTTTGGCAGGAGTTGCGACCGACCAACTTTAACGGCTTAAACACTAGTGTTACGTATGTTGGAAAATCCGGTTCTTCACACATGCATGATCTACTAAGTACGTAGATAACCGTAGGGCCAAGAATCGTCAAATTTCATTGAGAAATGAAAGAGATATTGGTCCATGAAGTGAGGTGTTTGAAGCATGGAAAAGTGTGGTATTGTGTTCAATTCTCCCTCATCGATGGAGGAAGAAAGAATTGTTGTGTATATAAGACTCAAAATTGGTTTGGAGTTTGGGACCCAAGGGGTATCCCATGTGTTTAAAGGAGGGAGGACCTAGATATGCTTCGGTTCGAGGAAAGCCCACACGCGCACCGCCGACGCCCGCCCGTCCGGCTCTGAGGCTCTGGTTCTTCTGATATTATCTTTGCCATATGTACAGTTTGATCCCAGAAGTTTCATATGTACAGTTTGGTCCCTGAAGTTTTCAGAAAGTCAGAATTTGGGCAGACAGAACAGAAACGCCACAGCACTCAATTCAGCCATTTATTTTGGCTGAATTACTCCTCCTATAATGGCCAATCCGTTGGTCCTTCTCACCATTTATTTTGGTGACATTACTACCTCCATAATGGCCATTACTTGGCCAGTAATGGCACTTATGGAGGCAGTTTCGTTGCTCCTCCCTCACCTATATAAACAACCCCTTGCACCATTGTTGAGGAGACACACCATCAGAAAAACAGAAACGAATTCTTCTTCCTACAATCTTCCAAGCATCATTTCGTTACTCAATATTCTTCACGGTAGCATTTGAGTTTCCTTTTGCTCAATTGTTCCATTACTGTTTTATCTTGGGAGACGAATTGTCCAGGACGTATAAATGATACATACGGGGCAATATTGTCTTAAAGACAGAGTGTCACACTCGACTCAGCAAAAACAAAACAGTTTCCAGTTTTCCTTCTTCAACAGAATTGTAATTTCAGTTTTGTTGTTGTATTGTAATTTTCAATTCTTGTATTACTTGACAGTTATTTGTAATTCCCGTTTCCTGCACCTTTGTAACCAACACTATTTACATCACATTTGGAAAAAGTTATTAACCATCGAAATCATATTCCACAGAATTCAGATGATTCTTGAAATACTTGTCAATGTAACACATTTTCGGTTATTAGGAAGGTGATTTTCTCAGACTTGTCTGCACTTGATCAATATTAAAGTTTATCAGGTGTGAGACAACTTCTTTTAAACTATTTCACACATAAATTTAGTTTTTTAGTAGAGGATTATGCAGGTCTTTTTTGAGCTTAGAATATCAAGAAGAATCTAAAATTATGGTTGCCTTTTTAATGTGAGTTCAATTGAATTAATTTATTAAGGGGTCTTTTGGTTAGGGTTTGGGGATATTTAATTTTTACATAAAATTTAATATTATTTTTTACAATATTTGGTTACAACTTTTGTTTCTTTCATTCATAATACATGGATAAGTTATGTGAGATAGAATGCTGAATAAGAATGTATATTTTAGCAATGTGCGCATTAAAAACACTAACATGGAAAAATCAACCCCATAATAGTAAGTAAACCTATTTTTCGTTTAAATTGCAAACATATATGTCAAATTATACATTTCATACTAACTTGTAATATATCAAACTAAATGTTCAATTAGAAATAATACATACATCACATCTTGCATTACTAATTCTTATATTACAATTTTTGCATTGTTAATTACTACAGTTTTGTCTCGAAACCAAATTACCCTAAAATTATAATACAGAGAGAGAGACACACAACAGGAATAGTGGGTTGCTTATTAATTGTTCTTACTCGAGAGTTTAAATGAAGAGAAAAATAAAGTTTAAGAATTTGTTTTTGGAGAAAAAAAAAATCTTAAGAAATTGTTGTGACTGCAAAAATTTGACCAGATTTAGAAGGCGTTTGGATTGACTTTTTAAAAGTGGCTTATAAGCTAAAAGTCATAAGTTGATCCTATACAACATTTAGCTTTTGACTTATTTTTGTACCCTTTTAGCATAAAAATAAATGGTTAAAACACTTTTTATCTCACCCAAACACCTAAAAAAGTAGAAAAAACTTAAAAACCAAAAAATATTTAAAATAAGTCAATCCAAACACCCTCTTAGATACTTCAAAATGTGGTAAAATATCTGCTATCACAACAATTTCTGATGTCTATTGGGCAAGTCAAACACTTAGTTTTAATAATTAGGGCAAATAAATGTAGTAAGCATTTATTTGGTTTGGTTTACAGACAAAAATGTAGAAACTAATTAGTTTTAATAATTAGAAAAATAAACCAATTATTAGTTTAACTAACCTCCACATGATTGTTGAATTAATTTGTGATCAAACGATTAGAGCAAATAAATGAAATCTTTTCTCCACTGTAGATTCTCAAAACTATTCAAAGAAGCGTTCTGACTAAGCGGGTAAATATAAATTTTGAGTGGTGAAAATATACTTACATAACACTGACAAATTTAGAAGCTAAAAAAATGCAAAAGAATACCATAAACATAGCGAGCAAAAACCTGAATAATAAGAAACATTGAATTAATATGAATTTTGATTAATTGGTTGTATGATTGATTGAATTATGTTAATCAATGTACATGATGTTCTACCTATTCAAGGAGAAGTTTGATGTCATTTATTAAGATCGACCAACTATCCAACTGCGATAGAAATTATATCCCCAAAGTCCAAAGATAGAACAAGATTCATCAAAGTGGTGTATTGAATAGTGTATTCTCCCGATTTGCGTTAAAAGTGATCATAATCCAGATAATGTTAGATTAATATGATTTAACTACATTCCAATTAAGGATCTAATCTTCCACGAAAAATAAGAAATTTCACATATTTTGATCAATTCAAGGTGAAAATGGGGTTGCTCTCTTGACAAACTAGATGGATGTTTTTATTCTAATATAGTCTTCATCAGGGTCAAAAGTTGCCAAATATAATAATCTCTTCACTTGTATATGAGTGATCATAAATTTTTACGTATGCGCAACTCATGCGTCGTACGTGCATCTATTGTACCGCACGTGCATCTTGTGTATTGCACATACATCTCGTGTGTCGCATATGCATCTCATGTCAATTAGTGAAAATATTTTAAAATTACATATATATTATTATTAAACCGGAGAAAGTAGTTGATAGCATAAACGAGAATTCTATGACACTTTCAAATGACAAAAAAGAGATCAGAATGCAAGGTATGAAAAAACTAAAGAAGCTAAAACGTATAATGAAGCACAAAGTACGAGAAGTAGCCATTTATCCATAAATCAACCTGCCAAGATTGTTATTCCTAGATCACTTTTTCTAAAGATAACACACAACATAGCAGCACCTACATGTTAAACACATACTAGTCACTTATCTTTATAGTTCATAAAAATAGTAGATAAAAGTGATATAAATAGTAGAAGATATTTAAATACACATGCAGTTTTCAATACTCACCAAAAATCTCATATGCACAAGGTAGTCAGCTGGTGTTACATCCATGGATGTATCACCAGCAAAGTTTAGAGAAACCGGAGGAAACATATCAAAGATGTTGTTTGAGAAATAGGGGGACATGCTCAAGTCACCAAAAAACTATTTAGATACTTAATAACTACAATTAGACATTCATTGAAAACAAAACAAAGAACCTTAAGGAAACTAGATAGAACAATCTTTTTCCTGATTTGATTGGTCTGTCTGAACGTGAAACAACGACAGTTATCTACATGTGAATAAGTTGAAAGAAAAGTCCAGAGAATGGGTAAATTACTTAGATTTCCTTGATCAGGGATAGCCTTTATCCCTTTAATGCATTAAAAGAAAAATTAAAATTGTCTTTGTCTTTGTCTTTGTCTCCACAATAAATAATTGTAATTAGCTAGCCTTCCTTGCACATATAGATAATTTTTCTGTCTCCAGTGTTACTAAATAATACTATATTTTGAATACTTTATGTTGCTCTAGCATATTTTTATGAACTAAATACCTTTTAAGATTTAGACTGATTGTTTTTTGTGGATCCAGAGTTTTAATTATTACATTTTCTTGACTATTATAGATATATATTGATTCCTAGACTTGTTTGCCTAGGCAAATGTTGTTAATAGTTGTAATTACTTGATCACTAGTTAAATTTTCTAAGTAATTTAAGTTTATCAAAATGGGAGAACTTAATTTTAAAACCTGAACTGAATAGCCATTAGTACATCTTAACTAGAATCCCCACCAGAAATTATGACAATTAGCTTGTGGGATAGGAATATCACCACTAACCATAAGCATTCATATTAGGATTGGTATTCAAAGTCTAATTTCTATATTATAGTAGGTGAATAAAAAAATAATAGGTTCACTTGACATGAAAATATGTTTGTGGATATTAATTTGAGAATCCTAGGACAAATTATGAGAAGAACACTTACCAAGAACTAGTATACCTCCACCATTGCTCTCTCCTTTCAAACAATGTGAAAAAACTTTTGGATAAATTTCTTGTGAAGAAAGTTGAGATATTGCTGAAAGACTCAGTCGATGAAATCTGAAAATCCCATCAATTTCTCTGTCCATCATGGTCAGGTCCCTAGACCGAGAGGTACTGTAGCTGTTTTGATTTCAAATCAAGATATTAGCTTCTGTTGAAAAGCAAATGCATGCACTGAGCTCAATATAAAAAAAAAAAAAAAGAATAAGGCATGTAGACAGACTTATGAAAGAATAAAACATACTTAGGCATACAAAACGTCTGAAGCATTACGTCAAATTATTTCTCCAAATAAAAAAAAGCATTATGCCAAATCATATCTTCAAGTAGAAATATGATAACATGTATGAAATAGCTCAATTATTCTCACTTTTCCTACAAAAAATGAATGAAATATTTCTGCACATTTGATCACCGTTAAAACGGATACATCTCCTAAAATTGTAGTACAATTGTAATTAGGAAGATTAGTTATCTAGTTTGTAAATGAGTAAATAATTATGTAACACTATATTTATTGTACATAATAATCAATGAAAGACATAGAACATATTCCTTCATGGTATCAACATCCAAACTCTAAAATTCTCTAAAGCCCCCCTCCATCTCGGTCGCCCAACCCTAGGCAGCCGCCCTCCCTCCTGTTCTTTCTACTACCTCTCGGCCGCTACCTCTCTCCTCTTCCCCAATTTTTTTCAATAGATGAACAACCTAAATTCCATCCATCTCTTGCAGTTAACAACATCAAGAACTTCATTCCCATAAATCTTGAGATGGAAAATGGTCAGTATTCCTCTTGGACGGAATTATTTAAGATTCATTATCGTGTGTATAAAGTCATCGACCATATCATCCCTCTTAAATCAAAGCCCCTGAAACACCATGATAATTCTGCTGATGAACTTTGGTTCCGCTTAGATGCAGTTGTCCTACAATGGATCTACGACACGATCTCGAATGATCTGTTGCATACAATCATTGAATCTGACGCCACTGCCCGACAAACGTGGGAGTGCTTGAAAAGTATTTTTCAGGATAACAAGACACAACGTGCCTTGTACCTGGAAAATCAATTTAAGAACATTTAGCAGGACGATTTTCCGAATGCGTCGGCTTATTGTCAGAAACTTAAGATGATTGCAGATCAACTCTCCAACGTCGGTGCACCAGTCACTAATCAACGATTGGTGATGCAACTCATTGCGGGTTTGAATGAAACTTATGACGACGTCGCTACCATCCTCCAACAAAGCACGTCATTGCCTCCATTATATGAGGCTCGCTCGAGACTTATACTTGAATAAACCCGAAAAACCAAGTGGGTCGTGGCTCATGCGAGCACAGCTGATGCCGCTCGCATCATTACCGGCGGTCCCTTAGCCGACAGCAGGGCCCCATTTTCCAATTCGCAACACCGGCAACCCGATGACCCGACACATGGCCCTCCGCCTAGGAATCACCACAAAGGATGAAACTCATGCAAAGCCCGCGGAAATCGCAGCAGAGCAGCAACCGTAACGGGAGGGGCCACCACTGCCGGCCATCAGCAACCCGCAACATCAGTGGCAGTTGGAAAGAACAAGAATGAAGTAATTAGGGGCGGGTTTGGGTTAAAAGAAACGGCTCAGATTATTAGGGTGGGATTGAATTTAAGAAATGGGTGAGTTTAATTTTTAACTTAAATAATAATATAGGATGTGTGCGAATTAAAATATAACCATCAGTTAGTTTGAGATTAGTTTGAGGGCATTTTCGAGTAAAAAAATAAGTTAGGAGTATTTTTAGATCAAAAGGTAGATGGAGGATATTTATGAACCATATTTCATTGGATGAGGGTATTTTTGACCCTTTTCCAATTAGAAAATTACATAATATGTCATAATAATTCAAAATATTTAAAATACATATAAAAAAGACAGTGAAAAAAATTATTATAGATTAGACCCAGAAATTATCAACTACATCTGCCTCTGTTAAAGTAAAAAAAAAGTCTAAAATAAGAAAAACACTATATCTTCAGCTTTCATGTAACTTCGTAAATTTTGATCATTTTAAAAGAATTCTTTCTTATCAGAAAGTTTTGGGGATTTTAATTAGTGAAAAAGGTCAAATATATTTTCTTATTTTGTTTTATACTATTCGACTATTTTTATTTCGATCGTTATTGAACTTAACAAATCTATCAATTTTTTACTCTCATTTTGGAGGATTTATTGTATTTTCACGTTTTTTCTCTAGTGTGACTCAAACCCTGAACCTACTAATCATGGGTGAATGTATTTTACCAACTAAGCAACTCTCACTTGTCACTAAATATATCATTTGTTTAATGATTCATTCAAATCCACCACAATTATCCGATTTTAATTGAAATAACTCATTTGAACGAATCACTAATTAAACCCAAAACGCTCGGTTTCCATTTCAATTGTAGGTGTAATCAACCTGCTATTAAGGATATGACAGAAAGAAATAATAGAAAAAGAGCATCAATATAAAGATATTCATTAGTGCGTAAAGTGATTGTATACCACCACTGATAAACACCAGAATAAGCGATATTCACTGGGTCAAGAGCCAATTTGCCTTTTTTAATTATGATAAACATGATATTACAAAATAAAATAGTAGTAGCAAAATAAATACAACGGAGCAAAATAAATACAAGCATATTGTCATTAGCAAAATAAAAAGGTTTCAGGAAAAAAAACCTTTTAAGAATTAAATTATGTTTCAAAAAAATAACATTTGCAAAAGATGCTAATTTTCTCATAACAAATACACGTCATAGTAAAATTATAGGGGTTATTAGTTGCAATTTTAAAAACTACTTCCCGTCTCAAATTATTTGTCATAGTTATTAAAAATAATTATATGAAATTATTTATTTTTTAGAAATTGAAGGCATAATTAATTACTTCCTCCATCTCAAATTATTTATCATTTAGAAGTTTAATACATAATTAATTTTTTTTTATATTTTACTCTTTATTATTAATGAAGATGACACATAGATAACGAAGAGATACTATAATTTAGAAATAAATAAATTAAATATACCTTTTAATTAATACTACTTAAGAGCGAATAAACCAAAAAGGCTACAAATAAGAGATTGAGGGAGACTTATCAAAAGCAGGATATTAATAGAAGTAATTAGCGTCATGCTAAAGCAACGTTGCAAATTAGCCAAAACTCATTCAACATGGACATACACAGTGAAATGACAAAAACTCAATACAGCATATATATATATATATATATATATATATATATATATATATATATATATATATATATATATATATATATATATATATATGTATAAATCGTTTACATCTCCCAGTTTTCCTTTCACTTCTAATGGCCGACAGTTCTAGTACCACCACCGCCTCTTCTACGACGGCAACAAACCCACCGGAAACCAAAAGTTGGGCTGACCAAGCCGACGAGATCGATCAAGCCGACGAGATCGATCAAGCCGAGCAATCTAATGAAGCCGAGATCAAAGTCGGATCTATACAAATCGATGATGAGTCCAAAACAGTCAACTCCACTCTCACTGATCCAGATGATTCCAGCATAGAAGCCGTAACGCTTTTACTCACTCTAATCTGATTTTGTTATACTTGTAGCTAAATTAGGGTTTCAATTAAAGGGATATTTTATTCATTACTCCCACCGGATCAAAAAGAGTATTCATTTAGCCATTTGCACTACCCTTAACAATATACTAACTCCTGGGCAAAAATAAGTTATTTGACTAAAATGACCCTAATTAAATAGATATTGTAATTTGGTCACCTAATAGTTAATAAGAGCAAATCTAGAAAAGTAAGGTTAATTTATTCTTGATTTGGTAAGTGGACATTTTTTTAACTAAAAAATAAAGGTTAAGTAGACGCTCTTTATGATCCGGAGGGAGTAATAAACAGAATTGAAGGTCATTACTTAGCCTTGCAATTTTTTTATCTTTGGGGACCATTTTAATTGTGATATACATGACGTTGCAAAATAAAAATAGCAAAATTTGTTCAATTTTAGTGTAGGAAAAGTGGACAATTGATAGTTGAGGTGTAATTTGAAAACTAGTTGGTGATAGTTTAAGTAGGAAACTCTCACACCTGATAGTTCAAGTAGGAAACTAAAAAAAAAGTGATACTTGAGGTGTGTTTTGACCCTTATTTCTTATTTTTTAACTTTGTTATATATTTGTAGCTAAATTAGGGTTTAATCAATGTGATATAGGTCACATCTGGAGACACTTTGTACAAATCAGCGAAGAGATTTGAGGATTTGAACTTATCTCCGGAGTTATTGAAGGGATTGTATGTAGAGATGAAGTTTGAGCGTCCTAGCAAAATTCAGGTGATTAGTTTGCCTATGATTCTTACGCCGCCATACAAAAACCTAATTGCTCAAGCTCATAATGGTTCTGGTAAAACTACTTGCTTTGTGCTTGGGATGTTGAGTCGGATTGATCCAAAGCTTGCTGCCCCTCAAGCTCTATGTATCTGCCCAACCAGAGAATTGGCTATTCAGGTTTGATATGAATGCTAGTACCTTCTTTTTGTTCTCAATTTTGTTTTTATGGTTAGTAGGTAGTTGAGCACTGCCTCTCATGCGGGATTGGTTGGTGGATAGCTAGTATTTGCATTATTCTCATAGTATGCTATCTTATACTTTCTCTATTATTTGCTATGTCTTATTTGCTCTGCCTTGTTTACTCCTATGTTGTCTTTTTCAAGCTGCCTTGTGATGTGTTACTTGAGCCGAGGGAGGTAGGGGTAAGGTATGTGTACACTTTACCCTTCGCAGACCCCAGGTGGGGAACGGGGGAACACACTGGGTATGTTGTTGTTGTTGTTGATTTTTTGTTTTTATAAAATAACGGTGATATCCATATTGCGCGCACGTGGACTTATCCATATGGTACCTGGATCTTTTTATAAGCCCACTAAGGCTTAGGAAGATGGAAAAAATCAAGTTGCCCTTTTTGTTGGCAGTGTCCTAGTTCTTTAACCAACTTCATTGTCTAGGCACATCTTTGGGTGCAATAATAATGTTAGCATTGGAGAATTAATTCATTGCAGGATCAATTACTTCAACTTTAATGTATCAAACTTTTAGCCGAATAGAAAGTTTTGTGCAGCATTCTGCGTGCCAGATTATGCATGTGTTTTAGTTTATCTATCTGCTTCAGTAGATATCTATTATTTTCCAGAAAGGTATGTGCTACGCTACGTATCTATATTTTTGAAACTTTACCTTCATTACATGTTTATAGTGTTGCCTGTAAGGTTATGTTGTGGGTTTTCCTGCATATAGTTTTTGAGATGGTTTCAGAGGTGATGCGAAATATTCATATTTGATTTGATGGTTGGTTTGGTTTAAAATGGTGGAATATGCTGCAGAATATGGAAGTGCTATTGAAGATGGGGAAGTACACTGGGATAACATCAGAGTTAGGTATCCCAGCAGATGCTGCCAACTATATACCAATTTCAAAACGGCCACCTGTTACGGCCCAAGTAGTAATTGGCACACCTGGAACCATAAACAAGTGGGTGACGGCAAGGAAACTGGGCATGAGTTGCATGAAGATTCTCGTATTTGATGAAGCGGACCACATGTTGGCAGAGGTAATTGATTCTCTATCCGCAATTTCCTTTGGTTTTTCCCTTTTTGTTGATGTCTATTATTATGCATGTATTTTTTGAATTATTTAAATCACTTCTCATTTTGTGTTTGTTGGTGTAAAAAATAGATATAGCCTTTGGTTTCTTAGATGGACGGTAGTGTTGAGCGTAATGAACTAATTATCTAGTTTCTTTTTTTTAATTTTTTTTTATTACATAGGGGTAGAGGAAGGGGAAATGGGGAGGGGATTACAATGTTGGGATTCGAACCCTCACAAACAAGATGAAAGTTCAGCCAGCCAACCAACTGGGCTACTAGATCCTTACTATTATTATCTAGTTTCCAATCGTTATCTTTAGGGATATTGCTCTAAATGTTAAGAAGTTGTGCTTTGTCCTTTTATCAATGTTCAGCATCTGATTGTTTTATTTTTGTGCACAGAGTGGTTTTCAGGATGATTCCATAAGAATAATGAAGGCAATCGTTAAAGCCAGCGCTGATTGCCAGGTTGGTTAAAGTTTGACCTTTGTGCTTTTTAAATTTTCAGTTCACCTAATGATGGATTTCTCGTTGAGGTTTTTTGTTGCTATGAATTGCTTGGTTTGTAATAAGAGTCTGAAAAGTACAGAGATCACATGCAAAGACGATTTTCTCAAATGGTTGAGCCTTAAGAGTGGCATATTGCATTTTTACCTAATACAAAAGTTGAAGAGAAAATTTTGCAGCATAGACGAATTTAGCATGTTAGAATCACAAATCAAATTGTATATATAAAATACTCATCTCAGGCAAATACTATATAAAATAAAAATAAATATAAGTAGTAAAAGTTCTTTATATTTTCTATAATCTCTGAAAGGATAAACTCCCAGAAAAGTATAGGACGCAATGTGAAAAGCTAACATGAATAGAACATCTCCTCAACTAATAGGAATGTCCTTCATGGACGTTTGCTAGGTTCAGTGTTCTAAAACCGGTCAATTCAATTTTCTTTGAAGTACAATTGACAATACACATAGCACTTGCAGCTGCAAAACAATAGAGAGAAGCACACAGCTTTTAGTCTTTATCTCACTAGTAAAGCGGCTGCTGCATGTTTCCTCTATATTTGTGCATATGGTATAGGGAGTGGGAGTAGAATATCAAGAAATATCTAAATCTTCACCGTTCTCATTTAGTGAGTACTGAGTATAGTCGAGGCTAAAATTAAGGTGCAATTCATGGAGCTGGCTAACACCTGAGTTTATTTTAGGCAAGAAAGGGATGTGTTGAGGTCTGCCGACGGGTCTGTGCTAAGTTATTGTTTATAATACATTCTTCCTGATAAGCTTCCCCTATTGGAACGTATCTTCAGGAAATTGATGTTGAGCTTTTCTTTTTCATCATCTCAATTTGCAGGTGCTTCTGTTTTCTGCAACATTTGGGGAAAATGTCAAAGCATTTGTGACAAAAATTGTTAGAGATCTTTTCGTGAAGGATTACAACCAAATGTTTGTGAAGAAAGAAGAACTTTCGCTGGATGCAGTGAAGCAGTATAAAGTGCAGTGTCCAGATGAACTTTCAAAAATCATGGTGATTAAAGACAAAATACTTGAACTAGGACAGAAGGTGGGGCAAACAATTATATTCGTTCGTACAAGAAACAGTGCAAGTATGTTGCATAAATCATTGGTTGAGTATGGCTATGAAGTGACAACAATTCAAGGTGCTCTTAGGCAAGAAGATAGAGACAAAATAATCAAGGAGTTCAAAGAAGGATTGACACTAGTTCTTATATCAACTGATCTTCTTGCTCGTGGATTTGACCAATCACAGGTAACTTTAGATTTGAGGCTTTCCAGTTGCCATCCATATATGCTATATAGATTTGTTTCTTCTGGATGTTAAACTTGTTCGTAGCAATAGTATTTGATTTTTTTCTTTCTTGATTTCTGTCTTGGTGGCTAACAGTTAGAAAATCCTAAAAGCTATTACAATCTGTCTGCAGGTTAATTTGGTGGTTAATTATGATCTTCCTGTGAGACATGAGAGTCCATCAGAGCCAGATCAGGAGGTATACTTGCATCGGATTGGTAGAGCAGGGCGTTTTGGCCGCAAAGGTAATATGGTGGTGCCACCTTTCTATGCATACTTCCCTGCTAGTGTCAGTCTCACTCAGTACATCACTTACATTATATATATATATATATATATATATATATATATATATATATATATATATATATATATATATATATGTTTTGTTATTATGATAAAATGCTATTATACAGGACTCCCCCTATCCCAATTTATGTGGCACCATTTCCTTTTTGGTCTGTCACATTTCTATATTTAGAAACAATTTAACTTTATGAGATGATTTACAGCCACATTTATATAATACTTGTTTTGGACCACATTTCAAAAGTCTTCCTTTCTTTCTTAAACTCCATGTCAAGTCAAATGGTGCTACATAAATTGGGACGGTGGGAGTATTTATTAGTAACAAAAGAGAGTTGCATAGCGTCCGTTACAAAAGAGTGTATGAAATGTATTTGGTGCATTTCTCGAGCAGTAAAAACTATATGATATATAAGAAGATGAAGAATTGGATGAAATAGACTTGGAACATAATAGCATATCAATAATTACCAATGGATGTATATTTAGCCTGAAAGTTCTGAGAACTCCGGTCTTGAAAAAGGGACTTTAGTCTTAAGAATTAATTGAAAGGCTGTAATCATTTTAGGAGCTCACCACGATGAGACCCCCTTAAGAACACAAAGATACGTAGGGAAAAAAGCACTTCAAAATATGTATTCTGAAAAGTTCTAGACTGTTTTTGTTAGTATGAAAATTCTCTAAGCTTTCAAATTAGAAAGACTCATTTTGTATGTACTTGCGAAGAAAACCCATGGCAACGTGAAGACAAGTATTTAAGCTCTAACAATATATTCTTCTTTTTGTCTTTCCTGCTTGAGAATAAAAGTATGTATGCTAATAGTTCTAGAATTTTCCATTTAAAATTCTAGTGCTTAACATCAGTAGGATCTTAGAGATAAGACAAATCAGTGACACCCTTCCAAGCACAGTGAATAGACCATAAGAGCAGCAAGAGTCTTAGTGGTTAGCAATGGACTTGCAGGTGTATAAATTGGTGCAAGAGCAAGGTGTTTGCCAGGTGACATGGGAGCAGCATTGATTCCCTGTAATTGAATGCTATACATCCGTGAAATAAAGAACCTTCTTAACTTGATGAACTGCAATAGATCGACATTGCAAAATAAATGCTTTCTCCCGCAGTAGCCAATGGTTATGGTGTCTCCTGGAACTGAAAGACTAAGCTTTAGGATCTGAAAGGGAGTCTCAGTAACTTACTTACCACTTGACAAGATAGCAACCTAGTAGTTTTCTTGTTTCATTAGGGGATGAGGAGCAAAATGGATGATGCAATGTGCAAACCCTGCCTAATTCTTAAACGGATGACTTGATATGTATTTGTTCCTTGTTGGAAAATAAATCAAGAGAGAACAGAAAAGATGGTGGCTTGATGAACCAAGTGACGAATTTGTGCTAATTCCTTTCATGATGGAGTATGACTGAAATGAGCCATATATAAATGTTATGTAGTTTGTGCAATGTGGTGTAATTGACTTCCCTCGTGTTGAACAGGTGCCATATTCAACTTGCTGTGCGATGACCGAGACAACATGATAATGTCAAAGATTGAAAACCATTTCAACCATCAAGTGACTGAGGCATGTATCTACTGTTTACGTTACTGCATTTTGGGCTTTGCTTTTATTTCTGGCATTTAGGATCGTACCTACGACTTTCTAGGATTAGGTCATACGATACAGGGTGCTTAGCATCTCTTTGCTTATGTTCATGTGCGTGGTCTTCTATACTAAGGATGGAAACATAGTAGCATGATTAACTATAAACAGGGTTGGCAATTTATGGACTGAAATTAGTTTAATATATTACCACCAGTTAATTCAAGAGATAGATTAAACCTACCTCTTTAGAATTTCTTCACTTTGTGTGCGTGAGTTGCAAATTCTCACTGTAGTAAAATAGTAAAAACTACTGTTATTCCAGTATGATACAATTCCAAGTGAAATGTTAATACAGATGCAATTCAAGATATAGATCAGATCAAAAACGCATTTAGCATTATTGGTCGAGTGCAACATTTGTAGTATGCTATTCACAGGAAAAGAACTGGCAATTTCTCAGAAAAAAAGGAAAAGAGAAAATATTTCAGAGAAAAGAAGGGCATAGTTCTTCCTTTCTGTAAGGAGTTTGAAGAATAGCTTTTGTTGATCGGGGGGGGGGGGGGGGGGGGGGTTGTCCTATTTTGCTTTTAAGTAGAGTTGTATATATGATATAACATCTCTGTTATCTGCATATTTTTTAAAGAAGAGAGCATGTTAGTAATCTGGTCAAAACAGTGGTCAATCACTATGTACAAAAATGCCATTCCATATAAGCCTTTCCTAATTATTTGGTAATTTAGGTTCTGGTTCCATGGATTTGGATTTATGGATCATTCAATCGAATAGCTGGGTCCGTTTTATAACGACCATGGCTTCTCATGACTTGTAATGAGCCATTGTGTCACATCAACTTTCGTATGGCGTCGAGTTCGGAGTTGTAAAAGTGCTATGTGAGAAAATATATAGATTACTTATGAGACACGGTAGACTTCAGATATGATTTTTCTTAACCGTAGAATGCCAACATAATTGAGCTTTTAGTGGCGGGGAAATTGGTGCATGCTACTTAAATTATATTGTAGTTTTAGTTCAATTTGGTATTATCCATGGGAACATTAGACTCAAGTTAATTGTTTCATGTTCATTATGCAGATTACCTCATATAAAAGTGATGAAGATTTTGAGAATGCTCTGAAGAAAGCTGGCTTGCTGTAAGCTGAGTAGAATCCGCTGCATTTGCTAGTTAGCGGATTTCAGGAGGTGGATGCACTCCATTGATCATATTTTATTGAGTTGCCTCAGTAGCCCCACTTTCAAGAACTCCTTTTTTGACCGTGTCTACATTTCATTGAAGCGGCATCAGCAGTAGACTGTAAATGATGGCATGTTTTTAGTGATCTGGTCTTGTCGGCGTCTTGTTTTTCTTCCTGTCTTTGTAAATTTGTTTCTATTTTTCTTCTCAACGAATTTATGTATGTATAAAAGAAGGCAATGGTTTTTGTACTGTTGACACAGAAGAGACCTAGAGTGCTCCTGAAAGGCAGGACGTGCTATTATCGTTCTTCTAATTTATAGCTCAGGTTACTTGGCATTTTGTGTTATAGCAGCGGATGCTTAGCACACTGCTTTAACTCTAGTCACCCTCGTCATTGCAAAGCTAACTGCACTAGATCATGTTAGTATAAGTTCTTAAATGATGTCCAAAACATTATAATAGTAAAACATATTATATATGAGAGAGTAGCTGTGGTTCTGAATCTGAAGTAGATAGCTTTTTCTCTTTTTCTATTTAAACTCGCACTTGTTTTAGGGTGGCAATGGACCCCGAAAATGTTGTTTGATGTAATTTATGCATGCAAATCAGACCCTAGCCAAGTTTAGGAATTTATGTAAATAAACTTTTATTTTTTAAATCTAAAGTTCAGTTTAGTGTGAGTCATACACGGGCTACAGTTTGAGATGTAGATGTTTAATATTCTCTCCGTCCCAAAAAGATGGTCTTACTTTATCTATTAATTTATTTTAAAAAAATTAGCATATTTATATATTTTGAAACAATTTAACTTTACGAGATAATTTAAAGTCACACAAATATTAAGTCTTATTTTGGATCATACATTTAAAAATCTTCCTTTATTTTTTAAATTTTATGTCAAGTCAAACTAAGACAATTTTTTTGGAACAGAATGAGTAGTAAAATTTTGAGAGAAGAGTCAAAAACATATCTCAATTATTATTATTTTTTTGTCAATTTTGCTACATAAACTATTAGGTGTAAGAGTTTCCTACCTAAATTATTAATAACTAGCTAGCAAAATACACATCAACTATCAATTGTTCACTTTTCTTACATGATAGTTGAAGGTAGGAAAAGTGAACAACTGATAGTTAAGGTGCATTTTGTTAAGTAATTGTGATAGTTAGGTAGAAAACTTTCTTACCTAATAATTTAAGTAGAAAACTAAAATAAAAGTGATACGTAATGTGTGTTTTTAGTCATTAACGCTAAAGTTTCCTTAATACTAATCCATATAAAACGTACAGCCATAATACATCAGTATCAACCGACCAACAAGTAGAAAACATCCAGATATGACAAATCAAAGGGTCGATAGCACCAAGCCGCATCCCTATTTTATTAGTATTACATTTAACTTCCACTTGTTGCACATCCACCACATCTTTGGATCCTTCACATCTTCAATGGACCTACTGGAACGTCATTGCCAAGAATATATAATTAAAAGTATCTCATTTTATTGGAAATATTTACCAACTAACGCCACCTAAAAATTACCTAAAATGTTGGCTAGGATTTTCCGTTTCCTATCTTGATCACTTCTCGTGAGGAATGGTAGTGGTGATTGTTGATGATATATTTTAGTTTCACGTCTGCATGTCTGGCACTATTTATTATTTTGATAGTGAAAGAAATAATTTCTTAATTATTTTTATTAATATAATTTATAATTTTTCATAATAGAAAACCTATTTTTATTCTAATTTCAAAACTCTATTCTAGTAGTATAAGAATTCTATAATTATGGTAAGTGTACAATACTAATTAATGTAATATTTACACTAAACATTACCTAAAATCGAGACCATATACACGGCCATATACACTTAATATACACAAAACCGAGACTAAATATACATAGGATATACACATGTATATCGTGTATATCTTATGTATATTTATCACACCCCCGCAGTCATAGCGGACGATCTTCGTACGCTGAGACCGTCCCTAAAATTCTCAAAAAGAACCAAGAGAAGACCCTTTGTAAAGATGTCTGCAATTTGATACCTGGAAGGGACATGACAGACGCGTACTTGTCCACGAACTACCTTTTCGCGAACAAAGTGAATGTCCATTTCGATATGTTTAGTGCGCTGGTGCTGAACTAGATTACCAGAAAGGTAGATGGCACTAACATTATCACAATAAACCAAGGTAGCTTTCTGAATAGGACAATGAAGCTCTAAAAGAAGATTACGTAACCAACAGGATTCCGAGATCACATTGGCTACCCCTCGATACTCAGCATCTGCACTAGAGCGGGACAACGTCGACTGACGCTTTGCAGACCATGAGACCAAGTTATTACCAAGAAACATACAGTAGCCAGACGTAGAGCGTTTGGTGTCCGGACAACTACCACAATCAGTATCTGTATACGAGACAAGTGTAGACATCAATGAGGGATATAAATGCAAGCCAAAGTCAAGTGTCCCATGGATGTATTGAATAATACGCTTGAGCGCATTCATGTGCTCAACCCTGAGATCATGCATAAACAAACACGCATGCTATACGACATACGTAATGTCTGGTCTCGTGAACGTAAGATACTGAAGAGCCCCTGTAAGACTGCGATAGCGGGTTGGATCATCGTAAGGGGAGCCATCCGCAACCCTTAGCTTGGGTTTAGTATCAACTGGAGTGGAAGTGGACTTACATGATGAGCCCATGTATACTTCCGTTGTGACAAGAATAACCATCTGCATGACGAGTGACAGCAATCTCCAAAAAGTAACTCAAGGGCCCCAAGTCTTTCATAGCAAGCTCAGAACTGAGCATTGTCATAATAGGCTGGCGTAATGCATCAAAAGAGGCAGTCAATATAATATCATCCACATATAATAGTATATAAGCCAGTGAAGAACCACGACGATATATGAATAATAAATTATCAGACCTGCTGTCAGAGAATCCAATAGTCGAAACATACTCTGCAAACCTCTTATACCAAGCCCGTAGGGACTGCTTAAGCCCATACAAGGACTTTTTCAATAAACAAACATGATGAGGATATTTGGGATCCCTAAACCCCAAGGGCTGATGCATATAGATTGTCTCCTAAAGATCACCATGTAAGAAAACATTCTTCACATCCAACTGATGAATGGGCCATGCTTTCGAAAGAGCCAAGCTGAACATAGTGCGAATGGCAGCCGGTTTGACCACCAGATTAAATGTCTCACCACAATCCACACCAACCTGCTGAGTCTTACCATCACTTACAAGACGAGCCTTATGCCTTACAAAAGAACCATCAGAATTGTCCTTATGAATAAAAATCCACATAGATCGAATAATATTAACACCCGGATGGACGGGGCACCAACTCCCACGTCTTATTATCAATAAGAGCATTATATTCGTCGGTCATAGCAATTTTCCAATTCGGGTCATTTAAAGCAGACACGGAATTACGATGTAAGGGTGATTTAAGAACATTAGATGTTAAATTAAAATGTCTTTTCGATGTAAAAATACCCCGTTGACTACGAGTGACTGGTCTATGATTCGGAAGAGAATTGGGCGGATTTTGGAAAATATCGGGACATGTGACGGACTGGACAGGGCCTGCTGGCCCAACACTGTAACTATCAAAAACCGAGACTAGAACAATTTCGGTATTGGGCTGGGTAACTGGCCCAATGACCGAACTGGCCCAGTCACTGGACTGGGAATAGTGGCTGGCGACGATACCGTAGACCCGGCGGTCAGTGGGCCCGCTGGTGGATTTTAGGTGCGGGACATGTCCGATAAATGGTGAATAATATACGGGGAGACATCGTCATCTAAAATATTATACGAACTAGGCACGAGACTACTCACTTTAGCAAACGGAATTTGAGATTCATTAAAAATAACATGGCGACTAACGATGATTTTATTAGACGATAAATCAAAGCATTTGTAACCATGATGATTAGACGATAACTCAAAAACACACAAGAGGTAGACCGAGCTTGAAGTTTGTTAATTGTGGTGGACGGAAAGAGTGGATAACATAAGCACCCAAAGACCCTAAGATGGGAATACGAAGGAGTCTTATTATATAAGATATGAAGAGGGGAGGAATATGTCAAGCCTTTGATAGGAAGTATGTTAAGGAGATATGTAGCCACTTGTAGAGCATGATGCCAAAAAGAAGGGGGTACGGAAGCATGAATCAATAAAGTTCGGACAATGTTATTAATGATGTGAATTTTACGTTCGGCTTTCCCATTTTGTGAAGACGTATGCGGACAAGAAAAATGAAAATTAATCCCATTATTAGCACAAAATTCCCGAAACACCCCATTATCATATTCTTTGCCATTATCACATTAAATATTTTTAATTTTCCGTTCGAATTGGGTTCTAATGAATGCTCTAAATTGTAAGAAAGTGGGAAAAACTTGAGATTTTTTCGCTATCGGAAATGTTCATAAAATATAGAATAATCATCTAGAAATGGAACATAATAACGATGACCCAAAGAACTGAGAATAGGAGATGTCCATAAATCGCTATAAATAATATCAAATGGCATTAAAGTATGAGAATTAGAGTCTACAAATGGCAATCTAACAATTTTTCCTTAAGAACAAGATTGACAATTCGGAGTACTACGCGTACCCTTACAAGAAATAAAATTATTTTTTATCTAAGGAAGACAAAATAGACGACCCCGGATGACCTAGACGAGCATGCCACAAGGAAGGAGCAAGGACTGCAAAAGTTGATGGCAAGGTTTGACTCGAGAGACCGGAACTTGGCTGCCTCTTCTGATGCATTACCTAAATCGAGACCATAGACACTTAATATACACAAAACCGAGACTAAATATACATAGGATATACACATGTATATCGTGTATATTTTATGTATATTTAACAGATAGGTAAATGATAACGCGTGGCTTCGTTTTTAAACTTAGATAAAGGTTCATAGTCCAACAATAGAGGATGAAATTCATTTTTTTTTTCAAATATCCGTATCTCGATTATGTTTCCCTACTCTGCATATAATTTAAAGTATAATCACGAAATTGGTAGAGTGGACTACTAAAAGATACCGCAACCACACACAAAAAATTGCTACTATTGAATATTGTTGCATAAAAAAGATATTCTAAATACTCGGAGAACATTACTAATACTACATGAAAATTAAATAAATCCTTACAGTTATGTTGAACCATTCAACATATATAGTTTAGTTTATCCATTTTTTTGGGTTTTCTTGTTCGAGAACGCGTTCAGCTTTGTTAGTGACAACATTCTCAAACAATGGAGGTGGCAAAAAAAAAAAAAAAAGACAAACTTAAGGGTGTGGTAGGAAGGAAAATATATATTTTTTAAAAATAAGTGGGTTTCGTACTTATTTCTAATATTTGATAAATAAGTAAAAAAATATTATTTCAAAAATATTTATATATAATCGAGACAAACACTATGAGGGATGGGGGTGGGGCCGTAGAGGTAGGGCTATGGGCAGGGGCGGAGCTAGCGTATTAGCTACGAGTTTGGCTGAACCAAGTAACTTTGGTTCAAACTCTACGTTTGCTTTTAAAATTTATTGAATCTAAAAATTATTAATTTAAAACTCAATAACTTAAAAAGATTAGAGTCCAGAACCCATAAACTTTAAATCATGGATCCGCCTCTGGCTAAGGAGGGTGGGGTGGGAAAGGTTTGTTGGATGATGGGGAGAAATGGAATCACTTATGAAACTTGTTTTCTCTACTTACATTAGGGAATTTATTTTTCTAATTTCTTGAGGAACTTGTTTTCTTTTTTAAAAATTTTTAACCAACCAAATATGAGAAAATCCGAGAACATTCCTAACATTTCTGCATACCAAACACACCCTTACTTTTACTAGTTTACTAGTTACTATATAATTAAATAGTTATCTAGAAGAAATTAAGGTATATATCTTCAACTAACATTACTATAAACTAGTTCAACTTTTCATTCTTATGTAGATCTTCTCACCCTCTCCTTAAATACACACACCTCAGAATATCACAACCGAATTATATTCTTTCTTGATCACAAATTTAAATCACACCATGGAAAACATAAAAGATCCTCCAGTGTCAACTTCATCAACGTCTTTTTATACCCCTCTACTTGTTTCCATGATAGGTATATTTTGTTCAGGTTTAGCATTAGTAATATACCACTTAATCTTAACCAAATATTGCCCAGTTAGGAGAAATACGCCACAAATAATAGACACCGCTCTTCTAAGGCCAATCCAAGAGACTCAATTACCCAAAGGAGTAGACAAAAAAATTTTGGAAAAAATCCCTATCATATCTTATAATTCGATCCATAAAAAAGGCTTATTTCATGTAGATCAAAACGAGTGTGCTGTTTGCTTAGGTGAATTGGAGGATCAAGAATTAGTTCGCTTGTTGCCTAATTGCCGTCACGTTTTTCACGTGCCATGTGTTGATAAGTGGTTCGTGGAGCATGTGAGTTGCCCCGTTTGTCGTGCTCCAATAACAGATACGGAAACACATGTCATGTATTTATTGGATCTACTATCCGAAATTAATTTAAATGGAGAAAATGGAGTCGATCATGAAAATTGTTCTTCTTCATCATCACAATTACGATCTCATGGCATGCTTCGACATTGTGTATCGTTGGTAGTGTCTAAAGAGAGGAGATCAATATCATCATCACAAAGAAGATTATTAATTACAGGCTTAAGGAGATCATTGTCTATGGATCACAATTATTACAATCAAGTTGGAGATTCATCATTATGGAGCAAATCAACCAAATTATTGAGGTCCTTGTCTCGAATTGGTAGGGGAAAGGGAAGTCAAATTATTCCCTACTGAACGGGTTCAAATGTCATCGGAGGCAAAAATACTAATTACGTGAGTTTTTCCTGATCTTTGTTCAAGTCTTGGTGAACTGAATTAAACGGGAGTCTGTACCTGTGTTGATGGAGGTAACAGATAACCTGTAAAATTAGTCAAGGAGCGCGCAAGCTGATCCAGTTACCATAATTATAAAAAATAATACTAACAGTACTTCATTCTCTCTCACTTCTTTATCAAATAACTTTCGGGTGCTAGAAATATGTTCAATAAAATGATGATATATAGACTAGGAACTGAATTAATTTTAGATAGTTACTCCTTGCCCTTGGATTTTCTAGGCTGTCAGAAACCAAACTTATTGAATTTGTGAGTTTGGTAATTCTAAATATATGAGTTTTCTAATTGATGAAATTGTAATTAGTCTATATTATATCTACAAACTTCGTTGTATAAAAATTGCATGATCTCTGAATCAGTAGGCTTCCCTAAATGGATAAGTGGCGGTGAAAAGACGATAGTAGACCAGACGGGGACACCACCCGAACACCCGAATAAGGATCTATTTTCTTTTGAAGCTATAGTACATATGCACTTTATACATCTGTCTTACTAATAATATTTGAAATTGTTGAGGTCATTATAACATCCAATCATATTATGTTTGAGGTAAGGTTCCATAAAGCATTGGACTTGATACTTGCCATATCGGGAAAAATTGGCAAATATCCATTTATAACACCTCCTGTTAGTCACGATCCATTCTTTTGATACAAAAAAATGTTTTGGATAAAATTATACCCAATTACAATACGGAACAATTTCAGCCAATGGTGTTGGAGTTCGACGCTTTGACAAATGGAACTCGAGCAAAATGTGCTGGAGTTCGAAACTTTAACACAATAAACTCCAACACCGTTTGCTGGAGTTCTAATTGGGCATCAGATTTCGCCAAATCGCTGCTGCTATGAACATGTCAATATGCTGTTGTTTCCAATTCCTACAAGTTGATACGATGGGTGGATTTAGGAATATCATTATGACGTGTTGATATTAGCATTTTTTAAAACTTTATAATTTTGTATTAATACTGGCTGCTAAATCACGAACATTACGAATTGGAAAATAGCATAGTGATAAGTTAGTACCCAAGGAATGATTCATGGTTCAAAAATTTGCTGAAGCTTCAAAACCAAGAAAGAATTCATGAGGTTCAAACCAGGGTGGGGAGAGTATTCACCCGAAAACCCTTGACAAAAAATTATATTGTATATAGTGTAAATTTTTTAGTTTATGTATATATATTAACTTTTGAAAAACATGAACAAATGCAAAAAGGTTAGTTCAAACGGTCCAGGATGTTCAAAATTGTCTCAAATATCCTTGGTTTGATTCTCAGGGACAAAATTATTTTTTATGTTTACCTTTTGTTTTTTTTTTCGAACCCCCAAGTGAAAATCTTGGATCCGCTACTGATTCAAACCTCTATAAGTTTGAAACCAAGAAACGTTTCTATGAGTTCAAATATTTATAAAATTCTCCGTGTTTTATCTTTTTCCATTAAAGTGTGGCTATTTTCTTATCACTTTTCAAACGGTGCTAGAAACTCCTGGCAAATCCGAAAATTGGTCATTCCACGTATTTTTTACCAACTGATCTTATGTATGGGCCAGGCCCATACCTATTTTGGCCTCCACAATAGCAAAGGAGAGGATCAATGGCACGAACTTTGTCCCTTTGTGTAAAATGAAGAAAAAAAAAAGGTGCCATATTCAGGCACACTAGTGAATAAATTGAATGAACATTTAGGTGTTGTGGTCTTATAATTATTGTTTGTTTCTTACCTATGTTTCTCTTTTCTTTATTCGAGGATGAGGCAAATTTTAAGTGTTAAAGAGTTTAATCCTCCTCTATATTAATCATCTTGACATGCAAGTAGGAATCATTTATGGGTCAGTTTCACTAAAATTTCCAGCCAGCACTTTGAAACCACAAAAAATAACTTGTAGAAATTTTATATAGCTTCTAAATCTCGAAACATCACTTTCTTAAATGACAATTTATCGGCTTATAATCTCATTTATTAATTAATCAAGGCAATCATCCAAACAAAGAAAGGCCAAATATATTTGGGCAAAAATAAATGTTTATATATATAATGCATCACCACCAACGGATGTGCAACGGATGAGAGACTGCTCCTCTTTTAATCAGAGGTCTCAGTTTCGAGCCCACTTCCCCCTGTATAGGCAAAGAGATTGCTCATGTTTTAATCATAGGTCTCAGGTTCGAGCCCACTTCCCCCTGTATAGGCAATACGCAACGCGGATCTCAATTAGTCGAGATCCAATGTGTATACTGGGCACCAAATGGAAAATAATATATATATATATATAATGCATCATTGGCGAAAATATAATATCCCTAGTCTTAGTTGTCCACTTTCCCCCATTTTCGTGGCGTTGACCTCCAAGTAATATGAATAAGGATATAATAAATATACTCCATCCGTCTCAAAATATTTGTCGATTTTTTATTTACACACCTCTTAAAAAATAATGATTAAAAGGGGTATTTTACTATTTTAATCTTATTTATGTCTAAGCTTTAATCTCTCTATTAAATGAATAAGTGTTAATGACATTATCGATAGTAAATGCAAATGTGTGTCGTAAGGACTTTTTTATGAGTTTTTACTTCCTTCTCCATGTGGAACTGTGTTAAGAACCACTTTATACTCCTAATATGGTGAAAGTAGTTAACTGTAGTAATTACATGTTGTAAAACTTGATCAGGTGTTTAAGATAACAAGGTTGGCTTGTTGTTGGTACTTGCACAAGAGTAATAACACCTTATAATTAAGGAGTTTGTAGTCTTCCTTAAAAAATTCTGCCAAAGATAAAGTAGAAAAAAATAATTAATTTTATCTTAAAATTCGAAAATGATAAATAATTTGACAAATATTTTAAGACGATGGGAGTACTATTTTAGTGATGGGTACCAAAGCTCCAAAAAAGGTACTACTAGATTCTCCCTAAACTCAAAGGCTTAATCTCTACCCCTATTTTCCACGTCAAAAATACAAAAAATAATTGCACTAATGAGCGTGTTTGGTATGATAGAAAACATATTTCGAAAAGCATTTTCCAGAAGAAATTCCATGTCACTATCCAACACGTACTCTTTAAAAATTAGAAAGTACTTCAAATGGATTGTAAAGAGAAAAACATAACGAAGAAAGTCATTTCCTGTTTTAATAAAAACATATTCTTGATATTTAGTTGCCAAAAAATAAATTACTCCTGTCCTTCATATCAAACAGACTCTAAACAAAATTATCCTAACTTAAAAGGAAGTGTGTTGTGATTATAAGTACTTAAATCGTACCTCATGTCTACGTTAAATAAAAAAAAGTAACCTTAATTAGCAAATAAAAATAAATTAAAAATATATATTACTTAATCATGACTAAGAGAGAAATTTGTGAATAAAGCAAGAGATACAAGATGCTTCTCCACCCTACTTGCACATGAATTTGAATCTTTTCCATATATATATATATATATATATATATATATATATATATAAAAATTAAATGCAACCTCAAATTAAATCATTATGATTACCAAAAGAAAAAAAAAGAGAAATAATTAGTAGTAAATTCAATACCAACCAAACCAACTGCTTATACTTTATTGGATGGGATCATCACATCACATTGTAAAATACATCGCCCTTTAATTTATAGCTGTTTGCCTAATAATTCGGCCCCACGTATTATATTAGCAAAATCTCTAAGTTCAAAACATAGCTTTCTAAGGTAACAATCACAAGGCAAATTGACCAAAAGAAAGAAACTCAAAAATTCATTGAGTAGAATATTAGGAAAAAAATAATCATAAATAGCCACTTTTCAGTTCCGGTAAATAAAAAATAGTCACTATACTGTAGTTTCAAATTTTGTAATTGAATTACCTGTGGAATTTAAAACTCTAAAACAATAATTATTTAAAAAAAAACAGGATCGAGAAGTAATTAGTGGATACTATTTCTACAAAATATATATTGTCATTTACTGATCTCATCTTTTACAGAATCGATCATCTTTGACTGTATAAGAATATGTGTAGCTCATATTATTAAGAAAGAACTTTATTCGAACATCGCCCATAGCGAGAACTTAATGCATGGGCTGCCCTTTATATATTATCAAGAAACCAAACTAGGTAGAATGATAAGAAAGTTGATTTGCATGTATTAAACAAAGAAAAAGGTTGCTCCTTTATGTAAACGGCCCATGTGGGTTGGTGGGCCAATGAACTATAAAACGAACTCCAACAAACGCTTTGCCATTTAATTTCTTTAATTAATTAATTGATTACAATGTACAATATTAAAACTTTCTAATATACTAACAAATTGTGCATTATTGCTTGCTCTCTCCCACAAGAGAAAAAAAAAATTCGTCTTCTTTTCAAAGACGCCACAGCCCACACCATCCTCAAAAGGAAACTTCATCAACCTTTACACCCCCCCCCCCTTATGTGACCTCTACAATAATGAGTTGTATAAATTTTGTTTTTAAAGGGTACTTAAATTATTATTTTTTGGTTAATTATATTTGGTTAAGAACCAAGGGGTGCTCTATGAGGTATGCCTTTTCTTCTTCTAGCATTTGAAGGGGGTGGAAGGGGGGTGGAGGGTGGGTATATGTCATGTTCTAAGCCTTCACGCAATTGATTTCCTCCTCTTGATGATATGCCTTCACCTCTTTGCAATGCTAATACTTCATTCCTGGCATCTAAGATAAAGCTTGCATCTCCATTCCTCTTTGTTCCTACAAGCTAAGTCATTAAAAATAAATGATATATAGTCCAAAGATGTATATAACTCATCTTTCAAGATTACTTCATCATAACTTCAATGGGAAAATTAAACAATGATGATTGATGAACCACTATATACAATGTATACCTTGTGTGCCCGAAAAAGAAAATGTAATACTAGCATTAAAAAAATTGGTTAATTGCTTATTCTTGAAAAGGATGGCATGTGTATCTATTTATAGTCCCCTAGCACTCCATGGGACTACTCTAGTAATCAGCAACGGGGTCAGAAAATTTAATAAAAAGATGCAAGAATGTTATACCTGAAATTCGAGCATACGACTAACAAAATTTTAACCAATTTTACCACTATACTACAAATTTACTTATTTCAAGGGAATTCAATAATTATTTTTGCCTATTTGTACCGTATAATATCTTTGACGAACCGAATTCAATTGATCGAACCCCATGAATTAACATAGCTCCTCTCTCTATATGACATGTGTATAAAATGCCACTCCAAGGCTACATGGTTTTTGAGTTGTGACTATATGGTATGATGACGGTGGATATGATATATTCTTTGGTAAGGAGTTACAAATCAAGATGTGAAATATTATGAATATGTGGGACATGATCATGAACCATGATGTATGAATAATGCAATGTCATGGCCAAAACAAACTAGGTAAAATGAAGTAATCAATCAAGAATCAAGATAATAACAACAATGAGGGAAAAAATAATCAAGTTAACTAAATAGTAATAATTTACCTTGCATCCGATAGAACAGAAACTAAAAGTGTCCAAAAGGCTTCTCCCACATATTTCACAAACATGAGAACTTGCTTTGCCACTACTCTTTGGTTGTGGCCTTTCATTTAGAAACAAAACTCTTGCACTGTTGATTACATATGTCTGCACTCCACTTATATCCAATACCTTTTGAATCTCTGAAACTCTTACCACATCATGATATGATGATCTCCTTATCTATTTCAACAAAAAAAAAAAACGTATTACAAATTTCAACCACATTTGGTGAAAAGAATGTCCATATATACCACATGCCTACTTTCTTTTTTTCTAGGTAAAAATGAAACACAAGGTTACTTACTATGTAAGAAAAGATACATTACAAAAATCTAGACAAGATTATCACAGAGACGAAATCAAGATTTTTAGTTTATGAGTTCTGAACTATAATTTTTTATATTTGCTGAATTTTGAATAGATAATTTGTACATATTGAATGTATTTTAAGCACAACACATAGTTTGAGTCAAAGTTGTTGAGTTTTACCAAGCCTGTAAGTATCATTGTGGCTCCGCCCCACAGGATCATGATGATACTCATAATGTGGATATTTTCGATACCAAGAATTACTATGTGTGCGAATTCAGACTAGTCGGATGGATAATTCAAGGCTTGGAAGAAAAAATAATAATGTAAGTGTTGAAAAGGGAATCAAATAAATTTACCTGAATGACTTGATGGTCTTTGTGTTTGGATGAGCGGCAATAGAAGCAAAAGGCATTGTCATTGCAGTCCAAGCAGTACATATTACATTCACTACGTGCCGCATCACCGTGCGTCCGGCAGATTGAAAGAAAAGCCGTCTTCAATAACGGCTCTAGCCACGGCGGAACCAGCATTGTCATCGACTATCGACTTATCGAGCGACCTGCTCAGAATGTCCGTACAAACTAAGACCTTATTCACGCAACGAAAAATTCAATGTGAATAAGTTGGAAAAAAAAATCCTTAGATTATTGTAATGATGGTTGAAGAATCAAGAATTAGGGGAGAGAGAAAGAAGGGGAATTGAGGAAGTGGGGTTGGAAAGGGAAGAATTGGAAGGCCTAACCTAAACTAACGGCAACTTAAAATTCAACAATAAAACAAAGGGGTGCGATTTATTTGATGGAAGTAGATCGGACGGTCGAGAAAGGAGGAAGGTGGCTGAGATTGATTTTACGCCGTTGGATGATGGGAAAAAAAGAAGGAAAGAGAGAAAGGGTATGTGTGAGTTTGGCGCTTAAGCTAACTTTGGATGTTCTTTTCGTCTCTATACAACAAAACATATTCAGTGAAATTTCACAATGTGAGAATTGGAGAGAGTAGGATATATGCAGACGTTACATCTATCTTGTTATATAGCGCGGTTATTTCTGAAAGACTCTCCAAGACAAAATACAAGAACAAGCAAAATAAGACATATAAAATGACTAAGTCATGATATCTTTGCGTCTCTATGTACGCAGAAAAGGTCCGCCATTAAGCTACGTCTAAGCAAAACAGCTGGTCGCTAAACGACGTCGTTAGAACTTTTGTTTTTATGCAGGTTTACACGTGTCGAATTATTAGTGGATGGTGATGTGGGTCCTATAGTATTGTTTCTTGTTGCAAATTACGTCGAGATGAGAATGAGTGTAATGTGATCTTTGAAATTAATACCCCTTTTTTCTCAGTTATTACCATTTCTGGTCCTTAAGATTTGTAGTGTCTTGAGTTACTACTTTAATTTATAAATTTTGGCATGGGAGGCAGAGAGAAGGTCGAGATTCGGTAAAAAACTATTTGTACTTAAAATAATACTTCCTTCGTCCTAAATTTATATGAGAGTTAACCAGTTTTCGGAAGTCAAACAACTATTTATTTAATTCAATTTCAAAAATAGATTCTTCCCATCCAAAAAAGATTGACATTTTTCACTTTTCGAGAGTCAAACTTCTTAATTTTGACCGTGTGTTTGAATATAGAATCTTTAACTTTTTTGAAATAAAATTTACATATTTAAAAATTATGTAAAAAGTATTATAAGTTACCATAATTAATAATTTAAAATATTTAAAAGATATATGAAAAAATTACGGTCAAAGGATAACTAGTTTAACTCTTGAAAAGTAAAAAGTGTCAATCTTTTTGGGACGGGGAGTAACAAAATTTACATATTTGAAAACGACATAAAAAGTACTATAAATCTTGTTGGAAATTTGCCTTTGGCGGGAGTTGCGACCGACCAACTTTAACGGCTTAAACACTAGTGTAACGTATGTTGGAGAATCCGGTTCTTCACACATGCATGATCTACTAAGTACGTAGATAACCGTAGGGCCAAGAATCGTCAAATTTCATTGAGAAATGAAAGAGATATTGGTTCACGAAGTAAGGTGTTTGAAGCATGGAAAGTGTGGTATTGTGTGTAATTCTCCCTCATCGGTAGAGGAAGAAAGAATTGTTGTGTATATAAGATTCGAAATTGGTTAGGGGTTTGGGACCCCAAGGGGTATCCCATGTGTTTAAAAGAGGGAGGACCTAGATGTGCTTCGGTTCGAGGAAAGACCACACGCGCGCGCCCGCCGCCCGTCCGTCCGGTCGGTCCGGTTCGAGTTCGGGTTCGGGGTCTCGGGGTCTCGGGGGTGGGTCTTCGATATTATCTTTTTGGGCGAGAAAACTTTGCCGAAGTACAGTTTGATCCCAGAAGTTTCAGATATACAGTTTGGCCCAGAATTCTTTCAGATGTGCAGTTTGGTCCCTGAAGTTTCAAGATGTGCAGTTTGGTCCCTGAAGTTTCAAGATGTACAGTTTGGTCCCTGAAGTTTCCAGAAAATCAGAATTTCGACGGTCAAAAACAGAAATGCCAAGCACTCAATTCAGCCATTTATTTTGGTGAATTACTCCTCCTATAATGGCCAAAAGCAGTTGGTCTTTCACCATTTATGTTGGTGGCTTTACTACCTCCATAATGGCCATTATTTGGCTATTATGGAGGCAGTTTTTCAGCCCCTCCCTCACCTATATAAACACCCCCTTACACCATTGTTGAGCACCACAAAGAACGAGAAAAATAACGAGTTCATAAAGCTCACGAAAATACACAACAAAAACAGTTTTCTTCCTACAACTTCCAAGCATCATTTCGTTACTCAATATTCTTCACGGTAGCTCTTGAGTTTCCTTTGCTCAAGGGTTCCATTGTCTTTGTTTTATCTTGGGAGACAAATTGTCCGGGACGTATAAAGGATACATACGGGGCAATATTGTCTTAAGGACAGAGTGCTACACTCGACTCAGCAAAAACCAATTTATATTTTTCCGTCTTCTATAAAACTGGAATTTCCAGTTTTACTTGTATAACTATTGTAATTTTCAGATTTCATGTTGAATTATTGAAATCTTTATTTATCCTTTCGAATACTTGTAATAGTTAAATACTTCCCGTACTGCTTTATAAAGTACCATAGAGCAAAAACTCCCAACAAATCTGCATAATCAATATTTCACAATATAAAAAAATGGAGAAAATCATAGTAAAAAAAGATGTTTAATTCTTTAAATTGGTTAACCCTCGTATAAATTGGGACATGGAAGTATTAGATTTTCAAGATTAAGTTATAAATTGAGATAACACATGTGATGTAGTAGTTGTGTTTGGTGTAATAAGCATCATATATGTGTGAGTCTTTTTCGTTGAGAGACCTCCACTTAAAATTAATAATTTCGTGTTATTTATTTAATAAGCCTATGGTCTGGTGCTAATATGAATTAATTTGGCTAGTGAGTTTCTGATGATGCTGAATTCCTAAAGGAAAAGAAAATAAGGTGCGGAAGGGAGGTTTTCAAAATTCAATTTTTAGTAAACTCGGGATAAGGTACAATAGCACCGTTATGCACTGATAAAGTGATATATAATAAAGAGAATAAATACGGTTGGAAATTTACTAATATGGATTAGGTTTATTCCGTCTTTAATGACTTAAACACGTGAGCCCCGCATGTCGGAAACATCGTTTCTTCGCATATGCCTAATCTACTAAGTGAGTAGATGATGTTAGTGCCAAGTATTGTCAAATTTCGTTAAGAAATGAAAGAGATATTGATACACAAAGTAAGGTGTTTGAGACATAAAAAGATGGAGTGTTTTTGGCCAAAAATGACAAATCTCCCTCATTGGTAGAAGAGGTAAGGATTGTGCAATATATAAACGGTAAGTTTGAGTAAGGGTTTGGGACCCAAGAGGTAACCCATGTGTTTAGAAGGGAGAGGACCTATGTGAACTTGGGTTCGGGGCTAAGCCCCATGCACGACGCCCGCCCATCCGGTCCGGGTCACAGGCTATCTTTCGGATATTTTTTTTAGTCCCTGAAGATTTCTGAAACGTTTACACTTTGGTCCCTGGAGATTTCTGAAACGTTGCAATAACCCTCCTCTTCTAAATATAAATTGAACAATTTACTGTTCATTTTACAGATGCATAACACAAACTCCTTTCTTCTGTTTCATTCACAAATATACAGAAACATAATTCTTTTCTTCTGTTTGCTTTGTTCGAAACACAGAAATAAAAATCTTTTCTTCTATTTGTTTTGTTCGAAACAGAGAACACAGAAACAAAAACTCTTTTCTTCTGTTTGTTATGTTCGAAACATAGAAACAAAATCAGCAATTTGTTCTATATTTATTTCTTCACTAGAATCAACTATATTTGCTTGTTTATCTTGGAAGACTATTGCCCATCACCGTAAAAGCATCTATACGGGGCAATTTTGTCTAAAAGACAGAGAGTCATATCTCGACTCAACCTTTATTCTTGTTTAACCTTTCAGATACACTTATCACCATTTTTACCTACACATTTAAGACAAAATCTTTAAGTGTTCGAAGGAACTGCCTCTGGCGCTACTCAACAAAATGTTGTTGTCCCTGCTCCTGACAGTTTCCAAAGCAAACGTCCAGGTAAGGTTCTAGATAACAATTACAACAAGAGAATAAGACTAAAGATGTTGTTTTATCTTACTGCGTTGAGCCTATCACGATCTCAGACAGAAGATCCTCATTCTGTTGGGGATGTAATTGACACTCAGTCCAACACAACGACTGAAGTTGGCCAAAATATCCAGGTCACAAACGACCTAAAGGCCAAGAACAAACGCAAGGCAGAAGCTAACGATGTACAAGACGAGGGTAATCCTCCGGATCTTGACGACAAGATTGTGGATTTCTCGATAGTGATGCTGGAGGCAAATCTGGTGGAGAACCCAAGGCAAATATTGTTGATTGTTCGAATCTTTCTTTCAGCTTTCCCATTTTGAGAAGATGTATGTGGACAGGAAATACGGACATACATCCCATTTTGTTAACAAAAATTCTAAAATTGGGCATTTATAAATTCCCCATCCCCCCCCCCCTATTATCACATTGAAATATTTAATGGTTTTGCCAAATTAAATTTTGATAAACACACTAAATTATTTCAAAATGATATAGGTCTGTGATTTTTGTCCTAAGGGAAAGATCCACAAAAAATTCGAAAAATCATCAAGAATGAGCAAATAGTACTTATGACTGGTAGCACTTAATACGGGTGAAGTCCACAAATCACAATGCAAAATATCAAATGGCATAACAGTATTAGTAGTAGATGCAGAAAATGGAAGTTTAATATGTTAACCAAACACACAGGTTTGGCAAACAGAAGAGTCCAAACGTCCATTACAAGAAACCAAATTATTCTTCTTAAATTGATTAAAAATCGGTGCTCCTGAGTGTCCCAACCTATTGTGCCATATACTAGGAGAGATGGCATGTTAGAAAATTAGTCCACCAGCCGATTTTCTGCTTTAGGCCGAGTGGTCAAAAGCGGCAGACTGTAAATCTGTTGAAGTTTTTCTACGTAGGTTCGAATCCTGCCTCTCCCACTTGTTTGTTGCATCTGCTTCCCCTATTATATAACATGTCCCGTCTCTCTCCAAACCTAACGTGGTAGTTTCCCATCATAGGGATTTCTATCTATAGATTAAGCCATTACCAAAGAGTTAATTCATTCAGAACTCAGTTAACTGCTTCTATAGAGAAGGCGGAGTGTCTTTGGCTTACCATTATAACACATAGGGCTTCGGCGCTACTACAGCGCTTCGCTAACTCGAAACGCCTCGCTACCGCAAAGGTGAAAGGTTTGACCATGTGGTTGTCGGAGACAAAGGTGATGGGGTATAAGTCCCCCGTGCTATTACATCTCATGAGCTGCATCCCCATCTGAAAATCATTTACAAAAAAACCAAACTGATCAAAATTCACAGAAACATTGTTGTCAGTTGTAAAATGTCTAACATATATCAAGTTTTTAATTAATTTTGGTGCATGTATGACATTTTTCAAGCATAGAGGTAGGTGGGGTGAGGGTAGTGTTACCTAACCAATACCACGAATTAGAATTTCTTACCCACTGCCGATAATAATATTTGTATTACCGCTCGTATTAAAATAAGACGAAAGATTACCTTGAGATGTTGTCATGTGTGACGTCGCCTATGTATCCATGTACTACGATTCATTTGGAATATTCAGATTCATGTGACTCATGGCTTGTTCAATATCTGTGGGTGCATATCCGACAGAAGATGGTGCTTGAGCTGCAAAAGTATGTTGTGGACGAGATCCGAGAATAGCGGGTTGGCGATTTGAAGAAGGAGGAGGTCGGACCCATGAAGAGGTCAGGAATGGGCATGGCCTGGGCAGCCCACTATGGGGCCTAGGCCCACGGTGGGTCGCCCCCACCGCCCCCGCCACCGAAAAGCGCTCGAAAATCCGTCCGCCACCGCCGGCCGGGCGGCTGCCGCCCGGCGGTTTGTCCCCCGCCCCGTCCACGTCCCTTTCCACTATTAATTTTTCCTTTATTATTTCGATTTGAACCCCGTTTTTTACCATTATTTTGACGAGTATTTTGGCCACCGAACCAAAATTTTGGGGCTCCAAATCAGTGGAAAATGAGTTGGTAGAGACGAGAGTCGTTCCACCGGTGGTTGTGCCCGATGATGCCTGCTTTGCCTTCCTCATTTCCTCAAGGATTAACCTCGACCGGACCTCGTAAAAGGGAGGTAACGGATTGCTTTGTTGAATGAACGTAACAACACCATCATATTGTTCATTCAGCTCCGCAATCAACTGAAAGACTAACCTTTGATTTGTCATGGGCGAACCAACGTTGAACAATTGGTCCGCAAGTACTTTTAATTTTTGACAATAGGTTGAGATGTTAGAAAAATCATCCAATTTAATATTTGTAAATTGGTGTTCAAGATAAACGGCCCTAGACATTTTGTTATCTTGAAAAATATTTTCTAATCTTTCCCACACCTGTTTAGCCGTATAATTGGGTTCTAAGATGGTATGAAGAAGATCATTTGAAATTGTGCCATAAATTCATTGAAGGACAATAGCATCTAAGTGGGACCATAATTTCTTGTCCACCATAGTGGTATCCGACGGTGACTCGGATGGAAGAATATGGCCAATCACTTCATAAGCACGACAGTGAATTTTGAATAGTTCCGCCCATGAGGTATACCGCCTTTTCTCCATTTCAAGAGTTATGGAGATGAAGTTCTTGACGTTATTGATGGCAAGAGCGGGATGAAAGGTTTGTTTTTCGGCCATAGGTTCTACTTAGAATCAAAAAAAGAAGGAGAATGAAGTTGTGTTTTGATGGAAGTGGATTAGAAAAAACTATAGAGTGGGTTATTCTAGCCGAGGGGGTGGGATAGTTTTAGGTTCAGGGTTTTAGGATTCCTAAACCTAAGTGGGATAGTTGTAATCGGCTAGGGTAGTTTAGGTTTTGGAGGGATAGTTTTAGGTTTAGAGTTTTAGGATTTCTAAACCTAAGTGTTTTGGTCGAAAAACAATGTAGAAGGAAAAGGTAGAAATCGGCCAAGAGAAGGAAAAGAGAAGAGTTTAGGGCAAATGATTTTTGGCTCTGATACCATATAAGAATTGAATTACTTTGATTAATATTCTTCCCAAGATACAATATATATACAATCCTTCTATGTATGAATAATGGAAGACTAATCTACCTTACCTAAAATAATAGATACTAATTATAATTATAATAGTTTTAATATATTACATATCAATTTTAATAAATGAAAGGTAATTATGGGATATGCCCATAATTACTCTAACAATAAATGCCTGGCGTTGGAGGTCAAGACGGAGAAATGTAGGAAACTTGAGGAAAATGTAGAAATCCCTTTTTGTTTGTCAATTAGATTAGGGCCAAGCCATTACTTGGTGATTAATTCTCCATTAACAACCATTACTTGGGGCATTTGGGCGCCTTCTTCAAGGCCTTAATAGCCATTACTTGGTTGTTTTAATGACCTCCTTTAAGGGCCATTACAGCCTTGTTTGTGGCTGTTGGACAGCCCCTCCTCATGCTATATATTGAGCTTCATTTGGCTGAAAACAGTACGAGAAAACGGGAAGAAAATTGAGTCAGTCGCAAACAGTGAGAAAATAGCACCGGAAAGATACGAGAAAAATAGCTTATTTCGATCACGAAATTCGCAAACCAAAGGTTGTAATTCGCAAACCGGTGGTGTAATTCCGCAAAAACAGTGGCGGAAAAACAGTGACCAAACCCTCACGTATACACAATATATACACTACCGAGACACACTATATACACAGAGACAAAAGAGAAGAGTAAAGAGAAACTCTTCCTTCCTATTCCATATCTTCGACAAGTCGAGTCATATTTGTTTTCTTCGACAGGCTCAACCTATTGGCTTTGTAGTGTTGAGATTATAGTGTTGTTTTATCTTGGGAGACTATTGCCCGCTAACGTAAAAGCATATATACGGGGCAATCTTGTCTTAAGGATAGAGGGCTATCCTCGACTCAACACACAACGTTGTAACCGTCCAGATTTAGTTATTTCTTGATTTCAGGATATCAAGATTGAAGACACAACAAGCTTGCGGCAGTTCTCAACGTTGGCTTTGCTAGGTGATCAAGATTCAAGACACAACACCCTTGCGGCAGTTTTGAAGATTGACCATTTATTTATCCTTTCGAACATTTGTAATAGTTATTACTTCCCGTACTGCTTTATAAAGTACATAGAAAAAAAAAATACCAACAATTTAAGACAAGATTGTATTGTAATACTATTAGTGTTCGAAAGATGTCGGTCAAAAGTTGTGTGACCAAATCTGGATATGGCAATGGTTTTCTGGTAGAAGAGAGTGATGATGATGAACGTGTTCATGGTGTCACCGCTACCAAGACTGGTGGGAACAAGCGCTCTCGAGAGCCTGAGGATGTCAACTGGGACAAGAGGAGAAGACCGAAGATGTACTTCTATCTTGCAGCAGAAGGCCTGTATCTATCCCAGACAAAAGATCCGAATAATGGTGAGAAGGAAATGGACACTCAGTCTGATGAAGTGACTGAAGTGAGCCAGAATCCGAAATTGGGATAAGTAGTTTTTCTTACTTGTCAAGAATAAAGATTAAATTATGTCTGATTAAAAATGGATTAAAGTAAGGAGGAATATGAAAATAATTTATATTCCTTATGCTTTAACAAATCAGAAGTTTAATCTCATCTTCTTTTCCGTTTAAAGATTGGATTTTGTAAACGACTTAAGAAGATCCGTTCTTTTAAGTGTAATTACTAAAGTGTGTAAAGTATGTTCGCACATACGAGGGAGTAAGATCCACTGACTGTGCGAAAACCTGTTACCACTCTTAAGTAAGCGCCAAGAATTATCGGGCACCAATCTTAACGAAAGGAGTCTAAAAGTTAAAGACGTTGAGCCTGTCATATTATTTGGCAGAAGATCCTTCATAGGATGATATTGGACACTCAGTCATACAAAGCCTCCGGGCGACTGGAGTGGGCCAAAATTCCTTTGATATGATTATATTGGACACTCAGTCATACAAAGCCTCGGGCGACTGGAGTAGGGCCAAAATTCATTTCATAGGAAAAATAATGGACACCTAGTAAGGTGGGCCACGGTTTCCGTGTCTTAAATGATCGAAGGCCTAAAGAAAAGGCGAGAAAAGAAATTGGACACTCGATCGCCAAAGCAAGCGGAGTGGGCGAATATCTGGATCACATATGATCCGGTTACGCCCTAACCACGGGTAAGAGGTTGTTCATGTGAAGCAACACCACCTCTAAAGTAGAAGGGGTTGGAGAGGTTGTCCTCAATAGGACTTCATGGATTGGGATCACTCAAAGATGAGGTGATACATATTCCTAACTTGGTTTAAGGACGCATTTTGTTGGTCAAGTGGTTTGAGATTAGTCCAACAGTCCGTGATAACTAAGAATGGTACAAAGTATGTACGTAGCCAAATGAATGATATATTTGTAATCCGTGCGTCTATGCCATCATAGATTAAGACACGTTAAATAGCAAGTCATTCAAAAGCTAACGATGTTGAGATTGTTGCCTTCTTCGACATAAACCCTCAAAATAAATGTGAGGTAGATGAAGAGGCAAAATCACCTTTCCAAATTCCGTCAAGGGAATAGCGAAAGAAGCTAATCGCTCCTCTAGAACTTAGTCACACCTACTTGGGTGATTTGAAGTTTATACAAAATAGAGGGGGGAGACAAGTACGTTGTGATCTTCATTGATGATGGTACAACGTATGGAATCCTTTGTTTATTGAAAAGCAAAGATGAAGTTGTTGAAGCCTACAAAGCAGAAGTTGAAAATCAACTAAGCCTACGGATTGAGAAATTCGTAGTGATAGAGGGGGAGAAGGTGAAGCATCGTTCATTAAACGAATGTTCATTTCTCACCTCAGTCTAACGATGTTAGCCAAGCACGAAGTCGTGCGCCCAAATTATGAGGGGTAACTTGGTAAAAGATGGGCTACCGAAACAGGTCAAGTTAGACCTAAGATCGTAGATTGCATATCCACTGGATCCGCAAATAACGATAGTGTTGATCGCCTCTTGGCGTCAAAGAATCTTTGAATTCTTTGGAGATAACTTTCCTTGGAAAAGGAAAAGGAGCAATTGCTCAAGGTTAACAAGAACCCGCGAGGGCTTTCGATCGTCCGGAAGCGGACGTTCCGTATCTACAGGACTCGAAAGTTCTTTCGGCTATCCGGAACTTAATATTCCGGATCCGCAGAACTCGGGAATTCTAGAGGTTGAACCGAGAAGGAGCAAAGAGGGGACGAAGACTCGTTCCATACCTTCCGCCTTGTATGGTTGAGAACGAACCATGGACAATTAACAAATAAGTGTTATCTCCAAAAGCGCGCTTTGGAAAGAAGCTAAAGAGGAAAATATATTCCATCATATAGAACCATACTTGTGTAATGGTTGATCTTCCTCCGGGAAAAGAACCTTTGGGTTGTAAAATGTGCTTCCCCGTGAGTAGATTCACATCCGGGGCCATTGTAGTCTTACGTGGCATGGATGTTGAAATGACCTTCCCAACCGGAGAGTTGGAAGAAGAGAATCGAGTTGATTTCTTTGAACTGTTGGGCTTCTTCCCGAACTTTCATTTTGGTCCTTGAAATGTTTACATTTTGGTCCCTGAAAGTTTCGAGATAAAAAGAAACAATGAATCGACCACGAAACATTGACTCGAAATTAGAAAGCCAACAATTGGAGAATCAACGATCGAAAAGTAAAAGTCATATTGAAACAAAGTCTCGATATGAAAGATATGGGTATCACAGATGACATCTTAGGAATTGGATTTCTAAGACATCTAACGGATCGGTCGATAGTAGACGTCTCGTTGAATCCACCAATGGATAGGAATCATAGAAGCGATTGGAATCATGGTGCACCCATAGACAAGGAGCGATATGCACGGGTCATGTGTAGTTCAATGTATTGTACACACTACAACCGCCGGTATCGTCCTACAAACAGATCGTTGAACTAAGGTTCACCGATGATCTTAATACATGATCAATAGAAGGCGTTAAGTCGATATGACGATATCGAATTATTCGCTTATCTACGGATTATAGTATTCTACGGATGTCCGGCGGTTCGGGAGAACACGGTGATGCAAAGCCGGACATCGGATCGAAGAACACCAAAGCCACAAGCAAATGTGTATGGTAGGTCTTGAAAAATCCTCTAAGCAAACTTGCATCGGCCGATTCATGATGGAATCGGAGTTTATCGCTTTATACAAAGCATGAAAGAAGTTGAGTAACTTCACGGCTCCTTAGAGGACGTCCCTTATTGGGAGAAACCCGTGCCTTCGGCGAGTTATACACTGTGGCTAGCCGATCGGCTTCGGGGAAGGACACGGATGACGGCGTCGGACGTATATGTCAAGAGACATAAGACCGTATGGCGTTGATCATCACGGGTGTCACATCCTTGTTTACTAACTAAGGGACTACCCGGAGATCAAGTGTTCTCGCTGTCTAGGGGAATTGGCTTAAAACCCAAACAATACGAACCTTTGCGGTGGAAACCCAACCATGCGATTGGAGATCCCAAGAATTTGGTTCAATGGGAAAACTAAGCGGCAAAAGGTTCGGTTGAGCGCTTCGGTGGAAGCAAGAAGCACTTCGGATGATGATTTACGTACGGAAACATGAATCCAAAGTCTGTTCCCGCGATAGACATTAAAGTCTTTCGCTGCATGGTGGGTAAAGGTTAAGCTTCCAAAACTTTTTAAAAGATCCTCAAACGGTTGAGGTTAGGGTTGTGGAACTTTTAATGATTCCTAACACTTGTGAAGTGGGGTATAGCGGGATACCTTGTAGGAGATCACCTATTTAAGTGCGAGGATGGCCGACTCAAATGAACGCACTTAAGAATCCAAGTGTGTCCATGGCCACAACGGACGAGAAACGTAAGAAGGAAAATGAATAAGAAGAGTTATTGTGTTGATATCGTTGTCTTGGCTTACACTAAACACCGACGGTTCAAGACATCACGTTCACCGCGCGGTAAGTAAGTCCGATGGTATTCAACTAGGGAAGGTTCAAAGCGTAAGCTACCTCTCCCGATGCAATATCTTTCGCCGAAAGATTCTTTGAAATGTAGGCACCTTGTGCGTGCGCCACAATCTCTCTTTCATAGAGGGATTGTTGGAAATTAGCCTTTGGCGGGGAGATGCGTCCACCCATCTTTGATGAATTAAACACTAGTGTTTCGCATGTTGGAGACCTTGTCTCTTCGCACATGCATGATCTACGAAGTGAGTAGATGACCGTAGGGCCAAGAATCGTCTAATTTCGTTGAGAAATGAAAGAGATATTGGTCCACGAAGTAAGGTGTTTGAGACATGGAAATGTGGTGTGGGACAAATCTACCACATCGGTGGGAATAGGAAGAATTGCTCTCTATATAAGTCTCTAATGTGGTAAAGGGTTTGGATCCCCAAGGGGTATCCCATGTGTTTAAAGGAGGGAAGACCTAGATGTGCTTGGGTTCAAGGCTAAGCCCACACGCGCGCCGCCGCCGCCCGCCCGTCCCGTCCGGTCCGGTCTCGGGCTCGGGCTCGGGTCACGGGTCACGGGTCGTGGGTTGTGGGTTGTGGGCCTGTGGGCCTTTCTGATATTATCTTTTTGGACCAGAGAACTCTGCCAGATGTACAGTTTGATCCCTGAAGTTTCATATGTACGAGTTTGGACCGAATTCTTTTATATGTACGGATTTGGTCCCCGAAAGTTTCAATATTTACAGTTTAGTCCCCATACTTTCGGGAAGGTGACGGAAGGCCGTTGGACTGCATTTTTGGAGCATTAATCAGCCATTACTTGGCTGATTAATTCTCCATTAACACCATTACTTGGGGCATTTGGGCGGCCTTCTTCAAGGCCTTAATAGCCATTACTTGGCTGTTTTAATGACCTCCTTTAAGGGCCATTACAGCCTTGTTTGTGGCTGTTGGACAGCCCCTCCTCATGCTATATATTGAGCTTCATTTGGCTGAAAACAATGTACCGAAAACGGGAAGAAAATTGAGCTGCAAACAGCAGTGAGAAAATAGCACCGGAAAGATACGAGAAAAATAGCTTATTTCGATCACGAAATTCGCAAACCGATGGTCGTAATTCGCAAACCGGTGGTTGTAATTACGCAAAAACGATGGCGGAAAAACAAATGACCAAACCCTCACGTATACACAATATATACACTCGAGACACACTATATACACAGAGACAAAAGAGAAGAGTAAAGAGAAACTCTTCCTTCCTATTCCATATCTTGACAAGTCGAGTCATATTTGTTTTCTTCGACATGGCTCAACCTATTGGCTTTGTAGTGTTGAGATTATAGTGAGTTAGAGTATGATATTGCATTCAACGGGTATATTAAGATGTTTTAACAAATTTAATGTCTCAATATAATTGTATACGTCTAATGGCAAATTGCTGAGGCAATGAGTGAAACAGTCTTTTATAATTTAAATAAAAAGAAAATTATTTGAATAAAATCTCTTGTGTCTTATATTCAGATTTCTAACGTGCAAAAATAAATATCTATTATAAAAACATATAAAACTAAAAATAATTTTGTAAAGAGTTAAAAGCCAATTGACTTATTAAGACTTTAAAGTTGAATTTGCTCGATAATTATCTGATAGCCATTGATGGCTTAAAAAGAAAATCATACAATTACAGAAAAGTCATGCAACTTCTTGCTATTTGCCATGGTAATTGAAAGTTGTTCCTTATTAAGTTATGGATGTGTATACATATCATCTTCTAGTTATTCATCAGAAAAATTTCCAGGTTTAACATAATAATTTAACAGTAGTATTTTCGTTATTAATTATTGCCTTTCAACATGAATTATCTACTTGTAATTTGAATAAGTTCTTTAAAATTTAAACCATGTATAAAAACCTTCACAATACTTATTTGAAAAAGATTATCGTGAAGAACCGAATATAAAAAAATCAGAATTATGGCTTTTAAGTTTTAACTCCTATTTTCTTTTCTTAGCAACTAATGAATAATGTATTGGTTAGGTAATCTTTCTTCCTTGACGAGAAGAAAAAGTCTTTCTTCTTTAACTAGTCGTTCTTGTGCAAAAAAATATGAATTGAATTTGCATTGGGGAAATAAAGAGGAAACTTTTTTGGCACAAAGTTGGGACGACCTCATCAAAAGACTATAAAGTATAAACTAAACGAAAATTGTTTTCCAAAGCGAAAATTGCGCTCCTAATTGTAAAGTAGCTTTATGAATATAATATAATCTTCTTTCCTTCCAAAAGTAAAAGCTGATTTATCTTTTTTGTTTTTATTTTGTAATAATATTGCCTTAAGATGAACTTAAATGGAGAAACACGGTAAGTAATTCTACTATGTCCCAATTTATATGATATATTTTCTTTTTTAGTCAGTCACAAAAAGAATAACGCATTTACTTATTTGACAACAATTTAACTTTAAACTTACCTTTTACGCTTAACGAAATGATCTATAACCACACAAATATCTTTGGCTTATTTTAGATCATAAAATTCAAAAGTCTTATTTTATTTCTTAAACTCCGTGCCAAGTTAACTACATCATATAAATTGGGATGGATGGAGTAACGCATATAGTCAATCCTAGTCTGCTCAAAATTGAGGTAGCTCTATCCATCAAGGCTTGAACAAATAAAAGAAACACTTAGGAGTCGTTTGGTAGTTGGTTAGAGTTATACGGGTATTAGTAACACGTGAATTAGTTACGAGGGAATCTATGTATTATTTTATGTAGGTATTAGTTATGTAGGGTTTAGCTATTTATGTATTAGTTATTCCACCTTTTGCCCTACATAAAATAATACATAGATTCCCTCATAACTTATACATGTATTACTAATACCTGCATAACTCTAACCAGCTACCGAACGATCCTGTAGTGATTTTGTCTTCGCTGGAATTTGAACCTAAGATCTCATGATTCTCAACCAACTTCATTGACCCACATCCTTGGATTAAAAGCTATTTATCTTGTACTTTTAAATTATTAAATAAAAAAGGGCAGCCCGGTGCACTAAGCTCCCGCTATGCGCGGGGTCCAGGGAAGAGCCGGACCACAAGAGTTTATTGTACGCAGTCTTACCTTGCATTTCTGCAAGAGGTTGTTTCCACAGCTTGAACCCGTGACCTCCTGGTCACATGACATCAACTTTATCAGTTACTTCAAGGCTCCCCTTTCAGAGATTCATGCGTCTGCCATTAAATGACATATAATAATGAATTACTTGGTATTATGTTTTGATTGTTAGTAAATTTACTGTAATATTTCTTAGGAAATCCTTTAATTATGTCGGAAAACTATTATATATATGCAGTAGAAAATACTGAGAATTTTTAGTGTCTTTCTATATTATTTTTATTTTATATAATATTTGTTTGAGATGAATGTTAAATTAGGGGAGTCACATGAATAATGAGAATTTTATATAATCAATTAATTTCTACTTACTTTGGGTTGAGATGTAATAATAATTATTGCTACTCTGGATTCATTCTTGAGATCAATTATCGAAGTCATTCATTTTGTAAGGAAATTACTGGAGCACTATAGGCACAGGAAGAAAAACTTGCAAATATTGTGCATTGGCTTGAAAAAGGCGTACGATAAAGTCCCTAAAGGGATATTTTGGAGATGTATGAATTTTAAAGATGTACATGTGGCTTACATTAAGGCAATTAAGGACATGTACGTACGACGGAGCCTAGACCTGATTAGAACAATGAGAAGTGATTCAGAACACCTCCCGATCATAATGAGGATGCACAAGGAATCAGCCCTTAGTTTGTTCCAATTCGCCTTAGTGATGGACGAACTGACAAGACATATTCAAAGAGAAGTGTCATGATGTATGTTATTCGCAGATGACTAATCGACGAGATGTGCGATGACGTTAACGTTAGGCTGGAAGTTTTGCGACGGACCCTAGCGTGTAAAGGTTTCAGTTTAAGAAGGACTAAGGCAGAGTATCTAGAGTGCAAGTTCAGGGACATGACGTGGGAGCGGAGGTGGAAGAGAAGATCGATGCACAAGTCTCATCCAAGAAAGGTAGTTTCAAGTATCTTGGGTGGGATGAGAGGTAGTTTCAAGTAGGGTTGTCCAACGGAGCGGGGCGGTCCCGGAGGGACGAGGGGGAAGGGTCGGGACTCGGGTTCCGACAGGCCTGGCGGGCCGGGATAGGCGGGACGGATCGGGTCGGGATTTGGGGGGACGGGTCGGGATCGGGATCGGGACGGGATTTTTTTTTTGCCACTTAATTTTAAAAAATAATATGTATAAACACTTCAATAATTGAACAAGATAGTGTAATAAAAATATCCCAAGGCTGATTTTGTGCCTCTTATATTATTTAATAGAAATATGATTTTTTGGTAATACAATTTCAAAATTGCAACTTTATGGTGTTATTCAAAAGTTGCAAATCACATAGTAAACTTGCAATTAAAAAAATTACATAGTTAACCATACTTTTTCTAATTTTCTCACAATGTCTTGAGGATCTTCGGTTGGAATTGGAATTTGTCAGTCAAATTGTTCGACGTCGCTTCCTGTTCCCTCGGACAAGATTTCATTGTAGTTGTTGTCTTCTTCTTCGTTGATCTCCGGTTAACCGCACCTTCTATGCTCTGCTCGAATCCAATCTCTGAAAAGAACTGCAATCTTCAATGCGTCTCTCGCCAATGAATGTTTTTGCTCTCCTATTTAAAATCTCCCAGCAGAAAAAGCGCTTTCAGACGCTGTTGATGATGCTTGAATGTTCAAAATATCTTGGGCCATCTTTGCTAGTGTCGAAAATGTATTCTCATTCTGCCTCCAGTATTTCAGCAAGTCTTCATGTCCTTCATCATTGACAATTAATTCGTACGATACAATACCCTGCAAAACATAAACATCAAATTCGCTAACTTGTGAAGAAGTTGAACCATAATCCATTTGCAAAAAACAAAAATAGAAAAAGAAAGATCGAAGCAAGCAAAATAAGTTTAAATAACACATAAGCAAAAACAGAAAAAGAAAGATCGAAACAATCAGAAATACAGGCTAAACTTTAAAAAATTAGAATAAAAATCGGAACTTTATGAACACTATGAATTAATTTTTTTTTCTTTGGATAATATGGAGCTCAAAATACTCCGAAAGAATTGACAAATTAAAAAAAATACTTGGAAAAGATAACTGAACAATATCGAAGCTTGGGGAGAGAGAAATAGTAGGTTAGAAGCTTGATAAAATTTTAATTTTAGAAAGTGAAAGAAATTAAAGAGAGAGGGATTCTTATATATTTTAACACAAAAGAAAGAGATTTAAGTATACTATTTTAAAACCTTCAAACTTTAAAAAATGATAACACTCCTCTTTGGCCTAACTTAAAAAATAAATTTAAAAGCCTTTCTATAGAGGTCTATTTATCAAATATTTTCAACTAATTGGCGCAACTCTCTTTATAATAATTCAGGTAGCAAACCAAAACCTAACCAAAGGGAATATAGCTACGGCGAAATTGAGAAGCTCTTTCTTCAAAGTGTGAGGAAATCAGTCAACACTCAACGTGTGTGATTCGATCATTTAAGGCATAACTTGCTTCATACACAATTAACTTCATCTTCTTCAACTGCCCAAACTTATGTTCAATTTCTGGTAATTTTTCTTTCTGATTTAGGAATTTTCATTTCCTTGTTCACTTCTGAATCGAATGATCGCGTTTCATAGTTGTATAATTGCTATGACCTCTTTTAATTTTTTGGCTGCAGTTGTTGGTTTTTCTTATTTTTTGGTTAATTTCGAAGAATATGTGCTAGATATTCACACCTTATACGGATATGTTAAGCAAATGAATGATTATGGAATCATAAATTTAGGAGTTTATTGGTTCTGGATTTTAGTCCTTTTGAGTTACTAGATTCTAAATTATTTGTACATATTAACTAAATTTCTTAAGACAAATACAAAGTTTAAACCAAAACTGCTAGATTCTGCCCGCTTCCTACACGCTAGCTCCATCCTTGATCATAGGTGAATCCAGGATTTGGATGCGGTGGTTTGAGTAGAGAGAGTGGGTTCTAAAATGTATTTCTAACTCTCAGTACTTGTTTTTCACACATATATAAGTTTTTTTTTTTTTTTTTTGTATTATTTATAAGTTGGACTCTGAAGTAATGGGTTCTACCGAACCCTTAGTTAGATTTTCCATTGATATCCATGTAATTTCAGTTGGCAGTGTGATTATAGCATAGCTTGTTTATTTATTCAAAACACTATCGTGGTATGCTGTACTGTTAGGTAGAATATACAAAATTAACTTCTAATCTTAAGTTATCTTTAAGAGTTTGGTACACGTATCTCAATCAATCAATTATGCCTCTCAATCCCAAATTAGTTGGTGTCAGCTATATGAGTCGTATACCTATTCCACTTTATGCTTTGCCATACATATTTCCATTAAATTTTCTTTCCTACAGGGGTGCCGAAGAGCAACAGGCTCAGCCAAGTACTCAGGAAGCTAATAATGCTTCATGGTATTCGTCTTCTGTAGTCAGCTCACCCAGTTCTTCCCGACCTGCAACCCCTAGTTCAAGCTCTTCTAGCAGCTTTAATATGCAGAGTCCAACAAACAGGCCAAGCTCAGTGTCCCATGTTTCCGCTGCAGAGGCTGCTGGCATCATTGCTGCTTTAAAAAATAAGAGGTAAATGTTAGTCAATGCCAGCAATTATACCTCTAAACAAAGGATCATCAGTTACATTGTAGCATACAGTTACGAGAATTAGGTTCTGAACTTGCTGGGATTTATAACAGAGATACCCTCTACTTTTTCCTATCTGGTTATCAAGAGTGGTTTCATGTACCATCTAATGATGAGATTCAACATAGATTTATGATTTTGATACATTTTTGTGCATAAAATTCCTGAAAAGTCTATAACCTATGTAATGGCAGGGATACAATTACGTGATAGGAATCAACCTTTTTGAATGTGGATAATTCTTCTTTCTTATCTTATGGAGAGTTGTGAAACACCAATTTACGTAATGAACTGAAGTGCACACAGTGAAAAATCTGCTGGATAGTACAGGTTTTGTGGTTTGGAAACAGAATCCTTGCAATAAATGCAGAGAGGGTGGCTTGTAGGTAACTACCAATGAATTATAATCAAGATATAAGTTTTATATCTGAAATAGATCCTCGTGGTTCGGTTCATATTCAGAGGTATCTTTCTGGTACATGAAAGAGTATACTCCCTCCGCCCCAATTTATATGACACTCTTTCTTTTTTAAGTCCGTCAGAATGCCACCTTTCTATATTTAGTAAAATGTCAACTTTAAATTCACCTTTTTACCTTTATTGAAATGATTTCTAGCCACACAAATTTCTATGGTTTGTTTTAGACCACAAATTTCTAAAGTCTTCCTTTATTTCTTAAACTTTGTGCGAAGTCAAACACCTTCATGTAAAATGGGATGGAGGGAGTATATATTTTCTTTCTGATCATTAGTATCTAAGTAAGCATTTGATGGCACCCTTTAAGGTACCATTCATGCATGTTTTGAGAATGCCAAATACGTTTCATCTTAAAATATGATTTCGACTATTATGAAGTATCTTCTGCCAGCAAATGCTTCATTGACTTGATCATCTGTTTCTTGTGTTTGGGATTGGAAAAAAGAAATAAAAAGAGGCTCTTCTTCTGGTGATAAAACAATTAAGTGAAGAGCTTAGCCTTTTTCATCATTCTTCTTTTTGGAATTTTATGTTTCTGAATTTCAAATATGGTTTCTTGTTAATTTGTTCAGTGCTAATGAGCTAAAGAAGCTTCTCTCTGACAAGGATGCTTATCACAACTTCTTACTTTCACTTGAGGCTGTCAAGACTCAGAACAATGTAAGTAATAAAAAGACTTGTTTCGTTCTGCTCGGTCGGTTCTTGCTATACCTTGTTTCCTTTTGTATTCAAGCATACACTATTGTTCTGATTTATTCTCATTTTGTTCAAATATGATATTGTGCCCACCAAATTATACATGTAGCAAATTGAATCAAAGACCAAATGAGTTCTGCTTCTGGTAATAAGGAATCAAATTATACATGGGAGATGACTGAATTTGGTTGTTCTGTATGTGAGAGATTCTGCATTGAAGATGACATAATGTATTGAATCCATTCAAGTGGCTTACAATCTCATGACACTTATGCATAATAACAATGCACATCATTGCTTCTTGGTAATCTCGCCTCATACAAATGGAAGATCATAATACTTGCATGTTTGGAATTGGATGACCTTGTTCTTGCTTCCTTTCCGAAATGAACTTGAGTGAACTTTCTTCTTCCTTTATGCTCTGCTGTTCTTGTTACACACTTAATGTATGTGGTAAATTGTGATCCTCATGTCTTATGCATGTTAGCAAGGTAATTTCAACATGAGAACACAACTTTGATCAGTTATAGTCACCTTGATGTAATGTTTTGTTGCAACAGGTTTACTGTTCTATGTGAATTTCTATGGTAGCATCTTACTCTTGCTGTTTTCCCCATATTTGATCAGGTCAGGGATGAACTTCGGAATGAAACTCTGCAGCTTGCTAGTAAGTTATAGGTTGCTTATTGCCTTATTATTGGTAATGATATATCAACTAGTATCTGAAGAGAGATTTTGATCGGTATCCTTATGCAGGGGAGAATTCAGAAAAAGAACCCCGGATAAGGGAGCTTAGGAATCAGGTCAGATACTTCACATTGCTTCTAGGGCATTGACTAATTTTTGAAAGTACTCTTAACATTTCAGCATCAAAGCACTGACTTTGGAAATCTTTTCTACCCTCCTTTATTGCTGTTCACAGTGCAGGATCATCCGCACAACTGAATTGGCTGCTGCTCAAGAAAAGCTGCATGAGCTGGAAAGGAGAAAAGAAGAGCTTCTAAGGTTGTACTCTCCTGTATCACTTCTCCATCAGCTACAAGGTAAATAGTGGAAGCACATAAACTTGTATACTTTTTCCTTTCTTGTTGATTCCTTTTTTTGTTATTCTTTTTACATGGGTAAAATAATTTGAAGTTCAATTATAGATTAGTATAACAATAAGATACTTCTAAGCGTACTTGCATCACGACGCTAACTTGAACAAATTGAACGAAGGGCCCAGTAGGAGTCGAGTCTGCACTTAAATTATAAATGTCAAAAGAAACTTTTCAGTCTAGACTCTAGACATAGAAAGAGCTTGACATAGAGATCGCTTCGTTGTCTCGGTCGTGGTGCATGATGGATCTGATATTTGAGTCCATTGTCTATGTCAAGCTCTTACTATGTCACCAATGCATAAACAGCTTTTCATAATTCTTACCGTTTATAGTGCAATCTTCGCAGGTGTCCTCTTGATCTACTTTGATGAATATGCTTATTTTTCTCGAACTTCTTGGAAAACATTAGTTTCTTTCAACCACTTTTCACTCTGCTCCACTATTCGGTTTCTTTTTTGGATTAGTACACTTTACACAAATTAAATTATGTCCTAATGATAAAGTTCCATCCATATGAATGTTATCATCAGATTATGTAGAAGTGTTCTGCTTGCTTTTTAAGAGTGAACCTCCGTTCTCTCCACTCTTAATCAAGGAGCTCTTGTGCAGAAATTTCATGTAATGAGGCAATTATATGTAAATTAGGAAATTCTAACTTAATAGCTTCTGGTCAATTTAGTTTCACATTGTTACTTTCTTCTTGGTGATGGTGTTACGTTGGAAATGGGGTGGGTGGGGGATATGGGGATTGGTTAGTAGATTTAAAAAGATTTCCAACTTAAAGTGTCTACCATATGCTGCTTCCTACAAGAGAACTTCCTAATTGATTATGTAATAATTATGGACTGAATCTGGTTGCTTAGTGATTGACAACATTTTTCTTTTTGGTAAAAGTCGTGATTAATACCATTTGGAGATACCAAATTGAAGTTGCCCTAGTTATTGAACGGATGGTTAAAGCTTTGATTTCTTCTAGCTTATGGGATTAGATAACTGAAATAATTAGACTTGCCAGCAAAAGAATAACAGTTTACTGATGATGTAATGTGTTCCTATTGATACAGATGCCATGAAGAAAACGGAGGAGGAATCTGAAGCCCTGCTTGGGCAACTCCTTGATCGAGAAATTGATCTTACAGCATTCGTTCAGAAGTCCAAAAATCTGGCGTTCAGTTGCCACAAACGTTCCCTCACACATCTTGCCGCTAAGGCATCTTTAGCTGCTTGAATGATGCTTGATTGATGTATGAATGTTATAATATTGGCTGCTTGTTACTGAAACCGTCCGTGTAAATATTCTCCAGGTGTGATTTTGGGATCAATTTTAGGCTGTCTGCAACAATCTGAGGGACTTATCAAATTAAATGTTGTAGAAATATCAGTCACTTGCGATCCTTCCACTATAACATAGAATGCTTTCATATGCCCAAGGTTTACTCATGCCTCAACTGGTTTTATACTTCATGTAGTAAAAAATGAAGATATATGGTTTAGTGTTTGTTACTCAGTTTAGAGGCATGGCATTATTTCTTACAATTGCACTTTAACCATAACGTTTCAACCAAACTAACTACTCGTTTTGATTCTTATGAAAGCAAAGGTGCAATTTAAATGTCAAGTTGTTGGAATCCGCTTGAATTTTCATCATCTCTTTGGCTAAGTTGGAATTCATTTTATATCTGATTCAGGTTATCTAATACTAGATGTTGTCAATAATTTCTGATGGGTATGCTCATCTCTAAACTGATTAAGAAGCAATTTTAGCAAACCCTTTACTTTCATTTTCTAATGTTTTTCGTGACTTCACATAGATTTAGGGATTGCAAGTTTTTCAAGACAACTTATTTTATTGATTTTAGATCTATCTTCATCTTCTTCTAACACCTTAAGTTATCATGATGCACATGTATATCAAATTTATAAGCTTATACGGGATTGATCAATCATCTCAAGTGCTGAGTGTACCCGAAAAATATAAACAGTAAAAAGCTAATGAAAAGGATGACGATGCCAGCAAGCTTGCCTGACATTTAATGATCAATCTATGAAAACCATAGAACAAGAAGCATCATATCTTTACAGACTTCATCATTTAATTTTGTGATCGTCTAGATGCTTTATAAGTTACTTATTGTAGTATAAAAAAGTGATGATTATCCCAATACAAAGGTCAGTCTTAAAGATAGAAGAGTTAAACCCAAAGGAAGAGAAGCTCACCACGTGATACTGTACAGCAACGCCCATAAAGGCAAAAAGAGATAAAAAATTAACAGATGTACCTTTCCTATTCAGTTTTTCAAACTTCCAGTTGTATTTGAGAGGAGATACAAGAAGAATGTTATTAAACCTTGGATCAAAACTTATATTAAGCCAAAGACACTATAATGGCTACACCAGAAAGCCAAAAATTTGAGAACGAAATACTGAACTAGCAACAAAAAAGAAGAAAACAAGAAGCAAGAATTTGGCGGTCAAAGCGGGCAATGAGGTTGTATCGGCCAAAGGGGACACCAGGAACAAGAACCAAAGAAGTTTCAACCCCCTGTACTTTCTTCTTTCAGTCGGTCAATTTCCTTCTCCCACTTAAGTCCAAGCATTTGGCGGCCAAAGGGGACAATGAGGTTGTATCGGAAAACCTGCAGAAAACGCCCACATTTTAGTTGTTGCAAGTATCACGGCTCTGATTTATTATGCTTAAATCTCAACAATTCTAAAATAACGCCATTTCAAGACCACTTTAAAAAACATGTTTTCTAAACCAGCACAAATTGGTTTTTGACCGAAGAACAGCCAAAGGTCCAGCTTTTGGCTTAAAACAAAGGGCCACTGTCAGAAGTATCCAAACAATTCTTTTTGCCTTTAAACCATTTCCTTTTTTCGCATTCCAGGTCGATCAAGGATATGTATGATGGAGCCAAAACCAGGATACGGACAGTAGGAGGAGACTCGGAGCACTTTCCATTGATGATGAGGCTGCACCAGGGATCAACTCTTAGCCCATTCTTATTTGACATAGTGATGGATGGACTGACGCGACAAATCCAAAGAGAGGTGCCATGGTGTATGTTATTCGCAAACGACATAGTCCTGATTGATGACTCGCAGCGGAGTGAACACTAAGCTGGATGTTGGAGACAGACTCTGAAATTTAAAGGGTTCAGGTTGAGTAGGACCAAGACAGAATACTTAGAGTGCAAGTTTAGTAACGAGAGAGGCCTTGAGACAGGCGGGGAGGTAAAGCTTGGTACTCAGGTCATTCTAAAGAAAGAAAGCTTCAAGTACCTCGGATCTATTATCCAAGGGAATGAAGAGATTGATGACGATATCACGCATCGTATTGGGGCAGCGTGGATGAAATAGAGGCTCGCATATGGAGTCTTGTGCGACAAAAAGGTGCCAAAAAACTTAAAAGACAAGTTCTATAGGGTGGTGGTTAGACCGACTATGCTGTATGGGGCGGAGTATTGGCCAGTCAAGACTTCGCACATCCAAAAGATGAAAGTTGCGGAGATAAGAATGCTGAGATGGATGTGCGGGCATACAAGGAGGGATAAGATTAGAAATGATGATATCCGGGACAGAGTGGAGTGACCTCGGTAGAGGATAAGATGCGAAAAACGAGGTTGAGATGGTTTGGTCATGTGAAAGGATAGACACAAATGCCCCAGTGCAGAGGTGTGAGAGGTTGGCTATGGATGGGTTCAGGAGGGGTAGAGGTAGGCCGAAGAAGCATTGGGGAGAGATGATTAGACAGGATATGACGCATGTGCAAATTACTGAGGACATGACCTTAGATAGGGGGTTGTGCAGGACGCGAATTATGGTAGAAGTGTAGTAGGTAGTCGAACGTAGTCCTACGTACGCTTACAAACTGGTAGTGTAGTGTTGTTATTGTAGGTCCGCTTCGCCTATCATACTAATAGGCGCAATATTACTTTATAATTCCTCGTAGTTTGATTTCTGATGCTATGCGTTCTTTAGTGTACTTTGTTTATCTAATGTACTTGCGGTAGTTACTGCTTCTTTTTTCAGAATGCGCTATCTAAGCTCATTCGCTTTTCATACCGCTTTAAATTTCTTGTCCGGATTTGATTGTTTCTCTTGTCTTGTCTTGTTGTGTTTGCATTGCTTATGCTTATGCTTTATCTTGAGCCGAGGGTCTCTCGGACCTACCAAGATAGATGTAAGGTCTGCGTACACTCTAACCTCCCTAGACCCCACGTTGTGGGATTTTACTGGGTATGTTGTTGTTGTTGTTGCATTCTAATGAAACACACGTTTAGTAGCAAATACAGATGCCAGGACAGTTTGATCTATCAAGTTTCACCTATATGAAAGTGACTAATAAGTCTGAGGCTTTAGTGATATTTTTCAACACAACTCACTTGCAAACCCAATTATTCCCAAGCTAAGTCCAAATTACTACATTGTTTTTTCCAAAAATCAAGCCCAAAAAATTTAGAATCCCTAAACTGAAACCAAAAACCATATTGTTTCCCAACCAAACATTTAGAAAGATATAGCTGCAGAAAGTTCTACTAAATGAAAGCATGTCTATTATGAATCTTTTAAGAGCTTAGTCAGTCAAAGCTTAACAAAGTTTTGACACTAGTCTCCTAGTTCAGCCATTTCGCATAGGTGAGCATAAAATCTGATAATATCATAAAATATGGAAAATTCAGATGCATGTATGATGTATGTGCATGCAGAAAATACAGAACATACTTGGACAATAATAACTGTGGGTAAAACAGTAGTAGTTCACCATACTCATCGGGGGGAGGGGAACAGAACCTAATAGGTAATTGAGAAGTAAATCAGTTCCTTTCTGCTCAGTGCTCACCTTGTTATTGATGTCACGTATCCGCAGCTTTAGAGACCCGGATGCCTCGATCCATTTAGAATCACCGACAGAGCCACTGTGTGTCCATGCCTTTTTAAGTGCTGATCTCCACTCAGCTACATTATTTCTTATCTCTTTGTTTAATTCTACCCACTCAGGTGCACATTTATTTTTGGAGAGAATCCTATACAAGGTATCTTCAGCTGGATCAGCATGAGGATTAGTATTGAGGTCCAAGGGTTTTCCCTTCCCTGGCAAGTTCTCGAATTGCCCTTCTTCCATGGAATGCCATATTCGTTGTTCAACAACATTTATAATGTCAGTTTCTGACCTGATCAATATTCCATGCAAGATTAGAAAATCAGCATTCCATTAAGAAATTTGTAAGAAAACACTGTAACATTGTTTTCTTAATGTCCAGGATAAATCAGAATCCTACTATTTGCAATTGGTCCAGCCAAACACAGCTATAGTAACTAGGCGAAAGCTAGAGAAATATGCAACACATTTACATGAATTCAAAGACACTTTTTCTGACTTTTTACCATTACAATTTTAGTTACATTATAAGATCATGCTGGTTCTAACAAAATGGACTCTGCTCCATTCATTTACGGCACACACCAGTAGCGGCATTAAGACAACTAGTACAAAGTTCCTCCTCCTCTAACAATTAGAGCTGGAAAAACTTTCTAAAGAGGTACTTATTCATACGAAAAATAAAGATGCCAATCACAAATCATCAGATTCAGTCTCCAAAGCAACAACAATTTTAACTTCAGCGTTCCTCCAATAATTTATAAGATTATCCTGATGACATTTCCACCAAGAGGATTGCTCAGGAATAAATCAAAGAATTTCAAGTGAATTGGACTAAGAGGAGGTTACAGTTAGAGACCAAAAGTTATACTAATGGTATCTCTTATGTATCTAATGTGGTAACAGCATGGAATTGAAAGCCTAAATTATAATGAAACTACACCCAAATACAGCGAAAATACACATCCCATGACACTCGGGATTAATGTCGTAACCTAGGTTTTTGAAATCCGGAAACGCCAAGCTAAGTGCCTAGTGGGAGCAATGATATCAGTGCAACGATAACAATTCGATGTATTTGTATTTATTCAAATACATAATGCAGTTTGCTAGAGATAGGCCTTTTAACCGTACAGTCTATCAAATGAAAATATAAAACTTTCTCAAGTCATGGATAAACTGAAATTTTCAATATCGTAAATTACTACGTAATAAAAAAATTATTGGCATCACAATTTCATTAAGTTGAGATGAATTAGGAACAAAAACATTCTGAATACATTGTGAACTAAGAATTGATAGGCATACGGTATCTATTAAGCCAAGTACCTAATCATGGCAATAGACATCACTGTAATTTTTTTTTACTATTTTGAGCAATTCGTTTTCAAACAATGACACATTATCGCAGCAGCTGAATCAACACATTATATCATTTTTTTCACTCAAATAATAGGTGGAGGAGGATATTAACTATGACACGAACGAGTTGTACGAAAATTCTAACACTCGATCATCAACTAATACAAGGAGCTAGTAGAAATGAACTTTTTTTTTGGTCAAAAGTAGAAACGAATTCACTAGCTACATACAAATTAGAGTACACCTCCATCTCAAATTATTTGTCGTGGTTACGAAAAATAGTCGTCTCAAATTATTTGCTGTTTTAAAAGTTCAAGACACAATTAATACTTCTTTCCCATTTTACCCTTGCAGAATTTTGTCATTAACGCAGATGACACATAAATATATAGTAAACATTTCATGAAGAGGTATTATAACAACTACCCTTTCTAATTAATATTTCTTAAGGGGCGTATAAAACAAAAAAACGACAAATAATTTGAGACGGAGGTCTATATAATAACACTTTTAGTCCCTCAATTATTGGTAAGTTCTAAATTTAATCCTTGTGATATCTAACTATCAATTACTTAAAATGTGCCCCTTTAATCCATTTATGTAGTAAATATGTCATATTTAGACATATTCTTAGAAGTATATTACTTTAAAAGTGGAGTAGCAGTACAAGCTTAACATAATACACAGATAACTAGACGGTGAAATGGTTATATTTAGGGGTGTGCATTATTCAGATTAAACCGAAAAACAAATCGAACCAACCGAATTTTAGTTTGGATTGATTTTTCGGTTTTTTGGTTTGGTTTCAGATTTAGAAAAATCAAAACCGAAAATTATATATATATATATATGTATATATATGTATATATATGTATATATATGTGTATATATATATATATATATATATATGTATATATATATATATATATATATGTATATATTAGAGTATAATATGACTTATTCTGAATATTTAGGTTATGTACATGTACTAATTTACTTCTAAATATTGTATTCTTAAAATTTTACCATAAAATATATTTAAGAGATTTGACATGATTACTTCTCATTCTCTATAATGTTTGTTCTTTTTTGCCATTTTGATTATGTTAATTATCTTATATGACGCAACCGAATAACCAAACCGAAAAAGACGAACCGAAAAGAGAAAAACCGAACCAAACCAAACTTATTTTGGTTCGGATTGGATTGTAATTTTTAGAAATCGAACACCGAAAAATCCAAACCGAAAAATTGAATGTACACCCCTAGTTATACTTTAGAAAATTTATGACTATTCACAAGCAAAAGGATTAAAAGTGTACATTTCACAAGTAATTAAAAGTTACACGTGCTTAGTTAGATATTACAAGGACGAAAATCAGAAGTTACCAATATGTGAGCATGTGAAAAGTTACCTAACGGCGTCACGTTGACCACGAAGTTCAGGCGGAAGCTTACGGTCGTTGACTGCGTCGATAACACCGGAGAGACGATCACTCATTTTCTTATTATTACTTTTGGGAAACTGACTCTCTGGAGAAGAAGAAGATGATGATGCCAATCGTGGCTTATAGACTTCATGGCTGATAGTTTCAATCCCGGCCGTTGATTTATGAGTGGCGGAATACGATAAAGCTCCGATTGATCTCGTAAAGCGAGCTGCCATGGCGATGAGACTTGAGAGGGAGCTCCCTCCTTTGAGACAGTGGGCTATTATTGGGCTTGGGCCTAACGGGTCCTATTATTTTCCTATGCGGCCGACTCAAAAGTCAGTTACATTTGGTTTATTTAATTGCACGGTTTGATCTTCAAATGGGTTGGTCTTTAATTTTTGTTCCTCAATTATGCATATTGGGATTGATTTTCTGTAAGTGAACGGCTACAAGACCATAAGTTTTTTAAAAATACAGCATAAATTGTGTTGAATTTCTTAAATAATCTATGTCTCAATAGGCATAAATTTTATTTGAAGGGAAAAAATTTAAAAAACAGCGCAAAAGAGGAACAAAAGTGCAAATGACCCGTAAGTACGTGGCCTAGTCTGGATCACTAATGAAACTCAGTTTAGGTTATTTGCAATTTTTGGCCCTATTTTCTGCTGGTCTTTAATTTTCACTCCTCAAATAGAAACTATGCCTATTGGGTATAAGTTCTTTAAAGAATTAAAGAACTTAAGCCCCAATAAGCATAAGTTCCATTTGAGGGGTAAAAATTTAAGACCAACCCATTTGAAGGGAATTCGTGCAATTAAATTACTCTGTTTTAATTGGACCTTTTAGGCTTTTACTTGTTCAATTATAGAATGAAGAAATTCCACGATTTAACCTTCAAATGGAGTGATTTAATTTTGCCCCTTAAATAAAACTTATCTCTTGCTGACATAAATTTTTTAAGCGATTCGATATAATTTGCGTCGGATTCCTTAAATAATTTATGTTCGCTAGGCATAAATTTCATTTGAAGGTAAAAATTAAAGACCAACACAAAATAGGATCAAAAGTGCAAATGACCCATTTAGAATTCACTAAGAAGCGAGATTAGATTGGCTTATGGCTTGTGATTTATAAGTCAAAAACTATAAGTTAAGAATACTTTTGGCTTAATTTTGTTATTTTGATTTTAAAATAAATGCTTAAAAGTAATTTTTTTATTTTACCAAATCAAGTAAAATTTCATCTTTTAAGTGGTTTAATTCGATTGTTTGGTTCAATATGAATCTTCAGTTTTCTTTGATACTTCAGTTCCACCTATCGTTATAATATTTATCAGTTCATCGCACCTTTCTGTAATACAAACTAGATTCTTGTATTACCTTATGTATTTATGGTAAAACTTTTACTCACGTTCAATGTTATAAACCAAAATTAATGCATATACCATGTGTTCGTAGACAGGCTTCTGTCACTTAAACATAATTATAACTAATATTTCGTTTATATAACCTTATTAATTCACTTGAACATGATAAATTAATATAATCTAATCATTAATATAAACACTACAAGTAATTTTTTACGGTATTTATTAAGTATACAAACTTACAAGCTAGCCTTTTTATTTATTTATTAACATATGTTACAAATGTGGTTTCCGTAGTTAAAATGAAACTAAGAACACTGTTAAGCACAATGTTGTTTCTTATTCTATCAACTTTTTACTAATACAAGAACAAAATAAAAGAATCTTTCTTAACCAAACCTATATTACTCCCGGCGTTCCAATTTATATGATGTAGTTTGACTGAGTACAGAATTTAAGAAATAAATGAACACTTTTGAATCTTGTGGTTTAAAATAAGCCAAAAATATTTTTGTGGTTATAGATCATCTCGTTAAGCGTAAAAGGTAAAATTTAAAGTTAAATTATTGTCAAATAAGGAATTGTGTCATTTTTTTCAGGACTGACTGAAAAAGAAAGTGTCTCGTGTAAATTAGGACAAAGGGAGTATTATATAGGATTGTAGAGTTGGAGCTTCCTCCATGATTTCTCTATCTAGACCGGCATTTGTCCAGTCTAATGTAGACTGATCCGTAAGTTCGATATCCGATGTTCGTACTTCATCCATCCGAGTTTCATTCGTACCTATATTATCAGTCGTGTCTTCTTCGAAGTCGTGTTGATTTCTTTCTTCCTCCGTTTCGTCCGGGATCACTTCTATATTGTCTCTCAAGTTACCCAATCTTATAACAAAAGAGAACTTAGTCTAGTAGAAGTTAATATCTCTTAAGACTAAATATTCACCGTTCTCTAAGTCATACAATCTCCAACCTTTTTGTCCATAGGGGTATCCTAAGAAGACACACCTACGACTCCGACTCTCAAACTTGTCCCTCGTTCTTCCTTTTGTGTATGTATAGCATAATGACCTATCACCCTTAAATAATCATACCGAAGCGCTTCCCCGTATAAAATTTCATAGGGGGTTTTCCCATTCAATACCGAAGATGACGTTCTATTGATCAAATACCCCGCATTCAAAATACATTCTCCCCAGAATTTGATCGGAAGATGACCCTGAAATTTCAATGCTCGCACTACATTAAGAATGTGACGGTGTTTTCTTTCGACTCTTCCATTCTGATGTGATGTCCATGTGCTAGATATTTAAAAATAATTTCATGTTCGAAGAAGTAAGTCCTCATACATGTGAACTCAGTTCCGTTATCACTTCTAACAATCTTCACTTCTTACCAAACTGTCAATCCACCTAGGCGAAGAAATTCTTCAAGATTTGGGACACTTCTTTCTTATCAAGTAAGAGAAAGATCCATACAGCTCATGAACGATCATCCACAATATTAAAAAAAAATGAAGCAACACAAGAGGAAGGGGTTCTATATGGTCCCCATAAATCGCAATGAATCATCTCAAAAGTATCTGAAGCAATATTATCACTTAAAGGAAAAACGCTTCTCGTTTGCTTTGCCCGTTGGCATACATCACATTCCCTATTTGATGTATCACCACTTTCTTTTAAGCCTAATACCGTAATAGAATTCGTTACTTGTGCTGAAGGATGATCCAACCGTTTGTGCCAATGATCGAACGAATCAACTTCCTCTGCCTTCATAGCCCATATCAGCGGCATGTTCTGAAAATAGTAAAGTCCACCTCGACGTTCACCCTTTCCAATCAGCTTTCTCGCGGTGAAGTCCAATCTAACATACATAATTATATTAAATGTTACATCACAATCTAAATAATCAACTAGTTGTGATACAGAAATCAAATTGCATGTCAAATCCGGAACATAAAAATATTCTTCAACTATATCATGTCATTCAGTCTGGTTGTTCTTTCTTTTGTAGCCACCGCGCTACTTTCATCCGGAAGACCAACCAGACACTTAGAAATGTCTCGCGTATTGCTCAGTTCTTTCGTATTACTTGTTGTTAGGTAGATTTTGTACTGTTTTAGAGCGTGTATTAGAGAGTCTTTTATTTGCCTTTTAGTTATCTTGTGCAGTATTATCGTGTTGTTTTGTGTTTTCAGGTTCTAATTGACTTGATTCATTTGTTAAGGTTTGTGTATTTTTATTTTTAGGGTGTCTAGAGTTCTTTACTCGAGGACGAGTAAAGTTTAAGTTTGGGGGTGTTTGTTAGGTAGATTTTAGTACTGTTTTAGAGCGTGTTTTAGAGAGACTTTTGTTTGTCTTTTAGTTATCTTGTGCAGTATTATTTATTTTGTGTTTTCAGGTTCTAAGCGATTAAAAAAAGGATAAGACGAATTCAAAGGAAATAGGCGGTCATTGAGGATAAAAATGCATATCCTGGTACAAGAAATGAGTCAAAGCAGCCCTGGAAAGCTTGAAAAGAAGTTTAAACAAAGTCCGGACGAAGAATGCTGAAGAGCCGCGATGCAACAAGCTGAAGGGCCGCGGCGCCCCTCTGGCAGAGAGCAAACGATTTTTAGAAGAGAATTAGCGCCGATGACGTCAGGAATGCGAAAAACCTAAAATTAACAAGGGAAAAAAGGTCCATTCTGGGGGTTTTTCGTGATATATATTGGGGGAAATGAATTTTTGAAAAAAAGACACTTGGGAGGCAAGAAACAAGAGAACAAGAAGCCATTAGAGACATCTATTGTTCAAGTTCTTTTCCTTTTCTTTACTTTAATTCAGTTCATGTTGGATATTAAGTTAATTAGTCTTCTTAGCATGTCTATGAGCTAATTACTTTTATTAGGATTTTCTGTTGAATCACTTGAAACTCTGTTATGATTTAATGCATTGCTAATGTTCTTCTTTATCTATTAAGATCTCTTCAACTTGGGGAATTGACGTTTTTCTTAGTCTTGTAGTTAAAGCAAAGTGAAGATGGAATTTTCATCTCACAGAGTAAATATGCCAAAAATCCAATTAAAAGATCTGGTTTGGAGAACGCTAAACAGATGAAAACGCCAATGGATTCATCGCAGAAGGTATGTAAGGATAATGTTGGTGAAAATGTCGACCCAACATTGTATCGATCTATGATAGGTAGCCTTCTTTATCTTACTGCTAGTCGCCCAAATATTATGTTTAGTGTGTGTGTTTGTGCATATTTTCAAGCTTGTCCCAAAATATCCCACTTAAATGCCGTGAAATGTATTATTCGATATGTTGATGGCACATGTGAGTTGGGAATCTGGTATTCCAAAGACACTAATCCTAACTTAATAGGATTTAGTGACTCGAATTGGGTTGGAGATGTGGATGATAGAAAAAGTACAAGTGGATGATGTTTTTATCTTGACAATAACCTTGTTTCATGATATAGTCATAAACAAAATTGTGTCTCACTTTCAATTGCTGAATCTGAATATGTAGCAGCTGTAAGTTGTTGCTCTCAATTAATATGGCTACGACACATGTTAGACGACTATGGACTTACTAACCACATTTTAATTTTGTACCGTGATAATTTGAGTGCTATAAATATTTCCAAAAATTCAGTTCAGCACTCATGTACAAAACATATTGATATTATACATCACTTTTTAAGAGATTTATTTGAAAAACATCTAGTTCAAATTGAACATGTTGATACTCTTCATCAACTAACTGATATTTTTATAAAATCTTTGGACCATGAGAGATTTTCTAGTTTAAAGAAATCTCTTGGTCTTTGTAATCTCTAAAAAGACATTTTTGGTGAATGTCGACTGAAATGTTGTCTAACATTTCTGGTGACATTTACCTATGTTATATCACTAACTGATTATTGTTGTTGTATGGTGCATAACCTTTGGTCACACAAGTATGATCCTTCAATAAGAATATGTTATCAAAGTGATACCGTTCTCTGCGATGATATATATATATATATATATATATATATATATATATATATATATATATATATATATATATCATAAAAAGGAGTATCAAAATAAGGCAAAGCCTTTATAAATATTTGGCAACTGTGAAAAATGGGCAAAGCCCGTGAAAAGATACCGTTTCTATTTTATAGGAGTATCGAGTGCTTCAAAAGAGATTTGAGAATACCATAAAAGTATTCTTATTTTTAACACGAAAAATTCTTTTATATGTGTTATATGATTAGACCAATGACACGATGATCAAATGTTACATTGGTCCAGTGGTCAAACTCATAAAGTGCATATAAACGTGTCTTGGTTTGTTGTCAAATCTAAAAATTTTTGTGGGATCAAAATACTTGTTGTCCAAAATGTTGCTAACATTGCTGTTGACATTTTCAGAATGTGATATGTGTTGGAATGTTGTTCTTATCTGATTTTTGAAATAGCAGATTTTACTCCCTATTATATGCCTTGTTTAATGAAATTTCAGAATTTAAAATCATAAGATTAAATTTTAATTCTACCGCGATGTTATTTTTATCCCAATATTTTAGGTGTAAGTTATTGTGTAAAATTGAAACACCTAAAAATAAGAGATTTTTGTTGCTAAGAAAAGGTTTGCCATGTATATAAATATTCCTCTCATTTGCTAATATTTTATCATTTCCGATTTTCCCATAAAAATAAAAAAGGGAGGAAAAATCACATCGGGTATACATCTACCTACCTAACCAATGGAATCACCAAACCAAGCTCCAATCTCTATCAGAAACCATAGCTTCTCAAAACCCTCTCCCAAATTTTCACCAATAGAAACATCACCAATGTCAAAACAAACGTCATCCAACATCCACTCCAACACTCCAATGAGCACAAGCCCTCCAATGAATACGGATGCTTCCGAGCACAATGATCCCCAGCAAACAAAACAACCATCATCTTCATCTAATCTCCCAGAAAACCCATGTACAACAATAATGTTTAAAGGTTTTGATGAACCTTTAGATATTAGCTATCCTGGAGATGATAATAACTCTATAGATGTTGATGAAACTGTTGATTTTTCATCTTTGGGTAAAAGGCCAAGGTCCTCTACCTTCCCCTACTCGTCGATCGAGTAGAGTTTTTGAGAAAACAGTCCAAGAAAACTGAGTAATAAAAGGTCTAGATATGAAACATCTATACTCTCTTACTCGAGAAGTGCAAGTGAAGATATGGACTATGTGCTTTCAACAGAGGAGAGTGAAGAAGAACCATCTGCTTCAGTGCAGCCAAATGTGCCTCAAGAAAGAAAATCTCAGACGACACTCCTTTAAAACAATTCTTTCCAAAGGGAGTTCCCAGACCTGCAAAGTCGAGTGTTGCTCCAAATGTTGCCACTGATGCCACAACATTTCAGGCTACATTTCAGCCAACATCTACAGAGACACATACAACAACATCCTCCAGCAGTACCGAATCCACCGATTCAGACTTTGAAGTATCTGATTACTCAGATAAATTATATTCTAAAACTAACTATGATATATGAGACTATTACAAGAATAGAGTAATTAGGCCTGGGAAAGTAATTGATATTGCCTCTTGTACTGAATATGGACTGGTAGAATTTTTAAAGGACAGACAACTCCTAGGTTCTGTCACTGAAAAAGGACCGTATGTTGATAATGTAGTAAGGTTGTTTTACGCTAATCTGAGCCATGTTATAGAGAAGACCTCCTCGAAGAAATTTGGGAAGGTATATCTCTACAACAAGGTCTATCTGTTTACACCTTCTATTATAAATCAATGCATGAGACTAGATGCATGAGGTAATGTTAGAGAAGCAGAATAAGTCATAGACAATAGGGATGAAGTGATTGAATATCTCACCGGAGGTATGATGAAGAAGTGGATCCCTAGACGTCCAGCCTCCAAACTAACAACCATGTTTTCCACCCTCCCTAAAATTACTATTCACAATTGGCTTCCTTCAATGAATGAGTCAATTGTGACATCTGAACAAGCCACCATGTTGTATAAAATTGGGAAAGGTTTGAAAGTTGATTTGGAAAAAATGATATTTCATCAGATTGCCAACTTGGCTAAGAAAGAATCAATTTCAATCCTTCATTTCCCCCTCTGATCTACAAAGTATTAACCACCCACGGCTTTGAGCCTAAGAGAGAAAACACTTTAGGGAAGGCTCCTAAGCTTTACATTGTAAACAGAGCAATTTTGAAGAGCAAGAACAGAGTCATCGACTTACCCTGGAAGAAGGAAGTTGCAAGTGAAAATGTTGCCAGAAATGTCACTAACATTCTGGGCAATACTGGTCTAGGACAATCTACACTGACTAGAGAATGGCTTGTGGATCAAATTGAAAAAACCAACAAACTTATTTCTGAGGTTGATGCTGCAAGAAATGCCCTGATACAAGCTAGAGACCATTTCATGATGCTACTTTCTTCACAAAAAAAGGGGAGATAATGCTGATGCAGGGGGAGGAAGCTAAAGGCTGTTGTGCAGAGGAAGTTGAAGATGTTATGAAGGAGTAGAAAGTTGCTGCTGCTGTATGATGAGCAATGAGGGAGCTGTAGTTGTTGTCGATGCTGTATGAGGATATTTAGTGGATTGATATTGATATTTATTGACAATGAATATTTTCTATTTGTGGTTTGTATATATTGGATGATATGTGATATGTATGCTCATATATTTTTATTTTCTAATCCTATGAATCGGTATACACATGTTTGCTTGTATGCCATCATATGTTAAGGGGGAGCATGACCTTGAAATTTTTTATCACAGATGTCGGACAACATTTGTGACAACATCCTAAGTCAACTTTACATTTTAATGAGTTTTGTGAAGAAAGACAAAAAATGAGAGATTGTTAATGTTGGATTTGGTGTTGTGACATTTGACCCAACATATCTCCTAAAATATTGATATGAATGTGTAAGTATGTTGGGACAAATGTTGCACAACATTCGGACCAATATTTTCTGAACTGATTTTGCCTTACTTCACGCGATGCAGTAATATTTGTGTAAATATTACTATGAGGTAAAAATGACTTGGCAAGGTAAAAAGAAGCTGGTAAAAAATGAGTGATGACTAAGTCAAAAGCTGTTGCTTGTCGTGAGGATCAATCCAAAGATGTTGAGATTATTACTCCCTGATCTTGTCCAACCAATCCCACCAGAAGTCCACCTTTCCCTCAACTTTCACAACTGATCGATGGCTTTTCAAGGAAGACTTTCTACTATAAATAGAGAGGCTACTACAGAGTATCGATATCCAGAACCAGAAAGTAAAAATACCAAGAGAGCTCTCAGGATTTCATCTCAGAAATCTGGATCACCAGTGTTGTCTGAGTGTGTTGACAACATTCTGTCCAACATTACAATTGTTGTTTAGATTCTGGATTAGTTTTGTATGGAGCGATTGTAATGAGAGGTTGACTATGTCTACTTAGTTAGATTTTTCAGGCAGAAGTCATCTGCGACTTCAACTTTTAATTCCTTTCCGTTTTATCTTGTAAATCTGTAAAGAAAAGAATTTGTATATAATATATATACAATACATTTGGTCATTGACCATCATAAGTTATATATTATGTTTTTTAAATTTCTGCTGCATTTACTCTTCAAAGTTTTCTATTTTGCTAAAGTGTTGTTACTGGTGTCGAACGACATAATTTACGACATTCAGAAACAGAATTGACATTCGAGTTTATTTCATTTTGTTTTTATTGTTCCATAGCCCCCTTCACTAATAATGACAATACTTTGTCTTTCCTTAAAGGGAAAATCAAAATCAATATATGATAAAAAAGATCAGGACAAAAATTCACGATTATAAAAAAAAATCAGTAATGGAAATTGAACATTTGAAGGACAAGCATGCTACTAGAGGTTGCCATCAAATTTGCACTTACAAGCCCCAACTAACCCCCAATAAAAGTGGCCACACGTAATTACACTAGCCAATAGCTTCCAACAGTAAACACATGATATCCCCAACTGAAAAATAGAACCTATAGTTTCCAAAAGGAAGCAACAAAGTGTAGAAACCATGGAGAATGCAAATAGGGAAAGTAGCAACAACAATAATAATGCAAGGTTAGCTATAATGGAATTAGCTAATATGATAAGTGTACCTATGTCCCTAAATGCCGTTGTTAAACTCAAGGTAGCTGATGCTATTTGGGATGATGGATCAAACACACCACTCTCTCCCGCTCAAATTCTCGCTAAAACCAGCCGCCCTCTCGAAGGAGAGGGGAGTGGTGACGCTGAGAACCTTCAGCGGATTCTACGCATGCTCACGAGCTACGGTGTGTTCGAGGAGCACATAGTTGATGACGGCTTTCAAAGAAGGTACTTTTAACACTAATTCATCATGGAATTAATCATTTTTATTTTGGATGACGTTTTATTAGTGGCGAATTCAAGATTTAAAACGAGTTCTGTTTTTTCACCGTGTGTCACTGGATGTGTTGTGAATTGAATCTGTGTCTATTTTTTTTTTTTTTTTTTGGTTGAACCTCCTGTGTTTATTCTAGATCTGCCACTGCTAATTCTGCTCTCTTCTCTTCCAATTGCTTGGGAAAACCCTAATATCTTAAATTATGGAGCAAATATGAGTGTTAAGGGCAAATATGCTCTCCGCCAATCAAAAAAAGAAAAAGAAAAATAAGTTAATTACATGAATTTCAAATTGAAATTTGGATGGATAAGTCTGACAAAAATAGTGTTCTATGACTAGTAATTCATTTATTTACAAATCGACCCAAGCAAGGTACGGTTAAATTCAGAAGATATGTGTGAGAGGAGTATTAAACAAGAACCTAAGAAAAGTTATGTATTAAGCTTGATATAATGCTATATAAATATTTAATTTGTTTATACTTTAATGAATTAACATTATTAGCCATAGATATTTTTATATACGATAAATTTTAAGTGATTGTAATTGTGTAAAATACACCGGTAATGTTGTAAATTCATATCTAATTAAGCTACAAAAACAACATTTACCACTCTAAGGAGAGTTTGGTTTAACTAGTTAGAGCCTAGTCTTCTTCTTCTTAATTAATTAATTAATTAAGGAAATTCAAGCCGGATTTCTAGTTTTGAGGTTCAATTTTTTGCCTCAATACATGTGGTGCTTCTGGTCTATTAGGTATTTATCTATGTTGGGCAATTGCAATTAATGGAATGCAGAAGTACAAAGTGTGTTTGGTTTGGCAAAAGTCATTTTCCATACCAAGATAATTCATGTTTCATGTTCTGCTCCATTAATTTTATGTGACTCTTTTAAAGATAAATGAGAAAATATTTGAATGTAATTTATTCGTATGCCTTTTAAATATTTTAAATTGTTAATTATTGTGACTTATACTATTTTTATATTATTTCTAAATATGTAAATTATTTTTTAAAAGACAGAAAAATATTGGATGTCCAAATTTACGACCAAAACTCAAAATGAAGAAGTATGTTTCTCAGAATCTGATACTCAAGATCTTATATTTTTTTCATGCTTCTAACAATCCATTGTGTTTCAACAACGCAATTTATCTTATATTGAAATGAAAATTATACATTTGGTCGGTAAGGATTCATATAATCGACCCATCTTGGTTGGAACTGATGCATAGTTATTATTGTTATAACAGATATTCATTGACTGAGGTGGGAAAAACCCTAGTCACAGATGAGAACGACTTATCCTATGGCTCGTACGTGCTCCAGCACCACCAGGATGCGTTGATGAGGGCGTGGACGATGGTCCATGAGGCCGTCAATGATTCGTCGACCGAGCCATTTGCGAAGGCAAATGGCGAGCCAGCTTACAATTACTATGGAAAATACCCGGAGATGAATAGCCTTATGTTAAATGCAATGTCTGGAGTTTCTGTGCCATTTATGAAGGCAATTTTAGAGGGATATGATGGATTTCAAGGGGTGAAAACACTTGTTGACGTTGGTGGGAGTGGTGGAGATTGCTTGAAGATGATTATGGAGAAACATTCTAGTATTCAACTTGGAATCAATTTTGATTTGCCTGAGGTTGTTGAAAAAGCACCCCAAATTCCTCGTAAGTAATTGCCGAGTATTCTATTTTCTTCTCTTTTAGTATGAAAAATGAAATATCGAATTGAATTGTTGAAGCAGGACTAAAATAATTACTCCTTCTACTATAATATAATTTATGTGATATTTTTAATTTATCGAGAATCAATTTAACTAATATGCCAAGCTAAATATTGCAATGCTTCTCATATCAATATGCTAAAAATATACATTTAAAAATATTTGGTCAAAATTCATGAATCTCAATAAGAAAGAAGAGGGAATAGAAGATTAATCTAGATCTGAGATACTTCCCTCCTATCTTAGTTAGACTAGCCTAGCCTGAAGCTTACTTGAAGAAATAAAAAGATGAAAAAAAATAAAAGTTAAGAACAAACCATTTTATTCTTGGAAGAACATGTCATGACTAAAAAAGTAACAATGTTAAATTAGGGAGTTTTGTTAATATTAAAATTTACGTTATTTCTATGTTATGATTTATATCAATGGTAGAATATTTACTTTCCTTTTAGTCTAGGATTACTCTAAAATATTTATTTTCTTTCTAAGTCTATGATCTACATCAATTACATAATAATTAATTTCTTTTTAGTTTAGTATCTATAAGAAAAATATCATATTTCCTTTTATTTTATTCTCTTTAGTTCTCTATAAATAGAGATATTGTCCCTTTTTCAATGCCAGAAAATTTTTAGTGAATAAATGCAATTAGTTTTTATTCATTTTCTCTTCGATTTTTATTTCCGTTTCTTCGATTCCCTAACAGTGATATCAGAGCTTTCATCGATTTTCATGGATATGTGAGTTTCGTTGAAAAAAATTCAATCATTTTAACCCGTAAAGGCTCATTTTAACCTCCTATTAGGGCTCCGATATCTTTTAAACCCGTTCTCACTTTAACACATCGGACTCCAATATCTTTTAACTCGTGCTTACTTTCAACGAGTTGGACTCCAATGCCTTTTTAACCCGTGCCGACTTTCAATATACCGGACTTCAATTTTCAATCATACCTACTTTTAAGTTTTAACTATGACAAGTATCAATATCTCTTTGAATGTCCCACAAATCTTCATTGATGAAAACCATCAGACTGATCGATGAAGATAAAGTTAGAAAACCATTTTACAAGACGTTGAAGAAAAAGAAGAATCAAATGTTCAAACTCAAATTAGATATTTATTTTCCTTCTAAGTCTATAATTTACATTAATTACATAATAATTAGTTTTCTTTTAATTTAGTATCTATAAGGAAAATAGTTTTTTTTTATTCTTTTTAATTCTCTATAAATAGAGATGCGGTCCTTTATTTTCAATGCAAGAAGCAATGAAATGAATAAATGCAATTAGTTTTTGTTCATATTTTCTTCATTTTTTACTCCCGTTCCTTGGATTCCATACCACTTAATACATTATTAAAAAAAATGTCAATTTGATGTCAATTTAATCTGTTACAAATTAATTAGTGGAACGTTAATTAAGTGAGACATCTAAGTGAGAGAAAAGGGATAAATCTCTAGCCAAAATATCATGACGTTAAGGGAAAATGAATAATTAAGTTCTGACCTTACAAATGTAGATAGGTCTTTACACTTTACTATTGATCTTTTTTTCCCACAATATGATTTAATTTCTGTCGAATCGTACTCCAGATTACCTTTAATTGACAAACATGAAAATTGACAAGAGTGTGACTACTGCGACTTTTTAGTTACCTTTAAATCTCTTTCATGTATTGAATTGAAATATGTGACTAAATCCTAAATAAGATAAGTTTTGGCGTGCAGGTATAAAGCACGTTGGTGGTGACATGTTTAAATACATACCAAAGGGAGACGCTATTTTCATGAAGGTGCAATTCTTTTTCTTTAAAAATATTGTGAACTCTAGTTTGTTTGAACTTAAAATTGAGTATTGACCATTAGGTTATCAGAGTTGGTTAGGCAAAGGAAAGAACAGAAGGTAGAGATATTGAAAATGTGATTCAGGAAATAACTCCACCTTATTAACTTAATTATTTTCCTAATTTATTTCCCAAATATAATAGTACTAATTAAATGCACTAGTGAAGATAAGATCATAATATAATCCAAGCTCTACCGATTTGCTAGTTATCTCTTATATTCCGCTTGTTTGGTCAAACTCCCACAATCTATTTACTTTGAAAAATATTTTTTGTTGGAAGTGCTTTTTAAAAAGTAGGAGAGTAGTAGTTATATTTGCTTATATTTGAGCAGCAGGTTGTGCTTATACAAGGTTCCAAAAGTGCTTCGGAGAAAAAACTATATTTTAGGTTATGAAAAATATATAACTTTTACTGCTACTCAAAAATACTTATGGAGGGCACGGATTAGAGTAGAAGGTTAACATGTAGTTGAGCATTGCCCCCTTATCATTCCATACTAGTAGTCGTAGTATTACTTTTGTAGTTTCTTGTCCTTCGATTTCTGCTATTAGTTGTTGTTTCTTGTTCTATATATGACTATCGTATTACTTTGTGGTTGTTACTCCCCTCTATAGCTCTATCATGCTTTTATAGTTTGTTTCCATGGTTTATTCGTTTTGTTATTTTTTTTATGCTGCTATAAAATGCTTGTCCTTATGACGAGGGTCTATCGGAAAAAACTTCTCTACCTCTCAAGATAGATGTAAGGTATGCGTACACTCTACCCTCCCCCGATCCTATTTTATGAGATTTCACTGGATATGTTTTTGTTGTTGTACTACTCAAAAACACTTAAACTTTTTCCTAAAAATCACCTCAACTCTCAAAACTAAACACTTTTTTTTGAAAAAGAAAAAAACCTTCCAACTTCCAGGACAAATACGCTATTAGAAAAACTTATCATATTCAGTGTTCACTCGTTATCCTTGCACACACCCTCTCCATATTGACCAAAAAAGTTAAAGAAAAAAATAAACAAATCGATCACGTGTTTAGAATGTTTCCTTTTGTTTTAGGAGTAGTAATTACTAGTTTACTACTAGTATTGAACTAGATATATATCGACCACGTGAAAGAGGTAGATGAGTTGTTGCTTTCAAATAGTACGTACATGATCATAATGTTTTTGCTTCGGTCCCTATATATGAAGTGTTGCGACCAAATTATCGGCCTCTTTGGACCAATTTAATTTGTCGTTTCATCATTCTGAACACTGATGAACGTACGATTTTGGCATTGCGTTTTTGAATTGTAGACTACACCCGTCATAATTTTCACACGGGGTTTGTTTGTTCCGAACGATAATGTTTTTCACAAAAAAAAAAAAATCCTTTTCTAAAAAATAGTGATTTCTTACTTATTTTTGGGTGTTACTATCACAAAAACATTTGTATATAATTTAAGCACACTATGCTGATAGGGTGCTGGGGGTAAGAAAAAGACAATTAACGTGAAATATCACTTATAGATATTGTTCGTGTCGTGCCAAGTGCACTCACTGATTCGAGCATATAAATGTTGAGAATGTGAAGAGGGAACCTGGAAAACTCTATGGAAGCAATGAATGAAGCTTGAAGCTTCGAGTTCGGCTAAAACAAGAGAGATGGATCGAGTAAAAAAGGAATGAACATGTAAAAATAAAGGGGATTTAATTAGTCCATTAAGAGCATAAGTATGCCACTTTTGTCACGGCTAGGGCATAAAATTGCCCCTTTACTGAAGGAGGGCAAAAGTGCTCCTCGGCTATAATAGAGGGGCAATTTTTGCCCTTTTCCAAAAATTAAATTAACTCTATATTTTAATTGTGACGACATGCAGTGGGTGATAACAACATGGACTGACGATGAATGCAAACAAATATTGAAGAGTTGCTATGATGCACTTCCAGAGAAAGGGAAATTGATAGCTTGTGAGCCAGTATTGCCTCACCACACTGATGATAGCAAGAGAACTCGAGCCCTTCTTGAAGGAGATATCTTTGTCATGACTATTTACCGTGCCAAGGGTAGGCACCGGACTGAGGAGGAATACCGGCAGCTCGGCGGATCAGTCGGTTTCACCGACTGCCGGGGTTTCTACATCGATCATTTCTTCACCATTCTTGAATTTCAGAAGTAATGAATAAATATGGTTACAACAATTCTGATAGTTCTATCGTTAAGATGTTTATTACATATTTATTTTTCTAATTATAGAATATATCGAACGCCTTTTTCAATCCATATTATATATAAGAATGGATAACTGTAGCATTTTATCTATCAGTCGATGAAGAGTCACGAAAACTATTTTTCTAATTTATCATATCCCAAGGAAAAATATATTTTTGAGAAAGGACGAGCATGATTGAGTAGTTAATTGGCTATATATATATAATCTTGTTGGAAAATATTATTAGGTCGGGTTCACTCATAAGGGGGTGTTAGATGGTCCAATTGCCCATTAAATATTCATTGATGTTAAACTCTAGTGCTAACCTATATAAACACCATTATAAGTGTTTAAGAAATGTTCATCTATCATATAGAGACAAGTGAGATTTAGAAATTAAATAAGATCAATCTCTGCATCAAAAGGCCGCTTCATGAAGATCTCTAACGACCAATGACATAAGTTGTGATTGTTGTAGATCCGCTTCTACTGAGGAGAACTATAAGTCTCATAAACTAGTATTTATGATTGAGATACAACATTGGTATCAGAGCCCTAAACTTGTGTCATTGGTCGTCAGAAATCTTCATGAAGCAGATGGATCCTCTTTGTCCACAACCTAGATATCTTTTTTATTACATAGATGATATTATGTGCAAACCATAGTCATCTCTAAATGATGGATAAATCTTTGGGAGAAGACATAGATTGCACCATGAACTATACCCGAAATTTCGAATTCACACTCCAACAGATTGCGCGATCTATTACCCCCTTCACAATTAAAAAGTAAATTTATTTAACCCTTGATACACATATAACCAATTGCACAAGAAAGTGTTACACACTCGCCCGCCACGTCAGTGTCATGTCAGAAATCTTATAATTTTAATTTTTATATTCGTTTCCTTTTCTTTTCTTTATTCATTAATTTTTCTTTTATTAATTATATCTTACACTAATTAATTATTAATTAATCATTAAAATCCTCCAATAATTATATATTCTTCATCACTAAACCACCACACACCATCTCTTATTCCACTGAAAATACTATATCCACTAGCACTGGAGCCACGATTACCCACTTAATTCTTAATTCCACCAAAAATGCTGAGAATCTAGTAAAAGAACCCTCTTCTTTTGAGAAAGAACATGCATTTTTCATCATACAGAGATAGTGTTAACAGATTTTGGCCAAAAAAAAATTCCGACAAACTTCCATTTTTTCCGATCAACCTTCAATCTCTTTTATTTTTCTCTCCCACTTCAATCTATCCTTAATATTACATTGTTAAAACCGAAGGGTATCAAATGCTACGAAAAGTAAAAAAAAAAAAATCGAATGCAATTCTGTTTCCGAATGTCGACAATTATGTCGTCCGACACCAGTAACAACACTTTAGCAAAACAGAAAAATAACTTGAAGAGTAAATGCAACGGAAATTTAAAGAACATAAAAGTTTTAAATTTTCATAAGTTATATAATATATATAACTTGTGATGGTCAATGACCAAATGTATTGTATATATATTATATATAAATAGACAAATTCCTTTCTTTACAAATTTACAAGATAAAACGGAAATGAATTAAAAGTTGAAGTCGCATATGACTTCTGCCTGAAAAATCTAACTAAGTAGACATATACAACCTCTCATTAAAATCGCTTCATACAAAGCTAATCTAGAATCTAAACAACAATTGTAATGTTGGACAGAATGTTGTCAACACACTCAGGCAACACTGGTGATCCAAATTTCTGAGATGAAATCCCGAGAGCTCTCTTGGTATTTTTATTTTCTGATTCTGGATATCGATTCACTGTAGTAGCCTCTCTATTTATAGTAGATAGTCTTCCTTGAAAAGCTCATCGATCGGTTGTGGAGGTTGAGGAAAAGGTGGGCAGCTGGTAGGATTGGTTGGAGACGATCAAGGAGTAAAAAGCTCTAACAACTTTGACTTGTTCCTCATGAAAAGCAGCAGCATTGACTCGTTCTTCACATGTGTTTACCAACTCCTTTTTACCTTGCCAAGTCATATTTACTACATAGTAATCATTACATGAACTAAGACAAAATCAGTTCAGAAAATGTTGGTCCGAATGTTGTGTAACATTTGTCCCAACATTCTTATACATTCAAATCAATATTTCAGGATAATATGTTGGGTCAAATATCACAACATCAAATTCAACATTAACAATATCCCTCTTTTTGCATTCCCTGGGTAAAGAATTGAGGAGTCGCCACCTAATTATTTTTTATGGTGAATTAGGACACCTAAATATTAAACTAAATGCTGCAATGTAACTCCAATTTTAAGGTCTGCGAAACTAGTGAGATTCTAGATAAGAGTTCTTTATTATCCTAAAGGGAAGGGGTTAGGCATCCTTTAAGATCCGCTAACTTGCGGTTATCCGGTCAAACTCAGGTTAATTATTGCTAGGAAAATGCATGTTTTACAAGTATACTAGATTTAAAGATGTTTGCAAATAATTAGTAAATGATGCATTTTAAAAAGAAAGATACATGTAGAGATTTTTTAAAAATATGCATTTGTATGGTATTTTAAAGAGAAATACATGTAGAGTTGGAAAAATATGTATTTGACAATTGATAGTAAAACAAATTATTTATAATGCCAAAGAAGTAAAATTTTGGGAATCAATGAATTGTAAATTGACAAAAGATAAACTTATTCGGTATGATTAATAAAGCAAATAAAAGATGACAAAAGTTATTTTGAAAATCTTGAATACGCGTGACGAGCCTAAAATAAATAAACTAGCGAAGGTTTTCTAAGTTTGAATTTAACCGAGCCTACAAATAAATAAGCTAGCGACGGGTTTCAAATCTTAAACTACCCTATGAATTAATCCTAAGTTTGCCTATTCTAAGCATTTCAATAGTTACATAAGTGCGATAAATAATATTACAATACAAAGCGGGATAAAAGCTGAATTTAAAGAAAGAAATAAAAATAAATAAACTCCGAGGAATAATCTGACTTTATTTACTTTAGTCCCTGCAAGCTGTCAAGAACAAACGGTTAGAAACATTTAAAATACAAATAACTTCACATCCGTATTCAAAACAGTGAATGTTTTGATCACGGAGGGCTCAGACTTAAATTTTGAAAAGAACATTCCAATCACGTCGTGGCTGCAAACATATGACTAATGTGATTTATTTTGATTGCCTCGCCTACTAAACGTGTTGGTCTCTCGGGTGAAATAGAAAAGATCACTATAATCACGTCGTGGCTGCGAATATATAACTTGTTGGTTATTTTAATCACCTCGCCTACTAAACATGTTGATCTCGGATGAAATAAAAAGGTTTAAGCCTCATCATTGCCCAGAAGTTATATTTCCGTCTTTACAACTGTGGAGGCCTCAAAATCGACGGATATTTTTCATCGGCCAGTGTAGTATCGTGTTCAAATCAGTAAAATTAAAATGAAACAGTAAACAGCAGCAGCAGACGGTAAAACAGTAAGCAGAAAATAATTTCCGAAAAAGACGCGGTGTTTAGTTTAAAACAGTAACAACAGTATAATATTCGTTGCACGGATGTTTAAAACAGTAAATTGAAAAAACAGTAATCTGAAACCGAGCAATGACCTGAAACAGAAAAACAGCACCCGAGCAGGCGCAATATTTGTTTTAAAAAAAACAGTAAAAAACAGTAAGATATCCGTTGCCCGGATACTTAAAACAGTGCTAAAAAAATAGAGAAACGAAACGAAAGAAAAGTGCGGCTTCGAAGTTAATTTCATCGGCCTTAATGCAATATTAATAAAACAATAAAACAGTAAAAGAAACGAGCAGTGAGCAATTAAAGTATCCGACCCAAATTCTGAAATTTTGGAACCGAAACAGGATTAAGAAGTATTTATGAAAAATCCGACCCGGATCATGAACAGTGACCCGAATAAAATTCAGCACCAATTTCAGATAACCAAGAACAAGAATGTGAAATGCAAGAATTCCAGATAATATTCAAATCGGGTCGACCCGACCCGGGTCAGTGACCCGACCCGAATCAGTGATCCAAACCCGAATCAGATTTTAACACCAAATTCAGATAACCAATAACAAGAATATGAAATGCAAAAATTCTGGAAATATCCAAATCGGGTCGACCCGACCCGACCCGGGTCAGTGACCCGACCGAATCAGTGATCCAAACCCGAATCAAATTTTAACACCAAATTCAGATAACCAATAACAAGAATATGAAATGCAAGAAATTTAGAAACCCCAAACCGGGTCGACCCGACCCGGGTCAGTGACCCGATCCGAATCAGGTATCGAATCCGAAATCAAATGTTCACCAAATTCAGATAACCAACATACATGAATATGAAAATGCCAGAATTCTGAAAATGTTACCCGACCCGGGTCATTGACCCGACCCGAATCAGGTATCCAAATCCGAAATCAAATGTTCACCAAATTCAGATAACCAACATACATGAATATGAAAAATGCAAGAATTCTGAAAATGTTACCCGAACCGGATCGACCCGACCCGGGTCAGTGACCCGACCCGAATCAAGTATCCAAAATCAGAGAATCAAAAGTGGAGAACAAACCTTTTCGGACTTGATTCTTGAATAACAAGGAAGGCAAATGCTTACAATCAAGAACACAACAAAATATTTATATATTGAATCGTTTTCCAAAAATCCTCCGAAAATTCCTTTGAAAATCCTCCCAAAAATCTGTCCAATCCCCGCCCTAAAATGAAGAACAACATGGGGTATTTATAGGTGGATTCCCCCTTAAAAAACGAGTTTGAAATTCAAAATAAAGGAGCCAAAATCGCGGATTTGAGGGGCATGGGGTGCGGATTTTCGGGTGTCGGCGTAACAGAGGGGAGTTGGTGGTGGCAGGGGGTTGGTGATGGCAGGGCGAGGTGACCGGCGACGTGGGGTCGCCGGTATAGGGGTGTGGGGTCGCGGCGATTTGTGAGGGGGGGGTTAGGGTTTTTGATTTTTTTTGGTTTTTGGGGATTTTTTTTTGGGTGGGGGGCGTTTTTAGGGGAATTAAAAGGGGTGTGGGTCTTGGGTTTGGGTTGACGGGTCGCCGGTTGGGCCTGGGGGTTGGGTTTAAAGGGTAAGGGGAATGGGTTTGGAAGGTTTGGGCTGAGGGGTTGAAAGGAAAAAAAAAGGGAAAGGGAATTGGGCCGCGGGTTAGGCCGATTAGGCTTGGAAATTGGGTGTCAACAGTCTTTCTTCACAAAACTCGTTAAAATGTACATTTGCCTTATGGTGTTGTCACAAATGTTGTCCAACATCTGTAATCAACAATTTCAAGGTCATGTTCTCACTTAATATGTGATGACATACAAGCAAACATGTGTATAGCAATTCATAGGATTAGAAAAAATATGAGCACATATATACACATATCATCCAATATATACAAAACAAAAATAGAAATAAACCATTGTGAACAAATATCCACATCAATCCATCAAACCATTGAACAAACATTTACAACTTTAGACAAATTCCTTTCTTTACAAATTTACAAGATAAAATGAAAAGGAATTAAAAGTTGAAGTCGCAGATGATTTCTGCCTGAAAAATCTAACTAAGTAGACATAGACAACCTCTCATTACAATCGCTTCATACAAAACTAATCTAGAATCTAAACAACAATTGTAATGTTGGACATAATGTTGTCAACACACTCAGACAACACCGGTGATCCAGATTTCTGAGATGAAATCCCGAGAGCTCTCTTGGTATTTTTACTTTATGATTCTGGATATCGATTCACTGTAGTAGCCTCTCTATTTATAGTAAAGAGTCTTCCTTGAAAAACTCATCGATCGGTTGTGGAGGTTGAGGGAAATGTGGGCAGCTGGTAGGATTGGTTGGAGACGATCAAGGAGCAAAAACCTCTAACAATTTTGACTTGTTCCTCACGAAAAACAGCAGCCTTGACTCATTCTTCACACGTGTTTACCAACTCCTTTTTACCTTGCCAAGTCATATTTACTACATAGTAATCATTACGTGAAGTAAGGCAAAATCAGTTCTGAAAATGTTGGTCCGAATGTTGTGTAACATTTATCCCAACATTCTTATACATTCAAATCAATACTTTAGGAGATATGTTGGGTTCAAATGTCACAACATCAAATCCAACATTAACAAAACACATCCATGATAATTTGTAAATTATCCTATGAAATTGAAACCCAAAAGGATTTTTAATCCAAAGGATAAGACTATAACTTGAGTGATCATCTCTAGATCATCTCAAGCAATACAATTTCTCCCCTTGCCATTTTTCTTCCAAAAAATAGTGAGCATAAGGATGAATTTCTTAAATATTAGCATTAACTCTTTCTCACATTAGAAAAATACATTTGTATCTCATGTAATAGACCCTATATAAAGGGCTTTACTTGCACTTTTAGCTCTCAAGAATAGTATTATTCTATTATCTTGTTATTGCTTTGTAAGAATTCATGTTATGAATAAAAGACTTTCATGAATTCTATCATGGTGTCAGACCCAAGAGCGCAAGTTAATATTTTTAGCTTGATCGCGGATCCAACTTCGCGGTGAGTTAGTTGGGGGTTCACATGCAGCACGCCCCTGGTATCAGTTAATTTTTTTTGGCTTGTTTTGGAAGCTCGTGCTCGTTTTGGCTGCTCGTGCTCGTTTTGATCTTGACTTCCGCATCTGATTGGTGAGATCTGCCCTTTATTATTTTGTTGCTTGTTATTTGGGATTGTTGCTTGTTATTTGGATTTTTTCTGTTTAAAATTCATAATGGCTGGATGTGATGATTCTTTGCAAACTATTGGTGTTCGGTTAGATGGAAAAAATTATTTCTATTGGAGTTATGTCATGGTAAAAATTTTGAAGGGAAAGGGGCTTTGGGATTATATGTCTGGAAAAGATAAATGCCCTAAAGTTGGAGATGAAAAACTTGATGAATTATTTAGGAATTGGGAGACCAATAATTCAAAAATTATTACTTGAATTAATAACTCTGTTGAACAAAGAATTGGTGTTCAATTGGCTAAGTTCAAAACTGCTAAAGAGATTTGGGATTATCTGTCAAGATTGTTTGTGCAGAATTATTTTTACTATTAAATATCAGTTACAATCTGAAATTCGTGTACTAGTACAAAATGACTTGGGCATTCAAGATTATTTCTGTGCAATGACCACTTTGTGGGATCAATTAGCTATGACGGAATCTACTGAATTACAAGCATGCGATGCTTATATTAAATGCAGAGATGAAGACCGTCTTGTTCAACTATTGATGGGTCTTCAGTCAGAATTTGAGAATTGTTGTTCAGGCTTGTTGCATCGCAAACCCTTACCATCTGTTGAAGATATGGTAAATGAACTTATGGCTGAAGAAACATATTTGAAGACTCTAAAAGGGGTACATAAGACTTCTACTTCCGTATTGGCAGCTCCTTCGTCTACACCGATCCTTGCAGCCCCTACACACCAGTATAGAACATCTATCATGGGTAATTGTAATTATTGCAAGAAACCATGACACTGGAAGAATCAATGTCCTGAGCTACGGAAGACGTCAGGTTCTAAGCCTCCACATTCGGGACAAGGACATAAGCCTTCTCAACAGAAGCCATATTCTGGGGGTCAATTTCAGAACTCGTATCCACCGACTCAGGCTTCCTTTGTGCCCTCTCTTGATCACCCAACTTCAGGAGCCTCTGTGAGTCACAATACTAATTCTATAACTGACCAATTTCAGAAGTTCCTCGCCTTCCAACAGATTTAAAAGAATTCTCAGTCTATGCTCTTTCTGCTCATTCCGGCTCATCACCATCTATTGGTTCATGTATCATTTCGTCTTCTTGGATCTTGGACACTGGAGCTGGAAATCATGTCTCTTGATTCTTTCGTCTTTGTATCTATGTCTTCTGACCCCCCCTTCCACTTCTGTTGTGACTGCTGATAGCACACCTATGCCATTGACATACATTGACACCATTCATACATCTACTATATCATTACCTGATGTTTATTGCATTCCAAAATTACATATGAATCTTACTTCTGTTGGTCAAATATGTGACTCTGGATGTTTTATTGGTCTTTTCCCTAATTCTTGTTATATGTAGGATCTAAAATCTAAGAAAGTGATTGGGACAGGGCGTAGAATGGGGAAAGGTCTCTATGTTTTGGATGAGCTGCATCTTCCTACTCATGCAGCAACTATGCCTGTTAATCTATCTTCTTTTCATTTAACACCTTCCTCTTCGAAGTTTTATTTGTGGCACTCTAGACTTGGTCATGTATCAGGCTCTCGCCTGCGTTTTATGTGTAATACATGTGTTCTTGGTGATTTACAATCCGATGATATTTCTTATTGTAGTGGATGTAAACTTGGAAAATTTTCCGCTTTGCCTTTTAATCTTAGTACTTCTACTTTTTCTGCACCATTTGATCTAGTTCATTAAGATGTTTGGGGGCCAGCACCTATCCCTACTAAGGGAGGTTCCATATATTATGTTTCCTTTATTGATGATTATACTCGTCATTGTTGTGTTTATTTGTTGAAAAGACGTTTTAATTTTGTTCATACTTATGATGAGTTTCAAGACTATGTGAAAACTCAACATTCTACCATTATTAAATGTTTTCGGGTGATTTAGGAGGTGAATATACTAGTGGGGATCTTTCTGGTATTTTCAAAGCTGATGGTACAATACATCAGTCTTCTTGTACTGATACACCACAACAAAAAGGGGTAGTCGAGAGAAAGCATAAACATATTGTTGAGACCGCTAGATCTATGCTTTTGTCCGCTAGTGTACCTAGTGAATTTTGGGGAGAAGTTGTCATTACATCTGTTTATCTTATTAATAGGATCCCTACCTCTCATAATTCTGGGATTTCTCCATATGCTAGACTATTTGGTCACACCCCACTATATTTCCATTTGAGAGTTTTTGGTTCTACATGTTTTCTATGTCCACACGCAGAGCGTACTAAGTTATCTTCTTGTGTCGCCATTTGTGTTTTTCTTGGATATGGGGTTGGGCAGAAAGGTTATCGTTGTCATGATCCAGTTTCTGGAAAATTGTGTGTCTCGTAATGTTTCCTTTATTGAGCATGTTCCTTTCTTTTCCATCCCACATACCTCACATGGCATAACAAAATCTGACCTTATTGATATTGATCCTTTTGATGCTGATTGCCCATCTGATTCTACATCTATATCATCTGTTCCTTCTCAGTCTTCTAGCAGGTCCCATGATATTGATACTCAGCTCCCTCCTACGCCTATTTCAGAACCTCTTGTGGTTGCAGATCCAGATCCACTTCGCTATCCTAAACACACTTTGTGATCTACTCAGGTATCCGATTTTGATTATTCTTGCTATGCTCCATCATTCGCTTTCTTTATAGTTTATATTAATTCTCTCTCTGAGCCTGCCTCCTACTCTGAGGCAGCTCGTGATCCTCTTTGGCAAGAGACTATGAATGAGGAACTAGCTGCTTTGAACAAAATTGGTACTTGGGATTTGGTTTCTCTACTAACTAGTAAGAAAACTATTGGTTCTCGATGGGTGTACAAGATTAAGACCAAGTCTGATGGTTCTATTGAGTGATATAAAGCTCGTTTGGTTGCAAAGGGTTTTGCTGAAGAATATGGTATGGATTATGAAAAGACTTTTGCACCTGTTGCAAATATGACACCTGTCCGGGTTCTTATTGCAGTGGCCTCTTTTCGTCATTGGCATATTTCACATATGGATGTTAAAAATGCTTTTTCGAATGTGGATCTTCAAGAAGAAGTCTACATGGTCCCTCCACCTGGTGTTTCACATAGTCTAGGACAGGTGTGCAGGCTTAATAAAGCCCTGTATGGTCTCAAACAAGCTCTAAGAGCTTGGTTCGACAAGTTCTCCACTGTAGTATTATCTCTTGGGTTTATTTCCAGCTTTCATGATTCGACGTTATTTGTTAAATCATCCCCTGCAGGTTGTATTTTGCTTTTGTTGTATGTTGATGACATGATCATTACATGTGATGATATTGATGATATTGCAAACCTAAAATCTACTTTGTCTCGCCGTTTTGTGATGAAAGATTTATGTCATCTACGTTACTTTTTAGGCATTGAGGTAGCTTATTCTGAGAAGGGATATCTTCTCTCCTAGTCTAAGTACATTGCAAATATTCTTGAGTGGACCCGTCTCATAAATACTCGTATAGTTGACTCTCTTCTTGAGGTTAATGTTCGATATACACCTATTGACGGGATCCTCTTCCTGATCCCACTTTATATCGTTTAGTTGTAGAGAGTCTGGTGTACCTCACCATTACTCGCCCTGACATTTCATATGTTGTTCACATTGTCAGTCAATTTGTTTGCTCTCCTACATCTATACATTGAGATGCAGTTATGCGTATTCTTCGCTATCTTTGAGGAATGATTTATCAGAGTCTCTTGTTTCCATCGATCTCATCATTGGTGCTTCGTGCATTTTCGGATGCAGATTGGGCTGGTGACCTAACTGATCGGAAATCAACTACTGATTATTGTGTATTTTTAGGAGATTCACTCATCTCATGGAAAAGTAAGAAACAAGATGTGGTTTCTCGCTCTTCAACTGAGGTAGAGTATCATGCTATGACTTCTACTATGTGTGACATTGTATGGTTACGTCGGTTATTGGTTGATATCTGTGTCTCTCTTTCCTCACCAACACCGATGTATTGTGATAATAAGAGTTCTATTCAGATTGCGCACAACACAGTCTTTCATGAACGTACCAAGCATATTGAGATTGATTGCCATATTATTCGATATCATCTTCAGCAGGGCACTCTATCTTTGCCATTTGTCTCATCTTCGATGCAACATGCAGATTTATTCACAAAGGCGCATACCTTAAAGCGTCACTGATTCTTTGTTGGCAAACTCTCGATGCTTCTGTCTACACTATTGCGAGTTTGAGAGGGGATATTAGCATTAACTCTTTCCCACATTTCTTTTGTCCCACATTGAAAAAACACATTTGTATCTCATGTAATAGACCCTATATATACATGGCTTTACTTGTTTTTCTTTTACTTGCACTTTTAGCTCTCAAAAATAGTATTATTCTATTATCTTGTTATTGCTTTGTAAGAATTCATGTTATGAATAAAAAAGTCTTTCATGAATTCTATCATTGAACAAAATCCAGAGTAAAAAAAATGAAACTAAAAAGGAAAAAAGAGAAAAAGAATGGAACAAGCTCGTTGACGGAGACCAGCTCGTCGGAACTCCGGTAGCGAAAGTGGAATGAGCTCGTGAGGTTGGGGGAAAATGAAGAGGGGGGGGGGTTACAAAAATCTGAATTTTGTAATTAAAAAAAAAAAAATGAATAACTTTAACCAAAACACACCTCTTTTTAATTATTTCTATATTTTGTGTCACATTAGCTCTTAGGGTGTAAATAAATTCACTTTTTAATTTTACAGAAGGTAATAGATCGTCCGATTAGTTAAAGTGTGAACTCGACTTTTCGGGTATAATTCAGGGTGCAATCTATGTCTTTTTCCTAAATCTTTCTTAAACACCCATAATAATATTTATATAGACTAACTCTAGGATTTAACGTCGAAGAATATTTAATGGGCTTATGAGTCATCTAACACCCCTGTAGACTCGGCCCAATAATATTTCCAACAAATCCGTTTATGCTCTATTTCTTCGGTTGGTTTGAGAGTTCCAGAACATGTGGACTATATATATATATATATATATATATATATATATTTGTTGGAAGTGACACAACATCATAAAACAAAAAACATAAAGACAAGAGAGAAGAAATTAACGAAAAGGAAAGATAAAAATAAAAACAAAAAAAAGTTTGTTGGACTATATATATATATATATATATATATTTGAATTGGGAAAATTACGGCCAATGCCTTTGAGTGATCTAGTTTATACATTCACCTTGCTTTAGTTTGCAAGCAAATGATATTTCATTTTGGATTTTATTTTAAACTTTTAGATAAAACAATTTTATTTAATAGGAGTAAGTTTTTGTTGGGAGATTTTGCTCTATGGTACTTTATAAAGCGATGTGAAGTATATAACTATTACAAGTATTAGAAAGGATAAACAAAGATTCAATAGTTCAACTAGTAATCTGAAAATTACAAGATAACCACAAAAAGCGAAATTACAATTTTGTTGAAAACGAAAAAATGGAAGCTGGTTTTCTTTGAGTCGAGTGTGGCACTCTGTCCTTAAGACAATATTGCCCAGTATGTATCCTTTATACGTCTGGACAATTTGTCTCCCAAGATAAAAGCAGACAATGGAACACTTGAGCAAAGGAAACTCAAGAGCTACGAAAGTGAAGAATATTGAGTAACGAAATGATGCTTGGAAGTTGTAGGAAGAAAAGCTGTTTTTGTTGTGTATTTTTCGTGAGCTTTATGAAGCTTGTTATTTTTCTGCTCTTTTTTTTTTTTTGGTGCTCAACAATGGTGTAAGGGTGTGTTTATATAGGTGAGGAGGGGCTGAAAAGCGCCTCCATAATAGCCAAATAATGGCCATTATGGAGGTAGTAAAGTCACCAACATAAATAGTGAAAGACCAAGCTGTTTTGGCCATTATAGGAGGAGTAATTCGACCAAAATAAATGGTGAATTGAGAGCTTGGAGCGTTCTAGCTTTGACTTGTCGAAATTCCAACTTTACGAAAACTTGGGGACAAAGCGTACATCTTGAAACTTTAGGGACAAAGCGTACATACGAAGAATTCTGGTCCAATTGCGCACATACGAAACTCGGGATCATAGCAGCAAAGTTTTTACAAAAAGATAATATCGAAACCTGGCCAATTTTATTTAATAGGACCCACGACCAGGCAAAGAGAACAAGAGAATTCAAGAGAACCGGAACCAAGGAACCGGAACCGGAACCGGAACCGGAACTCGTATACTTGCAACCAAAGCACATCTAGAGTCCTCCTGGCTTTAAACACATGGGATACCAGCAGGGTGGCAACCCCATGGTGTAACCAATTTCGAATCCACAATTCTTTCTTCCAAATATAACGGGGTGAAAGACCAACTGCTGGCTAATTTTTTCCATGCTTCAAACACCTTACTTCGTGAACCAATATCTCTTTTTTCATTTCTCAATGAAATTTGACGATTCTTGGCCTACGGTTATCTACGTACTTAGTAGAATGTGAACCCGAGCTTAAGATTCTCTGACATACGTTACACTAGTGTTTAAGCGAGCACATTAAGGTCCTCCCTTAATTGGTGGGATACCCTGCCGCCATCGCCAAATTTCCAACAATCCCCTCTTGAAAGAGATTTTGGCGCACTCACATGAGTGTCTTTTCATTTCGGGGATGTGTCGATTTAAGGAGAGTTGGGTAGCCTCGGCTTTCCAACCTTGATTGAATACCATCGGACTACTTACTTTAACCGCGGTGAGCGTGATGTCTTGAACCGTCGGTGTTTAGTGTAAGCCAAGACAACGGTACCAACACAACAAATTCCCCCATCTTCTTCGTAACCGACGTCTTGGACTTAAGTGCGTTCAATTTGAGGCGGCCCAGTCCTCGCACTTAAATAGGTGGAAAGGGCTATACCCCACTTCACAAGTGTTAGGAACCATTAAAAAAGACCTAACCTCAATTGTTGAGGATCATTCTGAGTTTTGAAAACTTAACCTTTAACTTGTGAGATAGCACTTAAACGTCTATCGCAGCAGGAACGGCAGTTTGGTGTTTCTTTTCGAAATCACTATCCAAGTGCTCATGCTTCCACAGGCGATCAAGTGAACCTTTACAACTTAGTTTTCCCATTGAACCAAATTACCGGGATCTCCGGTTACGTAAGGTTGGGTTTTTGTATTGGTCCGTATATTTTGGGTTTTAAGCCCATTCCCCTGACAAAGTAACACTTGATCTGGGTAGTCCCTTAGTTTGAGTGACACCCGTGATGATCAATCGCCATACGGTCTTATGTCTGACAGATCTGCCGATATGTCCAGACGCCGTCATCGTGTCCTTCCTAAACCGGTGTAGAACTGCTGAAGGCACGGGTTTCTCCCAATAAGGGACGTCCCTCAATGAGTCGGTGAGTTACTCAACTTCTTTCATGCTTTGTATAAAGCGATAAACTCATGCATCATGAATCGGAGTCGATGCGATTTTCCAAGAACCACGTGCATTTACTTGTAGCTTTGGTGTTCTTCAGATCGTCTCCATTTTGCATCACTGTGTTCTCTCGAACCATTGGACATCAGATACTTATAATCAGTAGATGAGCGAATAATTGGAATCGTCATATCCCTTGATTGATCATGTATTAAGAAAGCTTGTAGTTCAAATCTGTTTACGATTTGTTGGACGATACCCAGTCGGTTGCCAGTGTGTACAATACATTGAACTACACGGACCAGGCATATCCGCTCCTTGTCTATGGGTGCACCATGATTCCAATCAGTTCTATGATTCATATCTATTGGTCAGGGCTTCAAATCTAGGACCGTCAACTATTGACTAAGTCGTTAGAGAATACACATATCTTTCATATCAGAGACTTTGTTTCAATATGATTTTCAGACATCAAAATGAAAGTTGAAGGAAGCCCCAACGATTTAGGCAAACCAATTTTAGGAAGGGTACATTCAAACACCCGTGCCCTGTAAGACTACAGATAGCCCCTGGATGTGTGGTGGTTCCATATGATGGAATCTATTTCTCTCTTTAGCTTCTTTCCAAAGCGGTGCTTTTGGAGATGACAATTCTTTGTCAATTGTCCATGGTTCGTTTCAACCATACAAGCTAGGTGGAACAAGTCTTTGTCCCTCTTTGAGTTTTTAGTTCAACATCTAGAACAGGTTCTGCGAGATCGGAGTATTAAGTTCGGGATAGCCGACCTTTCGAGTCATGTAGATACGGAACATCTAGTTCGTGACATCGAGCTCGCAGGTTCTTGTTAACCTTGAGCAATTCTCCTTTTCCTATTTCAAGAAAGTTATCTTCAATAGATTCAACATTCTTTGATGCCAAGAGGCGATCAACACTACTCGTTATTTGCGGATCCGGTGGATATGCAATCTCTGATCTTAGGTCAAACTTGACCAATGTTTGATCAGGGCCCATATTTTACCAAGCTACCTCGTAATTAGAATCGGGTGCTAACAAGTTAGGCGAGGTGAGTAGTGAGCGATCGTTTAACCAAACGATGCTTCAAATTCTCCCCTCTATGTACTCACCAATCCATAGGCATAGTTGACTTGACTTTGGAAAACAACAACTCATCTTTGCTTTTCAACAAACAAAGGATTCCATCCGTTGTACTAAAATCAAATGACGATCACAACATTACTTGTCTCCCCCTCTATTTTGTATAAACTTCAAATCACCCAATTAGGTGTGACTAAGTTCTAGAGGGCAGTCGCTTCTTTCGTCTATTCCCATGACGAATTTGGAAAGGTGATTTTTGCCTCTTCGTCACCTCACACATTCATTTTGAGGGTTTATGTCGACATAAACAGTGAGGCATAAATCTCAACATCGTTAGCTTTTGAATGACTTGCTATTTAACGTGTCTTAATCTATGATGGCATAGATTACAAATATATCATTCATTTGGCCTAATATGCCACTGGTCTTAGTTATTACGGACTGTTGGACTAGTCTCAAATCGGACTTGACCAACAACGTCCTTTAACAAGTTAGGAACATGTATCACCTCTTTTAGAGTGATCTCATTCCTTGAAGTCTATGTGAGGACAACCTCCACCCCTTTGATTTTAGAGGTGGCGTTGCTTCGCATGAACAACCTTTTACCGTGGTTAGTATGAAGTGTAGCAGGATCATATATGATCCGGATACTACAATTGCTTTGGCGGGCCCGGAGTGTCCAATTTCTTTCTTGCCTTTCTTTAGGGATCATTAAGACACAGAACCTAAACACCTTACTAGGTGTCCATTACTTTTCTATGAAATGAATTCTGCGCACCACTCCGATTCCTTAGGAGGCTTATATGATCGAGTGTCCAATATCATCATATCAAAGGAATTTTGGCCACTTCGATCGCCGGAGGCTTTGTGTAGAGTGTCCAATATCATCCTATGAAGGGCAAATAGTATTTCAACGTCTTAGCCTTTCGTTAAGATTGGTGCTCGAGATAATTCTTGGCGCTTACTTAAGATGATTTCGCATTACGGTCGGTGGATCATACTCCCTCGTACGTGCGAACATGCTTTACACACTTTAGTAATTACACTTAAAAGAACGGAGTTTACAAAATCCAATCTTTAAACGGAAAAGAAGATGGAGATTAAACCGATTTGTTAAATAAAGGAATATAAATTATTTTCATATTCCTCCTTACTTTAATCCATTTTAATCGGACATAATTTAATCTTTATTCTTGACAAGTAAGAAAAATACTTATCCTTTAATCCTTATTCTTGATACGGATTCTCCTGTTTCATCTCCTTGCACACTTCATCAAAGCCTGAGTGTCCAATTCCTTCTCACTGTCATTATTGAGATCTTTTGTCCTAGACGGAATCTGAAGGCCTGTATTGCAAGATAAAAGCATCTTCACGCCTTCTCCTCTTGTCCCCGATTGACATCCTCGTGCTCTCGAGAGCGTTTGTTTCCATCGAGTCTTGGTACCAGAAAACACAGATTTGGCCACACAGGACATCTTTCCTAATAGTAATACAACACAAATATTGTCTTAAGTTGTTGGGAGATTTTGCTCTATGGTACACCAAGTATTGAAAGGATAAACAAAGATTCAATAGTTCAACTAGTAATCTGAAAATTACAAGATAACCACAAGCGAAATTACAATTTTGTTGAAAACGAAAAAAATGGAAAGCGGTTTCTTTGAGTCGAGAATGTGGCACTTTCTCCGTCCTTAAGACAATATTGCCCCGTATGTATCCTTTATCGTCTCGGAATTTGTCTCCCAAGATAAAGCACATGATGGAACCCTTGAGCAAAGGAAACTCAAGAGCTACCGTGAAGAATATAACGAAATGATCTTGGAAGTTGTTCTGTTATTTTCTGCTCTTTTTTTTTTGGTGCTCAAACAATGGTGTAAGGGTGTGTTTATATAGGTGAGGAGTGGGTGAAAAAGCCTCCATAATAGCCAAATAATGGCCATTATGGAGGTAGTAAATCACCAACATAAATGGTGAAAGACCAATTGTTTTGGCCATTATAGGAGGAGTAATTCGACCAAAATAAATGGCTGAATTGAGAGCTTGGACGTTTTTGTCGAAATTCCAACTTTCTACGAAAACTTGGGGACCAAAGCGTACATCTTGAAACTTTAGGGACCAACTTGAAATACATACGAAAGAATTACGGTGCACATCTGAAACACGGGATCAAATTTGCAGCGCGTGTGGTCTTTACGAACCGAAGCACATCCTAGGTCCTCCCTCCTTTAAACACATATGGGATACCTTGGGGTCCCAAACCCCAAACCAATTTCGAATCTTATATACACAACAATTCTTAGAGGAGAATTACACCTACGGTTCGTGAACCAATATCTCTTTATTTCTCAATGAAATTTGACGATTCTTGGACCCCTACGGTTATCTACGTACTTAGTAGATCATGCATGAATATGCCTTTGAAGGTGCTGAATTTATGTTTGCTGTTTGTTGATGCCATGATTTAGGCACTAGTACATGACTGATGACACAACATCATAAAACAAAAAACATAAAGACAAGAGAGAGGAAATTAACGAAAAGGAAAGATAAAAATAAAAACAAAATATATATTTGAATTGGGAAAATTACAGCCCAATGCCTTTGAGTAATTTAGTTTATAAAATATGACCAAATGTATATGTTTTATATTTTTATGTAATATACATACATAGTGTATAGATTTTATATATTTTAGCTATATTAGTAAATAAGTTTGGCCGAATGATATATATTGGTAAGTTTTCCATTTGAATTAAAAATATATTCTGGGGGAGGTTGGCAGTGCAGCATATTTCCCTATCTTACCTTAAGTTTATGAAAAAAATAATTAAACCGAAAATCAATGCAACACAACATGTTAGGTAAGGTTGAGTTGCTTGCTAATTAGATAATCAACAAAGAAGTTCGGCTTCTTAGGCACATGAGGAACCGGCCTAACATTTTTTCAATCGAAATCCCAATCAAAGACAAGTTCTATCAAGGCCAGGATCTGAAAGAGAGGATTGGCAAAAGCACTACTAGTTAAATTCAAGACACGCCATTTAATTTGTTCTAAGTTTTGTGTGCATAACTCTAATTTGCCATGAAGGCTAAAATAATGTGGAAAGACTTAAACATGCATAAAAAAACCATGATCTAGTACCATAAATTTCTAGTTGTAATAGAGATTCTAAGTTGACACTTGTTAGGAAAGATTATGGGGTCGAAGCAACCTCACTACTAAAGTGAAAGTTGAGAAAATGCGGAAATAAACTTTAGGCACAAGATTTACGTGAAAACCCCCAAACAAATTAGGGGAAAATCACGGGGCAAGTGTAGGAGGATTTCACTAAGATAATGGGATTACAATACTTCTCTCTAATGTACAAGGAGATAACAACAATTACCTACATCTCTTGTAACTAGGAGAACACTCAATCTCTCTAAACCAATATCTAAGGAGAAACCTGTGTTTTTCTCTCTTAAGAATACTAGGAGATTCTAGGGAGGTTTTGGAATGAATTAGAAGTGCAAACCTAAGGCCTATTTATAGGCTTCAAAAGAACACAAGTTAGGCTACCTAAATTAGGCTACCTAATTTTGGTAGAACACCAACTTTGATAGCACACATGTTTGGCTTCACACCCTCCTTTGTTGAATTCAATGTTTAGAAAGGTTGTCTCATATTTTGCACATTTTCCATATTTCCCATATAAGGGACTTCACCCTTACATTCTCCCACTTGAAGTCGCCTTTGGTAATCCCTCAATCATTCCTCACTGTCGATGACATGCTTGCGTCTCCGCTAGGCCACAGGAGGATCGACACCGTTCAAACTTGTTAGCATTAATTGGTTTCGTCATAGCGTCTGCTACTTTCTCATCGGTGTGGATCTTTTGCATGTCCACACTTCCTTCCTCCACTACTTCTCGAATGAAGTGGTACTGGACCCGTATATGTTTTGTCCTTGAATGAAAGGCCGGATTCCTTGCAATGTGCAAGGCACTCTGATTGTCACAAAACAGAACCATCTTCTCTTGTTTGTGCCCGAGCTCCTCCAGTAACCTTTGAATCCAAACAACTTCCTTGCAAGCTTGTGTAGCCGCCATATATTCTACTTCTGTTGTTGATAGAGACACAACAATCTGTAACTTTGACGCCCAACTTACAACTCCTCATGCAAGAGTAAACACATAACCGTAGTGGATTTACTTTTATCGAGATCGCCTACAAAATCTGAATCTACGTAGTCTCTGACAGTAAATTATGATCCTCCGTAACATAATGCAGCATTTGAGGTTCCTTTGATGTATCTTAGACTCCTCTTCACAGTACTCCAATGCTCTCCACTAGGATTCACCATAAATCGACTAACCGCTCCCACTGCTTGTGCAATGTCTGGTCTTGTGCACATCATGACAAACATTAAACTTCCCACTGCCGATGCATATGGTACTCGAGACATCTCCATCATCTCTGCTTCATTTGCTAGGACACGTACTTGAGGATAATTTGAAATTAGTAGGAAGTGGGGTAGAAATTGGCTTAATATATTTGCATGTTGAAGCATCGCAAGATCTTGTTAAAGTAGTTCTTTTGGGAAAGCCAAACCTTCCTACTATCTCTGTCTCGGTGAATTTGCATCCTTAGAATCTTGTTTGTTGGTCCCAAGTCCTTCATGTCAAACTTCCTATCCAACTGTGCCTTCAATTCCTTGGATTCGATCTTTGTTGGGGCCTACTACCAACATGTCATCCACATACAACAGTAAGATAATAAAATTATTACCACCAAACCTCTTGTAGTACACACAATGGTCTAAACCAAGTCTGTTGTATCCAAGGATCATAATGAAGGAATCAAATCTCTTGTACCAACACCTCGGTGCCTGTTTGAGATTGTACAAAGATTTGTTCAACATAAAACCAAGTTCTCATTGCATATTTTAGCAAAACCTTTTGGTTGAAGCACGTAGATCTCATCTTCAAGCTCTCCATGAAGAAACACAGTTTTCACATCCAACTGATCCAAATGTAAGTCAAACGTAGCACATATCGCCAGAACAACCCTGATTGTCGTGAGTCAAACCATTGAAGAAAATATCTCATTAAAATCAATTCCTTCATTCTGAGCAAATCTTTCACCACCAATCTTGCACGATACCGTTCCACTTGATCGTTGCTATCCCACTTGATCTTGTAGATCCATTTGTTACCAATGACCTTTCTTTCATGTGGTAATGGTACCAACTCCCAAGTCTTGTTTTTGTGTAGAGCTTCAATTTCCTCCAGCATTGCTGTCATCCACAACGATGCATCTGAGCTACTTGTAGCTTCATGAAAAGTTGAGGGCTCTCCATCATCCGTTAGAAGACAATATGCAACATTTCTCTTCGTAACATACTTTGAGTGCCAAGCTATCGGCCTTCTCTCACGAGTTGACCAACGAACTTCTTCTTCCTCAGACTCGACTTATTTTTGTCCCTAGTGCTCAGGTGTAGCTTCAGAAGAAATTAGAATTTCAGGTTCCATGTTATTCACCATCAAAATTATTGTAGTCTCCGAGCTTACGTTCGATGTGCTACCTCTTTCATCCTTTTGTTATAGTTGATCTTCTTAAAAGATCACATTCATGCTGACGATAAGCTTGCGGGTAGTGGGATCTCACAAGCGATACCCCTTAACACTATCAACATAGCCCAAGAAGATACACCTTCTGGATTTTGGCTCCAACTTCGTTCTTTCTTGGGTGTTGTACATCACGTACATAGGACATCCAAATGAATGCATACCAGAGTAATCAGAGGGCTTCCCCGTCCACATCTCCATCGGTGTCTTCAAATCAATAGCCATTGAAGAGACCGATTTACCACATAACTAGCGGTTTTGGCTGCTTCTGCCCATAAAGAGTTGGATCGACCCGTAGTCCTCAACATAGCTCTCATCTTTTCTATAAGAGTTCAGTTCATCCGCTCCGCCACTCTATTTTGCTGAGGCGTATATGTGATCGTGAACTGTCTTTTGATACCTTATCATTGCTTGAAAAGTGCAAGAAACTCCCCATCTATGTACTCCATTCCATTATCTGTCCACAAGCACTTGATCTTCTTTCTAGATTCAAGTTCTACCTGTGCCTTGAAGTCTTTAAACATCGAAAACACATATGACTTCCTTTTGATTGGAAACACCCAACATCTCCAGGAGAAATCATCAATAAAAGACACAAAATACTTTGCACCTCCTAGGGATAGTTCTGGTGACTCCCAAACATTAGAATGAATCAAGTCTAGTATGTGCTTAATCCTAGCATCAGATCTACTAAACTTTAATCTACTCTGCTTACTTGTAACACAATGCTCACAGAAAGGTAAATTTATCGATTTGAGCCCTGGAAGCAGCTTTTGGTCGGAGAGAATCTTCAAACCTCATTCTGACATATGGCCAAGTTTGAGATGCCACATCATCGTCAACTCTTCTCCTTTGTTGGTTGACACAACACATGCGTTGGCTTCCTGCAGTGTTTCCCCTTTAAGCATGAATAAGTTTACCGCGATCTTTTATGCTTTCCTAACCACAAGTGCACCTCTAATAATCTTTAAGACCCCATTCTCGATATGCATCTTACACCCGATATTAACTATTTGCCCCAAGGATATCGTACCTCATGAATAGTGTGAACCGTATCATCAAACATCTTTATCTTGATAGTACAAATACTGGCTATCTCCAAAACATGATCATCCCCCATGTGCATAGAACCTCCTGAGATTGGTTCATATTTGTGGAACCATTCTCTCCGAGATGTCATATGCCACGATGCTCCTGAGTCTAGTAACTAGACATCATTGAACTGATTTTTGCCTCCAACAATTATTGTAGCCTCACCGTATAGAACTTCACCATCATCCGGGGTACTCGCCACATTCCCATGAGTATTTGATGACTAGGGTCTCCACTCTTCTGTTTGTTCCTACAATCCTTCTTGAAGTGCCCTTTCTTCTTGGGACAATTGTAGAAATTGAGTTGCTTCTTACTTATTGACTTCGATCTACCATGGTTCGAATCCCACTCAAGCCACGTTCCACCGATCTTCCTCTCATCACCGTCAACGCATCCGCTTGCTGCGAACCCATATATATATCTTTTTATTTTTGCGTTTGGTTTCTTCTTCCAAAACAGCGGCTGCAATCTCATTGAAGACAAGATACTCCATAAGAGTGTTATTCGTCAAGTTGATGATGAGTTGATCATACGAGTCCGGTAGACTTTGAAGTAGATGTTTCACACGTTCAGTCGTCTCTATTTTGTAACCTGTAGATGTTAGTTGCGAAAATAGAGTATTCAAGGTATTGATATGGTCGGTTACCGATGTGGATTCCGCCATCCGAAGAGTGTAAAATCTTCTCTTTAAGAAGATCTTGTTTTGTAGTGACTTGACCTCGTACAACCTGTAAAACGTATCCCAAATTTCCTTCGCCTTCTTCTTCTCCTCTACACTGGACAAAACACCACCGACTAGTGCTAGGTGCAGGTCGACAACTGCATTGCCATCCATCTCGTTCCACCTAGCATCATCCGTTATCTCAGCGGACCTATCTCCAATTGCCGCTAAACAATTGTCCCTCCTCAGTATTGCCTTCATCTTCATCTTCATCTTCATCTTCCATAATGAGAAATTACTCCCGTTGAACTTCTCAACATCAAACTTTGTTGTCGCCATTGTAAACAACGTTCCACTTCGTCACTTGAACAGGCTCCCACTATTCATACGTGAATAGTACCCGCGAACAGTACCGTTTACAACCTTGCTCTGATACCACTGTTAGGAAAAATTACGGGGTCGAAGCAACCTCACTACTAAAGTGAAAGTTGAGAAAATGCGAAAATAAACTTTAGACACAAAATTTTCGTGGAAAACCCCAAACAAATTAGGGAGAAAACCACGGGGTAAGTGTAGGAGAATTTCACTAAGATAACGGGATTACAATATTTCTCTCTAATGTATAAGGAGATAACAACAATTACATATCTCTCTTGTAACTAGGAGAACACTCAATCTCTCTAAATCAATATCTAAGGAGAAACCTATGTTTTTCTCTCTTAAAAATACTAGGAGATTCTAGGGAGGTTTTGGAATGAATTAGAATTGAATGAATTGGAAGTGCAAACCTAAGGCCTATTTATAGTCTTCAAAGAACACAAGTTAGACAACCTAAATTAGGCTACCTAATTTTGGTAGCACATCAAGTTTGATAGCACACCTTGTTTGGCTTCACACCTTCCTTTGTTGAATTCAAAGTCTGGAAGGGTTTAACTCATATTTTATACATTTTTCATATTTTACACATTTTTCATATTTCTCCATAAGAGACTTCACCCTTCACCCCACTTAATAACCATAGCTTGGTTTTGCAAAATATTTCAGAAATAATAATTTGCAAGAAGAAAATAAAAAGAACATCTTTTGTTGTTAACATTCGTCTAAACTATGCCACATGTATGATGATTTCACCTTCTAAATTATATAAACAAGGGTCTTACTAGTTATTAAGTAAATATAAACTAGCTATAAAAAGTAAAGTGTGACGACAATTTAAATAATCAAAAGGGCCAAAAGAATAATGAAAGTATTATAGAAATGAGATCTATGATGTGAGCAGTTAGGCGCCAATGGCATATCCCTTGCAAGATCCCTTCCAATTCCAATATTCCATTTCACTCTTTTCTCCTACTTACCTTTTTTTAGTCTTGCTTTACCAAAAGTGACAATACACTACATGCCCAAGTCACCTCACTCTTTCATTTGGTTTCTCATTAATGTCAGAAACTAGCTTTAAAGTTTGATTAATTCAAATTTATATTGAAAATCCCATTTTTAATGATAAATCATTACTTACTAAAAGTTATTCGATTATCAGAGCTCGAATATAAAGCCTCTAATTAAAAGTGAAGGAATGCTTATCATTCCATCATGAGTTCATACACTACTAATGCACCATCAGAACAATTTAACTAATTATATATAGAAGGTATATTATTATTGAATTTTTATCAAGATTTGATACGAAGAATTACGTGTTACTATAGACTAACTAACATGTTCGTTTAAAAATTCATCACATTGCAGGGAAACTAGAGTTCTAATTCAGAACTCAATATCTTTTATTAAAATTTTATATTTGTATTAAAAAATTTATTTGTTATGTATAAAAAAATTATCCAGAAAGCAATATGCTGTCTTTTTTAGAATCAAAACATTTAAATTTAAAATTCTGAATTCGCGTCTGGTTTTCGTTTAAAACATAAACTATTTTTTTATTGGCAATCATGACAAAGGACAAAAGAACCAAGTGGCCACCCTTATAAACACTAGCCAAGCCTTCTCAAACAAACTATCACCCCTTTCATGTGAGGCTTCCTTTGCATGGTTTTCCTAGTGAGCAGCCACCCTTTTGCTACCAACTTTGAGGGAAAAAGGGTGGCGGCAGAAAGGTGGTTCTAGTCGTTAATTCACCGGAGATGGCGCCTTCTTGGAATTATTACAATTCACATGGTGAGGAAATGACCATTGATCAATTCTCTTGGTGGTGGTTTAGTTTTTCTTAGGCTGGAAAGGGCAACTTCTATCCTTTGGCATTTTTAATTCCTTTTAGACTCACTAATTAGTGGTCTCGATCGACGAAATTGTTGTGTGTTTTTGAGATATTTTAGTTGTGTCAAAAAGAAGAGCAATCTCAGGGTCAAGGCAGATTATGTTTATTCTATCTGTACTTAATTATAGTTGTATATTGTTGTGTGTTAGTGAGCCATTTTTGGTTTATGATTATGTTTGTGTACTAGGCCTCTGGCCCAAATAAGAGTATTGTGTTTGTATTATTGTTTGCGACTTCTTCGTAATGACTGATTTTTAATCATAGCATTATGATAATTAATCTAGTACTATTATCAGGGACGGAGCCATCCTAGGCTAAGCTGTATCACTAGACAGGAGCGAACCTACTCTCAATATTGAGGGGTCACCGGACCCCGTGAACTTTGGCGAAAATCTTAATATATAAAACGATTATATCATTTGTTAATGTTGGATTTGATGTTGTGACAATTGTTGTTGGGCATTGCCTTAGTTTATATAGCCTTGAAGGTGCCTCTTCGGAATAGGTTGGTGACTGTTCGGAAAGGTTGCCTTCCATTTCTCATTCACACCAACTTGGCTAGTTTTATTCATTAACTAGCTTTAACAATCCCCCACATGAATGGGGAATGGCTATATGATGAAAAACATGCATGACAAAAAGCTGTGTGATTCGTAAGCAAGGATTAATCGCATCGGATAAGTAGATTTCTCTTTGAACTTTCCGTAGTGAACATATGTCGGATATACTCGGTCAATCGGTAGATGTGATATCCTTGAACCGTCGAGCTTTGGTGTATACCTAGACAACCACATGTCACACAATTAACCCTTTAACCGTCTTTGGTTCTCATTGTTTTGTTCGTTTCACCATGAACACCGCCTGGTTCATAAGTGCGTAGAGAATTGGCCTTACATAATTCTCCTTGAAGCGCTTACACTTCACACTTACATAGGTGATTCCTAAATGTGTCATCCCGTAGATACACTATTTGATATACCCCGTACCAAACTTAGGAACCATTAAAAAGCCGCAATGCTTTATCCTGCATCGAACATTGTCTCATCACGAGAATGGACCAAAGAGTTATTGTGACAATGTTGAACCGTCATTAATGACTTTGTTTGATCTCTTTGAACCTAGATCTTGGGATCTCCAGTCTTCTAGGTAGAGTTACCGTCACGATGACTTGTCCTCGGCCATAGTCCCATTCCCCTTGATGATCTTTCAACTACCTCTCTAGTTAGGCCTTTAGTTAGTGGATCCGACACATTATCTCTTGACTTAACATAGTCAATTGTGATAATTCCACTAGAGAGTAGTTGTCTAACGGTATTATGTCTTCGTCGTATGTGACGAGACTTTCCATTGTACATAAGGCTCCCGGCTCTTCCTATTGCCGCTTGGCTATCGCAATGTATGCATATAGGAGCCAACGGTTTGGGCCAAAATGGAATATCTTCTAAGAAATTCCGGAGCCATTAAACCTTCTTCACCGGCTTTGTCTAAAGCTATGAACTCGCATTCCATTGTAGTGCGGGCGATACATGTCCTGTTTGGATGACTTCCAAGACACTACTCCTCCACCTATGGTAAAAACATATCCACTTGTGGATTTAGTTTCGATTGAACCGGTGATCCAATTTGCATCACCGTATCCTTCAATAACTGCAGGATACCCGTTATAATGCAAAGCAAAGTTTTGAGTATGTTTTAAATACCCCAAAACTCGTTTCATCGCCACCAATGTTTTTGGTCGGGATTACTAGTGTAGCGACTTAGTTTACTTATAGCACATGCAATATCAGTGTGTCGCGTACAGTTCATGATATACATCAAACTTCCCAACACTCGGCATAATCCAATTGAGAATGACTTTCACCTTTATTCTTTGCAAGAGCAAGGTTCATATCAATTGGCGTCTTTGCAACTTTAAAGTCCAAATACTTGAAATTTTCAAGTACCGTTTCAATATAATGAGATTGAGACAATGCTAGACCTTGAGGAGTCTTATGGATTTTAATTCCCAGAATTAAATCGGCAACTCCTAAGTCTTTCATATCAAACTTACTAGAAAGCATGCGCTTAGTAGCATTTATGTTAGCAATGTCGTTACTCATTATCAACATATCATCCACGTACAAACAAACAATGACTACGTGGTTTGGAGTGTTCTTAATGTAGACACATTTATCACACTCATTTATCTTGAATCCATTTGTGACATTGTATGGTCAAATTTTGCATGCCACCTTGTTTGGGTGCTTGTTTTAGTCCGTAAAGAGACTTAACAAGTCGACACACCTTCTTCTCTTTCCCTGGAACTACAAACCCCTCAGGTTGTTCCATGTAAATTTCTTCCTCTAACTCTCCATTTAAGAAGGCTGTTTTCACATCCATTTGATGGATTTCAAGACCGTACACGGCGGCTAACGCTACTAACACCCGAATAGATGTAATCCTCGTTACCGGCGAGTATGTATCAAAGTAATCAAGACCTTCTCGTTGTCTAAACCCTTTAACAACTAGTCTTGCCTTATATTTATCAATAGTACCATCAGCTTTCATTTTCTGCTTGAAAATCCATTTGGAACCTAAAGGTTTATTCCCTGGAGGAAGGTCAACCAATTCCCAAGTATGGTTGTTTAAGATGGATTCTATCTCACTATTGATTGCCTCTTTCCAAAATTGAGCTTCCGATGAAGACATAGCTTCGTTGAAGGTTCGAGGCTCATTCTCCAACAAAAATGTTAGAAATTCTGGTCCAAATGAAGTAGACGTCCTTTGACGTTTGCTTTGCGTCTCGGTTTTTCCTCATCGGGAATATTTTCCTTTGTTTCTTCCCGAGGTCGTTTAGATTCTTTGCTAGACGACTCACATTCCTTTTTATACGGATATATGGTTTCAAAGAAGTCGCATTATCTCGATTCAATTACCGTATTTACTCCGAATGTCGGGATTTTCGATTTGTGAACGTAAATCGATATGCCTTACTATTTGTGGCATATCCTATGAAAACACAATCAATGGTTTTAGGTCCTATTTTTACCCTTTTGGGTTTAGGAATTTGCACCTTGGCCAAACACCCCCACACTTTGAAGTATCCCAAATTGGGCTTCCTTCCTTTCCACTTTTCGTATGGAATAGATTTTGTTTTGCTATGGGGCACTCGATTGAGTATTCGGCTAGTGTTAGAATGGCTTCCCCCACAAGTTCCGGGGTAAACCGAACTTATTAACGAGTGGCATTCATCATTTCTTTCGGGTTCTATTTTTCCTTTCCGCAATTCCGTTTGATTGTGGCGAGTAAGGGCGTTGTTTGATGAATAATGCCATATTCCAAACATATTTGTTCAAAAGGAGATTCATATTCACCGCCCCTATCACTCCTTATCATTTTAATCTTTTTGTTAAGTTGAGTCTCAACTTCGGTTTTGTATTACTGAATGCTTCAATTGCTTCATCTTTACTATTAAGTAAATAAACGTAGCAATACCGCGTACTATCGTCGGTAAAAGTTATGAAATACTTCTTTCCACCGCGAGATGGGATTGACTTCATGTCACAAATATCGTATGGATTAAGTCTAAAGGACTTGAATTCCTTTCAACCGACTTATAAGGATGTTTAACATACTTAGACTCAACACGTATTTGACATTTTGATTGATTGCATTCAAACTTAGGCAATACTTCCAAACTAATCATTTTTCGCAAGGTTCTATAATTGACATGTCCTAAACGTGAATGCCATAAATTATCGAACTGGATCAGTTTTGACAGCAACAATTATAATACGCAACGGTGAAGATTTTATTTCTTCAAACCGAATCAAGGTTACACAAACGATTTAAAATACTTGAAACGAAATGCAAGTAAATTGTATGTTGTATACTTGATGAAGTTTTTATATCTTCAAATCAAGTACCCAAATGAGTAGAAAGTTATGAAAACTTTAACCTCAACCGGAGTAGAAAATCAGAAGATTTTAGTCTCCAAACAACATATAAGTTCATTACACCGAAACAACAAACACCTTTTTTTTTTTTTTTTTTTTTTTCTTGTAAATTGTATGTTGTATACTTGATGAAGTTTTTATATCTTCAAATCAAGTACCCAAAGGAGTAGAAAGTTATGGAAACTTTAATCTCAACCGGAGTAGAAAATCCGAAGATTTTAGTCTCCAAACAACATATTAGTTCGTTACACCGAAACAACAAACACCTTTTTTTTTTCCCCAGTAAATTGTATGTTGTATACTTGATGAAGTTTTTATATCTTCAAATCAAGTACCCAACGGAGTAGAAAGTTATGGAAACTTTAATCTCAACCGGAGTAGAAAATCCGAAGATTTTAGTCTCCAAACAACATACAAGTTCGTTACATCGAAACAACAAACATACACCTTTTTTTTTTCCAGTAAATTGTATGTTGTATACTTGATGAAGTTTTTATATCTTCAAATCAAGTACCCAACGGAGTAGAAAGTTATGGAAACTTTAATCTCAACCGGAGTAGAAAATCCGAAGATTTTAGTCTCCAAACAACATACAAGTTCGTTACATCGAAACAACAAACATACACCTTTTTTTTTTTTCCCAGTAAATTGTATGTTGTATACTTGATGAAGTTTTTATATCTTCAAATCAAGTACCCAACGGAGTAGAAAGTTATGAAAACTTTAATCTCAACCGGAGTAGAAAATCCGAAGATTTTAGTCTCCAAACAACATACACTTTTTTTTTTTTTTCCGACAACGTTCTGTAATTGTTAAACAAGAACAAATGAACACGAAATAATGATTAAATTCCTTAAGCTTGTTGTTGTGCCTGTGTTCAAAAAATCGGGAAAAACGAAACCAAACGGAAAGACAAAAAACCGGAAAAAAACGTAAACCGGAAAAATAATACGAAGTAAGAAAATATCCGAGACCACAGAATTCACTTTGTGTGTCCTTAAGGAATTTAATCCCCTCACTGCTTTAACAACAATTGACCTAACATATCTCCTAAAGTATTGATTAGAATTATATAAGAATGTTGGGACAAATGTTGCACAACATTCGGACCAACATTTCAGAACCGATTTTGCCTTACTTCACGTAATGATAACTATATAGTAAATATGACTTGGCAATGTAAAAAGGAGTTGGTAAACACGTGTGAAGAACAAGTCAAGACTGTTGCTTTTCATGAGGAACAAGTCAAAGTTGTTAGAGGTTTTTGCTCCTTGATCGTCTCCACCAATCCTACCAGCTTTCCACCTTTCCCTCAACTTCCACAACCAATCGATGAGCTTTTTAAGGAAGATTCTCTACTATAAATAGAGAGGCTACTACAGTTAATCGATATCCATAATCAGAAAGTAAAAATACCAAGAGAGCTCTTGGGATTTCATCTAAGAAATATGGATTACCATTGTTTCCTGAGTATGTTGACAACATTTTGTCCAACATTATAATTGTTGTTTAGATTCTAGATTAGTTTTGTATGGAGCGATTGTAATAAGATGTTGTCTATGTCTAATTAGTTAGACTTTTCAAGCAGAAGTTATCTGCGACTTCAACTTTTAATTCATTTCCGTTTTATCTTGTAAATCTGTAAAGAAAGGAATTTGTATATTTGTATATTATATATATACAATACATTTGGTCATTGACCATCATAAGTTATATATTATATAACTTATGAAAATTTAAAACCATTGTGTTCTTTAATTTTCCTCTGCATTTACTCTTCAAGTTTTTAATTTTGCTAAAGTGTTGTTACTGGTATCGGACGACATAATTGCCGACATTCGGAAATATAATTGGCATTCGAGTTTATTCATTTTGTTTTTATTGTTCCATAGCCCCCTTCATCATTAACTTGACACCCTAAACACTAATAGCCTTTAGGGGGCACTGGTTAAGCAGCCAACTCAAATTTCTTTAATGTCTCCGTTGCCTTAAATTCTTAGTTCGCCTCTGTCACTAGACTCCGCTTACTAATAATTTTGCGCGCGCCATTGGCTATCACATATCAGTGTTTGCTGATTACGTAGAATTTTTTTTGTAAAACTTGTATATTATATGTCGTATTATAATTTAAATCTTATTGGACTATTATCTGAATATAGGGTGTATATTACTTGGTGTGGCATCCGTCATTCTATAATTTGTAATGCCATTCATAATAAGCTGGATATAGGATTTTAAAGGGCAGCCCGGTGCACTAAGCTTCCGCTATGTGCGGAGTCTGGAGAAGGACCAGAACCACTACGCAACCTTACCTTGCATTTCTACAAGAAACTGTTTTCACGACTTGAACCCATGACCTCCTGATCACATGACAACAACTTTACCAGTTACTCCAAAGCTCCCCTTCCTTGGATCTTGTTTTGTAAGAATATGGTTATAAATGTCTTTTATATTCCTCTATGGCGTTCATGCAAGTTAGTACACGGAATTTTTTTGTTACGTATCTAACTGATATACTTTTTTATCTCATGAAAAAGTGAACTTAATTCTTATACTTTTTGGATCCATAAATTTTGCCATATTTTTGTAATATGAAAAGGTATCTTAAACAATTAGTATCATCAATTGTGTGAGACACATATTTTTCGATCACCTCTCTTCTATTTGTCTTGAAGAGAGGGCCATATGTTCGCAATTTCTGCCACAAAAAGCTGCCTCTTGTTTTCTAAATGGATCCGTTGTTACTTTATTATTAGCATGTTACCTTGCTAAGCATATCAGTTTTTTTAATCTTTGCCATAATAGGTAGTAGTATATTTTATCTCTTTCATTTTATATATCATATCTTTATTAATTTATCAAAATAGAATAGTACTACATTTTTATAGTTAAAAACTTGTTTAACTTTTAAAAAATTCATTTAGTCCCTAATAATGTACTTTTATAGTCGTATAAATATTATGATTTGCTTAAAATTACAAGTTCTGATAACATTTAAAAGTCCGTGTTTAGTCATATACTATCATATGAAAAATGAAATGAATGAAGTCCCCCAGGCATAGTTGGATAGCAAAGGAGGTGAACTTAAAATTCAGCTGGAGGCCTGCAACGTGGGTTCGAATCCTGGTGGAAGCACTTTGCTCTCTTCTGGGATAAGACCTTGTAGGTGATATCAATTGCTAGCTGAATATAAAAAAAATGAAATGAATGAAATATTTCACTATGCTAAAATGAAATATTAATTCTTTTTTTTTCTCCAAATCGTAGGCTAGGAAGTACCATTTATGCGCCCATGCTACAAGTTTCTTGTAAAAAGGATAATGTCATTTATAACTTCTAAGATGTCAATCAATTGCTGAGGAACATACTTTAATTTCGAGCATAATTCTAAAGTATTGTGTTGTCATACAAGGTGTTCATTATCTAGACAATTCTTCTGTTCCTTGAAAAGGGAAACTTTATAGCAGTGAAATGATAGAATGTTGCGCCATATGGGCCAAGTTTGGTTTTAATTAAGTGAACCAATTTAATACTTAAACAAGTTATTAAATTTACTAATTGATTACTTAGATTAGAGCAAGTATATGTGCGTGGTTATTGGTTCAGAAACTGATTATCTGATCTAGTAACCAAATTACAATTGACAAGATGAATTGATTTGGATTGCTAGCTACAATCGGCCCAAAGGTTTGTTTAAATAATTTTGGAGAGAGCAAAATTAAACTTAAACACTCAAACTCAGTAGGCAACAAGGGGAGGAAAAGATGATTCTTCTTTGCAAATTAGCTTGAACAAAATGACTAGGATACATAATTATAGACCTTAATTTTTTCCTAAGTACTTGAACAAAACCAAATTAACAAAAACAGTACATCCTCTGAACCAATACATTTAATATTCTAGATCATGAACTAAATAGATACTAAAATGCATGAGAAAAATTTAATGTCTTACCCCCCCCCCCCCCCCCCCCCCCCCCCCAAATTTGAGTTATCACACCAAGATACATTCATAGCTTCTAAAAAATATTAGTCATCAACAATTTGGTGATAATGTTAACAATTTGTTCTTGTAGTTTCACTTACTCAAGCTCCAATTCTTGGATAAGCAATCTCTAATAAAACTGTATTTTGTATCAATGTAATTTCTCATTTCATGAAATATTGGGTTCTTGGCAAATGCAATAGCATATATGTTACTAACAAAATCTTTGTTGCATCTTATTTGATGAAATTATTTCAACAGACTTTGAATGCTGAATTTCCAAGAAAGAAAACAAACAAACTCAATAGTACCTTTTCAATTATCAACATCAAGAAACGTGTGTTCAAGGTAAACATTAATGTCTCTATATTTCTTGCCAAATTCTTATCATCTAGCTGATTTCAAATTTTTATCACTACGTAGAGTGCATGAAGGAAATAATTTCACATAAATTTTGAATAGTTTAAATCTATTTTTAAGTGAAAAATAACTTGACCAATATACTTTTTAAAATTTCAATTTTTAGTGATCACAAATTTTCACCGCTATGTACAACAACAACTTACCTAGTGAAATCACACAACGTGGGTCTGGGGAGGGTAGAGTGTACGCAGACCCTACATCTACCTTGGTAGGTAGAGCGGTTATTTTGGAGAGACCATCGGCTCAAGACAGAGCATAAGCACAAGCACAAGCAAAGCAACAACAAAAGCAAAGCAACAACAAAAGCAAAACAAGAAAAACGGTCAGACCTTGTCAAAAAAAATTTAAAGCAGTATGAAAATGTTGGTATCAAAAGCGAATAAGCAATGATAGCGCATTCTGAAAAAAGTAAGCAGTAACTAGCGCATGTAAATAAGTTAGACAAAGTACACTAAAAGACACATAACAGCAGAAATCAAACTACAAGGGACTATAAAACAATATTGAACCTATTAGTATGGTAGGCTAAGTGGGCCTACGATACTAAAACTACAACTATCAGTTTGTAAGCATAAGTAGGACTACGCTCGACTACCTACTACCTAATCTGTGTCCTCCACAACACCCTATCTAAGGTCATGTCCTCAGGAAGTTGCACCTGCACCATATCCCGTCTAATTACCTCTCCCCAATACTTCTTAGGCCTACCTCTACCCTTCCTAAACATGTCCATAGCCAACATCTCACACCTCCGCACTGGGGCATTTGTGTCTCTCCTCTGCACATGCCCAAACCATCTCAACCTCGCTTCCCACATCTTATCCTCCACCGAGGCCACTCCTACTCTGTCCCGGATATCATCATTTCTAATTTATCCCTCCTTGTATGGTTGCACATCCATCTTAGCATCCTAATCTCCACAACTTTCATCTTTTGGATGTGCAAAGTCTTGATCCGGTTAATAATCCGACCCATACAACATAGTCGGTATAACCACCGCCCTATAGAACTTGCCTTTAAGTTTTTATGCACATTTTTGTCTCATAAGACTCTAGATGCGAGCCTCCATTCCATCCACCCGCCCCTAATACGATGTGTGACCTCATCATCAATCTCTTCATCCCCTTGGATAATAGACTTGAGGTACTTAAAACTTCATTTATTTGGAATGACCGGGTACCAAGCCTCGCCTTCACGCATGTCTCAAGGTCGCTCCCATTACTAAACTTTTACTCTAAGTATTTTGTCTTGGTCATACTCAGCCTGACCCATTTAAATTCCAGAGTCTATCTCCAAACCTTCAGCTTAGCATTCACTCCAATGCGAGTCTCATCAATCAAGACTATGTCATATGTGAATAACATACACCATGGCACCTCCCATTGGATTTGTCGCGTCAGTCCATCCATCACCAAGACAAATAAGAATGAGCTAAGAGCTGATCTCTGTTGCAGCCCCATCATCACTGAAAAGTGCTCCGAGTCTCCTCACACTGTCCGTACCCTGGTTTTGACTCCATCATACATATCCTTGATCGCCCTGGTGTACGTCAGGTACACCTCTAACCTCCAAACATCTCCATAGAACCTCCCTAGAAACTTTGTCGTATGCCTTCTCGAGGTCGATGAAAACCATATGTAAGTCTCTCTTCCTCTCCCTATACTGCTCCACCAACCTCCTAATAAGATAAATGACTTCTATGGTCGAACGCCCCGGCATGAATCTAAATTGGTTCTCGAAAATAGACACGTCTCTTCTCACCCTTATCTCCACGATCTTTTCCCAAACTTTCATAGTGTGGCTTAGCAGCTTGATATATCTATAGTTGTTTCAACTTTGGATATCACATTTGTTAATGTACAAAGGAATCATTATACTTCACCTCCATTCTTCGGGCATTCTTGTCGTCTTAAAAATGACGTTAAACAACTTAGTCAACCACTTCAGACCTATCCTGCCTGTTGTAACACCCCGTACTTTCGGGCGATGGTTGGAGAAGCTAGGTGTATGAAAGTAAACCCGAGGCCTGAGGAAATTTAGTTATATTAAGGTATTCACATCAACAACTTAGTTATAAAAAGATGTGATCCCGAAACAATTTAGGACTTACCAAGCGGGACAATAATGATTAGCTAATTGATGATCGACTAATTGATAAGTTATAGTGGAGGACAACAATGATCGGTAAATTAACAACAACGATCGGCTGAGTGATGAATTTTGAGTGTGGGACAAAATTAGTGGGAATGACTACGTGTAGTGTGGATAAGTAACAACAAATCCACTAAAGTGCATGTGGAATTAGAAGTGGTATTACGTGTTAATAAATTAGGATAGGATGACATTAAGTTGTCTATGTCTAGGGATGAATATAGCGCATAAGGTGCATGTATAACACCTGTAAAAGGTTAGAGATTTGGATCAATTTGTGCGTGACTTGGAGCTTAAAAAAAATAGTCCCAACCGACAGTTTATAACTTTATAAAAGTGGTAAAATAATTGATAGGCACTTTACGTTCTTAGTTCCTTAAGTTAATAGGGCCTTACTCTTTCTTTAGAGGAGCAAAGTAAATGTGTACACAACAATCTTTTTCGAGAAACATAGGCCAGTAGCAATTGCATATTCTATAATCAACCTAAGAAAATATGTATAAATGTAATTTAGTTCTAAAAGGGGTAACGTGAGTTTGGAAGCAACAATATAAGTTCAAATTTTGCGGAGGAAGTAACTCTTGGAATATAAGATTGAAGTGCTATAAGGCGTATATGTTGTGTCGACGAGTGATCCGACAAAAGGTATGTTAAGGCAAATTAATTCTTTCTTTTGGCATGTTCCATGTAACAAAACGTAAACGTGATATTGTTCCATAAATTATTCTGCTCTTAGTAGTCGATGATGTTCCTGTTATTGATTCCTATGTTAAAAAAGATATCTAAATATGTTCCTTATTGAGGTATATGGGAAATATGTTAATATTTCCAATGATTAGTCGAAGGTACAAGGATATTATGTTATCCGATAAGTTCAGAATGGTTTATTGTCATTCTTGCATTTGCATTATATTCATGTATTACCCTGGATCCACATGTGTTATATATACTACTATATGGTACGCATTATATATATGTAGGGGATGGGAAAAGGGAATGACGTTATAAACGCAACACCACCTGCAGCTGGTACAGACTATCACAAAATGGAAGATGCCCACATAGGCCGATATGATATGATGCCCACATAGGCCGATATGAAATGATGCCCACATAGGATGTTATGGAAGAAAGATGCCTTGTGAGGCTAATATTTATATGTATACCGCATTTGCATTGTGCATGACATTTAGGCATATGTATTAGGGCCCTCAGAGGCATTCACTACTGGTCAGTTGTTTCCGTAGTCGTTGCTATCGGCTGTTGTTGTCAGTTGTTTCTGTCGGCTATTTGTGTTGACTGTTTCTGTTTTAGGTTATTTTGAATCTCTGTTATACTATTTTTTAGGCCTGACATACTCAGTACATTAGTCGTACTGACGTCCCTTTTGTTGGGAGACGCTGTATTTCATTCCTACAGATTTTCGTAGGCGAAGCGATGACCCGCATTTGTAGATTGTAGACTCAGTGGATATTGGAACACTCCCCTTGTTTTAAAGGGTCGGTCTCTCTCGATACGGTATATTTTTGCATGTACATATGGGTATGGCGAGGCCCTGTCCCGACCTTATGATGTCATGTACTCTCTTAGAGTCTTGTAGACATATGTCATGTGTATAGTAGTCATGTATGGCTTGTCGGCCTTGGTATGTATGTATATAAGTTGGGTTTTCTGGTTAAGATTTCGGAGCTTCTTCCAGTGTATAGTTTCTATGTGTCCGCTGGGTATAAGGTGATGAGCCTTGTGGCCGAGAGTAATTATGATTAGTTGTTGACTGTATGATAGGTGGTGCTTGGCAGGTAAGGTCTGAGTGCCCGTCATGGCCCTCCGATTTGGGTCGTGACACCTGTGCTCTTTCAAAATTCAAATGAGATCTCATCAAGCCCGGTCGCTCGTCCCATGCGCATCCTGCGAACAACACCCCTAACCTCCTCAACCTTAATACTTCTACAATACCCAAAATCACCAGTACCTACCAGATTACTCCAGATTCCCAGCACAATATGTCTATGTCCTTTTTCGTTCATGAGTTTATGGAAATAAGACTGCCACCTCCGCCTAATATGCGCGTCCTCCACCAATACTTTGCCGTCCGCGTCCTTGATGCACCTCACGCAATCCAAGTAATGGGCTCTCCTCTCCCTCACCTTGGATAGTCTGTACAACTTCTTATCCCCGCCTTTCCCCTCTAATTCCACATACAAGCGTTCAAAAGCCGTCATTTTCACTGCCATAACCGCAAGTTTTGCCTCATTTCTCATCATCTTATACAATTCCTTATTTGTCCATTCCTCCATCTCATCCTTGCTTTCTACCAATTTCGCATACTCCGCTTTCTTCACTTCTACCTTCTTTTGAACTTTACCATTCCACCACCAGTCTCCTCGTTGCCCACCACGACTCCCCCTCGATAGCCCAAGCGCTTCTCTAGCTAACTCTCGAATGCAACTGGCTGTCCTGTCCCACATACCGATCGCATCCCCACTACCCCCCTCCATGCCTCATTGGCCATCAACCTCTCCCCCATCTCCTTTGCACTAGCCATGGTCAAACTCCCCCATTTGATTCTTAATCTATCATCCACAACCCTCCTCTTCTACTCCATCTTGATCTCCAAACCCATCACCAAAAGCTTATGTCCGGTTGTAAGATACTCCATTAGAATAACGTTGCAGTCTTTACAAAGACCGTTGTCAACCTTCCTAAGGAGCAAAAAGTTTATCTAAGTCTTAGCCACCGAACTACGAAAAGTCACCAAGTGTTCCTCCTTCTTCAGGAACCTTGAATTGGCTATCACCATCCCAGAAGCTCTAGCGAACTCAAAAAGTGAGACGCCTCCCCATTCCTGTCCCCGAGGCCAAAGCTTCCATGCATGTCATCATAACCCTCCGGAAGTGACCCGATATGTCCATTGAAATCCCCTCCTACAAATAACTTCTCAGTAGGTGGTATACTACCCACCACCTCGTCCAAATCCTCTCAAAAATGCCTTTTCTCCTCCTCGTCCAAGCTCGTCTGCGGCACATAAGCACTAATAATGTTCATAGTGAACCCTCAAACTAACAAGTTAATTGCCATCATCCTGTCATTGACCCTCCTAACCTCCACCACCTGATCATTTAACTCACTGTCTACTAAAATGCCTACCCTATTCCTATACCTCGACCTACCCGAGAACCATAACTTATACCCATCCACATCCTTATCCTTAGGTCCTACCCATTTGGTCTCCTGGACACAAGCTATATTAATCCTCCTCTTCTTAAGAATCTTAACTAGCTCTATGGACTTTCCCGTTAAAGTCCCAATGTTCCAAGACCCTATTCTTAGCCTAGCATCTCCCTTACCCCACTTACCCCTCCTAACCCTCACCCCCGTCCCCGACTGAGAACATGACCCTTGTCTACTATTAGTTACCAAATATAAAATAATAAAATACTCAAACGTTTACCCTAAAACAGGAAGGGATCAAAGTGAAAGCACAAGTTAACAAGAATCAAGAGGCAAGTAAAATCACTACGCCAATAATGCTATAATTAAAGACAAGAAGGTTAAATGCAAGAACGCAAAGTCACGATTCAATACAGTGAAGCGACAAAATTTAACAACAAGGATAAGGACAAAGAATGGATATGGAAAACCGGAGGTACCAACTCCAGTTGAATCGAACTTGTTTGCCGGCGAAAATCACTGTTCACCGGTACTGTTCACTGGCAGCGGAAGTATTGTTCACTTAAAGCTGATGAAAATGGACTTGAAGACAATCGCCAACACCGAAACTGGAAAGCCGACAATGATGGAGCAAGGATATTGGAACAAATATATTCACCAATTTTCAGTGATAGGTCGAATAAACGTAGGGTTTGGAGTGAAAGATTTGCGTTCTAGCCCCAAATATCCAAAAATCAAGAAATATTAAATCTTTTTATTAAAAAAAACTTAACCCCAAATGATAAAAAACAAGAAGGATTCAATCTTTGTTCAAAATAACTTAACCCCGGATAACCAAAAACAAGAAAGATTCAATCTTTCTTCAAAATAACTTAACCCAGATAACCAACAAAGAAAGATTTAAAAACCAAAACACAAAAAAGGGATTCAATTTTTTCAAGGTTATGCCCGAGTCTTGAAATATATATGGTTTATTATGGTGATTGGTGGAGGTGAAGATGGTTGGCAAGGGAGATGGTGGAGGTTTGGTGGAGGTGTTTAGCGGTGGAGGTTTGGTGGCGGTGGTTGAGACTTTACCGCTATGTAGAATGTCAAAATAAATTCATATAATTTGAATAGTCAGATCTATTTCTAAATGAAAAATAATTTGTTTGATCATATATTATTTGAAATAATCAACTCTAACACTACTAGAAATAAAGGTTTTTCCACCGACATTTAGTGAAAAATTTATACTATAAAACATGATTTTCCCACTTCATTTCCATCGACCAGATCACTGGAAAACGCATGGTGGCAAGCATTTCTCATTGAAAGGTTGAGAAACTTCATAATTTTTCCGTATGAAAATACTTTTATTTAGGTTTTTCCCACCAACATTCAGTGGAAAATAGTGGCTTTGAATATTTTCAATGGAAAAATAGAGATTTTATAGTAGTGTAAGGATTCTTCAAAACACTTTATTATTTTATTATTAACATCTTCATCAAATTATTTCTCTCTATAAATATTGCATATTTTTTGTAAATTTCACGTGCGCGCATTCGGATGACTTCAATGAAATTCCTAAAGAAAAATATCTTATCATGATAATTATTTGATTTTTTTGTGATCATCTCTATCTTAGGGGTAAGGACTAAAATTATATTTACTCTGTGGGATGTGGTAATTGGTGTTTTTCTCTTTCAAAAGATCATATATTTATTGATGTTCCATCTTTATATTGCTGATTGTCCCCTATATAAAAAATAAATGTGCATGGATGGAGATAGTCACAAGAACTACAAAGTTGACACCATAATTCCGCATAACACACCACAAAAGAAAGGAAAAAATAAAGAAGAAGAGACTTCCTCATGGACTGTTTTAAGTTTTATGCACTTAAATTTACCTACAACAACAATAGGTAACTCTTCAAATCAAGCATACGCCAAATTATATAACTTAAATTCAAAACTAATTAAGCACTTAATGATTGGTTTAAGATGTCTTGGATGAGGTTCAATATGTTGAGTCGCGAAGTTCCATTTTCTTCCATGGTTCTTCTTGCTATTAATCCAAGTTCTTTAGCTTTAATTCTTCTCTTTTCCCCTTCTTCTCCTCCATCCATTAGTTCCTCTATAGCATTTGCAACTTGTTCTTTGTAAACAAGTACTCCAACTTTCTCTTCTTCCCCCCATCTAACCGGAAATTCAACTCCAACTTGAACTCCAATATTTAAAACTTCAACAATGAGCTTTTCATTGAAGAATTGTTCTGCAAACATTGGCCATGTGATCATAGGCACACCACAACTCACCCCTTCAATAGTCGAGTTCCAGCCACAATGTGTCAAGAATCCTTTTATGGATGGATGAGACAATATAAGAACTTGAGGGGCCCAACCTTTAATCACAATTCCCCTCCCTTGGATTCTCTCCTCGTACTTGATGTCCATTAACCATTTCTCCAACTCGAGAAAATTATGATCTGCGGTCTTTATTACCCAAATAAACGGCCGTTTTGATGCTTCTAAACCTAGCCCAATTTCTATCAACTGTGACGCGATTAGCCTGCATTGGCTACCGAGACAACAGTAAATAACGGACTTATCTTTCATCGTATCGAGCCATTTTAAGCATTGTTTCTCATCAATTGAAGGTTTGTTCCCTCTTTGATACATATCCATAACATTCTTACTGCAAAGTGAAACTGGTCCAATGCACCATACCTTCTTATTAATAGCTTTTTCATATTCCTCTGCACATCCATGCTCCAATTCAGCAAAGCTATTAACTACCACTCCATAAGCACTTGATTCAGCTTCTTGCATCTGACCCCGAATATCATCCAAGTCTGGTAATTGTACGAAGGCCCCCGGAAGTTGATATTTCGCTATTTCAACCCTTAGTGGAAGTCCTGGCACAACAAAACGTTCCGTATCGGATTTGACCCTCAGATAAGGCCTATGAAGCTTCAAATTATGCGAACTTAACAAAGAAAAACAACCCATCCCGTGGAAGACAAGCCTTGGGACATGGAATTTTCGCGCTATTTCTGAAGTCCAGGAGAGACATTTATCTGAAATTATGCAACTTGGAGGGGTAATATGCTTTTGCAAAAACTTCTCAAGTGGTTCTTGCAACGTATTAAGTGCTGTATAAAAGTTTCTTATAAGGTCACGTGAAGGGACGCTATCAAGATTTTCACAACCAATTGGCAAACCAACTTCTTCACTAGGAAATGGAATTTGAATGAGTTCAATATCTAGACCCATTTCTCTTGCCCGATTGATAATTGTTGTGAATCTTGTCGCGTTATGTGGTGTAGTTACTAAACTAACCTTCACACCATGCTCAGCAAATAGCCTAGCCATGTCTATCATGGGAATCATGTGGCCTTGTGCTAGTAATGGGATTAACACAAAATGAAGTTTTTGAGGAATTTTGGTTGCCATTGTTGAAGAAAAAAGGATAGCTTGTAAAGTTTGGGAGAAAAAAATAGGAGTTTAGGTGGAAAAGAAGACTTGCATTTGCCTTAAAAAATAATTATCAAGTCTTGGAAGGTTTGCTTGACTGGTTCTAGATTGTAGAAGAGGTCTGGCTAAATATAAGACGATGATAATGGGACGGAGCTAGCTGGGGGAAAGGGATTAGCAAATAGACAAAGGCAGAATCAGAATGTCAACTTATGGGTTTTCAATTTTAAAATAACAAGTTGAAGTGCTAATTAATAATTCAATTATAAATTTAATGGGTATATATTTAATGAATTTCTTAAACAAATATATTATTTGAGCGAATATTGATGAGTTCGGCGGAACTTGTATATGGGCTTCTACTTCCACCCCTACAAATAGGGCAAAACTATTTTTTTTGTTTATAAATAAGTTGTTGACTCCCAAAAAAGCTCTACTCCCTACGTTTAATAATAAGTGGTGTTTTTAACTTATGCACACTCCTTAAGAAATTGCTCACTCCTAAAAATTCTGAGTGTTTTTAGTAACTTACCACTAATTAATGTCTAGAAAAGAAAAGCTACTTAATGATTCTTAATTATGTAAATAAGAATAATTTTTAAAGAATAAGATCAATTTCTTCTTGAAATCCTAAAACACCACTTATTTTGAAATAAAATAAAAAACCTAAAACACCACTTATTATGGAACGGAGGGAGTAATAAAGTACTCATACCGTTCTAATTTATATGAATGTGTTTGACTGAACACAAATTTTAAGAATAAAAGGAAGACTTTTAAAACTTGTGGTTTAAGAATAATATGAAGATTTTAAAGTTAAATTGTTACTAACTATAAAAATATATCACTCTTTTTTACACTGATAAAAAAGAATAGAGTATCATATAAATTAAGCGGGAGGAAGTAGTAAAGAAGATTTAAAAATTACTATATGTCACATATTTAAATTCTAAGTATAATATTAAATATCTTATATAAATTTCTGACTCTGATAGATAATTTGGAAATGGTGTAGACTTGGTCCGTATTGAGGAGTTGGGTCAATTGCGGCTAGACTTGAACAGAAAGTTGACTCAACGGGCGTACACAACTGGTCGAAATTAATTGGACGACTAACCCTGATCCTGTTCACACGCAATATTCAATTTCTTTCTTTTAATATTTTCTAAGCTAAATTGTTTCATATGAAACTTAAGAAAAAGTGAAACCAATAATCATTAAAGATTCAAGTTATATCCACGAAATACTAATCGTTTCTTAAGTTTGAGAACGATTTAACATGATCTTTCCATTTTATTCTTAAGTAGAAGTATTTCTAATCATACAAGTGTTATATCGAGTTTAACACCATATGTTTCAGAACTTTTATAATCACAAAATATTACGACATATTTAAAATTATAAATTTCAAAAACTCTCGTTGTTTTCTTAAATTTGAATATTATGCCACATAAATTCTAATAGAAAAGCTATTTATGTAGTGAAATTACTCAAAACCCATTATAGGCAACTATCTATAATGAGTGTGAATTGGTATTATTTATAAGAAGTAAAAGGGCAGCTCAGTGCACTAAGCTCCCGCTATGTGTGGAGTCCGAAAAAAATCCAGACCACAAAGATCTCAATTAGTTTTAAATATTGGCTATAATAAACACGAGTTATTAGTAACATTAAATAAATGATAAATAACATACTACTATTCGTTAATTTACAAAAAACAGTTCAAAAGATCTTAACACTATCCATGCATAAGACTTAAACTACATGCAAAAGATCTTTAACACTATCAAAACACACCTCGAAATTAATGAGTCAGTTGTCATGTGGACGAAATTTTATGAGCAAATTAAGTTGTCACGTGCCTTTTGACGATTATATTTAAATACTTGGCATAGTTGATTTCGAGGTATGTTTTGATAAATCATTGGTAATACTTTAGATAGAAAATGCAAACACCTGATAGTTCATATAGGAAACTCACAAAAAAATAATACCTTCATATGTGTTTTGAAATTATCTCATAAATATATATAGTATTTTAATATTAAACTTTTGGATGATGTGATTAATAAAAGTACTCATTATCAAATCATATATTTTATTGAAAATTGAAAAACATGTAATCATAAAATGAGGCTTTCCTGATGATGCAGTTTATCCATACCAGTCATGGTTGCTAGTGATATCGATCTTTCTTCATTCCTTCCTTTCTTTTTAATTTGTCTTATTTTGTTTTGTTACATGAATAATACAAAAAGAAGTTAGATGGCGTTGATGGTTATGTATAAACTATTTTTCGTCTCAATCTAATCTTTTTGGTAATGAATAATAATTGAACGATCGAGTCAAAAGCTAAGGAACCTAGCCACAATTTATCTGAAAATACCTATAAACCCTTTAGGTGTCATTTGGTTTAAGCTGGGATTGGGTGGGTTATTCCAATTTAAGTTACTTTTAGGATATTTAATAATTATATTTAATATGTTTCAATCGGTGTATTTAAAATAAATAAATAAAATGATTATAGAAGAAAATTTTTTGCGACGGAATTGTGATGAATTTTGGTCATTGATAAAGGAAAAAAAGATGACGATGGATTGCGACACATAATTTTTGTCGCAAAAATGGGTCAAATATGTCGCGACGGACTAGCGACAAACATTTTCACCTCTAATTTACTAATACGACAAAATAAATTATGAAATTAGCAATAGATTTTATAACAATAGCGACAAAAAATTTCTATTAATCATCATCTACTAGTTAAATACATCACTAGTTTACTTACAATATATGCATCAAAGAATCAATACCCAATTCCCAATTCTCAATCCTCAATTACAACTCTCTTATTCTCAACAGGACATTTCTATCATTTTCTCCACTTAAGAAACATATTTATGATGTAATGCTACTAATGCACATTAATGGAGGGAAGAATGGTTTCCTTAATGATGGAATCTTCTTGATTTCTTCAATACCCTACTGCCCAAGCTTGAGTTCGAAGGGGAATAACTTTTGGAGAATGAAATGAATTCTAGGTCTTAAACTCACTTAAATCTGCACAGTGATTCTGCTCTGTCGGACTCGATTCTGCTGGGGCGGACTCACTCCGGTGAAAGATCTATCCGGTGGGGCAGAAGTTACTTAAACATCCGACTCTTGCTGGGGAAGGACAAGCTCCAGCAGCAGTCCAAAGTGATCCAATCCCCCGTCAACTACCCGAAACACTCCTGGGACCTGCCGGACACAAACCAAACATGCATTCCTATTAGAAAACACAATCCAGACCTGCTCGCGCACTCGAATTTTCTGAAAAAAGGTCTATAACGCTCGGGTTTGACTAAAGTCAACTTTTAAGTTCTAGTTCCACAATTTGATGAACTAATCTCCAAAACACACTGGGCTGACTTGGGACCCGAACCAAAGGCTCGACTAAGTCATAAACGTCATTTCAGAGCTAATGGAACCAATGAAACTACGAATGGAACATATTTACCCAAAAGTTAACTATGAGTCAAACTCTTCTAATCTCTTAACTTGGATTTTCTCAAACATAACAAAATGGGTCCGAAACTTACCCGATCACCTTGAGAACCGTGTCATCCATCCCCGCAAGTCATAAACAAGATAATAAGGGCTCGAAAAGGGTAATTTAGGGGTTTCTAGACAAAGCAAGCAAAATGACTTTTCAAGTCATTACATCAGGTACCACTGAAATAAACGTTCGTCCTCGAACAATAAAGAAAATGAAATACATGGGATCTCAAATAGCTCGGGGTAGTTAGTCCGCATGTCAGACTCGGTCTCTCATGTAGCCTCCTCCACTGGACGATTCCTCCATTGCACTTTCACAGAAGCTATCCCTTTGGACCTCAACTTTTGAACCTACCTGTCTAGAATAGCTACAGGGTCCTCCACATAAGCTAGATCCTGATCCAACATCACCGAGTCCCATCTAATCACATGAGAATCATCAGGAACATACTTCCTTAGCATCGACACATGGAACACAAGATGCACATTAGATAAACCCGGAGGTAAAGCCAACTCGTAGGCCACCTCGCCAACTTTGTCCAAAATCTTAAAAGGGCCAATAAACCTCGGGCTGAGCTTCCTTTCTTCCCAAACCTCATCACACCCTTCATGGGTAAAACCTTCAGAAATACCCAATCGCCAACCATAAACTCCAAAGTATGAACTCTCTGTTCCACATAACTCTTATGTCTGCTCTGGGCTGTAAGAAACTAGTCTTGAACCAACTTAACTTTATCCATCGAATCTCTCAGAAGATCAGTACCCCAAGGTCAAACCTCAAAAGTATCAAACCACTCGATTGAAGAACGAGACCTCCTACCATACAATGCCTCGAACGGTGCTATATAAGTACTTGAATGGTAACTATTATTGTAAGTGAACTCGGTCAAGGGTAGAAACAGGTCCCAGTGACCACCAAAGTCAATCACACATGCTCACAACATGTCCTCGATAACTTGTATAGTCCGCTTAGACTAGCCATAGATATGATGGTGAAAAGTTGTACTAAGATCCACTCTAGTACCTAACTCCTTCTGCATAGATCGCTATAAGTGAGAAGTGAACCGCGTACCCCAGTCAGAAATAATAGAAATAGGCACCTAGTGAAATCGGACTATCTCTCGAATGTAAATCTTAGTCAACTTCTCAGAATTATAGATAGTTTGAACTGGAATGAAATGGGAAGATTTGGTCAACCTGTCCACAATGACTCATATAACATCAAACTTGCCCAAGGTACGGGGCAATTCTACCATGAAATCCAAGGCAATCCACTCCCACTTCCACTCGGGAATGGACATCATCTGAAGCACACCACCGGGCCTCTGGTGCTCATATTTCACTTGCTCACAATTCAAACACCGGGACACGAACTCTACTATGCCCCTCTTCATCCTGTACAACCAGTAATGCTGCCTCAAGTCACGATACATCTTCGTAGCCCCTGGATAGATGAAGCACTTCAAACTATAGGCCTCCTCCATGATCAATCTGGTCAAGTCATCCACTCTAGGAACACAAATTCGACTATTGATCCTCAAGATACCATCACTATTAATCACTGCCTCATTTTCCTCTGCTCGCAACACCTTATCACGGATTTTGCACAACTGAGCATCATCAAATTATTGGGATCGAATCTGCTCTAACAAGGAAGACCGCACCTCCACACAAGCTAATACCATACTAGGCTCAGAGATATCAAGCCTAACAAACCGATTTACCAAGGACTGAACATCCATAGCCATATGACGCTCCTATGCGTGTAACATAGCCAGGCTATCCATGCTCACCACCATGCAACTCAATATATCCTCCACAACATTTGTTTTTCCCCAGTGATACAAAATAGTTATATCATAATCCTTCAAAATCTCCAAACACCGACGTTGTCTCAAATTAAGATCCTTCTGATTGAACAAGTACTGAAGACTGCAATGGTCGGTGTAAACCTGAAAATGCACACCATAGAGATAATGCCCCTAAATTTTTAAGGCAAACACGATTGCATAACTCTAGGTCATGGGTGGTATAATTCTTCTCATGAACCTTTAATTATCTCGAACCATAGGCTATGACTTTCCCTTTCTGCATCAACACATACCCAAGACCTACTCCAAAAGCATCACAGTATATAGTAAAGCTCTCCCCCTTGACTGGCAATGACAAAATAGGAGTGGTAGTCAATAAGGCCTTGAGCTTTTGAAAGATCGCCTTACAAGCATCAGAGCACTTGAAAGCCACTTCTTTCTAAGTCAATCTAGTCAACAGAGCTGCAATGGATAAAAATCCTTTCACAAATTGCTGATAATATCATGTGAGTCCAACAAAACTCTGAACCTCGGTAACCGAAGTAGGCCGAATCCAATCCCGAATTGCCTCAATCTTTTTGGGATCCACCATAGTACCATCTTTAGTCACCACGTGACCCAAGAAAGACATTGAATTAAGCCAAAACTCGCACTTCAATTTTTTTTGCATAGAGTTGCTTCTCCTTTAGAATGCGAAGCACGATCCTCAAATGTTGCTTGTGCTCCTCCTCGCTCCGTGAGTATATCAAAATATCATCAATGAACACAATCACGAATAAATCCAAGTAGGGTTTAAATACCATATTCATCAACTCCATAAAGGTTGCAGGTGCATTGGTCAACCCAAACGACATCACCAAAAACTCATAATGCCCATATCTAGTCTGAAAGGCTATCTCAAGAACATCCTTAGCCTGATCTTCAACTGATGATAGCCGGACCTCAAATCAATCTTCGAAAAGAACGAAACAACATGTAAGTGATCAAACAAGTTATCAATGCGCGGTATAGATACTTGTTCTTGATAGTCACCTTATTCAGTTAGCTGTAATCAATACACATGCGCAAGAACCCATATTTCTTCTTAACGATCAACACTGGAGCACCCCAAGGCGACACACTAATCGAATAAATCCTTTACTCAACAAATCTTACAATTGTTCCTTCAATTCTCTCAACTCGACCGGCGCTATCCGATATGGCGCTATCTGATACGGAGCCATAGAGATGGGCTGAGTGACATGCTCTAGATCAATGCAGAAGTCAATATCACGGTCCGGCGTAACTCCGGGAAGGTCAGTGGGGAACACCTCTAGATACTCCCGAACTACTAAAACTGAATCTAAGAAAGGAGTCTCCGCACTAGTGTCACGAACATAAGCCAAATAAGAAAGACACCCCTCTCTACCATCTTCTGAGCCTTCAGAAATGGCCACGATCACCCCTACGTCCACCATCTCGGCCGGATTGAGCACTGCATCGACCTATTTGAGGGCTACCTTTACCGCCCTAAGCATCGGCCGGACACAAACCAAACATGCATTTCTATCAGAAAACACATTCCAGACCTGCTCGCGCACTCAAATTTTTCAAAAAAGGTCTCTAATACTCTGGTTTGACTAAATTTAACTCTTAAGTTCTAATTTCACAATTTAACGAACTAATCCCCAAAACACACCGAACTACCTCAAGACCCGAACCAAAGGCTCGACTAATCATAAACGTCATTCCAGAGCTAATGGAATGACTATGTGTTTTCAGACTATATGTTTCTAATTATGATCTTGATAAGTATAATCTTTGTAGTTAAGATGTTAATATTGGAAGAAGGTTATAGACTTTTATTTAAAAAATGATTTTTGAATTAATAATAACTACTTCCATACTACATGCTTATTATTTGATAAATTTAGATAGAACTTTGTTAGTATACCATCTAGATTCCTACCCTCTTCAGGATTATTAGATGACGAAAATATCCCCCCACAAAATGGTATCAGGGCTTGTAAAGGAATAGAGTTATTAAAATGAAGAGACACCCGTCTTTTGAGAAGATTAACATGCTAAATAAAACAAAATGGTTATGCAAACAGATAAGGCATCTGTTGATAGAAAATAGAAACCAAAATGAATTGATAATGAAACTTCAGGATGAATTGCTAATAAAAGGAAAAGAAACATTATCGTTAGAAGAATTAAATAAATTGGTAGATGACAACATAACAGCTTATAGAGAATGGCTACATTTAAATAGTGAAATATATATGTGCAATCATAGAATAGAAGGTTTAAAAGAAGAATTATGGATGTTTACAGAACAATATGGATGAAAACAAATTAATAGAACTTCAAATAATAGTTGAAAAACCGTTTACATACAATAGAGATATAAACCAACATATAGTAAGTTGTAGAATGAGTATAGATCTTATAAAAGATAGAGATCAACGTTTACAAGAAAATTCCCAACAAATATGTGAACAAGAAAACACTATTAAAACCTTAAAAACATGATAGCACTAAAAGATGAAAGATTAAGACAAAAAGAGGAAGAAAATATGAAACTAAGAGAAGAAAAATTAAGAGAAATAATTAGAAGAGATAATGAATTTAAAGACCTAAATGATGTCATAGAAGAACAATATAAATACATTAACATATTAAGGCATGGATAAAGAAAAAGAAATAGTAGAAGATTCTAAAGAAACATATTACCAAATGAATACGTATGAAGGAGGAATAACACAAACATTAAGCTTTAAATCAGAAATATATCAAAAAATACAAGATGAGAAAGAAGAACTATCTATTAAAAAAATATTTAAAACTAAATGGTTTGAAAGAAATAAAGAAATAAGATATATAGCACAAAAGCATGAAAATATAATAGAAACAACTAGTGTAAATGGAAGAACAAAAATAAATTTGATAACAAATGAAGTAATAAAAAGAGAATTAGCAAAACTATCTACTAAAGAAGCTAAAAAATATAGAAATGTATACTTTGGAGGAGTAGAATTTACTATAAAAGCATACTTTCAGAAAAATATAGATACACCTATACAAATATACATACTGGATGATAGAATATTAGGAAATTTACAAGATGCTTTAATATCAGTAATAAAAGGAAATTTAATATATCAAAAACTAAAATTTACAGTACAACCAGATTTTAGTATATCATTAAAATATGAACATAAAGACTTAGCTTTAACACTATATTATAAATTAGATGGAATAAATATGCCACCAGGTAGTAAAGTTATAAGTATAGCAACAAAACTGATATATGCCCTAACATGAAATCATCATGTAAAGAAACAACATGAAATGAACATTTTAGTACCAAAAATGTACCAAGAAATATTAGAACAAATAGAACATAAAGAAAATTCCAAGATAACCATACCAGAAGATATATATATATGAATTTTAGTACAAGAACCCTAGCACCATCAAAAAGATTAATACCAAAAATAGAAGGATCTAATCTAAGTATTACCAAAGAACCAATGATATCAAGACAAGCTAGCTTAAGACTCATACAACCTAGAATATTAGATTTAATAAATATACTCAGTAATAGATTAAGGATTAAAGTAATAATATTTAATGGTATAATAACAACCGATTGTATAACTGAAATAAATACAGGAGCTATTAAGAGTTTTATACATATAAGTAAAATTAATGAAAATGATTGTAATTTAATAGAACCACAAACTTATAATTATCTTGAAAATGAAAGAGAAATAGTAATTACCAAAAGTATTAATTTAAAATTCAAAATCCAAGATCTAGAATATAAAATAAATATCGGAGTAATATAATATGATAGTTTTAATGAATTGTTATTAGGAAGTGACTTTTTAACCATGATAGATTATAAAATTAGTAACGAAGGAATTGAAATAAATGACCAAGGAAAAAGTAAATTTATAAATAAAATATGAACATACAGAGAAAAATAGTAAAGAAGAAACAAAAATTAAAAGCAATAAAAATAGCTTTATTAGAAGAAATATTTTCTCAGCTTAAATACCTAGAATACAGTGCAAAGGAGATGAAATTAGAAAATAATATAAAACAACTGGAACCACAATGTGATAAATTTGATAAAATATGGATAGATATGAGAAACGGATGGAAGTAGCGAATAAATAATCCTGAGTAACCCTAACGAAAAAATCGATGAAAAATGAAAAGAGTAATAGTAAAAGAACAAATAAAAAACACCCTAGTAATAATGGATGAAATAAAAGAAAATCAGACACAAATGCAAAAAATGATAAAAGAACAATTGACAAGATTATGGAATGTATCTGAGGTACCAACATTTAAAATAATATTAGAAAAACTTAACATATTAGTAGCAGATATAAATAAAGGTAAGGAAGTAATAGAAGGAAATGAACCTAGTACAAGTCAAATAGAAAAAGTGGTTAACACTACAACTAAACAATCAGAATTAGTACCAATAAATGCTTGGAGAAGAAGTAAGGAACATATAATGGTAGATATAAGTGAAATAAAACCTAAATTATCAAAACTAGTAGAAAAAACATTAGATAGTCTAGCAATATTAAATAAAAAGGGACAATTTTAATGGAAAATCAAGAACATAACGTAATTACATTTCTTAAAAACCATGGAAAAGATATAATAGAGAAAGAAAGATACAAATATCATCCTATAAAGAAAAAAGACCTTAAAACTACACCAAAAAATAATAACAATTCAAAAGGTGAAAACATCTACTTAAATGACACAGAAAAAACCACTGAATACTTATACCTAAAATTAGATAAACAAGAACAACAAATATGAGAATTAAAGACAGAAAATACAAAATTAAGATCACATAATAATGAAGAATGGTTAAGTAAATATTAAAAATATAAACATAAGTTTAAGGATACAAAGAAAATACTAAAGGAAACTAAGGTAGAACTAAAACAAACAAGAGAAGAATTGAATGAAGTAAAACAAGAACTTGAAGAATTAAAAGAAGAATTATATATCCTTAGGGGACAGATGACAAGGTTAAAGGGAAAAATAAGATAAGAAAAATTATTAAAACAAGTGATGAAAGTACAACTAGTAGTGAAAAAACTGAAAGTGATACAGACAAAGATAGTACTATTGAATTAATTAATCAATTAGTAGAATTCATAGAAGAAGTAGAGGAAGAAGAAAACTCAGAGATAGTAAAAGAAAACAACCAAATAATAGAAGCTTTGCAAAAAATGAAAAGTGTAAATGCAGTCATAGAAGAAGAACCTGAAAGTGATGTAGAAGATGAATTTAATAGACCTATAGAAACAAAAGTAGAAATAGATGATATAATAAATGAAGATACTAATGATTATCCTGAAGAAGAACTAATAGACCCTAATTTAGAAATAATAACAAGAAAGCGTACTAGATTACCAGAACACATACCAGTAGGACAACAAACTGAATTTAAAGAATTTGTAGTATCAATGTTACAATGTGTAAACTTTAATGGATATTTTCTAGATTTAGACAATGTTTATGATGAACAAGAAATAGGAAGAAGAATAAACGATTGGAATCTTGGAATGTATATAGCATTAATAAACTCTACACATACTGACAACCTAGATTACATTTATGACTTAATATCTAAAACATTAATTGGAAAAGTAGCATATTGGATGGAATCTATAGCATGCCAATTAAGAGGAGAAGTATTTAGTCATGCAAGAGATTGGAAATCTATGCTAATGATATTTGGTATTGTACTAAAAAGAGAATTTTTAGGAGAAAAATGGTTAGTAGCACGAGAAAACGTATTTGCAGAAAGAAAAACTGAAATTATAATGAATCTAAATAACATGAAATGTTGTAAGATTAATAAATTACCAGAATACACAATAAGTTTTAGTAAATTCTTTTATGAAGCAAAATTTTTACCACAAGAAGGTTTAATATATCAATAACTTTATTATGATCACTTATCAACACCGTATAATACTGAAATATCAAAAGAATATACCCAACTAGAACCAAAAGAAAACACATTAGGAGAAAGAATAAGAGTACTAAGAGCATACTTAATGCGAAAATGTGAAAAATATAGAATGCAACAAAAAATTTAAAAAGATAAGAAACTAGGATTAAGAGAAATATGTGGATTTATGGAAAGAAGACTAGTATTTGGATGTGATGAAAAAAAGAAAAGAAAGGAAATATAAAAAAGGTCATAAAAATAAGAGATATCAATGACAGAGATATAAAAATTATAATAATTACAACAAACAACAGCACAAACCTTATTACAAACCTTATAGGAAAAAGATGTTTAAAAAATATATAAATACCCCTAAAACCAGAAAAAAATTAAATATAAGAGAAAATTTAGGAAAAGAAAGTATATAAAACCATTAGAAGAGGAAAAACTTAAAGAATGTAAATGTTGGAATTGTAATGAAAAAGGACATTATGCTAATAAATGTCCTAAGCTAAAGAAAAAAGGTGTAAAATATATAAATACAACACAATTTATAATGACTCTACAATAGATAAAGGAAGATAATGATAAATGGTATGAATATGAAGACTTTTATGTCAGTCAGACCGATGAAGAAAGTGAAACAGAACTAGAAAATATTAACTTTATTAACCAATACTCAAATAGTGAAAGTAGTTCTGAATAAATGGAATTACAAGAAGAAAAAAAATTTATTAGAAGAAAGAGATTACTGAAAACAATATGAGAGGTATGTTCGCCATAAACTTATTACAACTACTAGTGAAATAGGAAATAAATACTATCATGATAGATACAAAGGGCTTACTAAGAACCTTAATAAAATAAGACAGAGATTAAGTGAAATAAGATGGCAAAAAATTGAACAAGAAGTAAGAGAAATAGAACAAGATGAAAATATTCAACGAAGATTAAGCGAAATAGATATGGAACAAAATAGTAATACCTAATTAAATGGTAGCAATTTATAGAAGCTCATATAGAATATAAGCCTAATAAAATGATAAAACAAAAAAATCTTTATGACCTGGGAACAGACTTATGCCTAGCAAAGAAAGAAGTATTACAACCACACAAATGGAAAAGGTCTAAAACACATAGGACAAGAGCATCAGGATTTAATGAATAGGTAAAAGAGTTAAATATAATAGCAGAAAATATGAGAATTATATTAGGTAAAATAATATTTCGACTACCAATAATATATCAATTAGATGACATGAAGCAACAAGTATTATTAGGAAATAATTTCTTAGACTACTTTAAAACACAAGTTATAAATAATAGTACTTTTAGCCTACAAACGCCATGTAATAAATGGATAATATTAAAAAGGATACTACCAATACACACATTAAGACCATGTAACATAAGATCTAATAGGAATAACAACCTACAACTATTAAAGGAAAAATACACCAATATATTGAGAATGAATTTTGGAGAAAATCCAATACAACTATGGAAAAAAGAAAAGATATATGCTGAAATCAAGTTAATAAATCCTAATGATATAGTTAGGACTAAACCTATTAGATATAGCCCAACAGATCAAAAAGAGTTTGAAACCCAGATAAAAAAATTGGTAGAATTAAAAATGATACAAGAGAGTAAAAGACAAATAGTAGCCCAACCTTTTTAGTTAGAAAACATAGTGCACAAAAAAGAGGAAAGGCTATAATGGTAATTGATTATAAAGAACTAAATAAAAAGATAATATTTGATGGATATTTTTTACCATATAAAAGAAACCTTATTAATAGATTAGGAAATAAAAAATGGTTTAGTAAATTTGATTGTAAAAGTAGATTTTGGCAAACAAAATTAACAAACGAATCAAAATCTTTAACAGACTTTAGTGCCCCTCAAGGACACTACGAATGGAATGTACTACCCTTTGGGTTAAAAAATGCACCACAAATATTTCAAAGAAGAATTGACCAAGTGTTCAGAAAATTAATAGAATTTTGTATAGTATATGTTGATGACATATTAGTATATAGTGATAATCTGGAAGACCATATAAAACATCTAGAAGAATTTATAAAGACTGTAAAAAACAATATGAAATATTATTATCTGAAAAGAAATTTGAAATCTTTAAAAATAATATAGAATATTTGGGATACATAATAGATAATGAAGGATTACAATTGCAAGAACACATTGCAACAAAAATAAAAAAATTTAAAGATAGATTAGAGAGTAAAAAAGAAGTACAACAATTTCTAGGAGTAGTAAACTATGCTTAAGACCATATAAAAGATTTATCACTCTTAAGAAAACCATTACAAGAATTAACTAAGAAAAATATAACATTTGAATGGAAGGAAGAACATACTAAAGCCATAAACGAAATCAAGGAAAAGGTAAAAGCTTTGCCAAAACATAGAATACCAACTGAACTAGATCAATTAGAACTTTTTACTGATGCTAGTGATGTGAGATGAGGAGCAGTCCTCATAGCTTATGATAAAGATGATATAGATAAAGAAAAACCATTAATTTGTGGATATGGAGGTGGAACATGAAAGTCAAACGAGAAAAATTATCATATTAATGAAAAAGAACTATTAACAGTAAAATTGGGAATAAAGAGATATCATTATCACTTATTACCAGTGAAATTTGTGGTTAGAACTGATAATACGCAAGTGAGAGCTTTCATTACATATAAAATAGACCATTTACCAGAACTAAACAAAAGAAGAAAGTTACTATCATTCTTTTATTGTTACAATTTTACTGTAAAAAAATATATCTGGAACTAAGAATATTCTAGATGATTTTCTTAGCAGGTACAACAATGTCAACCAGCAGTGACAAGTTTGAAGAATATATTATCAATGTTACAAAAATTATCAAACAGAACCATGAAATCATTACAACCAAATCACAAGAAAATCTACATCTGATAGACCAGCTGACAGAAGCTTTTCGATACTTCAAAACCCTACAAGCCTTAAAATCCTCTCTATCTACTATAGAAAAATCAAAAAAAATTACATCCAAGCTTGCAACCATGCCATCCACTTTACCATCCTCCATAACAACCTCATTTTCTCAAATGCCAACATTAGTATCAATGTGTGATAAACTGAAATTTGCACCTGAATATATTGCAGCCTACGAACAAATAAATAAATTTTATGACTACAAATCTAACCCACATATTTTACGAAGTGCAAAACTTAGCAAATATCCAAGATTTTTTTTGTGGTGAAAAATCTAACCCTGATATAGTTTCAAAATTATTTACTTATGATTTTATAGATAAAATAATAGTAGATGAGACTTTTTACAATATAGCTAAACTACCTACTGTTATAGTAGATTCTATTAAAGCAATGATGGAATCTTTTGGAAAAGGTATCTATGGTATACAACTATTTGATGCTTCAACAGATTTAACTGGAAAACCTATTGTAATATGCCAATTGTTTAAAATTGGAAAAAATAGCAACATTAGTGGAGATGATGAAGACCTAAAAATGAAGATACCATGTAAACTAGAACAATTTAAAAAATGGCTAAGTGTCAAAAGAGCCATTGGACCGATGAACCTGAAATCAAAAATAAAAGACATGTTAAAAGCTAGAAAAGCCTGCATCATTGGAGCAACCAAAGGTGGAGGAGTTGAAGAAATCATTACCCTGTACTACAACAATGATATACTATCCTAGGATACTATACAACTTACAAACATGCATGACAGGATCATGAACATGCAACACAGTATTCCAATGCAACTATGGAGCAATACAAGCTTCTAACAGGACAGAGAAAAAAGCATGTTATCAACACAAGAAATGATACCAATATTACTCATACTACTGTGAAAAAAGAAGGATCCTCTAATCCTTTCGCATGAAACGACCCAATGTAGTCTAACTATAGCAAGCACATATATTACCATCATAAAACATCATACTACTCAAATGTGATATCGTTCCTATTCTATAGGAGTATCAAGAAAAAAAATAGAAATGAAGACAACAAAAAATTAAAGACAACTTGCAAAGACATTTGTGGAAGAAATCTACCGGCCTCAACAATTGAAAAAGCCGTTGGAATAGCTGACAACGTTGAAGAAAAAACTGCAATCAGAGGAGACAAATTACTATTTACTTTTAGACTTTTGTAGCAAATTATTATTTGCTTTTAGACTTTTGTAGCAAACTACTATTTGCTTTTAGACTTTTGCAGCATAGCAATAATGAAAGCAGCCGAAGTTATCTATATAAAGAGTCTTAATGTAACCTCTTAATCAACTTTTGAAAAACAACAACTTCAATCTTTTGAATATTCTCTCTCATGTCTAGCTAAATCCCCTCTTAGTCTATAACTCATATCAATAACAATATCATAATACCAGAGAAAGTTTACTTTGAAAGCTTATACTTAGAACCATACTAGTCCATAAAACTACATCTCTTAAAGAATTTAAGAAAGAGTCTGTTGAGTAACTCCCAACACCTAGGCCAATTATCCCGTTGATGTTCAGAGTGAAGAAAAAGTGAGGCAGAGCCAGGGTGGGTTGAGTATCTCCGGTGATCTAAAAATTCTGCTAAGAGGTATGTTTTCAGACTATGTATTTCTAATTATGATCTTGATAAGTATAATCTCTGTAGTTATGATGTTAATATTGGTAGAAGGTTATAGACTTTTATTTAAAAAATGACTTTTGAATTAATAATAATTGCTTCCATACTACATGCTTATTATTTGATAAATTTGGATATAACTTTGTTAGTATACCATCTAGATTCCTACCCTCTTCAGGGTTATTAGATGATGAAAAGATCCCCCACGAAATGGTTTGAAATTGCGAATGGAGCACGTTTACCCAAAAGTCAACTGTGGGTCAAACTCTTCTAATCTCTTAAGTTGAATTTTCTAAAAATTAACAAAGTGGGTCCGAAACCTACCCGATCACTTTGTGAACCGTGCCACCCATCCCCGCAAGTCATAAGCAAGCTAATAACGACTTGTAAAAGGGTAATTTAGGAGTTTCTAGGCAAAGCAAGCAAAATGACTTTTTGAGTCGTTACGGTGAGTTATGGAGACGACATTTTAAATTAAAATAAAATAATAAAAAATGATATAGAAAATTTAAAAAGGAGAAAAAAGATAAATAGAAATGATGGCCATAGAGAGGTGCCACATAGAATTGTCTATTCCGAACTTTATATTATATATAAATATTTAAAATCTGCGGTGTTTGTAGCTTGGAACAAGTTAAAAACCAAATGTAGTCCATATAGGACAATATAGTTAGCTAATTCTAAACTTAAAATTCTTTAAACTTTCACTATAAAAAATTCTCTAATTTTTATTGAAAAATGTACTGTAGCTATTTCCCACTGAATGTCAATAGAAAAAATATAAATACTAGTATTTTCAAATGAAAAAATTAGGAAGTTTACCAGCGTTTCAATGAGAACTTATTTCTCACCATACGTTTTTTCCGTGAGCTGGTTCGGGAGAATGAGGTGAGAAAATCATATTTTATACCACAAATTTCTCACTGAATGGCGATGAGAAAACCTCTGTTTCTAGTAATGTTCTCAGAAAAAATGTTTTTAAACTTTTCTTACAAAAAACGTGTTTTCCAATTTATCAAAGATTCGCAAAATAAATTTAAAAAGTTATTATCATCCTATTCTTTAATTTAAGCTTCATAAACTTAATAGAATATTTCTCAATGTTCTTTCATTAATTGTATATCTCCTATTTTAGGTAGAATTATAATCCTTTTGTAATTAGGTTAATTAGTTACCTAGTTTGTATCAAAGTAAATATTCTTGTAACCTTATATATATTGTAAATCATTCATCAATAAAATGAAGGAACAAATTCTTTTATGGTATCAGTAGCCTAAAACTACAAACCCAACCCTAGCCGCTGATACACCCTCTTGGCCGCCACATTTTTTTTTCACGTCGGCACCTAACCCACGCCGGAACCCTAGCCGCCAACCTCTCTTGGCCGCCCCCCTCTTTCCCCCAGATGAAACCCTAGTTTTTCCAGTCATTCTCCCGCCCTTCCTCATCTTCTCGACAATCCCACGACAAACCCTCATCCCGCGTCCCGAGACACACTCTCGAACCATGGAAACCCGTGCTATGCATGAAATTTATAAACCTAAATGGCTATTTAACCTTTCCATTTCAGTTGTCCCTTCCCCTGTCCTTCGTAACCCGAAGGATGCCTTGTCCGACCCTAATTGGAAAGCCACAATGATTGACGAATATAATGCTCTTATTGATAATAAGACGTGGGACCTAGTACCCCGTCCACCTGATGGTAATATTTTTCATTCTATGTGGATTTTTAGACATAAAAAGAAATATGATGGTTCTTTTGAGAGGTACAATGCTCGTCTTGTAGGTGATGGTAGGTCTCAATAGGTGGGAGTGTACTGTGATGAAACATTCAGCCCGGTCGTAAAGGCTGCAACCATCCGGACCATCCTCAGCATTGCCATATCCAAGTCTTGGACCATTCATCAGCTTGATGTCAAGAATGCCTTCTTACATGGGGATCTTCATGAAACGGTATATATGCATCAACCTATGGGTTTCAGGGATCCTATTCATCCAGATTATGTGCGTTTGTTGCGGAAATTTCTATATGGACTAAAACAGGCTCCTCGAGCATGGTACCAGCGGTTCGCCGATTATGTTTCCTCTATCGGTTTTTCACACAGCAGATCCGATCATTCCATGTTTATCTACACCAAAGGTACATACATAGTTTACCTATTATTATATGTTGATGACATCATCCTCACCACATCATCTGATGACCTCCACCGGTCTATAATGTCTCTTATTTCCTCTAAGTTTGCTATGAAAGATCTGGGCCCTCTGAGTTATTTCTTGGGCATCTCTGTCACTCGACAATCTGGCGGCCTATTTCTATGTCAGAATAAGTACGCCGAAGAGATCCTTGACCGTGAAGGCATGACATCTTGCAAACCATCCCACACGCCTATAGACACCAATTCCAAGCTCAGCGCTGATTCCGACCCTTCATATTCAGATCTGACTCACTATCGTAGCCTGAATGGGGCCCTGCAGTACCTCACATTCACGAGACCAGACATATCTTATGTCGTACAACAAATTTGCTTGCACATGAACAGTCCAACGGAAGCACACATGCATGCCCTCAAACATATTATACGATACGTCCAAGGTACACTTCACTTCATATTACATCTATACAAGTCTTCGCTCACTGGTCTCACTGCTTATTCTGATGCTGACTGGGGTGGATGTCCTGACACCCGACGCTCTACGTCTGGTTATTGTATTTTCCTCGGAGATAACCTATTGTCTTGGTCTTCAAAAGGCAACCTATACTATCCCGATCCAGTGCAGAAGCAAAATACAGAGGTGTTGTCAATGTCGTCTCTGAGTCTTGTTAGATCCGTAACCTTCTACTTGAGCTTCACTGCCCGATTCAAAAGGTAACACTAGTCTACTGCGATAATATTAGTGCGATATATCTTTCCGGCAATCCCGTCCAACATCAACGCACTAAACACATTTAGATGGACATTCATTTCGTTCGCGAAAAAGTGGCTCGTGGTCAAGTTTGTGTTCTTCATGATCCTTCCAGATATCAGATTGCTGAAATTTTCACCAAAGGACTTCCACACATATTATTTGTGATTTTCGAGCCAGTCTCAGTGTTCGAGAACCTCCCGCTTCGACTTCGGGGGTGTAACCGAATATTTCCCAATATTCTTTCATTAATTATATTAATTGTATATCTTCTATTTTAGGTAGAATGATAATTCTTTTGTAATTAGGTTAATTAGTTACCTAGTTTGTATCAAAGTAAATATTCTTGTAACCTTATATATATTATAAATCATTCATCAATAAAATAAAGGAACATATTCCTTTAAAACTGACGATATAAAAATATTTATAAAAATAACGCCTATAATTCAACTCCAAATTATCGAAGAAACTAACCTATTAGGCCACTACACTTGCAAACCAATAAAACTCACTCCCTATACTCTTGTTCAACGTGCTTTAAAACCAAATATTTCCTACGACTTCAGAGCAAAAAAATCTTGTTAATTTTTGTCTCATCAATAATAAATTCTTACTGTTTCTCGTGTATCTCATTGATTCTATACTATTAATAGCTAAACAGAAGTCGTTGCATATGCAAGAATTAATTTTGGATTTATCTTGGTAGTTTTTCCATGCTTTTATTTCAAAGAAAAAAATAGAACTATTCAATTTATGTGCATGGAATTATCTTGAATTTTAATATGAACACAGAGTATTTGGCATCCTTTTTACGGCAATCACAAGCACTTTTCCTCCCAATAAAACTCTTTTTTTTTCTCTTTCAAATAGCATAAGCTGTGACATAATTATTGGTTGAATAATTCTACAAGGTTATCAACGTTGCGGCTGTGGACTTTGTCGTATAATATATTATCAACAGGTAACTCTAACACCCCTGAAAGTGGCCATTAAGAAGGATACAATAGCTCGACATTGAGTTTCTAGACTAATTAATTAAGTGGACCTGGTAAAAGGTTTCGAGAAATTAGCAAAATCATGTTACTCCCCCTATCCCATTTTATGCGAGACAATTAACTGCCTAATTTTCTGTATGAATTCGGATATAAAAATTTTAATTTTTTTTGTAATGGAATACATATTTAGAAATTATATAAAAAGTACTACAAATTATAATTTAAAATATTTAAAGTATATGATAGTCAAAGATATTTTTAACTTGGTGTAAGATTGCCTGCTTTGGCTAAACCCGCATGATTTTTCCCATAAGTTTTAATACCGTTAAGAATATTCAACACCGTATAAATGAAGTGAAAGAGAATAATCCCATACTAATTTCACTAATTTAAATAGTTTATATACATGATATACAATAGTTGTCCTAGGCTATAATTACGGAAATCAATATACATTTACCTAATACAAAATATTACTACCATAATTACAGATGTACAAGATCACTAATGATATCACAAGAATATATGGTGTATATTCTATCACATCCCCGCAGTCATAGTGGGCGGTTGTCGTACGCTGAGACTGTCCCTAAAATATTCAAACAAAACCAAGGGAAGGCCCTTAGTAAAGATGTCAGCAATTTGATAACGTGAAGGGACATGCAAGACACGGACTTGTCCACGAGCTACCTTTTCGCGAACAAAGTGAATATCCATCTCGAGATGTTTAGTGCGCTGATGTTGTACTAGATTCCCCGAGAGAGATATCGCACTAACATTATCGCAGTAGACCAAGGTAGCTTTCCGAATAGGAAAATGAAGCTCTAATATGAGGTTATGCAGCCAACAGGACTCAGACACCACATTGGCGACCTCTCGATATTCGGCTTCCGCGCTAGAGCGCGACAGTGTAGCCTGGCATTTAGCCGACCAAGACACCAAGTTATCACTAAGAAACATACAATAACCATATGTCGAACTCCTGGTGTCTAGACATCCACCCCAATTAGCATTTGTATACGACATGAGAGTAGATACTGATGACAGATATAAATGTAAACCATAAATCAAGAGTGCCTGAATGTAGTGCACAATATGTTTAAGAGCGTGCATGTGTTCTTCCCTCGGATCATGCTTTATTTCACACTTAATGCACTGCATAAATAATATCTGGCCTCGTAAATGTGAGATATTGAAGAGCCCCCACAACACTACAATAGTGGGAGGGATCTTTGTGTGGTGTGCTAGAAGTAGCACTCGGCTTCAGTTTAGTGTCAACCGGGGTAGGAGATGACTTACAAGCTGACATATCAGCCCGTTCAATAATCTCTGTTGCATACTTCCTCTGAGATAGAAATAGACCACCTTCATGACGAGTGACCGCTATACCAAAAAAATAGCTCAATGGCCCCAATTCTTTCATAGCAAATTCTGAACTGAGAAGAGATATGATAGACTTGCGTAGTTTGTCAGAGGAAGCAGTCAATATAATATCATCCACATATAATATAATGTATTGCCATAGAAGTACCGTGACGATAGATGAACAGAGAATGATCAGACCTGCTATAAGAAAACCCAAGAGTAGACACATAATCTGCAAATCTTTTGTACCAGGTCCGATGAGCCTGTTTTAGCCCATACAAGGGCTTTTTCAGCAAGCACACATGATTAGGATGAGTGGGGTCCTTGAAACCCAAAGGTTGATACATGTATACATTTTCCTTGGGTTCGACGTGTAAGAACATATTTTTCACGTCTAGCCGATGAATGTGCCATGATTTTGAGAGAGCTAGATTGAGAACATTGCGAATAGTTGCCGGTTTGACCACCAGACTAAACGTCTCTCCACAATCCACACCAACCTATTGAGTTTTTTCATCACCTACAAGACGGGCATCATGCCTCTCAAAAGAACCATAAGTTTTTCCTTATGAGAAAAAATCCACATAGAACAAACCATATTAACACCGGGTGGACGGGGCATCAACTCCCACGTCTTATTTTCAATAAGAGCATTATATTCATCATCCATGGCTATTTTCTAATTCGATTCACGAAGGGCAGACACGGGGTTACGTGGTAGGGGGATTTAGTGACATTAGAATGGAGATTAAACTGTCGTTTTAGTTTTAAAATTCCCCGTTGGCTACGAGTAACATGCCCTTGTCCCAGAATAGAAGTGGGCTAGATAGGAGTGGATGTCGTGGGCTGGCTTAATGCAAAAGGTGCGGTGTTAGACTGGATTCGGGTTGGGAGAATAGTGGTTGGGTAATGATCGGAGGTATTTGGGACAGCATGCAGTGGGTCTGCTGGCAGATTTTGTGGATGAGAAACCGCTGGGCCTGCTTGTAGATTTTGATAACGGAGGGTGTTTGAGCCAGCAGACAGTGGCCTGCCGGTGTTTGCTGGTACAGATGCCGAGGTATGGGCTGGACCAAATGTTGGACCACATACGGTGAGAGCCTATCACTCAAAATATTATAGGAATTAGACACTGAATTATGCAACCTAGCAAACGAAAATTGGGTTTCATAAAAATGACATGATGACTAATTATTATTTTATTAGAGAATAAATCATAATATTTATAACCATGATGATTAGACGGGTAACTCAAAAATACACAAACGGTAGAGCGGGCTTGAAGTTTGTTTATTGTGGTGGAGGGGAAGAGATGATAGCATAAATACCCAAACACCCGAAGATGAGAATACGAAATGTCTTTGTGATAATGAATTTTGAGTGGAGATTGGTATGCTAATCCTTTTCTAGGGAGTATGTTAAGAAGATAAGTCGCCATTTGTAATGCATGATGCCAAAATGAAGGTGGTAATGAAACATGGGCTAGTAATGTACGAACAATATTATTAATGGTGCGGATTTTTTTCTCGGTTTTCCCATTTTGTGATGACGTATGTGGACATGAAAATCGAAAAGATATACCATTAACCTTACAAAATTCTCTAAATGACCCATTATCAAATTCTCTTCCATTATCACATTGAATGTTCTTAATTTCCCGTTCAAATTGAGTACGCATAGATGCTATAAATGATAGGAATGTGGAATAAACTTGAGACTTTTTAGATAATGGAAAAGTCCACAAAAATTAGAATAATCATCTAGAAATAACACATAATAACGGTGTTCTGAAGAGCTCAAAATGGGAGATGTCTAAAGATCATTATGAATAAATTATTATTTTTAAGGGAGAAAAAACAGACGCTCCGGGTTGACCCAAACACGCATGCCATAAGGAAGGTGCTAAAGCGGCAAATATTGACTGTGTGGCTTGTTTAATGGTGATGGTGGTGGTGATGGGATAGAGCTCGCCCCGACTATCACATCTCATTAGATGTATCCCCATCCAGAAATCCTTCACAGAAAATCCAAAAGGATCAAATTCAACAAAAACTAGTTATCAGTTGTAAAATTCTGAACATACACCAAATTTTTAATTAATTGAGGAGCATGAAGGACATTTTTCAAGGCTAAATGTGGGTTTGGGGGAGACAAATTTGTGTGACCATAACCACGAATTGGAATTGAATTACCATTATCAATAATTATGCCATAATTTTTGTTTAAATTGAAATAAGAGGAAAGATTACCTTGTGTGGATGTCATGTGAGAAGTTGCACCGATGTCCATGTACCAATTTTCATCCGGAGGATTTAGCCCAAGTGTATGCATCGCGGCCTCGATATTTGTATGGGTCGAAGAGATTACTGAGCTCGCAGCAGCGAAGGCCTGTTGTGGCCGAGACCCAAGTAGGACAGGTTGTTGCCAAGGCCTGGTTCTGCCAAGCCTGTTGTTGTTGTTTACCATTATGACAGGCCCAATATTGAGTGGAAAATAGGCAAGATGAAAAGGCCACTGCCCACTGGCCCAAGGCTGCTGCTAATGGTGTTGTGGCCCAGGCCCTTGCTGGCCGCCACCACGGCTGCCACAGTTGCCACCGCCGCCGTCGCTACGGTTTATGCCACCATTTTTTCGATTTTGGCCCTTTTTTCCACCATCGTTGTTGCGATTTTGGCTATAATTTTTAGAGAATGATTGAGGGTTATCGGTGTCACGTGACGTGGCCACCATCATGACGGAATATGTTCTGGTTGCGGCCTTTTTAGCCAACCTTGCTACTTTGAGGGTGAGCATGTAATGTGCTTGATAGAATGGTGGGAGAGGATCCCTTTGGCGAATGAGAGTGCCAACCCTATTATACGTCGTCAGAGAGCCCCGCAACCATCTGAAGAATGAGACGATCATTTGTGACCGACGCACCAACGTTCTTGAGTTGATCCGACAACTCCTTGAGCTTTTGACAATAGGCAGAGGCATTCGAAAAATCCTCTATAGTTGTGTGAGAGAATTCTTGTTCAAGGGTTACGGCACGAGAATTTTTGTTATCTTGGAATATATCATGCAACCTATTCCAAGCTTTCATTGTCGTGGCGTTAGGTTCGATAATTGTTTGTAGGAGATCCGTAGAGATGCTGGAATAAATCCATTAGAGGACCGTAGCATCAAGAGTTTCCCACAACTCGATTTCATCATCGTTGGAAGGCACCTTCTCCTTGCCTTTTTTCGGTTTGACGATGTGATGGAGGACTCTATTAGAAGTTTTGCTCACGTCGCGTATTGGACGTTCTCCATTTCAAGGACGATAAGGATGTTGTTCTTGATGTTGGAGACTACAAGGGAATGATGAAATGTATTATTTGTGTTAGACATGATTGAGGAACAAAAGGAGAATTAGGGTTTCGGAAAGAAAAGAGAAGGGACGGCCGAGACCAAGAGGGCGGCGGAAGTTTGTGGAGAAGGAAAAAAAATTCCCTTGACTGCTGATAACATGAAAGAGAATAATCCCTTACTAATTTCATTAATGTAAATGGTTTATATACATGATATACAATAGTCATCCTAGGCTATAATTACGGAAATTAATATACACTTACCTAATACAAAATATTACTACCATAATTACAGATGTACAAAATCACTAATGATATCACAAAAATATACGGTGTATATTCTATCATGAAGTAACTTACTTTTCTTTTCAGCTGTCCATGTGAGACTTCGTTTACCCACCTAATAAAAATCTCGATCAAAGAAAAATTTATTTAATTCTCTAAATAATAACTGCGTCACATGAAATGGAACGAGTATAAATTATGATCATTTGGAATAGATAAAAATAGTATAAGGCAAAAAGCTTTGAAAAAGTCAAAAGATTACTTTAAAAATTAAGCTATAGAAGTAAGAAGAATTTGTACCAGGATTATCTCGTTTAGACAGTGGGAAAAGGAAGCACTATCATTAGTGCCTATAGATGCTCCATGAATAAAATTAAATGAAGATAAACACTCGCTGATCTCCATTGGGAGGTATGGGTGGTGAAGCACCCAATGAGTTTGGCCAAATTGTGTTATTTATGCATAAATATATTTAAAATGTACATAAACTGACCATGAGTGACAGAATATACTGTTATATACACGGTATATACACTACCTTGTGTATATCGTGTATATCACGGAAACACAAGGAAAACCATTACCGTATATACTTGTATATTTAGGTAATATATTGTTGTATTTAATTAGCATTATACACTTACCATAATTATAGAATTATTATACAAATATAATAGAGTTTTGGGAGTAGAATATGAATAAGATTTTCCATATTATGGAAATTGTAAATTGTATATATACTCATTCATTAATGAAAATAATCAAGGGATTATTTCTTTCATGGTATCAGAAGTCTAGGACTAACATACTTCCGCTCCTCTCCCAAATTAGCTCTCGGTTCCGACCACCCTTCTCGGCCGAACCTTCCTTTCTTCTCCAAATCCCTCCTAAATTATTTTTCCTTCGTTATGTCTACCTCGAAGAATGTGTTTCATCATGCCCTTGCTATTTCCAACATCAAGAACCACATCCCTATTGTTCTTAAGATGGAGAACGTCCAAAATACGACGTGGGAAGAATTGTTCAAAATTCACGCAATCTCACATCAAGTCAACACTTCCTCCCGCTGTGCCTACACCCGCGGAGGATCCTCAGTTATGGATCACTCTTGATGCTACCGTCCTTCAGTGGATTTACTCCACTATTTCTACCGACCTTTTACAGACGATCATTGAACCAAACACTACGGCTATGGCTACCTGGAATAGATTGCGTGATATATTCCAAGATAACCAACATTCCGAGTTGTCACTCTTGAGCAAGAATTTTCCCAAGTTAGCATGGAAAATTTTCCGAATGTTTCAGCTTATTGTTAACGACTCAAGAAATTGGCGGACCAACTCCGTAACGTTGGCGAGCCAATTACCAATAATCATCTTGTTCTCCAAATAGTTGCAGGCCTATCTGAGGCCTATAATGGCGTTGGAACTCTACTCAGACAAAGTAATATGCTTCCCCTTTTTATCAAGCCCGTTCGATGCTCACTTTGGAGAAAGCCGGCTTGGCAAAAAAGGCGGCTACCGGCGCCAGTTCCGTGGCGATGATGACATCCTCTGATAATTCTCACGAGTTTGTTGACAATTCAGGCCAAAACCGCAACAATGGCAGTGGCAAAAAGGGTTAAAATCATAAAAACAATGGCAAAAATTTCTGCGGCAAAATTGGTAGCGGCCGGAACAGTGGCACCACTGACAGGAACAATAACAACAGTGGGGGTGGGCCTTGGAACAGTGGCAGTGGGCCGCATGCCGCCTGGTTCCATCCTTGGGCTCCTTGGCGGTGGAACTAGGACATTGGCCCTTGGCCCAACAACCACTATTTTCCTACCCGCCCTTACCCGAGTCACTGGACCCTGTCCCAACACCAGGCCAGGCCCAATCCACCTACTGGCAGATTTCAGTCTGGGTCGGGACCGCAAGCAGGTGTGCTTGGGCCTCGGCCTCCGCATGCTTTACAGGCAATGGGTCACACGCTGACTCCGACAGATATTGAGGCCGCCATGCATACACTTGGATTAAATCCCCAAACGCGAATTGGTACATGGACACTGGTGCCACTTCTCACATGACGTCCGACCAAGGTACACTCTCGTCTTATTTCAATTTGAGCAAAAATCGTGGCATAATTGTTGGTAATGGCAACTCAATTCCAATTCGTTGTTACGGTCATACAACTTTGCCTTCCCCCCATCCACCTCTTGTCTTGAAAAATGCCCTTCATGCCCCTAACTTAATTAAAAATTTGGTGTATGTCCGTAAATTCACCACTGATAATTGGATTTCTGTTAATTTTGATCCTTTTGTGAAGGATTTCAAGACTGGGATACTTCTCATGAGATGTAATAGTAGGGGAAATCTTTATCCCATCATGCCCGCATCCAGTCTCTCGATTCAAGCCTTGCCATCTACTTTTGCAGCTCTATCTCCTTCCTTGTGGCATGCACTTTTGGGTCACCCTAGGTCGTCCATTGTTTCTTCCTTGCATAAGAATAATTTTATTTCTTGTAAGGGTACGCGTAGTACTCCAATTTGTCATTCATGTCCTTTAGAAAAATATGTTAGATTACCATTTGTAGTTTCTACTTCTCATACTTTAATGCCATTTGATATTATTCATAGCGATTTATGGACATCTCCCGTTTTAAGTTCTGTGGTCCATCGTTATTATGTTCTATTTATGGATTATTACTCTAATTTTTATGGACATTTTCGTTAGCGAAAAATCATGAGTTTTTTCCACATTCTTAAAATTTAGAGCATTCATCCGTACCCAATTCGACCGGGAAATAAAAAATATTCAATGTGATAATGGCAAAGAATATGATAATGGGTTGTTTCGGGATTTTTGTGATACTAATGGCATAGTTTTTCGTTTCTCTTGTCCTCATACTTCCTCACAAAATGGGAAAGCCGAACGAAAAATTTGTACCATTAATAATATTGTCCGAACTTTATTGGTCCATGCTTCCGTACCCCCTTCCTTTTGGCATCATGCTCTACAAATGGCAACTTATCTTCTTAACAAACTTCCTACCAAAGGATTGGCATATCCCTCCCCTCTTAAATTCCTCTATAATAAGAATCCTTCGTATTCACATCTTAGAGTCTTTGGTTGCTTATGTTATCCACTATTTCCGTCAACCAAAATTTAAAAACTTCAAGCCCGTTCTACCCCTTGTGTGTTTTTGGGTTTTCCATCTAATCATCGTGGTTACAAATATTTTGATTATAGTCTAATAAAATCATAATTAGTCGTCATGTTATTTTTGATGAAACCCAATTTTCGTTTGCTAAAGTAAGTAATCCCGGGCCTAGTTCGTATAATTTTTTAGATGACGAGGTCTCCCCGTATTTTATCCACCATTTATCAGACTTGTCTCGCACCCAAAATCCACCAGCGGGCCCACTGCCCGCTGGACCTCCTGTCCCGTCAAATCAGCCTAGTGGGCCAGACACTCACGTCCAGGGTCGACCAACTGGGCCGCACATCCAGCCCAGTTCTGCCCCTGCTTCGTTTTAGGTCTCAGTCCAGATTCCCATGTTGGGCCAGCAGGCCCACTGCCTGCTGGCCAATCCGTCGCCCATCCGAATTTTTCCCAAAATTCACTCAATTCTCCCCCGAGTCACAGAGCGGTCACTCGTAGTCAATGGGGTATTTTTAAACCAAAAAGACATTTTAATCTAAATTCTAATGTTCTTAAATCTCCCCTACCTCGTAACCCAGTGTTTGAGTTAAATGACCCGAATTGGAAATTGGCTATGAACGACGAATATGATGCTCTTATTGAAAATAAGATGTGGGAGTTGGTGCCCCGTCCTTCTGTTGTTAACATTATTCGGTCTATGTGGATTTTTACTCATAAAGATAATTATAGTGGTTCTTTTGCGAGGCATAAGGCTCATCTTGTAGGTGATGGTAAGACTTAGCAGGTTGGCGTGGATTGTCGTGAGACATTTAGTCTGGTGGTCAAACTGGCTACCATTCGCACTGTTCTCAGTCTGGCTCTTTCAAAGGCATGGCCCATTCATCAGTTAGATATGAAGAATGCTTTCTTACATGGTGATATTAAGGAGACCGTTTACATGCATCAGTCCTTGGGTTTTCGAGACCCCAAATATCCTCATCATGTCTGTTTATTGAGAAAGTCCTTATATGGGTTTAAGCAGGCCCTACGGGCTTGGTATAAGAGATTTGCAGATTTTGTTTCGTCTATTGGGTTTTCTCACAGCAGTCTGATAATTCATTATTCATGTATCGTCGTGGTACTTCCCTGACTTATATTCTCTTACATGTGGATGATATTATCTTGATTGCCTCTTCTGATGTTTTGCGCAAGTCTATCATGACACTGCTCAGTTTTGAGTTTGCTATGAAAGACTTGGGGCCCTTGAGTTACTTCTTGGTGATTGTTGTCACTCGTCATGCAGATGAGTTATTCTTATCATAACAGAAGTATGCAGCTGAGATCATTGAGTGAGATGGTATGTCCTCGTGTAAGTCTACTTCCACTCCAGTTGATACTAAGCCCAAGTGGGGTGCTGCGACTGGCTTACCTTACGAGGATCCCACCCACTACCGCAGTCTTGTCGGAGCACTTCAGTGTCTTGCTTTCACAAGATCGGATGTTACGTATGTCGTACAACAAGTGTGTTTGGTTATGCATGATCCCAGGGTTGAGCACATGAATGCGCTCAAACACATTATTCGATACATCCAGGGGACACTTGACTATGACTTACATTTATATCCATTATCAACAGCTACACTTGTTTCGTATACAGATGTTGATTGGGGTGGCTATCCAGATACTAGACGCTCCACGTCTAGCTATTGTATGTTTCTTGGTAATAACTTGGTCTCGTGGTATGTGAAACGACAGTCTACATTATCACGCTCTAGTGCAGAGGCCGAGTATCGAGGGGTAGCCAATGTGGTTTCTGAATCATGTTGGTTACGTAATCTTCTCTTAGAACTTCATTGTCCCATTCAGAAAGCTACATTTGTTTATTGTGATAATATTAGTGTTGTCTATCTTTCTGGTAATCCTGTTCAACATCAGCGCACTAAACATATCGAGATGGATATCCACTTCGTTCGAGAAAAGGTAGCTCGTGGACAAGTACGCGTCTTACATGTCCCCTCCAGGTATCAAATTGCAGACATCTTTACTAAGGGTCTTTCCTCGATCCTTTTTGAATATTTTAGAGACAGTCTCAACGTACGAAGACCGTCCGCTACTGCGGAGGTGTGACAGAATATACCGTGATATACACGATATATACATTGTCTTGTGTATACCGTGTATATCACGGAAACACAAGGAAAATCATTACCGTGTATACTTGTATATTTATGTAATATATTATTATATTTAATTAGCATTATACACTTACCATAATTATAGAATTCTTGTACAAATAGAATAGGAATAGGATTTTTCATATTATGGAAATTGTAAATTGTATATATACTCATTCATTAATGAAAATAATCAAGGGATTATTTATTTCAATGAGCATCCATGTTTAATTTTTGTGATCATTGTAAAACCTATATCAAAATCAGTGAAACACCCGCGACTTATAAATTCTATATCCGCCATTGAAGATAAAGTTTTAAGCGTGTTACAAGACGAGTCACGAAAATTTTAAATAGGAGATAGTGAGATTAAAGAGGAAAAGGGATATTACTATGATTATCGCTAAACCAGCTAGACAAACGAATATAGCTTTACAGATCTCCATATATTATTAGTAAGGCATAATCTTTAGCCGCACTCGTAAAATTAGATCGGCAGAAGTGAAGGATATGCCGTTGAAGAATATGAGCATTTACAAAGTCCAAGATTGTGAATATGAGGATTTACAAAATAAAAAGATAATAGTTTGGCCTATAATTTTGACAAATGGCAACGTAAGAGAATGTCATGTGTTAGCTTTAGGACAAAAAATAGTTAATTAGTTAAAAATTAGTTATTATTTTTAATTTTAATTAATAAATATTATGAAAGCTAAAATTTATAATTCCCTACTTAATTGTAAATAAGATAATGATGGAACGTGGAGAACAAAATGGATACGGAAAAGTTGCAAAAATCCTGAATAATTTTGGAAAAAAAGATTTAATTTTAACCAAAAGATAAAACATTTAATTAAATATTGTTAGTTTAATTAAAGATAAATTAACACGTACTCTTCGACAGAATCTTTTACACTATTTTAGCGTAAATATTTCTTTTAGGTAAAATTGAATATTTCTTTTACGTAATAATATCTATATATTATTATATTTTTGGACAAAGCTTATGAAGAAAGGTGAAAATAAAATAAAAGAAGTTTTCCTAAAATAAACTACCCAAATGCACATTGTTGTGCACGTTCTCCATTTTCACGGTAGAACTGTGCAAATAGTGGCCGGTTTAACAACTGGACTAAATGTCTCACCACAATCAATATCTTTCTGCTGGTTAGTACCATTAGTCACAAGTCTCGCCTTGTATCGCTCTAAGTCACCACTGTCTCTAAATTTTTGACGATATAACCACATGCATCGGATCACATTCACTCCATCCGGCCTAGAAAACAAATTCCAAGTGTGTTGTTTTGTTAAAGCATTAAATTCCTCACTCATGACCGCATTCCAAGTAGGGTCTAGTTTGGCTAATTTTAGGTTTTTGGGAATAGGGGATATGGATTGTGTGGATAAGTTAAAATGGACTTTGGGTTTGAAAATCCCGTGTTGGGAACAGGTTTCCATACGGTGCGTGGGGGCAGGGCAGATTGGGTATTTTGGTGGGTTGTTGGTCATTGGGATGTGAGGTAGTTACGGTGAATGGTGCTCGGCGGGTTTGGTGGACGGAGTGAGGGGTATCACAGGGGGTTCGGTAGATGGAGACTGGTTGTCTGGAGTTTGTGATTTGGGCAGATCGGGAGGTTGTGGGTTGGTCGATGCAGGTACCGGTGACGGTGTGAGGGTATGAGTGTGGGTTCTGGTGATGTGTGAGGTTTTGTGATCTGGTATTGTTGCGATGTCGATTTGGGTGATTGGAGTGTTGGTGACCGGCGTTGACACAGTGGTATTCGATTGGGTGTGCCAGTGGGTGGTTGAGGTGACGACGGGATGTGGCAGAGAGAAAAATGGTTGATTGTCGGTAATGGTATGGGCAATCGATGGTGATCGATGATGGTCGGACCGACTACCGATGGTGGCAGTAGCAGTCGGTAGAGACGGGACATAGGGGTATTGGTGGCGGTACGGGCTAGAGGGTTTCTTGACAGACCACCGATAGTGGCAGTGGAAGGAGGTGGTGGTGACAGAGTGCTTACTGCTACAGGAACAGTGGTAGCATGACGGAGAGCTTGGTGGACAAGTGGTGATGTGTCTGAATCATCAAGAAATTTGTAATTAGTGAGTCAGAATTTTTGAATGTTTTCAAACGGGAAAACATACTCGACAAAGGTGATGCGATGTGAGATTATGATTTTATCGGTGGATAGTTCATAGCACAAGTACCCCCTATGGTTCGATGGAAAGCCTAGGAAGGCGCACGGAGTAGATCTAGGTGCCAATTTGTTGCGGGCCATGGATGCCAGATTAGGGTAACACAGACAACCGAAAATTCTAAGATGGTCATAGGTAGGTGTCCGACGGTAGAGAATTTCGATGGGTGTCCTATTTTGAATCACACGGGTAGGTAAAATGTTGAGAATGTGTTCTACCATTTTAATGTAATACCCAAAAAGTAGGGGGGAGAGACGCATGAAAAAGGAGGGTGCGAATCATGTTATTAATGGTGTGGAGAATTTTTTTCAGCTTTATCATTTTGAGGGGAGGTATGGGGGCACGAGAAATTAAAGATCATGCCATTAGCCGCACAAAATTTATGAAAAGGGGAATTATTGAACTCACGACCATTATCACATTGAAATGTTTTTATGTCTTTTTCAAATTGCATTTTAACCAATGTACGAAATTCAATGAATTTGGAGAACATTTCAGATTTAAGTTTGAGGGGATAGACCCAAAGGAAGTGAGAGAAATCATCCAAGAATACCAGATAATATTTGTGACCTAAGTTGCTAGTTATGGGAGAAGTCCATAAATCTGCATGAATAATATCAAAATGAGAGAAAGTAATACTCATAAAAGGCTTAAATGATAGTCTAACGTGTTTCCCTAGATGACACGAGGAGAAACTATGTGAAAGGTTCCCTTTATTACATTGGATTAAATTTCGATTTCTAAGGGAATAAAAAATGTGAGAACCCGGATGACAAAGTCTACTATGCCACATTGAGGGAGATATTGTTGTTAAAACGGTGGGAGGAATGACGAGGGCAGCTAGAGATGTGGGAGGGGTGACACTGGTACCGGACATGGATAGGAAAGGATAGAGGTTCCTTCCCTATTGCACCTCGTAAGGAGTTTCCCGATACGGAGAGTTACAGAAAACCCAAATGGGTCAAAATTAATTGAAACGAAATTAACGGTGAAATTTTTTCTAATGGAGATTAGGTTCTTGATAATATTTGGGGCATATAGGACGTTTTTAAGGGAGAAGTGGCGATGCGGTAGTAGAGTTAGTGTGTGGCTAAACCCTTGAATTGGAATGTTATGACCGTTTCCGACCATAATAGATTGCAGAGTATTTAAATTTTGCATTTGAGAAAGATTACCAAAATTGTTGGTGAGGTGAGACGTGGCGCTCGTATCCATATACCATGCATTATCGGGCTTTCGATGAGTCAATGTGCCGAAAGCCTGGCCCAAACTGGATTGGGGAATGCCCATAGTAGAGAAGTGGGCCCCAGGAAATTGGGGTCGGCTTCGTAGGGCGTCGGATGGGAACCCGCATCGCCGGGTCATTCTTTGGGCGAAGGTGGTGGGTCGGATAGCCTTAGCCCAACAGTTGGTTGAGTGCATCTTTATTCGGGACTTGGGCCGCAACTTCTGGGCTATGTCTGGTGGCCACAGCTGCTGGGCTCAAGCTGGAAGCCCAGTTCCCAACTCGCCCACTACTGTCAGCGCTGCACATCTATCCATAGCTATATCCCTGGTGGTTTCCGACCATGGTGGCTGTCGTAGATCGGGTAGGAGAGAAAATTATAAAGGAGGGGGTTGGGACGTATATGAGGCAGACATAGCCGTATACAAGTTGTATTTGCTTTGGGAGGTTGTATGCGGATAGTATATAGTGGCAGGGATGGTATATCAGCCGTATACATAGTGTATATCAGCGTGTATAGGTTGTATACAAGGGGTATACGACCTGTTAGAGAGATAGGGACGGAGGGAGGGCTATATACAGCAGTATACCAGGGGTATACAGGGTTGTTTAGCAGAATTAGAGGGCTGGGCAGCTGTATATCAGCGTATATCTAAGGCATACCGGAAGTATACGGTCGATTCGGCGCCGGAAAAAGAGGGGAATGGGCGGCCGAAATTAGGTTTTGTGTTGGGAAGGATTGTTGGCTTCTGATACCATGTAGAATTGTATTAATCTCCCTTGAGGAGTGTTTCTCATTAATATAAATATATATAGTGTGTACAATGTAGAATCCTAATACAATAGAGATCTTATTTCTACCATAATTATACATTACTAATAATTACATGAGATATGATGAATATTTAAATAATATTCACTAATATTCACATCTGCACAAACTCACCACAAGTGCACGTCCCCACTCCCCATTTTTTAAGTGTAAATTCTAATTTTTCTGATTCTGGGGAATATCTTTCTACTGTCTCGGTTACTTTAAACTCTTTATTTGCCATTATATGTGGAAAGTCTACTCCTTTCTTTAATTGATCTCTTTTTTGTTTATGGGTTTTCATTCTGTGAAACATTTCGTTTGCTGGTAATTTGTCTTTAGTCCTTCTGCTGACCCTCTAAGTTTAATTTTAATTATTTAGATGACGGATTTTATTCTCTGTGTTAAACAAGGTATATACCCGTGATATATACTATATTAAGATGAAACCCGTCTCGGATTGGCCCATCACGGGCAGTAGATATTGGCCCATCACGGGCAGTATATTATGGGTGTATATTGTTGTAATATTGTAGTGTAAATGTTACCTTAATTAGTCTTGTATACTTACCATAATTGTATAGTTAGAATCCAAGTAGAATAAGATTTTAGGAATAGAATAGGAATAAGATTCTCCTATTATGGAAATATGTAACTTGTATATATAGCCTTTCAATTAATGAAAATAATCAAGGGATTATTTCTTTCATGGTATCAAAAGTCTAGGTCAAACAAAAATTTCTCTCAAATTCTTGTTGCTATTCTCGGCCAAGACCGAACCCTCCTCCTCGGGTTTGCCATTTGTTCTTCCGCTCTCCAAATCTCTCTTCCAAATCCCTCTATCACCTATTGTTCTTTCGTTATGTCTACGTCAAAGAACACGTTTCACCCTGCCTTGTTGTTTCTAACATCAAGAATCATATCATTCCGATTCTTGAAATAGAAAACGTCCAATACGCGACGTGGGCCGAGTCGTTCAAAATTCACGCTCGTTCGCATCTAGTCATCCATCACATAATCCCTGCGGCTCCTGATGATACGGAGGTGCCTAAACGCGAGGATGATCCTAAGTTATGGACAACACTTGATGCCACCGTCCGTCAGTGGATTTATTCTACTATCTCTACCGACCTATTGAAGACGATTATTGAGCCAGACGCTACGGCGATGGCTGCATGGGATAGACAACGTAACATATTCCAGGATAATCAAAATTCCAGAGTTGTTACCCTTGAACAGGATTTTCCCCACGTCAACATAGAAAATTTTCTGAACGTTTCAGCATATTGCAAAAGGTTGAAGGAATTGGCGGACCAACTCCGCAACGTTGGTGTGCCAGTTAGTAAAGATCGTCTTGTTTTACAGATGGTTGCTGGCCTATCCGAGGCCTATAGTGGTGTTGGAACTCTCTCCTTCATCAAAGTAATCCTCTTCCAAGGTTCTATCAAGCCCGATCCATGCTTACCTTGGAAGAAGCAGGTTTGGCTAAAACGGCGGCTACTAATGCTAGTCTCGTGGTCATGATGACTTTCTCCACTAGTCCTCAAAAATTTGGTGACAATTCGAACCAAAATCGATCTCACGGGGGCAACAAGAATGACTGGAAAAATAATGGATCGATCTCACGGGGGCAACAAGAATGGCTGGAAAAAATCGCTGGAGCAAACGCGGCGGCTTCGACGCAGCAGTCGCGGTGGCCAAAACAGTGGCAGTGGACCCCATCCTGGTTACAGTGGCCACCGACCCACTGGTCTCAGCCTAGGGCCTCTGGGCTGTGGGCTTGGACCAGTGGACAGTGGCCCTACGGCCCATCTCCACAACAATTTCCAACATCTGGCTAGTGGGCTTCCCAGCAGCCTCGACGGCCCACTGCCCACTGGCCCAGTAATTCCAGTTCCAGCAGTTACGACCCAGGACAGCCCAGTTCTGGAATTCTTGGGGCCGGCCTCCTCAAGCTCACCATGCAGCAGGCCCTACTCAGACCGATATCGAGGCTGCGATGCACACACTGGGTTTGACTCAATCGGACCCGAATTGGTATATGGACACCGGTGCCACTACCCACATGACATCCGATTCAGGTACTCTCTCGTCTTATTCCAATTTGAGCAACCCTTGCAGTATAATTATTGGTAATGGTAATTCTGTTCCAATTCGTGGTTATGGTCATAAAATATTGTCTCTCCCTCATCCACCTCTTATCTTGAAAAATACCCTACACGCCCCTAAATTGATTAAAAACTTAGTCTATGTCCGTAAATTCACTACTGACAAATCTGTTTCTATTGAATTTGATCCATTTGGTTTCTCTGTGAAGGATTTCAAGACGGGGAGTCCTCTCATGAGGTGTGATAGTAGGGGAGATCTTTATCCTATCACACCCAGTTCCGGTCCATCGAGTCCAGCCCTGCCATCCGCCTTTGCAGCCATTTCTCCTTCCTTGTGGCATGCTCGTCTTGGTCATCCGGGATCATCTATTTTGTCTTCATTAGATAAAAATAGTTTTATTTCATGTAAGGGTACAAATAGTACTTCAATTTGTCAGTCTTGTTCTCTAGGGAAAATTGTGAAGTTGCCATTTGTAGACTCAAAATCTCATACTCTAATGCCATTTGATATTATTCATAGCGACTTTTGGACATCTCCTATTCTTAGTTCTTTGGGTCATCGGTATTATGTTCTATTTTTGGATGATTACTCTAAGTTTTTATGAACGTTTCCGATAGCGAAAAAATCTCAAGTTTTTTTCATCTTCTTAAAATTTAGAGCATTCATTAGAACCCAATTCGACCGCGAAATTAAAAATATTCAATGTGATAATGGCAAAGATTATGACAATGGGGTGTTTCGGGAATTCTGTACTAATAATGGGATCAATTTTCATTTTTCTTGTCCTCATACGTCTTCACAAAATGGGAAAGCCGAACACAAAATTTGTTCCATAAATAACATTGTCCGAACGTTATTAATTCATGCTTCCATACCCCCGTCTTTTTGGCATCATGCTCTCCAAATGGCTAACTATCTCCTTAACATTATTCCTTCCAAAGGCTTGACATATTCTTCCCCCTTCAAATTTATATAATAAAATTCTTTCATATTCACATCTTCGGGTTTTTGGGTGTTTGTGTTATCCGTTATTCCCGTCCACCACAATTAACAAACTTCAGGCCCAGTCTACTCCGTGTGTGTTTTTGGGGTTTCCATCTAATCATCGTGGCTACAAATGCTTTGATTTATCCTCCAATAAAATCATCATTAATCGTCATGTCATCTTTGATGAATCCCAATTTCCATTTGATAAAGTTAATACTCCCGTGCCGAGTTCGTATAATTTTTTGGATGATAGTATATCCCCGTATATGATTCAGCATTTTTTGAACGTATCTCACACCCAAAATTCTCCAGCGGGCCCACTGCTCGCTGGCCCCACTAGTCCGTCACCCACTGCCTGGACCAGTACCGCCACTGGGCCAGTTCCAGCGATTAGGCCAGGCCAGCCCAATTCTGGAACTGGTCCAGTTCCTGCTCCTATTTCCCAAGTTGGGCCAGCAGGCCCACTTCCTGCTGGCCAGTCCATCCCGAGCCCAGCAAATTCCTAAAATCCACCCAATTCTTCCTCGAGTCATAGACCGGTCACTCATAGTCAACAAGGTATTTTTACACCAAAAAGACATTTTAATTTACATTCGAATGTCTCTAAATCCCCCTTGCCCCGTAATCCGTGTCTGCCTTAAACGACCCGAATTGGAAAATTGTTATGACTGATGAATATAATACTCTTATTGATAATAAGACGTGGGAGTTGGTGCCCCGTCCATCTAGTATTAATGTTATCAGGTCTATGTGGATTTTTGCTCATAAGGAGAATTCAAATGGTTCATTTGCTCGACATAAGACGCGGCTTGTGGGTGATGGTAAGACTCAGCAGGTTGGTATAGATTATGGGGAGACATTTAGTCCGGTGGTCAAGTCGGCTACCATTCGCACTGTGCTTAGCTTGGCTCTTTGAAGGCATGGCCTATTCATCAGTTAGATGTAAAGAATGCTTTTCTACATGGGGATCTTAAGGAAACAGTCTATATGCATCAGCCTTTGGGATTCAGGGATCACAATCATCCTCATCGTGTCTGTTTATTGAATAAGTCCTTATATGGGCTTAAGCAGTCTCCCCGGGCCTGGTATACAAGGTTTGCTGACTATGTTTTGACTATTGGGTTCACTCACAGCAGGTCGGATAATTCCTTGTTCATCTACCGTCGTGGTTCGTCCTTAGCCTACATTCTGTTATATGTGGACGATATTATCTTGACTGCCTCTTCCGATGCCTTGCGACAGTCTATCATGACTATGCTCAGCTCCGAGTTTGCTATGAAAGACTTGGGGCCCTTAAGTTACTTTTTGGGGATTGCTCTCACTCGTCATTCCGATGGGTTGTTCTTGTCTCAACGGAAGTATGCAGCCGAGATCATCGAGAGGGCTGGGATGTCATCCTATAAGTCCACTTCCACTCCAGTTGATACTAAGCCCAAGCTTAGTGCCGCGGCCGGCGTACCTTACGAGGATCCGACCCGCTATCGCAGTCTTGCAGGGGCCCTTCACTATCTTACCTTTACAAGACCGGATATTATGTATGTTGTCCAGCAGGTGTGTTTATTCATGCATGATCCCAGAATTGAGCACATGAATGCACTAAAATGCATCATTCGGTATATTCAGGGTACACTGGACTATGGTTTGCATTTATATCCTTCCTCGACATCCACACTTGTCTCATACACGGATACTGATTGGGGTGGTTGTCCAGACACCATACGGTCTACGTCTGGCTATTGTATGTTCCTTGGCAACAACTTGGTCTCCTGGTCTGCGAAGCGTCAAGCAACTCTATCCCGCTCAAGTGCCGAGGCTGAATATCGAGGGGTAGCTAATGTGGTCTCCGAATCATGTTGGTTACGTAACTTGCTTTTGGAGCTTCATTGTCCCATTCAGAAGGCAACCTTGGTTTATTGCGATAATATTAGTGTCATCTACCTTTCTGGTAATCCGGTTCAGCACCAACGCACTAAGCATATCGAAATGGACATTCACTTTGTCCGCGAAAAGGTTGCTTGGGGCCAGGTACGCGTCTGTCATGTCCCGTCAAGATATCAAGTTGCAGACATCTTTACAAAGGGTCTTCCCTCGGTCCTTTTTGAAGATTTTAGGGACAGTCTCAGCGTTCGAAAACCGCCACTATGACTGCGGGGGTGTGTTAAACAAGGTATATACCCATGATATACACTTGGTATACATAGTGTATATCACGGCTATATTAAGATGAAACCCGTCTCGGATTGGCCCATCACGGGCAATAGATATTGGCCCATCACGGGCAGTATATTATGGGTGTATATTGTTGTAATATTGTATTGTAAATGTTACCTTAATTAGTCTTGTATACTTACCATAATTGTATAGTTAGAATCCAAGTAGAATAAGGTTTTAGGAATAGAATAGGAATAGGATTCTCGGAATTATGTAACTTGTATATATAGCCTTTCAATTAATGAAAATAATCAAGGGATTATTTCTTTCACTATGAAATATTTAGTTTGATAACTAACGTGTGTTTAATTTTTTTGCTGACCAGTAAACGTAGTTTCTTTCTTGGCCTTTTGAATGTAGAAAGTCTGTTTTGTTTTGGGTACTTTTGTTAATCTGATAAGCTTTGACTTATATGGACAATTCATATAAGTTGGCAGAGCATCCAACAGAAAAAGGACGGTTATACTTCGCGGTGTGATTAACGTGGTTTGATAACAAGATTTTCTGCTAATTTATGGGTAATGTCGTTCATGTTTTATTACCAGAATTTTATTCATGAAAAAACCTTAAGTAATTATTAGTTAAACAAAGACGAAATTATCTTTGGGTTATTTGTATTTTCTTTTGATGAATAGACAGCAGTTTCCGCAAACAATATTTATAGAGTTTACTTTTGTCCATTGTGTTAACTTCTAATCTTCTTTGTCCATATCTCTGTAACAGTAATTTTGTGCATCATATTCATTGGATTGTATTATATATTTTGTATTGGAAAAGCATTGTATACATTTGATAGTTTAAATCTTAAACTTAGATTTCTCCATGTTTAACGCTGAGTATCGTCATTAATTTCATTGAAATTGCAAAAATATGTTCTGATGTATGTGGCAATGTTTCCGAGTGTTTTAGTGGAACTCCTTGTGTAATCTGCTACATAGAATTGCCATTTATAGAACGTCATCTTGCTATTTAAGCAATTGCCGAACCTTGAATCTTTGATATGTTCATCACATGAAAAGTAAAATAGAATAGTATTATTTCTCTTTTATAAAGAGACGATGACTTCTAATTAGTCCAAAAATCAAAGTATAACAGTAAGATCTAGATAACTATGGGTTTTATGTAGATGTACATAGGTGTTAGATAAAGGAAGTTGTATAGGATATCTGAAAGCCATGCATAATATTTATTTGTCTCAAGTGCTCACTTTTGTACTAGCTAAAAAAGTGATTTCACATTTAGTATTTTCTTCTAAAACGATTTCAAACATTGGCATAGGTGACTTGAGAATTTGTGAAGCTAGTGATGTAGGGTATGAACAAGACTTTCCTCACTACAGAAAAGCTATAAATTACAAATAGAGCTTACTTGATGTTATCCACGTAGCTAGATTTGTGCTGGCTCATGAGTCATGATGCATATAAGTATTCAATGCCAAGATGGTCTTTGCAGGATAGTTGAGGCGAATATAAGGATAGTTGAGGCGAATATAATGATTTGCATCATTTTTATGCATATAAGTATTCAAGCTCATACTTTTTATATGCTAATCCTTTGAATTGAGATTGATACTTCAGGAATTTTTGTTTTTATTCAAATTAAATGTTGGGATTGGATAAGTTTAATGTCGTATTTAGCGCAAGCCTACTATCAATTGACAAATAGATGTTGAACAAAATTACAAGATTTCTTTATGATGTGTTTATAAAACCATTCACGGACATGTAATCATTTCTTTTATATAAGTAGTTTGCATATTACACGAAATTCATTGCATAGATATACGAAAGAAACATATCCAGATCAGAAATTTACACATAAATCAAGGATTAGCTAAAACCAATTCATCATAACAGTAATGTAAAAAGCACTACATAAAGTATATATGTAAAATATACACAGCAACCTGAGATCAGGTGGTTAAGTTCAATTCCTATCTCCTTGAACAATTTCTAATGTTAGGTATACTTTCAAGTGACATAGGGATGCTAGTGATAGTCATACTTCCGTGTTCTAATCACGAAATGGAGTGAGTCAATTTTGAGTTGTTGCTTGCCCTTGATAACTCTCAGTAATAAATGTGATATTTAGTACTAATATGCCATAAAGATGGATAATACTTTAAGAGATTGCTTTTCTTACTGATTAATATGTTAGAAAAAAAGGAGGCCTTACAATCTCATTCGAGAAGCAAGTCCATTGTATACAAACATCAAGAGCCGAAAGACAAACAGTACTGCCATATAGCCAACCTGAACTTTTTAGACCAACCATTCAGTTTACTGGAAGATATCAAATTTATACTGGATCAGCAAATTTAGTCTAAAAAGTTCTATTAGTGTAGCACTTTACTCAAACATTGAGGAAATTTTTTTAGCTATATATTTTATAAGAAACCATGTGAAGTCCCATTTGAGGGACAGTTTCTAGCTATATCTTTCATTTTATTATGGCGCTGTCCAAGTATAAAAATGGTTGATGTTTAGATGTATTCTTTTGGTTGTTGTGTATCTGTGTAGGTTGATATATGTCTATCAAATGGAGTATCTGCTAGAGCTGCGATTTCAGATGGTGCATCCAATGGTAAAAATATACTTCTTTATTGTGTTCAGTAACTTTATAACATAGATCGAGTGAAATTTTCTAGCTATAATCTTTCACAACAACATTGGCATTTTTTTTAATTTTATAGGAGACGGACTATAAAGATGAGTCATGTATAATCTATTTTCATGATATTACAGGTAAGCAGAAATGTGTGCTGATATACTTTCATCAAGGATAATGCATATTGAACTAATTCAGCACACTATGGAAGCCGGCTAAATTATCATGGTCCTAAATAATTTCAATTCAAATTAATAAGATGGAAGCTTGATCTTTAAGTCAATTTATTTTCCTTATAGAAATTGATTGTATATATAATTGAAATTCGCAGTATTTATTTTAGAAAGAATGAACATCTTGCGTGGAGTTAAGCAAAGATTAATTCTTAAATGTTTTGAAACTGTTGTTTGCTCCTCCAATGAGCCAACCAACTGGGTGGAGACTAATGAGTTTCCTTTATTGTTTGCCATTTCTTTTGGGAGATATCTATGACTGTGACAGTTAATACTGCCTTTTAATTTAAGGGGATTGATGGTGATGGTTGTGTATTTTCATCTGGCTTGGTACCTTACCCACAACCGTTGAGAATTCTCAAACATCTCGGGATGAAATGCACTACGTTTGGAGAATCCTACACGACCCACAATATTTTTACAAACCATCACATATAATTTAATTCCACCGCATAGTGTTTTCCATCTTCTTTGCTTTGGATAATTTTTCAGTTCTATACTTTTTTTTTCTTTCCTTCTTCATTGATCTTACAATCTTCAGGTCAGTTATGCTCTGATCTTTCTGGCCAGATCTTTGATAAACATTATTTTCTCTATCTTGCAGCGAGAAGGATAGAAAGTTCTCTAGCAAACGAGGTAATTAGTCTTGAACGGATAAATAAGGTAAATTTTCTTTTCTCGAGATTTAAGAGTTATGGAGGGAATGGAAGGAAAAACATATACAAAAACTAAAGATATATTAAATACAACGACCCACATCTATAAAAGTTGATTTTCTTTTGCAGATACTCTGATTTCACATGTGTTAGAGAGTTCTCATCATAATATTAAATCGATAGCTTATTCTTATGTTTATGTTGTAGGTCACACAAATACCTTCGAAAGCAAGGGAATGAACTATATCGTTTTACATGGTCAGTAATGAAGCATCAACAACTATAGATACCATAGAAAATGTTAGTATGTAATGAGAGTGATAAAATAATAACGAGAATATAAATCTGCAACATATCACAATGGTTCATATATATTTGTTCTTATTATCTCTCAACTCTTATTCTTTGAAACGATCCGTGCATCGTCCGAATACGTACACTAGTATATATATATATATATATAACGAAGTTTTGTCAACAAATTAATTCCAAATTAGCACATAAACAACATTAATTAAGTCAAGGGTTCAGTGATACAATTATCGTTACAACTTCTTTGAATAACAACATCATTTTATTATGGTATAAGATACAACCAACCAATGAATCTTATGAGATTCATTTCCGACACGATGACCATCAAGAGGTGTGAGATGGTTGAGATTTTTCCGCGCTCAACTAGAAATCTCTTATTTGAGATCTTCGAATGAAGAACTTCTTGATAAGGAGCTCTTTACCCTGGCCTTAGTAGCTGCAAATCCGAATTAGTTAGGTGATCAAGTCAGTGAGCTTCAAATACCGGATGGCTAAACCCATTTAATTTACTGAGTTTAATATCTATGATTTGTACTTATTCAATAATCTTTTTTAACGTAACACATATAAATTGAGCCAAAACTACTAAGTTCATTAAGGTGGGTTGTTACAGGTGCTGCTACTACTGGACTATAAATGCACAACAAGCCCACGTTGTGTTGCACAGATACTGTTGGATTGATTTTAGTATCTTACTTTAGGACTTCATTTACAAATTTTCATGATTCACATTGTCATTGATAGGCTGCTTTCTTTTTCAGTTGGATCTATGATATCATCTAACAGCTTATCCAAATCGTGTATCTAGGGCCTACAAACATGTAAGGGGTTTGTTAGATGGTTCTGTTTGTGCATTTTCTTCATTTATGGTCCTTTTCTTGGTACATATAGAACAGTGACCACTTACATGTTACAAAATACAAACTAGTAATACCTTGCAAATGTCTGCTCTAAACATACATAAAATTTAAATTACTATGCAAATATGCCATGAAGCAATAAGATGAATTTCTACCTCAGCTAAGTTTAATAAATACAGAAGGTATTATTATGTTCCAGCAGTGTCATTTTTCTTCATTATTCCTCCCTAGATGTGGAGGATATATTGGAAAATGGGTTGTACTCCTATTTACTAAGCAGATATCAAATTCCAAAATCAGAAAAATGTGCATCTGAGAGGAAATGGAAAAGTTCCGTAAGGTTAAGAAAAGCTCAGGTTAATTTTACTTACGATAACCGAATTTATCCACTATAATAGTATCACAAAATTATTCTTTGTTACATTAAGTAAAGACGAATTAAAGTAACTGAACTTTACTGAATATAATATTACTGTTAAACCAACCTTTGTAATCCTAGATAGATTTTCAAAAATTTGTTTGTTCTGTGACATCTTGAATCAATTGTGTCAAGTTGAAGTGAGAAGAAGCCCCTTCCTCCATAGACCTCCTTGCCATTTCTCCTAATTCTTTAGCTCTTTTTCTTCTCATTTCAGCTTCATCTTCTTCTCCCATTACTTCTTCAATGACCAACTTAATATCATCTTTACTCACTTGTGCTCCTGATTTTTCTTCCTCCCCAAACATCACTTGAATCTCTATGCCGGTCCTCACTCCCGTCTTGAGTACATTCACTATTAGCCTCTCATTGCAGAACTGCTCAGCAAACATCGGCCAAGTGATCATCGGCACGCCAGCAGATATTCCTTCTAGACTCGAATTCCATCCACAGTGCGTCAAGAATCCTCCAATTGAAGGGTGAGACAATATTAGTACTTGTGGGGCCCAACCGTGGATTAAAAGTCCTTGTCCTTCAACTCTTTCCTCAAAATTTTCTTCCACTAGCCATTTTCGGAACTCTTCCGACATGTGCCTAACAGCCCAAATGAAGGGTCGTTTCGACGATTCTAACCCAAGCCCCAGCTCTATCATTTGAGACGTCGAAAGACGCGATAGGCTTCCGAGACAGACGAAGAGTACAGAGTCTTGTCCCCAAGAATCAAGCCATTTTAGGCACTTATGTTCATCAATTGAAGCCTTGTTCCCTCTTTCGAATTTGTCTTGTTTCTCTTTGTTGCAAAATGAAACAGGACCAATGGTCCAAATGTTCTTGCCTTTGGCATTCTTCAATCCCTTAACATATTCTTGTTCCAATTCCTCAAAACTATTCACCACTATCCCATAAGCCTCATCTTCTGATTTCTTCATTTGATCCATTAATTCTTTCCAATCTGAATTTCTTGGCCTGGCAACATTTCCAAGTTGACCTTTGTTTAGTTCAATTTTGTCGAATAATCCAGGCACTTGAAAATACTCTGTATCAGACTCTATTTTCTCCAACTCCTTCCAGTCTCTCAAATTGTGTAAGCACAACAATGAAAAGCAACACATCCCATGAAAAACAATCCTAGGGATGTTAAACTTGTGTGCAACATTAGTTGTCCACGGGAAACACATGTCAGATATTATGCAACTTGGTGAAGGTTTGAGTTGATGCAACATTTCTTCCACTTGGGGTTGAAGTCTTTGCGTAGCATCGAAGAATTTCAGCCCGAAATCCATCGATGGAAGCATGTCGAAATTTTCACACCCTTCAGGTAGTCCTACCTCTAAACTCGGAAAATAGAGGTGAGCCACCTGAATTTTTAGTCCTGCCTCTATTGCACGAGCGATAACTCTGTTGAATCTAGTGGCATTTAAATGTGTAGTTAGGATTGTGATTATAACTCCACGCTGTGCTAATAGTCGCGCAATGTCAATCATAGGGATGGTATGGCCTTGTGCCATGAAAGGAAACAACACGAAATGTGGCTGCACTGTGGGAACAACCATTGTTAAAAAATATTAGTCGAAAAGATCGGCGATTTTTTGTTATATTTCAGGTGGTTACACTATGGTTTCGACATTGCTTGTTTTATACATGTTGATTGAAGCCAAAGAAAGATAACATTGTAAATTGATGATGTAAGAGCAGACATAAGCATATTCAGCTTTATCTTGTTGTAATGTGTGGTTGGAATTGTGAATTTTGGTTTCTGAGGATGATGTTTACTTGTCACTGAGCATAGGATGTTCCAGCATTTTATAACGACAAAATGAATCCTCTGATTCTTGCAATGAACGAGCTTATAGAGTTATTGCTGCATATTTTTTGTAAAAAAATTGTTGGAGAAACACAAGATAATATATTAAATATACATGATAGATGTAGTTCAGAAGAATACAAAACGTCACATTTCTATGAGGCAGGTAGGAGTATATTATTCTTATAACAAACTCCTCTCCAGGAGAGAAGTTTTTTTTTTTTTTTTGATATTCAGCTTTCCGGCTTACGCAGACTATTTCTAGAGATATTAGTCCGATCCCTTAGCATTACTACCAGTAAATCGCGGATGTGCATGAATGACCAGGGTTTGAGAACAAAGTCACTAATATCACCTACAAGGTCCTATCCCCAGAAGAGAGCAAATTGCTCCCACCAGGGTTCGAACACACGTTGCAGGCCTCCAACTGGATTTTAAGTTTTCCTCCTTTGTCATTAAGGTATGCCCGGGAGACTTCTAGGAGCGAAGTTTGCTATTGGCAAAGGTGGATCCAGGATTTTAACAAGTTTAATATTAGTGATATACATATTAAGTGGATTTATTGACACAAACATAGGGTCTAGGACAAAGCTATTTGATTTTGCCAAACTCGTAACTTTAGGACCTGATTGGAAACCACCCTGTAATTGAATTTGGGTGTAATTGAATGTAATTACACAATTTTGACATGTTTGTCTGTCCAAGTAATTACTTGGTCAACATGTAATTGGGTGTAATTGAAGGGGTGTAATTACACTCTCCAATTCTCAAGGGGAGGGAGGTTGAGAATTGCAAATAATTACATGGTGTAATTACAAGGTTTTTTCTGAATCTCTTCTTTTCTTTTTAAATTTATTTTTTATTTCTAATTTTTTTTCTTTTTAATTTATTTTTTATTTTAACTTTTTAAATTCTTTTCTTTTCCAAATATTATTCTTTTTATATTATTATCTTTTATTTCTTTATTTCTCATTTCCAACTTTTACTTCGCTTTCTTCTACATAATTTCTCATATTGTGTTTCTTTCTTTCACTTACCTATGTTAACTTTCTTATTTGTTTTTCTTTATATTTTTTTATTTCAGCTAGCTATGTTATTATTCTATTTTTAAAAAAAAAATTACACCTCCTAATTTTAGAGAGGATAAGTCATCCACAAACTTGACTTATAACGAGCTAGTGATGTCATTAAAGTTGAATTTCGTTGTTGGATGAGGTTATATGCAAACAAAGCTTATATTGAATGATGTTACCATTGATGAATTACTTTTTAATATTTAAATAATATTATAAAATTATGATTGTAAATATTAATTTTTTTTGTCAAACATATTATCTATGATATTGCAAAATGTATGCTAAAGAAGTTCTTATTAAAATATATATATATATATATATATATATATATATATAGTAACTGATAAAGTTGTTGTCATGTGACCAGGATGTCATTGGTTCAAGTCGTGGAAACAGTCTCTTGCAGAAATGTGAGGTAAGGCTGCGTACAATAGACCATTGTGGTCCGGCCCTTCTCCGGACCCCGCGCATAGCGGGAGATTAGTGCATCGGATTGCTCTTTTTTATATTTTTGAAATGAGATTCGTAATACACAACGATATATAAAATTAAGTAATATTTCTTATATGAACATATATTTATCAAACATTAACGTTAGTTTTTTGATAATTGATTTTTATTTTTAAAATTTAAAATATTTAATTGTATAATTACACTTGTGCAACCAAACAGTATGTTTGTAATTACATTCGCTTGTAATTACAATGTAATTACCTTATGACAAACAAACATGTCATCATAATTACTATACTGTGTAATTACTAACCTAGTAATTACACCAATTCCAATTATCACGAAGCTTCCAAACAAACCCTTGATAATAGTCGTTACATCCGCTCGGGTTATTGGAAGATGGTGACAAAGTCATACTGATGGTCATGAACGTTCCACGTTAACTAATAGGAATGGATTTCTGAGAGTTCAAAGCCACTCGTCTCTGGAATGTTTTATGTCCACTTCTAGTTCCTTGCATAAGAGTCTAACCTAAGAAATTTGTAGTTATCTGGGCATTGAGGTACCTCATTTTGTTGTGCATTAATTTCTGTTGGCCCTTTATAAATTAAACAGACAGTACTTTTTTAGAAAGCAGTTTAAATGATCACAATATATCCTGAAGGATTTGCAAAACAAATTGCACAGTTTTCCCTTCAAATGGGTTGGTTTTTAATTTTTGTCCCTTAAATAAATTTTTGGGGCATAAATTCTTTATAGAATCCCATAAAAAAACTTATGCTTCGAAAGGCATAATTCATATTTGATGGGCAAAAATTAAAGACCACTACTACAAAATAGGGGAGAAATTGCAAATGACCCAACAATTTGTATTTATAAAATAAAATGAGGGCCCTATGGGAGTAGGTGCTCTTTAGGTATATTGTTTTTGTTTGTTAAGGTGAGAGCCACTATCTCATAGTTTAGGTTGATTATCATACATCAGTGAAGGAGAATAATTCCCTTCCTCATTTTCATTAGCTTATATACATGATATATAATATTGATTCTGGGCTATAATTATGAAAACTAATTATATACCTAATTAATATAAAATCACTAACAATCTTTACCAAATCACTAAATATAATTACATATATTCTATCACACCCCCGGTCGTAGCGGGCGGTTGTCGTACGCTGAGACTGTCCCGAAAATCTTCAAACAACCAAGGGAAGACCCTTAGTAAAGATATCATCAATCTGATAACGTGGAGGGACATGTAAGACATGTACTTGTCCACGAGCTACCTTTTCGCGAATAAAATGAATATCCATCTCGATAGGTTTAGTGCGTTGATGTTGTATAGGATTCCCCGAGAGATATATCGCACTAACATTATCGCAGTAGACTAATGTAGCTTTCTGAATAGGAGAATGAAGCTCTAAGAGGAGGTTACGCAACCAACATGACTCAGACACCACATTGGCGACCCCTCGATATTCGGCCTCCGCGCTAGAGCGCGAAAAAATAGCCTAGCGTTTAGCCGACCAAGAGACCAAGTTATCACCGAGAAATACACAATAACCAGATGTCAAACGCCTGGTATCTGGACATCTAGCCCAATCAGCATCTGTATAAGAAATGAGAGTAGATAGCGATGATGGATATAGGTGTAAGCCATGATCAAGAATGCCCTGAATGTAGCGCACAATGCGTTTAAGAGCGTGCATGTGTTTTTCCCTCGGATCATGCATGAATAAACACATATGTTGCACTGCATAAGTAATATTGGGCCTCGTAAAAGTGAGATATTGAAGAGCCCCCTTAAGACTACGATAGTGGGAGGGATCCTCATATGGTGTGCTAGAAGTAGCACTCAGCTTTGGTTTAGTATCAACCAAAGTAGGAGATGGCTTACAGGCTGACATGTCAGCCCGTTCAATGATCTCTACTCCATACTTCCTCTAAGATAGAAATAGACTACCTGCATGACGAGTGACAGCTACACCCATAAAATAACTCAATGCCCCCAAATCTTTCATAGCAAATTATAAGCTGAGAAGGGATATGATAGACTTGCGAAGTGTATCAGATGAAGCAGTCAATATGATATCATCCACATACAAAATAATGTAGGGCATAGAAGTACCGTGACGGTAGATGAATAGAGAATGATCAAACTTGCTGTGAGAAAACCCAAGAGTAGAAATATAATCTGCAAATCTCATGTACCAGACCCGAGGAGCCTGTTTTAGCCCATACAAAGATTTCTTCAGCAAGCACACATGATTAGGATGAGCGGGATCCCTGAAACTCAAGGGTTGATGCATGTATATTATTTCCTTGAGTTCTCCGTGTAAGAAAGCATTTTTCACGTCCAGTTGATGAATGGGCCATGCTTTTGAGAGAGCTAGACTGAGAACAATGCGAATAGTTGTCGGTTTCACCATCGGACTAAAAATCTCTCCACAATCCACATCAATCTGTTGAGTTTTGCCATCACCTACAAGACGACCTTTATGCCTCTCAAAACAACCATCAGATTTTTCTTTATGAGTAAAAATCCACATAGAACGAATCACATTAACATTAGGTGGATGGGGCACCAACTCCCACGTCTTATTTTTAATAAGAGCATTATATTCATCATCCATAGTCATTTTCCAATTCGGGTCACGAAGGGCAGACACGGGATTACGTGGTAGATAAGATTTAATACCATTAGAGTTGAGATTAAATTGTCGCTTTGGTTTAAAAATTCCTTGTTGGCTGCGTGTAACTGGCCTTAAAGCTAGAATAGGAGTGGGATGGATTTGGGTGGGAGCAGTGGGTTGGCCCAGTTCTGGGCTAGACTGACATTTCCCACCACCCGATGGAGAGGGGAAGGATTGGCAAGGCAGTGGGCTGCTACACGCGGGGCCTGGCGATGTGGGTTGAGGTTCTGGCCTGGCAGAGTGGGTCTGCCGCTGGGTTGGGTCGGCTGGCATAAGGCGTTGGCTATGTTGAGTTGGGCCAGCAGGCATTGGGTCGGAGTGTGCCAGCTGGTCCATGTGCCTCGGTGTGGGCTGGGCCAAATGATAAACCACATTAGATGAAATCCCATCATCCAAAAAATCATATGAATGAGACGTTGAACTATGCAACTTAGCAAACGAAAATTGGGTTTCATCGAAAATGACATGGCAACTAATGATGATTTTATTAGATGATAGATCATAGCATTTGTAACTACGATGATTAGATGGGTAACCCAAAAAGACATAAGCGGTAGAGCGATCTTGAAGTTTGTTTATGGTAGTGGAATGAAAGAGATGATAACATAAACACCCAAATACCCGAAGATGAGAATAAGAAGTGTCTTTTTGATAAAGAATTTTGAGTGGAGATTGATAGGCTAATCCTTTGCTAGGGAGGATGTTGAGAAGGTAAGTTGTCATTTGTAATGTTTGATGCCAAAATGAAGGCGGTAATTATGCATGAGCTAGTAATGTACAAACAATATTATTAATAGTGCGGATTTTTCTCTCGGCTTTCCCATTTTGTGATGACGTATGTGGACATGAGAATCAAAAAGATACACCATTAATCTTACAAAATTTCCAAAACGACCCATTATCAAATTCCCTTCCATTATCACATTGAATGTTCTTAACCTCCCGTTCAAATTGAGTACGGGTGAATGCTCTAAATGATAGAAATGTGGAATAAACTTGAGACTTTTTAGATAATGAAAATGTCCACAAAAACTTAGAGTAATCATCCAATAACAAAACATAATAATTGTGGCCCGAAGAGCTCAAAATGGGAGACGTCCAAAGATCACTATGGATAATATCAAAAGACAACATAGTAATAGAATTAGAAGCAACAAAAGGCAATTTAACATGTTTCCCAAGAGAACGAGAAATACAATTATTAGAACCACGAGTGCGATTACACTCAATAGATTTAATGTCTAAGGGAGTCAAAAACATATTCTCCCGAATCACCCAAACGTGCATGCCATAAAGAAGGTGCTAAAGCTGCAAAAGTTGATGGGGTGGCTTGATTTGTGGTGATGGTGGTGGTGATGGGATAAAGCTCGCCCCAACTATCACATCTCATTACATGCATCCCCGTCCAGAAATCCTTCACAGAAAAACCCAAATGGATCAAATTCAACATAAACTGGGTTATCAGTTATAAATTTCCTAATAGACACCAAATTTTTAATCAATTGAGGAGCATGAAGGACATTTTTCAAGGCTAAAGGTGGGTTTGGGGGAGACAAATTTGTGTGACCATAACCACGAATTGGAATTGAATGACCATTACCAACAATTATGCCATATTTTTTGCTCAAATTGAAATAAGATGATAGAATTACCTTGAGTGGATGTCATATGAGAAGTAGCACCGGTATCCATGTACCAATTTACATCCGGAGGATTTAGACTAAGTGTATGCACCGCTGCCTTGATATCCGTGGGAGTCGGAGAGGTTGTTGGGCCTGTTGCGGTGAAAGTCTGTTGCGGCTGAGGTCCAAGATGGCTAGGTTGATGCGGTCGAGGCACAAAATGGTCAGGCTGCTGCTTCTGCCGATTGATAGGCCTGGCCTAAGGGGTTGTTGGGTATGGACATGGAGGGATGGGTCAAGGCCATTCCCAAGCCCACTATTTCCCATTGGCCCACGACTGCTGCCAGGGGTGTTGTGGCCTAGACCCCTGCTGGTTGCTACCATGTTCACCACTGATGCCACCGCCTTTGCCACCACCGCGGCCGCCACCTCAGTTTTTCCCACCATGATTGCGGTTTTGACCCTTTTTGCCACCATTGTTGTTACGGTTTTGATTATAATGTTCCGATAATGATGGAGAGTCATCGAATTCTTGGGACGTTGCAGCCACTATGGCGGAATGTGCTCCGGTTGCAGCCTTTTTAGCCAACCCCGCCTCTTCAAGAGTGAGCATGGAACGTGCTTGGTAGAAAGGATGGATATGATTGCTTTGGCGAATGAGAGTTCCAACCCATTATAAGCTTCAGTGAGGCCCGCAACCATTTGAAGAACGAGACGATGATTCGTGACCGATGCTCCGACGTTCTTGAGTTGATCCGACTTCCTTGAGCCTTTGACAATATGCGGAGGCATTCGGGAAATCCTCCATAGTTGTATGAGAGAATTCTTGCTCAAGTGTTACGGCACGAAATTTTTTATTATCTTAGAATATATCACGCAACCTATTCCAAGCTTCCATCGTCGTTGCGTCAGGTTCAATAATTGTATGCAAGAGGTCCGTAGAGATGGTGGAATAAATCCACTAGAGGGCCGTAGCATCAAGGGTTGCACATAACCCCTTGTCATCATCGGTGATTAGCACCTTCTCCTTGCCTTTTTCCGATTTGACGATATGATGGAGGACTTTATGAGACCTTGCGTGAATTTTAAAAAGCTCCACCCATATCGTATATTGGACGTTCTCCATTTCAAGAACGATAGGAATGTTGTTCTTGATGTTGGAGACTGCAAGAGCAGGATGGAAGGTATTCTTTGTGTCAGGCATGGTTGACGGGAGAATAATATGGGTGGCGGAGGGGAGGGAAATCCGAGTAGGGCACGGCGGAAGTTTAGTGAGGAGGGAGGAGAGGAAGATTTTCCCTAGACTTCTGATACCCTGAAAGAGAATAATCTCCCTTTCTCATTTTCATTAGCTAATTAGCTTATATACATGATGTACAATATTGATCTGGGCTACAATTATGAAAACTAATTATACATCTAACTAATATAAAATCACTAACAATTTTTACCAAATCACTAAATATAAATACATATATTCTATCAATCAAACTTTAAAGTGTTGATCACTACAATATCTCCAGTTGCACTATACACGTAACTCTTTTAGCTCGCACCAAAATTAGATTTTTTTATAAGGGCTAATATAACAATAACGTACCCATTTATTATAAAAGATTATGTCAATTCACTATATCCATCTCTACTTAAATACCATAATTTTATCTATACCAATATCTGTTAAGTTTTTGGCAGCTATCTATGGAAATAATTTGTCGCAAATTTAAGTTCTGAATTTTGCTCTGATGCTTATACTACCAACAAGATATAATAGAATTATTGGATGCTTCGCTGCTTCACCAATAATGACTGTTGAAATCTGCTGGCAATCAAAAGAGTACAAAGGATGATAACTGCTCAATGCGTCAGCTATCTGGCTATTTTTTTCATGGGACCATTTGGCCTTTAACCATGAAAAGAAGCAGTTAAAATAATCAAGGTGCTAAGCACAGGGCTGATGTACCGTTTACATTAGGAATTCGACATAATCCAATAGCGTTTTGCTCAAATCATGGTTGTTAAATAACTTCTTATGTTATAAAAAATGTTGAGACACAATTGTGGTAGGGAACGAGAAGTAAGTAACTATTACAAGAGTAGAAAGGATAAACAAACTATTATAATAGAACTGAAAATCAAAACCTTACAAACTGCTTGTGTGATTTGCTGAGTCAAGTGATGGCACTCTGTCTTTAAGACAAGATTGTCTCGTATATCTTCTTTTACGGTATTGAGCAATGTCTCTAACAAGTGAGCAAAGGAAACTCAAGTGTTACTCTTGAAGAACTTTGAGTATAGTGACTTTGCTAGAGAGGAAGAATATGAAATCAGAAAATCTGGAGAATTCTCTAAGTGTAGAGTGTAGAGTGTAGAGTGTAGAGTGTAGAGTGTAGTGTGTTTCAATTGAGCCAAAGGCCTCAATTTATAGTGTAAGTAGAAGATTCCTCAACTAGCCAACTAATGGTCTTCAATAGCCATGTAATTGCACTTGATTGAGGGGTTACATTTAGCCAAATAATGGCTGAATTCATGTGGCAAGTAATGGAGAATCAATGCTCCAAAACCAGCCCAAACGTCAGATTTTTCCAACTTCCAAGAGCGACGATTACGCGCTCCGAAGCGCGGCGCGCGTGAATCGACGCCGCGGCTCCAATAGGCGGACCAGCCATTTTGCGCCGCGGCGCCGGCTGGGAGGCGCCGCGGCCCTTCACGTGCTCCGCGGCGATTTCCGACTCGTTTCATTTTACACTTTGTACACTTCTTCCTTCATTTACCAACGTGGAATACTTTGTCATTTGGCCAATAACCGTCCATAATTCTATGTCTCAAACGTATTACATACGTACCAATATCTCTTTCACTAATGAAATTTGCGATACTTGGCACTACGTGTGCACGTGTGTGGAAACGACGTTTCCGACGTGCGGACCCAGTTGTTCGAGTCATAAATTAATGGGATATGGAAAATTCTTGGTAGAGAGCACTTTTCTCAATGGACACTATCCGAAATGAATCCGAATATAGTCATGCTTCCATGTACCGAACATCGGATTGAAAACCAAAAAAAATATTTCACTTGAAATCTTGAATTATACGACCAAACTAATATTTGCAACTACTAATTTCAGCATATCCCGACTGAAATATTGATTCATATGGCTATACGGGTCAGTTTCAAATGCTAAATTGATGATGTAAGAGCAAACATAAGCATATTAAACCATTTCATGTCTGACTTACACATGAACTTGGATTATATGGATGAGGTTGAATGCTCACACGATAAAAATAATCTCGAAATTAAATTACACAAGGGATGGTCCCAGTATTTTGAGAAGAAGCTTCTAGTTCCTTTCTTTTAGCACTTTTGTTTTGGTTCTTATTAAAGTGAAAAGATTTTCTTCTAGTCTAATTTTCCAGCATAATTCTTTCACTAGTACAATCCATTTCAACATCTTCTAAGTATTAATTTTATGGCTATTTCCTACAGAGTTTAAAGAACAAAATCACAAAATTGCTGGACCCAAGTGAACTACTTGGGCCTTTAGGGCCTCATTCATACATCAAATTTCATGTTTAATAAATGTAGAGAGCGGGGCGGAGCTAGAAGGTTACATACAAATTTGGCTTAACTTAGTAGCTTTAGGCCTCATTTATTTGCACGGATATCTGAATCTTAATCATTTAGATTCAGCCCATTAAGTATATTTGTTTTATAGGTCTGAATCTTAATTATTTAGATTCGACTCATTAAGTTCATTTATTTTGTTTCCTTAATGGATCTGAATGAATCAGATGACAGAGTATTAACACCATTCAGACTCATTTAAAAGAATACGTCTTATTTCACAAAACATTTCATGACTTCTTCTCATCAAAATTTTCACCATCTAGCTATCCTTTCTCAACCAAATATTATCAAGAAATTTTGTTGCCACAAATATTAAATGATTAACTACAACAAAAAAATCGTTTTCTTAAATCTATCAAAAAATTTATTTGAAATCCTATGAATAAACCTAGTTCATGATCTACTTTGCCCACACAAATTAAACATGGGAAATCCATCTTATCAATAAAATGTCTACTTTCACTTTTCAATCTTTGAAAGATCGCACTGACTCTATAAATTAGTGTTTCTCGCGACAATAACAACGAATTGAAAAAAAAAAAAACTTGAATATTACATAACCCTCTAATCAAATTTGGAACTAAATACATAATATCAAGCTTCAAGAAACAACATAGAACACTCAAAAATTGTGTCAAACATTGAAAAAATTTCTCCGTTTTATCTTAGTTTAATAAAATTTCTTACTAGAAATCATCTCGTGGAATTCAGCCATAACAACTCTCTTTAAACCACTTTAACTTGATAGAAAAGTGTTTACCATTTTAATAATAAGCACAAATTCTTTAAAAAGTCATATTACCTTGTTACAATATTTTTTTCATGTTGATATATAACTTTTATCATTTCAGATGTTCAAATTTTATCTTTATAAAAAAAAGGAGATAGTTCAAATTTTAAATCAAATATAAATATTCAAAATATATTTAAAATAAGTTTGTTTTGCTTAAATGAGGTTTTTATAATATTTTATTAATATAGTGGTTAATTCCATATGCATATTCAGATATTGAAACAAACAGTCATAATTATACAGTATTCAGATCTAGAGACAACATCTTAATATTCAGATGTGTATTCAGATTCACACGTCTTAATCTTAATGGAAACAAATGGCATTTTAGTTCAAATCTTGTATCTGCATTAATAAATTCACTAAATATGTATAAAAAGTTAATTCAATACTCAATTACTAACAATTGATGTCAATATTTTAAAATGAACTCATAAAATTTAAATTTTAGCTTCACCTCTGATAGAGCGGAGAGCCTTTAAATTGATTGATGAACCAACTAATAAAACATCATACTTAACCAAATAGTCTAGGTTAACAATCATACAGTGCAACTGCCTTTAGTTTGGTTAGCGATTATGTAATTTTATAGGACTAGGTGTGAGATTTTGAGAATGTGTAATTGTTACAAATCGTATTATGAGTTAAAAGATAGATTATTAGGTAGACGATGAAATGAGCCCAAATAGAACAATAAATATTGTTTAACATTCATATAGTCGACCTAACTGGATGATCCGATCCGCAAGGATCATGATTGGGAATTTTTGATCGTCTTTCTCTGAGGAAGAGTCGAAATAGAATCAACTTGAAACATTATTGTTATTCATGATGTTATAAAGTGCAAGGACTTTCGTGTGTGTTTGGTACGAAGGATTTTTTTTCAAAAAAAAAAAAAAGAAGTTGAGTTCTGGTGCTTGATTCAGAAAATATTTTACAGGACAAATATTTTCACCAAGAGGAAGAAAATGAATTTCCTTACTTTTGGACTAAGTTATTTTCTTTACATTTATCTCAATCTTAACTTCCTATCACCATCATCACTTAAACATTATTATCAATATATAATACTCTTTAAGTTTCACCAAAACACTAATCTGGTTTACTAATAGTATCAAATATAAATTATTTTTCGAAGAATGAGTTCCGTCATACCAAACGGCAAATGCATAACTCATTATTATGCAAACCAAAGAAGTTCTTAGACAGGCTTGAAGCAAAATCCCAAATCTATCGAAGTTTTTCTAATTCTGGTGCCATCTAAAAGAGTTACCAGTATAATGCAACTGGAGATATTGTACTGATCAGCACTGTATGCAAATTAACCTTTACTATGGAGTAGTGGCCTTCATTATTTTATAAATACAAATTCTTCAGAATATATTGTCATTTAAAGGGCCTGCTTAAAAAAAGTACTGTCTTTTTTAATGAACAAGGGTCCAAGAGAAATTAACGCACAACAAATTGATAACCACAAATTTTTAGCTTAGGCTTCTACGCAAGGAACTAAAAGTGGACATAGAACATTCATGAACAGAGTTTTGGTTTTGAACTCTCGGAAATCAGATTTCTCAATTATTCCTATCAGTTCATGTGAAACTTTCACGACCATATTTTGTCACCATCCTCCAATAACGAGGGACGGGTCTATCATGAAGTTACAGATTTAGCAGAATTTAGTAGCTTTATCTCAGACCTTATATTGTGTTAATAATTCCTCCAAACACATGCTATTGTCATGTCCTAGAATTCAAATCCATAAACTTATTAAAATCCTGGATCCGCCTCTGTCAATAACAAACTTTACGGCTAGAAAGGTGTTTGTTATAAGAATTCCCACCATCCTCATTGAAATGGACGATCTGTATTAATTCTTCTGAACTATCTGTGGGTTACAACAATTGCAGGAAACGTGAAGTAAGTAAATATTACAATTGCTAGAAAGGATAAACTAAAGATTACATCCAAAAACTGGAAATCAAGAACGAAACAAACTCCTTGTGTGATTTGCTGAGTCGAGTGATGGCACTCTGTCTTTAAGACAAGATTGCCCCGTATATCTCCTTTTACGTTGTCGGACATTAGTCTCCCAAGATACAACAGCAACTTAACAATTGAGCAAAGGAAACTCAAGTGTTACTCTTGAAGAACTTTGAGTGTAGTAAACTTGCTAGAAAGGAAGAAGATGAATTCAGAAATTATGTAGTATTTTTCTAAGTATAGTGAACAATTGAGCCAAAGGCCTCAATTTATAGTGTAAGGAGATGACCCCTCAACTAGCCAACTAATGGCATTCAATAGCCATGTAATGACACTTATTGAGGGGATACATTCAGCCAAATAATGGTTGAATTCATGTGCCAAGTAATGAATATTCAATGCTCCAAAACCAGCTCAAAGGTCAGAACTTTCCAACTTTCCGTCGCAACATTCTGCCTCCAAAGCGCCGCGGCTCTGGGAATTAGCGCCGCGGCTCCAGTAACTGACCAACCAATTAGCACAGTGGCGCTGCCTGGGAGGCGCCGCGGCGCTCCGACGGTGTTGCGCCGCGGCACTTCACGGCTCCGCGATGATTTTCGACTCGTTTCATCTTACACTTCTTCCTTCGTTTACCAACGTGGAATACTTTGTCATTTGGCGAATAACCGTCCATCATTATATGTCTCAAACGTATTACATACGTGCCAATATCTCTTTCACTAATGAAATTTGCGATACTTGGCACTACGCGTGCACGTGTGTGGAAATGATATTTTCGACGTGCGGAGCCCCAATTATTTAAGTCATAAATAATGGGATATACTTAATTCCACATTAGTAAATTTCCAACAATCCCCTCTTGAAAGAGATTTTGGCGCACAGCGGACTGAAGTTGCATCAGTAGAGGTAGCTTCAGCTTTGAACCTTCCATAGTTGAATACCATCGGACTTACTTATTGCGCGGTGAACGTGATGTCTTGAACCGTCAGTGTTTAGTGTAAGCCAAGTCAATGGTACCAACACAACAACTTCCCTTACTTTGTTCTTCATAATGTTTTGTCCGTTGTGGCCGTGGACACTTCTTGGATTCTTAAGTGCGTTCATTTTAGGTGGCATGTCCACGCACTTAAATAGGTGGTCTCCTACAAGGTATCCTGCTATACCCCACTTTACAAGTGTTAGGAACCATTAAAATTTTCCCCAAACCTAACCTCAACCGTTGAAGATCATTAAAGGTTTTGGAAACTTAACATTTACCCACACTGCAGATAGCACTTAACGTCTATCGTGGGAACGGCTTTGGATTTGGTGTTTCTTTACAAAAATCACCATCCGAAGTGCTCATGCTTCCACCGAAGAGCTCAACTGAACCTTTACAGCTTAGTTTTCCATTGAACCTAATTCATGGGATCTCCAGTCAGTAAGGTTGGGTTACCACCGTATTGGTCCTTATACCTTGGGTTTTAAGCCCATTCCCCTAGATAGGCAGAACATCTGATCTTTGGGTAAGCCCTTTGTTAGTGGGTCCGCTATATTATCCTTTGATTTTATGTAATCAATGGATATGATACCCGTGGTGATCAGCTGCCTAACGGTCTTATGTCTCCGTCGAATATGATGAGACTTGCCGTTGTACATAGAACTTTGTGCCCTTCCTAGAGCCGACTGATTGTCGCAGTGGATCATTACAGAAGGTACGGGTTTGTCCTAACAAGGGACATCCTCTAAAAAGTCGTGAAGCCACTCAGCTTTTCTCATGTTTTGTCTAAAGCGATAAACTCCGATTCTATCGTGGTTCGGGCGATGCAAGTTTGCTTAGAGGATTTCCAAGACACAGCTCCACCACCAATTGTAAATACATACCCACTGGTGGACTTGGTGTTCTCTATATCAGATATCCAGTTTGCATCACTGTACCCCTCTAGTACAGCTGGATATCTCGAATAATGCAACCCGTAAGTTAGCGTGTATTTCAAGTATCGTCGTACCCGATTTAACGCCTTCCAATGATCATTACTCGAATTACGGGTAAACCTAGTCAACTTGTTGCCTGCATAAGCAATATCAGGTCGGGTGCAGTTTGTTATGTACATCAAACTACCAATCACATGTGCATATTGCTCCTGGCATACGGGTGCACCACGATTTTTTATCAAGCTTTTGATTTCTATCCATTGGTGACTTCATAGGCGAACTGTCAAACATCTCGAATTTTCTCGTCACATCCTCGATGTAGTGAGACTGAGATAAGACCAGTCTGTCAGACGTCTTAGAGATCTTTATCTCTAAGATGACATCTGTGATACCCATATCCTTCATGTCGAAGCATTGTTTCAACATGTTCTTAGTCTCTAGAATCAAGCTAGGACTGCTCCTTGTGATCAACATGTCATCTACGTACAGGCATATCATAACGAACGAGTCAGAGTTACCTTTCATGTAGACACATTTGTCACACTCATTTATGGAGAAACCCTTCGATAGTAGAGTACTATCAAATTTTTCGTGTCATTGCTTCGGGGCTTGTTTCAACCCGTATAGAGATTTGACAAGTCGACAGACTTTCTTCTCTTGCCCGGAACCACATACCCCTCGGGTTGTTCCATATAAATTTCTTCTTCCAAATCACCATTTAGGAAAGTTGTCTTGACATCCATTTGATGTATCTCAAGGTCACGCAACGCTGCAATCGCAATGAATACTCGTATGGACGTCATCCTAGACACCGGGGAGTACGTGTCAAAATAGTCAAGGCCTTCCTTCTGTCGATAGCCCTTGACTACCAACCTGACCTTGTACTTATCTATAGACCCATCTGCTTTATTCTTCCGTTTGAGTATCCACTTACAACTCAACTGTTTATTTCCCGGAGGAAGATCAACCAACTCCCAAGTATGGTTATGCAGGATGGAATCTATTTTTGACAAATGTAAGAGAGAGAGAGAGAGAGAGAGAGAGAGAGAGAGAGAGAGAGAGAGAGAGTTTTTGAGATGTGAAAGTTAGGAAGTGTGAGGATGAAAGAAAAGTTAAAAATGAGCCCTTTTCGGGTAAATATTTTCTTCAAATTGTCATACAGTGTTATTTTTACTATTATATTATGTATTAAAGGAAGTCCTAATTTGGTTAGGACTTGTACCAGTGTGTCTGACTTGCATGGAAATGTTTAGCTCTTAACTGATCATGACTATTATGGTAATTGATTTGATTTTCATCTTGAAGAGGAGTTTGATCTTTACTTGGATTCAATATACGTAACAATACTATATGGGGAGTATGTGGTAAGTATCAACCCGATAGATATCTCGAAGGGAGAATATCTTTTGTTATTTGTTTTCTTGTATGATTTTGGCTGTCCATGCAATTAATAACTTTTCTTGTATATTTTATTCTACCAAGCACATTATGATTTATGAGCAAGGTTACACATACGATATCTGAAGTTAATTTTGACAAATCTAACTTTAGATATTATATCTGAAATTTCATATAGTTGAAGTTCAGCTATTTTTGTTCAAAGTTTATGCAGATGACTAAATTTTGTTCAAACATAAATGGTTGAAGTAGTGAAGTTCGTTCATTTTGCCCAACTTCAGTCATTTTTGTCCGAAGTTCATGTATATGACTAAATTTAGATTAAACATAAATGGTTAAAGTTCATCCATTTTCGTCTGACTTTAGCCATTTTTGTTTGAAGTTCATGCACATATGACTAAATTTAATTCAAACAAAAATGGCCAAAGTCAAGCAAAAACTATTGAACTTCAATAATTTTGCTTAAACTTCATGTAGAAATGCATGAATTTCACTCGTGTAACTTCAGACATTTTATCTGAAGTTTGATTTTGTTAAGCTTAACTTCAGATACCGTTTGCCTGAAAAAGTGAATATAAGTTAAATATCGAAAACGGACTGCCCGTGAAATATTTACCAAATACAGCCATTCATTGATAGGCATCATTGATAGGCAAACCAATTAGAGTAGTTCCTAGACGGGTCATTCGCACAAATGTCTCTACCTATTTTGGGATGTTCTTTAATTTTTGCCTTTTAAATTTGTGTTTTTTAATGTTTGTCCTTCATTCTTTTTTGGCGCGACATAATTAAAATTTCACAAGGCATAGTTAGCGTTTAACTTCAACATATGTATTATAACACTCACACACACTATGCTAGATAAGACATAATTTCCAACACTCAACACAATATGAAAAAAGACATAATTTTATATTTCGACGGCATAATTAGCGTTAACTTCAACATATGTATCATACCATCCACAAAAACTATGACGGAGAAGGCATAATTTCTAAAACTCAATATAATCTAAAAAATTATTATAAAAGTATGTTGTATAACTTAATTCCTACATAATTTATGGCGCACGAGGTAAAATTTTAGTTTTCAAAGAGAAAGATATTATAGAGACTATGCCTAACAAGACCTGCATATTTAAAATAAACAACATGGCCAAAAATTAAAGTCCAAGGATATGAAAGTCAAAAATTAAAGACCAGTGCGTTTGAAGAACAATCCCCGCAAAAAAAATGTTCCTAGACAGGCTTGAAGAAAAAGCCCAAATTTATTAAGCTTTTGTGACGGTGTTGAGCCCAAAAATATGCCTTTCGAAGTCTGAATTCTGATAGCGCTCACCCCCTTCGCCATTTTTTCCCCAAGAATCTGCAATTAACTCCATTATCTTCAGGGTTTAAGAGCACTCACCATGAACACCTTAAACCCTCTTCCTGTTGCTTCAATGTTTACTCAACAACCCCTCAATTCTCGTTCCTTCAGAACCCCATTACCACTATCCATTAAACCCTCTTCCCCTAAATCTAAACCCTTAAAATCATTAACCCCACTCTCTTTCCTTAAACCAACATTAATCTCCACCATTACCGCAACTACCCTTTTCTTCACAAGCTTCAATTTAAACCCCCAAAAAGCCATTTCTACCCCTCTTTCTCCACCACCCACCATTGACACAAATGTGAATGAAATTACCGAAAAGCCGCTCGAACAGGTGCCTTTCTCTAACCCCAATAATGTATCAATCTTGAAAAATTTGTTGGAAAATAAAGTTAAAAATAGGGAATTAGTCGATGCGATTAGTATACTAAACAAGTTGATTGAGCTCGAGCCAAACGAGATCGAATGGCGATTCTTGAAATCCCATTTATATGTTCATAATGGGGAGGTTGGATTAGCTAAGTTAGGATTTAGAGATATTATATTAAAAGATCCTTATTATATCGAGGCTTATCGCGGGTTGGTAGCAGCAGCAATGGAAGATGAGGAAATGAACGAAATAGAGAAAAAAATTGAGGAGGGAATTAATATGTGTAGTATGGAGGGGAATAAAGAGAGTGAGTTGAGGGATTTAAAGCTATTGCTTGCACAAATTTGGGTTATTGAGGGTAAATATGATGAGGCGTTGAAGGTTTATCGAGAGTTAGTGGATGAGGAGCCGGGGGATTTTAGGCCTTACTTGTGTCAAGGCATGATATATACGGCGTTGAAGAAGAATGACGAGGCTGAGAAGTATTTTGAGAAGTATCGGGGATTGGTACCGCGAGAGCATCCTAATGCTAGGTTTGAGTTTATGATGTCGACTTGATAGCAACAAGGTTTTTGATTGAGGTATGCTAGAAATTGAGTTGCATTGTGTGGTTTTAGTTTGCTTATATTTTGCTTATTAGATGTTTAGATATACTTTTCTCTCTGGTTTGAGAAATTAGGTTTTTATATGGAGTTGTAGCAATTAGGTTCAGATGTAGACATCGAATGAAAATTCTTATAATTTAGTGGAATGGACCTCGGATTTATTTAAATTTCGGATCAGATGGTATTTTGAATGACATTGTGAACTATATAGATTAAACTCAATCAAGAATGCAAAACAGAATGATACTCAATGTAATGAACTTATCTCGAGTTTCTTTTTGGTGCACCCATGAGGTCCTTGCTTGTATAGACTAGTGGGTGACATTTGTAGAGAATCATATTTTGGTGCAAGTTTCTCTACCTTCTGATATACTCCTTGTATACGGGGTTTCCCCAACATTTATAAGATTATCTACCTTATAAAAAAAATGGTACTCTTTCTGATATTATCTTTTTTTAATGCAATCATTCCTGCGCAATTCTCTGAGTCTTATATGTTGTGAGCTGTGACTTCTGAAGCTGAAGACACCAAGATTACATGGAAAGGTTTGTTGCTACCGATATGTGGAAGTAGTGATGGGATACTCTGCTTCATTGAAACAAGTCTAACCGTTGGTGCTCGCTTTAGTTTTGTTATGTGTACCATACTACACTTGCAATACAAGAGCTAATGGTGAAATCTGAATTCATTAGAGGTTAACATGACCCCTGTTTCTTAAAGATATCGAACTCAGTTCTTTCTGAAATGATCCTAACTATACAGTGGCTGTTCAGACTACGTGGAGATTGAACTCAAATAGACCAATTAAACCTATATATGCTTTGTTCTGCTATTTTTCAATTTTATTTTAGATCTTTTAGGGTGCATGAAGGGGAACCTTGGAGTAACCGGTAAAGTTGTTGTCATGTGACCAGGAAGGTCACGGATTCAAGCCGTGTAAACATCCTCTTGCAGAAATGCAGGGTAAGGTTGCGTACAATAGACCCTTGTGGTTCCGGCTCTTTCCCAGACCCGCGCATAGCGGGAGCTTAGTGCACCGGACTGCCCTTTATCTTTTAGGGTGCATGTGGCGGGAGATTGGGAGGTCTGGATTAGATCCTTTTATAATTTATAATTATGTCGGAGAAATGAGATAATGACAAGGTTGGGAAGCATAATTTTAGCATCATGATAAAACATTTCATGTTCCATACAGTTACTTATCTGGTCTTTGGTAGAAGTTATTAGTAGATATTATGTTGATCTTCTCCTGCATGAAATTTTCCTATAAATAGCCCACTAGAAACTCATTGTTTTTTGTTCTTGTGGTTAGTGATTTTATGTTGTTTAATTGGTTGTTGGTAGTTGATTATAGCTCAACTATGAAATGGTAAACGTTGGTACTGGCTGCAGATCTTGTTCGTGTTTGTGCTAGTCTTCTATTTGTCAGTGTGACTGTGATAAGCTATGTTGCTCGGACCCTTCAAAAATATTTTAACGCCAGTATCAGATCCTTCAAAAATGCATAAATTTTGGAGGATCAGACACCCATCCGGCGGTGTGTTTGAAGCGTCTGAGCAACATAGGTGGTTAGACACTACTCGGTGGCACCCTGCTTGATAAGTGAGGCTGAGATTTAAGGTTGTCTTGTATTTTTTTAATAGTTTTAGGTTTAAGCCAGTTAATGTAACATTATGAAATTTGTTTAGACTGACTCTACTTACGTAATCCTTATAAAGCTAGATTTGCTCAATGAATTGGAAATTCTCTTGATTCAACTGTCACCTGATATCTTTTGTATGAAGTTATATGACAACAATTTATGCGTTGTATAATTTTCAATATACAGACTATAGTTTAAGTCTTTCTAAGAGCCGATGGTCTATCGGAAACAACCTCTCTACCTCCAAAGGTTTTGGAGGGGTAAGGTCTGCATACACCCCACCCTCCCAGACCCCACTTGTGGGTATGTTGTTGTAGTTTAAGTCTTTCTAAGTAATTCTGATCACCAGTAGCAATGGCAACACTGACATTTACATAGTCTTCACATTATGAAATCCAAACTTCTATTCATTCCGCTAGATCCAGTTGCCGTGGAATCACATATGTTGAGGTAGACTCATATACATTCATACAAATGTGGATTTCATATAAGCAAAAGGTCTGTTACTGCTTGGAAGAATACAACTTTTTGTGCACCAAGACGAATGGTAAAGCATGAAGAATATTGAACCTACTGAGAATTGTTTGGAGATTTGATTCAGTATTGTTACTGCTTGGAAGATTAATTGACATATTGAAAAAAATTTAACAATGACGAATCTACGATAAAAAATTTTATCCACACCCAGTGTTTGCTCTAAGGAAATGAAGTGACTAGTTTAGCTCGTGTCACATATGACATGATATCGGAATAAAGTGAGAAGGTCCATGTCCAAGTAAATTTCATGCTAAGATTTTTTGGGGTGAAATAATCGTTATTTTCCACACACTAATACCAAAGGGAATAGGTAGCAAAACTTTTCCAGAAAATTGAGAAGTTCACAAGCACAGAAGGTAAAGTCCATCTTGAAGATGATAAAGCAGTACCAGACTAAAATTTCATTTCTCTAAAGTCTAAACCACAAATTTAATTTACATTAGTTGAATTGTTGTACTTGGAGAAACATTTTCTATCTTTTCATGTGACGGTATCAACTGCTTGTCATTATTCTTCAACTCAGAATTACTCAAATTAACTTTGGCTGAAGGGACAGAAGATGCCAGTGTTGGTGTCCATAGTTGTGCGTTTTTCACCTTGGAAATACTTGCAAGAACCCCTAATGGTGTCACATCCCCAGTTACTGTCACCTTCTTAGCAGCAAAATCTATGTTGAAAGATTTCACACCTGTTCATGTCAATCAAAGTTTACAGTTAATCAATGAGTTTAAGTTATATACGCACCGATAGTATAAGAATATTAATATAATTAGGTCGTTTATAAGGTAATTAGTCCCCCTGAATACAGAGTTGCCTTTGTTTGGAGCACTTTGCTCTCCAGTGTAAGACTTTCCGGCACAAAATCGAATTTAGTCTGGTCCCAATGCGGATATTGGACACCAGGTGGGAAATCAAAAGAAAAAAAAGGTAAAAGGACAGTCCGGTGTACAAAGCATCCCGTGTGAGCAGGGTCTGAGAAAAGGTTGCACCCAAAGGGTGTGATATAGACAGTCTAACCTAATGCAAGTATCAATTGGTAACATGATAAAAGTTTACAATCAATCAATTAGTCCAAGTTATATATGCGGGGATATCATAAAAATATTAACATAATTAGGTCGTTTGTAAGGTAATTAGTCCCTCTGAATACAGAGTCACCTTTGTTAGGAACACTTTATTTCCTAATGTGAGATTTTTCGGCACAAATTCGGATTTAGTCAGGCCCCAATGCGGGAATTGGGCACTGGACGGAAAACCAAAAGAAGAATAAAGGTAAGAGGGTATCCCGGTGCACAAAGTATCCTATGTTAGCGGGATCCGGGGAAAGGCCGCACCCTTAAGGGTGTGATGTCGACAGTCTAAGCTAATGCAAGCATCAATTGGTAATATGCTAAAAATGGTAACTAATTTTGCTATAATATCACCTGTCTCAAATTTATCAGGACTCTTAAACAAGATTTTACATGATAAAAAAACTACAGGTTAAATGAGCCTCTGGCTCACCGTCAATGGATTAACCTATTATAGCAGTTAAGTTATCATTTCTATCGGATTACTCTATGTTTATTATAAAAATTTACCTATAACTACCTTACAAGTGATCTAATAATATAATTTCTTTTTTGCATTTTCTATGGATATAACTTAAAAAGGGGCACTTTGTTGCAACGAAGCATCTCCCGTTCATGCAAGATCCGGAGAAGAGCCGCACCCCGAGGGGTGTGATATATGCAACCTACTCTGACGCAAGCGTTTGTGGCTAATTTCACGGCTCAAACCCCTGACCTATAGGTTATACAGAGACAACTTATTGTTGCTTTAAGAAGGCACTGAGAAAATGTCAATGGTCCCCCAACAAACTACAAAAATGTAATGAGAAAGTGGAGAGCCACACAAACCTTGCATTCTGGAGATGTGTTTCCTCATCTTCCTTTCACATCCTCTGCAGTGAAGTGAAACTCTAAGAACAACCACCTGCACCCAAATATTCATTACTCTGTCACATATTGTCTCTTTGGACCACTTTCTACAACTAGTCGTCCTACTTTATGATTCTAACAAACAAAAAGTTTCCTCCACACTATGATGTTAAAGCTGTAAAGTAATCTTTTCTTCACTATATTATATAACCCTTGAACAAGAAGAATGTTTTCTGTATCTTTCTGATTAATTAGAGTTGAAAGGTGTTACAGCTTCATAAAATATCAGTACAAATTTATGTCAATTACTCTCTCTTTTATACCAAATGTTACACTCTTTCACTTTTAGTCTGTTAAAAAGGAATGAATATTTTTATTTAAACTCCACATTTTCCCTTAATGACTTGTTTAAGACAAGAATTTCTAAGGATACTTTTGGTATCTATCAAAAAAAAATCTTTAATTCTTAAATTCCATGTCAAATCAAATCCCACCATATATAAAATGAATTGGAGTATTAGGTTTGACTAAGAACCTAATTATTTTCACAAACATTAACAAAGCAGAGAAAATCTAGAGTTTGTAGAACTAGTAGAGTTCATAATTGCTTCCAACATTCATTCAGTACACAGCTATATCTCCTTTTTTTCTGAATTTAATAATTTCGTCTTAACAAAAAATTTAACAATGAAATAAAATAAAAGAAACTCTATGATTTGAAGAAAGGAGAAGAGGAAGAATTTCATCAAGTATGACCAGTGATCAATGAAATGCCCTATGAGATCTCATGTTTAAATTCTATGGAATCAAAAATATTACTCATTTTGTCCCAAAAAGATTGGCATTTTTTATTTTTCGAGAGTCAAACTTTCTAATTTTGACTATGTGTTAGAACATAGAATCTTTTAATTTTTTTAAATAAAATTTACATATTTGAAAACTACGTAAAAAGTACTATAAGTCACTATAATTAATCATTTAAAATATTTAAAAGATATTTGAAAAAATGACGGTCAAAGAATAACTTTGACTCTCGAAAAACGAAAAGTGTCAATCTTTTTGGGACGGAGGGAGTAGGTGATTTTGTCCAATATATCCAAGCCTTGGCGGACAGGTGGAAGGTAATAAGTACCCGCAAAACTAATCAAAATGTGTACAAGCGGATTCAGACATCACGATTTAAAAATGTGTACAAGCGGATTCAGACACCACGATTTAAAAAAAAAAGGTAGTCCAGTGCACTAAGCTCTCGTTATGTGCGGGTCGAGAAAAGGGCCGGACCACAAGGGTCTATTGTACGCAGCTTTACTTGTATTTTTGCAAGAGACTATTTTCACAGCTCAAACCCGTGACCTCCTGATTACTTTACCATTTACGTCAAGGCTTACCTTCGGACACCACGATAGTTTAAAAAAAATAAGAGGAGAAGAGGAAGAATTAAGAAACCTGATTAGAAGATGGTGGAGGTTTTGGCGGACAAGATTCATCTGTCCCTGTCTTCACATCTTCTATAGAGCTAGAATTAACCAACTTGAGAACAGGGTCAAAATCTGATAAAGCATCCAACACACTTTTCTCACTCAAAAGGTACCTAGATGAACCTGGTGGAGTTATAAATTCACCAGGATTTCTACAGCTCCAGCTTCTTGTCTTTATAACACCATTAATATTATTCTCATTTGCCTCAGCACTGCTCTTCCTCTTCTCATCATCCTTAGGTATCACTGTTTTTCTTGAGCCGCCCTTTGATCTCTTGGTTTCTTTGGAAGTTGATTTTCTGTTCTTGTTCTGTGGTTTTGGAGATATTGGTGAGTGAGCAGAGCAAGGTGCAGAGGCGGATTTAGGACCCGTTCTTCGCGAATCTCTGATTATGGGGTTGCACCTGAAAGAAATATTAAGAAAAAGTATTTTTGAGAGAATACTCAAGTTGTGTTGGCCACTATTTAAGGCAACCAATTGTATGTTCACAACCGCTAAGTATCATAGACGGATTCGGAATTTGAACTTTGCGGATTCTCTATTTTTGAAAAGGGACCTGAAGCCATAAACGAATTCAGAATTTGAACTTTACAGGTTCTCTATTCTTGAAAAGGGACATGAAGTGTTAGCAACTAGGTTCTGAATTTTATTTTTGCATATAAATAGTGAGACTTTCTTAACACATACAAGGTACCAAAACTATTGAATTCTGCCGAACTCATATGCTAAAGCCTACATCTTCCCCCTCCTAAACACCCCTGCTAAATACATCTCTATTCATACTATTCAAAAAAAATCTAAACTCTTATTAATGAAGTACAAGTTCTTAGAAGACTTCTTGAATAATTAAGAAATATTTAGTGGAAAAAAAAATTAACTACTTCCAAGAAATGAATCATTTTCAAAGAAATACATTAATTCCAACAGTACCTGTCGATTGCCCGGCTGCCGGAGATGCTGCCGCCGCCGAGTTGAATAGTAGAAGAGGAAGCTGAAGATGAAGAGCCTAATTCTTCCATACTAAGACATATTGCTGTTGCAGCTTGGGATGCACAGAACATATCTTTCATATTTCCAAGAAATGAGTGAAGAGTAGAAATGAAGGAAAATGATGGGAATTTGAAGGCCTGATGGTTTAGAGAATCTGCATCAATAACTTTTGTGTGGAAGTAGAAAGAAAAAGGGGATAAGAAAGAGAGTTTAGTTGTTTACATGGGAGAGGGAAATGAGGGAACTGATACTGTTGTACTGTTTCTACTGTTTTGTCTGTATTTTAGTTCACATGCTGTGCTAACTTATTATACAGCCTGGAGATAAAATTCTTTTCAATTTCTCAATTTACTCCAAGATTGTAATCCAAGTTGTTCTAATTCTTTAAAAATATATTGTTGTATCTTAATCCGGTCCTCCAAATATCCTTCACTTTTAGAGGGTATGACACACAATCGTCAACATTTCTTTGCTCCAAAAGGTGGAACACCATCGTCTGTGAAGGAGGTAAACATTTCTTGATTTCAAAGGTTCTAGCGACATAACTTTTAATACGGGATTCGATCTATGCTTTTCCAAATATCTCAAGCATTTTGAGGACTAATCGTCAACATTTCTTGAGGGTTCTAGCGACATAACTTTTAATACTTCTATGCCTTAATCTCAAGCATTTTGAGGTTGACTATGTGAATTCTCACTATTCATATTGCTCCACTTAAGTTCATCTCAATACAATATTGTACAAAATAGTAAAAAAAAAAAAAAACTACTTCATTACCAAAAGTTAAATATATTTTCTACTGACATATCTTATCCTATCGTATGTATAACAAATTACAAAGTTGGTTATCTGTTATACTTCTTCCACTCTCTTTTACTTTTCAAGTATACTAAAAGTATTTTATTCTTTTATTTGTCCTCTTTAACAAATCATATCGAGAGAAAATTATTATCATTTTTATCCTCATTAAGTAACCATTTTTTAAAACTAATTGATAATTGAATTTTTAGATTTTCAAAGTACTATTAATAAGGATATTAATTTAGTAAAATAACTACTCCCTCCGTCCCAATTTGTTTGAAGGTTGACCAGTTTTGGGAGTCAAACAGTTTAATCTTTGACTTAATTTTAAACATAGATTCTTCGAGTATTTTATAATTAAATTTACATATTTGAAAACTACATCAAAAGTATTATAAAGTTTACATAATTAATAATTCACAATATATGAAAATAGTTGGAGAAAATCGTAGTCAAAGAAAGAGTTGTTTGATTCTCCAAACTGGTTAACTTTCAAATAAGTTGAGACGGGGAGAGTACCTAATTAACGTTTCTTTTTTTGTAAAAGAATGCAAACTGGATAAATAAAAGAAAAGGAAGGAAATAAGTTTCTTTTCTACAATTGTTATGATGTGTGATGATTTAACCTCGTCGTACAATTCATAAATGAAGTTAAAGAAAAACCTCCTAGATTTTATATTATCAATTGTATGATAGTATCATTCTTTAACTTGAAAAATCAGTTTGAAGTCACTTTCCATGATAATTTCTTTTAATTTTTAAGACAATTGGTAGTAAGATATAGAATAAACACACAACTAGATTTCCTGCCTACACTTACCAACTCCAACGATTTCCTAAGAGTTTTTGGGCAACCTACCTACCCAATGGAAGAATTATAAGTTTTCATCAATCCTAATTAAAGATTCTGATCAATTGAATTACATCCGTACGTGCACAGATCAAGAAAAAAAAAGTCCACCGGGGCATAGCTGGATGCCAAAGAAGGGAAACTTAAAATCCAGCTGAAGGCTTGCAGCGTGGGTTCGAACCCTGATGGAAGCAATTTGCTCTCTTCTAGGGTACGACTTGTAGGTGATATCTGTTCTCAAACCCTGGTCATTCAGGCACATCCCGCGATTTACTTGTAATAATGCTGAGGGACTAGAACTACTATCACCATAGTCTGGCATAAGCCAGAAAGCTAGATATAAAAAAAATGCAAATAAAAAAGTAAGTACTAATAATATTGGTGAATTAATGATTATATATCCTTATTTAATAAATTAAAAGTTGAAGGGCTGACACTCGTGGACTGGGTTTTTCTGAAAGATTCAGTGACGGTTTCCTAAGAGTGCGCTTCCTCCTCATTTATCTAAACATTTTATTTCATCTTATTATAAATATTACTACTACATTTTCACGATAAAGTTATCTCCGTATAACTAATAGCAGTGGCGAAGCCAAAAATTTAAAAGTGTGTAAATTTTCTTTTCACTTTTGTTAAGGTTGTGTAAAATTAAATATAAACTCATAATAGGTAACATTTAACCTATGTGCATCGCATAATTTTTTGGGAAGGGTGTGCACCTGATCACTTTTAACCTAATGTGGCTCCGCCCATGACTTATAGGTTACATGTTTAAGCCGCGAAATTATGTATTGATGCTTGTGCGACGGTAAGCGACCTACATTACACTTTCATGGGATGCGGAATTTTGTGTAAACGTGAGATGCTTCGTGATGATATTTTTTTACGAACTTTTTTTTATTACAATGCAGAAATACAATGTAGCTATAAGCAAACAATTAAATGATACTCTTTCTTGGCATGGCCTACATATCTGATAAACAGTAAAGAAAGTTACAGAGAGACAACACTAGTAGAAATTATCAAAGTTTGCACGAGAATGAGACAGTGCAACGGCTAAATAATACGTGAACACCCAAAAAAAACATTTCCTCTTTAAAATGCAACTCAAAGTTCAGATTTCATGTGCAACTGTTCACTTGTTTGCTACAAAAACACACTTTTTTGTTTTATTCACTTCTTGGGTTTTTTGCAAAATGCCAAGCTAAATTAATTACTTCATTTATTGAGATAAGTGAGTACAATTTTTGTGTTGTGTTTATGTGAAATTGACATTGTTCAAAATATATAAGATGTGATTAGTATTTTAAAAGGTGGAGACGTAACATGTAATCTATTACCGTACTTAGTGCAGGGGATAAAATCACATATAGGCACTTTTAAGTTTTTGGAATTGAATAATAGTCACTATAACTATTCTCATGAAGTTTTACTTGGGCAAATCATCAAAATTTCGTGACAATGACTATTTTTCGATTACATGACTGGAAAGTAGCTAACCCATATTATCCATGATTCCATGTGGCGTATTGACTCTTAGCATTAATCTCATGACTTTTAAAGTTTAATATTTTCATAAAGAAAACATAAATGTAAAAGTTAAATTATAATATGAAATTGTACTTACAATTAAACTGAAATCTCTTGAAATTATAGGTTCCATTAGTCTTGGGAAAGATAAAAAATGATTAATTAATCCTCAAGTTTCTTGTCATTTCGTCCCATTTTTGGACAACACGTACAGCCCCAATTAATATTTATGTTTTACTGAAAAACTATTTGGTGTGGGAATGACATTGCAACCATAATATGAGGGGTTTGAAGGCAGTTCAATCAAATTAAGGGACAGTGTACTCACTGTACATATAAGGATCAGAATTTGGAAGGCTCATTGCCACAAATAATTTGCAGTAATAATTTTTCAAGTATTTACTTCACTGACTGCATTTCCCCCTCCTAGGGTTGTAAAGCAAGACGTACAAGTTTTAACTGCTAAAATTTTAACCCATCATGTCCCGTCCATTTTTCCAAAAAAATTCCCTGCTCTACCTAAGGCTGGCCAGTGGACTGGGTCGGCCCGATCCCGCCCCGACACCGCCCCGAAGCGGACATTTAAAAAAAAATGGTATCGGGACTCGAACTGGGACGGGACATGGTCTCGTCCCGGCCCGCCCGTCCCGAAACCCCCCTTTTGCAAAAACCATCGCACCAACGGCCATTTTACATTTTGGCCGTTGTGCAACGGCCATTTTTTGCCTCCCCCCTCCCCCTACCCCTTAGTATTTATTTTTAACTCATAAGTTATTATATTTACACTTTAACCCAATTTTTCAACTATAAATACCTCATTTTCTCTTCATCTTTCTCACAAATCTTCTTACAAAATCTCTAATATCTCAATCAATCTCTCTACATTGTCTACTAAATATTCAATTTTATTTATTCATTTGGGAGTAAAGTTGGCAACTAGCTTGAGGATCTTCCATCGAGCAAAGTTTCAATTTTCAACCTCTCGATTACACGTCGACGTTTGGTACATTCGTTCCTTCATTAAATTATTATTGTCTGTTTATTTTATTTAGCGCACTTAATTTCAGTTACTTTAATTATTTATTAGTATAATTATAAATTTATAATTGAATGATTTAAACGTATGCTTACGGGTAGGGGTCATGCTTCTTCTAGTAGGGGCAATAAGGGAAAGGATAGGGATGGCAACATATCGGATCTGGACCGGATCCTACTAGATCCAGATCCAGATCCGTTTTTCATACCTGAATCCAGATCCGGATCCAGATACGTCAGGTCCATAAAAATCAGATCCAGATCCGGATCCAGATCTGTCGGGTCCATAAAAATCAGATCCAAATCCGGATCCATTGGATCCACCGGGTCCATGGATCGGATCTGCATCCACATGTAAAAAAAATTGCCTTGCTAAGAATTTTTTTTGAACTGACAAACGATTTTTACTTAGCTTACAGTTTATTGTGTTACAATTTTGAAATGTTCATATGAGATATTTTGTTCGTTGTCTCGTTTTTTATTGTGAGCTATTAATTGAAAATGTTAGACAATGGCAATAGTTGTGGAAAATGTTGACTAGTATTTCCACAATGCAGAACTTGCATGTGCTTGAAATCTTCACAAATGAAGTGAATATAATTTTAACTACTTGTCTATGGAGATGTTAGTCATTCACTAATATAACATTGATTTTATTATCGAAGTTACCTATTTATTTTTTGGTTTTTGAGTTAACGCGGGGATAAATTAAACTTGTTATGAGAATTAAACTTGCAAGGATGTGCTTATCAATTTTAAGAAAATACTTATAAAATTACATTCTAGATTATGAATATATTTAATAAAAAATTGATCCACGGGTCGGATCTGGACCGGATATGGATCTCAAATACAAGATCCAGATCCATATCCGATTCATCAGAAACGGATCCGGGTCCGATCCGGGTCTGTCTGGTCCAAATTTTGAATATCCATATCCTATAAAATGGATCTGGATCCACCGGATCCGGACCAGGTCCAGGATCCACTGCATCTCTAGGAAAGGGTTCTATTTCTAGACATAATCCTATTCCTACACAAGATGATTTTGTTGATACTGAACATTTTCCTACAATACCATTAGATTTAGACGAGGAACTATTTTCTGAAACTCAAAAAAACTTTAATTTAGACGATGATCTAGATGATACACCCACTAATGTAGATGACAACACACCCACTAGTGCACCTTCAACTGAAATGCCTCTTATTGCCCCTAGTATGAGACGAGATCCAGCAAAACAAACATTAAAATCATATGCATGGACATTTTTTGATAGAGACGTAGAGAATCAAGTAGCTAGATGTAAAATTTGTAAAGATGTTCTAAAATTTAAAACTGAAAAAGGTCAAGGTGGGACGGGGGGTTTAATGAGACACGTATCAAGGTCTCATCCTGCTAGATATGCCCAATACGAGGCTTCAAAACCGGGTGCGCAAACGTCCGCTCCATCGGGACAAGGTTCACATACTGTCCCGGAATAAGTACATGGTCAAATTAACCCTATGACGGGGGGAATTGTAGGCCCTAAATACGATAAACATAGAGATAGGGAAGCAATAGCAAAATTAGTTGTTGTGTCGGGTTTGCCTTTTTCATTTCCTTCATCTCCCGGATTTATTCATTACATTAGAGATATGTATAATCCTACTTTTAACGATTTTCCTAGATCAACTGTTAAGAGAGATGTATTTACATTCGCACATGAATATCAACAGTATTTACGTTATTCATTATATCATTTTAATGGCGAAGTGGCTATCACTTCTAATATAGGCCGTAGTACTAACGACCATGATTATTTAACGGTAACTTGTCATTGGATAGATTATAAATGGTCTACGCAAAAACGTATCTTAGCGTATAGATATATAGATGATAGGCACACTGGTACTTTTATTGCAGAAAATATTTATCAAGTGTGCTATTATTACGGAATAACTTATAAAATTATGACAATTACATTAGTTAACGCTTCTTCTAACAATTACGCTATTACAATTTTAAAAATAGTTTAACTCCATCTTTTCCAGATCATTTTCATATAAAATGTGTGTGTCATATATATAACTTAATTGTAAAGGATGGTCTATCACTTTTTGAAGACATTCTTAGTAAAATATAATTTGCTATAAACTTTATTTTTACAAATAATAGAATACAATGAAGAAAAGAATATAAAAAACTTGTCACGATTGCCAACTACCTTATAGAAAAATTCCAGAAGAAGTACCCACTAGGTGGAATTCTTTATACGAGCAACTACTTGTTGCTTATGACTATAGAAAACCTATAACTTTATTTTTTAACTCTCATAATCAAAATCCAATTGATATGGTTGTAGATAGCGATTGGGGGAAAATTTTCGAACTTATTGTATTTTAAGAGAAATTTTTTCAATCAACAAAAGAATTTTTCGGTATATATTATCATATTATTTCAACTATGTTGTTTTATATAGCTCTAATATTTTTATTACTTAGTGAATATATGGAAAACCAGCTTATAAGGCAGCTATTAAAAAAATATTTATCAAAATAAAAAAATATTTTATTCCTATTCCCACTATTTATATTATTGGTGTTGTATTAAATTCGACTATTAAAATAGACGGTACTAAATCACTTATTGAAACTATTTACGATTGTATAGAAGTACTACCACCTCCAAGTCCCAAAAATCCAAATCACTCACCACATATTGAACAAACTAAAGAAGTGTTGTCTAGCGTAGAAGACGAATGCAAAAAAATATATAGGTTTTACCAACAAGAAAGTGCTAGCAACCTACCGACTTCCATACCTTCTTCTTCTTCAACACAACCTCACAAAAGACATGTTGTTTCTGCGGCTAGTATTGAAATCCTCAGAAATAGAATGTGCGGCCGTACCGCTACTAATCAAATTAGCGAGTTTGATATTTTTGTTTTGCAGGGTTCTGTACCGTACCAAGCAGTTCTCAATGAAGAAGGACTTGAAGACTTACTGAAATACTGGTGGGGGAATGAGAAGACCTTTCCGACACTTTCAATGATGGCCCGAGATGTTTTGAACATTCCTGTGTCATCAACGACGTCTGAAAGCGTTTTTTCTGTCGGCAGATATCAAATAGGATAGCACAGACACTCATTAGCCGGAGACAGCTTGGAGATTGTAGTATTATTCAGAGATTGGATACGAGCGGAGCGGAAAGGTGCGGTCAACCGGAGATCAACGAAGAAGAAGACGAAAACTACAATGAAATCTTATCCGAAGGTGGTGGAAGCGATGTGGAGCAATTTGACCAACAAATACCAATTCCAACCGAAGAACCACAGGAACTTATCAAGAAACTAGAACAAGTTTTTTTCAGAATGTAATTTTTTTAATTGCAATTTTATTATGTAATTTGCAACTTTTGAACAACACCACAAAGTTACAATTTTGACAATTGTATTTGTATTACAAAAAAAATCATATGTCTATTAAATAATATAAGAGGCACAAAAATAGCCTTGGATGTTTTTATTACACTATCTGTTTTGATTAATTAATGAGTTTTTTTATATATATGTTATTTTTTAAATTAAGGGCAAAAAAAAATGTTCGGGATCCCGATCCCGTCCCTTCCACGTCCCGAGCCCGGCCCACTGGCCACCCTAGTTCTACCCCGCCAAACTCCCTATTTCACACCATAAGTAATTTTTTGTGTGGACAGCTTTGCCTATCGCAAGCCAAACTAAGGATACTTTTGTAAGTGCTCATATGGTTTCACTTTTTGAAAACCATTGAAAAATTGCATGAATTAACTAGAGGAAGAATAACAAATATAAAGTTCTTTTTAATAAAGTTTAAACATGCTTAGTCAAATATCAAAAAGATCAGACTGAAATATCCTTTGTTGAGAGATTAAATAGTGTAGTTGTCTTTTGTTGTTGTTGGTGGTGGTGGTATAACCATAGTGTGGTGTTTGGTATCAACTGGCCTGATTAATTCAGATTTGCTCATCGTATGGCTTTTTAAAGGAAAAACACTCTCCACCACAGATTTCCCTATTCCTAGAGCTTGAAAAAAGATGCAATTTTACCTTAATTTTAAAGTTTTTGGGTAGAAGTCGGTGGTCCAATAAGAAGAAGTGTGAAAGGAGAACACTTATTTGGTTGCAGGATAAGAATATAAGAACCATATTCATATTCTAAAGGAATTTATGCCTTGCCCATTTGCAAAACGCGTTCGGGATTTTCTTTTTTTCATATGATGAATGAATGAGAGCTCTACAGAATCAGATGCCTTCATAGCACAACACACAAAGTGTCTTTTCCTTCTTCTTCTTCTTCTTCCTTTTCTTTTCACCTTTACATCCCTTCAAAACACATTATCAGACCCTTTCTTTTGTTTTGTTTTTGAGTCTTTATTCAGATATTCCTTCATATCTGCTTTGACAGATTAATATTATACCAATTATTGCTATTTGTTACTGCTCAGAGATGTGTTCTCAAATGCACTTTCTTTTATAAATTGCTTCTGGAATAAACAGTGCCAAAGAACATATTAATTTTATTGTGGTAAGATACAAACAACCAATGAATCTTATGATATTCAGTTCGGACACGACGACCACCAGGAGGTTTGATGAGATGAGAACACATTCAAATTAGACAAGTCAATTATCTTCAAATACCGGATGGTTATACACACACAAAAAAAATTTGTTAATATCAATGCAAGCAACAAATGATTTCAACATATAATATTATAATTTCAGTAGAGTAAAATATTATAAGGCCAAAAGATTGAGAAATCAACCATCATTCAGAGAGTGGCTCCACATATTAATTCACAAGAAAAGTTCAAAACAGTACGTGCAACAATTATATGCAAAGCTAGGAGAACCACACAAAACCAACTTGTTAATATCAATGCAAGCAACAAATGATTTCAACAGAAGCTAAAAGTTCAAAATTTTCTCCCTGCAGAATTACATGACGTGTATTGGGAAAAAATATCAAAACCAAAAACTGGATACATGAAGTATCTGCCTAATGTAGTGGCTGATGTCTGAGCATTCCAGTAGCTATTGCAATATTGATACAAAAATGAAGGAAAAAATGAACGAATTAGCAAAAACAATAAACAGTACACTAAGCTTGGTCTATACAACCTATTGTTGCTACTATTATTAGTTGCCTTTCCCTTCATCTTCGTTTAAGATGCGATTGCGGAAATCATTGACCATGAGAGGCAGCCCGTCCCGCAAGGGTACTTTGGGCTCCCAGTTTAGCAGTTCCTTTGCTCTGCTGATATCTGGTTTCCTCTTGTGAGGATCATCAGCTGTGTTAGCTCTGAACTCAATAGTAGCACTTGGATCAATCACTTCTTTGACCACCTGTATTCCAAAGTTTAAATGATTAAGCATTGATTAATAACATAATTACCAGTTAAACCAGGTTACTGAATAGACGTTAAGACATATTCTGTAGTCGAAAACCTAGTGTGTTGATTACCACTTCAAAATGACAGGATTTATTCATGGTAGACAACAGTGGATGTCCCATCAACCATAAGCTTATATTTGAAAAGACAATATACGAACTTTTTTTCATAACTGTGGTGTTCGAGCCAGCTTGCGCACACCTCAACTAAATCCACGGGATACCTGCTACCTCCCACAAACAACAAGTATCAGGTAACTCTGTCCAGTAAGATTTAGACAGATGGGAAGAAATCACCAAGTGTTTTTGTCTCCGCTGGATTTGAACGTGAGACCTCATGGGTCTCCTCCCACTTCATTGACCACTAGAGCCACACCCTTGGGTGCTTTTTCACTTTATTACGGTTATTTCTAGACACCCAATCATCTATAACATTAAATCGATGTTTTATACCTTTTACTTCATTATCTATTTTCTTATATCAAAGACCTGTTTCTCAATAAGCATATGATGTGCACTAAAATTACGTATTACTCCCCCTTCATCCTAATTTATATGACAGTTTCTATATTGGCACGCACGTCCGAAAATGTCTCTCTGTCCAATTTCTATACAATTTGACAAATTTAAAAGATTCAAATATGAAAATTTCAAATTTTAATGTCATGTTTTAAACGTCAAACTAGTTTTCAACCATTACTTTGATTTTTCTTCTCCATCACAAATATAATATATGTCAAAGTTAACATTTTTAAACTTCCTGTTGAGTCACATGGTGTCATATAAAATGGACGAGTGAGTATTATTGATATAGTAGAAGCCTATAATTAAACATAAACACAAAATATATTTGAGATATGCCAATGTTATATCAAAACAATAACAATATAAAGGAACACCACTTTATTTAGACCAGTGCAGATTAAGTACTTCAACACTTAATAATGTTCAGTGAGTCAAACATATCTAGTTATCAAATAGCCACAGCAAAAAAAGTAACTAGTATATGTAGTAAAAAAATATAGTACGACAATCCGTTGAGCAATAATGATAAAATGACAGCAAAAGAAGAAAACACAGACAGGTATTAATTCCCCGCGAGCAACATTCACTAAATAACCCATACAAGTAGATAGCAGAAAACCATGGCTTACCTCGGCAAGCTCTAACATGGTGAACTCTCCTGGGTTTCCCAAGTTGAAAGGGCCAATGCTCTCACCCTCCATTAAGGCCACTAATCCATCAACCTTTCATCAAACAGGAAATCAATTGTTTTAATATCATCGTTCGCATTCCAACAGAACGATAGCCTCTGTTATGATTTTTTTAACTACGCATAATAAACAAAAAGCAAGCTGGCCAGCCAGACTTTTAAATTGGACAATCCATGGCATTTTTAATGAATCTTTGATATTCACAAAATGAGATGTAAAATAATAGGGTAATGCACATATGAAAAACTTGTTTGCACAAACATGTATACATTTAAAGTAAGAAATGTTCAACATTTATTCTAAACCAGCTCATAACAGGAAAATAACAACAGGTGACCACACTCTGATCTAGGCTTTGCAGACTAGGCAAAAGTCCATGCTCTGTCAGTTCGGGGAGACCATAATATTTTACACTATTAGCATCTCCTATGTGCATCATTAGGGAAGTCAGAACTGATGACCAATAACTAAGGCATCCCTTCACAAGGTATTCAGTTAAGAAACTATCAATTTGTACTTTCTCTCAGCCAACGACATAGAATCTTCTAGAGCATTTTTACATTTCTAAGGCATCTTTCTAGACATATTTACAACTTGGAAATATAACCACATCAGGAGTTGCACTTATCAGGCAAAACATCTAGAGTTGCACTTATCAGGCAGAACATCTAGTGCACTCAAATTCATGGTCATAGTAGTAATTCTCATGCTAATGTGTGTTAATTTACTGAATTCCATTTAAGCAAAAGACGTTTAAGGCAAAGGGCTTTTGGATATTTTCAGAATGAACACATAAAATAACTTGAGAGCTGTAATTAAGAAAGAGATTGTCTTCCCACCATCTTAAATGTGCAAAAGTAGGCATAAACCTTCTTTTCATAAAAAAAACTTATATTGCAGTAACAAATGATAGCACACCCTAAGTAGACCACTCATCCGGAATAACATCTTGCTCAGTGTCTAGTATTCTCACACTCTTACTATGTAGTTAGCTGCATGCTGAGAGTTCTTCAATTGAGATTTGTGCGGTCAATTTTTTAATATGGGCACTTATCAAACTCAGATATGCAGGTGAAAATTATTTAACTAGCAAAGTTACCTGAGCACTGAGCATTTAATTGGACAAAATTGTGGCTACCGGCGACAGCTAATGATAACCCCTCTATTTTAACTAGAAATTTGATTCCCAGAATACAGTAGGAATGTACTGGAACAGAACTTCCTAGAATTTCCGTGACCCCATTTAGTCTCTCAAAATTTTAATTAAAGCAATATCTCCTTATAGTATTCAGGTTGGATTCTCCAAATCCAACTGTAAAGCATTCACTACATGGTGCTAAAAAGCATTTAATCACAATCGGGATGCTGCCACCATAGGAATCTTGGAGAAGATCTTTGAAATATAATAATAAAGCTAGACAGTCCAGTAAAAAGCATGATGCTAGATAGATTACTCAAAAACAAAACATGACGCTAGACAGATGTCAACACTCTGTAATAGAAAAACAAAGATCTTAGAGAAAAACTGTGTACTTCCCCCCATCCTATTTTGTTTGACCTATTTTTCATTTTAATCTGAGGTGTAAAGATTTGCATCTTCCCCAGATGGAGAAAATGTCAAATGCTTAAAAAGTCAAACCTGTATAAAATAACATTCTGTTATATCATCTTGAATAAGAGGAGGGTCTTTCAGAAACAGCCTCTCTACTTACCAAGGTAGAGGTAAGGTTGTGGGATTTCACTGGGTATGTTGTTGTTGTTGTATCTTGAGTAAGAGGAGACACTTTTACACTCTCTTCATATCTTCAACTAATATTTGATTATGCAAGCTCAAGCCTATCTCATTCAAACTTTAAACAAAAAACAACAACATACCACGTGTAGTCCCACAAAGTGGGGTCTGGGGAGGGTAGGATGTACGCAGACCTTACCTCGACCTTTATGGGGTAGAGAGGCTGTTTCCGATAGACCCTCGGCTCAAAAGGAAAGTAGTAGATGCAGGATTGCAAGGAAATCTCGTTCAAACTTTATCCACTTAATATCTGCTAACCAAACTAGGTAGGTCAATTTGTGACAAAGGGTGCAGTATTTTCCAAAAATTGGTAAAATATCTAGTCCATTAAATAAAGCAAGTTTAAGAAGAAGACACATAAATCTACTTGCTAGTTGCTACCTGATTTACAATTTCACTTTACAAGATCATTAGCAACAAATGTAGGGAATATTGTGTTGCTTAAAGTTAAAATAATTGGCTCCACTTGGAAGAAATGTTGAATGATGTCTATAACATGCATCACCATTTTCTAGTTTTTTCAAAATGATTTACATTTTCAAGAGCTTAAATCAAGTTTGCAACCACAACTACCATCAGTGATCAACCTAACACAGTTACTCACCTTCTACTTTCCAACCTTTAAGTAATATCACCTACCAACACATCTAAAATGACTTGGAAATGGAAAGGGTAATTTGTTAAAATGACTTACCAAGTCAGAGACATATTGAAAGCTTCGTGTTTGCTTCCCGTCACCATACACTGTCATTGGTTGCTTGCGGATGGCCTGCAAACATGGTTTTAGAAAGAGAAAAACAAATGGATTGTTTAAAGAGAAATTCAGTTTACAGCACAGATGTTAATATAAGCATAGGCGACAAACCTGCGCAACAAAGTTGCTGACAACACGTCCATCATCGAGACACATGCGAGGTCCATATGTATTGAAAATTCGAGCAATGCGCACCTGCATATGAACGTTATGGATTGTAAAGTCTGGGTCCTCTATGATACACTGCCAGAGAGCAAGTTTAATTTGATACTAATTACCGCTTATAGTGTCTTTTTGGTTTTGCATGCCATAATGTTGAAAGAGACAGTTAAAACCAAGTCATAAATGGAAAACTGATTAAGAGGGATTCTTAATTCAGGAGTAGAACTGGAACTAAACAAAATGTCTCTCTGTCATTGCCTATATTCCCATAGGTTTGCTCGGTCTCTCATGATCATCATAAGGTGGAGTTTTTTCAAGTTCTCAAAATTTTGAACTGCAAAAAAATATTTTCATGACTTCAAATATAAGCAGCATCCAAATTTCTGAATAGAACAGTTGCTCACTCATTACTTCAATTACATGAGCTATTTGATTTCCTAACTAGTATTCATTTCACATAGAATGCTAAAGACTTTAGAATGGAAAAGCACATTGAAATGCACATGAACATCAGCATCACATGTCATAATAATATGTAAGAAACATAAAGCTTTCATTACCTCAACACCTGCACCACGATGGTAATCCATTGTCAAGGTTTCAGCAGTCCGTTTTCCCTCGTCATAACAGCTCCTAACACCTAGATATTTCACGAGCTCAAACATCACTAAAACCATCTGATAGAATAACTTTAAAAAAAAAACTAGAAATACATTAATGAGGCTGCTACACACCTATTGGATTCACATTTCCCCAATATGTTTCCTTTTGTGGATGCTCAAGTGGATCACCATAAACCTCACTTGTACTAGTAAGCAAGAACCTTGCACCAATTCTCTTGGCAAGCCCCAACATATTAAGTGTACCCATCACATTTGTCTTGTAATCGCAATTAAGGATCTCAAGAACATCCAAATTAAAAAAGATAATAAAACAACACTTAAACATGTGTAAAATTCCTTTTTGAAGATAAACATGTAGGAAATTCCTTAGGGGTCGTTCAGTTGCTGGTTAGAGTTATACAGGTATTAGTAATGAGAAAATTAGTTATACACGGTTTTAGTTATTCATAATTACTAGTTCATGTATGTTTCCATCTTCTACCACGTAAAATAATACATAAACTGACTCACAATTTATACATGTTTTAGTTATGCAGAATTTTAAACTGGTATCCAAACCCTGTTTACTTGGTATGCTGAATTTTATATATAGCAACTAAAATGCTACCAAACACGGTACTAGTTATGTTGGTTTTAATACATGAATAATTCACTTCCTAACAAAAAAACGCTTAATGATTATCGATAAACTCCTATGCACCGACAACGCAAAGAACAAACAATCGCGCCACTTACCGCCAATTACAAGTAACTTTCTATAACAAGCATGGATTGATAACACAGCAAAAGATAGTAAATCACATACTACAACCTATAAAACTACACTATCCTTGTACATAAGTTAAATCTAGCAAAATTAGCCTATGAAAACATGACCCCGCCAACCCGCTCAAGTTTAAGTAGATGAATGACCCACCCATTTTAGCCCAAATCTGGCCCGACTCATTTTAGCCCAACTAACCAACGACCCACCTATATATTAACTCTGCCCATTTTGACCTGCCTAAATCCAACCCAACCTGTCCATTCAACACCCCTAGTTAAATCCATGCAAACACACATCATAAAGAAACAAAAACGACGTTTTTATACATAATAAATAATTCAAGAAAACCCAACTAATAATGACGTACGCAAAGGATATAATAGTTTTGACGGGATTATACTTATAATGAACAGGAGAAGCAGGACAAGCCAAATGATAGATCTGATCAACTTCAAGCAATATAGGTTCCACAACATCATGTCTAATAAGTTCAAATCTATGATTCCCAAAATGATGCATCACATTTTCTTTCCTTCCAGTAAAGAAATTATCAATCACAATAACATCATCACCTCTCTTAATCAACTTATCAACCAAATGTGACCCCACAAACCCGGCCCCACCAGTTACCACAACCCGCATCCGTTTCCTCCCTATCCCAACCGGTACCCGACCCGTTACGAAACTCATCTTATACGGTGTCGTAATGGTTGATGTATGTGTTATTGAGGGAATTGGATCGTATGATTTGGGGATTGGGGAAGATGGGTTAATGAGGATGAAGAAGGTGGACCCAATTAGAATGCCAATAAGGATGAAAAGGAGACGTTGTTCTTTAAGGAGGTAATTAATGGATCTAGGAAGAGATCTGGGGTGTTTAAATGTTTTTGGAGAAGATGGAGGGGTGTTTTGTGATATTGACATTGACATTTCTTCATCTCTTCTGTGATTCATACTTGATTGTGTATGCAATTTCATTGTTGTTGTTTGGATAAATTTGTAAGAATTGTGAGTGATTATGGATTCGGATATTTATTATTCAGAGTTGATTGTTTTCACAATTAGAAAAGAAGCTTTTCTGTATTTAAAGGTTCAGCGGTTGCATTTTCTTTTTCTTACACAAGGAAAGTGTATTGAGAAAATGACAAAATGGTTTTTAAATATACTGCTCAACAATTTTGGTGCATTGAGTTGCCAAATGTGAGTATTTTTAGTCTCCTTCAAATATAAAAACTTTAGGGATTAAATTTTAGGGAAAATTTAAAAAAAAAAAAGTACACTTCCCTAATTTGCATTGCAAAAATATAAGTTTTGTAGCTCAAAAATACTTTTATATGTAATGTTATATACTTATATACGAAAGACAAATACTTTATATATATATATATAGATATGAAAGTGTATAATGTGTAGGTTTATACATTAAAAAGTATAATTATACAATATTATACACAAAAATGTGTACTTATATAAATTTATACACAATTAAATAATATTGTATAAGTAAGTATAAAACATAGATCTGAACTAGTTTTGAATAAGAATTGCACTTTTATACAAGACAGATACATTATATATATATGTGTGTATAAAAATATATAATAGTGTATAAGAAGTGTGTATACACCCGTATACACTATTATACACCCACTACTTCGGCACCTCCGGTGGCGGCGACTCCTACTACTACATCAACACATGTCTCTGCTCCTACTACTGCATCTTCTCCATCCAATTTTCCATTGGTGTCTCCTTCAGCTCCACCAACTATCGACACTTTGGCATAATCTCCTTCTGGCGATGCTTCTCCTCCATCTATCGACATCGCTCCCGGCGGTTCTCCTACCGAATCTCTTAACTCTGCTTCCTTGAACAGAGTCGCCATCATCGGATCTGCTATTTTTGGTAAATTCCCTAAGTCTGCCTCATTGAACAGAGTCGTCGTCGGACCTGCTATTTGGGTGTTTGGGTGTGTGATTTCTCCAGCGGCAACGAGAGATGAGACTTGGGTCAGTTTTTGTAATATTTAAAAAGGTGGGTCAATTTTGATAGCATTATTATCCTAATTAATTTACAACTTAACTAAGTCTAAATTTTATGAGAACCACAAGAAAAAAGATATAACTAAAAATATTAAGAAAGTCCCATTAAATTCTAGAAATTGTAATATAAAAAACTGCATCAAACACCAAAAATTGGAAGAAATTGCACATGATATAACTGCATCAGACTCCAGAATTGGACCAAAAATTACACTTTCAAATTTGAGTTGATGTGAAATCTATTTTCAATTTCACACTTTCTGTTAAATCTAATAGTAAGAGGGTGTTAAATATTTGACCAAAATTGAAAATGCTCACTTATTATTAGTGAATACTACTAGAATATTCACCATATATTTTGTAATTAATAGTGTTGTATAATTATGGTAATTATAGGATCCCTTTTGTATTATGATTCCACACTGTACACACTATATATATTGTATTAATGAGAAAGGCTCTCTAAGTGAGATTAATACAATTCTATATGGTATCAAGAGCCAATAATCCTTCCTGACCTAAAACCTAAAATTTGGTCGTCATTCCCTTTCTTTTTCAGGAACCAAACCGCCCGTATACCGCTGATATACAGTTGTCCAGCCCTTATACTCTACAAAAAGCCATGTATACACCCTATATATCACTGATATACCGCCATATTCCCCTTCTTATTTATTCAACAGGTCGTATACCCCTCATATACAACCCATATATGCCGATATACACCTGTATACGTCTGATATACCTTTCTAGCCACTATATACTACCCATATACGGCCTCCCTAAGCCAATATACACCTAGTTTACGGTCGAAAATGCATGTATACAACCTACATACGTCGTTATACACTTCATATACGGCCTCACATACACCTCGTATATGTCCCGAACCCTGCATAATTTTTTTCTCTCACCCAACCTCCGGCAGTCCGTATGGCAGGACCAAACAGCCACTGCCCTTGCTGGCTGGACAAGACTTGTGCCCTCAGCATGAGTCCATCAGCCAGTGACAACTCTCCAACAGTTGCGGCCCATCCACTGCCGCGGCCCAGTCGCTGGAAACCAACCAGTCCAATTTCAGGCACTCCATCAGCGGCCCAATTTTTGATCCCCAACCAGGCCGTTCTAGCACAACCGACTGGCCACCTAAATCATACCCAAATACCTGGATCCCATCAGTCTGGTACTGGCCATCCCCACTCTATTTTGAGCCAGGCTTTTGGCACTTTGACTATTTGGAAGCTCGATAATGCGTGGTATATGGATACGGGCGCCACGTCTCACCTCACCAATAATTCTGGTAATCTTCCTCAACTGCAGAATTTAAATACTTCACAATCTATTATGGTCGGAAATGGTCATCGCATTCCAGTTCAAGGGTTTGGCCACACATTAACCTCACCACCGCATCATTTTCCCTGAATAACATCTTATATGCTCCTAACATCATTAAAACCCTAATCTCTATTAGAAAATTTGCCACCGATAATTCCGTCTCAATTAATTTTGACCCGTTTGGATTTTCTATAACGGACCTTCGTACCGGAAACTCCTTACGAGATGCAATAGTGAGGGGGACCTATATCGTTTCATATCCACATCCGTTGCTAGTGTCACTCCTCCCACCATTTTAACAACCATATCTCCCACAACGTGGCATAGTAGACTTGGTCATAATCTCACGCCACGTCACTTTTATCGAGTATGTTTCCATGTTTGACAAAATTCAAAAATTCCGAGTCACTATTACAAATTTCTTGATGATTCAGAGACATCACCGCTTGTCCACCAAGCTCTCTGACATGCTACCATTGTTCCGGCAGCAGTTAGCACTCTGTCCCCACCACCTCCCGTCACTGCCACTATCGGCGGCCAGTCCTCCACCACCACCACCACTACACAGTCACTGACACTACCTCTCGCTGCTGCCACCACCGACAGCACACCTGAACCGTCGTTGTCACCATCAGTTGCTCCCACCATCGGCAACCGACTAGATGTCTCTCTGTCCAACATCGGTATCCCCTCTTCCACCCACCGGCGTCTTCCGCCATTGCACACAGTGTTGTCACCAACTATCGCTGATATTCCTCTCATCCAACCTGACCCGACATTGTATCGACCTACCCCTCCCAGCACCGACAAAATCATAATCTCACGCCACATCCTTTTTGTCGAGTATTTTTTCCCGTTTGATAACATTCAAAAATTCCGAGTCACTGATTACAAATTTCTTGATGATTCAGACACATCACCTCTTATCCACCAAGCTCTCCCACATGCTACCACTATTCCGGTAGTAGTCAGCACTCTGTCCCCACCACCTCCCGTTACTACCACTACGGGCGGCCAGTCCTCCGCCAGCACCACCACTACCCAGTCACCATCACTGCCTCTCCCCGCTGCCACCACCGGCGTCCCACCTGAACCGTTATTATCACCACCGGTTTCCCCCTCAACCATCGGCAACCGGCCATATATCTCTCCCTCCAACATCGGTATCCCCTCTTCCACCCACCAACGTCTTCCGCCATTGCACCCAGTGTTGTCACCAACTACCGCCGACATTCCTCTCAGCCAACCTGACCCCGACACTATACCAACCTACCCCACCCAGCACCGTACCCACACCCCGATTTACATCAGAAAATCACAGACCCCACACCCACCTCTAATAACCGTCCTATCACCAGTCGTGTCACAAGAACCACCGATCGACGTCGATCCACTCAGATCGACGACCCCACCAATGTCCGCCGACACACCCAATAATAATCAGTACCCAAACACCGTTACCCGACACCCCACCCAGAAAAAAAACCGTCACCACATGTAACCAGAACTCAACACCACAACAACACATACACCCTACCCCCGCCCCCACACACCATATGGAAAAATGTGCCCAACACAGGATTTTCAAACCCAAAGTCCATTTTAACCTGTCTACACAAACAATTTCCCCAATTTCCAAAAACCCAAAATTAGCCAAACAAGACCCCAATTGGAATGCGGTCATATGTGAGGAATTTAATGCTTTAACTCAACAACACACTTAGGATTTAATTCCTAGATCGGAGAGGGTGAATGTGATCCGATGCATGTGGCTTTTTCATTACAAATACAGAGACAGTGGTGAGCTAGAGATGTATAAGGCGAGATTTGTGGCTAATGACACAAATCAGCAGGAGGACATTAATTGTGGTGAGACATTTAGTCTGGTTGCTAAACCGGGCAACTATTCGGACATTTCTGAGTATTGCTATGGGTAAGCAATGGCTGATTCATCAGCTTGATGTAAAGAATGCATTTCTACATGGGGATTTGAAAGAAACCGTTTACATGCACCAACCGCCTGGTTTTGTTCATCCGGCAACCTATCAGTATGTTTGCCGCCTCCGTAAGTCACTTTATGGTTTGAAACAGGCCCCTAGAGTGTGGTATGATCATTTTGCACAGTACATTATGCGGATTGGATTCTCATGCAACAAGTGTGATAATTCTTTATTTATTTTTTCACAGAGGCTATAACATTGCTTTTTAATTGTTATATGTGGATGACATTGTTCTTACTGCCTCTTCTGATGTGTTGAAAAATGAGATTATTGCACTGCTCAAAACCGAATTTGCTATGAGTGACTTGGGGAAGTTGAGTTATTTTTTGGGGATCTCCGTGACTAGGTCTGAATGCACTATGTTTCTTTGCCAACGTAAGTATGCAGAGGAGATTGTGTACAGGGCTAAGATGGCTAATTGCAAAGTCATGTCCACTCCAGTTGACTCTAAATCTAAACTTAGTGCAGTTGAGGGTGCTCCAGTGGCAGATCCCACTCTTTATCGGAGTCTAGCAGGTGCACTTCAATATCTTACTTTCACCAGGCCTGATATTGCTTATGTTGTTCAGCATGTATACTTATTTATGCATGCACCGTCCAGGTTGTTATCATATATGGATGCTGATTGGGCAGGCTGTCCGGACACACAACGCTCCACCTCTAGCTACTATGTGTTCTTAGGGATAATCTTATTTCTTGGTCTGTTAAGAGACAAGCCACATTATCCCGTTCGAGTGCAGAAGCAGAATACAAAGGCGTTGCTAATGTTGTTGCTGCGATTTGTTGGCTCCGAAACCTTCTTTTGGAGCTGCAATGTTCTTTGCGTAAGACGTCTTTGGTGTACTGTGATAACATATCCGCTATATATTTATCTCATAATCCAGTTCAGCATCAGCGAACCAAGCACATTGAGATGAATATATATTTTGTTCGTGAGAAGGTTGCTCTTGGTAATGTTAGGATGATGCATGTGCCTTCTTTATATCAGTATGCAGATATATTCACCAAATGTCTTCCTAGACAACCCTCTTCATATCAGTATGCATTCACTAAAGGACTACCTAGACAGCTATTCCTCGACTTCAGATCCAGTCTAAGCGTCCGGCCTCCTCCCGCTCCGACTGAGGGGGTGTATTAGTGAATACTAGTAGAATATTCACTATATATTTTGTAATTAATAGTGTTGTATAATTATGGTAATTATAGGATCCCTTTTGTATTATGATTTCAAATTGTACACACCATATATATATTGTATTAATGAGAAAGGCTCCCAAGAGAGATTACTATTTCTACACTTATGACAAAATTAAAGAATCAAAATTGTTGAAAGTGTATGTAAAAGATCATTTTGAACCATGCCCAAACATATAAAACCATTTCTGTCATCTCCTCTAAAGTTTCTTAAAGAACTTTTTCCATGCTTTTTGGAAGCGGGACTTCTTTTCCATAAAAGCTTTTAAGGATAAAGAACTCTTTCCAAAAGTTGTCCTATGGAAAATACGGAAAATGTTTGTTCAAGAGGCTTCTTTTAATTTCATTCAATAAAAAACGAAGAGGGTATTGTTCTCCAATAATAACTTTAAAATTAAGGAGGTCATTTGTCCCATTCAATAACTACGGAGATATTATTTATCAAACTTATGAGTTTAAAAGGTTAAAGTGCAATTTCTCCTTTCACTCTTGCCAAAACAAACTTTTCTAAAGACCTATTTTCGCTTCAGTTTGAAGATAACAAATGTCCCACACATGGGGAAAAGCCTTGCTTCATGCAAAAACTTCTAACTTCTAGCATTAATTAACAATGTGTAATCTGTATGCTAAACTGAACTTTCTTTATAGTTTCTTAAGCTAAAAAATGGACAAGAACATCTAATATAGAAAAGAAAACAAATACCATTTCAATTTTGTTTTATGCACTAATAAAGAGATATTGTCTATCGAAAACAGTCTCTCTACCTCTTAAGGTAGAAGTAAGGTATGTGTTAGACCCCATTTGTGAGATTACACTGAGTATGTTGTTGTTGTTGTTGCACTCGTAAAGAGATATGCTACGATTTAAGTGAAAGTTCAAAATTAAATATTATACATGTTCACAAATAAATGAAAAAAGAAAAATAATTAAAACGGAAAAAATCAGTAAGAAAAGTCCCTAATGAACGAAGTACTAAAGCCTAGGGAGTAATTTTAAGTGAAAGAAAATTCATCTTTAAGCCTTCAAAAGATAAAAAATGAAAGAAAAACAAAAGAAACAGGATAAGTACGACCACAGTGGGAGTCGAACCCACGACCTTCTGATCCGAAGTCAGACGCGCTAATCCACTGCGCTATGCGGTCGTCCGATTGTTATTTCAGCATTGTGTAAAAATAGAATAGGTTTGTATTTTCAAATGTAAAACTTGATTTGAATTTTGCAAAACCATTCAAAGCTACAGCGGTTGATTTCAGAAAAGCTTTTGAAACTGCAGAACAATGATCTTTTTTCTTTTAAAAACAAGAAATCTGGAAGATCAACGACACATACTATTTGAAACTCGATAGATAATGAATTTGCCCCTCTATTTTTATATTAGTGGAGTTCGACCTCGTGACATGCGTCTAACCCACACATTACCTGATGCACTCTCTAATACTAGACCAAAGCCCTTGGGTGACCGAACTGTAATCTTATTGAACCTAATCAAAATTTCAAACCAATAATTTTGTTCGATTTCGTTTCACCCTTAACCATATATAACAAGTCAATCCTTATACACTCTTGAGTAATATTATCCTCTCCCACGGCTGAAAATCAATATACACATTTCTTCTAGATGATTAATTATTTTCCAAAGATTGGTGACAAAGAAATAGAATTACAGCAAAAGAAGAGAAAGGATTTGGGGAATTAGAATGGCAGATTTCAATATGTTGCTATCTACGTTCATCTATAGCTAGTCATTATGTCATGCTAATATAAAAAGAAATCTGCCATTCTAATCAAAATCAAGAAAATTTCAGCTAATCTTAGGTAGGATCTATAACAATAAACGAAGCACTGTATCGAGCATTAAGACCTGTAGTTAATGTCCTTAAAAAGCACTGGAAGTAGTCATTTCCTCCAAGCATGGCATGCAAAACATGGGTTAACAGTGGACCGGAAACACAGCTCTTCACATCATACAAAACTCTGCAAATTCTTAAAGCATTTGCATTTCTAAAAACGCAGTAATTGAAAGCTTACCACAAAAGGTCCTATCATGAGATGAAACTTATTCATGTAACACTAATCAATAACTACATGTTTTATAAACTCCCTTACCAGTCTTAATAACCCATAACTCATGCTCGACGAAAAATCCCATTACTCAACAACATCCAGGAGCATAATGTTGATTAAATAAGCTTGTAAAAGTACTAACGAGCTAAAAGAGCAGATAGTATAAAACTAGAGGATTAAACCATATTTTCGTATACATTTTACAAATCTGGCACCAAACTGGGGATGCCTCCCATGTACAAGTGACGTATATGCTATACCATTGGAGACACTGTACAACAGACATCCTGCAAAAGATGTACAATTACCCTCCGAGAACATGAATTTGCCTACCGCAAGAGCAAAGAATAAAACTATGAAATTTCAATGGCATTATGATTTCTGTACACTTCCCCTCTCCTCATCTCCACCTTAATACTTGAAAGAGTCCAGGAATAGACCAAGAGTCAGCCCAGTCTTCCAATAATTGAACATAGTGATGAGGCTCCTAGCCTCATCTATTAAAGGAATAGATCTATACATGAGAGCTCCAATGCCCTCCACCACAGCCACAGCTAATCCAGCAGAAATAATATCCCAATCACTGGTCTGTCCTATTACAGTGGCAAATGCGGTTGCACAATAGAAATCCCCTAAGAAAAATAGCAACTTCATCGGTAGGTTTTTCCTCAACACCTTAATGTTGGCATCTAGTATGCCTAGAAGAGCCTCTATGGCCCTAATAAGTTGATATCCACCGCTGCTGCTGGTTGTAGGAGAAGTATTTAGTCCACTGCCATCTGCTGCACTTCTTATTGACCGCGCCTGCCTCCTATATTGGAATTAAACTCTTGAGATACATGGGTAGAAAAGTCTCATTTATAAGTTATGAGCAAGGAACTAGAACTAAACAAAGATTAGCATATAGAATATAGCATACATTCTCTTACAAGACCTGGCAGGAATTTTTAAGGTACTTAGCTATTTGAACAATGTAAGGAAGCTCAGAAGAGAGACTTTAGACCTTAACACAACGTCGTCACAATTGGGGATAGGGAAACTTGTAGGAGTGCATAGGATAAGCAAATTCGAACTCAGTAATGGAAGTAAGCTTGGAGTTAGACAGGACAAATGGATATTGGAAGAAGTTATTTAAACTTAAACCACCCATCAAAAGAATCAGTTACTTTAACTAGATTTACAATCAAATTCTTTAGGAAATGACTTCCACTTTTTTTGTTTTGTTGATAAAGGTAACATTTTATAGAAAGGTACAGCAGCACAAAGGTTGTGCTGGTACAAGAGACAGAATATACACCAAAAAAGAAAAGAAAAGAATCCCTCTACCACAAAAATTTACAGGGATTCAATAATATCTAGTATGGAATGACTATCCTTTACAGGGTCTTTTTTACACCAAAACAATAGAGAAGCAAACAGTTAAGCTTAATCTTCTGGATGGAAGTCCTATGATCCTCAAAACATCTGGAGTTCCTTTCTTTCCCTGGACCCACGCATTGTGGGAGCTTAGTGCACCGGGCTACCTTTTTTTATAGTCCACCAAATACGGGCTGGGATTTTCTCCCACCATTTCTTCTTAACACCCCAGAAATGACTTCCACTTCACGAATTGATGCTAACATTCTTTTTTTTCCTAGTATAATTAGGATTTCTATCTGCCGGCTGCTCAATTTCTTGTACTTAGAAGAATGATTAAAGAGAATCTTCTAATGGTCTCTAATCCTTATATCTTGGCTTCTCCCTACAGAACAATGACCAGTACCAAAAATTGACAGACTTGGTAACAAAGAACCCTAAATATCTGTCTGTATTGTTACTTATTGAAAAAGAGAAATTTCTTTTAAGGGAAATTAAACCTGGGAGAACCAGCTAAAATCATACATGTTTCCTTCTTATGCATGCAATCCATTTGTCATGAGGGGAAGGGGCACAACCAACAAGCTACGTCAAAGTTTCAGATGACAAAAGGAAGAACTCACTTGAAATTTCTGAAAGAATAAGGTTGGACAATATTAATAAAAGATAGCTGGAAATGCGTGATTTTTGAATAAGGGAGAGAAAGTAGTACTCATAGAAGTCGTAAATGGTAGTCTAATGTGTTTCCCTAACTAACACGAGGAGCAACTATGAGAAAGATTCCCTTTGTTACATTGGATTAAATTTGAGTTTCTAAGAGAATAAAAAACGTGAGAACTCGGATGACCAAGTCTACTATGCCACGTAGAGGGAGATATGGTTGTTAAAACGGTGGGAGGAGTGACACTAGCAACGGATGTGGGTAGGAACGGATATAGGTCCCCCTCACTATTGCATCTCGTAAGGAGTTTTCCGGTACGGAGGTCCGTTACGGAAAATCCAAACGAGTCAAAATTAATTGCGACAGAATTATCGGTGACAAATTTTCTTACAGAAATTCGATTTTTGATAATGTTTGGGGCATAAAGGACATTTTGAAGAGAGAAGTGTGGATGCGGTGGTGGGGTAAGGGTGTGGCCAAATCCTTGAATTGGAATGCGATGACCATTATCGTTCATAATAAATTGTGGAGTTGGTAACTGACGCATTTGAGGAAGATTACCTGAATTGTTGGTGAGATGAGACGTGACGCCCGTATCCATATACCACGCATTATCGGGCTGTTGACGGGTCAAGAAAGCCATTGATTTGTTCTCGGGTAAATGACAAAATAATGGACATGCACGGATTCAAGGAGAAGCAGACAACAAACAGGGTTGTTTTCGGTTTTGGAGAGGCAGTGAAGCACAGAAACCGAGGCAACAGAGTAGTCGGATGACTTTGAAAAAGGGTGACAACTCACTGCTTCTCGGGCAGTGAGTAGGAGACATGGAAGATAGAGGTCACAGGCTGCTGCTGCAGGTGCAGAGATCGAGGTATACGGTAGCCGAAATAAATAATTTAGGGTTTAGGTTTTGGCTTCTGATACCGTGTAGAATTGTATTAATCTCCCCTTTGGGAGCCTTTCTCATTAATACAAAATATATATAGTTGTACAATGTGGAATCTTTATACAACAAGTGATCCTAATTCTACTATAATTACATAACACTAAATATGATAAATATAAACATGGCACACTTGCTAATAATAACGCACGGGCCATTCTCACCTAGAAATAAATTTAGTTGGAGGTTTGTGTAAGGAGACTTTGCAGCCAACTCATTTTCGAGAAAATAGATAAACATAATTCATTACAATCTAAATAAAAAATATGATCCTTCAAAGATTTATATATGTTACTTTCAGATATATTATGTATAAGAATAAAAATCTCTTATGGAAAAAGATAAAATTTAAAATAAGTTTATAAAGGGTTGCAAAACCTCCGTTTTCAATTGGTGAAATAGGAAATCCACAAGAGTATTTACAAATGTAGGAACAGGACTCACTTGGCCTTTTTGTCCAAAGATTCATTACACCCAAATCTTTTTTTGATGCTATCTTGTGGAGAACCGAGATAAAGTTGAGTCATAAGATCTTGATTTAAGATAAATTCACGAGGAAGAGGTGAATTTTAAGAATCTACCCCAGATTAAAAATGTCTGATCAAGCAATCCATAAGCTTATACATGAAATACTAGCAAAAATTGTATTGGGTGGTCGCCTGCATGAATACTGGATCCCGTTACCACAAATTGTGTCACAGACCCGACCACTTGGGCCGACCTTAGATGAATATCCCTTTTAAGTGCAATGGAAGTGCCCAACTTAGGCCATTGACCTTCATGATCACCCATTGATTAGTATGTTTCTCCATTTGTTTTTAGCCCTTTTTATACTACTTCTTCCGTCCCATTTTATACGAAAGTGTTTGACTAATCATCGAATTTAAGAAGGAAAGATAGACTTTTGAAATTTGTGGTATAAAATGAGACATACATATTTATGTGGCTATAAATAATTTCATTAAAGGTAAAATGGTAAATTTAAAGTTAAATTGTTATTAAATATAGAAATGTGTCATTCTTTTCGAGACTGACGAAAAAAGAAAGAGTGTCGTATAAATTGAAACAAAGCAGTATCTGCTTACTATTATTCTATGTTCTTAGCCTAATTTAGTTTAACATTAACGATGCTAGTTCAAATTCACAAGTGAACATGCAAATTCACTCTATTCAAACATAACATATGAGAAAGCCTTTGGTTATATTAATAGCATATACAGAAACGCCTGTTCGGCCATAATATAGGGGTGATCAAAACATAAGACAATAGTCGCAAAAAATCATCAACTCTTACACAAGCCTCTTGGAATAGGATCTTAAGCATGAACATAAATACTAGTGTTGTCAATCAGATTCCGAACAAGAAGTTCACCATTGTCTACTCTTTATTTTAAGGAATCCAAGACAGTGAAAAATTAGATCAATGTCCAACGGATTACAGTAGTCACACTACAACAAAAATGACTTTTAGCGGCGATAGGTCTAAGGAGCTGTTGGCTGATCAATTGGCCGTGGGATAGAGTACCAACCCGTACAATGTTGAAGGTAGTTTTTGTTGGATATAATTGTTGGAAAGTAAATAAATATTACAAGTGTTCGAAAGGATAAACAAACAACCAAGATTATAATTGCCGCAAGCTTGTTGAGTCTTGAATCTTGATAACCTGAAATCAAGAAACACTAAATCTGGATTGTTACAATTGTGGCTGAGTCGAGAGATGACTTTCTGTCTTTAAGACAAGATTGCCCCGTATATATGTTTTTACGTTAGCGGGCAATAGTCTCCCAAGATAAAACAACAACTAATCAACACTACAAAGCAAATAGGTTGATTCTGACGAAGAAAACAAATATGAAACGACTTGGTGAAGAATGGAAAATTTAGAGGAAAAGAAAGAGTTTCTGTTCTTTTCTTTCTACTGTTTCTGCTCTTGTTCTCTTTTTCTGTGTTCTTTTTTTTCTCCTTTTTCTCCTGCCCTCAAATAAGAGTAAGGTCTCAATAAATAGTGTTTAGGAGGATGACCTCTCAACTAGCCAACTAATGGCTTTCAATAGCCATGTAATGACACTCATTGAGGGGTTACAATCAACCAAATAATGGCCGAATTCAAGTGCCTTGTAATGGAGATTCAATGTTCCAAAACCAGCCCAAGAGGCAGAAACTTTCTGCCTTCCTCTTCCTATTTTTATCTTTCCTGAAACTCTAGGGACCAAACTGTAAATACTAAGCAGTTTGTGGTCCAAAAGATAATATCAGAAGTAGTCTAGAAGCATGTGAACCGAGTCCGGACGGGCGGGCGATAGCGCGTGTGTGGGGCTAGCCTCGAACCCAAGCACACCTAGGTCCTCCCTCCTTCAAACACATGGGTTACCCCTTGGGGTCCAAAACCCTTATCCATTTTTTAGGCTTATAAAAAGAACAATTCTTCCTTTTCCCACCGATGTGGTAGATTTGTCTCATACCATATTTCCATGTCTCAAACACCTTACTTCGTGGACTAATATCTCTTTCATTTTTTAACGAAATTTGACGATCCTTGGCCCTACGGTCATGTACTCACTTAGTGTTTAAGTCATTAAATATGGGTTGACTTAATCCCCCACCAAGGGCAAATTTCCAACAATTTTGAGAGCATATAACAGTGCAAGTTGGGTAGAAATCAGAAGGATGAAAGTTGTTACTTTCACTAGATTAAGACAATAAACTAGCCGAGTTCCACAAACCACTACCAAAAAAAGAAAAAAAGAGTTAGCTATGATTCATATCTAACAGAATTTTCTTATAAATTGACGACGAAATTTTACTGTTTAGCGACAAAAGTTGTCGTGTCGCTACTTCATGCCTTTTTTTATTAGTGAACAAACAAGTCACCTCTAGATTTAATGCTGCCTGTACATGTTTCTGCCTTATCAACTACCTCTAGGAAAACAATAATCAAGCCATATTACGCAGTGGAGAATAGACTTGTTCAACTTCAGATTTATTGATATATAACAATTGAAGATAGATAATTAGAAAGAAAAAGAAAAACAACAAAATGACATCTTCAGTTTAAGCTATGATCTCAATTCACAATGTCTACAAACCTCTTGAAGGTTAAATTTTTTGTATTCTACTGAGAATTTGTTGCATTAGGAGAAATTAACAGGGCAAAAAGAAGTGCAGAAGGGGCATCACATATTTTGTATCTGCACAATTAATTGAAAAACAATTAACCTCGTAACTGCAGAAATAGAACTATTTATTTGTCCCACACTGGAAAGCGTGTGAAGTAGTGAGAGGAGGGATATATTATATGGGTACTCAATACAAGGAAGTAATTGAGCCAGAAATTACTGGCCCAATTGGGAGTCTGGCCGTCCACACTGGGGCGTGTGAAGTGGATTCCTGTTTTAAATTTGCTTAGGTTTTGTCCTAAACTCTTATATAAACAACACATACCCCTTAATTATGAGGTTACAGAAAATTACTTCTCAATTCCTGAAACAAGATTTCCTAGCTTTCTTGCAAAGGAAATACACTGGAATTGGAACTTGCAGTCGAGGATTCAATTCGCATGGATACCTTAGTATTGAATTTTGAAAACCTGTAAGCTTTCTTCTATTGTGTTTTGAACTTTATATGATTATCGTATAAGTCATGCCATGATCGTTGTTGGGTAAGTAAATTTTTTAAACTTTCGCTATGCATACAAACCCAATAAATCCCTACACTGAGAATGACTTTGAATGATCAGCTCTATCAGTGTTCTTGATTATACTGGCTAATCTTGAACTTGAACCATTGGTAGTATTTTTCTTGGACACTTTTAAGTCCTTACTAGAACAGCTCATGCTACCATTTGTACAAGAAGATTTGCTAAACAAAGATTTAAGAAATGCCCTTGAAGCTTTGAACTTTTGGCTGATTAAAGAATGTTTAGTGAGCTTAGACCAAACTTTCTTAGGACTATTATCTATGGAGCTACTACTAGTGGTGCTGAATTCAGTACTAGACCGCTCAAAGAAGTGGTCATTTTTATTAAGTTCAAAACTTACCCTACAAGATTGTGATGGGGAACAAATTGGGGTGATCAACAAGTTTATGCAAAAGCTTTCTTCTTCTTCTTCTAAATCTTCTTCTTCAAAGGGCTTTGTTTGAAGTAGTTTTTGGTGAAGAGGAAGGAGTCTTCCTTTGTAGAAGAGTTTGTTGGAAATTTGCCTTTGGCGGGAGTTGCGACCGACCAACTTTAACGGCTTAAACACTAGTGTAACGTATGTTGGAGAATCCGGTTCTTCACACATGCATGATCTACTAAGTACGTAGATAACCGTAGGGCCAAGAATCGTCAAATTTCATTGAGAAATGAAAAAGATATTGGTTCACGAAGTAAGGTATTTGAAGCATGGAAAATGTGGTATTGGGTTCAATTCTCCCTCATCGGTAGAGGAAGAAAGAATTGTTGTGTATATAAGATTCGAAATTGGTTTGGGGTTTGGGACCCCAAGGGGTATCCCATGTGTTTAAAGGAGGGAGGACCTAGATGTGCTTCGGTTCGAGGAAAGACCACACGCGCGCCGCCCGTCCGGTTCGGTCGTGGGTCGTGGGTCGTGGGTCGTGGGTCGTCTGATATTATCTTTTTGGGCCAGAAAACTTTGCCAGATGTACAGTTTGGTCCCTGAAGTTTCAAGATGTACAGTTTGGTCCCTGGAGTTTCCAGAACATCAGAAATTTCGACGGGCTGAATTACTCCTCCTATAATGGCCAAATCCGTTGGTCTTTCTCCCATTAATGTTGGTGGCTTTACTACCTCCATAATGGCCATTATTTGGTCATTATGGAGGCGAATCGACCCCCTCCCTCACCTATTTAAACACCCCCTTACACCATTGTTGATAGCCAACAAAAACGTTCAAACAACACATATGCACGAAAATACAGAAGCTTTCTCAAGCAGAAAATTCTTCTTCCTACAACTTCCAAGCATCATTTCGTTACTCAATATTCTTCACGGTAGCTCTTGAGTTTCCTTTGCTCAAGTGTTCCATTCTTTGTTTTATCTTGGGAGACAAATTGTCCGGGACGTATAAAGGATACATACGGGGCAATATTGTCTTAAGGACAGTGCCACACTCGACTCAAAAAAACGAGTTTCCATTTTTCCGTCTTCTACAAAACTGGAATTTCCAGTTTTTCTTGTGTAACAATTGTAATTTCAGATTCCATGTTGAATTATTGAATCTCTGTTTATCCTTTTGAATACTTGTAATAGTTATATGCTTCCCGTACTGCTTTATAAAGTACCATAGAGCAAAAACTCCCAACAGAGTTCATCAGCAGTGGAAGTTTTGCTTTTTTGTCATTTGTAATTGAGGCCATTTGAAACTCAAATTCTATGTTTTGAGGGGAAGACACTTTAGAATAATTTGGATATGAAAAGTAAGAGCAAGAGCTCACTTCAATGTCTATGTAGTCTTCTTCATCTAATAAGTGGTCATTTGGTGATGGAAGAAAATTTCTGGCCATTTACTTAGGAAAAGAAAAAAGATAGTATTCTATGTGTGTATTTTTGAAGATTATGGGGAAGCTGAACTTGGTGAAGGGTTAAAGGAGCTTGATTTGAAGTGAAGATGCTGTCAAGAGAGTATTATATAGATATTGAATGAAAATTATTTTCAACTCTATTCTTTGTTTAAAAAATTAATTTTTCGCTCGGTGTTCGATATTCATATTGGGGTTGGAGAAAGTTCAAATTCGCAAATCCCTTGTTAAGGAAAAAAGGACGCCTAACAAAGATTACTTCCTACACAAAGTTCGAACTTTGAGCAATAGACATTTTCAGATAATTTTCTTAATTATCTATTTTACCTTCTAAATTATTGACGTTTATCTTCTATTTTACCTTTGTAATATCAAGATATTTCTCTCTTCTCTTAACTTTATGTTAGGAGTTACCTAAAAGACAAATAAGTCTTACTTTTTAAATGAGAAAAAAATGAATCACGCATATAATTAAGTTAGTGCATTGAATCATGAAGAAATGAGCACAACAAAAAAGTTGGACCAAATATAATTTGCTCGTATCAACAAATTTATTAGCCAACTCAAAGGGAACCTTTTGAGTGTGGGAGGTTCATTTAACCTGTGTATTCATCATCTTGTTCTTTATTATCTTGGTGCATTATGTTTTTAAAAGTTTTCTGCCGAATTGACTCCTATTTCAATTTGTGTTAGGCTAATTGATTTATCAATGATCAATTTTTCAGTCAACTGATGGAATACGTTGCATCAAATGAAAGCATTAACCGATCTGTACATCAATACATATTTCTATGCCCAATTAATTCTTTATCCAATTAAGAATATGAGACATATGTAGGGGTGAAAATTATTTATATTCCCAACTTTACTTAAAAAATCAATTCTCTCCTCAATTTTGAACAATAAACATTCTTCCGTTTACGCCCAATGCAATATCAATTTCTCCCTTGAGAACAATCTCCCTTCTATGTAACCAATGTTTTACATTATATATGATATTTTATTCTTTTTAGAAAGGTGTTACCTATAATTTAATTTATATCATATTTTATTATAAATTATAATATATGTTCACTAAAATCATAAATATGATAGTTCGTTTATGAGTGTTATAAAATTTATCGCCATTTTTTAGATTGTTATTTTAATATTATATATGTACATTATATATCCTTAAGTTATCCTATTGTGTATTTTTGAGTTTTGATTGTTATTGATGACAAACTTTCTAATTGTAATTTAAAATTCATTCAAACTATAAATAGATAGTCTTATGAATTTGTTATACTATCTACCTATATCTTTTTGTATCGAGTATATGTTTATAAAGTTCTAACGAAATCTCGACTCTTTTTTAATTAAAAAGAAAAAGAAAGATTGTTCCTGAATTCTGAAAAAATATATATAGTAGAAGAGGTATAAAACATTACAATTCCAATAGTGAAAAATGTTAGGGTTTACGTCTCAAATCCTATCTAATCAGAAAACAGTAAATTAAACGAAGAACAAATAACACAAACAGATTTATAGTGGTTCACCATCAATGCGAGAGCTAGTCCACTTTGCCGCTGCAGATTTTACTATAATGGAGTTTTGAGTTTACAATTCTCTCCTCTTTGTCGGCTATTCGACCACGCTTCACCCTCAAAAACTCTCTTGAGAGAAAAACGGCGCCCTAGACTATATATAGAGAAAACTAGGGCGAACATAATACAAGCCTAAAATTTCCAAATTATCCTCCACTAATAACATTACATCGACTAATGTCAATCCCCCGATCGGCTAATTCCAATCGGCTGATTCCAACCCTTTGCATAGGGTCTTCATAATATCGGCGGTGAATTAGGCTCCACAACTCAACAAAAAAACAATAAATAAATAAAATCGGCTCACATAGAAAATACCTAATGAAAATATGTGACCATATAAATAAGCATCAGTAGAGAATCAGGCTTGTTCAAAAAAGTAATATAACTTTCCAACTTCTTGGATTATCATATATGAAAAGGTCTCTTCCTTTTTTCTACCTTATCTCTCTATTTTGGCACATAAATGGAAGGATCTACGAGACTCTGGAAAATCATGTTCTTCAAGAAATGATATGAAACTGAATCATGGTCAATTTGATATGCACAAAGGAGAACGAATTTCATATATCCGTTTTCCACTCAATTCAGAAAAAAAATCGAACATTATACTGATTCGTCTCCATTTTTATAAAATTATTTCTCAAGCAAGATAATCGATAAGTCATAATTAAAGGATCTTATGGATGGATTTGATTCGACTTTTACCTACAAAGATACCAAATGAGTATGTCAGTTTGTTAAGTACAAGACCAAATTGAGTTTTTAGTTTTAACTTTGTCAATCTTTTAGTCCTTTTCCTTTTTAAGTTCTTTAATCATATGATATATAAACTCATTCAATTCACTAGAGTTGCTAATAAAATTCTCTTTACGTTAATATTTGTTGAGTAAGAATCAAAGAAATGGATAATGTATTGAATATGTGTATAAGAGATACTTCCATCGTGAGATATCATAGTCATTCTCTATCATTATCTAACTACAGTTTTAAAATTCGTTTTTTCTTTAAAAGGATCATGTAGAATAGACATATAAAAATATTGCATCACATGCAATCATCATGAACATGTTTAAACAACTTTTGTATGAATTTTCTATAAAATATCTACATATATAGTTGATTTAGTTCTATTTTTTTTGTTTAATACCAAATCAAACTAAGAGTTGATAGTTTTTATCGACTAATTAATACCAAATTAAATCAAGCCAAAATATATGTCCATGTTTCATGTCAGTTTGATCCGATCGTCGGTTTAATTTGATTCAATATAATTTTCTTAAACACCCATATGTAAAACCATATCATGTTCCAATCTCTTCCCCAAATAGAAGAAAAAGAAAAGAAAGCAAAAGTTACTAATCTTCTTATACTTTTTATTTATTGTCAATATTATTAACGGAAAAGGGCCAAAATTGTCCCTAGGATATCAAAAAGGTCTAAATATACCCTCTGTCAACCTATTTTGTTGAAAATTTCCCTTTAGTAGTTACCTTTTTGGCTCACTTATGCCCTTAAAACTAATTAACTAATAGCCTTTTTCTGAATTATTTATTTATTATGTGGCTAATTCCTATCGGACGAAATTAAAATCTCACCCCACTCAAACCTTCCCCCCCCAAACCAACCAAAATGTATATATTTCTAATATACTTTTTAAATGATGAAATCATATCGTATCTTTTTTTAATTACGTGGTATCTTCTTATTGACCTGTTTTAAACTATCTTCTAATTAATAAAAACTCAATCCATAATCCGATATCAAAACTAAATGACCCATACCCGCCCTTAATTAAAAAATAAAATGATTACGTTGTATGTTAATTAGGATAACAATGCTATCAAAATTTCCCCACCTTTTAAAATCTTACAAAAAATGACCTACTCCCCCTCCTCTCTCTCGCTCTCTCTCCAACGCATCCCCTCTCTCTCAGACTGGTGGTGGTGAGCCAGGTGGTGTGGCTGGTGATTTTGTCGGAGATCCGGTGTGATCTCATCGAGGTAGAAATAGAGATGAACGGAGAGGGAGAACGAATGATGGTTGGGGTCATCGATAGATGTGCAGTGGTTGTGCGTCGCCATGGGGAAAGGAGATGACTATGATTGTGGTGTTGGAGGTCGCCGGAGTTGTTGGGCTGCGATTCGCCGCCATCCGTCGTTAGTGGTATTGTAGTTTGTTGAAGTCGTGGGATTGCGATTCGCCGTCGTTGGTGGTGTTGGAGTTCGCCAGAGAACATAACTCTGACGATGGTTGTTGCTGCTCCGTCTGGTGTTGGAGTTAGTTTTTGTATAATATTGTATAATAGTGTATATATACACTCATATACATTTTTATACACCCATATACACATGTATTTATTTTATAAAAGTGCAATTCTTATTCAAAATCAGTCCAGATCTATTTATTATACCCACTTATACAATATTATATAATTGTATATGAATGTGTATAAATACGTGTTTTCTTGTATAAAATTGTATAATTATTTTTTTAAAGTATATACCAACAAATTATACACTATCATGCACCTATATACATAATGTACCTGTCTTTTGTATATAAGTGTATAACATAGTATAAATATATTTTTGGGCTATATTTTTACAATGGTCCATTAATTGTTGTAAAGGGTCGTTTACGTCACTAGTTAATTACACGTGGATTATAATATGTAATTGTTTAGGCAAAAATTAATAGTAAGATTATTATATAAATTATGGTGATTAATAATGAACAAATTGGTAATATTATATAGCTCATCGCACTTGTGGAAGGGGAGCCTTAAAGAAACGGTAAGGTTGTCTCTGTGTGACCTATAAGTCACGGGTTTGAGCCGTGAAAACAACAATTAATGTTTGTATTAGGATACACTGTTTATATCACACCTCTTAGGGTGCGACTTTCCCCAAACTCTGCTAACGTGGGATGATTTGTGTACCAAATTACCCTGCCCTCCTCCAACTTGTCATATTTTGTTAAATATACACTTTAATTTTGTGTGGAATTTTATTATTCCTCTATTTTTCCGAATGTAACTTTTATCTCCATCATATCAAAGATGAAACCATAAATGCACGCATTGCCACGTGTTGAAACGCCAAAAAGGTGAGAAAATTATTTTCTAACCTTAGACCCATCAACCAGAAAGCAAAAACATGTCCCCAGGCCACAGGCGAGTTGGTAAGTTGCAAGGTAATTGGGGTACAATCACTCCGACGTCGCGGGTTCGAATCCGTGTGTTGACAGTCTTTGCTGAAATATTACAAGGGATATTCTTTGGGTTCGTGTCCCGTTGGTCCTCTCCCTTGCATGGCTGCCACTCGCGCATATCCCTCGATTTACATCACACCTTGCCAAGGGACTTCTGATACAGGTGGGGGCTTTCGCCTTCGGGACTTTCCCCTTCACAAACAAAGCAAAAACAATTGAATAGTAATGGCCTCTGGATTGTGTCTTTGTCTGAGCACCGAGCTGGTTTAGATTTAAAAAAGTTATATACTTGTGTCTGTTTTCATTATATTAGTTGGGTTAGGCAAATTGAATTTGTTTTAAAATATTTAATATTTTTAAAAAAATAAAAAATTATTTCTTTTTTTAATAATAAATCTATCATGAATGCTCTAATCAATAGAATATTTATTAGGCGAAATACGTTGATAGTTTCTTAAATTAGTTAGTAAGTTTCATATAGACATTCAAATTTCGATCTGTTCCAATTGAACATGGACACATGATGAGATATTCTCAGCTCAATTTTTTTTAAAATATTTGCGTGTGTTCTTAAATGTCAATTACGTAAATAAATCGATCACATAAAATACGCCACATCATTTAATTATACAAGTCCTATTTCTTGTTTATCTTTCATCAAATACCCTTTTGACTGTTGTCCTACAATATTGCTTGTGGAACTATCTTTTTTTTTTTGCGCTGATCTCCCTTCAAAGGCATTGCTCTTAATTTTCGCCCCTCAAATTGTTAGTCTTTAATTTTTTCCCTTCGCTTAAAAAAATGACCGAAAATATCCCGAGGTTCCAGATTCGAACTCCCTCTCAATTAAAAATTAAAAAGAAATTGCAAGGTAGACTTTAAATTCACAAGGCAGAGTTTGCCTTCAGGCATATGGCAAACTCTGCCTTGCGAATCCAAACTATGTCTTGCAATTTTTATTTTATTTTTGACTAAGCTGGGGTTTGAACCAGAATAAATTTTTAGGAGGGCAAAAAATAAAAACCACCCCGAAATAAGGGATTTCTGCGAATTGCCGCTATCTATTTAAGTCGAGCCCATATCGGAAGGTCGTTCTTTTGGCCCACCAAATTAATGGTCCAGTCTTAGAGGTTTGAAGTAAATTTGGGCTTACTGTAAGCTGTAAGCTGTAAGCTATGTCAAGTTCATTCAGCTTCAGCCCATCACACTTAAATCTATCTCATGTCCAATTGCTTAGTGTTGTTTTATGCTATTCTCTCGGGATAAAAAAAAGTATTCACTTAGCCTTTATTTTTTTATTCAAAAAAGAGTATTCATTTTTCAAATCAATAAAGAATTAACCTTACTTTTTCAGGTTTGCCCTTATTAAGTGTTAGGCGATCAAATCCCAATACCTATTTAATCAGGAGAATTTTAGTCAAATTACTTATTTTGGCCTAGAAGTTAGTATTTTCTTAAGGGGTGCGTAAATGGCTGAATGAACACTCTTTTTTATCCAAAGGGAGTATATTAGTAGTACATTGATTATTCAATGGGAGCTTTTTACTCTTAGGGTGTGTTTGGTATGAATGAAAAATGTTTTCTTAAAAAATAAATGATTTTTTTATTAATTTTTTAGTGTCTAGTTAGTAAACAGAAAATATATTTTTAAGAACATTTGATATATAATTCTAACAAACACTATAGGGTGGGTGATGAGGGTTGGGAATGGGACTCCGGTTGTGGTGGGGTGGAAGGGGAGGAGCCACGTGTAAGCCTAATGTTTGAATACTTTTGACTTCTTTTTGTGTTTACTTCTCTCATATTTTGAATCCCGTTAACAAAAATTATACGATAATTTTCATAGTGAATATCGTTTGAATCATACTTGTACCATTTTTAGTGCATAATAAGGATCAAGGAAGAAACAATTACAAAAATATGCATGGAATCCGCAAAATAAATACTACTCCTTAAGAATTTAGTGGCTAGTAAAGTATATGAAAACATGGTATCATAATAATTGGATTGAATATCGAGTAGTGACAATAAGTAGAAAATATTAGCAGTACTCCAAACATAAGGGTCAATTTTATCATTTTCACTAAACAAAAAATGTCCCAACGTACGCAGAAAGCCAGATTCTCTCCAAACGAAAGAGAGAGAAAGGTGGTGGATCGGAAAAAATACGAAAACCTTTTTATTCTTCAATAAATGTTTTTTCTATCTCAATTTGTGTGATCAATGATACTTTCTTTTTTAATATATCTCAAAAAATACATTTTTACATTTAATCTTTTAATGAAATAATTTATAGTCATATAAATTTTGATCCCTTATTATAGATCATAATTTTTTAAAAAAAAATTATTTCATAAATTTCGTGACCAATAAAACATCCATATTATGCAGCTGAGGAAGCACCATATACTCCCCCTGTCCTAAAAAGATTGTCTTACTTTCCTTATTAGTTTGTCCCAAAAAGATTGACATATTTCTATATTTAGAAATAATTTAATTTTATGAGATGATTTACAACAACACAAATATCTAATGTTTGTTTTAGATCACACATTTCAAAAGTTTTTCTTTATTTTCTTAAATTTTATGTCAAATCAAACTAGGACAATATTTTTTAGACGGAGAGAGTATATTTCAAATATCTTTGTTAGGTACAAATGCTTATCAAGTAGGAGTAGTACGAAGTATTATTCATTCACAATGAGAACAACTCGGACTTATCATAATCCACCGGTTTTATTCATCCTCTACTTATCTAATCACATACTTTTCATCTCTCTCCTTTTTAGTTTTTAACACCTTTTTTTTACTGTTTTCATTAATGACCGATATTGGTATTGAAGCTCGATTATATTCAAATTTGTATAACGTAAGATTTATTTAGGAGAAGCGTTCCCTATCAAAGATTTTTGGGAAAACATCACTTATACCCCATAAATCAAATTATTTACCCTCCTCTACCCCTCTTACTTTCCATGCCTCTTAAAAAACTAAAATTATTTACCCGAGATGTCCCCTCCATCTCCAGTTATGATACCAACATGGTATATAAATATACTCAGATGGTATAATAAAAGACTACTCCATTCCTTCTCTTAGTCTTGCGTGATACCATCGTGGTATATAAATATACTGAGATGATATATCATGGATGATCATGTTCGTTTATTAAAAAAAAGACACACTTTTCTAAAAAAAAACTCTATGATACTATTGTCTTATATACATATACTGTAAGGGTATCATGAAGGGCTGCTTCAGTCCTTATGAGACACTTATCAGGACCATGATATCATCGTGATATATAAATATACTGAGATGGTATCATGGAAGACTACTTCAGTCCTTCTCTTGGTCCTTCATGATACCACCATGATATATAAATATATTGCGATGATATCACAGAGGAAGAGTTTTGGGCGAGGCGGTATGTCGGGTAAATAGTTTTGGACGAGGGGTATAGCGGATAATTAGTTTAAAAGGGGCATGGAGTAGATAATTAATTTGTTTTGGGGATATTTCAGTTAGTTTCTCAAGATTTTTTCATACCCATTTTTAACACATTTTGCCTTGTTCATTACTTCCTCTCTCTCCTAATTTATATGTCATCATGTGAATTTAAAAATTAATTTTTTATATTGTAAATTCAGATTAAAATTTTTAAGTTATTTAAAATAAAATTTATATATTTAAAAATTATGTAAATATATCATAATTCACAATAATTATAATTTAAGATATTTAAAAAAGAATAAAAATGACAATAAAAGAAGACTCGTGTGACTCTCTACATAAATTGGGATGGAGACGTATAATTCATCATGCGAACTATTTATAAAATAATATGTTAACAGTAGACTTTTTTTTATCTTGGCGTCTTGCCTAAATGAGAATGGATGTAAAGCTAGTAGACCTTATTTGTTCTTCCACACATTTCTAGAGTTACAACCAGCTTCTTTTGAATGAGTCACCAATAGAACCGTCGGTTCTTCAGAATCGAACATAGGGACCATCTTTAAAGTTATCCGGTTTGGTTTCAAATCAGTCGTTCATTCAACAGTGCTATAATCAAAGCACGCATTCGTCGACCGGCAGAAGTGCTTTTTCAGTTTGTTATGGGTTCCAATCCATGGACTTGGTAGCTGACGGTTCAGACGATGATTGTGTCCTGAACCCAATCAGTGGCACATCTCCTATCTCCTAGAGAAGCGGCTGAACAGCTGCGAGCCACTAGTTTTCTGGAGAACGGGTTCAAATGATAATACTATTCTAAGAAAAAGGTAATTAAGGCAAAGTACAATTAACACAAAAAAGGGGGTGTTACAATTCGGCTGTTTCGATTTTTAAAATAATAAACTAAGTAAACAAAATCACATGGGATCCCACGTTCTCATACAAATATATAATCATGCATGTCTAAGCAGCTCACATTCGTCACTGAGTCGTTAATAAAAGACAAATTAAATGGTTTGATGTTTATTAGTTAGGATTCTATATGCACAATTATAGAGGATCCGAACGGCATTAATAATACTTTAAAAAATTAAGCTTTTGATTACTCTAAATGGGAAACAGACAGAGCACCTCAAACAGAAATTAATCAGTAAGATCAACAAGCAAATAATAGTTGGAACAGTTGCAATTTGCAAATATGGTCCTTTAGATGATCTAATTGGTTTTGTAACGCTTAACTAAATAATTAATTTGCATTTGTTATTTTATTTCATTATCACTCTAACTATGCACAGAGGACATGACCTTAGATAGGGAATGGAGGACACGGATCATGGTAGAAGACTAGTAGGTAGTTGAGCGTTAACACGCTTTGCATCACTCTTGTAGTTTCTTGTCCTTTGATATATGTTATTATCGGTTGTGTCTTGCACTTCGATTGTCGTATGATTTGATGGTAATTATGTTATTGTTACTTTTTTCAGACTGCTTTGTCATGCTTTATTGAGTATTTTGCCTTAGCTTCTTTACTTCTATTACTTTGGTTTGCTTTCTTTGAGTCGAGGGTATATCAAAAACAGTCTCTCGGCCTCTTATGGTAGGGGTAAGGTCTGCATACACTCTACCCTCTCTGAACCTCACTTATGAAATTACATTGAGTATGTTGTTGTTGTTGTTGTTGTCGTCGTCGTCGTCGTAATCGTCTAAACTATACATGGATGTAGCGTTGCTAAAAACAATTCATCGTACACTTAATTAAATTGCAATATGACCGAATTTTACAATATATATGTATTTATGTTTTCTGTTTTCCTAGATAATATAGACCAAGTTGACATAATGTTTACCCGCAAGGGTAACCAAGTTGGTGTAGCAGAAGAGCGCGGGACCGCAAGGTCACGAGTTCGATCCCCTGCATAAACCTTCTTGGTTGAGCCTGTCACACATGGTTTGCCAAGTATGATTAATCGGCTGACGTGGTTTACATGCTATTGCGTCAGTCCGGGGTTTACCCTGTGCGCACTCGAAAGAATAGTGGTTGCGGGTTCCTTCGTAAACCAAAAAAAAGTTGACATAATCTTTTGAATAAATGTATTTGAACCAGTTGTCTGTCCATATATATTCCTATTCTTAATCCATCCATCTCAATATTTTTACTGCATAAAAAAAATTCAGATCTATATACCCTTATTAAATAATATTAGAGAAGTGATGAATAAGATATTTAAGCACAAATAAATGATAACTTTAATAAATACTCTTATAAGTAAAACTCTTAAACGTCTATATTTTTTATATATGCAAAAAAAGTCAAAAGATAATATAACTCGGAATATATACATAAAATTTTATCCTACAAAAAGTAGGGACATTTTTTGTGGGGGCATCTCGAATGTGGCCTTAGGACTTATTGAAAGAATATAATCTCTTGGTATTTTCATTAATGAAAGAGGTATATATATAAATATACAATATCTAAATATAAAAAATAAATCTACCTTTTTCTACTATAATTCTAATAGTTTTTTTCTAATACAAGACTAATACCATAATTACACGTGTACAAAAAATTTACAACTATGGTAAGTTTAATATACACAATTTGTTCCTTTGATATACACGGCTTCTGTCACACCCCCGCAGTCATAGAGGGCGGTTGTCGTACGATGAGACTGTCCCTAAAATCTTCAAACAGAACCAAGGGTAGACCCTTAGTAGAGATGTCAGTAATTTGGTACCTTGAAGGAACATGCAAAACACGTACTTGTCCACGAGCTACCTTTTCACGAACAAAGTGAATATTCATCTCGATATGTTTAGTGCGCTGATGTTGGACAGGATTCCCAGAGAGATAGACGACACTAATATTATCACAGTAGACCAAGATAACTTTCCGAATAGGAAAGTGAAGATCTAATAGAAGATTACGCCGCCAAAAGGACTCAACCACCACATTGGCTACTCTTCGATACTCGGTCTCCGCACTGGATCGCGATAAAGTAGCCTGGCGTTTTGCAGATCAAGAGACCAAGTTATGGATAATCAGCATCTGTATACGACACAAGAGTAGAGACGGAGGATGGATATAAATGCAATCCATAATCAAGTGTCCCTGTATGTATCGTATAATGCATTTGAGCGCATGCATGTGCTCAATCCGCGGATCATGCATGTGCTCAATTCGCGAATCATGCATAAATAAACATACCTGCTGAACTGCATAAGTAATATATGGTCTCGTGAAAGTAAGATACTGAAGAGCCCCTGCAAGACTACGATAGTGGGTGAGATACTCATATGGTGTGCTAGAAGTAGCACTCAGCTTCGGTTTGGTATCAACCGAAGTGGAAGAGGACTTACAAGATGACATGACAACTCTCTCAATAATCTCAGCCCCATACTTCTTCTGGGATAAAAATAAACCACATGCATGACGAGTGACAACTATGCCCAAAAAATAACTCAAGGGCCCCAAGTCTTTCATTGTAAATTCTGAACTGAGAAGGGACATGATAGACTTGCGCAAGTTATAAGAGGAGGTAGTCAAAATTATATCATCCACATATAACAGAACGTATGCTAGAGAAGAACCACGACGATATTTGAACAGAGAATGATCAGACCTGTTGTATGAAAACTCAATAGTAGACACATAATCTACAAACCTCTTATACAAGCTCGTGGGGTCTGCTTAAGCCCATACAAGGACTTCTTCAGTAAATAAACATGGTGAGGATACTTAGGGTCCTTAAAACCGAAGGGCTGATGCATGTAAACTGTCTCCTTAAGATCACCATGTAAGAAAGCATTTTTTACATCCAGCTGATGAATGGGTCATGCTTTCGAGAGAGCCAGACTAAGCAAAGTGTGAATGGTTGCCGGTTTGACCACCAGACTAAATATCTCTCCACAATACACGCCAACCTGTTGTATTTTACCATCACCTACAAGACGGGCCTTATGCCTCTCAAAAGAACCGTCAGAATTTTCTTTATGACTAAAAAACTAAAAATTCACATAGAACGAATAATATTGACACCAGGCGGACGGGGCACCAACTCCCACGTCTTATTTTCAATAAGAGCATTATATTCGTCATTCATAGCCATTTTCCAATTCAGGTCATGAATAGCAGACATTGGGTTACGTGGTAGGGGTAATTTTGTGACAGTAGAATTATGATTAAAATGTCGTTTTGGTTTAAAAATACCCTGTTGTCTACGAGTAACAGACCCTTGACTCGAGATAGAATCAGACGGGAGTTGGGTAGGGGACGGGTAGGCAGTGGACTGGCCGGCAGGCAGTGGGCATGCTGACCCAATAATTGTTGGTTGAAACTAGGGGAGAGACGTATTTGGGCCAGCAGGCAGTGGGCCTGCTGGCCGAGACACTGTTACGGTAGTATGAGATATTGGGCCTGCTGGCCGTAAACCGGAGGCCGAACCGAGACTTGGGTCTGACTTGAGAGTAGGTAGGCTAGCAGGTAGTAGGCCTGCTAGTGGAATTGGATCACAGGTAGGTTGGGCCCACTGTTGGAGAATATACAGTGAGAGCCCATCATCTAAAAAATTATAATTACTAGGCACGGAATTGGACAAATTTGCAAATGGAAATTGGGTTTCATAAAAAATGACATGGCGACTAATTATGATTTTATTAGCAGATAAATCAAAACATTTGTAACCACGATGATTAGAAGGATAACCCAAAAACACACAAGCGGTAGAACGGGCTTGTAGTTTGTTAATTGTAGTAGACGGGAAAAGCGGATAGCACAAACATCCAAACACCCTAAGATGAGAATATGAGAGATCCTTATTATAAAGAATTTTTAGGGGTGATTGATATGCTAAACCTTTGCTAGGGAGTATGTTTAGGAGGTAGGTAGCCATTTGTAACGCATGATGCCAAAAAGACGGAGGTAAAGAAGCATGGGCTAGTAATGTGCGGACAATATTATTAATGGTATGATTTTTCTTTCGGCCTTCCCATTTTGTAAGAACGTATGAAGACAAGAAAATCAAAAAGATATGCCATGAGTGTCACAAAATTCCTGAAATGGCCCATTTCATATTTCCTGCCATTATCACATTGAATGTTTTTAATTTCCCGTTCAAATTGGGTACGGATGACAACTCTAAATTTTAAGAATGTGGAAAAAACTTAAGACTTTTTAGACAAAGGAAAAGTTCACAAAAAAATTAGAATGATCATCCACAAATAAAACATAATAACAATGGCTCAAAGAGCTCAAAACGGGAGATGTCCATAAATCACTATGAATAATGTCAAAAGGCATCGACGTACTAGAAGTATAGGCTACAAACGGTAATCTAACATATTTCCCTAGAGGAAAATAAGGACAAATATGAGTACTACGCATACTCTTACAATCAATAAAATTATTATTTTTAAGAGAAGAAATAATAGATGACCCCGGATGACCCAAACGTGCATGCCACAAAGAAGGGGCAAGAGCGGCAAATGTTTAAGGTGTGGCTTGACTCGTGGAAATGATGGTGGTGGTGATTGAATAAAGCTTTCCCCGACTATTACATCTCATTAGAGGTATCCCCGTCTTGAAATACTTCACAGAAAACCAAAGTTAACAGAAACTCAATTATCAGTTGTGAATTTTTTGCCAGACACCAAATTTTTAATTAGAAGGGCATAAAGGATATTTTTAAGGACGAGAGATGGATGTGGAGAAGGCAAATTTGTGTGACCATAACCACGAATTGGAATTGAATTTCCATTACCAACAATTATGCCACGATTATTACTCAAATTGAAATAAGACAAGAGATTACCTTACGCGGACGTCATATGAGAAGTGGCTCAGGTGTCCATATATCAATTTGCGTCCGGAGGATTTAATCCAAGTGTATGCATCGCGACCTCAATATCCGTAGGTGTCGGACCAGAAATTGGGCCCGTAGCAGTGAAGGCCTGCTGAGGCTGAGGCCTAAGCAGGCCAGCCTGCTACCAGGGCCCAGTTCTAGTCTACTGGGCTACCTGCGGTTGCTAGCTAAAATTGGGCCTGGCCCAAGATGAAGGAAAAACTGGGTAAGATGGGTAAGGTGCCGTGGGCCATTGGCCACTGGCCCAGCCCCACGACCACTGTGCAGTGGCCCAATGTTGCGTCCAGTGGTGTTGTGGTCAGCCATCCTACTGCCCCCTTGTCTGCCACTGCCGCCACTGTTCCGACCACCGCAACTGCCGCGGCCGCCGCCGCGGTTCTTGCCAACCATTTTTCTAATTTTGACCATTTTTGCCGCCACCGTTGTTACGGTTTTGGATAGAATTATCCGAGAACGAGTGAGGGTTATCGGATGTGGCCATCATCATGACGGAATTAGCTTCGGTAGCCGCCTTTTTAGCCAAGCCGACCTCTTCTAATGTGAGCATGGAACGGGCCTGGTAGAACGGTGGAAGAGGATTACATTGACGAAGAAGCATCCCAACGCCATTATAAGCCTCGGATAGGCCTGCAACCATCTGAAGAACAAGACGATCATTGGTGACGGGCGCACCAACGTTCCTGAGTTGATCCGTCAATTCCTTCAGCCTTTTACAATAGGCTGAGACATACGGAAAATCCTCCATATTGACATGGGAAAATTTTTGCTCAAGAGTGACAGCACGAGAATTTTTGTTATCTTGGAATATATCACGCACCCTATTCCAAGTTTCCATCGCCGTGCGTCGGGCTCAATAATAATCTACAAGAGGTCCGTAGAGGTAGTGGAATAAATCCACTAGAGAACTGTAGCATCAAGAGTTGTCCATAATGCAGGGTCATCCTCGGCGGTAGACACATTCTCTTTGCCTGTTACCGAGGGGATGATGTGATGAAGGACTTGATGCGAGCGTGCGAGAACTTTAAATAATTCTTCCCACGTCGCGTATTGGACGTTTTCCATCTCAAGAACGATAGGGATGTGGTTCTTGATGTTGGATATTGTAAGGGCAGGATGAAACATGTTTTTTGAGGAAGACATGAGGAAAGAACAAGAGGAGAATTAGGGATTTTTGGAAGAAAATTTAGAAGAAAGAGGTGTCGGATTCGCGGAATCCGAGGGTGCTAGTCGGCGGCGTAAGTGTATTTGGGAGAAGGAAATTTTTCCCTAAGACTTCTGATACCGTGAAAGAATATAATTCCTTGATTATTTCATTAATGAAAGAGGTATATATACAAATATACAATATCTAAATGTGAAAAATAAATCTACATTTTTCTAATATAATTCTAATAGATTTTTCTAATACAAGACTAATATCATAATTACACTTGTACAAGAATTCTACAACTATGGTAAGTTTAATATACACAATTCGTTCCTTTGATATACACGGCTTTGTCCGTGTATATCACGACTTCTGTCACTTATGTATGCACGCAACGGGTTCCGCGAAACTCAATAATTTTAATTTAAAGTTTATATTCATATTTAAAAATTTATTTAATATGTATAAATAATATATTTAATATTCAATAAGCAAAAATTTTATAATTCAAAACTAAAAGTCTAAACTCTGTGTCTATACGTACTCCCTTTTGGGTACAACCTTTTCCCCCTCCCTATGTCCCTCTGATTACACATCATCAGACCCTACCTTATATTCCTCAAGATTTTGGATGCCTTTCAATTTAGTTTCCAGCTCATCAGGGGAATCTAATTATAGATAGCTTAAATGTACTCTTTTGTTTTGTTTTTTATTGAGTTAATAAAAATACATGTGAATTAATTTTTTTCGGTGAGTTTTGACATCCTAACTATCGATTGTTTTATTTTTTTACATGAACTATCACCATTTATTCCCTTTTTCGACTTAACTATCATTATTTATGTATTAAAACACACATCGAATCTAATTAGACCAACTATCATATGTTCCCTTTTCTGACCGAAGTATCACCATGTACTTAACTATGTGTGTTTTAAGACATAAATGGTGATTGTTCATGTATGTGAAAATGAACAACTCATAGTTGAGGTTTTAAACATGCAAGAAAATGATAGTTCAAATATATTTTTTATGATTATCTCTTTTTTATTCGATGTTTGACATTTATTTTGGTCCCAATTAATTTGGAATTTGGGATTAGCATCGGAAGTCCCGCTTATGTAAAACGTTAACTATCAAAGACAACTTTATATACCTAAGTCTCAAAATTCGAGAGATCAACTTAAGAATAAAGAAGTACATATCATTACAACCTTATGTTTTGATTTCGGCTAAAGGTTTGTTTTAGGTTTTTCCACTTAATGCTGAACTAATTGTACATTATAATAATAAATTCATCTAGCCGGGATTCTTTAACGATTTGAGGGTTATATTCTCTTCCTGCACTTTAACCAAGGAAATTATTCGAAATTATTCTGATACCTTTAATTATTAAGCACTTGCTTAGATAAAATTAGGATATTCGTATTCTTATTTTAAAATCATGTTGCATTTTTTTTCTTTTTGAATACCACGACAAGTTGAAGGTTCTGTATAACGAGTGAATGATGTAACCCCATTAACAGATTAACCTATTTCCTCTTTTGTTTATTAATTTATTACCTGTGGTTTGCAATAATTTCTAATTTCTATCAGCCACTTGAATCTCCTAATTTAGAAATTTGTTTCACGCACTCTTATGAGACATTTAGGTTTGAAAAAGAGTTTATAAAAAAATATTCAACGATTTCAAAGTAAAAGTAATAGACGATGAAATACAACTCATGAAAAATAAATGTTAGACAATGACTACACAAATAGCTAACTGTATGATTATCCCAAAAAGGATGTGAAGTATTGACAATCAGACGAGTACAATTTGATTGTATGTTTTATGATTAGCACCTCACTATTAAAAAGATGTCTTAACTTTTATAAATAATAGAATATTTTCCGAATATTCTTTCATTAATTATATATCTCTTATTTTAAGTATAATTTTATTCCTATTGTAATTAGATCTCCTATATTAGGTAGAATTATATTTTCTATTGTAATTAGGTTGATTAGTTACATGGATTAAATATTTTTGTATATTATATATATTATACATTATTGATGAATACAATCAAGGAACATATTCCTTTATGATATCAGTAGCCTAAAACTACCTCCACCACCGCCGACCATAACTCTTGGCCGCCACCCCCGCGGAACCCAGTGTTTTTTTTCCAGCCATTCTCTCTCTCTTCTCCTCCTAAATTTCATCTTCCATGATTGACAAAACCAAATTACATCCTGCACTTGCAGTAAACAACATCAAAAACTTCATCCCTTTCACCCTTGAGATGGAAAATGGTAAATACTCTTCGTGGGCGGAGCTTTTTAAGATCCATTGTCGTGTTTACGAAGTTATCTACCACATCATCCCTCCTACACCGAAGTCCACAGACCTACCCTCGGTTTCTACTTCTGATGAAGCACTCTAGTCTTGTTTAGATGCAGTCATTCTCCAATGGATATACAACACAATCTCTAATGATCTGTTGCACACCATCATTAAGACCGATGACGCTGCCCGCCAAACGTGGGAACGTTTGGAAAGTATTTTCCATGACAACAAAACTCAACGAGTGTTATACCTTGAAAATCAGTTCAAGGACGCTCATCATGATGATTTCCCAAACGTGTCTGCATATTGTCAAGAACTCAAGATACTTGCCGACCAACTCTCCAATGTCGGTACACCAGTCACTAATCAACGATTGGTCATGCAACTTATTGTAGGCTCGAACGAATCCTATTATGGCGTTGCCACCATCCTTCAGCAATGCACGTCGTTACCTTCATTTTATGAGGTACGTTTGAAGCTTATTCTTGAGGAAACTCAAAAAATCAAGCGCAACACCACTCAGGCCAGCATTGCCAACGCCGCCCTCACCACCACCGTCGGCCCCTCCGCTAACGGCAGGGCCTCCAACTCCTGCAACTAGAACCGCTGGCCCGAGGACCCGCAGCAACCCGCATCCGCCCTAACAACCGCCGGAGCAGGCAGTCCGGCAAGGGACACTGCGGATGAAATTCCGAAAACAACGGCGGCGAGAAGGGGCAGTCCCCACCGGCAGGAAATAGCCAGCAACGACCACGACAGTGGCAGCAGCCTCCGCTGTGGGCAGCCTACCCGTCGTGGGTGTGTGGGCCCCACCGTTATAGGCCTCTCCTCCTAGCCCGTATCCAACATCCTCGTGGACTCCACCTCATAATCGATAGGCCCACCCTGGCATACTCGGCCCACGTCCCCAACAGGCCTACATAGCACAGGTGTCCCCTCGCCCGCAACTTATACACCGACTTACATTGAGGACAACTATGAACACAATGTCACTCAACGCTCCAGATGAAAATTGGTATATGGATACAGGCGCCACATCTCACATGACGACATCACAAGGTACTCTCTCGTATTATTCCAATTTGAGTAATTTAAATTGAAATATTATTGTTGGTAGTGAACAAGGCATTCCTATTCGTGACTTTGGTCATTCATCCTTATCACCACCACATTCACCACTAATCTTAAAAAATGTCCTCAATGCCCCTAAACTCATTAAGAATCTAATCTTTGTGAGACGTTTCACAACTGATAATAATGTTTTCCTTGACTTTGATCCTTTTGTTTTTTTGTGAAGGATTTTACGACAGGGAGACGAATAATGAGATGTAACAACACCGGAGATCTCTACCATATTTCAAACGCCGTCAACAATCAGGCCTCAATTCCATCAACATTTGCTACTCTTTCGTTTTCCTTATGATACTCTAGATTAGGACATCCGGGAGATTATGTTTTACGCTCCCTTAGAAAAAATAATTTTATTAATTGCAACAGTATTTCTAGGACTCCTATATGTGAATCCTGCGTTTTTGGAAAACATGTTAAATTACCATTTTCGCATCCACAAATTATACTTTACTACCGTTCGATATCATACGTAGTGATTTGTGGACTTATTTTAAGTATGGCTGGCCATCGATATTATGTGTTATTTTTGGATGATTATTCCAACTTTCTATAGACTTTTCCAATTGGCAATAAATCTCAGGTCTACCCCATTTTTTCCTCATTTAGTGCACTCGTAAAAACACAATTTGAAAAGAGCATTAAATATTTTCAATGTGACAATGGCAAGGAATTCAATAATAATCAATTCAAATAATTTTGCTCCAATAACAGTCTTACCTTTCATTTTTCCTGCCATCACACCTCCTCCCAAAATGGTAAGGCCGATCGGAAAATCCAAACCATAAACAACCTAATTTGTGCCCTACTTGCTCACGCCTCAATTCCCCTCAATTCTGGTATTACGCACTCTCCATGGCCACATATCTCCTAAACATAATTCAAACAAGTCTCTAGCTCAACGGTTGCCAACTCAAGTTATGTTTCGTAGGAACCCTCCTACCAACACTTTCGTATCTTTGGATGTCTCTGTTATCCTTTCGATCCGACCACTCACAAACTCCAACCCCGGTCTTCCACGTGTGTATTTTTGGGTTACCCCGTCAATTATCGTGGTTACTCGTGCTATGACTTTCAAGTCGTAAAATTATTATTTCACGTCATGTCCTATTTAATGAGTCTCAATTCCTCTTTGCCTCCCTAAACTTGCCACATTGGCATTCCTACGACTTCCTAGATGATGGCCTGAACCCTCTTCTAATTCATCATTTACTTAGTCTGTCATCCCAGACCCCGGCACCTCCTCTTCTCGAACAATCAGGGACATACTGCCCACCCGGTTCTGCCGATGATGGCCTAGAATAGCCCACCTCAGGGTGATTCCGCAACCACCTCTCCTCAAATCGAGCATCAGCCAGCCGGTCCCACCACCCCTGTCCTTCATTCTTTTCCCAACAATCCCGCGAAACACCCTCATTCCCATCCCGTGTCTCGAGACACGCTCTCGGACTATGAAAACCCGTGTCATACACAGAATTCATAAATCTAGATGACTGTTTAACCTATATGTTTCAATTGTCCCTTCTCATGTCCCTCAAATCTGAATGATGCCTTGTCCAACCCTAATTGGAAAGTCGCAATGATTGACGAATATAATGCTTTTATTGATAATAAGACGTAGGACCTAGTACCCCGTCCACCCGATGCTAACATTATTCGTTCTATATGGATTTTTAGACATAAAAAGAAATCTGATGGTTCTTTTGAGAGGTACAAGGATCGTCTTGTAGGTGATATCAGGTCTCAACAAGTGAGAGTGGACTATGATGAAATGTCCAGCCCGGCCATAAAGCCCGCAACCATCCGAAACATCCTCAGCATTGCTCTATCCAAGTCTTGGCCCATTTATCAGCTTGATGTCAAGAATGCCTTCTTACATGGGGATCTTATGAAATGATATATATGCATTAGCCTATGGGTTTTATGGATCCTATTCATCCAGATTATGTGTGTCTATTACGGAAATCACTCTATGGACTGAAATAAGCTCCTCGAGCATGGTACCAGTGGTTCGCCAATTATGTCTCCTCTATCAGTTTTTCACACATCAGATCCGATCATTCCATGTTCATCTACAACAAGGGTACATACATGGCTTACCTATTATTATATGTTGATGATATCATCCTCACCACATCATATGATGCTCTCCGTCGGTCCATTATGTCTCTAATTTCCTCTAAGTTTGTTATGAAAGATCTTGGGGCCTTGAGTTATTTCTTGGGCATCTCTATCACTCGACATTCTGGTGGCCTATTTCTGTGTCAGAAGAAGTACGCCTAAGAGATCATTGACCGTGCAGGCATGACATCTTGCAAATCATTCCACACGCCAGTAGACACCAATTCCAAGCTCAGCGCTGATTCCGGCCCCCCATATTCATACCCGACTCACTATCGTAGCCTGGTTGGAGCTCGCAGTACCTCACATTCATGAGACCGACATATCCTATGTCGTGCAACAAATCTGCCTACACATGAATAATTTGACGAAAGCACACATGCATGCCCTCAAACATATTTTACAATACATCCAAGGTACACTTCACTTCGGATTACATCTATACATGTCTCTCGCTCACTGATCTCGCTGCTTATTTTGATGCTGACGGGAGTGGATGTCCTGACACCCGACGCTCCACGTCTAGTTATTTTGTTTTCCTCAGAGATAACATATTGTCTTGGTCTTTCGAAAGGCAACCTAAACTATCCCGATCCAGTGTCGAAGCAGAGTACATATGTGTCACCAACGTCGTCTCTGAGTCTTGTTGGATCCGTAACCTTCTACTTGAGCTTCACTGCCCGATTCAAAAGGCAACACTGGTCTATCTGCGATAATATTAGTGCAATATATCTTTCGGCAATCCCCTCCAACATCACTAAACTAAATGGACATTCATTTCGTTCGCGAAAAATAGCTCGTGGTCAAGTTCGTGTCCTTCATGTTCCTTCTAGATATCAGATTACCGACATCTTCACCAAAGGACTTCCGCGCATACTATTTGATAATTTTCGAGCCGAAGTCTCAGTGTTCGTGAACCTCCCGCTACAACGGCTAAATTTTAATTTTGGCCGTTGTGCAACTGTTATAACAACCATTTTTGCCCCCCCCCCCCCCCCTATCCCTTAATATTTATTTTTTAACCCCTAAGTTAATATATTTACGCTTTAACCATATTTTTCAACTATAAATACTTCATTTTTCTCACAAATCTTCCTACCATCTCTCTAATCTAATCTCTCAATTTATCTTTCTACAATTCTATAAATCTTCCTACTATTAAATATTATATAAAAGTTAAAAAATTGGGAGTGAAGTTGGCAACTAGCTTGAGGATCATCCATCGAGCAAAGTTTCAATTTTCAACATCGATTACACGTCGACGTTACGTCGACGTTTGGTACCTTGTTCCTTCTTTAAATTATTATTGTTACTTTATTTTAATTATCGCACTTTATTTCATTATATTTAATTATTTATTTGCATAATTAAAATGGAAGGATTGAGATATGTTTAAGGGTAAAGGTAAGGCTTCTTCTAGTAGGGGTAACAAGGGCAAGGGTACTTCTTCTAGTAATCCTATTCTTAGTCCCGATGATTTCATTGATTTCAGTCATATAGATGAAACTATTTTTTAATGATATGCCATTAGATGATGAGGTAGATGATCCAAACTTTAATTTAGATGAACCACTAGATGACACACCCACGAGTGCACCTCAACCTCAAGCTCAACTGAGTCTTAGCTGAAATTGAAACTAGAATGCCTCATATTCCCCCTAGTATGAGTCGAGGCCCCACACAACGATAATTAAAATTAGTTTCATGATATTTTTTTTATAGGGACCAAGAGAATCAACTAGCTAGATGTAAAATTTATAAAAATGTTTATAAATTTAAAATAAAAAAAGGTCAGAGTGGGACGGGAGGTTTATTGACATGTACAAGGCGAGCACACAACTAGGTGGAATGAATATCAAGCTAAAAAATCGGGTGTACCAATGTCATCTGAGTCGGGACAAGGTTCACATAGTGTCTCGACCTAGTATAGAGTCAAATTAACCCGACTACGGGGGAATTTTTGGTCCTAAATATGATAAAAATAAAGATAGGGAAAATATGGCAAAATTAGTTGCGGTGGAGGATTTGCCTTTTTCATTTCCTTCCTCTCATGGTTTTATTCATTACATTCGAGAAATATATAATCCTTCTTTTAATGATTTTCCTAGATCAATTGTTAGAAGGGTTGTTTTTAAATTTGCAAGTGAATATCAACAATATTTACGTTATGCATTATATCATTTAATTGGCAAAGTGACTATCACTTCTGACATAGATCGTAGTACTAACGGTAATGATTATTTAACGGTAACATGTCATTGGATAGAGCAAAATTGGTCTATGCAAAAATGTATTTTAGCATATAGATATATTGATGATAGGCACACTGGAAAGTTTTATTGTACAAAATATTAATGAAATTTGTGATTATTATGGAATAATGATAAATTATGACTATTACATTAGATAATGTTTCTTCTAATGATTATGCTATAAGACTTTTAAAACTTTGATTAACTCCATGTTTTCCTGATCATTTTCATATAAGATGTGCGTGCCATATTTATAACTTAGTTGTAAATGATTGCCTAAAACTTTTTGAAAGCATTCTTTAAAAAATACAATTTGCTATAAAAATTATTTTTAAAGGTAATAAAATACAAAGACGCAATGAATATAAAAAAATTTGTCATGATTGTGGATTACCTTATAGAAAAATCCAGAAGAAGTTTCGACTAAGTGAATTCGTTGTATGAGCAACTACTTGTTGCTTACGATTATAGACAACCTATAACTTTATTATTTAACGCTCATAATAAAAATCCAAGGGATATGCTTGTAGATAATGATTGAGAATTTTTTTTAGAATTTAATGGATTTCTAGAGAAATTTTTTCAAGCTACTAAAGAATTTTTCAGTATTTATTATCCTACAATTTCAAATATGTTATTTTATATAGCTCTAATATTTTTGTTACTTAATGAATATATGCAAAAACTAACTTATAACGCATCTATTGAAAAAATGTTTAAAAAATTAAAAAATACTTTTTTCCTATTCTCACTATTTATATTATTTGTGCGATATTAAATCCGACTATTAAAGTAGATGGTTGTAAAAACACTAATAGAAATGATTTATGATTGTGTAGAAGTACTTCCAACAGATCCAACTAAAGAACCAACTCACAAATTAACTAAAGAAGAAGTTACGTCTAGCATACACACTGAATATAAACAAGTATATACGTATTATCAACAACAAAGTGCAAATAATCAATCGGTTTCTGTACCATCTTCTACTACTTCGCTGCAACCTTATAAAAAACATGTGGTTTCTGCTGCTAGTATTGAAGGTCCTAGAAATAAAATGTTTAGTGGTTCAACTTCTTCACAAGTTAGCGAATTTGATGTTTATATTTTGCAGGGGTACCGTACTAATTAATTGTCAATAATGAAGGACATAAAGACTTGCTGAAATACTGGAGGTAGAATGAGAATACATTTCTGACACTAGCAAAGATGGCCCGAGATGTTTTGAACATTCAAGCGTCATCAACAACGTCTGAAAGCGTTTTTTCTGCTAGAAGATTTCAAATAGGAGAGCACAAACATTCATTAGCGGGAGACGCATTGGAGATTGCAGTTCTTTTCAGATATTGGATTCGAGCGGAGCGGAGCGTAGAAGGTGCGGTCAACCGGAGATCAACGAAGAAGAAGACAACAACTATAATGAAATCTTGTCCGAGGGAACATGAAGTGACATCAAACAATTTGACCGACAAATTCCAATTTAACCGAAGATCCTCAAGACATTGTGAGAAAATTAGAAAAAGTATGGTTACATGTATAATTTTTTTAATTGTAATTTTACTATGTGATTTGCAACTTTTGAACAACACCACAAAGTTGCAATTTTGAAATTGTATTACCAAAAAATCATATTTCTATTAAATAATATAAAAGGCACAAAAATAGCATTGGAATGTTTTTATTACACTATCTTATTCAATTATTGAAGTGTTTATATATATTATTTTTTAAAATTAAGTGGCAAAAAAAAAGGTCAAATTCCTAACCCGATCCGACCCGTCCCCCAAATCCCGGCCCTTCTATCGGCGGAATGTGGGATGGGACGGGACCTCTTTCCGTCCCGCCGACCCCGTCCCGCCGGGACCCGCTCCGCCCTGTTGGACAGCCCTAGAACGTAGTAGGAGGAGTATCATTTATTATGAGCTACTTGGACTTATCATAACTTGCCAGGTTTTATTCAGCATCAACTTGTATATCTCAATCAGATTCCACCTTCATATTTAAATATCTTTTGCCTTGTTTACAATAAATGGAACCAAATTTGAATGGAACTAGAGTCTACTTCCATTATATATTACAGACAAAGTATTGTTAATTTTGATATCTTTTAATTATCGCAAATGACTATTTTATACCCAATAATAACATTTGAGATAAATAATATTTAGTTGTTACAAGTAAAAATGTGTCAAATCCTAAGTGTACTCACAGTTTGTATAAAGAAGTGAATTTTTTTAATGATGAAAAACATATTCATATAATATTTTTTGTCATAAAAATGTATTAAAGTATCAAAGTATCAAAATATCAAAATATTTAATGAAAATCTCTAGATCTATTATTAGTAATCTTAAAGATTCTATTTCTATAAAATGGTTAATAATTATGTTACCAAAAAAGAAGATATGTTATAGAGGGGTAATTTTACAAAGAGCGTATATATGATTGTTGTTATAGCTAAAAAGTTATTGTAGAGAGGTAAAATAATTATTAAAAAGTCAATTCCAAAACTAGCTAGCACTAATTAACTAAATATGGATTTAAAATTATGTATGCTAATAGTGTAATACATTTTTTTACATAATTAATACAATTTAATTTGTTATACTTATTTATCATTTATTTTACGTTACCAAACAATATTAAGTAAATTATATGCTACCATCTTTTAAATAACTCAATTATATAAATATTTAAATGTTGTGTTAAAAATAGACATGTACGTAAATACAAAAAAAAAAACATTTATCCTTAATCAAACGACTCATTAATGATAAGGCAGCAGCTCAGACTAATTGTTTTGAGATTGCCCTATTTTAGGGTGGTCTTTAATTTTTGTTCCTCAAATTGGTGGTATTTAATTTTTGTCCTTCTTCTAAAAAATGATCGAAAATATCTTTGAGGTTGTGGGTTCGAATTTCAGCAGTCAAAAAGAAAAAAAATCCGCAATGCAAGATTTCATTAGAAAATATGCCTATTCGGCCAAAATTGTATAAAAATTATGCCTAAGGGACATTTTTCTATGTAATTATCCTTTCGAAAATACCTTTGAGGATGTGGGTTGATATCCCAAGAGAGTCAAAAAAAATCACAAGGCAAGATTTCATAGAAATTATGTCTATTCAGCCAAAGTTGTATAGAGATTATGTCTTAAGGGTCATAGTTTATATATAACTATGTCCGAAGGCAAAGTTTTGTTGAAAAATTAAGATTATGCCTTGTCCGGAGTTACATAGAAATTATTGTTGGGTATTGATATCTCGGTGTAAAGTGAAAGACTGTGTGTACAACCTGATCATTAATGGAAAAAGTTGTATCAATGCGGCTTTAATCGAGATGGTAAACAAATTCGATCTACATTCCCGAAACCATCCTTGGTCGTATGTTCTCCAAAGGACAACCCAAGACGAAGAACTACGTGTAACAAGACAAACTTTTGTTAGTTTTCATATTGGAGGATATGAAGATAGCATTTGGTGTGATATCCTACCGATGGATGCTTTCCATATTCTATTGGGAAAACCATGGCAACTTGACTATATGGCACAACACGATGAGAAGAGGAATATCTATTCTCTTTGGAGTAATGGCAAGAGGATTCGGTGTTGTCTATATTGCTTAGTGAAGTGAAGGACATGAAAATTTGAAGTGCCGAGAAGCACAAGACGGAGGCTCTCTTACTTGATGCACAAAGAAGAGAAAAGGAATCCATGAAGGGTAGTCCTATGGACTCATGGGCATGTAAGGAAAGGGAGAACATTGCGGAAGTCACATTGGAAAATGCCGACGTAGAAGACCTTCTGAATGAAATTACATCCGGAACACAACCTATGGACGATAGTGAACTTACTCTTGATTTAATTTCAAGAAGTTCATTGTCTCCTCACCAAGACTATGGATGCCAAGAACAAGAATTGGTGGGCAAAAGCCAAACGAGCCTTAACCCATGCACAACATCCGCCGTGTTGGTGCCAAAGAAAAATGAAGTTTGGCACATGTGTATTGGGCACCATCAAATGAGGACCCGAGAAGGAAGTAAGGATAAGTTGGATTCCAACGCCAAGCATGATTTGTCCGAATGGATTGTGATGCTATTTGTAGTATGTGACCAAGCTCTCCTGAGAATTTCGTGCGCAAATTACTACAACTATTTACGGGTTACATTTCATTCCCAAGGTTCTTGACACTACTCCATCTGAAGTAGGAACTAGCAGAGATTGGTTCAAAAGCACAAGTGTTGCCCGAGACTATGGGATTGCTTGTTCCCATACATTTTGCTGCAAGGGTTCCTTTGCCTTCCGTACCCCAATCATGGAATCACTATTTAAGGTTAAAGATGAGGGCCAGAAAGTTGGTGCCGGTCTAATTCATTAGCAAGGCTTCGTGACTTCCTCAAATAGGAGATTGTGTAGTACGCGGCTTCCCTATTTTACTTACAACCCGGAATTTTATATTATGCAAAGGAAGTTGAGTCCAAGACATGATAAGGAGATAGCGTGCTGCCAAACTTCCACAAGACCCAAAAATTACGAGTCTGATTTAATGTTGGATACATTTTCCAGGAAACTCGTGAGGTTGACCATGCTTGAACATTAAACCAGTGGGATCGGCATTGTCACCATCTTAGTTCAAGACAAGGCAACCATTGGTTCCTTTAGGGGAAAATTGAGGGCTACATGGTTCGATTATGTCCCTCATGGTAAGGGCAATGATATTGTGGGATCCGTGATCTAATGCAGGCATCATGAGAAGTCAAAACTATTTGCCTTGTATGCGGATCCGTATTTGGAAAGTTTAGAAGAAGTCTCTTACAAGATGAGGCTTTCAGACTTATCCAATGATGGAAGAATTGGATCAGCACTTGTTATGAAGTTTCATTGCTATACTTAAAAGATGAGAATTCGAGGACGGATTCTTTTGAAGAAGGGGAGTATGATGTAAAAATCCCCGTGAGCTTAAAGTTCTAATTTGATCCTCAAGGTGATAAGCTCGGAGTTCCGAAGATGCTTGATCATCCGATGATAATGTGCTTAAAATGGCATGGATTATAGAGTAGGAATGTAGATTGGACTTGAAGGTTTAAGAAGGCAACTTTTTATTTCGTCTTTGTATGTAGGACTTGCCCAAAGACTGCTTATCTTTAATTCTTAGCTTATCTTTTAGTTCTTATTAGGTCATAATTAATAAGCCATGTAATAAGAAAGAATGACTAGGCCATGTAATAAGGTGACAAGACCGAAAGTTCTTCCAACAAGTTGACTAGGCCAAAAGTGACAAGGTGACAAGGATAAGAAACATCTAGAAGTTCAGGCTTCCAAGGGGAGAACTTATGAACTAACAAGTTCATGTATTTGATCACATAGAAGACACCAAGAAGATAAAAGGTTGGTCGAAATGCTCACTTCCATTCGGCCAAAGAACAAATACAAAGAATGGAAGCTTCCAAACCTATCCCAAGAAGATGATATTTACGAAGAGCCCAAGTGCATGAATATTGTTACATAGGAGACAACAATTTCGGCCTAGGGAAGATGAAGGGTTGGCCAAACTCCCTTGGTCACCAAGTCACTCCAAATGTGTCCACACTAAGTGTTAGTTTGTGTCTTTTCATTTAATTTCTAGAATAGTCTCTTTTGTACTATAAATAGAGGCCTTAGGGCATTGTAAAATTCAGTGGTTGTTGAATGAAAAAATTGAGTGTTAACTCAATTTAGCTGCATTTCAATCCGGGATTGTTATACTTAGTTGATCCTCCGGGAGGGTCACTTGGTTCTCTGGGAGAACCGCCCTTGTGTCGAAGGTTTTGATCACCCTTGCTAGGTTAGTCTTGAGCATTGCGGGTAGCAAACCTCAAGCTAGTACTTGTGAAATTGATCACAACATCTTGGAGCCCACACGAGCAATTAACTCATCGTGTTACAATCCAAAGACCCATATCAACTGAATTGTGACTTTGTTTGTGTCTCGGATTGTTTCCAACAATCTGTATACAATCCGTGCTATAATTACTTATTTGGGAAATGATTGGAAAGAAAAGTGGGAGTTGTCCCACATCGGTAGTGGAAAGAAAAGTGGGAGTTCCCTCTTGCTTTATAAAATAAGCATTTGTCCCACATCGGTAGTGGAAAGAAAAGTTATTCTACTTATAAGTATAATTACTCCTTCTTGTCAGTAAAAGGGTTGAGGGGGCAAGGACCCCTCGCGCCGTCGTCGTCGCTCGCTCGGCTCGGCTTCGGCTACGGCTTCGGCTTCCGATTCAGATTCGGATTTGGATCTGATTGATTGATAATCTTTTTGGACCAAATTTTCTTTAATTTTTAATTATTTAATTAACATATCCAATCCTACCCGTTAGTGACCCTGACCCGCGACCCGGCCGGATCCGCGTGTCTGACCCGCGACCCGATTTCTTTTCCTTATTTAAATTTCCCACCATTTTCAGTGGCTGTTCAGAAAGGTTGCAAACCTTCGAAACGATACTTCCATGGCTATAAATTCGTTTGATTCCTCGAGAATATTACTTACGAATTTTCGAACAACACAAACTTCTTCTTCTTCTTCTCGCATAAACAAATTCGTGTGTGATATACCGTTGTTGAGTGGTTCGCCGCTACCGGAATTTGGAGTACTACTATTCTGGTAAGATAATCGTTCTATCCTGGGAGGGGATATTCCATTAACCTCGAGTACTGTGAGGGGAATAATTTCCTTAAGGACACACTTTGAACTAAGTGGGCTCGATTATATTCGAAAAATACTTTTATATTTCCAACACCGATTCTGTTCATATTTCAATTATTATTGTTTTCGGTTTTTTTGGAATACGGATTAATAACAATCTTAAGGAAATTATATTTTTAGATTAATCTGTATTTTGTTTTGGAGACTAAAACCTGTGTGGTTTTCTACTCCGTCTGAAATTTCATATTCTGACTTGAAGACATAAAAACTTCGTTGGAATATTAAAGTTCATACTTGTACAACGATTTGAAGAACATAAAAACTTCATCGTTCTTTGCATTACGGTTTGGAGATTAAAACTTGTGCAGTTTTCTACTCCATATGAATATTAGTATTCTGACTCGAAGATATAAAAACTTCGTTGGAATACTAAAGTTTCATAATTATACTGCAATTTGAAGAAATAAAATCTTCATCGTTTAAGTCTGTGATTGAATTGCTATTCTGGTTTTATTAACTAAAACAGTTTGTCGATTTGACAGTGACAAACGAATAATGGCAATTGAGACTGGAACTACCTCTGCAATTACTGCACCAGCGGTTACTCCTACAACCCGTACCGCTGTGCCACCGGGCTGAGAAACTGCGAAGTTCACCGGTGCCAACTTTAAAGGATGGCAGCAAAGAATGTTCTTTTGGCTTACCACCCTTGGTATGCAAAAGTTCACCAGTGAGGACCCTCCCGTGCCTACCGCCGACATGCCTGACAACCAAAAGTTCATGGTTACCGAGGCTTGGAAACAGGCTGATTTTTTGTGCAAAGGCTACATTTTGAGTGCCTTAGAAGATGACTTGTACAACGTCTACAGTGCAGTAGAGACCTCCAAAGAACTATGGAGTGCACTTGAAAAGAAGTACAAAACTGAAGATGCTTGCTTGAAGAAGTTTGTGGTTGCCAAATTCCTAGACTACAAAATGGTGGATGAAAAAACCGTTAAAAACCCAAGTTCAAGAGCTTCAACTTATCTTCCATGACCTTATTGCTGAAGGTATGGTAGTAAATGAAGCATTCCAAGTGGCTGCAATGATTGAGAAGTTGCCGCCCTCATGGAAAGATTTCAAGAATTATCTTAAGCACAAAAGAAAGGAAATGAAGTTGGAAGATCTTGTGATTCGTCTCAAGATCGAGGAAGATAACAAAACCGCTGAGAAGAGGTACCGTAAGACTTCACCAATTGAAGGGGCAAACATCGTTGAAGATGCTGCTCTGAAAAAGAACAAGAAAAAGGTAGAGGCCTTCTGGAAAGGAGAAGGATTCCAATAAGAAAAAGTTCAAGGGCAACTGCTTTAATTGTGGGAAAGCTGGCCACAAAGCCCCAGATTGTCGTCTCCCGAAAAAGAACAAGGGAAAAGGACAAGCCAATATGGTGGAAAAGAATGATGATATGAATGATCTGTGTGCAATGCTATCGGAGTGCAATTTGGTTGGAAACCCAAAGGAGTGGTGGCTTGATTCGGTGCCACTCGACATGTTTGCGCTACAAAAGAAGCATTTGCAACCTATGCTCCCGCTGGACCCGAAGAGGTACTTGTTTATGGGAAATCTTTGCAACAGCCAAGGTTGAAGGATATGGGAAGATACTTCGAAGATGACTTCCGGCAAGGTCACGACTCTCAACAATGTTATGCACGTTCCAACAATTCGGAAGAATTTAGTTTCAGTCGGACTACTCGTCAAAAACAGGTTTAAGTGTGTGTTGGTTAGTGAGAAAATTGTATTAAGTAAGAATGATTTGTTCATAGGAAAGGGCTACCTCACCGAGGGCCTTTTCAAACTCAATGTAATGGTTGTTGATGTATTAATAAAAATTCAGCTTCGTCTTACTTATTGGAGTCAAATGATTTATGGCATGTTCGTTTAGGACATGTCAACTACAAAACCTTGCGAAAATTGATTAATTTAGAAGTATTGCCTAAATTCGAGTGTAATAAATCTAAATGTGAAATCTGTGTTGAATCTAAGTTTGTTAAACATCCATATAAGTCTATTGATAAGAATTCAAATCCTTTAGACTTAATTCACACAGATATATGTGATATGAAGTCAATACCATCTCGCGGTGGGAAAAAGTATTTTATAACTTTTATTGACGATTGCACTCGATATTGTTATGTGTATTTTCTTAATAGTAAGGATGAAGCAATTGATGCATTTAAGCAATACAAAAACGAAGTGGAAAATCAATTGAATAAAAAGATAAAAATGATTAGAAGTGATAGGGGTGGAGAGTACGAATCTCCTTTTGCAGAGATATGTTTAGAATATGGAATTATTCATCAAACTACGCCCTTACACACCACAATCAAATGGAATTGCGGAAAGGAAAAACCGAACATTAAAGGAAATGATGAATGCCTTATTAATAAGTTCCGGTTTACCGCAAAGCTTGTGGGGGAGGCTATCCTTACATGCTAACCGAATACTCAACAGGTGCCCCACAAAAAACACAATCTATTCCATATGAACTATGGAAAGGAAGAAAACCCAACTTGAAATATTTCATAGTGTGGGGGTGTTTAGCAAAGGTCCAAGTTCCTTTGCCCAAAAGGGTAAAAATCGGACCAAAAAGCTGTGGATTGTGTTTTTATTGGCTATGCTACAAACAACAAAGCTTGTCGGTTTTTGGTTCACAAATCGGACAATCCCGAAATTCATGTTAACACGGTAATTGAATCGAGATAATGTTGAATTCTTTGAAAACATTTATCCGTATAAAAGCGAATGTGAGTCGTCAAGTGAAAGACCTAAACGACCGCGGGAAGAACCAAAGGAAAATACACCAAGTAAAGAGGATGCAAGGCGTAGCAAACGTCAAAGGACATCTACTTCCTTTGAATCGAGATTTTGTGACATTCTTGCTTGAAAATGAGCCTCAAACATTTAAAGCAAGCAATGTCTTCTTTCGATTCAAACATTTTGGAAAGAGGCGAGTCAATAGTGAGATTGAATCAATTTTGAACAACCATACATGGGAATTGGTTGATCTTCCTCCGGAAATAAACCTTTAGGATCAAAATAGATTTTTAAAAGAAAAATGAAAGTGATGGCACTATTGACAAATATAAGGCAAGACTTGTGGTCAAAGGTTATAGACAAAAAGAAGGCCTTGATTACTTTGACACATACTCGCCGGTAACAAGAATAACATCTATTCGGGTGTTAGTGGCAATCGGCGGCCGTATATGGTCTTGAAATCCATCAAATGGATGTCAAGACAACTTTCTTAAATGGAGAATTGGAGGAAGAAATTTACATGGAACAACCTGAGGGTTTTGTGGTTCCTGGTAAAGAAAGGAAAGTGTGCAAACTTGTTAAGTCACTTTATGGACTTAAACAAGCACCCAAACAATGGCATGCGAAATTTGACCAAACAATGTTGGCAAATGGATTTAAGATTAATGAGTGTGACAAATGTGTTTACATTAAAAATACTCCAAATCATGAAGTCATTGTTTGTTTATATGTTGATGACATGTTGATAATGAGTAGAGATATTACCGATGTAAATGCTATGAAGCGTATCTTGGCTAGCATATTTGATATGAAGGACTTAGGAGTTCTTTGATTTGATCTTAGGTATCGAATTCATAAAACTCCACAAGGTCTAGCATTATCGATCTCATTATATTGAAAGAGTACTTGACAAGTTTAAGTATTTAAATTTCAATGTTGCAAAGACTCCAATTGATGTAAGTTTTGCACTTCAAAAGAATAAATGTGAAAGTGACTCACAATTGGACTATGCACGAGTTTTGGGAAGTTTGATGTATATTATGAATTGTACACGACCGGATATAGCATGTGCTATAAGCAAGTGAGTCGATTCACGAGTAATCCCAATCAAACTCATTGGATGGCAATGAAACGAGTCTTGGGGTATTTAAAACACACCCAAGACTATGCTTTGCATTATAACAAATATCCCGTCGTGATCGAAGGATATAGTGATGCAAATTGGATCACCGGATCATCTGAAGTTAAATCCACGAGTGGTTATGTTTTCACAATTGGGGGTGGATCAGTGTCTTGGAAATCATCAAAACAGACATGCATCGCCCGCTCTACAATGAAATCGAATTTATAGCTTTAGACAAGGACGGTGAAGAAGTGAATGGCTCCGGAATTTCTTAGAAGATATTCCATTCGGCCCAAACCTTTGGCTCCTATATGTATACATTGTGACGATCAAGCGACAATAGGTAGGGCGGGGAAGCGTAATGTACAACGGAAAATCTCGTCACATACGACGAAGACATAATACCGTTAGACAACTCCTCTCTAGTGGCGTTATCACGATTGACTATGTAAAGTCAAGAGATAATGTGGCGGATCCGCTTACAAAAGGCTTATCTAGAGAGGGAGTTAGTAGATCATCAATGGGAATGGGGTTAAGGCGAGGACAAGTCATCATGGCGGTAACTCTACCTAGCAGGATTGGAGATCCCAAGAGCTAGGTTCAAGGAGATCAAACAAAGTTGTGAGTGACGGTTCAACATTGTCAAATAACTCAACCCATTCTCGGATGAAGACAATGTTCAGAAATAAGGATAAAACCTCATGGCTTGTTAATGAGTTAATAAAGCATTAAGATTCTTTAATGATTATCTATTTCTGGCAGTGTATGACCAGATAATGTGGCTATAGGACCACATGTTTAGAAATCACCTATGTGAGTGTTAAGTGTAAGCCGCTTTAAAGGGGAATGACAGTGAAGGCCCATTCTCTACGCACTCATGAAACCAGGAAGTTAATTCATACTCTATAATACTATAATTCTAGTTATGATTACCATTTAAGATAAATTAACTGTGTAATATCACCATATCACAACCTAAGTTTACCAATTTTGTTGACTTATCACCTTGACGACAAAAAAATGAAGGAAAAAATTAAAGGAAGACCGGAAGAGAGAAGTATGCATACAATCTATCCTTCATAGTCCCACATTTTTTAGAATATACTGAATATTTTGTTGTTGTAATTTATAAATTCTCGCATAAGTTCATACTAATATTATTTAGTACTGTCAATAAAATATTATTTTATTTTATATTGAGATCAGTTACTCGTGATGAAATGAGAAAAAAGAGTTTGTAAAAAGCTAAAAAAAAATGATTATCGCTTTTTTATCCACTTTTTTTTCTTCTTTTTTTATTAAAAAGGTTTTTTTTTTTTATCTTTCCGTTATTTCACCAGTTAAACCTACACACCTAACTTTTAAAGATAGAAACAAAAAAGTAGACAGAAGCATTAATACACCAGTTTCAGTCGTGGGATCACAACTGTTTTATTCTCTGCTTCACTCACAATTCACAAGTGTGAAGAGTCAGCCACGTCATTTCCATGATGATCATAAAATCTTCAATCTAGGGCCCCACAGTACCACTGAATACATGGGCCCACAAGTATTGGGCCCATTTCGTATGTGGTCGTACGTACGTCCCTAATGCTTTCGGGTACAGTCCATCTAGGGAAGGTCTTTTCTGTATCATCCTTTAATTCTGATAATAGCACTTTTGGTCCCTCCATTAACCTATAATTAGATAAATTATGTGCTATTTATCCTTTATGACTTTATGTTGTATAGTTACCACAAGGTAGTTTGATAAGCGGGACTAAATTATTTCAAGATTATAATTCTGAAATTATAGTTTTGAGACTAATTTATCACATCTAGGAAGTGGGATAAAAGATCTTAAGTTTGATATGATAAGGTGAATATCCCAGATTTAAATTTGAACTTCATTTTATACTTTATTTGGTAAAAAGAAGTATAAATTTATACCTTCTACCAAACAGATAAACTTAATCCTGGGATAACCCACCTTATACCGCGTACGAAAGGACCCCTTAAATATTAGTACTAGTATCCCTCCGTCTCAAACTATTTGTCGTGATTTCTAAAAATAGTTATCTCACGTTATTTATCATTTTAGCATTTCAAGATAAAATTAATTTTTTTTTTCATTTCATCCTTAGAAGTATTTGTTCTTGAAGACTACAAACATCTCAATAGAGTAAATATTTAATGAATAAAAGTCATATCCTAAGACATAAATGAGAATAAAAGTGCACATTTCAAGTAATGGAAGGTTAAATGTGTATCATAGGGACTAAAATTAAAATTTATCCACAACCGAGGGAGCAAATTGCAATTAAGCCTAAAATTTCCTAAGCTTCATACGCCCATAAATACTCTTAAATTGTCCAGCATCTCTTGCAGCTAGCTCTGATCATTTATCTTTTTTTCACATTGAGAATTAATATATCATTTTCTCTTCTTGAAGTTTTTTAAGTTAATTAATTTAGAATACAATTATGGAGTGGAACTGGCTGAAAGATTTCTTGAATGGGATGATTAAGCCAGTGGCAGCATTAGCAGTGGTGTTTATGGCTGTTGGATTATCTTATGTGCAGAAATTGGGATTAGTAGGAGAAATTATATACTCAGTATTTAGAGCATTTGTTCAACTATCAATCATTGGTTTTGTTCTTCAGTTCATTTTCAGTCAGAAAAATACTGGATGGATCATTCTTGCTTATCTATTCATGGTATGTTTAGTTCTTCTTATTTCTTGTTTATTCAGTTTCCAAAATTTAGAAAAGGATCAAGAAAATGCAGAGATATTGAAACTTTGTATTTAGTTTTCAAATTTATTTGAGATGATTTGGTCTGTCATGTCTTGCGTCAACCTTCAAATACACTGGTCGTCCTTTAGAGCCGGTTGGACATATATTTTTTTTTTCAAATAACCGTTTGATTACATATTGTAGTCCGTTATTCAGAAAAGTTGAGTTTTTTCAAGTTTTGAAAATATGTTCTAAAAACATCATCAAATGATGTGGTGGAGTGAATGGGTTGACCTCCATAAACCAATAGTGTCGGGTACGAGTCCTGGTATGAAAAAATTCTTGGCAGAAAAAGCTTTCCCGAATAAACCCTACGTGGCACGAATATGAATAAATCGGACTCCATTACGAATATCGGACATTGAATTGAAAAGAAAAGAAAATTTATTCTAACAACTTTTTCAAGTGTAAAAAGATTTTTTCATATACCCTTTTTCAACTTCAACTTCAAATACTACTATATTTTTTCTTTATCATTAAATTCATGTTCAAACGCCTAATAAGTTAATTATAAAAACCTATATTTTTTAAAATTTATGTAAACCTAGTGAAAAATTAAATAAGTGATTTCTATTAGTTGGAAATTTATTTTAGCCATATTGGTGTATTTAATTCGTTCTTGTACTTTTAGAAAAAAATTAGTCTCTTTTTTAAGTCTGTCAATAATTTATATTTGCTGTTATATTGATATATAAGATAACCTTAATTTGGGTAACATAATCAATAAGGATTCGTTATATCAAAATCTCGATCTTCGTAGTGCCTTTATTTTTCCTCTAAGTTTCTCGAGGTCAGTTATTTACTTTAGACAAACTTCTTTAATTTCATCAAGACTCTCTGTTTCTTTTGACTTTCAGTAAAGAATAATTCAACAATAACACATTCTTATTCTTATTCTAATTTCATTTTGACTCTCTGTTTCTTTTGACTTATTCTCATCAAGACTCTCTGTTTCGTTTACCTTAATCAACACTTGCACACTTTTATTATCTTTAATACTAAAAAACATTCATCAATTCACAATTCGATTTGCTAAAATTATTATCAGACTTCAACAAAAAAATCAAAAAAAAAAAATTTTTACTCTCCAATCAAACACTAAAATACATATTTCAGTAAAAGTTTTCCCAAAAATGAACTTTATCCTACAAAATACACCTAGTCTATTATATTTTACTTATTTTCAACTCAATTGTTTCATGTGTTACTTTGAGTCCAATCCGTTAGGTCTTGTCAATAATCATATCATTACTCAACTCGTTGAAACTTGGACGGGTTGGGTCGGTTACTAAAAAATTGACTAATTTTGCCATCTCTAATCGTCCAAGTAAACACCAAACTACCCTCAATCCTGCCTCAAGCATCAAGGAGAATAATTAGAAGAAAAAAAAATTGTGCAGATATTTAAACCAATTCCACTATGGATATTGGCTCGTATTTTTAACCAATCATGGTCCCATAGCTAATAATTTTGAGTGTTAACTGTGGTATCAAACTAAGTAGATAATGTTCTTACTAATATTTGTTGATTTTGCAGGTTACAATTGCTGGTTATACGGCTGGACAACGTGCCAAACATGTACCAAGGGGAAAATACATAGCTGGAGCTTCCATTCTTGCTGGAACTGCTGTTACAATGTTCTTGTTGGTCATTTTGAATGTTTTCCCTTTCACCCCTCGATACATCATCCCCGTTGCGGGGATGATGGTTGGAAATGCCATGACTGTCACTGGTGTTACGATGAAAAAACTCCGCGATGACATCAAGATACAAATGGCCCTGGTACTTCGAGCTTTAAATCTTAATCCAAGCATGACTATGTTTCTATACTATCCGAATTTCCTTAATCTTTCATATTTGCCCTTGTCATTATCGAAGCTCCAGTGTAAAATCTAGGATCCATGTGTCCAATCTAATTTACCCCTCAACTTCAGAAGTATAAAATTAGGGAATTTTACACAAATAGGCAAGCGACTAAAAATATTTTCCTGAATAGTTGTATGTATCCCTTTTTAGCCGGCACAAGTATAAACTTGACGTATAACATGTGTATACTAAGTGTATAACAATTGTATAATCAATATATAATGTACACTAATTATACACAGATTATACTGGTTAAATTTTATCAACATAAAAATTTTGGTTATTTTCTTCAGTGTGCCACTTTGGACTGTTGTATAATGTAAAATACTCAGATTGGAGCTCCATTAGGGGGGTCAATGGCAAAATGAGACTTTTTCCAAGTTTTTGCACGGAGTTCCCTTTAAAGGCACTGGTCTTTAATTTTTGCCCCTCAAATTGTTGGTATTTAATTTTTTCCTTCACTTAAAAAGTGACAGAAAATACCCCGAGGTCCCGGGTTCGAACTCGCTCAGTCAAAAAAAAATAAAAATTGCAAGACAAAATTTGAATTCGTAAGACAAAGTTTACTTTCAGGCATAAGGCAAACTCTGTTGGAAATTAGCCTTTGGCGGGAGTTGCGACCGACCAACTTTAACGGCTTAAACACTAGTGTTACGTATGTTGGAGAATCCGGTTCTTCACACATGCATGATGTACTAAGTACGTAGATAACCGTAGGGCCAAGAATCGTCAAATTTCATTGAGAAATGAAAGAGATATTGGTTCACGAAGTAAGGTGTTTGAAGCATGGAAAAGTGTGGTGTGTGATCAATTCTCCCTCATCGGTAGAGGAAGAAAGAATTGTTGTGTATATAATACTTGAAATTGGTTTGGGGTTTGGGACCCCAAGGGGTATCCCATGTGTTTAAAGGAGGGAGGACCTAGATGTGCTTCGGTTCAAGTAAAGACCACACGCGCGCGCCGCCGCCCGCCCGTCCGGTCCGGTTCGGGTCCCGGTTCGGGTTCACGGGTCACGGGCGTGGGGCGTGGGTGTGGGCACGATTTGATCCCGAAGTTTCGGATGTACGGTTTGGTCCCCGAAGTTTTCGAGAAAATCGAATTTCGACGGTCCGGAACGAAACGTCCGGCACTCAATTCGGCCATTTATTTTGGTGAATTACACCTCCTATAATGGCCAATCCGTTGGCATTTTTCACCATTTATTTTGGTGGATTAACTACCTCCATAATGGCCATTATTTGGCCAATAATGGCTGTCATGGGGGCGAGTTAAACAGCCCTCCCTCACCTATATAAACACCCCTTATACCATTGTTGAGGAGTACTTAACATGCACGAAAATACACAAAGCAAAAATCAGTTTCTTCCTAATCTTTCAAGCATCATTTCATTGCTCAATATTCTTCACGGTAGCTTTTGAGTTTCCTTTGCTCAATAGTTCCATTCTTTGTTTTATCTTGGGAGACGAATTGTCCGGGACGTATAAAGGATACATACGGGGCAATATTGTCTTAAGGACAGAGTGCCACACTCGACTCAGCATAAACAACTTTCCCGTTTTCTTGTTCAACAAAAGTGTAATTTCAATTTTGTTGTTATATTGTAATTTTCAGCTTTCTTGTTGAATTGTAATTTCAATTCCTACATAAGCGATTACTTGTAATTTCCGTTTCTGCAAATCCTTGTAAACCAACAACTTAAGACAATATTTTGCTTACGGTAGCGCAATAACATGGTGGAAATATGACCGATGTTCTTTGCTCTCTGCCGCCTGCCTCTCGAGGCAATGTTGCGCCTTCCCCGCCACGCCGCTACGCCCAAGGCGGTAACTCCGCCGGCCTCGCTGCTTCTTCTGTCTTCTTTGCTCTCGTTCAAGGCGTAACACTGCTTTTGCCTCCCCGGCTGTTGGAGCTCCACCCTCTTCATCACACCACCATGATCGCCCTGAAAAATTCATGGGATCGGAATTCAAAAGATGGCGAAAAGATCTTTGTTTTACTTGATTATGGGCATGGCCGGTTCCTTACGGAAGATCCTCCACAAGCTGGAGATGAAATGGACTCTTCGCCCAATGAAACGGGTGAAGGGGGCCTTGGTATCCATGTCATTAATGGCATGAAGATGGTTCGTGACGCATGGAATCATAGCGATTTCATGTGCAAGAACTATATACTGAACTGCTTAGCAGACCCTCTCTACACGGTCTATTGCACCGTTGGCACTGCCAAAGAGCTGTGGGAAAAACTACAAAAGAAGTACAACGCACAAGATGCGGGTACCAAGAAGTTCATCGTTGGGAAATTTCTAAAATTCCAAATGGTGGACAGTAAGACAGTGATGTCCCAAGTCCAGGAATTCCAAATGATTTTACATCACCTGGATTTGGAAGGACCGAAACCAAATGAGCGATTTTTGGTTGCATCGGCGATTGAAAAGTTACCTCCTTCATGGAATGAGTTTATGAGTTACTTGAAACTCAAGACAAAGGAGATGACCTTTGAAGAGCTTGTTATCAAAGCGCAAATCCAGGAAGATAATAAGAAGACCTTGCCAAAGGGTAGACAACATCTTTGAGGCAAAGACGAATCTGGCGAGAGGCCAAAGGGAACTCAAGCAAGAAGCGGAAGTTCCGGAAAGACGGCAAAGCCCCCGGCGAGAGATGTTCGAGAGGTAATTGTCATCACTTGTGGGAAACCTGGTCACGGGATCAAGGAATGCCGCAAGCTCAAGGGCGAGCAACAACGAGAAAGCCAAGTCAAAAGGCAAGGCTCAAGCAAACGTCGTCAAGGACACGCTCTGGATGACATGATCGAGGAATTCTCTGCGGTGGTGCTAGAAGCCAACTTGGTGGAGAATCCGATGCGGTGGTGGGTGGACACGGGTGCAACAAGACACATCTGTTCCAACAAAGATGCCTTCTCCACGTACACTCCGGTCTCCGACAAGAAGGCTGTTCATGGGCAACAACGCTTCCTCGGACGTGCTAGGGGTTGGAAAGGTGGTCCCGAAGATGACTTCCGGCAAGGAACTCACTCGAAGGAAGTGATGCACGTCCCGAGATATTAGAAGAAATCTAGTTTACGGACCTTTATTGGTTAATGCGGCTTTAGGCTAGTGTTTGAATCAAATAAATTTGTACTCACTAAAAATGGCACATTTGTGGGGAGAGGGCTTCGTCCGTGAAGGCCTCTTCAAAGTGAATGCCATGTACGTATTGCGTCAAGGAAATAAAGTTGAGTCTTCTTCTTATTTGCTTGAGTCTTCTAATTTATGGCATCATAGATTAGGACACGTAAACTACAAGTCTATTCAAAGGCGGTAAAGATGGAGTTGTTGCCTTCTATCGACATAAACCCTCAACATAAATGTGAGGTGTGCGTAGAGGCAAAACTCACCAAGCTTCCTTTTCGATCCGTCGAAAGGAATACCGCTCCTCTAGAACTTATTCACACGGATATATGTGATTTGAAGTTTGCACAAACTAGAGGGGGAACAAGTACTTTGTGACATTTATAGATGATAGCACAAGGTATTGTTACCTTTACTTGTTGAAAAGTAAGGATGAAGCCTTTGAAGTGTTCCGACGTTACAAAGCGAAGTTGAGAATCAACTTAGCCTACGGATTAAATCCATTCGTAGCGATAGAGGGGAGAATATGTAGCGCCTTTTGAGGAATATTGTGCCCAAGAAGGCATTATTCATCAAACGACGGCTCCATACTCACCTCAATCAAACGGTGTGGCGGAACGTAAGAACCGCACATTAAAGGAAATGATGAATGCCTTGCTTATCAATTCCGGACTTCCCCAAAACATGTGGGGAGAAGCCGTCCTTACCGCTAATACGATTCGAACGAGTCCCACATAAAGGTAAGGACAAAACTCCATATGAATCATGGAAAGGAAAGAAACCCACCTACAAGTATTTTAAGGTGTGGGGTTGTCCGGCAAAGGTTGAAGTACCTAAGCCAAAGCGAGGTCAAGATTGGACCAAAGGCTGTAGATTGCATATTCATCGGATATGCAAATAACGATAGTGCTTATCGCTTCTTAGTGCATAAGTCGGATATTCCGAGATATCCACCAGGGTACAATAATGGAATCAAGGAATGCTCTATTCTTTGAAAGTACCTTTCCTAGAAAGGAGAAAGACATAACCTCTCGCAAGCGAAGTTATGCACAAAGCTCTCAAGAACCGGGAGTCCTTGGCGCCGGATCTAAATGGTTCGGATCTAGCGAATCTCGAGGTGGGTGAACATCCGAATCTAGTGTTCCAGATTCTCGAACTTGGAGACTCCGAGAGATGGATCTAAGGCGAAGTAAAAGGGCCGGGGAAGGATAAATCCTTCGGTCCCGACTTTGTAGCTTACATGGTTAATGATGAACCAAGGACAATTGCTCGGGCGTTGTCAACTCCGGAAGCACCGCTGCGGAAAGAAGCTATTGAGAGTGAAATAAGCTCCATTCTCGCATAACCATACTTGGGAGTTGGTTGATCTTCCTCCGGAAATAAACCGTTGGGTTGTAAATGGATACTCAAACGGAAATACAAGGCGGATGGGTCTATAGACAAGTACAAGGCCGGGTTGGTAGTCAAGGGCTATCGACGGACGAGAAGGCTTTGACTACTTTGACACATACTCTCCGGTATCTCGGATGACATCCATACGGGTATTTATTGCGATCGCGACTTTGCGTGACCTTGAGATACACCGGATGGATGTTAAGACGGCCTTCCTAAACGGTGATTTGGAAGAAGAAATTTATATGGACCAACCCGAGGGGTACGTGGTTCAAGGGCAAGAGAAGAAAGTCCGTCGACTTATCAAATCTCTGTATGGGTGAAACAAGCCCCGAAACAATGGCACGAAAAATTTGATAGTACTCTACTATCGAAGGGGTTCGCCATTAATGAGTGTGATAAATGTGTTTACACGAAAGGTAACTCGACTCATTTGTTATGATATGCACGTATGTAGACGACATGTTGATCACGAGGAAGCGGTCCTAGGATAATCCTAGAGACTAAGAACATGTTGAAACAATGCTTCGACATGAAAGATATGGGTATCGCGAGATGTCATCCTAGGGATTAAAATCTCTAAGACGTCGACGGGTGGTCTTATCTCGGTCTCACTACATCGAGGATGTTTTGAGAAAGTTCAAGATGTTAGACGAGTTCTCCGATAGCGTCACCAATGGATATAAATCATAAGCTTGATAAAAATCTTGGTGCACTGTATACCGGGAGCGATATGCACGGAGTAATCGGTAGTTTGATGTATATAACAAAGCGCACCCGACCCGATATTGCTTACGCATCAATAAGTTGGCTAGGTTCACCCGTAATCCAAGTGATAATCACCGGAAGGCGTTGAATCGGGTATTACAATACTCGAAATACACGTTAAACTTCGGGTTACACTATTCGAGATATCCATTTGTACTAGAGGGGTACGGTGATGCAAACCGGATATCGATATAGAGAACACCAAGTCCACCGGTGGGTATATATTTACAATTGGTGGTGGGGGCCGTATCTTGGAAATCCTCTAAGCAAACTTGCATCGCCCGATCCACGATGGAATCGGAGTTTATCGCTTTAGACAAAAGGGGAGAAGAAGCCGAGTGGCTTCATGACTTCTTAGAGGATGTTCCGTGTTGGAACAAACCCGTACCTTCGGTAATGATCCACTGCGACGGTCGGTCGGCTCTAGGAAGGGCACGGAATGTTATGTACAACGGCAAGTCTCGTCATATTCGACGGAGGCATAAGGCCGTTAGGCAACCGATCACCACGGGTATAATATCCATTGATTACATCAAGTCAAAGGATAATATAGCAGACCCATTGACAAAGGGCCTACTCAAGGATCGGATGGCTTGCACCTGTCTAGGGGAATGGGCTTAAAACCCAAAATATAAGGACCAATACGGTGGTAACCCAACCTTACGAACCGGAGATCCCGGTAATTTGGTTCAATGGGAAAACTAAGCTGTAAAGGTTCGGTTGATCGCTTCAAAGTAGAAGCATGAGCACTTCGGATAGTGATTTCGAAAAGAAACACCAAATCCAAAGCCGTTCCGCGATAGACATTAAGTGCTATCTGCAGTATGGGTAAAGGTTAAGTTTTCAAAACTCGTAATGATCCTCAACAGTTGAGGCTAGGTTCTTGGGAAACTTTTAATGGTTCCTAACACTTGTGAAGTGGGGTATAGCGGGATACCTTGTAGGAGACCACCTATTTAAGTGCGAGGACGAGCCGCCTCAAAATGAACGCACTTAAGAATCCAAGACGTTGTCCATGGCCAAAACGGACAAAACATTACGAAGAAGAGAGTAAGGGAATTTGTTGTGTTGGTATCATTGTCTTGGCTTACACTAAACAACGACGGTTCAAGACATCACGTTCACCGCGCAAAGTAAGTAAGTCCGATGGTATTCAACTATGGAAGGTTCAAAGCCGAGGCTACCTCTCCTTATGCAACATCGGTCCGCCGAAATATTCTTGGAAATGAAAAGACACCATGTGAGTGCGCCAAAATCTCTTTCAAGAGGGGATTGTTGGAAATTAGCCTTTGGCGGGAGTTGCGACCGACCAACTTTAACGGCTTAAACACTAGTGTTACGTATGTTGGAGAATCCGGTTCTTCACACATGCATGATGTACTAAGTACGTAGATAACCGTAGGGCCAAGAATCGTCAAATTTCATTGAGAAATGAAAGAGATATTGGTTCACGAAGTAAGGTGTTTGAAGCATGGAAAAGTGTGGTGTTGATCAATTCTCCCTCGTCGGTAGAGGAAGAAAGAATTGTTGTGTATATAATACTTGAAATTGGTTTGGGGTTTGGGACCCCAAGGGGTATCCCATGTGTTTAAAGGAGGAGGACCTAGATGTGCTTCGGTTCAAGTAAAGACCACACGTGCGCCGCCGCCGCCCGCCCGTCCGGTCGGTTCGGTTCGGGTTCGGGTTCGGTTCGGGTTCTCGGGTTCTCGGGTTCACGGGTTCACGGGTTCACGGGTTCACGGGTCACGGGTCACGGGTCACGGGTCACGGGTCGTGGGTCGTGGGTCGTGGGCGTGGGCCGTGGGGGCGCGGGGCGTGGGTCGTGTGGGGTCGTGGGTCGTGGGGCGTGGTGGTGGGTCGTGGGCCTTCGATATTATCTTTTTGGGCCGAGAAAACTTTGCCGAAGTACGGTTTGATCCCGAAGTTTCGGATGTGCGGTTTGGACCGAGAATTCTTTCGGATGTACGGTTTGGTCCCCGAAGTTTCAAGATGTACAGTTTGGTCCCCGAAGTTTTTCGGAAAATCGAATTTCGACGGTCCGGAACGTAAACGTCCAGCACTCAATTCGGCCATTTATTTTGGGTGAATTACACCTCCTATAATGGCCAATCCGTTGGCATTTTTTACCATTTATTTTGGTGGATTAACTACCTCCATAATGGCCATTATTTGGCCAATAATGGCACGTTATGGGGGAGTTAAACAGCCCTCCCTCACCTATATAAACACCCCTTATACCATTGTTGAGGAGTACTTAACATACACGAAAATACACAAAGCAAAAATCGGTTTCTTCCTAATCTTCCAAGCATCATTTCATTGCTCAATATTCTTCACGGTAGCTTTTGAGTTTCCTTTGCTCAATAGTTCCATTCTTCGTTTTATCTTGGGAGACGAATTGTCCGGGACGTATAAAGGATACATACGGGGCAATATTGTCTTAAGGACAGAGTGCCACACTCGACTCAAAGATAAACAACTTTCCCGTTTTCTTGTTCAACAAAAGTGTAATTTCAATTTTGTTGTTATATTGTAATTTTCAGCTTTCTTGTTGAATTGTAATTTCAATTCCTACATAAGCAGTTACTTGTAATTTCCGTTTCCTGCAAATCCTTGTAAACCAACAAACTCTACTATGCCTGAAGACAAACTCTGCCTTAAAGTAGAGTTTGTCAGAGTTTGCCTTCAGGCATAGAGTTTGCCGCCCTGCGAATCCAAACTCTGCCTTACGATTTTTTTTTTAACTGAGCTGAGGTTCGAACCCAGAATCCATGAGTTTTTTAGGCGAAGGGCAAAAATTATTGATTTCCAATTTGATGACAAAAATTAAAGACCACCTTCGAAATAAGGGCATTCCTGCGAATTGCCTGACTTTTTTTTAATTAATGTTGCTCATTTCGGATAGTCCAGTGGCAAATTTGACCCTTTTCCCTCTCAACTCCTGCACAATCTCTAAAAATTAATCAATCTGCAATCACATTGCTCTAGGTCAAATTTTGGTAAATGGCAACTTAGGTGTTATGCATACTCAAAAATCTTGTCTCTTTTTGCTAGGTAGAGACAGCATTGGCTCTAGGGGCAACTCCTAGGCAAGCAACACTACAACAAGTGAAAAGATCACTTGTTATTGCTCTATCTCCTGTGTTAGACAATGCCAAAACAGTTGGTCTTATATCACTTCCAGGTGCAATGACAGGACTTATTATGGGAGGAGCTTCTCCTCTGGAGGCCATTCAATTGCAGATTGTTGTAATGAACATGCTTATCGGGGCATCGACTGTTAGTAGCATCTTCTCGACGTACCTCTCGTGGCCCTCATTCTTCACTAAAGCTTACCAGTTAGAAACAAAAGTTTTCTCCTCAGAGTGAAGAAGGGATTTTGAGTTTTGACACTGAATTTTTACTAGTGAAAACAAAATTTAACTTGTGAAACAGCCTGTTATTGTTATAGCATGTCACAAGATTGCATCTAATGTTGTATTTTTTGGATGATAAAAGAACTTCCATATTAGTGAACGGTTCTCGGCAATCGGCCATGACGGGAAGCGGGCTTTGACAGCTCTTCCAGATTTGTACATATGATTTTCAGAAACTCGTTTTTCTTTTCCGTTCCTTTTAATTTCTATGTTTTTCAATTGTTAGTGATTAAAATGTAGGTTATGAAAAGGGGATTGATGAATTTTTGTGACAAAAAACCTTTTTCATGTGGCATGTACACAGTTGAAAATTGATAATGTGGTGATGATATGTCATTTGTGGTGCCTGAAATTTGACTTTCCGATGATTTGTATTTTCTGGGCAACTGGCACATAGTTTAGTGACTTGTTATAAAAACTAGTTTTGTGACTTTAGTATTACAAATAGTAGTTAGTTTTTTCTCTTTAATGTTACATGAAGTTTTACAAGTTATACTCCTGCTACAAGCTAACCTATGCGAGAAATCAGGGGTGGTCCTGTTTGTATCTTGTTTAAAGATAACAGTGGTCATTTTTTTATTTGGACTTGCGAAGTTGGATTGGTGAAACAGGAATTACAATGCCTTTTGACATCAAATTTGGGAAACTCAATCAAATAGTTCATCAGAAAAAACTAGTTTTAATTTGATATTCTCTGTTTAGGACCTCTTTTTTTTTGTCTCACCCCGCCCAAGGATGGCCACTAGTGTTTTATGTTACTCTTAAGTATGACTCGAACCTCCGGCCTACCGGTTAGTGGTGGAGGTGCTCTACCACTAGAGGCTAGAGCAAACCTCACTTATGACTCTGTTTAGGAGTTGCTCGTTATTTTGATTGGATGTCACTTTGAATATTATTATTGTACGAAGCTAAAATAAAAAGAATTCACCCTTGATAATAAAATGGAGCTCTAAATCTTTCTACGGGCAACAGTCTAGATAATCATTCTCATGAAATTAGCAACAGTTCAAGTGAGAAAAATATGAATGCATTAATGTATGAGTTGGATGTACAGAAGCAGAACATTTGTTACATTCTGATCACACATAGTGTTACATTAGAGATCATATCTCAGCTACTGTTGGAGCATCGCCATTAATCATGACGATGCTCCAACAGTGAAATCAGAAATGTTTAAGCACGCTTGTTTCTTCTACCTTTGCCACGTCGAAATTTTCTGGGATTCGTAGGGGGCTTCACCGGAACTGGTGATGTTACAGCAACATTGCGTTTTCTACCTCTGCCACGTCGAACATTACCGTTATTCACCGGTTTTGGCGGTAAAACTGGTGATGTGGGACCCACATTATTAACGGGATTCAAAGGGTTAACACCCTTATAATTCCCTATAGGATCATACGAGCAGACAACAATCGCGCCCTTTTGATCATCGCAATAGACAAATCCACTACAACCAACTTTTGTGGTAGTTTTCCATATAACATTCAAATAATGCCCGCATTCACATCCCGCGCGTCCAGGCTGGCAGTTGCATTGATTCGTCGCGTGGTTGAAAAACTGCTTCTCCGCGAACCATTTCTGGACAATGCTACTGGCGGTGTTCTGTCTGTAGAGTTCCCAGAATATGTTTTCCCCGTAAGGACTCGTCGAATGTTGCCTGTAATCAGAGGCGAAAAAATTCGTCCATAAAAACATAACTCATCCAGGTTTGGATTTCTTATTGACACCCATTTATTAGCTCAGTTCATTTCAACTCATCTAAAATTGTGCATATATATAACCCAAATTGAACCATGCAAAATTTTGTCAAAATATTTTTTGTTTGATATGTTATATATAGTTGTATTAAGGAAAAAAATAATTTTTATTAGGTACTAAATAATTATAAAAGAAAAAAAAAAATATTATAACTTTATAAGAATTGCACAGGTTGTTTGCATTGTTGTTTAACACCCCTACCTGTAATCGCATTGTTGTTTGCGCTGGTTCGCCCACGATTGGGAGAATGCAGCTAAGTTGGCGTCCCACTGCAAGGGAGGGACGCCAACGCTTGCCCTTAAATTATTGTGGGATTTGAGGAATTCTTGTTGGACCCAGTCGAATCCGGTTGCTTCTGTGGAGGAAATGAAATTGAAAAACAGCAGCAAGGTTGCTGCTGATAAGATTTGGGTCTTTTGGAATAGCATTGACATTGATAATGATAATGCGTGTAAAATGGTATTGGCAAATAGAAATGGTTCCCTTTTGGGTCCTGGAATTTTGGATTTCAACTACTTTCCCATTTTATGTTTGATTTTGATTTTCTTGTTGTTCTGCATGAACAGAGCAGCGTTAAAAGAGGAGCGAACAATGCGGAGATGAAGAAAAATGAATTTGATTATAGTAAGCTAAAGCTGCGGCCATTTTTGAATTCACGATTTGGGATTCATATTCGCCTCAAATTTTTTTATTCTCCCTCATAAAAGCAATACTATCTATATTGACCTATAGATTATTGTAATGTTCTGTCAAGATTTTTCGAATGTTTAAAATATATGGTGAGTAAAAAGGAAGATAAATACTGTAAATGTTAAGTCGCAGGGTGACCCAATGACTTCAGGATTAAAAAGATAGCCTAACGGACAGTGAATGTAGTCTAAACAAAATTGCTGTATGTTCCATTAAGGGAAGTCTCTTAGCGACCTAGGACGATGCGCAGGCAATAGTTTCATCGGACCAGGGTCAGAGCAGGGGCAGACTAGTGTATAATATATGTGTTCATCTGAACCCAATGGCTTTAGCTTGGAGCATGTATACAGGTTAAAAAAAACCACTAAATAAGCACTAATAATAGATTTTGAATCCAGCAAGTCAAATGGGGTGTGATGGAATCTCCAACTCGAGCTCATAATGTCAGATGATCTTGAATCAGCATTTGGCTGAGGGGGGAAGCTTGAATCAGCCTGATTCTGGTCTTTGTTATTCCTATTTTGAGAAACGGAAAGCTATTGTTGTATCGTAGGAAAAGGGATATGTCCATGGAGGATCACAATCATATTGGAATGATTTCAGTTTTTTAACCTACCAACTAGTTTGAAGAACAGTCATGGATCAAGAGCATTGTTCAAAATAATTTATGAACAATGCTCTTTTGTCTGTCTTTTTCTTTTGGTTCATTTTTTGTACTTCTCTGGTTGTAAGTTGCAACTGTTTCGTTTACTTCATATCTTCTTCATTGTTTTCGACTGAGGTTACTTTCTGGGCAACAGAGTAATGTTGAGCAAAATAGTAGACCAAGTTTACCGCAATGTACATGGGAACTTCTTGTATTATCGCAATAGTTTACCGCAAGAAGAAAATTACTTTGCAATTTTGCTGGTGCATTGTAGATATCAAAAATTCACTATCTCCCTAGAAAGTAATATTCTGGCTTGATTTGCCTTACGTATCCAGGTTTTTCTCATCACGGTATATGTGGACACGAGGTTTTTATTAGGAGTATTTTTTCCTAAAGAGCTTTTTATTCTTGAATGTGCTTGGACTAGCTGTGAAGACTAATTCCAACTTCTATTAGGACTTAGGAGCCATACTCGAAAGCAGTTACGGCTCCAGTTCTACTGGAACTGTGAGTACTTCCTCCATCCCATAATACTTCCACTTTTCACATTTCTCAAAATATCAAAAATAAAAAATAACTTTTTACTACTTTATCATTATCTCTCTCCCATATGCAATCAAATCAATATTGATAATTTTTTAAAAATACTTATATTAAGAGCAAGATGGAAAATTTTAATTAATTATATCTTTATTATATAAATTAACAAGTAATTTGAAACATATATTTAGTAATGTAAACAAGTAGAGTACTATCTTAGGAATGGAATCATACAAGTTCCTATATATGACTAAAAAGTACTACAACAACAATAACATAACCAGTGAGAGGGTAGAGTGTACACAGACCTTACCTCTACCTTGGTAGATAGAGCGGTTGTTTCCGAAAGACCCTCCGCTCAAGACAAAGCATAAGCAAAAGCAAAAGCAAAAGCAAAGCAAGAGAAACGATCAGACCCGATCAATTTTTTTTTTACAGCAATATGAAAATGCTGGTATCAAAAGCGAATAAGTCATGATAGCGCATTCTGAAAAAAATAAGCAGTATCTAGCGCAGGTAAATAAGCTAAACAAAGTACACTATATGACACATAGCCGCAAAAATTAAATACAGGGACTATAAAAGCAATACTGCGCCTATAGGCTAAGCGGGCCTACAATAATAACACTACAACTACCAGTTTGCAAGCGTAAGTAGGACTACGCTCGACTACCTACTACCCTTCTACCCTAATCTGTTTCCTCCACAACCCTCTATATAAGGTCATGTCCTCGGTAAGTTGCACATGTGTCATATCCCGTCTAATCACCTCTCCCCAATACTTCTTCGGCCTACCTCTACCCCTCCTGAACCCGTTCATAGCCAACCTCTCACACCTCTGCACTGGGGCATTTGTGTCTCTCCTCTGCATATGCCCGAACCATCTCAACCTCGCTTCCGGCATCTTATCCTCCACCGAGGCCACTCGCACTCTGTCTGAATATCATCATTTCTAATCATATCCCTCCATGTATGCCCACACATCCATCTCAGCATCCTCATCTCCATAACTTTCATCTTTTGGATGTGCGAAGTCTTGACTGGCCAACACTCCGCTCCATACAACATAGTCGGTCTAACCACCGCCCTATAGAACTTGCCTTTAAGTTTTGGTGGCACATTTTTATCGCATAAGACTTCAGATGCGAGCCTCTATTTCATTCACCCTACCCCAATACGATGTGTGACATCGTCATCAATCTCTCCATCCCCTTGGATAATAGACCCGATGTACTTGAAGCTTCCTTTCTTTGAAATGACCTGAGTATCAAGCCTCACCTCCATGCATGTCTCAAGGTCGATCCGTTACTGAACTTGCACTCCAAGTATTCTGTCTTGATCCTACTCAACTTGAACCCTTTAGACTCCAGAGTCTGTCTCCAAACCTCCAGCTTAGAGTTCCCTCCACTGCGACTCATCAATCAGGACTATGTCGTCTACGAATAACATACATTATGGCACCTCCCTTTGGATTTGTCGCGTCAGTCCATCCATAACCAAGGCAAATACGAATGGGCGAAGCATTGATCCCTGATGCAGCCCCATCATCATTGAGAAATGCTCCGAGTCTCCTACTATCCGTACCCTGGTCTTGGCTCCATCATACATATCCTTGATCGCCCTAGTGTACGCCACAGGCACACCTCTAACCTCCAAAAATCTCTATAGAACCTCCCTAGGACGTTGTCGTATGCCTTCTCGAGGTAGATGAAAATCATATGTAAGTCTCTCTTCCTCTCCTTATACCGCTCCACCAACCTCCTAATAAGATGAATGACTTCTGTGGTCGAACGCCCCGACATGAATCCAAACTTGTTCTCAGAAATAGACACGCCTCTTCTCACCCTCATCTCCACGACCCTTTCCCAAACTTTCATAATGTGGCTTAGCAGCTTGATACCTCTATAGTTGTTGCAACTTTGGATATCACCTTTCTTCTTATACAAAGGGATCATTGTACTCCACCTCCATTCTTTAGGCATTCTCGTCATCTTAAAAATGACGTTAAACAACTCAGTATTCCACTCCAAACCTGCCCTGGCTGCGCTCTTCCAAAATTTAACTGGGATCTCATTAGGCCCAATCGCTCGTCCCCTACGCTTCCTACGAACAACACCCTAACCTCCTCAACCTTAATGCTTCTACAATACCCAAAAATCCCGGTACCTACCAGATTACTCCAAATCTCCCAGCACAATGTTTCTATCTCCTTTTTCGTTCAAGAGTTTATGAAAATAAATCTACCACCTCCACCTAATATGCGCATCCTCCACCAGTACTTTGCCGTCCTCGTCTTGATGACTAAAAAGTATTCAAGGAAAACAATTTCGGGTAGTTTCCTTGGTTTTCTTTCTTTTGTTGGACTTAATTAACTAGTACGTAATATTTTATCCATCTAGGCATTAATTGTATGATCTATTTGCTATGATAATTAACCCAATTATATTGTGTCCAAAACAGTAATAAGACTTGAAACTCTTTAACATTCAAGAAACCATGATCCCCTTGGTTTCCATATGTATCATAGTTTATCCACTTATCAGTCATCTCTAACAAGTTCAAAAATCTTTGCCAACTCTCCATTCAAGTCGAAACAACACAAGTACTTGAGGAAGTTTAAAATTTCGATGGGCTTGAATCCTAAAGAAGAGAAAAACGACAGCAAAAAAGATGCATAAAAATTATTGCCTATGGGTTTTAGGAAAAGCTCAACGACTAACCACAACTAAATTAACATTGTCGTTTACAATTAATGTCACAATAACAAGAACATAATCATAGGACATTATAAACCTACTTTTACACAACCATCGACTGCAGACTACAAGATTTACCTGGAGATACTAGGTAGTCAACAACACCTCCTTAGTGTCAATTTGTCCGAAATGACCCACATCAAATCTTAAAACGAAAATTTGGAAAGCTCTTAAACCATTGGACTTCATAACCGAAACAGCTAATCCAAAAAAGAACAGTTTGAAGAAATGTGGATTTGACGACTTGACCATCATATGACACAGCAATGTAACTTTGCAGAAAATACAGCAGTGTGCAAACAAGTTCCACAACCATGAGATGCACTAGCAAGTAGCAACTATATAGTGCAACAAATATAACTAGTCTTACCTTTCTAACTGCCTATGGAGAACCCAACAAGAAAATTAGTATAACATGGCCAAACCAAAACCATATGATGCATCAACAAGAAGTACAAATTATCTTGGATCTTCAAATGCAAGACAAATGTTTATCTGCTAGAAAACACAAGATGTACTACACTTCCCACTTCAGCTATTGGAGCGACGAAGGACCTATAAGGTCGAATCTAACAGCAAAATACCCAAATAGTGGACTTCTTCTAAATTATGCATGTTCAATGACAGCCTCTAACCTTAGGGAACATTTATGTTTTAACATCAAGCAATCTCCAGCCTACTCTGGACCACTTGAATAAGTCGGAACTAAAAATCTAGCACTGTTTGATCCTTGACATGCAACAGGAGTCTATTTTTCCATGTTAAAGTGTAATGCATTGCAATATAAATGTGACAGGAATTGCAGATCAATAACTGAGAGATTGATGATAAAGTCGTCAAATCAAACACTTCAAGAAGGATACTTTGGTTGTAGTTTCATCATTTTTAATATTGATCGTGGGTCATTTCTGGTAGTTTGACGCCAAGGAGGTGGTTGTCAATTATCCTAGGATACTAGAAAAGCCTTTTTTTTTTGCAGTAATTCGAAGGCCAAAATTTATATAAGCTACAGGAAAGTCAAAAACATTAGAATCCTAGCCGCCCAACCTGCAAGAATTGGAAAGAAGTGGTTAAACGATAAGGAACTTCCATTCTGCAGTTGACAAGGACCCTAACCACAACCTAACAACAGTAAACCATACAATCGAGCAAGTCTTACACTTTAACAAACTTTGGAATCATTCAGGTTCTCCTCCAGCCTTGTCCACAGCAACAGCTTCCTGAATTAAGTGTACCCATAGATTAGGAAAACACTATTATATATTAGAGAAAGATCCCTATAGGTGCTATATACTAGTTGGAAATAAGTTTGTCTTGTTACTACGTTGATTTTGGTCTTTGGACCTATCGCTTTTCTAGGGGTATTTGACCTTATCATAGATTTATCTGCCAGTAAAAATATAGAAAATTGCTGTTACTATTATTATTATTAATAATAATAATATTGTTATTATTATCATAATTATATATGCTCAACTTATTTTTCAATTTTTTTTGGTATGATAATGACATGAGTTGAGCTCAAAAGGAGAAACATGGATAGTGAGGAGTTCATATAGCTGATCCCAAATTATTTGGAGTGAGGCTTTGTTGCTTGTAAGGAAGAAACCAACTAAAGAGGGATCCAGAATTTGGAAACAGTGAGTGCAGAATCTAGTATAGTTGATGTTGACAACCACTCAATGAACTTGGAAGAAGTAAATTGCTTGCAAGGAGATTTTACCAAATTCCAAACATATGAAAGAGTGAAAAAGTACAAAAATATTCTCACGAGGCCTAAGCAAATGTGTGAAGTGTTGAAGACCAAAATAAAAAAAAATGATGTCCTCTTTAATAGCGTAAACTTTTAGACGAGAAGGTCACACACGATCCACATCTCAGATCATGAATACCACATGCATAATTAAAGTAAAAAAAACATTCAAATGCATAATGATGGCACTTCTCTATTTTTCTTTTGAGCCAAACCTAATGCACTACTTATGCGTACAAAAACAAACCTGCTCAATATCTCCTTTGCCATTTGCTTGTGGTTGTGAACCAGGCTGAGGTTGTGAAAACCTATAATAAAACACATAACTATCAGAATTAAGTCATAAAACTGACAAACACTAATTTACCGATGAATTCTTATATGTTGCACACTGATTTATGAATGGAAAGTATTGTGCTGATTGCAAGGTGGAATAAAAAGAGAGCATGAACCGTTTTTATTTTTACAACCTGAGAGCCCTAGCTTTCCTTTTATCTTCCTCCACTAGATCAGTCTTTGCTGGTGGTGCAAACCTTGTCAACCTAGCCTTCTTCTTAGCTTCCTCATCAGCTGTGTCAGATTTCACAAGCCCAAACCTAAAGAACAACCAAAATCTATCAAGAAACTCGTAACAAATTTAACTAATACATCTCAGATGGAGAAAACAGGGAGAAATAGAAACCTCTCAGCCCTAGCCTGCTTCTTATGCTCCTCAGATTTCTTTAAAGCATCTGACCCTTGAACTGGGGACACAGAGCCAAACCTGTGAAATATAATTCAAAAAACAGTAGAATCACAATACTCCATAAGACACAAATGAAGAGACTAAACTAAAAAATGCAAAACACGTGAATGCTATCAACTTTTTTGCTTTTATCATGACAAACTAAGAAATGCTAATAACTTGGTCACATTTATGTACATTTACTGCAAGTGCAACCAGATAGTTACCTAAATCTAAGAAAATAATAATCCAATATCTGAACCTTTATTAGTGAAGTGTCTTGACTTCCTAGAATAAAGTTCTAAAAACTGTTTAACTGCTCATCCTCTCAATTAAGCATTAAAATGCATCAGCAAATAAAAACAACAACATACCCAGTGTAATCCCACATGTGGGCTATGGGGAGGGTAGGATGTACACAAACCTTACCCCTACCTTTGTGGCGGTAGGGAGGCTGTTTCCAATAGAACCTCGGCTCAAAAGAGAATTTTTGACTTAAAATGCATCAGCAAATTGACTTAAATTGCTCACCAACATTCCCCACAACAACCAGAAATCTATACGAGGCATATAATCACCAATGACCACACACAAATTCTCAAAAACTTCCAGTTGAACCTAAAGGTATTACACGGTAACTACAATACGACGACAACAACAACAACAACAACATAATACCCAGTGTACGGTAACTACAATAATCATAGGCAAAATCCCATCTACAAAACAATTAAGAAGGCTAGTTTCCAGCAAAGAGCAATTATGTGACATTTGTTCTTGGGAACTTATCTCACAAAAAAAAACTACTAACAATTTCTAAAAGTATATAATAAAATGCCGGAATTGCACTCAAACTATAGTACCTCTCCGCTCGAGCATTTCGCTTTTCTTCTTCGGACAGCTGAACAGGCATTCCAAACCGCTCGGCTCGCTTCATCTTCTTCTGTATATATTATCATTACCCTGGCAGCTCTCATCTCCTCCCGCACCGCCAGATGTCGGCGACTCCGGTGCGGAATTAGGAGGAGATACAGTTTCAGCCGTTGGATTGGGATCTGACGGCGGCTGATCTAGGGTTTTAATAGGGTTTTCGGGATTCTGGTGCGCTGTTGTTGTGGCCATAGCGAAACGGTGAGATTGGTGTGATTCTAATGGCTTGTAGCCTGGTTCGGAACAAATTCAATTACCAAAACACCCTCAACTCCTCTCTCGCTCTCTCACTCTCTCACTCTCTCACTCGTGTTGTGTTTTCGATTTTTTCCGACAAGATATCCCAACTATTTTCATTTTGCACCTCTAATTATGTACCTACTTCCATATTGATAGAATATAGTAGTATATTTCTAACATACGTAGTAGGGATGACAGGTGGGTATAATTTTGCGGATTTCGCACCGCATTCGTCTCAGTTGGGGCGGGTATGGATATAACTTTGGCGGGTAGTAGGCGGGTATGAGTATTGAAAATGTATCTGTCACGGGTAGGCGGGTAGGTGGTGGATTTGCAGTCATATCCGCCCGCCTTACCCGCCCCAAGCCCAAAATATTAGCAGCCCATAAGTCGTGCCTTTAGCCCATAAGTCACGATGAGTCTCTCATTCTCCAACAAAACTCAAAAACCTACGCCTCTTCAGTCCTTCACGCCTCCCTCTCTCTCGTTCCCCTTCACACCGTCTCTCCCCACTCTCTCATTCTCGACGTCTCTGCCTTTTTCTTTAAAGGAGATGTTGATCGGGAAATATTGGAAAATATTGTTGTCTTTGCTTTGTGCTTTGGGGTTGTCTTGGTGAGGTCAATTTTTGTGCATTTGTTAAGTTTTACCTATTGGGTTTGTGGAGTTCAATTAAAAAAGTTGAAAAAACTTTAGCTTATATAGCTGAAATAATATCTAGGTTTTGTCTACATTTGTAATATATAGTTATTTGGGTGGATAATTTTTGGGTTTTCTTGAAAATTTTGTTTTCTTGATTCTTTGTTGTGCAAGGGGGAAGAGGTGAAAAAAATGAGGAATTTTGATGGTGAAAAAATCTGAAATTCTCTCTCTCTCTCCCAAAGAAAATGAGACCGTGACAGTACTGATTCTTGACTCAAATTTTTGGGATTTGAATTTTTGGGACCATGTTGATAAAAAATGAATTGATTACAAAATATGGCAGGCAAGTACAGGCGGATATTGGCGGGTGACGGATATCCACTTGGGTGGTGGAACGGGTGTGGATTTAGGAATATACCCGCCTAGGCGGGTATGGATGTTGAAAATTGTACCCGCCACCCGTGGCGGGTATAAAATTTTCTGGCGGGTACGGGTGCGGGGGAGGGGGTACCCGCACCCGCCCCGCCCAATTGCCATCCCTAATACGTAGTATATTTCTTGATATTATTAGTGATATTGTACCTTTGTAATTATGGCAGTAATCTTTAGTATTAGGAAAATATATTTTTTATTTTCGCAATTATAGGCTAGGTTTACTATTGTAAATAATGTATATAAACCTATTACATTAATAAAAATGATCAAGGAATTATTCTCTTTCATGATATCATCAGTCTAGGACAAACTTTTCCTTCTCCAAATGATCGTCTAGTTAGATGGTTGCAGGCCATTCCGAGGCATATAATGGGGTTAACACTCTTCTTCACCAAAGCAATCATCTCCCAACGTTCTACCAGGCTCGTTCCATGCTCATCTTATAAGAAGCGGGATTGGCTAAAAAGGCGGCTATCGGAGCCAATTCCATCATGATAGTGGCCACATCCCGCTAAACTGATGACTCTCAATCGTTCTCCAAAAATTATGATCAAAACCATAACAACGGGGGGGCAAAATGGTCAAAATCGTGGAAAGATCGCGGTGGCAAGAGTGGTGACCTCGGCGGCAATGGCGGATGAGCAGCCGGCAGTGGCGGTCTGCAGGGGACCGGCCACTGAACCCCTGGCAACAGGCTTGGGCCACTGGGCAGTGGTCCATGTCGCCTTGCCCAGTTTCAACTTGGGCCTGGCCCAATGGACAGTAGAGGCAGCAGCAGCCTGGGCCTCGCAATTACACGGCCTGGCAGCAGCCTGGCCTACTTGGGCCTCGGCCACATCAGGCCTTCGATGTTGCAGGCCCAGCAGCAATCCCGACCCACACGGATATCGAGGCGGTAATGCATACACTTGGGCTAAATCCTCCGGATGCAAATTGGTATATGGACACCGGTGCTACTTCTCACATGACGTCCGCACCAGGTAATCTCTCGTCTTATTTCAATTTGAGTAAAAATCGTGGCATAATTATTAGTAATGGTAATTCAATTCCAATTCGTGGTTTTGGTCACACAAATTTATCTCACCCGAACCAACCCTTAGCCTTGAAAAATGTCCTTCATGCTCCTCACTTAATTAAATTTTTTGTGTATGTTTGGAAATTTACAATTGATAATTGGGGTTCTGTTGACTTTGACCCTTTTGGATTTTCTGTGAAGAATTTCTCGACGGGGATACCTCTAATGAGATGTGATAGTCGGGACGAGCTCTATCCCATCACCACATCCACCACCACCACTAAACAAGCCACACAATTAACGTTTGCCGCCTTAGCACCTTCCTTATGGCATGCGTGTTTGGGTCATCCGGGAGCGTCTGTTATTTTCTCCCTTAAAAATAATAAATTTATTAAGTGTAATAATACGCGTCTAATGTTTGTCCTTCTTGTCCGCTTGGGTAACATGTAAAATTGTCGTTTATTCACTCAAATTCTAGTACTTTGTTGCCATGTGATATTATTCATTGTGATTTGTGGACATCTACCGTTTTGAGCTCTTTGGGCCACCGTTATTATGTGTTATTTTTGGATGATTATTTAATTTTTTGTGGACATTTCCGTTATCTAATAAGTCTCAAGTTTATTCCACATTTCTATCATTTAGAGCATTCATCCATACCCAATTTGAATAGAAAATTAAAAACATTCAATGTGATAGTGGAAGGGAATTTGATAATGGGCCATTTAGGGAATTTTATAAGGTTAATGACATATCTTTTCGGTTTTTTTGTCCACATACATTCAATGTGATATCTAATGTCACAAAATCACCTACCACGTAATCATGTGTCTGCCCTTCGTGACCCAAATTGGAAAATGGTCATAGATGATGAGTATAATGCTTTTATTGAAAATAAGACGTGGGAGTTTGTGCCCCGTCCGCCTGGTGTCAATGTGATTCGTTTTATGTGGATTTTTACTCATAAAGAAAAATCTTATGGTTGTTTTGAAAGACATAAGGCCCATCTTGTAGGTGATAGTAAAACTCAACAGGTTGGCGTGGATTGTGGAGAGACATTTAGTCCGGTGATCAAACTGGTTAACTATTCACATTATTCTCAGTCTGGTTCTCTCAAAAGCATGGCCCATTTATCAACTGGACGTGAAAAATGCGTTCTTACACTGTGATCTCAAGAAAAGTGTATACGTGCATCATCCCTTGGGTTTTAGGGACCCCGATCATCCTAACCATGTGTGCTTGCTGAAGAAGTCCTTGTATGGATAAAACAGGCCCATATGGCCGGGTACAAAAGGTTTGCAGATTATGTGTCTACTATTGAGTTTTCTCACATCATGTCTAATCATTCTCTGTTCATCTACCATTGCGGTACTTTTATGGCATACATTCTATTATATGTGGATGATATTATATTGATTGCCTCATCTGATAAACTGCGTAAGTCTATCATATTTCTTCTCAGCTCTGAATTTGCTATGAAAGACTTGGGGCCTTTGAGTTATTTTTTGGGTATAGATGTAACTCGTTATGCAAGTGGTCTATTTCTATTCTAGAGGAAGTATGCAACTGAGATTATTGAACGGGCTGACATGTCATCCTGTAAGTCATCTCCTACCCCGGTTGACACCAAATCGAAGTTGAGTGCTAATTCTAGCACACCCTACGAGGACCCGTCTACTTCTTATATAGTTCCTTAGTTATAAGAACACTTGAAAAGAATATCTTTGGATTAATTGTTCCGATTTTTAACAGGCTTTAACATTTTGGGCAGGCTACACCTTTACTTCTGACGGTAGCGGTTATTGAACTCAGTGATATTGCATTCGCTGTGAGTTTTCTGTTCATACTGGATATGTGATATCTTTCAAGTGCTATACCTGTTTTTTCCTGTCCTAACAACAATGTTGTGTTCTTCTCAGGTTGATTCTATACCAGCAGTTTTTGGTGTCACGAGAGATCCTTTCATAGTTTTTACATCCAATCTCTTTGCAATTTTGGGTAGAGCCTTTGTTCTTTATCTTGCTTCTTATTTTAAAATTTTTAACCACAAGAGCTATAAACAGAGCCAATTACTAATTGAAATGTGATTTCTTGTACCAAATTAGAGTTGGTTTAAACTAAGTGATATTTGGCATATGTTATTCTATGCTTTGTATATGAACATGTTTGGCGTTCTTTTCATCAATTCATATATATTGAGGACCCATGTGCATGGAGTTAGTTGTTTACGCGGTGCTTGTAGTGTGTTACAAAGAAAATATCTTAGTCACTCTATTGCTCATTCTGATTTCACGAATAAGTAGGTCTTCTTTTGTTATTACCCTTCCCAAAAATATGCTTCCCCCCCCCCCCCTATAAACTAGGTAACCAACCTAGCTCTTCTTTATGCAGGATTGAGGTCATTGTACACACTCATTTCTGAAAGTATGGCGGAGTTGGAATATCTACAGGTGAGAATTGACTTGCTTTTATCAGTTTCTGCTTGCTGCACTGCAACAACCATTCATTCTAATCGTATGGAGTTGGTCATGATTGCTCAAGTTAGAGCTCTTGTTCTGCCTATATGAGTCAGTAGCATTAAAAATTAAATAGAACAAATCAAACTAGTTGCTAGTCTATTAGTGATTGATCTTTAAAGTTCACTTTTTCATATTTTCACGGATGACAAGTTTTAACTAAGATCCTCATTTCCGTTCAGCCTTCCATTGGTGTTGTCCTGGGATTCATTGGATTAAAAATGATCCTAGACTTTTTTGGTGAGTTTCTGCAAACATCAGTTGAGCTGTTTCTTCTTACGATTAAAATCCAGTTGAGCGTACGACTGATATAAAAATTTCGTGCAGGATACGATGTTTCCACAGAGGCTTCTCTTGGTGTTGTAGCTACATGTCTTAGTGCTGGAGTCTTGCTGAGTCTTGTAAAGAAATCTGATCAATGAGTTGGGGTGCTCTTTAAGATGCTGATCTCTTTCATTTAGGAGGATAAAGGATATCCATAGTGTTCCTTTTTTCTTCTCTTCTTTGTTGCCTTGGCATCTTTACTAGTGTGGCCTGCTCTGCCAAATGTACTTTATTCAATTACAGTGCAAAAAAATACTATCAATCTTTAACATGTTTTTGTAATAAATTAATTTCTTTATATCTAGCTAGTCTCAGAGCTAGGATTTTGAAAGAAAAAATGGAAGGATGAGTGTGAATGTTGAGCTGAGTATGTAAGCCATGTATCTGGGATAAACTTAAATAAAAGAAGGACTTTCGGATTTTTTGCACCCAGTTTGTGGGGGAGGGGGGGGGGGGGGGATTGCAAGAGCACATACATAAAGGGTTTCTTTTCAAAATTTTGAAACTATGAGGGAAGTTGTCTACAGGGTCCAAAATAGTAGATATTGAAGTTAGTTTACATTTTTATCTTAAACTCTAGCTTTAATCTTTGTTGTCTTTTCTGTCATAATCTTTTGATTGCTCAAAATATTTTGGACAGGCTAGCAAGTTCCTTAAAAGTTAGGAAAGGAGTAGAAATATAAGTTCAGCCTTGCCAATTTTGTATTTGGTTTCTTTGTTACAAATTGATTGATACTATGATTATTTGGGGACTCTATACGATTTTTGAAAATAAACTTTAATTTTTTTTAAACTATTACATGTGATTTGTAGTACTTGTATAATTTCCCTGTATGAGGTTTTTCTCATTCAAGTTTTATCAAATAATATTTTGAAAAGCAAAGGTGAAGTAGAACACTAACCTAATTTCACTAAACAGGAGACAAATATCATCTTTACAGAAAGGTATAAAACGCGAACAGTTTAAGTAACAAATTCGTCAATTTTATTATTCTTCTTTTTCTTTCTTTTGAGTCGTGGTAATATCAGTATATCACCGTCCCCCCTCCCCATACACCCCCCATTTCTAACGGTAAGACCCCACCAACAGTGCCGCTCCGATCACTCACCGGCGGCGACGGTAAGACCACAACAACATAGCTCCGACCACCCATCGACGGTGACGGAAAATATTTTTTTTTACAAAATTTCATTTGTTTTTGTTCCTTTTCTTGTGTTCTTTTTATCTTAGATATACGCAGGTGCTCGATTTTTGGGCGAGAACTTTCGGTGAATAGTGCGTGAACAGTGTCAGAAACAATGACGATGAACAGTGCCAGACACAGTGACGGTGAACAATGATTTTCGCCGTCAATCAGGTTCAGGAAGAGACTCGGAGCACTTCCCAGTGATGATGGGGTTGCACCAGAGATCAACTCTTAGCCCAATCCTATTTGCCTTGGTGATGGATGGACTGACGCGACAAATTCAAGGGGAGGTACCATGATGTATGTTATTCGCAACGACATAGTCCTGATTGATGAGACTTGCAGCGGAGTGAACGTCAAGCTGGAGGTTTGGAGACGGACTCTGAATTCTAAAGGATTCAGGTTGAGTAGGACCAAGACAGAATATTTGGAGTGTAAGTTCAACAACGAGAGCGACCCTGAGACAGACGTGGATGTGAGACTTGGTACTCAGGTCATTCCAAAGAAAGGAGGCTTTAAGTACCTAGGGTCTATTATCCAAGGTAATGGAGAAATTGATGACGATGTCACATATCGTATTAGGGCAGTGTGGATGAAATGGAGGCTCGTATCTGGAGTTTTGTGCGACAAAAAAGTGCCACCAAAACTTAAAGGCAAGTTCTATAGGGTAGTGGTTAGATCGACTATGTTGTATGGGCGGAGTGTTGGCCAGTCAAGACTTCACACATACAAAAGATGAAAGTTGCGGAGATGAGGATGCTGAGATGGATGTGTGGGCATACAAGGAGAGATAGAATTAGAAATGAAAATATCAGAGACAAAGTAGGAGTGGCCTCGGTGGAGGATAAGATGCGGGAAGCGAGATTGAGATGGTTCAGTGCGGAGGTGTGAGAGGTTGGCTATGGACGGGTTAAGAAAGGGTAGAGGTAGGCCGAAGAAGTACTGGAGAGATGTGATTAGACGGGATATGACGCAGGTGCAACTTACTGAGGACATGAACTTAGATGGGGGTTGTGGAGGACACGGATTAGGGTAGAATGGTTGTAGGTAGTCGAGCGTAGTTCTACTTATGCTTGCAAAATGATAGTTGTAGTGTTATTACTATAGGCCCGATTAGCCTATTCCACTTATAGGCGCAAATATTGCTTTATAGTCCCTTGTAGTTTGATTTCTGTTTCTATGTGTTCCCTAGTGTACTTTGTTGATATTATTTATCTAAGTTAGCTACTGCTTCTTCCTGCCAGAATGCGCTACCGTGACGTATTCAATTTTGTTATCAGCATGTTCATATTGCTTTAATTTCTTGTCTGGGTCTGACCGTTTCTCTTGCGTTGTTGTGCTTGCTTCACTTGTGATTATGCTTTGTCTTGAGCCGAGCCGATGGTCTCCCGGAAACAACCGCTCGACCTACCAAGGTAGAGGTAAGGTCTGTGTACACTCTACCCTCCCAGACCCACATTATGGGATTTCACTGGATATGTTGTTGTTTTTGAGTCGTGCCCTAAAATACAATGTGCATCCCACCAAAAGAATCCATATTAAGTTGATCATGATTCATGAATGTCAACGTTCAACATTTTTGATTCATTTCAATGTTACTCACCAAAATGTTGTTCCTTCGTGTCTTCATCATAAAACAAAAATATATTACTTACCGGAAAATTGTCATTAATATGCCCATCTAAATATTGTTGCACTCAAAAGATGTCGTGATAACATGGAAACCATGGGATTGTACCGCAGGTTGGGATGAATTATTACAACAATCATCTTCTTGACTTCTTGTCCATATCTCCATTGACAACACTTGTTTTTCTTTTTGTTTTTCTCAACAATATCGGTTTTCTTTCCTAATCGTCGAAATTCTCTCAATTGTGACCCCACTGCCATTGAAGCACTCTAATCTCTGTAGAAAATATATAAACATTCTGAACAAATGACTTTCAAGTTTCAACCCTAAGGGTTGGGTCATACACATGCTACAACGGCAATTACATGGGGCGGAGTGAATCCAGAAAGATTGTCGCTCAATACGCATTGAGATTCTAATAAATGCTCTTAGCATCTTGAGTTGAGCTTGAAAAAGCCAAGATTTTTACTTGGAGGTCCAATATATGAAGAAGTAAATACATGAAGAAGCCAAAGAAATTCAACATCTAATATATAACATGTATATACAATGTAATTTTATCTGAAAGAGGTTCATATGCACCCACCTAGCTTCGTCCCTTGGGGAGTGGGATGGGGGAGTGGGGAGGTTGATGCATAGCTCACTTGGTGCGTTCCCTGCCTTCCGTAATCGAGGTGAAGGGTTCAAACCCCAACAGTGGTGTATTATCTCGTTGCCCTTCCCCAAAAATAAAACATAAAGAATATATTCTTGAATTTTTTACAAGAGCGACTGTAATGACACTGATGAGAACAAACTGAACAGTAACATTAAAAGAAGAAAACAAAATGTTCTTCAGCAACATTTAAGAGCCATATGCAAACTTGTAATATTACAATTTTATGCGTTTTCCTCGAAAATGTCATTTCAACTTATATGGCCACAGGAAATAAACACAATCACGCGATTGTACATCATAATGAGCTATTCTAACACATACTTGCACTCGCAAATACAAGCCATGTCTGTACAACAAAAATGCCGGAGGCTTTGGAGGTCTACCCAAAGAATGACCAAAACCACAAATCTGATGAACGCAAATCACCTATAAATACAATAACTGAGGGGAACAAGCAGCTTCAACTGAGAAAGAACAAGGTAGGACCTTATAGCTGGTCTGACTTCTGAGGGAAAAAATATTTGTCGCGCCAATTTTAGTTCATATGATTGAACCTGCACTTGAGTGCCAGTGGTTTGTTATCTGTACTTTCAACTTAGCTGGTATTCAAGAGGTCCCTGCCCTTGCTCCCCCTTTTTAAATGATCTCGTTTTGTCTTCCATCACCATCTAGTTCCATAGCTCAATTTGACATTTTTGCTGCTTATCACCATCGTTTCATTCTGGGTGAAGTAGCAGGTCCTGGTCGTGAAGTTTGGATGCCTCCCCGAGTTTCATGATCAATTTTTGTGAAGCAAGGTAGGTCAAAGCCGTGACAACATCTGCTATGACTGGACGCATGTTAGGTTGCTCCTGAACACACATTGCTGCAACAGCTAGAGCTTGGTACATGCCCCTTACTGGATAATGGCCTTGCAGCATCGGATCAGCCATCTGCGAGAACTTCCTCCGATCTTTGAACAATGGTCTTGCCTGATATCCAGAGCACAATTGTAAAATTAGAAACTTGGTTCTCTTTATGGTTGGCTAACAGAAAAGAATAATCTACACTACCCCACACACACAATGCCCCAAGAAAAGCAAAAACAAAGAGGAACTGAACTCTATAAATCTCTCCTTTGCTCCATTTGCCACACGATAGAGGATCAAAATTTTCCTTAAACATCACATATATGAGGCCTTGAAAGAGATTCTAGCCTTCCGACATTAAATGCTCTACAACCTTCCAGCTCTAAACACTCCATTAACAGCACGTCAAAATCAATTGAAATACCAACCTTGCCCCTACCCACAATGGTAAAAACACACAGTTTACCGAGCTTTTGTTATTTCTTACAGGAATAAGTAAAATACTCTAGAACTTCCACGAAGGATTCTCAAGTCACTCAAATGCATCTGCCTCCAGATAGGGCAGTAGATAATTTTCAAACTATTATCATATTAGATCAGCAATTACCAGCTTGTATTCATTGAACTCATCTTCTTATTTTTGACAAGGTTCATTGAACTCATCTTATGCATTGCAGATTACTGTAAAAGCATTTATTAACTGTCCGATAATACTTTATTCCCTTTTATAGTTGAACAACTATAGGGATCATAATATATCAATGAAACAACAAGCCACCGCAGAACAACAGCAACCAAAAAGCTGTATGTTAAGAAAATCTTACCCATATAACCAGATTGAAATCTCCTCCAGTTTTTGAACTTTCAATTGCTTTCCTGCCTGTAATGATCTCCAAGAGGACTACCCCAAAGCTATAAACATCTGACTTCAAAGTCAACTGTCCAGTCATGGCATACTCTGGTGCGCAGTACCCATAAGTACCCATAACTCTTGTAGAAACATGGGTGTTATCTCCTACGGGCCCCAGTTTGGCCAAGCCAAAGTCAGAGAGCTTTGCATGATAACCCTCACCAAGCAAAATGTTGGAGCATTTTAAATCACGGTATATTACAGGGGGGCTTGCACTGTGTAGATATTCCAAGCCTTTTGCGGCTCCGGCAGCAATTTTCATTCTTGTGTTCCAATCTAGCCGCTCCTTACCTGGCGTGGGATCTGCAGAAAAAATCACTTCAATTTCAAATTTAAACCGAACTTTCAAAATAAAATGAAAAAGAAAAGTCTACCTAAGAAAGGTTACCATGAAGATGGTCTTCCAATGACCCTAATGGCATATATTCGTAGACCAGAAGTCTCTGATCTCCATCAGCACAATAGCCGATTAGATTTACAAGGTTAGGATGGTGTAACAGACTTAACATCAGCACTTCGACAAGAAATTCCCTGTTGCCTTGCAATCCATTACGATCAAGTTGCTTGATGGCAACAACCTGCACCAATCAAAACCAATAAAAAGGTGTTAAACGTCAGCTTCAGCCAACAACTTAGAAGTAAGAAGCAAACCATCAAGCATGGTGCCACCCCTGGAAAAAAAAGTTAAATAATCCCTAGTCAATTATACCTTTGCTTATTTCAACTCCAAACACATTTATGTGTGGAAAAAAAAAAGACAATTGAGCCCAATTAGCTTAACAAATATGGTAAAAAGTATAATAGAAACCAAGGTATCCATGAAATGTACGTTAACGCTTGTTAGAAAGTAGTAAAGTACTTTCCTGATTCTGCCATGCCACGACACAACTACATATAGTAAGGCCTCTAAGCCTCACATTTTGCACATGCTAAAAGAACAAAAGTGGCATTTTCATTTTAGGTTTCTCATGTAACACAAACTGAAGTGACCCAGTGTTCAACTTTTTGCCAATTGACAAACCGGGAAGAAGTTCAATTGTTTGCCCTCTGCAAATGAGCCAACTGAAGATAACATAGCTATGCTCATCCGGAAAGGATAAAAGTCTGTGACTTGGCTCAGTAAGAATCAAGAAGAAAAATTTTAAATACTGAAAAGATTTACCCGTGAACACTATTCAGAGAATATTGAGATCAACAGAATTTGGTCAATTAGAGGCAAACCAATCTATTGATCTCTTTGTTAAATTCCATTATTAGCAAAAAGAAAAAGAGTTGATGAGAATTGACCTGATTGGACTCAATCACCCCTTTGTATACTCTACCAAAGCCTCCTTCTCCAAGAAGATAATCACCTCGAAAATTTTTTGTTGCAGCCGCTAATTCACGAAATATAAAAGTCTTGGCTGCAATTTGGTTGGACCCTGCATCCTTATCAACTTCCTTTGTGTGTAATGAATTCTTTGCTTTCGGCTTATCTGAAGAGAAGAACATAAAATAGAATAGTAAACAAAGCTTAACATTGAAATGAAGCAACTAGTGTTCAGAAACAAGAAGGATGATTGGAAAACAGGGAAAATGGTTAGGTATAACTTTTTTATTCGTTCAACTGTGGGATATGGGAGGTTGTTTGAAGTTTGAACTATGAAACTTCGTTAACTGTAAAAAGGTTGCTTGGAAGTTTGAACTATGAAACTTCACTAGCTGATGTTGTTTACATTAGAACTTTTAATATGATATACAATACCAAAAACAGCAAGACTGACAAGCTCACACGGATAATGGTACCAATAATTTATCTGTGACAGTTTCTTTGTGAGACAACCATTTTCTTCAAAAATTTAATTATGCACAATACATGTTGTCAATTGATACACAAATACCAGTTAACTGATTATGACATACTGAAATAAAAAGTTACAAGTCCCAAAATCCATATTGTAAAATGGAAAAGCCACAAATCTTTGGAGGCCAAAGTGAAATCATGTCACCCTACTTGAACAAACTTGCCACAATGAACAAAAGCCTGGTAGTCTGGTTTTTGTCCTTTTCTTATTTTGTCTTGGAGAGGGTAGGGTTGGAGGGTGTGTGTGTGGAAGATATCTCGCCTCGTCTGCAGAAGGAAGATTGGAACCATTGACTTGAGGCTACCAAACTCCTCTAACATTTCATCACATTATCACGTTACAAGGACCTTGCTTCTGGTTCTACGAGGCATTCACACAAAATGACAAAGTAATTGAAATCATTTACCACTTAAGTTCTTATTAGATACTAACTGAAAGCACTAGTACCACGTCCATACAAAACTACTACCATTTTTTTAACCATGGTGTCCGAGCCAGCTAGCGCACACCTCGACTAATTCCACGGGATACCTGCAGCCTCACACCAGTAACAGGTACAAGGTAACTCTATCCACAAAGATTAGGACAGATGGAAAGCAATCACCTAGTGTTTTTGTCTATGTTGGGTTTGAACCTAATACCTCATAGTTCTCAACCCACTTCATTGACTACCATTTAGCAAATTGAACCATAGTTTGTCCCAAATGTCTGCATCAGAATCATCTTAATTGTTAGACATCGCCTCTAAATATCCAATTCCAATTAATTCTTCCATGACTATAACCTAAACTTTTGTTAATATGAGAAGTGTTGAGGCCATCTTAGGTGCACCACTCAACTATTCCTCTGGATACCTGCATTCCTCCACTACCACCGGTACCGGGTTACTCTTCCCACCAAAGCCTAGCGAAATAGGTAAAAATCACCTAACTTTTTATTTTCTCCTGTGATTGAACTCTGATCTCCAATGTTTCTCATTCCAACTACAACCTAGACAAAATTAACCAGAGGGAGCAGGTAATCGGGGCACTTCCATAACATATCACCACAACAATCAAGTAGTATAATATTAAGTCATTGATTATGATATCAAGATCCAGGTCAAAGTACCCCAAAATGATAAAACATCTAAACATCCAAGAATCAGAACTAAAAACTCAAAACAACCAAAACCCACAAATATAAAACATCCCCATTTCACCAAATCAAACAACCAGTTGATTATACACACAAAAATCACAACTTTACAGATTATCAAGATGCTGAATATTCAAGAATCAGAAGTAAAAACCCAAAACAACCAAAACCCACAAAAATTCAACAGATATAAAACAACCCCATTTCACTAAATCAAACAATCAGTTGATTATACACACAAAAATCACAACTTTACAGATTGATAAATATACCAGAAGAGTGTTGGACCGAATCGACAGTTTTTTTCTTCTTTGAGTTCTGTTTGGATGGTCCAGAACAAGGAAACCAACCCATTTTTGTTCTCCTTGGGAAGTTAATGGAGAGTGGCAACTTGAGAGAGGCGAAGTTTTGCACAGCTGATTAGCTGTCTTGAAATGTGAAGACTGAAAGATTAAACCTTTTGGTGGCCTTTTTTTTTACCGTTTTTATTTCATTTACTTACAATAATTGTCGGAAAACCTGTAATTTTGTTTTTTAAGGAGTAAAAGAAATGATGACTTCACTCTTAAAGTTAGTTGACTTGGTCAATTTAAGACAAAAACTTTTCCTTTTTTTTTTGTGTTTCTTTTTAAAAATATTTCAGAAACCTCGTGCATATTTTCATTTTCAACACAAATATTGATTTTGATTTGAAATATTACACTCATTTTTTTAATTTTATTTTTTTCTAACAAAACGGAGATTCAAATAATAAAATTTATGAAATGTTCGAGAATTTTTTTGAAGTTTTCAATTGTAAAAACTGAACTACATTATAATATTCTAGAGTTTCATTTATAAAAACCGACACTCCAAGACCTAGACCTGTCCATAGGGTCGGGGACCCGCCCGGCCCGAAAAAAATAGGGCCGGGGTCAACTTTTAGGCCGACCCTAGAGCCACTCGACCCGAGGGGGTCGGGGGTCGAAGCCGGGGTCAAAAAAAATTACCCGTCTGACCCGGCCCGGCCCAGCCTCGGCCCGACCCCGACCCACATATTTTTTTAATATAATTTATATTATTTTTCCTTCATTAATATTTATTTTGTACTTATATATATTTTTGTCATTAATAAGTGATATAATGCCTGTTTATATATATATATATATTGCTCTAATCTACATTTAGCTCGACATAAAATAAGATAAAAACGGTAGCTGATTATTAATTATATATTTATATTATTAGTCATTTTGTTAATATCACGGAAGCATAATGTAGGGAGATAAAGTAGTTGTAAATTGGTGAAACTTTAAATGGTCATAACTCTGCGCTCGGATGTCCGTTTTATCCGTTTGTTTTTTTGAATTTACATATTTTTTCGAGACAGGGCCGGTCAAACCGCCATTGGCAGAGCCAATTTTTAGAAAAACGTCAGTTTTGCCAATCAATTTGTGTTTTTCCCCAAATCGATTTCTAATTTTCTTTTTCTTTAGTCAAGATTTCACGATATACAATACATTTCAACGTCGAAAATTCGTGGTAATGTAGGGGTGAATACCAATTTCAGTTTTGAAAATTCAATTTTTTAAAAAAAAAATTCGCCCCGAGCCGAACTGACCCTGCCCGCCAAAAAAAAATCGTCGGGTCAGGGCCGACCCGTGACCCGTAGGGTCCCGAAGGGTCGGGGGGCCGGTCGGAATTTTTAAAAAAATATAGGGTCGGGGTCGGGCAAGGAGGAAAAAAAAAGCCACCCGACCCGGCCCTGACCCGGCCCGACCCGACCTTTGGACAGGTCTACCAAGACCATATCATGAAGTTCGAATTTCTAACGGAAGCTGAAGAAACAGGTCTCTATTCTATAAAGAAAACAAGGGTAGAAGAGTATTCGTGATTGAAAATTAGCTCTTTTTCAATTACATTTTAAACATCGGTTATATTTCAACAACCCGTCCTAAAATTGAATACAATGTATAAAATTTTACTTTTCTCTCATCATCTATCGCGTGGTTTCTTTCTCTATCAACTCCGTCATTGGAGTTGCTTTGAGCTTCTCTCTCTATCTCCCTATTAAGTCATTTGAGCTAATATTACTCTAGTCTCGCTCATTAAGTCGTTGAATTATCTACTTCAAGCTCACTCTAGTTGAACCTCCTCTCTCTACTTCGAAAAAAAGAAGTCTACCGTTTACATATAAACCCCACAATGGAGTAACACATCCAAAGGGTTTATAATAACTTGCATCATTTCACCCATTATGTTAACGTTTTAAGTTGGATATTCAGATTTTTTCACACTAAAAAGTTGAGTTAGTTTATACATCAACTGTCCCTCAAACTTGCCACAAAATTTCATTTACACACTTGAACTACGACTTATTCAAATTGAGCACCTGAACACTTGCTAAAGTATTTCTATGAGACACTTTTGATTCACATTTTAAATTTTCTTTCTGCATGTGTTTTCAAATACCCATTACGTAGATAAATTAATCACTTAAAATATGTCATATCCTTTAATTATACGAATTAGTCTCAATAAGCCATAGAATCTCACGCATGTTCCAATTTAGTGTGATGTATAGTTAAAGGAGATAATATATTTTAAATGGTTAATTTATTACGTAACACGCATTTGAGAATACAAATAATAACAACATACCCAGTAGGACATTTGAGAATACATGCAAAAAAGAATTTAAAATTTGATCTGAAAGTATCCAATAGAAACATGTTATAATGTGTTCAAGTGTTCAATTGAAACAAATTATGAAATTTAATGACAAGTTTACTGTTAAGCCTAATTAGAAGTTTTGCAAATTCTTCAAAAATAGATGATTATATTATGTCAATTGAAAATGAAATTGGATTCTAATGGTACTTTACTTTCTCAAATTATACTCATCTAAACCAACGTCACATTTTAGTACTCTGTCCTAAATTAGATGCATTAATTCTTGATTCCTCCATCTTTTCGTACGGGGTTTTCAATTTAAGTGTCACACTTTTTTTTAATCGGTTTATGAAAGAATATTGTCTTTTTATAAATAAATTAACTTTAAAATTTGTATTTATTTTTAATGAGATGATTTATAGTGATACAAGTTTCTAAATTTTATTTTAGTTCAACTTTTTTTCTTCTAAACTCCATGCACAGTTAAACAATACTATATAAATTGAAAAGGAATGAGTAATTGTTATTGACAAAAATCCAAATCAAGACGATTGTTCCACATCAGTTCCATTATATTATGCACAAATCTTGTGTGTTGAAACTTTACACTTTTCTATATTTCATAATAAAAAATGTAACACTGATAGCGGATTAAGGAGTAATCTGAGGCCTATGCTATTGAAATGATTTTATAGTGGTGCCTTAATTCCGATAATAGAAGAATGATATCACATACTGATTCAACGTTAATGAGACGAATATTGATCAAAGACTGAAAGATTCCTTGGGATATACTTGACAATGTGGAGAACATTTTTTTTTGATTTCTTTGCATTTCACATTTTTTTATTTATTTATTTGCACCTTATTCTATTATTTTTAGCAATTTGCACCCTAACTTGTTCATTTACTTGCAAAACAATCAAGTCACTCTTTTTATAAATTTTCCGTGAGGGTAAAATTTTGTTGTAGTTATTATTTCTTTTTCCTTTTTAACCTGTTTTGTTTTTATTTTATTCTGAACCGAGGATTTACCGAAAATAGTCTGTCTACCTTCCAAAATTAAGGTCTACGTATACTTTATTCTCTCATATATCATTTGTGGGACTATACTTGATATGTTGTAGTTGTTGGCAAATAAAAATACGAAAAGAGGATAGTTTTGTTATCCTCTTCCTAAGAATATTTTCATATATAACACAGTATTTCACCAAGAGCTCTTAGATTTGAACTAGTTGTTTCTCCCAAAAATACCTTTTTATTGGTTTGATACCTATTTGTATATATATTCATTTTTTGGAGTCAATTCCGTTTGTTACTGCATATTTAACTTATTCTATCGAACTATTTCAAGAAACAGAACTTAGAAGTTTGCATTTTCGTAACAAATAACCAAAAAAGGAGCATAAGTAGACCGGCCATTTTTAAAAGTGAAAACAAATAATCAAATACCACTATGAAAAATAGATGAATATAACTCGCCACAATAATGTAAAAAAGAGTAGTCCGGTGTATTAAGCTCCTCCTATGAGCGGGGTGCGGGGAATGATTGGACTACAAAGATTTATTACACGCCGCTTTACCTTATATTTCTTCAGAGGCTGTTTTCACGGCTTGAACCCGTGACCTTCTGTTCACATAGTTCCCCTTCTACGTCACAGGAATGTAGTTCCTTGAAAATGATTTTAATGTTGTAGATCTCTATAGATCTATCTAATTAGAAATATGGCAATTGAAAAAGAATGCGGAGAACCGCCTCATCTCACCCACCTCTCCAACAACTAAGAAAGAAATTTTATATTTTTTCGTCTGCTATTCTATTGGAAGAAAAATAAAAAATTAAAGTTATGAATGAAACCATTGCCATTTGTCACCATATAGATTAAATTAGAGCGTTGCAATTAAGATGGTATATCTATGGATATATATATATACACCTCTCCTGCAACTAAGAAAGAAATTTTATATTTTTTCGTCTGCTATTCTATTGGAAGAAAAATAAAAAATTAAAGTTATGAATGAAACCATTGCCATTTGTCACCATATAGATTAAATTAGAGCGTTGCAATTATGATGGTATCTATGGATATACATATATACAACAACATACCCCGGTGAAATCCCACAATGTGGGTGTCTGGGGAGGGTAAAGTGTACGCAGACCTTATCTCTACCTTGGTAGGTAGAGCGATTGTTTCCGAGAGACCCTCGACTCAAGACAAAGCACAAGCCCAAACAAAGTAAGACAAACAAAGTGAGTAAGTCATGGTAGCGAATTCTGAAAAGAAAAGGCAGCAAAAAGAAGCAATAACTAATGCAAGTAAATAAGACAGACAAAATACACATAGCAACATAAATCAAACGACAAGGGACTATAAGGAAATACTGTGCCTACTAGTATGATAGGCTAAGCAGGCCTACAATAATAATACTACAACTATTAGTTTGTAAGCGTAAGTAGGACTATGCTGGACTACCTGCTACCATTCTACCCTAATATGTGTCCTCCATAACCCCTACCTAAGGTCATGTCCTCAGTGAGTTGCACCTGCGTCATATCCCGTCTAATCACCTCTCCCAAATACTTTCTCGACCTACCTCTACCCCTCTTGTACCCATCCATAGCCAACCTCTCACACCTCTGCACTGGGGCATTTGTGTCTCTCCTCTGCACGTTCCCGAACCATCTCAACCTCGCTTCCCGCATCTTATCCTCCATCGAGGCAACTCCTACTCTGTCACGGATATCATCATTTCTAATTCTATCCCCCTTGTATGCCCACACATCCATCTTAGCATCCTTATCTCCGCAACTTTATCTTTTGGGTGTGCGAAGTCTTGACCGGTCAACACTCCGCCCCATACAACATAGTCGGTCTAACCACCACCCTATAGAACTTGCCTTTAAGTTTCGGTGGCACATTTTTATCTCACAAGACTCCAGATGCGAGCTTCCATTTCATCCACCCTGCCCCAATACGATGTGTGACATCGTCATCAATCTATCCATTCCCTTGGATAATAGACCCGAGTACTTGAAGCTCCCTTTCTTTGGAATGACCTGAGTACCAAGCCTCACATCAACATTTGTCTCAAGGTCGCTCCCATTACCGAACTTGCACTCCAAGTATTCTGTCTTGGTCCTACTCAGCATAAACCCTTTAGACTTCAGAGTTTGTCTCCAAACCTCCAGCTTAGAATTCACTCCACTGCGAGTCTTATCAATAAGGACTATGTCATCTGTGAATAACATACACCGTGGCACCTCCCCTTGGATTTGTCGCGTCAGTCCATCCATCACCAAGGCAAATAGGAATGGGCTAAGAGCTGATCCCTGGTGCAGTCCCATCATCACTGGGAAGTGCTTCGAGTCTCTCCTCCTATCTTTACCCTAGTCTTGGCTCCATCATACATATCCTTGATTGCCCTAGTGTATGCCATATGTACACCTCTAACCTCCAAACATCTCCATAGAACCTCCCTAGGGACTTTGTCGTATGCCTTCTCAAGGTCGATGAAAACCATATGTAAGTCTCTCCTCCTCTCCTATACTGCTCTACAAACCTCCTAATAAGATGAATGGATTCTGTAGTCGAACACCCCAACATGAATTCAAACTGATTCTCGGAGATAGACATGCCTCTTCTTACCCTCATCTCCATGACTCTTTCCCAAAGTTTCATAGTGTGGCTTAGCAGCTTGATACCCCTATAATTGTTGGGACTTTGGATATCACCTTTGTTCTTGTAGAGAGGAATCATTGTACTCCACCTTCATTCTTCGGGCATCCTCGCCATCTTAAAAATGACGTTAAACAACTCCATCAGCCACTCCAAACCTGCCTTACCTGCGCTCTTTCAAAATTTAACTAGGATCTCATCAGGCCCGGTCGCTAGTCCTATGCGCATCCTGTGAACTGCACCTTGAACCTCCTTAACCTTAATGTTTTCACAATATCCAAAATACCGATACCTACCAGAGTGCTCCAGCCTCCCAGCACAATCTCTCTATCTTCTTTTTCGTTCAAGAGTTTATGGAAGTAAGACTGTCACCTCCGCCTAATATGTGCGTCCTCCACCAGCACTTTGCCATCCTCGTCCTTGATGTACCTCACGTGATCCAAGTCCCGAGCCCTCCTCTCCCTCTCATTGGCTAGTATGTACAACTTCTTATCCCCATATTTTCTCTCTAATTCCACATATAGACGTTCAAAAGTCATTATTTTCGCCGCCGTAACCGCTAGCTTTGCCTCTTTCCGCGCCATCTTATATAATTCCATATTTGTCCATTTCTCCACCTCATCCTTGCTTTCTACCAATTTCGCATACGCCACTTTTTTCGCTTCCACCTTCTCTTGAACTTTACCATTCCACCACTAGTCCCCTCAATGCCCACCATGGTTACACCGCGATACCCCTAGCCCTTCTCTAGAAACCTCCCGAATGCAACTAGCCGTCTTATCCCACATTCCGGTCGCATCCCCACTACTCCCTCAAGCCTCCTTGGCCATCAACCTCTCACCCATATTCTTTGCACTAGCCATAGACAAACTCCTCCATTTTGATTCTTAACTTGTCATCCACAACCTTCTTCTTCTTCTCCATCTTGATATCCAAATCCATCACAAAAAGTTTATGTCGGGTTGTAAGATCCTTATTCGGAATAACTTTGCAGTCTTTACAAAGACCTTTGTCAACCTTCCTAATAAGCAAAATGTCTATATGAGTCTTTAGCCACCGAACTACGAAAAGTCACTAAATGCTCCTCCTTCTTCAGGAACCTCGAATTGGATATCACCATCCCAAAAGCTCTAGCAAACTCCAAAAGTGAGACGCCTCCCCTGTTCTGATCCCCAAGGCCAAAACCTCCATGCACGTCGTCATAACCCTCCAAAAGTGTCCCGATATGTCCATTGAAAATTCCTCCTACAAATAACTTCTCAGTGGGTGGTATACCTCCTACCACTTCGTTCAAATCTTCCCAAAAGCGCCTCTTATCCTCCTCATTCAAACCCGCCTGCGGCGCATACGCACTAATATTGTTCATAGTGCACCCTCCAACTACCAACTTAATCGCCGTCATCCTGTCATTGACCCTCCTAACCTCTACCACCTGATCTCTTAGCTCGTTCTCTACCAAAATGCCTACCCCATTCCTATACTTTGATCTACCCGAGAACCATAGCTTATACCCGTCTACATCCTTAGCCTTAGGTCCTACCCATTTGATCTCCTGGACACATGCTATATTAATATTCCTATTCTTAAGAATATTAACTAGCTCTATGGACTTCCCCGTTAAAGTTCCAAAATTCCAAGACCCTATTCTCAACCTAGCATTACCCTTACCCCACTTACCCCCCTAACCCTCGCCTCCGTCCCTGACCAAGAACATGACCTTAGTATACCATCATTCACCAAATCCACTAGAGCAAAAAATACTAGTAAAAGGTTAACGTTAACACACGCGGGAACCAGCTTTAGTCAGGCTACTATAGACCAAAATGATAAAGCAAAGGACAAGAAGAATAAATACAAGAATGTAAAGTCAAGATTCAATAAAATGCAACACGCAAGAATTTAACTACAAGGATAAGGAGAAAATTGAGTACGGCAACTGGAGGTACCAACTTCAGGCTAATAGAACCTGTTCACATGCTGGAACACACTGTTCACGACTTAAAATCACTTTTTTCGGCCGAAACTTTTGTACACGGATGCTAGGCGGGAGAACGATGCGATAGAGCCCGGATGTACGTCGTGACAGATCTTGTAGTACTTGGAAAAAAAAAGTTCACTGGAAGTTGGAGCTCCGGCGTTAATGCGGTGGTGGTGGGTTTCACAAAAGCTCAAAGCTCCGGCGCGGAGGTGGAGCAGATATGGGGGGGGGGTAGGAACAAAATCCGTCGGTCTTTTTCTGATATATATATATATATATATATATATATATATATATGTATCGAAACTGACGCCTCCGAAGAAGGATACAGAGGGATCCTGAAATAAAGGAACCCTGATAAAAAGGAGATTCTAGTACGGTTCACTTATGGAGTTTGGAAACATGCACAACAAAACTATTCGACGGTTATAAAGAAAATTTTAGCCATCGTTCATGTGGTTTCTAAATTTGAAAGTGACTTACTGAATCAACATTTTTTAATTATAGTCGATTGCAAGTCTGCAAAAGAAATTTTGCAGAAAGATGTCAAAAACCTTGTGTCTAAACAAATTTTTGGTAGATGGCAGGGCATTTTATCTGCTTTTGACTTTGATATTGAGTATATAAAAGGCGAGACTAATTCTTTGCATGATTTTTTAACTCATGAATTTTTGCAGGGGAAAGAACAACACTAACAAAGGAAAGATGGTGGCAAATCCTGGACTAGCTAAAAGATCCGGGACATCATCTTCCTCCTCATCCTCGCAGAAGTCACCAATGGGAAGTCCTAATCCACTCGAAATAGCCCAACCCTTTATATTAACAGGCAGAAGGCTATTGATGAAAATCCATTTCTATGGACGAATGAAATTCCTATTTTAGTCGTTGAAGACAAGGAATGTCTTAAAGACGCCAAACTGATAGCTAACAAGTATCTAAAAGATCATATGAGAACAGATTTAAAATCCAAATATTGGTATGAACAAGTTCTTAAAGAAATTGGCTCTATCGAGGTCATACACCGGTTCCGCAGTGATAATCGGCATATGATTGCTTTTTCAAAATTTATGATTTTAAAAATCATCACGGTGGAAGAATGGGGATATAACCCCACCAGAGAATATATTCTCTAAGACTCCAGTTTCAAACCTAGAAATTATTCCTTTTTAGATTATCTTGAAGCATGGAAAAATGTTTTATTATTTCAAAACTCCAGGGATCTCATACTTAGTTTATTCAATTCAATCAGAAAGAGCTTAAATGGGTACCCAATTGGTTTAAAATTTGATTTCTCTTTTGGGGTCCTACAGTTGATTATCTGCCCCCCAAAGTAACTTTTTCTTATAGAATTCTTCTGAAAGAAAATGCTCATTTCCCTGATAAGGGATGGTGTTCTGTATGGTTCTTAGTCGTATACGAACTCCCGTGGATCCTGAAATAGTCATACGGATTCGACAAAAATGAAGATGGAGATTCACAATGTGTTACTCATCTAACCAGGAATATTCATGTTTGTTGGTGGGACAAGTTTATAACAACTCACTTAGAACCTGAAAGGTTCATTACGAAAATTATTGATCTTGAAGTTGGAAGAAAATCCAACCAGCCTCCTAGCTCATTAGTAGGTACTCCGTCTTCAAAGAAAGACATGTTGACTTCCTTTCTAAATTCGATTGGGTCTACCTCTAAAGAAGAACTCAAGAAGAAAGTTCTCGACCTCTTTGAGAATGATGAGATGGCATGCACACAAGAAGGTGACGAAGATAGCCAGAATAATAATGAGGACGATTGTTTTGAAATTCTGGGAGTGGACCCTCTTAAGAAATAATGCAGTTGGTTCTTCTTTTATAAAGTTGTTTGTCTATTAGCGTCAGCAAAATATACTTTTATAAAGTTGTTTGTCTGTTAGCGTCGGCTACCGTTCTTTCCACTTTCCACGTCAAAAGGTGAAGATGCCATCCACTTGCACATGCTGCCTTTTTTCTTACCTCTGAGGTTTCGACACGTTGATGGTCCGACTGTTTATTTAAAGAAGACCCGAGAATTATTCTCATCAGAGTTTTTTCAATTTAGAATTTTATCTTTTGAAAGATTGCAAGAGTGAAGTTTTCAGAAGAGTTGTGCTTACACCCAATCTAACTTTTCATATGTAAGTTTGTTGAAGTTTCCTTGTAAGTTTGCTAAGTTTGATATTTCAGTCATTATTTCTTTTATTAAGTTTTAATTTATATCCTGACAGAAATGGTATCAGAGCCAAGTTGTTGTTAGATTTTTCACTTATTGACCTTCGCAATTTGTAATTGAATTATGATACTCTGCAAGAACCTGTTACTCAATTGTTGGCCATCGCGCGTAAGGCCCGCTTTTGCCGAAGAGAGGCATTAGGGCAGAGGTGGTGGGACATTTGTTCAGAACAGACATGTAGAGAAACTCTAATTCAATGATATGTTTGTTCAGATCTCTGAGTATGAGGAAATCTAGTAATAGTAAAGCTTCGACTTCCAAGTCTAGCTCAGGTATTTTAAGAGTAAAAAATACTGAAGAAACATTGATTTACGATATAGAAGACCTTGAAAACTGGAATATACCGTAAGTACATGTACACGATATATACAAAAAAGGTACATTCGAATTCAAATTTGATTACGCTATCAAAATCGTAGAAAGAACAATATATGTTACTGATAGCGCTGCAGATGTTACTTTACTATCGCAAAGATCTATAGACGATGCTCTGAAAAGAGGGCATAATTACTTACATATCGGATTAGTACAGGTAGCGGTAAAACCACTTACCCATACAGGTTTGAATACTTCTATTTTGGTTAGTATACGTGACAAGCGTCATAAGAATTACATGGACTCTATGCTAGGGTTGGTTGAGTCCTCCCTTAGCGATGGTCCCGTATATTAATTGCTATCCAAATTTCTCTGTCTCCTTAACAGACTCAGGTGTTCTAAAGACACTCATCTTAAGTATCAACACTCAAGGATACAACATGGATCTTGGATCTCAGAACCATGCGGTTATTTACCGAGTTTGCTGCAAAGTGCTGAATACAGTAGCAACACGAGCTAAAATGATGGATAAAAAGGAACATACTACCGTTTTTTAGGCCAACCTTGGGAAGACAAACACGGTGGTCCCAAAAATGATCCGGTGGAATGAAATACTCTACTAGAAAAATGGATCGTTGAAGAATCAACATCACCAAAACCACTTCAAAACAGAGAACCAACTCAAATCAAACAATTCGATGATGGAGACGTAGAAATACGTTTCTCAAATCAAAGATCTACCAGGCTGAATATCGAGCAGTCCAGAAGAAGTGTCGACTCTTATCAAAGGCCCACACTGGTAAGATCTAATTCCTCTATAACAAATAAGTCATACGAAGAGGACCATGATAGATCGTTTCTTATCGGGCTAAGGACTATTGAAGACATTTATACATACAGACATTTATATATATATATATATATATATATATATATATATGTCGTTTTAAGTTAATGACTGTTATCAAATGCAAATTAATGTACATCTTTCCTAGAAAGTTTTCTCTTCTATTTTTGTGTTTAATTTAATTCTCCAGAAGAAAAAGCACCAACATTGTTAATTGAAATTGAAGTTGACCATCCAATCACTCGAGTGCCGACGATCAATTTAATACAACTAAACGGAGATGGTCATAACAGAGAACAAAATCAATTTAACGTGGCCTGTGAAATTCTTGATACTCCGCGGATAATTATAATGAACATAATAAATACTAACTTATGGAAATGGTCGTAGAGTTAAAGTTAGGCATCAAGCACATGGGCGCCATTTGTCAAAATAAAGAAATCGACTTGTAGCTCAAAGCACAAGCAATTACGTAAAAGGTTGCTCTTGTTCCGCCTTTCTATCATCTATACCAGTTGCCGCGCAATAACTAATAGAAAGGATTTCGACATCCCTCTCTAGATAAGAAACAAAATGTGTCATCACTAATGCTTTCTGCTCGTAGACAAACAAAAAACAGAAGTTCTATCGAGCTTTACTCGCAGTTCAGCTGGACTAAATGGAATTTCAGAGCTCCCACACAGCTATCTAATGCAGCCAACTATTTGTAGTACCAAGGATACAGTGAGTTTGGTATAAGATGGGATTCGCAGGGATAAGGAGATATACCAAACATAATACAGAAGCTAAACAAAACACAAGAAAAAGGTAACCATGAAGAAAAAAACTAACATTGCTCATGTCTTTTACAAGATTTCAACAAAGGAAATGTTGTTTCAATGAACATTTTCATAGATCCCTATTCCTGGTCAGATGGATCCCGTATGCTCTAACTCTTCTTCTTTCTTCCACTAGTATTTCGCTAATTTGTGTAAGAAAAAATGAGCTACAAACAATAACCATCTAACATGAGATGTTAAAACGTTTCATGGCAAAGAATGGTGGTACATCTGCCATACCTACCATGTTATAAGTTTTCATACCGGTTCACGAGATGCAATGGTAACTGAATTTCACAATGGTTACCCACAGACTAATTTGAGTGTCAGAAGGTCGTAGACATAAATCAACCACTGACCAAATTCACCCTTATAAATTTGTTCATTAAAACACAAACGGAGAGTGACAGGTTATTATTGAAGGCAATTCACTGAAAAGCAGAATCTCCTCCTATAACAAGTCGGAATGGCTGCCAGGAAAGAAATATGGTTAAATCTGACTATATGTTACACAGGAGTAGAGATCCTCACACTAAAAGATACTATTACGAACAAACAAACTTAATGCATGCAAGATCAGAAAGTATGGCTCTAAATGATCATTTGCGGTATTTCTTGGGTTCTTTTTGCTCTGCCTGCCTCAGAAATTGTCCTCAAACATGTGGCCACTGTTCTGCTAGTCTCTTTATGTTTCGGTATCGAACCAAAAGATACAATTCAAGGAAGAAAAGACTACTGCTACTACGCCATCCGGACTCAAATGGAGGGTATAGACTATTTGACTTCAGCAAAATAACAAAAATGAGAACTTCTTGAATGTTGCATGCAGTTTGCCACCCAGCTTTTAGGTCTACAATCTATGTACTCTATTCAGGTCAACCTCATTCCTTCTAAAATTCAACTCCCTAAGCATAGAAGGCACTCCTGTCACTTTCTGAATGACCGCATGCAAGATACAAAGGGAAAATAATTACTGAAACTAGAAATATGTGTGTTGCTCCACGGTCAACTGTATGATGCAGAGAGGTAGCAGACCAGCTTCAACTAGTTAGGATCACTTGACTTGGAAGCAGAAAAATCAGTTCTTCTCTTACAATTTGCTCAAGAGGTTCATAAGTGGCGGTTCAAGTGTTGCTTACCTGATATTAAAAATTAAAGTCCATTTGCCTGCAAATGTAACAGTTTGATCCAGGACGTTAGTTATCAGTTTATTAACTTAAAAAAGTAAAAGAACATAGAAGTGCCACATTTGACATATATACGGCCTTATTAACATAGGCAGTATTTGTGCTGGTTAGAATAGGAATATGATTTCTATATAGTATCCTACATGGAAAAAGATTGGGATATAATGCCTATAAATATGAATCTATGTAATGTTGTAGATACGCAATTCAATAATATTTTTCTCCCATAATTTATTACATGGCATCAGAGCCATAATAGAATATTATCACCGGAAAAAAAAGCGGCGTGAACAGTGCCGTATGAACAGTACTACATGAACAGTGTTTTCCCCATGTGAATGATTTTTTGTTGCCAGATTCCTATCGTCGGAATTAGTGTTCCGACGATTCCAGGTTGTTTCCGGCCATTCCTTTGAGGAATTTTTTACTGTCAGCGTCGTTCAAAGATTCCGAGCTGACCCATACCACTTTCACTACAAGAAGAAAGGCATGCCAATAACATTTTTGTTGTCATATGTTGTTGTCAAAGTACTTTTCGCAACAAAAAAAGTTGCATGCCGTTACAATAACCTCCGATGCGAAAAAATTTCGTAACAAATTTTTTTGTTGCTATTTATGTTTTTTAGCAATAAAATATTATTTTTTTGTTGTCATTGTTGTTTTTTAGCAACAATATATTTACTGGTGCTAAAGTTTTGTTGACAATTCTATACTTTCATATAGTGTTTCTTCAAGTTCCAACATTTTTTCCAGCATAATTTGTTTTCCAGTAGAATCTTGTCATCATTCCGACCCTACCCACATAATTTTTTCCTGATTCCGAGCACTCTCCGGGGATCAGATCTACTTTTTCTGGCAACATAACATTTTTTTCTAGATCCGGCTGCGAAACTTTCCAGATTTTGGCCAATTTATTTTTCATACTTAGGCTACAAATTTCAGATTTCACACGATGTCTTTCAGATCTGATAATTTTAGCTCCAAAAATACGGAAATCGGAACTTCAAAACCCTTAACAAGGAGATCAGAAATTCGAACATCCTAGTCAACGAAGAATCGACGAAGTGGTCACTTTGGAAGATCTCAACCGAAGTGTAGTTCTTGTAATAGACTTGGACACACTCGTGAAGTATGCAAATCTAGACTTAAATTTAGTTATTGTAATAGGTTTGAACACACTCGTGAAGTATGCTATTCTCTGCAGGGTCGACCACTCGAGAATGCTCATGTTGCTGAGACTGCCACTACAGGTAATCAATGAGTTTATTTATCAGAAGAATATAATGAGTACCTTCAGTATCGAGCACGTAAGCAGACATCACCACAAGTAGCCTCAGTCACACAGTCTAATACCCTTGGATCGTAGGTTGTAGACCGGCGCTTCTGATCATATTTCTAGTGATAAATCACTTTTGTCAAATATTGATTATTCACAATCTCTTTCCGATATTACTTTAGCCAATGGGATCCAAATAAAAGCAAAAGGAGTTGGACAAGCTAATCTCATATCCTCTATCACTCTAAATTCTATTTTTTATGTCTCTGGTTATCCTTTTAATCTTGCATCAGTCAGCTGTTTGTCTTGTTCCTTAAATTGTGCCATAATATTTCTTGATGATTTTTTTATTATGCAGGAGTGAAGTACGGGCAATTGACGTAGGATATGAATCACAAGGCCTTTACTACCTTACATATACTCCTAATTTGATAGAATCCTAATTGAAAACTCTAAGAAACTCAAACACCAAAACAAGGATAAAATTGAAATTAAAATTGCAAGGAAAGAAAGATAAAAGTGAGACACAATAATTGAAATCAAAGGCAACCAAGGGTATATTAAACCCAAGACCTCCTTCAATTAATTCAACTACCTACACTATAGAGGATTTCCACAAGTGAACATGTTCATGTGAGCTCCAACAACAAAGAAATTACACTCTAACTAAGATTACCACTAATTATATGCCTAAGTAGAATTCTATGAAAATATTGATTGTCATCCAAAAAAAAAAAACCTTATCAAATGAAACTAAGACAACTATTTATAGTTATGCCTATTACAACAAAGACCCAAAAGTGACCTTTGCACAAATAACCCCCACATGGGTTCTTCTTTAGCCACTTTGTGAAGTGACTCCTTTTCTTGTATCTTCTTCTTCAATATCCTCCCAAGCTATCATCCAAATATTATACACTCGTGAGATATTCTCTTCAAGCTTTTCCAACGCTCCTCTCTTCATGTACATGGATTGTAATTCTTGGAGCTCCCTTGCTTGGCCACGAGTGAATGGTCTTGAGCTCGCTCGGGTCATATCATCCTCCCCTTCTTGAAAAGGATTCGTCTTTGAATCTAAAGGTTCACATTGAGGGTGAGTCTTGGACTTGGCTTGCTTGCACTTTAGGCATTTTCCACAAAGCCTCTCCACATCATGTCTTATCTTGCCAATAAAATTGCTCCTTGAGGATGTCAAGAGTTTTGACAACTCCAAAGTGATCCATCATGCCTCCACTATGTGCTTCCTTCACGAAAAGTTTCCTCATGAGCTTTTGGGAACACATACTCTACCATTTTTGAACAAAAACCCATCAATTAATTGGAACCGATCAACCCTCTTTCTTTGGGCTAACTCTTCACAAACCACTTTGAAATCGGAGTCATTGGAATAGAACTCCTTCAAACCCCATCATTTTAGAAGCCATGGCATTCAACAACACAAATCTCCTGGACAAAGCATCCGACACAACGTTCTCCTTTCCCCACTTGTAGGTGATCACATAAGGAAAAGACTCAATAAATTCCACCCATTTTGCATGCCTCTTGTTGAGCTTAGATTGACCCTTCAAGTGCCTCAAGGATTCATGATCCGAACGGATCACAAACTCCTTATGCCATAAATAGTGTTGCCAATGAGCTAACACCCTCACTAGTGCATACAACTCTTTGTCATAGGTAGAGTAGTTCAAAGAAGCCCCTTTTAACTTTTCACTAAAGTAGGCCAATGGCTTCCCTTCTTGCATCAAGACTCCACCAATGCCAATACCCGAAGTGTCACATTCAATCTCAAATGTCTTATGCCATAAATAGTGTTGCCAATGAGCTAACACCCTCACTAGTGCATACAACTCTTTGTCATAGGTAGAGTAGTTCAAAGAAGCCCCTTTTAACTTTTCACTAAAGTAGGCCAATGGCTTCCCTTCTTGCATCAAGACTCCACCAATGCCAATACCCGAAGTGTCACATTCAATCTCAAATGTCTTATGCCATAAATAGTGTTGCCAATGAGCTAACACCCTCACTAGTGCATACAACTCTTTGTCATAGGTAGAGTAGTTCAAAGAAGCCCCTTTTAACTTTTCACTAAAGTAGGCCAATGGCTTCCCTTCTTGCATCAAGACTCCACCAATGCCAATACCCGAAGTGTCACATTCAATCTCAAATGTCTTATGCCATAAATAGTGTTGCCAATGAGCTAACACCCTCACTAGTGCATACAACTCTTTGTCATAGGTAGAGTAGTTCAAAGAAGCCCCTTTTAACTTTTCACTAAAGTAGGCCAATGGCTTCCCTTCTTGCATCAAGACTCCACCAATGCCAATACCCGAAGTGTCACATTCAATCTCAAATGTCTTCTCAAAATTTGGCAATTGCAATAATAGAGAAGTACTCAATTTCGCGTTCAACTCTTGAAATGCCTTCTCTTGCTCATCTCCCCATACAAAAGGTATATCTTTCTTGATCAATTCGGTTAAAGGAGCGACAATGGTACTAAATCCCTTCACAAATCTCCTATAGAAACTTGCCAACCCATGAAAACTCCTTACATCGGTTGCATTTTTAGGAGTGGGCCAAGTTCTAATGGATTCGACCTTCTCTTCATCAACCTCCACGCCATGCACACTTATCACAAAACCTAAGAATATCACCCGAACAACACAAAATGAGCACTTCTTGAGATTAGCATACAACCTCTCACACAACAAGACATCAAAAATTTACCTCAAATGGCACAAATGATTCTCAATAGTCTTGCTATAGACAAGAATGTCATCAAAATAAACGACGACAAACTTATTGATGAAAGGCTTCAACACGTGGTTCATCAACCTCATGAAAGTGCTAGGCGCATTGGTGAGACCAAATGGCATGACAAGCCACTCATATAGCCTAAACTTGGTTTTGAAGGTCGTCTTCCACTCATCACCGGGGTGCATGCGAATTTGGTGGTACCACTTCGAAGATCAATTTTAGAAAACACACTTGAGCCACATAGCTCATCCAACATATCATCAAGTCTAGGGATAATATGTTGATACTTCACCGTTATTTTGTTAACGACTCTACAATCGATACACATCCTCCAAGTGCCATCTTTCTTGGGAACAAGTATCACATGCACGACACATGGGCTAAGGTTCTCCTTCACTAGCCCTTTGTCAAGTAGCTCTTCGACTTGCCTTTGCAATTCTTTAGTTTCTTCAAAATGCTCCTATATGCCGGTTTGTTGGCGATTTGGGAACCCGGTACAAAATTGATTTGATGTTCAATACCCCTCAATGGAGGCAATCTTGTGGGCATCTCCTCCGAAAATAAGCAGTCATATTCCTGCAAAAGAGAAGAAACAATACTAGGCAAAGTGTTAGTATCTTGGTTAGTATGTAACAAGAGGTCTTTGTTGACAAAGCACACCATAAAATGCCATCATCAACTCCTTTCAAACAATTGTTTGGTTTGGCAAGTGTACACATCTTAACCTTCCCCTTTGTTACCCCTTGTCCCTCTTGGCTAAGTAAAGACTCTTTCTCACCTCCCCCTTTTGAACCCTCTCCCGAAGCTCCTTCATGATTCTATAGTCCTCATTTACTTGGTAGGGTGTCAATGGGTGAGAATATGTTTTCTTCCCTCAAAGACAAAGGAATACTTATTAGATCTCCCACTATGTTGCGCATCCCTATCAAATTTCCATGGCCTCCCGAGCAACATATGGCAAGCTTGCATTGGCACTACATTACATAGGACTTCATCTTGGTTTGCCAATGCTAAATTTCACTACAACCCGTTTGCTGACCCTCACTTCTCCACAATCATTGAACCATTGAAGCTTGTAGGGGCTAGGATGTTTCCTTATGGAAAACTTCATATGGTCAACCAATGTTGTGCTCACCACATTTGTGCAACTACCACCATCAATGATCAAGGAGCACACCTTATCTATGATTTTGCATCGAGTATGTAATAGGTTTTCCCATTGATCAAGTTCCTCTCGATTCATTGCACCCATGATCCTTCGCAACACACATGCCAAATTAATATTCTCCTCTAGGTGTCGCTCATCCTCCTCTTATTCAAATCCTTCCTCATGCTCACCTCCAGGTTCACCACCACCACCCTCCTCACCACATTATTCCTCTTTATCGATTCGATAACCATCAAGCGTGGCCACAATTGATCTCCTATCAGGACATTCACTTGCAATGTGGCCTCTACCTTGGCATTTAAAACATTGAACAGTAGAAGGATGAGGAAAGTTAGTTTTATCATTGTTACCTCCTCTAGCCTTGTCGTCGCCCTTAGGTTTGTAGTCGAACTTGGCTTGGGAAGTTGAAGTAGTGGTCTTAGGCTTCTCCCACTTATCTTTGCTTTTGCTCCATGATGAAGATGAGACATTCTTGGCCTTGTAATATTTCTCCGCTTTCAAGTCCATTTCAACCTTAGTTGCGTCATGAAATGCCTCTTCAAGAGTGGTACAGGATATTGAAGCCTCATAGGTTTGGAGATTTCATGATTCAAATTGGCCACAAATAGGATCACCGTGTAGATCAAGTGTTCTTCAATTTTGGACTTCAACCTCAAGTTCTCAAACTCATCGAAGTACTCTTCTACACTCTTACTACCTTGTCTCAACATGTACACCCTCTTAAGAACGCCTTAATAATAGTCGGGTGTCACATACCTTGCTTCCATGAGCTCAATCAACTCTTGCCAAGTTGGAATATCAAATAGGTACCGTTGAGCTCGTTCACGCCTCTTGAATTCCCACCAAGCGGATGCATATCCCTCAAATTGAGTGAGGGCATACTTCGCCTTGAAAGCATCCGATATGTTATTGGTGAGGTATATCCGCTCGCTTTGTAACTTCCATTCCAAGAATTCTTCCGGATCACTACCTCCATTGAACTTGGGAAGTTCCACTTTAATGGTTTTCAAATTGTGATCTTGAACTCTTTTATCTTCATAGCCCTGCCATCTTCCCCGATCATCATGACCTTGCCACCTACCCCTCTCTTCTTGAACATAGGGCCTACTGATACCTCCTCATCTCCCATTTTCCCCTATGGGCATCATTCCCATGTCTCCCTCCGTATCTAGGCTCCTCCCACCATCTCTCCCTATCAACCTCCTCAACTCCTTCGTCAATAAGGGGTTTTGCAAATGCATTTGTAATGGCTACGGGTGGTAATCTTATGGTGGTGCATACATTGGTGTGTGGGGAACATTTTGTGGAGTGACCCTCGGGGTCATTTGGGGTATTGGTTCCTCTTGGGGTGGCCGATATAGATATGGATGTGTTTGAGGGTTGGTTCGTCTCATATGACCTTGGGTGGTGGTGTTTGGGATAGTAGGCGGGGGGGGGGGAGGTATATGGAGAATGTGCGGTGTGAGTTTGGGGATGGAGCAACTCTTGTACTTGCCCCGGGGTAAGAGTAGGTGACATGTTAGGACCCTTACTTGACTCGACGTCAACATTCGAATGGGGAGTGCCCATTCGACTAGCATTTTCAACATTCACCAACCTATTCTCCACACTACCCATTCATTCTGTCATCCCTCCTATCGTCGTACCTAACCTATTCAATTCCCGAAGTATATGGGACAACGGATCCTCTCCATCATGAGAATGGCTTCCGGACTTCGTTATTGTACCTACAAAACTCAACAAACAAGTTAGAAGCAAGAGTTCCTCACGTCACTCATGTTTTCGCTCAAGTCTCACTTCACTCTAGTATTCTTCCAATATTGGTGATGAACCTCTAATCCAATCAATCTCACACGTATGCTAAGTCTTGTGGAAGAATCCGAAGAATGGATTCTTGTTAGATAGAAAGACGTACGACTCAAATATAACGACGGAGCCAATGAAGTTTCAACGAAAATAAAGAAAAAAGCTCAAAAGAAATTGACACGAAATGAAAGTTCGGACTCAAGAACTAGTTAACAATCAAGTAAGAATAATTAATAATTGTTAATTAGCTTAGAGGATTAAAGAAATGAGAAAGAAAGAAGGAGAAAATCGAATTTCAACACTTAGATTTTTTTGTTGTTGAGAATTTGGGATGAAAAGTGATGAAATTCAAGAATTAATTAGCAAACAAGTAGGTTTAATTACTTGTTTTAATTAATTAGAAGTATTAAAGTATTAGGAAGAGTATAAGAAATCAAATCGGAAGAAATTTGGGCGAAAATCGGATTAAAACACCCAAAACAGGGGCTGAACATGCCTTTAAACAGAGAAATTACCCTTGGGCTATAGCTATTCTTTAAAGGACAACACAACCCATTGTTGGTAAGGATAGTAAGTAGGGAGAAGGCACTACACCGCCCTGCAGGCGCGACTGGGCTTCCCTGCAGGCGCGTGGCTGACGTGGCAGCCTACAGGCTGCGCTTGCGTGGCTGCTGAAATTTCGGACTGATTTTTTTGTCTTTGGGCCCACAAACACTTTGCAACCTTTGACTTGAAGATATTTGGATCAAACACCCTTTTTTGCCTTCTCCCTCAAGATGAAGGTATGAAGATGCTCAAGAACATGTAGAATACCCAAAATTTCAATCCATCTCAAACCAACTCCAAATTGCACCAAATTTTGAATCTAAGCTCCCCTTGATGAGTATAACAAAACTCACCAACTTTTGAAGCCAATATCACCTTTCTTCACCAAAATCCACTTTCAAGTTTCAAACCTTAAAGCTCCAACAATGATAGACTGCTCAAAACACCTTCCAATTGAACGAAACTTAAAATTTAGGTTCAACTAATACTAGGGAACAAAAATCTAATGTCAAAACAACAAAATTAACACAATCTGTTTTTTCTGGAATTTTCAGAATTTCAATTTTTTTTTAAATTTTTTTAGAACTAAGGATGAAGAATTGGTGGAACAATTCTTCTACCAAGCTCTTGATACCAAATGATAGAATCCTAATTGGAAACTCTAAGAAACTCAAACACCAAAACAAGGACAGAATTGAAATTAAAATTGCAAGGAAAGAAAGATAAAAGTGAAACACAATAATTGAAATCAAAGGCAACCAAGGGTATATTAAACTCAAAACCTCCTTCAATTAATTCAACTAAATCACCTACACTATAGAGGATTTTCACAAGTGAACATGTTCATGTGAAAATCATGGAAGTGTTCTCCAAGAACAAAGAAATTACAATCTAACTAAGATTACCACTAATTATATGCCTATGTAGAATTCTATGAAAATATTGATTGTCATCCAAAAAAAAAAACCCCTATCAAATGAAACGAAGGCAACTATTTTTAGTTATGCCTATTACAACAAAGACCCAAAAGTGGCCTTTGCACAAATAACCCTACATGGGTTCTTCTTTAGTCACTATGTGAAGTGACTCATTTTCTTGTATCTTCTTCTTCAATATCCTCCCAAGCTATCATCCAAACCTTCTCTCTTCATGAACATGGATTGTAATTCTTGGAGCTCCCTTGCTTGGCCACGAGTGAATGGTCTTGAGCTCGCTCGAGTCATATCATAATTCCTCTATAGCAGGTCTGGTTACAGATCCTCCAGACCTAATCACAAACGATTGGAACATCCGAGTCTATTCAAGCTACAAAATATGGCGCCTAGTTTGTCTAGTCTGTCTAAATTAAATTGTGAGTCGTGTCAACTTGGGAAACACACTCGAATTACCTTTCCACGTAGTGTTGAGAGTCGTGGAAAGTATTTTTTCCTTAGTACATTATGATATTTGAGGTCCTAGTAGAGTCAGTTCAACCTTAAGATTTCGTTATTTTGTTAGTTCCATTGATGATTATTCAAGATGTACTTGGATTTTCTTAATGAAAGATCGTTCTGAGTTATTTTCTATATTCCAGAGTTTTTGTGCTGAAATACAAAATTAATTTGGTTTCTCTATTCGTACGTTTCGTAATAAATGCCTTAGAATATTTGTCCTCTCAGTTTCAGCAATTTATGACTCACTAAGGAATTATTCATCAGACATCTTGTCCATACACTCCTCAGCAGAATGGGGTAGCAGAGAGGAAAAAATAGGCACCTCATTGAGACTGCTTGCACTCTTCTCATTCAGTTGCGTTTTTTGGGAGATGTAATTCTTATATTTTGCTATTTAATTAATCGGATGCCCTAAACTTCCATTCAGAATCAAATTCCTTATTCAATAGTGTTTCCTCAGTCACTTCTATACTCTCTTCCCCCTCGTGTCTCTGAGAGCACATGTTTTATATATAACTTAACCCCTGGGAAAGATAAATTATCCCATCGTGCTCTCAAATGTGTCTTCTTGGTTATTCTTGGATTCAAAAGGGATATTGTTGCTACTCATCTGATCATCGTCGGTACCTTATGTCAGCAGATGTCACATTCTTTGAGTCTCGACCTTACTTTACATCTTCTGATCATTCTGATATATCTAAGGTCTTAATATACCAATTTTTGAGGAATCTACTATTACTTCTACATCTCCATCTACAACGCAACCAGCGTTACCAATGCCGATTTTTGAAGAATCTACTGTTACTTTTACGTCTCCACATACAGTGCCCCTCCTGCAGACTTGTCTCTTCCTAATCAACCGGTTGCACTTTGAAAAGGTATACAGTCCACTCGCAATACTAACTCCCATTATACCCTTTTAAGTTATCATTGCCCGTCTTCATCCCATTATGTCTTTGTATCATTATTGTCCTCTGTCCGTCCTTAAGTATACAGGTGAATCACTTTCTCATCTAGGATGGACTCCTCTGTGATAGTCATTGGGATGCAGTTGTTCGCATTAGGCAATATATATAGTCGGCTCTTGGCAAAGGACTACTCTTCAATATCGAGGCCATGAGCAGATCGTTGGATATATAGGATCACCTTCTGATAGATGTTCTACATTTGGATATTGTGTTTTAGTAGGAGGTAATTTAGTATCTTGGAAGAGTAAGAAACAAAGTGTGGTTTCTCTATCTAATACATAATCAATATATCGAGCAATGGTTGTAGCAACTTGTGAGCTAGTTTGGATTAAACAATTGCTCAGAGAACTAAAATTTAGAGAGTGATAACAAAGCAGCCCTTCATATCACATCAAATCCGGAATTTTATGAGAGGACTAAGCACATTGAGATCAACTGTCACTTTGTCAAAGAAAAGATACTATCATGAAATATTATTACAAAATTTGTGAACTCAAGTGATCAACTTGCAAATATTTTCACTAAGTCCCTCTCTGGTCCTCGTATTAATTACATCTGTAACAAGTTGACTTGTATGCACCAGCTTGGGGGGAGTGTTAGAATATGAATAGGAATAGGATTTGTATATACTATCATACATGGAAAAGGATTGTGATATAGTGCCTATAAATAGGAATCTATGTAATGTTGTAGATACACAATTCAATAATATTTTTCTCCCATAATTTGTCACAGTGCTATACTAAAAGTGCTAAGCAACACAATAGAGTTTTATACTTTGTCGATGAAGCAAATAACCAGTGAGTTTAGATACAATTGTCATAAACATGTACACCTTTTCTTCTAACATTCCTTCTTCATCCCTGAAGGAGAGCCTTAAAGTAACTGGTAAAGTTGTTGCCATGTGACCAGGAGTCACGGGTTCAAGCCGTGAAAACATCCTCTTGTAGAAATGCAAGGTAAGGCTGCGTACAATAGACCGTTATGGTTCGGCCCTTCCCGGACCCCGTGCATAGCGAGAGCTTAGTGCACCGGGCTGCCCTTTATTCCTTCATCCCATTTCAGTTACTTGGATCTTTGTTTAACTAAATATTTCTCATTCCCAAGAATTCAAACTGATAGAAATCGATATTATTTCATATATTCTTTACTTGATGGAGAATTTCTTCTATAATATCCCACTTTCATACATTGTAAGAATTATATCCAATTCAAGAGTCAGGGAGTCAAAAATGTTTACTCAGAGAGCTACAGTTAAGTTATTACATTTTCAAACATACGAAAACTTCATAAGGAGATTGTATAAGAAGAAGGAAATGTAAGCCTTGTTTTAGGACATGTAAACCTTGTTAAAGCACAACATTCTGATTAGATGAACAATGACCATCTAAAAAATAGGTCACTCACTTTCATCTCTTTTTTCTTTAAACCAAAAACCTAAGCAGAATCCAATATTCAGGAGCAGCACCTTTTCCTCCATCAACACAACCAAATTTAGCCTAAGATTAACAACATCAAGTTAGATTAGGAACACTCAAACCTAAATTTTCTCCTGTCCTGTCCTATTCAGGAAATTGGCACCAACAGTTCAGAGGTGCCCAGCTTTTCCAGAGAGGATGAACATATTCCAACTTCTATTCTTAAACATGCTGATATTACATGTCTGACATTCTTCATCCATCCTTAACCATTTTGAATTTTCATATAAATTGGCATCTCTTTCTTTTGGAATATCTTGACAATTCAAAAGCCACTCGAAACGTTTATGTGAGATCCAACAGTGAACTGCTAACCTACACTGACCGCATCCTAGACCGACATAGGTGAACAAGTAAAGAACCAGTGACAACGGCTTCTAGGTTTACGGATTTAGTCAGCTAAACTTCATCATACTTCTCAATCAATATGAACAAGATCTACCATCTCCGTGGAAACTATGTTATCCAAACTCCCAACATAAATAATTATCTTTGCATTAACCAATTCCTACAAAAAATTTGAGTACAGTGTTATTATATACAAGTGTCCAACATGGAGAAAATTGGAACTACGTGTTAAAAATGTAAATTTTGGGGAAGTGTAAATATTACAAATACAAATTCCTTGTAAATATGGTATAGGTATAAAATCCATGTTATCGCGTAACTATGAGTAGAACTTACTTTCCTTTCCTTTTATTAATTACTTAACAACAACAACATACCTAGTGAAATCCCACAACGTGGGTCTGAGTCGAGTAGAGTGCACGCAGACCTTACCTCTACCTTGGTAGGTAGAGCGGTTGTTTCCAAGAGACTATCGGCTCAAGACAAAGCATAAGCACAAACAAAGCAAAGGCAAGAGCAAAGTAAGAGAAACGGTCAGACCCGATCTAAAAAAACTTAAAGCAGTATGAAAATGTTGGTATCAAAAGCGAATAAGCCATGACTACGCTCGACTACATACTACCCTTCTACCCTAATCTGTTTCCTCCACAAGCCCTATCTAAGGTCATGTCCTCAGTAAGTTGCACCTGCGCCATATCCCGTCTAATCACCTCTCCCCAATACTTCTTCGGCCTACCTATACCCCTCCTGAACCCGTCCATAGCCAACCTATCACACCTCCGCACTGGGACATTTGTGTCTCTCCTCTACACATGCCCAAACCATCTCAACCTCGCTTCCCGCATCTTATCCTCCACCGAGGCCGCTCCCCACTCTGTCCCGGATATCATCATTTCTAATCCTATCCCTCCTTGTATGCCCACACATCCATCTCAGCATCCTCATCTCCGCAACTTTCATCTTCTAGATGTGTGAAGTCTTGACTGACCAACACTCGGCCCCATATAACATAGTCCGTCTAACCACCGCCCTATAGAACTTGCCTTAAAGTTTTGGTTGCACTTTTTTATCGCATAAGACTCCATATAAGAGCCTCCATTTCATCCACCTTACCCCAATACGATGTGTGACATCGTCATTAATCTCTCTATTCTCTTAGATAATAGACCCGAGATACTTGAAGTTTCTTTTCTTTGGAATGACCTGAGTACCAAGCCTCACCTCCACGCCTGTCTCAAGGTCGCTCCCGTTACTAAACTTGCACTCCAAATATTATGTCTTGGTCCTACTCAGCCTGAACACTTTAGACTCTAGAGTCTGTCTCCAAACCTCCAGCTTAACATTCACTCTATTGCGAGTCTCATCAATCAGGACTATGTCGTTTGCGAATAACATACACCATGGCACCTCCCCTTGGATTTGACGCGTCAGTCCATCCATCACCAAGGCAAACAAGAATGGGCTAAGAGTTGATCCCTAGTGCAGCCCCATCATCATTGGGAAGTGCTCCGAGTCTCCTACTGTCTGTACCCTGGTCTTGGTTCCATCATACATATCCTTGATCGCCCTAGTGTACGCCACAGGTACACCTCTAACCTCCAAACACCTCCATAGAACCTCCCTAGGGACTTTGTCGTATGCCTTCTCGAGGTAGATGAAAACCATATGTAAGTCTCTCTTCCTTTCCCTATACTGCTCCACCAACCTCCTAATAAGATGAATGACTTCTGTGGTCGAACACCCCGGCATGAATCCAAACTGGTTCTCGAAAATAGACACGTCTCTTCTCACCCTCATCTCCACGACCCTTTTCCCAAACTTTCATAATGTGGCTTAACGCAGGTTGATACCTCTATAGTTGTTGCAACTCTGGATATCACATTTGTTCTTATACAAAGGGATCATTGTACTTCACCTCCATTCTTCGGGCATTCTCGTCGTCTTAAAAATGACATTAAACAACTCAGTCATCCACTCCAAACCTGTCCTGGCTGCGCTCTTCCAAAATTTAACTGAGATCTCATCAAGCCCGATAACTCGTCCCCGCACATTCTGCGAACAACACCCTTAACCTCCTCAACCTTAATGCTTCTACAATACCCAAAAATCCCGATACCTACTCCAAATCTCCCAGCACAATGTTTCTATCTCCTTTTTCGTTCAAGAGTTCATGTAAGTAAGACTGCCACCTCCGCCTAATATGCGCGTCCTCCACCAGTACTTTGCCGTCTTGGTCCTTGATACACCTCACGTGATCCAAGTCACGCGCCCTCCTCTCCCTCACCTTAGCTAGTATGTACAACTTTCTATCCCCGCCTTTTTTCTCTAATTCCACATACAGGCGTTCAAAAGTTGTCGTTTTCGCCGCCGCAACCGCAAGTTTTGCCTCCTTCCTCGCCATCTTATATAGTTCCCTATTCGTCCACTTCTCCACCTCATCTTTTCTTTCTATCAATTTCGCATACGCCGCTTTCTTCGCCTCCACCTTTCTTGAACTTCACCATTCCACCACCAGTCCCCTCGATGCCTACCGCGGCTACTCCTCGAGACCCCAAGCACTTCTCTAGCTACCTCTCGAATGCAACTGGCCGTCCTGTCCCACATACCGATCGCATCCCCACTACTCCCCTAAGCCCCTTGGCCATCAACCTCTCCCTCATCTCCTTTGCACTAGCCATGGTCAAACTCCCCCATTTGATTCTTAATCTGTCATCCACAACCCTCTTCTTCTTCTCCATTTTAATCTCCAAATCCATCACCAAAAGCTTATTTGGGTTGTAAGATACTCCATCGGAATAACTTTGCAGTCTTTGCAAAGATTGTTGTCAACCTTCCTAAGGAGCAAAAAGTTTATCTGAGTCTTAGCCACCGAACTACGAAAAGTAATCAAGTGCTTGTAAATATTATTTAAATTCCAACATGCTTGAGGGAATAATAAAGTAATTTGTTCCCAAAATCTCTTTCTTCTCTTTTCTTTACACTGTACATTAAAAAGTACGAACATTAAGCAGTGGTGGACAAGGGAGAAAGAATTATGAGAATGTGTGAAGACACTTGTCTTACACATTATGACTAGGTCTTTTTACATGCCCACTTTACAATGTATATTTTATTTTTCTCAATGTGGGCCTTATATTAAGTATAACTATATGCACTTAGCTGACTACATTAACTAAAACACTCTCCACAAGTTAGAGCATACAAGTAGTATGCACCGAGTTTGTTATGAGTGCAACTAATACGAAGACCCGTGAGAGACTCGGTGAATATTTTTTCAAACTGATCATTTGACTTCACGAATTTTATGTCAATATCTCCTAAGTGTATCTTTTATCAGAGAAAGAGTGGTTGATATTCATGTGTTTAGTTGTGAAGCACCAAACTCGATGCAACATGAAGAACAACTATTTGATACGAATGAGTTCGCAAGCTGCAATATTCATTGTCTGATGCTCTTGCTTCTCACTGGATCTAGCAACCTTAATTTGTTTCTTGATCTTCCAAGGCAAATTACTTCCAAATAAAACACAATATGTATTAGTAGAATGTCTATTAGAAGATAATCCTGCTAAATCTACACTTAGTGTATTCTATTTGCTCATGTCCTTAATCTTCTTTTTGGAGTTGATTCTATGTATCAAAAACTATAGATATTGGAATCCCAATGAGTCACATGGAGAGTCCATAAACTGGTTTACAAAAAAATGAACACAAAAATTGCATCCCAGTGAGTCGCATTGAGAGTCCATAAACTAGCTTACAACATTTACCAGAAAGGCAATATCATCCCAAGATACTATGAGGTAAGATTTGTACTTGAGTCAATAACATGATCTGCTCAGGGTCCGAAATCTTTGCTCTTCTATTTTGCATTTCCGCTGCCTGCATTCTTCTTCATGCCCGTCCGTATCCTTTTCTATTTTATTCGTCACGTCTAGTATTACGTCTGGGATCATTAGTAGGAATTAAAAAGTGAAGAGAGAAACAAAAAATATCACTACTAGTTTCAGGAGTAAGCATTACACAATCTCCAAGATGATTTTTTTGTGCCCACAAATTTTGGATTTGCCACCGGGAAATTTACACGAAAGGGAATGAGGAATTCTCAACGAAAAAAGGTGCTCTCTGAATAATTCAACCAACCAACCGTCTATATATTGCATGGTCACTAAAGGACTAATATGGACCTAGTAGAAGCTTAAAATTTGGATTTGGTCTATAATATGTCATTCTTGTCTTCTCAAGAATGTCTAGAGCATACTTACACGGGAGATGAGAATATCTGATCTGGACTGAACGACCTCAATACCTAAAAAATACCCAATTTGCCTACATCCATACTCCGGAAGTGCCGAAAGAAGTGTTGGATCAATCTAGTAATGTGTAGGCTAAGAAAGAGATAAGAACTCTCGAGAATAAAAATTGATTCGTGAATTTCTTCAAATTAATGATTGCTTGTCAAATCACCACCTAATAATAGGTGAAATACTTACTATACAAAACACTAGACACATTTGAGGGAGTTATAAATGATTGTGTGCTACACATTTATTGTGATGGCTCCTCCTTGACCTTAGTTAGGTTCACTTTAGGTGGTTTGACTTCTTGAGTTTCTTATCCAAATTGTGATTTTCCAAATAAGTGAGGTTGACTTGTTGATTTCCTTGTTCGAGTTAACATTAATATCTAACACTTCTCGTCTCAAGTTGGAACAATAAATCGTATCCACCAAGCTTATTAGAAATGTTTTCACTTTGCAGTCCTATGAGAACCTTTGTAAAGATTGCTGCTAGTAGTTTAGTTGAGCGAAAGGGTTTGTGATAATTTCCTAACAAATAGCTTTCTCCTGAACAAAGTGGTACTCTATTTCTATATTTTTAGTTCTTTGATGGAAAACTGGATTAGAAGCTATACATGATGTTGCTTGATTATCATAATAAAACTCTATTTCTTTGATGTCTACAAACTTCAAATTTCAATGTACTCGTTTAAGCCTTGTTCACAAACAGTTGTTGCCATGGCTCAATATTCAGCTATTGTACTAGATCGGGTGACAACATTCTACTTCTAACTTTTCCTTAATACAAGATTACCACAAAAAAAGGAAGAGGATCCAGATATAGAAGGTCAACTAATTGATTAACCGGACTAATCTACATCAAAGTATCCTATAATCTGAGTGTTCCTTTGTCTTCAAGCAACAATCTTTGGCCGGGTGCTTTGTTGATGTATCTTAAGATTGGTATAACAACATCTCAATGACTGGTATGGGAGACTGCATTGACCGACTTACTACACCCACAGCAAAAGAGATGTTTGTTTAGGTAATAGTGAAATAGACTAACTTCCTAACAAGCCTTCGGTACCTTTTAGGATTTGTCATGGCTTCCCCTGATCTGATAACAATTTATTGTTCAGATCCATCGGACTATCAACAGGTTTGCAATCCATCATACCTGTCTTTAAAAAAAAATCTAAAATCATACTTTCTTTGTGAAATATCATTGTCTCTTGATTGGGCCTCAATACCAAGAAAATATTTTAGATGTCCTAAATTCTTGGTCTGAAAATGACTGGTTAGATATTTTTAAAATGGATGTTTTTCTCATGATCATTGCATGTAATAGCTATGCCAACTATATATACCAACAGATTGACCAGGTATTAGAGTAAAATGCTGAGCGAGCTACTTCACAAGAAAGTAGGAATAGAACCATTCACTGATGAAAAAAAGATTAGGATAGAGAAGCTACAAATGGAATGTTTCAACCAACCTTTTTCTTAAAGCATCTATCTTTCTTCTTTTGACGAAGTTTGATCAAGGCTGCTGCTCTGGCAAGTTTAGAAGGATCTATCGTATTTCCACAACCACTGCCACTGGCATCACCACTTCCATTTTTGCCAGCTAACCCGTTATCGCTTTCCCCATTTGTGCCTCCAGCATTTATAGCTGTGCCGAGTCCGTCCTGCGCATTGCTTCCACGGTTACTTCCCGAAGCACTTCTGTTCAAACTGTGATATTCAGGGTTTTTCCCTTCACAAGGCCTAGTTTGTGTATTGGATGAAGCACAACTTGGGCAACCAACAGTCAGTTTCTTCAATGAGAAATCTACATGGGTGGAAGTGCAATCTTGATCTAGGTCATGGAAGTGATGATGGTGGTGGTGCTGATGCGGGTGCTGAACTAGGATGTTAGTGTGAGAGCCTTGCGGAGCAAGGCTGTCTGTAGATTGAATGTTACAAGGCTTAAGCTTAACTTGTGGCACTTGCTGAGGGGAGATTCTGAGGTCCAGTTTTGCAGGCTTGAAAGCTGGTGATGAGTGCAAACCGTTAATTGTTGATGTTTCTTCTACCTTGTCTCTAAAAGGTAATGGTTCCTCAGAAAGCTTATTCGTGGTGGACCCCTTATCTATGATATTTCCAGTTCCACTTGAGCTTGGATGTGGAAATTTCTCATTTGTATGAGTTGAGATATCACAAACCGACTCTTTCTTGGCAATTTCTTGGCCATCATTAATTAAAGAACTACTTAGGTTAATCCCATTAGGAGTACTCGTAGGGTTTGAGGATGAATACCTGCAACATGGTCCACCACAGAGCAAAAAATAAATTACTGATAGTTCCCATCCAACAGAGGAGATCAGCACAGCTCTGATAAAAAGTTAGAAATTATAACTAGTAACTATTGTCTCCAAACCTTGAGAAAGCTGAAAGATCTGATCTTCTCAAAACACTACGATCATCTTGAGAAGTTTTTCCTGGTTCTTTTGGTCCTCTTACTCTTTTCAAACTTAGCTCTTTAGATTCACCAATGGATGTATTATTGATTTCTGATACCTGCACAGCTTTGTTCAACCTTCTGCTGTTGGTCTGAGGATGAAGCGTCTCAGCAGTCACATCATACTAATCAGTGGATGGAAAATTTCCGTCTAGATTTGCCAGGTGTTTATCCATCTTCAAACTACCTGTGTTGGAATCTATTGCCAGCAGAGTCTTATGTTCCGCACCAACAAGTTTGATTGGAACCTGAATTGTATTTTCAGATTGTGACTTCTGATTTCTAGGTATGCCGAGGGAGGGTTCTTTTGCAATGTGATCTTCAATGGAAAACATGATAGATACGTTTCAGTCAACTAAGAGACACTAAAACCGAAGAGAAGAAAAAGATTAGTAATGCTCATTACCAGGCTTGTCTTCTTCTTCTTGGCATTGCCTTTTGGCATTTATCTGTGTGTTCCTGTTAGCAGCGGTTTCTGCATTTAAATGAGTAACCTGTGCACAAATGCTGTCTGGACACTCATGTGCCTGATTCAATGGAGACACTGCCTGAGAGCTATCAGCTTCAACAGCTTGCTTTGTCCAGGAATTCTGCAAAATACAAATTACAGACTCAGGAAGAAATATTATACAAATCAGTCCATACTTCTATAGGTAATTAAGCCTTGGAATATTGATGCTTAATAGGGATACCATTACAGAAGTATTATGTTGAATCATGATGATAATATGACTAAAGAAAAACACATGAATTTGGAATCTTTACTTCTGTCCTTTCAGTAAGAAACTTATATAAGCGTTGGTTTCAATTGCTGGGATATATAAATTATATATGCCACAATGGACTAACCAATGCATTCTAACTCAAATGAAGTCGTGCATTTCTAGCTCGTTTATTTGCTGCAAAAGTTAGTGTTCTAAATGTGTTACTCTCGTCACTAATCGGTAGAACATTTTGAAAAAAAAGAAAAGGAAATCACCTCAATTATCTAATGCTTCAAATAACTACGAAAGAGTAGACATAGCCCATTTTCGAGACTTGCTATCATTTGTTATCTTCTGCACGTAAATAAATGACAATAAGCTAAAAGGCAGATTTTGCATAATGTCCCTTTATTTATAGGAAGGCAACCAAATGGCAATACCTGTGTGCCACTTCCATCCTCACTGCCGTTACCAACATTTAGGCCGTCGCTCCCATTATCTTCCCCATCATTGCTACCACTGTTGTTTTCAGGCTTCTCACTGCTTTTTGATTTTATAGATTTTTGGGTTTGAGTACCACTTTCGCTCCCACTTCCGCTAGACTGAGAAAATGAGAATGAATTAATCACAGTAGTACACAAAACACTGGGAAGGCTAGTTTAAAAGGTGAGTAAAGAAATAACATATTACACATAACTAAAGGAACAGCACATAACTAGACAAACAGCCCACCGAATAAATAAGCAGACACAAATCTCCATAACCAACAATTACTGATTATCTAAGTATGTTGATGGATATCAATGCATCAGCCATCCATTTTACATCAAGAAGCTTACAAGAATTGGATATTGAGAGTAATGGTGACTCACACTGTGGCATCTTCTCCACACGTGCTGCCACAGGATCTTAAGCTCATTCTTCCGTATAGGTTTTACCAGGAAGTCGACTGCACCTTTTGACAAACACTTGAAGACTAAACCCATTGAATCATGAGATGACATCACTGCACATGACCCTCATCAGTATAGAGGTATAATAGTATCAATTCAAAATTAAGCACGGTATAGCAAGAGTTCTAAAATAGAAGAATTGGCAAAACTAGCATGGGTTACTTACTGATAACAGGAATAGTCTTGCGTGTGTAGTGGCTCATGATTTTGCATAGAAGGCCTAAGCCTGACAAGCAAGGCATTACAACCTCTGTTAACACTATATCGATGTGATTGTTCAGGTTTTCCATTATCGTCCAAGCTTGCAATCCATTGGCCGCTTCAATAACTGCAAATAGCAAAGGTTAATTAGATAGTAAAGACTTTAAAGATGGAAAGAGAGCAACCAAACAAAAGATATATACAACAAACATAACAGATACTAGTCATGAATTGAAAGTGTAATAGAAAGGGAAAGCAAAGAGAACCACTTAGGAAAACTGTGGTAAAACCAATGATCAACATGTCACTGAAAATGTGCAGAAGTTGCTCTGACCAAATATCACAAAAATGAAACTTGAAACTTCATATTAAGTTAAAGTGAAAATACTTATCTGTATTAACACCAAGATTTGTGCAGCCAGCTTATAGTTTCAGCCACAAGATTCACAAAGTTAGAAACAAATTAGATGACCATCCTATTTAAATATTAATTTGCACAGCCAGATTAACCTAGGGGACCCTAACAAAGTTGCTAGATCAGTAAAGGGATGTCAGCAGCTCTTCAATTAGAGTTGCTTCTGGCTCCCCTTCAAGTAACTCTAGTTACAAGATATAGCACAAGGTTAGCAGCATCTGAGACAAGCATAAAGAGTTATACCATACAGAATTTTTTTTTCTAAAGCAGTATTTAATTGATGTTGTGGGGCAAGAAACACATTAGCCAGAAGGTGCAAGCGGCACATGTTGAGGATAAAATGCGAGAAGGCCGCTTGAGATGGTTTGGGCATGTACTACGTCGACCTACAAATGCACCGATCCCTAGGTGTTAAACTATGGTAAGTGAAGGTGTTAAAAGGGGATGGGGTAGACCTAAAATCACATAGAAGGAAGTTGTCTCGAAAAACCTACAAATGCTTGGTATCAATGCAGACTTAGCTAAAGATAGGGCATAATGGAAGAAAAATATCATATACGTGATAACTACAGACTTGATGGTAGGTTCTAGACTTGTTAGAGAACTTCTAATATTATTATTATTTATTTATTTATATGTATTTTTGATTTAATTTTTCACTTTTATTTTATTTGTATAATGATGATATGATATGAGCTTAAATTAAGAAATGGGGATTGATATAGCCGACCCCAACTTGTTTGGGACTGAGGTGTAGTTGTTGTTGTTGTTGGGGAGAAAACCCATATTGCAATAAGTTTTCAATTAGAAAACCAACATCAAAATATGGTTCTCTAAAAAAGATACATACAAATGGAAACCTCGTGGTACATAAAAAGTAATTAAAAGCATGTGCTGATATGTATAAATTCATATTTCATTCTTTCAAATGCTCTCCTATTTCTTTTCCTCCAAAGAATCCACATCAAATTTCATATTGACTTGATATATGTATCATGCTTGAACCTCCCCCTCAAGCTCAAGTTGTTAGCTTTGGACTCCAACTCAAAGTGTTTAAATATTTATTGTTGTCGAGAAACAATTCTGAAACTTCGATTTGATTATGATAAGATGCACATAAATCAAATATAGATGTAAAACATAAATCTTGGTGCCGATCGGATTAATAAACATCCATTCAATAAACTATGTGGAACTCTCAACTAAACCACCAACTAAATCCAATAACAAGCCTCACTATCTCATTTATTAGGCATCTCCACCAGTGTTGCTAACGGCTCATTTGAGGTGCAGTTAAGCCCTGAAACTCAGTTAAAGTCAGATTGTGCGCTTCCCTTCACTTAGGGGTCGCTTGGTAGGATGTATTAGAGAAAATAATATATGTATTAACTTTGTATTATTATTCATTGTTTGGTATTGTTTTTCAATGTATTAGTTATAGACCCTTAATACATGTATTAGTTATACATAGCAAACCATGGTATTAGCAATATAAGGATTATTAATACATGGATAAGCATGGTTAAAGACAGAACTACCTTTATATCTTAATACACCAAACCAAACAATGGATAGGAAATAATACCAGCATAACTAATCCATCATTACTAATACACCATATTCAGTATTATTCTTATACACCCTACCAAACGACCCTTGTGTGGATGCTAAGGTGTGCGTCCTCATCACCCATCAACTCTGTCTTAAAGAGATCATTGCTAGAATGAATATAATTAGTAAAATGAAAACTCTAATTGTTAAAAACGTTAGAAATGAAATTTTAGTCATTAGCATTAAGAAATTAAAATTTTAGCATAAGGAGACGAGCTCCAGAAAACATGAAACCACATCTTATCATCTATATCAGAAATATAATATGGTTTTTCAACTTGATTGATATGATTTTTACTTCATATATTCCGTTTAACTATAGTTATTTCAATTCTTTTATTCAACTAGTATTATGTAGTTGTAGTTCTTTTTTGTTGCATTACACATATTTATAACTTTTTTCTTTATTAGTGTTTTTGTCCGTTCAAGCACATACATTAATTCCGCTTTGCAACTAAAACTCCAAAAGCCTTTGGCGCTTTTTGCTTCCGACTACCCTGATTTCCATCAGGTTGACAACCACGGGCAACAGCATTATGCAGCTCAAATGAAAATACATTTAGTAGTGATAAAAATGCAGACAAATATACTGTAAATGACGCCTCAAACTCCTTGTTTAAGAGTCTGTTTGGCCTAGCGGTTTTGAGGACAAAAGTGCTATTTTTTTTGGGGGAAAAGCACTTTTTTTTTGGATTTTTGAGGTGTTTGGCCAATTAGTAAAACTATTTTTAAGTAGAAGCAAAAGCAGTTTTCCTGCGGTTCGAAAGAAGTAGACTTGAAAAAAGCAGAAGCAGAAAATTATTTTTTCCATGACAAAAATATCGCTACCATAATTACGTATTTACCAAGTATATCCCTCTTTAATTCATTAATTTCAATAACTCTGTTTTATTTTACATTAATTTCTCTAAAACTGCATATTATTTCCTTCTCATTATAGTCGTAGCATAAATATTACAGTATTAATTTTAGTATATTTAAATCATTGTGATGATATTAAATTAATATTTAATATCTTTTTTATTTATCTACGTATTATATTAATTGAAATTTTTTTATATGTACTTTTAAATTTTAATTAAATAAAAGTAAAAACTTAACTAAAGTCTTTCATAATAAATATTTAAAATAATTTCACTGTAAAATAATCTTGATAGTAAACGTTCATTGATACTTGTCATTTTCCGTAATTTGACACTCAATCACTTTTTTAAGAAGATTAGACAAACACAGTCTGCTTATTAAAAGCAGTCAAAAGCACCTTTTAAATGAATTAACCAAACACAAACTGCTTCTTAGCAAAAGTATTTTTAAAAAAAACACTTCTCAAAATAAGCAGATATTTACCGCTAGGCCAAACAGGCTCTAAGTACCTAACATTATAAGCAATATCCAATTTGCTCTGCAAATACTCATAACCAGAAAATAAAACAAACTCAGATGTACAGTCCCGCTCATGTTTTTGCCGGTTGTATTTGATTTTGCTAGCTAGAGTTGGAAGGATAAAAGGAAAGCTATTTAGATACAAAAACAAGCTAGGTTTTTTAACAAAACTCAAATGTTAACTATTTGCTAATAATCCGTCAAGCTAAAACTCAAACTTGACAAAACATTAAACAAAAAACTAACCTTCATAATTGCAATTTCGAAGTAAAGCAGAGACGACATGCCGTGTAGAATCATCATTCTCCACCAGCAGCACTCTAATGGAGGTGACATGAAGAAATTGTTCCCAACAGACTGCTGACCCCTGACTCTGTTGTTGTTCTTGCAATTTCACACCACGTTGACCTTGCAATGTGATTGCCCTCTCATCTATCCCGTCATTACTGATCATATCAATTTTGAACTCATTATCTTTAACTACATTTATCCCCTCACGAAAAATTCCATCTCCATTAACCTTGTCCTCATCTAACATTTCTTTGTCTTCATCACCAACGATTTTCATCAAAACACTCCTTGCCAACCAGACCTAAAAGTACTGATGATAAGGAAGATGTGACCACCAACATAACCTTTCATAAATCCTTGTCAGCTAAAGCAAAGTGCGCATTGCTTCTTCTTCGTTAGCCCAAATTCTTCATATCCAAACCCTCTCATACCTATTCCACATCAGAAATGTTAAACGATCAAAATTAAATACTCCCTCTGTCCCAATTTATGTGGAGCAATTGGAATTTCGAGATTCAAACTTCTAAACTTTGAGCGTGAATTCGGACATTGAAGCTTTAAGTTTTAATAAAATTTATATATTTGAAAACTACATAAAAAAGTACTATAAATCACAATAAATAACAACTTAAAATATTTAAATGGCATATGAAGAAATTCCGGTCCAAGAAAAACTTGGTTGAATCTCAAAATTCCAACTGTGACACATAAATTGGGACGGAATGAATAGCAAAATCAACAAGATTGAAATACTACTTAATGATTAAACCTAACCTTTATAGAAAAATTCCTCAAAACTCGACAGAACATTCATCTACCACCTAAATTAAGCAGAACAGAGCATCAACCACACATCAAACCCTAGTACCAATCAGCACAGATAATAATAGTAATAATAATAGTAATAATCTAAGCATTTAATACAGTTGCATAACAGAAAAACTCACACAAAAAACAAAAATTAAAAAAAAAAAACTCATTTCCTTTAAAACATCAATGATTATTCCATTCCCTCAACAGCCAAACAAAATAAATGACAAATGAAAATGAAAAAAAAAACACTAACTACAATATAGACTTGACATTGATGAAACTATTAGAGACCGAACCTTCAAAGCTCATCGAAAAATCAGTTATAAAAATTGCTATGCCACCGAAATTCCGTTAAACCCAGCAAAAAATAGAGCAAAGGCGTCATGAAAATTGAATTGGAATGATAATTAGCAATTATATCATGATGAAATTTACATAAAATTGAGGAATAAATACGAAAAATTAACTTCAGATTTGCTTTATCGAGTAAAAACTAAAAAGCAAGAGGGCTTTCGATTAGATTTTCACAGGGATATTTTGGTTGTACGAAAAGAACACTTTACTATATCCACGGAAGTTAACTAGGATGTAGTAGTTGATGACATGGACAAAATGTGGGTCCTAGAGTCGCCACGTAGGATGAGATTGGTCCACGTCAGTCAAATGCTGAGGCAGAATCTAAACAAGGGAGCTCGATGGCTTGAGCCGAATCAGGACAGATTTAACGGAAGGACACGTGGCGACCGGTGAGTATTTTTACTACTTTCGCATCTAAGGGCCCATTGGCTATGAAAATAGTGAAATTTCAAAAAAGTAATTTTTGTTTTCAAAATAAATAATAATATTTAGAAATAGGAGTTGTTTGGCCATAAATATAAATTGAAGTCTTCTTTTAATTTTTATGAGTGATTTAACGTGTAGCTAATTTTTTTGTGTTTTTCAAATTCTATAAAATTTCGAAATCAACGTCATTAAATTCTGAAATTTTATAGTCAAACATAATTTTAGTAAAAAATATCCATCTCCAAACGGCCACTAAGAGTAAATGTCAACGTCAAAGTGTTTTAACAGTTTCAATTTGCCATTGCCAGATGTCATACCAACACTGAAATAATTAGACGGTTCTGACGGCGTTAAATATTTATCAGAATATTACATAAATACCCTTGAAGGTTGCGAAAATCATGTGGTTGGGCAGAAATATCAAATATCTAGTCTAGAAAGAATATCTGCATGGGCACAACGTTTTAGTTTGTAGTTTGTACATGTGCGCGCACATGAGAATTTGATGTACCCGTTCTTCTGATTGAATATTAGCCATCCGATCATTGATCATTCACTTGTCCATCACCATCAAAGTTTTCACAATAATGTAAAATTCTACCAATTTGACAAACAATTATGATTCGTTGAAACAAAAAATTATGATTCGACGTGCGTCATTAAGGTGTAGAAGTGTGTTATACTCTGATAGCCAGAGTGCCATTCATTTGGCAAAGAACCCAGTCTACCATGCTCGCACGAAGCACATACAACTCCGATACCATTTCATCAGATCGACTTTGGAAGATGGAGTATTAGTGCTTGAGAAGATCCCAGGAAGTCAGAATCCAGCAGACATGCCGACGAAGGCCGTGCCAAATGATAAACTGAAGTTGTGTGCAACTTCAGTTGGACTTCTTAGATGAGGATCGGAGTTGCCGCAGCAGATGGAGACAAATGATTGAAATTAGTCTCCAAATGGGAGATTGTTGAGTTGTGGAGCCTAATTCACTGCTGACACTATGAGATTTTCGCTATATATAGACTAAGGCGCCGTTTTTCTTTTTTTGAGGTCGAGCAAGAGAGAAAGAGAGAATTATAAACTCAAACTCCCTATTCGATTATAGTAAAATCTGACAAAGTGAAAGGAGGAAGAATGGTTGATGGAGAAATGACAGAACCGAAATATAACATTTGTTTGACTGGCCTAAGATAGCACATTCTGTTTCATTGGTCAGATATGCTCACGCGAATATAGTAATAACTCGGACCAAAACCACTATTTTCCCAAAAGAAGTAAGATGACGAGTACGTCAGTAACATAAGCATTGAGGATAAAAGTAACAAATGTCTAAGCAACTGACCTGAACAGGAGCACCATATAATTCCATGTATGCACTTAAGCGATCCACATAACTATCAGTTTGCTCTGCATAGTCAATAGCTTTGAAATTGGGTGAAAATAAAATATTTTGGTTGAAGAGAAACAACAATATTTTATTGAAAAAAAAAGCGGGAGTCTTAAGTGTAAAGTGGAAAATGTGACGAGCAAATGAGCAATTAACCAATCACTCTACTAGAGGAGGGACTTGAAAGTATATTTATGTCCTAAAGACAATTTGTATTAGGATAAATTTACTTTATACACATTCGTATTATTATTAATGGAGATTAATATTTTGGCATTTGCAATTATTGAATTATTAGTTGATTGTTTATAATATTTTATAATATGTATCCCTAGAAGTTACGTTGTTATTAATAATGTGAGATATTAATATTATAACGTAACTCTTAAAATAGCGTCGACTAATGATCATCAAGAATGGAATATCGATGATATGTGATAAGTCGACATGTGGTCTGCATCACTTCCTTATAGGATGTAGTATGTCTCACCTGCTACGAGTAATGACTACTCGTGATGGACACATGGATACTTTTGAAGTATTGATATACCCTGTTGATATATTGTTTGTTATACATGTCTAAAGTATGATCAGCGTGTGGAAGATAGAAGTCCGTAGACTTGAGGTCAATACACACCTTGTCTACATAGTAATATACTTTGATCATGTCCTAAGCTCAAATGCCTTATAGGTTGAGATACGGCTTGTATTGGGTACATTACGATGTGGATTAAAGGTAGTAGTTGAGCCAAGATTAGGATTCATTCCTCCAATGTATATTCGAGAGAACACTCAGCTTCTCATTGATATTAGGTTGACTAAGTCGTTGGCCAACGCAATAGACATATCTAGAATATGGTCTTGTTTCCAACCAATATAGATGAGATATAATGATCAAGTCATTTTGGATAGACACTTGACAAATCCTAAGCTTGATCGAGTGTATCGTGAATGAAATGATTTTATCTTACCATATAGAGGTTAAGTCTACTGAATTCATGTAAACGTACTTCACATATTGAGTTCGTCTTGCGGCGTCGTCTAGGAGTTCCGCGTAGACCTTAATTTGATTAGCGTCGATATGAGAAATCATGTAGGGTCACACTATGTCGATTGTCCTTTCGATCTAAGGATGTATTAAGAGAGTATTAAATATTCGATTTAGAATCGAGATATTTAAATGAATGATGATTGTTTTAATTAAGTCAAAATTAGATTTTGGATTTAATTAAGAATGTGCTAAAAAAAATTGGGTCAGGCCCAAGGTCAAACCCTAATCCGGTTTGACCTAATTTTTCACCTATAAATACAGACCTACACTTCATTATTCATTACACTTGATTTTCATATCATTATTCTAAGTCTTAGAGACTCATAATCAAAACACTCTTTCGAATCTCTGCCGGATTTCCTAGCTTTCAAAAGGAGGAATACATTGAAGCTTGGAGCTTGCAATCAAAAGGGCATTCGCGTGCGCACCCATAGTTGATAAAGATTCCAGATATTGTAAACATGTTAGTACCATTCAAGTCTTATGTTTACGGTTTTAAATTACCCTATAGTCAAACAGTTCTACGTTTGTTGGGTTTGAAATAAGTTTTCAATATCCGTTGCGTACAACAACCCAAGATGTGTTATTGAAGTTATCATCCAAAGCAAACGCGGAGATAGCATATGCTTGGATCTTGGCCCATTATTACCTCAATTAAATAGGCATGTATTCTACCATGGGGTCGTAGAAGTATGTTAAAATAGTGGAAGCTAATTAAACAAAAGACCATGTTGATTAGCCTAAACGAATGTGTATAATAAGAAATAAATTTTGAGTTTGATTTCCAGTCTATCTAATTCTTCAGATTATCAAAGATGTCGAGCTTATCATTGAAAATGTTGATTGAAATGAACAAACTTACTGGACCTAACTACCTTGACTGGCTAAGAATTTTTCGAATAGTGCTGAGACAAGAGAAATTAGAATACATGTTGGACACGGTGTTCCCAACAGTCCATGCTACAAACTCTGTTAAATATGCCTCTTTTGATAAGGATACTTACCAAAACACCTAGATGATGCCACTTCAGCACAGTGTGTGATGTTGTCTTCCATGTCTATGGAACTTCAGAGACAACATGAGAACATGGGTCCCAATGAGATGCTCGAACATTTGAAGAGTCTCTATGACTCACAATCCCATACTATGGAGTATGAGTTACCGATAGAACTTTTTAAGTGTAAGCTCAATGAAGGGGGCCAGGTATCGCAGCATGTGTTGAAGATGATAGGGTTGATAAAGAGACTTGCTTCAATTGTAACGAAGCTGCAAAAGAATGTCGCTACCACCCTCATCATGAACTCTCTCCCTCGTTCCTTTGAAAACTTCATAGTGAATTATAATATGATTGGAACGAAGGCGAGTCTGCCGGAGCTGCACAACATGCTCAAGACATTTGAGTCTTCCACTTCCAAAGGAAAAGTTGTGCTCATGGTGAGCTCTACTGGCCGACCCAAGCCGAAAGGTAAGGAATGGCAGAAGAAGAAGGGCAAAGTGGTCGTTGCACCTTCAGCTATGAAGCCTAAGGGAGGTATGAAGAAGAAGAAGGTGAATCTCAGCTAAGGATGTATGCCTCAACTGCAACAAGAAGGGCCATTGGAAGAAGGACGACACTGCACCAGGAGGAGGAAAAGCACCAGGTGCTTCTACCTCTAGTGGACAAGGTATGTACGTCGTTGAAATAAATATGTCTATAAATAACTCTCATTCCTGGGTATTGGATACCGTTTGTGGATCACACATTTATACCAATGTGCAGGGGCTAACTGATAGCAGGAAGGTTGGACCAAGAGAGGTGGACCTACGCGTTGAAAATGGAGCACGAGTGGATGTTGAACGCGTAAGAACTTATAGATTAAATTTTCCTTCTGGCTATTGTCTAGTGTTAAATAATTGTTACTATGTACCCTCATTAACGAGGATTATCATTTCTATCCCTGTTTTGGACATGGAGGGTTTTTCCTCATATATTTATAATGGCAGTCAAGTACTGTCTTTTGATAATGTTATATATGGAACTGCTCCTCTTGTGGATGGATTATACACACTAAACTGTAGTCGAGAAATATTCAATGTACAAAATAAATGAGCTAAGATAAGTAATAAAAACTCTACCTACCTATGGCATTGTAGACTTGGTCATATCAATGAATCAAGGATAGCAAGGTTGAGGAAGTTAGACTACCTCAAACCATTTGACTTGGAGTCTTATGGTAACTGCGAATCTTGCTTGAGAGGAAAGATGACCAATAAGCCACTTTCTGGGAAAGGTATGCAACCCAAAGAGGTGCTTCGGTTGGTCCATACTGATGTATGTGGGCCATTTTTGACTTAAGCTGAAGGAGGTTTCCCATACTTCATCACTTTTACTGTTGACTTCACAAGGTATGGATATGTGTATCTTATGAGACATAAATCTGAGGTTTTTGAGAAGTTCAAAGAGTACAAGTCGGAAGTAGAGAAGCAACTTGCAACAAGTATCAAGACCCTTCAATCGGATCGAGGAGGTGAATACTTGAGCAATAATTTTCTAGATTACTTAAAGCTACATGGAGTCCAATCAGAGTGGACACCTCCTAAAACACCATAGATGAATGGTGTTGGGGAAAGGAGAAATCGAACCTTATTAGATATGGTTCGATACATGATAAGCTTCTCAGCTCTACCGACATACCTTTGGGGACATGCTATACAAACCTCAATATATGTTCTGAACAGGGTTCCTTCCACGTCAGTAAAAAAGACACCCTATGAGATATGGTGTGGCAAGAAGTCAGCTCTTAAACGTATGAGACCCTGGGGGTGCCCTGCATATGTTAAGAAGATGCTCACTGACAAGTTGGAATCCAAAAGTGAGAAATGTTACTTCGTGAGGTATCCAAAGGAAACTAAGGGATACTACTTCTATCTTTCTGGAGAACGTAAGGTTATTGTTTCCAGGAACGCAACTTTCCTTGAAGAAGAATATGTCTACAAGGAACATAGTTGCATAGAGATAGAACTTGAAGAAATTCAAGAACCGCAAGACAACATAGATGTTGAATCCTTGCCGAATGACCAAGGCAAGAATTCAGTGGGAGTATTTGGCGAAGATTGGGTATTTCAAGTACGCCCTTCGGCCAGTGGGAGTGTTACGAGGAACAATGCAGAAATGCAAGATCCTCCTACATAGCCTTTGGGAGTAGATGCAATGGTTGCACCTCCTTCCATTATAACCAATTGTATTTTACTAAGAATGTCTTCAAAAAGTGATAAACCGTCCTTTACAACTAAGTTATATATATGGCACACACATTTTATATAAAAATGATCTGAAAAAGATGGAGTTAAACTATTTTTAAAAAATGTAATAGCATAATTGTTAGAAGAAGCGTTATTTAATGTAATAGTCATCATTTTATCAGTTATTCCGTAATAATCGCACACTTGATAAATATTTTCTGCAATAAAAGTATCAGTGTGCCTATCATCTATATATATATATATACGCTAAGATACGTTTTTTCATAGACCATTTATAATTATCCAATGACATGTTACCGTTAAATAATCATGGCCATTAGTACTATGGCCTATATCAGAAGTGATAGCCATTTTGCCATTAAAATGATATAATGAATAACGTAAACATTGTTGATATTCATGTGCAAATTTAAATACATCTCTCTTAACAGTTGATCTAGAAAAATCGTTAAAAGCAGGATTATACATATCTCTAATGTAATGAATAAAACCGGGAGATGAAGGAAATGAAAAAGGCAAACCCTCCACAGCAACTAATTTTGCTATTGCTTCCCTATCTCTATGTTTATTGTAATTAGGGCCTACAATTCCCCCCGTTGTGGGGTTAATTTGACCTTGTACTTGGTCCGGGACAGTATGTGAACCTTGTCTCGATAGAGCGGGCATTTGCGCACCCGATTTTGATGCCTCGTATTGGGCATACCTAGTTAGATGAGCCCTTCTACGTGTCTCATTAAATCCCTCGTCCCACCGTGACCTTTTTCAGTTTTAAATTTTAAAACATCTTTATAAATTTTACATCTAACTACTTGATTCTCTACGTCCCTATCAATAAATGTTCATGCATCTCATTTTAATAGTCGTTTTACTGGACCTCGTCTCATACTAGGGAAATAGGACGCATTTCAGTTGAAGGTGCACTAGTGGGTGTGTTGTCATCTACATTAGTGGGTGTATCATCTAGATAATCGTCTAAATTAAAGTCTTCTTGAGTTCAGAAAATAGCTCCTCGTCTAAATCTAATGGTATTGTAGGAAAATGTTTAGTATCAACAAAATCATCCTGTGTAGGAATAGGATTCTGTCTAGAAATAGGATGACTAGAAGAAGTACCCTTGCCCTTGTTGCCCCTACTAGAAGAAGCGTGACCCCTACCCATAAGCATACGTTTAAATCATTCCATTATAAATTTATAATTATACTAATAAATAATTAAAGTAAATGAAATTAAGTGTTCTAAATAAAATAAACAGACAATAATAACTTAATGAAGGAACGAATGTACCAAACGCCGACGTAACGTCGACGTGCAATCAAGAGGTTGAAAATTGAAACTTTGCTCGATGGAAGATCCTCAAGCTAGTTGTCAACTTCACTCCCAAATGAATAAATAAAATTCAATATTTAGTAGACTTGTAGAGAGATAGATTGAGAGATTGTAGGAAGATTTGTGAGAAAGATGAAGAGAAAATTAGGTATTTATAGTTGGAAAATTAGGTTAAAGTGTAAATATAATAACTTATGGGTTAAAAATAAATATTAAGGGGGTACGGGGGAGGCCAAAAATGGTCGTTGTACAACGGCCAAAATGTAAAATGGTTGTTGGTGCAACGACTATTTGTGCAAAGGGGGGGTTTCGAGCGGGATCGGGGGCGGGACCGGGTCGGGCCTAGCGGAATTGGGGCGGGGTGGGTCGGGACGAGACCATGTCCCATCCCGGTTCGAGTCCCGATATCGCAAATAATTTGTTTTTTAAAAAAGTCGGGTTCGGGGTAGGACCGGGCCGACTCGGCCACTAGCCAGCCGTAGTTGGATGTACCGGCCTCATAAAAGATGCTTTTAAGGATCAGCTCTTCTGAAGCATTTTATGAGCTTTGTTCTATCTGTTGTGATGTTTCAAGTGAAATTCTGCTGAGTGGAAAATGATGATTGAAAAATGGCAAAAACATTGTGGATGAATAGGAAAATAACAGTTGTTTAATGCCTCTTTGCCGCACAATCAGCTTCTAAGCAAAAAGAAAAGGAAAATTGTAAACATGAAAATTGAAGAAAGTCACACGTATGGTGTCACGACCCAAGCCGGAGGGCCGCGACGGGCACCCGGACCTTATCCGCCGGGTACCACCAATCGTATAGTCAACACTTAAACATAATTAAATATGGACTAAGCCAAAAAAGATTATGGAAAATATTAACCAGAAAATCAACTTATATATATATATATATATATATATATATATATATATATACACACATCCCAAAGGCTGACAAGGCCATACAAGACTACTACACACAGGACACCTGTCTACAAGCCTCTAAAAATGTACGTGTCAAAAGGTCGGGACAGGGCCCCGCCATACCCATATATACAAGCAAAAATCACCGTACCAAGATAGACTGACACTTCGAAACAAGGGGAGTGCTTCAAAAATCCGTTGAGTCAGCAACCTACTAACGTGGATCGTCGCCTTGCCTACGTGAACCTGCGGGCATGAAACGCAACGTCCCCCGACAAAAGGGACGTCAGTACGATTGATGTATTGAGTATGTCATGCATGAATAATAGCACAACAGGGATATAACAACAACTGAAGCAGAAACAGCTGACCAACAGTAAATGCCTCTGAGGGCCCTAATACATATGATATATATCGGAACGTGCAACCCGATCCAATATATGTTAGTGTTGCAGAACATGCAACCCCCGATCCAATATATGTTAGTGTTGCGGAACGTGCAACCCGATCCAATATATATATATATATATATATATATATATATATATATATATATAATATTATAAATGACAATGAAACATTAATATCGGATGACATAATACCTTGTACCTTCAGCTAACACTGTGAATATCAACATCTTTTCCGTATGCCTCATTAAGGACTTAGGAACATATTTAGACATGCTTTTAACATAGGAATCAATAATATGAATATTCTTAACTTCTAGGAGTAGAATAATTTATGGAACAATATCACGGTTATATTTGTTACATGGAACATGCCAAAAGAAAGAAATAATTTGCCTTAACATACCTCAAATCCAAGCTTAATAATTCAAAATTGCACTTAAAATGGAAACTTCCATCATTGTTGCTGGACATTTTGTTCTAATCCATAAGTTAAGAAGTAAATGAAGAATCCTAGCAAGCTCTGAAATTGTTGGGATGCAGAAGCAAAAAGAATAAGGTCGTGTGATAATTTTCTATACTTGAAATTGTTAGCTACAAAAAAATGGTCTTTATCCTAATGTTATTGCTCCCCTTTTTAAGATATGGCCAACTAGTCACTACATACCATTTAATGAGTCCTCATAATGTTGTCTTCCACCAAGCCAACCTTTGGCGGTGGAACATGCTGATTAACGTCACGCACACACCAACGTATCACCCTACTCCACTAATTAAGTGACTTGCCTCCGTATAATTTATCAATCACACGCATAATTAATTTCTTGATCCCAATTCACTTAAATCTTAATGACTTATAAAACTTTCATATACTCAATGTCATAATTTTGTGATATGACACTAGTCCATAACATCTTTATGCACGCACCCAATTTATTTTCGATCCCTGTTGTCACACTTGTTACGTCCAAAATTATTTTAGGGTTTTATCCTTTTATATACTAATCTCTTTATTAGCATACGTAAATATAACATAAATTTCCCGAGGCTCGAGTCTACTTGCATACATTTAGGTGCTCAAACCATCGCCCAAAATTACGAGATGTTACATCCTTCCTCTCTTAGAAACATTCATCCTCGAATGTTGGGGTGACATATCTACTCCACGTCACGTAACCAGAAAACACAACTACTTTTTCACGGGGCCATATAATACCACATACATCATTACATCTATCTCAAACTTCTCATGGTTCTTAGGCATTAATTATAACACTTATGAAAATAGAACTCACCTTATGCTTCTCTTGGAATCTCGATGTTAGTCTATAATAGGTGTGGATATTTATGCATCATTTCCTCTTCCGCCTCCCATGTCATTTCTTCCACGTTCTTATTTCGCTACAAAACTCTCACATAGGCTACTTCTTTAGTCCTCAACTTGCAGACTTGTCGATCTAGGATAGAAACATGAACCTCTTCATATGATAGATCCTCTGTAATCTCCACATCGTCAATTGGTACAATTCGGGAAGGACCTCCAACACATGCTCTCATGGAAACATGGAAACCCGAATGAACAAATTCCAACTTCGAAGGCAAGTCCAATTCATAGGCTACTTGACCAATTCATCGAATTATACGATATGACCCAATATATCTTGGGGTGAGCTTTCCTTTCTTCCCGAATTTCATTACACCCTTCATAGGCGAAATCTTCAAAAAGACCCAATCATCTACCTGAAACTCTAGGTCTCGTCGTCGCACATTTGAATATGACTTCTGACGACTCTGAACGGTTAACAAACATTCTTAGATAAGATTCACCTTCTATATGGCTTGGTGTACTAAGTCAGGCCCAAATAACTCTGATTCGCCTACCTCGAACCATCCGATAGGAAATCTACATCTCCGTCCGTACCAAGCCTCGTATGGAGCCATTTTAATGCTAGCATGATAGATGTTATTGTACGCAAACTCAATAAGGGGTAAATGATCATCCTAATTTCCCTTAAAGTCAAGTACACAAGCTCGTAGCATGTCCTCGAGCGTCTGAATCGTACGCTCGGTCTGCCCGTCTGTCTGAGGATGGAAAATTGTACTAAGATTAACTTGGGTGCCTAAACCTTTCTGAAATGACTTCCAGAAGTTAGTTGTAAACTGTGCACCTTGGTCTGATATAATAGAAATAGGCACACCATGGAGATGAACAATCTCTTTAACATACAACTTCGCGTAGTCCTCAGCTGTGTAGGTAGTTTTGACCGACAAGAAATGAGCTGATTTGGTCAATCTATCAACAATTATCCAAATATAATCAAACACACGGTAAGAGCGAGGTAAACCCATAACGAAATCCATATTAATCATTTCCCATTTCCACATCGAAATCTTAATGTTCTGAGTCAAGCCACGAGGCTTTTGGTGCTATATTTTTACTTGCTGACAATTAGGACACTGAGCTACAAATTTCTGCCACGTTTCTCTTCGTGTCGTTCCACCAATAAATGCTCTTGAGATCATAATACATCTTAGTAGATCCATGGTGAACGAAATTTTGTGATCGATGGACCTCCGTCATAATCTTGTCTCGTAATCCCGCTACATTGGGAATACACAAAACCTGGGGGTCTCTCTCCTATTATACTCGAAGGTTACGGTTCTCTTTTGCTAAATATTTTTCTCAATCTTCTCTAACAATGGGATCTTTATCATGACGCTTCTTTTCTTCCCGTATGAGGGATGACCCTGCTGTATTCTGAGTTATAAGGCTATCACTATCTGAATCCGTAAATCAGACTCTTACTTAGCTAACTGATGTGTTCCTTCCCATCAACTTCTCTCATTCGTCCTTATATTAGTTAAGCCGCTTGTGGTGAATGATTATATTGTCAACTTAGCTTTGTTTACCAACTGGTGTACTGAAAACTCTTATATTTGTAGTATCTCAATCGTGATGTCACGACCCAAATCGGAGGGCCGCGACGGGCACCCGGACCCTACCCGTCGGGTACCATCAATCGTACATTCAACACTTGATCATAATTAAATACGGATTAAACCGAAAGACAAGTATGTGAAATCTTTATCTAGAAACCCAACTTATATATATACATACTCATACCAAGGCCGACAAGGTCATACAAGTCTACTACACGCAGGACACATGTGTACAAGCCTCTAAGGAATACACGACATCACAAGGACGGGACGAGACATTGTCCCGTCCCGAGTTCGAGTCCCGCTACCGTTTTTTTTTTTTACTCGGGGTCGGGGTCGGGCCGTCCTGGCCCACTGGCCACCCTTAGTTTTTTTTAGAAGGTAAATTTTTTTATTAATAAATGGGGGAAATCCCGTATACAAGCCATATGCTAAAAGAAGAGAACCTGCACCAAAATATAGTTCTCAACAAAAGAGGTCAAATCCTCTATACAAATTGGGACCTCGTAAATACACCAAAAAGAAGCTAGGATAAAACACTACTCTGCATCTTTACCAAATCAAGTTCCATCCCTTCAAATGCCCTCCTATTCCTTTCTTTTCAAATGACCCACATGATTGCTAAGGGGGCAACACACCATGCTCTTAGTCTTTTCTTCCACTTTCTATGTGTCCAACTTTACAAAATCTCTTTCACTGCACCCCGCATAACCCATTGCATCCTAAACAAATTGAGGGTCATCCTTCATAACCGGCTAGCCACCTAACAATGTAAAAGAAGATGATCTGCACTTTCGACCGCACTTTTACACATGAAACATCAACTGACATAGGTGATTCTCTTCTTTCTCGCATCTTCCGCCGTTAAGATTACGCCCCTTGCCACCAACCATACAAGGAAACAAACCTTCCTTTGTGCTCTAGGAATCCAAAAGGAGTCAGATGGGAAAGTACCTTCCTCCCTCACTAGTAACCTCTCATAAAGAGAGCTAACAGTGAATAAGCCGTCTCCACTCTCCCGCCACCTCCAAACATCCAATAAGTTATTTGGTGTGTCTAGCCCATACAAAAGCTCTATCAAATTGTGAAATTCTTCCATTTTCCAATCTTGAATGTTCCTTGTGAATCTTAGATCCCAATGAATAACACCCTCACGAGACTACAAATTTATTGGATTGTCATCTCTTTCTGGCATGAAACACGATATAAATTAGGAAAGGCTTCTTTCAACTCGATCTCCCTGCACCATTTATGTGCCCAAAAACTAATCCTACTCCATCTCCAACCTTAAAAGAGAAAAATGTCCACAAAAATCTTCACCCCTTCATGATACTCCTCCACAAACCGCATCCAAATGGAGTTACAATGTTTCTGGTCCTCCATTCACCATTCATTATACTATATTTTCCGCTACTACCCCTCTCCAAAAAGCATTCTCCTCTTTCTCAAATCTCCAGATTCACTTCCCTAACAGAGCTTTATTGAACACCTTGAGATCTTTCGCTCCAAGACCTCCCTTTGAAGATACTACAAGTCTCCAATTCACAATATGGCACTTCCTATTGCCTTCCGTTAAGTCCCATAAGAAGTTATGTAAGAAGTTTTTTCAATCTTTCAATCACTTTGCCAGATACTACAGAAGTGACATGAAATATGTAGTAATGCTATAATATTTTTGCTTTTTTTTGAACATTTAAAAAGATTGTTCGATTATACCTTAATAGTTAATTTGTCCCTCCAACTTGAAGTTCAATTTTTTAAAATCTTAAGAAAATTGGTTCTAATTATTTTCTTAAGTAATTTTTGTAAAATAAAACTTTAATAATTATCAACTTAACTTCAAATATTCTTTTTGGCTAAATATCACCAAATTCATGCCCAAGTGCCTACTTAATATCTATTCAATTTGATTTAAGATTAGAATATCTAATACTATATGATATTTTAGTTACTGTCATGAAAAGTGGTCAAATACAATATAATTATAATGTGTTAAATGTGAGATAATATTTAATTTAAAAACTTAACACCCTTTACAAAATAACTATGCATGTAATTGCAGCACATACATCACTAAAATAAACGGATTTTGTATCACCAACAGAGGAAGCTGCATCTATGTTAACGGATGTCTGCTTTCTTGTTATGTTTCAATAATGATACTCTATTTTTCAATAAATAGGAATATGTTTTCACAGCTTTGAAGCGTCGTTCCATTTCAATTTACTTCGTTCTTCCAATCAATAATACTCCAGATGAGATTGACTCAGAGGAGGAGGGGGGGGGGGGGGGGTCTTAATTCCAACATACATTAAGGTACTAATAATTATGAACTTCAGATAATCAAAATTCCAGTACAGTACCTAGATCAAAAAATGTTTGTTCACAAACTCAAAATAGCTAATAGGCTGTTACATGCTTGAAAGTATTTTGCGGAGAGGGTAACCTAAGATCTTGGTTTCTCTTTCTTCTCCTTGAAGAGAGCCAGGAGAGAGACACCAGAAACCTTCACGACCTTGAACCTGACTCCAGGAATATCTCCCACGGCGTGTCCCTTACGACCAAATCCAGCAATCAACACCTCATCCTGCAAAATGTCAACATCAGCAACAAGAAAATTGACGAAATTTGAGAGTCGTGTGAAAAGAGACAAGAAAGCGAAGGACACCCACGTTTTCTTCAATGTAGTTCAAACAACCATCGTTGGGGACAAAAGCAGCAATCTTCTTCCCGTTTTTGATGAGTTGAACCCTAGCACATTTACGAATAGCAGAGTTCGGCTGCTTAGCTTCAATACCTCTGCACAAAACATTCCAGCAAGTTTGTACGTTAGAGCCACAAGCGCTATAAATCTGCATGGCTTGGAGGACAGTGTATGCATAAACATAGTAAAATGGACCTACATCTTCTCAAGCACAATGCCTTTGGCATGGGATGACCCAGCAAATGGCTTCTTCCATTCATTTCCGAGATGGGACTTCTTGTAGGACTTGTCAGCCCACCTTTGCCTTCTACGGTGGGACTTCAGCTTGCGTCCAGCTCCCATACCACGTGTCTTCCTACAAATTTTATGGCATAATCACATATAGCTTAAACAAGTAATATGGCTAGTACATTCTAAAGACAGAACACTGCAAATATTACTTGGAAGATATGTCATGACAAATCATAGGAATCTAAAGTGAACTAATCATCCAATGCAACATATATTAATCTTAATGGACAATAATCTTTCCTCTCAAACCACAAAATGTGTCAATTAGTAGCTTTGAGTTTATTCTTCACAGCTTTTCAAAAGAATTTTGGCAGAATACATTGGAACCTCCTAAACTTGACGCATTTTATATAGTGCACACCTAGAATTGAATGATAACCTAATTACCCCTGCCTTGACCCCCTTTAACAGGCACCATGCGTAGAAACTAGATTTAAACTATGTTGGGTGTGTGAGAGAGTAAATATATTCACATCATATAAATGTAAAATTAACTTTTTCCCTTTAGTTTTTCTCCATCCCCAATGTATATTTCTCTTATTTCTTCCTATATATTTTCTACTCCACATTTCCCTTAATTAAAACGTAGTTGCTGAAATTCTTTATTTCCCCATCACTTTCCACAGTTCTTTTTTATTCTTTTTGGATTCACTTATTCTAAGACAACATTTAAAAATAATGGAACATAAAAAGAGTGGAACTTTTTCTTATCAGCAAAGGCAAACAAATGTTATATAAGAATAGCATAGTCAAAGTAAAACCTTAACAGTTGAAATTGATGGTAAAAGAAAAAAAACCAGAAGTTGCATATTAGAGGAAGAGAAATGCGGAGAAGAGAATATATAGGAAAAGGCAAGACCAAGACGTCGGAGGTGGACAAAAATAAAGAAAATGGTAAATTTTACATTTGAAGTGACTGTATATCTACTCTATCCCGCATCCAAACATAGTTTGAAACTATTGTGTATTTTTTTTGATCAAGTAAAAGATTTCATTCATAATAAACAAGGCCAAAATGGCCGTATACAGGAGTCAGGAGGTATACCAAAAAGAGAAACCTACAAAATATGGTTCACTCCAAACGACACCCAATCCTCTATACAAACAGGAACTACTTGGGTGCACCAAAAGAAGACAAGGGATCGGAGACTAATCCTTAATTGAGCAAAACTCATCTCCATCCCTTCAAAAGCTCTCTTATTTCTCTTTCCAAATGACCCACAAAAAAGCAAGAGTCACATTCCAAGCCTTGTGACTTTTTCTCCTAGCTCCACTCTTCCAACTGAACATCAACTACACATATTTTGGCATAACCCAAGAAACACCAAACCAATTAAAAATATCCCACCATAACCTCGTGGCTAGTTTCACGGATTTGAAACTACTGTATATTTTAAAAGAGTAGAACATAAAACAAGAGGAACTCTTTCATATCAGCAAAGCAGAAAAATATTATATAAGAATAAGGGAATCAAAGGAAAATGGAAGCTGTTGAAATTGATGGTAAAAGAAAGCAAATCAGAAGTTGCATACTTATGAAGGAAGAGAATATACATGAAAAAAAAGAGACAATAAACAGTGGGGATAGAGAAAAAAATTAGGGGAATTCATTAATTTTACATTTTTTATGGTTAGATTTATATGATGTTACTATATATTTACTTTCCCACGAGTCCAAACATAGTTTGACTTTACTTTCTATATTGGATGGTTGTTAAAAGGGGTCAAGCTATTGAAATGTCAAGTTTTTTTTTTTTGGGTTGAGGGGTGGGGGGCAGAATTAGGCCAACATAAAGTTCACGCATGCACCGAAAAACGCGTCAAGTTCAGAGATGGTCCCAATATAATCTACTAAGATTTTAGGACCATTTGGGTTGAGGCATGTGAATTACCGAGGATTTTTATTAACAAATTTCATATAGGGACACTATCTAGAGTCATTTGGTTAGTTTCTAATAGAAAACCTGTAAGATAAAGTAAAATAGGAACAGATATAGAGAGAGAAGAATGTAAAGATTATTAGTATTAGTTAATCTCAATCAAGTGTATACATCAAAGAGAGAATGCTTTATAGGTGCAAAATTGATCCCAAAAGTCACAATATTTAAGTAGACAATTTAATAGATAATGTACGATTATATTATTTTATCAATCATATAAAGCTACATGTATATATTAAATTGTCTCCTTAAATGGTTTTATCTTTGGGGTGAAGTTGGCATCTACGTAGGCTCGTTTGGCCACAGATAAGATTCCAAATATTTGAAGAAAAAAATTGGAGATTATTTCTTATTTGCTTACATGTATATATTAAATTGTCGCCTTAAATGGTTTGACCTTTGGGGTGAAGTTGGCATTTAAGTCGGGTGTAACGGCGTTTAGAGATCGTTTGGCCACAGATAGATTCCAAATATTTGAAATAAAATTTGGAGATTGTTTCAAATAAGTGTTTATTAAATTACTTGAAATATATAATTTGAAGTTTGAAAAACAGGTTTTAGGAGTTTCAAGTTTCTTCAATCAGTAACTCACAAAACTTTAACTATATTTTCATGCCCAGGCACAACTTCAACTTCCAAATTTCTTTTTCGACTTCGACTTCGACTTCAAATACTACTTTTTTTTCAAATCACATCCAACTCATGTACAAAAGCCTACTTAATGTCTTGGTGATATACTAAAAGGTATTTAAGAAAATTTAAATGGGAACAATATTAACCTACTATAGTCATGTAGTAAGTTAGCAAAAACCTATATATACAATCATGTACCTATATATACAATCATGTACCTATATATACAATCATGTACTATACATGATTTTATATAGGGTGTTGCTAACCTATTACATGAGTCTAGTAGATTACTCTCACCATTTTCTTATTTTCTTAAATGTCCTTACTATTTCTAGCCAACTAAGCAAAAGTACCTTTTTCTCATTCTATCCCTAGATTTCTCCCTGTTCCTTTCACCTAAATGTCTTAAATCCTATTTCCAGATCTCACATCATGTTTGTTTCTTTAACTAGACTTGAGATATTATTTTTTTGGTAAGGAACCATACTTGAGATATTATACAAATGGAAACGATGGTAAACAGTGGGATAATCCACTCTTTCAATTCCAATCTCTATATTTCTTGTTCCATATTTTATGATTTATAACCTTATTTGAATTTTCATAGTGAAATATATTCAAAATCCTATTTTTCTTTATTTCTTTCTGTATCAAAACATTCATGCTATGGATTTAACCCCAATTTCTATCTCCAAGGAAGGGGTAAGGTCTATGTACATTCTACCCTCCTCAGACGCCACTTTGTGATATTACAAAGAGTTTGTTGTTGTTGGAGGGGTAAGATTTGTGTACTCTACCCTCCCCAAACCCCACTTTATGGGATTACACCGAGTTTGTTGTTGTTGATTTTACCCAAATTTCTATCTCCAAGGAAGGGATAAGGTTTGTATACACTGTACCGTCCCCAAATTCTCAAACCCCACTTTATGGGATTACACTGAGTTTGTTGTTGGATTTAACCCAAATTTCTATCTCCAAGTAAGGGATAAGGTCTACGTACACTATATCCTCCCCATACCCCACTTTTTGGCTTTTTGAGATTACACAGGGTTTGTTGTCATTGGATTTAACCCAAATTTCTATCTCCAAAGGTAAGGTCTACGTACATTCTAACCTCACCAGACCCCACATTGGGTTTGTTGGAGTTGGATTTAACCCAAATTTCTATCTCCATAGGGGTAAGGTCTATGAACACTCTACCCTCCCAGAACCCACTTTGTGGGATTACACTGGGTTTGTTATAGTTGGATTTAACCCAAATTTGAAATCAATACAGGCCCTAAGCTTATTCTAAGCATTTCATGCCATCCTTTTTTCACATAAATATGCCTAATGCCACATAGGAAAAAGCAATTAAATCTGCCAATTTTTAGTCCCTGCACAGATCTAGCATACTTAAATGCTCTCCATATCTACAACTACAAATTACAATATCTACTTCTAGATTTTAGATACTCAAATATTCACACATGTTTTAGTAGTTCATCATATCATGTTTTCTCTTGAGGCGAGGATCTAGGATAAGGTATGCGTACAATCTATTCTCCCCCGACCCCACCGTATGGTATTACACTTAGTTGTTGTTTTAGTAGTTCATCTTAAAGGACAAAATAGAACAATACACGTGAAATATTTCAGTCAGTACAATTACAAAAAATTAAGAGTTCAAATCGAACATCTCTTTTACTGTATTATAATAGTGCACCTATTAAATGAGAAAACTTCACATGGATGTAATGCAATATGTATAGTGGTGAACCATTGCAATATGTAAATTAAAATGGAAAAAGGGAAAGAAAGCGTACCCCATGTTTGCTGAATGACAGAGGACTCCGGCTTGAGGCTGTTGCTCGAAATGTTGGTAGGCAGCAGCCTAATAAAACCCTAAACGATATATGAAAGAGTTCTGGGTTTGGGCTGCTTCAGATGGACTGCTTTGGGCCGTATGTTTAGGCCCAGAGAATCTGGCTTCTATAATCCGCTGATTTACGCAAATTCTCCTTTTTTAAGTATCATTTAGATTTTGTCATAAGATTTTCACTTTGCTCAAAGGGATCTATAGAATGTGGTCTAATAGGTCCATAAATTGTAAGAGAAATAAAAAGAGTCATTTGCTATATAATTGTCCTAAAAAGGGACAACCGGTAAAAAAAATTGTTCTATAATCAGAATGATAAAGCCTCCTTATAAATGAACATATAAAAAAGAGTTAGTAATATTTTTCTTAAAAATAAAGTTACATAGTCAAAGAGCAATAATCCAACTTCAATATCAAACTAGTCATATTGCATTTTGGATTGTCACCTCACGACGATAGATTTACCATCTACATGACAATGACAATGAATTCTTAATCTTTATGGTAATGCGAGATGTTTTGTGCATCGGACTGCCCTTTTTCAATATAATAAAGAGAGGGAGTGGTTGACAATAGAATGAGAACTCTGTCGAATGATTGTACTCCTCTTTTCCACTTCCATAAGTTCATTCAGACTTCCTCCTAAAGTTATAACGTATAAGCTGGTGTATTGTGCATGCAATGTGATGTTTCATATGAATTATAGTTGATATTTACATGAAATGTTGATTTACTTCTAACTCGTGTGTCAATTAGTTGAAACCAAATGATAAGTTCTTTTGAGTTTTTTATAACTTGTGTCCAACAGTTTTATCATTATTCACAACTCAAACAATTAATTATCAATATGAAAAATGATATATTTCCATAATAATTGGTTAGTTAGTGTTGAAGGTACACACAATAACAGGACAAGCTCATTGTACGCAAATAGATCGATTACTACCTTTAATCACGTTTCTTTACTTCATTACATCTACAGAATTTGTTCACAATACCAGACTTGACCAACTACCATATAAACTGAAAATTATAACCAAAAGAAATCACAACACTTAATATCTCTTTACAGAGCTAGGAATATTGACAACTCAGATCATATAGTGTTCTTAATTTCAAATAACTATACAAAAATCTTCTATAAGATTCATAAGGTGTATAGTAAAATTTATAAACAAAAACTGGAAATTTAAACTAGATTGTTATTATCAGACAAATCAAATAGTGATTATTCAAAAGCAACCTGCAAAGATATGCTTCTACTTCTGGCCTTTTTTCAATAAAACACCAATCTTTTTCAACATGTTGATGTTCTTCTTCTTGGGCGAGTCATCATCAGTATCTTCAGATAATGGCGAATCTAAAGGACATGTTCTATCCGAATATTTCCCGTTGTTTCCAGTTGAAAGCATAGTTGCAGCTGCCTCAGCAGCCTTCCTCCACTGATCAGATTGCACTTTTAGCCTCCTCAACTCCGTTTCCAGCTCAGAATTGGCATTCTGTGCTACATCCAATTCCTCGGTCACACGTACCGCCTTTCTGATACTATTATCGCTTCCTCTGTCAAATGTCCTAACTTCATCAGGGCATCTTTTTCTGCAATTCTCGCGGCTTCTGTCAAGGCAAGCGCTTCATCGCTCACTTTGCTCTTCTTCATTTCCGACTTCAGCATCTCATTTTCCTCCCTAATACTCTGCAATTTCGTCTCTTTGCCGTATAAACTCGCCCTCAAATCTGCCAAAGTTAACTCTGATTCCCTCAGTACAACTACAGTATCATTATTTTTGTCTGAAATGTTCCGTAGCTTAGCTTCTTTGTTCGTCAAATTCTTCTTTAACTCATCCAACTCGGCTTTTGCAGCGTTTAACTTTGCCTCCCATTCAGCCTCTTTTTGAATTGATTCAGATTTTGATTGTTCAACTAGCTCATAAGCACTTCTAATCTGCAAAGTGCTTTGGATATATTCTTCCTGATATCTCGTCTCTGAAACCTCCAATGCAGCTCTTAGTTGACTTACCTCAACTTGTAGATTACTAAGCTCGATTTTGAGTTCCTCAGCTTCCACATTAACTCTGTTTTCTTGTGCAGAGTTCATGTTTTTTATACCTTGATGAGCGCTTTGAAGTTCGCTGACAAGTTCCTCCAATGTGGCTACTCGATTGTTTGACTGTTCTAACTCCAACGATAAGGACCTGTAAGTAGGGGTGACAAAATTAGCCCATAAAAGCATGATCGCCCAACCCTTCAAGTTTGGTTAGCTAAGTCTATATTTTCAAAAAGACATTTAAAATTTGATATATAATATATAGACATAATAAAGAAAATAATGATTTTATTTGGTACTTGTAAAATTATAAAAGAACAAAAAAATTAAAACTTAGGAAGAATTGTGCCGGGTTATGGCCGCTTTTTAAACTATTTTAGTCACACCCATTTAAGTCCAAGTAACTTTTGGAAGGTAACCTGTCCATTTATTAACTCTAACCTATTTAATCCACCCATTTGACACCCTACCTGCAAGCCTCCGTTGCTTTTAAACCTTCAGAACGTAGAGTATCCTCGGTTCTCTTTGCCACTTCCAGCTGCATCTGAACTTTACTCACTTCTTCAAGCGCACAAGCCTCGGATTCTTTGCTATCATTTAGCTGATTTCTCAATTTTTCGACTAATGTAAGCGTTTCCATTAGTTCACCCCTTAAGCTTTGTATCTCCGCGTAAGCTGATTCAGCATGGCGAGCTTGATTGGCTTCAGAATCAGCCACTCTATCCAGCTGAATTTTAAGTTTCTGGATTTCGTTCATGGCGGAAGCCAGAGCAGCAGAGTCGAATTCATGCTGCTTCTGGACAGCCTCGAGTTCAGATTCCCATGCTCGATCTCGATCTTGTGAGAGCTTGCGTAGCTCCAGGAGTCTAGCTTCCTCGGAATCTGAGAGTTCAAGTAGTTGTTTCTCGGACTCCTCGAGCTGCTCTGACATGGCTGCGAGATGCTTCTTCGCTTCCTCCGCCTCTAGTTGAGCCCGTCTCTTTAATGATTCGGATGAATTGAGCTGATCCTTTACCTTTTTCAGCTCCTCTTGAAGTTGAACAAGCTGAGTTTCCAAGTCAGAATCTCTAGTTGGATGTTTCTTCTGTTATACAAATATGAGCAATGAACACCTTAGTAACATTTGAGGATAAAGAGAGCAGCAAATAGATAATAAGAACAGAAAGAGCATGCTGTAGATTTTTTAATTTAAGTTCTATAAATAGAATAATGAAAGTGCCTTGAAGACACAGATTTTTTTTTTTTAAAAAAGAACAACAATGTGTTGAAGTGTTTGACCATCTCATCTAAAAACTCAAGTTGTTAGAGATGCGCACTTTATTACTTAATTACATTCTCAACACGCCCCCTCTTTACGGGTCTGATTCTTTCAGAATGGGCCAAGTATGTGGATATTCTTTTTGATAATGTGTGGCGGTGAGATTTGATCTCAGGACCTCTACCTGCTCTAATACCATGTTGAAGTGTGTGACAATCTCGTCTAAAAGCTTAAGTTGTTAGAGAGAGTACATTTATTTACTTAATTACATTCTAAACACAACGTGATAGAAAGAGCATTCGATTTAGTGACTCCACCATATATTTTTCACAATAAGAGGCATGGAGTACTTTATTTAGTGACACTGCCATAAATCTTTCACAACAAGAAAGGCAGAAAGCCAACTAAACAGTTTCAATACTGAGACTGCCCCATTCAAGAGTGCTAGAAGAAAGACAAGAAGACAACAGAAGTGAAGGTTTTTTAGCTTGCTGGGAGAAAATAGCTATATTAAAAGGTCAATTAGAGACAAACGAGTTAAAGCATAGATGAACATGTTAACTGCCAACTTATAAGAATGAGATATTGCAAGATTAATAGGATGAAAGTTTTAACTTATTGACACAGTTGACAGACTTGTCCTAGTGCAGAAATTTTTGTAAACCTAAGTATTTAAGTTTCTTTTTTACCTCTAACGCTGGACTTCGTGGAGAACGACGAACAACTTTGGGACTCTTCTCTTTAGGTGTCCTGGTAGGAGCATCTGACCCTGGAGTTTTGAGGTTTCGGGCTGTCTTTGGTGCTGTAGGAGATGTCCTTTGTGGTACCTCCACCGTAACATTCCTTCAGCCAAAAACACGCACGAAGGTCAATGAGGTAGTCAAACAACTAAGCCATATAAAAGAAAGATATGAATCACCATCAGATTACTGATTCCAAAACCTCTTTAAAAAGTCTTTGCATAACATGTTGCATCTGATTTCAATTTGGAGCAGTATTCTATTGCTAGTACTAATATGGTACATAAATTTACAGGTTAAGTTGTCAACGACAATCACATAACAAGCGATACGAGAGAGACTAAATCAAACTCTTTTGTTCTAATCATGTCTCCCTTCAGTATCAAATAGCTGCAGATCTTCAAGTACTCAATAGCACACATGGATGGTGCGCATATTACAGTGACGAACATTGCTCTGAGGGATCGTTTGATTTGAGGTATAAGAGAAAATAATCTTAATATAAAACTCTACATTACTTTCGAACACTTGGTTACCTTTTTTGTGTCTAATATATAGATAATAACTACAGAACTGTATATCATTTCAAGAATGATATATTGTCATTACTATTTTGTAACACACCATGAGAAAGGCAATAGAATTGCATGTAAAAAGAAGATCAATAAATGAATAACAGGAACTACTGACAAATCTGATTAAATTAAATGTACCTTGATTTTGGTGTCTGCATATTAATCTCCTCTCAGCAACACCTGAAATAGTTTAGAAGATTCTTTGGTTTAGAAAGAAATATGATTAAAGTGTGCATATGCAAAAGTACAGAACTACAGTAAGAACAATGGTACATGATGGATTTGCAATTTGCAATCCACATCCAAATTAGAAACTAAACTAAGTAAAACACATCATCCCTTCAAAGGAACTCCATATAAATATTAAACAACCTCCACTACCACCAACCTAACCTACACAATACAAGAGAGGAAGAAGCCAAAACAGACAGAGAGAAAAAAATGCAAAGAAAGTTGCAAAAGAAAAATACAAATGTCATCATTTAAGCCATATCTATCCAATTCTTTTTTTTCCCTTTACTTCATGTCTACTCCTGTGCTAATACTGTATAGCACTAACACTTTGGGACAACATCATGCCTAAAGAAAATGACACTAAAATACACATAGAAAATGACATTAGCAACCACCATCATAACAACAAAGACAACAATATCTAAGTTCTAAGCAAGTTGGGTTCGGTTATATACACGGATGGAGCTAGAAAGAATAAATAATTTATTCAGAACCCAATAAACTCGCTATTTTAGAATTCATAACTTATAAACTCAAAATTCTGACTCCACCATAGGTACGCGCTGAAATTTAAACTCATCTCATGCATTAGAAACCACCTTTTAAATACTTTGAGAAGTACCTAATTAACATAGTAATCACTAATGACTTTATGGGACACAAACACATAAAATAATTCACTATTGGGAAATCTTTTTTTCAGTTTCTAATGCATAAATAGATCTGAAACAGAAAAAAAGAAGAAGAAACCAACCTAAACTGTAAAACCAACTACAGACATCCTTAAAGACTGAAGCTTTATTCTAAAGAAACCAACTCACATTCTCAAAAAAAAGAAAAAAAAAGACACCAATTCACATGAGAAATGAATGCTCTGAGCAACAACTAGTTTACCAAACACATGAAATCAGATGGAAAATCACAACCATTATAAATGAGCAGAACCAACAAATCTCTTAAGACAATAAATCAAATCTCTAAGATAATAAATGAACAGTTTTTTAATGACCAGAAATATCCCAGTCCAGTGAGAATTAACAGCTTCTATCTTTACAGGAAAAAAAACAACTCCAAGAAGAAGAAGAACAACAACAACAAACTCAAGCGTAATCACAGTTGGGAGTCTGGAGTTGATAGAATATAAGTAAGTCTTATCATATATTATAAGGACGTAGAGTGATTGTTTTCGATAGACGTTCGATTCAATAGAAAAGCATATAAAAGAAAGTCAAAAAAGAAAATAATGGAATTGAAGTCATGTCAAAATAATATAAAAAATAAGACAAAACATTTTGAAAAAGGATAAGTAACATCAAATAATAACAAAAAAATAAAGGACAATAAATAATATGACTACTAATATAAAATAATACGTGAGACAACGATCTACTATCTACCTAACCTATTCTATGTTAATTTATGTCCTCCCAAACCTCGAAGAAGAAAAAAATGAATGAAATGAAAATTGAAATTATGTTTTCCCAAGTCACTATCCTCTCTTTTTTTTTTTGTTTTTTCTCACAACTTCAGTTCTACGTAGTTGTGTTTTTCGTCAATAGGAAAAAGATTGAAAAAAAAGTGGAGATATGGCTAAATTAATTAATGCCCACGCTCGTGAAACACGCGCTTGACCACGTTCTATTGGATGTTGTGGGACCCAAGGTTAGTGAATGATACCTCTCAAGTTACCCAACCAAAGCACTGAATTGGATGGATTTAATTTGTTTTCTAGTCAAATGAAAGTGACTACTCTACTTCTATCCGTTTTCGTTTTTGTTCTTTCTTTATTATTTTTAAATATTTTTTGAGCTTTTTTTTTTTTTGGTAATAATATTTTTTGTGCTGGTAGAGTTGTAGTTAATTAAAGGCAAGTCAATCAAGGAATATTCTTGAGGGGTCATTTGGTGCGTTGGATAAGGTGAAATATCTCAGTATTAAGTTTAGAATTAAATTTATAATATATTTAATTGATAAGATAAATTTATACCGTCAAATAAACACAATATAAATTTAATCATAAACTTAATTTTGGGATATCACACATTATCCTATTAAATTTGAAATTATTTTATCCACCTCTCGGTGGGATAAATTTATATCACAACCAAACACAATATAAATTTAATCACAAACTTAATTCTAAGATATAACACCTTATTCTATCAAATTTCAGATAATTTTATCCTCCTCCCATGTGGTCTCGATACGTTCCTCAAAAAAATCGATTCGTGCGGATTCTTCCCTCAACTAACGAAGAGATCTATAAATTAATCCAAAAATTTTAATTCTAAAATTATTTAGTCAATTAACCAAATGACCATTTAGTCTCAATTTATGTGATATACTTTAATTTAATATATAATTTAAGAAAAAATGAATTTAAAACATATTATTTAAATAAATTTTAGATATTTATTTAGCTATAAATTATCTCATTAAAGTTGAAATCTAAAATTAAATTATTTTAAAATAAAAAATTTAGATAAATTAAAAAATTGTATCACATAATTAAAATAGATGAGAAAATCTTCCCTTTTGTTATCCTCTTTTGGGTGGTTCTAGAAATTGACAATGGAGTAGATACAGGGAAATTCTTTTCCAACATGGTCTATAGAGTATATATGGGAAAAGGTAAAGGAATTTATCGGGACTTGCATCATTAATTATTTGAATGTAGGTTCTTTTGGTAGTTTTAACGTTTAGGTTATCTTTACAACAAATTATTTAAATTGTTCAATATAGTTTCTGTCTTTGTATATATAGTCATTTTTAATAAAAATAATTATTTTTAGATATTTTTCGTTTTAAATATCAAGACTAAACTAATTTGTTTTTTTTCAAGTTTAACCTTAGTATTCTCGTGTTCTAGAAATAAAAGACATGTAAATAGAATTTACTTATTTAATAACAATAAATGAATATGTCAAAGATTACATAATTAATAAGGGTAATGTAGTCAACTTACTTTTTTATTACTCCATCCGGCAGTGGCGGAGGCAAAGGGGTGCGAGGGGATTCAATTGAATCTCCCTACGTTACAAAATTATAGTGTGTAAATAGTATAAAAGTATTTTCTTGCGTATATATATATATATATAATTTGTTGAATGTCCTTTGCATAAGATACTTTTGTTTTAATCTCCTTGTTTGAATTTCTGACTCCATTATTGCCTTCTTGTCCATATTAAGTGATGTATTTTTTTTTCATTTTGATCTAAAATAAGTGCTATTTTACATAATAAAAAAAGTATTAGTAATTATTTTCATTTTTATGTAACCAAAAACTATATTAAAACTATTTAATTAAGAATGGGTTAGTAAAAACACTTCTTAGAAGTGAGTAGATTTCTTAAAAGGTACTTCCTCCATCCATGTTTGATTTAGAACACCCTTTAAGGAACAATAAATAAAATGATAATTTTATTATATCAATCCTAATTATTATAAATTATTTATATTAAAAAATAAATTAAAAATAGTTAAAACATTAATAATAAGTAAAATAGGTATAAAATGATAATTATCTAATGATTTTTAAGAACCGCACAAGTAAAAGTAGACGAAGAGAGTATGTCCAAGCTAAAACACCGCTTAATATGAACAAGAGGGAATAATATTACCCGCAAGGGTAGCCAAGTTGGTGTAGCAGTAGAGCGCGGGACCGCAAGGTCACGAGTTCGATCCCCTGCATAAACCTTCTTGGTTGAGCCTGTCACACATGGCTTGCCAAGTGTGGTTAATCGGCTGACGTGGTTTGCAGGCTATTGCGTCAGTTCGGGGTTTACCCTGTGCGCACTCGAGAGAGTAGCGGCTGCGGGATCCTTCGTCAACAAAAAAAAAGAGGGAATAATATTTTTTAGAAGATGTAAAATCAATAATAATGTTTAAGATGTATATTTTTTCAGAGAGTAGTATTGGGTATTGCCACGTACACTTCATGAGTCAATGAATTTTGGGAATGCAACATGTCTGCCTATTTAAGAATAGTCCATGAAATATACACATTTGTCTTCCATGTTTAGCTTTCAAATCATGTCTTATGGTACCTTCCTCTTTTCAAAAACCAGAAACAGCAAGCTGCCCATGCATTGTGACTTATCCTAAGTAACTCTTAGTCTTTATTTTGCCATCCATTGCTAGGTGTTTAATATACTCTGTTTAGGTTAGAAAATGAATGCCTTGGTTTCTACTTTGCATAATCTTTTGTTCACATAGCCTTTGCCTTCTCATGTCCTTTATCTACTTGCCTGACTGTCCTAAATGAAGTATAGATCTAGGTGTCTTTTGTCCAATGTTTGATCTGGTCTGAATGTGGTATGTGCTGACCCTTGAACAACACTCTGTGTCATCATTAGCTACTCCAAAACTGCAAAAAGAAATATATAGACATCAAGTCTATTTTAAATGAAGTTCTGATACCTCTGTTTGTCCAACTTTCAAGTCTTACTCTTGGTTGATCATAATGCTAGTTCGGAGTTGTTTTGATGCAATTAGGATAGACTACACTTTCCTGGTTTTGTCTTGATAGATCACATAGAATTTGTAGCTATAATTAGATTTGGCTAACTGATGAAACAAAACTGCTAGGATAATCTGAACTTGTTTCTGCCATGTTTATGTGAAGGAAATGTTTGGTATACATATCATATATAGTTTGGCATATGATTGCATGTATATCTAGTATATCACCTATGATTTGCCATGATGCGAAGTACTGGATGGGCCCAATAACATATTACTTTTCGTGAATTATTTATTCTCATTTTCTTATGTATATATTTTCATGTTCCGTCTACTAATCCTTTTCTTTTCTTTCATTTACATGAAATACATCGAGAGCCACGAAGAGTCTCGTTACGAGACTCATCATGACCATTGTCAAACGAAGACTCGCATCCACATTCCTTGCATTCTCCGGCCTCGAAATTTCTAAACAAATAGGGCGGGATGACAACGTCATCCGCCCTAGTCGCTCTTTTATTATTATTCCCTAATTCCGCCATTTTACTTTTGTTGTAATTTAATTATTCTATTTGTGCGATCATTAGAAGACTTAGAATAATTAGAACCCAAATCGTTAAATTGATAGGATAATTTAAAATTGGAAACCCCGCTAGTTTATTTATTTTAGGCTCGAGTAGTTTAAAATTGGAAACCCACCGCTAGTTTATTTATCTTAGGCTCGTCATGCATGTTTAAAACTTTCAAAACAACTTGGTCATCTTTTATTCGCATTATTAATCATGCAAATAAGGTTGTGTTTTTATCCAATTTGCAATTCAAAATGCCATAAAAAATCACTTCTTTGCATTATAAACAATTCACTTTTCTTCTTATTATCAATTATCAAAAATAGGTATTTTATAAATAAGGCCATACAAACGCATGCCTTTTATTAAAAAAAATCAACTTTGCATGTATTTTATAAACAATGTCATACAAATGCATGCTTTTATCCAAGAAAACAATTTTACATGAACAATACCAAGCATACTCTTTTCGGATTTTACACTAGGAATTTATTCCTAATCATAATCACCCTTGCAAGAAATCTTTTATGTTGTCAAAAATGCATTTCTTTAATTAATTACTTGCAACATCCTTTTAATTTTATATTTTTTTAAACATGCATTTTTTAGCATAGTAATTAACTTAAGTTTGATCGGACAACTGCAATTAAAGGATGCCTAACCCCTTCCCTTTAGGATAATAAATAATCTTTACTCAGAATTTCATAGTTTAGCAGACCATTAATGAAGTTTATTTTGCAGCATTTATGTTAACATTTAGGTTCCCTACCGTAGAATAATTATGTGGCGACTCCTTAAGCTTTAATTATTTTAGGAATCACCAATACGTCGCGACCATGTTGGATCCCTCTCCTTCGCGGATGGGTGGTAAAAAAATGGGTGCGACATGGCTGATGCATGTAGACGGTCTCCTTAAGATCACAATGTAAGAAAGCATTCGTCACATCTAACTGATGAATGTGCCAAGCCTTGAAAAGAGCCAGACCGAGAACAGTGCGAATGGTAGCCGGTTTGACCACTGAACTAAATGTCTCACCACAATCTATGCCAACATGCTGAGTCTTACCTTCACCTACAAGACGAGCCTTATGCCTCGCAAAAGAATCATCAGAATTATCCTTATGAGTAAAAATCTACATCGACCGAATAATATTAACACCAGAAGGACGGGATACCAACTCCCACGTCTTATTGTCAATAAGAGCATCATATTCGTTGTTCATAGCCAATTTCCAATTCGGGTGATTTAATGCGGACATTGGGTTACGGGGTAGGGGGATTTAAGAACATTAGAATATAGATTAAAATGTCTTTTATGTTTAAAAATATTCATTTGACTACGAGTGACCGGTCTGTGACTCGGGGGAGAATTGGGTGGATTTTGGGACAAAATTATAGAGAGGTGATGGAATGCCGCATGCGGTGGGCATGCTGGCCAAACACAGGACTCGGAACGTGAAACTGAAGCAGGACCAGAACTGGGCTGAATATGCGGCCCAGTTTCTGGACTAGTGACGGGAGGACTGGGTTGGTTCGAAGGTATTGGAGGCCCAATGGGCCCGTTGGCGGATTTTGGGTGCGGGACAATTCCGATAAATGGTGGATAATATACGGGGAGACCTCGTCATCTAAAAAATTATACGAACTAAGCCCGGGACTAATCACTTTAGAAAACGAAATTGGGTTTCATAAAAAATAACATGGCAACTAATTATGATTTTATTAGACGATAAATCAAAATATTTGTAACCACGATGATTAGATGGATAACCCAAAAACACACAAGGGGTAGAACGGGCTTGAAGTTTATTAATTGTAGTTTACGAAAATAGCGGATAACATAAACACTAGGGATGGCAACGGATCGGATCTGGACCGGATCCTACTAGATCCAGATCCAGATCCGTTTTTCATACCTGAATCCAGATCCGGATCCAGATCCAGCGGGTCCATAAAAATCATATCCAAATCCGGATCCATCGGATCCGCCGGGTCCACGGATCGGATCTGAATCCACATGTAAAAAAATTTACCTTGCTAAGAATTTTTTTTGAACTGACAAACGATTTTTACTTAGCTAACAGTTTACTGTTTTTCAATTTTGAAATGTTCATATGAGATATTTTGTTCGTTGTCTCGTTTTGATTGTGAGCTATTAATTAAAAATGTTGGACAATGACAATAGTTGTGAAAAATGCTGACTAGTATTTCCACAATGCATAACTTGCATGTGTTTGGAATCTTCATAAATGAAGTGAATATAATTTTAACTACTTGTCTATGGAGATGTTAGTCATTCACTAATATAACATTGAATTTATTATCGAAGTTACCTCTTTATTTTTTTATTTTTGAGTTAACACGGGGATAAATTAAACTTGTTTTGAGAATTAAACTTGCAAGGATGTGCTTAGCAATTTTAAGAAAATACTTATAAAATTACATTCTAGGTTATGAATATATTTAATAAAAATGGATCCACGGGTCGGATCTGGACCGGATACGGATCTCAAATACAAGATCCAGATCCGATCCGTCAGAAACGGATCCGGGTCCGATCCGGATCCATCGGGTCCAAATTTTGAAGATCCATATCCTATAAAACAGATCTGGATACACCGGATCCGGACCGGGTTCAGGATCCATTGCCATCTCTAATAAACACCCAAAGACCCTAAGATGGGAATACAAAAGATTCCTATTATAGAGGACCTTAATAGGAGACGCATTTGCCAACCATTTGGTAGGAAGTATATTAAGAAGATAGGTAGCCATTTGTAGAGCATGATGCCAAAAGGAAGGGGGTACGGAAGCATGGATCAAAATAGTGCGGACAATGTTATTAATGGTACGATTTTTTCGTTCGGCTTTCCCATTTGTTGAGGACAAGAGAAATGAAAAACTATGTCATGTGTATCACAAAAATCTCAAAACACCCCATTATCATTTTCTTTGCTATTATCACATTGAATATTTTCCGATCAAATTGGGTATGGATGAATGCTCTAAATTTTAAGAATGTGGAAAAAACTTGTGATTTTTTCGCTAACGGATAGGTCCATAAAAATTAGAATAATCATCCAAAGATATAATATAATAACGATGGCCCACATAACTTAAAACGGGAGATGTTCATAAATCGCTATGAATAATATCAAATGACATTTAACGTACGAAAAGTAGAGGCTACAAATGGTAATCTAACATGTTTTTCCAAAGGACATGATTGACAAATTAGAGTACTATGCGTACCCTTACAAGAAATAAAATTATTTTTATGCAAGGAAGAAACAATGAATGATCCAGGGTGACCCAAACGTGCATGCCACAAGGAAGGAGCTAGAGCTGCAAAAATAGATGGCAAGGCTTGACTCGAGAGACTGGATATGGGTGTGATAGGATAAAGATCTCCAGAGGCGCCCAGTATTGAAGTTCGAATCAATGCCTAATTTACCCTCCTTCAGCTAGGCCAGGAACGAAAAATGAGATGTTGCTTAAAACTTCCTAGCAGTTTGTAATCTCAGGATACTTGCAACTCAACTATATTAATCTCCTCAAGCCATAAGGCATAGGGCCTTGTATTCGAATAGAAACATCAATCTTTCATCTAAAGCTGCAACTTTGTCCTCTCTTTCCTTATAGTAAAGGAGAGCATGCCCGCCCTTTAGCACTTCCCTTCCCGAAGTGGGAGTAGGAGGAAGGAAAGCACACTCGATCAATTACCATGTTGTGTCGTAAGACAAAAAGTCACCCGCAGAAGCTCTAACTTGCTTGATTGTAAGGATGTAACTCCATAGCTGAGGATCCTCCGCGGGTGTAGGGGTAGCGGGAGGAATTATGTGATGGAGGACTTGATGTGAGATGACATGAATTAAAAATAACTCTGCCCACGTCGTGTATTGGACGTTTCCATCTCAAGAACAATAGGGATGTTGTTCTTGATGTTAGAAACAGTAAGGGCAGGATGAAAGTGGTTCTTCGACGTTTACCTAACGGAAGAACAATGAGGGATTTAGGAAGAAAATTTGGGAAGAGAGGAGGAATAATTTTGGCCGGAATCCGAGAAGCGTGTCGGGATTGGGGCCGAGAGAAGCGGAAGCAAAGTAAGGTTTTTGTGAGACCTAGACTTCTGATACCATGAAAGAAATAATCCCTTGATTATTTTCATTAATGAATGAGTATATATACAATTTACAATTTCCATAATATGGAAAATCATATTCCTATTCTACTCTCAAAATCCTATTCTATTTGTACAAGAATTCTACAATTATGGTAAGAATACAATGCTAATTATTTACAAAGAATATGGTACAATATAGTCTCCAAACCGTGATATACTTTCCAATTATATCACGGACCAGATTTGTATATCACGGACACACGGTATATTTATCAGTCCACTATTTCAACATATGTATAACTAATACATGTATTAGTTATACACTCTATTTGGTATTAACCTATGCATTACTAATACATAGTAAACCATGGTATTAACAATACAAATATTTCTAATGCATGCATAAGCATGACTAAAAATACAATTGTCCATGAAGTCCCTTGGTCTTTCTATTTTCTAATATGAAACTTCTCGTTACGTGTTAATTATTTATTACTTTTATTTTGCACGAATATTCCTTGTCAATTGTTATAAAAAAAAATGTTAAAGTGATAAACTGTATTTGTATATGGTTACCTAATTCTTAATTTAATATAACTGGATATTGTCCGAACCTTAAAGAATAAGTTCTTGCTCTATGCATTATTAAATGATCTTCTAAAAAAGTTATGAGTGAAATTTTTTAACACGGTAGACAACTAAAACGTGAGTGAAACTTAACCCATACAATATTCTCAAATATACATAAGTTCAAAGTAATTTTATTTATATAGGGATTAGTATAACTTCGGAACGTCAACAATTGGTATCTGGTAGGACACTTGATTGGTATTGTAATTCCTACTAATAACGTAAATTTCATTCTTCCATTTCTACTATGTTTCATACAATTAGCTAAAAGATCAAGATTATCTAAATTCATTAGCGTAAACAAAAAACCCAAATCAGAAATTGAATTGGACAACAATTAAATAATTAATTAACAATAGATAAATTGTAGGTTAGAAATTTTCCTTGACAATAGATAAAAGAAAAACAGTTGTTTAGCATTCTGGTTTGGAGGATATTTTTGTAAACAATTAATTTTTTATAAAAATTATGCAATCTATGTTATTTTTAATATATCAAACCAAACAATGAATAAGAAAGAATGATAGTATAACTAATATCAGCATAACTAATATCAACATTACTAATACACTTTATTTATCATTATTCTTATACACCTTACCAAACCACCTCTAAAAACACCCGAGCAATTCATACACTCATTGGGAACTTGTCAATTACTATATCTGTTTCCCTTTTTCTCCCTTTACAACGATTATTTCTATAGAACATTATTACTAACCTAAACCTTAGTCTAGTATCCATGGACCTCACGGATCGAAATCTTTTATAATCCACAACATTATCTTTACACACGTAGTTGACTTTACTAATTATGTGCAATATCGTTATCAATAATATGACATATCTTTATAATTAATCACTTTAACAAAACAATAACACGGGAATCTTGTAAAATAAAGACACAAGGCAAATACATATTAATTAAAGGTGACAATTAGACAAATTCACGCCTCTGCTAGGCCAAACAACGTAGCCTAGCTAACAAACATTTTGAAATGACTGTCTAACAATGGGTGCCGGGGTCACATTTTGTCTCCTTAATGCATTATAAATTGTACAAAATGGGCCCCACCATACTCTTTTCTGATGACCCAGTAGGCCATGCCCAACAACCAAAACAGGCAGCCCGGAATGTTAGGAAACCGGCCACCGCAAGCCTTTACGGCCCGTGTCCCCTCGACGTCAAGTTATGTCTCCACGGTGAGTCCCTTCTCTCCTCCACCCCGCTTTCTGCGGTACCAAGCTCACTTCATTAAGTATTTCTTTATCTTTAATAAATATAGGAGTCTTTCTCGCTACTACAACTACAACAACTGAAAAAAGGGGAATTGAGCAGCCCATGAACAACATGAGTCTTAATGTTCCCGATGATTCTTGGTACATGGACACATGGGCCACGTCAAACATGACGACATCCCAAGGTAATCTCTCATCTTATTTTAATATGAGCACTAATAAAAATATTATTGTTGGCAGTGGACATGAAATTTTGGTTCGTGGTATTGGACAAACAAATCTACCACCCCCACCCACTCCTATATTTAAAAAATGTCCTTCATGCTCCTAAACCTATTAAGAATTTGGTATATGTGCGTCGGTTTACCACTGACAACAATGTTCCTGTGAATTTTGATCCATTTGGGTTTTTTGTGAAGGATTTTCAGATGGGGAAGACACTAATATAGCACTGGGGATTTGTATCTCATCAGCGCTCTCACCAACAACAAAGTCAACTCTCCATCAGCCTTTGCTGCTTTTTTGCCTGATTTATGGCATAACCGTTTGGATCACCGGGTGCACCGGTGTTGAATTTTCTTAAAAGACATAATTTTATTGCTTGTAATCGCAGTATGGACTCACATGTTTGTCGTTCTTGGGTTTTTGGAAAGCATGTTAAATTTTCATTTTCTTTATCTACTTCACAAACTATTAAGTCATTTGATATTATGCATTGTGATGTGTGGACATCCTCGGTTTTGAGTTCGGCAGGTCATACGTATTATATGCTTATCTTGGATGATTATATAAATTTTCTATGGACATTTCCATTGGAAAAAAATCACAAGTCCCCACTATTTTTAAACAATTTAGTATTTTCATCCAAACCTAATTTGAGAGATCCATGAAATATTTTCAATGTGACAATGAGAGGAAATTCATAAATAACACTTTCAATGATTTTTGTCAACAAAATGTTGTGTCATTACATCTCTCATGTCCATATACTTCTCCTCAAAATGGGAAAGCCGAAATAAAAATTCGAACAATCAATAATATGATTCGTACACTACTTGCACACTCGTCCACACCACCGTCTTTTTGGCATCATGCTCTTCAAATGGTCACCTATCTTTTGAACATTCTTCCTAACAAGTTTCTATCAAACAAATCACCCACCCAAATATTGTACCATCATATTCCATCATACAACCATTTAATATTTTTCGGTTGTTTATGTTATCCCTTGTTTTCGTCCACCACCATAAACAAGCTCCAAGCTTGATCCACTCCTTGTGTCTTTTTGGGATATCCACAAAATCATCGGGGTTATAAGTGTTATGATATGTCTAATGGAAAAATTATCTTATCTCGTCACGTTATTTTTGATGAGTCTACATTCCCGATTACTACATCTCAAGTGTCATCCCCACCTTCATATGAATTTTTAGACGCAAAAATACATCTGATGTTAAACCACCATTTAAATACCCAATCCGTTAGTGCCTCAGCTGGGCCGACCTAAAAGGGACAAATACCATAGTCAGCCCAACACCGAGACGACACTGGGCCAGACTGAGATTTGGAGCCCACTGCTCCTTTCTTGGCATCATCGACCCAATCCAGTGCTCGTCACTTCCAGACCCAATATGCTTCACCTAACAGTCCGACATGCTCAACTTCACAAGCCACTATTTGGCCCATCCCAATTACCCCACCTCGGCCCAGTCCGCCTCTCACCAACCTAGTGACCCCGCCCATTGTCTTGGTTCCACATCGAACCACATATTTTTTTTACCTAAACGTCATTTTAACCTAACTTCTTCCGTTCAAACATCTCCACTTCCAAAAAATCCTAAAGCAACCCTATCCGACCCAAATTAGAAAGTTGTCATGCTAGACGAAATTGATGCTCTTATTAAAAATAAGATGTGGGAATTAGTGCCCCATCCATCTAATGTGAACATCATACGATCTATGTGAGTTTTTTTCATAAAAAGAATTCTGATGGCTCTTTTGTGAGATTCAAAGTTCGTCTTGTAGGTGATGACAAGTCTCAACAGGTTGGCGTGGATTGCGGTGAAACATTCAGTCTGATAGTGAAGCCGACCATTATCAAGACTGTTCTGAGTCTGGCCTTGTCCAAATCATGGACCATACATCAGTTGGATGTCAAGAATGCATTTTTACATGGTCACCTACAGGAAACAGTTTACATGCACCTGCCGTTGGGTTTTCGAGATCCTACCTATCCAGATTATGTTTGCTTGTTGAAAAAATCTTTATATGGTTTGAAACATGCCCTCAGGGCATGGTACAATAGGTTTGCAGGGTTCGTATCCACAATGGGGGTCTCCCACAGCAAGTCTGATCAGTCTTTGTTCATTTACAAGAAGTGACATGACATGGCTTATCTTCTTCTATAAGTGGATGACATTATTCTCACAACATCATCTGCCTCATTTCGCCAGTCTATTATGTCCTTCTTTGTGTCAGAATTTGCTATGAAGGATTTGGGTCTTTTAAACTATTTTTTGGGCATTGCGGTTACTCAATATGCAAGTGGTTTGTTTCTCAGTCAAAGGAAGTACGCCGAGGAGATCATAGAAAAGGTCGGTATGTCTTCGTGCAAACCGTCCCATACGCCGGTTGATACAAAGGCAAAATGAGTAACACAACAGGTTCCCCATACAGTGACCCGACACATTACCACATCGTAGAAGTGGCATTGTAGTACCTCACCTTCACGAGATCTGATATCTCCTACGTGATTCAACAAAGTTTGTTTACATATGCATGATCCAAAAGAAGCACATATGGGGGCTCTGAAACGAATCGTGCGGTATATTAAGGGTACTCTTGACTTTGGGATGCATATGTATAAGTCCATCGTGACTGACATTACATCTTATACAAATGCTGATTGGGGTGGCTGCCAAGACACACGACGCTCCACCTCCGGCTATTGTGTGTTTTTAGGAGACAACATCATTTCCTGGTCATCAAAACACCAGCCGATATTGTGTCGGTCGAGTGCTGAGGCAGAATACCGAGGGGTAGCTAATGTGGTCTCTGAATCATGTTGGCTCCGTAATCTTCTTTTAGAACTACATTGTCCGATCGAAAAAGCAATCGTGGTTTATTATGATAATGTGAGCGCAATATACTTATCAGGTAACCCTGTCCATCACCAGCGCACAAAACACATAGAAATGGATATCTTGTTTGTCCGTGAAAAGGTTGCACGTGGACAAGTCCGGGTTCTTCATGTTCCGTCCCGTTATCAGATTGTAGACATTTTCACAAAAGGGCTTTCGTGCATACTGTTTGATGATTTCAGGAACAATTTGAGCATCCGCGCACCTTCAGCTAAGACTAAGGGTGGCCAGTGGGCCGGAACGGCCCGACCCCATCTCGAGCCCACCCCGGTCCAGCCCCGACCCCGCTTAAAAAAAAAACGGTGGCGGGCCTCGAACTCGGGATGGGACAATGTCTCGTCCCGCCAGACCCGAGCCCGCCCCAGGCCCTCCCGACCCGACCCCGTTCTTTGTCCCCCTTTGCAAATATAGCTGTTGCACCAACAACCATTTTAGATTTTGGCCGTTGGCCAACGGCCATTTTAGGCCTCCCACCTCCCCCAACCCCCTACCCCTTAATATTTATTTTAAACCCATAAGTTATTATATTTACACTTTAATCCAACTTTCCAACTATAAATAACTCATTTTCTCTTCATCTTTCTCACAAATCTTCCTACAATCTCTCTAATCTCTCAATATATCTCTCTACAAGTCTACATTGTTTGCTAAATATTCAATTTTATTTATTCATTTAGGAATTGGGAGTGAAGTTGGCAACTAGCTTGAGGATCTTCCATCGAGCAAAGTTTCAATTTTCAACCTCTCGATTACACGTTGACGTTACGTCGGCGTTTGGTACATTCGTTCCTTCATTAAATTAGAAATTGTCTGTTTATTTTATTTAGCGCACTTAATTTCATTTACTTTAATTATTTGTTAGCATATAATTAAAATGGAAGGAATTAGAGGTATGTTTAAGGGTAAGGGTAAGACTTCTTCTAGTAGGGGCAACCAGGACAAGGGTACTTCTTCTAGTCATCTTATTCCTACATAGGATAATTTTGTTGATATTCAACATTTTCCTACAATACCATTAGATTTAGACGAGGAGTTGTTTTCTGGAACTCAAGAAGACTTTAATTTAGACGATGATCTAGACGATACACCCACAAATGTTGGTGACAACACACCCACTAGTGCACCTTCAACTGAAATACCTCCTATTTCCCCTAGTATGAGACGAGGTCCAGCAAAACGACCATTAAAATCAGATGCATGGACATTTTTTGATAGGGACGTAGAGAATCAAGTAGCTATATGTAAAATTTGTAAAAATGTTTTAAAATTTAAAATAGGAAAAGGTCACGGTGGGACGGGGGGTTTAATTAGACACGTAGTAAGTGCTCATCCAGCTAGGTATGCCCAATACCAGGCTTCAAAATCGGGCGCAAACGCCCGCTCCATCGGGACAAGGTTCACATACGACATCGTCGGGACCAAGTACATGGTCAAATTAACCCTATGACGGGGGGAATTGTAGGCTCTAAATACAATAAACATAGAGATAGGAAAGCAATTTCAAAATTAGTTGATGTGGAGGGTTTGCCCTTTTCATTTCCTTCATCTCCCGGTTTTATTCATTACATTAGAGATATATGTAATTCTGCTTTTAACGGTTTTCCTAGATCAACTGTTAAGAGAGTTGTATTTAAATTCGCGCATGAATATCAACAATATTTACGTTTTTCATTATATCATTTTAATGGCAAATTATGTATCACGTCTGATATAGGTCGTAGTACTAACGGCCATGGTTATTTAACTGTAACTTGTCATTGGATAGATTATAAATGGTCTATGCAAAAACGTATTTTAGCGTATAGATATATAGATGATAGGCACATTGGTACTTTTATTGCAGATAATATTTATCAAGTGTGCCATTATTATGAAATAACCGATAAAATTATGACTATTACATTAGATAACGCTTCTTCTAACAATTACGCAATTACAATTTTAAAAAATAGTTTAGCTCCATCTTTTCCAGATCATTTTCATATAAAATGCGCGTGCCATATTTATAACTTAATTGTAAAGGATGGTTTATCACTTTTTGAAGACATTCTTAGTAAAATTTAATTTGCTATAAACTTTATTTTTAAAAGTAATAAAGTACAACGTAGAAAAGAATATAAAAAAACTTGTCACGATTGTGGACTACCTTATAGAAAAATTCCACAAGAAGTATCCACTAGGTGGAATTCTTTATACGAGCAACTACTTGTTGCTTATGACTATAGAAAACCTATAACTTTATTTTTTAACTCTCATAATAAAAATCCAGCTGATATGATTTTAGATAGTGATTGGGTAAAAATTTCCGAACTTATTGTATTTTTAGAGAAATTTTTTCAAGCAACAAAAGAATTTTTCGGTATATATTATCCTACTATTTCAACTATGTTGTTTTATATAACTCTAATATTTTTATTACTTAGTGAATATATGGAAAAACCAGCTTATAAGGCAGCTATTAAAAAATGTTTGTCAAAATAAAAAAATATTTTATTCCTATTCCCTCTATTTATATTAATGGTTCTGTATTAAATCCTACTATTAAAATAGACGGTACTAAATCACTAATTGAAACTATTTACGATTGTATAGAAGTACTACCACCTCCAAGTCCCAAACTAGCGTAGAACACCAATGCAAAAAAATATATAGATTTTATCAACAAGAAAATTCTAGTAACTTACCGGCTTCCATACCATCTTCTTCATCTTCAACACAACCTCACAAAAGACATGTTTGTTTCGCGGCTAGTATTGAAAGCCTCGAGAAATAGAATGTGCGGCCGTACCTCTACTAACCAAATTAGCGAGTTGGATATTTTTATTTTGCAGGGTTTTGTACCGTATCAAGAAGTTATCAATGAAGATGGACATGAAGACTTGCTGAAATACTTGGAGGGGGAATGAGAAGACCTTTCCGACACTTTCATTGATGGCCCGAGATGTTTTGAACATTCAAGCGTCATCAAGCTGCGTACGAAAGTGCTTTTCACGCGCAGAGATATCAAATAGGAGACCACGGACACTCATTAGCCGGAGACAAACTTGTAAATTGCGGTATTATTCGAGAGATTGGATACGAGCGGAGCGGAGAAGGTGCGGTCAACCGGAGCTCAACGAAGAAGAAGATGAAAACTACAACGAAATCTTAACCGAAGGTAGTGGAAGCGATGTGGATCAATTTGACCAACAAATACCAATTCCAACCGAAGAACCACAGGAAATCATCAAGCAATTAGAACAGGTTTTTTTGAGAATGTAATTTTTTTAATTGCAATTTTATTATGTAATTTGCAACTTTTGGACAACACCACAAAGTTGCAATTTAGATTTTAGACAATTGTATTTGTATTACAAAAAAATCATGTCTATTAAATAATATAAGAGGTACAAAAACTTGACCTTGGGATGTTTTTATTACACTATCTGTTGTTTTGTTTATTGAGTTTTTTTTTATACATATGTTATTTAAAAAAAAAAAAAGAAGGAAAACCCGCCGGACCCCGCCCCTACCGCCCCGACCCACCCGCGACCCGGCCACCCAGACCGAGACCCGAGGCCCAGGGACCCTTAGCTAAGGAATTAGGAATTATGGATATTATTATCCTTAATTATCTCAATTATGTAAAATCATCTATGTAATTAAAGAGAATATTATGTAATTATTATGATTAGATAATTAGCATATATTAGGATATTCCATATGCATAGCCTAACTATATGCTAATTATCTAATCATACTAATTACATAATATTCTCTTTAATTACATAGATGATTTTATATAATGGAGATAATAAAAGATAATACTATCCATAATTATCCTTAACAGTTTATTTAATATAGCTATGAAGATTAAGACAGCTGATTTTTTGTTCCATTCTCTTTTCTTTTCGAATAATTCATTAATCAAATTTATGAAGTCTATTCAGATTTACTTATGAAAATAGTACAAGTTAATTATACTTAGCCTTAAGTTTAAGTCAAGTATCAACTTTTAAGAAAGCCGCAACAAGCAAGTGAATCTCATTTATCATCAATGTAAAATGTACTATCGCATGATTACTTTTCTTTTTATTTTTTTATTTTATGGAAAATATAAGAAGTAAAGATGTTTTACAATTGGTGTTGGGCATGTTATGTCTGGTAAAATCATATATATTGCTAAGTCATACTTGAGATAATCGAAGGATCAAACGTATTGATTCCTTGTAAGGGAATTAAGCTGTTAAATTGAATACTTTATTCAGTTCATATAATTTGTCTTTTAAAATTTTGACACACTTCTTAAAAAAAAATCCTCTAATTCATATTAAGTGGTGTTTTTACCTTTTCATTTTGGTTTTCACATAATCATAAAGCTATTAATTATTTTCTTTCAAATTTATCCCTATTTGGATAAGTGGAGTTTATGTCACCAAGAAACTATATTAAATAGGCATTATTTAATTAAGGTTAAGTTAATAAAAACACTTTACTATTACTTTGAGTAGATTTTACAAGGGATATGCTCAAACTAAAAACACCACTTAATATGAACCGAATAAAATATATTTAATACCTTAATCATAAGTTTATTTATTTAGATTCCCTTTATTTCTTTCCTAGACGTTTGACTCAATTAATACTCCACTAATCGGAACAATAAAGACGTATTTAGGATAAATTATAATAACTTTTTATTTTCTAAAAAATATCAAATATATACTTCAAAATAAATTGATCGAAACAGTATAGACGAATTTAGAAAAAAATATAATAAATATTTTTTTAAATGTCAAATAAATATTTCAAAATAAATTCATTTTGACAAAATTACTAATATGTCGATTGGAGGGAGTAAAAGCTAAGAGTTTTATTGATGTTTCCAAAACAAAAATTTTGTCGCTAGTACTAGTTGTATCATAATCAATTTTTCCATCGTAGTTTCATGAATTTGGAAATTTGGGTTAAAATCTCTTTGTAACTTTTGTGCACATGGTTTTGAATTTTTCAAATTCCGTCATTGGATGGCTTCGATTATTATTAGGATTATCGTAAAATAATCCTCAATAAAAAGTATTTTAGTACTTTGCCACTGATGACAACTTTTAGGGATTATAATTGCAATCTAAATCTTCACTCAGACTGAAAATGTTTTAAAGAAATTAATCAACATATATTTTTATGCAACAAAATGATGACGAAATAGGATTAGAAGAAAACTTTAGCTGCTTGCTTCGAGTACAAAAGTTAGATAGTAGTGGACCTAGGTATAAGTGTATCCCTCGTATTTGTTAAAAGGGCAAATTACCCTAAAAGTTCCTATATTATGATTCAATTGTAAATATATTTTTATAAAAATTTTAATTAAATATTTATACCTTTTATACTATGAAAATTTTATACAAATATTACAAAGTACTATTTTGAGTCATATCGTAGACAGAAGCGGACCTACTCTCACAATATTTAGGGGGACATCGGACCTCGTAAACTTCAGCGAAAATCTTATATATATATATATATATACCCTCCGTCTCAAATTATTTGTCATTTTTTTATTTTACATGTTCCTTAAGAAATATTAATTAGGAATTATATTTGACTACTTTACCCTTATTTATATCTAAGTTATAATTTATCTCCATTAAATGTTTAGTCTATTTATGTGTGATCTCCATTAATAACAAAATTCTATTAGAGGTAAAATGGAAAAAAGATCATTAATTGTGTGTTATACTTCTAAAATGACAAATAATTTGAGACAAATACTTTTAATAATCATGACAAATAATTTGAAACGAAGAGAGTATATATATATATATATATATATATATATATATATATATATATATATATATATATATATATATATATATATATATAACTACGACCGAGGATCTCAAGGAGATAATAGACAAGGAAGAAATTGATCTATTATCCCCATTAGATCATCGGCCGTAGTTTGGTATCAGAGACATAAATGGTTGAGATATAGAAAGATATGATATCCAGACCAGATGAAAGTCCTGTTTAGAGGTTTCGATTCTTCTGCGGCTTTTTGCCTAGGATGGTCCGGGGTAGTAAGTCCTCAAGGGTGTAGGCAGTCAGACTCCGTGAAACGCCTGGGATTGTAGGAAGAACCCAAATTTCAAAAATAAGATTTTTATATACATGGATCATTTTCTTAATAGATCTACTTTTGATTTTCGTTCAACATCTTCAATGGATTCAAAGAAGATAATAAATTCAGAATAAATTGTTATACAAGATTTTGAAAAATCGATTGATAATTGGGAAATACCGAGAGTAAATAGAGATCAAATTTACAAAAATTCCAAATACAAATTCTTCAAAACCGATTTCACAATCAAAACAGAGGAAAGAGATATTCAGTTATCAAAACCCTTTGAAACAATCCAATTACTTTCTCAAAATTCCTTGAAAAAACACAGGGAAAGAAATTACAAATACATTCATATTGGATTAGTCCAAGTAGGAATAAAACCCGTTACTAAGGAAGGATTAAACACCTCAATCCTTGCTATCTTAAGAGATGTCACGTTCACAAATTTTGAGGATTCCTTATTGAGTTCTATTGAGTCTAGTCTCTGCACAGGGTCAATCTCTTTTGATTGTTACCCAAACTTTTCAGTATCCCTCAATGATAAAAATATTCAAAAATCTCTTGTCTTACAAATAAAAATCCACAACTACCAAATGCTTGAAGGTTCAATTCAGGTAACAATAATTTTTAGAATCCATTATAAAGCTATGACTTCTGCTTTCGCCACAAAAGTTAGATACCATAGTAAAAAAGGTGAAGCCCTTCTTTTACAAACAGATTTTCTAGATCTAATACCTTAATACCAATACCTATTAGGTGGAAGGATATTACCCTACCAGAAGAATGGATCCTTGAAGGAGTAGTTAAGTCTGAACCTTTAGAAACTTCACAACCAAATACTCATCTTAGAGAAATAACCCAATACCAGAATGGTAGAGTTAGTCTATCGTTCCATAGAAGACCTACAAGTAGTAGATACGATGATACAAGTTCCGTAGAAATTCTGGACTTAGGAAGAGTCTCACGAATTCCTTCAGTAATAAATACTCCTTACAAAACAAAGCCTAGACGTTCTACGTCAGATTTACTCAATCTAAGAAACATAGACTACACCAATGAAATACCTAGACCCGTATATAGAGATGGCAGTGGATCCTGAACCCGGTCCGGATCCGTTTTATAGGATATGGATCTTCAAAATTTGGACCCGACGGATCCGGATCGGACCCGGATGCGTTTCTGACGGATCGGATCCGGATATGGATCTTGTATTTGAGATCCGTATTCGGTCCAGATTCGATCCGTGGATCCGTTTTTTATTAAATATATTCATAACTTTAGAATGTAATTTTATAAGTATTTTCTTAAAATTGCTAAGCACATCCTTGCAAGTTTAATTCTCAAAACAAGTTTAATTTATCCCCGCGTTAACTCAAAAACCAAAAAATAAAGAGGTAACTTCGATAATAAAATCAATGTTATATTAGTGAATGACTAACATCTCCATAGACAAGTAGTTAAAATTATATTCACTTCATTTGTGAAGATTCCAAGCACATGCAAGTTCTGCATTGTGGAAATACTAATTAGCATTTTTCACAACTATTGTCATTGTCCAACATTTTTAATTAATAGCTCACAATCAAAACGAGACAACAAACAAAATATCTCATATGAACATTTCAAAATTGAAACACAGTAAACTGTTAGCTAAGTAAAAATCGTTTGTCAGTTCAAAAAAAATTCTTAGCAAGGCAAATTTTTTTACATGTGGATCAAGATCCGATCCAGTGGATCCGATGGATCCGGATTTGGATCTGATTTTTATGGACCCGATGGATATGGATCCTGATCTGGATTCAGGTATGAAAAACGGATCTGGATCCGGATCTAGTAGGATCCGGTCCAGATCCTATCCGTTGCCATCCCTACCCGTATACCAAAATACCACTGTTAGAGAGAAAATAGATGACCAGGAACCTACTAGTCCAACATTTTCCTCGATAACAGAGAATTTAGTAAACGAAGTTGGGGTTTTAGAAAAAGAATTCCAAGTAGATAAGAAATTCCTACAAAAGGATTTTTATGAAAAATACAACCTAGAAAAAAGAATTTGGTTCTTCAAAAACTTTTTAAATTACTAGGACAAAAATACAAGAAAAATTCTATGATTTTGTAAATGAACGTAGGATAAACATCCTATTCTTTGACTGGTTTGAAATATATTCCTCCGAAAATTTCATAGAATACTCCTTTTTCAAAACGGTAAATCCTGTTACAACTTGGAATAAAACACAGGAGTGGGAAACCCTAGATGATTCTAGGAAAGTCTAGTCCAACCACCCTTCTCTACAAGGTATCATGCTCAACATTCATGGCCGCCCTGTAGAAGTCCTTTTAAAAATCATGCTGAGGATGAAAAACAAATACAAAATCCATTCTCGCACAGAATACTTTCACAAATATTAATTTAAATACCATAGGAAAATAATTAGATCGAGTAGAAAACCATATAAAAAACCACCCTTTGGTCACTATAGATTCCCCAGAAAAGACCAAAGAGATGAAATTAAAAAGCCCAATCCTTAAGCCTTTTCAGGTATCCAAAGATTGTGTTAGAAATATCCAACAAAATAAGTCTGAATTTATTCAGGCTATACAAGATCAATTGAGTAAAATTGGGACATCCGGCAGTTCTAACACATAACACATTGTTCCAGATCCCCACAATCAACCAATAAAATAACAACTTTAACGTATGATTCTGATAACAGTGATACTTTAGAACAATTCCGAAATAATACACCACTTGTTAATAAAATGGATTGGAAACTACTCGTACAACAAGTACAACAACAATTATAAATAATTCCTACTCCAGACTTAGGAATATAAAACCCCTAGCTCAATCCCGATTCAATGACTCTTCCATTTATGATTGGAACATAGATGGAATGACTGAATACAATATTCTCAGCTTCCTCCAACAAATGATCATGACTGCAAATGCCTATAAAACACAAAATGGTGTTTGTTTTTCGTGAGTGAAGAGACCAAGTTTGTATTGTCCACGTCACCGCCTGAAAATGACAAGAACAAAGCTCTTATTTCTTTCTCTCAATTGATGAAGCAATAGTTCACCGCAGTGCCCTTTATAGTGTTTTTCTTTTTCTCCGATTAGTTGAATTGCAAGTTGAATAACTATGCCTTCAATGACAGAAACTTTACTCAGATTTTTTGTGTTTAACTAACTCATCAAAGAAATGACATAATTAAAATATTTTTACACTTCATATCACTTGGACCGAGTATAAACACTATTGCGGAAAAACAAATTAGCTATGCAAGTGTAAGGCTACGCGGTGGGTGCACTGTTTTGTGTTGGACTCTGTATTTTTGAAAGTTCCCATTAATATTGTACTTACCTCGATTTTTTCAACCAACCATGATAAACTAATAGTTTGATATAAATACTAATGTGACTAAAATTTTAATACAAATAAACTTTTATCTAATTTAACCTGTAAGTTCCTGATACATGCTATCATTATTTGCTTAAACATAGTACAAATAGAGATATCATGGGACCAATAGAGTTGGCTCATAAATGTAGGAATCACTCCTAAACTGGACTAGGTGGCTCTCATTAACAAAAAGCTAACATAAAGATAATGGAAGAATTCATAAACTATCAGGTTTGTATCACTATAATCCGATAATACCACTTGTTCCCAGCATCCAAGCAAAGAAGAAACCAACCACTTATTAACCATGAATCTGTGTCATCAATTGATAAAGTACATATTAGCTTTAACATTCTGTCTGGAATTTCTTCACATTCAGTGAACTCGACTCACACAACTCAAATGTTACCTTCTCCAACTAGTATACATCCTTTTGGTCAAAAAGAATTAATCCACTTCACTATAAATTTTAGTCTAGCGCCAGAAAGCATGATCCGCCTCCAGTTACCATGTGATTTGTAACTTCTAAAGTGCCAAAGAGACTCTCGGTTGAGACTAAAATGCAGAACCGCTGTTCTTAGTCTTCCCAAGCAACATGTCTTTTGCTTCATTAATTTTTGAAGCAAGGTAGTGGCTGCCTCCTGCATCTGGATGGTTGGCTACCATCACTTTCCTATGTGCTTCCCTCACTTTATCTGCTGGCGTGCTTTCCCTGTTGAAGTTGATGCCAATGAGATTAATTCAATACAAGAGAAAGATGAATCATCCTACAGATATTTAGTGGAAAAGGAGGTGGTATACCTTTCCACTTTAACAATAATACTATATATTACTCCCTCCGTCCCAATATATGTGGCATACTTTCCCTTTTAGTATGTCCCAAAAAGAATGTCACCTTTCTATAATTAGAAACAACTTAATTTTAAAATATCCCTTTTACCTTATTGAAATGATTTATAGCCACATAAATCTTAAGATTCGTTTTAGACCAGTCCACAAATTTCAAAAGTTTTCCTTCCTTTCTTAAACTTCATGGCTCGTCAAATGGTGCCACATAAATGGGACGGAGAGAGTACTGATATATAAATCAACCAAACACAAGTAGAGCAACGAACGACAAAGCATACTAGACAAAAGTCGAGATCTAATGAAACCTGATAGATAGTGAGAAACAAAACAAGTACCATGTTATTTGCCCTTGTACTCTACTAAAGGTGGCATTCGATTCGAAACCAAGGACTACCCACACCTCATGTCATAAATCATCTCCTCATACATAGCAAAGTACTAGCTGAGTCTCATCGGTGATATAAATCTAAATATAGCCTTCTTAGAGAAGACAAAGTAATTACTGTTGATATGATCTATGGAAAGGAAGAAAGGAAAAATGGTTTTTGATGTTGTGTCCCCTTAATCTCAAAGATATCCCTAAAAGTTGTCTTCAGTGCAAAAGCATCAAAATTTGACTTGTTCCAGAATAAAAGCTTTTTACATAGCTACCATGTCAAACTAATTTCAATCTTGCAGAACACTTGAAAAAGAAAGAAAACTACAAGAAAAAAAGGGGAAATGAAGAACCACCATACTTATGCATAGACCAGCTACATCTACCAGAGCTGTTGCAAAAGATTTTAGTTAATCCTCCAAAGGGGCCATTCTTGTAGATCAAATGTGATCTAACATCTCTACCTTATTCCGATCTCAAAGTTTCAAGAATGGCTAGTCTGATAGTTATGGTTAACAAAGGGGCCGTGAGTTAGAAGGCTAGTGTATGTATGGTCAAAACTATTACAACAACTACACCTCACTCCCAAACAAGTTAGGATCGACTATATGAATCATAAATATATAACTACTACTAGATAGAAAACATTAAATAAATAATTGAAACGTTGTGATAGAGAAAAACATCACATCATATTAAAATTTGAATAATTAAATGATTTTAAGTAGTTGAAGTTGTAAAAGTTGTATAAAATATAACATTATCGGGAAATAGTGCCAACATTTCGGGACATACCAAATAAAAAGAATGTCATATAATTGGGATCAAATGGAGTACTGCATCAGCCTCCATAATAAAAAATGATTTTTACATACAAGATACACATTAGTTCATTAGACTCCCTTCATATATCCTAAGTAATTACCACTACCTTAGGTCCTTTTTATTAAGGAAGAAGTCCCATACACGTAAGACATACAAACAAAGACAACTCAACAACAATTCAGAAATCCATACTTTAGGTCAGTTTATCAAAATGATAAATATGATTGTGTAGGAAAAAATTATTGTCCTAATTTATGTGTAGCACTTTCCTTTTTAATGTGTCACAAAAGAATGATACCTTTCTCTATATAGAAACAACTAAACTTTAAACTTCTCATTTTACCCTTAGTGAGATGATTTATAGCCTCACAAATAGAGGCTTGTTTTAGACCACAAATTTCAAAAATCTTTCTTTCTTAAAGCATGTGCCTAGTCAAAGTGCATCACTTAAATTGGAATGAAGGGAGTAATAATAAATGTCCAAAGTCCAATAAAGGAAACTCATTTGTCATAATATTTGCTTTCTCAATTTTGCTTCTCTATTTTTTTTTTTTTGACAAGGAATCTTTTTTAGACAATGCAATTTGCTTCCCTATTAAGGGACATACATTGATGTTCTCTAGTTAAAATAAATAGTCATTATTTTGAGATTAATTTAGTAAGTTAGAATGACATAGATGGTCAATATGAATGTGTAACAAGAAAATAATAAATGTGCAAAATATACCATGGAAAACTTATTTTCACCATAATTTGTACCCTTCAGCAAGGAACACACTGAAGATACTCCTTTTTTATATCGATGGTATAACGGTCAGCTTGTGCGCACCTCGAGTATTCCACCGAGTACCTGCTCCTCTCCCCATACTAGCACAGGTACCGGGTAACTTTTCTCAACAAGACTTAGGCAGATGGAAGAAATCACCTAATGTTATTTGCCTCTTACAGGATTTGAACCTAGCCTCCAAAGATTTGCACCTATTTCATTGGTCACTAGGTCACAACCTTTGGTACAATAGTGACGTTGATCTTAATACTATACATAGTCATTATAATGTTATTTCTTATAGCTGCAGTAACATTATTGTGGGCACATCTACATTAATCCACATAACCATCAAAACAACCATACATAATCTTTCCATCTATGCAAATAATGGGTGTCTTCACATTTGTACTGAATTCTATAATTAAGCATGGCAATCCCACCAAACCTTAACAAGAAAGCTAAAACACACCTGACTCCAAGAATAAGAGCTGCTTCCCTCCTCGTCATTTTAGGCTGAAAACCTCCTTCATAAAATTTTCGCATTCTTGCAGTAGGTGGTCTGGCCTTGAATGCTTGCCAAGCCTGGATGCCGTACCTTCCCGCCAATGCAGCAGTAGCAACAGCCACTCCTGCTATCAATGGTGTTGTCTGATGCATGAGTTGGAAATAAGTATGAGCTTTTCTTAATTATAACTGCTAAGAAATAATGTAATGGAACCACAACAGACAAAAAAGCAGCATGTTAACACATTTACTACTGCTTAAAAATGTATTGAAACCAACCACAACAGAAAAAATCAAAGGGCCAGATAGTGCACAGCTCAACACTAGGTGGATAATGGCCAACCACTCTATCTTTCTAGGTTTTATATGCGGCAAGATTCGAACTCGTAACATGCCCCTAACCATATATCACATGCTACATGTTTTTAATATTATGCGCTACTCTATTATCACTAGAACAAAGCCCCGGGGTCTACTACTGCTTAAATTCATGTAATACATTTGACATATTTACAAATAGATAAAGCAAAAATACTTAGGAATAAAATATGGAAAAAGATAGTAACTGAAGGGAATAAAAAAAAATGCATAACAACGTGAAATTGAGAAAAAGAACATGGAAACTAAACATTAAAAGGTGAAACATCTATGTGAACCCTCGTTCCAAAGGCCACATCATAGACTAAGTAAGTCTAACAACAAACAGCTAATTCCTTGAAAATGGTGCAAGTGTTGCACCTAAAAATAAGTGCAGAACTCAACAAAAGGGATAACACACATCCAACAACAAATATGAAGGCATATGGTTGTGTTCGGTATGGTGGAAAATCAACAACAACATACCCAGTGAAATCACACAACGTGGGGTCTAGGTATGGTGGAAAATATTTTTCAATTTTTTCATGTTCAGTTCGTCAAAATTTTTGGAAACCATTTCTTCTAGGAAAACAAGTTCCACAAGTGGCATTCCACATTGATTTTGTCCTCCCCACCCGTAACCCCCATCCCCACCACCCTCACCCTCACCCCACATAGTATTTTGTTTAGATTATATACAAATGCTTTTAGGATAATATTTTTCCCTACGTATCAAACACAAGAAAATAAGTATGAAACCCACTTATATTTCTGGAAAACATTTTCCTTCATACCCTATATGAATACAAATGGGCATAGATATGATGCTATCCAACTTCAACACCCTCATTTGAACATTAGAGCCTCCCGTCTATTTCCCACCAATGTGGAGGGCCTTTCTCCGTCCCCTTCATCCACCTTCTCCGGGAACTTGTCTATACCAATTCGGTTAGAACGCCCTAATAATTCCACCAAGAACACTGGAAAATGAGTTATCTCAAATAGAAATGAAAATATGATCTAAATTCTAAACCAAACCAAACCTAACCGAAACATGACATTTGGAGAGAGCGAAGCCAGAATTTTTAGTTAATAAATTTTGGACCACAATTCTTTCTTTTACTGGTTCTGGATAGATTATTTTTACATATTAGATAATTTTCTTAGCACAAATACAGGGTTTAAGCCAAAGTTATTGGACTCTACCGAACACGTAACTACCACTATGGCTCCACCCTTGCTTGGAGTAACTTCAAATCTCTCTTGCTTGGATTTGGGAACAATACTAGAGATTCAACATTTTCTAATTTTTTCATGTTCGGTTGGTCAAAATTGTCGGAAACCATTTTTTCTAGGAAAACAACTTCAACAAGTGGCATTCCACAGTGATTGTGTCCACCCCCCCCCATCCCCACCATCCCACACCCCTACCCCTACCCCCACCCCACATAGTATTTTGTTTAAATTATATACAAATAAATATTTTTTCCAGCGCACCTAACACAAGAAAATAAGTACGAAACCGACTTATTTTGGGACAACATTAGATTTTTTAGACAAACAATAGCAAAAAGGAGTGTACTTGGGTGTAAACAACAATAACTACTCCTTAACCCAAGCTAGCTGGGGTTGACAGAAATGATATGAAAAAAGGAATGCTTAGGCAGATCAAACACCAAAAGCAATAACTTAATCCAAGTTCACAGGTTAAAAATAACATTTTTTGATGGATAAAAAGTAAAAATTCAAACTTTATCAACACATCTAGCAATTAAGGAGAAACAAGAAGACAAACAACAACTACATACAGCTACATGAAAAACTATAAATCATCTTACGAACATAACCCACATCAAAATTCATATGAAATAGTAATCAGAAAAAGTTAATATCTTTTTTTTAATAAAATTCAAAGCATAAAAAGATTTATTACCATTTTCTGCAGAAATTTCTTCTCTTAAGGGCTTAAAGATGAATTCAGAACAAAGAAGAAATCATGACTTTTCTCAAAATTTTAGTCTCTATGGGCCCCTTTTCCGGTTAGGGTTTTTCCTCTAAAGCAACGAAAGGAAGAAGAAGAAGCGAATATTCTGGTAAATGGCTATGGGCTATCCAAAATGGACCTGTTTCATTTCAATTAGGTGTGTGATTCTCAAACCGGTGTTCTTTAATTTTTGCAGCTTAAAAAATGACTAAATTTTTTTTGTCGATTTAAACTTCAGCACAGTAAAACATAAAAAAATAAAAAAATATTGTATAAAAATTATACTTTAACATGCATAATTTCTTCAAAAATATCTCTGAGAGGTTGTGGATTCGAATCTCAGTAGAGTAAAAAAAATCGCAGGACAAGATTTTAATAGAAATTATAACTATTCGATCAAAATTGTATAGAGATTAAAATTATGACTTGTCCGGCTAGTTACATAGAAATTATGATCAGAGGCATAGGCTATATATAATTTTGGCCGAATACGCATAATTTCTATAAAAAATTTACCTTGCAATTTTTTTTGTCTCTATTAAGATTCAAATTTAAAATTTCCAATTTAGTATACTCACGAATAAAGGCTATTTTAATTCATAAATTTTCTTTAAACGAAAAATAAGGGAAAAAATTAAAGACCAACTAATTGAAAAACAAAAATTAAAGATCAGCCAGTACGAAGAGAATCCACGCAATTTTTTTGTGATTTGACCCATGTCGGCCCACTAGTAGTATTAGTTTGGGAGAATTGGTCAAATAGCCACTCATAATACCTGCGATCAAATATCGATCATTGGCACTTTTGTCGCTATTTTGTGCTTACCAGAGTAAGAAATACTGAAATACTCAGGACACTATTGACTTAACATAGAGTTTAAGTTAAGTAGGCGTTTTGGTCATAAAAAATTTAAAAAAAAAATTTCTTTTTTGGAATTTTTGAAATTGAAATTGAGTTAGAGTTGTGTTTGACCACAGTTTTTACAAATAATGTTTTATTGTTGAAATGTAATTTTTCAACAAGGTTTTGATTGTGAAAAAAATGAAAACAAGGTTTTGGTTATTTTTCAAATTGTTGTATTTGGAATTTTCATGACAAAACTCTGATTTTTGAAAAAAAGTGGAAAAAAAAATACCGGAAAAAATGAATAATTCTTATGGCCAAACGGGTCCTAAAAAGGAAAGAAAGACTTCAGATTTATGATCCAAAACAAACCTTAGATATTTGTGTGGTTCTAAATCATCTCATAAAGTTAAATTATTTTTAAATATAAAAAAAATACATTCTTTTTAAACAGACTAAAAAGAAAATTGTGTTACATAAATTGGGACGGGGGAGTAACTTTTTAGGGGGATAAGTTTATATTCCACATCATAACATCCCATTAAGTTATGTTCACATGACTTTTTCTCTTAAAGAATTTATGTCCCACTAGGCAAAAGTTCGATTGTTAAAGAGTAAAAACTAAAGACTAGTCCATTTGAAGGGTTCCGGGTAATTTTATCATCAAATGTTAGCCGCTATTTTTAAGTTATAAGCATCTAACTATTTTTTTTTACACGAAAAAGTTTAACTATAATTAACCCTAACTAAAATGTGGAACAACCCCAGCAAACATTGTTAGAATTCAGAAGATTGACAAGTGGAACTCAAGGAATGATTTAAAAAAGGGTAGTTCAATGTACTAATCTCCCGCTATGAGCGGGGTCCGCGGAAAGGTCGGACTACAAGGGTCTATTGTACACAGTTTTACCCTACATTTCTGCAAGAGACTGTTTCGACGGCTTGAAATCGTGACCTTCTGGTTACGTGACAACAACTTTACCAGTTACTTAAAGACTCCCCTTCACTCAAGGAATGATTTTCACGGGGTTAAAAAGTTTAGGACTTCCGAACCTCATAAACGAAGTTCAAACCTTTATAAGTTCAACATTAAGGAACAATTTATGGGGTTCAAACTTTTATATTTGTTTGGTCGAAGAAAATGAGAGAATATCATTGTTTGATTTTGTTGAACTTGAAGAAAAAAATATTGAATACGATAAGGAGAGACTAGTGATTTTTGAATGTTTTGGCTGAATCCGTTGATTAAAGATTATTGGGGTTAGTAATAGAATAATGGATATCAAATTTGGAGTTGATTTGGACCAAAATTGAAGTAAAAACATATTATCATTAGATTTATGACAATATAAGTTTTGTCCTTCAATTTGAAAGCTACACCCTGGTTGATTGCCAAAATATGGCCATAAATCCTGGTGAATCAGTTAGGATTTGTAACAAGGTAAGGTTTGTCCATTAATTTGAAATCAAGACGATTCTATATAATTTTCCTACCTTATACCGGCCACAAATATATGTTGCAATTTTTTTTTTTACCAAACCTAAATTTAAACGATGGCAATGAGAAATGATAATTGTGCAAATCTCCCGTTTTCAGCTTGGCGAGCTGGCTCATTGGTATTTGATTTAGGCCCATAAAGGATTCATATTCTCGAATGTCTGATTTGTGTATGAAAGACCAAATTCTCATTAATAGGGTCTAAAGGATGAGAGAGCTCTTTTCTTGTCTAGCTTTGGCCGGAGGAATGAAAATTCTATTCTATACGAAGGTCTATATACAAAAAAAAAAAATACTTTGTCTAGAATTTCAAGTTGCAACCCCTCTCCTCTGAGGCTGATTGCATCCACTTTTGGAGCCCCTCGCCTTTGAGTACGGCAGCAACCCATACATAGACCGAATCAGGGGCCTAAACTCTTGAGTAAATCGCCCATGGAAAGGAACTTACTCCAAGATCTGACTCCCCTACGTAGGAGTTTGGGAAGGTCAGAAGTAAACAAAGAGTGGCAAAAGAGAATAAAGTATTGTGCCCATTCTTTTCTTTCATAGCTGGAGCAAATGGAAGGAGACGTCGTGCAAGCTGAAGACTTTGACAAGTGTTGGTAGGCACGCCTATGATAAAGGCTCGATCCTAAGAATCAATCTCTATCGAATCTATGAAAGAGAGACCCTCTATCCTCTTAATCTTTAGAGTAGATATTATATATAGGATAGGATAATCAATCCACTGCGGTGCCCAAGACAAGGCAAGATGAATAAGAATGTTGAAAGGACATAAGGCTCAGGTACGGCAAGGAAAGACCCTGACCATCTAGGTCACCAATTTACTTTTTTAGGGAGTCGGAGGCGATCGAAGAGGCAGTAAAATAGGAACTGGAAGAGCTTAACAAGATCGAAACCAAGATGATGGATATTCCAAGTAAAATCAAAGATGATCAATGGTGTCAGAACTTTTTATGGTAGATCATTTCTTTGTTTAAATTCACTGTTCCTGTTATAGTTGCTCACTTGCTCCAATAGTTTGAAATATGAATCAAGGCTTTATCATATCGTTGCTAACTTGCTACTAATAAACTGAAAAGGCCATATCATCTCTACGTATTGACTTTAGTTTAGAATACTTCGTACATTGGGTTTAGTTCATTAGATTAGTTAGTCATGGGCTGGTTGTAACTTGTAAGAGTGGATACATGGGCTTAGACTTGGTATATAACTATTAAACTTCACAATGACGAATGAGCCAAGAACTCCCTGGGCCATTTAGGGATATAAGTCAGTGCAAAAAGGATTTGATTGATGTTATTGTTGATAGAGGATATTATCAAGAACAAAACAGATAGCCAGTCACTCATTGTAACCATTTGCTGCTGTATGTTGTACATTGTCATCAGCTATCTGCCTTCCTAATTGCCAATTGTCTTTCATCACATCATTTGTCATCATTTGCAGTCCATACGTGATATACACTCATTTCCAATTACATAGACTTCATTCTTACTCAAGCTCCTTCCTTCAGTAATATTTACTTTAAGATAACGGGCATCTGATCTCAAGAAATGCACATGTTTTGCGCTGTTAGTTGAGGTTCAAACTTACCCAGCAAAGACACATGTTATGACGGGCTCTATTTGTATTTGTGTCCGATTAATCAATTCTTCATACGATCTACCAGACTATGGAGTGAATGATTTATCAATAAATACTCGAGGCTATCTTTTTGTCAACCATCCCAGAATTGAAGCAGGAAAAAACATATCATTTTAAAGACATGAAACAATATACCTTTAACTGAATAAATAAATACTGTAGTCTTTTTCACTATGTGAATACGTAATAAGGATACAATCATATATAATCACAATCAAGGAGAATGTTTTTCTGTAAATGATTCACAACCTCACGTGCTCAACAACTCTGGGAGAATGAAATATATAAATTAATCAATAATGCCGCGTCTCTAAACTTTATTTCTTATCTGCATTTAGCTCATGTAGTAGGGCAGCAGGATAGCTTCTTACTTGTGGCAAGAATAATTAGTTGATGACCTCTTTCACGTTGTCCTCGGCAATTGAGGTGTTCAAGGAGGTATTCTCCAACTTTGGTGGGCCCGAATGCCGCCTTGGTCTAGCAGGCGAAGGCGGGTAAGAGAGCCGCTTCTTGACAGACCCTGCCGGTCCCTTTTCTGGTGTACTGTTCTCCACGCCTAAAGGGTTTTGCAAACGTGTTTTTGCTTTTGCTGACTTAGTAGGTACCATATAACTTGGTACAGACGAGGAAAAGCTCGCCAAGCTCTCATCATCTCTTATAGATGATACCCCAATGCTATGCCTCCTGTTACGTTCTGATTGGACACTGATCATGCTTCGCACATCATCGTCTTGGCTTATTGCAGCTACTCTTGCAGGTTTCAGTTTTCGGGATGCTACTGAATTGGCTGGTTTGGAAGGGGTTGTAGGAGAAGGGAGTTCTGAATTCAGCTGATGGCGGGCAAATGCCTTGGTAATTTCTCCTCCAGCAATACTGGCACTTCGAACGGACATTTGATCGTTTTTGAGTTCCTTCTCTGACTTGCCTTGGGTTTCCCAAGGTTTAGCGCCCATCCATCGATCTAACCAGCTCCAACCCCACTGAGGATTCGTTGGATCCATAAACAACAAGTGGGCAGATCTTGGTGACTTTTTCCAGGTTTTCTGTTCAGGCAAAGTTTTTGTCACAAGCAATACTAAAAATCTTCTAACTAGCTGTGAAATTGTAAATTTTAAAAGCGTGGAATAGTCATTCTGATGAAGTAATTCATTAAAGGGAATTAGCACTTTTAGTCCCTTAAATATGATAAATTTTAATTTTGGTCCTAGTGATTTTTGAATAAGCACATTTAACCTTCAAATAATTGATATGTGCACAACTTAATGAATTACTAAGTGCTAACCTATTCAATCATTATTATATTATATTAAATTTGTACTTTTACTCCATATTTGAGAGTAATATAATTCAAAAAAAAGTCTAAAAATCACATATTTTTAATATAAAGGGACCAAAAACACACATTTCAGTTCATTGAAGGTTAAATACACTTAGTCAAATATAACAAGGACCAAAATCAGAATTCATCAATAATCGAGGGACCAAAAGTGCAATTATCCCTTCATTAAAGTTTAAACACATGCAGAAGTCATTCTGCTGAAGTAATGCATTGTTATATGTTTAATAGGGAAAACAGAATAGAGCTGAGACCCAATATAAGTGATCATGTCATCATAAAGTTTTGACGATCTATGTTGCTCGGACTCTTCAAAATGTCGACAGGTGCGTGTCGGATCCTCTAAAAGTAGTGTATTTTTGGAGGATCCGACACGGATGCGGCAACATTTTAGGAGAGTCCGAGCAACATAGTACACGATAGAAATGTCTGAGGTCATATACATGATTCCTAGAATCAGTATCTTACCACCACAAGTGGGAGGTTATATACATCTAACCGTTCACATACTCCATGATGTACCCATATGCATCGCCTGCACTCTTCGTAAATGCTAATTTTTTTGTATAAAAGAATAGACTAGCAAATTACCTGATGTGAATATGAATAAGCTAGTGCTCTTTCTCGTCTCACTGCAGCTTCATATCTGCTGAGCAAGTTTGCTTCAATCTGCTCTTTTGATTGCGCACTGTCATCCCATTCCTCCCCTCTCTATCAGAACAAACAACAATTGCTGTTAGAGAAAAAAGCAAACAATACATTTTGAAACATCCTATTATGCAGATGTATATGCATAGTAACCATATTCCTGCCCCCAAATGGAGAAAGAAAGAAAAGTATAATTTGGCTGACAAAACATAGAATGCTACAAGATGCGGAGCAGTTCAGTTCACAGCTATAGCAAGAAAAAAAATATCGGTGCAGGAAGTAAAGAATAAAAAGGCATGACAAAGTTCAACCAAGAACAATTGTCCACAAAATTGAAACAAAACAGATCAGTCCGCTTAACTTTTAAAATAGTGAAATATGCAAGCAAACTTTTAGTGGGTTAATTATTAATGCCGCCAAGTGTAGATATCAAGTTCCATATTGCAGCATTTTTTGACGTTAATGTTTCCAAAATTTGGCATATAACATTTCCAAGTGAACTTTATTAAACACTAAGGGGTCATTTGGTGCTGGTTAGAAAGTGAATTATGCATGTATTAAAACCAGCATAACTAATACATGTATAAGTTATGGTTATGAGAAAATCTATGTATTATTTTATGCAGCGTATTATGGAATAACTAAACCTACATAACTGAACCCAGCATAACCATTATAAAAAAAAACAGCATAATTATTCCCGGCATTACTAATACATGCATAACTCTAGCCAACAACCAAACGACCCCTAAGCAATTATGTGGCAGTTTTAGTTCTATTGAAAGAGATTCATCTAAGGTAATGTCTAATGGAGGATCAAGTTCCACCATTCCAGAATACAACCATTCTTTCAAGAAAAATATGGAATAACAGAAGAAAACTGACCCTCAAACTCTCAAGTTCCTTTGCATGTTTCTGCATAAGCTGCCTTTGGAGAGCTCGATTCTCTTCCAACAACCTGATCCTTCTAGAACTAATCTGAGACTGCACATGAGATAACGTTTGCATGCATTTTAGAGTATGGGCAGTTTGTCGTTTCCCTGTAGATCCATCAGCAAGTGATTTGAGTCTGACAAGCCCTCTTAAAGCCCTCAATGCCCTCCTAGCCTGCAGACGATAAACCCCAATAGCAAGTTCCTTCTCAGTATCAAACCATCTATTACTAACTTTACTGATCTAATAAGGAAAATTATCAAGCTTATGGTAGCCTAGCTGAAAAGAAATACTTCCACATATGGAAAATTCATTTAAAACAAAATGAAGAGTGTTTAGCCAAAATTGTCCCTTATATAGTATGTGAGTAGGTCTATTTTTGTCCTTTAAATATAACATTGAGCATTTTTAGTTCCTTAAGCTTGCTAAAGTGGAGCACCTTTGATCCAACTAATAGAATGGACTTAAAAATTAACGGTGACTACCAAAAAACACTACTAAAAACATGGCAAAAATCGACCGGAAAAAGCAGACTGACTCGGTCGGACAAAAATAGACATGCTCCCATAGATAAGGGACAATTTGGGCTAAAAACTCACAAAATGTATATAAGAATTTACAGACACATACCAGATATCCTCGGAATGCAGTCTGAATCCTGATGGTGGCTACTTCCTCCTTTGATTTGCCTGCAAAGTGAGTCACTTTAGCTAATGGAACAATCTCTGCAGCAGCCTCGGTGGCTGCAGCAGAAGTTTCAGCAGCTGCAGAAGTGGAAACTGCAATGGAATATGCATGTTTTGTCTGCTCCTCTTCCACTTCAGCCAATGCGACCTCTTCCACATGAGGAGCAGGTTGAGGAGGAGACACTGAGGAAGTAACCGGAGGCGAAGAATCTGGAACCGGATCCTTTTCTTTCCCAGACCATTTCTTCTTTGATTTACTTGCTTTCTGAAATTAAGCTCAAGAAACTTTAGTCACTGTTAAACGAGGAAAAAAGCTTTAAAAAGCTCGATATAGTTATTCCACAAAACCTTGTCTCACTTCTCACCTTAGTATCTGGGCTCAGAGCCTTCTTTATGGAAGAAAACCAGCTTCCTTTCTTCCCCATTTTCAACAATTCATTCCTCAATTTCCCTATTTAACAGACAACACAAAGCACATTACACGGCTAGCTTAACCTTTTTGGTGAGAGATTCATCCACGTAAGTCAAATAATTAACAGGAAGCTAATCCCCTCGAAAACTTAGCTTTGGCTCAAACTTCGTATCTGTATTAAATTTTTTATTTAATATGTACAAATAATCTATTCAAAACCCCGTAAACAAAAAGAATTATAGTTCACAACTCATAAACTACACATCCTGGCTCCGCCTCTGTGTGGAAGATCACCATTATACACAAATGTATATCTATTATCCATGTATGTATATATAGAGGGTACAAGGGTGAGGAAAGAACCTAAAATCATCTGAAGATCATTAAGGAAAAGAATGTAATATAACTTAAAGATCTATGAATTAAACAGATATGTCTAACCAGATTCCCAAGTTATGCAGAACCTACACTATTAAGCTAGCGTTTGGCCATAGATTTTGGATCAGATTTTGAAAATTTATCTTCAAATATCTGTTTGGCCATAGATTTTGGAGTAGATTTTGAAAATCTGTCATCAAAATCTTTCAAGTTCCAAAAACTGGTTTTGGACTTCCACTCACAAAACTTCAAATATTGTCGAAGTAAAATGCATGTTCAAACACAACTTCAAGTTCCAAAAATCACAACTTCAAAAACTCAAATTTTCAAGTTTCAAGTTTCAACTTCAAAATGTATGGCTAAACGGGAATCAAATACTATTAAATCTAATTTCTCAAACACTAACAAAAATCAAGAAAGATTCTGAATCCATAGTCCAATTGACAGATTAAAATTGGCTCTTTATCTCAGCACTTTGTCAACAACTAAACAGATAACAGAACTACTAATCCAACTGAACATATTAAAGGGCAGCCCGGTGCACTAAGCTCCCGCTATGCGCGGGGTCCGGGGAAGGGCCAGACTACAAGAGTCTATTGTACACAATCTTACCTTGCATTTCTACAAGAGGTTGTTTCCACGGCTTGAACACATGACCTCCTGATCACATGGCAGCAACTTTACCAGTTACTCTAGGATTTGATCCCTTCACCTCAAGGTTTAGGTTATGAGCCAGCTAGCTTTACATTATTTGTAACGAATTATTTTCTTGACAGAAGAATCCCTTTGGTCTAAGGGTCGGATCAACAACGGGATTAAAATAAACTGCAAAAGCAACTAAGTCAACGCTATTTGCTATGGCTCCCCTTCCAACTGAACATATTTGAGTTCCAAAATAGCAACAGCCCACCAAAATTTTACATTAAAGAAAATGACACTGCAACTAGCTTGAATATCCACAATAATTCTACTACAAGGAAATACAACAACAACATACCCAGTGAAATCCCACAACGTGGGTCTGGGGAGGGTAGAGTGTAAGCAGAACTTGTTGGAAATTTGCCTTTGGCGGGAGTTGCGACCGACCAACTTTAACGGCTTAAACACTAGTGTAACGTATGTTGGAGAATCCGGTTCTTCACACATGCATGATCTACTAAGTACGTAGATAACCGTAGGGCCAAGAATCGTCAAATTTCATTGAGAAATGAAAGAGATATTGATTCACGAAGTAAGGTGTTTGAAGCATGGAAAGTGTGGTATTGTGTGTAATTCTCCCTCATCGGTAGAGGAAGAAAGAAGTGTTGTGTATATAAGATTCGAAATTGGTTTGGGGTTTGAGACCCCAAGGGGTATCCCATGTGTTTAAAGGAGGAGGACCTAGATGTGCTTCGGTTCGAGGAAAGACCACACGCGCGCCGCCGCCGCCCGCCCGTCCCGTCGGTCGGTCCGGTTCCGGTTCCGGGTTCTCGGGTCACGGGTCACGGGTCGTGGGTCGTGGCCGTGGGTCTTCGATATTATCTTTTTGGACCGAGAAAACTTTGCCGAAGTACGAGTTTGATCCCGAAGTTTCGGATATACGGTTTGGTCCCTGAATTCTTTCGGATGTGCGGTTTGGTCCCCGAAGTTTCAAGATGTACAGTTTGGTCCCTGAAGTTTCCGGAAAATCGAATTTCGACGGTCAAAAACGAAATGCCAAGCACTCAATTCACCATTTATTTTGGCTGAATTACTCCTCCTATAATGGCCAAAACAGTTGGTCTTTCACCATTTATGTTGGTGGCTTTACTACCTCCATAATGGCCATTATTGGCTATTATGGAGGGCTTTTTCAGCCCCTCCCTCACCTATATAAACACCCCCTTACACCATTGTTGAGGACTAAGACATATGCGAAAATACATAAACAGATGATCTTTGAAAAAAAAGTGCACAAAAATACACAACCGAAATAGTTTTCTTCCTACAACTTCCAAGCATCATTTCGTTACTCAATATTCTTCACGGTAGCTCTTGAGTTTCCTTTGCTCAAGGGTTCCATTCTTGTTTTATCTTGGGAGACAAATTGTCCGGGACGTATAAAGGATACATACGGGGCAATATTGTCTTAAGGACAGAGTGCCACACTCGACTCAGCAAAACCAGTTTCCATTATTTTCGTTTTCAACAAAATTGTAATTTCAATTTTGTGGTTATCTTGTAATTTTCAGATTACTAGTTGAACTATTGAATCTTTGTTTATCCTTTCGAATACTTGTAATAGTTATATACTTCCCGTACTGCTTTATAAAGTACCATAGAGCAAAATCTCCCAACAACTTAAGACAATAGCTGTATTGTATTACTATTAATGTTCGAAAGATGTCGGTCAAAAGTTGTGTGACCAAATCTGGATATGGAAATGGTTTTTACGGTAGAAGAGAGTGATGATGATGAATGTGTTCATGGTGTCACCGCTACCAAGGATTTGGTGGGAACAAGCGCTCTCGAGAGCTTTGAGGATGTCAAGCGGGACAAGAGGAGAAGAGCGAAGATGTTATTCTATCTTGTAGCGAGAAGGCCTATATCTGTCCCGGACAAAGGATCCGAATAATGGTGAGAAGGAAATGGACACTCGGTCGATGAAGTGACCGAAGTGAGCCAGAATCCGAAATTGGAATAAGTATTTTTCTTACTTGTCAAGAATAAGGATTAAATGATAAGTATTTTTCTTACTTGTCAAGAATAAAGATTAAATTATGTCTGATTAAAAATGGATTAAAGTAAGGAGGAATATGAAAATAATTTATATTCCTTATGCTTTAACAAATCAGAAGTTTAATCTCATCTTCTTTTCCGTTTAAAGATTGGATTTGTAAACGACTTAAGAAGATCCGTTCTTTTAAGTGTAATTACTATAGTGTGTAAAGTATGTTCGCACATACGAGGGAGTAAGATCCACTGACTGTGCGAAAACTGTTACTACTCTTAAGTAAGCGCCAAGAATTATCTGGGCACCAATCATAACGGAAGAAGTCTAAAAGTTAATGACGTTGAGCCTGTCATATTATTTGACGAGAAGATCCTTCATAGGATGATATTGGACACTCGGTCATACAAAGCCTCGGGCGACTAGAGTGGGCCAAAATTCCTTTGATAGGATGATATTGGACACTCGGTCATACAAAGCCTCGGGTGGCGGAGTGGGCCAAAATTCCTTTGATATGATGATATTGGACACTTAGTCATATAAAGCCTGCGGGCGGACCGGAGTGGGGCCAAAATTCATTTCATAGAAAAAGTAATGGACACCTAGTAAGGTGGGCCGAGTTTCAGTCGAATGATCGAAGGCCTAAAGAAAGGCGATAAAGAAATTGGACACTCGATGCCGCCAAAGCAAGCGGAGTAGGCGGAGTATCTAGATCACAAATGATCCGGTTTACCCCAACCACGGGCAAGAGGTTGTTCATGTGAAGCAACGCCACCTCTAAAGTAGAAGGAAATTTGGAGAGGTTGTCCTCAATAGGACTTCAAGGAATGAGATCACTCTAAAAGAGGTGATACATGTTCCTAACTTGGTTAAAGGACGTTGTTGGTCAAATCGATTTGAGACTAGTCAACAGTGTCCGTAATAACTAAGAGTGGTACAATATGTCTATAGCCAAATGAATGATATATTGTAATCCGTGCATCTATGACATCATAGATTAAGACACGTTAAATAGCAAGTCATTCAAAAGCTAACGATGTTGAGATTGTTGCCTCTTCGTCGACATAAACCCTCAAAATGAATGTGAGGTAGACGAAGAGGCAAAATCACCTTTCTAAATTCCGTCAAGGGAATAGCGAAAGAAGCACCGCTCTACAGAACTTAGTCACACCTACTTGGGTGATTAGAAGTTTATACAAAATAGAGGGGGAGACAAGTACGTTGTGATCTTCATTGATGATGGTACAACGTATGGAATCCTTTGTTTATTGAAAAGCAAAGATGAAGTTGTTGAAGCCTACAAAGCGAAGTTGAAAATCAACTAAGCCTACGGATTGAGAAATTCGTAGTGATAGAGGGGAGAATGTGAAGCATCGTTCATTAAACGAATGTTCATTTCTCACCTCGGTCTAACGGTGTTAGCCAAGCGCGAAGTCGAACGCCCAAATTATGAGGGTCGCTTGGTAAAAGATGGGCTACGAAACGGGTCAAGTTCGACCTAAGATCGTAGATTGCATATCCACTGGATCACGCAAATAACGATAGTGTTGATCGCCTCTTGGCGTCAAAGAATCTTGAATTCATTGAAGATAACTTTCCTTGAAATAGGAAAAAGGAGTAATTGCTCAAGGTTAACAAGAACCCGCGAGGGGACTGTGTCAGGAACTAGACGTTCCGTATCTTCATGACTCGAAAGTTCTTTGTCTCATCCGGAACTTAATATTCCGGATCTGCAGAACTCGGGGATTCTAGATGTTGAACCAAGACGGAGCAAAGAGGGGACAAAGACTTGTTCCGGTCCTTCTAGCTTGTATGGTTGAGAACGAACCATGGACAATTGACAAAGAATTGTCATCTCCAAAAGCACTTTGCTTTGGAAAGAAGCTAAAGAGAGAAATAGATTCCATCATATGGAACCATACGTGTGTAATGGTTGATCTTCCTCAGGAAAAGAATCTTTGGGTTGTAAAAAGTGCTCCCCTGTGAGTAGTTTCACATCCGGGGCCATTGTAGTCTTACGGGGCATGGGTGTTGAAACGACCTTCCCTACCGGAGAGTTGGAAGAAGAGGATCGGGAATTGGTTTCTTTGAAGCTGTTGGGCTTCTTCGAACTTTCATTTTGGTCCTGAAATGTTAACATTTTGGTCTGAAAGTCTCGGATAAAACGAAACAATGAATCGATCACGAAACATTGACTACGAAGTTAGAAAGCCAACGAGTTGGAAAACCAACGGTCGAGAGTGAAAATCATATTGAAACAAAGTCTCGATATGAAAGATATGTGTATCACATATGACTTCTTAGGAATTGGATTTCTAAGACATCTAACGGAGCGAGTCGATAGTTGACGAGTCTCGTTGAAGCCACCAATAGATATGAATCATAGAGCTGATTGGAATCATGGTGCACCCATAGACAAGGAGCGATATGCTCGGGTCACGTGTAGTTCAATGTATTGTACACACTACAACCGACACGGTATCGTCCAACAAACGAGATCGGTTGAACTAAGGTTCAGCGATGATCTTAATACATGATCAATAGAAGGCATTAAGTCGGATATGACGATATACGAATTATTCGCTTATCTACGGATTATAGTATTACGGATGTCCGGCGGTTACGAGAGAACACGGTGATGCAAAGCTGGACATCGGATACGAAGAACACCAAAGCCACAAGTAAATGTGTATGGTGGTTCTTGGAAAATCCTCTAAGCAAACTTGCATCGACCGATTCATGATGGTATCGGAGTTTATCGCTTTATACAAAGCATGAAAGAAGTTGAGTAACTTCACGACTCATTAGAGGACGTCCCTTATTGGGAGAAACCGTGCCTTCGGCGGTTCTACACGTGGCTAGCGGTCGGCTTTAGGAAGGACACGGATGACGGCGTACGAACATATCGGGATCTGTCGGAGACATAAGCACCGTATGGCAATTGATCATCACGGGTGTCACTTCCTTGTTTACAAACTAAGGGACTACCCGGAGATCAAGTGTTCTGCACTGTCTAGGGGAATGGGCTTAAAACCCAAAATATACGAACCAATACGGTGGAAACCCAACCTTACGAGCTGGAGATCCCGGTAATTTGGTTCAATGGGAAAACTAAGTTGTAAAGGTTCGGTTGATCGCTTCGGTCGAAGCATGAGCACTTCGGATAGTGATTTACGAAAAGAAACACCAAATCCAAAGCCGTTCCGCGATAGACGTTAAGTGCTATACGCGGTATGGGTAAAGGTTAAGTTTTCAAAACACCGTAATGATCCTCAACGGTTGAGGTTAGGTCTTTGGGAAACTTTTAATGGTTCCTAACACTTGTGAAGTGGGGTATAGCGGGATACCTTGTAGGAGACCACCTATTTAAGTGCGAGGACGGGCCGCCTCAAATTGAACGCACTTAAGAATCCAAGACGTGTCCATGGCCAAAACGGACAAAACATTACGAAGAAGAGAGTAAGGGAATTTGTTGTGTTGGTACCGTTGTCTTGGCTTACACTAAACAACGACGGTTCAAGACATCACGTTCACGCGCGGTAAGTAAGTCCGATGGTATTCAACTATGGAAGGTTCAAAGCGAGGCTACCTCTCCTTATGCAACATCGGTCCATTTGAAATATTCTTTGGAAATGAAAAGACACCATGTGAGTGCGCCAAAATCTCTTTCAAGAGGGGATTGTTGGAAATTTGCCTTTGGCGGGAGTTGCGACCGACCAACTTTAACGGCTTAAACACTAGTGTAACGTATGTTGGAGAATCCGGTTCTTCGCACATGCATGATCTACTAAGTACGTAGATAGCTTAGTAGGGCCAAGAATCGTCAAATTTCATTGAGAAATGAAAGAGATATTGATTCACGAAGTAAGGTGTTTGAAGCATGGAAAGTGTGGTATTGTGTGTAATTCTCCCTCGTCGGTAGAGGAAGAAAGAAGTGTTGTGTATATAAGATTCGAAATTGGTTTGGGGTTTGGGACCCCGAGGGTATCCCATGTGTTTAAAGGAGGGAGGACCTAGATGTGCTTCGGTTCGAGGAAAGACCACACGCGCGCCGCCGCCGCCCGCCGTCCGTCCGGTCGGGTTCGGTTCGGTTCGGGTTCGGGTTCTCGGGTTCTCGGGTTCACGGGTCGTGGGTCGTGGGCGTGGGCCGGGTTGTGGGTCTTACGATATTATCTTTTTGGGCAGAAAACTTTGCCGGAAGTACGGTTTGATCCCGAAGTTTCGGATATACGATTTGGCCCGAGAATTCTTTCGGATGTGCGGTTTGGTCCCTGAAGTTTCAAGATGTACGAGTTTGGTCCCACGAAGTTTCCGGAAAATCGGAATTTCGACGGTCAAAAACAGAAATGCCAAGCACTCAATTCAGCCATTTATTTTGGGTGAATTACTCCTCCTATAATGGCCAAAACAGTTGGTCTTTCACCATTTATGTTGGTGGCTTTACTACCTCCATAATGGCCATTATTTGGCTATTATGGAGGCGGATTTTTTCAGCCCCTCCCTCACCTATATAAACACCCCTTACACCATTGTTGAGGACTAAGACATATGCACGAAAATACATAAACAGAGATGCTTTGAAAAACGATTGCACAAAAATACACAACCGAAATAGTTTTCTTCCTACAACTTCCAAGCATCATTTCGTTACTCAATATTCTTCACGGTAGCTCTTGAGTTTCCTTTGCTCAAGGGTTCCATTCTTGTTTTATCTTGGGAGACAAATTGTCCGGGACGTATAAAGGATACATACGGGGCAATATTGTCTTAAGAATGAGTGCCACACTCGACTCGGCAAAACCAGTTTCCATTATTTTCGTTTTCAACAAAATTGTAATTTCGAGTTTTGTGGTTATCTTGTAATTTTCAGATTACTAGTTGAACTATTGAATCTTTGTTTATCCTTTCGAATACTTGTAATAGTTATATACTTCCCGTACTGCTTTATAAAGTACCATAGAGCAAAATCTCCCAACAGAACTTACATCTAACTTATTAGGTAGAGCGACAAAAAAAAGTTAAAGAAGTTAAAGAAATAACTAAACATAAACCAAGACAGGCAAAAAAAACTCAAGAAATTAAAAAATATCCATATTTTGTTTGATATTGAAGTTAAAGAAAGATCTGAAGTAAACAACAACAACAACAACATACATAGTGTACTCCCACAAAATGGAGTCTGGGGATTTGTGAAGTTTGGGTAGGATGTACCTTACCCCGACCGGTAGAGATACTGTTTCTGATATACCCTCGGATCAAAAGGAAAGTATATATGCAGGATCGCAAGTTAAATAAGACAACAAAATATACGGATATAAAGAAAGATCTGAAGTATGAAGAATAAATACCCTGTAGAAAAATGGAGCTTCTTCTTCTTCTTCTTCAGATCTCAGAAAAACATCTAATTTGTTCTTCAAAGAATGTAACTTTATATTTCAATATGTACAGAAAAACAAAAAAGATTAGGACAGTGTTGGACCCCTCTTACTTTAGTACCCTTTTAGGCACTTGTTGTGAGATAAAAATCAGATCTTGATGAAGTTCAAGAATTCAACTATGAATGAGAGAGCATGAAAGAAGACCAGCTAGTTTTGGGTCCTACTGGGTGGAGCTGGGTAAGTGGACCCCACAGTTCTTACTTTGTAATTATCTGACTGTTTTACTCGTTATCCGGCAGAAAATTATCACTCCCTCGGTACCAATTTATTTTATATAATTTCATTTTAGACGCACTTTTTGAATATTATAATTTAAAATAAGTTTAAAAATGTGTGTTTATAAATTATCTTATTTTGTGTAAAAGATAAAGTTTAAAATTAAATTATTACTTATCTTTTTTTTATGATAAATTAAAAAAGAAAGTGAGTCTTCGTTTTTAAAAAGGGAAGTATATGCTTATATTAGTGTTTTCGGTTTTGCTTTTGATAATACTAATAACAACTCATGAAACCGACACTGTTAATTATCCCTTAAGCATTTTTACATTAGACTACGGAGGAAAAAAAGCTTTCAACTTTTTGTTTCAAAAGATAATTGTCAAAAACACATATGAACTATCATTTTTGTGAGTTTCACACTTTAACTTTCACTTATTGGAGTATGAACTGTGAACTATCATCATATATTAAAACACACACCGTAGTTGATTAGACCAACTATCAGTTGTTCTTTTTTTTGAGGTTGATATAGATGATGATAGTTCAGATAGAAAAAAGAAATAACTGATAATTAAATATGAAATTCGCGAAAGAAATGATGTTTTTGACTATTGTCTCTTGTTATAAAGATTACTTACTGATTGGAACTATCACTTTTAAACTATCTCACTATTTTACTTTTAAAGATTATTATTCGGACTCAGAATTTCTATCTATTGTAATATGTATCATGTTCAAATATTTAAACGATTAAAAATATAGATTTTTATTTATTTAATTATTCTCAACTAAAAAGGACAAGTTTGAGTTTATTCTTAAAACATGTATTTGATTGTTTTTAGTGTACCTATAATTAAGTAAAATAGAAAGATAAACACATAACACACATGCGGCGGGTTGTAGTACAAGGTTTAGCCGCGTGAGATCACTCACGCGACTTCACATGTCTGTCATGTTTCAATTAAAGCCAAAAAATCATGACATGAGTAAATCGTATCACACACGTTGTTTTGCAACTGTCACATAGTAAATCTTTATTATATGCCATATCAGAAATCTTTATACACGCAAATATGATGATAGATATTTCATCATACTATAAATGTGTTGGAAATTTGCCTTTGACGGGGAGATGCGTCCACCCATCTTTGATGAATTAAACACTAGTGTTCCGCATGTTGGAGGCTTTGTCTCTTCACACATGCATGATCTACGAAGTGAGTAGATGACCGTAGGGCAAAGAATCGTCAAATTTCGTTGAGAAATGAAAGAGATATTGGTCCACAAAGTAAGGTGTTTGAGGCATGGAAATGTGGTGTGGGACAAATCTACCACATCGGTGGGAATAGGAAAGAATTGCTCTCTATATAAGTCTCTAATGTGGTAAAAGGTTTGGGACCCCAAGGGGTATCTCATGTGTTTAAAGGAGGGAGGACCTAGATGTGCTTGGGTTCAAGGCTAAGCCCCACGCGCGCCGCCGCCGCCGCCCCGTCCGGTCTCGGCCGTGGGGCGTGGGCTATGGGGACTTTCGATATTATCTTTTTGGACTTTGCCATATGTAGGATTTTCCCCGAAGTTTAATATTTTACGGTTTGGTCCCCGAGTTTCGGAGACTTTACGCCTACCGTTGGATTGTTTTTACGGAGCATTAACCAACCATTATTTGGCTAATTAACTCCTCCATTAACAACCCATTACTTGGGCGGTTGAGCGACCTCATTCATGACCTTAAATCGTCTCTCTAATGCCATTAACAACCCTCACTTAATGGCCATTACTGACCTTGTTTGTGGGCATTGGGTTGCCCTTCTCCATGCTATATATTGAGTTGTTGTTGGCTCAATTCGTGAGAGGAAAAACGCACAAAACGATCACGAAAAAACAAAGCACAACACGGCCGAGAATATAGCGAGAAAAACGATGTACAAAAAACGGTGAGAAAAACACACGAAAATATAGTGTGATATACACAAGATATACACAAGAGACACACTATATACACGAGAGACAAAAGAGAAGAGTATATAGAAACTCTTCCTTCCTTTCCATATCTTGACAAGTCGATTCATATTTGTTTCTTCGTCGGGCTCAACTTTATTGGCTTTGTAGCGTTAAGATTAAAGTGTTGTTTTATCTTGGGAGACTATTGCCCGCTAACGTAAAAGCATATATATGGGGCAATCTTGTCTTAAGGACAGAGGGCTATCACTCGACTCAACACACAACGTTGTAACCATCCAGATTTAGTTGTTTCTTGATTTCAGGTTATCAAGATTCAAGACACAACAAGCTTGCAGCAGTTTTGAAGATTAACCTATTTGTTCAACAAGATTCAATTTCTGAATATTGAATATTTGTTTATCCTTTCGAATACTTGTAATAGTTATTTACTTCACGTACCGCTTTATAAAGTACAATACAGTACCAACAAAATGTGACGTAAATCAAATGAACATAAAATTTAAATTTTGAATTCGCCTTATTATTAACACACGTGAAGCTGTGATACATTTTGCTTGACTAGGCGAGCTAAGACGCTACTCATGACAAACTGTGTCATTTTACCTTCTTTGTATTATATTTTGTGTTTTGCCTATTGATTAGATACATATACTTGGTAAAAAATTTGGACGAAGCAATGTTGGAACTTGGAGAACACCGCTTAAGCTAAGGTATATCTGTCCCTGCCTACACATATCTGATGATATTTTTGAGGTGTCCTATAATCTATGCTAATAGAACATTTTTGCAATAATACATACATGGAACTGTTCACAACATAAATGTTCCAACAGGACACATGTCAGGACCTTGTAACTAATTTGCTGTGAAGATAACGACACTTATCAAATATTTCCAAAACTTGTGCAGTTCATTAACTCGTCTACTCCATCCTCCAATAGCCCCTTATTGCCTACATCCATGAGCCAATTCTTCTCGACTTAGGAATAGTTTCTTGTTCCCTTGGCACAAAAAAAAATCTCTTATCACAAGAAAAACCCTTTGAGTTTGTGAAGAAGAAAAAAATTCAAGCTAGGTAGCTTTAGCTCAGTCTTAATATTCTCTTTCTTATGGAGCTTAAGGCTAGTTTTACTGTCATTTTCTTCCTCCTCCTCCTCCTCCTCGCACCTTGCTCTTCTTCAGGTTTGTTTATAATGAAATAAGTGTTGTTTTTCGTACCGCTTGATGTGGATTTATAAAAAGACAAATCTGGGATATGAAGCATCTTGCGTTCACGCAGGGAACCGCACCTCAAGGGGGTTTGAGTGTGATGTGGAATTTATGACTAATCAAAATGTTTTTCTTATTATAGGGAAAATGGACTTATTGAACCTGGATTCGGGGATTTACGAAATCGATTATAGAGGTCCCGAAACTCATTCTCACATTCCTACTCTAAATCGATCCAAGGGACGGCATAACGGTTGCACTAAAGGCCTCAGAGCTAGTAAGCCTATCCAAACTCTTCATAGTTCATACTACACGAGAAGTAACATTCTATGGATTCTAAAGGTGTTCATTTGTTTAAGTTTGATTTTGTATTTTGCTTCGTTTCAGGGGAAGAAAATGCATGGATGAGTTTGAACAAAGTTTGATTTACTTGGTATTCAGGGAATTTGGATGAGCAATGATGTTTCTTAAGTGTATGTGTAATTACATATGAAAAGCATTAGAAATACATCTCTGCCATAAATTGTGCGAGTGAGATTCTGGGATCTGATTGCTGCAATTGCCTTCATTATTAATCAATGAAATGGTTCGAATTAGAGAACCCTCAACATATCTATTTTTTTTGTAACCACTAAAAACTTAATAAGACCTAGCACGTAACTTAATCATGGCTAATTGGTATATATTATCACCATATTAAAATATTAAAATACTTAGTTATGATAAGTTAATATGATTTGGTGCAACACCAGGTGCGGTAAGTCTTTATCTTTGGTAACATGTACTTTACCCTCTTTACTTTTTTGACGATTTACTCTATAATATATACATTTCTTTACAAATCTAAAGAAGAGGGCAAAGGTGACAATTAAAATTTATATCATATTTGTTAACAAAGAGACTAAACTGTAAGGACAGCAAGGGGGAAGAAGAATGAAGGCTGCAAACTTGCTCCTCTCCTTTCGTCTCCGGCAAGATCAAGTACCACATTAGAATTGAACGACTATCACATCTCTAACATTAAGTTGTTTTTTTCATTTCTTTCACTGCTATTTCTTTTTTATAACGTGGTGTCCGGGCCAACTTACGCGCACCTCCTTATAGTCTTTCAAGGACTAAAACCAACAACTTCCGCAATTATGCAACCCAAGATAGCAGCACTAAGCATAACCTCACATCACCAACGAGAAGAACAGAAAACCAATAGGTTTCCTAGAAGTTAAAATGAAAATCAGGAGCTTCTATGAAAATTTCTCAGTCAGCAAGCACAATAAAAGGCAGCATCTTTCGATGAAATTCTACATATGTTGACAGAAAAATGTAACCTTACAAAATACAACCATCTGATTGAAATGTTGCTGGACATGAACTCAGACATATTCTCTCTTCAATGTGAACAACGGAATGTCACCCAATGTCTAAACATCTACTCTCCGGGTGCTGAGACGCCTTGCTTCAGTCTTTCCTTCTTCATCTTCTTCTTGGAGATTGGCTTCTTTTTCTTTGGAGGAAGAGTCTTCTGGGCATACACATAAAGGACATAGTTCCCAATAAGAAACGTCAGCACGAGCCCACTGATAACAAGTAAGACAATCAATCCTGGGTTGAATCCGTTAACTTCGACATCCTTGGCCATATTTTTCTGCTTAACCAAACAATCACAAATATCATTTCAATTTAGATTCATGTGTATAATTTGGGTACAGAACAAAGACAACACAAAAAGAACAAATCCAAGTCCCAACTTTGAATTGTTCGGTGATGTAGATACATGTCAGCTTTTATCCAACTTAAGAAGAAACCATCCAAAACATAAACCGAAAAATGGAACTATGTACAAACTTCTATAAACCATTTTTTCAATGGAAGTGTCTACTAGGTCAAATTGTTGTATGGCAACATCTACAAATATAATAACATAACCCATACAACATGATCATGAAAATTGTCAACGAACAAGTTATAAAGAAGAACCCTCCAATAAAAAAAAATAGCACAATCATGGTCGCGGAGGAGGTTAAATTAGAAATGTATGTTCCGAAAAAAAGAGTAGCAAAACATCTTTGAGGAAGAACTCGAAAACCAGTTGTGTAAAGAACCAATAAACAATTTAACAACCTTTGTGATGCTGGACAAGAGAGGGCAACAAGAATAAGAATGCTGTGGCGTCCGTTTAGACTGCTTTGCAGTTGAATCAATGCAACTTGGTCTAAAGTTATTACGGTAGTTAAGGCAGGTGATGAAATTCACAATGTCCCAAGAACATCAATAAGAAGTTGTTTAGTTTCAAAAGTAGTTGTTCCATCTTAAGCTAAAATAGGTGGGCAATGAAAAGTTAAGGTTTGATAGTATGGCAGAGTTACTTTTACAGTAAATTTGGTTACAGGGAAGTGGAACTTACGTATTAAACTGCTCCACTTGTTTGGTATAGATAGAAGGAATGTTAAGAACACTCAATTCCTCCTCTTTTTCTAGTTATGGAGCTGAAATGCTACATGGAAAGGTAACAAACCCCTTCGCATTTCCTCCCTAACCAAACAGGGGATTGTTGTAGAAACAATTTAAAAGATTGAAATCATGCAAGAGAATTTATGAAAAATATGGAATAAGTGTAGGCAAGGCATTTTCAGGAAACCATATTTAGGATATTAATTTTCCCTGGATACAATGTCTACCCAAGAAATCAAATTTGCACACTTTGATTTCTTCTACCATAAGAACTAAACCAATATAAAGGAGTTCTAAAATTGTAGTAGAGTGAAAAAAGATGAATAGCAATATATGTCAACGCTGGAGACGAATTGGCATAGTGGTGTTATTCAAGATTGTCTCTTTTAAAATGGTGATAGCCACATGTTTCCCATGACTTTCTCAGTTTCTCACCTAATAAAGGCGTTGCGAGAGGATCTCCCAACATCTAATTAATGGGAAGATGCTCTAACAGAGATTTTACCTGTCTTCACAAGACTTATCACATGATTGTATCTCATGGCAATATGCTTATTATTACGCCGGACATCCTCTCATTCTTTGTATTGTGAATTGCAACTTGATTATCACAACATAAAGTAATAGATCCTTTAGGTATATTAATAAATTGTATGTACTTCATGAATCTCTTAAACCATAGAATATCTCCGGCAATAAATTCAGATTACATAGACGATAGTGCAACACAAGACCATTTCTTAGAGTACCATTCCACTATAGCTCTTCTTATTGTGAATAATCAACCACTTGTAGACTTAAGAGTTTCTTCTATCAAAAGCCCAACTAGCATCACTATAACATTCCAAAAACAAGAATGTACACTTATAATGCAAGTCTTAGTTCAAAGTATGCTTCAAAAACCTCATAAGATACTAATGGCTTTCCAATGCTCATGACTATAATTACAGTAAATCTACTAAACATACCAATGGCGCATACAATGTCTAGTATGGTACAATTCATAGCATATATTAAACTACTAATCATCTTGGCATACTCTTCGTGATTAACAGGATCACCAACATAAATAAAGAAAACCAATTTGAAGCGTCTTCTCTAAAGGTTGAGCTCCTTAGAGAGTAATTACATGTGTTTCTTTAGAGAGTAACTACTTTTTTTGAATTTTCAAAAGTGCATGTTGGCTGGATTAAAAATTATAAAAGCAGTAGATATGGGCTTTCTGTAGTGGCCAGAAGATAAAATCAGCCATTAAAAGAAATGAGTCATACTTCTTAACACCATTCTGCCAATTCTTCTTCAACATTTCAATATTTTTTTATCCTCTTTCTTCAATATACTACTCCAACTCTAAAACTCCTACTTGGGTTTAGTTAATATAGTAGAAGAAGTCAAAGAATGCAACTTTGATTTCTTGAATAGACATTGTATCATGAAATAGAATTTCCATTTTTGAAAAAAAAATTAATCAAAGATTCTTACTTCTGAAGGCATAATCTCTATACAACTTTGAGTGAACATGCATAATTCTAAGAAATCTAGCCTTGAGATATTTTTTCTTTTGACTCTGCTGGGATTCGAACTCACAACCTCAGAGATATTTTTGGAGGTATAATTACATAAAAATTATGTCCGGCATAATTTCTATACATTTTTGGCCAAATAGGCATATTTTCTAATGATATCTTGCCTTGCGAATTTTTCTTTTTGACACTGCTGAGATTCAAAACAACAACCTCAAGGATATTTTCGATCAGTTTTTTAGGCGAAGGGCAAAAATTAAAGACCATCAATTTGAGGGGTAAAAATTAAAGACCATCCTAAAATAGGGGCAATCATGTGAATTGACTATTTTTTTTTATTTGATATGCTATATATAGATTAGGTACTGAAAATTACTCAATAAAAGAACAAATAAAATTACTCAATAAAAGAACAAATAAAGCAATTAAAACTTAACCGCTTTTTAACCCATTTCAGCCCAAGTAACTTTTGGGCGGGTTTATTAACTCCCCGGCCAAATTCAGCCCAACAAGTCCATTTAACACCTCTACTAATGCGAGACCGTGATAATTAAATGCATGAAATTTGCATGTTATGCACTGATATCTTGAAATTTTTTCAAAGATATAACGAGTTGTAACAAATTGGAATCCAGATCTCATCAAAAACAAATAAGGAGCAATGGAGCACAAAATCAAACCTTCAGAAAATTGCAAAATTGAAGGAGGTTCGAAACATAGACCCATCGTCTCCAGAAACGAAAATAAAAAACAAAAATCTCACGATTCAATTGAAACAAAGGCAGATCTGCTAAAAGAAAATTGCAAAAAATGCAATGTAAAATTTAGAGGAACATACCACGCGATCGGAGTATGTTGATCTACGAGTTTGGGCTCTTAATCCGTTGTTAAAGGAAATCAGATCTTCACAAACTCATCGTCGTCGTCACCTAACGCAGACTTTGTTGAGTATGAAACGGAAAGAGAAAAAAATGGACTCAGCTTAAATACAGTGGGCAAGGCGGGTGGTTCATAACAATAAATTAGATTGTAAAATATTTCTTTCTTCTTTGGGTCTTTGGTTTTGTTGGTAAACCCAGGAAGTCAAATGCAATGAAAAAATATATTTCATATTCCCTCCGTCCCAAAATATTTATCACATTTTTTATTTACACACCCCTAAAAAAACATTTATAAGAATAATATTTTAATTACCATTTTAACCTATTTCATCTTGTAATCTCTCAATAAATATTTACTTCATAAGTGATAGAAACTCTTAAATAATGCTAATTAATGCAAAAGTAAAATGAGAAAAAGTAATTTTATCTTGGTTAAATAAGACAGACAAATAGTTTTAATAAGGACGACAAGTATTTTGGGACAGACAAAGTATATATATTGACAACTATTCTCATCTTAAATATAGAAAAGTTTATACACTTTTGATTTTACAGCGTCTTAAGAAATAATAAATGAAATTTATATTTTATCATGATACTCATATTAATTAATGTTATTTTAATGAACTTAAAAAATAATTTAAAATGTGTAATTAATGCTAAGGTAAAAAAAGAAAAAAAATTATTTTTATTTTGATATGCTAAATTTAACCACTAAAAATAAAAATTTATTTTTACTATAATAGATAAATAAAAATGACAAGTTGTTATGGTTCCTAAAGGCAAAAAAGTTCAGAAACTTCCGGCTTCCGTAGTTCCGTTACCTTCCGAGTAATAACGACGAATTAATAAGTAATACGGGATGTTGCTTTTAATGTATTAATATTGATTTTTATAAGATGTGATACAAGCAACTTTTTCTTTTATCATTCGTTAACAAAGAGAAAAAGTTGTTTTTACTTGGGTGGGTAGTTCTACAAGTTTAATAGAATTTGATTAGCTTCGGTTTAGAGTATTTAAATTATTATAGAAATAAATCTACAAACTTAAATTTAAATTTGATGGTTGAAATATTCTGAATGTTCATACTATCCATTGGCATACAAATATGCATATCCCTATTCAAATTGCACAACAACAAGTAGAATCAAATGATCAACTACTAATAAAGATACAAATAAAGAAAAACGTAAATTTGAACAATTATGTCAATGAATCCAACTAAAGAAAAGGAATGCAAACAACATTTTATACCAATTACTTAGTATGATTATGATCAACATCTCTATATCGCTACAAATTTCATCAACATCAATAATCAAAATGTTATAGGTAGAAGGAACATGTACATACAAATCTATTATCTATGACAAAAGGTAATCATCGCTATTAAGTGTTGTATTTGTATTAAGGTAGGTGATTATATATTTGTGTCTATATAATTATAAATACTCTTAATATTTTTACTTATGATTGTCAAGAAATGTTTTTTTTACGTGGTATTAGAGTCTTATGCTACTATTAAGATTACTTGAATGCACAATCCAATTCAAAAAAAATTACTTTGCACTTCTTATAATTAAAAAATGTATCATTAATAATATTTAAATGCTTCACAATTTTATTCGCCATGCTCGTATAAAGAACATTAAATATGACGTTCATTGGTCTATAGAAAAATTGTCCTCGAAATATTTGTAAGCTCAATATGCTCATTCCAATAATTAACTTACTATTTTGTTAACAAAACCTATTCACTCTACAAGGTTATTGATATTCCCTGAAAAAATGTATATTCTTTCAATTCACTATCACTTGAGAGAGGTGTTAAATATTATATTTAAAATATGAATAGATTAGTATTTTCATGTATCTTTAAATTATACACCAAATAATCATATAGAAACACAGGTCGGAATTTAATCATGTCTTAAACTGTTAAACAAGGTATATACCCGTGATATACACTTGGTATACATGGTGTATATCACGAGTCCTTTAGGAATGTCACGGGCAGACCAGCCCATCTCGGGATTGGCAGTATATTAGGTGTGTATATTGATGTAATATTGTAGAGTAAATGTTACCATAATTAGACTTGTACACTTACCATAATTGTATATTTAGTATTCAAGTAGAATAAGGTTTTAGGAGTAGAATAGGAATAGGATTCTCCTATTATGGAAATATGTAACTTGTATATATAGCCTTTCTATTAATGAAAATAATCAAGGGGATTAATTCTTTCATGGTATAAAGAGACTAGGTCTTGCTTCCGCCTTTGCCCTCGGTTTTTTTGTGCCTTTCTCGGCCACAACCGTCTCCGTTTTCCACCCCCCCCTTCACCGGAATTCGCGATATTATTTACCTCCACTCTTTCCAAATTTCCCCTTCTCCCCTTTGTTCTTTCGTTATGTCTAAGAACAATTTTCATCCTGCCCTAATGATTTCTAACATCAAGAACAACATCCCTATTGTTCTTGAGATGGAAAACGTCCAATATGCGACGTGGGCAGAATTATTTAAAATTCACGCTATCTCCCATCAAGTCATCCATCACATAATTCCTCCCGCTGCACCTATTCCCGTGGAGGATCCTCAGTTATGGATTACTCTTGATGCTACCGTTCTCCAGTGGATTTATTCCACTATTTCGGTTGACCTCTTACATATGGGCCAAAATCGTGCTCATGGTGGCGGCAAAAATAATCGTAAGAATAATAGCAAAAATCGCGGGGGCAAATGCGGAGGTTCCAGTGGTCAACAGTCCGACAATGGGCCCCATCCAGTCAACAGTGCCCTCCTCCCTACTGGTCCCAACTGTGGAGCCCATGGCAGTGAGGCTGGGGCAATGGGCCGTGGCCCAACATCCCCTATTTTCCAGGGCCTTCCAACGGGCAGTGGGCTGGATAACCCCAATTCAGGCCCAACAATCACCCTTCATCTTCTCGGTTCAGCACTGGGCCGGGGTAGCATGGTGGACTGCTTGGACCTCGGCCCACATAAGCGTTCTCAGCAATGGGCCCCACACTACTCACGTCAACATTGAGACCGCAATGCACACGCTTGGATTGACGCAATCGGATCCGAATTGGCACATGGACACTGGCGCGACGACACACATGACTTCCGATCAATGTACTCTCTCGGCTTATTCCAATTTGAGCAACCCTCATGGTATAATTGTCGGTAATGGTAACTCTATTCCAATTCAGGATTATGGTCATAAAAAAATTTCTCCCCCCAATCTACCCTTTATCTTGAAAAATACTTTACATGCCCCCAAATTGATTAAAAACTTAGTGTCTGTCCGAAAGTTCACCACTGACAATTCCGTTTCTGTTGAATTTTATCCTTTTGGTTTCTCTGTGAAGAATTTCAAGACGGGGAGTCCTCTCATGATGTGTGATAGTAGGGGAGATCTTTATCCTATCACACCCGATTTCAGTCCATCGAGTCAAGCCTTGCCATCAACGTTTGCAGCCCTTGCTTCTTCCTTGTGGCATGCTCGTCTTGGTCATCCGGGATCTTCTATTTTATCGTCATTACATAAAAATAATTTTATTTCATGTAAGGGTATGAATAGTACTCCAAATTGTCAGTTTTGTTCTTTAGGAAAAATTGTTAGGTTGGCATTTGTAGACTCGAATTCTCATACTTTAATACCATTTGATATTATTCATAGCGACTTATGGACGTCTCATGTTCTTAGTTCTTTGGGTCATCGGTATTATGTTCTCTTTTGGATGATTATTCTAAATTTTTATGGACGTTTCCGATTGCGAATAAATCTCAAGTCTTTTCCATCTTCTTAAAATTTAGAGCATTCATTAGAACCCAATTCGAACGAGAAATAAAAAATATTCAGTGTGATAATGGCAAAGAATATGACAATGGGGTGTTTCGGGAATTTTGTGCTAATAATGGGATCAATTTTTATTTTTCTTGTCCTCATACGTCTTCACAAAATGGGAAAGCCGAACGCAAAATTCAATCCATAAATAACATTGTCCGCACTCTCTTAATTCATGCTTCTGTACCCCATATTTTTGGCATCATGCTCTTCAAATGGCTATATATCTCCTTAACATAATTCATTCCAAAGGTCTGACATATTCTTCTCCCCTTCAAATTTTATATAATAAGACTCCTTCTTATTCTCATCTTCGTGTTTTTGGGTCCTTGTGTTATCCGTTATTCCCGTCCACCACAATTAACAAACTTCAGACCCGGTCTACTCCGTGTGTGTTTTGGGTTTTTCATCTAATCATCGTGGTTATAAATGCTTTAATTTATCCTACAAGAAAATCATCATTAATCGCCATGTAATTTTTGATGAAACCCAATTTCCATTTACTAAATTCATACTCCCGAGCCTAGTTCGTATAATTTTTTGGATGGTGGTATATCCTCATATATTACTCACCATTTTTCGGACATGTTCCGCACCCAAAATTCTCCAGTGGGCCCACTGGTCCATCGCACACTACCGTTCACTGGATCAGTTCCAGCGATTGGGCCAGTCCAGCCCAAATCTGGAACTGGTCCAGTTCCAACGCCTGATTACCGTCTTGGGCCAGCATGCCCACTGCCTGCTGGCCAGTCCATCCCGAGCCCAGAAATTCCCAAAATCCGCCCACTTCTTCCTCAAGTCATAGACCGGTCACTCGTAGTCAGCGGGGTATTTTTAAACCAAAGAGACATTTTAATTTAAATTCTAATGTTCTTAAATCACCCTTACCCCGTACTCCTGTGTCTGCGTTAAATGACTCAAATTGGAAAATTGCTATGACCGATGAATATAATGCTCTTATTGATAATAAGACGTGGGAGTTGGTGCCCCGTCCTTCTAATATTAATATTATTAGGTCTATGTGGATTTTTGCTCACAAGGAAAATTTAGATGGTTCATTTGCACGACATAAGACGCGGCTTGTGGGTGATGGTAAGACTCAGCAGGTTGAGATGGATTGTGGTGAGACATTTAGTCCGATGGTCAAGCAGGCTACCATTCGCACTGTACTCAGCTTGGCTCTTTCGAAAGCATGGCCTATTCATCAGTTAGATGTAAAGAATGCTTTCTTACATGGTGATATCAAGGAAATCGTTTATATGCATCAAACGTTGGGATTCAGGGATCCCAAACATCCTCATCATGTCTGTTTGTTGAAGAAGTCCTTATATGGGCTTAAGCAGTCTCCATGGGCCTGTTATACAAGGTTTGCTAACTATGTTTCGACTATTGGGTTCACTCACAGCAGGTCAAATAATTCCTTGTTCATCTACCGTCGTGGTTCGTTCTTGGCCTACATTCTGTTGTATGTGGATGATATCATTTTGACTACCTCTACGGATGTCTTACGCCAGTCTATCATGACCATGCTCAGCTCTGAGTTTGCTATGAAAGACTTAGGGCCCTTGAGTTACTTTTTGGGGATTGCCGTCACTCGTCATTCCAATTGATTGTTCTTGTCTCAACGAAAGTATGCAACTGAGATCATCGAGAGGACTGAGATGTCATCCTGTAAGCCCACTTACACTCCAGTTGATACAAAGCCCAAGCTTAGTGCCTCGGCCGCGTACCCTACGAGGATCCGACCCGTTATCGCAGTCTTGCAGGGGCCCTTCAGTATCTTACCTTTACGAGATCGGATATTACATATGATGTCCAGTAGGTGTGTTTGTTCATGCATGATCAAGAATTGAGCACATGAATGCACTCAAACGCATCATTCGATATATTCAAGGTACACTTGACTATGGTTTTCATTTATATCATTTATCGACGTCCACACTTGTCTCGTATACAGATGCTGATTGGGGTGGTTGTCCCGACACCAGACGGTCTACGTCAGGCTATTGTATGTTTCTTGGCAACAACTTGGTCTCGTGGTCTGCAAAGCGTCAGTCAACTCTATCCCGCTTAAGTGCCGATGCTGAATATCGAGGGGTAGCTAATGTAGTCTCGGAATCATGTTGGTTACGTAATTTGCTTTTAGAGCTTCATTGTCCCATTCAGATGGCAACCTTGGTTTATTGCGATAATATTAGTGCCATCTACCTTTCTGATAATCCGGTTCAACACCAACGCACTTAGCATATCGAAATGGACATTCACTTTGTCCGTGAAAAGGTTGCTCATGGTCAAGTTCGCGTATGCCATGTCCCGTCGAGATATCAAATTGCAGACATCTTTACAAAGGGTCTTCCCGCGATTTTTTTTTGAAGATTTTAGGGACAGTCTCAGCGTTCGAAGACCGCCCGCTATGACTACGGGGGTGTGTTAAACAAGGTATATACCCGTGATATACACTTGGTATACATGGTGTATATCACGGGTCCTTTAGGAATGTCACAGGCAGACCACCCATCTCGGGATTGGCCCATCAGCCCATCACGGGCAGGGCAGTATATTAGATGTGTATATTGATGTAATATTGTAGTGTAAATGTTACCTTAATTAGACTTGTACACTTACCATAATTGTATATTTAGTATCCTAGTAGAATAAGGTTTTAGGAGTAGAATATGAATAATATTCTTCTATTATGGAAATATGTAACTTGTATATATAACCTTTCTATTAATGAAAATAATCAATGGAATTATTTCTTTCATAAGCATTATCGAGATTAGGAGTCTCAATTCATGTATCGTGGACTAAATAAAACATGATTTAAAAAAAAACCTTAATGATTGTCTTCAAATCTTAACAAACAATATGATCTTTCTTGCAAGTGCAATTGTCATACTCTCCATTCAAAAAGTGGCTTCACCAACATTTCAAACTTCACTACTTTGGCATGTGTAAAAGTGCAACATGATATGAATATAATCAATTCTTGCGCATAATTACTTCACCAAAAAATTACATATTGTCGGTTTAGTTCAATTTCAAATTTATATATTTTTCTCTTACTTCAAAGATAAATTATATGTTGTTATTTTTGTAAAAAATTTAGTACACAACCGTGCCAAATTAAATCGTATATCAAATTTAAGTTGGTTTGATTTTCCATTTATCTAGAACATAGGACTTAGGAAAGCTAGACATATTCCCTAAACTATACATTGCTTTTCCTTTCCCTTGGAAGCTCCCAAAGGCCGAAAATCCAAATTAGGTACATGAAAAGCCCCAGTGTTACCCTTGGGGTGCACACAAGATAAAATCTCATTTTTGTTCAATAGCATGCATACCACGCGGGAGAGATAATTTATATTAAACAAGTCTCGTGCGACCAGTTCGATCTAAAAGACAAATCTTTTACTATCGCAAGAAAGTAAATTCAAATATGAAACCTCCACTATAAAAATCTTATACTCAATCAATTGAGCCATCTTTTCGGATGTAATTTTTTTTAGTAATAAACGGAAGAGACATCCTTTGTATTAGTGTTAATAAGGTTTAACCTGTTTTAAAAAATTAATTAAAAAATATATATTTTAAAAGTCAAAGTGGTGGGCCAAATCCCTTCCCCTTTCTTCGTCTCTTTTTCATTCAACACTCCTAACATAAGATAATACTATTAATGAGCCTTAAAACCCTTATTGCTAAAAAAATAATTTTACAATACGTGTATAAGAAAAAAGATAGAATGATTTTTTTTTAATCGAGTTTCTACCGAAAACAACCTCTTTATCTGATAATAGTAAGAGTAAGGTCTGCATATATCTTTTCCCTCAAACCTCATTTATGAAATTATACTGAGTTCGTTATTATATAAAAGATGAGTTACGAATATGAAATAGAGAGAAAGATGAGTTTAAAGTAAAATTGTAAATCTTTTAATTGATCAAAAAAAAAAAATTAAGAGGACATTGGAGCTCCAAAAGAAGATTTCATTGGAGCAAAAGAAGATTTCGGAGCCAACAGATCTTAGTAACGACATTAGCAACTCCGCGATATTCTGCTTCAGCACTCGAACGGGATAGCGTGGCCTGCCGCTTGGCGTACCATGAGATAAGATTATCCCCAAGAAATACACAGTACCCTGAGGTGGAGCGACGTGTGTCGGGGCATCCTGCCCAATCTGCATCCGTGTAGGCTAGCAACTTGGTTGGGGCAGAGGTGTATAGATGTAAACCAAAGTCTAGTGTGCCCTTAACATATCTGATAATACGTTTGAGGGTGACAAAATGGGACTCTCGGGGGTCGTGCATGAACAAACACACCTGCTAAACGGCATATGCAATATCAGGCATAGTGAATGTAAGATACTGAAGAGCACCTGCTAGACTCCGATATAAAGTGGGATCAGAAACTGGCGCACCATCATTGGCACTAAGCTTGGATTTTGAGTCCACCGGAGTTGGCATAATTTTACAATTTGCCATCTTGGCCCTGTACACTATCTCTTCTGCATACTTACGCTGACACAGGAACATAGTGGCTGCAGATCTTGTCACCGATATACCCAAAAAATAACTTAGCTTGCCCAAGTCAGTCATAGAAAATTCAGTTTTGAGTAGAGCAATGATTTCATTCTTCAACCCATCAGATGAGGCAGTAAGAACAATGTAATCGACATATAATAGCAAATACGCAGTGCTGCTACCTCGGTGAAAAGTGAAGAGAGATGTATCACACACCTGCTACATACAAAACCAATCTGTTGTGAGAAGATACCGGCGAACCGATCATACCAAGCGTGGGGTGCTGTTTCAATCCATACAATGACTTCACGAGACGACGACACACAACCGCGGAGCGCCGGATGAACAAAACCGGGAGGTCGATACATGTACACGGTCTCTTTCAAATCCCCATGAAGAAATGCATTCTTGACATCAAGCTGATGAATCGGCCAATGCATGCCCATAGCAATACTGAGAACAGTTCGAATAGTGGCCGGTTTAACAACCGGATTGAATGTCTCACCACAATCAATACACTCCTACTGATTAGTGCCATTGGCAACTAGTCTTGCCTTATACCTCTCTAAGTCACCACTGTCTCTGAACTTGTGACGAAATAGCCACATACACCGGATAACATTCACACCAGCTGGTCTAGGTACCAAATCCCAAGTGTTCTGCTTGGTTAAAGCGTTAAATTCCTCACATATGGCCGCATTCCAATTTGGGTCTAGTTTTGCTAGTTTTGGATTTTTTGGAATGTGTGATAAAGTTTGTGTGGAGAGATTGAATTGAACCTTGGGTTTGAAGATTCCCGTATTGTGCACGAGTTTCCATGCGATATGAGGGTAGTGGTGGTGGGTCGGGGCTGTGAGGTTGCTGGTCCACTGGTTCTGGACCAGTGGGCATCAATGTCACTGGCGGTGCAGGTGACTCGACTGGGGGCTGTAGGGGTGAGCAGAGAGCTGGTGGGGTGGTGTCGGACAGTGGGCTGCTGTTGGTATAGATTTTGGATGACCGGAGACAGACTTGGTTCATCGAGAAAGATGTAATCGGTGGTCTGAAATTTCCGGAGATTTAAAAAAGGAAAGGTTGTCTCGTCAAAGGTGACGTGACGGGAGACGATAATTTTGCGAGTAGCAATGTCATAGCACAAGTAGCCCCAGTGATTAGGAGATAGACCAAAGAAGACACATGGAAGAGTGCGAAGGGCAAGTTTGTGGGGTGCAGTGGAGGCTATGTTGGGGTAGCATAAGCATCCAAAAATACGTAGGTGATCATATGATGGCTGCCTACGGTATAAGATTTCTGTGAGGGTTTTGTTTTGGAGTGTGCTAGTTGGTAAAATATTTAGAAGGGATTCTACTAATTTGACAGCATGGACCCAAAAAGGCGGTGGTAGTCAGGCATGAAACAGAAGTGTGCGGACCATGTTATTGATGGTACGTATAATTCTTTCCGCCTTTCCGTTTTGGGAAGAAGTATAGGGACAAGAAAAACGGAAAATCATGCCTTGTTTAGAACAAAAATTGTGAAATGCCGAGTTATTAAATTCACGTCCATTGTCACATTGGAATGATTTAATATGTTTTTCAAATTGTGTCTTAATGAATTTTTGAAACTCGAGGAATTTTGCAAAAACTTCAGATTTGAATTTCAGTGGGTAAATCCAGACAAAATGTAAAAAATCATCCAAGAATACTAGATATAATTTATAACCCAAAGAGCTAGCAATCGGAGATGTCCACAAATCAACATGAACAATATCAAATGGAGAAAAAGTAACACTGTTTAATGACATAAAGGGAAGACGAGTATGTTTGCCTAGTGGACAAGAAAAACAGTGTTGGGCAATTTTCTCATTATTACATTGAATACACTTAGAAGTCCTAAGAAAAGTAAAAACTGGGTCTCCGAGGTGTCCGAGTCTGTTGTGCCAAGTTGAGGGAGAGATCGTCGTAAGGGATAGAGGTGTTTGCGGTCTGACAACGGATGATTGAGTGAATGGGTAGAGGTCTCCCACACTATTGCAGCGTGTAAGAATTTTTCTCGTATTGAGTTCTTTCATAGAAAAACCAAAAGGGTCAAATTCGATAGACACAGAATTATTGCTAGTGAATTTTCTAACAGACATTAAGTTTTTAATGATGTTAGGTGTGTATAGGACGTGGTTTAGGGATAAAGGTGGGTGTGGATGTTCGGTGTGCGTGTTACCGTAACATTCAATTGGAATGCGATGACCATTGCTGATAGTAATAAATTGAGGACACTTTAACCGACGTAGTTGAGAGAGGTTACCTGACGACCGGGTGAGGTGAGATGTGGCTCCGGTGTCCATGTACCAATTGTCGTCGGGCTGTTGAAGGTTCACGGTGGTGTAGGCCTAGCCCAAAGCGGTCGGGGCCGGCGCCTTTCTTGCTGCGCCGCGGCTGTGATTCTTCTTCTGCCGGGCGGACCGCAGCCAGTGGGCTGCTGCTGCTTGGTTGGTTGGCTCTGGTGGTGGGCGAGCCCAAGAGGCCGATCGACCACGGCTGCTGGAACCGGGCCCCCGCATTCTCGGTGTGCCGCTGCTTTGCGATTCTTCTGCTGGTTGTGCCCTGCGGCCTTTGGTTCCATTCCGCCGGCTCGGCTGCTGCTGGTTGCGTTGGCCCTTTCCGCGGCCCTTGCATTTATTGTTGCGACCTCTGCCGCCACTAGCTTGCTGCTGCTGCTGGATCTGCTGCAGCTGCTGGCCGCAGGTGTTGTCATCCCGTCAACGGCTAAGGCCTTTTGATTGTGTTTCTCTTGTTTAACACGTCTAGTTTCTTCCAACAATAGTTGTGAGCGTGCCTTGTTGAAACTTGGGAGAGGACCGGCTTGTTGAATCATTGTTGCGAGTGTGTCATATTAACCTTTTGGTAAACCCACAACAAGTTGAAGCACCATCTTGGTTTCTGAAACAGAAGTTCCGACGTTCGATAGTTGATCGGTTATGAGTTGCAGTTGCTTACAATATTCGGACATGTTGTTAAAATTCTCGAGGCGGGTATTATTGAATTGCTCTTCCAAATATACGGCCCGAGTATTTTTATTGTCTTGAAAGATTTCTTCTATGGGACCCAAAGTTCACGTGCCGTAACACTGTTTTCATGATAGTGCACAACATGTCTTTGGAGATGGTGCCGTAGATCCATTGTTTGACGATGGCGTCAAGACGACGCCAGATTGAGTCTGTAACATCGGTGGGATGAGAAACATATTCGTCAATATGATCGAGCACGTTGTATGCACATGCATGAATGTAGAATAGTTCCATCCACATGGAATATTGACAGTCTTCTTGGTCAAGAATTATGAGGATAAAATTCTTGATGTTGTTAACGGCGAATGCCGGATGAAAAGAAGATACCGAACGTTGAGAGGGGTTGTCAAGTGTGCCAGTGGATGAACCGAAATTTGTGGGGGAAGACATGGTTGCCGCCTGCCGAGGGAAGGGAATTTTCTGGTTTGGCCGAGAAAGGGAAGAAACCAGGATTTTTTTTCCCTGTCAAATCAGAAGAAAAATGCTGATTTCGGCCGAGAATGAGGAAGAGAAGGGATTTAGGTTTTAGGCTCTTGATACCATGAAAGATAGAATAATTTTCCTTAGGAATTCCTTTCATTATTCACAATATATATAGCTGTACAAGGTTGATTCCTAATATGATATGAATCCTAACTTACATTACAAAGGTTGATTCCTAATACAATTAGAATCCTAAGTTACCTTAAATATACATCTATCATAATTATAAAATATACGGAGAATATTCGCTAATATATTCGAATTAAAGATTTGCCAAATTAATTTTTTTTAAATAGATTAAGAAAAATAATATAAATAAATTAAAATAGAGGATTATAAGTTGTTTGGGGTGATTACTTTTTGGAGTTTTTGGCCAAAATTATCCATTATCTTTAGGTTAAGTCTAACTTTGTCCTTCAAATATAACCCTGAGCACTATTTGTCCCTTAAATTTGTAAAACTTGAGCACATATGTTCCTCAAATATAACCTTAGCACCATTTGTCATTTAAGTTTGCAAAACTTGAACACATGTAGTCTTAACTAACATAAATCACCCATAGCAGTGTTAAAACTAACGTTAAATTCATATTTTTTTTGTGTTCCACATGATGTGCAATATCTGTATTGGAATCCAACTAAATTCACTTACTTACACGTGAAACTATTTTTTAAAAATAATCCTGTTTTTTTTTTTAAAACTGATTTTAACCCATAAGCATTTTTGAGTGTTTAAAAAAAAGGAAAAGAAAATGCTGGATCTTCCCCTTAATCCAAATTAATTTCAACGCACTCTCTCTCTCTCAAAAAAATGCAGCCCCTACTCGCTATCCGCGGAAAATAGGAAGTGAAAGCATTGAAGAAGAAGAAGAATAGCTAGTTATTAGACTTGTTCCAACTGTCCATCCCTTCAACCAAAGCCCCCAAAAGTCAAAATCTTCAAAGTTATTCACTCCACTCTATATTCTACCCCTACAGTCCATGACACAATTGATTAATTAACATCAGGTACAAAATTCCAATTGCAAAAATGATCTGATTACATGTGTTAATTTTGTTTTGGATTGATATTTTCAAGAATGATCAGCACGGCGAATGGTAATAGTATGATGTCCAACGCACAATCTCCTCTTGGTTTGAAGACTTATTTCAAAACCCCAGAAGGGAAATATAAGCTTCAGTATGAGAAGACTTATCCTGCTGGTCTTCTTCATTTTTCACATGGGAAAACAGTTACTCAGGTAAATTATTAACTAGGGTTATTTTCTTTCTTCGTTAATTTAGGCCAATTATGTTATTTTAGGATAGTAGTGTTTTATATGATGCTCAAAATTAGATTTTGAGATTGACCCTTTTTCTAAAATCAATCATTTAAGCGGAATCTGGAGTCAATTTCAAGATTCTGGGGTTTAATAATTTTTTTTCGTAAAATTTATTACATTGGGGGTAGGGGAAGGGGTTATGGAGAGGGGATTATAATGTAGGGATCCGAATCCTCACCAACAAGGTGAAAGTTCAGGTAGCAACCAACTGAGCTACTAGATCCTACGAGGTTTAATAAGCTGCGAAAAGTTAATTTTTTTCTCTTGTCTTGTTGTTTTTGGAGTTAATTGAGAACTTGTGAGAAGAACTATTTTCACAGTTTATTCAGTTATTAAATATAAGCTTCAGTACGAGAAAACTTATCCTGCTGGTCTTCTTCATTTTTCACATGGAAAAACAGTTACCAGGTAAATTATTAGCTCTGACACTTTCTAGGGTTATCGGATTGTGCATTTTCTTTCTTAATTTAGTCCAATTATGTTATTTAGTATAGTAGTGTTTTATATGATGCTCAAAATTAGATTTTGTGATTGACCCTTAAAATTGATCTTATGAGCGGAATCTGAATGAGTTTGGCTAACATGGTCGATTTTTAAGATTCTGGGGTTTAATAAATCATCATTCTGTAGAAAGTTTAATTTTTTTCCTCCCTTGTTGTTTTTGGAGTAAATTGAGAACTTGTGGAAATTTTATTTCTTATTTTAGGCGAATTATGTTATTTTAGAATAGTAGTGTTTTATATGATGCTCAAAATTAGATTTTGAGATTGACCTTTTTTACAAAATCGATCTTTTGAGCGGAATTTGGAATTGGTTTGGCTAAGATGGTCAATTTTAAGATTCTGGGGTTTAATAAATCATCATTCTGCCAAAAAGTTATTTTTTTTAAATATACCTTGTTGTTTTTGGAGTTAATTGAGAACTTATGAAAAACAATTAGTTTCACGGTTTATTCAGTTTTAAAATGTTTCTTTATGCTCCAATTTGACAATCCAGTGTAGAGATTATTTGAAGTTATTTGGTTTCAGTGCTTACACTCATTTCAGGCCTTATGCATTCAATTTTAAACTTTTTGGGTCTTGGCTTACTTGAAGAGTTTTCTTCAATAAATGGCTGAAATAAACCCTTTAAATGTAGGAAACTTATCCACACAGTTGCTGCTTTTACATTCCGATACCAGTTAGATAAGCTTTAGTTAGTAGCTCATGATTGGTCATCCTTTTCCGCGTTATCAAAAAAAAAAAAAAAAAGGGGAAAGGGTCAAATTTGCCCCTTTTACTTTGCAAAAGGATCAATTTTACCCTTCGTTATACTGTCGGTACAAAAACACCCTGACGTTATCCAATTGGCTCAAATGTAGTGGAGGGAGGGGGTAAAATGGGTTGGAGCATGAGGTGGCATGCCATGTAGTGTCCACATGAGGTGGTAAAATGTCTGTGCCACGTGGGATGGGGGTGTCCACCTTGGACAGCCCTAGCAGAGAAGGGGTATATTTGAGCCACTTGGGTAACGTGGGGGTATTTTTGTACGGAAAGTATAACGGAGGGTAAAGTTGATTTGTTTTGCATAATAGAGGGACAAATTTGATTCTTTTCCCTAAAATAAACAATAGTCCAACTTTTGAAGCTGAAATGATTTTGATTTCAGGTAACTCTAGCTCATCTCAAAGATAAGCCCATTCAGGCACAATCTCACTCGACATCAACTTTTGGAGTCAGCAGTGGTGTTAAGTCAGCAGCAGCGAGACTCTTAGGTGGTGGAAATGGTAGTAAGTCACTTAGTTTTGTCGGAGGAAATGGTGGAAGTAAGTCTGTCAGCGGCATGGGTGGTAGAGTTGGATCATTTGGGGTGACAAGTTCGAATAACTCTGTCGGTATTCCCAATTTCGATGGCAACGGGACTTATTTGATATTCAATGTTGGTGACACAATTTTTATTAGTGATTTGAATTCTCGAGTTAAGGTATGGTTATCAACTATATTTGTTCTTTGAGATGGAAAAAGATTGTATATATGAATTCTGAGAGTGTTCATTGAAAAATGTAGGATCCTATAAAGTCAATACACTTTAGTAATTCAAATCCTATTTGCCATGCATTTGATCCGGATGCAAAGGAAGGGCATGATTTGCTCATTGGGTTGAGTTCCGGAGACGGTAAATTTCTCCCTACATGACGTACAACTTCAATTTTCCACTTTTACCCCTTACCTACAAAGTCTGTTTTGCAGTTTACTCGGTATCTCTACGTCAGCAAATGCAAGATGTTGGGAAGAAGCTTGTTGGGGCACAACATTACAACAAGGATGGTTCTATTAACGACAGGTAAGGCTTCGAACTCAACCCTGTCTTTGTTATTCTTATGAAATACTATTTTTGGAATTGTAACGCTTTTCTTTATTGATCTTGTCTTTTTGGAATTATGTTAATGGTCTGGACTTGACATCCTATTTTTTGAGTTATTGTTAAATAGATGGATAGTCATAACTGTGTCATAGCTAGTGTAACTGTGTGTCATCTAGAATGTTCTTTGAGAACTAGTAGCGTGGCAAGTTCTCCCTACTAATAAAGATGGATGCTTAGATTCTTAGTTGCTTATGTTCTTGGTTGGTAGTAAATGGAAGCCTTCTTTGGGTATTTGTGCAACCTTAGTATAAGTTTAATTGGATGGTGAATGCAGTTGAGGTGGCTATTTCACAAATTTTATTTAGGTCACTCATTAGATGCTAATTATAATTTTTGGTAGAAAGCAAGGACGAGGTGGAGAAGTGGACGAATAGGGAACTGTATAAGGTGGCGAGGAAGGAGGCAAAGCTAGTGGTTACGGCGGCGAAAACGACGGCCTTTGAACGTCTGTATGTGGAGTTAGATGAGAAAGGCGAGGATAAGAAGTTGTACAGACTAGCCAAGGCTAGGGAGAGAAAGGCCCGTGACTTGGATCACATGAGGTGCATCAAGGACGAGGACGACAAAGTACTAGTGGAGGAAGCGCATATTAGGCGGAGGTGACAGTCTTACTTCCATAAACTCTTGAACGAAAAAAGAGATAGAGACATTGTGCCGGGAGATCTGGAGCATTCTGGTAGGTACCGGGATTTTGGGTATTGTAGAAGAATTAAGATTGAGGAAGTTAAGGGTGCTGTTCGCAGGATGCGCAGGGGATGAACGACTGGGCCTGATGAGATCCTAGTTGAATTTTGTAAGAGCGCAGGCAGGGCAAGTTTGGAGTGGCTGACTGAGTTGTTTAACGTCATTTTTAAGACGACAAGAATTTCCGAAGAATGCAGGTGGAGTACAATGATTCCCTTGTACAAAAACAAAGGCGATATCCAAAGTTGCAACAACTATAGGGGTATCAAGCTGATGAGTCACACTATGAAAGTTTTGGAAAGGGTCGTGGAGATGAGGGTGAGGAGAGACATGTCTATTTCCGAGAACCAGTTTGGATTCATGCCGGGGTGTTCAACTACTGAAGCCATTCATCTTATTAGGAGGTTGGTGGAGCAATATAGGGAGAGGAAGAAAGATTTACATATGGTTTTCATCGACCTCGAGAAGGCATACGACAAAGTACCTAGGGAGGTTCTATGGAGATGTTTGGAGGTTAGATGTGTACATGTGGCGTACACTAGGGCGATCAAGGATATGTATGCGGGAGCCAAGACTAGGGTACGTTCAGTAGGAGGAGACTCGGAGCACTTCCCAGTGACGATTGGGCTGCACCAGGGATCAACTCTTAGCCCATTCCTATTTGACTTGGTGATGGAGGGACTGACGCGACAAATCCAAGGGGAGGTACCATGGTGTATGTTATTTGCATACGTCATAGTCCTGATTGATGAGACTCGCAGTGGAGTGAACGACAAGCTGGAGGTTTGGAGATAGACTCTGGAGTCTAAAGGGTTCAGGTTAAGTAGGACCAAGACAGAATATTTAGAGTGCAAGTTCAGCAACGGGAGAGACCTTGAGACAGGTGTGGAGGTGAGGCTTGGTACTCAGGCCATTCAAAAGAAAGGAAGCTTCAAGTACCTAGGGTCTATTATCCAAGAGAATGGAGAGATTGATGACGATGTCACACATCGTATTACGGAAGGGTGGATGAAATGGAGGCTCGCATCCGGAGTCTTGTGCGACAAAAATGTGCCACCAAACTTAAGGCCAAGTTCTATAGGGGGTGGTTCGACCGACTATGTTGTATGTGGCGGAGTGTTGGTCAGTCAAGAATTCACACAGAGTTGCAGAGATGAGGATGCTGAGATGGATGTGTGTGCATACAAGGAGAGATAGGATTAGAAACGATGATATCCGGGATAAAGTGAGAGTGGCCTCGGTGGACGGTGGAGGATAAGATGCGGGAAACGAGGTTGAGATGGTTCGGGCATGTGCATAGGAGAGACATGGATGCCCCAGTGCGGAGGTGTGAGAGGTTGGCTATGAACGGGTTCAGGAGGGGTAGAGGTAGGCAGAAGAAGTATTGCGGAGAGATGATTAGACGGGATATGACGCAGGTGCAACTTACTGAGGATATGACATTAGATAGAGGGTTGTGGAGGACACGGATTATGGTAGAAGGGTAGTAGGTAGTCGAGCGTAGTTCTATTTACGCTTACAAAATGATAGTGTAGTGTTATTACTGTAGGCTCGATTAACCTATCACACTTATAGGCTCATTAGTGCTTTATAGTTCCCTGTAGTTTGATTCATGCTACTATGTGTTCTTTAGTGTAATTTGTTTATCTTATTTAGTTGTGTTAACTACTGCTTCCTGTTGTTAGAATGCACTACCATGGCGTATTCGATTTTATTATCTGTATGTTCATAGTGCTTTAATTTATCGTCTGAGTCTGACCGTTTCTCTTGCTTTGCTTTGCTTTGCCTGTGATTATGCTTTGTCTTGAGCCGAGGGTCTCCCGGAAACAGCCGCTCTACCTATCAAGGTGGAGGTAAGGTTTGTGTACACTCTACCCTCCCCAGATCCCACGTTGTGGGATTTCACTGAGTATGTCGTTGTTGGGATATAATCATAATTCATATTTTGACCACTGTGCTGTACCCCCTTTCAGTGTGTGTACCAAGGGAAAAGAAAGAGAATTACGAATTTACGATAGTCTTTGTAGCATGAGAATGAAAACAATCAATCAACTACACTTCATTCAAAACTAGTTGGGGAATATGAGGATAAAAAGACAACTGTATTAGAATTTCGAGTTGCTAAAGAACTCATGAAGGTAAACAACTTGAAGCTCCCCACACAACCTAAATATAATTAGAGTCGTGATATTAGCGTCATGAAAAGTACGGCTATAATACTTTGGAACATTATCTCCTTCCCTTCCTCCCACCCACTTCTTCTCCACCATAGCTCCACTGCCGTAAACCGCTGGAGCTGCCACCTCGACCACCTCTTGAGTCCAGAAAGCTTCACCCGTCAAAGACACACACAAAAAAAGGAAAAATATTGACAGACCACCCCATCGCAGCTATTGACGTAGACATCACCTTCCAGTGCATGACTACCTCCATATTCAATTTTCAACAACTTGCTTTAAAGCTTAAACCAAACTCATTCAATTCAAGTGAACAATTTCAACTCCAACACCACCTCTCCACCTCCACCTATCTTTGATTTTTTGTTTCTCAGCAAAAAAAAACTTTTGAAATCCATCTCTCTGTTTTTTTTTCTTTAATCACGATAGGCGCAAAAAATTTCAAACTGGATTTTGCGAACTTTCAGGACTCAAAGAGGATTGAGGATTATAAGAAGGAAAGAGATAGCTATGCAAGATTCTTTTACCAGTTCTCGAATAGAGAAATGGCCACCGATATGTGAGGTGGGTGGGTGGCATTGTGGTGGTAAGTTTTTGATGACACATGTAAAATTTGAGTTTGGGAGATGGCTATGTGGTTGTTGATGATGAAGAAGAATGGGAGTGGAGGTGGTGTTTGGTGGAATTTATGGATGAAGACGAAGAAAATAGCGTAAGGAAGCAGGTGATGGGTTTTCTAATGGTTTTTAAATTAAATGCATTTTTAATTTTTCTTTATTAAAATTACACGTGTCGTCCTTTGATTTGTCAATTGCCACATTATCCGCAATTAACTCGTACTAAGTTCTGTCTTACCCGGGCATTCACGAACCACACTTGTGCTAACAAAGAGGTGTCTATCTGGTTAAAAGGATAGTTAAGTGTCGATCTATGTATTTGCCTATTTCAAAAAGACAAGTAACTTAAGGGTTTTGTATACCGAACAGAATCCTTTATTTTTCAGATTTTATATTTTCCTTTGTGTTGATTGACGATGTACTAGTATTTCAAATTTGATGAGTGCCTATAATGATGGGCAGATTTAATATATTACTTTGCTTTTCAACAGTCGATGTACTAGTATCGCTTGGGTGCCTAACAGTCAGGGGGCTTTTGTTGTTGCTCATGCGGATGGAAATTTTTACGTCTATGATAAGGTAAGTGTTGAAACTAATTGGGAGTGCTACCGATGTCCAGGTCCTTTTCAATGATCCTCATATTTCCTACTTTTCGTAGACCAATGTGCATCTTTTGTTGTCATATTTCAGAGCAAAGATGGTTCTGCTGATCCCTCATTTCCAGTCATCAAAGATCAAACTCATTTTTCAGTTACCCATGCACGTTATAGTAAGGTATTTCCCTTGTGTATATAGTTCTTTCTGCAGTGTTTGATGATGTGCCCCTTGTATCAGTACAGAGATTGTCAATTTCTGCTATTTACGTTCAACCATTTGCAAATTTCTTGGTTCATATATTCCTGCTTTTCTTTTAAGAACAACACTCAAACCTTTTCATAATAGCTATCAGTACAAGCATGTTCTTCTGCTGAGATAAACAAGGTGGATGAAAGGCATATATACAGTCAACTGTTGTTGAGGCTATTATTTAATAAGTAATGAAGTCTCTGTTCGTAAATCAAGTTATTTCTCAGATATGAAGTATGGAACAAATTAATCATATCTTGCAATGATTAATATTGCAATGTATGTGTTATGTTATACATTGAAATTGAGGCTGAGAGAACTGGATGAAACAGTTGTCAAAGCGAAAAATTTAGAAAAACGCCAGGGTCTGCTGGACTATTAAGCGTAGAGCATAACAATGATGGTGGGCCAAGGGAAACGGTTATAAGAGAGAGAGAGAGAGAGAGAGAGAGAGAGAGAGAGAGACTATATAGATAGGAAAATCAACTATAAACATAAACTGAGCTGTTCGGAAAAAAGCATTGAAGAAAACTAGAATTTAGAATAGGAATAAACATCATGTCAGTCAAATTCAAAAACAATTTTAAAATTTTGATTCAGATTTAATGAGGCAAGTTAAAGTTTTGTTGTGAGTAGTTTTGATTATTTAACTTCTTATTCCTAATCATTATTGTTAGAGTGTCCTTAACCATCTTATATGGCGTTGGGCAATCCTCACTTCGAGACAGCTTTAGGGATGGAGTTAAACCTAAGATCCATTTATTTAAATGTTATCAGTGCCAAGCCAATCTCTTTTCTTGGGTTACCCAGTGTTGATCCTCCATATTACATTGTCCATGCCCCAACTATCTAGCCCCGGGTACGTGGAGAAAGTGGAGGTTAGAGTTCCACATGGTTGAGGGATTACCTATAGTCTTGTTATTTGGTGTTGGGCAGTCTTTACCGGATAAAGCTAGCTATTGAGGTTGAGCTACTCTCAAGTTCAATTTCAGCTATAAATTTCATTCGTAATGTATTGTTAATAATAGTCTATAACTTTGCTAAATATAGTTAGGTGTCTAGTATTTTCCTCTTAAAGACCGAGGTGCATATTAGTGTCTTGGTGCTGGTACTAATGCACCACCTAAGCGAAGCACACAACTTGGAGTTTGCCTAGATTCAGGAGTTAAACGTGCTCCAAACGAGCCTTTAACAACACCGCAAAATGGTTGAGATTGTAGTGTTTTTCTTTGAAATCCAGCACATTAGTATAAAGTTATATTGCCAGATTGTGCAATGAGGGGAAATTTTTTTAATTTTTGCACTTGTTCCGGCCCTTCCCCGGACCCCGCGCATAGCCGGAGCTTAGTGTACCGGGCTGCCCTTTTACTCCAGGTAATAGTTATAACTTATAAGCTTAATGATTTTACTGTTATTCGAGTGGATTTTGAATCACTATTTAAGTTATCATCTATTATGTAACCTTTGCTTTGCATTTGCACAAAAATGTTATACACCAGCAAATGTAACAAATTAGATGAAACTTGGCCCTGGAACTTCATCACAAGCAAATTGCTAAGACCATACTCGAGGCATACACAAATTGTTAGGGATTAGGTTTTACTCATTTTTTAAACAAAATTTGTGTATCTTTGTGGTCTGATTAGTAAGCAAAGACATCTATTTGTGTTTTTAGTTTTAAATTTTAAAAAGAAAAGAGATAAGGAATCATGTTTGCGACCTGCCCTTGTTTTCTAAGGAACCATTAAGATAAACAGGCGAGGAATGTCCATGTGTTTTAAGCACACATTCATATATTGTTGGTTCCTATTTTTTTTTTTTTGCTTTAGATTTTGTATTTCATTCACTTTTGAGGGAGATATTGTTATTATCTCCTTCAAGAAGAGAAGAGAGAAAAGAGATGAACAATCTCATATACACTGTTTCAGTTGAATTTCCATAGTCTTGACCAATCACCATGAGCGCCAATCATCAACTGGTGCTTCAGGTTCTCCTTCTCTGCGAACAAGAAGAATTAGTGTCCATTACAACACCTCCATGCTGTGGCTTTAGTTCCGAAGTGCAGCAATTCTCTTTGCGTAGTTTTAAAGTGATTGTGGGCACAAATCAGAGGGTGTTTGTCTCGTCTGTAATCTATATTCTTTTCTTATTTCCCCTACTTCTCCCCTTTTTTCCTTGAATCACATCATCTAACCTCTCACTCGTCGATGGAAGGTTTTGTATGAGTAATACTATATCTTGGTTGATTGCACAAGAAAAAATGATCTTTGAATAACTATGTAACATTTGGTTTATGGTACTAAACTTCACATGGCTGATGCATGTTTACTTGGCAGTATTAAACTCCACATGCCCATAGCCGATACACAGGAATTTATGTATTATTTTATGCGGGAGGATGCATAATAAGAATACATGTATTAGCATAACATAGACAAGAGTACCTAAAGACAAACACTCATAAAGAGGCAGTCCTCTGCCCCGCATAATAACCCTACATTATTGTTTACTGCATAACAGTTCTTGCATTATTATTCGATGCATAGCAATCCCCACATTATTATTCACCGCTACCTCGCCAGTGTTATCAAAAGCGCAAAAAAGCTCTAAGGTCTGCTAGGGCTTTAAGCGCAAATAAAGCGTGGGCTTTAATAAAAAAAGGCGCAACGGTGCAAAAATACAAATATATATATATAGTCTAAGACTAATAATAATAAGCATGAATAACAAATATATGGACAAAGAAATTGTAAAAACATTACGATAAAGTGAATATCAATTATCTAGTGTCACCTCTTCAAGAGGCTCATTGGCAAGGAAAAGTATGTCTTAGAGCCTTGATGATGACACTGAAGCGCACATAAAGCGAGGTGAAGCGCTCAACATGTTTTGAGCCTCGCTTCAGGACTTAAGTGCGCCTTAAGCGTGCCTTTGACAACACTGTAACTCGCTAAGTAATCCCTATGCAACTGTCCGTAAACCAAATAATCCCTAAAGAAGCAAGTTTACTGTTCAGTAAAAACGTAAAAATAGTTCCAATTTCATCTTCCTAAACACTGGACCATTTCCGTTATATGTTTACAAGCACATTCTATGTTTATCTTGTCTGGAATAAGAACATTTAGTCTGCTTCTGCTGTACAAAATTAAAGAAATGTGTTGGTTAGTTTATTAGCCATTCATTGTGGCATTTTATGTAACATCTCCTAACTGACTGTGTTATGACTATCTAGATCTCAAATCTAAGAACTGCAGTTTTATGTTCTTCCTTTCATTCCATTTGGCTTTTATATGCAGGATCCTGTAGCTAGATGGCATATTTGCCAAGGGTCCATCAATAGCCTTGCTTTCTCAGCTGATGGGGTGTATATTGCAACTGTAGGGAGGGATGGTATTTTCTTCATGAGATGACTTGTAAAGTTATTAATTCTTTTATTGTGATGATTTATCCTTACTGAGTATGACTGATCTAATGCAGGTTATTTGCGTATATTTGACTACAAAAATGAACAGCTTATATGTGGTGGAAAAAGCTATTATGGTGCTCTGTTATGTTGTGCTTGGAGGTTAGTGTTTATGGTTTTCTGTTCATGACATATTTGTAGAGTCACTTTTGCCTTGTGGACCTTGCCGTGTAGCACACATTCCCCCACCCCCACAGATGCCCACAAACAAACAAAGTATGTTGTTTTTAATGTTCTGGCTAAGAGAATTATCTATACTGAGAGTACATGAACCAACAGCATGGATGGAAAGTACGTTTTAGCTGGTGGAGAAGATGACCTAGTTCAGGTTTGGAGCATGGATGAACGTAAAGTTGTTGCATGGGGTGAGGGGCATAACTCCTGGGTGAGTTTCCAGCAGTTATAACTTACCTTGGTTTCTATGTAGCATTCACCGCCTTATTCTCTTAACTTGTGGCTGGCAGGTCAGTGGTGTGGCATTTGATTCATATTGGTCAGCACCAAATTCAGATGGCACAGATGAAAATGTCGTCTACCGTTTTGGTTCTGTTGGTCAGGTACATGCTCAAAATGAAAAAGGGTTTTTTTTCATTTTTGACCCGTCGGCCAAAATTAATTACAGGCGCTAGCCAAAATATACAAAACCTATACACTAATTATGTATATTTATGTAAATTTTGTGTATACAATATGTATATTATATGTATAGTTATACTTGATATACAAAATATATACATTTGCTAGCTATTATTCTTTTGAGCGGTCCAAAAATGTAATTATCCCATAAGAGAACTCATATTATTGGGGTTATGTCTCACTATTTTACTTGGATCTTTTATTTGCTCATTTTAAACGTTTCTGTGTTCCAAAAAAATTTCCTCGCCTTGCTCATAATATGATTTTCAAAGGCTATGATCTGTTTCGAGGTGTATCTGCTTGATATCTCCTTTCTAGCTGGTTTCGACTTGATGTTTCTTTGTAGGACACACAACTGCGCTTATGGGATCTGGAAATGGATGAAATTGTAGTACCAATGCGCCGTCCTCATGGTGGATCACCAACTTTCAGCACCGGGAGTCAGTCATCTCATTGGGATAGGGCTTGCCCTGTTGGTACGCTGCAGCCTGCTCCAAGCATGCGAGATATTCCAAAGCTATCGCCCCTGGTCACCCATCGTGTTCACACTGAACCACTCTCTGGCGTGATGTTTACTCATGAATCAGTCCTTACTATCTGCTGTGAGGGGCATATAAAGGTTTGGGTGAGACCAGAGTTTGGTGAAACCCCAACTAGCAACTCGGAGTCTTTACTAAGTACAAGTTTGAAGGAGAAGCCACCAATATCAGGAAAGGTTGTTAGTTCCAAGTTACAAGCAACGACCTAACAGTTATTACATCGTATGTGTGTTCGGGGGAGGGAGTTGCAAAACGGCGGATTCACTAAATGTGGCTTCCTTTTAATTATGTCAGTAACCATTTATTGATCTTCAAATTTGTTTGCACTGAGATTGACCAACTAATTGTATAGCGAACAATGAAGATGCTGCCAGGAGCAGCAGGAGGTTAGAAGAGTGTCCATGCAGTTTGTAAGTATGATAGGCAAAAATAATTGAGGTTGGTTTCATGAGATATGTAATTCCTAGTTCCCAACCTTACTCCTCCCTTTGACTTTTTACTATTCTCTTCAGCCAATTTTGCTAAGAAACTGTTGGTTGATAATGACTTGTCCTCATTGTACCAACATTATGTGGGCGATCTATTTATTTAGAGCTCTTTGTCATCGAATTTTTCTTTTGCCTGTTGGTTAGTTGAGCCAACAATGATCGGATCAAAATGTACCGTACTTTCTGTTGATTGTTTAGATTTCCTTTTTTCCCTTGATGCAGAACTTTTATACAAAGTTAGCTTTTAGAAAAATCGGGTGTGTCAATGTGGTGGTGTTTTGAGGAGGAAAATTCAGCTGGACTTGGTATCTGCACCAAATTTTTGTTTTTGGCTGTGATCGAGTGGAAATTGAGGTAATTGTTTGTATTAACTACTTATAGTTCAGTGATAATCTTGATTTGGTGTATGCATTAGATGTTAGAGCACTTTTGTCTTGGATGTCTTTTGACATGTAGTGGATCATAAAAGGCAAAAAAAAAGCTTAATATTATCTGTTTGAAGCATGAAGAGATTCTTTAAAAAACGGCATCACAACCTAAAGGTTCAAATGTGCCCTTGAAGGGTTTTATATATTTAGCTTTCGTTTATTTATCAGTCATGAATATGCTCCTCCCGTTGATGGTTGTCCAACTTGGCTATGACGGTTAGCCATGCAGAGAAACAAAAGATCCAAACTATTAAATTGGTTCATATATAACTTCTGCAATTATTTGAACATACTCCTATGTAGCATGAACAATTGATTACGTCCAAACATACCGCTATGTAGCTTCCACAATATAAGCCAAAACAGATTTTCACGGCAAAAAACCGTTACTGGAGGAACGTATTTGAGACAAAAGATAATGGTGAGGATTTTCATTCATTGATAGGTAATCGGATGATAAATGTAAGACAAATAACATATGCGAGAGATATATCTGAACTTTACACGCACAACTCTGTTCTTTGTCATGTGATTATGTGATGATGTTCAGCTCTTTTTTGGTTAGCTGAACCACCTTAAATTCTTGTAAATCGGCAGACAACTGCTAATCAGTCCTTTAAATGAAAATATTCTTGTAAAAGATTGTTCTTTTGTTTAATATATAATACAGTTCAAAATTAGCAATTGCCATCCTGCCTCCTTATGGTAACCCTGACTTTGTGTTCATACATTTGAACAATCTGGTGATTCTAATTTATTTTATGAATATCCAAAGTATGGCGAGAAATACACTAAACATCAATTAGCTCCATGGATTGGTCTTTCTCCTTGGAGAAAAGAAGGAAAAGGAAAAATGTCAAAGAAAAACAAATTGCATCCGGAAAAGGTTAGAAAGGACAGCCCCGGTGCACTAATCTCCCGCTATGCGCGGGGTCCTGGGAAGGGCAGGACCACAAGGGTTTATTGTACGCAGCCTTGTGGTCGGCCCTTCCCCAGACCCCGCGCATAGCGGGAGCTTAGTACACCGGACTGCTTTTTAACCTTTTCCAGATGCAATTTGTTTTTCTTTGACATTTTTCCTTTTCCTTTTTTTTTTTTCTCCAGGGGAAAAGGTTACCAAACATATATAATAAGGGGGCAAAATACAAAATCAGTAAACTTACAGCATTGCTTGACCTAATTGTTGGAAACTCCATCTTTTTCTGTCATTGGATGCTTTTGAGGGGCTTGGTTTTGGATTATTCTGATCCATCAAGTAGAGAACAAAGGAAAGAAAGAACCAAAAAGAGGAAAGGAGGGAAAACATGAATATGTTATACAAGGGTGGTTGTTGCTACCAGTGGCGGAGCCACCTTGTCCAATTGACACTCCTTCGTTACACTATTTGGATAGATATTCTTTTATATATATATATATATATATATGTTGAATCCCCTTGAATTGTTTGTGCGTTACTCTTTTACACTTTTGACTCCCATATGTGAAAATTCTGGCTGTGCCACTGGCCACGACTCATCCTTTCTTACTCTTCAGCAGCTTCGCTGACCTTAATCTCCAAGAATCGCTCAACTGGTTGACGACAAATAGGACACCGATTTGTCTGGAACCTCAAGACTTTTGCACATCCGCTACACATGCACTGTATTAAGATGCACACTTAGTTTTAGTAGACATTAATCGTGTTGCGTCACAATGGTTTAAGCAGGAAAAACAAAGCAACAGTCATTCCATATATGACATCTTCATTCATCAAATTCCAGTAAGGCAAGGCAATGAAACTGATGCACACACTAAACTGTCAGATATGCATGCTATGGTTTCTTATGTTGCTCGGACTCTCAAAAATGTTGTCGCTCCAGTGTTGGGTCCTTCAAAAATGCACTACTTCTAGAAGATCCGACACATACCCGACGATATTTTCGAAGAACCGAGCAACATAGATAGTTTCATATTGGAGCTGCAAATCCCTAGTCTTGCAGTCAAAAGAAGGAAAAACAAAAACATAAGCTTAACAAGGGGAAAAGAAAACAAAGCGGGATTTTAGGGGCTGGGAGGAATGGTTTTTGAATTCCATTAAGCAACTAGTTGCAAGTGCAGCTGCAGAAACTATAAGACAGGTCATTATATACCAGTGGCGGATCTAGAGCATTACCAAGGGGTTTACACGAATCCAATAGCTTTTGCCTAAACTCTGTATATATATTTTAGAAATTCACTAATTATCTATAAATATTTGATTGTGAACCTAGTTATTATTGTATATTAATTTAAAGTCGATATAGTTATATAGGAACCTATAAACTTCAAATCCCGGATACACTTTTGATTATAACAGCGCATTCAACACAACATTTGATGAAGATCTTAAGATTTGACAACATAAAAACGTTAAGATCAGTTAAAGGCATACCATGTGCCGGCATGGAAGAACAATAGTGTTCCGAAGTTCAGAAAGGCATACAACACACCAAGGCTGGCCAGTTGGCCCGACCCTGCCCCGGTCACCCTAAAAAAAATGGTGTCGGGACTCGAAATCGAGACTGGACTTGGGCTCGTCCCGACCCGTCCCGCCCCGACCCCGTCCCGCCCCGACCCCGCCCCGACCCCGCCCACGACCCCGTCCCGCCCCGACCCCGCCCCGACCCCGCCCACGACCCCATCCCGACCCTCCTTTTGCAAAAATGACCGTTGCACAACGGCTAATTTATATTTTGGTCGTTGTGCAACAACCATTTTTGCCCCCCCCCCCCACCCCATAAACCCCCTACCTCGTTAATATTTATTTTTAACTCCTAAGTTACTATATTTACACTTTAACTCATTTTTCCAACTATAAATACCTCATTTTCTCTTCATTTTATCTCACAAATCTTCCTACAATCTATAGACAATTACATTACCTACTAAATATTTTTTATTTTATTTGCTCATTTGTATAATTGTATCAAAGTTAAACAATTGGGACTGAAGTTGGCAACTAGCTTGAAGATCATCCATCGAGCAAAGTTTCAATTTTCAACCTCGATTACAAGTCATCGTTTGATACCTTCGTTCATTCTTTAAATTATTATTGTTACTTTATTTTAATTATCACACTTAGTTTTATTATCTTTAATTATTTATTTGCATAATTAAAATGGAAAGATTAAGATGTATATTTAAGGGTAAGGGTAAGGTTAAGGGTGCTTCTTCTAGTAAGGGTAACAAGGGCAATGGTACTTCTTCTAGTCATCATATTCTTAGACATGATGATTTGATTGATTACACTCACATAGATGAAACTGAATTTTTTAATGATATACCATTAGATGATGAGATATATTCTGCAACTGAACCAAACTTTAATTTGGAAAATAATCTAGATGACACACCCACTAATCTAGATGACACTTCCACTAGTGCACCTCAAACTGAAACTGGAACGCCTCCTATTACCCCTAGTATGAGACGAGGCCCCACACAACGAAAATTAAAATCAGCTGCATGAGATTTTTTTGATAGGGACCAAGAGAATCAAGTAGTTAGATGCAAAATTTATAAAAATGTTTTTATAAATTTAAAATGGGAAAAAGGTCAGCGTGGTGGGACGGGAGGTTTATTGAGACATGTACAAGGCTTTTACAAAGCTAGGTGTGATGAATACGAGGCTACAAAGTCGGGTGCACCAATGCACTATCAGTCGGGACAAGGTTCACATAGTATTTCGGACCAAGTACAAGGTCAAATTAACCTAACGATGGGGGGAATTGTAGGTCCTAAATACGATAAACATAGAGATAGAGAAGCAATAGCAAAATTAGTTGCGGTGGAGGGTTTGCCTTTTTCATTTCCTTCATCTCCTGATTTTATTCATTACATAAGAGATATGTATAATCATGCTTTTAACGGTATTTCTAGATTAATTGTTAGGAGAGACATTTTTAAATTTGCAAATGAATATCAACAATACTTACGTTATGCATTATATCTATATGAACAACTACTTGTTGCTTACGATTATAGAAGACTTATAACTTTATTTTGTAACACCCATAATCGAGATTCAATTGATATGCTTATAGATAATGATTTAAATTTTTTTCCAGAACTTATTGGATTTTTAGAATTTTTTTTTCAAGCAAGTAAATAATTTTCTGGTATATGTTATCCTACTATTTCAACTATATTATTTTATATAGCTCTAATATTTTTATTTCTTAATGAATATATGGAAAAATCATCTTATAAGGCACCTATTAAAAATGTTTATCAAATTAAAAAAAAATATTTTTCTATTCCCACTATTTATATTATTGGTGCTGTATTAAATCCGACTATTAAAATAGACGGTTGTAAAACATTTATTGAAACTATTTATAATTTTATAGCAGAACTTCCACCTCCAACTCCAAAAAATCCAAATGAACAACCACCTAAGGAACCAATTAAAGAAGAAGTTTTGTCTAGCATACACGATGAATACAAAAATATATATACGCATTACCAACAAGAAAGTGCTAGTAACCAACCGACTTCTATACCATCTTCTTCTTCTTCTTTTTCTATACCTACTTCTTCCTCCTCCTCCTCCTCTTCTATAACATCTTCTTCTTCTTCTATACCATCTCCTTCTTCCTCATCCTCCTCCTCCTCCTCTAATACCATCGTTTTCTTCTATACAATCACCTTCTTCTTCTATACCTCCTCCTCCTCCTAATCCTAAAAGACATTTTGTTTATGCAATTAGTCTTGAAAGTCTTAAATATAGAATGTTTAGTGATTTCACTGCTAATCAAGTTAGCGAGTTTGATATTTTTATTTTGCAGGGTGTTGTACCGTACCAAACAGTTCTCAATGAAGAAGGACGTGAAGACTTGCTTAAATACTGGAGGAAAATGAGAAGACATTTCCGACACTAGCAAAGATGGCCCGAGATGTGTTGAACATTCAAGCGTCATCAACAGCGTCTGAAAGCATTTTTTCTGCCGGAAGATTTCAAATAGGAGAGTACAGACACTCATTAGCGGGAGACAGCTTAGAGATTGGATACGAGTGGAGCGTAGAAGGTGCGGTCAACCGGAGATCAACGAAGAATACGACGAAAGCTACAACGAAATCTTGTCTGACGGAACTGGAAGCGACGTCGACCAATTTGACCAACAAATTACAATTCCAACCGAAAAACCACAAGACATTGTGAAGAAACGAGAAAAGGTGTTTATAAATATGTAATTTTTTTATTGCAATTTTACTATGTGATTTGAAACTTTCAACACCACAAAGTTGCAATTTTGAAATTGTATTACAAAAAAATCATATTTCTATTAAATAATATAAGAGGCACAAAAACAACATTGGGATGTTTTTATTACACTATCTTGTTCAATTATTAAAGTATTTATATATATTATTTTTTAAAATTAAGTGCAAAAAAAAAATAAAAAAATAAATGGAAATCCCGATCCCGATCCCGACCTCGCCCCGCCCCGTCAAGACCGGTCCCCTTTTCCGACGGGATGAGGGAGGGGACGTTGGCCAGTCCCGCCAGTCCCGGCCCGCCTGTCCCGCCGGAGGACCGGTCCCGACCTCCCTCTGTCCCGTCGGGGGCCGCCCCGAACCCGCCCCGTTGGACACCCCTACAACACACTCTTTCCCGTTATCATTTCCGTGAAAATCCTTATCAACTGAATTGCCAATGCCATAAATCTCTTGCAATTCATACCTCATGCCACTGACCCACAGGATTTGCTTCACCACCCTAATTTTGAATTCGTCTTTGTACTTTTCGAAAACTGCTATAGTAATATTGGAATTTGTGGACACAGACACTGCATTTCCATCCTCTGGTCCACTTTGGGCATCTTGGAATGCCTCCGCCTTTACCGCCAGCTGACTGCATCAACGTCTTTCGACTATTCTGCCTCTTCAAACATGGATAGATCAATGCCAGTTCCAGAGGATTGCCTAAATTTCTTGAGATAAACCTTTTTGGAATTTAAAGGTTATTGGTGGAAGTAAACTTTCCTTTGTAGGAGTCAAGCAACAGTCTTCACCTTCTTTTGCAAAGAAAATGATAGTCATACTGCAATTGGAAAAAAAATATCAAAAAAGCAGTTTTACTATCTCAGAGTTGACAACATCGTGCCAGCAGAGGCGAAGCTGAAATTTTTAATTTATGATTCCTAAATTATGATTTTCTTGCTTACTGGGTTAAAATAGACTATTTATACTTATTAAATAATTTTTTTATCACCAATACAAGGTTTTGAGTCTAAGTTACTGAGTTCTATGGAAGTCATTCCATCCAGGATACTTGAAAAGTCAATAATAGATGACAATAGGGGCAAACGAGTATTAAGTTAACCAATTCTTCCAAGTGAACTGACAAAGTATAAAATAGAAGCCAAACCCAGAAAATAATACATGTTGACCAAACTTAAATGCATGTCAAGAAAGCTCAGCAATTTTACGCTCCCCCCAAAAGAATAAAATAGAAAAAATCAGCAGTTTATTTAACAAACCTAAGTAGGTCATATACACTATTTGAATGCTACAAACTAAACAAGAAAAATGAAACTAAAAGAGGAATTCATCGTATTGAAAACTCCAAGAGATAATAGGCAAATATAACCAAATACAGGAAAACATTCTTTTCAGTAAAACATTTTCCAGGAAAGCATTTTCGTCATGTTAAACCCACGAAATCTGTATTTTATGATCAAGCAAGTTCCTTTAATTATTTAATTTTTGAAAAAAATAGAAATAGGAATAAGTTTTCATGCTGCTTTAATATATCATATAATATGTACATGTACAGATTTACATAAATTTAACAACCAACAAGGGTTGTGCAGGTGGAGTAGTAAGTACTCTTTGTCCTTAACCAACGGTTTTAGGTTCGTCTTTCTTAGGAAACGATTTACCTTCAATATGAACTTTCCGGCGCGAATATGAATATCGGGCTTGAAACAATAAAAAACAAAGAAACAGAGAAAAGAGGGAAATGATAATGCTTACCTTCCAGGTACAGTGGCATCGAAATCGAAAGCGACGAGGTACTTGCTAGGGTTATCCTCATCAGGCTCAATCCTTAGAGTCTCCTTCTTAACGTTAACATCATTACGTATCGTCACTGCTTTTTGATGCTCCACATAAGGTGCATGCGTAGGAGGCATCATGGGCCCACATAGGTATCCTCCGTTAACCCAATTGGCATAAGTGGGGTCCATTCGGTGGTCGTACGGCAACGGCATTGGCATTACCGGTGGTGGCGGTGGATAATAACCGGGTTACTGGTAATATGGTGTCGTATTAGGATTTGCCTGATAATGTTATGGTGGTGGTGTTGCGGCAAATATGTAGTTGTTACCCGTGATCTCCGGTTGTGGTGGGTGAGTCCTACGGAAGGTGTTATATCTTCTTCGTCCATGCACACCATTGCTTCCGGTATTACCCATCTAAAATATTCTATCCGTTTACCCAAAAGTAGAAATGAAAATTAAGCCAAAAATTATATCTGATCATACCATTGAAAGACAAATTGTTGGCGTAAATTGGAACATTTCACAGGGATTTTGGTATTATTTTTTCCCTTTCGGAAAAATAACATAGAGAGTCGTCAATATGATCAAGCACGTTATAGGCACATGTATGAAAAGTTCAACCCACGAAGAAAATTGACCATCTTCTTGATCAAGAACCACACGGATGAAGTTTTTGATGTTTGTTACGGTGAGTGCTGGGTGGAAAGAGGAGGAGAAGGAGGTCATGGGGTAGGGGTGGCGACGAGAGATAGAAGAGACTAGGGCTTAGGTGTTTTTGGCGTTCATACCACGCTTTGGGGGCTGCTGGCCAGATCGGCCCCCTTTCCCGCGACCTCTACCGCCTCGACCGTTGCTGCGGCCTCTACCGACCCTTCCACCGCCGCGATTGTTACGCTGTTGGTGGTTGTCCGGCGGTGGTGGCTGGTAGTGGTTTTTGGTGCGGGGTTTCAACTGCTAATACCTTTTGATTGTGTTCGTCCTGCTTGGCACGTCGGGTTTCTTCCAACAATAATTGCGAACGGGCCTTGTTGAAGCTGGATAATGGGTCAGCCTATTGTATCATCGTGGCTAGAGTATCGTACTCACCCTTTGGTAACCCAATAACTAGTTAGAGAACCATATTTATTTCGGAAACAGGTGTTCCCACGTTGGACAATTGGTCCGCAACTAGTTTCAACTGTTTACAATACTCGGACATATTGGCAAAATTTTCAAAACGCGTATTATTGAATTGTTCCTGCAAGTAGACGGCATGGGTGTGCTTGTTGTCCTGAAAAATTTCCTCCAACCGTATCCATAACTCACGAGCCGAGGCACCAATTTTGATTATCGTTTGAAGCAAGTTCTTAGAGATGGTGCCATAGATCCATTGTTTGACAATGACGTCAAGACGGCTCCATGTGGGGTCATCAACCTCAATAGGAAGAGGGAATGAGTAGTCAATATGATCAAGCACGTTATAGGCACATGCATGAACGCGGAAAAGTTTAACCTACGAAGAAAATTGACCATCTTGTTGATCAAAGAACCACAGGGATGAAGTTCTTGATGTTGGATACGGCGTGTGCCAGATGGAAAGAGGAGGAGAAAAGGTCGTAGGGTAGGGTGGGGTGGGGGTGGGGGGAAGGGGGTGGGGATGACGACTAAGGAGGTTGAGGCCATTGTGGGAGATGTGGAATGAGTCATTATAGTGGCTGAATATTGGTGAAGGAGAGAAGGGAGGGATCAAAAAAATTATTCTTAGAAAAAAAAACTGGTTGCCGGCCGAAGAAAAATAGAGGGGGGTGGGGGTGGGGGGTAGGGGCGGCGGCGAGAGATAGAAGACAATAGGGTTTAGGTGTTTTTAGAGGTTGAAACAGGTCCCCAGAGCGTGGTATGAACGCTTTGCTAATTACATTATGCAGGTTGAGTTTGTATGCAACAAGTGTGATCATTCTCTTTATTTTTCATCGAGGTAGTAACATTGCATAGTTGTTATATGTGGATGATATTTTTCTTACTGCGTTATCTGATGTGTTGAAAAATGAGATAATTGCTCTACTTATATCAGAATTTGCTATGAGTGACTTGGGGAAGTTGAGTTATTTCTTGAGGATATCAATGACTAGATTTGCAGATACTATGTTCCTGTGTCAGCGTAAGTATTCAGATGAAATTGTGTGCATGGCTAAAATGGCGAACTGCAAGATCATGCCTACTCCGGTTGACTCAAAATCGAAGCTTAGTGTTGTTGACAGTGATATAGTGTCCGATCCTACTCTTTATAGAAGCCTTGCAGGTGCACTTCAATATCTTACTTTCACCAGGCCTGATATTGCTTATGCTCTTCAGCAGGTGTGTTTGTTTATGCATGCCCCATGGAGCCTCATTTTACTGCTCTTAAACGTATCATTCGTTACGTTAATGACACATTTGATTATGGATTGCATCTATACCCCTCTGCACTGACCAGGTTGTTATCATATACGTACGCCGATTGGGCAGGCTGTCCGGACACGCGACGCTCCACCTCCGGCTACTGTGTGTTCTTAGGAGATAATTTCATTTCGTGGTCTGCCAAGAGGCAAGCCACCCTATCCCGATCGAGTGCAGAAGCTGAGTATAGAGGCGTTGCAATGTTGTTGCTGAGATCTGCTAGCTCCGAAATCTTCTTTTAGAGCTTCAATGTCCATTGCGTCAGGTGTCTATGGTGTACTGTGATAACATATCCACGATGTACTTATCTCATAATCCGGTTTAGCATTAGCGAACCAAGCACATTGAGATGTATATACATTTTGTTCGCGAGAAGATTGTTAGAGGTCATGTTAAGGTATTGCATATGCGTTCTTCGTATCAGTATGCAGATATCTTCACCAAAGGACTTCCTAGACAGCTATTCCTCGACTTCAAATCTAGTCTTAGCGTCCGGTCTTCTCCCGTTTCGATCGAGGGGGTGTATTAGTGAATATTAGAATATATTCACCATATATTTTGTAATTATTAGTAGTGTATAATTATGATAGACATATGATCCTTATTGTATTGAGATTCAACATTGTACACACTATATATACTTGTATTAATGAGAAAGACTCATCAATGTAGATTAATACATTTTTACATGGTATCAGAGCTAGACCCATTCCAATTCTATATTCACCGATGTTGGGTTCCCAAATTATATTATCCACGCTCTAGTTAACAAGGGTTGGGCGTGCACGGGAGTGTTAAGAGTCTCACATCGGATATAGAATGAAAACATGAACTCCTTATATAGACTTGGACAATCCTCAGCCTACAAGCTAGCTTTTGGGATTGAGTTAGACCAAGATCCATTCTGTATAAACACAACAACAATAACAACATACTCATTATAATATGTGTTTGGGGAGGATAGAATGTGTTTGGAGAGGATAAAATGTACACAGACCTTACCTCTACATTAGGAGGTAGAATTCTATGAAAAAGATTACCAAATACGCAATGGCGAAATTCAGAAGGCAAAGGTAAGATATGTTATATCATATATGTGTGTATAGTAGAAGAATGGATTAATTGAATGGAACAGAGATCTTAATTGTATGTATGAGCGGTTGGGTTACAATTTTTCTTCATTACATTTTTTTTCATTTTCTCGAGTCCGTGCTTGGATGATTAATACATGTATATTTTAATTTTTTAAGACTTAGATTAAATCAATATAATAATCATAATTTGGTAAGTTGACAATCATCCAATTGAGGAAATGTAATAGAGAGGTGCCCATTTTGGTGAATGGTGATGACCATTTAGTGAAACCGATATTAAATTCTAGCATCGGTAACTTGGCGATAACTTGAGATACGAAACTTACTTTTGTAAAATCAAACAAGGCACAAATGTTACTTTGTAAATAATTTACTATGTTGATTTTTTATCCCAAATGTCATGTTTTCATATTGAATATGTCTATATATATTTGTACCCAAACAACAATAGTTATAATTGAGTTATTAACTCACCATCCAGCGTGACTGATCTCTTCTTCTCATCATTTACAAATTCGCAAGGTAAATACCACTTTATTCATTTCAATTTATGTGACACTATTTCCTTCTTAGTCCGTCCCAAAATAAATGTCACATTTTCCTTATTTGACAACTATTTAATGACATCATCTCTATTTTACCTTTGTTGGGTCCCACTTAATTTTAAAATTGTACTTATGGTGAATAAAAGTTAACAAAATTAGGCACTAAAGTAAGAGCTATTTGGTAAACATAATAAAATATTTCTTTATTTTTAAACTATGTGACCGATCAAATGGTGCCAAATAAATTGGGACGGAGGGAGTACATCATTTTGAACGCGTGACACATTAGGAGAGAGTCGATCAGAGTAAGCCCAACACTTCCTCTGTGTGGGCCTTATTATCTTGTGTTGTTTTTGTTAGTCCATTCCATTTATGATGTTTTGAACACATTCCTCGAATTATGCTTTAGTACAAGGTAATCTTGGGGATTGTAGAATTGGTTTTGTGAGTTTGTGTTGGTTGTCTATGGAACATTTGTTTTTACTATTTTGGTTTGTGATGTTAGTAGATATTAATTATTACATGCCTTGTGATGATTATTTGATTAATACTGATAATCATAATACAAAGAAGACTGCTTAATTTTCGTCATAAAATTTTAAAGAACCTCTCTAATTAAAGAATTATAGAGACTTCTCATCTACGCATGCACATACACATATAATTTGGGATCAGTTTAATCAATGTGGGGGGGGGGGGGGGGTTGTCTCATAATATTCATGTTACTGGTGGCGAAGGATATCTTCTGTATATATGTCCTCTAGAGAATGAAAAGTTTAAAAATTAAATAACTATGCTTTATAATCCAAATAACAGAACGATGAAAATAGAATAAAATAAAACTACAAGAGGCAGTGATTAACATCATAAACAGAATTGTCAGGATGATATTAATGTGTCAAGAGCCACTCCCACATTGATTTATCACCAAATAATGGAATACATGGAGACATTAACCATACGACTCCAATTTATTTTCTTGGGGATAACTAGTTGACATACTTAAACACCCGATGGGAGTAATTTCTTCCTCTTAAGTAATCTGAGGAGTTTGCACAACAATGTCCAACACATTAACAAATAGACGAACTCGATTACATCTAAAATCTTCTTGCACTGGAGAACCATTCAACACATTTGGAATATTAGTTAATCTTGGATTTTCCTTTTGGATTGTTACCCTAGCAAGCCTAGCTGGTACTCCAAGAAGTTCTGGCCATCTGTCCTTTGTCACTCCTACAATTTACATATAATAAGAAAGAGAGAGATTAATTGTGATGAAAAGAATTAGAAAGCATATGCATAATTATATATAAACAATCATAAAAAAAAAAAAAAAAAAAAAAGAGTTACGCTATTGGTCCTTGTAAAAGTTTAACTACTATTGCCAACTTCTAAATTCATCAATATTGACTTAGTTCCAATAAATTAGTACATTACATGTAGTTATTTAAATTACATAGAAGTACTATATCAAATTGTCTTCAACTCCTTTACTGAACTCCCCGACCAAGCCTAAGGGGTTATCAACATGGATAGTTGGAATTTACCTTCTTTTAGAATCAAAATAGTCAAACCAGGCAATCAGCCCAAATCATCTATGATCCACCATGAAATCTTTGTATATTTACTTTTATTTTGGGTTAGGACTAACTATAGTAGTCTCGTCTCAATGATTATGTATAAAGTTTGATATGTTAAACTCAATATGTAATTTTTTGCACATCAATAATCAACGGAGACAAAGTTTAACAAAAAAAATACTATATAAATTAATAATTGATTATTGATGGATTAAAGTAATTACAATCTTATTTTTATTATTAGAACAAATGAATAATTTATTAGACTGCACTAGCAATAATGGTATTACATAAAATGGATATAATGTTGAAATATCCTAGAAGGGAACCAACCTGGGCAACCAGATTGAGACACATCAAGTTGAAAGACATCGATCTCCAAATCTCGAGCACTGAGAGGTTGAAATACTGTTCATAGAATAACTTACATAAGTTTCTTTTATTTATATATATATATATATATATATAAATAGAAATAAATGTGAATAAAGTATATACAAATAAATGTTGAAATTAACGAGAGAGGGAAATAACTAACGTACGTGATGCAACAAGCAAGAAAGCAACCATGATAGTTAACTTTTCCATAGTCTTTGACTAATTGTTCTAATTGCTTTGAAGAATTGAAAGTAAGCAAACCAATTAAGTTGTGATGATGTGTTAGATTCATTTGGTTATAGAGGGGTATTTATAGGAGGGTTTTTTGCCTCAATTACATGCATGAGACCACTTGTTTTTCTCATGAGCAGCCATAGTAGACTAATTTAATCTTGAAGATAAGCTTGATGAGTTGTCCATATGACTCACTTATATTTATATATTTTGTTGAGTCTTGTGTCAATTAATATTCTTATAGTACGTACTACACTACAATATTTTTCTGAAATTGATTGTTTTATGATTTCCATATAGATCTATGAAAACAGCACCTTGGAAGTAAAATATAATTCCATGTGGATGATACTAATTTATTAGTCGATGTTAAGATGTGATTACGAGGGTACTTAGTGTTGTTGGGCCTTGAAATTATTATACGTGTTCCGTTAACAAACAAATAAATGCTTAAGATTTGTTTAATGAGAAATTGACATAAATAGTCGTACACTAAAATAATAGCTAATAATATATATATAATTTTATAACAATATATATTTTATATTTGCTGGCGAGTGTAACTATTGTGTCCTACCGGTCAAATGTGTAACCTGCGCTTATTTAATTAACTCAAATTTTTCTTTTTAATTTTGATTAATAATTGATCTCTTTCCTTCTCTCCTCTTCATGGCCAGACTAGAATCCTTCCATTTCCTTCTAAATCTCTCTGCTAAAATTGAGACAGGGACAAAAATTTAGAAAGACGAGAATAATGAAATAATTCTTTTTTACTTTTCATTTATCATAATGACTTCCTTATATAAAGATAAGATCCTCCTTTTCATAGTCTAATAGGGTAAAGGGTAACCCTATTCTAATAGGATTATAAAGTCTATATTACCATAATTATCAAATCCTATATTATCGTAAATAGACCTAACCTATCCTACTCCCCTCAAGTTGGAGCATGAGGGTCTCGAATGCCCAACTTGCCAAGTAAATATTCATGTTGCGATTTGCCCAAAGCCTTTTAAACACATCGGTCAATTGCTCACTGGTTGACACATGACTGAAAAATATTATTCCGGATTGGAGCGCGTTCCAGACATAGTGACAGTCAACTTCAATGTGTTTAGTCCGTTTATAAAACACTGAATTTCGCGCAATATACAATGATGCTTGACTATCACAATACATTTTCACCACTGATTTGTGTTTAACACCCAAACTATGTAAAATTCTCTTTAACTACATCAACTCACAGACTGTCACTGCAATTGATCGATATTCCGCCTCTGCTGACGAGCGAGAAACAATGTGCCGTTTCTTGGTATTTCATGATACAGGTGAATTCCTGAGGGATATAAACCAACCGGTAAGTGATTTTCGAGTCAACGGGCATCTGGCCCAGTCCGAATCACACCAACCATACAACTGAAGATCATAATATTTTCTCATCACAATATTTTATCCTGAATTCTTCTTCAAGTACCGCACCACACGGAGAGCCGGATTCCAATATGTTTACTTTGGTTGATTCATGGATTGGGAAAAAACATGCAGACAATACAACAACTCAGGTTTCGTGAAACTGAGGTATATAGTTCTATCGACCAAACGCCGGTATGGTTCCGTATTTCCTAAAGTAGCTCATTTGGCCAACGCCAAATCGTGATTCTATTCCATAGGAATATTGTTTGGTTTAGTTTCTAGTAAACCGGAATTAAAGATTATATACAATGCATATTTTTGTTGATAGAGAAATAATCTAGTTGATCCACGTACAACTTCAACTCCCAGAAAGTACTTCAGAGGACCCAAATTCTTCATGTGAAAACAGGTGCGGAGATAGTCTTTGAGTCATTCAATGGCACTATGGTCATTTTCGGAGATGATCAAGTCATACACATAGACTAAGACGTTAAGTTGCATACCTCACTGATGCATAGTGTATAGAGAATAATCAGAGTACGACTGTTTAAAACCATATTTCATCAAAACATTTGACAATTTCACAAACTAACACCTTGGAGCTTGCTTCAAACCATACAAAGATTTTCGGAATTGACATACTTGCCCTGGATTAGAAACACGAAATCCCAGTGGCAGTTTCATATAAACTTCATCCATAATCTCACCGTGTAAGAAAGAACTATGCACATCCATCTAATGCAACTCCCAATTTCGTGCAGCCATAACAACAAGGAAGGTCCGAACAATTACTACCTTAGCAATCAGAGAAAAAGTTTTGTTGTAGTCAATTCCTTCCTCTTGTTTATTTTTGAACATGACCAAACGAGCTTTATATTGCTCGATTGTGCCGTCAGAGTTGTACTTAATTTTGTACACCTATCTACATCAGAGTGCTTTCTTTTCTGGTGGTAAAGTTTCTAGTGTCCATGTTCCATTATCCTCCAACGCTTGGATCTCTTGCCGCATGGCTACTTTACAATGTTCCTTTTTCATTGCCTTCGAAAAGGTTTTTGATTTGGCTCCAGTGGTAATTGCTGCAAGGCACTTTGGGTGTTATAGTGAAAAATTATCACAAGATATATAGTTAGCTAAAGGATAAGGTGCACCGAATGATTGTTGAGGATTGGGAAGATGAGTTGATGGACTTATTTCCGAAAGGGTTCAGTGACATAGTCGCGTAGCCGAATTGATTCATGCTTTTGACGTTTACCTCGACCCAGTTGTTCGTCCAAGTGCATTTTGTTGGTACAAATATCTTGCGGCTGCACTTTTGCCATGTTATCTCTATCTAAACCGGCTTCTGTCCAGTCTAAATCCTGCTGATCCGTAGGTTTGACATTCGTTGTTTGTACTCCATCTATCTGAGTTTCGTTCGTACCTATATTATCAGTCCTGTCTTCTTCGAAATTATGTTGGTTTATTCCTCTCTCCATTTCGTCCACGTTAACACAACTTTATTTCGGAGATTATCCTCTGTTCGATAATGCTTCTATGATTTCAGTTAAGTTGTCCGATCTTACAGTGTATGGGAACTTAGTCTCGTAGAAGACACACCTACGACTCTGACTCTCAAAATTGTCCCTCGTTCTTATCTTTGTGTGTGCGTAGCATGGTGACCCTATCACCTTTAAGTGATCATATCGGGACACATTTCCGTACAAAATTTCATTTGGAGTTTTCCCATTGAAAAATGAAGACGGTGATGATGTTTTCATTCGACTCTTCCATTTTGTTGAGGTGTCCCTGTGCAAGATGTTTGAAACATAATTTTATGTTTGAAGAAGTAAGTCTTCATACACATGAACTCAGTTCGGTTATTACTTCTAACTATCTTTACCTTTTTTTCGAACTGCCTCTCCACAAGAGCGAATAAATTCTTCAAGGTTTGAAATACTTCTTTCTTATCAACTAAGAGAAAGATCCACACGGTTCATGAACGATCATCCACAATAGTAAAAAAATATTAAGCACCATAAGAAGAAGGGGTTCTATATGGTCCCTATAAATCGCAATGGATCATCTCAAAAGTATCCGAAGCAATATTATCACTTAAAGAAAAAACACTTCTCGTTTTCTTTGCTCGTTGGAATACAACACATTTTCTAGCCAATCTATCACCGCTCTCCTTTAAGCCTAATGTCGTAATAAATTTCGTTACTTGTGCTGAAGGATGACCCAACCGTTTGTGTCAAAGATTGAACCAATCAACCGCCTCTGTCTTCATAGCCCGTATCAGCGGCACATTCCGAAAATAGTAAAGTCCACCTCGACGCTCACCCTTTCCACTCAGCTTCGTCGTAATGGAGTCCAGTATAGCGCACATAATTATATTAAATGTCACATCACAATCTAAATAATCAACTAGCTGTGATACAAAAATTAAATTGCATGTCAAATACGAAACACAAAGAACTTTCTTCCAACCATATCCTGTCATTCAGCTTAGTTGTTCCTTCTTTTGTAGCTTTTGTCCTTCTATTTCGAGCAAAAGGATCCGTCCTTTCATCCGCGTATGGCGTATTTCAGAGGTCCAATGAAGACTTTCTCGTTTCATGCTTCAAAATGCATCAGCTCGCTTCAAATCTCAAACGAAATCTCACCATTTCGGGTAAGAAGTGAACTAAATCACATGGAGATCGACCGAATCCCAACGTTCAAATTCAAACGGTTGTGTTGACGGAGTTTCAAATCCTGTGTTTAAAATCACGTCCAAATCGAAACCCTAGCCCTAATCTTCTCCAATAAATACAACTTTATATCTCCAGCAAAGGATAAGTTTTTCCAGCCATCATTGTTTTCTATCCATACTGCCGATATTTTCGATCTGAGGGCATTCGAGGTCGAAGTCGTTTGTGTTCGACGTAGATCTGCAATCTAAGACCCCCTGCCTCAGTTCACTGCACCACCAAAAGGTCCGTAACTTAAATTTCTTCCCCTATTTATTGTGTTTCGGTTGTAACTGATGTTTGTTTATTCAAATATGTGCGTTATAGTTTGTTTAGTTTCCATATAGAAAAACATGATTTTAAGTTTGTGTACAGAACTTATGAAGAGGTTGCGTATTCTGTTAGTATGTGTTGATTGAGCAAAATAAATAAGTAACTAGATAAGAGGTTGACAAAACTATTCATATGAATAGATTCTGTTTGGCTTATGTTTATGTCAAAAAATTATATTTCTGGGGACATACTTGTTAATGTGAACCAACTAGAAACTATTTTTCTGTTTCTTTCTTATTTGCTTGGAAAGGAATCAAAACTAGTTGTTGTTAAGTGTTATTTGTGTAACTTTTTAAAAAAATGTGATTTGTAAGAAATGTCCATTTAATAGATACATTGACCTTATCCATTGAGTTAAATGTTGCTGGTATATCTTCGATCAGCTTTGGTAAGTTATTTGTGTCTTATACTTGGTTTAGTTTACCGTCGGAACTCCAAAACATATCACCTAGTGTAATAACGTGTTTACGCTCTTTGATTGTATGTGTGCTTTAGTTTCCAGTTGGTTACTGTTGAGAATATAATCAAATATTAAAAGTGTATTCTATCTAATAGCTTAAGCCTTTAGATCAGATGGTCACACACTTCAATATGGTATCAAAGCAAGCCAAAGGTTAAAAAAATCAGGCCAGCATGTGAGGGCGTGTTGAGAATATAATCAATATTAAAAGTGTGTTCTATCTAACAGCTTAAGCTTTTAGATCAGATGGTCACACAGTTCAATAGTTACGGATAAAAATATCGTGTATTTGTCATCATCTTTTAGCATGCTATTAGAATTAGAAGTATCTCTCTAATCCTTATTCTTTTGGAGCGAATTGGAGTCTCAATTCAAGATTCGCAAACTTGGAGTCTCAAGATGAGACTCGACCTACCCTTGCTTGGAGGCATCATACATCATCTTCCTTAGAACGCACCGAATAGCGAGAAAATGAGTGAAACGCCCGGGGTCGCCTAAGGCGTCCTTTCTTCTTTATCATTCGGCATGTCCTTTTATGATTATTTGCTTACCTATGTGTGCTTTGAATTTATCTCAAGTTTGAGAGTGTCTGTAGAAACCTATTTTGTATGATGTTAGATTAGTGTAACTAAGTTTATTTATTTAGGCGGGATCGTTAATCTAGCAAGCTAATAGACTAAATCAAGTTTCAGCATTTTAAGGCATCTCTTTGGTCATTTCAATAGGAAGCTTTCTTTTTCTAGGGGTGAGCGGGTCCGGATATCCTAATTTTTTTGAACTATCCGGACCCTACCCAGTAAAAGATATGTTCCTAAATTTATTACCCGGAACCTACCCGTAGTAATCATTACCCGAAACTTACCGGCGGTTTCGGGTAGGTTCCTGGGTACCCGGAATCGGTGTTTCTTTGTGCAAAATAATGCCTTCGTATAACAGTTTTGGTTTAGGAATAAACTCGTCTGCCTCTGAAAGCCAGTGCCACAAAACCCATAAAGAATCCGTTCGGAGCAAATATCCCAAGAATGTTTTGCTTTGGTTTTCGTTTCAACTTTCTTTTTCAATAACTCAAAGGAGTACATAGTTTAAAAAGTCCAGTTTTTCAATTTTCTATCGCTTTTGACTTTTTCTCTGCTTATGATTGTCACTTTGTATTATTTGATTTATTTCTTGATGGTGAAAATGATTTCTGCATTTGGTTTCCCCCCTTAAATAATGTACTTTAGTATGACCTTTTTTTTTTTTTTTTTTTTTATTAACTAAAAAATAATGGAATTAAAAAAGTAAAATATTTAATATTTCATAGGTTTCGGGTATCGGTTCCGGATCCGGGTACCCTGTATCTATATGTCGGAATCGAAACCGGACCCGACATTGATCGGTTCCTAATTTTACTATCCGGAACCTACCCGTTATTATAATATATCTACTCGAAACCTACCCGTTATTATAATATATCTACTCGAAACCTACCCGTTAGTATCGGTTCAGATCGGGTATCTGGGTACCCTGTACCGTGCTCACCCCTACCTTTTTCTACAATGTTTAAAGTAAAATCAGATTTTAAGAAGGGTCGTTGAGCATTTTATTTGAGATATATTGTCAACTTTAAGTCAAAACAGTTTTCTAAAAGGTATGTTTATAAACCAGATTTTCACATTGATTTTTTTTTATCCAATTCCAAATCCATTTCTGCCAACTTTGGGTTCAAAACCTTTTTCTATAAATAACCTTGTCTTTATCTAATCTATTAAAAGGCTCAAGTTTGCCTTGCTTCGGAAAATGACGTTATCGAATTTTTGCCTAATGTATTCTTTTATAGTCAAGTCTTAAATTCATAAGCTGAGCTTTTAAATGACTTGTAATTTTAACATAAGTTTTCAACGAGATATATTAGCTTGTGTTTTAATGACTTTTCAAAATCTAGTTAATTCACCTAAGTTTTACCGGTTAACCGCATTTAACGAATGTTAAAGGATACTTAACATCTTCCTTTTAGGATAATTAGAACCCTTACCTAGAATCACAAAGGTTAAGTAGATTTAATCATAGTTAATTTTACATTACTTTAGGTGTCTTAATTCACCTTAAAAATAATTAGGTGGAGACTCTTTGCATAATTAATTGGGAATCACCAATATGTTGTACATCGTTTTGATCCGGTTAAAATGGGGTATAACAGTTGCCTCTTACACAACCGGATCCCGGTCCACCCCTCTGTTGTTGTTGTCCTCATCTTCTTCCTCCGATTTTCTCGTCTCCTTTTTTATTTCCTGGCCACCAATCCGGATAACCAATGAGTCGAAAACATCCGTCTATAACGTGTCCGAATCTCTTGCAATGTGTGCAAAATACACCATCATTTTTCCTTTACCTTGATCACGGTAAGGGTTTCTTTCCTGTACGACAAAAGCCATGGTTTCACTTCGGGCCTCTGTTTTCCGTGTGACTCCTCTCACACGCTCTTCTTGCACCAACTTCGAATAGACTTTGTTTAATAATGGCAACAATTCCTGGGCCAGTATATTCGACATCACCGTTCTATACGTTCCCTCATCCAATCCCATGAGGAAAAGATGCATTTTTTCTTCTTCTCTTTTGTTTTCTAGGACGGTTCCTCGATTGCATGTGTACTTTCCGCACGTACAAGTTGGGATCTGTTCGTAATTCGCCAATTCCTCCCACAACTTAGTGAGTTTTTCATAATAATCCACTATGGTCCTTCACTTTTGCTTGCACTCCGCTAGTTCCGCTTTTAGTTGTTGCATCCGCGGGCCGTTAATAACGGAGAACCGCTCTCAGATGCTCATCCATAATGCTTTCACTTCTTTATGTGTAATTGTTGAGTGAAGCGTCGGTTCTATGGTGTTGCAGATCCACGACACCAACAATGAGTTTATAGTCCATCAATCTTCCAAGTCCGGCGACTCTTCATCTGATTTCTTGATTGTACCGTCGATGAAACGAAACTTCTTTCTTCTTTTAGGGTTGTCCTCATGGATTTAGCCCATTCTTCATAATCTTTCCCCTTCAATTGGCCTTGTGTCACCACAATTCCAGGGTTATCATTCGACGTAATGTCGTAGGAAGAGATTATTTTTGTTTGGGTTTTGTTTTCTTCACCGGCAATTCCTTTGCTGGTACCGCCGATTCTTTTACTGTCACCTATCATTGGTTTAGGGTTTTTATGTTCTTTTTAACGTGGCTATGATACCATGTTAAAATTGAGTCAGAGACAAGAATAACGAGAGAATTCTTTTTACTTGCATTAGCTATTGCCTCTTTTTGCTTCTTTCTTTTTCAGAATGTGTTGTCATGACTTACGCACTTTATGTGTCTTACTTTGCTTGGGTTTGTGCTTTGTCTTGAGCCGAGGGTCTCTCGTAAACAACCGCTACCTACCAAGGCAGAGGCAAGGTCTGTGTACACTCTACCCTCCCCAGACCCCACATTGTGGGATTTCACTGGGTATGTTGTTGTTGTTGTTATTTTATTCATCGTAATGACCTCCTTATATAAATGTAAGATCCTCCTTTTCCTTGTCTAATAGGGTAAAGGGTAATCCTATTTCTAATAGGACTACAAATTCTATATTACAATAATTACCAAATTTTATATTACCATAAATAGACATAACCTATTCTAATACTCTCAAATAGAAGAAAACAAAAAATATTTTGAATGCAATGGGCTTACGAAATTTCTACCTATAGTTTCCCATTGTTAAATGTCAATCAAAGCAAAAAAAAAAAAAATCAATCAAATTGCAGCTTGTACGGAAGGTTCTTAAAAGGAAACCTAGTTGAAATATATGGATGCACGGTTGGGAAATACAAATTAAATAACTTTAAACTTGTTATTCCGCGAAATGTATTTGCAGTTAAATCTAATTTTCTTTTAGCTGTACTAGTTATAGTTTTCCCAGGCTGCGCCGCGGCGTAAAATGGTTGGTCAACTATTGGAGCCGCGGCGCTGATTCACAGCGCCGCGGCGCTAATTCACAGCGCCGCGGCGCTAATTCACAGCGCCGCGGCGCTTCGGAGGCAGAATGCTGCGACGGAAAGTTGGAAAAATCTGACGTTTGAGCTGGTTTTGGAGCATTGATTCTCCATTACTTGCCACATGAATTCAGCCATTATTTGGCTGAATGTAACCCCTCAATCAAGTGCAATTACATGGCTATTGAAGGCCATTAGTTGGCTAGTTGAGGGGTCTTTTCCTTACACTATAAATTGAGGCCTTTGGCTCAATTGAAACACACTACACTTAACACTTAGAAAATTCTCCAGATTTTTTGATTTTATATTCTTCCTCTCTAGCAAAGTTACTATACTCAAAGTTCTTCAAGAGTAACACTTGAGTTTCCTTTGCTCACTTGTTAAAGTTGTTGTTGTATCTTGGGAGACTATTGCTCAATACCGTAAAAGAAGATATACGTGGCAATCTTGTCTTAAAGACAGAGTGTCATCACTCGACTCAGCAAATCACACAAGCAGGTTTACAAGTTCTTGATTTTCAGTTTTATTGTAATAGTTAGTTTATCCTTTCTACTATTGTAATAGTTGCTTACTTCCCTTTCCCTACAACAATTGTATCCCAACAATTTTAAGACAAGAATTTATTGTAAGTAACTAAGTTAGAAAGATGACTGGTATAAATCAAACTGCTTCTGATTCTGTTGCTGCTGCTCAAGGCATTCCTAATGCCTTTCCGGTTGCTCAAGGCTCATCTAACGCCTTTGCTGCCGCTCAAGAAAATATTGTCGCTCCTCCACCCGCTGGATTTCACCATGAACGCCTGAAAAGTTTATGGGGTCAAACTTCAAAAGATGGCAACAAAAGATGCTCTTCTAACTGACTGTTATGGGATGATACGTTTTCTAACAGAAGATCCTCCACAACTGGAGATGAAATGGACCCTTCGCCTTCTGAAACGGGTGAAGGGGGCCTAGGTATCCATGTCATTAATAAGATGAAGATGGTTCTTGATGCATGGAGTCATAGTGATTTTATGTGTAAGAATTACATATTGAACTGCTTGTCAGACCCTCTCTACACGGTGTATTGCACCGTTGGCACTGCCAAAGAGTTGTGGGAGAAGCTACAAAAGAAGTACAACGCACAAGATGCAGGTACTAAGAAATTCATTGTTGGAAAATTTCTGAAATTTCAAATGGTAGATAGTAAGACAGTGATGTCCCAAGTCCAGGAATTCCAAATGATTCTACATCACCTGGATTTGGAAGGTATGAAGCCAAACGAGCAGTTTTTGGTTGCATCACTGATTGAAAAGTTACCTCCTTCATGGAATGAGTTTATGAGCTACTTAAAGCTCAAGACAAAGGAAATGACCTTTGAAGAACTTATTATCAAACTCCAAATTCAGGAAGATAATAAGAAAGCCTTGCCTAGGGGTAAACAACCCGCTGAGGCAAAGGCAAATCTGGCTGAGGCCAAAGGGAACCTAAGCAAGAAGCGCAAGTTCCAAAAAGCCGGCAAAACCCAAGCAGCGGAGAAGTTCAAAGGAAACTGTCACCATTGTGGGAAACCTGGTCATATGATCAAGGACTGCCGCAAGTTCAAGATTGAGCAACAAGAGAAGGCCAAGGCTAAGGGAAATGCACATGTTAACGTCGTCAAATACCAGTTTCTGGATGACATGATTGAGGAGTTCTCAGCGGTGGTGCTAGAAGCAAACCTTGTTGAGAATACCATGCAGTGATGGATGGACACAGGTGCTACAAGACACATCTGTTCCAATAGAGATGCCTTCTTCACTTATTCACCGGTTATAAACAAGAAGTTGTTCATGGGCAACAACGCTTCCTCTGACGTGATGCATGTTCCTGAGATTAGAAGAAATTTAATTTCAAGTCCTTTATTGGTTAATGTTGGTTTTAGGCTAGTGTTTGAGTCCAATAAATTTGTAGTCACTAAGAATGGAACGTTTGTGGAAAGAGGATTCGTCTGTGAAAGTCTCTTCAAAGTGAACAACATGTTTGTATTATGTATAAGCAATAATATTGAAGCCTCTTCATCTTACTTGCTTGAGTCCTCTAATTTATGGCATCATAGATTAGGACATGTCAACTACAAGTCCATCCAAAGGTTGGTAAACTTGGAGTTATTGTCGTCTATCAACGTAAACCCTCAACATAAGTGTGAGGTGTGCGTAGAGGCAAAACTCACAAAGCTTCATTTTCAATCCGTCGAAAGGAATACCGCTCCTCTAGAACTTATTCACACAAATATATGTGATTTGAAATTTTCTCAAACTAGAGGGGGGAACAAGTACTTTGTGACATTAATTGATGATAGCACAAGGTATTGTTACCTTTACTTGTTGAAAAGTAAGGATGAATCCTTTGAAATGTTCCGGTATTACAAAGCAGAAGTTGAGAACCAACTAAGCATGTAGATTAAATCTATTCGTAGCGATAGAGGGGGAGAATATGTAGCGCCATTTCAGGAATATTGTGTCCAAGAAGGCATTGTTCATCAAACGACGGCTCCATACTCACCTCAATCGAACGGTGTGGCGGAACGTAAGAACTGCACATTGAAGGAAATGATGAATGTCTTGCTCATTAATTCCGGTCTTCCCCAAAACATGTGGGGAGAAGTTGTCCTTACCGTTAATACGATTCTTAACAGAGTCCCACATAAGGATAAGGAAAAAACTCCATATGAATCATGGAAAGGAAAGAAACCCACCTATAAATATTTAAATATGTGGGGTTGTTTGGCAAAGGTCGAAGTACCCAAGCCAAAGCAGGTCAAGATTGGGCCTAAGACTGTAGATTGCATATTCATCGGATATGCAAATAACAGTAGTGCTTAACGTTTCTTAGTGCATAAGTCAGATATTCCAGATATCCACGGGGGTACAATCATGGAATCAAGGAATGCTCAATTCTTTGAAGGTACCTTTCCTAGAAAGGAAAAAGACATAACCTCTCGCAAACGAAGTTATGAACAAAGCTCTCAGGAACCGGAGTCGTTGACGACCCGGATCTAGATGAGGGGTATGTGGTTCCAGGGCAAGAGAAGAAAGTCTATCGGCTTGTCAAATCTCTGTACGGGATGAAACAAGCCCCGAAGTAATGGCACAAAAATTTGATAGTACTCTAATATCGAAGTGTTTCTCCATTAATGAGTGTGACAGTTATGTCTACATGAAAGGTAACTCTGACTCGTTCGTTATGATATACCTGTATGTAGACGATATGTTGATCACAGGGAGCAGTCCTAGCATAATTTTAGAGACTAAGAACATGTTAAAACAATGCTTCGACATGAAGGATATGGGTATCGCAGATGTCATCTTAGGGATAAAAATCTCTAAGACGTCTGACGGACTGGTCTTATCTCAATCTCACTACATTGAGGATGTTTTGAGAAAGTTCGAGATGTTTGACAGTTCGCCTATAAAGTCACCAATGGATAGAAATCAAAAACTTGATAAAAATCGTGGTGCACCCTTATGCCAGGAGAAATATGCACAGGTGATTGGTAGTTTGATGTACATAACAAACTGCACCCGACCTGATATTGCTTATGCAGTCAACAAGTTGGCTAGGTTTACCCGTAATCCAAGTAATGATCACTAGAAGGCGTTGAATCGGGTACTTTAATACCTGAAATACACGCTAACTTACGAGTTGCATTATTTGAGATATCCAATTATACTAGAGGGGTACATTGATTCAAACTGGATATCTGACATAGAAAACACCAAGTCCACCAGTGGGTATGTATTTACAATTGGTGGTGGGTTGTGTCTTGGAAATCTTCTAAGCAAACTTGCATTGCCCGATCCATGATGGAATTAGAGTTTATCACTTTAGACAAAGCAGGAGAAGAAGTTGAGTGACTTCACGACTTCTTAGAGGATGTTCCTTGTTGGAACAAATTTGTACCTTTTGTAATAATCCATTGTAATAGCCAGTCGGCTCTAGGAAGGGCACGTAATTCTATGTACAACGGCAAGTCTCGTCATATTCGATGGAGACATAAGACCGTTAGTCAGCTGATCACTACGGGTATAATATCCATTGATTACATAAAATCAAAGGATAACATAGTTGACCCACTGACAAAGGGCTTACCCAAGGATCAGATGTTCTACCTGTCTAGGGGAATGGGCTTAAAACCCAAAGTATAAGGACCAATACGGTGGTAACCCAACCTTACTGACTGGAGATCACAGGAATTAGGTTCAATGGAAAAACTAAGTTGTAAAGGTTCAGTTGATCGCTTCGGTGGAAGCATGAGCACTTCGGATACTGATTTCTGTGAAGGAACACCAAATTCAAAGTCGTTCCCGCGATAGACTATAAGTGCTATCTGCAGTGTGGGTGAAGGTTAAGTTTCCAAAACCTTTAATAATCCTCACCGGTTGAGGTAAGGTTTGGGGAAATTTTTAATGGTTCCTAACACTTGTAAAGTGGGTTATAACAGGATACCTTGTAGGAGACTACCTATTTAAGTGCTAGGACAGGCCGCCTCAAATGAACGCACTTAAGAATCCAAGAAGTGTCCACGGCCACAACGGATAAAATATTACGTAGAACTGAGTAGAGGAAGTTGTTGTGTTGGTACCATTGACTTGACTTACACTAAATACTGACGGTTCAAGACATCACGTTCACCGCGTAGTAAGTAAGTCCGATGGTATTCAACTATGGAAGGTTCAAAGCGTATGCTACCTATCCAGATGCAATATCGGTCCGCTGAAAGATTGCTAGAAAAGGCACCATGTGTGTGCGCCAAAATCTCTTTCAAGAGAGGATTGTTGGAAATTTACTAAATGTGGAAATAAGTATATCCCATCAATTTATGACTCAAACAATTAGGCCCGCACAACGGAAACGTCGTTTCCACACACGTGCACACGTAGTGTCAAGTATTGCAAATTTCATTAGTGAAAGAGATATTGGTACGTATGTAATATGTTTGAGTCATAGAATTATGGACGGTTATTGGCCAAATGACAAAGTATTCCACGTTGTTAAATGAAGGAAGAAGTGTACAAAGTGTAAAAAGAAACGAGTCGGAAATCGCCGCGGAGCCGTGAAGGGTCGTGGCGCCACACCGTCGGAGCCGCGGCGCCTCCCAGGCTGTGCCGCGGCGCAAAATGGCTGGTCACCATCGGAGCCGCGACGCGATGATTCACGCGCGCGCGCGCCGGAGGCAGAATGCTGCGACGGAAAGTTGAAAAAATCTGACGTTTGGGCTGGTTTTGGAGCATTGATTCTCCATTACTTGCCACATGAATTCAGCCATTATTTGGCTGAATGTAACCCCTCAATTAAGTGCAATTACATGGCTATTGAGGCCATTAGTTGGCTACTTGAGGGGTCTTTTCCTTACACTATAAATTGAGGCCTTTGACTCAATTGAAACACACTACACTTAACACTTAGAAAATTCTCCAGATTTTTTGATTTCATATTCTTCCTCTCTAGCAAAATTACTATACTCAAAGTTCTTCAAGAGTAACACTTGAGTTTCCTTTGCTCACTTGTTAAAGTTGATGTTGTATCTTGGGAGACTATTGCTCAATACCGTAAAAGGAGATATACGGGGCAATCTTGTCTTAAAGACAGAGTGTCATCACTCGTCTCAGCAAATCACACAAGCAGGTTTACAAGTTCTTGATTTTCAGTTTTATTATAATAGTTAGTTTATCCTTTCTACTATTGTAATAGTTGCTTACTTTCCGTTTCCTACAACAATTGTATCCCAACAATAATTTCATTGGAGAGTACAACAATCTTTATCATGAATCAAATGAACAATTTTTCCACAGGTGACACAACAGCAGACGTCGAAATCATGTCATTATCCTTGTCCTTGCGCAAATACTCAAGAAATACATAACGACTTGTCCCAGGCATATTGCGTTGCGGCAATTCGTGTAATCAGAGTGTCTGGGCTGTTTAGATTCCAGTGTCATAATCAAACTCTTCAAGCATAATTTCCTTTGCTTTTGCAATTTTCTTGGTGTCTTTATTATTTTTAAAATGTCTCCTACTTCAAAAATTGTTATGTATTCAAGTCACTGGATATTACTAACTTGTGAGTACTCCAACTTCAAGGCCTTGATCAATATGAAAAAGTAAGATTATTTGAAACCCTTTTGACGCATTTGAAATTGGATCATCAATATAATGTCTATACAACTTTTTCTGATATATTTCCATTGTCCTCGAGGCGTCGACCACTAAAGAAATCTATTACGATCACTTTTGGCATTTAAAATGATCTTAGGATCAATTCGTTGGGAATAGTTTGTAGCGTGCAGGGTTTTTTTTTTTTTTTTTGATTGTGAATGGAATAGTTCTGACTATTAATGAAAGAGTATGAAGTGTTGGGCAATAGTTTTTTCTTTGTTTTGTTAAATAGGCTATTTAGTCAAATTAATAAGAAGGAATTTAAGTAATTTAACTTTCAAGTTAGGGAGTTTATGCTTTTAATATAATATATTTATAGATTTGTTCAGTTTATAATTTGCAGTCCCCTAAATAATGCACTATTTATGATTGATAATGTTTGTGGATATTATATATAGTCAAATCTTTCTATAATAGCAGTTTTTGTCTGAAAATTTCATGGCTGCTATAGTGAAGATATATATATATATATATATATATTCATTTGATGTTTAGATCTTATTTAGCTATTATAAATAAAAGTACACTAATAATTACATTTCTGTATTTTTTATGTTATAAAAGAAAGAGAATATAACTGTCAATTTTAAAATCTCAATTGATTTCCATATCTCATTAATTAAAAAATTGAAAAAACTAAGAAATTACTAATAAATTTATAACTAGTTGTACCATACCAATAAAGAATTAAAATCTAAGAAACATATGCATTTAAAATTATTTGAAAATTTAAATATTTCAAGTTTGACGTAAGAATTCTATAATTGTAGGTTGTTTCATAAATTTCAGTCTCTTAGTGATAATATAACGCTTGAATTGACTAATAATTTTATTCAAACTTCAACAAAAGGGAATTCAATAACTTTCTCTTGAAGGTTGTGTAAGAGCTTAACAATTGACTCTTCTTAGAATGAAAGCTTTTGTTAATTAATGATGATTTTCATAAATATTTTAATTGTTATATATAATATATTTCTTACAAATATTATTACACAATATTTGAGTATGATTGTTAAGAGAGGTAATTTTACAAAGAGTGTACCGTTATAATGAATGACATTGCTCTTTTATGTAGAATGTTGTTATAGAGAAATACAATATAAAATGAAAAGTCAATTCCAGAAAAAATCTGATTATTATAATGAAATGTTGTTATAAAGAATGATAATTATAGAGATGTTTGATGGTCTTTAGGATTGTAGAGTTGGTCTTGCGAGTCTTAGGTCAACTGTTTATATATTGAATATTTGATTGTAACGTCTTTAATTTATGATTGATAATGTTAGTGGATTTTATGTGCATTTTACATTTGTACTAAATATTGGTTCATGATTATGAGAATGCTCTTGGTCTAAAGAGACTGTCCTACAATCCAAATGGAAATCGAGCATTCAGTTGGCTGCTTCTATAGAGAGGCGAAGCGTTGTATTATACATTTGTACTAAATATTGGTTCATGACTATGAGATGCTCTTGGTCCAAAGAAGACTGTCCTACAACCAAAATGGAAATTGATCATTCACTTGACTGCTCGAAACGTCTTTGGCTTAGCATTGTACTACATAAGGCTTCAACTCTACTATAGCGATTCCCTAACTCAAAGCTATGGTCAATCTTCTAAAATCTGTTTATTTTGAAAAGTGTTTCTTAAAAAAAAATAGTAAAAAATAGTGTCTGATCAATTAATTTAAAAATATTTTTGAGCAGCAATTAATATTTGATCATGCGTTTAAAAAGCGTTTTAAGTGCATTTTTTTCAAAAAAGTGTTTTTCGGCAAAAACTATTTTTTTTAGCTTTTGAAAAACTGTTTCTGCTACTCCTCAAAAATATTTATTTTTCCCAAAAGCTTGATCAAACATCTTAATTTTTTAAAATAAGTACTTTTTGAAAACAATAAACAGTTTTGGAAAAATATAAGCTTGGTCAAACAAGCTAGTCTCTCTTAGCGCAGGCACGACCCATTGGATTGTAACACTAATTTTGCCGAACAACTTTCTATATGATCTCAAACTTTAAACATGTTTTAACTATATAATAGAGATGTCATCCCTTTAGAACTTTTTTGAGACAGTAAATAACCTCTCTAATAGAAGAATTACAGATACTTTTCGTCTATACGCATACATATAAATTTGGGGTCAATTCAATCTATTTCGCGAATTGTTTCAAAAATCAAAATGCTCTTTTTAACAGCTAAGTAAAGATATCCTCTGTGTATTCAGTATATGTTAGAGAATCAAAAGGTAAAAAAGCACTTTGCTTATGTCCTTTAGAGAATCAAAGGTAAAAAAAAACAACTTTGCTTTAATCCAAAATAGTAGAACAATTAAAATAAAATGATGCAGTGATATGTCTTAAAATAGGAGAGACAAGATCATATAATATGAAAAGCCACAATTTATTTATCATCACATAGCGGATTACAAGCATGGAGTATTAACCATACGGCTCCAATTTATTTTCTTGGGGCTAGACGTGGACATATACACTCTATACGAGTACCTTTTTTCTAACCAACTCGAGGAATTTGTACAACAAAGTCCAACACATTAACAAAAAGACGAACTCGATCACATCTAAAATCTGCTGTCACGGGAGAACCATTCAATACACTTGGAACATTAGTTAGTCTTGAGTTTTCCTTTTGAATTGTTTCCCTAGCCAACTTTGCTGGTACCCCAACAAGTTCCGGCCATGTATCTTTTCTCACTCCTATAATTTATACATATATTAGGGGAAAATAAGAAATGTTATGCACAAACAATTAGGTAACATAGGAATAAAGTAAGAATCAGGAGATGAAGAGTTTTAAAAATCAAACCTGGGCAACCAGACTGAGCCCTGAGAGGTTGGGCGACTGTTCATATAGAATTAATTTACATTAGTTTTTGTTTGAATTAATAGAAATAAATGTAAAAATCACTATTAAAAAAATACGCAAAATTCTGACAAACATTCCTATCGGAACACCGTCTGAAATATGTAATTTTCCACAAGCCAATTTCCGATAGATTCTGTCGAAAATTCTAATCGGAGCTTCTCCTCTTCTACTAGAGAGATTTCGATAGAAATTTCTTGAAGTCTTAGAAAAGGCTCGACGATCGGGAGAAGCAAAACGAAATCCGGATTTGATCGAAAAAGAAGCAAGACTATGAATACCCTGACCGATCATCATCGGATATTCTTTAATAGCGAAAGTATAAAAATAAATGCGGAATTAATGAGAGAGGGAAATAAGGACTAACGTGATGCAAGAAGCAAGAAAGCAACCACGAGAGTTAACTTCTCCATATAGTCTTTTGTCTAAATTATTTTGCTTTGATTTGTTAGAGATTCATTTGGTTATATGTGGATATTTATAGGCAGTTAGTGCCTCAATCACATGAGATACTTCTTTCCCTAAGCAAACATATAGTACACTAATTTAATGTTGAAGATAAGCTTAATGAGTTGCCGACTATGTTAATTAATTTCTTTTATTTGTTCACATTGTGCAATTTGCATCCATTGACCTTCTAGCTTGTAGTACACTAAAAAAATCGTATAGAAGTTGAATGTTCTACAAAATTCAGTGTTGACTTGAAAAACAGGAAAAAATAACACCCTAAAAACAAATGATCCATATAGATAATGTAAAGAATGGATTTTAGGCCTAACTCAATCTCAAAAGCTAGCTTGTAGGGTGAGGATTGTCCAAGTTCATCTAAGGAGTCCATGTTCCCATTTCATTTTCGATGTGGGACGTTTAACACTCCCCCACACGCCCAGACCTCGTTAACTGGAGCGTGGACAATATAATTTGAGGGTCCAACATCGGTGAACAAAGAAGTGGAATGAGTCAAGCCCTGATACCATTTAAATAATGGATCTTAGGCGTAACTCAACCCCAAAAGCTAGCTTGTAGGGTGAGGATTGTCCAAGTCCATATAAGGAATCCATGTTTCCATTCCATTTCCGATATGGGACTCTTAACAGATTGTTAAGACTCAAAAGTATTTAGCCGAATCAAGTGACAACCGAAGGTGGAAAAGGATTCTAAATCGGTAACTGAGCGGAATCATAGCCGAATCCGTTAGTCCTTACCCTCGGCTAGAAAAGCATCATCGGCTATTACAGTAGTCTGACCGAGTCATAATTCCAAAGAACGGCTGAGACCCACATATACTCGGATGCCTCGAAGACCAAGTCAAAGGACCTTCTAGAAAAGGTAGCAACCAGCAACAGCCAGAAGGGAGTGTCGTTAATCGTGCTAGAGGTTTAGGAGAAAAAATCTGCACCACCTCTTCATAGTTGGCTAGTGGATTTAATGGGAAGTTCGGTGGCTAACATAGGGGGTCACGTTTATTTTTCTTGTACTATAAATATATGACTCGTTTGTACAGAAAAGGAGACAACACAATCAATCAAAAATATATTTTTTACATATCTTCATTCTATCTTTGTCGTCTTTATTGCACTTTAGCTGTATTTATATTTCTTACCACTTAGTTTACTCAATCACCATCCTAATGCTTTCTTGTCACGACCCAAACCGGAGGGCCATGACGGGCACCCGGACCCTACCTGCCGGGCACCACTCTTCATACAGTCACCATCAAATCATAATTAAACACGGGCCACAAGGGCCGTCCCCCAGTACCTTGTGACATATATATTAAGGACGACAGGGACATACATGACTACTACATACATGACATCCGTCTACAAGCCTCTAAAGAATACATGACATCACGAGGATGGGACAGGGCCCCGCCATACCCATACGCATATGTAAAATATCATACCAAGACTAAACTGCAACTTTGGAACATATAGAGTGCTACAATATCAGCTGAACCAACAACGTACTAGCGCGAACCGTCCCACTGTTTACCTAAACATGCGGGCATGAAATGCAGCGTCCCCAACAAAAGGAACGTCAATACGACTGATGTACTGAGTATGTCAGGCATGAATAATAGCATAACAAGAATACATGATAAACTGAGACAGAAATAGCCGACAACATATATTGACCTCATCGGGCATCTTCCTTGCCATAACAGCCTCTATGGGCATCATATCATATCGGCCTCTGTGGGCATAATCATTATCATATTGGCCTCATTGGGCATCTTTCTTTTCGTGATAGTATGTACTAGCTACAGGTGGTGTGCGTATATAACGTCATTCCCTTTTCCCCATCCCCTACATATATATAATTCATACCATATAGTAGTGTATATAACACATGTGGGTCCAGAATAATACATGAATATAATGCAAATGTATGAATGACAATAAAACATTCTGAACTTATCGGATGACATAATATCCTTGTAGCTTCGGCTAACACTATGAACATTAACATGTACCTTCGGCTAATATTGAGAATACCAACATGTACCTTCGGCTAACATTGGGAATGCCAACATGTACCTTCGGTTAACATTGGAAATATCAACATCTTTCCCATATACCTCAATAAGAATTTTAGGAACATATTTAGACATGCTTTTAACATAGTAATCAATAACATGAATAACCTTAACTACTAAGAGTAGAATAATTTATGGAACAACATCACGTTCACGTTTCGTTACATGAAACATGCCAAAAGAAGAAATGATTTGACTTAACATACCTGTGTGCGTTGCCTAACAACACAATTCACGCAGCTCGTCTAGAGTCTCAACCTTAGCTTCACTACGAAGAAATCTCCTATCCGCTAAACAGAAGAAGACATTGCTACGTAGTTGGAGAAGATGACGTTACTAAGTGAATTTGTGAAGTTCAAGTGAGAAATGAGAATTATTTATTCATTTGTTCATTCAATCAGTTTCACTAGTGAGTCCAAGATTTTTTTTCTATTTGGCCTATGATTTCTCCATTAGTACAACCAACAGCCCTCTTCCTCTTTATTCCCTCAAGAAGCTAACGTATTCTTTAGCTGCTACTATGAAAAAAAGTCATCCTATATTTCCTTGAAAAATGAACTCTCACGATGGAAGAGTATGAACACAACCCCACTTTCCTTCACACATGTCATCTTTTGGCCAATTCCCTTTAATACTCATCACTAATAATGCCACCTTACTCGTATATGCATGTATATAACTCCACCTACTCACATATTTATATAATATGAATATAACTTATCTATTTGTGGATAATTATTACACATGTTAATAAAATAAACTCACTAATTAAAATACTAATAAGTCAAAATATCTCATAAATAGTTACACATACACTAATAAATATTGAGATATCTAGAAAATATATTTCATCTACTCCTAATTAAGATCACAATTAATCCCTTACTCTCCCACTTTATTTTTATAATCTCAACTCACTTAAATAAGGATCATTTAACACAATTCATATACTAATTATCATGACCACGTGGTATAACACTAGTCCATAACTTAATTTTACAAACACCAAATATAATACTATAAGTCTGCATAATTAATAATTCAAATATATAAAAAAGAGTTGGAGAAAATCGTAGTCAAAGAAAGAGTTGTTCGACTCCTAAAATTGGTCAACCTTCATATAAATTGGGACGGATAGAGTAGTAATTATTTGACAAAACCAAATGAAAAATGTTCCAAAATAAACAAACAAATAAATAAAAAACAAAGATGTTAAGCATATCACTGTTGCTTCTTGTTTTTGCAGTTACGTTTTCAATAAATGCATAAATAAGTCAAGGGGAGAAAACAAATACAATTTATACCCTCTTGCTGATTAGTACCATTAGTCATGAGCCTCGCCTTATATCTCTCTAAGTCATCATTGTCTCTGTATTTGTGTCGAAAAAGCCACATGCATCGGATCACATTCACCCCCTCCGATCGAGGAACCAAATCTCAAGTGTGTTGTTTCGTTAAAGCATTAAACCCCTCACACATGACCGCATTCCAATTTGGGTCTAGTTTGGCTAATTTTGGTCTTTTGAGAATTGGGGATATGATTTGTGTAGATAGGCTAAATTGGACTTTGGGTTTGAAAATCCCATGTTGGGCACGGGTTTCCATATGGTGCGAGAGTGCTAGCTGGGCATGTTTGATGGGTATTGGGTCTGGTTCTCTGTTTGGGTTTGGAATCGAGTGTTGGGTCTGGTTCTATGTTTGTTGGGTGTCGGATTATGGACTGGGTACATTGGCTGGTGTGGGTGGTACCGATCTGGGTGGGTCGATATTGGAAACAGTGGTGGGGTTGTGTGGTGTTGCCGATTTGGGTAGATCGTGATCGGGGGAGGTCAACGATATGGGTTACGGTGTCGGTGGCGGGGAGGGACCGTTGTTCTGGTTTGGTGGTGGGACTATGGTGGTACGATTTGGGTTTCCGATGGTTGGTGTGGTTGCAGGGTGGCATTGGGGTTGCGGTGGTGACACAGAAATGGGGAAGGTGACCGAAGATGGTGCCGAGATGTTGGGCCAATTGTCGGTGACCAGAGTGGCAATCGGCGGTGACAGTGACGGAGAGCAGGCGGGTGGCAGAGACGTGGGGTTGTGTTCTATGGTGGCGGCAGTAGGTGACAGAGATGGGTTGATGGTGGTGGACTGACACAGTTCGCGGAGGATGACTGGAGAGATGCCAGACTTGTTAAGGAAAGTGTAGTTCGTGTTTCAGAATTTTTGGATATTCAAAAACATGAAGACTGTCTCGTTAAATGTGACGTGACGAGAGACGTGGATTTTGCGAGTAGACAAATCGTAGCACATATAGCCCCTATGATTAGTAGGAAAACCTATGAGGACACACGGGGTGGTACGAGATGCTAATTTATGATGGGCGGTGGAGACCAGATTTGGGTTGCACAGGCAACCGAAAATTCTAAGGTGATCGTAGAAAGGTATCCGACGGTAGAGAATTTCGGTGGGGGTCTTGTACTGAAGATTACTGGTAGGTAAAATATTAAGGATGTATTCTACCATTTTGACTGCATAGACCCAAAATGATGGGGGGGGGGGGGGAGATACATGGAAAAGAATGGTACGAACCATATTATTGATAGTACGGATGATTCTTTCGGCTTTTCCGTTTTGGGGGTGAGGTGTGGGGACAGGAGAAACGGAAGACCGTGCCATTATTGGTACAAAAATAATGGAACACGGAATTATTAAACGCACGACCATTATCATATTGGAATGATTTGATGGATTTTTCAAATTGTGTTTTGATAAATGTGCGAAACTTGAGAAATTTGGCAAAAACTTCATACTTGAATTTTAGAGGGTAAATCCAGATAAAGTGTGAAAAGTCATCTAATAACACAAGATAAAATTTATGACTCGTAAACTAATAACAGGAGATGTCCATAAATCTGCATGAACAATATCAAGCGGAGAAAACGTAACAGTTAAAGAAGACTGAAAGGGAAGACGGACATGTTTGCCTAAAGGACAAGAAAGACATTGTTGGACATGTTTCCCATTATTACAACGAATTAAATTATTATTTCTGAAAAAACCAAAGATAGGAGCTCATGGGTGTCCGAGTCTATTGTGCCATGTTGACGGAGAGATTGTGGCTAAAGCGGTGGGAGGAGAGACTTCGGAATTTAGAGATGTGGGAGGGGTGACACTAGCAACTGACGTGGATAGGAAAGGATATAGGTCTCCCTCACTATTGCATCTTGTAAGTAGTGTCCCGGTACGTATAGAAAACTCAAATGGGTCAAAATTAATTGATACAGAATTATCCGTGGCAATTTTTTAACTGAGATTAGATTTTTGATAATGTGTGTGGCATATAGGACGTTATTTAAGGAGAAGTGAGGATGCGGTGGTGGGGTTAGCGTGTGTCCAAATGCCTGAAATGGAATGCGATAGTCGTTTTTACTAGAATAGATTGTGGAGTATTTAAATTTTGCAGTTGACGAAGATTACCAGAATTGTTGGTGAGGTGAGACGTGGTGCCCGTATCATGCATTATCGGACTTTCGATGAGTCAATGTGTTGAAAACATGACCCATATTGGATTGGGAAAACCCGGAGCACACTGCGGGGCCCTAGGAAATTGAGCTTGCTCAGTGTGGCCTGTTTGCAATTGAAGCGGACCTGTACCGGAGGCCCAATACCCCAACTACTGCTTTGGAACTGTGGGATGATGGAAGGACTGCTGGTGGGTCATAATTACTGGGCCACTGGTGGAAGGTGTTGGGCTTATGCTTAAGGCCCAGTGTCCATGCTGCTGCCAGGGCAGTGGACTCGTGTAGGGGACCCGACGCCCTCTGCCACCACTGCGCCGTTGGTCACTGCCACGTCCGTGGTTGTGCTCTGTCATGACGTCTTCCGGAGCGGGGAAGAGAGAGTGAACGTATATGGGCAGTATATGAGGCAAAAACAGTCGTATACGAGGTGTACAACGGCTCAGAGAGGTTGTATACGGTAGTATATCGTGGCAAGGACGGTATATCAGCCGTATACAAAGTGTATATCGGCGTGTATAGGCATATATGAAGGGTATACGGCCTGGTGGAGATATAAAGAAGGAAAGAGGGTTGTATATCAGCAGTATACCAGGGGTATACAGGGCCGTTTGCAGAATTGGAGGGTTGGGCGGATGTATATCGGTGGTATACGATCGGTTCGGCGCAGGAAAAATAGAGGGATGGGCGGCCGAAATTAGGTCTTAGGTCGGGAAGGATTGTTGGCTCTTGATACCATGTAGATTGTATTGATCTCCCCTTGGAGAGTCTTTCTCATTAATACAAATATATATAATGTACAATGTGGAATCCTAATACACTAAAGATCATATATCTATCATAATTATATATTACTAAATATTACACAATATATGAGATATATTCTAATTATAGTACAATGTGGACTGTACACGTTAATAATAACATCGAAGAGATGAAGAGATGAAGATAACGTGGTACTGGTCTAACCTTTAAAATTAATTGAGTCACCATGATTTACCTCCTTCACAGACCTGTCGGACCGGGGTGTGGGGGCTCCTGGGGTGGGAGTTTCACCTTTTTTTTTTTTGAAATAGAAGAGATGAAGATGTGTAGACTTTTGGGTAGTATTTAATGGTAGGTAAGAAAGCAACAGATTAGCTTACACAATCCTAAAAAGCTAAAATCACACGCTAACACACACATCTGTCCCTCTCCCGTCGAGGGCGTAATGGAATGACGAGTATTCCTCTATTTTTAATATGAAGTACTATCGAAATGGAAAGCTTCAAAAAGAACGTTTTATTCCTTTAGTAAAATATTTTTTGTGAATCCCACTTAATTAGACCAACAAACTTTTCAATATATAAAAAATAAGTCTTTCTTATCTAAAAGACTTAAGTTATTAGAGAGAACACATTTTTATTTACTTACTTATATTCTTAACACACATCCTCACGTGCAAGACATTTTTTTGGTGTCATATATAGCTAGCCAAGTACGTGAAAAAATCTTTTTAATTATGGATGGCGATGCAATTCAATCTCCAGTGCTTCTGTCTTCTCTGATATCATAATAAAGTGTGTGATCATTACATCTAAAAGTTTAATCTATTAGATATTTTCAACACTTATCATCTCTTGAGCCAACTCCTATGGCCCTATCCCCTCGTAAAAGAAAAAAGAAATTGCTCTTCTGGTTTGTCTTGGTATATAAAATTTTCTTCGGATAGGATTTTTTTTGTATATGCATTGCAAATAATGTATACCAATAAATTGACTTCTTGCATTGTACTTCTGATTTCTGCAAGACCGAGTCATATTCGAAACTTAAGATTATGAAACTTATGATTATGCATCTGTCCTTTTCATCCATCGTCTTGTTTGGTTTTTTTAACTATAATGTTCATTCTCTACAGCTGTAATTGGATGTAATTTTATGTATTTATATGTGCCTAACTATGGATTATGCATCTGTCCTTTTCATACCCCCTTTTTCCTACATATTTTTATTTATATGTAATAATTAAACATATTTTTATTTATATGTAATAATTAAACATTGATTCTTATTTATATGTAATAATTAAACATTGATTCTTATGTAAAGTTTATTGCATTTCACCTCTCAGAAATGACGGACTTTATCAAACAATATATATAAATCTACATACATATACTAAATTAAGTTAATTTCATGGTTTATTTCATCTCCCAATATATAAATATATACAAGTCTACATAATCAATTTAGGCTATCTCTAAGGATATGCTAATCAATACAATATATCTAATTATATAATTCTAATTCTAATATAATTGATATAATGGGATGTGATGGAGATAATTAGGGATTATGTCCCTAATTATCCTAACATCCCCGCAGTTTTAGCGGGAGATTTTCGTATGCTGAGACTATCCCTGATATCATCAAACAATACGCACGGAAGACCTTTGGTGAAGATGTCAGCAATCTGATAACGGGACGGTACATGGAGAACACAGACTTGTCCATGTGCAACCTTTTCTTGAACAAATAAGATATCAATTTCTATGTGTTTTGTGCGTTGATGCTGAACATGGTTACCTGATAAGTAAATCGCACACATTATCATAATAAATCACAGTTGTTTTTTCGATCGGACAATGGAGTTCTAAAAGGAGATTACGGAGCCAACATGATTCAGTGACCACATTAGCTATCCCTCGATATTCTGCTTCAGCACTTGACCAAGACATCGCCGGTTGTCGTTTCGACGACCATGAGATGAGATTGTCTCCAAAAAACACACAATAACCAGAGGTGGAACGACATGTGTCTGAGCAGCCACCCCAATCAATCTGTATAAGACGATAGACTCAAAATGGAGGACTTATATAAGTGCAACCCAAAATGAAGTGTACCTTTAACATACCGCAGAATACGCTTGAGAGCTCTCATATGTTCTTCTTTCGGATCGTGCATATGTAAACACACCTGTTGAACTGCATATGAGATATCATGTCTAGGAAAGGTAAGATATTGCAGTGCCCCGGCTAAGCTGCGGTAATGTGTTGGATCACTGTATGGAGTCCCTGTAGAGTTACTCAATTTTGCTTTAGTATCAACCGGTGTATGTGACGGTTTGCACGAGGACATCCCAGCTTTGTCAATGATCTCCTCTGCATATTTCTTTTGATTTAGAAACAGACCACCAACATATTGAGTTACAGCAATTCTCAAAAAATAATTTAAGGGGCCCAAATCCTTCATTGCAAATTCTGCTGCAAGGAGGGACATAATAGACTGACGAAGTGATGCAGATGATGCTGTGAGAATGATATCATCTACATATAGAAGTATGTATGCCATGTCATGTCCTTTCCTATAAATGAACAAGGTCTAATCGGACTTGTTGTGTGAGAAACCCAGTGTGGATACAAAATCTGCAAACCTGTTATACCATGTCCGGGGAGCCTGTTTCAAACTATATATGATTTTTTTAACAGACAAACATAATTCGGATGTATAGGATCTCGAAAATCCAAAGGTTGGTGCATGTAAATTATCTTTTGTAGATGGCAATGTAAGAATGCATTTTTGACATCTAACTAATGAATGGACCATGATTTTGATAGTTCCATGCTAAGAACATTCCTGATGGTTGCTGGCTTAACTACCGGACTGAATGTTTCACCACAATCCACACCAACCTGCTGAGACCTGCCATCACCAACAAGACGAGCTTTGTATCTCGCAAATGAGCTATCAGAATTCTTTTTATGACAGAAAACCCACATAGACCTTATTATGTTAACATTATATGGATGGGGCACTAACTCCCACGTCTTATTTTTAATAAGAACATTAATTTCGTCTAACATGGCAGCTTTCCAATTTGGGTCTGATAGGGCCGCTTTGGGATTTTTTGGAAGAGGTGATGGTTAAACTAAAGATGTTAGGTTAAAATGACGCTTGGACTGAAAAATTCCGTGCATGGCACGGGTTTCAGTGGTCCGAGGTTGGGGATTTGGGCTTTCGGGTTGGCTAGTGAGTCGAGGGGATGACCGGACTTGGGCCAAAACGAATGGCTGGTTGTTATGGGTTACTGGTTGGTCATTGGGCCGACACGGGATGATGTGTTGGGCTGGAAAAAATTGGTCTGAAGACCTGGGTACTGGTAAGGGTAAAGGGGCAGTGGGTTCTCCCCCTTGGGCCTACCCTCCATAAGAAGTGGACTGGGCCGAGGCCGAGGGGAAAAAGGCAGTGACCTCTTCTCCTTGGACTAGCCCAGTCATATTTCTTGGTTAGGCTTGGGCGGGTCCCATATGGTTTTGGGTATTTAGTTGGTAATGTAAAATCGGATGTATTCCATCGTCCAAAAAATCATATGAAGATGGGGATGCCACGTGAGATTTAGCAAACGGGAATATAGACTCATCAAAAACTACGTGATGAGAAATAATGATTTTCCATTCGTCATATCATAACATTTATATCCCCTGTGAGTTTGCGGATATCCCAAAAATACACAAGGAGTGGAACGAGTCTGAAGTTTGTTAATGATTGTGGACAGAAACAAGGGATAACACAAACACCCAAAACCCTCAAATATGTAAAAGAAGGGAGACGGTAATACAACCTTTGTGTAGGTGATTTATTGGAGATTAGTTTGCTAGGAAGAATGTTTAAAATATATGTGGTCATTTGAAGTGCATGATGCCAAAAAACTAGTGGTGTGGACGAATGTACAAGAAGTGTACGAATTATATTGTTAATTGTTCGAATTTTTCTTTCGACTTTCCCATTTTTAGGTGATGTATGTGGACATGAAAGATGCAAGGACATCCCATTTTGGTGACAAAAAACATTAAATTGAGCATTTATAAATTCTCTCATTGTCACATTGAAAACATTTAATGCATTTGTCAAATTGAATTTTGATAAAAGCACTAAATTGTTTAAAAACGGTGAAACCTTGCGATTTCTGTCCTAAGGGAAATATCCACAGAAAATTCGAATAATCATCCAATATAAGCATATAATATTTATGACATTCATAACTCAAAACTAGGGAAGTCCACAAATCACAATGCATAAGATCAAATGGCAGAAGTGTTTGTTAATTAGATAATGCAAAAAAAAGTTTAACATGTTTTCCAAACACACAAATCTGGCAAACAGAAGAGTCCAAAAGTTTATTACAAACAATAAAATTATTTGTCCTAAGAGTGTTGAACATCGGTGCTCCCGGGTGTCCCAACCGATTATGACATACAACAACAACATACCCAGTGAAATCTCATAATGCGGAGTCTGGGGAGGGTAGAGTGTACACAGACCTTACATCTACCTTGATAGGTAGATCGGCTACGTTTCCGAGAGACCCTCGGTTCAAGACAAAGCACAAGCCCAAGCAAAGTAAGACACACAAAGTGCGTAAGTCATGACAACACATTTTGAAAAAGAAAGAAGCAAAAAGAAGCAATAGCTAATGCAAGTAAATAAGACAAACAAAATACACATAGTATCATAAATCAAACGACAATGGACTATAAGGCAATATGATAACCTAAGCGAGTCTACAATATTAATATTACAACTACCAGTTTGTAAGCGTAGGTAGGACTACGCTGGACTACCTACTATCCTTCTACCCTAATATGTGTCCTCCATAACCCCCCTATCTAAGGTCATGTCCTCAGTAAATTTCACATGCGCCATATCCCGTCTAAACACCTCTCTCCAATACTTCATCGGCCGTACCTCTACCCTTCATGTCTCTGTTCATAGCCAACCTTTCACACCTCCGCATTTGGGAATTTATGTCTCTTATCTGTACGTGTCTGAACCATCTCAACCTAGCTTCTCGCATCGTATCCTCCACTGAGGCCACTCCCACTCTGTCCCTGATATCATCATTTCTAATTTTATTCATCTTTGTATGCCCACACATTCATCTTAGCATCCTCATCTCCGCAACTTCATCTTTTAGGTGTGTGGAGTCTTGACCGACCAATATTCCGCCCCATACAACATGGTCGATCTAACCACTACCCTATAGAACGTGCATTTAAGTTTTGGTGGAACCTTTTTATCCCATAATACTCCATATGCGAGCCTCTATTTCATCCACCCTAACCCAATACGATATGTGAAATCGTCATCAATCTCTCCATTCCCTTGGATAATAGACCCGAGGTACTTGAAGCTCTCTTTCTTTGGAATGACCTGGGTACCAAGCCTCACCTCCGCGCCTGTCTCAAGGTCGCTCCCGTCATTGAACTTGCACTCTAAGTATTCTGTCTTGGTCCTACTCAGCCTCTGAACTATTTAGACTCCAGAGTTTATCTCCAAACCTCCAGCTTAGCGTTCACTCCGATGCGGGTCTCATCAATCAGGACTATGTCGTCTGCGAATAACATACATCATGGCACCTCCCCTTGGATTTGTCGCGTCAGTCCATCCATCACCAAGGCAAATAGGAATGAGCTAAGAGTTGATCCCTGGTGCAGCACCATCATCACTGGAAGTGCTCCTAGTCTTCTCCTACTGTCTGTATCCTGGTCTTGGCTCCATCATACATATCCTTGATTGCCCTAGTGTATGTCACAGGTACACCTCAAACATCTCCATAAAACCTCTATAGGGACTTAGTCGTATGCCTTCTCGAGGTCGATGAAAACCATATGTAAGTCTCTCTTCCTCTCCCTATACTGCTCCACCAACCTCCTAATAAGATGGATGGCTTCTGTAGTCGACCACCCTGGCATGAATCCAAACTGGTTCTCAAAGATAGACACTCCTCTTCTCACCCTCATCTCCAAGACTCTTTCCCAAACTTTCATAGTGTGGCTTAGCAGCTTAATACTCCTATAGTTGTTGCAACTCTGGATATCACATTTGTTCTTATACAAAAGAATCATTATACTCCACCTCCATTCTTCGGGAATCCTCTCCGTCTTAAAAATGATGTTAAACAACTCTGTCAGCCACTCCAAACCTGTACTGCCTGCGCTTTTCCAAAATTTAACTGGGATCTCATCAGGCCCGATTGCTCATCCCCTGCGCATCCTGCGCACAGCACCCTGAACCTCCTCAACCTTAATGTTTTCACAATACCCAAATTCTTGGTACCTACCAGAGTACTCCAAATCTCCCAGCACAATGTCTCTATCTTCTTTTTTGTTCAAGAGTATATGGAAGTAATACTGCCACCTGCGCCTGATATGTGCGTCCTCCACCAACACTTTGTCGTCCTCATCCTTGATGCACCTCACGTGATCCAAGTCTTGGGCCCTCCTCTCCCTCGCCTTGGCTAGTCTGTACAACTTCTTATCCCCGCCGTTTTCCTCTAATTCCACATATAGACGTTCAAAAGCCGCCGTTTTGGCCGCCGTAACGGCTAGGTTTGCCTCTTTCCGCGCCATCTTATATAATTTCCTATTCGTCCACTTCTCCACCTCATCTTTGCTTTCTACTAATTTCGTATACACCACTTTTTTTCTTCCACCTTCTCTTGATTTTATCATTTCACCACCAGTCCCCTCGATGCCCACCACAGCTACCCCGCGAGACTCCTAGCACTTCTCTAGCAACCTCCCGAATGCAACTGGTCGTCTTGTCCCACATTCCGGTCACATCCCCATTACTCTCCCAAGCCTCCTTGGTCATCAACCTTTCCCCTATCTCCTTTGCACTAGCCATTGTCAAACTCCCCATGCTATTACATCTCATTGGTGGCATCCCGTCTGAAAATCCTTCACAAAAATCCAAATTGATCAAAATTCACAGAAACATTGTTGTCAGTTGTAAAACATCGTACATATATCAAGTTTTTAATTAATGTTGGTGCATGTAAGATATTTTTTAAATATAACGGTGGGTGTGAGGGAGTTTTACTTGACCAATACCACGAATTGAAATTTCATGCCCACTACTAATAATAATATTTTTATTACTGCTCATATTAAAATAAGACGAGAGATTACCTTGAAATGTCGCCATGTGTGACGTAGCCCCTGTGTCCATGTACTACGAATCATTTGGAATGTTCAGATGTTCATGGCATGTTCGATATCGGTGGGAGCATAGCTTGCAGAAGATGATCCATGAGTTGCAAAATATTGTTGCGGACGAGAACCCAGAACTCTGAACTGTCGATTAAAAGATGAGGTCCTGGCCCACAATACGGGGGGTATGGGCACGGAGGGGCAGCCTATTGTGGGGCCCAAGCCCACGACGAGTACTATCCCCACTGGTTCCTGTCGGACTGGGCTTACGGCTGCCACTGGCTGGGCCGCCACTTCCCCTGCTGCGGGTGGTTGGTGCTATCGTCGGTTGGTTGGCCGTCGCCCCTACCCCGTCCTTTTCCACCATTATTTCTTCCTTTATTGTTGTTACAATTTGACCCCATTTTTTACCATTGTTATTGTGATTTCCAGTTCCACCCGAGAATTTAGGGAAGCAAAATCTGCAGAAAATGAATTAGTGGAGACAAAGACAGTTCCGGATGTGGCTGCCCCCGAGGCTGCTTGTTTCGCCTTACGGGTTTCTTCAAGAATTAATCGCGAACAAGCCTCATAAAATGGAGGCAACGGATTACTTTGCTGAACAAACGTAGCAACCCCATCATATTGTTCATTCAATCCCGCAATTAATTGAAGAACCAACTGTTGGTTTGTCACCAGCGCACCAACGTTGGTTAGTTGGTCGACAAGCATCTTCAATTCTTGACAATATGTGAAAACGTTTGAAAAACCCTCCAACTAGACGTTGGTGAATTGGTTTTCAAGATATACTGCCCTCGAAAGTTTATTATCTTGAAAAATATTTTGTAATCGTTCCCACGCTTGTTGAGCCGTAGAGTTTGATTCCAAAATAGTATGCAACAGGTCGTTGGAGAGGGTGCCGTAAATCCATTGAAGGACTATAGCATCTAAATGAGACCATAACTTTGTATCAACCCCGGTAGTGTCCAAAAAAGATTCGGAAGGGATTGATATGGTCTATTACTTCGTATGCTCGGCAGTGGATTTTGAATAACTCTGCCCACGAGGAGTATTGCCCTTTTTCCATCTCAATTGTAATGAAAATAAAGTTCTTGACGTTGTTTACGGCAAGAGCTGAATGAAATTTTTGTGGCTCGGCCATAGTTTCCCACGAAAAACAAGAAGAAAAGATGAAGAGAGAAAAAAAATATGTTGGGATTGGTAGAAGAACCCTAAACCGAAAGTTGTATGGCGGCTAGGGTTGAAAGGTAGAAGAGTGGTTTTAGGGTTTGTAAAGAAAAAAACCATATATGTGGTGGCTGAAAATATTATTTCGGTGAGGGGCGGAGCTGAGAATATGAGGGAAGGGGGTGGGCAAAGTTTAATGTGTGGCTCTTGATACCATAAAGGAAGTTAATTCCATAGTTTATTTCATCTCCCAATATACAAATATATACAAGTCTACATAATCAATTTAAGTTATCTCTAAAGATACGCTAATCAATACAATATATCTAATCATCCTAATTATATAATTCTAATTATAATATAATTGATATGATGGGATATGATGGAGATAATTAGGGATTATGTCCCTAATTATCCTAACATATACTTAAGATTTAGAGTGATAGATTGAATAATTAATAGAGCCAGTTTAAAACCAACATCAGTTCTTTCAAACTCGTCTTAATTGTAGTTTATAAAATTATTTGTGTGGTCCGTGCCATGAATTATCATATTATCCACTGGTTTTTATTCTTTTTGTAGATAAAATAAAAAATGAATACTGCCTGTGAAATCGGACATTAGAATTGATCAATTTAAACCGGATGCTGAATAAGACTAAAGAATTCAATGTCCACTAGCTTCATGCTAAAAGTAGATCAATCCTTTTAAGCTAATGAAACGTCTAATCTAAACTATAAAATAGCTCATTACAAGAAAATATAATAGCTAAGCACCACACAAAATATGGCTCACACAATGTAATCTATGTATATCTTCACTCATGAATGTCTTCACAATGGCGGAGTCAAGGAGTCTATCCGAAATTCAACTTCGGAAATAAGTAAAAAATATTCATGACCAAACACCAACTAACAAGGGATATAAAAAAAATCCAAAATGGATATATGTCTCTTATGTAAGGGGATTCTAAATTTTGTGTTAAAAAACTATTGTTACTCTATTTAAACAATATAACTTTCCGAAAATAACTCAGTGACTGATAATCAGACCATAACCCTTCTGGACAGTAGCTAGCATTTTGCAAACATGCCATGATATTACTTGTGTAAAATGTACACTTTTCTTTCCCAAGATCAATCCATAATGACATGTATTATATACTCTGAAAACTATATACAAATGACATACTCCACTTAAGCGTTTTATAGCAGTAGGCAGGTCCTACAACCAAAAATTAAACATGTGTAAACCGTAGGAGCTACGCCCAACCATAGCAATTAGAGATCACAACTCTCAAGCATATACGCAAGCATTATAAAATTTCATGTTACAAACATGTTGCAGTAACAATTCATGAATCAAATGGATATCAAACTCTCTTTGCAATAACGCAATCAAAGAAAAACAATCTAAATTCATGTTCAAAATGATATGAGCTTCACATTGAAATCATTGTATCGCCTACACACGCAGTCAAATCAACACTTGCAAGCCCATCGCATGGCTAACTATAGATTCTTATCACTCATAGCCTTTTTCACAAAGTTCGTATAATGAAAAACATTTCATATACGCTTAATCAAAACACAAGTACTTGTCCTCTAGACGCAATAGTTTGAAATATTTTATTAAACCCATATAAAATAACTGCAGCAGTAAAGGGTGTAAAACAGGAAAGAAGAGATTCACAGGACATCACGTCTTTTGCCAGCAGAACTTACCAAAGTTGATGGTGTATGCAGTCATGATTGGTGAAAAACAAACATAGATAACCTTAGAACCCTCCAATATCAAAAGTTGTCTCCAATTTTTTCATGAGCAGTTATGGCTACATAGGAAGTATAAAACACTGAAGAGGTTAAATATCGGACCATAAGTTAGTAAGTTAATCAAGTTAGAGGCTTCACGAGCAGTCTTGGCACATAACTCAACAGAGCATCCAGAAATAGTCACCCAAGCTTGCAGATCTATTAAAATCTGGAAAACGATGTGGACCGAAATTTTGAAATAGTTCCTTCTACATCAACTTTGTCACCAAAGAGGGTTCTTCACAATTTTATTTTATTTTTGAAAATGGTAACATAAAATATAGTGATTTACAAATAAGAGTACCTATGGTGTGCCTGCCAACAAAAAGAGAACACTGCAGCAGAATGAGAGCCTTCTCCTAGTCCCTTTTGCAGGCACCCGGAACTGCAGCTATGGAGAAGCCAGAGACCAAAAATTCAAGAAAAAGGATGGTGATGCAGCAAACCAGCTTAAAAATGCCATTGCTGTAGCCGACATAAATCTCGTGCAGTGGTTCACTTTGCATTTGTCAAGATCGTTGCTAATAAGGACTGTAATTCCAGCAGATGCACAGGCAGCAGCAAATGTAAGAGTAGAAGTGATCTGCACCACAGAGAAATCACGAACCATGGTGATGATCACATATTAAAAAAAATCATTCTACAAGGACACCATTAAAACTTTCTTTTTGCAACATTGTCCCATTAAAATTCAGTAGATTGTGAACGATGTGTATCAACATTCCTTATAAGTTATAATAAATGAATATGAACATTATACTTGCAGTTGGATATAACAGAAAACTGACCAGATTGATCTTAAGAGTAGAAGTGCTATGCACCAGAGTGAATCATTAACCATAGTGATGATCACATATTAAAATCTTTCCACATGTGCCACTTATTTAAAAAATTATGCATATTTCATTGGCTTACCTTCCCCACTCAGAAATCTTGGAAAGCAACCTAATCAAGGCTATGGAGAACTGGCTGTTCAATCTTGTAAACTATACATTATGCTCTAGCAGTTACGATGTATCCAAAAATAGACGATGCAAAAGATGATCCAATTACTTCTCCCAACCAAATAATAACTGCACCTCAAGCCCAAACTAGTTATACTCCATATCTTCCCCTTCTATTCGGGTCCATTCATCCAATGCTGGTAAGTACTTGACTCTTAAAGCGCATACGGGTTTCTCTAAAACTAGATGTTCTATAAATCTAAAACTTATCCCTACACATACCTAATATAATTGTAACAACTAAACCTTAGCTTTATCCTCTATGTATGAGAAAACTAACTTTGCTGTATTACTATTTGAAAATGTGTAGTAGATGTCAAATTTGCTAAACGATTAAACTAGACTTGTAAAATATAGAACGAAAAGTATGTTAGGTTGGGATTGGTTCAATTATAACAAGGTAGGGAATTTTGACTTCACTTGATGATTAACTTTAGGATAATCAATTAATCCTACCTCTATCCAATTCTGTATACAAACTAGAACGTTTCTCACGTATATACTCATCTACCAAATTACCAGTACCATCAAACGCCTCATTAGAATCACCCTGTCAATTATATTGACTAACGGAAAAAGTACCAAAACCTCTCCTCTTGGTTAAGATCAAGACTTGAATTAAAAAGGATATGAAAAGCCAAGTGGAATTCTAGAAATTAAATCTTCTCTTTCAATTAAGATTTAGTGCAAACATCAACGAGAACCCATTTATGCCAGAACACCCAAAAAAGGCTATTGGGCCCTTCACCTACCTCAATAAATGCTTTGAACGATAAATATGTCATTAATGAGGAAACCGCACATAGGTTAAAATAGGAAATATTACACTTGAATTAATATGTCATGATACATCAATTATGCAACAATGAAGTCTACTCCATCACGAAGTTCAAATTCCCAAAAATATAGAAGCTTAACACAAGTTATAACTAAAACAAATAGTGAAAAGTAAAAGGTAAGTTTCATATATTTTGGTCTTTACTCCTTGAAATAGCTTGAACTTGGGAAGGGACGTGGTAAAAGTCTCCTCCTCAGCTTGAGTCTCCTTCTCTAGGGTAAACGTCTACCAAAAGTGAAATTTTTCAAATTTTACCCCTTGGAATTTGCACTATAAACGAAATGTACAACTGAAAAATCTCTCTCGAGACTAAAAGCATAACCCTATGTTACCCACTAACCATCTACCCTAATCCTAGCATATTTGTATAAATATTCTAGGAAATCTGTATAATCCCTCCATCCCAATTTATACGACACTTTTTCCTTTTTAGTCGGTTCCAAAAAATGACATCTTTCTATATTTAATAACAATTTAACTTTAAATACTCATTTTACCCTTGGTGAAATGATTTACCGCCACACAAATATCTATGACTCATTTTATACCACAAGTTTCAAAAGTCTTCATTTCTTTCTTAAATTCGGGCCAAGTCAAACACCTTCATATAAATTGTGATGGGGGAGTATATATTAGGTAGCTTGATTTACTCCTATTGTAATTAGAAATTGATTTGTATTGATTCTCTTTCCTTTTTAGGACAAGTAAACTTAGCTATATAAAACCCCAATAGCTTGAGGGAATAATCAAGTTGAGTTCCTCTCATTCACTTCCGATTCACATGGTATTGGAGCCTAGTTAAACCCAGCAACATAGAAAGAGAAAGTTTCAAACTCAGATTTTCTTTTCCACCTGATTCCGGCGAGTTTCAGGCGGTCAGATCATTTTTTCAACATTTCTTGGTTGTCTAACCCTATCCATCCAATTTCAACCTGATTTCGGCGAGTTCCCCGCCTTCAAATTTGACTTTTCCGGCGACTGCACTATTCATCACTTTTCGGCGAATTTTTTCCCCACAAATACTCCTCCCTCAGTTCCGACCAGACCCATACGGGTTGTATCAAATTCTGACCAGATTCCGGCAAGTCAGACTACTTTCCGGTAAGACAGTCAGGTTCTAGCGAGTTTTATTCACTGTTTCAGGCAAGATTTGGTTTATTCCGCACTTCAAATCTGTCATAGTCTTTGGTAATAGTGTCTTGCTCTTATTTTTGAAGTTATTTAATCTAGTGTTTGGAAAAATGTCATTTGGATTAGATATTTTTTCTAAACCTATGATTTCCAGCAACCCGAACCACTCCACCACTGAACCCTTGATTGGTAGTGCAAACTACTTATCTTGTTCTTCCTCTGTTCATTTATGGCGCAAGGGACAAGGTGTTCGGACCACTTAGTTAAATAGGCTAAGGATATTACTAAAAAGATAGGAGTGAATGGGAAAGGATTGATGCTCAGTTGTATGTCTGACTCAAAATTGATGCCATTGTTCTGACGGCTCCAAACTTACTTCTTTAGTTTGAGAAAAGGCTCGTGGACTATACACAAATGATATCTCCCACTTTTATAATGTGATATCTCGATTGACTAACCTTAGATTGTCTGCCTATCTTGGACAGGTTCAGACTGTTATGGAAGAATTTAATGAGTTGATGTACACTACTCCAAGTGTTGAAAAATAATTGGAGCAACGTCAGAAGATGTTTTTGATTGTTGAACTTGCTGGACTTCCATCTGATCTTGACTCTGTGTGAGATCAAATTTTGGCTAGCCCCACTGTTTCTACTATGGATGACATGTTCGCTCGATTATTACGACTAGCTGCACCACCTATGTCGTCTAGTCATTCGGTGACACTGGCAAACTCTTCCGTTCTAGCATCTCAGACTGGAAATCGACATGAGGCGACTCTGGGAAACCTCGGTCAAAGTGTGAGTATTGTAACAAATTGAGTCATACTCAGAATGTGTGTCGCGCTCTCCATGTTAATACAAAGAATGCGCATGTTGCTCAGACTGAATCCAATGGTAGTCCAACCAATCAACTATTCTCTTTATCTCTAAGGTAGAATACAATGACTATCTTCAAAATCAGGCGAGTAAGCATGCATCGTCATCAATAGCTTCCGTTGCTCAAACTAGTAGTCATGTTGCTTGTATCTCATAATTCACCTCATCTTAGGTCATGGACCCAGGCGTTTTTGATCACATTTCTGGTAACAAATCTTTATTGTCTAATATTACGTACTTTTTATAGTCAAGCAATCTTTTACCTTCTTTGAATAACGCACTTTTTGTCCCAAATTGTCCCTATAGTCTTCTGTCAATTAGTCGTTTGCCTAAGGCTTTAAATTGTTTCATCTCATTCTTTAGTGACTTCTTTATTATTCAGGACCTCAATACAAGAAGGATGATCGACGAAGGGCGCAAGTTAGATGGACTTCATTATCTCAATTCTCCCAGCTTCACTACAGTTTGTTCGATCTCCGACACTCTAGATTTAATCCACAGACGTTTGGGACACCCTAGTTTGTCCAAACTTCAAAAGAGGGTACCTAGCTTGTCTAAATTGTCCAAGTAGATTGTGAGCTATGTCAATTGGGGAAGCACACCTGAGCTACTTTTCCACATATTCCTAATAATCGTGCGGTCTCTTTTTCATTTAGTTCATTCTGATATTTGGGGTCCTAGTAGAGTTAGTTCTGCGTTGGGTTTTAAGTATTTTGTTACTTTCATTGATGATTACTCAAGATGTACTTGGATTTTCTTAATGAAAGATCGTTCTGAATTATTTTTCATATTTCAAACTTTTTTTGTTGAAATACAAAATCAGTTTGGTGTTTCTATTCTCATTTTTCGTAGTGATAATGCACGTGAATATTTATCATCTCAATTTCAACAATTTATGTCTTCCCATGGAATTTTTCATCAGACTTCTTGTCCTTACACTGCATAACAAAATGGGGTCACGGAGAGAGAAAATAGGCATATTATTAAGACTGCACGCACCCTTCTCATACATTGCATTTTTTGGGGATGCAGTGCTCACCTCTTGTTATTTAATTAACCATGTGCCTTTTTCTGCTATTCAAAATCAAGTTTCGCACTTTATTTTGTTTTTCAGTCAACCCTATTTTCTCTTCCACCGCGTGTCTTTGAGAGCGCATGCTTTGTCCACATTCTCACTCCAGGTAACGACAAATTCGCTCCTCGTGCTCTTAAGTATGTCTTTCTCGATTATTCAAGGATATAGAAGGGATATCGGTGCTTCTTACCTAACCTCCAGCGATACCTTATGTCTGTTGATGTTACCTTCTTTGAAGGTCAACTCTATTTTACCTCTTTTTCTACTAAAAAGTTAACATTTAGAAAGTTCTACCAGCTCCATCTTTTGGGGATCCCACCATAATCTACCCTTCCACACCACCTCCCACAGCTCCATCTTCCTCAGCTGCACCTCTACCATTATTGACTTATCACCATCGTCCACGTCCAAATGATTCATGCCCGCCATAAGAATCCTTACCTGCTGAGGACTTGTCTACACAGAGTCCCTCATTGCCATTCGAAAAAGTAATCGCTCTACTCTTAACCCTCATCCTATCTATACTTGTTTGAGCTATCACCAGTTGTCACCGGCCCATTCTGCCTTTGTATCATCGTTATCATCTGTGTCTATTCATAGGACTACAGGTGAAGCTCTAAGCTATCATTGAGAAGATGTCTGTCTTACACTCTAGTGGTACTTGGGAGCTCGTTCCTCTACCTCCAGGTAAGTCTACAATGGGAGGTAAGTCTACAGTTGGTTGTCATAGGGTATATACAATGAAGGTTGGCCCCGATGGACTGATTGATCGTCTGAAGGTTCGACTAGTTGCCAAGGGTTATACACAGGATTTTGAACTTGATATGGTGATACCTTCTCTCATATGGATAAGATTTCTTCAGTCCGTCTTTTTTTATCGATGGTTGTTGTTCGCCATTGGCCTCTCTATCAAATGGATATAAAAAATGTCATTTTTCATGGGGATCACAAAGATGAGGTATATATGGAGCAACCACTTGGTTTTGTTGCTCAGAGGGAGTCTTAGTAAAAATGTGCAGATTACGTCGAGCACTTTATGGCCTGAAGCAGTCTACTCGAGCATGGTTTGGGAAGTTAGCATGGTTATTAAGGAATTTGGCATGGTACAAAGTGAAGCTAATCATTCTGTATTTTATCGTCACTTACTTCCAGGTTTGTGCATGTATTTGGTGGTGTACGTTGATGACATAGTCATCACATGTAATGATGATGGAATTACCAAATTAAAACATCGCTTATCTCAACACTTTCAGACTAACGATCTTGGTCGATTGAGGTATTTCTTAGGCATTGAGGCTGCTCAATCCAAATCAGGAATTGCCATTTCATAGAGAAAGTATGCACTTGATACTCTTGAGGAGACAAGGATGACAGATTGTAGGCCTATTGATTCTCCAATAGATCCAAATGTTAAGCACATACCAGGTCGATATAGACGGCTGGTAGAAAAGTTAAATTATCTCACAGTGACTCTTATACCTTCCCGGTTAGTGTTGTAAGTCAGTTCTTGAATTCTCCTTATGACAGTCATTCGAATGTAGTTATTCCCATTCTTCGATATATAAAATCTACTCCAAAGAAAGGACTACTCTATAAAGACCGAGGACATGAGAAAATTGTTGTCTACTCAGATGCAGACTACGCAGGGTCACCCTCTGACAGATGCCAGACGATCCACTTCTAGATATTGTGTTTTAGTTGGAAAAATTTGGTATCTTGAAAAAGTAAGAAACAAAATGTGGTTGATAGGTCTAGTTCAGAAGCAGAATATCGGGCTATGGCAGTAGCAGCATGTGAACTCATATGGATCAAGCAACCACGGAAGGAGTTGAAATTTGGAGAGATTAAAGAAATGGAACTTGTGTGTAATGAAGTTGCACTTCACATTGCATCGAATCCAGTGTTTCACGAGAGGACCAAACACATAGAAATTGATTTTGTCAGAGAGAAGGTACTCTCAGGAGACATCGTCACAAGGTTCGTGCGGTCAAGTGATCAACTTGCAGACGTATTCACCAAGTCCCTAGCCGATCCCAGAACAAGTTACATATGTACCAAGCTTGGTACATATAACTTGTATGCACCAACTTGAGAAGGGAGTGTTAGCATTCTATGAATATTCTAACATATCCTAGCATATTTGTATAAATATTCTAGGATATCTGTATATATATTAGGTAGCTTGATTTACTCCTATTGTAATTAGGAATTGATTTGTATTGATTCTCTTTCCTTTTTTAGGACATGCAAACTTAGCTATATAAAACCCCAATAGCTTGAGGGAATAATCAAGCTGAGTTACTCTCATCGTCTTTTCCGATTCATAGAGTTAAACTTGTTTGTATCTTTAGGGATTTGAACTCCATCATGGAGCAAACTTAGTATTGCTGGATATTGAAATATTAATTTAAGGTCAATTTTTCCTATTATATCCTATCTATGATTCCCTATTAATATCTTATTTATTATTCAAAGTATTTATTAGGGAATGCAAAGCACTATTTAGCCTTCTTTAATAAGTTTTGCACAAGTAAAGGTTATTGTTGATGGATTTATACTAAATCCTAATCAAAAGAGAAGATCTAGTATCTACAATTCTACTTGGATCTTCATAGCATTTTTAATACAACTCTTAATCTGGATAGAGGGGAGGTTTTGGTATTATATTAATTGTAGTAATCAAGATAATCTAGAGATGTTTTGCAATTTTGCAGAATGAATCACATGTTTAAGTCATACCTAAATGCATAGTCCAATGACCGAAGAGATGATTCTAATTAGCTATGTTGCTCGGACTCTTCAAAATCCCTAGCACACCCGTGTCGACACAACATGGATGTATGTGGGATTGGGATCATTATTGGTTTTGGTCAACTTTCCTTGGGGGCTTGACTACATCTACGATTGAGAAGTATAGATTGATCGAGTATTTGGTTTGATGTTTGGGTTTATGTACGTAATATGCATTGTGTATATTGGGCTTTTCTATTACACGAAATATCTTATGAATAAAAAATAAGGTGTTTATAAGGAATTAAATACTACTCCATCTGTTTCAATTTGTTTGTCTTACTTTCCTTTTTAACCGTTTCAAAAAGAATGCCTCTTTTCTTTCTTGAAGTTTTACTTCAAAAGCTTTAGTTAATTGAGAGATATACTTTATATGTCATAATATACATTTATTTGGCCGTCTCCCGGTACCTTTATCCGCACTAGAAAACATATCCCCTAATCCTAAAATTTATGCAGTGAAAAACCCAACCTCCAGATCTGTACCCGAGTCCAAGCAACATAAGTGTATTCATAAGAGGTATTCTAATTAGTAAGAAGAATTGAATAGGGTATTTATTATCTTACTATGTTATTAATCAATTCTTGAGCCGAGGATCTATCGGAAACAGCCTCCCGATCTTCACAAGGTAGGGGCAAGATCTGTGTCCACTCTGCCCTCCCCAAACCCCACTTGATGGGATTATACTGGGTATGTTGTTGTTGTATTATGTTATTAATCAAGCGAAGTCAAGATTCTTAACCTTGTTAAAATTGAATCATTTCCAACTTATCATTCCTTCCTTTCTTTGGCTTTTTATTAAGCTTAATTTAATTTATTGTTTTAGCTAAACAAATTCTCATACCCATTACAATTTCTCAAATAGTAATCAAGCAATTAATTTGTTCATTTGAGAAACAAATTTTTGAGGACGATAACTATTTGACTTGATATATAATTTGCCCCCTGAGCTTGTAGCCAAATCCCTTTGACATACCCCTCTTTCAAGGGCAACCTTTTATACACCAAATGTTTCAACGTGTCCAACACACACGTCTTTTGCTCAATTGGTACTCGCATGTTCTTCACACAAAAGGGGCAAGTGAATTCAATTTGCTTTGCATTTAAGCCTATATGGACCCAAGTGTAGCTTTTTCCATTTTCAATTTTTTTTAAATCGTCCTCCTTGAAAAGTTCCACCATATCTATGGTTTTATGTAAAAGCCATGACTTTAGCTTTCTTTTCCAAACGTGGTTAGATTTGTGCTTTCTTTTCCTTTTTTCTTTTTGGTGTAAAATGAAAACTTTCTCCAAATGTTATGGCATTTAAGCACAATTTGTTGCTTCTCCGTGGTTGATTTGTCAGTGGGGTGATCGTTTTGAGGATACTCATACGTACCCCTCCGGGTGCTTAGTTGCACGCAAAACTTAGCCAAAATTATTTGATGTTGCTTCAAAAGCTTTTTTAATAATGGATTTCGAATAAAGATTCCTTAATATTTTCAATATCTAAAAATGAGCCAGAGTTGGTAGGGAGCGCTTCCCTCGAATGGGCCCTACGCGACTCGAATCTGAATATAGTCGGGCTCCAATGCGGGTACCGGCATCGGGTGGAGAACAAAAAAAAGAGACAAAGTTCACAGAGCCATAGTGGTGTCAGCCCCGGCAATTTGATAAAGGAAACAAACGGGGGTAGATTTATAATTTTAAGTGTTCCTTATTTTTTTTAAGTTGAGGATGCGTGTTACGACCCCATTGGTGCATGACACACTTATTTTGAAAAAGTGGTAAAACACCAAAGTGGTGTGTATTAAACACTTCGTAAAGCGTTTGGTGCATAAAAGGTTGCCCGTGAAGCATTAGTGTGTCAAAGAGATTTACCTACAAACTCTGGGAGTAAACTATAAATTAAACCTAACTTTTTCTATAAGTGGTGGGTGGCACACTTATTTCGAAGTGGTAAAACACCAAAATGGGGTATATTAAAAACACTTCGTAAAACGTTTGGTGCGTAAAAGATTGTCCGTGAGAATTTGTGTGTCAAAGGGATTTAGCTACAAACTCGGGGATAAACTGTGTATTAAATCTAACTTTTTCTATACTACACTTTGACTTCTACGAGTATAATTGTACACAGTTACTTAGACTCATCACTTTTGCATACATACCCATATAACCATCCTCATTTTGATGATATTCATCTTGTAACATGTGTTATTGGTCTCACATCTATTCTACGGAACTAATCTTTTACTTACATTGGCATCTTTATATCATATAACACTGCTCCACTTAAACCATCCTATAATTCCTATTTTAATTCTCTGTGTACGTCTTCATCTACTATGCTATTTTCCTAGAAGATCGACCTTAGAAGTCTAAATCTAGGCTCAAAAATCTCATTCAACCCATCTTCACCTTCATTCTTTCTATGGGGACTAAACTTGAAGTGCATATATTTTGTATTTACTCTACTTCTCCTGAAATGTTTAATCTCCGTTACGTTTTCCCGAAGTTCTAACTTTAGTTAACTCCTCTCTGGTTTCATTAAATAACACAGCATGGACAATCAAACCTCATCTTGTATAGTATTTGGAAGCCCTTTTCTTCATAACCAGAGAAAAGAAGTAGAAATTCAAGATAGACCACGGGTGAAAACCCCCGTTAGGGAAAATTACATTTTATCTACTACCATTGTTCTCAAATACTCTATACTTCTCCATCATAAATATTCCTTAAGGTATTTATATACTAGGTAATGAAGGGGAGTCTCGTAGCAACGGTAAAACTGTCTCAGTGTGACCTATATTACGGGTTTGAATCGTGAAAGCGGCCGCTAATGCTTGCATTAGGATAGGCCGTCTACATCACACCCCTCGGGGCGGCCCTTTCCCGGCACCTTGCTAATGCCGGATGCTTTTTACACTGGGTTGCCTTTTTTTAAAAAATTAGGTATGGGTTCTTTAATCTCAAGGCTCAAGCAACCACCTTATGACTTTTCTTGGCACTATTTTACCTAGGTCGATGATTACCATAGGAAATCTTTTTTTCCACTTCTTATAGATTTTCATCAATTTTCTTAGCAAAAGTTTAGCTTGTGGTGCAGATCTACTCGACATAAATATAAATCCAATTTGTTCCTTATCAATCAGTGATGTTCCTAAGTCTATTTTATTTTTTTTGAACAGTTAACATATAGATGTTCCCAAGTCTATGTTATGTCACTCTTTTGCAGTATGAATCATAAATGTAATACTATTATAGTTCGCAAAACTTGAATATCTTATTTGTTCTTATATATCATAACACGAGCACTCTTTATTAGTTGTTTAACGTTTCCACTCCTTAATATAACCTGAAATAGTTTGGTTGACCATACTACTATAACCTTTCTAAGGCACTTCTAAACCTCGATAAGGTTACCGTCTTTTATTTTTATTTTTATAAAGTAATAAAGAGCCTGATGCACTAAGCTCCCACTATGTGCGGGGTCCGGGCAAGGGCCGACCACAAGGGTATATTATATGCAACCTTATAAAGTAATATTTTATTAAAAAGTTTGTGCATCAACCCGGTATACAAGAGGTACACAAAAGTAGAAACAAAAAGATATGATTCTCTACAAATAACACACTATCTTCTATACACAAAGGAACCTCATGGGTCCAGTGCACCAAAAATAAATCAAGGGATAAGAGATTACTTCTCAGTTGTACAAAGTTCATCTCTATCCTTCAAAAAAGCTCCTATTTCTTTCCCACCAACGACCCATATAAGTGCTAATGGAGCCACATGCCAAACCCTACTACGTCTTCTCTTCCATCTACCGCAATTCAAGATTACCATCTTAACCACAAGTTTTCATAACCCTTATATTTTCCTAGCACACTTTACTTCATCATACCTGATTATATGCATATAGCTAATGCTTTTGTCTATCCCAGGTGTATGGAGAACTTTGAAGTTGTCCTCGTGATTTCTATTAAACAATTGATTAAAATAGCCTCTTTATCTCTCTTCGATCTCATTGTCTCCCGTCAACTTCTTAAGAATCATTTCAAACTAGGTTTTTAAGCCTTTAACCCCTTTCTATCGGTCATATTAGCTTATACATTTGATTCTATCATTTCAAACTAGGTTTTGGTACAAATTGTTTAAGTCTTTACTTTGACATTTGCTGCTAGTCTTCTTAATTGCTCTCATATGCTCTTCAAAGGTTCTTCCATCTTAGAGGTTGAAAACTTTCCATACGATTCTCTTTATAACTCTATGCACCACTTCATTCCACCACCAAGATTTTCTTAATATACTTGTTATGTATCTACCTTAACTTCTCCCAACAGAATATTAAGATAAGTTCCAGAGGCAAGAATACTTTTCTCAAGGGGTACACTTGACATAAGTAGTAAATACATAGCTCCCACCTTAGATCCATATGAAATTCAGGAGGAAGAAACTCAAAAATAATATCAGGGAGACAAATGTCAACAAGATAACCTAATAATAAGTTAACATGTTCCCTCTTTACTTGGATTATGGATAATTTATGGAAAATATTGTCCAGTATAGCAATTTTGTATATCACATTTTTTCCTTAATGGAGTACACTACCCTGGGGTTATTATCTCCCTCATCAGATAATTTCCAGAAATCAGATAATAGAGATAGACAGCATTATAAGTACTAACTTTGTAGAGAAAGGCATGTTGGGAGAAACCAAAGAAGAAAAGGGTTCACAATTGATGCATAATCATTTGTGCACAAGACTATCAAATTACAATCAAATAAAACTAAGGGCATCAGAACCACTTCACCCATGTTTTTCAGCTCATTTATGACAATGTAGTCCATGCCTTTGTAGATAGCACCATAATGTCACCAACCCCCTATCGTCTATCATCCACTAGTAGGAAACTCATCAGTATGTACAAGTGATGACAACAAAGAAACATATGGTGCTACCATAAGAAGCTCACTTCCTAACTGAAATTAATTCACTTGAACAAAAAGGGAACCACCAAAGTGGTTTCAAAAAGATAGACAAGAATGCCGACCACACTGAGACTTTACAAGGCTTTATCAGACCCCAAAAAAAGGGAAGTTTCAAAAAGGCCAACTAATCGGCCAATAAACTAAAGATTTCACAAAGCAAGATCAGTCCTTATAGAAGAGAAGTTCGTTTAGGGTCAACGTAAATGCCAACCAAGTCCCAGTAGGACAGCTGCACTTTTGTGCAAACATAAACTGCCTCTAGTTTGACATCATGAAGCAATTTAAAACCTAAAGCCACCTACGAGAAGAGATTTTGATAGAAAAGACAGGTCGATCACTGAGAACACAGAAAGCAACCTCGTGGAACCGATGGTCAATATATTTGCAAAAGGGTGTTTCTTACCCCATCACCAATGACAAATAGACTGACAACTGCTGCATTTCTGAAACTTCTTTTCACCAAAATTGCATATACATCGGCAATCGCAAGTACAAGGCTCCATATGATCTGTAATCCAACAGCAGCTACAAGGTAGCTGAAAAAACAAGGGGCCCTAATCCTGGTTAGAATCCCTTTAAGGAACCAATTTTGATCAGTATAAAGTAATTTTATTAAAATGACAACTGGATACAGATCCCTCAATCTGAAGGGAATCTAAGAATTCCAGCATTGCATCAATGTCATAATCAAAAGAAGCATTACACATATTTTAAAATTCTGAAAACATCTATTTTTCACAAACTTAATATCTTCCTTCCAGCAAAGCACCTTTGATTCCTTTCATAATCCCTTCTCCAAACTAAAGCAATTGCATTACAGACACATGAACATAACATGGCACATACGCAAATTGACAAGAAGAAAAAGCATATTTAGGTGCAACTAAATCCAAATCCCAGCTCTTTTCTGAAGAATATGTGTCTGGTAAATTTATTGATTAAACAAACACTAAAGTGAGCCAAAAGTAGGACGAACTAATAGCACCCAAGGGTGTGGCCTAGTGGTCAATTAAGTGGGTTGAGAACCATGAGGTCCTTATTTCTTTTGTAAAAGACTATGCAGGCTTCATCATATCCACAGAATCCCTAAACCATGATTTATACTGGTTGCTTCTGAAAATCCTACTTAGTCGTCGATCAACACGAAGAGCAAATAGCTAGAATAAATAACAATTCAGCTCAAGAAACTAGGCAACCACTAAGGAATAATGCTCCTTTCACAACTAAATTAGTTCTTCACGGAGCTTAAGACTTCCTAAAACAAACCTGCTAACATCTTGCAATCTCATTATAGTTCTTTTTCCTTCTTTTCCTATTTTTCATCCCCATTTCTTCAATTTATCCACATAAATTCTATACTTTCTCCATTTCAAAAAGAATACCGAAGATTAATCTACCTAATTATCAATCTCAATTGGGACTTCCATTCTTTTTAATTTTTATTCACATAAAAATTTGAGCTTTGAAGGGGAGCCTTGGAGCAACAGTAAAGTTGTCTCCATGTGACTTATAGGTCACGAGTTCGAGCCGTGGAAGCAGCCACTAATACTTGCATTAGGTTAGGCTGTCTACATCACACCCCTTGGGTGTGGCCCTTCCCCGACCCAGCTAACGCGGGATGTTTTGTGCACCAGGCTGCCTCCCCTATAAAAATTTATGCTTTCTCCATTTCAAAATGAGTGGTGGCGATCAAAACTACCTAATTATCAATCCCAATTGAGACTTCAATTCTTCCTAAAAAAAAAATCAACATAAATTCAGAAACTAGATAAAACAAAGCACTATAATCACAAGTTCACAACTTTCTATCATTAAAAATGTGTAAAAGACTACTCCCTCTGTCCCAATTTATATGACACACTTTCCTTTTTAGTCAGTTCTAAAAAAGAACGACACATTTCTTTATTTTGGTAACAATTTAACTTTAAATTTTATCTTTTAACTTAATGATCTATCTTCTTAAAACTAGTGTCTAGTCAAACTAGATCGGGACGGATGGAGTATAACTTATCAAATAGCATGTATACATAGACCATACATACCGGTAACAGAAAGAGCGAATGTATACCTGAAGGCAGTAACAGAAGGGAAATCAGAGGTAGTAACCATCACACAAATTGATACAAGAGCAAACACAAACTGACAAAGCCGTAGTACGAGGCTGCCAAGTGTACCAGGCATGCCTTGGAGATCCTTCATCCGCACCCTCGGTGCGGGGATAGTCATCGGCGGAGCCTCCACTGGGTGCACCGCCGGTCGACTCATCATTTTTTTTTCTCTCTATGTGTGTGTGTGTGTGTGTGTGTGCGCGCGCGCGCGTGTGCGGAGACTTTAAACAACTTCGAATTATAGTTTAGACATTTGCGAGGAATTCGAGAAGTAGTAGAAGAACCCTAATGGAATTGGTAAAGGTAAAGGAAAAGGAAGAGGTGGAGCGGAGAATTTGTTGTTATTCGTGAATAGTGAAAGAGAAGACACTTTGAATGTGTAATGGCACTGTGACATTTGGCCCCTTGCTTTGGAACAGAACAAAAGGCAGAATACGTGACCCTAATTTGGGAGTTTGTTTGGACGTCCAATTTAGAATTCAAATTTTAAAGTTTTTTATTTAAAATTTATGTTTCTTTATAATATTTTAAACACAAAACTTCAACTTAGAAGTTTTGATTACAAATTTCAAATTCATCTAATAATTCTAAATCTGAGATTTTTATCTTTTTAGAATTTAAAATTGACTAGTAATTTTAAAATTTTGTAAAAAAATAACTTATATTTATTGCTAAAGTATGATCCTTGTCCAAACGGCCATATCAACTCAACCCGACAATTTGTGGTTGTTCCAATCATCCGGTGAGAGTTATCTCTGGCAGCACCACAATTCGGAGAAATTTTTATAATTTTCATAAATTATGAGATTTTCATATTTATTAGAAAAAATAAAACTTTTGAAATCCAAATTACACATTCCAACATAATTTTAACTTCAAATTAACATCTCCCAAATCAATATTTTCGAGTCATGATTTCAAGTACATATCTAAACACCTACTTACACATTTTATTCGGAATAGAGTAAAAAATATCAATAAACTATTAAAAAAATACTATTTAACTTTTTAGTCAAAAAATACTTCTTTGACTTTTAAAAATATGATCAAAATAGAAAATTGACTCATTATGTCCCTATTCATATAAAAAGAAAACTTACCGATACATACAGTTCGGCCAAACTTATTTATAATATGATCAAAATATACAAAATCTATATACTAATTATGTATATTATATGTATAAGTATGTATTATACACATAAATATACAAAATCTATATCTTTCATATTTTATAAACTAGATCATCCAAAAAAGATTGGCTTATAATTTCCCCTTCATTAATTGACCTCTAAATCTTTAAAATTTATTTTAGTTATGAACGTCGTTTGGCTTTAAGACTGTGTGCAACTTCACCTAGAAAATGACATTCAGCATACATAATTAACCTCCTAAACACAACCAAAGTTGACTGGTAAACGTAAACCCAAAAAATTTGGACGGAAAAACAGGTAATATACCCAAAAATTCTAAAGTGAAAACTAAACATTCAACATAAAGAGCTGCACCATGAACGAAGTAGCCATTGATTAAACAGTAAAAAACTGGAATAATTCATGAGCTTAGAATGGATAACATGAACTGAAAAATCAATAAAAACAAATTTGGCCTGTTGGTAAACTAGTGCATTATTCAAAATATAAGTTATAACCAAATAGTATCTTAGCCATTAACATAACCTGCACTATTCAACATAACATCAACAAAAACTAGATCTGCAGAACAACGTACTAAACTTAATATGCATAACAGCTACCAAACTTCATCAAAAAACACCAGAGAAAAAGTAAAGTAAGAGAAGAAGATTGGATGTTGATCTTTTATTTGAACGGTGTAGATTGGATTTGGAGACAGGTAGCTTTAGATTTTAAGTCACTGACAACACCTTTGTTTGGATGTTTTGTCCTATATATTGTTGGTCCTTTTTAGGATTGATATTGTGGTCATTTCGGAATATTTTTGTAATTCTCTTATCGATTTAGAGGAGCTTTACTCGCGTGACTTTTTACTCTTCATATTGAAAAGATTTTTCCACGTAAAATTTAATGTCTCTCATTATTGATTATTTTTACCTTGTCATATTTATTTTGTTGTCTGCTATAGCTGCTGCCTATTCCAATTTGTGCTTGTGTTTGAGGTCTCCTATTGGTTCAAATAATGTCTGGATATTTATTCTGCTCCTACCTTTATCGTGCACTTGTAGTGCTTGTTTTTCCCCAATAGAACCAAGAAATGTACCTAAACTTTACAGCTTGTTTGGACGGTTGTTACCTATTGTGTTGTGTTGTGTTGTGTTGTTAGTTTAAATATAATGTTTGTTTTTATTGTTATTTTAATTTTAATGTTTCATATCGTTAAATTCATCGTTACGTAACGACGAAAAGTCTCATTTTATGTAATGGCCGATTTGGTGTTATCGCATCGTTATCCTATCTTTTTTTCTCATTTTTATTATCTACTAATTCTATTTTATCATTTGCCCTACCTTTTTATGGTAGCTCCACCCTTACCCTACTTTTCTTATAGGTTTATCCTTCAAATTGTTGGTATATGAGATTATGTGAAGACGGAAAACGATACAATCTATCCAAACATTGTATCAATCAAAACAATACAATACGATACAATATAATATAATACAATACGATACGACACATTATGAAACAATATGTAACAACCATCCAAACAGAGTCTTAGAGCTTATTTATTCTAACTAAGCCAAGAACCATAAACAATTGTTCAATCTCCAAAAAGCTAAGCATGACATTAAAGCATCACTACTAAAAAATTATTATTTTTTCACTGAAATTTTACATTGAAAAAATGTTTAGTGGCTATTCTCACAGATATTTTGATTGAATCAGTGAGAAAAGAAAAAATAGTAGTGTTTTCACATAGAAAAGTTAGAAAGTTTCACACCGTTTCAATGGGAACTGTTTCCAACCATGCATTTTCTCGGTGAGCTGATTTGGTGGGAATGAGATGAGAAAATCATATTTTATAACACAAATTTTCCATTGATTATCGGTGAGAAAAATCTTTATTTCTAGTAATGCACTCAAAAGTATTTTCAAATTTATTCTTTGAAGAATGAGATTAGAGCCAATTGATAGAGGAGCGTAAACAAAGAATTGTTGTCAAAAAGTCAGGACGTGAGGGAGCAAGTTTTGATCCCGACACATCCACTGCACGATCCTTTTGAGCTGTAGTTCCGGGATTTACAAGGGGGCGGGAATTCTTTGTTAGCTTTAGACTAGCAATCCGATTTAAAGCCAGTAGCACGATAAGGCTTATATGTTCCATAGGTTCTTCATACATTGATCAGAAAAGAGCTTTGACCAACGCGCTTCCTTCCTCTCCCGGCTATCACTTCTCCTGCCTATTATATGAGAATTGCTCCTCTCCAACTTTATAATCAAGCAAGTGGCTTTTCACGCCTCTTCTTACAGTCGAGTTGCTTAGAGCCCATCTCCTTACCGTCGAGTTGCTTAGAGCCCCTCTCCTTACCGTCAAGTTGCTTAGAGGAATACTATGTATATATTCTTAATCTTGCTTTACATTATCAATAGTTTGAGAATTCTCTACTTCTAAAACAATTAGTCTTCCCAATCAGATTCCAACAAGGATCTATAGTTCATCTTTCTAGCGTCGTATAAGATGGAATACCCCATTTTTTCGAACGTTATAATCAAAAAGACTCTTCTCATTATCTATCTAGATGTTTACCATCTATTAACATATGTAGCTTATCCTTATAATCTCCTTTTTCTTGGACCGATTTTATAATATTTTCGATTGTAAAGCTAGTCCTGACTTCAAAGATAAATTTTTCTGCCTTATATGTCTTAACAATGATTGGATAAACTTCATCTCCCCTATAACCTTCACGAAGACACAACACAAGATGGAGGGTGGACTCCTTTTGAATATTGTAATCAACAAATGTTCGATCATCCTCAAGTTGTTTTTCAGCAACTATTAATCTTTGTTGATCCGTAGGAATTCCTTCTCTTTCTTGAATCTTTGCCTTAACATTATCAATGATGTCAAAATTCTCAACCTCGAGAGATATGGTCTTTCCAGTAAGGGTCTTAATAAAGATTTGCATCTGTAATTGCATAGAAAGAGAAAGTGCTGGGCATTATAGAAAATCATTATTGAGTTAAGAGGAGGAAAACTCAACTTCATAAACCCTATATCTTATGTAATGGATGTAGACATCGATTGGGAAACACATTGTTCAATTAAAGGGTGTCAATATTTAAAAAAGGACAAGACTAGATAGTGTGAAAGACTTGAACATCTAAACCAACAACTTAAATTGCATGTGAAGTAACGGTAAGATTGTATTAATCTACCTTGGGGAGTCTTTTTAATTAATACAAATATATATAGTTTGTACAAGAGGAATCCTAATTTAATGAGGATCTATATTTTACATAATTACACACTAATATTAATTACAGAATATACGGCGAATATATGGTAATATATTCGCTATCACACCCCTCAGTCTGAGCGGGAGGAGGTCGGACGATGAGACTGGATCTGAAGTCTAAGAATAGCTTTCTATGAAGCCTTTTAGTGAAGATATATGCATACGAATACGAAGAAGGCACATGCAACACCTTAACATGACCTAAAACAACCTTCTCACAAACAAAATATATATTCATCTCAATGTGTTTGGTTCGCTGATGCCGAACCGGGTTATGAGATAAGTAGATTGCAGATATGTTATCACATTAAACCATAGACGCCTTACGTAAGGGACAATGAAGCTCCAATAGGAGGTTTTCAGAGCTAGAAGATCTTAGCAACAGCGTTTGCAACGCCTCTATATTCTGCTTCTGCACTCGATCGGAATAGTGTGGATTGCCATTTGGAATACCATGAAATGAGATTATCTCCTAAGAACACACAGTAGCCTGACGTGGAACGTCGCGTGTCCGGACAACCTGCCCAATCGACGTCGTTATATGATATCAACCTGGTCGGTGCAGAAGGGTAAAGATGCAATCCATAATAAAGAGTGCCCTTAACGTATCGAATAATACGTTTAAGCACTGTAAAGTGAGGCTCCCTGGGGGCATGCATAAAAAAACACACCTACTGAACAACATAAGCAATATCTGACCTAGTGAATGTAAGATACCGAAGTGCACATGCGAGACTCCTATAAAGGGTGGGGTCGGACACTGGATCACCATCAACAGCACTAAATTTTGACTTCGAGTCTACCGGAATAGGCATGATCTTACGGTTTGCCATTTATCCCTGTACACAATTTCTTCTACATACTTATGCTGACACAGGAATATAGTATCTGCAAATCTAGTCATAGAAATTCCCAAGAAGTAACTCAACTTCCCAAGTCTGTTATAGCAAATTCGGATTTGAGCAGAGCAATGATTTCATTTTTCAACACATCAGAAGAGGCAGTCAGAACAATATTATCCACATATAATAACAAGTATGCAATGTTACTATATGTGTCAAGTTTGAAAACCCCATTCGGCTTTGGAACCAGATCCCAAGTGTGTTGTTTCGTTAAAGCATTAAAATCCCCACGCATGGGCGCATTCCAATTTGGGTCAAGTTTGGCGAATTTTGGATTTTTAGGAATTGGGAATATAGTTTGTATGGATAGGTTAAAGTAAATTTTGGGTTTGAAAATCTCGTGTTGAGCACGGGTTTCCATTTTGTGGGGGGGGCATGGGCTATTTGGGTAGGGGGTGGGGTGCGGTCTGGTAGGTTCTCGGGTCAGATGTCAATGGTTGGTGGGGGTTGACAGGGCAGTGGGAATGAAGGGTTATTATCGAGAGAGATCGACGGGATTGGGGAAACTGAGGTTCGGTATCGGTGATTGGGATGGGTTGGGTATGGTTGATTGTGATGGTGTGCGTTGACGGTGACTGGTTTGCACGGTGTCAGTCGATGGGATGAGGTGGTCGACAGGATGTTGGTTGGCGGGTGACGATGACACTTGGTTCGTCGGCCAGTGGGTGGGGGGGATGGTGGCAGGTTGGACTAACTCTGTCGGAGATATTGCCGACGGGGCAGGGTTGGCAGCGACATAGATGGATGTTGCCGGAACAGTGGGGGCGGTGATTTGACGGAGAAGGGCATGGACAAAAGGGGAGTCTTCGGACTCTTCAAGAAAGTTATAATCCGTGTTCAGGAATAGTGATTCATCAAAGGTGACATGGCGAGATACGATGATCTTACAGGTGGACATGTCATAGCACAAATATCCCCTATGGTTGAATGAGAAGCCTAAGAAGATACACAGAGTTGTGCGTGGTGCTAATTTATAAGGGGCCATGGAGATAAGATTTGGGTAGCAAAGGCAACCGAAAATCTGAAGGTGATCATAGGAGGGTATCCGACGGTATAGAATTTCGGTGAGGGTCTTATTTTGAAGGGTATGGGTAGGTAAAATATTAAAAATATAATCTTTCATTTTGACTGCATAGACCCAAAAGGAACGGGGGAGAGAGGCATGGAAAATGATTGTACGAATCATGTTATTGATAGTGCAGATGATTCGTTCGGCTTTACCATTTTGGGGGTGTGAGGACATGAAAAGCGAAAAACCATGCCATTGTTGGTGCAAAATTTGTGAAATATGGAATTGTTAAACTCACGATCATTATCACATTGAAATAATTTGATGGCTTTTTCAAATTGTATTTTGATATAAATACGAAATTTCAGAAACCTGACAAAAACTTCAGACTTGAATTTAAGTGGGTAGACCCAAATAAAGTGAGAAAAATCATCTAATAAAATTAGATAATATTTATGACCACTGAACTAGTAATAGGTGTCGCACCCCTTTTTTACCACGGTTCGCGACGTAATGGGTCGATTCTCGGATTTGATAATGTTGTTGAGGAGTCGCCACCTAATTATTCTAAGGTGAATTAAGGCACCTAAATGTTTAACAAAAATGCTGCAAAATGAACTCCGATTAATTAAGTGCGAAACTATGAGATTCTGGGTAAAGGTTCTTTATTATCCTAAACGGAAAGGGTTAGGCACCCTTTAAGATCAGCTAACTTGCGGTTATCCGGTCAAACTCATGTTAATTATTATGCTAAGAAAATGCATGTTTGAAGTATAAGGTGAAAATGATGTTGCAAGTAATTTAAAAGAATGCATTTTTTTATAACATAAAGAATTCTTGCAAAGGCGATTGCGGTTTTGAGAAATAAATTCCCAACATAAAATCTGAAAGAGTATGCATGGCATTTTTATGCAAATATATGTAAAACTAATTTTTTGAATAAAAGTATGCATTTATAAGGCATTGTTTATAAAGATAAATGCAAAGTTGATTTTGGAAAAAAGTAGGCATTTGCATGGATATTATTTATAAAATACTTAGAAAGTTGATTTTTGGATAAAGTATGCATTTGCATGGCATTATATATAAAATACATATTTTGCATTTGATAGTAAAGGAGGAAAGTAAATTATTTATAATGCAAAGAAGTGATTTTTTTGAAAGTTATTTTGAGTTGCAAAATGGATAAAACGAAATTATTATATGATTAATAGTGCAAGTAAAAAGGTGATCAAATTGTTTTGAAAGTTTGAAACATGCGTAATGAGCCTAAAAATAAATAAGCTAGCGGCGGATTTTTAATTTTAAAATTAATTCATTAATCTATCAATTCAATGCCTAATTATTCTAAGTATTCTAACAATCACACAAGCAGAGTAATTAAATTATAGGACAAAATAAAAGAGAGGCGGAATTTAAAAGAAATTAAAGCCGTAATGGCTAAGGTGATGGGAATGTCATCTCTCGGGCCTTGGGCACAAGTTCGGCAATCTTTCATCTCTATAGAATAGTGTTTTGCTATCTCATATTGTTTAGATGTTCCTAGCCAGATGTAAAAAGAAAAGATAAATGCAAGTAAAACGCTTTGCTATCCCGTTTAAATTGTACAGAGCGCATGAGACTGAAAACGAGAAAGAGTCGGAGCCTCAGAGGTGACTCAAGGGGGAGGCTAATAAGCCTTTGCTTTATGCCCCAAATATTTTAAGGCTAAAAAACTTTGAATAATGTATGTGATGACTTTTTTCACTTAGATAATATTGAAGTTTAAAAAAATAGAAAAAGTAAAAAGTAGTTATTAATAAAAGAAGAAAAAAAGTCTCAATACTTTTAACATTAGACATATTTTAAATATATAAATTAAAGTACTTAAATCTTCATATTAGTAAATAATTATTTTACAATAACATCCAAGCTAATGTATTGCAAACATGGATAACATTCTACCAAGGTTTGATCCAGGTTTTCTCAATGCTTCTACCAAGGTTCAAATTATGTTCTTGCATTTTCCTCGCCTTTGTATATTATTTTCACCACTTTCCATTGATACAGTTTATATTTCTCAAATTTTAATCTGTACATGAAGCACTAGATTGATAACCAGACATAGTTTCCACCATCAAAGTAACAAGCACGCTAAATGTAGCGTAACTTTAGCCTCTTCTTAGAAGGCTTCATCAACAACACTAGAATGAGTCAGACCACCTACAAAAAACACATATCATGTTTGTTCTAGATATTTTCTAGCAAGAAAATTCAAAATAATCTTGAAACCTAGTAAACATAATGTGCCCAATATAAGGAGATTTGGACTGAAAAGTTACTAATAACGCTCAAAGTCATCAAGCTATACAGTTTGATATTAAAAAGGAGATCTTACTTATTCTCTCTACTCCCTAGCTCCTATATTATCACTGCTTGCATCCATTAAAATTGTTAACCTCTGTGCTATTTTCGCAAAGTCACTGCAAAACAATTGCAAACACACAAACAAAACAGTTTCATCAATGATAGCTCCTTACAACACCAACACTGAGAAATATCCGAGTAAATTATTGTGAAGCCGAAGTACAGAGTTTAACACTTACGAAAGTTAAAGACGTACCTAAATGGTTCATCACCAAGTTGCTTCACCGCACTAGTGATATCTCGGTAAATCACATGATTAAGCATCTCTGAAATTGCAATGCCTGACATATTGGACAACTCCCTGTATAACTCCTCGTACGATCCCAACAATGATAAGTCCAGTGTTTTTCCTACATCTTCTGATTCTATGAAAACTTTACAGTGTCCAATCTCCACAGTATGCTCAGATTGAAATGATTCACATGGTAAGCAGTCCGGTAGACTGAGGTGATCAAATGTAGTAACTGATTCATCAGATATGTTCCCTTTCTTACATGCATTCTCATCTGAAGAACTATTCCCAGCACGAACCGGAGAAACAGTATCCCCTGTGTTGCTGCTTAGAGAGATATGTTGTTCAATAAATATAGGTTGACCAAAGAGTACGAATTGTGGTACTTTCTCACAATCAGATTTCTTCACAGTTTCGGTGGAACTTCCAAGGGTTAGCAAACAAGACACATCATGACTGCTACTTGGCTTGGGAATCATTGTACTATTGTAGGGGCCAGAAGTTGCAACAGCACGATCAAGTGGAGGAAAACCAAGAGAAAACAGACTTGAGTGTAGGTTATTGGGGTGGAGATCCGGTAAAGATAAACCATATTGAGCATGCCTGGCTCCCTGCATGCCGGCAGGGCTGTCGTTAGGAAGACAACCAAATGGGCCATTGGGCCTCAGAAGGTGGTTACTGGGAAAACCCGGCATAGGAAAATGACCATTAAAAAGAAAATCTGAATCTTGAGATAATCGAAGTCTCCTTAATGGAGGCTGGTAGGGAGAAAAGTGGATTGTGGGCATGTTTGAGACTAATTCCACAAGCCATGGGCTGACACATTTCACATTTTGAAGCAGATCTGGCTCGTCCCATGTCACCTGCAGCAATACACCTCTACTTAGAGATAAACATATTAAAGAAGCTTGAAGAGTAAATTTTGAATCGAACATTAGAATGAATTATCATAACGAAAAGTTTACCAAAAAAAAGAATCAATGTGTAAAACAACTCCCTAATTGGAAATAACACTTTAACATCTTTTACCACTTGGAAAAGGACTGAACAAGGGAATATTATGCATTACAGAGTCATACAGATAAAATTGTTTAATTGAGTTCACATAACATTAATTCCAACTCTCCAACTTCATGAGGTCACGACTCATCAAAATGCTTGTTACAAAGCATAAAAGCTCACTAAATAACAAAGACGAGAAAATTTGTTTTTCCCTTAGAAAAGATTTTAACACAACATCAGGCGGGGTATACACAAACCTTACCCTTTTTAACACAAAAATCACTTTATTTTGTAACTGAAAAGTCACTCAACTTTCATCTTTGTAACACAAAAATCACTCAACTCGTTTTAGTCAACTTTTGGTGACGTGACATTTTTCTAAAAGTTAAATCCTTATTTAATATAAACTCTTCCATTTTTACCATTTGTTGATCCGCCCCATTGAACCAACCCGCTATCCAAAATTTTAAAACAAAACACTAAGGACTGAAATTTTACTAGTAATTTGTTACCGTAACGTGGCTGGATTCTCCTCCCTACTCGGGCCTTAAAATTTTGCCTCAAGTTCATTTGGTTACAATGACACTACTGCTAAACTATTTGCAAGTAGTAACAGTTCTTCAAGAAAATTTATACATTTTATTCACAAAATATTACGCAAATCAACTGAGTCTAGTTGTACCTTTGTTCTTCTTTTCATCTATGATGTATTCAGAATTCAATTCCCTTGAGCAAGCAGCTTGAATTTTACAAAGAATACCATAAAAAGTAGGTAGTGATTGCAGGAAAAGTAAATGTCACCATCGATAATCAATGTTTCAATTCACTTAGTTAATGCAGGAGCCAGCAAGTAGTGATTTTGTTTAAAATTACTATATTAATCCTCTGCTCTACAAAATTTAGACTATTGATCAGTTCTCAGACATCCTCATCAAGTCCTACGCTAAATTCATTGGATAGCAGGTCAGGTTAGTGGGGCGGGTCACTATATGGTAAAAATGGGTGAGTTTATATTAAATGAGGATTTAACTTTTTAAAAAATGCCACTAGCAAAAGTTGACTAAAATGAGTTGAATGACTTTTGTGTTACAAAGATGAAAGTTGAGTGACTTTCCAATTACAAAATAAAGTTAAGTGACTTTTGTGTTACAATGAAGATAGTTGAGTGATCTTCTGAGAAATCAACAGAAGGTCACTCAACTCAAAATGACATCAAATTGATGCATAAATTATTGCCTTATGGGTTTTAGGAAAAGCCCAATGACTAAACACGACTAAATTAACATTGTCATTTACAATTAACGTAACAATAACACGAACAAACACATAACTAGATGTCTTCGTAAGGCATTTAAAACTTAAGTTTACACGGCCATCGACTGCAGCCTACAAGATTTACCTGGAGATACTAGGTAGTTGAACAACACCTCCTTAGTGTCAATCTGTCCGAAATGACCCACATCAAATCTTAAAGCAAAAACTTGGAAAGCTCTTAAACGATTGACCCTTTTATAAACAGACAGCAACTCCAAACAAGAACCAGTTTGAAGTAATGTGGATTTGACGACCTGACCATCATATGACACAGCACTGTAATTTGCAGAAACTCCAGCAGAGTGCAAACATGTTTCACAATCAAAGTGGAGTGTTTTTTTTCTTTTTCTCAAATGATTTTAAAGGCCCTAAACATCATGTCAGGAGAACATATGCACTAGCAACTACATACTGAAACAAATATAACTAGTCTTACCTTTCTAACTGCCTATGGAGAATCCAACAAAAATTAATAATAGCATGGCCAAACCAAAACCATATAATGCATTAAAGAGAAATACAAATTATCTTGGATTTTTAAATGCAAGGTAAATATTTATCTGCTAGAAAACACAAGATGTACTACACTTCCCACTTCAGCTATTAGAGTGAAACAGCAAAATACCCAAGAAATTTTAACATCAAGCAATCTCCAATCTACTCTGAATCACTTGGATAAGTCGGAACTAAAAATCTAGCACTGCTTGATCCTTGACATGCAACATGAGTCTATGTTTTTCTATGTTAAAAGGGTAATGCATTACAAAATAAACGTGACAGTAATTGCAGATTAATAATTGAGAGATTGATGATAAAGACGTCAAATCAAACCCTTCAAGAAGGATACTTCGGTTGTAGTTTCATCATTTTTAGTATAGATTGTGGGTCATTTGAAGGGGAGCCTTGGAGTAACTGATAAAGTTATTGCCACGTGACCCGGAGGTCATGGTTCAAGCCGTGGAAACAGCCTCTGGCAGAAATGCAAGGTAAGGCTGCGTACAATAGACCCTTGTGGTCCGGCCCTTCCCCGGACCCCGCGCATAGCGGAAGCTTAGTGCACCGGGCTGCCCCTTTTTTTTTATTGTGGGTCATTTCCGCTAGTTTGACGTCAAGGAGATGGTTGAAATAGTAAGCTACTTTAGGAGACTAGAAAAGCCTTTTTTGCTGTAATTCAAAGGCCAAAACTTATATAAGCTACGGGAAAGTCAAAAACATTAGAATCCTAGCCCACCGACTGTTTAACAAAGTTTGGGAAGTAATAAATGATTTTAACAAAAATGCTAACGAGTTACATTAGATGTAGTGTGACAGATCACGACATAATACATTAAATAGAGATCATATTACCTGAAGAAGTCTCCAGGGCGAATCTGGCCATCGACTGGGATCAGCAACTTGAACAGAACTTATAGTTCCCATGAACCAGCTCATCATTGAGTCTTCAGTTTCAAAGGGCATCTTGAACCTCATCCCTGAGCACCAAGGGATCTGCAACGCTGCCTTCACACGCGACGCCTTCACAAAGAATTCTGGAGTACTAGCACAGGGATAGAAGGTAACCTCAAAGGGCTGCCCGATAGCTGCAAGATTTGCAGCTTCAATAACTGATTCTGCCTTCACTTTTCCCCTGTTCATTTGATTCCCATTCCCATATCTTATCGATTTATTCTCATCACCCTTGACAAAAGCTGAAAATCCACCAGGTGGAATCCACCCGGAATATGTCTCAGGTGCACTTGCAATTTCCTTCTTTACCCGGCGAATGCCTACAGAAACGTCCTCATTTTCAGCCCTTAGGAACACGACGGAATCACCTGCAACGAGCTTTTTCTCATTCACAAAATTACTCCAACCGGTCGTTAAAAGATGACGCTTTGGTGTCCCTCGGAAAATATGTCTGAATTCCCATGTCTTCCCGTGAACATCCTTTGCGATGAGGGTCTGGACAGGAGGATCCGCACCGTAGTCCAAGAGAGGAAATATCGTATCTGCACAGTACTTTGGAACAGAAAAACCTCCACCGTTATTCGCATCTGATTGTGTCAATGCCTTAGCAAACGAAGGGAGTTTATCCAGATCATTACCCGTTCCAATTTTCACAACCAACCCATCATCAGCAATTTCAACTTCATTATGACTAACAGGTGTCAATCTAATTTTGGCGAAAACCTCGTCGGTTTCTTGTTCTGCCATGTATTTAATACCCGAGACTCTACAAGTAATGTATGATGGAATCCTAATGTCATTCCTAAATTTCACACTTCCACACGCGTGCTCTGCGTGTCCCTGTGGAAAGTAGAATACTATCGAATTAACTGCCGGCATTTTTGCCATAGTACCAGCACAGGCATGCCACAATTGAGAATCTAACAACTTCTCTTCTTCCTTTACTTTGTATTTTGAATCCATAAAAGTAATCATCTTGAAATTAACAAATTCTGTAGAAATTGCAAAACACCCTTGAATTATTTTCACACTTGTAATGAAAATTTTTATCATCATCTTGAACACATTCTTGTAAGTATATTAATTGAACCAATAGGAAAACCATAAAGGTAAACAAAATAAATTCAACAAATGAAGTACCTTTAAGTATCTGAAAGTCAAATTCTTGCAAAGTTCCTCCAAGAAAAAGGCCTCAAAAAACTCATAAATTTTGTTGAATTGCTGCAAATTTAACACGAAAAAAGAATTCAATGATCACTTTAGAATGGAAAAATCCATTTGAATGAAACATACAGTCTACAGCTGCTATGACTCACCTTTGAGTACAAAATCAAGCAAGAAAAAGAATCCAAAATAACAATTCACTTCTTCAAGAAACAACTTTGACACTTTTTCTCCAACACCCACAAAAAAATAACAGAACCCCACTAACAATTCACCAAAAAAAACACAAAAAATCAAGGCTAAAAAAAAGAGAGAAAAAAAGAACAAAAGAAAGAGAACCCTAGTGAAAATCGGAAGAGGTGATGCTAAAAAGAAAAAATTCTTGTCATCTTTATGTCTCAAATACTCTTATGATTTATCATACAAATATGTGTAATATATATGCATGTTGACATTTGTTTATGTGTGAAGTAGTAGTAGTCTTTTTCTTTGTTTCTCTCTCTATAAGTTTTATTTACAGTTCTATTTCATGGATTTTTAGTTGGTATTAAACAATTGATATTTCTGACCTTTTTATTCGGATCTGAAGAAGCAACCAAAACAACAAAGATCTTAAAACAAGCTATCTATTTCACTTTATTTAATATATATAATTAGGTACTACATGTTTGGGGTGTCACATTCATAATTCTTCCATTGATTAAAAAATAATACATTTATCCCCTTGGATTTAATTATAAGGGAAATTGGATTAGTTTAGTGTAATTATCCTGATATATTTTATTATATTAAGGTGTGGTAGTGAGTGAATGATGTGAAGTCAACACTCAACAGTATTTCGGAAAATTAAAAGCAAGGCAAATGTTGTGCTTAATTAAGTAGGCCTAATAAATAAACGTAAAAGATTTAATAAACTAATCATGGTTAGGATGAAGTTGGTTTAACTTTTTACTAGGGTTAACTAATTGCACTTTTTGCCTAACATCCACGTTTAGTTGAGTTAAAGTTTGGTTGAACTTGAGGAGAAAAGAATAAGAGAACTAGAGACGAATAGGCGGGAGTGGAGGAACTGTTTCTGTAGAAATCTCCTCTATTTTGCAAAAAGAAAGTGGTGAGATTAGTAGTTATAATTAGGAAGAATTGAAGAGGAAAGGTACTAAGTTGTTAGTTTCTTTGATTATAGAGCTATACGTTAAAACTGTTCGAGATTGTATGAAAATTTGGGGTAAATCCTACTGAAGCGATAAAATAATTTCAGCGATCTCAAATTAATAAAGAAACTTTATTTTATTTGTGTCCAAAGAAAATCAAACCTTCATCCAAAAGGCAAACTAAGCTTAAGCAAGTTACAGTACCAAAAGACTAATTTATTACTAGATTCTAAACAGATAATTTTTTAAACATTTAATAAAAATTTTAATATAATTATAGAGTATATGTAAAAGTTATTGGGTCAGAAACCGCATCCGATACCGTATATCGCCCCTGGGTAGCAAAAATTAACATAGTGCCACAAAAAGAATAATGCCAACATTATATATATATATATATATACATATGATTTAATTTATATATATTAAAATTAATTTTTGCAGTATCAGATAATTACAAGTAATAGTTCATAATAAATGATATTAATAATCTAAAAATATAGCAAACTACTTGCTACACGTGTTAAAATACAAAATAAAGTCATAATAAGGCATAAGAACCCCTGAACTATGACAAAATTATCAATTACACACCTAAACTAAGTGAGGATTCTATTACCCTCTAAACTTAATTTTTTTTCATATTATTTACACCTCTAAATTATGTGAGGGTCCAATATAATTCAGGGGCATAAATAAAACTGAATAAGTTCAAGGATAATATGAGTCTAGTTTTATGAGTGTAAATAATACAGGAAAATAAGCTTGGGGTGATAGGACATTCACATAATTTAGATGTATAACTGATAATTTCGCCATAATTCAAGAGAGTTATTATGTGCTTTATCCCAAGTGTAAGAAACTTCACTATCAGTATGTATAAATTAGATCCTACATGGATAAATTAGAAAATGTCTATAAAAAAGGACGTCGTGAATGGAGCCATAGTTGAAGTTGCAAGAATGCGACAATTGCTGTTAGGAGCAGGGTCGCAGTATCACTATCGACTGTCCATAAGAGATATTAGGACAAAATTACACACAATAATGCATGTGGTACGGTGTAAGAATTGAAACACTTGCACCTCTCAACTCTTATATATATGGTTAAATATTTACTACTTGGAAGATTTTATTGTGTTAAGTCAACATACAAATAGTGTTGTTTGACTTGTTAAGTCGTATTACAATGTTTATGTATTTGTGGTACATATAAATATAATAAATTTAGTTGATATTCTAACTCAAATAATTACACATAATTGGCAACTCTTGTCACGATCCTACTTCTGAAACTAAGCATCGAATCATGTGATTAAAGGTCACTTGTTAAAGAAATGAACTTTAAGCTTAATGCAATTTCAAAAATTAGCTTGTGAGGGCAAGACCATACAAAAAGACTAGAAAATTCACATCCCACCTATGTGGAACTCAACCCCCCGCCTAGAATTGGACATCTGAAGTATGAACAATATAATATGGAGGCCCAACATAAAAAAAATCAAAAATCGATATGGATCATGCTCTGATATCATGAAGCGGGGATGATAGTCCAATACCATATAAAGAGACAAGAAAATACACATTCCATCGATGTGGGACTCGACACCGCTACTGCTCTAGGTCCATCCCTTCATGCGATAATGTATCATGTCCATACTCCATGTATACATATAATAGTTGAAAATAGTCATATATTGATGTATCCCTATTATGTTGTCTCGTTTTATTCTTTATTGCATTCAGATTAAACGATTTTATAATATTACGTCGATACTTTCACATATTATGAATAATGTATGAGACATCTAGCCCCTTCCCCCAAAATATCTTTAGAATTCCTACTGGTTAGAATTTTCGATTCGCCTCCAACCAAATGTGCATATACTCAAAGGAAATAGAAACATATTTTCATAATTCTAAAAGAGACATGACCAAAAGAGAGCAAATTATAGAAGACCATGTCCATATGGGTGTGGTCTTGAACATTATTATACATTGAAATCAAACATATGAAGGGGAATTTTGGAGCAATGGTAAAGTTGTATCCGTGCATGTGACCTATAAGTTACGCGTTCGAGCCAAATAACCACTAATGCTTGCAGTAGGATAGGTTATCTATATCACGCCCTTATGCGACCCTTCCGTAACTCTTCTAAGCGGGATGCTTTGTGCATCAAACTATTTTTTTTAAATCAAACACAGAGGGAGCACCAAGAAAGGTACTCTTTAACCATATCAATATATCTGCCTGCAAACTTACCCTACACCAATGACCCGATCCACCCAAATTTCTTTTGTTATTTTGTAAGAAATAAAAAATCAAAAATGGGTCAGTGAGCCCACATTAGTGGAACTTTTCCACTAATCTCTTGACAACTCAAAGGCCTACGCTAATTTTATTATGTAGTAATTCTCAGTTAATGCAAAAAAATGCCCCACGTCAAAATTATAGTGCATGCATTTTGTCCCTCGGGTGCTTGATATTACACCAAACGACTAAGTTGTCTACACTCCTCCCCATACAGACAGCTAATAAACTCACATGGAGCCAAGACAATAGAATTGTGCAAATGGTCACCTTAATTTAGACATGACATGATATGTTTTCTAGCTACGGTCAAACCTTTCTATAATGGCGGAGTATGTTTGAGAATTTCATACTTTCTATAATGGCGGAGTATGTTTGAGAATTTCATGGTCACTATAGTGAGGTGCTGTTATCTATGTATACTGACATTTGATGCTTAGATCTCATTTAGTTGTTATAAATGAAAGTACGCAAAGAATTATTTTTTTGTACTTTTTATGCTATAACCGAAAATAATATACTTGGTAATTTCAAAATCTCAATTGATTTTCATATCTCATTAATTAAAAATTAAAAAGACTAATAAATTACAAAAAAAAATCTTGACTAGTTGTACCATACCAATACAGAATTGAAATCAAAGGAACATACACATTTATAATTAATCAAGAATTTAAATACAATTTTAAGTTGACGTAAGAATTCTATAATTGTAGGTTGTTTCGTAAATTTCAGTCTCTTAGCGATAATATAACACTTGAATTGACGAAGAATTTTGTCCAAACTTTTAGCAAAAGGGAATTCAATAGATTTCCCTTGAAGGTTGTGTAAGAGCTTAACAATTGACTATTTTATCTCACCCCAAGTAGCAATAAGTGGAGGCTCTTCATCAACACTTTTGTTGTCACCTTCTGTATATGTTGTCTCTTGTTCTCCCACTCCAATCACTTGTGCAATAAGCTCTTCATCAGTATAAGTTTCAAGGATTGAAAGAGTTGCGTCAAACTCCGTTTAAGTGTAAATAGAATGATTACATCTACTAAAATCAAGTAAATAAGTATCAAATTTATACAAAATTGGTAGAAAGAAAATATATGATTTGAAAATTTTCAAGTCTAAATCATATCACTATGAGAAATATATATTTTTTTCTTTTAGATATTCATACTTGAAATTTACTATGCGCATAATATTAATGATGATTATCATAAATATTTTGATATTTTATTTTTTTATAAATATTATTACACAATATTTAAATATGACTGTTATAGAGAGGTTATTTTAAAAAAGAGTGTACCACTATAATGAATGTCATTGATGTTATACGTACAATGTTGTTATAGAGAACATGAAAATCGATTTCGGATAAAATTAGGTCGTTATAATGAAATATTATTATAGAAAATGATAATTATAGAGAGGTTTAACTTTATATCATATACTAACTTGTAACTTATCACCAGCAAAAAACAACAGATAATTTGGCACAGCGAAACATGAAATTTAATAGATTGCTATATATTCATTAGGAACTTTATATATATATATATATGACTAACAATTAGTAATTATTTTTTGCGACCGGCTTAATATGTAACTTTCTCTTGATTATACCAAAACTACCTATCTAAGCTAGGTCCAAAATACATTTTTAGCAATTAATTCAGGAATTTGCCAAAATTGAACCATAAAAATCTATGACCTACTAAAAGAAATTACGTATCAAATAAAAGTAAAATGAAAGGTAGATTCTAGAATCAGATAAAAGCATATCTAGGCAAGAATTCCAAAAATTGATAAAAACGTAAAATGAAAAATACTTGCAATAAAAAAAAAAAATACAATATACATCAAAAAGAATCTATTACAAGAAATCATTAGCATAGCTGTCTAAATCACACCTTTTGGAGTGCGGTTTTTCCCAGTAACATATTAATGCAGGATGTTTTATACCTCGAGTTGTCTTATTTTCTTTTTTATAATTTTTGACATTGTCATATATAATCTAAACTTGAAAAGAAAATTGGAGTTGGGGGAATTGGGGGGGGTGGGTTATAGTCAGAGAGAAATGGCAGTATACTATACAGGGAACGTTAACCAATATTTTAGATGACAAAAAAGTATGGAATAGGTGTCATAAGATGAATTGAGTGAAGGCATGCCCCACTTTTCGGAATTTGTGTCGTTTTGGTACCCTCCGAGAAAAAGTCTTTCCACACTGTGTGAATCGCGCTGCTATTTTTCTGTGTTAGACCCTTTATTTCCGCCAATTCACAAAAATAGCTAATGAAAAAGTTTTATCATCATATAATATTTTTAAATTATTTATTTTTTAAAAGTATGTATGTTTATATTTAAAAACTAATTAACTTACCTTTTTTATTTTATCCCTAATGAAAAAGTTTATCATCATATAATATTATGATACGTTTAAGATTATTAATTTTTTAAAATTTATAGCCTTATAAATGCTATGTCATGTTAAAATATTTTTTTATTTCCTTCTTAAACTTTATGTCAATTTAAAACATGTCATATAAATTGAAATAGAGGAGTATTACATTGTGATTTTAATACCTACGAATTAAGATGGTCGTTTACAAATACAAGGCATGTCTGAATAGTTGTCTTTTAAAATTACAACACTTCTTTTAACTTACTCTATCTGCCTCAATTTATGCAACTTTTTTTTTTATTCTATCCAAAAAATATAACATATTTTTATTATAAAATAACTAACCTTCAAAATTTTTGTTTTACCATTATTTATAGTCATACTCACACATGTCATAGATTTGTTTAGGCCCCCCCCCCCTCCCTCCCCCAACCCCTATTATTGTCTCCGTTTATTTTATATTTTTATTTAGCGCACTTAATTTTATTGTCTTTAATTATTTATTATCATAATTAAAATGGAAGGATTAAAAGGTATGTTTAAGGGTAAGGGTAAGAGTGCTTCTTCTAGTAGGGGCAACCAGGGCAAGTGTACTTCTTCTAGTCATCTTATTCCTACACAGGATGATTTTGTTGATACTCAACATTTTCCTACAATACCATTAGATTTAGACCATGAGCTATTTTCTGGAACTCAAGAAGACTTTAATTTAGACGATGATCTAGATGATATACCCACTAATGTTGATGACAACACACCCACTAGTGCACCTTCAACTGAAATACCTTCTATTCCCCCTAGTATGAGACGAGGTCCAGCAAAACGACCATTAAAATCAGATGCATGGACATTTTTTGATAGGTACGTAGAGAATCAAGTAGCCATATGTAAAATTTGTAAAAATGTTTTAAAATTTAAAGCTGGAAAAGGTCACGGTGGGACGGGGGGTTTAATTAGACACGTAGTAAGTGCTCATCCACTAGGTATGCCCAATACCAGGCTTCAAAACCGGGTGCGCAAATGCCGCTCCATCGGGACAAGGTTCACATATCGATATCGTCCGGACCAAGTACAAATGGTCAAATTAACCCTATGACGGGGGGAATTGTAGGCTCTAAATACAATAAACATAGAGATAGGGAAGCAATATCAAAATTAGTTCTTTGTGGAGGGTTTGCCTTTTTCATTTCCTTCATCTCCGGTTTTATTCATTACATTAGAGATATATATAATCCCGCTTTTAACGGTTTTTCTAGATCAACTCGTTAAGAGAGATGTATTTAAATTCGCGCATGAATATCAACAATATTTACGTTTTTCATTATATCATTTTAATGGCAAAGTATCTATCACGTCGATATAGGTCGTAGTACTAACGACCATGATTATTTAACGGTAACTTGTCATTGGATAGATTATAAATGGTCTATGCAAAAACGTATTTTAGCGTATAGATATATAGATGATAGGCACACTGGTACTTTTATTACAGAAAATATTTATCAAGTGTGCGATTATTACGGAATTACATATAAAATTATGACTATTACATTAGATAACGCTTCTAATAACAATTACGCAATTACAATGTTAAAAAATAGTTTAACTCCATCTTTTCCAGACCATTTTCATATAAAATGTGCGTGCCATATATATAACTTAATTGTAAAGGATGGTCTATCACTTTGTTTGAAGACATTCTTAGTAAAATACAATTTGCTATAAACTTTATTTTTAAAAGTAATAAAGTACAACGTAGAAAAGAATATAAAAAAACTTGTCACGATTGTGGACTACCTTATAGAAGAATTCCACAAGAAGTATCCACTAGGTGGAATTCTTTATACGAGCAACTACTTGTTGCTTATGACTATAAATTACCTATAACTTTATTTTTTAACTCTCATAATAAAAAGCCGGTGATATGATTTTAGATAGTGATTGGGTAAAAATTTCCGAACTTATTGTATTTTTAGAGAAATTTTTTCAAGCAACAAAAGAATTTTCCGGTATATATTATCCTACTATTTCAACTATGTTATTTTATATAACTCTAATATTTTTATTACTTAGTGAATATATGAAAAAACAAACTTATAAGGCGACTATTAAAAAAATGTTTGTCAAAATTAAAAAATATTTTATTCCTATTCCCTCTATTTATATTATTGGTTCTGTATTAAATCCTACTATTAAAATAGACGGTACTAAATCACTAATTGAAACTATTTACGATTGTATAGACGTACTACCACCTCCAAGTCCCAAAAATCTAAATCACCCACCACCTATTGAACAAACTAAAGAAGAAGTGGTGTCTAGCGTAGAACACCAATGCAAAAATATATATAGATTTTATCAACAAGAAAATGCTAGTAACTTACCGGCTTCCATACCATCTTCTTCATCTTCAACACAACCTCACAAAAGACATGTTGTTTCGCGGCTAGTATTGAAAGCCTCGAAATAGAATGTGCGGCCGTACCTCTACTACTAACCAAATTAGCGAGTTGGATATTTTTGTTTTGCGGGGGTTCGTACCGTATCAAGAAGTTATCAATGAAGATGGACAAGAAGACTTGTCTTTGAAATACTTTGGAGGGGGAATGAGAAGACCTTTCCGACACTTTCATTGATGGCTCGAGATGTTTTGAACATTCAAGCGTCATCAGCTGCGTACGAAAGCGCTTTTTACTGAGCAGATATCAAATAGGAGACCACAGACACTCATTGGCGGAGACGGCTTGGAAATTGCGGTATTATTCGAGAGATTGGATACGAGCGAAGCGAGAGAAGGTGCGGTCAACCGGAGATCAACGAAGATGATGATGAAAACTACAACGAAATCTTAACCGAAGGTAGTGGAAGCGACGTGGATCAATTTGACCAACAAATACCAATTCCAACCGAAGAACCACATGAAATCATCAAGCAATTAGAACAAGTTTTTTTGAGAATGTAATTTTTTTAATTGCAATTTTATTATGTAATTTGCAACTTTTGGACAACACCACAAAGTTGCAATTTAGATTTTAGACAATTGTATTTGTATTACAAAAAAATAATATGTCTATTAAATAATATAAGAGGCACAGAAATAGCCTTGGTATGTTTTTATTACACTATCTTGTTTTGTTTATTGAGTTTTTTTTATACATATGTTATTTTTAAAAAAGAAAAGAAAAGGAGAACCCGACCGTACCCCGCCCCGCCCCGCCCCGACCCCGCCCCGCCCCGCCCCGATACCGACGGGATCGGGACGGGACTTGGAGCAGGTCCCGCCAGACCCGACCCCGCTAGGCCCCGCTAGACCCGACCCCGACCCCCTGGCTCGTCCCGCCCCGACCCCGACCCCGCCAGACCCGAGCCCGGCCCACTGGCCACCCCTATTTAAAACACAAGTGTCAAAGTCTTCTTTTTTCTTTTTCTTACAATTAAAATAAATATGTTTCCAAAAAGTCAGAAAATCTTCTTTAAAATGTTAACTCACAGAAAGGCCAAGATCTCTTGCTAATTGAATTAGCTGTTGAAAAAATCATAGTGTCCACTAACGTCTCCATTATCATGCCCGGAATAAAAGCAATCAATAATCAATTGGCATAGTAAGAGGAAAACAAAAAGATAACAGAAGGCAAAATTGTTTCTCAAATAGTGCTTGTACCAAGATAGAACAATTTTTTAGGAGGCACGAGGGGGGGGGGGGGGTGCAGGTGATATTATTTTTTGGGTCAAAAGGAATTTTTCATACTCATATTACTAATAAATTATTGGAAGTGTTTAGATCCAATACAAAGAGAAAAAAAGGAGAAAATAATAATGTGAACATTTATGCCTTTTAGTTGCTAAAAGAAAGAAAAAACATATGGATACAAGTAATATTGTTGGGATCGAAATAAATTAAAATGTCATGAGAAAACTTATAATTATAAACCTTGTCAGAAAACGTTACTGATAAACCTCTTCCCAAAAATTGCTCTTCACGTATGTAATTGTAGGAATACTTTTTTATATATTTATAGAGAGAGAGGGAATGTTTTGAAAAATGGGACCTTAAAAGAGATGAATCCCCAAGCCAATGGCTTCACTTGCTTCATACTTGGGCCGGGCACTGCTCTATGCGTGTTTACATATTTTTTTTTTGGCCTTAATTTGTGTTAATAATTTAAATCAACACTCCTAGTACAATATATATGACTGCGATCGTTGACTATATCTTTTAGAAAATTACACTGATCAAGATAAATAGCGTGTGTTTTTTTTTTAATATGATGTGCATGAATGATCAGAGTTTGAAAACAAAATAACTTATATCACCTACAAGGTCATATCCCAGAAGAGAGCAAAATGCTTCCACCAGGATTCGAACTCACGCTGCAGGCCTCTAGCTGAATTTTAAATTCACCTCATTTGTCATCCAGCTATGCCCCGGGAGACTCAACGTCTTGTTTTATATTATGCTTAATTGATTGAAATAATAGATATATTCAATTTAAGAAAAATGATCTAGGCTGTATTAAATTAAATAATCATGACGACATGGGATCAAATAATAGAACAAATCTCACGTAAACTAATGCAGTTATACAACTGTAACTATTTAGTAACCATGTGATTTTACTTTAAAGTAACGGTATACAAATCAATGTATTTGCATGGCAAAATGTGAACCGATCAAATTAAAGATTAAAAAATCTACAATACGGCCTTAATACGGCAAAATCTCGTTGCTGTAGAGATTAATTAAGTAATTAATTATAAGTAGCACTCACCCCATCCAGTTTTACTTGTTCACTATATTATAAATAGTTATTCAATTTTACTTATTCACTTTAAAAAATCAATGATAATTTGTCTTTTTTTCCTATTTTATCCTTAGTAATTAATAAGTCAAATTTCCCAATTCCTTTTTCCAACACTACTTTTTATGGGAAATATGTGAATTGTTGGAACTCATTACTTAATTAGTTGGTTGCACATTTTTTTTTGGGTAAGCTTTAATTGATTTCAATCATTAGGTAATTAGCAATAATTAGGGCTAATATGATAAACTTTCCATTCTATTTTTGGCTCTTTAATATGCATGTAAAGTCAATATGGGATAAGTAAATATGAACGGAGGGAGTAGTATGAATTTCGAAAACAATTAAGTGTCCTAAAACCTTGATAATGCACAGAAGTATCCTTTTGGTATATATATAAATCATATTAGCAATTACTGGTAGGGAAAAGAAGCTAAAGAGTGAATGTTGAAACTATTGAAGTGTGTGAACTCTCTATAACAGTTATTCTCTATAATAATATTTTATTATAATAATTATATTTTTTGTGGAATCGATCTTTCATTTTATGTGATATTATATATTCTTTATAACAATATTTCGTTATAGCAATCAAAAAGTAGAGAAACAAATGATGTTGTAGAGAGGTGTGATTAGTAATTTAGTATAGCTATACGCTTCCTTACCAGAGACAATTGCCTTTGCTAGCAATTGATGGTAAAAATAAAATAAAATGTGAAATATTTGCACGATCCAACAAATTCTTTGTAAATAGAGCTAGATCTCCTTGAGACACTCTAATTTTAGAGGTAAAGCTAGAATTAAGTTTATAGATTCTGAATTTTAGAAAAGATAATTTATTGAATATATTCTGGATATATAAAGAATTTTTATATATTGAGTGAATTTTTAAATACAAATCTCAAATCTTAATTAAAGCTACTAAATTCTTCTGAATCGATATATAGGTTTGTAGCTCCGCCCCTGACTAACTCGGGGAAGTTTGTTGACAGGGCCTCAAGCTAGTTCTTTTTAAGAATTTGGGCTTCAAGTTTTAATTATAAGGTGGGAGGACCCCATTTAAGATTAAGGCTCATTAAGTGGAGACAAGTAATTGGGGTGTCAAAATAAGTCCCAAGTTTTAAAAAATATATTTTCGTCCAATGATTTTAAAAAATAAAATTATAACTATTCCAAGCTTTCAAACCAGCCCCAAGTTTTAAATAATACACTTTTGTCTTAATCAAATTATTAATAACTTCCCCAAAATGGCAAAAAACCCAGCTGCCCAACTACTTCTTCTTCACGTCTGCCGCCATTAATTCCCTTCCCCAAGCTCATTACTAATTGTAAAATTGTTCATATTCAGCGCTGCACCTTCATCTTTCTCGGATTCATCGCCCTCAGCTCCCTCTATTCGTCCTGCTCGGATACCTCTATTTTTGTTCTAGTAATTTTCATTCAATCATCGAAATTGATCACCAATTTATTAGTTCAATTGCTTGTGCATTAATCGCAATAGTTATAGTCGTCTATACTTGCACCCTGTAAGTTGTAGAATCCGTTGTTGCTATGCATTTGTGAAGATTTTATTTTGTGGTCTGCAGATCCGTAGAAGATGTATTCAACTGAAGTTATTTAAGACGAGCTGTTATTTTATTATCCTAGTTGAAGTTATTTTAAATGAGATATTCTTTTATTAGTCTATTTTATTTGTTATTGATGATGATATTGTAGTAGACGGAGAATATTATGGTGAATGGGTGGAGACTTCAGATTGCTGAATTTGGCATTCGAGAACAAAGGTGACAGTACCAATTGAAATTCAAAGGTCATGTACCTATAAGCAATTGGTTGAAAGCGTCATTGAAAGTGGTCAGCTAAAATGCTCGCTTAGAGACGTGGCGATTAGTGTTGTGTCTGCTAGGGAAAAAATAGCTCATGCATTCATACATACGGATTATCATGTCCGTATGTATCTTCTTGATATTGCTTTTGATGGTTCTAGGCCCATTCTAAGGATGAATGTGGCCGAGAGTTCTTTTGTAGGTTTAAATGCCACGACGACAACATCACCCTCACCATCACCATCTTTATTTGTTGAAGAATTCAAGAATAATCCTTGTCAAGAAAATGACGATAATTTTGCCATTGATTTCAACAAATATGGCTCATTAGAGTATGCTACAACACAGCTCAGCGGAAGCCTTATCGATGACATGAGTTTTTTTTTGTGGGCAAGCGTTAATGATCACAAATGTGTTTGTAAATGCATTGATGCTAGCTTTCAAATCATCAATCGGGGAAAATGTGTCGAAGTCATACTATGGAAACCGAGAAAACATCTATATCCAAAAAAAAAAGAGATATAAGTGCTCAATGTGTAAAAAAATACGGCCACAAGAAGACCACCTACCCAAAAGCTTTGTCACACAATAGAGACTGATTTGTTTTCCTTCAAGTTGTTGTAATAATCATCTATGTTGTGTTATGATTTTTTGAATTTGAACTTCTTGAATTTGTTGTGTTATGTTGTGAACTTGGAGCGTCTATTATATTGTCATGATATTGAATTAATCAAACTATTTAGTGTTCCTGTTATGTTACATATTTAGAATCGATGATAGGCAAATTGATCACTAGACTGCTTTTACGGATATTAGAACTGCAGATATTCAATAATTAGATTTGAAACTGAATCAATTGACAAACTTATCACTACACCGCTTTTACGTTTATTAGAACTGTATATATTCAATATTTATATTTCAAAACGGACGATATGCAAACTGACCACTAAATCGCCTTTACAGTTATTAGAACTACAAATATTCAATATTTAGAATTAAAACAGGACAAATTAATGAATGATAAAGTCTAATTTATGACTTGAATATGGGCAAAATAAATTTGTACTTAAAACTGAAAGTAATACGAAATAGTAATAGACATTATTATCATTAGCATTAATATATTATGAATGATTACATCCGGGGGAGAATAAGAAATATGCTATTTAATAAAAAAAACTAATTAGACATTATGAGGGGTGAATTGGTAGGGCTGTTGAACTTTGAATTCTGAGGGGGAGAATTATTGGGATGTTGAAATCTGCATTAGGAAGGGGAGAATCCGGAGGGTTGTTAAATTCTGCAAGAGTCTGTCTCTTTCTTCAAGAAGTATAGTGAGTATCCTCTCTATTCTTCTGACGGCCTTGTTGAGCTCTTCAAACCATCTCTCATAACCCCAATGTTTAGTGTTGCAGCGATTGATCTCATTATTTATATCCCTTATGTCAGTTTTTAGACCTCCAAAATCTCATAACAAGCGGCTTATCATTCGTTCTACATAACCGGGGGTGATGGAGCTATGTCATTTGGTAGTTCATTTGATAGTCTATTTTGTACATCATTTGATAAGTCATTCCCTTGATCTATATCAAATTTGTCGTCTGATCTTTTGGGTAATGAAATTCGTGAAGAAGGGTAATTGTGAATGTCACTAAATTTGTGAAGCAGTATTTATAGACCCGAAAGGACACATTGAAAGGTGAAAAGACACCTTCAAGTGAGACAACACATTTTTATGTGCCTTAAATATCTGTACATATTTTAATAACCACCCCTTATAATGATATTGTAATAATAGTTATCCGGATCATTTCCGAAGAATGCATATTTACGTGAAACAATACCTTATCAGGAGAGGTTCATAAGTGTGTCTTCTAATAGACTGTATTTGGATTATAATACACTATAAGAACCATTGCCATTCTAATTTTCCTCGAAGAAGACACCTTTACGTGAAGCAACACCTTATCCGGAGAGGATTCATAAGTGTGTCTCTAATAGACTGTATTTGGTTATAATACACTATAAGGACCATTGTCATTCTAATTTTCCCTAAATAAGGCACCTTTACGTAAAAAAACACCTTATCAGGAGAGGTTTCATAAATATGTCTTCTAATAGACTGTATTTGGATTATAATACACTATAATGACCATTGTCATTCTAATTTTCTCAGAAAAAGACACATTTACGTGAAGCAGCACCTTATCGGAAGAGGTTTCATAAGTGTGTCTTCTAATAGACTGTATTTGAATTATACTACACTATAAGGACCATTGCTATTCTAATTTCCCCCGAACAAATTCAACTATGTATTAATTATAATATTTAAAAATAAGTTTAGTCTACAAAAATAAATTTTGGTATTTATCTTTTAAGCTTATCAAGGTTTGGGTATTGATAATAGTTGAAACAAACTACTTCATGAGGCGTACTCATATTAATATATGCAATGATTACTTAGAGTAGGCTTGCAGGTGAATTTATCGTATCCAGATGAACAATCTATTAGAATATTCAAGATCACAAACATAAAACACCAAATTAATACATAAATTATCTTTTTAAATTCAAAAACATGATTATCAAAATAGTAATCTCATGGTATTTTGTTTACATGACCTAAAATATCATTATTGTTGAAATATTACAAAACAAGTCATTATTGTTGAAGTAATACAAAAAAACATAGATATTAATATCAACATTACAAGCTTGTAAAGAGTTATCTAATGTTTGAAGTGTAACTTATGTCGTAGTTAATGTGTAATTACACATTATTTCTAATAATTATTATATTAAGTCACTAATTTCATGCCTTTTAACATATTTTTTCGTCACCATTTTAAGTTTTTATAAATTTAAGTGATATTTAACTTAAACCTTACATTAATAATTATATTATTATCATATGCTACATTAGTATCCTAGAAATAGATTATTAATAGACTCCAACTGTTCATCTTCCCCTTTTCAAATTGCTTCGTAGAACGATGTGATTTAATGGATCACTGCACCAATCGAAGCAATGGATGACTAAAGCACAAAATCACACCTTTTCAATCCTATAAATTCAACACCCACACCTCTAGACTTTTCTCACTTGCAATCTTTATCTTCTTCTTCTCACTTGCAATTTTTATCTTCCTCTTCTCAATTGAATCCAAAATGCCGCCAAGGGGAAACCACCAAAACGTTTGTCCTGACTGTATCAACTTCATAGCCGATCTGAATCTGCTAACCCGACGTATCAACGAGGATGTTGAGCGCCTGGTTATGAACATCAGACGCATTGCTCGCATGCTAAGGGTCCTATGTCTTTTGACGGGGATTGAAGTGGATGAGTTTATCACCCTCCCCCCTCCAACTCTCCTCCTCATGTTTAAATTTTTATGTATTTGAATGGCAGTATGAGCCTTTTTATTTAAATATATGAATATTTATGTTTATCTAAATATATGAATATTTAAGTTATGTTTTGTTTTGTTGTTGTTGAGTGTTCTTATATTTGTATATATTTGGAATTTACATAAATATTTCAACACTAGATTCACTAGCTAAAACATTCATTATAATAACTGCTTCATTAGAAAAATTATTAGGCAAATTTATTAACTAGACTCACTAGAAAAAACATTAGTTATAATAACTGCTTCATTACGAAAATTGTTAGGCAAATTTATGTCACCACTAGACTCACTAGACAAAACATCTGTTATAATAACAGGTTCCTTACGCAAATTTTCTTCACCACTAGACTGTGGTCACTAGACAAAACATTCTTTATACTAACTGGTTCCTTAGGCAAATTTACAACAACATTTCACCACTAGACGCACAACACAAAACATTCATTATAATAATTGGTTAATTGTGATAGTGAAAATTCTGAAATGACAAGTATAAAAAAATTAATATTTGCAGCTATATAATTAAATTCACTGATAAATAAAATAATTTTGAAACCTAGGCAAATTTATTTCACCACTAGACTCACTAGACAAAACATTCGTTATTATTACTTGGTCTTTAGGAAAATTTATAGTAATATTTCACCGCTATACGCACTACAAAACATCCGTTATAATAACTAGTTAATAGTGACAGCGAAAATTGTGAAATAGGCTCCTCTCATGGTAGAAGAGCAGATAATGACTATTTATACCGAAACAAACGACTATCTTGATTCATTAGAAGGTAAGTATAAACAAAGCAAACCAATATTTGCAATTATAAATTGTTAATGATGAGTAATTTGCAACTATATAAAAAAGTAACTTTAATAATTGTTGTCGCGCCCGTTTTTAACCTCGACCCGCGAGGGGTCGAAGCGGAGTGCAACGTATTTGGTGATTCCTGGTTAAATTAAGGAATGGGGGAGTCGCCACCTAATTATTCTAAGGTGAATTAGGGCACCTAAAATGTTGACTATAAATGCTGCAATAACTCCAATTTTAAGGTCTGCGAAACTAATAAAATTCTAGATAAGGGTTCTTTATTATCTTAAAGGGAAGGGGTTAGGTATCCTTTAAGATCCGCTAACTTGCGGTTATCCGGTCAAACTCAGGTTAATTATTGCTAGAAAAAGACACGTTTGAAAAGTATATAAAGTAAAAGATGTTTGCAAATATTTAATAAATGATGCATTTTTTTTATACAAGTATGCATTTGTATAATTTGAAAGAAAACACATGAAAAGTTAAAATATGCATTTGCAACGATAATAGTGAAACAAATTATTTATAATGTTAAAGAGGTAGTTTTTTTTTTTGGAAATCATTTGATTTTGCGAATTGGAAAAAAGATAAAACTTCATTTTATAAAATTTAATAGAGCGATTAAAAGATGACCAAAAGTTGTTTTGAAAATTTTGAATATGCATGACGAGCCTAAAAATAAATAAACTAGCGGAGGGTTTCTAAATTTCAATTACCCGAACCTACGAGTAAATAAACTAGCGACGGGTTTCAAGTCTTAAACTAACCTATGAATTAATTCTAAGTTTGCCTATTCTAAGTATTTCAATGGTTACATAAGTGCGATAAATAATATACAATAAAGAGCGAGGTAAAAGCTGAATTAAAGAAAATAAATAAAATAAATAAACTCCGAGGAATATCTGCCTTTATTTACTTTATTCCCTGCAAGCTGTCAAGAACAAACGGTTAGAGACAGTTAACAAAAAAAATAACTTCGGATCCGTATCCAAAACAGTGAGCGTTTTGGTCACGGAGGGCTCAGACTTAAATTTTGAAAAGACCATTCCAATCACGTTGTGGCTGTAAACATATGACTAATGTGGTTATTTTGATTGCCTCGCCTACTAAACGTGTTGGTCTCTCGGATGAAAAAGAAAAGATCACTATAATCACGTCGTGGCTGCGAATATATAAGTCACCTCGCCTACTAAACATGTTGATCTCGGATTAAATAAAAAGGTTTAAGTCTCATCCTTGCCCAGAAGTTATATTTTGTCTTTACAACTATGGAGGCCTCAAAATCGACGGATATTTTTCATCGGCCAGTGTAGCATCGTATTCAAATCAGCAAAACTAAATTGGAACAGTAGGCAGTAAGCAGAAAAACAGAGAGATAAATTCCGAAAAGACAGCGGTGTTTAGTTTAAAACAGTAAAAATAGTAAAATAATAATCTGGAACCGAGCAGTGAACTGAAACAGAAAGCAGTGCCCGAACAGACGCGGTACTTGTTCAAAACAGTAAAAAAAATAGTAGAAGAGTAATCTGAAACCGAGAAGTAAACGAAACAGAAAAACAGTGCCCGAACAGACGCGATATTTGTTCAAAACAGTAAAAAAGGTAAAATAGTAAGATATCTGTTGCACGGATGTTTAAATGTCAAAACAGTAAACTGAAACAGAGAAACTAAAAAAGCGTGGCCTCGAACTGAAACGAAAAAAGCGCGGCCTCGAATTCAATTTCATCGGCCTAAATGCGATATTTATTCAAAGCAGTAAAATAAACAACATAGCCGCATACAATAATAAGTAATTAAATGTCCGAGCCGGATCATGAACAGTGACCCGAATGAAACAGTGAACCGGTTAAAAACGGACCGGAATAGTGACCGGAAATCGGAATCAAAATTGATTTTCGGATAACTTGACAATAGATATGAAAAAATGCAATAATCTGGAAATATGCTCAAACCGGGTCGACCCGACCCGGGTCAGTGACCGACCCGAATCAGATGTCAAACCCGAATAAGATTTTCAGCAATCTCAGATAACTAGCAAACAAGATGTAAAAAATGTAAAATTCTGGAAAATATTCAAACCGGGTCGACCCGACCCGAAATCAGTGAAGAACAACAAATCGAATTTTTTTCAGCAAATTCAGATAACCAATATGCAAGATGTGAAATGCAAGAATTCTGGAAAATATCCAAATCGGGTCGACCCGACCCGGGACAGTGACCCGACCCGAATCAGTGATTAAAACCCGAATCAGATTTTCACCAATTTTCAGATAACCAATCAAATAAGATACAAAATGCAATAATTCTAAAAAATATCCAAATCGGGTCGACCCGACCCGAATCAGTGATTCAACCCGAAATTAGTGAAGAAAACAACAAAAACAAGCAGGTTTTCGGATTCGACTTATGAGACCAAAATAGAAGTATTTAAAAACCAAAGTTCAAGAATGAAACTCACCCCTTTTCCTTTTGATTTTGGGGCTTGTTTTCGGACTTATTTCTCGGATAAAGAAGAAGGCCAATGCTAAAAATCAAGAACACAATAAATATTTTATATATGGAAACGTCTTCCGAAAAATCCTCCCTTAATGTAGAACAAAAAGGGGGTATTTATAGGTCGATTATCCCCCTAAAACCGAGCTAAGATTCAAAATGAGGGGGGCCCAAAATCACGGATTTGAAGGGATTTTAGGGTATGGATCGAAGGTTGGTGGCAGGGAGTTGGTGGTGGCAGTGGTATGGGTCGCCGGCGATTTGATGGGGTGTGGGGTCGGGTGCAGCGCCGGTTCGTGGGGTATGGGGGGGGTGTTTGGATTTTGAAAAGAAAAAATGGGGTTAGGGTTTTCGGGGGGTTCGGTTTAAAGGGGGAGTCGGGTCGGGCGAAATGGGTTTGAGGGGTTGGGTTTGCGGGTTGGGCCGGGGTGTATTGCTTGGGCTTGGGGAAATTGTTTTTGGGTTGAGTTTTGGTTAGGGGAATAAAAAGGGGATGGTTGTTGGGCTGGCCGGTTGGGTTTGGGGCGTGGGCCGACCGGTTGGGGTTTGGAAATTGTTTTGGGTAGAAATTGTTTTTTGGGTTGGGGAAATAAATGGGTGATTAAAAATAAGAGGGAGTTTATTATAAAAGATATTTTTGTAAAAGATGTGAATTATTTAAAATAACATGACGATGTGATAATAATAAAAATATGATATTTGCGAAAATGTTTAATGCTTAATAAATAATTAAAAAAATGGAAATGCGATGCAATTTTGCGAAAATAAAAACATAGAATATTAGAGTAAGAAACTATGATAGAATAATAATAATAATAATAATAATAATAAATAATGATATAAAAAATAATATATATATATATATATATATGCCTATATTAAAATTGTTTTTGAGTTACTAAAAATATTTAAAATTGCGAATAAATAGGAAAATACGGGACAAAATTGGGTGTCAACAATTGTTCCAAAAAGTAAGTTAACTTAAATAGTTGTTACAAAAAGTCACTTAAATAATTGTACTAAAAGAAACTTAAATAATTGTTCATACAACTTCTTCATTGGCGGTCTAATAGCCATTTTGAGCAGCATCTCCAAACTCTTCAATGTCATCCTCACCATTTATATGTGCTAAGACATCAATAATTCTTCCAACGGGTGATCGATATTCAATAGCAACAATAGAATCAGCAACCACACCAACAACATCACCATTGGGGGCAGGATCAGTCAAAGAAAGAGTCTTGCAACTAGCATTATCAACTTGATCATGCAAAGGACTAGAAGGCCATTATCATTGTGGACATGGGCAGGATCATCAACTTGATCATAAAAACGACTAGAAGAGCCATCACCATTGGTGACAAGGTCAGGATTACTCAAAGGAGAACCATCAAGAGTATTCACTGGGTCAAAATTAACAGAAGTGAATAACACAGAAATTGACAATAGACCATAAAAGTTTCTACTAACTAACTTGAATGTCACAGAAGTTGACATTACCTTTGATCTAGCATTGTCAAACTGCAATGTCTTCCAGATCATTTTTCTACTGGACCTAATAGAAGAAGAAACACATCTAGAATGCCTTCTTAGGTTTTTCTCCCGAATGAAAATTAGTTCTTCCTCAATTGATGTCAATCTATTTAAAATGACACTCGCGCCACGATCATAGTGGTTGCACGTCTCTTTACCCATTCCTCCAAGATCTTGATCTTGAACTTGAACTTGGTCTTCATCATGCCCAGAACCAGATACAAGCTCCATTTTCACGCGAAATTGACATGCATCACCAATCTCCCTCTTTAGGGCATCAATATTCGGGTTCTATACTTCATCGTCATAATCTACAAGATTTTTAATGTAGTCACTACTCGTCTCTGCATCATCGTGGTATAGAAAAGGTCTCACCACCTCAAGTTAACAAAAACAACAATAGATTAAATCAGAATAGGCAATCGTTAACCCAAGTTCTAATACATTAATAGGTTCGTATCATTACCGCATGCTCAGTTGCATTTTTGAAAGGATCAACAGGTTCAGACTTCTCCTCCATGCGCCATCTCAAAATCCTTGGAATCGGCAAAGGACATTGTTTAGATAGGGCAACAATTTTCCCAACAAATGACATAGCTTCGTATGCCCATGCCATAGTAAACAAATAAGTAAAATAAACATTAAGATAGCAATCACTAATCTATAATAATATAATCTGCATATTGGTTCATAATAAAATACTTACAGCGAAGGGCCAGGGATAGCCATAAAGAGCATACTATGGTGGTTGTTTTTGTTGACAAGATACTTTATATATCTTGAGAATGTCCGGCTCATCAAATATTCAAAGGTCAGCTCAAAACATTTCTTTCCCCATGGATATTTCTCAAAGAATTTAATACTACTCGCCATGTTGATCAACTTTTTTCTTAACATCGCGAGCTGATGTGCCTTGAAATTATGACACATTTGATATCTTTTATGAGAAATTCTCATTGTTTTTAAGCATATTACCTATTGTTTCTTAGTTATTTTCTATTTTGTAGTGAAAATCAAAGGGCAATGCCAAAGATAAGGAAAAAAGGGACAAAATGAAGCTAGAAAGGAGAAATGCGTCGCGGATGAGGTTTTACGGTCGTGGATGAGGTCACCAATCAAAGTAGGAACATCAGTTGTGTGATAGGTGAAATGTGGGACTATATGCGATTCAACTCCTACTCTTATATCACATACTGTCTCAAGTTATGCGGCTGAAATAAGAAGAATGTGTCGCATATCACCATATGCGGTGTCATATGCGACGCGGAACAGGTCGTCAGGGGTACTTTTATCTGAATTTTATTTCGTGTTTTTGAACAATATAAATAGAATATATAGGGTTTTGTGGGTCATTCTTGTTCAGATTTTGGTCCAATATTGTAAGAGCATTGAAGACACAATTTTAGGCTTTTGAGTAAGGAGATTTCTTCACTTTTGTCATCTACCTTTCATTGTAAGCTTTAATGTTGCTTTTAATGCTTTCTTTTGTATCAAACATCATGAGTAGCTAAATATAATACTAAGTTTGTGAACCCAAATGATGAGTGTTATGTAAATGAGTGTTTAACATTGAATATATGTATAATGGGTTGTTAGTTTCTATTTATTTCTTGTGCTTTAAAGTTGGTTGGTGGTTGCTAACATTAACCTATGCCATAAACCATTTTTCTACTTGGGAAGGTGAGCTAGGGTTTGGTAGAAATAAATAGCAAGAATTCATGGCGCTAACTCTCATTTAATTGACTCACTTAGGGATAAAAAGAGTATAATTGGCATAATTAATCGGTTTGTTAATTAACTCTTGCATTTGAGAATGATTTAGAGGGGATATTCTCTAACTATTGGGAATTATTAAAGGATCATTAAGAGATTAAGTGCAAACAATGCAATAACCAATTAGAAATATATCATATTAACACCTATAGCATTACACTTTATCATAACGGGAACACAACCTTGGTTTCTCTCTAGAAGTTTATAAATCGTAATTCATCATAGCTAATTATTTTGTCAAATAGTTTTAGTATAAATTTCTATCAACCTTTCTCGGAATATGATTACGATCAGAGTCAAGTATCACACTACGTAAAGTAATATTTTCTCACCTTATTCCCTATGGGATTCGATGCCAACCTAGTTGGGTTATTATATTTGACAACGTCCGCTTTACGTCATAAATTAGGTGTTTTGAGCATATCAAATTTTGGCGCCGTTGCCGGGAAATACGATTTTGAAATTACTATTTAGTGTGTTATTTAATTTAAGTCTTTTTCTGTTCCATCACACCTTGTTTTCTTTATTTTGTGAACCAGGTGTATGGTTGCACAAGGCGGGAAAGGTGATGCCTTAGCACACCAAGATCCGTTGGAGGACAAAAATGAGAGGAATGTCTTTGCGGATATCGAACAAGATATTGACTATGCAAATGATTGTCCCTTCAAGAGTTGATGCAGTCAATTTCAAAATTGACAATAACATCTACCAGATACTAAAGTAAGAGGGTTATTTCCGAAATTCTACCAATGATGATCCTTACTAACATCTCAAGAATTTTATTGGGGTGTGTCAAACCCACAAGCAGAACAATGTTTCGGTGGATGCTATCTGGTTGAGAGTTTTCAAATATTCTCTAGCCGGTGAAGCAAAAACTTGGTATCAGAATTTGCCTCCGAATTCCATCTACATGTGGACCGAGTTAGTGAGTGTCTTCCTCAAGAATTGATTTATGCCAAGCAAAAAGACCAAAATTAGAGACAAGATTTTATATTTCAAGCAACTTCCGGGGAACAACCATATGAAGCATGGTACCGTTTTAAGCTTTATTTGTAGCGGTCTCCAAATCATGGATTTCTGGAGAATATCTTGATGGAGAAGTTCTACACGGGGGTGGACCCCATGACTCAATCGGTTGCTAACAATGCGGCAAATGGGTGTTTCATGGACAAGACAGTTAAGCGAATCACTCAACTTCTCAACAAGCTCGCCACTCATAATCATGCATGGCATTCGGGAGGTTCTGATGGTGTGACCTATGTGACTCTTTTGTTGAATACTTTAATGAAGGAGAACCAAGATCGAGATGACAATTGCCAAGCTTGCCACCAACATAAGCTTACTTACCAAGAAGACAACAGAGAATGAAATGAAGAACGTGAATATGGTAGAAAAAACACCTCCACCACCTAGTGGCATGTACTAAACCCAAGAGGGTCCTCCGATGCAATATGAAGATGTCAACTATGTTAATAATTCTCAAGGTGGTTATCAAAGGCAAAAAGGTGGTTATCAATGAAAAGGCAACAACAACAACCATTATGGGAGAAAGTTCAAATCCTTTATATTCAAATCCTTATGTTCCGCCGAAGGGTCAAAAATCTAATTCTCAACAATGGCGAGAGGGTCCATCTAATGACCAAGGGAATTATAGGTTGGAGAGTATGATTGAGAGATTATTGGTGAATCAAGAGAAGTCTGACATTGAATTGAAAAACTTAACCGGGGTAATGGGCTCCCATACCGCATCTATTAAAAAACTAGAATCTAAAATGAGGGATTTATCCCGAGAACAAAATCCTCAACAAAAGGGGTATCTTTCGAGCAATACGGTTCCGAACTCGAAGAGTACCGGAGATGGCTCCTCATCTTATTGTACGGTTATCACAACGCGAAGTGGAAAATTACTTCAAAATAATAATGAGAAAGAGGTAGAAGAGGGTCTAAGCGAGAAAGAAGAAGAGGCCCAAGTTGAAGTGCCAATTGTTGATGAAGAGGCACGAATTGAGGTGCCAAATGTTGTTGAAGTTGATAATGTGCCAGAGAATTTAAAAGCTCAAGAGGTGAGCAATGACACCGGCAAAGGTAAGGTGACGGGAGCACTTAGGCCCCTTACTCAACTTTTCAAATCTTCACCTCCCTTCCCTCAAAGATTGGTGAAGAAGACTGAGGATGCCAAGTGTCAAAGATTTTATGACCAATTGAAGCAATTATCGATGGAAATCCCATTCCTTGATGCTTTTCAAAAAATGTCAGGTTTTGCTAAGTACTTAAGGATTTGATCACTACTTCAAGGGTTTTGCCGGGTTTTTCTTATTCTACTTCTTCTTCTTGTTCTTCTTAATCCTTTTCTTCCTCTTGTACTTGTTTTTTTCATCATCATCCTTTTCTTCCCCTCTTCTTCGTCTTGTCCTCCTCCTCCTCCTCCTTCTTCTTCTTGATCCTCCTCATCCTCTTCTTCTTTGTCATCATTGTCATTTTTTCTTCTTCTTCTTCATTATCATCATCATTTTTTCCCTTTCATTTTGAACACTATTTTTCACTACTTCTTTTTCTTCTTCATGGACATCACCATTCTTTTCTTTTTCAACAGTTTGTTCTTCCTGAACATCATCATTCTTTTCTTTTGTTACTCGTTTATTAGAATCATTCTTTCGTTTATTAATGAAATTACGCAGAAAGTCTTCTCTTCCTCCTCCACTCTCAATTTTTTTCGATCTTGCCTGTTATTTCCAGCGGACTCCACCACCGATTTACCTTTCCAAACAGATTTGTTATTTTTTTATTTATCTTTCTCAATAGAACTTTTACTCTTCGCCATAACTTTTCTGTGATTTTTCATCTTAGCCATGAATATAATCAAAATTGTGAACAAAAAAAAAAGGAATTATTACAAACCAATATCGGAAAAATAAAAAAGAAGGATCAAATTAGGTTCCATACCTATATATATGTTCAAGGTAATGTAAATCTTGAAATCGCAGCTTTCAGGCGAAGTTGAAGAAGGGGATATTGAAGAACTTCAAATAACGACTATGTTTTCCTCAAGTTTTTTGTATTATTGAGAAGCGGGAAGATCAAACGATGGGATTTAGGGGGAGGGAAGATGACAGTGAATATGATCGATCAGTTGGAGCCTAAATTCTTAGGTTTTTTGTTAGTTTAAAACTTAACCCCAAAGTTTTTAAAAATACAAAAAGACTCCCACGTATTTGCTAATCAGCTCATTAGTAATTTATGGGGCGAAAATAAATAAAAAATAAAAGAGGGGCCTGCCACCTCAATCATCCGACTAACTCTATATAATTTTTGTTTGCAGCATATGACAAGAATAAGTTATTTATATTGTAATAACATATTTAATCAGTGGCAGATGTAGCTTTGTATCTACATGTTCGATATCGAACTCAATATTTCAATTCGGAGCTCATTATATTCTAAACTTATAATATCAAAACTCCAAAAATTAACTTCAATGTTAGAATTCTAGGTTAAATTTGTCAAGTTTAAGTTCTGAATCCGTCGTACATAACCTTTGTCATACCCAATTCCATTAGGACCACTTGCTTTTCTTTTTGGGCTCCTAGCTACTAGGACAACTTGTTATAAATATTACATGTCTTCCCAGTGACCATCACCAGCTCACTTAACCTACCAAACCTATAAATTTAGGATTAAAATGAAGCAGCCATGAGAAAGTGAGCTTATTCTATCTCAACCTACGATACCACAATTAATTCCCCAACGTGGAAGTCTAAACACCATTCCATGTTCCAACCCCAAGAGTGAAACTGATCAACTTGACATCTAATCACAAATGTAGATTCAAAATTTGATTGAGCAAAGTTTTATTTGGCTCATCATTCTTTTCTGTGACACTATAAGTACTGGACGCTACAAATATATACTACTTCCACTGTCTCAAATTATGCAAACTTTTCGCTTATAGAGTTAATTTGATTTATCTTTAAAGTTAAATTAGATTAAATCAACTCAATATTCAAAAATTATATAAAAAGTACATTGATAAACCATTTTTAAATATTTGTCCAAATTGATATAGTTTGAATCTCAAGAAGTTAAAAGTGTTACATAACTAGGGGTGATAGATGGACCGTTTGGGCTAAAGTTGGTCGGGTCAAGATGAACAAATAAATAGATGAGCCAATTCCCAACTCCGGCCAAAGCTTACTTGGGCTAAGATGGGCGGCTCAAGATTGGCTAAATGATTACCCAACTTGCCCAACTTGATCAATTACTTTTACAAATTTCAAACTTACCTTCTATGATGTTATTTTATTTTGTATGATATTTGACTTTTCCATATATTTATTTTTAATATAAGAATAGTACTTTTAAGAATTTTCTCATTTTTATAAAAGCAAAATAAATACATAAAATAGTGGGTGGGAGGGCAGGGGGTAGTGGGGTGGGGGTGAGAGGGAGGGGGGGCTGAGTGATGGGGTAAGAAAAGTTTCTCATTTTTTATAAATTTTTTGTATAAGTAAAATAAATATATAAAGTAAAAACTTTGAGGGTGGGGGTGGGGATGATGGGGTAAACACATTTTTTCATTTTTTATAAAAAGTTTATAAAAGTAAAATAAATATATAAAATAGAAATTTTGGGGTTAGGGTGGGAGGGCAGGGGGTAGTGGGGGGAGGGGGTACGATTTTTTTTCATTTTTTTAGAAAATTGTATATATAAGTAAAATAAAAACTTCAGGGCTGGTGTGAGAGGGAAGGGGGTAAGAAAAATTTCATATTTTTAATAAGATTATGAAATAAAAATTGGTGGTATCAAAAGCGAATAAGCCATGATAGTGCATTCTGAAAAAGTAAGTAATAACTAGCGCATGTAAATAAGTTAAACAAAGCACACTAAATGTCACATAGCAGCCGGAATCAAACTACAAGGACTATAAAACAATATTGTTCCTATTAGTATGGTAGGCTAAGCGGGCCTACAATAATAACACTACAACTACCAGTTTGCAAGCGTAAATAGGACTACACTCGACTACCTACTACCCTTCTACCCCAATCTGTATCCTCCACAACCCCCTATCTAAGGTCATGTCCTCAGTAAGTTGCACCTGCGTCATATCCCGTCTAATCACCTCTCCCCAATACTTCTTCGCCCTACCTCTACCCCTCTTTAACCCCTCCATAGCCAACCCTTCACACCTCCGCAATAGGGAATTTTGTGTCTCTCCTCTGCACATGTCCAAACCATCTCAACCTCGCTTCCCGCATCTTATCCTCCACCGAGGCCACTCCCACTCTGTCCTGGATATCATCATTTCTAATCATATCCCTCCTTGTATTCTCGCACATCCATCTCAGCATCCTCATCTCCGCAACTTTCATCTTTCAGATATGCGAAGTCTTGACCGGCCAACACTCTGCCCCATACAACATAGTCGGTCTAGCCACCGCCCTATAAAACTTGCTTTTAAGTTTTGGTGGCACCTTTTTGTCGTATAACTCCAGATGCGAGCCTCTATTTCATCCACCCTGCCCCAATACGATGTGTAACATCGTCATCAATCTATCCACCCCCTTGAATAATAGACCTGAGGTACTTGAAGAATGGGCTAAAAGCTGATCCCTAGTACATCCCCATCATTACTGGAAAGTGCTCGAGTCTTCTCCTACTGTCTGTACCCTGGTCTAGGCTCCATCATACATATCCTTGATCGACCTAGTGTACGCCATATGTACACTTCTCACCTCCAAACATCTCCATAGAACCTCCCTATGAACTTTGTCGTATACCTTCTCGAGGTCGATGAAAACCATATGTAAGTCTCTCTTTCTCTCCCTATACTGCTCCACTAACCTCCTAATAAGATGAATGACTTCTGTGGTCGAACGCCCCGGGCCCTCCTCTCCCTCACCTTGGCTAGTCTGTACAACTTCATATCCCCCCGCCTTTTCTGCTAATTCCACATACATGCATTTAAAATCCGTCATAACGGCAAGTTTTGCCTCCTTAATATCCATCTTATACAATTACCTATTCGTCCACTTCTCCACCTCATCCTTGCTTTCTACCAATTTGCATACGTCGCTTTCTTCGCTTCCACCTTCTCTTGAACTTTACTATTCCACCACCAGTCCCATCGATGCCCACCACGGCTCCCTTTTGAGACCCAAGCACTTTTCTGGCTACCTCTCAAATGCAACTGGCTATCATATCCCACATACCGGTCGCATCCCCACTACTCCCCTAAGCCCAATTGGCCATCAACCTCTCCCCATATCATTTGCACTAGCCATGGTCAAACTCCCCCATTTGATTCTTAACATGTCATCCACAACCCTCATATTCTTCTCCATCCTGATCGCAAAATCCATCACCAAAAGCATATGTCGGGTTGTAAGATACTCATTCGGAATAACTTTGCAGTCTTTACAAAGTCCGTTGTTAATCTTTCTAAGGAGAAAAAAAGTCTATCTGAGTCTTAGCCACCGAACTACGAAAAGTCATCTAAGTGCTCCTCCTCCTTCAGGAACCTCGAATTGGCTATCACCATCCCAAAAGCTCTAGCGAACTCCAAAAGTGAGACGCCTCTCTCATTCCTGTCCTCGAGGCCAAAGCCTCCATGAACGTCGTCATACCCCCTGAGGTGACCCAATATGTCCATTAAAATCCCCTCCTATAAATAACTTCTCAATGGGTGGTATACCACACACCACCTCGTCCAAATCCTCATAAAAATGCCTCTTCTCCTCCTCGTCCAAGCCCACATGCGGCGCGTAAGCACTAATAATGTTCATAGTGAACCCTCCAACTACCAACTTAATCGTCATCATCCTGTCATTGACCCTCCTAACCTTTACCACCTGATCTCTTAGCTCGTTGTCTACTAAAATGCCTACCCTATTCCTATACCTTAACCTACCCGAGAATCATAACTTATACCCGTCCACATCCTTAGTCTTAGGTCCTACCCATTTGGTCTCCTGGACATAGACTATATTAATCCTCCCCTTCTTAAGAATCTTAACTAGCTCTATGGACTTCTCCGTTAAAGTCCCAATGTTCCAAGACCCTATTCTCAGCCTAACATCTCCCTTACCCCCTTTAAACCTCGCCCTCATTCCCGACTGAGAATATGACCCTAGTCTACTATCATTGACCAAAGCAACTAAAGCAAATATAAAGTAATAAACTAATCAAACATTTACACTAAAACAGGAAGGGTTCAAAGTGAAAGCACAAGTTAACAAGAATTTAGAGGCAAGTAAAACCAGTACACCAAGAATGCTATAACTAAAGACAAGAAGGGTAAATGCAAGAACATAACGTCGCAAATCAATACAACGAAGCAGTAAAATTTAACAAGGATAAGAACAAATAATGGATACGAGCAACCGGATGTACCAACTTAAGTTGAATCGAACCTGTTTGCCGGTGAAAATCACTGTTCACCGGCACCGGAAGTACTGTTCACTTGAGTTTTCACCAAAAAGCCGAGTACATGTGTAGATCGAGGAGAAAAAAACAAAAAGAAGAAAAGAGAAGATAGAAGAGAGGAGAACATGGAAAAAAATCCTCAATAAAATGAACCTGTGAGAGAAGTGTCTGCCGGAAGACAAAATATTCTGGCCAGATCCAGACAACTTTGATCGATGGACAGACTTGAGAACTCGATTTCGCCAGTGAGATCCACCGGAGTTCAGAGATCGAGAGGATAATTTTGCCGCCGACGGTTTGTGTTGTAGTGAAGTCGTCGAGCGAGAACAATACCCCGTGAATATGCTGGAAAATAAATCATCGAAAATCTATCGAAAAATCTTGTCCCGCTGGTAAAACCTTGCGCTGCCGAAAAACTTGGTTCTACCAAAAAATCTTGTCCCACCGGTAAAACCTTGCGTTGCGAAAAAACTTGACTCCGCAGAAAAACTTAGTTCTGCCAGAAAGTTTTTATTCTGGTCGTCGGTCGGAGTTGATTAAGAGGGCGTGGGGAGGGGAAGAGTACCGTTGGATGCAAAAAAAGCAGAGAGAGCATGTTCCATTCAACAACTTAGTGAATAAATCATCTACTTGTTCTCCTATCTAAATCTGGGTGGTCTAAGGCGCCAGATTTAGTTAGGAGAACAAGTAGATGATTTATTCACTAAGTTGTTGAATGGAACTCGAGTTTACTAACTGCAATCGCACTCTTCTCTGCAGAACGAGTCACTGATATTCCCAAAAAATAGCTTAACTTTCCCAAGTCAGTCATAGCAAATTCGATTTTAAGCAATGTAATGATCTCATTTTTCAACAAATCAGAGGAGGCAGTAAGCATAATGTCATCCAAATATAACACGAAAAGCAATGCTACTACCTCGATGAAAAATAAATAGAGAATTGTCACACTTGCTGCATACGAACCCAATCTGCAGAATATACTGTGCAAAGTGATCATACCACTCTCGAGGGGCCTGTTTCAAACCATAAAGTGACTTACGAAGATGGAATACATACTGAGGGGCTGCTGCATAGACAAAACTAGGCGGCTGGTGCATATAAACAGTTTCTTTCAGATCCCTATGTAGAAACACATTTTTCACATCAAGCTGATGAATTGGCCAATGCTTACCCATAACAATACTCAGAATTGTGTGAATAGTAGCCAGTTTAACAACCGGACTAAATGTCTCACCACAATCAATACCCTCCTGCTGATTTGTGCCATTAGCCACAAGTCTCGCCTTATATCTCTCTAGATCACCACTATCTCTGTATTTGTGATGAAAAAGCCACATGCATCGAATCACATTCACCCCATCCGATCTAGGAACCAAATCCCAAGTGTGCTATTATGTTAAAGCATTAAATCCCTCATGCATGACCGCATTCCAATTGGGGTCTTATTTGGCTAATTTTGTGCTTTTGGGAATTGGGGAAATGGTTTGAGTGGATAGGTTAAAATGGATTTTGGGTTTGAAAAATCCGTGTTTGGCATGAGTTTCCATGTGGTGAGTGGGGCAGAGTAGGGTTCGGTATCAGTGTGTTGGGTCGGGTTCGGGAAACTGGATGAAGGAATAGTGTCGGTTTAGGTATTGGGTTCGACGACGGGGCCGGGTATATGGTGAGGCATTTCTGGGTCGGATATTGGGTTAGTTGGTGGCAACAATCCGGGTATATCGAATCAGGTTGGGTTGGGTGAGATAGGGTATGGTATCGGTGGTGGGTTAGGCGGAAGGGAAGGTGCGGGGGTGTCAGTGTGTCGGTCCGGGGACTGGAGTGGGTTGAATATATTTTCTAGTGACTGGTTGGCTTATGGCGTGTGGTGGTGACACATCATGAGTTGGCTGAGAGTGTCGGTGGGAGGTCGAGGTGGTTTCCTGATTTGACTGGGAGACATTGTGGTGATTTCCGGTGGCGGAGGTGGGGCCAGGCAGCGACAAAAATCGATCAAAGTCACTGCCGGAGGTGGCAGTGACTAGTGGCATGGATTATGATTGTGGAACTGGGCGATGTCACGATACAGTTCATCGAGTATGACGGGATAGGTGTCAGACTCAAGAAGTATAATTCGTGTTACAATATTTTTGAATATTTACAAAAGTAAAGGTGGTCTCGTCAAACGTACGTGACGAGAGATGTGAATTTGACGAGTGGACACGTCATAGCACAAATAGCCCGTATGGTTAGGCGGGAATCCTACGAATACACACGGAGTGGATCGGGGTGCTAATTTATGTAGGGCAGTAGAGGCAAGATTTGGGTAGCACAGACAGCCGAAAATCCGAAGGTGATCATAAGGGGGATCCGACGGTATAAGATTTCGATTGGAGTCATGTTCTGCAGAGTACTAGTAGGCAAAATATTAAGGATATATTCTACCATTTTGACTGGGTAGACCCAAAAGGAGGGATGGAGAGGCGTGAAAAAGTAGTGTACGAACCATGTTATTTATGGTGCAGATGATTCGTTCGGCTTTGCCATTTTGAGCGGAGGTGTGGGGATACGAAAATCGGAAAACCATGCCATTATTTTTGCAGAATTTGTGAAACATAGAATTATTGAATTCAAGACCATTATCACACTGAAAAGATTTGATGGCTTTCTCAAACTGTGTTTTAATAAAAATACGGAATTTAAGAAATTTGGCAAACACTTCAGACTAAAATTTTAGTGGATAAATCCAAATAAAATGAGAAAAGTCATCTAATAAAACCAGATAATATTTATGACCTAGTGAACTAGAAATAAGAGATGTCCACAAATCAGCATGAATAATATCAAAGGGAGAAAACGTAACACTTAGAGATGACTTAAAAGGAAGACGAATATGTTTGCCTAAAGAGCAAGAAACACAGTGCTAGGCAAGTTTCCCATTATTACATTTAATAAAATTATTGTCTCTAAGAAAATTAAAAATTGGGGCTCCTGGGTGTCCAAACCTATTATGCCAAGTTGACGGAGAGATAAGAGTGAGAGATACGGGAGAGCAAGAGCTGGCAACGGAGGTGGATGGGATTGTATATAGATCCCCCGTGCTATTGCATCTCGTAAGAGGTGTCCCCGTATGAAGATCCTTCATAGTGAAACCAAAAGGGTCAAAGTCAACAGAGACAGAATTATTGTGAGTAAATTTCCGAACAGATATTAAATTTTTAATAATGTTGGGAGCATACATGACATTGTTGAGGGTGAAGGGCGGGTGAGGCGGTTGGATGTAGGTTGTACCATAACCCTGAATTGGAATGCGATGGCCATTACCAACAGTAATATATTAAGGATGCTTTAAACAAAACATTTTGGGAAGATTACCTGTAGAGCGGGTGAGGTGAGAAGTGACTCCTGTATCCATGTACTAATTTTTATAAAAATTGCTTGTAAGTTTAAAGCTATTTGAAGGCCCGGCCCAAATCGGTGGGGCAGATTATTTGGTCTGCTGCAGGTATTGGTCCTGCATAATATGGGCATGTTGTATATGGAAGTGCCTTGGCCTGATGCCTAGACTTGGGCCCAATAGTCCTGGATGTTGAATTGGGAACTGGGCTGAAACAGAGTGGGGGAAATTGGCCCAATTCCCCGACTGGTTATAATATGCTGGGCCGGCCCACGATTGAAAAGAGTTGGATTGCTGCGGCTATGCAATGGTGGCAGTTGACCACATTTTCCTCCACGCCCGCGGCCTCGGCCACCTTTGCCGTTGCCATGGCCTTTACCTCATTTTCCACCACCGCGATCACTCCGATGTTGTTGGGTTTCCGACGGTGATTTGCCGGCGTTAGGGGCAGTTGAAAATGTCTGACTATCAACCGTGAACGCCTTCTGATTGTGTTCATCCTATTTGACACATCGGGTTTCTTCCAACAATAATTGAGACCGAGTCTTGTTGAAATTGGGAAGAGGATCAGATTGTTGTATCATTGTTGCTAGTGTATCGTATTCACCTTTTGGTAGACCATCAACCAATTTGAGGACCATATTTGTTTAAGAAACTGGCATTCCGACGTTTGACAATTGGTCCGCTACTAGTTTCAACTGCTTGCAATATTCTTACATGTTAGAAAAGTTTTCAAGACATGTATTATTAAATTGTTCTTCCAAATATACATCACGAATGTGCTAGTTATCTTGAAAAATATCCTCTAACCGAATCCATAACTCACGAGTTGAGGCGTCAGTTTTCATTATAGTGAGGAGCAAATCCTGAGAGATAGTGTCATATATCCACTGTTTGAAAATGGCGTCAAGACGACGCCATGTGGGGTCATCAATCTCAATGGGGCGAGGGAATGAGTCATCGATATGGTCAAGCACGTTATAGACACATGCATGAATACGGAAAAGCTCAACCCATGGAGAGTACTGACTGTTTTCTTGATCAAGAACCATATGAATAAAGTTCTTGATGTTGGTTACGGTGAGTGCTGGATGAACAGAATGTGAAAAGGATGATGTGGGTATGGCAGGGGTGACGACGGATGAGATTGAGGCTGTTGTGGGAGGAGTCATTATAGTGGATTATTTTTGTTGAAGAAGGAGGAAAAAGACAAGAGAGAATTTTTTTATGGTTCTCGGCCAACGTATGAACCGCCGGTGGTTTGGAAAACCAAGGTAGGCGGCGGAATTAGAGAAGAAAGAAAATAGGGTTTAGGGTTTGACTCTTGATACCTATGTAAGAATGTATTAATCTCCCTTGGGGAGTCTTTCTCATTAATACAAATATATATAGTGTGTATAATGAAAAAACTAATACAATAGGGATCTTATATCTACCATAATTATACAACACTAAATATTATTAAATATATGGACTATATTTAGTTATACATGGTTTACACGTTAATACATTAGACCCAAGATCCATTCTTTAAATGGTATCAGAGCCAGACCCATTCCAATTCTTCGTTCACCGATGTTAGGCCCCGAAATTATATTATCCACGCTCCACTTAACAAGGCCTGGGCGTGCAGGGAGTGTTAAGAGTAGTTTTGGAGAAAAAATTTGGAAAGACGTTTAGAAGACACATACTGTTACAACATATTCCATCGTCTCACATTTAAGCTGCTACAAGTGTTGGATTTTTTTTTAATATAGAATGAACATTATGGTTGTTTAGATTGAACGTGTTACTAGAAAAATAACAATAAAGAATTTGTATCGTTATTTAACATCAAAATTCCAAATAAACTAGTAAATAAAGACACGAATTGAAAAAAAAAAATACAAAATGGGAGCATTTATCCTATATGTACAAATCCAAATTGGCCTCAGCACCCATCAATGCACAGTGTTCTTTGACGCATTGTTACTCTAGATGGTGAAGATGTTGTCAACTGCGAATCAATATTGATTGTTTATTGGAGTAGATGTAGATGAACAACACCCGCCTACATTGGCCGGGACAAAGGGTTGCCATCCCGCGAGGGTGAGCTAACCCTAAAAAATCGTTCTCGGTTCGAACTGCAGGCTGCAACTTGGCTTCACAAATAACATTTTAAACGTAGTTTTAGTTGTGCAGTTTTGTGATGTTTATAGCTTTTGCTGTTGGGAAAGGCAAGGTTGGTGAAGTGTAAAATCAGGAAGAAAATAGTTGATTTCCTTTTATTTTGGGCATAATACATAGATAGACAATTTAATTTAGCCTCGATTGACAAACACTCCAACTTTGAGAATGAACATCTAGACACCTCAACTCGTCATCACTGTCTCGTGGACACTCGATGCTGACTTGGCACATAAATTTGGAGGTGTCTAGATGATCATTTTGTAAAGTTGGAGTATTCAACTGATACAATGGAGACGAGTTGAGGTGTATAGATGATCATTTTGTAAGTTGGAGCAGTAGACACCAAGTTTTAATGTGTATTATGCCTTTATTTCGTGTGTTTTAATTGCATAATGCTATATAATATAAAAAAGGCGCTTAACCTAATTCTTTGCAAAAAATATGTCAGTAATTACTATGAATTGTATATAGGTATCAATATACCTTGCTAAGAATATGACATTGTAGTATAAGCCTCAAATATCCCCTAGGGCACATGCGAGTTGGTAAGTGGCAAGGTGATTGGGGTACAACCACTCCGACGTCGCGGGTTCGAATCCGTGTGGTGACAGTCTTTGCTGAAATATTGCAAGGGCTGTTGCTGAGTTCGTGTCCCGTTGGTCTTCTCCCTTGCAGAGCTGCCACTCGCGCATATCCCTCGATTTACATCCCACATGACAAAGGAACCTCTAGTACAGGTGGGGGTTTCGCCTTGGGACTTTCCCCTTCACAAAGTATAAGCCTCAAATATATTAGGTCCAAGCCTCCAAGAGACTACAAAAATCAGCAGGGCTTTGGTATTGGCAACTTCTTGACAAAATCAAACTTGCCCATTGGGCCTTTTTTTTATTCCCCTTAGGCCTTAACCTAACATTTTCCCACTTATAAATCAAAATCTTGAAAAAACCTTATCTTTGTAGCTGTGCCTTAGCAACAACAATGGCTTCTTCTCTCCAATTTGTCTTTGTTACCCCACAAACCCTTTCTTCTCTAAAACCAAATTCCACAACAACTACTTCATTTTCATTCTTTTCTTTACCAACAAAGAATCTTTCTTTATCTTCTTCAACAACCCCTTATTCTTCTATTAAGCCTTTTGTACGTAACGTTGCACTCTCCGAATTTGACCAGTTGGAAGATGATGTAGAAGAACCTAATTTCTCTCCGGACCTTAAACTCTTTGTTGGTAATTTGCCATTCAGTGTTGACAGTGCTGCTCTTGCTGGTCTTTTCGAACGTGCTGGAAATGTCGAAATGGTTGAGGTACATTTAGCTAATTATTAATTACTTTTGCAATTCTTTTGTTCATATGTTATGTTACTGCTTGAATTGTTGGAGAACATTAATTTTGCCACTTAATGATAAGGCATAATTAAGTAAATAAAAAATGTTTTAACTTTATTAATCTGAAATGGGATATTTTAAGGTTGTTAATGTACAACTTTATCCATAACTGTAAACATGATATGTAACTTGCTATGCAACTTTTTCCATACAGGGAGGGTCTATGTGAAACAACCTCTCTACCTTCCAAGGTAGGGCTCAGGTCTGGTATGCACTACCCTCCCCAAACATGGCCACGTGTGTGATTACACTAAGTATGTTGTTTTTGTAGTAATTTTTTTTGGAATAATTACATTTTTGGACCGCTCAAAAAGATATTAAGCAAATGTGTAGTTTTGTATATTAAGTATAAATATACATATAATATACATATTGTATACATGTAATATACACAGTCAGTGTATAGGCTGTGTATATTTTGGCTACAGCCTGTAATTAATTTTGGCCGATGCGCCAAAAATGAAGCCCAATTTTTTCCTGCTTTTTCAAGCATCTTGGAGAAGGCACCCCTCTTTTTGTACTTTTCCCTGTAGTGAGTTCAAGAAGATTTGTTTTCTTTATAGGGTATTGAGTACTGAAGCTTGTTACAATTTTACAGGTTATATATGACAAACTCACAGGAAGAAGTAGAGGATTTGGTTTTGTGACAATGTCTACTAAAGCAGAAGTGGAAGCTGCTGAACAACAATTCAATGGATATGTAAAGTCTTTTGCCCTTTTTGCTTGCCATCCATTATTATCCATTACAATGTCTGTCTAGAGTTTCCATGGCCTTGTCTATCTTGAAGAGTGATACAAAACAAACTTTAGTTTTTACCTTTGTGGTGATAAGTGAATAAGGCTTGCAATGCCCTAATTGAGAAATTGACATAAATAGCCGCCGACCAAAATGTAGCTAGAAAATGTATATTTTTTGTGGATTAGTGTATAAGATACATAAAATATACATCTTTGATATATATAATAGTGTGGATTTTTTGTATATTCGGCTAGCGAATCTACTTATCCAAATGTGTTACTTGCCTATACTAATTAGCCGATGAAAATACTTTCTAGTTTCACTTTCAACTTGTCATTTGTATAATAAAAAAATCTTGTCTTTCAAAAGAAGTGTTTGGAAATGCATTCCTTTCAACCATTTGATGTGGGTATCTCAGTAAATGTTCTGATGTTATTTTGCAGGAAATCGATGGGAGGGCATTGAGGGTGAACTGTGGGCCACCACCAGAGAAAAGGGAGAATTCTTTTGGAGGTGGACAAGGTGGGAGAAGAGAGAATTCTTCTTTTGGAGGTGCACGAGGGGGTGGGAGAAGTTTTGATAGCTCCAACAGAGTCTATGTAGGAAACCTTTCATGGGGTGTCGATGATCTCGCACTTAAAGAATTGTTCAGTGAGCAAGGCCAAGTTGTTGATGCCAAAGTAGTCTATGACAGAGATAGTGGTAGATCAAGGGGCTTTGGATTTGTAACATACAGTTCCGCTAAAGAAGTCAACAATGCAATTGATAGCTTGAATGGTGTTGTAAGTATAATCTTACTAAACCTGATTACATATCTTGATTCATGGGTTGATACAGTTAGACATCTCTATAACAACATTTCACTATGACAGTCGTGTTTTCCGTGGAACCAATCATGTTATGTTATGTTATGTTATGTTATGTTATGTTATATGTTCTCTATTGGACTAGTTGGACCTCAAATTTACTTGTTCCTTGTCTTCTAACTAGTGATTTAGATGTTCTTTGTAATCATTCTTTGGTTTCAGCTTTCCAAGATGTTTTCATTGGACTTGAGTTTTTGTGAAAAGATATTTGAAATTCTCATCAGGCTGTTCTGATACTAATCCTATGCATCTGATGTGATATTGTGGTGCAGGACCTTGATGGCAGGTCCATACGTGTAAGCTCTGCTGAAGAGAGGCCACCCAGGCGCCAATTTTGAGTGTGTTAAAACTACATCTTTTTGACTGGAAAAAACTCGAGGTAAGCAACTTACACATTCTGGTTTCAAGTTTGTGCGGTGTCTTTTCAAAGGCAGAGCTGAGAACGCATCAATACCTATTTTTAAACAACGGATTAGCAACCGTTGAAGAGTCAATTTTTTGATAATGGTACTTTAAAAGGGAAGAGAAAGGAGGGTGAAAGTTGAAAAAGATCAATCTACCATATGCATATTTTCTTTCCCCTCTTAATAGCCATGTCCATTTACTTGTTTCTCTTTTAGGTTCAACTCTATTGCTGAATGTGTTTTTGTCTTACTAATGTATAATCTACATGGCAGGGCTTGGAAATGATGAAAATTGCGGCAAAGCTCATGAATTGTTTGCACCTTCAACACTTGCTACTTTTACACCAAAGTTGGTACAAAATTTTGGTATCTGCATCTAGACTAATGAGAGTATTCACAAGTATATTTTCTTTATAGCGTGCATGTTCTAAATTGCCTTGGGGAAAGATTCTGACCTGTAATATTGGAGTATCCATTAGTTGATAATGGACTAGACAATGACATGTTAGATCACTCTTTGGAGATTAAACTATTTAAAGACAAAAATACTAACTCTTTCAAAAGTAAGTAGTCATGTATAACAATTCCTTGACTCAATTTTTGCAAAACTAGCAAGTGAATCAAACGACGCTTAACTAGTAACAGTTACTCTCAGCTAGCTCAAAACCTTTTTGATCGTGAGAAATCAAAATTCAAAAGGGCTTGAACAGATGTATCATGGCATTGAGAGTAGGCAATGGTTTATGCTCTTGGTACCTATGTTGCTCGGACTCTTCAAAAATATCAACAGATGCATGTCGGACACTCCAAAAGTGATGCATTCTTGGAGAATCCAACACGGCTGCATCAATGAAAGTGCAGAATCTGCACAACTTAGCTTGGTAAATTCAAAAACTAATGTCCAAATTAATGTGTATTGATGAGACCAAAATTTCCCAGAGTCAAACCACATCGAAAATTCTGTAGCTTGGCCTGATTTTTCTCCTTCCATCAAGAAGAAATCGTCTGATCAAACTGTCTTGCCAAAATGCTCTTACAAGGGTTCTACTTAAAACTACCTACACCAACCAACAAGTACGAGCAATATATAAACTTACTAGAATCATCTTGCTCATAATAGCGAGGTTGGATACGCATACATGCTTTCTACACGACAATGGTACCCTGTGACATAACTATATAGGAGTAACCTCTTTAACTGCCTTTTTAGAAACCATATAGTCTCTTTGGTAGAAAAGCAATTGCAGCTGGCAATGCTGCATTCCAACTGCTAGCACACAACCACAAGGAGTAAACAAATATCTTACTAGAGATATTCTGTTATCCGATCTTCGACATAATAGAATTCACACAATCTATAACAAAAACACTCCTTGTCTTTGTCAAATGTCAGACCAATATCCATGTTACCCTTTTAAGTTCCTCGAAATTTCACCATCTACCAATGTTCTTTGCTTAAACATGCCTATATCTACTCACTACGTTAACAATTTGTAAAACACTAGGACGAGTGCAAACCATAGCATACATAGAAAACACAGTAAACTACATATGACTTCAACTTGAGTCTCCATTCTTGTGATTTTTATGCTCATTAACAGGTGGAGGTTGTAGCTTCAAGGGCTTTACTGGATTCAAGTCACACTCAGATTTTCTTCCGCAAAACACGTTCCACTTTTTCTTCGTTTTTACCACCTTTTTAAACTCCTGTCTCATGCTGTTGCACTCTTTTTCTAGCTCTGCAACACGCTCCCTCATGTCATCGATACTTGATCCTCTTCCATTTGCTCTGCTCGCGTCGCGGTTGCCTCCATGGAGAATAGTACTTTGGGAGCCGTCAAGATTATCGGAGACAAAGAACCATCCTGATATTGATGTCCGTAGCCGAAGTTGTTCAAAGAACAACACTTGAACTATGACCCTAAGAGGTAGCCTCTCGTTTTGAGCAGCGTGCGTGCAAGCTTCCAATGAAAGCTTCTGGCAGTTCATCAGTCTGCAGATTTGCTCTCTTTCTGAGTCTGTGAGCCAAGGATGTGCCTAAAATTGAAATGTATACAAAAGGGTGCATAAGTAACGAAGAGATTAAGTTCAACACACTGATAGTATAAAAATATTTACATAATATTAGATCACTGTGAAATAAATACATGTAAAGCTCAACGATTCAGATTAACTGGTAACAACAACAACATACCCAGTGAAATCCCTCAACGTGGAATTTGGAAAGGGTAGAGTGTACGCAGACCTTACTTCTACCTTGATAGGTAGAGCGGTTGTTTCCGAGAGACCTTCGGCTCAAGACAAAGCACAAGCACAAGGAAAGCAAGATTAACTGGTAATCTGATAAAAATGGTAACTAAACTGCTATCATAGATTAGGCTACACCGATAGTGTAAAAGAAAGTAAAAATAACTTGGGGAAAAGAGGTAGAGAGACGAATTTTGTCAATTCTTGTTACTACTTTACCATAACATAGAAAATCATCAAAGTTACTACTCCATCCATCTCAATTTATGTGATACTCTTTCTTTTTAGTCAGTTCCAAAAAGAACGACACCTTTCTATATTTAGTAATAATTTAACTTTAAACTTCTCATTTTACCATTAATGAGATGATTTATAGCCACACAAATATGTATGGCTTAGTTCAAACCACAAGTTGGAAAAGTTCTTTCATTCTTAAACTTCATATCCAGTCAAACACCTTCCCATAAATTGAAACAGTGGGAGTATGAAAAGTCAAAAACTAGTTCCTACCATGACATTCTGATTTCAAAAGAATCATTTTCAACCCCGATAGCAAGACGCATTGAAAGTAAGAAGGATCGCATATCAGTTAATGGAAATATAGAACCACTGGTTACCTTCAAATATATATCAATTGCACGATAGATACCATCAGAAAGTGGCCTCGCAAAATCCGGGATTGTGGCAGCAAGAGACTGAAATTTCGGGAACTTGAAATTAACATCGGGCGCTACCTCAGAAAGATATGAATCCACCAGATTTGCTACCCTTGTTAATGAAGTCAAGGAATGTGAACCTTCCATTGATTGGCTTTCTTCCATATTACATGGAGAAGGTGCAGAAGAAGCATGCTCTATTGAAATAAAATGGTCCAGAATTCTCTGAAAACAGTCTATGTCATATAAAGTTTCCACTGAATATCCCATATTTGGTATTAACAAGTCATCTAGTGCAGCTTCATCTAACTGCAATCCCACTCTTCTCTCCAAATTCTCCCTGCAGGATGGACTTGCCTGTAGCATCATAGCGGTACGGAGCAGCCTAAGAAGAAACCTGTATTGATACATAAAATAAGTAAGTAATTTAAAAGTTTGCTCTCTATAACAACTTAAGCTTCTAAATAAGATAGTTCACACAACTCAATATGGTACCAGAGCAGACAAAGGTCCTAGGGTGTGTTTTGCACAAAGGAAAATGTTGTTCCTAGAAAATATTTTTTGGGAAAATAAGTGGTTTTCTTACTTATTTTCTGTATTTGGTAAGTAAGCAATATTGTTCCAAGAATACTTATACGTAATCTAGGAAAACTCTATGGGGGTGGGGTGGGAGTCGAGAGTGGAGAGGGTGGGGTGATCAAGGGTGGCGGGGGGTTAAGGATTGGGGAGGGGAGTTGGGAGGAGACAATGAACTCAGAAGGCTACTTAGGGAACTTGCTTTCCCTATTCCCTCTAGGAAAGTTATTTTTCTTATTTTTAAGGAACGTGTTTTCCTAGAAAGAAAAAAAATGTTGTCCAAAACATTTTGACCAACTAAACATGGAAAAATTGGAAAACATTTTCTCCGCACCAAACACACCCCTAAGTTCAAATCTTATTGCCACTGAAAAAGGAAAAAAAGTGTTAAGACATGATATGATTAAGTAAACTAAAATGTGATCTCTCTAACAGTTTAACAACCTAGTTTCTGTTACTCCTCTCTGATTTGGTAGCAACTCCATTATCTCCTCTAAAAGTGCCCTTTGGTCTGCCTCTGATGGAGTTGAAATTGTTGATCCTGATTTACTATGGTTAGTAGCATCCTTGAAACTTTCTTGTCTATTCATCAAGGGGATATATTTCTTTGTATAGAACACAAGGGCACCCGCTACATTTTCCGGCCTCATTCCTCCGGCTTCAACAGCTTGAGTCAACCGTTTGTACAACGGAAAGCTAAGGAACGACACATCTTCATACCACCAATCATCGGTCACGGGCTGTGTCTTGGATCCCGTGCAAATACCGTTCCATACACCCGCACCTGTGGGACCCTCGTGACCATTTTCGGACACAGGCCAGTTAAATAACTTTGTATCAGTACAAGCTTTCATTGCTAAGGAGTTTATGCATCTCGACACAATATGAAGCTCTTCAGCATGTGGTAAAACTTCTTCACAGGTTTCTAATGCCTTTATGGTATCTGTCCAATTCCCGAAAACATCGTTAAGAAAGGCTTCTGTTTGTGCAATGAGATTTCCATCACCATATTCATCTGTCATTTGCAGATACTCCGATGCACATCGAAGACTCACTATGTTTAAAGGAGTTAGTTCTATTTTGACACCATAACAAAATTTGGCTACTAGCTCAAATGTTTTAGCACCACCAGGTACGTCGCTAAGCTGCAGGACGCAAACTGATCCGTCGTCGTTGCATGATTCTTTAATTAGCTTTGCTAGTAATCCACTTCTTGATATCAATGGGAACTGCAAAGAAATATGCAAACAAGATAATGCACAAATACTACATTTGAATAAAACAAGAATTGATTCAACGGAAAAGGGGCAAATATGCCCTTAAACTATGTGAAATTGAGCATATATGCCCGTCGTTAATACTTTAGCACAAATATGGCCTTACAGTCCAATACTTGGTCCAAATTTGCGTTTATTTTAACAGAACCCACCAATTAACCTAATTAGATGATTAATAAGAGAAAAGGGCTAACTATGTCCTTAAATGTGAATTTGAGCAGATATACCCTTCGTTAGATAAAAGAACATTTCTCCAATTTCAATTAACATCACCGAGAAGGAAGTTGGATAAAAAAAAAGTGTACCTTGTGTAGATAGAAGGACATTTCTCCAATTTCAATTGTAACATCACTGGGAAGGCCTGACGTGCAATGCCTGAAGAGATTTCATGCGTAAGGTTTCATAATTCAAAGAAAACATTTTTAACTCTGCTGCTTCAGAAGCAAAAATGAAGGAAATGAAATCAAATTATTTGTGAAATTCTACTAGTTTACATGTTCAAGAAACCAAATGGTCCATATGAAATTCTGTTTCCTGTCATTTGTACATTGCTCACCTAATCTACCGCGAAAAAAATAAGACCAGAAGAGTCAAATTCTAACTAAACACCAGCCATACGCGAACTTATATTATGCTTATGTGAGGCACCATTAAGATGTCAACTCCTGTTACTTAAAGATTATTAGCATATGCTTAATTTTTCTCTCAGATTTGATACAAATGTGGTATGTTTCCCAGGAACTAATACAACATAACTACTAAACTTGACAATATTGTTCTTATTATCATCACAATTGGAAACTCAAGCATAAAAAGTGTTAAATATACAATATACACACAATATACATGTGTGTATATTGTATATTTACTCTCGGATTATGCTCCACAAATGAAGATCTCGGTTGTGATATATTAGGGTAAATAAACATGTAAGAATATTGTATATTAGGAAAATATATGTGTAGTATAATATTACCTTAATTAGTATTATACACCTACCATAATTGTAGAGTTAGAATTATGGTAGAATAAGGATTTAGAGGTAGAATAGGAAAAGGATTTTTCCTATTATAGAAATATGTAACTTGTATATATAGCCTTTCAATTAATGAAAATAATCAAGGGGATTATTTCTTTCATGGTATCAAGAGACTAGGTCTAAACAAAAGTTTTCTTCTCTCAAACTTTTGCCTCCTCTTTGGCCGAGAACCCCCCCCCCCTCCCTCGGGTTTTTCTCTCCAAATATCTCGTCTTCCGCTCTCAAAAACCTCTCTTAAAATTATCCTCCTTCTCTGTTCTTTCAAAAATGTCTAAGAACAATTTTCACCCTGCCCTCACGGTTTCCAATATCAAGCTCAATGTCCCTATTGTCCTTGAGATGGAAAACGTTCAATATGCACTGTGGGCGGAGTTGTTTAAAATTCACGCTATCTCTTATCAAGTTCTTCATCACATAATTCCTCCCGCTAAACCCCTTCCCGGCGAGGATCCTGGAGGTATGGATTACACTTGATGCTACCGTTCTTCGGTGGATATACGCCACTATTTCGGTGGACCTTCTACGACGATTATGGAGCCCGATACCACGGCTATGGCTGCATGGAATAGATTGCGTGACATATTCCAAGACAACCAACATTCCCGTATCGTCACACTCGAGCAGAATTCTCTCTCGTTCGAATGGACGTATTTCCGAACGTTTACGCATATTGCAAGAAACTAAAGGAATTGGCGGATCAACTTCGTAATGTTGGCGCACCGGTGACAAATAATCGTCTAGTTCTACGGTTGGTTGCCGGCTTTCGGAGGCCTATAATGGTGTTGGAACTCTCCTTCGCCAAAGCAACCCTCTTCCCGACTTTCATCAAGCCCGCTCCATGCGACGTTGGAAGAAGCGGTTTGGCTAAAAGGCGGCTACGGAGCAAGCCCGATTGTCATGGTGGCATCCTCTCCTAGTCCTTCGGGTTTTGTTAATAATTCGGGCCAAAACCATAATAATGGTGGCGGCAAGAATAATCGCAAAAATAACAAAAATCGCGGGGGCAAACAAGGTGGTTACGGTGGCGGTTCCGGTGAGCAACAAGCAAAGGCGGTGGGTCCCATTCGGGGTACGGTGGGCCACCACCACCGTGGGCCCGAGCGGTGGGGCCGGTGGCGGTGGCACCCTCCGGCGGTTTACGCCGGCGGCCGGTGGGTGGCCGTCCGGCGAGCCCAATACCCAAGCATTGGCGGCCCATCGGCCGGTGGCCCTCAAAGAACGACCCCCACGGCGGTAACGGCCCCGTTCAAAGCACGGCCAGAGTCCTTGGGCCCCGTCCTCCGCAAGCCCATCATGCGGCGAGCCCCACTCGGACCGATATCGAGGCCGCGATGCACACGTTGGGATTAACTCAACCGGACCCAAATTGGTACATGGACACCGGGGCCACTACTCACATGACTTCCGAATCGGTACTCTCTCATCTTATTACAATTTGAGCACCCCTCGGGGAATAATTGTTGGTAATGGCGATTCAATTCCAATTCTAGGGTATGGTCGAAAACGTTGTCTCCTCCCAATCCACCACTTCTCTTGAAAAATACTTTACATGCTCCTAAATTGATTAAAAATTTAGTGTCCGTCCGAAAGTTCACAAATGACAATTCGTTTCGTTGAATTTGATCCTTTCGGTTTCTCGTGAAGGATTTCAAGACGGGGAGTCATCTCATGAGATGTGATAGTAGGGGGATCTATATCCTATCATGCCCGGTTTCGATCCTTCGAGTCCACCTTTTTGCCATCGCCTTTTGCGGCCCATCTCTCCTTCCATGTGGCATGCTCGTTTGGGTCATCAGGGATCTTCTATTTTATCAGTTTTAGATAAAAATAGCTTTATTTCTTGTAAGGGTACGAGTCGTACTCCATTTTGTCAGTCTTGTTCATTAGGAAAAATTGTTAAGTTGCCATTTGTGGACTCCAATTCTCATACTTCTATGCCATTTGACATTATTCATAGCGACTTATGGACATCTCCTGTTCTTAGTTCAATGGGTCATCGATATTATGTTCTCTTCTTAGATGATTATTCTAGATTTTTGTGGACGTTTCCAATTGCGAATAAATCACAAGTGTTTTCCGTCTTCATAAAATTTAGAGCGTTCGTTCGTACTCAATTCGAAAGAGAAATAAAAAATATTCAATGTGATAATGGGAAGGAGTATGACAATAGGGAGTTTCGAGAATTTTGTGCTACTCATGGGATAAATTTTCGGTTTTCATGTCCTCATACATCTTCACAAAATGGGAAAGCCGAACGCAAAATTCGTTCCATAAATAACATTGTCCGAACTCTCCTAATCCATGCCTCCATACCTCCGTATTTTTGGCATCATGCTCTACAAATGCCACTTACCTTCTTAACATAATTCCGTCTAAAGGTCCGACATATTCTTCCCTCTCAAAATCTTATATAATAAGAACCCGTCTTATTCTCATCTTCGGATTTTTGGGTGCTTGTGTTATCCGTTATTCCCATCCACCACAATTAACAAACTTCAGGCTCGGTCTACTCCGTGTGTATTTTTGGGTTATCCGTCAAATCATCGGGGTTATAAGTGTTTTGATTTATCCTCCAAGAAAATCATTATAAATCGTCATGTCATTTTTGATGAAACCCAATTCCCTTTTACGAAAGTTCATACTCCCGAGCCTAAGTCGTATAATTTTTTGGATGACCAAATATCCCCGTATATTATTCGGAATTTTTCGAACAACTCCCGTGCCCAAAATCCTCCAGCGGGCCCACTGCCCGCTGGTCCCACAATCATCGTCGCCCCTCGTTGTTCACACCGGAACAGTTCCAAAGAATCGGGCTCGCCTGCCCCCGGTCTGGGCGCTCCGAATCCGAGTCCACTTGTTTACCGTTTTGGGCCGGCGGAGCCCACCGCCCGCCGGTCCGTCCCGAGCCCGAGAAAATTCCCAAAATTCCATCACTTCTTCCTCGAGTCATAGACCGGTCACTCGTAGTCGGCGGGGTATTTTTACACCTAAAAGACATTTTAATTTACATTCGATGTCTCTAAATCCCCCTTGCCCCGCAATCCGTGTCCGCATTAAATGACCCTAATTGGAAAATTGCTATGACCGATGAATATAATGCTCTTATTGATAATAAGACGTGGGAGTTGGTGCCCCGTCCATATGGTATTAATATTATCAGGTCTATGTGGATTTTTGCTCATAAGGAGAATTCAGATGGGTCATTTGCTCGACATAAGGCGCGACTTGTTGGTGATGGTAAGACTCAGCAGGTTGGAATTGATTGTGGTGAGACGTTTAGTCCGGTGGTCAAACCGGCTACCATTCGCACTGTGCTTAGCTTGGCTCTTTCAAAGACTTGGCCAATCCATCGGTTGGATGTCAAGAATGCCTTTCTACATGGTGATCTCAAGGAAACGATCTATATGCATCACCGTTGGGTTTCGGGGATCCCAACCGCCCTCATCATGTCTGTTTGTTGAAGAAGTCATTATATGGGCTTAAGCAGTCTCCACGTGCCTGGTATACACGATTTGCTAATTTTGTTTCGACTATTGGGTTCACACACAGCAGTCGACAATTCTTTGTTCATCTACCGCCGTGGTTCGTCATTGGCCTATATTTCGTTATATGTGGATGATATCATCTTGACCGCCTCCTCCGATGCTTTGCGTCGTCTATCATGGCCATGCTCGATTCCGAATTTGCTATGAAGGACTTAGGGCCGTTGAGTTATTTTTGGGGATTGCCGTCAAACGTCATTCGGTGGTTTGTTTCTCGTCTCAACGAAGTATGCGGCCGAGATCATCGAGAGGGCGGGATGTCATCCCGTAAGTCCACTTCCACGCCGATTGATGCAAACCCAAAGCTAAGCGCCGCGCGGGTGCACCATACGAGGACCCGACCCGCTATCGCGGCCTTGCCGGGGCCCTCCCGTATCTTACCTTTACCGGATCGGATATTACATATGCGGTTCGGCAGGTGTGTTTATTCATGCATGATCCCGAGTTGAGCACATGAATGCAATCAAACGCATCATTCGGTATATTCGGGGGACACTAGACTATGGGTTGCACTTGTATCCTTCCTCTACATCCACACTTGTCTCTTACACGGATGCGATTGGGGTGGTTGTCCCGACACCGGACGGTCGACTTCGGCTATTGTATGTTCCTCGGCAACAACTTGGTCTCATGGTCGGCAAAGCGTCGTGCAACTCTATCACGCTCAAGTGCGGAGGCGGCGAATATCGAGGGGTAGCGAATGTGGTCTCGAATCATGTTGGCTACGTAATTTGCTTTTGGAGCTTCATTGTCCCATTCGAAGGCAACCTTGGTATATTGCGATAACATTAGTGCCATCTACCTTTCGGTAACCCGGTTCAACACCGGCGCACCAAGCATATCGAAATGGACATTCACTTTGTCCGTGAAAAGGTTGCAAAGGGTCAAGTTCGCGTATGCCATGTCCCGTCTCGTTATCAAATTGCAGATATCTTTACAAAGGGTCTACCAGCGGTTCTCTTTGAAGATTTTAGGGACAGTCTCAGCATTCGGAAACCGCCCGCTATGACTGCGGGGGGGTGTTAAATATACAAAATACACACAATATACATGTGTGTATATTGTATATTTACTCTCGGATTATGCTCCACAAATGAAGATCTCGGTTGTGATATATTAGGGTAAATAAACATGTAAGAATATTGTATATTAGGAAAATATATGTGTAGTATAATATTACCTTAATTAGTATTATACACCTACCATAATTGTAGAGTTATAATTATGGTAGAATAAGGATTTAGAGGTAGAATAGGAAAATGATTTTTCCTATTATAGAAATATGTAACTTGTATATATAGCCTTTCAATTAATGAAAATAATCAAGGGGATTATTTCTTTCAAAAAGTTCATAGAGTTTATAATATAAGATAAGCAATGATAATTCGATTGTTGTCGAAGAAGGTGCAAAATTTAAGCCCAACATAAACACCATAGATATGGAAACCAAACCACCAACGATTATGGGTGAGATAAATGTGATCCTTCCGCCTTGATCAAAAGTATCAGGTTCGAATCCCGAGAATGAAAAAATATTGACAGAGAGTGCTTTCCCCTTTAGGCCTTATGCAACATGAATCCCAATTAGTCGGTGCCTCAAAGCAGATACCGAACACCAAGTGAAAAGAGAGGCTGAAAAGGGGCTTACCAAGCCTGTCCTTCACGACGGAAGGCCTCAGATTTCGAGCCAAGTTTCACAAATGCCATGTATCCAATTGGAGTCAAAAGTAAAATGCAATAAGTTGTTTCAATTGACTAACAAAATTTTCTTTTGCTTATACTGAATTGATCCTCTCTGCTGCAAATTTACACAAATCATGATAATCAAGGATTTGGGAAAAGGGTATTTGAGAAAATTATTATTTTTGTGTATATATATGTTATACATTTTAAGAAATTCTTTTTTTTTTTTCTGTATTAATTGATAATAATTATTCGGATTAAAAGTAGTGAGTGCAGCCACACTCAGTGCTATGATGATATTAGATCCGTTTCTGCAGGTAGCACAAATATTTTTCATGGAAAGAGATAAGAGTATTGTATACCGAGTCCATAGCAGTAGTGAAGAAGAGTGAAAATCGGATATTGGGTTTTTGGCAGTTGAAAACAACTATTCTCCCTCTATTCTTATTTCTGGTCTGTTTATGCTCACACCTAAAGGCGGAACCAGAATTTTCACGAAATTTAGAAGTAAATATATGAAAAAGTAAAAGAAATTCACATCATCTATTATATATATAATATAATTTTAATTTTATATGTATAGTGTAATTTTCTAATAATGAAAGTCAAGATGAATTAACCCCCTTCGCCCTCTAGCTCCCCAAATCACTGCCTATTTCAACTTGCAAGCAAAGACTACTACAAGATTGTGAAATTTAGAAGATGTTTGAGCAATGTTTGGTTTTTGAAATTGGAAAGAAATAAACATTTGAAAGTGAAATTAAAAAATAGTACTGTAATATTTGGTTCCTTCAAAGACATGGCAACCGGGTGCACTAAGCTCATGTTATATATAAGGTCTGGAGAAAGGTCAGATTACAATGATCTATTGTACACAATCTTATTCTACATTTCTACAAGAGATTGTTTCCATCAGTGTTTTAAAAGGCGAAGGCGTGAGGCGGGACGTTTTATCTAGCACGAGGCGAGGGGTAAGTCCTGAGGCATGGGACGTAAGCCCCATGTATATTTAATTTTTTAGTTTTTAATGTAGTGAAATCTATAATAACATAAAAATTATAAAAAATACATTAATAATTAATAAAAAAAATAAAAATATGATTAAAGAAACTCATAGAAAACAAATATTTTAACATAATTTTACAAGTAACAATGACACTAAAGCTACGGAAAAGGCTCAAATATGACATCGAACTATTGAGAATGACCCATTTAGGCACTCGTCAATATGTTGGCTCATTTATGTCATCACTGTTACCGAAATGGCTCATCCATGCTATTTTTCATTAATGTCGGTTTTTTTAGCACCAGATATGATACGTGGCCTCCAACTAGATTATGGTTGTGGGTGGCTCGGGTGTATGTGTAGCATTCTTTATTAATTTGGGATTAAAAATTGAGCTGGTTCAATTAAATGACGTGGACCTCTAATTAGATGTCACGTGCCAAATCTGGTATTGTAAAACTGGCGTTAATGAAAAATGACATGGATGAGCCATTTCGGTATAGTGATGGCATAAATGAGCCAAATTATTGACGAGTGACATAATTGAGTCATTTTCAATAGTTCGATGGCGATATGCAATACATCTTAACTTTCAAACAATATAAGAATCACAATTTCTTAAAGTATATTATTATCATACTATGCAATTTACCTCCCTAAAATAAAATAATTATTAAATTTTATCAGTATTATAATTAAAACATCATTCCTTCATGAACAAGAACAAAATTACTTTCAAATAGTGAAGTAATAAAATATGATAATTTTGAGAGAAAAATATGGAAATCAATGACAAGTGAAGATGTCATCCTCACGGTGTTCTCCAATAGTAATATGCAATATTATAGCTTGTTATTTAATTTACTCTCAATCTTTTTATTTCTATAGGTGAAATAACTATTAAACATCATTCATTTATTAAAGAAGTATGAGGGTTAATAGTATTAACTAAGGAACTTGACATATAATTTGTGTAAAACCGTTAGACGAGCCTCGAGCTTTGGGCGTTAGGTGTGTTTAGGGCGTACATTCAGACGCTTAGGGCGAAGCCTCACAGAACTAAGCCCCACACGTGTGCCTCGAGGCGTTTTGCTAGTGCCCCGCCCCAGCGAGTCCCAAAACTACCTTTTAAAACACTTATTTCCACAGCTCAAACACGTGAGCTCCTCGTTACTCTCGTTATTTAGTGCTTGACTTGGTATCCAGCAATCAAAATGATATAGGTAACAATATCAAACATTACAATTTCAAGATTATCTAAGTGAAACTGGTCTAATACTTAATATTTTAGCTCATGTGGATCTCCTTTTTATCCTAAAACTAGATGCTACAAAAATTTACAATTTGCTAGCTAGCTCTCCAGTGTAAACAAGAAATTGACTTCCTAAATTAATTAAGGAAAGCTGTCATTTTCCATTTAATAGCTGAATATTACGAGTTTTATGGTTTTGTTGATTAGTAATGATTTTGTCTTCAAAACTGCGTAACATGTCAAATCTGGATAGGCAAAATGGACTAGAAGCATAAAGAAGAAAGTAGATCTGGGTCCATTTAATCTATTTTGGACTTCTAGCCTCTTCTTTTGTGCAGATTAACCCAACTTCTAACTGTTATTTCTAAGAAAATTTCATAAATTGCTATAGTAGAGCATAGTTACGAAACGTAGCTAGAGTTTGCGTATTGATGAAACGTAGCTAGAGTTTGCGTATTGATGAAATGTAGTTATAGGTGTTGTATCAGTAAGAAGAGATGTATCAGGCAATGGATATCAGTTGTACCAGGGTAGCAGGGGCGGATCTACGTATAGCCCGGGGGTTCATCCGAACCCCTTTCGTCGGAAAATCACACTATTTATATAGCGTCAAATTTGTATTATGGATTCGTATTTTGAACCCCCTTAGCACAAACCAAAGACTTAGCTCAACGGCGAAGTTCAGATTTTTGTACGGCACACGGGTTCGAGCAGCGCTTACACCATTTTCTCAATATTTTTTAGCTTCAGGCGTTTCATTTTCTTTAAATAACCAAACGACGTCGTTTTGTAAAGGGGACAGATCTAATTGAGATTTAAATTAAATCTCTAATATCAAAGTCAATATTAAAAAAACCCTCTCTACAGTCTAGGCCTTTCACTGTCAAATCTTCAGTTTAATACTTTAATTAGACAGTTTATGTGTCATATTTGACAGTGATAAAAACAATGGCCATAATGGGGCAACACAACATGTTCAGTGATTTGTTTTTGTAAGCTTAATACCTTCTTGACTTGGTAGGACCACCAGTTGCTATTATCTTTTAAGTTTTGAAATAGAGTTTTCATTGTTTCTTCCCTTACTCTCAAGATTTTATTATGTAGCACGACATAGGGCTACAGAAGAATTATGAAGATCTCAAAAGAGAATTACCAAGTGTTGAGTCGTGGAACCTAATTCATCGTCGACACTACGAAGACTTTACGTAGAGTGTGGAACGTTGATATTTTGGGAATTTCAGGCTTGTATTATGTTCGCCCTAATTTTCGCTATATATATTCTGGGGCGCTGTTTTTGTTTGTGAGTGAGCAAGAGAAAATTGTAAACACAAACTCCTTATTTTGATTATAGTGAAATATGCAGCTGCAAGTGGACGTAGCTCTCACATTGAGAGTGAACCACTATAAATCTGTGTGTTATTTGTTCTTCGCTTATTTACTGTTTTCTGATTAGGTCGGATTTGGAACTCAAATCCTAACACCAAGCAGTGAACATAATAATAGAATAATGTAAGTTTCTTGTTTGATCCGACCCGTTCATATCTGATCGACCCGACGTACTCATATTTGATCCGACCACTCATTTGTCAGCACTATTAGCGTGTTTTTTTAACCCCCTTAATGAAAATGTTGTCTTCGCCACTGCAGGGTAGCTGTATCTAGTGGCGAAGCTAGTAAGGGCCGAGGGGTTTTCGATGAAAAATTACACTGTATATATAACAACAACAACATACCCAGTGAAATCTCACAATGTGGGGTCTGGGAGGGTAGAGTGTACGCAAACCTTACCTCTACCTTAATAGGTAGAGCGGCTATTTCCGAAAGATCCTCGGCTCAAGACACAACATAAACACAAGCAAAGCCAGAGAAACGGTCAGACCCGGACAAGAAATTTAAAGCAGTATGACAATGATGATAACAAAAGTAGATAAGCTATGATAAAGCATTATGAAAAAAGAAGCAATAACTAACGCAGGTAGATAAGATAAACAAAGTACACGAAAGAACACACAACATCAGGAATCAAACGACTAGGGACTATAAAGCAATACTGCGTCTACTAGTACGATAGGCTAAGCAGGTCTACAATAATATCACTACAACTACTAGTATGTAAGCGTAAGTAGGACTACATTCAACTACTTACTACCCTTCCACCCTAATACATGTCTTCCACAATTCCCTATTTAAGGTCATGTCCTAAGTAAGTTGCACCTGCGCCATATCCCGTCTAATCACCTCTCCCCAATACTTCTTCGGCCTACCTCTACCCCTCCTGAACCCGTCCATAGCCAATCTCTCACACCTCCGCACTAGGGCATTTGTGTCTCTCTTCTGCACATGCCGAACCATCTCAACCTCGCTTCTCACATCTTATCCTCCACCGAGGCCACTCCCACACTATCCCGGATATCATCATTTCTAATCCTATCCCTCATTGTATGACCACTCATCCATCTAAACATCCGCATCTCCACAACTTTCATCTTTTGGATGTGCGAAGTCTTGACTGGTCAACACTCCGCCCCATACAACATAATCGTTCTAACCACCACCATATAGAACTTGCCTTTAAGTTTTGGTGGCACCTTTTTATCGCACAATACTCCAGAAGCAAGTCTCCGTTTCATCCACCCTGCACCAATATGATGTGTGACATCGTCATCAATCTCTCATTCCCTTGGATAATGGACCCTAGTTACTTGAAACTTCCTTTCTTTGGAATGACATGAGTACCAAGCCTCACCTCCACGCTTGTCTCAAGGTTGCTCCGTTACTGAACTTGCACTCCAAGTATTTTGTCTTGGTCCTACTCAGCATGAACCCTTTAGACTCCAGAGTCTGTCTCCAAACCTCTAGCTTAGCGTTCACTCCGTTGCGGGTCTCATCAATCAGGACTATGTCATCTGCGAATAACATACACCATGACACCTCCCCTTGAATTTGTCGCGTTAGTCCATCCATCACCAAAGCAAATAGAAAAGGGCTTAGAGCTGATCCCTAGTGCAACCCCATCATCACTGGAAAGTGCTCCGAATCTCCTCCTACTATCCGTACCTTGGTCTTGGCTCCATCATATATATCCTTGATTGCCCTAATGTACGCCACAAGTACACCTCTAACCTCCAAACATCTCCATAGAAATAACAGAGGAAGATATTCTGTTCATTATTTTCTTTTTTTAGTCGGTATACATAGATTATATATATATTATACATAATTATACATTATTATACATTCATCGATTATTTTTAATTTAAACGGTTGAGTGAATGACTATTTAGATTAATTCTTCAAAAAGTAAAGGATACAATAGCTAGTCAAAATAGGCTTCCATGACTTAAAAACACGAAACTATAAAACTATGCATTTCCATATGAAAGTTATCAATGAATAATAAACGGGGGTGGAACCAGGATTTGAAGCTTATGGATTCGGGATATTTGCTCTTTTAAGTTGCTTGTTTCTAAATTAATTTATACATATTGAATGAATTTCTTAAGACAAATATAATTTGGACCAAAATTATTGAATTCGACCGAACCACGTATATCGAGGGCTAGCTCCACCGCTGATAACAAGAAAGAATATTTCAAGTTATTTAATAAGACAATGAAGCCCATACGAATATCACTTGAAAACTCTACCAAAGTGGTATCAGATCAGTTATTAACTTACTATAAATCGCCCATGTTCTTTCACTGTAAAAATGATTAGAAAAATATTTAAATCTCTTCAATATTACTAGCCGTTCTTGTTGGTGTTATATTTTAGAACATGATATTCTTTTGATCAGTCTACTCTTCAACGAATCTTCTTCCTGCGTTAAAATTTAGATATAAAATTTATAATAACAGTATACTTTGGGTTGCGTAAAGGAATGAAAATCACACGTAAATCATCTCGCAATATCACAAGAAGGACAATGATTTAACAGTCTTTACTAGGGGTGTATTCGATTTTTAGATTTGATTTTATTATTCAGTTTTCATTTTGCGGTTTTCGGTTTTGAAAAAATTACCATCCAATCCAAATCAAAATAAATTGGAGTTGTTTCGATGTTTTTTTTTTTTTTTTTTTGGTTTGTTCTCTTTTGTTTGGTTTTTGATTATTTGATTGTACATGTCATATAAAATAATACATATCTAATATAATCGAATAGTTATATTTAAATGACGATAAACGAATAACTATTATAAATAATGAGAAGTAATAATGTCAAATCTTTTAGATATTTTGTTAAAACTTTAATTCACTTGATTGAAATAACGGACATCATTCAAGAAGATAGAGCAACTCGTTTATGCACGCGCTAATTCTTTTCAAGAGTGTTCATCATATAATTAAAAAAATTAATCTTATTAAAAAATCGATGAAACCATAGCCTGCCAAAGGTTCGGTCCAATTTGGTTTACATATTTGATGAGATAATCGGAAACTTCTAGTCTCCTATAAAAACATAATGCAACAAGCTAGCCAACAAAAATAAGCTTGCACTCCTATTATTATAATTAAAACTAAATGTAGGTATTATGTAATGCTAATTGACTTCACTAACCATATATTAAGAATTGAAATTTCTTATACAAAAATTAAATTTGTTTGATTTTACTTTTCTGTAGAACTCAAAACTGGACCAATAATAAAAAATTTAAAAATTTTCAACCCGAAACCAAACCAAATAACAAAAAGTATTTATTTCTATTTGATTTTTCAATTTAATTCGGATAATACACACCCCTAATCTTTCAGTTGCACAACAAGCCATATTATGTGTGACATCATTTATAGGGTAGAGTTCAATCCAATCCAAGTATTTGTTAAGAATTGTCCTGAATTTTCTACCTTGTTTGAATTTTACCATAATTGTGTTTTACTTTAAAAAGGTTTTCTTCGTGGAAAATGTTCTCTTTGTGAAAAAAGATTCTACCATATTTATCTTTTTTCTTGGAGGAGAAGTATTACACTTCTATATTATGTGTCATCTGATTTATCATTGCCAAGGTTTGCAATTATAAGCTTCCTTCATCGAGAGGATGGAAGCCATTTTTTAAAGAGTATAATCCCTTATTATTTTCATTAATGTAAAGGGTTTATATACATAATATACAATATTTAATTATGGAAATTAAATCTACCTTTTCCTAATACAAGACTACTACCATAATTACACATGTACAAGAACTGTAATAATATCAAGTGAATATAAGTGTATATTAGGAATATACACGGAATATACACATATATTCTTTCACACCCCCGCAGTCATAGCGGGCGGTTGTCGTACGCTGAGACTGTCCCTAAAATCTTCAAACAGAACTAAGGGAAGACCCTTAGTAAAAATGTCAGCAATTTGGTATCGTGAAAGGACATGCAAGACATGTACTTGTCCACGAGCTACCTTTTCGCGAACAAAGTGAATATCCATCTCGATATGTTTAGTGCGCTAACGTTGGACCGAATTTTCAGAGAGATATACCGCACTAACATATCGCAGTAGACCAAGGTAGCTTTCTGAATAGGAAAGTAAAGCTCTAAGAGGAGGTTACGCAACCAACAGGACTCAGACACCACATTGACTACCCCTCGATACGGCGGGGGGGGGGGGGGGGCTTGACATTTCCCTTTTGAAGGAACTATGGGTCTCAACTCCCCAAGCATGATTCTTAAGTGAAACTAAGAATCGTGAAAGAATGATACTAAGCATTCAAAGAAACTTTAATATGATGCATGCTATTACTGTGGATCCGGTGGGATTATCTGGAGGATTATACTTATTTTGGAATGACGATATTTAGTTATGTCACCTCACTCATCTCTCTTTTACATCGAGGCTTATATACATGATATTATTTCTGATTTTAAATATTCGTGTGTTTTTGTATTTTTAAGTACTGATAAAGCTATTCGTAGAACTCAATTGCAAGAGCTTAGTGTTAAATCGAGTAGTTGGGGGTCTCTTTGGGTTATGACGAGAGATTTTAATGATATTATTGATAATTCTGATAAGTAAGGGGGTAGGATTAGAGAGACTACTTCTTTTAGAGAATTTTTATGGAATGTCAGAGCTATAGATTTAGGCTTTAATGGAAAACCTTGGACTTGGTGGTGCTTAAGAAAAGATGATGGTATTATTCAAGAGAGACTCGATAAATCAATATGTTCCCCAAATTGGAGACTAGAATTTAATTAGGCTAATATTTTTCACATAGAAACGCAGGCTTCTAACCATACTACTTTGCTAATAAATACGAAACCTAGCCTTAGAAGAAAGAATAAATATTTTATTTCAATAAAAGATGGAGCGAAAAGGAAAAAGTGAAGGTGATTGTAGAGCATTCATGGAATAGGCATATGGGAGGGTTCGAACAATCCAAAGTTAGCTTTAAATTAAAGAAATGCCGAGTCTCATTGCTAGCTTGGCTACGAGGGAGAAAGGATAATTTTAGGAAAAAAATTCAAGATATTAAGGATAGAATTGCGGATCTTAAGAACGATTCTAGGAATTTTGATATTAATAAGCTGAAGTTGCTTAGAAAAGAGTTAGGAAAGACATATAAGGATGAAGAAGTCTATTGGAAACAAAAATCTAGAGCTTTATGGCTCCAGGAAGGCGATAAAAATATTTCTTTCTTTCATATGAAAATCATCCAGAGGTGTAAGTGTAATAACATTAAAGGGCTTCAATTAGACGATGAAAACTGGGTATCTGGGCATAGGGATATTGTGCAGGAAGTAGAGAAATTTTACAATCATTTATTCACTACCTCGAAACCTAATAACTTTGATTTCATTTTGAGTTTAATTCCTCCTTTAGTTGATAACACATTAACGATAAGCTTATTAGAGAATGTCACAAATGATGAAATTATAAAAGCTATTTTCGATATGCATTCCCTTAAAGAACCGGGAGTGGATGGTATGACTTTTTTTAAAAAAAACATATTGGAATATTTTATCGGGTGATATTTGTGAAGCTGTTAAAAGGTTCTTTCATTTAGGTTTGAAAGTATTTATATGTTCTAGAGACAATCTGTATTTGGACAAATGTATTTTATACATATTCGTATTATTATTAATGGAGATTAATATTTTGACATTTGCAATTATTAAATTATTATTTGATTGTTTGTAATTATTCATTAATGTGCATCCCTTGAGCTTACATTGTCATTAATAGAGTGAGATATTCATAATAGAGCGTAACACTTAAAATAGCCTCGACTAATGATCATCGAGAATTGGATATCGAAAATATATGATAAGTCGACATGTGGTCTGCATCACATCCTTAGAGGGTGTAGTATGTCTCACTTGCTACGAGTAATGGCTACTCTTGATGGACACATGGATACTTTGGAAGAATTGGTATACCCTGCTGATATACTGTTTGTTATACTTGTCTAAAGTATGATCAGCGTGTGAGAGATAGAAGTCCTTAGACTTGAGGTCAATACGCGCATTGTCTACAAAGTAATGTACTTTGATCCCGTCCTAAGCTCAAATGCCTTATAGGTTGAGATACGGCTTGTATTGGGTACATTACGATGTGGATTGAATGTGGTAGTTGAGCCAAGATTAGGATTCATTCCTCGAATGTATATTCGAGAGAACACTCGGATTCTCAGTGATATTAGGTTGACTAAGTCGTTGGCCAACACAAAAGACATATTTAGAATATGGTCTAGTCGTCAACTAATATAGATGAGATACAATGATTAAGCCATTTGGATAGACACTTGACAAATCATAAGCTTGATCGGGTGTGTCATGAATGAAAGAGTTTTATCTTACCACATAAAGGTTAAGTTTACTGGATTCGCGTAAACGTATTTCACATATTGAGTTCGCCTTCCAGCGCCGTCTAGGAGTTCCACGTAAACCTTAATTTGATTAATGTCGATATGAGAAGGCTTGTAGGGTCACACTATGTCGATTGTCCGTTTCGATCTAAGGATGTATTGAGAGAGTAATTAAATGTTCGATTTGGAATCGAGATATTTAAATGAATAATGATTATTTTAATAAAGTCAAAATTGAATTTTGGATTTAATTAAGAATGCACGGAAATTAAATCGAGATAGTGCAGGAGCACGTCAAGCGCCGTGGCGCCCATACCCTAGGGCCGTGGTGCAGGGCAGGAGCACATCGAGCGCCGCGACGCCTCTGCATCGATTTTTGGGTCAGGTCCAAGGTCAAACCCTAATCCGGTTTTGACCTAATTTTCAACTATAAATAGAGGCATTCCCTTCATTATTCATACACAAATTTTCTAAAAATCATTCTAAGTCTTAGAGACTTAGAATCAAATACTCTCTCGAACCTCTGCCGGATTTCCTAGCTTTCCGAAAGAGAAATACATTGAAGCTTGGAGCTTGCAATCGAAAGGGCAACCGCGTATGCATCTCACAGTTGATAAAGATTTCAGATAATTCCAACTTGTAAGTATATGCTTTAACTACTAGCTCTTTTGGAATCACACATTGTTTGGACACTATTGGTGCCATAATTTTCTAGATAAATAGTTAGCTCTTCTGGAACACTTGATCATTAATTTTGTACAACCAAATATTGCTTAGATATTGATGATATCATAAAAGAAATTATAGTTAGACACTACTAGTGTCATGAAATAAATTTTGCTTAGATATTTCTGATATCATGAGAGAAAACAGTAAACGAATGGACACTTATAAATGATAAATTTATAACTGATTTTTAATCCAAACTTGCTATGATAAGTATCCATATCTTCAAATAGAATGACATACACAAAGTAAAACTAATACACATTAACTACTAGCACTGTCATAAAATACAAAGTGAAAACTAAGTAATATAACGAAGTAATCGTTACTAAATGACATATTACTGAAGGAACATAGTAAGAAATTCTAAAATTGATTCTTATTCTTTTTGAGATATTAGTAATATTTTATTAAAGGCCATAAAGGCATTGGCCATAAAAAGCATTCAGAAGAAATATAACCACAAATATGGATACACACCAATGCAAAAATTCTCGTTAAGCCATGATCTGTATAATTATTATCATTCTTTAAAAGTTTTTGTGTCTTTGCCTTTAAATTGTTACCTTAACATTTTGCAGAAACTAAACCCATTTAATTCTCATTAACCACCCTCTCAAATGTAACGTCCATACATTTAAATCTATTTATCAACTACTACAAATTAAATTCATTAATTTACATCAAATCATTCTCACCATATACCAAATATATACTCCATACATAATATTTTCATACACCCAACAAACTAGCGTCAAAAAAACAGTAATACAAAATTATAAATATAGAACTATATATAAGCCAACGTTTCATTTTGAAATAAAATATAGGCCAATGATGGCTATTTAAGAGGTCAAATACGTTATCAATTGAATTGCAACAAATTCAAATGATATGTTAAAAACTAAGAATATATTGTTCATTAAAAATAATATATGACATTCAATTGTTTGAAGAAAATCAATCGGCAAACAGATCAAATATTCTCATAATAAATGTTATTAAGACAATTCAATATTTGTATCAATTCAATTAAATGCAAGAACTTAATGGAGGAATATTAAGACTCATGATTGTATGATACTAGAATAAAGAACATGTTTAACTTATTTTGAGATATAATAATTATTTTATTAATATAATCGTCACATATCTATCCGTGTAAATATAAAAATCACGATAATTGCATTATATATGATCGTGATAGAGTTCAAACTAATCACGTCATTATTTTTGTAAAGGAGAAACAGTTCATACCTATTTCAAAAGTAAAATTCAGACTTCTGCTACTTGAAGAGTAGAGTTCAAACTTCAATTACTTCGAGAATAGAGTTTAAAATTTGCTATTTCGGGAGCAAATTTATGAGTTTACTACTTCGAGAGTAAAGCATAGAATATATATTATTTTTTTCTCAATCATTCTACCTCTTCTGGAAATGAGTCGTGATAACTTCACAACCAAATACATGTCCATATATATAAGCTTTACTATATACTATCACCACATTCACTTCAGGGAATAGATCTGTATTTGTTCTTCGGGAATGAAACATAATCATCTGTAATGATATTACCACTTCTGATGGTTATTGACATATATGAATTTAATCATAACGAGATTTAAAGGATATTATCACTTCTGGAGATCATGTATTTCTTGTAAACCTTCATTCTTAGCCATTAAGGAATAAGAAATTAATATCATAATGCTCTTAATAATATTGTTCTCCCGGAATAAATTTGACGCTTATTCCATAAATGATCAAGCGAACCATTTAAGATTCGAAGATCAAAAGAATCCATACGAAATAATGATAAAAGACATCCAAAATCTTTTAAGGATGATATATAATACACTACTAATGCTATGAATTCATTAGCTCTTTCCCATAATAACAATTTTACTTATTGCACAATATATATCAAAGATTTAGTCATAACTAACAAGTAAGGTTGTAAATCATCTTTCTTCGAGCCACAAAGTCAGAATCTCAAATATCTCAGCAAAGAGAACTTATGTCCCTTACGATATTATATACAACGGAGGGAATAATAAAAAGAAACGAAAGATGCTAAAAGGAATACCTGATGCAGTTCTTACTTTCGTCATATTTGCCCAAGACGGCAGAGTCTCGTGCTGATAACTAAAATGATAGTAATATAAGACGAGAGATGTAGACAAAGAAGTAGAGAGGAGGAGGAGACTTTCTTCTTATTTCAAGTGTTTGTTAGTCCTCCTTCAAAGGTGAATAACATCACATAACATACAAAAGCTTAGTGAATGTGTATGGACATCCATACAAAGGATATGTATTTCATAACAATTAGAAAATAATTAAGCTCCCGATGAAAAACTTTCAATTGGATGAAACACATAACTTTAACTTAAGGAGCATTTAATTTCGTAGCATTTTCAGGGCGCTATGATTTTTGGAAAAGTTTCCAAACTTTTTACGTTCTCTGTCTCAAATTATTTGTCGTGTTTCTCTTTTACCCGCTATTTAAGAAAATATTAATTAGAAGATACTTTTGACTCAAATTATTTGTCGTGTTTCTCTTTTAGGCTTCTAGTCTTTGTCATCAAAAAAGAAGGTTGTAATAACGAAAGGGACATGTGAGAATTTGGTCTTAGCTAGTGGAACAAGAAAGACATGAATCTATATTCAATACGCAATCAAAGGATTTCTCCCCAAAAAATAGAAGAATTCATATTTCGGGTTTGGATATCATAGGAAATGGGAGGCTACATAAGAAAATATTAATTAGAAGATACTTTAAATATTTTACCCTTATTTATGTCGTAAGATATAATCTTTCTTCATTAAATATTTACTATATTTATGTGTCTTCAAGAACAATTTCTACTAAAGATAAAAAAAAATTAAGAAATTAATTTATTTTGAACTTTTAAATGGTAAATAGTTTGAGACAATTATTTTAAAAAACTACCACAAATAGTTTGAGATGGGGGGGGGGGGGGGGGAGTGTCTCATTCCCCTAAAGTTATATTTTTTCTTTCCTAAAACAGGCTCGGAACATTTTCCAAAAACCATAAGAGAAACAATCTTTAGAAAACTACTATCCAAACACTGTTTTGGCTTTTCAAATTAATTTCTCCAAAAAGTTATCCAAATGCTACTTGAGACTTTGGGAGAACTATTAAGGGAAATGGTACAAACAATAGAGTAATATATTGAACGAGGTCTCATGCTGAAATTTCAAAAAAACATTTAGTGATTTTTTCATTTATTCAAGTTTTGATGAATAGAGTTACTCTGTGTGTGCTGGTGGAATATGAAAGATACCCAATTAAAATACGTAATAACTGGCTCGGACGTCATGGTTATGAAAAGGTTCCACAGAGTCAATGTTGCTGGCTTCACTAATTCGATCAGGATACAATTTGGAAAGAAACTATTGCTAGATTGAAGAGTGGGAAATATACAAGACAAGAATGATTGTGGTTAGGTTAGTTTCCTTTTATGACCCAAGAGGTTGGTTTTGACTTTTGAGACAACACCAAACAAATCACATACCAAGATTGAGTTTTTATTTTTTCACTTTACTTTGGACAAAAAAAAGAGTTGTTTTCGTTCTAAAATAGTGTGGTTCGTTTAATTTAAATGAATGCTAACTTCTAAGGCCACCAGCATGTATGAATGATGAGAGAGCAAGTAGCATATTATGGTATTTATTGCTCCTATAGTTCTTCACATGGTCACGTTGGTCCATCTGCTTCACTACCTACAACTAGCCACTACTAAAAAAAACTGTTTTTACCTACATGATGAGGTAGGTAAATCGCATTTACCTACCTCAAAACCAACCTCAGGCGTAGGTAGGCTACGACTGGGTCGGTAAATTTATTGAACGGGTGAATATTTATTAAACTTACCAACCTCGTAAATTTATTATAATTTAAAAAAAAAAAAAAAAAACCACCAACCTCATGGGGTCGATAAATTAATTACCGACCTCTGTAGTGTCTAATTTTTTTAAAAATAAATAAAATAACCGACTCATGAGGTAGGTGAATTTTCAAAAATTTAACCATACCGACCTCATGAGGTAGGTAAATTTCAAGAAATTCAACACTACCTACCACATGAAGTCGGTAATTTTCCAGAAATTCATAATTACAGACCTCATGAGATCGGTAGGGTTGCATTTCTGAAAATTTACCGACCTCATGAGGTAGGTAGTGTTGAATTTCTGAAAATTTTCCTACCTCACGAGGTCGTTATGGATGAATTTCTAAAAAAATCCGACCTCATGACGTTGGTAATTTAGAATTTCTGCAAATTTACCTACATCATGAGGTCGGTAGTGTTGAATTTATGGTAATTTATCAACCTCATGAGGTCGGTTTTCTGCAAAAAAAAAAAAACTGCAGAACCTGGCTTCTATTGCAGCTGCTCACCTGCCAAATTCAAAACAATATATTTATTCAACTAAATCCAGCTCTTTAGCTGCCAACAATTCACCAAACAACAAGAACATATGCTAACATTCAACCACGCATACTACATCAAATTCAAACAAAAACATTCACAAATCACAGAGAAAATTGAATCAGTAGCCACCATATGAGAATATGAGAAAATATCGGAAGCAGAAGAACATTCTCGTTCACCATAGAAACGGCGAAGAGGAGGATGAGGTGGCACATTTCAGTGTTAACAGCTTTTCCCAAGCACTGTCAAAAATCACAAATGCCCTCGGTTTTGATTTAAAAGACTCGAAAGCAAACACGTCGAAACCCAAGCCCTTTCTATATAATAGAAGATATAAGGTTCAAATAAATCAGTATAAGGATCTCAGACAGCCTACTTAGTATATACAGTTGTGGGGAAATTTAGTCTTTTACTTCAGTAAGCCGGGAGTTCTAAAATAGGTTGAATTTCTGGTTTATATAAAGCAGGGCATTGGAATAATTAGCAGCTATAGGTTTTTAACTTTAGTTGCATCTGAAACGATGCCTAATTTAAGAGCAAGAGTTGCTAGTGCAACTACATTGTTCATGAATTTGAATGCCGTTAGTTACTCAAAACAGGTGGTTGCATGGTTAGACTTACCAATATAGAATTACACAATCAATTTCTTATGTGGTTTCGGACTGCACTATGCTTCCGAAACAGAAAAATCCCATACAAACTCAAGAAGTGTTCACAAGTAAGAAGCAACTCTATCACTGAATCATCTAGATAATACCAAGTCACTGTGACATCAAGCTGATGACAAACTAAGTACATTCTACTCTGAATCCAAAAGGAAGTAAATGGATGCACTAGTTATAAATAGAACCATATACACACAGTTTAAGAAAAAGAAAGACTTTTGAAACTTGTAGTATAAATCAATCTATATTTATGTGTTTGCAAATTATCTCACAAAGGGTAAAATGGAAGCTCAAAGTTAAGTTGTTACTACTTATAGGAAGACGTCATTTTATTTAGCACAGACTAAAAGGAGAAGAGCGTCAATAATTCAATCAGAAGAATTGTTGATTCATTGACAGTGAAACTTAACGTCTGTAAGAACAAGTCCATAACTTAATACCAAAAGACATAAGTAGAAGTAGCTAATGTTTCATTAGTGTAGGTAGAGAATCGATCTACCAAATATCCAGAAAATACAGATGGTAGCATATAGCAGCAACTAGCATCTCTACTCTACACTCCAAAATCCAAAGTAGAAAAAAATGATGAAATAGAAAAGGTAAACACCATAAACTGAACTAATAATGGCAATTGCTGATTCAAAACTCAAAAAGAAGAGAACACAATAAGCTTTGCAGCTAAATCCACAAATTCTTACATAAATTACTGTTAAATAAGGCAATATACACATGTATATATGTGTGTATTGCCTTAGTGAATGTCTCGAATTCTGCCCTCTCCAGTTATGGTAAATGAACAATGTAAGAATATTGTATATTAGGAAAATATATGTGTAGTTTATTGTAATGTATTTGTTACCTAAATTAGGATTATACACTACCATAACTGTAGAGTTAGAATTATGGTAGAATAAGATTTTAGGAATAGGATTCTCCTATTTTGTAACCTATATTTATACCTATTCCTAAAATCTTATTCTACCATAATTCTAACTCTACAATTATGGTAATGTATAATCCTAATTTAGGTAATAAATACATTACAATAAACTACACATATATTTTCCTAATATACAATATTCTTACATCGTCTATTTACCATAACTAGAGAGGGCAGAATCCGAGACCTTCAATACATGTATATTGCCTTATAAATCGAAGGATATGCGCAAGTGGCAGCCCTGCAAGGGAGAGAACTAACGGGACACGAACCCAGCAACAACCCTTGCAATATTTCAGCAAAAACTGTCACCACACGAATTCGAACCCGAGACGTCGGAGTGGTTGTACCCCAATCACTTTGCCACTTACCAATTCGCCTGGGTTTAATTATGGTAGAATAAAATTTAATTTAGGTAACAAATACATTACAATAAACTACACATATATTTTCCTAATATACAATATTCTTACATTGTCTATTTACCATAACTAGAGAGGGCAGAATCCGAGACCTTCAATAAGGCAATATACACTTTAACATCTCAAAAAGCAAGTTACGTAACCAACATGATTCTGAGACCACATTAGCTACCCCTCGATATTTTGCCTCTGCACTTGAGCGGGATAGAGTCGCCTGACGCTTTGCAGACCAAGTTCTTGCCAAGGAACATACAATATCCTGACGTAGACCGTCTGGTGTCCGGACAACCACCCAATCCGCATCTGTGTACGAGACAAGTGTGGATGTAGATGAAGGATACAAGTGCAAACCATAGTCCCCTGAATATAACGAATGATGCGTTTGATTGCATTCATGTGCTCAACTCTGGGATCATGTATGAATAAACACACCTGCTGAACAGTATACGTAATATCCGGTCTGGTAAAGGTAAGATACTGGAGGGCCCCTCAAAGACTGCGATAACGGTCAGGTCCTCGTATGGTGCACCTGCCGCGGCACTAAGCTTGAGTTTTGCATCAACTGGAGTGGAAGTGGACTTACATGATGACATCCCAGCCCTCTCGATGATCTCAGCCGCATACTTTCTTTGGGACAAAAACAAACCACCTGAATGACGCTTGACGACAATCCCCAAAAAGTAACTCAAGGGCCCTAAGTCGTCATTCAGGTGGTTTGTTTTTGTCCCAAAGAAAGTATGTGGCTGAGATCATCGAGAGGGCTGGGATGTCATCCTGTAAATCCACTTCCACTCCAGTTGATGCAAAACCCAAGCTTAGTGCGCGCAGCAGTGCACCATACGAGGACCCGACCCGCTATCGCATCTTGCGGGGGCCCTCCAAGATCTTATCTTTACAGACCGGATATTACGTATGTTGTTCAGCATGTGTGTTTATTCATGCATGATCCAGAGTTGAGCACATGAATGCAATCAAACGCATCATTCGTTATATTCGGGGGACGCTGGACTATGGTTTGCATTTGTATCCTTCATCTACATCCACACTTGTCTCGTACACATATGCGGATTGGGGTGGTTGTCCGGACACCAGACAGTCTACGTCAGGATATTGTATGTTCCTTGGCAACAACTTGGTCTCCTGGTCTGCAAAGTGTCAGGCGACTTTATCCCGCTCAAGTGCAGAGACAGAATATCGAGGGGTAGCTAATGTGGTCTCAGAATCATGTTGGTTACGTAACTTGCTTTTAGAGCTTCATTGCCCCATTCAGAAGGCAACCTTAGTATATTATGATAATGTTAATGCCATCTACCTCTCAGGTAATCCGGTTCAGCACCAACGCACTAAGCATATCAAAATGGACATTCACTTTGTCCGTGAAAAGATTGTTCGGGGGCAGGTACGCGTATGTCATGTCCCGTCAAGATATCAAGTTGCAGACATCTTTACAAAGGGTCTTCTCTCGGTACTCTTTGAAGATTTTAGGGACAGTCTCAGCGTTTGAAGACCGCCCGCTATGACTACGGGGGTGTGTTAAATAAGGCAATATACACACAATACACATGTGTATATTGCCTTATTGAAGGTCTCGGATTATGACCTCTCTAGTTATGGTAAATAGACAATGTAAGAATATTGTATATTAGGAAAGTATATGTGTAGTTTATTGTAATGTATTTGTTACCTAAATTAGGATTATACACTACCATAATTGTAGAGTTAGAATTATGGTAGAATAAGATTTTAGGAATAGGATCTCCTATTTTGTAACTTGTATATATACTTATTCTATTAATGAAAATGATCAAGGGGATTATTTCTTTCAATTACAATAAAATCCAAAAATATCAGCAATAAAGATATTAACTTTAAAAATCCATCTTCAATTCTTGAATAAAAAAAGAAACCCAATAATCTTGTGCTGCTAACTTCACAAATTCTTACATCAATACATTGAAATCCAACACTACATTCACAGAAAGTAAATAAATTTATCCAGGGAGAGAAGAATGAAAAAGTGAAGAAAGAGCAAGAAACTCTCTTCTGTGACAAGAAGACAAGATTCAGATTTAGCTTCAAATACACACAAAAATGATTTATCAATCAAGATTGTATAGAAACTTCGAATTAAAACCGAACAGAAAAATAATTGAAGAGCAGCGGAAAATTAAAGAAAAATAAATACCTCAAGAATCAGTTGGCGGCGGCGGCCAACAAGATGAAAATGGCGGCGGCGGAGTGAGCGAAAGAGAGAGAGAGAGAGAGAGGCGCCGCTGAGGATGAGAGAGAAATGGGGAAAAAGAAAACCTAGGTTAGATTTTTTATTAGATTTACAGATCATATGAGGTCGGTAACTTTAATAATTTTATTTTTAATTTAAAAGAGTACTTGCCTCCGAGGTTGGTAATTTTAAGTCAGTATCTTTTTATTTTATTTTTAATTTATAATATAAATAGATTAAGTAATTTTATCTTTAATTAATTTAAAAAGTTACCGATCTCACAAGGTCGGCATGTTTACTTTCCGATATTGATTTATTTTAACGGTTTTTTAATTAAAATTACCGATCTCATGAGATTGATTTATTTTAAAAAAAATAAAGAAAATATGAATTTTATACCGATCTAATGATGCCGGTTTTTTTCCGACCACAATTGACTCGGTAATTGAGGTAGGTAAATGCAGTTTTTTTTAATAACGAGTGTTATCAAGTTCTAAATTACTGGTGTGTGTGTGATGCAAATAAACCAAAAGGGCAAATTGTTTTACGATCCCACTATTAACGGCTCACACCAAACCGACGTCAATTTTTTGCACGAATTTCCTTTAAATGCATTGGTTTTTAATTTATGCCCCCTCATATTTATTGATTTTAATTTTTTCCTCTACTACTTATTTAATTAAATATCCAAATATAAATTTTGTAACATTTTCATCTTCAAAAATTGAATTTTTATCTCGCTCAACACAAGTTTGTAGTAATTAAGTTATATGACATAAGTTATGTAGTAGTACTTTTCAAATTATGTTGAGTGTTGAAAGTTTTTTCTTTCCGGCATAACTTGTGTGGACGTGATGATACATATGCCGAAGCTAAACATCAATTATGCCGGCCGAAATCTAAAGTTCAAAATACGAAGCAAGAGTTGGCTTCACATGAAGCAAGAGTTGCAACTTACAATTTAATGCAAATTTAAACAATTTTAAGCAAATCAATCTTACATAAATTAAATTTACTCCTTGAGAACATTGTGAATAGCCTCAACAACATTTAGCAAGAACCAATCTGAACCATGGTTAGCCAGTAAAGAAACTGACATAGGAAGATTATCTTGTATACCTAAAGGTATGTTAACCTGGCAAAATCCAGATACTCCAGCAATTGATAACAAACTAAAAGCGTTAGCACGAAACTCTTCCAATGTAGTCGCCTCAGTTTTTAATTTTGGTGGAGGTCCAGGAACAGTTGGAATTGCAAGTATTCCAGAATCCCCAAGCAGATCCGCAAGAGCTTCTACAAGCTCAGCCTTCACAGAGTGGCACACATCAATATTTTCATCTGTCGACTTCAGTGCATCCCATACTCGTTCTGCTATTCCCGGACCTAAACTAGGGTTGACCGTACTAACCCATTCTCCGTGATTCTCCTTGAATTCGTACTTCTGAAGCAACCGCATTGCAGTTGAAAGAGCTAGCAATGACGGAATGTAAGATTCCGATTCCTCGTTGCTAGTTCTAGCGGTCATGAACTTTTTCAAACTCGGAACATTTTCCTCAATGTAATCTCCTAGACTCGCATATTTAATCATATGACTTCCATATAACTTGTGGACAGAGTTGACAAGTGTTTCAATCAATTGGTTGCTCTTAGAATCCAGAAGCTTAAAGCAATCTTCTGCTACGATAATGTTAGTTGGACCTGTTGGAATCGAAAATAATAGGGCGTCATGCGGAAACTAGTAATTGCAAAACTTAAACGACAATAAATTAGAAAGAAAAAAGAAAATTATACCGAGACAAAACGAAAATTTTTACTATGTACCACAACACAGCTGATAATAGTTATGTGAGGCTCCTTTTTGTGAGATAAAAAAATAGACCTAGAATCTGTGGACCCAAAAGTGTAAGATGTGGGTCCACTTTTTTGTCTCACAAAAAGGAGCCTCACACAACTAATGTATGTTGTGTGAGGTCTAAGAGAAGCATAATACTTGAGATTGTTTGGTGTTAGGACCTGCAGAATTCACTTGAGGAGATTGAAGTAACACTCTTCCAACTTTCTTTAAGATCAGAGGATCCCGTGCAAACCATCCAACTGTATCGAAACTTTGTGCCATAGGTATGACTCCGGCGGTTGAAACAACTCCATGAGAAGGACGTATACCGTAAATTCCACAATATGATGCAGGAACTCTAACACTTCCTCCAGTATCAGTACCTAAGGAGAAATCTACACGTTTTGCACCAACTACAACTGCAGATCCACTTGAAGATCCTCCAGGTACCCGATCTGGTGAAACAGGATTAACAGGTGTCCCATAATGAAAATTTTCACCGTTTATGCTGTAAGCCATTTCATCCATCACGGTTTTACCTGTTACAAAAATAGCATAATATTGATACTAAACAGGATTTTAAAAAAACAGTAAATAAATTATCACAAATACTATATCGTGACAAGTCATTGTCTTGAAAGCAATTTCAACCCAATGGGGATGCAAATCAATATTATAGTCAGTCGCACCCCAAGGTTATACAGTTACTTGCAAACACATGAGAGTATTTTGGACTATGAAAATGCTTAGGCCAAATTCTTTGAGGGGTCAAAGAAAACTTAATGAGTCTTTAAATCGGCAATTAAAGAGGACTTAATGCGATTAACCATCGACCCATTTTGCCTTGCAAGCTCATTTCTCATGTGCGTGAGATCACTCTCTTTTACTAGCTATTTATAAGCTCAATAATAGACTATTCAATATAAAAAAAATATTTTCTAATCAATAAGGGACACTTTGTGTTTTACATAAAATAAGGAAGTGAGAAAGGAAAAGGGAGCCACATGAACTACTTTCTCTTTAAAAAGGGCAGCCCATTGAACTAAGCTCACGCTATGCACGGGATTCGGAGAAGGGCCGGACCATAAGGGGTCTATTGTACGCAGTCTTACCCTGCATTTCCGCAAGAGTTTGTTTCCACGGCTCGAACTCTTGACCTCCTAGTCACATGGTAGTAACTTTACCAATTACACCAAGGTTCCTTCAACTTCTTTCTCTGAATTATCAAAATCAAAAGAACAAAGACTAAGAAGAAGAATTCCAACATTACCAAAACAAGTAGCACCAGCCTTCAAAAGATTTACAACAGTTGGTGCAGTAGATGTTGATGCAGAATGGGTCTTGGCCCAATCAGGATTTCCAAAACCAGTAATATGTCCTTCCACATCAAATATGTCTTTCACAGCAAAGGTTAAACCATTCAAGGGGAGAAAATTCTCTGAAGAAGAACAAATTGGTTGCAGTGTGAATTTCTCCATGAAAGGTCCATATGATGTCAATGACTCCATCTCCATTAATTCTTCCAACCTTCACTCTTTAGTCCTTACACTAAAATCCATAACAATTCACAGGATTTTGCTTTTAGATTTTCAGATAAAATGCCAAACAACACATGTTTTTTGCCATCGGTCAGTAGATAAAAAGATAATGTTTGGGTGAAATACAATGGGTGGTTGAGCACCCACTAACTATAGTTCCACAATTGCTATCAGGGGTATGGAATTTTCTTTAACTCTGTAATAGATTTTGGACATAATTTTTCAAGAAAAAAATGAAAACATTGTTTTTTCATGAAATTTGACAAGTTTTTAAAGAATTACAAAACTGGCCCAGACCAGTTTTCGGGTGAAATTTCACTTCCACTCACAAAACTTTAAATCTTTTTTCAAGTAAAATGCATGTACAAACACAATTTCAAGTTTCAAAAACTATTCATCAACACGGAGCCTTGGAGTAACTGATAAAGTTGTTGTCATGTGACCCGGAGGTCATGGGTTCAAGCCGTGGAAACAGCCTCTTGCAGAAATGTGAGGTAAGGCTGCGTACAATAGAACCTTGTGGCCCGGCCCTTCCACGGACTCCGCGCATAGCGGGAGCTTAGTGCAATGGACTGCCTTTTTTTTTAAAAAGTTTCAACTAAATCCATGACCAAACGCTAGCTTAATTTGTTGGAAATTTTACTAATGTGGGATTGAGTTTATCCCATCTTTGATGACTTAAACACGTGGGCCCCGCATGTCGGAAACATTGTTTCTTTGCACATGCCTAATCTACTAAGTGAGTAGATAATGTTAGTGCCAAGTATCGTCAAATTTCGTTGAGAAATGAAAGAGATATTGGTATACAAAGTAAGGTGTTTGAGACATGAAAAGATGGAGTGTTTTTGGCCAAAAACAAATCTCCGAAGGAAGAATTTAGCAATATATAAGCTCTAAGTGTGAGTAAGGGTTTGGGGCCCCAAGGGGTAACCCATGTGTTTAGAAGGGAGAGGACCTAGGTGAGCTTGGGTTCGAGGCTAAGCCTCACACGCGCGCCGTCCGTCCAGTCCGAGCTCGGGTCACGGGTTGTTGGTCTATTGCTTTCTTCTGGAACTTTCCTTTTGGTCTCCGAAATGTTATTTATTTACATTTTGGTCCCTGAAGGTCTCGGAACGTTACAACAGTTCTAAAACCAACAGACGTAACAATTGACTGCTTAATTGCTCAAAACGTTACAAAGGCAAACAACTTAATTGCTCAAAACGTTACAAATGTTACAAAGGCAATAAAGGCCAACCGTTACAAGACGTTTTGTCTCCCTATGACTTTTGGCCTCCCTTTCTAGTCCTTTATATTGAACACTTCAGTTCAAACAAAAGAGACACTACGAAACAGAATCGCACAGGCAAAACACAACTCAAAGTAGTTTATCTTTCTGTTTTGTTCTTCGTCAAGAACATACACACAGAAAACCAAAACACAGAAAGCAGGCAGAAAACATTTTCCACTCTCTTTCTTCAGCAATCTATTCTTATTCATTGTCTTCGCTATGATCAATTGTATTTGCTTTGTACAATTGGTTAGTTGTTGTTTTATCTTGGGAGACTATTGCCCAATACCGTAAAAGCATTTATACGGGGCAATTTTGTCTTAAAGACAAGGAGCCATCTCTCGACTCAGAGTTCTTCTTGTTTAACCTTTCAACTACACTTTAACCCCATTTTTGTTACCTACAATCCATAGGGATGGCAATTGGGCGGGGCGGGTGCGGGTACCCTCTCCCCCTCACCCGTACCCGCCAAAAATATTTATACCCGCCACCCGTGGCAGGTACAATTTTCAACATTCATACTCGCCTAGGCGGGTATATTCCTAAATTCACACCCGCTCCACCACCCAAGTGGATATCCGTCACCCACCAATACCCGCCTGTACCCGCCTGCCATATTTTGTAATCAAATTCATTTGTGATCAATTAGTGATCAACATGATCCCAAAAATTCAAATTCCAAAAATTATCCTAAAAATTTGAGTCAAAAATCAATACTGTCACGGTCTCATTTTCTTTGGGAGAGAGGGAGGAGAATTCCGAATTTTTTCACCATCGATTTTTTTTAGTTTTTTCACCTCTTCCCCCTTACACAACAAAGAATCAAGAAAACAAAATTTCCAAGAAAACCTAAAAAATATCCACCCAAATAGCTATATATTACAAATGTAGACAAAACCCAGATATTATTTCAGCTATATAAGCTAAAGTTTTTCAACTTTTTCAATTGAACTCCACAAATCCAATAGGTAAAACTTAACAAATGCACAAAAATTGACCTCACCAAGACAACCCCAAAGCACAAAGCAAAGACAACAATATTTTCCAATATTTCCCGATCAGCATCTCCTTTAAAGAAAAAGGCAGAGACGTCGAGGTGGTTCGTGAAAAAAGTTGTGATTTTTCCTTTAAAGAAAAGGGCAGAGACGTCGAGAATGAGAGAGGGAGGAGAGACGGCGTGAAGGGGAACGAGAGAGAGGGAGGCGTGAAGGCGTGAAGGACTGAAGAGGCGTAGGATTTTGAGTTTTGTTGAAGAATGAGAGACTTGTCGTGACTTATGGGCTGAAGGCACGACTTATGAGTTGCTAATATTTTGGGCTTGGGGCGGGTTTAAGGCGGGCATGTAGGCGGTTGGATGCGGGGCGGGGGAGGCGGATATGACTGCAAATCCACCACCTACCCGCCTACCCACCTACCCGTGACGGGTACATTTTCAATAATCATACCCGCATACTCCCCCCAAAGTTTTACCCATACCCGCCCCAACTGGGGCGGGTGCGGTGCGGAATCCGCAAAATTATACCCACCTGACATCCCTAACAATCCAGGTTCATTAAAACCAACATAATTAACAAAAGGCTACATACCCTACTTGAAGTTTCCCCTTTGTTTTGTTGGTCTTCATTCTTGTCTAAGTCAAGGCCATCAAGTTTCTAACACCCTTCCTATCATATTCAAAAAGATTACACGTAAAAAGGAGCATAATTGCAACTCATTCATTTTCTTGTAATAGTTGTTAAAATTTTAATTACGTTCTAATACTAGTTCTCTTTGGCGGAAAATAGTCATAAAATCTAGCATGCAAGCCATAAGCTTGAACCTAACTAATAATTCCGTGATTTTAAAATTCTAAACCCAAAAGCTTAATTCTGGTACATGAAGGCAAAAGTTCAAGTATTGAACTACTAATGTTAATTAGCTTCTTTCCAAAAGCGCTTTTGGAGATGACAATTATTTGTTAATTGTTCATGGTTCATTATTAACCATACAAGCTAGAAGGACTCGAACAAGTCTTTGTCCCCTTCTTTGCTCCGTCTCGGTTCAACATCTAGAATCCCCGAGTTCCGTAGATTTGGAATATTAAGTTCTGGATAGCCAAGCAACTTTCGAGTCTGTAGATACGAACGTCTAGTTCCGGACGGTCAAAGCCCTCGCGGGTTCTTGTTAACCTTGAGCAATTACTCCTTTTTCCTATTTCAAGGAAAGTTATCTTCAATGAATTCGACATTCTTTGACGCCAAGAGGCGATCAACACTATCGTTATTTGCAGATCCAAAGTGGATATGCAATCTACGATCTTAGGTCGAACTTGACCCTGTTTCGGTAGCCCATCTTTTACCAAGCTACCCCACATAATTTGGGCGTACGACTTCGCGCTTGGCTAACACGGTTGGATTTGAAGTGAGAAATAGTTACAAACTCGTCAAAATCATGGAACAAAGATAACATAAAGAAATGTACACATTATTTTCAGTATTGTCTAATGAGAAGATTTTCACCATTTCAAATAGGCCCAAATAAATGAAAACATAAGGTACCTAATTTTACGAAGAGATCATGGGTTCACGACTTCATGTGCACCATAATTTACATAGTAAATTCGCCCTTTGCAAAAGGATAAATACAACATAATCACTCCACGATGGGTAGTAAAAGGCGAGGAAATTAAAAGTAATACCTGGTATTCGAGAAGCAACAGTGAAACATAGCAATGAGAGCAGCCAGCAGAGTTGAGGAGTTAAAAGCAAGTTTGGGAAAAAAAGGGAAAGAAGAGAAACATTTGAAAGTACACGTGTTTTAATACGTGGCTATAGCCATATAGAAGAACGCCATTTTACATAGGTAAACTATATATAAGACTTTTTTTGGTAGAATATTTATAAGACTTAATTACTCATTTTTAGGGTCTTTTATTTTTATTATAATACATAGCAAAAAATTTACCTTAAATAGGAAAAAATAAGGGAAATCATGTATTTAACCTAAAATTCATTTATTAAAAAATCAATTAAATATATTTGAATGAGGTCTATAGTACTAAAATTATGACAAAAGGAATTGTGTTGTCGGCCTATTTTCATGTACAAACGTTCCTAATATACAACAATGATTAACATAATTCTAGGCTAGGATAATTACAATTACCTAAATTACAAGATATCAATTCCTACAAATGAGGAGAGCCAACTATACAAAAGATATGGTCAATTAATCTAAAAGATAATTATGGAAAGTAACTTCAATAAATTTATATTCTATCACACCCCCGCATTCTTAGCGGGAGGTTGTCGGACGCTGAGACTGTCCCGAAAATCATCAAATAATACGCACGGAAGCCCTTTTGTAAAAATATATGCGATTTGATATCGAGACGGGACATAAAGGACACACACCTCTCCTTTTTGTACCTTTTCACGAACAAAGTGGATGCACGTTTCAATATGTTTAGTGCGTTCATGTTGAACTAGATTCCCGGATAAATATATTGCACTAACATTATCACAGTAGACCAAAGTTGCCTTTTTGGATAGGACAATGAAGTTCAAGAAGAAGATTCCTAATCCAACAGGACTTAGAGACAACGTTAGCGACACCCATATATTCAGCTTCGACACTAGACTTGGATATTGTAGGTTGTCGCTTAGAAGATCAAGAAATGAGATTGTCTCTGATAAACACACAATAACCCGAAGTGGACCGTCTAATATCAGGACATCCACCCCAATCAGCATCTGTATATGACAAGATAGACTGAATTGAAGACTTATACAAATGCATACCATAATCAATCGTACCTTGTACATAACGAAGAATGCGTTTCAAACCCTTCATATGTTCAACTTTCAGAGCATGCATAAATAAGCAGACATGTTGGACTGCATAATAAATAACTGGCCTTGTGAAAGTAAGATATTGAAGAGCACCAGCCAATCGACAATATTTCGTCGGATCATCATAAGGGTCACTCGATTTTGCACTTAGCTTCCCCTTAGTGTCGACGGGTGTGGGGCAAGGTTTGAAAACAGTCATTCCTACCCTCTCTAATATCTCTTTGGCATATTTTTGTTGAGAGAGAAAAAGACCATTTTTGGTACGAGTGATAACAATACCCAAAAAATAACTCAACTGACCCAGATCTTTCATAGCAAATGTTGTACTAAGAAGAGAGATAATAGAACATCGAAGAGCATCTGAAGAAGCTGTGAGTGTAATGTCATCAACATATAATAAAATATATGCAATGTCAGTCCCACGACAATATATAAAAAGTGAGTGATCTAATTTGCTGCGAGTAAAACCAATAGTGGCAACAAAATCAGCAAACCATTGATACCAGGCTCGGGGAGCTTGCTTAAGACTATAAAGAGATTTACGTAACAGACAAACATGATTAGGACTAGTGGGGTCTTTAAACCCCATAGGTTGGTGCATGTAAACAGTCTCATTCAAGTTCCCGTGCAAAAATGCGTTCTTGACATCTAACTGATGAATAAGCCAAGATTTGGACAATGCAATGCTAAGAACTGTCCGAATAGTTGCCGGTTTTACAACTGGGCTAAATGTCTCCTCACATTCAATCCCTTCTCGTTACGACTTGCCATCACCTATAAGACGAGCTTTATGCCTCTCAAAAGAACCATCAGATTTCTTTTTATGACGAAAAACTCACATTGACTGAATTATATTCACATTAGATGGATGAGGTACTAATCCCACGTCTTATTTTTAATTAGAGCATTATATTCATCTAACATAACAGATTTCCAATTCGGGTCATTAAGTGCACTCACCGAGTTACGAGGGATAAGAGAGATTTTTGGAGTTTCGGCACTTAAGGCATGGTGGTATTTTCGGTTTGGCTTGAAGATGCCATGTTGACTACGAGTAGTCATTCGCAGGGCTGATGGTTGGTAGTGAGGTTTGGGCTGTGGATGTGGGACTGGTGGGCTTGGAGAAGAGGGCCCAGATCTTTGATGATGTGGTATATAGCGGCCTTGGGCCTGGGCTGAAGGGAGGTTAGCAGGTGAGGCCGGGTCTGGGGTAGTGGGCTGGGCCGGAGTGAATGGGAGTCTTCTTTGTGAAGATGAGGCAGCCTGCAAATGAGACATTGTGAGCACATGAGACTGGGCCGGAGAGGGAAGATTAGAGGACTGGGCCAAAGAAGGAGATTGAGGGAGTTGATTTTGGGCAGCACTTTGATGCAAGGTGTGAATTTGCAATGGAGACAAACCATCCTCTAAAAAATCATACGTATGAGTATTTGGAGTACGGATTTTTGAAAATGAAAATTAAGTTTCTTCAAAATGCACATGACGCGAAATGATAATTTTTTTAGCCGACAAATCATAACACTTGTACCCCCTATGATTGGAAGGATATCCTAAAAAGACACACAGAGTTGAACGGGCTTGGAGTTTATTAGTTTTTGTGGATGGAAAGAGTGGGAAGCATAAACACCCGAAAACCCGAAGATGAGAATAGGAAGGATTCTTTTGATAATGAATTTGGGTAGGAGATTTGTAGCCTAAAACCTTTGTGGGAAGGATGTTTAGAAGGTAGGTAGCCATTTGTAGAGCGTGGTGCCAAAAGGAGGGAGGCATAGATGAATGTGCAAGCAGAGTACGAACAATATTATTTATGGATTTTATTTTACGTTCTGCTTTTCCGTTTTGAGGAGAAGTGTGAGGACACGAAAAACGGAATGACATGCCATTTTGTTCACAAAATTTATGAAAGGGACCATTATCACACTGAAATGATTTTATTTCTCTTTCAAATTGAGTTTTTATGAATGCTCGGAAAGAAAGAAAAATGTTGTGAACCTGTGATTTTTGAGACAAAGGAAAAGTCCACAAAAAATTAGTGTAATTATCAAGAAATAATGCATAATAACGATGGTCGGATGAACTAAGAATAGGTGACGTCCACAAATCGCTATGAACAATATCAAAAGGCATAGTAGTGAAAGATAATGAATCATAAAAAGGCAATTTAACAAACTTCCCAAGGGGACAAGATGAACAAAAAAATTACGGACTTTATTACAACTAATAAAATTGTGTTTTGCGAAGAGTACTAAGAATTGCATCTCCTGGATGACCTAGATGGGAGTGCCAAATACTAGGAGAAATGACTGTAAAAGTAGAAGGTGTTGAAGATGAAATAGCCTGATTTTTTATGGTGAAAGGGTAGAGCTCTCCCGTGCTCTCACATCTCAGTAGTTTGCTCCCCGTCTGTAGGTCTTTCACAAAAAATCCAAAAGGATCAAATTCAACGGAAATCATATTATCGTTAGTAAATTTACGTACCAAAATAAGGTTTTTAATCAGGTTAGGAGCATGTAAAACATTTTTGAGGTGTAATGGTGGATTTGTTTTGGTAAGTGAGGTATTACCATAACCACGAATTAGAATCATACTACCGTTACCAATAATTATTCCATTAGTTTTGCTCAAATTAAAATAAGGCGTGAGAGTACCCGGATTAGCGGTCATGTGAGACGTCGCTCTAGTGTCCATATACCAATTTTCTTCCGGCTGCTTCAAAGAGAGATTGTGCATTGCTTGATCAATGTCAGTTGGAGCACAAACACTCGGAGCCGGAGTTGCGGTGTAGAACGATTGAGGAGGACGAGCACCCAAGATACCCTGCTGCCTTGCCGCCATTGGTGGACGGACACCCCATGGGGCGGTGGGATAAGGACACGGTGGGGTGTCCCACGGCTGAGGGACCCACCCGCCCCAAGGTGGGAAATTCCAGGCCTGCTGCTGCTGCTGTGGAGGCCGCTGGTGGTTGCGGTTGTCACCACTACGGCCACCGCGGGTCTGCTGGTTATGTTGGTTGTTTCCACCGCAATTTTTGCCATTGTTCTTCCTACCCTTATTGTTTGAATTCCTGTTCTAACCCATCTCTTGTTGCTGTCCATTATTGTTCAAATTATCAGTATTGGAATTCATTAAAAAAGCAGAGGTCGAACCTTATTCGAGTTTGGCTCGTTCGGCCTTGGTGGTTTCATCAAGAAGCAGCATCGACCGTGCTTAAGTTTACGTCGGCAGAGGTTTCATGTTCTGAACCACTGTCACAAAACCGTCATATGCCTCGGTCAAGCCAATGAGAAGACGCAACACCATTCTTTGGTCAGAGACCTTGGCTCCGACATTGGCCAACTTATCGGCTAGCACCTTGAGGCAGCGAGTAAACGACTTTGCATCAGGAAAGTCACGCAAATTAATGTTTGCGAACTCTGTTTCGAGGTGGATGGCCCGAGAAGTCTTATTATCCTGGAACAATTCCGCCAAACGGTTCCAAGCATCGGCAGTCGTGTCATCAGGATCAATTATGGTGTTTAGGAGATCCTCGGAGATGCTTCCATAAATCCATTGACGAACAATATTGTCAATGCGATCCCAATGAGCCTTCTCGGCTAGAAGTTTAGCCTAGGGATAGGCCGGAGTTTGCGTCGTATCATCGACCGGTGGTGGCACGATGTGCTCGTAGGTGAGCGTGGCTTTAGCATGGATTGTGAATAAAGTCTTCCCATTATTGTATTTAGTAGATTCGTAATCCAACGTGAGGGGAATGTCTGTTTTGATGTTTGTTATGGTGGTGGCGGGATGAATCTTTTCAGTCATTGATGAAGAATAAGATATGACGATGAAGAAGAAGAGAAGAGGAAGAGGAAGAGGAAGAGGAAGAGGAAGGAGAGGTTACGGCTAGGGTAGGCGGCATATTGCTTCCCTTGGCTTTGATACCATGACGGTAAAAGGAATTGTGTTGTCTGTCCATTTCCATGTACAAGCGTTCCTAATATACAACAATGATTAACGTAATTTTAGGCTAAGATAATTACAATTACCTAAATTACAAGATATCAATTCCTACAAATGAGGAGAGCCAACTATACAAAAGATATGATCAATCAATCTAAAAGATAATTATGAAAAGTAACTTAAATAAATTTATATTCTATCAAATTAATCCAAATTATTCTGTAAATTTTTTTGTGTCAGATTTGAAACAACGAATAACAATTAAAACTAAACGAGATAACGATAGGATAGATCTTATAAAGCACACACCTTTAAATTAATGGCAAATTTCAGTAAAATTGCAGTTTTGATAACAATTGCTAAAGGAAACTTCATTTCTATGGATGGAATTTATGGAAAAGCTACGTGGAATATTACTGAGAAACTTATTAGTAGTTGCTAAGAATCTAAGATGCATTCACCTCCATTTGAATAAGCACCGGATTTGAGAGACAATGAAAAGTTAATAGAATTACTTAATTTTTTTTTTTAAAAAAAAGGAAAACCTTGAGGAAAATACTCAGGAAAAAGCTGAATTCATCTAATTCTCCCTCCAAAAAGAGCAAATGAAGAAAGAAAGAAAAACTCAATATGACAGATTAAAGTAAATGAATTAATGGCATGGAATTTTCCTAACAAAGGGTACCTAACTACTTGAAGTTCGCTTTGTCTTTATTCTTGACTAATTATTTCTTTGTCAAACGCCATTAATTCATGCATATTCGAAAGATACGATGTAAAAAAAGCATAATTAGAACTCACTCATTTTCTTGCAATAGGTGTTAAAATTTTAAGCATATTCTAATAAATCAATCATATATCGTGTTATTTTATCTACCACTAATTAACAAAATAATGGTGTGATATTGTGCGAAAGCTTTGGACTAATCCATATGATTTTTCCCAAAAAGATCAAGTATTAACTATACCTCATGTATAGCTTCTTTTTCTTTTTAGTTATCATGATTGTCAATATTATCACAAAAAGGGTGACGAGTCAAATCAAACTTACATCTCAAAAAATTTGAATGTGCCTTTGTGAGTAGATCATATCAAGTTGATCAGTCTCAGTTAGGGGTGGCCAGTGGACCGGGGCGGGGCGGGTCACGACAGGATGGGACCCGGTGGGATGGGGGAAGGGTCGGGACTGGGGCTCCGACTAGATTAGCGGATCGAGATTAGCGGGACAGGAAAATGTCCCGTCCCGTCCCACATCCTGCCGGAAAAGGGGACCGGTGTTGGGGGAACGAGGTCGGGTCAGTAGGGGGATTTCGGTTTTTTTTACAGTTAATTTAAATATATATATATATATATAAACAGTTCAATAATATAACAAGATAGTGTAATAAAAATATCTCACGGCTGTTTTTGTGCCTCTTATATTATTTAATAGAAATATAATTTTTTTGTAATACAATTTCAAAATTACAACTTTGTAGTGTTGTTCAAAAGTTGCAAATCACATAGTAAAATTACAATTAAAAAAATTACATAGTTAATCATACTTTTTCTAATTTCCTCACAATGTCTTGAGGATCTTCGGTTGGAATTGGAAGTTGTTGGTCAAATTGTTCGACGTCGCTTCCTGTTTCCTTGGACAAGATTTCGTTGTAGTTGTAGTCTTCTTCTTCGTTGATTTTCGGTTGACCGCACCTTCTACGCTCCGCTCGAATCCAATCTCTGAATAGAACTGCAATCTCCAATTTGTCTCTCGCCAATGAATGTCTGTGCTCTCCTATTTGAAATCTTCCCGCAGAAAAAGCACTTTCAGACGTTGTTGATGATGCTTGAATGTTCAACACATCTCGGGCCATCTTTGCTAGTGTCGGAAATGTCTTCTCATTGTCCCTCCAGTATTTCAGCAAGTCTTCATGTCCTTCATCATTGACAATTAATTCGTACGGTACAACACCCTGCAAAACATAAACATCAAATTCGCTAACTTGTGAAGAAGTTGAACCACTAAACATTTTATTTCTAAGGCCTTGAATACTAGCAGCAGAAACCGCATGTTTTTTATAAGGTTGCAGCGAAGTGGTAGAAGATGGTACAAAAGTTGGTTGATTATTTGCACTTTCTTGTTGGTATATATATATATATATATATTCTTTAATTGGTTCGTGAGTCGGTTCTTCAGTTGGGTCTGTTGGAAGTACTTCTATACAATCATAAATCGTTTCAAAAAGTGTTTTACAACCGTCTACTTTAATAGTCGGATTTAATACAACACCAATAACATAAATAGTGGGAATAAGAAAAAGTATTTTTTAAATTTTTTAAAATATTTTTTCAATAGATGTCTTATAAGTTTGTTTTTCCATATATTCATTAAGTAACAAAAATTAGAGCTATATAAATAGGGTTAAAGTATAAATATACTAACTTAGGGTTAAAAATAAATATTAAGGGGGTAGGGGGTTTATGGGGTGGGGGGCAAAAATGGTTGTTATAGCCGTTGCATAACGGCTAAAATTAAAATTTGGTCGTTGTTGCAACGGTTGTGTTTGCAAAGGGGGAGGGGGCGGACGGGGTCGGGTTGGGGCGGGTCCTATTGGGACGGGCGGGACGAGCCTATGTCCCGTCCCGAGTTGAACCCCGACATCAATTTTTTTTGTGGGATCGGGACGGGTCAGGATCGGCCCGAGCCGGCCCACTGGCCAGCCTTAGTCTCAGTAGGCGTTTGGCCATGTATTTTCGTATTATGGTTTCATAATTTGATTTTAAATCACGTTTGTTTGTGCAATTTGAACATAACTTTAACTTCAACTTCAACTTCACGGCATTGTTTGAAATTCCAAATCATCCAAAAAGATGTGATTTGGAATTCCAAATCATAATTTCAAAATTTTATAAATATAAAACTTGACCCATAAATTTATATTTTGTAAAAAAAAAGATTCATAAATTAGTAGATATATACGAATTGATCGACGTTATATTATATTGGATATAATTATTGGATATATATATATATATATATATAACTATAATGCATTTAAAATGGCAATTGGATACAACAGTTCAATTTTTAATTTTATTGAACTAAAGTTACACTACTATTCATGTTTAATTTTTTTTGTTGAACTAATGTTTAATCAATTGATGTTGTATTTTTTTAGAAAGACCTTCTAGCCGCGTATTAATTTTGTTATGAACTATGTCTTCCTCATTTAGTAAGATTGCATAAGAATTATGAAAGTTTTGATGATTTTCACAATTTGTGGGGTTTTTTTTTTCAATAAGAAAAAATACAGCTTAAGAAACCCAAATTGAATGTCCAAAAAAACTGTTGGAAATTAGCCTTTGGCGGGGAGATGCGTCCACCCATCTTTGATGAATTAAACACTTGTGTTCCGCATGTTGGAGACCTTGTCTCTTCGCACATGCATGATCTACGAAGTGAGTAGATGACCGTAGGGCCAAGAATCGTCTAATTTCGTTGAGAAATGAAAGAGATATTGGTCCACGAAGTAAGGTGTTTGAGACATGGAAATGTGGTGTGGGACAAATCTACCACATCGGTGGGAATAGGAAGAATTGCTCTCTATATAAGTCTCTAATTGGTAAAGGGTTTGGGACCCCAAGGGGTATCCCATGTGTTTAAAGGAGGGAAGACCTAGATGTGCTTGGGTTCAAGGCTAAGCCCACACGCGCGCCGCCGCCGCCCGCCCGTCCCGTCCGGTTCCGGTTTCGGGTTTCGGGTTCTCGGGTTCACGGGTCGTGGGTCGTGGGCTGTGGGCTGTGGGCCTGTCTGATATTATCTTTTTGGACCAGAGAACTCTTCCAGATGTACAGTTTGATCCCTGAAGTTTCATATGTACAGTTTGGACCAGAATTCTTTTATATGTACAGTTTGATCCCTGAAGTTTCAATATTTACAGTTTGGTCCCCAGAATTTCTGGAGACTTTTTTTTGCCTACCGTTGGGACTGTTTTTTGAGGCATTAATCAGCCATTACTTGGCTGATTAACTCCTCTATTAACAGCCCATTACTTGGGCAGTTGGGCAGCCTTTCAATGGCCATTAACAGCCATTACTTGGCTGTTTTAATGCCCTCCTAATGGCCATTAACAGCCATGTTCTGGCAGTTGGACAGCCCCTTCTCTATGCTATATATTGAGCTTCATTTGGCTCAATTCAGGGGCAGAAAATAGATAAAAATACAGTGAGAAACAGGCAGCAAACAGAGGCGAAAAACTCGCGAATGTGCCCGAAAAACAGCCACAAAATAGCACAAAACAATCGGTGAAATTCAAAGCGAAAATCAAGTGCAATTTTCGACCGAAAAAACAGTGACCAAACCCTCACGTATACACAAGATATACACTACAGAGACACACTATAGACACAGAGACAAAAGAGAAGAGTATTGAGAAACTCTTCCTTCCTATTTCATATCTTCAGCAAGTCGAGTCATATTTGTTTTCTTCGCCAGGCTCAACCTATTGGCTTTGTAGTGTTGAGATTAAAGTGTTGTTTTATCTTGGGAGACTATTGCCCGCTAACGTAAAAGCTTATATACGGGGCAATCTTGTCTTAAGGATAGAGGGCTATCCTCGACTCAACACACAACGTTGTAACCATCCAGATTTAGTTGTTTCTTGATTTCAGGATATCAACATTTAAGACACAACAAACTTGCGGCAGTTCTCAAGATTGGCTTTGCAAGGTGATCAAGATTCAAGACACAACACATATGCGGCAATTTTGAAGATTGACCATTTATTTATCCTTTCGAACATTTGTAATAGTTATTACTTCCCGTACTGCTCTATAAAGTACATAGAACTTACCAACAACTTAAACTGATTATTGTACTACTATTAGTGTTCGAAAGATGTCGGTCAAAAGTTGTGTGACCAAATCTGGATATGGCAATGGTTTTCTGGTAGAAGAGAGTGATGATGATGAACGTGTTCATGGTGTCACCGCTACCAAGATCTGGTGGGAACAAGCGCTCTCGAGAGCTCGAGGATGTCAACTGGGACAAGAGGAGAAGACTGAAGATGTACTTCTATCTTGCAGCAGAAGGCCTGTATCTATCCCAGACAAAAGATCCGAATAATGGTAAGAAGGAACTGGACACTCAGTTTGATGAAGTGACTGGAGTGAGCCAGAATCCGAAATTGGGATAAGTAGTTTTTCTTACTTGTCAAGAATAAAGATTAAATAATGTCTGATTAAAAATGGATTAAAGTAAGGAGGAATATGAAAATAATTTATATTCCTTACGCTTTAAAATCAGAAGTTTAATCTTATCTTCTTTCCCGTTTAAAGATTGGATTGTAAACGACTTAAAAAGATCCGTTCTTTTAAGTGTAATTGTTAAAGTGTGTAAAGTATGTTCGCACATACGATGGAGAAAGATCCACTAACTGTGCGAAAACTATTACCACTTTTAAGTAAGCGCCAAGAATTATCTGGGCACCAATCTTAACGGAAGGAGTCTAAAAGCTAAAGACGTTAAACCTGTCATACTTGGCCGAAGATCCTTCATAGGATGATATTGGACACTCAGTCATAAAAAGCCTCCGGGCGACTGGAGTGGGCCAAAATTCCTTTGATATGATGATATTGGACACTCAGTCATACAAAGCCTCCGGCGATCGAAGTGGGGGCGAATTCATTTCATAGGAAAAGTAATGGACACCTAGTAAGGTGGGCCAGAGTTTCCAGGTCTTAAATGATCTGAAGGCCTAAAGAAAGGTGAAAAAGAAATTGGACACTCAGTCTGCCAAAGCAACTGGAGTGGGCCAGAGTATCTAGATCATATATGATCCCGGTTACGCCCTAACCACGGCAAGAGGTTGTTCATGTGAAGCAACGCCACCTCTAAAATCAAAGGGGCTGGAGAGGTTGTCCTCAATAGAACTTCAAGGAATGGGATCACTCTAAAAAGAGGTGATACATGTTCCTAACTTGGTTTAAGGGACGCTGTTGGTCAAGCTGGTTTGAAACTACTCCAACAGGTCCGTAATAACTAAGAATGGTACAGGATGTCTATAGCCAAATGAATGATATATTTGTAATCCGTGCATCTATTCCATCATAGATTAAGACACGTTAAATAGCAAGTCATTCAAAAGCTAACGATGTTGAGATTGTTGCCTTCTTTCGACATAAACCCTCAAAATGAATGTGAGGTAGGCGAAGAGGCAAAATCACCTTTCCAAATTCCGTCAAGGGAATAGCGAAAGAAGCACCACTCCTCTAGAACTTAGTCATACCTACTTGGGTGATTTGAAGTTTATACAAAATAGAGGGGGGAGACAAGTACGTTGTGATCGTCATTTGATGATAGTACAACGTATGGAATCCTTTGTTTGTTGAAAAGCAAAGATGAAGGTGTTGAAGCGGAGAAGCGCTACAAAGCAGAAGTTGAATCAACTAAACCTACGGATTGAGAAATTCGTAGTGATAGAGGGGGAGAATGTGAAGCATCGTTTATTAAACGACTGCTCATTACTCACCTCAGTCTAACGGTGTTAGCCAAGCACAAAGCCGTACTCCCAAATTATGTGGGGCACGATGATCCTTACCGCTAATGCGATTCTCAATAGAACGCCGCATAAGGATAAGGGTAACCCTTCGTGTGAGACATGGAAAGGATCCCACATACAAATGTTGTGATGTGGGGTGGTTTCATACCTAAGACTGTAGATTGCACATCCACTGGATCTGCAAATAACAGTAGTGTTCATTGTCTTTTGGCGTCAAAGAATGCTGAATTCTTTGGAGATAACTTTCCTTGGAAAAGGAAAAAGGAGTAATTGCTCAAGGTTAACAAGAACCCGCGAGGGCCTGAATGTCCGGAACTAGACGTTCCGTATCTTCAGGACTCGAAAGTTGCTGGCTATCCGGAACTTAATAATCCAGATCCGCAGAACTCGTGGATTCTAGATGTTGAACCAAGATGGAGCAAAGAGGGGACAAAGACTTGTTCCAATTCCTTCTAGCTTGTATGGTTGAGAACGAACCATGAACAATTAACAAATAATTGTTATCTACAAAAACGCCGCTTTGGAAAGAAGCTAAAGGGAGAAATAGATTCCATATATAGAACCATACTTGTGTAATGGTCAATCTTCTTCCGGAAAAGAACCTTTGGGTTGTAAAATGTGCTCCCCGTGAGTCGCTTAACATCCGGGGCCATTGTAGTCTTGCGTGGCATGGATGTTGAACTAGCCTTCCCAACCGGAGAGTTGGAAGAAGAGAATCAGAGTTAGTTTGCTGAACTGTTGGGCTTCTTCCTGAACTTTCAGTTTGGTCCCTGAAATGTTTACATTTTAGTCCTGAAAGTTTCAGATAAAACAGAAACAATGAATCCGACCACGAAACATTGGCTCGAAGTTAGAAAGCCAACAGTTGGAAAACCAACGGTCGAGAGTGAAAATCATATTGAAACAAAGTCTCGATATGAAAGATATGTGTATCTGAGATGACTTCTTAGGAATTGGATTTCTAAGACATCTAACGGACTGGTCAATAGTTGACAGTCTCGTTGAAGCCACCAATGGATATGAATCATAGAAATGATTGGAATCATGGTGCACCCATAGACAAAGAGCGATATGCACAGGTCATGTGTAGTTCAATATATTGTACACACTACAACCGACCTGGTATCGTCCTACAAACAGATCAGTTGAACTAAGGATCACTGATGATCTTAATACATGATCAATAGAAGGCGTTAAGTCAGATATGACGATATCTGAATTATTCGCTTATCTACGGATTATAGTATTCTCGGATGTCCAAAGTGGTTCGGGAGAACACAAGTGATGCAAACTGGACATCGATCGAAGAACACCAAAGCCACAAGCAAATGTGTATGGTGGGTCTTGGAAAATCCTCTAAGCAAACTTGCATCGGCCGATTCATGATGGGATCGGAGTTTATCGCTTTATACAAAGCATGAAAGAAGTTGATTAACTTCACGGCTCTTTAGAGGACGTCCCTTATTGGGAGAAACCCGTGCCTTCAGCAGTTATACACTGTGGCTAGCCGGTCGGCTTTAGGAAGGACACGGATGACGGCTTCTGGACATATCTTTCAGGATCTGTCGGAGACATAAGACCGTATGGCAGTTGATCATCACGGGAGTCACATCCTTGTGTACTAACTAAGGGACTACCCGGAGATCAAGTGTTCTGCCTGTCTAGGGGAATGGGCTTAAAACCCAAACAATACGAACCTTTGCGGTGGAAACCCAACCATACTGATTGGAGATCCCAAGAATGTGGTTCAATGGGAAAACTAAGCGGCAAAAGGTTCGGTTGAGCGCTTCGGTGGAAGCAAGAAGCACTTCGGATGATGATTTCGTACGGAAACATGAATCCAAAGTCGTTCCCGCGATAGACATTAAAGTGTCGCTCGCATGGTAGGTAAAGGTTAAGCTTCCAAAACTTTTTAAAAGATCCTCAAACGGTTGAGGTTAAAGTTGTGGAACTTTTAATGATTCCTAACACTTGTGAAGTGGGGTATAACAGATACCTTGTAGGAGATCACCTATTTAAGTGCGAGGATGGCCGACTCAAATGAACGCACTTAAGAATCCAAGTGTGTCCATGGCCACAACGGACGTAAACGTAAGAAGGAAAATGAATAAGAAGAGTTATTGTGTTGATATCGTTGTCTTGGCTTACACTAAACACTGACGGTTCAAGACATCACGTTCACCGCACAGTAAGTAAGTCCGATGGTATTCAACTAGGGAAGGTTCAAAGCGTAAGCTACCTCTCCTGATGCAATATCTTTTCGCTGAAAGATTGCTGAAATGTAGGCACCTTGTGTGTGCGCCACAATCTCTCTTTCATAGAGGGGATTGTTGGAAATTAGCCTTTGGCGGGGAGATGCGTCCACCCATCTTTGATGAATTAAACACTTGTGTTCCGCATGTTGGAGACCTTGTCTCTTCGCACATACATGATCTACGAAGTGAGTAGATGACCGTAGGGCCAAGAATCGTCTAATTTCGTTGAGAAATGAAAGAGATATTGGTCCACGAAGTAAGGTGTTTGAGACATGGAAATGTGGTGTGGGACAAATCTACCACATCGGTGGGAATATGAAGAATTGCTCTCTATATAAGTCTCTAATTGGTAAAGGGTTTGGGACCCCGGCGGGTATCCCATGTGTTTAAAGGAGGAAGACCTAGATGTGCTTGGGTTCAAGGCTAAGCCCACACGCGCGCCGCCGCCGCCCGCCCGTCCCGTCCGGTTCCGGTTTCGGGTTTCGGGTTCTCGGGTTCACGGGTCGTGGGTCGTGGGCTGTGGGCTGTGGGCCTGTGGGCCTGTGGGCCTGTGGGCCTGTCTGATATTATCTTTTTGGACCAGAGAACTCTTCCGGATGTACAGTTTGATCCCCGAAGTTTCATATGTACAGTTTGGACCGTAATTCTTTTATATGTACGAGTTTGATCCCCGAAGTTTCAATATTTACGCTTTGGTCCCCGTAATTTCGGAGACTTTTTTTTGCCTACCGTTGGGATGTTTTTTGAGGCATTAATCAGCCATTACTTGGGTCGATTAACTCCTCTATTAACACCCATTACTTGGCGCAACAAGCGACCTTTCAATGGCCATTAATGTACCATTACTTGGTCGTTTTAATGCCCTCCTAATGGCCATTAACAGCCATGTCTGGCAGCTTGGACAGCCCCTTCTCTATGCTATATATTGAGCTTCATTTGGCTCAATTCGGGGGCAGAAAATAGATAAAAATACAAAGTGAGAAACAGCAGCAAACAGAGGCGAAAAACTCGCCAAGAATAAAGCCCGAAAAAAAAATGCCACAAAATAGCACAAACAATCGGTGAAATTCAGCGAAAATCGTGCAATTTTCGACCGAAAAACAAAGTGACCAAACCCTCACGTATACACAAGATATACACTACAGAGACACACTATAGACACAGAGACAAAAGAGAAGAGTATTGAGAAACTCTTCCTTCCTATTTCATATCTTCAGCAAGTCGAGTCATATTTGTTTTCTTCGCCAGGCTCAACCTATTGGCTTTGTAGTGTTGAGATTAAAGTGTTGTTTTATCTTGGGAGACTATTGCCCGCTAACGTAAAAGCTTATATACGGGGCAATCTTGTCTTAAGGATAGAGGGCTATCCTCGACTCAACACACAACGTTGTAACCATCCAGATTTAGTTGTTTCTTGATTTCAGGATATCAACATTTAAGACACAACAAACTTGCGGCAGTTCTCAAGATTGGCTTTGCAAGGTGATCAAGATTCAAGACACAACACATATGCGGCAATTTTGAAGATTGACCATTTATTTATCCTTTCGAACATTTGTAATAGTTATTACTTCCCGTACTGCTCTATAAAGTACATAGAAATTACCAACAAAAACTTCTACTTCAAATCATATAATTTCAAATCACTGATTTCAAACCATGTTTTCAAATTATTTTGATTTCAAATCATATCCGACTGCTCCCTCATTAATAACATGGAACGGTGTTTGGAGCTTCCACGTTGGTGTATTTGTGGTGTCGTAGGTTGAGGATGAAGCTTACTTACTCAGGCTACTTTATTTCAACAGCCTTGCAAATAGGGAGAATGAAGACAAATCAATAATTGGTGCAGGATTGACAATTTTAATTGGTAAGTTTTGGCATCTATAGGAATGCCGCCAATATAACTGCTTGGCTCTTGCAAAAATATTTTATTTGTTAACTAGATCAAGCTTTGACTAATCTAATTGTTAAACCAAATAATGTTTCAGTTGCTACTGATAATGTATAATTTAGTAATTTTAGGTGCCACAGCAGGTGGTGGTAAACTGGTAAAGAAAAGTTTTTCAATATCTTATTTCAACAAAATTAACGACATTAAAGAAAAGATTTTCAGTTTTTGCAAGAACTATAAAACTATTTTATAAACTAAAAAACCTTCTCCTATTTTAAATGGGTTTGATTGAAGAACAATTAATTTGAGGAAACTGAAGTTTCTTGGAAGAAATTTTCCTAACACTTTTCCTATATTTGTCCCATTTCATTTTTGTCAGTCAAGAATTGGTGACGTCTTTTCTTAGTAGTTTCTTTAAGTTCTTTCCAAAAGTATAACGTCAATCTCTAACTAGGATTTTAAAAAAAATTATATTAATATTATATCTTTCTAAATCGAAAAAAAATTACAACTTGCAATAGTTTTCATTTAGTTTTTTACTCTGAAAAATACTGTTTTTTAATAGGGTAGGCATAAAAACTGAAAAATCGGACAGAATTTCGATTTAACCAAAATACCGAACTTTTCTGAAATTTGCATAAGGTAATGCTTTTGTTTTAGAAGAAAATGAAAGTTAAGAGTTCTAAATCTCTTTTTCTCGTCTAGCTCCCGGAACTGTTTATCTTCCAACTAGTCGTTAATTTGCTGGAAAGAAGCTGTTGATGCATACATTGTAAATGTTCGTGTGCAATTGGCTCTTATATGTTGATGCATACATCATCAAAAGAATCGAACCGAACCAAAATTTTAAAAAATCGAATCGAAGAATCGAACGCCACATTCTTAAATGACGAGTTTTACATTCAATTTTGTCCTATCAGTAATTGCTATACTTAGTTTCCATCTGTAGCTTCTTTTATACTATCATTAATTGCTAATACTTCATTCGTTTATTTTTACTTGTTCATAATAAACTTTATACTCTCTTTAAGAAATAATAAATGAAGTGTATATTTTATATATTAATTGATATATAATCTCGATGAACTTAGAAAATTATTTGAGAATAAGTAGTTAATGCTAAAGGTAAAATAAGAAGAAAAAATTGTTTTTCTCTTGATATGTTAAAGTAGGCAATGAAAAATGAAAATTTATCTTCAGTATGGTAGATAAATAAAAGTGAACGGGTGGAGTATGATATATACCAAAGGCAAAAGGAGAGGCTGTGCGTTATCACGGTTTTAGAATACTTAAATTATTTTCGTAATTAATACTAACTACTTATTAATTACACTTAATTGATCTCTACAACTAGTATAACAAGACTTTTTGCCGTATCAAGGCCGTATTGTTGATTTTCTTAAAATTTAATTTGGTCCGTCCACATATTTCCATGCAAATCCATTGATTTTTATACTGTTACTTTAACTTAAATTAAAATCATATGGTTACTAGAGCCTGATTACTATATAGTTACCGTTATAACTGCATTTGTTTACGTGAGATTTGTTCTATTGTTTGATCCCATCTCGTCACGGTTCTTTAATTTAAAACAGCCTAGATCATTTTTCTTCAATTGAATAATCTATTATTTCAATCAATTAAGCATAATAGTATAAGACAACACGCTGTGATTATTTTTATCTCGATTAGTGTGATTCTCTAAAATATTTAGTCAACTTCGCGCATGTATATTGTATACTAGGAGTGTTAATTTAGATTATTAACCCAAATTAAGGCCTAAAAAGTATAAACACGCATAGAGATGATCATTGATAGTGGCTTTGCATGCCAATCGTCATTAATTTAAAATCAGCTTGCTATAATTAGTCATAACGTGTCATGTGCTTGGTCACAAACTATTATGCACGTAAAAAGGAATGATATCTCTTTGATTTTTTGTATTAATTACTTACAGATTGGGAAATTGCGTTGAGATTCGTGTGAAATTAAATATATGATACGTATATTTCAATTTATGGATGACATAAAATCGTAATAAAATAATATTAATTAATTAGCACTTTCTTGTAGAAATATAAAATTATTTTTAAGTTTGACCCAATGAAAGAAGTTTGACCATCGCCTAAAGGTTAAAATATTCTTATCATCATTGAACTTGCCTAGGCTCCAGATATACTAAATGCTGCATGATTATAGCAGAAATATTTGACAATTTTTAAAATTTAATAGCAATATATTTAATGATTATAAGTTTTACTAAAATCAAGGAAATAAAAAAACCATATAATTAATGGTAGACCGCGTAGATCATACCATATCCACAGGGTATATCAGTTCTGACATTTGCTAACGTTTTTAAGATGAAACAATAAAATATGCTATGCTCAAAGATTGAGATGATTTCTTGCCCTTATAAATTATTATATTTCGATTAAGATGCTACATCCAGAAGGCTGTTTTCTACAAATTTCAAGATATAAATGTTGGATATAGATCCTTAAGTGTTAAATGATTGTTATTAAAAAGTATGCCAATCATCATATGATCAGTCAAGGTGTTATATATCACCCATTATTAAGCTTCCGATGGAAACTTACGTTTGGATGTTATATTAACCAAGTGATAGTCGTCTTATTAAAAAATTAACGGTGTATCTAAACCAATTCGAATGCAATTCAACTATCCTAGCCAGTACCTATCATCACCTACTAACAAATATAATTATATAACGGATAATTCTGTCACCAATACTTTGACAAATACTCCCTCCGTCTCAATTTACGTGACATCATTTGACTTTGACACGAAATTTAAGAAAAACAGACAAAAAAAATAATGTCACATGAATTGAGACAGAGAGAGTATCATCTATATTGTTGTCCCTGATTTTATTTGAACCTTAATTTCTTATAGTTTTTAACCCATTTTGTAACAATAATTAGGCCACAACTTCTGATACTTCATTCATTGTGATAGGCTTATACTCTTTGTTTCATTTCTAATACAAGGCAATTTTGTTGGAAATTTACTAATTGTGAAATTAAGTATATTTCATTAATTATGACTCAAACAATTGGGGCCCCGCACGTCGGAAACGTCGTTTCCACACACGTGCACATGTAGTGCCAAGTATCGCAAATTTCATTAGTGAAAGAGATATTGGTACGTATATAATACGTTTGAGACATAGAATGATGGACGGTTATTGGCCAAATAACAAATTATTTCACGTTGGTAAATGAAGGAAGAAGTGTACGAAATGTAAGATGAAACGAGTCGGAAATAGCCGCGGAGCCGTGAAGGGCCGCGTCGCCTCCCAGGCAGTGCCGCGATGCTAATTGGGTGGCCAGTCACTGGAGTCGCGGCGCTTCGGAGGCAGAATGCTTCGACGGGAAGTTGGAAAGTTCTGACCTTTAGGCTGGTTTTGGAGCATTGATTCTCCATTACTTGGCACATGAATTCAACCATTATTTGGCTGAATGTAACCCCTCTATTAAGTGTCATTACATGGCTATTGAAGGCCATTAGTTGGCTAGTTGAGGGGTCTTCTCCTTACACTATAAATTGAGGCCTTTGGCTCAATTGAAGAACACTACACAACACTTAGCAAATACTTCAGAAATTTCTGAATTCATCTTCTTCCTCTCTAGCAAAGTTACTATACTCAAAGTTCTTCAAGAGTAAAACTTGAGTTTCCTTTGCTCAATTGTTAAGTTGTTGTTGTATCTTGAGAGACTATTGTCCGACAACGTAAAGGTGATATACGGGGCAATCTTGTCTTAAAGACAGAGTGTCATCACTCGACTCAGCAAATCAAACAAGCAATCTGTTAAGTTCTTTATTTCCAGTTTATTATAATATTTAGTTTATTATTTCTTACTATTGTAATAGTTACTTACTTTCCGTTCCCTACAACAATTGTATCCCAATAATTTTAAGATAAGATTTGTTGTAAGTACGTTAGAAAAATGACTGGAATAGAACAAATTGCTTCGGATTCTGCTCTTGCTACTCAAGGCAATCCCTATGCCTTCCCCACTGCTCAAGGCACACCAAATGCCTTTCCGGTTGCTCAAGGCTCATCCAACGCCTTTACCGCTGCTCAAGGGAACGTTGTCGTTCCTCCCCCCGCTGGATTCCACCATGAACGCCCTGAAAAGTTCATGGGTTCAAACTTCAAGAGGTGGAAACAAAAAATGATATTCTATCTGCTTGTTATGGGAATGGTTTGTTTCCTAACAGAAGATCCCCCACAAGCTGGAGATAAAATAGACCATTCGCCTACTGAAACGGCTGAAGGGGGCCTAGGTATCCATGTCATTAATGGCATGAAGATGGTTCTTGATGCATGGAGTCATAGTGATTTCATGTGTAAGAACTATATATTGAACTTCTTGTCAGACCCTCTCTACACGGTGTATTGCACCATTGGCACCGCCAAAAAGTTGTGAGAAAAACTGCAAAAGAAGTACAACGCACAAGATGCAGGTACTAAGAAATTCATCGTTGGGAAATTTCTAAAATTTCAAATGGTGGATAGTAAGACAGTGATGTCCCAAGTCCAGGAATTCCAAATGATTCTAAATCACCTGGATTTGAAAGGTATGAAGCCAAATGAGCAGTTTTGGTTGCATCACTGATTGAAAAGTTACCTCCTTCATGGAATGAGTTTATGAGCCACTTAAAGCTCAAGACAAAGGAGATGACCTTTGAAGAACTTATTATCAAACTCCAAATTTATGAAGATAATAAGAAGGTCTTGCCTAGGGGTAAACAATCCGCTGAGGCAAAGGCAAATTTGGCTGAGGCCAAAGGGAACCTAAGCAAGAAGTGCAAGTTCCAGAAAGACGACAAGACTCATGCATCGGAAAAATTCAAAGGAAACTGTCACCACTGTGGGAAACCTGGTCATATGATCAAGGACTGCCGCAAGCTCAAGACTGAACAACAAGAGAAGGCCATGGCTAAGGGCAAGGCACAGGTTAACGTCGTCAAAGACCAGTTTTTGGATGACATGATTGATGAGTTCTCAGCGGTGGTGCTAGAAGCAAACCTTGTTGAGAATCTCATGCAGTGATGGATGGACACAAGTGCTACAAGACACATCTGTTCCAATAAAGATGTCTTCTCCACTTATACACCGGTTACAAACAACAAGATGTTCATGAGCAAAAACGCTTCCTCTGACGTGCTGGGGGTAGGAAATGTAGTCCTGAAGATGACTTCTGGAAAGGAGCTTACTCTGAAGGAAGTGATGTATGTTCCTGAGATTAGAAGAAATTTAATTTCAAGTCCTTTATTGGTTAATGCTGGTTTTAAGCTAGTGCTTGAGTCCAATAAATTTGTAGTCACTAAGAATGGAACGTTTGTGGGAAGAGGATTCATTTGTGAAGGCCTCTTCAAAGTGAACACTATGTCTGTATTACGTATAAGCAATAATATTGAGGCCTCTTCATCTTACTTGATTGAGTCCTCTAATTTATGGCATCATAGATTAGGACATGTCAACTACAAGTCCATCCAAAGGTTGGTAAAGTTAGAGTTGTTGCCGTCTATCGACGTAAACCCTCAACATAACTGTGAGGTGTGCGGAGAGGCAAAACTCACAAAGCTTCCTTTTCGATCCGTCGAAAGGAATACCTCTCCTCTAGAACTTATTCACACAGATATATGTGATTTGAAGTTTGCACAAACTAGGGGGAACAAGTATTTTGCGACATTCATTGATGATAGCACAAGGTATTGTTACCTCTACTTGTTGAAAAGTAAAGATGAAGCCTTTAAAGTGTTCCGACGTTACAAAGCAAAAGTTGAGAACCAACTAAGCATGCAGATTAAATCTATTTGTAGCGATAGAGGGGAGAATATGTAGTGCCATTTGAGGAATATTGGGCCAATTCGGGCATTGTTTATCAAATGACGGCTCCATAGTCACCTCAGTCGAACGGTGTGGCGGAACGTAAGAACCGCACATTGAAGGAAATGATGAATGCCTTGCTCATCAATTCCGGTCTTCCCCAAAATATGTGGGGAGAAGCCGTCCTTACCGCTAATACGATTCTTAACAGAGTCCCACATAAGGGTAAGGATAAAACTCCATATGAGTCGTGGAAAGGAAAGAAACCCACCTACAAATATTTAAAGGTGTGGGGTTGTTTGGCAAAGGTTGAAGTACCCAAGCCAAAATAGGTCAAGATTCGGCCAAAGACTGTAGATTGCATATTCATCGGATATGCAAATAACAGTAGTGCTTATCGCTTCTTAGTGCATAAGTCAGATATTTCAGATATCCACGAGGGTACAATCATGGAATCAAGGAATGCTCAATTCTTTGAAGATACCTTTCCTAGAAAGGAAAAAGACATAACCTCTCACAAACGAAGTTATGAACAAAACTCTCAGGAATCGGGAGTCATTGACGGCCCAAATCTAGAAGGTTCAGATCTAGTGGACCTCGAAATGGCTGAATATTCGGAATGTAATGTTTCATATTCTTTGAACTTGGAGACTCCAGAGATGGAACCAAGGCGAAGTAGAAGGGCCAGGAAGGATAAATCCTTCGGTCTTGACTTTGTAGCTTCTATGGTTGATGATGAACCAATAACAATTGCTGAAGCGTTGTCACCTCCAGAGGAACCGCTCTGGAAAGAAGTTATTGAGAGTGAAATAGACTCCATCCTGCATAACCATACTTGGGAGTTGGTTGATCTTTCTCCAAGAAATAAACCGTCGGGTTGTAAATGAATACTCAAACGGAAGTATAAAGCAGATGGGTCTATAGATAAGTACAAGGCCAGGTTGGTAGTCAAGGGCTATCGGCAGAAAAAAAGGCCTTGACTATTTTGACACGTACTACCCAGTGTCTAGGATGACGTCCATACGAGTATTCATTGCAATCGCAGCGTTGCGTGACCTTGAGATACATCAAATGAATGTCAAGACAACCTTTCTAAATGGTGGTTTGGAAGAAGAAATTTTTATGGAACAACCTGAGGGGTATGTGGTTCCAAGGCAAGAGAAGAAAGTTTGTCGATTTGTCAAATATATGTACGGGCTGAAACAAGCCCCGAAGCAATGACACGAAAAATTTGATAGTACTCTACTATAAGAAGGGTTTCGCCATTAATGAGTGTGACAAATGTGTCTACATGAAAGGTAACTCTGATTCGTTCGTCATGATATGCCTATATGTAGACGACATGTTGATCACAGGGAGCAGTCCTAGCATGATTCTAGAGACTAAGAACATGTTGAAACAATGCTTCGACATGAAGGATATGGGTATTGCAGATGTCATCTTAGGGATAAAAATCTCTAAGACGTCTGGCGGACTGGTCTTATCTCAGTCTCACTATATCGAGGATGTTTTGAGAAAGTTTGAGATGTTTGGCCGTTCACCTATAAAGTTATCAATGGATAGAAATCAAAAGCTTGATAAAAATCGTGGTGCACCCGTATGTCATGAGCAATATGCACAGGTGATTGGTAGTTTGATATACATAACAAATTTCACCCGACCTGATATTGCTTATGCAGTCAACAAGTTGGCTAGGTTTACCCGTAATCCGAGTAATGATTTTGGAAGGCGTTGAATCGGGTACTACAATACCTGAAATACACGCTAACTTACGGGTACATTATTTAAGATATTCAGTTGTACTAGAGGGGTACAGTGATGCAAACTAGATATCTGATATAGAGAACATCAAGTCCACCATTGGGTATGTATTTACAATTGGTGGTGGGGCTGTGTCTTGGAAATCCTCTAAGCAAACTTGCATCGCCCGATCCACGATGGAATTGAAGTTTATCGCTTTAGACAAAGCATGAGAAGAAGCTGAGTGGCTTCATGACTTCTTAGAGGATGTTCCTTGTTGGAACAAACCCGTACCTTCTGTAATGATTCACTGCGACAGCCAATCGGCTCTAGGAAGGGCACATAATTCTATGTACAATGACAAGTCTCGTCATATTCGATGGAGACATAAGACCGTTAGGCAGCTGATCACCACGGGTATAATATCTATTGATTACATAAAATCAAAGGATAACATAGTTGACTCACTGACAAAGGGCTTACCCAACGATCATATGTTCTGCATGTCTAGGGGCATGGGCTTAAAACCCAAGGTATAAGGACCAATACGGTGGTAACCCAACCTTATTGACTGGAGATCTCAGGACTTAGGTTCAATAGGAAAACTAAGCTGTAAAGGTTCAATTGATCATTTCGGCGGAAGCATGAGCACTACGGATAGTGATTTCTGTGAAGAAACACCAAATCCAAAATCGTTCCCGCGATAGACAATAAGTGCTATCTGCAGTATGGGTGAAGGTTAAGTTTCCAAAACCTTTAATGGTCATCACCGATTGAGGTTAGGTTTGAGGAAACTTTTAATGGTTCATAACACTTGGAAAGTGGGGTATAGCATGATACCTTGTAGGAGATCACCTATTTAAGTGCGAGGACAAGACGCCTCAAATGAATGCACTTAAGAATCCAAGAAATGTTCACGGCCACAACGGATAAACCATTACGAAGAATTGAGTAAAGGAAGTTGTTGTGTTGGTACCGTTGAGTTGGCTTACACTAAACACTGACGGTTCAAGACATCACGTTCACCGCGCAGTAAGTAAGTCCGATGGTATTCAACTATGGAAGGTTCAAAGTGCATGCTACCTATCCAGATGCAACATCGGTCCGCTGAAAGATTGCTAGAAAATGCACCAAAGGTGTGCACCAAAATCTCTTTCAAGAGGGGATTGTTGGAAATTTACTAATTGTGGAATTAAGTATATCCCATTATTTATAACTCAAACAATTGGGGTCCCGCATGTCGGAAACGCCGTTTCCACACACGTGCACACGTAGTACCAAGTATCGCAAATTTCATTAGTGAAAGAGATATTGGTACGTATGTAATACGTTTGAGACATAAATGATGGACGGTTATTGGCCAAATAACAAATTATTTCACGTTGGTAAACGAAGGAAGAAGTGTACGAAATGTAAGATGAAACGAGTCAGAAATCGCTGCGGAGCCGTGAAGGGCTGCGGCGCCACACCGTTGGAGTCGCGACGCTAATTGGGTGGCCAGTCACTGGAGCTGCGACGCTAATTCACAGAGTCGCGACGCTTCGGAGGTAGAATGTTGTGACGGAAAGTTGGAAAGTTCTGACCTTTGGGCTGGTTTTGGAGCATTGATTCTCCATTACTTGGCACATGAATTTAGCCATTATTTGGCTGAATGTAACCCCTCTATTAAGTGTCATTACATGACTATTGAAGGTCATTAGTTGGCTAGTTGAGGGTCTTCTCCTTACACTATAAATTGAGACATTTGGCTCAATTGAAGAACATTACACAACACTTAGAAAATTCTGGACTTAGAAAATACTCCAGAATTTTCTGAATTCATTTTCTTCCTCTCTAACAAAGTTACTATACTCAAAGTTCTTCAAGAGTAACACTTGAGTTTCCTTTGCTCAATTTTTAAGTTGTTGTTGTATTTTGGGAGACTATTGCCTGACAACGTAAAATATGATATACGGGGCAATCTTGTCTTAAAAATAAAGTGTCATCACTTGACTCGGCAAATCAAACAAGCAATCTGTTGAGTTCTTTATTTTCAATTTATTATAATATTTAGTTTATTTTTTCTTACCATTGTAATAACAATTTCTTTGCATTTGTTCACATCTTAGTAACTAGAATTACTATGTATGTGTGCCGATGAAAAATTAAATAACAATTACTTTGTACTATACACACGCGTTAACTGACTCAAACATGACAGTTATGACTTATGAATAGAAAGTTGATAGAGTGAATGTTGCTGGCGTCACTACTTCGGTCAGATGTCATACATATTACATAGGATACAATTTTGGAAAGAATGTATTGCTAAGAAATAAGAGTATAAGACAATAATGATTAATTGCGTGGTAGGTTTGTTTCCTTTTATTTTCCAAAAAGGTGGAACTCCCACCCCAGGAGCCCCCACACCCCGGTCCGACAGGTCTGTGAAAAAGATAAATTATGGTGACTCAATTGATTTTAAAGGTTAGACCAGTATCACGCTGCGCACAAGGGGCCCTCCTTTATTTCAAGAAGTAACCCCCACACTGCCGCTGACGGGATTCGATTCTTGGCCATTTTCCAAATATCCCCCTTGATAACCAATTGAGCTGCCTAAGCGGATGACCCAAGGGGTTGGTTCTGACTTTTGAGACAAACCAAACAAATCACACACCAAGAATGAGTTTTTATTTTCTTACTCCCTCCGTCCACTTTTAGGTATCATTTATTTTTACCAGGATAAAGATGTCTGAATCTAAATGCATATATGAATGATTAAGATATTGTCTCTATATATTAATATTGAATGATTAATTTTTTTTAATATCTAAATGTGCATAATGTATTTATTTATACATAATAAATACACAATCCAAATAAAAAAGTAGTAACTATATATTAGAAGATTAATATAAAACTAATATAATAAACTATTATTTGATAATAAAAAATAAAATATTTATGTTCACTAGTGATGGTGGAGATGTTTTGAAGTGATGGTGACAGTTGTGATGATAGAAGTGGTTGGTGTAGTAGTGACTGGTGCGATTGTGGCGATTTGTAGTGGTGGTGATGATTGTGATAGTGGAGTTGATGGTGACGGCTAAATAATGTGTGGTGGTTGACGATGGTGTTGGTGGAAGTTGACAACAGTGCTAGTTATAATGGTAGAGGTGGTTGGTAGTAAAGATTGATCGCAGTGATAGTGGTGGCTAATAGTATTGGCGGCGTCAACGATGGTGGTGGTCGCAATGACAACGGTGGCTGTTGACATATTTATAATGATGAAAGTGATTGGTGTGATAGTGACTGCAACAGTGGTTGTCAACAGTAGTGATTATGATGGCAAAGGTGATTGATGGTGGTAGCTAGTGGTTAGGGTAATTAACAATGGTGGTGATGGTTGTGATGAGAGGTGGTTGGTGATGGTGGAGTAAGGATGGGTGGTTTTGGGGTGTACTGTGGGTGTGGAGGTGGAAAATGGGTAAGGGGTAGGTAGGTGGGGTGGTGGGGGGAATGGGGTTGGGGGTTGGGAGGGTGAGGTTAGTGGGGGTTGGGAGGGTGAGGTTAGTGGAGATTGACAATTTTAGTGGTTGTGATGGCAGAGGTGGTTAGTAGTGGTTGGGTGGGGTTGGGGTGGAAGGGTGGTGTGGCAAGATTGAGTGGGGGGTGGGGATAGAGGTGGAGCTGGTGCTTGTGGAGAGAGTGGTGATAAAAATTATCCATTTAAAAATATCTCTTAATGGTATTAAGTCTTTGTTAATTATCTTAATGATTAAGATCTATTCAAAATAAATAAGTGTTTAGATCTTAATGTAAATAAATGCACTTAATCGCCTAAGGTCTGAACAATTCAGATTCAGACCTCCATTAATTAAGTGCAAGCAAATGAGGTCTTACTTGTCCATGTTTGATTTGGCACACCTCTTAAAAAGTAGTAATTAGTAAAAGAGATAAAGGTCACAAATACATCTTAAGCATCACCTTTTTTTTAGAATTCTATCTGAACTATCAGGTGTGAGAGTTTTCTACCTAAACTATCATCAACTAGTTAGCAAAACACACCTCAACTATTAATTGTTCATTTTTCATACTTCAACTATTGGATTGGAAAAGTGAACAAATGATAGTTGATGTGTGTTTTGCTAATTAGTTGGTGATACTTTAGGTATGAAACTCTTGAATCTGATAATTTAAGTTGAAACTAAAAAATAATGATACTTTCGACCTTTATCATTTTACCATATCACCCCTTAAATATAATAAATGTAATGTTATTTTGAGAAATGCATACTTGATAAATGATTATAATTATAATAATAAGGATAAATTAGAACTAAGTGTTAAATTCTATCTTAATTTTCTAAACTGGATATATAAAAGTAGACGGAGATATTACTTACTTTGGAATTCTTTTGTTCGTTTAATTTAATTAATGAATGTTGGCTAAGCTCACCAGCATGTATAAATGATGAGAGAACAAGTAGCATTATGGTCTTTATTGCTCCTATTCCTATATAAGTGTCGCGGTGGTTATAATGGTCTGGTGGAAGACACGTTGGTATATCTGCTTCACTACATACAAGTAGTGCTGTCAAATTTGCTATCAAGTTTTTTTTTTATAGCCAGCTTCCTGAATTACGTTAGACTATTCCTGAAGATAGTAGTACCGATCCCTAAATATTACTATCAGTAAATCGCGGGATATACCTGAATGACCAAGGTTTGAAAACAAAGAAATTATATCACCTACAAGGTCCTATCCCAGAAAAGAGCAAAGTGCTCCCACCAAAATTCAAACCCATACTATAGACCAGAAGTTGGATTTTAAGTTTACCTCTTTTACCATCGAGCTATGCCCGGGGGACAATTTGCCATCAAATTCTAATTTTGTGGTGTGTGTGATTGTATTAAAGCTTCACTACACACAACTAGTACTGCTGTCACTACGTTAAATACTTGCACGCAGTGGGGCGGCGCCAAAAGTTTTATTAAGCGAAGTTTATATATATATATATATATATATATATATAAAAGTAAATAAGCAAAGTAGTTAAGATATTTCAACATTCATAATTTTGATTTCATATGTATGATGTAATTTTTGGCGAAGGGGTTCAAAGTAAGGCTTAGTGGGCCGGGTTGGCCCGATCCGTACCCGCCCTGATTCCCCAAAAAAAATTGATGTCGGGTTCGAACTCGGGATGGGACTTGGGCTTGTCCCCAGTCTCGATCCCGATCCGACCCGCCCCAACCCGCCATCGTCCCGCCCACGTCCCGCCCGGCCAGCCCACCCCCTCTTTGCAAAAATAGTCGTTCCAACAACGGCCAAATTTCAACAACGGTTCAACCTCGATTACAACAACGGCCAAAAATAGTCGTTCCAACAACGGTTCAACCTCGATTACACGTCGACGTTAGGTACCTTTGTTCATTCTTTAAATTATTATTGTTACTTAATTTTAATTATCGTACTTTAATTATTTATTTGCATAATTATAATGAAACGTCTTGGACGTATGATTAAGGGTAAGGGTGCTTCTTCTAGTAGGGATAACAAGGGTAAGAGTACTTCTTCTAGTAATTATATTCTTAGTCCCGATAATTTGATTGATTTCACTCATATAGATGATACTGTTTTTTTTAATGATATATCATTAGATGATGAGGTATATTCTGCATCTGAACCAGACTTTAATTTTGACGATAATGTAGATGACACACACACTAGTGCACCTCAAGCTCAGACTGAGTCTCAGCCTCAAACTGAAACTGGAATGCCTCCTATTACCCATAGTATGAGTCGAGGCCCCATACAATTAAATTAAAATTAGCTTCATGAGATTTTTTTGATAGAGACAAAGATAATTAAGTAGTTAGATATAAAATTTATAAAAATGTTTGTAAATTTAAAACCGGAAAAGGTCAAGGTGGGACGGGAGGTTTATTGAGACATGTACAAGACGATCACACATCTAGGTGGAATCAATACCAGGCTAAAAATCTGGTGTGCCAGATGAGTCGGGACAAGGTTCACATAGTATCCCCGACCAAGTACATGGTCAAATTAACCCGACGACGGGGGGAATATTTGGTGCTAAATATGATAAACACAAAGATATGAAAAATATGGCAAAATTAGTTGCGGTAGAGGGTTTGTTTTTTTCATTTTCTTCCTCTCCTGGTTTTATTCATTACATTAGAGAAATGTATAATCCTGCTTTTAATGCATTTCCTAGATCAACTGTTAGAAGAGACATTTTTTAATTTGCAAATGAATATCACCAGTATTTACGTTATGCATTATATCATTTTAATGACAAAGTGACCCTCACTTCTGATATAGGCGTAATACTAACGGTAATGATTATTTAACCGTTACATGTCATTGGATAGATCAGACTTGGTCTATGCAAAAACGTATCATAGCATATAGATATACTGATGATAGGCAAACTGTAATTTTTATTGCACAAAATATTCATGAAATTTGTGATTATTATGGAATAATTGATAAAATTATGACTATTACATTAGATATATTGTTTCTTCTAATGATTATGGTATAAGACTTTTAAAAGTTTGATTAACACCATATTTTCCTGATCATTTTCATATAAGATGTGCGTATTATATTTATAACTTAGTTGTAAAGGACGGCCTAAAACATTTTGAAAACATTCTTGATAAAATATAATTTGCTATAAACTTTATTTTTAAAGGTAATAAAATACAAAGACGCAAAGAGTATAAAAAACTTGTCACGATTGTGGATTACCTTATAGAAAAATTCATGAAGAAGTAGCGACTAGGAGGAATTCTCTATATGAACAACTACTTGTTGCTTACGATTATAGAAGACCTATAAATTTATTATTTAACGCTCATAATAAAAATTCAAGGGATATGCTTGTAGATAATTATTGGATTTTTTTTAGAACTTATTGATTTTTAGAGAATTTTTTTCAAGCTACTAAAGAATTTTTTAGTATTTATTTTTCTACTATTTCAACTATGTTATTTTATATAGCTCTAATATTTTTGCTACTTAATGAATAAATGCAAAAATAAATTTATAAGGCATCTATTGAAAAATTGTTTAAAATTTTAAAAAAATATTTTTTTCCTATTTTTGAAAGCGTTTTTTCTGTAGGAAGATTTCAAATAGGAGAGCACAGACATTCATTGACGGGAGACACATTGGAGATTGTAGTTTTATTCAGAGATTGGATTCGGGTGGAGCGTAGAAGGTGCGGTCAACCGGAGATCAACAACGAAGAAGACTACAACGAAATCTTGTCTGAGGGAACAGGAAGCGACGTCTAACAATTTCGTTGTATTACCTTTAAAAATAAAGTTTATAGCAAATTATATTTTATCAAGAATGTTTTCAAAATGTTTTAGGCCGTCATTTACAACTAAGTTATAAATATGACACACATCTTATATGAAAATGTTCAGGAAAACACAGAATTAATCAAACTTTTAAAAGTCTTATAGCATATTCATTAGAAGAAGCATTATCTAATGTAATAGTCATAATTTTATCATTTATTCCATAATAATCACAAATTTCATTAATATTTTGTGCAATAAAACTTCTAGTGTGCCTATCATCAATATATCTATATGCTAAAATACGTTTTTGCATAGACCAATTTTGATCTATCCAATGACATGTTACCATTAAATAATCATTACCGTTAGTACTACGACCTATGTCTGAAGTGATAGTCACTTTGCCATTAAAATGATACAATTCATAACGTAAATTTTGTTGATATTCACTTGCAAATTTAAAAACATCCCTTCTAATAGTTGATTTAGGAAAACCATTAAAAACAAGATTATATGTTTCTCGAATGTAATGAATAAAATCAGGAGAGGAAGGAAATGAAAAAGGAAAATCCTCCACCGCAACTAATTTTACCATATTTTCCCTATGTTTGTTTTAATCATATTTTGGACCGAAAAATCCCCCCCCCCCCCGGTCGTCGGGTTAATTTGACCCTGTACTAAGTCGGCGACACTATGTGAAACTTGTCCCGACTTAGATGGCATTGACACACCCGATTTTTTAGCCTGGTATTCATTCCACCTAGTTGTGTGCTCGCCTTGTACATGTCTCAATAAACCTCCCGTCTCACCTTAACCTTTTACGATTTTAAATTTATAAACATTTTTACAAAATTTACATCTAACTACTTGATTCTCTTTGTCCCTATCAAAAAAATCTCATGCAACTGATTTTAATTTTCGTTGTGTGGGGCCTCAACTCATACTAGGGGGAATAAGAGACATTCAGTTTCAGTTTGAGGCTGAGACTAGTCTGAGCCTGACGTTGAGGTGCACTAGTAGGTGTGTCATCTAATGGTTCATCTAAATTAAAGGTTGGTTCATCTACCTCGTCATCTAATGGTATATCATTAAAAAAAAATAGTTTCATCTATGTGAGTGAAATCAATGAAATCATCGGGACTAGGAATAAGATTACTAGAAGAAGTACACATGCCCTTGTTACCCCTACTAGAAGAAGTCTTACCCTTACCCTTACTCTTAAACATACCTCTTAATCCTTCCATTTTAAGTATGCAAATAAATAATTAAAGATAATGAAATTAAGTGCGATAATTAAAATAAAGTAACAACAATAATTTAAAGAAGGAACGAAGGTACCAAACGCCGACATAACGTCGACATGTAATCAAGGTTGAAAATTGAAACTTTGCTCAATGGATGATCCGTAAGCTAGTTGTCAACTTCACTCAAGTTTTTAACTTTGATATAATATTTAATAGTAGGAAGATTTGTAGAATTGTAGAGAGATAAATTGAGAGATTATTAGATTAGATTAGAGAGATGGTAGGAAGATTTGTGAGAAAAATGAAGAGGAAAATGATGTATTTATAATTAAGAAATAGGGTTAAAGTGTAAATATATTAACTTAGGGGTTAAAAATAAATATTAAGGGGGTAAGAAGGTAAAAATGATCGTTATAACCGTTGCACAACGGCCAAAATCAAAATTTGATCGTTGTTGCAATGTTTTTTGCAAAGGGGAGGGGAGCTGGCGGGTCGGACAGGACAGGTTGGGATGGGCGGGACGATCCCAGGCCCCGTTCAGAGTTCACCCGACACCGTCAAAAAAATAATTAGGGGATCAGGCCGGGTAGCGGAGACAGGCCGGATCAGGAACGGAACAACCCGGCCCACCGGACAGGCCTAATTTTAATTAGTCTCTCAACAACCCAAAAGCACCAAACCTTTTCCCAAATCCACCAACCCCCCCTAAAAAAAACTTTTGATAGTCTTGTTGCATCCTTTCTCCCACGTTGTCCTCAATCTCAACCGCAGATTACACTTTCAATCCAACGATCCATATAAAACTCTCCCAATGTTCACCTACCAAGAAAGCACACATAATTCATCAAATGGTCCATAAGTAATTGATCACTTCATGATGGACCCCTTATCAACTCACATACCAAAAAATTGTACCCATCCCCTCTATTTATACCTCAACTTACATCTTCACTAATCAGGATCTTTCTACCCATCTTCACATTTAACTATTTAAGTACATAACTCTCTCCAACAATTCTTGTTCCATACAAATTTCTTCAATCTTTTCACTTAACCAACCAGCCCCTTTGCATTTTCTTGAATCATTTCATCAAAAATTCCAACCCCTCAACATTTTCTTGAATTATTTCACTAAAAAGGCCAACCCCTTTACATTTTCTTGAAAAAAAACCAACCCCTTAACGTTTTCTTGAAAACATGGCTGGTGTTATTAATGCAAATGGTCACCAAGAATTGGAGTTTTGCATCAAAGTGGATCCATTGAACTGGGAAATGGCAGCAGAATCATTGAAGGGTAGCCATTTAGATGAAGTGAAAAAGATGGTGGCAGAATTTAGGAAGCCAGTGGTGAAACTTGGTGGTGAGACATTGACAGTGGCACAAGTTGCTAGCATAGCTGCAAGAGAAAATGTGAAAAATGTGAAAGTTGAGCTATCTGAAAGTGCAAGGGCTGGTGTGAAAGCTAGTAGCGATTGGGTAATGGAAAGTATGGGCAAAGGAACAGATAGTTATGGAGTTACTACTGGTTTTGGTGCTACATCTCATAGGAGAACCAAGAATGGTGGTGCTCTTCAAAAGGAACTTATTAGGTAAAATTAACCACTTTCCATCTAACTTACTTTTGCTTTTTAGATCAACATATGAGATCTAGTTCACTCTGTTTCTGAACCTATTTTTCAGTCGGTTTAGAAAAAATAATCTAATTTTATTATAGCTATATAAAGATTATGCATATTTAAGAGTATCAGTTTGAAAAATATTACTATAATCTCACAAATATTATATACCATATATTTAGAAATATTTTACTCTATAAATATGTGGATAAATTTTACTTATGTGCTCTAATGTAATTAAATAAATGGCTTACTAGGCAAATAACTTGCTATGTGTCAATATGAGGACTCGGTTACATCTTTTATATGCCGAATCAGCATTAGCTAGGCAAATCAGGATTCTTTTATTTTTTTGCAATAAAATTTGTTTTTAAACTGCCTTTTGTATAGATCCTGTTTATATGAACTTTAATTTTCTAGTAGGAGTCCATAATTTGGATTACAAAGCACAGGAGGAAGAAATGATCAATAATTCACTGATTCTTAGCTGCCTAAACTTTCTTTACAAAAAGAAATATTTAAATGTATATTAAAGAAAATAAGTGGACTTATGTAGGGTAAGAAATAAGTGGTACCATGCAAGGTGTTATTTAGTGGTCAACAAAATTGGATGAAAACTATGTAGGACCAGAACTTTTGTAGAGACAAAAAATATATTTTCTCTGTCCCAATTTATCCGATATTAATTTAAATTGCTTTGTTTAGGTTCTTGAATGCTGGAGTTTTCGGCAATGGAACAGAGTCATGTCACACATTGCCACAATCAAGCACAAGGGCAGCCATGCTTGTTAGGATCAACACTCTCCTTCAAGGTTACTCCGGCATCCGATTCGAAATCTTGGAAGCAATCACCAAGTTGATTAACCACAATGTCACTCCATGTTTGCCCCTTCGCGGTACAATTACTGCCTCGGGTGATCTTGTCCCCTTGTCCTACATTGCCGGATTACTCACTGGCAGACCTAATTCCAAGGCTGTTGGACCTAATGGCGAGACCCTCAATGCTGAGGAAGCGTTCCGTGTTGCTGGAGTTAACGGTGGATTTTTTGAGCTTCAGCCTAAGGAAGGCCTTGCCCTTGTGAATGGTACAGCTGTTGGTTCGGGCTTGGCCTCGATGGTCCTGTTTGATGCTAATGTTCTGGCGGTCTTTTCTGAAGTTCTCTCGGCGATTTTTGCTGAGGTGATGAATGGAAAGCCCGAGTTCACTGACCATTTGACGCACAAATTGAAGCACCACCCGGGCCAAATCGAGGCTGCTGCAATTATGGAACATATATTGGATGGAAGCGCTTATGTTAAAGCAGCTCAGAAGCTTCACGAAATGGATCCTCTGCAAAAACCAAAGCAAGATCGTTACGCTCTTAGAACGTCTCCCCAATGGCTCGGCCCTCAAATTGAAGTCATCCGTTCTGCAACCAAGATGATCGAGAGGGAGATTAATTCAGTGAACGACAACCCTTTGATTGATGTTTCAAGAAATAAGGCTATACATGGTGGAAACTTCCAAGGCACCCCAATTGGTGTCTCAATGGACAATGCTAGATTAGCCCTCGCATTGATAGGGAAATTGATGTTTGCACAATTTTCCGAGATTGTCAACGATTTCTACAACAACGGGTTGCCATCTAATCTAACCGCAGGAAGGAATCCAAGTTTGGACTACGGGTTCAAGGGATCTGAAATCGCCATGGCTTCATACTGTTCCGAACTTCAATTCTTGGCAAACCCAGTGACTAACCACGTACAAAGCGCGGAGCAACACAACCAGGATGTGAACTCCTTGGGCTTAATCTCAGCAAGAAAAACAGCTGAAGCCGTTGACATCTTGAAGCTAATGTCATCCACATACCTAGTGGCACTTTGCCAAGCTATAGACTTGAGGCATGTGGAAGAGAATTTGAGGAACGCAGTCAAGAACACAGTGAGCCAAGTCGCTAAAAGAACCTTGACAATGGGTGCCAATGGAGAACTTCATCCATCAAGATTCTGCGAAAAAGACTTGCTTCGCATCGTGGACCGTGAATACCTCTTCACCTATGCTGACGACCCTTGCAGTGCTAACTACCCCTTTATGCAGAAACTGAGGCAAGTACTCGTCGACCACGCCTTGCAAAATGGGGAGAACGAGAAGAACGTGAGCAGCTCAATCTTTCAAAAGATTGTAGCTTTTGAGGACGAGTTAAAGGCCGTGCTACCAAAGGAAGTCGAGAGCGCAAGGGCCGCCGTGGAAAGTGGGACCCCCGCGATTGCAAACAGGATCAAGGAATGCAGATCATACCCGCTCTACCGGTTCGTTAGAGAAGAGCTCGGAGCAGAATTGTTGACAGGAGAAAAAGTGAGGTCACCAGGTGAAGAATGTGACAAGGTGTTCACAGCAATGTGCAATGGAGAAATCATTGATTCATTGTTAGAATGTCTCAAGGAATGGAATGGTGCTCCTCTTCCAATCTGTTAAAAGTGAAGCTAACAGGTTTTATTATGTTAATGTTTGTCAATTACTTTGCTATTTTTCATTTAATTTTTACATTTAAATGTAAACTCTCTTGAACATGTTGGTTTGTAGCTATAATATAAGTCTCTTTTCAATAAAAATAAAAGAAAAGTGACCTTGTGCTTATATGTTTCTGATACTTTCATCTGTAATTATTATCTATATTCCTACTGTTGTGAGGCTCTTGTAATTTAGTCATATAAAAGATTCCTATAAACACAGCATCTACAATGATCACACCATATGAAATCAAAGGGGGCTAATAATTTCTATTATTTCCTAATCAACACCAAATTGCCTCTATAACTAAAGGAAAGAAGAAAATTGTGCAGTGCCTCTAAAAATGACTTAGCATATATGCACAATACAATGTAAAGATGGAAAATCAAAGTAATGTAACAGTGAGCATACTTTTTTTTATGTAATAAAACAAATATTTGAATTCTATATCTTACCTTAAAAATAACATGGGAGCAATTCTTTTCAATTTGACCAATTCAGAATGTCCGCAAAGGGTCGGGTTCATTTTGGAGGCCCTTTCAAATGAAAGGTTGGGCTGTTTAATTGGATTGGTTTAGGTCAGCTAGTTTTGATGACTCTAAATATTAGTAGTGATCTAAAAGAAAATTTTGTTTACCTTCCTCTTTTCTTTTGTCTAGTCAAATTTTAAAAAGGGAAAATGTATATATTCACCACTTTTTGCACCATTTTATAAAAACATGGGTATATATCTATCACTTTTTTTAACGAGTATATATCTGCTAGAATATATTTGTACATTTGCCTTTTTAAAAATAAAAACTCTATTTGTACCATTTTCCCATCGCTGATACGAAAAGAAAAGATAAAATACAGAAGGACTGAATGAAGGTGATTTTCATGTCCCTCGATTGGATTCCCCAAAAGAAACGAGATAATCAAATTCTCGACCACTAGGGAGAAACTTTTGCAACTCCAGGATGAAAATTATTTTTCTCCCTCAAATTTGTACCTTTTTTCCTTTGGATAAATCATGACTGAAGTTATCTCAAATTTTAAACTCTTCCCACTTGATGAAATGATATATATATATATGTTCAGACCCCCACGGTATGAAATTTCAGTGAATATGTTGTTATATTTCTATGTAAATAAAGATAAGTGAAATGCACAGTAATTCCTCAATTTGACATGAACTGTTAGTTAGACATCTCAACTTTTTGAGTGACCCTTTAAACACCCCTTAGATTTGAGAGTGAAAAACATCAATGATATTCTTTTAAATAAAAGTTCACCTTCCATTTGGTGAGATCTCAGTTAAATTTTGGAAGAGCTCAAACATGACTGATTTGGAGTGGCTGACTGAGTTAATGTCTTTTTTAAGACGGCAAGAATGCCCGATAATGGAGGTGGACTACAATGATTTCTTTGTACAAAAACAAAGGTGACATCCAGAGTTGCAACAACTATAGGGGTATCAAGCTGCTAAGCCACACTATGAAAGTTTGAGAAAGGATCGTGGAGATAAGGGTGAGAAGAGGCGTGTCTATATTCATGCTCGGGCATTCGACTACAGAAGTCATTCATCTTATTAGGAGGTTGGTGGAGCAGTATAGGAAGAGGAAGAGAGACTTACATATGGTTTTCATCGACCTCGAGAAGGCATACGACAAAGTCCCTAGGGAGGTTCTATGGAGATGTTTGGAGGTTAGAGGTGAACCTGTTGTGTACACTAGGGCGATCAAGGATATGTATGGTGGACCTAAGACCAGGGTACGGACAGTAGAAGGAGACTCGGAACACTTTCCAGTAATGATGGGGCTGCACCAGGGATCAACTCTTAGCCCATTCTTATTTCCCTTGGTGATGGGTGGACTAACGCGACAAATTCAAGGAGGGGTGCCATGGTGTATGTTATTCGCAGATGACATAATCCTGATTAATGAGACTCGCAGCGGAGTGAACGCTAAGCTGGAGGTTGGTTCAGGCTGAGTAGGACCAAGACGGAATACTTAGAGTGCAAGTCCAGTAACGAGAGCGACCATGAGACAGGCATGAAGGTGAGGCTTGGTACTCAAGTCATTTCAAAGAAAGGAAGCTTCATGTATCTCGAGTCTATTATCCAAGGGAATGGAGAGATTGATGACTATATCACACATCTTATTGGTGCAAGGTGGATGAAATAGAGGCTCGTATCTGGAGTCTTGTGCGATAAAAAGGTGCCACCAAAACTTAAAGGCAAGCTCTATAGGGTGGTGGTTAGATCGACTATATTGTATGGGACGGAGTGTTGGCCAGTCAAGACTTCGCACATCTAAAAGATGAAACTTGCGGAGATGAGGATGCTGAGATGGATGTGTGGGAATACAAGGAGGGATATGATTAGAAATTATGATATTCGAGACAAAGTGAGAGTGACCTCGGTGGAGAATAAGATGCAGGAAGCGAGGTTGAGATGGTTCGGGCATGTGCAGAAAAGAGGCACAAATGCCCCAGTACGGAGGTGTGAGAGATTGGCTATGGACGAGTTCATGACGGGTAAAGGTAGGTTGAAGAAGTATTAGAGAGAGATGATTAGACGGGATATGGCGTAGGTGCAACTTAATGAGGACATGACCTTTAGATAGGGGTTGTGGAGGACACATATTAGGGTAGTAGGTAGTTGAGCGTAGTCCTACTTACGCTTACATACAAGTAGTATTATTGTAGCTCTGCTTAGCCTATCATACTAGTAGCGCTTTCCGACACTTTCATTGATGGCTCGAGATGTTTTGAACATTCAAGCGTCATCAAGCTGCGTATTGTTTTATAATCTCTTATCCTTTGATTTCGTTGTTGTATGTTCTTTCGTGAACTTTGCTTATCTTATTTACCTGCATTAGTTACTGCTTCTTTTTTCATAATGATTTATCATGGCTTATTCGCTTTTGTTACTCTCATTTTCATACTCCTTTAAATTTCTTGTCTGGGTCTGTCCGTTTCTCTTTCTTTGTTTGTGCTTATTCTTTTTCTTGAGCCGATGATCTTTCGGAAACAACCTCTCTACTTACCAAGGTAGATGTAAGGTCTGCGTACACTCTACCCTCCCCAGACTCCACGTTATGGGACTTCACTAGGTATGTTGTTGTAAAAGTTCACCTTCTATGCTCATGAAAACTCCTTGCAAAAGCAGATACCTTGCTCATGGAAAACGCCATAGTTACTGCGGAAAGGCTCAAAAAGCTCCACTCACCACTAACTGCCACCGTCCACAGACATCAACCACCACTATATACAATCACCGCTAGAGTGGAAGAAAAGGAAGAAGGAAAAATGAGGGGGAAGGGTAACTAAACTTTGTATTTGTTAATAGTAACACATCGAAAATGGAACGAAAACATCGACTCCTTATATGAACTTGGACAATTCTCATTCTACAAATTAGGGGTAGGTGTATATCAGTTCATATCGGTTTTGTATCCGAAAAATATGAACCGAATAAAAATCGGTTTTTTTTAAAAAAAAACGAATCCAACTTAAAAAAATCCGATATGTTCGGTTTATATCGCCGAACATATCGGATTATATCAATTTTTTCTAGTGGGCTGTGGCGGGTCGGGTCATGGAATTTTTTTTTTAAAAAAATGAATTTGCAACACTGAAATTGACATTCATACCTACATTACCACGAAATTTTGACGTTTGAATGTATTGTATATCGTGAGATGTTTACTACAGGAAAAATAGAACTCGATTTGGGGAAAAATACAAATTGATTGGGAAAATGGACGTTTTCGTAAAAATTGGCGACGCCAAACCGCCGCCGGCCACGTCTCGAAAAAATACGTAAAATAAAAAAAATCGGGTAAAACAGACATCCGAGCGCAGAGTTATGACTTTTTAAAGTTTTACCAATTTACAACTACTTTCTCTCCCTACATTTTATGTCAATACTTCTGTTATATGTTAATCAAGTTCATGCCACATTCGACTTCCATAAAAGCTTCATAGATTGGTTTCAATGGCTATGATTCAAGAGATAGTAGTAGCCTAAAATAAAAAATAAGATTAATTACATATTTAATTCGGTTTTTCGGTTCGGTTCGTATCCAAAATTAAAAAATTGAACTGAATCACTAAATCCTGATTCGGTTCGGTTTTTCAAAAAATTGGTTTTTTTTAAAAAAATGAATAAAAACCGAACCGAACAGCCGGTTCGATTCGGTTTTTTCGGTTCTCCGAATTTTTTGCCCACCCCTACTACAAACTAGCTTTTGGGATTGAGTTAGGCCAAAGATTCATTCTTTATATGGTGATCTAGAGATGTATAAGGAAGACTTGTGGCTAATGACACTAATCAGCAGGAGGGTATTGATTGTGGTGAGACGTTCAGTTCGGTTGTTAAACCGGCTACCATTCACACAGTTTTGAGTATAGCTATGGGCAAACAGTGACCGATTCATCAGCTTGATGTGAAAAAAATGTGTTTCTACATGGGGACTTGAAAGAAATGGTTTACATGCACCAACCACCTGGCTTTGTCCATCCAGCAGCCCCTCATTATGTATGTGTCTCCGTAAGTCACTGTATTGGTTTGAAACAGACCCTCAGAGCGTGGTATGAACGTTTTGCCAGATACGTTATGCAGATTTGGTTTGTATGCAGCAGGTGCGATAATTCTCTTTTCATTTTTCATCGAGGTAGTAGCACTGCTTACTTACTACTATATGTGGATGATATTGTTCTCACTAGCTCATCTGATGGGTTGAAAAATGAGATTATTGTTTTACTTAAAACTGAATTTGCTATGACTGACTTGGGGAAGTTGAGTTACTTCTTGGGGATATCTGTGACCACCTCTAATGGATTTTGGGTCTAACTCAAACTCAAAAGCTAGCTTATAGGATGAGGATTGTCCAAGTCCATATAGAGATGTTCTCATTTCATTTATGATGACTCTTAACGGTATTAATCACCAAAACTGAATACAATGGAACCACAACAGTTAGGCATCACACCTTGTTGTCTCAACATATCTCGACCAGACTATCTACCTCTCATGCACTTCTCCTTGCCTCTATACAGTGACCACCAAACCTAGGAGAGGGTTGCAATCTCATCTATAAAATCAACTATACAAGAAAAGAAAACAACTATAAAGAAATATACTACTCGTAAAACAAAAGTTGTTTGAAGGCTCTTGATGTCTGATGGATGTTGTAGCATTGCATGTGAAGACTATGTATTGGCTATAACTTACAAGTCTCTAGTGCTCTTCTAAAAAATCTTGTTATTTCTCTCTATCCCGATAGCATGTACTACCTCAGCATACACCAATTTGAACATTGCAGCATTCTGAGTTTTACCTTTTACATTTTGGATATATTAATATATACCCTTAAAAATATAAACCTTGTGTCACTTTACTTTTTTCGCTCTATTTACTATATAAAGGTTTATAACTGTTTTATCACAATGTTGCCTCAGATGTTGACACAACATTGAAGGCAACATCCATAAACTGTTTTAATTGTTCTAGTTGTTACGGTTTTATTCTTACATATTCTTGCTTATCCGTAGCCCCGGACCCAACAAGTGGTATCAGAGCCAGCACTTGATACAATAAGTGTTTGATTCTGAATATTACGGCTATGGACTCAGCTATACATAACGTTGGTAGACTTCCAATTCTTGACGGGACTAACTATGCCTATTGGAAAATTCAACTACGTTCGCACATCAAATCCATTGATGTTCGAGCTTGGAGATCAGTTTCCGAAGGCTATGTGATTCCCAAGTACCCAGCAGACAAGGATGGTGATGTACTTACCAAACCCAAATCTGAATGGACCGCAGAAGAGATCAACAGTGCGAGCTTTAATGAAAAGGCCCTAAATGCGATATTTGGATGGGTAGGTCTCTATATGTTCAAACTCATCCAGAATTGTACTACGGCCAAGGACGCTTGGGAGACCTTACAAACTTATTATGAAGGTACCTCGAGTGTACGTCGTACAAAGTTTCGCATGATTTTGAGTCAATACGAACGCTTAAGGATGGAAGAATCTAAAGACATAAAATCCTATTTTGAAAAGTTAATTGGCATTGCGAATCAGTGTCAAGTGCTTGGTTCTCCTTTAACCAACACACAACTTGTGGATAAAGCTCTTAGATCTCTTCCTAAAAGATTTAATACTAAGATTTGTGCTATTGAAGAGGCCCATAATCTTGCTACTATTGATCTACATGCCTTGATGAGCATCTTTCAAACATATGAGATGAATATTAAGAGCCAAAAAGATCTGTATAAAGACAAGACTTTGGCACTCCAAGGACAAACCTCGGAAACTGAATTGGAAAACGAGAAAGAAAACTTGGAGGAACTAGGAAATGGTTCAACGGTTGCCTTACTTACTCGTCGATTCAATTCGATGGTAAGAAAGATCAATATTGATCGCAATAAAGCCAAATACAAACAGCATCAAAACCCACTCTTCAATAAACTGCCGAATAGGTCACCTTCTGAACAAAGAAATCACAATCCACTGAGGAAATCTAACTCCGACAGTACCAATTTCAATCCCAAACAACTCGAGGGAGTGCAGTGTCATGCATGCTCGGGTTGGGGACAATACGCTAATGAGTTTGCAAACACCCTTAGAAAAATTGGTAAGGTTATGTGGGTAACTCTCAGTGATGACGAGAATGAAGAGGAGGAAGGAGATCAAGAAGAAGAATCACAGCAATGCTGGCAGCCATGTTCGAACACTCACTGTCCGACGATGAAGATGTTGTTGACAATGTTGCGACAACATCAGGAACAACATCAGACTCAACATCTAAAATGTCTTCAACATCAGAGAGGTATGTGTACTTTGACTATTCTGATGTAAATTGTTTTAGTGGATTTAATTCTTCATCTGAGGCTGTAAATTTGGATCTAGTTGACTCCATAGACGACGTGATAAAGGAATTACAAATTCTTTGTAAAGCCTTAATCACTGAATCTGAGCAACTAGACTCAAAAGCAAAATTATTGGCTCTTTAGAATAGCAGTCTGAAAGGCACAATCAACCGATTAGAGGTGGCACTTACCAAGAAAGACCTAGAGCTTAGTAAGATTTGTGCACGATTGAACGTAGCTGAGACCACCTTTCAAAGGCTCAACATGGGAACCTCCAAACTAGATGAAATATTGAACTTCAATAAACCTACAAGGGCTGGGCTTGGGTACCAATCTCCTAGCAAAACAAATACTTCCAGAATCCATAGTCAAACTGAGAGGATAAAATTTGTCAAAGAAAATCCGAGTAATTCTCAGATCACTAAGATTGGATCGAAGTTTGTATGTAGCTTCTGTAAGAAGTCAGGACATCTTATGCCCTACTGCTACAAACTTCAAGACTCTGCACTTAGAATATTGCCTAAAATGTCGTCAGAAATGTTGCCCAACACCACTGACAACATTCAAAGCAACCAGCCTGAAAGCAGAAGGAAGAAAAAGGAATGGGTACCCAAACTGAATCTGAAATGTAATGTGTGCATAACTGCTTTACGTACTAACATTACAGGGTCTTGGTACTTTGATACTAGCTGCTCATATGACAAGTACCAAAAGTCTATTGAAGGAATATGGAGTATTCAATGGAGGATTCGTGACCTTTGGAGGAGGAAGTAAGAGTAAGATAATTGGTAACGAAACTCTTAATATTCCGGATGTACCAGCCTTGAAAAATGTTCTTCATGTAGAAGGTTTGGTTGCTAATCTTCTTAGCATAAGCCAACTATGTGATGATGATCTCGAGGTGAAATTCAACAAGCTTGGATGCAAGGTTACAGATTTTGCAGATAAATGTGTCATGTTAGGAACCCGAACTGGAGATAATTGCTATCTAATCGGTTGACAAGAGTTTTGCAACTCCGCAAAGGTAGGTGACTTGACACTTTTGCATCAAAAGTTGGGACATGTCAACTACGGCACCTTGGAGAAGGTGATCTCATTTGAAGCTGTCAGAGGCATTCCTGACTGGATCCAAAAGATAAAACACTGTGCGAAGATTGTTTGAAAGGAAAGCAGACCCGAGTCTCTCATAATGTTGTCCAACATGACGGACAACATTCAGGTATGTCTCATTGTTTCCAATTACTGCATACGGATCTTATGGGTCTAATCGAGGTAGATAGCCTAGGAGGAATGAGATATTCTTATGTGATAGTAAATGATTTTTCCAGATTTACTTGGATCTATTAATTAAAGGAAAAATCACAAACCTTTGAGATGTTTAGAACACTTTACTCTAGGATTAAGAATCTGTTTTGTTCTTCGATTTTCAGAATTAGATCTGATCATGGAAAGGAGTTTGAAAATCAAACCTTTGCAAAATTTTGTGAAAAGAAAGGCATATTCCATGAATTTTCGGCACCAAAAACACCACAACAAAATGGGGTTACTGAGAGAAAGAACAGAACTTTACAAGAAATGGCTAGAGTTATGTTAAGTTCTAAGCAATTGTCAAAGTGGTTTTGGGCAGAAGCCTTGAACACGGCATGTCACATAACTAATAGAATCTATTTAAGGCCAGGGACCAAAATGACACCCTATGAACTGTTAAATGGAAAGAAACCTACATTACGGTACTTTCATGTCTTTGGGCGTGTGTGCTATATTCTTAATGACATGGATAAACTGGCCAAATTTGACTCTAAGAGTGACAAAGAAATATTCGTTGGCTACTCTCAAAATAATCATGCTTATCGAATATACAATCTTCGGACAAAGACCATACAAGAATCAGTCAATGTTATTTTTGATGACCTGCTGGATATATCTGGTAGATCTTCAGAAAACAACATTGTGGTTGCAGTTGAAGAGGAGCAACCCACTTAAGAAATAGATGTAGTCCCAGATGTTGTCCCAACATCAAAAGAAACATCTGAACCTCAAAGAAATAACACAGGGGACGAAGTCGAGGAGGAGTCTGCTACTGAACTGAATGATCAAGTGAGAAGAGACCCTCCATCGAGGATTAGAAGGAACCATCCACCCGACCAAGTGATAGGGGGAGTTTTTGAGAAGAGGCGTACAAGATGGAAAGAGCCAGTGAATTACCGAGAAATGGTAAGGTATGTGTGCATGTCCACCATATACCAACAGGTAAGTCTTTCTTGTCTTACATCTACTTTGGAACCTAAAAATATTGGGGAAGCATTAAAAGATAATTTTTGGATTCAAGCCATGCAAGAGGAGCTTGAACAATTTGGCCGAAATGAGGTTTGGGACTTGGTACCACGATCCAACAACACAAATGTTATTGGGACCAAATGGATATTCAAAAACAAATCAGATGAGTCAGGGAAAATTGTAAGGAACAAAGCTCGACTTGTTGCTCAAGGATATACACAAGTAGAAGGTATCGACTATGACGAGACCTTCGCTCATGTGGCTAGAATTGAGTCAATAAGATTGCTTCTTGCTATTGCTTGCTATCTAAAGATTACCTTGCACCAAATGGACGTTAAAGGTGCCTTCCTCAATGGATACTTGGACAAAGAAGTATATGTTGAACAACCAAAGGGATTTGAGGATCCTCACCATCCACATCATGTGTACAAGCTCAAAAAAGTTTTGTATGGACTAAAACAAGCACCACGTGCATGGTATGGTCGTTTAACTGGCTTTCTTGTTGAGTTTGGTTTTACCCGTGGAGAAGCTGACAGAACATTATTCATTAAAAGACACGGTGTAGATGTAATAATAGCTCAAATCTATGTTGATGATATTGTTTTTGGTTCAACTACAGAATCACTCTTGAAGTTGTTTGTCGAAGCAATGGCGACAACATTTGAGATGAGCATGATTGGAGAACTAATATTTTTCTTAGGCTTGCAGATTAAACAAGATGGAGATGGGATCTTTGTATCTCAAAGCAAGTACGCCAAGAATCTTGTTAGGAGATTTGATCTGGAAAATACTAAACACATGAAGACTCCAATGGGCTCTACGCAACAGGTATGTAAAGACGATGTTGGACAAGATGTTGACCCAACATTGTACCGATCTATGATAGGTAGCCTTTTATACCTTACTGCTAGTAGCCCCGATATCATGTTTAGCGTGTATGTGTTTGTGCCAGGTTTCAAGCCAGTCCCAAGGTATCTCATCTTAATGTTGTGAAACGTATCATTCGATATGTTGCCGGTACAAGTGACTTGGAAATTTGGTACTCCAAATACACTAATCCTAATCTAATAGGATATAGTGACTCGAATTGGGCCGGTGATGTAGAAGATAGGAAAAGCACTAGTGGTGGGTGTTTCTATCTTGGCAATAATCTAGTCTCATGGTATAGTCGTAAACAAAATTGTGTATAACTCTCGACTGCCGAATCTAAATATGTGGCAGCCGGAAGTTGTTGTGCCCAACTGATCTGGTTACGACATATGCTAGATGACTATGACATAACTAATAACTCCATGATTTTGTACTGTGATAATCTGAGTGCTATTAATACTTCCAAAAAATCTTGTTCAGCATTCACGTACAAAGCACATAGACATAAGACATCATTTTAAAGAGACTTAGTGGAAAAATAGCTAGTTCAAATCGAACATGTTGATACTTGTTTTCAACTGGCTGACATTTTTACCAAACCTTTAGATCATGAGAGATTTCTAGCTTGAAAAAATCTCTTGGTCTTTGTTTTCTTTGAAAATAAGACAAGCTAGGTAGATGTTGTCCAAAATGTTGTTCTAACATTTTGGGTAACATTTACTGTTGAGCCAATATACATGGTAAGTGTTGTAGTGATGTTGCATTGTTTTTCAAAAGATTCAAGCATGACTCTAAAAGGACAAGATATGAATGTGATACCGTTCTCTGCGAGTATTGTAAGAAGGAGAAGCCTCTACTCAAAGATTTGGATGTATACAAAAAGAGCAAAGCTCTAAGATTGATATCGTTCCTATTCTATAGGAGTACCACGTGCTTCAAAAATGTTGAAAATTCCTCAATATTTTTTTATTCTGTATGTGTTCAACTAAGTTGATTAAGGACAATGGTAAAATGTTACATTAGTCCAGCGATCAGTCTCATAGGGAACATATACGGAATATCATCTACCAAATTAGAAAATCCTTGGAGTCTCATAATACTTGTTTAACTTTGAAATGTTGCCAACATCATCAACAACATCGTGTTCCAGTACATTGATCAATCTGGTTTATCTTATTTTATTCTTGTTTTTTGGTATTTAACATATCTCTGTCTTTAACGAAAAATCCACAAATTCTGGATGACCGTTTTTTTAAAATTTTAAATGATGTTATGTACTGTGTAAATCCTTTATTTTAGGTATGTAAAGAGTTTTTATTCTTCTATACAATCTAAATTTAAGGAAAAAGAATTTGAGTGTAAGTATATTTTGCCATAATGAAACCTCCCAATTTTGTCTTGAAATTGTCACATCAACCAATCCATCGAATCATGGCAGCCCAAACACCACCGTCACTTTTCAAAACCCAAAGTTTCTCTAACATGCCCAAATCTTCAAAACCCTCTCCCATGTCCACTTCTCCAAAATTCACAAACATCAAAGATTATTCCCCAATGTCGACTAGTCCAGCAAATAGCAACAAGGTTTACAAGCATTACACTTCCATCAATGACTTGAAACCAGTCGAGGAGGACTGCACACAGGCCTTGATCCTGCTTGGTTCAAACAAACCATTACAGGTGAGCTACCCATGCGATAATGAAAACCCAATCGATGTTGATGCAACATTTGATTTCTCAAACCTTGCCTCAAGACAGTCATAATCGACATTCCTGACGCAAAGGTCAAAAGGGTTTTCGAAAACCAATTCGGTGACAACCAGTCTGCCAAAAGATCCAGGGAAGAGTCAACTTTCCCTGTTGATACTACTACAAGCAGCAACACTGACACCGATCTCAATGTGCCAAGTTCTTCCAGAACTCCATCAACTTCCACTCCATAAGCAGGAACTGAGAAGGAAAAAGAAGAAGAAGAGATGTCAGATGACATATCTCTACGTAACTTCTTTCCTAAAGGGGTCCGTAGAACATACTGGAATTTTGATAAAAATATTGCCTCAACATCAAAGGCAACATACGAGAAAATGGACCCAGACTATGTTGCCCCAACATCCGAGGCAACACCTGCAGCCACCTCATTCGAACAAGAAAACACAGAATCTGAAATAGATTCTGAGGTAATTCCCTACTCTTTCATTTTTCAAACGAAATCATGCTCCAGTAACTGAAATTGGTTTTAAAATAGAGGAGTTAGAGGGGAGAAGGTGATTGACCTAACTTCATTATCCAAAAATGGTTTAATTGATTTCTTAAGTAGTCGAAAGATCTTAAGCTCTGTATCTGGTAAGAACCCTTATTGTGAGAAGGTGATTAGGGTGTTCTATGCTAATCTGACGCTTGTTGTTAATGACACAACCTCAAAAAAATTGGGAAAGTATACCTATACAACAAGGTATACAATTTTACACCTAATATCATCAACTCAACTCTTGGAATAATTATTAGTGAAAGAGAACCTCAACCAAACCCCATTGTGGAGGAACTCAATTCGATGATCAAGTACCTTACGGGGAATTTGATTACTGTTTGGGCTCCTCGCAGTCCTGTGTCAAAACTCACTGCCTTATTTGCCACTTTGCACAAACTTACTATATACAACTGGCTACCCTCCCTCAACGAGACAGTAGTGACCCTTGATCAAGCATCACTGCTTTTCAAGTTTGGAAGGAATCAGAAAGTTGACTTAGGAATCCTCATATCCAACCATGTTGCCAATTTGGCAGAAAGACAAAGCAACTCTGCCCTTCCATACCCCTCCTTGATTTTTCAAATCCTACTCAACCAAGGTTTTAAGACTCCAAAAGGAGAAAAGTTGAGTCCAGCCTTAGAGGTTTACTCAGTACAGCGAGCAGTTGTGAACAGCAGGGACATGGTTATTGACCTGCCCTGGAAGAAAGATGAATGGGACACTGATACATCAAAGGATGTTACCGACATTCCTGGCAACATTGCTCAAAGAAAGGTCCCAATGTCTAAAGACTGGCTTAGACAACACATTGTTGAACTTGATAGGTAAATTCAAGACCTAGTGCGAGCCAGAAACTATTATGCGGGCTTACTTTCTTCACAAAAAGGGGGGAGATAATGATGCTGATGTTGTTGCTGGAAGCAGACAGACGGGGGGAGCTGCTACTGATGAGGATGCAGGCCATGATGCAGGGAGAGAGGAGTTGAGATGATTGATTGCTGACTACTTCTGATGCTATGAAGATGAAGATGGTGCTGCACAGAGTGATCGATCACAGAAAGCGGCTGGAAGCTACTGTGACTCGATTACTCTAGTCAAGGATCACAATGCTGATGGAATGGAGTGTTGATTCAATGATGAATGGAGTGCCGATAATCCCTATTTATTTGAATATTGGATATACTGACATTTGGAATATTATTTGTGTTTGTAATATTTTACTTTGGGTTAATTGGTCTGTTCTTGCAGACATTATGACTGTTTCTAAAGCTGTTTATAAATGGTTGCCTGATGTGGATTGGGATAAATGATTACTGTAGACTAATTACGCAGTTGTTGTAAGTAAGTCTACAGTAATAGAACATAACTCCTATCTAATCAAATCATCGATACAACACTGCTTGGAATTTAATACTGTAAGTTAAGGGGGAGCATAGCACTGATACTATTGATTCTTGGAATGTAAGGACTACATCGGGAATCAGTATCCTAGTCATTTTCTCTTCGTATGGAGTTTTGTGAAGAAAGGCAAAAAGGGGGAGATTGTTGATGTTGGATGGATGTTGTGACAACATCTGTAAATGCTCAAGACAACATCTTATGAAAATAAGAATGTTGTCTGCGATGTTGTGACAACATTCCTGACAACAACTCTGTAACGATTTTGCCTATTCTTCCGGCCAAAACAGGTTGTGTTACTGTGAGTAAAAAATGACCTAGGCAAGCTAACAATGATGTTGTATTTAAAACGTGGTAAAAGAAACAGTCAAAGCTTGGAGAGGAAGCAGCGTGAAGACCAAGTCCAGAACGTTGAGCTTTTTAAGGATCAAGAACCGGTCCAAGCTGAAGCCTTCTTTTACCCATCCTCCGCAACCAACCAGTGAGGATTTCAAGGTAAGCTCCACACTATAAATAGAGGGAAACTTCAGAGTATCGATATCCAGAATTAAATGAGAAGAATTACCAAGAGAGCTCTCGCATATTCACCTTAGAAACTAGATCAACACACTTATCCTAAAGTAGTATAACAACATCTAGTCTCACGTTACTATTGCTGCCCAGATTCTAGATCAAGCTTATATTTCAAGCAATAGTAATGAAGATGTTGTATTTGTCTTTTTAGATCTTTTAACTTTAGGCTGAAGTCATCTGCGACTTCACTTTTGTTTGTAATTTCTTTTTCACATTTATTTTTCAATCTTGTAAAAAGAAATTCATTTGTAATTGTATATAATTTATACAATTCTTTGGTCATTGACCACCAAGGGATATATTAATATATACCCTTGAAAATATAAACTTTGTGTCACTTTACTTTTTCCGCTGCATTTACTCTTTAAAGGTTTATAACTGTTTTATCACAATGTTGCCTCAGATGTTGACACAACATTGAAGGCAACATCCATAAACTGTTTTAATTGTTCTAGCTGTAATAGTTTTATTCTTACATATTCTTACTTATCCGTAGCCCCAGACCCAACAGTGGTGAAAGGACGAATTTGTCATTGATGGATGAGTGATAATGGCTTTATAATCTCCATGAAAAAGTGAAGTCTCAAAGTAACCCTTGGCATTTGTTGTCCCAACCAAATCCTCGTGTGATAATGTTGCACGAGCTTTGTCGACAACATCTCCCATTGGCAAGTTTTTGAAATTGTTATCAGTCAAACACATTTGATAACATTTGGTTGGTTTCCATGCTGACCAAATTAATAATCCTTGAACAGTTGGGTGTGCAACAACCTCTTTTATAATTTGATCCAAAAATTGCGCCTTTGATGCCAAAAACCAAAAAAAAAATTGTTAGAATAATTATGGTAAATATATTGTATTCATCTACTTAAAATCTTTGATTCACTTTTAATTAAAAAATTAAGTACCTGATTTGGGCTGCTTTGAACATCCAACTCAGTGATCCAGATTGGTAATTTTGCAGAAGCAAGTGTATCGAGGGCGGACCTAATATAAGGCTGGCTTGGAATAATAAAATGTCCTTGCAATCCAATTTCAAGAGGACCCTCGTACCTTCCCGCCCTTAACAGTATAATCTTGATAATTGGCTTGTGATGCTGCTCCGTCTCTTTGATCTTCTATCGTATTATAATCGTTCAAGAATAAAGTCGCCTTATTAGCAATTTGTGAACTTAATCGATAATAGTAGAAGATGGACTCGCACCAAGTTTACTCTCGAAAAAATAGTGAAGGTTTTCAGTAAACGTGTACAATTATAACACTACAATTCCTACCCATAATTAGAATATATCTCATATATTGTAAATATATTTAGTGATAGATAATTATGGTAAATTAGGATTCCTCTTGTATTGTGACTAGGATTCCTCTTATATTAGGGTGGTAATAGTACACTAGCCAAGGAAGATTAATATCATCTTACATTTTCATTCATAACATTTCAATGAATAATTTGGCCTTTATATTTTGCTACCACTGAGGCGGCCTTTTTTCCAGCAGCAACAGAGAGTTGTTGCGGGTTCAATGAAGGGACTCAATTCGGCTGCATTTTTGGGTTATTGAAAATACCCGTAAGGTTCTGGGTTCGAACCCCAGCAGAGTTAAAAAAACTCGCAAGGTAAGATTTACAATTTCGCAAGGCAAGATTTTGATAAAAAATATGTCTATTCGCTAAAAGGTACATAGAAACTATGCCTTATCCGGCATAATTTCTATGAAAACTTGTCTTGCGAATTAGTACTACATAACTATGCCGGACAAGTCATAGTTTTCATGTACCTTGTTAGTAACTATGCCTTATCCGGTATAGTTCCTATGAAAACTTGTCTTGCGAATTTTTTTTACTCTGTTGGGATTCGAACTCACTCTCTGATTTTGTAGTTTATATGTAGTTACATAGAAACTATGCCCTTTAAGGCATAATACATAAAAAATTAAAATTATGCTTTGTCTTGCTAGTTTCATAGAAACTATGTCCCAAGGGGCATAATCTCTATACAACTTTGGCCGAATAGACATAGTTTTTATGAAATTCTTGTCTTGCAAAATTATTTTTCTTTTTCTCTGTTGGGATTCGAACCCAGACTCTCTGATTTCATAGACCAACGAATTAAGGATACTTTAGCCCACAATTTTTTACTAAATGAGAATTAGGGGCAAAAATAATGTGAACTTGAATCTTGAGAAGAACCAATTTTGGTAAGCATTGTTGTTAAGAATATTTTTGCTAATTGCAACACCAAATGCCAAGGAGATTGTTGCATTAGGTAAAGGCTTTCCCTGTAAGTCAACAACTTGGATTGCCACTTTACTTTTGCGTACCTACATATCATTAATTTTCCGTTTGTTAGTTTTCTGTGTTGAACTAAAATCTAGATTTTTCTATGTTAATAAGGTAAGTATTATGTTAAGAAGAAATTAAATTGAATATGAACATATATATAAATGAAAAGAAATAACTTATTTGAATTTTCATAGATTTTATTTCTACCTTTTCGATGCTTTGAATTTGATGGGACTCCCACTCTTCTTGACTGAATGGTTTTAGTGAAATATTAGTCACCCATATGTCAATTGATGAATTATTGATCTAGAAAAAGGAGGAAAAATGACAAAATTTAAAGATAAGTAAAAATATTTACACAGTTAAGTTATTTATATGCAAATCTCTATATGATAAACACTAATCGGTAACCTACTGACAAATGTGGTAACTAGTCAAATTGATTTGGATTAATGAAGAAGAAAATTTTATCACCTCAAAATAGAGTTGGGCAGGACCAGAAACATTGACAACTAAGCCACCCTTAAACATGGACCAACAACCAAAATTAGTAATGGCCCAAGCAGCATGTTGAAAATCACTGTGTCTTGAATATGACTGCTACATTGGCATCACCCCGATTCACTTGTAACCATCCTACAAAATAAATATAAAAATAATTAATCTAAATGACGTTTACCCAACACTTAAAATAAACATACTCACGTTAGCAAACGGAAATTGGGTTTCATAAAAAATAACATGACGACTAATGATGATTTTATTGGACGACAAATCAAAACATTTGTAACCACGATGATTAGAAGGATAACCCAAAAACATACCAGCGATAGAACGGGCTTGAAGTTTGTTAATTATAGTAGACGGAAATAGTGGATAACATAAACACCCAAAAACTCTAAGATGTGAATACGAATGAGTCTTATTATAGATGATTTTAAGAGGGGATGAATATGTCAATCCTTTGGTAGAAGTATGTTAAGGAGATAATTAGCCATTTGTAGAGCATGATGCCAAAAGGAAGGGGGTACAGAAGCATGGACCAATAAAGTACGGATAATGTTATTAATGGTACGAATTTTTCGTTTGGCTTTCCCATTTTGTAAGGACGTATGAGGACAAAAGAAATGGAAAAATTATACCATTAGCATCACAAAATTCCCGAAATACCCCATTATCATATTCCTTGCCATTATCACATTGAATATTTTTTATTTTCCGTTCGAATTGGGTACAGATGAATGCTCGAAATTTTAAGAAGGCGGGAAAAACTTGAGATTTTCCCGCTAACGGAAAGATCCATAAAAAAATTAGAATAATCATCCAAAAATATAACATAATAACGATGGCCCACAGAACTTAAAACGGGAGATGTCCATAAATCGCTATGAATAATATCAAATGACATTAAAGTACGAGAAGTAGAGGCTACAAATGGCAATCTAACATGTTTTCTTAAGGACATGAATGACAAATTGGAGTACTATGCGTACCCTTACAAGAAATAAAATTGTTTGTATGCATGGAAGAAACAACATACGACTCAGGGTGACCCAAACGTGCATGCCATAAGGAAGGAGATAGAGCAGCAAAAATAGATGGCAAGGCTTGACTCGAGAGACTGGATGCGGGCGTGATTGGATAAAGTTCTCCCCTACTATTACATCTCATTAGAGGTATCCATGTCTTGAAATCCTTCACAGAAAACTCAAATGGATCAAAATTAACAGAAACCCAATTATCAGTGGTGAATTTTCGGATAGACACCAAATTTTTAATTAAGTTAGGGGTATGAAGAACATTTTTCAAAACGAGAGGTGGATGTAGGGGAGACAAAGTTGTATGACCATGACCACAAATTGGAATTAAGTTGTCATTACAAACAATAATGCCATGATTTTTGCTCAAATTGATAAGACAAGAGAGTACCTTGTTCGGACGTCATATGAAAAGTGGCGCCGATGTCCATGTACCAATTTGAGTCCGGAGGATTTAATCCAAGTGTATGCATTGCGGCCTCAATATCTATAGGTGTCGGGATCTGATTGGGCCCGCAACATGGAAGGCATGTGGAGGTCGAGGCCTAAGTAGGCATACCTGCTGCCCCGACCCAGAACTGTACCGCTGGCCACTATTTTGGATCGAGAAACTGGGCCCAGTTTCCTGTATACGGACTGGATGAAAACTAGGGACTGGTGGGCCAATGGCCACTGGCCCAGCTCCACGCCAGGGGGCCCACGGCTGTGACCAGTTGGCCTGTGACCCACTGCTGCTGCCGCCACTGTTCTGTCCACCACTATCGTTGTCGTTACCACCGCAGTTTTTGCCATTATTTTTGCGATTTTGACCCTTTTTGCCGCCGCCATTATTGCGGTTTTGGCCTGAATTTTTAGAGAATGAGTGAGGGTCGTCTGACGTTGTCATCATCACGATGGAATTTGCTCCGGTAGCCGCCTTTTTAGCTAAGCCGGCCTCTTCCAACGTGAGCATGGAACAGGCCTGATAAAATGGTGGTAAAGGATTACTCTAACGAAGTAGTGTTCCAACGCCATTATAGGCCTCGGATAGGCCTGCAACCATTTTGAAGAACAAGACGATCATTGGTAACGGACGCACCAACGTTGCGAAGTTGGTCCGTCAATTCTTTCAGCCTTTTACAATAGGTCGAGACGTTAGGAAAATCTTCCATGTTAACATGGGAAAATCCCTGTTCAAGGGTGACAGCACAGAAATTCTTGTTATCTTGGAATATATCACGCACCCTATTCCAAGTGTCCATTGTCGTAGCGTCGAGTTCAATAATCGTCTGTAAGAGGTCTGTAGAGATAGTGGAATAAATCCATTGGAGAACGGTAGCATCAAGGGTTGTCCATGACGTAGGGTTATCCTCGGGGGTAGGCACCTTCTCCACGCCAGGTACTGAGGGGATTATGTGATGGATGACTTGATGCGAGCGTGCGTGAACTTTGAATAATTCTGCCCACGTCGCGTATTGGACGTTTTCCATTTCAAGAACAATAGGGACGTGGTTCTTGATGTTCGAAACTGTAAGGGCATGATGAAACATGTTCTTTGACGTAGACATAACGAAAGAACAATAGGTGAATGAGAGATTTTGAAGAAAATTTGAGAATAGAGGAGGAGAAAATATATGCACGGAATCCGAGAGGAGGTACGGAAATCGAGAAAAGAAGGGGGTAGTGGAAGTGTTGGAGAGAAAGAATTTAGCCCTAGACTTCTGATACCATGAAAGAAATAATCCCTTGATTATTTTCATTAATGAATAGGGTATATATACAATTTACAATCTCCAAATATGGAAATCATATTCCTATTATACATCTAATATTCTAATTGTACTTGTACAAGAATTCTACAACTATGGTAAGTTTGTACACTAATTGGATTACAACAATAAACCCCATTGTTTCCGTGATACACGATGCCGTGTATACCACGGGTTCTGTCACGCACGACGTGAGAGCTCTTTTTATAAATTTGTTATTAATTAAAAAGTAAAATAAATTTTACTATTTTAATTTATTAAACATTCTTTAAACGTTATAAATTATGATGAATATTGATAGTTTTTTTAGTTATCATGCATGGCCTAAATATATGTAAATATAATTGACAAAAAAAAAAAGAGATCAATAACCAAATTTATGTTTAATAAAAATTTAACATGTTAGCTTTCATATAAAGCGTGGCTTGCAATAATATAAGTTCACTATTGCAGAATAATATAAGAATAAATAAATTAATTAAATTAACACAACATGCTCACTTCATTTTTTTGGTTAACCATTTGATATTCGGTAAAAAGGAAAAAAGAAAATACAAACAAATATATGCACCTTTTGGCCGTTCATGTCTCCTTCACATTGTATTTAAGTTCCTTTTTATTCCCGCAATTAACAAATTAATTGTATCAATTCTTATTGATATTACTATAACATATACGTGTTATTACATCACAAAAACGTTCTCCCTTTCTTTTCTTTGATGTTCTTTAATTTCTTGTCATTCACATTTTATTTCTGCAATCAAATAGTCATGTACGGGTAGTATTTGTATGAGCAAACTATGCACAAAATTAAAATGATCTTGATCTGTATGAAGTTTCTGTGAACTTACCAACTTTCAAAATTATTTATTATGAAACTAAATTATAAAAAAGTGAATTACTTCTTAGCGGAAATTTATTTTTTGATTTGGGAGGAAGGACTTAGTCCGAGCCTCAACACATACCTCCAACAACAAACAAATCATTGCTATACTACAAAATTAAGAGATTCTGATGCAACAAAAGATGGCTTAACAGTGTGTCCAAAAATTAATCTGAGTCTCAAATAACAAATAAAAATAAAATTTACCAAAAAATATTTTTAAAAGCCTAGAAATAACGGTTACTTGAGCCTAGTACAATGTGGAATCCTATTTTTACAATAATTATACAACACTAAATATTACAAAATATATGGAGTATATTATTAGTAATATACGTTAATACACCCCCTCAATCGTAGCGGGATGAGGCCGGACGCTGAGACTGGTTCTGAAGTCGAGGAATAGTTGTCTAGGAAGACCTTTCGTGAAGATATCCGCATACTCATACGAAGAAGGCACATGCAACACCTTAACATGACCGATAGCAACCTTCTCACGAACAAAGTGTATATCCATCTCAATGTGTTTGGTTCGCTGATGCTGAAGTGGATTATGAGATAAATAAATAGCGGATATGTTATAGAGTAAACAAAAAATGCCTTACGCAGAGGACACTGAAGCTCCAAAAGAAGGTTTCGGAGCCAGCAGATCTCAGCAACCACATTTTCAACGCCTCTATATTCTGCTTCTGCACTCGAATGGGATAATGTGGCTTGCCTCTTGGCAGACCAAGATATGAGATTATCCCCTAAGAACACATAGTAATCTGAGGTGGAGCGTCGCGTGTCCGGACAGTCTACCCAATCAACATCCGTATATGATAACAACCTGGTTGGTGTTGAAAGGTATAGATATAATCCATAATCAAGTGTGTCCTTAACTTACCGAATGATATGCTTAAGAGCAGTAAAATGAGGCTCCCTGCGGGCATGTATAAATAAACATACATGCTGAACAACATAAGTAATATCAGGACTGGTGAAAGTAAGATATTGTAGTGCACTTGCAAAACTCCTGTAAAGGGTAGGATCGAACACTGGATCACCATCATCAGCACTAAGCTTTGATTTAGAGTCAACCGGAGTGAACATTATCTTTCAGTTCTCCATTTTAGCCCTGTATACTATGTTCTCTACATACTTGCGCTGACACAAAACGTAGTATCTGCAGACCTAGTCACTGATATCCCCAAAAAGTAACTCATCTTTTCTAAGTCAGTCATAGCAAATTCAGTTTTTAGCAATGCAATGATCTCATTTTTCAATAAATTAGAGGAGACATTAAGCACAATGTCATCCACATATAACAACAAATAAGCAATGATGCTACCTCTTTGAAAAATAAATAGAGAATTATCACACTTGCTGCATACAAAACCAATCCGCATAATGTACTGTGCAAAGTGATCATACCACGCTCTAGGGGCCTATTTCAAACCATAAAGTGACTTACGGAGACGGTATACATACTAATAGGCTGCTGGATGGACAAAGGCAGGCGGATGGTGCATGTAAACAGTTTCTTTCAAATCTCCATGTAGAAACGCATTCTTCACATCAAGTTAATGAATCGGTCAATGCTTACCCATAGCAATACTAAAAAATGTGCGAATGGTAGCCGGTTTAACAATCGGACTGAACGTCTCACCGCAATCAATACCCTCCTACTTATTAGTGTCATTAGCCACAAGTCTCGCCTTATATCTCTCTAGATCACCATTATCTCTGTATTTGTGATGAAAAAGCCACATGCACCGGATCACATTCACCCCTCCGATCTAGAAACTAAATCCCAAGTGTGATGGTTCGTCAAAGCATTAAATTCCTCACACATGGTTGCATTCCAATTTGGGTCTAGTTTGGCTAATTTTGGGTTTTTCGAAATTAGGGATATGGTTTGTGTGGATAGGTTAAATTGGACTTTGGGTTTAAAAATCTCGTGTTAGGCACGGGTTTCCATATAGTGCAAGGGGGCAGGAACAGTCTGGGTATGTGTACTGGCTGTCGGGTCTGGGTCACGATATTGGATCGGGTCCGTGTTTTGGTTTGGTGGTGGAGTAGGTATTGTGTCGATGGTCGGGACTGGCAATGGGGTTAAGCCGATGGGGTGTGGGTGTTGACTGGTGGTGTTGGGCGACGGTGATGAGTCTGGTGGGGTTGGGTGGCCTATCGGTTGTGGAGATGGTGCGGGACTCGAAGTTGGGCCTGGTAAAAAATGGTGTCGAGTTGTTGTTGGTGATGTCAGGGTTGGGTCTCCGGGGATGTGACTGTACCGGTGGGATGGTGATTTTTCTGGGCTGGGTTGGTTGACTAGAACTGCGGCTGTAGGTGGTGGTGATGCAGAGGACGACGGTAGATATTGCCGATGAGTGAAATATGTGACGGTGGGATGTGTTTGAGAGACGACTGACCGATTGTCGGTGATGGTGACTCGGGGACTGTGGTGGTGGCACGATCGAGTTCAATGAGGATGACGGGGGAGATGTCAGATTCGTCTAGAAAGGTGTAGTTCGTGTTTAGGAATTTTTTGAATATTGGCGAACGGAAAAATCATCTCGTCAAACGTAACATGAATTTGACGAGTGGACAAGTCCTAACATAAATAGCCCCCATGATTAGACGGGAAACCTACGAAGACACACGAAGTGGTTCGGGGTGCTAATTTATGAGGGACGGTGGAGGCAAGGTTTGGATAGCAAAGACAATCGAAAATCCGAAGGTGATCATAGGAAGGGATCCGACGGTAGAGAATTTCGGTGGGGGTTTTTGTTGTGAAGAGTACTAGTGGGTAAAGTATGAAGGATGTATTCTACCATTTTGACTGCATAGACCCAAAACGATAGTGGGAGAGACGCATGGAAAAAAAAGTACGAACCATGTTGTTGATTGTACAGATGATTCGTTCGGCTTTTCCATTTTTGGGTGAGGTGTTGGGATAGGAAAAATGGAAGACCATGCCATTATTGGTGCAAAAATTATGAAACACGAAATTATTAAACTCACGACCATTATCACATTGGAATGATTTCGAACGCGGAAAAGGATCCAATGAATTCGAAAGAATTGAACAGTGAGCCGTATGAGGTGCAAATCTCATGTACGGTTCTATAGAGTGGCAGTATGGGGAGGAGCAGACAAAGAAAATACAATCTGACTATTTCTGTTATGGGAAACAATTTCCCTTTTCTCTTAAATTTTATGTCTAATCAAACATCTTCATATATTAATTGAGAGGGAAATAACAATTTTAGTCCCTATATTATTGATTAATTTCAATTTTAGTCCTTATGTGATGTGACTGTGCATATTTAACCTTTAATTATTTGAAATGTATAGTTTTGATCCTTGAAGTTAATGTAAGGTAACTACTCCATTTAACAGAAGTTAACCCAAGGTTAAATGTACATAGTTAAGTAACAAAAATTGAAGTTATTCAATAATAAATTTACTAAAATTGTTATTTTCCATGATTGGGGTGATAGGTGTATTTACTTTTATGGTGAGTTACCACTTACCAGTTTAACAGCACTAATATTAATTTAATATTTGGGTAGGATAAAAAATATACTTTAAGTATTTTTTTTGAATTTTTTATTAAACTATCGGTGTGAATTTTATATCTAAACTATCATCAATTAATTTGCAAAACACACTTTAACTATTTGTTGTTCATTTTTTCTTCCTGAACTATCACTAACTAATTTGCAAAACACACCTCATTAAAAATAAACAACTGATAGTTAAGGTGTGTTTTGCAAATTAGTTGATAACAAGTAAAAAAAATTGAAGAACTGATAGTTGAGATGCATTTGTAAATTAATTGAAGATAATTTTATAGGAAACTCTCTCATAATTCAGATAGAAAATTAAAAAAAATATATAATACTTAACGTGTATTTTTGTCGATTATCTCTATTTATTTTCTTTAAAAAGGAATTAAGTAATCTTGAAGAATAAAATCAAGCGTGTCATCAAAGAATGGAGTATGAAGGAATTCTTTTGGGTATGGGCAATCCATTGCTCGATATCTCTGCTGTTATCGATCAAGATTTCCTAAACAAGTACGTAGTATTCATCACATTTTCGCATTTTTTAGCTATACAAAACCGTTTAGTTTTGTGCTGTGTTAGTTTGATTTCATAGATCTGGTGAATTCTAGATGATTTATTTACTCTTATTGCTTAGATTTTTGTATTTTGAATCTTCGTATTCCTGATATTGTCCGTTTTTTATCTTTTAGTTTTCGAGCATAGTTGTATTGTAGCTCTTAAAATGCATTTCTTTTACCTGGATTTTGATTTTGAATCTTTGTATTTGTGATGTTATCCGTTGTTTAGTTTTATAGTTTTAGAGCAAAGTTGTTTAGTAGTAGCTCTTAAAATGCATTAGTTTTGCTTGGATTTTGATTTTTGAATCTTTGTATTTGTGATGTTATCCGTTGTTTAGTTTTGTAGTTTTAGAGCAAAGTTGTATTGTAGCTCTTAAAATGCGTTAGTTTTGCCTGGATTTCGATTTGAATCTTCGGATTCCTGATATTATCTGTTGTTTAGTGTTTAGTTTTGGAGTAAAGTTGTATAGTAGCTCTTAAAGTACATTGCTTTTACCTGGATTTTGATTTTAAATTTTTATATTTGTGATATTATCTGTTGTTTAGGTTTTAGTTTTAGAGCAAAGTTGTATAGTAGCTCTTAAAATGCATTAGTCTTACCTGGATTTAGATTTTGTTTTATTTTGTATGGGAGTACGAAATCATATTCTTATTTGAATTAACTCAGGTACGATATCAAGCCAAACAATGCTATTCTTGCTGAGGGCAAGCACTTGCCTATGTAAGTTATTTCTGTTCATCTTAGTTCGATGTGTCTGTCCACATTGTGTAGCTTAAGATAGGAGATTGCATTGTGTTTGCACTAATTAGTTTTTTTGTAACCTTTTGATAAGTTTGCTGCTCTAATTAGTTTATTCTCATTGGATTGTCACATATGACTGATAGTTCAGCTGATTGGATCCAGAGGCAGTGAGCTAAAGAATGTTTTTCTTTTTCCTGACCGTCATTTGGGTATCATTGTCGGGATAGCTTGCTGTTAATTGTGCTAGTTACTTATGTGCTGTGTAAAACACCAGAGAATACTTCTAGTTCCTTTCTAATAGAACTTTATTGAAAAATAAATAACTTTGTAGAAAGATGGAATACACCATGTTTCAGGGTCATTATTGATGTATTTGAGGATAAACAGTATTTGCAATTTGATTCAGGCTTTGAGGTTTATTCATAATTATTTGTCGAAGAGATTGATTATAATATTTCTCGCAGTTATTCCTCATTTCATGTGTAAAATAATAAATGGATTGCATCATCGCTTATCCGTGGTGAATAATTCTTGAACACCGTGTAGCCATTCTACCAGCTAAAAATAATACAAAGCCGCTTAAAAAGCCTATTTTGAGTCTATGTGCTCATTTTGTTTCAAACTGAAATTTCTTGTCAATTTGGGAGATATAGATTGTATGACCTAGCATTATCGTTGAATATGCATATACAAATCGTTCAAGCCATAATATTGCGGGAAAGACATGTGCCTTGATTCTTGAGGATTCACTTTAAATTATCCCATTATCACGGTCTTTGAATGTGACTTGTCAAAAGCCAATAAAATTAAATATTAGTGTCGTCCATGAAATCAATATATATCTTCTATGGATAGGCTTACTGCTTTCGTTAGTGCATGGCCGGTTGCAATACCCTCGCATTCAAAAGATACTTGTACAGATATTTTTCTGGTTACAGTTAATCTTGTTCTGGGTCAATATGAATTGTTTCTTTTAATGATGGGCCTATTGCCTTGTTGAATAGTTGTATGTTTGGAATACAAACATGAAGAGAGAGTAGTCACTAGAACTTATTGTGCTGAAGAAACAAGTTCGGTCCTGTGCCTTCGTTCATTCAGAATGCTGATAATTTTTTTATATCCTAGGTATGAAGAAATGACATCCAAGTATAGTGTTGAATTCATTGCTGGAGGTAAATTTCCATCACTTGATCCCTTAACAACATTCTTTGAATGATATTTTCCATTGAAGATAGCAGGACACACTGAACACACTGTCTTTTCAATTCTGAATTGCAGGTGCAACTCAAAACTCAATCAGAGTAGCTCAGGTGTGTTGTCATTTTTGTTTTTCCCTTGGTTCTTGCAATCTTACATGTCCTATTTAGTCCAGAAAAATAACTTTTCAGTTTCATTTGCAGTGGATGCTTCAAATTCCAGGTGCAACAAGTTACATGGGCTCTATTGGGAAGGACAAGTTTGGGGAGGAAATGAAGAAAAACGCGAAAGATGCTGGTGTTAAAGTACATTCTTTGTCTCTAATTTTCTCCTTGTTTGGCCTTTTTTTTCTTATTTTTCCCTGGGTGGGGGTTATTATTAATACTTTCAGATTTATCAACTCATCGTTTTGCCTTTGTCTTGCTATCATTTGGAGTATAACATGCTAAAGAGGGTTTAATTTCATATGATCTTTACACATGGGTGCATTTAGGTTCACTACTATGAGGATGAGAGTCCAACGGGTACTTGTGCTGTCTGTGTGCTTGATGGTGAAGGGTTAGTCTGGAGCCATTTGCTTAGTGTCTTTCCTCCTTGTTGTACAATTAAACTCTTGAGAAGAAAAAAAAATCAATTAGTAAAGGTTAAAAACATGATAATCTCAAGTCTTCTCAAGGTTTCAAATGCTTCTTATGATCTGATGATGTTTGGATTTACCAGGTCGCTGGTTGCAAACTTATCAGCTGCAAACTGTTACAAGGTCGACCATTTGAAAAAACCAGAGAACTGGGCTTTGGGTAGGAATCCTTAGTCCTGCTTTTTCTACGCTGATGCCTAATTTTCATGTTAAACTAATGTGTATGTGTATACAGTGGAGAAGGCCAAGTATTTTTACATTGCTGGATTCTTTCTCACTGTTTCTCCAGAATCTATTCAACTTGTTGCTGAGCATGCAGCTTCCAATAACAAGGTCTGACCATTGACATCGATTATGTTTAACTGCTTTTTGTAGTGTGAAAATACACAATCATGTAATTTTCCCTAATTGCTGCAGGTTTTCTCAATGAACCTTTCAGCACCATTTATCTGTGAGTTCTTCAAGGATCAACAAGAGAAAGTCTTGCCGTAAGGACAATTCCCCACCTCTTTAAGCTTACTTGAATGTTTAGGGTACTAAACAAGACTTGTATCTCTTGTTTTCAGGTATATGGACTTTGTCTTTGGTTACGAGACAGATGCAAGAACCTTCTCTAGAGTTCATGGCTGGGAGGTAATGGGTGCTTAACTCCAGGTCTCTCAAAGTTATTGGGATTTGTGTTGTATAGCTAACTTATACTTTAATGACCAGACTGATAATGTTGAAGAAATAGCTTTGAAGATCTCCCAGTGGCCAAAGGCATCAGGAACACACAAGAGGATCACTGTCATTACACAGGGTGCTGATCCTGTTGTTGTGGCTGAGGATGGGAAGGTGAAGCTGTTCCCTGTAATTCCATTGCCAAAAGAGAAACTTGTCGACACCAATGGTACTGGTATGTGGTTTATATTAGTTTTTCTTGTTTCTATTGCAATAAAGTTCAAAACTTCAAATACCAACCCACACAGTTAGTGGAAAATATATGTTTGTCCCGATTAACTTGTACTTCACTTTGAAGGGCTAATTTCATATGTAGTCACTGATCTTTATTCTTTATAACAGTAAAGTCACACAACTGTTTTTGTCACATTAAAGTAACTAAACTAAAAACAATTTAAGTTACAAAATTGTTTTTTTGTCTCATTAACGTAATCGGAATTAACTCGCTATAACAACAAAATCAATAAACTTTACCTGTTATATGGCCCAACCTACCCTTCAAGGTGACTACTGTTGTGGTTGATATGTTTTGTGACTTTATTGTTAGTGGATGAAGTTAAGTTATTTTAATGTGACGGAAATAATCTTGATTGTTGTTAGTGGATGAAGTTTAAGTTATTTAATGCGAGGAAAAATAGTCTTTTGACTTTACTATTATAGTGGAAAAAGTGAAATTGTCCATACGAGAAATTAACCACTGCTTTAAATTCTCTCATGTTTGCCTTTGTACTGATAAAACTGCACCCTTCACGCATTTAACAAGCTTTAAGTCTCTTGTGTCGAAAATCCAAACAAAAGCTGGTATGAACCAGAATTATAAATTTTTGGACTTCTCATTTATCAAACTATAAAAGATACTTTATAACTTTCTTGATTAAATGGAAAATAAGAGATTTTTTTTGCAGCTCCATAAAACTCTCTTTGTTTCTGAAAAATTACTTTCATGAAGTTTTATTAATTTTTGGAAATTTAAGTGTTATACCAACTCTTGAAGTCGTTCACAAGGTTTACAAAGTATTATACTCTGCCTAATTGCATCTAGTTAACCTTCTAAAGAGTATTTATTTGACTAAAGTTAAATTAACTTATTGGCTTAACTGTTTCGTTTCATGCATGAATTGCATTAACATTTTTCCTTGCACACGTTCTGTACTACATAGATTTTACTTGGTAAACAGATCATAAATAGACAAGGAATTACATAATTTGTGTTTACACTTTTGTAGGTGATGCATTTGTTGGAGGATTCCTTGCACAGTTGGTTCAAGAAAGGCCTATTGCAGATTGTGTAAAAGCAGGGTGTTATGCATCAAATGTTATCATCCAAAGGCCTGGTTGCACATACCCTGAGAAGCCCGATTTTTAAGAGGGATTTTCTTCTTGTGGGCTTGCCACGTTCTTAATCCAGTTAATCAGAAATACTTTCTGGTTTTAGTATTTTTTACGGGTTATGCCAATTGCTAATGGTATAGCCATATCCCAATTCTCATCCCATATGTTGTAAGGGATTTAATTACGTTTCCCCCCGTCATTTGAGAATAACATTCTATTTTAATTGCGTTTTATTACAATTAGGATGATTCTATAGTTATCATTCGTAATAAGAAAAGTGTCATGTTAGTTTGTTTCATTTACTGTCCTTTGTTTTTTAACCACTACTAGCATCTAGGAGGGTGGAATTTGGCTTGTCATCCAACTCAGGCCAGAACAAAACAGAACGCTCTTTTCTGACTTATTTTATGTGAGAACAATGCCATTTTTTTAAACTGTACTCCAATAACCTTGAAAGAAGGTTCATCTTATGTAAGATTAATTGTTTAAGATTTTCGGGAAAGAAGTTAATGGGCACCCACTTTAGTTTAGGGGAGATCTGCACAAGTAGAATACTACTTTTCAATAGAGTGGAGGCGAACTGATCTTATGCGCTGACAAAACCTTTTTTTCCCCACAAGTTGTGTTGGTTGGGGCACAAATTTGGTACAAATTACTCATAAAGTACTACCAGTTGAAAGTGTTGAGAGATTTGCTCTATGGTACTTTATAAAGCAGTACGGGAAGTATTTAACTATTACAAGTATTCGAAAGGATAAACAAAGATTTCAATAATATTTTGGACTAGAAATCTGAAAATTACTAGATAACCACAAAACTGAAATTACAATTTTGTTGAAAATGAAAAAATGGAAACTGGTTTATGCTGAGTCGAGTGTGGCACTCTGTCCTTAAGACAATCTTGCCCCGTATGTATCCTTTATACGTCCCTGGACAATTTGTCTCCCAAGATAAAACAAAGCAATGGAACCCTTGAGCAAAGGAAACTCAAGAGCTACCGTGAAGAATATTGAGTAACGAAATGATGCTTGGAAGTTGTAGGAAGAAAAGCTGGTTTTGTTGTGTATTTTCGTGAGCTTTATGAACTGTTATTTTTCTCGTTCTTTGTGGTGCTCAACAATGGTGTAAGGGTGTGTTTATATAGGTGAGGGAGGGGCTGAAAATCGCCTCCATAATAGCCAAATAATGGCCATTATGGAGGTAGTAAAGTCACCAACATAAATGGTGAAAGACCAACCGTTTTGGCCATTATAGGAGGAGTAATTCAGCCAAAATAAATGGTGAATTGAGAGCTTGGACGTTTCGCTTTGACCGTCGAAATTCCAACTTTCGAAAACTTCGGGGACCAAACTCGTACATCTTGAAACTTTAGGGACCAAACTGTACATCCGAAAGAATTCGGTCCAAACCGCACATCTAAAACTTCGGGATCAAACCGTACTTCGGCAAAGTTTTCGGCCCAAAAAGATAATATCGAAGACCCACAGCCCCCACGACCCCCGTGACCCGTGACCGTGACCCGTGAACCCGTGAACCCGAGAACCCGGAACTCGGAACTCGGAACCGGAACCGGACCGGACGGGCGGGCGGCGGTGGCGCGCGTGTGGTCTTTCCTCGAACCGAAGCACATCTAGGTCCTCCCTCCTTTAAACACATGGGATACCCCTTGGGGTCCCAAACCCCAAACCAATTTCGAATCTTATATACACAACAATTCTTTCTTCCTCTACCGATGAGGGAGAATTACACACAATACCACACTTTCCATGCTTCAAACACCTTACTTCGTGTACCAATATCTCTTTCATTTCTCAATGAAATTTGACGATTCTTGGCCCTACGGTTATCTACGTACTTAGTAGATCATGCATGTGTGAAGAACCAGATTCTCCAACATACGTTACACTAGTGTTTAAGCCGTTAAAGTTGGTCGGTCGCAACTCCCGCCAAAGGCAAATTTCCAACAATCCCCTCTTGAAAGAGATTTTGGCGCACTCACATGGTGTCTTTTCATTTCCAAAGCAATATTTCGGCGGACCGATGTTGCATAAGGAGAGGTAGCCTCGGCTTTGAACCTTTCATAGTTGAATACCATCGGACTTACTTACTGCGCGGTGAACGTGATTTCTTGAACCGTCAGTGTTTAGTGTAAGCCAAGACAACGGTACCAACACAACAAATTCCCTTACTCTCTTCTTCGTAATGTTTTGTCCGTTTTGGCCATGGACAACGTCTTGGATTCTTAAGTGCGTTCAATTTGAGGCGGCCCGTCCTCGCACTTAAATAGGTGGTCTCCTACAAGGTATCCTGCTATACCCCACTTCACAAGTGTTAGGAACCATTAAAAGTTTCCCAAAGACCTAACCTCAACTGTTGAGGATCATTACAGTTTTGAAAACTTAACCTTTACCCATACTGCAGATAGCACTTAACGTCTATCGCGGGAACGGCTGCTTTGGATTTGGTGTTTCTTTTCGAAATCACTATCCGAAGTGCTCATGCTTCGACCGAAGCGATCAACTCGAACCTTTACAACTTAGTTTTCCCATTGAACCAAATTATCGGGATCTCCAGTTCGTAAGGTTGGGTTTCCATTTGTATTGGTCCGTATATTTTGGGTTTTAAGCCCATTCCCCTAGACAGAAGAACACTTGATCTCCGGGTAGTCCCTTAGTTTGTAAACAAGGAAGTGACACCGTGATGATCAGCGCCATACGATCTTATGTCTCCGACGGAGATCCCGACAGATATGTCCAGACGCCGTCATCCGTGTCCTTCCTAAAGCCGACCGGCTAGCCACAATGTAGAACTGCTTTGAAGGCATGGGTTTCTCCCAATAAGGGACGTCCTCTAATGAGTCGTGAAGTTACTCAACTTCTTTCATGCTTTGTATAAAGCGATAAACTCCGATACCATCATGAATCGGTCGATGCAAGTTTGCTTAGAGGATTTTCCAAGAACCACCATACACATTTACTTGTGGCTTTGGTGTTCTTCGGATCCGATGTCCGTTTGCATCACTCGGGTTCTCTCGAACCATTTGGACATCCAGAATACTATAATCCGTAGATAAGCGAATAATTCGGATATCGTCATATCCGACTTAACGCCTTCTATTGATCATGTATTAAGATCATCGGTGAACCTTAGTTCAAGGCGATCTGTTTGTTGGACGATACCGGGTCGGTTGTAGTGTGTACAATACATTGAACTACACGTGACACGAGCATATCGCTCCTTGTCTATGGGTGCACCATGATTCCAATCAGTTCTATGATTCATATCTAGTGGTGGCTTCAACGAGACTCGTCAACTATCGACCAGTCCGTTAGATGTCTTAGAAATCCAATTCCTAAGATGTCATCTCGTGATACTCATATCTTTCATATCGAGACTTTGTTTCATTATGATTTTCACTCTAAGACCGTTGGTTTTCCAATTGTTGGCTTTCTAACTTCGAGTCAATGTTTCGTGATCGATTCATTGTTTCGTTTTATCTGCGACTTTCGGGACCAAAATGTTAACATTTCGGGGACCAAAATGAAAGTTCGGGAAGAAGCCCAACAGTTCAAAGCAAACCAATTTCGATCCTCTTCTTCCAACTCTCCGGTTTGGAAGGAAATTTGTTTCAACACCCATGCCATGTAAGATTACAATGGCTCTGGATGTGAAGCTACTCACGGGGAGCACTTTTTTATAACCCAAAGGTTCTTTTCCGGAGGAAGATTAACTATTACACACGTATGGTTCTATATATGGAATCTATTTCTCCCTTTAGCTTCTTTCCAAAGCAGCGATTTTGGAGATAACAATTATTTGTTAATTGTCCATGGTTCGTTCTCAACCATACAAGCTAGAAGGACTGGAACAAGTCTTTGTCCCCTCTTTGCTCCGTCTTGGTTCAACATCTAGAATCCCCGAGTTCGCGAGATCCGGAATATTAAGTTCCGGATAGACAGCAACTTTCGAGTCATGAAGATACGGAACGTCTAGTTCCGGACAGTCAGGCCCTCGCGGGTTCTTGTTAACCTTGAGCAATTACTCATTTTTTCCTTTTTTCAAGGAAAGCTATCTTAAAAGAATTCAGCATTCTTTGATGCCAAGAGGCGATCAGCACTACTGTTATTTACAGATCCAGTGGATATGCAATCTACAGTCTTCGGTCGAACTTGACCTGTCTCGGTAGTCCAACTTCTACCAAGCCATCCCACATCACAACTTTTGTATGTGAGGTCATTTCCATGTCTCACACGGAGAGTTATCCTTATCCTTATCCTTATGCGGAGTTCTGTTGAGAATCGCATTAGCGGTAAGGATCGCCTTGCCCTACATAATTTAGGCGTACGGGTTTGCGCTTGGCTAACACCGTTAGACTGAGGTGAGTAATGAGCAGTCGTTTAATGAACGATGCTTCACATTCTCCCCCTCTATCACTACGAATTTCTTGCAATCCATAGGCATAGTTGATTTTCAACTTCAGCTTTGTAGCGCTTATCCGCTTCAAAAACTTCATCTTTGCTTTTCAACAAACAAAGGATTCCATACGTTGTACTATCATCAATGAAGATCACAACGTACTTGTCTCCCCCCTCTATTTTGTATAAACTTCAAATCACCAAGTAGGTGTGACTAAGTTCTAGAGGAGCGGTGCTTCTTTCGCTATTCCCTTGACGGAATTTGGAAAGGTGATTTTGCCTCTTCATCTACCTCACATTTATTTTGAGGGTTTATGTCGACAGAAGGCAACAATCTCAACATCGTTAGCTTTTGAATGACTTGCTATTTAACGTGTCTTAATCTATGATGTCATAGATGCACGGATTACAAATATATCATTCATTTGGCTATAGACATATTGTACCATTCTTAGTTATTACGGACCTGTTGGACTAGTCTCAAATCAGATTTGACCAACAACGTCCTTTAACCAAGTTAGGAACATGTATCACCTCTTTTAGAGTGATCTCATTCCTTGAAGTCCTATTGAGGACAACCTCTCCCGCCCCTTTGATTTTAGAGGTGGCGTTGCTTCACATGAACAACCTTTTGCCCGTGGTTAGGCGTAACCGGATCATATGTGATCTCGATACTCGGGTCCACTCTAGTTGCTTTGGCAGACTGAGTGTCCAATTTCTTTACTGCCTTTATTTAGGCCTTCAGATCATTTAGGACCTGGAAACTCTGGCCTACCTTACTAGGTGTCCATTACTTTTCCTATGAAATGAATTCGGCACCACTCCGCCGTCGCCGGAGGCTTTATATGACTGAGTGTCCAATATCATCATATCAAAGGAATTTTGGCCCACTCCAGTCGCCCGGAGGCTTTATATGACTGAGTGTCCAATATCATCCTATGAAGGATCTTCGCCAAATAGTATGACAGGCTCAACGTCTTTAGCTTTTAGGTCTTCTTCCGTTATGATTGGTGCCCAGATAATTCTTGGCGCTTACTTAAGAGTGGTAACGAGTTTTCGCACATCGGTGGATCTTACTCCCTCGTATGTGCGAACATACTTTACACACTTTAGTAATTACACTTAAAAGAACGGATCTTCTTAAGTCGTTTACAAAATCCAATCTTTAAACGGAAAAGAAGATGAGATTAAACTTCTGATTTGTTAAAGCATAAGGAATATAAATTATTTTCATATTCCTCCTTACTTTAATCCATTTTTAATCAGACATAATTTAATCTTTATTCTTGACAAGTAAGAAAAATACTTATCATTTAATCCTTATTCTTGACAAGTAAAAAAATACTTATCCCAATTTCGGATTCTGGCTCACTTCAGTCACTTCATCAGACTGAGTGTCCATTTCCTTCTCACCATTATTCGGATCCTTTGTCTGGGACAGATATAGGCCTTCTGCTACAAGATAGAATAACATCTTCAGTCTTCTCCTCTTGTCCCACCAGTCTTGGTAGCGGTGACACCATGAACACGTTCATCATCGTCATTCTCTTCTACCAGAAAACCATTGCCATATCCAGATTTGGTCACACAATTTTTGACCGACATCTTTCGAACACTAATAGTAATACTATACAAATATTGTCTTAAGTTGTTCGGAGTTTTGCTCTATGGTACTTTATAAAGCAGTACGGGAAGTATTTAACTATTACAAGTATTCGAAAGGATAAACAAAGATTTCAATAATATTTTGGACTAGAAATCTGAAAATTACTAGATAACCACAAAACTGAAATTACAATTTTGTTGAAAACGAAAAAATGGAAACTGGTTTATGCTGAGTCGAGTGTGGCACTCTGTCCTTAAGACAATCTTGCCCCGTATGTATCCTTTATACGTCCTGGACAATTTGTCTCCCAAGATAAAACAGCAATGGAACCCTTGAGCAAAGGAAACTCAAGAGCTACCGTGAAGAATATTGAGTAACGAAATGATGCTTGGAAGTTGTAGGAAGAAAACTGGTTTTGTTGTGTATTTTCGTGAGCTTTATGAACTGTTATTTTCTGTTCTTTGTGGTGCTCAACAATGGTGTAAGGGTGTGTTTATATAGGTGAGGGAGGGGCTGAAATCGCCTCCATAATAGCCAAATAATGGCCATTATGGAGGTAGTAAAGTCACCAACATAAATGGTGAAAGACCAACTGTTTTGGCCATTATAGGAGGAGTAATTCAGCCAAAATAAATGGTGAATTGAGAGCTTGGACGTTTCTGCTTTTGTCGAAATTCCAACTTTCGAAAACTTCGGGGACCAAACCGTACATCTTGAAACTTTAGGGACCAAACTGTACATCCGAAAGAATTTCGGTCCAAACCGCACATCCGAAACTTCGGGATCAAAGCGTACTTCGGCAAAGTTTTCGGCCCAAAAAGATAATATCAGAAGACCCACAGCCCGTGACCCGTGACCCGTGAACCCGAGAACCCGGAACTCGGAACTCGGAACCGGAACCGGACCGGACGGGCGGGCGGCGGTGGCGCGCGTGTGGTCTTTCCTCGAACCGAAGCACATCTAGGTCCTCCCTCCTTTAAACACATGGGATACCCCTTGGGGTCCCAAACCCCAAACCAATTTCGAATCTTATATACACAACAATTCTTTCTTCCTCTACCGATGAGGGAGAATTACACACAATACCACACTTTCCATGCTTCAAACACCTTACTTCGTGTACCAATATCTCTTTCATTTCTCAATGAAATTTGACGATTCTTGGCCCTACGGTTATCTACGTACTTAGTAGATCATGCATGTGTGAAGAACCAGATTCTCCAACATACGTTACACTAGTGTTTAAGCCGTTAAAGTTGGTCGGTCGCAACTCCCGCCAAAGGCAAATTTCCAACAGAAAGTTGAAACTATGACTGGCCAGTGGGATGGGATAGGACGGGACGGGATTTGAGAGGACGGTGGAGTGGGTCGGGATCGGGATAGGCGGGACGGAGGGGGACGGGAAGTGGTCCCATCCCGTCCCACATTCCGCTATCAGAGGGGACGGGACGGGAAGGGGATTTTTAAAAACTTTTTTCTAGACATTTAATTTTTAAAATATATATATTTAAACACTTAAATAATTGAACAAGATAGTGAAAAAACATCACAAGGCTAATTGCCTCTAATATTATTTAATAGAAATATGATTTTTTTAATACAATTTCAAAATTGCAACTTTGTTTCGTAGTTCAAAAGTTGCAAATCACATATTAAAATTGACATTAAAAAATTACATATACAACCACACTTTTTCTAATTTTTTGACAATCTCTTGAGGATCTTCTGTTGAAATTGAAATTTATTGGTCAAATTGTTCAACGTCACTTCCTGCTCCCTCGGATAAGATTTCGTTGTAATTGTAGTCGTCTTCTTCATTGATCATTAGCAATTGATTCGAACGGTACAACACCCTTCAAAACATAAATATCAAACTCTCTAATTTGTGAAGCACTTGAATCACTATACATTCTATTTTGAAGGCCTTGAATGCTTGAAACAGAAACCATATGTTTTTTATAAGGCTGAAGTGAAGTAGAAGAATATGGTACAGAAGTCGATTGATTATTTGTACTTTTCTCTTGGTAATACATGTACATAGTTTTGCATTGTGTTTGTATGCTAGAGATAACATATTTTTAGTTGGTTCTGTTGGAAGTATTTCTAGGCATTCATAAATCATTTCAATAAGGGCATTACAACAGTCTACTTTAATAGTATGATTTAATACAACACCAATAAAATAAATAGTGGGAATAAGAAAGATTTTTTTTTAATTTTACAAACATTTTTGTAATAGCTGGAGCGTAAATTGGTTTTTTCATATATTCATTAAATAACAAAAATATTAGAGCTATATAAAATAGCATAGATGAAATAGTAGGATAATAAATACCAGAAAATTCCTTAGTAGCTAGAAAAAAATTCTCTAAGAATACAATAAGTTCTCAAATTTTATCCCAATCATCATCTACAAGCACATCCGAAGGATTTTGATTATGGCCGTTAAATACTAAAGTTATAGGTCTTCTATACTCATGATCAACAACTAATTGTTCATACAAGGAATTCCACCTAGTTGCAACTTCTTCTGGATTTTCTTATAAGGTAATTTACAATCATGACATGTTTTTTAAACTCTTTAGGCCATCAATTACAACTAAGTTATAAATATGACATGCACATCTAACATGAAAAATATCGAGAAAAGATGGAGTCCATCGAGAAAAGATGGAGTCCATCTAAATATGACATGCATTATCTAATGTAATAGTCATAATTTTATCAGTAATATTCACTAATTTCATGAATATTTCTTGAAATAAAAATTTCAGTGTGCCTTTAATCAATATATTTATATGCTAATATACGTTTTTGTATAGACCAATTGTGATCTATCCAATGATATGTAACAGTTAAATAATCATTACCATTAGTACTACGGCCTATGTTAGAAGTAATAACCACTTTGCCATTAGAATGATACAATGCATAACGTAAATATTGTTGATATTCATGCGCAAATTTAAAAACATCGCTTCTAATAGTTGATCTAGGAAAACGTTAAAAGCAGGATTATATGTTTCTCGAATGTACTGAATAAAACCAGGAGAGGAAGAAAATGAAAAGGGCAAACCCTCCACAACAACTAATTTTGCTAAATTTTCCCGATCTTTGTGTTTATCATATTTCAGAGCTATAACTCCCCCCTCATCGGGTTAATTCGACCTTGTACAAGGTCGGGGACACTATGTTAACCTTGTCCCGACTCAGAAGGCATTTGCACACCCGTTTTTTCAGCCAAGTATTGGTTATACCTTGTTTTGTGATCCTTTTCCACATGCCTCATTAAACCTCTGTCCCACCTTGACCTTTTTCAGTTTTAAATTTATAAACTTCACGGCAAATTTTATAAATAGCTAGTTGATTAGGAATGTCCCTTTCAAAAAAATCTCATGCATGTGATTTTAATTTTCGTTGTTTTTTGCCTCTTCTCATACTAGGGAGAATAAGAGGGATTCTTGTTTCAGTTTTAGCTTGAGACTCGGTCGAGCTCGAGGTTGAGAAATTTGCTCTAGTGGGTGTGTTATCTAAATTATATTCTAATTCATTTTCTAAATCATAGTCGATTCGGTAGTTGAAAATGCGAATATACCTCATGATCTAATGATTGCACATATACATTAATATCAATATTAAAAAATTCAGTTTCATCTACATAAGTAAAATTATCATTAATTAGGATTACAAGAAGATGCATTCTTACCCCTACTACCTCTACCAGAATAACATCCACTTCGTTCCATTATAATTATGCAAATAAAGAATTAAAGTTAAAAAAATTAAGTACGATAATTAAAATTAAATAATAATAATTTAAATAAAAGAAGGAACAAGTGTACCAAACGCCGACGTATAATCGAGGTTGAAAATTGAAACTTTGCTCGATGATCCTCAAGCTAGTTGCCAACTTCACTCCCAATTTTTGAACTTTGATAGAAATTACCAAATAAAATATAATATTTAGTGTGCAATTTAGACTTGTAGATATATATATATATATATATATGAGAGAGAGAGAGAGATTAGAGATATGGTAGGAAGATTTGTGAGAAAAATGAAGAGGAAAATGAGATATTTATAGTTGATAAATAAGGTTAATGTGTAAATATACTAACTTAGGGATTAAAAATAAATATTAATGGGTAGGGGGGGTTTATGGGATGTTGGGGGCCAAAATGACCTTTTGTAGCCGTTGCCATTGGCTATAATTGCAAATGGTCATTTGGGCAACAACCACATTCTGGAAACGGGATCGGGACAGGACGGGCCGAGTTTGAGGCGGGATAGGCGGGACCAACCGTAGTTCCATCCCGATTTCGAACCCGACTAGAGTCGATCCTTATCCTATAATTTACCCGACGGGATCGAGACGGGTCGGCCCGGTCCCGCCCCGAACCCGATCTTTTTAATTTTTTTTGCGGTATCGGGACTCGAAACGGGACAGACATTGTCTCGTCCCGACCCGCCCCAATCCCGCCGAGGCCCCACCCGGTCCCCAGCCCCGCCCGAAACTCCCCTTTTGCACAAATAACCGTTGCACCAACAACCATTTTACATTTTGACCATTGTACAACAACCATTTTTGGCCTCCCCCCTCCCCCAACCCTCCCTACCCCCTTAATATTTATTTTTAATTCATAAGTTATTATATTTACACTTTAACCCAATTTTCCAACTATAAATAACTCATTTTCTCTTCATCTTTCTCACAAATCTTCCTACAATCTCTCTAATCTCTCAATCTATCTCTCTACAAGTCTACATTGTCTACTAAATATTCAATTTTATTTATTCATTTGGGAGTGAAGTTGGCAACTAGCTTGAGGATCTTCCATCGAGCAAAGTTTCAATTTTCAACCTCTCGATTACACGTCGGCGTTTGGTACATTCGTTCATTCATTAAATTATTATTGTCTGTTTATTTTATTTAGCGCACTTAATTTCATTTATTTTAATTATTTGTTAGTATAATTATAAATTTATAATGGAAGGATTTAAACGTATGCTTACGAGTAGGGGTCATGCTTCTTCTAGTAGGGGCAACAAGGGCAAGGGTACTTCTTCTAGTCATCCTATTCCTACACGGGATGATTTTGTTGATATCGAACATTTTCTTACAATACCATTAGATTTAGACGAGGAGCTATTTTCTGGAACTCAAGAAAACTTTAATTTAGACGATGATCTAGATGATACACCCACTAATGTAGATGACAACACACCCATTAGTGCACCTCAACTGAAATATTAATAAAAAAATATTATATTTTATTAGTATCACATCATTTTATTTTGTCTAGCATACAAGATGAATTAAAAAAAGTATATGCATTACCAACAAGAAAGTGCTAGCAACCAACCGGCTTTCATACCATCTTTTTTTTTTCAACACAACTTCAAAAAAGACGTGATGTTTCTTCAGCTAGTATTGAAAGCCTTAGACATAGAATGTTTAGTGGTACCACTACTAATCAAGTTAGCGAGTTTGATATTTTTGTTTTGCAGGGTGTTGTACCATATGAAGCAGTTCTCAATGAAGAAGGACATGAAAACTTACTGAAATACTAGAGGGAGAATGAGATGTGGCATAGAGAACCAAACATTTGGCAAATAGTGAAATACACGTGTTGTCACGTGTAATTTCGTATTTTTTTAATTTTTAAAAAATTTGTTTTAGTTTCTTTCTTTTTCTTTTCTTTTTAATCCCGAAATGTAATGGAAATATTATTTTATATTTAAAAAAATAAAAAGGACAATTATTTTTATATGAACTTGAAAAATTATTAGAGGTGTTAAGTATATTCGAATGTTGTTGAAGTTTTAAAGTTGAGATTCAAGTGCTAAATTCTTTCTAAATCCTTAGTTGTTGATGAGATTCAAGTGCAACCAAAATATGATATCCTTAACTATAAAAAAAATACTCTCTCCATTTATTTTTACTTATTCATTAAGCAAAAAACAAAATTTTAATTTTACTTGTTCTCTTTAATATATTTTGAAAAAGTTATTTTGTTTTATTTTTATCATTGATTATTCATTTCTCAAATTATTTCTCAAATTTATTGAAATTATACATAAATTAATATAACTATTATGAAAAATAGACTTTCATTTATTATTTTTTCAAAAAACAATATAACGTAGATTATGAATAAGTAAAAATAAACAAAAAGAGAAGTATTTAAAAGATATCAGATCTGTCTTTGGTTTGTGTGCAATCTTGTGCAGATAAATTATGACATCCATGACTATTGGAAAAATTGTAGATATCGAATATGCTCTTTGGTTCGTGTGCAAACTTATACAGAAATATGACATCCTTTCCAAATATCCCCTTGATAACCAATTGAACTGCCCAGAAATATGACATCCTTGACTATAAAACAAAGTTGCAATTTTGACAATTGTATTTGTATTACAAAAAAATCATATATTTATTAAATAATATAAGAGGCACAAAAAAAACCCTTGAGATATTTTTATTACACTATTTTGTTTTATTATTGAGTTTTTTATATATATGTTATTTTTCAAATTAAGTGCAAAAAAAAAAAAAAAACCGCCTCGGATCCCAATCCCGCCCCGATTCCGACGGGATCGGGACGGGACTTCGGCAAATCCCGCCTATCTCGATTCCACCTAACCCGACCCGACCCGATCCCGCCCCTTCCCCCGTCCAGTCCCGACCCAATCCCGCCAAAACCGACCCAACCGTCCCGAGCCCGACCCACTGGCCACCCCTAGTTGAAACTGGGTTGTGTTGTTCAATTAACCACAAGAGTTGGCGGATTAATAAAATTTGATACTATCTTCATTATTAACTAAGCTTGTAAAATTTGTTCACCAATTTTATCGGATTTGTTGTTCAATTATCCCTTAGATGAATTAATTAAAGCATTTTAGATCTTTATTTAAACCAGAATACATGCATGACCATACTGCTTGAACGACCTCCAATACAACGATTCTCCGGTGCATTTCCTCCAAAAAGAATACTATTTGATTAAAAGCAAATAAAACATTCAAGCAATCAAACGGGCCTAAAGTTGCTTACTAACCCTTATGACATCTTAAATTTGAGGAAGATCACACAACATAGGGCATACCTAAATAAGAATTCATATTATTAAAAATATGGATATAGATACTTTTTCTTATTTACTAAACATAAGTAAAGTTGCTTATTTAGGCATGCCGTATGACCTGGAGGTCACGGGTTCAAGCCGTGTAAATAGCCAGAAATACAAAGTAAGACTGCGTATAATAGACCTTTGTGGTTTAGCCTTTTCCCGAACCCCGCGCATAGCGGAAGCTTACATAAGTAACATTTTATAAAATATACACAGATCTGGAAAAATTATGTTGTGCGAAGCCCTTCCCTTCCAAAATATTTTCTCAGCAATACAAACTTCTCTCTCTTCGACCTTCTCCCTCTTCATTCTTTCCGTGTTCTTGCATTTTAATTAATCATATTTTCTCAGCAATACAACTCACCAAAATTTGTTAAATCTATTGATTTCGATCCCATTGCAACCTAAATTCTTTGAAATCAACAACACACTACGCGGTTCTCTTATCTACACATGAAGTTGCGTGAAAACAGCTATAATTGACTGAAATCAGCAACAAACGATCAATTTGTTTGGAATCAACGAAAGTATTGTCATCGCGATTTACTGTGATTGTTTGAAGAAGGAAATATCATAGTTTTTGGTTTTAAGAAAAAATGGGCCGTTCTATCATGGAAAAATGATGTCTCTGTCGTTTGTATTAACAGTGACAAAAAATGCTCAATTCTCTATATCTTCCACGTATGTGTGAAGAAGAAAAAGACCCAAAAAAAGTTGTGAATGAGTACTCTCTTCCCAGTGAAATAGTTTACCCAGACCAAAAATTTCCTTAATTCAGTGCATCTATATCGTTCTATGAATGAGCACTCTTCCTTGCCGATAAAGGAAACTCCAAAACGTAACCTGATGGCCTTCGTGAACGCGTCACTACTAAAATATCACTTTTTCCCTCTTCACGAAAAAATATTCATTCCTACTGAATGCCAGTAAAAAAAACATAAATAGTATTGATTTTACACAAAAAAAAATTATGAATTTCTCAGCGTTTTAATGAGAATTTATTTCGCATCATACGCTTTTTAGTGAGAAATTCGATGGAAATGAGGTAAAAATATCGTATTTTATAGAACACAAATTTCCACCAAATATAGATGGAAAAAACCATTATTTCTAGTAGTGCGTGTTGTGACCCACCATCGGATAGAGTAGGTTGGGCTTGAATAGGCATGTTCATCGGGAGGTTTGGATCGGGTTTAGCACATTTCGAATTATAATTTTGATTTTCTGATTTCGCAACATTGATCCGAATCCGATTCAAATATGTTCGGATTGGATAGGATTTTTTGAGTTGGGTTTAGGTTAAATCGGTTTGAATAATTCAGATTTTCGGTTCAGCTTATAAGTTGAATTGCTTCTTTTTGTCCTTCTTACAAAATGAATAATCAAATAAAATATTTATACCAAATTGCCTTAATATATAGTTACTCGTTGCTATCGCAATCATATAAATAAAATACTCATACAAACTGTTGGTTTACAAGGATTTGCAGGAAACGGAAATTACAAGTAACTGCTTATGTAGGAATTGAAATTACAATTCAACAAGAAAGCTGAAAATTACAATATAACAACAAAATTGAAATTACACTTTTGTTGAATTAGAAAACGGGAAAGTTGTTTATCTTTGAGTCGAGTGTGGCACTCTGTCCTTAAGACAATATTGCCCCGTATGTATCCTTTATACGTCCTGGACAATTCGTCTCCCAAGATAAAACAGCAATGGAACTATTGAGCAAAGGAAACTCAAAAGCTACCGTGAAGAATATTGAGCAATGAAATGATGCTTGGAAGATTAGGAAGAAAGCTGATTTTTGCTTTGTGTATTTTCGTGTATGTTAAGTACTCCTCAACAATGGTATAAGGGGTGTTTATATAGGTGAGGGAGGGTGTTTAACTTCGCCCCATAAATGACCATTATTGGCCAAATAATGGCCATTATGGAGGTAGTTAATCCACCAAAATAAATGGTGAAAATGCCAACGGATTGGCCATTATAGGAGGTGTAATTCAGCCAAAATAAATGGCTGAATTGAGTCTTTGGACGTTTTCGTTCGGACCGTCGAAATTTCGATTTTTCGAAAAACTTCGGGGACCAAACTCGTACATCTTGAAACTTCGGGGACCAAAGCGTACATGTTGAAACTTCGGGGACCAAACTGTACATCCGAAGGAATTCGGTCCAAACCGCACATCCGAAACTCGGGATCAAACCGTACTTACGGCAAAGTTTTCTCGGCCCAAAAAGATAATATCGAGAAGGCCCACGCGACCCACGACCCACGACCACGCCCCACGACCCACGACCCACGACCCACGACCCGTGACCCGTGACCCGTGAACCCGTGAACCCGTGAACCCGTGAACCCGTGAACCCGTGAACCCGTGAACCCGAGAACCCGAGAACCCGAGAACCCGAGAACCCGAGAACCCGAGAACCGGAACCCGGAACCGGAACCGGACCGGACGGGCGGGCGGCGGCGGCGCGCGTGTGGTCTTTACTTGAACCGAAGCACATCTAGATCCTCCCTCCTTTAAACACATGGGATACCCCTTGGGGTCCCAAACCCCAAACCAATTTCAAGTATTATATACACAACAATTCTTTCTTCCTCTACCGATGAGGGAGAATTGATCACACACCACACTTTTCCATGCTTCAAACACCTTACTTCGTGAACCAATATCTCTTTCATTTCTCAATGAAATTTGACGATTCTTGGCCCTACGGTTATCTACGTACTTAGTACATCATGCATGTGTGAAGAACCGGATTCTCCAACATACGTAACACTAGTGTTTAAGCCGTTAAAGTTGGTCGGTCGCAACTCCCGCCAAAGGCTAATTTCCAACAATCCCCTCTTGAAAGATATTTTGGCGCACTCACATGGTGTCTTTTCATTTCCAAAGCAATATTTCGGCGGACCGATGTTGCATAAGGAGAGGTAGCCTCGGCTTTGAACCTTCCATAGTTGAATACCATCGGACTTACTTGCGCGCGGTGAACGTGATGTCTTGAACCGTCGGTGTTTAGTGTAAGCCAAGACAATGATACCAACACAACAAATTCCCTTACTCTCTTCTTCGTAATGTTTTGTCCGTTTTGGCCATGGACAACGTCTTGGATTCTTAAGTGCGTTCATTTTGAGGCGGCTGTCCTCGCACTTAAATAGGTGGTCTCCTACAAGGTATCCCGCTATACCCCACTTCACAAGTGTTAGGAACCATTAAAAGTTTCCCAAGAACCTAGCCTCAACTGTTGAGGATCATTACAGTTTTGAAAACTTAACCTTTACCCATCTGCAGATAGCACTTAATGTCTATCGCGGGAACGGCTTTGGATTTGGTGTTTCTTTTCGAAATCACTATCCGAGGTGCTCATGCTTTCGCCGAAGCGATCAACCGAACCTTTACTGACTTAGTTTTCCCATTGAACCAAATTACCGGGATCTCCGGTTCGTAAGGTTGGGTTACCACTGTATTGGTCCTTATATTTTGGGTTTTAAGCCCATTCCCCTAGACAGCAAGCCATCCGATCCTTGAGTAGGCCCTTTGTCAATGGGTCTGCTATATTATCCTTTGACTTGATGTAATCAATGGATATTATACCCGTGGTGATCAGTTGCCTAACGGTCTTATGCCTCCGTCGAATATGACGAGACTTGCCGTTGTACATAACATTCCGTGCCCTTCCTAGAGCCGACTGACTGTCGCAGTGGATCATTACCGAAGGTACGGGTTTGTTCCAACACGGAACATCCTCTAAGAAGTCATGAAGCCACTCAGCTTCTTCTCCTGCTTTGTCTAAAGCGATAAACTCCGATTCCATCGTGGATCGGGCGATGCAAGTTTGCTTAGAGGATTTCCAAGATACAGCCCCACCACCAATTGTAAATATATACCCACTGGTGGACTTGGTGTTCTCTATATCGATATCCAGTTTGCATCTTTGTACCCCTCTAGTACAGCTGGATATCTCGAATAGTGTAACCCGAAGTTTAACGTGTATTTCAGGTATTGTAATACCCGATTCAACGCCTTCCAGTGATTATCACTTGGATTACGGGTGAACCTAGCCAACTTATTGACTGCGTAAGCAATATCAGGTCGGGTGCAGTTTGTTATATACATCAAACTACCGATTACCTGTGCATATCGCTCCTGGTATACAGGTGCACCAAGATTTTTATCAAGCTTATGATTTATATCCATTGGTGACGCTATCGGAGAACTGTCTAACATCTTGAACTTTCTCAAAACATCCTCGATGTAGTGAGACTGAGATAAGACCAGTCCGTCAGACGCTTAGAGATTTTAATCCCTAGGATGACATCTGCGATACCCATATCTTTCATGTCGAAGCATTGTTTCAACATGTTCTTAGTCTCTAGGATTATCCTAGGACTGCTTCCTGTGATCAACATGTCGTCTACATACAGGCATATCATAACAAATGAGTCAGAGTTACCTTTCGTGTAAACACATTTATCACACTCATTAATGGCGAACCCCTTCGATAGTAGAGTACTATCAAATTTTTCGTGCCATTGTTTCGGGGCTTGTTTCAGCCCATACAGAGATTTGATAAGTCGACAGACTTTCTTCTCTTGCCCTTGAACCACGTACCCCTCGGGTTGGTCCATATAAATTTCTTCTTCCAAATCACCGTTTAGGAAGGCTGTCTTAACATCCATCTGGTGTATCTCAAGGTCACGCAAAGTTGCGATCGCAATAAATACCCGTATGGATGTCATCGGGATACCGGAGAGTATGTGTCAAAGTAGTCAAAGCCTTCGTCCGTCGATAGCCCTTGACTACCAACCTGGCCTTGTACTTGTCTATAGACCCATCTCGCCTTGTATTTCCGTTTGAGTATCCATTTACAACCCAACGGTTTATTTCCGGAGGAAGATCAACCAACTCCCAAGTATGGTTATGCAGAATGGAGCTTATTTCACTCTCAATAGCTTCTTTCCGAGCGGTGCTTCCGGGAGTTGACAACGCCGAGCAATTGTCCTTGGTTCATCATTAACCATGTAAGCTACAAAGTCAGGACCGAAGGATTTATCCTTCCGGCCCTTTTACTTCGCCTTAGATCCATCTCTGGAGTTTCCAAGTTCTCGAGAATCGGAACACTAGATTCCGGATGTTCGGCCACCTCGAGATTCGCTAGATCGAACCATTTAGATCCGGCGTCAAGGACTCCCGGTTCTTGAGAGCTTTGTGCATAACTTCGCTTGCGAGAGGTTATGTCTTTCTCCTTTCTAGGAAAGGTACTTTCAAAGAATAGAGCATTCCTTGATTCCATTATTGTACCCTGGTGGATATCTGGAATATCTGACTTATGCACTAAGAAGCGATAAGCACTACTGTTATTTGCATATCCGATGAATATGCAATCTACGAGTCTTTGGTCCAATCTTGACCTCGCTTTGGCTTAGGTACTTCAACCTTTGCCGGACAACCCCACACCTTAAAATACTTGTAGGTGGGTTTCTTTCCTTTCCATGATTCATATGGAGTTTTGTCCTTACCTTTATGTGGGACTCGTTCTCGTAATCGTATTAGCGGTAAGGACGGCTTCTCCCCACATGTTTTGGGGAAGTCCGGAATTGATAAGCAAGGCATTCATCATTTCCTTTAATGTGCGGTTCTTACGTTCCGCCACACCGTTTGATTGAGGTGAGTATGGAGCCGTCGTTTGATGAATAATGCCTTTTTGGGCACAATATTCCTCAAAAGGCGCTACATATTCTCCCCTCTATCGCTACGAATGGATTTAATCCGTAGGCTAAGTTGATTCTCAACTTCACGCTTTGTAACGTCGGAACGCTTCAAAGGCTTCATCCTTACTTTTCAACAAGTAAAGGTAACAATACCTTGTGCTATCATCTATAAATGTCACAAAGTACTTGTTCCCCCTCTAGTTTGTGCAAACTTCAAATCACATATATCTCGTGTGAATAAGTTCTAGAGGAGCGGTATTCCTTTCGACGGATCGAAAAGGAAGCTTGGTGAGTTTTGCCTCTACGCACACCTCACATTTATGTTGAGGGTTTATGTCGATAGAAGGCAACAACTCCATCTTTACCACCTTTGAATAGACTTGTAGTTTACGTGTCCTAATCTATGATGCCATAAATTAGAAGACTCAAGCAAATAAGAAGAAGACTCAACTTTATTTCCTTGACGCAATACGTACATGGCATTCACTTTGAAGAGGCCTTCACAGACGAAGCCCCTCCCCACAAATGTGCCATTTTTAGTGAGTACAAATTTATTTGATTCAAACACTAGCCTAAAGCCGCATTAACCAATAAAGGTCCGAAACTAGATTTCTTCTAATATCGGGACGTGCATCACTTCCTTCGAGTGAGTTCCTTGCCGGAAGTCATCTTCGGGACCACCTTTCCAACCCCTAGCACGTCCGAGGAAGCGTTGTTGCCCATGAACACTTCTTGTCGGAGACCGGAGTGTACGTGGAGAAGGCATCTTTGTTGGAACAGATGTGTCTTGTTGCACCTGTGTCCACCCACCATCGCATCGGATTCTCCACCAAGTTGGCTTCTAGCACCACGGCGAGAGAATTCCTCGATCATGTCATCCGGGAGCGTGTCCTTGACGACATTTGCTTGAGCCTTGCCTTTTGACTTGGCTTTCTGTTGTTGCTCAGTCTTGAGCTTGCGGCATTCCTTGATCCTGTGACCAGGTTTCCCACAGTGATGACAATTACCTCTGAACATCTCTGCTGCAGGGGCTTTGCCGTCTTTCTGGAACTTCCGCTTCTTGCTTGAGTTCCCTTTGGCCTCTCGCCGATTTGCCTTTGCCTCAGCATGTTGTCTACCCTTTGGCAAGGTCTTCTTATTATCTTCCTGGATTTGCAGTTTGATAACAAGCTCTTCAAAGGTCATCTCCTTTGTCTTGAGTTTCAAGTAACTCATAAACTCATTCCATGAAGGAGGTAACTTCTCAATCAGCGATGCAACCAAAAACTGCTCGTTTGGTTTCGGTCCTTCCAAATCCAGGTGATGTAGAATCATCTGAAATTCCTGGACTTGGGACATCACTGTCTTGCTGTCCACCATTTGGAATTTTAGAAATTTTCCAACGATGAACTTCTTAGTACCCGCATCTTGTGCGTTGTACTTCTTTTGCAGTTTTTCCCACAACTCTTTGGCGGTGCCAACGGTGCAATAGACCGTGTAGAGAGGGTCTGCCAAGCAGTTAAGTATATAGTTCTTGCACATGAAATCGCTATGATTCCATGCATCACGAACCATCTTCATGCCATTAATGACATGGATACCAAGGCCCCTTCACCCGTTTCATTGGGCGAAGAGTCCATTTCATCTCCAGCTTGTGGAGGATCTTCCGTAAGGAACCGGGCCATGCCCATAACTGTTAAGTAAAACAGCATCTTTTGCTGCCATCTTTTGAATTCTGATCCCATGAATTTTTCAGGGCGATCATGGTGGTGTGATGAAGAGGGTGGAGCTCCAACGATCGGGGAAAGGCAGTGTTAGCACGCCTTGAATCGGAGCAAGCGAAGCAACGGCGGTGAGGCCGGCGGAGTTACCGCCTTGGGCAAGAGCGGCAAAGATGGGGAAGGAAGGCAAAGCAACATTGCCTCGAGAGGCAGCAGCAGTAGCAGCAACATCGGTCATATTTCCAGCCATGTTATTGCAGTTACCGTAAGCAAAATATTGTCTTAAGTTGTTGGTTTACAAGGATTTGCAGGAAACGGAAATTACAAGTAACTGCTTATGTAGGAATTGAAATTACAATTCAACAAGAAAGCTGAAAATTACAATATAACAACAAAATTGAAATTACACTTTTGTTGAATTAGAAAACGGGAAAGTTGTTTATGCTGAGTCGAGTGTGGCACTCTGTCCTTAAGACAATATTGCCCCGTATGTATCCTTTATACGTCCTGGACAATTCGTCTCCCAAGATAAAACAGCAATGGAACTATTGAGCAAAGGAAACTCAAAAGCTACCGTGAAGAATATTGAGCAATGAAATGATGCTTGGAAGATTAGGAAGAAACTGATTTTTGCTTTGTGTATTTTCGTGTATGTTAAGTACTCCTCAACAATGGTATAAGGGGTGTTTATATAGGTGAGGGGGAGGGCTGTTTAATCGCCCCATAACAGCCATTATTGGCCAAATAATGGCCATTATGGAGGTAGTTAATCCACCAAAATAAATGGTGAAAATGCCAACGGATTGGCCATTATAGGAGGTGTAATTCAGCCAAAATAAATGGCTGAATTGAGTGCCGGACGTTTCGTTCCGGACCGTCGAAATTTCGATTTTTACGAAAAACTTCGGGGACCAAAGCGTACATGTTGAAACTTCGGGGACCAAACTGTACATCCGAAGGAATTCGGTCCAAACCGCACATCCGAAACACGGGATCAAACTCGTACTTCCGGCAAAGTTTTCTGGCCCAAAAAGATAATATCAGAAGGCCCACAGCCCACGACCCGTGAACCCGTGAACCCGTGAACCCGTGAACCCGAGAACCGGAACCGGACGGGCGGGCGGCGACGGCGCGCGTGTGGTCTTTACTTGAACCGAAGCACATCTAGGTCCTCCCTCCTTTAAACACATGGGATACCCCTTGGGGTCCCAAACCCCAAACCAATTTCAAGTATTATATACACAACAATTCTTTCTTCCTCTACCGATGAGGGAGAATTGATCACACACCACACTTTTCCATGCTTCAAACACCTTACTTCGTGAACCAATATCTCTTTCATTTCTCAATGAAATTTGACGATTCTTGGCCCTACGGTTATCTACGTACTTAGTACATCATGCATGTGTGAAGAACCGGATTCTCCAACATACGTAACACTAGTGTTTAAGCCGTTAAAGTTGGTCGGTCGCAACTCCCGCCAAAGGCTAATTTCCAACACAAACAATAAAATCATTGCCAAGAATGAAACAGAAGCAGTACTAGTCCATGAATGAACAAGCAAATTTAGTAAAGTTACATAGAATATATATTGACAATGAAAATAAAAAGGAAATCTAAAAAGTAGTGACCTTTAAAATTAACAAATCCAAACATATTGAACTTAGTAAATTTTTTAATATAGGGGTTGATGTGTAATGAGTATGGTATATTTGACTTAATTAATGAGCTAATATATTAATGGATAGTGGGGTAGCCTAAAAATAAGATATAAAAATCCGATTTTCGGATATTCAAAAATCTGAAATTCCTAATCTAAAATCCAATCCAAAATCTAAAAATTTTAAAAATTAAATCTGAAATCCAATCCAAAATATTTAAATTTCGAGTTTATCCAAACCATGTACACCCCGTGATCACGTGAGCCCCTCCAGCATCACGTAGAAGGCCTGACTTGTGTATAATGCAAACAGCCGCTTTCGCCCTCTCGTCTCTCAAAATATTTTTTATTCTAGGGAAAAAAACATAATTAGGTAATAGTTAAAAACAATTCCACGATTGTAGCAGCAGCATTAATTAATTTTCATTTACACCAAGTAAACATTAACAACTTCCCAAAGAAATCCCTAGAATTAAGCAAGAATCAATCCCAAACAAAACCACTTCCTATTTTCTTGGACAAAATATTTATCTTCCGTAAAAACAAGGGGAAAAAACATAACTCAGGCAATGGTAAAAAAATAATTCCACGATTGTAGCAGCATTAATTAGTAGTAGCGATGAATTAGGGATAATTACTAAATTTATTCCATTAAATTAGGGATCTACAATTATTCTCTTCATTTTCTATCCTAATGCTAATTCTATGTCTCAATTTATTTTCCCTACATCCCCATTATCTCAATTTTCTCTTTTCTTTGTTGTTAGACTCTACGCTACTACTGATTGATCGTAGTTTTCAGATTGAGCAAAATAAACAATTATCACTTTTCATTCCTTTTTGTTTCATATTAGATACTGCCAATTTTTTCTTTTATTTAGGGAAGAAGAATTAAATCTGGATGCTTCCATAAATATGTTACATGAAAAAAAATCAGTTTGAAAAATACCATGTATATTTATGGTATAATTCTTTCTTCTTTGAAAGTGCCATGTATATTTATGGTATAAATATATTTTTGTGAAAATATCATGCATATTAATGGGATGTATATGTTACATGAAAATATTTTTCAGTTGAAACAATACCATGTATATTTATGGTATAAATATTTTTTGTGAAAATATCATGTAGATTTATGATATAAATATACTTTTTTGTCAAAATACCATGTATATTTATGATATAAATATATTTTTGCGAAAATATCAAATATATTTCTGTAGTATATGTTACATATAAAAATATATGTTTATGTGTATAATTAGATATATATATATACACACACAAATGTTGGATAATTTTATTTTTTCTGTAAAATATATCTCAGAAAAGGAAAGGACTTAGTGGAGTAAATGACCGTAAGTGTATATCCAAAGTAATAAAAACTGCTATTTGTGTTCCACTTTAAGAGTTGTGCTAATTATGTTAATAACTCTTAAAACGTGACAAGCCGTGTTAATTTCTCTTTATTCTACGTTTTTTCAAAAATTCAACCAACTCAAGAGTCAACCTAATATTGTGATGTAGTTCAAGCACTAGAAGCTGATTTTCCCGCGCTTGTTCATTACAATTAAAATTTTCTATATTATTCAAGATACTAACATGTGGACCTCTCATATCAATAATCTTGTGCTCATTGTATTTTCTTACCCTCCATGCTTGTTGCATATAGAGGTTGAAGGTTGGGTTTTCTTGACGATGTATTTCTCGAAAGAGGAAGCACACAAAATTTAGCTCCCGTTTGTTCATAGATTTTGAGAGTATTTTTTTCAAAATGTCTTTACAAATTTTTGTTTGGCCATAAATATTTGGCAGATTTTAAAAATAAATTTTTAAATTTTAAATTCTGGCTCAAACTTTTTTTGGGCCAAAATCTATTTATTGGCTTTTAATTTTTTTTAAAAACATTACCCCAAAATTTTACTATGTAAACATATTATGAAAGGAGGGACTATTTTGGTCGTTAATGTATATCCTTGATTGAAATAGTTCTCAATGTATGTAAATAGTCATGGATGCTCCTTTTAACATAATTTTTAGCTCTCACACATTATAAAGAGAGCTAAAAAATTTAACATCATTTTGATTGCCTCTTCCGATGCCTTACGCCAGTCTATCGTGACCATGTTCAGCTCTGAGTTTGCTATGAAAGACTTAGGGCCCTTGAGTTACTTTTTGGGGATTGTCGCCTAGCGTCATTCAGATGGTTTGTTTTTGTCTCAAAGAAAGTATGCGGCTGAGATCATCGAGAGGGCTGGGATGTCATCCTGTAAGTCCACTTCCACTCTAGTTGATACTAAGCCCAAACTTGGTGCCGCGGCCGGCGTCCCTTACGAGGATCCGACCCGCTATCGCAGTCTTGCAAGGGCTCTTTAGTATCGTACCTTTACCAGACCGGATATTACGTATGCTATTCAGCAGGTGTGTTTATTCATGCATGATCCCAGAGTTGAGCACATGAATGCAATCAAACGCATCATCCGGTATATTCAGGGTACACTGGACTATGGTTTGCATTTGTATCCTTCATCGACATCCACACTTGTCTCATACACTGATGCAGATTGGGGTGGTTGTCCAGACACCAGACGGTCTACGTCTGGCTACTGTATGTTCTTTGGCAACAACTTGGTCTCCTAGTCTGCGAAGCGTCAGGTGACTCTATCCCGCTCAAGTACCGAGGCTGAATATCGAGGGGTAGCCAATGTGGTCTCAGAATCATGTTGGTTACGTAATTTGCTTTTAGAGCTTCATTGTCCGATTCAAAAGGCAACCTTGGTTTATTGCGATAATATTAGTGTCATCTACCTTTCAGGTAATCCGGTTCAACACCAACGCACTAAACATATCGAAATGGACATTCACTTTGTCCGTGAAAAGGATGCTCGGGGTCACGTTCGCGTATGCCATGTCCCGTCAAGATATCAGATTGCAGATATCTTTACAATGGGTCTTCCCTCGGTCCTTTTTGAAAATTTTAGGGACAGTCTCAGCGTTCGAAGACCGCCCGCTATGACTGCGGGGGTGTGTTAAATATACATGTGTATATTGTGTATATTAAGTCTCGGATTTGGTCCCAAAAATAGCTCTCGGATTTGGTTGTTTATGTAAAGTAATTTATGGTAAATATTTTAGTATCCTAGTTTAGGAATGTTGTAATATAATTAGTAGTGTATTACCATAATTAGTGTATTACCATAAATGTATAGAATAAGGTTTTAGGAATAAGATTCTTATATTTTGTAACTTGTATATATATCTTTTAATTAATGAAAATAATCAAAAGGATTATTTCTTTCGAGTATTAATCACCAAAACTGAATACAATGGAACCACAATCTGCTGTCTCAACATATCCCGACCAGACTATCTACCTCTCATGCACTTCTCCTTGCCTCTATACTGTGACCACCAAACCTAGGAGAGGGTTGCAATCTCATCTATAAAATCAACTATACAAGAAAAGAAAACAACTATAAAGAAATATACTACTCGTAAAACAAAAGTTGTTTGAAGGCTCTTGATGTCTGATGGATGCTGTAGCATTGCATGTGAAGACTATGTATTGGCTATAACTTACAAGTCTCTAGTGCTCTTCTAAAAAATCTTGTTATTTCTCTCTATCCACCTCATGTACTGATCTCAATTCAGGTTATGTTTAGTTGTCCCTTTTGCCCATCGTAATATTCTGCTCCATAGTTTATGTGCTTTACCACAGTGCAGACAACGATGATCTCTAGTTTCAGGATAGTTTTGGCATAGCACACCTGAAGGATTAACTTCACTCGCTTTTAAAAGCGTGAAATCACGCACTTTATCTGACTCAGCAAAGTAAATGCCACATAAACTTGTTTAAAATGCCTATTTTGAACATGTTAGACTAGATGAAATCTCGTAGACTACAAACACCGGGATAATAAATCGGAACAAATAAAAGGGTCTCCCAAGCCATTTCATAATTTTTAAACAAAAGCAAATTTTATCCATTCAAATATTGAGAAAATAAACAGTCTTGATTTTTTAATATTCAGATTTTAATATGATATCTTAATATTCAAACGTGTGTTTAGATTCAAATGTCATAATATAATACACATCTTAATATTCAAATATGTATGAGATTCAAAGTCTTAATTTAGTAAAAACAAATACTTCATCCGTTCCATGTCACTTGTCCACATTACATACTAAAATATTTATCTCAAATTACTTGTCAAATTTATAAATCAAGATAGAATTAATTAAATCTTTATCATCTTACTTAGTATTAAATGTCCTTGAAAATAATCAATATTGATTAGAGTGAAATTTGAGAGAGATAAGGATAAAATAGTAAAAATATATTTTTTATGATTCTTAAAGGGCGTGTAAAAGGGAAAGTGAATAAATAATATAGGACGAAGGGAGTAAGGTCTAGCTCATATTTTAAGTAAAATTTAATGGTTTGTTTGTGTATTTGGCAAAGTAATTATTTTTTCTTATCTTTTCCCTGGTCTATTGTTTAACGAATTATTAAGTTTTAAATCATTTAATTATATATGTTAATATGAATTTTGTATTGTTATTTCATATTTGAAGGTGGTGTAGTTCTAAAACTACTCTTAATTTCACATATTTCCTATATAAAGAGATTCAAAATACACATTTTAATAACTAATTGAAGGCAAAATGTGCTTAGTCAAATCTTACAAGAACCAATATCAGAATTTATCAATTATCTAGGGATCAAAACTGCAGTTTTACCTATTTTAAAATGGTGAGCTACTTATAAGTTACTATATAAACCCAATATTCTTTAAAGCACCCCGTGGACTAACATTTTAAGAAATTCGAATCTTTAGATTCAACTTTATAAGTTTCGTAACTTTGCATTAACATGTTGATAGTACGTAATAGAAAATAAATCATTCTTGTTAATATTGCATTTGGTGTTGTGACATTTGTACCAACATATATCTTTGAGTATTGATATATATATATATTAGTGATATAAATATATATTTATGGTATAAATATTTATGGTATAAATATTTTTTGTGAAAATACCATGTAGATTTATGATATAAATATACTTTTTTGTCAAAATACCATGTATATTTATGATATAAATATATTTTTGCGAAAATATCAAATATATTTCTGTAGTATATGTTACATATAAAAATATATGTTTATGTGTATAATTAGATATATATATATACACACACAAATGTTGGATAATTTTATTTTTTCTGTAAAATATATCTCAGAAAAGGAAAGGACTTAGTGGAGTAAATGACCGTAAGTGTATATCCAAAGTAATAAAAACTGCTATTTGTGTTCCACTTTAAGAGTTGTGCTAATTATGTTAATAACTCTTAAAACGTGACAAGCCGTGTTAATTTCTCTTTATTCTACGTTTTTTCAAAAATTCAACCAACTCAAGAGTCAACCTAATATTGTGATGTAGTTCAAGCACTAGAAGCTGATTTTCCCGCGCTTGTTCATTACAATTAAAATTTTCTATATTATTCAAGATACTAACATGTGGACCTCTCATATCAATAATCTTGTGCTCATTGTATTTTCTTACCCTCCATGCTTGTTGCATATAGAGGTTGAAGGTTGGGTTTTCTTGACGATGTATTTCTCGAAAGAGGAAGCACACAAAATTTAGCTCCCGTTTGTTCATAGATTTTGAGAGTATTTTTTTCAAAATGTCTTTACAAATTTTTGTTTGGCCATAAATATTTGGCAGATTTTAAAAATAAATTTTTAAATTTTAAATTCTGGCTCAAACTTTTTTGGGCCAAAATCTATTTATTGGCTTTTAATTTTTTTTAAAAACATTACCCCAAAATTTTACTATGTAAACATATTATGAAAGGAGGGACTATTTTGGTCGTTAATGTATATCCTTGATTGAAATAGTTCTCAATGTATGTAAATAGTCATGGATGCTCCTTTTAACATAATTTTTAGCTCTCACACATTATAAAGAGAGCTAAAAAATTTAACATCATTTTGATTGCCTCTTCCGATGCCTTACGCCAGTCTATCGTGACCATGTTCAGCTCTGAGTTTGCTATGAAAGACTTAGGGCCCTTGAGTTACTTTTTGGGGATTGTCGCCTAGCGTCATTCAGATGGTTTGTTTTTGTCTCAAAGAAAGTATGCGGCTGAGATCATCGAGAGGGCTGGGATGTCATCCTGTAAGTCCACTTCCACTCTAGTTGATACTAAGCCCAAACTTGGTGCCGCGGCCGGCGTCCCTTACGAGGATCCGACCCGCTATCGCGGTCTTGCAAGGGCTCTTTAGTATCGTACCTTTACCTGACCGGATATTACGTATGCTATTCAAACAGGTGTGTTTATTCATGCATGATCCCGAGTTGAGCACATGAATGCAATCAAACGCATCATCCGGTATATTCAGTGGTACACTCTGGACTATGGTTTGCATTTGTATCCTTCATCGACATCCACACTTGTCTCATACACCGATGCGATTGGGGTGGTTGTCCGGACACCGACGGTCTACGTCCGGCTACCGTATGTTCTTTGGCAACAACTTGGTCTCCTAGTCTGCGAAGCGTCAGGTGACTCTATCCCGCTCAAGTACCGAGGCTGAATATCGAGGGGTAGCCAATGTGGTCTCAGAATCATGTTGGTTACGTAATTTGCTTTTAGAGCTTCATTGTCCGATTCAAAAGGCAACATTGGTTTATTGCGATAATATTAGTGTCATCTACCTTTCAGGTAATCCGGTTCAACACCAACGCACTAAACATATCGAAATGGACATTCACTTTGTCCGTGAAAAGGATGCTCGGGGTCACGTTCGCGTATGCCATGTCCCGTCAAGATATCAGATTGCAGATATCTTTACAATGGGTCTTCCCTCGGTCCTTTTTGAAAATTTTAGGGACAGTCTCAGCGTTCGAAGACCGCCCGCTATGACTTCGGGGGTGTGTTAAATATACATGTGTATATTGTGTATATTAAGTCTCGGATTTGGTCCCAAAAATAGCTCTCGGATTTGGTTGTTTATGTAAAGTAATTTATGGTAAATATTTTAGTATCCTAGTTTAGGAATGTTGTAATATAATTAGTAGTGTATTACCATAATTAGTGTATTACCATAAATGTATAGAATAAGGTTTTAGGAATAAGATTCTTATATTTTGTAACTTGTATATATATCTTTTAATTAATGAAAATAATCAAAAGGATTATTTCTTTCGAGTATTAATCACCAAAACTGAATACAATGGAACCACAATCTGCTGTCTCAACATATCCCGACCAGACTATCTACCTCTCATGCACTTCTCCTTGCCTCTATACTGTGACCACCAAACCTAGGAGAGGGTTGCAATCTCATCTATAAAATCAACTATACAAGAAAAGAAAACAACTATAAAGAAATATACTACTCGTAAAACAAAAGTTGTTTGAAGGCTCTTGATGTCTGATGGATGCTGTAGCATTGCATGTGAAGACTATGTATTGGCTATAACTTACAAGTCTCTAGTGCTCTTCTAAAAAATCTTGTTATTTCTCTCTATCCACCTCATGTACTGATCTCAATTCAGGTTATGTTTAGTTGTCCCTTTTGCCCATCGTAATATTCTGCTCCATAGTTTATGTGCTTTACCACAGTGCAGACAACGATGATCTCTAGTTTCAGGATAGTTTTGGCATAGCACACCTGAAGGATTAACTTCACTCGCTTTTAAAAGCGTGAAATCACGCACTTTATCTGACTCAGCAAAGTAAATGCCACATAAACTTGTTTAAAATGCCTATTTTGAACATGTTAGACTAGATGAAATCTCGTAGACTACAAACACCGGGATAATAAATCGGAACAAATAAAAGGGTCTCCCAAGCCATTTCATAATTTTTAAACAAAAGCAAATTTTATCCATTCAAATATTGAGAAAATAAACAAGTCTTGATTTTTTAATATTCGATTTTAATATGATATCTTAATATTCAAACGTGTGTTTAGATTCAAATGTCATAATATAATACACATCTTAATATTCAAATATGTATGAGATTCAAAGTCTTAATTTAGTAAAAACAAATACTTCATCCGTTCCATGTCACTTGTCCACATTACATACTAAAATATTTATCTCAAATTACTTGTCAAATTTATAAATCAAGATAGAATTAATTAAATCTTTATCATCTTACTTAGTATTAAATGTCCTTGAAAATAATCAATATTGATTAGAGTGAAATTTGAGAGAGATAAGGATAAAATAGTAAAAATATATTTTTTATGATTCTTAAAGGGCGTGTAAAAGGGAAAGTGAATAAATAATATAGGACGAAGGGAGTAAGGTCTAGCTCATATTTTAAGTAAAATTTAATGGTTTGTTTGTGTATTTGGCAAAGTAATTATTTTTTCTTATCTTTTCCCTGGTCTATTGTTTAACGAATTATTAAGTTTTAAATCATTTAATTATATATGTTAATATGAATTTTGTATTGTTATTTCATATTTGAAGGTGGTGTAGTTCTAAAACTACTCTTAATTTCACATATTTCCTATATAAAGAGATTCAAAATACACATTTTAATAACTAATTGAAGGCAAAATGTGCTTAGTCAAATCTTACAAGAACCAATATCAGAATTTATCAATTATCTAGGGATCAAAACTGCAGTTTTACCTATTTTAAAATGGTGAGCTACTTATAAGTTACTATATAAACCCAATATTCTTTAAAGCACCCCGTGGACTAACATTTTAAGAAATTCGAATCTTTAGATTCAACTTTATAAGTTTCGTAACTTTGCATTAACATGTTGATAGTACGTAATAGAAAATAAATCATTCTTGTTAATATTGCATTTGGTGTTGTGACATTTGTACCAACATATATCTTTGAGTATTGATATATATATATATTAGTGATATAAATATATATTTATGGTATAAATATTTATGGTATAAATATTTTTTGTGAAAATACCATGTAGATTTATGATATAAATATACTTTTTTGTCAAAATACCATGTATATTTATGATATAAATATATTTTTGCGAAAATATCAAATATATTTCTGTAGTATATGTTACATATAAAAATATATGTTTATGTGTATAATTAGATATATATATATACACACACAAATGTTGGATAATTTTATTTTTTCTGTAAAATATATCTCAGAAAAGGAAAGGACTTAGTGGAGTAAATGACCGTAAGTGTATATCCAAAGTAATAAAAACTGCTATTTGTGTTCCACTTTAAGAGTTGTGCTAATTATGTTAATAACTCTTAAAACGTGACAAGCCGTGTTAATTTCTCTTTATTCTACGTTTTTTCAAAAATTCAACCAACTCAAGAGTCAACCTAATATTGTGATGTAGTTCAAGCACTAGAAGCTGATTTTCCCGCGCTTGTTCATTACAATTAAAATTTTCTATATTATTCAAGATACTAACATGTGGACCTCTCATATCAATAATCTTGTGCTCATTGTATTTTCTTACCCTCCATGCTTGTTGCATATAGAGGTTGAAGGTTGGGTTTTCTTGACGATGTATTTCTCGAAAGAGGAAGCACACAAAATTTAGCTCCCGTTTGTTCATAGATTTTGAGAGTATTTTTTTCAAAATGTCTTTACAAATTTTTGTTTGGCCATAAATATTTGGCAGATTTTAAAAATAAATTTTTAAATTTTAAATTCTGGCTCAAACTTTTTTTGGGCCAAAATCTATTTATTGGCTTTTAATTTTTTTTAAAAACATTACCCCAAAATTTTACTATGTAAACATATTATGAAAGGAGGGACTATTTTGGTCGTTAATGTATATCCTTGATTGAAATAGTTCTCAATGTATGTAAATAGTCATGGATGCTCCTTTTAACATAATTTTTAGCTCTCACACATTATAAAGAGAGCTAAAAAATTTAACATCATTTTGATTGCCTCTTCCGATGCCTTACGCCAGTCTATCGTGACCATGTTCAGCTCTGAGTTTGCTATGAAAGACTTAGGGCCCTTGAGTTACTTTTTGGGGATTGTCGCCTAGCGTCATTCAGATGGTTTGTTTTTGTCTCAAAGAAAGTATGCGGCTGAGATCATCGAGAGGGCTGGGATGTCATCCTGTAAGTCCACTTCCACTCTAGTTGATACTAAGCCCAAACTTGGTGCCGCGGCCGGCGTCCCTTACGAGGATCCGACCCGCTATCGCAGTCTTGCAAGGGCTCTTTAGTATCGTACCTTTACCAGACCGGATATTACGTATGCTATTCAGCAGGTGTGTTTATTCATGCATGATCCCAAGTTGAGCACATGAATGCAATCAAACGCATCATCCGGTATATTCAGGGTACACTGGACTATGGTTTGCATTTGTATCCTTCATCGACATCCACACTTGTCTCATACACTGATGCAGATTGGGGTGGTTGTCCAGACACCAGACGGTCTACGTCTGGCTACTGTATGTTCTTTGGCAACAACTTGGTCTCCTAGTCTGCGAAGCGTCAGGTGACTCTATCCCGCTCAAGTACCGAGGCTGAATATCGAGGGGTAGCCAATGTGGTCTCAGAATCATGTTGGTTACGTAATTTGCTTTTAGAGCTTCATTGTCCGATTCAAAAGGCAACCTTGGTTTATTGCGATAATATTAGTGTCATCTACCTTTCAGGTAATCCGGTTCAACACCAACGCACTAAACATATCGAAATGGACATTCACTTTGTCCGTGAAAAGGATGCTCGGGGTCACGTTCGCGTATGCCATGTCCCGTCAAGATATCAGATTGCAGATATCTTTACAATGGGTCTTCCCTCGGTCCTTTTTGAAAATTTTAGGGACAGTCTCAGCGTTCGAAGACCGCCCGCTATGACTGCGGGGGTGTGTTAAATATACATGTGTATATTGTGTATATTAAGTCTCGGATTTGGTCCCAAAAATAGCTCTCGGATTTGGTTGTTTATGTAAAGTAATTTATGGTAAATATTTTAGTATCCTAGTTTAGGAATGTTGTAATATAATTAGTAGTGTATTACCATAATTAGTGTATTACCATAAATGTATAGAATAAGGTTTTAGGAATAAGATTCTTATATTTTGTAACTTGTATATATATCTTTTAATTAATGAAAATAATCAAAAGGATTATTTCTTTGGAGTATTAATCACCAAAACTGAATACAATGGAACCACAATCTGCTGTCTCAACATATCCCGACCAGACTATCTACCTCTCATGCACTTCTCCTTGCCTCTATACTGTGACCACCAAACCTAGGAGAGGGTTGCAATCTCATCTATAAAATCAACTATACAAGAAAAGAAAACAACTATAAAGAAATATACTACTCGTAAAACAAAAGTTGTTTGAAGGCTCTTGATGTCTGATGGATGCTGTAGCATTGCATGTGAAGACTATGTATTGGCTATAACTTACAAGTCTCTAGTGCTCTTCTAAAAAATCTTGTTATTTCTCTCTATCCACCTCATGTACTGATCTCAATTCAGGTTATGTTTAGTTGTCCCTTTTGCCCATCGTAATATTCTGCTCCATAGTTTATGTGCTTTACCACAGTGCAGACAACGATGATCTCTAGTTTCAGGATAGTTTTGGCATAGCACACCTGAAGGATTAACTTCACTCGCTTTTAAAAGCGTGAAATCACGCACTTTATCTGACTCAGCAAAGTAAATGCCACATAAACTTGTTTAAAATGCCTATTTTGAACATGTTAGACTAGATGAAATCTCGTAGACTACAAACACCGGGATAATAAATCGGAACAAATAAAAGGGTCTCCCAAGCCATTTCATAATTTTTAAACAAAAGCAAATTTTATCCATTCAAATATTGAGAAAATAAACAGTCTTGATTTTTTAATATTGATTTTAATATGATATCTTAATATTCAAACGTGTGTTTAGATTCAAATGTCATAATATAATACACATCTTAATATTCAAATATGTATGAGATTCAAAGTCTTAATTTAGTAAAAACAAATACTTCATCCGTTCCATGTCACTTGTCCACATTACATACTAAAATATTTATCTCAAATTACTTGTCAAATTTATAAATCAAGATAGAATTAATTAAATCTTTATCATCTTACTTAGTATTAAATGTCCTTGAAAATAATCAATATTGATTAGAGTGAAATTTGAGAGAGATAAGGATAAAATAGTAAAAATATATTTTTTATGATTCTTAAAGGGCGTGTAAAAGGGAAAGTGAATAAATAATATAGGACGAAGGGAGTAAGGTCTAGCTCATATTTTAAGTAAAATTTAATGGTTTGTTTGTGTATTTGGCAAAGTAATTATTTTTTCTTATCTTTTCCCTGGTCTATTGTTTAACGAATTATTAAGTTTTAAATCATTTAATTATATATGTTAATATGAATTTTGTATTGTTATTTCATATTTGAAGGTGGTGTAGTTCTAAAACTACTCTTAATTTCACATATTTCCTATATAAAGAGATTCAAAATACACATTTTAATAACTAATTGAAGGCAAAATGTGCTTAGTCAAATCTTACAAGAACCAATATCAGAATTTATCAATTATCTAGGGATCAAAACTGCAGTTTTACCTATTTTAAAATGGTGAGCTACTTATAAGTTACTATATAAACCCAATATTCTTTAAAGCACCCCGTGGACTAACATTTTAAGAAATTCGAATCTTTAGATTCAACTTTATAAGTTTCGTAACTTTGCATTAACATGTTGATAGTACGTAATAGAAAATAAATCATTCTTGTTAATATTGCATTTGGTGTTGTGACATTTGTACCAACATATATCTTTGAGTATTGATATATATATATATATATATATATAAATATGTCGGGACAAATGTTACGCAACATTCGGACTAACATTTTTTAGAATAGTTTTGCCTTACTTCACGCTAAGCAGTAATATTTTACTGTGAGGTAAAAATGACTTAGGCGTAGTGAATTGGAGCTGTGTAAAACGTGGGAGAAAGAGTCAAAGCTTGGGGAAGAAGTCGAGTAAGGAACAAATCAAGGTTGTTGAGATTTTCACTCCTTAATCATCTATCACACGCTGCCATCTTTTCCTCAACTATAACAACCGATCGATGAGTCTTTCAATGGAACTCTCTACTATAAATAGAGAGGCCACAACAGTGAATCGATCATCCAGAATCAGATTGCAAAAATACCAAGAGAGCTTTCGGGATTTCATCTTAGAAATCTGGATCACAAGTGTTGCCTGAGTGTGTCGACAACATTCTGTCCAACATTACAATTGATGTTTAGATTCTAGATTAGTTTTGTATGGAGCGATTGTAATGAGAGGTTGTATATGTCTAATTAGTTAGAATTTCAGGCAGAAGTCATCTGCCACTTCAACTTTTAATTTCTTTTCATTTTATATTGTAAATCTGTAAAGAAATGAATTTGTATTTTTGAATATAATATATATACAATACATCTGGTTATTGGTCTTCATAAGTTATATAATACTGTTTTACTAAGTGTTGTTACTGGTGTCGGACGACATAATTGACGACATTCTGAAACAGAATTGGCATTCGATTTATTCCATCTCTTATTTTTTTTTCTTAGCATTTGACACCCTTCAATTCTTTCATTCAACTTTTATTTCAAAATATTTATAGGAAACACTGAAATGCAATACAAGAAAGAAAATAGATTACTACATGTAATCCTTATAACTTGAATATTGCATGTTTGACTCGTGTAGTAGTAAATTTGTAACCTAACAATCTTGCTTCATCACTTTCAATTGTAGGTATCAAATTGTGGTGAAAGAACGAATTTGTCATTGATGGATGAGTGATAATGGCTTTATAATCTCCATGAAAAAGTGAAGTCTCGAAGTAACCCTTGGCATTTGTTGTCCCAACCAAATCCTCGTGTGATAATGTTGCACGAGCTTTGTCGACAACATCTCCCATTGGCAAGTTTTTGAAATTGTTATCAGTCAAACACATTTATTAACATCTGGTTGGTTTCCATGCTGGGTGTGCAACAACCTCTTTTATAATTTGATCCAAAAATTGTGCATTTGATGCCAAAAACCAAAAAAAATTGTTAGAATAATTATGGTAAATATATTGTATTCATCTACTTAAAGTCTTTGATTCACTTTTAATTAAAAAATTAAGTACCTGATTTGGGCTGCTTTGAACATCCAACTCAGTGATCCAGATTGGCAATTTTGCAGAAGCAAGTGTATCGAGGGCGGACCTAATATAAGGCTGGCTTGGAATAATAAAATGTCCTTGCAATCCAATTTCAAGAGGACCCGCGTACCTTCCCGCCCTTAACAGTATAATCTTGATAATTGGCTGGTGATGCTGCTCCGTCTCTTTGATCTTCTGTCGTATTATAATCGTTCAAGAACAAAGTCGCCTTATTAGCAATTTGTGCACTTAATCGATAATAGGTAGAAGATGGACTCGCACCAAGTTTACTCTCGAAAAAATAGTGAAGGTTTTCAGTAAACGTGTACAATTATAACACTACAATCCTTACCCATAATTAGAATATATTCCATATATTGTAGGGTCACAACCACCATTTGCCGCGACGTCCGTCGACGTGGACCCGCATTTAGGCCGGCCGCGAGCTCGAGGCGCACGGGAGGCCAGTATCCGCCCCGCGACGCCGCCGCGTCCCACAGAGCGGGCGCGGCGTGCGGGGGCGACGCGATGCGTGACGCCCAGCAGACGTGCCCTCGGCCTAATGGCTTCGGCGCAACTTGCGTTCAAAGACTCGATATATATTTAGTGATAAATAATTATGGTAAACTAGGATTCCTCTTGTATTGTGACTAGGATTCCTCTTGTATTAGGGTGGTATATTATACACTAGTCAAGGAAGATTAATATCATCTTACATTTTCATTCATAACATCCCAATGAATAACTTGGCCTTTATATTTTGCTACCACTGAGGCGGCCTTTTTTCCAGCAGCAACAGAGAGTTGTTGCGGGTTCAATGAAGGGACTCAATTCGACTGCATTTTTGGGTTATTGAAAATACCCTTAAGATTCTGGGTTCGAACCCAGCAGAGTTAAAAAAATTCGCAAGGTAAGATTTACAATTTCGCAAGGCAAAATTTTGATAAAAAATATGTCTATTCGCTAAAAGGTACATAGAAACTATGCCTTATCCGGCATAATTTTTATGAAAACTTGTCTTGTGAATTAGTACTACATAACTATGCCGGACAAGGCATAGTTTTCATGTACCTTGATAGTAACTATGCTTTGTCCGGCATAGTTCCTATGAAAACTTGTCTTGCGAATTTTTTTTACTCTGTTGGGGTTCGAACTCAGACTCTCTGATTTCGTAGTTTATATGTAGTTACATAGAAATTATGCCCCTTAAGGCATAAAACATAAAAAATTAAAATGATGTTGTTTTGCTAGTTTCATAGAAACTATGTCCCAAATGGCATAATCTCTATACAACTTTGGCCGAATAGGCATAGTTTCCATGAAAATCTTGTCTTGCAAAATTATTTTTCTTTTTCTCTGTTGGGATTCGAACCCAGACTCTCTGATTTCATAGACCAACGAATTAAGGATACTTTAGCTCACAATTTTTTACTAAATGAGAATTAGGGGTAAAAATTAGAGACCAATAATTTGAGGAGCAAAAATTAAAGATCAGTTCAAACGAAGGGAAATCCACGCAAAAAAACAAATATATTATGGCCTCGAATACTAACACCTTTGCTCTTGCATAAATTTATCATTGCATCAAAAGTTGAGTAGTCTACTTTTCCTTGAGATGTTTCAGTACTGTACCATTTCATTTCATTTACAAATAATGTGAACTTGAATCTTGAGAAGAACCAATTTTGGTAAGCATTGTTGTTAAGAATATTTTTGTTAATTGCAACACCAAATGCCAAGGAGATTGTTGCATTAGGTAAAGGCTTTCCCTGTGAGTCAACAACTTGGATTGCCACTTTACTTTTGCGTACCTACATATCATTAATTTTCCTTTTGTTAGTTTTCTGTGTTGAACTAAAATCTAGATTTTTCTATGTTAATAAGGTAAGTATTATGTTAAGAAGAAATTAAATTGAATATGAACATATATATAAATGAAAAGAAATAACTTATTTGAATTTTCATAGATTTTATTTCTACCTTTTCGATGCTTTGAATTTGATGGGACTCCCACTCTTCTTGACTGAATGGTTTTAGTGAAATATTAGTCGCTCATATGTCAATTGATGTATTATTGATCTAGAAAAAGCAGGAAAAAGGACAAAATTTAAAGATAAGTAAAAATATTTACACAGTTAAGTTATTTATATGCAAATCTCTATATGATAAACACTAATCGGTAACCTACTGACAAATGTGGTAACTAGTCAAATTGATTTGGATTAATGAAGAAGAAAATTTTATCACCTCAAAATAGAGTTGGGCAGGACCAGAAACATTGACAACTAAGCCACCCTTAAACATGGACCAACAACCAAAATTAGTAATGGCCCAAGCAGCATGTTGAAAATCACTGTGTCTTGAATATGACTGCTACATTGGCATCACCCCGATTCACTTGTAACCATCCTACAAAATAAATATAAAAATAATTAATCTAAATGACGTTTACCCAACACTTAAAATAAACATACTCACGTTAGCAAACGGAAATTGGGTTTCATCAAAAATAACATGACGACTAATGATGATTTTATTGGACGACAAATCAAAACATTTGTAACCACGATGATTAGAAGGATAACTCAAAAACATACAAGCGGTAGAACGGGCTTGAAGTTTGTTAATTATAGTAGACGGAAATAGTGGATAACATAAACACCCAAAAACTCTAAGATGTGAATACGAATGAGTCTTATTATAGATGATTTTAAGAGGGGATGAATATGTCAATCCTTTGGTAGAAGTATGTTAAGGAGATAAGTAGCCATTTGTAGAGCATGATGGCAAAAGGAAAGGGGTACAGAAGCATGGACCAATAAAGTACGGATAATGTTATTAATGGTATGAATTTTTCGTTTGGCTTTCCCATTTTGTGAGGACGTATGAGGACAAAAGAAACGAAAAATTATACCATTAGCATCACAAAATTTCCGAAATACCCCATTATCATATTCCTTGCCATTATCACATTGAATATTTTTTATTTCCCGTTCGAATTGGGTACAGATGAATGCTTGAAATTTTAAGAAGGCGGGAAAAACTTGAGATTTTTCCGCTAACGGAAAGATCCATAAAAAAATTAGAATAATTATCCAAAAATATAACATAATAACGATGGCCCACAAAACTTAAAACGGGAGATGTCCATAAATCGCTATGAATAATATCAAATGACATTAAAGTACGAGAAGTAGAGGCTACAAATGGCAATCTAACATGTTTTCCTAAGGACATGAATGATAAATTGGAGTACTACGCGTACCCTTACAAGAAATAAAATTGTTTGTATGCATGGAAGAAACAACATACGACTCAGGGTGACCCAAACGTGCATGCCATAAGGAAGGAGATAGAGCTGCAAAAGTAGATGGCAAGGCTTGACTCGAGAGACTGGATGCGGGCGTGATTGGATAAAGTTCTCCCCTACTATTGCATCTCATTAGAGGTATCCATGTCTTGAAATCCTTCACAAGAAAACTCAAATGGATCAAAATTAACGAAACCCAATTATCAGTGGTGAATTTTCGGATAGACACCAAATTTTAATTAAGTTAGGGGCATGAAGAACATTTTTCAAAACGATAGGTGGATGTGGGGGAGACAAAGTTGTATGACCATGACCACAAATTGGAATTAAGTTGCCATTACAAACAATAATGCCATGATTTTTGCTCAAATTGAAATAAGACAAGAGAGTACCTTGTTCGTACGTCATATGAAAAGTAGCGCCGGTGTCCATGTACCAATTTGAGTCCGGAGGATTTAATCCAAGTGTATGCATTGCGGCCTCAATATCTGTAGGTGTCGGGATCTGATTTGAGCCCGCAACATGGAAGTTATGTGGAGGTCGAGGCCCAAGCAAGCATGCATACTGCCCCAACCCAGAACTGTACCGATGGCCACTATTTTGGACCGAGAAACTGGGCCCAGTTTCCTATATACGAATTGGGTGAAAATAGGGACTGGTAGGCCAATGGCCACTGTCCCAGCTCCACGGTCATGGGGGCCACGACTGTGACTAGTTGGCCTGCGACCCACTGCTGCTGCCGCCACTGTTCTGTCCACCACCACCGTTGTCGTTACCACCGCAGTTTTTGCCATTATTTTTGCAATTTCAACCCTTTTTGCCGCCACCATTATTGCGGTTTTGGCCTGAATTTTTAGAGAATGAGTGAGGGTCGTCTGACGTGGTCATCATCACGACGGAATTTGCTCCGGTAGCCGCCTTTTTAGCCAAGCTAGCCTCTTCCAACGTGAGCATGGAACAGGCCTGATAAAATGGTGGTAAAAGATTACTCTAACAAAGTAGTGTTCCAACGCCATTATAGGCCTCGGATAGGCCTGCAACCATTTTGAAGAACAAGACGATCATTGGTAACGGACGCACCAACGTTGCGAAGTTGGTCCGTCAATTCTTTCAGCCTTTTACAATAGGCCGAGACGTTAGGAAAATCTTCCATGTTAACATGGAAAAATCCCTGCTCAAGGGTGACATCACATAAATTCTTGTTATCTTGGAATATATCACGCACCCTATTCCAAGTGTCAATTGTCGTAGCGTCGGGTTCAATAATCGTCTGTAAGAGGTCTATAGAGATAGTGGAATAAATCCACTGGAGAACGGTAGCATCAAGGGTTGTCCATGACGTAGGATTATCCTCGGGGGTAGGCACCTTCTCCACGCCAGGTACCGAGGGGATTATGTGATGGAGGACTTGATGCGAGAGTGCGTGAAATTTGAATAATTCTGCCCACGTCGCGTATTTGACGTTTTCCATTTCAAGAACAATAGGAACGTGTTTCTTGATGTTCGAAACTGTAAGGGCAGGATGAAACATGTTCTTTAACGTAGACATAACGAAAGAACAATAGGTGAATGAGGGATTTTGAAGAAAATTTGGGAATAGAGGAGGAGAAAATATTCGAGAGGAGGGGAAATCGAGAAAAGAAGGGGTAGTGGAAGTGTTGGAGAGAAAGAATTTAGCCCTAGACTTCTGATACCATGAAAGAAATAATCCCTTGATTATTTTCATTAATGAATAGGGTATATATACAATTTACAATCTCCAAATATGGAAAATCATATTCCTATTATATATCTAATATCCTAATTGTATTTGTACAAGAATTCTACAACTATGGTAAGTTTGTAAGTTAAACCCCACTATTTCCGTGATACACCATGCCGTGTATATCACGGGTTATGTTGAAGTGATGAATATTGATAGTTTTTTTAGTTATCATAGATCGCCTAAAAAGTAAATTTAATTGACAAAAAAAGAAGAAGAGATTTTAATAACCAAATTTATGTTTAATATTTAACATGTTAGCTTATCATGATGAAGAATAATATAATCCCTTGAGAAAAATATTTGAAAATATAAAGAACTATGGATAATATAAGTTCACTAATTATCATTCTTTCTCTCAAGTAGCGTAGTTGCAGCATAATATAAGAATAAATAAATTAATTAAATTAACACAACATGCTCACTTCATTTTTTTGGTTAACCATTTGATATTCGGTAAAAAGGAAAAAAGAAAATACAAACAAATATATGCACCTTTTGGCCGTTCATGTCTCCTTCACATTGTATTTAAGTTCCTTTTTATTCCCGCAATTAACAAATTAATTGTATCAATTCTTATTGATATTACTATAACATATACGTGTTATTACATCACAAAAACGTTCTCCCTTTCTTTTCTTTGATGTTCTTTAATTTCTTGTCATTCACATTTTATTTCTGGAATCAAATAGTCATGTACGTGTAGTATTTGTATGAGCAAACTATGCACAAAATTAAAATGATCTTGATCTGTATGAAGTTTCTGTGAACTTACCAACTTTCAAAATTATTTATTATGAAACTAAATTATAAAAAAGTGAATTACTTCTTAGCGGAAATTTATTTTTTGATTTGGGAGGAAGGACTTAGTCCGAGCCTCAACACATACCTCCAACAACAAACAAATCATTATTATACTACAAAATTAAGAGATTCTGATGCAACAAAAGATGGCTTAACAGTGTGTCCAAAAATTAATCTGAGTCTCAAATAACAAATAAAAATAAAATTTACCAAAAAATATTTTTAAAAGCCTAGAAATAATGGTTACTTGAGCCTAGTACAATGTGGAATCCTAGTACAATGTGGAATTCTATTTTTACAATAATTATATAACACTAAATATTACAAAATATATGGAGTATATTATTAGTAATATACGTTAATACACCCCCTCAATCGGAGCGGGATGAGGCCGGCTGCTGAGACTGGTTCTGAAGTCGAGGAATAGCTGTCTAGGAAGACCTTTCGTGAAGATATCTGCATACTCACACGGAGAAGGCACATGCAACACCTTAACATGACCGATAGCAACCTTCTCACGAACAAAGTGTATATCCATCTCAATGTGTTTGGTTCGCTGATGCTGAAGTGGATTATGAGATAAATAAATAGCGGATATGTTATAGAGTAAACAAAAAATGCCTTACGCAGAGGACACTGAAGCTCCAAAAGAAGGTTTCGGAGCCAGCAGATCTCAGCAACCACATTTTCAACGCCTCTATATTCTGCTTCTACACTCGAATGGGATAATGTGGCTTGCCTCTTGGCAGACCAAGATATGAGATTATCCCCTAAGAACACATAGTAGTCTGAGGTGGAGCGTCGCGTGTCCGGACAGTCTACCCAATCAACATCCGTATATGATAACAACCTGGTTGGTGTTGAAAGGTATAGATATAATCCATAATCAAGTGTGTCCTTAACTTACCGAATGATATGCTTACGAGCAGTAAAATGAGGCTCCCTACGGGCATGCATAAATAAGCATGCATGCTGAACAACATAAGTAATATCAGGACTGGTGAAAGTAAGATATTGTAGTGCACCTGCAAGACTCCTGTAAAGGGTAGGATCGAACACTGGATCACCATCATCAGCACTAAGCTTTGATTTAGAGTCAACCGGAGTGAACATTATCTTTCAGTTCGCCATTTTAGCCCTGTATACTATTTCCTCTACATATTTGCGCTGACACAAAAACATAGTATCTGCAGACCTAGTCACTGATATCCCCAAAAAGTAACTCATCTTTCCCAAGTCAGTCATAGAAAATTCAATTTTTAGCAATGCAATGATCTCATTTTTCAAAAAATTAGAGGAGACATTAAGCACAATGTCATCCACATATAACAACAAATAAGCAATGCTACTACCTCTATGAAAAAGAAATAGAGAATTATCACACTTGCTGCATACAAAACCAATCCGCATAATGTACTGTGCAAAGTGATCATACCACGCTCTAGGGACCTGTTTCAAACCATAAAGTGACTTACGGAGACGACATACATACTAATAGGCTGCTGGATGGACAAAGACAGACGGATGGTGCATGTAAACATTTTCTTTCAAATCCATATGTAGAAATGCATTCTTCACATCAAGTTGATGAATCGGTCAATGCTTACCATAGCAATACTAAAAAATGTGCGAATGGTAGCCGGTTTAACAACCGGACTGAACGTCTCACCATAAGCAATACCCTTCTGCTGATTAGTGTCATTAGCCACAAATCTCTCCTTATATCTCTCTAAATCATCATTATCTCTGTATTTGTGACGAAAAAGCCACATGCACCGGATCACATTCACCCCCTCCGGTCTAGAAACTAATCTCCAAGTGTGCTGGTTCGTCAAAGCATTAAATTCCTCACATATGACTGCATTCCAATTTGGGTCTAGTTTGGCTAATTTTGGATTTTTCAGAATTGGGGGATATGATTTGTGTGGATAGGTTAAATTGGACTTTGGGTTTAAAAATTTCGTGTTGGGCACGGGTTTCCATATGGTGCAAGGGGCAGGAACAATCTGGGTATGTGTACTGGTTGTCGGGTTTGGGTCACGATGTTGGATCGGGTCTGTGTTTTGGTTTGGTGGTGGAGTAGGTATTGTGTAGATGGTCGGGACTGGCAGTGGGGTTAAGCCGATAGGGTGTGGGTGTTGACTGGTGGTGTTGGGCGACGGTGATGAGTCTGGTGGGGTTGGGTGGCCTATCGGTTGTGGCGATGGTGCGGGACTCGAAGTTGGGCCTGGTAAAAAATGGTGTCGAATTGTTGGTAGTGATGTCGGGGTTGGGTCTCCGGGGATGTGACTGTACCGGTAGGATGGTGATTTTTCTGGGCTGGGTTGGTTGACTGGTACTGCAGCGGTAGGTGGTGGTGATGCAGAGGACGACGGTAGATGTTGCCGGTGAGTGGAAGATGTGACGGTAGGATGTGTTTGAGAGACGACCGACCGATTGCCGGTGATGGTGAGTGGGGGACTGTGGTGGTGGCACAACTGAGTTCGATGAGGATGACGGGGGAGATGTTGGATTCGTCTAGAAAGGTGTAGTTCGTGTTTAGGAATTTTTGAATATTGGCGAAAGAAAAATCGTCTCGTCAAACGTAACGTGACGAGAGACGTGAATTTGATGAGTGGACAAGTCATAACATAAATAGCCCCCATGATTAGACGGGAAACCTACGAAGACACACGAAGTGGTTCGGGGTGCTAATTTATGAGGGACGGTGGAGGCAAGGTTTGGATAGCAAAGACAACCGAAAATCCGAAGGTGATCATAGGAAGGGATCCGACGGTAGAGAATTTCGGTGGGGGTTTTTTATTGTGAAGAGTACTAGTGGGTAAAGTATGAAGGATGTATTCTACCATTTTGACTGCATAGACCCAAAACGATAGGGGGAGAGGCGCATGGAAAAAAAAGTACGAACCATGTTGTTGATTGTACAGATGATTCGTTCGGCTTTTCCATTTTTGGGTGAGGTGTTGGGATAGGAGAAATGGAAGACCATGCCATTATTGGTGCAAAAATTATGAAACACGAAATTATTAAACTCACGACCATTATCACATTGGAATGATTTCGAACGCGGAAAAGGATCCAATGAATTCGAAAGAATTGAACAGGGAGCCGTATGAGGTGCAAATCTCATGTACGGTTCTGTAGAGTAGCAGTAAGGGGAGGAGCAGACAAAGAAAATACAATCTGACTATTTCTGTTATGGGAAACAATTTCCCTTTTCTCTTAAATTTTATGACTAATCAAACATCTTCATATATTAATTGGGAGGAAAATAACAATTTTAGTCCCTATATTATTGATTAATTTCAATTTTAGTCCTTATGTGATGTGACTGTGCATATTTAACCTTTAATTATTTGAAATGTATAGTTTTGATCCTTGAAGTTAATGTAAGGTAACTACTCCATTTAACAGAAGTTAACCCAAGGTTAAATGTACATAGTTAAGTAACAAAAATTGAAGTTATTCAATAATAAATTTACTAAAATTGTTATTTTCCATGATTGGGGTGATAGGTGTATTTACTTTTATGGTGAGTTACCACTTACCAGTTTAACAGCACTAATATTAATTTAATATTTGGGTAGGATAAAAAATATACTTTAAGTATTTTTTTTGAATTTTTTATTAAACTATCGGTGTGAGTTTTATATCTAAACTATCATCAATTAATTTACAAAACACACTTTAACTATTTGTTGTTCATTTTTTCTTCCTGAACTATCACTAACTAATTTGCAAAACACACCTCATTAAAAATAAATAACTGATAGTTAAGGTGTGTTTTGCAAATTAGTTGATAACAAGTAAAAAAAATTGAACAACTGATAGTTGAGATGCATTTGTAAATTAATTGAAGATAATTTTATAGGAAACTCTCTCATATTTCAGATAGAAAATTAAAAAAAAATATAATACTTAACGTGTATTTTTGTCAATTATCTCTATTTATTTTCTTTAAAAAGGAATTAAGTAATCTTGAAGAATAAAATCAAGCGTGTCACCAACACCAAAGCTGTTCTATAAAAACAGTTCCAATACATACACCCCAATTTGCACTCTACTTTAAGATCTGAAGAAAAAACTAAAGGCATAAAATATCAAAGAATGGAGTATGAAGGAATTCTTTTGGGTATGGGCAATCCATTGCTCGATATCTCTGCTGTTATCGATCAAGATTTCCTAAACAAGTACGTAGTATTCATCACATTTTCGCATTTTTTAGCTATACAAAACCGTTTAGTTTTGTGTTGTGTTAGTTTGATTTCATAGATCTGGTGAATTCTAGATGATTTATTTACTCTTATTGCTTAGATTTTTGTATTTTGAATCTTCGTATTCCTGATATTGTCCGTTTTTTATCTTTTAGTTTTCGAGCATAGTTGTATTGTAGCTCTTAAAATGCATTTCCTTTACCTGGATTTTGATTTTGAATCTTCGTATTCCTGATATTGTCGGTTGTTTAGCTTTTAGTTTTCGAGCATAGTTGTATTGTAGCTCTTAAAATGCATTTCTTTTACCTGGATTTTGATTTTGAATCTTCGGATTCGTGATATTATCCGTTGTTTAGTATTTAGTTTATAGCAGAGTTGTTTAGTAGTAGCTCTTAAAATGCATTAGTTTTGCTTGGATTTTGATTTTTGAATCTTTGTATTTGTGATGTTATCCGTTGTTTAGTTTTGTAGTTTTAGAGCAAAGTTGTATTGTAGCTCTTAAAATGCGTTAGTTTTGCCTGGATTTCGATTTGAATCTTCGGATTCCTGATATTATCTGTTGTTTAGTGTTTAGTTTTGGAGTAAAGTTGTATAGTAGCTCTTAAAGTACATTGCTTTTACCTGGATTTTGATTTTAAATTTTTATATTTGTGATATTATCTGTTGTTTAGGTTTTAGTTTTAGAGCAAAGTTGTATAGTAGCTCTTAAAATGCATTAGTCTTACCTGGATTTAGATTTTGTTTTATTTTGTATGGGAGTACGAAATCATATTCTTATTTGAATTAACTCAGGTACGATATCAAGCCAAACAATGCTATTCTTGCTGAGGGCAAGCACTTGCCTATGTAAGTTATTTCTGTTCATCTTAGTTCGATGTGTCTGTCCACATTGTGTAGCTTAAGATAGGAGATTGCATTGTGTTTGCACTAATTAGTTTTTTTGTAACCTTTTGATAAGTTTGCTGCTCTAATTAGTTTATTCTCATTGGATTGTCACATATGACTGATAGTTCAGCTGATTGGATCCAGAGGCAGTGAGCTAAAGAATGTTTTTCTTTTTCCTGACCGTCATTTGGGTATCATTGTCGGGATAGCTTGCTGTTAATTGTGCTAGTTACTTATGTGCTGTGTAAAACACCAGAGAATACTTCTAGTTCCTTTCTAATAGAACTTTATTGAAAAATAAATAACTTTGTAGAAAGATGGAATACACCATGTTTCAGGGTCATTATTGATGTATTTGAGGATAAACAGTATTTGCAATTTGATTCAGGCTTTGAGGTTTATTCATAATTATTTGTCGAAGAGATTGATTATAATATTTCTCGCAGTTATTCCTCATTTCATGTGTAAAATAATAAATGGATTGCATCATCGCTTATCCGTGGTGAATAATTCTTGAACACCGTGTAGCCATTCTACCAGCTAAAAATAATACAAAGCCGCTTAAAAAGCCTATTTTGAGTCTATGTGCTCATTTTGTTTCAAACTGAAATTTCTTGTCAATTTGGGAGATATAGATTGTATGACCTAGCATTATCGTTGAATATGCATATACAAATGGTTCAAGCCATAATATTGCGGGAAAGACATGTGCCTTGATTCTTGAGGATTCACTTTAAATTATCCCATTATCACGGTCTTTGAATGTGACTTGTCAAAAGCCAATAAAATTAAATATTAGTGTCGTCCATGAAATCGATATATATCTTCTATGGATAGGCTTACTGCTTTCGTTAGTGCATGGCCGGTTGCAATACCCTCGCATTCAAAAGATACTTGTACAGATATTTTTCTGGTTACAGTTAATCTTGTTCTGGGTCAATATGAATTGTTTCTTTTAATGATGGGCCTATTGCCTTGTTGAATAGTTGTATGTTTGGAATACAAACATGAAGAGAGAGTAGTCACTAGAACTTATTGTGCTGAAGAAACAAGTTCGGTCCTGTGCCTTCGTTCATTCAAAATGCTGATAATTTTTTTTATATCCTAGGTATGAAGAAATGACATCCAAGTATAGTGTTGAATTCATTGCTGGAGGTAAATTTCCATCACTTGATCCCTTAACAACATTCTTTGAATGATATTTTCCATTGAAGATAGCAGGACACACTGAACACACTGTCTTTTCAATTCTGAATTGCAGGTGCAACTCAAAACTCAATCAGAGTAGCTCAGGTGTGTTGTCATTTTTGTTTTTCCCTTGGTTCTTGCAATCTTACATGTCCTATTTAGTCCAGAAAAATAACTTTTCAGTTTCATTTGCAGTGGATGCTTCAAATTCCAGGTGCAACAAGTTACATGGGCTCTATTGGGAAGGACAAGTTTGGGGAGGAAATGAAGAAAAACGCGAAAGATGCTGGTGTTAAAGTACATTCTTTGTCTCTAATTTTCTCCTTGTTTGGCCTTTTTTTCTTATTTTTCCCTGGGTGGGGGTTATTATTAATACTTTCAGATTTATCAACTCATCGTTTTGCCTTTGTCTTGCTATCATTTGGAGTATAACATGCTAAAGAGGGTTTAATTTCATATGATCTTTACACATGGGTGCATTTAGGTTCACTACTATGAGGATGAGAGTCCAACGGGTACTTGTGCTGTCTGTGTGCTTGATGGTGAAGGGTTAGTCTGGAGCCATTTGCTTAGTGTCTTTCCTCCTTGTTGTACAATTAAACTCTTGAGAAGAAAAAAAAATCAATTAGTAAAGGTTAAAAACATGATAATCTCAAGTCTTCTCAAGGTTTCAAATGCTTCTTATGATCTGATGATGTTTGGATTTACCAGGTCGCTGGTTGCAAACTTATCAGCTGCAAACTGTTACAAGGTCGACCATTTGAAAAAACCAGAGAACTGGGCTTTGGGTAGGAATCCTTAGTCCTGGTTTTTCTACGCTGATGCCTAATTTTCATGTTAAACTAATGTGTATGTGTATACAGTGGAGAAGGCCAAGTATTTTTACATTGCTGGATTCTTTCTCACTGTTTCTCCAGAATCTATTCAACTTGTTGCTGAGCATGCAGCTTCCAATAACAAGGTCTGACCATTGACATCGATTATGTTTAACTGCTTTTTGTAGTGTGAAAATACACAATCATGTAATTTTCCCTAATTGCTGCAGGTTTTCTCAATGAACCTTTCAGCACCATTTATCTGTGAGTTCTTCAAGGATCAACAAGAGAAAGTCTTGCCGTAAGGACAATTCCCCACCTCTTTAAGCTTACTTGAATGTTTAGGGTACTAAACAAGACTTGTATCTCTTGTTTTCAGGTATATGGACTTTGTCTTTGGTTACGAGACAGATGCAAGAACCTTCTCTAGAGTTCATGGCTGGGAGGTAATGGGTGCTTAACTCCAGGTCTCTCAAAGTTATTGGGATTTGTGTTGTATAGCTAACTTATACTTTAATGACCAGACTGATAATGTTGAAGAAATAGCTTTGAAGATCTCCCAGTGGCCAAAGGCATCAGGAACACACAAGAGGATCACTGTCATTACACAGGGTGCTGATCCTGTTGTTGTGGCTGAGGATGGGAAGGTGAAGCTGTTCCCTGTAATTCCATTGCCAAAAGAGAAACTTGTCGACACCAATGGTACTGGTATGTGGTTTATATTAGTTTTTCTTGTTTCTATTGCAATAAAGTTCAAAACTTCAAATACCAACCCACACATTTAGTGGAAAATATATGTTTGTCCCGATTAACTTGTACTTCACTTTGAAGGGCTAATTTCATATGTAGTCACTGATCTTTATTCTTTATAACAGTAAAGTCACACAACTGTTTTTTGTCACATTAAAGTAACTAAACTAAAAACAATTTAAGTTACAAAATTGTTTTTTTGTCTCATTAACGTAATCGGAATTAACTCGCTATAACAACAAAATCAATAAACTTTACCTGTTATATGGCCCAACCTACCCTTCAAGGTGACTACTGTTGTGGTTGATATGTTTTGTGACTTTATTGTTAGTGGATGAAGTTAAGTTATTTTAATGTGACGGAAATAATCTTGATTGTTGTTAGTGGATGAAGTTTAAGTTATTTAATGCGAGGAAAAATAGTCTTTTGACTTTACTATTATAGTGGAAAAAGTGAAATTGACCATACGAGAAATTAACCACTGCTTTAAATTCTCTCATGTTTGCCTTTGTACTGATAAAACTGCACCCTTCACGCATTTAACAAGCTTTAAGTCTCTTGTGTCGAAAATCCAAACAAAAGCTGGTATGAACCAGAATTATAAATTTTTGGACTTCTCATTTATCAAACTATAAAAGATACTTTATAACTTTCTTGATTAAATGGAAAATAAGAGATTTTTTTTGCAGCTCCATAAAACTCTCTTTGTTTCTGAAAAATTACTTTCATGAAGTTTTATAAATTTTTGGAAATTTAAGTGTTATACCAACTCTTGAAGTCGTTCACAAGGTTTACAAAGTATTATACTCTGCCTAATTGCATCTAGTTAACCTTCTAAAGAGTATTTATTTGACTAAAGTTAAATTAACTTATTGGCTTAACTGTTTCGTTTCATGCATGAATTGCATTAACATTTTTCCTTGCACACGTTCTGTACTACATAGATTTTACTTGGTAAACAGATCATAAATAGACAAGGAATTACATAATTTGTGTTTACACTTTTGTAGGTGATGCATTTGTTGGAGGATTCCTTGCACAGCTGGTTCAAGAAAAGCCTATAGCAGATTGTGTAAAAGCAGGGTGTTATGCATCAAATGTTATCATCCAAAGGCCTGGTTGCACATACCCTGAGAAGCCCGATTTTTAAGAGGGATTTTCTTCTTGTGGGCTTGCCACGTTCTTAATCCAGTTAATCAGAAATACTTTCTGGTTTTAGTATTTTTTACGGGTTATGCCAATTGCTAATGGTATATCCATATCCCAATTCTCATCCCATATGTTGTAAGGGATTTAATTACGTTTCCCCCCGTCATTTGAGAATAACATTCTATTTTAATTGCGTTTTATTACAATTAGGATGATTCTATAGTTATCATTCGTAATAAGAAAAGTGTCATGTTAGTTTGTTTCATTTACTGCCCTTTGTTTTTTAACCACTACTAGCATCTAGGAGGGTGGAATTTGGCTTGTCATCCAACTCAGGCCAGAACAAAACAGAACGCTCTTTTCTGACTTATTTTATGTGAGAACAATGCCATTTTTTTTAACTGTACTCCAATAACCTTGAAAGAAGGTTCATCTTATGTAAGATTAATTGTTTAAGATTTTCGGGAAAGAAGTTAATGGGCACCCACTTTAGTTTAGGGGAGATCTGCACAAGTAGAATACTACTTTTCAATAGAGTGGAGGCGAACTGATCTTATGCGCTGACAAAACCTTTTTTTCCCCACAAGTTGTGTTGGTTGGGGCACAAATTTGGTACAAATTACTCATAAAGTACTACCAGTTGAAAGTTGAAACTATGACTGGCCAGTGGGATGGGATAGGACGGGACGGGATTTGAGAGGACGGTGGAGTGGGTCGGGATCGGGATAGGCGGGACGGAGGGGGACGGGAAGTGGTCCCATCCCGTCCCACATTCCGCTATCAGAGGGGACGGGACGGGACGGGAAGGGGATTTTTAAAAACTTTTTTCTAGACATTTAATTTTAAAAATATATATATTTAAACACTTAAATAATTGAACAAGATAGTGAAAAAACATCACAAGGCTAATTGCCTCTAATATTATTTAATAGAAATATGATTTTTTAATACAATTTCAAAATTGCAACTTTGTTTCGTTGTTCAAAAGTTGCAAATCACATATTAAAATTGATATTAAAAAATTACATATACAACCACACTTTTTCTAATTTTTTGACAATCTCTTGAGGATCTTCTGTTGAAATTGAAATTTATTGGTCAAATTGTTCAACGTCGCTTCCTGCTCCCTCGGATAAGATTTCATTGTAATTGTAGTCGTCTTCTTCATTGATCATTAGCAATTGATTCGAACGGTACAACACCCTTCAAAACATAAACATCAAACTCGTTAATTTGTGAAGCACTTGAATCACTATACATTCTATTTCGAAGGCCTTGAATACTTGAAGCAGAAACCACATGTTTTTTATAAGGCTGAAGTGACGTAGAAGAACATGGTATAGAAGCCGGTTGATTATTTGTACTTTTCTCTTGGTAATACATGTACATAGTTTTGCATTGTGTCTGTATGCTAGAGATAACATCTTCTTTAGTTGGTCCGTTGGAAGTATTTCTAGGCATTCATAAATCGTTTCAATAAGGGCATTACAACAGTCTACTTTAATAGTATGATTTAATACAACACCAATAAAATAAATAGTGGGAATAGGAATTTTTTTTTTTAATTTTACAAACATTTTTGTAATAGCTGGAGCGTAAATTGGTTTTTTCATATATTCATTAAATAACAAAAATATTAGAGCTATATAAAATAACATAGATGAAATAGTAGGATAATAAATACCAGAAAATTCCTTAGTAGCTAGAAAAAAATTCTCTAAGAATACAATAAGTTCCCTAATTTTATCCCAATCATCATCTACAAGCACATCCGAAGGATTTTGATTATGAGCGTTAAATACTAAAGTTATAGGTCTTCTATACTCATGATCAATAACAAATTGTTCATACAAAGAATTCCACCTAGTTGCAACTTCTTCTGGATTTTCCTATAAGGTAATTCACAATCATGACATGTTTTTTAAACTCTTTAGGCCATCAATTACAACTAAGTTATAAATATGACATGCACATCTAACATGAAAAATATCGAGAAAAGATGGAGTCCATCGAGAAAAGATGGAGTCCATCTAAATATGACATGCATTATCTAATGTAATAGTCATAATTTTATCAGTAATATTCACTAATTTCATGAATATTTCTTGAAATAAAAATTTCAGTGTGCCTTTAATCAATATATTTATATGCTAATATACGTTTTTGTATAGACCAATTGTGATCTATCCAATGATATGTAACAGTTAAATAATCATTACCATTAGTACTACGGCCTATGTTAGAAGTAATAACCACTTTGCCATTAGAATGATACAATGCATAACGTAAATATTGTTGATATTCATGCGCAAATTTAAAAACATCGCTTCTAATAGTTGATCTAGGAAAACGTTAAAAGCAGGATTATATGTTTCTCGAATGTACTGAATAAAACCAGGAGAGGAAGAAAATGAAAAGGGCAAACCCTCCACAACAACTAATTTTGCTAAATTTTCCCGATCTTTGTGTTTATCATATTTCAGAGCTATAACTCCCCCCTCATCGGGTTAATTCGACCTTGTACAAGGTCGGGGACACTATGTTAACCTTGTCCCGACTCAGAAGGCATTTGCACACCCGTTTTTTCAGCCAAGTATTGGTTATACCTTGTTTTGTGATCCTTTTCCACATGCCTCATTAAACCTCCTGTCCCACCTTGACCTTTTTCAGTTTTAAATTTATAAACTTCACGGCAAATTTTATAAATAGCTAGTTGATTAGGAATGTCCCTTTCAAAAAAATCTCATGCATGTGATTTTAATTTTCGTTGTTTTTTGCCTCTTCTCATACTAGGGAGAATAAGAGGGATTCTTGTTTCAGTTTTAGCTTGAGACTCAGTCTGAGCCTGAGGTTGAGCTGCTCTAGTGGGTGTGTTATCTAAATTATATTCTAATTCATTTTCTAAATCATAGTCTGATTCAGTAGTTGAAAATGCAGAATATACCTCATGATCTAATGATTGCACATATACATTAATATCAATATTAAAAAATTCAGTTTCATCTACATAAGTAAAATTATCATTAATTAGGATTACAAGAAGATGCATTCTTACCCCTACTACCTCTACCAGAATAACATCCACTTCGTTCCATTATAATTATGCAAATAAAGAATTAAAGTTAAAAAAATTAAGTACGATAATTAAAATTAAATAATAATAATTTAAATAAAAGAAGGAACAAGTGTACCAAACGCCGACGTATAATCGAGGTTGAAAATTGAAACTTTGCTCGATGATCCTCAAGCTAGTTGCCAACTTCACTCCCAATTTTTGAACTTTGATAGAAATTACCAAATAAAATATAATATTTAGTGTGCAATTTAGACTTGTAGATATATATATATATATATATATATATATATATATATATATATATATATATATATATGAGAGAGAGAGAGAGATTAGAGATATGGTAGGAAGATTTGTGAGAAAAATGAAGAGGAAAATGAGATATTTATAGTTGATAAATAAGGTTAATGTGTAAATATACTAACTTAGGGATTAAAAATAAATATTAATGGGTAGGGGGGGTTTATGGGATGTTGGGGGCCAAAATGACCTTTTGTAGCCGTTGCCATCGGCTATAATTGCAAATGGTCATTTGGGCAACAACCACATTCTGGAAACGGGATCGGGACAGGACGGGCCGAGTTTGAGGCGGGATAGGCGGGACCAACCGTAGTTCCATCCCGATTTCGAACCCGACTAGAGTCGATCCTTATCCTATAATTTACCCGACGGGATCGAGACGGGTCGGCCCGGTCCCGCCCCGAACCCGATCTTTTTAATTTTTTTTGCGGTATCGGGACTCGAACCGGGACAGGACATTGTCTCGTCCCGACCCGCCCCAATCCCGCCAGGCCCCACCCGGTCCCAGTCCCGCCCGAAACTCCCCTTTTGCACAAATAACCGTTGCACCAACAACCATTTTACATTTTGACCATTGTACAACAACCATTTTTGGCCTCCCCCCTCCCCCAACCCTCCCTACCCCCTTAATATTTATTTTTAATTCATAAGTTATTATATTTACACTTTAACCCAATTTTCCAACTATAAATAACTCATTTTCTCTTCATCTTTCTCACAAATCTTCCTACAATCTCTCTAATCTCTCAATCTATCTCTCTACAAGTCTACATTGTCTACTAAATATTCAATTTTATTTATTCATTTGGGAGTGAAGTTGGCAACTAGCTTGAGGATCTTCCATCGAGCAAAGTTTCAATTTTCAACCTCTCGATTACACGTCGGCGTTTGGTACATTCGTTCATTCATTAAATTATTATTGTCTGTTTATTTTATTTAGCGCACTTAATTTCATTTATTTTAATTATTTGTTAGTATAATTATAAATTTATAATGGAAGGATTTAAACGTATGCTTACGAGTAGGGGTCATGCTTCTTCTAGTAGGGGCAACAAGGGCAAGGGTACTTCTTCTAGTCATCCTATTCCTACACAGGATGATTTTGTTGATACTGAACATTTTCTTACAATACCATTAGATTTAGACGAGGAGCTATTTTCTGGAACTCAAGAAAACTTTAATTTAGACGATGATCTAGATGATACACCCACTAATGTAGATGACAACACACCCATTAGTGCACCTCAACTGAAATATTAATAAAAAAATATTATGTTTTATTAGTATCACATCATTTTATTTTGTCTAGCATACAAGATGAATTAAAAAAAGTATATGCATTACCAACAAGAAAGTGCTAGCAACCAACCGGCTTTCATACCATCTTTTTTTTTTCAACACAACTTCAAAAAAGACGTGATGTTTCTTCAGCTAGTATTGAAAGCCTTAGACATAGAATGTTTAGTGGTACCACTACTAATCAAGTTAGCGAGTTTGATATTTTTGTTTTGCAGGGTGTTGTACCATATGAAGCAGTTCTCAATGAAGAAGGACATGAAAACTTGCTGAAATACTAGAGGGAGAATGAGATGTGGCATAGAGAACCAAACATTTGGCAAATAGTGAAATACACGTGTTGTCACGTGTAATTTCGTATTTTTTTAATTTTTAAAAAAATTGTTTTAGTTTCTTTCTTTTTCTTTTCTTTTTAATCCCGAAATGTAATGGAAATATTATTTTATATTTAAAAAAATAAAAAGGACAATTATTTTTATATGAACTTGAAAAATTATTAGAGGTGTTAAGTATATTCGAATGTTGTTGAAGTTTTAAAGTTGAGATTCAAGTGCTAAATTCTTTCTAAATCCTTAGTTGTTGATGAGATTCAAGTGCAACCAAAATATGATATCCTTAACTATAAAAAAAATACTCTCTCCATTTATTTTTACTTATTCATTAAGCAAAAAACAAAATTTTAATTTTACTTGTTCTCTTTAATATATTTTGAAAAAGTTATTTTGTTTTATTTTTATCATTGATTATTCATTTCTCAAATTATTTCTCAAATTTATTGAAATTATACATAAATTAATATAACTATTATGAAAAATAGACTTTCATTTATTATTTTTTCAAAAAACAATATAACGTAGATTATGAATAAGTAAAAATAAACAAAAAGAGAAGTATTTAAAAGATATCAGATCTGTCTTTGGTTTGTGTGCAATCTTGTGCAGATAAATTATGACATCCATGACTATTGGAAAAATTGTAGATATCGAATATGCTCTTTGGTTCGTGTGCAAACTTATACAGAAATATGACATCCTTTCCAAATATCCCCTTGATAACCAATTGAACTGCCCAGAAATATGACATCCTTGACTATAAAACAAAGTTGCAATTTTGACAATTGTATTTGTATTACAAAAAAATCATATATTTATTAAATAATATAAGAGACACAAAAAAAAACCCTTGAGATATTTTTATTATACTATTTTGTTTTATTATTGAGTTTTTTATATATATGTTATTTTTCAAATTAAGTGCAAAAAAAAAAAAAAAAAACCGCCTCGGATCCCAATCCCGCCCCGATTCCGACGGGATCGGGACGGGACTTCCGCAAATCCCGCCTATCTCGATTCCACCTAACCCGACCCGACCCGATCCCGCCCCTTCCCCCGTCCAGTCCCGACCCAATCCCGCCAAAACCGACCCAACCGTCCCGAGCCCGACCCACTGGCCACCCCTAGTTGAAACTGGGTTGTGTTGTTCAATTAACCACAAGAGTTGGCGGATTAATAAAATTTGATACTATCTTCATTATTAACTAAGCTTGTAAAATTTGTTCACCAATTTTATCGGATTTGTTGTTCAATTATCCCTTAGATGAATTAATTAAAGCATTTTAGATCTTTATTTAAACCAGAATACATGCATGACCATACTGCTTGAACGACCTCCAATACAACGATTCTCCGGTGCATTTCCTCCAAAAAGAATACTATTTGATTAAAAGCAAATAAAACATTCAAGCAATCAAACGGGCCTAAAGTTGCTTACTAACCCTTATGACATCTTAAATTTGAGGAAGATCACACAACATAGGGCATACCTAAATAAGAATTCATATTATTAAAAATATGGATATAGATACTTTTTCTTATTTACTAAACATAAGTAAAGTTGCTTATTTAGGCATGCCGTATGACCTGGAGGTCACGGGTTCAAGCCGTGTAAATAGCCAGAAATACAAAGTAAAACTGCGTATAATAGACCTTTGTGGTTTAGCCTTTTCCCGGACCCCGCGCATAGCGGGAGCTTACATAAGTAACATTTTATAAAATATACACAGATCTGGAAAAATTATGTTGTGCGAAGCCCTTCCCTTCCAAAATATTTTCTCAGCAATACAAACTTCTCTCTCTTCGACCTTCTCCCTCTTCATTCTCTCCGTGTTCTTGCATTTTAATTAATTCATATTTTCTCAGCAATACAACTCACCAAAATTTGTTAAATCTATTGATTTCGATCCCATTGCAACCTAAATTCTTTGAAATCAACAACACACTACGCGGTTCTCTTATCTACACATGAAGTTGCGTGAAAACAGAAATCAGCAACAAACGATCAATTTGTTTGGAATCAACGAAAGTATTGTCATCGCGATTTACTGTGATTGTTTGAAGAAGGAAATATCATAGTTTTTGGTTTTAAGAAAAAATGGGCCGTTCTATCATGGAAAAATGATGTCTCTGTCGTTTGTATTAACAGTGACAAAAAATGCTCAATTCTCTATATCTTCCACGTATGTGTGAAGAAGAAAAAGACCCAAAAAAAGTTGTGAATGAGTACTCTCTTCCCAGTGAAATAGTTTACCCAGACCAAAAATTTCCTTAATTCAGTGCATCTATATCGTTCTATGAATGAGCACTCTTCCTTGCCGATAAAGGAAACTCCAAAACGTAACCTGATGGCCTTCGTGAATGCGTCACTACTAAAATATCACTTTTTCCCTCTTCACGAAAAAATATTCATTCCTACTGAATGCCAGTAAAAAAAAAACATAAATAGTATTGATTTTACACAAAAAAAAATTATGAATTTCTCAGCGTTTTAATGAGAATTTATTTCGCATCATACGCTTTTTAGTGAGAAATTCGATGGAAATGAGGTAAAAATATCGTATTTTATAGAACACAAATTTCCACCAAATATAGATGGAAAAAACCATTATTTCTAGTAGTGCGTGTTGTGACCCACGATCGGATAGAGTAGGTTGGGCTTGAATAGGCATGTTCATCGGGAGGTTTGGATCGGGTTTAGCACATTTCGAATTATAATTTTGATTTTCTGATTTCGCAACATTGATCCGAATCCGATTCAAATATGTTCGGATTGGATAGGATTTTTTGAGTTGGGTTTAGGTTAAATCGGTTTGGATAATTCAGATTTTTGGTTCAGCTTATAAGTTGAATTGCTTCTTTTTGTCCTTCTTACAAAATGAATAATCAAATAAAATATTTATACCAAATTGCCTTAATATATAGTTACTCGTTGCTATCGCAATCATATAAATAAAATATTCATACAAACAATAAAATCATTGCCAAGAATGAAACAGAAGCAGTACTAGTCCATGAATGAACAAGCAAATTTAATAAAATTATCCTATACATAGAATATATATTGACAATGAAAATAAAAAAGAAATCTAAAAAGTAGTGACCTTTAAAATTAACAAATCCAAACATATTGAACTTAGTAAATTTTTGAATATAGGGGTTGATGGGTAATGAGTATGGTATATTTGACTTAATTAATGAGCTAATATATTAATGGATAGTGGGGTAGTCTAAAAATAAGATATAAAAATCCGATTTTCGGATATTCAAAAATCTGAAATTCCTAATCTAAAATCCGATCCAAAATCTAAAAATTTTAAAAATTAAATCTGAAATCCAATCCAAAATATTTAAATTTCGAGTTTATCCAAACCATGTACACCGGTGATCACGTGAGCCCCTCCAGCATCACGTAGAAGGCCTGGCTTGTGTATAATGCAAACAGCCGCTTTCGCCCTCTCGTCTCTCAAAATATTTTTTATTCTAGGGAAAAAAACATAATTAGGTAATAGTTAAAAACAATTCCACGATTGTAGCAGCAGCATTAATTAATTTTCATTTACACCAAGTAAACATTAGCAACTTCCCAAAGAAATCCCTAGAATTAAGCAAGAATCAATCCCAAACAAAACCACTTCCTATTTTCTTGGACAAAATATTTATCTTCCGTAAAAACAAGGGGAAAAAACATAACTCAGGCAATGGTAAAAAAATAATTCCACGATTGTAGCAGCATTAATTAGTAGTAGCGATGAATTAGGGATAATTACTAAATTTATTCCATTAAATTAGGGATCTACAATTATTCTCTTCATTTTCTATCCTAATGCTAATTCTATGTCTCAATTTATTTTCCCTACATCCCCATTATCTCAATTTTCTCTTTTCTTTGTTGTTAGACTCTACGCTACTACTGATTGATCGTAGTTTTCAGATTGAGCAAAATAAACAATTATCACTTTTCATTCCTTTTTGTTTCATATTAGATACTGCCAATTTTTTCTTTTATTTAGGGAAGAAGAATTAAATCTGGATGCTTCCATAAATATGTTACATGAAAAAAAATCAGTTTGAAAAATACCATGTATATTTATGGTATAATTCTTTCTTCTTTGAAAGTGCCATGTATATTTATGGTATAAATATATTTTTGTGAAAATATCATGCATATTAATGGGATGTATATGTTACATGAAAATATTTTTCAGTTGAAACAATACCATGTATATTTATGGTATAAATATTTTTTGTGAAAATATCATGTAGATTTATGATATAAATATACTTTTTTGTCAAAATACCATGTATATTTATGATATAAATATATTTTTGCGAAAATATCAAATATATTTCTGTAGTATATGTTACATATAAAAATATATGTTTATGTGTATAATTAGATATATATATATATATACACACAAATGTTGGATAATTTTATTTTTTCTGTAAAATATATCTCAGAAAAGGAAAGGACTTAGTGGAGTAAATGACCGTAAGTGTATATCCAAAGTAATAAAAACTGCTATTTGTGTTCCACTTTAAGAGTTGTGCTAATTATGTTAATAACTCTTAAAACGTGACAAGCCGTGTTAATTTCTCTTTATTCTACGTTTTTTCAAAAATTCAACCAACTCAAGAGTCAACCTAATATTGTGATGTAGTTCAAGCACTAGAAGCTGATTTTCCCGCGCTTGTTCATTACAATTAAAATTTTCTATATTATTCAAGATACTAACATGTGGACCTCTCATATCAATAATCTTGTGCTCATTGTATTTTCTTACCCTCCATGCTTGTTGCATATAGAGGTTGAAGGTTGGGTTTTCTTGACGATGTATTTCTCGAAAGAGGAAGCACACAAAATTTAGCTCCCGTTTGTTCATAGATTTTGAGAGTATTTTTTTCAAAATGTCTTTACAAATTTTTGTTTGGCCATAAATATTTGGCAGATTTTAAAAATAAATTTTTAAATTTTAAATTCTGGCTCAAACTTTTTTTGGGCCAAAATCTATTTATTGGCTTTTAATTTTTTTTAAAAACATTACCCCAAAATTTTACTATGTAAACATATTATGAAAGGAGGGACTATTTTGGTCGTTAATGTATATCCTTGATTGAAATAGTTCTCAATGTATGTAAATAGTCATGGATGCTCCTTTTAACATAATTTTTAGCTCTCACACACTATAAAGAGAGCTAAAAAATTTAACATCATTTTGATTGCCTCTTCCGATGCCTTACGCCAGTCTATCGTGACCATGTTCAGCTCTGAGTTTGCTATGAAAGACTTAGGGCCCTTGAGTTACTTTTTGGGGATTGTCGCCAAGCGTCATTCAGATGGTTTGTTTTTGTCTCAAAGAAAGTATGCGGCTGAGATCATCGAGAGGGCTGGGATGTCATCCTGTAAGTCCACTTCCACTCTAGTTGATACTAAGCCCAAACTTGGTGCCGCGGCCGGCGTCCCTTACGAGGATCCGACCCGCTATCGCAGTCTTGCAAGGGCTCTTCGATCGTACCTTTACCGACCGGATATTACGTATGCTATTCAGCAGGTGTGTTTATTCATGCATGATCCCAGAGTTGAGCACATGAATGCAATCAAACGTATCATCCGGTATATTCAGGGTACACTGGACTATGGTTTGCATTTGTATCCTTCATTGACATCCACACTTGTCTCATACACTGATGCAGATTGGGGTGGTTGTCCAGACACCAGACGGTCTACGTCCGGCTTACTGTATGTTCTTTGGCAACAACTTGGTCTCCTGGTCTGCGAAGCGTCAGGCGACTCTATCCCGCTCAAGTGCCGAGGCTGAATATCGAGGGGTAGCCAATGTGGTCTCAGAATCATGTTGGTTACGTAATTTACTTTTAGAGCTTCATTGTCCGATTCAAAAGGCAACCTTGTTTTATTGCGATAATATTAGTGCCATCTACCTTTCAGGTAATCCGGTTCAACACCAACGCACTAAACATATCGAAATGGACATTCACTTTGTCCGTGAAAAGGATGCTCGGGGTCACGTTCGCGTATGCCATGTCCCGTCAAGATATCAGATTGCAGACATCTTTACAAAGGGTCTTCCCTCGGTCCTTTTTGAAAATTTTAGGGACAGTCTCAGCGTTCGAAGACCGCCCGCTATGACTGCGGGGGTGTGTTAAATATACATAATATACACACAATATACATGTGTATATTGTGTATATTAAGTCTCGGATTTGGTCCCAAAAATAGCTCTCGGATTTGGTTGTTTATGTAAAGTAATTTATGGTAAATATTTTAGTATCCTAGTTTAGGAATGTTGTAATATAATTAATAGTGTATTACCATAATTAGTGTATTATCATAAATGTATAGAATAAGGTTTTAGGAATATGATTCTTATATTTTGTAACTTATATATATATATCTTTTAATTAATGAAAATAATGAAGGGGATTATTTCTTTGGAGTATTAATCACCAAAACTGAATACAATGGAACCACAATAGTTAGGCATCACACCTTGCTGTCTCAACATATCCCGACCAGACTATCTACCTCTCATGCACTTCTCCTTGCCTCTATACAGTGACCACCAAACCTAGGAGAGGGTTGCAATCTCATCTATAAAATCAACTATACAAGAAAAGAAAACAACTATAAAGAAATATACTACTCGTAAAACAAAAGTTGTTTGAAGGCTCTTGATGTCTGATGGATGCTGTAGCATTGCATGTGAAGACTATGTATTGGCTATAACTTACAAGTCTCTAGTGCTCTTCTAAAAAATCTTGTTATTTCTCTCTATCCACCTCATGTACTGATCTCAATTCAGGTTATGTTTAGTTGTCCCTTTTGCCCATCGTAATATTCTGCTCCATAGTTTATGTGCTTTACCACAGTGCAGACAACGATGATCTCTAGTTTCAGGATAGTTTTGGCATAGCACACCTGAAGGATTAACTTCACTCGCTTTTAAAAGCGTGAAATCACGCACTTTATCTGACTCAGCAAAGTAAATGCCACATAAACTTGTTTAAAATGCCTATTTTGAACATGTTAGACTAGATGAAATCTCGTAGACTACAAACACCGGGATAATAAATCGGAACAAATAAAAGGGTCTCCCAAGCCATTTCATAATTTTTAAACAAAAGCAAATTTTATCCATTCAAATATTGAGAAAATAAACAGTCTTGATTTTTTAATATTCAGATTTTAATATGACATCTTAATATTCAAACGTGTGTTTAGATTCAAATGTCATAATATAATACACATCTTAATATTCAAATATGTATGAGATTCAAAGTCTTAATTTAGTAAAAACAAATACTTCATCCGTTCCATGTCACTTGTCCACATTACATACTAAAATATTTATCTCAAATTACTTGTCAAATTTATAAATCAAGATAGAATTAATTAAATCTTTATCATCTTACTTAGTATTAAATGTCCTTGAAAATAATCAATATTGATTAGAGTGAAATTTGAGAGAGAAAAGGATAAAATAGTAAAAATATATTTTTTATGATTCTTAAAGGGCGTGTAAAAGGGAAAGTGAATAAATAATATAGGACGAAGGGAGTAAGGTCTAGCTCATATTTTAAGTAAAATTTAATGGTTTGTTTGTGTATTTGGCAAAGTAATTATTTTTTCTTATCTTTTCCCTGGTCTATTGTTTAACGAATTATTAAGTTTTAAATCATTTAATTATATATGTTAATATGAATTTTGTATTGTTATTTCATATTTGAAGGTGGTGTAGTTCTAAAACTACTCTTAATTTCACATATTTCCTATATAAAGAGATTCAAAATACACATTTTAATAACTAATTGAAGGCAAAATGTGCTTAGTCAAATCTTACAAGAACCAATATCAGAATTTATCAATTATCTAGGGATCAAAACTGCAGTTTTACCTATTTTAAAATGGTGAGCTACTTATAAGTTACTATATAAACCCAATATTCTTTAAAGCACCCCGTGGACTAACATTTTAAGAAATTCGAATCTTTAGATTCAACTTTATAAGTTTCGTAACTTTGCATTAACATGTTGATAGTACGTAATAGAAAATAAATCATTCTTGTTAATATTGCATTTGGTGTTGTGACATTTGTACCAACATATATATATATATATATATATATATATATATATATATATATATATATATATATATATATATATATATATATATATATGTATGTATGTATATATATATATATATATGTATGTATGTATATATATATATATATGTATGTATGCATATATATATATATATATATATATGTATGTATGTATATATATATATATATATGTATGTATGTATATATATATATATATGTATGTATGTATATATATATATATATATGTATGTATATATATATATATATATGTATGTATGTATATATATATATATATATGTATGTATGTATATATATATATATATATATGTATATATATATAAATATGTTGGGATAAATGTTACGCAACATTCGGACTAACATTTTTTAGAATAGTTTTGCCTTACTTCACGCTAGCGGTAATATTTTACCGTGAGGTAAAAATGACTTAGGCGTAGTGAATTGAGCCGTGTAAAACGTGGGAGAAAGAGTCAAAGCTTGGGGAAGAAGTCGAGTAAGGAACAAATCAAGGTTGTTGAGATTTTCACTCCTTAATCATCTATCACACGCTGCCATCTTTTCCTCAACTATAACAACCGATCGATGAGTCTTTCAATGGAACTCTCTACTATAAATAGAGAGGCCACAACAGTGAATCGATCATCCAGAATCAGATTGCAAAAATACCAAGAGAGCTCTCGGGATTTCATCTTAGAAATCTGGATCACAAGTGTTGCCTGAGTGTGTCGACAACATTCTGTCCAACATTACAATTGATGTTTAGATTCTAGATTAGTTTTGTATGGAGCGATTGTAATGAGAGGTTGTATATGTCTAATTAGTTAGAATTTCAGGCAGAAGTCATCTGCCACTTCAACTTTTAATTTCTTTTCATTTTATATTATAAATCTGTAAAGAAATGAATTTGTATTTTTGTATATAATATATATACAATACATCTGGTTATTGGTCTTCATAAGTTATATAATACTGTTTTACTAAGTGTTGTTACTGGTGTCGGACGACATAATTGACGACATTCTGAAACAGAATTGGCATTCGATTTATTCCATCTCTTATTTTTTTTTCTTAGCATTTGACACCCTTCAATTCTTTCATTCAACTTTTATTTCAAAATATTTATAGGAAACACTGAAATGCAATACAAGAAAGAAAATAGATTACTACATGTAATCCTTATAACTTGAATATTGCAGGTTTGACTCGTGTAGTAGTAAATTTGTAACCTAACAATCTTGCTTCATCACTTTCAATTGTAGGTATCAAATTGTGGTGAAACAACGAATTTGTCATTGATGGATGAGTGATAATGGCTTTATAATCTCCATGAAAAAGTGAAGTCTCGAAGTAACCCTTGGCATTTGTTGTCCCAACCAAATCTCGTGTGATAATGTTGCACGAGCTTTGTCGACAACATCTCCCATTGGCAAGTTTTTGAAATTGTTATCAGTCAAACACATTTATTAACATCTGGTTGGTTTCCATGCTGGGTGTGCAACAACCTCTTTTATAATTTGATCCAAAAATTGTGCCTTTGATGCCAAAAACCAAAAAAAAATTGTTAGAATAATTATGGTAAATATATTGTATTCATCTACTTAAAGTCTTTGATTCACTTTTAATTAAAAAAATTAAGTACCTGATTTGGGCTGCTTTGAACATCCAACTCAGTGATCCAGATTGGCAATTTTGCAGAAGCAAGTGTATCGAGGGCGGACCTAATATAAGGCTGGCTTGGAATAATAAAATGTCCTTGCAATCCAATTTCAAGAGGACCCGCGTACCTTCCCGCCCTTAACAGTATAATCTTGATAATTGGCTGGTGATGCTGCTCCGTCTCTTTGATTTTCTGTCGTATTATAATCGTTCAAGAACAAAGTCGCCTTATTAGCAATTTGTGCACTTAATCGATAATAGGTAGAAGATGGACTCGCACCAAGTTTACTCTCGAAAAAATAGTGAAGGTTTTCAGTAAACGTGTACAATTATAACACTACAATCCTTACCCATAATTAGAATATATTCCATATATTGTAGGGTCACAACCACCATTTGCCGCGACGTCCGTCGACGTGGACCCGCATTTAGGCCGGCCGCGAGCTCGAGGCGCACGGGAGGCTAGTATCCGCCCCGCGACGCCGCCGCGACGCCGCCGCGTCCCACAGAGCGGGCGCGGCGTGCGGGGGCGACGCGATGCGTGACGCCCAGGCAGACGTGCCCTCGGCCTAATGGCTTCGGGCGCAACTTGCGTTCAAAGACTCGATATATATTTAGTGATAAATAATTATGGTAAACTAGGATTCCTCTTGTATTGTGACTAGGATTCCTCTTGTATTAGGGTGGTATATTATACACTAGTCAAGGAAGATTAATATCATCTTACATTTTCATTCATAACATCCCAATGAATAACTTGGCCTTTATATTTTGCTACCACTGAGGCGGCCTTTTTTCCAGCAGCAACAGAGAGTTGTTGCGGGTTCAATGAAGGGACTCAATTCGACTGCATTTTTGGGTTATTGAAAATACCCTTAAGATTCTGGGTTCGAACCCCAGGAGAGTTAAAAAAATTCGCAAGGTAAGATTTACAATTTCGCAAGGCAAAATTTTGATAAAAAATATGTCTATTCGCTAAAAGGTACATAGAAACTATGCCTTATCCGGCATAATTTTTATGAAAACTTGTCTTGTGAATTAGTACTACATAACTATGCCGGACAAGGCATAGTTTTCATGTACCTTGATAGTAACTATGCTTTGTCCGGCATAGTTCCTATGAAAACTTGTCTTGCGAATTTTTTTTACTCTGTTGGGGTTCGAACTCAGACTCTCTGATTTCGTAGTTTATATGTAGTTACATAGAAATTATGCCCCTTAAGGCATAAAACATAAAAAATTAAAATGATGTTGTTTTGCTAGTTTCATAGAAACTATGTCCCAAATGGCATAATCTCTATACAACTTTGGCCGAATAGGCATAGTTTCCATGAAAATATTGTCTTGCAAAATTATTTTTCTTTTTCTCTGTTGGGATTCGAACCCAGACTCTCTGATTTCATAGACCAACGAATTAAGGATACTTTAGCTCATAATTTTTTACTAAATGAGAATTAGGGGTAAAAATTAGAGACCAATAATTTGAGGAGCAAAAATTAAAGATCAGTTCAAACGAAGGGAAATCCACGCAAAAAAACAAATATATTATGGCCTCGAATACTAACACCTTTGCTCTTGCATAAATTTATCATTGCATCAAAAGTTGAGTAGTCTACTTTTCCTTGAGATGTTTCAGTACTGTACCATTTCATTTCATTTACAAATAATGTGAACTTGAATCTTGAGAAGAACCAATTTTGGTAAGCATTGTTGTTAAGAATATTTTTGTTAATTGCAACACCAAATGCCAAGGAGATTGTTGCATTTAGGTAAAGGCTTTCCCTGTGAGTCAACAACTTGGATTGCCACTTTACTTTTGCGTACCTACATATCATTAATTTTCCTTTTGTTAGTTTTCTGTGTTGAACTAAAATCTTGATTTTTCTATGTTAATAAGGTAAGTATTATGTTAAGAAGAAATTAAATTGAATATGAACATATATATAAATGAAAAGAAATAACTTATTTGAATTTTCATAGATTTTATTTCTACCTTTTCGATGCTTTGAATTTGATGGGACTCCCACTCTTCTTGACTGAATGGTTTTAGTGAAATATTAGTCACCCATATGTCAATTGATGAATTATTGATCTAGAAAAAGGAGGAAAAATGACAAAATTTAAAGATAAGTAAAAATATTTACACAGTTAAGTTATTTATATGCAAATCTCTATATGATAAACACTAATCGGTAACCTACTGACAAATGTGGTAACTAGTCAAATTGATTTGGATTAATGAAGAAGAAAATTTTATCACCTCAAAATAGAGTTGGGCAGGACCAGAAACTAAGGCTGGCCAGTGGGCCGGGACGACCCGACCCCGGCCCGACCCCGTCCCGACCCCGCCCCGGTCCCGACCCGACCCCGCTCTAAAAAAAAAATAAAATTTAACGGGGGCGGGACTCGAACTCGGGACGGGACGATGTCTCGTCCCGCCAGACCCGAGCCCGCCCCAGGCCCGCCGGACCCGAGCCCGTCCCGACCCCGACCCCGACAATTAAACCCCCTTTGCAAAAATAACCGTTGCACCAACGGCCATTTTAGATTATGGCCGCGTCAACGGCCATTTTAGGCCCCCCCCCCTCCCCCAACCCCCCTACCCCTTAATATTTATTTTTAACCCATAAGTTATTATATTTACACTTTAACCCAATTTTTCAACTATAAATAACTCATTTTCTCTTCATCTTTCTCACAAATCTTCCTACAATCTCTCTAATTTCTCAATATATCTCTCTACATTGTTTGCTAAATATTCAATTTTATTAATTCATTTGGGAATTGGGAGTGAAGTTGGCAACTAGCTTGAGGATCTTCCATCGAGCAAAGTTTCAATTTTCAACCTCTCGATTACACGTCGACGTTACGTCGGCGTTTGGTACATTCGTTCCTTCATTAAATTATTATTGTCTCGTTTATTTTATTTAGCGCACTTAATTTTATTTACTTTAATTATTTGTTAGCATATAATTAAAATGGAAGGAATTAGAGGTATGTTTAAGGGTAAGGGTAAGGGTGCTTCTTCTAGTAGAGGCAACCAGGGCAAGGGTACTTCTTCTAGTCATCTTATTCCTACACAGGATGATTTTGTTGATACTCAACATTTTCCTACAATACCATTAGATTTAGACGAGGAGTTATTTTCTGGAACTCAAGAAGACTTTAATTTAGACGATGATCTAGACGATACACCCACTAATATTGATGACAACACGCCCACTAGTGCACCTTCAACTGAAATACCTCCTATTCCCCCTAGTATGAGACGAGGTCCAGCAAAACGACCATTAAAATCAGATGCATGGACATTTTTTGATAGGGACGTAGAGAATCAAGTAGCCATATGTAAAATTTGTAAAAATGTTTTAAAATTTAAAACTGGAAAAGGTCACGGTGGGACGGGGGTTTAATTAGACACGTAGTAAGTGCTCATCCAGCTAGGTATGCCCAATACCAGGCTTCAAAACCGGGTGCGCAAACGGCCGCTCCATCCGGACAAGGTTCACATACCGATACTCGTCCCGGACCAAGTACGTGGTCAAATTAACCCTATGACGGGGGGAATTGTAGGCTCTAAATACAACAAACATAGAGATAGGGAAGCAATATCAAAATTAGTTTGTGGAGGGTTTGCCTTTTTCATTTCCTTCATCTCCCGGTTTTATTCATTACATTAGAGATATATATAATCCTCGCTTTTAACGGTTTTCCTAGGTCAATCGTTAAGAGAGATGTATTTAAATTTGCGCATGAATATCAACAATATTTACGTTTTTCATTATATCATTTTAATGGCAAAGTATCTATCACGTCGATATAGGTCGTAGTACTAACGGCCATGATTATTTAACCGTAACTTGTCATTGGATAGATTATAAATGGTCTATGCAAAAACGTATTTTAGCGTATAGATATATAGATGATAGGCACACTGGTACTTTTATTGCAGAAAATATTTATCAAGTGTGCGATTATTACGGAATTACCGATAAAATTATGACTATTACATTAGATAACGCTTCTAATAACAATTACGCAATTACAATGTTAAAAAATAGTTTAGCTCCATCTTTTCCAGACCATTTTCATATAAAATGCGCGTGCCATATATATAACTTAATTGTAAAGGATGGTCTATCACTTTTTGAAGACATTCTTAGTAAAATACAATTTGCTATAAACTTTATTTTTAAAAGTAATAAAGTACAACGTAGAAAAGAATATAAAAAAATTTGTCATGATTGTGGACTACCTTTTAGAAGAATTCCACAAGAAGTATCCACTAGGTGGAATTCTTTATACGAGCAACTCCTTGTTGCTTATGACTATAAATTACCTATAACTTTATTTTTTAACTCTCATAATAAAAAGCCACTGATATGATTTTAGATAGTGATTGGGAAAAAATTTCCGAATTTATTGTATTTTTAGAGAAATTTTTTCAAGCAACAAAAGAATTTTCCGGTATATATTATCCTACTATTTCAACTATGTTATTTTATATAACTCTAATATTTTTATTACTTAGTGAATATATGGAAAAACCAAACTTATAAAAAGCTATTAAAAAAATGTTTGTCAAAATAAAAAAATATTTTATTCCTATTCCTTCTATTTATATTATTGGTTCGTATTAAATCCTACTATTAAAATAGACGGTACTAAATCACTAATTGAAACTATTTACGATTGTATAGAAGTACTACCACCTCCAAGTCCCAAAAATCTAAATCACCCACCACCTATTGAACAAACTAAAGAAGAAGTGTTGAATAGCGTAGAACACCACCGCAAAAATATATATAGATTTTATCAACAAGAAAATGCTAGTAACGTACGGCTACCATACCATCTTCTTCATCTTCAACACAACCTCACAAAAGACATCTGTTTCGCGGCTAGTATTGAAAGCCTCGTAAATAGAATGTGCGGCCGTACCTCTACTAACCAAATTAGCGAGTTGGATATTTTTGTTTTGCAGGTTCTGTACCGTATCAAGAAGTTATCAATGAAGATGGACAAGAAGACTTGTCGAAATACTTGGAGGGGGAATGAGAAGACCTTTCCGACACTTTCATTGATGGCTTGAGATGTTTTGAACATTCAAGCGTCATCAACGCGCGTCGGAAAGCGCTTTTCTCGCAGCAGATATCAAATAGGAGACCACAGACACTCATTGGCCGGAGACACGGCTTGGAAATTGCGTATTATTCGAGATTGGATACGAGCGGAGCGGAGAAGGTGCGGTCAACCGGAGATCAACGAAGAAGATGATGAAAACTACAACGAAATCTTAACCGAAGGTAGTGGAAGCGACGTGGATCAATTTGACCAACAAATACCTATTCCAACCGAAGAACCACATGAAATCATCAAGCAATTAGAAAGATTTTTTTGAAAATGTAATTTTTTTAATTGCAATTTTATTATGTAATTTGCAACTTTTGGACAACACCATAAAGTTGCAATTTAGATTTTAGACAATTGTATTTGTATTACAAAAAAATCATATGTCTATTAAATAATATAAGAGGCACAAAAACAAACCTTTGGGATGTTTTTATTACACTATCTTGTTTTATTTATTGAGTTTTTTTTTTTATACATATGTTATTTAAAAAAAAAAAAAAAAGGAAAACCCGACCCCGCCCCGACCCGAGCCCGCCCCGAGCCCGCCCGCCCCGATACCGACGGGATCGGGATCGGGACGGACCGGAGCAGTCCCGCCTGCACCCGACCCCGCTAGGCCCGCTAGTCCCGATCCCGACCCCCGGATCGTCCCGCCCCGACCCCGACCCCCGCCAGACCCGAGCCCGGCCCACTGGCCACCCATACCAGAAACATTGACAACTAAGCCACCCTTAAACATGGACCAACAACCAAAATTAGTAATGGCCCAAGCAGCATGTTGAAAATCACTGTGTCTTGAATATGACTGCTACATTGGCATCACCCCGATTCACTTGTAACCATCCTACAAAATAAATATAAAAATAATTAATCTAAATGACGTTTACCCAACACTTAAAATAAACATACTCACGTTAGCAAACGGAAATTGGGTTTCATCAAAAATAACATGACGACTAATGATGATTTTATTGGACGACAAATCAAAACATTTGTAACCACGATGATTAGAAGGATAACTAAAAAACATACAAGCGGTAGAACGGGCTTGAAGTTTGTTAATTATAGTAGACGGAAATAGTGGATAACATAAACACCCAAAAACTCTAAGATGTGAATACGAATGAGTCTTATTATAGATGATTTTAAGAGGGGATGAATATGTCAATCCTTTGGTAGAAGTATGTTAAGGAGATAAGTAGCCATTTGTAGAGCATGATGGCAAAAGGAAAGGGGTACAGAAGCATGGACCAATAAAGTACGGATAATGTTATTAATGGTATGAATTTTTCGTTTGGCTTTCCCATTTTGTGAGGACGTATGAGGACAAAAGAAACGAAAAATTATACCATTAGCATCACAAAATTTCCGAAATACCCCATTATCATATTCCTTGCCATTATCACATTGAATATTTTTTATTTCCCGTTCGAATTGGGTACAGATGAATGCTTGAAATTTTAAGAAGGCGGGAAAAACTTGAGATTTTTCCGCTAACGGAAAGATCCATAAAAAAATTAGAATAATTATCCAAAAATAGAACATAATAACGATGGCCCACAAAACTTAAAACGGGAGATGTCCATAAATCGCTATGAATAATATCAAATGACATTAAAGTACGAGAAGTAGAGGCTACAAATGGCAATCTAACATGTTTTCCTAAGGACATGAATGATAAATTGGAGTACTACGCGTACCCTTACAAGAAATAAAATTGTTTGTATGCATGGAAGAAACAACATACGACTCAGGGTGACCCAAACGTGCATGCCATAAGGAAGGAGATAGAGCTGCAAAAGTAGATGGCAAGGCTTGACTCGAGAGACTGGATGCGGGCGTGATTGGATAAAGTTCTCCCCTACTATTGCATCTCATTAGAGGTATCCATGTCTTGAAATCCTTCACAGAAAACTCAAATGGATCAAAATTAACAGAAACCCAATTATCAGTGGTGAATTTTCGGATAGACACCAAATTTTAATTAAGTTAGGGGCATGAAGAACATTTTTCAAAACGATAGGTGGATGTGGGGGAGACAAAGTTGTATGACCATGACCACAAATTGGAATTAAGTTGCCATTACAAACAATAATGCCATGATTTTTGCTCAAATTGAAATAAGACAAGAGAGTACCTTGTTCGTACGTCATATGAAAAGTAGCGCCGGTGTCCATGTACCAATTTGAGTCCGGAGGATTTAATCCAAGTGTATGCATTGCGGCCTCAATATCTGTAGGTGTCGGGATCTGATTTGAGCCCGCAACATGGAAGTTATGTGGAGGTCGAGGCCCAAGCAAGCATGCATACTGCCCCAACCCAGAACTGTACCGATGGCCACTATTTTGGACCGAGAAACTGGGCCCAGTTTCCTATATACGAATTGGGTGAAAATAGGGACTGGTAGGCCAATGGCCACTGTCCCAGCTCCACGGTCATGGGGGCCACGACTGTGACTAGTTGGCCTGCGACCCACTGCTGCTGCCGCCACTGTTCTGTCCACCACCACCGTTGTCGTTACCACCGCAGTTTTTGCCATTATTTTTGCAATTTCAACCCTTTTTGCCGCCACCATTATTGCGGTTTTGGCCTGAATTTTTAGAGAATGAGTGAGGGTCGTCTGACGTGGTCATCATCACGACGGAATTTGCTCCGGTAGCCGCCTTTTTAGCCAAGCTGGCCTCTTCCAACGTGAGCATGGAACAGGCCTGATAAAATGGTGGTAAAAGATTACTCTAACAAAGTAGTGTTCCAACGCCATTATAGGCCTCGGATAGGCCTGCAACCATTTTGAAGAACAAGACGATCATTGGTAACGGACGCACCAACGTTGCGAAGTTGGTTCGTCAATTCTTTCAGCTTTTTACAATAGGCCGAGACGTTAGGAAAATCTTCCATGTTAACATGGAAAAATCCCTGCTCAAGGGTGACAACACATAAATTCTTGTTATCTTGGAATATATCACGCACCCTATTCCAAGTGTCAATTGTCGTAGCGTCGGGTTCAATAATCGTCTGTAAGAGGTCTATAGAGATAGTGGAATAAATCCACTGGAGAACGGTAGCATCAAGGGTTGTCCATGACGTAGGATTATCCTCGGGGGTAGGCACCTTCTCCACGCCAGGTACCGAGGGGATTATGTGATGGAGGACTTGATGCGAGAGTGCGTGAAATTTGAATAATTCTGCCCACGTCGCGTATTTGACGTTTTCCATTTCAAGAACAATAGGAACGTGTTTCTTGATGTTCGAAACTGTAAGGGCAGGATGAAACATGTTCTTTAACGTAGACATAACGAAAGAACAATAGGTGAATGAGGGATTTTGAAGAAAATTTGGGAATAGAGGAGGAGAAAATATATGCACGGAATTCGAGAGGAGGTACGGAAACCGAGAAAAGAAGGGGGCAGTGGAAGTGTTGGAGAGAAAGAATTTAGCCCTAGACTTCTGATACCATGAAAGAAATAATCCCTTGATTATTTTCATTAATAAATAGGGTATATATATACAATTTACAATCTCCAAATATGGAAAATCATATTCCTATTATATATCTAATATCCTAATTGTATTTGTATAAGAATTCTACAACTATGGTAAGTTAAACCCCACTATTTCCGTGATACACCATGCCGTGTATATCACGGGTTATGTTGATAAATTATGATGAATATTGATAATTTATTTAGTTATCATACATCGCCTAAATATATGTAAATATAATTGACAAAAAAAGAAGAAGAGATCAATAACCAAATTTATGTTTAATAAAAATTTAACATGTTAGCTTTCATATAAAGCGTGACTTGCAATAATATTGGAATTCAATATGGTAGGAGAAGGAGAGAAAGCTACAGGTATTTGAAAATATTAAAGAACTATGGATGACAGATATCGATTTATCGCGCTGCCCTTTCATCCATATATTAAGCTTTTGCAAATGCTAATTGATGAGCTCTTCAAGTTCACTAATTATCATTCTTTCTCTCAAGTAGCGTAGTTGCAGCATAATATAAGAATAAATAAATTAATTAAATTAACACAACATGCTCACTTCATTTTTTTGGTTAACCATTTGATATTCGGTAAAAAGGAAAAAAGAAAATACAAACTAATATATGCACCTTTTGGCCGTTCATGTCTCCTTCACATTGTATTTAAGTTCCTTTTTATTCCCGCAATTAACAAATTAATTGTATCAATTCTTATTGATATTACTATAACATATACGTGTTATTACATCACAAAAACGTTCTCCCTTTCTTTTCTTTGATGTTCTTTAATTTCTTGTCATTCACATTTTATTTCTGGAATCAAATAGTCATGTACGTGTAGTATTTGTATGAGCAAACTATGCACAAAATTAAAATGATCTTGATCTGTATGAAGTTTCTGTGAACTTACCAACTTTCAAAATTATTTATTATGAAACTAAATTATAAAAAAGTGAATTACTTCTTAGCGGAAATTTATTTTTTGATTTGGGAGGAAGGACTTAGTCCGAGCCTCAACACATACCTCCAACAACAAACAAATCATTATTATACTACAAAATTAAGAGATTCTGATGCAACAAAAGATGGCTTAACAGTGTGTCCAAAAATTAATCCGAGTCTCAAATAACAAATAAAAATAAAATTTACCAAAAAATATTTTTAAAAGCCTAGAAATAACTGTTACTTGAGCCTAGTACAATGTGGAATCCTAGTACAATGTGGAATTCTATTTTTACAATAATTATATAACACTAAATATTACAAAATATATGGAGTATATTATTAGTAATATACGTTAATACACCCCCTCAATCGGAGCGGGATGAGGCCGAGAATTTCGCCGAGACCGGTTCGAAGAAGTCGAGGAATAGCTGTCTAGGAAGACCTTTCGTGAAGATATCTGCATACTCATACGGAGAAGGCACATGCAACACCTTAACATGACTGATAGCAACCTTCTCACGAACAAAGTGTATATCCATCTCAATGTGTTTGGTTCGCTGATGCTGAACCGGATTATGAGATAAATAAATGGCGGATATGTTATAGAGTAAACTAAAAACGCCTTACGCAGAGGACACTGAAGCTCCAAAAGAAGGTTTCGGAGCCAGCAGATCTCAGCAACCACATTTGCAACGCCTCTATATTCTGCTTTTGCACTCGGACGGGATAATGTGGCTTGCCTCTTGGCAGACCAAGATATGAGATTATCCCCTAAGAACACATAGTAGTCTGAGGTGGAGCGTCGCGTGTTCGGACGGTCTACCCAATCAACATTCGTATATGATAACAACCTGGTCGGTGTTGAGAGGTATAGATGTAATCCATAATCAAGTGTGTCCTTAACGTACCGAATGATATGCTTAGGAGCAGTAAAATGAGGCTCCCTACGGGCATGCATAAATAAGCATGCATGCTGAACAACATAAGTAATATCAGGACTGGTGAAAGTAAGATATTGTAGTGCACCTGCAAGACTCCTGTAAAGGGTAGGATCGAACACTGGATCACCATCATCAGCACTAAGCTTTGATTTAGAGTCAACCGGAGTGAACATTATCTTTCAGTTCGCCATTTTAGCCCTGTATACTATCTCCTCTACATATTTGCGCTGACACAAAAACATAGTATCTGCAGACCTAGTCACTGATATCCCCAAAAAGTAACTCATCTTTCCCAAGTCAGTCATAGAAAATTCAATTTTTAGCAATGCAATGATCTCATTTTTCAAAAAATTAGAGGAGACATTAAGCACAATGTCATCCACATATAACAACAAATAAGCAATGCTACTACCTCTATGAAAAAGAAATAGAGAATTATCACACTTGCTGCATACAAAACCAATCCGCATAATGTACTGTGCAAAGTGATCATACCACGCTCTAGGGACCTGTTTCAAACCATAAAGTGACTTACGGAGACGACATACATACTAATAGGCTGCTGGATGGACAAAGACAGGCGGATGGTGCATGTAAACAGTTTCTTTCAAATCCATATGTAGAAATGCATTCTTCACATCAAGTTGATGAATCGGTCAATGCTTACCATAGCAATACTAAAAAATGTGCGAATGGTAGCCGGTTTAACAACCGGACTGAACGTCTCACCATAAGCAATACCCTTCTGCTGATTAGTGTCATTAGCCACAAATCTCTCCTTATATCTCTCTAAATCATCATTATCTCTGTATTTGTGACGAAAAAGCCACATGCACCGGATCACATTCACCCCCTCCGGTCTAGAAACTAATCTCCAAGTGTGCTGGTTCGTCAAAGCATTAAATTCCTCACATATGACTGCATTCCAATTTGGGTCTAGTTTGGCTAATTTTGGATTTTTCAGAATTGGGGGATATGGTTTGTGTGGATATGTTAAATTGGACTTTGGGTTTAAAAATTTCGTGTTGGGCACGGGTTTCCATATGGTGCAAGGGGCGGGAACAGTCTGGGTATGTGTACTGGTTGTCGGGTTTGGGTCACGATGTTGGATCGGGTCTGTGTTTTGGTTTGGTGGTGGAGTAGGTATTGTGTAGATGGTCGGGACTGGCAGTGGGGTTAAGCCGATAGGGTGTGGGTGTTGACTGGTGGTGTTGGGCGACGGTGATGAGTCTGGTGGGGTTGGGTGGCCTATCGGTTGTGGCGATGGTGCGGGACTCGAAGTTGGGCCTGGTAAAAAATGGTGTCGAATTGTTGGTAGTGATGTCGGGGTTGGGTCTCCGGGGATGTGACTGTACCGGTAGGATGGTGATTTTTCTGGGCTGGGTTGGTTGACCGGTGCACGCAGCCGGTAGGTGGTGGTGATACGCAGAGGACGACGGTAGATGTTGCCGGTGAGTGGAAGATGTGACGGTAGGATGTGTTTGAGAGACGACCGACCGATTGCCGGTGATGGTGAGTGGGGGACTGTGGTGGTGGCACAACTGAGTTCGATGAGGATGACGGGGGAGATGTTGGATTCGTCTAGAAAGGTGTAGTTCGTGTTTAGGAATTTTTGAATATTGGCGAAAGAAAAATCGTCTCGTCAAACGTAACGTGACGAGAGACGTGAATTTGATGAGTGGACAAGTCATAGCACAAATAACCCCTATGATTAGACGGGAAACCTACGAAGACACACGAAGTGGTTCGGGGTGCTAATTTATGAGGGGCGGTGGAGGCAAGGTTTGGATAGCAAAGACAACCGAAAATCCGAAGGTGATCATAGGAAGGGATCCGACGGTAGAGAATTTCGGTGGGGTTTTTTATTGTGATGAGTACTAGTGGGTAAAATATGAAGGATGTATTCTACCATTTTGACTGCATAGACCCAAAACGATAGGGGGAGAGAGGCATGGAAAAGAAAAGTACGAATCATGTTGTTGATAGTACGGATGATTCGTTCGGCTTTTTAGTTTTTGGGTGAGGTATGGGGACAGGAGAAATGGAAGACCATGCCATTATTGGTGCAAAAATTATGAAACACGAAATTATTAAACTCACGACCATTATCACATTGGAATGATTTCGAACGCGGAAAAGGATCCAATGAATTCGAAAGAATTGAACAGTGAGCCGTATGAGGTGCAAATCTCATGTACGGTTCTATAGAGTGGCAGTAAGGGGACGAGCAGACAAAGAAAATACAATCTGACTATTTCTGTTATGGGAAACAATTTCCCTTTTCTCTTAAATTTTATGTCTAATCAAACATCTTCATATATTAATTGAGAGGGAAATAACAATTTTAGTCCCTATATTATTGATTAATTTCAATTTTAGTCCTTATGTGATGTGACTGTGCATATTTAACCTTTAATTATTTGAAATGTATAGTTTTGATCCTTGAAGTTAATGTAAGGTAACTACTCCATTTAACAGAAGTTAACCCAAGGTTAAATGTACATAGTTAAGTAACAAAAATTGAAGTTATTCAATAATAAATTTACTAAAATTGTTATTTTCCATGATTGGGGTGATAGGTGTATTTGCTTTTATGGTGAGTTACCACTTACCAGTTTAACAGCACTAATATTAATTTAATATTTGGGTAGGATAAAAAATATACTTGTAGTATTTTTTTTTGAGTTTTTTATTAAACTATCGGTGTGAGTTTTATATCTAAACTATCATCAACTAATTTGCAAAACACACTTTAACTATTTGTTGTTCATTTTTTATTCTTGAACTATCACTAACTAATTTGCAAAACACACCTCATTAAAAATAAACAACTGATAGTTGAGGTGTGTTTTGCAAATTAGTTGATAACAAGTAAAAAAATTGAACAACTGATAATTGAGATGCGTTTGTAAATTAATTGAAGATAATTTTATAGAAAACTCTCCCATAATTCAGATAGAAAATTAAAAAAAATATATAATACTTAACGTGTATTTTTGTCGATTATCTCTATTTATTTTCTTTAAAAAGGAATTAAGTAATCTTGAAGAATAAAATCAAGCGTGTCACCAACACCAAAGCTGTTCTATAAAAACAGTTCCAATACCTACACCCCAATTTGCACCCTACTTTAAGATCTGAAGAAAAAACTAAAGGCATAAAATATCAAAGAATGGAGTATGAAGGAATTCTTTTGGGTATGGGCAATCCATTGCTCGATATCTCTGCTGTTATCGATCAAGATTTCCTAAACAAGTACGTAGTATTCATCACATTTTCGCATTTTTTAGCTATACAAAACCATTTAGTTTTGTGCTGTGTTAGTTTGATTTCATAGATCTGGTGAATTCTAGATGGTTTATTTACTCTTATTGCTTAGATTTTTGTATTTTGAATCTTCGTATTCCTGATATTGCTCGTTTTTTAGCTTTTTGTTTTCGAGCATAGTTGTATTGTAGCTCTTAAAATGCATTTCCTTTACCTGGATTTTGATTTTGAATCTTCGGATTCGTGATATTATCCGTTGTTTAGTATTTAGTTTATAGCAGAGTTGTTTAGTAGTAGCTCTTAAAATGCATTAGTTTTGCTTGGATTTTGATTTTTGAATCTTTGTATTTGTGATGTTATCCGTTGTTTAGTTTTATAGTTTTAGAGCAAAGTTGTATTGTAGCTCTTAAAATGCATTAGTTTTGCCTGGATTTCGATTTGAATCTTCGGATTCCTGATATTATCTGTTGTTTAGTGTTTAGTTTTGGAGTAAAGTTGTATAGTAGCTCTTAAAATGCATTAGTCTTACCTGGATTTGGATTTTGTTTTATTTTGTATGGGAGTACGAAATCATATTCTTATTTGAATTAACTCAGGTACGATATCAAGCCAAACAATGCTATTCTTGCTGAGGGCAAGCACTTGCCTATGTAAGTTATTTCTTTTCATCTTAGTTCGATGTGTCTGTCCACATTGTGTCGCTTAAGATAGGAGATTGCATTGTGTTTGCACTAATTAGTTTTTTTGTTCTTTTTGATAAGTTTGCTGCTCTAATTAGTTTATTCTCATTGGATTGTCACATATGACTGATAGTTCAGCTGATTGGATCCAGAGGCAGTGAGCTAAAGAATGTTTTTCTTTTTCCTGACCGTCATTTGGGTATCATTGTCGGGATAGCTTGCTGTTAATTGTGCTAGTTACTTATGTGCTGTGTAAAACACCAGAGAATACTTCTAGTTCCATTCTAATAGAACTTTATTGAAAAATAAATAACTTTGTAGAAAGATGGAATACACCATATTTCAGGGTCATTATTGATGTATTTGAGGATAAACAGTAATTGCAATTTGATTCAGGCTTTGAGGTTTATTCATAATTATTAGTCGAAGAGATTGATTATAATATTTCTCGCAGTTATTCCTCATTTCATGTATAAAATAATAAATGGATTGCCTCATCGCTTATCCGTGGTGAATAATTCTTGAACACCGTGTAGCCATTCTACCAGCTAAAAATAATACAATGCCGCTTAAAAAGCCTATTTTGAGTCTATGTGCTCATTTTGTTTCAAACTGAAATTTCTAGTCAATTTGGGAGATATAGATTGTATCACCTAGCGTTATCGTTGAATATGCATATACAAATGGTTAGCCATAATATTGCGGGAAAGACTTGTGCCTTGATTCTTGAGGATTCACTTTAAATTATCCCATTATCACGGTCTTTGAATGTGACTTGTCAAAAGCCAATAAAATTAAATATTAGTATCGTCCATGAAATCAATATATATCTTCTAGGGATAGGCTTACTGCTTTCGTTAGTGCATGTCCGGTTGCAATACCCTCGCATTCAAAAGATACTTGTACATATATTTTTCTGGTTACAGTTAATCTTGTTCTGGGTCAATATGAATTGTTTCTTTTAATGATGGGCCTATTGCCTTGTTGAATAGTTGTATGTTTGGAATACAAACATGAAGAGAGAGTAGTCACTAGAACTTATTGTGCTGAAGAAACAAGTTCGGTCCTGTGCCTTCGTTCATTCAGAATGCTGATAATTTTTTTTATATCCTAGGTATGAAGAAATGACATCCAAGTATAGTGTTGAATTCATTGCTGGAGGTAAATTTCCATCACTTGATCCCTTAACAACATTCTTTGAATGATATTTTCCATTGAAGATAGCAGGACACACTGAACACACTGTCTTTTCAATTCTGAATTGCAGGTGCAACTCAAAACTCAATCAGAGTAGCTCAGGTGTGTTGTCATTTTTGTTTTTCCCTTGGTTCTTGCAATCTTACATGTCCTATTTAGTCCAGAAAAATAACTTTTCAGTTTCATTTGCAGTGGATGCTTCAAATTCCAGGTGCAACAAGTTACATGGGCTCTATTGGGAAGGACAAGTTTGGGGAGGAAATGAAGAAAAACGCGAAAGATGCTGGTGTTAAAGTAGATTCTTTGTCTCTAATTTTCTCCTTGTTTGGCCTTTTTTTTCTTATTTTTCCCTGGGTGGGGGTTATTATTAATACTTTCAGATTTATCAACTCATCGTTTTGCCTTTGTTTTGCTATCTTTTGGAGTATAACATGCTAAAGAGGGTTTAATTTCATATGATCTTTACACATGGGTGCATTTAGGTTCACTACTATGAGGATGAGAGTCCAACGGGTACTTGTGCTGTCTGTGTGCTTGATGGTGAAAGGTTAGTCTGGAGCCATTTGCTTAGTGTCTTTCCTCGTTGTACAATTAAACTCTTGAGAAGTAAAAAAAAATCAATTAGTAAAGGTTAAAAACATGATAATCTCAAGTCTTCTCAAGGTTTCAAATGCTTCTTATGAACTGATGATGTTTGGATTTACCAGGTCGCTGGTTGCAAACTTATCAGCTGCAAACTGTTACAAGGTCGACCATTTGAAAAAACCAGAGAACTGGGCTTTGGGTAGGAATCCTTAGTCCTGCTTTTTCTACGCTGATGCCTAATTTTCATGTTAAACTAATGTGTATGTGTATACAGTGGAGAAGGCCAAGTATTTTTACATTGCTGGATTCTTTCTCACTGTTTCTCCAGAATCTATTCAACTTGTTGCTGAGCATGCAGCTTCCAATAACAAGGTCTGACCATTGACATCGATTATGTTTAACTGCTTTTTGTAGTGTGAAAATACACAATCATGTAATTTTCCCTAATTGCTGCAGGTTTTCTCAATGAACCTTTCAGCACCATTTATCTGTGAGTTCTTCAAGGATCAACAAGAGAAAGTCTTGCCGTAAGGACAATTCCCCACCTCTTTAAGCTTACTTGAATGTTTAGGATACTAAACAAGACTTGTATCTCTTGTTTTCAGGTATATGGACTTTGTCTTTGGTAACGAGACAGAAGCAAGAACCTTCTCTAGAGTTCATGGCTGGGAGGTAATGGGTGCTTAACTCCAGGTTTCTCAAAGTTATTGGGATTTGTGTTGTATAGCTAACTTATGCTTTAATGACCAGACTGATAATGTTGAAGAAATAGCTTTGAAGATCTCCCAGTGGCCAAAGGCATCAGGAACACACAAGAGGATCACTGTCATTACACAGGGTGCTGATCCTGTTGTTGTGGCTGAGGATGGGAAGGTGAAGCTGTTCCCTGTAATTCCATTGCCAAAAGAGAAACTTGTCGACACCAATGGTGCTGGTATGTGGTTTATATTAGTTTTTCTTGTTTCTATTGCAATAAAGTTCAAAACTTCAAATACCAACCCACACATTTAGTGGAAAATATATGTTTGTCCCGATTAACTTGTACTTCACTTTGAAGGGCTAATTTCACATGTAGTCACTGATCTTTATTCTTTATAACAGTAAAGTCACACAACTGTTTTTTGTCACATTAAAGTAACTAAACTAAAAACAATTTAAGTTACAAAATTGTTTTTTTGTCTCATTAACGTAATCGGAATTAACTCGCTATAACAACAAAATCATTAAACTTTACCTGTTATATGGCCCAACCTACCCTTCAAGGTGACTACTGTTGTGGTTGATTATGTTTTGTGACTTTATTGTTAGTGGATGAGGTTAAGTTATTTTAATGTGACGGAAATAATCTTGACTGTTGTTAGTGGATGAAGTTTAAGTTATTTAATGCGAGGAAAAATAGTCTTTTGACTTTACTATTATAGTGGAAAAAGTGAAATTGACCATATGAGAAATTAACCACTGCTTTAAATTCTCTCATATTTGCCTTTGTACTGATAAAACTGCACCCTTCACGCATTTAACAAGCTTTAAGTCTCTTGTGTCGAAAATCCAAACAAAAGCTGGTATGAACCAGAATTATAAATTTTTGGACTTCTCATTTATCAAACTATAAAATATACTTTATAACTTTCTTGATTAAATGGAAAATAAGAGATTTTTTTTGCAGCTCCATAAAACTCTCTTTGTTTCTGAAAAATTACTTTCATGAAGTTTTATAAATTTTTGGAAATTTAAGTGTTATACCAACTCTTGAAGTCGTTCACAAGGTTTACAAAGTATTATACTCTGCCTAATTGCATCTAGTTAACCTTCTAAAGAGTATTTATTTGGCTAAAGTTAAATTAACTTATTGGCTTAACTGTTTCGTTTCATGCATGAATTGCATTAACATTTTTCCTTGCACACGTTCTGTACTACATAGATTTTACTTGGTAAACAGATCATAAATAGACAAGGAATTACATAATTTGTGTTTACACTTTTGTAGGTGATGCATTTGTTGGAGGATTCCTTGCACAGCTGGTTCAAGAAAAGCCTATAGCAGATTGTGTAAAAGCAGGGTGTTATGCATCAAATGTTATCATCCAAAGGCCTGGTTGCACATACCCTGAGAAGCCCGATTTTTAAGAGGGATTTTCTTCTTGTGGGCTTGCCACGTTCTTAATCCAGTTAATCAGAAATACTTTCTGGTTTTAGTATTTTTTACGGGTTATGCCAATTGCTAATGGTATATCCATATCCCAATTCTCATCCCATATGTTGTAAGGGATTTAATTACGTTTCCCCCCATCATTTGAGAATAACATTCTATTTTAATTGCGTTTTATTACAATTAGGATGATTCTATAGTTATCATTCGTAATAAGAAAAGTGTCATGTTAGTTTGTTTCATTTACTGTCCTTTGTTTTTTAATCACTACTAGCATCTAGGAGGGTGGAATTTGGCTTGTCATCCAACTCAGGCCAGAACAAAACAGAACTCCCTTTTCTGACTTATTTTATGTGAGAACAATGCCATTTTTTTAACTGTACTCCAATAACCTTGAAAGAAAGTTCATCTTATGTCAGATTAATCGTTTAAGATTTTCAGACCTAGTAGCTCCTTTGTTGAGAGGCAAAATATTCGGGAAAGAAGTTAATGGGCACCCACTTTAGTTTAGGGGAGATCTGCACAAGTAGAATACTACTTTTCAATAGAGTGGAGGCGAACTGATCTTATGCGCTGACAAAACCTTTTTTCCCCACAAGTTGTGTTGGTTGGGGCACAAATTTGGTACAAATTACTCATGATCATGCGCTGACAAAACCTTTTTTCCCCACAAGTTGTGTTGGTTGGGGCACAAATTTGGTACAAATTACTCATAAAGTACTACCAGTTGTAAGTTGAAAGTTGAAACTATGACTGCCAGTGGGATGGGATGGGATGGGATGGAACGGAACGGGACGGAGGGGCACGGGAAGTGGTCCCATCCCGTCCTACATCCCGCTATCAGAGGGGACGGGCGGGAAGGGGATTTTGAAAAACTTTTTTCTAGACATTTAATTTTAAAAATATATATATTTAAACACTTAAATAATTAAACAAGATAGTGAAAAAATATCACAAGATTATCTTCTAATATTATTTAATAGAAATATGATTTTTTTAATACAATTTCAAAATTGCAACTTTGTTTCGTAGTTCAAAAGTTATAAATCACATATTAAAATTGACACTAAAAATTACATATACAATCACACTTTTTCTAATTTTTTGACAATCTCTTGAGGATCTTCTGTTGGAATTGGAATTTATTGGTCAAATTGTTCAACGTCGCTTCCTGCTCCCTCGGATAAGATTTCGTTGTAATTGTAGTCATCTTCTTCATTGATCATTAGCAATTGATTCGAACAGTACAACACCCTTCAAAACATAAACATCAAACTCGCTAATTTGTGAAGCACTTGAATCACTATACATTCTATTTCGAAGGCCTTGAATACTTGAAGCAGAAACCACATGTGTTTTTATAAGGCTGAAGTGAAGTAGAAGAACATGGTATAGAAGCCGGTTGATTATTTGTACTTTTCTCTTGGTAATACATGTACATAGTTTTGCATTGTGTCTGTATGCTAGAGATAACATCTTCTTTAGTTGGTCTGTTGGAAGTATTTCTAGGCATTCATAAATCGTTTCAATAAGGGCATTACAACAGTCTACTTTAATAGTATGATTTAATACAACACCAATAAAATAAATAGTGGGAATAGGAAAAAAATATTTTTTTAATTTTACAAACATTTTTGTAATAGCTGGAGCATAAATTGGTTTTTTCATATATTCATTAAATAACAAAAATATTAGAGCTATATAAAATAACATAGATGAAATAGTAGGATAATAAATACCAGAAAATTCCTTAGTAGCTAGAAAAAAAATCTCTAAGAATACAATAAGTTCCCAAATTTTATCCCAATCATCATCTACAAGCACATCCGAAGGATTTTGATTATGAGCGTTAAATACTAAAGTTATAGGTCTTCTATACTCATGATCAATAACAAATTGTTCATACAAAGAATTCCACCTAGTTGCAACTTCTTCTGAATTTTCCTATAAGGTAATTCACAATCATGACATGTTTTTTAAACTCTTTAGGCCATCAATTACAACTAAGTTATAAATATGACATGCACATCTAACATGAAAAATATCGAGAAAAGATGGAGTCCATCGAGTTTTTAAAATGTTTACAACATAATAATTACAAGAAGCATTATCTAATGTAATAGTCATAATTTTATCAGTAATATTCACTAATTTCATGAAATAAAAATTCCAGTGTGCCTTTAATCAATATATCTATATGCTAATATACGTTTTTGTATAGACCAATTGTGATCTATCCAATGATATGTAACAGTTAAATAATCATTACCATTAGTACTACGGCCTATGTCAGAAGTGATAACTACTTTGCCATTAGAATGATACAATGCATAACGTAAATATTGTTGATATTCATGCGCAAATTTAAAAACATCTCTTCTAATAGTTGATCTAGGAAAACCGTTAAAAGCAGGATTATATGTTTCTCGAATGTAATGAATAAAATCAGGAGAGGAAGGAAATGAAAAGGGAAAACCCTCCACAACAACTAATTTTGCTAAATTTTCCCGATCTTTGTGTTTATCATATTTCAGAGATATAACTCCCCCCCCCCCCCCTCATCGGGTTAATTCGACCATGTACAAGGTCGGGGACACTATGTGAACCTTGTCCCGATTCAGAAGGCATTTGCACACCCGCTTTTTCAGCCAAGTATTGGTTATGCCTTGCTTTATGATCTTTTTCCACATGCCTCATTAAACCTTCTGTCCCACCTTGACCTTTTTCAGTTTTAAATTTATAAACTTCACGACAAATTTTATAAATAGCTAGTTGATTAGGAATGTCCCTTTAAAAAAAAAAGCTCATGCATGTGATTTTAATTTTCGTTATTTTTTGCCTCTTCTCATACTAGGGAGAATAAGAGGGATTCCGGTTTCAGTTTCAGCCTGAGACTCAGTCTGAGCCTGAGGTTGAGCTGCACTAGTGGGTGTGTTATCTAAATTATATTCTAATTTACTTTCTAAATCATAGTCTGATTCAGTAGTTGAAAATGCATAATATACATCATGATCTAATGATTGCACATTTGCATTAATATCAACATTAAAAAGTTCAGTTTCATCTACATAAGTAAAATTATCATTAATTAGGATTACTAGAAGATGCACTCTTACCCCTACTACCTCTACCAGAAAAACGTCCACCTCGTTCCATTATAATTATGCAAATAAAGAATTAAAGTTAAAAAAATTAAGTACGATAATTAAAATTAAATAATAATAATTTAAATAAAAAAAGGAACGAGTGTACCAAACGCCGACGTGTAATCGAGGTTGAAAATTAAAACTTTGCTCGATGATCCTCAAGCTAGTTGCCAACTTCACTCCCAATTTTTGAACTTTCATAGAAATTACCAAATAAAATATAATATTTAGTGTGCAATTTAGACTTGTAGAGAGAGAGAGAGGGAGAGATTAGAGATGATTTGTGAGGAGGAAAATGAGGTATTTATAGTTGATAAATAAGGTTAATGTGTAAATATATTAACTTAGGGATTAAAAATAAATATTAATGGGTAGGGGGTTTATGGGGATGTTGGGGGCCAAAATGGCCGTTTGTAGCCGTTGCCAACGGTTATAATTGCAAATGGTCATTTGTGCAACAACTACATTCTGGAAACGGGATCGGGATGGGCCGAGTCTGAGGCGGGACGGGGCGAGATCGGGATAGGTGGGACCAGCCCTAGTCCCATCTCGATTTCGAACCCGACTAGAGTCGATCCTTATCCCATAATTTACCCGACGGGATCGGGACGGGGCGGGTCGGCCCGGTCCCGCCCCGAACCCGCCTTTTTTTAATTTTTTTTTTTGCGGTATCGGGACTCGAACCGGACACGACATGGTCTCATCCCGACCCGTCCCGGCCCGCCCCAATCCCGCCAGGCCCGAGCCGATCCCGCCCGAAAAGCCCCTTTTGCACATATGGTCGTTGCACCAACGACCATTTTATATTTTGGCCGTTGTGCAACGGCCATTTTGGCCTCCCCCCTCCCCCAACCCTCCCTACCCCCTTAATATTTATTTTTAATTCATAAGTTATTATATTTACACTTTAACCCAATTTTCCAACTATAAATAACTCATTTTCTCTTCATCTTTCTCACAAATCTTCCTACAATCTCTCTAATCTCTCAATCTATCTCTCTACAAGTCTACATTGTCTACTAAATATTCAATTTTATTTATTCATTTTGGAGTGAAGTTGGCAACTAGCTTGAGGATCTTCCATCGAGCAAAGTTTCAATTTTCAACCTCTCGATTACACGTCGGCGTTTGGTACATTCGTTCCTTCATTAAATTATTATTGTCTGTTTATTTTATTTAGTGCACTTAATTTTGTTTACTTTAATTATTTATTAGTATAATTATTTATTTATAATGGAAGGATTTAAACGTATGCTTACGGGTAGGGGTCATGCTTCTTCTAGTAGGGGCAACAAGGGCAATGGTACTTCTTCTAGTCATCCTATTTCTAGACAGAATCTTATTCCTACATAGGATGATTTTGTTGATACTGAACATTTTCCTACAATACCGTTAGATTTAGACGATGAGCTATTTTCTGGAACTCAAGAAGACTTTAATTTAGACGATGATCTAGATGATACACCCACTAATGTAGATGACAACACACCCATTAGTGCACCTTCAATTGAAATATTATCACATCATTTTATTTTGTCTAGCATACAAGATGAATGCAAAAAAGTATAGGCATTACCAACAAGAAAGTGCTAGCAACCAACCGGCTTCCATACCATCTTCTTCTTTTTCAACACAACTTCAAAAAAGACGTGATGTTTCTGCGGCTAGTATTGAAAGCCTTAGACATAGAATGTTTAGTGGTACCACTACTAATCAAGTTAACGAGTTTGATATTTTTGTTTTGCAGGGTGTTGTACCGTATGAAGCAGTTCTCAATGAAGAAGACATGGAAACTTGTTGAAATACTGGAGGGAGAATGAGACGTGGCATAGAGAACCAAACATTTGGCAAATAGTGAAATACACGTGCTGTCACGTGTAATTTCGTATTTTTTTAATTTTTTAAAAATTTGTTTTAGTTTCTTTCTTTTTAATCCCGAAATGTAATGAAAATATTATTTTATATTTAAAAACAATGAAAAGGACAATTATTTTTATATGAACTTGAAAAATTATTAGAGGTGTTAAGTATATTCGAATGTTGTTGAAGTTTTAAAGTTGAGATTCAAGTGCTAAATTCTTTCTAAACCCTTAATTGTTGATGAGATTCAAGTGCAGCCAAAATATGATATCCTTAACTATAAAAAAAATACTCTCTCCATTTATTTTTACTTATTCATTAAGTTAAAAACAAAATTTTAATTTTACTTGTTCTCTTTAATATATTTTGAAAAAGTTATTTTGTTTTATTTTTATCATTGATTATTCATTTCTCAAATTATTTCTCAAATTTATTGAAATTATACATAAATTATTATAACTATTATGAAAAATAGACTTTAATTTATTATTTTTTCAAAAAACAATATAACGTAGATTATGAATAAGTAAAAATAAACAAAAAGAGTAGTATTTAAAAGATATCGGATCTGTCTTTGGTTTGTGTGCAATCTTGTGCAGATAAATTATGACATCCATGACTATTGGAAAAATTGTAGATATCGAATTTGCTCTTTGGTTCGTGTGCAAACTTATGCAGAAATATGACATCCTTGACTATATAACAAAGTTGCAATTTTGACATTTGTATTTTCATGTTATTCATTCATATTCTACTCTTAATGGTTAAGAATGTTCATGTTATTCATTCATATTGTCAAAGCATGTTTAAATATGTTTCTAAATCCTTATTGAGGTATATGAAAAAAATGTTAGTATTCATAATGTTAATCGGAGGTGGAGCAACATTACATCACTCCGACAAACGTATAGGTGTCATATTATCATATCATTCACACATTACATTCATGTACATACCTTGACCTCACTCCGACAATGTTATATACGCACATCACCTGCAGCTGGTACAGATATACATGAAAAATGATTATGCCCACAGAGGCCGATATGATATGATGGGATGCCCACAGAGGCTTGATGACGTTACATACACATATGTTCATGACCGCATTGTGCATGTCATTTAGGCATATTATGGCCCTCAGAGGCATTCTACACATACACGATACTTATGCATATTATGGCCCTCAGAGGCATTCTACACATACACGATACTTATGCATATTATGGCCCTCAGAGGCATTCTGCACAAACATGATACTTAGGCATATTATGGCCCTTAGAGGAATTCTCTACTGGTTGGTTGTTTTTTGTCTCATGTTACTTCCAGGTCTCTATTATGTTATTTTCATGTCTGACACACTCGGTACATTATTCGTACGGACGTCCCTTTTGTCTGGAGACAGCTGCGTTTCATGCCCGCAGGCTCAGGTAAAGAGGGTGACAGTTCGCACTAGTAGGTTGCCGATTCATCTGATATTGGAGCACTCTATTTGTTCCAGAGTTGTAGTCTAGTCGTGGTATGATATTTTTGAGATGCATAGGGGTATATCGGGGCCCTGTCCCGACCTCATGATGTTACGTACTCTTTAGAGGCTTGTAGACAGATGTCCTGTGTATAGTAGTCATGTATGGCCTTGTCGGCCTTTGTAGGTATATGTATATAGGTTGGGTCCTTCTGATTACAGGATTTTACATTGCTCTTTTCCAGTTTACTATTCCCATATATCAGCAGGATATCTCGTGGTTGCCTTCGTGGACCATGAGAAATTACGGTTATATGCTAAATATATGATTGGTGGTACTCGGCAGGTAGGGTCCGAGTGCCCGTCATGACCCTCCGGTTTGGGTCGTGACAGTCCGACATAAATGGGAAATATTTGGGCAAACAATAAGGTATTTCTCATTAAGAAACTCTTTCATCTAAAGATAGAGGAAGGTGCTCATGTTGCGACGCACGTGAATGAATTCAACACGATTGTCGATCAATTGTCATATGTTGCAATCGAGTTTGACGATGAAGTGCAAGCCCTAATTTTGCTGGAGTCTCTATCGAATAGCTAAGAGCCGATGAGAACAGAGGTTAGTAATTCTATTGGCAGTGATAAACTGAAATTCAATGATGTTAGAGATCGTATCCTTGCTGAGGAGGTTCGCAGGATAGATTCTGGTGAGGCATCGACGATTTCTTCTTTGAATATTGAGAACAGAGGCAGAAATTATGACAGAAACTACAACCGAAATAAGGGCAAGTCGAAGTCAAGGAATGACAAGGGTCAATCCAGATCTAGGCGAACACTTGAGTATTGGAACTGTGGGAAATCGGGTCACATCAAGAAGAATTGCAGGGCACCGAAGAAGGAGGACAACAAGGGGGTGGAATCAATGTTGCCACTGAAGACATTGGTGATGCGCTGTTGTTGTCTGTTGACAACCCGATCAACTCTTGGGTGCTTGACTCATAAGAATCTTTCCACACCACTCCACATCGTGATATAATGATGAAATACGTTGCTGGGAATCACAGGAAAGTCTATTTGGCAGATGGTAAGCCTTTAGACGTTGTTGGTATTGGAGACATTAATTTGAAGATGTCAAATGGAAACGTGTGGAAGATCACAAATGTCAGACATGTGTCGAAGCTGATGTGTAATATGATCTCAGTGAGTTAACTTGATGATGAGGGACATGATCTTAACTTTGGTAATGGGTCCTGGAAGGTGACGAAGGGTGCTATGGTGGTTGGTCGAGGTAAGAAAACTGGTACTCTTTATATGACGATGAGTTGTTGTTGTTGACAACACCAAGGAGACAGAGTTGTGGCATTGCAGGCTGGGGCATATGAGCGAGAAAGGGATGAAGCTTCTGGTGACTAACGGCATAATTCTAGAGCTGAAGTCGATGGATCATCATATGTGTGAGAGCTGCATTCTGGGAAAATAGAAGCGGGTAAGTTTTTTAAATGCAGGTAGAGACTTAAAAGCTGAGAAGCTTGAATTGGTGCACAATGACGTGTGGGGACCTACTACTGTCCCCTCACTCGGAGGATCACATTACTTCGTGACCTTCATTGATGATTCAACCAGGAAGCTATGTGTCTATTTTATGAAAAATAAATCTGATGTATTTACTGTCTTCAAAAGGTGGAAAGCCATGGTCGAGAATGAGACAAACCTCAAGTTGAGGAGCCTGAGGTCCGACAACGGTGGAGACTACATTGATGGTAACTTCAAACAGTATTGTGCTGATAATGGGATCAAAATGGTGAAGACTATTCTTGGAACGCCCCAACAAAATGGAATAGCGAAAATGATGAATCGAGCATTGAACGAGCGTTCACGGAGCATGAGAATATACGCTGGACTGACCAAGACATTCTAGGCAGATATAATCCATACCGCAACCTTCTTGATTAACAGAGGACCGTCTGTTCCTTTGGGTTACAGAATTCCCGAAGAGGCTTGGAGTAAAAAAAAGTAAATCTTTCTTTTCTGAAAGTGTTTGGTTGCTTATCCTATGTTCATATTGATGCTACTGCTAGAAGTAAACTTGATCCGAAATCTAAGAAGTGTTATTTTATTGGGTATAGTGACACCGAGTTTGGTTATCGATTCTGGGATGACCAAAATCGGAAGATCATCCGAAGCAGGGACGTCGTCTTCAATGAACATGTGTTGTACAAGTACAAGTTGCAGGAGAGTTCAGAAAGCAAGGTCTCTAAGAACAATAAATCGAAAACAGTTGATTTGAAAGACTTCTCGGCACTCGAGCTATAGTAATGTATTACCGTGGCAGAGGAACAAGCAACACCAGAAGAAGGCCGACAAGCCAGTGATGGCGAGATTGATGAAAATGTTGATTCTGAAACAAATCAGCGGACGCCGATCACAGAATTACGCAGATCATCCAAGATCAGGAAGCCGGTTCATAGGTTCTCTCCGTCCCTCAACTACATTCTGCTCACTGACAGAGGGGAGCCAGAATGTTACGAAGAAGCGATGCAAGTTGATGAATCGATTAATTGGGAGCTGAAAATAAAATATGAGATGGACTCACCGTTGTCAAATCAAACATGGGAGTTAGCTAAGTTACTAGAGGAGAAAAAGGCATTGTAGAACAAATGGGTCTACCAGATAAAGGAAGAACACGATGGAAGTAAGCGATATAAAGAGAGGTTGATTGTGAAGGGATTTCAACAGAAAGAAGGCATTGACTACACATATATCTTCTCTCCCGTAGTCAAGTTGGTGACAATCAGAACTGTTCTTGGGCTGGTAGCAAAGGAACATCTGCATCTTTAACAGATGGACGTGAAAACTGCTTTTCTTCACAATGATTTAGAGGAGGAAATCTACATGAAACAACCTGAGGGATTTGAGGTCAAAGGGAAAGAGAAGCTGGTGTGCAAGCTTTAAAAGAGCCTGAACGGACTGAAACAGGCTCCAAGATAGTGGTATAAGAAGTTTGACATCTTTATAAAGAAAGCCTAATTCTTAAGGTGCGAAGCAGATCACTGTTGTTACTTCAAGAGATTTGAAGACACCTAGTTGATACTGCTCATTTATGTTGACGACATGCTGATCGTAGGAGCAGACCTACATGAGATTGATAGGCTGAAGAAGAAGTTGTCAGAAGAATTTGCAATGAAGGATCTGGGAGCCGCAAAGCAAATCCTCGGGATGAGGATCATTAGAAGTAAGGAGGGCCTCAAGCTCTTACAAGAAGAATACGTGAAGAAGGTTCTCAAGAGGTTCAATATGGACGCTGCCAAGCTAGTCAGTACTCTCTTGGCTGGACACTTTCGTTTGTCAAAATATCAGTCGCATGTGATCGAGGACGAGATATAGCATATGGACAAGGTACCTTATACATCTACTATTGGCAGTCTTATGTACGCAATGGTATGTACGAGACCAGACATTGCACATCCAGTGGGAGTTGTTAACAGATTAATGAGCAATCCGGGAAATCAACACTGGGAGGCTGTGAAGTGGATTTTCAGGTATCTGACAAGTTCAGCTTTGTGTTTCCGAAAGTAAGAGACAGGATTGTAGGGATATGTTGATGCTGACAATGGTGGTGATGTTGATAGCAGAAAGAGCACATCCGGGTATGTTTACACCTTCGGAGGTACTGCGATTTGCTGGGTTTCAAAGTTGCAGAAGATAGTAGTTAGAGGCCACGAAGGAATTATGATGCCACGAAGGAGATTTAGTTGTGATGCTGAGTACGTTGTCGTGACGGAGGCCACGAAAGAGATGATGTGGCTACAATCTTTTCTGCGGGAATTGGATCAGGACCACGAGAGGAGTGTGCTATACTGTGATAGCAGAGTGCCATTCATTTGGAAAAGAACCCGGTCTACCATGCTCACATGAAGCACATACAACTCGGTACCATTTCATTAGATCAGCTTTGGAAGATGGAGTATTAGTGCTTGAGAAGATCCCAGGGAGTCAGAATCCAGCAGGCATGCTGACGAAAACCGTGCCGAATGATAAACTGAAGTTGTGTGCAACTTCAGTTGGACTTCTTGGATGAGGATCGGAGTCGCCGCTGCAGATGGAGACAGATGATTGAAATTAGTCTCCAAGTGGGAGATTGTTGAGTTGTGAAGCCTAATTCCTCGCCGACACTATGAAGACCCTACACAGAGTGTGGTTATTTAGTGGAGGGTATTTTGAAAATTTTGGACTTTTATTATGTTCGCCCTAGTTTTTGCTATATATAGACTATGGCGTGAGGTTGAGCAAGAGAGAAAGAGAGAATTGTAAACTCAAACTCCCTATTTGATTATAGTAAAATCTGCAGCGGCAAAATGGACATAGCTCTCCCATTGGGAGTGAACCACTATAAATCTGTGTGTGTTATTTGTTCTTCGCTTATTTACTGTTTTCTGATTAGGTAGGATTTGTGACTCAAATCCTAACATTATTGTACTATGAATTCATGTCCTCAAGCTCATTTAGTAGGTCCATTTGAAAGACAACAGAACCATAATTTCAATGCTAAAGGAGTCTCTCACATTGGATATATAAAAGGGCAGCACGAAGAGTCCCACATTCACGCAGGGTCCGAGGAAGGGCTGCATCCCAAGGGGTGTGATGTAAGCTGCCTATCTTGATCTAAGCATAAGTGGTTGATTCTACGACTCGAAGTCACGACCTATAGGTCACACGAAGACAATTTTATTATTGCTCCAAAGCTCCTCTTCTCTCGCATCGGATATATAGGCATCACAATTGCTTGACAAAGATTTTGAGTTGAGTTAATTCATTGCTTAAATTGTGTTGGGAGGCTCATATTCTTTAACATGATATTAAAGCCAAAATTTTGATTAACTCGTCAAAACATTTCTTAGCCTATTGAACATATTATCACTATTCGAAGCCTACTTCTGAAAAAACCATTTTGGGCTTCTCAAAAACTAAGCTGGTATAAAGAGGAAAAATAGTACAACGAGACGGTTGTTAACTATGTTACTATCTCAACCTATTCTATTGCTTTCTGCTTCTCTCAACTGAACTCATCACCAACTCTTTTCCAGTTCGGTCCATTGAGGGTTGAGCCTCAGGCAGACTTCTTGATACTTATATAATTAAGAAAATATATGCCATACAAGCACCATTTCCAATTGTATAGTGAATTGAATCACTGTAAAGCTTTTCAAGAACCTATAATCATTCAAGTCTTTGTGCCTAGACTTGTGAAAAGAATTTCTTTGAAGTAATATACAAATTTACAGCTCTTCATGTATTTCGTTTGCTTAAAAAATTATAGTTAAAGAAGTCATTAAAACAACTTGAATAGTCCCTTGATTTCATATCTGTATTAAGACAAGTACTTCTCCAATTTTTCAACTTCTTCTGTGCTTCCAATGTACAATGGAACTCGTTGGTGTATCTGCAAAGATAGAAAAAGAAGAAACCAAATTAACTAACATATTTTGCTTGTTGGCAGCAGATGTAGCAGTCAGTTTGTTCTCACCTCAACCGGTTGAATATCAAGAATTCTTTGCTGGCCATCGGATCCTTTGCCACCGGCTTGTTCCACAATAAAGCTCATTGGGGCACACTCATACAAAAGCCTCAACTTCCCGTTCCTGCTCCTCTTATCTCTCGGATAACCATAAATACCACCATATAAAAGAGTCCTATGAAAATCACCAACCAAACTGCCAATGTACCTAGCAGAATAAGGCTTACAATTAGGACCAGGGTCCTTCAAGTGATCGATGTACTTTTTCAACCTATCATCCCATAGCTGGTAATTTCCTTCATTGAACGCGTAAATCTTTCCAGCCTTTGGTATTTGGATGTTTTCATGTGTCAGAATGAATTCTCCAAACATCGGATCCAAGGCGAAAGAGAAGACTCCATTTCCCAATGTGAGCACGAAGATCACTGAGCTCGAGTACATGCAGTACCCTGCTGCTAAAAGGTTGTTCCCTGGTTGGCACACATTCACTATGCACCTCTGCTCCACAGTGTCAAGCTGCAATTTTGGACATGTGTATTCGATGGTTAACTATTCTGATTAAAAGTTGAGATAATTATACTCCAATGCCTTTCGGTGATCTAATTTATAAAATAGCCAGCAAATGTATAGGTTTTGTATATTAAGTATAAATATACATATAATATACCTATTGTATACATTAATATACATATCGTGTACATAAATATATACACGTTTTGTATATTTTGGCTAGCTCTCATAATTAATTTTGGCCGACAGGCCAAAAATGAAAAAATCCCCAAAAAATTCAGGCACCAGAGAGCTAATCATTCTGGCACAATTCATAACTAAATAGACAAAAATATTGATCATAGGAAGTATCTAGTAGATATAACAAGCATGGCAATGAAAGATCCTACTTGTACTGACTCTCGATAAGAGAGAATATATAGGTAATCTGGTTAGTACCATGGTAGTATCTTCAAGATCAAGGAGGCAATCGTCATTTGGACTGTATATTCCGAATACAGAGCCTGTAGATACAGCAGCATCAATATTTGATGATCCATCAAGAGGGTCAAACACCACAATGTAGTTCCCATAGTAACTCTCCTCTATTGCCACTGGTACGTCCTCTTCCTCTGATGCTATAATTCCTGTCCGTCCACTCGCCCTTAGACAATTTGAGAATACCTGTCAAGCCATTAGCTCAATAATGCAATACTAGTAATTAGTTAACATACTTCTTACTGCAAAAACCTCGAACCATTGAGCAACAAACAAATAAAAAAGACATAAATTTGTGTTGGATATGTAAAGCAGTACGAGAAGTAAATAAATATTACAAGTGTTCGAAAGGATAAACAAACAAGCCAATATTCAGAACTGCCGCAAGGTTGTTGAGTCTTGAATCTTGATAACCTGAAATCAAGAAACACTAAATCTGGATTATTACAACTGTGGCTGAGTCGAGAGATGGCTCTCTGTCTTTAAGACAAGATTGCCCCGTATATATGCTTTTACGTTAACGGACAATAGTCTCCCAAGATAAAACAGCAACTAATCAACACTACAAAGCAAATAGGTTGATTCTGACGAAGAAAACAAACACGAAACGACTTGCTAAAGAATGGAAAAGGAAGGAAGAGTTTTTTGTTGTTGTCCACTGTTTCTGCTCACGTTTTGGACAGAATTTGTTTCTCTCTTCTGTTTGTCTCTGTGTGTATATTGTGTCTTGTAGTCTCAACAATTGAGCCAAAAGGCTTCAATATATAGCATAAGGGGAGGGACTTCTCAAACTGCCAAGTAATGACTGTTTATGGCCATTAGTGAGGGAGTTAATCAGCCAAGTAATGACTGATTGATTTAATGTGCAACATAAATGAGCTTTTAGGGAGGAGTTATGGGCAGATTAATGGAGTTTTTAACGTTCCAAAAACCAACCCAAACGGTAAGCAGAAACTTTCTGCCTTCCGTCGTTCCCAATTTCATCTTTCCAGAAACTCCAGGGACCAAACTGTAAATATTAAACAATTTGGGGTCCATCAGAAGAAGCCCAAGGCCCACGTCCCACGACCCGTGACCCGAGCCCGGACCGGACGGGACGGGCGGGCGGCGGCGGCGCGCATGTGGACTAAGCCTTGAACCCAAGCACATCTAGGTCCTCCCTCCTTCAAACACATGAGTTACCCCTTGGGGTTCCAAACCCTTAGCCAATTTTGAGACTTATAAAGAGAGCAATTCTTCCTTTTCCCACCGATGTGGTAGATTTGTCCCACATCATATTTCCATGCCTCAAACACCTTACTTCGTGGACCAATATCTCTTTCATTTCTCAACGAAATTTGACGATTCTTGGCCCTACGGTCATCTACCGACTTAGTAGATTATGCACGTGTGAAGAGACAAAGCCTCCAACATGCGAAACCATAGTGTTTAAGTCATTACATATGGGTGGACGTACCTCCTCACCAAAGGCAAATTTCCAACAATCTCCATTTGAAAGAGATTTTGGCGCACACACAAGGTGCCTACTTTCAGCGAAAAGATATTGCATCAGGAGAGGTAGCTTCTGCTTTGAACCTTCCTAGTTGAATACCACCAGACTTACTTACTGCGCGGTGAACGTGATGTCTTGAACCGTCAATGTTTAGTGTAAGCCAAGACAATGATACCAACACAATAACTCTCCTTATTCATTTTCTTCTTATTGTTCTGTTCGTTGTGGCCATGGACACACTTGGATTCTTAAGTGCGTTCATTTGAGGCGGCATGTCCTCGCACTTAAATATGTGATCTCCTACAAGGTATTCTGCTATACCCCACTTCACAAGTGTTAGGAATCATTAAAAGTTTTCACAACATTAACCTCAACCGTTTGAGGATCGTTAAAGGTTTGGAAGCTTAACCTTTACCCACCATGTAGGTAGCACTTTAATGTCTATCACGGGAATAACTTTGGATTCATGTTTCCCTACAGAAATCATCATCCGAACTGCTCTTGCTTCCACCGAAGCACTCAACTGAACCTTTTGCAGCTTAGTTTTCCATTGAACCAAATTCTTGGTATCTTCAGTCAGTATGGTTGGGTTACCACCGCAAAAGTTCGTATTGTTTGGGTTTTAAGCCCATTTCCCTAGACAGGCAGAACACTTGATCTCCGGGTAGTCCCTTAGTTAAACGTGTCCGCTATATCCTTTGATTAATAATCAAGGAAGTGACACCCGTGATGATCAACTGCCATACGGTCTTATGTCTCTGACAGATATGTCCAGACGCCGTCATCCGTGTCCTTCCTGAAGCCGACCGGATAGCCACAGTGTATAACTCCTGAAGGCACGGGTTTCTTCCAATAAGGGACGTCCTCTAAGGAGTCATGAAGTTACTCAACTTTTTTCATGCTTTGTATAAAGCGATAAACTCTGATTCCATCATGAATCGGCCGATGCAAGTTTGCTTAGAGGATTTCCAAGACCCACCATACACATTTACTTGTGGCATTGGTGTTCTTCATATCTGATGTCCAGTTTGCATCACTGTGTTCTCCCATAACCGCTGAACATCCAGAATACCATAATCCGTAGATAGGCGAATATTTTAGATATCGTCATATCCTACTTAACGCTTTCTATCGATTATTTCCAGAATCATGAGTGATCCTTAGTTCAACTGATCTGCTTTGTAGGCCAATACCAGGTCGGTTGTAGTGTGTACAATACATTGAACTACATGTGATCTGCACATATCGCTCCTTGTCTATGGGTACACCATGATTCCAATCAGTTCTATGATTCATATCCATTGGTGGCTTCAACGAGACTTTCAATTATCTCACAACTGAGTTTGGAGTTAGACTAGTCCGTTAGATGTCTTAGAAATCCAATTCCTAAGATGTCATATGTGATACCCGTATCTTGTGTTTCAATATAACTTCCACTTTCAGACTGTTGATTTTTCAACTGTTGTCTTTCTAACTTCAGAGTCAATGTTTCTGTGGTTAGATTCATTATTTCTGTTTTATCTGAAACTTCTAGGACCAAAATGTGAACATTTCAGGGACCAAAATGAAAGTTCAGGAAGAAGGCCAACAGTCCAGCAAACCAACTCTGATCCTCCCCTTCCAACTCTCCGGTTAGGAAGGTTGTTTCAACATCCATGCCACGCAAGACTGCAATGGCCCGGATATTAAGCTATTCACAGGGAAGCACATGTACAAGTAGCCGAGGCCTTATACTCGTCATGTAGATCCATCTACTTTGTACTCACTTTTGAGTATCATTTTTCACAACCCAAAGGTTCTTTTTCCGGAGGAAGATCAACCACTACACAAGTATGGTTCTATATGATAGAATCTATTTCTCTCTTTGTAGCTTCTTTCCAAAGCAGCGCTTCTGGAGATGACAATTATTTGTTAATTATCCATGGTTCATTCTCAACCATACAAGCTAGAAGGCCTAGTTCATTCTCAACCATACAAGCTAGAAGGTCTAGAACAAGTCTTTGTCCCCTCTTTGCTCCGTCTCGGTTTAACATCTAGAATCCCTAAGTTCTGTAGATATGGAATATTAAGTTCCGGATAGACAACAACTTTCGAGTCCTGTAGATACGGAACGTCTAGTTTCGTACAGTCAGGCCCTCGCGGGTTCTTGTTAACCTTGAGCAATTACTTATTTTTCCTTTTCAAGGAAAGTTATCTTCAAAGAATTCAGCATTCTTTGACACCAAGAGACGATACACACTACTGTTATTTGCAGATCCAGTGGATATGCAATTTACAGTCTTATGTCCAACATGACCTGTTTCGGTATTCCAACTTCTACCAAGCCACCCCACATCACAACATTTGTATGTGAGATCCTTTCCATGTCTCACACGGAGGGTTATCCTTATCCTTATGCGTATTTCTGTTGAGAATCGCATTAGCGGTAAGGATCGCCTTACCCCGCATATTTTTGGGCGTACGGCTTTGCGCTTGGCTAACACCGTTGGACTGAGGTGAGTAATGAACATTCGTTTAATAAACGATGCTTCACATTCTCCCCCTCTATCACTATGAATTCCTCAATCCGTAGGCTTAGTTGATTTTCAACTTCTGCTTTGTAGCACTTATTCGCTTTAAGAACTTCATCTTTGTTTTTCACCAAACAAAGGATACAATGCGTTGTACCATCATCAATGAAGGTCACAAAGTACTTGTCTCCCCCATCTCTTTTGTACAAACTTCAAATCACCCATGTAGGTGTGACTAAGGTCTAGAGGAGCGATGCTTCTTCTGTTATTCCTTTGACGGAATGGAAAGGTAATTTTGCCTCTTCGCCTACCTCACATTCATTTTGAGGGTTTATGTCGACAGAAGGCAACAATCTTAACTTCGTTAGCTTTTGAATGGCTTTCTATTTGACGTGTCTTAATCTATGATATCATAGATGCACAGATTACAAATATATCATTCTTTTGGCTACAGACATATTGTACCATTCTTAGTTATTACAGACCTGTTGGACTAGTCTCAAATCAGCTTGACCAACAACGTCCCTTAAACCAAGTTTGAGACATGTATCCCTCATTTTAGAGTGATCCCATTCCCTGAAGTCCTATTGAGGACAACCTTTAGAGGTGGTGTTGCTTCACATGAACAACCTCTTTCCCGTGGTTAGGGCGTAACCGGATCATATGTGATCTGGATACTCTGGCCCACTCCAGTTGCTTTGGCCGACTAAGTGTCCAATTTCTTTTCTGCCTTTCTTTTGGCCTTCAGATCATTTAAGACCTGGAAACTCTGGTCCACCTTACTAGGTGTCCATTACTTTTCTTATCAAATGAATTATGGCCCCACTCCAGTCGCCCGTAGGCTTTGTATGACTGAGTGTCCAATATCATCCTATCAAAGGAATTTTGGCCCACTCTAGTCGCCCGTAGGCTTTGTACGACTGAGTGTCCAATATCATCCTATCAAATGAAGGATCTTCTGTCAAATAGTGTGACAGGGTCAACTTCTTAAGATAAGACATTATCTTTTAGTCTTCTTCCCTTGAGATTGGTGCCCATACAATTGTTGGCGCTTACTTAAGAGTGGTAACAGTTTTCGCACAGTCAGTGGATCTTTTTTCCTCGTATGTGCGAACATACTTTACACACTTTTAATAATTACACTTAAAAGAACGGATCTTTTTAAGTCGTTTACAAAATCCAATCTTTAAACGGGAAGAAAGATGAGATTAAACTTATGATTTTAAAGCGTAAGGAATATCAATTATTTCGTGAAAACATTTTCATATTCCTCCTTACTTTAAACCCTTTTTAATCAGACATCATTTAATCTTATTCATGACAAGGAAGAAAAATTACTTATCCCAATTTTGGATTCTGGCCCACTTCAGTCACTTCATCGGACTGAGTGTCTATTTCCTCCTTACCATAATTCGGATCCTTTGTCTGGGACAGATATAGGCCTTCTGCTACAAGATAGAACCACATCTTCAGCCTTCTCTTCTTGTCCCAGTTGACATCCTCAGCCTCTCGTGGGTGCTTGTTCCCACCACTCTCGGGAGCGGTGACACCATGAACACGTTGGCCTTCATCAGCATAATCAAAACTCTCTTCTACCAGAAAACCACAGCCATATCCAGATTTGGTCACACAACTTTCGACCGACATCTTTCGAACACTAATACAATCTTGTCTTAAACTTGTTGGATATGTAAAGCAATACGGGAAGTAAATAAATATTACAAGTGTTCGAAAGGATAAACACCTGAAATCAAGAAACACTAAATTTGGATTGTTACAACTATGGCTGAGTCGAGAGATGACTCTCTGTCTTTAAGACAAGATTACCCCGTATATATGCTTTTACGTTAACGGACAATAGTCTCCCAAGATAAAACAATAACTAATCAACACTACAAATCAAATAGGTTGATTCTGACGAAGAAAACAAACACGAAATGACTTGCTGAAGAATGAAAAAAGAAGGAAGAGTTTTCTGTTTTTGTCTACTGTTTCTGCTCACGTTTTGGAAAAATTTGTTTATCTCTTCTGTTTGTCTCTGTGTGTATATTGTGTCTTGTAGTCTCAACAATTGAGCCAAAAGACTTCAATAAATAGCATAAGGGAAGGGACTTCTCAACTGCCAAGTATTGTCCGTTTATGGCCATTAGTGAGGGAGTTAATCAGCCAAGTAATAGCTGATTTAATGTGCAACATAAAGGAGCTTTTAGGGAGGAGTTATGGGCAGATTAATGGAGTTTTTAACGTTCCAAAAACCAACCCAAACTGTAGGCAAAAACTTTCTGCCTTCCGTCGTTCCCAATTTTATCTTTCCAGAAACTCCAGGGACCAAACTGTAAATATTAAACAATTTGGAGTCCATCATAAGAAGGCCAAGGCCCGCGGCCCGGGCGGCGGCGGCGCGCGTGTGGACTTAGCCTTGAACCCAAGCACATCTAGGTCCTCCCTCCTTCAAACACATGGGTTACCCCTTGGGGTCCCAAACCCTTAGCCAATTTTGAGACTTGTAAAGAGAACAATTCTTCCTTTCCCACCGATGTGGTAGATTTGTCCCACATCATATTTCCATGCCTCAAACACCTTACTTCGTGGACCAATATCTCTTTCATTTCTCAACAAAATTTGACGATCCTTGGCCCTACGGTCATCTACTCACTTAGTAGATTATGCACGTGTGAAGAGACAAAGCCTCCAACATGCGAAACCCTAGTGTTTAAGTCATTTAATATGGGTGGACGCACCTCCACACCAAAGGCAAATTTCCAACAATTTGTTCCTTGACCATTAATGAGCTAAAAAATCTTATGCTAGAAAGAGAAAACTTCTGATAAATGCAGCCTACCAAGAACAGGATTCAATGCACCACATTCTATAACTAGCTCCGCTAGATTAGATATCCTGATTCCTGCTTGTTTGGGAATCATAATAGCAACTTCACTTCTTACACATAATTATTACTCCCGTCTAAATGAAGTTTTGTTCATCTGTGTACACGAATTCACATCAATCTCTTCATTTAGAAGTTTGGATTACAATATCCGCCTGAAAGACATAATTCTATTTAGTTCTTCTGAGTGTCAAATTTAGTTGAAACACAAAAGTTGGTTATCTATAAGATTTTCAATTCAGAAAAAAATGAAATTTTATCTAATGAAATAGATTTAATCTAATGTTCGACCTTACTGTAGAAGTAAATCAAAATCAAACTTGTAAAGCAACAAAAGATGATCTTATTGATATAGAGGTAGTTAAATTCCTAGCTAGATACTACTCCGTATTGAACTACAAGAATGAGTTTCCACCGAGGTGTGGTGCCATAGTTGGAATTTCTTTACCCCTAACCACAGATATAGAGTCGGAGAGCCTTTCAGTATGGACCCTTTTCCGATTAATGGGCTATGCAGTGCGAATTTGAATTAGTCAAGCTAGTGGATTATGGTTACTGAATGGTTAACTGCCAAACAAAAGGAATTACAAGAATGAGTTAATAACCTCGTTAGAGACAACATCGAGCTTTTTCTGGTCCTCTCCTTGAACATTAACAGCACCATGAACTCCAGTAAGTTTGGAAATGCCAGCTCTCTGAACCAGTGAAGCAATCTGCTTACAAGCCATAGAAATACTCGAAAGAACAATTGTAAGTTCAGCATCAATAACCCCATCCTGTTCTTGTTTCAACAGCCAGTTAGTTAATGTCTCCAGTTTATACACACTCTGTTTCTTAGTTGTTTTGGCCTCTGCTGCACTACTACTCTTCTTCAAGACCATGCACTTTATTCCACCATGCCTACGCTTTCTCTTTATGTTGTTTTTGGTACACAAAAACGAAGTCTTTTTGTGTTGGAAAAAGGATAGGCGAGAGAAGCTAAGGTTTGAAGTTGTTGGTGCTGTGGCTGTTGATGCTGCCATTGGTAATTTTGCGTTACTAATGATTTTGCCTTAGTGAGTAGTGATCACAACTTTTCAGACTTACAATTTCTTTCTCGTCCTTTACTTTGTGAAGGGAAAATCTAGAAGGCGAAATCCCCCACTGCACTGTGAGGCCTTCACAAAGTGGGATGTAAATCGAGGGATATGCGCGAGTGAATGACCTGCAGCAAGGAGAGGACCAAGGACACAAACCCAAAGAACAACCCTCGCAATATTTCAGCAAAGACTATCACCACACGGATTCAAACCCGCGACGTCGGAGTGGTTGTACCCCAATCACCTTGCCACTTACCAACTCGCCTATGCCCCTAGGGCTTCTTTCTCGTCCTTTACTATAACAATTATTTCCCAATGGCCAATTCGAAACTGACTCGATATTCATTGTTTTCTTTCACTACTCACTAAAACTTACTATCTTTAATCAAACTAAAAGACTCTTATTGTATATTAACTTACCTAAAGTGTGCTAATAGCAGCTAATCTTAATTTCAATGGCTTATTAGCTCAGAAGGGAAGCCGGAATCTGAAGTTTATGAATTCGAGATTCTAATTCTCTTAAGTTATTGATTTTAAAAAAAAATTATATATAGTATTCAAGAAATTTCTAAAGAACAATTTAAAATTTGAATCAAAATTACTGAATTCCGCATACCAATCACACTGGCTCCGCCATACTCTACAGATACTTCTATTGTATTCATTCTTTTCATTTTATATGAGCAATTGTCAGGACATGAAGTTAGATAAAAAGTTTAAAATTAAAAAAGTTTCTAAATATGAAAACAAATTCTCAATTTTCCTCATCTAGCATCTAAATAAAGAATGTCATATAAATAAACAGTAAACTTATTTTTAAACGATTTTTGTGGGACAAATTGTTATTTCTTGGGGAGTGGGGCCTGGTTGGAAATTGTGGGGATGGAAGTGTTAGGCTGGTAGTTAAGAGGGTCCCACTTATCCATCTTTGTGGAACCTAACCCTTTCATTCGTGGTTAAGCTTTCCAAATTTCCCACAATGAGTCACAGACATATATTTTATCGACTTGTCTAGCCATGTAAACCAAAGTGTGTCTCGATGAGATGGTAATTTTGTACAGACCAATAGTTTGTTAGAGAATATTCCAATTGTTCCTAGTTGATTGTGTAATTGTCTCTAATGAAATTCATAATAATGTTGTGAATAACTTCACCGTTACCTAGATGTTTTGAATATATTTGAATATTCAAATTCTTTCACATGCATCATCCACTTATCTACACATGCAAAAACGTAACTTCCTCAAAAATTAAACAAAAAGAATAATGTTATATGTAAGTGATGTTATTTTGAAGATAAAATGATAAAATTTGAAGTTTTCTTCCGCGTATGAAATGTTTAGTTATTCCAATTGTTAGTTTTTGACAACTGACGTATGAATATTGCAAGGAAACCTCAATGTACCACTTGTAAGAATATCTTGACAAAAATATAAAAGAAAACAACTAGCTAAACAAGAATAAGACATTAATACATGGGGTACATGGATTGACTTGAATCATTAAGAAGTGTCTTCCGGGTAAGATCCCTAGGGGTTGTTTGGTTACAAGGATAAGGTATTATAATTGTAGAATAGTGTAATTCTCCTTGGTTGGAGGCTTTTCATTCATGCAATATTTATAGATATTTACAAATCTAATTGGAGAAGGATATCTACTTTACATAATTACACTAGAATAATAATTATAGAATATATTTAGAATATTAATATATTCTCTATCACACCCCCCTCAGTCGGAGCGGGAGGAGGCCAGATGCTGCGTTGGCCTGGATGACCGGCCCACAGGGTGTCATGACTCTTCTTTATAATACCCCATCTAATAACTCTAAATTTCGACACGTAGACCCTCCGACCGGTGGTGAGCAATAGACTATCTTCTACCAAAAAATGTCTCATCTTTCCTTGGGTGGCTAACATCACGAGTTGCTTGGCTGCTGGATCATACTGTATGCTCTTTTTTATAGCCTCTCGAATGTCCCAACTTGTTGAAGTGATGGCGGTAAGCTCGGCCTTTCGACTCAAGACATCGGCCACGATGTTACCCTTGCCCGATTTATACTCCAACTCAATCTTGTGATTCACCTCACGTCTAGTAGGCAAGGGCTTAGGTAGCTCCTCGGGCATAACATTTTTGTTCTCCTAGAGTTGCTTCTTTACGCAAGGCGACAATGTCTCTTGGCTACTATTGTCTTCCTCCAAACTTGCAATGATTGCCATGAATGTCGACTCCTCTTTCTTGAGCCCCTTGATAAGTTGCATAGCTGAAGGTTGTGCTTGGCCCTGGCCCCGTGGCATAGTCACCGTAGGCACCATGCAAGCTCCTTCTCGCTAAAAAACTAAGAGACGTTGGAGGTAGGGGTCGATCATCGCGTGACAATGTCTAAAGAATTCTTGCCCCGGAACAATGTCAAAGATATCCATAGTAGTGGCGGTAAAGTTTGTCGTACCTTTCCAATTGTCTAATTTTATCCCAACGCTATTGGCTGCACCACGAGCATTCTCTGGTTCAGCATTCACGGTTTTGATGCGAGCGTTAATTGGAGAGAGCTTCAAATCTTATCTCTTTGTTGTGGCCTCGGTCATAAAATTATGAGTTGCTCCAGTTTCCACTAATGCGTGATCGAGCTTGTTGTTGATAGTGAGATCTATGTATTGGTTTCTATTATCATCAGGCTGGCTAGATTGCTTCTTGACAACGCCACATAGTTTGATCATCCCTAACTGTGCAGTTCCCGAACTTTGTCCTTGTGTTTGATCTTTCTGGTCACGAACCATAGCACTGAGGCTCTTTAAGTCGGGATAGTTCCTAAAGCCATGCGGTCCTCCGCATATGTAGTGTCCCTTTTTCTCGGCTTGCACCTTCTTCTCAGCGTAGCCTTGACAACTATTTGACTTCTTACCATCGAACTTGTTGGCATCTTGAGACTTAGGGTATTGTTGGTGCATCTTTTTCCTTTGCCATGGTCTCCCCCATCTTTGGCATTACTACCCCTTGACTCATTACATTTGCCTTTGTCGTGCTTGTCATGCCTGAAGTTTATCAAAGACTCGACCTCCACTATGGCTTGGTCTATGTCTATGACTTGACGATGTTGCAACTCCTGCTTAGCCTAATTCTACAATTCGTCCATGAAGTGGAAAAATAAGTCATCACTGGTCAGGTTGGGAATTTGAAGCATCATGGTGGTGAACTCTTTGACATAGTTGTGTATACTCCATGTCTGCTTCAATTCCCTGAACTTATGCCTTGCTTTGTATAAGACATTATTTAGGAAGAATTGACGCATGAACTGGTCCTACGTGCTAATGGCGCACATACCTCTCTCAACATCGGCCACCTTCCTTCTCCATCATAGCATGTCAGTCTCTGATAAGTACAACACAACAGTGTTGATCTTGGCCTCATCATCACTCACTTTTCTATGCTTGAAATAGTTCTCTAAGTGTCGAAGAAAGTTCTCCACTTCTTGTGCATCACGAACCCCTTTGAACATTGGTGGCTTGGGAGCCTCGATCTTAGCCTCCCTCATTACAACAATATTGATGGCTGCCTCGGTCACGCCATTGTCAACCTGCTCCTCGAGTTCCTCTATCTTTGCCTTCATAACATCGATAGTACTCAACGCCTCCATGAGTCTGCACTCTAAGGTAGTGACAATTTTCTTTAACTCAAATTCCACCTGCTTGTGACCTTCAAGTCATTCCGGACGCTCTCAATTTTTTCAAGGGTATGCCCCTCAAGAATACTAAGGGTACCTTCCACTTTCCCTAAGCATTGGCCAACAATATCGAGGGCGTCCATCCCCACGTTAACCTTCATAACCCACTCTTAACCGAGTGAGACATCCTCAGGTAGGACCTCCACGTCATCCTCACTCACACCAGTGGCAGAAGGTTCTTAGGATGTAAGCCCTTCGTTTGGCACAACCTCGGGTGATACCTCCTGGCTCTTGCTAGCGGCATTCCTCTTTTTGGTATGGCCCTTCTTGCTATCGTCATCCTGAGTGACGTTGGCTTGGGTGTTAGCAACATTGATTTCTCCGTCGTTTGCCATTTTCTTAGTATTAATCTTTGCTCTGATACCACGTTGTCACGTCCTTAGTCTTCAACTAAGCGCATGTACGACACTTGACAACGTGCTCACGTTCTTGCACAACTTGCTCACGATATTGCTATGCCAAGTCATCCTAAATTATTACTCTCAAGATCGCTAAGAAAATGGTAGATTAGGAAGACCGAAATTTGCTAAAATGAAGCTTTTATATTGTAGAGAGCTTGAATTTTTTGCTTGATGATTTACAAATGAATGACTCTCCTATTTATATTTCTCACCTAGGGGCTAGTATGTAAATAATAATTATTGTACAAATTCCTACATATTTACAAATAAGTCTCTATTCTAGAAATCTATACACAACTAGAGTATTTTAAATACTTTCTATGCAATTCATGAGATTCTAGATACTTACAAGGGAAATCTCCATATGTCTCTAGAATCTTCCCATAATATTTAGCCTTCCTTCTATGTAACCATTACACATGTCAAATATATGTGCCAAGTGGCACTTAGGTGTCATGATGACATGTGGTCCTCACATTAGGAACTATGACAATTTAGTGAAGCCTTAAAGGGAAAATGCAATGAGAAAATTATTTCGTGGCTTCATAACCTTTTCTCTACAAAGTATAAAGTATAATTTGTGAACAAGATCGAGGAAATTTCTAATTTTGCCTACAGCAAAAGCCAGCTTAGCCAATAAGAAAAATGTTAAAGTAATGAGCGCAAATAACACGCTGAATGAAAAGCAATTATCTCTTTTATGACGTCAATTGCAACTTTTAGAGTTTGAAACTTCAATTACCGGACATAAATCAAGTTGATAAGAAAAGATAATATATAACACTTAGTTATTATTGAAAATTATAAATATTTATTTGAAATTAACAAGCAAATATTAAACACATCCGAAAGGAATCAAACAAATGTGCCGACTTTCTAGTTAATGGTCATAAACATGAAAATGGCTATAAACATTGTCTTTTTATTTTCTTACCAAAAAAAGAACACGTACTTGTTAGGCGTCAACTAGAACTTAGAAGGCAAGAAGTAAACTTACTAAAAACAAACCAGAGAATCAACGAAACAATATTTCTATAAAATGATAAGGAATAAAACTAAATTAAATAAATGAGAAGCAAACGCGTGGGCTCCACTAACTTTCACAAAATACCCTTCCCCTCTATTCGTGCACACCAAATTCATAGAATTCGTCAAATTTAGAAGGCCATATATATGCATTCCAAGTTTAAAATTAAAAAATAATATAAAGATCAATAGTATCCACAAAAATAAAATAAAACCAACTAAGAAGGTGGCAAGAAATTCAAAGTACATACCGCATTTTTCTCCTCTTCATCCTCCAAACTTTCCCTATATAAATTCAAGAAACCCCTTCATTAATCTTCATCTCAAGAACCATAGTTCTTAAATCTATTATTTTCCTTGAGTTCATCAATCATCAATAAAACAACCCAATAAAATATCTCACAAAAAAAACCAAAGGAAAAGAATAGAAATGGCTGCCACTATGAGATCCTCTTTGATTCTTTTCTTTGTTAGCACCCTTTTCCTTCAAGGCGCTTTAGGTACGTATTTTATATAATTGCATCATCTTTTTGATTTCTTTGAATATGCAGCATGCATGTTTTTATTTGCAATATCTAAAGTAGTTATAAATTTATTCCACAATCAGGCAGAACTACATGGTCGGAAGGATTTCAATTGAATCTCCTTCGCTTAAAAATTATATTGTGCAAATAAAGTAAAAAAATAATTATTTGTACATATATAAATTGCTCAATCCCCTTGATGTAAAAAAATGTTTCTAATGTAACAACAAAGATGGATCAAGAATTGTTTCAATTGACACATATGTTCTTGCAGTTTTTTCAAAGCCCTAATCTTAAAATTTCTGGCTACGTCATTATCTACGATACATGAATTTCTTTAATCGTAGATTTTGATCATTTGGTTTGTTGGTTTTCTTAGGGAGTTTCATCTGTGAGGATTTGCCAACAAATGTGTGTGGCTTCGCGATCGCGACATCAGGGAAGAGGTGCTTGTTAGAGAATTCAGCAGGGAGTGATGGGAAGGTTGAGTATCAATGCAAGACATCTGAGGTTATTGTTGGAAACATGAAGGAACACATTGAGACAGATGAATGTGTTGATGCTTGTGGTGTTGACAGAAACTCTGTTGGGATTTCTTCTGATGCTCTTCTTGATTCTCAATTCACCTCCAAACTTTGCTCCCCTGCTTGTTACCAACATTGTGCCAACATTGTTGACCTTTACTTCAACTTGGCTGCTGGAGAAGGTAACAACATTGTTTATTTTGATCATTTCCATTTTCAGTTGCACTTTGTTTGACACTATTTATTATTAGTCCTTTCCATATAGAATAACACAACACATTTTTATTAAGTCAAACTATTACTAACAAATTATTATATTCTAGACATTGAGAAGAACGGTTGGAAAAAGTCAAAATTTAAATTGAAAAATGAATGCCTAGAAATGTTGGTCCGGATATAACATAGGCTACTTGTTTTTTCCAGAAATGAATTTAACATTTTTCTATAATAGACATAATTAAGTTATTTCGTAATAAAAATTAATTTTAAGACTTTGATACAATAAACTACAAGTTGGATGATCATCTGTAAAATTTAGGTATTTATGTTTTAGTAATGTTTTTGTGTGTATTGGAAATGTGCAGGAGTGTATTTGCCAGACTTATGCAACAAGCAGAGGACCAGCCCACACCGTGCCATGATTGAGCTATCGAGCAATGGAGCTGCTCTTGAAGATGCAGCTGATGCTCCAGCTCCGTCGCCTGTTTCTTTCTAATTTATTCTTGCACAAATTTGAAATTTAATGCATATACATACTGCAAACATTTTTTTTTCGTACAAAAAATGTATCATCATTGTTGTGTTTTCATACAATTAAAGAGGGATGTGGGGGGAATTTTGGTTCATTTCTAATTTTCCCTTTGGATTTGTTGAGAATTGTTCCGAGAGATCTTTTTACATCAAAAGTTGAATGAATATTCTTATATTGGGATTGCATCAGTTGTCTATTGTCTTCTTTAATTTACCTGGTTGTTTCATGTTTTTTGTTTTTGAAATATTCTATAAGTTTTGACAAAACGATAGAGGAAGTATTATCACAAATTTGGGACAATCCGAGTTTGAATTAAATTTACCCTTCCGAGTATTTCAAAAACACCACTAACAAGGTCAAATCCGAAGATAATTTCGACGTTAAAAATTTATTCATATTCGATATTTATATCAAACTCATTATATGTTGGAAGATACACAAATATCATTAACTATAGTTAATTAATGTGTATTTTTCTTTATTAAATCACTTAACTATGGTAATATGTTACATTGATTTGGTGTAAATACTTAAATGTGAGTAACTATTTACCAATTTCTATAGGGTAGTGTATATTAGCCCACAAGTAAAGGGAAAAAACTACTCTATCATCGGTAATATAGCATAAAGGAAATGACACCCTACCAAGTACCAATACGAGTTTATTGACCAATACGTACCACTACGTATACTCATAGTCCCCTACCAACATAAGTACATAGCATGCCTAATATTTAGAAGTCACAACATTGTACTTTTCCAGAATACAACAAAGACATATTCCTTGTTCATATATAGGCATCATATCAAATCACAGTGCAAGAAAAATTCATGTAGCAATACTGAAGTGTAGATGTACAATTGTATAAGATGAAAGACACTTAAAGGGTGTTTGGATTGACTAATTTTAAGTGTTTTTTTGGCTTTTAAACACGTTTTACTTTTTGTGGTGTTTGTGAAAGATAAAAATTGCTTCTAAGCATTTATTTTTAGGTCAGAAGAGTACAAAAATAAGCTAAAAGTCGAAAGTTGGGTATTCCCAACTTATGACTTTTAGCTTTTAGCTTATGAACTACTTTTAAAAAACCAAATTCAAACACCCTCTTAGTATATATCATGTCAAAAAGTCAAAATGTGTCGCAAGAATGCTTAAGTGACGAGCACAGAATGTAGTAATATAAATAAGTTTGTGCCGCATAAAAATACTTATTAAACTATCGATCACATTGTTGAGATCACTGGATCAATAACCATGTGTCAAACGGAAACTAATAAATCAAATTTTGGACAACGATAAATAAGACAATAGAGAAAAATATATTAAAAGAGACATAATAATTTAATGTGATTTATTCAATTGACCTATATATGAGCAATTGACTAATATAATAAACAATACCAACCCTTAAACAAGACTCTCCAACCGTAAAGAACTACATTGTGGGATCCGGCTCCTCTCCATTTCCAATTTCCTGTTTAGATGTATGACATTTGTCTATTTAAGAATCAAAGGTCTAGATTTATTTAATTAAACTAGAGTCCTAAACATGGTTAAAGATAGATATTAAAAACAAAAAATGGTGAACCAAATTTTAGAGGTCGTTGATGTCTTGAGCCTACCGTATCGTTCGCACAAAAAAAACGTCGAGTTCTATAACATTGAGGTTCTTTGGCCAAAGTGTTGAGTAAGAGTAAAATGGAGAAGATGAAGACTAAGTGTGGGAAAAAGAGTCGGCCTATAATTAGTTAAACCTTTTAATGCACTAATTTTATGGGTTAAAGGAGTTAACTAGACCGTTAATGTGGCCTCCAGTTAACTCTTTTAACGCACAAATTTAGTGCGTCAAAACTAGTTTTTGTCATTTTCTTTTCGGTACTTTGATTACTTCTTTTTTTGGGTCATTTAGTTTCCTCACTCTTTAGTCTTTTCCCATGAACTTTGCGGAAATAGTCATCCATGTCCACTGTTAAAATGTTTAAAATAATCTTGGCGTTACCAAATGTATCGTAAATGGTATTTAATTCTAACAGAACTCCATCATCAGAGTACAAGCGGGGCTCAACACTAAAGTTAGAAAGGAGTGCAAGCTCTAACTGGTCGTACCGTTCTATGAGGTACCTTTCCAACAATAAAAGTAGTGTTGTAAAAGAAGACTTGAGTACAATATGACAAACTGACAATACTCGGCAAATAATATTGACGATCCCATTAAGTACGAACAAATATAAAATATATATATATATATAGGCTTAAGTCATTTGCGGCCCCTAAAATTGTCCACAGATTTAGCATAATCACCTCAATTGGATTTATTTTGATTGAACACCTACACTTCTAAAAATTTGTACCTATTAAACATTTTTTTGATAATCATAAAAAAAAAAATGTAAGGTGTGTGATACTCGCGATGATGTGGCAAAATGATTAATTAAAAAATGACATGTGGCATTGGGGTCCAAAATAATTATTAAAATAATTATAAGTAAAAAATAATAATTTTAAACCTAAACCCTAAACGTGTTGCTGCCGCCGCAGCGCCGTTCCCATTCATCTTCATCCCCACTTCTTGTTCTTCAAACCAATCCTCACGTTTCTTCCTTTTTCTTGTTTCTGGATTTGTTTTGGCTTTAGGTTTAGATTTGATGCTATTTTTTGGCTTTAGGTCACCTCAAGGTTTGTGACATGGCCTCTACCTTTATTAGGTCACCTCAAGGCTTTTGGAGATTTAAATAAATTGGCCCAACCCTTTCGTTTGGGCCACCACAAGATATTGGGCAACAATTTCATTCTCACATTGGCCCGACCCTTCCTTTTGGGTCACCACAAGACTTGTGTCACAATAGCATATCAACTCAATCAAGAGACATCAACAAGGAGCCAAATATCATCAACGTAATCATCATTAAAGCATAAAGGGGCCACATTAAACAATTCAAAGCTCCGAAAGTGTCGAAGTACATCATTTCAACATTTACGCCGTAAGTTGCATGGTTAACATTCAATTCATTTGTAAAACATGGTGCGTCAAGCACCTGCTCGTCTCCACAAACACTTGACCACGAACATATCATCCATATATTGTGCAATACATATGCGAAAATTTTATGTAAGTGTTAAACAAGATAATATACCCGTGATATACACTTGATATACAGAAGTGTATATCACGGGTAATGTCTCGGCAGCAGCTAGGGATGGCAACGGATAGGATCTGGACCGGATCCTACTAGATCCAGATCCAGATCCGTTTTTCATACATGAATCCAGATCCGGATCCAGATCCAGCGGATCTATAAAAATCATATCCAAATCCGGATCCATCGGATCCGCCGGATCCACGGATCGGATCTGGATCCACATGTAAAAAAAATTACCTTGCTAAAAATGTAACCTTGCTAAGAATTTTTTTTTGAACTGACAAACGATTTTTACTTAAGTAACAGCCATCGTTTTTCAATTTTGAAATGTTCATATGAGATATTTTGTTCGTTGTCTCATTTTGATTGTGAGCTATTAATTAAAAATGTTGGACAATGACAATAATGTGGAAAATGTCGACTAGTATTTCCACAACGCGTAACTTGCATGTGGTTGGAATCTTCATAAATGAAGTGAATATAATTTTAACTACTTGTCTATGGAGATGTTAGTCATTCACTAATATAATATTGATTTTATTATCGAAGTTACCTCTTTATTTTTTTATTTTTGAGTTAACGCGGGAATAAATTAAACTTGTTTTGAGAATTAAACTTGCAAGGATGTGCTTAGCAATTTTAAGAAAATACTTATAAAATTACATTCTAGGTTATGAATATATTTAATAAAAAATGGATCCACGGCCTGATTCGGACCTGATACGGATCTCAAATACAAGATCTAGATCCAGATCCGATCCGTCGAAACGGATCCGGTCCGATCCGGATCCGTCGGGTCCAAATTTTGAAGATCCATATCCTATAAAACGGATCCGGATACACCGGATCCGGATCGGGTCCAGGATCCATTGCCAAGAGAACCCATCTCGGACAGCCCATCTCAAAAATGGACAAAGAAGCCAAAGCCCGGCACGGGCGATTCGTATATTTGGTATATATATTTGTAATATATTATAGTGTAAAGGTTAACTTAATTAGTTTTATACACTTACCATAATTGTATAGTTAGAATTGTGGTAGAATAAGGTTTTAGGAATAGGATTCTCCTATTATGAAAATATGTAACTTGTATATATACCTTTTCAATTAACCAAAATATTCAAGGGATTATTTCTTTCATGGTATCAGAAGACTAGGTCTAACAAAAATTTTCTCTCCCAAATTTTGTACCCTTATCGGTTGAAACCCCCCCCCCCCCCCCTCTCGGGTTTCTTGTCCAACATTCGTCTTCCGCTCTCAAAAATCTCTCATACTATTCCCAAATTTCCCCTCCTTCTTTGTTCTTTCAATATGTCTAAGAACAATTTTCATCCTGCCCTCATGGTTTCTAACGTCAAGAACAGTATCCCTATTGTGCTTGAGATGGAAAACGTCCAATATGCGACGTGGGCAAAATTGTTTAAAATTCACACTATCTCCCATCAAGTTATCCATCACATAATTCCTCCCGCTACACCTATTCTCGCGGAGGATCCTCAGTTATGGATTACTCTTGATACTACCGTTCTCCAGTGGATCTATTCCACTATTTCGGTTGACCTCTTACAGACGATTATTGAGCCGGATACCACGGCTATGGCTACCTGGAATAGATTGCGTGACATATTCCAAGATAACCAACATTCACGCGTTGTCACACTCGAGCAGGAATTTTCTCTAGTTCGCATGGAAGAATTTCCCAACGTGTCTGCATATTGCAAGAAACTCAAGGAGTTGGCGGACCAACTTCGCAACGTTGGCGCCCCTGTAACAAATAATCGTTTGGTTCTACAACTGGTTGCCGGTCTTTCTAAGGCCTATAATGGCGTTGGGACTCTCTTTCGTCAAAGCAACCCACTTCCCTCGTTTTATCAAGCCCGCTCCATGCTTACTTTGGAAGAAGCCGGTTTGGCTAAAAAGGCGGCTATCGGAGCAAGCCCCGTCGTCCTTCACAAATTCTTCGAGTTTTGTTGATAATTCGGGCCAAAACCATACTCATGGTGGCGGAAAAAATAATCGTAAGAATAATAACAAAAACTGCGGGGGCAAACGCGGCGATTCCGATGGTTAGCAGGCCGACAGTGGGCCCCGTCCAGTAAATAGTGGCCCTCCACCCTACTGGTCCCAGCAGTGGGGCCCGTGGCAGTGGGGCTGGGGCAATGGGCCGTGGGCCAGCAACCCCTATTTTCCGGCGGAAAGCCTTCCGGCGGCGGCGGTGGGCGTGGCCGGTCCTTCGAGCCCAATACAAGCGGACGCCACGCCCACTGGCCCAGTAACGCCAGTTCCAGTAGCTACGACCCAGTTCAGCCCAGTCCTGGAATACTTGGGCCCCGACCTCCGCAAGCTCACCACGCAGCAGGCCCCACTCAGACCGACATTGAGGCCGCAATGCACACACTTGAGTTGATGCAACCGGATCCAAATTGGTACATGGACACCGGCGCAACGACACACATGACTTTCGATCAAGGTACTCTCTCGTCTTATTCGAATTTGAGCAACCCTCGTGGTATAATTATCGAAAATGGTAACTCTATTCCAATTCAAGGTTATGGTCATAAAACGTTGTCTCCCCCAATCCACCCCTTATCTTGAAAAATACTTTACATGCCCCCAAATTGATTAAAAACTTAGTGTATGTCCGCAAGTTCACCACTGACAATTCCGTTTCTGTTGAATTTGGTCCTTTTGGTTTCTCTATGAAGGATTTCAAGACGGGGAGTCCTCTCATGAGGTGTGATAGTAGGGGAGATCTTTATCCTATCACGCCCGATTTCAGTCCATCGAGTCAAGCTTTGCCATCAGCCTTTGCAGTCATTTCTCCTTCCTTGTGGCATGCTCGTCTTGGTCATCCAGGATCCTCTATTTTGTCAGTTTTAGATAAAAATAGTTTTATTTCATGTAAGGGTACGAGTCGTACTCCACTTTGTCAATCTTGTTCTTTATGAAAAAATATTAAGTTGTCATTTGTAGACTCAAATTCTCATACTTCAATGCCATTTGACATTATTCATAGCGACCTATGGACGTCTCCTGTTCTAAGTTCGTTGGGTCATCGGTATTATATTTTTTTTTGGATGATTATTCTAAATTTTTGTGGACGTTTCCCATCGCAAATAAATCTCAAGTATTTTCCGTCTTCATAAAGTTTAGAGCATTCATTAGAACACAATTCGAAAGAGAAATAAAAAATATTCAGTGTGATAATGGAAAAGAGTATGACAATAGGGAGTTTCGGGAATTCTGTGCAAATAATGGGATCAATTTTCATTTTTCGTGTCCTCATACATCTTCACAAAATGGGAAAGCCGAACGCAAAATTCATTCCATAAATAACATTGTCCGAACTCTCTTAATTCATACTTCCGTACCCTATATTTTTGGCATCATGCTCTTCAAATGGCAACATATCTCCTTAACATAATTTCTTCCAAAGGTCTGACATATTATTCCCCCCTCCAAATTTTATACAATAAAATTCATCTTATTCTCATCTTCGAGTTTTTGGGTGCTTATGTTATCCGTTATTTCCACCCACCACAATTAACAAACTTCAGGCCCAGTCTACTCTGTGTGTGTTTTTGGGTTATCCGTCTAATCATCGTAGTTACAAATGTTTTGATTTATCCTCCAAAAAAATCATAATTAATCGCAACATAATTTTTGATGAAACCCAATTTCCATTTACTAAAGTTCATACTCCCAAGCCTAGTTCATATAATTTTTTGGATGAGGGTATATCCCCGTATATTACTCACCATTTTTCGAACATATCCCGCACTTGAAATCCTCCAGCGGGCCCATTGCCCGCTGGCCCCACTGGACGATCGCCATTACCGTCCTTTGGATCGGTTCCGGCGATTGGGCCGGTCCCACCCCATTCAGGGAACCGGTCTAGCTTTAGAGCGATTTACCGTCTTGGGCCGAGCCCACCGCCCGCTGGCGGCCGGTCCACCCCGAGCCCAGCAAATTCCCAAAATTCACTCAATTCTTCCTCGAGTCATAGACTGGTCACTCGTAGTCAGCGGGGTATTTTTACACCTAAAAGACATTTTAATTTACATTCTAATGTCTCTAAATCTCCCTTGCCCCGTAATCTTGTGACGGCCTTAAACGACCCGAATTGGAAAATTGTTGTGGCTGATGAATATAATGCTCTTATTGATAATAAGACGTGGGAGTTGGTGCCCCGTCCATCTGGTATTAATGTTATCAGGTCTATGTGGAGTTTTGCTCATAAGGAGAATTCAGATGGGTCCTTTGCTCGACATAAGTCGCGGCTTGTGGGTGATGGTAAGACTCAGCAGGTTGGGATAGATTGTGAGGAGACTTTTAGTCTGGTGGTCAAGCCGGCTACCATTCGCATTGTGCTTAGCTTGGCTCTTTCAAAGGCATGGACTATTCATCAGTTGGATGTCAAGAATGCTTTCCTACATGGTGATATCAAGGAAACAGTCTGTATGCATCAGCCGTTGGGATTCAGGGATCCCAACCATCCTCATCATGTCTGTTTATTGAAGAAGTCCTTATATGGGCTTAAGCAGTCTCCACGAGCATGGTATACAAGGTTTGCTGATTATGTTTCGACTATTGGGTTCACTCATAGCAGGTCAGATAATTCCTTGTTCATCTACCGTCGTGGTTCGTCCTTGGCCTACATTCTGGTTGTATGTGGATGATATCATTTTGACTGCCTCTTCCGATGCCTTACGCCAGTCTATCATGACCATGCTCAGCTCTGAGTTTGCTATGAAAGACTTAGGGCCCTTGAGTTACTTTTTGGGGATTGCCATCAAGTGTCATTCGGATGGTTTGTTTTTGTCTCAAAGAAAGTATGCAGCTGAGATCATCGAGAGGGCTGGGATGTCATTTTGTAAGTCCACTTCCACTCCAGATGATACAAAGCCCAAGCTTAGTGCCGCGGCCGGCACACCATACGAGGACCCGACCTGCTACTCTCAGAGTCAAAGCTTTGGTTGGCGCAATCCTCTCTTTGTTGGGCTCCTCGCTTCAATATCAATATCTTACTTTCACAAGACCGAATATTACGTATTCCATCCAGCATGTGTGTTTATTCATGCATGATCCCCGAATTGAGTACATGAATGCAATCAAACGCATCATTAGGTATATTCAGGGTACACTGGACTATGGTTTTCATTTATATCCTTCCTCGCCATCCACACTTGTCTTATACACAGATGCTGATTGGGGTGGTTGTCCAGACACCAGACGGTCGACGTCTGGCTATTGTATGTTCCTTGGCAACAACTTGGTCTCCTAGTCTGCGAAGCGTCAGGCCACTCTATCTCGCTCAAGTGCCGAGGCTGAGTATCGAGGGTCGCCAATGTGGTCTCAGAATCATGTTGGTTACGTAATTTGCTTTTAGAGCTTCATTGTCCAATTCAGAAGACAACCTTGGTGTATTGCGATAATATTAGTGTCATTTACCTTTATGGTAATCCGGTTCAGCACCAACGCACTAAGCATATCGAGATGGACATTCACTTTGTCCGCGAAAAGGTTGCTCGGGGTCAGGTACGCGTCTGTCATGTCCCGTCAAGATATCAAGTTGCAGACATCTTTACAAAGGGTCTTCCCTTGGTCATTTTTGAAGATTTTAGGGACAGTTTCAACGTTCGAAGACCCCCGCTATGACTGCGGGGGTGTGTTAAACAAGGTAATATACACTTGATATACATAAGTGTATATCACGGGTAATGGTCTCGGCAGCAGCAACCCATCTCGGACAGGCCCATCTCGGCAAATGGACAGCAGCCCAGCACGAGCAGTTCTGTATATTTGGTATATATATTTGTAATATATTGTAGTGTAAAGGTTACCTTAATTAGTCTTATACACTTACCATAATTGTATAGTTAGAATTATGGTAGAATAATGTTTTAGGAATAGAATAGGAATATGATTCTCCTATTATGGAAATATGTAACTTGTAATGAAAATAATCAAGGGATTATTTCTTTCGGTAAGGATATGTTTACCTAGAAGCTAAAGCCAATCAATTTGCATTGTTCTAAGTAATCGGATCCACTACGGCAAAAAAATACCAGTCATATAAGACTTTGTTACAACTTGAGAATTATAATAGAAAAAAAAAAGAGTAATTGCATCCACAAAAATTATAGATCATACCGTAATCTCCTCCTCTATATCTCCCTATATAAGTTCAATAAACCCCTCCATTCTCCCTCATCTCTTTTCCCCTTAATCGTCATTAACACAAAACCAAAAAAAAAAAGTTAAAAAAATAAAAAGAAAAATTAATCCCCCAGAGAACAAAGAAAAAGAGAGAATTAAATGGCTGCTGCTATGAGATCCTCTTTGATTCTTTTCTTTGCTGGCGCCCTTTTCCTCCAAGGCGCTTTGGGTACGTACTCGATATCTAATTATATTCTTCTTATTCACGCACACAATATATTCACATCATATATATAACGATTTACAAAAAAAAAAAATATAATGATTGTTTCCAGAATTATATTGGATCGTAACATTCATGCATTTTTTTCTAAATTAAAACCAATGCATGTACGTAGTTAAATTCATTCCACTATCTCTGGGTTAATGTGATCACAACATCTGCATTTAAATTATGTGATCATATTATTTAAAAGGTTAATAAGATATTAGAGATAGAACTTTTAATTACTTAATTATATCTAAGTCTGATTCTTTTTCCTAGATCAATTATGCGTACACATAATTTTTGCTTCTTGGGTGGTGATATTTGAACATAATTTTTATCGGTTGTCCCTTCCTGGGACTATTATTTAGTAAATGATCCTTGTTTTATTTTTCTTACAACTTATTAACCTTTTAGACCACGAGTCTAAAGATCCTTTTAAGCAAATTGAAAATCTTATAAGAAAAAATATTAGATCACAATCTTAAATTTTGTAGACATTAGACGACATTCTAATGTTTTGTCAGTCACAAGGATTATATTTGCACAATTTTTTAAAATAGGAACAAAATCTAAATGGTAACTTAAAAAAGGTTCATTTCCATAAATCAGTCATATTTGGAACCAAACCTCTGGACATATTGAATTGAGCGAACATAACATTTACTATAAGCAGTTGTTCGAAGAGAACACACTTATGAAGTAGTACTTTATTATAGTATGTCTTACTAATACATATTGCTCATGATGTGTTGATTTGTTCAAATATTAATCATCTCAGGGAATTTCGTTTGCGAGGAATTGCCAACAAATGTTTGTGCATTCGCCATCGCAACGTCAGGGAAGAGGTGTTTGTTGGAAAACTCAGCAGCCAACAATGGGAAGGTTGAGTATCAATGCAAGACATCTGAGGTTATTGTTGGAAACATGAAGGAACACATTGAGACAGATGAATGTGTTGATGCTTGTGGTGTTGACAGAAACTCTGTTGGGATTTCTTCTGATTTGTTGCTCGAATCTCAGTTCACTGCCAAGCTTTGCTCCCCTGCTTGTTACGAACACTGTGCTAACATTGTTGACCTTTACTTCAATTTGGCTGCCGGAGAAGGTAACAATACTGTCCTCGTTTACATTATAATGTTCATTCTCCATCCGTTTCGAAAAGAATATATGAAGGGTTTCGGAGAATGAGGATAATCTTCTAATTTTCGATCTCAATTCATAACATCAATTTTAAAAAATTAAATTGACATATATAATCAAGAACTAGATAGAGAGTACCACGTACAACAATAAGTTGCAACTTTTTAAAATTAAAAACATTTTAAGAAGTACAGAAAGGTTGTGGTCAACGAAAATATTAAAGTTTGACTTCGCAAATAGCAATAGTAATTCGCAACATTAATGTAAATATTTAGCTTACCACCAAAGGTACAGTGATATATATGGTAAGTCCTCTTCATCCTTGACGGAGGTTTTGTGTTTGTTCCTGAGAATTGAGTCATTTTTTTAAATAAATCGCCCCCTCATATTCGTGTTCCTGAGATTGAAATTTGTCTCGCGTATTGATATCTAAAGGGAGACTTCTCACCACAAATATTAATCGGCCCCCCTCATGCTCCTGCCTATGAAAGAGAATTGAGTCATCTTTGATATATAAAGCAAGATTTGTCGGCACGAATCTGAATTAGTCAAGACATTGTAACGAGTATTGTACACCGGGATACTAAAAAGGAAAATAACATCATAGTTAGCGTCAGATAGAGTGGCAAGGAAATGAGGGCAACTTTTTAGTAGTAATTTTTACAAATGGATTTTGGCTCGAGAAGTGGATGATAATCTTTCTTTAAAACCGTAATCTATCTTTGGTAGCACTTTTAAGAGATAGAGATCCATAAGATGTTTATTTCTCAAAACTTGTTCCTTTCAGTTAATTATACTTTTGCTTGGGTCAAGGGACATTCCTCTAAGAGCAATAATGCCTTTCACCAAACTAAAAAGAATCTAAAGATGATTAAGACCGCTTTCTTCTTAATTCAGACAAGCAATATTTGACAATTACATTTACCATTTGGAATTAAGTTATATAAACTAATAATCAGTGGTGGAGTCATAAATTTTATTAAGAAAAGTAAAATATAAAAAAGTAAATATACAAATAAGTCAATAAGATTCATCATATAGTATATGTACATAAGAAGTTATTAACTAACTAAACAATGTAATTTTTTGATGAAGGAGTGTTTATTGACACCCTTGAACAAAGATGACACCGCCACTACTAGTAAATTTTAAATTGTACATGTGAAAAAAAATTATTTATCATTTTTACTAGGTTATCAATTAATGCTTATCATAAAACTTAAACACGTAGTACTACTTTTATGATTTTAGAGCTAATGCTTGATAATTTCAATTAGAGTGTTAATATTTTCTAATTTTATATATTTGAAATTGTGCAGGAGTATATTTGCCAGATCTATGCGAGAAGCATAAGAACGGCCCACACCGTGCCATGATTGAGCTATCGAGCAATGGAGCTGCTGCTGAAGATGAATTTGCTCCCGCCCCTTACTCCCCTGTTCCTTATTCCCCTGATGTTTACTAATTAATGACTAATTCACTTACTCTAATTTTTTAAATTCATAATCTTACGCTTAATATAATCGCCGTGTCTAAATTTTCATGTGCTAGCTACTGAAATATGTATTGTTATTGTTGAAGGCAAGAGAAGACACGCATATTTGCATTATTGTTTCTACACCAGACTTTATGTTGAAATTAATTAATCATTCAATATTACAATCAAATGAATCCTCATCATCAATAAGTTGATACTAAAAGTTACTTTCTCCGTTCTCTTTTACTAGTCACTTATATTAAAATTTGTTTTTTTTCATTTATGTCCATTGTAGCAAATTAAAATAAATTTATTATTTTTCTCTAACATTACCCTTATCATTAAATAACTATGTCGAGTACAAGTAATCAAATATATATTTTCAAAGCTTAATTAATATAAGTAAGTTAGTAAACAAACAGTTAATAAATAATTTATGAAGGAGAGTGTCGAGTCAACAAAGAATAAGATTATACATTAGTAGAACTTTAGTGGCAGTAATCTCCTCTCCTATATTTCCTTCTCATTATACATGTGGATCCACTAAGACCTTCAATTTTTGAAAAAGAAAAATCATGATAAGGTATTACTGAAAGAGTTTTTGACTGATTTAAAGATATAACTAAAACAGTGTAAAATAGTCCGTCTCAAAGAGAATTGTTTTACACTATTTAGCAAAAGGTAAAAACTTCGGGACATTCTTTCTTAATTTCTTGTTAAACAATTTTTAGAATAAAAATACAATAATATTATTAAGAAACAAAAAATATCCTGCTTGGTTGCAAAATAATTACTACTATAAAAGAATAAAACATGAAGTGCTCGATGTTTGCCAATTAATTATCATCACCATCATTGTTTTCAGAGGCGTTTTTGGGGAGGGCCTCGGGGCGGGGCATACCAAAAACGTTTCGGGGTGTAAATGAAAGACGTAGATCCATATGGCGAACGTCCTAGAATTTGGGGGTAAGTCCCGGGCGCGATAACATAAGCCCCGGGCATTAAGTTTGATATTTTTTGAATTAAAAGTATTTTTGCTATAGATTATAATTTTTATTATTGATGTAATGATATTTATACTTTTATGTTATCATGTTGTAGTAATTTTTCCTAAAATATATAAAGAACACTGGCATAAATATTTTTAAAATGTTTATGTCTGAAATTGGTAAGATAGAGATTTCATAGCACAAGCCACTATGTTGCTGAAGTAAGTTTTTCCATATAAAAATATGTGCAAATATTAGTAAAGTGTGGAAAGAACTAAAAGATGTGGAGATTAATGATAACGTGGATGAAAATTTTATTTTAAATATTATCTAGGCTATTATAATAATTTCTTTATATTGTTGGTGAATTATTTAAATTTATTTACAAATTTTTAATGAAAATTTTACTTTTATTTTTTTAATTTTAAAATTATAAAATTGAAAATACATGAGACATATATCCCGTATATCCATGGGACTTAGCCCCGTGTCTTGGGGCTAGAGATGACAATGGATTTTGGACCCGGTGGATCCATATCCGTTTTATAGGATATGGATCTTCAAAATTTGGACCCGACGGATCCGGATCGGACCCGGATCTGTTTCTAACGGATCGGATCTGGATCTTGTATTTGAGATCCGTATCCGGTCCAGATCCGATCCGTGTACCCATTTTTTATTAAATATATTCATAACCTAGAATGTAATTTTATAAGTATTTTCTTATTTTTTTTTTCATAATTTATGTATTGGGTAAAAGGTTGAACCAGGATAAGGCACAAGTCACACAACCATGTAATTTGTCTTTGAAGTTTCATTTCTTTTACATATATGCTCTATGCACTTTTCCATATTTTCATATAAAAAGAAAAAATTATCACTCTTCTTTAAATTTTTCTTTCTTGAATCTGCTAGCCGTAAGCTTTAAGTATCTTTCTCTCATTTGTTTGATCAGCAAAAAAAAAAAAACACTGAAACTTTTGATATATGACCGATATTGTTTTATGTTGTTTAATGAAGTCAATCAGTAGAACTACAAGTGGAGCATCACTAAAGCCTCCAAAAATTAGTTCAAAGTTGCAACTTATTCAACATCATTAATGAAGTCAATCGTCTTTATTTCCTTGTGATGCTAAAACTTTGTTCAGTATTTTGGAAGAATGATGTCATGTTTGTGTTGGTTGATTGAATGAACTCAATCATTTTTTTTTTCAATTAGATTGCGTTTTATTTTTTCATAAAAGTTTCAACATGTGGGAATATTATTTAAGCCAAAAAAATTTACATGTAGATCCAGATCTGATCCGTGGATCCGGATTTGAATCTAATTTTTATGGACCCGATGGATCTGGATCCAGATCTGAGTTCAGGTATGAAAAATGAATCTGGATCTGAATCTAATAGGATCCGGTTCAGATTCGATCCGTTGTCATCCGCTTGGGGTTTACGCCTCGCCCCGTACTTCATAAAATGTCTCTCCTTCACCTCTTAAAACACTGATTGCCATCACTCACCAACTCTAATAGTAGATCAGTTAAAAAGGGGGAAAAGCAAGTAGGAAAAAGGAGCTTAATTTACCTGGTTGAATAATTAATTTAATCTGATTACACCAACCATTCCCTGAGTATTTATATTCACTACGGTCACAAAAATAGAAAACCACAGAATCCATCATAATTTTTATTTTTTTATATTTTATTCAAGCACCAAAAATGTAGTCACAAGTCTTTCCAAGGTCTGAATCAATGAAGTCACAATTTGACTAGGGTACTTCTCGAGACTGTTAAATATTCTTTTTTCCTTTATTTTATTTAAATTATTAAAATATTTATAGATCTATGCTACACTAATTGGTGTAAATTGAAACCCTTTGGTACACATTAGTCCAAGAGTATTGAACTTAAAGATTGATTTTGCAACCATATTTGAAAAAGCACGAATAAACTTTTTTTTCCTTTCACTAAACTAAACCTGTTACAATCCAAGCAGAAATAAGGATAGTCACAAGCTCCGACAAGACCAATTGTCAACAAGGTTTGCGAAATTTATTTCTTACTCAAATAGGAAGATAGCATGATATTCTGCTCTATATAATTTATCTTAAAATATAGTAAATATGATGAACTTATTCAAGAAGAATACATTTCTTGCTCTAAGTCCACTAAATCTTTTATACAGTTTTTAAAAGAGGGAAAAGGAATTGGATAATCAAATTCCGCACCGATGTGTGGGAGGTTACCTACTATGTGTCACTAAATTATAAAATATTGTGGTTAAGTCCACTGGATTAGATCTCAACTTCATGCCTAAACTCGCATTTTAGTAAGAACTTAGAAGTCACATTTTGGTAGGAGTTACTTGTCAGTTTCAGAATATTGTCTTTTGTGGTCAGTTTCTGATTCCGCATTCTTAAAAAACCTTACTGTTATGAGACTTTAAAAAAAATTATAATATTAGTTTATCGATCACTCACAACTAGGGATGACAACGGATCGGATCTGAATCGAATTCTACTAGATTCAGATTCAGATCCATTTTTCATACCTGGATCCAGATCCATCGGGTCCATAAAAATCAGATCCAAATCTGAATCCATCGGATCCACCGGGTCCACGGATCAGATTTGGATCTACATGTAAATATTTTTGGCTTGAATAATATTCCCACATGTTGAAACTTTTATGACAAAATGAAACACAATCTGATTGAAAAAAGTGATTGAGTTCATTCAATCAACCTACACAAACATGACACAATTCTTCCAAAATACTAAACAAAGTTTTAGCATCACAAGAAAATAAAGACGATTGACTTCATTAGTGATGCTGAACAGGTTGCAACTTTGAGCTAATTTTTGGAGGCTTTAGTGATGCTCCACTTATAGTTCTACTGATTGACTTCATTAAACAACATAAAACAATGTCAGTCATATATCAAAAGTCCCAGTTTTTTTTTTGCTGATCAAACAAATGAGAGAAAGATACTTAAAGCTTACGGCTAGCAGATTCAAGAAAGGAAATTTTAAAGAAGAGCGATAATTTTTTCTTTTTATAGAAATGAAAATATGGGAAACTGCAGAGAGCATATAGGTAAAAGAAATAAAAATATGGGAAACTGCAGAGAGCATATAGGTAAAAGAAATGAAACTTCAAAGACAAATTACATGATTGTGTGACTTGTGCCTTATCATGGTCCAACCATTTACCCAATACATAAATTATGAAAAAAATTTAAGAAAATACTTACAAAATTACATTCTAGGTTATGGGTATATTTAATAAAAAATGGATCCACAGATCGGATCTGGACTGGATACGGATCTCAAATACAAGATCCAGATCCGTCAGAAATGGATTCGGGTCCGATCCGAATCCGTCGGGTCCAAATTTTAAAGATTCATATCCTATAAAACGGAGCTGGATCCACCGGATCCGGATCGGATCCAAGATCCATTGCCATCTCTACTCACAACACCATCATGATCTTCGAGTAAGAGCAGAGATAGAGTATAGTCTTACCAATTCGACCGAACCCAATAATTTTAGTCAAAATTATATATATTTTATAATAATTTTAGTCAAAATTATATATATTTTATAAAATTTATTAAATATATATAATTATTAATTAAAAAAATTAGAATTCAAAATCCATAAATTTCAAATGATGACGATTTAGCTCTAAAGTCAATCCAACCGCTCCTTTACCAACTTATAGAAGGAGAGCAGAATATGACGAAAGGGGAAGTGTGAAATTTGGTAATCTTAGCTCATATTTTAGTAAGAATTAAATAAAACTTATTTTGGTAAGACCTGAATATGGAATTTGATCATATTTTTGTAAGCCTACATCGGTTTCTCTATTTTTTTTAGAGTTTACGTTTTACGCAAAAAATTTAAAATATTTCTATAACTAAATCATTTATTAAATATTTTATAAATAAATCTTTTAATATACATTAATTCATAAAAATAGCAAACTTACTATTATACTGTATGAAAATATTTTAGTAATAAAAAAGACAGTCGTGCACTAAGTCATTTATCAAATATCTTAGTAACAATATAACTTAAATTCTACGTATTTTTTAACTCCACCAACTACTGGTTACTGTATAATCACATCACATCTCACTATCCCCCTGTGATCCCCCGGGGGTGGGGTGGAGGGTGGGGTAGGCCCCCTGTCTCACAGCTAATAGGACAGAACCATGAGCCTCTCGCTTTTACGTCATTGTTCTTTTCCCCCCTCTTTTCACCATTTTTCATTCGCGAATAACTTTAACTCTCTCTCTCTTTTATTGGTGCTAAATTTATGATATTTGAGTTAATATATCACCAAATCCATCACCCACTTCGTTAAATTAGCCTTAACTCATGTAATGTTCCATAAAAATCAAATCTTTAAAGTTTCAAGAATACTAAAGCCTTCAACTTTAATGATTTTTTCATAATTTTCTGTTTCTGGGTCATTGAAATGGCAAGAGTAGAGTTGCCACAAGTGGATATAGAATGTCGCCGGATCTCCGGCAGTGTCAGTTTCTCCGACGCCGACAAGGGTTCTTGTTATTCTCATTTTGGGTCTAATCAAGATGATTACAGCTATACACATGACAGAGAGTCTACTGGTTCAGTTGATATAGAATATGGAGATGGTAAAAGTAAGTTGCATTTGGGGGAAATTGAAAGAGATTGTAGAATTTGTCACTTGAGTTTGGTGGGTCCCGGAACTGAGTCTGGTGTTGCCATTGAATTGGGATGTTCTTGTAAAGATGATTTGGCTGCTGCACATAAGCATTGTGCTGAAACTTGGTTCAAAATCAAAGGAAATAAGTAAGTAGATTAAAACTTGAATTTTGCTTTTTTGTTTTAATTTTATGGTTGGTGAATTTTGAACTTATAATGCCTATATGATCACGGATCAGGTAGAGGGCTAGTAGGTAGTTGTGCTTGTCACGCTTCTTATTACTCTTGTAGTTTCTTATACTTTGATTCCTGTTATTACTTGTTGTGTCTGGTACTTTGATTGACATATGATTTTGTGGTAGTTACATTATTGTTCTCTTTTCCGGACTGCTTTATCATTCTTTATTTAGCATTTTTTTCCATGGCTTCGTCCCTGCTGATTATTTCTTTTTCCTCATGGCTATGGTTTGCTTTTCTTTGAGCCGAGAGTCTATCGAAAATAACCTCTCTAACTCCATGGTAGGAGTAAGGTCTGCGTACACTCTACCCTTCTCAGACCCCCACCTTGTGTGACTACACTGGGTATGTTGTTGTTGTAATACCTATATGATCAATGTGGAAGGAAAATTTACTGGTCTTTTAAGAGAATTGTTCTGCTTATTTGATGTGATGATAGACATATCAACATTATGTCCTTTTTTTGGCTTATGTTATGTCCAAGATTCTTACACTTTAATATTTGCAATGACAGATTTGGTGATTCTTGTGTTGGAAGTGTGTGCTTTTGATGTCTGTAAATGATCTGTAATGTTTGAAGTGTCAGAGAATGTTCTGTAAGAAGAATGTTTTTTTTTCTGTTAATCTAGTGTAGAGATTTGGTCTTTGATGTTTGTTCTTGTTGGGAAAGAGATCTCATGCTATATTTAATGGGAAAAGAGACGAAAGTTAAATAAAGAAGCTGGATGGAATAAAATGAAAAGCAAAAGACTAAACCAATGACAGGTATAGTTCAGATTTGTAAGTACTGTGTTGATTCTTCCTACGATGGGCTTTTGTAAGCTTTTAGTCTTTAGTTTCTAATCTCTAAAGTGGAGATTGTCCTTGAGGAAGAAAGTGTTTATTTTCATTTTTCGTGTCAAAGGAATATACTTTTCTGTCCTCCCATTTTTTGTGCCATATATACATTTCTTTATGCATACTCAAGATTTTAGTGTCATTTTGATGTTGAAACTATTATCTCTGAGTTGGTTGATCTGTTCAAACAAATTCATCCGCAAGAAATTTACTTCTTGGTGATGTTTAGTTTTCAGTCTACCAGTCTGATCTCATGACTTATCAGAATGCAAAACAATTTTCTAATTGAGCAACAAAAAATTCTATGTCAAATAGAAGATGAAGAAGTTTGGAAATCGGAATTTCTATCAAGAATTAATAAAAAAGAGTGTTTTGACATTCTATGCCATGGACGATAAGGGAACTAACATAGGTAGAGATTGAATCTTAGGGAAAAAAAGAGAATATTTGATCCACGTTGCTTTCCCCAAGTCTTAAAAGATTAGTGACCATAAATGAACCCAAGGGGTTACTAGCAAATATTATGTTGCATCTCTCGGGCTTATTTGCTGGTGGCCTCTTATCCTCAAACTCATTATTTCACTCGGACAGATACTTGAGTTTAAGTAAAAGGATTAAATGGAATCATATTTAAATCGAAATTAAATACCAGCTGGGATGCGATCATACCAGCACTAACGCTTCGGATCCCATCAGAACTCCGAAGTTAAGCGTGCTTGGGCGAGAGTAGTACTAGGATGGGTGACCTCCTGGGAAGTCCTCGTGTTGCATCCCTCCTTAGTCCGTCCCTTCCCCGAACCCCTCGCATAGCAGGAGCTTAGTGCACCGGGCTGCCCTTTTTTTATATTTAAATCGAAACCAAAATATCTCTCTGAGTGAATAATTATGAATGTGTCATATGAAGTTGGACAAGGAACTAAGCATACACTGTTTTGGATATCTATAATATTGGTAAATGTTAACAGTTTTAGTTTTGGCTTCCATACCTTTCATGGACAACGTAGATTCATATGCAATAGCTTAGAATTGAAAAAAGTACTAAACTGCTGTAAGAAGTTAGTATCTCTTTTGTGTGTGTGAGCGTTCAGATTACTATTAGTTAGATGATGATGATGATATCATTTGTGTCTCTGTTAAAACACAGCAAAACTATATGGTTCGAGTATGAAGTTATTTCACACTGTACACCTGATTTTGATCGCGCTAATATGATAATCAGTGCTTTACTGCAAACCTTCTATCTCCGATTAAGAACAGCTGAATCCTTTCTGGATAATGAACATCTGATATTCTAGCTACATTTTCCAGTAAAATATGCTACTTTTTCAATAGGAGAATAAGGCTCAAAAGCATCTCTCCTAGTCCTGGCATTACTGAAAAAGTAAAGATTCCGAGATAATCTGTTCTCTTCCTTTAAACTTTCCCTCAATTTTGTCTATTTAGATATGATCACTATGCAACTATGGAGGTAGCATAACCAGAAGTTCAGTATTCTATATCTGGTTTTCCAGAAAAAAGAAATTGACTTGTTATTCAAAAACAAATTTAGTTTTGAAACCAAACAATACCATTGTTGGTTATTGAAATTTTTTCTGAATCTAAACACCATAAGACTTCACAAATTTAAACATGTACAGATGCTTAAATCCTTGTTCTTTATCTGCTGACTGATATGCTTTACTTTGGATCTTCCTCCTTCCACAAATGAAGGTATTCCTTTTCTCTAACCTAATATCTTGTGCCATAACTTCTTCACTGTCACTATAATTGCTAGTTCGCTACGTTCTTGATAGTACTTTCTGGGCAGTGTTACTGTTCAGTATGATTGCAATTGATAGTTGAGGTGTAAGTTTGATAGATTATCTTTTTTATTGTAAATCTGTTCTGTGGAAAAATTAACTATTTAAAATGAATGTACTGGGATGCACTTCAGCCTTTCTTGGCAAGTTTATTTCTTACTGCAGCATTGCATTGATGAGTAACATCTTTTGCAGCATATACAAATTCATATTCTATGAGACAGAGAACTGTAGTTACAAAAGTACCTTTATAGATAATTTGCTCAATCATGAAAAATGACGGTCAAAGCATCAAGCTACCAGTCCTGCCAAAAAATCTAGCATAGAATGTCAACTATATGCAGTTATATAATGGTGTTGTGAACATAGGGGCGACAGAATTCTAGTAGAAATATAGAAGTTCCAAAGACTATATACTTGGTAGTCAGTTTTTGGATAATTGTTGAAACGGGGGAAAGCATTATTTTCTTTCCATGTCCTAGTTTCTCAATTTTAGTTCGTATTATGATTTAACAAGATAAACGTCTTCCTACAAAAGCATTTAGCAGTATTTATTATTTAATGAACTTTGTGCAACTCAACCCCCTTTGAACCTGTGCTTCCATGTTGTTAAATAGTTTTAGAGTCAATGTTGTAAATCCTTTTCGCATCGTTTTTCGTAATCATCTTTGGTTCTTTTCATTTTCCATTATCTCCAGCAATAAGCATGTGATTGGCTTAAAACATATAATCCTCTACGGTCTCCTTTTGGGATAACTTTGTCGTTTTGTTGTCCCCCCCTCCCCCCACCACACAAAAAAACCTCAGAATCTCTTTTCATAATCCTAAGCAATTCCAAATAGTAAATATACTCTTTACTTTTAGCCATTTAACTTTTGTGGACCGGCCCTTTCCGGACCCCGCGTATAGCAGGAAATTAGTACACCGAACTGTCCTTTTTTACTTTTAGACATTTAACCATTTGAAGTTATTTTTCCAGGACTTGTGAAATATGCAATTCGATTGCACGAAATGTTGTTGGGCCAACTGACATTGAATCAGCACCGCAAACAAATGAAATAAATGCTTTGGCTATAAATGCAGCTCCTGCGCAAGTATCTGCCTCTTCGGAGAGTCGAACTTGTTTGAATGGTCATCGATTCTTGAATTTCCTTTTGGCTTGTATGGTATTTGCCTTTGTCATCTCTTGGCTCTTCCACTTCAACATCCCCTCATAGTATATTAAAGAGTTCATGTGCAGTGTGTAAAGGCCCGCGAAGGCAGTTCAAGGCCTGTGATGTTAAAAAGAAATATTTACACATTCATATCGGACTAGCTTTGCAGTACACCTACTTACCTCTAAGGCAAGGAAAACCTCGATATATCTCGTAAATGGGATTGTCGATGGAGGTTGGCAACCAAGAAAGTCTGGAGAAGTGTCCAATACTTGAGAAATAAGTCCCCATTTTCAAAAATTTAGTGTAAATGTTTTACTTCTAAAATGTCTTTTTAAATGTTTGAGGTTGATAAGTTCTAAATCCCATTACATGATATGATCTTTAAATTTGGAACTGTAATTGTCAGAATGTGCTTGCTTTGTGCAACCAAAGGATAAATATGTGAAGCATGTCTTATATAATGAAGCTGCTCAAAGGATTTGCACATTTTTTCCTCTGATTTACTAGAACATCCAATGTAACAGACTGTCACTAGTAAGTGTTTACTGATAAATGGTGGAAATGTAATCCTAGAAATAAGCTAATTTTGAAGGTAAGGTCGCATAATAGTCCCTATATTAACAATTGCTGCATAACAACCCACATTATTATTCATCGCGTAAACTATCTCCATTATAATCCCAACATAATTAGTATGTGAAACAAACGATCCCAAAATGTAGTTTCACATTGCAATGAACAACATAAAGCGGACATAGGCTATCATGTGTCTACAGAATTGAGCATTGCAACAACCTAATACTGTTACAAGAGCAAGAGGTTTCATGTAATATAAGAGATAAATAGCAAAAGCCTGTGTGCCCCAAAAGAAGGAGAAGACCGAGTGAAGGTATTTGCTGTTAGGTGCAGGCTCCATCTTGGCCATCCATATAGGACTAAAATTTGGGGAAAAGGGAAGTGTGGTCCTTTGGACAATTGAGTCATTCAATTGGATCTACTGACCCCATGCCACTGTTGCATGAATGAACATTACATGCTCCTTACATCCCATGTGACATCAACTGAAGGATTAAGGATCCCAGTCATTTTTGCTGGTCATCTGTCCTAATTTTGTAGTCAGAGAGGGCACTTTATCGCTTCCCTTTTTTAATATGACAATAGCAAATGACTAACTTACCTAACACCTACTACCTTCTACCAACATAAGCTCAGTAAATTTATCCACCAATGCTTAGATGGAAAGAATTCACCAAGAATTGACAGATAGGAAGGATTCAGTGGTGTTGCCTCTACTAGAATTCAAACATTTCTTAGTGTTGTCACTCCAAGAAATTGGCTCGACTAAAATTATGAAAAGTTATGAAAAATTAATCATGATTAGAAAAAGGAAGAGATAATTTATTGACTGAAAAAGATGGAATTCCAATATACATTTGATGCCATTAAATTTTAACCATAGGGAACATGGAGATATTGACAGCACTGACCTTTGATTTTGCATCCTATTCTATAGACCAGAACTACTGGACATGGAGGAACATCAGGGAAATTTGCCAAACCAACCTTGTAATGATATTGAACAGAAGTGCCTTTTACCAGCTTCGGTTAGTTAACACTCCATGTAATGTCTAAACACCAATCATCACCGCTTCAACATGTACGATGCTCCCATCTTCAATGATCTTCCATTGATTCGGGTTCTGCACATCTATACACAATCCAAAGCGCAATTCTCTATACCCATTCTGCAGGATCTCCAGAATTTTCATTCAGAAGTTTGTGATTCTCTTCCTTAGTCTCGCTACCTTTGCTCAGTGGTAGAGACAATGCTGGACTCAGTGCTTCAGAAAATTCTTTATCCTTTCCTTCTAAGCAAAAAAGAGGAAGGGGCAGGTGGAGGAAGTAGCGATAACTAAATTCATTCAAAGAGAAGATTAAGATGCTAACCTGGCAACTGTTTAACAGTGTACCTGCAACAAAGTAATAGGGCTCAACCAAGTCAGACTATTATTTGCAAACAAACGTTCCAACACAGATCGTCAAGCTGAGAGTTTCACTCACCATGCCACAACAACATCCACAGTGTAATGTTTGAGGGATGCAACAATCAAGATGCTCTGAGCAATAACAGCTAACCAAGAACACAGTTTTATAAACCTGCAGAATCAAATTGAGCAATTACTAACAACTTCTGGCTGGGGTAAAAACACTTAATTCAAGCCTTCTTTATTTCTAGGGCATCCATTTTAAATTACAGAGAACAAAAAAAAACAAGAATGAAAGAAAGCACCAATTATGACTTGTAATAGATAATACTCTACAAAGCTATTTCAGTAATATGGCACACAAAAGAGAAAAGGCACCATGATCCATGGTCAGGTGGAAGGAAAAGAAGAAAAGAAGCAAAATGAAGCAAAAACTAAAGAGGTTCTCTGATGCTGAACACAATTCAGAATTAACTATCTTCCCCAGCATTCAACCATAAAATGTTAACTTTCACTTGAAACAGAACTCTAATCTGAATATCAGACCGTACTACCAAAACAGAACATTATGAAGTATACAATTGCTATATACTACCTTCTTGTCCCGTATTTATGATATGTCCACACAAAGACTACAGAGAATATCATATGAGATGAAAATATCAGATCACTGCAATCGTAAAGCACGCCCCTAGGAACTGCACATCCATAAACATTGCATAAGCACATTGTAACGAGAACTAAATAAACTCAGTGAGTGAAGGCAAACTATATCTCACAATTAATTAATAGAACTTCTAAAACACTATTCGGAGGAGGTAGTGTGGCAAGCTTTGAGCCCTGCAATATCAGAAGATAGACAGTTAACATAACACACAGCTCATAGACAATACAAAAGTGCAAACTGGCACATCAACCAAATGAGACAAGTCTTCACCTCACTACAATGATTATTTGGACCAGGAAGCTGTGTAGAGTAGAATGTGATGATCCGAAGGAACTGACAAGTCTGAACAATCATTTAACGACTTAGCATATCATAATTTCTAAATGTTCTCTTATTTTTTAGTATACTAAGGATAAACAATGAAGTATTCAGGAAGAGAATTCAAGTTATCTTTGCCAACATTTAAACTGAAGAGAGAAGCCCAATGCTGAGATCTCACTGAGACTTCTCTTCTTTTTTTTCCCGATAAGTTGAAACTCATTGAGGCTTTCACATATCAAAACAACACAAGAATGATGCTCAAGAGAACTGATCACTTACAACTAAGAAAGCCAAGACCCTGCACCATATCAGAACTGTATAGATCTTTTTGATCTTGAAAATGAAAGGATGGAATGTCCACTGCGGCAAAACGTGAGTAAGAGTTAGAACAAGAAGATACAGTATCAAACCTAAATAGCAAATAAACTGAAAAATCCAACTAACTAAAAACTCCAAAATCAGTTGGAAGTTATGGAAAATATTCTGCAGCCAGATTCAGCATTAGTTGGTGACTGAAAATTACCAAAAACAACTCACCAAGACAAAAGACAGAAAGTGTGGTAAATACAGATTCACTTATGTAACCTTTGTCTTGCCCAAGCTCCTGGAGTTTTCATTATAAAAAGAAAAAAGAAAAAGGAAGATATGAGTGGACATCTCCCGAGAGAGTGGAGATAAAGAGAACCAACAACCAATAAACCAACCGGAAGAAGAAAGAAGCCGACATCCTGAAGAGTAGGTCCAGGCCGATGTATGTAGTGAACCCCTCGAGCAGCAAGTCCATGTATGTACTGAAGAAAGGAGAGGCCATGAAGAAAACAATTACGGAGCAACTAAAAGGGAAATGATGTATCAAATATGACAATGACAAGTAGTAGCCAGAGTCACTTTAAACAGCAGAGACAATAACTACGCCTTAGTCCCAAACAAGTTAGGTTCGGCTATATGAATCTCACTTCTTCAGTTAGGCTCATTTCATATCATCATACTAAATAAAATAATAGAATAAAATAGTAACAAATTGCATCATTCAATAAGAGGTGAAAGAAAATGCAGAAGTTGATAGCTCAAACTTCCGCTACTCGCCCTCCTTCCCTGCCCCTAGACACAGAAAAAGAAAACAAAAAGTACTAAAGAAAGAAACTATCTACTCTAGGCGAATAATCAGAGTGAGAAGTGCGAACCAAGATTCACTTTTTCAAAATTATTAAGTTTAAACCTGAACTTATATAGTTCTTTAGAGCAGATAAGTCGTAATTTTGCGAATAAGTAAAAGACGACGATTAATTTACACATATTGTTCGAAAGCTAATCAAGTCACAAACTTTGATCAAGGACTCCTAGCATCTTCAACTAAAACCAACCCACCCCACTACACAAAATAGTCCCTATGTTCCAGTTTATGTGACATTATTTCCTTATTAATTCGTTCAAAAAAGAATAACATATTTTTATATTTGGAATCACATATCTATAAATTTCTCATTGTATCGTTAATGAGAAGTTTTTATAGCCACACAAATGTTATGGCATGCATGTTTAACACCACAAGTTATAAAAGTCTCTCTTTTTCACTTAAACTCTGCGCAGTGTCAAACTATGTCACATGGATTGAAACAGAGGGAGTAATTCTTTTCTGTGCCACATACCTACATACAACGAAAACTACTATGTCAAACGCCTCTATCTCAAACTAGTTGAGGTCGGTTACATGAATCATATTTATTCATCCTGCGCCCCAGTCCAGATGGTGCAAGAAAATTGGGAAACAATGTAATCAAGCAACATATATATAAAATAGAGGTTGATCAATATATATATCAAACCACCAAGAATATGCTTCCAGTTCTCCGCAAGAAGATTGATTTCTATTGCAGTCTCCGCAAAAATTATCTTCCATAGCTGCTATCCATAACAACAACAACACAAAAAAGAATCACAAAAATTAAGAATTACCTTAAGCAGTTAGCAAGAAAGTAAAAAGGGAGTTGTAAACTTGAAGAAATGGAGTTAAAAACGAACCTTTGAAGCCTCACGACCAATGTAAAATGACATCGTTGTACTCGAGTGTGACCACCAAGTCCAACTAATACATCCTTAAACGTAAACACAAAATTATACCTTCTAAGTTCTTCTCACAAAATTGAATTTGGACAACCTAAAGTTGAATTAATCTGATTGCTAAACTTAAACAACCTGAGTATCAGTATTTTCTGGATAGATTGAAAGTGGAGTGTGTGATATATTTATATGGGACTCCTTTGATTAGTCTGCTAAGACGCGAGTTAGACACGGAGCGGCAGTTGAAAGAGAATAGGGGGGAAATTTTAAAATAAGCCTATCGACAAAAATGAACAATTTTATATACACAGAGTGTGTGTAAAGAATTTACATTATTAGGTTTATTTAACAGGTTGAAGTAGGCTAATTTCTTATTTTAGGTTAAAGTAGAAATGATAAAATACTTTAATTTTTATCTCCTACTTTACATAATAACGTGCACATTGTTTGTACTTATAAATATGGTTGCACGTGTTACTTTGAGCTAATATATGTATATGTGTGTCTGAAAATTAAACTATAAAAAACTTTGGATATTTAATTTTGGAAAACAAGGATGCCGTTGGATTAGTCTCTGATAATTTATTATTTGTACAGTATATGTTTTAGGTTTATAAAGGAAAAAATAAATAAAAGAACTCCCGCGATTTTCTAGTTAGTATGGATTAGGTTGTTGGAGCTAGGGATGGCAACGGATAGGATCTGGACCGGATCCTACTAGATCCAGATCCAGATCCGTTTTTCATACCTGAATCCATATCCGGATCCAGATCCATCGGGTTCATAAAAATCAGATCCAAATCCGGATCCATCGGATCCACGGATCGGATCTGGATCGACATGTAAAAAAATTTGCCTTGCTAAGATTTTTTTTTGAACTGACAAACGATTTTTACTTAGCTAACAATTTACTGTGTTTCAATTTTGTAATTTTCATATGAGATATTTTGTTCGTTGTTTCGTTTTGGTTGTGAGCTATTAATTGAAAATATTGGACAATGACAATAGTTGTGAAAAATGTTGACTAGTATTTTCACAATACTGAACTTGCATGTGCTTGGAATCTTCACAAATGAAGTGAATATAATTTTAACTACTTGTCTATGAAGATGTTAGTCATTCACTAATATAACATTGATTTTATAATCGAAGTTACCTCTTTATTTTTTTATTTTTGAGTTAACGCGGGGATAAATTAAACTTGCAAGGATGTGCTTAGCAATTTTAAGAAAATACTTATAAAATTACATTCTAGGTTATGAATATATTTAATAAAAAATGGATCCACGGGTCGGATCGGACCGGATACGGATCTCAAATACAAGATCCAGATCCGGATCCGATCCGTCGAAACGGATCCTGGTCCGATCCGGATCCGTCGGATCCAAACAGTTGATCTCGGATCCAGTCTAAATCCAATTACGCAGGCAAGTACTCCCTATGTCTTAATTTGTTTGAAGGTTAGATCATTTTGGTAGTTAAATATTTCTTTCTTTGATATGAAATTCAAGAACTTTTAGACCAAATTTTTGTAGACTTCAATAAAGTTTTTGATGTATTTAGAAAATTGCAAAGAGAAAAGAAAGATTGAAAAATTAAATTAGAAGTATGTGAAATTAAAAGAGATTTTCTTCAAGAAGAAGTCCATAATTTGCAATTACAACTAAATGATTTGTGCAAATTCACCAATCATATTCTGTCAGGTCTAACCAGTTGATTCGTAGCAACAAGTCAACTGAGAAAAAACCTATAAGTGACAAATCTATTGCTAGCAATTCAACTGGTAAGTCAAGTGCTAATTTTAAGATAGATCATTCGACTAGGTTATCCAAGTCAACTGACAAGAAGTTCGTAAATAATAATAATAATATGATCAAGTAGACTAACCAACATGTGAGTGAAGAACATTTTTCTCAAACATGTCTTTGTTGTGGTAACACGGGCATAAATATTATAAATACATATTTCACTATGCAATTACCCCAGGTTGAATATGGAGACCCAAAAACGATGCATATCATGATAAGACTAGCCATCAAAGACCTAAGAAAGCTTGGGTATCTAAAAGAAAGTAAATGCTCTTTTTTGCAGGAACACCAAAAAGAGAAACTAAAGCGAAAATGATATTTATATGACTGAAGATAAAAGTTTGTTCAAATCAGTCGCTGATTTTGATGGAGGACTCATTTGGAGATAACTCCACTGGAACGGTAATTGGTAAAGAAACTATTGCCTTCAATAATTCATATGATATTACTAACGTTTATTTAGTGAAGGGTCTCAAATACAACCTTCTGAGCATAAGTCAATTATGTGACTCTAACCTTGAGGTAAGATTTAGAAAAACAGGTTGTATCGTTGAAGATTTAACTGGCAAATGTGTTTTACCTGGAAGCAGAAATAAAAATGTGTATGTGCTAGACTCTGTCAAAAGTCCAGCGGAGCACATTTATTTAGCTTCAGTGGGAGAAGATCCATAAGTGTAGCACAAGAAACTTGGACATGGAAGTATGCGCCTAATTGAAAAACTTGCAAAGCATGAACTGGCTCTAGGATTGCTTAAATTAAACTACTCAAAGGATCACATCTGTGATGCATGTCAAAAAGGTAAGCAAACTAAAAACTCGATTAATTCAAAAGATATTGTGTCTACATCTAAACCATTGCAACTACTTCATACGGATCTTGTTGGTCCCATTAGAATTGCCAGTATTGGAAGAAAGATGTATGTTTTTGTTATAATAGATAATTTCTCTCATTTCACTTGGGTAATATTTCTTGCTCATAAAGATGTTACTCTAAAGAGTTTCAAGTTATTCTGTGAGAAAGTACGGCGTGAAAAAGGATATTATATGTCATATATTAGAACTAATAATGGAGGAGAATTTAAAAACAAAGCTTTTGAAGAATTTTGCAATGAAAAGGATATACTCATAATTTCTCTTCATTACGATCTCCTCAATAAAACGGTGTTGTTGAACGAAGAAAAAACTCTGCAAGATATGGCAAGAACAATAATTGTGGAACATGAACTACCATATCATTTTTGGGCAGAAGTTGTAAGTACAGCTTGTCATATTTTAAAGTTAAGCAGGTGCTTAATCAGGTCAATTTTGAAGAAAACTCCATATGAGTTATGGACTGGTAAGAAACAAAAATATAAGCTATTTTTATTATTTTGGTTGTAAGTGTTTTGTTCACAAAAATGGAAAAGACAACCTTAGTAAGTTTGATCCACAAAGCGATGAAGATATTTTTTTGGTTATTCAACAAACAGTAGATCTTATAGAGTTTTTAATAAATGTACATTATCTATTAAATAATCTATCCATATAATTTTTGATGATACTAATCGTTTGATCGAGAAAGGTAAAATTGCAGATGAAGAAGATAGTCAACTATCAATTATTGTGATTACTTCCTCTGTTGAACAAAGCAATGATACAAAGTCGACTACTGCAATGGAGAAGCCAACTAACTTTACAGTTGGATCAGTTCCAAAAGAGTGGAGAAGTGAACCTGGCTATCCAAAGAAATTTGTTATAGGAGACATGAATGAAGAATGAAAACTAGGACATCTTGCAAGAATAATGCAAACTTGTCTCTCATCTCACAACTTGAGCCAGAGAAAGTAGATGAAACCCTAATAGATGATCAATGGGTCAAAGTAATGAAAGATGAATTGGATCAGTTTGACAAAAATAAAGTATGTGATCTGGCACCAAGTGGGTATTTAGAAATAAACTAAATGAAGTAGGAGAAGTGGTGAGAAACAAAGCTTGACTAGTTGTTCAAGGATACTTTCAACAAGAAGGAGTCGACTATGATGAAATATTTTCTCCTGTTGCACGGTTAGAATCAATTCGAATTCTTCTCGCTTATGCATCGTTCAAAGGTTTTAAACTTTTTCAAATGAATGTTAAAAGTGCTTTTTTAAATGAATTTATTGATGAAGAAGTTGTTGTTAAACAACCACAGGGATTTGAATCCTAAATACCCTTATCATGTTTTCAAACTAACTAAAGCCTTATATGATCTTAAACAAGCTCCAAGAGCCTGTATGATTGTCTAAGTTCTTTTTTAGTTGATCATGGGTTCTCTAGAGGCAAAATTGATACAACTCTTTTCATTAAAAGAGATTTCTCGAGAAACTTAGTTATTCAAATTTATGTGGATGATATTATCTTTGGTAGTTCTAACTCTTCTTTGTGCAAGAAATTTTCTGAGCTTACGCAAAACAAATTCAAAATGGGTATGATGGAATAATTAACATTCTTCTTGGGGATTCAAATTTATCAATCTTAAAAAGGAATATTTGTCTATCAAAGCAAATAGACAAAAGAACTTTATTCACAAGTTTGGAATGAGTGATGCAAAAATCTTGGAAACTCCAATGAAGGTAAATTTGTTTTGATGAAATAAAATATAGAGAAATAATTGGTTCATTACTATATCTTACTGCTAGTCGATCGAATATAATATTCTGTGTTTGCAGGAGTGCTCGCTTTCAGTAAGCTCCTAAGAAATCTCACCTTAATGTTGTCGAACTAATTATTAGATATTAATTGGAATTTTTTCTCATGGATTATGATGTTCCGGAACTAATTCCTTCTAGGGGATAAAGATGATTGTAAGAGTACAAGTGGATCATGTCAACTTCTTGAAAAATCCTTAATTTCTTGAAATAGCAAAAAATAAGGATGTGTGTCACTATCTACCACTGAAGCTGAATATATTGCCATTGAGCAGTGTTGTGCTCAATTGTTATGGATGGTCACCAACTAAGTGATTATGATTTACTGTTTAAACATGTGACAATTTTTTATGACAACTCTAGTGTTATTTGCTTATCTAAAAATTCAGTGCATCACTTGAGGGCAAAGCATATAGACATTAAACATTATTTTATTAGGTATCATTTCCTTAGGAAAATTGAATTACAATTTGTTAGCACTGAAAATCAACTTGTTGATATTTTACTAAGCCCATAGAAAGATTTTGTATTCTTAAAATCTTTAGAAATTATTGCAAATCCTTGTATGATTTTTTTTCCTTAAAAAGGTTTGACTTCATTTAAAATTTTCCTCTCATATTTTCATCTATCTGCATTCGTATTTTTTTATATTTGTTTATTTATACAAAATTACTTATCTTTATTAAACCTTCTCTTCACACGAATAATCACCTTAATTACCAGTGTCAGTCCACATCCCATTAGTCACACCTTTTTATGTCGTCGTTCCCTTTTCCCCATAAACCCTTTTTCTCACCTTGACTCTTCGTCCTTCCTCTCTTCAATATCTATCCGCTTCCTCTTTCTATTCATATTTTCTTTCCATCATCAAACCAAACCTCTTGAGCACCATGGCCAAAACACAAAAATCCTTAAACCCTTCCACTCGTCATAACTCTCGTATCAAAGGCAAGGGTACACCTTCTTCTACTGTTCATTTGTGTTAAATATACACGTGATATATATCACGGGCTGTATCTCCAAAATACCATGACCAACACGTGATATACACTACTTATGGTAAGTGTATATCATGTGTATATTTAACGTAAAGAATGGATCTTGGGCCTAACTCAACTCCAAAAGCTAGATTGTAAGGTGAGGATTGTCCAAGTCCATATAAAGAGTCCATGTTCCCTTCCATATCCGATGTGGGACTCTTGACACTCCCCCGCACGCCCAGACCTCATTAACTGGAGCGTGGATAATATAATTTGGGGGCCCAACATCGGTGAACAAATAATTGGAATGGGCTTGTCTCTGATACCATGTAAAGAATGGATCTTGGGCCTAACTCAACCCCAAAAGCTAGCTTGTAATGGGAGGATTGTCCAAGTCTATATAAGGAGTCCATGTTTCCATTCCATATCCGATGTAAGACTCTTAACATGTTAAATATACACGTGATATACACTTACCATAAGTAGTGTATATCACGTGTTGGTCACGGTATTTTGGAGATACAGTCCTTGATATACACGCACCGTGTATATCACAGTTTAGTGCAAGATTTTGTTATAATATTTTAATGTAAATATGGTATTGATTAGTATTGTACACTTACAATAATTGTAGGATTCCTGTAATACTAGAATAGGATTTTGGGAATAGAATAGGAATATGATTTCTATTATGAAAATTGTAAATTTTATATATACTCTTTCATTAATGAGAATAATCAAGGGATTATTTCTTTCATGGTATCAGAAGTCTAGGTCAAATATTTTCTCTCCAAATATTTCATCTCGTTTCACGAATTTCGAGAGTCTATTATCGATTTCTGTACCTTTTTCCGATCCCAAATATCTCTTCTAAATCCCTCAATCACCTATTGTTCTTTCATTATGTCTATATCCAAGAACATGTTTCACCCTGCCCTTGTTGTTTCTAACATCAAGAATCACATCCCTCTTATTCTTGAAATTGAAAACGTCCAATATGCGACGTGAGCCAAATTGTTCAAAATTCACGCACGCTCGCATCAAGTTATCCATCACATAATCCCCGCAACTCCTGAGGATATGGAGGTGCCTAAACGCGAGGATGATCCTAAGTTGTGGACGATTCTTGATGCCACCGTCGTTTAGTGGATTTACTCCACTATCTCTACCGAGTTGTTGCAGACGATTGTTGAGTTGGATGCTACGACGATGGCTGCTTGGGATAGGCTGCGTGACATATTCCAAGATAATCAAAATTCCAGAGATGTTACCCTTGAGCAGGAATTTTATCACGTCAACATGGGAAATTTCCCGAACGTTTCAGCGTATTGCAAGAGGTTGAAAGAATTGACGGGGAGCAATAGTGATTTATGGACATCTCATGTTCTCAGTTCTTTGGGTCATCGTTATTGTGTTCTATTTTTGGATGATTATTCTAATTTTTTATGGACTTTTCCGATTGCGAAAAAATCTCAAGTTTTTTCCACTTTCTTAACATTTAGAGCATTCATTAGAACCCAATTTGAACAGGAAATCAAAAATATTCAATGTAATAATGGCAAAGAGTATGATAATGGGGTGTTTCGGGAATTTTGTGCTAATAATGAGATCAATTTTCATTTTTTCTTGTCCTCATACGTCTTCACAAAATGAGAAAGTCGAACGCAAAATTCGTACCATTAATAACATTGTCCGAACTTTATTGATTCATGCTTCCGTACCCCCTTCTTTCTGGCATCATGCTATACAAATGACTACATATATCCTTAACATACTTCCTATCAAAGGCTTGACGTATTCCTCCCCTCTTCATATCTTATATAATAAGACTCCTTCGTATTCCATCTTAGGGTCTTTGGGTGCCTGTGTTATCCACTCTTTCCGTCCAACACAATTAACAAACTTCAGGCTCGGTCTACCCCTTATGTGTTTTTGAGTTATCCATCTAATCATTGTAGTTACAAATGCTTTGATTTATCGTCTAATAAAATCATCATTAGTCGTCATGTTATTTTTGATGAATCCCAATTTCCGTTTAAAAAGATAGATTAGAGAGAGAAAAAGAACAGATGATAAAAAATGATAAATAAATAAAGGAATTTTGGATTGGGTCAGGAATCCAAGTTTGGGGCGGTATGGAGAAAAGAACTAGCTCTCCCTGAAAATGAGGTAATCCAGCCTCACTTTTCCAGTACGGCTACCAGCAAAATAGGCACAAAGAAAGAGCAATAGACCGAACCAGCCTACAAAAATGAAACGGTAGGTCTCGATTGATTTCCCTTCCTTTAGATACTAAGATGTTTCAGTTCGCTAAGTTTGGAAAGTCCAAAGAGCGCAGACTAGCCACGGAGGCCTGTTCAGGAAGATCATTTAATTCTCCGGAAAATGGGGTTATGGGAGAGCAATACAAGCGTCGTGCTGCTAGGCGAAGCAGCCTGAATGTTGCACCCTAGATGGCGAAAGTCCAGTAGCCGAAAGCGTTCACCGGGGCTTCGGTCGCCGACTCCCCTATTTTATATCACCTTCAATTCGAATTAGCAAAAGCAATGTCTCATTGCATAATATGGATTCCAAACATTCTTGATATGGATGTGAATATTTTTTTGAGAATTCAAGAGAAGGTCACGGCGATACGAGCCGTTTATCATTGTGATAAGTGTCAAGTGGAAGTGCAACGACTGTCTTGATTCATTATAAGTTGGACAGGTAAGGAAATTTCTTATTGAGCTACGTACTTACTTAAAAACTAATAAACCTCAGTTCCAAGAAATCATAGCCTGCATATTAAGCTGTAGAAGGCAAGCAAGCAAACCTTGGCAACTAGAAATTTCAAGGATCAGGGGAGGTATGAAATGGTTATCTCGGCTCCAATTCATTGGGCCTTTCAATACAATAAAAAAGAAAGCCCCAAGGGCGCCTAGGAGGAATCAATGAGAGGATATCAATTCAAATCTTGGATTTTTGAATCGAGAGAGATCAAGAATTCTCACCATTTCTTAGATTCATAGACCCAATTCAATTCAGTGGGATCCTTCATTCACATTTTTCCACCAAGAACGTTTTCTAAAACTCTTTAAAGTGAGTAGTCCCGTGCCTAGTTCGTATAATTTTTTAGATGACGATGTCTCCCCGTATATTATCCACCATTTATCGGACATGTCCCGCACCCAAAATTCACCAGCGGGCCCACTGCCCGCTTGGTCTATAGTACCGCCACATTCCACTGTTCCCAGTCTAGTGATTGGGCCAGTTTAGGTACTTTGGCCAGTTACCTAGCCCAATACTGAAACTGTTCCAATCTCGGCCCGTCGCCGATTCTGATGTTGGGCAGCGCAAAGCCACCGCCTGGCCGGCCGTCCGTCACATATCCCGATATTTCCTAAATCCGCCCAATTCTCCCCCGAGTCAAAGACCAGTCACTCGTAGTCAACGGGGTATTTTTAAACCAAAAATACATTTTAATTTAAATTCTAATATTCTTAAATCACCCTACCCCATAATCCCGTATCTGCTTAAATGACCCGAATTGGAAAATTGCTATGACCCGAATTGGAAAATTGCTATGACCGACGAATATAATGCTCTTATTGATAATAAGACGTGGGAGTTGGTGCCCGTCCATCTGGTGTTAATATTATTCGGTCTAGGTAGATTTTTGCTCATAAGGACAATTCTAACGGTTCTTTTGCAAGGCATAAAGCTCGTCTTATAGGTGATGGTAAGACTCAGCAGATTGGTGTGGATTGTGGTAAGACATTTAGTCCGATGGTCAAGCCGACTACCATTTGCACTATGCTCAGCTTAACTCTTTCGAAAGCATAGCCCATTCATCAGTTAGATGTGAAGAATGCTTTCTTACATGGTGATCTTAAGGAGACAGTCTATATGCATCAGCCCTTGGGGTTTAGGGATCCCGAATATCCTCATCATATCTGTTTATTGAAGAAGTCCTTGTATGGGCTTAAGCAATCCCCACAGGCTTGGTATAAGAGGTTTGCAGACTATGTTTCGACTATTGGGTTTTCTCACAGCAGATCTGATAATTCATTATTCATATATCGTCGTAGTTCTTCCATGGCTTATATACTTTTATATGTGGATGATATTATCTTGGCTGCCTCTTCTGATGCATTACGCCGTCTATCATGACAATGCTCAGTTCTGAGTTTGCTATGAAAGACTTAGGGCCCTTGAATTACTTTTTGGGGATTGCTGTCACTCGTCATGCAGGTGAGTTATTCTTATCACAACATAAGTGCATGCAGCTGAGAGCATTGAGCAAGCTGGTATGTCCTCATGCAAGTCTACTTCCACTCCAGTTGATACTAAACTTAAGTTGGGTGCTGCGGCTGGCTCACCTTACGAGGATCCGATACGCTATCGTAGTCTTGCAGGGGCTCTTCAGTATCTTACTTTCATGAGACCAGATATTACGTATGCCGTACAACAACTGTGCTTGTTTATGAATGATCCCAGGGTTGAGCACATAAATGCACTCAAACGCATTATTCGATACCTCCAGGGAACACTTGACTATGGCTTACATTTATATCCGTCTTCGACATCTACATTTATCTTGTATACAGATGCTAATTAGGGTGGTTGTCCGGATACCAGACGTTCCATGTCCGACTATTGCATATTCTAACTTAGTCTCATGGTCTACAAAGCGTCAGTCGACATTGTCACGCTCTAATGCAGAGGCCGAGTATCGAGAGGTGGCCAATGTGGTTTCGGAATCATGTTGGTTATATAATATTCTTTTAGAGCTTCATTGTCCTATTCAAAAAGTTATCTTGGTGTATTGTGATAATGTTAGTGTCATCTACCTTTCTGGTAATCCAGTTTAACACCAGCGCACTAAACACATTAAAATGGACATTCACTTTGTTCGCGAAAAGGTAGCTCGTGGACAAGTACGCGTCTGTCATGTCCCTTCCAAGTATCAAATTACAGACATCTTTACAAAGGGTCTTCCCTCGGTCCTTTTTGAAGATTTCAGGGAGAGTCTCAGCATACGAAGACCGCCCACTATGATTGCGGGTGTGTGTTAAATATACACGTGATATACACTTACCATAAGTAGTGTATATCACGTGTTGGTCACGGTATTTTGGAGATACAACCCGTGATATACACGTGTGATATACACACCGTGTATATCACGGTTTAGTGCAAGATTTTGTTGTAATATTTTAGTGTAAATATGGTATTAATTAGTATTGTACACTTACCATAATTGTAGGATTCTTGTAATACTAGAATAAGAATATGATTTCTATTATGGAAAATTGTAAATTGTATATATACTCTTTCATTAATGAGAATAATCAAGAGATTATTTCTTTTAATTTGGACTCTGACCGCTCTGCTCATTCCTCATCCTCTGATGCAATAAACTCGATCCCTTTTTGAAATCTTGGAAAATGACCTGTTGATCATGATGTATGTGCTAATTCTTAGAAGAAAATCAAGTATGACTATGAAAGTCTTCTTGATCTCAATAGAAAATTCTGGAACACTCCTAATCGGGATGTGTTTGTCTCTCTCAAAGACAAGTTCATTGTTTCTAGTCGCGTTGTTGATCTTGACCTCATGCAATCTCAATCTTGCAAGGTAAAACATATTTTTTAATATCAAGGTTGGAAAAAATTCTTTCAAAATCCTTCTTATTTTTATGAAACTTCTGTTCGTATGTTGTATGCTAATATCTATTTTTTAAAGACAAATGAACTTGAAATCCTTGTTCTTGGAACTCACACTGTGTTTGATTGTGTTGTTCTTGACTCCATTCTTGATTGTCATTGTTCTGGTTTCTCTAATCTCCATAAAAACACTTGATCTGACTCGCTTGATGTGTCTTAAGACCAAGTCAAGCTAACTCTATCTAATTTCTCACTGTTTCTGCTCAAATAGGTCATTTTGACATAACCTTTGAAGCTCGTGTCCTTGTTCACATGGTTTCCACCACTATTGCTCCTCGTGCTGGGCTTTTTTGATTGTTACTCAACGAGATGCTATCGTTGCCTACTGTTTGCTCACCAGAAAAACTCAATTTGTCATCCATCATCATAAACTACATGATTGAGTGTGCTTCCAATCCCTTTAGCATTCCTTATGATATGCTCATCACTTGCATCATTGAAGCCCATAACATCAACTTAGTAGACTATCCTAGAACTCTTGTCAAGCAATGCTATAACTCTAGGGCAGACTATCCTAACACTCCTGTCAAGCAATGCTATAACTCTAGGGTGTTTGGTAGTATGAGGTATCCTTTCACTAGTGACACTTGGATTGCCAAGGACATCCCTAAGGAAACTCACCTTGTTTCTCCTTCCAAAACCAAACCTTCTGATTGTCCACCTGTCACCTATGAGTATCATGTGGATGTTATCTCCAAACTCAATGATATCGATGTCAAAATTGAGACCCTTAAAGACTTGCTGACATCCTCTCTGTTCTAAATGGAGAAAGTTCGAGAATCTACGAAAGAAACAAGTGATGATATTGCTTGTCTAACGGTTAAAGCTAGATCAAGTGATGAAAGACGTGGTGAATCTATCTGCAAAGCTTCAGACAAGTGTGAATAATCTTCCCACCAAAATGTCTAAAACCCTTAAGGCCATGAAGGATGTTGATGTCAACACCTTGGTTTACTTTCTTCACCCTCTTTTGCAGTAACAACAATAGTTTTATAATCTATTTGATGTGTTTGTTTGACATATTTTAAACAATGTATTTTTGTGGGACATAAGTCCTATGTTTTGCTACTCATCTGTTGATGGTTTAACACTATAACTGCTTTCCTGATAGGCGTTATTAACTGTTATGCTAACTCTCGTATTTATTTAGAATGTCATTTTTCTACACATTTTTTTGATTGATGCCAAATGGGGAGAATAAGAAACACAAGAGCACCAAAATTCCAGTCAACTATTCAGGGGAATCATTAAGTCAATCACTCCCTCTGTCCCAATTTATATGACACACTTTTTTTTTAGTAAATCCCAAAAAGAATGACACATTTCTTTATTTGGCACCAATTTGACTTTAAACTTTACCTTTTACGCTTAACGAGATGATCTATAACCACACAAATATCTTTGACTTGTTTTAGATCACAAGATTCAAAAGTCTTTCTTTATTTCTTAAACTCCGTGTCCAGTCAAACTACATCATATAAATTGGGGCCAAAGGATTATCAATCTTTCAGTCAACTATTCAGGGGGAGCATCAAGTCAATTACTCCCTTCGTCTTAATTTATATGATATAGTTTGACTTGACACGAAGTTTAAGAAAGAAAGGAAGACTTTTTAATCTTGCGGTCTAAAACAAGTCAAAAATATTTATGTGATTATAGATCATCTCGTTAAGGTTTAAAAGATAAAATTTAAAGTTAAATTGTTGTCAAATAAGGAAATGTGTCATTCTTTTTTAGATTGACTAAAAAGGAAAGTATATCATATAAATTGGGACAGATGAAGTAATTAACAAGGAAGTTGATTATATTTGGGTACTAATTGTCATCATCAAAAGGGGGGAGATTGTTAGTTTTAAAATTTTAATAGTGACAAATTTACTTCTGTAGGTAAACACTCAAAGAAACTAGTAAGCCCAATGGAAATACTTTAGCACAAGCTAGGCAGCTCAGTGGACTCGAACAACCCATAATCATCAAGCCCTGATGAAAATCAAGAAGGTTTATTACAAGTCAAAGTCTACATAAGGCATAAATAAGTTATCACTTATTTATGGAAGCAACGATCAATTTGGGAAATAAATGAATATCAATCAAGTACCATCAAGGAGATTCTCCCTTATATTAAGGAAAGACAAATAACAATTTATTACTCAGTAATAAATTGAGATATCATCGCATCAATAAAGTATGACCCATCATAGAAACAAGTACCAAGTTCCAAACCGCCTCAAATCATGAAGGATTGATTACGAAGTAAACAAGGAAGGAGGATCAAATATGCATTAAAAGCTCTAACCTTATTCTTGAAAAATAGGATTCTCATTATTCCTTTTTTCAAAGATCAATTCTCTTGGGTTGCTATCTTTATGAAGAGCCTAACGTCTACTTTTTAAAGGCTATAAAAGGAGGCTCTATAGACGAAGACAAAAAAATATACTTTCATTTCAACTTCTCAAGTTCTATGCTCCACTTTTCGTAAGCATTGCAATACTAAATTATTTATTGTGTAAGAAAAAAAAAAGGAGAGATATAGTATAGTTGGTGAATCATTGTATCAAAAAATTAAATGTGTTTGAGTGTAGATGTAAGAGCTCTATTCAAACAACCATTGTACCAAACGTACTTACAAAAAGAGTTGTAGAGAACACCCTTGCAAATCAAGGAGACTGGACTATGATTCACATTGAATCCAAACCAGTATAAAATATCTTGTGACATTTACTTTCAACGATTTAATTTCTTCAATTACTCTGTTAATAGTCGACTACTGATCAAAGACAATCGACTAGAAAAAGAAACATTTACAATTCACCCCCCTCTTGCACTTTCATACCGTACATAAGTCATGATTTTCATACCAGAGAAAACGAGATTCAAATCCATGATACAATCTTCTTATATGTCGATTTAGAAAAATCAATGTCTTAAGCCTTTCAACCGTACCTCCAAGTTATTGATAGTAATGGGATTGAATGTGTCAGATTTGGTTGCTAGCCCGAAGAAAGGGCTATCTGATTTGATCAACTACCCAAGTCATAACGTATTTGTTCTTGGTTATAGAAGTAATAATATTATTATTCTATGAGGGTATAGAGGCACATCATCAGTACAATCCCAAAGCCAATAACATCAAGCGTAACTGTCGTGCAAAATAACCTAGTACACATCAAAGCAAAGGGAAAGTTCGAGATGCTTGCACGATTAGATATTAATTACGAAAAAAAATAAAAGGACTAGAAGAGGGCAGCTCATCATTCCTCGAGTTTCAAACCATGTAAGTTGTAACATTATTCCTCCGAAATTGTCTCGATTATCAAAATAAATAAATACATAAAAGGGCCTAGAGGAAATTAAAGTAGACTAATCTCCATGTTTAAGAAAATCTTTTCGTAGAATAATTAAGTACCTCAATAGTCTGAAACAAAAAAAAGTAATACATTTCTGTTAGAAAACATGTCACATGCGTCAGAGTTTTTGAAATATTTTTTAATAAATGTTGCGAATTACGAACGATCTTGACATATTCTTTCATATGGTATCAAAGTTGAATACATTTTTGATGTAGGGTTATCCAATGAACACGTAAGTGTATGCTATTAATTTCATCAAAGATCCTACTTAAAATCACGAGCAAATGGCGCGTAACCATATAATCATCCAACAATGTAAAAAACACTGAATTGATCAGATACAACTGGACAATTGCCTTACCTCGTCAAGCCGCTATGGAGAAGAAGAAGAACCCAAGAACTAAAGCCTCAGTGTGTAATGGATTCGTTTTATTGATTTGTTTATTTTTGGAATGAAAAAGCCTAGATAATGTGATTGATACGTGGTATATATTTTTTAAAGATTGAAGTAATATTTCAATTATGGAATAAAATATTTTGAGCTAAAAGTAGGAGAAAGATAGCAATCTATTATGATAGGTAAATCCTTAATTAGTTGCCGCCGAATTAACTCAAGTAATTATTAAATCTGAGAGGAACGTTTTTTCCCGTTTATTATTATTAAAAATTTAGTAATCTCAATTAAAAATTAAATCCAAGACCAGTCCACTTAAAGTCCAACTAAAGTTCCTCTTCATTTTTGCGCGGATTGTTCTTCATATGGAATGTTCTTTAATTTTTATCCCTCAAATAACTAGTCTTTAATTTTTACCCATGTTTCTCATTTAATTAAAATTTGTGTGGGCCAAAATACTCTTATCCGCAGGTCTACAAAATTAGATTTTGGGTTGTATCTCCGGCAGAGTAAAAAAAATTCACAAGACAAGGTTTCATAAAAACTATGTCTAGTCGGAAAAAAGGTACATTAAAACTAAGCCTTGTCCGAATGTACTAATTCGCAAGGCAATATTTCATAGAAACTATGTCTTGTCCTACATAATTTCTTTTCTACAGAACTATGCCGGACAAGACATAATTGCTATGGAACCTTACCTTGCGAAATTAGATCATAGATCTTAATTTTTTTTGGCCAATATCAGTGATATTTTTCACCATTTTTTTAATTACATAAAGTGTTGAAGGGAAAAAAATTTAAAAATGCTATTTCAGGGGTAAAATTAAAGACCCCTCTAAAATAGGGGTATTTATGTGAATTGGCCGTTCTTCTGTGACCTCAAACAACCAGCCCACTTAAAAGAGTCTAAACTAAACTATACAAATTGCGTGGATACGGGGTTGGTCTTTAATGTTGCCTCTCAATTCGACGGTCTTTAATTTTTGCCTCTATTTCTGATTTAATAAAAATTTATGGATCAACGTCCTCTTTATTTATAGGTCTATTAAATCAGACGTTCTAGGTTCGAATCCCAACAGAGGAAAAAAAAGAAAAAAATTCGCAAGGCAAAATTTTCATTGAAATTATGCCTATTCGATCAAAGTTATATATGTAACTAGCTGGACAATGCATAATTTTAATTGTTCAACGAAACTTTGACTTCATACATAGTTACATAGAAACTATGTCCCTTAAGACATAATCTCTATACAACTTTAGCCGAATATGCATAATTTTTATGAAATCTTATTTTGCGATTTTTTTTCTTTTTAACTCTGCTAAAATTCGAACTCATAACCTCAAGAATATTTTTGATAATTTTTTAAACGAAGAAAAAAATAAAAAAAACATCAATTTGAGGGACAAAAATTAAAGACCAACTTAAAATAGGCACAATAGTGCGAATTGCCCACTAAACAAAACATTTTTGTAAGCCCAACTACAATTTTCTTTGTCGTATTTCATTTTGGTGACCTTCCTGGACATATAAAGTCAAATCACTTCCTTATCGGAGCGACACTGTGATAATAAGATAGAGCTCCAATCCTTCCCTTTCCTCTTCAACCAAATATTTGTCAGGTAGTTTAAATCTCTATCCTAAATTCTTCTGATTGTTATTCTATGTGATATATAGCTATGGTAATTTATGTTTGCCCATATATGCAGAGTTGAGCAGTTTATGACTTGAATTATATTAACAAATGGAGGTGGCTTCGAATTTCCAAACATTGTCTTTCGGACCAAGAATCAGTCGATCCCACTTCCGAAATATCGTGAGTTTTTTTTTTCTCCTTAATGTTACTAATTAACATTTCTCGCTTTTTACGGCTAATTTAGAGTTTTGAGTTGTTGGGGTTGTTTATAAGTGCTGAGAATATAATAAAATATTGAAGTGTGTTACCATCTGATTTAAAAACTTAAGCAATTAGATAGAACACACTTTTAATAAAATTAGGCCAGCACGTGAGGGGCGTGTTGAGAATATAATCAAATATTAAAAGTGTGTTCTATCTAATAACTTAAGCTTTTAAATCAGATGGTCACACACTTATTATATAATAAGTGTTTTGTTTATTGCTGAAGTAAAATATTGGGATGTTATATTGACAAGCTGATCAATTTTATAGTTTTAGGTTCGTTTCTACTCAACATTGTTTAGGAATAGTTTATGTGATCATCTGTAGGATAGAATAGGTGTGCTTAGTTTATTGTCAAATATTACTCCCTCCTTCCCAAAATGATTGTCCTAGTTTGACTTGGCACGTAGTTTAAGAAATAAAGGAATACTTTTGAAATATGTGGTCCAAAACAAGACTTAGATATTTGTATGGTTGTAAATCCATCTCATAAAGTTAAATTATTTCTAAATATAGAAATGTGCCAATTTTTCTGGGACAAACTAATAAGGAAAGTAAGACAATATTTTTTGGGCGGAGGGAGTAATTAGAAGCTCAGCTTCGTAACCAAAAATTCGAACGGGAATTTTCTTTTGAGGGATCTTACTTCCTCTTATCTTTTGGACTTAGTCGTTTACAGAGGCCGAGCCAGGATTTCAACTTTATGAGTTCTGGATTCTAAAATAATGACTTCTAAGTGTTAATAACTGGGTTCTAAACTTAACATTTGTACATATTCAATGAATTTCTTAACATAAATACACTTTTTGAGCAAAGGCTACTGGTTTGGCGGAACCCGTATCCGGGCTTGTAGCTCTGCCGATGGTCAGTTATACACAAATTTAAGCGAATACCTAGAAAGAGAGTATTGATAGCTTGGTCTCATTGAAGGATATAGCTTGATCTTATTACTAATAATCTCTCATCTGGAAATACTATTTCTCTATTTTATGAAATAAACTTTCCAAGAGATGTGTACTTTTGATCTTCAAGTATTATCGCGCACACACCTTGTCTCTCAGACTCTTGGCACAAATCCTATTTGCACTTAAGACCACTGATAACCTTGATAATGAAAAGGCAAACTTTGTGGAAATTGGAAAGCCTGGTCTTGGAGAACAGCAAAAACTCAAGTGTTAGTTTCCAAAACTTATCGTTAACCTTTTGATTGATTAAGGGTTCTTCTTTTTTGGTCATCTGAATATTTGATTGGTTAACACTGCTTTTATTCAAACCACAAATGACATACTTTCAAATTAGTCCTCAGTTCTCTCAGATTGCTGCTCTTTCCCTTCTTTTTCCATCGTTTTTTTCAAATTATCCTTTTTTAATATTTGATGTCGTTGCTGGGTTTCTAAGGACATGGTTACCGAATAAAAATAATAATGTTACTGAAATGAATGTGATTGCTGAATTTACAAGGATTTGAATGGATGATTAAGAGCTTGAGTGTTTAATGGTTGTGCATCAAGTCATGATAGGGGTAAATGCGGAGGTTGTTGATGTGTAACCTCTGGGAAATTAATGAATTAAGGTGAAAAACGGGTTGGCCTGATATAGGTAGTGGCGGTGAAGGTATGAATGTGCTGCAAAGTTGCAGAATCAAAGGAAGGCTATAGGTCCTAAAGTGAATTTGCCCCTAGACTTTGGTCTAGTGTAGGAGCATAGCGCTGTGGATTAGACGCACATCATGGGTTGGAACTCTTCAGCAGACAAAAGCCGGGTACTTAAGTGGAGAAGGGTAGAGGGACGGCCCTATTATCTACTGAGTTCGAACCGCGCATCACTGGCCTTCGTGGATTTTTCGGTTATAAAGAAAGGTCTTAAAGTGAATTTCCTTCATTTCCGGTAAAGTAATAATTTTCCAAAACTGAAGGTTAAGGGCCCACAACAGAGCGATATAATCTCTTGGTCCAGCGGAAGTGTTCTTGGTAGTTTTTGTTTGTCCTTTACTTTCAGTCATCTAAAGTTATGTTACTAAATATTTTTAGGTCTGAGATTTGTTTTTCATGATTTCATCTACTTCTGCCTGATAATGATGATGTTTCGCTTCCTGTTGCTCATCTGCTACTGCCATGTTGCTGTTTTTGCTGTCTTTCTGTCTACCCTTGGAATTTTGAATATACTAAAATCCTGAGCTTTACTTTCACCATTCTGCTGATTATGAGTTCCTTAGCCCCTCAATTCATCAGTATATTAAATTGCAATCAGTTTAGCCACCAAATGTGTTCACTGGACTGCTGCACCAGAGTTGGTGAACGTGACAATTTGGTCTGGGTAAAGGGAGAAAGTTTAGCAGTTTCCTTGTTACAATAGTATAAGGAATTGTAGTTGAAATTTCCAGAATAGGAGGAAATGCCTACGATTATGCAATTATCAGTAGCCTAATTCTTGTTCTATTACTATTATTAGTTTTATGGTGTTGTTGTTATAGTATTAAGAGAAACTGTTACTGATGAACCAGAGTGTTCGCAGGATTTGATGTGGTTTTTATTTCGTCTTCATCTTCCATTGTAGGAACGTATTGAGTTCAGAGGATACATAGCTTCAGCTCATTCCAATACCAATGGTGTTCACATTGATCACCGCCTTCTTTCACCTTTTCAAATGCAATTCAGTGCAGTTTCAACTGGCAGAAATAAAATAGGGTCTAGATATATGACTGGACATGGTGCTTCTGATTCAAGAAGTGGAACTTTCAGTAAGTTCTCCTTGCTTAGCTTGAAGATATTTAAAAAGTATGACTTACATCTCAAACGAAAGTTGAAAGTTGTTTACAACTTTTGATTGATGAATGGATTAATGGATTGTTTTGGTTGGAGGGATTAGCAAAAATAACCAAAGATAAAAGTTCACATAAAAATAATACAATGTTCGGTTGGAAGGATTAGGAAAAATAATCTCCAAATAACTAACATGCTTGGTTGGTTGTACAAAAAGATAATTCCTGCATAACTAATGCATCGTTTGGTTGGTAGTATTAAGTTGTGTTCACATGAATGTAATACTGGAATTTATGTGTTATTTGATGTGGGTAGAATATGGAACAATAAAGTGTATTAGCAATACGAAGGTAAAGGTATTAAAATAAAAACTGCCATTAAGGTAGGTAATCCCTACATAACATGCCCTCGATTATTATTCACTGCATAACAATGCTTGTATTGCTGTATGCCATAGACAATCCCTTGAATTATTGCTCACCACATAAATAATCCTATATTGTATCTCCTCATATATATATATAGGATTTTGATATATTTTGATAAAGCTCTTTGTAAGGTCATATTAGGCTTTTTTGGCAACTATATCTATGTCTATTCTTTTAGTGAATTGGTCATGTGAGAACTTCTGATTTTGAATGTTTGATATAAATCATTTTAAATTATCTTTGTTTTGGTAGGGGGCATGTGGTAATGGTATGAATACATGTTGTTTCTCCTTTTTTTATGCGCTTCTTTTCTGTGACTTAACAAACAGGAGATGAAACACTTTGTGTGAAGTTACAATTGCAGAGTAGTTACAGAATGTGTTAACTTATGGTTTCACCAGAAAGAATCAATTTTAAGTTTTATCTCTTGTCAAATGATGCTTTGATATCCCCATGAATATGAACACAAACATTTAATGTGGTGGAATATTTGCATTTGGTAAACTTTGATATTGAATACAAGGTGTTTCCATGAAAAAGAACTTATCTTTCCTATTTATACCAATATATTCAGAGCACTTGGTCGAGATCACGTAATCTTCTTGGTATTTTCTTTACCTTTCTCTGAAATTTATATGTAGTTGAGAAATGACAATTTTGAGAAGAAAAAGTCTAGCTTCCACTTGCTTCTGTTTTCTCTGTAGCATCGAGAGGTTACAACCTCTATCTAAACATTAGGAACTCTTTGTTGTGCATGCAAGTAACCGATTCTATTGAAATAAAAAAAGATAAGTCAGCTAAACATTCTTTTTGGTATTGTAACTGTTTGAGCATTTGCTCCTTCCTTATTGTACTATTACCCCTTTGTAGTTATCTCAAATGCATATTTGTAACATCTTTAGTGGCCATTGTCTTAGAGAGGCCTTGAAATTTGTGTTACATGCAGCATGTCTCGTACCCGCTTAAGTGTGTTACATCTGTTCAATTTTCTTTCCTTTTTTCATATAATTTTTGGGTTACTTCAGATTTCCTCTCCTAAGCTGTAAAATCATCTAATTATGTATTTATTCAGAACAGCACCTTTTAAGCAAGGCCCCCATTTATCACTGAGACCTTGCCGGGTCATGAGTGAGGATTCTGAAGGAACTTTGAGCGGTGAAAACATATTGCTAGATGAGGAAACCTTGGCGCAAGATTTAAAGTCTGCTATTAAAGAGGAGAACTATGCCCGAGCAGCTAAAATTAGGGATAGCCTCCGACATCTCCAGGAGGACAGTAAGGCTTCTGTACTGGCAGCAAATGCTCGCTTTTACAGTTCTTTCAGAAACGGAGACTTAGCTGCAATGCAAACCCTCTGGTCAAAAGGTGAGAATGTTTGCGTCGTGCACCCTGGTGTTAGTGGCATAACTGGCTATGACCTCGTAATGGGAAGCTGGGAGTTCGTGTGGGCAGAATATGATTTTCCACTTGTTATCGAGATCAGGGATGTTCAAGTTCATGTTAGAGGTGATATGGGGTACGTTACATGCATTGAGATGGTCAAAACTAAAGGCAGCAGCTGGGGAAAACAATTTGCTACAAATGTTTTCGAGAAGGTTGGTGGGCAATGGTTTATGTGTATTCATCATGCATCGTATATTGACTTGTAAAATGTGAACAATAAAGCTCCTGTAGAGGTTGTGGATATTGAATGGGTATGATAGGCGCAGAAGTTTTGAAATCTCGACACATAAATTTTGTAGCTTTTCTTCTACGGTAGTCATTGTGACCTAATATTAATGAATTATAAGACTATGGTCTGTGGCTCTGTGTTGTATCTCAAAAATTGAGCAGTGTATGATTGATCTGGTCAGGTTGGGATTAATGCAGATTGGTTTTTTCAATTTTAGTTTGTAGACAGAACCAATCAAACAGACATGAGTTTTGTTGGATTCGAATTTTCGATTTAGTCTTCAATTTGCCATGAATAACCTTGGATTTGTTTTCCTAGTCTATCGAAACTCTCCATAAGCACTTTTCTTTCACTTGATGGACCTCTTGAAAATGTAACATATATTTATAATAAAAGAGTAAACCTATTCATTAAAAATATGAGGCTATATCAATTATGAGTAAGAGTACATAAGAAAAGGTTCCTTTGATTCAAAATTAGGTTATTCTAGGATTATAATCCTGAGATATAGCCAGAATACATATTCATCGCACCTAAGAGTGTGACTTAGTGATCAATTAAGTGGATTGAGAACTATGAGGTTTTAGGTTTCAATCTCAACAGGTTTCTTCAATCTGTCAAAGCCTCGGTGAAAAACCTATGCTGGTGGGACGTAGCAAGACCACGGGAAACTAATCGAATTGCACACAAACTGGCTTGAACACCACGATTATAAAAAAAAAAAAGATGATCCCACCGCAAAGAATGAATCTTGAGCCTAACTCAACATCAAAAGCTAACTTGTTGGCAGGAGACACGAACAATCAACCCTCAGCGCACGTCTTACCCTTTCGGAGTGCCTCCTAGTAGTCATAGTCCAACACACATAGACTAGCTAATACACAATATAAGGACTTAGTCTTTAAACATATCAAGGACATCCAAAACCAACCTAGACTCACAGTGCGAAAATCCAAATTTTATTACTCACAATACATAAATACATACTAAGTAGGAGCATCCTAGAATTAATTAGGAATCTAAGCTAAATTAAATCCTTAATTGCATGATTTAGGAAAAGCCTCAATTTACACCCTAGATTTTCCCCCAAATTGCAAAGGGTTTATATTAACAAATTAAACTCTACAACATGATCAACTACCATTAACCAATACTTATTTACAACATCAAGACAATCTAATCATATTTCACCCTTAAATTAAAGTTTTAAGTCTCTTATTCTACCATGGAAGCTTAAGGACCTATCTACCCCAAATAAGGATTAAACTAGGATTAGGAACCTTAAAAATATAAAATAAAATAAAAAAGAGTGAAGAATTTACCTCCCAATAAGAACTTAAGCACAACTTCAAGAATTCTTCCATTAGCAAGCTTTAATACCGAGAGAAGATGTTTTGGGAAAGTGAATTCGACTTAGGGCATTTAAAAAACTGCCTGAAACAGCGATTCCGCTCCTACGGAATTGATTGTGCAGGTGCGGTCTCACTTCAGCAGAAAATGAGCTCGTTGAGGCGTAGTCACTTGATACCCCGTCTCAACGCAGAAGCGGAAAACTATATGCAGAGACGCCTTCGCCTATGCAAAGAAATATTCACAGGGGAGGAAACTCAACAAATCATCAGGGCCCGCGTCTGCAAGCCAACCTCCGTAGATGAGGACACGCAGAGGCGGACAACCAGCCGCTAGTGCGAACACCAGACACCAGCAGTTATAGAATTCCCCAAAACTCTCACCAAATAGTTGAAACACTTCCGAGATCCCCAGACACAAATCAAACATGCTACCCCGAGGTAAACAATGCTATAAACCTGCTCGCACCCTCGGATTTCTCATATAACCGAGCTAAGACATACTTTTCAAAGGAATTGTCCAAAATAAGTAAATATCAAAATTTCACAAATAATGACCCAAAGTACATCTGATTGCATCTGAAGCAAATCAATGACTTAACTAAGTCATAAATGACCTTTCGAAACTACCAGAAGCGACGGAACCCGGAAACAAACTCATATGCTCGAAAGTCAACTATGAGTCATACTACTAAACTCTAAGATTCTTAATTGGATTTTTCATCTGAAACTCACGAAAATGAACCTCGAGATCCATTCCACCCATCCCCGCACATTACAAACCCCACATAGAGTCTAAAAGAAGGGTAATTTAGTCAAATGAGCGTCTTTAGCTAAAAATGACCGGATGGATCATTACATAATTAGTATGATCCTCATTTAAATATAATTCAAGTCAAGTGCTAGAAGCATTTGCTGACCCAAAATTAATTTCTAATTTCAGCTACAACATGCTCCTATTAATTAATGTTCCTGAAGGATAAAGTCTACAACGTGCATGAAGTGGGGTAGATCAATCGGTTTCAAATGGAATAATTCTTGAAAAGGGAGAGGAGCAAATGATCAAAATGGCCATAATAAGGAGGCAATGTGCTCTCGAAGAGCCTATGACACAACATTTCATAAAACCTGTGAGAGGTTTAGGTACCTAAAAATAATGAAAGTGATGATATCTCAATAAGTTATGTCATATAATGAACTGATACAAATGATATATCGTCGACAATATCTTTGGTACAATATAGCGCAATATTATAAAAGATTGTGAGGATCTGAATTCTACTAATGTAGACATTATTACCAAGTGAAATGACGCATTTTGGTAAGCTTCAAGCTTATTGGACCTACAGTCCAGACAATAGAAAATGCCACGTATTTAAATATTAATGGAAATTGTCAGTTGACAATTTATATCAAAATTCTTGAAGAATTATAAACTCCTGAAGCATGTACAGGTTCTAAAAATCTTTTCATAATTCTTATATAGATTAAATCAAGTAAAGTGAATGCGATTTTATCATAACAATTATCATTGACTAAGGGTACACATGACTCTATTATCCTTACATATTTGTGAGTGTAAATTGATTACTTGAATATTATTCGAACTCTTGAAGAGTTTCAAAGGCAATAGATTATCTGTTGAAAGAAGTTGAAATGAAAAACATGCAGAACTCTTTGTTCCTGAAGTGTCATATCTTTATGCAATTGATGCATTTATATAATTTTCTATGCCTATGAGGGATTACAGTCATACGATGCTGTTCTACATGACAATCAAATCATATAAAGATAATATTTGTTTATAAAGTAAGTCAAGAATGCACTTGGAGTGATTTCAACAACATTATATGTCGATGCAACTCTATCCAAAGATTGAAGATGCAACAACATACATAGCTTAACTAAAGGGAGGATTCATAAAAGGGGATAGAACAAAGCATATTCACCAAAATTGTTCTACACACATGATTTCCAAAAGAATGATGATATCAATGTACACAGATTCGTTCAAGTAATAATATGGTTGATTTGTTCACAAAATCTCTACCAACTGCAACTTTCTAGAAGATGGTGCACAAGATTGGATTGCGAAGATTCAAGTTTGTTATTGATGTTCTCATCAGGGTGGTTAATACGCATTGTGCTCTTTTTCCCTTACAAGGTTTTGTTCCACGCGGTTTTCCTTGCAAGGTTCTTAATGAGACAGTCTTTTTCCTTCACTAGAATTTTTTTCACTGGATTTTTTCTAGTAATGTTTTAATGAGACACATTATCTATCAAATAGACATTCAGGGGAGTGTTATAAATATTATTTATTTATTATTGTAGATGTCTATCTTTGGAGAAAAGTTAGAGTTAGTGACTTTGGGACCAAGTTAGATTTCTATTATAAATAGAGATGTTCTCTTCATTGCCAAGAGAAATAAAGAACTCTCCTCTCTTTCTCTATAATATTCTTGTTCTAAATTTTTCATTTTATAACAAATATAAATATGTTCCTAATATGTTTCTTAGTAATTGGGTGCTTGAGCACCCACTATAGACAACGTAGGTCCGCCCTTGATTTCTTTTCACTCCTCTCTTTCACAAAGAAAGCTTTGGTAGCATGGGAAGCACTATGTTCACCTAAGGCAGCAGGAGGGCTGAACCTGATCATTTGAAGGTTTGGAATAAAGCTGCAATGACTAAAACATGCTGGGAGCTGTCCAACAAGAAGGATAAACTCTGAATTCGTTGGATTCATGCTTATTACATTAAAGACCTGAATTTTGCAGACATGAAAATCTCCAAGCAAGCATGCTGGATGATGAGGAAAGTGTTTGGGGCTAAGGAGAATATTCAACTTCTGAGCAACTGGCAAGAGGGTAAAAACAGTGCTATCAAGCAGGTTTACCTACAATTGCTAGGTATTTTACCTAAGGTGCCATGGAAGGGAGTAATGTGTCACAACATAGCCAGACCTAAAGCAGTATTTACAATGTGGATTCAGTTTCATGGTAAGATGTTAACTGCATATAGGTTGAGAAAGTGGGGTGTACCAGTTGATGCTCTCTGCTGCTACTGTAAATTGATCCCAGAAACAAGGGATCATGTATTTGCAGAATGTACAAGGAAAATCTGGCTGAGATTGATGGCATGGCTACAGATTCAATATCCTCAAGGGATGGGCTGGCAAGCAATGCACCAATGGGTTATTCAACAGAAGAAAGGCAGATCTCACCTGGCAAAGTTGATCAAGTAGGTCTATGCAGAATTCATACTGGAAATATGATTGAAAAAGCAACAGATGGAGAGATTATAGCAAGGAGAATAGCATGTCTCTGCAACATTAGAGCTGATGGCCACCTTAAAGTTCTACTTATCAGTTGCAAATTTTGAGGAAAGCATGAAATAATTGTCTTTGAGAATACGAGTGCGGAAATTGTATAAATGAGGTGCATGGTGTGATAGATAATATCCATGATAAATTGTTTACTAATACAAAAAATCTTTTTACTCAAGACGAGTCGATTCAGATTGTATATATTTTTCAAATTTCAGAATCAAACAAGCCAGGAAATATTTTTCCTTAGCATGATATAGTTGTTCATGAGGATGAGAGTACCAGTTGTATCTATCCCATAATCTTCATTCTCTATGTCAACTCGTTATATTCACCTTTTAATTTTCCACAATCCTAACAATTGAAACCTTACTTTCTCAGTTTGGAATCCTAATACTCCATCCGTTTCAAAATGTTTATTTTACTTTTCTTTTTAGTTTTTTTAAAAATAAATGTTTCTTTCCTTTTTCGGTAACTCTTTTACTTCAGCTTTCCACATAACATGTTGAAGATCACAAGATTAAAGGGCATTCTGATACATTCTACATATCTTTAGCTAACGACCACATGATTCAAAAGTCTTCTTTACTTTCTTAAACTTCGTGTCAAGTCAAAATCAGAAAATCATTTTGAAACGGAGGGAGTAGTAATTTTTACTTCTATTACGAAAATCTTAAGGTCAACATATCCTACGACAACAACCCTTCTTTGGAGCGCTAATGTGTTAGATAAATTCTATCAAGATGCAAAAGCTCAAGCCTCAATTGATTTAATCTTCGCAGCTTTGCCTGAGCCATATGTTAATTGGATTGGTACATCTATTGATGGTGATGTTGCTTCTGGTCATACCACAAGATTTTCCGTAAGCTTAAACGGAAAGATTCAAATTAATGATCACTATGCACCTTCTCATACAATTAGTTGTCGCGAACTTCAGGTGTCTTGTGATGGTTTACAGCTTGAGTTTACAAAAGATGACATTGGAGTATTAGCCATTGATTCAAAAGCTTGTATGATTATTTCTCAAAGATTCAAGATGTTGATTAACTCAAACGCTCAAAGGAATTATTAGATGCTTCAGCACATAGGGATAAAATAGCTAATCGTCTTTTTCATTTCTTTTCTACTTTTGTTGGTTCAATGTAAATCTATTTTACTAGAGAAATTCATGAAAACATATTACTTGTTATTTATTTTTAATGTCATGTTCCTTCTTGTTAAATGTCATCTATTTTCCTTTCAAATTCGAGATTTTTATATATATATATATATATATAGTTACAACGATAATATTTTCATGGAGAAAAACGTAAGGTAGATATTAAGTTCTTTTATCCCTAGTACTATAAATATTATACTATAAATAACAATTATGAAAAAAAGAAATGTGATACTACATGTTTGCATGCCATTGTTGTATACTCAATATAGAACAAGTATAAAGCGTATATTTAGCGTACACATTGATTATAGTTATGTATAATCAACTACTTCCCTTTTGCTGCATTCTAAATACTACTATATTATATCTGTTACTTGCATCTACACATTAATCCAGTTGTTGAAGGCCTCGTAGACACTATATTCCACAACTTGATTGTCGATGAAAAGATAAGAGTTTGGTAGAATTTCTTTCAATATGCAACTACTTCTCTTTTTCTGCATTCTAATAATATTATATCTAGTAATTGTATTGATCCAGTTGTTGAAGGCCACACAGACACTATATTCCGCAACTTGAATATCGACGAAGAGGTAGAATTTCTTTTGATATGAAACTAATTTCGTTTTGCTGCGTTCTAAGTAGTATTATATCTTATAATTTTATCTACACATTTATCCAGTTGAAGGCATCAGGCATAACATATTCCGCAACTTGAATGTCGACAAAGAGATATATGGTGGTATCCTATATTTTCAAGGTGTCGTAGTGGATGTAAAATATAATTGAAACACTGTAGTGATACTGATACTTATGCATGTGAGTAATCAATAGTTGGAATTCTGTGTATAGTCCAACTGCGCAATAATTATTTTTTGGTATAAACACTGTAGTGTTGATACATCTGCATGTGATGTAATAAAATAGTTTGAACTATGTGAATAGTTCAACTGCACAACATTGCTTGTTATTAGAATTGTTTATGATTCATTTGGCCTAATATAGTCAATATTTGAAATTTAATGCTAATGTTGTAACGTTTGTTCAGTGCTACTATTGTACGAATATGTTGTCTTCGTAGCTTATGATGTTAATTAGAATATTCTATGGGTTATTCTCTGTTTTATTGGTTGAATCAACTTTCAGTTTCCCGCTTTCCGAATCAACTACAGAAATGAAGATATTGACGAGATGTAGCTTTGCTGTGATTATATTCCACCGACTGAGGCACAAAAAGCTGTCGAGCATAATTTCCTTTATGATGGAAAGTACCTTTCGCGTCCATTGAAAGTAATTGAGAAGCAGGCTGTGTTCAACTACTATAAGTCGATACTTCCTGCGGAGGACTTTAGGAAACGCTGCACACAAATTCATGAGCTCGAAATGGAGCTGTATTACCTGATATTGCATAATGCGAAAGTGAATCCATTGCGTGAAGGTACAATTTATTACTTTCCTAATTTTCTGCATTCTAAATAGAATTATATCTACAAACATTCAGTTGTTGAAGGACTTGCCCACACAATATTCCGTAACCTGATTGTAGATGAAGTGATAGATTTTGGTATAATTTCCTTATATACAAAACTACTTTTTTTGCTTCATTCTAAGTAATATTAAATCCGGTAATTTACACATTGGTTCAGCTGTGAAAGGCCTCGACGATACTTTTGCCCAACTTGAATGTGGACGACGAAGAGATAGAAAGGGATCAATTAACCAGAGCTTAGATCTTTCCATCATGTACAAAGGTAAAAGATATGGGTTCAAAGTGAAGTCTGTCACTGCTTGTTAGCTTTTTGATGAAATGCCATACAGGAATTTGGTTTTTTGAAGTGCAATTATTACTGGATGTACTGAAAATGAGAGTGACGGAATTGCTTGAATTTGTTTCAAATAATGCATTTTTTGTGTGTTAGACAAGATATGTTTTAAGTTTGTGTGATACAGAGCTATTGAATTTTGGAAGGGGAGTGCATTTTATGGTCATTGAAACTGATTTTTTGGCAATAACCTCCGTAATTAATGTTTTTCTTAAGATGTATTTTAATTTTAAGGGCTCGTTTGGTTGGGAAACAAGTTATTTCGGAATTAATTATCCTGGATTGTTATTCATCCACAATTTTGAATAAAAATAACACTATAATTTTGGGATAACTAATTCCGTGATTAGTTATTCAAGGATTTATCCCAATAAAAAATGAGATAAACTTATCTCAAATTTAATTATCCCTTATCACTCATACTTGATAGAATATATCGTGTATATCCCTATGATATACACGGTTTCGGCTAGTCTTGTACCACAAATTTTAGTATTAAATTATGTTGTATAGTTACCATAATTGTAGAATTCTTGTAAAAAGATGATAGCATAAACACCCTAAGATGAGAATATGAAGGATCTCGTTGGAAAAGATGTTTAAGTGGGGAAATATATGCAAGATTTTTGTTAGGAAGTATGTTAAGGAGGTGAGTAGCCATTTGTAGAGCATGTTGCCAAAAAATAGGAGGTACGGAAGCATGGGCCAATAAAGTTCGGACAATATTAATAATGGTACAAATTTTTCATTCGGTTTTCCCATTTTGTGAGGACGTATGAGGACAAGAGAAACAAAAAACTATGTCATTAGCATCACAAAGGAAGTATGCCGCTGAGATCATTGAAAGAGCTGGTATGTCATCTTGTAAATCTACTTCTACTCCGGTTGATACTAACCCAAAGCTGAGTGCTACATCTGGCACTATGTACGAGGATCTCACCCACTATCACAGCCTTGCAGGGGCACTTCAGTATCTTACTTTCACAAGGCCTGATATTACTTATGCGGTTCAACAGATGTGTTTGTTTATGCATGATCCACGGATTGAGCATATGAATGCGCTCAAACGCATTATACGATACATCCAGGGCACACTTGATTATGGCTTGCATTTGTATCCTACGTCCGATCTACATTTGTGTCTTATACAAATGTTGATTGGGGTGGCTGTCCTGATACCATACGCTCGACTTCTGGTTATTGTATGATTCTTGGGGATAACTTGGTCTCGTGGTCTACAAAACGACAAGCAACAATATCACAATCCAATGCAGAGGCCGAGTATCGAGACGTGGCGAATGTGGTGTCAGAATCATGTTGGCTACATAATCTTTTATTAAAACTACACTTTCCTATTTAGAAAGCTACATTGGTCTATTGTGATAATGTTAGTGCAGTTTATCTTTCTGGCAATCCGGTCCAACATCAATGCACTAAACATATCGAGATGGATATTCACTTTGTTCGCGAAAAGGTAGCTCGTGGCCAAGTACGCGTCTTACATGTGCCCTCACGATACCATATTGCTGACATCTTTACGAAGGGCCTTCCCTCAGTTTTATTTGAAGATTTCAGGGACAGTCTCAGCGTACCACAACCGCCCGCTATGACTGTGGGGTGTGATAGAATATACCGTGTATATCCCTATGATATACACAATTTCGGCTAGTCTTGTACCACAAATAAATATATTAAATTATGTTGTATAATTATCATAATTGTAGAATTCTTGTACAAGTAGAATTAGGATTTAAAAGTATATTAGTATATATACCTATTCATTCACTTAACGAGCCTTAAGAATACTTTTGATACTTCGGAATATTTGAAGAAGCTGGGGATGAAGTGCATGATCCTATTACTTAAAATGCAATGATTTATGGTTTCGTGAGTATGGAAAGTGCTGAGGAGGACTTAAATATTTTAAAGGATATGTAAGAAGAAGAAAAAAGTTAACCCACAAAGTGATTTTTCTCAGCCACAATTTTGATAGAGGTTACTTGATCGGGAGAAGGCTTCTAGATTAGTTTTCTAAAGAACACAAAATGTTGAACTTAACGGGTCTTGTTAGAAGTTTTAGATTTAGGGCTGATGACCAAATGGGACACCTTTTAACATACACCAAGGATTATACAAGTCAACATGAATAAATAAAGCAACCCCAATATCATGGAGTAATATTTTAGGAACATCTAAGATGGCCAAATAAACACTAAGAAAGAAAAAATTGTTCACATACATCCATTATCTGCTGCTCCGTGTACACCATACGAGGTAGAGATTGTTGATGGCCTTCCAGCTAATGCAAGTACTATTTAGATTATCAAGGTTGGTAAATTCCGGATCATCCATATAATTAGCATTTGATAATTTGTCACTTGTTTGCTAAGGTTATATTCCTTATTAGAAGTGAACAATTCACGTAGAGATTGTGTAATGTCATGTAAATTGAAGTTATATCATTTATAAATCTGATTAACTAACATATAGAGTTCTAATTAGGATTATTATAGTTTTTGTCACTCTGTCTTTTTGGAGAAATTTTAATTTACGAGCCACATAACAAACATTACTTATGCAAGGCAATTTATTACTTGACAAGTGGGTTCATGGGTCCCACAAACTTCATTAAAACACATTATAAAACAGGACATTATTAAAAGTCTATATCTTTTCTAGTTTAAAATATTTTGCTAGAAAAACAAATTGCAGAGGGGGTCTCACCACTCTCACGGAACGGCATAGTAGCGTTCATTTTCAAAGTTTAACAGCTGCAAAGTAACTCCATGATATTTTTAAATTAAAGATTCTTCATTTTAACATTCAATTCTAATTCAAAAGCACGAGCAATTTCTACTCATAATATTAATGGTACAATTCGATAGATTATTTTTAAGAAGTTATATCATATTAACTTTTCGATTATTTTATTGTGCATATTCAATTTACATTTATTAAAATCGTCCCTATAATTTCAATCTTTTTTTTTCTCTTCTAAAAAAATATTTTAAATTGATATAGGTACGCTTAATGGAGTTCTCTTATTAATGTCATATATATATAGTAATTGTAGTCCTAATAGAATTAAGATCTCTATTTTACCGTAATTACACTAAATATTAATTACAGAATTTTTATACTTAACGTCAATATGCTTGGTCCGTTGATGCAACACCCTAACGTGACCCATTGAACGAACAAAGGTTATGAGGCAGGCAAGTAGACATCAGATATGTTATCACGGTAAACCAAAGATGCCTTACGTATGGGACACTGAAGCTCAAGAAGGAGATTTCGAAGCCAACATAGCTCAGCAACAACGTTCGCAACGCCTCGATATTATGCTTCTGCACTCAAATAGGAAAGTGTGGCTTGCCGATTGGCAGACCACGATATGATGTTATCCCCCCCCCCCCCCCCCCAAACACACAATAGTCAGACCTAGAGCGATGGGGGTGTCTGGATAGCCTGCCCAATCTGCATATGTGTACGAGAGAAATCTAGTCGGTGTTGAGGGATATAAATGAAGTCCATAGTCAAGAGTGTCCTTAACGTACCGAATGATACGCTTAAGCACTGTAAAGTGAGGCTCTCTAGGGGCGTGCATGAACAAGCACGCCTGCTGAACCGCATATGCAATATCTGGCCGAGTGAAGGTGAGATACTAAAGAGCACCTGTGAGACTCCTATAAAGAGATGGATCACTGACCGAATCCCCATCATCTGCACTAAGTTTGGACTTGGAGTCGACGGGAGTGGGCATGATCTTACAATATGTCATTTTAGCCCTGTAGACAATCTCTTCTGCATACTTATGCTGACAAAAGAACATGGCATGTGCGGATCTGGTCACTGATATCCCCAAAAAATAACTCAACTTACCCAAGTCAGTCATAATGAATTCGGACTTGAGTAGAGCAATGATCTCGTGCTTCAGGCCATCTGAAGAAACTGTCAGAACAATATCATCCACATATAACAAAAGATAAGTTGTGTCAGTACCTCGATGAAAAATGAATAATGAATTATCACTATTGCTGCACACGAAATTGATCTCTATGATGTATGTAGCAAACCGCTCATACCAAGCCCTAGGGGCTTGTTTCAGCCCATATTGTTACTTACAAAGTCGACAAACATTATGAGGAGCCTCCAGATGCACAAATCCTGGTGGTTGATGCATATAGATGATTTCTTTCAAATCCGCATGTAAGAAAGCATTCTTTACATCAAACTGGTGAATAGGCCAACTCTTCCTCATAGCAATGCTCAAAACCATGTGGATGGTAGCTGGATTAACCACTGTGCTAAAAGTCTCACCACAATCAACACCATTTTGCTGCCCTGTTCCATTTGACACAAGTTTGGCCTTGTAACGTTCAACGGCACCATTATCTCTGTACTTATGATGAAATAGCCACATACAACGGATTACATTCACCCCCTCAAGTCGCGGAACAAGATCCCAAGTGCTCTGTGAAGTAAACGCATTAAACTCATATCGTATGGCCGCATTCCAATTCTGGTCAAGTTTGGGTTTTTAGGAATGGGTGAGATGGTATGAGTCGATATGTTAAAGAGAACTTTTGGTTTGAAAATCCCGTGTTGTGCACGGGTTTCCATGCGGTGAGTGGGGACGGTCATGGGTGGGGCAAGGGGGCTAGGTGGTGATGGGCAGGACTGGGCAGCGGGGTCGGGACTAGGCAATGGTAACGGGTAGTGGGGCTGGGCAGGGTGGCGAGTAGGGTTTGGCGGGCATTAGGTTGGGGTGTTGTTTTGGGCAATGATGAGGACGGGACCAGGTAGTGGGGTGGGGTCAACGAGACAGGTGGTTGGACGGCCAAAGGTTGTAGATTTTGTAGTGCATTTTGGAGTAGAGAGGAGGTGTCTGAGTAATCAAGGAAATCGTAATGAATGACTCGAAATTTTTGGATGTTGTCGAACGGAAAGGCGTACTCAACAAACGTGACATGGCGTGAGATTAAGATTTTGTATGTGGGTATCTTATAGCACAAGTACCCCCTATGGTTTGATGGGAAATCGAGGAAGACGCACGGAGTGAAGCGAGGTGCTAATTTGTGAGGGACAGTGGAGGACAGATTTGGGTAACAAAGACAATCGAAAATTCGAAGGTGGTCATAGAAAGGGATCCGACGGAAGAGAATTTCGATGGGTGTCCGATTTTGAATCATACGAGTAGGTAAGATGTTACGAATGTGTTATATCATTTTTAATGCATAAACCCAAAAGGTAGGGGGGAGGGACGCATGAAAAAGAAGGGTACGAATTATGTTGTTAATAGTGCAGAGAATTCTTTCGGCTATACCATTTTGAGGGGAAGTATGGGGGCAGGAGAAACGGAAAACCATGCCATTAGCCGCACAAAAATTATGAAAGTGGTATTTATTGAACTCACGACCACTATCACATTGAAACGTTTTGATATTTTTTTCAAATTGTGTTTTAATCAATATACAAAATTCAAGGAATTTGGAGTAGACTTGAGACTTAAGTTTAAGCGGATAGACCCAAAGAAAGTGAGAGAAGTCATCCAAAATACCAAATAATATTTATGACCTAGGTTGCTAGTTATAGGAGATATCCATAAATCCGCATGAATAATATCAAAGGGAGAGAAAATAACACTTAAAGAAGACGTAAACGGAAGTCTAACATGTTTTCCTAGATGACAATAGGAGCAATTATGTGCAAGGTTCTATTTATTACATTTAATTAAATTGTGGTTTCAAAGAAAATAAAAAATATGAGTTCCGGAATGTCCAAGTCTACTATGCCACGTTGAGGAGAAGATGACAGCTAGAGATGTGGGAGGGTTGACATTGGGAGCGGACGTGGATAGAAAAGGATAAAGGCCCCCTCCCTATTGCATCTCGTAAGAAGTTTCCCGGTACGTAGTCCGTTACAAAAAAATCAAACGGGTCAAAATTAATGGATACAGAATTATCGGTGGCAAATTTTCTAACATAGATGAGATTATTGATAATGTTAGGGGCATATATGACGTTTTTAAGGGACAAGTGGGGTTTCGGTGGTGGAGTTAGTGTGTGGGCAAACCCTTAAATTGGAATACGATGACCATTTCTGACCATAATAGATTGAGGGGTATTTAAATTGCACAGTTGAGGAAGATTACTAGAATTATTGGTGTGGTGAGATGTGGCGCCCGTATCCATATATCACGCATCATCGGGCTGCTGAACTTTTAAAGAACCAAAAGCATGGCCTAAATCCGTTGGATTGAGGCTGGACAGTTGCTGCTGGGCCGCTGTGTAGTGGGCCTGGTGCTGGTGGCCCGTATACCGTGGGCGTGGAGATGGGCCCAAACTGCTGGGCTGCAACGAGGAATATCGTGCCATGTTTGTGGAAGTAGGTTAGATAGAAAGACGAGGTTGTTGAGGGAATAAATCTAATTGTAACGGGGGAATTGATTTTTCTTTCATAGCAAGAACTTGTCGAGGAAAAAAATACTCAAAGACGACTATCTGCCCACGAGCTCAAAAAGTTTTAGGAGGCAGCTGAGAGCCACAGAAAAGGTAGAGATAGCTAATTAGAGACCAAGCACCAGCAACTTTAGGGCGTGTTCTGCAGTTAACGTTGCCTTCTTCTTTTTTTGTTAACATGTAAGTGAAGTAGAAAAAAAAATCCCATGTAATGGCAACAGACAAAGGCATTGCGTGGAAGAAAGCTTAATTAGATGGACTAACTACTTAGAGAAGGAGATGGAACAATGGTTGTGTTCTTTTGGTAGTCGATCTACTACCTAGCGAGTGGAAGTTTGAGAGAAGGTTAGAGTTTGGCTTCTGATACCAAGTAGAATAATGTAAATCTCGTTGATAGAGTTCTCTTATTAATGTCATATATATAGAGTATACAATTGTAGTCCTAATAAAATTAGGATTTCTATTTTACCTTAATTACAATTATTGTCCTAATAGCATTAGGATCTCTATTTTACATTAATTACAATTGTAGTCCTAATAGAATTATGATCTCTATTTTACCGTAATTACACTAAATATTAATTACAGAATATATTGTAAATATATATGGAATATATTCACTATCATATTTAATGAAGCTTATGGAACTCATAAATCTACTTGTCAAGTAATAAACTAATCTCACACTCACAAAGTAAAATTTCTCGTCTTTTTGAAGCCTCTATGAAGTATATAGCGTTTGTAAATTGTGACAAAATTAACTAATTGATTTCGGTTTCCAAAAATACATGATGATTTTCCATTATGTTTTTTTTAATTAAATTTTTCATTATGTCGTAATGGAGTTAGTAGCAGCTGATGTTGGGGCATTCTGTCCAACGCATCAGTTTTGTTTTTCTGACCTGTACATAGTGTACTTTGGTAATAAATTTATCAAAAAAAAAAGTGAATATGATAAAACATGTATAAATAATTTATCAAGAACCTTATAAGTTACATTTTTTAGAATTCTGAATCCATTAAACTCAAAATCTTATTCCTATATATATATATATATATATATCAATTTTACTATGCCGTGATGTATGGCTAATTCATTATCAACATCAATAGAGAGCTTAATTATTATGAAAAAGCGGGAGAAAAAAATATTTAAACATGAAAACCACATCATAGATAGCGAGTGTATTAGGTGCATGGACGTGGTCAATCTTTTGTTGAACATGTCAACCGGTATTGCACGTGCATCTGTGTAAATATAATGGGGTCAATGCAAAGTGTACAATAAAAAATTATCATGAAACCTTCCAACTGAAGAAATATGTGTACTGTTATCGCGGACTATACTAACCTATATATGATTTTCGGGTAGTAATACACTAGTGAATAGTATACTCAAAAGAGATCTAGCTATAACAATAAACTACCCTAATTGTGGTGACCGGTGAGGATCATGAGCTAGTGATTTTCGTACTAAGTAATATTTGTCCATCTATTGTCACAATTCAATTTGTAAGCAAATTCAATCTAACAGTATGTTAGTTCTAACACTTTAATTTTCATCCTCAATTGATATGTCTTTGTACTACTTTTTTATAATATCAACATAATATATATTATATATTACCTTTTTGCAATATTATTTAAAGACACATAAATAAAGTTTTTACGAAATAGTGTGCACACTGATGACCTTAATAAATATGTGTTTTGCTGATCGAAATATTGAATAGAAGGGAAAATACATCATTACCCCTTTAAAGTATGATTTAAAAAAAAAAGATATCTCAACTTTGCGGGGTCCTATTACTCCGTAAACTAATTTGAAATCGAATTATTGAACCCTTTTGAGGCCACCTGATATAGAGAGTGACATACATTCTCTCTTAGGGAGCGTGAACACACAAAAAATTAATTAAAAATTATTTATTAAATATATTTTATTACTTTTTTCCTTTGACTTTTTCTATTATTTCCATCTTCGAATCTCTTCTTCTATTTCACCTGAAGATATGCCGTTGCAGGCTTGCTGCTCTCTTCCTTCAATTTTTTCATTTTTTTTCTTCATCATTCTTCTCTTCTCCTTTTCTCTTTTCTTTCTCCTTCTCTTCTCTCTTGAAATTGGTTATATAAATCCTCTCTTCTCTTTTCTACCACAAAGTCAGCCACCCCTTTCCCTCAAACACATTAATTTCATATTTCCTTTTCCTTTAATTTTCTGATACAAGAACTAAAACAAGAAAATGAAAAGAGAAGATAAGGCGGAAGGGTCAAAATCAGTGATGATTTGTAATTCTAGCACTGTATATGTGATGTAAAAATAGAGGAGAATGGTGATGGTAAGATGATAATGGAAGAAAGAGAAAGAGCAAAAAGAAAAAGAAAAAAATGTTTTTAACAAAATTGACACGTGTCACGTAATAATTAGTGTGTGACAATACTTTTTTTTCTTAAATTTGGGGTTTAATCAAAAAAGAGATAATTATATAGATTGAAAATTATTTAGGGGTAATACTATCTCTCCAAAGTTTAAATGTATTTTTTTTAAAATCTAGTTCAAAGGAAAAATGATGAATTTTCTGTCGAAAGAAACTTGAATCGAGCTACATCCCTCCTAGACATAATAAAATCACAATTCAGAAAACTTTGCAATATATTTGATCAATTTGCCCACTGTGTTGGACTGTTGGTCAAGGGCAATGCTGCCATGCACCAACTCAACTTGCAAACAAAAGGCCAAAATGAATGAACGTGCTTCCGTTTAGTATTTGACGTTCACCACACATATTAATTAATACTCTTTCCTTCAAAGCAATAGGAACCATTTCACCGCCATGCAAAATCTCATACACGTCAAGTTTTTCCGGAGGTAGCGCCGGTCCATCTATATGACTTATGAGTTTTTCAGGAGGTAGTGCCATGCAACATCGTATTAGATTTGAATACTGAATAATTAAAAAATAAATCTTAACATTTAAATATATAAAAATTATTTGTGAGTGTTGACTAGTAATGGCAGTGGCAAATGGTAACGGTTGTAGGTAGTAGCTCGTGACTATAGTAACCGATAGTAATGCTTAATTAGTAGTGGTGATGGTGACTGATAATTATAAAGAATGATGGTGATGACAACTGATAGTGATAGTTAGCAATATATGGCGATGAGTGATAATGATTAGGATTGATGGTGGTTGCGGACTTGCGATAATGATGGTTAGTAGTGATGATGGTAAGCGGTTGTAACGGCTAACTGTGTTGATTGGTGGAGGCGGTGGTTATGGACATGTGATTAAAGATAGTAGTTGTGGGTAGTGGGTAATGAGAGTCGACTGTGATGGAGGGCAACGAGTGGTCCCGAAATGTCTTCTTTGCATAAATTCTCAAATTAATATAGTATTTTAATTATATTAAAGTTTGTTATAAGTTTTAATCATTCAATTCTATTTAGACCTATTGAGTAATTATAAAAGGAAAAAAATGAACACATTAAATAATATAAATCTAAATAATTAAAATTAAAATTTTAAAAACAAACAAACTTAATGACTTTAAAAAGTCCAAGCTCCGGCATATAAGTTTTCAGACAGAATTTAATAACCAAGGAAGCATTGCACATTTATGTATACTCCTGTTTATTGATTGTATTGGCAAATTACTAACCTTTAAAAATCCATTCAAAATATAATATTTTAGGAACTTCTAAAGTGGCCAAACAAACACCAAAAACAACAAGGAAGTTGTTCACCGACAAAAAATATGGTCAAAGTGCCAGTGTGGCATTGCATGTGCTATGCTGATAAGTGAACAAGATCTTTAGGCACCTTACCTCTCTTTTCATTCACATACTAGTTATATTAGCTATGTCTGACTATAGATTTTGAATTAGATATTAAAAGTTTATTTTCAAATATTTATTTGAATTTTTAGAATTTTAACTCATAAAACTTTTAATTTTTTAATGTAAAATGTATATCTAAACAATACTTCAAATTTCAAAAATTATTTTCAAGTTTTAATTTCAAAATCTATTGCCGGAGCAAAAAAAAATGGAATATGACAAGTTGACAACAAACGACTATAGATGTTTGTACATGGATAATTACATAATTAATGGTATAATTATTGATCAATTCCCCTGCCATACAAAAGTGAATGAAATTAGGTTGTACTTCTAAGCAAAACATGACCCAATCTTCTTTCTCCTTTTCATCACTTGAAACTTCAAGCTTTTATTCTCTCATTCTAGTAGTAATTCTCTAATTTAAAACCAAACAAGGATTATTCTTTCTTGAGCCCTAAAACTACCCAAAAAAGAAAAAACCTGTTTCTTTTGCTGCTAAACATTCTAAATCATCATAGCTATCTTAACTCTATACTTCTCAAAGTCTCCCCTATCTAGAACTAATAAACAAAATCTGCCCTGCTTCTTATATTCTGTAAATTCATTCTTCGACAATCATTTATCAGTCAGTAAGTCCAATCACGAGGAAGGAGGAGCTCTTGTGACATTGATGCCGGCTGTGAGTAAGTATTTTCCGTTCTCACATTACGTCCCTGTTGAGTCGTCGCTGCCATATTATTCGGATATTTCAAACCACTGCCTGGAGTTAAGCCGCTCCCAACGTTATAACATCTGGCTTGTACCTGATTCTGCTGCCTTATATCCATAGCTCCTAAATTCAAGTTCAAGGCCTGGACCACTCTGTCTGGCAATAAAACTGTCGAACACCCTGCTAATTTCCAAACAAAAATATTGCATACACATCAGCATAACAGAACAAAGCAAACACAAAAGGTGTCATACATCAGTGAATAAATCATAAATGAAGGAAATAAGAATCTAAACGAAAAAGGAATATGAAATCTGGGTCAAACAGATTAGCTGGATACTAATTTGAATCTTTCTTTGTTGTTCACACCCACCCAAAAACACATAGACCAATTGAAAAGCATCCATATGACTAGACGCTGACAATAAAGAACAGTCCAAAACTAGGGTCATCTTCCATTATCAGCCGCATTAGACCATCATTAACAAACATTAAAATTTTAATTATGACCAACTCTTCCCCATTAAGGGTGTGTTTTGGAACGTAGGAAAAACATTTTAAAAATATTTTTTAATTTTTTCATATTTGATTGGTTAAAATATTCTAAAGGAAAATGACTTGATAATATAAATGGAGAAAACAAGTGTCATAAGTGATGTTCCAAGTTAATTGTCTCCTCCCACCCTACTAACTAGACATGTCCACCTGGTCGGGTCCCCGCCCGACCCGACCCAAAAAGCTGACCCGCGAGCCACTCGACCCGAAAAAGCGGGGACCCGATCAGGGTCAGGGTCGGACCAGGGTCAGAATATTTTACACATCTGACCAACCCCGACCCGACCCGACCCGCATATTTTTTAAATATAATTTATATTATTTTTCATTCATTAATATTTATTTTGTACTTATATATATTTTTGCCATTAATAAGTGATATAATACATGTTTTTATAATATATGTATTGCTCTAATCTACATTGAGCTCGACATAAAATAAGATAAAAACGGTAGCTGATTATTAATTATATATTTATATTATTAGTTGTTCTGTTAATATCACGAAAGCATAATGTCGGAAGAGAAAATAGTTCTAAATTGGTAAAACTTTAAATTAGACCTGTCCACCGGTTCGGGGACCCGCCCGACCTGACCCGACCCGAAAAAACCAGGGCCATACCTGACCCGCGAGCCACTCGACCCGAAAAAGCAAGGACCCGATCAGGGTCAGGGTCGGGCCAGGGTCAGAATATTTTACCCGGCCCGACCTCGACCCGATCCGCTTATTTTTTTAATATAATTTATATTATTTTTCCTTCATTAATATTTATTTTGTACTTGTATATATTTTTGTCATTAATAAGTGATATAATGCATGTTTTTATAATATATGTATTGTTCTAATCTACATTGAGCTCGACATAAAATAAGATAAAAACGATTACTGATTATTAATTATATATTTATATTATTAGTCATTCTGTTAATATCACGGAAGTATAATGTCGGGAGAGAGAGTAGTTGTAAATTGGCAAAACTTTAAATGGTCATAACTCTGCATTCGGATGTCCGTTTTACACGATTTTTTTTTTGATTTTGCTTATTTTTTGAGACAGTGTCGGTCAAACAGCCAAAAGGCGATTTGGCGCAGCCAATTTTAGACAAACGTCCGTTTTTCAATCAATTTGTGTTTTTTCCCAAATCAGTTTTTAATTTTCTTTTTCTTTAGTCAAGATCTCACGATATACAATACATTTCAACGTCGAAATTTCGTGATAATGTAGGGGTGAATACCAATTTCAGTTTTTGAAATACAATTTTTTTATAAAAAAAAATCCTCGACCCTGACCCGCCAAAAAATTCCGACGGGTCAGGGCCGACCCGTGACCCGTAGGGTCAGGGCCAGGGTCGGAATTTTTTTAAAAAAATAGGGTCAGGGTCGGGCAAGCAGGGGAAAAAAAGTCACCCCACCCGACCTTTGGACAGGTCTACTACTAACGCCTAGGGATGGCAACGGATCGGATCTGGACCGGATCCTACTAGATCCATATCCAAATCCGTTTTTCATACCTGAATCCAAATCCATCGGGTCCATAAAAATTAGATCAAAATCCGGATCCATCGGATCCACCGGGTCTACGGATCGGATCTGGATCCACATATAAAAAAAATTATCTTGCTAAGAATGTAACCTTGCTAAGAATTTTTTTTGAACTGACAAACGATTTTTACTTAGCTAACAGTTTACCGTGTTTCAATTTTGAAATGTTCATATGAGATATTTTGTTCGTTGTCTCGTTTTGATTGTGAGCTATTAATTGAAAATGTTGGACAATGACAATAGTTGTAGAAAATGTTGACTAATATTTCCACAATGCAGAACTTGCATGTGCTTGAAATCTTCACAAATGAAGTGAATATAATTTTAACTACTTGTCTATGGAGATGTTAGTCATTCACTAATATAACATTGATTTTATTATCGAAGTTACCTCTTTATTTTTTTATTTTTGAGTTAACGGGGGGATAAATTAAACTTGTTTTGAGAATTAAACTTGCAAGGATGTTTTTAACAATTTTAAGAAAATGCTTATAAAATTGCATTGTATGTTATGAATATATTTAATAAAAAATGGATCCACGGGTCGGATCTGGATCCGTCGGGTTCAAATTTTAAAGATCCATATCCTATAAAACGGATCTGAATCCACCGGGTCCAGGATCCACTGCCATCTCTACTAACGCCCCAACACCCAACCCTTGACCATCCCACCCCAAACTCACACTCCACACCCCACTCTCATAGTTTTTTGCTAGATTATATATAAATGCTCAAGGACAGGCCGATGCACTAAGTTCTTGTTATGCGCGTCAGGAAGGGCCGGACCACAACCGTGACCTCCTGGTCATACCAAGGCTCCCTTTCTACATATAAATGCTCGAGGGATAATATTTTATTGCTTACTTACCAAACACTGAAAAATAAGAAAATCACTTGTTTTTCAAAAAAATATTCTGCTTCATACCAAACATACCCTAAACGAATGTTTAAAAATTCAAGCCTACCTTCATAGAGTAAAACCAAGTGGTAATACACATAACCATTTCAGTAATCAATCACATAATTTAATTAAATATCTACTGATGACACCATAAGAGGGGGAAAAAGGTACCTGGCTTCTTTCGACTTTCAGTATGTGTTGTCCCAATTCTTCTAGGCAGGAAAACACCAGTTCCAGCACACACCCTTTTAGGACCTTGATTTCCTAGAAAAACAGCACGCATGCCTGACCTAGAAATTGAAGAATTCATAGGCCTAGCAACTCCATTTTGGGCTCTGTTATGACCCATTGGGTACTGTCCAAATCCACCTTTACCCGACCCGAATACTACTTGTACTTGACCTTGCTTCATTATTTGTTGTTGTTTCAATCGCTCAAACTACATTCCATGGAAGCAAATATATAAATCAAAAGGGGAAAAAAAAGAAGGAAAGAACAACATTAATATTAACTTTGTTCCAATTTATATGACATATTTTTTTTAATCAGTCTAAAAAAGATTGAGATATTTTCTTATTTGATAATAATTTAATTTTAAACTTTATATTTTACCCTTAACGAAATGATTATAATTTATAACCACACAGATATAATCACAAGATTCAAAGATCTTTCTCTATTTTTTAAACTTAGGTCCAGTCAAACTATTTCATGTAAATTGGGAAGGAGGGAGTATTTAATTACAGAATATTACAGCTTACTTGAGCTACTTGCAACTGCCGGTAAGAGAGCGAGGGATGATATGAATTCAATGACCCGAAATTTTTACTAGAGTTTTTTGGGCCTAAAGGGACTGTACTAGTTTTGTTCTGATAAACTCCGGCAGCGTCCTCCATTCTAATCCTTGCGACTTCGCCGGCAGTGGGATAAAATTGATCAAAAACGCCGTCGTTTCGGTTCACCGGCGGCGGAGAAGAGGCCTCTGAAGGGCAGTTTAACGTCGACTGAGGCGAACCTGACAAACTCCAACCCTAAAAAAAAAAACTTCAAACCTCAATCAACCAAAAACATAAAAAAGATAGAGCAGGTTCGAGGAAGGGCGCAACAAAGGGTGTAAAGTGGATATTTTCACGACTCGAACCGTGACTTATAGATCATATACTTTCACGGCCCGAACCCGTGACATATAGATAATATGGAGATAATTTTACCTCCTCTTCTAACCATAAAAAATTACCTTTGTGTTTGCATAGCCAAAACCAGAGTCCAGAAGTGTAGAGTGATCCATTTTATGAGACAACCCAGTGATATACTCTTCTTCATCACTCTCTGTATCCACTGACCCGATCACAGACTCAACGGGCGAACTCAGATCCGAGTGAGGTCCAAACGGGTTAAACCCGGGTCCATAATCACGTCCAAGATACTTTCCTCCGTCTCCAATAGAGTTAATCTTGAAGTCCATGAGAAGGTCATCATCAGTAAGAAACTGTGAAGGAAGCCAAAACTCACAATCATCCAACTTATTCGCCATCTCAACAATACAAAGATTTAGTAAGAGAATTTAATAAAGAATCACAGAAATTTGATGGGTTTATTAAAGAGCTTTAATGTTGCTACTTCTTTAAGGTAGCCACAACAGAAATGTAAAGAGAATCTAATGGACTATGGAGGCAGAGCAAGTTAATATTTATAATGAAGTGGAAGAGAGAGAATGGTTGGAACAAAGGTGTTTAGATAGAGTAGCCATTTTTATATCCACTTGCTCTGTCAGTAATAAGTAACAACTAGCAAATACTTTGTGAAGTGAAAGTCCGAACGCAAAATCCCTACCAAATGTTCTTGATCGTGGTATGTAAATCGAGGGATATGCATGAGTGATAGTTCTGCAAGGGAGAGGACCAACGGGACACGAATTCAGCAATAGCCCTTACAATATTTCAGCAAAGACTGTCACCACACGGATTTAAACCCGCGACGTCGGAGTGGTGGTACCTAATCACCTTGCCACTTACCAACTCGCTTGTGCCTCTGGGGGCGACAACTAGCAAATACTCATAATTTTTATTTTATATCCATCTTCCCGACTTACGTTATATTATTTTTGGAGATAGTAGTCTCGATCACTCAGCATTAATACCATTAAATCGCAGAATATGCTTGAATGACCAAGGTTTGAAAATAAAGTAACTCATATCACCTATAAGTTCTCACTTCATAAGAGAATAAATTATTCTCATCAGGGTTCAAACCTAAGGTGGAGATCTTCCGTTCAATTTTTATTTCTCTTCTTTTAAACATTCAACTGTGTAGGGGACAGCAAATACTAATATCTACTACTGTATTAAATGCGCCCCATTGCATTTTTTGTGATGGTGTGTGTGTACGTATTGAATAGGCATGAAATTGACAATATTACTTATTTGATTGTTTTTGTTTCACACTCATATTCAGTAATCGTTTGGAACTAAACTAATTCAAATTGGGATTACGCCAGAAAATCTCACCATGAATGATGAAGTGTTTTTTTATTAAAGACCACTTCATCCTAAATTTTTAACTCGAGATTCTGATTAATGACGGAGGGATTACAGGTAAAATTTATCTGCTCTTGATATCTTATGCTAAATCATACTAATTCACTATAGTTAAATTATGAATTAAGGTGAAAATATGTATTAATTATTTATAATTTAGTAATTAGAGTGTATGTAAAAATATATGTCATATATTCGTTAAAGTAATGCAAACATTGAATGTGAATAAGTTTTATTGTAGCATACTACTCCCACCACAATCTTTAGTAGTTACAATATTTAATTTAGTTATGAGGAAAAATTAAAAAATTACAATAGTTGAAAAGTATATTTGGCAAAAGAATGTTATATCAACCTTTAAAGTGTGAATAATTAAATGAATTGAGTTATTATCAGCTGATATATTTAATTTGTGTATAATGAAGATTATATACATGAACAGTGTAAAATATTTTAGAACATTGTATACAAAGAGCATAATGTAAGTTACAAGTAGTACAAAGATTAGTGATCCATCCGTTGATAGTAGGTGTTACGTATTACATTTCACATTTATGCACCTTAGCTTAATGTGTATACAAATGGAAAAGATATTAAACATATATGTATGGTGTATTTTAGTTCACACCTATTGTTGGTTAGAATTAGATTGTCCATATTAGTTGAAAGACATTAATTATTTGTCTTTTGTATAATTCTGGACAATTTTTCACTTTTGAAATATGAGAATTTTGAAATAAAGGTCAATTATATATATTCAAATGTTAAAAGATAGTACTCCCTCCCTCAATTTATTTGTCATTTGTTTTAGTTTTATACGCCATTAAGAATATTATTCGGGAGGGGCATGACTGATTTTATTTTTATTTATGTTTAAGTTATAATCTCTCATTATTAAATATTTACTATATTTATGTGTCATCTCTATTAATGATAAATTATACTAAAGTTAAAATGAAAAAAATAATTAATTGTGTCTTGAACTTCTAAAATATTAAATAATTTGACACAATTATTTTTAAAAATCACGATAAATAATTTGAGACGGAGAAAGTATGTAAGTTTAGTTTTAAATACAAATATCTTAAACAAAAACATAAGTATGTAGTACAATTATTACTCCTACAAGCACGCATCAAATGCTAGAGATCGTACACGGAGATGTAGAAAACGACTATCAACTTGCGTTTGTTAGTGCAAAAACATTTCTAAAACAATCCTTCTTTTTCTTCTAGAAATAATAATACTCCTTTCGTCTTAAAAGAATTCAATCACTATGATCAATATCATCTAGTTTGTGGGTGCATTTTGACATGGATTCGTTATTTATTCTTTTCTAGCTTTTCAAATCGTTTCTAGCTTTTCAAAAAACTAAGAACATAATCGTTTCTAGCTTTTCAAATCATCCACAAAATAGTTACACTCACAATTCTAATGAAATATTAGTACTTAAAAACTTTATAGTATTCAAATACAGTTTATACTACCATGCTGGAAAATTAGAAACAAGGGCACAGGCCAAAAGTTGTTGGTATATTAAATATTTAAAAACATATGTAGTCTAAATTTTCAACTTAATTCCATACCACAAATAGGATAAGTTGAATCTATAATCTGAATTCTCTTTGCAATAATGTTTATTGACAAACCCAACAACAACTTCGTAGCAAGGACAATCAATACCTTAAAGATAACATTCTACACTCTTCAAAGCATGAGCGGAGCTAGAGTATCGCAAGTGGTCATCTTGATCGAAAATTACAATGTATATGCACTGTCAAAATTTTTTAAATTTTTTTTTTGTCTATATATAATAGATGTTGAATTCTCTTGACTTCTTCATATATTTATTCTTTTTATTTGAATCCCCTTATTGAAGATTATTGCTCCATCACTGCAAAGCCTAAAATTTACCTCACTATCTAACATGTGATATCCACTTAATTTACACTTTAACTATGGTGAAGACTAGTGAAATTGGATTTGAAGCAGTAAGTCCAAACCTAATTATCAGACTAGCCGATCAGCTCGTCTTACTCACCCTATGCTTTTGCCAAAATTACCCCTGTCAGGAGCTTTATTAGTAAGGAAGGACTAATGTGTAAGACTTTGAAAAAATAATTTGTCACTCTATTCATCCTTAAAGGAAACAATATATACACAATATATATGTAATTAGAAAGAGTCAATCATTTCTAATCTTCTTAATCAATCCCTAATAATCTTCTACCTAATTAACATAATATTCCTAATTAACATTTTACTACCTACCAAATATAAAATGATACTACATTAATACATAATAATATTATGATTTACATAATATTCTAACACTCCCCCGCAGTCGAAGCTGGAGGGCGGTGAATGCTGAGACTGTCCCTAAAATCTTCAAATAATATCAGCAGAAGTCCTTTTGTGAAGATATCTGCGATTTGATGACGCGTTGGGACATGTAGCACCTGCACTTGTCCGCGAGCCACCTTCTCGCGTACAAAATGAATATCTAACTCAATATGTTTAGTGCGTTGATGGTGGATGGGATTCCCTGAGAGATAGATTGCACTAACATTATCACAGTATACTATTGTTGCAGTCAGAATAGGGCAATGAAGTTCAAGTAACAAGTTTCGAATCCAACATGAGTCAGATACAACATTGGCCACAACACGATATTCTGCTTCAGCACTTGAGTGTGATACCGTGGCCTGCCTTTTTGAGGACCATGCAATTAAATTATCACCAAGGAAGACGCAATACCCGGAGGTGGATCGTCTTGTATCCGGACATCCTGCCCAATCTGCATCAGTGTAAGTAACAAGTTTGGAAACAGAAGACGGGTATAGATGTAATCCATACTCCAGAGTGCCCTGAATATATCGCATAATGCGTTTCAGAGCATGCATATGCTCCTCCGTTGAATTATGCATGAACAGTCACACTTGTTGCACTGCATAGGTAATATCTGGCCTGGTGAATGTGAGATACTGTAAAGCTCCTGCTAGGCTGCGGTATAACGTCGGATTAGCAAAAGGTTTGCTAGAGATAGCACTCAGTTTTGACTTTGTGTCGACCGGAGTTGCCGAAGGTTTGCAGAAAGATATTTCGGCTTGTTCCACGATTTCTGATGCATACTTTTCTGGGAGAGAAATAATCCACATGTATGTCGTGTCACATCAATTCCTAGAAAGTAGTGTAGTGGGCCAAGATCTTTCATAGCAAATTCAGAACTAAGTTGTGACATGATATTCTTGCGAAGAGAGTCTGAAGATGTTGTTAGAATAATATCATCCACATATAGAAGGAGATAAGAAGTATGATTACCTTGACGATAAATAAACAGGGAATTATCTGAACGGCTGTGCGAAAAGCCTATGTGTGACACAAAATCTGCAAACCGCTTATACCAAGCCCTGAGGGCCTACTTGAAGCCATATAATGATTTGTTGATCAAACACACATGGTTGGGATATTTAGGATCTCTGTATCCCAATGGTTGGTACATGTATATAGTTTCATTGAGGTGTCCATAGAGGAAGGCATTTTTGACATCCAATTAATAAAGTGGCCATCATTTTTAGAGAGACAGCTGATAACTGTTCTGATAGTTGCTGGTTTGACCACTGGACTGAATGTCTCCCCGCAATCTACACCAACCTGTTGTGTCTTCCCATCACCTACAAGACGGGCTTTATGCCGCTCAAAAGTTCCATCAGATTTTTCTTTATGGCTGAAAATCCACATAGATCGAATTATATTAGCATTAGATGGACGAGGTACTAAACCCCATGTCCTATTTGTAATTAGAGCATGATATTCATCATTCATGGCCATTTTCCAATTCGGGTCTTTTAGAGCAGACACTGGATTACGAGGCAAATGTGATTTCGAGACCTGGGTGTGAAGACTATATTTGGTATTGGGTTTGACAATTCCATGTTGACTACGGGTGACCGGATGATTTGTTGGGCCAGTGGATTGGACGCCACTGACCGATGAGTGAGAAACCGAGGGTCCAATGGGTTGTATTGCTTGTGCGGCAGTGGGACTAGGCTTCAGAACCGAAGGCCCAAGCTGCTGCATTGAAATGTCAATCAGTTGGGCCATCGATCGTTGGCCCAATGGGCCTGAATTACGGTTTCAACACTAGCAATAGGTACCGAGCTGTGAAAAAAATGTGTTAGATACGAAAGCCTATCATCATCCAAAAAATCATAGGTATGAGTCCCGGTGGCATGTATCTTAGCAAATGGAAAAATTGTTTCATCAAAAAGATTACATGACAACTTATAAATATTCTTTTAGAAGAAATGTCATAATATTGGTAACCACGATGATGAGTAGGATATCCGGTAGACCGGGCTTGGAGTTTTGTGATTGTGGTGGATGGAAATAGGAGGTAGCAAAGACAACCAAACACTCTTAAGTGATGATATGAGGGCTCTCGTAAATAAAGCATTTTTAGAGGAGCTTGGTATGATAGGTTTTTATGAGGAAGGAAGGACATTCAACATGTAAGTGGCCATTTGGAGTGCATGATGCCAAAATACATGGGGAAGTGAAGCATGAGAAAGAGATGTTCTAACAATATTGTTTATGGTTCTAATTTTGCGTTCTGCCTTCCCATTTTGTGATGAAGTATGAGGACAAGACAGACGAAACTGAAGACCATTTGTTTTGAAAAAATCCCAAAATTGTTTATTGTCAAACTCCCCCCCCCCCCATTATCACATTGAATATTTTTGATATCACGTTCAAATTGAGTTCAGATGAATGCTCTAAAAGTGAGAAAAGTGGAAAACACTTGTCATTTTTTCGACAAAGGGAATGTCCACAAATAATTAGAGTAGTCATCAAGTATAAGCAAATAATATCTATGACCAGAAGAACTCAAAACGGGTGATGTCCAAATATCACAATGTAAAATATCAAATGGCAAAAGGGTGCATGAAGTAGAGGAAATAAATGGCAACTTAACATGTTTACCAAGTGTGCAAGAATGACACTTATTTAGAGTCCGTGTTTAGTTATAGGAAATAAAATTATTTTTTTAAAGAGAATCCAAAACAGCCTCTCCGGATGTCCCAAACGTTGGTTCCATAAAGATGGTACCAAGGCTTCAAAAACATAAGGAAACTTGGATAGTTGTGTTGACGGAATTATTGGACAGAGCTCCCCCTTGCTATCACATCTCATGAGAAGCTTCCCCGTCTGAAAATCATGCACGGAAAAGCCAAAGGGGTCAAAACGGACAAATACCCAATTATCAGTTGTAAACTTTCTAACATAAACCAAGTTTTTGATTAATTTGGGAGCATGAAGGACATTCTTTAAAATTAGGGGTGGGTTTGGTGGTGACAATTTGCTAGAACCATAACCTTTTTATGGAATTGAATGGCCATTTCCGACAATTATTCCATTATTATTGCTCAAATTAAAATAGGACGAGAGATTACCTTGGGAGGACGTCATATGGGACGTCGCTTCGGAGTCCATATACCAATTTGAATCCGGTGGATTAAGTCCAAGAGTGTGCATGGCGGACTCAATTTTCGTGGGGTGGGCCCCTGTTGAATGGGCCTCATGCCACTGGGTCGTCTGAGGCCCACTGCCACTGCTTGTGTTCACAGACCCAGCGAAATGGGCATGTTGCTGCTGCTGCCAAAAGGGTGGATAATACCCATTTGTTTTCGAGGCGGCGGCCGATGGGCCTTGGGGGCTGCCTAGCCCAACTGCCTGTTGGTGTTGGGCTGGATGGTATAGCCCAAGGCCACTGCCAGCCGTTGGACTGGTGCCACTGTCCGCCACCCCTGCCGCCGTGCTGCTGCCACTGTCCACCACCGGAGTTGGTGTTGCAGCCATTACCGCCGCCGCCACCAAAATTTCGGTGGCCTCCACCTTTGTGATTTCCGCAATTCCACCCTTATTTTTATTGTTATGACGTCTTTTTTGTCCCTTATTTTGTTGAGAAGGGTCAAAAAAATTACTATCATTTGAAGGAGTGGCAATTATGGCGGAATTTGAAGTAGTTGAGGCCTTTTTCACCAAGCCCGACTCTTCAAGTACAAGCATGGACCTTGCTTGATAAAATTATGGTAGAGGATTACTTTAACGGATTAGAGTTCCCACGCCGCTATACGCGTCGGTGAGACCGGCGACCAATTGCAAGACTAACCGGTTATTAGTAACCGATGAACCAATATTTCTTAATTGATCGGTCAACACTTTGAGTCGTTGACAATATGTAGAAACATTAGGGAAATCCGCCATGTCAATGGTTGAGAACTCTTGTTCCAATGTAACAGCGCGAGAGTTTTGGTTATCTTGAAAAATATCTCGCAAGCGTTCCCACGCCGCCATGGCTGTGGAATCCGGTTCCATTATCGTATGCAACAAGTCAGTGGAGATTGTTGCATAAATCCAACCAAGGACTGTGGCATCAAGTGTATCCCACAATTCCTTGTCTGCATCGTTTGTTATGTCTTTCCCTTTACCATATTTTGGAGGAATTATATGATGAAGAACTTTGTGAGCACGACAACATATTTTGAATAATTTCGCTCAAGTCGCATAATGAACGGTTTCCATTTCTAGTTTGATGGAAACATGTGTTTTGATGTTTCAGACAGCAAGGGCAGGGTGAAATGATGATTTGGTTTCAGACATAATTGGTTGTGATGAAGGATAATCAATAATGGAGTAAAAAAAATGAAGAAATTTTCGGCCACTAGGGTTCTAGGGAGGAAGATGACCGAAAATTTGGAAGAAATTAAACTAATTTTGGATCTTTCCTTAAGCTCTTGATACCATGTAAGACTTTGAAAATATTTTCCTCACTGTATTCATCCTTAAAGGGAATAATATATACACAATATACATGTAATTAGGAAGAGTCAATCATGCTTAATCTTCCTAATCAATCCCTAATAATCTTCTACCTAATTAACATAATATTCCTAATTAACATTTTACTAGCTACCATATATAAAATGATACTACATTAATACATAATAATATTATGATTTACATAATATTCTAACATAATGCAGTATTGCTGATAAAGTTGTCATGTTTTTTTTTCTTGTTTACAACAACAATAATAACATGATACTCAATGTAATCCCACAAATTGGGTTCTGGGGAGGGTAGAATGTACACAGACCTTAACTTTATCTTTGTGGGGCATAGAGGTTGTTTTCGATAGACTCTCGGCTCAAAAAATGTAGTCAATACAACATTGCAAGAAATAGGACAACAATTTTTTTTATATCCAGCTTCCCGGCTTACGCCAGACTATTCCTGGAGATAGTATTCCCGGTCCCTCAACACTACTACCAATAAATCACGAGATGTGCCTGAATGACCAGGGTTTGAAAACAGAGCAAATGATATCACTTACAAAGTCCTATCCCAGAAAAAAGCAAATTGCTCCCATCACGGTTCGAACTCACGCTGCAGGCCTTCAGCTAGATTTTAAGTTCTCATCCTTTGCCATCCAAATATGTCCAGGGACAACAAATTTTCTTTTCTTGTTTGACCAAAACAAATACTCCACTGTTTCACTGTTTCAGTAGTGATTTTATGGCCAAACACTTTGCTGAGATTTCTTCTTTTTTCGATCTGTCTAAATTGCCTCTTATAGTGGGTGCACATTATCACATACAACATAAAGCTACTTCACATCTTAAATCTTTTAGCCAAGACAAATAATGTAAGCTTAATAGTGACCTAACATGTTATAGAAAATTTGGAAAAGGGTCAAATTTACTACTTTAAAATATTGGTCACAATTATTCGTGTTATACTAAAAAAGCAATCCGATGCACTAAACTTTTACTATGCGTGGGGTCTAGAAAAAGGGCGGGACTATAAGAATTTATTGTACACAGTCTTATCCGCATTTGTGCAAAATGTTGTTTTCACGACTTGAATCTGTGACCTCCTGATCACATGAAAGCAATTTTACAGTTATTCCACGGCTCCCCTTCAATTATTCGTGTTATACTATGTTGCCAAAATTATCCTCACCATTAACAAAGTTTTCAAATATACCTCAAAATAACGGATTGCTCCAACTCCGCTTTTAATTACCAATTGCACTTCATAACATAATATAAAATAAAATGTCCCTTTTTTTAATTTCTTCAGACATTTTAGTCGACTTTGACACATAAGTTGCATTTTGGTTCTTGATATGTCATAATCCCATTTCTAAGTCGGGTCACAAACAACGTATTACACAATAAATCTGACTCTCTGAGTGACGCCAATTCAGCCAAGTAAAAGGTCAATTTTATTTGGTAAAACAGTTGATTTGTTGTAATCATATTGCACATAATTTATAAACCAGTTATCTCATTTTTCCCCCTCCAACCACTACAAGAAAGTAGAAATACAACAATATTTATATGATGAAATAAATATTGGAAAATAAATAATTTATCAGCATTTATGAAAAGATATCGAAAAAATGACATTTCAAAATGTCGTAACAACAATATTGGGAAGTCTCTTTTCAAATCATTTGCTTTCTTTTTATGTTTTTTTTTTTTTTTTTTGCATATGTTAAGTTTGTCCTACTGGAATATTATTTTATGAAACTCATATAAATATTTCACGAGTTACAATTACAACAAAATGCAATTTTAACTACATTTAAACAAAATACAACTTATGTGTCAATCATAGAAAGGTTTGATGGGTACATGATTGTAAACAAAAAGCAATTGCCGAATTTGCGGCTGCTATATTGGATCTGCCCATTGCAAGTCAATTTATCAATTATCATATGTAGCGTTTGGTGGAAGGAAACAAAAAAGAGAAGAAAAGGAAAAAGGAGAAGACGAAAACTAAAAATACATACGGGTTAATAATTAATTTGATAATTAAAGCATGTTCAAGTTTTTTTATCCAAGTCTGAGTGGTGGGGGTCACGGCTAGGATTCCAGGTGTAATATTGAGAATTTTTGTTCTTTTTTATTTGAGAATTTTTGTTCTTTTTTGTTGATCATGAAATAAATTTAGTATTGTTAGATAATTTTAGGGGCACAATCCCTAATTATCTTCATCACATATATTGTAATCAATTAGTTAGGATGATTATAAGTAATTAGTAACTTATATTTTAGGTAACCTAGATTAGTACTAGCATCTCATATTGTATATATCTTCTATCATTGGAATAAAATACTCAATGAATCAATTCCATTATGGTATCAAGAGCCTAAAATCCTTTGCCCTAAAATTTTCTTTCTCTTCTCTCCCTCTCTCGGCTAGTCTCCAAGCTGACACCAACCTCAAATCTTTTTCCTTTTCCTTTGTTTCTCGACCAATACCAAACCCAATTAATAAAACCACTTCATAAACCCTAATCTCCTCTAACCCTAGCCGACAAATACACCCCACCCCAACCCCCAACGTCCAACCTCGGCTACACCCTTCATCTCTCCAAAAATTAGGGTTCTTTACTCTACTTCCATCAAACACAAAACATTTTCTCTTCGCTTTGTTTGATTCTAGTAGAAATGGCCGAAAAACAAAATCTTCATCATGCTCTTGCCGTAAATAACGTCAAGAACTTTATCTCAATCACACTTGCAATGGAAAAAGGGCAATACACCTCTTGGGCGGAATTGTTCAAAATTTATTGACGCGCTTATGAGGTAATCGACCATATCATCCCGTCCGAGTCATCGACGGATACCACTACGGTGGATAAAAAGCTATGGTCCCGGTTAGATGTTATAGTCCTTCAATGAATTTATGACACAATATCTAATGATCTTCTACACACCATATTAGAGCCCGATTCTACGGCTCAACAGGCATGGAAACGTTTACAAAACATATTTCAAGATAACAAACTTTCTAAGGATGTATATCTTGAACACCAATTTACTAATGTTAAATTGGATGACTTCTCCAACGTTTCCGTATATTGTCAGGAATTGAAGGTGCTTGCAGACCAACTATCCAACGTTGGTTCGCCGGTCACAAATCAAAGGTTGGTCCTTCAATTAATTGCCGGATTGAATGAACAATATGATGGCGTCGCTACATTTATTCAACAGAGTAATACATTGCCTCCATTTTACGAGGCTCGGTCAATGTTGATTCTTGAAGAAACATGGAAAGCAAAACAGGCATCCTCCAGAGAGGTCAACACCTGAACCACCGCCCTCGTTTCCACCAATTCCTTTTCCACCGAGTTTCAACAACAAAATTCCGGTTCGGGTAGCGGCGGAAACCGCAACAATAATGGTAAAAAACATGGTTCAAATCGTAATAAAAACAAAGGAAAAAATAGTGGTGGAAAGGGACGGGGCAGGGGTGGCGGACAGCCAGCCACCGGAAGCAACCACAACGGGCAGTGGCGGCCTACCCAGTGGCAGCCCACTGCCCAGTCCATCGTAAATCAATGGGGACAGTACCCATCATGGGCCTGGGCCCCACAGTGGACTGCCTTGCAATTCCGAACCCAACCTCAAATTGGGCCAGGTCCTCTTCTTCAAACCGCCAGTCCGGAGTTCTCGGGCCTCGTCCACAACATGCATTTGCAGCCCAAGCGCCATCCTCTATTGGCTATGCTCCCACGGATATCGAACAGGCCATGAATAATATGGATATAAATGTTCTAGATGAGTCATCATTTATGGACACAGGAGCTACGTCTCACATGACGGCATCTCATGGTAATCTCTCATCTTATTTTAATATGAGCACTAATAAAAATATTGTTGTTGGCAGTGGGCAGGAAATTCCAATTGTGATATTGGTCAGGTCAACCTACCCCTTCCACACCCACCATTAAAATTGAAAAATGTCTTACACGCACCAAAACTAATTAAAAATTTGATATATGTGCGACGTTTCATAACTGACAACAATGTTTCTCTGAATTTTGATCCGTTTGGTTTTTCTGTGAAGGATTTTCAGACGGGGATGCCACTAATGAGATGTAATAGCATGGGGAGTTGTATCCCCTCATGTCTGTTTCCACTAATTACATGACCAACCCATCTGCTTTTGCAGCCATTTCTCCTACTTTGTGGCACAATCGATTGGGACATCCAAGAGCACCGGTTTTTGATAATCTTAGGAAGAATAAATTTATTTCTTGTAACAAACTTTTAGACTCTTCTGTTTGCCAAACTTGCGTATTTGGTAAACATGTTAAACTTCCCTTTGCATCTTCTACTCCCAGTACTCTTATGCCATTTGATTTGTTGCATTGTAACTTGTGGACATCACCAGTTTTGAGTTCTGCAGGTCACAAAAATTATTTGCTTATTTTAGATAATTATTCAAATTTTCTGTGGACATTTCCATTGGGGAATAAATCGCAAACCTACACCATTTTTAAAATTTAGTGTTTTTTTTTATCAAAACTCATTTTGAAAAATCCATTAAATGTTTTCAATGTGACAATAGGGGGAATTCATAAATGCTCAATTTAATAATTTTTGTCACCAAAATGAAATGCCTTTGCGTGTTTCATGTCCACATACATCTCCAAAAAATGGGAAAGCCGAAAGAAAATTCGAACAATTAACAATATGATTCGCACTCTCCTTGTGCATTTGTTCACACCACCAAATTTTTGGCACCATGCACTTCAAATGACCACCTATATTTTAAATATTCTTCCTAGTAAACTACTCTCCAATGTGTCACCTACACAAATATTGTACCACCGTCTCCCATCATTTACACATTTACGAGTTTTTGGGTGTTTGTGTTATCCTTTGTTTCCATCCACCACAATTAACAAACTTCAGGCCCGTTCCACTCTTTGTGTATTTTTGAGATACCCACAAAATCATAGGGGATATAAGTGTTATGATATGTCAAATGGGAAAATTATTATTTCTCGTCATGTCATCTTTGATGAATCTACATTCCCATTTGCAAAATCTCAAGTGGCATCCTCACCTTCATATGATTTTTTGGACGACGGAATACATCCAATTTTGAGGTATCATCTAAACTCTCAAAATAATGTTTTAGGGCCATCCCAAAACCCTCGGCCTCACGGCCTGACCCAACCACAAGATGTGAATGGGCAGGCCCAACAAAGGGACACTTCTACATCCCTACCCATGATACAACCCAATACCACTAGTCGGGTTGCACAAGACCAATTTCGTATCCAAACCGAGCCCACTGCCCAGGCCAAAAATTGGTCAATCACCCATCTATCTCGCATACTCGATAGCCCAATTGTCCAACCTCGGACCATTGAAACTCGTGCAATGCACGGAATTTTTCGACCTAAGCGTTAGTTTGACCTAACCACTTCCGTCCAACCATCACCCATACCAAAAAATCCCACAGCTGCCTTATCCGACCCGAATTGGAAAGTTGCCATATTAGACGAATTTAATGCTATTATTAAAAATAAGACGTGGAAATTAGTACCACGTCCATCTAATATGAACGTAATTCAGTCTATATGGGTGTTTTGCCATAAAAAGAATTCTGATAGTTCTTTTGCGAGATACAAAGCTCGTCTTATTGGTGATGGCAGGTCTCAGCAGGTTGGAGTAGATTGTGGTGAAACATTTAGTCTGGTAGTTAAGCCAACAACTATCAGGACTGTTCTCAGCCTGACACTTTCCAAATCTTGATTCATTCATCAGTTGGATGTCAAAAATGCATTCTTACATGGCCACTTACAGGAAACAATGTACATGCATCAGCCGTTGGGTTTTAGAGATTATACTCGTCCATATCATGTTTTATTGTTGAAGAAATCCTTATACAGTTTAAAACAAGTTCCTCGGGCATGGTATAACAGGTTTGCAGGATTTGTCTCCAAATTGGGTTTCTCTCACATCAAGTCCGATCAGTCATTGTTCATTTATCGGAAGGGCGTTGACATGACATATATACTTCTGTATGTTGATGACGTTATTCTCACGGCATCATCAACTTCACCTCGTCAATCTATTATGTCCCTTCTGGCGACTGAATTTGTAATGAAGGATTTGGGTCCGTTGAATTATTTTCTTGGCATTGTTGTGACTCAATATGCAGGTGGTCTGTTTCTCAGTCAAAAGAAATATGTCGAAGAAATAATTGACAAAGCAGGGATGTCTTTTTGTAAACCATTACCTACTTCGGTGGACACAAAGGCGAAATTGAGTAACGCTGCAGGTACGTCATAGAACGATCCTACACATTACCGCAGCCTCGCAGGGGCCTTGCAATATCTGACTTTTATGAGATCCGATATTTCTTATGCGGTTCAGCAAGTTTGTTTACACATGCATGATCCAAAATAAGAACATATGCGGGCTCTCAAAAGAATTCTACGATATATTAAGGGTACTCTTCATTTCGGTTTGCATATATATAAATCCTTCATCTCGAGTCTCTCATCCTATAAAGATGCGGATTGGGGTGGCTGCCTAGACACACGTCGTTCCACTTCCGATTATTGTGTATTCTTGAGGGACAATCTCATTTCATGGTCGTCAAAACGACAATCCACATTGTCTCGCTTAAGTGCCGAGGCAGAATACCGGGGGGTAGCCAATGTAGTTGTTGAGTCATGTTGGCTTTGTAATCTACTATTAGAGTTACATTATCCGATTGAAAAGGCAACTGTGGTATATTATGACAATGTGAGTGCGATATACTTATCCGGAAATCCCATTCAGCATCAGGGCACAAAACACATTTTAATGGATATCTTATTTGTCTGAGAAAAGGTTGTCTATGGTTAGGTCCGTGTTCTCCATGTACCATCCCGTTATCAGATTGCAGACATCTTCACACAAGGTCTTCCGCACGTACTTTTTGGTGATTTCAAGGACAGTCTCAGTATATGTGAACCTCCCGCTAAGGACACAATCCCTAATTATCTCCATCACATATATTGTAATGAATTAGTTAGGATGATTGTAAGTAATTAGTATCTTATATTTTAGGTAACCTAGATTAGTACTAGCATCTCATATTGTATATATCTTCTATCATTGGAATGAAATACTCAAGGAATCAATTCCATTAAGTATGAGTACAGTTTAAAAAGTATGATTGCTTTCTTCACGGGGGAATTGTGAAGGTAAAAACTTACATGTATTTGATTTTTATATCAAGTCAATATATGCATGTAATGCATTTCTATAGTTGTTTAATTTAATTATAATATATTTTTGTTTTATTAAATTATTTAATTATAATAAATTATATTAATTTGGTGTAACAATCCGAATTTGTTTTTACTAATTTTGAGTGTACCTAAGCTTTTTCGTGCATTATGGTCCAATCTTTTGTTATTATCTGTGTTCTGAAACAATAATTACTAAATCAGTTTCTGTTTATTAATCAAAATCAGAAAAAATACTCGAACATAAATGTAGAAGAAATAGAAAAAATCTTTCCAACCCACAAGTTGCTTGTGTTTCCTTAAGGAATTATAACCCCCTCACTGTTGCCAAGGATATGGGTTACTTCCTCCCAGGATGCAAACTACAGAACTCCGACGAACTCAAACTGCGAAGCAAATCACACGACACATACAAATTTAGTTTGAAAATGATGCACTAAATATGAAGAGAAGAAGTTCATAATTTTCAATTGCAGAAGTTCAGGATTTTTTGTGTTGTGTAAAAATGAGGCGAAGCTAACCTCTGGAATTTATAGCCAATATTTTGAGTAGAAATACCTATTCAGAGCAGTTTTCCAAAAAAAAGAAAATGGTCGTTGGGAATATTTCGCGAAATTTAAATTAAATTTTAGATAATATCATAAATGAAAATTAAATTATGAAATTAAAAAATAAATTTGATCCAAAAAGGTTATCAATCAATCAGATTATTTGACCAAATCGAAAATCAAATCCAAATTCGAAGCCGAGCAACGACGACGGCACGAGGGGAAACTCTCTTCTCAACTCTTTATGAGCTATAATATGTGCTTTCATTCATAACACATACAACTCTCTCTTTTCACCACCAAGATCTTTTGATTAAAGAGGAGAATTCCCCCCCCCCCCGGTATGGATTTTCCCTCTACTAAAAATGTTATGTACAAAGTTCTCTTTAAAAAATAACTTTGCTTAAATTTTTAATTTTTCCTCCATTTCTCATTCATACCACATTATATTTAAAGCCTAAGCTTAAAATCCCAACATCTTTATTTTTCCTTCTTATTAGTGATGTCCCTTTCTTGCATGTCGAGTTGTGAAATTTGATCACTTAAGTTTATAATAGAGTGGTAAGTAAACTTTTATTTATTTATCAAACATTTCGAATTCAAATCTTGGAAACAAAGTTACCTTTAATAAAAATGTTGTTTTACTCCTAAAAATATGACGTAAAATCAAATTAGTCAAACTCCAAAAAAATATCGAACATACCATCGCAAACAAAAAATTAAGGTGAAAAGGGTTGTGGATGACATGTTATGAATCAAATGGGGGAGTTTGACCATGGCTAGTGCAAAGGAGATGGGGGGGGGGGGTTGATGGCCAAGGGGGCTTGGGGGAGTAGTGGGATGCGACCGATATGCGGGACAGGACGACCAGTTGCATTCGTGAGGTAGCCAGAGAAGTGCTAGGAGTCTCGTGGTGGACATCGAGGGGGCTAGTGGTGGAATGACAAAGTTCAAGAGAATGTGGAAGCGAAAAAAATGACATATATGAAATTGGTAGAAAGCAGAGATGAGGTAGAGAAGTGGACGAATATGGAACTGTATAAGATGGCGAGGAAGAATGCAAAGCTAGCAGTTGCTGCAGAAAGTAGGTCAACTTCGACATCTTCAGACTTTCCTAGCTAGCTACTAGTATATTAATTCTATCATTTCATGCGTAGCATTATTAGCTGATCCATAAGAAGAGAGTATAGTCTCATAATGCATCCTGGTTTTATAAGTCAGGAGTGGATATGATCTTGTTTCCAGATATCTTTCCATTAATTTCCAAGGTTCCTCCTTCCACTGAAGGTCTTTAGGATCTAGAAGAAGTATAACTTCTTTATCTTCATGTTGCTCGTAAGCATCTCTATCATCTGCTTTATCAGATATTACTTCTGAATAAGAAGGTGGTGTATTAACATCCTTCTCCTGGAATTTTATAAAATCCATAAATTTCTTATATAGAGGACTTTCTGTATTCATATTAGAAGGTCCTGTAATATTTTCGGCTATAAGTCGTCTGCTTCCTTACTGGACAAGAGGATTACCTCGTCCAGTTTCTCGTCCTCTTCCACCCCCTACCTCCTATAATGGGAGGGATCTTCTGGCAAGGTTGGCCGCATCCTGAAAAGGACATTTAAAAATAAGATCATTTTTGTGTTAATTTTTTATCCGAAAGTCAAGATTCTCGGTATATTCAAGTCAAGGAACAAGTTTCGAAGCTTTGATTTCGGAATAAAGCGTTGTAGAACCCGATTACAAAACTCAAAAACAACTTTTGATCTAGATACTTTATTATGAACTTTCTAATTATATTATTAAATATATTATAATTCTAAGCATGACTAATGTTTCATAGTGTCGAATTTCAAAAAAGTTGTGCTTTTCGCAATTTTGTTTTTGTGCAATAGGGGCAGTCCGCCCACTGCCCAACCCGATTTTTCTTCTTTTTTTTAAAAAAAAATATTTGTTAATTATCTATTTAGAAAAAATATAGTAATATCCTAATTGTTAATTATTTGTTAATTTTTTTATTATAAAAAATATAGTAATATCCTAATTGTTAATTATCTAATTGTTAATTTATTTATTTGTAAAATTGTTTATTCCATGTTAATTATTAATGTGTCAATTAGTTATCTAATTTTATATGTTAATTATTAATTAATTACTTAATATAATTTCCCGTTAAATGAATTAGTTCGTCATTAGTTTAGGATTGAACATCATTATTTTAGGATTAAAAACATCATTAATATAATTTTCATTGATTGTAGTTAGTATAATAATTAGTTATCAATTATTAATTAGTAATAGTTAATCCTTAGTTTAGGATTGAACATCATTAGTTTAGGATTAAAAACATCATTAATATAATTTTCGTTGATTGTAGTTAGTATAATAATTTATTATTAATTAGTTATAGTTAATCCTTAGTCTAGAATTGAACATCATTAGTTTAGGATTAAAAATATCATTAATATAATTTGCGTTGATTGTAGTTATTATAATAATTATTAATTAGTAATAGTTAATTCTTAGTTTAGAATTGAACAACACCATTATTCTAATTCTCAAATTTAGATAGTTAATATAATTTTCCGATAAAAGATTAGTTAGTTAGTATAATTTTTCGATAAAGGATTAGATAATTAATATTACAGGATAATGAATAATTTAAACATTGTTTGTACAGATGCGACACCTCCATGAATCACAACATTATCCGGGGCCATCGATAGATCAATACTTAGTCTATAGGATAATCATATGTCCGAGCTATTATGCACTGGCTAGATACATATGAGGATGTTGTTCCATCCCTGTAGGGTGGAACATGCATGGGATCTTATACAGGATTGACCCCCACATCCCCGCATCTTAGAGATACCGTATCGGGGTAGTATCTACTGTTGCATCATTGTTGGTCAGGTACAGCATGATCGGGCTCTTGTGACAGTCATGGTTGAGTGATGGCGACCGAATACCCACATCTTTCATCTCCGCACTGGTGAGACCACTATCACATTTCAGGATGTGGAGGTCATGTTTGGACTACGGGTAAATAAGCTCTCATTATACACTGAGGATCTTTCTCAGGAGCCAACATTAGGGCAAGAGTTGACTAGGCTCACCGAATATGTGCTTTAGCCCGGTGATATCCATGGACATAGTCAAGTGTTGATGTCTACCCTCTGTGCTTACTTGCGTGCCACGAACGAGGCGACTCCTATTGCAGACGACACAGATCAGGAGATTGTGGATCGTCATTCCCGTCTATATCTACTCATTATATTCGGGGGCATCAGGTTCTCGAATATATCGGGTTCCCATGTGAGCTTAAAGTATTTTCTATTTCTGGCCAATCTGGATCGATTGAGAGATTACAATTGGAGCGATGTTGTTTTGGCTTACCTATATCGATGTCTATGTCCATCATCTATTGGCGCTATGAGTGATGTCAGTGAATTTTTCGCTCTCCTCCAGATAATATATTTAAGTGTGTATAATTTTATTCTAAATATAGCTTTTTGAAATGACGACTAATAAATCATTTTTTTAATAATCCTTTCAGTTATGAGTGTGGGATAGGATGCTGCCTTTTCAGCGCGTAGCTGCGCACTCTATGCCTGACTTCATTGATTTTGGTTCAATTCCACACTTTTTGAGTCATTTAAGTTCCGAACTCTTTAGATTTTTGTTTCATTTCTCTTCTTTTCTCTACTCTCCCTCTCTCTTTTGTCAACAGGGTAAAGGAATAAAAATAGAGATTAGATATAAAGGGGAAATGTATTTGTTTTTGTCTCCTTATCATTTCACGAGATGATTCAATTTGAATCTTAATTCATAAGAAAAGAAAAGAATTAGAGATCAACCAATTTATAAAATTGTTCAAATCCTAAGAATATATTTACACGAGGCTCTGTTGTAGTGTATGCTCCCGACTTGCATCAAGTTGGTTACGATATTAGTTTCTATTATATGTATTGATTCCATTTGCATCAATCTTCGTTTTTCCTTATTGGATGTTTATATCAGATGATTAACTAAATTTATTATGATTAAGTAATTTAATATATTTAAAATATATATTAATAAATCATGGTCAAGTGTAAAAGTATATGCTATGTAATTATTTTTTTAGCGTAAATATTTTATGCGAATAAATTTTTACCGAGACTAATATTACTTGATACTAGTTGCTTAGACGCCATTAGCTCACATGACAACAGATGCCCTTTTGACCCGCACATATAATAATAATAGTGGTATTATGACTAGCAGCTGGTTGATTAGACAAGGTAGGTTTGGAATCAAACGGGGCCAGGGGCATCAGGTTCTCGAATACTAGTTGCTTGTACACCATTAGGTCACGGAGGTTTACATGATAATATATTCCAAATGACCTTTTGACCCACAAGGTGATTATAAGTAGTAAGACAGATTAATTGATTAGACAAGGTAGATATGGAATCAAACTTAGTGTTTTTCTACTTCCTACTTGTATTTCTTACCTTGAAATGATATTTAGTAGGGACCATATAACTCACATGCCCAAAATAATTGTTGGGCCATTCCATTTTCTAGTCACTAGTTAAGGGGAATGTATATCAAATCATTAATTATCAACTTTCCGTGGACAGCACCAAGCCCACATTTCACTCTTTTGGTATATGTGTTGGACAATAGAATTTACGTCAAGATATATCACGCAATTATAGTGATTTGTTTAGAATATTTTAGATATGTTATGATTATTATGAATCCTCTGTTTTCTTTTTGAAAGTAAATAAAATAAATTCAGAAGATTTGAGGTTGACCTTGAATATACGAATGATAATCTTGAATTTAACTAGCACGAATAAATAATTTGAATTCGTACTCTTGAATCTTGATCGAGTTGTTCTACATTTTTGAGTAATTAAATGCTTGTAGAGAAATTTGCAACGTGTGATTCACGAGTTCCCTCTTACTTTTTATTTGACTTTCCGTGTCCTTTTTAAATTATGTGGACCCTTACTTATAGTTGTAGGAGGGAAAATTGTACCCGCAAGAGTAGCCAAGTTGGTGTAGCAGTAGAGCACGGGACCGCAAGGTCACGAGTTCGATCCCCTGCATAAACCTTCTTGGTTGAGCCTGTCACACATGGCTTGCCAAGTGTGGTTAATCGGCTGACGTGGTTTGCAGGCTATTGCGTCAGTCCGGGGTTTACACTGTGCGCACTCGAGAGAGTAGCGGCTGCGGGTTCCTTCGTCAACAAAAAAAAAAAAAAGGAGGGAAAAATTGTGATAAGGACAAACTTTTTTCGACCAATCAGATTAAAGTGACATGACAATATTTGATTGACTCGAACATGTCACTTGTGCACGTAACATTACATTTTCATTAGTCTTTGATTTGACTAGGCATATTATGTTGTTTTGACATATGTCATAACCTATTGGTTGTTTTATTTATTTTATTTGACACGTCGAGCCTTTAGGGTAAGATGAGAACTTGAGCTTAGCATAATGGGATTATTATTTATTGTAACCCAATTAAATGGACTAGCCCAATGAAATTGGACTATCCATTCTCTATTTATTGAACGCTAAGCAATTATATTAGCCCATATATTTGTTTGGATTAATATATCTTGAATTAAATATAGTCTATACTATTTTATAGATTTAAATCCAAATTGTCTACATATGTACTAAATTTCCATGTCAAATAAAAATGCAAAAATTTGAGTAGACGTTTTTCTTTCTTTCTTTCACCATTTCACCCATAAAATCATGAAAACAGAAAGAGAAGCCAAAAAACGAAAACAATGGATCAAGTTTCAGCTTAGTGGCTATAAATTAAACTTGCATCACTTAGAAGAGAGAATTTCTATACTTCTCATGTTCCACTATTCACGTACCACCTCTACCTCACAACAAAAATTAGAGATGAAAAAAACATACAAAACCATTTCCTTGAATTGTTTTTCAGTTTGCACAAGCATGAAATTAAGTGATTCTCAAGACAGAAAGGAGTAAAAAATGGGGAAGGGCAAAACAATTGGTGTGGCAGTGGATTTTTCAGCTAGCAGTAAGGCAGCTCTGAAATGGACCGTTGAAAACTTGGCTGATAAAGGTGACACAGTTTACATAATACACATCAAGACTCACACTCTCAGTGAGTCCCGCGATCAGCTCTGGGCTAAAACTGGTTCTCGTAAGTTCTCCGATTAGTGTAATTTAATCTGTTATACGTATATTCAGTGCAAAGTTAAGGGGTTCAATTGAATTCCCATTGGCCCGGCAATTGTGCTGCGCGAATAGAGTAAAAATGTTTTTCTTGGTTAATCTATATGAACTGTTGAATTAAAAATCCCCTTGACATTAGAAAAAAATAATCTAACGGTAAAGGGGTTAGAAAATTGTCTTTTAATCATAAGTTTAAATCCTAGATGTGACACTTTAGCATTTTCTTAAATCCTCTTGTATAAATTTATGACTCCATCACTAGTTAACCATGTCGCCTGTTTAATTTTTTTAGGCAACTAGTTCTATATGATGTGACTGCATTTATCTTTAAGTGACTTTTTGTTAGTATCTTTTAGGTTACATGATGGACTACAAACTCTTTTACACTATTAATGTATAGAATTAATTTTATTTGTGATTGGTACATTTGGCAGCTCACCAAAAATAATTATACCTGCTAGCCATATATACAAAATATATACACTAGTTATATATATAAAATAAGTATATTATATGTATATACATTAATGAGCAAAAAATATATATTTTCTGACTATTATTTTCGTTGGCAGTACAGTGTAAAAATCCCATTTATATTTGGATTACCTCTTTTTAGTTTACGACATGGGTTTTGATTACTTGATGCTTGTTGTTTTGTTAGCTCTAATTCCATGGGTGGAGTTTCGGGAGCCAGATGTGATGAAGTATTATGATATCAAGAAGACTGATGTGGAAGTTGTTGATTTGCTTGATACAGCTGCTAAGCAGAAAGAGGTAAATTTGATCTATTAATTACTATATGATTTTCTTAATTCTAATTATATCCTTCTCTTTAGTCATTTCAATTGCAAGTATATATTGATCTATTGATTTGTTGTACAGATAATCATTGTGGCAAAAGTGTACTGGGGAGATGCAAGAGAGAAAGTATGTGACTCTATTGTAGATCTGAAGTTGGATTGTTTGGTCATGGGTAGCAGAGGCCTAAGTACTATCCAAAGGTACTTGTTGTCCACCATTCTGTCACTATTTAAAAATAGAAATTAACAATCAACAAATTCTGTAACTAAGTAGTAAAATAGATCAATAATAACAACATACCCGGTATGTAATTCCATACACAGATTTTACCCCTACCTCGTGAGGTAGAAAGTGTTGAGCTAAACGGTCTAAAAATACTCTTAATACAGTGTGATATCGTCTGCGTTGGACCAAGCCCGCATGGTTTTTTCTAAAAGGTCTCACCCCATTAAGAGTATTCAACACCTAATAAGTAATTCATTTTTCTTTTCAGTTATCAATGTGTGATTTTGTTCGCACACCCAATAGAAAGATTGTTTCCGATAGACCATTGGCAAGTAATAAAATAGGTCACTAGTCCTATTTAATGATGGATTAGCGATGATTATAAAAAAATATATATTACTTAGAGGCTTAGAGCTATTTAGTGAAATTTATAACTAATTAATTCCAGTTTTTTGAATCGTATCCAATTTTTTCCTTGCATCCCTGTGTTGAATTTACAAGCAATGTTTTTTGTTTTTTGATTCTATATAAGTAGTGCATTAACGTTTGGATATGTTTTTTGTTGTTGTGTTTTCTTGAAACAGGATAATGTTGGGAAGTGTAACAAACTATGTATTGAACAATGCAGCGTGTCCAGTGACTATAGTAAAGGATCCTGATTTCCACAAGCATTGATCACTACTAACTCCTACGCGATACTCATTTTCCAAATATTCCCCTGATAATCAATAGAGCTGTCCAAGTGGACTACGCGATACTCATTGAATAAATTGAAACATGAATGATTTTGCACATTTTGTTCCACTTGGAGCTTAAGATATATGCACTGATATAATATAGTATAAAGAATTTTTATATTATAAGGTAATTTAACTAGTGGGTATAGCAACTTATTGTTCTATTTCTAAGCTATTATATTATAAATGTCTCCCTTGATATGAAGAGTTGCCTATTGTTGTAGGTTCACGTATGCTGATAGGGTAAACTATTTATCTTATTACAAAAAATCTCCTATCTCAATACTCTAAACCAGACAGCTTCATTCTGGTTTTGATCAGAAATGATAATTTAATAATTTGCTACTAATAGTTTTCTAGTCAATCTTCTCTACATGCCCTTCTTTCCAGGAGCAATATTACTATGTATTTGTACTTGGATTAGGACTTCTTTGGGGAAACTATTCAAAGAGTTTTAACTATTCAAGTAGAGTTTAACTAATAGCCAATGATAGTTTAAAGAATTTTTATACTATCAGGTCATTTTTACCTGTTAGTAGGTAAATATCTTGTTGTCAGAATTACAATTCCCATATTTTTGGACAGTTACATATAAATATCTTTTGAGCGACCTAATAGTGATAGTGTTGGAAATTTATATACATTATTGTGTATACTAGTCTTAAGTGTACGTGCGTTGCACGTGTGTATAGCGTGAATCAATAAATAATTTATATAAAAAAATACATTTTCATAATACAATTTATCTAAATGATGAAAGTGAATGTTATTACACGGTGAATTCAATATACTGAACATCCAAACCATGAATTTGGTTAACTTAATTATATATTATTTGGAATTACAGATAGTTTAGTATATACAAATATACTATGTTACAGTATCTCACATAATATTTCTTTGTACGATGTTCTTAATGTATATTAAGTTGCTGTAAAGTCCTGTAAAATTAAAAAAAAAAAAAAAAAAAAAACAGAACTACCTCACATCCCATTTATCATGGGCATTTTCTGCACTTTGTTACAAATACAACACACACACAATACAACACATCAAATATACAATACAACAAAAAGGGAGAAAACAGCAAATCAGAAACAAAACAAAGAGAGGAAAAAAAAAGATTAAAGAGAGCAATTAAGGAGTTCCAAAAAAAGGTTTGGTTGAAGTTGAGGTTTTGTTCGTGGTTACGAAGCAACAAAGGTGAGTTTTCTCACTCAAAGTTCTTAGTAAAATCCTTTATTTTTAAGTTACAATACATGTTAGAATATAATCCGGTTATTGAAAGAATGAGCATGAAATTTATGATTGTTTAATAACTAGTTTGGATTGTGCAATTGTAATCTGTTATACTGGGCTATACTTGTTATAATTGGATGAAATTTTACAGAGTTATATATCTTTCTGTTACGGTCAGTTTTAGACTTTACGGGGATAAATCCGACTTACGTTTTGAGAGTTATCGCTGTTTGAACATTCTGCCTCGGATCAACCGAAGCCTGGAAGGGCAGAATGTATAACGTAAAAACTGTATAAATCTGTAATGAATATGAAATATTGTGCTGAATAAAAGTTATATATTTATCTTTCCTTGACAGTTTGAGACTTTACGGGGATAAATCCGACTTACGGTTTGAGAGTTATCGCTGTTTAAACATTCTGCCTCTGATCAACCGAAGTCTGGAAGGGCAGAATGTATAACGTAAAAACTGTACAAATCGGTAATGAATATGAAAGATTGTGCTGAATAAAAGTTATATATTACTCTGTCCTTGATAGTTTCAGACTTTACGGAGATAAATCCGACTTATGGTTTGAGAGTTATCGCTGATTGAACATTCTGCCTCGGATCAACCGAAGTCTGGAAGGGAAGAATGTATAACGTAAAAACTGTACAAATAGGTAAAGCATATGAAAGATTGTGCTGAATAAAAGTTATAGATTACTCTGTCCTCGACAGTTTGAGACTTTACGGGGCTAAATCCGACTTACGGTTTGAGAGTTGTAACCCTTACAAGTGGAAAGGGCGAAATATTGAAAGAAGGAAATATTATTTGAGCCTTTTGAACCTATGACATATTTAAACAACAAATAAGTACATTGTATCGGGTTTCACGTACCGCAACAAATAAGTGCATTGGATCGGGTTGCACGTACCGCAACAAATAAGTGCATTGGATCGGGTTGCACGTACCGCAACAAATAAGTGCATTGGATCGGGTTGCACGTACCGCAACAAATAAATGCATTGGATCGGGTTGCACGGACCGCAACAAATACATAAATGCATTTGATCGGGTTGCACGGACCGCAACAAATATATATAAATGCATTGGATCGGGTTGCACGTACCGCAACAAAATATATAAATGCACTGGATCAGGTTGCACGTACCGCAACAAATATATAAATGCACTGGATCGGGTTGCACGTACCGCAACAAATATATAAATGCACTGGATCGGGTTGCACATACCGCAACAAATGTATAATATGTTATATGGAAAAAGCAGGAGTACTGATTAAACTAAGTTTTTTTTTCTAAGACGAGTGGGGAGAAAATTTTGCACGTGAATATTTATTGATTTATTTAATAAAAGGGTTGTAATCTGTTTATTTCAACATGCTTATTATTTTCTTATAATGTGATTGTAATTAAAAATATTGTGAGGTTACTTTGGACTGTAAGGTGAGATTTCCACTCAGCCCCGGATGATAGGGCTGACTCTTTTATTTAACATATTTCAGGAAGGCGCGATAGAGGAAAAGCTTCGCAAGAGGGCTAGCGATCGTCCCGCAGCCTCATCGTACCACCAATCCATTATTTCGGATTTGGTGAAAGATACTCTAGACTAAGTTTGTTTAAAGAATTAAGTTTTATTATCTCGGGGAACGCCCCACATGAGATTGTTCTTCGTAAACTTCAAATTGATTATTATATATATTATTTTCGCAAATACCTGTCTAATTTAGGAAGAAAACGAAGTAAATGGTTCGCTTGGAAAGGGATAGTTGTCCAGGTGCCATCACGTCCTAAAGAAAGACTTGAGAAAAGTCGGGGCGTGACAAGTTGGTATCAGAGCTAAACCAGGATAAGAGATCTTAGGAACTTTCTTTGAGTTGGGTGTTTGAACAATTACTTATTGCGACGGTGTGCGCGCCACCTTAGTAATAAGTGAAAGGAATAACATCCTAAACAGTTTCCCTTCTTTCATACTTTTCTCGTGCCTATCTTGAGTTTTTTTAAAGACTTGGTTCTCGTACCACCTCCTTCAAACGATTATGGAAGGGGATTGTGCAACGGTAAACTTTAGAAGAAATCATTCCCTGATGTCACCATCGATGACGTGGGGGGAGTTTAGAGTCGCATTCATTGAAAAGTACATGCCTAACACCCGAAAAGATGCGCTCATGTGTGAGTTTGAATAGTTGAAACAAGGAGACTGCAGTGTGCAAGAATATGATACCCAGTTCATGCGATTGTCGGCATACAACGCACACAGTATTCCTACAGGAAATTGAGAAGGTCAAAATATTTGTTGAGAGTTTAAACTAGAACTTGACAGGGAAGGTAGTGGCATTAGCCCATGATCGGACTTACCTTCAGATCGTCGATATGGCAATAAGGGTAGAAGGTTTTGCTAAAGCAAAAAAAAAGAGTATTCACAGAAGAGGTTTCAATCGTCGGGATCCTTTAATCAAAATCAAAACCAGAGGCAAGAAAGCAGTAGGAGTTCGTCAAAACCGAACCAGTCAGTAGGCCAGTCTCCTTTCAGGCCCCAATGGCACAAATGGTTCAATCACCAAGGTAGCAATGTCCATGCCACCAACCCTAACACAATGGGTGACAAACCGGTCTGTAAGGTTTGTCAAAAGAAACATTTCGGGGAATGCTGGATTTCACCGAAAGAGTGTTACAAATGTGGAGAACCAGACCACTATGCCAAGGATTTCAAAAGAGAACTCAAACTCAATTTTCTCATGGGAGGTCAGAAGCAACCACAGCTGCCCACAAAGGAAATCAGGGAAACCAGTCCCAACAGAGTCATGGAGGTCAACAGTCCAACAATCCTAATCGGTTCTACGCTTTGCCCCAGAGGAATGAGGCGGAGGCATCCAATGCGGTGGTCATATGTATTTTGTTGGTTTCAAGTATTCTTGCATTTGTATTATAAGATCTCGGCTCTACATTTTCATATGTGTCAATGGGTTTTGCTAAGAATTTACATGTAGAACCTTCCTGTTTAAGTGAACCTTTTGAGGTTATGACACCCGTAGGGGCCTCAGTTTGGGCCTCTCGAGTAGTTAAAAATTTCTCATTAGAAGTGAATGGCAGAGGAACAATAGTAAATCTAGTACTACTTGATATGGTAGATTTTGACATCATTTTGGGTATGGATTGGTTGTCAGCATTTTATGCCATGTTAGATTGCCGGCGAAAGATAGTGAAACTATATTTTTCCGAGGAACCAGAAGTTTTTATAAAGGGTAAGATTGGAATATCCTCACGTCAGCTTATTTCCATCTTAGGTCTCAAAAGTTATTAAGAAGTCACAAAGTGGAGTACGCATATCTGGCTAATATAGTAGATACCCAAAAAGAATCCCCAACGGTGCAAGATGTCCCTATTGTTCGAAATTTTCCGAAGGTTTTTCCTGAAGATCTTCCAGGCCTTCCTCCGGATAGAGTAGTGGAGTTCGCTATAGAGTTAATTCCGGGTACAAGACCTATTTCTATTCCTCCATATCGAATGGCCCCAGCTGAATTGAGAGAGTTAAAAGAACATTTGAAGGATCTTCTGGATAAAGGTTTTATAAGGCCTAGTGTTTCCCCTTGGGGTGCACCAGTCCTTTTTGTGAAGAAGAAAGATGGATCACTCCGAATGTGCATTGATTATCGACAACTCAATAAGGTCACGATCAAGAACCGATACCCATTACCAAGAATCGATGATCTTTTTGACCAACTTCAAGGAGCCAGTTATTTTTCCAAGATTGATCTTCGTTCAGGATATCACCAGCTGAAAATAAATTCGGATGATATATCCAAAATAGCGTTTAGAACCCGATATGATCATTATGAGTTCTTGGTCATGTCTTTCGGGTTAACCAATGCTCCAACAGCCTTTATGGATCTCATGAACAGAATCTTCAAACCATTCTTAGATCTGTTCGTGATTGTATTCATAGATGATATCCTAATTTACAGCAAGAGTGTTGAAGAACATGAAGAACATCTGAGGGTAGTGCTTCAAACCTTGAAACAAGAGAGATTGTACGCTAAATTTTCAAAGTGTGAATTTTGGTTGGAAAAAGTAGCCTTCTTGGGCCATGTTGTGTCAAGGGATGGAATTATGGTAGACCCCCAAAAGATAGAGGCAGTGAAGAACTGGCCAAAACCTACCACTCCGACAGAAGTTAGGAGTTTCTTGGGTTTGGCTGGGTATTATAGAAGATTTGTAGTAGGCTTTTCTAGTCTTGCTGCTCCCTTGACCCGATTGACTCAAAAAGTGATTAAGTACCAGTGGTCAGATGCATGTGAAATAAGTTTTCAGAAACTGAAGGAGTTGTTGACTACTGCACCAGTCCTAGCCTTACCATCGGGACAAGAAGGGTTCACAGTCTATTGTGATGCCTCTAGGGTTGGGTTAGGATGTGTCTTGATGCAATTTGGAAAAGTTATTGCGTATGCATCTCGACAATTGAAGATACATGAGAAGAATTATCCAACTCATGACTTGGAATTGGCCGCGGTAGTGTTTGCCTTATGAATATGGAGACACTATTTGTATGGGGTGCATGTAGATATATTTACAGATCATAAGAGTTTGCAGTACATAACCACGCAAAAGGAACGGACAAGCTGAACGAACAATTCAAACATTGGAGGACATGTTGCGGTCTTGTGTGTTGGATTTCCAGGGCAACTGGTTGGACCATTTATGTCTAATTGAGTTCACCTACAACAACAGTTTTCATGCTATTAAACATATGGCTCCGTTCGAAGCATTGTATGGGTGAAAATGTAGATCTCCACTTGGGTGGTTCGAGGTGGGCGAAACACTACTGTTCGGACCCGAAGTCATTCAAGAAACAAACGATAAAGTTCAGATAATTCGGGAGCGGATCAAGACAGCTCATAGCCGCCATAAGTCTTATGCGGATCATCGCAAAAGAGATCTCGAATTTCAAGAAGGGGAGAAAGTGTTTTTAAAAGTCTCTCCAATGAAGGGAGTGATGCGATTTGGCAAGAAAGGAAAAATTGAGCCCAAGGTTTATTGGACCATATGAGATCTTACGAAGAGTGGGAAATGTGGCTTACGAACTAGCCCTTCCACAAGAATTAGAAGCGGTGCATCCGGTGTTTCATGTGTCAATGTTACGAAAATACTTGCATGATCCAAGTCACGTCATCCAACCCCAAGAAATAGTCATGAATGAAGAGCTTCAATATGAAGAAATGCCGGTAGAAATACTGAATAGACAGATTAAACGTCTTAGGAATAAAGATATTGTATCCGTGAAGGTCCTATAGGGAAATCACTCCACAAAAGAAGCAACCTGGGAAGCCGAAGACGCGATGAAAATCAAATATCCTTTCCTGTTTGAGTAAGGTAATAAAATGTGTTTAGTTATGTTTCATGTGTGTGCAGTTTGTGTGTCTATGTGTATGTGTTACGACCTTATTCACATTCGAGGCCGAATGTTGTTTAAGAAGGGGAGAATGTAAAGTCTTGGAAGTTGTGTTTCATGTGTGTGCAGTTTGCATGTCTATGTGCATGGGTTACGACCTTACTCACATTCGAGGACGAATGTTGTTTAAGGAGGGGAGAATGTAAAGTCCCGTAAAATAATTTTTTTTTTTAAAAAAAAAAAAACAGAACTCCCTCACATCCCATTTATCATGGGCATTTTCTGCACTTTCCCATAACTCCCTCACATCCCATTTATCATGGGCATTTTCTACACTTGGTTACAAATACAACACACACACACACAATACAACACATCAAATATACAATACAACAAAAAGGGAGAAAACAGCAAATCAGAAACAAAACAAAGAGAGGAAAAAAAAAGATTAAAAGAGAGCAATCAAGGAGTTCCAAAAAAAGGTTTGGTTGAAGTTGAGGTTTTGTTCGTAGTTACGAAGCAACAAAGGTGAGTTTTCTCACTCAAAGTTCTTATTAAAATCCTTTATTTTTAAGTTACAATACATGTTAGAATATAATCCGGTTATTGAAAGAATGAGCATGAAATTTATGATTGTTTAATAACTAGTTTGGATTGTGCAATTGTAATCTGTTATACTGGGATATACTTGTTAGAATTGGATGAAATTTTGCAGAGTTATACATCTTTATGTTACGGTCAGTTTGAGACTTTACGGGGATAAATCCGACTTACGGTTTGATAGTTATCTCTGTTTGAACATTCTGCCTCGGATCAACCGAAGTCTGGAAGGGCAGAATGTATAACGTAAAAACTGTACAAATAGGTAAAGCATATGAAAGATTGTGCTGAATAAAAGTTATAGATTACTCTGTCCTCGACAGTTTGAGACTTTACGGGGATAAATCCGACTTACGGTTTGAGAGTTGTAACCCTTACAAGTGGAAAGGGCGAAATATTGAAGGAAGGAAATATTATTTGAGCCTTTTGAACCTATGACATATTTAAACAACAAATAAGTACATTGGATCGGGTTGCACGTACCACAACAAATAAGTGCATTGGATCGGGTTGCACGTACCGCAACAAATAAGTGCATTGGATCGGGTTGCACGTACAGCAACAAATAAGTGCATTGGATCGGGTTGCACGGACCGCAACAAATACATAAATGCATTGGATCGGGTTGCACGGACCGCAACAAATATATATAAATGCATTGGATCGGGTTGCACGTACGTCAACAAAATATATAAATGCACTGGATCGGGTTGCACGTACCGCAACAAATATATAAATGCATTGGATCGGGTTGCACGTACCGCAACAAATATATAAATGCACTGGATCGAGTTGCACGTACCGTAACAAATGTATAATATGTTATATGGGAAAAAGCAGGAGTACTGATTAAACTAAGTTTTTTTTTTCTAAGACGAGTGGGGAGAAAATTTTTGCACGTGAATATTTATTGATTTATTTAATAAAAGGGTTGTAATCTGTTTATTTCAACATGCTTATTATTTTCTTATAATGTGATTGTAATTAAAAATATTGTGAGGTTACTTTTGAATTTGTAAGGTGAGATTCCCACTCACCCCGGATGGTAGGGTCGACTCTTTTATTTAACATATTTCAGAAGGCGCGATAGAGGAAAAGCTCCGCAAGAGGGCTAGCGATCGTCCTGCAGCCTCATCGTACCACCAATCCATTATTTCGGATTTGGTGAAAGTTACTCTAGACTAAGTTTGTTTAAAGAATTAAGTTTTATTATCTCGGGGAATGCCCCACATGAGATTGTTCTTCGTAAACTTCAAATTGATTATTATATATATTATTTTCGCAAATACCTGTCTAATTTAGGAAGAAAACGAAGTAAATGGTTCGCTTGGAAAGGGATAGTTGTCCAGGTGCCATCACGTCCTAAAGAAAGAGTTGAGAAAAGTCGGGGCGTGACAGTTGCCTTATGTTATTTTAGTTGCTCTGTCATGATCTAAACTTTTATTATAAACATTGATATTTCTTTTGAAAGTGTAGCATATAGTTGTCCATATGAAAAATCATGTTACGACATATATAATATAACGCATGAAAATATTGTATTTATTATCACTGTAATAGCAAACACATTAAAAATTATATGGAACAAATTCCTTCATTTTAAAAATAAAATTCAATTTTGGGTATAAACATGATTGGAGGCATATTGACCTATCAAATTTTTTCTTGAAAAGTTAAGTAGCTTATAATAACAAAATTTGATATTATGTTTGTATTTCTCATGAAAAATAATTGTAACCTCAACATATGATCCAACACATTCTTAAGGTAGAATATGTAAAAGCAATATCTAGTCAAAGTAAATTCATATCTTGTAGGAGTAAAAGGAATAAATTGGCTGTCATAACAAATTTATAATTATTTCAAAGATTCAAATATATAATTAATTTATCTAAAGATTAATTATTAAACAATTTTACATGATATGATATCTTCATTTATTTTTTAAGGATATAAGAGACGGTAATTAAGAAATGGATTATATAAGGTAAAATATTAATTGCAAATATTAGGACTTTGTACATAGTTCAAATAAAAAAAAATCTGAGCAAAAGTTTTCGTCGATTTTAAATATTAGAACCAGATAAAAGGAAAAATTAGGATCTAAGATTTACTTTCCGCAGATGCATTGCATAATATGCAATTTTACCAAAAACACATATCTATATATAAAGCGCACTATAAAAAAACTTATTCAAGAATAGTATTATTCTTTCCATAACGATAAAATATGAAGAAAAAAATAAACAGTGGAAGTGGGTTGAAGCCACATACCTTAATTTGATGGCTTTATAATAATTCAAGAGAATTTGCTTTGAGTTGTTGTGTTGATGTAAAAAAACATCGAACCTGTCGGAACAAATTATAAAATAATTGTCATAATTTTTTTTTGAATAACTGAAACTTAATAATTTCATCTCACCTGTTAGTATGGAAAAAATTCTACAATAATGAGACTGGACAAATACAACTCTTTCCATAAAGATAAAAATATGAAGATCGAAAATAGATTTTGAAAGTAGGTTGAAGTCACGTACCTTGATGGCTTGATGGGAATTTAAGAGAATTTGCTTTGATTAACTAATCTAAAAAGCATCAAATCTGTCGCAATTAATACCAAAATAATTATCATAATCGATCTCAAAGGGGATGAAGACATTGTGTTGGGAGATCTGGAGCATTCTGGTAGGTAGCAGAATTTTGGGTATTGTAGAAGCATTAAGGTTGAGGAGGTTAAGGGTGTTGTTCGCAGGATGCGCAGGGGACGAGCGATTGGGCCTGATGAGATCTCAGTTGAATTTTGGAAGAGCGCAGGCAGGGCAGGTTTGGAGTGGCTGACTGAGTTGTTTAACGTTATTTTTAAGACGACGAGAATGCCCGAAGAATGGAGGTGGAGTACAATGATTCCCTTGTACAAAAACAAAGGTGATATCTAGAGTTGCAACAACTATAGGGGTATCAAGCTGCTGAGCCACACTATAAAAGTTTGGAAAAGGGTCGTGGAGATAAGGGTGAGGAGAGGCGTGTCTATTTCCGAGAACCAGTTTGGATTCATGTCGGGGCGTTCGACTACTGAAGTCATTCATCTTATTATGAGGTTGGTGGAGCAGTATAGGGAAAGGAAGAGAGACTTACATATGGTTTTCATCGACCTTGAGAAGGCATACGACAAAGTCCCTAGGGAGGTTCTATGGAGATATTTGGAGGTTAGAGATGTACTTATGACGTACACTAGGACAATCAAGGATATGCATGATGGAGCCAAGACTAGGGTACGGACAGTAGGAGGAGACTCAGAGCACTTTCCAGTGATGATGGACGGACTGACGCGACAAATCCAATGGGAGGTACCATGATTTATGTTATTCGCAGATGACATAGTCCTGATTGATGAGACTCGCAGCGGACTGAACGCCAAGCTGGAGGTTTGGAGACAGACTCTGGAGTCTAAAAGGTTCAGGTTGAGTAGGACCAAGATAGAATATTTGGAGTGCAAGTTCAACAACGGGAGCGACCCTGAGACAGGCGTGGAGGTGATGATTGGTACTCAGGTCATTCCAAAGAAAGGAAGCTTCAAATACCTAGGGTTTATTATCCAAGGGAATGGAGAGATTGATGACGATGTCACACATCGTATTAGGGCAGGATGGATGAAATGGAGGCTCGCATCTGGAGTTTTGTGCAACAAAAAGGTGCCACCAAAACTTAAAGGCAAGTTCTATAGGGTGGTGGTTAGACCGACCATGTTATATAGGGCGGAGTGTTGTCCAGTCAAGACTTCGCACATACAAAAGATAAAAGTTGTGGAGATAAGGATGTTGAGATGGATGTGTGGGCATACAAGGATAGATAGAATTAGAAATGATGATATCCGGGACAAAGTGTGAGTGGCCTCGGTGGAGGATAAGATGCGGGAAGTGAGGTTGAGATGGTTCGGGCATGTGCAGAGAAGAGACACAGATGCCTTAGTGTAGAGGTGTGAGAGGTTGGTTATGGATGAGTTCAAAAGGTAGAGGTAGGCCGAAAAAGTATTGAGGAGAGGTGATTAGACGGGATATGGCGCATGTGCAACTTACTGAGGACATGACCTTAGATAGGGGGTTGTGGAGGATACGAATTAGGGTAGAAGGATAGTAGGTAGTCGAGCGTAGTCTTACTTACGCTTACAAAATGATAGTTGTAGTGTTATTACTGTAGGCCCGATTAGCCTATCACACTTATAGGCGCAATATTGCTTTATAGACCCTATAGTTTGATTTCTGCTGCTATGTGTTATTTAGTGTAATTTATTTATCTTATTTAGCTGCGTTAACTACTACCTCCTTTTGTTAGAATGCGCAGCACGTCGTATTCAATATTGTTAATAACATGTTCATACTGTTTTAATTTCTTGTCTGAGTCTGACAGTTTCTCTTGCTTTGCTTTGCTTGTGATTATGTTTTGTCTTGAGCCGAAAGTCTCCCGGAAATAGTCGCTCTACCTACCAAGGTAGAGGTAAGGTTTACGTACAATCTACCCTCACAGACCCCACGATGTGGGATTTCACTGGATATGTTGTTGTTGTTGTTGATCTCTTTGAATAATTGTTAATATACACCATAAAAACAATTTATTTATTTTAACACCCCCAAATTGTTCAAAAAATAGTTTCTCCAAACCCATTAAATAAAAAGGGTCAAACTTCCTGAATAACATAATACAATTAAAAATAATTGAAATCTTTTTAAAGAGAATATGCTTACCGGCCCACACTGTACAAATAAGATCCAACTATATATCATATACGTAAGAACATATCTGGTTATTATAATAAAATAAAAACACAAACAAAAATTAAGATTGATCAAAACCATATACATAAGCTATACCAACAGATAACATAAATCCTAGAAAACCCACATGAAACGCATATCTAAATATTTGTTTGAATACATGAATGTAAAATTCATAGAAGACAAAATAAGAAAACCTGCAAACATACACTGTTGCGACAAAGTTGAAGAAGACTTTGAAATTATAACTGCTTTTATAGAAGCGTTTTAAAATAGATAAAAAAAAGAAAGAAGAATTCATAAATCAAAAAGATTTTTATGGCAGTTTTACGTATGGTAAGGTTTTATATAACATATTAATAAATGTAGCTTGTTAATTCAATTCGGAATTGGAGATTACGAATGGAAAGTCCTTGAAGGACGTGGCTACACATCACGTGAAATCCAAAAAGGATTTGAATTCAAAATCCATATATAGGAGTTGCTGCTTTACTTGTACATTACTTTTAAATTGGAAATTCTGTATAAGTTTAATTATGGAATTAAACTTATATTTGCCAAAGTAAAAAAGACTCCAAAAATAAATAATTAAATAATAAATTAAGAAATAGTAAATGACAGTTTTATCAATTGTATAATCTTTTAACGAAGGACAAAAGTTCGGTTAATATTTGTAAGGCTCTTCGTGCTTTTAATATAATATAGTTAAATTTCTTTCTAGTAACGCTTAATTGGTGTGACTAAGGCTTTAATTCTTGCTTAAGGTGTGAGAGTAAGTACGTATTGCCAATGTTCCCTTCCTTAAAACCAACAGTTTGTGCAAGGGCTCAACCTTTAAGGGTTCAAAGGACACAAAGCCCAACACTTCTATGTCCATGGAAGTGGCCCAAATACAATAGTCATTTGCACTTTTGTGCCTATTTTGTGCTGGTTTTTAACTTTTCTCCCTCAAGACAAACAACTTTTTCGGGGGCATAAATTTATATTTTACCATCATAACATCCCACAAATTATATCCTGCGCCTTAAAGCTAGGGAAATTTTTTGATTTTGATCATTCCATTTGAAGTGTAAAAATTAAAGATCAATCCATTTGAAGGGAAAGCCGTGCAATTTCTTCAATACAATTATCTTCAAGGAGTAGTTCAAAAAGGTCCAACAAATTTCAAACTTATAGGTTGGTTTTGGGATTTTTAGAGCAAAATAAAGATAAAATTCAAGTCGAGGCTAATGTCAAAGACCTAACATAGAATGATGTCTAATTTTGAGATAATTGCAAGAGTTAGAATAATTAGACATTTTTCTGACGAAAATGATACGTATACCAATAGTAGGACCTCTTTGTTTAAATTAAAAGTGGTATGTTGTATCGTTAAACATTAGAAGGATCTCCACTGACATGATTAAATTTAAAACAGTGAAGAGCACACCTTGTGTTGGGAACATCGATAATTGTTTCAATTTTACTATGCTCCTATGTGGTATATGGTTCAAACAGTACTGACACACTCTTTAGAAAGGGGTGTTATTTGACACCATTTCATAAAAGAAGTTTAATTCTTTTATATGTTTGTGTTGGAAATTTGCCTTTGGCGGGAGTTGCGACCGACCAACTTTAACGGCTTAAACACTAGTGTAACGTATGTTGGAGAATCCGGTTCTTCACACATGCATGATCTACTAAGTACGTAGATAACCGTAGGGTCAAGAATCGTCAAATTTCATTGAGAAATGAAAGAGATATTGGTTCACGAAGTAAGGTGTTTGAAGCATGGAAAGTGTGGTATTGTGTGTAATTCTCCCTCATCGGTAGAGGAAGAAAGAATTGTTGTGTATATAAGAATTGGTGTTTGAAGCATGGAAAGTGTGGAATTGTTGTGTATATAAGAATTGTTGGGCCTTGGGCCTTGGTCCTTGTGCCTTCTGATATTATCTTTTTGGGCCAGAAAACTTTGTCAGAAGTACAGTTTGATCCCAGAAGTTTCGGATATACGATTTGGACCGAGAATTCTTTCGATGTGCGCTTTGGTCCCCGAAGTTTCAAGATGTACGTTTGGTCCCCGAAGTTCGAATTTCGACGGTCAAGACAGAAAAGCCAAGCACTCAATTCGGCCCATTTATTTTGGTGAATTACTCCTCCTATAATGGCCAAATCCGTTGGTCTTTCACCATTTATGTTGGTGACTTTACTACCTCCATAATGGCCATTATTTGGCTATTATGGAGGCAGTTTTCAGGCAGTTTTTCACCTGTATAAACACCCCCTTACACCATTGTTGAGCACACTTGATATGCACGAAAATACACAACCGTAGAAAAAATCTTCTTCCTACAACTTCCAAGCATCATTTCGTTATTCAATATTCTTCACGGTAGCTCTTGAGTTTCCTTTGCTCAAGGGTTCCATTGCTATTTTATCTTGGGAGACAAATTGTCCAGGACGTATAAAGGATACATACGGGGCAATATTGTCTTAAGGACAGAGTGCCACACTCGACTCGGCAAAAAACTCGTTTACATTTTTCCGCTTCTACAAAACCTGGAATTTCCAGCTTTTTCTTGTGTAACAATTGTAATTTCGATTCCATGTTGAATTATTGAATCTCGTTTATCCTTTTGAATACTTGTAATAGTTATATACTTCCCGTACTGCTTTATAAAGTACCATAGAGCAAAATCTTCCAACAACTTAAGACAATACATGTATAGTATTACGATTAGTGTTCGAAAGATGTCGGTCAAAAGTTGTGTGACCAAATCTGGATATGGAAATGGTTTTCTGGTAGAAGAGAGTGATGATGATGAACGTGTTCATGGTGTCACCGCTACCAAGACTGGTGGAAACAAGCGCTCTCGAGAGCCTGAGGATGTCAACTGGGACAAGAGGAGAAGACTGAAGATGTTATTCTATCTTGTAGTAGAAGGCCTATATCTCCGTCCCCGGACAAAGGATCCGAATAATGGTGAGAAGGAAATGGACACTCAGTCTGATGAAGTGACTGAAGTGAGCCAGAATCCGAAATTGGGATAAGTAGTTTTTCTTACTTGTCAAGAATAAAGATTAAATTATTTCTTATTAAAAATGGATTAAAGTAAGGAGGAATATGAAAATAATTTATATTCCTTATGCTTTAACAAATTAGAAGTTTAATCTCATCTTCTTTTCCGTTTAAAGATTGGATTTTGTAAACAACTTAAGAAGATCCGTTCTTTTAAGTGTAATTACTAAAGTGTGTAAAGTATGTTCGCACATACGAGGGAGTAAGATCCACTGACTGTGCGAAAACTGTTACCACTCTTAAGTAAGCGCCAAGAATTATCTGGGCACCAATCTTAAGGAAAGGAGTCTAAAAGCTAAAGACGTTGAACCTGTCATACTATTTGGCAGAAGATCCTTCATAGGATGATATTGGACACTCAGTCACATAAAGCCTCCGGGCGACTGGAGTGGGCCAAAAATTCCTTTGATAGGATGATATTGGACACTCATCATACAAAGCCTCCGGCGACCGGAGTGGGCCAAAATTTCTTTGATATGATGATATTGGACACTCGGTCATATAAAGCCTCCGGGCGACTGGAGTGGTGCCAGAATTCATTTCATAGGAAAAGTAATGGACACCTAGTAAGGTGGGCCAGAGTTTCAAGGTCCTAAATGATCTGAAGGCCTAAATAAAGGCAAAGAAATTGGACACTCAGTCTGCCAAAGCAACTGGAGTAGGCCAGAGTATCTAGATCACATATGATCCGGTTACGCCCTAACCACGGGCAAGAGGTTGTTCATGTGAAGCAACGCCACCTCTAAAGTAGAAGGGGTTGGAGAGGTTATCCTCAATAGGACTTCATGGATTGTGATCACTCTAAGATGAGGTGATACATATTCCAAACTTGGTTAAGGGACGCTGTTGGTCAAGCTGGTTTGAGACTAGTCCAACAGGTCTGTGATAACTAAGAATGGTACAGTATGTCTGTAGCCAAATGAATGATATATTTGTAATTCGTGCGTCTATGCCATCATAGATTAAGACACGTTAAATAGCAAGTCATTCAAAAGCTAACGATGTTGAGATTGTTGCCTTCTTCGACATAAATCCTCAAATAAATGCGAGGTAGATGAAGAGGCAAAATCACCTTTCCAAATTCCGTCAAGGGAATAGCGAAAGAAGCATTGCTCCTCTAGAACTTAGTCACACCTACTTGGGTGATTTGAAGCTTATACAAAATAGAGGGGGGAGACAAGTACGTTATGACCTTTATTGATAATGGTACAATGTATTGTATCCTTTGTTTATTGAAAAGCAAAGATGAAGTTGTTGAAGCGGATAAGCGCTACAAAACAGAAGTTGAAAATCAACTAAGCCTACGGATTGAGAAATTCGTAGTGATAGAGGGGGAGAAAGTGAAGCATCGTTTATTAAACGACTGCTCATTTCTCACCTCAGTCTAACGGTGTTAGCCAAGCGCTAAGCCGTACGCCCAAATTATGTGGGGCACGTCGATCCTTACCGCTAATGCGATTCTCAATAGAACTCCGCATAAGGATAAGGGTAACCCTCCGTGTGATACATAGAAAGGATCTCACATACAAATGTTGTGATGTGGGGTGGTTTCATACCTAAGACTGTAGATTGCATATTCACTGGATCTGCAAATAACAATAGTGTTCATCGCCTCTTCGCGTCAAAGAATGTTGAATTCTTAGAAGATAACTTTCCTTGGAAAAGGAAAAAGGAGTAACGGCTCAAGGTTAACAAGAACCCGCGAGGCTCCGATGTCCGGAACTAGACGTTCCGTATCTACAGGACTCGAAAGTTGCGCTATCCGGAACTTAATACTCCAGATCTACAGAACTCAGGGATTCTAGATGTTGAACCGAGACGGAGCAAAGAAGGGGACAAAGACTTGTTCGAGTCCTTCTAGCTTGTATAGTTAATAATGAACCATGAACAATTAACAAATAATTGTCATCTCCAAAAGCGCTGCTTTGGAAAGAAGCTAAAAAGAGAATTAGATTCCATATATAGAACCATACTCGTGTAATAGTTAATCTTCCTCCGGGAAAAGAACCTTTGGGTTGTAAAAAGTGCTCCCTTGTGAGTAGCTTCACATCCAGGGCCATTGTAATCTTACATGGCATGGGTGTTGAAATGACCTTCCAAACCGGAGAGTTGGAAGAAGAGGATCGAATTGGTTTGCCGAACTGTTGGGCTTCTTCCCGAACTTTCATTTTGGTCCCCGAAATGTTAACATTTTGGTCCCGAAAGTCTCGGATAAAACAGAAACAATGAATCGATCACGAAACATTGACTCGAAGTTAGAAAGCCAACAGTTGGAAAACCAACGGTCTTAGAGTGAAAATCATATTGAAACAAAGTCTCGATATGAAATATATGAGTATCACAGATGACATCTTAGGAATTGGATTTCTAAGACATCTAACGGATCGGTCGATAGTTGATACGGCCTCGTTGAAGCCACAAATGGATATGAATCATAGAACGATTGGAATCATGGTGCACCCATAGACAAGGAGCGATATGCTCGTGTCACGTGTAGTTCAATGTATTGTACACACTACAACCGACCCGGTATCGTCCAACAAACAGATCGTTGAACTAAGGTTCACCGATGATCTTAATACATGATCAATAGAAGGCGTTAAGTCGGATATGACGATATCCGAATTATTCGCTTATCTACGGATTATAGTATTCGGATGTCCAGCGGTTCCGAGAGAACACAAGTGATGCAACCGGACATCGATCCGAAGAACACCAAAGCCACAAGTAAATGTGTATGGTGGTTCTTGGAAAATCCTCTAAGCAAACTTGCATCGACCGATTCATGATGGTATCGGAGTTTATCGCTTTATACAAAGCATGAAAGAAGTTGAGTAACTTCACGACTCATTAGAGGACGTCCCTTATTGGGAGAAACCCATGCCTTCAAGAAGCGGTTATACACCGTGGCTAGCCGATCGGTTTTAGGAAGGACACGGATGACGGCGTACGGACATATCGTCACGATCCGTCTCGGAGACATAAGACCGTATGGCGGTTGATCATCACGGTGTCACTTCCTTATTTACTAACTAAGGGACTACCCGAGATCAAGTGTTCTCGCTGTCTAGGGGAATGGGCTTAAAACCCAAAATATACGGACCAACACGGTGGAAACCCAACCTTACGAACCCGGAGATCCCGGTAATTTGGTTCAATGGGAAAACTAAGTTGTAAAGGTTCGGTTGATCGCTTCGGTGGAAGCATGAGCACTTCGGATAGTGATTTCGAAAAGAAACACCAAATCCAAAGTCGTTCCCGCGATAGACGTCAAGTGCTATCTCGCAGTATGGGTAAAGGTTAAGCTTTCAAAACTCGTAATGATCCTCAACAGTTGAGGTTAGGTCTTTGGGAAACTTTTAATGGTTCCTAACACTTGTGAAGTAGGGTATAGCAGGATACCTTGTAGGAGACCACCTATTTAAGTGCGAGGACGGCCTCCTCAAATTGAACGCACTTAAGAATCCAAGACGTTGTCCATGGCCAAAACGGACAAAACATTACGAAGAAGAGAGTAAGGAAATTTGTTGTGTTGGTACCGTTGTCTTGGCTTACACTAAACACCGACGGTTCAAGACATCACGTTCACCGCGAAAGTAAGTAAGTCCGATGGTATTCAACTATGGAAGGTTCAAAGCCGAGGCTACCTCTCCTTATGCAACATCGGTCCCATTTGAAATATTTGGAAATGAAAAGACACCATGTGAGTGCGCCAAAATCTCTTTCAAGAGGGGATTGTTGGAAATTTGCCTTTGGCGGGAGTTGTGACCAACCAACTTTAACGGCTTAAACACTAGTGTAACGTATGTTGGAGAATCCGGTTCTTCACACATGCATAATCTACTAAGTACGTAGATAACCGTAGGGCCAAGAATCGTCAAATTTCATTGAGAAATGAAAGAGATATTGGTTCACGAAGTAAGGTGTTTGAAGCATGGAAAGTGTGGTATTGTGTGTAATTCTCCCTCATCGGTAGAGGAAGAAAGAATTGTTGTGTATGTAAGATTCGAAATTGGTTTGGGGTTTGGGACCCCAAGGGGTATCCCATGTGTTTAAAGGAGGAGGACCTAGATGTGCTTCGGTTCGAGGAAAGACCACACGCGCGCCGCCGCCCGCCCGTCCCGTCCGGTCCGGTTCCGGTTCCAAGTTCCGGGTTCTCGGGTCACGGGTCGTGGGCTGTGGGCTGTGGGTCTTCTGAATTACTCCTCCTATAATGGCCAAATCCGTTGGTCTTTCACCATTTATGTTGGTGACTTTACTACCTCCATAATGGCCATTATTTGGCTATTATGGAGGCAGTTTTCAGTGCTTTTTCAGCCCCTCCTTCACCTATATAAACACCCCCTTACACCATTGTTGAGCACACTTGATATGCACGAAAATACACAACCGTAAAAAAATCTTCTTCCTACAACTTCCAAGGATCATTTCGTTATTCAATATTCTTCACAAGTAGCTCTTGAGTTTCCTTTGCTCAAGGGTTCCATTTTGTTTTATCTTGGGAGATAAATTGTCCAGGACGTATAAAGGATACATACGGGGCAATATTGTCTTAAGGACAGAGTGCCACACTCGACTCAGCAAAAACTGTTTACATTTTTCCGCCTTCTACAAAACTGGAATTTTCAGTTTTTCTTGTGTAACAATTGTAATTTCAGATTCCATGTTGAATTATTGAATCTCAGTTTATCCTTTTGAATACTTGTAATAGTTATATACTTCCCGTACTGCTTTATAAAGTACCATAGAGCAAAATCTCCCAACAGTTTGTGTATATATTTCTTGAAACAATATGTATATATAATAGGTCGATATCATTTGAAAGTAATATAAAGGTAATATCAATTTGAGATAGGAAGAAAATCTTAAAACCAATATAGTCATAAATTCTATGTCCACCTACAATTCTAATTGTAACTATAGGAGCGTAAAACCCTGCACATGCCATTAGGTTCAAATAATCAAATCTTACTAACAATCATCTCCTTCTTTTCATGGCTCGACCCTCTTTCAAAAAAAATGTTAGAAAAAAAAACATTTTTGGAGGGTTGGTCCTCCTTGGAACATTCAAGTATATAGGCAACTAATTTCTTACTTTCGAATGGAAAGAGAGAACTAGTATATTGTTTTCACTTACTTCAAAAGTCCAAAATGCATAATAGGTAGGTTCTCACTTTACTAAAAGGTCCACAAAAGGGGATACTTTTATAAAATTCCAAGTCAAGGGACATATGCCATATCTACAGCCGTTGAGTAGGAGCTTTTCTATCCCTTTCCCTTCTTTTCTTTTCTTAACTTTTCTTTTTTTGACATCTTTCTATTAGTCTAGCTCAATAGGTGAGGGAAGACGAGCCTTGACGCAATGGTAAGAGTTATTATTTTGTATTAGTCTAGGGTCTCGAGCCGTAAAAAATTAATTTGCACAAATGCAAGGTATAAAGTTGTCTATAGGGACGATGTACGGGTCCGTTCGAACTCAATAGCTTTGTCTCAAACTTTAATAGATTTCGGATCTAGTAAATTCAATGGGATATGATAAAATTTCGAACTCGAACTCATAAAGCTCAAGTCATGAATCTACTTAGGGTTGCTTACAATATATCAATGTCTGATTTCTCTTTGAATCTCGATCATAACAGGACCTTCGTGCATCGCATTGCTCCTTTTATATTCTTTTTGTTATTTTTGGCTGGAACAAGCTGAGGGTCTATAGGAAATAACTTCTCTACCTCCTAAGGTACAAATAAGGTCTACGTACACTATATCCTCCTCATACCCATTTGTAAGATTCAATTGCGTATGTTGTTGTACTCCCTCCGTCTCAAATTATTTATCGTGATTACTAAAAATAGTTGTCTCAAATTATTTATCGTTTTAGAAGTTCAAAGCATAATTAATTATTTTTTCTCCATTTTACCCTTTGTCATTAATGAAGATAACACATAAAAATAGAGGGAGATTATAACACAGATATAAATAAGGGTAAGTATTTCACCTCTTAATTAATATTCATTAAGGGGTGTTTAATCTAAAAAAATGATAACTAATTTGAGAGGGAGTAGTATTTTTGGTTGGGATAGCCGGCATTATGATCAACATATCGTATTAAATGCCATGGACAACTTTATACCTTACAAGGAAAGCTACAAGAAAATAAAGTGAAACCTTATTGGTGGGGTTTTAAAAGTGTTAGTTGCGTTAGGAGATACTATGATTATTAGTGGCCCAAACAAGAAATAAATAGTAAATTCAGACTACTATTGTATGATTTTCAATAATGACCCATTTATAGTGTTACTTATTCAATTGTGAAAGTAAGGTCATTTTCCTAGCTCTGCCTCCATAGAAACTATATCTGTTTTTGCCCAAAGGAAGTAAAAGGTTCAATTATCTTTTACTCCGTATTTATTAGGGCATCCATTACTTCAGTTATTTCCAGTACTATTTTCCTCATATTTCTCTTGCCATGAAAAAGAAAGAGGTGTGTAATTGATTACGAAAGAGGAAAGAAAGGAGTAAAATTAGCAAAGAGAAAAAATATTTAAAAAGATACATGTTGTCAATGTTAAGTTTGATGTAAACGAAGTTTAGTGAATAAATCTTTTGAAAGATATCAATCATATACACACTTAAATCCTGAAGTAAAATCCTCTATATGTCCACTCTCTTTTGGGCTTATTCCATTCCAGTACTAGTAAATTAAAATTGGGAGTTCTCTAAATCTAATATTTATCTCTACCTAGACCTAATATAAGTGTGTCGTTATTTTCTAAACTGTGGGAGTAATTTTCTCTCTTCTGGGATAGGACCTTGTATGTGATATCAGTTGCTATGTTCTCAAACCCTGATCATTCAGGCACATCCCGTAGTAGTGCTGAGGACCGGGACTACTATATTCAAGAATAGTCTAGCATAAGCCGGGAAGCTGGATATAAAAAAAAGTGTATTTATTAGGGGTTACTACACCTTTACATACTTTAACGGGAGTCAGTTGGTGGATATCCATATTCTATGATGGATAATATGTGTTGATACATAATTTTATTTTTGAAATAATCGGATATCTAACCCATTTAAAATGAATTGGGTCGGACGGAAATTGCGGGGATTTCCCTTCATACGGGCTAGTCTTTAATTTTTGCCCCTCAATTCGCTGATTTTTAATTTTTGTCCCTACTTCTCATTTAATGAAAATTTATGTGCCAAAGTACTCTTTATTCGCGGGTATATTAAATCAGAGATTCTGGGTTCGAATCCCATCAGAGGCAAAAAAAAAAGAGAAAAAAATCGCAAGGCAAAATTTTCATAGAAATTATGCCTATTCGACCAAAGTTATATTGAGACTGCCCGGACAAGTCATAATCTTAATTTTTCAACGAAACTTTGCCTTCAGACCCCTTAAGGCATAATCTCTATACAACTTTGACCAAATAGACATATTTCTATAAAATCTTGCCTTGCGATTTTTTTTCCTTTTGATTTTGTCGGGATTCGAACCCACAACCTCAGAGGTATTTTTGGAGGCATAATTTCTATTCAACTTTGGCCGAATAGACATATTTTCTAATGCAATCTTGTCTTGCGATTTTTCTTTTCGTTTTTACTTTCCCGATATCCGATCCCAGAACTTCAAAGGTATTTTGCTATCATTTTTTAGACAAAGAGCAAAAATTAAAGATCACCTTAAAATAGGGACAATCTTACGAATTGCCCATATATAACATTAAATTTTAACTATTTTGACACCCCTAATATCTAGCATGATAGCTCTTAGAACATTCAATGACCGTAATGTCACACCCATATGCTGGTATATAATTATCCATTGACACGCAACGAAAATTATATTGAACACAATAAGTCAATACTTAAGTTAGTTAAACGTTGTCTACTATTGAGTATGGGTAATGTATTTGGAAAAGACGCTACATAGATGTGTAACATATTGTGACGGATCAAAGAATACATTAAACATGTCAAACGATTTGCATTGTAAATAAATAATTATGAAGGGTCAAAAGTGGATGGATGAAAACTCCTACATTATTAGATAGAATGCTTTAAGTTACCTGTGGCCCCTTAAAGTTGTCTATATATTCAACTTAAACAACTCAACCTAGTCTTATATCTATTAAACACTTCATCATAAAAAATATGTACTCACTCGGTATTAATTGATGTGGTATCATTTTACTTGACACGAATATTTTTTTTAAAACAGAGTTTTAAAATTTGTGATCCAAAATAAATTTTATATAAATGTGTAATTATAAATTATCTTCTAAAATTAAATTATTTTTAAATATAGAAATGTGATTTTTTTTAAAATACGAACAAAAAAGGAAATGGTGCTATTGAGACAGGTAATACATATTAAGCACCTCGCAGACGTGGCACAACAAGTGCAACTCACTTGCGGTTGAGTGCGTGAAATGAGTATTATAACAATTTCTTTCATTTTTTCCCCAAAAACATTCCTTTCTTCTTCTTTCTTATTTATTTTTTAAAAAAAATAACTTTTTACACCTAGTAAAATTTTTCTTGCTTAATAAAATTTCTCTTGCTTCTCCACATGAGTATCAAATAATTTTTTTCTTTTCCCTACTTTTAATTTTTCCATAGAAGAAAGAATATTCATAGGAATCTGGCCGAGCAAATCACGCCGGCGGCGACCTCAAACCACGCCGCCTGGATCAGAAACTCCACATGGTAGGGTTGGGAGCTCGACTGGATCGGAAATCACACCGGCAACCTCGAATTGGAATCTCGCCTGGAAATCTGGCCGGAGCCACCCATCCATTTCCGGCCATCCGCCATCTCCGATGACCTGCCTGAAAACACCAATTCCCATTACTATTGACCTTACTACCTGTATGATTCAACATAATAGCAACAAAAATAAGAAAAAAGAAGAGAAATAGTTTGTTGGGAATGGGGGAGGGCCGGCAGTGATGTTTACGGGGAAGAAGAAGAAGAAGAAAGGGTTCGTGGGTGTGGGGTAGAAATAGGTTTTTACTTTATTTTTTTATCAACCTAATTTTTTAATAATTATTTTAAGTTCAATTGCCACATAACCTGATTTAGTTCGTCATTTTTGTCACATCATCCCGATGGTGTTACAGACATTCTGTATTTTTAGGCCAAATCCATTCGCGATCCCATGTGGTCCTCAAGATATTTTATTTATTTACTTTAATTAAATTTTATTTCATTTAGACACGAGGTGAACCATTACTGTGTCATTTAGACATTTTTAGCTGACTTGACAAGTTGTGTCAATTTCACACCAAACAGACACATGAAAAGGTCGAAATTATATTTTTTTTAATTTCATTTTTCTTCTTCATTTGTTTTTGTATTTTTTTTTCCTTCTTCTTCTTCATTCTTTTTTCTATCATCACCAACATCGCCGTCGCTGCTATCACTACTGGAAAAAATCAATTACATTTTTAATTAAACTTAATTTTTTGCTCTCTCCTAATAAAAAAATCAAAATAACTCATCGAAACACCATTAAAGGGTTATTTTGAAATCTTAAAGGTTTAAAATGAGTTACTTTATTTGATGAAAAATTTGATAAATTAATGTTGGGTTGTCTTCGTATCTTCGTGAGGAATCTTTAGCTGAAGTTATAACAAATTTGGAGGAGTTTTTTCTTAAAATTTTGGATTAAAATTGTGGGTGAAACAAGAACACACATGAAAAAAGTGAACAACACCAAGAATATGATTTTTGAAATTTTCTTTTGTTAGTAAATGTGTTTTTTTGTGTTAATAATGTGTAGGGTTAAGAAATAGATTTTTTTCTTTTTTGAAATATTAGCTTTACTCAAAAAAAATTATATTATTATGTGATCAAATGACACATGTCATAATTTAATTTGTCATTTTCTTATGTCATCGACGAGTGTGATACACATACATTTTATATTTGGCTGATTCAATGAAAAGTATCTAAATGTTATAGTCGGACCCTATCCATATGTCTAAATGCAACAAGGTTTAGTTGAGGTGTCTAAGTAAAAAATCGTGATGACCACAATGAGATCAATGGGTTTGGTCTATTTTTTATGATTCATCAAAAGTATTTAATAGGTACTGATTTGAGTAGTATAGGTGCTCAATAAATATAAGGTTGGGTTGAGAAATATAAATGAAATCTGTGGATAATTTTAAGGGGCAGCGGATGACTTAAGCGTAGATTGGAATAACTAAAAGAGGAATATATAAGAACAATACAAAAAGAGAAACGCCCTAGGGTTGGGGTGAGTTAGGAGCGGACCACTGACCAAACTTGATATGCCTGCAAATGTAAGCTAGCTTGTGCTTTGTGGACCTGCCAATTTGGTATATTTGTTTGGAAGTTAAATGGACCCCTTTTAATTTCTGTAAGGAAGGATTCTGATCAGGTGGACAAAGAAAACATCCTTTTTGGTCCTTGAATTTTTTGCCTCCTAGTTCAAAGTACTGATCACAGGCTTGTGCATTTCAGTTTTTGCTTAGCAAATTAAAACTCAACTTACTGCACTGCATGTGTATTTCAGTTCTGTTGCGGTTGTCATTAAGAAACGGATCCAGAATTTAAATTTAATTATGTAAATTTCTTGCTTGTCATCGAATTCACAATTTATTATAAATTTATATGTTTTGGTGAATTTTACAATATAAAGTTTGAGTCAAAACTATTAAGCTCTGTCGGATCCATATACAATAATGATGGCTCTATCTTTGTTTAGCTAATTAGCAAATGTCTACAACTTACCATTAAGGTGTGTCATGGGATAATAGTTGACATTCTTTCATTCTTAATAAAATGTTTCGAATTTGAACTCTGAAAATAAAGATTTTTTCTATAAGAAGTGTTTTACCCTTTTTATTAGGTTTATCTAGCACAAAGACGAATTAATGAAAGCTAGTGGGCTTTGAATTTCTAACGGAATTAAGGGTGTGTTTGGTATGAAGGAAAACATTTTTCAAATGTTTTTAATTTTCCATGTTTGGTAGGTCAAAATGTCTTGAAAAAATATTTTCTCTAAGAAAACAAGTTCCTCAAAAATAAGGAAGATGACTTCCCTAATGGAAATAAGGAAAACGAATCCAAACATGACATTCCAAGTTTATTGTCTCCTCCCACCCACTCAATGCCCCCAACCCCCAACTCTTGGACCATCCCACCCCTGAACACCCACTCTTCACCCAATAGTATTTTGATAAATTACATATAAATGCTCTTAGGATAATATTTTTTGTTTACATACCAAACATTAAAAAATAACTAAGAAACCTATTTGTTTTCCTTAAAAACATTTTCCGTGAAGAAAATTTTCCTCCGTACTAAACACACCCTGAGTTGCATTTTTTGTTCTTACATCACAATGTCGTCCTGACTTTGCTTAAACAAACAAATTGTCTTAAAGCTTGTATTCCTAAACTCCAAAGTATTCGTCCCCATATATACCCTCTCCCATACGTAATTTTCTTATATATCTTATTTTTCATATGCAAAATAAGCATTCATTTCTTTGAAAAAATCTTTACAGAAGTGGAAAGTAAATTACATCAAACGTGAAACTGCTCTGTTCAAAAGCATCTTCTCTTCTCCTTCCTCTTAACTTTATGCTTTTCGTCTTTCTATTTGGATCGATTAGGATATTTTATTTTATTTTACTTTGTCAACTCCAATATTGACAAGATCGAAGTAATTTGCTTTTCTCTAACTGATATTTTAAGTGCATAAAATGGAAGTAGACGAAAATAATATTTGATATTAAAATAGGAAAATAAATTCTCACCTCAGTCGACTAATTAACCTGCTGAATATAGAAAATGATAGATTCCCTTGTTTTTCATTGGATACGTTACAAATACTAATTCTTTATCCATTTTTTTTTGTTTTGTTTTATAAGCCAATGTACACATATTAATTAACTAAGAAAAGATCAGTTCACCATATCATACCCAAAAAAAGTTTTTTTTTTTTAAAGGTGTAGATACTAGATAGTAAACTTTAATTTATTGGTTGATCCGTTCTTTACACGACTCCCATGACCAAGTCATCTACAACATTTTAAATTTAGAACGAACTTGAAAGTTGAAATATTGTACTTTTAGGCCACTGAACTAAGCAATAATTATGTAAGACCCCTTGTTTAAGCAAAGCCGATCACAACAACAATGTGAGGGTGACACAGTTGGAATGTAAATCTATATTATAATTAGACTATATATAAATATTAGATGAATATTTAATAAAAATTCAATGTCAAGACGAATTAGTTTATATCATTTTCATTTATTGTACTTTATTTAGGTTCCAAATAACATTTTTAAGATTTGTCATAATTAGACTATTTTTACAGTTTATCGTCAATAAATCAAAACTCTCATCTTATTAATCTAAATACAGAATTGTAGAACAAATGTACATGAAACTAATATTTTATCAGCACGAAACATAGAAAGTATATAATAGGAAATAAATTCTCATAAAACCTGTTTGTTTTAGTCAATGGACTTCTTTTACACCTAAAAAATATGTCCAACTTTTTTCTATTCTTTATTGTTACACGTAAGAAAAAAAATTAGCTACGAATCATGTAACGATTTTTTTGATAATTCAATGCTAATTTATTACTAAATAGAATTAGCGATAAATTTTATATTTAGCTATATAATTTGTGTGTCTTTTACAAAGGTGATTCAAACACCATCCAACTAAGAGAAGATTTTACTAAATCATACCAAACAAGAAATAAAAGCTTAGGTAAGTGAACTTTATGGGTTGATCCGTCGTTTACCCGACTCCCATGACCATATCATATACACCTAACTATCATAATACTTTAACATATTTTTTCGAAATGAACTTGAAAATTGAAATATTGTACTATTAAGCTAGTGAAGTGAAGTAAGCAATAGTAATAATTATGTTTAAGAGCCCTTGTTTAAGCAAAGGCCAACAAAAGCAAATACACAGTGACAGTGACAGTGACAGTGTGTGTTAGAAATGAAGGCTCCTCATTTAAGCAAAAGCAATAACACATAACCCACCAAATACTTCTTGTGTTGTTTTTCTGTCTGCTTTTGTAGCCTTCATTACCATCATTGTTTCCCTCATTACTCATTATATCTAACCTTCATTTGCTTCACAACACTTACATTTTGCACATTTAATCATTACCCACCTTCACTCTTATAATTAAGATTCTTGATTTTTTTTTTCTTTTAAAAAAAAAGTAACCCATTTCTTGATTTTTTTTAATTTTTTCTTTAAAATAAAAGTAACCCCATTTCTTGATTTTCATTTTTACTCCATTTCACAATGGTTGAAGTTGTAGCTGAAAACTTATGGCTAGACCTATGTTACACCAGGACAAAAAAAGAAAGATTTTGGAATTTCAGCCACAGCTCAAGCATTTTATTCCACTAGACCCTTGTGTAAGGTCCAAGAAAGAAACACATTTTTCTGTATTGAAATTTAAGATTTCAAAATCCATCAAGAATCTGTATCAAAAAGCTAAAGATTCAAAAGGGTTTGGTAGTAAAAGGTTTGAATTTGATGGTATTGTGATAACCAACTCTGTTTATTGTGCTTCTCCTGGTTTTTTTGATGATAAAATGGAGGAAAATGGTGGAAAAGATGAGTCTTTAGTGTGTTTGAGTGAAAAGATTTGCAGAGAGAGTAGTTCAAGTTCTTGTTTTTTGGTGTCAAATGAAGAACATAGTGGGTCTGAGGATTCATGTTCACCATCTTCAATTGCTTGGCATATTCAAGAGGATGAGGTAGAGCAGCATTGTGCAAATTCTGATGTTTCTGAAGTAGGGAAACCCTATGTGGATGATAAAAGGAAGTTAGAGAAACAAGGGTCTTGTTTGTCTGGTAAGACGTTATATATGTTCTTGTGCATATTTTTGTATTCTGTTTACTGTGTTGTTACTGCTTCTTTTTATAGTATTTTGATATAGCTTATTCGTTCTCGTTATTTCCTTTTAGTACGGTAGGGGTAAGGTCTGCATACACTCTGCCCTCCCCAGATCCCACTTTGTGCGATTTCACTGGTTATGTCGTTGTTGTATTAAAAACTGTATTGTAACTGCTCTATCATGCTTTTTATAGTATTTTGACATGGCTTATTCGTTCTCGTTATTTCCTTTTAGAACTGCTTTGAATTGTTTGTTCTTATGCTGAGGGTCTACCAGAAATAACCTCTTTACCTCCCAAGGTAGGGATAAGGTCTGCATATACTCTATACTCCCTAGATCCCACTTTGTGAGATTTCACTGGGTATGTTGTTGTTGAATTAAAAACTGTATTGTGATTGAACTTTGTGGGGATTCTGTAGAGATTGGAATGATGAACGAGAGGTTCTCAAAATTGCTGCTGGGAGAAGACATGTCTGGTTGTGGAAATGGGGTTTGCACAGCACTAGCAATTTCTAATGCCATTACTAATCTATGTGGTAAGTTATTTTGTTTTGTATTGGATTCAGTTTGTGGTGAATTTTGATTCTTCATTGTACTAAGTATACATTCATTTTTCCCATTAGCTACTCTTTTTGGGCAAATTTGGAGATTAGAACCTTTACCTCCAGAGAAAAAGTTAATGTGGAGGAGAGAAATGGAATGGCTTCTCTGTGTTAGTGATCACATTGTTGAACTGATACCCTCTTGGCAAACATTTCCTGATGGTAGCAAACTTGAGGTAAATGTGCTTCCTTAGGCGTTGTTCCGGTAACTCAAGCTATCTACCATTTATCATGGTTAAACTCGGAAAACACTTGCCTTTTTACCTGTGATTTGGAAACAATCATTTTATTGAGCTAGTATAAGAAAAAAAAAATCAAACGCTGTTGACTTATTGGTTCATCTGTTTTAGGTCATGACTTCTAGGCCACGGTCAGACCTTTACATCAACCTTCCAGCACTCCGTAAACTGGACAATATGCTCCTTGTAAGGGACTCAGCTTTTATTGTTCATTGCTGAGTGCTATATTCTAAAGTCTGTGCCTCTTTCACAGGAGATATTAGACAGTTTCCGAAGCACAGCGTTCTGGTATGTTGACCAAGGGATCTTAGCCCCAGAATCCGACGGGTCTTCCTCTTTCAGAAATCCTCTCCCTCGTCAAGAGGAGAAATGGTGGCTTCCCGTTCCTAGAGTTCCTCCTGGTGGTCTCAGTGAAAATGCAAGAAGGCAATTGCAGCACAGACGTGATTGCACTAACCAAATCCTGAAAGCAGCAATGGCCATTAATAGCAACATCTTAGCTGAAATGGACGTGCCTGAATCATATTTGGAAGGCCTTCCTAAGGTACAGAACTTCCCTGGAGATACTAACTCATGTTTTTACGGGTCGTTTGGTTGCTGGTTAGAGTTATGTAGGTATTAATAATGCAGGGATTAGTTATGCAGGGTTTATTTATTTATATATAAGTTTCCATCTTCTAATGTGCATAAATAATGTATAGATTCCCTCATAACTTATACATGTATTAGTTATGCGGGATTGTAAACTGGTAACCAAACAAAGTACTTGACCGTACTTGATATGCTGAATTTTATACATAGCAACTAAAATGTTACCAACATGGTATTAGTTATATTGGTTTTAATACATGAATAATTCACTTCCTAACCAGCAACCAAACGACCCCTTTAATACTTAAATGGACCTGGAGGTTACTCATTTTGCAGGTGTTTTATTTTAATGTTTGCAGAACGGAAAAGCTAGCTTAGGTGATCTCATCCACCGATATATCACTTCGGACCAATTTTCACCTGAATGTTTGCTTGACTGCCTTGATTTGTCTTCTGAGCATCAAGCATTTGAGATAGCAAACCGAGTGGAGGCTTCAATTTATGTGTGGCGCAGAAGAGCTCACTCAAAACCTTTTGGTAGTACGCATAGGTCCAATTCAAAGTCCTCATGGGAAATGGTTAAGGATTTGATGGTTGATGGTGATAAGAGGGAGCTACTTGCTGATAGAGCTGAAAGCCTTTTGCTTTGCTTAAAGCAAAGGTTTCCTGGTCTTCCACAGACAACTTTAGACATGAGCAAAATTCAGTATAACAAGGTCCGATATGATATCTTACTAATAATGACCAATCATGATATTTGACTTGGTACTATTGGAATATATGTGTCTTTAGTCTTGTCAGAATTTGAGACATTGTTTCTTTTTGTTCCTTAGGATGTTGGCAAATCTATTTTGGAGAGCTACTCGAGAGTTCTTGAAAGCCTGGCATTCAATATTATTGCACGCGTTGATGACCTTCTTTATGCGGATGATTTGAATAAGCATTCGAATCAATTTGTGCCAATCTCCAAAGTCGGTATCATTGCTCATAAGAGCATGGGGACTCCGCTCTCAGTACCTGTCAATGTCACTCCATACAAAACAGCTTTTACCACACCAAGCTTCTCTCCTTCCCAACATATTAGTCCTGCAAAGGGGGGAGAAAGATCAAAAATCTTTGAAGGCAGCAAGCTCTCTAATCGAGGCTTTGGTGTGAAAAAGGTTTTGACTGATTATTTGAGCATTGACTCAAAAGGAAAGGACTTCAGCGATGATTTCAAACAATCAGATTCATTTTCAAGCACAAGTCAAGATGTTTCAGCAACCGCATCAACACGCTCTTCAGAATGTTCAAGAGAAATTGTCAGCCCATTGACACACGACTCACCTGGGAAAGAATAAGATCATTACTTGGCTATATGCTTTCAGTTATGTAGAACCATGAGTTTAGAGTGTGAAATAGGTTTTAGCATATACAACTTCATTCATCAAGTATCTTTATGGTCATAAGCTGAAATACTTTGTTCCTTTGGCCAAGTCTGATGGTAATGTTACATTGGATTGTACAGAAGAATGTTGTAAGGTACTCCTGCACCATGTATAATTATCAGCCAGTTTTGATTTTTCCAAGTAATAATACTAAGTACTAAAGATTACATTTATACCAAGATTTTGTATGAAAAAGAAAACTCTGTTAAGGTTAACATTGGTCAGATTACATCTGCAATTTGTTGATGTCAAAAGGAATTTTATGAGGACAGGACAAAAGAAGTGCAATAAAAACGGGAGTAGCAGGAAAAAAGCCACTGTTTTATTATAGGGGCATTCTGAGAAATGAAATCGGGACCTCTCGCACCCCAAAATCTTGTTGTCATGAGTACAGAGATACTAAAAAGATTACAAAGTCTGAAACCTATACATCATACTGTCTGAAATGTAAGACGGAAAATAAAAGATAAGATAGAGGAGTTCCAGTGCTGGGAAAGTGTTTGCGGCTCACTCTGGACTCCCGATAAGCTATCCAAATGCGCCGCATCTATGCTCCACTCGGATCCGGATCAATACCTGCACACAAATGTGCAACAAGTGTAGAGTGAGTACGTGAAGCACGTGTACCCAACAACATCGACAACTATAGTGGTGGAAAGGGTTGGTACTTTCCGATACTTCTCTATTAAGTTAGTTAACTAAGGAATAATCAATCGAATATCCAACTCTATAAGTAAAGCCCTATAGTTCGCTAAACCACGAGGGTCATTAGTCTTATCAAGTCATTCTAAAGTTCTCGACCTTACAAAGGATGACGCCAAATTACTGCTATCGAATCCAACCTAAACCTCGTTCAGGGAGTCTAATTCCACAAAAGTCCCACCTTTTCATCAACTATGGAACATACATTTATAAAGATTCAATCTTTACACTATTCAAGGCAATATTTATTAATCAAGGTTAAGTCTTTCTATCTTTTAGAACAAGTATTGACGTAAAGGTTCCATCTTTCCATCCTTTACGTTAAGGAAACCCATATAGATTCTATCTTTACACTCGTTGCACTACAGAAGTCGTAAAGATTCTAGCCTTTTTCACTTTCAAGCAAGTAAACCATAAAGTCTCATATTTCTGTCTTATATCAAGAATAAGTTGTACAGTTCCTGTATTTTCTTTCGCTAAGAGCAACATGATCATAAAGTCTACAACTTTACATCACCGAGTACACATAACATAAATTACACATCAAGATGTATGTACGAAATGTGATGCAAATGATATGTCTGCAATACAATGGTCATATGTATCCGGTATACACATGCTCCCGCAGTAGGTGTCACGTGACCATGGGGGACTCATGAGATCCATATACCCATCAGGAATTTCCCATCGGATCCTAGCTCTGTGGTTGTAGATTCATCAGCAATCATCACTCTCGTACCATGTACCATATCCAGCAACCGACTTTTAAGACCCTTTTATCAGTATCTCAATAGTTCAAATGTCAATAATAATATGAATGAATGATATGGATATGTGTACACCATGCAAAAGCATAATCAATATAAGCAACATTATCAAATCATTTACAAGTATTTATACGAGATGTAGAGTGATGAATGCATGACAACTCAAATCACAATAAGCTATCAATCATGGATACGAGCCAAGATAAGCAGCAGAATGTCACACCCCAACCTTGGGTGGTGTCCCACACCCAGCACCCCGAAGGCCTGAGCGTACCACTATAGTATCTGAAACCTGAAACATAAAACTCAAGCCGACAATGTCTCCATATAAGCATATAAGTCAAGAATGAATGACAATTTGCCCGTAGAAGAGTCCCAGCATGATATATACAGATAACCAGAGCCAACGAGTCCATAAGAAGAGTATATCACTGACAAAAGGGACCGACAAGGCCATGACATGTATACACCCACTATACACAAGTCTGCAAGCCTCTAAGAGTGACATAATACATCAACGGGTCGGGACAGGGCCCCGCTATATAAAAAATACTAATAATATTTACAACTGTATCTAAGGACTCCGGTATAGAACCTCCGAGATAAGGGAGTGCGAAAATCACAACTGAATAGACAACCTACTGAGGAGGAGCGCCGCTCTATCTATCTGTACCTGCGGGTATGAACATGGTGCCTCAGGAGGGATATCAGTACGAAAGATGTACTGAATATGTAGGGCATAATCAATTGTAAATGAAGCAACAATAATCAAGGAAGTCATAAATACAACCAGAAACCTTTTAAGTGTCTTACTAGACTCCTCTGTGTGTATATATATATATATAGTTATGCGATGACATATATAACTCCATAGGCCTTTGTGGGCAGTATTCTGCATACAATAAATCGTGTATGTAACGTCGTAGGCCTCTGTGGGAAATATTATCACTATTATATCTATATAACTGCGTGTATAACGCCATAGGCCTATCTGGGCAACATCGTACATGATATATATATATAAGGTCGATATCAAGTCTATAAGATACTCATCAACTAGTCGGGGTGACGTAAGGTGGTTGCACCCCCCGACTATCCTTATGTGGACTCATATACTCTTTTACTTTGTTATGATTCATAAGAAAGAAGACCTCTTATTTCCGTTAGATTTTCAATTATAAGATGAAATATCGATAATTGACTGATGAAAAGGGAATAACATCAATCGAAATATAGTTCTAACAAAACAAATTAGCCACCAGAGGATTCTTAATTGAATAGGGGTAGAGTCCTTATTAAAACATAGTTATATCGATTGTTATCGAGAGGATCATGCCATAAAGGAAAGAAGGAAAGCCCTACATACCTTGTCGATGAAACTAAATATGTTTCGAGGAGTCTCACACGTGGTATGAATGATTGTGTACATTAAATGAGGGATTTGTATCAATACCGAATTCATGACTGATAAGGAAGTTTATTTATAGCTCAACTCTATACATAACACCACAATTCTGTTCTTATTTTTTCCAATTTCATCATTTATGTCACGACCCAAACCGGAGGGTCATGACAGGCACCCGGACCTTACTTGTCGGGTACCACTAATCATATATGTAACATCTATCCATAATTAATCATGGCCCCAAGGGCCATCACAAAGTACCATGCTGACACATAGAAACGATAAACTGGAAAGAAGTTATGTACAATCTTGCCAACTGAAGGACTCAACCCATGCATATATACATACCAAGGCTGACAAGGCCATACATAACTACTATTCACAGGACAACTGTCTACAAGCCTCTAAAGTGTATGTGACATCATAAGGTCGGGACAGGGCCCCGCCATACACCTATGCATATCAAGAATATCATACCATGACTAGACTGTAACTCTGAAATAAGTAGAGTGCTCCAATATTAGCTAAACCAGCAACCTACTAGTGCGGAACATCGCCCTATCTACCTGATTCTGCGGGCATAAAATGCAGCGTCCCCCGATAAAAAGACGTCAGTACGACTGATGTACCGAGTATGTCAGGTATGAAAAATAGCATTATAGAGACTTGGAAGTAACATGAGACAAGAAACAACCAATCAGTAAAGAATGCCTTTGAGGGCCATAATATGAATAAGTATCATGTCTGTGTAGAATGCCTCTGAGGGCCATAATATGCATAAGTATCATGTCTGTGTAGAATGCCTCTGAGGGCCATAATATGCCTAAATGTCATGCACAATGAAAATGCGGTCATTCATATACATATGTATATACAACGCCATCAAGCCTCTGTGGGCATCTCATCATATCATATCGGCCTCTGTAGGCATAATCATTTTCGTGTATATCGGTACCAGTTGCACGTGGTGTGCGTATATAACGTCGTATCCCTTTTCCCATTCCCCATACATATAGTAGAGTATATAACTCTTTTGAGGTAAAGGTATGTCCATGAATATAATGCATGAATGATATGATAATAAAACACTATAAGTTTATCATAGTAATGTTATATTGCTTCACCTCCGATTAACATTATGAATACTAACATCTTTACCATATACCTCAATAGGGATTTAAGAACGTATTTAGACATGCTTTAAAAATAGGAATGAATAACATGAACATCCTTAACTACTAAGAGTAGAATCATTTATGGGACGATAGTGCGTTAACGTATCGTTACATGGAACATGGCAAAAGAAAAAATAATTTTCCTTAACATACCTATTTTTGAATATTTTTATTCAGATTATCTCAGTGATGCTAGCTCCGGTTTCTCCATGTTCATCACCTTCTCCGCCGCGAAATTCTTCACTTTGTCTATCAAATCCGCCATATTCCTCTTATCCATTTTTTCAAAGTCAACTGAAAATATATGTAGTGCTTGATGAATAGCTTGCTCTAAGCTTCCTTTGGATCTAAATTAAATCGTCTATTTTTAGGATGTGGTTCCTTGATAAGAATCTCTGATAAGTTGATGTGCCGGAAAAGCCGATCCTAAAGTATACTATGCCCCCGTCGCTGCCGGACACTACTGCTCGCTGTAAAAGCCATTTTTATGTATTTTTTGCTTGTATTTTAAAAAAGATTTTTTTGTATACAAATAGACAAAGTGAATTTGAATGCAACTGAATATTTTCTATATTTTTTTTGTATTTATGGTTTTTGAATACATCCGATTTCAAATATAATAAATTGAATACAATGTACAAGTAGCTACAAATGAATACCGCTGAGTTGAATACAACAAAATATGACATGAATACAATGAAAATTAGAATAAAGCCGAATTTTGAATACACTTTAAAGCTCAAGACTTTATTGACCACAACTCCGATTTTATCGCTTCTAGTAGAGAGGAAGGACTTCATTGTGTTTTGCGATGCTTCTAGAATTGAATTAGGCTATGTGTTGATACAAGAGGGTAAGGTTATTGCTTATGCATTGAGGAAGTTGAAGGTGTATGAGAAGAACTATCCTTTCAAAGTCCGAAATTCCACCAAGTCAGAATTTTGCTCTCGCAATGAATGGATCTTTCTTTATAATTGAATAAAACCCCTTTTCCCCGTAATCGTAATAAATAAAGAATGAAATCACAGGGCGGGGGCTGCGGACTTTGCAAATGCAAAAGAGAAGCCGAACTCGGATCCTGAGACAACGCTAGGAGGGATGGAGAGGAAAAGGTAAGGTATGAGCCCTAAGCGACCTAAGTACCCCCAACACTGTAGAACTTGTTGGGCTAACGGAAATTGTCCCTCGAGAAGACTATGCAACTTCCGCCTATTCGTATGCGGAATTTCTCATAAGGAGAACCCATACTCAAAAAGGGAAGATCCCTTTAATGTCTTTCAACTCGTGATACAACACACATTTTTTTGCCTTGCAGCGATTCCCGCTTAATAGGCTGGAGGAAGAACTACAGGCTGGAAAGCAGAAGCTTAAGAAAGAATTCTTTTATTCGATTCTTCCTCTTCTCTATCAACTAGTAGGGAAGACTGAGAACCCTAATCAATTCTATTTTGATGGATCGCATCAATCTGCCGAAAGGACGAAGCCCCGAACGAGTGCTTTTTTTTTCCCTAAAAAAAGGGAACAAATAAGGCTTGGAACTGGAAGAGATGAAAATTCTACCTTCGTCTGTTCAATCAGTCAGTAGGTGAGCTTTGTTTCTGTGGCTTACCGTCCGTCATGGGACCATTTCGAATCCACATTAGAGGATCTCCATCCTTAAGGAATCGACTAAATCATTGTGCGCTTGCTTAGTGGCGCACAACTGGCCTATAGTTAACTGATCGTCCTCACCCGCCCACGGGTTTATAGTTCCAGTGGGCAACCTGGCATACCAAATCGAATGTTGTCTCGCAGTGGGTGGTTACGAGAAGACGTATCATCAAAGCGTCACTTTCGGCAATGCCCCCAATAAATTAAATGTCGTAAAATTACAAATATGCTGCCTAGGGGCCACTCTCCCGTCAAAAGACCGCGGGTTGGGTTGTTTGAACTTGGGGGGAAAGGCCTTTCCATGTAAAGGAGTATGGCGCGACAATCCCTTTTTGCTTTATTTAACTTTCTTCATTCAATTGAGAGAGGGTCCATTGAAGATCCCTCCGCCCTATTAGTAAAGCTACTCATATTCAGATTGGCGTATTTCTCGTGTCGCGAGGACTGCCCCTCGGTCATGTTCTTATTTGGATTATAGGTTTCGCCAATATTTTCTAACCTTGGGGATCTCCTTGTTCTGCCTTGTCTTTTTCTCAAATAAGAGCTCGCATAGCTTCTCTAATCTCATCATCTTATCTAGCCTTTCTTCAGTACTTTTGTTGCTTTTGGATGTGGCTTCTTTAGGAGGTATTTCATCCTCGTTGGTTACAAAGACGTGTTATGTTCTTTACACTTCTGATGAGACGGTACGCGCCAAGTCTTCGGAGATGTTTACTAACCACCACAGCCTTCATCATGTGTTTAATTATAGGGACTTAAATTCTAGGCAGCGTCGGAGGATGGTGTTGTTGAAAGATTATGACATGACCATTTTGTATCAGCCGGGCAAGGCTAATGTGGTGGTAGATGCTTTGAACCGAAAGATGATTAGTACGGGAAGTTTGTCTTGCTTGTCTGTTTCTGAGCATCATTTGACATTAGAGGTCCATTCTCTGGCCAACCATTTTGTGAGGCTTTATCTTTCGAATTCGGGTAGGATTCTGGCTGTGTGGAGACAAAGTCGTCTCTTTTAGATTAGATTCGGGCACACCAGTACAATAAGGCGGGGTTATGCAAGATCCGAGATAAGGTGATGAGTGGCGAGGCCAATGAAGACATGATTGATAGTGAGGATGTTCTGAGGATTAAGGTAAGAGTGTGTGTGCCTCATGTGAGATTTGACTAGGTTGATTATGGAGGAGGCCCGCAACTCTAGGTATTTGATTCATTCGGGTGCTACTAAGATGTACCGTGATTCGAGGCAGCACTACTGGTGGGGATGATGAAGAGAGATATTGCTGATTTTGTGTCTCGGTATCAGAATTGCCAGCAAGTCAAGTATGAGCACCATCGTCCTGATGATGTGTCTCAGAAGATGCCCATTCCCGAGTGGAAGTGGGAGAGGATCGCTATGGATTTCGTTATCCGGTTTCCCAAGACTTTGAGCAAGTTTGATTCTATTTGGGTCATTATTGATAAATTGACCAAGTCTGAACATTTCATTCTAGTTAAGAAGACGTATAATGCAGAGAAGTTGGCTAAGATCTACATATGAGAGATTGTTCATCTTCATGGGGTTCCTATTTCTATCATCTCAGATCAAGGTACTCAGTTTACTTCGCATTTTTTGCGGACATTGCAGAGAGAGTTGGGTACTCGCTTGGATCTCAGTACATTGTTTCATCCTTAGACCGGCGGTCAGTTAGAGAAAACTCATATCATCTAGAAGGAATAAGAAATGATTTTTCATCCAAAAATTAAATCAAAAACCAAGGAGGGAAGAATCTATAGTCCAGTATACTTTTACCCATTCTCCCATTTAATTGATACCTCTTTGAGCATTATTTCATGCATAACAATACTCCAAAATGATTTCCAATATGAAAAATATTTTCAAAATATTGCATTAAAAATGTTTTGTGCAAATTGATTGTTAACATTTTTTACTTTAAAGAAACAAATCTCATTCCTAATCTCTTAACCCGTGATTTTCTCAAAAACAGGAGAAAAAATCTTCAAATTCCTGATACTGGTTACAACGCAGAAATGTCCTATCATTGTCTCATACCCCACTGTTTGGGTTACAAGGATAAAATATCAAGGAAGAACATGAGCGAATCTGGACAATATTGTATCCATGCGATGTGTGGAGTCTTACTCCAAAAGAGGAAGGATGAAGTTTCTCCGCCAATAAATACACCGATTGTTGTATCACAACAATAAAGAAATCACATGGCCACAAAAAAACTCATAAACTCCACCACTTCCAAACCAACAAACCCATCCAAAGAAGAAAAAGACAAATTCCCTGCCAAAACTCCTACCGAAAAACCTATGACATAGTATGATGCAGTCATGAAAGAAGAAAATGAAAATGCAAACACCGCACAATATGTGCAGAAAATACCAGTAAATCCGCACAGGAAACAACTGCTGAAAACCTTCTGCAACTCCTTGCAAAATCCCCGGAACTACAGAAGGCATTGTTACAACTTCAAATTGCCAAACAAGAAATTGTTCAAAGCTCAGGAGAGGATAAAACCTCTCAAAATTTTACAAAAATCGAGAAAGGAGAATCTTCGAAAACCCTCTCTCAAAAACAATTTTCAAAAACCCAACTTGTGATACCACAAGTCCCCAAAAAACTAGTTTCTAAATTTTTTATAAAACTTTTTTTCCAAAATATTGTGACACTTGAAAAAGAATTTTTTTATCAAGACCCTTTTCTAGCAGTACAAAATTATTTTGGACAAGGATGGTTTTACAAATCATGGGATATCTTAAAAATTCATATTTTTATCAGGATATCCTAGAAATATCAGGATCAGCCATAATTAAAAATAATTATTATAAAATAATGAAGATCCCTCTTACTCTATTTGCAAAATATTTAGAGTAATTGCTCTAAGTGATTGGGGGATTGATCTGTCTCAACTCCTAAATTTTCTTGATACCCATCAAAATACCCCATACTGGGATTATGAAAAAGCTTGGTTCAATTTCCTTTTCGTTCAAAATACCAACTGAAGTTATACTTGGCTTTTTCATTTTGATACCTCATGCATTCTATCCCAATTCCCATCATGGTGGAATTCATGGTGGGAACAATTTGGATCCACCCTCTAGATACAAAAACCCCAAGTCACTAAATCTTTTAACCTCTTTAAATCCCTTTATAAACCTTCAGAGGAAGAAAAAAGATTTGTGTCATTGCACCTATTTCACACCAGATTTCATTTACCATGGGTATTCACATGGTTTGTGGATTATTCTGAGAATAAAATTCCAACGGTCGGAAGAAATTTGGACTCGGTCATCATGACGATAGGAGGGGCCCCAGTGGCCGCTTTTTTAACCAATCCGGCTTCTTCGAGTGTGAGCATACCACTAGACCAAATGCCCTGTTTGTCGCCTCCAAATACTCTTTACTTACTTTGGATGATTATACCAGATAACAAATGACACACGAATTAAATAGGGAAAAGGACATGGTGTAGCCACTTGAAAAAAGAAAAGGCTCAAAAAGGCCCAAGTTTAAGCAAATGACGCGAAATAACCCTTATGTCTAAAATAAAGATAATTTTAGCCAAAATCTAAAATTTCACTCTACTCTTTCTTCACTTTTCAGCCGCAGCTGACGATTTTCTGTATATTCTTTGTAGCATTCTCCATCCAAGTGACAACAAAATGAAATTTTACTGGTTATTTCAAGTTTCATCTTGTTTGGTTTTCTATTTTTCTGAACATTTAGAAACATAGTATTAAAATTTGATGTATGTCAGAAGGAAAATAGCGATGAAACAAAAAGCAATAACAATTGAGTGGATATTACTCCAAACAGAGGACCGAGCGAATCAAATTTGAACTTGTCAAACAGTAACTGTAGGCTCCCAAATTCGTAAAATCTCAAAGGATCATTATAATTTGGACCTTAGCACATTAATTTACCTAGCTTTGTCCTTATTTATTCAACAAAATTGACTTATTCTTTGGACAAAGATTCGAAATAAGGGTAAACAATAGAAGCAGACCATTCGTAAGATTGATGAACAATAATTGAGAATATTCCCAATAGTATAGTTTTTATTGACTATGTGCTTTTATCGGAGTTCATATAAACGCTGTAAAATTATCAGATCTATGATCGTGTGATACAGATCTGACCGGAAATTTTTTTCCAACGGTCTCCATTTTTTCTTCAATAATCCTTGTCTGTGTGTAAAAAGTGTATAATATGTGTAATCTTAGTGTGTATACATTATACACTGATTATATGTTGATTATATATTTATTATACACAAATTATTTAATAATGATATATTTTCTATACATATACCGTAGTGATACATATTCTATACAACAATGATACAGTTTCTATACATATGCCGGAATTATTGGAAAAAGACTACAAAATAAAATTATTTTGAAAAGGCTGAAAAATGTCTTGTAAGTTTCTTGGACTATCCGGTGTCAATAGTTTCATATGAATGGCTATATATGTCTTTGTTCCAGTGGCCGCTTTCTTAGCCAATCCGGCTTCTTCGAGCGTGAGCATGGAACGGGCCTGATAAAACTGCGGAAGAAGACTACTCTGACGAAGAAGCGTACCGACGCCATAATAGGCCTCAAATAGGCCTGCAACCATCTGAAGGACAAGACGGTCATTGGTAACGGGCGTACCAACGTTGTGGAGTTGGTCCGACAATTCTTTCAACTTTTTACAGTATGCTGAAACGTTGGGAAAATCTTCCATATTGACGTGGAGAATTCCTGCTCAAGGGTAACAACACGAGAATTTTGATTATCTTGGAATATATCACGTACTCTATTCCAAGCTTCCATTGCCATAGCGTGGGGTTCGATAATCATTTGCAACAGGTCAGTAGAGATAGTAGAGTAAATCCACTGAAGAACGGTAGCATCAAGAGTCGTCCATAATTGAGGATCATCCTCAGGTTTAGGAATTCCCGTAGCCATGAGAGCCGGAGGAATAATGTGATGGAGGACTTGATGCGAGAGTGCGTGAACTTTGAACAGTTCGGCCCACGTCGCGTAATGGACGTTTTCTATTTCAAGAATGATAGGATGTGATTCTTGATGTTAGAAACAGTAAGGGCAGGGTGAAATGTGTTTTTAGCCATAATAGCAACGCAAAGACGTGATGTAGAGATTTTGGAAGAAAATTTAGGAAGAGGGAAGACACCGCCGGGCACGGAAACCGAGAGAAGGGGCTCGGAAACCGATGCAAAAATTGGACGGAAATTTGGGGAGAAAAAAAATTATAACCTAGACTTCTGATACCATGAAAGAAATAATCCCTTTATTATTTTCATTAATGAAAGAGTATATATACAATTTACAATTTTCCATAATAGAAATCATATTCCTATTCTACTCCCAAAATCTTATTCTAGTAGTACAAGAATCCTATAATTATGGTAAGTGTACAATACTAATTAATACAATATTTACACTAAAATATTACACCAAATCTGCCCTAAACCGTGATATACACGGTGTGTATATCACCGTGTATATCATGGATTGAACATCTACAAAATCTTGACAAAACCGTGATATACACTTAGTGTATATCACGTGTATATTTAATAATCGTAAATGGACATTCATATTAAGGTTGACTGTCATGGATAGATCGGCTACTAAAGAGGTTGTCAAGGTGGGGGGTACCAACTGACTTGTTGTGCCCTCTGTGTAATCAGGAGAATGAGTCTCTGAATCATCTTATGTTTCAGTGCAATGTGACTGGTGGAATATGGAAGAAATTGCTAATATGGCAAGGCATTGGTAGGAACTGTTTGCCATGGAATGAGGAAATTGCTTGGGTTATTACCTGGTGTGGTGGGAAAAGCAAAGGTGCTGATGTGTACAAAATTAGCTCTGGCTGGTGCTGTGTATCATTTGTGCAAAATTACTTGTGCTAAATTCTGTCCTGGGAAAAGATGTATAATGGATCTTTGCTATGTGTCTCCATCTATTTATTCTTCCTGTCTTTCTTTCTTTCTTCTTCTTCTTCTTCTTCTTGTTTTGTCTAAATCGTGAAAGGCTAGCTAGCTTTCCGAAGCCAATATCATAAGATCATGCATGAAAAGTAGTCAGATCATTATGACTAGTTCTATAAAGAACATTAGAAACATACTTAATGACCTTTTGTTTAATATATATAAGATCGGAATAGGTAATTGGAAGTTATAAAATGTATGTAAAGCTTGAGTATCTACTTGTATAAACACATTATAAGTTGGGGACTGAAGGTATATAGATCGGACAAATTTCACTAATTTTGATTCAAATTTTATACTATTAATAAAAAAATATTTAATATGTACAAATTATAAATATACCCCCAATAATTTTTAAAAGTTAGAATCCAAAATTCATATAATTTCAAATGTTGAATCCGTTCCTATTTATAAGCTAATAATATCTCCAAAGTATTAAAGGTTGGTTTTCTTTTGGTATTTTGGAGTTTGCTGAATATGTTTCGTTCCTTGAACTAATAGTTGTGAGAATTCATAATTGTTATGTAGGTATAATGTGCATGATTGTGGTCGGCAATCATGGTTACCGAATGGAATTCATAATTTAAACTTGATAGATTAAATTAAGGTTCTGAGTTCTATGAAATTATGGGGTTTTAAAATAATATTTATAATACTTTTTAGAAATTTTATCATATATCTATGATTATATGGCATAAACAAAAGAATGTCGGGTTCACTTTAATTTGAATTCAACATTGTAGATTTGCCCGGACATGTGATAGAAACAAGGGAAACTAACTGAAATATCCCAAAAACAAACCAATTATCCGCCTCATGTCCCTTCTAAACTAATTATCCGCTCGTACCCCCTCACTCAAAACTATTTACCCGACATACTCCCTCGCCCAAACTCCTTCCTTTGTGATACCATCGCAGTATATTTATATACCAGGATGGTATCATGAAGGATTAAGAGAAGGACTGAAGTAGTCTTCAATGATACCATTTTAGTATGTTTATATACCATATTGGTATCATAACTGGGAAAGAGGGGGATATCTCAAGTAAATAGTTTCAATTTTTAGGGGTATGAAAAGTAAGAGGGATAGATGCGGGTGAATAGTTTGGTTTATGGGGTATAAGTGATGTTTTCCCTAGAAACAATGCAAGATGCTTCATCTCTCAAAAAAGACATTAGGTAAAGATTCAAAGCTAAGACACTATTTTATATGTTAGATTATACTTAAAACTTTTTGAAGGGGTGCAACATTTTCTCCTGGTCCTGTTTTTCTGCTATTTATATTGTCATAAGGACTCCAATACCAACAAGTCGTTGTAGTATAGTGGTAAGTATTTCCGCCTGTCAGGCGGGTGACCCGGTTTGATCCCGGCAACGGCGTTTAAAGCTTTTAAAAATCATTTTTGGGTCTATCTTTTTATGTTTAAGTGGTTTTCAAAGAGGCCACTTGTAGTGGAGAATGGACACTGCAATTCATAGAACATTCTATCTGCTTTTTACTTCTCCACATATTTTTATCTAATGCTTCAATTTCTGCATGTTGCAGTACACATGCCTTGATGTTAAATGGAGGTCTCTGCAATAGACAGTCGAGAGATATTGACCTATATCCCATTGAAATGGTGATGATGAATGTAATTACTAGTATATGGATGAATGTCATCGTTATTTTTGTAACTTCAGAAGTTGGATAAAAATAGATACTACTTTAATAATATTTTGATTGATTGGACAATGAACCAAAGAATAAGCAAAAGAAAAACAGAAACTTAACAACCAAAATATTGAGATCGTAGCTCCCGCTTAAGCAGCTGTAGCAGCTCCTGCACCTACTGATTTTGCACCTTTTAACATCTCGAGTATTGATATTTTTGTTTCCAGACTTAAATCTTTAACTATAAGAAAGGGAATCAATTAAAGCCAGATTACCGCCTAAGGTTGATCAATGCTAGTTGCGTGGAGCTTTCTCTATACCTAAATTGAACTGCCCCGCTCAGCCAAGATGTGATCTATCTCTTTTCTTGGTTGTAGTGGAATTTTGATTTTATTTAGCGAGGAACCATTTCCTCGGTGTCTGCCTTTGTAAGAACTCACTAAAGTATGCAGTGGGAGCCAGAGATTTTATGAAGGGTGTACAAAATTTAAGAAAGCCAGTAACAAAAAAATTTAGTGAGTGTGTTCACATCCATTTTTCTCAACCTAGCGACTTATCATGAACCACGTCAATAATTTATTTTTCATTAGATACAAACCGTCTAAAAAATCTTCAGTTTGGATTGCTTTTAGTTATATACACGGTAAATTGTATAAACTAATATACTGTAACAGTTTTAAAATGAATGAGTCGAAATTTCTACTGGAAACAATCACACATTTAAGAAAAAATAACACAAATTTTTCGAATTTAACTTAAATTTAAAATTATTTTCAATCTATCGATTTTGTTACTTCTTAATTTTGATGGACGTATGTTAACTTTATTGTGTTTTGATAGTGTGTGTGAGAATTCTAATCAAAAGTTCAAATCTTAGTTAGTTCTCCCAATTCGCCCTATGAAACTATGGAAGAAATTAACCCTTTATTAACTTTTTTTTTAGTCGAAACACTTTATAAACTACTCCTTTCGTCTCAAATTGTTTGTCATGGTTACTAAAATTAATTGTCTCAAATTATTTTTCATTTTAGAAGTTTAAGTCACAATTAATTACTTTTCAATTTTATCTTTAATAGAAGTCATTAATGGAGATGACAGATAAATAGAACAAATATTCAATAGAGAGAGATTAAAACTTGGACATAAATAATGATAAAAGTGATTATATATCCCTCCTAATTAATATTTTTTAAAGGGCGTATAAATAATTTGAGATGAAGTGCTTAGGAGGGAATGAAAATACAATGGTATATGTGTAATTTCATATAACCTTTTCTTCTAATTCTTTTAGTAGAAGCTTATTTGAAATACCATTGTACTGTATATTTAATACAAATAAGTACCCAAATTAAAGTTTCAATTAAATTTAAGAATTAATAAGTAGTAGTATCTAATGACTTATATAGAAGAAAGTCAAATATAACTTGGTTTGAGGAAGGGACCGTGGGAGACGGGTAAAAAAGGAGTTTGAAGAATTAAAAAGGAATTAAGAAGAAAGCTGCAGAGATTAGGCGGACCCACAAAAAATCTTGAGCGTGAGTTTTGTCAAACAAATGAAGGAAAATATTAATCAAGGTTCGAACCTCCGACATCACAAGCACTTTGAAGGCCCTTTTTCGCTGAGCCAAAGGCTTTAAATATGATAAGGGTGTGCACAATTACATATATGTTTATATTTCATAAATTTTGCCCTACAAATACGATATAATTTTCCGACGAAAGGTGTTCACTTGCACACCCTTGATTGGCTGTAGCTCCTCCCTTGAAAGTATGTGGTTCTTGCCTCATTGGTAACTCAAAGCTATGACCATGGCATGCATTTACTGGATGGATGCCCTTTGTTTTCGAGTAAGCTTTGAAACTTTTAGTTATAGTAGAGCCTATTGCTACTTTCTTGCCTTGGGGCATCGCATTCTGGATGATGTAACAAAAAGTTTTTCTCTACTTTCCTCAGTCTGATTTACTTTACAAGAAGACAGTTGTGAAAATATCATCAAGTCATTGTAGTATGGCGTTAAGTATTCCCGCCTAGCACTCGGGTGACCCGGGTTAAATTCCCGGAAACGGCGTTATTTTTTGTTAAAATCATTTCTGTCTATCTTTTATGTTTAAGTGGTTTTCAAAGAGGCCACTTGTGTATGATCCTCTGGCGGTCTGGCCTCTGCAATTGGATAATGGCCACTATAGTAAGCTTCCAACGCTTATTAGAACAAAAAGAACATAGGATTCAGCAAATGAGAAACAGATGTGAAGTGCTAGAGAAAGTAATCACATGCAGTATTAAGTGCATTTGTGCCTTGAGCATTGAGCATATAAATAGAGTTGAACGTACATTTTAGAACTCGCTCTCTCAACTCAGGCCTCAGAACGTCTGAATTATGAATCTATCATCGTGCAGGCCTTGTTGGAGTTCTTCTCCAAATAATGACCCATGAAGCTCTTTCCTTGCGCAGAAGCAGCTCCAGAAGATGCTATAGAAGTTGGACGTAAACAGATATATCTAATGTTTACTTGATTGAACCAGAGAACTGAGTAGACAATTGTGGTCCTCATTTTGATCAATGAGAAACTATTCTTGTCGATGGATAGAGTACAGTCTCATCCTTAAATCTCAAGATGACTGGAGCATAATGGTTTTGAGAATAAACAGCTAAAAGGGCAGCCCGGTGCACTAAGTTCCCGCTATGCGTGGGTCCGGGAAAGGGCCGGACCACAAGGGTCTTCCCTTGTGAGCAGCTAACTAGAGACAAATTGGTGGACTCACTAAAAAGATAATTGTGAGCAGTTCACTAAAAAGTAGTCATGTACTGGATTATATTCAACTCATTGACAGTTTCTCCATTTAGCTAAGAAACTATTGCAAGATGTAAACAAGTTGTTGTAGTATAGTGGTCCTGCCTGCAATGTACAGGGCATTTGTTCTAGTGGTATGATTCTCGCTTAGGGTGCGAGAGGTCCGGAGTTCAATTCTCGGAATGCCCCTATTGAACAACATCCTTTTCTCGGTTTGAGGGTTAACTCATTTGATGAGCTTCCTGCACTAGATCTTTTGGCCACCATATTCTTTTTAGTATGTCTCTCTTCGCGACCTTACTTAGAACTCCTGTAAATTTTTCGCATATTGGTAATCTTGTGGCGAGGAAAGTGAGGCTGAAGAAGTTCAAGATCTCTATATTTTTGTTGATTTTATACAATCAGGAGTAATGGTATCCTTACAATTTTCTACTAAAAGGGGTGTTGCAAAACAGTGGATAAGTACTAAAATACAATGAATCAGCAGCTGTTGCACTAGGCTTATTATGTTTCCTTCTGATTGCTCTAATGTAACAGACTATAGCCACCAAGAATTTTGTGGCTAAGCCCCCCAAGACTAACTCCCGCTCCACAATTATAGGGTCCATGTTAGTCCAACACAAGTAAATGAGTCATTAGGATGAAAAATGACAGCTTATAGATGAGTTTCTAAGATAAACTCTTTTATGGAACTTCATAGGTACATAAAACATTCATCGATGCAATTTTGGTAAATTATATAGATTTACAATCCAATAAATGCAGAGTTGTCAAAAATAAAACTACACAACCAAGAAATAAACTAATAAAGAGTTGCACGGTGCACTAAGTTCCAACTATGCACGGGGTCTAGGGAAGGGCCAAACCATATTATGTTCATTGTACGCAGTTTTATCTTGGATTTTTTGCAATTTTGATACGACTTGAACTCGTGATCTCCCTGTCACATAGTGACAACTCTTACATTGCACCAGGGCTCCCCTTCCACTAATAAAGTCCTAGTAGAATATCAAATTGGAACTATGCTACCAATAGCTTAGGATAGTTTATTCTTGATAGGGTGATAGGTTAAACAGAAGAAATTATGTGATTCTCTTGTTATTAAATGAGTCTCTTGTTTGATGCTGGAAATTGTGTCACAGGATTCAAAGACTTCCAGTAGCATTTGTTTTAGAAAGCAACAGACATGAGTTATATTATTTTTAACATTCTTAAATAGCCAAGGAAAGCTGCGAACCCTTTGTTATTCATTTTAAACAAGACTGCCTCTCAAATGGGAACAGTAGATATTCTTAAAAACTTGGAAATGAAGTATAATTTTCCAGTAGTGTAAAGTATAGTTCCCTGTTGTCAATGAACTGTCTGTGTATCATAATGAAGTACTTCATTGCATTCGCATTTAAACAGAGATATTTGCTGGCAATGCCATGGCCAGCTTACGACTCTGAACTAGTAAAAAAAAAACAGCGGGGGATGCTTTTGTTAGTCGCACGTGCAGAGCCTCAACCGTGGACATTTTCAAGAAGCAACTGAGAAAGGCCACATGATACCTCTTTAAATGCAAAGTAGTACAAAATTCTCAGTTCTTATAATATACTTTGGCTTTGATGATGACTTCATTGCAATACGCGATCTTTTATTAAATTTGGCGTAACTTTGGTTCATCTTATGCTGCAAATCCGGGACATATATAGATTAACATCACTCAACAACAGCAACATACCCAGTGTAATCCCACAAGTGGGGTCTGAGGAGGGTAAGATGTACGCAGACCTTATCTCTATCTTTACAGGATGGAGAGGTTGTTTCCGATAGACCCTCGGCTCAAAAGAAATGTACCCGATGCATGATAGATTAACATCACTCCGACTCTAATATTATTTTCGAAAAAAATTGCTCGGGTTAGGTGTTTGCACCAACGAGATGAATGCAAGACATGTTCAAGTGTGTGACCATCTAATCTAAAGCTTAAGTTGTTAGAGAGAACACAATTTTAATATTTGATTATATTTTCAACAATACATGTATCTTATACATGAACTTTTAGCACTTTACCACAACAAATTAATACTCCCTCTGTCCCAATTTATGTAGCACATTTTGAATTTTGAGAGTCAAAGAGTTTAATTTTAACCGTAAATTCGGGCATGAAATCTTTAATTTTTTAAAGTAAAATTTGTGTATTTGGAAACTACGTAAAAAGTACTATAATAAGTCACACTAATTGATAATTCAAAATATTCAAACGGTCAAAGCAAGATTTGTTTGAATTCAAAATCTGAAAGGTGACAAATAAATTCGGACGAATGGAGTACTATGTTTTCTCACTTTAATTTGTAACTGTTACAGTTGATTTGGTGGCTTTGGTGAAAACAACGAATACAGAATAGAATTTGTAAGACGACTCTACCTGAAAATTGGAACCAAATGCAGTTTCTTTATTGGTAGATTGGAACCCAAATGACCAGTTGAGATTGTTAATGTTGAGTTTGGTGTTGTGACATTTGACCCAACATATCTTCTCAAGTACTGATTTGAATGCATAAAAATGTTGGGACAAATGTCACAACATTCGGACCAACATTTTTTAGAACAGTTTTGTCTTACTTCACGGTAAGCAATAATATTTTACTGTGAGGTAAAAACGACTTAGGCATGGTGAATTGGAGCTGTGTACAACGTGGGAGAAAGAGTCAAAGCTTGGGGGAAGAAGTCGAGTAAGGAACAAGTCAAAGTTGTTGAGATTTTCACTCCTTAATCATCTACCACAAGCTGCCACATTTCCCTCAACTTCCACAACCAATTGATGAGCTTTTCAATGAAGACTCTCTACTATAAATAGAGAGGCCACAACATTGTATCGATATACATAACCAGAATGTAAAAATACCAAGAGAGCTCTCGGGATTTCATCTCAGAAATCTGGATCACAAGTGTTGTCTGAGTGTGTTGACAACATTCTGTCCAACATTACAATTATTGTTTAGATTCTAGATTAGTTTTGTATGGAGCGATTGTAATGAGAGGTTGTCTATGTCTACTTAGTTAGATTTTTCAGGCAGAAGTCATCTACGACTTCAACTTTTAATTCCTTTCCACTTTATCTTGTAAATCTGTAAAGAAGGGAATTTGTATATTTGTATATAATATATATACAATACATTTGGTCATTGACCATCATAAGTTATATAAAATATATAACTTATGAAAATTTTAAACATTTGTGTTCTTTATTTTTCCGCTGCATTTTACTCTTAAAGGTTTTTCTGTTTTATCAAAGTGTTGTCACTTGTGTCAGACGACATTATCGCTGGCATTCAGAAACAGAATCGGCATTCGATTTATTTCATCTCTTGTTTTTACTTTCCGTAGCCTTTGACCCCTTTCAGATATATTATTACAGGAAAAGAAAAGTAATACAGAAGCTGCAAAAGCTTCAAATATTTGATACATTATACATGCAGAGTGTTAACACTCAAAAATGTTTAGCCGAATCAAGTGACAGTCGAAGATGGAAAAGGATTCTAAATCGCTAACTGAGCGGAATCATAGTCGAATCCTTTAGTCCCTACCCTCGGCTAGAAAAGCATCATCGGCTATTACAATAGTCTGGCCGAGTCATAATTCCGAGGAACGGCTGAGACCCACACATACTCAGACGCCTCAAAGACCAAGTCAAAGGACCTTCTAAAATATGTAGCAACCAGCAACAACCTGAAGGGAGTGTCGTCGATCATGCTAGGGGTCCAGGCGAAAAATTCGGCACCACCTCCTCATAGTTGGCTAGTGGATTTTGTGGGTAGTTCGATAGCTAACATAGGTGGTCACGTTTATTTTTCTTGTACTATAAATGTAAAATCACTTGTATAGAATAGAACAACACAATCAATCAAAAAATGATTTTTTTATATCTTCATTCTATCTTTATCGCCTTTATTGCACTCTAGTTGTATTTATGCTTCTTACCACCTAGTTTACTCAATCACCATCATAACGCTTTCTGGAGTAGTTGGGGAACCCATTGCTGGAAGTTAGAGTTCCACTTTCGGCCCAAATCGCTTAGTTAAGGAATCAATTTGTCATTCGATTTCGTCAGCCGATAAAACGGCAAACATTTCAGACGGAAACAAATTTGGCACGCCCAGTGGGACTATAGTTGAATTAATAATAAAGTTTGATTCTCCATGTCAGGATCATTCTTGGCGTATGCGCCTAAGGTCCAGTAAGAAAATGAACCAAGAGTCCAGTCCACATCCTAAACAGAATCCTCCCAGAAGGAACAACGAGTCACCATCTTCTTCGGGTATGCCTACATCGGTTGATACCCCACCACTTCCTGGTTAGATTCTGACTTGACAAATAACTAAGTTGAATACGATGCTCTCATCATAGGACTCAAACTCCTAGTCTCTATGAAAGCAAAGTACATCAAGATTCACGGGGACTCTCTGTTGGTTATCAAGCAGCTGGCCGGGGAATATGACTGCAGGATCCAAATTTGTTGGCCCGTTACGAAATGACTAGCAGGTTACTTAGTAGGCTCGCATCATCTACGTTAAGTCATGTTCCCAGGGGCATGAATGTTGAGGCTAGCGATTTGGCAAAAGAAGCTTCTGGCTTTAAGAAGTCTCTACTCACTCTAGAGTATGATGAGCTGCCAGCCTAAGTGTTAGTTATGGACCAGATCGACTCATGGAAGTAGGCATTAATACGCTACTTAAAATATCCTTCCACGTGCAATGACCTTAAGGGTAAGATGAGGGTCTTGAAGTATGCGCTCATTGATGATGATCTTTACAAAAGGAGTGTAAATGGGGTGCTACTCAAGTGCATTGATAAAGCAGAGGCTTAAGAGTCATGGGAGAAGTTCATGAAGGAATCTGCGGATCACACAAAGTCGGGCCAACAATGAAGTGGTTGATTTATCGCCATGGCTATTATTGGCCTACCATCACGGTCGATTGCTTTCAATACGCAAAAGGTTGTGAAGAGTGTCAGAGACATGGACCAATCCAATGGGTACCAGCCGAGGTATTGCACCCGATCGTGAAGTCTTGGCCTTTCAGAGGATGGGCTATAGACCTCATCGGAAAGATTCACCCACAATCGGCTAAAGGACATAATTTTATTAATGTGGCTACCGATTACTTCACTAAATGGGTAGAGGTATAACCGATGAAGAGGGTTCATCAGACAGATGTCATTCAGTTTATTCAACACCAAATTATATATAGATATGGTATTCTTGAGACGATTACAACTGATCAAGGGACGATGTTCACTAGTTCTAAGGTGGCAGCCTTTGTAGAGAAGTTTGGGATCAAGATGATCACATCTTCACCTTATTACGCACAGGCGAATGGATAAGCCGAGGCAGCTAACAAGCTTATTGTGGACATAATCAGTAAAATCGTAGAGGATAAACCGGCAGTATGGCATCTCACTCTGGATGAAGCTATTTGGGCAATCAGAAACTCTAAGTCTACCGCTACGGGGACGACACCTTATCTAACCTATGGCCAAGATGCAGTGTTACCCCTGGAAATTAATGTTAAGTCATTACGGGTGGCCAAACAGAATTCTTTAAACCTTGAAGAATATCAGCAGGCCATGCTAATGGAGTTAGATCGGCTAGAAGAAGATCGACTAATAGCCCTAGAGAGAATCGAAGCCGGAAAACGAAAAAGGGCCAAAGCATACAACAAACATGTTAAACCCAAGAGGTTCGCCGAAGGAGACTTGGTTTGGAAAACCGTATTGCCGCTCGAAATGAAATATCGTATATTCGGCAAATAGTCGCCAAATTGGGAAAGACCCTTCGTAGTAAGCCAACAGATTGCTGGCAATGCGTATCGACTAATAAACATGCATGATGAAGAGCTTGACAGAAACGTAAACGACAAGTATCTAAAAAAGTATTACCCTTTAATTTGGGGTATGCATGAGTAAATAACAGCCACAGACCGGCATGTCTGGTCACAAAAATAGACCCTTCAATTTGGGGTCAATAAAACTAGAAAGCCAAGATTGGTTGGTGTTTCACTAGCCGGGGGTTGCTCTACATTATCAGGCTTAGCCGAATCCACGGCTACTTAGTCACAAAAAACAAACCCTTCGACTTATTGTCAAGAAATGGTCTGGTCACAGTCATATGACAAAGTACTTCCCTTCAATTTGGGGAAGATAAAAGTAAACAACTGCCACAGACCTTTCGATTTAGGGTCGATAAAGCTAGGGAGCCGAGTTGATCGGCATTCTACCAGCTAGAGGTTGCAATAAATCAACAGTAATAGAAGTCTCAAGATCAGCCGAGTCCACGGTTGCTTGGGCATCTTGGGTACCTGCAATCTCCCTTTCTCTCTCAACTGCAACAACAGCTACTACCCCAGTCCTCCTTGGGCCTCCCTTTCAGCACCCAGCAAAGGCTCAGCCACTACAGTCGATAGGGCCTCGGTAAAAGCTTGAGTATCGGTCGATACCTCTTGAACAATAAAGCAACGATGGCTTCGAATTGCAAGTCCATAAGGGTATCGGCTGACAACTCAGCAACATGATCAGCTGGCAAGGGAGTAGTGATTTTTGACATTGCTTGAACTAGATGACTTTTCCACTCAGTCCATTCATTCTCTAGTTTGGCCAGTCGTTCGCTACCAGCTCTCTGATCCAGTTCCCAAACCACCTACTGGTTAGCGAATTCTCGATTTTTGTTATCCAATTAAAGGCTCTGCCGAAACAAAAAAGAACGGAAGGAGTCGTGGGCACCAATAGCCGAGTCTAAGGCACCTATAGCCGGAATAATAACCCCGATCTCCGCCTGGATTCGCTCCAACTCAACTCGCAGTTTGGACAGTTGTTCCTGCCAGTCATTTCTTCGGTTGACATTTTGTTGCCTTTCTACATTCACCTCGTTGAAAGAAGTCTGAATGCGGTTCTTCTCTTGCCGAAGAGACCCCAAATGTTGTAGAGCAGCGACATCCTCATCATGGTTATCTTTGGTCGTTCTATGTAAAGCAAATAAATCGCTCAGAGCCAAAGCCATGTCATTGTAGGTGGTTTCCAAAACCGGGGAATCAATTATTTCTTTTGACAATCGGAGCAAAGAGGCCCTCAGAGCATGAAACTCTTCTTTGTTGGTTGGAATTCCCCTAGCGAGAGACTCGTCGACTTGCTCTCGATGTATGCCAACAGGCGAAGCTGGTGGAGATGCAACCTCAACTGAGCCAAAGTAGCGCAAAAGCACATCTTCCGGGATAATTTTGGCTGGTACCTCTGAGTCATCCGTTGGGTGGGCTTCAATCGAACGATTATCTCCAACGGTCTCCTATACAGAAAAAACAGATTCAGTATAGAGGCAAGTACCCAGAGGTAGTGAAAGGCCAAGCATAATGGAAAGGGTATACCTCTACGGCTACCCCAACATCGAAAACCTTGGCAGGAGAAATTGTGTCTTTGAGGGCAGTCGATGATGGATCCTGCGAATGCACGGGAGCATGAGCTAAGGAAGATGATCCGCCAATGTGAAGGGGAGCATCAGATGCTTTATGCAGTCATCTGCACCTAATCAGTTGTGGCCCCTGGAGGGCAAACAAAAAACATAAATATTAGTAGCCGATGCGAAGGTGTTTTAGCTAGCCGAGTAGTATACCTCAATTTCTTCCTCTTCCTCAGCGGGAACAGGAACTCCGGGTCTGTGGGGGCCTTCTTCACTATAATATTGAATGACAACCCTCCACTTCGTCGGGGTTGCTTGGGCACTTGTTTCCTGGGTGATGGGGATTCAGTGTCAAAAGTGGTCTCCATATCAACAAACCCTGGAGGAGATGGGGTTGTTGAAAGATACATAAGAGATGTTAGCCAAAAATTCACAAGAACAATCTGACCGACACATATGTAGAATACAATTTACCCTCCCTTTGCCAAATAGAGACTTCAAGAAGCACTTTTTCTCTTCGTCTGCCGCAACCGGACGGAAGACTTTGAGGCAACATGCCAAGTCGATTTAGAGGAAGCAGTTTTCAGCCGGGTCTTTTTTTTTTTTTTTTCGACAGAATTAGCTGATCACAATAGATATGTAAAGGAGATTGAAAAAACTTTTCCTTAGTCGTATCCCACCAATCATTAAAGGCAACGGTAGTGTTCGCTCTCAGGGTAAACGACTGCCAGTCAAACAGGGCAAGCCTGTCAAGATTATGATCGGCTAACTTATTTGCTTGTTCTGCATCAAGAATGCAGCGTTGGGTTGAACTGACAATACTGCAGTGGGGCCACGACATGTGCTGAGTAAGGCCAAATTTCCTTGCTACAAAGTTTGGCCGATATGGCTCCGCGGTCAATTTATTATTCCTAGAAGTGGGCTTCAAACCACCCAACAAATCCCTGGCCGTGAGAATCCACCTCCATATAAGAACTATAGTCCTCAGCTGGGAGAAAGTAAGGTCCTTATCGGCTACTTGACAGACCCAATCAGGGGTGGACTATCTCTATATGACCGGTTTCCAATCTGTATAATGGTCTCTAGACAGACCATGCAGGGTGGAGACTACGACAAAAGCATCTTGGGGCACAAGGGGTGTTCTCCAAAGGGCATCGGCTAATACTGGCGGATTTAACGAAAAGCGAGGGTCATCAAATCAATTAGGGATAACTCATGAAAATAGAGGGTGATCCACAAATGAAGGAACCATAGGGGACCGGCCAAGGTATCCAGGTTTTTGGAATCCCTTAACCTCGGTTGGGCATCACCTAAAGCCATGTAAAGATAGGTCAAGAAGAGAGATGGCCAGCTGACATCCCTCCCCTAAATGGCTAACGCTGTATAAATTTTCAGCTCTTTTACAACTGCACAAGAGCCCGCACAGACAAAGTATCAGCTAAACCAAAAAAGCAGAAAAACATTATGCTCAGCATCATCGACTGGAAGAGGCGATATTCGGCGGCTGTTGGTTATAAACTGGTCGTAGCCTGAATAAGTCTTGAGACTTTGATGCCTAAATCGGCAACATCTATATTGCTTAGGACAGGGGCTTCAGCTCCCAGAATCGGAAGGCCAAGTGTCGCCATCACATTTAAGACTGATGTTGTAAGAGGAGTCAAACTCCGACAGCCCAATGGTGTCGTAGAGACCAGTGCGCTTTCATTTGGCTTCTTTGGTCGACTTTACTCCGTCCAACCGAGCAAAATAGTTGGTAATCTTAGTCGGCCAGGTGCGCAGACTATTCGGACAACGGTCGACGGTGGACCAGTCACAGGTAATCGGAAGGTCGTAGTTCGCTGGGTTTAGATGTTGAGAAAAAGGAGGTCACCTTGTTCAGATGTACCAAAACTGGCAAGAACCAGTCACCCATGTATGAAGGCAAAAGTGGGGATTAGGTCACCAACAGACAAATAGGTGCTATCCGATCCCATAGATAGAGAAGAAGATGAAGACATGTTTTTTCTTTTACTGATGAAGAAATAAGATTTTCTGAAGAAGGCGAGAAATTAGGGAATGGCCGAGAAGATTGAATGAGAAACCTTTTTTTGTGGGGGGATGTCTCTCCTAGGTATCTCATTTTTCTTGGAGATATGATTGACACTCTGTTAGGAGTCTTTTTCATCCAAAACGTGCGGCTAATAATCCGTCAGAATTGTGGAAGCCAAGAAGTTTTTGTGAGAGGAAAATGAGCTTTTTAAAAAGACCATCATTGCATGCATTTATGGCAAAAGTAATGGAAATGACACCTACGGCTGCCACATGAAACGACGCCCATTTTGGAATACATCAACTCGACAGCCGCACTCAAGTTAATGTAGGGGGGCAATTGTTAACACTCAAAAGTGTTTAGCCGAATCAAGTGACATCCAGAGGTGGAAAAGGATTCTAAATTGGTAACAGAGCGGAATCATAGTCGAATCTGTTAGTCCCTACCCTCGGCTAGAAAAGCATCATCGGCTATTACAGTAGTTTGGCCGAGTCACAATTCCGAGGAACGGCTGAGACCCACACATACTCAGACGCCTTGAAGACCAAGTGAAAGGACCTTCTAAAAAATGTAGCAACCAGCAACAACCTAAAGGGAATGCCGTCGATCATGCTAGGGGTCCAGGCGAAAAATTTGGCACGACCTCCTCATAGTTGGTTTGTGGATTTCGTGGGTAGTTTGATGGCTAACATAGGGGGTCACGTTTATTTTTCTTGTACTATAAATGTAAAATCACTTGTATAGAATAGAACAACACAATCAATCAAAAAAATAATTTTTTTTATATATTCATTCTATCTTTATCGCCTTTATTGCACTCTAGTTGTATTTATGCTTCTTACCATCTAGTTTACTCAATCATCATCATATCGCTTTCTGGAGTAGTTGGGGAACCCATTGCTGGAAGTTAAAGTTCCATTTCCGGCCCAAATCGTTTAGTTAAGGAATCAATTTGTCATCCGATTTCGTCAGCCGATAAAACGGCAAACATTTCGGAGGGGAACACAGAGTAAAAGAGGGACGGGTAGAAAACAAAGTAAGGTCTAATATATTATTGTAAGCTAGAGTACTTGTTTTCTGTAGCACGTACTATTAGGCTAGTAATGTATTTTAATACCGTGTAAACCTACCATATCAACAAGTCGTTGTAGTATAGTGATAAGTATTCCCGCCTGTTACGCGGGTGACCTGGGTTTGATCCCCGTCAATGGCGTCAATATATTTTTAAATATCATTTCTGGTCTATCTTTTGTGTTTTTCTCTCTTTTCTGGTCTGGAAGCTCTAGGAAACTAGTTCAAAGAGTTAGCTATTAAGCACAACGTAATTTCGAAAGACACTGAAATAGATATATAGAAGAAATGGATCTCTACTCAACAAAAACATATGATTTCCTGTGTTTCCACATAAGTTTACCATTCTGCATTTTGCAGCATATACTCTGCCTTGTTGTTCCTACCTTAACAGATTACAGATATGGACCCATATTCTTGAATTGGTGATGATGAATGTAAGTTGTATTTATGCTAATATAATATGGATGAATGTCACCATATTATATTCAAGCTGGTGAAGTCAAACATGTGCTGGAAAGGATCAAAAGCAAGCATTGGAAGCAGTTTAAGAAGGAAGTTGTGGCTGCTCTATAGGGGGGCTGTTATATATCACATGGAGGACTAGGAACTGGAGGTTATTTAAGACTGTTGTTGTACATACAGACATATGGTAGCTCAGATTAAGAAGGAAATTGTAGAAAGATTATGCCTTCTTAAGTTCTCCAGGAAAGCTCATAGATGCAATAGGTTTATACAGAAACTTCTTTGTACTTAGTTTTGCGTTCCTTGATGGAGGCCTACTTTCCCTGAGCACCGTTCCTAGAAGGTGGCTAAGGATCTTGGGTGCTCTTTGTTAGTAAAATAGTACAATATTGATACTGGACAGAATATAAAAAACAGTAAAGGAATTATCACAAAATCGTGTGGTGGAAAGTCACTGCCTTGAAAGTCATTTCGGCCCGACAGGGATGCAAATCATTGTAATTGGTTGCTCAACAAGGTTTCAAAGTCACTTTCAAACACATGCACTTGTGGTTGAAAGTTTGGAGATTGCACAAAGAATTGTCAAACTTTCTCTTGTTAAATCATCCAAAAAATACACTCTTCCCAAGAATAGTTTTCTGGGCAATTCTTCCCCCTTTCTAAGTGTAACCATTATTTTTGCAACTAAAGAAGATGCTAAAGAAGTTGGATGACAACATATCAAAATTTTTTGCTTGATTGGAGATTGAACCAAAAATAAACAAACAAGTCTTGACTAACAAAATACCCTAAATGGCATCAACACGAACTCCAGAGATAATATCTATGGATAAGCAAGAGTTGTTGTACATTTAGATGGAGAATCTCAATTATAGTGAAGTATATTTCCTGAGATATTGAGTCATATATCTCTTCTCAGCAATTCTGCCGGTGTTAATTAAGGCAGTCGGTCTTCCATCAGAAAGTTTTACATGAGATTGCGTTCTACTTGAACATTTTTAGTGAGTTTGAAAAAGAACTTAATTACATGCTGCCTCCCGAAAAATGGCTAAAACAAAGTAGATACCACATGTGTCTAGTTGAATAGTACTAAGCAGTCATGTACTGGATTATATTTAACTCATTGACAATTTTTCCATTTAGCTAAGGAACTAATGAAAAAAGTAAAACTAAAGGAATATGTTATTGGACTTTTATTGATTATTGTGTACAATATATATAGTGTTACATCATTATTTACATTGCTACAAACTAGGTAATTAATTTTCCTAATTACAATCGGAATATAAATTTACCTAATATAAAAGATATACAAAGATACGGAAATATGTTATCACATCCCATCAGTCGAAGCGGGAGGTTCTCGTACTCTGAGATTGGCTCAAAAATCATCAAAAAGTATGTGCGGAAGTCATTTAGTAAATATATCGGACTTGTCCACGAGCCACTTTTTCACGTACAAGGTGAATATCCATTTCAATGTGTTTAGTGCGCTGATGTTGAACGGGGTTGCCGGAGAGATATATCACACTGACATTATCACAGTAGACCAATGTAGCCTTACGGATTGGGCAGTGAAGTTCCAGCAGAAGGTTGTGTATCCAACAAGACTCAGAGACAACATTCGTGACTCATCTGTACTCAGCTTCGGTACTGGATCGAGACATAGTAGGTTGTCTTTTAGAAGACCAAGAAAGCAAGTTATCTCCGAGGAAGACACAGTAAACAGACATGGATCGACGAGTGTCCGGACAGCTACCCCAGTCAGCGTCAGAATAAGACGTGAGACCAGAGAGTGTGGACTTGTACAGGTGGAGGCCGAAGTGAATATTACCATGTACATAGCGCAAAATACGTTTGAGCGCATTCGTATGTGCATCCGTCGGGTTGTGCATATGTAAGCATATTTGTTGCACGGCATAGGATATATCTGGTCTAGTGAAAGTGAGATACCGTAATGCTCCTGCTAAACTTGATAGTGAGTCGGGTCGGCATACAGAGAACCCAAATAGGCACTAAGTTTGAAATTAGTATCCATCGATGTGTGGGGCAGTTTGCAAGACGTCATGCATGCTCGGTCAAGGATATCTTCGGTGTACTTCCTTTGACAAAGAAATAAGCCACATGCATGTCTCGTAACAGCAATGCCCAAAAAATAGCTTTGGGGGCCCAAATCCTTCATAGCAAACTCAGAGGCATGAGTGACATAATGGATCGGCGAAGTGCATCAGAAGATGTAGTGAGGATGATATCATCAACATATAGTAGGATGTATGACATGTCATTACCCTTGCTATAGATGAACAGTGAATGATCAGATTTGCTATGTGAAAAACCGATAGAGGATACAAAATAAGCAAATCGTTGGTACCATGTACGAGGAACTTGTTTCAGTCCATAGTGATTTCTTCAAAAGACACACATAATCTGGATAACCCGGATCCCTGAATCCCATAGATTGATGCATATATACGATTTCTTGAAGGTCCTCATGCAAGAAAGCATTTTTTACGTCAAACTGATGAATAGGCCACGATTTGGATAAAGCAATACTGAGAACAGTACGAATAGTCGTTGGCTTTACCACCGGGCTGAAAGTTTCATCGCAATCCACTCCCATCTGTTGAGACCTGCCATCACCTACAAGACGGGTCTTGTGTCTCTCAAAAGAACCATCAGATTTCTTTTTATGTCGAAAAATCCACATAGAACGAATAATATTAGCATTAGGAGGATGAGGTACTAAATCCCATGTCTTATTTTCAATAAGAGCATTATATTCGTCAATCGTTGCATTTTTCCAATTAGGATCGGACAAGACATCTTTCGAATTATGAGGAACATGGGAAGGGCCAACCGAAGTGGACAAGTTAAATAGTCGTTTGGGTTTGGAAATGTCGTGCATAGCATAGGTTTCCATTGTTCATCGGGGTGATGCTGGGGGTTGGACGGGATAAGAAAGAGGTGGCCGAGATATGGTAGCGGGATTGAGAATAGGCCCGGAAGTGAGGGGTGGGGCCGAGATGGGGTAGTGGTGTCAGGGAGAAAGGGGTTGGCCGAGAGGCGGCTGAGACGGAAGGCCGAGAAGGGCTATTCCGAGGCTCTCGTTGCGGGGCTGGGTAGACTACCCGTCTTGGGACGACGATGATGGGGTCGATTGCCGGTGATGATGACGACTGATTTTGCAAGTGATGAATTATAAGGGGATTTAGGCCATCATTTATGAAGTAATAGGAATTTGGAGGTGGAGAATTGAGTTTGGCAAAGGGGAATTAGGACTCATCATATATGACATGCCTAGAAATGATTATTTTTCGGCTTGACAAGTCGTAACAATTGTAACCTCGATGATTGGGGGGTAACCAAGAAAGACACACGGGGATGACCGAGGTTGCAACTTGTTGATTTTAGTGGAGGGATGGAGAGGGATAGCATAGACATCCGAAAGTTTGTAAATGCTTATAGGAAGGATCCTGAAGATAGAGAACTTGAGTGGGTGATTTGTGTTTGAGAGACTTGTTTGGGAGAATGTTCAAGAGATAGGTTGTTATTGAGATGGCGTAATGCCAAAAATATGGGGATAGAGGTGTGGGCAAGGATGGCACGAATTAAATTGTTTATGGTTCTAATTTTTCGTTGCCTTTTCCATTTTGTGGAGAGGTGTGTGGACAGGAAAAATGACAAACAAGATTGTGTTTGGCGCAGAACAGTTTGAATTGTTGATTATTGAATTCCCTCCCGTTGTCACGTTGAAGACATTTGATAATCTTTTCAAATTGTGTCTTTATTAAAGCACTAAAGGAAGAAAAAATAGAATAGACTTGGGACTTATTACCAATGAGAAAAGTCCACAGAAAGTTGGAATAATCATTCAAAAACAACACATAATATCTATGCTCGGCCGTCTTAAAATAGGAGAAGTCCATAAATCACTGTGTATTATATCAAATGGCATTAAAGTACAGGTGGGTGAAGAATAAAATGGAAATTTGACATGTTTCTCAAAAATGCAAGATTCACAAACATGAATATTGGAGACATGTTTGCAATCAATAATTTATTTTTGTCAAGGAAGCGTAAAATAGAATCTCCCGGATGTCCTAATCTATTATGTCATAAAAGAGACGAAAGAGCTACAAAGGTTGATGGAGAAGAGGCTGGATGGACGACGGTGGTGGTGATAGGATAAAGGTCCTCAGTACTGTCACATCTCATTATTCGCATCCTTGTCATAAGGTCCTTCATAAAAAAACCAAAAGGATCAAATTCAAGGGAAATATTATTGTCGGTTGTGAAACGACGCACAGAGATTAGATTTTTGATAAGTTTCGGGGCATGGAGGACATTGTTTAAAACTAACGGCGAATGTGGTGGGGAGAGGAATGATTGTCCGTAGGCTCGAATGGGAATGCCTTGTCCACTACCAACAATAATATTTTGATTTAAAATGCTCATATTGAAATAAGACGAGAGTACCTTGGGATGCCGTCATATGAGATATGGCGCTAGTATCAATGTACCAACTGTCATCTGGAACGTTGAGAGACATCGTGTTCATAGACACCTCAATATCCGTCGATGCGTAGGTTGAAGGAAGAGAGACATGTGCATTGTATGCCTGTTGTGGACGTGTGCCGGGGATGTCGCATTGGGGCTGTCGGGCCGAATGTGGGGCCTAGGAGGATGTCGGGTAGGGACACTATGGAGTAGCCCAAGCCAGTTGGACCCACACAGACCATGGTGGGTAGGTAGCCCACGACGGACAATCATTCCTCGTTTCTGCTATTATTTCTCATTCGGCCACCGAAGTTTCAGCCAGAATTTTGCCCTTTGTTTTTATTTCGGAATTGTGAGCCATGTTTTGGATCGTGGGCTTGTCAGTGTGGAAGGGCAGAGGCTGAGCCCCTCGAGTCGGCAATGATGCCACCGGTGGTCACGAGGGCGGCATCGACGGTATTTGCCTTGGCCACGACTCGCTTGATTTTCCGTGTTTCTTCAGGATGAGTCTCGAACGGGCCTCACAGAATGGAGGCAATGGCGTGTTTTGTTGGAGGATGGTAGCGACGCCGTCATAAGATTCATTCAAACTCACAATGAGTTGCATCACCAATCGTTGATTGGTGACCGGAGCACCGACGTTGGAGAGTTGATCGGCAATCATCTTAAGTTCTTGACAATAGGCTGACGCATTAGGAAAATCATCCTGCTAAACGTCCTTGAATTGATTTTCCAAATACAAGGCACGTTGTGTCTTGTTATCATGAAAAATACTTTCTAATGGCTCTCACGTTTGTCGTGCAGTGGTGTCGGTTTCAATGATTGTATGCAATAGATCGTTCGAGATCGTGCCGTAGATCCATTGTAGGGCAATCGCATCTAAGCGGGACCAAAGTTCATCATCGAAATCATCAGGTTTTTCCAGGGGCTTTGATTTTGGAGGGATGATATGGTAGATGACTTTGTACACATGACAATGAATCTTAAATAGTTCCGCCCAAGATGAATACTGAACCTTTTCCATCTCAAGAGTTATAGGAATGAAATTCTTGATGTTAACTTCAAGAGCATGATGAAATTTAGGTTGTTCAGTCATTGAAAATTGGAGAAGAAGAGAGGAAGTAGGCTGCCGAGATGTCAAAGAAAGAAGGAGGAGGACGGCGGAAAAAGAGGAGGACTGCCCGGGGGGGCGGCTAGGGAGAAAAATTTAGGGTTTGGCTTCTGATACCATAAAGGAATATGTTCTCTGCCTTTCATTGATTATTGTGTACAATATATATAGTGTTACATAATAATTTACATAGCTACAATCTAGGTAACTAATCTTCCTAATTACAATTGAAATATAAATTTACCTAATATAAAAGATATATAAAGATACGGGAATATTTTGGAAATATTCTATCAAAAACAATTCATTGTAGATAGTAAGTGTTCTTGCCTGTAATAGACAGGGCATTTGGTCTAGTATGAATCTCGCTTAGGGTGCGAGAGGTCCCGATTTCAATTCTCGGAATGCCCCTATATAAACAAACATCTTTTTCTGGGGTTGAGGCTAGCTCACTTGATGAGCTTCCTGATCAAACCCCATGTTTATATTCTGTCAAGATCTATGCTATTCTCGATGAATTTACTAAGATGAGCCATTAGGTACCAGATCTTTGGCCGCCATATGCTTTTAATTATGCTTCTCTTCGCGACCTTACTTAGAACCCCTGATAAAATTCTCGCCCTTTGGTGATCTTGTCACGAGGAATGGAAGCATGTAAAAGAAGTTATTCCATATTAAACGTCCAAAGTAAAATGAGCTGAAGAAGTGTACATTTTTGTTGATTTTATACAGTCAGAATTGAGTAGTGGTATCTTTACAATTTTCTATCTAAAGGGGGTGATGTAAAACAGTGAATGAGTACTAATATCCAATGAAATCATGCAGCTGGTGCACTCGGCATAGTATGTTTCCGTCTGGTTGCTCTAATGTAACAGACTATAGCTAACAAGAATGCAGTGGCTAAGCCCCCAAGAATAACTCCCAAATTGACTTGTCAATTGAATCATGATGCTTCTTCTCAATTTGAATATACTGTGCTTGAGAAATCCGATCGTGTTCATCTGAGGAACCAACCACCTTAGCCTTCTTTTCATCTTCTTGATGTTGGCTCAGACCTGGTGCAGGTGCAGCATCAGTAGAAGACTTAACCAATTTATGGTGATTTCCAAGTTTTCGAAACGAAGGTAATGGGCTAGCAGCAGGGGGGTTTGCAAAAGTTATTGCAGTATCAGCCCTAGCCAGATATACAAGAGCATTTATGAAGATCAAACAAAGAAGAAAAAATTTAGCCATGGTGATCAATTTCGTGATATTCTCAAGATGCTTTTAAGTCTAGAGGCAATGCATTGCTCTAGGACAGAGCCTTTGAACCATTTATATAGAGCCATAGAGGGCAAGATCTAACAAGGAAAGTTCCCTTTGTCTTGATTCGAAAAATAGTTTGATGACTAATTTAGTGTTGTTTGTTTGTTATGAAATTGTCTGCAGAGTAGGGGAAATAAACTAAGATGCACGTGTGAGCCTATAGAATTATTTGCATTACATCTGTGACTTAATGAGGGGAACATGATGTTTAAACTATGTTTAATTGTAAAGTTGTGATGCAGTTGATCTAAACGGTAGAATAGTGTAATTTTAGTATTTTACTTAAGGGAGTTCTATTATTAATGTCATATATATAGAGTATACAATTGTAATCCTAATAGAATTAGAATTTCTATTTTACATTAATTACCTTAATTACACTAAATATTAAGGTAAAACCAACCGGAGAAGATGCGTTTGTTTGTTACACGTGCACAGCCTCAACCGTGGACATTTTCTAACAACGGCCATTTTAGGCCCCCCTCCCCCCCCCCCCTACCCCTTAATATTTATTTTTAACCCATAAGTTATTATATTTACACTTTAACCCAATTTTTCAACTATAAATAACTCATTTTCTCTTCATCTTTCTCACAAATCTTCCTACAATCTCTCTAATTTCTCAATATATCTCTCTACATTGTTTGCTAAATATTCAATTTTATTAATTCATTTGGGAATTGGGAGTGAAGTTGGCAACTAGCTTGAGGATCTTCCATCGAGCAAAGTTTCAATTTTCAACCTCTCGATTACACGTCGACGTTACGTCGGCGTTTGGTACATTCGTTCCTTCATTAAATTATTATTGTCTGTTTATTTTATTTAGCGCACTTAATTTTATTGTCTTTAATTATTTATTATCATAATTAAAATGGAAGGATTAAAAGGTATGTTTAAGGGTAAGGGTAAGGGTGCTTCTTCTAGTAGGGGCAACCAGGGCAAGGGTACTTCTTCTAGTCATCTTATTCCTACACATGATGATTTTGTTGATACTCAACATTTTCCTACAATACCATTAGATTTAGACCAGAGCTATTTTCGGAACTCAAGAAGACTTTAATTTAGACGATGATCTAGATGATATACCCACTAATGTTGATGACAACACACCCACTAGTGCACCTTCAACTGAAATACCTCCTATTCCCCCTAGTATGAGACGAGGTCCAGCAAAACGACCATTAAAATCAGATGCATGGACATTTTTTGATAGGGACGTAGAGAATCAAGTAGCCATATGTAAAATTTGTAAAAATGTTTTAAAATTTAAAACGGAAAAGGTCACGGTGGGACGGGGGTTTAATTAGACACGTAGTAAGTGCTCATCCAGCCTAGGTATGCCCAATACCAAAGCTTCAAAACCGGGTGCGCAAACGCCCGCTCCATCGGGACAAGGTTCACATACCGATACTATCCCGGACCAAGTACGTGGTCAAATTAACCCTATGACGGGGGGAATTGTAGGCTCTAAATACAACAAACATAGAGATAGGGAAGCAATATCAAAATTAGTTGTTGTGGAGGGTTTGCCTTTTTCATTTCCTTCATCTCCCGGTTTTATTCATTACATTAGAGATATATATAATCCCGCTTTTAACGGTCTTCCTAGGTCAACTGTTAAGAGAGATGTATTTAAATTTGCGCATGAATATCAACAATATTTACGTTTTTCATTATATCATTTTAATGGCAAAGTATCTATCACGTCCGATATAGGTCGTAGTACTAACGGCCATGATTATTTAATCGTAACTTGTCATTGGATAGATTATAAATGGTCTATGCAAAAACGTATTTTAGCGTATAGATATATAGATGATAGGCACACCTGGTACTTTTATTGCAGAAAATATTTATCAAGTGTGCGATTATTACGGAATTACCGATAAAATTATGACTATTACATTAGATAACGCTTCTAATAACAATTACGCAATTACAATGTTAAAAAATAGTTTAGCTCCATCTTTTCCAGACCATTTTCATATAAAATGCGCGTGCCATATATATAACTTAATTGTAAAGGATGGTCTATCACTTTTTGAAGACATTCTTAGTAAAATACAATTTGCTATAAACTTTATTTTTAAAAGTAATAAAGTACAACGTAGAAAAGAATATAAAAAAACTTGTCACGATTGTGGACTACCTTTATAGAAGAATTCCACAAGAAGTATCGACTAGGTGGAATTCTTTATACGAGCAACTACTTGTTGCTTATGACTATAAATTACCTATAACTTTATTTTTTAACTCTCATAATAAAAACCCAATTTGATATGATTTTAGATAGTGATTGGGTAAAAATTTCCGAACTTATTGTATTTTTAGAGAAATTTTTTCAAGCAACAAAAGAATTTTCCGGTATATATTATCCTACTATTTCAACTATGTTATTTTATATAACTCTAATATTTTTATTACTTAGTGAATATATGGAAAAACCAAACTTATAAGGCGCCTATTAAAAAAATGTTTGTCAAAATAAAAAAATATTTTATTCCTATTCCTTCTATTTATATTATTGGTTCTCGTATTAAATCCTACTATTAAAATAGACGGTACTAAATCACTAATTGAAACTATTTACGATTGTATAGAAGTACTACCACCTCCAAGTCCCAAAATCTAAATCACCCACCACCTATTGAACAAACTAAAGAAGAAGTGTTGAATAGCGTAGAACACCAATGCAAAAATATATATAGATTTTATCAACAAGAAAATGCTAGTAACGTACCGGCTACCATACCATCTTCTTCATCTTCAACACAACCTCACAAAAGACATGCTGTTTCGCGGCTAGTATTGAAAGCCTCGAAATAGAATGTGCGGCCGTACCTCTACTAACCAAATTAGCGAGTTGGATATTTTTGTTTTGCAGTGGTTCTGTACCGTATCAAGAAGTTATCAATGAAGATGGACAAGAAGACTTGCTTTGAAATCTTGGAGGGGAATGAGAAGACCTTTCCGACACTTTCATTGATGGCTCGAGATGTTTTGAACATTCAAGCGTCATCAATCTGCGTCGGAAAGCGCTTTTTCTCAGAGCGCAGATATCAAATAGGAGACCACAGACACTCATTGGCCGGAGACACTTGGAAATTGCAAGTATTATTCAGAGATTGGATACGAGCGGAGCGGAGAAGGTGCGGTCAACCGGAGATCAACGAAGAAGATGATGAAAACTACAACGAAATCTTAACCGAAGGTAGTGGAAGCGACGTGGATCAATTTGACCAACAAATACCTATTCCAACCGAAGAACCACATGAAATCATCAAGCAATTAGAACGATTTTTTTGAAAATGTAATTTTTTTAATTGCAATTTTTATTATGTAATTTGCAACTTTTGGACAACACCATAAAGTTGCAATTTAGATTTTAGACAATTGTATTTGTATTACAAAAAAATCATGTCTATTAAATAATATAAGAGGCACAAAAAAAATGAATTTTCAAGAAGCAACTAAAGGCCAAATGACACCTTTTTAAATGACTTCATGGTATACGTAGTCTAAGGGGTCTTTTGGTAGGTGGTTAGATTTATACTGGTATTAGTAATACAAGGATTAGTTATAAGGTAATCTATGTATTGTTTTATGCAGAGATTAGTTATGATATACATACTAAAAGAATGCTACCAAACATGGTACAACTTATGCAGAATTTAATACATGAATAACTTAGCTCCTATCTAAATACCAAACGATCCCTAAATGTTTAGTAAATTTGGCATTTCTGATTCATTTTATGCTGCAAACCTGGGACGTAGATCAAATGATTGCAGGATCAACAAAGCTGGTCGGGGACTGAAGGCATAAGCAAGCAAAGCAATACAACTCGCACTCAAAAGTTTAAACATGCTCAGCCTTGAGTTTGAATCTGATAAAAAGAGACATAATTCATTCAGTGAAACAACCAAAAATTCAGGATACCCGAACTCAAGAAAACTCAATCCACTCTTTTTCCTTGGGGACAAAATCAAATGATTGCTTTGTTTCGGTGCTCAAGCAAAATTTTTTGATATATCCAATACGTTCCGCTTTCAACCATCATCCATTGTTTTAGCTGTAAATCAATGTATTAAAGCGTGAGATTTAAGAATACTATAGTTTCAAGAATCTTTAACTTGTCCTGATTAGAAAACAGATTAGTTACCAGTATTTAAAATCTCAAATAAAAAGAACGGAATTGAGCTTAGGATTGAGAAATAGTTGATCAATTAGTTGATTCATTATTTTTGCACTCCTGTGTCACCAGAAGCAATATCAAAGGATTTCAAGACATCAATTAAATCCAAATCCGTTACACCAAGATAATGGAGAACTTACATATTTCAACGCTGACACTTTTAAGTTGAAGTTTTAACTTTAATAGAGTTTGATGCACGTAAACAAGAATCTAGAAGAACTCTCCAGAATGAGCAAATCTTCGACCAAATGCAGCTGTAAGCTAGTGTTGGCTCAACATGATTTTCCTTAAACATCACCCTAAAATAGATATAGTACATGATACATGAAAACTCAGGCTAAGCTGTGAACTTGATTTTAACTTCTCAATCATAATAGGTTGTCTTAACATAACTCATAAAAGTCAGCGTAACCAGACAAAGCCTCAACATTGAATCCACTTTAGAAACTATGAGGCCCCTCATGCTGAAAAGGCTCATAATTTTAAATAAGAAGCTTCTCAATAGCATCCTGCGTCACAAAAAAGAGAAATCCATTTCAGTACCAAACCAAGGGAAGAAGGATCCAAGTAAAATTTTAGAAACAAAAAAAGAAATTCTTCAGGATAATATTACCTTCAGCTGCTGTATTTGTGATTTCAACTGGCTTCCCTCGTTGCTTGTTACAGAACAAGCAATCACAGGTCGGGTAACACCGCATGCTCGACCAAGAGCTTGCTTTGAAGGAACAAAAACATAGGGGACATTCTGAAATTGAGAGAGAAATGGTGATAAGAAAAAGTTAGCAATTATCGGTAATTTATAGCATCTCAAGGCAATTCTATTTGTCAAAAGTACAAATTAGCACAAAAACTAGGAGGAATTGCAGTGTTGCGATAGAGTAAGCATAGTCCAAAAACGGAGCAAAGTAGGGAAGGCTAATTTAAAAATGCAATATTAATTAACGCTAATCACTTGAAAACTTGAGTTGTTTTGGAAGCATTAAGGGCGGGGAGGTTAAGGGTGTTGTTCGCATGACGTAGGGGACGAGCGACCGGGCCTGATGAGATCACAGTTGAATTTTGGAAGAACGCAGGCATGGCAGGTTTGGAGTGGTTGACTGAGTTGTTTAATGCCATTTTTAAGACTGCGAGAATGCCCAAAGAATAGAGGTGGAGTACAATGATCCATTTGTATAAGAACAAAAGTGATATCCAGAGTTGCAACAACTATAGGAGTATCAAACTGCTAAGTCACATTATGAAAGTTTAAGAAAGTTGTGGAGATGAGGGTGAAAAGGTGTCAATTTTCGAGAACCAGTTTGGATTCATGTCGGGGCGTTCGACTACATAAGTAATTCATCTTATTAGGAGGTTGGTGGAGCAGTATAGGAAGAGAAAGAGACTTACATTTGGTTTTCATCGACCTCGGAAAGGCATACGACAAAGTCCATAGGGAGGTTCTATGGAGATGTTTAGAGGTTAGAGGTGTACCTGTGGCGTACACTATGGTGATCAAAAACATGTATGATGAAGCCAAGACCAGGGTACAGGGTACAGACAGTAAGAAGACTCGGAGCACTTTCCAGTGATGTTGGGGCTGCACCAGGGATCAGCTCTAAGCCCATTCTTATTTGTTTTGGTGATGGATGGACTTGCGTGACAAATCCAAGGGGAGGTAACATGGTGTATGTTATTCGCAGACGACATAGTCCTGATTGATGAGACTCACAGCGAAGTGAACGCTAAGTTGGAGGTTTGGAGACAGACTATGAAGTCTAAAGGGTTATACTTGGAGTGCAAGTTCAGTAACAGGAGCGACCTTGAGACAAGGGTAGAGGCGAGGCTTGGTACTCAGGTCATTCCAAAGAAAGGAAGCTTCAAGTACCTCGGGTCTATTATCCAAGGGGATGGAGAGATTGATGACAATGTCACACATCGTATCGGGCAGGGTGGATGAAATGGAGGCTGGCATCTGGAGTCTTATGCGACAAAAAAGTGCCATCAAAACTTAAAGACAAATTTTATAAGGCGGTGGTTAGACCGATTATGTTGTATGGGGCGGAGTGTTGGTCAGTCAAGACTTCACACACCCAAAAGATGAAAGTTGCGGAGATGATGCTGAGATGGATATGTAGACATACAAGGAAGGATATGATTAGAAATGATGATATCCAGGACAGTGTGAGTGGCCGCGGTGGAGAATAAGATGCGGGAAGCGAGGTTGAAATGGTTTGGGTATATGCAGAGGAGAGACACAAATGCCCCAGTGCGGAATTGTGAGAGGTTGGTTATGGACGGGTTCAGGAAAGATAGAGGTAGGTCGAAGAAGTATTGGAGAGATGTGATTAGACAGGATATGGCGCAGGTGCAACTTACTGAGGGCATGACCTTAGATAGGGGTAGTGGATGACACGAATTAGGGTAGAAGGGTAGTAGGTAGGCGAGCGTAGTCCAACTTACGTTTGCAAACTGGTAGTTGCATTGTTATTATTGTAGGCCCGCTTAGTATATCATACTAATAGGCGCAGTATTGTTAAAGAGTCCCATGTAGTTTGATTTCTGCTGTTGTGTGTCCTTTAGTGTACTTTGTTTAGCTTATTTACATACGCTAGTCACTGCTTACTTTTTCAAAATGCACTACCACGACTTATTCGCTTTTGATATAAGCATTTTCATACTGTTTCACATTTTTTTATCGAATCTGACCATTTCTCTTACTTTGCTCTTGTTTTGCTTTTGCTTGTGTTTATGCTTATGCTTTGTCTTGAGCCGAAGGTCTCTCGAAACAACCGATCTACCTTGGTACCGATCTACCTACCAAGGTAGAGGTAAAGTCTGTGTACACTCTACCCTCCCCAGACCCCACGTTGTGGAATTTCACTGGGTATGTTGTTGTAATCAATTGAAAACTACACACAAGTTCTAAGAATAATTTATCACTACCAAAGAATCAAACAATCAGGAGAGAAAAAATAAAGAGTTTTTTTTTGTGTGTGGGGGGGGGGGTATAAGTGAAGGGCGGTCATTCCCCCTACCCCTTAGATTGAGAATGGCATCATCCAAATTGTTGCATAAGTTTCTTTTGCACTTTTCATTAACCAAACAACATATTAAAAGCCTTCAAGTTAATCTTGACTCTATTAGATTTAAATGTGGCAGACAAAACAATTGTTATCTGGGTAATACTCATTTAATCCAATCATATGTGAGTTGGCTCTGTCGTTAATAGAGAACAAATATAAATTCTTCAACAATAAATAGGGGCATCAATTTCAACGGTGGATTACTTGAGTATCAACAACAAAAATTATTTCTTTTTACTCCATCTGTATGTGCTCCTTGAAAAAGTCAAATGGGTTGTTGGATGATTGAAGGGACGCAACAGAAAGATTTTGTCAAATTCAAACCATATGCAAACAATGTTGGAAAGTTAAGAAGCTGATGTACATGTTTTCCAAATCTTTTGTCTATTTGATTATTATGAGAGGGGAATTCAGGAACAGATCGATGACTCAAAAAGGTGAAAGGATCTCCAATATCACCAACCCCATCATTCCAACACCGATATAAGACAACTATTAGAGGTATCGCCAAAGAAATGACTGACCATGAAAGCAATGTCTTACAAACATTTCGAAAGATAGAATCATAAACTTATGTAACTCCAATTGTCTTCCAGCAGAGAAATTATATATGTGCATATATAAAAATCCTAGTACTTTATCCTTCTGAAAATTAGTAAGCTTGATTATATGACAGTGGAAGTTCACGCTCCCAGCATCTATAAGAACTAAGAAGCTACCTAGAATAATTCTTCAAATGGACCAGCAAGGAATTTAATTTGAATTTATTTACTAGCTCAAGATTCAACCATATGCAGTGTGGAGAATGGTCTGCTTGTTTTAGTTTGTTTTCTAGGTCAAATAAGGAGACTAAATGTCAGAAAGCAGAATAACACAACTCTTTTTTAACACAACTCTTTTTTAACACAAACTCTTCCGCGGCTGGAATCCACTTCCTCCAGCAAAGAACTATTGTTTCTTTAGGGGCAGGGGGGCACAAGCGGGTTGGTGGTCGGGTATGACACTTTTATTGCTAAATAGAAAGCACATATCTATCTGATAAACAACACCGCAGAGGATGAACCACTGGCTCCAGCAAACCTAACTCTTTGTCATGTACTAAAGAGTTAATCTTTTCAGCACTGACAAACCTCAAACGTCACTATATTACCCTATTAAGTTTCATGAATATGATATATCACAAAATAAGGAGAAATAGCATTCCCTTGCACAGAAACCATAAAAGCTAAACATCACACCTAAATCAGTTAATCTCCGCTTTAATAAGAATAACAGCACTTCAGTCTAGCCATCAAGCTGATAAACCTCAAACGTCACTATATTACCCTATTAAGTGCCATGAATATGCTATATCACAAAATAAGGTGAAATAGCATTCCCTTGCACAGAAACCATAAAAGTTAAACATCACACCTAAATCAATTAATCTCCGCTTTAATAAGAATAAACACACTTCAGTCTAGCCATCAAGCTATACTAAGCAACCACACCAATCTTCTTCTTTTCTTAATAATAAGCAACAAAACAATTCTTTTTGACAAACAAGCAAGTATACACATGATTTCAATCGTCCGAACACAGTAGTTATAACTTATAACCAGCCAAAAGGTTGACACGACAAAAGGAAAAAAAGTACTACCTTATCTTCAGCAAGGAGTGGGAGGTGAAGAAGGATTTCAAGGGGCTCTGTATCAGCCGCCATGACAACAAATTCCGCAATTCCTCTGTTTAGTGTCTTTGTGGCTGAAACAACACACAAACTCAGTTCTCCATTACATGAATAAACAACTTATACACTGAAAAATACATAAAGGGTGTGTTTGGTATGGAGGAAAATGTTTTCTTGAAAACATTTTCCAATTTTCACATGTTTGGTTGGCCAAAATTTTTGGAGAACATTTTCTCTACGAAAACAAATTCCTCAAAAATTAGGAAAATGACTTCCTTAATGAAGGGAAAACTAGTTACATAAGTGACATTCCAAGTTCATTGACTCCTTCCCACCCACCCGCACCCTTTGACCAACCCACCCCCATTCCCCACTCCATCCCACGCCCATAGTGTTTTGCTAGATTACATACAATTTCCCTTGGGATGATATTTTTTACTTCCTTAACAAACACTAGAAAATAAGTAAGAAACCACTTGTTTTCCAAGAAGACATTTAGGGAAATATTTTCTTCTTACCAAACACACCCTAAATGAATAAACAACTTATACACTAAAAAAGACGTAAAGATTGAATTTTTATTTCCAAGAAAATAGTAATACCTTCATTAGCGCCCTTCTTAAGTTGCTTATAGTTAGCAGCTTGTTGAACCAAGTCCATTATCGTTGTAGTAAGCTGTGCATCCGTAAGCGGGTATGCTTTTGGGTTCACAGTTTCTGTAGTCTATAATTAAACATTTTCACAAACAAAAACAACATTATCTTTTTGTGATAAAACATAATAATAAAGCAAAATGAAGGTCAACAACAAATACACACACATATAGAGAGAAATAAAGAGAAAATACCATGGTGGCTGAGAGTTGAGAATGTGGGAAGGAGCTGCAATTAGGGTTTATGGAAGCCTAACAGAAAAAGAGCTAGGGTTTTAAGGGAACGAATTTTCAGATACTTAACAATCGATCGGGTTTTATTTGGTCACTTTTGATACCTTAATATTAATAAATTCTAAATTGAGTCCTTATCATGGTTCACTAAAGCATATTTAACCTTGGAAGTAATGAAAATGTGTATTTTTGTCCTTTTTCTATTGGAATATGCAATATATAAATTAATTTTAGAGATATATTAAGTAAGATATAGAGTAATAGTATAAATTTAATGTAATGCATAGTATTTAAATGATTTAATATTTAAAAGCTCATTAAATTTGTGAAGATTAACTAGTAGAAGGATAAAAATGTACATATTAGTTAATTAAAAGTTAAATATGCTTAATCATATATTATAATGGTCAAACAAATTTTTGATATTTTTGTGATAAAAATGTGAATTCCCTATACTATTATTACGTAAATTATACCTTCTCAACAATTTGAATTTTCTTAATTCAAGCTTTAATAGTGGTGTCCTAATTCATCAAATTTTATTTACATGTTTTTCAAATTCTATTTACATGACTATTTGAAATACATATATTTATGTCAGGACAAACTTTGTATTTATATTTTATGAATATAATTTAATCTTCTATAGCGAATCTTTTGCCTTACTTCTAGTTATAAATTATGGAGTACTTATTATTTAAAGTGTTATTGCTTAAATGATTAAATAGTACAAACTATATTAGAAATTACGGCAATAATGTATGAAAACAAAACTCCATATTTTACTTTTAAGAAAAGGTGTGCATGTTTTTTGTAAATGATCAAATACTTCAAAAATATATTAGAAACTATGGCGATAATGTATAAAAACAAAATTCAGACATTTTATTTTTAATAAAAGGTGGGCATGTTTTTTTGTGAAATGAGACGGGTGTCGGATATCATGTGCTTGTGGAAAGTTAAAAGCCAGCAATAAATCAAGCTATGATTAAACTCTTGCTAAATGTCAAGTTATCTATAGATTGTTTTTTGTTTTTGCATAACGGGTTTGGCACTTATGCTATGCAACTATTTATATTTTGTACTTAATAAACGCTCTTTTGAATTTGAACATTTATGCAACTAATAACAAATTACACCCTTTCACAAGTTCTTTTCTTCTTTCTTCCTCTCCCACAACTCCCTCTCAAGTTTGAAGTGTATAAACAAGGGAGCCGACATGTTTTGAAATTATGAGATAAATTCATGATGATTTAAAGTTGAGATTTTGTTTAGACATGTAATTTGAATTTTTTATGTTGTATTTTTTCTTATAGATATAAAAATCTCATAAGTTGTGAAAATCATCAAAACTTTCTCAATTCTTATCGAATCTTACCAAATGATCAAGTCATAGTTCATAACAAAATTAATACGCTACTAGAAGGCCTTTCTGAAAAATACAACATCAATTGATCGAATTTTAGTTCAATAAAATGGAAAATTGAACATGGGTTGTAGTGTTACTACTCTTTGATATATCCTCTCACGTGGTTGGTAAGAGTAAATTTGTCATAAATATTCTACCAACTTGTAGATTTTTTAATATTTGATATAAATGATTGGTAAATATATTGAATCTATTTTTACAAAGTATAAACTTATGGGTCAACTTTTATATTTAAAAATTTTGAAATCATGATTTGGATACAAATGCTAATTTTATCTCATGAGATGAAATCGCATGTCCAAACTTACTAACATATTAGTAGTTTTGTTATGAAATATGTATCCTTTGTATGGATGTCCATACACATTCACTAACCTTTTGTATATTACATGTACCTATTAGTTTGAGCACTTAATATTTGTAACCTCCATTGGGTGGTTTCATCCTATAAATTGGGATGTTATTCACCTTTGAAGGGAGACGAATATACACTTGAAATAAGAAGAAAGTCGCATCCTCCTCTCTACTTCTTTGTCTACATCTCTTGTCTTATATTGCTATTGCTGCCATTTTATAACACGTTATCATGAGATTCTACCGACTCAAGGAATTTTCAGAGGCTAAGGTACTATTTTGTACTCTCTATTTTATGGCTAACCTTACAAAACCTGAGTTCGTTGCCCTCGATATTTCGGGCAAGAACTACCTATCATGAGTGCTAGATGCTGAAATACATTTGGATGTTATGCGTCTTGGAGACACAATTAAAGAAAATAATGAAGCATCCAACCAAGAAAACGCCAATACTATGATATTCATACGCCATCACCTTGTTAAGGCCCTGAAGACGGAATATCTTACTATTAAAGATCCGCTTGTTTTATGGAAAAAATTGAAAGAAATGTATGACCACCTGAAGATGGTCTTCATCCCAAAAGCACGATACGAATGGATCAATCTAAGGCTACAAGATTTCAAGTCAGTTATGAAGTACAATTCTATGATGTTTAGAATTACTTCTATATTGACACTATGTGGAGAAAATATTAGTGATTCTGATATACTGAAAAAGTCGTTCTCCACCTTTCATGCCTCGAATGTGCTCCTGCAGTAGCAATATCGAGAGAAATGTTTCACAAAGTATTGTGATTTGATTGCTCACCTTCTAGTGGTTGAACAAAATAACGATTTGCTGATGAAAAATCATGAGAATCGACCTACTGGCGTTGCACCACTCCTCGAAGTGAATGAGGTGTACGCCCAATACTCTAGGCGTGGAAAACGTCGTGGCCCTAGTCGTGATCATGGTCGTGGTCGTGATAGTGGCCTGGTCGTGACAGTGGCCATGGTCGTGATAATGGTCAAGAAAGAAATTTTTTCCTTGGTGTTAATCATTCATCAAAGAAAAATTGCTACTAGAAGGGAAAAAAGAAGGATGAGAGGCATGAAGTGCCAGAAGTACGTGGCTTAGAAAACAAATGCTATCGATGTGGTGGAAGAGAATACTAGTCACGTACCTGTCGTACGGCAAAGCACTTGGTTGAGCTTTATCAAGCATCAATGAAAAAGAAAAGAAAAATCCCGAAGCAAATTTTATCTCTGAAAATTAATTTGACATCACACACTTGGATGTAGCAGATTTCTTTGAGTACCCTGAAGGAAACATAGATTACTTGATTGGTGATGATTATGTGGTTAGAGATGATTAAGTTGTTTTTTATGCATTATTTTTGCTAGTCACAATAGTTAATGAATAAAAGATCATATCATAATAATTGTTTATGTGATTACTTAAAATTGTGCTTGTAATCTCTTATTGAAATTTGTACTGCTGATGCTCCATTTCGTGTGTATAATTTTGTTGTGGATTGAAGTCATATGTTATTTACTGCTTTGATTTAAACTGAATGGGGAATTGTTAATAAAATAATTATTATATCTCAAAATAAGTTAAACATGTTCTTTATTCTAATATCATACAATTATGAGTCTTAATATTCCGCCATTAAGTCCTTGTATTTAATTGAATTGATACAAATATTGAATGTCTTAATGACATTTATTATGAGAATATTTGATCCGTTTCCCAGATGATTTTCTTCAAACAATTGAATGCCATATATTATTTTTAATGAACAGTATATTGTCAGTTTCTAACATATCATTTGAATTTGTTCCAATTCAATTGATAACGTATTTGACCTCTTAAATAGCCATCATTGGCTTATATTTTATTTCAAAAATGAAACGCTGGCTTATATATAGTTCTATGTTTATAGTCTAGTATTACTGTTTTTTTAACGCTAGTTTGTTGGTCGTATGAAAATATTATGTACGGAGTATATATTTGGTATGTGGTGAGAATCATTAATTTATAGTAGTTGATAAATGAGTTTAAAGGTATGGACGTTAAATTTGAGAGGGTGATTAATGATAATTAAATGAGTTTAATTTTCTGTAAAGTGTTAAGGTAACAATTAAAGGAAAAGACACAAAAATGTTTAAAGAATGATAATAATTATACAGATCATGGCTTGCCCAGAATTTTTGCATTGGTGTGTATCCATATTTGTGGTTATATTTCTTCTGAATGCTTTTTATGGCCAATGCCTTTATGGCCTTTAATAAAATATTAATAATATCTCAAAAAAGAATAAGAATCAATTTTGGAATTTCTTACTATGTTCATTCAGTAATATGTCGTGTAGTTCATTCAGTAACGATTACTTCGTTATATTACTTAGTTTCCACTTTGTATTTTATGACAATGCTAGTAGTTATTGCGTATTAGTTTTACTTTGTGTATGCCATTCTATTTGAAGATATGGATACTTCTCAAAGCAAGTTTGGATTACAATTCAATTATGAAGATATTTGTCTGATTGATTATGCTACTACACATACGATTTTTAAAGACAAGAAATATTTTTCTCATCTACTTATGGGTAAGGCAAATGTTAATACCATTTCTGGTAGTACCAACTTGATTGAAGGCTCCGGAAGAGCCACCATAATTTTGCCTAAGGGAACAAAATTCATTATAAACAATGCCATGTTCTCTCCTAAATCCCGAAGGAACTTATCAAGTTTTAAAGATATCCGTCAAAATGGATACCATATTAAAACAATGGATGAGATGAATCTTGAATATATTGGTATCACCAAGGATGTCTCTGGCCAAGAAGTTGTTATGGAAAAGTTTCTTGCCTTGTCTACTGCTTATATTGGACAAGAATTGGTGTGATTGAGGCACACTCTGTCGTAAATCAGAAGTTTACTGACTCCAATATGTTTGTACTTTGGCATGATCGACTGGGACACCATGGATCTATAATGATGAGACGAATTATAGAAAATTCCAATGGTCATCCATTAAAGAACCTAAAGATTGTTTTAAACAATTAATTTTCTCGTCCTTCTTGTTATCAAGGCAAGTTAATTATTAGGCCATCGCCTACAAAGGTTGGGTTTGAATCCCCTGAATTTTTGGAACGTATACATGGGGATATTTGTGGACCTATTCACCCACCTAGTCGATCATTTAGATATTTTATGGTCCTAATAGATGCTTCTTCTAGATGGTCTCATGTGTGCCTATTGTCATCTCGCAACCTGGCGTTTGCAAAATTACTGGCACAAATAATTTGATTACGGGCACAGTTTCCCGATAATCTGATAAAGTCTATTCGCCTTGATAATGCTGCAGAGTTTTCATCCCAAGCATTTAATGATTATTGTTTATTAATTGGGATAAAAGTTGAACATCATGTAGCTCATGTTCATACTCAAAATGGCCTTGCTGAGTCATTAATTAAATGTCTGCAGTTGATAGCAAGACCATTACTTATGAATACAAGGTTACCCACGTCTGTTTGGGGTCACGCTATTTTGCATGCAATAATACTTGTGCGTCTCAGACCGATAAATTATCACAAATTTTCTCCGTTGCAATTGGTTTTGGTTAAGAACCTAATATATCTCATCTAAGAATTTTTGGATGCGTCGTATATGTGCATGTAGCACCACTACATCGCACCAAGATGGGCCCCCAAAGAAGATTAGGGATATATGTTGGGTTTGACTCCCCCTTAATTATTCGTTATCTTGAACCATTAACAGGAGATATGTTCACTGCTCGATTTGCTGATTATCGATTTGATGAGACAATTTTCCCAAAATTAGGGGAGAGAATAATAAAATAAAAAATAAAATTTTGTGGAATAGTCCATCATTATATCATCTTGATCCACATGCTTCTACTTGTGAGCAAGAGGTCCAAAAGATTATTCACTTGCAGAAAATAGCAAATCAAATGCCAGACGCATTTACATATTTGAAAAGGATTACCAAATCACATATCCCTGCAGAGAATGTACCAATTCAGATTGATGTCCTTGTAGGACCATCTACTAGTGTCACGGCAAATGAGTCCAAAGCACGCCTGAAGCGTGGTAGACCATTGGGTTCTAAGGATCGAAATCCTAGAAAAATAAAAATAAATGATCAAGATGACACTAAGAAAGAATCTCATAAAGAAATGCAAGATTTGATCAATCATGATATTCTTGAAGAAATCAATGAGCCTCAACCTCAAGAAAATAAAGAAATATCAATAAACCCAAGTGAGGTTAGAACTAATTTGAATCGCGTGGAAATAAACGTGGATTATGTTTTTGCTTATAATGTTGCAACTAGAATTATGCAAGACAGTGAGGATTTTGAACCCCAATCTGTTAAAGAATGCCGAGAAAGATGTGATTGGCCAAAATGGCAAGAGGCAATTCAATCAGAGTTAAACTCACTTACCAAACGGGAAGTTTTTGGACCCGTAGTCCAAACACCTAATGGTATTAAGCATGTTGGTTATAAATGAGTTTTTGTGCAAAAAAGAAATGAGAAAAATGAGATACAAAGATATAAGGCACGCCTTGTTGCACAAGGATTTTCACAAAGGCCTGGTGTCGATTATGAAGAGACGTACCCACGTGTTATGGACGCAATAACATTCATATCTCATTAGTTTCGCTGTCCATGAGAGACTTGAGATGCACTTAATGGATGTGGTTACATCCTATCTCTATGGAACACTTGAAAATGAAATATACATGAAAATTCCTAAAGGATTTAAGATGCCTGAAGCATGTAGTTCAAAGTCTCAAGAAATGCACTCAATCAGATTGCAAAGATCATTGTATGGTTTAAAGCAATACGGACGCATGTGGTATAATCGCCTTAGTGAGTATTTGTTAAAGGAATGCTATACAAATGATGTCATTTTCCCATGTGTTTTTATAAAGAAAACAATATCGGAATTTATAGTACTTGATGTATATGTTGACGACATAAACCTCATTGGAACTTCTGCAGAGCTCAAAAGGGCGATTGATTTTTTAAATAAGGAATCTGAGATGAAAGATCTTGGAAAGACAAAATTATTTCTTGGTTTACAAATTGAACATTTGATAAATGGTATCTTTGTCCATCAATCTGCATATACATGAAAAGTATTGAAACGATTTTATATGGATGAAGCACATCCATTAAGTACCCCAATGGTTGTTAGATAACTTGATGTGAATAAAGATTTGTTCCAACTACAAGAAAATAATGAGAAAATTCTTGATCCTGAAGTACCATATCTTAGTGCAATTGGTGCACTAATGTATCTTGCCAATATCACAAGGCCTGACATAGCATTTTCAGTTAATGTGTTAGTAAAATATAATTGTGCTCCTACAATGAGACACTGGAACGGAATTAAACACATATTGCGGTATCTAAAAGGGACTGTCGATTTGGACTTATTTTACTCTAACAATTGCAGTCTCCGATCTTGTTGGTTATGCTGATGCAGGGTATTTATCTGACCAATACAAAGCTAGATCTCAAACATGCTATGTATTTATATGGGGGGGGGGGGGGGGGTGCCATAACTTGGTGATCTACAAAGCAGTCTATCATGGCAACCTCTTCAAATCATGCTGAGATAATAGCAATTCATTAAGCAAGCCGAGAAGTTGTGTGGCTGAGGTCAATGATACATCTCATTGGAGAAAAATGTGGTTTGAAATGTGACAAAATATCCACAATATTATATGAAGATAATGCAGCATGCATTACTCAATTGAAGGGAGGATTCATAAAAGGAGATAGGACAAAGCACATTTCACCAAAGTTGTTCTTCACACACGAGCTCCAAAAATATAGTGATATCAACGTGCAACAGATTTGTTCAAGTGATAATATGACGGATTTGTTCACTAAGTCTCTATCAACTGTAACTTTCGATAAGATGCTACACAAGATTGGAATGCGTAGACTCAAACATTTGGCTTGAAGTTCTCATCAGGAAGAGTTAATACATGTTGTACTCTTTTTTCCGTATAATGTTTTGTTCCACTAGGTTTTCCTTGTAATGTTTTTAATGAGGCAACCAAAATATGTATTATTAGAAATGTGTACTGTTTTTCTTTCACTAGAATTTTTCCCACTGAGTTTTTTTCTAGTAAGGTTTTAACGAGGCACATTATCTATGGACATCCAAGGGGGAGTGTTATGAAATACATATCCTTTGTATGGATGCCCATACACATTCACTAACCTTTTGTATGTTACATGTACCTATTAATTTGGACACTTAATATTTGTAATCTTCATTGGATGGTTTCATCCTATAAATTGGGATGGTATTCACCTTTGAAGGGAGACGAATATACACTTGAAATAAGAAGAATGTCTTCTCCTCCTCTCTACTTCTTTATCTACATCTCTTGTCTTATATTGCTATTGCATTGAGCTTAAACTCTAGACAGTAAACATCAACAAAGATGCAAAAAGATTTATGTGAAATAAAAAACGGCTTAAACTCTAGACAGTAAACATTAACAAAGATGCAAAAAGATTTTCGTGAAATAAAAAATGGTATGCACCAGATCCTATAAATTGGGATGATATTCACCTTTAAAGGGAGACGAATATACACTTGAAATCAAAGATGCAAAAAGATTTCTGTGAAATCAAAAATGGTATGCACCAGCCGGGAATCGAACCCGGGTCTGTACCGTGGCAGGGTACTATTCTACCACTAGACCACTGGTGCTTTGTGCTTTATTATAAGATTTATATAATACAAGATAATGGAGAATCAAAGTGATACTGCTATTCAGGAATTTTCGTCAGTTATTCATTTGACAATTCCTAATTCTAGTAAGCTTAATTTCTTTCGTACCCATTCTTTTGTGTTTATTATTGCTGGGTTATTCCTCTTCTCTTTTGTGGCCTGCGGCATATAAGTTGCTACACTAATGAGGACATAGTTTACTATCACTTACTTTTTTTGTTTTGTTTTGTTTTGTTTTGTTTTGTTTTGCTTAGTTGTGGACTTGTGGTGTATGTGCACTTATTATGTCGTGTTGGTGGAAACAAATTCTGGCTTTTTCATTTCAAGATATTCTGAAAGAATTTTGCAGTGTGTTTGCAAGTTGTAATTATTCTGATTTACTCCTTATGTTTATTTTCTCGTGCGGAATATTGAACATTTTTGTCTTCTAAAAAAATTCTAAACTCTGTTCATTTTTCTCTTTGATTAGTGTCCCTACTGAAAAATACCTTTGTGCTAATCTGTAACTAAATTGGGAGAAGTGATCAAGGCAATGAATTTGGTTGTTTACTGCTGCATATTTGGGCCATATGTTGCCACGAGTTCTGAGCCAATTTGCTACTATTTTGAGGCTCTTAAAGTGCTGCACTTTGAGACCAATGCTGCTGTGTCATTCTAAAAAAAAATAGTGCTGCTATGTTTTATGAGCTTGCTGCCCTTTGATAGATTACGATACTACGCTTTGTCTTTTCTGTTGTTGAGTTGATCTGAACAGATGCTATACTGTTTGGCATTCACTGATTTGAACATGCATTTTCCTTAGAATAATAATTAATCTGAATTTGATCGGATAACCACAAGTTAACGGATCTTAAAAGATGTCTAACCCCTTCCCTTTAGGATAATAAAGAACCCTTACCTAGAATCTCATAATTTCGCATACCATAAATCGGAGTTCACTTTGCAGCATTTAGTTAATATTTAGGTGTCCTAATTCACCGTAGAATAATTAGGTGGCGACTGCTCAACAACATTATCAATTACGAGGGAATCGACCCATTACGTCGCGAACCGTGGTAAAAAGCGGAGCCGCACAACTGCCTCATCTGATGTTTTAAAAAATGAGATCATTGCACTGCTTAAAACCGAATTTGTCATGACTGACTTAGGGAAGTTGAGTTACTTTTTGGAGATATTAGTGACTAGATCTGCAGATACTATGTTTCTATGTCAGTATAAGTATGCCAAAGAGATTGTGTACAGGGCTAAAATGGCAAATTGCAAGATCATGTCTACTCCGGTTGATTCTAAATCGAAGCTGAGTGCCGCTGACGGTGATCCGGTGTCCGATCTGACACTTTATAGGAGTCTTGCAAGTGCACTTCATTATCTTTCTTTTACTAGGCATGATATTGAGTATGTTGTTCAAGAAGTGTGTTTGTTTATGCATGCCCCTAGGGAGCCTCATTTTACCGCTCTTAAGCGTATCATTCAATATATTAAGGGCACACTTGATTATGGATTGCATTTATACCACTATGCACCGACCAAGTTGCTATCATATACATATGCAGATTGGGCCGGCTGTCTGGACACGCGATGCTCCACTTCTGGCTACTGTGTGTTCTTAGGGGATAATCTCATTTTCTGGTCTTCCAAGAGGCAAGTCACCTTATCCCGCTCGAGTGCAGAAGCAGAATATAGAGGCGTTGCTAATGTTATTGTTGAGATCTGCTGGCTCCGAAATCTTCTTTTGGAGCTCCAGTGTCCTTTGCGTAAGGCGTCTTTGGTTTACTGTGACAACATATCCGCCATATATTTATCTCATAATCCGGTTCAGCATCAGCGAACCAAGCACATTGATGGATATACACTTTATTCGTGAGAAGGTTGCTATCGGTCATGTTAAGGTGTTGCATGTGCCTTCTTCGTACCATTATGCGGATATCTTCATGAAAGACCTTCCTAGACAGTTATTACTCGACTTCAGATCCAGTCTCAGCATCCGACCTCCTCCCGCTCCAACTGAGGGGGTGTATAGCAATATTATAAAATATTCAATATATAGTTTATAATATTTAGTGTTGTACAATTATGATAGATATATGATTATTATTGTATTATGATTTCACATTGTATACAATATATATATACTTGTATTAATGAGAAAGGCTCCCCAAGGGAGATTAATACAATTCTACGTATTTCATTTTGACAGTTTCATTTTGATAGTCAATAATTTGTTTTCGAATGATAAATTCTTCATTCTTACTACAGGTTCCGGTCGTGGGAGATGGGCCGACGAGTGAGGTTTCGATTGGGCTAAATGGGATTGAGCTGAAATATTTTGGGGTGGAGTGAGTTAGTATTGTTTTGGGTGAGAAGGAATAAATGGGTTGCGGGTTAATATAAAAAGGGGTTTATAAAAATATAGATTATAAAGATAAACAATAACGATGTGATAATAATAAAACATAATATTTGCGAAATGCTTAATATAAAAATGCGATGCCGTTTTTTGCGAAAATAAAATAATATAGAATATTAGGATAAAAATTATGCTTATGATATTAAAAGGCAAATGGTATTAGAAATGCGAATAATAATAATAATGATAACAAATAATGAAATTGAGAATAAACGGCGATATTAAAAGCCTTATATATATATATATATATATAGAATATTTAAATTTGCCAACAAATAATCGGAAAAGATGGGACAAAATTGGGTGTCAACAGCAGTGAGCACAATATCATCCACATAACAATAAATAAGCAATGTCACTACCTCGACGAAAAATAAAGAGAGAATTATCACACTTGCTGCAAACGAACCCAATCTGCATGATGTAATTAGCAAATCGTTCATACCACGCTCTGGCGGCCTGTTTCAAACTAAGGCTGGCCAGTGGGCCGAGTCGGCCCGGTCCCGCCCCAACCCGCCCCGACCCCGACATTTTAAAAAAAAAAAAATTGCGGTATCGGGACTCAAACCCGAATGGGACATGGTCTCGTCTCGACCCGTCCCGGCCTGCCCTAAATGACCTCTTTGCACAAATAGTCATTGCACCAACTGTCATTTTACATTTTGGTCGTTGTGCAACGGCCATTTTTGACCTCCCCCCTTCCCCAACCCTCCTGCCCCCTTAATATTTATTTTTAACCCATAAATTATTATATTTACACTTTAACCCAATTTTCCAACTATAAATACCTCACTTTCTCTTCATCTTTTTCACAAATCTTCCTACAATCTCTCTAATCTCTCAATCTATTTCTCTACATTGTCTACTAAATATTGAATTTTATTTATTCATTTGGAAGTTAGGTTGGCAACTAGCTTGAGGATCTTCCATCGAACAAAATTTCAATTTTCAACCTCTCGATTACACATCGACGTTACGCCGGCGTTTGGTACATTTGTTCCTTCATTAAATTATTATTGTTTGTTTATTTTATTTAGCGCACTTAATTTCATTTACTTTAATTATTTATTAGTATAATTATAATGGAAGAATTTAAATGTATGCTTACAGGTAATGATCATGCTTCTTCTAGTAGGGGCAACAAGGGCAAGGTACTTCTTCTAGTCATCCTATTTCTGGACAGAATCCTAATCCTACACAGAATGATTTTGTTGATACTAAACATTTTCCTACAATACCATTAGATTTAGACGAGGAGCTAATTTTCTGGAACTCAAGAAGACTTTAATTTAGATGATGATCTAGATTATACACCTACTAATGTAGATGACAATACACCCACTAGTGCATCTTCAACTCAAATGCCTCATATTCCCCCTAGTATGAGACGAGGTCCACCAAAACGACCATTAAAATCATATGCATGGACATTTTTTGATAGGGACGTAGAGAATTAAGTAGCTAGATGTAAAATTTGTAAAGATGTTTTAAAATTTAAAACTGAAAAAGGTCACGGTGGGACGGGGGGTTTAACAAGACACGTAGCAAGAGCTCATCCAGCTAGGTATGCCTAATACGAGACTTCAAAACCGGGTGCGCAAACGCTCGTTCCATTGGGACAAGGTTCACATATTGTCCCGTACCAAGTACAAGGTCAAATTAACCCCACGACGGGAGGATTGTAGGTCCTAATTACAATAAACATAGAGATAGTGAAGCAATAACAAAATTAGTTACTATAGAGGGTTTGCCTTTTTCATTTTCTTTATCTCATGGTTTTATTAATTACATTAGAGAAATGTATAATCCTGCTTTTAATGGTTTTTCTAGATCATATGTTAAGAGAGATGTATTTAAATTTGCACATGAATATCAACAATATTTACGTTATTCATTATATCATTTTAATGACAAAGTGGCTATCACTTCTGATATAGGCTGCAGTACTAACGACCATGATTATTTAACGGTAACATGTCATTGCATAGATTATAAATGGTCTATGCAAAAACGTATCTTAGCGTATAGATATATAGATGATAGGCACACTAGTACTTTTATTGCAGAAAATATTTATCAAGTGTGCGATTATTACGGAATAACTGATAAAATTATGACTATTACATTAGATAACGATTCTTCTAACAATTATGCTATTACAATATTAAAAAATAGTTTAACTCCATCTTTTCCATATCATTTTCATAGAAAATGTGCGTGCCATATATATAACTTAGTTGTAAAGGATGGTCTATCACTTTTTGAAGACATTTTTAGTAAAATACAATTTGCTATAAACTTTATTTTTAAAAATAATAGAATACAATGAAAAAAAGAATATAAAAAAACTTGAAGGTAACTCTGACTCATTCGTCATGATATGCCTGTATGTAGATGACATGTTGATCACAGAGAACAGTCCTAGCGTGATTCTAGAGATTAAGAATATGTTGAAACAATGCTTCGACATCAAGGATATGGGTATCACATATGTCATCTTAGGGATAAAGATCTTTAAGACGTCTGACGGACAGGTCTTATCTCAGTCTCACTACATCGAGGATGTGTTGAGAGAGTTCGAGATATTTGACAGTTCGCCTATGAAGTCACCAATGGATAGAAATCAAAAACTTGATAAAAATCGTGGTGCACCCATATGCCATGAGCAATATGCACATGTGATTGGGAGTTTGATGTACATAACAAACTGCACCCAACCTGATATTGCTTATGCAGTCAACAAGTTGGCTAGGTTTACCCGTAATCCGAGTAATGACCATCGGAAGGCGTTGAATAGGGTACTACGATACCTGAAATACACGCTAACCTATAAGTTGCATTATTTGAGATATCCAGTTGTACTAGAGGGGTACAGTGATGCAAATTGGATATCTGATATAGAGAACACCAAGTCCACCAGTGGGTATATATTTATAATTGGTGGTGGGGCTGTGTCTTGGAAATCCTCTAAGCAAACTTGCATCGCCCGATCCACGATGGACTCGGAGTTTATCGCTTTAGACAAATCAGGAGAAGAAGCTGAGTGGCTTCACGACTTCTTAGAGGATGTCCCTTGTTGGGACAAACCCGTACCTTCTGTAATGATCCTCTGCGACAGTCAGTCGGCTCTAGAAAGGGCACATAGTTCTATGTACAATGGCAAGTCTCATTATATTCGGCGGAGGCATAAGATAGTTAGGCAGCTGATCACCACAGGTATAATATCCATTGATTACATAAAATCAAAGGACAACATAGCGGACCCATTGACAAAGGGCTTATCCAAAGATCAGATGTTCTGACTGTCTAGGGGAATGGGCTTAAAACCCAAACTATAAGGACTAATACGGTGGTAACCCAACCTTACTGACTGGAGATCCCAGGAATTAGGTTCAATAAGAAAACTAAGTTGTAAAGGTTTAGTTAAGCGCTTCGGTGGAAGCATGAGCACTTCGAATAGTGATTTCGGTAAAGAAACATCAATCCAAAGTCATTCCCGCGATAGACATTAAGTGCTATCTGCAGTGTGGGTAAAGGTTAAGTTTCCAAAACCTTTAATGATCCTCAACGGTTGATGTTAGGTTTGGGGAAGCTTTTAATGGTTCCTAACACTTGTAAAGTGGGGTATAGCAGGATACCTTGTAGGAGATCACATATTTAAGTGCGATGACAGGCCGCCTCAAATGAACGCACTTAAGAATCCAAGAAGTGTCCATGGCCATAACGGACAAAACATTATGAAGAGCACAGTAAGAGAAGTTGTTGTGTTGGTACCATTGACTTGGCTTACACTAAACACTGATGGTTCAAGACATCACATTCACCGCGCAGTAAGTAAGTCTGATGGTATTCAACTATGGAAGGTTCAAAGCGGAAGCTACCTATACAGATGCAACATCGGTCCGCTGAAAGATTGCTGGAAAAAAAAGGCACCATATGAGTGCGCCAAAATCTCTTTCAAGAGGGGATTGTTGGAAATTTACTAATGTGGAATTAAGTTTATCCCATTATTTATGACTCGAACAATTGGGGCCCTGCACGTCGGAAACGTCGTTTCCACACACGTGCACACGTAGTGCCAAGTATCGCAAATTTCATTAGTGAAAGAGATATTGGTACATAAATAATACGTTTGAGACATAGAATGATGGACGGTTATTGGCCAAATGACAAAGTATCCACGTTGGTAAATGAAGGAAGAATTTTACGAAGTGTAAGATGAAACGAGTCGGAAATCGCCACGAAGGGCCGCAGCGCAGCCCCGTCTAAGCCGAGCTACCGGAGCACCGCGAGGCCTCCCAGGCAGCGCCGGAGCGCCGCGACGCTAATTGGGTGATCAGTCACTGGAGCCGCGACGCTAATTCACAGAATCGCGGCGCTTCAGAGGCAGAATGTTGCGACAGGAAGATGGAAAGTTCTAACTTTTGGGCTGATTTTGGAGCATTGAATATCCATTATTTGGCACATGAATTCAACTATTATTTGGCTGAATGTAACCCCTCAATAAGTGTCATTACATGGCTATTGAAGGCCATTAGTTGGCTAGTTGAGGGGTCTTCTCCTTACACTATAAATTGAGGTATTTGGCTCAATTGTTCAACACCAAGAGAAAACACTTACATAATTTTCTGAAATATTCTTCTTCCTCTCTAGCAAAGTTACTATACTCAAAGTTCTTCAAGAGTAACACTTGAGTTTCCTTTGCTCATTTGTTAAGTTGTTGTTGTATCTTGGGAGACTATTGTCCGACAACGTAAAATGATATATACGGGGCAATCTTGTTTTAAAGACAGAGTGTCATCACTCGACTCAGCAAATCACACAAGGAGTTTGTTTCGTTCTTGATTCCAGTTTATTGTAATCTTTAGTTATCCTTTCTAGCAAATTGTAATATTTACTTACTTCATGTTTCCTGCAATTGTTGTAACCCACAATTTCATGAATAAACAATGTTTTTAATGATTTTTTTTTTTTGAAAATCTATGTTCAAATTTATAACCAAACGGGAGTTTAATTTGAATACAGTAGGTTCAATTATTGGACTCATTGAACTCAAAATCTGCTTGCCTTAAAATCAGAACAAAAAATTTCATGAAAAATTTATAAATGTCTAATACTTGTTATAACTTTAATAAGGAATAATGTTTCTCTCCTATATGATTTACAAGTATCATTCCAATACAAAAAGTTAATAGGTTGTTTAAGAAGGGAAAGTATCACTCCTTAGAACAAAGAAGATAAAACTAATCACATTTTTGTTGGGTCGTATAGCTAGTTGCAGAGATTTTCATAAAGTTAAAAGGCCATATGTAATGGACTTTATTTAGTGTGAATTTTAAGTGAAAAATTAGTTGGATATTACTATATTATAAAAGGAGTGATGTAAAGATCGCTTTGTGGTCACTTAAGAAAATCTATATGATGATGTCTTCTGTTCGAATATGGAATCATCTCCCGCTATTAAAGAACTAAATAAGCGCAAGTTGGTACATTTCAAAAGAAAAAGAAAAAGTATTATATTATATTAAATCTGGTTTAAATTGGATAAGCCAATTATGAGGAAATTTCATAAACTTTAAGAGTCTAATTACAAGAGGTAATTATAGTTTGTGTATATACGATTCATAGATACTATTTTGGTTTAGTACGCTTGTATCTCTTGTATGCCTTAGCTCAATTTCGCCGTATCAAGGTATACAATCGTGCTGGATACAGTTGCGTTCACTGAATTTCGTTGTATCAACGCTTACAGTCGCAGTGGATACATTCACGATAGGATGTATGCGCACACTCAATAGATTGAATCAGCACATATAGTCGCACAGGATATGCAAAAATTGTGGGATAATTTTACATACATACATACAATATACAATTGTCCGCCATTGAATATACGTACAACACAGTATGTATTTTTCCATGTTCGACCTCATTACCATCTGGACCTATTATCTGGCTTTACATTGGTGGCCCAAAGGTCCACAACCGACTTAATTAGGTCCATCATATACCTTGCAGCTACCCTTCTAAAAGGCCCAATCCTTTGGTCCTTTTTTTTCTTTTCCAGCCAAACCAACAAAAAATTATCTATTTATTTATTTTTTCATTTCCTTTTCCTATGTTTTTGTTTACTCTAACAATATTAACCATTATAAGATGACTACCATGCTTAGATTAATCTACACCATGAATAACTTTTCCTTATTAGACTAGATTTTTTAATATAAAGCCATTACAAGTATTTTATTGAAGATAAGATTGAGTAAATAAAATGAGCACTTTCTTATAACTTCAATTTTTACGTTAGATGATCATGAAATTCAATATGTATCAGAGTAGAATGATTCTAGATTCAAGTCTCACCACCATTTTTTTTGTTCAACAGAACATATGAGGGACCATGCTGAAAATGTATTAAGGAAAAAAAAATTGTAATCTCGAAAAATTTAAACTTTTAGGAGAGTTTGTATAGATTTTACCTTTGCAATCGAAGATTTTGAACATACTCAATATATATTCTAACATAATACTAGTACTACCTATATGACCAAATTATACTTCTCTCCCTTGGTTTTTGCTACCATTAGAGCTTTATGACATGCTACTAAATAGCCCATATCTTCTTGGGCTGCCTGTAAAATTCTTGGCCCATTTCCTATTCGACCAGCCCAGCTGGAGCACAATACAACCTCTCAGGATGGACTGTTAAGCAAATATGATCCACAGGTCCAAGGCGCTGTAAAATACTCTCCAACTTCTTAGAGATTGAGCTAAGAATCTGTTGTCGATAGTGACGAATCAAACCATGAATTCGTGTTAGGCACACTACTAAAACATGCGAATTTCTCACCAACATTCTTACTGAAAACGAAATATTACAAGTATGTCAGGAAATGCTTTCGACAAGCTCATTTTTGACGGAATTCGTCAAAACATTCTGTTGAAATTTCACGTTTTTTTAGTTACGGCGTTATCCAAAATCTGAATCTACTGGTACAATTATCATTTAAGTAGGACAAAAGATCATGACGATACAACATATTTGCATCTTTAAGGTTCTGTCACACTCTTGACTGGGGTAGTATGAACTTAATTAGATGTTTTTGTTTTCACGAGTACTGTATGCAAAATAGTCAAAATTCAAAGGCAGTAGTACAAGCTAGTCGCTGGCTATCTGCATTAAGCATTGCCTTTTTCTGACATTTTTGACCCATTATATTACCTAGTCTCCAACTTCCATACTTAAATCTCCCTTAGGTTTGTCCCCTGGGAGAACAAGAAATTAAGAAACTATACATCTTTTGCTGATGGGCGGCCCTAGAAGTCTGGTTAATGGTACACGTACGAATCTTGTTTATATATATTAAGAAGTCTACTAAGGCCTCATTTGTTATCATTAAAATTAAGACGTTTGAATCTGAATAGACATCTAAATATTAAGATGTGCATTAAGATCTAGATATCTTAATCTAAATACACGTCTAAATACTAAATGATTATAATTATTTGTTTTCAATATCTGAATGTGCATATGAAAGTAATCATTGTATCAACAAAGTATTATAAAATCTCATTTCAGCAAAATAAACATTTTTGATAGAAAATAATATTTTGAATATTTATATTTAATTAAAGAATTGAATTATCTCTTTTTCTTTCCCTACAAAGATAAAATTTGAACATTTGAAAGAAAATAAAAGTTATATCAATATAAAGAAATATTGTAACAAGGTAACATAATAAGAATTTGTGCATATTATTAAAATAGTGAACCTTTCTCTGTCAACTGAAATTGATTTAAAGAGAAATGTTATGACTGAATCCCTATTTTCTAGTAAGAAATTTTATTAAAATAAGATAAAGAGGAGAAAACTTTTCAATGTTTAACACAATTGCTGAGCATTCTATGTTATTTTTTTAAGCTTGGCATTATATATTTAGTTTCAAATTTGATTAGAGGGTTATGTAGTATTCAAGTTATTATTTCGAGAAACACTAATTTATAGAGTCATTGTGATCTTTCAAAGATTGAGAAGTGAAGGTAGGGATTTTATTGATAAGACAAATTCCTCATGTTTAATTTTTCTGATGCAAAATAGATCATGAAGTGAGTTTATACATAGGATTTCAAACACAATTTTTTATAGATTTAAGAAAATGATTTTGTTGTTGTAGTTAATCAAATAATATTTGCAACAACAACAATTCTTGATAATAATTGATTGAGAAAGGATAGCTAAAGGCGTGAAAATTTTGATGAGAAGAAAAGTCGTGTTAACATAATTCATATTTATTTTGATCAAAAGACATCATTGATGTGATGCCCTTCAAATTTATGGGGAGTCTGTTAACATAATTCATATTTATTTTGAATTTGAACAGACGCAACCTTTTCCAATAGCCACCGTTGATGCCTCTTGGAGGTGTCTGTTGGTGATGAAAAGACATCACCAATGGATGCGAAATCTCTATAAGTAATAAAGATGTTTTCTCATTCAAATGATAGATATGAAAAAGAATCAAAACTTCTGTTGAAAAAGAATCAAAACTTCTATTTTTTTTCTTCCCTAAGCATCATCAGAAACGTCATACTGTGTGTTCTTGGTTGGATCAAGGGAGTACAAACTTTGAATTCAACATTGTTATTAGGGCTTCATTGTATCCTGAAGGCAATATTTCTGTGACCTATTGTACTCGTCAATTTATTGGAAAGGGTCGAAATAATTGTCTAAAAGAATCTGCATAAGAGCCTTGAAGTCAGAGAACAATTCGGTGTCTGTGTTTCATCCTGTTAGTATCATATTTTACAATAATTTTTAGACAATTATCAGCATGGAGGGTGAAACTTCAATTGCTGCTCAATCATTGCAAGTAATGAACCAGACTTTGAATCTTTTAGAACGTGTTGATGGTGAGGGTTTCACTCGTTGGCAAGAGACTATAAATTTTTTCCTCATGATTATCAAGTTATGGTACATCCTTGAAGATGATTTGGAGGAAATTTCTGATGTGACTCCAATGGACAACGATGAATTGAAAGACAAACGGAAGAAACGTCAAGAGGATGATTTTATGCGCCGTAGTCATATTCTGAATGGTCTAGGAGCCAATGTTTACAATGCCCATCGAAGTCTTGAAACATCAAAGGAATTGTGGAATGCGCTCGAAAACAAGTACAAAATTTCTGAAGCAAGTAACAAGAAATTTCTGATTTGTAATTTCATAGACTTTAAGATGGTTGACAGTAAGTTAATTATTGTCCAGGTTAGTGAACTTTTACTCATTGTTAATCATCTTAAAGATGCTGGAATTGACCTTGTATCTTTATTCGTCGTTGGGGTTATTATTTCTCGTCTTCCCCCTTCTTGAAATGATTACAAGAAGAAACTTAAGCATGCTGAAACTGACTATGACTTAGAAGGTTTACAGCGTCATCTTCGTATTGAAGAAGATGCTCGTAAACGAGAGATTAAGGATAGTCAGCAAACTGAAAATCTTTCTAAGATTAATAGTGTGGAATAATCGCAAAAACTGATTTTTTGAAACATAAGATTGATACTCGGTTAAAATAGAAAGATCCCAACAAGAAAGATAAGAAAAAGGGAAATTGCTACTTCTGCAAGAAATCCGGCCACTATGCTCGTGACTGTCGTCAACGAAGGAAACAAATGAAAAATGAAGCGAATGTGGTCGATGATAAAAGAAAGCTTATCGTTGTAGTGCAAGTGGCCAACATTGTTGCAAATCATGGTAGTGGATGGTGGTACGATACTGGTGCAACCATTTATATCTGTAAAGATAGAAATCTTTACAAGACATACGAACAGGTTAGTGGAGAAGAAAACGAAGTTACTTCAGCGAACAACCAAAGCAGCAAAGTGGTTGGCAAAGGCACTGTTGATCTCCCGTTTACTTCGGAAAAGATTGTTACTCTTACTAATATTTTACATGTCCATGACATTTGTAAAAACCTTGTTTCTGGAGTTCTTGTTAACAAGGCTGAATTCAAGGTTACGTATGAGTCTGATAAGTTTGTATTGTCCAAGAACGGAATGTTTGTTGGACAAGGATACTCTTATAATGAGATGGTTAAGTTTAATTTAATAAATAATGGTTCTACTTATATTGTTTAGTATGTTGATTTATGGCATGCTAGATTAGTACATGTGAATTATGGTTCTCTTAGAAATATGAAAAGATTATGATTGATTTCTGATTGCAATTTTGATAATGTTTGTAAATGTGAAATATGTGTGTAAGCAAAGATAACTGGAACATCTTTTAAATCTATAATAAGAAATTCTGTCTTGCTTGAATTAGTACATAGTGATGTTGGTGATCTGAAAAGTCATATGACTCGTGGTGGAAGCAACTACTTTGTCACTTTTATTGAAGATAGTACTAGATATGCCTATATTTACTTGATGAAATCTAAGGATGAAGTCTTTGATAAATTTAGAATTTACAAAGTAGAAGTAGAGACACAATTAGGACAGAAAATTAAGGTTTTACATTCTGATCGTGGTGATGAGTACTAGCCTTCTGAATTTACTTTATTTTGTCAAGAACATGGTTTAGTACATCAATTCACTGCTCCATATACACCCCAACAAAATGGTGTTGCTGAAAGAAAAAATAAAACTTTGATAGATATGGTTAACGCTATGCTCATTACCTCTGGTTTGCCAATTTTTTTATGGGGTGAAGCTATTTTGTCTGCATGTTATATTTTGAATAGAGTTCCTTTGAAAAAGAAGAATATATCTCCTTATGAATTATGGTTTAAGAGAAAGCCTAACTTGAAAAGACTCAAAGCATGGAGTTGTTTGGCATATGTCAGAAAGTCTGACCCTAAGAGACCAAACTGAGAAAATAGGGCTTATAAATATGTTTTTGTAGGTTATTCACTTAACAGTATTACTTACAAATTCTTAATCCTTGACACATTTGAGATTATAGAATCTATACATGTAGAATTTTTTGAAAACTTGACAAGGTCTAGTTTTCAACCACAACCTACTAAAAACCCATTGTTACCTATGTCGCGCCCGATTTTGACCTGCGGGCTTCGCGACGCGATGGCGTCGATTCCCTCCGGATGGATTAAAAATTGCTTGCTTGAGGAGTCGCCACCTAATTATTCTTAGGTGAATTAGGGCACCTGAATGCTAACTAAATGCTGCAAAATAACTCCGATTTTATGGTCTACGAAACTAATGAGATTCTAGGTAAGGGTTCTTTATTATCCTAAAGGGAAGGGGTTAGGCATCCTTTAAGATCCGCTAACTTGCGGTTATCCGATCAAATTTAGGTTAATTGTTATGCTAAGAAAAATACATGTTTTTACAAATATAAAAAATAATGTTACAAGATGTTAATAAAATGATGCATTTTGTACAAGTATGCATTTGTATGGCATTAATATACATGTAAAGCTGAAAAAAATATAAATATGCATTTGTATGAAAATTGATAGAAATACATGCAATGTAAATTGTATGGGTGACGAGCCTAAAAATAGATAACCTAGCGATGGGTTTCCAATTTTAGACTACCCTATCAATTAATTCTATCTATTCTAAATATTTCAATAATTTCACGAGTACAATAATATTACAATACATAATGAAATAGAGCTGAATTAAAGAATGTAAAAAAAAGCAACAATAAAATAAATAATCTCCAAGGGGTATTCGCCTTCTTTGACTTTATCCCTTGCAAGCTGTCAAGAATAAACGGTTAGAAACAATTGAATATACATAACTTCGAATCCGTATCCAAAACAATAAATGTTTTGATTACGGAGGGCTCGAACTTAAATTTTGAAAAGATCATTCCAATCACGTCGTGGTCGCGAACATATGACTCGTTGGTCATTTTAGTTGCCTTGCCTATCGAACATGTTGGTCTCTCGGGTGAAAAAGATTTAAGTTTCATCCTTGCCCGAAGTTTTATTTTCCGTCTTTACAACCGTGGAGGCCTCAAAAATCGACGGATATTTTTTCATCGGCCAAAATGCGGTATTTAATTCAAAAACAATAAACTAAACCAAAACAAGTAAAAACCGAAATCGAGAAGCAATTCTCGAAAAGACGCGATATTTAGTTTAAAACAAGTAAGACAATAAAACAAGTAAATATCCGTTGCACGGATGTTTAAATGCAAAAAGAGTAATCGAAAACGAAATGAAAAAAAAGCGCGGCCTCGAATTCAATTTCATCGGCCTAAATGCAATATTGGTTAAAAACAATAAAAACAAGTAAAACACCAAGATATCCATTGCACGAGATATTTAAAATGCCCAAAAAAAAAAAAAAAAAAAAAAAACAAAGATAGCGATTCGCAATTAAAAATGTCCGACCCGAATTCGAAATTTGACCCGACTCGGACACTCGAATGAACGGTGATCCGGCCCGGATTCGTAATCCAATTTTTTTATTTTTCGGATAGCCAACAACAAGATATTAACACAAAAAAAAAATAAAAAAATATCCGGAAATTATCCTAACCGGTCGACCCGACCCGAAACAATGTAAATTATATATTTTTTAAAGATTTTCGATAGCCAACAACAAATTATCAAATACAAAAATCGAAAATTTACTCGACCCGGATTCGTCCCGACCGGAACAAGGACCCGACCCGACCCGGAATCCGAAAACAAAGTGAAGAATAGCAAAAATTTCAGATTATTCAATACCAAAACCCCAATAATTTTAACTTATATTTTCGGATTCTTTAAGGTGAAGAACAAACGCCCTTAAGAAGATTTCGGATTTCAAAATTTAAAAAGCTAGATTTTCGGATCTCCAAATTCCTCCCTCAAAAAATGAAGAACAACATGGGGTATTTATAGATGGCTTAACCCCCAAGAACGAGTTTGAAACTCGAATAAAAGGTTAAAAAAAATCTGATTTTGGAAGCGGATTTTTGGGGTATGGGTTGCGGATTTTAGGGGATAGGGGTATGGGATGTGTCGGGTGAGGTGACCGGCGACGTGGGGTCGCCGGTATGGGGTGTGGGGTCGCGGCTGATGGAGGTTTAAGAGAGAAATGAGGGTTAGATTTTTAGGGTTGTGTTTGGTGTGGTGTAGAATAAAAGGGATGTGGGGTTGGGCCGATTTAGGGGGTGGCCGGTTGGGCTTGGGGAAATAAAGGGGAAGGGAATCAGGTGTATTGGGCTTGACCGGTTGGGCTTGGGGGTTGGTTTGGTTAGGAAATTAGGAAATAAGAAATTAGGGTGTTGGGTTGGGGCGAAAATAAGAGAGAGTTGAAGGCTGTTGCGGTGGGCCTGGGGCTTGACCGGTTGGGCCCTTCATGGCTGGCCGGTTGGGCCCTATTTTTTGGGATTTGGGTTGGAGTATTGGGTAGAAATTATTTTGGGTAGGGAAATAAAAAGTGGATTGTGAGTTTAAAAATATAAAAGGGGATTTTATTATATAAAAAGAAAGCTTTGCAAAATTTATAAATTGTAAAGATGATAATATGATAAAATATAATATTTGCGAAATGCTTGGTGCTAAAAATAAAAAATAAAAATGCGATGCCGTTTTGTCAAAATAAAATAACATATAATATTAGGATAAAAGTATGATTATGATATAAAAATGCAAATGACAATAAAAAATGCAACTAATAATAATAATAATGATATATATACATAGATATGCCTATATTTTAAAATTGTTTTAAAGTGTCAAAAATATTAAAAATTGCAAATAAAATCATAAAAGATGGGACAAAATTGGGTGTCAACAGATGCCCCTCTTTGGCCGGAGACGATGAAAGAGTTTTCGGACAAAGAAGTTGACTGAGTAGCCAATTTTGTTCGGATCATCTGGACTCGAGGGAAGGTTATGGGTGAGTGGGAAGAAATAAAATCCCGAGGGGAGAGAGAAGTTGCAAAAGATGGTGCACATTCAAAAAATAATGCCCCAGTGTCGACTTATGATGACACTGGTTGCAGATGTGGCGAGATACTGGGGAAGGGCGGAACAACGTTCGAAGTACCTCCCCAATGCAGATGACGTTGTTGCATAGGCGTGATTGAAATTAAAATACCCGCATTAGAAGGTGGGCGCCTGACCGAAATTAAAATACCCGCATTGGAAGGTGGGTGCCTGAAATGCCGTCATTGTATTGACGTGATGCGTTTGTGACCCGCATGGGTTGAAATAACGTCGTTGTATGGACATGTTGTTGATGACGTCGTTGTATAGACGCAATGCTGATGACGCCGTTGTATGGGCGTAATGCTGATGACGCCGTTGTATGGGCGCAACGCTGATGACGTCGTTGTATGGACGTAATGCTGATGACGTCGTTGTATGGACGTTGTTGATGACGCCGTTGTATGGGCGTAATGCTGATGTCGCCGTTGTATGGGCACAATGCTGATGTCGCCGTTGTCTGGGCGTAATGCTGATGTCGCCGTTGTATGGGCACAATGCTGATGTCGCCGTTGTATGGGCACAATGCTGATGACGCCGTTGTATGGGCGTAATGCTGATGTCGCCGTTGTATGGGCGTAATCGTGACGCCGTTGTATGGGCACAATGCTGATGTCGCCGTTGTATGGGCACAATGCCGATGACGCCGTTGTATGGGCGTAATGCTGATGTCGCCGTTGTATGGGCGTAATGCTGATGACGCCGTTGTACGAGCGCAATGCTGATGACGCCGTTGTATGGGCGTAATGCTGATGTCGCCGTTGTATGGGCACAATGCTGATGACGCAGTTGTATGGGCGTAATGCTGATGTCGCCGTTGTATGGGCACAATGCTGATGACGCCGTTGTATGGGCGCAACGCTGATGACGTCGTTGTATGGACGTAATGCTGATGTTGTAATGCTGTGAAAGATGTAAATGACGTCCTTGCCATCAATTTGCTGTAATATGATTCCACGTTGTGTTATCTTCGACCGATTCAAAGTCATGTGGACTGTGCATTGAAATGTCGTCCTTGCGCGGACTAAAATGTGATGCAATATCTGTGCCGAATTTAACACACATGTTGCGGCTTCTTTGCCTTTGTCAACCTGAAGACCTGTACTCAAAGAAATTTGTGAGTTTGGGGAAAGGGCGGTTGATTAGTGTTGACTTTGTAGCATTGTCGCAAGTTCAAACTAGTTTAGATTGAAGACTTAGTTGTCTAGCATTTTTCCAACTCCATTGGCATATTATTGCAGTGAACTCTTAAAATTTGCACCAGTTTCTGGTATATATGAAGATGCTGAACTTCCAACTGGACAAAACTGAGTTTGTGTGGGCAGCTTGCTTGTCCTATCAAGGCGATCATGTGGGCCTATTGCGTTGTGTGCAAGATAATGGAAGAAAATTTCCAATGGTGTGACCGAAGCCGATACAGGCCGCCTACGTATTCCGACAAGGGAAATCAGGTCATAACGTAGTTCGTTACAAGATGGATTGTGAAGTTTTCCAAAATGGGACCGAAGCCGATGTGGCTGCCTACGTATCCCGCCGAGGGAATCAGGTCATAACGTAGTTCATGTAAGTAAAAAGAATTTTGTAAGGGTTTTCTAAAAATGAGACCGAAGCTGATGTGGCCGCCTACGTATCCCGCCGAGGGAATCAGGTCATAACGTAGTTCATGCGGCAAAAGAGATTTGTAAGGATTTTCTAAAAATGGGACCGAAGCCGTTGTGGCCGCCTACGTATTCCGACAAGGGAAATCAGGTCATAACGTAGTTCATGCAACAAAAGAGATTTGTAAGGATTTTCTAAAAATTGGACCGAAGCCGTTGTGGCCGCCTACGTATTCCGACAAGGGAAATCAGGTCATAACGTAGTTCATGCAACAAAAGAGATTTGTAAGGATTTTCTAAAAATTGGACCGAAGCCGTTGTGGCCGCCTACGTATTCCGACAAGGGAAATCAGGTCATAACGTAGTTCATGCAAGCAAAAACAGATTGTGAAGTTTTGCAAAAATGGGACCGAAGCCGATGTGGCTGCCTACGTATCCCGCCTTGGGAATCAGGTCATAACGTAGTTCATGCGGCGAAAGAGATTGTGAACTTTTCCAAAATGGGACCGAAGCCGATGTGGCCGCCTACGTATCCCGCCGGGGAATCAGGTCATAACGTAGTTCATGTCAAAAGTATTTGTATTTGTAGAATGTTTTTTTTTTTGTTAAAGAGTGACTAGAGAAAATAGGGGTATGGGATGTGTCGGGTGAGGTGACCGACGACGTGGGGTCGCCGGTATGGGGGTGTGGGGTCGCGGCTGATGGAGGTTTAAGAGAGAAATGAGGGTTAGATTTTTAGGGTTGTGTTTGGTGTGGTGTAGAATAAAAGGGATGTGGGGTTGGGCCGATTTAGGGGGTGGCCGGTTGGGCTTGGGGAAATAAAGGGGAAGGGAATCGGGTGTATTGGGCTTGACCTAGGTTGGGCTTGGGGTTGGTTTGGTTAGGAAATTAGGAAATAAGAAATTAGGGTGTTGGGTTGGGGCGAAAATAAGAGAGAGGGAGTTGGGCTGTACATTGCGGTGGGCACGGGGCTTGACCGGTTGGGCCCCTTCGTGGTGGCGGCCGGTTGGGCCCTATTTTTTGGGATTTGGGTTGGAGTATTGGGTAGAAATTATTTTGGGTAGGGAAATAAAAAGTGGGTTGTGAGTTTAAAAATATAAAAGGGGATTTTATTATATAAAAAGAAAGCTTTGCAAAATTTATAAATTGTAAAGATGATAATATGATAAAATATAATATTTGCGAAATGCTTGGTGCTAAAAATAAAAAATAAAAATGCGATGCCGTTTTGTCAAAATAAAATAACATATAATATTAGGATAAAAGTATGATTATGATATAAAAATGCAAATGACAATAAAAAAATGCAACTAATAATAATAATAATGATATATATACATATATATGCCTATATTTTAAAATTGTTTTAAAGTGTCAAAAATATTAAAAATTGCAAATAAAATCATAAAAGATGGGACAAAATTGGGTGTCAACAACCTAGTCTAGAACCTGTAGAGACTAATGACAATGTTGAACTTTCTGCTCCTACTCACAACAATGATATTTTAGTTCCTACTAAAGATATCGACAAGTAATATAAGTTAAAGTAAATATGTTGAACTCCATGATCAGTCAAAGTAGCAGATAGGGTTTGAACCATATTCAACGAAATGCGAGAACTTCATTTTTAGTGTTGAAAAGGATGATCAACGTAATTTGATTTTAAAAAATTAAACTAAAAGAACGTGAGAGACTTATTATAAAAGGACCCTACGATGGAAAGCAGCATGTCTACGACCAAACTAAATGTTATGTGCGTGTTCGGTGTGGAAGAAAAATATAATTTTCAATTTTTTCATGTTTGTTTGATCGAAATTTTAAAAAATAAAATTACTTTCTTAATGAAAGCAGGGAAAAAAATAAGTCTCATAAGTGATATTCAACCAACTACCAACTACCACCATCACCTAACCACCCACCCACACCAAACCCCAACCATTCCAACCATCCCTATGCACCCCCACCCCTCACCCCCTCCTCCTCCAAAAAAAATTATGCTTTTTTGTTTACTACACCACTCCCCCCCCCCCCCCACTTCGAAACCCCTACCCCCACCCCCCAAATGTTTTTTCTTTAAATAGTTTTTTTTTTTTATATTTTCTACAACCTCCGTTGCGAAACCCCTACCCCGCTGCGGACCCCATCCTCCGAAAATTTTAATCTTTCTTTTAAAAAAAGTTTTTGAAAATCTGTCTTTTTGATTTTTTACACCCCTACCTCCCTCCCCCGCGACCCCACCACCTCTCCAAAAAATTAAATAAAAAATATATGAAATAAAAAATTGGGAGGGGGTGGGGAGTTGGGTGGAACGGTGGTGTGGTGTGGGGTGGGTGTGATGGTGTGGGGTTGGTGAAGATGAAGCGCGTTCGAGGGTGATGGTTGGGTGGCGGTGGGATTTAGGGTGGGTGGTGGAAGGTGGGTGCTTGGGGCAGCTGCTTGGGTGGGTGTGCGGTGGGTGTGGGGTGGGGTGGTGTGGTTGGTAGGACTTGTGTGAGTATTTTCCAAAAACTATTTTCTATTAACCAACCGAACATGAAAAAATAAGTAAGAAATTCACTTATTTTCACTAACCAAACGAGAATTAGAAAATAAGTAATAAACTCACTTATTTTCCAATAACTCATTTTCAGAAAAAGATTTTCCTCCATACCGAACACACCCTTAATCTCAAAAGTCAAAAATAAAAATAAAAATAAAAATAAAACTAAAACTAAAAATATTGTCATAATTAAGTTAACTGGTAAAAATTAATGTTTAATTAACTTGTTATGCTTTTTGATATGCGCAAATAAATATTTTTTCTTAATAAAGAGTGTTTTAATTACTCTTCCAATGGCTTAATTAGTTAGCTCAAATCTAATTATTAGCTGTAAATTTCGCATACTCCCTCTATTTTTATTTACGTGAAATCATTTATCTGGATAGGAAGTTTAAGAAAAATATAAACTTCTTAAAAATATGTAATCTTTAAACATCTTATAACATTTATGTGGTCATAAAGACTTTTAAAAGATTTGGTCATAGATTTTGGATTAGATTTTAAAATTTTATCTTAAAATCTGTATGACCATGAAATTTTGATCAAATTTTAAAACTTTATCTTCAAAATATTTTCAAATTTCAAAACTGGTCTGAAAACCGACTCAGACCAATTTTTCAAAGAAATTTCACTTTCACTCACAAAAGTTCAAATCTTTTCCAAGTAAAATGTATGTCCAAACACAATTTTACGTTTCAATAATCACAACTTCAAAAACTCAATTTTTCAAGTTTTAACTTCAAATTTTATGATTTGACTAAAGTTTAATTTTTTAAAATAGAAAAAGATCATTTTTTTTAACGTACTAAAAAGATTCACATAAATCAAAACTGATAGAGAACAAATATATATACAAAGAAAACAAAAAATAGTGATGACTAGGCTGGTGCTATGCATGCTGGATTACGTACAGAGTGAAAGAAGCATGTAGAAATGCAACTTTAGGTGAAAGGTGACTGATGAAAGTAGAACGCTGACAGAAACTGAAGCTCCACTGCATCAAGCGTTCGCCAAACACGGGCGCTATTTACAGATTTTCCAGTCATATCAGATCCTCTCCCTCCATTTCCTCTTCTATAATCTATAGCAAGCAAATGATCTCTCTTTCTTGCTTCTTTTTTTTTAAATTTCTCTGAGTTGGGGCAGCAGTCAGCATTTGCTTTTGACTGAAATATTTACACTAATATTGCAGTTCAGTTAGTACTCTAGCTCTGTGAATATAATTTCTCATAAACACGTAGAGAGAGAAAAAGAGACGTGAGCATGACGCGCTTCAATGTACTTTCTCCATCCCATTTTAATTGTCTTATTTTTCTTTTTGGTTTGTCCAAAAAAGAATGCATCTTTCTATATTTAGTAAATTGACAATTCAAATATCTTACGTGACAAGTTTATAATCACAAGATTCAAATGACATTTTAGTACATTACATATATCTTTAAATTATGACCGCAAGATTAAAAAAATTTTCTTTATTTTTTAAACGCCGTACCTAATCAAACTAAGACACTACTTAAATTGGGACGAAGGGAGTAGTTAACAAGAGTTACTCATATGTAGCACTCCACTAGAAATTATGGGGACTAAGAGTAAGATGAGTTTAAGTTTAAAAATTGTTAATATAAATAATTTGTATACCTCAAATATTGAAGCTTCACATTATATTAAGGGGCCCTTATATTAATTACTCCCCCTTTTCAGTTGATTATTTTTAAAAATAATATATTAATTTTTAAAGATTGTTAACTTTAACAAATTTAATGCTATAAATTTAAAAGTTCTTACAATCATACAAATATTATGACATATTTAATATTGTATTACTCTATATAAATTGAAATGGATATAATTTGGGGTCGTTTGGTAGCTGGTTAGAGTTATGCGGATATTGGTAATAATGAATTAGTTATGAAGGAATTTATGTATTTTTTATGCAGGTATTAGTTACGCATGATTTAGTTATTCATGTACTATTAGGTTATTCATGCTATTAGTTATTCCACTTTTTGTCATGTATAAAATAATATATAAATTCCTTCATAACTTTACATGTACTCCTTCCGTCTCAATTTATGAGACATTATTTGACTTGGCACGTAGTTTAAGAAAAAAATGAAGACTTTTGAAATGTATGGTCCAAAACAAGTCTTATATAAATGTGTGGTTGTAAATCATGTCATAAAGTTAAATTATTTCTAAGTAAAGAAATGTGACATTCTTTTTGGGGCAGATCAGAAAGGAAATGGTGCCACGGGACAGAGGAAGTATTAATTATGTAGGTTTCTAAATTGTAAATCAAACACTATACTAATTTTATATACAAATAACTCACCTTATACCTAGCTACAAAATACTAGGGTTGTCTATTGGACCGGGACGTCCCGATCCCGCCCCGACTCATCCCGATCCCGACCCGCTCCGACCCGATCCCGCTGGGTAAATTACGAGAATGAGATTGTCGCTATTCGGATTCGAAATCAGGATGGGACTAGGGCTGGTCCCGCCTATCCCGATCTCGCCCCGTCCCGCCCCGTCCCGGACCGTTTGCAGAATGTAGTCGTTGCACAAATGATCATTTGCAGTTATAGTCATTGGCAACGGCTAGAAACGACCATTTTGCCCCCCCCCCCCCCCACCCCATAAACTCTCCTACCTCCTTAATATTTATTTTAACCCTTACGTTACTATATTTACACATTAACCCTATTTCTCAACTATAAATACCTCATTTTCCTCTTCATTTTTTCTCACAAATATTCCTAACATCTCTCTAATCTCTCTCTCTCTCTCTCTCTCTCTCTCTCTCTCTCTCTCTCTCTCTCTCTAAGTCTAAATTGCACATAAATATTATATTTTATTTGGTAATTTCTATCAAAGTTTAAAATTTGGAAATGAAGTTGGCAACTAGTTTGAGGATCATCGAACAAAGTTTCAATTTTCAACATCGATTACACGTCGACATTACGTCGACATTTGGTACACTCGTTCCTTCTTTTATTTAAATTATTATTGTTTAATTTTAATTATCGTACTTAATTTTCTTTACTGTAATTCTTTATTTGCATAATTATAATGGAACGAGGTGAAAGTTTTTCTGGTAAAGGTAATAGGGGTAACAGGGGTAATGATACATCTTCTAGTAATCCTAATTATGATAATTTCACTCATGTAAATGAAATTGAACTTTTTAATGTTGATATTAATATACCTCATTAGATCATGAGGTATATTCTGCATCTGAACCACACTATGATTTAGAAAATGAATTAGAAAATAATTTAGATAACACACTCACTAGTGCAACTCCACCTCAGGCTCAGACTAAGTTTCAGACTGAAACTGGAATCCATCATATTCCTCCTAGTATGAGAAGAGGCCAAAAACAACAAAAATTAAAATCACATGCATGAGATTTTTTTGAAAGGGACATTTCTAATCAACTAGCTATTTGTAAAATTTGTCGTGAAGTTTATAAATCTAAAACTGAAAAAGGTCAAGGCGGGACATAAGGTTTAATGAGACATGTGGAAAAGGATCACAAAGCAAGGTATAACCAATACTTGGCTGAAAAGGCGGGTATGCAAATACCTTATGAGTCGGGACAAGGTTCACATAGTGTCCCCGATCAAGTACAAGGTCGAATTAACCCGATGACGGGGGGAGTTATAGGTCCGAAATATGAAAAATACAGAGATTGGGAAAATTTAGTAAAATTAGTTGATGTGGAGGACTTGCCCTTTTCATTTTCTTCATCTCCTGGTTTTATTCATTATATTTGAGAAACATATAATCATGCTTTTAACGGTTTTCCTAGATCAACTATTAGAAGAGATGTTTTTAAATTTGCGCATTAATATCAACAATATTTACGTTATGCATTGTATCATTTTAATGGCAAAGTGGCTATCACTTATGACATAGGCTGTATTACTAATGATTATTTAATTGTTACATGTCATTGGATAGATCACAATTGGTTTATGCAAAAACGTATATTAGCATATAGATATATTGATGAAAAACACATTGGAATTTTTATTTCAAGAAATATTCATGAAATTAGTGAATATTATGAAATTACTGATAAAATTATGACTATTACATTAGATAATGTTTCTTCTAATTATTATGTTGCAAACATTTTAAAAACTCGATATACTCCATCTTTTTCCGATATTTTTCTTGTTAGATGTGCATGTCATATTTATAACTTAGTTGTAAAGGATTGCATAAAACTTTTTAAAAACATCCTTGATAAAGTACAATTTGCTATCAACTTTATTTTTAAAGGTAATAAAATACAAAGACGCAAAGTGTTTTAAAAAACATGTCATGATTGTTAATAACCTTATAGAAAATTCCAAAAGAAGTTGCAACTAGGTGAAATTCTTGGTATGAACAATTAGTTGTTGCTCACGAGTATAGAAGACCTATAACTTTATTATTTAACGCCCATAATCAAAATCTTTCGAATATGCTTGTAGATGATGACTGAGATAAAATTTTGGAACTTATTGTATTCTTAGAGAAATTTTTTCTAGCTACTAAGAAATTTTTTGATATTTATTATCCTACTATTTCATCTATATTATTTTATATAGCTCTAACATTTTTGTTATTTAATGAATATATGAAAAAACCAACTTACGCTCCAACTATTAAAAAATGTTTGTAAAATTAAAAAAAAAATCTTATTCCCACTATTTATTTTATTGGTGTTGTATTAAATCCTACTTTAAAGTAGACGGTTGTAATGCCCTTATTGAAACGATTTATGAATGCCTAAAATACTTCCAACAGAACCAACTGAAGAACCAACTAAAGAAGATGTTATCTCTAGCATACAAACACAATGCAAAATTATGTATATGTATTACCAAGAGCAAACTGCAAATAATCAACCGGCTTCTGTACCATTTCCTTCTACTTCACTTCAACCTTATAAAAAACAAGCGGTTTCTGCTTCAAGTATTCAAGGCATTCGAAATAGAAAGTATAGTGGTTCAAGTGCTTCACAAATTAGCGAGTTTGATGTTTATGTTTTGCAGGGTGTTGTACCATTCGAATCAATTGCTTGAAAATGGACGTGGAGACTTGCTGAAAATACTGGAGGGAGAATGAAAATACATTTGTGATTCTGTCAAAGATGGTCCGAGATGTGTTGAATATTTCAAGCGTCATCTACAGCTTCTGAAAGCGTTTTTTCTGCTAGAAGGTTTCAAATAGTAGAGTACATACACTCATTGAAACAGTTTGGAAATTGCAGTTTTATTTAGAGATTGGATTAGAGCGGAGCGTAAAAGATGCGGTCAATCAGAGATCAATGAAGAAGACAACTACAATTACAACGAAATCTTATCCGAGGGAGCAGGAAGCGATATTGAACAATTTGACCAACAAATTTCAATTCCAACAGAAGATACTCAAGAGATTGTCAGAAAATTAGAAAAAGTATGGTTGCATATGTAATTTTTTAATGCCAATTTTACCATGTGATTTGCAACTTTTGAACTACGAAACAAAGTTGCAATTTTGAAATTATATTACAAAAAATCATATTTTTATTAAATAATATAAGAGGCAATTAGCCTTGGAATGTTTTTTCACTATCTTAATCAATTATTTAAGTGTTTAAATATATATATTTTTAAATTAAGTGTCTAGAAAAAAAGTTTTTAAAAGTCACCTTAAATTCCCCTTCTTGTCTCGTCCCGTCCCCCCAAATTCCGTCCCCTCTGATAGCGGGATGTGGGACAGGATGGGACCACTTCCGTCTCCCTCCGTCCCGCCTATTCCGATCCCGACCCACTCCACAGTCCCCCCCCCAAATCCGGTCTCATTCCATCCCGTCCCACTGGCCAACCTTATAAAATATTATATTACTTATCCAAAATTTTAATACATCAATAATTTACTCCTAGTCCTAACCACCCACTAAACTAGTAAACTACCCCTTACTACAACCGACTTGATAGGTGTAAGGCTCCAGACTCCCGAGACAGCTAAGATATGAAATACTAACCAGAGCCCACGTACGTGTTGCCATTTGAGCTTCCTTCGTCCCCTCCATCTAGTGCTATCCATCACATCATTCTCCATTTCTTCCGCCTAGGGCTTCAATGTAATTATTACGTATACTCTATCTCCTTATTTCCCATCTGCTTTATGAATAAACGCTCTCACTTGCTTTTATGTATAGAAAAAGGGTCAAAAATACACTTAATCTATTAGAAATGATTTAAAAATATCCTCCTTTCAATTAAGACATTAAATTTGCCTCCTTCCACCTATTAGGATTAAAAATGCCCTTAACGTATTAAAAATAACTAAAAAAAACATCAATTCTTCCACCTATTAGGTTAAATTTGCTCTTAACATTATTTTCAAACTTAAAATTTTTTCTCCATTAAGAGCACAATTATATGATATTTTAAAAAAATAATTAAATATGTGGCCTTTATTTGATTCACATAAATTTCTAACACAACCCAAAATGAATCGATCTAATCACGACACAACCTAACACAAAATTTATGTCAAATTAACGCAGCTAAACCTAACAAGATTCTTCTCGTTAAGTCCTTCCATTCAGTGATTGAGATGAAAAAATAGCAAAGTGCTTCTTGTAATATCTAACTACTAAGAAGGTACATGTAGGGATGGCAACGGATAGGATCTGGACCGGATCCTACTAGATCCAGATCCAGATCCGTTTTTCATACCTGAATCCAGATCCATCGGGTTCATAAAAATCAGATCCAAATCTGGATCCATCGGATCCACCGGGTCCACGGATCGGATCTGGATCCACATGTAAAAAAAATTGCCTTGCTAAGAATGTAACCTTGCTAAGAATTTTTTTTTTGAACTGACAAACGTTTTTTTACTTAGCTAACAATTTACTGTGTTTCAATTTTGAAATGTTCATATGAGATATTTTGTTCGTTGTCTCGTTTTGATTGTGAGCTATTAATTGAAAATGTTAGACAATGACAATAGTTGTGGAAAATGCTGACTAGTATTTCCACAATACTGAACTTGCATGTGCTTGTGAATATAATTTTAACTACTTGTCTATGGAGATGTTTGTCATTCACTAATATAACATTAATTTTATTATCGAAGTTACCTCTTTATGTTTTGGTTTTTGAGTTAACGCGGGGATAAATTAAACTTATTTTGAGAATAAAACCTGCAAGGGTGTGCTTAGCAATTTTAAGAATATACTTATAAAATTACATTCTAGGTTATGAATATATTAATAAAAAATAGATCCACGGGTCGGATCTGGACCGGATACGGATCTCAAATACAAGATCCAGATCCAGATCCAGATCCGATCCGTTAGAAATGGATCCGGGTCCGATCCGGATCCGTCGGGTCCAAATTTTAAAGATCCATATCCTATAAAATGGATCTGGATCCACCAGATCCGGACCGGATCCAGGATCCACTGCCATCTCTAGGTACATGCGACTGATCACTACAAGAAGAAAGACATTTACCAACAACATTTTTTGTTGTCATATGTTGGATGTTGTTGCCAAAAGTACTTTTTGCAACAACAAAAATTGTTGCATGCCGTTGCATAACTTTCGATGCGAAAAGTTTTCGCAACAAGAAGTTAATTTTTTGTTGTCATTTACGTTTTTTAGCAATAATATATTTATTTTTGCTAAAGTTTTGTTGTCAATTTTATACTTTCTTGTATTGTAAAATCTCTTGCGGAAATAAAGAATTATCAATAATAGTTACTTATAATTAATTGAATTCACTATAATAGCTAAATTAGAAAGAGACATTCCTAAAGGCAATATTTTATAATGAATTAATTCAATTAATAGAATGTGTCATTTAAACAGATGTATTCGTAATAATGAGAGAACACTAATTTTTTATAATTAGAAAATAGACTATTTAAGTAGGATTATACACACAACAGTTATAAAACTCACCAAGTTAATCAAAATCTAATGTACTATTTTTATTTACAATAAATTAAGTTTCTTCATATATCAATTGATTAATAAGGTCATATATCATATAATTTTTCGTTTATAAATCGGATTAACTTACGTGTACTTTAAATGATAAGTAAATCAAAAAAATAATTATATTGAACAGATACCGGTTGATATTTCCTTTGTAATGACAAGGAGGGTAAAAGAGAAAGCTGAGTTTAGATAACAATTCATCAATCTTATATTCCAGCTCTGTTCTTGAACTATTTTAATGCAGTAACAATTTGGTATCTGAGAATCCCTTTTATATAAAGGGCACATGCTTAATTAAAATTTAATAAATGTCATATAATTATGCTCTTAATGGAGGGGAAATTTTAAGCTTGAAAATAATGTTAGGAGCAAATTTTTCTAATAAGTGGAAGTAGGGGGCATTTTTGAGCTATTTCTAATATGTTAAGGACATTTTTAATCTCAATAGGTGGAAAGAGGGATAAATTTGATCCAATAGGTGAAAGGAATGCATTTTTGAATCATTTCTCGTACGTTAGGGGTATTTTTAAACCATTTTCAGTTTATGTATTGAACCCGTTTCCCTTTAGTTACACTTTTTTTCTCTAAATTATTCGGCACCTAACTTAATATATGTTGAATTTAGAATTAAATTTTAACAGTTTTTTAGTACTATTTCCTCCGTCTCAAGTCATTTATCATTTTTTTGTTTTACATGCTCCTTAAGAAATATTAATTAGGAGGGATATTTGACTATTTTTACGTTTATTTATGTCTATGTTATAATCTCTCTCTATTAAATATTTACTCCATTAATGACAAAATTCTACTAAGGGTAAAAGAGGAAATAAATGATTAATTGTGCCTAGAACTTTTAAAATAAAAATAATTTGAGATAACAATTTTTAATAATTACGATAATAATTTGAGACGGAGGGAGTACATGAAAGAAATAATTCCTTGATTATTCTCATTGATGAAGAGGTATTTATATACAATTTACAATCCCTATGTGGAAAATCCTATTCCTACTATACCAATAAATCCTAATTATACTTGTACAAGAATTTTCTATAACTATGATAATTTGTACAACAAAGTTGGGTGCAATTTGGTTTCGGTTTCCCTTGGTATACACACAGGTATATTTCTATCACCCCCCCGCAATCATAGCGGGCGGTTGTCGTACGCTGAGACTGTCCCTAAAATCTTCAAATAAAACCATAGGAAGACCCTTAGTAAATATGTGTGCAATCTGGTACCGCGAATGGGCATGGAGGACACGTACTTGTCCACGAGCTACCTTTTCTCGAACAAAGTGTATGTCCATTTCGATATGTTTTGTGCGCTGATGTTGGACCGGATTTTCAGAAAGATAAACTGCACTCACATTATCACAATATACCAATGTAGCCTTTTGAATAGGAAAATGTAACTCTAGTAGACGATTACGTAGCCAACATGACTCAGATACCACATTGCCTACCCCTCGATACTCGGCCTCCGCACTGGATCGTGATAAAGTAGCCTTACATTTTACCGACCAAGATATCAAGTTATCGCCAAGGAACATACAATAACCAGATGTCAAACGTCTGGTATGTGGACAGCCACCCCAATCAACATCTGTATATGACACAAAAGTAGAGATCGAGGACGGATATAAATGCAATTCAAAATCAAGTGTGCCCTGTATGTATCGGATAATACGTTTGAGAGCATGCATATGCTCAATCCGCGGATAATGCATAAATAAACACACCTGATGTACTGCATACGTAATATCTGGTCTTGTGAACATTAGTTAATGAAGAGCCCGTGCAAGACTACAGTACTGGGTGAGATCCTCGTATAGTGTGCTAGACGTAGCACTCAACTTGGGTTGGGTATCAACCGGAGTAGAAGTAGACTTACACGATGACATGCCAGCTCTCTCAATAATCTCTACCGCATATTTTTTCTGTGATAAAAATAAGCCATCTGCATGACGAGTGACTGCAATGCCCAAAAAATAGCTCAAGGACCCCAAGTCCTTCATAGCAAATTTTGAATTGAGAAGGGACATGATAGACTTGTGTAGATTATCAGACGAGGCAGTCAATATTATATCATCAACCTATAACAATATGTATGTCAGAGAAGTACCACGATGATAGATGAACAGAGAATGATCAAATCTGCTATGAGAAAACCCAATAGTAGACACATAATCTGCAAATCTTTTATACCAAGCCCGTGGGGCCTGCTTAAGCCCATACAATGACTTTTTCAGCAAACAGATATGATGAGGATAATTGAGGTCCCTAAAACCCAAGGGCTGATGCATGTAAACTGTCTCTTTAAGATCACCGTGTAACAAAAGATTTTTTACATCTAGCTAGTGAATGGGCCAAGCTTTCGAGAGAGCTAGACTGAGCACAATGCGAATGGTTGCCGGTTTGACCACCGGACTATATATCTGTCCACAATCCACGCCAAGCTGTTGCGTTTTACCATCACCTACAAGACGGACCTTATGCCTCTCAAAAGAACTGTCATAATTTTCTTTATGAGTAAAAATCCATATGGACCGAATAATATTAACACCAGGTGGACGTGGCACCAACTCCCACGTCTTATTTTCAATAAGAGCATTATATTCGTCATTCATGGCCAATTTCCAATTCTGGTCATGAAGGACAGACACGGGATTACGGGGTAGGGGAGATTTAGTGACATTATAATTAAGATTAAAATGTCATTTCGGTTTAAAAATTCCCCTTTGGCAACGAGTAACGGGCCCTTGACTCGAGGTAGAAGTGGACGGGATTGGGGAAATTATTTGGTTGGCAGCGGACTGGCCAGCATGCAGTGGGCCTGCTGGCCCAACAAAGAGATGAGAAACTAGAACTGCTTCAAAACTGGCAGTGGGCCGAGAAGCTGGGTCAGTACCGATATCGGAACTGGGCCGAGACATCGATCCACTACTGAGACCATGTGGGCCAGACGACGCTGGACCAGGATAATGTGGGCCAGCATAATGTGGGCCAGCAGGCAGTGGGCCTGCTGGCGGATTCGATTCACGGGACATTTCGGATAAATGGTGGATAATATACGGTGAGATCCTATCATCCAAAAAATTATACGAACTAGACACGGGACTACTCAATTTAGCAAACGGAAATTGGGACTCATAAAAAAAAACATGACGACTAATTATGATTTTGTTAGAGGATAAATCATAACATTTATAACCACGATGATTAGATGGATAACCCAAAAACACACACGCGGTAGAGCGGGCTTGAAGTTTGTTAATTGTAGTAGACGGAAAAAGTGGATAACATAAACACCCAAACACCCTAAGATGAGAATACGAAGGCTCTTTATTGTAAAGAATTTTAAGTGGGGATTGATATGCTAAGCCTTTAAGAGGGAGAATGTTAAGTAGATATGTAGCCATTTGCAATGCATGATGCCAAAAAGAAGGTGGTAATGACGCATGGGCTAGCAAGGTACGAACAATATTATTTATGGAATGAATTTTCTCTCGGTCTTCCCATTTTGTGAGGACGTATGTGGACAAGAAAACCGAAAAGATATGCCATTAGTGTCACAAAACTCTCGAAACGGCCCATTGTCATATTCCTTGCCATTATCACATTGAATATTTTTAATTTTCCATTCGAATTAGGTACATATGAATGCTCTACATTTTAAGAATGCGGAAAAGACTTGAGACTGTTTAGATAAAGGAAAGGTCTACAAAAAAATTAGAATAATCATCCAAAAATAAGACATAATAACGATGACCCAAAGAACTTAAAACGGGAGATGTCCATAAATCACTATGAATAATGTCAAAAGGCATCAAAGTTTTAGAAGTATAGTCTACAAACGATAATCTAACATGTTTTCCTAATGGACAAGAAGGACAAAGTGGAATACTACGCGTACCCTTACAAGCAATAAAATTATTTTATGCATAGATGACCCCGGATGACCCAAACATGCATGCCACAAGGAAGGAACAAAAACGGTAAAGGTAGAAGGTGTGACTTGACTTATGGAAATGATTGGTGATTGGATAAAGCTCCCCTTACTATTACATCTCATTAGCAGTATTCCCGTCTTGAAATCCTTAACAGAAAATCTAAACGGATCAAAATTAATAGAAACCCAATTATCAGTGGTGAATTTTCGGACAAATACCAAATTTTTAATTAAGTTAGGGGAATGAAAAACATTTTTCAAGGTGAGAGGTGTATGTGGGGGAGACAAATTCGTATGACCATAACCGCAAATTGGAATTGAGTTGCCATTACCAATAATAATGCCATAATTATTGCTCAAATTGAAATAAGATGAGAGAGTACCTTGTGCGGACGCCATATGAGAAGTGACTCCAGTGTCCATGTACCAATTTGCATCCGAGGGATGTAATCCAAGTGTATGCATTACAGCCTCAATATCCATAGGTGTCGGGATCGGAGCTGGGCCCGCAACAGTAAAGGCCTGTTGAGGCCTAGGCCCAAGCAGCCTGCCTGCTACCCTGGACCAGCACTGGATCATAATGCATTATTCTGGACCGGGAAACTGGCCTGGAAGCTGACTGGAATTGGGCCCAGCTTCCAGGATATGGCGTTGGTGAAAAATAAGGGTTGCTGGGCCAATAACCATTGGTCCAGCCCTACGGCCAGGAGGCCTAAGGCTGCGGTCCACTATTCCGAGAACCACTAATGTCACCGCCACTGTTCCGGCCACCACCACCGTAGTTCTTGCCATTATTTCTTCGATTTTGACTTTTTTTTACTGCTACCGTTGGTACGGTTTTGACCTAAATTTTTGGAGAATGAGTGAGAGTTGTCTGACGTGGCCATCATCATGATGGAATTTGCTCCGGCAGCCGCTTTCTTAGCCAAACCGACCTCTTCTAATGTGAGCATGGAACGGGCCTGATAAAATAGTGGGAGAGGATTACTTTGATGAAGCAGTGTCCCAACTACATTATTGGCCTTAGATAGGCCTGCAACCATCTGAAGAACAAGCCGATCATTGGTAACGGGCGCACCAACATTTCAGAGTTGATCCGTCAATTCCTTTAGCCCTTTACAATAGGCTGAGACGTTTGGAAAATCTTCTATGTTGACATGGAAAAATTCCTGCTCAAGAGTGACAACACGAGAATGTTTGTTATCTTGAAATTTATCACGCACCCTATTCCAAGTTTCCATTGTCGTAGCGCCGGGTTCAATAATCGTCTGCAAGTGGTTTGTAGAGATAGTGAAATAAATCCACTGGAGAACGGTAGCATCAAGAGTTGTCCATAACGTATGATCATCCTTAGGGGTAGACACCTTCTCCTTGCCAGTTACCGAGGGGATGATGTGATGGAGGACATGATGCGAACGTGAACCTTGAATAATTCTGCCCACGTCGCGTATTGGACGTTTTCCATGTCAAGAACAATAGAGATGTGGTTCTTGATGTTGGAGACTGTAAGAGCAGGATGAAACATGTTCTTTGACGTAGACATAACGAAAGAACAATAGGTGAATTAGGGACTTGGAAGAATTTTTGGGAAGAGGAAGAAATTGCACGGAAACCGAGACTGAGAAAGGGCAGCGGAATTGTCTTTGTGAGAAGGTATTTTAGCCCTAGACTTCTGATACCATAAAAGAAATAATCCTTTGATTATTTTTATTGATGAAGAGGTATTTATATACAATTTATATAGTACATATATTTATATCTCCTTACGTTATATATATATATATATATATGCATGAGTAGTCGCCAAATTTATTTAGTAATATAGTAATAAGAAACGGGATGCACTTAATATGGTAATGGCTAACTAGGCGTCGATATATATTCAAAGTGAGTCGTGACACAATCCCTCATCGAGTGTGTTTAATGATACAGAATAACAGAGTCGGCCTTATAGCTTCTTATATGGGGCGGATTGAGGCATGATTAAAGAGGGCCCGACCCGATTAAGGTATCTGTTTAGAAGGATTGAACGGTTCTTGTTGTGGTAAAACCATATCACCTAGAAGTTTAGAAAAAAATAAAGAATTCTTAAACAACATACTAATGTACTATCACGGATGATTAAATAATTTTTGTTTTATTGCGTTAAATTCACTAAATTATTTTTGGTAATGAAGGTCACTCAACTCTAGGTCAGTAATAAAAGTTGGTAAACTAATTTATAGGAAACAAAGAGCCACTTACCTTTGCTAAGTCCTCATTTATTCTAATTAAGATTAAAACGTCTAAATCATAATACACATAAAATGATTAAGATATTGTTTCTAAATCTAAACATTGAATGATTAACACGGTTTGTTTTTAAACATATGAATGTGCATTTAATTTATTTAAACATAATAAATCTATAATCCAAATTAAAAGTAACTACTTAAATGTTAGAAAATAAATATAAATTTAATAAAAAATTATTATTTGATAAAAATAAAACATTTATGTTTTTTGGTGATGCTGGAGATACTTTATAGTGGTGGTGATGGTTGGGACTAGGGCTGGCCAGTGGGCCGGGACGGCCCGACCCCGCCCCGACCCCCCCGAGCCCGCCCCGACCCCACTTAAAAAAAAATAAAAAAATAACGGGGGCGGGACTCGAACTCGGGACGGGACGATGTCTTGTCCCGCCAGACCCGAGCCCGCCTGACCCGACCCCGCCCCGAGCCCGTCCCGACCCCGACCCCGAGCCCGTCCCGACCCCGACCCCGAGCCCGTCCCGACCCCGACCCCGACCCCGACCCCGACCCCGCCCTTTTCCCCCCTTTGCAAAAATGGCCGTTGCACCAACGGCCATTTTAGATTATGGCCGTTGGCCAACGGCCATTTTAGGCCCCCCTCCCCCAACCCCCCTACCCCTTAATATTTATTTTTAACCCATAAGTTATTATATTTACACTTTAACCCAATTTTTCAACTATAAATAACTCATTTTCTCTTAATCTTTCTCACAAATCTTCCTACAATCTCTCTAATTTCTCAATATATCTCTCTACATTGTTTGCTAAATATTCAATTTTATTAATTCATTTGGGAATTGGGAGTGAAGTTGGCAACTAGCTTGAAGATCTTCCATCGAGCAAAGTTTCAATTTTCAACCTCTCGATTACACGTCGACGTTACGTCGGCGTGGTACATTCGTTCCTTCATTAAATTATTATTGTCTGTTTATTTTATATTTTTATTTAGCGCACTTAATTTTATTGTCTTTAATTATTTATTATCATAATTAAAATGGAAGGATTAAAAGGTATGTTTAAGGGTAAGGGTAAGAGTGCTTCTTCTAGTAGGGGCAACTGGGCAAGGGTACTTCTTCTAGTCATCTTATTCCTACACATGATGATTTTGTTGATACTCAACATTTTCCTACAATACCATTAGATTTAGACCAGGAGCTATTTTCGGAACTCAAGAAGACTTTAATTTAGACGATGATCTAGATGATATACCCACTAATGTTGATGACAACACACCCACTAGTGCACCTTCAACCGAAATACCTCCTATTCCCCCTAGTATGAGACGAGGTCCAAAGCAAAATGACCATTAAAATCAGATGCATGGACATTTTTTTATAGGGACGTAGAGAATCAAGTAGCCATATGTAAAATTTGTAAAAATGTTTTAAAATTTAAAGCGGAAAAGGTCACGGTGGGACGGGGGTTTAATTAGACACGTAGTAAGTGCTCATCCAACTAGGTATGCCCAATACCAGGCTTCAAAACCGGGTGCGCAAACGCCGCTCCATCGGGACAAGGTTCACATACCGATCGTCCCGGACCAAGTACGTGGTCAAATTAACCCTATGACGGGGGGAATTGTAGGCTCTAAATACAATAAACATAGAGATAGGGAAGCAATATCAAAATTAGTTGTTGTGGAGGGTTTGCCTTTTCATTTCCTTCATCTCCGGTTTTATTCATTACATTAGAGATATATATAATCATGCTTTTAACGGTTTTCCTAGATCAACCTGTTAAGAGAGATGTATTTAAATTCGCGCATGAATATCAACAATATTTACGTTTTTCATTATATCATTTTAATGGCAAAGTATCTATCACGTCATATATAGGTCGTAGTACTAACGACCATGATTATTTAACTGTAACTTGTCATTGGATAGATTATAAATGGTCTATGCAAAAACGTATTTTAGCGTATAGATATATAGATGATAGGCACACTGGTACTTTTAATGCAGAAAATATTTATCAAGTGTGCGATTATTACGGAATTACCGATAAAATTATGACTATTACATTAGATAACGCTTCTAATAACAATTACGCAATTACAATGTTAAAAAATAGTTTAACTCCATCTTTTCCAGACCATTTTCATATAAAATGTGCGTGCCATATATATAACTTAATTGTAAAGGATGGTCTATCACTTTTTGAAGACATTCTTAGTAAAATACAATTTGCTATAAACTTTATTTTAAAAGTAATAAAGTACAACGTAGAAAAGAATATAAAAAAACTTGTCACGATTGTGGACTACCTTATAGAAGAATTCCACAAGAAGTATCCACTAGGTGGAATTCTTTATACGAGCTACTACTTGTTGCTTATGACTATAAATTACCTATAACTTTATTTTTTAACTCTCATAATAAAAAGCCAGCTGATATGATTTTAGATAGTGATTGGGTAAAAATTTCCGAACTTATTGTATTTTTAGAAAATTTTTTTCAAGCAACAAAAGAATTTTCCGGTATATATTATCCTACTATTTCAACTATGTTATTTTATATAACTCTAATATTTTTATTACTTAGTGAATATATGGAAAAACCAGCTTATAAGGCAGCTATTAAAAAAATGTTTGTCAAAATTAATTTTTTTTTATTCCTATTCCCTCTATTTATATTATTGGTTATGTATTAAATCCTACTATTAAAATAAACGGTACTAAATCACTAATTGAAACTATTTACGATTGTATAGAAGTACTACCACCTCCAAGTCCCAAAAATCTAAATCACCCACCACCTATTGAACAAACTAAAGAAGAAGTACTGTCTAGCGTAGAACACCAATGCAAAAATATATATTGATTTTATCAACAAGAAAATGCTAGTAACTTACCAGCTTCCATACCATCTTCTTCATCTTCAACACAACCTCACAAAAGACATGCTATTTCTGCGGCTAGTATTGAAAGCCTCAGAAATAGAATGTGCGGCCGTACCTCTACTACTAACCAAATTAGCGAGTTGGATATTTTTGTTTTACAGGGTTCTGTACCGTATCAAAAAGTTATCAATGAAGATGGACATGAAGACTTGTTGAAATACGGAGGGGGAATGAGAAGACCTTTCCGACACTTTCATTAATGGCTCGAGATGTTTTGAACATTCAAGCGTCGTCAAGCTGCGTCGAAAGCGCTTTTTCTGCGAGCAGATATCAAATAGGAGACCACAGACACTCATTAGCCGGAGACGACTTGGAAATTGCGGTATTATTCAGAGATTGGATACGAGCGGAGCGGAGAAGGTGCGGTCAACCGGAGATCAACGAAGAAGATGATGAAAACTACAACGAAATCTTAACCGAAGATAGTGGAAGCGACGTGGATCAATTTGACCAACAAATACCAATTCCAACCGAAGAACCACATGAAATCATCAAGCAATTAGAACAGGTTTTTTTGAGAATGTAATTTTTTTAACTGCAATTTTATTATGTAATTTGCAACTTTTGGACAACATCACAAAGTTGCAATTTAGATTTTAGACAATTGTATTTGTAAATTTTGTATTACAAAAAAATCATATGTCTATTAAATAATATAAGAGGCACAAAAACAGCCTTGTGATGTTTTTATTACACTATCTTGTTTTGTTTATTGAGTTTTTTTTTATACATATGTTATTTAAAAAAAAAAAAAAAGGAAAACCCGACCGTACCCCGCCCCGAGCCCGAGCCCGACCCGACCCCCCCCCCCGCCCCGATACCGACGGGATCGGGACGGGATTGGAGCAGGTCCCACCAGACCCGACCCCGCTAGGCCCCGCTAGACCCGACCCCGCCAGACCCGGCCCGCAGACCCGAGCCCGGCCCACTAGCCACCCTTAGTTGGGACTAGTGGCTAGTAATAGTGGTAGTGCTAGTTATGATGGTAAAGGTACATTAGTAGTAAAAATTGATCGCAATGATAGTAGTGGTGGCGACGACAGCAGAAGTGAAGACGGTGGTGGTTGTTGATATAATTATAATGATAGAGGTGGTAGGTATGGTACGACTGATAATAGTGATTGTTAGCGATAGTGGTTGTGATGTCAGAGGTGGTTGGTGGTGGTGGAGTGAGAGGTTGGTGGTGGTGAGTGAGGTGGGGTGGAGAGTAGGTGGTGGGGGTTGGGACGACGGTGGTGTGGTGATGACAAATGTGGTTAGTGGTGGTGGGGGTGAAGAGTGGGTATAAATAGTTGGGTGGTGGGGTGGGGTAAGGTGTGGTTAGAGAGTAAGTATGGTGGGTGGTCAGAGTCGGGTGGTGGTGGTGGAGATGACAAATGTGGAGGTGGGGTTAGAGAGTGGGTGGTGAGGTGGGGGCGGGGGCGGGGGCGGGGGTGAGTTGGGGTGGGGGTGGAGTTAGTGATTGTGGACAATGATAAAAATTATTCATACAAAATTACCTCTTAATGATATTAAGACTTTGTTCAAGATCTGAATGATTAAGACTGTTAAGAGTCCCACATCAGAAATGGAATGGAAACATGGACTCCTTATATGGATTTCAACAATCCTCACCCTATAAGCTAGCTTTTGGGGTTGAGTTAGGCCCAAGATTAATTTTTTACATGGTATCAAAGCTAGACTCATTCCAATTATTTGTTCATCGATGTTGGGCCCCCAAATTATATTGTCCACGCTCCAGTTAACGAGGTCTGGGCGTGCTGGGGAGTGTTAAGAGTCTCATATCAGAAATGGAATGGAAACATGGGCTCCTTATATGGATTTGGACAATCCTCACCCTACAAGCTAGCTTTGGGGTTGAGTTAGGCCCAAGATCCATTCTTTACATGGTATCAGAGCCAGACCCGTTCCAATTCTATATTCACCGATGTTAGGTCCCCAAATTATATCATCCACGCTTCAGTTAACGGGGTCTGGGCGTGCGGGGGAGTGTTAAGAGTCCCACATCGAAAATGGAATGGGAACATGGACTCTTTATATGGACTTCGATAATCCTCACCCTACAAGCTAGCTTTTGGGGTTGAGTTAGGCCCAAGATCTATTCTTTACATGGTATCAAAGGCAAGCCCATTCCAATTCTTTATTCACCGATGTTGGGCCCCCAAATTATATTGTTCACGCTCCGGTTAACGAGGTCTGGGCATGCGGGGGAATGTTAAGAGTCCCACATTAGATATGGAATGAGAACATGGACTCCTTATATGGACTTGGACAATCCTCACCCTACAAACTAGCTTTTAGGGTTGAGTTAGACCCAAGTGCCGTTCCTTTACATGGGAACAAAGACCTATCCTAGAAAATGTTCCTTTTTTGTTTCTTCCTAACAATTTTCTATGATACTTAAACAAAATTGATAGACTTTTCAGTTATAAAAATAGTTTAATTACTTGCATGATACTTAGATAACCTTAAGTGACTTTTTCATTCCAAAAAATAGTTTAGCGACTAGTACAACAAAGTGAAATTAAGTGATCATTCATGAAATTAATCCGTGAATATGCTTTAATTATACACAAAAAGGCTTTAACTCCCCGTCAGATTTATATACTCCCTCCGTCTCAATTTATGTGATATATTTGACTAGGCACGAAGTTTAAAAAAGAAAGAAAGAAAGATTGACTCTAGAAACTTGTGGTCTAAAACAAGTCATATATTTGTGTGGTTATAAATTATTTAATTAAGGATAAAAGGAAAAATTTTAAGTTAAATTATTTCTAAATATAGAAATACTAGGTAATTATCCCGCGCTTCGCGTGGCTAAATATATTAGATTTTGTAAATTAGTTCATATAAAATAATATAAAGAAACAATTATTCAATGTGGGTGTACAATTTATTTATTTATTTTTAAAAAAGAGCATCGCATACCCTTTTGTAATTTTTTAATAACAAAATTTCTAAAGAATGATCATCTCAATTCAAGAAGGAAAGCTAAATCATTTTATAGAGAATAAAATTTCACTCTTTCTAATTAAATGATTCTAATAATTAATATCGTAAAGAACAATACTACTACTACTACTACTAATAATAATTCTATTAGTTAGAGACTTTTGATTTACACAAGTTCTCTCGCGTTCCATTACTAAATGTATTTCTACAAGCTACTTTTAATTTAATTTGAAACATGCGTATTCATTAATTAATAAAAGCTAAGTCAACAAATAGCTCTGAAGAAGAAAAAGAGAAGATAAAGCCAAACACCCTTGGAAGAGAATTTAAAAGTGCACATAAATTGTTAAAATATCTACTATTAAGTAAACAATTATAATGGAGGGAAAAAGTTTGAAACCGAAATGAACTTAAAATATATAATAAATGAAAAACAAGGGATGATAGTAATTGTACTTAGAGATTTTTGAGTTTTTACAATTAAGAGAAAGAGATTTTTGAGTTTTTACAATTAAGAGAAAAAGGCCCAAAATAATTGATGTGACCAGCTCTATAAATGCAGCAGATCAAAATACATGTTCATATCCTCTCATTCCAACACACTGATCATATACAAGTAAAAACAAAGGGAGCTGGCCTGATTGACATTAAAAAAAATGGTCTATAACATACATAACAAAGTACTTACAAAGTCAAGATTTATACTTCTAATTTAGCGAGGTTCAATACACTACCTCATAATACAAAGTAAATCTTGGGGAAGGAACTTAAAATAAGTAGAATTGAAGTGCAGCCTCATGCTGATAATTGTAGGTCAGATGTTCAACCTTTTAAATGTCCATTTCGCAATTATCCCAATTATTGTCTCACCATCAATCATCATAAAAGCATCGGGCATGGACATGAAATGTAATGTAGAGTTGAATCTTCAGGAAAGGGGGTTGACAAAAAATATGTTGGAAATTTGCCCTTGGCGGGGAGATGCGTCCACCCATCTTTAATGACATTAGTGTTCCACATGTTGGAGGCTTTGTCTCTTCACACATGCATAATCTACTAAGTGAGTAGATGACCGTAGGGCCAAGAATCGTCAAATTTCGTTGAGAAATGAAAGAGATATTGGTCCACGAAGTAAGGTGTTTGAGTCGTAGAAATATGGTGTGGGACAAATCTACCACATCGGTGGGAAAATAAAGAATTGCTCTCTTTATAAGTCTCTAAAGTGGTAAAGGGTTTGGAACCCCAAGGGTATCCCATGTGTTTAAAGGAGGGAGGACCTAGATGTGCTTGGGTTCAAGGCTAAACCCACACGCGCGCCGCCGCCGCCCGTCCGGTGTGGGCCGTGGGGACTTTATGATATTATCTTTTTGGACCCCAAATTATTAATATTTACAGTTTGGTCCCTAGAGTTTCTGGAAAGTTGATTTTGGAGTGACATAAGGCATAAACTTTCTGCCTACCGTTTGAGTTGTTTTTTGGAGCATTAACCAGCCATTACTTGGCTGTTAACTCCTCCATAAACAGCCCTCCTTCATGACCATAAATCAGCCTCTCTAAATGGCCATTAACAACCTCTCTAATGCCATTAACAACCCTCATTAATGCCATTAGCAGCCTTGTTTGTGGCAGTTGAGGAGGAGTCCCTCCTCCATGCTATTTATTGAGGCATTTTGGCTCAATTGTGTTGTACTTACAAACAGCAAAACACACGAAAATAGCAGCACAAAACAGTGAGCAAACACGCACATATACACAAGATATACACAACAGAGACACACTATATACACAGAGACAAAACAGAAGAGAAAGTCAGTCCAATAACGTTGGACGAAAACAAACTCTTCCTTCTTTTTTCATATCTTCAGCAAGTCGATTCGTATTTGTTTTCTTCGTCAGGCTCAATCTATTTGCTTTGTAGTGTTGAGATTAAAGTGTTGTTTTATCTTGGAAGACTATTGCCTGCTAACGTAAAAGCATATAAACGAGGCAATCTTGTCTTAAGGACAGAGTGCAATCACTCGACTCAACACACAGTTGTAACCATCCAGATTTAGTGTTTCTTGATTTCAGGTTATCAAGATTCAAGACTCAACAACTTTGCGGTAGTTCTGAAGATTGACTATTTATTTATCCTTTCGAACACTTGTAATATTTATTTACTTCCCGTACTGCTTTACAATAGAGTACCCAACAAAATACACAAGCATGATTGACGTATTTGAATTTTGTTTCCTTTGTAAGTGGTATGTTTTTTTTTTATTTTCCATTCGGTGTCAGGTACCCGCATTGGAGTCTACCTATATCTAGATTCGTGTCACGTAGAGCTCATTTCTGGGGGAAGCGCTCCCTACGATTTTTATCTTGATTGATTTCACACAAATACTTAAAACTTATTCTCAGTTGTGCTTCATTTTTCATTGCCTTTCTTCACATTTTTTGTCATAAAAAACTGCAAATTAAGCACATTTTCTAGCTGAATGAAGTTCAGAATGCACAAAACATAAATAATATTTCAGTAAAATATAAGAAAAAAGGTGAAATACTCTATTCCCCGCTTGATATCTCTTCATCTGCCATATTTCTCAGTTTGCATGTTACATGTTGCATGTTGATAAACTTGAGCACCATTTCTATATGAGACAACTTGATTACATCAAATTAGACTAAGCAAAACGGAAAGAGCAATCTAACCTTGGATATCTGTCACGTCTTTGAATGAATTCTGCAACTTCTTGCCTTACAACGGGAATGCCACAGGAGTCACGATAAGCATCTAATTGACCAGCAAATATAGAATACATCATTCCCTCGCTAAAAATCACTGTCGCAAAACTGGGACAAAATCATATATGTTGCTCGGAATTGAGTATCATAACAACAACACAAATCAGGAGTTAGTGATGGATAGAGCCCAAAAGACAGGACTTCAGCTAGAAAATCAAGTGTCTGTAGTCTAATTTAGCTTTTGTCCACTGAGAAAGGATTAAATGCATCAGCCCTAATTTCAACAGTTCCCAAGTTACACTCCACCAACTATCACCTCCCACCTCCTCCCAAGGGATAAAAAATTAGAGTCCTTCAGGATAAAAGAAATTAAAGAGACTAAAGATTTACACATGAAATAACACCAAGGCTTCTTATCAAGAAGATTATAGATCAGGATTTCACTAACATAACAAAGAAACTATAAGTAGGAAATAGTAAATAGTGAAGCAAAAATTTGAAAATCATTAAAACATAAAAACAAAAACGAGGAAAGGAATAACTTCATCTATGATAGAAAAAACTAAAGGAATACAGAGAACCCGAAGAGGCACTTAGTTTGGAATTAGTGTCCACCGGTGTGTGGGCCGGTTTGCAAGACGTCATGCCTGCTCAGTCAAGAATCTCTTTGGCGTACTTCCTTTGATAAAGAAATAAACCATCTGCATGTCTCGTAACAGCAATGCCCAAAAAATAGCTTAGGGGGGCCAAATACTTCATAGCAAACTCAGAGGCAATGAGTGACATAATGGATCGGCGAAGTGCATAAGAAGATGTAGTTAGGATGATAACATCAACATATAACAGAATGTATTCCATGTCATTACCCTTACTATAGATGAAAAGTGAGTGATCAGATTTTCTATGTGAAAAATCGATAGAGGATACAAAGTCAGCAAACCATTGGTACCATGCACGAGGAGCCCGTTTCAGTCCATAGAGCGATTTTTTCAAAAGACACACATAATCTAGATGAATTGGATTCTTGAATCCCATAGGCTGATGCATATAAATTGTTTCATGAAGGTCCCCATGCAAGAAGACATTTTTGACATCAAGCTGATGTATAGGCCATGATTTGGACAAAGTAATACTGAGAAGGTCCGAATAGTTGCCGGTTTTACCACTGGGTTGAAAGTTTCATCACAATCCACTCCCATATGTTGAGACCTGTCATCACCTACAAGACGGGTCTTGTGCCTCTCAAAAGAACCATCATAATTCTTTTTATGTCAAAAAATCCACATAGAACGAATAACATTAGCATAAGGAGGATGGGGGGGTACTAGATCCCATGTCTTATTTTCAATAAGAGCATTATATTCGTCAATAATGACAAATTTCTAATTAGGATCGGACAAGGCATTTTTGGGGTTACGAGAAAGAGGTGAATGTGCAACCGAAGACGATAAATTAAATTGCCGTTTGGGTTTGGAAATGCCACACATAGCATGGGTTCCCATTGTCTGTAAGGGTGCCGTGAGAGGGTGGACGGAATGTGGTTGGGCAGGATGTGGATAGGGATTGGGAAGGCGGGGCATGAGCGATGGCCGAGACTAGGCAACATGATTGTGAAGAGGGGGCGAGGGCGTTGGACGAGAGGCGGAAGAGGTATCAGATAGCCGAGAAGGGCTGTTCCGAGGTTCCCGTGGCGGGGCTTGGTGGGCTATCCAACTCGGGACGTCTAGAAGTGGGTCGGTAGCCGGTGAGGGTAGCGACTGATTTTGCAAGTGATGAATTAGAAGGGGACTGAGACCATCATTTAAGAAGTCATAGGAATTCGGAGGTGGAGAATGCTGCTTGGCAAATGGGAATTTGGACTCATCGAATATGACATGCCTAGAAATGATGATTTTGCGGTTGGACAAGTCGTAACAGTTGTAACCTCGATGATTAGGTGGGTAACTAAGAAAGACACACGGGGTGGACTGAGGTTGCAGCTTGTTGATTTGAGTGGAGGGATGAAGAGGGTATCATAGACATCTGAAAGTTCGTAAATGCTTGTAGGAAGGATCCCAAAGATAGAGAACTTGAGTGAGAGACGTGTGTTTGAGAGACTTATTTGGGAGAATGTTCAAGAGATATGTTGCCATTAATAGAGCGTGATGCCAAAAATATAGGAGATAGAGGCGTGAGCGAGGAGGGCACGAACTAAGTTGTTTATGGTTCTAATTTTTCGTCCGGCTTTGCCATTTTGTGGAGAGGTGTAGGGAAAAGAAAAGCAAAAAACAAGGCCATTTTTTACGCAAAAAAAATTGAATTGTGTATTATCGAATTCCCTCCCATTGTCACATTGAAAACATTTGATATTCTTTTCAAATTGTGTCTTAATTAAAGCACTAAAAGAAGAAAAAATAGAATATACTTGAGACTTATTACCAATGGAAAAGGTCCACAGGAAATTAGAATAATCATCTAAAATCAACATATAGTATCGATGCCCGGTTGTGCTTAAGATAAGAGAAGTTCATAAATCACTATGTATGATATCAAAAGACATTAAAGTACAGGTGGATGAAGAATAAAACGGTAACTTGACATATTTCCCAAAAACACAAGATTCACAAATAGGAGGATAAGAGACATGTTTGCAATCAATAAATTTATTTTTTCTAAGGGAGCGTAAAACAGAGTCTCCCGGATGTCCTGATCTATTATGCCATAAAAGAGATGAAATAGCTGCAAAGGTTGATGGAGAGGAGGTTGGATGGCCGACGGTGGTGGTGATAGGATAAAAGTCTCTGATTCTATCATATTTTATTATTCACATCCATGTTATAAGGTCCTTCACAGAAAAACCAAAAGGATCAAATTCAGGGGAAACATTATTGTCTGTTGTGAAACGACGTACATAGATTAGATTTTTGATAAGTTTCGGGGCATGAATGACATTTTTTAAGGATAACGGGGGGGGGGGGGGGGTGTGTGGTGGGGGAGAGGGATGATTGTCCATAACCTCGAATGGGAATGCCTTATCCACTACCAATAATAATATTATGATTTAAATTGCTCATATTGAAATAAGATGAGAGAGTACCTTAGGATGCCATCATATGAGATGTGGCCTAGTATCCATGTACCAGTTGTCGTCTGGAACGTTGAGAGATAATATGTTCATAGCCGCCTCAATATCCGTCGGTGCGTAGTTTGAAGGAGGAGAGACCGTGCATTGTATGCCTGCTGTGGATGTGAGTTGAGAATGCCGGGATGGGGATTTCGGACCAGAGGTTGGGTCCAGGATGCCATTGGGTAGGGGCAAGGTGGAGCAGCCTACGCGTGCTGGCCCCACGCTGCCCATAAATGAGTACGCAGCCCACGACGGAGGCTACTACCACTGTTGTTGCCATTGCGGGTGGCTGTCAGACAGTGGGGCTGCCCTCTGCCGCTGCTGCTACCGCTTCCGCCGTGGCCACCACAGCTTCTGCCAGAATTCTACATTTGTTGTTATTCCGGGGATTTGAACCACGTTTCAGATCATTAGTTTGCCTGTGGGATGGGCCAGAAACTGAGCCCCTCATATCGACAGGTGGGCTGCTAGTGGTTACGAGGGCAGCGACGACAGTGCTTGCATTAGCCGCTGCCTGCTTTGTTTTTTGGGTTTCTTTAAGGATAAGTCTCGAACGAGCCTAATAGAATAGAGGTAATGGCGTGCTTTGTTGAAGGATGGTAGCGATGCCATCATAATTTTCATTCAAATCCGCAATGAGTTGCATCAGCAATCATTGATTTGTGACCGGTGCACCGACGTTTGAGAGTTAATCGACAATCATCTTAAATTCTTGACAATAGGCCGACGCATTAGGAAAATCGTCTTGTTGAATGTCCTTAAATTGATTTTCCAAATACAAGGTACATTATGTCTTGTTATCATGAAAAATACTCTCCAATCGTTCCCACGTTGGTCGTGCATTGGCGTCGATTTCAATAATCGTAAATAGTAGATCATTCGAGATTATTCCGTATATCCATTGTAGAACAACCGCATCTAATCGTGACCAAAGTTCATCATCAGAACCATCACGTTTCTCCAGGGTGTCGGCAATGAGCTTTGATTTAGGAGGGATGCTCTGATCAATGACTTTGTACACACGACAATGGATCTTAAACAATTCCGCCCAAGATGAATACTGAACTTTTTCCATCTCAAAAGTTATGAGAATGAAATTTTTGATGTTGTTAACTGCAAGAACAATATGGAATTTAGGTTGTTCAGCCATTGAAAATTGGGGAAGAAGAGGGAAGGTGGTTTGCCGAGAAGTAAAAGAAGAAAAAGGTGGAGGACGGCGGAGAGGGGGAAGCCGAGGGGTGCAGTCGACGGCTAGGGTATGAAGTTTTAGGGTTTGGCTGCTGATACCATAAAGGAATATGTTTCCTGCCTTTTCATTGATTATTGTCTACAATATATAGTATTACATGATTATTTACATTGCTACAAACTAGGTAACTAATCTTTCTAATTACAATTGAAATATAAATTAACCAAATATAAAAGATATACAATGATACAGAAATATTCTTGTAATATTCTATCAAAAATAATTTTTTTGTTTGTATTTTGTTGGTCAAGGGCAAGGAAGGAAGGCAGGAGAAAGAAACAGTACAAGGAGGTGCATATGTAACAATTAAAGGTTATCTGCAATTTTGTTGGTCAAGGGCAGGTAGTAAGACAGGAGAAAGAGACAGTACAATGAGGTGCATATGTAACAATTAAAGGTTATATGCAAAAAGGATACCTAAGCCTCCAGAAGTCATTGCAATAAATTGTTTAGCCCTTGCAATTGCATCAACAGGGAATGGAGCTTGATAAAGAGCGATTATTGTTATGTAGATTTTAGTAATGTTTTAGAGTGTGTTTTAGGGAGTCTTTTATTTGTCTTTTAGTTGTTTTGTGTAGTGTTATGCGTGTTGTTTTGTGTTTTCAGGCTTTAAGCGATTCAGAAAGGAATAAGGCGAATCCAAAAGGAAATGGGCGGCTATTAAGGATAAAAATGTATACCTGGTCATAAGAAATGAGTCAAAGAAGCCATGGAAAGCTTTGAAAGCAGTGTAGAAATAATTCCGGACGAAGAATGCTGAAGAGCCGCGGCGCAACACAACATGAGCCGCGACGCTGAAGGGTCGCGGTGCCCAACATTAGCGCCGCAACGCCCCACTGGCAGAAAGTGGGCGACTTTCAGAAGTGAATTAGTGTCGCAGTGCTCTAATAGCTGAGTCGTGGCACCGACGACGTCAGTGCAGCGAAAAACCTAAATTTAACAAGGGCAAAAAGGTCAATTCTGGGGTTTTTTCGTGATATATATTGGGGGAAATGTTTTTCTGAAAAGAATAACACTTTGGAGGAGAAACAAGAGAACAAGAAGCCATTAGAGACATCTATTGTTCAAGTTCTTTTCCTTTTCTTTACTTTAATCCAGTTCATGTTGGATATTAAGTTAATTAGTTTTCTTAGCATGTCTATAAGCTAATTACTTTTATTAGGGTTTTCCGTTGAGTCACTTGAAACTTTATTATATGATTTAATGCATTGCTAATGTTCTTCTTCTTCTATTAAGATCTCTTCAACTTGTGTTTATTGAATGAGAATTAATTGGCCATTAGTTTTCATTACCTATATGATTTCAAATCGAGATCTGAAAAGGGAGATTTGAATATGCTAGAGTTGGTTATACGTAGGTTTAATCTTGAACGAGAGTATCACGATTGCATGTGTAGCTTTTTAGGTTATTGATCTTAATCCTCCTATGTGATCGAATTTATCATAGAAATATAGAAAATTCTCATTTAGGTTGAGTTTTTATATGTCCTAACCGGAATAAAGAACATCTCAGTTAACCTGCTATCTTAACAAGAAGAAGAATCAGTAGTCTTGCATTAATTAATGATAGAGTGAATTGTTGATGAGATTGGAAACCCTAATTTCTTTCATTACTGAATTAAACTTCGTGTGTTTTCATTACTACTTCATTTATGCAATTTACATTAGTTGTCAAATTCGTTAGTTTAGAAATCACCACTTATATTCATTGGCCAAATAGAAACCAAAGATTAGTTAATTGGTACTTGACAAATCAGTCTCAGTGGACGATACTCGGTCTTACCAAAATTATTACAAATTGCGTTACGTAACTTGCGTAACATCTAGAAATACCGCAAGAAGTTTTTGGCGCCGTTGCCGGGGATTGAAGTATTATCAATATCAAAATAATTAATCTTATTTCTAATTTGGTTGTTCTTAGAACACATTTTTTTACTATTATTTTTTTAATCTGTGTGCAGTGTGTGTGATCATTTTCAGGTAGCTTTGGTATATGCGAAGCAGAAGAGGAGTAGACATTCTTGTTCCTCTGAATCCTGAGATTGAGAAAGCATGCAAGTAGAATCGAAGAAACAAGAGAACTGGTATTTCAACTGAGGATATGGCAAATCGTCAAAATAATGATGGGTTGAATAGAGGGGTGCCAGAAATGGTGCAGGAGCAAGCTCAGAATCCCGATGTGAGAAGCTTACGGGATTATATACTTCAAGCATAACAGACGTGCATACTTGTATAAGACCACCAGTTGTGGAGGCAAATAGTTTCGGGATTAAGCCAGCAATCCTGCAGATGGTCTAGAACACAGTTCAGTTTGGGGGTTTGCTCTCTGAAGATCCACATATGCACTTGGACAATTTCTTGGAGTTATGTGCAATATTCAAATACAATGGTGTGACTGATGACGCCATTAGATTGAGGCTCTTCCCATTTTCACTAAGGGACCGAGCCAAAAGCTGGTTGAACTCTCTGCAAGCTAACTCCATCACTACGTGGCAAGACCTGGCTTAGAAGTTTCTTGCAAAATTCTTCCCTCCACTAAAGGCTGCTAAGCTAAGGGGAGAACTAAACAACTTCTATCAGATGGAAGGAGAATCTCTATATGATGCTTGGGAAAGATTCAAAGAGTTGCAAAGGAAATGTCCTCATCATGGACTTGAGCAGTGGATGTTAGTCCATAATTTTTACAATGGTTTGTATGGTACGACTCATACCATAATTGATGCTGCTGCTGGAGGGACATTCATGAGCAAGAGTGCTAATGAGGCGTATGAGTTGTTGGAAAATATGGCAACAAATAACCATCAATGGTCCGATGAAAGACCTACCAACAACAGAAAAGTGGTTGGAGTTCATGGGTTAGATGACATCACCGCGTTAACTGCTAAAGTTGCTTCTTTGCTAAAGCAATTACAACAGAATACTATGACAACAAATGTTGTTCAGACACAAGCATGATGTGAAATTTGTGGAGGACCACATCCTTTTGATCATTGCACAGCAGCGGATCCCAACAATGTACCTATGGACCAAGCTCATGTTCAAGCAGTTGGGAATTTTCAGAGGCCCTACAACAATCCATTCTCCAATACTTATAATCATGGGTGGAGGAATCACCTTAATTTTTCATGGAGAAACAGACAGAACCAGCAACCACAATTCCAAGGGTAGTATCAACAAAATAATCAGGAACAACCTATGAGTCAAGCTTTGTCGTTTCAGCTGCCTAAACTACAAGTTCAAAAACTGAACCCAATGAATTGCAAGCAGCCTTATTGACTCTCACCAATTCCCAGACTCAGTTCATGACTGAAACGAGATCTTCTATCCCAAACCTGGAAACACAAGTGAGTCAGCTAGCAAATATTTTAAACAACAGACCGTAGGGGAATCTCCCTAGCAATACTGTTGTAAATCCGAAGGAGCAATGTCAGGCTATAAATTTGAGAAGTGGTAAGCAAGTTGAACCAGTTGCACCTCTACCATCTGCGGAGAAGACATACAAATTGAGTGAGACATCTAATCAGAGAAGGAGGGGGTTACTGAAGACCACCCATTGGTGGAAAAGGCACCACCAGCAGTGAGTAATGAGCCTCAAATCAGAATTTCATACCCGCAAAGGCTTAGAAAAAAATTCTTTGGATAAATAATTTTCCAAGTTTTTGGAAATATTCAAGAAGCTGCACATAAATATTCCCTTTGCTGAAGCCTTATAGCAAATGCCCAGTTATGTCAAATTCATGAAAGAAATTCTCTCTAAAAAGAGAAAAATAGAAGATTATGAGACTGTGGTGTTAACTGAGGAGTACACCGCCATTTTGCAAAAGAAGCTTCCCCAGAAGTTGATAGATCCAGGGAGCTTCACTATTCCATGCACTATCGGGAATTTTGAGTGCCAGCATGCTTTGTGTGATTTGGGGGCAAATATCAACCTGATGCCCTTATCTATGTTTCGTAGACTTGATTTGGGTGAAGCTAGGCCTACAACAGTTACCTTACAGTTAGCAGATCGCTCGATCAAGCATCCATGGGGAATTATTGAGGATGTGTTAGTTAAAGTGGACAAATTCATTTTTCCTGCTAATTTTATTATCCTTGACATGGAGGAGGATGCTGATGTGCCCATAATTCTTGGGAGACCATTTTTAGCCATGGGGAAAGCACTTATAGATGTTTAGAAGGGAGAACTAAAACTCCAAGTCCAGGGAGAAGAAGTGACTTTCAATGTATTCAGGGCAACAACTTATCCAAGAGCAAGTGACGACTGTTTTTCCATTGATGTAATTGACAAAGCATTTGCTGAGGAAAGTTTCAAGAGTACTGATGCTCTTGAAGTAGCATTAATATAATGTGAATACGATGAGAGCAGGCCTTCAATTGAGGCGCAAATGAGGTTGAACCCAACTATGAAGGAGGTGATGAGAAAAGAGATCTTGAAATAAAGATGAAATCTGCGTCTGGCTAAATGACGTTAAAGGACAACGCTATTGGGAGGCAACCCAACATTTTAATAGTTTATTTTTATTTTATGTTATTTTTGAACAATCTCAGTGTCTTGTTGTTTCTTGGTCTGTGTTTTTTTTCTTATGTTAGGTGAATTGTGAGCCAACTCTGGGGTGAAAAAGTATCGTGAATGAGCCCTACTTTGATTATCATCCACTACAGCCGCCACCACTATTCTGAATCGCTTAGCTGCAGTTTTGTCAAGTCTTCTTACTCTTGCTTTACTTATCATATTGGGGACAATGTGTTGAATAGGTTTGGGGGGTGGGAGTCTTACTGTTTTGTGTTAATTGTTTGTGTTCAGTTGTTTGTTTATTGTTAGTGTTTTGTTTTAGTGTCAGTGTTTGAGTGTCTTGTGTCACTGAATCAAGTTAATAATAATATCCCACGAGATTGAGTGAACACATGTGATAGAGTTGAATGAAATTGATAGCCATGAAATGCATAAATCTGTGTGCTTAAGTTGGATAGGTCCTGAGTTGTTTTCAATTATTAATAAGTATGAAAACTTGATCATGATTGGTGAATTTCTTGTACTTGAATATTGTTTTTTGCATGATTGAATTTTGGTTTGAGAAAAGATGGTGGAAAGTCCTAGAACTTGCTTGCTTGCTATTTGAGACGAAATCATAGATGATGCATGCTTAGGAAGATGATTTAGGCCATCTTTGGAACGATTGAACCTTTCAAGCCAACCTTGACTAATGTAATCCCTAGTTACCCTTTTGAGCCTTAAGTAACCCTTCTTTGATTGACACCTATTATGAGCCTACTTGAAATCCTTTACATATATTTTTCTTCCCTTGAATTCCATGAGCATATAAGTATATGATTGGGGGATTGGCACTTTGTAATTGGTATTTTAAATTGAGTGCTATCAAAGAAGAGCAAAGAAAAAAAATGAATACACTACACTTCCCTTGCACATACATTGAAAAACAAGTTTGGGGGTATAATTCGAAAAGAAAAGAAAAATTGGGTAAAGAAAAATTGGGGATTGCTTTTGGTTTATAACGTGAATATAGAGTTGGGTTGATTGGTTTCTATGCGTATGGTAACTTTGAGCCTAAATGACATTTCATCTACCCGTGCCTAAGCATATTGTCATAACCTATAAAAGTCCTATTGATTCTTGAGCATGTGTTGTCTAAATTAGTGGAGAATAGCAAGCTAGCAAGCCTATAGAACTTGGACATGATGGACTATTGGTGAGAATTAGTTGTGCATGAACTAATATTGAATACTTGTTTAAGTTAATAATCATGGTTGAGTGGTCATATGCATTAATAACTTTAAGCAAATTTGAGGATTATCCGACTTGAAATTCTAGATCGCAAATTAGTGGCTAGAATGTTTCGGAAGATTTCATGATTTTCGAGGCATGATATATTGTTGTTGACATGATTCAATCTAGAGTCTGTGTGTTTTTCTTTTTAAGGTGTCTAGAGGTCTTTACTCGAGGACGAGTAAAGTGTAAGTTTGGGGTGTTTGTTAGGTAGATTTTAGTACTATTTTAGAGTGTGTTTTAGGGAGTCTTTTGTTTGTCTTTTAGTTATTTTGTGCAGTATTATGGGTGTTGTTTTGTGTTTTCAGGCTTTAAGTGATTCAGAAAGGAATAAGGCGAATCCAAAAGGAAATAAGCGGCTATTAAGGACAAAAATGTATACATGGTCATAAGAAATGAGTCAAAGAAGCCCTGAGAAGCTTGGAAAGCAGTCTAGAAAATATTCCGGATGAAGAACGCTGAAGAGCCGCGATGCAACACATCATGGAGCTGCGGCGCCCCACTGGTAGAAAGTGAGCGATTTTTAGAAGTGAATTAGCGTCACAACGCTCTAATAGCTGAGCCGCGGCGCTGCCGACGTCAAGGCAGTGAAAAACCTAAATTTAACAAGGGCATAAAGGTCAATTCTGGGGGGTTTTCGTGATATATATTGGGGGAAATGTTTTTTTGAAAAGAATAACACTTTGGAGGCAAAAAAAAAAGAGAACAAGAAGCCATTAGAGACATCTATTATTCAAGTTCTTTACCTTTTCTTTACTTTAATCCAGTTCATGTTGGATATTAAGTTAATTGGTTTTCTTAGCATGTGTATGAGCTAATTATTTTTATTAGGGTTTTTCGTTGAGTCACTTGAAACTCTATTATGATTTAATGCATTGCTAATGTTCTTCTTCTTCTATTAAGATCTCTTCAACTTGTGTTTATTGAATGAGAATTAATTGGCCTTTAGTTTTCATTACCTATATGATTTCAAATCGAGATCTGAAAAGGGAGATTTGAATATGCTAGAGTTGGTTTGACGTAGGTTTAATCTTGAACGAGAGTTTCACGATTGCCTGTGTAGATTTTTAGGTTATTGATCTTAATCCTCCTATGTGATCGAATTTATCATAAAAATATAGAAAATTCTCATTTAGGTTGAGTTTTTATATGTCATAACCGGAATATAGAATATCTCAGTTAACCTGCTATCTTACCAAGAAGAAGAATCGATAGTCTTGCATTAATGAATGATAGAGTGGATTGTTGATGAGATTGGAAACCCTAATTTCTTTAATTACTGAATTAAACTTCGTGTGTTTTCATTACTACTTCATTTGTACAATTTATTTTAGTTGTCAAATTCGTTAGTTTAGAAATCACCACTTATATTCGTTGGCCAAATAGAAACCAAATATTAGTTAATTGATACTTGATAAATCAGTCTCTGTGGACGATACTCAGTCTTACCGAAATTATTACAAATTGTGATACGTACACTTGTGTAACATCTAGAAATACGTCAACAATAACCTAAAATATAAAGTCCCACATTCTGCTCATCCAGTAAAAGTGGAACTTGACGAGAGCAATGGCCTGAAATATAGAGTCCAACATTTTTACATGTACCAAACCTCAAGATTCTTAATGGAACTGACGAAACTACGTCGTTTCGGAGCTAATGGAACTGACGAAACTACGAACGGAGCACGTTTACTAAAAAGTCAACTATAAGTCAAACTTCTCCAGTCTCGTAACTTGGAGTTTCTCAAACCTACTGAAGTGTGTCAGAAACCTACCCGACCACCTCGAGAACCGTGTCACCCATCCTCGTAAGTCACAAACAAGAAAATAAAGGCTCAGAGAGGGTAATTTAAGGATTTCAAGGTAAAACAAGCTAAATGACTTTTCCAGTCGTTACACATGGAAATGGCAGTGGCTTCTGTCCAAGGGCATAAGGATTACCAACACTCGTAAAGATGATCTGCAGAATAAGAGGAATAATGAGATAGTATAAAAGCGCTCGGAATGAATTAAATGGTCTTCATTCAAACGATTCCAAAAAACATTAGGATTTACAAAATTCATCCTCGTCATCGGACTTTGGAATACATTACCATTATTATTGTATAAATTGTTCAATTGTGGCATCACATCAGAAGAACATGTACTATCATTCTCAGGATTATTTAGATGAGGAATTGTAAATTCTTATGCATTTTGATGGGATTCATACATGTTCTGGTAACAATCTAGGCTCTATACGAATGACTCGTTCAATGCTTCAAATCTTGTAAACTGCCTAAAGTTCGCCTATAATTTCATAAGTATAAAGGTCTGATAGACAATGATATCTAGTGCATGCTGGAATATCGAACTATGAGTGACTCACTCAAAGAGGGTCAATGCACAATAATGCTCCCCTCTGACATCATATTGGTAATTCTATTGTAGAAGCCGAGCGAGCTAAATTGATACATACATAACTAAAATATAATCACTTATATACTCGAACAACAACATATCCAGTGAAATCCCATAATGTGTGGTTTAGGGAGGGTAGAGTGTACGCAGATCTTACCTTTACCTTGGTAGGTAGAGCGGCTGTTTTCGAAAGACCCTCGGCTCAAGACAAAGCATAAGCAAAAGCAAAGCAAGAGCAAAGTAAGAGAAACGGTCAGGCTCAGTCAAAAAAATGTAAAGCAGTATGAAAATGCTGATATCAAAAGCGAATAAGTCATGATAGGGCATTCTGAAAAAGTAAGCAGTGACTAGCACAGGTAAATAAACTAAACAAAGTACACTAAATGACACACAATCATAGAAATCAAACTACAAGGGACTATAAAGCAATACTACGCTTATGAATATGATAGGCTAAGTGGTCATATCATACTCATATGTAACCTCTTATAAATTCTTATAACACTAATTTAATCTACCCTGAATAGATTGATCAATTGGTATGCTGAAACTTATGATGTTTTTGTAGGAAAAGTCAACTTTTTATGTCATTTTTGAACTAAAACCTGTAGGTAAAAAATGGGGTAAAGTGTATTCGAAAGGTTAAACAAAGAGAACGTTGAGTCGAGAGATGACTCTCTGTCTTTAAGACAAAATTACCCCATATAAATGTTTTTACGGTATTGGACAATAGTCTCACAAGATAAAACAACAACTAATCAACTGTACAAAGCAAATACAGTTGATTCTAGCGAAGAAAATAAATAAGAACAAATTGCTGAAGAAGGACTTCTGCTTTTTGTTTCTGGAACAAATTAGAAGAGACTTCTCATTTTCTGCTTCTGTGTGTCGAACAGAACATAAAGGAAAATTTTGAGTAATTTGTTGTGTTCTATATTACCTGTTTCGTGCTCTTTTTCTCTCATACGTCCTTAAGAATTGAAAAGAAACATTCAATTTATAAGTGTGGAAAATGAAGACAAACAGTCATAGAAAGGCAAATAGTCATGTATGTTGGTATCTGTTCTTTTGAACAGTCATGACTGTTGGTGTCTTCAAGAATCATTAAACTTCACGGACCAAAAAGAAAGAGCCCAACAGACCGGACCGGACGGGCGCGCGTGTGGGGCTTAGCCTCGAACCCAAGCTCACCTAGGTCCTCTCCCTTCTAAACACATGGGTTATCCCTTGGAGACCTGAACCCTTACTCAAACTTAGGGTTTATATCTAGCATAAACTCTCATTCTTTTACCAATGAGGGAGATTTGTCAATTTTGGCCAAAAACACTCCATCTTTTTAGGTCTCAAACACCTTACTTTGTGTATCAATATCTCTTTCATTTCTCAATGAAATTTGACGATACTTGGTACTAACATCATCTACTCACTTAGTAGATTAGGCATGTGCGAAGAAATAATATTTCTGACATGCGGGGCCCACGTGTTTAAGTCATTAAAGATGTGATAAATTCAATCCCACATTAGTAAAATTTCCAACAATACCCGATCAACAATATTATACAACTCCTCTAAAAATAGCACACTTTAACCTATCATTTGACTGAGTCAGATAAAACCTCAATATTTCGGAGGGTTATGTAGCTTTTCAGTAAGAGCACAACATCTTCTAGGAAGGAGAACACCCGTTGTATGAACAGTTGGGTTGGGGCGCCAAATGTTTTGTTTTATTAAGGTAATTAGGATTTTAAGAAGGGTAATTAAAATTTTAAAAAGGCAAAAATTTGACAAAAAAGATAAATGCTAATTCTTTATAGCATGTAAAGAATAGATCTTGGGCCTAACTCAACCCCAAAAGCTAGTTTGTAAGTTGAGGATTGTCCAAGTCCATGTTCCCATTCCATATCCGATGTGAGACTCTTAACACTAATGCTAGCCTCGGAGAGTGCCACGTCAGCGGGCCTATATCCGGCAATTATATATATATATATATATATATATATCGTCATTTATTCTCATTTATCATCACTACTATTATTATTCGCATTTTTGCTATCATTTGACTTTTAATAATATAATCATAATTTTACCCTAATAGTCTATGTTATTTTATTTTCGCAAACGACATCACATTTCTATATTAAATCAAGCAATAGGCATTCCTTAAATACTATGTCTATATTATTATCATATCATTATTTTATTGAAATAATTTACATTTTTTTCTTCAAAGCATTTTTAATAAATCCGTTTTTATAATTTAATCCACAACCCATTTGCCACTCACCCAAAATATTCCACCAAAATGAGCCCAAATCTGCAACCTCTATTTCAACTCAACTGCCACGACCCATCAAGCCCAAACCCCATCGTCGACCAACCCATTATCTCCCCAAACCCATTTTCATCCAAACCCTTATTTCCCTTAACCAAACTAAACCCAAAAACCAAACACACCCCACCGTCCACCCCAAGATGCCCATCCCAATCCACAACTCACCCGCAACCCAACCCCACTCGGCCCCACTCCCTTATTATTTCCTAGGGGTGAGCACATGTATAGGGTACCCAGATACCCGACCGGAACCGACACTAACGAGTAGGTTTCGGATAGATATATTATTATAACGGGTAGGTTCCGGATAGTAAAATTAGGAACCGATCAATGTCGGGTCCGGTTCCGATTCCGACAAATAGAGACAGGGTACCCGGACCCGGAACCGATACCCGAAACCTATGAAATATTAAATATTTTTACTTTTTTAATTCCATTTATTTTTAGTTAATAAAAAAAGAAAAAAAATTCCATACTAAAGTACACAATTAAGGGGGAAAAAACCAAATGCAGAACAATCACTTTCACCATCAAGAAATAAATCAAATAATACAAAGTGACAATCATAAGCAGAGAAAAAGACAAAAGCGGTAGAAAACTGAAAAACTGAATTTTTTAAACTATGTACTCCTTTAAGTTATTGAAAAAGAAAGTTGAAACGAAAACCAAAACAAATCTTTGAAACATTCTTGGGATATTTGCTCCGAAAGGATTCTTTATGGGTTTTGTGGCACTGGCTTTCAGAGGATAAGCAGGCGAGTTTATTCCTAAATCAAAGTTGTTATACGAAGGCATTATTTTGCACAAAGAAACACTGATTCAGGGTACCCGGAATCGTAGGGTCCGAATAGGTTCCGGGTAATGATCGCTACGGGTAGGTTCCGGGTAGTAAATTTAGGAATCGATCTTTTATTGGGTAGGGTACGGGTAGTTCAAAAAAGTTAGGGTATCCGGACCCACTCACCCCTATTATTTCCAATAACCCTAAAGTCCAATTCCATTTCATATTCGATTTCTTCATTCCGGATTTCTCCAATCCTTCCTATATGCCTTTCTAGAGCCCTTCTAAGTAATATGCGCAGTACAAAGTTCATGATACAGAACTTATTTGGTTCATCCTATTGGTGTGACCCATCCGAAATTTTGAAGGATTTTTTTGACCGTTTTCAAATATGAAACCAAAATCCCGCCTAAAAAACCCTAAATTCGTCCTATAAAATGGGCACGTTGAATCCATTCGAGGGAGAGCCTCTTGACTGACGGATCTAGATGGTTCAGATCTAGTGGACCTCGAAGTGGCTGAATATCCGGAATCTAGTATTCCAGATTCTCAGAACTTGGAGACTACAGAGATGGAACCAAGACGAAGTAAAAGGGCCAGGAAGGATAAATTCTTCGATCATGACTTTGTAGCTTATATGGTTAATGATGAACCAAGGATAATTGCTGAAGCATTGTCAACTCCAGATGCACCGCTATGGAAATAAGCTATTGAGAGTGAAATAGACTCCATTCTGCATAACCATACTTATCTTCCTCCGAGAATTTGGGTTGTAAATGGATACTCAAATGAAAGTATAAAGCAGATGGGTCTATAGATAAGTACAAGGCCAGGTTGGTAGTCAAGGGCTATCGGTAGAAACAAGGCCTTGACTATTTTGACACGTACTCCCCGGTGTCTAGGATAACGTCCATACGAGTATTCATTGCGATCACATCGTTGCGTGACCTTGAGATACATCAAATGGATGTCAAGACAACCTTCCTAAATGGTGATTTGGAAGAACAAATTTATATGGAACAACCCGGGGGGTATGTAGTTCCAAGGCAGGAAAGTCTGTCGGCTTGTCAAATCTCTGTACGGGCTGAAACAAGCTCCGAAGCAATGGCACAAAAAATTTGATAGTACTCTACTATCGAAGGGTTTCGCCATTAATGAGTGTGACAAATGTGTCTACATGAAAGGTAACTCTGACTCGTTCGTCATGATATTCCTGTACGTAGAAGACATGTTGATCACATGGAGCAGTCCTAGCTTGATTCTAGAGACTAAGAACATGTTTAAACAATGCTTCAACATGAAGGATATGGGTATCACAGATGTCATCTTAGGGATAAAAATCTTTAAGACGTCTGACAGACTGGTCTTATCTCAGTCTCACTACATCGAGGATGTGTTCAGAAAGTTCGAGATGTTTGACAGTTCGCATATGAAGTCACTAATTGATAGAGATTAAAAGCTTGATAAAAATCTTGGTGCACCTGTATACCAGGAGCAATATGCACAAGTGATCGGTAGTTTGATGTATATAACAAACTGCACCCGACCTGATATTGCTTATGCAGTCAAAAAGTTGGCTAGGTTTACCCGTAATCCGAGTAATGATCATTGGAAGGCGTTGAATCAGGTACTATGATACCTGAAATACACACTGACTTACGGGTTGCATTATTCGAGGTATCCAGCTGTACTAGAGGGCTACAGTGATGCAAACTGGATATCTGATATAGAGAACACCAAGTCCATCAATGGGTATGTATTTACAATTGGTGGTGGGGCTGTGTCTTGAAAATCCTCTAAGAAAACTTGCATCGCTCGATCCACGATGGAATCAGAGTTTATCGCTTTAGACAAAGTAGGAAAAGAAGCTGAGTGGCTTCACGACTTCTTAGAGGATGTTCCTTGTTGGGACAAACTCGTACCTTCTGTAATGATCCACTGCGACAGTCAGTCGGCTCTAAGAAGGGCACAAATTTCTATGTACAATGACAAGTCTCGTCATATTCGACGGAGACATAAGACCGTTAGGCAGCTGATCACCACAGGTATAATATCCATTGATTACATAAAGTCAAACGATAACATAGCGGACCCACTGACAAAGGGCTTACCCAAAGATCAGATGTTGTGCCTGTCTAGGGGAATGGGCTTAAACCACAAGGTATAAGGACCAATACGGTGGTAACCCAACCTTACTGACTAGAGATCCCAGGAATTAGGTTCAATTGGAAAACTAAGCAGTAAAGGTTCAGTTGAGCGCTTCGGTGGAAATATGAGCACTTCGGATAGTGATTTATGTAAAGAAACACCAAATCCAAAGCCGCTCCCGTGATAGACTATAAGTGCTATCAGCAATGTGGGTAAATGTTAAGTTTCCAAAACCTTTAAAGATCTTCACCGGTTGAGGATAGGTTTGGGAAAACTTTTAATGGTTCCTGTAACGCCCCGTATTTTCGGGTAACGGTTGAACTCGTAACGTAGGTGAGTAGACCCGGACCCAGGAAAATTTCGTTGTACTTGTGTATATTAATAAGAGGATTAGTATATAAAAGGGCGTGATCCCAAAATAATTTTGGGATTTAGTAGGAGTGACGACGGAGTTGAATAATAATTGTGTGTCCCCGAAGAGAGTATAGACGGGTATTTTTATTACGGGAATTATGATATTGACATAAGAGGATTTTAGTAATCGTCGGGACTTAAATAATTGGAGACCGGAAATTTAATTGTGTGTATAATTAATTAATTAGGGAGGGGACAATTTATAGTGGGAGTTGGTAAGTGGGATTTTATAAACGATTTGGGGGTGACCAAGCCCCAAATCGACCGGTCGACGATATTAGCGCCCATAAGGGCTTCTTCTCCAAACAATTTTTCAAATTCTTCAACTCCATCTCTTCCACCATCAATCCTTCAATGTGCTCTCTTCATCTCTACCAAACTCCTTCACCAAATTCATTTCTAGCAACAAGAGTAAGCTCAGTTGATGGTTTTCTGAAATTTCGACCAAAAATTGGGGGATTTTCGGGAGCTTCCATATAACCAAAACAAGGGAGAATTCGTGGTGTTCTGGGCTTTGATTCCAGTAGAATCGAAGCCAAGAACGAGCTTAGAAACTCAGAAGCTAAACAAGAAACCTTGAATGCGAAAGGATTCTGGCGCGAATCGATGTTGGGGTCTGTTTCTGGTTGTCGGAAGCTGTATCGGGCAAAAGGATTTCCCAACGATTCTCGTCGATGTGTTTAATGAGGTAACCTTCCTTGTGCTTAATAGTATGTACAATTTTCTGAAGTCATTTCTTGCTATTAGTTCTAAAGACGATTGTCGAAAATGCGAATTTGGGTTGGGTATCATTAGGACGGCTGTAATTGGGAGTTACTGGGCTTGCATGTGAAATTGTGGTACTGTTTTGGAGATTTTAGTAGTATAAGGAGGAGGATTAAGAGAGTTGGATGTTTCACTACTTACATAGATTTCGATTAAAAGGAATATAGGTTCCACGCGTTCGAGGTGTTTGTTAGAATGTCCCTAAGAATCTGTTTTAATGTGTTGATTCGATTGTGATGAAATTCGTCCGTATGATGTAGATAATCATTCATAGATCTTACAAGGACCCACAGAACTTAGATAAATTCGACGACAAGGTTGAAGTTCTAAAACGAGGCATACTCTAATATTGAGTTGATTAGTTCGTCTAAGAGGTATGTGAAACTCTTACTTCTTTCTTTTTGGCATGATTTAATGAAAGTACGGCGGACGTACTTAATTCTTATACAGTTTTATTCCTAATGAGGATTGTTATGAGAAGTGCCTATGATTTATCAACAAAGAGTTTATTATGACTTATTACAATGATTTGATGGAGAGTCAAATGATAATTTTTACTTACATATGGTTACCCATGATATCTACTTGTGCTAAGTGTTACTACATCACCTCACCGAGACCCGGGCCGGGTTACGACTCGTGCACAGCCTTGCATTGTTCACCGAGACCCTCACTAGAGGGCCGGGTTACGTAGGATGGATCCATAGATGAGATATGACTGTACCGAGTCCCAGCATGGGCCGGGTTATGATATGATTCCACCGAGTCCCGCATTAGTGGGCCGGGTTACGTCACAGGTATATATATGTATATGGATAGACATTCATATTTTCTTGCCTTGACTCTCATTTTTATAAGGCACAACTAACTTTTATGGTTTATGGCACAGTTGGATTTGGATCCTGATTTTTATACTGATCTTCTGTTTCTGTTGGCTAATTATGATCTCTTTTACAGCTTCATGTTTTACATACTCAGTACATTATTTCGTACTGACCCCCCTTTCCTCGGGGGGCTGCGTTTCATGCCCGCAGGTACATGTTTTATGTTTGGTGAACCTCAGGCCTAGGTTCCTACTCAGCAGGTTGAAAAGCTCCTTTGATCTAGGGCTTTGTCATTTTGGTACCGAATCTCTTTTAGACATATGTTCGTATTTAGGGGCACGACGGGGCCCTGTCCCGTCATATGTCGTTATTCTTCTTATAGAGGTCTGTAGACAGTGGTGGGTTGTACTTATGTAAGGGTTATGACTCTGTTTCGTCCAGTCATGCCATTGTATTCTGTGTTGGGGTGTTTCCATATATATACGTCAGTATCTGTTGGCAGCCTTGTCGGCTTGTCTGGTTATCTGTGTTGGCTAGTTGTGACTCCTCAGGAGACAGGTGCAATTGGGGGTAAAGGCAGCATTGTCGGCTTGCCTACCCTGGCATATGTTGTTATTGCGACGTTATGCTGTCGGATTTCAGACTCATTAAGGGTTAGTTGGATTATGTGTGACAGGTTGGTATAATGATGTCATTAGGGCAGTTAAGTCGCGGCCCGTCGGGTCGGGTTGTGACAAAAGTGGTATCAAAGAAGTTAGTCTTCGGAATGTCTACAGACCGTTTCTAGTAGAGTCTTGCGTATGGGTATGTTGTGCACCATACTTATACGCAGGAGGCTGTGCCGGACATTTAGGATTGGTTTCTATTCTTCTTACTCTAAGATCGTGCGATAGAGCTATGTTATTAGGTTATTCCCTCTCTGACGTATTAATGTGTTACATCTATGCCTCCAAAGAAAGCGACAGCCGCTAGAAGGGCACTACGAATTCGAGGTTATGAGAACCTACTTTCCTCGTATACGGGAAGAAATAATGTAAGTTTGGGACATGGAATATTTGAGACTCTTAGAATATTAGATAATCGTTGAAACCTTAGATATACAAGGCCTTCTTGAGTAAAATATTTTATGTTTGATCTGGGTTATAGTACATGGTATGTGTGAAGTCTATTAGTTGTGATGACTCCTTGATATGCTTATGTTTATATGAAAAGGAATATGAGATATGCCAAAAACTGGAGTCGCTACTGTTGTACATATACGGTTTGTTGTCTCTGGAGCAAGTTGTCTGGATAAGTCCTTGAAATTAGTTCAGTAGGTAGTTGATAGTCGTTAACGGGTTGTCCTACTTGTGGATGGGGCTTAGGAGTAGATGGTCCTCTACATGTTGTAATGTTACCCTGTTTAAGTTGATGTGTTCCAGCTTTTCTTATGAGTTATGCTATCTATGTTATGTATAAATGTATTCTGTCTTGGTCACACTTCTTAGGGTGGTCTGTTAATGTCCCTGTACAATATGTGGGTTGAGTATAAATCACTTGTGTTAGGACCTATCTTCGCCAATTTTGCTCAGTGGGACTACCCCTAAACAGTTAATTAGACTTGTCTAGATATCTTTTATGTTTGATTAAAATTTCCCCCGTAATTGTCTTTGCGTATCATAGTGTAGAATGCAAAATATTCTAATAACCCAAGCCTGCATTTTATCTCTTAAATAGGGAATAGACTCGTATGCTAAACATGTTGTCAATAGTTGCTTAAGGGGGGTGGAAAAGCGAGTATTTACATACTTCCAGGAATGAGTCGCTGTTGCAATAAACGGTTTACTTATTTAGTTAACTATTAAACCTTGAGTATATTATGCCAATCATTATGAAATATATGTGAATATTGTGCTACTTGTGACTACTCTATTAATGTCTAGCATGTTCAGTTGATGAAAACACTGTTAGAGTATTGTGTGACGATTATTTGTGTGTTAAGCGGTTGTCTTGTTAAGTTTAAGGGTTATTTGACCTTGTATGACCCGTTTAAAGGATTGAAGGGCTTAATGTTTTTATTTATTTATTTATCTGCCTATAATAAGGGAACTAAGATTTAGCATAAGAATGTTGTTATAGTTACGATAGGATCACCTAATGACTTTGAAATGGATGTGTGTCTTGTTTAAGTGCTGTCGTGATCTGAAGGATAGCTTAGGAGCCTATTTGGTGTATGTTTTTGGTTAAAGGGGTCATACCTATCCTTGGCATGTCCCAATAGTCTTAGGTGGTCTAATACCCATCCGGACATAACTATTTAAAATAACCTTGTCCTTCCTTATGTGCATAACTCGCATCCGGTTGGTTGATTGTATATGCCCATGTTTTGTATCTATGTGTTGATTAAATCAAACTCGTTAAGTCCACCTATTCCCATGCCCGCTACTGCAGTGTGTCTACCCCCTTCTCCTTTCATGTAATATTGGTAGACAATATAAGATCATTTGAGTTTTGATAGGTATCTAAATCACATGTTGGAAAGAAAAAAAAACTAGAAGAGAATGAGTTAAGTGGGTTGATATGGTTGGGGTTATATGATGTGATTTATGATGGGAATTGATAAAGGGTAGCCTATGTGATGATTGTGAATTATGAATATTACCTAAATTCCGAGCATGCTTTACTGATTTGGGGGTATGTTAGAAGATATAACTAAGCATGCCTAAATAAATGGTTATATGTTTGGATTAATCAAAAAGGAATATGTGGATTTTGCATGTTGATTGATAAGGTTGTTGTATAGTCTTGTGTAATTTTAGTTGAATCATGAAATGACTTTTAAACTATTGTATGCATAAGTTAAGCAATAATAACCTTGTTTGGATCGATCTTGGAGTGATTAGTGTTGTTAGAGACAATTCCGACTTGATATGAATCTAACCTAAAGTTAGGAGTAACCTATAACTTATTGGTTATAGTAAAAAGACCGGTGTGGCTTCTATTACATTTTTCATATAATTACAATAGTAACCCTGGTTGAGTATAAACTTAGAGAATATGTCGGCTTACTGTTTTTGGTTTTTCCATATGGTATCCAATAATTTGAAATGATGTAGCCTACGATGTGGCCTCCAATGACATGTTTAGCTTCAATTATGACTACATGATGTCCTGTCTGTGCTATTAATATCTTGTTACTTCTATGGATGCATACCGTGATATAATCTGGAATTTTTTTTTTAAACCAAAGGACTTATTTTAGTTTATTGCTGGACCTTATGAGCTTAACACTAACCCAAGAGGTTGTGGTATGTCCAAAGGGAAGTTTAATTCCTAAGTTGTTTTCTTAGGTATGTACTTGTTGTATCTATGTTCTTGTAACTTGAACTTTATGTGGGCTGAACTTTGAAGTTATGTTATGAATACCTAGAAAAGAGTACTTCTGCACCCATTCATGTATCCATGTGATCATTGCCAATGTGTAAACCAATCCACCTAGTTTAAGTGTATGTGTAAGTTAGGAATAAAAGCTTAGGACCACTATGCTAGTTGACATATGTTCCCAACAAGTTAAAATGATAGGCTTAGGATAATTTCCGCATGCTAGTCTTGAAGAGATGATTCAGAAAGTTCCCCTGGATCCGGTATTTCGCTTCTGTGGACTGTTGGTATGCAGTCTCTTAATGCATCTGTTTTGACCCCTGGATATGCAGATCGTTTATGCTAAAGTAGTGGTAATATGACGGTTTGGGAGCACGCCTAATTAGATAAAACTGACCTAAGTGAATATATGTGGATGAAGGTGTTGTGGTGGTTTAAAGTTAACATGTGCAGTTAAAACAAAGCATAATGTGCGAATTTTAGACTTGTACACATGTAGTGTTAGGTAACTTCATGACTAAAGTCTTTGTTAATTTAAAGTTGTTCCAGTTATATGTAGACTTTAACCTCCAAGATGTGTTTCAACCCTTCTTGTTTTAAAATATGACCTCTCATGTTAGGGTTCTTATTAAAGACATGTTATAGGTAAGAAAATGTGCAAAGGTTGCTTAGTCCATTTCTATGCCTTGATTGCATTTGCTTGCCTATAATATTATTTGTCTTGTTCAAGCATGTATGACTGTATGAGAAGTGAAATATCCAGCATGTTTAGACTGGTTGTCAGGAAACCAGTCAAGATAATGAGGCATTTAGCTACCATGCTTGATGCTATTATGGCTGTGGTTTGATGTCACCTGTTACTGCTGGTTAGTTGTTGTTCTTGGTAACTGCTACTACTGTCCTTGTTACACTTTAAACATATATTATTGCTTCAGTTGGCACAGATGTTGCTGCCTTTTTCCGTCTCAAATGTCCTGTTTTCAAACATGTGGTGCTCTCTTAGTTATCTCATTCGTTGTTAAGACTGATGTGGCTCTTAAAATACTGGATTCTGAGTTATAGTTGCTTCTTGTTTACTGATTGTTGCTACCTGTTGTCCTGATGCCCTGGACTGCTGAAAAAAAAATTGGGAAGGGCTGTTGGGCTTTTGAGGTAACTTGTGGTTATGTGTAGTCGTTATTTTTGCTACACATATAGCCCTATAGGACTGTTCTGTGGTGCTGAAAAAGTTACTGATCTACTGTGCTTTAGTGCAAGTCATTGCTGCATATTCTGCCTCATTTATATAGTTGTTGTTAGGGCTGTTTGGTTATGCTTTAAGGCTGTTGTTGGGCTGCTATTTTGCTATTATTTTCAACTGAAATCACTGATGTCTGTAATTTCAGTTTCTGCTGTTATTTACCTGCTGTTTTGGCTGTTATTTGAGCTCAGTTTCTGCTGTTATTTAGTTGCTGTTTTGGCTGTTATTTTGGTTGTTATTTGAGCTCAGTTTCTGTTGATTTTAGCTGTTGTTGTGGCTGATATTTTGGCTGTTATTTGAGCTCAATTTCTGCTGTTATTTATCTGCTGTTTTGGCTGTTATTTGAGCTCTGTTCCTGCTGATTATTTAACTGCTATTTGGCTGCTAATTGGCCTGCTGTTTTGCTGGTTATTCTACTGAAATCACTCCTGTATTTTGGTGAAATTGTGCCCTGCACAAACACATGTTGCTGCCTTTATTTTGAGGCGGTGTAATGTAATTACAGGCGAGGGCGAGTGAAAAATCAGCAGTTGTGTTGCAGCACTCTAGCCCAAAAATAATGCAATAAAAGAATCAACTGCGATAGTATAAAAATAATTACATGGCTAATTGTATTGATGTGTGAGCTATTATAAATAACGATGTTGCGTATAGAACTCTAAAATTTGATATTAGGACCTTCTACCTCCTTTACCTATTTTTTGAATTTAAAGAATGTAGTCACCATGTGTTTATTTTGGTTCGCATATGAAACTTGAGTCTATTTCTTTAGAAGTAGTTATAAATTGATATGTACCGCCTCACAGTTTAAAAGATAGTCTGAATTAATCCCTGAATGTCGTACCCCTTGTTTTTGATGAAGTGGAATAACAATTGGTGTATTCTTTTTGTATGGTGTCAAAGGTTAGAATTGTCGTACCGACATTCGAGGACGAATGTTTCTAAGGGGGGGAGGATATAACGCCCCGTATTTTCGGGTAACGGTTGAACTCGTAACGTAGGTGAGTAGATCCGGACCCGGGAAAATTTCGTTGTACTTGTGTATATTAATAAGAGGATTAGTATATAAAAGGGCGTGATCCCGAAATAATTTTGGGATTTAGTAAGAGTGACGACGGAGTTGAATAATAATTGTGTGTCTCCGAAGAGAGTATAGACGGATATTTTTATTACGGGAATTATGATATTGACATAAGAGGATTTTAGTAATCGTCGGGACTTAAATAATTGGAGACCGGAAATTTAATTGTGTGTATAATTAATTAATTAGGGAGGGGACAATTTATAGTGGGAGTTGGTAAGTGGGATTTTATAAACGATTTGGGGGTGACCAAGCCCCAAATCGACCGGTCGACGATATCAGCGCCCATAAGGGCTTCTTCTCCAAAAAAAATTTCAAATTCTTCAACTCCATCTCTTCCACCATCAATCCTTCAATGTGCTCTCTTCATCTCTACCAAACTCCTTCACCAAATTCATTTCTAGCAACAAGAGTAAGCTCAGTTGATGGTTTTTTGAAATTTCGACCAAAAATTGGGGGATTTTTGGGAGCTTCCATATAACCAAAACAAGGGAGAATTCGTGGTGTTCTGGGCTTTGATTCCAGTAGAATCGAAGCCAAGAACGAGCTTAGAAACTCAGAAGCTAAACAAGAAACCTTGAATGCGAAAGTATTCTGGTGCGAATCGATGTTGGGGTCTGTTTCTGGTTGTCGGAAGCTGTGTCGGGCAAAAGGGTTTCCCAACGATTCTCGTCGATGTGTTTAATGAGGTAACCTTCCTTGTTCTTAATAGTATGTACAATTTTCTGAAGTCATTTCTTGCTATTAGTTCTAAAGACGATTGTCGAAAATGCGAATTTGGGTTGGGTATCGTTAGGACTGTTGTAATTGGGAGTTACTGGGCTTGCATGTGAAATTGTGGTACTGTTTTGGAGATTTTAGTAGTATAAGGAGGAGGATTAAGAGAGTTGGATGTTTCACTACTTACATAGATTTCGATTAAAAGGAATATAGGTTCTACGCGTTCGAGGTGTTCGTTAGAATGTCCCTAAGAATCTGTTTTTAATGTGTTGATTCGATTGTGATGAAATTCGTCCGTATGATGTAGATAATCATTCATAGAGCTTACAAGGACCCACATAACTTAGATAAATTCGACGACAATGTTGAAGTTCTAAAATGAGGCATACTCTAATATTGAGTTGATTAGTTCGTCTAAGAGGTATGTGAAACTCTTACTTCTTTCTTTTTGGCATGATTTAATGAAAGTACGGCGGACGTACTTATTTCTTATACAGTTTTATTCCTAATGAGGATTGTTATGAGAAGTGCCTATGATTTATCAACAAAGAGTTTATTATGACTTATTACAATGATTTGATGGAGAGTCAAATGATAATTTTTACTTACATATGGTTACCCATGATATCTACTTGTGCTAAGTGTTACTACATCACCTCACCGAGACCCGGGCCGGGTTACGACTCGTGCACAGCCTTGCATTGTTCACCGAAACCCTCACTAGAGGGCCGGGTTACGTAGGATGGATCCATAGATGAGATATGACTGTACCGAGTCCCAGCATGGGCCGGGTTATGATATGATTCCACCGAGTCCCGCATTAGTGGGCCGGGTTACGTCACATGTATATATATGTATATGGACAGACATTCATGTTTTCTTGCCTTGACTCTCATTTTTATAAGGCACAACTAACTTTTATGGTTTATGGCACAGTTGGATTTGGATCCTGATTTTTATACTGATCTTCTGTTTCGTTGGCTAATTATGATCTCTTTTACGGCTTCATGTTTTACATACTCGGACACATTATTTCATCGACCCCCCTTTCCTCGGGGGGGCTGCGTTTCATGCCCGCAAGTACATGTTTTCTGTTTGGTGAACCTCAGGCCTAGGTTCCTACTCTGCAGGTTGGAAAGCTCCTTTGATCCAGGGCTTTGTCATTTTGGTACCGAATCTCTTTTAGACTTATGTTCGTATTTAGGGGCACGACGGGGCCCTGTCCCGTCATATGTCGTTATTCTTCTTATAGAGGTCTGTAGACAGTGGTGGGTTGTACTTATGTAAGGGTTATGACTCTGTTTCGGCCAGTCATGCCATTGTATTATGTGTTGGGGTGTTTCCATGTATATACGTTAGTATCTGTTGGCAGCCTTGTCGGCTTGTCTTTATATTGTGTTGGCTAGTTGTGACTCCTCAGGAGACATGTGCATTCGGGGGTAAAGGCAGCCTTGTCGGCTTGCCTACCCTGGCATATGTTGTTATTGCGACGTTATGCTGCCGGATTTCAGACTCATTAAGGGTTAGTTGGATTATGTGTGACAAGTTGGTATAATGACGTCATTAGGGCGGTTAGTCGAGGCCCGTCGGCTCGGGTCGTGACAGTTCCTAACACTTGTAAAGTGGGGTATAGCACGATACCTTGTAAGAGACCACATATTTAAGTGAGAGGACAGGCCGCCTCAAATGAACGCACTTAAGAATCCAAGAAGTGTCCACGGCCACGACGGATAAAACATTACGAAGAAAAGAGTAAGGGAAGTTGTTGTGTTGGTACCGTTGACTTGGCTTACACTACTAAATACTGACGATTCAAGACATCACGTTCACCGCGCAGTAAGTAAGTTCGATGGTATTCATCTATGGAAGGTTCAAAGTGGAAGCTACCTATCCAGATGCAACATCGGTCCGCAGAAAGATTGTTGGAAAAGGCACCATGTGTGTGTGCCAAAATCTCTTTCAAGAGGGGATTGTTGGAAATTTACTAATGTGGAATTAAGTATATCCCATTATTTATGACTCAAACAATTAAGGCCCCGCACGTCAGAAATGTTGTTTCCACACACGTGCACACGTAGTGTCAAGTATCGCAAATTTCATTAGTGAAAGAGATATTGGTACGTATGTAATACGTTTGAGACATAGAATGATGGACGGTTATTGACCAAATGACAATATTCCACGTTGGTAAACGAAGGAAGAAGTGTACGAAGTGTAAGATGAAGCGAGTCGGAAGTCACCGTGGAGCTGCGAAGGGCCACGACGCAGCCCCGTCGGAGCCGAGGTGCCGGAGCGCCGCGGCGCCTCTCAGGGAGCGCTGCGACGCTAATTCGCAGAGCCGCGACGCTTCGGAGGCAGAATGTTGCGACGAGAAGTTGGAAAGTTCTGACCTTTGGGTTGGTTTTGGAGCATTGAATCTCCATTACTTGGCACATGAATTCTGCCATTATTTGGGTGAATGTAACCCCTCCATCAAGTGTCATTACATGGCTATTGAAGGCCATTAGTTGGCTAGTTGAAGGGTCATCTTATTACACTATAAATTGAGGCCTTTGACTCAATTGTTAAAAACACTTAGAAAAATACTATAGAATTTCTGAATTCATCTTTTTCCTCTCTAGCAAGTTTACTATACTCAAAGTTCTTCAAGAGTAACACTTACGGGGCAATCTTGTCTTAAAGACATGATGCCATCACTCGACTCAGCAAATCACACAAGGAGTTTGTTTTATTCTTGATTTCCAGTTTTGTTGTAATCTTTAGTTTATCCTTTCTAGCAATTGTAATATTGACTTATTTCCTGTTCCCTGCCATTGTTGTATTCCACAGAAATCAATATGGTTGTGTTATTTATTGTATTTATCCATCATATTTGAATTAATACAACTTGTTTGCTTGTGGTTTCTAAAGAAATATATAGTGGACTGCTTGAAAATGGATATGAGTTTAGTGATTGGTCTGCGGTTGTATTCCAACAAAGTATGAAAACCTTTCCTAGATATGTAATGTTCATATTGTGGCTATGTCCTTTTCCTACTTCATGTGTTTTTTTCCCTCCTCTGTGCATCTAATTGGATTCCTTCTCGTTATGTTCTAAGTAATTTATTTCTGTCCACTTATTTTATTTATTGAATCTGCCCCGTTCCTAATTCTTGTATTTGTTTCTTTGTTTCATCTAGTTGGACTCCTCTTTGCTTAGTCAAATAGATGTCCTAATTCATCTTATAATAATTAGGTGGCGAATTCTTAAATTAATTTGGAAACCACCAAAATGTTGTACTCCGTTTCGACTTGGTTAAAAACTTAAAACGGGATATAACACATATATTGAGATAGATGGAGTATATATATATATATATATTATTCTTTTTAGAACAGATTAAAAAAAAGTGTATCATATATATTGAGATAGAGTATATATATATATATCATTCTTTTTAGGACAGATTAAAAAGAAAAATATATCATTCAATAGAGGGAGTATTAATCTTTCAGGTCCACTTCAACAACAACAGAAAGAAAATAAATAAAATACAAGTGTCAAGAAAAAAAAGGATTGCCTTATGATAAGAGAATTTTTGTACGATGAGATAGAAATGTGTTCATGTCCAATTTCTCTTCATCAATGTCTCATCACAAGCCAAACTGAAGGTATTTGTTTGCTTTCCTGATCTGTTCTCATCATTTTCTCTAAATTCGATCACATCACATGCAAAATGTTTGGAGGAAATTTCCCTTGCAAATTAGATCGTCGTGGAGTTGATCATCAACAAGTTAGTGATTGTACATTTGTAAATTGAACCTGAGTTTGATAGATTAGATCATTAGCTGACACCAATAGTCACAACTTCAATATTGACTCCAAACAAGTCCCTCGGACATAGCTGGATGACAAATGAGGTGGAATTTAAAATTCAGTTGGAGGCCTGCAGCGTAGGTTCGAACTCTGGTGGGAGCAATTTGCTCTCTTCTGGGGTGCAGCGTAGGTTTCAAATCCTGGTGGGAGCAATTTGCTCTCTTCTGAGGTAGGACTTTGTAGGTAATATCAGTTGCTCTGTTCTTAAACCCTGGTCATTCACGTACATCCCACGATTTACTGATAGTAGTGCTGAGTAACCAGGATTACTATGTCTAAGAATAGTGTGGCGTAAGCTGAATATATATATAAAAAATTACTCCAAACAAAAGTTCAAACAAATAACTTGCAAGAAACTGCACTAAAAAGTAGGGCTGGCCAGTGGGCCGGGACAACCCGACCCCGACCCGAGCCCGCCCCGGTCCCGCCCCGACCCCGCCAAAAAAAAAAAATAAAAATTACGGGGGCGGGACCCGGGACGGGACGATGTCTCGTCCCGCGAGACCCGAGCCCGCCCCCGAGCCCCGAGCCCCGACCCCGCCCCGACCCCGACCCCCCTTTGCAAAAATGGCCGTTGCACCAACGACCATTTTAGATTATGGCCGTTGACCAATGGCCATTTTAGCCCCCCCCCTCCCCCAACCCCCTACCCCTTAATATTTAATTTTAACCCATAAGTTATTATATTTACACTTTAACCCAATTTTTCAACTATAAATAACTCATTTTCTCTTCATCTTTCTCACAAATCTTCCTACAATCTCTCTAATTTCTCAATATATCTCTCTACAAGTCTACATTGTTTGCTAAATATTCAATTTTATTTATTCATTTGGGAATTGGTAGTGAAGTTGGCAACTAGCTTGAGGATCTTCCATCGAGAAAAGTTTCAATTTTCAACCTCTCGATTACACGTCGACGTTACGTCGGCGTTTGATACATTCGTTCCTTCATTAAATTATTATTGTCTGTTTATTTAGTTTAGATCACTTAATTTTATTAGCTTTAATTATTTATTTATTTATTTATTATCATAATTAAAATGGAAGGATTAAAATGTATGTTTAAGGGTAAAGGTAAGGGTGCTTCTTCTAGTAGGGGCAATCAGGGCAAGGGTACTTCTTCTAGTCATCTTATTCCTACACATGATGATTTTGTTGATACTCAACATTTTCCTACAATACCATTAGATTTAGACCAGGAGCTATTTTCTGGAACTCAAGAAGACTTTAATTTAGACGATGATCTAGATGATATACCCACTAATGTTGATGACAACACACCCACTAGTGCACCTTCAACCGAAATACCTCCTATTCCCCCTAGTATAGGTCCAAAGCAAAACGACCATTAAAAGATGCATGGACATTTTTTGATAGGGACGTAGAGAATCAAGTAGCCATATGTAAAATTTGTAAAAATGTTTTAAAATTTAAAAGCGGAAAAGGTCACGGTGGGACGGGGGTTTAATTAGACACGTAGTAAGTGCTCATCCAGCTAGGTATGCCCAATACCAGGCTTCAAAACCGGGTGCGCAAACGCCGCTCCATCGGGACAAGGTTCACATACCGATATCGTGGGACCAAGTACGTGGTCAAATTAACCCTATGACGGGGGGAATTGTAGGCTCTAAATACAATAAACATAGAGATAGGGAAGCAATATCAAAATTAGTTGTTGTGGAGGGTTTGCCCTTTTCATTTCCTTCATCTCCGGTTTTATTCATTACATTAGAGATATATATAATCCTGTTTTTAACGGTTTTCCTAGATCAATTGTTAAGAGAGATGTATTTAAATTTGCGCATGAATATCAACAATATTTACGTTTTTCATTATATCATTTTAATGGCAAAGTATCCATCACGTCTGATATAGGTCGTAGTACTAACGGCCATGGTTATTTAACTGTAACTTGTCATTGGATAGATTATAAATGGTCTATGCAAAAACGTATTTTAGCGTATAGATATATAGATGATAGGCACACTTTGGTACTTTTATTGCGAGAAAATATTTATCAAGTGTGCGATTATTACGGAATTACCTATAAAATTATGACTATTACATTAGATAACGCTTCTAATAACAATTACGCAATTACAATTTTAAAAAATAGTTTAACTCCTTCTTTTTCAGACCATTTTCATATAAAATGTGCGTGCCATATATATAACTTAATTGTAAAGGATGGTCTATCACTTTTTGAAGACATTCTTAGTAAAATACAATTTGCTATAAACTTTATTTTTAAAAGTAATAAAGTACAACGTAGAAAAGAATATAAAAAAAATTGTCATGATTGTGGACTACCTTATAGAAAATTCCACAAGAAGTATCACTAGGTGGAATTCTTTATACGAGCAACTACTTGTTGCTTATGACTATAAATTACCTATAACTTTATTTTTTAACTCTCATAATAAAAAGCCCGGTGATATGATTTTAGATAGTGATTGGGTAAAAATTTCTCCGAACTTATTGTATTTTTAGAGAAATTTTTTCAAGCAACAAAAGAATTTTTCCGGTATATATTATCCTACTATTTCAACTATGTTATTTTATATAACTCTAATATTTTTATTACTTAGTGAATATATGGAAAAACCAAACTTATAAGGCGCCTATTAAAAAAATGTTTGTCAAAATAAAATTTTTTTTTATTCCTATTCCCTCTATTTATATTATTGGTTCGTATTAAATCCTACTATTAAAATAGACGGTACTAAATCACTAATTGAAACTATTTACGATTGTATAGAAGTACTACCACCTCCAAGTCCCAAAAATCTAAATCACCCACCACCTATTGAACAAACTAAAGAAGAAGTATTGTCTAGCGTAGAACACCAATGCAAAAATATATATAGATTTTATCAACAAGAAAATGCTAGTAACTTACCAGCCTTCCATACCATCTTCTTCATCTTCAATACAACCTCACAAAAGACATCTTGTTTCGCGGCTAGTATTGAAAGCCTCGAAATAGAATGTGCGGTCGTACCTCTACTATTAACCAAATTAGCGAGTTGGATATTTTTGTTTTACGGGGTTATGTACCGTATCAAGAAGTTATCAATGAAGATGGACATGAAGACTTGTTGAAATATTTGGAGGGGAATGAGAAGACCTTTCCGACACTTTCATTAATGGCTCGAGATGTTTTGAACATTCAAGCGTCGTCAAGCGCAATGCGTACGAAAGCGCTTTTTCTGCAGCAGATATCAAATAGGAGACCACGAGACACTCATTAGCGGAGACGACTTGGAAATTGCGGTATTATTCGAGAGATTGGATACGAGCGGAGCGGAGAAGGTGCGGTCAACCGGAGATCAACGAAGAAGATGATGAAAACTACAACGAAATCTTAACCGAAGGTAGTGGAAGCGACGTGGATCAATTTGACCAACAAATACCAATTCCAACCGAAGAACCACATGAAATCATCAAGCAATTAGAACGAGTTTTTTTGAGAATGTAATTTTTTTAATTGTAATTTTATTATGTAATTTGTAACTTTTGGACAACACCACAAAGTTGCAATTTAGATTTTAGACAATTGTATTTGTATTACAAAAAAATCATATGTCTATTAAATAATATAAGAGGCATAAAAACAGCCTTGGGATGTTTTTATTACACTATCTTATTTTATTTATTGAGTTTTTTTCATACATATGTTATTTAAAAAAAAAAAAAAAAATAAAAACCCGCCGTATCCCGCCCCGAGCCCGACCCCGCCCGACCCGAGCCCGACGGGATCGGGATCGGGGCTCCGGATCCCGGACTTGACCCCGCCGAGCCCGCCGGACCCGACCCCGCCCCTTCTTCCGTCCCGCCCCGACCCCGACTCCGCCAGACCCGGCCCGCCAGACCCGAGCCCGGCCCACTGGCCACTCTTACTAAAAAGTAGCCTCAATTGTCGTGGAGTGAGTGAGTCAGCTTGAATTGTCACTAAATTGAAACATAGTCACGGGAATTTTATACTGCTTTACTTAAACAGTTAACACGCAAACGCAATTATATGCATACACTATGCTTTTGTGAATTTTACTATAACTTTGGACCCACCAACTTGACATGCACATGAAGATAAATGAATTCAAGTGGAACATATTGTATAATTAGATACTTTGATGGTTGAATATTTAAAGAGAATAAGGTGCCGTTGAAATACTACCAAATGTGATGCATCATATGGAGTTGATCCTCTTTTAGTCAGAAGTCTCAGGTTCGAGTTCTAGATATGTAAAATCCTTGATAGAAAGCGTTTTCTCAAAATGTGCTCTATGTGGCACAAATTCAGATTAGTCGGGCATTAATGCGGGTACCAAATATCGTATGAAAAACAAAAAAAAAGTGTTTTCGAAATTATTTAAAACAAAACAAAGAGGTGTTCCAAAATAAAGTCGATTAGCTTCAAAAGTGGAAATTTTGAAGGATATGAAAGGGGTCTTTCTCTGAATAAAAGAGAAACATATCAGTATTCATGCCATTGAGGAACATCATAAAATGTTACACTTTTTTTCAACTATAAAATGTTAAACCTATAGTAAACATCTTCATCCGATATAGTTCGTTTTTTTTCTTTCTTCCAATTTGTGCCGGTCCTGTGCAATAAAGGCTGCCATACTCGAGTGCAAGGGTAATTCTCTTTTTGTGCTACATTGAATTTACTGTTTACGATACCCGCAAGTGGCAAGTTCAAATTCAGTGCGTCGTTCGTGACACTTCCAAAGAGAAAGTTGTACCTATTTTGCCAATTAGGGGCTTTGTGAGAGAAAGAACACCTTTCTTTTGAAAAATTCATGTCTAAACCACTTAGGTAGGGCTGTCAATTTCACCATGACCCGATGGATATCCGATCCACCCGATCCGATTATATGGATGAAAATTGATAAAACATGGATTTTAATCGGGTGATGGATAGATCGGGTGACGGATTAAGGTGGACATATATCTAACTCACCACTCGACCCATCCATCCACCCGTTTATAAATTAATCATTTTCAAAGTGTTATTACCTTTTAAAGGAGTGGGACACTACTGCTACAGAAAGAGTTCGCAAGGAGGCTACTGGCAAATTCAGGGGAATCAGAGTTTAATAGATTAGCTGTGAACGTGAAGCTGGTGGCTGATGTAGAGTTTGTCATGAATGTGAGCAAGAAGGACTTTTTGCCATGTCTAAAGGTTGATTCTTCTATTGTGAAGATACATCCTAAAGCTGAAATTCCAGAGGTGGACTAAAGAATGGTGCGCGTTCACCAGAACTTGCTTTACCAAGAAAAATAAAACATCGGGTGCAATCTTTAAGCATAAAAGAATGTTGGTGGAATTAATGAAACGGCAAGAAACCAAAGGAGATGAAAAGAATAACACTCTTTATAGTGATTATCATGTTAATGATACCGAAGATAAAGATGGGCTGAGCAATGAAGATAATGTTAATTTCTCTCCCGATGTGGTAAAGGACCTAAACTTGTTTAGAGATATAATCAATGACATTCTAAGTTCTGGTGGATTTGAAGATACGAGGCCTTCAAAGCTTTCCCACGAGGAGCTACTGGACTTGCTTTCTTTATACAATCGAGCTAGGATACATTTTCATAGTCAAGTAAAACTGATGGAAAGTGATGCAGAACTTGCTTCTGCATAGAATTCATTTTCTGCAAGTGATATGTAGGGCTGTCAATTTCATTCGCGAAGCACCCGATCCACCCGATTCACCCGATTCACCCGTGGATGATGGGTGGATCGGATATGTATTAAGAAAAAATAGGGTGATGGATGGGTCGGGTAGTAGATGGATGGTTGGCGGGTGGAAGCGGATTGAGCTCCACCCGATCCACCTCTGATCCATTGCCAGCCCTACTTAGTGAAAGATATGCCCACCAAATACACTTATCGGGTGATGGATGGATCGGGTGGTATATGGATGGTTGGCGGGTAAAGACGGATTGAGCTCCACCCGATCCACCTCTGATTCATTGCCAGCCCTACCCTTAGTGAAAGATATGCCCACCAAATACACTTATCATAGCACTTTAGTGAAACATGAGAAAACGTATGTTTTACCAATCCAAATTCACCAAAGAGAACTATTATATACTTTAAATTAGTTCATAGTTTGTGTTGCTGGACATTGATTACCCTTTTTTTCATTTAGATGGTCACCAAAATCTTTCCTATTATTTTACATCTCAATCAAGATTGAAAAAAATAAAAATAAAGAAAGAACAATATTGTGACGGAAGAATCCGTCACAAATTTAAAAGGATTTTTTTTTCGAAATATAACCAAACATACATTTTTCCAAACCTTCAAAATAATTTTGAAATTTAAACTAAGACCAAGTTAAATAAATGGATCTATGGGACTATACAATTTACCACAATTATGATTTATGATACGAGTAAAAAATAATTTTCAGTTTTGCTATTTCGTAGTTATACTATTCTATCATTTTTAGATCCCACTCATGAGATAATAATGAATATGTTGATATTGTTGTTGTCATCGTCGTCCACTATTAGAAATAAATGTTTTTTCCACCTCTAGACGAAAAAATTGTTCTTTGAATATGACTTTTTCCACCACATTCCATGAAATCAGCTCACTGAAAAAATACATGGTAGAAAACAGATTTTCATTAAGACTCTGAAAAACTTCATAATTTTTTGATATGAAAACACTATAAATTTTTTATTTTCTCACTGATTTATGTGGGAATAACCGCCGGACATATTCCAGAGAGAAATTTCAATAAAAAAAAAAATAGGTAATGGTTTTCTAGTAGGGCGTCGTTGTAAGTCATACTAACTAGTAGCAGTTGGAATTACAACTCGTATTTAATAGAGGTGCCAGATAAAAAGTTTTTTTAGTAATCAATTATTGGAAACTGTTAACGTCCAATGTCATGAAATATTTCCTTTACTTTTTTCACCCATTAAATTTGTCAAATTAATGTAAGACCTCCTAAGTGGAGAGGCTCACAAATAAAGCTAGTAATAGGTAGGTTGAGTGTTGGCATAGCCAAAACCTCACTTTCGTCCAGTCCGTCTTCATATGACCAGTTCTCACGTACGCTATACACATCACAAACATGTACCCTACCCAAAAAAAAGGCCACCTATACTCACTTTTCATTTCAACCCTCCTATTTTAGGAGTCGTTTGGATATGATTTGAAATTATGAGATAAAATAATGATAATTTGAAGTAAGTTTTATTTGAATATGTAATTTGGATTTTTCAAGTTTTAATTTTTTTTATAGACATAAAAATTACATAAGTTGTGAAAATCATTAAAACTTTTCAAATTCTTATACAAATGAACATGAGTTGTAGTGTAACTATTCTTTAATATAAACACTCACATGATTAGTAAGAGTAAATTTGTTACTATAATATACCACCAACTTATAGATTTTTTAATATTTTTTGATTTGTAAAAATTGGTAAATTTGAAAAAAGATCTACTTTTATAAAATAAAACGAGAATCAACTTTTACATTTAAAAAATTTGATTGCTAATCATGTATTTTTGGATGATTTAGAATTTTATCTCATTAGATGAAAAAAGATGAAAACAAACACTTACTAAATTTGTTTTAAATTTCATACCATATTTTTGCAAAAAACTAGCGTAATTCACAGGCTACAATAACTAATTAAATGAAGACACGTGAATTTAACTTAAACAAAATTTTTTTAAAAAAACTTTGAAAAAAGAAAAACGAGAGCCTGGCTGAAAAAGAAAACCCAAACCTTTTAGGTCTCCACTCAAACCATATGGGTGTGGCTGTCCCTAAATTTGAACCTTTTCTTACTCTCTTTGTCTCATATTAGTTGTCTATATTATTAAAAAATATTTATTAAATTATAAAATTAAGATATAATTAATTAAGTTTTTTTAATTTTATTTTTAGTATTTATTATTTTTTAAAGTAATCGATATAGATTATTGTGTAATTTATTAAAGAGAGATAAAAATAAAATAGTAAAAAATTTTTTTTATAATTTTTTAAAAAGCGTGTAAACTGAAAAAATGGACAAGTAATAACACGGGAGGATTACACATTTGTAACGCTAATGCCAATTATTACTATCGTAAAAATCTTGAGAAAGAGGCGTGGCTATCCCTAAAAATATCTGGGATTAACTGCTAAAGAAAACCTAAGCCAATAATTAGCGTTGCAGAAAAAGGTAATCTAGTGTTGCATATCCCCATTAGGTAAGTTGAGTTAAAGGAAGCACCTTAATGAACCCACACTTCCATTTGTTGGTCAGTGGAACTCTGTAAAGAAAGCGACTTTGTAGTTCGTAAAAGAAAACAAACAAAGAAGGAGAAAACACTTGGCCCCCATGCCTCTCCATCTCTTTACCCTAGAACTTTATTTAAATTTTAAAGTTGGAATTGAAAATAGAATTGTGTTTGATTATAATTTTTGTAAAGAATGTATAGTTGTTTGAATGTGCTGAAAATGGAAAAAGCAATAACAATATTTTAGGTATTTTCTAAATTTCAAATACAATTTCAAGTTATGGCCAAATGTTGATTTTTAAGTAAAGTGATTTTTTTTTGAAAAAAAATAAAAAAATTATGGCCAAATGGGTAAATTATTTATGTAATGATTAATAATGAATGAATTGTTATATAATGGCGAAAAGTAAATCTATTGTTATGCTATAACTAATTCCTCCTGTATTAATTCCACATAAAATAAATACATAAATTTCACATAATTTAATAGGAGAATTTTATGTCACCAATCAAACATTTTACTTCATCGTTTTAATTTTTGTGAAGGTGTCTGACTGAACACAGAGTTTAGAAGTTAGTAATTTTTTTTGTGATATAATAAGACAAGTTTGAGAAATTTTTATGGTTATTTATAATTTATAAAGGGTAAAATAAAAAGTATAAAATTAAATTATTTTTAAATATAAAAAAATTTGTGATTATAAAAAAAATTAAGAATATCATATAATTTGAGATGAAAGAATACTATCAATTTATGCGAAGTTTTGTATTAAAATCAATTATTCGTATACATCATCCATTTTATGTTTGAAATTAATTCTTTCAATACTCAAACCAAACTATCCTGACTGAATTAACAGGAAGTCCTCTCTCTCTCTCTCTCTCCCAATATTTTGCAGCTAAGAAGTGAAAGATATGATGAGCTAGTTACAGAGTCATAATAATAGCCTTTCATCTCATCATTCCATCACCCTCACATCTCTTCCACTGTTCCTCTCTCTCTCTCTCTCTGTCTCAAATACACAGTACTGTGCTTCTTCTTTTCTTTCCCTATAGTTTGTTTATGTGCAGTGTGCAATCGATGGCTGAAGGATTTGAAGCATACCATGTCCCACAACAAAGCCGAAGAGATAGACTTAGAGGAGTCTCCGATTGCACTGCTTTACTTCCATTTTACAATAACGATCCATCACTACTCACTACTATCCCTTCAGCCCTTCATTTGATGGATCCACAACAATCCTCTTTTCAAGAAATTAACCCCAACCCTTTTCTTTATAATAACCCTCATCATCAAAATCTTCGATTTCTTGATCACTCATCTTTTCACAATAATATGCCTTATAAACAAGAACCATTATCGTCATCAGCTCATGAGGCAAATATTATTACCAACAACAACAACGACGACAATAATAATAATAGTTGCAATAATGTTACGACAGGTCAAGGTTTGTCTTTATCTTTATCATCTCATCACCATCATCATCATCAAATGAGTAGTAGTGTTCCGCTAGAGCTGAATTTACAACGATATGACTCATCAATATTCACAACTGACATGTCATCGAAGAATAGTAGTACTATTCTTGGACCATTTACTGGGTATGCTTCAATTTTCAAGGGATCAAGATTCTTGAAGCCTGCAGAAAAATTGCTGGAAGAAATATGTGATGTGGGTAGAGGAATTTATGCTCATGAGAAATTAGAAGCTGGTGATGATGATGATTGTGTAGCACTAGTGATGGATCCTTCAACAGATGCACCACCTATAGGTGATGATGATGGAAGTAATGAGCACAGGAGGAACAAGTCCAAGTTAATTTCTATGCTTGATGAGGTCCTTTTTTTTCTTTCCCATTTTTAACATCTAAGAATTACTCCATACACTTTACTGTTCTATGTTTGAACTCCTGGTGAATTCATTTTAGCTTATTTTGCAATAGAGGTCCCGAGTTCGATGCTCGTAAGGCCCCAAGTCTTCTGAAAGAGATTTGGCGTAACTAGTACAGTTGAAGTTGATGTCACGTAATCAGGAAATCATAGATTTCGAACCGTGAAATCTATCTCTCGCAGAAATGCAGGGTAAGACTGCGTATAATAGATCCTTGTGATCTGATACTTTCCCGAACTCTATATAGTGGGACCTTAGGGCACCAGATTGTCTTTTTTTTTTTTTTTTTACTGTTAGTGCAATTTAACCTATATACTGGTTACATGTTTACACTATCAGGTAGCTTAACCGTATGGCAATAGATTTGATTTCAAATATTTAAAATGGTATTTTGGGATTATTTAAAAAGGTGTACTTGTCTTAAAATTTGGTAGATTATTTCAATTTCAAACTTGAAACAGAAAATTTGAATTTTAACAAACCAGTTTGAGAAGTATTTCAAGTTTTCAGTCACAAAATTTTTAACTTTTTTTTTTGTCCGGAGCAAAACTCATAAATTCCAAATATCCTTTCTCAATTTCAAGATTGTGCTTTATTTCTCTAAGTAAACAGTATCTTTATTTACTCCTATTAGAGATTAAACTCTTACCATTATATATGTCTTGTTCACCACAATATGGTTTGTTTAAACTTCTCAAGATAAGTGTTTTCACTTCTATCATATGGTACTACCTAGTTGCTCCCTTGTTAAAACTCTCAAAGTAATTTCTTTCAATGTCAACTAAAACGAAGATCCTTTATTTAATCAAAGCTTAGAGATGTTGTTCAATGTCTGTGCCAACATGCAGTATCAAATTTATATATGCTCTTAGTACATATAAATTAAATTCTTTTGACTCTTAGTTGTATTATCAGGTATAGTAGATGCCTATGCTTTTTAGGCATAGAAGTTCGATCACTAAATCATCCTTTTGGAAAAAGGTGATTGAGGGGAATATATGCACAAATATTGGTGCCTTAAAGTGGCTGACAGTATTAGAAAGAGTTCTAATATGTTATAATGAAGACATTAGGGGAATCTATAAGGAAAATAAAAATTGCCATAGAGACAAAGACCCTCTTGTATTTTCTTTCTTAAATACATTAGAAAAAACTAAATAAAATTCTTAAGATCTTTTGTGAACTATACCTAAGGAGAGAAAAAGAAATTTATTTTCTTGAGTGTATCTTCTCAAATAAACAATTTCTTTTTGGTTCTTTGGTTCGTGTTGATTACATTAGTTGTATTTCCATCGAAATGTTAAAACTCAATTACTACTTGTATTGAGTTGTGGAAAATCTTCTCATGTGAGTCCAAGAGGTGGCTACCATGAGCGAGAGTTATGTTACTTTATAAAAAGTGTTATTGATTGTGCACCTCATGATCTTTCTAATTCATAGAGCTAGGTACTAATTAAATTATCTTAAACTTTGGTAATTAGAAGTGTGTAGGTATAATCTTCTCTGATAAGGGAACTTGGTATGTGCTTTAAAATAGATGAACTTGAGCTTAAAATGTTTCAAATATTCATCTTATGTACACTTGTGACGGTGCAAGTCAAGTCATATTGCTTGTGTTGTCATGGTTCGAGGCTGTGATCTAGGGGACATTACTCCTATTAATTGATACTCCATATTACTGAATTTATAACTAAAATAGTAGTTTTCATTCACATATCTTCAATTTTCGTTTTTCCTGTGAAATTTATATCTAAGGACGACTTTATTTAACTTCCAAAATACTCTATTTTATTTCAACTTCAAATACTTATATATTTTAACTTCAATCAAATATTATTCAAGAAGCGGTGCCTTGACGTGATTGGTAAAGTTGTCTCCAAGTGATCAGGTTGTTACGGGTTCGAGCCGTAGAAATAGCCTCTTGTAGAGTAGGATAAGGTTGCGTACAATAGACATTTGTGATCCAGCCCTTCCGGATCCCGCAAAAATATAGGATAAGACTTCATATAATAGACCCTTGTGTTCCTGCCCTTTTCTAAACCCCGCACATAGCAAGAGTTTAGTGAACCGGGCTGCATGTTTTTGTTTTAATCAAATATTGTTCAAACTACTTAGGTAACTCTCTTAGCTTGTAGCCAAAACTAGCCTTCTAATTGGAGTGTTGCTTACATGAATCACCTATAAAGGTGGGCACTTATAGGCCAAGAGAGCTATAAGTGTCTAATACAACATTTTATTCACTTGTCTCTTTTTTTTCTTTTTCACATTATTGAACAACTTGTAGAAGTTGTTATTTATTATTTTATCTCAAGGGTTTCAGAAAGCCATCACAACATCTTTGATTGATTTTGATTCTGTTCCTGATCAATTGCTCAAAACACTTCACATATATCTTAAAATCTATTCTCAATGAAAGTGCGTTGTAGCTTCAGAAGGATAGGAATTAATGACATCCAATGTGGTATGAAACTATGAGTTTAATTGGTGGGAAAATTATCCCATAACTAGGAGAAAAAATGGGGTATTTTATTTTGATCATATAATGTGATATAGGAAATAAGAATAGGGATTTGGGTTAAAAAGGATTCTGGGTAGGTGGGGTCTGGGTCGTATTTTAATTTTATTTGCGACGAGTTTTAATTTTATTTTGGGTGGTTTAATTTGGCGACGTGAACCTCTAATTGGAGGCCACGTTTCAAATATGATTTTTTGAAAACCAGTCATTTCAGTTGTTAACGGCAAGTGGCATAGATGAGTCATTTCGGTCATGGCGATGACATAAATGAGCCCGACTATTAACAAATGACATAAGTGTGCCATTTCGAAAAGTTTGATGGCATATTTAATCCCCCCCCCCCCCCCCCCCCAAAAAAAAATACTCCATCTGTTCTAATTTATGTGACACAATTTAACTTGACACGGAGTTTAAAAAATAAAGAAAGACTTTTAAAATGTGTGGTCCAAAACAAGTCTTATATAAATATGGCCGTAAATCATCTTATAAAGTTAAATTGTTTCTAAATATAAAAATGTGATATTATTTTTTGGACAGACCAAAAAGAAAATAGTGCCACATAAATTGAGACAGGGTAATAATATCATAACTTCTTTAGGGTGCAACATGTTTTGGAAACCAATTTGATTTTTTTGTTGCTGGCAAGTTCTCCCACAAATAGCAGCTCAATTCTCTCATTTCTTGACATCAATTCAAAGAAGCAAGACAATATAAAGAGAGCTGAGAGCAGTAATGTAAGAAAATAATTTGGAAAGGAAAATAGGGATGTAAGCGGTATTATAATGAGTTTTATAAAATAAAAGAAGTTATTTTCTGTTGTGTATGACGTAGTAGTCTTTTGAGACTATTTAAGTATTAGATTTTTCACAATAATAGTATGCTATTACTCCTCTCAGGTATTTATATTGTTCATGCTAAAAAGACTTGGTATTGTTGTTACTCTCTTATTCTTATTATTTACGGTGTATATTATTCGGTGAGTTATTATTTTCCAACAAAGTTGTACTTTGGAATTCAACACATTCATATCTGGATGAATATTTTGCACTTACGTATGATTTCAAATAAGCAAAATACTCCAACAGCCTCAATTTATGTGTTGTTTGAAAAGAAATGTCGCTTATTATATTTAGTATGTAAGTCTTTAGTTTTAAACATTACGTGTGTAAAAGCACAAGAGTCGAATAACATTTTGGTACAATAAATATCTTTAATCAAACTTAGATAAGAATATCTATGATATTAAGGAAATCTCTCATTGCATATTATTAACAAATTAATCATTTTGGGTGATGCGTTTCAGGTATACAGAAGGTATAAGCAGTACTATCAACAGCTACAAGGAGTAGTGGCATCATTTGAATCAGTTCCTGGACTTGGTAATGCAGCCCCATTTGCAAACCTGTCTTTAAAGGCATTGTCCAAACACTTTAGGTGCCTAAAAAATGCCATCACTGACCAACTACACTACACAATCAAATCTCATAGTCAAATAAATTGTGATGATTCTACCACTACAAGATCAGTTGGGAAAGGCAGCCTTAGTTATAATACTTGCCAAAGAGCAGCAATCCACAATGCTGGATTTGTTGAGCATCAGCCTGTTTGGAGACCACAAAGAGGCCTACCGGAGCGCGCTGTAACTGTTCTTAGGGCTTGGTTGTTTGACCATTTCTTGCACCCGTAAGTAATCCTACTTCACCGGTTTCATTTTATAGTTTATATATTGACCATAGACCAATCCATAATTTAAAAACTATGAATTTTGGATTTAAAGTTTGTTATATACACATTTCAGTGATGTTAACCTTCTTATTTTATCCTTGTGATATGCTCTTTATAGCTATAGAAATGTGGTAGCATGTTAAAGTGGACTACAAGTTCTTGGGATAGTTTTATTTTGTAATATAAGTCTTTTTTTCTCTTATGCTTTGTGCCTAATCAAACTTTATCGTATAAAATGAAATTGAGAGAGTAGCAAATCATGTTATCTATGTTGTAACAATTTCTTGTTATGTATGTTGAATTAATAAACTATATATATATATGTGTGTTTCATCCTCTTTCTTCTTTTGCTTCAAGCATCCGATGTCATTAATTAATCCACTGACCTAACTATTTTGGATTTTAACGCTCTCTAGTGAAGAAAACTTCATTAATTTTTAAGGTTCGAATCTAAGATCTCTTACTAAAAGTGAAGGAACATTTACTATTCCACCAGAACTGCATTCATCAAGTGCAATCAAACACTTAGAATGCATGTGTTTCCTTATGGTTTTATTCATGTGGGAAAAAGTGTATGGTTCTGATATGGTGTTACCTACCGTTAATAGACAATTCTTCTTCTTTGGAGTTGAGTGTGAAATGAAACCCGGTGATTGTTTCTATGCTAGTGTCTTCGATTGGTGGTTTCATGTCTTTTTACTCAGGAACCGTCAATATATAAGTGGGAGTGTAGGAATAGAGGGGGTTAACCGCGTCCTAGGTGCAATAACCAATGTAATTTTTTCTTAATATTAAACTTGGTTAACATACCTCATTTTAGTAAAGGATTTTGACTTATCTAAATATATTTAATATTTGATTTTATTTATACGTGACAACTATTGAATAATGTTAACAGATTATGGCTTTGATCACAAGTCATTATTAGCAATAATACTTGGGATGGGATATATATATATATATATATAGTGTTGTCGTAGCAAGAACATACACAACGTAACAACGAAAACAATAAATACAAAATAAGGGGTTTGCCTTAACCCACAATGTAAACATCCCTTCCCATAGACATCACCCCACATTACACAAAACAACGAAATATCTGGACGAGGACGAAAAAAACATTCACAAAAACGACCAACCTACGTAACACCAATCCCAGCAACAACTAACAAGCTAGGGGTTGTGGATACTCGGTTCTCCAAATTGCTATGCCACAACATTTTCATTGGCTGAACTATCACCGGAGAGCACGATAATATTGACCGGACCGTGCTAGCGGGGTGCTGCAATGTAGATTTCATACAATGACAACATCGGAGGTTCTCGGAGTAACACAACCCTTAGTCACTCATCAAGGAACATCCTCCTTCAGCCTGTCCATGAGATCGGCAACCTCCCATCATAAAGATTCTAGCCCATGTTGGCTGCGTTTGTACATCTGGTGAAGCATCCTCGGGATGCTGTAGGGATTGGTGTATCGTCAAAGTCATCCTTAAAGATGTTTCTTTTTGTTGTTTTTGGTGTGCTATTTTTTCAAGATAAAACTAGGAATTAGAAAAGAGAAATGTAGATAAATTGTGATTAATGTGTGGTGTATGTAACAACATTATATAGATTGAAAATGGATGCAATTGAAACATTTTGATATGACCACTTTATGTGTAATAAGCGTATTGTAGGTGATTATTTGTGTAGTAGGTACTCGAGTGGTGAAATAAACGTACCATCAGTTTTCTTGGCTAATTGAGCGTGTAATTTTCGTAAAATGTGACTGAGAAATTAAAGAGTTGTCTTGTGTTTTCATCATTAGTAAGGCCACCATAGTGCAAATCCCCTTGGTGCTTGTCAATATCTTTAGCAAATTTGTCGAACGACCAAGCGGGTCGTTACAGTTGAATAAAGAGAGAGAGAGGGACCAAAATAATTAGAATGGAAGAATTGTGATGTGTTTCAATGATGAACCTCTAGGATTTACAAGAAATTTATACAAAGTAAAGACTCTTAATTATCTCCTGATTACTAGCTAATGATTATAAGCCACTAATGTGAAATCTCTTATTTTGGGAAGATCCTTGATATAGGGCTGCTAATTAAGGGAAATTTAGGTTGATAAATAAGGTATAGTTAACATCCTCCCTCAAACTAGTTCTCTGATGTAGTGACAATCTACATCTATGTGTTTGGTATTCTCATGATGAACGGGGTTAGTACGTCAGATGCAAATATGCCAAGGATATTGACAAGTACTAGGGAGATTTGCACTGTGTTGCTCTTACTAGTGATGACAAAATAAGATAACTCTTCAATTTCTCTATCACATTTTGTGAAAAATTACATACTCAATCAGCTAAGAAAATTGATGATAAGTTTATTGAACCTGTCACGCCCCGACCCGACGGGCCGCGACTAACCGCCCTAATGATGTCATTATCCTGACCTGTCACACATAATCCAACTAACGCCTAATGAGTCTGAAATCCGGCAAAGATAACGCGCGCAATAACAACATATGCCGGGGTAGATAAGCCGACAAGGCGCGCTTTACCCCGTATGTACCTGGCTCCTGAGGAGTCACAACTAGCCAACACAATACAACAGGCAAGCCGACAAGGCTGCCACTAGATAATATCATATATACACGGGGACACCCCAACACAGAGTACAATAGCATGACTTATCAAAACAGAGTTATAACCCTTACATAAGTATAACCCACAACTGTCTACAGACCTTCCTTATAGTCAAGCAAGTGGCTCCCCGCGCCTCTCTTTCCTCTTTCCCGGTCAGAGATAGGAAAGAATCCAAAGCTTGCAAGGATGTCAAGTCTTGTAGAACTTGATGAAGAGGAGCTCTCCCCCGGATGAACCATATAGCCAAGAGAAACCATGAACCAGAATAGAAGAGGTATTGCATGACCGAATAATTCAAGGAAGGGCGGACTGCGGGCTAAAGCGAGGAGTTCATTAGCCATACATAGTGTTGGAGGATGGGGGTCAACCTCTTTCATGACGGGGGACTATGCTGCACTTGTTCGCGAAAATTTCGATTCTGCTATTAATGTTCCTCATTTTAGAAAAATATATGATCTGGACTCGGCATGCGTCGATTCTTTGCTGGAGAAGCCTAGATCACTAGTTTTGGACTATCGAGAAACCCCCCTCTGCTCACTCTTTTTACCTGCTGATTGGTCATGCTTCTTCGACTGTAGAGAAGAGCGCCAGGGAACCATGCATTCCTCCCGGGCTGGGCTCTCGCGTGTCCGGGATCCGATCAGATCTACCAGCGACCGACTGGAAGATCCTCTATCTATTAGCATACCCGTACCGGCAGTTAGACTAGCACTGACCTCGAGATGCTAATCCACGAAAAAGGATACGAGAAATTTGTCCAGTTCCAAAAGGTTTAATGAATGGCTTTTTCTGCCCACCACCCATGAAAAGATCAAAAAGGCCATCATTGGGGCAAACGATGCAATAGCTTCGGTTAGAGAAGAAGAGGATTGGATCGCCTTGCAAACGTCGCTGCCTATGATATGCCAACAGGTTCGAAAGAAGCTTTCTGGGAAGCCATCGGGCCCAGGGGACATCCTTCTCAAACGGCCTTCTTTAGTCAAAGCTTTTTCTATTCTTTTGTTAACTGATTTATGTATCGGATTCCGTTCACCCCACGGTTGGGAATTAATGATTGGCTCTATCTATAAAGATTTTGGATTTGTTCATAATGATCAAATTCTATCTGGTCTTGTTTCCACCTAGCCAACAAAGTGAAGACGGCTTCTTGCATTTTTTGCTTTTCACTATCATTCTGTTTTTCATCTTCTTTTAGCATTCGTCCTTCAAAGAGCTTTATTCGCTCCTTACTTAGCGGGGAAACTGAACATCAATCAATGGTAAGTCTCATCGGTCTTCTGGCAATATCAGGCATATAATCGAGTCTTTGACCGGCTTTGGTCGAGCAAGCTGTGCGTGGGATTGCCGGGGAAACCCCCGATTTGGGTCATTCTATGTTGCCTGGGTCCTCTCACCAACCGCACGAACCTCAAGATGACGAAGACTCGCCCTCTTTGTTCTATTCTAAATCACTAAGAAAAAAAAAAAAGGAAAATAAAGACCTCAGCTTTTGGGAATAGAAGGCTCTTTAGTCTCTTAACAACAATCGAAGAGGCTAATCGAGTGCCAAAATAGCCGCGGATGCAGAGTTAGCACTACCCTGCTTCCATCCCCTATCTCACCTTCTTTTCCTATGTCGACGTACCGAACTTCGATGCCGCGCCCTCGCCACTTCTTTCGCTGACCCTATCCACCTCCTTTGCGGAATACCCGGTGCGATGTCTCCGGTTTAGACACCAGGCGCCAACCTTCCTAAAGGGCTCTGTCTTTATTTAGGTGAGGGCGAGTAGGTCCCCGTCGACCACGACGACTGAAACGACGCGAAAAATCCAGACCCGTAAAGGAGAAGGGCCGGCCTCCAGCTTGTGTTTCAATGACGGGTAAGGCGGTCAAGCTACCTGCGCCTGTCTGGTCCGATCGTTTAGCCGCTCTTTCTGCCACTCGGAGTGTTGAGTGTTGTTATGTTAGCTGGTGTAACTGATTAAACCGGGCATAATGCATTCGCACTGGGAACAGGAACTTCGTGTTTTTGACTCAAAAAGTAGTGGCAGGAAAGGAAGCAGCACACCAGGACGAAATACCAATTGCTTGGATGCGTTTGAAAGCCTCGAGATGACTTGCAGAAAAAAAGCTTTCTAGGTTGCAGTCCATAGAAAAAGAAAAAGAAGAAAGTATTCTGAAGCCAAATGATGCTTGACAATTAGGATCTCTTTACAAAGAAAAAATAGGAATAGCAATCATAGATATCTTACCAATCCAGAAGCGAGAGTGCATGGTCAACACACACCCGCCCAATCCTCAAGAGCTGGGTACTACGGTTACTGCTGTGACTGACGACTGAGGATTGAGCAGTGGCTTGGGAAATAAGACAACACTTGTTGATGGGAATTGTGCGGGAACGCGCAGCGCAAACGAACCTGAGCTGCTATACCGAATCCCCCGCTGGCCATCGGGGACCCCGCTTCTTGTTACCTTGTTACTAAAAAAATGGCGTGCGTATAGAATGGGATCAAGACCAGTAGGGTCACTACTCCCACTGGGGCTAGGAAGTAAGCCCCACAACCCAAAGCGGCGAAGAACAAATAGAATTTGCTACAAAAGCCGGCTAACGGCAAAGTCAACCTAACCGCTTACCTTTGGAAAGGCGCATAAGGCTCTTCTTGAAATAGGTGGGCGAATAACCAATCTAATAAGTCTCTTCAACGCTCTTGATGCCTGCTTTAAGCTTCGTCGGAGATTTTATGGCCCGTAGCTTACAACATCATCTTATGAGAAGGGCATGACGAAGAAAAGGGCAGACTAATCAACAATAATGCGCACACGTGAAAATGACCCCGCAGGCTGACTCTTCCAATAGTAGTGAATCTATCGGCACCATAGGTCCCAATCAAGTCATCGAGTGACATAAAACAGCATATCCGGAATTGGGATCTCTCTCGCAACCAAGCCGGAGGCTAAGGAGAGCAGAATAAGGTGAAGGTGGATAGCGCTCATCAAGAGCTTGGTTAAGTGTCCAAGACCGTATGCCTTGCTGGTTGGATCTGTCAATAGCTGTTTGCAGCTTTTTATAAGGCGGGCTACGGTGGGTCCCATGGTTCTCTATTTGATTAAGGTGTTTCAAATAGGTATCCAATGAGCTGACAATGCCGTCTCAGATGATTTTCCAGGACAACTTCTATTTTTTTCTCATGGCCTGGTCTGGTCAGTACCCAGCCGGGCCTCTTTTGTTCCAACGGTGGTCTAGCTCAACCTCCAAGTAGGAATAGATTCATTGATTGTACAGCTTTCTCTAAACAAGGAATTTCTAGGGAGTCCTCCCAGTCGGCTAAAGGCGCAATGGCTTTTGGTTTTGAATCCGGCTAAGGTGTGAGCAAGGGTATCTTCTATTTGCCCCTCTGTTAGAGGTGTTCCAGAAATGTCTGCGATCGAGTTTTGGTAGAAACCCACTGATTGTCCAGTTCATTAGGGAGGGTTTTTTGGAGTGACAATAAGGGTAGCCTTCCTTTTATCATTTTCCAAAAAGTTGATAAACTTAGGGGGTATGTAAGGCGCTGGGTAGATCGTAGATTGCCGGGTATGAATTTGGAACCAATCAGAAGTGCAAATCGCGCAAGCGAAGCCGGGAAACGGACCGCAGCGCAACGACTAGGACTCGTGTCGGACTACTCGAGAAAGCGTCCTTGGAAGGGGGAATATCTGAAAAAGTGTTAGCGGGGAGCCCATCCTTCTCGTTCTTACATAGTTGCAAGAATTTTTTTTTCGAGAAAAGGTCCCCTCCTTCAATATCATGATTGGGTCGACCAGGCCAGATCATGAGTGAATCTCTTTTTCAAGTCCCGGGGGACTAGTTGCTTGGTTCCGACCATTTCCGCTAAAGAAAAAGCCATTCCTGACAAAAGTTCTCTATCTACGATCAGATCCTTTCTGAACTCCCCTATGACTAAGGTTCAACCAATGTTCGTTCAATCAAGCAGCATTCTTTTTTTCTTAACTTAAGGAGAGGGAAGAGGGCTTTCTAAGAAGGGCTCCCGGGCCGAGCCGGAATTTTGGATTAGAAAGGGCAGGCAAAGCCCGAAGGCTTTCGTTGTTGTGGAATAAGAAGCCTTCGTATCTTAATGCACGTATTTAATTTATTCGGAGTCACCCCCCACCCTTTCCCCCCAGCCCCTCTGACGAATGAGAGGCATGGAAGGCTTACGGATGTAGTACTGGACGGCTTTACCTACGACACTGGAGCTTCGACCAAGCACCACCGGTCAATTCCGTAGTTACACTTTCTGTCTCGCGTAAGAAAGAGAGTTTAGAGTGCCATACAAAGAACAAATTCTTGTTAGCGATTATTTATGATCAAAAAAATGGAACCCCCTGATCTGATGGGGGGAATTCCTATGAAAGAGGCTCACTTGGAAGGAGCGATAGAAGAGATAGCCTCATTCAACAGGAAAGCTTTGTGCTTTTTCTAGCTTTGGCAAGAAAAAAGAATTCAAAAAAAAAAGAGATTGCTCTTGTGACTCGGGATGAACCTTTATCGGTGGAGGAAAGTCTTTAGGCTCCGAGTTCTTTTTGGGGGGGATGGTCTAATTTACTAGTGGCAACGAAGTTCTTAAATGACTAGATTCAGCAACCGGTCTGTTGGAAAGTTCCTGCATAAGTTGTCGGATCCTCAAAAAAAAGCTTTTCTGGGGACGCGCTGTTCAAGTCGAGTTTCCTTCCCGATGCAATTGGGCAATTTCAGCAGGATAGTTACTCACCTCACAGCCCAATTTCCTCTGTGGGGTGTATACCGGCCGGGTCTTTGCCGGAGGACCAAACCCGATCGTCGGGACAAGCGCACCATTTCTCCGTTCGACAGGATCCGAGGTACATCTTGTTGCGGTTTTCGCCGCGGCGGTCGTCTTCTGCTGATGGGCACTATTCACTTTGGGAGTGGTTCGGCCATCAAGCTACTTTGTGGTGTAGGGGACCAGACTGGTGACTGCTGCGGTTGTTGTCTGAGGTCAGGTGATGGTCAACAACTCAGGCAGGAAATGCTGAAAAGCGGCTAACGATGCAAGAGCTCTTTTCCCCTTATACTTACCTGAGGAATTAGGAAGATGAAAGAAAGAAAAGCGCCTCACTGCCTGGCTTGGCTGCCTTCACTAATTGCTAAAAGCTGGATCGACTCTATCCGTTCGGGACTCCAAGACTGAAGGAGAATTGCTTGTGAACGAAGCGGCTCCTCGGTTAAGATTAGTAGTTCAGTTCAAATCAATGATTTCCTACTATGGACCTAACATAGGTCACATACCTCACGACATAAGATTGAAAGATCCAAACCTTCTTCTTCGGAGCGGAAAGGGACGTGGCCAAAACACCATCACTGCTGGAAAGCCTATTTTTCTGTAGGCATCCATCGGGTCCGAGATTATATACTGCTGCAGAAACTGAATCGAAGGGGTTGGTTGAAAGGTAAGGATAGCCAGGGAAGATAACTGCATAACCTAGGGAATACAACTCCATAAGAGCGAGAAAGTACGGGGATCCAAATAGAAAAACTGCAATCATTTTTCTTTGTTTGAAAGGAGAAAAAAAAAGACAGCCCAACTATGAGGTACATCAGCAGATGTTACCCCAAAATCTAGAGCTTATGGTCTTAAGTTCCAACCCAGTTCCAACAATGCACTTCTCGGCACTCGTTTAAAGACCTTTTCAAAAACCACTTTGTAGAGGGCGGGTATCACGCGGGATTTCTACTTTACTAAGCCAGTTCGGTAAGTTAAGGTCCATGCTTGAAAGGAAAAAAAAGAGGAAGGGGAAGGGGTCGCCCAAAGCTGTGGAGATAAGGTGGAAGATAAAGTATCTCCTACTACAGGTATGGCGCTAGCTAAGCTTGTAATTACTGTAGCTCCCCAAAAGGCTCTCCAGAGCGATATATGATGCTAAACCGAGACTGAGATTGAATCTCAAGGAAGAAGCGGGAAGGAAAGGCGCGAGGCCCGGAAAAAAAGATAGAAGAAACTCCGCTGAAAGTAGGGATTAGGGGTAGCTCCCTTGTCGACCAAGGAAAGCGGGTCAGTTGATTGGCAAGAAGGCGAAGGCTTTTTTCCTTGATTGCACGAGCTGCGTACTCTTCCTCTATGAGCGAGACTCCATCCAAATCTGCCACTCCTTGGGCGAGTCGGGGAAGGTTTTTGGTGACAAGACCTGGAGATATCAGAAGTGAGAATGCTGACATGAGTAACGAAAAATCCTGTGAAAAACACGATCGCCTGCCAGTGGAAGGTTTTCCCGGTCTGGCCCATTCCTCGAATGACGTTTTTACGGGATCCCTATCTACCAAAATTTTAACTTCTCAACATCTCCCGATTGAGTTTCAACTATTGGTCCGGTATGGACTTTTGTTGTTGTTACGACAGACGGAGAGCAGTGCCCTATTGGTCTAATTCCTGCTTCCCCTTGGTATCGGTAAAGGGGCTGGTAAGCGCTTCCCGAATAGTCCCCTCATTCTTCAAGAATAAGGAAGATCCTTTTCAAGTTTGAATTTGTTCATTTGGAATCTGGGTTCTTCTACTTCATATTTAATATTTATTTAATATGAATATTTTCCCTCTCTTTTTTTTATATCATTCCTTAAGTCCCATAGGTTTGATCCTGTAGAATTTGACCCATTTTCTCATAGAGTCGCTGCCCAACCCTACCTATATAAAAGAAAAAGAATCGATCACTAGGTCCCGAGCAATTCTACCTTCTTTCCATTATCCAACGCTCATGCGTCCCCTTTCTCCCACTCTTTTAAAGCTTTCAATAAAGCCTTCTTAGCTGTGGAAGCGAAAGAACCGGTCTGTTGGAAAGTTCCTGCATAAGTTGTCGGATTCTCAAAAAAAAGCTTTTCTGGGGACGCGCTGTTCAAGTCGAGTTTCCTTATTGTCCCTTCCCGTGCGACCCGGCGGCTTATGTGCGACCTGTGGCCCACGCCTCCTATTTGTCTTTTTTTCTTTTTCTCTTATTGCTAATTGGAAGTAGATCTCCAATGGTCTCAACGCCCTTACGAGGTAGTGATGAGTTTCACGCGCTCTAAGCCCGGCCTCGATAAGTGTCTTCACTTCATCAAATTCAAATCCAAGAAATTGAGTACTAGCACGTCCAAGGAAAGGAAAAACAAACAAAGAACGAACGGATCTTGTAGGATTCCCAAGAAATTCTTCGATTTCTTCCGGAAACAGAGACCGAAGATCTCACTTGTCCTGGACAAGTACGTAGAGATCTTCGTGGGACCGTGGAGGGAGTCTCAATCGATCTTTACCCAACTCTGCCAGAGGGGGAGAGACCCCAGTCAGCGACATGGGGCTTTCGGGCCCCTCTCGATCTTTTTCGTAGTTGAGAAGGGGGAAGGAGTCTAAATCAATGGACATTAATACCTTCGCATTTTTTTTTTAGGGTTTTCACTCGCAGAAAAAGATTGTTGGGGAGTCTCAGCCGGTCGGTGCCGGGTCGGCCCCTAGAGAGGCTGTTGATAATTTAGGGCCTGATCGGCGCCTGACCCTAAGATGTGGATCACCTCTCTTTCCTTATAGTCAAGAGAGTTGCTTCGCACGTTCCCAAAGCGATCGCTATCCTTTTCTTGCTTTCTTCTTGTCTTGCATTTTTTCAGAAAAATAAATGGATTGGACATTTGATCTGTTCGCTGAGATAAAGGCATGAAAGCGGCTTGTCCTCACTAATAAAAAAGAGCAATCCCTCCCCTTCTGTTACCTACTTTTACTCATTTCTTAAACGCACTCCTATGAACGTGGAAAATATACCGGATTCGATTGGTCGATTCGAATTGCCGCTTTTCCCCGTCCGAGAATCTCCATCTGCTCTAAGTGGATAAATGGACCCGAACAATTAGGTAATATTCAATTCTTGGATTTCTTGCAATATGAGATTGAATGCCATAACTCTCGGTCAAGCAGAAATAATATGATACAGGAGGATGCTTGCCTAGCAGGAAAAGGAGGGAAACGAAGCCCCTCTCCAAATAATCAAGCAAGTGCAAGTGCGCTTGTGAGTGCATTAAGTAAATTAAAGAGATACTAGCTGGTCTGAATTGGCAGTTTGCAACTCCACTTCCGTCGTTCCCGCCCGCCTGTGGCAGACTTCCCCCTTGTTTGCCGATTGAAGAAAGCCTTATATGGCTTCAAACAAGCGAGAAAGGCCCTTTCTATCTTATTAGTCAAGCGCGCTAGCTGCAATCAAAAAACAGCGCTTCGATTTTCTCATGTGTACAGGGAAGGAAATGCTGTGGCAGATAGCCTAGCTAATTATGCCATTGATGAGGAGATTTTTGGCACTTTTGAGGAGTTCCACCAGGGACGGAAAAAGAAACGGCTCCGAAGAAAAAAAATGGGGGTTCCCAATGCTTCTCCACGCGCCCATCATCAAAGCAAGCCCAAGTCCATGCAAGAAGGCCCTCCAGATCTGTCCAAATTCAAAGCCCGTAATTAAATCAGATGGTTCTATTTCTCAATCTTTCTGACTTGCTCCTACGAAACCAAGGTCGAAAAGATTGAAAAAATCAGTCATTCACAACCACTGATGAAGGATTCCTCGAAAAGTTAAGGATTAGTAATCCTTTTTAGAAATCGAATGGATAGTACCAGGACCCTTAGTCCGATCTTTATCGTCAAATCCCCAAATGTGCCTCAACCATGCTCGGGAAATCCTTTTCAAGTCTTCTCCAGGAAGATTGACTCGACAAATAAAGCACTGAATTGGCGAAGCTAAGCTAGCTAACGAAGGGGTTGGGATTCGCCTCGCCCTAGTACACCAACCAGGAAGAAAGATTTTGTGCTTTTCACCTTTCCGCCAAACCAGAACGAGAGCCAATCGGGTCGATCAGAATGTCCTTATTTCACTCGGCCCCAGGCCCCTAGCCTGTGAGTTAGAGAAGGACAACGACATGTGACGGGACAAGGCCCCGTCGTGCCCCTAAATATACATAAATCAAAATGATAGGGTTCCGTACAAAAATGGTAAAGCTCTGGATCAAATGAGCTTTCCAAACAGTTGCGCAGGAACCTAAACCGGAGGGTCACCAAACTAAACACCTGTACCTGCGGGCATGAGCGCAGCCCCCCGAGGAAAGGGGGTCAGTACGAAATAATGTACTGAGTATGTAAACATGAAACTGCAAATGAGATCATAAGTAGCCAATGGATAACAAGAGGTCAGTATAAAAATCAGGATTCAAATCCAACTGTGCCATAAACAATAAAAATCAGTTGTGCCTTGTAAAAATGAGAGTCAAGTCAAGAAAACATGAATGCCTGTCCATATACATATATATACCTGTAACGTAACCCGGCCCACTAATGCGGGAGTCGGTGGAATCATATCATAACCCGGCCCATTCTGGGACTCGGTAAAGTCATTTCATAACCCGGCCCATTCTGAGACTCGGTAAAGTCATATCGTAACCCGGCCCATTCTGGGACTCGGTGAAAAATGCAAAGCTGTGCACGAACATTCCCGGGCCCATTTTGGGACTCGGTGAAAAATGCAAGGCTGTGCACGAACATAACTCGGCCCGGGATTCGGTGAAGTGAAGTAATAACACTTAGCACGAGTAGATTTCATGAGTAACCATATGCAATCAAAATTTTCATTTGACTCCCAATAAAATCATTATAATAATGTCATAATAAACTCTTTACTGAAAAATCATAGGCACTTCTCATAACTAACATCTTTAGGAATTAAACTGTATAAGAATCATGTACGTCCGCCGTACCTTCATTAAATAAAAATCATGCCAAAGAAAGAAGGAATAGTTCACATACCTCTTAGACGAACTAATCAACTCAATATTAGAGTACGTCTCGTTTTAGAACTTCAACCTATAATAATGGTAATACGTTCGTCAATTCTATGATCACTGACATACTTTATATCGAATAACGACTTCCTATTCTATAAAAATTCGGGTAGCACTTCCCTTGTTTATACATGTTTTCACAACTTCCAAACGAGGCTAACAACATCAATAACCAAGCACCAATTAAGGGCACAACCAAAACAGCAACAAATGAGATTTACACACCCACTTCTCATGTAAATTTAGCCTCTTAATCCACATTAAAACAGCCCACAAAAACAGTCCATGTTCCAATAACAACGAGGGTAGAATGTGAAGCCTTTCTACACCTTTCTACACCCGTATTCCTTTAGGACTTACATTAGCAATTATTACACTTAAACATGCATAATGGTAACTAAATTTTCAGCATTATAACACCACAAAACAGTCCCTAAAACAATCCATATCCATCTCAATATGTCCAACGATTTCATGCAAGTTCTTGGCCACAACATGTCATAATTCCATAACTCTAGTCTTAACTCCTAAAATCCAATTCCATATTTCAATACTTTCATATAACTAATTTTAAACTTTAATATCAATGTTTCCTTTCAATTTCATCATGCAATTAGTGATAATAATACAACAATAACCAACGAATCCAACAATACCTAAAATCTGTCCCAAATTGGCAACTAGCCCAAAATTGTCACATGCATTGTTTAAATTCCAAATTTTTCTTAACACAAATTCATATACTTAATTCTAACAACATGCATTCCAATTAAATTATAGAAAGAAGAATTTTATACCTCAAATTCGTCCAAAAAGTCCACAATTTTCTGTCCACTGCTTGTCCGAAATTCCCCACTGTTTTCGTATTTCTTTCCCTTTTTTTGTTCACTTCTTCAACTCCAATTGACATGCAAGTGTTCTACAATGTTAAACCATCATCCTTACCCATTTTTCTTCCAAAATTTCCTCCAAAAAATTTGAAATTTCTGGTCTAATTTTCGGTAAGCAGTGGCACGTTTTTGCCACTATTTTTGGTATTGTTTTGGCTTCTAATTTTGTGAATAATGTAGTCCAAGAAGAGGAGATAAAAATCTTAAATTGGGTATGGAGTTGGGGGTGATTTTTGGCCAGCGGGGGGGGGGGGTTGGGTTTGGAGAAGAGAGGTGAGGTTTTGTTTAAAGTTTAGAATGAAAGAGATGAATGTAGGTTTTAAAATAAAAAAAATCTGAAATTTATTATTTACACTTTGGCCCCCAAGTTCTTCAATTAATAAATCTCAAACCCACTTCTTTTAATTTCCGAGAATTTCATAAGCCTCGTATCCTCAATGTCATAATTTTATAATACATTATTAACCCATATCGGGACTATACAATTTTTTTATAAGTTTCCAACGTCACCCTCATTGTGACCAACATCTTTTCGGAATCACATCCTCTTGTATACTAATTTTCGGTATTTGAATCCTATTTCCTTAATTACGTTCTTAATTATCGTCTTAATCTTACGAGGTGTAACTGAACCACTCGAGTACCTACTACACAAATAGTCACCTACAATCCTCTCATTACACACAGAGTCCAAAAGTTTCAAGTTGCATCCATTTTCAGTCTATATAATGTTACATACACAATTTCTCTACACTTCTCTTTTCTAATTTCTATTTTTATCTTAAAAATGGAACACACCAAAAACGTTAAAAAGAAACATCTTACACCAATCCCTACTATATCCCTCAGGACGCTTCACCAGATGTATAAATGCAGCCAACATTGACTGGAACTTTAAGACAATATGTTACTGATCTCATGGGCAGGATGAAAAAGGATACGAGGGATTAAGGGATGTGTTACTCCGAGAGTCTCCGTTGTTGTCAATTGTATGAAATCTGCACCGCAGCACGGTCGTGTCTATTAGCGAATATTCTCCGAATATTCACAGTATATATTGTAATTATGATATATGTATATTTAAGGTAACTTAGGATTCTTATTGTATTAGGATTCAACCGATTAAGGTAAGTTAGGATTCTTACTGTATTAGGACTCAACCTCTGTACAACTATATATATATTGTGATTAATGATCAAGAAGACTGTCAATATTCCATATGGACAGAACTGTTCTATATTCATGCATGTGCGTACAACGTGCTCGACCATATTGATGACTCTGTTCCTCGTCCCACCGATATTGCCTAATCAACATGGCGTCGCCTTGACGCCATTGTCAAACAGTGGATATACATCACCATCTCAAAGGACTTGTTGTGTACTATCATGAAAACAGGTGCCACGGCACGTGAGCTTTGTGTACGGTTGGAAGAAATCTTTCAGGACAACAAAAATACTCGGGCCGTGTATTTGGAAGAACAATTCAACAATACGCGCCTCAAGAATTTTAACATGTCTGAATATTGCAAACAATTGAAACTCATAGCCGACTAACTTTCCAACGTCGGGACATTTGTTTCTGAAATTAAGATAGTACTTTAATTAGTTACCGGTCTACCGAAAAGTGAATACGATACACTTGCAACGATGATTCAACATGCCGACCCACTACCTAGTTTCACCAAGGCACGTTCACAACTATTGTTGGAAGAAACCCAACGTGCTAAACAAGATGAGTATAATCAAAAGGCGTTGGTCGTTGAAGGGATGGCATCACCGGTGACCAACACCACCCCGCCACCACCACATGACCACCAACAACACTAATCCCGTGGCGGAGGTCGTGGCGGCAGAGGCCGCGACAACAATAACAAAGGCAAGGGCCGCGGCAAGGGCCAACGCAACCAGCTGCCAGGCCCAAATTTTGCCTATTTCCAGTGGGCTGGACATCAGCCAGTTTCGCCCAACCAGCAGAACTGGGCCTCGCCTGCATGCCCATACCCAACTGCAGGGGCCCAGTTCCAGCAGCCCGCATGGTCGACTGGCCTATTAGGCTCTGCCCCAGCCACCAGATAGGCCTAGCAGCAGCAGCCTGGCCCCCACTGATTTGGGCCAGGCCTACAACACCGTGAACTTTCAACAGCCCGACGAAAATTGGTACATGGACACCGGAGCCACATCTCACCTCACCCGTTCGTCAGGTAACTTATCTCAACTACTCCGGTTAAAGTGTCCTCAATTTATTACTGTCGGCAATGGTCATCGCATTTCAATTGAAGGTTACGGTAACACACACACCAAACACCCACACCCACACCCGTCTTTCTCCCTAAATCACGTCCTATACACCCCCAACATCATTAAAAACTTAAATCTCTGTTAGAAAATTCACTCGCCATAATTCTGTGTCTGTCGAATTTGACCCTTTTGGTTTTTCTGTGAAGGAACTCAATACGGGGAAAATTCTTACGCGCTGCAATAGTGTGGGATACCTCTACCCCTTTGCTCAATCTTTCGCTGTCAGACCGCAAGCACCTCTATCCCTTGCGGCGATCTCTCCCTCAACTTGGCACAACAGACTCGGACACCCCGGAGACCCTGTTTTTACTTTTCTTAGGACTACTAAGCGTATTCAATGTAATAATGGGAAACTTGGCCAACACTGTTTTTCTTGCCCGCTCGACAAACATACTCGTCTTCCATTTATGTCATCCAACAGTGTTACTTTTTCCCCATTTGATATTGTTCATGCTGATTTATGGACATCTCCGGTTGTTAGTTCTTTAGGTCACAAATTTTATATAGTATTTTTAGATGATTTTTCACATTTTGTTTGGATTTACCCACTGAAATTCAAATCTGAAGTGTGCCAAATTCCTTGAATTTCAAAAATTCATTAAAATACAGTTTGAAAAATCTATAAAAAAATTTCAATGTGATAATGGACGTGAATTTAATAATTCGGCATTTCACAATTTCTGCTCTAAACAAGGCATGGTTTTCCGTTTTTCTTGTCCTACACTTCCTCCCAAAATGGCAAAGCTGAAAGAATCATCCGAACCATCAATAGCACGGTACGTACCCTTTTCTTTCATGCCAGTCTTCCACCGTTATTCTAGGTCTACGCTGTCAAAATGGTAGAATACCTCCTTAACATTTTACCAACCAGCACTCTCCAAAACAAAACCCCAATCGAAATCTTATACCGTAGGTTCCCTTCTTATGACCAAATACGCATCTTCGGTTGCCTATGCTACCCCAACATGGCCTCCACTGCACCTCACAAACTAGCCCCACGCACTACACTATGTGTATTAATTTGTTTCTCAACAAATCATCGGAGTTTCTTGTGTTATGACATAACCACTCGTAAGGTCATCATTTCATGTCACGTCACATTCGACGAGACGAACTATCCATTTTCCAACCTTCAAAAATTCCAAACCACGGATTACACATTTCTAGATGAGTCCTCCGTCTCCTCTAATCCATTCGATGTATCTCCCGACAGTTTCAGTTCAGTCGCGGACTGCTCCAGCAGCTACGCCACCCACACTGTCCGGTGTCGTCACCAACCAAACACCCCCTCTGTCTCCGTCGAACCCTCCACTGCTCGACACCTCCACCGCTCGACCAACCATCGACCCGAGACCAACCACCACCCCTCCAGAAACAGACAGTCTGCAGCCACCTATCGACTTGCAGATGCTACTGCCTTAGAACCAGACCTATGCCGCCACAAACTCCCAGTCCAGACATACCACTGCTGCCTACCCATCGCATGGAGACTCGTGCACAACACGGGATCTTCAAACCTAAGGTTCACTTCAACCTCTCCACACAAACTTTATCACCCATTCCAAAAAATTCAAAACAAGCTAAACTGGACCCTAATTGGAATGCGGCCATGTGCGAGAAGTTTAACGTTTTAACCAAGCAGGACACTTGGGATTTGGTACCTAGACCAGATGGTGTGAATGTTATCCGGTTTATGTGGCTATTTCGTCACAAGTTCAGAGACAGTGGTGACTTGGAGCGGTATAAGGCAAGACTGGTTGCCAATGACACTAATCAACAGGATGATATTGATTATGGAGAGACATTCAGTCCGGTTGTTAAACCGGCCACTATTCGGACTGTTCTCAGTATTGCTATGGGCATGCATTGGCCGATTCATCAGCTTGATGTCAAGAATGCATTTCTACATGGAGATTTGAAAGAAACTGTATACATGCATCAGCCCCTTGGCTTTGTTCATCCGGTAGTCCCGCAGTTTGTATGTCGTCTCAGGAAGTCATTGTATGGCTTGAAACAGGCACCCCGCGCGTGGTATGATCGCTTTGCCAGGTATCTTTTGCAGATCGGTTTTATATGTAGCAGGTGTGATAACTCTCTCTTCACTTTTCATCGAGGTAGCAGCACCGCTTATTTTCTCATATATGTGGATGACATTGTTCTTACTGCCTCATCCGACGGTTTGAAAAATGAAATCATTGTTCTACTCAAAAATGAATTTGCCATGATTGACTTGGGCAAGCTGAGTTATTTTTTGGGTATATCAGTGACCAGATCTGCAGCTACTATGTTTTTGTGTCCGCGTAAATATGCAGAAGAGATAGTATATCGGGCTAAGATGGCAAATTGTAAAATTATGCCAACTCTAGTTGACTCGAAATCCAAGCTCAGTGCCAATGACGGTGCGTCAGTTTCTGATCCCACTTTATATCGGAGTCTTGCAGGTGCCCTTCAGTATCTTACATTCACTAGGCCTGATGTTGCATATGCCGTTCAGCAGGTGTGTCTGTTTATGCACGACCCTCGAGAGCCCCATTTTGCCGCCCTCAAACGTATTATCAGATATGTTCAGGGCACACTGGACTTTGGACTACATCTCTACCCCTCTGCCCCAAACAAGTTACTCTCTTACACGGATGCAGATTGAGCAGGATGCCCAGACACACGACGCTCCACCTCAGGCTATTGTGTATTTCTTAGGAATAATCTTATTTCATGGTCAGCCAAGCGGCATGCTATATCCCGTTCGAGTGCTGAAGCAGAGTATCGCGAAGTTGCTAATGTCGTTGCTGAGCTCTGTTGGCTCCGAAATTTTCTTTTGGAGCTCCAGTGTCCACTGCGAAAAGCGTCTATAGTCTATTGTGACAACATATCCGCCATCTACATGTCTCACAATCCGGTCCAACATCAGCGGACCAAACATATTGAGATGGATATCCACTTTGTACGAGAGAAGGTCGCCCTTGGTCAGGTCAAAATATAATCTTCTTTTGGAGCTCTAGTGTCCACTGCGAAAAGCGTCTATAGTTTATTGTGACAACATCTCCGCCATCTACATGTCTCACAATCCGGTCCAACATCAGCGTACCAAGCATATTGAGATGGATATCCACTTTGTACGAGAGAAGGTCGTCCTTGGTCAGGTCAAAATATTACCCGTGCCTTCCTCCTATCAGTATGCAGATATTTTTCACAAAGGGACTACCGAGACAGCTCTTCACCGACTTCCGATCCAGCCTTAGCGTTCGGCCTCCTCCCGCTCCGTCTGAGGGGGAGTATTAGCGATTATTCTCCGAATATTCACAGTATATATTGTAATTATGATAGATGTATATTTAAGGTAACTTAGGATTCTTATTGTATTTGGAATCAACCGATTAAGGTAAGTTAGGATTCTTACCGTATTAGGACTCAACTTCTGTACAACTATATATGTATATATATATATATTGTGATTAATGAAATAAATCCCTAAGGGAAATTATTCTATCAAACAGTGTCAATATTATCGTGCTCTCCGGTGACAATTTGGCTAATGAAAATGTTGTGGCAGAGCAATCTGGAGAACAGAGTATCAACAACCCCTAGCTTGTTGGTTGCTATTGAGATTGTTGTTATGTAGGTTGGTCCTTGAGTTTGTTTTTTGTGGGTTGATATTTTTGTCGTCCTCGTAGATATTTCTGTGGTGTTTTTTGTTATGTAGGGTGATGTCTATTGGGAGGGATGTTTGCATTGTGGGTTGATGCAAATTTTTTTGATGTGTATATTCTTGCTACAAAGACCACAATATGTTATATTTATATAAGTATGCAGTTATTACTATTACATCTCCATCTTATTAAGTATTATTGCTAATAACGACTTATAATCAAAGTCATAATTTGTTAACATTATTCAATAGTTGTCACGTATAAATAAAACCAATCATTATATGTTTAGATAAGTCAAATGAGTTATGTTAAAGTTTAACATTGAAAAAAATAACTTTGGTTATTGCGTCTAGGACGCGGTTAACCTCCTCTATTTCTATACTCATACACTCTCACCTATAGATTGATAGTTTCCGAGTAAAAAAGCCCTAAATCACCAATCGAAGACACTAGCATAGAAGCGACTACTAGAGTTTCATTTCACTCCTCTCACACTCAACTCCAAAGTAGAAGAATGTCTTTTAATAGTAGGTAACAACATATACCTTTAGAAAAGAATGCATGTGTTTGTTTATGGTTTTATTCATGTGGGAAACGGTGAAAGTATGGACTTATAACTGTAAAACACGTAGTAGAATATGTATGTTGAAAAACATATATAAATACCCTTCTCTCTACGTTGTCTTTTTTAAAAGGTGATCCAGGGATGAACTGAATGTTAATGGTTTTGTCTCTGTAATTTTAACTTATTATTGTTGATACCGTTGCAGCTATCCCACAGATTTTGACAAAGTAATGCTGGCCAAACAGACTGGTCTCTCAAGGAATCAGGTGTGTGCATTTTTCAAATTTACACTCCTTGATACTCCCTCCATTTCAAATCATGTAAACTCGTTCTTTTTTTATCCGTTCAGAAAAGAATGATTCATTTCTAAATTTGTAAACAATTTAATTTAAGTTTCTCAATTTATGCTTAATGAGAAGTTTCTGTAGTCATAGAAATATTATGAAATATTTGAAATCATAAGTCTTGTAGCAACACAAATGTTTTAACATGTTTAAGATCACAAGTTTTAAAATTTTCTCATTCTTTCTTAAACTCTCTAGTCAGATAACATGTCTTTTTGCAATTATCTAATTCAGTGTGATTCACTAATGGGATCAGGTTTCCAACTGGTTCATCAATGCAAGAGTTAGACTATGGAAGCCTATGGTGGAAGAGATACACATGCTTGAAACTAGGCAAGCTCACAAATCAGTTTCACAAAGGCAGGGACAAAACAACAACAATCCGACTGAACATTTTCCCCCGAGTAATAATTCACTTCCATCTGATCAAAATCCATCTACATCTGCACACCAATTTCAACAAGTTCCATCCAAGCGAACACGAAATAATGATCCAGCAGATGAAATGAATTTATCATACGACAATTTTTCGCCTCATTCTCGTGTTGGACTTAAACAAGCAAGTGTATCGTCAGCTGGAAATGGTGGGGTGTCATTAACATTGGGACTTCATCAGAACAATAATGGAAATGGAATTGGGGGTTTGTCGGAACCCTTTCCAAGAAATGCAGCACGCCGTTTTGGTATCGATGCAAATAATGAGGGATTCATGTTTGGTGGTGGATTTGAAGCACAAAATCGTCAGTTAGGAAGAGATCATACTATTATTGGAGGGCAACTGTTGCATGATTTTGTTGGTTGAAAATTATATGTTTCTTCTGTATTTTGTAGTCTTGTATTGACAGATACAAATCAAGAATTTATATATATTCAGTGGGTTCAAAATGATGAGTCTAATTTACAGAACATGCATGAAGAGCTGTTGGATATGTATTTCAAATCGAGGAGAAAGTAATGGGCTGAGTTGAACCCATTGAATCGGTTCTAAAATCGTTTATGTTAAGAGAAAATAAAAAGAATGATTTCATATGTTTGGGTGATAGGTTCAATATGTATTCCTTCAGATATACTTTTGAGCAGTTTTCGTCATTTAGGTTTGCTTGCAAGAAGTGAGCAGTTTTGCTGCCCTTCAAATATTTAACACACTTTACCTCTTAGATTTGACGAAATTGTGAAAAAAGAGATTTAGCAAAAACTCACATTTGGAGGTGTAATTTTTACTATATTTTCTAGAGTGTTGCTGTTTTTTTTGAGATGCGACTTCTATTATATTTAGTGTCTAAATAATGCAGTTCTTTTGTGATACAATTTCTAGAACTTGATGCTGACTTTGTTGGTGTTTTTGGTTAAACTTTTTTCCACAGTTCTTCAATTTAGCCGATAAAGTTAAACAGTAATCTGAATCCCTGCAAGTAATTTTGCAAGAGATAAAGGTCCCATTGTTATTTCTAACTTCCTAAAATAAATCAACCATTCCCTCACTCAGCCAAATTTAATCAGCTCAATTATATGCATGTATTATCACAGAACCTTGAATCTTCAAATGTGCTCAAGTCTATCATGTTATACTGGGCAAATCTCAGCATATCAAGTTGTAAAAGATTCTAATCCAAAGAGATGGCACGCTGCAAAATGCATTAGATAAATCCTTTCAACTTGGGCTCATGATCTAACTGAGACGGAAGAAATCGAAGTACAATGACAGAACAAACATGTTTCTTCTTTGATCTTAAAAGACAACTCGAATTATTGATTAAAATACAACAGAGCTTGAATAATTGTTTTCAATGAATAATGCATGACCAAGGTATTGTTGTTAAATGAAGGTATGGTTGTAAAGGAATGCTGCATTTGAACTCGGAGCACGAGTACTTATTGCACCCCACTCCACCTAGCCAAATCCACAAACTGCATTCCGGCATAGACATTGTTGGCAAACCGCACACCAACTGTAAATGCCATTGCAACAGGCGGAAACTGCTTTCCTACCGGGGATGATTCCACTACTCGCTCTAAACCAGTTACAATCTGCAACCACGTATTTGAAGACATTCCGAGGAAAACACCTAAAAATGAGTATAACATATCAGTAATCGACCTGATTATCCTATGTTGGAATGACTAACTACTCATATTTGGGATTGACAGATATTGATTCACCGGGAAATCCTGAACAAGCATGACCTACACATGAGATCATAATTTCTTAATTGTTTTTTCATCACTGGGATGCGATTGCTAATCAAAATACAAATGAAATAATTAAGCTTTCTTTCAGACAAGTGCAGGTTGGGAACAAGGCCTCTCCCACTATTTCAGGGTGAATAACAAAGACGCAGCTATTGATAATGCTACATTTAAACTACTACTTCATGTTATGCAATATCATTGCTGACTTAAATCTTTGTTTGCACAGATTAAATATCCCATGCAGGAAACCATTAAATAGACAGAAACAATGGTCTATGTTGTCCAGCATTTGAGTGGAATTACAAGCATCAAAATTGAAGTCAATAGAATTTCAGGGGATTCGACGCTTGGAAATTGGGAAAACAAAGAGAGAAGATTTCAAGAAATGTAAAGAATATATGACGTGATTTAGCTAGTGGAAACCATATGCTTTTCATGAAGTTAATTAGCAAATGCAGGATCAAAAGTAATAAAGGAGATACCCCAAAGCAGTGCACTCTTTAATAGAGGTGGAACAGGTACATCATCCTCTGATTTCTTGACATTCCTGATAAAGAATCTAAGTGAGAAAGGATCCATACATGCACAAGTTAAATGTGAAGTAAAAAGTCTGTTTGACCAACAAACAGCCTGTGGTGATGGATCTTCTGCAGGCTCAACCCAAGCACAACTTGTAATAGAAACTTCATACTGACATGTACTTCTCATATTACAAAAAATTAAAAATGTATGCAACAGGAAAGTGGGGCGAAAAAAGGAGAAGAGAAAGGACAGATGAAGAAAGTTTTGATGAGTAAATATTTCTAGAAAACTTAAGGCCTTTTTGGTATTCATGGTTCCAATAACTGATAAGTGTTAAACAGAGCAATATACCTGTGATATACACCCAATATACAGCAGTGTATATCACAAGCAAATGGAGCAAAGCAGTAGCCCAGCCCACTGGCAGTCACGGGACCAGCCCACTGGCAGTCCACGGAAGCCCACTAGCGGACAAATTACAGAATGTAATCTTGTATATATGGAACATATATTTGATGTATATTGTAATGTATTTGTTACCTAAATTAGGATGATACACCTACCATAATTGTATAGTTAGAATTATGGTAGAATAAGGTTTTTAGAATAGAATAGGAATAGGATTCTCCTATTTTGTAACTTGTATATATACCTTCTCAATTAATGAAAATAATCAAGGGGATTATTTCTTTCATGGTATCAAGAGACTAGGTCTAAACAAAAGTTTTCTCTCCCAACTTTTGCCCTCTCTCGACCGAGACCCCCCCCCTCGGGTTTCTCTTCCAAATTTCGTCTTCCGCTCTCAAAAACCTCTCTTAAATTTCCCCTCCTTCTTTGTTCTTTCAATATGTCTAAGAACAATTATCATCCTACCCTCATGGTTTCTAACGTCAAGAACAGTATCCCTATTGTACTTGAAATGGAAAACGTCCAATATGCGACGTGGACAGAATTGTTTAGAATACACGCTATCTCCCATCAAGTTATCCATCATATCATTCCTCCCGCTACACCTCTTCCCGCGGAGGATCCTCAATTATGGAATACGCTTGATGCTACCGTTCTCCAGTGGATCTATTCCACTATTTCGGTTGACCTTTTACAGACGATTATTGAGCCGAATACCACGGCTATGGCTACCTGGAATAGATTGCGTGACATATTCCAAGATAACCAACATTCACGTGCCGTCACACTCGAAAAGGAATTCTCTCTAGTTCGCATGGAAGACTTTCCAAACGTATCGGCATATTGCAAGAAACTCAAGGCAAACCTTTTTGTTTATAATTCTTTTGGGATGAGTAACCGATCAGGTAAAGATTTGTAAATAATAGATCAACTAATGCACTATAAATGATTTAAAATCGTTATCAATAAAACATCACATCGAATACGTAAAAATGGCATAAGCTAGGATCAAAACTATGAAATTGTATACGTGAGGAGTTGATACAGGAAGTCTAGAGCTTCAAAATGATGAATCTGGAGAAGATATTAGGGAAGGCATGAGAGACTTTATTTCAACATCATCAAAGTTTTGTTGAAAGCAGGCACTTAGCCTTTTTTTTTTTTTATAAGCAGGTACTTAGCTTATTTTGAACCTGTTAAGCAATAGCTGATGAAAGAGGCACGGAATAAGGAACACGGTAGAGAAAGAATGGTAAAAGTACTTCATTTATGCAAATCACAAGGTCTGCGCGCACCCCACCCCACCCCACCCCCCAAACCAAACTTCTTTTTGGACAGTATAAGTCCATCAGTATAACCGAACCAAAAGACTAAACAGGAAGCTATAAAAGTATAAAGAAGCTATCCTGCATCAAGAAGTCGGATAGAATAGAAACTAAAAGACCCCCAGTAAAATAGTGAATGAAATTACAGCCATATTTTCTAGTACTCCCTCCCAAATTAGTTGTCATGTTTCACTTTTTGAAAGTCAAACTACGTGAACTTTGGCAAATGTTTTAAAATGTATTTGTTCAACAAATTGATATGAGAAATAGTTGCAATTTGTAGTACTTTTCGTATAGTTTTTGAATATCTAAATTTTATTTGTAATATATTGAGTTGATATAATCCAATTTAGCTTTGAAGATTAGTCAAACTGACTCTCGAGAAGCGAGACATGACAATAATTTGGGACGGAAAGAGTATCTATTTTTTAAGTTTACATGTAATTTAGTGATGCTGAGAAACAACGGTATCTAACATATTGAAATGATGCAAATTCGAAGAGGACCAAATCCAAGTGACATGGATCTTGAACTGTGCGGTTGAACCTAAAAAATTTCATGAGTTCTAGTGGTGTTTAAATTAAATATGAACGTAAAATTTCTAATAAATTTGATTCGAGTTCAATTACATGAGAAACAAGTCAACAACAGGCCTTTTCACTACCAAGTTCTTTTTTCTTCAAAGGAAAAATCCCCCAATCTTTCAAGTCCATATATTTTTCAATTGCATAGCCATACAACTTGTCCGGTGATCTGATCTGTAGTTAAGGGGTAATACGTACCAAAAGGTCAAAGAAGGAATGCGCATAAGGGTATATAACTCCCTTATGTATAACCTATTCACAGTAGTGACGTGGTTGGATGCACAAGAAAAATGCACGTTTGTGAGACCTTAGTTGAGATGTATAGGTGAGACAACCTACAAACACGGAAGAGCATGGTACTGCTACCCCTCTCTAAGCGGTTGAGCATCCTTAGGTTGCTAGGTGGCATGGAAAAACAGACTAGGCCTTAGTCCTCCATGAAAACATAGATAAGATGATCAACGAATTTACTGCCCTTATGCTGCAACGGTTTAAGAGTTAGATCTATTGCAATTCCAGTGTCATCTATTCATCTTAGCTTGGCTCACAATCACTGAGCTGTCAAACAGAAGGTTGATCGAACCAACCTCCTTATACATTTGCAAAAGATCTTGTCCAAGAACAGCCTCTTACTACAACATTCCTCACTGATATATATGCCTACTCTATCTTCTTCGAAATTAGCTGTTTCCGTGTGTCCCTGATCATTTACCGCCTCTCGCTTAATCGAGTTTAGACACTATTGCCTCCTAATCACACCTTAAATGCATATTCTACATACTTACATGGAGTCCTTTACTAATACTTACTCAAAATGGATGTGTAATCTCCGGTGTCGGCAAGTGGCTTGTGGATACTCCAAGCCAAATGAAGGTTCTGTACAACATAGCTTAAAAGTACTACCAGTACCTCTGAATTCCAACATTTACTCTTTCTCCTTATTTATAATCGAGAAATCCCCCGCGGCCAGTGGTGCACGGTTCAAAACTCAGTGAATAATGAGCCTGGCCTTGTATCTGAATTCCAATGTTTTCTCATACTAGAAGTAGAATTCTTATTTCAATCAAGTTGACAGGCTAATAATCAGTTTGAATCTCTAAATGAAGAATTTGGATTTATGGATCTCATTAGTTTTCAGTACTGGATGTTCAATTCAAGATCCAGAAAGGAGTTCAGATGTATTATTGGCACTGCCACTACTCACTATACCTAGTTTTGGAACAGAGCAAGCGACTATGTAAATTAACTCAAACAATAATCAATAATTTAATTGGAAAGTCATGTAGGGAAAATAATAATAGTAATAATAATAATAACAACAATATTAATAATAGAGGATAACAATAACACGGAAAAGGAACATACCGCTTGGCAGTCATTATTAGATTAGCAATCCCTTGGTCAATGATACCACATCCAAACCCAACAAATCCATATAGAATGCACTTTGAGATGACAGGAAAGATTATAAGTTACACAGATAAAAAATTACGCGAAATAGTTGTGAAGAAAAAGGAGAATGATGAAATATCCAGACATGTTAATTCGTACATATCGTATATATGTTTTGTTATCCATAAAAGGTAAAATACACGATATATTATTATCTTGAGCCGAGGGTCTTTCGAATACAACCTCTTTACCCCATAAAGATAGGGGTAAGGTCTGCGTACATCCCATCCTCCCCGAGCCCCACTTGTGGGACCACACTGGGTATGTTGTTGTTACGTGATAGTATATTATAATCATTATTAGTATTATTTTTTGGATAAGTAATGAGATTTCATAAATGATAAAACAGCAATAAGATAGTGTGTTAAAAATTACAAAGTGTGCAAATCCCTGATCATATGTAACATGGAATCTACATCATTTACAAAGGCCATTTATAAGTAATTATGACAGAGAAATGATGAGAATTTCTTGTGCAATATTTACCTTATAAAAGTAAGCAGCAATTCTCTGGTTTAATGAAAATCTACATCCTGGCCTTTCAGCTTCAAATACACTGCAGCAAATACATATTTGAACTGAACATATTCTATTTGTAGCTCAAATTAAATTGAAAATATCAGAAGCAGGCACAAACAAAAAACCTGCTTGGAAGCGCTCCATAAGACCTCTGGAGGCGACCAATAAACCCTTGAGATACAGAAGGTTGCCCAATTCGAGCATATGGTGCTAGCAAACCAACTAAAGGCACATTCACAGCAACGCCAACCAACATATCTGCAGCATACAATTCAAATTCTGCCCAAAAATATTAGCCCCTCTTTTGAACTTCCGCAAAAGTAGCACAAGTGGTGTCGATAACTATCTACATCATAAAACCAAGCACAACCCAAGAATTCAATTTAACTCGTATAACAACAGTGCTCATAAGAGTAAAATTGACAATTTTTAAAACATTTGAATGTAAAGAGGCACAACTGTACAAGTGATTTTCAAGAACCACAGTAAAATGATCAAGATGGATGCATGATGTAAGCATGACAAACCAATTATGGGTCATTTGGTTGCTGATTAGAGTTTTGCAGGTATTAGAAATTCAGCGATTAGTTACGTAAGGTTTATTTATGCAGGGATTAGTTATGCAGGGCTTAGTTATTTCATCTTCTATAGTGCATCAAATAATACATAAATTGACTTATATCCTATACCTCTTTTATTTTTTCGGGATTGTAAATGACAACCAAACACTATACTTGGTCTGCTGAATTTTATACAAAGCAACTAAAAAGCTACCAAACATAGTATTAGCTATGCCAGTTTTCAATACATGAATAACTCCTTTCCTAACTAGCAACCAAGCGATCCCTTACTACTACCATATTCTTCAATCAGTATGATATGCAAATGAGTCTTTTACATGCAAATTCACAAGCTATTTGCAGAATAGTTATAAACTTATTATAAAGCCTCTCACAAACCTCAGTTCCAACTTTGAAAAGAAACGACGGATCAGCCAACATTTGATTCCGAAGCATAGAGCATGACTTCATTGCAGGTCCTATAGGCCACACAGACCCCTAACACACACACACACAAAAAACATGAACGGCCAATTAGAAAAGAAATTAAAACACATATCTTTACAAAACCATTTTATAAACAGCTTAATCATTTTCAATACAGTAAATTTCACCTGCAACTCCAAATATCTAAGCAGAACTTTTCTTATCCCAACACTCTTTGCAGCCTCTAACATATCAGTAGGAAGAGAGGCCCCACATAGGCCTCTCTCATCACATCAGCAAATTTCAATAATGGCCCCAATTCCTCTTCCTCCTCATCACTTCCCCCATTACCCCCACCCCCACTAGGGACTTCTCCGTTTCCACCACCACCACCATTATCAGTATCAGGTAAATAACTACTCTCCTTAACACTAACATCTTTCCCTACACTAAAATTATTATCTTTCAATTACAATCCGCGCATAGCGGGAGCTTAGTGCACCGGATGTCCTTTATTGTAATCACTTTTTCACTAGATGGTCACTTTCTTGATTTAAAGAGCTCTTAACCAAAAATCTTGAATTTTTCTTACATGTCAAGTACCCATTTTTGGTTATACTCTCAAAATTTTGGATCTTGAAAAATACCAAGTTTGAGTCTTTTCCAGTAAAGATTTCATTTTGCAAACCTGGACACTGAGTTGGCCTAATTACAGACATTTTAGCTCAAATAAATGCAAGAAAAGTCTGATAAATTTTCTGGGATTTTCCCAAATAAGAGATTAGTAAAGCATGAATACCAATCTAAACTGCTAAAATGTAGTAGCAAAATAGGAGGAAACACGAGTGTATCGTTAAATTTTGAGGTAACTATTTGTCCATATTTGATTTGTCACACTACTCAAAAAGTATTACCTCCGTTCACTTATTTACTTATGGCATTTCGCTTTATTGGTATAATTTGACTAATTTTCTAACTTTAATTAGATTAATTCAATAGTTTAAATTTAAAATTTAGATATTTGAAAACTGTATGAAAAATATTATAAGTTACAATCCTTCTTATATTAATACGATGAAAAAATATCTCTTAAAATATTGATCAAAATTAATGTAGTTTGACTTTCGAAATTGAATCGCAATAAGTAAAAGGGTACGGAGAGTACTAATAATAAAATGATAAATTTACTATATTACCCTTTGAATATAATAAATTTAATATTTTGAAAAATGCATCAGGAAATGATTATAGTTAATAATAATGCTAAATTATAAATTAAGTTTTGATTTTTTAAATTGAATCAGTAAAAATAAACGTTTATTTTTAGTATAATAGATAAGTAAAAATAAATTGAGAGAGTAATTAATAAGGATTATAGACGCAACTATCTGATCCTTTTTTTTCTGCGGTAGATTTAACCAATTTGACATCCATCTATTTAGACTTGAGAATTGAATTAATGATAAAAGGTTCTAAAGAGTGACATCGGCTACCTTTTTTTTTCATTCTAAAGAGATGCATTTAATTTATCATCTTGAAATATAGTAGTATTTTAAAATTGAAACAAAAGACGAGGGTTTACCAAGTGCCATTACTTGGCACATGAATTTAGTCAATATTTGGTTGAATGTAACCTCTCAATTAAGTGTCATTACATGGCTCTTGAAGGCCATTAGTTGGCTAGTTGAGGGGTCTTCTCCTTACACTATAAATTGAGGTCTTTGGCCCAATTGAAGAACACTACACAACACTTAAAAAATATTTACAGATTTTCTGAATTCATCTTCTTCCTCTCTAGCAAAGTTACTATACTCAAAGTTCTTCAAAAGTAACACTTGAGTTTCCTTTGCTCAATTGTTAAGTTGTTGTTGTATCTTGGAAGACTCTTGCCCGATAACGTAAAAGGAGATATACGGGGCAATCTTGTCTTAAAGACAGAGTGTCATCACTCGACTCAGCAAATCACACAAGCAATCGGTTAAGTTCTTGATTTCCAGTTTATTGTAATATTTACTTTATCATTTCTTGCTATTGTAATAGTTACTTACTTCCCGTTCCTTACAACGATTGTATCCCAACAATTTTAATACAAGATTTGTTGTAAGTACGTTAGAAAGATGACTGAAATAGAACAAATTGCTTCGGATTTTGCTGCTGCTGCTACTCAAGGCAATCCATCTGCCTTCCCACTACTCAAGGCACACCTAATGCCTTTCCGATTGCTCAAGGCTCATGCAACTCCTTTACCACTGCTCAAGGGAACGTTGTCGTTCCTCCCCCCGCTGGATTCCACCATAAACGCCCTGAAAAGTTCATGGGTTTAAACTTTAAGAGGTGGCAACAAAAAATGCTATTCTATCTGACTGTTATGGGAATGACACGTTTCCTAACAGAAGATCATCCACAAGCTGAAGATTAAATGAACCCTTCGCCTTCTGAAACGGCTGAAGGGGGACTAGGTATCCATGTCATTAATGGCATGAAGATGGTTCTTGATGCATGGAGTCATACTGATTTCATGTGTGAGAATTACATATTGAACTGCTTGTCAGACCCTCTCTACACGGTGTATTGCACCGTTGGCACCGCCAAAGAGTTGTGGGAGAAGCTTCAAAAGAAGTACAACGCACAAGATGCAGGTACTAAAAAATTCATCGTTGGAAAATTTCTGAAATTTCAAATGGTGGATAGTAAGACAGTGATGTCCCAAGTCCAGGAATTCCAAATGATTCTACATCACCTGGATTTGGAAGATATGAAGCCAAATGAGCAGTTTTTTGTTGCATCACTAATTGAAAAGTTACCTCCTTCGTGGAATGAGTTTATGAGCTACTTAAAGCTCAAGACAAAAGAGATGACCTTTGAAGAACTTATTATCAAACTCCAAATTCAGGAAGATAATAAGAAGGCCTTGCCTAGGGGTAAACAACCTGCTGAGCCAAAGGCAAATCTGGTTGAGGCCAAAGGGAACCCAAGCAAGAAGTGGAAGTTCCAGAAAGATGGCAATACCCAAGCAGCGGAGAAGTTCAAAGAAAACTGTCACCACTGTGGAAAACCTGGTCACATGATCAAGGACTACCGCAAGCTCAAGACTGAGCAATAAGAGAAGGCCAAGGACAAGGGCAAGGCTCAGGTTAACGTCGTCAAGGACAAGTTTCTAAACGACATGATTGAGGAGTTCTCAGCAGTGGTGCTAGAAGCAAACCTTGTTGAGAATCCTATGCAATGGTGGATGGACACAGGTACTACAAGACACATCTGTTCCAACAGAGATGCATTTTCCACTTATACATCGGTTACAAACAAGAAGTTGTTCATGGGCAACAACGTTTCCTCTAACGTCCGGGGGTAGGAAAGGTAGTCCTGAAGATGACTTCTGGAAAGGAGCTCACTCTGAAAGAGGTGATGCATGTTCCTGAGATTAGAAGAAATTTAATTTCAGGTCATTTATTGGTTAATGCTGGATTTTAGGCTAGTGTTTGAGTCCAATAAATTTGTAATCACTAAGAATGAAATGTTTGTAGGAAGAGGATTCGTCTCTGAAGGCCTCTTCAAAGTTAACGCCATGTCTGTATTACATACAAGCAATAATATTGAAGCTTCTTCTTACTTGCTTGAGTCCTCTAATTTATGGCATCATAGATTAGGACATGTCAACTATAAGTCCATCCAAAGGTTGGTAAAGTTGGAGTTATTGCCGTCTATCGACGTAAACCCTCAACATAAGTGTGAGGTGTGCGTAGAGGCAAAACTCACAAAGCTTCATTTTCAATCCGTCGAAAGGAATACCGCTCCTCTAGAACTTATTCACACAGATATATGTGATTTGAAATTTGCTCAAACTAGAGGGGGGAACAAGTACTTTGTGACATTAATTGATGATAGCACAAGGTATTGTTACCTTTACTTGTTGAAAAGTACGGATGAAGCCTTTGAAGCATTCCGACGTTACAAAGCAGAAGTTGAGAACCAATTAAGCATGTGGATTAAATCCATTCGTAGCGATAGAGAGGGAGAATACGTAGCGCCATTTGAGGAATATTGTGTCCAATCAGGCATTGTTCATCAAACGACGGCTCCATACTCACCTCAATCGAACGGTGTGGCGGAACGTAAGAACCGCACATTAAAGGAAATGATGAATGTCTTGCTCATCAGTTCCGGTCTTTCCCAAAACATGTGGGGAGAAACTGTCCTTACCACTAATACGATTCTTAATAGAGTCCCACATAATGGTAAAGACAAAACTCCATATGAATCATGGAAGGGAAAGAAATCCACCTATAAATATTTAAAGGTGTGGGGTTGTTTGACAAAGGTTGAGGTACTCAAGCCAAAGCAGGTCAAGATTGGGCCTAAGATTGTAGATTGCATATTCATCGGATATGCAAATAACAGTAGTGCTTATCGCTTCTTAGTGCATAAGTCAGATATTCCAGATATCCACGGAGGTACAATCATGGAATCAAGAAATGCTCAATTCTTTGAAGATACCTTTTCTATAAAGGAAAAAGACATAACCTCTCACAAATGAAGTTATGAACAAAGCTCTTAGGAACCGGGAGTCGTCGACGGCCCGGATCTAGAAGGTTCAGATCTAGTGGACCTCGAAGTGGTTGAATATCTGGAATCTAGTGTTCCAGATTCTCAGAACTTGGAGACTCAAGAGATGGAACCAAGGTGAAGTAAAAGGGCCAGGAAGAATAAATCATTCGGTCCTGACTTTGTAGATTATATGGTTGATGATGAACCAAGGACAACTGCTGAAGGATTGTCAACTCCAGAGGCACCGCTCTGGAAAGAAGCTATTGAGAGTGAAATAGGCTCCATTCTGCATAACTATACTTGATAGTTGGTTGATCTTCCTCCGAAAAATAAACTGTTGGGTTGTAAATGGATACTCAAACGGAAGTATAAAGCAGATGGGTCTATAGATAAGTACAAGGCCAGGTTGGTAGTCAAGGGCTATCGGCAGAAAGAAGGCCTTGACTATTTTGACACGTATTCGCCGGTGTCTAGGATGACGTCCATACGAGTATTCATTGAGATCGCAGCGTTGCGTGACCTTGAGATACATCAAATGGATGTCAAGACAGCCTTCCTAAATAGTGATTTAGAAGAAGAAATTTATATGGAATAACCCGAGGGGTATGTGGTTCCAGGACAAGAGAAGAAAGTCTGTCGGCTTGTCAAATCTCTATACGGGCTAAAACAAGCCCCGAAGCAATGACACGAAAAAATTGATAGTACTCTACTATCGAAGGGTTTCACCATTAATGAGTGTGACAAATGTGTCTACATGAAAGATAACTTTGATTCGTTCGTCATGATATGCCTGTATGTAGACGACATGTTGATCACATGGAGTAGTCCTAGCATGATTCTAGAGACTAAGAATATGTTGAAACAATGCTTCGACATGAAAGATATAGGTATCACATATGTCATCTTAGGGATAAAAATCTCTAAGACGTCTGACGGACTGGTCTTATCTCAATCTCACTACATCGAGGATGTTGTGAGAAAGTTCGAGATGTTTGACAGTTCTCCTATAAAGTCACCAATAGATAGAAATCAAAAGCTTGATAAAAATCGTGGTGCACCCGTATGCCAGGAGCAATATGCACAGGTGATTGGTAGTTTGATGTATATAAGAAACTACACCCGACCTGATATTTCTTATGCAGTCAAAAAGTTGGCTAGGTTTACCCGTAATCCGAGTAATGATCATTGGAAGGCGTTGAAGCGGGTACTACAATACCTGAAATACACGCTAACTTACGGGTTGCATTATTCGAGGTATCCAGTTGTACTAGATGGGTATAGTGATGCAAACTGGATATCTGATATAGAAAACACCAAGTCCACCAGTGGGTATGTATTTACAATTGGCGGTGGAGCTGTGTCTTGAAAATCCTCTAAGCAAACTTACATCGCCCGATCCACGATGGAATTGAAGTTTATCACTTTAGACAAAGCAGGAAAAGAAGCTGAGTGGCTTCACGACTTCTTAGAGGATGTTCCTTGTTGGAACAAACCCGTACCTTATGTAATGATCCACTACGACATCCAGTCGGCTCTAGGAAGGGCACAAAATTCTATGTACAACAACAAGTCTCGTCATATTCGACGGAGGCATAAGACTGTTAGGCAGCTGATCACCACGTGTATAATATCCATTGATTACATAAAGTCAAAGGATAACATAGCAGCCCACTGACAAAGGGCTTAATAAAAAATCAGATGTTCTGCATGTTTAGGGGAATGGGCTTAAAACACAAGGTATAAGGACCAATACGGTGGCAACCCAACCTTACTGACTGGAGATCCCAGGAATTAGGTTCAATGGGAAAACTAAGTTGTAAAGGTTCAGTTGATCGCTTCGGTGGAAGCATGAGCACTTCGGATAGTGATTTCTGTAAAGAAATACCAAATCCAAAGTCATTCCCGCGATAGACGATAAGTGCTATATGCAGTATGGGTAAATGTTAAGTTTCCAAAACCTTTAGTGATCCTCACCGGTTGAGGTTAGGTTTGGGAAAACATTTAATGGTTCCTAACACTTGTAAAGTGGGGTATAGCAGGATACCTTGTAGGAGACCACCTATTTTAGTGCGAGGACATGCCGCCTCAAATGAACGCACTTAAGAATCCAAGAAGTGTCCACGGCCACAACGGACAAAACATTACGAAGAACAGAGTAAGAGAAGTTGTTGTGTTGGTACCGTTGACTTGTCTTACACTAAACACTGACGGTTCAAGACATCATGTTCACCGCGCAGTAAGTAAGTCCGATGGTATTCAACTATAGAAGGTTCAAAGCGGACACTACCTATCCAGATGCAACATCGATCCGCTGAAAGATTACTGGAAAGGCACCATGTGAGTGCGCCAAAATCTCTTTCAAGAGGGGACTGTTGGAAATTTAATAATGTGGAATTAAGTATACCCCATTATTTATGACTCAAACAATTGGGGCCCCGTACGTCGAAAACGTCGTTTCCACACACGTGCACACGTAGTGCCAAGTATCGCAAATTTCATTAGTGAAAGAGATATTGGTACGTATGTAATACGTTTGAGACATAGAATGATGGACGATTATTGGCCAAATGACAAAGTATTCCACGTTGGTAAAAGAAGGAAGAAGTGTAAGATGAAAAGTGTCGGAAATCGCCGCGAAGCCGCGAATGGCCGCGGCGCCTCTCAGGCAGTGCCGCGACGCCTCTTAGGCAATGCCGCGACGCTAATTGGTTGGCCAGTCACTGGAGCCGCGGCGCTAAATCACAGAGCCGCGGCGCTACGGAGGTAGAATGCTGCGACGGGAAGTTGGAAAATTCTGACCTTTGGGCTGATTTTGGAGCATTGATTCTCCATTACTTGGCACATGAATTTAGCCATTATTTGGCTGAATGTAGCCTTTCAATTAAGTGCCATTACATGGCTCTTGAAGGCCATTAGTTAGCTAGTCGAGGGGTCTTCTCCTTACACTATAAATTGAGGCATTTGGCCCAATTGAAGAACACTACACAACACTTAGAAAATATTTATAGATTTTCTGAATTCGTCTTCTTCCTCTCTAGCAATACTATACTCAAAGTTCTTCAAAAGTAACACTTGAGTTTCTTTTGCTCAATTGTTAAACTGATGTTGTATCTTGGGAGACTATTGCCCGATAACGTAAAAGGAGATATACGGGGCAATCTTGTCTTAAATACAGAGTGTTATCACTCGACTCAACAAATCACACAAACAATCGGTTGAGTTCTTGATTTTTAGTTTATTGTAATATTTAGTTTATCATTTCTTGCTATTGTAATAGTTACTTACTTCCTGTTCCCTACAACGATTGTATCCCAACAAGATTAACTTGCATAGCCATATTTTCCCACCTCATTGTAGGGAGAAATTGTTGGGAGTTTTGTCTCTATTGTACTTTATAAATCAGTACGGGAAGTATATAACTATTACAAGTATTCGAAAGGATAAACAAAGATTCAATAATTCAGCTAGAAATCTGAAAATTACAATAGAACCACAAAATTGAAATTACAATTTTGTTGACGACGGAAAAATGGAAACTGGTTTTGCTGAGTCGAGTGTGGCACTCTGTCCTTAAGACAATATTGCCCCGTATGTATCCTTTATACGTCCTGGACAATTTGTCTCCCAAGATAAAACAGCAATGGAACACTTGAGCAAAGGAAACTCAAGAGCTACCGTGAAGAATATTGAGTAACGAAATGATGCTTGGAAGTTGTAGGAAGAAGAAAACTTTCTGGTTGTGTAAGCTTATGTATTTTTCATGTATATTATATGCTTAGTTCTTGGTGCTCAACAATGGTGTAAGGGGGTGTTTATATAGGTGATGGAAGGGCTGAAAATTGCCTCCATAATAGCCAAATAATGGCCATTATGGAGGTAGTAAAGTCACCAACATAAATGGTGAAAGGCCAACGGGTTGGCCATTATAGGAGGAGTAATTCAGCCAAAATAAATGGCTGAATTGAGTGCTTGACGTTTCTGCTTTGACTGTCCAAATTCTGGAAACTTCAGGGACCAAACTGTACATCTGAAAGAATTCTGGTCCAAATCGTACTTCGGCGAGAGTTCTCTGGTCCAAAAAGATAATATCAGAAGGCCCGTGAGCCCGGAACCGGACGGGACGGGCGGGCGGCGGCGTCGCGCGTGTGGTCTTTCCTCGAACCGAAGCACATCTAGGTCCTCCCTCCTTTAAACACATGGGATACCCCTTGGGGTCCCAAACCCCAAACCAATTCCAAGTCTTATATACACAACAATTCTTTCTTCCTCTACCGATGAGGGAGAATTGAACACAATACCCCACTTTCCATGCTTCAAACACCTTACTTCGTGAAGCAATATCTCTTTCATTTCTCAATGAAATTTGACGATTCTTGGCCCTACGGTTATCTACGTACTTAGTAGATCATGCATGTGTGAAGAACCGGATTCTCCAACATACGTAACACTAGTGTTTAAGCCGTTAAAGTTGGTCGGTCGCAACTCCCGCCAAAGGCTAATTTCCAACATAAATTAACCAAAAGATTAAAGTGGAAAGGAAGAAGACTGAAGAGAGGCACGAAAACAATGTTTTTAGGAACAGAACCAATTTTCAAAGTGTATCACAATTAAAAGTACCATCCACGACGACTGGCGTACTCTTCCCGCCCAATTAGGCTTTAAAAATTCACAACAATAATGATATAACGTATCAAGATACCATTTCCGATAACTGACATACTTTCCTTGCAGTTAGGCTAGTAATGCATCAAGGATGCAAGAAGTCTTATCTACCCCCATACATCAAAACGTTTATTATTTTTTCAAAATCATGGCTTATAATTGAATCTCATTTTTTATAATGTATCAACGATCCAAGAAATTCGATCTACCACCCGACCGGATAAAAATTATCACAACGCATTTTATATTAATTCATGACATTTTGACCCCCATTTTGGAGAAAAACAAATTGATAAAAAATAATAATTCATGACATCTTAGCCAAGTTTTTCTTTCCTTCAATTAACTAGTTCACCTCAATATTTTAATGAAAACTGGAGAAAAGACGTACGGCTGTATTGTTCAAACTATACAATTGATTTTGTAATCAACAAATCATGATAGATATTTAATAATGTGGTGCGTCACACAATAACACAAGAATTATATAAGGTCTGTAATTATTTTCTTAAATTTAAGAATTAGTTATTTAAGGAAATTGTTCGCCTTCATGGTATGCTTATTACTATTATATCTGACCAACGTGCGCAGTTCACAGTTAATTTCTGGAGATCATTTTAAAAAAAGGTTTGTACACTCAAGTTAATCTTAGAACAACTTTTCATCCTCAGACAGACGGGCAGGCCGAACGTACGATTCAAACGCTCGAAGACATGCTACGAGCTCGCATATTGAATCTCAAGGGAAGTTGGGGTGATCATTTACCCCTTATTGAATTTGCGTACAATAATAGTTATCATGCTAACATTAAAATGGCTCCATATGAGGCTTTGTACGGACGGAAATGTAGATCTCCTATCAGATGGTTCGAAGTGGGCGAATCAGAATTATTTGAGCCTGACTTAGTGCACCAAGCCATAGAGAAGGTAAAACTTATCCAAAAAAACAGTTGTTAACCACTTAGAGTCGTCAGAAGTCGTATTCAGATATACAACGGCGAGACTTAGAGTTTCAAGTGGATGATTGAGTCTTCTTGAAGATTTCTCCTATGAATGGTGTAATGAGATTTGGAAAAAAGGGAAAGCTCAGCCTATGGTATATTGGGCCATATCGCATAATTTGACGAATCGGCCAAATGGATTACGAGTTGCACTTGCCTTTGGAGTTAGAATTTGTTCATCTGGGTTTCCATGTTTCTATGTTAAGAGCGTGTGTTGGGGATCCTTCTCGGATTGTACGATTGACGATGTGAAGGCTACAGAGGACCTATCATATGAAGAAGTTCCTATTGCTATCTTAGATCGACAAGTCCGCAGGTTGAGGACTAAAGAAGTATCATCCGTGCAAGTTTTATGGAGGAATAAGAATATAGAAGAAATGACATGGGAGGCGGAAGAGGAGATGAAACACTATATTTTAATTTATAATACTTTTTATGTAATTTTCACAAATATAAATTTTATTTTGAAAACTAAAAAATTCTATGACCAAATATATAATTAAAATTAAAAAGTTTGAATCTCTAAAACAAAAAATGTCATATACATTAGGACAGAAGAGTTAATAAAAAAAAGATAGCATATATATTCTACAACAATTGATCTCCATTAATATCCCCTTCATCATTTCTAGCCGTCAATCTATTTGGACTAACTTTGTCTTCTGGTTTTCAGTTCTATTAAATCGTAGGAAGGTGAACTTGAGCTATAAATATAATTAGTATTCGTACCGGCGCTATGCACGACTAATATTAAAGGAAATTAATTATACCAAATATTGACCTTTTTTCTAGTAAACCACTAAGTAAGTACTTAGTGAGATATTTATTAATAAAATATAAAATAACAAAACAACAAAACAGCTGAGAATTCGAGAAGACGAAGGAACCATCGACAAAATCAAAGTATAAGCTCCACTCACCGGTGACGGAGAGAAAATTCGATTGAGCTGGTACCCACTTCAGTTCTGTCCACCCTCATATCATACAAGCTTCGATTTTCCACGATATCAACGGTAACCTCGTCTTCCATTTCTTCCTTGTTCAAGATCTATGTTTTCCATGTGTTGATTTGTTTGTGATCATTAAATCATATTTTAATTAGATGTTTATAATTGTCGTCAGTGTTTCTTTTTTTTCTTTCATTGTTTACTTAATGTCAGCCTAACCCCATTCAAGGCGTCTAGACCCATCAAGTCCTTCCACTCAACTATCACAACAGTGCTAAGTATAAGTTATTAGTAATTTCTTCTACCAAATCCAAAGAGTAGATCAGAAATTAACATCAAGCACACATAGCACCAAATACATATCAGAATATGGATGATTGCAATGCAAATGATTGTATGTATGAAAATCATATATACCGGGTATACACACTGCTGCAGTAGCTGTCACGTGACCCATGAGGGACTCATGTGGTCCATATACCCATCCGATCCCATTAGATACTAGCTTTGTAGCTGAAGTGTCATCATCAGTCATCACTCTCGTATCATGAACCATATCTTAACAGTTCAATGTCAAATATAATATGTATGAATGATATGGATATGTGTACACCATGCAATCAATATAATCAATACAACTAGTATTTATCAGTTTCTTTTTAAGTATTTAGATGAGAGGTAGAGTGATAAATGCATGACAAGTCAAATAAGAATAACATATCAAATATGACTTTGAACCTAAATAATCAACAATCATACCAACCTAAGCGGATTTATGCACTGCGCTCACGACTCGAATGGCTAAACACATAACTTCTTCAAGTATATTAAACTAGTTCATTAATTACCCAAGTTAAGTTTACCAGTACCCGTATTAGTGCTCGTCACCTCACTAATACATGATCCTCAATTCCACATTACTCTCATTAATTCATTATATAACAACTTGTTCAGTTGTTATGAACCTTCCATCTAATTTCATATTATAACTCTCCCCCAGGCATTCGCCGATGACTTTACTCATGGAATTTATGAGTCAAGTAACCCCTATGGTTCGGAAAGAAGATTTATCAAAGTGAATAGTTGTTGAAGGAGCTGCGTTCGCTCAGGCGAAATCGTGTCCGTACCGACGGACAAATAAAGTCCGCTCCTGCAAAACAATTTTCTGCCCCGACGCTGAGGCGAGATGTCAAGTGCATGTGCCTTAGCGGTCCCATTTCACTCCCCATCGCATTCGCATCAGCGGAATTGAGTTTGCCGCGGCGGAAGCACTGACTGACCAGTGGGAATAAATGCATTGAGTGGTTTGATTATGTTATTGAGTGGTCGGACTATGAACCGATGGGTTTGATTATGTTATTTTATCTTTATTGCATAAAACTAGTAAATTCACGATAACACCTCACAATTGAGATGTATCGATATGTTTATATGAAACCACCGTGAGTTAAAATGATAGCATTGAATAAGGTAGATTTAAAATTGCATGAAAGAAAGATATCTAGAAAGACGAGTTAATTTCATGAAAGATCACTTAATTTTCACTTTATGGTACCAAACTCTCTAGACTACTTTTGTGATAAAAAAAATTAGTCAATTTTCCTAGTATCACAGAAGTAAGAATTTTTTTAAAAAACTTAAAAGTCACTCTAATTTGCCTAAGTATTACAAAAAAATCACTAAAATAGAATAAATGTATTTTTTTTTATGATATGAAGACAAAATTGAGTGACTATTTGTTAAGTGCTTTTGTGATACTTAGTTAAACTTGAGTGATTTTTTTGTTACAAAACATAACACAACGACTTTAGTGCAATAAAATAAAAATTAGCAACCTGTAAAGGTATCCCCTCGAAAGGTCTTTAAAATTTCTTGGAATCAATTGACACTTAGTGAAAAACGAGCACGAAAAAGATTTATATAGAGATATCAATTTATTAAAAAATTATTTTAGTCATGTTAATACATTTACTTTATATCTTATTCTTTCTAGGAGTCTTGTAACCCAATTAAAGATTGTTATGCTAGTGGGAAGCATACAAAATCTCAAGTACTTTTTTTTAACTATTAGAATAACAAATGAATTTGTTTGAGATGAGGCATGAATACCAACATATTTTCGCAGAAAATAATAATCCTGAAATAGGGTAGGTGTTGTTTCATTAATACAATAATACTTCTAACTGAATTGTCTTTCCAGTTGCAGTCCGTAATTGTATACTCAAAATATATACTTAAATGAGTTATCAACACTACTTCATTGGTAGATTCTACAACAGAAAACAACTGCAGTTTATATTTTCCACCATATAACGATTGCTAATCATTTTGCCATGTGTTTTTGTTAAATTTAAAAGCTAAGATTTGATTTGTGTAATCTCTAATATTATGATTAAACCTCCGTCAATAATAAAATTGAACAAATAGGAAAAAAATTAAAATATATGCTAGATGATATCCACTAGCTACACTATATCCGTTATTTTTTTTCCATTTATAATGATCAGGTAACTATATGTATTATACTAGAAAGATAATTATTGAACGTCTAAAATAACAAAACACAATGTTAAAGTATGTTATGCCTTATTCGCAAACTAGTTTTCGACATAATCTTTTCATGCACCATAAATGCACATATATATGCCCGTTCGGAAGTCTCAATCCCTAGGATTGGACCTCAAATTATATGAATATCTCACAAATAAATGAATCTTAAGATCGGTTGAAGTAAGTGTCTTCTGCATTAAAGCTTTGCACCCGAGAAGACTCTCACTGATCATGAGCTCCTTCTTCATTAATTTTGTCATTCCTTTTCCCCAATGTAATCACTTGATTGGCATAGTCATACCCTTGTGTGTCTTGATCAGTATTTCGTCCACCTGCAACACCTTTGAACTTTTGATCCTAAAAAAATTTAAAGATGTTAGCTAATACACATTTCTTTAGCCAAAGTATTTACTAAGCAAGCTTAATATTATAGGGTTCATGATGCATGTCTATACATGCACTTCTCCATTGTTATAAAGATTAGGTCTATGTGGGGTTTACTGAATTTAATTGCACAAATATTTTTTCAATTAATTAATAGTATTAGCGGATCCAATATAATATAGAAGTCGTGATCGTTTTGCAAGAACCCATCTGACTCAAACCTTATGTGGATGGATGCACTTATGTGCGTGTGAAAAAACAAATATAAATTGGGATATATAATTCAAAATTCTCATTTTCAACCTAGAAACTTTGGAGTAGGTACAAATCCTCGATCAGCCACAAGTAGGACAACGTCTTTTTACACTCAATCAGACTTTCTGGGAAAGAGCCATTAATTCACTTTTTGAGTATTCAGATTGTCTAGAACAATCATACACTTTTAACAGTAGCATGATTTTAAAAAAAATGAGAAACATTACCTTGTCAGTAATCTCATGAGTATTAGCAGGAGAACCGTGGAAGATCTGATTTGAATGGATAATCGGTTTTAAACTTCTTTCTCCAACCAAAGTTTCTTCATTATTAGAGTTTTGTTTCTCATTTTCAGCAACATGAGAGGAATGTGACTTCCTTTGCAGGTAGTTGAATATCTCACCTCTATCACAAGAGGAGCTAGCAGAATCACGACCAATTCCTATATTACAATACATTGAAAGAAAAACAATTTACATATTTTCAAATACACTCTAATAGTTACTGATCTAAATTAAGCAAAGGAAAACAAAGATAAAGCAAAGAAAGGAATAACTGTAAAGAAATGGATCTTTGACTTAATTCAACCCCAAAAGCTAGCTTATGAGGGGAGTATTGTCCAAGTCCATATAAGGAGTCCAAATTCTCATTCCATTTCCGATGTGCGACTCTTAACACTCCTCCGCACGCACAGACCCCGTTAACTGGAGCGTGGATGACATAATTTGGGGACCCAACATCGGTGAACATAGAATTGGAATGGGTCTGACTCTGATATCATGTAAAAAATGGATCTTGGGCCTAACTCAACCCCTAAAATTAGCTTATGAGGGGAGGATTGTCCAAGTCCATATAAGGAGTCCAAATTCTCATTCCATTTTCGATGTGAGACTCTTAACAATAACATTTATATTCCAGTGGGACATATATATTTTGTACTCGGTACAAGAGAAATCATTTCTATGGAACATGTTTTCATGAAATACTCTTCTAGAAAATATTTTCTCATAATTAGTTGGTGAGTGAAAAATATTTTTCTAAGATATATATTAAAATTTAATTATACTATTTTCAAATTGGAGTGTTTTGATGTAACATTTTAGTACTAAACATTACTCCCTTTTCCCCACTTTATATAAAATCTCTAAGATTTTGACGAACATTTTGTAATGTACTTTTTTATCATATTGAATTGAAATTTTTTACAGTTTATAGTACTTTTATGTTATTTAAATATTTAACTTCAAGAAATAGTGAAATTGGCTCTAGAGAAACGAAAGATGTCACATAAATTAAAACAGGAGGAGGAGTATATATTATACTGTCTAAGTGCTAACTCCATCAATTGATATGAAGTGAAGACATAAGATAGTTGAAATAAAATGACTTCCGTTCATATCACGAGGGAAGTTGGTTTCCTTTTTTTGATAGAAAATGTTCCTTGATACCAATGATAACTATTAGCGAATATTCTCCGAATATTTACAATATATTTTATAATTATGATAGGTGTATATTTAAGGTAACCTAGGATTCTTATTGTATTAGGAATCAACCTCTGTACACCTATATATATTGTGATTAATGAAAGAAATCCCTAAGGAAAATTATTTCATTCTTACATGGTATCAAGAGCCAAACCCTAATCCCTACTCTTCTCCTCCAAAGCCGTCGACCACCACCATATCTCTTCTTTCTTCTCGGTCGACGGCCACCATGTCTCGTCCCTCTTCCCCTACTAATTCTGGTTCCTCCACTGGTACTTTTGACAACCCCCCACCACGTTCATCGTCTTCTTTTCATCCGGCTTTCGCCGTTACCAACATCAAGAATTCTATCCCTATAATTCTTGACCAAGAAAATTGTCAATATTCCATGTGGACATAACTGTTCTATATTCATGCATGTGCGTACAATGTGCTAGACCATATTGATTTTTATGTTCCTCGTCCCACCGATATTGTCGACTCGACATGGCGTCGCCTCGACGCCATCATTAAACAGTGGATATACGGCACCATCTCAAAAGACTTGTTGTGTACTATCATGAAAACAGGTGCTACGGCACGTGAACTTTGGGTACGGTTAGAAATTTTTCAGGACAATAAAAATACTCGGGCTGTCTATTTGGAAGAGCAGTTCAACAATACGCGTCTCAAGAATTTTAACAACATGTCCGAATATTGCAAACAACTGAAACTCATCGCCGACTAATTTTCCAACATCGGGACATCTGTTTCAGAAATCAAGATGGTACTTCAATTGGTTACTGGTTTATCGAAAGGTGAATATGATACACTTGCGACGATAATTCAATAGGCCGACCCACTACCAAGTTTCAACAAGGCACGTTCACAACTATTGTTGGAAGAAACCCGTCGTGCTAAACAAGAGGAGCACAATCAAAAGGCATTAGTCGTTGACAGCATGGCACCACCGGCGGTCACCACCACCCAGCCACCACCGTCAGACCACCAGCAGCAACAGCCCTGCGGTGAAGGACGTGGCGGCAGAGGCCGCGGTAACAACAACAAAGGGAAGGGTCGCGGCAAGGGCCAACGGAACCAGCAGTCGGGCCCAACCCCTGCTTCCTATTTTCAGTGGGCTGGACAGCCTCCATGGCCCAATACCGGGAACTGGGCCTCGCCTGCATGTCCCTACCCACCTTCAGGGGCCCAGTTCCAGCCAGCTTGGTCACCCGATGTTTTGGGCTCCGCCCCAGCCAACAGGCAGGCCCACACAGCAGGCCCATCTGGCTTCGGCCACTCAGCACCCGCAAGTCAGCAGCCTGGCCCCCACGGATTTGGGCCAGGCCTTCAACACATTGAACCTTCAACTGCCCGATGATAATTGATACATGGACACCGGAGCCACATCTCATCTCACCCGGTCGTCAAGTAATTTATCTCAAATGCATCGGTTAAAGTGTCCTCAATTTATTATTGTTGGCAATGGTCACCGCATTCCAATTGAAGGTTACGGTAACACACATACCAAACACCTCCACCCACCTTTCTCCCTAAATCATATCCTCTACACCCCTAACATCATTAAAAATTAATCTCAGTTAGAAAATTCACTCGCAATAATTCTATGTCTGTTGAATTTGACCCTTTTGGTTTTTCTGTGAAGGATCTCACTACGGAGAAAATTCTTACGCGCTGTAATAGTGTGGGAGACCTCTACCCCTTCACTCAATCTTCCGCCGTCAGACCACATTCACCCATCTCCCTTGCAGCCATCTCTCCGTCAACTTGGCATAACAGACTCGGACACCCAGGAGACACTGTCTTTAATTTTCTTAGGACTAATAAGCGTATTCAATGTAATAATGGGAAACTTGCCCAACACTGTTTTTCTTGCCCGCTTGGCAAGCATACTCATCTTCCATTTATGTCATCCAACAGTGTTACTTTTTCTTCATTTGATATTGTTCATGCTGATTTATGGACATCTCCGATTGTTAGTTCCTTGGGTCACAAATTTTATCTAGTATTCTTAGATGATTTTTCACACTTTGTCTGGATTTACCCACTGAAGTTCAAATCTGAAGTTTTTGCCAAGTTCGTTGAATTTCAAAAATTCATTAAAACACAGTTTGAAAAATCCATAAAAAATTTTCAATGTGATAATGGACGTGAATTTAATAACTCGGTATTTCACAATTTCTGCTTTAAACAAGGCATGGTTTTCCGTTTTTCTTGTCCCTACACTTCATCCCAAAACAGAAAGGCTGAACGAATTATACGCACCATCAATAACATGGTTCGTACCTTATTGTTTTATGTATGTCTTCCACCACCATTCTGGGTCTATGCTGTTAAAATGGTAGAGTACCTCCTTAATATTTTACCAACCAGCACTCTCCAAAACAAGACCCCAACCGAAATGTTATACCGTAGGTTCCCATCCTATGACCATCTCCACATTTTCAGCTGCTTATGCTACCCCAACCTAGCCTCCACTGCACCTCACAAACTCACCCCATGCACCACGCCATGTGTCTTCGTTGGTCTTTCTCCTACTCATCGGGGTTACATGTGCTATGACATAACCACTCATAAACTCATTATCTCCCGTCATGTCACATTTTACAAGACGACCTTTTCGTTTTCAAATCTCCAAAAATTTCAAACCACGGATTACACCTTTCTCGATGAGCCGAGTCTGTCTCCTATTATCCAGTCATTGTGCCACCGGTAGCTCACTGTTCCGACGGAGCCTGCACCAGCAGCTCCGTCCCCACTACTGTCTGGTGTCGTCTCCCAACAGGAACCTCCCAGCTCTCGATCGAACACCCCACTGATCGACCCACCCGTGTCTCCTACCCAACCAGAACCACTGCTGGCTCCAGAACCCGCAAGCCAGCAGCCACAAATCCCACTCCAACTACTGTTGCCTACCCACCGTATGGAGAATCGTGCACAACATGGGATTTTCAAACCCAAGGTCCATTTTAACCTCTCCACACAAACCATATCACTCATTCCCAAAAATCCAAAACTAGCCAAACTGGACCCTAATTGGAATGCGGCCATGTGCGAGGAATTTAATGCTTTAACCAAAGCAGAACACTTGGAATTTGGTACCTAGACCGAACGGCGTGAATGTTTTCCTGTGTATGTGGCTATTTCGTCACAAGTTCAGAGATAGTGGTGACTTGGAGCGATATAAAGCAAGACTGGTTGCTAATGACACTAATCAACAGGAGAGAATTGATTGTGATGAGACATTCAGTCCGGTTGTTAAACCGACTACTATTCGTGTTGTTCTCAGTATTGCTACGGGAAAACATTGGCCAATTTATCAGCTTGATGTCAAGAATGCATTTCTTCATGGGGATTTGAAAGAAACTGTATACATGCATCAGCCTCCTGGCTTTGTTCATCCAGCAATCCCGCAGTATGTAGTCGTCTCAGGAAGTCCCTGTATGGCTTGAAACAGGCACCCCGCGCTTGGTGTGATCGCTTTGCCAGGTATATTATGCAGATCGAGTTTATATGTAGCAAGTGTGATAACTCTCTCTTCACTTTTCATCGAGGTAGTAGCACTGCTTATTTGCTATTATATATGGATGACATTGTTCTTACCGCCTCATCTGACTGTTTTAAGAATGAAATAATTGCTCTACTCAAAATTGAATTTGCTATGATTGATTTGGGCAAGCTGAGTTACTTCTTGGGTATATCCGTGACTAGATCTGCAGCTACTATGTTTTTGTGTCAGCGCAAATATGCGGAAGAGATAGTGTACAGGGCTAAGATGACAAATTGGAAAATTATGCCAACTCCGGTGGACTTGAAATCCAAGCTTAGTGTCAATGATTGTGCGCCAGTTTCTGATCCCATCCTATATCGGAGTCTTGTAGGTGCCCTTCAGTATCTCATATTCACTAGGCCTGATATTGCATATGCCGTTCAACAGGTATGTTTGTTTATGCACGCCCCGCGAGAATCCTATTTTGCTGCCCTCAAGCGTATTATCAGATACATTAAGGGCGCACTTGACTTTGGATTGCATCTCTACCCCTCTGCACCAACCAAGTTGCTCTCCTACACGAATGCAGATTGGGCAGGATGCCCGGACACACGTCGCTCCACCTCGGGCTACTGTGTATTTCTAGGGGATAATCTTATTTCATGGTCCGCCAAGCGGCAGGCCACACTATCCCGTTCGAGTGCTGAAGTAGAGTATCGCAGAGTTGCTAATGTAGTTGCTTAGATCCATTGGCTCCGAAATCTTCTTTTGGAGCTCCAGTGTCCACTGCGCAAGGCGTCTATAGTCTAATGTGACAATATATCTGTCATATATCTGTCTCACAATCCGGTCCAACATCAGCGGACCAAACATATCGAGATGGATATTCACTTTGTACGTGAGAAGGTCGCTCTTGGTCAGGTCAAAATATTGCATGTGCCTTCCTCGTATCAGTATGCCGATATTTTCACAAAGGGACTACCGCGACAGCTGTTCTCCGACTTCAGATCCATCCTTAGCGTCCGGCCTCCTCCCGCTCCGACTGAAGGGGAGTATTAGCGAATATTCACAGTATATTTTGTAATTATGATAGGTGTATATTTAAGGTACCCTGGGATTATTATTGTATTAGGAATCAACCTCTGTACAACTATATATATTGTGATTAATGAAAGGAATCCTAAGGGAAATTATTTCATTCTTACAATAACAACAAAAAAAAAATTATTCATGAAAATATTTTTCTAGAAAATAACTTGTTCATACTAACCACACTCATAAAGTAAGTATGTACATTACCTGTCTTTCTTTTAATCTCCTCGAGATGATTTTTCCATAGTGTACGCACATCACGGATAATGCTTTCTTCTCTGGCTTGTGGTAATTTGCTGAAGGTGGATTCTAAATTGCTTTGAAGAAATCTGATAAATATTAACAAGATGATACTGAGTTATATTAAGCATTGTTCTTCAAAATAATTATTAGATGCAGATATTCGTCATGGTGATGAAATTTTTTTAGAGGCACATAGTCACTACAAAAAAATGAGAGTCGACGAATTATAACTGACTTGTGAGATCTATACAAAGTACAATGATTATAGACTTCTAGAATTCCATATACAAAATATGTACGATGCTTGAAAAGCATTGTATTTCTAAAATAAGTTTAGTAATGACATGATCTTTTTGCTCTAATTGTAACATGGGGATATAATTTGGAGAATAAAAGAGATAAACATGCCTATCTGATCCTTGCTTGTTTAGAGTTTGTCTCTCAAATGGTTGGTATCTTGAGCTTGTCTTATTAGGTGACCTTATAGGACCGCCATTGAAACTGCAAAACCAAATTGACCAAAACAAAATTTACTTAATTGATTATATTGTTGGTTAAATGTATTTTAAGTTATGTAAAATGTAAATAATGGATATTGGGTCTAATTCAACCCCAAAAGCTAGCTTGTAGGGTGAAGATTGTCCAAGTCCATATAAGGAGTTCATGTTCCCATTCCATATACGATGTGGGACTCTTAACACTCCCCCGCACACCCAGACCTCGTTAATTGGAGCGTGGATAATATAATTTGGGGGGCCAAGAATTGGAATGGGTATGACTCTGATACTATGAAAGAAATAATCCCTTCAGTGAATGAGGTATCAGAGTCAAACCCGTCCCAATTCAGTATTTCCGATGTTGGGCCCCCCTCTTATATTGTCCACGCTCCAGATGTCCAGCCTTAGGAGTGAGGCGGGGTGTTAAGGTCTCCCACATCGGTGAGATAAGTGGTCATTGATCTCCTTATATGGCTTGGACAATCCTCCTCCCTTTGAGCTAGCTTGTAGGATGAGGATTGTCCAAGTCCATATAAGGAGTTCATGTTCCCATTCCATATCCGATGTGGGACTCTTAACACTCCCCGCACGCCCATACCTCATTAACTAGAGCGTGGATAATATAATTTGGGGCCCAACATCGGTGAACGAAGAATTTGAATGAGTCTGACTCTGATACCATGTAAAGAATGGATCTTGAGCCTAACTCAACCCCAAAAGCTAGCTGGTAGGGTGAGGATTGTCCAAGTCCATATAAGGAGTCCATGTTCTCATTCCATATCCGATGTTGAACTCTTAACATAAAATTTATGAACCAGTAAATTTTCATGTTGTATCCAAAAATTTGATTTAAGAAAAGTTAGAGAATATCTCAAATTAAAAATAGTTGACATATAAATACTATATTTTGAAAATGAAGGGATGAAAGAAAATTAACCTTATCTTTTGGGAAAATTGATCATCGTCTGCGGATGTCAAAATGTCATAGTGAATCTCATCTTCTTTATTAGAAGAGCTTGCACCCTTAAAGATACCATTGCCAATTTTCCACTTATATTTTTCCTCCCCCCTCCTTGTTGGAGTCCCAAAAGGATGATCAGGCATCAACTTTGGCTTCATAAAATGGCTTTTTAATTTCTCCAAAGTTGGAATGTTTGACATAGGTTGTTGGAGGATCAGACCACCGGTCTTAGGGTTTTTTTGCTTCTCCCTCCTACTTGTTGAAGTTTCCAATGGATTATGAATGACGAGTTTCGGCTTCATAAAATCATTTTTTAATTTCTCCAATGTTGAAATATTTAACATAGATTGTTGGAGAATGAGACTATTGGTCTTAGGGTTTTCTTTCTCCCCCATCTTGCTTGTTGAAATTCCAACTGGATGATCAATTGTGTGTTTTGACTTCATGAAGTCACTTTCTTTCTCCATCAAAATTGGAATTTCAGGCATAGGAGGGTTGAGGATAATGACATTGTTTCTAGGATTTTCTTGCTCCCTCCTAGTATGATCAACGGTAAATATTGGCTTCTCGGTATCTCTTTTAAACTTCTCCAAATATGGAATTTTTGGGATAAGTGGATCGAGGATCAAGTCATTGGCTTTGGGGTTCTCTTGGTCTTTCTTAGTACTTGTTGAAATTTTCAAAGGATGATCAATGGTGAACATTGATTTCATAGGCTCCTTTTCTAAATTCTTCAACACTGAAGCTTTTGATATAGGTTGTTGGAGGATCATGACATTAGTTCTAGAATTCTCTTGCTCCCTCCTACTTGAAATATGAATGTCACCTTCTTTATCCATACGAGTTGGCATCGGGATCAAGTCATTGATTTTAGAATCTTCTTGACCTTTACCATCGTTACCTCCCTTCTCTTGTAGCATCTTTACTCCCATAGCATAAATATAATACAATGAATAGTCATCATCTTCATCAAGGGTAATCTGACAAGTTCTTCTTGAAGAACAATTCTTATCACCCTTTACTGTTGATGAACTGCTAGGAATAACATTGGTGGTCATAGACTCCTCTTTAAGAATAATATCATTAGGAAATTCTGAAATGTCAGAATTTTGATGATTTGGAGCAGCATTCTCTATTGAAGTGCTAGGAATAATGTTTGTATTCATGGGCTGCTCTTCAAGAAGATCAAATAATTCTGATACATCTAAATTCACATCAAAATTAAACTCATTGTCCAATTGCATAGTAGATAAAAGACCTTGAGTTCCATGGTTATCCATATTCATGTCACCGTTTGGAGCTTCATCCATGTTTACCAGCGGGTATTAATCCTGTATAAACAAGTTCATTAATCACAAGATTATAACTTTTCTTTTTCTTTTTGGGGTATGAGATCTAAACGAGATCCTTTATTTTTACAAGAGCACTTTTTTTCTTTTTTCCTTTAATATCAACAAAAGGGAAATAATCAAATTATTCTGAAACCACTAAAAGAATAAAAAATACTCGATTGGTAAAACAAGAAAATGAAATCAATTACGCAGCAAGATATATAAACAATTTAAGTAATTAAAAGATATTTAAGAAGTAAATTGTTTAACCGGACAAAGAAAAAAAAGAAAACATTTATCTTTCTAGTATCAAGGTGTAAGTTTTGTTGGAAAACATTAATAATTATGATAAGGTGAACTGACTTTACATGTATATATATCTTTTAAAATCATTTAGATGTTGAATCACACATTCTATCATCATCTCAATACATAAATACATACATATAAAATCTACTAAACTATCTATGAATAAAAGAGAAACAACATATAAAAGAGAAAGAACTCACACTTCTAATATGATGGAGAAAGAAAAAGGGACCCTAGTTCTTCATTTTCTCTACAAGACAAAAATAAAAAATTTCCTTGTGGTGTTACTTATATAACGAGACATTGATTTTTTTGGAGATGTTCAAAATTTGACTTCTGATTCACTTACCATTTAAATTATTATAGATTTCATATTTGGATGAAGTTTTGAATTTAATGTCTAAATAGGATGATTGGATTATCTGGAGATATTTTAAATTTAGACCACTAAAATAGGAAAATAACTAATAATCACTTAGTAGGACTTGACTGGAAATAGGAAAATAACTAATAATCACTTAGTAGGACTTGACTGGATATGACCAAACTCCAACCATTACCCCCTGTATTTCAAAATTATGTTGAATAATTTTTTTTTCCAAATGTCGAATAACTGATGACTTGTAAAATCTAAAGACTATTTAACATATTATTCACAATTTTATGTATACTTAAATTAAAATATTGATTTATCATAGAAAATTTATTACTCGACAAAAATAGGAGTGTAAAGGTGATTTTTTTTCATGTCATGTGGATGAGCACAGAGAATGCTTGTGTTGTTATAAACAAGCATTGAAGAATTGTTATGTTAAGTTTTGTGCTTTAATTTCTCGTGTGGTCACTAAATTTCACTCAATATAACTGGTAGAATTATAAAATTATCTATTGTCATATAAAAGTAACTAATATATATTGTAAATTGCTCAAAAAAATATAAATTAATGACATAGTCAAATTTACGATATCCGGTTATGACATGTCATCAAGTTGTCACACGGTAATTATATTTCACTATAAAAATTAATCTCGTAAAATCTAAAAAAAGTCCATCTTTGCTCCTAAACATTGTAACATTAGTTATTCATACCCACTGTTAGAAGTTTGAAGTCACATTATCATTACACACGTGTATATATATATATATATATATATATATACTAATTTCTCTGCACGCGTATGTCGAGTTAGGTAGTACACACTAAAATATCAATAGTAATTTCTTTTGGTCTATTTAATTCTTGTTTGGCTTTATATTGAACATCAAGTGTATTATGTTTTTATCTTTCTCGCTAATTGTCCCTTTCTTCACTAAAGTGCATTCTTCATTCGCGATTGTGCCAAGCTATCTATCACTTTAATAAATCAGAAGGACATAAGCTGTGTCACATAATTTATGTCTTGTACTATTTATCATATACAATCCTATTATTCGAAATCAATTTCATTCTCATCCTAATCCAACTCAACAAGTTCTATTTTCAAAACTATCAAACAAACGTTGATAATTCAAGTCAAGATAAATCAATATTGTAAATTAATAACTAATGCAAGAGTAAATATATCCATTCAATTATCAAATTAGCACTTTCAGGATATCCACTTGTATAAACAGTATTAAAACGAAAGAAATACCAAGTTCCAAAGAAGTAACTTAATCATCACATAAAGATACACATAGATTAAAGAATACAAAAAAGAAACTCATAAAACCTAGAACCAAACAATCTAAGTGGATAAGAAAATTACGAATGCTCAATTTTTCATTATAAAACTCAACGACAAAGAAAATATAATTACTTACCTAAAGTTTTTTTTGACGCTAACTGTGAATTATAACTATTGTGTTATATGATATTTGTAGTCTCTTAATATTTTTGTCCAGGAAAAGCCAAAAAAAGGAGATAGAAAAACACATATGGAATTGTCGACTTTTCGTTCATTACTATTGGTACCAAATCTTACAAACAATTGGCAACCTCGCTAGTTGCTATGACATACATGCAACTTGTTAAAGTCTAATGCTAATAAACATGTCCGTACATGTTCATTAGGTATTAGTGTAGGCCTTTGAAGTTTTTCTTCAAGAATCGTGACTTTTAAGGAAAAGTATAAAGCTTTGCTAATTGGCAATTGTTTGTTTGCTTAAATTGGAATAACTTTTATAGACTAACAAAAAATTAGATATACTTTGGAATCAATATAAATTTAGAGGAGCGAAGAAAGCTTGTGCGAAATTCATATTTGTTTTTTTCATAATCTCTACCCTACTTAGAAATTTAAGGCTTTGAACAAAAACTCTTTTTTACATGTAATTGGTTTAAAATTGATCCTATGGGCTACATTGGGATAATCTATTTAATTACCTTAGGCCCTAAAATTTGAAGGCCCGAAATTTACATATTATTATTATTATTATTATTAATATTATTGTTATTATTTTTATTAGCATTATTGTTGTTGTTGTTGTTATTGTTATTGTTATTGTTATTATATAATATATAATTTATATAAATAAATGTGCTACATTATAATTTTATTATTTGATTGAGGTTATTTTATACCAATAAGTTCATAAATTATGATAATTCTTCACTCACTAATTAGTATATTTGCTTCACTCTTCAATTTTCGTTTTATCCCTTTTATATAGGAATTAAGTTATATACATCGATAATATAATGAATTATCTTGGAGGGTTTTGTCGTTCGATTTTCTATTTCTATATGATATTTCTTGTACTCCAATTATCGTATTAGTTTAATGCATTTACGGTTAAAATTTCTCCATTAATGCTTATCCATAGTATTTTGACATGACCTCTTTACTTTACTTTCTTCAAACCTTATCTGACCTTTTTGTCATGTTTTGTCTTGAGCTGAGGGTCTTTCGGAAACAGTCTCCCTATCTTCCAAGGTAGGGGTAAGCTATGCGTACACTTCTCCGAACCACACGCATAGCGGAAGCTTAGTGCATCGCGTTGCCAAATAAATTTATTATATAAACAATGCAGATATTCCACGACGACATTGCAAGGTGCACAATTTTCTTTAACTAACTAAGTAAGATAATTAATGATCAAAAGTAGTAAATTACTCCAGAAAAATTACTCCAGAACAACACGCAGAAATTACACAACATTACAACTCAGATAAATCTTCTTCAATTAATTTAAGTAAAAAATGTAATGTATGTACTCATTGACTAGAAAATAAAAAACTGACCTGGGAATACGGCTAGCAATGGATCGGAGGTGGATCGGGTGGAGCTCAATCCGCCTCCACCCGTCAACCATCCATCCACCACCCGACCCATCCATCACCCTATTTTTTCTTCATCCACATCCGATCCACCCATCATCCACGGATGGATCGGGTGCTTCGCGGATGAAAATTATACCTACTCCCAGACATAAACATAAAATTTTAGGACTTGAGTTTTTGGATCCTTAACCACGAAACTAAATTCCTCGTTCCATTCGGGGTTCAAATTTTTGTGTTTGACTGCTGTTTTCTTTTATGAGAGTTTTTCGCCAATCATTTTTAGTTTAACATAGGGGTCCGAGAGCCCCAAAAGATCAGTCTTCTTAAGTTTCATTGCCTTCACAACCGTCACATTATGAATCCCGACTGGCCTTTTCATTGCTCTGTACCCAAATAACAAAATAGAATTAGTTATCAAGAAAAGACACCAAAGTTTATATTTGCATTATTAAGAAAAATGGGAAAAAAAACTTACTTTGAAGGATCTAATATTTGGACCTCGAGTGTTTTTGGCCATAGATACATATTTGAGACCTAATCTTTGATAATTTCCCAAGGAACTAAGAAGTTTAGGTAACTGAGATCGGGATATATATGCAAGGAAGATAAAGAAGAGATAAGGGACCACAATTGAACCAAATCTGTATAGGCCGGGAATGGACATTGCATATGCTCCTAGAAGTTTTAGACCAAAATCAACATGAAGCTGCAAGCATATTAGACTAGAGTCGAATTCAAGATTTGAACTTGATGGATTCAACTTTAAGGTTCTTAGTACTGAACTCATTGTATCTTTTAATAATGAGTTCAAAATTTAATATTTATTGGAATTTTAGTAGTTTTTCACATATACTATATCTATGTTCCATGTCAGAAACAATGTATTCGGTTGGACCTGTACGCAAAATACTACATCCACAACTGGATTAAACAAGCTGAAGCTACCAAATAAAGCTGCAATATTTCATGGTAAACAAGGCAAAAGGCCAAAAAAATCTAATGGGATTGAACTAGTAATTTCTGAAAAAATAGTATATTCCTTTTCTAATGGATGTCCACAATCTCAAGGAAGATGAAAATTTTATGCAACATTTTCAGGGAGTGAGATTTGATTAATCTTTTACTCATGTTGAGTAAGTTTGGAGAATGAACACTCACCTTCTCCATTTAGTCACCACTAAAAGACCATATGTACATTAAAAAAAAAATTATAAACGGGTGGATGGATGAGTCGGGTAATTGGTCGGATTGTGGGTTGGATGTATGTTCACCCGAATCCGACCCGATCCGTCACCCGATCCATCCGTCACCCTATTAAAATCCATGTTTTGTCAGATTTTCGTCCATATAATCGGGTCGGGTGAATCGGTTATCCATCGGGTCCGGATGAAATTGTCCGCCCTACCTGGGAAGTGTTTTCTTGTTACGACATGCATTAACAAAGTTATCCGCTTCTACTCTCGATGGACTAATCACAAAACGATCGTACAATAATTATAAATTAGGTTTCGAAGAATGCAAACACACATATAAAATGTACAAAAGGAAAAGTGAGAAAGCATGTTGTGCAGATGAGGAATTTGATTAAATGAGGCTTCGTTAAAGCCAATGACCTAAATCATTTTTTTTTAAAATCAGTTACTAACTTAAAAGACAAAATCTTTTAAGAAAAGACACAACAAATTACATTAGATTTTGTTTCTATTTAAATTTTATATTTAATATTTTAATTCAAAAAAGTATTCAAGTAATTTAACCTTTTAGTTTGAAATTTCTATTTTTAATATAATATATATATATATATATATATATAGATTATTTTAGTATTATGTAGTACAATTTTGCTATTATCTGATACGAGATATCTTAAGTAATTGGTGTGCCGCAAAAAGGAGCTTCACAGTTTAAAAATAGAAAACAATCATTTTATAAATATAAATAATTACAGTAATAAAAATAACTTAAGGAGAATAAAAAGATTAATTGAATGGTTTTTCTTTCCTGGGAAAAGAGTACGTGATGCTGGCAGGCGTCATTCTTGAACAACTTACTCTATTGACGTAATATTTAATCGTGGCCAGGCAGACCGTTCTGAAGGACGGGCGTGATGCTGACAAGTATCATTCTTATTAGTAAATATTACAATATATTCACCATATAATTTGTAATTAATAGTAGTATATAATTATGGTAAATATATGATCTTTATTATATTGGGATTCAACATTGTACACACTATATATATTTGTATTAATGAGAAAGACTACACATGGGAGATTAATACAATCTTACATGGTATCAAAAGTCAAACCCTAAACCTGCTTTCTCTAAAATTCGCCCCCCGCCCCCTCCAATTCAGCCTCTCTAATGGATCCGTTGGCTACTCCCACCTCTCCCACAGAGTCATCTTCCTCCCCGGTCATCACCCACACCCCACATAATACCTCTTCCGCTCCTTCTTTAATCCGGCTTTCGTCGTCACCAACATCAAGAACTTCATTCCTTTGGTTCTTGATCAAGAAGACGACCAGTCACCATCGCCAGTCCATCACCCCACCGCCGAAACCCCACAGTCCTCCCATCGCAGTAACCCGTAACCCAACCCGACAGTGCCTCCCTCCCGACATCAGTCACCAGACCCTACCCAAACTCCACCCACTCCCATCGATTTGACCAGCCAGTCGTCGATCGAACCCAATAACTCGACACCTACCGTCCCGTCATCTACCACCAATTTAACCCCCTGCCAGAAATTGACACACACATCCATTGTACCGTCATCTGCCACCAGCCTAACCCCCTCCCAAAACTCGACACACTGCCATATTTTTACCCATATCCATACACAACATGTACCTGTTCCCACACAAAAAATGGAAACTTCTGCTCAACACGGGATTTTCAAACTCAAAGTACACTTTAACCTCTCCACCCAAACTATATCTCATATTCCCAAAATTAGCCAAACTTGACCCGAATTGAAATGCGGCCATGCTAGAGGAATTTAATGCTTTAACAAAACAACACACTTGGGATCTGGTTTCGAGGCCAGATGGGGCTAATGTGATTAGGTGTATGTGGCTATTCCGTCACAAATTTAGAGAATGGTGACCTTGAGCATCATAAGGCGAGACTTGTGGCTAATGGCACTGGACAACATGAGGGTATTAATTGTGGTAAGACATTTAGTCCGGTGGTTAAATCGGCTACCATTCGTACAGTTCTGAGCATAACTATGGGTAAGCATTGGCTAATTCACCAGCTTGATATAAAGAATGAATTCTTACATGGGGACTTGAAAGACACTGTTTACATGCACCAACCACCATGCTTTGTCCATCCAGAGGTTCCTCATTATGTCTGTCATCTCCGTAAATCATTGTATGATTTGAAACAGGCCCTCAGGGCGTGGTATGAGCGTTTTGCTACTTACATTATGCAGATTAGGTTTGTATGCAACATGTGTGATCATTCTCTATTTATATTTCATCGAGGTAGTAACATTGTATACTTGTTATTATATGTGGATGATATTGTTCTCATTGCCTCCTCTGATGTGTTGAAAAATGAGATAATTGTCATGCTCAAATATGAATTTGATATGGCTAACTTAGGAAAGTTGAGTTATTTCTTGGGGATATCATTGACTAGATTTGTAGATTCTATGTTCTTGTATCAGCGTAAGTATGCAGAATAAATTTTGTACATGGCTAAAATGACAAACTGCGAGATCATGCCTACTCCGGTCGACTCAAAATTGAAACTCAGTACTTTTGACGGTGATCCAGTGTCTGATCCAACCCTTTATAGGAGTCTTGCATGTGCACTTCAGTATCTTACTTTCACAATGCTGGATATTGCTTATGATGTCCAGCAGGTGTGTTTGTTTATGCATGCCCCCAGGGAGCCTCATTTTACAGCTCTTAAACGTATCATTCGATACGTTAAGGGCACACTTGATTATGGATTGCATCTCTACCCCTCTGCACCGACCAGGTTGTTATCATATACATACGCCAATTGGGCAGGCTGTCCGGACACGCGACGCACCACATCCGACTACTGTGTGTTCTTAGGAGATAATCTCATTTCATGGTCTGCTAAGAGGAAATCCACCCTATCCCGATCGAGTGCAGAAACAGAGTATAGAGGCGTTGCAAATGTTGTTGCTGAGATATGTTGGCTCTGAAACCTTCTTTTGGAGCTTCAGTGTCCCTTGCGTAAGGCGTCTATGGTATACTGTGATAACATATCCGCGATACACTTATCTCATAATCCGGTTCAGCATCTCTGAACCAAGCACATTGAGATGAATATACATTTTGTTATTGAGAAGGTTGCTATAGGTCATGTTAAGGTATTGCATGTGCCTTCTTCGTATCAGTATGCGGATATTTTCACCAAAGGACTTCCTAGACAACTATTTCTAGACTTCAGATCCAGTCTCAGCGTCTGGCCTCCTCCCACTCCGACTGAGGGTGTATTAGTGAATATTACAATATATTCACCATATAATTTGTAATTAATAGTAGTGTATAATTATGGTATATATAGGATCCTTATTCTATTGGGATTCAATATTGTACACACTATATATATTTATATTAATGAGAAAGACTTCCCAAGGGAGATTAATACAATCTTACATTTCTGCACAGATTTTAGCTTGTTTTTTCAATTTATCATTAATATTGTGCTTCTTAATTGTGTGAAGAACCAGATGAATCCATTGAGTATTTATACTTCAAGTGTAGATACTCAGCCTCTTTGTGGACCAAACTGCTGGGATGACAAAGGATAAATCGACAGCCAATGGGTTGGGATCAGGAATTAGAGTGGGCAAGTCAACATGCTAGAGGCATAACTGATGCAGCTCAAATTACAGAATGGTTTTGGCTAGTTGTAAATACTCGATCTGGCAAGAAAAAAACATTAGAGTGTTTCAACAAAAGAGACGAGACATTGATGAACTTAATAAGGAGATTGTTAGAGGAGTCCACCGTCGGAGGAACTGCAATGCAAAAGTAGCACTGGCACTGCAAGGAATGAACTATTATCCTTAGACAGTCTAGTTTACGTGCAGAATGTGGTTAGTATAGAAAAGGGGTGCAGGGGATCGTAGAGTAGTAGAATGACATTTCATTTGAAAGGTTTCTGGTTATCATTGTAAACATCTTCTTCTAATGCTATGGTCCTCTAATGGATTTATTCCACCATCTAATTATGGGATCTCTTGTATATTTGAATTATTCGAGCCGACACCATCATGTAATTGAAGCATTTGGAATCAACAAGGTTGCGTGATATATTCCAAGATAACAAATATTCTCGTGTCGTAATCATGTCTAACACAAAGAAGCACTTTCAATTCTCACACAACTATGGAGGATTTTCCGAATGCCTCAAGGCGTATTGTCAAATACTCACCGATGATGAAATTGTTATGAGCGATCTTGAACTCAATGGATTTATTCCACCATCTCTAAGGTCGGCCGACACCACGGCAATTGAAGCTTGGAATCAGGTTGCGTGAAATGATTGTTTCGAATTCTTCAACTATGGTTGCGTATTGCCTCTACCAAGGAAGGCGTATAATGGGGTTGGGACTCTTCTTCGCCAAAGCAATCATATCTCACTTTTCTTCCAAACACGTTTCATGCTCACCCTAGAAGAAGCAGGATTGGCTAAAAAGGCCGTACCGGAGCACATTCTGCCATGATGGTGACCACATCCCCAGACACCGATGACCCTCAATCATTCTCTAAAAATTATAGTAAAAACTATAACACTGGTGGTGGCAAAAAGGGTCAAAACTGCAATAACTGTGGCAGGTGGCGGCCGCGGTGGAAGTAGTGGTGGCAGTGGCAGACGTGGTGGCGGCCAACCGGGGTCCGGGCCATAGTATCCATGGAAGCAGTCTTAGGCCAATGGGCAGTAGACGTAGGGCATGCCTTAAGCCAATGGGCAGTGGCCCAATCCGCTCTGCCTTTTTCCCACACAAAACTAGGCCAGGCCAATTGGTAAGCAGCAGTAGCAAGCTCGACAACAACATGCCTAGCAGTAGCCTGGCCTACTTGGGCCTAGGCCACAACAGGCCTTCGTTGCTGCGGGCCCAACAGTCTCCCTGACCCACATGGATATCGAGGCAGCGATGCATACACTTGGGCTAAATCCTCCGGATGCAAATCGGTACATGGACACTGGTACTACTTCTCATATGACATCTGCGCAAGGTAATCTCTCGTCTTATTTCAATTTGAACAAAAACCATGACATAATTATTGGTAATGGTCATTCAATTCCAACTCGTGGTTATGGTCACACAAATTTATCTCCCCCAAACCCACATTTAGCCTTGAAAAATCTCATTCATGCTCCTTAATTACTTAAAATTTTGGTGTATGTTCAAAAATTTACAACTGATAACTCGGTTTCTGTTGAATTTGATCCATTTGGATTTTCTGTGAATGATTTCTGAATGGGGATACATCTAATGAGATGTGATAGTCGGGGCGAGCTCTATCCCATCACCACCACCATCACCACTAAACAAGTCACAACGTCAACGTTTGCCGCTTTAGCACCTTCCTTATGGCATGCACGTTTGGGTCATTCGGGAGAGTCTGTTTTTGCCTCCCTTAAAAACAATAAATTTATTGAGTGTAATAACACTCGTAGTGCTAATTTTTGTCCTTCTTGTCCACTTGGGAAATATATTAAATTGCCTTTTGTTGCCTCTAGTTCTGGTACTATGTTGCCTTTTGATATTATTCATAGTGATCTTTGGACATCTCCCGTTTTGAGCTCTTCGAGCCACCATTATTATGTTTTGTTGTTGGATGATTACTCGGTTTTTTTGTGGACGTTTCCTTTATCTAAAAAATTTCAGGTTTTTTCCACATTCCTATCATTTAGAGCATTCATCCGTACTCAATTTAAACGGAAAGCTAAGAACATTCAATGTGATAATGGAAGGAAATTTGATAATGGGCCATTTAGAGAATTTTGTAGGATTAATGGTATATTTTTTCGGTTCTCATGTCCACATACGTCATCACAAAATGGGAAAGCCGAGAGAAAAATTCACACCATTAATAATATTGTTCGTATGTTACTAGCTCATGCATCATTACCACCTTCATTTTGGCATCATGCATTACAAATGGTAACTTACATTCTCGACATAATCCATAGCAAAGGATTAGCCTACTAATCTCCACTCAAAATTCTTTATCAAAAAGACCCTCGTATTCTCATTTTAGAGTATTTGAGTGTTTATGTTATCCTCTATTCCCCTCCACTACCATAAATAAACTTTGAGCCCGCTCTACCGCTTGTATTTTTTTTGGGTACCCATCTAATCATTGTGGTTACAAATGTTATGATTTATCCTCTAATAAAGTCATCATTAGTTGCCATGTCATTTTTTATGAAATCCAATTTCCGTTTGCTAATTTGCATACTTCCACGTCTAATTCCTATGATTTTGTGGATGAAGGGCTCTCACCGTATGTGGTCCACCATTTGACCTAGCACACACCTCGAAACATGGACCAGTGGGCGCAGTCAGACCCACTGCCTGCTAGCCCAATTCCCCCCAGTCCATATATTCTGCCAGCAGGACCATTGCTTGGTGGCCCAATAAATTATATCCACCACCCAGTCCAGGCCCAAACAACCCGACTCCAACCCAACTCCATTGCATCGGAACTGGGCCAGCCCACAGTTTCTACCCAAATCCAGCCCACTTTGATTCCGGGATCAGGGCCCGTTACTCATAGCCAACTGAGTATTTTTAGACCAAAGCGATAATTTAATCTCAACTCTAATGGCACTAAATCTCATTTACCATGTAACCCCGTATCTGCCCTTCGTGACCCGAATTGGAAAATGTTTATGAATATAATGCTCTTATTGAAAATAAGATGTGGGAGTTGGTGTCCCATCCACTTGGTGTTAATGTGAATGGGCTGGCATGTCATTCTGTAAGTCATCTCCTACTCTGGTTGTCACTAAACCAAAGTTGAGTGCTACTTCTAGCACACATATAAGGATCTCTCCCACTATCGTAGTCTTGCGGGCTCTTCAATATCTCACATTTATAAAGCCCGATATTATTTATGCAGTGCAACAAGTGTGTTTATTCATGCATGATCCGAGGGAAGAACACATGCACGCCCTCAAACGCATTGTGCGCTACATTCAGGGCGCTATTGATTATGGCTTACACTTATATCCATCATCAGTATCTACTCTCATTTCATATACAGATGCAGATTGGGGTAGATGTCCGGATACCAGACATTCGACATCTGGTTATTGCATGTTTCTTGGTGACAACTTGGTCTCTTGATCGGCTAAACGCCAAGCTACTTTGTCACGCTCTAGCGCGGAGGCCGAATATTGAGGGGTCGCCAATGTGGTGTCTGAGTCATGTTAGTTACGTAACCTCCTCTTAGAGCTTCATTTTCCTATTCGGAAAGCTACCTTGGTCTACTGCGATAATGTTAGTGTGATATATCTCTCGGGGAATCCTGTACAACATCAACGCACTAAATATATCGAGATGGACATTCACTTTGTTCGCGAAAAGGTTGCTTGTGGACAAGTACGTGTCTTGCATGTCCCTTCACGTTATCAAATTGCTGACATATTTACCAAGGATCTTCCCTTAGTTCTGTTTGAAGATTTTCAAGACAGTCTCAGCGTACGACAACCGTCCGCTATGACTGTGAGGGTGTGATAGAATATACACAATATATTCTTTTGATATAATTAGTGATCTTATATATCTATAATTATGGTAGTAATCGTTTGTATTAGTTAAGTGTATATTTAATTTCCGTAATTATAGTCTAGGATGACTATTGTATATATGTATGTAAGTCAATTACATCAATAAAATGAGCAAATGATTATTCTCTTTCATTAACCATAGTAATAACTAATAAAGAACCAAGTTAGATCTTAGCCTTTAAAATTCACAAAGAGACATATCAATAATCTAAACCTGTATTGATGATCATTGGAGCAAGTTTTAATGGAGTTAAGACGCTTCCCTGTTTTAGAGGAAATTCGCAATAACCAACATCGCCAAATAAAATATTAAAGTAACTAGAAAATAAAAATGAACGAAAACTAGTTGTGTCAAAGAGTGATTGAATGAGGATTCCATTAACTGGATACAAAATACAAAAATGTAATTATTATACGAGAATATATATATATATATATATATATATATATATATATATATATATATAAAAGATAATTTGATCGTATACGAATCCTTCCGGTACCCCGCTCCGCCCATGTGTCTAACCCACTAGAAAGAAGGTCTTTAGTCTATAGTTTCCACTACCGTAAGGTTATGGTTGGCTATGCTGAATAAAAGTTTGCCGTTGAGTGCAATATTGACTAATCTCAATAGATATATATTTCATTGTTTCACCTCCAATTTGAAAGTATCTACAACACATATCAAAGTTATGGTTGGCTATGCTGAATAAAAGTTTGCCGTTGAGTGCAGTATTGACTAATCTCAATAGATATATCTTTCATTGTTTCACCTCCAATTTGAAAGTATCTACAACACATATCAAAGTAAGTTATTATGACAATAAATTAACTAATGAAATGAGTTACATAACTGATTAAAAGTTGAAGTTGAATATACCTTTCTTTGAAAGTATATAACAAGGGGTACATAGTGTTACTCTCATGTCTCATCCATGATGTGTGAGCATACCAAAATAAAGTTCTTCTTTGCCTAGTAATAGTGGAATGGGTCATTTGCACTTTATCCCTTATTTTGTATTGGTCTTCAATTGTTGCCCCTCAAATGGAATTCCATTTATGCCTTTCGGACATACGTTCTTTACCGGATCCGACACCAGTGGTGTCGGATCCCGTAAAGAACTTATGCTTTCTGCGGCATAAGTTCCATTTAAGGAGCAAAATTTAAAGATTAGCCTATTTGAAGGGAAAACCGTGCGATTTCTTGTAGTGGAATTATATACAAACTCTGGCCCATCCGAAATATAAGCAGGCCCATCTGCCCATCCACTTCTTAGTAATTGCACAGTTTTCCCTTCAAATAGGATGGTCTTTAATTTTTTTCCTTTAAAATCAAACTTATCCCTAGGGAAGCATAAGTTTCTTAAGGGAGCTAATATAACTAGTGGATATTAAGATGGGTAACTTATGCCCCTATATTGTAAAAGGCAAAAATTTAGGACCAGCCCATTTGAAGGGAAAAAATTAAAGACCAACACAAAATAGGAATTAAAGTGTAAATGACCCTCTTAGTTGTCTCACTCCATGCCTAGAGGCGAAGCCAGAAATTCAAAAAGAAAACAAAACTTATGGCAAGGAAATCACCAACTTCTATATATGCAAAATACATAATTAATTTTACCATATTTACCTAATATAATTTTTTTCAAGAAGGGGGTCCAGTTGAACCCCTTTGCACTCCTCTGCGCCCACGCCGACTCATATAATAATACACATAAGTCAGACTGCAGCCATAGGCTATCTATATTGCGCCTATTTCATATTTTGGTAATTAACTCATTTTGTTAAAGACTTTTAAGTTCCGTAGGACAATGTATAAATTTTCTACGCTATCCGCTTAAGTTTACTTGTAATATCAGGTAATCTTTATAGTAAGTCTGGTATATATGACAGCATGGGGAAAAAATTAATTACATACTATAGTCAGTTAAAATACACTGATTTTAGTGTAAATTACACCAGTAGGAAAGGTTGTTACATACCAATGAATGGTGACATTGTACTGAACATTTTGGTATGTTAGCTACACTCTGATCTCAAATCTAAAAATAAGCGACCAACCTGGTGGTATATTAACTTAAGAAGTTCTCAAAATTGGTCGCACATGCAGTAGGGGCTGATTTCATAGTTGATCCCTTTTTAGGCTATATATCATTTATATTTTGTCTCTATTTTTAAATGTAGCGCAAATATAAGTCTTAGGATTGAAAAAATATTAGATTGTCGTCTAACATTTAAAACATATTAGATTGTGATCTAATATTTTAATATAAGATTTTCAGCTTGCTCAACAAGAATCTTTAGACGTGGTCTAAGAGGTACGTAAAGTTGCCAGAGAAATATAAAGAAGATCATTTACTAAACATTCTAAAAAGGGACAATCGACGAAAATTCCCAAGCTAATTAGAAACATAATAATCTCCAAACCTGGTCTCTTAACAAATAAGGACAGATTTGTTGGTACTCTATTGTACTTTATAAAGCAGTACGGGAAGTAAGTAACTATTACAATTGTTCGAAAGGATAGATAAATGGTCAATCTTCAAAACTACCGCAAGCTTGTTGTGTCTTGAATCTTGATAACCTTGCAAGGCCAATGTTGAGAACTGCCGCAAGCTTGTTGTGTCTTGAATCTTGATATTCTGAAATCAAGAAACAACTAAATCTGGATGGTTACAACGTTGTGTGTTGAGTCGAGGGATTTCCCTCTGTCCTTAAGACAAGATTGCCCCGTATATATGCTTTTACGTTAGCGGACAATAGTCTCCCAAGATAAAACAACACTTTAATCTCAACGCTACAAAGCCAATAGGTTGAGCCTGGCGAAGAAAACAAATATGACTCGACTTGCTGAAGATATGGAATAGGAAGGAAGAGTTTCTCTTTACTCTTCTCTTTTGTCTCTGTGTATATAGTGTGTCTCTATAGTGTATATCTTGTGTATACGTGAGAGTTTGGTCACTGTTTTTGACTGATTTTCAGCCACTGTTTCGAGCAGTTTTTGCTCACTGATTTCGCTATTTTTCAGTTTGTTTTTGTGCTGTTTTTCTGTGTTATTCCCGTCTGTTTTCAGCTCCTGTTTTGAGCCAAATGAAGCTCAATATATAGCATGAGGAGGGGTTGTCCAACAGCCACAAACAAGGCTGTAATGGCCCTTAAAGAAGGGCTGTAATGGCAGGTTTTAATGCCATGAAAGAGGTAAATAAGGTCATGAAGGAGGTTGCTCAATTGCCCAACTAATGGGCTGTTAATAGAGGAGTTAATCAGCCAAGTAATGGCTGATTAATGCCTCAAAAAACAGTCCCAACAGTAGGCTTTCTGCCTTCCGTCACCTTCCCAAAACTCTGGGGACCAAACTGACTGTGCATATGAAACTTCAGGGATCAAACTGTACATCTAGCAGAGTTCTCTGGTCCAAAAAGATAATATCAGAAAATTCCCCACAGCCCACAGCCCACGACCCGTGACCCGAGAACCCGAGAACCCGGAACCCGGAACCGTACCGGATGGGCGAGCGGCGGCGGCGCGCGTGTGGGCTTAGCCTTGAACCCAAGCACACCTAGGTCTTCCCTCCTTTAAACACATGGGATACCCCAAGGGGTCCCAAACCCTTTACCAATTTAAGACATATATAGAGAGCAATTCTTCATATTCCCACCGATGTGGTAGATTTGTCTCACACCACATTTCCATGTCTTAAACACCTTACTTCGTGGACCAATATCTCTTTCATTTCTCAACGAAATTAGACGATTCTTAGCCCTACGGTCATCTACTCACTTCGTAGATCATGCATGTGCGAAGAGACAAGGTCTCCAACATACGGAACAAAAGTGTTTAATTCATCAAAGATGGGTGGACGCATCTCCCCGCCAAAGGCTAATTTCCAACAATCCCCTCTATGAAAGAGAGATTGTGGCGCACACACAAGGTGCCTACATTTCAGCAATCTTTCAGCGAAAATATATTGCATCAGGAGAGGTAGCTTTCGCTTTGAACCTTCCCTAGTTGAATACCATCGGACTTACTTACTGCGCGGTGAATGTGATGTCTTGAACCGCCAGTGTTTAGTGTAAGCCAAGACAATGATAACAACACAATAACTCTTCTTATTCGTTTTCATTCTTACATTTTTGTCCGTTGTGGCCTTGGACACACTTGGATTCTTAAGTGCGTTCATTTGAGACGGCCATCCTCGCACTTAAATAGGTGATCTCCTACAAGGTATCCTGCTATACCCCACTTCACAAGTGTTAGGAATCATTAAAAGTTTCCCCAACCTTAACCTCAACAGTTTGAGGATCATTAAAGGTTTGGAAGCTTAACCTTTACCCACCATGCAGGTAGCACTTTGATGTCTATCGCGGGAACAACTTTGGATTCATGTTTCCGTACAGAAATCATCATCCGAAATGCTTCTTGCTTCCACCGAAGCGCTCAACTGAACCTTTTGCCGCTTAGTTTTCCCATTGAACCAAATTCTTGGGATCTCCAATCAGTATGGTTGGGTTTTCACCGCAAAGGTTCGTATTGTTTGGGTTTTAAGTCCATTCCCCTAGACATGCAGAACACTTGATCTCCGGATAGTCCCTTAGTTAGTAAATAAGGAAGTGATACCCGTGATGATCAACTGACATATGGTCTTATGTCTCCGACAGATCCTGACAGATATGTCCAGACGCCGTCATCCGTGTCCTTCCGAAGACGACCGGCTAGCCACGGTGTATAGCGTGAAGGCACGGGTTTCTCCCAATAAGGGACGTCCTCTAAGGAGTCGTGAAGTTACTCAACTTCTTTCATGCTTTGTATAAAGCGATAAACTCCGATTCCATCATGAATCGGCCGATGCAAGTTTGCTTAGAGGTTTTTCCAAGACCCACCATACACATTTACTTGTGGCTTTGGTGTTCTTCGGATACGATGTCCGGTTTGCATCACTTGTGTTCTCCCGAACCATTTGGACATCCAGAATACTATAATCCGTAGATAAGAGAATAATTCGGATATCGTCATATCCGACTTAACGCCTTCTATTGATCATGTATTAAGATCATCGGTGAACCTTAGTTCAATCGATCTGTTTGTAGGACGATACCAGGTCGGTTGTAGTGTGTACAATATATTGAACTACACATGACCTGTGCATATCGCTCCTTGTCTATGGGTGCACCATGATTCCAATCGGTTCTATGATTCATATCCATTGGTGGCTTCAACGAGATTGTCAACTATCGACCGATCCGTTAGATGTCTTAGAAATCCAATTCCTAAGATGTCATCTGTGATACCCATATCTTTCATATCGAGACTTTGTTTCAATATGACTTTTACTTTCAGACTGTTGATTCTCCAACTGTTGACTTTCTAAATTAAGAGTCAATGTTTCGTGGTCGATTCATTGTTTGTTTTATACGAAGCTTTCGGGACCAAAATGTAAACATTTCGGGGACCAAAATGAAAGTTCGGGGAAGAAGCCCAACAGTTCGGACAAACCAATTCGATCCTCTTCTTCCAACTCTCCGGTTGGGAAGGTACATTTCAACATCCATGCCATGTAAGACTACAATGGCCCTGGATGTGAAGCTACTCACGAGGGGAGCACATTTTACAACCCAAAGGTTCTTTTTCCGGAGGAAGATCAACCATTACACACGTATGGTTTTATATGATGGAATCTATTTCTCTCTTTAGCTTCTTTCCAGAGCAGTGCTTTTGGAGATGACAATTCTTTGTTAATTGTCCATGGTTCGTTCTCAACCATACAAGCTAGAAGGTATGGAACAAGTCTTTGTCCCCTCTTTGCTCCTTCTCGGTTCAACATCTAGAATCCACGAGTTCGCAGATCCGGAATATTAAGTTTAGGATATCCAAGCAACTTTCGAGTCCTGTAGATACGGAACGTCTAGTTCCGGACAGTCAGACCCTCGCGGGTTCTTGTTAACCTTGAGCAATTACTCTTTTTTCCTTTTCAAGGAAAGCTATCTTAAAAGAATTCAGCATTCTTTGATGCCAAGAGGCGATTAGCACAGCCCACAGCCCGTGACCCGAGAACCCGAAACCCGGAATCGGACCGGACGGGCGAGCGGCGGCGGCGCGCGTGTGGGCTTAGCCTTGAACCCAAGCACACCTAGGTCTTCCCTCCTTTAAACACATGGGATACCCCTTGGGGTCCCAAACCCTTTACCAATTTGAGACATATATAGAGAGCAATTCTTCCTATTCCCACCGATGTGGTAGATTTGTCCCACACCACATTTCCATGTCTTAAACACCTTACTTCGTGGACCAATATCTCTTTCATTTCTCAACGAAATCAGACGATTCTTGGCCCTACGGTCATCTACTCACTTCGTAGATCATGCATGTGCGAAGAGACAAGGTCTCTAACATGCGGAACACTGGTGTTTAATTCATCAAATATAGGTGGACGCATCTCCCCGCCAAAGGCTAATTTCCAACAAGATTTAGGCCAGTTTGATAACGGCGAGTACTTTGTTCTCCAATTTTTAACCGAGGGCCAAGTCAAACTATTTCATAGTTAATTCAAGAACAAATCTGACCCTTTACTTTAGTAATATTAGTGGTAGTAATAACGGGGGAGGGATCGAGAAGAAACGCAATCCAATTGCTAAGTATTATCTAATGTATACTAAAGTTAACCTGCTTAGTACGTATTTAAGAAAGCCAAGTTCTAGCTCCGTAAAATGGTTGTTGGAATATGAGAAAAAAGAACAAGACAATTCAATTTTAAATGTTGCTTTTTTCAAATGGAAAAGTTACAAATTTACTCGCTTGCTAAAGATAATTATTAATTACAACTAAGGGGGGCCAGTGGGCCAGGTTCGGGCAGGGTGGGGCAGGTCCCGACGGGTCTGGGATTGGTCGGGTTCGGGGATGTGGCGGGACCGGCGGGTCGGGACAGGCCGTTGTCCCGTCCCTCATGTCCGAGTCCGGTCAGGCGAAAAGACAACCAACTCAAGGTTCGAAAAAAAGACAAGCCTTAAGGCAACTAAAGCTAGGAAGGTAGGTTAAAGTGACTAGTCTTTCTTATCCGAAAGGGACAACAAGGGAGGTTTTAGGCGGGTTTTGAGATGGGTTTCCTTACAAGGGTGTTTTTTTTTTGCACTTAATTTAAAATAAATAATATATATAAACAATTCAATAATTGAATAAGATAATGTAATAAAAAACATCCCAAGTCTGTTTGAAAATTAAAATTTGCTCGATGGATGATCATCAAGCTAGTTGCCAACTTCAGTCCCAATTTTTGAACTTTGATACAATTATACAAATGAGCAAATAAAATAAAATATTTAGTAGGCAATGTAATTGTAGAATTGTAGAATTGTAGAGAGATAGATTGAGTTGAGAGATTAGAGAGATTGTAGGAAGATTTGTGAGATAAAATGAAGAAAAAATGAGGTATTTATAGTTGAAAAATTGGGTTAAAGTGTAAATATAGTAATTTAAGGGTTAAAAATAAATATTAAGGGGGTAGGAGAGTTTATGGGATGGGGGGGGGGGATGGTCGTTGCACAACGGCCAAAATATAAATTGGTCATCGTGCAACGGTCATTTTTGCAAAGGGTGGGTCGGGACGGGGTCGGGGTCGGGGTCGGGGCGGGGTCGGGGCAGTTTCGGGGCGGGGTGGGTCTGGGGCGGGACGAGCCCAGGTCCCGTCTCGGTTTCGAGTCGCGACATCGTTTTTTTTTTGGGGGACCGGATTGGGGTCGGGTCGGGACTAGGTCGACCCGGCCCACTGACCAACCTTAATTACAACTAGTCATATAAAAAAATATAACAATAATTATGTATATTTTATGTTTATATACATTAATATACAAAAAAAAAATCCATTTATAGACATATTTTGGTAGACGCCTATAAAATGTAAAAATCCTTTTTCAAACACCGTTGCAACTAAGTTAGTACCCCATAACGACATTTTGCAATCTTGATTTAGACAAGAAGACGAAATTAAAAAGGACTTCATGCATGCATTCCATGGTGATAAATTGCCCCAGACACGATGAAACTCAAATTGGGTTAATAAATGTTCATTTGGAGTACTGTCCATATTAACTTTAAAGTGAAGAAAATGATTGGCCAATTGTTAATTATCATTTCTTGAACGGCGATCCTGAAATTGGAAAGTTGTAAGTTGTCATGTTTCATTCCTAAAAAGAAAATATTTTCAAAATATTTAACTAATCCAACATGAAAAATTAAAATATATTTTACAGAAAATATTTTCCTCGCTTTTAACGCCTCTTTTGTTAGTTGTTGTCAGTTGTTCATTTTTCTCAATTGTGTGTACCTAATAACAGCTTTTCCAAATTAGAATGTCCTTAAGGCAACTTTCATTTATGGATATCATGATTATGCTCAGCTATGAGTTTGCTATGAAAGACTTGGAGTTCTTGAGTTACTTTTTGGGGATTGTTGTCACTCGTCATTCAAATGGGTTGTTCTTATCTCAAAGGAAGTATGCAGCTGAGATCATTAAGAGTCATCCTGTAAGTCCACTTACACTCCAGTTGATACTAAGCCCAAGCTTAGTGCCGCGGCCGGCGTACCCTACGAGGATCCGACCCGCTATCGCAGTCTTGTAGGAGGCTTTCAGTATCTTACCTTTACGAGACCGGATATTACATATGATGTCCAGCAGGTGTGTTTGTTCATGCATGATCCAAGGATTGAGCACATGAATGCACTCAAACGCATCATTCGGTATATTCAGGGTACATTGGACTATGGTTTGCATTTATATCCTTCCTCGACGTCCACACTTGTCTCGTATATGGATGTTGATTGGGGTGGTTGTCCAGACACCAGACGGTCTACGTCTGGCTATTGTATGTTTCTTGGCAATAACCTAGTCTCATAGTCTGCAAAACGTCAGTCGACATTGTCCCGATCCAGTGCCGAGGCCGAGTATCGAGGGGTAGCTAATGTGGTCTCGGAATCATGTTGGTTACGTAATTTGCTATTGGAGCTTCATTCACCTATTCAGAAAGCAACCTTGGTTTATTGCGATAATATTAGTATCATCTACCTTTATGGTAATTCGGTTCAGCACCAGCATACTAAACATATCGAGATGGACATTCACTTTGTCCGCGAAAAGGTTGCTTGTGGTCAGGTACGCGTCTGTCATGCCCCGTCAAGATATCAAATTGCCGACATCTTTACAAAGGGTTTGCCCTCGGACCTTTTTTAAGATCTTAGGGACAATCTCAGCGTTCGAAGACCGCCCGCGGTGTGTTAAATATACATAATATACACACGATATACATATGTATATTTAGTATATTGTTGCTCTCGGATTCCTCCTCTAAAACCGTATATGGTGTACATATTTAGGTAACATTGTAGTCTCCTAGTTTAGGTAATATTATGATGTAATTAGTATTGTACACTTACCATAATATTTGTATTACCATAATTGTATATTTAGTATCCAAGTAGAATAAGGTTTTAGGAGTAGAATAAGAATAAGATTATTCTATTATAAAAATATGTAACTTGTATAAATACTCTTTCAATTAATGAAAATAATCAAGGGATTATTTCTTTCAAAATTGTATCAATACTAAACTAAATAAAAAAATGTTTATTGGTAGAATTCATAATCGACTTAGGTCTACTTAAGGTAAGTTTTTCCCCAAAATATAAAACAATGATTATATTCCAAATTCTTTGACCTTCAGTTGCTCCTTACAACAACAACAACAACATACCCAGTAAAATCTCATAATATAAGGTCTGGGGAGGGTAGAGTGTACACAGATCTTACCTCTATTTTAGTAGGTAGAGCTCTAACTTTGTACATTGACAAACTAGCATCATCATAATATTAACGAACAAACAAAAAGATGCATATGGAATACTAGAATTAGATAAATTTGCAAAACATGTAGCTGTGTGAATAGGGGTGGGCATTCGATATTCGTTTTTGGTATTTCTAAAGTTTGAGTTCGATAATTTGATAATCGGTAATTCAAAGTAGATACCAAATACCGTCGGTTCGGTAAATTTTGATACGGTATTCGGGATTTGCCATTCAAGAAAGCAACTATTAATAATAAAGCATCATTTACTTGAGGAGCCATGATTGCAAACTCATCTCCATCTATACAATATTCCTAAGAGAAAAAATCAGTGGACTTGAAATGTAGGGAACAAACTAATGGAATTATTAAAGTTTTGGCCAGCAGAATATTATGTGTGCTAGATATAATTTTCTTAGAAAGCTAAAAAAATCTGAAAAAGAAAAAGAATAGAGAGAGATTTATGATTCGTAGTTCTGGAATAAGGAAATGCATATAATTCTAAATGTGTATATCTCTTTCATATTCAAATCGAAGAAGCATAGTCTTTGGACAAGCAAAACATAGGGAAAAAAGAAGTGAAGAAGAACAGGGAACAAGAGGAAAAAAGATGAAGAAACCCCATAGTTTTACTAAATAATTCGGTATTCTGAAAATACAGAATATCAAACGTTATTAATGTCTCATACCAGACCCGATCCCGAATACCGTAAATTTGAAATTTTATTCCCAAATGTGTGAATATCGAGAAAACCAAGCTTGTCTACTGGGCTAATTTGTGAAAAGCCTGCCATTAAGGATTGGCCCTACTGGTCCCAGTTTTGGGCCGGGCCAGACTATCCGTAATGGGTCGTCTGGGGCTGGGTTTTTGGAGAGGAAGTACTGTCCAACCCAACCCTTACCCCGTTAAGGGGTTAGTCTGTTCTTAATGGTCGGTTTTCTTTTTGTTGCTATATTATAACTTTGCATTAATTGTTTGAAGTTATTGAATGTTGAATTTTGTAAGAGGACACAAGTTTGAAAGAAACCTCAAAGGTTCACCAGATAAGGATTGCTTAAGACCATATAACGAGGTACATAATTCACATCCAACTAAATTTGGACTCAACAGTAACTTGTCAATCAATGAGATTTTTTTAAAAGATTGATCGAGTACAAAAAAAAACTACTTTTGTAAGTCTAAATTAGTGTATAAATCGGTGTTGTATAAATTAAACAATTTTCGTCAACCAGGATCTAAGCCTCAATTTTGATCTTCAAAAAACTACTTGAATTAAAAACTTAATTTTTGTAAGATGACAGAGTCTAGGAACAAAAATAAATCCTAGATAAAAGTATCCAAGTAGCTTTATTGGTGCCTGTATTATTGGATGGCTTCAACACGTTTGACAGAGCAATTGCTTATTAGAGATTCACTATAATCTAGTTTAACAGCCTTTTTCTGTGAATATAATTGCTTGATTCTGCGAGTATGGTAAGGAAGAAACCAGAAATAAAAAGTTGCGACAAGAATATACCACAATTACAATCATCATCTAAGGCTAAGATTAGGTAGATAAAGCTAAGATTAGGTTAGGTTTAAGCTATTAGTTGACTAAGTTATCTAACTACCATATTCACATTATCCTATTATCAATTATAATTATTACTAGATAATTACAATTACTATTCTAATAATTACAATTATTCTATCAAATAGTAATGCTTTTAATTCCAAAATTAGATTCACAGAGTGACATCTGAAATCATGGGATAGAGGTATGCTCTCCACCATCACATATCGCAGACCTGCAATGGAATCAGTAAATCCATGGCGTGCCGTCTCAGATCTGAGCTTGCCAGAGTCCAATATCGTTTTCCGGCATGCCTACTTAGATCTGAGCTTACTTTTTTATATTTTAAATCGGAGTATATTTTATTTTCTTGTATCTCAGATTGAGGCATATTTTATTTCTTGTATTCAATTTTGAGTGTATTCGTAACTTTTTAGTGTAAAATCCAGTGTTTGGAGGTGTATTTTATTTCTTATATTCAGTTTTGAGTGTATTCGTTAATTTTTAATGTAAAATTCAGTGTTTGAGGCTGTATTTTATTTTTTGTATTCTGTATTTGAGTGTATTTGTTGATTTTTTTAGTGTAAAATTCATTGTTTCTTTATGTATTTTTTGCTTATATTTTGAAGGAGATTTTTTTGTATACAAATAAAGTGAATTTGAATTTTAAATATAATAAATATAATACAGTATAAAAGTAGCTTCAAATAAAATTGGGTGAGTTGAATACATCTGACTCGAATATAACTGAGTTGAATACATCTGACTCGAATATAACTGAGTTGAATACAGTGAAATACAGCGAAAATTTGAATACAACCGAATTTTAAATACACTTTACTGTAGTTATGAAATATAATTATCAAAAGTATAGCTATGCCTAATAAAAACCCCACAAAGTGTAGTGATTTATGTAAATTTCACTATATTTAACCCCAATTTCTAACTTTGGAGGTATCAGATGAATTTGACTCTACAAATACACTAAAGTTCTTAAAATTGAATTACACGAAAACAAGCTGAACAAGAAACAGAAAGTTAACTGAATGAGGGGAAAAAACTAATACTCCTAAGGTATTTTATAACATGCCTAATACAAAAAAACATGGTTTAACAATATAAATGAAGGGGAAAAAAGGAAAGTATAAAGTGAATGCAATATAGAAAATATTATACCAATAAAAAAGCAAGTCGTACAAATGAATGAAATGGAAAAAAGAAGGAATGATTAATGATAGAATAATTGTAATTATTAGAATATTAATTGTAATTATCTAGTAATAATTGTAATTGATAATAGGATAATGTGAATATGGTAGGTAGATAACTTAGTCAACTAATAACTTAATCTAGCCTAATCCTAGCCTTATCCTATCTAATCCTAGCCTTAGATGATGATTGTAATTGTGATATAATTACCACACTTTTAGAATGTTACAATTGAAAAAAATATTCTTACATGATAGCTATTAGTTAACTAAGTTATCTACCTACCATATTCACATTATCCTATCATCAATTATAATTATTACTAGATAATTACAATTAATATTCTAATAATTATAATTATTCTATCATTATTGTTTCTTGGCTCTTGCAAAGCAAACAGTACTAAACCAGGATAACTTTCTGAAATGCAGGTGGTTGCCTTAACAGAAGAATAGGGATAACTTCTCAGCTGGTAGGAGAATAGGGATACGTTCGTTTCGGCCAGAGCCTCCGTTTAAATCTGGCGCCAGCCAGATCTGAGCCTTCGATGGTCGCCGGTGGTCATCGCTGCTCTGGTAGTGGGACGGCGTCGGAGAGAGGGACAGAGAGAGAGGTGAGGGAGAAGAGAATAGTGGGGATAAATACAATCCATAAATTTAATGTATTTTGGTATAGCTATGAATGATAATTAACATATAATATTTAGGTATGAAATATAATTAAAACAAACTATAATTACGAAATATAATTATGTATTAATAGTTAGTCATGCCAGGTAAACTTTCCTTAAATATAATACTTCCTCCATTCCAAATAGTTGTCATGGTTCGTTTTTCAAGAGTCAAACTATATAAACTTTTATCAACATTTTAAAATATATTTTTTAATCAACTTAACATGAGAAAAATTAGTACTTTTCGTATAATTTTTGAACTACTAAATTTTATTTATAAAATATTGAGTTAATCTAATCTAATTTAACTTAAAAATTAATCAAATTTTGAAACCAAGGAAGTACAACTCTGGAAAGCTTGAAAATGTTCAGATAACTAAATTTATCTAAATTATAAAAGAAAAAGTTTATCTCAATTATGCCCCAGATTCAAAGGGTACTTCTTTATATACTATGTGTGCATGGCCTGTGTCAGCACAGGCCCAATATTTTTATATTAACTTTGTTTTGATATGAATTACAAATAAATAAGAAATTGATGCATGTTGTACCAAATCATACAAACAACATTGCATGCTAACTGCGGAATATGATGTATATACAATCTGGAACAAAACATTTATCCATGTTGGTACATTCTTTACAACCATGGCAATATCAAACACACATTATTAGCTGCTAAAGTGTTATATTCTTATCATCATCTACAGGAGAGCTATTTACATATATTTTCTCCAAACGAAGTTTGTGAATAAGTGATTCTTTGATAATGAATAAGGAATATTTGTTTTTCTGCTAAAGAGGATTAATCGAACTCATAATTCAGTAGATGCTTTTTATGAATGTATGGGCAAATGATGATGCGCATTCCATGTGGCGTATTCTTCTTAGCAGCCTCCTTAGAAGTTCTTGACAAAAAACACGCCGCAAGTATGAAGTGGTGATCAATTCTCACTGTTCATATCTCTAAGGAGCAAGACAATAAACGCCTAACAAATAATTTTGAAGCTTTCAAGGTAAGACGAAAGCATGTGACTTAATAGGCCAGCTAAGTACTCTCATGAACCTCAACAGGTTCAATTCGGTTAAAAAAAGGCTTAGTAATCTGAGGACAAAGCATAACGTACCATCTCAAAACCTTTATCAGTATTAGGCAAAGTCTTGAAAGAGAACCAATACAGAGCCCAACACATGTAAAAGATATACCTGCATCGCTTTTTTGCAGCAAGCAAATTGAACCTTTACTTTAGGGTAATCAAATCCAAAATTAATGAAAAAATGAAGATAACAACAGAGAGATTCACAATCTCCAGGTCATTGTAGAAATTTTGAATACCTGATTAAGAAAGAATTATCAGCACATCCTGCACCATTAATTAGTCTTATATTGCAGAAAGATGTAGGAAAAGGTGAGCGAGAAACATCTCCCCACACCTGAATATTCTCGAGTAGTGTCAAAAATATTCCATCGCAGAGCAGAAAAAAAACGAACCCCTCTATATAAGCATTAAAAAAATCCTGTATAAATGAAATAGGGCCTTAATTAGTTAAGAGAATGTTGGCAGTGCATGGATGTTTACAAAGATTATCAAAGTAATTGGGCCATGGGGAGTTAATTTTATAACATGTAAAGTGAGATATGGCTCATGTATGTGTAGAGACTCATTCAAGCAGTAGAAATAGATACCACAAACACTATAAAAAAACCTGCAATTTATATCAGTTCAGCCATACCTATTTATCAAAATCACTACTTTAAGTCATATCTTGATTCCAAAAGCAAAGTTAATTGAAGTTTAGCATATGCTTGAAAAACTCTAGTATTGTATAAGGTAATGTCCGGCCACGACATTTTTTTTAAAAAAAAATTGCGGTATCGGGACTTGAACCGGGAACGGGACATGGTCTCGTCCCGACCCGCCCCAGTCCCGCCAGGCCCGACCCGGTCCCGATCCCGCCCTAAACCCCCTCTTTGCACAAGCAACCGTTGCACCAACGACCATTTTACATTTTGGCCGTTGTGCAACGGTCATTTTTGGCCTCCCCTCCCCCGACCCCCCTACCCCCTTAATATTTATTTTTAACCCATAAGTTATTATATTTACACTTTAACCCAATTTTTCAACTATAAATACCTCATTTTCTCTTCATCTTTCTCACAAAATCTTCCTACAATCTCTTTAATCTCTCAATCTATCTCTCTACAAGTCTACATTGTCTACTAAATATTGAATTTTATTTATTCATTTGGGAGTGAAGTTAGCAACTAGCTTGAGGATCTTCCATCGAGCAAAGTTTCAATTTTCAACCTCTCGATTACACGTCGACGTTACGTCGGTGTTTGGTACATTCGTTCCTTCATTAAATTATTATTGTCTGTTTATTTTATTTAGCGCACTTAATTTTATTTACTTTAATTATTTATTAGTACAATTACAATGGAAGGATTTAAACGTATACTTACGGGTAAGGGTCAGGCTTCTTCTAGTAGGAGCAACAAGGGCAAGGGTACTTCTTCTAGTCATCCTATTTATAGACAGAATCATATTCCTACACATAATGATTTTGTTGATACCGAACATTTTCCTACAATATCATTAGATTTAGACGAGGAGCTATTTTCTGGAACTCAAGAAGACTTTAATTTAGATGATGATCTAGATGATACACCCACTAATGTAGATGACAACACACCCACTAGTGCACCTTCAACTGAAATGTCTCCTATTCCCCTAGTATGAGACAAGATCCAGAAAAACGACCATTAAAATCAGATTCATGAACATTTTTTGATAGGGATGTAGAGAATCAAGTAGCTAGATGTAAAATTTATAAAGATGTTTTAAAATTTAAAACTGAAAAAGGTCCCGGTGGGACAGGGGGTTTAACGAGACACGTAGCAAGGGCTCATCCAGCTAGGTATGCCCAATACGAGGCTTCAAAACCGGGTGCACAAATGCCCGCTCCATCGGGACAAGGTTCACATACTATCCCGGATCAAGTACAAGGTCAAATTAACCCCGCGACGGGGGAATTGTAGGCCCTAATTACAATAAACATAGAGATAGGGAAGCAATAGAAAAATTAGTTGTTGTGGAGGGTTTGTTTTTTTCATTTCCTTCATCTCCTGATTTTATTCATTACATTAGAGAAATGTATAATCCTGCTTTTAACAATTTTTCTAGATCAACTGTTAAGAGAGATGTATTTAAATTTGCACATGAATATCAACAGTAATTACATTATTCATTATATCATTTTAATGGTAAAGTGGCTATCATTTCTGATATAGGCCGTAGTACTAACGACCATGATTATTTAACGGTAACTTGTCATTTGATAGATTATAAATTATCTATGCAAAAACGTATCTTAGCGTATAAATATATAGATGATAGGCACACTGATACTTTTATTGCAGAAAATATTTATCAAGTGTGCGATTATTACGGAATAACTGATAAAATTATGATTATTACATTAAATAACGCTTCTTCTAACAATTATGCTATTACAATTTTAAAAAATAGTTTAACTCCATCTTTTCCAGATCATTTTCATATAAAATGTGTGTCATATATATAACTTAGCTGTAAAGGATGGTCTATCACTTTTTGAAGACATTCTTAGTAAAATACAATTTGCTATAAATTTTATTATTAAAAATAATAGAATACAACGAAAAAAAGAATATAAAAAACTTGTCGCGATTGCCAACTATCTTATAGAAAAATTCCAGAAGAAGTACCCACTAGGTGGAATTCTTTATACGAGCAACTACTTGTTGCTTATGACTATAGAAAACCTACAACTTTATTTTTTAACTCTCATAATCAAAATCCAGCTGATATGGTTGTAGATAGCGATTGGGGAAATTTTTTCGAACTTATTGTATTTCTAGAGAAATGTTTTCAAGCAACAAAAGAATTTTCCGGTATATATTATCCTACTATTTCAACTATGTTGTTTTATATAACTCTAATATTTTTACTGCTTAATGAATATATGGATAAATCAGTTCATAAGGCAGCTATTAAAAATGTTTATCAAAATTAAAAAATATTTTATTCCTATTCCCACTAGCTATATTATTGGTGTTGTATTAAATATGACTATCAAAATAGAAAGTACTAAATCACTTATTGAAACTATTTATGATTGTATAGCAGTACTACCACCTCCAAGTCCCAAAAATCCAAATCACTCACCACCTATTGAACAAATTAAAGAAGAAGTGTTGTCTAGCGTAGAAGACGAATGCAAAAAAATATATAGATTTTACCAACAAGAAAGTGCTAGCAACCTACCAGCTTCCATACCATCTTCTTCTTCAACATAACCTCACAAAAGACATGTTTCTGCGGTTAGTATTGAAAGCCTCAGAAATAGAATGTGCGGCCGTAACGCTACTAACCAAATTAGCGAATTTGATATTTTTGTTTTGCAGGGTTTTTTACCGTACCAAGCAGTTCTCAATGAAGAAGGACGTGAAGACTTGCTGAAATACTGGAGGGGGAATGAGAAGACCTTTCCGACACTTTCAATGATGACCCGAGATGTTTTGATCATTCAAGCGTCATCAACCCGGCATATATCAAATAGGAGAGTACATACACTCATTAGCCGGAGACAGCTTGGAGATTGCAATATTATTCAGAGATTGGATACGAACGGAGCGGAGAAGGTGCGGTCAACCGGAGATCAACGAAGAAGATGAAAACTACAATGAAATCTTATCTGAAGGTGATGGAAGCGACGTGGAGCAATTTGACCAACAAATACCAATTCCAATCGAAGAACCACAGGAAATTATCAAGAAACTAGAACAGGTTTTTTTCAAAATGTAATTTTTTTAATTGCAATTTTACTATGTAATTTGCAATTTTTGAACAACACCACAAAGTTGCAATTTTTACAATTGTATTTGTATTACAAAAAAAATCATATGTATTAAATAATATAAGAGGCACAAAAACAGCTTTGAGATGTTTTTATTACATTATCTCGTTCAATTATTGAGTTGTTTATATATGTTATTTCTTAAATTAAGTGCAAAAAAAAATCCTGCCACGACCCGACCCTGCCCCGTCCCGATCACGCCGACCCGATTCCGACGGGATCGGGATCGGGACGAAACTTCGGCAAATCCCACTTGTCCCGCCCCGACCCGATCCCGCCCCAACTCGTCCCGGCCCGGCCCATTGGCCACCCTTACTCTAAACATATGGTACGACCTGAAAGCAGCTCCAAGATCCATATGCTAGTAAGATATAGACTAAAGCTATTATATATGATCCTATAGTCACAACATGAGTCAGTCTAATAGTGGGCTATTACGATCCTGTGGATACACCATAGTCAGTGTAACCGTGGGAAAAAATTTCAAGACACTTGAAACAATGATAACAAAAATTCGGCAATCACCAAGGAGACAAAGAAGCTCGAAATGACTCATAGGAGGAGCTAATAACGGGTAAGTTTTGAAAAAGTTGGAATTAATTGTCATCTCATCGAAGGATTATGAACAATGAATAAGTATACAAATAGTTTAAGCAGCAATTGACATCTCAGTAAAGGTACTAAACAATGGAATACTTGTGGCTGAGAAATTTTCTAATCTAATTGCAAACTGAATGTGGCTCATATGAAAGGAAATGAGAAGTCTAACTTACATAACATATCTAGATATGCCACTTCACTTTATGATAATTCTGGTTGAGAATCTCTCCATTTCCTGTCAAGATAACCAAAACAAACACCATTGACTCATCAAAATGAAGCGAGATTGTTGGATGATACTCTGTCACTAAGGAGGTCAGGTTCGCCTCCCAACCAATCTAGTCCAGACTCTATTTTGTATGTAAAAGCATCAGAATCTTGAATTTGCAAAAGTACGTAAAATTTGAATGACGCATGTCTGAATTAAATTTTAAAAAGTGCGGACAAATAACTAATCGGATGAAAAGGAGAATTTCCAGGATGAAATTCAATATGATATTTAGGTTCTTTAGATCTTCTACTAAAGGCTCACCAGATACAAAATATCGAAAACGAAACAACAGATTGGAAACCTAAAATCCATAATAAATTATTCCAGTGCAATACTCCTAATTAGATGGATGAAAAGTTGCCTTCACTATTGGAAGTTAAGGGAACCATTGTAGAAGCTGCGTACAAATAAAGGAAGAAAAAGTTGCTCTGATGTACAGAAACCTGGTCAGTTATCTTAATCTAGCCTTTTGGACTACACACATGATATATATATATATGTCCGAATAATTCTTTTGTATAGTACACGTAGATTCCCTTGGTTTTTTCGTGTGATTACGTCTTTATAATTTAATTCCCCTTAGTGAAAATTTGATATCGCCACTGTCAGAAAGGTTATTGTGAAGTACAAGAGATGACTTCAGGCACAACTCGCAAGGCTAAACACCAACAGATGATTGCATATTTTTCCCAAAGACCCAAAGCCGAGCAGAAATTACTCACCCAGAATTAGTTGGCTCGAGCTTGATAATAATTACTCAAAACTTACAATACCTACTTTTTAGCCCGAAACACAAACACACATTACGGATACTCAACAACAGGATTAACATCAAAAGCCCATTTATTAAATTTGACAAAACACTCAAATTTTAACCAATAAATAAGAAGGGTCGCAAAAACGAATTCAACAGATATATAAAACACTCATTTGTTACCTTGGCATAAGCCATCATAAAAACAGAGAGCAGGAGAGAGTAATTCGGATATTTCAATCTCTAATACTTAGGAAAGCCATGGTTTTTCTGCTGCAAATATATCAGAGAGTAAAGAGGCAAGCGCAAAAGAGACTGGAACGAACTCTGTAGAAAGCCATGTAATGGTAGTGGTTAGCAGACGCTTAGACACGTAAACCTAAGAAATGAAATGACTACATTGCCCTCAGAAAGCATTTTAATGACCAATAACAGCCATGTCGTAACCTAGCACTTTCTATATAATAGAATTTTTCTTTCTAATCAGAGTTCGAGCTATTTTAGAACTGTTTCTATCTTTTATTATTATTTGTATGCAAATTTCTCCAGCTATTCCATACCAATAGATATTAATATTATCATATCCTATGCATTCTAGCTAACTACACGTAAATATAATATGTTTTTTATCCAATACAGATCTAATGCAACTTTATTGTCCGAGTGTTAAATGGCAGTGGCCTTGTGATCTCCCAAATGTAAATGGATCAACAAAATGAAGTAAAATATAAAGAAGGGTGGTTGGATTATTTTGAGATGGTTAGGTTATGCCTCGTTATTTGATCCATTTTAATCCAACTTATATTGATCCAAGCAAATATTGAGCGTAAAAGAATATGTTTCCTCTATTTTATTGATGAATGATTTATAATATATATAAGGTTACAAGAATATTTACTTTGATACAAATTAGGTAATCAATTAACCTAATTACAAATCCATAGGTTGATGCATATATACCGTTTCACGAAGATCCACATGTAAGAAGGCATTCTTGACATCAAGTTGATGAATGGGCCAAGACTTAGATATGGCAATGCTGAGGACGGTCCGGATGGTTGCGAGCTTTACGATCGGATTGAACGTTTCATCACAATCCACTACTACCTGTTAAGACCTACCCTCACCTGCAAGAAGAGCCTTGTACCTCTCAAAAGAACCATCGGAATTCTTTTTATGTCTAAAAATCCACATAGAATGAATAATGTTAGCATCAGGTGGATGGGGTACTAGCTCCCAGACTATTATCAATAAGAGCATTATATTCGTCAATCATTGCGGCTTTCCAATTAGGGTCGGACAAGGCATCCTTTAGGTTATGAGGGACAGGGAAAGGGACAACTGAAGTGGAAAGGTTAAACAACCGTTTAGGTTTATGAATTTTGTGCATAGCACGGGTTTTCATGGTCCGAGAGTGTGTCTCGGGACAAGGGATGGGAGGGGGGTTTGTCGTGGGACTGCCGGGAAGAGGAGGAAGGGCAGGGGTGACGGTACCGGCTGGCCGAACCTCAGTTTACCTAGAGGTGGCTACAGAATCACCCTGAGGCGGGCTGTTTCGGGCTACCGGCAGCAGAATCGGGTGGGCAGCTAGTCCCGGACTGGCCAAGGTGGTGTCGGGTGCCGGGGTCTGGGACGACGAACTATGTAAATGGTGAATTAGAAGATGGTTTAGGCCATCATTTAGGAAGTCGTATGAATGTCGAGGTGACGAGTGTAGACAGGCAAAGGGGAATTGAGACTCATCAAATAGGACATGACGTGAAATAATAATTCTATGGCTCGACAAGTCATTGCACGAGTAACCACGATGATTGGCAAGGTAACCCAGAAACACACACGGGGAAGACCAGGGGTAAAGTTTGTGAGTAGTCGGATAGAGAGGGTAACAAAGACATCCAAAAATACGCAAGTGTTGGTAGGAGGGGTTCCTACGTAACTGAATTTGGGTGAGCGACCGTTGAGCTAGAGACTTATTTGGGATTATGTTTAGGATATAAGTGGCCATGCAGAATGCGTAATGCCAGAATTGATGGGGAATTAAGGCGTGGAAAGTAGGGCACGAATGAGGTTGTTTATGGTTCGGATTTTCCATTCGGCTTTACCATTTTGGGAGGATGTGTGAGGGAAGGAAAAATGAAAGGTAAGACCGTTTTTGGAGCAAAATTGTTTGAATTGGTTATTAAAGAATTCCCTGCCATTGTCACATTGAAAATATTTAATGCTCTTTTCAAATTGTGTTTTTATGAAAGCACTAAATGAAGAAAAAATGGGGTAGAACTGGAATTTATTTCCAATTGGAATACTCCATAGAAAGTTGGAATAATCGTCCAAAAACAACACGTAATATTGATGGTCAGCCGTACTGAAAATAGGGGATGTCCAAAAATCACTATGTGTGATATCGAAAGACATTAAAGTACAATTTGTGGATACAGAAAATGATAATTTGACATGTTTCCCAAAAACGTAAGATTCACATATAGGAGTCCTAGAAATACGATTGCAATTAATAAAATTATTTTTTCTAAGAAAGCGTAAAACAGAGTCTCCCAGATGTCCTAATCCAGAATGTCATAAGGAAGACGAAAGATTAGCAAAGATTGAGGGAACTGAGGTTGGATTGTTGATGGCATTTGAAATAGGGTAGATATCTCCAGTGCTATCACATTTCATTATTCATCTCCCTGTCGTAAAATCCTTTACAGTAAAACCAAAAGGATCAAAGTCAAAGGAAACCCAATTGTCAGTTATGAAACGTCGCACAAAGATTAGATTCTTAAAGAGTTTAGGGAATGTATGACATTTTTTAAGATTAGTGGTGGGTGTGGTGGGGATATGGAGGAATGCCCATAACTACGGATGGGAATGCCTTGTCCACTATCAACAATAATATTCTGATTTAAATTACTAAAATTGAAATAAGACTAGATAGTACTTTGTGATGCCATCATGTGAGATGTGGCGCTTGTGTCTATATACCAATTTTTGTCTGGAGTGTTGAGTGATATTGTGCTCATAGATGCCTCAATGTTAGTCGGTGCATAATTCGATGGGGGGTTGTGCTGCGTAGGCATGTTGTGGACGTGGGCTAAGTATGCTAGGTTGGGCCTATCGGTTCTGAGGTAGAGTCCACGAGAATGTCGTATATGTGAAATGAGGGGAAGCCCATGATGGTGGGGCCTACGCGACCCACAGCGGATGGGCAACCCACGACGGAGCATGCTTCCACTACCGCGGTTGCTGCCCGTTGTTGCTGAATTTTCTTCTGTCGTGGCCCTTGCTGGACTGCCTACTCCGGCGGTTATTATGGGAGGAAGGGGACTGTTGCAGGTCCTCTGACCGATGGTTCTTATTGCCGAACCAGGAGGCCCTACCATCGGCGGAGGGCCCGATGGTGGTGGTCAGGGCGACGTCGACAATGCCGGCCCGTGTGGTACTGCACTTGATTTTCTGGGTTATCTCAAGGATGAGCTTCGAACGGGCCTCATAAAATGGAGGTAACAACATGCATTGCTGAAGGATGGTGGCAACACTGTCATATGATTCGTTCAAACATGAAATAAGTTGCATAACCAATCGTTGATTAGTGACTGGTGCGCCGACGTTAGAGAGTTGGTCGGCAAGCATCTTGAGTTCTTGACAATAGGAGACACGTTTGAGAAATCGTCCTGATGAACGTCTTTTAACTGATTTTTAAGGTGTAACACTCATTGAGTTTTGTTGTCGTGGAAAATATTGTCCAAACGTTCCCACGTTTGGCGGGCAGTGGCATCGGTCTGAAAGATGATGTGCAACAGATCATTAGATATCGTACTGTATATCCACTGGAAGACGGCTGCGTCCAAACGAAGCGAGTGCATTATTAGAAGTCGAAGTCGATGGTACGACTGTGGACTTCGGCATGGCAGGGATGATGTGGTCGATAACTTCGTAAACAAGACAATGGATCTTAAAAAGTTCCGCCCACGAGGAGTATTGAGTCTTTTCCATCTCAAAAGTCACATGGATGAAGTTTTTAATGTTGTTTACGGCAAGTGCCGGATGGAATTTGGTTTTGTTAGTCATGGAAGAGGAAATTTATGAGGAAGATGGAGGGAGAATGACCGGAAAAATTAGGGTTCCGTTGTGGATAAAAGAGGGAGGGTGGCCGAAAAAGGTCGGCGACTAAATTTCCGACGTGGGCTAGGTGCCGACAATGGAAAAAAAGGTGGCGGCCGAGAAGGTGTATCGGTGGTTAGGGTAGGGTTTGTAGTTTTAGGATACTAATATCATAAAGGAATATGTTCCCTCCATTTTATTGATGAATGATTTACAATATATATAAGGTTACAAGAATATTTATTTTGATACAAACTAAGTAACTAATTAACTTAATTACAAAAGGATTACAATTCTGCCTAAAATATGATATATACAATTAATACAATTAATGAAAGAATATTTGAAAATATTCTATTAGAGCGGGTTAGATCTTGACCCGTTTATACACTTAACCCGTTTTGACCAGTCCAAATTTAACCAATCCGTTCGTTTTCCACCTCTAGTTATCCCATATCGTCATTTTCAGATTGACAAGGAAAGGTCAACGGTTGAGAATTTTCAGGGAGCGCACTGCGGATGAAAATATAATATGTGGGAGTCCACGGCCATGCCCTTAAAATAACTCATACAGTAAAACCTCTATAAATTAATAACCTTGGGACCATGAAATTTTATTAATTTAGAGAGATATTAATATATCGATAAATTAATATTTTATTAATTAAAAGAGATACTTTTTAAATTCAGCAAATTTAGTACATACATATGTATTGAAAATAAATGAATTCATATATGTTTCATTGATTATATTCATGCATCAACCAATTCTTTGTAACTAATTAAATATATTCATGTATAATATCAATTCATTGTATACAATTAACTATTATATTCATGGACGCATGTATCAATTCATTGGAATTACTTAAATAATGTATACATGTTTACATTAATTCGTTGCACTTAAATAACTATTATAGCCAATTAAATATATTCATGCATGATGAATGAAACATATACTATATAAATCTCAATATGGAAATAAAATAATTCATAACACCCAACCATGTCTTCTCATCTAAAAGGCATCACAAAATCATCCATGAATGATCAAATGCGTAAAGCATTATGTGCGTATAAGAGAGACCATCTCACATGCACTCAAAAAGATTTACAAGAGTGGGTTGATGAAAAATATCGTTTGAAAGTTAGTCAAGGTACAATATCAAACACTCTCAAGAGATCATCGGAGTACCTTTCAGCCAATTTTGAGAAGGGTGGGCATATTAAGCGACACAAATCGGCGAAATATCCAGATATGGAGAAGGTTCTTTATGAATGGTTTCTTCAGTACCAAGATCGAATCAACATGACCGGAGAGCTTATTTTGGAGAAAGCAAAGGATATAATGAAGCTTTTGCATCCTCAACACCCTCATGAATTTTCTCAAGGTTGGCTTGAAAAATTCAAGGTAAGACATGGTATTAAATCATTCCGTCGCTTTGGAGAAAGTGGTTCGGTTGACATGCAGGACATGGAAATGAAACTGGAGGCTATAAGGGAGAAAATAAACCAATTTCCCATTAAAGATGTTTTTAATTTGGATGAAACAGGTCTGTTTTACAGTTACAAGTGATCACTCTCTTGCAACCAAGCAACTTGAGGGAAGAAAGCAAGACAAAGAGAGGCTTACAATTGTTATTTGTTGCAACGAGGATGGTTCGGAAAAAATTCCTTTATGGATTATTGGAAAATATGCAAAGCCACGTTGCTTCAAAAATATCAACATGAGCAGCATCAATTGTCATTATCGTGCCAACAAGAGGGCATGGATGACTAGTGTGCTTTTTGATGAATATGTTCATTTGGTTTGATCACAAAATGAATGGCAGAAGAATCTTGTTGATGGTTGACAATTGTCCAGCCCATCCAAAAAATATTGAAGGGTTACGGAATGTTGAGTTATTTTTTTTGCCAACTAACATGACATCAAAGATTCAACCATGTGATGCATGAATAATTAGAGCTTTCAAGATGCACTATCGTAGGAGATTCTACAAAAATCTACCGGAAGGTCATGAGTTGGGGCTACCTAATCCTGAAAAGATTAATGTTTTAGATGCCATCAATTTTGCAGTCTCCGCTTGGACAACCAATGTTTCTCAAGTGTCAATAGCAAATTGCTTTCGACACTACAAAATCCGTTCAAATGAAGAAATCTCAAGTGAGACAAACTTTGAAGAAAGCCTACATGAGCTTGAGAATATGGTCAAGGATGTTGGTTATCGCAATGAAATGGACGTCAACAAATTGGTGGACTATCCGGGTGAAAATGATGAATGTTCAATGGTTCAAAGTTTAGAGGAAATTGTTGTTGATATTATTGAAGATCCTACTAATGATGAAGCTGAAGATGATTCAATACCATTGGAATCAGTCACGAGAAAGGAGGCTTTGAGCGCGACAACAACTCTTCAAAATTTTTTGTTGCAGCTAGAGAACTCGACAGGAACTCTTGGCTGCAATTAAAAAAGTTAGGGATGAAATCCAATTAGATTTAAATTTTAAGAAAAATCAAGTAACAATAGATTCATATTTTAGCAAATTACCATAATATTTATAATTGTAATATTTATAAATTATTAATTTAGAGTTTTAATGGGACCTAATATTTATAAAGGGATTTTCCGAAAAATTATTATCTTATTATCTTATCGAATTTGATGATTTTTTACAAAGGCCCAAGTCGGGACCGGAAGATTTGATTATTTTAGAGAGTTTATTAATTTATAGAGTATTAATTTATAGAGGTTTTACTGTACTTGGGTGATTTTTATTTTTCTTGATGGTGAAACTCTATTATATATATATATATATATATATATATATATATATATATATATATATATATATATATATATATATATATATATATATATATATCATATCATTGAAGTCCATTAACCTCCTTAGATTTTGTGAATTTGGTAATAAGATTAGTTTGTTCAAATTCCTGGTTTGGTATAGCACATATCGGATACAGTTAAAACCCAGCTCTGGTAGTATTTAACAAAATATTCTTTTTATTATACTTTTTTCACTTGAAATTGTTTGGAAAGAAGATCCTCTTTATGTTTGTCTGTCCTACTAATTAAGTAGGAAAGAAAATAAGGAAAATACATTAAAACTCTCCAAAACTATATGCATTTTACTAGTTTCATATTTAAATTATGGGGTGTTTACATTACCCCGAACTACAATACTCCACTAAAACCCTCTTAATGAAACTGAATTAAAGAGTGTACTTCACGCGCTTTTCATATATCATCTCAAGTTACGTGGAATGACACGTGACATTTTCTTCAGAAACACTCTCCCTCCCCTCAAGCTTGGTATCATTTGCAACTTACATGGTGTTTGTAATACCCCCCCCCTATCCTAAATTTCTAGGATAAAACAAATTTACTTTCTGCATTTTTACTTTCTGTAAAGACTTCTTAATGTTAATAAAACACTACCAAACAATCATTTTGGTGGTTTAGCAAAAAAAAAAAAAACTAGGATGGTTAATGGAATGATCTTTTTCTGAAAAAATAGTTTTTTTCTAAGTAAAGCATTTGATATATTCGTGTTTATTAAAATTCGAACCTTTAAAAAGTTGGAGCTTTTTAAAAATTTCTTTGGTTCTATGTTTTAATATTCAACATTTTGTTTCGTTTATGTTAATTTCTTGACATAACTGTTACTTTAGTGTTATGGGTTTCTACTGGGTCTACTATTTTTTACTAAATTCTGTCGTTATTTGTAACTAGATTACTGTTATTAATTATTTTTTATATTACTATTATTTCTGGATATGGTACTTAACTGAAGATGACCTGGTGGTTTCTGGACAACGAGAAAAAAGGGTTGATTTGCACAAATTCCATTTTTATTGCCTTGTATTTAGAAGTTGACTATTTTAAGGACAAGTTCATGTGTACTACAACCTAAATGTAAGGAGAGTAGCTTATTATTCAATTAAACTAAATATATGAGTATCCTTATATATATAGTATTTAATAAAAAAAATCCTCAGTAGATATATCATTACCCTCATATGATATTTAATAAATTATTTTCCTATTTTTTTTCTTTTGGTGTAATTAATTTCCTACTTATAGAATGGCTACATTTAGAATATTTTCTCTTTAGAAATAATTTGAAAGCCAAAAATCAATCCATCCTTTCCACATTTTTCCATTTTTTTCGTTTCAATTACGTTTCAAGTACAAGAGTTATGTCCTTTCAGAATAAATGAAAAATAAGTCCAGAGGTCCTTACTATTAAATTTACAACCGGTCACATTTTAATATTTGTGAATGCTCTCAATGGGTAAATACATATCTTGAATTGCTTCAACAAGTACGTTCCATTTTTAAATTATGAAGGATGGTTAGTGAATTGCTTAACTGCTATGGCTAATAAAAGGCCTATACGCATATAGGTGTTTTCGAAGATCATATTTTAAAGTCTTTGAAATGTATCAAAGTAATATCTAAAGAAACATTTAGTACAAAGATAAAGTAGGATGATGAATTATGAAAAAATTAAAATGAATAACATAGGGAGACACGAAGAGAATAAGGTGAATTAGTATAACGACTAGACAAAAAAAGAATTAATATAATGCGACTCCTAGGTAAGTAATCTCTTTAATTATTCATATTTGTCATCTTAGAAATTTAATTTCTGATTTAATACTTCTTTCTCCTTCCCTTTTTTTATTTTTTCTCTGATATTTATTTTATTCTTCGTGAGTATAAAAAGTATATATATATAAATCGGATATTAAGAATGAGAATCCGTAATCCTTTGTGCTAATTGATGGATAATGCTGGTAATAAATATTCTTCTCACGAGATGAATGTAACATAACAACGAAAGATGGCCCATTTTGGGGACAATCAACAACCGTAAAGAAAATCATGAGAAGAAAGAAGACAGATCATGAGAAGAAAGAAGATAGTTCACAATACAAATTGTGAATCCACAACTGATGCAAAGGACTACACAATACTTATTTCTTCTTTATTTTTCTAATTATAGATTTAATCATGTTCTACCTTATTTATTAAGATTCATCATTATAATAATGGTTTCTTGATAAGTGGAAATAGAATACGAAGAATAAATATAATAAAAGATAATTGATACGTTATTATCTAAAAAGATAAAGAGTAAAAAGGAAGTTACAATGATGTGAATTAGTTAAGGAGCAAATTTCTCAAAATATAACAATAGTTTACTCATAAATGAGGCGGTTATCTCAACAATAAATTTGGATAAAAATTTACTAGATTGTGGAAAAGGCAAACATAGATGTTAGAATATGGAAAAGCCATCGTTGTAATTTGTTTCAAATGTAACACTTTCGATATGTTGTTGCAATAGGTTTGTGTCACTCTTTCTCCCTCATTTTCTTTTTAAAATTCTGACATTTTTTATTTTTCTTATTTTTGTTAAAGATTTTATTTAAATTACGAGAAATATGAAACGGAAATTTAATTAGTACAATTTTAATTATATTAAAATTATTTATGATCACGCAAAGCGCGGCTAGTAGTTAACTAGACCACATACGGGACCTTACAAGTTTCAATGATATTGATTTGATTCGGGACTCTAATTAATTTGTTTGCTTGTGATATTTGCTCTTTTTTACCATTGCTACTTACTTTGAACTCTTTTCAGTAACAACATTATAGAGACAGAAGAGCTTGTAATCCTCATGTATTTTGTTAATCTTTAAAATTCTGAAACAAAGGTGAGATACTATAGCTGAAATGGAATCGAGAAATAAATAATGGAGTACATGAATTCCTTTCATTTCTTCCTCTCTCCCACACTCACTTATTAAAACAGATGTAGATGCTACATTTTGTTACCACTCATATTTCTTGTCAAATGGACCATCTTGATGGGGTCCAAAATAAAAGCCATCCTCTTGCACTTTCCAAAAGCATTCAGAGAGAAAAGCACCAAGGGATCCACATCTGCCAGATATATCGCCATTGTAAACATCGAAAATCTTATCTTTTCCATTCCACCAAAAATGGCAAAAGTACAGTTTACCACCGAAGAGTTGCTCACGAAACTTAAACCTAAACTCGTCAGGCGCATTGATTTTCTGATATCCCAGATCGTTATTTTTATCTTGACAATGAAGGGTTAAAGGTGGAGCACCATTTGGGAGGGCGTCAACGATGTGCATTAAATAACCAGTAGAAAACAATGCAAGTTTTGGGGTCAACCCTGAACTTCTCACTAGAGCAAGGTTAAGTGCAAATATGAATGAGAAGAAAAGGTTAGTGCTCTTGAGATAACTCATGTTTGGTAATTGAAATTGTTCTATCTTATCTTGAAGCTATGTATATTTGTGCTATGTATTTATATATACATGAGAAGAAAGGTGAATCTTGCTAATTAACTTCTTTAAATTTTGTTAACATAGAAGAAATGTGTGACTTTCAAATTGCTTCTAATCAGGAAAGAAATTATTCTATAGGTGACCGTTAAGTAGGAAATTAAGGAAAACAATTTATTAAATATCATATGAGGATAATGATATATCTAGTAAGGAAAAGTATTTATTGAATATATCATATGAGGGTAATGATATATCTAAAAATTGATTGCACCAAATGAAAAATTAGTAAAACAATTTATTTAATAAAAATGGTATGAGGGTAATGATATATCTAATCAAAAAAGTATTTATTAAATACCATATGAGGGTTACGGCATATCTAAGAATTTATTGCACCAAATGCAAAAAATAATGAAAATAATTTATTAAATATGGTATGAGAGTGATGATATATCTAGTCAGTAAAAGTAAATAAATACCATATGAGGGTAATAGTATAACTAATCCAGTGAAATAATAAGCTTACTTTTTCTTTTTGGTTCAAGAGTAAAAATCTACTCTACCTATATTGATTAGTTTGTGTACACATGAATTTCTCCGTATATGATTAAAATCAAGCAAAAGAAATATGAAAAAACTTTATGTCACAATAAATTAGAGAATTCTAGGGTTGTCCAGTAGGCCGGGACGTCCCGATCCTGCCCCTGCCCGTCCCGACCCTCCTCGACCAGACCCCGCCGTGTTAAATTATGGGATGGGGATAGTCACATTTCGGGTTCAAAATCGGGACGTGACTATGGCGGGTTCCACCTATACCGGTCCCGCCCCATCCCGCCCCCGACCCGTCCCGTGCCACACAAATGGTCATTTTCAATTTTACCGTTAGCAATTGCTAGAAATGGCCATTTTGCCCCCCCCCCCAACACCCCCCTACCCCTTAATATTTATTTTTAACTCCTATGTTAGTATATTTATACATTAACCCTATTTTCAACTATAAATATCTCATTTTCCTCTTCATTTTTCTTTCAAATCTTCCTACCATCTCTCTAATCTCTCTCTCTCTATCTCTCTCTCTCTATCTCTATCTCTATCTCTCTCTCTTTCTCTACAAGTCTAAATTTCACACTAAATATTATATTTTATTTGGTAATTTCTATCAAAGTTCAAAAATTGGGAGTGAAGTTGACAACTAGCTTGAGGATCATCGAGCAAAGTTTTAATTGTCAACCTTGATTACACGTCGACGTTACGTCGGCGTTTGGTACACTCGTTTCTTCTTTTATTTAAATTATTATTGTTACTTAATTTTAATTATCGTACTTAATTTTCTTAACTTTAATTATTTGCATAATTATAATGGAACGAGGTGGACGTTTTTCTGGTAGAGGTATTAGGGTAACAGGGGTAAGAGTGCATCTTCTAGTAATCCTAATTATGATAATTTCACTCATGTAGATTAAACTGGATTTTTTAATATTAATATTAATATATCATTAGATCATGAGGTATATTCTGCATCTGAACCAGACTATGATTTAGAAAATGAATTACAAGATAATTTAGATAATACACCCACTAGTGCAACTCCACCTCAGGCTCAGACTGAGTCTCAGGCTGAAACTGAAATTGGAATCCCGCCTATTCCGCCTAGTATGAGAAGAGGCCAAAAACAACGAAAGTTTAAAATCACCTACATGGAATTTTTTTTGAAAGGGACATTCCTAATCAACTAGCTATTTGTAAAATTTGTCGCGAAATTTATAAATTTAAAACTGAAAAAGATCAAGGTGGGATAAGAGGTTTAATGAGACATGTGGAAAACTCACACAAAGCAAGGTATAACCAATACTTGGCTGAAAAAGCGGGTGTGCAAATGCCTTCTGAGTCGGAAGAAGGTTCACATGGTATCTCTCGACCAAGTACAAGGTCGTTAACTCGATGACGGGGGAGTTATAGGTCCGAAATATGATAAACACAAAGATCGAAAAATTTAGCAAAATTAGTTGTTGTGGAGGGTTTGCCTTTTTCATTTCCTTCCTCTCTTGATTTTATTCATTACATTCGAGAAACATATATTCCTTCTTTTAACGGTTTTCCTAGATCAACTATTAGAAGAGATGTTTTTAAATTTGCGCATAAATATCAACAATATTTACGTTATGCATTGTATCATTCTAATGGCAAAGTGGCTATCACTTCTGACATAGACCGTAGCACTAATGGTAATGATTATTTAATTGTTATATGTCATTGGATAGATCACATGTCTATGCAAAAACGTATATTAGCATATAAATATATTGATGAAAGACACACTAGAGTTTTTATTTCAAGAAATATTTATGAAATTAGTGAATATTATGGAATTACTGATAAAATTATGACTATTACATTAGATAATGTTTCTTCTAATGATTATGTTGTAAACATTTTAAAAACTCGATTTACTCTATTTTTTTCCGATATTTTTCATGTTGACTAGCTTTCAAGTACAGACTAATCACATTTAATTGCATGGTTTACTCCTCAAATGGACTGGTTTTAAATTTTTGCCTTCAAATGGGGTGATTTTAAGTTTTATCCTTTAAAATCGAACTTATATCTGCAGGGTATATGTTTTTTAAGGGAGTGGAATATAACTTATAGAATATTATAGTGCAAAAATATAAAATTAAATATCGTGAAAAGATTATTTGATATGAGGGGGAAAAAATTAAAGACCAACATAAAAGACAACAAAAGCGCAAATGATCCAAAAAGGAAGTACATGTTTGAATTTTAAACTTCAAAGTTCAAACTAGGTGGCAGCTTCAAACCACTGGTCTACATTTTAAAAAAGTAGTCAATTTCTAAATACAAGGCCATAGAACATTGCTATTTGTCCAAATCAACCTCTTTTTTCCTGTTGTCCAGTAATCACCTTTAGTTGGGCTATTGGATTTACTGAAAGCAATTTTCTTCCGAAAACTTTCACCAACTAATTTTCTTTTTTAATTGGGACAAGAAATGTCTAAAAGTACTTTTTTTTCAGTTCTACCATTGAGGATAACTTTTCTTATTCTCCTCACTCACTAACTACTACTAAGGCCTAATTTGTTTTCATTAAGATAATAATTAAGTTGTTATCTTTAAATCTGAACACGAAATGATTAAGATTATTTGTTTTTAAACATTTAAATGTGCATAATGCATCTATTTAAACATAATAAATATACAATTCAAATTAAAAAGTAAATAAATATTAAAAAATAAATATAAATTTAATAAAATAAAAATATCATTTAATAAAAAATGAAATATTTATGTTCGCTAATGGTATTGGAGATGCTTTGTGGTGATGGTAGTGACGGTTGGTGCTAGTGTCTAGTAATGATGGTGGTGGTGATAGTTGTGATTGTGGGGGTGGTTGGCGACGGTGGTGGTAGTTGACAATGGGGGTGGTGATGGTTGTGATGGAAGAAGTAGTTAGTGGTGGTGGAGTGGGGGGAGTGTGTGGGAGATGGTGGGGTGAAGGGGTGGGATGGTTATGATAACAAAAGTGGTTAGTGGTAATGGGGTAGGGATAGAGAGTGGGTAGGGGTGGTGGTGGTGGTGGGTGGGGGTTGTGATGACAGAGATGGTTAGGGTGATAGTGTAGGGGTGGAGAGTAGGTAGGGGTGGGGTGGGTGGTGGTTGTGATGACAGAGGTGGTTAGTGGTGGTGGGTCGGGGTGAAGAGCGGGTAGGGGTTGGTGGGTGGTGGTGGTGGGGTGGGGTTGGAGGGAAGGGGTGAGGTTGTGAGGGTGTGGTTGTGGACAAAATTGTGGTAAAAAATATTCATACAAAAATTACATCTTAATGATAATAAGACTTTATTCAAGATCATAATGATTAAGACATATTCAGGCCTAATAAGTGATTAGATCTTAATGTAAACAAATGCACTTAATGATCAAGGTCTAAACCATTCAGATTCAGATATCTATTAAGTGTAAACAAATGAGGCATAATTCTCCTACTTAATTAGTGATTGATATAGTCAATTATGATTTAGGGAAAAGGACATGGTGTGACCACAGCAAAACGAAAAAGTCCAAAAGGTCCAATTTTGAGTAAATGACCCGAAATAACTTTTGGACCCAAAACAAAGACAATTTTATCCCACGGCTCAGACTTTTTCTCTTATCTTCTTCCTTTTTAAAATAAAAAACAAGCAAAATGTCTTTCGTGACTTTGAGTTCACCACCACCGGCACTCCTTCACTTCTCTCCCCTCCATCATCTTCCCTTTTCCCCATTTTTGTTTGTTAGGTGTAATAATTATGTGGATATTATATGTAACTATCGATTGGAATAATCATAATCTTAGAATTAAAAATCTTTAGCTACTTTTAGGCAAAAAATTAGTTCACAAGGTGAAAACTAGAAGAAAAACTATGAAAGACAACAAAATTAAGAGCTGAGATCAGTTAACTCACTTGAAAATCAATACTGTAAACCCCTAATTTGATTCAGATCTTCGGATTTTTTTATATATAAGGAGCATCTTTTGCTTGCATTTAGATTTTATCAAATATATATTGTAATATTATTGGAGATTTCACCTTTGTTGGTTCCATTAACGATTGACGGAGATGTCAAGTCTGGCCTAAAAAACCATCTTCGACGAACTCCATCTAATACTAATGCTGCTCCAATTCGTCTTGCTCGTCGCTCCATTTTTCATTTACTCTTTCATATATGCCGGTCATTTTGTACATGTGTAAAATTATGTATAATAATTGTATAATATGTATATCATTAGTGTATATACATTATACATTGATTATATGTTGATTAAATATTTATTATACATACATTTTCTATACATATATATTATTGATACATATTCTATACATGAATGATATAATTCATAGACATATGCTGGAATTAGTTGAAAAATGACTAGAAAATAGAATTATTTTTGAAAAGTCTAAAAAATGTAAAATTTATGCATATATAGGTATCTTTCCACCAAGAAATGCTACTTGTACAAATTTGTCAACAATATTTTGCAGAAATTGAGAGTTAGATAATATTCTATTAAATCACTATTACTTTATTGATAAGATTAACAAATTATTATACACATAATAGTAGAACCAATTCCACAAAGTGTTGTTGTGTTTTTATTGTTCTTTTGCTCGTTTTCCTTTCCCCCCTCAAGTGCTAAGCATCTTCTTTTGTTATATAATCTGTGGAATCATTATTTATATAAATTGGCCTACAATGTAACTAGACATGTCTATCGGGTTGGGGACCCGATCGACTCGGCCCGATCCGAAAAAATCAGGATCAGGGTTAGCTTATATCTGACCCGAAAAAGCAGGAACCCGATCATATGTAGGGTCGGGCTAGGGTCAGAATTTTTTACCCACTTGATCGGCCCGATCACCGACCCGACCCCGATCCGCGTGCCTTTTTAATATAATTTATATTATTTTTTATTTTATGAATATTTATGTTTTACTTATATAGGTGAAGAGACAAACGAAGAAGAATCTAGTGATGACGATGACGATGATGATGCTTATGATGATGTTGATGAATTATTGTGATGTTGGTTTGTACTTGCCTCATGTTTGTTTATGGATTTACAGCTAAAAGTGTGGAATCCGCTTCAGTTTTTTTTTGTGTAATTTTTAATGATTTCATGCTTTTGTTTGTTGTAATTTTTAATTGATGACAAATTATATCGGATAACGGATTGGGTAGAATTGCAATGTTTGCTTACTATTTTTATTTTGTAGAGCGGTCAGGGCCAAGGTCAGAAAATTTTAAAAAAAATAAGATCAGGATCGGGCAAGTAGGAAAAAAAAGTCACTTGACCCGGCCCGACTCGAACTTTGGACAGGTTTAAATGTAACTAATGTTATAAAAACTACATAATTGCAAAGAATATAGAGAAATACTTTAGAAAAGGGAGAGACTTTGTATTTCACTTGTTGGTGTACATAAGTGAGAGAAATACTCTTATTTGTAGGAGAAATACTTCTTGGCCACCAAATAACTCAACTAGTTGATTTCGTTCTATCCAAATTGGTTCTTTTCTTAACTAGTTCTTGCCCTCAAAGTAACACAAAAATGAACATACAACCCAAACCCCATCTGACACATTTCCTCTTCGTGATCGCAATTACTAGGTCATGTGATCGCATGCACCAGTCTGTACAGCAGAATATCTAAAGTTGTTTTTAGTCCTAACTTGTTTGAAGCAATTCCGAGCCCCTCATATCCCAACCCAAACTATATATACAAGTCACAAATTACTATATCCATATCTATAAGTGATCAAATTATGAATTTGAACAAAAATGTTCAAAATAAGACGTAGGATTGTTACACTAGCGATCGTTAGTTCCAACTACACCTGTCCAAAGGTCTGGTCGGGTCGGGTGATTTTTTTTTTTTGTTTGCCCGACCCTGACCCTATTTTTTTTTAAAAAATCCGACCGTGGCCCTGACCCTTCGGGGACCCTACGGGTCACGGGTCGGCCCCGACCCGTAGGAATTTTTTGACGGGCCAAGGTCGGGTCGGGTCGAGAATTTTATTTTTTAAAAAAAATTAAATTTCCAAAACTGAAATTGGCATTCACCCCTACATTACCACAAAATTCCGACATTGAAATGTATTGTATATCGTGAGATCTGACTAAAGAAAAAGAAAATTAGAAACCGATTTGGGGAAAAACACAAATTGATTGGGAAAATGGACGTTTTTTCTAAAAATTGGCTGCGCCAAACCGCCTTATGGCTGTTTGACCGGCCCTGTCTCTAAAAAAATACGCAAAATCAAAAACAAATCGGGTAAAACAGACATTTGAACGCAGAGTTATGACCATTTAAAGTTTCACCAAACTACAACTACTTTCTCTCCCTACATTATGCTTCCGTGATATTAACAGAACGACTAATAATATAAATATATAATTAATAATCAACAACCGTTTTTATCTTATTTTATGTCGAGCTCAATGTAGATTAGAGCAATACATATATTATAAAAACATGCATTATATCACTTATTAATGACAAAAATATATATAAGTACAAAATAAATATTAATGAAGGAAAAATAATATAAATTATATTAAAAAAATATGCGGGTCGGGGTCGGTCGGGCCGGGTCAGACGGGTAAAATATTCTGACCCTGGCCCGACCCTGACGCTGGTCGGGTCCCCGCTTTTTCGGGTCGAGTGGCTTGCAGGTCAGCTCGGGTTGGGTGGGTCCCGACCCGGTGGACATGTCTAGTTCCAACTTATAAAACTGGTGACTAATATTAAGGTGGATTTCAAACAAGTCTGTTATTTATAAGCTTTGAAGCATCAAAGCAAAAATTTGGGTTTGCAAAATGGAAATCATTTTCAACTGGTTGTTCCATAAGCTAAGTGAACTTATATTTGAATTTTGAGGTTGAAGAATAGCACTATCTATGTCACTTCTATATCATATGTATGTGACGTGCATATCATAGGTACGTGACATATATACCATGTGAATAATAATCGCATGACATACATTGTATATCTATCACACGCACCATCCTTATTTTTGTATCAAAACCAATTCAAATTAGTTATAAATGCATTCAAATTTTAGAATTGATTCCTCCAAGCTATTTTCACAAGATCAAGCAACACCACTTGATTTTCAACACAAAAAGTTGAGCTTAAATGAAATTCAATTTAAAACTTCAACTTGACAATGATGAAATTGAATATCTTTTCTCAAATTCGATTTCCCAATAGAGAATAGCAAGTAGAATTAGTTCAATAATAAAAAGGGTGGCAAAAAGTGAAGATAGCCCGAGTAAAATTGGCAATATATAAAGATTGACCTCGAGTCTTATCTGTTATCCATTAGAAGACATTTTCTCGCTTCTCTATGTACGAGATCATTGGATGCATACATCCACACCTTTTCCCTTAAGTTATTACAAAATGAGAAAGTTTGGTTATATAGGGTAATTGTTTAAAAGTGTCTATATAAAATATAATTATAGCTTTTAAATTGTCATGCGCTATAAAATTCCCTTATACATAACTGTTTGACATAAGATAACATTCATAAAGCTTAGGGAAAAAGGATGAAAATATTTTTGAATTATTCGAAATAGAATAACTTTGTCTTCTATTTTGTTTTTGAAACAAAATGCCCTCAATGTTAGTTAAGTAGCTCAAAAATATATTTCTCACAAATGATTCCTCCAGAACAAGGGAAAAGGGATTAGATTCGCCCTTGAAAAATATTCGAATCCGTTTAAGTTTTGGATAACTGCTCTTAATTATAAAAATTTGAGCTAAAATTATATTGTAGATTATGAAATTGCTTTGACTATTTCAAAAGACAAATTTATACACTGCCAATTTTATGTAGTATAATGTTTAATTACCAATATTCATTTTATTAATTAAACATTTATTCTATTCTCTTTTAAACCTATTATACACACGATTGAAACCTATGGTGACTTAAAGTTACGATAAGAATATAAAGCAGTAAGGTATAATTGAATTTTATTTTATTATATCATTCTTAGAGTTGAAATAAATCTATTCTATTATTATAAATATAGGAATGAATTATAAAATTATTACTTAAGAAAATGCATACTATTATTTTATGTTCAGAAAGAATAACTCATACCTAATACATAAGAAACCATAAAGAAAAAGCTACATGTCAATATGTCATCATTTTGTTTTGTTAAAACGGAAAGTCCTTATACAACTTATTTTCTTATTGTTGTTAATTGTTATTATACTTTTCTCATACATTCAAATCCCAAAGAATTGAAAAGAACAAGGGGAAATTATCCTATTTTTAATAGTGCAAGGATAAAATTGGTTCTTCTTTTCTTGTTCTATAACAACTGTTAGCGGGAAAGGTGAAAGAGATGACTAAATTATCTATAACAAATAGTTTAGAAATATTTTTGACTATTTTCCCTCAAAGATTATCCTATACAATGGTGAAGCAGATTGGCGTGCGTTGGTTTAAATATATAGTCTCAGATTCAGTAATAAATTGGACTTTAAATATAAGTTCATATTTAAATTTAGATCTATCTACAATATTTGGCTAGTCTTCTCCTAGAGCAAATTAAAGTGTACTATTTAATACTCCCTTAGTTCAATTTTAACTATATTAAAAATAATTGTCTAATTTTATTTGTCCACTTTAAAAAATCAAGAGATAATTTACCACTTCATATCTATTTTACCCTTGTAATTTATTATAGGGTTGACAAGTTCAAGGAAATTTTAGTGGTTGCATAATTTTTAAAGTATATTTTATTTATTTCAATCATTAGCTTACTTAGCAATAATTATGGGTGATATAGCAAAATTATCATTCTATTTTTGTCTCCTTAATAGAAGTGTCAAGTCAAAGTGTGACAAGTAAAAATGGAGAGGGGGAGTACATAAATATTCAGTGGGCACAAAAGATGCCACCAAAATATGCAACGTTTTTTCCGGCTGATATTTAAAATATAAATTACATACACACATAATGTATCTGTATTTGACATCTGTAACAACAACAACAACAACATACCCAATGAAATCCCACATCGTGGGGTCTCGGGAGGGTAGAGTGTACGCAGACCTTACCTCTACCTTGGTAGGTAGAGCGGCTGTTTCTGAGAGTCCGTCGGCTCAAGACAGGCATATGCACAAGCAAAAATAAGAGAAAACAGTCAGACACTGTTAAGAAATTTTAAGCAGTATAAAAACTGTTGGTATCAAAAGCGAATACGTAATGATAGCCCATTTTGAAAAAAAAAATAACTATCACATATAGCAGTAGAAATCAAACTACAGGGGACTGTAAAGCAATACTACACCTATTCGTATGATATGCTAAGCGGACCTACAGTAATAACACTACAACTACCTGTCTGTAAGCGTACATAGGACTATGCTCGACTACCTACTACCCTATTTATGTCCTCTACAACCCCCTATCTATGGTCATGTCCTCAGTCAGTTGCACATGTGCCATATCCCGTCTAATCACCCCTCCCCAATATTTTTTGACCTACATCTACCCCTATTGAACCCATTCATAGCCAATCTCTCATACCTCCGTACTGGTGTATTTGTCTCTCTCTGCACATGCCTAAACTATCTCAATCTCGCTTCACGCATCTTATCCTCCACCGAGACCACTCCCACTCTGTCCCGGATATCATCATTTCTAATCATATCCCTCCTTATATGCCATCTCAAAATCCTCATCTCCGTCATTCTCATATTTTGGATATGCGACATCTTGACTGGCCAACACTCCACCCCATACAATATTCTCGGTCTAACCACCACCCTATAAAACTTGTCTTTAAGTTTTGAGTGGCACCTTTTTACCGTACAAGACTCCAAATGCGAGCCTCCATTTCATCCACCCTACCCCAATACGATGTGTGATATCATCATCAATCTCTCAATTCCATGATAGACCCGAGGTATGAAACTTCCTTTCTTTGGAATGACCGAGTACCAAGCCTACCTCTCGCCTGTATCAGGCTCGCTCCCGTTGCTGAACTTGCACTCCAAGTATTCTTTCTTGGTCCTACTTAGTCTAAACCCTTTAGACTCCACAGTCTGTCTCCAAACCTCCAACTTAGCGTTCACTCCGCTGCGAGTCTCATCAATCAGGACTATGTCATCTGTGAATAACATACACCATGGAACCTCCCATTGATTTGTCGTGTAAGTACATCCATCACCAAAGCAAATAAGAATGGACTAAGATCTTATCCCTGGTGCAGCCCCATCATCATTGGAAAGTGTTCCGAGTCTCCTTCTACTGTCCGTACCCTGGTCTTGACTCCATCATACATATCATTGATCGCCATAGTACACCATAGATACACTCTAGCCTCCAAACATCTCCATAGAACCTCCCTAGGTACTTTATCGTATGCATTTTCGAGGTCGATGAACATCATATGTAAGTCTCTCTTCCTCTCCCTATACTGCTCTCACCAACCTCCTAATAAGATGAATGACTTCTGTGGTCGAACGCCCCGATATGAATCCAAATTGATTCTCAGAAATGGACGCGCCTCTTTTCACCCTCATCTCTACAACCCTTTCCTTTCCCAAACTTTCATAGTATAGCTCAATAGCTTGATACCCCTATAGTTGTTGCAACTCTGGATATCACATTTGTTCTTATACAAATGAATCATTATACTCCATATCCATTATTTGGGCATTCTCTTGAATTTCGCCAGCCACTCCAAACCTGTCTGCCTGCGCTCTTCCAAACTTCAACTGGAATCTCATCAGGCCCGGTCGCTCGTCCCCCGCGCATCCTGCGAACATCACCCTTCACATCCTCAACCTTAATACTTCTATAATATCCAAAATCTCGGTACCTACCAGATTGCTCCAAATCCCTAGAACAATATCTCTATCTCATTTTTCATTCAAGAGTTTATGGAAATAAGACTGCCACATCCACCTAATATGCGCGTCCTTCACCGGTACTTTTCCATCCTCGTCTTTGATGCACCTCACGTTATCCAAGTCACGGGCCTTCCTCTCTCTCGCCTTGGCTAGTCTGTACAACTTTCTATCCCCGCATTTCTCCTCTAATTCCATATACAAACGTTCAAAAGCTGCCATTTTCGCCGTCGTACCCGCAAGTTTTGCCTTATTCGTCGCCATCTTATACAGTTCCATATTCGTCCACTTCTCCACCTCATCCTTGCTTTCTACCAATTTTGCATACGCCACTTTCTTTGCTTCCACATTATCTTTAACTTTACATTCCACCACCAGCCCCCTTGATGCCCACCACGGCTACCCCTCGAGACCCAAAGCACTTCTCTAGCCACCTCTCAAATGCAACTAGTTGTCTTGTCCCACGTACCAGTCGCATCCCCACTGCTCCCCAAAACCCCATTGGCCATCAACCTCTCCCCTATCTCATTTGCATTAGTCATGGTCAAACTCCCCATTTGATTCTTAATCTATCATCACAACCCTCTTCTTCTTCTCCATCTTGATCTCTAAATCCATCACCAAAATCTTATGTCGGGTTGTAAGATCTCTCGGAATAACCTTGCAATATTTACAAAGACCTTTGTCTACCTTTCTTAAGGAGCAAAAAGTCTATCTGAGTCTTAGCCACTGAACTACGGAAAGTCACCAAGTGCTCCTCCTTCTTCAGGAACCTCGAATTGGCTATCACCATCCCAGCAGCTCTAGCGAACTCCAAAAGAGAGACGTCTCTCCCATTCCTGTCCCCGAGGCCAAAGCCTCTATGCACATCATTATAACCCCCCGGAAGTGACCCGATATGTCCATTGAAACTCCTCCTATAAATAACTTCTCAGTGGGTGGTATATCACCCACTACCTCGTCTAAATCCTCCCAAAAATGCCTATTCTCCTCCTTGTCCAAGCCCACATGTGGTGCGTAAGTACTAATAATATTAATAGTGAACCCTCCAACTACCAACTTAATCACATCACCGTGTCATTGACCCTCCTAACCTCTACCACTTGATCCCTTAGCTCGTTGTCTACTAAAATGCATACCCCATTATTATACCTCGATCTACCCGAGAACCATAATTTATACTCTTCCACATACTTAGCCTTAGGTCCTACCCATTTAGTCTCCTGGACACATGCTATATTAATCCTCATCTTCTTAAGAATCTTAACTAGCTCTATGGACTTCCCGTTAAAGTCCCAATGTTTCAAGACCCTATTCTTTGCCTAGCATCTCCCTTACCCCACTTACTCAGCCTAACCCTCGTCTCCATCCCCGACTGAGAACATGATCCTAGTCTACCATCCGTTACCAAAGCCACTAAAGCAGATATAAAATGATAGAATACTCAAATATTTACCCTAAAACAAGAAGGGATCAAAATGAAACCACCAATTAGCAAGAATCTAGAGGCAATTAAAACCATTATGCCAAGAATGCTATAACTAAAGACAAAGATAGTAGATGCGAGAACGTAAAGTCACAAATCAATACAACAAAGCGAAAAAATGAAACAACAAGAATAAGGACAAATAATGGATACGGATAACCGGAGGTACCAACTCCAGTTGAATCAAACCTATTCACCGGCGACAATCACTGTTCATTGATACTATTCACGGGCACCGAAAGTACTATTTGTTGAAAAGTCGAGTCCCTGGTCGGAGCAGTGTCGTACAGTTGGATGACTGCGTTCACTACCATAAGACTGTTCACTTCCGGAGAATAAAGTTCACCAGAAAAACCCTGTTCACCAAAATAATCTTGTTCACCGAAAAATCACTATTCACCAAAAATCACTGTTCACCGGAAATCACAGTCGGAGAGCAGTGATATCCGTCGGTGAACGAGACCTGGTCGGAGCCGCGCCATACAGTTGACTGGCGGCGTTTACTACAGTAAGACACTGATCAATGCCGGGAAAGACACCGTGAAATCACTGGTCGGAGCGCAGTGATGTCCGTCCGCAAAGGGACCCTGGTCACCGATCACCGGCCGGAGTGGCGCACCAAGGTGTGTGTTACCGTTGACGGGGGAGAAGAGAGAATGTGTATGTGTGTTACCGTTGCAAGTTTAAAGGAGAGAGAAAGTTGTTAAAAATCTTACAACGGCAAGATAAACTAAGATTTATAAAAGATTCAGTAGAAAATATAATCGTCAGATTTGTTAGAAAACGTGCACAAGATCCATACATCATTCTCCAAGAAATGTTGAAGAAATAAATTATCCTTTTATACAATCTCTAACATTTAACTTAATCCCTAACTGCGGAGTTACATCTTAATTTGATTCTTATTTTAATTCATTACTGATTCTAGGGTCAAAGTAAATTAATTTATTGTTTGGTTCAAAATAAAGACAAGTAAATTGTTAGAGATAAGTAATAGCCGCTTGATACATTTCCTCATCCATTCATAAAGTAATGCAGAAATATCAATTACATTGTATAAATTAAAATATTAGTAACAGAAGGAAAGTAAGCATTACTGCATTAGTAAATAATTTCTGAAAATATACTCCAATACCTTCATATCGTAATGCAAATTGAGGATTTTGAAGAAAAATGACACCAGTTAGAGGCATCTCATATCCAAATGCAGTTTCTAACATGAGATATAAGGAATGCAACAATATTGTTAGAATCATGGTAAATATTAGTCCATCACGTACAATTAAATTGTAAATATCATGCAATCTAACATGAAAATTTCATGATAAAGATTATGCCCATCGAGTTCTTACTGTTGTTGTTGTAGCAACAATATTGTAGAATCATTATCAAACCATGACACATTAAAATATTCCAAATCTTTTCTCGATAAAGCTACCATTGTGTGAGTCTTCAATATCAATATAACAATAAATACTAAAAAATCTAGTCATGTAAATAACGATGGATATCCGATGTAATACTCTACAATCTAAGTTTGAATATAAAATGCGTAAATAATGTTGATACTTACCATAAAACGTGACACCATCATTTTTTACAAGTCGTTCTAAGGATATACTATAATAAAAAGAGGATTAGTACTCGTGTATAATATCAAATTAATATTATAAGAAGTAGCAGTAGACGTAGCACATGCCTAGTCTCTTGAGAAAGGCCTATAAATACTTCCATTTGTGGAGGATGGAAATGCATCTGCATTGTACTTATTTTTCTGTCAACCTCGAAGTCAATATAGTACTAGAATATTAACATGGCCGGAAAGGCTATCCTTTTCACCACTCTCCTTGTGTTTATTGCTAGTAACTCATTATATTAACCTAGATGCATATCAATGAACATTATGCTTGTTTTTTTTGTAACTTCGTATTATCTATTTTTACTAATTCAATTTTGAATTTACTTATAATTTGCAGCCTATCATGTGATGGCCATACGAGACCAACCTGATGATGTACTCCAGATTGCAGCAAGACTATTTCAAGATGATCCAACTTGCGGGAAACCTTGTGATACGAGAGATGATTGCTCTGCTGGTTTGTTCTGCAGCGAGTGCTGGAATTTCAGAAAGACCTGTGAGCCACCTGTTGGTCGTGCCATGGTCTTAATGTGTCTCCCAATTAAGCAGAATAAAGACCTATGCTTTCTGTACTTACTGAGTATAGCTACATGAGCTTCTTCTTTTGGCAATTAAGTGACACATTTTATTAATCATCAAGCAGTAAAAAGCCAGAGCAAGGCTCACCAAGCTGGCCATCATTCAGAGCCTCCTACTACATGAGTCCCAGGAAAAAAAGAATCAATAACAGTTCCCAGTACATCATTTCTAAAAAGCACAAACAGCGGCAAAGAGCCTGCTATTCCCCCTAACTCTAATGCATAGTTGTATTTGTATATCACGAGTCAGTGCTTATCTGGTTTTGCTCTTTTGAGTGAATACTCTTGAGCTCCTCTCACTCCAAATGCCATATACCACAGCTGCAAAGCTAGCTTTAAGCAGGGGAACCCTTGGATAGTTCCTCTTACTTGCATTCTATTGGAGTTACACAACTGGTGGGTAAATGGGTACATCTTTTGGGATTTAGTTAGGCTCAAGATCTATTTCTTTAATATGATATCAGAATCAGACCTATCCCAATTTATTATTTTTTTATGTTGGACCACATGTCTTATATTGTACACGCTCCAAATGTCTAGTCCTGAGCGTGCGGGTAGTGAAGTCCCACATCAGTGGTTAAATGGATACTTGGACAATCCTTATATGGTTTTAAGCAACCCTCCCCCACGAGCTATCTTTTGGGAATGAGTTATGTAAGAATGAACACCACGGCAACCTTCTTTCGCACAAAGTGGATATCCATCTCAATATGATTAGTCCGTTGATGTTTGACCGGATTATGAGACATATAGATGGCAAATATGTTGTCACAATAGACTATAAACGCCTTTTGTAGTGGACACTAAAGCTCCAAAAGAAGATTTCAGAGCCAACAGATCTCAGCGACGACATTAGCAACTCCGCGATATTCTGCTTTAGCACTCGAACGGGATAGCGTGGCCTGCCGCTTGACGGACCATGAGATAAGATTATCCCCAAGAAATACACAGTAGCCTGAGGTGGAGCGACGTGTGTCGGGCCATCCTGCCCAATCTGCATCCGTGTAGGCGAGTAACTTGGTTGGGGCAGAGGTGTAGAGATGTAATCCAAAGTCTAGTGTGCCCTTAACGTATCTAATAATACGTTTGAGGGCGGCAAAATGGGACTCTCGGGGGTCGTGCATAAACAGACACACCTGCTGAACGGCATATGCAATATCAGGCCTAATGAATGTAATATACTGAAGGGCACCTGCAAGACTCCGATATAGAGTGGGATCAAAAACTGGCGCACCGTCATTGGCACTAAGCTTGGATTTTGAGTCCACCGGAGTTGGCATAATTTTATAATTTGTCATCTTAGCCCTGTACACTATCTCTTCTGCATACTTACGCTGACACAGGAACATAGTGGCTGCAGATCTGGTCACTGATATACCCAGAAAATAATTCAGCTTGCCCAAGTCAGTCATAGAAAATTCAATTTTGAGTAGAGCAATGATTTCATTCTTCAAACCGTCAGATGAGGCAGTAAGAACAATGTCATCGACATATAATAGCAAATAAGCAGCGCTGCTACCTCGATGAAAAGTGAAGAGCGAGTTATCACACCTGCTACATATAAAACCAATCTGCAGAAGATACCTAACAAAGCAATCATACCAAGCGCGGGGTGCCTGTTTCAATCCATACAATGATTTCCTGAGACGACACACAAACTGCGGAGCTGCCGGATGAACAAAGCCAGGAGGCTGATGCATGTACACAGTCTCTTTTAAATCCCCATGAAGAAATGCATTCTTGACATCAAGCTGATGAATCGGCCAATGCATGCCCATAGCAATACTGAGAACAGTCCGAATGGTGAACGGTTTAACAACTGGACTGAATGTCTCACCACAATCAATACCCTCTTGCTGATTTGTGCCATTTGCAACTAGTCTTGTCTTATACCGCTCCAAGTCACCACTATCTCTGAACTTGTGACGAAATAGCCACATACACCGGATAACATTCACACCGTCTGGTCTAGGTACCAAATCCCAAGTGTTCTGCTTGATTAAAGCGTTAAACTCCTCGTACATGGCCACATTCCAATTAAGATCCAGTTTTGCTAGTTTTGGATTTTTTGGAATGGGTGATAAGGTTTGTGTGGAGAGGTTGAAGTGAACATTGGGTTTGAAGATCCCGTGTTGTACACGAGTCTCCATGCATGGGCGGTGCCACATGTAGCCCCGGTGAGCCGGAGAGAGACTAACGAAGACACAAGGCTTGGTGCAAGGGGCAAGTTTGTATCTATTTTTAGGCGTCGAAAAACTTCCCTCACGAGCTATCTTTTGGAATGAGTTAGACCAAAAATCCATTTCTTTAACACCTTTAGGATCCAGTTCCACTCCTGGTCCCATGCCAATATCCCTCTCTTCCATTTCATCCAGCTCAGTAACTCTTGCCACACATCTTCAGAACACACATACTCAAAATATATGTGTTGTAGAGTTTCAAGCTGGTTTCCCCATAAAGCACACAGACCACTGATAATTAGTTCCCATTTGAGCAAAGTATCCTTTGTTCTCAGCCTACTCAGCAGTGGCAACCCCAAAGCATGAAAATTAAACCTTCTTTGGACAAGTAGCATTATGGCATACGAGATTCTTCCAGGGAGAACATTCACAACCTCTCTTCTTAGCAGCTTGTAACTTGTAAGCAGTCTTGATTTGAAATCTATCAGTGTGGATCATATTTAAAGACAGTCTGGTGCACAATGCATTCCGCGTTAGTAGGGTCCGGGGAAGGGCCGCATCCCGAGGAGTGTGATGTAGACAGTCTATCCTAATTCAAGCATTAATGGTTGCTTCCACAGCTCGAACCCGTGACCTATAGTCACACGGAGACAGCTTTACCATTGGTCCAAGACTATCCTTTTGTGTTGATAGTATTTGATTAGGCAAATACAACTATAGAAGACAAATGAATATATATGCCTTTCATGTATTTACTTGTGAAATGATATAGAAGTAGATGCACTACATTTTATCACCACCAATATTTTTTCACATAAGGATCATCAGTTGTTGGTACTTGCTGGGAATCGAAATAGAAGCCATCCTCGTATAGCATCCATAGGTAGGAGTACGAAATGGATTCCAATAATTAATCACTAGCTATCAGCCCACAATTAGGAGCTACTTTATCATTGAAAACGTTCTTTAGAGTTCCAATAAAAATGACAGAAAAATGTTGCTTAAATTGAAATTGGAACTCTTCGTTTACATAGATAACTCTATCACCGAGATCATTATCTGCAGATTGACAACGAGAGGTCAAAGAATTGGAATTATTAGGGAGATTGTTGATAATATGAACTTCAAATTATGCTATGACTATATACATGAGAAAAACCTGAATAGACCTCCTTAGATTTTGTGAAATTTAGTAAGTCTCAATTTTGTCTAATGCCTTTACTGTTTTCTTTTAGTACCTTTCAATTTCTTAGGAAAAAAATTAAAAGTAACCTTCTTTATGTTTAACCATTCCATTAAGTAGGAATCTTACACCCAAAGGAAAAAATAGGAAATAATTAAATAAATAACATGTGAAACATTTAGGATATAATTTAATTAGTTCCATATGAGGGAAATTTTACAGATACTCATAGGGAAGATAAATTACTACAATTTATGAATTTTGTTGCATTTTTATCTACCACTTTTTGAGATATATTTTTTTAGATTGTTTCGAGTAATAAATCCTCTTCCATTTATGTGAACGACTTACAGATAGGGTTCTTCATTTCATTTTTTATTGCATATGGCACTGGATTTATTAGTATATCTCCATGTTATCCAATCAATCGATATGTGTGGGAGGTAGTCACTGCATCAGAGGCTTGATATGTTATTCCTGTCTAAAATCTGTCAAATCGCTGTTCCTTAAAGGTGTGTTTGCCACAAAGTATTACTCCATTCATCCCAAAAAGATTGACGTAATTTGACTTTGGCACGAAGTTTAAGAAATAAATTAAGATTTTTGAAATGTATGATTCAAAACAAGCCTTAGATATTTGTTTGACTGTAAATCATCTTATAAAGTTAAATTATTTTAAATATCGAAATTGTCAATCTTTTTGGGACAAACTAATAAAGAAAGTATGTCAATCTTTTTGGGACAGAGGAAGTACTATATATACACCCTTTTTAAAGGGCAAAGGGCCAAATATGTTCCTAAACTATGAAAATACTAGTAGTATAAAGGCATTGTCCTCCATTAATAGATGGGGTCAAATGTACTCTCGTGTTACCGAAATGAGCTAGATTTTTTTTTATTTTCAGACGACGAAAGCTTAGCACCCGATGATATGAAATTGAGCTTTAATTCAACTCAATTATGAACTGAGTTCATCATGGATCATTGGGTTGTACACAAGAGATATTTTCATTACATTCAAGTGAATAGTTACATGACTTAGACTATATAAAAACATAACAGAAAAAGCAGTTTCTAAGCTTTTTGTAAATGACAAACAAACCCCTCTAGTTTAGTCTATTACAAAAAACTAGTAATCTAATACTTCCTATCAAGCTGTTGTGTGAAAGACATTACACACTCTAGCTTGTTGACTAGATACTTGTGTTAAGGTACACTTAGGCCTTTAGTGAACACATTTGCCAATTGATTTGTTGTGAAAACAAACTCTCGAAGAATGAGATCAAACTTGAGTTTGTCCCTAATAAAGTGGCACGACCCAAACCGGAGGGTCGCGACGGGCACCCGGACCTTACCCGTCGAGTACCACTAGTCATACATTTAACATCTACCCGTAATTATCCGCGACCACAAGGGTCGTTACTCAGTACTCTGCTGACATATATAAGCATAGAAACAGTAAACTAAAAAACCTAACGATGACGAGGCCGTACATGACTACTACACACAGGACACCGTCTACAAGCCTCTAAGAGAGCACATGATATCAAAAGGATCGGGACAGGACCCCGCCATACCCATATACACATGCAAAAAATATACCATACCAAAATTAGACCAACACTCCGAAACAAGGGGAGTGCTCCAAAGTCTGCTGAGTCAGCAAACTACTAACGTGGATCGTCGCCCTGTCTACGTGAACCTGCGGGCATGAAACACAGCGTTCCCCGATAAAAGGGACGTCAGTACGACTAATGTACCGAGTATGTCAGACATAAGAAATATCATGACAGAGATACATAATAATATGAAACAGAAACAATCGACAAGGATAGGTGATAGAAACAGCTGACAGAAATGGCTAACCAGCAGTAAATGCCCCTGAGGGTCCTAATACATATGCCTAAATGTCATGCACAATGCAAATACAGTATGCATATATACAGTATATTATATATATATATGTGTGTATGTTGCGGAACGTGCAACCCGATCTAATATATTATATATATATTTATGTGTATGTTGCGAAACGTGCAACCCGATCCAATATATTATATATATATATATATATATATGTGTGTGTGTGTTGTGGAACGTGCAACCCGATCCAATAAATTATATGTGTATATAATGCATGAATTACAATGAAATATTCTGAATTTATCGGATGACATAATATCCTTGTACCTTCGGCTAACATTGGGTATATTAACATCTTCCCCATATATCTCAAATAAGGATTTAGGAATATATTTAGGCATGCTTTTAACATAGGAATCAATAATATGAACATTCCTTAACTACAAGAGTGGAATAATTTATGGAACAATATCATGGCTACGTTTTGTTATATGGAGCATGCCAAAAGAAGAAATAATTTGCCTTAACATACCTTCGTTTACACTTTAAGGTGCCTAAAATTCTCGTTGAAATGAGAAGTGGACTGAGAACTTCCGAATGGACCACAACCCGTAAGCAATTCCTCCCAGTAGACTATTCACAATTATACATGAAGTGAAAGTTGCAAAGTTAAAATGAGAAGTGGACTTCATTTCACTCCTCCAAAGTTGCAAAGTTTTCTTTTCCTAAAGAAAATGAAGTGCAAGTTGCTGAATTGTTTCCTTTGGTCTTGAAGAATTCTCCAAGAAGAGATATAACTCCCAACGTGAAAACAAATTGAACCCTCATCATCATGTCTCCCACTTAGCCAATCTTTGGCGGTGGAGAGCATCAATTGATGCCACATGCCCCTTAGTAGTAATTAGTCATTAGGTGTTGTCTCCCATTAATTTTAATTATATACACAATTAATCAATCACACGCATAATTAATTTCTTGATCCCAATTTACTTAAATCTTAATAACTTATAAGACCTTCATATACTCAATGTCATAATTTTGTAATATGACATTAGTCCATAACCTCTTTGGGGATATACAACTATTCTTATTAATCCCCGTCGTCACACTTCTTACATTCAAAATAATTTCGGGATTGCATTCCTTTATATACTAAGCTCTTTGTTAGCATACGTAATTATAACATAAACTCCCCGAGGCCCGGGTCAACTTGCCTACGTTTAGGTGCTCAAACCATCGCCCAAAATTATTGAATGGTACATCCTTCCCCCTTAAAAACATTCATCCTCGAATGTTGAGGTGATATATCTAATCCTTGTTGCGTAACCAGGGAAGACAACTACTCGTTCACAGAATCATATATTATCACATACATTACTACTTCTACATCAGACTTGTAGCATGAAAATATAACTCACCTTATGCTTCTCTTGGAACCTCGACGTTAGTCTGGAATAGGTATGGATACTTGTGCATCATTTCTCTTCCGTCTCCCATGTCATCTCTTCCACGTTCTTATTCCGCCAAAGAACTATCACGGAGGCTACTTCTTTAGTCCTTAACTTGCGGACTTGTCGATCTAAGATAGCGACATGAACCTCTTCATATGATAGATACTCTGTAACATTCACATAATTAATTGGTACAATCCGAGAAGGATCTCCAACACACGATCTCAACATGGAACCATGGAAAATCGAATGAACAAACTCCAACTCCGAATGTAAGTCCAATTCGTAAGCTATTTGATTCGTCGAATTATGCGATATTGGGATGAGATTTCCCTTCTTCCCAAATCTCATTACACCCTTTATAGGAGAAATTTTAAGAAGACCCAATCATCTACCTGAAATTCTAAGTCCCGTCGTCGCACATCTGAATACGACTTCTGATGACTCTGAGCGGTTGACAGTCGTTCTTGGATCAGCTTCACCTTCTCTATGGATTGGTGTATTAAGTCAGGCCCAAATATTTCGATCGCCTACCTCGAAGCCATCCGATAGGAGATCTATATCTCCGTCCGTACAAAGTCTCGAATAGAGCTATTTGAATGCTGGCATGATAATTGTTATTGTATGAACACTCAATAAGGGGTAAATGATCATCCCAATTTTCCTTGAAGTCCAATACACAAGCTCGTAGCATGTCCTCGAGCGTCTAAATTATTCACTCGGCTTGCCCGTCTGTCTGAGGATGGAAAGTTGTACTTAGATTAACTCGGGTGCCTAAACCTTTCTGAAATGATTTCTAAAAGTTAGTTGTAAACTGAGCCCCTCGATAAGATATAATATAAATAGGCACACCATGAACGCGAACAATCTCTTTCACATACAACTTCGCGTAGTCCTCGGCTATGTAGGTAGTTTTGACTGGCAAAAATGAGATGATTTAGTCAATCTGTCAACAATTACCCATATAGAATAAAACTTACGATAAAAGTGAGGTAAACCCGTAACGAAATCCATATTAATCATTTCTCATTTCCACATCAGAATCTCAATGTTCTGAGTCAAGCCACCAGGCTTTTGGTGCTCTATTTTTACTTGCTGACAATTAAGACACTAAGCTACAAACTCCGACATGCTCCTCTTCATGTCGTTCCACCAATAGATACTCTTGAGATCATGGTACATTTTAGTAGATCCCGGATGAATGGAATATCGTGAGCAATGTACCTTCCGCCATAATTCTATTTCATAATCCTGCTACAACACTAGCCTTACTAGGATGATATAAGATGTCCACATCATAATCATTCAATAATTCAAGCCACCTCCTCTGTCTCAAGTTCAACTCTTTCTGCTTAAATATGTATTGTTGACTTTTATGATCCGTGAAAATGTCTACATGAACATCGTACAAGTAGTGCCGCCAAATCTTCAGTGCATAGACCACTGCGGCCAACTCAAATCGTGTGTCGGATAGTTTTTCTCATGTTTCCTTAATCGCCTTGAAGCATAGGCAATCACTTTACCATGTTGCATCAGCACGCATCCTAAACATGCTCCCGAGGCATCATTATACACAACATAACCTTCTGGATCCTCTGAAAGAGTAAGGACTGGTGCCGATGTTAGTTTATCCTTTAACTCTTGGAAACTCCGCTCACAAGCATCGAGCCACTGAAATTTTATGGCCTTTTATGTCAACTTTGTTAATGGTGCCGATATGGTAGAAAACCCTTCTACGAACCTTCTATAATAGCCGGCTAAGCCATAAAGTTGCGAACCTCTGATGGAGTTGTAGGCCTCGGCCAATTCTTAACATCTTCAATCTTCTGAGTGTCAACTCTCATACCCTCGTCTGACAATATATGACCAATGAAAGCCACTGACTTCAGCCAAAACTCACACTTAGAGAGTTTAGCATACAACTTATGATCTCAGAGCGTCTGTAGTACTATCCGCAAATGATCCACATACTCTACCTCTAAGGGAGAATAAACCAGGATGTCATCTATAAATACTATCACAAATACATCCAGAAATGGGCAAAACACGTTGTTCATTAGATCCATAAATGTCACAAGTGCGTTTGTGAGTCCAAATGACATTACTAAGAACTCGAAGCGCCCATACCTTGTCCTGAAAGCCTTCTTCGAAATGTCCTTCTCTTAACCCTTAGCTAATGGTACCCTAACCTTAGGTCGATCTTTGAGAAATATCTTGCACCTTGTAATTGGTCAAACAAATAAGCCATTCTGGGAATAAGGTACTTGTTCTTGATAATGACTTTATTCAACTGCCGATAGTCGATACACATTCGTAACGAGCCATCTTTCTTTCGTACAAATAATACCGGCACACCTCAAGGAGATATGTTCGGCCTAATAAAACCTTTTTCAAGCAATTTTTTTAATTGCTCCTTTAATTCTTTCAATTCGGACTGGAGCCATTCTATAAGGAGGAATAGATATCGGTTGAGTGTTTGGAAACACGTCTATATCGAACTCAATTTCCCTCTCAAGAGGAAGGCTTGGAAGTTCGTCTGGAAATACATCAAGAAACTCATTAACCACCGAAATTGATTGAGAAGTAGGTGGTTCGGCATCAACATCTCTAGTCCGAACAAGATAGTATATACAACCTTTGGAGATCATCTTTCTTGCCTTAAGGTATGAAATAAATCTATTTTTTGGCGTCGCCGTATTACCCTTCCATTCAAAAACTGACTCGCCTGGAAACTGAAATTTAACAATATTTTTTCGGCAATCAACATTAGCGTAGCATGATGCCAGCCAATCCATGCCCATAATAACATCAAAATCAACCATCTCTAGTTCTACCAAATTCGCTAGGGATTTGACGGCTACAAAATAATACTGCACAATTCTGATAGACCCGTCTAGCAACTATCGATTAACCAAATGGTGTAGATACCACAAATGGATCCCTTATCAACTCAGGCTCCATACCAAATTTACAGGCAATAAAAGGAGTGATATATGATAGATTAGATCCTGGATCTAATAACGTATACACATTATGTGAAAAGACCGATAATATACCTGTAATAACATCAGGTGATGACTTCTGATCATGTCGCCCCATTAATGCATAAGTGCGGTTCTGGCCCCTATCTCTGCCTCGATCGGATAATATTTGTTGACTCTGCCCTGATGGGAATACAGACTATGATGAAGCTGCTGCCGATCCGATCGGCTGGGCCCTACCACCTTCGCCTCCTATCGGGAATTCTCGCATAATATGACCACGTTCACCACAAAAATAACACACGTTTGATCTTTCTCAGCACGACCTTGTATGTGCCCTATCACACTGCTCGCATCGAGCTAATGGCGACCTCATCTGAATAGAATCCCCTTTATAATAAGACCCTGTCGCTCGTGAACTCTGACCTAGTCCCGATTGAACAAAACTATCAATCCTCGACCTCGAAAATGGTAATGATGTGCTAGTTGCTGGGTAAGATGGTTATCTATAAAGTTGTAGGTGGGCCCACCTCTGAAATCCCTCACGTCACCTACGGATCGAGCCTTCTTATGTTGGCCCTTATCACGCTCTCGATCTACCCTTTGTTGCCTCTTACGATCCTCTAGATTTTGTGTATAAGCCTGAATACGAGTAATATCCATACTCGGATCCAGAGAAGTCGTAGTACACTCGTTGACCAAGTGCGACCCTAAGCCAGTAACAAACATATGTACATAGTCACTCATCTCAGCTATCATCATAAGAGCATATCTTGCTAATGAATTAAACTGCAAGCTATACTCTCGAACACTCATGTTTGCCCTGCTCAAGACGTAGGAATCTGTCCTGCCTGGCCCGTCGAAGCTCGACTGGTAAAAAATGTTGTAAGAAAGCCTCTGAAAACTCTCTCCATCTTGATGGTGGAGGACGAGGTCCCTTAGATTGCTCACATGTCTCATACTAGGTCACCGCGACATCCCGCAATCGATAAGAAACAAACTTTACCAACTCAACATCGGTAGCATCCATTACCCCCAAGGTACGTTGTATTTGATCTAGAGAATTTTGTGGATCCACGTTCAGGTATGATCCTGTGAATACCGGAGGGTCTAGATTAATGAAATCCCGAGCTCTCGCGCTAGCCGCTCTATAAGAAGGACTGGGAACCTAACGTTGGGTCCTGAGAGGCCACCAATCGTGTCAATAATTGTACATCACTTCGCATATCAAGATCCACATCTGGAGTATCAAGTGGAGGAACTGGGGGTACTGCAGCTCCACTAATCTCATTCGATGGTGGTGAACTAGGAAATCATATAAAGGAGTCACACTATGGGTCTCATTTTGGCCCTCGCTAGCGGGTGGCAATCGGCTGGTACCTTCGCCTACAACCGTATTTAACGCCCTCATACTCTTGGACTTTTTCCTTGTTGTAGGCATTACTGGAATCATAAACACGAGACGGATTAGGAGTGAAATGCTTATAACTCAACTCTACTACACGATTTATGATATGAAAGAATAGAAACCATTTCTAAATGTGAGGCAGCCTCCCGCATATAAGTATGGTGCACAATATACCTATAAATAAGACTCTACTAGACATGGCTTGTAGACACCCTAGGATAGACATTTTTTGATACCAAGTTTGTCATGACCCAAACCGGAGGGTCGCGACGGGCACCCGGACCCTACCCGCCAGGTACCACTTATCATACATTTAACATCTACCCGTAATTATCCGCAACCACAAGGGCTGTCACTCAGTACTCTACTGACATATATAAGCATAGAAACAGTAAATCAGAAAACCCAACTTATATATATATACACACCATGGCCGACGAGGCCGTACATGACTACTACACACAAGACACCGTCTACAAGACTCTAAGAGAGTACATAACATCAAAAGGGTCAGGATAGGGCCTCGCCATACCCATATACACATGCAAAAATATACCGTACCAAAATTAGATCGACATTTCGAAATGAGGGGAGTGCTCCAAAATCTACTAAGTCAGCAACCTACTAACGTGGATCGTCGCTCTGTCTACGTGAACCTACGGGCATGAAACACAGTGTTTTTCGACAAAAGAGACGTCAGTACGATTGATGTACGAGTATGTCAGACATAAGAAATATCATCACAGAGATACATAATAATCTAAAACGAAATAGTCGACAAAGATAGCTGATAGAAACAGCCGACAAAAATGGCTAACTAGCAGTAAATGCCCCCGAGGGTCTTAATACATACGCCTAAATGTCATGCACAATGCAAATACAATATGCATATATACAGGATATTATATATATATATATATATATATGTATGTATGTTGCGGAACGTGCAACCCGATCTAATATATTATGTGTATATAATCATGAATGACAATGAAACATTCTAAACTTATCGGATGACATAATATCCTTGTACCTTCGACTAACATTGGAAATATTAACATCTTTCCATATATCTCAAATAAGAATTTAGGAATATATTTAGGCATGCTTTTAACATAGTTATCAATAATATGAACATTCTTAACTACTAAAAGTAGAATAATTTATGGAACAATATCACGATTACGTTTCGTTATATGGAGCATGCCAAAAAAAGAAATAGTTTGCCTTAACATACCTTCGTTTACACTTTAAGGTGCCTAAAATTCTCGTTGAAATGAGAAGTGGACTGAGAACTTCCGAATGGACCACAACCCGTAAGCAATTCCTCCCAGTAGACTATTCATAATTATACATAAAGTGAAAGTTGCAAAGTTGAAATGAGAAGTGGACTTCATTTCACTCCTCCAAGGTTGCAAAGTTTTCTTTTCCTAAAGAAAATGAAGTGCAAGTTGCTGAATTGTTTCCTTTGGTCTTGAAGAATTCTCCAAGAAGAGATATAACTCCCAACGTGAAAACAAATTGAACCCTCATCATCGTGTCTCCCACTTAGCCAAATCACCTTGTAAAAATGCCATGTAGACTTTTTACACCAAATCACCTTGTAAAAATGCTTTCTCTAAAATCCTTGAGGAAATGCCATGTAGACTTCTTACACCAAATCACTTTGTAAAAATGCATTACTGACATCCATCTGGAATAAGGGCCAAGTCTTTGATGCTGATGACAATTCTCACAGTATCTATTTTGGCTATTGGAGAAAAAGTATCATGATAATCAAGCCCTTGTTTTTTTGTATAGCCCTTTGCCACAAGTCTGGATGTATACCTTTCTATATCTACATTAGTTTTGTATGTTATTTTGTAGATCCATTTAGATTCTATAGGCTTCTTCCTTTCAAGTAGATCTACGATCTTCCATGTATGATTCTCTTCCAAAGTTGTGATTTCATCTTGCATTGCCTAAACCCACTGCTTGTCTTGTGAAGCTTCATAAAAATTCTTAGGCTCAATACTGGCTGAAAAAGCTGACAGGTAGGATACACATGTAGGTGAAAGTTTAGAATATGACAGGTAATTTGTGAGTGAATATAGGGTAGTGTTAGAGAATTTTTTATTTATTATGTAACCACGCATCCATGCAGGGGTTTTGGTCACTCTACTGGTTTTCTAGTTATTGCAGGATGTACAACAGTTGGTACAAGGGCATTAGGAAAAGGTGACTCTTGTAGTGGTACAACATTGTCCATAATGGGGACAACAATGAAACCATCTGCAGAAGTGTCTGCAGTGGGTGAGGGAGATGGAGGTGAGGTAAATGCATCATTACACATAGGGACATCATCATGAAAGGGCATATTATTGTCTACCCCAACTGGAAGCTATACAATTGTAGTACCTATCAAGTAAAGTTTCCTCAGAAATTGGGATTATTGAAGGAAGTATTGCATCACTACTATGAATATGAGGAGGTTGAATAACAAATATGTCATTAGCAGATTTTGTCCACCCTTAAAAGGAAATATTATTCCATGAAAAATCACATCTCTACTGACTAAGAAGGAATTCAAGGCATACATTTGTACCCTTTCAGAGTGTCAAAATATCCTAAGAAGACATTTTCCCTTGCTTTAGGATCAAACTTGCTTTCTCTAGATAACATACTATCAAAGCAAAGGCAATCAAACACCCTAAGATGTCCTATTGAAATTGGCTTCCCATACAATAATTCATAAGGAGACTTCTCATGTAAGACCTTAGAAGGAAACTTATTTATCAAATATACTGTTGTTAAGATAAAATCTCCTCAAAATCTATGTGGTACTTCACTTTGAAATATGAGTGCTCTAGCCACATTCAATATATTGCCTATGTTTTCTCTTCACAACTCCATTTTGTTGTGAAGTGTAAGAGAGAACTGCTTTGATGTATGATTCCTAATGAAGAAAAAAGTTATGTGCATTGAGAATTAAAAAACTCCTTTCCATTATCAGATCTAAGGACTTTGACACAAACACCAAATTAATTCTTTATTCTGTATAGGAATTATTTCAGCACTACAATGACCTTACTCTTAGATTGAATCAAACATGTCCATGTGTACCTACTAAAATAATCTACTATAGTGACAAAATAGAGTTTTCCATCATATGTAGGTACCTTGAATGGACCCCAAACATCAATGTGAACCAATTGGAAAATACAATCAGTCTTACTTGAACTAACATGGAACTATAATCTATTTTTCTTGGCCAAAGGACAAACAATACAACACTCTTGTGCATCATCATATTTATACTTAGCTAATGCAGGTACGTGTTGCATAACAATGGATGAAGAGTGACCTAATCTCAAATGCCATAAAGTGAAGTTGTCCTGCTCTTTTATTGCTTCTTTTACTGTGACTTCATCATCCTCTTATAACAAATACAAACGACCTAATTCTCTACTAATCCCTAACACATTGCAATTGTAAAGCCCCTGAAACAAGCAAAATTCTGGATAAAAAATCACTGAACAACAAAGCTTCTTTGTTATTTTTGAAACTAACATCAGGATAAACTTAAATTCTAACACATATAACACATTCTTAAGTGTATAATTCTTTAGCACAATTACACTACATATGTGTGTTATTGGACACTTACTCCTAGTAGGTATTTTCACTCCATTATGCTTCTGAGTATCAATTTCCTTAAGGTCATTCAATACTTTTATGAGAGGAGTAATGTGATGAGATGCTCCAGAATCAATTATCCAACTACATGACTTAAAATTAGACAACAATGTAGTTATACCTGTAATGTTGTGCTTGTGCTAGCCTCCATGTGTTCTGCTTTGTCCAATAAGTTCCTTTCCTTCTCATATTGATCATTTGGTATGAATCTACCATTTTTTATTAGTTTCTGCACTAGTCCCTTCAAGTGTATCACTGTTAGTAAATTTGTTATTAAACTACTTTGTATTAGGTCCTTGTCTTGGTGTTTTGTTCTTGCTCTTAAAATCTGTTGGATATCCTACAAGTATGTAGCAATCATCCATCACATGCCTCTTGCAACCACAAAGATCACACACATATCCAAATTGTTCTTGAAGTTATATGCATGTTGTCTAGGTTTAAAATTTTGTCCTTCTCCATCTAACAAATCAAGGAATCTCTACCGGACTCAATCACATCTAGAATTCTCTTAATTTCCTCTTGAAAAACTACTGCATATGCTAAGTTAACTGTCAATACATGTGTTCTAAGGAGAATATCACTCCTTACATGACTAAAACTCTCATTTAGGCCCATAAAAACTACAACATGCATTGATTACATAAATGTTCCATATAAACCTTCGATTCCTCACAACTACACTTAGATTTTGGAAAAATTAGGTCTAATTCATTCCAGGCATCTTTCATTTTTTAATAGTAGACAGTGACTGAGTCCATACCTTGAGTCAATGATGCTATCGACTTACTCAATTGGTAGATTTTGGTAAGATTTGACTTGTGAAATCTTTCTTCAAATTCATCCCATAGACATTGCGCATTAGAGGATATGAAGATGCTCGAAATGAGCTCCGATGCGACTTTGCAACTGATCTATGATAAGACTATAGCGTTGCAATGATTCCACTACTTCGCAAGCCCATCCTTGTACGAACTCCTCTTGCATGATCCATCAATAAACCCTAACTTGTTTCTTCTCAACAATGTGAGCTTCATATACCGACTCCAGAGTGTATAGTTCTCTGGACATGTTAATTTCAGTTCAATTGGCACGAGTCCTGGTACATCTGATGATTGTAGATGTAGCGGATGCGTGTAATCGATTTATGTTACATTGTTCCAGTAAATTTACTTCTTCCATAGCAAGTCATAACTCCAAGCTCTTCAACAATGTTGGTTTGTAGATTCTCCTTCCAAATCGATCCCATCGAATCGTTTCTCTGATATCATGTGAAATTGAGCTTTGATTTAGCTCAATTATGAACTGAGTTCATTATGGATTTTAAGTTGTAGAGGAGAAGAGATATTTTCATTGCATTCAAGTGAATAGTTACAGGACTCGGCCCATATAACAACATAACAGAAAAACAGTTTCTAAGTTTTTAAAATGATAGACAAATCCCTCTAGTTTATTCTATTACAAAAAACTAGTAATCTAATAGATGATGTCACCTATCTCACAATTAAGTCCTATTTTTTAATTGGAGGATAAATTTGTTCATACAGTTCAGCGGTAAATTTGACTCTTTATTCATTTTAAAATCAAACCCCTGGATGCTTGATGGAATTCAAATTCTAATGCAAATATAATATTTGATGGAGGTTTCATATACGATTTATAAAGTTCAAGCCTTTATTTCAAATTTTAGAAACGGTTTATTGAGTTAAAACTTTCACAATTTAATTGTGAATAATTGTTGGAGTTTCAAAGTCCATAAACGATTCATATTTCTAACCTTTATCAGTTCAAACTTCATTAATAATTTGAGTTCAATCTAATAAAAGTTCCAACTCCACTAAAAAGTTTCTAGATTTTTTTTGTGTTTTAGCTATGCGTATTATTGTCAAAAGTTTATTTCCGCACTAAAAAGTGGATAAACATTGGATAGTTTTGAAGACCGGCTAAAACTTAATTAACGGTTCAACAATGACTATTTGTCTATTTTCCCCAAGTTTTAACTCTTTATTCCTATATTAGTTCCTTTTTTAGAAAGCATATTAAGAGAAACCAAATTTTCCATATTTTCTGGACTTCTTATAAATGATTACAATAACAGCCTCAGCTTCTCCTTATCCACCAGGAGGAAACGAAACAACATTCAAAAAGTGAAAATTACATCTATGGAGGAAAAAACATCTTAAAATCTAACCTCATGATAAATTGGTTGCCTCTCAATTTTTGTTGTTACTCAATCTAGTCACTCCGCCAAGCAAGAAAATATAACCAAACATAACAAGTCACCTTCAAATCTCCACCTAGATAACCAATCCTCAATTTGTGGCCATTGAAAAATGGTAAGCCATATCCACTTAATTCTTATTTCCCATACACTCCATACAACTAGTACTACTATAAAGTCTATCTCTTCCCATACTTCTCTTCATCAACTAATTTTTGAACTTTTAAGGCAGATCAAGAAAGCTTTATCTTTAGCTTTTTTGATCATTTGTTAGTCATCAAGAAATGGCTGCCTCAGTGTCAACCATTGGAGCTGCCAACAAAGCACCGGTACTGTGTTTTTTTCCTCATAATTCTCCTACACATGTCAATTTGTTTACTGAATTCGGTAGTGAATTATTATATGTCTTTAATTTGACTTCTATATAGTTAAAGATACTAAGATATTTTTCTGTTTGGTAAGATTCCAGTATTTGTTTGTTGAGTTAGTATCCACATATTTGTTATCAATTTTTTTGCGATAAAAGAAGAATTAGGGGTGAGAATAGTAGCTGATTGTGTTATTTGTTTGGGGAAATAACTAGAATTAAGACCTTTTTGTGAGTTATTTGATGGGGATACTGAATTTTGTGCTAAATTGTTCAAAAAACAAAAACTTGACGGATAATTTGTTTTTTTTTTTTTGTAATTTTGATCTACTTGGTCTATGGTTTCAAATTGAACTAGAATCTGGTTACTAGAAGCCATATATTGTTTACCTTCTTCAAGATTTTACTATTTTCTCTTTTTTAGTTATAATCACTTTTCTCTGTTTAGTCTGTTTAAAAAAAATGACAACTTTCTATATTTGAATTTCATTAATTTCAAATTTCTCGTTTTACCCTTAACATGCTCTTTATAGCCATAAAAATGTCATGACATGCTTAGCATAACAAGTTTTAAGGGTACTTCTAGTATGTGCCAGAAGTCTTCCTTTCTTTCTTAAAATTTCGTTTAGTCAAACTTCTCATTTTACTTGTCTTAATGATGTACTTTTATAGCCACAAAAATGTCATGACATACTTACAATCACAAGTTGTACGGTACTTTTAGTATGTGCCAAAAGTCTTCCGTTTTTTCTTAAATTTTCGTCCAGTCAAATATTGTCATGTGAATGAAACTGAGGGAATACGTTTCTTGGATCTTACTAAAGAAACATTCTTTGTGCAGTTGAGTTTGAACAATTCAGTTTCTGGAACTTCAGTTCCAACCACAGCCTTCTTTGGCAAAACCTTGAAGAAAGTGTATGGAAAAAGTATTTCCGGCCCCAAGGTTACAAACAGGAGCTTGAGAATTGTAGCTGAAGAAAAAGAAATAGACGAGAAGAAACAGACCGATGGAGACAGATGGAAGGGTCTTATTATGGATGCATCCGATGATCAGCAGGACATCGCAAGGGGTAAGGGTTTGGTTGACAGTCTTTTCCAGGCTCCTACTGGTACTGGTACTCACCACGCCATTATGAATTCCTACGAATACATCAGCCAAGGTCTTAAACAGTAAGTTACTCTATTTCTGGAAACACATTGCTTTCTCATGATTCTTGAAGTTTTGATTGTTAATGAAAATTTTCACCTGATTTGTGTATAGATACAACATGGACAACAAGTTGGACGGGTTCTACATCGCTCCTTCTTTCATGGACAAGCTTGTTGTTCACATCACCAAGAACTTCTTGAAATTGCCCAACATCAAGGTCTGTTAAAGAAATACTTGTTTGAATATTCGGGCTGACCTGAGCAGTCTTTCTTGGTGAAAAATAATTGAATCTTGTTGTATGTTTCTTATAGGTTCCACTCATCTTGGGTGTTTGGGGAGGCAAAGGTCAAGGTAAATCATTCCAATGTGAGCTTGTCTTCAGAAAGATGGGAATCAAGTGAGTATTTCCTTTATCAAATAGTATTATTTTGTGGAAGGAAATGGATCAAAGTAGTTTACTATCGGTTTTAGCAATTCTATCCAAATACTAAACTACTTATTTTGTGAAATGAACTTTAGCGCTTAATGCTTATCAGCTATTTTTAACCAGTTAAGTCCAATGGGCTTTTACTGACTATGCTTGGATGGTAAAACTTGCAGCCCCATTATGATGAGTGCTGGAGAATTGGAAAGTGGAAATGCAGGAGAGCCTGCAAAATTGATTAGGCAAAGGTACAGAGAGGCAGCTGAAATCATCAGGAAAGGAAACATGTGTTGCCTCTTCATCAACGATCTCGATGCAGGAGCTGGTAGAATGGGTGGAACCACCCAATACACCGTCAACAACCAGATGGTGAATGCCACCCTCATGAACATTGCTGACAACCCAACTAATGTCCAGCTCCCCGGTATGTACAACAAGCAAGAGAACGCCAGGGTCCCTATTGTAGTCACTGGTAACGATTTCTCCACATTGTATGCTCCTCTTATCCGTGATGGTCGTATGGAGAAGTTCTACTGGGCACCAACTAGGGATGACAGAATCGGTGTTTGCAAGGGTATTTTCAGAACTGACAACGTCCCTGATGAAGCTGTTGTCAAGATTGTCGATACCTTCCCTGGACAATCTATTGGTACAGACACTCAGAACCCAAAACGAAATTTTCAATATTATAGCTTGTTGATGATTACTGATGTGTATCTTTTTTGTTCTGATAACAGATTTCTTCGGTGCTCTGAGGGCACGAGTATACGACGATGAGGTGAGGAAATGGGTATCAGGCACTGGAATTGAAGCTATTGGGGACAAACTTTTGAACTCTATTGATGGACCCCCAACTTTTGAGCAACCAAAAATGACCGTTGAGAAACTACTCGAGTATGGTAACATGCTTGTTCAAGAGCAAGAGAATGTGAAGAGAGTTCAGTTGGCTGAAACTTACCTTAAAGAGGCAGCTCTTGGAGATGCTAACGCTGATGCCATCAACACCGGAACTTTTTAAGAACCTTCATCAATCTAAAGCCTAAACAAGAGGTTGGATTTTTGTATTTCAAAAGCTTTAATAATAAGATTGAAGATTGGAGAAGATCTGTTAAAAGTTTTCGTTGTTGTATGAATGCAGGGGAAAAAGCGCAACATGTTAAGCGTCCTGTTGCTGAAGTCTCTACTGATTCAACTTTCAGGAGGAGTGATGTATTTTATTTCTTCAGCTTTTTGAGGCATTTTGTGAGGGTAGCTTATAGAATGTGACTAGAACTGTTTAATACATTAAATCAGTTGTGTTCTAGTCTAAGGGAACAAACTCCAAATAATCTTTTGTTTCAGTTTTTGTGATTCTTCTGTAATCAAGTTGTTGATTTGGAATTTCAAGATTTGGTTTTGTTTAACACCTTTTGTAAATGGTTCCCTTTGTACTCAAATGGCTATTATATGTGTTAAGAGTCCCACATCGGATATGAAATAGGAACATAGATTCCTTATATGGATTAGGGCTAGGCCAAATTATATTGTCCACGCTCCAGTTGACAATGTCTGGGCGTGCGGGGAGTGTTAAGAGTCCACATCGGATATGAAATAGGAACATGGACTCCTTATATGGATTTGGACAATCCTCACCCTACAAGTTAGCTTTTAAGTTTGAGTTAGACCCAAATTCATTCTTTACGATCTGCAAAGTAAAACCAATATAATTCTCAACCAATAATAATTGCTAAAACCAGAACATCTGCAAACCATCTCTAACATGGGAGTTCAGCTATCTGAGATGGGCTTCCGGCATATCACGAGATCCAGTTGAATCCCGTTACGACCATGCAACTCCGCCCCTGACTTGGTTCACCGTGGCTAATTTGTTTATGACAAGGAAATTGCAAACTTTTTTGGAGAAATCATCAAACATCACGGGAAATTTCTCCAAATATGATGATAGTTGAAAATCATGGAATCCATTTAAGCACGTTTGGTGATTAGCGATAGCTGCACTTAGCGACGTTTGAACATCATTTGTCTTATGTCCATTAATAGAATTGATGATGGACCTGTTTAGTCGATACAAGGTATCTTCATAAAGCTTTAAGCAATCAGTTCAAGCCACCTTCCCTAACTCATTGAATGAACTTACATTCATAACCAAAATGTCCTTATTATTTTTTTTTTTATTGACGGAGGAACTCGCAGCAGCTACTTTCTCGAGTGCTCACGGGGTAAACCCCCGACTGACGCAATAACCTGCAAACCACGTCAGCCGATTAACCACACTTGGCAATCCATGTGTGACAGACTCAACCAAGAAGGTTTATGCAGGGGATCGAACTCGTGACCTTGCGGTCCCGCGCTCTACTGCTACACCAACTTGGCTACCCTATTACCAAAATGTCCTTATGAACTTACATTCTCTACATCTCTTTATACAAAATGTGTAACCTATTATGTAAATAACTACGAACTAAAATTTAAATACATCAAATTGTGTAACAAACTAACTAACTTTTTACGTCTTTGCTCCAAAAGGTGGAATCTCCCACCCCAGGAGCCCCCACACCCCGGTCCGACAGGTCTGTGAAGGAAAAACTGTGGTAGGGCAAACTTTTTAAAGTGACTGGTCCCACCGCATTATGGCCCCATACCCCAGAAAACCCCACCTCCGGCCTGGCCCTACGGATTAGTATACACCGCTTGGCCCTACGCGTATGGAGGGATTTTTTTGGGGAACACAGTTCCACTCTCGCTGATCAGAGGACTCGAACACAGAACCTCAGACAACAATACCCTAATGTATTGGCCACTGGGCCAAACACTTTGGATAACTAACTTTTTACGTCTATCACTAGCTAAAAGATGTTCTACATAAATGTAGATAATATTTACAAGGCTTTGGATCGGATGAAACTTGCAAACTCATATCGTGGTTTATAATTCCATTTCTTCATCTGAGGCCCAAAACTTATTCAGAGGCCCAAGACTTATTTCCTTCTTAGCCCAAACATATTATTCCAAAGGCTAAGACTTCCGACATTGTTGAACTTGACACCTCGTATGCTCCGTCTGTTCCTTTCTTCTTTCTTCTTTCTTCTTCCTCAACCATTAACGGAGATGAAGGATTCTCTTCAACATCCCCTCAAGTTGCAGAGTAAAGATAAAACACCCAACTTGCACATAATATCCCGGTGAAAAGCACCAGAGAGAGGTTTAGTGAAAAGATCGGCAAGTTGATGGTGCGAAGGAACAAAACTCAAAGTGATAACATCTGAGAGAAATTATTGTCGCACGAAGTGACAATCCAGATCCACATACTTCTTTATTTCTTGAAAGACTGGATTTCGAGCAATGTGGCTGGCTGCCTGACTATCAGAATGTACCAGAATTGGGAGAGGCGGTGGAGCAGAGAGATCATCAAGAAGACGAACCAACCAGGTAATTTCTGCAGTCACTCTTTGCATTGATCTATACTCCGCTTCTGTGGAAGAAAGAGAGATCGAAACTTGCTTTTATGACTTCCACGAAATAGGAGCACCTCCTAGTGTAATGAAATACCCACTCACAGATCTTTGTGTATCTCTATAGAATGCCCAGTCAGCATCGCAGAAAGCAAGAAGTTCCAAAGAAGGAGAAGAAGAGAGTAGTATGCCTTGACCGGGATTTGTCTGTAGATATCTCACAACACGGAGAGCAGCTGCAAAATGCAAAAGACTGGGACTTCGCATAAATTGACTCAGACAAAGGACTGCATATGAGAGATCAGGCCTGGTATGTCTCATGTAATTCAATTTCCCAATTAAATGGAAATATGTAGTAGGATTGAGCATTAGTGGCCCATCATCTTCATGTAACTTAGTGTAGGGGTCAAAAAGAGATGAAACATTGGATCTAGTGGAATCAAATTCCTTGGGTAAGTCTTTAGTGAAATGTCTTTGGCTAATGATAAACCCCTGTTATTCCCTAATGACTTTCATGCCCAAATTCTTAACTTTGAATTCATTGTTGAGGAAATTGGTGATGTGAAGAAGTTCTGAGGGGTCGTTCCCTGTCAATAAAATATCATCTATATAGACTGCGAAAATAGATATAATATCTCCATCTCTCTTAAAAAATAGTGAATAGTCATTCAATGAATTAGAATAGCCTTTGACATTTAAAGCACCTGCAAGCTTGACATACCATTGCCTTGAAGCTTGTTTAAAAACATAGAGGGATTTCCTTAAAAGATAGACATACTTAGGTATAGGGAGATCAAGATCAGTTGGGAATCTCATAAACATATCTTCTTGCAATTTACCATGCAAGAATGTATTGTTGACATCAAGTTGGGACACTTTCCAACACTTCTTGACTGCCACAGTGAGTAGACACCTGATAGTGGTCATCTCGATCACTGGGAAAATGTTTCATGATAATCAATCCCTTCATGTTGTATATCCCCCCTCACCACTAGTCTGACCTTTAGTCTTTCAACAGAGCCATTTGACTTATGCTTGACCTTATAAACCCACTACAAGGGAAAGGTTTCTTGCCTGGTGGTAATTCTACAACATCCCAGGTGTGATTGACTTGTAGAGCCTCAATTTCTGCATTTATAGCCTTCACTCAACCTGGGTGTTTAGTAGCCTCACCAAAACTGTGTGGTTCAGAAATAATAGACAGAGACTCAAGAAAATGTTGATTAGGTACAGTCAAGGATCCAAAAAAAATTACAGTGGGTTGATTAGGTTGAACAAAACAGGAATTAGTTACATCAGTCGGAACAATATTGTTACATATGAAATCTTTAAGATAAGTAGGTGTGCGTCTAACTCTGGTTGATTGCCTGACAGGTAAATGAGTTGTTTCAGAACGGGAAGAAAGAGTGGAGTTTGGATTAAGAGAGATAGAAGTATGTGAGTTAGGACAAGAAATGTGAGAAGATTGAACAAGAGGAGAAGAAGGTGGAATATCATAAGAATTAAGGAAATAGGTTGGGATATCTGTAGGTTGATCAGAAATAGAAGAAAAAAGATGAGCTGTAGAATTGGAAATGGATTGTGTGACAAAAGGAAAATCATATTCATGAAACTTGATGTTTCTAGAAACAAAATCTTTCTTTCTTTCTAGATCTAAGACCTTTTATCCTTTCTGGGTCTGTGGATACCCAAGAAAAACACATTCCTTTGCTCATGGCTGAAATTTATCTCTAGGATTGATAGGGTAGAAACAAAACGTAAGCATCCAAATAACATGCTTACTTTATAAGATGGTGGTTTATCAAAAAGGACTTCATAAGGAGATTTACCCTTCAACACTCTAGATGGCAATCTGTTAATCAAGTGAGTAGCAGTCAAAATGCACTCACCCCAATATGAAATTGGTACTTTAGATTAGAAAAAGAGACCCCTAGAAACTTTCAATAGATGTTTATGTTTCCTCTCAATAATGCAATTTTGTTGAGAAGTAGCAACACAAGACCTTTCATGTATTATACCTGCTGAATTGAGATAAGCTGCTTCTTGAGAACCTCTACCAAGTTCTAATGCATTATCAAATTTTATCCTCTTCACTTGCACTTTAAATTGCCTTTCCACATTGATAGTAAATTTTTTAGCACTGTAAAGGCATTGCTCTTGGTTTTTCAAAGAAAAGTTTAGGTTCCCCTGCTATAGTCATCTACTATAGTAAAAAAGTAACAATATCAATTCTAAGTGGACACTTTGAAAAGGCCCCATGTATCAACATGAATTAGTTCAAAAAAAGTTTGTATAGAACTACTTGGAAAATGCAATCTATGTTGCCTTGCTTTAGGACAAATATGACAAACACAATCTGTATGTGAAGAAAAATGAAAGAAACTAAGATTTTTCATTACTGAAAAGGGAAAATATCCCAATGTCACATGCCATAAGCTTACCGTAGGTGTTGCATTTGCAAAATGATTAATTGAAATAGAACTACAATCAGGACTGGATGCTAATACTGAACTAGGAACATATTTGGAGATATCTCCTTTTGGAATTGAAACCACATGACTAGAAACTATATTGGAATTGCTTCCTTTTGGAATTGAAAAAACATCTCTAAGGTGTCATGACTCTATTTTAGTGTGCTTGAGCAGATATAGACCATCTCCTATTTCACCGAAAACTTGTTCCTTCCTCATTGAAATCCTGTAAGTCACATTTAGTCAGAGTAAGTAAGAGATGACATTTGAGTTGAGTACATAACTTATGAACAGATAACAAGTTGTACTTAAAATCTGAAACATAAAGCACATTATGCAGAGTAAGAGTAGGTAAAATAGAAACACGCCCTATATGTGTGACATTGATCCTGAAAGAGTTGGGCAAGCTTATACTTAAAGGCACAGAAAGAGGAGTAAGGAATGAAAAAGACTCTAAATTGAAACATGTGTGCTCAAAAGCACCTGAATCAATTATCCAGGTACTAGAATTGTAAACAGAAAAACATGATCCTGGATATTTTAAAATTATACCAGCAATTGCATTTGAATTGAATGCTGGTCCTGGCTGGTTCAGCTTCATTTTCCTTAATACTTATTGCACTATCTCATTCCTCTGTTCTTTGCTGAAATTCTGTATGAAGTTGTGTTGTTGATTTGAATTCCCATGTGGAAAATTGTGTTGTTGATTTGAACTCTGATGTGTGATTCTCATTCCTTCATTCTCTTCACATGTCATGACTGTATTCCCTTTGACTGTACCTTGATATTCCTTTGTCTTTGTGAACTCAATATAATCAGGGAATCCTATAAGTCTATAATAATCATCATGACCATGACATGTTTTTCCACAATAAGTACAAGACACATTAGGATTATGTTTTATTTTCTTTGATTTGAAATTTGAGCTCCTTTTTCATACTTTGGTGCAATGTTTCCAAAATTTTGCCCAGTGCTTCCTCCTTGATTGGGCTGATATCCAGATTTATAATTTCCCTGCCATGTTGTCGTGAAAGATGCAGCATCAGTAGGAGTGAATGCATTAGCATACACCTCCCTCTGATTTTCATCTTGTAAGAGAAATGAATAAGCATGATCTATGTTTGGTAATGGCTTCATCATTAAAATGGCTCCCTTTGCTTGAGCATAAGTATCATCGAGGCCCATTAAAATTGAATGAATCTTTGGTTATCGAAAGACTTTAGTAGTTTTGCTTTACCACACACACACACACACACACAGAGGTGCAACATGTGATTAGATTTAGTTAATCCAACTCATCCCACAACCTCTTGAGCTTAGTAAAATACCCTACAATATTATTGTTGCCTTGCATTAGACTTGATAACTCCTTTTGCAGGTGATATAGTTTGGCTCCATCTACCTTGCCAAACTTTTGTTTCAAGCTGTCCCATAGTTCCTTTGCTGTTTTGAGTAAATTACACTATCCCTTATTTTCTGTGACAGTGCATTCAATAACCATGTTGTTACCATATCATTTAAACAACTCCATTGTTCATATTTTTTTTAGCATTCAGATCTGAAACCTTACAAGTTCCATTGATAAAATCAAGTTTCTTTTTTGCAAAATGAGCTATTAGAATCGACCTCTTCCATCAAACATGGAGTTTATCAAGTTCATCCTAGGAGAATCTAAGGAGTTAAGTTGATAAGGATGACTGTTATCAATGGTGGTGATGGCATTTCCAGCATTACTTGTATCAGAAGAAGGATCTGCCAATGTTGATTAGTTGAAAAGAAGTGACAGAGATGTAGTAGTGATTTTGATATAAAAAACTTGTAAAAGATTGTGGATCGAGCTACTGCTCTAATACCATGTTAGAAACTAATAATGAAAAATTAAAGATTGGAGAAATTTTCTTTGTATTGATTGCTTGCTCTCTACATCTCTTTATACAAAATGTGTAGACCTACTATGTAAATAACTAGGGACTAAAATCTAAATACATAAAATTGTGTAACTAACTAACTTATTACACCTATCACTATCTAAAAGATGCTCTACATAAATGCAGATAATATTTACAAGGCTTTGGGTTGGATGAAACTTGCAAACCCATATCGTGGTTCGGTTCGTAGTTCCATTTCTTCATCTGAGGCCCAAAACTTATTCAGAGGCCCAATACTTTTTTTTAAATTGTTTTAGCAATATCCACTAGGCTTTGTGGGCCTAGGGCTAATTTTTATATTTTTCTCAAAAAACAAAACACCAAGATCTTTACAAAGTGGCCAAGAGGCTAAGAAATGCTAAAATTAATCTAATGACCAACTTAGGATTTATAACATATCCTAAATTGCTCTTACAAAGTACTAAGTAATTAGCTAAAGAAATAACTAATGTAACATCAAACTTGAGAGAGGGCATGTGAATGTTGCAAGTACTGATTGAGTGATGTTCCTCTGCATGAGTGGTGCAATACCTAAGAGCCCTCTATAGATGGTGTATTGTACCTTGCTTAGAACAAATGTTTTCTTCTGAGGTCTACAATAAATCCAAGTCTTAGTCTGCTACTAGTGAATCCCTCATACTTCCTCTATACACTGCCTGGCCATTAGGTGATTGAGCACTAAGTGCTAATATCACACCCTAATAGCTTGTCAATGTACAAAATCAATATGTTTGGCTAGTATCACTATAACAGGACCAAACCAATGTCTCAGTAGCAATCTTGCAGGTCTACACAGTGTCAACTAGTATCAAATCATATATCATATGAATAAGATTATTGTTACTAGTTGGAGTGATGCCCCTTATGTCTGCAGAAATCATCATGTGCTGGAATGAATCTGTATACATTTCCTCTCCAAAGGTAGGCTCAATATAACATTAATCTTCACTGTGTTCCTCAGCATCATAATGTCTGCAAATTTGTAGCTTCAATCTCAATGTGGTAAGTTCTACAAATGTTGTCAACCATCACATGTCCTAAGTCTGATCCCTTGGTGCACCAGTTAGCCAACACACATGTAATTTCATGTTCTCAAGGTCTTGGCCTGCCTTTGTAAGTGAAGAATAAGTACATAAAGTGTCCCAAGTTTGTACCCTTGATGTACTTGTAGTACTATTGAAAATTGCACTTGTGCCTACATATTTGCATATATAAATTTCACCTGCAAAATAGAACATGTCAGTTGTCCTAATATGCAAATGTCCTTTATGAATTATCAACCACAATTGTGATATTGCCCTAGCAAAAAACAACCCTGCAGTATCTTTGAAGGTGTCAACAGGCACCAAATCATATCCTATGTAACTAGGATCATTGATACCAGTTGTAGTGAAGCCTGCAGATGCCTGTGAACTTCTGTGTTGCTCTGAAGTCATGTGCATCACCACCTGTATACTATCAACTGATCTAGTCTCTTGAGTTGTGCTCAAGAAGGCATAACCAAATAGCAATAGGTGACACAAATGAGTCCTGCCACTTCTGCCTTTGTGTTGTTCCTCAGCATGTAACATGCAATAGCAAAGAGTCTGTTCCCTCTGTTGTTGTCCTGCACATTGTATATCCAAAGTGTCTATGTCATGAGCTGATGCATATAAGTTCAAATTTTTGTGTTGAGTGAGTTTTTCACAATTGTAGTAGCATAAGTTCCAAGACCATCATTTACAAAGCACAAACCATTCCCCATATATCATTACATTCCCAGAAATATGAGAACTAGATAATATACATGTCACAACTGTATTTGTATCAGGTCTAGAACACAACCTCCTGTCACATGCAATAAATCCTGCAACTTCAGCTATCCTCATACTTACTTCCCTAGGTATATGAGTATAAAGATAGCAATATGATGTACTACACAGTAGCATATCCCATGTGGTTGCAGAATTCAAGTGACCTCCAGTTGCTGAATTTATGATAATTTTCTTGAATTCTCCATGGAGAATTCAGACCAATTAAGCATCAAATAACTTCCCAATGGTTCAGGATCATTGATACTACCACTGCAGCATTCAATAGCTTCTATGTAAAAATTGTGTTGCACCAGTGAACCTGTGCATTTTTTCACCTCCTATGCTAAGATCCAAATGCCGGTAGTAAAAGTCTACCTTATATCCACTAAATCATTTCCAAGATGCATAAGATCATTAGTGTAGGCATAAGTATTTTCTTATTTGTCACATGTCAAATTTTCCCTAATGCACCGAGTTCCAACAAGCACCATGACAAATTCAAAACCTGCAAAATAAAAACCAGTGTTAGTGTAAAAAAGAACCACCATATTCTGCTCTCATAGGATTTGAGTAGGATAGTCTCCATTCCACCTCTCCAATACACCAGCAAGCCCCATCAATATCTCTTCATTGTTTTTATTCTCAAATAGGGACATAAGAGCTTGTCACTATTAAGAATTTTCCTGCCATTTGAATACAGTTCTGCAAAGGAGTGCACCAACACTTCTCCATAATCAAGAGCTACATTAGCAAGATGATCTGTTAATTGGTTTCCCCCTCTCATGATGTGCAAAACTTGAACTTCTAAAATGTCAATAATCTCCAATAATTCCGCTACTACAAAAGCTATATTTCAAGGTGGCTTCCATGTCCTCTCCAAGATATTATTTATCAACATGGAATCAGTCTCCAATATGAACTTATAGACATGTTGAGATAAGCAAAATCTAGCAGCTTGTAGAAAAGTTATTGCCTCAGATTCTGTATTAGTTGCATCCTCAATCTCTTTAGCGTATGCATGAACTAAGTCACAAAAAAGTACTCCTACCTGAATTACCTCTTATAGCACTATCAGTGTTGCATTTCCACCAGCCTTTAGAAGGCAAATACCAATTAACTTGTGTAACCTGCAATTTTGGAACAAAGTTTTCCAAAATATATAGGATATCATGCCATCTGTGAGGAACTCCTTTGATGCCAGGCTTCCTCAGCCTTACCAATTGCTGAATGTTGCTTGAAACTTGATAAATGACCCTACTATAAGATACCTTATTCTTATGCATGTCCCCATTTCTTTTCTTCCACAACTCCCACACTATTATAGAACGGACAACATTGAAAATTGGTTTCATTCTTGGAAGAACATCTACAGTCTACCACTTCATAATGACCTGATGAAGTTGCATTCCATCAATATTAATTCCAGCAGCAGAACAAAAATAGTTCCAAGTTTTTTGGGCAGTAGCACATCTGAGAAAAATATGAGGGACAGTTTCCTGAGTAGGATTTGAACAACACATGCACCTAGAAGGCATATGATAGCCCCATCTTCTTACAACATCATCTAGTGGCACCTTGAAATGTCACACCCTCCACATGAATATGGCAATCTTGTCACCCATATCTTTTTGTACACTTCCCTCTTTTCACCTTTATTTCTAATATATTCCCATAAAGACCTCACTGAGAACTCACCATTTGTTTCAAGCATCCACCATGGTTTATCCAGTTCATCACCCCTAGCAGAATGTTGTACTTCATTGATAGTATATTCTGCAAGCTCCTTAGGTAAATTGTTTCTAATAGTAGTATCATTCCATCTGTCTTCTGTCACTACATCAGAAACATTATTAATTTCTTTATTACAATTAAAATCAGTAGAAGTAAGAAAGTACAGAGGACGAAGGCCATTCCAATTGTCAAACCAAAATAGTGCAGAGCCCATTCTCAATTGCCACCAAATTTGGTGATCTATCAGATCTCTAGCCTGTAATATTTTCCCCCAAACATGTGAACCACCCTTTCATGGAGTAAAAATAGGATTATGCTTTTTAAGGTATTTATTGCTCATGAATGCACCCCCATAAAGAAGGTTTGGTTCTGAAATTCTACCACAACTTGGTGAACAAAGCCATGGACATATCAGAGATCTAAAGCCTAAACCACCTTCATCATGTGGTAAGCACAATGTATCCCAACCAGTTCAATTATATCCCCACTCACCAATCTTGTTACTCCAGAAGAATTGGGAAAAGATCTTATTCAGTTTTTTTTTATCACAGAATGAGGAGGATCAATAGCATAAAGTAAATGCAAAGGCATTGATTTTAGTACATGCTTCAAAAGAACAGTTCTACCACCAAAGGATAGCAATCTATCCGTCCATCCGTGCAATTGATTTCTCACCTTAGTAATGAGTTCAGTGTACAATAACATCCTAGGATGAGCATAATAAATTGGACAGCCAAGATAGATCAATGAAAAAATCCTTCCTACCAATACATGTCACCCTCTCTACTCTTTGCAATACCTCTGCATGCACCTTATCAAGTAAATATATAACACTTTTAGCTTTGTTGATCAACTGTCCAGATGTCTCATAATCAGCCAATATATCCATAGTATTCTTCAAAGAGTACTCACAAGAAGAAGCAAATATGATGGTATCATCAGCATATGCAAGGTGAGAAATTTCAGGACTCCACTTGGGCAATCCAAAACCCCAAAACAAAGGATCATCATGTAATGCATTCAGGGCCCTAGATAAAGCTTCAACAGCAATGATAAAAGAGTAGGTGACAAAGGATCACCATGCTTAACACCCCTAGTGGAATGAAAAAAATCATGTGATTGACCATTTATGAGTACAGAATACCAGTTCTTAGCAACAATCTCATAAATCAAACTGATGAACCATTCATAAAGTCCAAATTTTCATAAATTTTTTGTGAGAAAACCCCATGAAAGTCTGTCAGTAATGATTTCTTGTGTTAATAAAATGTTTTCAACTATGCTCATTCCCTTAACAAAACCTTCTTGATTCTGGGATATTAAATTAGACAACAAAGGAGTCAATCTGCCATGTATAACTCTGGAGAACACTTTATTGACAAAATTACTCAAACTTATAGGCCTCATGTCACCAAAGGTCTGAGCATCTTTCTTCTTAGGAATCAACACTAGATTTGTATGAGTGATATACCTGGGCAATTTAAAACCATGAATGAAGTCATCCACCATAGCAAATAGATCATCACCTACAATATCCCAACAAGTCTAGAAGAATAAGCTTGTATACCCATCAGGACCTCCTACACTTGAACTGTTTAGTCCAAATAATGCCTGCTTCACCTCTTCTATTGTTGGTCTAGCAATCAGTTCCTCATTCTGCTCTCTTGTGACTAATCTAGGGACATGTTGTAAAATATCTCACTAAGTAGGGGCGTTAGCTTCATGAAATGATCCTGAAAGAATTTAATAGCTTCATTAGCTATATCATACTCATCCTCAAGCCATTTCCCATGCATGTTTTGAATTCTCTTAACATGCAACATCTTTCTCTTACCCAAGACTTATTTTCTTGTTATCCCAAACATATTATTCCAAAGGTTAAGACTTCCGATATTGTTGAACTTGACACCTCGTATGCTCCGTCTGTTCCTTTCTTCTTTCTTCTTCCTCAGCCATTAATGGAGATGAGGGCTTCTCTTCAACAAATTAGAATGCCTTGGCGCGATCCTGATAACTATCAAGTCGGTATAAGCTACTATTTTTTTTAAAAAAATTAAATTTCCAAAACTGAAATTGACATTCACACCTACACTATCCTGAAATTTCGACGTTGAAATCTATTGTGTATCGTGAAATGTTTACTAAAGAAAAAGGAAAATTAGAAATTGATTTGGGGGAAAACATAAATTGATTGGAAAAACTGACGTTTTCGTAAAAATTGACTGTTTGGGTTGGCCCCGTCTCGAAAAAATACCCAAAAAAAAAAAAAATCGGGTAAAACGGACATCCGAGCGCAGAGTTATGACGTTTTAAAGTTTCACCAATTTACAACTACTTTCTCTACCTACATTTTATGTCAATGTTTACGTGATATGTTAATCAAGTTCATACTCATTCGACTTTCATAAAAGCTTCAAAGATTGACTTCAATGAGTATGATTCAAGAGATAGTAGTAGCCTAAAATAAAAAATAAGAATAATTATATATTTAATTCAGTTTTTTTGGTTCGGTTCGTATCCAAAATTAAAAAACCGAACTGAATCACTAAATCCCGATTCGATTCGATTTTTTCAGTTCTCCTAATTTTTTGCCCACCTCTACTTTCACTTTCTATCTGCTTCTAAATTATTATTTTTATTTAAGAAAGGTGAAGCCATACAGCAATCCGATATTATCTATGTGACCTTTCATTTTTTACCGTAAAATTCATCGCCAGATATTTTTCAACTTTCTGCTCTCTTCTTACTTTCTTTGTTCAATTATTTTCTCTGCTGGGTCTTGCACTGTTGAGGTTAGTATCATCTCTGTATTTGCAACTCTGCAGGTGGTTTTCCCTTCTCCAAAGATAAGATGGGGATTATTTGGTTCGCTAATGTTGTCGTCTCACTTTTCCAGGCGAGCACTGGTACATCTCGGTCTTCTACTTTGTTGGTTTTTTAACTATAGTATTTATCTCTTTCTTGATGTGCTGATTATGCTTTTCCTCTGCCATAGTTATTTTGTTACATATTTCAGAAATTCATAATGTTTTCAAGCCGTGAAAATAGTCTATTGTAGAAATGTGAGGTAAGACTGCGTACAATAGATTCTTATGGTCTGGCCCTTTTTCGAATTTCGTGTATAGCGAGAGTTTAGTGCACCATATATATATATATATGATATATGAAGGGTAGTCTTGAACTAACTGGTAAAATTGTTGTCATGTGATCAGAAGTTCGTGAGTTTAAACCGTGGAAAAACCTATTGCAGTTTTATTGCAAAAGTATTTGGAGGTACTTTCACTTTCTTTTTTTCTTTTTACAAAACAAAAAATTAATTTTGCACATAAGAAACCTTTAGTGCTTTAAGGATGTCACCTAGAAACTTGACGACCTGATTTTCTATCTTTTCTTCTCTTTTTGTTTAGTGTTTTCTCTGTGTGTTTCGTTCTTAATTTTATCGGGTTTGTGATGGTTTTATATGTTTTCGTGTTTGGCTTCATTTTCTGAGCTTCTTCATGTCTCTACTGAGTGTTGAATTAATCGTTATTGTTTTATGCTTGATTGCTGATATAATATACATTGTATATTCCTGTCATATTATTAGTGATCTTGTACATCTGTAATTATGGTCCTAATCTTCTGTATTAGGAAAATGTATATTTGATTTCCGCAATTATAAGCTAGGTTTACTGTTGTATATCATATATATATATATATAAACCAATTACATTAATGGAAAGAATCAAGAGATTATTCTCTTTCATGGTATCAACAGTCTAAGACATATTTTTTCTAACCCTAAGCTTCTGCCGCCGAGTCTCTTCCTCGGCATCCCACCCTTTCCGCCGTCCTTATCCACCGGCGAAATCCCTCATGTCGCCCAAATATTCCCCTTTCTTCCTCTATCATGTCTAACACAAAGAACGCATTCCATCCTGCTTTTGTAGTCTCCAATATCAAGAACATCCCTATCGTTCTTGCAATAGAGAATGTCCAATACGCGACGTGGGCGAAACTTTTTAAAATTCATGCTAGCTCTCATCGAGTCCTCCATCACATCGTCAAATCGGAAAAAGGCAAGGAGAATGTGCCTTACACTGATGATGAAATAGAGTTGTGGGCAATTCTTGATGCTACGGTCCTCCAATGGATTTATTCCACCATCTCTACAGACCTCTTACAGACAATTATTGAACCCGACGCCACGGCAATGGAAGCTTGGAATAGGTTGCGTGATATATTTCAAGATAACAAAATCTCTCGTGCTATGACCCTCGAGCAAGAATTTTCTCTCACAACTATGGAGGATTTTCCGAATGCCTCTGCCTATTGTCAAATGTTCAAGGAGTTGTTAAATCAACTCAAAAATGTTGGCACACTAGTCACGAATAATCGTCTTGTTCGTCAGATGGTTGCGAGCCTCTCCGAGGCATACAATGGGGTTGGTACTCTCCTTCGCCAAAGCAATTCTCTCCCACCATTCTATCAACCACGTTCCATGCTCACCATCGAAAAAGCAGGGTTGGCTAAAAAGGCCGCAATCGGAACACATTCCGCCATGATAGCGGCCACGTCACATGCATCGATGACCTCACCTCAAAAAATTCTAGCCAACACCGAAACAATGGTGGTGGCAAAAAGGGTCAAAATCGAAAAAATGACGGCAAGAACCGCGGTGGCAGTGGTGGCGGAGGACGGGGTGGCGGCCAGCAGGGGCTTGGGCCGCAGCACTACTGGCATCAGCCTTGGGCTAGTGCGTAGTGGCCGTGGGGCTAGCCAGTGGGTAGTGGCCCACTCCACCTTGTCCGTTCCAGCAAATTATTGGGCCAGGCCCAATAGTCAGCAGTAGCATCCGGCTAGGAAGAATCAGACCTAGCAGCAGCCTGGCATGTTTGAGCCTCGGCCACAGCAGGCCTTCGCTACTACGGGCCCAGTAGCAGCCCCGACCCACACGGATATCGAGGAAGCGATGCATACACTTGGACTTAATCCTCCGGATACAAATTGGTAGATGGACACCGGTGCTACTTGTCACATGACGTTCACACCAGGTAATATCTCGTTTTATTTCAATTTGAGCAAAAATCGTGGCATAATTGTTGGTAATGGTAATTCAATTTCAATTCATGATTATGGTCACGCAAAATTGTCTCCCCCGAACCCACCTCTAGCCCTGAAAAGTGTCATTCATGCTCCTTACTTCATTAAAAAATTGGTGTCTATTCGGAAATTTACAACTGATAACTCGATTTTTTACCCTTTTGGATTTTCTGTGAAGGATTTCTGGATGGGAATACCTCTAATGAGATGTGATATTCGGGGCGAGCTCTATCCATCACCACCACCACTACTAAACAAGCCACGCCGTCAATGTTTGCCGCTTTAGCACCTTCCTTATGGCATGCCTGTTTGGGTCATCCGGGAGCGTCTGTGTTTTCCTCCTTTAAAAAAAAATATTCAGTAATAGTGATCGTTGCACTAAATTTTGTCCTTCTTGTCCGCTTGGGAAACATGTTAAATTGTTGTTTGTGGCTTCCAACTCTAGTACGTTGTTGCCATTTGATATTATTGATGGTGATCTTTGGACATCTCCCATTTTAAGGTCTATCGGCCACCAGTACTATGTGTTATTTTTGAATGATTATTTTAATTTTTTGTGGATGTTTCCATTATGTAAAAAGTCTCAGATTTTTTTCACATTTCTATCATTTAGAGCATTCATCCGTACACACAATTTGAATGGGAAATTAAGAATATTCAATGTGATAATGGAAGGGAATTTGATAATGGACCATTAGAGTATTTTGTAAGGTTAATGGTATATCTTTTCGGTATTCACGTCCACACGTCATCACAAAATGGGAAGGCCGAAAGAAAAATTCGCACCATTAATAATATTGTTCGTACACTACTAGCTCGTGCATCGTTACCACCAGCCTTTTGGCATCATGCATTACAAATGGAAACGTACCTCTTTAACATACTTCCTAGCAAAGGATTAACATACCAATCCCCACTCAAAATTCTTTATCAAAAAGATCCTTCGTATTCTTATCTTAGGGTGTTTATGTTATCCTCTATTCTCCTCCACCACCATTAACAAACTTCAAGCCCGCTCTACCGCTTGTGTGTTCCTGGGGTACCCATCTAATCATCGTGGTTATAAATTTTTTGATTTATCCTCTAATAAAATCATTATTAATCGTCATGTCATTTTTTATAAGACCCAATTTTCGTTTACTAAGTTGCATAATTCTGCGTCCAAGTCGTATGAATTTTTGGATGATGTGCTATCACCGTATGTGGTCCACCATTTGGTCCAGCCCACTCCTCGTGATTCGGACCAGCAGGAATAGCCACATTCCTGCGGGCCTAAACATCCCCTCCCCTCTCAGTCCAGTCCCTCGACCAGCAGCCCACTGCCTGCTGGCCCAGCCCAACCCGTGACTTCCCTCTCGGTCCAGTCAGTTTGCCAACAGGCCTACTATCTGCTGGCCCAACAAATTCTAGAAACCCGTAGGCCCAGTTCCTCCCAACCCGAACCAGTCCTGACATCACTACACCGACCAGGTCCGGCCCACTTCTATTCTGAGTCAAGAGCTCGTTACTTGTAGTCAACGGGGTATTTTTTAGACCAAAACAATAATTTAATCTCAACTCTAATGTCACTAAATCACCCCTACCACGTAACTCGTGTCTGCCCTTCGTGACCCGAATTGGAAAATGGTCATGGATGATGAATATAATGCTCTTATTGAAAATAAGACGGGGTTGGTGCCCCGTCTACCTGGTGTCAATGTGATTCGTTTTATGTTGATTTTTACTCATAAGGAAAAATCTGATGGTTGTTTTGAGAGGCATAAGGTTCGTCTTGTAGGTGATGGCAAAACTCAACAAGTTGGCTTGGATTGTGGAGAGACATTTAGTCTGATGGTCAAACCGGCAACTATTCGCACTGTTCTCAATCTGGCTCTCTCAAAAACATGTCTCATTCATCAGCTGGATGTGAAAAATGCGTTCTTACATGGTGAACTCAAAGAAACTGTATACATGCATCAGCCCTTGGGTTTCAAGGACCCCGATCATCCTAACCATGTGTGCTTGTTGAAGAAGTCCTTGTATGGGCTAAAACAGGCCCCTCGGGCCTGGTACAAAAGGTTGGCAGATTATGTGTCTACACTTGGGTTCTCTCACAGCAAGTCTGATAATTCTCTATTCATCTACCGTGACGGTACTTCTATGGCATACATTCTGTTATATGTGCATGATATTATATTGACTGCTTCCTCTGACAAACTGCGCAAGTCTATCATATCTCTTCTCAGCTCCGAATTTTCTATGAAGGACTTGGGGCCATTGAGTTATTTTTTTGGTATTGCTTTTACTCGTCATACAGGTGGTCTATTTCTCTCATGCGACATATGAGAGAAATATGCGACAAAGAGTATTGAACGGGCTGGCATGTCCTTATGTAAGTCATCTCCTACTCCGGTTGACACTAAACCGAAGTTGAGTGCTACATCTAGCACACCCTACGAGGATCCCTCCCACTATCGTAGTCTTGCAGGGGCTCTTCAATATCTTACATTTACGAGGTCCGATATTACTTATGCAGTACAACATGTGTGTTTATTCATGCATGATCCGAGGGAAGAACACATGCACGCTCTCAAACACATTGTGTGTTACCTTCAGGGCATTCTTGATTACGGTTTGCACTTATATCCATCATCAGTATCTACTCTCATGTCTTATACAGATGTTGATTGTGGTGGATGTCCAGATACCAGGCGTGACGTCTGGTTATTGTATGTTTCTTGGTGATAACTTGATCTCTTGGTCGGCTAAACGACATGCTACTTTGTCGCGATCCAGCGCGGAGGTCGAATATCGAGGGGTAGCCAATGTGGTGTCTGAGTCCTGTTGGTTGCGTGACCTCCTCTTAGAGCTTCATTTTTCTATTCGGAAAGCTACCTTGGTCTACTGCGATAATGTTAGTGCGATATATCTCTCGGGAATCCTGTCCAACATCAGCGCACTAAACATATCGAGATGGATATTCACTTTGTTCACGAAAAGGTAGCTCGTGGACAAGTACATATCTTGCATCTCCCCTCACGGTATCAAATTGCTGACATATTTACTAAGGGTCTTCCCTTAGTTTTGTTTGAAGATTTTAGGGACAGTCTCAGCGTACGACAACCGCCCGCTATGACTGCGGGGGTGTGATAGAATATACAATGTATATTCCTGTGATATTGTTAGTTAACTTGTACATCTGTAATTATGGTAGTAATTTTTTGTATTAGGAAAATGTATATTTGATTTTCGTAATTATAGACTAGGTTTACTATTTTATATCATGTATATATAAACCAATTACATTAATAAAAAGAATCAATGGATTATTCTCTTTCAATTTTAATAGACAATATATTTGCTACTCTGCACTATTAAATCGAAATTAGGTTTTAGAATTTTAAAATAGATAAATGGGATTAACTGAGGTCTGGTTCACATATTTACTACGATCAAGTCATCAAGATGCTTAATGATGTGCCTTAAACAATTCAAATTTGCTATTATAGGAATTAACTTCAACTTTTTGTCTCTATGTATAGATTAATAATATATTCAACCAGTTGATAAACAATGCCATGTGTTGTAGGCCGATTATCCCTCTCATATAGTTAATGAGATGTAAGGCTTTTAGCTTCATTTCCATTGAAAGAATAGTTGCAAATTCATTTCGGTAGTTTCTGTAGGATAGATCGTATGTACCTTTTGACTTTTATGCATATTTGGTGTTGGTGAAGTTATATATGCCATTGAAGAACCTACAGTTCTGAAATTTGAGTGGAGTTTTCCATATTTGTTGCGGAGTTTTTTTGCTATTTGTATCACTATTTAATTTATTATACAGAAAACTATGTAAATGAGAAGAAAAAAAACATGCTTGTGTGTATGTCTGTTACTTTGTATGGCCTAAAAGAATTATGGCTTTGATTCATTGTCGTTGAACAACAATATACTAAAATAGAATTTTCCTACTTATGTGTACCAGTTGACAGTACTGACGAATCATGGAGATAGCTTCACATGCCAGAAAACAGTTTGTCAAGGCTTCATTATAAAGGCAATGATGTTAGACTTTTCTACCATCAATTCTAAATCAGTACAGGGGTTGATATATTAAATATGATGTAATATCAAACTTAAAAAATTGTAAATGTAGGGCTGTGCGAAGCACGAGTCATTTCCCATCTATATAACATATAACAAGTTAATGTTTACTCCTTATAACTACTCTCTTGAAATTAAAGTGCATACTTCATTTGACAATAAATTATAAAAAAGAATTGGACTTAGCTATGAATCGCAGCTAAGATTTTTTTTATAATTGATTGTTAATCCATCACTAGATATGATTTGCGATGAATTTTATTGTTTTAACTTTTCGTCAATAATTCATGTTTATTTGGTAGTAAAATAACTCGATAAATAAAAGAATATTGAGAGTTTTCATCTGTTAAAATAAGTGTTAACAAAAGATAAATGGTAAATTATTTAGAATATATTTTATATTTTACTATTTCATCTTTCTTAGTTTAAATTTATATTTTGCCAATTTGATATGTAACATAATACTATAATTAATTTTGTTTTATTTTTTAGTTCTTTCACCGCTATATATTTTTTATTTAACAAATTTATATGCTTAAGAATTCTGTCTTTAAATTTTTTTTTACTAATTTCAAGAATTTGAATATTGGTAGTTAAACTTGTCCCGTCACTTTTTATGATTTTGGTTGATAATGCTTTGAATCTTTACGTTTGTATACTATCCGTTATAATCAATATCTTGTCCTTTGGACTCTCTTTCATCACCCCTTTTGTCCTATATGGATCAATTAGAGAGAGAAAAGACATGACAATATTCAAATTTATAACAATATATTTGATTTTATTGACATATAGTAAAATCTTTCTATAATTGTCATTCGTTATAACATTACTTCATTATAAAAGTTTAATTTTCTTCGGAATTAATTTTTTATGTTATATTTTACTTCTCTATAACAGCAGTTTGCCTATAACGATAATGACATCTGTAAAATTACTTTTTATAACAGTCATACTCAAATATTTTTTGTAGTAATATTTGTAAGAAATATATTAAGTATAGAAATAAAAATAAAATATTAAAATATTTTTATTAAGCTCTTAGATATCCTTCAAGAAAAAGCTATTGAATTTTCTTTTTCTGAAAGTTTGGACAAAATTAAATTTTTCATCAATTCAAACGTTATATTATCACTAAGGGATTAGAATTTATGAAACAACCTATGATTGTGGAATTCTTCCGTCAAACTTGAAATATTAAAATTCTTAATTGATTTTAAATGCATATGTTCCTTAAGTTTTAATTCTTTTTCGGTATGATATAACTAGTTATAAATTTATTAATAATTTATTAGTTTTTAAATTTTTAATTAATGAAAAATCAATTGAGATTTTAAAATTAACAACTATATTATTTATTCCTTGATTTTGAAGAAACGTGATTCATAGCCAGCATATGTGTTTCAAAACACATTTTATTTTTTCCCAACGAGCAAGAATAAAGAGAGAAAGAATATTGGACCGAGGCCCACTTCAAGCTTCCTGGGCCTCTTGCTGCTACTGTTTCTTCGATTTGGGCTTCAAGTCCAGCTTCTTGCTTTTCTAGAGGGGCTGACTCAAGATAATATTATGTTGGGCCTCGAGCCCAACACATCATGACTCATTGAGAGTTCATGCAAAGAAGACGGGGAAATAAAGATGAGTAAACGGAGGGAAGGAATCATCGTTAAACTAGTACCTGAACCATACTCAAATAACACTTTCATAATGTAAAGTCATGCCTTAAACACATAAGATTAAACTACTGATTTCACAAATTTAAACTCATGTTAATAGACAAACTTGTATTCCTTCAATCTCCTCTTTCCCTTTCTTTGTAGTATTATTAGGTTTCGCGTAGATTCATACTCTTTTGTGTGTATTTCTATATGTTGTTTTAATTGTTTTGTTATTGTAATATCTTGCTGTCTTAATTTTCTTAAATTTCTGCATTGACTACGTTCTTTTGAGCGGAGCGTCTATCGGAAACAACATCTCTACCCCACAAAGGTAAAAGTAAGATATGCTTACATTACACCCTCCCCAGATCCCACAGTGTGATATTACACTGGTTATGTTGTTGTAGCTTCTTCAATCTGTTGAGGAAAACAAGAGTTTCATACTGAAACTTACATAAAACTCAACCAAAACAGTTAATTGAAGACAGCCTTAAGTTGTCACTCAGAATCTTCAGATCTAATTATCCCAGAAAACACACGAGCAAAGATCAAAGAAAACACCAACAACTAAAACTGATCCATTCACGCTTTAAAAGAACTGGATTCTTCCAAAGAATTTTTACTGAAACCAAAGTAGAACACGCAGTAGATTGAAGGGAAAATCTGAGTTAGCCGAAGGTGAGAGGTTACTGACATTTAGCAATTTACTTAAAGAGTGAAACAAGGTTCCAAGATTACTTTTTAAATTCAAACAAGATTTAAGAAGCTAATACTCACTTACTTGTGAATCTCAGCAAAGTGAAAAGGATTCAAACTGGACCACAGCCTCTAGAAAACACGTCCCAGACCAAGTTCAGCGCTTATGTTTATATAGAAATGTATAAACAGAGTTTCAAAATATCGTCTAAAGAGTGAATAAATGTTTCATGAATGTAACTAACGCAACTGTCAACACCTTGTTAAAACATTAATACAGGCTTTAAGAGTAGGGGAGAAGGAAGTCTTTCAAATTCAATATGTATTACAACAAAAAAAACATTACTACTATGCTTAGGTCAAATGTGATTTTTCAGAAACAAACATGAAGTGTACTACCTGAGGAAATTACTTCAAAGGAAACTAATTATAGTCGAATTGAACAAAATGCTTTCATATTTTTGCATATCACACATCTTTAAGGAATTCCATAAGTAAAAGTTCAATCCTAGATGTAACTGTAGGGTTTGGTTGGGTTCAAAACACATAAGTAAAGCCGCGGAAATTTAAAATTTTGTTCTACTTACCCCAACAATTTCTTTGATATGGTTAAATGACAATCTGTAACATAACATGAACACTTACAGGTTGTATTATCTGGAGTCTTTACTTAGGGAGTACACGCGACTGTCCCTTCGATTGCAAGCACTATGCTTCGGTGTATTCATATGTCAAGAAAGCCAGGAAATATTGACAGAGGTTTGAGAGAGTTTTATCATAGACTCTAAGTCTAGAATTGTTATGAGAATTGGTATTCTTAGTGTATGTATATTTCTTGCGTATGATAATGAATGAGGATGTGCTCTATATATAGGTGAAATTAAGGCAAAATTTAGATTTGGATTGGGCTCCAAATCTGGCCCAAAATGAGATGCAGTGGCCCAGTCCGACTGGGCTTACTGCTGGGCTGGCGTCGCGGCTCTGCCTAGCAGACGCTGCGGCGCCTCACGTCAAAATGGTGTTTCCCGTCTTTTCGTTTAATATATATTTTCAGCACATTAAATCCAAAATCCAATTTTAATTTAATTAAATAACTTTCATCTAATAGAAATTATCCCATAGTCATTATCAATTTAAATATCTCGATTCTAAATCGAATATTTAATGCTTTCTCAATGCACCCTTAGATCGAAGAGATAATCGACATAGTGTGACCCTATAGGCCTTCGTATATCGACACTAATCCAATTAAGGTCCATACGGAACTCCTAGACTGCGCCGTACAACGAACTCAATATATGAAGTACATCTACATGAATCCAGCAAACATAACATTTATGTGAGATGATAAATTCCTTTCATTCGCAACACATTCAATCAAGCTTAGGATTTGTCATGTGTCTATCCAAATGGTTTGATCACTTTATCTCATCTATATTAGTCGACAACTAGACCATATTCTAAATATGTCTCTTGCATTGGCCAATGACTTGGTCGACCTAATATCACTGAGAAGTTGAGTGCTCTCTCAAATATCCAATCGAGGAATGAATCCTATTTTTGTCTCAACTACCACCTTAGTTTACATCATAATGTACCCAACACAAGTCGTATCTTATCCTATAAGGAGTTTAAGCTTAGGATAGGGTCAAAGTACATTACTCTGTAAACAAGGTGTGTATTAACCTCAAGTCAAAGGACATTTATCTCTCACGCGCTGATAACACTCTAGACATGTCTAACAAATAGTTTATCAGCATGGTATACCAATACTTTCCAAAACTATCCATGTGTCCATCACTAGTAACCATTACTAGTAGTAGGTGAGACATACTACATTCTCTAAGAATATGATGCAGACCACATGTCGACTTGTAACATATCATCGATATCCCATTCTCGATTATCATTAGTCGAGGCTATTTTAGAGTTACGCTCTATCATCAATATCTCACTCTATTAATGACAACGTAAGCTCAAGGATGCACATTAATGAATAATTACAAATAATCAAATAATAATTCAATAATTACAAATGTCATAAATATTAATCTTATTAATAATACGAATGTGTTCAAGTACATTTGTCCCTAATAATGATTGTCTCTAGGACATACACACTTTCAATCTTATTAATAATCCGATGTATCTAATACCCAAAATGATCATTATGCTTAACTAAGCTTAATGGTAGCTAGATTTTTATCTGTGGGAACATAGTATAATCTTATTTCTTCAGTTTCCACCATCTCCCTGAGTATGTGGTATTTCCTCGGTACATGCTTGTTTCTGTTTGTTGATCTCGGTTCCTTAGCTTGCGCAATCGCACCAGTGTTGTCACAATAAATCATTATTAGACAAGTGGCACTTGGAACAACCCCTAGTTCTACGTTTGTTGGGTTTGAAACAAGTTTTCAATATTCGCTGCGTACAACAACCCAACAAAAACCGACATATTATTCATAGTATACTTATAGTAAACCATGAGTTGGCAATTTTATTTCTTCATTTCTTTGACATAATACATAATGAAGGAGAGTCTTGGTGTAGCTGGTAAAGTTGATGCTATGTTACTAGGAGGTCATGTGTTCGAACTGTGGAAAGTTTTTTGCAGAAATGCAGGATAAGGCTGCGTACAATAGACCTTTGTGATCCGACCCTTCCCTAAACTCCGAATTTTTTGACACATAATATTCTTAGAGAAATAGTTAGTGTGGTGATTTATCTATAGTTATACCAACTTTAAATATTGTTGTACTAGTTGAAACAATTTTGATTAATGATCGTTTTAATATTTAAGTTACAAAACATATCTAAATAATGTTGGAGACTGGTGAAAATGTCATTTTCTACCGCTCCTTTGGCTTTTGTACAAGTTGGACCATTACTTACAAAGTCAATGTGCAATTGTAGGAATATTTTCATTCATGGTGTAATTATGGTATTGCTTGCTGCCTCCGTAGAATTTGTCTTTTGAAGAGATAGAGGAGGGAATCAACTCGTCAATCATTGACACAAGAAATTGACATGATTTTTCGTGGGATTCAAACATTGTACTGTGTGCATGTGTATTTATCGAAATTCGTACTTACTTTGATCACATATGCATTTTCTTTTTTAACTAGTCTCTTGGCACGCACATTTTGAATGTTTTTCATAGCAATACGTATAATTTTGTTTTAAGAAATCATATGCTAAACATTACTATTTAAAATATTCTGCTAGTTTAATTATTGATGGTTCTCAACTTAACTATCCAGTTGTACTTTATTTTGGAATATACAGAGACCAGATGATGCTATAAATTTGTGCCATAATACAATAAGAAATTACCGTGAAGGCTAATTCATCAGCAAAAGCATAGCTCCTAGATCAATGTTTTTATGCACTTTGTGAGGGTAGCTATAGAATGTGACTAGAACTGTTCAATATATGTAAATCAATTGTGTTCCAGTGTTAAGGGAATACAAACTCCAAATAATCTTTTTGTTTCACTTAATTCTTTTGTAATGAAGTTCTTGATTTGGAATTTCAAGATTAGACTTTATGTATTGACTCCCTTTGTACTCAAACGGCTATTATCTGCAAAGTAAAACCAATATAATTCTCTTACCTGCAAGTATAAGAATATATGTCAATAGTAATTGAAGATTGAGTGAACTTATCAAGCAATAATAATTGCTCCAAATAGAACATCTGCATAACATCTCTAATATGGGAGTGCAGTTATCCGAGAATCATGAATAGTGTGCATCTTATTTTCTAATGAAGCTGAAAATATTAGAACTCTAAAAGAACTCTGTTTTTGTTTTATCAATTGTTTTTACCCTTTAAAGGAAAGGAGTTCTCTCTAGCATAGCTCTAAGTTAGAAGGCAGTTTTTTGTACAGCTACTCCCTGTAGAAACTATAGTTCTAAGCAATGTTATTTGGACTCTCTAAGAATACTACCGTACTCGTGTCGGATCATTCAAAAATACATTACCATTGGAGGATCTGACTACATTCTTGAAGAGTCCGATCGAGCAACATAGGTTCTAAGTATCTCATGTACCAGATGAGCTAGGTAACTGTAATGAGGATACTTCATGTTTTTGAGTTGGATATGAATTTACAGGTTGGGTCTCTTATTTAGCCTGGCATCACTTCAAGATGGATTTCACCAGGGTCAAAAAATGTTAATATACCAAAGAAATGAAAAGTTTTTTATAGTAACTTAGTACAAAATTCAAAAGGAGATTCTTCATGCAATTTCAAGAATTTAACAGTAAGCCACAGGATGGTTTACATTTTGAGTGTTCCGTTCATGATTGTCCAGAGCCTCGTGCTTGTATCAGCGAGTCGAACTTGAACTATCCTAATCAGTTGTTACATTTTAATGACACTTTTCATTATTACATATCAACGGATTTGTCAATAAGATACAATAAAATTTAAGTAGCAAATATTGTATTTAGAGTAACTATACGATACAATACAAAGGTAACAACCATCCAAACAAACATTAACCATTGCTTGTGTGGATGAGGATTACTCGGTTAGGGCGTGCCAGAGGAATAGTCAGTGTGCCTGCTCCGTCCTTCTTTGACGAAATGGATGCTGTAGGAGAGGTTGGGAAGGAGAAGCCAATTCTGGTTGGCTATGATCCTCACAGAACGGAAATAAAAGGGAATTGGGACAGGAGCCCTATTGGTGGATCTTTGCCTAGAAGTGTAAAGTAATATTCCGTGTACAAGATTGCTCTTCACGTGAGCTTTCAATATATAATGGACAATAGTACAAGGTTAAGTCATCAAGGACAATAAGGACTCTTGTAGACAACACGTATAAGTGTACAAGGACTCTTTAATTATGTACTAATAATATTAACCTTTAGCTAGCTGACCACGTATCAAAAGTCTAATAAGTCCAATCAGAAATTTGTTACTACAATTCCGTAATCTTTCTCCTTATCCTAAAGCAAAAATGTAATGTGATGTTTAAACACTCTGTCCAACAAGAGATTGGTGTCATTTACACAAATTTATAGAAGTTTGCTGAGTTGCCATAAAGTTTCACATCATTAAGTGATTAACCTTTTCATATCAACTACCGATAAGGGAGTTCGTACATCAAACTTTCTTCTCTTTCGAACTAAGCCCCAGAAGGCACATCGCCAAGATTCATTAGCTTATCTCGATATTAATTCTATATCACTTATATCATCCGAATATATACGGTTGTTAAAGGCCATAGTCAGGCAAAGGCAGTTAACCAACCCATTTCACATATATCACTCCGTTGTTTTCATACTCGTCTCTCCGAACCCAGCTCTAATATCAGTTATTAGGCTAAATCATCCTAAAAATACTTCTAACATAGTGCGATAACCTGTCCACCAAGTCACAATTTCACACCAATTTGGTACTCTGAGTTTACATAGTTTAACTAAACAGAAGAGAGTTTTAGTCTAAATTGTAGTCCAGAAAAAAATAGTATAAATTAAAGTAGTAAAGACATTTTGAGAAAAGAAAAATGCCCAAAAGATGGATAAAGGAGAAAATTGTATGATAGTTGGAATTAGAAAATCTAGATGATGGGACCCCACTTATCCTTGATTCTGATGTGGATTCCTTATCCACTTTTTTTCTCACATGTGGCAGCAACATCAATTCAATCACTCATATCTCTATGGATAATACATGATTTATACCATATCATATCCAAGAAAAATAAATCAAAACATATACTAAGATTTTTATCATGGCCTCCTCCATTGCTTGTGTGCAATTTTCAGCCAATTCAGCCAAGAAATCAACTACAATTCCATCAAATTTTCTTGGTACAAAGGTGTCATCTTGTACTGTTCAGAAGAACAAGAAACATAGATCCTTGAAAGTGGTAGCTGCAGTTGGAGATGTGTCTGCTGATGGAACAAACTATTTGATTGCTGGTGCTGCTGCGGTCGCATTGCTTGGAACTGCTTTCCCTATACTCTTTTCCCGCAAGGACACGTACTAATTTTTCCCATTTTGCTTTTATTTTTCCTTTTAGTAATTATGTTTTCATGTTTAATCATCTGTACAAGCGCCGGGTAATTATAATGCTAAGCTGAGAAAAGGGGATTCTTCATTGAAAAGCGCAATTTTTTTAATTATTATTACATATAAGTTGTTGAATCTCTTTAATATAAGAAAAAAGTCTAGTGAAGCGATAAAAGTGTTTAAAATTGCTTTTGATTATAGGTTCAAAACTCACATGTGACATTCTATTATTTTTTTTGAATCCTCTTGTATAAATTTCTGACTCCGCAATCCTTACTAAAATTCATGATGTTTTGAATTTGTCTGTTGAATAGGTGTCCAGAATGTGATGGAGCAGGATTTGTGAGGAAAGGAGGGGCAACATTGAGAGCAAATGCAGCTAGAAAGGATCAAACTCAGATTGTCTGTGCAAACTGCAATGGTCTTGGCAAACTCAACCAAGTTGACAAGTAATGAGCAGCAGATCAAACAATAATAATATAATACTAGTACTTACTTTGTACCTGTGGAGTTTTTTTCTTCTTTTTTTGGGTAAGTACCTGTGGAACTTGAAACTCATGTATACAGGAATTTCTTATTCACTACATTGGCAAGTTCTAATACATTTTAAATTCTCAAATTTTACCCAATTTCTCTTGTTTATAAAATTCTATTAATTCCTAGCCGAACTTATCTTAGTCCAATTGATAGGTTTAACTATTGGATGGGGACTAATAAACTATAATTTCTTTTATCACAATCGATGTTCGTATCAACTCAAAATATATGTCTTTTACATGTACTCTTACTACTATAGTATGGTTAACTAACACATTTTCATCTCAAAGTTTAACTCAACTATGTAATTGATCGTAATTTTCTCTAAATCTGGTTTACACGTCATCTTTGGTTATCATTCATACCCCCATCAAATTAATAAACTACTAACATTTATCCTTTATTAAATTGAAAGGTTACATCATTAATTATTAATGAAATATAAAGATTAAATACATAGACGACTCCTCAAATTTGCTAAAAAAAATAATTATTATAAGATCTTATCTAAGGGTTTAACCTATTGAACACTTAATTTGTGCTCAAACTTTACATGTTGAACAAGTCACAAAAAAAAATGGTTAAATGCAGACTCTAAGACAATCATTTCATAAATCTTTCAAAGAGGGGGGAGGATCTAATATTTCATCCCTACAATTCCTATGGACTTCCATTCCATGGCCTTTATATAATTGTTTTACCAAAGAGTAAAAATATAAATATATTATCTTAATAAGGATTTATGAAATAGTTCGAGACAACATTATCAGAATATATTGATGTTTGAATGCGTATTAGAGGACGTCTAATTGATACATATAGTCTGAGCGTAAAGCTTTCTCTATACTCGAAAGCCCGAGGAGCAATATTTGAAAATCTTCAAGTTCTACTCAATTATTGTTGTCAATGCCGTTATGCCTTTTAATGAGATACAAATCATAGAAGAAAGGACCCATACATATATAAATTTGTTAGTAAAGATGAATTGAATGAGATTCTCCTAATTTACTTTTTTGGTAATAAGACAAAGTTTGAGTGATAAAACAAATGAAAACAAATAATTTTGACTTGGAGTGCTGTCAATTTTACATACGCAGGATAAGACAATGTATAATATACCTTTGTGATCTGCCTTTTTTCAAATCCGCACATAATGAAAAATTAGTGCATCGGACTGCCCATTTTTTTAACATAACTCAATTCGATTCAACATTCAAGCACACATTGAATTGGTTGGATTATAATTTGCCCATTATCACGTTTTACAACAACAACAACAACAACAACAACAACAAATGAGCCTAAATACAAGCTTGTTGGAATCAAACATGGCTATTTGACGCCTTAATTAAGACTAAGATCTCTCGATTAACTTACATTGTAACCTAAAAATTAGTGTTGGGATGTACTGGATTGACTTTTTGGGGTGGGGGGAATTAAATATTTGTTTCAAGTTTGAGAAAGTAGTTTTGATCAGCTTTTTAAGTAAATTTTATTTTCCACTCATAAAACCTTTACCTTTTTTTGCAAGTGAAATAAATATCCAATATAACTTCAATTTTCAAATATATTTTTCTCAACTTAATTTCAAATATTACGTTTGTCAAGTATTACAATTTTTATGTCCAAATGCCTACTAAAATTAAAACTTCTCAGTGAAGTCACGAATTCACTTTTTTAATATAGTTGAGATGATATATCTAGAATAACTTATCATTTAACTAATTTCTCAAAAAGGAATAATGTGTGTGCTTTTTGGTGGTAAAATTACATTGTCTTGGAATCAAACATGACTATTTGACGCCCTAAAAAGACAACGTCCCTCCACCAACTTAAATGGGAACCTCAAAACCTTTTTTCCCCTTCCAACGCTAAAATTAAACCTTCAACGAAACAAATTCACTTTTTGATATTTAAGAAGATGTTATCTATATTAAATTATTAGTTTAGATCACTTAAAAAGTCATTCAACTAATAAAAATTACGTAAGAAAGTCATTTTTATATTGTAATAGAAAAGTGACTCGTTATTTCACATAAAAAGTCACTCTCTTTTTTGTAACAAAAAAATTACTATATTTTTGTCATTCCACGTACAAAAATTTTGTAATAGAAAAATTCACTATGTTTTTACTATCACACATAAAAAAAAAAAAAAAAAATGTGTGTGCCTTTTGGTGGTACAATTATATTGTCTTTGAAGTTAACTAATTGCCCAAAAAAGGAATATTTTGTGTGCTTTTTGGTGGTACAATTATATTGTCTTGGAAGTTAAATATAGTTGTTTATTTGGTGGGTGAAAAAGGTTGAATTGAAACTAAAGACAAAGCAAAACACCTAAAATTTGTAAGTTAGGGACCCATACACCAAAAAGAAATTGCACAATTTTCTCTTCAAATGGCTGATTTTAAATTTATATCGAGCCATAAACTTTTTAAGAACGTGATATAATTTATGAAATATTATATATAAAAACATAATTCATACCTCATAAAAAACTTATTTATCTCGAGGGAGAAAAATAAAAAATTAAAGACTAAAGACGAGCACAAAAGAGGGTCAAAACTCAAAAGTGCAAATGACCCACCAAAAACACCGGTCCAACCCGTAAATACCGTTTCCCATTTCCCCAACCACCACCAACCGCTCCTGCAATTCAAAGCGGCGATGAAAGCGACACGTGTCTGCAGATTCTCCTTCCACGTCACCGTCGTCGCCTTAGCAATTGCATACATTTACTTCTCCACTGTATTTGTGTTCATTGATCAGTGGTTAGGACTTTGGTCTTCTCCCGGTATGCTTAACGCCGTCTTGTTTTCCGTCGTCGCTCTCTTCTGCATTTTCAATTATGCACTTGCTATCTACACTGATCCGGGTCGGGTTCCTAGCTCCTTCGTACCCGATGTGGAAGACCCGGTGAACACCGTTCAAGAGATCAAGCGAAAGGTTTTGTTCGTTTTTTCCTTTTTTGCTTCACTTTAATTTATGTACGGCTTGTTTCACTATTACCTATCACGTTTAGCACTACATCATATTAATATGACAAGAATTATAACTTATAATATTTTTCATATAGTTTTTAAACATCTAATTTTAATTATAAAATATTAAATTAATTTAGTTCAATTTAGCTTTGAAAATTAGTCAAATTGACTCTCGAGAAGAGAACTAACAAGTAAAAGTGAACGGAGGGAGTATATGTACGTATATTCTACTTGCATTTGTGTATGCTTGATATCTCTATTCTGGTGGAGCATACTGCATACAAGTCGGTATTAGAATGTAACTAGTCTAAATAGAATGGAGTGAATATAGAGGATCATAAAGCTGAGCCACACTAGTTTGAGATTGAAGCGTAAGTAATTATTGTTTACATAGGTTGACGTAGGGCGGAGGAAGAGGAAATGTACCTGGCATTAGGTGATTGCATTTTCGAGATAGGTTTGAATTGATCTTTTGTCATTTATTAGCAATTCCATATGCTTGGATAGCATATCACCAGGAAGATGTCTGTCAAGAACGAGAATTTCAAGAAGTAAAATTCCTGTTTTGCTTTCTCATTGGCCTCATTGATGGGAATACAAGAATATTAAGTTTATGCTTACTGTTTCTGTGTCTTTTTTGTTCTGTTTTAGGTTTTTTCTCATAGTATTATGTCCAATATTGGGAACTTCATCTGTTACATTATAGGATGTAAAGACTGGAGTATGTGAACTAGCTAATAGCACATTTAATGAGCATCAGATTGTGGCTTGTGTGCTTATAGAAATAGAGATTTTGGTTTCTTATTATTGGGGAACACCATTTACAAAATATGGCATTAACATTTGTAGAAGATGCGGGAAGAAATTCTTACTAGGTTATTATTATGATATGACCGTGTGGAGTTTGTAATACCACATATGTCCCCAAGAGTAGTATGACAATTGAGCAATTCAAGCAAAAACCTGAAGATAATGAATTTACTGTTGCTTAATATCTGTTGGATGCTTGCATCATCACCAACTTTTATATCTGATGTGTTTTCACATACCCAGTTGGTTTCCTCAAACTCCACCTTAGAATTTGCCACAAGTCTTGACTTGCATGGACCATCTTCTACTCCATAATGCATTGCTACAACAGAGCTGCACAGTCTATCCTCCTTATCGACCTTATTTATGAACCTTCATAACTACTTGCCCGGCATACTAATATTGTCCTCCGCCTTTATAAAAATGATACTGGAATTTCTCACTATTTCCTCCCAATGAAAGTCATATCATTTTTTATCTGGGGTTTGGCTTTGTCATGTACTAATTTCTCTGTTAGTACCCAAACTTCAGGTTGCAGAGATTAGATTCCCAGCATATTAAGGATTATTGAACCAGGAACTGACATCTGGCAGTGATTTTTACTGGTAACTGGTACAACTGGCAGGCAAGTTGAGTGAATCATTTTTTAAATAATCCTTAAGATAATAATCAAACATAAAAGAACACGCAGAAGTATCAGAAAAATATAATCCAGAAGTGTGTCAAATTTAAAATAATTAGTATTGAATATTTTATATCTATTTGAATTGAAGAAGGCTGTTTCTCATTCTCCTACCAAATCGTCAAATACTAACTTTTATGGTAATTGCCAGTGTACCATTCAGTCCTTCCATTGGTTTACCTTTAATTCCTTTTCCTTTTAATCATGGAACTGTATTTTTCTTGTTTAGGAGAATAGCAAAATGAAATGGCCTGGCCCTACATTCTAAAGTGAACACTACTTGCTGTTCCTTTCTTGAAAGTAAAGATGCCAGTTATTCTGTACATAGAGTATTGTCATAGCGTTAAAGCATCCAATATGCTGTTTATTTGTAGCTAAGGTGTTCTTTTCGTGTCACTTAGAGCTGTGGTATTCGGATAGTCAATTGAATTTGACTTCTTAAAAGTTAATTTGGGACATCCTTGAACAGGAGCATCATATTAATTGGGATTGAAGTAGTATTATATAAAGTAACAGAATAGATTAAAATGTGCAATTTTTACAATTTTACAGGGATAAAAGTGATCTTTTGTTACTTCAGAATAGTATAATTAAATAGTGAAGTAAAAACTTTCCTCTTAAGAAAGTGTGCTACGATGGGCCACTTCAAACTAAAGTGAAAAACATCTTTTAAGAACAGAGGAATTACCAAAGTTGAAACTAGTAAAGTAAGAGAAAACATGAATAGGTGAAAAAGAGAACTTCCCATATAAGAATGTGATCAACACAGGAGGACTAAAACTGAAAGTGGAAGAACGTTTTCTGAGAATAGAGAAATTACCAAATATGAAACAGTTAAGTTAAAGAAAACATGAATATTTGGAAAAAGAGTCATTGGATGCTTTCATGAATAATATCCCTTTGTCTTATTTTATTGATGTATGGAGATTAAGATTTGTTTGATTTTTAAATCATTGAAGAAAGCATCTAATTTAGTTTCAAAAGATAATTTTGTGACATGGTGTGAAAATTGTAAAAAAATATTATTTTCTAAAGATGCACCAAATATTTTGAGATGTTCAAAGCTAAAATTTGTTGCTAGTGTTGTTCCCTATTTTTGTGGGGTATGTTCAATTATCTCTCAGTAGAAGCACGAAGAATGCCCCCCCCCCCCCCCCCCAAAGCCCAAATTTACCTATGTGTGTGTGAGGGGTGCAGGAGATTTTTTTTTCCTTTACTACAAAAATCTACTATTAACAAATGATGACTGTTCACTTCCACATTGTCCTTTGAATACCTTTAAAGGCCCTCTTACTTCTCTCTTTCCAGATTAACCACATTAAGCATAAGGGTTGCACTCAGCACTCCTCAGGACTTCCTTTTTTATCTGTTGAAGCTGCTAAGCATTCCCCCTCTCCAACAGCATTTAAATATCCAGAGTGTAGTCCCAGTTTGCCTGAACATTAATCTAATACAATATGATTTCGCACATAATTCAAGAAGCACTTGACAATTTTAGTATTTAATTGAAAATCACCTTTGACAGTATACAACAACAACATACCCAGTGTAATCCCACAAGGTGAGTCTTGGGAGGGGAGGGAGGGTAGGGTAGGGTAGGGTGTACACAAACCTTACCCCTACCTCGTGGAGGTAGAGAAGTTGTTTCTGAAAGACCCTCAGCTCAAGTAATGCATTGCAAAGCAGTTTTAAAAAGATAAGATACAGCAGTAAAGCAGACATAACAAATAATAGAGAAATCATTACATAGCGTACAGAAGTGGAAGATAACCGAGACAAAGAAACAACAGGTAGTAACATAAAATCGAAGGACAAGGAACTACAAAACCAATACTAATGCTACTGGTATCTTTGACAGTATGTTGTTAGAAGAGTGACTAATTGATGCCCTAATAAATCATAGTTTCTCGTTATTAGTCTTCCATCTTGACTGAAGCTTTCAGGAGCTCATCTTTTCTACACGTTCCTCGACTAACATCTGGTAAACGGTCATTTCTAACAAGATCCTTGTCAATAAGATTATTTGAAGAAACTTAAATCATTTTTATATTTTCTATAGTTTATTGCTAAATTAAATATTTTATTAGCTAATACTGATTCTGCTTGATGTTTTTCTGTGAGACGAAAATTGGAATAAACTCCTCATTAAAAGCTCCGAAGTAATATTGCAAAATTGAGTTTGGAGTTCTTGGATGTGATGTCTTTCTGTTGAATTGTTCTGCAGGGTGGAAATTTGAGGTACTGCCAGAAGTGTTCTCTTTATAAGCCTCCACGTGCCCATCATTGTCGTGTATGTAATAGATGTGTGCTACGGATGGTATGCCTCTATGTTTTCTTTTATGTTATTTCTTGATATCCTGAATAATGTACTAAATGTTTTTCCTCTTGAATGTAAGGATCATCATTGTGTGTGGATGAATAATTGCGTGGGCCATGCAAACTACAAGATCTTCTTCATCTTCGTTTTATACGCTGTTATTGCTTGCATATATTCCCTGGTAAGAAGTTGACATTTTGATGCCTTTCAGAGGCTGTACATGATCTTGGTATGCTATGGGTGTAATCTATTGTTTCCTGAATGTATCTTTTCTTCCTTTTTACTTATATTCTGAGTTGGTGCTTGTGATGAAATTTGGTTGATCAACATAACATAAAAGATTTAGACATCTTTGCCTTTCTCGCACCCCTTCAACATTTTCTACTTTTGTTTCTTCAGGTTCTGCTTGTTGGTAGCATAACTATTCATTCTCCAAAGGACGACCAGCAAAGTGAAGGTTCTTACAGAACTGTATATGTAATTTCTCATGAACTAGTTTTGTTTTTATTACTGTCTCGTTCATCCATTTGCTCATATGATGTTCCTATTAGCAGATTATCTCGGGGCTTCTACTGGTCCCACTAAGCTTGGCACTGAGTGTTTTTCTGGGTTGGCATGTGCACCTGATATTGCAAAACAAGACAACCATTGAGGTCTGTTTACCTGAATATGCTACTTTATTCAATTCTTTTCAGTGGTGTCTTAAGTTTTCAAGTTATAACTGATTAGTGCCTAATAGTACCAAGAAGGTGTCAGAGCTATGTGGCTGGCCGAAAAGGGAGGTCATGTATATTCACATCCGTATGATCTTGGTGCATATGAAAATTTGATATCAGTAAGAGATTACTCCTCTTCATCCGTAATTTCTTTTTCATGGTAGCGCTGTTCTTTTTTTTAACTAATAAATAGACAGCATCTCCTTGATTTCCGACTTCTTTAGATTAATCACGTGAACTGGTTTTCCCTGGGAATGCAGGTCCTAGGCCCAAAAGTATTTTGCTGGGCGTGCCCCACAACAAGACATATAGGTTCTGGCCTTCGCTATCGGACACCATTTGATGGCTCCTCTACATCAAGATGAACATGTTACTGAAACATTCTGTGACAAGATGTCAAGGTTTTAGTTGCCAAAGAAGCAGAGGAAGTCTGTCTCTGCCTTAGAATAGCAAGATTAACAGCATCGTCTGCTCGCCCTCTGCAAAGATTAACAACATGGAGGCGGGATTTTCAACCTTTGTTTTCTATCATTTTAGAGACTTCCGGTCCTCCCATCTGCTGAGATACTATGCAAAGGTAATGAGAGATAATGAAGCCGTTGTGAATAGGAGAGTTGATAGTTCCCATTGTTCATAGTTGGGTTATAAAGCTAGCTTACACCCATGCAAAAAAGAAATTCCCTTTTTAAGTTACAGTGAAGTATTCGCATGTAGCTCAAACAGCTGTAATCGTGTGCCAAATTCTGTCTTCCTCCTTTGAGCATAATTGGTAATGTAGACAAGCCACTGCTGGACCCCTTTTCTTTCTTTTCTTTTTTCTTGAATCAAATCATAGCAACTTAGGTAAACGTTAAATCAAAGGTTTTTTCTTGCCAAGGGTAAACCGGGTTTGGGCGAAGTTCTTTAAGACATTTTCTTAGTCATCTACTAATTGAAATTTACTTGTTCGACTAATTCTTTCCTATTGTTCGAACTCGAGAAATGTAATTAAGACTGGAGAGATTTTAATCATCATATATCATCCTTCAGAGATGTGTTTAAATTATTCACTCTCTTTGTTTTTTGCTCAACCATTGTTGGTGGATGCGAAACATTGTTGCGTTGAATCACATGCATATGCATGCTTGGCTTAATCCAAAAAGTTAATTGGTTACTCACAGCTCATGTAAATTGAGCAAACTCGGGGGGAAATTAATAGTGAAGATGCAACTAGAAATCACAAATGGTTGTGTTGGAATGGTTAATATATTTTCATCTTTAAAAAGGGCCAAAATGCCCCTGTACTATCCGAAAGGATTTAAAAATATCCTTCGTCCACTTATTTTTTTTAAAATATCCTTCCTCCACCTATTTTGGCTCACATATGCCCTTGAAACTAACCGCCCTATGTTTTTTATTTATTTATTTCGTGGCGCCTCGCTGTTGGTCGAAATTAAAATTCACCCCACCAAATCTTTTCCCTTCGCCCCGACCCAATAACTCATGATCCATGACCCAATTCCCAATTTAAAAAAAACATTGGCACATAGCATCTAAACCAAATTCCTTTCTCTAAGCTATTGAACTAACAATGTGTTATCAAATTCATGTATAATAACTTGAAGTTTGACCTGAACCAATCTCAAAATCTTCATCATTCTGCAAGTCCTTTCAGCTAAAGCATTAGATTCGTTTCCCACTTGCAGGAGTGACGACAAACATGGCTACTAGTAATTACTACTACTAATTAACAAGAGTTTGTTGGTGGTGGACCAGTTGTATTTGTGGTTACAGCACAATCATATCAACAGACTACTAGCTCTAACATTGAACAAGTTGGTTCACCATTCGCCGTTCGGTTACTTTTTCAAATTAACTATGATTTGTTTGGTTTAGTCCTTTCCTGCTGCAGTGCCCCGAAAACATATTACGAGTACATCAAATTACCATCATCATCCCTATTCATTCAATTAACAGATATGCAGCTTCTAGCATCCATTAATTTGGTTTGGGATTGCTATGTGCCGATCTTCTTTCTAATTGAGAATTGGGTCATGCTTCATGGGTCATTGGGTCGGAGCGAAGGGAAAAAATGTGGTAGGGGTGAGTTTTAATTTCGACCAATAGGGAAGCGCCACATAATAAATAATAAAATAAAAGATTAAAAAAGATACGATTATTAGTTTTAAGGGTATAAGTAAACTAAAATAAATGGAAGAATGATATTTTTAAACCTTTTCGGATAGTACAGGAGCATTTTTGGCCCTTTTCCGTTAAAAAATTCATCACATTTAGCAGGAAGTTTTTTACTCTCTCACTAAAATTTAAATTCATGGGACTCTAAAATGAAGACCAAATCCATCTGCCACATCCCTCGCGGACTCCATGCTCCTTTCCTAGTCAGCTAGCAAGCAAATTGCCCATACTCCTTTTATTACGCCGTGGGCAACACGCCCGCAGTTTTTTTTTTTTCAATTCATTGATTTCTTGTCCATACTTAATATCAGAACAATACGACAAAAATAATTGTTATCTCTCTCTCACGTAAAGTAACAATGTATTCCTTCCGTTTACTTTTACTTATTCAATATTTTAAAAATAAATTTTTACTTTTATCACTTTTAACATATAAAGAACTTATTTAGTATTCTAAAAATAAATTTTTATTTTTATCACTTTTAACATATAAAGAAAAGATAATTTCTTTTTTTATATTTTATCCATAATATTAATTGCTCATTTGAAATCACTTTTCAAATCTATTAAAATTATACAACAATAAATATGAGTATCATGATAAAAAGTGAACGGAGGGAGTATTTTATATTATTTTATGAAAAAAATTTAAAACTATAAAATATTATGATATATTTAAAAGTTAAGACTACAATCTAACCATACAAATGCCTAGTATTTAGGACAATAAACTTCTAAACATTATTGAGATTTATGTCAAGTTAAATTATAACAAATAGAGTGAAGGGATGAAGTACTGCCTCTTTTATATAGAAAATAATAAACTTGATGCAAAAAGGGGAAAAAGAAAAAACAAATAGAAAACTTAGAAAGATCCTTTTCCGTCTCAAATTATTTATTATTATTATTAAAATAATTGTCTCAAATTATTTATCATTATAGAAGTTCAAGAAATAATTAATTATTTTTTCTCTATTTACGCTTTATCATTAATGAAGTGACACATAAATAGAATAAATATTTAATAGAAAGAAATTATAATTTAGACATAAATAAGAGTAAAGTAGATCAAATACCTTCCTAATTAATATTCCCTCTATTCGAATTTGTTTGACACTTTTCATTTTCGAGAGTCAAACTTCTTAATTTTAATCGTGTGTTTGAACATAGAATCTTTAATTTTTTTAAAATAAAATTTATATATTCGAAAATCACATAAAAAGTACTATAAGTCACCGTAATTAATAGTTTAAAATCTTATAAAAGACATATGAAAAAATTACGGTCAAAGAACAACTCGTTTGACTCTCGAAAAGTGAAAAGTATCAAATAAATTGAAACATATGGCATAATTCTTAAGAGACGTGTAAATTAAAAAAACAATAAATATTTTGAGACACATGGAGTAGTGATGAGATTAGGGATGGCAACGGATAGGATCTGGACCGGATCCTACTAGATCCAGATCCGTTTTTCATACCTGAATCCAGATCCGGATTCAGATCCATCGGTTCCACCGGGTCCACGGATCGGATCTGGATCCACATGTAAAAAAAATTGTCTTGCTAAGAATGTAACTTTGCTAAGAATTTTCTTTTGAACTGACAAACGATTTTTACTTAGCTAACAATTTACTGTGTTTCAATTTTGAAATGTTCATATGATATATTTTGTTCGTTGTCTCGTTTTGATTATGAGCTATTGATTGAAAATGTTGGACAATGACAATAGTTGTGGAAAATGCTGACTAGTATTTTTATAATATTGAACTTGCATGTGCGTGGAATCTTCACATATGAAGCGAATATAATTTTAACTACTTGTCTATGGAGATGTTAGTCATTCACTAATATAACATTGATTTTATTATCGAAGTTACCTCTTTATTTTTTGGTTTTTGAGTTAATGCAGGGATAAATTAAACTTGTTTTGAGAATTAAACTTGCAAGGATGTGCTTAGCAATTTTAAGAAAATACTTATAAAATTACATTCTAGGTTATGAATATATTTAATAAAAAATGGATCCACGGGTCGGATCTGGACCGGATACGGATCTCAAATACTAGGGGTGAGCACAGGTACATGGTACCCAGATACCCGACCGGAACCGACACTAACGGATAGGTTCCGGGTAGATATATTATAATAACGGGTAGGGTCCGGGTAGTAAAATTAGAAACCGATCAATGTCGGGTCCTAGGTCCGGTTCGTGCAAATAGAGACAGGTACCCGGACCCGGAATCGATACCCGGAACCTATAAAATATTAAATATTTTTACTTTTTTTAGAAACATTTGGACCACTTTTAACTTTCTCCAAAATTGTTTGTTGCACGCTTGCACATTGATTTTCCCCAACCCAAGACGCAAATATTTCAGCTTTTTCACCCCTTTATTCTAGAATGTTCTTTGTGCCCTAAGAGAAAACACTCAAAACTCTCTCAATAACATTGGCGTTTTAGCTAAACCACTGAGTTTCATCGTCGTCGTCGTTGAAGCTTTCTCTCAGGTACTTTCATCATTGTTGTCGTTGAAGCTCCACCTTTGCCTCTTTCTCTCCCTTGGTTGTGTTCACGTCGTTCATAGAATGTTGGGTTCATATCTAACTCTTAAATTTCTTTTTAATATCCTATACTTCTGTTCTATTTTAGGCGATACTCATCTTCAATCTGTATTACTTTTTGATTTGAAATGTAAATCCATTTTTAAAATTTGTGTATATTTTTGTAGTTGTGAAGATGAAATTTAGGGATTTACTAGTATAATAAAGCTTTTCTTTTTTATCGAAGAGCTTATGAACACGAAAATAAGTTTAATTCGGATATTTTCAAATTTATTTTGAAATCAACACATTCAATTAATTGGGTGTCAACTTTTGGCTTGCAATTTTAGGTTTTGGTTATAAAATTAGCTTTTCTACAATGAATAAGTTTTCTAAAACTTCTTATAATGGTACTAAAAACTCTGATTGCAGGCTAAAAAACTACTTGATGAAATTATTTTAGAACTCTTTTTGATTCTCATAAGCTAAAAACTGTTGCTTAATATGTGTTTTTTTATTTACAGGGTACGCGGGAACCTACCGGAACCGCAGGGTCCGGGTAGGTTCCGGGTAATGATTGCTACGGGTAGGTTCCGGGTAGTAAATTTAGGAACCGATCTTTTACCGGGTAGGGTCCAGGTAGTTTAGAAACGTTAGGGTACTCGGAACCGCTCACCCCTATCAAATACAAGATCCAGATCCAGATCCAATTCGTCAGAAACGGATCCGGGTCCGATCCGAATCCGTCGGATCCAAATTTTGAAGATCCATATCCTATAAAACGGATCCGGACCGGGTCCAGGATCCGCTGCCATCTCTAGATGAGATGCACGTGCCTCGAACTCGAGTGGTGGGATTTCATGTTGATATGTTAATTTATCTTAATTAGATAGTACTAATCAAAATGTAAAATCACATATATAATTACGTTTAAATAATAAATTGTATATAAAAATTAAGTTCATGCACTTACATAATTTGATTCAGAGGTATATAGTTGTCCTACTTTATCATATTATTGTCGTCGGTACTGTCAAGTGTCACCTTCACCCCCATCTACTTTCTCCATTTTCCCAATGGTTCATAATCTTCTGTACATCTAAATTCCTTTATTATTTCTCGTTAAGTCTTCTTTCAACCTGCAAAAATATGGAGGATGAAGATATGCATATCAACAGGTTTGGTTTCAATCTGGGTGTCTTGTGGCTACTCGCTCTGTCCAAAAATAGTTTTTTAAAAAAATTAACATATTTTTATATTTAAAAATAATTAACTTTATAATTTATCGCCACACAAATATAAGAATTAAATCACACATTTTAACGGTTTCTTTTAAATTTCATGCTAAGTTAAACTAAGATAATTTTTTTGAACGGAAGGATTAGTTGTTAGTTCACTGCTAGTTGGGTTTTAGTAAAGTAGTTTGATTTGTGTCTTCAAATTAGTCAACTAGTTTATTTACAAGTATTTCTTGATGGATCTCCTTTCTTTAGAGTTTGTTACAGTTTTTTTTTCCCCTTAAAGTACTGTAAAAGGTTATTGAGATTTGAGTCAGAGGTTAAGCTGGAGAAGTATGGATCATCAGTAATATCTACTACTAGTAATTTTTTGATTTTTATGTGTTCGTAATGTTTCAATTTGTTGGTTTGATCTGCATTTAGCTGAGGTGCAAGACTATAGTATGCCTAACTCTTCTGATTTTCGCCTTAGTTATCGCGAATCAATGAGTGAAAGATGTGCATTTGAAAACCCTTATATTCAGTACATAACAATAGGAGCAATTTTCATGCTAAGTGTGTTGATTACAATGGTGCCAGGAATCAGGAAATAAGTAACTGCTAAGTATTACAATAATATGAAATTACAACAACTGAAATTTCAATAAACTGAAAACAAGAAACTGAGATTACAAGCACTTTGATTTGCTGGGTCGAGTGATGACACTCTGTCTTTAAGACAAGATTGTCCCGTATATATCCTTTCTACGTTCTGGACAACAGTCTCCCAAGATAAAACAGCAACTCAACAAATGAGCAAAGGAAACTCAAGTATTACTTTGAAGATCTTAGTGTAATGAAATGATGCTGCAAAGTAGTAGGAAGATTTCAGTTTTTTCGTTTGTGTGTAGTCTCAACAATTGAGCCAAAGGCTTCAATATATAGTGCATGGAGGGGAGTTGACAACTGCCCAACTAATTGTTGTTAATGGCCATGTAATGCAATTAGTGAGGAGTAATTCAGCCAAATAAATTACTGAATTAATGTGCAACGTATTGGAGCTTTAGTGAGGAGTTATTCAGCCAAGTAATGACTGAATTGATGTGCAGATTAATGGAGGTTAACGTTTCAAAACCTGGGTCCAAAAAGATAATATCAGAAGAAGCCCAAAGCCCGTGACCCGTGACCGGATGGGACCGGCGGGCGGCGGCGCGCGTGTGGGCTTAGTCTCGAACCAAAGCACATCTAGGTCCTCCCTCCTTCAAATACATGGGTTACCCCTTGGGGTCCCAAACCCTTAGCCAATTTTGAGACTTATAAACTAAACAAATCTTTCTTCCCCCACCGATGAGGGAGAATTGATCTATACCACATTTTCATGCTTCAAACACCTCACTTCGTGCACCAATATCTTTTTCATTTCTCAACGAAATTTGACGATCCTTGGCCCTACGGTCATCTACTCACTTAGTAGATTATGCACGTGTGAAGAATCAAAGTCCCCAACATGTGGAACCCTAGTGTTTAAGTCATTAAAGATGGGTGGACGCAACTCCCACCAAAGGCAAATTTCCAACAAATTGTTGAGAATTCCTGCTTGTGAAATCGGAGGAATTCAGTTCCACTACTTCACCTAACTTGTACTGTCAAATGTTATAGTAATGTACGGTAGATTATGTTATTTGGTTCCATGCTATCTTTTTTGTGTGTTTGTGTTTAACCATTTGGTATCCAGAACTTACTGACCTAACTAATCGAGATTCGTACTGCGAATGGATCATTTAAAGGGGAAATGATGCTTACAGTGGCGGACCTAGGATTCAATGGTCCTGGGTGCTCACCCATAAATTAACAAAAAATATATTGCTTTGAGAAGGATTTGAACTTGGCTTCTTCCATGGCTTAGCCTAAGGCCTATAACCTTTTAACCAGAGCACCAACTTACTGCTACTTGGGTTCTATTTATTATTTTATACCAAAACTTTCAGATTTTCTATATGTCTACATAGAGGATCCACCACGGTTAATGGGTGCTTGAGCACCAAAAAACTAACACATAGGTCCGCCCTTGGATGCTTACCAGGAATTTTTCCAGTTCTAGGGATTGACAAGACCTCTGGTTGAGGGTGGAGGGAGTTTGATTTTAGGATATGTGTACTTTATGAAGCATTGGATGGTATTACTTCAGCATCATATGTGCATCTCATATGGGGAAGAAAGGATAGGAACTATTAGCAAGAGACTTGCCAAGATAGCTTGAAGAAGTGAAATGATATGCTTTAAAAATGTGACTGGACAATCTTACAATCTTCTAGAATCAGCTTAGCACGCTTTCGCATCTTTAGTGCCTCAAATTCCGAATATATTAGAAGTCTAGAAATTGAAGGAAACTTGTACCAATAAAGATAAGGAAAAAGCGAGAAATAAAAGTTCATATAGAAATCGAGTTGTGCTTTTCCTTTCCTTCCAAGTCTTAATGTGAGTATACTCCGTATATAGAGAAGAACAAGAAAGTGCAGTTTTGGACAATGTGTATAATAACTCTTCCAAAACTTAGTTTCAGCCTGTGTCGATAAACTTCCGCTTAGTTTGTCAGTAAAATTCCCCTTTTCCTCATAAATGCTTGAAGATAATTGTTATGATTTGATAGGTAGTTTCTGATGGTAGATTTTGTACCTATTCCTAAAACAAGTGGTTAGCATATGCTTCATTGTTGTAATTTGTAAAAGAGGAATTAATGCAATCTAAGTTTCTGTAGCTTACATGTAGCTGTCAAATTTTAAGTTCTTTCCATGAATCTGCTTTTACTTCAACTCAACTAAGTAAGAGAAAGCATTCTGCATGTTTGTCTTGATCGGTATTTACAGTTTCCCTTTGGCCTTCGGGATGGATCATTGTTCATCTATGATTTCATTTTTGAAATTATTCTAGACAGGACTAAATCTATGTGTCACAATCTCATACTGGTTTATTTCTTGCACCAGTGTTGATATGAGCACCTTGCCTACCAGTACCAGCCTTGCTTACTTCAACAAGAAAAGAAAGTTTCAAGCTGAACAATTGGGAATGCCTCTACCAAAGCATATGTGCTCATTTCAAAGTTATGCTGAATGTAGTTCTTCACCTACTGGCGCAGAGGCTAAAGAGTCTTTGCCATGCATGATTATAGTAGAAAATGATGCAAGGGGCCAAGATGATGATTCAGAACTAGAATCCGAGAATGGAAGCAATAGCCTTTCTGGAGATGCTGACTCTGTCACGTCTAAAATTGATCCTGGATGTCTGAAATCATGTTCATCCGATCAGGCTTCAACTTCATCTTTTAATTTGGACGGCAACAACTGGTCCAAAAATGCCCTTTATTCTTTGGAGAGCAGATCAGTAACAAAACTAACGCCTGATAGGGCTACTCTACATCATGGTTCTGGGTGCCAACCATCAATGGATTATGAGGAGAACTTGTTGGAATTTGGAAATCATGAAGATTGCACTTGCGCAGAATGCAGGACTGAGGGCATTGAGTTGTCGACTGAAAAGGAACTTGAAAATCTGCTATACTCGGGGGTGAATCCAAATAATTATGTTCTTTCATCTGGAAGATGGACTGCTAACCAGGGTAACTTAGTCTCCACTTTCTCTTTTCATCTTCCTTCTCACGAGTATAGATAGAGGTTCTTAAATATTTGGTCTTTGAACTGTCCAAGTTCTAGTTATCTCATCATTTTCACCTTTCATAGTCGTCGATAGCATGTCAAGGGCGGAGCTACCGTGCTGCTTATGAGTTCGACAGAACCCCAGTAGCTTTAGCCTAGACCCTGTATCTGTATTAAAAATTCCACTTAATGTGTATAAAGTATTTATCCAAAACTCAAAAAGTTACCAATGGGAATCGAATCATATAAAAACAATCTATTGTATATAAAAGAGTTTAATATAAGAAATAATAATTAAAACTTACAAATTTATTTCATCGCATGAACTTTACATAAACAAGGGAGAGTTGGGTTGGAAATATTTTCTTGTGTGAGATATATTTTCGATGACTTCTGATTACAACTTGAGAGCCTTTATATAGGCCTCGGAAATGAAAACTATCATCCAATTCATACAATAAAGCAGATCAATCTCTACCATCAAAGCCCAAAAGGTCTTCAAATGATAATCAAAAACCCTTCTATAAAAGAAATAAATGTTGGAATTGCGGAAAGATTGGTCATCGAGCCAATGAATGTAAAAAACCCAACAAAAAGAAAGATAAAATAAATCTCTTGGAACTAGATTCCTAAATAAAAGAGAAATTATATACAATCCTTGAAGAACGTTCTAGCGATTCTTCAGAAACTGAGGATTACAGCGATGAAGAGTTACTGAACGTCGACTATAGCTCGGATAGCAGTAGCTCTAGTAATCAATGTAACTGCACAGGAACCTTTTTTACCTGTGACAATCAATCAGTAAATGTTATTTCAAATAACAGTAAAGAATTCTTCTTTGATATGATAGAACATATTGAGGACGAAGAAGTTAAAAGAAAATACTTAATAGAATTAAAAAATCTTATCATTAATCATAAAGATAGTAGAACCTTTTAATATGAAAGAAGTCTTTAACAAGTTTAAAGCTCACTCTAATTTGCAAGATCTACAGCATGAGTTATCACAGCTTAAACAAGAAGTTAAAGAAGTAAAAGAGAGACTCAATACGATAGAGATTGAATCATTTGCAAATAAATTACTTAAGGAATTAAATCCTTTGGAAAATATTTATTCAGAACCGAGAGTTTCTAACTCCAAGAACCTAGAAGGAATAGAAACTAGTTTCGAAGGGGAAGAAAGTCCCTCAAACCTCGAGCAACCTGGGATAAAAACTATTTCAATAGTGAAAGCCCAGAGTTATCATATTCTCATTACTCTTGTAATAAACAAGAATTTCATACTTAATAAAATAGTCTTGTTTGATACAGGTGCAAATCAGAACTGTATTTCAGAAGGATTAATCACAACTAAGTACTTAGAAAAAAGTACTACAAAATTATACTCCGCTACAGGAGAAAAATTAAAAATAAATTATAAGCTTTCAAAAGCTCATGTCTGTAACAACGGAGTCTGCTTTATTAATAACTTTGTCATCACAAGAGACATTAATGAAGAAATTATTTTGGGTACTCCCTTTGCACAACCCAAATAAAACCATATACCGCAAGATTAGATGGTATCTATACCATCTCCTTAGGAAAAGAAATCATATTTCCCTGCATAAAACCTCTTTCAAAAAATGAAAGTGATTTTGTTAAAAATAGCGCCATTATTGGCTCTTTTCTATATTCCAGAACCCAAAAACTCAAAATTCTAGCTCCACCCCTAAAAAATGAGTGCACAGTTGAATGCCTCTCATCTGTCTACGTGTGTTTGTATAGATGATGTGGTTATTTGGCTTAGAAATGAGGTAAAATTTACTTAGATGATACATATTTCTCTTTTGATGCAGATTCACAGCCAAGTTCCAATAAACTAACCATTGATAAAGAGTTTGAGCAATACTTTTCCATGCTTATGCTGTAACAGAAACCATTCAGTTTGAAGGGCTGGTAACTGAGGTTAATAATTGGTTTCAATGGCTTGTTTGTATGGTTATTATTTCTATGTTGTATGTATCCCTTGAAGCACCAGAAACAAATATGAGAATTTGGTATTTAAGTACTACCTTGAACGATTATTGTACATATGTTTTTGAACCAATTCTCTTCCTCAGAGATGTGACTAATTTTCTTGCAGAATAGTGCTTCCGCAGCTCGAAAACTCTTCTACTTTCTGTTTTATTGCTTTTGATCCTGCACGGATGTCGTACTTTTCTGTATGCACTCTAGATTAATAAGAATTTCGACTCATTTATTTCTTCTTACCATATCTGACTCGAGATTTTCTGAATTTCCTGAAATATGTTACTCTGTGTGGAACATGATTTTTGATGAAACAGCAAGCCATGATATGAAGTATATCTAATATATTATAGCAGCCAAAAAATTGAGTGATTCCTTATTTCTTCCAACTTTGAAAGTACCGATAGATACTATCATAGAAAAAGAAGAGGTGGTCTGAATAAATCAATGAAGTGAATTTTTCAAAAACATGATCAGAAAAATGAGACAACTAAAAGAGTAGTGAATAGCTAAAGTTTCTGAATGAAATTAGTCTATTGAAGAACACTGTATGAATGAAAGCCTTTGCTAAATGAGCTTTTAGATCAACATTTTTGGAAGATATCAAAGTGGAAGTGACACAAATTCTTTCAAGTAAAATCTTTTAATCATAACAAACAGGTTTTATTGGAGAACGGTATTTAAAGAAGTATCTCGTTCCCAATAATTAACTAACTTTTCGGATAGTATAAGCTCAGACATTTTCCATCATCTTAGGAATTCATAACTTGTTCCCGAGAGGTAGGACTAGTACAACTTTTAACTTGAAATGGCAAAGGTAGTTGAAGTAATTTCTCTTAAAGAGCTGGGTTGGCTTCGTTTAGCTGCTGGAGGAAGAAATTTTTCTTGGGAACCATTTGATGGCAGTTGTATATAGATGTGCACTTTTTTCCCAAAGATGAGGAAAACAGAGTGTCGAGTACAAATACAAATGATAGAATATACACGGTATATTCCTGTGATATTATTAGTGATCTTGTACATCTGTAATTATGGTAGTAATCTTTTGTAGAAAATGTATATTTGATTTTCGTAATTATAGGCTAGGTTTACTATTATATATCATGTATATAAACCAAATACATTAATGAAAAGAATTAAGGGGTTATTCTTTTTCATGGTATCAGCAATCTAGGCATATTTTTCCTAACCCTAAGTTTCCGCCGCCGAGTCTCTTCCTCGGCATCCCACCCTTCCGCCGTCCTTCTCCACCGGCGAAATCACTCCCATCTCCCAAATATTCCTCTTTCTTCCTCCATCAAGTCTTAACACAAAGAACACATTCCATCCTGCTCTTGCAGTCTCCAATATCAAGAACAACATCTCTATCGTTCTTGCAATGGAGAACGTCCAATACGCGATGTGGACGGAACTTTTTAAAATTCATGCTAGGTCTCATCGAGTCCTCCATCACATCGTCAAACCGAAAAAAAAGGCAAGGAGAAGGTGCCTTCCACCGATGGTGAAATAAAGTCGTGGGCAACTCTTGATGTTACGGTCCTCCAATGGATTTACTCCACCATCTCTACGGACCTCTTACAGACATTTATCGAACCCGACTACACGGCAATGGAAGCTTGGAATAGGAGGCCGAGAATCTAAAGGGGATAACAGACAGGGAATGAATTGAGATATAAGGGATTGATGAATTAATGGATAATTGAGATATGCAGAAAGCAAATAAAGATTAACTTACAAATTAAGGTTCCGGTTAAGGAAACCATAATCTTAAGGATCTGCAGGAATTTAAAGAATTTAAAAGCATGAAGTATTTAAAAGATTATGAGGTAGTACCGTCCATAATCATATTCATTTAAAATATTAAAATTTACAGAGATTTTTATCAAGGAGATATACCTTGGGAATTTGTAAGATATTTTGGGAATTTTGAATCATATGATATGAATCATATGAGTCATATGAACTGAATCATATGAGGGGTATTTTGATCTAACCTAAAGGGGATTTTATTTGGAGCTCTCACTTCTCTCTAGAAAAGAGTTGAAAGGACTTGTGAAAAAGAATTTATCTAAGGGAGAGGGAGACTCCTTTTATAGGAGTTTTACATGGTATTTCTGTAATTAAAAATGAATCAAACTATTCATCCAAGTGGATAATGACTATTCATCTAAGTAGAGAATGACGTCATCCATGACATCATTGACTTTGGCATTTTCTTGAATTATTGATGATCTCTTTTGCTTTTACTGTTTTCTTTTTAAAAGTATCTTTTTCGGACACTTTCTTTTGTCGAAATTTGTCTGAACTATACTCCGGATATTTTGAATTCTTTTTACAATTTTCTTCAGAATCCACTGTTGCCAAAAACCGGACTGTCTTCAATATCAATTTCCGGTTCTTCTTCTTCTGATGAAGAGCCTTGTTTTGATGAAGACGGTGCAAACTTCAGAATTATGGCTTGCATTTCTTCTGGATTTTTGGTTGCCGCAAGCATTGAGGCCATCTGGGATTTCTGTGAAAGGAACTAGGTGTGCTCCGGTGTTTGTAGTGGTGCCGGTGGTGTTTGTAGAGGTGCATGTACCTGAATGGATTTTCGGGCATTTAACCATTCCTGGACTTTTTGTGGTGTGAGACTTACTGGTATTTTAAAGTTGTCCCACCATCTGACTTTTAAACCTCCTTCGGATCATTGAATTTTATTTTCTGAATAATCTACAAACCATGTGAATACCGTGGTAAGTGGAATTTGGCGTGAAAAAAGTGCAGTGGCACAAATTTTTTTCTTCCTCAGAAGGTTTATATTGGGATTTAAAGAGGCTAAAAGATTTAATGACTTGGGGTTTTTGTATTTCAAGGGTGGATCCAAATTGTTACCACCATGAGTTCCACCATGTAGGGAATTGAGATGGAATACATGAGGTATCAAAATGAAAAAGCCAAGTATGGCGTTGGTTGGTATTTTGAATGAAAAAGGAATTGAACCAAGTTTGTTGGTAATCCCAGTAATTAAATGGAATATTAAAAAACTCAGTATTTTTATGGGTATCAGGGAAATTTAGTGGTTGAGATAGATCATTCCCCCAATCACTTGGAGCAATTAAGTTGAGTATTTTGCAAATAGAGTATGAGGGATCTGGGTTATTTTTATAATAATTGTTTTTAATTGTTGTTGATCCTGATATTTCAAGGATAGCCTGATAAAAATATGGGATTTTTAAAATATCCTATGATTTGTAAAACCATCCTGGTCCAATAATTTTGCAATGCTAAAAATGGTCTTTATTAAAAAATCTTTTTTCAAGAGTCACAATATTTTGGAAAAAAAGTTTTATGAAAAATTCAGGGGAAGATTTTTTGGGGACTTGTGATACCACAAGTTGGGTTTTTGACATTTTTTTTTTTTGAGAAAGAGTTTTTTGAAGATTCTTCTTTCTCAAGTTGAGTTTTTGAAAATTGTTTTTGAGAAAGGGTTTTTGAAGATTCTCCTTTCTCGATTTTTGTAAAATTTTGAGAGGTTTTTTCCTCTCCTGAGCTTTGAGCAACTTCTTGTTTGGAATTTTGAAGTTGTATCAATGCCTGCTGTAGTTCCGGAGATTTCGCAAGGAGTTGCAGAAGATTCTCAGCAGTTATTTTCTATGCGGGGGTTGCTGGTATTTTTTGCATAGATGCTGCGGCATTTTTGTTTTCTTCTTTCATCACTGCGGCATACCATGTCAAGGGTTTTTCGGTGGGAGTTTTGGCAGGAAATTTTTCTTTTTCTTTTTTTGTTGGTTTGGAAGTGTTGGAGTTTATGGGATTTTTTGGGGTCATGGAATTTGTTTGTTGTTGTGGTGCAATAATTGATGTATTTATTGGCAGAGAAACCTCTTCCTTTCTCTTTTGGAGTAAGGCTCCACCCATCGCGTAGACACAGTATTGCCCGGATTCTCGCATATCTTTCCTGGATATCTTGTCCTTGTAACCCAAACAGTGGGGCAAGAGACAATGATAGGACATTTTTGCGTTGCAACCAGTATCAGAAATTTGTGGGTTTTTTCTCCTGTTTTTGAGGAAATCACAAGTTAAGATGTTTTCTTTAAAGTAAAAAATGGTAGAAATCAATTTGAAGAAAATATTTTTAATGAAATATTTTGAAAATATTTTTGACATCGTAAATCATTTTTCAAAAATTCTTTGTATGCAAAGGTATCAATTAATTTGATGGAACGAGTATCATAAGTTCTAGGGGAGTCAGGTTTCTGATCTAAAAAATCATTCCTCAATTCTCTTAGATGACAGGAATAAGTGTTTATCATATTGATGTCTCTTGGTTTTGGTTTGTTTAGAAAAGGAAATTTTAGATTCTTATTATTGGAATCAAAAGATATGAAATCATTATCTACCTTATAAGGGGTGATAAGATTTATGAACGGTGTTCCTAAGATGACGAAGTTGTGTATGTCTTTTTTTTCGTCTGTAAAGGATTTGATGAGTCTATTCAAATAATCCTTTTGGTGTTGAACATCTACGTGTTTAACCATTTTTAACATGAATTCTTAGTCTTTTGTTAAAGCACAAACATGTTTTCCATTACCCTTATCAGATTTTTCAGATGAACTAGTCGTGAGCAATTCATCTATTTGGAGGGCTTTGTTGTCTTCAGAAGACAGAGGAAAATAGTCAGGTTCTGACTCGGCGTTTGAATCGGAGGAATCAATGAGAAGATTGGAGATTGTTTGGGTCACTTCATCGTCGAGTTTCAATTCTTGTAGTTTTGTATTCATTTTACAGTATCTCGAAGTATGACCTTTTTTGTGACATTTGTAATCACGTAATGTCTTTGTATTTGGAATCAGCTTTTTTGGGATTCTGTCTATTTTTGGAATAACGAGTATTTTTGTAAGAATTTTTGTAATACTCTTCGTTAGTCTTGCTGAAATCCCTCTTTTTGTAACCTCTCGATGTACTCTTAAGGGATTTATGAGTCTTGCTACAGTTTTCTGTACAACTCGGAGAAGGTTTTGTGAAATTAGTATCAAACTGTTTGCAAAAAGTATCAAGTACGCACCTAGTTCTCTTTAGCTCTAATTTGAGGTGTTTTTGTAATTTCAGGTCTTGACAGATCTTTAGACCTTCCTGTTGAGTTATACTGACTAGTTGTTCGTATGTAAACTCACTGTAGGGTATAATTTGTTTACCACAATTCTCTTTGATTTTGTTCCTAACCTTTTCTCCTAAAAGGGTAGGTAGTCCGGTCAAGAATTTCTCTTTCCAAAATGGCTAGTTGGAATCTTCCCTGAGCATAACTCTGGTTAAGAAAGTACTTTTGTACCATTGGAAATCACTGAGTTTTTTGCACTTAAGGTTAGAAAGTAACTCTGCATTTTTATCTTTCAGATGTGAAGAATCTCCTATGAAATTTAAAAAGATTGTGAGTATCAAGGTTGATACAACATCTTGTAGGGTTCACCCTGATCATCGAGGACTGGAATTCCTTCTTCATTAGTTTTGATGGAATTGATGATGTCTTCCTTTTGTTGATCAGTGAGATAATTATCTCACCAACCTTTCAATTGACCAGAGAATCCTACGATGAGCAGTTATGCAATGGTCTTGTCTTGTGTACCATTCTTGGTTTTATAGGCATTTGCAGCCATGGTCATTTGTTAGAGAAAACTGAGGATATTGTATTCAGTCATCCCATCTGTGCTCCAATCATAAATGGAAGAGGCATTGAAACGGGATTGAGGTAGGGGTTTTACTATTCCTAGATCTTGAGCATGAATTATTTGCAACTGTTGTTGTTGTACATGTTGTATTGGTCTTTGTCAATCCATATGGTTAACAAAGGGTTTTTTGTTTTGGATTTGTTCTAGAGTATCACTGTCGTCGGAATCATTTGTTAGAGTTATGATTTTATTGGATGATTGTGGGGTATCTGGAACAACGTGTTCTATATTAGAACTGTTGGATGTCCCAATTCTACTCAATTGATCTTGTATAGCCTGAATAAATTCAGACTTATTTTGTTGGTTGTTTTTACACCATCTTTGGGCACTTGAAAGGTATTAAAGATAGGGCTTTTCAATTTCGTATCCTTAGTCGTTCCTGGGGAATCTATGGTGACTAAAGGGTGGTCTTTTATGTGTTTTTCCACTCTGTCGAGTTGTTTTCCTAGGGTATTCAAACTGATAGTGGTGAAATTGTTTTGTGCGAGGATATTCTTTGTATTTGTTTTTTCATCCTTTGCTAGATTCTTAAGAGGAATCACGTCTACAGGGCAGCCGTGAATGTTTAGCTTAATACCTTGTAGAGAATGGTGGTTGGACTAGACTTTCCTAGAATCAGCTAGGGTTTTCCACTCCGGTGATTTGTTCCTAATCGTAACGGGATTTACCATTTTAGAAAAGGGATATTCTATGGAATTTTCGGAGGAATAATAATCGAATCAGTCAAAGAATAGGATGTTTATCCTATGCTCGTTTACAAAATCATAAATTTTTTCCTGTATTTGTGTCCTATTACTTGAAAAGGTTTTGAGGAACCAAATTCTTTTTTCTAGGTTATATTTTTCATAAAAATCATTTTGTAGGAATTTCTTGTCCATTTGGAATTCTTTTTCTAAAACACCTATTTCGTTTACTATGTTCTCTGTAATCGAGGAAAATGTCGGACTAGTCGGTTCTTGATCCTCTATTTTTCTCTAACAATGAAATTTTCATAAACGGCTCTAGGTATTTCATTGGTGTTGTTTACGTTTCTTAGATTGGGTAAATCTGACATAGAATGTCTAGGTTTTGTTTTGTAATTTCTTTCTCTATGTTTTTTCAAGAAATTTTGAGAAAATAATTGGATTGTTTTGAAGGGTTGAGATAATTGGATATCTCCCTCCTCTGTTTTGATAGAGAAATCAATTTTGAAGAACTGGTATCTGAAATTTTTGTAAATCTGATCTCGATTTACTCTCGATATTTTCCAATTATCAATAGATTTTTAAAATTTTGTATCAAGATTTCTTCGGAATTTATTATCTTATTTGAATCCATGGAAGAAGATGTCCTACAATCAAAGGTGTTTCACGGAGTATGAATGCCTACGTTCGTTGAGGACTTACTGACCCCGGACCATCCTAAGCAAAAAATCTCGGAAGAACCCAGACCTCTAACAAGGAATCTCATCTGATCTGGACACTATTCTCTCTATCTCATCTGAAAGATAAAAATGTCAAGTTACTTTCTAACCTCAAGTGCAAAAAAACTCAGTGATTTCCAATGGTACAAAAGTACTTTCTTAACCAGAGTTATGCTCAGGGAAGATTTCAACTAGCCATTTTGGAAAGAGAAATTCCTGGCCGGACTACCTACCCTTTTAGGAGAAAAGGTTAGGAACAAAATAAAAAAAAATTGTGGTAAACATATTATACCCTACAGTGAGTTTACATACGGACAACTAGTCAGTATAACTCAACATGAAGGTCTAAAAATCTGTCAAGACCTGAAATTACAAAAACACCTCAAATTGGAGCTAAAGAAAACTAGGTGCGAACTTGGTACTTTTTGCAAACAATTTGTTACTAAATTCACAAAACCTTCTCTGAGTTGTACATGAAACTGTAGCAAGACTCATAAATCCCTCAAGAGTACATCAAGAGGTTCCAAAAAGAGGGATTTCAGCAAGACTAACGAAGAGTATTACAAAAATTCTTACAAAAATACTCGTTATTCCAAAAATAGATCGAATCCCAAAAAAGCTGATTCCAAATACAAAGACATTATGTGTTACAAATGTCACAAAAAAGGTCATACTTCGAGATTCTGTAAAATGAATAAAAAATTACAAGAATTGAAACTAGACGACGAGGTAATCCAAAAAATCTCCAATCTTCTCATTGATTCCTCCGATTCAAATGCCGAGTCAGAACCTGGCTATTTTTCTCAGTCTTCTGAAGACAAGAAAGCCCTCCAAATAGATGAATTGCTCACGACCTGTTCATCTGAAAAATCTGATAAGGGTAAGGGAAAACATGTTTGTGCTTTAACCAAAGACCAAGAATTCATGTTAGATATGGTTAAACACATAGATGTCGAACACTAAAAAGATTATTTGAATAAACTCCTCAAATCCTTTACAGACGAGAAAAAAGATACCGAAAATACGATTTTACCAAATACTTCCAAAAATACCTACGACCCTGAAGAAGGGTAAAAAGATGAAAGATTCCAGAGAAACTCCAATTCTAGAACTTCAAAAGGAGATAAAACAAATAAAACTAGAGATCAAGGTTCTAAAAGAAAAACAAGAACAAGATTCTCTATTAATAAAAACAATCCTTTCAAAAGAAACCCATGAGAGTTCTGAGTCCAGTTCTGAGTCTGACAATTCTGACTTTGAAAATCTAGAAGAACCTTCTGATAACCCACATCTTGAAGAGATTCCAAAAGAATTCCTTACTGTCTTAAGACAGATCACATCAAAAAAATACCTTGTCAAAATAACCCTTAAATTCTCATGCAATTTTAGAATCACTACTATTGCTCTTTTTGACACAGGAGCAGATCTGAATTGCATAAAAACAGGTCTAATACCTGATAAATTCCATGAAAATACCCAGGAAACATTAGCAACGGCTATTAACACAAAGTTAGAAATCAATTCCCAAACCAACGCATCTATTATTAACGATGGAGTTTCTATAGCAACATCGTTTGTTTTAGTAAAAGACATTCACAACTCGTTATCTTAGGGACACTGTTTATAAATCTTATCACCCCTTATAAGGTTGATAATGATTTCATCTCTTTTGATTCCAATAATAAGAATTTAAGATTCTTTTTTTGACAAAATCAAAAGCTAGAGACCTCAATCTGATAAAAACTTATTCTTGTCATCTATGAGAATTAAGAAATAGTTTTTTAGATCAGAATTCTGAGTCCCCTAGATACCGTGATACCAGTTCCATCAAAATAATTGATTTCTTTACATACACAAAACTTTTGAAGCATGATTTACAACATCAAAGATATTTTCAAAATATTGCATTAAAAAATATTTTCTGCTAATTGATTCCTAATAATTTTTGCTTTAAAAATATTTTAACCGGTGATTTCCTAAAAAACATGAGAGAAAACCCACATATTTCTAATACTAGTTTCAACACAGAGATGTCATATCACTGTCCCTTACTCCACTGTCTGGGCTACAAAGAAAAAATATCCAAGAAGGACATGCGGGAATCCGGACAATACTGTAACCATGCGATGTGTGGAGCCTTGCTCCAAAAGAGAAAAGATGATATCCCACCACCAATAAATACACCAGTTGTTGCACCACAACAACAAATAAATTTCATGGCCCCCAAAAAATTCGCAAACTCCAAACTAATAAAAGAAGAAAAAGAAAAATTCCCTGCCAAACCTCCTACTGAAAAACTCTTGACATGGTATGACGCAGTGATTAAAGAAGAAAATGAAAATGCTTTGCAGCATCTGTGCAAAAAACACCAGCACAGGAAATAACTGCTGAGAATCTTCTGCAACTCCTTGCAAAATCTCCAGAACTACAACAGGCATTGATACAACTTCAAAATCTCAAACAAGAAGTTGCTTAAAGCTCAGGAGAGGAAAAAACCTCTCAAAATTTTACAAAAATCGAGAAAGGAGAATATTCAAAAATCCTTTCTCAAAAACAATTTTCAAAAATCCAACTTGTGGTATCACAAGTCCCAAAAAAATTTGCCCCTGAATTTTTCATAAAACTTTTTTTCCAAAATATTGTGACTCTTGAAAAATAATTTTTTAATAAAGACCCTTTTTTAGCATTGCAAAATTATTTTGGACCAGGATGGTTTTACAAATCATGAGATATTTTAAAAACCTCATATTTTCACCAGGCTATCCTTGAAATATCAGGATCATCAACAATTAAAAATAGTTATTATAAAAATAACCCACATCCCTCATACTCTATTTGCAAAAATACTCAGCGTAATTGCTCCAAGCGATTGGGGGAATGATCTATTTCAACTACTAAATTTCCCTGATACCCATAAAAATGAACCATTTTTTGATATTCCATTTAATTACTGGGATTACCAACAAGTTTGGTTCAATTCCTTTTTTATTCAAAATATCAACCAACGCCACACTTGTCTTTTCCATTTTGATACCTCATGTAATCCATCACAATTTCCAACATGGTGAAATTCATGATGAGAACAATTCGGATCCTCCCTTGAAATACAAAAACCCCAAGTCATTAAATCCTTCAGCCTTTTTAAATCCCAATATAAACCCACAGAAGAAGAAAAAAGATTTGTGCCACTACACCTTTTTCACACCAAATTCCATTTACCATGGGTTTTCACATGGTATGTCGATTATTTAGAAAATAAAATTTCGACAATCCGAAGAAGATTTAAGATCCGATGGTGGGACAACTTTAAAATACCAGCAAGCCTTACACCATAAAAAGTCCATGAATGACTAAATGCCCGAAAATCCATTCAAATGCATGTGCCTCGACAAACACCACAACACCACTACAAACACCGGAGCACACCCAATTCCTTTCACAAAAATTGCAGATGGCATCAATGCTTGCAACGGCCAAAAATCCAGAAGAAATGCAGGCCATAATTCTGAAGTTTGCACCATCTTCATCAAAACAAGGCTCTTCATCAGAAGACGAAGAACCAGAAATTGATATTGAATACAATTCAATTTTCGGCAACAGTGGATTCTGAAAAAGAATGCCAAGAAAAGACAAAATACCCAGAGTAAAAGTCAGACAAAATTCTGACAAAAGAAAATGCCTGAAAAGGAGACTTTCAAAAAGCAAATAGTAAAAGCAAAGATTCCAACAATAATTCAAGAAAATGCCAAAAGGGATGATGTCAATCTGCACTCAGATGAATAGTCATTCACCACTCGGATGAATAGTTATTCTCTACTTAAATGAATAGTTAGATTCCCTTTTATTTACCAAAATGCCATGTAAAATTCCTATAAAAGGAAACTCTCTCTCCCTTAGTTTCATAAGTTCTTTTTCACAAGTCCTTTCAACTCTTTTCTAGAGAGAAGTGAGAGCTCCAAATAAAATCCCCTTTAGATAGATCAAAATACCCCTCATATGATTAAGTTCATATGACTCATATGATTCATATCATATGATCCAAAATTTCCAAAATACCTTAGAAATTCCCAAGGTATATCTCCTTGATAAGAATTTCTGTAAATTTTAATATTTTAAATGAATATGATTATGGATGGTATTACCTCCTAGAGCTAACCAAAACTGAGGCTCCCATTTGGTATCTATTATTGAGGCAGATGAGTCTGACTCAGAGTCAACCGATTACACGACAGACGCAATGGTAGCCGAGATTATCAAGGGTAAGGTTTATTCTTGTCCAACCTTGAAAGCTACGAAAGGCAAGGAGATGAGTTCAACTAATGATAGGGTCGGTTACTCATTTGACATTACAAAGGCATATCAGATATTTGATCATCTACTTAAAGATAAACAGATTCGGCTGCTTGAAGGCTATATGATTCCACCTGCCGAAGAGCTCAAGGATAAGAAGTATTGTAAATGGCACAACTCATATAGCCACACTACTACTAATTATGTAGTCTTTAGGAAGGCAATTCAAAAGAGCATCAAGGAGGGGAGGTTCAAGCTAGCCGATAAAAGCATAACTGAAATGTCTGTTGATACTGACCCCTTTCTTATAGTACCGATATCTATGGTGTCATTTGCTAAGCCAGATCAATCAAAGGATATCAAGGGGAAACAACCGATGAAAAATATATGGGTCCCAAAGAAGCCCACTGGTAAGAGGAGTCCACAAGGGCTTTTGTGTTTGATCGGCTAGGCAGCTTACGTGACATCTATGAGGAAACGGACAGGCAGCCAACTGAAAGCAGTTTTCCTGGCTGCCCTTATAAACTAGAGCACATTGCTCGGGAACCTCACAAACGGTACCCGAAATTCAAAAGGGACCCAGCAGACCCCAAGCGCAGGCTTGGGGGGCGAGCATGGCTACCAGTCGATAAGAAGCCGAGTGTGCCCAAGATAGATGAGGAATTACTCCCCATAGCTAAACAAAGGGTGGCTGAGTTCAATGTAAAAAAAGGTGTTTCTTCCTTACGTATCACAGTGAGGGATGAAGGTCAGCTAAAACATCGGAGGATGATTAAGCCAACAACCAATATAGAGGAAGGGGAGTGGTTCGTCAATCAGGCTTCTAGAAAGAAAGAGGCACCACCGAGTGTCGTATCCAGGACTCATAAAAGAAGGATGTAGTGTGCCAAAGCCTTGCGCAAAATGAAACAAGTGTTGCACATAATATCCAGTGTTAAGGAGGCCGATAAGCAGGAAATTCCTGAGTCTGCTGTAGCTGAGGCCATCAAGCGGGCATTCGGCTCAATCTTTTCAGAGACAGTGTTGTATGAAGAAGAATCTTTGGACCTACCAGAGCTGAATATACAGCCTGATGACAACCCGATAGAGGAACCTCGATGGGAGACTGTTATCCTGAAGGAATCCCTAACCGAGATGGTTCCACAGATCACGCAGAGGATCCAAGCATTAGAACCTCAGTCGGTTCCTATATGTCTCTAAGAGATGGAAGATATTAACTTCATGTCAACCGAATTGGACGAGGTAGGAGACTCCATCCTTGATTTATTTAAGCATGATTTGGCCGATGAGATTTGGGAAGCTATTGAAATGGTCAGCCTGATTCCATGTGAGTTTTGGGCAGACCGTTCTACGCTGGATAGCCTAGAAGGTGATGTGTGTGTTGGAAGACACTGAATGGGCGACTATAGCCGATACCACAGCTAGGGACACTTTGAGCATTGTATTTGGTGCACCTACGGAAGTGATGGTTAAACACATCAAACCCCTCTATGTTAAGGCTTACATTAACGACAAAACTATCATCCGAGTATTCGTCGACAATGGGGCTGTGCTGAATGTGATGTCGTTGCTTACTTTGAAAGGCCTCAACAAAACCAAGGAGGATCTCATCCCAACTAATATGAAAATGGCTAGCTTTGTGGGAGAGACCTCTGAATCTTTGGGGATCTTAGTAGCAGAAATCACCGTAGGTCCTAAAACGGTCAGATTTACCTTTTTTGTAATAGATGGCAAGCCGTCCTACGTTATTCTATTAGGCAGAGATTGGATTCACACCAGCCGATGTCTTCCTTCTACCATGAATCAAAAGCTCATTTTCTATGAAGGAGACAAGATAGAAATCATCCCAGGTGATGATAACCCATTTCAAGCAGGGGTTAAGAATTTGGAGGTTGTCTTATATTCACCCTATATGGCTTCCATAGTTGTTGCGGAGCAATACGAAGAAGGATCTTGGGAATACTGCAACCTTACTCCATGAGGTTTTGAAATAAAACAATTAGCCTATCACGACTTACATTGGAAGAGTTAAATGATTGAAGAGACACAAATCATACGTGATCCGCGGCATCGGCTGACTGCTCTAAGTTCCGAAGCAAGGATAGCCGAGGCATTACAGGTAGAGAACTACAATAAAGAACCAACATTGGCAGTCGATGACATTGAGTTTCCGATGGAACTTGAATTGCCCATAAGAAGGGTTATGCCTAGTTTTGAGTGTCAGGATCCCTTGGAAGATATCAACTTGGGTACTGAGTAAGTCCCTCGGCTAACACATATTAGTGGTTTGCTAAAGGAGGAGGATAAACAAAGCATAACAATTCTTCTACTGCGTATAAGGACTGTTTTGTGTGGGATTATCATGAGATGTCTGGGCTGGCACGTACTTTGGTAGAGCATAGACTGCCAATTAAGGAGGGTTTCACACCACATAAACAACAACCCAGAAGATACCACCCTCAGCTGATGCTTCAAATTAAAGCTCAGATTGAACGGCTGCTGAAGGTCGGGTTCATTAGAACGGCTAGGTATGTGAAATGGTTGGCAAACATTGTGCCAGTCAAGAAGAAGAATATCAAGGTTCAGGTATGTATTGATTACATGAACCTAAATCTAGCCACTCCCAAAGATGAATACGTCATGCCTGTAACCGATATGCTAGTCGATTCGGCAACCGTTAATGGTGTGTTGACATTCATGGATGGATACTCTGGCTATAATCAGATAGCAATAGCCGATGATGATATTCAAAAGACTGATTTTAGGTGTTCAGGAGCCTTGGGTATTTACGAGTGTGTAGTTATGCCATTTGGTTTGAAGAATGCTGGTGCTACCTATGTGAGGGAAATGAACACCATCTTCCATGATTTGATCGACAAGACTGTAGAGGTCTACATTGATAATATGGTGGTGAGGTCTAAGTACTTCAAAGATCATTTGGCTGATCTTGAACAAGCACTAAAAAGAATGAGGATTCATAATCTTAAAATGAATCCAGTCAAGTGCATATTCGGAGTATCGGCTGGCAACTTCCTTGGTTTCTTGGTACATAAGAAAGGTATTGAGATAGATCATAACAAAGCCCGAGAAATAATGGAATCTGCACCACCCAGAATAAAGAAGGAGTTACAAAGCCTGTTAGGGAAGATCAACTTCCTAAGGAGGTTCATAACTAATTCAATTGGCAAAATGAAGGCTTTCTCACATTTGCTTAGGCTTAAAGAGTCAGAAGAGCTAGTATGGGACCCGGAACAGCAAAAGGTATTTGACCAAATTAAAAAGGCCTTAGCAACTCCTCTTGTGCTGGTGCCTCCCATGCCAGGGAAACCGTTGAAGTTGTACATCTCGGCTGTAGATTTGTCTATCAACTGCCTGTTAGCACAGAATGCCGATGATTGAACCGAAATGGCAGTTTACTACCTTAGCCAAATGCTCAATGAGGCTGAAACTAGATATACCCCTATAGAGAAACTTTGTTTGTCCTTATTCTATGCTTGTACAAAATTTGAACATTATTTAATGGCACATGTGGTTCACGTTTTGTGCAAAATTGACATTGTAATAGACCTATTTTGCAAGGACGACTAATGAAATGAGCAATCAAGCTCACTGCATTTTCTCTCGAGTATAGGCCACTCATGGCTGTCAAAAGTCAGGCGTTATCCGATTTCTTAGCAGACCACCCTTATGTAGATGTGGAGGACCCATGCGCCTTCTCTACTGCGTGTATGGACGTCGTCCCTTGGACGCTAACTTTTGATGGGTCAAGAACCCGAAAGAAGTCGGAGCCGAAATAACGATAACCAATCCTAGAGATAAAATATGGAGGTTCTCTTATCGGCTAGATTCTGAATTGACAAATAACCAAGCTGAATACGATGTTCTCATTATGGGACTCAAAACTCCTAGTCTCTATGAAGGCAAAATATATCAAGATTCGTGGAGACTCTCAGCTGGTTACCAAACAGCTGGCTGGGGAATATGACTACAAAGATCCAAATTTGTTAGCCCGTTACAAAATGGCTAGCAGGTTACTTAGTGGGTTCACATCATCTACCTTAAGCTATGTTCCCAGAGGCATGAATGTTGAGGCTAATGACTCAGAACAAGAAGCTTCGGGCTTTAGGAAGTCTCTACTCACTCTAGAGTATGATGAGCTGCCAGCCGAAGTGCTATTCATGGACCAGATCGACTCATGGAAGCAGGTGTTAATCGGCTACTTAAAAGATCCTTCCACTTGCAAGGACCTTATGGTTAAGAGAAGAGCCTTAAAGTATGTGCTTATTGATAATGATCTTTACAAAAGAAGTGTAAGTGGAGTGCTATTCAAGTGCATTGATAAAGCAAAGGCCTTAAGAGTCATTTGAGAAGTTCATGAAGGAATCTGTGGATCACACAAAGCCGGGCCAATGATGAAGTGGTTGATTTATCACCATGGCTATTATTGGCCTACCATCACGACCGATTACTTTCAATATGCAAAAGGGTGTGAAGAGTGTCAGAGACATGGACCAATCCAACGGGTACCAATCGAGTTGTTGCACCCGATCGAGAAGCCTTGTCCTTTCAGAGAAAGGGCCAAGATGCAGTGTTGCCCTTGGAGATTAATGTTAAGTCATTACGGGTGGCCAAACAGAATTCTTTAAGCCTAGAATAATATCAGCATGCCATGCTAATGGAGTTAGATCAACTAGATGAAGATTGACTAATGGCCCTAGAAAGAATCGAAGCCGATAAACGAAAAATGACCAAAGCATACAACAAACATGTTAAGCCTAAGAGGTTCGCCGAATGAGACTTGGTTTGGAAAATTGTGTTGCCACTTGAAATGAAAGATCGTAAATTCGGCAAATGGTCGCCAAATTGGGAAGGACCCTTCGTAGTAAGCCAACGGATTTCTGACAACGCGTATCGACTAATAGACATGCATGATGAAGAGCTTGACAGAAACGTAAACGATAAATACTTAAAAACGTATTACCCTTCAATTTGGGGTATGCAGGAGTAAACAACAGCCACAGACCGGTTGCCTAGTCACAAAAATAGACCCTTCGATTTGGGGTCAATAAAACTAGGAAGCCAAGTTGGTTGGCATTTCACTAGCTAGAGGTTGCACTACATCATCAGTTACAGAGGTCTCAAGATTAGCCGAATCTACGGCTGCGTGGTCGTCTTGGGTAGCCACAGTCTCTTTCTCATCCTCAGCCATACCAACGTGTACTACCTCATCCGCTCCTACTTCTTCTGGGACTCCCCTTTCCGCATCCAATAAAGGCTCAGCCACTACAGCTGGTGGGGTCTCAGTAAAAGCTTGAGTGTCGGCCGCTAGAGTGTCCTCTAGTTGTTGTTCGGCTTCTAAAAATACCTCTTGAGTAACAGAAGTAGCGATGGCTTCGGATTATAAGTCCATGAGGACTCGGCTGACAACTGAGCAACAGGATCAACTGGCAAATGAGTAGTAATAACCGAAGAATAAGTTCCCTCAGATACCACTTTGAAAAAACTAGCAGAGAGTGTTGGTGTTGCTTGAGCAAGTCTATTTTTCCACGCAGTCCACCCATTCTCCAGTTGGGCCAGCCGTTCACTGCCCGCTTTCTGATCCAATTCCCAAACCACCTGTTGGTTACCAAATTCCCGAATCTTAGTATCCAAATGAATGCCCTACCGAAACAAAGAAGAGTGGGAGAAATCTTGGGTCTTAATAGTCAATTCTAAGGCGTCTATGGCCGGAGTAATAGTCTTTATCTCCGTCTGGATCCTCTCCAAATCGGCTCGCAGTTATGACAACTGCTCCTGCAAGTCATTCATTCGGCTGACATTCTGCTACTTTTCTACATTCACCTCATTGAAAGAAGTCTGAATGTGGTTCTTCTCTTGCCGAAGAGACCCCAAGTGTTGCAGAGCAGCGACCGCCTCATCATGGCTATCTTTGGTCATTTTATGTAAAGCAAATAAGTCATTTAGAGCCAAAGCCATGTCATTATAGGCGGTTGCCAAAACTTGGGAATCTTTTGCTTCTTTTGACAATCGGAACATAGAATCCCTCAAAGCATTGAACTCTTCTTTGTTGGTCGGGATTCCCCTGGCAAGATACTCCTCAACTCGCTCTCGATGAATGCCAACAGGCGAAAATGGTGAAAGTGCAATGTCGACTGAGCCAAAATATTGTAGAAGCACGTCTTCATGGATGATCTCGGCTGGCGCTTCTGAGTCATCAATTGGGTTGGTTTCAGTCGAGGGATTATCTCTAGTCGTCTTATGTACAGAAAGGTCAGGTTCAGAATAGAGAAAAAGGTTTGGAAACAGTGAAGGACCAAGCATAAGAAAAAGGGTATACCTCTATGGCTGCATCAATATAAAAATCTTCGGCTGCCTTGACAGGAGAAATTTTAGCCTTGAGGATAGCCGATAATAGATCCTGCGAATGCGTGGAAGCATGAGTCGAAGAAGATGACCCTCCAATATGAAGAGGGGCATCGAACTCTTTCTGCGGTCGTCTATGTCTTGTTAGTTGTGGTCCCTGAAGGGTAAATAGAAAACATAATATTGAAAGATAGTCAATGCGAATGTATTTAAGCCAGACAAGGGATATACATCGATCTCATCCTCTTCCTTAGTAGAAATAGGAACTCTAGTTCTATGGGATTCTTTCTCACTACGGTCTCGGATGACAACCCCTCCGCTTCACCTGGGTTGCTTAGAAACATATTTCTTGGGTGACGGGGATTCGTTGTTAAGAATTGGTCTCCAGATCGACAAACGCTGGGGGATTGAGTTGTTGAAAGACGTATAAGAGATGTTAGCCAAAAATTCACAAGAATAATATGGCCGACACATATGTAGAAAGCAATTTATCTTTTCTCTTCATTTGCCGCAACCTGATGGAAGACCTTGAGGTAGCAGGTCTAGCCGATTTAAGGGGAGCAACTTTCAGAGGGGCCTTCTTCGTCCATGGTTTAGAGGTTTCTTGGGTCTTCTTTTTCTTTGACAAGACCAGCCGATCACAGTAGACATCTAAAGGAGACTCGAAGAATTTCTTCTTAGCCGTGTTCCATAAATCGTCAAAAGCAATAATAGTATTTGCTCTCGGGGGAAATGGCTGCCAGTCAAATGGGGCGAGCCTATCAAGATTGTGATCAGCTATTTTCCTTGTCTGTTTTGCATCAAGAATGCAACGTTGGGTTGAACAAACAATATTACAGTGAGGCCGTAGTACATGCTGAGTGAGACCGAATTGCCTTGCCATAAAGTTTGAATGATAGGGCTCTGTGGTCAACTTATTGTTCCTAGAGGTGGGCTTCAAGCCACCCAATAGATCCCTAACCGTAAGAATACACCCCTATGTGAGAGCCGTAGTTCTTCGCTGAGAGAATGTAAGGTTGTCATCGGCCACTTAACGGACCCAATCAGGGGTGACCCATCTTTCAAGGACCGGTTGACAATCTGTGTAATGGTCTCAAAACAGACCATGCAGGGTGGAAACTATAGTGAAAGCGTCCTGGGGCATGAAGGGTGTTTTTCGAAGAGTATCGGCTAGCACCAGCGGGTTTAATGGAAAATGGCGGTCATCAAAATCATCAAGAATAAACTCCAATAAAATACAAGGTGATCCATAGTTGAAAGAACCACAAGGGACCGGCTAAGGTATCCAGATTTCTAGAGTCCCTTAACCTTGCATGGGTATCACCAAGAGTCATAGAAAGATAAGTCATAAAGAGAGATGCCCAACTGACATCTTCCCCCGAAATAGCTAACGCCGCATAAATTTTCAGCTCCTTCACGACTGCACAAGATCATGTGCAGACAAAATATCGGTTGAACCAAAAGAACAAGAAATCATGATGCTCGGCATCGTCGACTAGAAAGGCGATATTCGGCTGTTGTTGGTCATGAAGTGGCCATAGCCGGAAGAAGTCTTTGAAACCTTGATGCCCAAGTCGGCAACATCTATGTCACTTAAGACAAGCGTTTCGGCTCCCAGTATCGAAAGGCCAAGTATCGCTGTCACGTCGAGAAGTGTGGGGGTCATCATTCCCACGGGAAAATAAAGGCGTTGGCAGTGGTCGACCAGTAACCGAGGAAAGCGTATATGAGACCAAAGTTACAAGAGAGGTCAAACTCCAACATCGCAATGGCGTCATAGAGACCTATGCGTCTCCATTCGGCCTCCGGCCGACTTCACTCGTTCCAACCAATCAAAGTAGTTGGTAATCTTGGATGGCCAGGTACGCAGGCTAGCTGGACATCGATCGCCAATGAACCAATCACATGTAATAAGAAGGTCATAGTTTGCCGGGCTAAGATACCGAGAAAGAAAGAGGTCGCTCTGTTCCGATGTACCATAGGGAGCAAGAACCAGTTGTTGATCGATGAAGGAAAAGGTAGGGTTTAGGTCATCAACAGCCAAATTGACGTCATATGATCCCTGAGATGGAGAGGAAGATGAAGACATGGTTTTCTGATTAAGGAAATAGGGTTTCTTTGGAGAAGGAAAGGAATTTGGGAACGGCTGGAGATTAAGTGAGAAACCTCTAGGGGAGTGTCTCTCCTTAAATATCTCTTTTTCTTTTGGAGATATGGCTGACACGCATTAGGACTACCTTCTTTCAAACGTGCGACTGAAATGCATCAAAATTCAGTTGTGGAAACTGAGACGCCTCGGTTGAAAGGAAGAAACTTTTCAGAGAAAATCATCATTTCATGAATTTAAGGCAAAAGTGATTGAAATGACACCCGCGACTACCACACAAAACAACGACTATTTTTAATATATCAACTCAACAACCGCACTCGAGTTAATGTAGGGGCAATTGTTAACACTCAAAAATACTTTTAAGTGCTTAGCCGAATCAAGTGACAGCCGAAGGTGGAAACCTCAAAATGAGTAGGCAATAGAATTCTAAGTCGATAACCGAACTGACTCGTAGCCTAATCTATTAGTCCCAGCCCTCGTCTAGAAAAGCTTCATCGGCTATTACGGTAGCCTAGTTGAGTCATAATTCCGAGGAACGACTGAAATCCACACATATTTGGACGCCTCGAAGACCAAGTCAAAGAACCTTATAGACCCCAAGAAACAGTAACAACCAGCAATAGCTAAAAGGGAGTGTCATTAATCGTGCAAGAGGAAAACAAAGAGTAAAAATCGGCACCACCTCCTCATAGTTGGCTAATGGATTTAGTGGGTAATTTAATGGCTAACATAGGGGGATCACGTTTTATTTTTCTTGTACTATAAATATAGGATCATTTGTACATAATAAAGATCCAATCTAATCAATCAAACAACTGATTTTACATATCTTCGTTTTATCCTTATCGCCTTTACATCACTCTAGCCGTATTTATATTTCTAACACTTAGTTTACTCAATCACCATCCTAACGCTTTCTGGAGTAATTAGGGAACCCATTGTTGGAAGTTAGAGTTCTGCTTTCAGCCGAAATCGCTTAGTTAAAGAATCAATTTGTCATCCGATTTCGTCAGCCGATAGACGACAGACATTTTGGACGGCAACAACACGATAGTATATGTATAACATAGTTGAACTCTTCTTCCTCGGGTAGGCATCACAATATATACTACTAACTTCAACATTGTGATATTGTAGTTCACAATATTTACTACTAACTTCAACATTGTGATATTGTAGTTTAAGTAGTAACGTCTTGATTGCTGAAACATATATAATGTGAACTTCCATACTGAAATTGATGATTTTATTGAGGGGTGATGAGCTACTTTAACATATTACAATGAAACCTTCCTATAATGACAGTGTTTGTCCGAAAATTTTATGGCCGCTATAGTGAGGTGATGTTATATATGTATAGTGGAAAGAGTGCAAAACCCAGTCCCAACTGTCTCGACTCGACGAATCGACTTCTGATATTTCTAGTTTGGTCATTTGATGTTTAGATCTCATTTAACTGTTATAAATAAAAGTACACGTAAACAATTATTTTTTGTACTTTTTATGTTATAAATGAAAATAATATACACTTGTTAATTTAAAATCTCAATTGGGATTTTTCATATCTCATTAATTAAAAATAAACCATTGTGGTCCAGCCCTTATCTGGACTCCGCGCATAGCGGGAGCTTAGTGCACTGAGCTGCCCTTTTTATTAGTTAAAATTAAAAAGATTAATAAATTCATAACTAGTCGTACCACACTGATAAAAAATTAAAATTTAAGGAACATATACATTTAAAATTAATTGAGAATTTAATTATTTCAAGTTTGACGTAAAGAATTCTACAATTATAGGTTATTTTGTAAATTTCAGTCTCTTAGTGATAATATAACACTTGGATTGACGAAGAATTTTGTCCAAACTTTCAACAAAAGGGAATTCAATAGTTTTCCCTTGAAGTTTGACTCTTCTATCTCATCACAAGTAGCACTAGATTGAGGCTCTTCATCAACACTTTAGTTGTCACTTTCTGCATCGTTGTCTCTTGTTCTTTCACTCCAATCACGAGTGCAATAATCTCTTCATTATTGTAAGTTTCAAGGATTGGAAGTGTTTCGTCAAACTCCATATACGTGGTAGCATCCACTTGATTGGTATGAGATGAGATTTGGGCTATAAGTGATGACATACTACCAACATCCTCAACAAGTTCCAAATTTTCACTATCAACATTAGGATTGTCATTTGTAGGTAGAATTCTGATTTCTCCAACAATGGAGAATGATAAAGGCATTAACGTCATTCCATGCTTCTACTAGAGTGTTAATTGCTTGTCGTAAGTTGAACTTGTTGTCATTAGATATTCATACTTGAAATTTACTCGGTGCATGATATTAATGATGATTACCATAAATATTATAATATTTTATTTTTATACATAATATATTTCTTACAAAATATTATTACATAATATTTGAGTATGACTGTTATAGAGAGTTAATTTTACAAAGAGTGTACCGCTATAATGAATGTCACTGCCGTTATAGTTAGAATGTTGTTATAGAGAAGTAAAATATAACATAAAAAATCGATTTCGGAGAAAATCAGGTCGTTATAGTTAAATGTCATTATAACGAATGACAATTATATAGAGGTTTGATTGTACTCCTTTCGTTTCAAAATAAGTGGTATTTTTAGTTTGGGCACACCCTTAAGAAATTGCTCACTCCTAGAAAATTAGAAGTGTTTTTACTAACTTACCCTTAATTAAATGCATAGTAAAAAAAAGCTATTTAATGATTCTTAATTATATAAATAGAGATAGTTTTAGAAGAATAAGATCAATTTCTTGCTGAAATTTTAAACCACCACTTATTTTGACATAAAATGAAAAGTCTAAAATATCATTTATTTTAAAACGGAGGGAGTAACATTTCCTAGGAGTTGTTGGTTGTTTCTTTTTACCCTCTTCATGCAAATGGAGTTTAGTAAGATAAATCTTCCTCTAAATTCGAAGTACCATTAATTGACTGAAATCAATGTTGGATTTTAAGTACGTAACTGCATAGTTTAGTATCGGGGGATTTTTTTCATAGGATGCTTTTGTTTGAAGACAATAATTGACGGTTTTCTTCCATCGGTATTTGTCTGTTTGTCTTTGGCAAAGAAAACAATACAACTCTGCCCCTAACGTTTGGCAGAACGAAGATGCAATAACACATAGCATTACCATTCAATTCTCCCTTTGGTTTGTTTCTAAAAAGCAGGTAGATATTCCAAACTAACAATAACAAACAACAACATACTCGGTGTAATCCAACACAATGAGTCTGGAAAGGATCGGATGTACGCAGACCTTACATACGCAGTGTAATTCAATACAGTGAGGTTTGAAAAGGGTCGGATGTATGCAGACCTTACATCCACCTTTGTGAGGGTAAAGATGTAGTTTCCGATAGAGCCTCGACTCAAAAGAAAAATAATCAATGAAGGATAACATTATATCTGCAAAAGATAACATAAGAGTCAAACTTTTATTCACTTTTCGAAAGACAGTATTAAGATTACTTACAATCGATCGTGTTTCTAACAAAATTAAGAATGAATACTACATGAAAATCCTAACTTTGGAGCATTGACAACTTTGAAGATTATAAATATTGAAATTCAGCATTATTTCTTCTTGTAATATTAAAATTTTGAACTCTGAAGTTCGAACATTAAAGTCAATGTAGTAATTGGATAGACCAATCAACGTTCTTTAAGTTGTAAGTATAGTATCATCAAAGAATGTGTACAGAAGAACTGACACCTTTTTAATTTAAAAAATGCAAAATTCAATAAGCTTCCATTAATCATGACAAAAAATGCAAAATTCAAGAAGAACTAATTGTTAATACAAACAATTTCACCTAGTTACAACTTCTTCTGAAATTTTCTTATCATGTAATCTATAATCATGATATATTTTTTATACTCTTTGCGTCTTTGTATTTTATTACCTTTAAAAATAAAGTTGATAGCAAATTGTATTTTATCAAGGATATCTTTAAAAAAAATTGGACATCCTTTACAACTAAGTTATAAATATGATATGCACATCTAAATGAAAAATATCGGAAAAAGATGAAGTAAATCAAATTTTTAAAATGTTTACAGCAGAATCACTAGAAGAAGCATTATCTAATGTAATAGTCATAATTTTATCAGTAATTCCATAATATTCACTAATTTCATGAAATAAAAATTCCAGTGTGCCTATCTTCAATATATCTATATACTAATATACGTTTTTTCATAGACTAATTCTGATCTATCCAATGGCATGTAATAATTAAATAATCATTACATTAGTAATACGACTTATGTCAGAAGTGATAGTCATTTTGCCATTAAAATGATACAATGCATAACGTAAATATTGTTGATATTCATGCGCAAATTTAAAAACATCTCTTCTAACAATTGATCTAGAAAACCGTTAAAAGCAGGATTATATATTTCTCGAATGTAATGAATAAAACCATGAGATGAAGGAAATGAAAAATGTAAACCCTCCACAACAACTAATTTTGTTATATTTGCCCTATCTTTGTGTTTATCGTATTTAAGACCTATAACTCCCCCCGTCATCAAGTTAATTCGATCATGTACTTGGTCGGGGACACTATGTGAACCTTGTCCCGATTCAGAAGGCATTTGCACACCCGTTTTTTCAGTCAAGTATTGGTTATATCTTGCTTTGTGAGAGTTTTCCACATGTCTCATTAAACCTTATGTCCTACCTTGACCTTTTCTAGTTTTAAATTTATAAACTTCGCGACAAATTTTATAAATAACTAGTTGATTAGGAATGTCTCTATCAAAAAAATCATGCAAGTGATTTTAATTTTCGTTGTTTTTGTCCTCTACTCATACTAGGGGGATATGAGACATTCCAGTTTCAGTTTCAGTTTGAGACTCAGTCTGAGCCTGAGGTGGAGGTAGAGATGGCAGTGGATCCTGGACCCGGTGGATCCAGATCCGTTTTATAGGATATGGATCTTCAAAATTTGGACCCAACGGATCCAGATCGGACCCGGATCTGTTTCTGACGGATCGGATCTGGATCTGAATCTTGTATTTGAGATCCGTATCCGGTCCAGATCCGACCCGTGGATCCATTTTTTATTAAATATATTCATAACCTTGAATGTAATTTTATAAGTATTTTCTTAAAATTGCTAAGCACATCCTTGCAAGTTTAATTCTCAAAACAAGTTTAATTTATCTCCGCGTTAACTCAAAAACCAAAAAATAAAGAGGTAACTTTGATAATAAAATCAATGTTATATTAGTGAATGACTAACATCTCCATAGACAAGTAGATAAATTATATTCACTTCATTTGTGAAGATTCCAAGCAAATGCAAGTTCTGCATTGTGGAAATACTAGTCAGCATTTTGCACAACTATTGTCATTGTCCAACATTTTCAATTAATAACTCACAATCAAAACGAGACAACGAACAAAATATCTCATATGAACATTTCAAAATTGAAACACAGTAAACTGTTAGCTAAGTAAAAATCGTTTGTCAGTTCAAAAAAAAATTCTTAGCAAGATAATTTTTTTTACATGTGGATCCAGATCCGATCCGTGTACCCGGTGGATCCGGATTTGGATATGATTTTTATGGATCCGACGGATCTGGATTCATGTATAAAAATGGATCTGGATCTAGTAAGATCCGGTCCAGATCCAATCCGTTGCCATCCTTAGGTGGAGGTGCACTAGTGGATGTGTTATCTAAATTATCTTTTAATTCATTTCTAAATTAAAGTCTGGTTCAGATGCAGAATATACCTCATGATCTAATAGTATATTAATATTAACATTAAAAAGATCAGTTTCATCTATATGAGTGAAATTATCGTAATTAGGATTACTAGAAGATGCACCCTTACTCCTGTTACTCCTAATACCTCTACCAGAAAAACGTCAACTTCGTTCCATTATAATTATGCAAATAAATAATTAAAGTTAATAAAATTAAGTAACAATAATAATATAAAGAAGGAACGAAGGTACCAAACGTTGACGTAACGTCGACGTGTAATCGAGGTTGAAAATTGAAACTTTGCTCGATGATCTTCAAGCTACTTGCCAACTTCACTCCCAAATTTTGAACTTTGATAGAAATTAACAAATAAAATATAATATTTAGTGTACAATTTAGACCTGAAGAGAGAGAGATGGTAGGAAGATTTGTGAGAAAAATGAAGAGGAAGATGAGGTATTTATAGTTGATAAATAAGGTTAAAGTGCAAATATACTAACTTAGGGATTAAAATAAATATTAAAGGGGGTATGGGGTGTTTATGGGGTGGGGGCAAAACGACCTTTATTAGCCGTTGCCAACGACTAAAATCGAAATTGGTCAGTTGTGCAACAGTTAGTTCTGCAAGGGGGGGGGGGGGTCGGGATATGAGGTGTTTATGGGGTGGGGGATGGGGCAAAATGTTGTTATTAGCCGTTGCCAACTGCTAAAATCGAAATTGGTTCGTTGTGCAACGGTTGGTTTTGCAAGGAGGGCGGGACGGGATGGGTCGGGACGGGATGGGTCGGGACGGGGGACTAACCCTAGTCCGTCCCGAGTTCGAACCCCGCTACCGACAGTATACATCCCAATTTTTTTTTACGGATCGTAGCGGGATCGGGCCGTTGTTAACCTTACAAAAATTATAAACTTCGACTATAACTTAAATAGGTGTCCCAAAATCGTCTATTTGTGCACTTACCTATCTTCTTCAACAACCAAGCAAACCTAAATACTCTCTACAACGAAGCCCATAAAAATAACCGGTCCATAATTGACTACGTAACCGAGTCGGTCTATTTATTCTACTTCTTCGATTTTCGTCAAACCTTTTTTCAAAATTATTCATTAAATAATTACAGAAATTACCTTTTCAAACTGAAATAAACAATTTTTCTTTAGCTTTAATTCAATTAAGATCATTTAGAATCAATTTTTAGGGATTAAATAATTCTGCAGAAATTCATGTTTGGATCATCAAAAAGATGATGCTTTTCCCCCGTATCAATCGCTCTTCTCGCTCGACGATTAATAAAGTAAGTTGTAATTTATACAAATTTGTAATTTTTGCTTATTTTCTGAGTTTATGTTTATATTATTAGTGTGATACTTTTTTTTAAAAATTTTTATTTTCATTGAGCAGGCATTAATTTCTGGTGGTTATGGTGTGAGGTGTGTGATATTGGATGAAGTTGCATCAAGTAATGCGTGCAGTACACGGGTCAATAACGGGTTAGGGTTTGTGAGAAACTATTTGACATCTATTGGAGCTGGAAAGCAAGGTGTTAATAATTTGCAAAGGGCATATTTGTCAGAAGTGGATTCACTTTTCGCGAATTCGAGATTTCGGAGGTTTTTTTGTAGCCAAGGATCAAAGAAAAGAAGTGAGAATGATTATTTACAAGGGATTTTGTTTTTTTACTTTGAATTTTGGTGATGTGATTGTTATTGTTGTGTTTTGATTTTTGTAGAGTATGAGAACTATTATCCGAAAAACAAGAAGGAAGTCCCGAAAGGGAACAATCAAAAGGCGGAGTCGGGTAAAGGTATGCAGTGGTTTAATCAGTTAGTTTGATGTTCTGTAACATAGGATGAAGTAAAATTAGTTATTATAAGTTGTTTGACTTTACTAGACTGTGTAAATATAGCGAATATTTCAATTCGAGCCGAGTTTTACTTTTCCTATAGTAATGTTTCATATGATTAAGTAGAACTTTGGATTACTAGAAGTATTGGTATTAGAACTTTCTGATCATACAATTAGTTAGAAGTTTGGATTGCTAGAAGCATTGGTATTAGAACTTTCTGAAAAAACTACTACAAAATGGGTTACTGGTTAGAGATATTTGTTAGAGATCTAGATTATTTATAATATTCAAAATATTAGGAATTCTTTTTGAGCCGAGGGTCTATCGGAAACAGCCTCTCTGCCTCATAGAGTAGAGGTAAGGTCTGCGCACATCCTACCCTTCCCAGACCTCACTTTGTGGGATTACACTGGGTATATTGTTGTTGTAAAATGTTAGGAAGATGGGGATGTCTGTCCATGAACTGTAATGAAGTCTACAACTGGGATAGAGTTGGATTATATTGATCGAATAGTTTATATACCATTCTGAGATGTTCAGGAAGATGAGAATACCTATCTATGAATAGAGATGGGAATTAACATGGGAAATAGGGCTTATTTGCTTAAGTTGAATGTGTAGAAGTCGATATTGATATTCTGCAATATGCCTTGTCTGGTACATTGTCTTAACAGACTGTACACTGCCTATGCAATTCATGGATTAAAACCTTCTTAGTGTGAAGGCAACCTTTGTGTATGGAAGCTTATGGTGGAGTTTCTTGGAGGTTAAGATTACACACTTTGGTACGAGTTTAGATTCTACTGGGAATTGGATTGTCTTGTCTTCAATAGCAACTCTCACTTTAAAACTGTCTACATGGGCTTAATTTGACGGTGCAAAGTACCTGATATATTTATGTTAGTGTTAGTAAATGCCATCGCTTGTCGCCTAAAGCGATGTGAAGCAAAGAGTTATCTCTTCATGGTGAAGTCATGCGCTTTAGAAAAATAATGGCATCCTGTTGGTTATTTGAATCTCGACTTTGAGGAATTGGATTGATATCAGCATTATTGTATATTAGATGCTGAAATTAGTTTTTTAACATCAGTTTAATTGTTATAGTACTTTCTTCAAAACTAAATTCTGGTATTTTTAGTTTTCCGCTAACTGTATGCTTCTCTCCAGAGAAGCATGTGCTGAACTTCACGATCTTTTCGCTTCAAACCACACGGATCTTTTCATTCTTGATTGTTATAATACTCTCTTTTGTGCTTATCGCTTTTAAAAACACAGATTTATGTAATCTAAGAGGGTTTCAAAGATAATTCTCTATTTTTTTTGAGAATGAGAATGAAGACAATTCTCTATTTATTGAGAGATAAGATTATATTTTGTTATTGTTGTTGATAAGAGAGATTTAATTATACATTCATATATATATATATATATCACTCATTGACATGGCATAAATAACTGAACCTGGACAGGAACAATTAGCATTAAGTGAATAACTCTAGTCATATAGTTTTGATATGTTCTGTTACCATTCTAAGAAAAAAATATAGTTTGACATGTCACAAGTAGAGACTTTATAGCCTAGTTGGCTGCATGTTAAATGAGCTATCTCTTAAAATTTTGCAGTTAATTTTCATCTAGAAATTAATCGGGGTCAGCTTAAGAATTTACTTTCGGAAAATCAAATGATCTAATCTGCATCAATGATAATCGATTAAGTATGACATCGTGTGAGTTTTCCCTTTCTTTTTTTTTTTCTTTGAAGGGGAGCCTTGGAGTAACTTGTAAAGTTGATTCCATGTGACCAGGAGGTCATGGGTTCAAGCCGTGGAAACATCCTCTTGCAGAAATGTGGGGTAACGCTGCGTATAATAGACCTTGTGGTCCGGCTCTTCCCCGGATCTCGCACATAGCGGGAGCTTAGTGCACCGGGCTGTCCTTTTTGTCTTGTTTTTATTTCTTTCCTTTTCTGCTATTAGTTTTGTTCGATATCCTTAGATGAATATTTTCCAGAAAAATTTGGGTCACTCTTAAGTCTTCCCTTTATTTGTGTCAAAAGATCTATTGCGACCATAGAATTTTAGTCAATGAGCTGATAAATCAAGGCTTCTTAAAAAGTTGGCAACGACTTTTGAAAAGACCAAATATGCTATATTTAGACCTTTTCAATTGCTTAGGGGTATATTTTTGTTCAGGGGCACGCTTCAAATTTTTTCATTAGCTACTAAATTTGTATACTTTATCCACTTGGCATAAGACATTATTGTTGAAAAATATCATGAAGTAGAGGCTAAAAAATACTATTAGCATATCATGTCTCTCTAAAAGAAAATCGTCTCTCGTAAGATTAAAGTAGTAAGATCTGGGATACAATCATAGATTAAATGGATTTAATTAACTGCAACTTTTGTCGAAACTCGTGCATATATGTCATAAATCCTTCAACCCTTCGAGCAAAATGCGACAAAAGAAAAGGAAGGAAAATGAATGGACCAACCCCATCATCTCAACCCCGCAAAAACTATGAGATCACCCCAAGGATGCCTTCAGCATGCAAGGTTCACGGACAAACGATAGAACCCTATACAATAAGTGGAACGCATTAGCTGTCCACTTTCAGGATTGATTTGACCTAACTCCGACAATTAGAAGTTAATGAAGGAAGCAATAAATAAGAACACTATAATTAGAAAAATTAGTTTAGAGAAAAGAGCTAATCACAGTCCAAGTTATCACATGTTGGTAAGAACACTATACAACAACATACCCGGTGTAGAGTGTACACAGACCTTACCTCCACCTTGATAGATAGAGCGACTGTTTTCGAGAGACCTTCGGTTCAAGACAAAGCATAATCACAAGCAAGACAATCAAAACAAAGCAAGAGTAAAGAGTAAAGCAAGAGAAACAATCAGACTCAGATAAAGAATTAAAGCAGTAAAAAGTGCATTTGAACAAAAGGGAGCAGTAGCTAACACAACTAAATAAGCTAAACAAAATACACTAAAGAACACATAGCAGCAAAAATCAAACTATAGTGGATTATAAAGCAATAATGTGCCTATAAGTGTGATAGGCTAATCGAGCCTACATTAATAACACTACAACTATTAATTTGTAAGCATAAGTAGGACTACGCTCGAGTACCTACTACTTTTCTACCTTAATTCATGTTCTCCACAACCCCATATCTAAGGTCATGTCCTCAATAAGTTGCACCTGCGCTATATTCCGTCTAATCACCTCTCCCAATACTTCTTTGGCCTACCAATACCCCTCATAAACCAGTCCATAGCCAACCTCTCACACCTCCGCACTGGGTCATCTGTGTCTTTCCTCTGCACATGGCCGAACCATCTCAACCTCGCTTCCCGCATCTTATCATCCACCGAGGCCACTCTTACTTTCTCCCGGATATTATCATTTCTAATCATATATCTCCTTGTATGCCCACACATCCATCTCAGCATCCTCATCTCCGCAACTTTCATTTTTTGTATGTGCGAAGTTTTGACTGGCCAACACTCCGCCCCATACAACATAGTCGGTCTAACCACCACCCATAGAACTTGCCTTTAAGTTTTGGTGGCACCTTTTTGTCGCACAAGACTCCAGATGCGAGCCTCCATTTCATCCATCCTGCCCCAATACGATGTGTGACATCATCATCAATCTCTCCATTCCCTTGGATAATAGACCCTAGTTACTTGAAGCTTCCTTTCTTTGGAATGACCTGAGTACCAAGCCTTACCTCCACGCCTGTCTCAGGGTCGCTCCCGATGCTTAACTTGCACTCCAAAATTCTGTCTTGGTCCTACTCAACCTGAACCCTTTTAGACTCCAGAGTCTGTCTCCAAACCTCCAGCTTGGCGTTCACTTCGCTGCGAGTCTCATCAATTAGGACTATGTCGTCTGCGAATAACATACACCATGGTACCTCCTCTTGAATTTGTCGCGTCAGTCCGTCCATCACCAAGGCAAATAGGAATGGGCTAAGAGTTGATCCCTGGTGCAGTCCCATCATCATTGGGAAGTGCTCTGAGTCTCACTGTCCGTACTCTAGTCTTGGCTCCATCATACATATCCTTGATCGCCTTTGTGTACACCACAAGTACACCTCTAACCTTCAAACATCTCCATAGAACCTCCCTAGGGACTTTGTCGTATGCCTTTTCGAGGTCGATGAAAATCATATGTAAGTCTTTCTTCCTCTCTCTATACTACTCCACCAACCTCCTAATAAGATAGATGGCTTCTGTGGTCGAACACCCCGGTATGAAACCAAACTGGTTCTCAAAAATAGACGCGCTTCTTCTCACCCTCATCTCTACGACCCTTTCTCACACTTTCATTGTGTGGCTTAGCAGCTTGATACCCCTATAACTGTTGCTACTCTGGATATCACCTTTGTTCTTGTACAAAGGGATCATTGTACTCCACCTCCATTCTTCGGTCATTCTTGCCGTCTTAAAAATGACATTAAACAACTCAGTTAACCACTCCAAACCTAGCATGCCTGTGCTCGTCCAAAATTCCACTGGAATCTCATCAGGCCCGGTTGCTCGTCCCCTTCGCATCCTGCGAATAACACCTGTAACCTCTTCAACCTCAATGCTCATAGAATACCCAAAATCCCCGTGCCTACCAGAATGCTCCAGTTCTCCCAGCACAATGTCTCCATCTCCTTTTTTGTTCAAGAGTTTGTGGAAGTAAGACTGCCCTCTCCGCCTAATATGCGCTTCTTCCACTAGTACTTTGCCTTCCTCGTCCTTGATGCACCTCACTTAATCCAAGTCACGGGCCCTCCTCTCCCTTGTCTTGGCTAGTCTGTACAACTTCTTATCCCCGCCTTTCTCCTCTAATTTCACATATAGGCGTTTGAAAGCCGACGTTTTCGCCGCCGTAACCGCTAGCTTTGCCTCCTTCCTCGCCATCTTATACAGTTCCTTATTCGTCTACTTCTCCACCTCATCTCTGCTTTCTACCAATTTCACATACGCTGCTTTCTTCGCTTCCACCTTCTCTTGTACTTCAACATTCCACCACTTGTCCCCTCGATGTCCACCACGATAACACCACGAGACTCTTAGCACTTCTCTGGCTACCTCACGAATGCAACTTACAGTCCTGTTTCACATACCGGTCGCATCCCCACTACTGCCAAACCCCCTTGGCCATCAACCTCTCCCCCATCTCCTTTGCACTAGCCATGGTCAAACTCCCCCATTTGATTCTTAACTTGTCATCCACAACCCTCTTCTTCTCCAACTTGATCTCCATATGCATCACCAAAAGCTTATGTCGGGTTGTAAGATCCTCCTTCGGAATAACCTTACAGTTTTTATAAAGACCTTTGTCAACCTTCCTAAGGAGCAAAAAGTCTATTTGAGTCTTAGCCACCGAACTACGGAAAGTCACCAAGTGTTCCTCCTTCTTCAGGAATCTAGAATTGGCTATCACCATCCCACAAGCTCTAGCGAACTCCAAAAGTGTGACGCCTCCCCATTCCTGACCCCGAATCCAAATCCGCCATGCACGTCGTCATAACCCCCTGAAAGTGATCCGATATGTCCATTGAAATCCCCTCCTACAAATAACTTCTCAGTGGGTAGTATACCTCCCACCACTTGGTCTAAATCCTCCCAAAAGCGTCTCTTCTCCTCCTCATCCAAGTCTCCTTGTGCGTAGAAGCACTAATAATGTTCGTAATGCACCCTCCAACTACCAACTTAATCGTCATCATCCTGTCATTGACCCTCCTCACCTCTACCACCTGATCCCTTAGTTCGCTGTCTACCAAAATGCCTACCCCATTCATATACTTCGACCTACCGGAGAACCATAACTTATACCTGTCTACATCTTTAGCCTTAGGTCCTACCCATTTGGTCTCCTGGACACATGCTATATTAATCTTCCTCTTCTTAAGAATCTTAACTATCTCTATGGCCTTCCCCGTTAAAGTTCTAATATTCCAAGACCCCTATTCTCAGCCTAGCATCTCCCTTACCCCACTTATCCCCCTACCCCTTGCCCCCGTCTCCGACCGAGAACATGACCCTAGTCTACCATCATTCACCAAAGCCACTAAAGCAAATATAAAATAGTAAACTACTCAAATGTTACCCTAAAACAGGAAGGGATCAAAGTGAAAGCACCCGTTAACAAAAATCTAGGGTCACATAGAACCACTACGCCAAGAATGCTACAACTAAAAGCAAGAAGGGTAAATGCAAGAACGTAAAGTCACAAATCAATACAGCGAGACGGCAAAATCTTACAACAATGATAAGGATAAAGGATGGATATGGGCAACCGGAGGTACCAACTCCAGTTGAATCGAACCTGTTTGCCGGCGAAAATCACTGTTCCCGGTACTTTTTCACCGGTATCGGAAGTACTGTTCACTTGAGTTTTTCACCAAAAAGTCGAGTACTCGTGTATGCCAAGGTACTGTTGTTGCTCGAAGATGCGCGGAGGCAGACCAGGTTTGGACTGTCAGGATTCCGGCTATTGAGCGTCGTTGTGGTGGTTTCTGGCGGTATGGTGTTCGCCGGAGAGGGGGGGGGGGACAATGGGGTCGCCAGGGAACAGTGGGGTCGTCGGGGGGAACAGTGGGGGAGAGAGAAAGGGAAAGGGAAATAACACCGCTTGTTGCTCGAAGATGTGCGGAGGCAGACCAGGTCTGGACTGTCAGGATTCCAGCTATTGAGCGTCATTGTGGTGGTTTCTGGCGGTATGGTGTTCGCCGGGTAACAGTGGGGTCGCCGGATCAGTGGGAAAGAGAAAGGGAAAGGGAAATAACACCGCTTGAATTGATGTGGTACAATAGAAAAAAAAACCAGTTCAAGAAAGTTAGATTAGACATGATATGATATTATTTCTTAGTCTATACTTCTTGATATTTTCGAAAAGGTTGCGTCTTATGCCAAGTGGATAAGGTATACAAATTTTGCAACAAATGAAATAATTTGAAGCATGCTCCTGAACAATTGAAATGGTTCAAATATACCCCGCGACATGGCTTCTTCCATTAGTGCGAGGGGCGTATTTGGACCTTTTTAATTGTCGGGGGTATATTTGAACCATAAGATATAACGGTAATGAAGGGCAATGATAAAACATATTCAACAGGTTAGGGCATTTTTGATCCTTTTCCCTTAAATGAATAAGAAAAATATTTGCTTCCGTTGAATATCAGTTTGCACACTCAAATTTTAGAACAAGGACAATATGTTCTCTAAATTTTGCATAGTTGAACTGAAGCTCTCTATTAAACACTTCAGTCGACAAGGAGATATTCAATTGACTTCATTGTGAAGGCAATCTTTGTTAAGGAAGTTCATGGTACTGAGTTAGTAGGTTAAGAGTATACACTTGCTATAAGTTTAAAAAATGTAATATCATTGCATTCTGTATAATAGAGTATAAAACAAGTGATAAGTAACAATTGCTAGCATGACCGCCACATCCTTTTCCTGTTTCATGTTGTGTTTCCTTTTGGCCTGTCTATGGTGAAAAACTTTTCTTTGGTTTCTTTTTTGGCAGAGGAAAGTACTGGTGAGCAAGGAAACCCTCAGGAGAACTTCATGAAGCAATATCAAAATATTCTCACACCCTTGTTATTTATTGGGTTTATTCTGTCATCGACACTTCTTGGTCCTCGTGAGCAGAAGGAGGTTAGTCTTAACCAACACTTCTACATTTCGAGTTTTCATTGTTTCAGCCCCTTTCTCTTTCTTTTCTGGGAGGACGAGTTTAGTACCTTATGGAGTGTGAGTTCAATGTGAACTTGATTGTAATGTTGTTGATATCTATGTTAGGACCAACTCCTTGTAATGGCTTGCCTTCTTGCAAGAAAGGGAAATGAAAGAAAAATTAACTCTAGTAGTAAATGAAGATACTACGATAGCGGGTGTTCAAGGTATTGATTTTGGAACTTTCACGGACAGAAGTTGTGAGTTGGTTTAGAAGAAGGGGTTCTGGGGTTGGTGTTTAAAATGCAATTTTCGAAAACCAAAATAATTTGGTTTCACTTTGTTTTCTTTTCAAACATGTTAGTTTTAGTTTTGGAAATGTTGTCCGAGAACTTTTTGAAAACCTAATGCCATTTAAAGAACATTGATTGACATAGATATGCAAAAGTTCCCATGAAAACAAGATTGATTGATTTAGCTGTCCAAAAGTTAATACTTCTTTTTGAGGGACACCGGGGTGATGAAATTAACTATTCAGCATTAATGTTTGGGGAAGGTGTCACTTGCATTTTTATTTGGGGTTTGGATGGCATTTACTTTTATGTTTTTGTGAAATTGCATTTTAAAATATAACAATAAACAAAAAAAATATGACAATATTGTTTGGTTTGTCAACAAACTTGATTTTGCAAAAGAAGCCAGAAAGTTTCCTGAAAAACCAAAACTGATTTCACGTGTTTTTCATCATATAACAACTATTTGTCCCAGAAACATTTCAAACACAGTTGTTGTCTAAAGGTTGTTTCCCAAAAGCTTCTCCCAATTAATGTTTTCTGAGAAACAAACATGAAGAGAAAAAAATTCCAACTCCACGTAAGGTTTCACAAAACCATGAATGAGAAAAATGTTTGCTCAGCCTGTTAGTGATCAATGGAGAATTGTAGATGCTGCTTTATTGCTGATGCTCCATGAACCCACTAAGAAATTTGAATTAGCACAACTAGATATATATTAAAAAACTCTACTATGGAGTTGCAGCCTTCTCATATAAAATTGTTCTTCTGGTCTGCTACCGTTACTTCCTCCCCCCCTCCCCTTCCGATGACCTGGGGTGTAAATAGATTAACTGGTAGTATATTGGTATTGGAATACCTGAGAGCTTGTCTTGTACATAGTCCGACTGATGATTGAAAGATTTATGTTCTTATACCATGTACTGGTTCATGGATAATTTCATGTTTTTTCATTCAAATGCTTTATATTCAGAGACATTACTACCTGTTTGTCCTGTACATGCAAATCCAGATGGAGCAGCTATTTGCCTTATTAGTAGAGCATAATCCTAAGAAGAAAAACAAATCCATCTAGAACAAGAAAATAGTGCACGATTTTAATTGAATTCGAATATTGAAATACATGAGAAATTAGCCTCAGCATCATTTCCTTATAAACATTTTACTAAGTCTGAAATGTAACTCATTAACAAGTTTAGTTATGACTCCACTGGACAGAAGATTGTATACTTGTTAAAGCAACATATAAGAATGAGAAAGGAAACCTCTGTACTGACTCTATTTCATCCCACCTGGTAGTCCCTTGCATATCGGTTATATATTGTGATCACTCAAAAGGATCATATTGACATTTATAACAATAACAATAAAAATAAGCAAAATAAAAGTAGATTATGTTGATGAACTTTTTAGTGGCTTTTGAAATTAATGAAGCAGTGTGACTTGTGTATATTAAATCCTTTCAGTGATGACTGGTGACTAATCAGGTTCTTATTTTCTAGGAGCGGCAATTCTATCTTATCTTGGTTAGTTGGTTGTATTCTTATCTTTCTTCTCTTTATCATGGTTATTAACACCGTATGTAAAATTTCAGATTAGCTTCCAAGAGTTCAAAAACAAGCTACTTGAAGCTGGTCTTGTTGATCGAATAGTTGTTTCTAACAAATCTATGGCCAAAGTTTACGTGAGGAGTTCTGCACCTGGTATTAGTCAAACAGGTGATGACACTGTTCAAGGTCCTACGAGTGGTACAGATGGTAGAAGAAACACGGGCCACTACAAATACTATTTTAACATCGGGAGTGTTGAGTCCTTTGAGGAGAAGCTTGAGGAAGCACAAGAAGCCTTGGGAATTGACCATCACAATTATGTTCCTGTGGTATATGTTGATGAATTGAATTGGTTCCAAGAACTGATGAGGTTTGGTCCAACAGTATTGATTCTAGCTGTCCTTTATTATATGGGACGAAAAGTGCAGGGTGGCATAGGAGTGGGAGGCCCTGGTGGGAAAGGTGGTCGTGGAATATTTAATATTGGAAAAGCGAATTTCACCAAGACGGATAAAAATGCGAAGAATAAGGCGAGAATCACTTTCTATTATCCGTGCAGTTTCAAAAGTACTACTCCCCATGTCCCAATTTTATGTGGTACCGTTCCTTTTTAGTCGGTTCAAAAAAGAATATCACCTTTCTACAATTAGAAACAACTTAACTTTAGAATTGCCCTTTTAATCTTAACCTTAATGAAATGATTTATAGCCACACAAATGCCTAAGGTTTGTTTTAGACCACAAATTTCGAGGGTCTTTCTTTCTTAAACTTTGTGCCAAGTCAATGGTGCCACATAAATTGGAACCGAGGGAACATTATTTCGAAATGAAAATTTAAAACTGATACATGTCATGAAATTTCATGATTGAATCTTAGAATTTATTGGCACTTTCTTGATACAGGTTTTCTTCAAGGATGTGGCTGGATGTGACGAGGCTAAGCAAGAAATAATGGAGTTTGTCCACTTCCTTAAGAACCCCAAGAAATACGAGCAGTTGGGAGCCAAAATTCCTAAGGGAGCTCTGCTTGTGGGTCCTCCTGGGACTGGAAAGACACTCCTAGCTAAAGCTACAGCAGGAGAATCTGGTGTACCTTTTTTCTCGATTTCTGGATCAGAATTTATGGAGATGTTTGTTGGTGTTGGGCCAGCTAGAGTTAGGAGCCTATTTCAGGAGGCAAGACAAAGTGCACCTAGTATAGTATTCATTGATGAGATTGATGCTATTGGTCGAGCCAGAGGGCGGGGAGGCTTTGCTGGAGGAAATGATGAACGTGAAAGTACTTTAAATCAACTGCTTGTAGAAATGGATGGATTTGCAACCACATCTGGTGTAATTGTACTTGCTGGCACAAATAGACCTGATATATTAGACAAAGCCTTGTTAAGGCCTGGTCGATTTGATCGCCAGATTACTATTGATAAACCAGACATCAAAGGCCGTGACCAAATCTTCAGAATCTATCTGAAGAAGTTGAAACTTGACCAGGAGGCAGCATTCTATTCACAGAGACTTGCTGCTCTAACACCAGGATTTGCAGGAGCAGACATTGCAAATGTTTGTAATGAAGCTGCTCTAATAGCTGCTAGGAATGAGAGTACAATAATTACCATGCAACACTTTGAGTCAGCGATAGACAGGGTGATTGGTGGCCTAGAGAAGAAGAATAAGGTATTGGATCTTCTCACTTTTTCCCCCTTCACTATCTACTTTTCTCTCATGTTTCCGTAACAACACATGGAAGCGTTCTGTTTTCGCGTTACGCCAGCAGCATTTTTCTATGATGTTCGGTTCATCTTTTTCTGCATCTTGGTTATCAAAGCCATTTCTTTAGTATGATAATGTTAGGATTCATATGACTTATCCTTGAAATTGCATCGGTCCAATATCCATCGGTACTGGAACAGTACAAATCTACTGCTTAGTAGCTATGAGAAAGTTATATTAGTTTGGGTTATAATGAGTGTATTTGTTAGGAAGAGGTTTGCTTTATTTCCTTGGGGCAATTAGGATGTTGATATGATGTTTCACCATCTGAAATTAAGATAAAATGCCTCAATTCTTAGTAAGTAAATTTCTCTTCTGTTTTTCATTTCTTATGAGGAATTTTTTCTTACCGTTCATATTAGAATTTGTACTGTAATTCAATCACACTATTGAGTTCTTGCTGTGGTGAGAACTGAGAAGAGCATTGTGAGGTGGGTGAACAGTCTCCTAGAGGCTTAGGATAAACCACTGTGGTGTAAGATAGGATACTTTAAAATTTGGCAAAATACCTAGGGACCCCCCTGAACCTGGCATATCAATAACCTCTACCTCCCCGAAGCGCCACCTGGCAGAAAAAGTGGTTTCACATGATATTGGGTGCGTGAGAGCGTAATCATAATGCCACATCAGATAATCTGAATGGAAAAAAGCCTGAAATAACCATTTCGCTTGTTTTTAAATCCATTCCCAACAATTAGTTTTGCTTCTTCTACAACAACATGCCCAGTGAAATCCCACAAAGTGGGGTCTGGGGAGGGTAGAATGTACGCAGACCTTACCCCGACCTTGGGAGATAGAGAGGTTGTTTTCGGTAGACCCTCGGCATAAGGAAACGCAATTCAAAGCAGTATGAAAAAGGAAACAACGAAAGCGAATAAGCCATGATAAAGCAGCCTGAAAAAAGGAGCAGTAGCCAGCACAAATAAATAAGATAATCGTTACAAGAAACAACAGATAGTAGCAGAAACCAAAGGACAAGAAACTACAAGAATAATACTACGACTACTAGTATGGAAGGATAAGCGGGCACGTGCAACTACCTAGTACCTACTAACCTTCTACCCTAATTTGTGTCTTCCATCATGTCCTCGGTAATTAGTTTTGCTTCTTCTACCATTTCTTTTCTTCTTCTTCTTCCTGTTTCCCTTCTTCTCTCATAAAATTTCAGCTATTGCTACATCTTTGTTCCCATATACTATTTTCATTCCCATTTTTCTTGGTCTCTTTCTTTTATTATATAACATTTCTTAATTTGGTTGTGTTTATATGATTGTGTTTGTGCCTTTGGAAACTGGAAAATTGCAGCCTAAACTCAAAAATATCGGCTGGAAATAGCCTAATAAACCCAGAAAAAGTTGGTTAGAGACGGGCTAATAGACCTGGAAAAATTGGACTAGAAAGACCAATTGAAAGTTAAAAACCTACCTGGTTATTTTCCATCAAAGTGCATTTACTAAAACATCCACCAATCTCCTTCAACGAAAACAGCCACTCAAGTGCATAAACTTAAAATCCACCAGAAATCAAAGTTGTTTTTAAGGGAGATTTTCCCACAATTGACGGGAAGTTAACCATTAAAACAACCCACAAAACCCAGAAGATGAACCCTCTCACCAACACACAACTCACCGTAGAATAATTATCGGAAATCTCAATAAGAAATGTCGAAGAAGAAAACCCTAAACTCGTTCAAATGTTAGACAAACTAAACTGAAGAAAAGAGATGAGTCTTTTGTTTATAATGGACCTTTTCATTTTTCCAGCCTTCTATTTTTATCCGAAATTGCATTTTTTTCTTTTATTTTGGCGGTCAAAAATATTTTTTGCGCAAGTTTGCAGCCACATGAAATGAATTTCCAGCGTGGATAGTGCGTGTGAACACTCAACTGAGGTCCAATTGTTTGAGGTGGTATAGACTATCGAAATACCGTGTTCAGGGGGTGGGTAATTAGGACTAAAATTAGTTAGTGTGTGTGTGTGTGGTTCCTAGGTATTCTGCCTTAAATTTTTACGGGTAGATGTTTACTGTATTGGAAGGGGAACTAATTCAACCTGTCCAATATTGCAAGAATTGCCGTTGTCAACTGACTTTGAACCTCTTAGAGTAGCACTTCTTTGAATATTCTGTCATCCAGTGCCCTTCTTTTTGTGTGGGTATCACATCATAGGTTCATATATATTCAATGTTTAAACTGTTTTAGAGCCAATTGAGTTGGAAATCTTGTCTGTATTAACTGAACTTTATGTCATTTGCTGCTACGCCTGAGGACTCTAAAAACTACTTTGTAAAGGCATAACCTTCTGTTTGTCTTGTAAACGCCCCACCCCTCCCAAAAAAAATTGCAGTGGTTTTCGCGTATGATATTCTTTGCTTCGACACCCTTCTACCTACTTGTTGATGACTTTAGATGATATTTGGATTCCTTTTTCTTTTCTCTTTGCTTCATGTCTTCTCTTTTTACCCAAAATAAAAGGGGAACTTGGTGAATGTTGACCCGGGTGATGTATACTTCGGTTCAACGTTTCTTGAGATGCTTTTGAAAATTGCTTCCCAACAACCTTTAGATTCTAGTAAGGACTTGCCAATGGGACCATCTTTTTTTTGGATGATAAAATATAATTCAAATAACCTTTGTGGTTTCGGCAGGTCATAAGCAAGCTGGAAAGGCGGACAGTAGCCTATCATGAAGCTGGGCATGCTGTTACTGGTTGGTTCTTGGAACATGCAGAGCCATTGCTTAAAGTGACGATTGTTCCTCGTGGTACAGCAGCCCTTGGTTTTGCTCAGTATGTTCCCAGTGAGAACCTTTTAATGACTAAAGAACAACTATTTGATGTGACATGCATGACTCTTGGTGGCCGAGCTGCTGAGCAGGTAAATTTATCAACTCCCTCTCTTTGCTTTCGTATGTTTACCCTATTGGCATTAAGAGTTAATTTATTGAAAACATCGTCACATGCGCATGTATGAAACCATTCATGTCCCCCCAGATTAGAGATCTAAAGAAAATTTGATATCTTGAAGCTACTTTTGTAGGGACGGCAACAGGGGGGGGGGGGGGTTAGTGTTGCAAGGTAAGCGGACTTTTAAACATAGCAGGACGGGGCACCAAAATCTTGAGCTATAGCGGGGCAAGGCAAGGACTCCAATTTTACTTCTTAAACAATTAAAACTTGAAACTCTAAGAGAAAAGCAACAAAGAAAATGGAAAAAACAGTACTTCCTCTATCTCATTTTACGTGGCACACTTTCCTTTCAACAACATACCCAATGTAATCCCACAAGTCGGAGTCTGGGGAGGGTTGACTGGTAGAGTGTACGCGGACCTTACCCCTACTGTTTACGATAGACCCTCAGTTCAAAAGAAAATATATTATAGCTGGTCAAAAAAGGAGATAACGGGAGTGAAGAAACCATGCTTTAAACTTTCCATTTTACCGTTAATGAGAGGATCTACAGGCACATGTTGTCTATGACATGTTTTAAACCACAAATTTCAAAGTTTTTTTTTTTACAAGGTAAGATTTAATTAATGAAGTACCAAGCTGGTACAAAAGGAAACATGGTTCATACAAAGATCAAGCAGACAAGCTATCATTCTTTCTCTCCTAACAATTCCAGAAAATTCATGTATTGGTCCATACTAACTAACAGATTCCTATTACACAAAAAATAATAATTATGCAAACACTGATTCTTGATTCTAGAGATGTGAATTTTACGTCCTTCAAGACATGCTTTGTTCCTCTCCAGCCATAGGGTAAAAAAATGCGAAGTGGGATGGTCTTCCAAATTTGCTTCAGTCTTATGGGAACCTTTTGAAATTTCCAACTATCTAATAAACTCCTTACATCTCTGGGCATTACCCATAAGATGCCCCGAAGGTTTAGAAATAGTTCACAGCATTGTCTAGAAAACCCGCAGTGAAGAAATAGATGATCTACTGATTCCAAGTCATCTTCACATAAGTAACATTTGTTGCATAAAGAAAAATCCCTCTTCTGCAAATTGTTTTGAGTTAAACATGCTCCCTGGGCTGCAGTCCATCCCAAACAAGCTACCTTCACGGGAGCTTTCGTTTTCCAAATCATCTTCCAAGGTCAAGTATTATTCCAATTACCTGACTCCTTTAACAGTGTAGTGTAGCAACTTTTAACTGAAAATTTCTTATCTTTACTGGTTGTCCATATCAAAGAATCCACCTGACTTTGATCTAGCTGGACTGAGTACAATTGTTGAAGTATTTGACAAAAGTCTTCTATTTCCCAAGCATTCAAATTCTTTCTAATATTGAAATGCCAACCTGAATCTGAATGAAATTCAACAATAGAACCACTCTTATTAATAGAAAAATTAAACAAGATAGGGAATCTATTCTTTAGGCTATCATCTTCCACCCAAATATCTGTCCAGAAATTTATTTTGCACCCATTCCCAACCTCCAATTTAGCATGTTTCATAAACTCCTCCCAGAGCCTACAAATATCCTTCTAGAGTCCGTTTTTAACATTTGGTTGAATCGGAGGAGAGCTCCACCCAACTTTTTTACCATATATAGCATAGATCAACTTCTTCCAGATATCATTACCATCCATGTAGAATCTCCAAAGCCATTTGAGTAACAAGCTCTTATTGTGTAATTTTAAATTCCTGACCCCCAACCCTCCATTTTTCTCATCTCCTAGAACCACTTGCCATTTTACTAAGTGTATTCTCCTCCTGTTGGCATTGCGATCCCATAGAAACAGATTCCTCAAGGAATTCAATTTTTCCCCCAGATAAGTTGACAATCCATCCAAGACACTGTTAATGAGGGTGAGTCTACCCCAAAGGATAAATATTGTTCTTTCCATGAAGTTAGCTTACTAGCACATCTATCCAGTACTCCTTGCCAGATCCTTTGGTCATTACTTTTTGCCCAAGTGGAAAACCCAAATAGACAGTGGGAAACTTTTCCGCCTTACAACCCAGGATATCCGCTAATTCCTCAACGCAATCATCAACATTAATTCTGAAAATACTACTCTTTGCCCAATTAATTTTCAAACCTGTAACTGCTTCAAACGCTAATAGAATTCCTCTAAGATAGTATTTGTTCTTTCTCAGTTTCACATAGAAGGAGAGTGTCGTCGGCATAAAGAATATGAGAAATTGTTACATTTTCTGCCGCATTACTTCCAAATTGCATATCTGTAATCCAGCCCAAGTTCACAACCTTATTTAACATCAAATTCAATATCTTCATCACCAATGTAAATAAATAGGGTGGCAGTGGATCCCCTGCCTCAACCCTCTTTGTGAATCAAAGTAACCATTAGGGTTCCCGTTAATTAATACAGAGAATCTAACAGTGGATATGCAGTACATGATCCAGTCAATCCATCTATCACCAAAATTCATCTGCTTTAACAAATTTAGCAGGCAAGTCCAACTGACATGGTCATACACTTTTTCAATATCGAGCTTACAAGCAACTTCCATCCTCTTCATCTTAATTAAATGATCAATACTTTCATTGGCCACCAAAGCTGCATCTACTATTTGCCTTCGTTTGATAAAGGCATGGCATTTTGGTTGACTGACACTAACTTATCAATTACCAGCTTGAGTCTTTCAGCCAATTATTTAGCAATAATTCTGTAGACACTTCCAAGTAAAGTAATGGGCCTGAAATCTTTAACTTCCACTGCTCCTTTCTTCTTTGGTATTAATGCAATAAAGGTGGAATTCAGACTCTTAAGAAAAGTGCCTTTTTGATGAAATGACTCCACTGTCTTCCAAACATCATCCTTGACCATGTTCCAATATTTTTGAAAGAATGCAAGTTAAAACCATCTGGGCCTGGGGCCTTATCTCCTCTGAATGACTTTATTATATTTTCTACTTCCTCCAAAGAGAAGGGTCTCTGCAGCGAGACTTTGTCTTCATCAAAAAGTTTCTTTAAGTTTACATCCTCCCAAGTTGGTCTCCAATCTTCAGATTCTTTAAACAGCTTTTCATAGAAATCCTGTATGTGCTCTATAATAAGCTTCTCATGATCAACAAGTTTCCCATCAACCATTATCTTGTCAGTATAGTTAAATCTCTTATGAGCATTGGCCTGTTTATGAAAAAAATTTGTATTCCTATAACCTTGTTCAATCCATAGGCACATAGACTTTTGTCTCCACGAGATCTCTTCAGCTTTTGTCACTTCTTCTAGCTCTCTTTCGATAATATTTCTTTTTGTCTCAATCTGCTCCTCACTTTGATTCATCATTCCTTCATGGTCTATTTCATGCAGTCTAGCCAAAGCCTTACTTTTCCTCTCCTCTAATTTCCCAAATACTTCTTTGTTCCATTTCTTGATGTCACTTTTCAGCAACCTCAACTTTTTTGCAAGAATAGCATCTGGTTCACCTTGTATATCATAGGCCTTCCACCAACCTTCTAACAATTCAGTGAACTCCTGGTGTTCAAACCACATGTTCTCAAACTTGAAATAACCTTTCCCTTTTTTCCATTCTCCGCACTCTAAAAGAATTGGACAATGATCTGATGTGGTCCTGGGAAGGACCCTCTGTTTTAAAAATTTGAACTGCTCATCCCATCCTTCTGATAGTAGAAATCTATCTATTCTGGAGGCACACGGACTGTTCATGATTCTAAACCATGTAAACGAACCCCCGTGTAATGGAGGATCAATCAGAGAAAGGTCTTGTATAAAATTTGAAAATTCTCTCATTGCTCGTGTTTCTAGCTCTCCCTCTTTTCGCCTCTTCAAATCTAATCATATTAAAATATCCTCCCACTGTCCATGGTTGAGGCACAATACGACTGATTGCTGCAATTTCTATCCACAATTCTTTTCTGGCTTTCCTATCGCACGGTCCATAAACTCCTGTGAAAGCATATTGATGACCAGAACTGTCTTCTTCCAGCAAAATAGTGACTGAATGCTGACCCAAATATTTTTCCAAACAATTCCATCTTCTTTTGTCCCAGTAAACAAGAATTCCACCACCATTTCCCTGTGCTTCCAACTGAACCCATTCTGTCCATCTTTATCCTCCAACTTGGCTGATACAAGATTGATCTATTCCTTTCATTTTCATCTCTATCAGACATACTATATCGACATTCCATTTATGTAATAATAGATTCACCATGTTTCTCTTTTTCACATCATTGATACCCCTGACATTCCAGCATATAATTTTCAGCATCATTAATCAGAAAGATAAGCCCTCCTGCCCTTACCTCTGCCCTCATTACTTGGGTTGCCCTAAAAACAACACTAAACTCCAACAACTTTAATTCCCTCTCACATTTCTTGCTGGGTGAGACACGTACTGAAGATGCCGGAGATGTTTTTTTGGGTCGAGCACTATTGATTCGCAGAAGAAGCTCCATTATCTTGTCACGATCATCACTGGATTTTATCCCCAATAGCTTACTGATCTTTGCCATATTTCTTTTCACCCATATCGAATCTGCTGATTGATTTAAATTAATTTGCATATTCAGGATTCTTTCCTCTTGCCAGGGAATTCATTTTGCACATTTTGACTGGTATATGGGTCATCCTCCTGTTCACCAATGGAGTAATTACCTGAAAATTCTCCCACCACACCATCATACTTATATTCTGGCTCTTGTTCTGATAACAAACTTTCAAAATCTTCATCTGCTCCATTTTCCAAGTTGCATGCAAAATCAATTGTATATAAAATTTCACACCTTCCTCCCCGGTTTTGGTTGTTGAAAGTCACCAACTCTGTTGAAGAGTTTTTCTCTGACAGATTTGCTTCTATCTCAACACACAGGGGATCGAAGTAATTAGAAGTCTCCAACTTTTCAGTATTTTGAGGAATATAGGATGTAATGGGTCTCTACTAGTTTGGGTCTATAAAAGTTTTTCTGACACATTTTATTCCCACAACTCTTACTTCTAAAGAAACCTACTGGGCCAGTTCTTTTAAAAAAAATCTGCTTCTCAGGCCCAATATCTCCTCTATTTTCCTCGTTAATTCCCGAAGGCCCAGTTTTTTTACTAAAAGAATTCTGCTCCTCAGGCCCAAAAGCCCCTCTAATTTCCTCATTAAATCCAGAAGGCCCAGTTTTTCCACTAAAAGAATTTAGCTTCAGGCCCAAAAGCCCCTCTATTTTCCTCATTAATTACAGAAGGCCCAGTTTTTCGACTAAAAGAATTCTGTTTCTCAGACCCAAAAGCCCCTCTATTTTCCTCTTCAAATCTGGTTCTTGGCACATGATTAATTTGTATGGGTCTCTCTTACCTAGAATTAATTTCGAATTAATTGATATGAATCAACATACATATTCTTTTAGAGTCTAGATTAGAATAATAGCTTTATCCAGTTTGGCGAGATATACCCATCTATGTTCTAGACGGTAGAGTTTCTTAGATAAAGTATCTAAAAGAATTGGATTCTATCTCCTCTTTTTTTTCTCCTCTCGTTCAAACAAATTTGAATACGTAATACATATTCAAAAGGTAAAATTGGTTAATTGTTGTAAAGCTCAAAAATCGAATCCGAATCTAGGGGGTTGAAATAGACAGGATTCAGCTCAGATCCAAAGAAATAGAATCCGATAATTGATTAATTACAGCTGTGGTCTTTAAATTTCCTAGGGCACTGGGCATGCGAGTATCATGCGTAGCCAGTCTCAGCTCATCTTTTTCTTTGGACCTCGAAGTCGCCGTTTTCCCTTCATTGCGACTTTCCGATCCCTGCGACAAACTCCGGCGAGTCTCCTCCTGTCTCCGATCAATTTCTGCCATCCAAGAGGTCAATTCCGCCCATAGCGTAATTGTGAAGATAAAATTATCCGCAATGATCTCCACACTTGCCGGAAAGGGAATATTAGAATTCTTAATACAAATTCTAACCCACTTCAAATGGCGTCTACTACTGGTATCTTCGTCAACTCAAAGGAAACCCCCAAAGCGATCACCAATTGATTTGAAAATACTCTCTGACCATAGATGAGACGGAAAACCCATTAAATTTGTGCCATACTTGCTTTGGTTTGCAATTTTTCCTACTGCAAGTAGAGACAGGGGACCACCACTCCAGAAACATTTCATTATGGTAAAACATCCACTTTCCCATTTTAATTCTCTCTGCTTCCATCCTCGATGGGAATTCAAGCAAAAAATATTCATCATTCAGTTCCTTAACTTTTACACCTGCTGGAATTTTCCAACATCTGTCAACCCATTCGTGTACTTCATTGGAGCTTGGTGGCTTTAGCTTATTATTTCTTAAAGAACCCAACAAGCATTGCGATGAAATTCCACCCTGCTTCTGATTGAATTTGTTTCAATACGAAACTGGTTTGGCGCGGCTAAATCATCATTCACCACTTTAATTTCATCTTTTGGCCATTCTTCAAGATGGGCTACCTGGACATAGCTCCCCTTATTGTTGATCTTGCTTGGTTCTGGCCTCTGCTTAATCGTTTCTGTTACAAATTCTTTGATTTTTCTAGCAAAGTCTCTCCAACCCAAATTGATGCTAATCTCAGGGATGATGATCATAGCTTTACTGCTGCCTTTTACTGCCACCACTTTGATAAATCTCCCCATACTATTGAAGTTCTGGAAAATGCGATAAGAGTAAAGCTGACTCTTATAAATCCAACTCCTGTATGCATTACCTTGTCCTTCCGTTGCCAGTTCCATGCATTTGCAAAGGCCTAGAATACTATGCCTATCAAACGTAACTCTGTTCATCAGATTTATTCGTCTTTCTACCACTTCATACCAATTGTCATTTGATTCTAGCACCTCAAAGGATTTGTTGCCCGTAGCGAATAAGCAAACTCGACCCATGGAATCTTATTAACTTATAACATCCACTTTTCACGTCGTCGTAAAGTAGGCTTAAGTTACTTGGTGAATGAAATAAAGATAATAAGACACAAGAAAGACTAAAGAAATTGAGAGGTAATGGAATAAAGAAAAAAGAAAAAACTAAAGAAATTGAGAGGTAATGGAATAAAGAAAAAAGAAAAACAGATAGATCACGACATAGAGCAATCAGTGGCGAGAAGGTGAAAAGAAGAGGTGAGATAGGACAAGATTGGAAGGATTAATTGATCAGAAATCGAAGATTGCCGGAGATGACTAACAAGGAAGGAGAAGTGTTGAAAGGGTTGCACATATCCCAAGAGAGAGAAAGAGAGTCCCATCTTTTGGACTACTACTTTAGTAGTATGAATCTTTCTTAAACTTCATTCCTAGTCAAACACCGTCACATAAAATGGGACGAAGGGTGGAACCTTTTTATATTTACCATGGTTACTGTGTTTTGCTTACCGAAGACATGGGGAGAGGTGTAGGCGTGGCCAGTGGGCCGGGATCGGTCCGTCGGGTCGAGATCGGGTAGGGGGCGGGACGGGACAGGCGGGATTCGCCGCCGTCCCATCCCCTTTCCGATCCCGTCGGAGTCGGGTCGTGGCGAGATCGGGCTGGGTCGGGATTGGGATTTTTATTTGTTTTTGCACTTAATTTAAAAAATAACATATATATATATATATAAAAAACTCAATAATTAGACAATATAGTGTAATAAGAACATCCCAAGACTGTTTTTGTGCCTCTTATATTATTTAATAGACATGATTTTTTTGTAATACAAATACAATTGTCAAAATTGCAACTTTGTGTTGTTCAAAAGTTGCAAATTACATAGTAAAATTGCAATTAAAAAAATTACATTTTGAAAAAAACATGTTCTAGTTTCTTGATAATTTCCTGTGGTTCTTCGGTTGGAATTGGTATTTGTTGGTCAAATTGCTCCACGTCGCTTCCACCACCTTCGGATGAGATTTTGTTGTAGTTTTCGTCTTCTTTTTCATTGATCTCCGGTTGACCGCACCTTCTCCGCTCTGATCGTATCCAATCTCTGAATAATACTACAATCTCCAAGCTGTCTCCGGCTAATGAGTGTATGTGCTCTCCTATTTGATATCTGCCGGCAAAAAAAGCGCTTTCAGACGCCGTTGCACAACGACCAAAATGTAAAATGACCATTGGTGCAACGGTTATTTTTGCAAAGGGGGCCCTTCGGGCGGGATCGGGCGGGATCGGGGCGGGACAGGGACGGGCTTGGCGGGATTGGGGCGGGCTGGGACGGGTTGGGACGATACCATGTCCCGTCCCGGTTTGAGTCCCGATACCACAGTTTTTTTTTTAAAGTCGGGTTCGGGGCGGGATCGGGCCGACCCGGCCCACTGGTCAGCCTTAGAGAGGTGATTAGATAGGACATGATGCAGTTACAACTTACCGAGGATATGACCTTAGATAGGAGGTTGTGGAGGGCTCAGATTAGGGTGGAAGACTAGTAGGTAGTCTCGCTTATCCTTTCATATTAGTAGTCGCAGTATTGCTCTATAGTTTCTTATGCTTTGATTTCTGCTACTATCTGGTATTTCTTGTACTTCGATTATCCTATTTTATATGTGGTAGCTACTGTCCCTTTTCAATCTGCTTTTATCATGGCTTAGTCTCTTTCGTTATTTCATTTCCATATTGCTTTGAATTTCTTGTCCTTATCTGACCTCTTTTTATGCTATCTCTTGAGCCGAGGGTTTTTCGAAAACAACCACTCTACCTTGGTAGGGGTAAGGTCTGCGTACACTCTACCCTCCCCAGACCCCACGGTGTGGGATTTCTCTGGGTATGTTGTTGTTGGTTACTGTGTTTTGCTTGCTTCAGTTATTTTCCGGTTATATCAAAAATGTTTTCTTTTACCTTTTCTTGAAATAGGTGTTTTTACATCAACAATGTTACTTTCTTTATTGGTTTTTAAATGAGATAACTTAATAGTTGAATTCTTGAAACTATGCTTTTTTTTCTGTGGAAACAACCTCTTGCAGAAATGCAGGGTATGGCTGCGTAAATAAACCCCTGTGGTCAGGTCTTTCCCTGGATTCCGTACATAGCGTGAGCTTAGTGCATCGGGCTGCCTTTTTTTTTTTTTTTTTTAACTATTAGACTATTTATTCTAAAATAAATTTAATGTTGGAATTTTCCTAAACAAACATTGATTTTGTTTTCTAAACATTGTTAAGAAAGTTTTGAAAAAGAAATTAAATGGGACAGGGCGGGCCTGTAAACAAGGAAAATGCTAAATGGGTTAAAACTTTGGCGGATTAATGCTTCACCTTCCCCGTGTGCCATCCCTACTTCTTTGACACGTGCTGAATTTCTTTTATGCTCTGCACAAATGCCCCCTTCAAATTTGTTGCTATTCTGTAATCTGAATCATATGTGCTTTGTGAAGACCGGAAGGTTTCCTGTTGCAGAGTTGAAGATCATTTGAACTTAATTTGCTTGGTTCAAAACTTTGAATGACTCATAGGACTTTTTCTTTTTGAGAAATCTGGATAATCACCACTTCTGATAACCTGCTTTGCCTCTACACTTGCTAGAAAAATGGTTGCCTTCTAGAAAGTTATGACTTGCATTACTAGGTTTTTTTTTTTTTTTAAAAATAATCTTGGTGACTGTTTCTAGGCATCTAAGTTGCATGATGGAACTATCATAATATGAATGGTTGGTTTTCTAGTCGTGTACTTTTACAGATCAATACGTCTGAGTGTGTATATCCTATGTAATCCATAATGGGGTTGGTCCTAACCAATTATCCACTTTCCAACCCAAAAGAAGCTCAACGAAGTACTAGATCTTGATTTTGATAACTCTGGTTTCATATAAAACAAATACCTTTGCTGAGGAACTCTGTCCATGATACTTCGTTGTTGGACAAGATTTAGTCACTGCCTTTTTGAAAAGGCAGTGTATCTTTAAATGTTTAAAAGCAGCTTGGCTTTCCACGTTGTATTGACTAATAACTAGCGAATCAATTTTTTACAATCTTCATATGAATATTCATTTTTGAGTAGGTTTTGATTGGGAGGATCTCCACTGGAGCTCAAAATGATTTGGAGAAAGTCACCAAGATGACTTATGCCCAGGTAGCGGTATATGGTTTCAGTGACAAGGTTGGTCTCCTTTCATTTCCTCAAAGAGAAGATTCATTTGAGTCAAAGCCTTACGGTAGCAAGACAGCAGCAATTATCGACAATGAAGTTAGAGAATGGGTAGCCAAGGCATACGACCGTACTGTACAGCTTGTAGAGGAACACAAAGAACATGTGGCTCAGATTGCGGAGATGCTACTTGAAAAGGAAGTCCTCCATCAGGAAGATCTGGTCCAGGTATTGGGTGAACGCCCATTCACGAGCAGTGGGCCCACAAACTATGACAGGTTCAAGCAAGGATTTGAAGAAGAGAACAATGAAACCAAAGATAGCACTGAGGGAAAAACTGCACAAGATGATGATGGATCATCACCTGTTGTACCGGAGGTTGTCCCAGTATAGCTTTGGGTTGTGGTTTGTAACTTGACAATGCAGGGTAGCGAATGTCTGGTATAAACTTTCAATTTAATTATTGTAAAAATCACTAGTCCTGATATTAATAATACAAACATTGTTTTTCCGAATTTGTGTACCCCGAGAACCATTTATTTGCAAAAAGATGAACTAAAAAAAGGAGAATTACTATGATGAACTATTTAGGTTCCTACTGACTTTTAGCTAAAGTTACTGCTAGTTTTTCCCTCCATTTTTACAGGTATCTGTGTTATAGCTTGAGCAAGGGCTGCTGAATATCACTTCCTCCGATTCCTTTTATTTGTTCATTATCTTAAGTAACACTTTTCTTTACTTGTTCATTTTAGCAAATCAAAGAGAATTAATTATTTTCCACTTACTGGAGTTCTAGTAATCAAACTTAAATTTTCAATACGGGGTAGTTAATAAGTTAAGATAGTAAAATAAGTACCTAATTAATGCTTTCTTTTAAGGGAGTGCAAAATGCAAACTAGACAAATAAAAAGGGTAATAATCTTTGCCCCATCCTAATGATAGTTTTTCCTCCAAACAAGTGATAGCTATGACATCTTGTAAATTTTGGCGACGGTCTTCTAGTTTGCTGGTTGATTAGACCTAATTAAGCAATTAATTTTAAGAATCAACAAATTAAACTGAAAACGCGTTACAGTAAACCATGGCGAAGTGTTAAAAAGTGTCTATGAAAAACATGTCTTACATTAATTGTTTCAAACTACTTGTGCGGTAAGTTTTTTACGGTTGTTTTCCCGTCTTAAAGAATTATTAAGGGATAAAGTTTCACTCCAATGAAAATAACGATAACAATAAATGAGCAGCAATTATGCTCTTTAATATGCCATTGAATAAATTACAATTTAATGGAAAATGTATCAAAGGTTACTGCAATTGCATCAATTAATACAAAAGCCTTAAAAAACTACAAATTGCTCTCAAGAAGGGAAATAGTTGCACCAGGTAGTTTTAACCTATCACAATTCCGTTTAGCATCAAACAACCAATCAAACTTGGGACCACGAACAAAAATAAGCACAATGAAATGAATGATACAATCAGAAGATAGCAAAATTTAATAGAGTGACTATTGTTTATAAGTAATTAAAACAAAACTAAACGGTTACTATTCATAGTGTAGCTAGCTACCGTTTGACCATAGATTTGGAAGCTATTTTTCAAAAAATAATTGAAAACATTGTTTGTCCATGAAACTTGTTTAGTTTTTGAAATAATTTTGAAGAAATTTTTTCAAGAAACCAGTTTTTGAGTGAAATTTTTCATCAACTCACAAAATTTCAATTTTATTCAAGTAAAATACATGTTCAAAAATATTTTTTTCAAGTTTCACAAAATTTATGGTTGGTACTTGTGGGACGTGAAAGGTATTAGATCAAAAAATGATTAGGACATTTATGAGGTAATTACAAGTAATTTTATTTAATAATATTAATTGATAATCTAGAATAAATGATAAGTACTTTACTATAATAAGCTAAATTAACTTATGATATGAGAAAATTATTAAAATTGGCCGTGTACATAAATCCTTGTAATATATACCCAAAGGAAAGCATTAGCTACTGATGATATCATCTCTCTAAGAAAAGGTAAAATACATTTTAGGATTAAATTGAAAATTATTATACTATTAAAAGATGAATTCAAAGTTGGTAATTAAGTTTCCAGCTGTATATAACGCTTTAGGAAAATACTCTTGACCTTTGCTACATAATGGAGCTGGAAAAAAGGAAAAAGTATTAGAGGGAACAATGAAAAAGATCAAATAAACATATGTCTCATTACAAGCTTTTGTTTTAGTTTTATGTCAAATCACTTAATTTTTTTTTATTTTTACACGTTCTATCTGAAAAATAAAATACAAAAAATCTTTCCAAGATTATTTACTTCTATTAAAATTGTGAAGTGTTATTTTTGGAATTAATTTTTCAAATAGCCGTTCATTTTTTGAGAATATTTTTTACATAAGTCACTAAAATTAATTTTTATTATCTTTAAATTATTGAACTTTTGTTAGCATCTGAAAATTAGATTAGACATTAAAATTCTATGTAATCTGACGGGAAAGTCAAGTAAGTATTTAGACTTATGACCATGACAATGTTATACTCCTTCCGTTTTAAATTATCTGTCGTAATTATTAAAAATATTTGTCTCAAATTAACTGCCGTTTTAGAGGCTCAAGATAAAATTAATTATTCTTTTTCATTTTATCGTTAGTATAATTTTTCTCCAAGACTATAAATTCCTTGATTATGGGGTAGTACTAGGTAGGCCTCGTTATCTTAACCATTTTATCAGGTTTTACACAAATGCAATTGCTGCTTCTAACATTTGCGTGAGTGTAGAAATTTCTTATTAAGAATAAAATAAAAAAGATTATTTTATACAACAAAAACTAAATAATGGCAATGTGACTTTTCAAGTAAACAACAAAAACTAAATAATGAGCCACTTTTTTTTAATATACATAAAAGAACCATTTAATTTCCTTAGAGATACCAAATTGGATGTTCTTTCTGCCACGCTAACTTCTCCATTGCCATTAACAGGTAAGTCTGCATCAAGTTCTCAGATAATTATGGTGAATATGAGACTAGGTTTTCAATATAATAAACCTATCAACAATCTTCTAGCAAGTATATGTTGAAATTGACAAATTGTGACACAATATATAAGAAATTTGTGACCTTAGTCATTAAGCTTAACTATCATATTGTACACAAGTTGTAATTTTGAAATATTCAAAACGAGCCGCAGTGCAGAGATTTACTAGGTTGATGAGCTCGTAATTAACTTTTTTTTTTTTTTTTACTAAAACGAAGCTCTATTGACATACCCTTTTTGCAGGAAAGATCATCAATATTCTCATTATCTTTTAGGTTTGGCATTTTCTAGAGCCAAATGTATCTGGGTTTGGATAAAAAAATGGCTTTTTTTTGGGTAATTATTTGGCTCTACTTGCTAACTTGGAAAGTCACATTGGCATTTTAGCTACTTAGCTTTTTGGTCAGGTTTAATTGATTTGTTGGCCAAGTTTATTTTACGAGTGACCAATCATAATTTCAGTGACTTTAATGTGATAAAAATTTAGTTTAGTAACTTTTGTAGAAAGGGTCTACCGGAAACAACCTCACTACCTCACAAAGGACATCTTACCCTCCCGAGACTTCACTTGTTGGACTGCACTCAGTATGTTGTTGTTGTTGTACTTTTGTAGAAAAAATCAGCAAGTTGGATGACACTTTGAGGAATTAGTGCCCTATTCCTGTTTGATTGTCACTGATCAGTTACATTTGATGTTAGAGAACATATGATGGAGTAAATGATTTGATAACAAACTTTTCTCGAATATGTAAATGTAGGGATTATATCAGTTGGACCTGAGATTTATTCTGAAGTATGTTCAATATGATAAATAAAACCTTTGGATTTGATTTCATTATATATATTCATATTTATGTAAACTTTGTATTATTACAGATAATGTCGAGAATTGAGATGTTCTTTACTTATCGAAAGAAAATGTGTAGATGTACTTTATACAGTAAATTGGTTGTAGAACTTTGTACAAAACTAGTAAGAAATCGGTTAGAGATCATTTTAGAGATCTAAATCGTTTATACTATTCTGGAATATTAGGAAGATGACGATACTTATCCATGAATGGTCATGAAGTCTACAAAGTGGGATAGAGTTGGGCTGTAGAGATCTAAATGATTTATGCTATTCCAAAAATGAGGATACTTGTGATGGGAATCAAAAGATGGGCCAGAATTTGAGTGTTTTTCTTGTGTGCGGTATGTAGAAAGCAGACAGAAGAAATTAGAAGAACAGGGATTCAAAATTGCATTTTTTTCTCTAAGCTGGTTGAGATATTGTGTATTCTAATTTACTGCTATTGCGTCTCTTTTAAGAGTTCCCGAACTGAAAAAGTAGTAAGCAGTAGATTTTGATATTATGCACTTTGCATTGTGTCGCCTCTTTTTCAGGGGAAATAATAGAGGCAGCACAACATTTTGTGGCCTCTTATGTCGTATCAATGGTGTAAAGGTGCTTGTATACTAATGAGAATCATGTATTAAAACTTTTTAGTGTGAAAACCTTGATGTATAAATAAGTGATAAGTAACGTTACCTGATCGACATGATGTCCACTTTTTTTTTAATGTTTTGTTCCCTTTTAGCTTGTCTATGGTGATTTTTTTTTTTTATTGGCTTAATCTTTGGCAGAGGAGATTGCAAGTGAACAATGAAACCCTTAGGAAACTTCATGAAGCAATATCACTATATACTACTGTTGCTATTTATTGGCGGCTCTGTTCTGTCATCAATATTACTCCTGAGTCATCTTCAGCAGGAGGAGGTTAGTTCTTAACCCACTGTTTGTTATACAGTTCCTAACTCTCATTGTTTCCGCTCCTTTTTCTTTTATGGTAGAATGAGTTTAGTGCCTTAAGGAGTGTGAGTTCAATATGACTTGATTGTAATATTTCTGATATCAATGTTATGACCAATTTCATCTAATCATAAATTTCCCTGGTGGAGGAATGAAAATGAAAGAACAATAAACTGTACCAGTAAATGAGGACACTAGGATAGAGGGTGTTCAAGCTAGGGCTTGATTTGGAAAACTTTCATGGATGCAATTCTTAGTTTGCTTTTGAAGAATCGGTTTGGAGTTGGTCTTCGAGATGAAATCAACTTCATTTGGGTGTTTTTGAAATTAGAACTTTTTAAACCAAATGCCATTTGAAGAAGCTTTAAATTTTTTTATATTGCCTTAAATTTTTTTTTGACCGGGGCTGACCGTTTCTCTTGCTTTGCTTTTGCTTTTGCTTTTGCTTTTGCTTTTGCTTTTGCTTTTGCTTTTGCTTTTGCTTTTGCTTTTGCTTTTTCTTTTGCTTTTGCTTTTGCTTTGTTTGTGCTTATGCTTTGTCTTGAGCTGAGGGTCTCTCGGAAACAGCCGCCCTACCTATCAAGGTAGAGGTAAGGTCTGCGTACACTCTACTCTCCCCAGACCCACGTTGTGGGATTTCACTGGGTATGTTGTTGTTGTTGTTGTTGTGCCATTTGAAGAAGCTTTGGTGCTCATGCTTTTTCATTCAACCATGTGACACTTGCATCTCAGTTTTAGATTGCCAAGTTGAAACATATTCTTCTTAATCTAATTGGTTAAATTGATAGCTTTAAAAGTAATAATATAATAAGGTGGATTACATTGATGAAGAACTACTGCTCAAGGTTTTACAGTGTAGCTATGAAACTAAAGAAGCAACGCAATTCTGTATATGTTAAATCTTTTCAGTGGTGACTCGTGACTTAGCAGGGTTCTATTTTCTGTGGGAGGGGGGGGGGGGGGGGGGGGGGGGGAGTGTTTGTCTTATTCTCATTAGATGGTTATCTTTGTCATGGATACTTTGTTTTGTGTAAATTCTCAGATTAGCTTCCAAGAGTTCAAAAACAAGCTACTTGAACCTGGTCATGTTGATCGAATTGTTGTTACTAACAAAGAAGTAGCCACAGTTTATATAAGGAGTTGTTCACCTGGTAATAATCAAACTTGTGATGACACAGTTCAAGGTCCTACAAGTGGTAGTAGAAACATGAGCCACCACAAATACTATTTCAACATTGGGAGTGTTGAGTCATTTGAACAGAAGCTTAAGGAAGCACAAGAAGCCTCTGGAATAGACCCTCACAATTACATCCCTGTGGTATATGTTAAAGAGTTGGATTGCTTCCCAGAAATGATGAAGTTTGGTGCAACAGTATTGCTTCTAGCTGTCATTTATTACATGGATTTGGGAGGTGTTCGTGGAATATTTAGTATTGGTACAGCGCATTTCACGAAGATGGACAAAAATGCAAAGAACAAGGTGAGAATTAGTTCCCATTATTGGTGCAGCTTCTAAATAACCAACTGTCTTTTCTTATTTCATGATTAGCTGGAAATTAAAGTCAGTTGTCACTTTTATGGTACAGGTCTTCTTCAAGGATGTGGCTGGATGTGACGAGGCTAAGCAAGAAATCATGGATTTTGTCCACTTCCTTAAGAATCCCAAGAAATACGAGGAGTTAGGAGGCAAAATTCCTAAGGGTGCTCTTCTAGTGGGTCCTCCAGGGACTGGAAAGACACTTCTAGCTAAAGCGACAGCAGGAGAGTCTGATGTACCTTTTCTCTCTATTTCTGGTTCAGATTTTTTGGAGATGTTTGTTGGTATTGGACCAGCTAGAGTTAGGAGCTTATTTCGGGAGGCAAGACGATGTGCACCTAGTATTATTTTCATAGATGAGATTGATGCAATTGGTGGAGCAAGAGGGAGGGGACGCTATTCTGGAGGAAACGATGAACGTGAAAGAACTTTAAATCAACTGCTTGTAGAAATGGATGGATTTGCAACCACATCTGATGTAGTTGTACTTGCTGGCACAAATAGACTTGATATATTAGACAAAGCCTTGTTAAGGGCTGGTCGATTTGATCGCCAGATTACCATTGACAAACCAGATATAAAAGGTCGTGAACAGATTTTCACAATCTATCTGAACAAGTTGAAAATTGATCAAGAGGCAGCATTCTATTCACAAAGGCTTGCTGCTCTAACACCAGGATTTGCTGGAGCAGACATTGCAAATGTTTGTAATGAAGCTGCTTTGGTTGCTGCTAGGAGTGAGAGTACCAAAATCAAAATGCAACATTTCGAGGCAGCTGTAGACAGGGTGATTGGTGGTCTAGAGAAGAAGAACAAGGTATCCAATCTCCTCACTTTTTTCTTGAGATGCTTTTATGAATTGCATTCCAGTAGGTTCTGTTAAGAATTTGTGAATCGAAAATTTGTTTATCTTTGGATAACATAATATACTAATGCAAAGCTACCTTTGTGCAATCTGCAGGTCATAAGCAAATTGGAAAGGAGGACAGTTGCCTATCATGAATCTGGCCATGCTGTTGCTGGTTGGTTCTTAGAACATGCAGAACCATTACTTAAAGTAACAATTATTCCTCGTGGAACAGCAGCACTAGGATTTGCTCAATATGTTAACAGTGAAAATCTGTTAATGACCAAGGAGCAGCTATTTGATATGACATGCATGACTCTAGGTGGCCGAGCTGCTGAGCAGGTAAATCTATCAACTGTCTCCTTGCTTTCAAATGTTTTTCCTACAGCAGTATCAATTAATCTTTTGGAAACATCTCATCATGCTGGATGCATATGCAAATCATTCCTACCAAAGACTGTTAGAGCGTCCTCCATGGGTTGAAAAAATAGGTTGTCTCATTATATGGTCTTGGATAATCCTCGCATCGTACTTCAAGAATGACTCCTGTGACATTCTCTTCTTAAAGAAATAGTTAGCCTCTAGAAGGTGAATCCTTGTAACATGAATTACTTGTGTTATGATTCTCCTAGAATGTTTATAGGCATCAAAGGTATTTGCTGTATGTCATTTTAGGTACCTTTTTTGCTGTCATAATATGAATGAGTAGTTTTCTAGGCGTATTTAGGAAGACAGTGCCATGCCACCAACTTTTACAGAGTAACATGCCTAAATGATTCTGAATGTGTTTGGTCATATTCAATTCTCTTCTTTTCAACCTCAAAGAAAGCTGCTCAATGAAGTAGGAGTGAATTGGTTTTGTGGTCCTTTACAAATTTGTTTTTAGTTTTATATCCTTTTATAAGAGATAGAGATATGAAAATAGAAGGGAAGCCTTGGAGTAAGTAAAGTTGTTGTCATGTGATCAGGAGGTCATGGGTTCAAGCCGTGGAAACAACCTCTTGCAGAAATGCAAGGTAATGATGCGTACAATAGACCCTTGTGGTCCGATCCTTCCCGGACCCCACGCATAGCGGGAGCTTAGTGCACCGGGTTGCCCTTTTTTTAAAGAGATCTGAAAATAATATACAAGAGATGATCATATTCTTAATTCAAATTTGTACATGGCCATAAGAGACCATTTCCTCATGAAGTACTAGGCATTAATATGACAACTTTGGATTCTTATAGAATATATTAAAAAAAAGGGCAGTCCGGTGCACTAAGCTCCTGCTATGCGCGGGGTCCGGGAAAGGGGTGAACCACAAGGGTCTATTGTACGCAGCCTTAGAATGAATAACCTAAAAAGCAACTACACATAAAATACTTCATTGTTGCACAAGATTTAGTCATTATGTACCTTAATGAATTTGTCTCTAGATCTTTTATAGCAGCTTGCTCTTTCTACCTTCTATTTTTCACTAAAATCAGATTTTCACAATGTTCATATGGATATTGACTACTTAATTTTGAGTAGGTTTTGATTGGAAAAATCTCAACCGGAGCTCAAGATGATTTGGAGAAAGTGACCAAGATGACATATGCCCAGGTAGCAGTCTACGGTTTCAGTGACAAAGTTGGTCTTCTTTCTTTTCCGCAAAGAGAAGATACATCAGAGACATCAAAGCCCTACAGTAGCAAGACTGCAGCACTCATTGACGATGAAGTTAGAGAATGGGTAGCCAAGGCATATAAACGTACTCTACAACTTATAGAGGAACACAGAGAACATGTAGCTCACATTGCAGAATTGCTACTTGAAAAGGAGGTCCTTCATCAAGAAGATCTGGTCCAGGTATTGGGTGAACGCCCGTTCGAGAGTAGTGAGCCCACAAACTATTACAGGTTCAAGCAAGGCTTCGAAGAAGAGAACGGAGAAACTAAAGATATCCCAGTCAGTGTTGTCAAAAGTGGAAAAGCGCAAGAAAGAATAGAGAAAGGCACAAGGTATGTTGGGCTTTAAGCGTTGGAAATGTGCAATTAGAGGATGGGATCTAGTAAAGAAAGGTGCAATGAAGAAAAAAAATTATATGAAAAAAATAATAGAAAAAATTACGACCAAATGTATTATATGAAGTACAAAGCATGTCTATCAAGTTAAAAAATCAGGCTTGGAACTTTGATTTAGATGCAAAGGTGCAGCTTTTAGTTTCTAATTCAGGTTATATGACTAGTTTTCTTATGTCAAGTTTCTAAATTCCTTTTCCTGGCAAGTGTAAAGCTTATTATATAATGTGTTAACAATGCTGGAGCTAGGAATTGCAACAAGGGGATTGCCCTGGTATAATTGTGACAATGAAGGTAGTGACTTTCTAATTACTTCCAATTTTAGAAAATTGTCAAAAAATACTAGAGCCCTGATGTTAGTAACACAAATTTGGGTATCCCCAATGATTTATCAGGAAAAACAAAAAAAGAAGAAGATAAAATTACTATATTGAATTTATTGTGGCTCCTCCTAATTACTTTAACAAAAGTTACTTGTAGTTTGTCAAATGCTCACAGGTCGGTAATTTGTCAAAGCGTATGTTTTAAATATAGTTATTTTATTTTTAATTTATAATATAAATAGATTAAGTAATTATGACAGAGGGCACTTTGTCAAAAGTATACTTAAAATATACGCTTTTAAATGTCATTTTTATAGCTAATAAGAGCATGTCATAAGGATAAAATAAAAGGTTTTAAGTTGATGAGTTTGTTAAACTTCACGAAACAATGACGGAAATTAGAGTATTGTGCATCATTCTGTTGATTTTCTTCCAGTGACGTCAGCCATTACTTTTCTCGTTCTTGAATATCTAAATTTTAAATTAAAAATATTAAGCTGAAATTAAATTTAACTTTGAAGATAACAATTGACTCTTGAATCTTAATAAGCGAAAAATGTAACATAAATTAAAACAGAGGGAGTATGAGTCTTGGTTTACTTTTTGCTTTAATAAAAAAATTCCACCATCTTGAAGGGGTTTAGGTTAGGATCTTAACCTTTACAAACAACAACATATTCAATATAATCTCAGAAGTGAGGTTTGAAGAGGGTGTGGTGTATGATACTTTACTCTCATCTTGTGAAGGTAGAGAGGTTGTTTCCGATAGAAACTCGGCTCAAGTAAAGCATATCTAAAACAATATGAAAAGGAAATACAATAGTGAAAAGACCAAGTTAAAAAATAATGGAGAAAAGAACATCAACATTAAATAATATGATAACCGAAGCAAAGGAAATAACGAGTAATAATAAAATCAAAGAATAAGATAGTAGGGGAGTAATAATAATAATAATGATAAGATAAACTATATCCTCCTTCTATCCTAATCATCGACCTCCATATCCTCTGTCTAGATTCCCTCACATTTCCTGGAGGCATAATATTCTTTTACTTAATTTGAATAAACCAAGATGCATTTTAAATCCAAACACTCTGCATCTCCATGTTCTAAACTAGATGATCATGTGCTTGCTGGAGTTGTACTTTTTGCCTTGTAAGAAGCTCCTGTTGTTGCTCGTGCCCAAATTGAGCCAATTGTTTCAGTTTCCCTTGTAAATGTATAAGATATTGCACTACATCAATTGTGGCCAAAATTCTTTGCACTAAAGAATTGTTACACTGTCAGGTTAAGTTGACCTACGATAACAAATAGTCTGTTAAAGCTAGTTAATGAATAAAACTAGCCAAGTTGGTGTGAATGAGAAATGGAAGGCAACCTTTCCGAACAGTCACCAACCTATTCCGAAGAGGCACCTTCAAGGCTATATAAACTAAGGCAATGCCTCATTTTAATGATATCAAAACCAAAAATTTACGCATCCGAAATTCTCGCATTCTTTTTTCACAAATAAAACTATCGAGTCTTACCGTGTTTCGTTGCCAACTTTGAGTTCGTCGAAGTCGAAGGCGTTTGACGTACCGCTACTCTGCGACAGGTATATCCGTTTTATCCCGGGAGGAAGTAATCCATAACCTCGGGTACAATGAGGGGATTAAATTCCTTAAGGACACACGGTGAATTCGTGGTCTCGGATATTTTCTTACTTCGTATTATTTTTCCGGTTTGTTTTTTTACGGTTTTTGTCTTTCCGTTTGGTTTCTGTTTTTCCGATTTTTTGAACACAGCACGACAACAAGCTTAAGGAATTTAATAATTATTTCGTGTTCATTTGTTCTTGTTTAACAATTACGAACGTTGTCGGAAAAAAAAAGTGTATGTTGTTTGGAGACTAAAATCTTCGGATTTTCTACTCCGGTTGAGATTAAAGTTTTCATAACTTTCTACTCCTTTGGGTACTTGATTTGAATATATAAAAACTTCATCAAGTATACAACATACAATTTACTGGAAAAAAAAAGTGTATGTTTGTTGTTTCGATGTAACGAACTTGTATGTTGTTTGGAGACTAAAATATTCGGATTTTCTACTCCGGTTGAGATTAAAGTTTCCATAACTTTCTACTCCGTTGGGTACTTGATTTGAAGATATAAAAACTTCATCAAGTATACAACATACAATTTACTGGAAAAAAAAGAAAAAGAAAAGAAGGTGTATGTTTGTTGTTTCGATGTAACGAACTTGTATGTTGTTTGGAGACTAAAATCTTCGGATTTTCTACTCCGGTTGAGATTAAAGTTTCCATAACTTTCTACTCTGTTGGGTACTTGATTTGAAGATATAAAAACTTCATCAAGTATACAACATACAATTTACTGGAAAAAAGAAAAAGAAAAAAGGTGTTTGTTGTTTCGGTGTAACGAACTAATATGTTGTTTGGAGACTAAAATCTTCGAATTTTTTACTCCGGTTAGACTTAATCCATACAGATATTTGTGACATGAAGTCAATCCCATCTCGCGGTGGAAAGAAGTATTTCATAACTTTTACTGACGATAGTACGCGGTATTGCTACGTTTATTTACTTAATAGTAAAGATGAAGCAATTGAAGCATTCAGGCAATACAAAACTGAAGTTGAGACTCAACTTAACAAAAAGATTAAAATGATAAGGAGTGATAGGGGCGGTGAATATGAATCTCCTTTTGAACAAATATGTTTGGAATATGGCATTATTCATCAAACAAGCGCCCTTACTCGCCACAATCAAACGGAATTGCGGAAAGGAAAAATAGAACCCACGAAAGAAATGATGAATGCCCTGTTAATAAGTTCGGTTTACCCCAGGAACTTGTGGGGGAAGCCATTCTAATGACTAGCCGAATACTCAATCGAGTGCCCCATAGCAAAACAAAATCTATTCTATACGAAAAGTGGAAAGGAAGGAAGCCCAATTTGGGATACTTCAAAGTGTGGGGGTGTTTGGCCAAGGTGCAAATTCCTAAACCCAAAAGGGTAAAAATAGGACCTAAAACCATTGATTGTGTTTTCATAGGATATGCCACAAATAGTAAGGCATATCGATTTACGGTTCACAAATCGAGAAAATCCCGACATTCGGGTAAATACGGTAATTGAATCGGCTAATGCGACTTCTTTGAAACCATATATCCGTATAAAAAGGAATGTGAGTCGTCTAGCAAAGAATCTAAACGACCTCGGGAAGAAACAAAGGAAAATATTCACGATGAGGAAAAATCGAGACGCAAAGCAAACGTCAAAGGACGTCTACTTCATTTGGACCGAGAATTTCTAACATTTTTGTTGGAGAATGAGCCTCGAACCTTCAACGAAGCTATGTCGTCATCGGAAGCTCAATTTTGGAAAGAGGCAATCAATAGTGAGATAGAATCCATCTTAAACAACCATACTTGGGAATTGGTTGACCTTCATCCAGGGAATAAACCTTTAGGTTCCAAATGGATTTTCAAGCAGAAAATGAAAGCTGATGGTACTATTGATAAATATAAGGCAAGACTAGTTGTTAAAGGGTTTAGACAACGAGAAGGTCTTGATTACTTTGATACATACTCGCCGGTAACGAGGATTACATCTATTCGGGTGTTAGTAGCGTTAGCCGCCGTGTACGGTCTTGAAATCCATCAAATGGATGTGAAAACAACCTTCTTAAATGGAGAGTTAGAGGAAGAAATTTACATGGAACAACTTTGAGGGTTTGTAGTTCCGGGGAAAGAGAAGAAGGTGTGTCGACTTGTTAAGTCTCTTTACGGACTAAAACAAGCACCCAAACAGTGGCATGCAAAATTTGACCATACAATCTTTGTCAAATGGATTCAAGATAAATGAGTGTGATAAATGTGTCTACATTAAGAACACTCCAAACCACGTAGTCATTGTTTGTTTGTACGTGGATGATATGTTGATAATGAGTAACGACATTGCTAACATAAATGCTACTAAGCGCATGCTTGCTAGTAAGTTTGATATGAAAGACTTAGGAGTTGCCGATTTAATTCGGGAATTAAAATCCATAAGACTCCTCAAGGTCTAGCATTGTCTCAATCTCATTATATTGAAACGGTACTTGAAAAGTTCAAGTATTTGGACTTTAAAGTTGCAAAGACGCCAATTGATATGAACCTTGCTCTTGCAAAGAATAAAGGTGAAAGTCATTCTCAATTGGATTATGCCGAGTGTTGGGAAGTTTGATGTATATCATGAACCGTACGCGACACGATATTGCATGTGCTATAAGTAAACTAAGTCGCTACACTAGTAATCCCGACCAAAAACATTGGTGGCAATGAAACGAGTTTTGGGGTATTTAAAACATACTCAAAACTTTGCTTTGCATTATAACGGGTATCCTGCGATTATTGAAGGATACGATGATGCAAATTGGATCATCGGTTCAATGAAACTAAATCCACAAGTGGATATGTTTTTACCATAGGTGGAGGAGCAGTGTCTTGGAAGTCATCCAAACAGACATGTATCGCCCGCTCTACAATGGAATCTGAGTTCATAGCTTTAGACAAAGTCGGTGAAGAAGCTGAATGGCTCGGAATTTCTTAGAAGATATTCCATTTTGGCCCAAACCGTTGGCTCCTATATGCATACATTGCGATAGCCAAGCGGCAATAGGAAGAGCGGGAGCCTTATGTACAACGGAAAGTCTCGTCACATACGACAAAGACATAATACCGTTAGACAACTACTCTCTAGTGGAATTATCACAATTGACTATGTTAAGTCAAGAGATAATGTGTCGGATCCACTAACTAAAGGCCTAACTAGAGAGGTAGTTGAAAGATCATCAAGGGGAATGGGACTATGGCCGAGGACAAGTCATCGTGACGGTAACTCTACCTAGAACCTGGAGATCCCAAGATCTAGGTTCAAAGAGATCAAACAAAGTCATTAATGACGGTTCAACATTGTCACAATAACTCTTTGGTCCATTCTCGTGATGAGACAATGTTCAAAAGTATCAGGATAAAGCATTGCGGCTTTTTAATGGTTCCTAAGTTTGGTACGGGGTATATCAAATAGTGTATCTACGGGATGACACATTTAGGAATCACCTATGTAAGTGTGAAGTGTAAGCCGCTTCAAGGAGAATTATGTAAGGCCAATTCTCTACGCACTTATGAACCGAGGGCAAGTGTTCATGGCCGAAACGAACAAAACAATGAGAACCAAAGACGGTTAAAGGGTTAATTGTGTGACATGTGGTTGTCTAGGTATACACCAAAGCTCGACGGTTCAAGGATATCACATCTACCGATTGACCGAGTATATCCGACATATGTTCACTACGGAAAGTTCAAAGAGAAATCTACTTATCCAGATGCGATTAATCCTTGCTTACGAATCATCATATAGCCATTCCCCATTCATGTGGGGGATTGTTAAAGCTAGTTAATGAATAAAACTAGCCAAGTTGGTGTGAATGAGAAATGGAAGGCAACCTTTCCGAACAGTCACCAACCTATTCCGAAGAGGCACCTTCAAGGCTATATAAACTAAGGCAATGCCTCATTTTAATGATATCAAAACCAAAAATTTCTGCATCTGAAATTCTGCGATCTTTTTTCACAAATAAAACTATCGAGTCTTACTGTGTTTCGTTGCCAACTTTGAGTTCGTCGAAGTCGAAGGCGTTTGACGTACCGCTACTCCGCGACAGGTATATCCGTTTTATCCTGGGAGGAAGTAATCCATAACCTCGGGTACAATGAGGGGATTAAATTCCTTAAGGACACACGGTGGATTTCGTGGTCTCGGATATTTTCTTACTTCTGTATTATTTTTCCAGTTTCTGTTTTTTCTGGTTTTTGTCTTTCCGTTTGGTTTCTGTTTTTCCTGATTTTTTGAACACAGGCACGACAACATAGTCCACCTATCAACCCTGATATAATACCTAGGACAATATAGTGTATTAGCTGTGGTGTAAACAATATATATATTCCTCAATGAATTTCAAGGAACATAAGAACCACACAAGTATTCCTTGATGGTTTTCAATTACCTGGTCTCTTCAAATTCATTGAGGAATACTTGAAGGTCATGAAGAGCTTCAGATTGTGCATCCAAAAATTGTTTCTGTTTATCCAAAGCTTGGCCAGCAATATTCCCAATATCATCAGCTTTACTCTGCAATATATCCTCCCTACTTGGTAGTATGTTCTCTATTTTTTCTTCTGCAAATTCACCAGAATCCTTCAAACTATTCATCAACCTCTCCCATTCATGCTTCCATGCATCCATCCTGCAATTATATTATAAAGAAAGAATAAGAACTCAATTCGTTAACTTTCACTAAAAGGGCAGCCCAGTGCATAAAGCATCCCACTTTCATCACGTATGGTCCGGAGAAGGACCACATAGCCTACCCTGACACAAGCATCAGTGGCTGATTTCATGGCTCGAACCTGTGACCTATAGATCACACAAAGCATCCCACGTTCAGATATGGTCCGGGGAAGGGCTGTATATCCTACCCCAACGCCAGGTTCGAATTTTGAAGAAGTAATATATGATATATATGTTAAGGGTGTTACAATATGTAATGTATATTTGTAATACGTAATAATTGATGTCTACACGGTACACCCTTGCGGGGCAGCGCAAGTATCAGTGGTTGGTTCCATGACTTGAACCCGTCACCAATCATACGGAGGCAATTCTACCATTGCTCCAAGCTACCCTCAATTCATAAACTTTCACTAAAGCAATAAAAAAGAAGCAAAAAGAAGAAAAAACTTACTCCAATTGATGGCAAATGGCAGGAATTTCAAGAAAGAACTCTAATTAAATTTTCAAAACATCAGTGTCTAATTCCGCCGGACATTCAGTCATTGGTGAATTTGCATCACAATGAGGCAAAGGGGACCTTCCAGTGTGCTGCTGGAAACAATCACATAAATTCCAAGAAAGCCTAGATTTTAATTCTTCATCAGCAAGAGCCTTTGAACACACAGTACTTAAGCTCTGATAAGCTCTCTGCCAACAAGAATTAGGGACTAACATTTTTTGTTTCGCATTAAGTCCCTTTTGATTCTCATAAGCTTCCATTGAGAAATCAAAAATCAACTTAACCATTTGATTTTTTGAAAAGTATTTGCCTGAATGATCAGTTTGTTGTTCTTGTTTATCATTCTTGCTATTTGTTGTACATCTCCATGATGATGAACTTGGTGACACCAAAACCCAAGAACAAAATCAACCATTTTTGCATATGAATTCGAACCATTTTTGTTCTCAAATAATTCTCAACTATGAAAATAGCTAGCAACCGTCTATTTATAATAGTACAACCTACTTTAACTCAAAATAAGAAAATCTACAAATTCTAACTAGACATGAATTACAATAAACAAATTCTAACTAGACATGAATTACAATAAACAAATCCTAACCAATTTTGGTTTCGACTTTTAATTATTTTTCCTCCTTCAATAAACTTCAAACTACAAACACCAAGTGTATATAAAGAGTTTTGGCAGACTTGGAGAGAAAGTTTCGGACGAAGTAAAAGTGTTTGCATGTATATATGATACTTTAATCAAATTGAACTAAAAGAAAGAGACATGAAGAATTTAATGTAAAATTCTACAGATATATCAGGAAAAAAACAACAAAATTTGGAAAAATTTCCATAACGTAAAATCAAGAAACTTTCCATGTTTGAATTATTTTATTTTTTGATGAACCTTTATTTATTAGTGATGCCCAAGAATGTCAGTGTCACTTGCCTAGTTAGTAACATTAATAAAAGGAGAGAGGTATAAAAAATCTAAGAAAAGAAACTCGTTGAATTAATTTTCAATTAAAACAGTAAAGGGAAGACAACTTATACCAGGGTTAATAATCTAATAATTAAATATGTCTTTTATCTAGATGTTTTCCTAATATCCAGGTCTTTGAAAGCAACTAAACTTTTTATATTAAATCATTCCTTTTTTGAACTATGTTGTGGAACATAATTGTAAAAGAAAAATGATAACAATTTTATAGCGGACTAATTCTTTCAAAAAAATTGAAGTAAATTTCTTTAGCACTTCAATTCCTTTACGTTTGGGATTCTTTATATAGAGAGGAAAAGGGATTATTCAAAGTGGTGTTTTCCATGTGTAGCTTTGGAATTTCAACATAGGTAGAACACAATTTCAGAAATAGCTAAAAAAATTGAAACTAATTCTAAGTTGATATGGTAAGTATATTTTATTTAGTAATTCCATAAAAATTTATCTAATAAATAGGGATAATTTAATAAATTTTACATTATATTTATTGATTTCTTAATAGACGTAATTTTTGCTAAGATGATATTTATTTTGGGACGGGAGGAATACTGAAAACCGGAAAAGAACCAAGAAAGCCAAGAAATATGGTATTTATTAAAGACGATTTAACCTATCAAAATAAAATTAAATACATCACATCTCCTACTCAATACGACAAATATTACAAAACCTTCATTTATCTCATCTATTTGTACATATGTCGACGCCTGTCTATTGGCTCAACAACAAGGAAAGTAACACCACATCACTAACAGGAGCTAAACATTTTGAAAAAAGTACACGAATTGGTGAACCCCCATTTGATTTGCTTATTTTCCTCTGCTTACCACAAAGTAAAAGTACCTGCAGCGAGGAAGAGGAAATGGTTAAAGTTACGTTGAGAAAGGGATTGATAAAATAAAAGAGTTAATGGTCAAACACACACCTGAATTATCACTTTTTGCGAGTTACACACCCCAACTATTAGTTATTCCTTTTTTCTACTTGAACTATCAAGTTGTTCCCTTTTTTTACCTGAACTATCACAATTTATGTATTAAAATACACATCGAAGTTGACTAGATCAATTATTAGTTGTTTCTTTTTACTACACGAACCATTACTATCTACTCAATTATGTGCATTTTAACACATTGATAGTGATAGTTTAGGTAGAGAAATTGAACAATTGATAGGTGGGTATGAAACTCACGAAAAAGTAATAGTTGACCGTTATATCAAAATAAAAAGACCATACACGTTCATGCTTAGTTCCTGGACATAAATGGTTATGAAAAGACCATACATATATATGAAGGGATTGAAATGAGAGCCTTTAATTAGGTGGGATGACCATTCGACCAAAGCTTGGATTGTGAGTAAATGCACCATTTCTTGGTTCATATGTAAGTCAATGTTGAATTCATACTTATTGAATAGTTGCAATTAAGGCCTTAGTTGAAAAGGTTGGTTTTGGGAGAACTCTGAAATTTAATTAAGAGAGTTAAATGAGTTTTTTTTGTTCTTTTCCATAGCACATAAATGAGTTTATATATATATATATATAGATTCTTGATAGATTAATATTCTTGATCTTTAAAAGTTTTATGCTTTTGAGGTCTTTGGGAAGAAAGGTAGAAAAGGGACCACCCCACTCGCAAAATCGCAACATTATTAAATTCCAGATTACATATTGTGAACCAAAAGATCAAGGTGATTAAATCTTGAGAAGAAACTTGGATATCCAAAACTTGCTCTCTTTTCATAATCGAAATCAAAATGATGGACAAAAAAGCGAAACAAACAAGAAAGCAAGGTTCAATAACAAATTTGTTGCACATAAGCACCCGGATGTGGCCAAGTGGCACCGGCCACGGTTAGGAAAAGCCCTGAGACCAGGAAAGAAATCTCACTAGAGACAATAAAAATGCTCTAGGTAATTTCTTCATATCTGCCTAGGTCTTGGCAAGTAGAGTTAATAGTTACTAGTACTAGGGAGTTGTAGCAGGTATCGAGAGAAATAGTCAAAGTGAGTGCAAACTAGCCTGTATAATACGTTATAAAAAGACGTGTTGCACTCTCTCCCCCAATGACTATCCAGAAGCCATTCAACTTTTCATCATCATTGACAAGAAATGTTCTGAAGCCTCACTTTGTCTGATCATCTATTGAGTATTGAGCAATACTATTAGCTTTGACAACAGAATGAGCTCGCAAGTACCTGCACGGGTGGAAAATTTTGTTGCATTTAAGTGTTAAAGAAGAAGTGGAACAAGAAGAAAACATATGCGAAAAAATTGTTAAAGAGACTTGCTTCTTTATTATTGAATTCTCCAAATACGTGGACAGACAATCTTATTCTCACAAAAAGCATGTTAAAAGCATGTCCTTGCAGTTCTCTTAAATAGGTGTCCAACAAGATAGGGCATAGATTGTTCTCCCCTTCCACCCCAGCAACATCCACTTGTTATCTTGATCGATTACAAAGTCTTTGTGATAGCTTGTTCTCACCTTTTCAACTGCGCTATCCATGATCTCCTGTTGATCAAAAGGTATTTGTCTAAACCTTGCCCTTAGATGTCGAACTTGCCACTGCTTATGTGTTTCTGGCCTTTCAACTCTCTCCCACCCCTCGCAAGCTATGTCATTCAGGGCTTCCCTCCCAAAGATCTCTCTCTCAATTAACATTCTTTCCGGAAACTCACGAGGTACATTAGCTTCCAGCATATCAAAAAGTGCTGAAAAGTGAAACAGGACCTCACGGAACCGTGTGACAAAGAAGGGGGCACTATAGGCCCCATTGACAATCCCATGGATGAAAATGTCTGGATTGATCTCCCTTATAAGATTGAGAATGAGAGTTCTTGAACTGTCAGTTAACACGGTCTCATCATGCAAGTTCTTAAATCTGTACAAACAATTGACGACAATAAATTCATCCTTTTTCAAATTTTAGATCCTCAAGTTTGATGGTTTCCCATTTCTTTGCAATTGCTTGATACTCAAATGGAACATTAAAGGACTTGGCATAATCGGTCAAACGCCGTCCTGTTTCCTCAATCCTTTCTGCTGGCCTGAAGCCGGGTTGAGGAAATTCTATACCAGTAATACGAAGGTGTGGTGGCCCACCTTCTCTTGCTGCAATACGTTGAATAAGCGTAGGCCATTGAAAGCCATAGAGGATACCAAAGTCAATGACGTGAACCCTTGTAGCATTCCCTGCTTTTGTGATAATTGCCTTGTTTGAGGCAAAACCTGAAATCTTCCTGAATGGGCATGACGCGAGATACAAATGATAGGCCTTTAAGAAATCAGCTGCTGATGTTTTTTTATTGACGAGGGCCTTATAAATCTGGCTACTGGTGCCAGCTAAGCGTGCTTCCAGACCATCCGCAAAGCAATGAGTCAATCTCTGGTTGCCATCACCGAAAGGAGACGAATGGAGTCTGATCTGTTTAAGCAGTTCAGTTGCACTCCGGCAATCATCATCAGCAACAGCCTGTGCTCAATTTATTAAAAGAGTCCTTAAATCTATGACTTCCTTTTTACCATTGTCTTTCTTTCCTCGGCCGCCCTTCCCTACAGTAAATCTTTTTTATTTCCTATTCTGTACAGCAGTTTTCATTCTTGCATTCTTCAAGCTCTCGCGATAAGCTGTCAATGCTTCCTTCCCATTGCCCATGCTATGCAGCAAAATTACATCAAACTCCTCAGAACGAACGGTTGATTCTGTGTAAACTGCAGCTTGCTTCCTACTTATTGTTTCTTCTAAATCCTTATCGTCTCTATGAGGATTTTTCCTCCCTCTCGGTCCTATAGGTGAAGTTTGTCCCTCGTCCCTTTTCTCCGTCTGAGCAGCCGCATAACCACTTTCTCCTCTTTTTTCCTGAGGCAGCAAGTCATTGATAATTACATTGTCCAACAAATTATTATTAGTCGGAAGGAATTTACTTGCCTCTTCCACTCCTTTCTTAAAGTTCCAAATCGGATGGCTATCGTTATATATATCAGGGGTATGAAGAGGACTTACAGGAGAATCCAAGAACCCATCTACAAGATTATTTATGCTATTTGATGAGCTAATCGAAGAGCGAGTACCATTACAAACGGAAAGGCCTTGTTCATAAGAGGAATTATGATCATTGGAAATGTTAACCACCCGTGGATCAATTAAGTAACCACTACTGTTAATGCCATTACTCGTATAAATACATACTTCCCGAGCAATAGTCATCCGGTATCTCACCATTCTGCTGAGGTGAAGGCGGATACTTCTTGCCGAGGGCCTCATAGAACGACCTATCTTTGGCTTGAAGTTCTAATGACTCTTGAAGGATATGTCTTGTCCTCCATATCTTCCTCCATCAGCATTTGATTTATATAGCTCAAAACCGTATCCAAGAAATCAAAGTCTTCATTGTAGTCATCCCCTGCACCAATATCAGAATTCAATGCTATATTGCTTGTTGTTGGTAAAGGATCAGTTGAAAGAAGATTGAACTCCACCAATATTGTGTTGGACAAAACTATTCTCAAACCTTGGACCATTAACTAGTATCTGATCTGGATAAATTGCTCCAATTATAGGTTCATTATTCTTCCAATTATCCGAAAAGTTGAGTAAGGATTGATTCTCCAGAGTGCATCCATTCACAGAAGTTGGAAATCTATTGAACCTTGGATCCATTTTAACCTAGTAATTCATAAGTTCTCATATTAAAGCTCAATTTCAATGATACCAGCAATAATTGATTATAACAAAAGACACATGATTCTCCAAAAAAACATAAAAAAGAAAAACACATTGACAAGGCTATTGAACAAAGCATGCATTAACAAGATTGAATTTTTATCACATATTATCTAGACTATCTTCATATTCTGATAGACCTAGCTCAAAATAAAGCAAAACAGTAACTACAACAAAATAGCATTTCTCAAACAAAGAATTTGAAGGGACAGCAAAAACTTGCATCACTGATCATTCAATTCAATATTATATATGCCCCATTAAACTTAGCTCATATATAAAATACTAGAATAAAAATCAAGAAAACCCCAGAATTTAGAGGCAACTACAGTTGATATGAAGGTAAAGATGTAAAGGGCATACCTCAAATCTAAGCAAAGAGAACCTTGAAAGAAGAGAGAGTACTATAAATTTACAAGTCAGTGTCAACTTTATGAAGAAAAAAAAAAGGAGCAATCAACCGTTGAAAAAGGTACTAGTACTTGATAATATGTGAAAATTAGTGTTAAGTTATTGTTGTCAGCTATCAAATGAGAGCACAGTTGAAAAAAGAACCAATGGTTTCTTCTTCTTTTGTTTTTGAGCTTCAAAAGGAATCGTAGGAAATGGGACGTCTTTTGAATATGAAAATTGCTGCAATATTGGTGTGTCAGAAGTGGGGTGCATGTGCTCAATACAAATTGTTTTTTTTTTTTTTTTTTTTTTTTTTGATAATCCAGGTCTCGGGGTGGTCTTAGTACCCCATTCGAGCTTCAAAAGGAATCGTAGGAAATGGGACGTCTTTTGAATATGAAAATTGCTGCAATATTGGTGTGTCAGAAGTGGGGTGCATGTGCTCAATACAAATTGTTGTTTTGTATTCACCACGTCTTAAGCTGCTGACAACTTATATTTTTTTGCTCTAATTTCAATAAATCTCAACAACAATATTATTCGAATTCATAAGAAATGAAATTAAACACTCAACTGATTTAAAAAGAGGCGCTCTCTTTTATGCGGAAGAAAAAAATGACACATGAATTGAAACAAAAAGTATAAGTTAAGTAATATATAAAGATTGTGTAAATAATTTTGTCAGAATAATTCCTCCTATTAAAAATTATAAGAGAAATTGTTACTGTTAAGACTTCAACGGATAAAAATAAATAGGGATGACAAAATTTGAAATCCTAAATTTTTTATGACGCACAAAATGCTAACCAACTGTGTTATTATTATATACCTTTTAATTTGTTTACAACAATGTCAATAATCAGTAGAGTGGTAGGTCGTTTTTTATTTAATATATTTTACACTTGTCTTAAAGTGAAGTATATCAAAGAAATGAGTAAACGTAAAATTGGTAATGAAAGGCAATGCATTAAAAACTCACAATTCTATTAGACTTTTATCCGGAAAAAATGAAAGAAATCAAGAATGGAAGATTTTTTAAGAAAGAGAGATGAAGTGATCAGCTTATTATGTAATTTTATCAGTTATAGTAGATTATTTATCATTTTTTTAGGTAATAAATAAGTATTTTTCTAAGTAAATGTTTTTCCATATAAAACTTAACTTGTAATAGAAGAATATATATTAATAGAACTCCCACGTTCGTTGTCAGCAACGAATATGAGATTTAATGGTATAGATATAAAACATACACTGATTAGAATATTTTGAATTTGAATATTTGATTCCGAATGCACTGAGTCAAGGAGGAGAAAGAGGAAACAAGAAGTGGGAGATTGAGATTGGCCACAGAGACCACTAAGACGAAATAAATATTGCTATCTTTTGTTTGTGCGTCGTAGGTTTGATTGCTTGCTGTCGTCTTATGATTGGTGTTTGAGGTATCCAATTCTTACCTGTTTTGAGTCGTTTGTAGTTGGTTAGAGTTATTCATATATTTTGTGAAGGGGAAAGTCCCGAAGGTGAAACCCCCCATCTGTACTCAGAGGCCCCTTGGCCAGATGGGATGTAAATCGAGGGATATGCGTGAGTGTCAGCCCTGCAAGGGAGAGGACCAACGGGACACGAACCCAGCAACAACCCTTGCAATATTTCAACAAAAACTATCACCACACGGATTCGAACCCGCGACGTCAGAGTGGTTGTACCCCAATCACCTTACCACTTACCAACTCGCCTGTGCCCCTGGGGGCTTATTCATATATTAATAATATGTGACCTTAGTTATGAGAGAGTATATGCATTATTTTATGTAGATCAGTTATGCAACAACATATTCAGTGAAATTCCACAACTTGAGTCTGGAGAAGGTAGAGTGTACATATCTTATCTTTACCTTGGTAAATAGAGAGACCATTTCCGAAAGACTCTTGTCTCAAGAGAGATTAGTTATGCAGGATTAAGTTATTGATATATTAGTTATTCCATCTTCTATCATGTATAACATAATACATAAATTCCTCGTGACTTATACATGTATTAGTTATGCGAATTTCTTAACTGCAAATCGTATTAGGTGAATTGAATTTTATACATAGTAAAATAATGCTACAAAATATGCAGAATTTAATACATAACTAATTTAGCTCCTAATTAACTGTCAAACGACCCCTTACTCTTTTTTCTGAGAACTTGCCATTCACGTGAATTCATACTCTTCCACCTAGATTTCCCCCAGCCATCTTATTATTATGGCTAAATACCTACATAACCCCATAAACTTGACACAATTTATAAATTAAACACTTTTAACTTATAGTGACTAGATAACACCTCAGCTGGTATCAAATATCTCTTTTAGACAATCAAGTCAGCAAAACCAAGTGCGTGAGCATTACTCTCTGATGATGTGTCAAAGAGCAAATGAGATCGAGCCATGTGTCATAAGCAGAAAAACCAAAAAAACAAAATCCCCTCCCCACCCACTCCAATCCAAACCCCTTTTTATCTTCTTCTTCTTCTTCGTTCCATAAGAATTTAACCAAATTTTACCTTCATTCTCCATTATTTGCTTCTGCAGATACACATGTCCTATAGCAATCAATTATTTTAGTCTTCTTCTCCAATGGTTCCCTTCATCTCTCTCCCTTATCCCTCAACATCGTGTGTCTCTTTGCTTTAGTCTCTCTATCAGATAGTACTTAAAAGGCGGGGAGAGGCGGGGGGGGGGGGGGGGGGGACTATAGGTTTTCTTCTGTTTTGCTCTAACTGGTAGATGGAGACCTAAAAGGTAAAAGGTTTTGAATAATTTTTGTAGTTAAATATCCCTGCATTTTGTGACTAACTAGGAGAGCAATGCAAATTTTCAAGATTACTTGTATTGTATTGTATTGATTGTAAAGTAAAACGAGAATTTAAAAAAACTTAAATATTTTCTAAACCTAAACTTTGACATTTTAAAATTGGCTCGTCTATTATGTCATAGCTTTAAAGCTTTTAAATAATATTTTGGCCTTTATTTGCTTCATTTTGTTGTTAAACGAATATGAAGCTCACGGGATAAAAGAGAACATCTGGAAAAAAATATTATAAAAGCAGGGTGTGATTTGAAATGTCAGTCTTCGGTTGTGCTGTATAGAGATGAAGAAGAGAGTTTTGTGTTGAGGTTTTTCTTTTAACAATGGTGACGACCAAAGTGAGGGAGATGAGGCTAAATTTGGGTTAGAAAAGACTTTTACTGTAGACTAGCTGATTCAGCAACTTTTAAGAGGACCATGTAACAAGAGGGCTGCTCTTGTTGCCAATGAAGAAATTCGATAAAGAGAAGAGGGAAGAAGAAAGAAAAGTTGGTTTCTGATCTGTATATTTTCTCTATCAATGGAACAATTAGGCTATAAATAACCTAATCAGGGGGCTATAATATAATTAATATAACTTAAAGGAAAACTTGTAATTATAAACTAGAGTTAACTACTTAAATACTTGGAGGTCTAAAATGAATTACTCAAAAATTTGGTCGAAAACCTGTTCACTCGAACCGATCTCAAAACCCTAATATCACTTCGAAGAGAAAGGAAATGATATTGTGACACTACACCCTACTTGAAAATAAGCTTCTGCCTTCATGAGCTCAGCTATGTCTAGGAATTGTGACTTCATAAACTGATAATCCTCCCAAGTAGCTTTTCAGGCCACAGATCAATACAATGTACATAACTAGCTTTAGCACATGCAATTTCACCTTCCAGTAAGCAAGCTGGAGTTGCACATTCAGATTTCAACTTTAAGGACACACTGAAGTAAGAAATTAACAATGGCAAGGCCAATATCATTTTCCTCCCAATAATTACAAGCTTCACTATCATTCGGAGAACACGAAAGCGATAATACTTTAAAAACTTGGTCACATAGATAACCCCTGTTAGCTTTAATATTGCACCCAAGAAATTAAAAGTGAGATTCTTTATCACAACAGTAATACTTGTTTCAACAATATTGACATTAGAAATTTCAGCTTTGACATCGGCCTCTAGTATTTTGAATGAATACAGATTCCTCTTCCTTTTAATTTTAAATATTCAAATGGCAAGTATGTGATACCAACCATATCCACAAGCTCCTTTGACAGCAAAGAAGGTGTCGCTCCAATAGTTTCCTTTAGCACAAACAAGTGTGCATCTAGGAGGGATCCTTGAGATCCAGCTGCTGCAGCTCTAAATGGCTTGCTGTCATTTTGTGTCAAATGTTCCCAATTCTCCATATCACTTTCCATTTTAGATGATCCATTAGAAACTACATATATAACCTTTTCTACTATTTGTTGCATGATCTCAAAAATAACCAACTTGTGAGTAATATAAGGCACCAAAAAGCAACTCTTATCACTCATAATTCTTTTACAAACAGGAGTGGGAACTTCCTTTGTTGGATTCAACGCCTCCATTTGCTTTAGTCCCAAAAGTCAGTAAGAGAATACAACCAGCTACTAAGTTCTCCAGCGCACTAGTAGTGAATATCATTTTCAAGTACTCATCAATTACTATCTTGAGACAGGCAGCTACCAAAACCAGTACTACTACAATATTGTCCTCCAACTGTGAATTGATCTCAACAATTGGAAGAATTACGGAGAGTAGTAAATGAGCTCTTTTCTGCCTTTGCATCAGATGAAGTGGTACTCCTCGAGAAACAATCCATTCAACTCCATGTGTGATTCCTAGAAGTGTCCAACTTTGCAGAACAACAATGAACTGTCCAGTACGATCCTCGGCCACAACTTCATGAAAATCCGCATCTCTGAGCATCTGCCCATATGCTTCAACACCATGTAAATCATAACCCATTTGCTTAATATAACCTGCTAATTCTTCTGATGTTGGTCCTGCACTTTTGCAGTAATCACTTATAAGGATTTTGCCTCCTGGTCTCAGCCACTTGGAGAAAAATCTGAACAATGCAGGTTTGTCCTAGATGTGAAGGATAGTATCCCGACTATATATGACATCAAATGTACCATCAGGATATGTTTTCTTGGTGCAATCATCAACCTCAAATTCAACAGCACACTTGAGACCAATAGCACGCTCAAGAGCAAAAGATATCATGTTGATTGACAGGTCAATGCCAACAACGTGAACATCGTACTTTTCAGCCATGTAAAAGTCACCTCCTCCAATGCCACAGCCAACAACAAGGACCTTTTGGCCAGGCTGAAGATCCAACATGGCTACAAATTCTTTTGTAATTTCAAATCCTCATATGCTCACAAAACCTTGTCCAAAGACGTGTTCATAGCGCAGTATGCCACTACACTTGTACTGAACAGTATCCAAGAAATGCTGAAATCCCATGTCATCCTCAAAACCAACGTTCTGCCACATCCAGCAAATCTGATTTTTATTCCTGACATAAGCTCTGATGCACTTGCAACCAGCGAGAGAAAGTTCAAATGATTTTCCATTACTCTCATTTACATGACATTCTCTGAAAACCTTTGTATAAAAGATAGGCTCTCGATAGTGGGTTGGGTTGTCCTTGTGCTTGTGGTCTCCTGATTGATGGAAGCATGACTCTCTGAAAAATATGTAACCATCGACTTTCCACCATTTAACCATTCTCTCAGCAAAATCCTAAACCTTTTCATCAGAAAGATACATCAGTAGCCAGTTAGAAAATATCAAGTCCATCGATTCAGGTGAAAAGTTCAAATCTGGAGAAGTCATATTAGCACACGTGAACCTGACATTCTTATGGTGCCCATTTATGCTTTCATTCTTCTTAATTGCGCCTTCAATAAAGTCCAATGCTATAAGTTGCCCAGCTTTCTTGGCTAATTTGCCAGTGAAACGGCCAATACGAGCACCCAGTTCCAACACAGTTTTCCCTTCATATGGTGGAAGTAGAGAGAGCACCTCAGGCCTTTTTTCTTTGTCGAGGTCGGCAACTTTAGAGTCGAGCATCATGGTCTCCACAATGAGTTCCACAGTGTATTTTATCCAATAACTCTTTTGAACCTGACGCTCTTGTCCAGCCTTTGCACCTTCGATCTCCATTTCTCTTTCTTTGAATTTGACCATTGCTACGAGTGGTTGGCTTGGTTTATCTAATTCATCGACGTTGGCATAACCAATGTCATCTGAAGCCTGTCCTTCATTCAGAACTTCTCCTTCTAAGAGTAATCCTTCATCTCTTAGAAAACTTTTATCGAAGAATTGGTCTTCCTTTAATTTTTCTTCATCCACATCTACATTTTTAACTTCCATTAGCTCCTCATCACACTTAACAACTGATTTTGAGTTCATTTGGTCTAGAATAGTCAAGTCATGAATATGTTGAGTGAAAAATTGCATCACAAGACCTACACTGCAGGTTGTGATTGATTAGGACAAATTTCTCTAGTCTCATTTCTCTGAGAACTTTTATCAAACACCTTGTCTACAATCGCTATGCTTGCAATTTTCATGACTACACTTTCATTACAAGCATCTGAATGCTCAAAATGTACATTGCTAAATAAAGCATATCCAAGTTCCCACTGGTTTTGAGCTCCTTGAGCCATTGAAGTGTAAGATCGAGGGAGAGTTGATGTGTCCTGTTTTATTGAGAGACCCATCTGATCGATGATGATTTGGAGCTTCTTGTTAATGTCTCGACTTTTTTGTAACTGCGTGTTGAAGTTATTATGCTTGCTCTCCGGCTTCTCAAACCTTGTCGTTATCGTCATTGTATGCTTTTCTCTGTGTGCAGGAGCAGTCGCAGCAATGCCCAATCCTTGTGCTTCATATGGACGATGTAATATGGCGAAATGAGTATTAGGTTGCTGAACTTCCATTGGATTGAGAAATTGTTCCATTCATGGTGATACGTTGAACATGGCAGCAGAATTAGTGCCGAGAATCGTCGGAAGTTGCATTTTCGACAAAAATAGCCCCAGTTTCTTGTTTGTTTCTCTTGACTCGTTCATTTGCGATTGGAACTGCAACTGGTTGATTTCTAGGGCTTCCAACCTCTTGTCGGTGTTGTCGACAAAGGTCGATAGCTGAGCTCTTAGAGCACTCATTTCTTCGTTTATATCTAGCATTTTCGGTGGCGGCGTCATCGGCCCAACCTGGCTCTGATGCCATTTGTGACAAGAGGGATGCTCTTGTTACCAATGAAGGAATTCGATAAAGAGAAGAGGGAAGAAGAAAGAAAATTTGGTTTCTGATATCTGTATATTTTCTCTATCAATGGAACAATTAGGCTATAAATAACCTAATCAGGGGGCTACAATGTAATTAACATAACTTAAGGGAGAACTTGTAATTATAAAACTAAAGTTAACTACTTAAATACTTGAAGGACTAAAATGAATTACTCAAAAACTTGGTCACAATATCATAATGTGACAGATCACACACAATATGCCATGTAGGATTGGTATGTTTGAAAAATATATTTGAGACAAGTTGAAGTGTCTATCTAGTCACTAGCTAAGTTAAAATATTTAATTTATAAATTGAGTCAAGTTAAAGGGGTTATCTAGGTATTTATCCAACAACATATAGTATCATTATATTATAAATTTCAAAGGCTGAATATATAGACGGCCTCTTAAACTTGTCCAAAAATTTCATCTAGACACCTTAACTAAAGGTGTGACCTATTGAACACCTAATGTATATGATATATGTGTCTATGGAATATGATATATGTGTCTATTGAACACCTAATGTATATGAGATATGTGTCTATTGAACACATTTTGCTTACATGGCATAATATGTGTTTTTCGCCTCTTTTGGGAGCGTGAACTAGATTTATATGTGTAAAGGGAGATCAATTTTATGATCAGTTGCTAATTCTTTTAGCTATAATGAGATTTTTATAAAATTATTTTTTTCTATTCAGATCGTAACTGGTCCAAAGAAATTATTTTCTCCAATATATATAAGGTCGTTGGATGGATGTTCCCAAATGCATAGAGATGTTATCAGATTCAAGTTAAATGAACCTAGACTCATTTTTGAATCTAGGCACTCGCATATTCTAGTAACATATCTGTGTACTTTTGAGATCTTTGCAAAACAGAAAGGTTGAACGGGACCATCCCACTCGACCTTTTTAACTGAAGTTCTTCTTATCTAAGTTAATCCTTACTATATTATCATGAGCACATGTATATCATCCTTTCAAGCAAAAATTGAGCACATATAACGCACTTAACATTAACTCAGGCATATAGTGACGCATTCAGGATTTTCATTAAGAGATTCGAAAAATAATAATGTAGTGTCCTGGATTTGAACTCGAAATCTCAAGATGAATTTTTAACCCGCCAACCTCTAGTCTTGTGTTCAGAGAATTCAAAATCTATCTATATACATAAAAAATAATAAAATTACTTTGTATATATAATATAATTTGTTTATGAGGGTGTTTTGAACACCCTGTCCCCTCCTAGATCCGCCCCTGGCTGCACATGGAAAGCAGTCCGTTGGTTAAAAGCTAGCCACCTTTGAAATAAATTCTAACCAGCTTATGATAGTTTCCTTAACTCTTTTCCATGCGTATAGAGTATAGATTAGGCCTGGCCAGTGGGCCGGGCTCGGGTCTGGCGGGCCGGGTTTGGCGGGGTCGGGGTCGGGGCGGGACGGGCGAAGGGGGCGGGGTCGGGTTTGGCGGGACTTGCTCCAGTCCCGTCCCGATCCCGATCTCGTCGGAATCGGGTCGGGCGGAGTCGGGCGGATTCCGACGGGTTTTTTTTTTTTTAATAACATATGTATAAAAAAAAACTCAATAAACAAGACAAGATAGTGTAATAAAACATCCCAATGTTGTTTTTGTGCCTCTTATATTATTTAATAGACATATGATTTTTTTGTAATACAAATACAATTGTCTAAATTGCAACTTTGTGGTGTTGTCCAAAAGTTGCAAATTACATAATAAAAATGCAATTAAAAAAATTACATTCTCAAAAAACTGTTCTAATTGCTTGATAATTTCATGTGGTTCTTCTGTTGGAATTGGTATTTGTTGGTCAAATTGATCCATGTCGCTTCCACTACCTTCGGATAAGATTTCGTTGTAGTTTTCGTCTTCTTCTTCGTTGATCTCCGGTTAACCGCACCTTCTCCGCTCCGCTCGTATCCAATCTCTGAATAATACTGCAATTTCCAAGTTGTCTCCAGCTAATGAGTGTCTGTGGTCTCCTATTTGATATCTGCCGGCAGAAAAAGCGCTTTCAGACGCAGTTGATGACGCTTGAATGTTCAAAACATCTCGGGCCATCATTGAAAGTGTTGGAAAGGTCTTCTTATTCCCCCTCCAGTATTTCAGCAAGTCTTCATGTCCATCTTCATTGATAACTTCTTGGTACGGTACAGAACCCTGCAAAACAAAAATATCAAACTCGCTAATTTGGTTAGTAGCGGTACGGCCGCACATTCTATTTCAGCGTAAAATTGAGCTCACGTATATGAACTACATAATTAATTTAAGATGAAGGAAATGATAAAAGGGCATACCTTAGGGCACACAGAGAGAGATGGAGGGGAAAATTTGGAAGAAGAGAGTTGAAATTTATAAAAGTTCATGAGTCTTTGTCAGCTTACTAAAGACATAGCCAGTTATTGATCGTTTTGAAAATGATTAGTTAATCTTTGTCAGCTTTCAAATCCAGAAATTGATGTGTTTCAACTTCTTTTTTGGTATACAGTCCACTAAAATCGTCAGTGAAAGGAATCCCTATTGCACCATGACCTGTCTTATTGGTAATGGTCCTAATTTTCCTGGTGTTAACCCTTCCGAATGATCTAGAATATAGTCTATGTAACTCTTTTTTGGTTAGTCTAGTAGACTATATTCGCCCATGGAAGTAGGTGGAGGAAGCTGAGAAGCTTCTAACTCTAATTAACAACTCGGGACAATATTAGTATAAAGCGACATCATCCCTTTACGACATCCTCCAGAACGGGCTTTCCAAGCATAAAACAATCCCTGCCTATACATTTCATGGCAATAGACGGAAGGTTGTTTTCTCGTTGTTCTTAACCTGCTTCGCGGGAACAACAAAAACCATCATCTCGCTCTTTTCTTTTTTCGGTGCTACCTTTTTTTTCCCCAAGGGATGGGGTTGGGGTGTATAATAACCTTTTTTTTGAGGATATAATTTCTCCCTCTCATTTTAACTGTAATTTTTAGTTTAAAAAAATTATCTCAAAATTAGTGTTACTTTAGAAATTCAAGACTAAAATTAACAATTATTTTCACTACACCTTAACATTAAAGAAATACTTCATCCGTTCATTTTTACTTGTCCACTATGAATTTTCACATATCTTAAGAAATAATAAATGAAGTGCATAATTTACTACGATATCCATATTAATTGCTGCATATTTTTAATGAATATGAACAATAATTTGAAATGAGTAATTAATACCATGGGTAAAACAGAAAAAAAGAAATTGTCTTCTCTTGTATGGTAAAAGTGAAAATGTATTCTTAGAATAATGGACAAGTAAAAGTGAACGGAGGAAATAATCTTTTTAAATATTGCTTACTTCTAAAAAATCTAATAAATAGGGATAACTTAATAAATTATACCTAATATTTATTACTTTCTCCGTCCCAATTTATGTGACACCATTTTCTTTTTAGTTTATCCCAAAAAAATGTCACATTTCCTTATTTGATAACTATTTAATGGTATCATCTTTATTTTACCCTTGTTGAGTCCCACTTAATTTCGAAGATGCATTTATTGTAAAGGAAAGTTAATAAAAGTAGACACTAAAGTAAGGACAATTTGATAAACATAACAAAGTCTTCCTTTATTTCTTAAACTTGCCCATCAAATGGTGTCACATAAATTGGAACAAAGGAAGTACTCCCTCCGTTTCAAAATGTTTGTCTTACTCTCCTTTTTAGTATATTTCAAAAAGAATGTCTCTTTTCTTTTTTTGGCAATTATTTCATTTCAACTTTTAACATGACATTTTTAAGACCACGAGATTAAATGTTATTTTTGTACATTCAACATATATTTAATTTAAGACCACAAGATTCAAAAGTTTTCTCAACTTTCTTAAATTTTGTGTCAAGTCAAAACCAAACAATCTTTTTGAAACGGAGGGAATACTATTTTTCTTAATGAGTGTGAAAAGAGCTAAAACGACAGTTAAAATGGGATTGAGAGAGTACAACAATAACAACATATCTCCCACAAGCGGAATCTGAAGAGAGTAAAGTGTACGCAAACCTTACCCCTACCTTGAGAGATAGAGAAGCGGTTCCCGATGAACCCTCGGCACAAAGATAAGCAATTCAAAACATTACAAAAAAAGAAATAACTGAAGCGAATAAGCCATGAAAAAAATACTATAACTATCTTTAAATGATCAAAAGGAAACAATTGAAGAAACAAAATTTTACTCTCCCTCTGCATCTTTTGTTAGTCTAATATAGAAGAGAAGGTTCTTTAAAAATTGATTATATAGCTTTGATGGTTCAGTCAAATTTGATGGTTAGCTCTTAAAATGATAGTACCATATTTTTTTCTTGAAACAGGCTCCATTTGTTTTTAACCATTCCGTTAGGCCTTCCATTAAGCAAACAAAACAATTCGGACAAAGTAACAATAAAAGTAAAAAAAAAAAAACAGATAATAACAATAACATGCGAAGGAGGGAGTAATTAAATAAATAAGAATGTCTTACGATTCAACATGATATCCTGAATTCAAAGCTTAATGTCGTTCATTATCCTTAGTTCCTTACAAAAATATCATACCAATTCTGTCACTTGAAACTAAGGCTGGCCAGTGGGTCGAGTCGGCCCCAACACCGCCTTGGTCCCGCCCCTAATCCGAACTTTTTTTTAAAAAAAAAAATTGCGGTATCGGTACTCGAACCGGGACGGGACATGGTCTCGTCCCGGCTCGCTCCAATCCCGACATGCCCGACCCGATCCCGGTCCCGGTCCCGTCCCGATCCCGCCCCGAAACCCCCCTTTTGCACAAATTACCGTTGCACCAACGGCCATTTTTGGCCTCCCCCCTACCCCCTTAATATTTATTTTTAACCCATAAGTTATTAGTTACAGTAGATGGTTTGCCTTTTTCATTTCCTTCATCTCTCAATTTTATTCATTACATTAGAGATATGTATAATCCTACTTTTATCGATTTTCCTAGATCAACTGTTAAGAGAGATGTATTTAAATTCGCACATGAATATCAACAGTATTTATGTTATTCATTATATCATTTTAATGGAAAAGTGGCTATCACTTCTGATATAGGCCGTAATACTAACGGCCATGATTATTTAACGGTAACCTGTCATTGGATAGATTATAAATGGTCTATGCAAAAACGTATCTTAGCGTATAGATATATAGATGATAGGCACACTGGTAATTTTATTGTAGAAAATATTTATCAAGTGTGCGATTATTACGGAATAACTGATAAAATTATGACTATTACATTAGATAACGCTTCTTCTAACAATTACGCTATTACAATTTTAAAAAATAGTTTAACTCCATCTTTTCCAGATCATTTTCATATAAAATGTGTGTGTCATATATATAACTTAATTGTAAAGGATGTTCTATCACTTTTTGAATACATTCTTAGTAAAATACAATTTGCTATAAACTTTATTTTTAAAAATAATAGAATACAACGAAGAAAAGAATATAAAAAATTTGTCATGATTGTCAACTACCTTATAGAAAAATTTCAGAAGAAGTACTCACTATGTGCAATTCTTTATATGAGCAACTACTTGTTGCTTATGACTATAGAAAACCTATAACTTCATTTTTTAACTTATTGTATTTTTAGAGAAATTTTTTACTTGTTGTAGATAGCGATTGGGTAAAAATTTCCGAAATTATTGTATTTTTAGAGAAATTTTTTCAAGCAACAAAAGAATTTTCCGGTATATATTATCCTACTATTTCAACTATGTTATTTTATATAGCTCTAATATTTTTATTACTTACTGAATATATGAAAAAACTAGCTTATATGGCAGCTATTAAAAATGTATTTATCAAAATAAAAAAATATTTTATTCCTATTCCCACTATTTATATTATTGGTGTTGTATTAAATCCGACTATTAAAATAGACGGTACTAAATCACTTATTGAAACTATTTAAGATTGTATAGCAGTACTACCACCTCCAAGTCCCAAAAATTCAAATCACCCACCACCTATTGAACAAATTAAAGAAGAAGTGTTGTCTAGCGTAGAAAACGAATGCAAAAAAATATATAGGTTTTACCAACAAGAAAGTGCTAGCAACCTACCGGCTTCCATACAATCTTCTTCTTCTTCAACACAACCTCACAAAAGACATGTTGTTTCTACGGCTAGTATTGAAAGCCTCAGAAATAGAATGTGCGGCGGCTATACCGCTACTAACCAAATTAGCGAGTTTGATATTTTTTTTTTGCAGAGTTCTGTACCGTACCAAGCAGTTCTCAATGAAGAAAGACGTGAAAACTTGCTGAAATACTGGAAGGGGAATGAGAAGACCTTTCCGACACTTTCAATGATGGCCCGAGATGTTTTGAACATTCAAGCGTCATCAACGGCGTCTGAAAGCGCTTTTTCTGTCGGCAAATATCAAATAGGAGAGCACAGACACTCATTGGCCGGAGACAGCTTGGAGATTGTAGTATTATTCAGAGATTGGATACGAGCGGAGCGGAGAAGGTGCGGTCAACCGGAGATCAACGAAGAAAAAGACGAAAACTACAACGAAATCTTATCCGAAGGTGGTGGAAGCGACGTGGAGCAATTTGACCAACAAATATCAATTCCAACCGAAGAACCACAGGAAATTATCAAGAAACTAGAACAGGTTTTTTTCAAAATGTAATTTTTTTAATTGCAATTTTACTATATAATTTGCAACTTTTGAACAACACCACAAAGTTACAATTTTGACAATTGTATTTGTATTACAAAAAAAATCATGTCTATTAAATAATATAATAGGCATAAAAACAACCTTGAGATGTTTTTATTACATTATCTTGTTTAATTATTGAGTTTTTTTTATATATATGTTATTTTTTAAATTAAGTGCAAAAAAAAAAACACTCCGGATCCCGATCCCGCCCCGACTCGATTCGGACGGGACTTCGGCAAATCCCGCCTATCCCGATCCCGCCAAACCCGGCCCGACCGTCTCGAGCCCTGCCCACTGGCCACCCCTACTTGAAACACAAGGGCTTGATTGTGGCACCTAGTTCTTGAGATGTATGGCCATGGGTTTCATTATAAGATTTGATCTTTGTGAAACTTATCAATGAGGTTCTATCCATTAATATGGCGAGAAATAAAGTAATTATGATACTAATATAATTAAATAAATTGTTCATAGACAAATTTGAAATTTGCAATCTCAAGTAAGATCGATTGATCAAGACCAGACCATGGAATTCATCCTCAAATGGGAAAAACTAATATTACAAAGTGTACTTCCAAGTAATTACCTCAAAATTCCTATATCTATGTACAAACTCAGATAAAGAGATGAAGATTTTAAAGTGATTATGTGGCTTCTTTTGTATAACTTATCTAAGAAAAAGTTTGGAATTATGAAACTAAGACCAAGTTAGAGCCTTCTATTTGCACGGTTTGACCTTCTATTTGAATGACTTCCTTCAAATAGGCTGATCTTATACTTGCGGGTGGGGCATACGTTTTTTAAACTTATGTCCTTTAAAAAAATTGTTAGGAGGCGTAAAATTAAAAACCATCACAAAATAACTAGAAAGTGCTAATGACCCAATGGGCTGATGTATTGCGTACACCAATGTTGGAGGACTAATAATGGTCTGTGAAATGGACCGACCCAATATGAGTTGGTTTAGCAGTTTGTGTTGGTTGGGCTAGGGCCCAATCAGAAACTTCCCTTCCTATAAGATTAGGGAAGTTTTCACAAATGACTATACTTTGAGTTTTTTTTTTTTTTAAGGATAGCTATACTTTTACTAATTACATTTCATAGTCACAGTAATATGTATTCAAATTTGGTTTTATTCCGATTTTGCTATATTCAAAACGGATGTATTCAACTCAGCTATATTCATTTGTAACTACTTTTACACTATATTTAATTTATTGTATTTAAAATCGGTTGTATCAAACTCGGCTATATTTCAATTCATCTGTATTTCGCTGTATTCAAGTCAGTTGTATTCATTTGTAGTTATTTTCACACTGTATGCAACTTAATAAAATCTGTTGTATTCAAACAACATAAATACAAACAAATATAGAAAATATTCAGCTGTATTCAAATTCACTTTATTTATTTGTATACAAAAAAATCTCATTCAAAATATATAAAGAAACACTAAACTTTATGCTAAAAATTAACGAATACACTCAAAAAATTGAATACAAGAAAATAAATACACCCAGATACAAGAAATACACTCCAATTTAAAATACAAAAAATTAAATAAGCTCAAATCTGATCAGTCACGCCGGAAAACAACATTGAATTCCGACGAAGCTCAGATCTGAGCCGGAACGCTGAAAAATGATATTGAACTCCAGCATCAGTTAGATGACGACCAGATATGTCTGGCCACTCTCAAAGCCATCGTTGTACCGTCGTCTTCCGCCGACACCGACCAAATGACGACCAGATCTGTCTGGCCACTCTCTAAACCGTCGTCGTTGCCGTCACCTTCACTTTCATCATCGTCTTCTGCCGGCACCGGCCAGATGACGACCACTCTCGAAGCCATCGCCGTCTCTGTCGCCTTCCGCCTGGCCTTGCCTTCCACCGCTGTCAACTCGAACGTTAGAATACGATGCTACGAACAGTCGATAGGGAAAATATGAAGTCCATCTCTCGTTATCTCTGATATCGATTCAAAATTATGAGAAAATGAATTTCAAAGCTAATAATCAACCAAATCAGAAAGTAATGAGTTTCGCAGGAGCTCAGGCGGCGGAGGGAGAAGAAGCATCTCAAAGTCTAGTCCTAAGATTTTCAGTCAAGAATAAAAATAATAAAAATAAAATATTCTATTTTAAATATATAATGTTACTATGATATGTAATTCAAATACACATTATAATTATGCTTTGTAATTTATTTAACAAATAGTTACTACGGATAAATATTTCTTAGTTGTATTCTAAATCATGTAAATATTTCATAAGACTATTCTACCGATGTAATGATCGTGTTGGCATAAATATCTAGCTATCCATTAACCAAATCCAAGAAACGCAGAAGGTATATGTAATGGGTGATTTACAAGGATGTTTGTGGAGGTGAGTGGTTTCTAACTTTTGGCTCTGCTTATTTTATGGGCAAAATTTCAAGTTTAATAATTTTACTTTTGACCTTGAAGGTCTGCCATGCCCAAACAAAGATTAAAAGTTTAAATCATCTATTTTCAAAGTCATTGACTATAGTATAGTAGTATACTAATATAATCGATTGGTACATTATACATTCACCTTTTTTATTATGGTTCTTATGTCCATATTTTGCCACAATTAAGTTACCTTATCAAAAATGTAAAAGCTTTTGGTGTGACAACAAATATGATACAAGGATTTTTCATTTCCATGTAATTTCTTATCTGTTCCTTCCTCTCTCGTGACATTCATTTCTCACCAAGAAAGAAGAAAAAATATTGATGTTCATCATTCTTACATAGCACATTTCTTTATAATTTATAGCATGATATTGAATTATAAACTCATTTATTCTTTTTTTTAGAAAATTAAGTTAATTAATTCATTTGTTAAAGGGTCCTAAGAAAATTTTGTAGGACAAAATTCTAAATGACATCATAATTGGTCATATAATTATGCTTACATTTATACAAGATTTATAATTGGTGAGTTAATAGTATTAACTGAATTTGTTCTTTTTATCGATGAGTAATTGGATTAATGTGTTTGTTGAACCTTATCTTTGTCCAAAAATATATAAATATTTGTAAGCTGAAATCTTTGATAAGTAGATGTCATATGCCAAGTATCAAAAAGGATAAAATTAAAATGAACTTATACTCTTCAAAAAAAAAAAAAAAAAAGATGCAGAAAGAAATATCGAATCCCGCGCATAGCGAAATCTTAATACACTGGGCTAACATTTTTTGTCCCAACTCCCAAATGATCACTCTTGTACGTAGTCAATTACGTACGACAACATATGTTTCTACAAAAATAAATTATTAAAGTCTTTCAGAAATGAGAAAATAATATTATTCCCATAACGATCAACTCTCAATGACATATAATTTAGTAATAAATTAATCTTTTTTTTTATAATTTCTAAAAAACAGACGCAGTGGACGTATTAATAATATGAACAAATTAATTAGTACTACTTGGCTATTGGATCACATGGGCTTTTGAAAAATTGGTACGGAACAAGTGCGGTCGTTGCTTAGATAACAGACTGGAACACTGTATAATACTCACAAAAATAAATCCATAACGCTCTTCAACGAATGAAAATTTCATTAATTAATTTATTTTTCTCTTATCTTTTCTATTTTTGATACATTATTTTTCTCTTATCTCTAGCTAGCTGTAGATAAATTAATTGAATTCTCCACTACATTATTAGATTTCTAGGTGAATTCAACCAATTCGATAATAGTTTCAGTTACTTGATATTATTATTATACTCTTCTTATGTCGGATTCAAACGTATTGAACAAGGATGCATGTGAGCTTTGTTCATATTATTCATAAACTCTTTTTATAAATGAGTAATAAGTGAGTCGTAATAGCAAAATAGTAGTGGTAATTAATATGAAAGAAAAAATAAAGATTGATTGAAAGGTGAAGTTTATGTTTACGTTGTTTGGTTCAAAATCAGATTATCCTGAAGTTATTATAAGTAGAATAATAATTAATACTTACTATGTTTTACATGGGGTAAATAATCACATAAATTTATTTTGATTTTAGCTAATATCATTAATCAAACACATAATAGATTTAATTTCAAATTTTATACCGAGATAACTCACTTAAACCCTCCAAACAAACGACTTTAAATCTAGGGGCGGATCTAGCCCTTCGATAACGAGTTCATCCCGACTTAATATTTTGTTGCGGAGCATATTATAAATGAAAAATCCACTAAAAGCTCAGCAAATTAAATTTAAACCCATAAATTATAACCTTAAAGGTCAAACTCTTCAAATTTAAATATTGAATTATGTTTAAATCAACTATATCAACAATAGAAATATTCCACCTTATCATATGCTCCATACATCTTATCATTTTTTTGTTCAAATAAAAAACAAAAACTTAATTGGTGTACCAACTGGTAGCACAGAAGCCTTAAAGATGGAATAAATGTTATGATTGGGAGCAACTACCTTAATTTTTAGTTAATATTATGATGAATTAAAGATGGGAAGCATTGACTCCTAAAACATGTAGATCCAAGAGGGCACTTAATAATTTATCGAACGTCTACTTATTTTATGGTCTTAAAAACATATGAAATTATTCGTTTGCATGTGATTTTAGATCCCTTGACAATATAAAGTCAAAGCCCTTTTAAGGTCAACTCAACATTTTAATATTTTTACAAATACCCTAAAATTGCGAAAGCACATGGAGAATAATTGGTTTACTTGAAGGTACAATGTGACCAATCCGTAGGGTACGTACTGGTTGTGACTTTTGACATACTCATAATATAATTATATTATTATAAATACTATATAATACTTTATTCTTACAACTGTGCTATTCAGGTCAACATTAATTTCACAAGATATTTGTCCCCTTCCACCTGAAATAAGTATCAAATAATTTTGTCTATCAAAATTAAAATAAATGACAAAAAATCACCTAATAATATTTTATCTCTGTTGAGATTTAAATTTGAAACCTTGCTCAACTCACTATATAATAATGATAATATTCTCTTCATTTCATAAGCTATCCTACTGTAATTATAAGCTTTTATTATTCATCCAATTAAGCACTCAACCCCATGACTCCAATATTATTCTTCGATTATTAAATGCCAGCCTTGTATGATTAATAGTTCAATATTTTTCCAAGCATTTAGTGCAATGTTTTCTTATTTATTAAGTTGATTTTAAAGTGAGAGTTCTCGTATCAACTTGTGATGGGTACAGAGCTTAGAATGTGCATTTATCATTATAAATTCATCTTGATCAAGTTATCTTCTATTTTAAATTATAAATATTGAATCAATTGCAAGAGCCTTTTTTAAGAAGAAATCTTATTATACGTATCATATAAGGTAATCGGTCTGCCATTTGCTTATCGATTTATCTATCAGAGACCATGTATAGACGTACCATGGGATGAAATACCGACATAGAATATATTTTGTTATTTTCTCTTTTCACTAGGGGTTTTATTAAATGCTTCTTTACTCTATTTTTTCAGTATATACGAGAAGTAATTAATAACTACAAGAATCAAAATTTGAGAAGTTGAATTCCAGGAATATAATTACGTTGCTATATTTTAAGCGGAGGCGGTCTAACTTATGATATACGGGTTCACATATGTGAACTGGATATTTTTTGCCAAACGATGTATATGTATATAAGAATAACTACTTTAAGTAAATTTATACAAATATTTGATTATAAAATTAGTTATTATTTCATATTAATTTGATGTCGTTAGGAATGTCCCGTAAACTTCAAATCCTGAATACCTTTCTAGGAAAAAAATACCCCATATATACGAGGGCAAGTAGGTGTGTTTAAGCCTAACTATTAGTAGATGCGTAAGGTATAGTTTAAACAACCAATAATCCTTTTCTTTTCTTTCTAAGAGAGTATGCCAATATACAATTCCTTTTTATGTCATTATACAATGATAATGTTAGCACGTGTACCTATGTTTATTTATCATATTTTGTATTGTATAATTATGGTAGAATTGAGATCCTTATTATAGAATGATTCAACATTGTACACCTATATATATTTTTTGTATTAATGATAAAGGGTCCACAAGGGAGACTAATACAATCTTACATGGTATCAAGAGCCTAACCCTAAAACACCTAAGTTTCATTTCCTGCCAGCCCCCCTCCACGGGCAGCAGCCGCCTGGCGCCTCCCCTTTCTTTTCGGCATCTCTTCTCTCATTCTGTAGCCACCATGTCTCCCCCCACCTCTCCCAAAGCTTCCGCATTATCCACAGTCGTTGATAATAACCCATCTCCCTCCTCCACATCCTCCTTTCACCTTGCTTTTACCGTGACGAACATCAAGAATTCCATCCCTCTAATTCTTGATCAAGAAGACGGTTAGTACTCCGCGTGGGTTGAACTATTCACTATCCACGCCTATGCATATAATGTATTTGATCATATCAACGACTCTATCACTCGCCCTCTCGACGTTGCAGACTCGACATGGCGTCGTCTTGACGCAACGGTAAAACAATGGATCTATGGCACTATATCTAAAGACCTTATCCACACCATTATGAAAACAGGTGTCTCGGTGGAAGAAATGGATTTGGTTGGAAGAAATTTTTCACACCATTATCCGCGTGGGTTGAATTATGGATTTGGTTGGAAGAAATTTTTCAGGACAGTAAAAATACTCGAGCAGTGTATTTGGAGGAACAATTCAACAATACACGTCTAGAATTTTTTTCCAACATGTCCGAATATTGCAAACAATTGAAACTAGTCACAGACCAATTATCAAACGTGGGACACATGTTTCTGACACTAAGATGGTCCTACAACTGGTTGCGGATTTACAAAAAGGAGAATTTGATACTCTTGCCACTATGATTCAACAAGTCGACCCACTACCGAGTTTCAACAAGGCACGCTTCCAATTACTTTTGGAGGAAACCAGACGTGCCAAACAAGACGAACACAACCAAAAGGCGTTAGAAGTTGAAACCACGCCATCACAAAATGCCATCGCCGCCCAGCCGCCACCACCAGACAGCTTGCTATGGGACGGCCGCGGTGGCAGAGGAGGTCGCGACAAAAACAGCGACAAAGAGAAAGGTCGTGGCCGCGGTGGAAAGGGCCAGCAGCAAGCCCCTAATTCTGGTAAGTGGGCCATCACTGGCCAGTGGCCCATCAACACGCAGTGGGATGTGTTCTAGCCACCACAGTATATGGCCCAGCAGACTTACCTTTCTATGGGTCTGTTGGGCCCCGGACCAGGCCCAAGGCAGAGGCTATTTTTAACACCTGGACCAAGCTAGCAACATGCCCACTTCACGTCACAACAACAGTTTCCAGCGGGCCTGGCCCCACTGATTTGGGTCAAACGTTCAACTCCCTAAATATGCAGCAGCCCCCTGATGAAATTGGTACATGGATAAGGGGGCCACGTCTTACCTCACCCGGTCTATATGTAATCTTCCCACACTATCTCGTTTGAAGTATCCTCAATATATTACCATTGGTAATAGCAATCGTATTCTAATTTAGGATTATGGTAACACTTACACTCAGCCGCCTCACCCACTATTTTTCCTTAATAATGTCATGTATGCTCTAAACATTATCAAGATTTGATTTATCTCCGTAAATTTACTCGTAATAATTCATTTATGTTGACTTTGACCCTTTTGATTTTACTATGAAGGATTTTCGTAAGGGGACACCTCTTATGAGATGCAACATCACGGGGATCTCTATCCATTCCCGTCCACCTCCACTGCCAGCTCGTGCTCTCCCACTTCCTCTCGCTGATATCTCTCCGTCAACTTGGCATAATAAACTTGGCCATCCAGGAGCTCCTATTTTTAATTTTTTAGAAGCAATAGTTTCATTCATTGTAATGGGAAACTAGCCCAAAATTGTGTTTCTTGTCAATTAGGCTAACATGTTCGTCTTTCATTTAAGTCATCTCTTAGTATTACGTTTGCTCATTTTGATATTATTCATGCTGATTTATGGACATCTCCCATTACTAGCTCTCTTGGTCAAAAGTATTATCTCGTCTTATTAGATGATTACTCTCACTTTATTTGGATTTATCTACTAAAGTTCAAATCAGAGGTGTTTGTTAAATTTCTTGAGTTCGTATTTATGTCAAAACACAATTTGAAAAATCCATAAAATATTTTCAATGTGATAATGGTCGTGAAATTAATAATTCCACGCTTCATAAATTTTGCAAAAACAATGGCATGATTTTTCAATTTTCGTGTCCCCACACTTCTCTCAAAATGGAAAAGCTAAACAAATCATCCGCACCATAAATAACATGGTTGTACCTTCATTTTTCATGCATCTCTTCCTCCATCCTTTTGGGTTTATGCGGTCAAAATGGTAGAATACGCCCTTAATATTTTATCCACTAGCACCCTTCATAATATGACCCTAACCAAAATTTTATACCGTCGGATCCCCTCCTATGATCACCTATGGATTTTCGGTTGCCTTTGCTATCCAAACCTTGCCTCCACCACCCATAACAAATTAACACCCTGAACCACTCCGTGTGTCTTCGTAGGGTTTCCGCCTAATCATAGGGGCTATATTTGATATGACCCTACGTACCCATCAAATTCATATCTCACGTCACGTTACGTTTGACAAAACCATATTCCCTTTTTTGAACATCCAAAAACACTGAAAAATGAACTACACCTCTTGACGAGTCAGACACGTCCCCCGTCATCCTCAGTCAGTTGCGTTAGTGACTCACCGCCAGTCCGCCACTGCCACCCACCGCTGTCACCTCTAACAGAATCCTTACATCACTGTCACTGTCACTGTCTCGCCACAGTCTCCATCATCGCCAACTGCCGCCACTCCTGGCAGCCGGCGCTATAATAATAACCTCACCACCAGTCACCGAAACCCTTATCGCCCAACCGATGTGTCTCCATCATCGGACCACACTATAGCCGACCCTCTAGTTCGACTCCCTTCCCCCGACTTATCTCAGCCACCAGAAAACCAAACCATAAGTCGTCGACCCATCCAACCCTCGACCCAACCCACCGCCATCGCCATATTCAACAACAGTCATCAACCCTCGACCCAACCCAGAGCCCCGACAGACACCCCCTACAACACCATAACCAATGTCATGCCCAGAAAATACACACCCGACACCCCACCCTGTAGTCAACCCCAGTTCCTTCTCCCTACCCATTCAGTTAGTCAAATCCCTAAACCAACAACTCCCTCAAAATACCAAAAATACCCCTGCCCCCACCCACCGTATGGAAACCCGTGCTCAACATGGGATTTTCAAATCCAAAGTCCAGTTTAACTTGTCCACCCAAACCATTTCACTAATACCCAAAAATCCAAAATTGGCCAAACTAGACCCGAATTGGAATGTGGCCATGTGTGAGGAATTTAATGCTTTAATGAAATAACACACTTGGGATTTGGTTCCTAGGCCGGAGGGGGTGAACGCGATCCGATACATGTGGTTTTTTTGTCATAAATACAGAGACAATGGTGAGCTCGAGAGGTATAAGCGAGAATTATGGCTAATGGCACTAATCAGTAGTAGATGACATTGATTGTGGTGAAACATTCAGTCTGGTTATCAAACCGGCTACTATTTGCACTGTTCTGAGTATTGTTATGGGTAAGCATTGGCCAATTCATCAATTTGATGTAAAAATGCTTTTCTACACGGGGATTTGAAAGAAATTGTTTAGATGCACCAGCCGCCTAGATTTTGTCCATCCAACAACCCCTTAGTATGTATATCATCTCCGTAAGTCACTGTATGATTTAAAACAGGCCCGAGAGCTTGGTATAACCGCTTTGTACAGTACATCTTACAGATTGAGTTTATATGCAGTAAATGTGATACTTCTATATTTATTTTCATCGAGGTAGTAACATTGTTTATTTGTTGTTATATATGGATGACATTGTGCTTCACTGCCTCTTCTAATTTGTTGAGAAATGAGATTATTGCATTACTAAAGATTGAATTTGCCATGAGTGACTTGGGGAAGTTGAGCTATTTTTTGGGGATATCAGTGACCCGTTCTGCAGATTCTATGTTTTTATGCAGTGGAAAGTATTCAGATGAGATAGTGTACATGGCTAAAATGGCAAATTACAAAATTATGTTTACTCCAGTTGACTTTAAATCAAAGCTTAGTATTTTGGATGGTGATCCAGTGTCAGATCCCACTCTCTATCGGAGTCTTGTATGTGCACTATAATACCTTACTTTCACCAGGCCTGATATTGTTTATGATGTTCAGCATGTATGCTTATTCATGCATGCCCCTAGAGAGCCTCATTTTACTGCCCTTAAACGTATCATTTGATACGTTAATGACACACTTGATTATGGACTGCATCTATACCCCTCAGCACCGACCAAGTTGTTGTCATATACGGATTCTGATTGGGCAGGTTGTCCGGACACGCGACGATCCACCTCAAGCTATTGTGTGTTCTTGGGGGATAATCTCATTTCTTGGTCTGCCAAGAGACAGGCCACATTATCCCGTTCGAGTGCAGAAGCATAGTACAGAGGTGTTGCTAGTGTTGTTGTTGAGGTGTTGCTAGTGTTGTTGTTGAGGTCTGTTGGCTCGAAACCTTCTTTTGGAGCTTCAGTGTCCGTTGCGTAAGGCATCTTTCGTTTATTGTGATCCGGTTCAGCATCAGCGAACAAAGCATATTGAGATGGACATCCACCTTGTTTGTGAGAAGGTTGCACTCGATCATGTCAAGGTATTGCATGTGCCTTCTTCTTATCAGTATGCGGATATATTACAAAAGGCCTTCCTAGACATCTATTCCTTGACTTCAGATCCAGTCTTAGCATTTGGCCTCCTCCCGCTCAGACTGAGGGGATGTATTAGAGTGTATACAATATTATTTAGCCATATTTAGTCTTATGTAATTATGATAAATATAGGATCCATATTGTATAAGAATTTCATATTGTATACCCTATATATATTTTTTATTAATGAGAAAGGCTCACAAAGGAGATTAATACAATCTTACGATAACTTAAGATAATTTAGAGCGTATGACAAGCTTTTCTAAATTTGTTCCTTTCTCGCTTCTAATTGAAGAAAATAACAAACGAGTGTTCTCTGCGCGGGGAAAGCAACAATAACTTCAGGTGACACTAGTCAAGAGAGGGTAATAAATTGGTGAGCAAAAGGATAATTTCAAATTCACATGCCTAAACAGTATGTATACACACATAAGGAGTTGGTTCCTACACTAACTTGGGGAGGGTGAGGTGAGCCTGGGAGGATAGATACAAATTCAGAATTTGAAATTTATGAGACGTTCTACAATAACTTCAAGTTATTATACAATAATACCTGATTCACATTCAAATTTAGTGAATTTCTTAATTATATATATGCAGGATCTGACAAAACGTATTGATATAACATGAACCCATTGATCGGTTACAAACTGGATTCGCCTCTGGTGGAGGGCAGCGGTGTGGACCTACAGTGTTGAGTTCGGATTTTCGAATTTACCATTTTTGGCTTATATGCCTAAAAATGTTGAAAGATATTGGAGTATAAAAGATATTCGATTTTAAATTAATACTCTATTATTAAAGAATTAATGTAATTTTTTAAAATCTATTAAATTTAAATTATCAATATGATTGTGCTCGTGTTTTAAATTGATAACATATGGTTATGCTTGTTATGTCCTTAATGATAGGTAGGTGAAGGTGTTAGTAAAGTGAGTTTGGTGGCAAAGTCACATGTTTTTCTATGGGGATCATGACTACATATATCTTCTGGAATTAAGGACGTTTGTTGACAAATTAAATTGATGTATACGTAAATATATGGTATTGGTATGATTACGCCTTTTTTGATGATTTTGCAGATTTACTAGATCCAGTAGGTCACGGTTACATGACAACCCCCCATGTATCCTAGATTTTTTGTTCTTTTCGTACAAAAATATTGTGTATTCTACTTACATGCACATGAAACATCATGGTGGAAGTTTTAATTAACTTGCATGATAGATACAGAAATTGATTAAATTTCAAGTTTCTAAGAAAACTTTAATGTTTAAAGCGGTAATGTAAAAAAAAAATGAAAAAAAATCCGGCAATGTATAAGACAAACCATCTGAGTTATGCATTGTTAATGATCTAGTGATCATGGACTTACCTAGTATTTACCATTTCAATAAAAAATTAGTATCATGTTTGATTAATTTTTTAGACGTGACAATACATCATTTTATCATGATTAACTTTTCTCCGCTTCATAAGTTGCTTTGTTATGACAAAACAATCAAAGGTCAAAAGGTGAAGAACAAATAACGTAAGAAATTGCATCATACAAACGTAAAAAAATAACATATACTCCTTTAATAAGAAAATATACAAAAAGAGAAAGGACTGCAATAAGTGTAGGCACATGGGAGGTTGAGTTTTCAGTTTTATAGAAGAAGAAAATTAAGGGTTAAAGAGTTATTCAGTTCACATGTGGGTTTGGATTTGGGTGGCTATTTGCCACTAGGATTATAGCTGAAAAGAGTATTATGTTATCTAGTCATATTAATATGTATGATCTCGGAAATACTGGTTTCATAAACTAAATTTTGAGATTGAGTCAGATCAATCAAGATTCATTTTCATCTTTCATTTTGTTCTTAAAAGTAACCTGTGAATTAGGTCAACCTAATGGCTCACTGAAATATCTCTCAGATGGTCACTCAACTAAATATAGTTCTTTTAAAGAGTCACTTAACTTTATTTTATAATTCAAAAATTACTCAACTATTAGTATTTTACTTAAAAAGTCACTCAACTTTATTTTATAACCAAAAAGTTACTTAATTATTGATATTTCACCTAAAAAGCCACTCAACCAATTTAAATAATTTTTTCATTAAATTTTGATGGCATGGAAATTTTATTTTATGCTAATTTTTTATGAAATAAAAAAATACCCATTTTAATTAATTTTATTGACCCACCCCACTTGATCCGACATGCTAAAATTATATGGGCCAAAATATATATATATATTTATCGAGACCCCTTTCATTTACCATCATCAAATAAATAAAATCAATTTGTTGTTAATTTATTTTAATTAGTTGCATTTAAAAAAAAATTAACATCACTATAAAACATACCCATCGACGTCAAAATAACTTATTGCATGGCAACTGGCACACAAAATTTAGTCTAGATCAAATCAAACAAATGTTAAGACTTACATACTTAATCATTTACATAATTACATTTAGATATCTTTTTTATTAGACAAAGACAGTTAGAATATTATTAAGAATATATGTTAGGTTTACATAATTTTATTTATTTGCTGAGGGTAAAATAAAAAGGTCTTGGTAAATATATATTTGACCCATAAAATTTTAACAGGTCGGATCAAGTGGTGCAGGCCAAAAAGTAATTGATGCAAACAACAAATTTAATTAAATTTTCTTTTTATAAAATAGCTTTTGACAGAAATACCTTTACTCTTTTCTTATGTCTCTTTTATATAATACTTGCTTACAAGAATATCGATTATATTTTTTATGAAAATAAAAGAACTTAACGAGTCCATTTCATGATGTTTACTGATATCTGCTAAAAGTTGCTATATTGGGAGCTCAGTCCAGTGAGTTTCCCCTGCTTTTGATTTTTTGTCTTCGTTTTTGTTTCTTTCCTTTTTGTAGAGGTTTTCTTATTTTATTACCACCTTTTTTACCAAAAGTGTTTAGAAAAGAGAAACTATGCAAAATGGTTTAACTTCCAAGCCAAAACTGTAATAGTGAAGATATGAATAACCTGAATTAACTAGACCACTTTATGTATCTTAATTAGTTTGATTAGACATCAAATTTAAGAATAAAGAAAATTAAATTTTATAATCTTAAACTGAAAGTGTGTATGACATGCCAAAAATGTGTGCCCCTTGAATCTAGTGATTTAAAACATGCCACGTCATTTTTAATGTCATTAAGAGTGAAAATGAAAATGTAATTAAACTTACTAAATATACAAAAAAAAATAATTAAAATAGACATGGTTTCAGTTGTATCATGTATATATGCATAACTCAATATACCGCCACATTTATCTAAACTTGGTAGCCTAAAATTGAGGATCTTGTTTATGTTTGCGGAAGATTTGAATTTGTACGTTCATATTGAGCAAATCTCTTCAAGTGCCCACATGTGCTCCGCGTAAAATCAAATTTCAATGTATATATATACCTAGTTATTCTTAATTTAAGAGTAGAGAAACCGATCAATTAGATTTAAAAGTTCAGGTGGTGTGAAAATATCATCAAACTAATAAGGAATTATCACTTACATATTCATATGAACTATAAACAATAAGTTAATTTAAATCCATTTTAAGTAATTGAAATTTATATACATCTAGGAAAATTAAAGAAGCACTATATATATATATTATTATCTCATTATTTGCAAGTTGCAAATTGGTATCCTATTATTAGCAACTAGTAGTATTAGTCTCCTATCACATTACTAGCAAGTGGCAACTTGTTTCAGTAGGACTTAGAGAAGATTTGCTAACACGAAATGAAGAAGCTCAAAGCTTCCTTTAAACTTTTAGGCTTTGCCACAAGTCTAAGCATGAACCATTAGCCTACATTACTCCATTACCATATTTCCATGTGCCTTGAGCGAGCTAGCTATTCTCATCACCACGTGCAACTCACATGTATCCTTGTAAATCATAATTTTTGCTCAATTTTCCCCCTTTCATGCTTAAGGATGATTATTTCATATATCTTCTTTTTAGGCTACCATTCAAATTTTATCCCTATTTATAAAAGTCGTGCAAATATAATCTATATGATCTGTTGGATATGTAAAGCAGGACGGGAAGTAAATAAATATTACAAGTGTTCGAAAGGATAAACAAGTAGGCCAATGTTCAGAACTGCCGCAAAGTTGTTGAGTCTTAAATCTTGATAACCTGAAATCAAGAAACACTAAATCTGGATTGTTACAACTGTGTGCTGAGTCGAGTGATGACACTCTGTCTTTAAAACAAGATTGCCCCGTATATATGCTTTTACGTTAACGGGCAATAGTCTCCCAAGATAAAACAACACTTTAATCAACACTACAAAGCAAATAGGTTGATTCTGACGAAGAAAACAAATACGAATCGACTTGCTGAAGAAATGGAATAGGAAAGAAGAGTTCGTCCCAACGTTACTGCTCAATATATAACATAAGGGAGGTTGCTCAACTGCCCAAGACATGGTTGTTAATGGACATTAGTGAGGGATGTTAATGGCCATTAGTGGGTGCTGTTAATGGTAGGTTTATGGCCAATAAAATGAGGTTTGTTTATGGAGGAGTTAACAGCCAAGTAATGGCTGGTTAATGCTATGCTCCAAAAATCAACCCAAACGGTAGGCAGAAACTTTCTGCCTTCAGTTGTTGCCAAATTCATCTTTTCGAGAACTCAGGGACCAAACTGTAAATTAAACAATTTGGGGTCCAAAGAGATAACATCAGAATAAGCCCACGACCCCGACCCCGAGCCCGGACCGGACGGGCGGCGGCGGCGCATGTGTGGGCTTAGCCTTGAACCCAAGCACATCTAGGTCCTCCCTCCTTTAAACACATGGGATACCCCTTGGGGTCCCAAACCTTTAGCCAATTTAGAGACTTATAAATAGAGCAATTCTTCCTTTTCCCACCGATGTGGTAGATTTGTCCCACACCATATTTCCATGCCTCAAACACCTTACTTCGTGGACCAATATCTCTTTCATTTCTCAACGAAATTTGACGATTCTTGGCCCTACGGTCATCTACTCACTTAGTAGATTATGCACGTGAGATGAGACAAAGCCTCCAACATGCAGAACCCTAGTGTTTAATTCATTAAATATTGGTGGACGCACCTCCCCACCAAAAATAAATTTCCAACATAGTCTTTAGGACTAACAAAATATTAGATTATCGTCTAATATTTTTAAAAAATAGATTATGATCTCACATTTACTCATCAATTTGCTTAAAAAGAATCTTTAAATCGTGGTATGAAAGATCCATAAATTACAAGAAAAATAAAAAGGTCATTTGTTATACAGTTATCCTAAATAAAGGTAAACCTGCAATTTTTTTTATGGTAAATACAAAAACAACAACAACGTACCCAGTATAATTTTGCAAGGTGGGATATGAAGAAAGTAAGATGTATGCAGACTTTACTCGTACCATTGTGGGGTAGAGATGTTGTTAATGATAGACCTCGGCTTGAAAAAAAAAGCGTTTAAAATAAGATAATAAGTAAAAATATGACATCACAATAGCAAGATTCATGCAAACGAGACAACAAATACTAATACTCATAGAGGAAAAGAAATTACTAATTAGATACTACTAATAAGAACTCTTGGTTATTCACTAATTTTCTAGTCTAATTTTCGACCTTACCCATCTCTATCTATAGGATCTTATCTTCAGTAAGTAGTAAGTTGAAGGGGAATCATATCTTATTTAAATCACATCTCTCCATTGTACCTCACATATTGTAAAAGTTATTATTAATATTAAATTAACGAAAAGAGAGCATTTAATTACGTACCCTGCCATTGTACCTCCTCAATAAATACGCGCCCACTTTCCTTTCCCTCTCAATTCGTTCTCTACTCAACACCCCAAATCCCAGTTTTCCCTGTCTCTCAAATTTTTCTCTTCACACTGAACACTTCACTGTGAGAAAAATGGCTGTAATTTGGACACTCTGCATTGCTAGTCTTCTCTGTTTTCTGACGGCCGTTAACGGAAGAATCCCCGGCGTTTACATCGGCGGCCCCTGGCAAAGTGCCCATGCCACCTTCTATGGCGGCTCTGATGCCTCTGGCACCATGGGTATCTTACCCCTCTTCTCTCCATTTTACGCAAAATTCTTCGAGTTTCACTTAACTATACATACTATACTTCTATATGATAAGAATCAATAGAATTAAATACTATACATATTTTAGTACTCGTGTAAGTCTAACACCCTGTTTGATCAAGTTTCTGAGATGTCATTTGAAAAAATAAATTATTTGGCCAAAATTTTAGGAGTAAATAAGTGTTTTTGAGAGTAGTAAAATTGATTTTTAGAAGATAAAAAAGTATTTCATCAATAGAATTAAATACTATACATATTTTATTACTCGTGTAAGTCTAACACCCTGTTTGATCAAGTTTATGAGATGTCATTTGAAAAAATAAATTATTTGGCCAAATTTTACGAGAAAATAAGTGTTTTGAGAGTAGTAAAATTGATTTTTAGAAGATTTTATCCTTCTCAATTTATGTGGGACCATTTAACCGGATACAAAATTTAAGAAATCCTACTTTTGTTGAGTTTTATTAGCAATAAGTATATCTTTAAAATTAAATGGATCTAACAAAGGTAAAAAATAAAGATGGTGTCATCAAATAGTTCTCAAATAAGTAAATGTGACATTTATTTTGAGACGGACTAAAAAAAATGGTGTCACATAAATTATGATGGATGAGTAATTTTTACTCAAAAATACTTTTTGAAAAAAAACATTTGAGAAAATATATTTAAGTACTCTTTAGAAGCTTAATCAAACACTAATTACTGCTTAAAAGTGTTTTTCTGATTTATTAGTAAAAGACAAACTGTTTCTCACATATATCTTAAAAAAATACTTTTTAAAATAAGCAAATTTTAAAAATTTGGCTAAAGGTGATGAGTTGTTGTTTGATCATGAGATTTTTTATCTTTTTCCTTGGAATATTTTTTATTCTATTTTAAAATCAGTATTTTATTATAAAAACTTGAAATCTAACTTAGAAAATTGTTCCAAACTTGTATTTCAACTTTAATTTCAAATAACATTGAACATAAATCCATGGCCAAACGCCTACTAAATTTTGAATTCGGACACTGCTTAACCTTACTCTGTTTTCTACTCTTCACGTGAATCCTCTGTTTTCTCCTCAAAATTAAAATCCTATAGCTGATTTTCTAAGCCCAATTAAACCTATTTTAACGTCCTTAATAATAATAAAAAAACCAATTAAACATATTTTAAGTTCAATTAGAAGGTTACTGATGGTTTTATAATGGCTAATTTATTTTTCAAGGTGGAGCTTGTGGCTATGGGAATCTGTACAGCCAAGGTTACGGAGTGAACAACGCAGCACTGAGTACGACCCTTTTCAACAATGGGCAGAGTTGCGGGGCTTGCTTTGAGTTAAAGTGTACGAACGCTAAGGAATATTGCATCCCTGGAAATCCTTCCATTTTTGTGACTGCTACTAATTTCTGCCCACCAAATTATGCTTTGCCTAATGATCATGGAGGATGGTGCAACCCACCTCGCTCACATTTCGACCTCGCCATGCCTATGTTCCTTAAAATTGCTGTGTACCGTGCTGGAATTGTTCCTGTTAACTACCGAAGGTTAGTCACACAGTGCTTAAGCTATAATTCCCCTTTTTCCTACTGCACTTCCTTCATTCTTTTGGGGTTTTTTATTTTTTATAAATCAATTACTATAACTAATTTCACTTATTATAAACAAGCACTTCATCTATTCCAATTTATGTGTCACAGTTCGAATTTGAGAGTCAAATAGTTTAATTTTATCGTGGATTCGAGCATATAATCTTTAAATTTGGAAACTATATAAAAAGTCATATAAATCACAAATAATAATTAACAATTTAATATATTATATAAAAAAAATTACAGTAAAAAAAAGACTTGTTTAAATTTCAAAATCTGAAAGTAGTCACGTAAATAAACTGGGACGGGGGAGTAATATCTTATAGAAATTCTTTTATAAAAATTAAGCTTACTCACTTACACTAAAACGGTATTCGACATGTAGTTATTGTTGTTAGAGTTGGTTACGTGTTAGACAAGGTTTAACAAGTATTATGCTTTAGGTTTATTTAAACTAAACTTTCCAGTTTCATGAAGGTTAATTTTGACACTGCATATAATACGGTTACGGAACTGATTTTAGCCTCCATACTACTAAAATATCACTTGGTTCACTTTTCATTTTAGATGATTTATAATCAAATAAATATTTATGACTAAATTTAAATTAAAAGTTTTAAAGTTTTTTATTTTATTTTGTGTTCAGTTAAAAGGTATAACATAAATTAAGACAAATCGAGTATAATGGAACGGGGAATTGGGTTAGCGGGCATATATCTTTGTTATGATTAATATCTCTATTTTCCCGGATTTTCGGCAATACCGTTATTGAATGTCGTAGAATCTATTGAGTTTTTTTAGACCTGTGGTAAATACTTATCCGCATTAGCTTCGGGGTTTACATCAAAATTGATGTAATTTACTGTAGTTAAATAATTTAATAAAATGAATATATATTTTGCTTTGATATAAATATTAGGCTTGAGTAAAATTTATACCTGCTACCTAAAACCCACGAGTCCTAGTTATGGGGATAAGCTTCATTAAATGCGTTTTCCTACAAATGGTCCCCTATCCTCACCTATAGAAAACGCGTTTTCCTATTTTTGGTGCATTTGTGTTTAATGCTAGCTAGTGATGAACCTCAAATATTGAGATTCATACTAAATCTATTTTATCACAGGGTCCCATGCAAAAAGCAAGGAGGAATCAGATTCACAATCAACGGTTTTCGATACTTTAACTTGGTGTTAGTGACCAACGTTGCTGGTGCAGGTGACATTCAGAAGGTTTATGTTAAAGGTACAAAGACAAATTGGATTTCCATGAATCGCAATTGGGGTCAAAATTGGCAAACAAATGCCATGTTAGTTGGACAACCCCTTTCTTTTCGAGTCACTGCCAGTGACCGCCGCAGCTCAGCCTCTTACAACATTGCACCAGCTAACTGGCAGTTTGGTCAGACATTCGACGGAAAGAATTTCCGCGTTTAATTTCACACAAAAAGAAAAAAGAAATACTCACACCATTTCCTGCCTTCAATTGTTCTCTTTTTTATCTGGGAAAAATTGAAGTACGCGGGGATTAATTTCTTTTTCTTTTTTATTACAATCAACTTTCTGGGGAATGGGTTTGTTACTTTTTATTTTTATGTATTTCTTTTTTACTTATGTGATGTAAGTGGTTGTTGTTAAAAGGTAAAGTAAAAAAGTTATAGAGGCTGAAGTGGCTACAAAATGACCAAATTTAGGGGAAACTTGTAGCCCGCAGCTTTATATGCATATTGTTTACTGATGTAATGGCAAATTACTTGCCTAAGTTTATGAATATATTTTTATACTGCAAACCTTGTATTTTGTTAGTACATGAGATGTTTCAATTCATTTCCACATCTTCCGAATTGTGTCTCTGTTGAGCATACAATAACAACATACCCAGTGAAATCCCACAACGTAGTGTCTGGGAAGGGTAGAGTGTATACAGACATTACCTCTACCTTGATAGGTACAGCGGATGTGAATGAAATTTGAATTTATTGAGCATGTGAATGGAATTTGAATCCAAGGCAAAAATGCAACTAGAGATTATAAAGTGTGAAAGAATTTTAGTTTAACACGCAATCGAAGATTAAAAATAGAAATTCTAAAATTCTAAAGGTAGTGTTGTTGTCTTTCATCTTCTGCAACCTGAAACATACTATCAAGTATCAACACGATTGAAGTTCAATTACAGAAGTTTAATACTTGGGAGCTATTTCACGCCCTAGGTCTTATTCCTTTCTTATGGCTAAAGAAGTATTACTGCGAATACTGAAATGGTATTTATGCGGGGCGAGTGTTGGGCAGGACAATGTATACGTTTGGTGTAACATATTAAAACTTTTGCAGGACAAGTTTTCATCCGTCTCGTCTTTCCTCGCCGTGCCCCGTTGTCATTCCTTTTTTCTTCATATTTGATAAATCAAGAAATTTCATACGAAAACAAGAACAGAAATAAAAGAAATTGAGGATACTGTAAGAATGTATTAATCTCTCTTGAAAAGTCTTTCTTATTAATACAAAATATATATAGGGTATACAATGTGAAATCTTATACAATAGAAATTATATATTTACCATAATTACATACGACTAAATATGGCTAAATAATATTGTACACACTCTAATACACCCCCCTCAGTTTGAGCGGGAGGAGGCCGGATGTTAAGACTGGATCTGAAGTCAAGAAATAGCTGTCTAGGAAGACTTTTTGTGAATATATCCGCATACTGATAAGAAGAAGGCACATGCAATACCTTGACATGACCGAGTGCAACCTTCTCACGAACAAAGTGGATGTCCATCTCAATATACTTGGTTCGTTGATGCTGAACCGGATTATGAGATAGATAGATGACGGATATGTTATCACAATAAACCAAAGACGTCTTACGCAACGGACATTGAAGCTCCAAAAGAAGGTTTCGGAGCCAACAGAGACCTCAGCAATAACATTAGCAACACCTCTGTACTCTGCTTCTGTACTCGAACAGGATAATGTGGCATGTCTCTTGGCAGACCAAGAAATGAGATTATCCCCCAAGACCACACAATCAACATCCGTATATGAAAACAACTTGGTCGGTGTTGAGGGGTATAGATGCAATCCATAATTAAGTGTGCTCTTAACGTATCGAATGATACGTTTAAGAGCAGTACGGCTCCCTGGGGGAATGCATGAATAAGCATACATGCTGAACAACATAAGCAATATCAAGCCTGATAAAAGTAAGGTATTGTAGTGCACCTACAAGACTCCGGTAGATAGTGGGATCTGACACTGGATCACCATCCAAAGCACTAAGCTTTGATTTAGAGTCAACTGGAATAGATATGATTTTGCAATTTGTCATTTTAGCCATGTACACAATCTCCTCTGCATACTTGCGCTGACAAAAAAACATAGTATCTGCAGATCTAGTCACTGAAATCCCCAAAAAATAGTTTAACTTCCCCAAGTCAGTTATAGCAAATTCCGTTTTGAGAAATGCAATGATCTCATTTTCCAACAACTCAGATGAGGCAGTAAACACAATATCATCCACATACAATAATAAATATGCAATACTACTACCTCTATGAAAAATAAATAAAGAATTATCACACTTGTTGTATACAAATTCAATCTGCATGATATATACTGTGCAAAACAATCATACCACACTCTAGGGGACTGTTTCAAACCAATAAAGTGACTTATGGAGACGACACACATACCGAGGAGCTGTTGGATAGACAAACCTAGGTAGTTGATGCATGTAAACAGTTTCCTTCAAATCCCCATGAAGAAACATATTTTTCACATCTAGTTGATGTATCGGCCAATGCTTACCCATAATAATACTCAGAACTGTGCGGATGATAGCCAGTTTAACAACTGGACTGAATGTCTCACCACAATTAATGCCCTCCTGCTGATTAGTACCACTAGCGACAAGCCTCGCCTTATATCTCTCTAGATTATCATTGTCTCTGTATTTGTGACGAAATAGCCACATGCAGCAGATCATATTCACCCCCTCCGGTCTAGGAATCAAATTCCAAGTGCGTTGTTTTGTTAAAGTATTAAACTCCTCATACATGATCGCATTCCAATTGGGGTCTAGTATGTCCAATTTGGGGAGATGGTTTGGGTGGACAAGTTGAACTGGACTTTGGGTTTGAAAATCCCGTGTTGGGCACGGGTTTCCATCCGATGTGTGGGGGCGGGTCGGGTATGTTCGTTGGGTGTTGGGTTGGGGTCACAGTCGGGGTTTATTTCCGGGATCTGGTCGAGTGTCAGAATCTGGTGGCGGTTAGGTGCATCAGACTGTGGACTGGGTATTGTAACGGGATAGGTGTGGCTGATCTGGGTAGGTCGAGGGTGAGATGTGGGTTTCTGTGTAGGGTCGACGATGTGAGGTAGTGTGTCAGTGGTGGGTTGGGATTGGTTGGGTGATATGGTGTTGTGATACAGTGTGATTGTCCATTGGTTGGTGTGGTTGCGTGGTTGTGTGGGGGTGGTGGTGGTGACACAGTGGGGGGGATACTGATCGGTGGTGGTACTGTGATGTTGGGCCAATTGCCGATGGTTGTGGCTATCGGTGTTGGCGGTGACACAGCATTGTATGGTGGCAGAGGCATAGAGATACCACCGGAGGTGGCAGTGATGGGTGGTAGGGATGGCGGTAGTGGACCTAGGGTGGTGGCCGAGGCTGGACTGCCGGTGGTGGAAGTTAGTGCTGCGGCTACCGCCGGAACAGTGGCAACATGACGGAATACTTGTTGAACAAGCAGTGATGGATCCGAATCTTCGAGAAATTGGTAATTAATGACTCAGAATTTTTTAATGTTGTCAAACGGGAAAGCATACTCAACAAAGGTGATGTGGCGAGAAATTATGATTTTGTCGGTGGAGAGCTCATAGCACAAGTACCCCCTATGGTTTGACGAAAAAAATAGGAAGGCGCACAGAGTAGAACGGGGTGCTAATTTGTGAGGGGCTGTGGATGTCATATTTGAGTAACACGGAGAACCAAAAATTCTAAGGTGGTCATAGGTAGGGATCCGACGGTAGAGAATTTCAGTGGGTGTCCTATTTTGAATCGCACGAGTAGGTAAAATGTTGAGAATGTGTTCTACCATTTTTAGTGCATATACCCAAAAAGTAGGAGGGAGACACACATGAAAAAGGAGGGTACCAATCATATTATTAATGGTTCAGAGAATTCGGCTTTACCATTTTGAGGGGAGGTATATGGGCACGAGAAATGAAAGCCGCACTGAATTTATGAAATAAGGAATTATTAAACTCACGACCATTATCACATTGAAATGATTTTATGTCTTTTTCAAATTGCGTTCTAACCAGTGTACGAAACTCAACAAATTTGAAGAACACTTGAGATTTGAGTGGATAGACCCAAAGAAAGTGAGAGAAATCATCCAAAAATATCAGATAATATTTGTGGCCTAAGTTACTAGATGTGGGAGATGTCCATAAATCAACGTGAATAATATCAAAAGGGGAGAAAGTAGTACTCATAGAAGCCGTAAATGGTAGTCTAACGTGTTTCCTAACTGACACGAGGAGCAACTATGAGAACGATTCCCTTTGTTACATTGGATTAAACTTCGGTTTCTAAGAGAATCAAAGATGTGAGAACCCGGATGACCAAGTCTACTATGCCACGTAGAGGGAGATATGATTATTAAAACGGTGGGATGAGTGACACTAGTAGCGGATGTGGGTAGGAACGAATATAGGTCCCCCTCACTATTGCATCGCGAAAGGAGTTTCCCTGTTCGGAGGTCCATTACGAAAAATCCAAACGGGTCAAAAGTAATTGAGATAGAATTATCGATGGCAATTTTTCTGATAGAGATTAAATTTTGATGATGTTTGGGGCATAAATGACGTTTTTAAGAGAGAAGTGTGGATGCGGTGGTGGGGTAAGGGTGTGGCCGAATCCTTGAATTGGAATGTGATGACCACTACCGACCATAATAAATTGTGGAGTTGGTAACTGGCGCAGTTGAGGAAGATTACCTGAATTGTTGGTAAGATGAGACATGGCGCCCGTATCCATATACCACGCATTATCGCATTGTTGACGGGTCAAGAAAGCCATTGATTTATTATTAGGTAAAGAACAAAATTTTAATTATTATCGGGTAAGGATAAAGGAAAGAAAAATAGAAAGCAGATAAAACATCCAATATGCATTCTTTCTCGGGCAGTGGAGAAACAGAAAATAGGATTGCTTGTGTGATGTGTTGGTTCTCGGACTGTGAGGAAAATAACTGTGGAAGAGAATCCTTGGGAAAGGACAAAGTTGCAGGTGCAGGGAAAAGACAAGACAATTGATGTGTCTCTGTTCAGCCGTCGGACCAAGCTCCGAGAAAAGAAAAGAGGGGGTAGGGTTTAGGCTTTTGATACTATGTAATAATGTATTAATTTTTTTGGAGAGATTTTTTCATTAATACAAAATATATATAAGGTATTCAATGTGGAATCTTTATACAATATGGATCCTATATTTACCATAATTACATAAGATTAAATATGACTAAATAATATTGTACACACTCTAATAGATAGTAATAGTAAATAATGAGCGACATTATTTAATGGAACATAATCCACCCACCTTTAATTGATGTTTTCCTTTTAATAGGTCTTACCTGGCGCAAATCTGAATTAGTTGAGGGCACAAAACAAATTTTGTACACGGGAGATAAACCAAGAAAAAAATGAGGGACAATATTTGAAGTCTGAAAAACTGATTCTTCCCCTATTTATATAAAGCATCTACGCTTCCCTTTTTGGCTTGGGTCGTAAAAAGACAATCTAAGCTAGGTTCTATTTAGATATCAGTCAAAATTGACAAACAAAAGAACAAATCTTGATATTCTCTAATACTAGAAAGAGTTAAAAGTTAGGATAGGTCAAGGGGATTGTTTTTATTTTTCGCCCGCGATTCGATATAATTCAAATTTAGCATGTATAAGGCTTATACAAAAGGAAGCACTTCCTATCAAAATAATTTTCTTTTTTCGGTGTTTTAATTCGAGATCATTGGTTAAGAATGGTGGGTACACGGATATTCAAAATAGAATAACAAATGGACCATTTCCTTTTGCTACTTTTTACGGCACTGAAAATTCTCCCATCTTTAACTTTCCAACTTGTTAGTCAACCAGGTGCATATTCTTTGGTTAAAGTTAGTCCATTAGAGATGAACTAGTGGTTTATAGTGTCGTCATGTAGTCATTACTTAATTATCCTATTCCTATTTTAGCGGAATTTATTCCCTAAACCATTTGTGATTTACTAATTTGACTTATCTTTAATAATTATTCCCAATTTTCATCTAGTTGTCTTTGATAATTCGGGATTAATTTGCAATTTAGGGTGTGTTGATATGAATTTTCCATGTTTGATTGGTCAAATATTTTGAATATTATAGGAAAACAAGTTTCTTAAAAATGAGAAAAATGACTCCCCTAATAAAAGTAAAGAAAACAAATTTCATAATTGACATTCCAAGTTTATTATCCCAACCCCCGTCCCTTTATCATCCCACCCCTGCCACCCCCCGAACCCCCACTCCCCACCCCTGCCACCCCCGAACCCGCACTCTCCACCCCATTCTATCCTTATAGTTTTTTGCTAGATTACATATAAATGCCCTAGAAATAATATTATTTCCTTACTAACCGAACACTAGAAAATGAGTAAGAAATTCACTTGTTTTCCAAAAAAAACATTTTTCATGAAAACCAAATACACCCTTATTGTCTTTTCATTTATAAGTTGTATATTTGATTTTTCTTTTAGTTATAAGATTATTAGAGCAAAAGCAAATTCCATAAAGTTATGCAACACTGTTGAAATCCATCCAAGATGAAAAGGTTTGAAAAGGAGAAAGGAACATATTTGCCTTTCTCCCTATCAATACTTCTCGTGGAAATGGTAACAAGTCTCAAGTGGGGCAAATGTATAGTATTGATGGATGCACTTTTCATTTATTGGTCGTGTAAGAATATCTTATGGGATTTGTTTTGGGACATTATATTCATAGCTTTAATATTTTAGATTGAAGTAAATATAAGAAAAAACATTATAACAAGTGAAAGAAATTAATTCAGTAGTAATATAATGGATTAAACTCATCTATAACCACTTTTCGATTACAACTTCATGAGGTGATCATTTTTCAATGATAAGATGTAAAAGAGGGTCATTTACACTTTTGACCGTAGTTTGTGTTGGTCTTAAATTTTTGCACTCTCAAGGAAAAAATAAAAAATCGCAGGCATAACTTAATATTTTCACATCATCATATCATTCACATAAGTTATGCCTATTTTTTTTTGCCGGTCACTCTTATAGAACTTATGCCCTATAGGCATAACTCATAAATTTAATTTTCAAGGGAAATTTTTAAATACCAGGCCCGTTTGAAGATCAAACCGTGTAATTAAATGTATAAAAGAGCCCACAAATGCTATTTCTACTCTATCATATAATTGGAGGCCTGGCCCATAGATTTAAAATGAGTTTCGGCCCAAAAGTTTTGTTGACTTGCAAAAAATGGACGCGTGGACGCCGTCTGTGGGAATCGAACCCACGACCACGTGGTTAAAAGCCACGCGCTCTACCAGCTGAGCTAAGACGGCTACTTGCTTTTGTTATTTGTTAAATAAAAATATGGTCATACGATTGAACAATGAGTTGGCTTGACGCATTACTTTACTACAAATATAGAAGCAGGAACGAGAGGAGCTTCGCGTCAAAATCTCTGTTTCAGCTGCCTACTTAATCTCGGCATACCTTCGGATTGTCTCTGTATCCCTACCTCCTTTATCACTGAACAATTATTTAAGATCTTAGCTGGTGATCCGAGCTCTACCATTAGCAAGAACTTACTTCGGTGGCATATCATAAGGAATTCGAATAACTATCTCAAATACAGTATCCGGAAATACCGCTTGAGAAACCCTCAATCTCCACGGGCTTATTAGCTAAATGGAAATTGACACATACAATAAGCTACCCGTGGAATGACTTTGTAATGCTTATCTCAAGTTGAAAAACAAATCCCAGGACTATTTTGTCCAGTTTTGCTATTTTCATTAATTAAAAACAATATTTACCATGGGGCTAACGGTTGTAGCATTCTGTTATATACACTCCAATTTATATGAAAAAGTCTTTTCAACTCACAGTGGGACCCACCTAAGCAAGGTGAACATGTTTTTCCTTCTGTTTAAAAACTCAAAATCCTTGGTTATTCATACGTGGAGAGGGATATAAATTAGGACTATTCTTGCTTAAATTTCATAAGCTAAAAATATATTACATTATGCTGCCTATTAGTTTTTGCACTAAAAATAAGCTGTTGACGTGATTATGTTTCGGAGGTAAGGAAAAAGTTAAAATCAATCTAAGCTAATTGAAAAAACTCAAGCTGCCTGTATGCAAAAAAGAATTTAAAATAAATTAAATGTTATCAATGAATATTTTTCTATAAAAAATCAAATTAAATTTCAACGGTAAACTAGATGAACGTTGTTCGAAGGAAAGCAACACACATGCACACAAAAATAAAACGGGTTATAAATTTTATTAAAAAAATATGAACACAACAATCAGCTTTTCTTTTATATTGCACTTCTAATTTTTCTTTTGTCATGACCAATTACACTATGTAGAAACTTTTCTACACTATTAAATAATTTGTGAATGCATTTATGGCCTTGAAGTAATTCATGAAAATTCCTTCTTAACTTTAGCTTTTAGGTGATATATTTAGGATCCAACAAAATTATGATACTTTGTGTTTTACTAATTTTAAGTGATGCAAATCAGCTTTTGGCAACAATAAGGGCTAATTAGTCAATAACCCACCGTGCAACTTCAACTATAGAAAGCCATCTTCTTTTATACTTCTGAAATAACAAGGGGAGGGAAGTAGAGAGGAGCATGATTTTGTAGTTGCAACCAACTCACAAATACACACTTCAAAATATATTTTGTTATATTTAATAGTGTTGTTATTGGGCCCGTACTCAGCACGCTATCCCTTACTAGTCATTTAAAAATTACTATTGTAGTAGTGTATACTTTACATCATTCTTTTTCTTTATACTTCATCCGTCTCATATTACTTACTCATTTTTTGTGTGGATTTCCCTCAAATATACTGGTCTTTAATTTTTGTTTCTGTTATTTATTTTATGAAAATATTCAGGTTTACTTCGCAAAGCATAATCTTTATAATAATTTTTTTTTTTAAAACTGAATTTTTGTCTCGCGCGGCATAAATTATGTGGAATTAAGTTATGCGACATAGTTTTATAGTAATGTTTTAAATTATGTTGAGTGTTGGAAATTATGCCTTATCCGACATAGTTTGTGTGGATGTTATGATACATATGTTGAAGTTAAACACTAATTATGCCCGCCGAATTATTAAATTGCGCCTTTTTCATATTATATTGAGCGTTGACAATTATGTCTTATCTGACATAATATGTGCGTTGTGTATGATACATATGCCGCGCCAAAAATATGTGCGTTCTAATTATGCCGCGCCAAAAATAATAAAGGGCAAAAATTAAAGAACTCAAATTTGAAGGGCAAAATTAAAGACCACCTCAAAATAGGGGTGTTTGTGCTAATGACCCATTACTTATTCACTTTCCCTCTTACACGCTCCTTAAAAAATCATAAATAAGAAGTGTATTGTTTAGGGTAAGATGAGAAAAATTTAATTAATTCTATCTTAATTTTATAAATAGACAAATAATTTGAAATAATTATTATTAATAATACGGTCAAATAATATAGAAAGGAGGGAATACTTTTTATGTTATTCATGGTCCTCTACGGACTAAAGCAGTAGAAAGTGAAGGAAAAATGGGAAATCTAGAATAGCACTTTTGCAAGCCATCATCCATTTTATGTTTTTGCTGTGTACTCCTCCCTCTCAATTTATGTGAAACATTTTAATTGGGCATAAAAATTTATTTAATAAAAAAATTGTGATATAAAGTAAGTTATAAATATTTAAGTAATTGTAAATCCATTTCATTAAGAATGAAATAGAAAATATAAAGTTAAATTATTTTAAATATATAAATAAATAAATAAAAAATTTAGACAAATTTAAAAAGAAAATGTATTATATAAAACAGAGAGAGTATTATTGAGTTTCAGACGAACAAATAATGAAAACCAATTCAACACATGAGGATCTTACTGAAGTGGAGGTAGATGGGATAAAATCTAGCAACTTTGGTTTAAATATCATATTTATCTTAAATATTTATTTAATATGTATGAATGATTAATATAGAACCCAATAACTCAAAAAATTAAAATCTAAAACTCATAAATTACAAGTCACGAATCTACCGCCGGATCTTATTTAGTACAATCAAATCCTTCTATAGTAACACGGTTTGGCTAAATATTTTTTGATTGCTATAGATGAAAATTGATTCTAAAAAAGACTTGGCCATTACAATGAAATATTATTCAATGGATATGTGCCGTGACTTGGAGATCTACTTTGACATTTATCTATCAATCTAACTTAAATGATACAATTCGAGATGCACACAAACGGATAACTCGAAAATACAGAGATTTAGAGCCCATTTGAATAGGCTTGTAGCTTTTGACTTACTCTCCCCGAATCAAAAGCAATATCCACTTAGCCATTTACACACCATTTAAGAAAATATTAACTTCTAGACAAAAATAAATAATTGACTAAAATGCTCCTAATTAAATATGTATTGAAATTGATCACCAAACACTTAATAAGGACATATCTGAAAAAATAAGGTCAATTCTTTCTTGATTTGGTAAGTGGACACTTTTTTTAAATAAAAATAAATAAAATGGACACTATTTTTTATCCGGAGGAAGCATAAGCCAAAAATAATAAGTTAGAAATTCTAGCTTATGACTTTTAACTTATTTTTGTCATTTTGACTTTAAAACAAGTGAGTAAAAATATTTTTCAATTTTACCCAAATACTATAAAGTTCTAAACAGGCTCTTAAATGCTTGCTAGAAGTATTAATTTCTCCAATGGGAGGATTCTAGGTGAGTGCAAACGAGATATTACACCCTCCATTTCATTGTATGTGATAATGTGATTTGATTGGTAAAATTTAAGGGGAAAAAATGAAAGACTTCTCACATAGACCAAAAGTACTTTTAGAACGATAAAATAAAAACTTAAAAGTAAGTTGGCAAGTGTAAACGTTGTATCTCTTGATAAAAAAAGTGTGAACGTTTAGATCTATCCCAGGTATGTATCTTTCGAACTACTTTATTTTCCATTATAAAACCTCCTTCGTTTCAGCAACAACCACCAAAAAAAAAGTGTGAACATTGTACTCTTCCCGTCCTTTTTCAGAAGATGAACTTGTTCACAGCATCAATGCTTATATTTGCGAAATATATAATGTCCTTATCAACAGTTTCAGAATTTATCCAATGTCCTTAAGTGGTACAGCATAGTTAGCAGATAAATAATATAAAATTTCCAAAACTGAATGAAAACTCAGTGAGAGCAACATGTGTAAGATCCACCATTTGAGTCCCGAAAACTTGATAGTTTTACCTTATTACTGGTATTAACTGCAAAGATACTACATAAACAAACAATTGATCATATTGAACAAGTAACTATTTTCAACAGAACTTCTGTAACAACGTACTTAAGGGAGTTTCTATACTAATAGATTGCAACTTATCTTCAAGTTTAATTGTACTCACTGCTATAATATCTATGCATAATGAATGGCCAAGGGCCTACAAATAATTGGCGTATGTGAGAAAAAGGAAAAGAAAAATCAAAACGTCTAACAAAAATGAATATATGCAAAGGTCAATCAATTCTTATGGAAGTTGATGAGGTTTTACAAAAAATCCACCTGTGTGGCAGCCGGTGTCACGGAACCACGCTTAAAACACTGATTCCAGCAGTAATCCTGCACAACAGAAAAGATGAAAATTGTTTGATGTAATCCAATTGGAACCAAATACTAAAATGCGGTCACCCCCACCCCCACCCCCCAACAAAAAGAAGAAGAATATTTTCAGAAATGTCACAAAAATAATAATGTCACAAGCGATAGATGACATAATAATGCTAGTGCTAACACGAATAGTTGAAGGAAAGCATGGCAGTGAACCCCGTTGGCAGATAACAGAATACTGTTAGTGCTTTGAGTAGCAGAGGCAGCAATATAAATGACTTTTACATTGTCAGTATTGGGAAAAATGATACTTCACACCAATAAAGTCAGAAAAGAAGTTGCATCATCCATGAGCATAGTTTAACTATCTAATCAACGATTACTAAGACACACTGTTTACTGGACTCTTTCTCTGAAGTTAGAACAAAAGCATATGGTTGAGCCGAAATTATATTAGAAGAAAGAAACTGTTAGAATATTCTGCACCTGAGTTAATAATAATGTTATTAAGTGTTTGTATTAGGAAATTACGCATATATATCAGTTGGAACTTTGGAATTGATTTCAGATTCAAGTCATTCAACCACTAGAATAGTGCAATATTTTGTAATTTTAAAGGAAAGGATTGGCGCTTACCATAGGGTTCTAGGCGATGCCCACTTTTGTTGCACGTAAACAATCTGCTACATGAGATATCTCTTTCACAGTTGAACCATTTATTCCAGTACTAGTATTGTGCTGCTCATTATCGAATGCAAACTTAAGCTGTTTCTCCACAGACTTGAAGATGGATTTCCGTTTAGACCTTAATTGATATGGAGGAGAGGCATTAAAAGCTTTGGTATTGCATGGCCCAATGCCATTGTAAGCAGGATTTCTCGAAGAACTTCCCCTATTCATGCCATATTTTTCTGAACTGTCGGCTTGTTTCTCCTCACAAGCATCACGCACTTCATCCTTACTCATATCTCCATCTGCATGCCCAATTTTATTACCTGGCGTGGAGCTCAACTTCCTCTTCCTGAATATGGAAGGCGTGTTTGGGAAGCTTCTAGCAGCAGTTTTCAGTATAGATTCAGGGGTTTGTGTGTATAAACTACTTCCCTTCAGACTACTAGGTGGAGTAAAGAAACAACTAGGAGACAAACTTGGACTTGAATCAGATTCACAATGAGCGCATCGGATATTTAGATGATCTGAATCCATTGAAATACAACTTCCTAACTGTGGCGGTTCATAATACAATGTACCACATGTAGGTATTTCACAAGAAAATGGAGTTTCAATGACTTTAAGTTGATCAACTTCAGTATTTGTTCCATATCCTTCAAATCTGATTTCTGTACTTGGTTTAACGTAGATAGCATCTATTACTGGTGACTGTGCCTCCCACCTAACAACTTCAGAATCAGCAGACTCATTTTGTGGACCACTATTGGAAGAATCAATATCAATATTTGCAACCAGCAGTTTGGCATCTTGATGATTCATGCCACCATTTTCTATTCTACATACGTCGGTAGTTCCTGATGAAGCAAGCTCAGTTGAATCTGATCCTTTATGTGAGGAAACAAGCGCCTTTTCAGCTGAAGCTGTACCGGTGGTGTCCTTGCAACCATTTTGAAGACCATCTCTACCAACAGGTGGAAGGTTTCCAGTAGCCAAATAAAAGTCTAACTTCTTCTTCAAAGAGCTATTCCAATGGTTCTTGATTGCATTATCAGTCCTGTATAAAATTTAGTCCAGTTATGAGCAAGATATTTTGGTTTTAGAGACATAAAGGGTACTATGCATTAGTTCAGTATGCTTGAGCATACTTCTGTAAGTTACTACCTCATGTATATGGCACAGTGGCTGAAACAATGCTTTAACTTCAGAATTTATACTCAAGGCCAATGGTTCTTTTTTCTGATGGTTCAATGTATACAAGTTTGAGTATCAACAGTTACCAGCAGATAGCACTAGGTAAGAGACAAATAAATCAGATGATTAAAGCTCCTATGATATTTGTTTATCAATGTGATATCCCCAAATAAGAAATATGCATGTACACTAGTAAAGCCATTATCTTTTTCTCTATCACAATTGGGTGAAAAATATGTAGCTATTATGGGAATAATACGCATATTAATCGGACAAACAACAAGCATGAAGTTAAACATCATGCACCTAGTCGTGACGCCTACAAATTAGCTGCAAAACAAAGGCCTTCACACAGTCCCACATAGTGTCATCACTCACTGGACAAGCCTTTCTACTTGTACCAGTTGAGTTTTTGTACCTTACCACGGAAACTCCGCTAACAATGTCGTCTGGCCCAGCTGCCCCAACTGAAGTTAACCATTTCTTTTTGATAAGTAACTGAACTTAACCATTTGACTTCTCACTATAAGAGGAACAGAAGACCTCTTGAATTAGAGTTTGAACTCACCTTCTTTCTTTTATTTCATAGCCTCTTCCATATTCTCAATCGGAATAGCCAGGACTTAAATCTTTTTCTTTCACTACAAGATATAATAGCATAAAATTGAGTACATTATACACAACTCCAGGAGCTCCACACAATCTTTCAGGATTTTTTTCCCTATAGTTTTTCTTTGGTGACTGCTTAAAACACAATAATAGAAAGACATCAATATCAACCCCATACAGATACATTTCTCTTTGTTCTACTGAATGAATAAATCACCAATTCCTTAAGATCATCTACCAGTTTTGGACCCACATAAGGATATGTTCACATATCTTTGCTGAATGATTACCTTCCAGGTAGGACCTTAGCTATTTCAGCCCACTTGTTCCCATGTATCCGATGAGCATTTACAAGTGCTAGTTCCTCCTCCAATGTCCAGGCATCTTTCTTAATAGTTGGATTCAAATGATTGTGCCACCTGAGAAATTAAAGAAATCATCATTAAGCCAATGCAATAAGTAATGAAATCTTGTAGGATCACCCAATTTGAAAAAAGAAAAAGAAGAATTCATTGTGATTTTCGCAGAAAAAGTTGAATCTGGCATAAGCAAGGTAGTCATATCGATATACATTCGACTGCCATGCAGTATCTAGTATCAGAGCAATGGGGAAAGTTGGCGATGGATCAACACATTAACTCTGATAATATATGGAATGAACAGTTAAATCCAACAAAGAAAACATTTACAAATGTATGACCATCATATCTGATCTTACCTCTCACGACATTGCTTCCCTATCCGACCATGCAATGATTTAGCTATGACAGACCATTTTGTAGGCCCATACTTAGCCACCAGTTCAATGATCTTATCATCCTCCTATAAACAAACTCACTAGTTAATCGAAGGACATCAGAAATTACCCAGATCGTCCAAGCACAATCTAGAAGAACAGATTAGTGTCGAAGAAAAGAAAACCAACCTCTTGAGTCCAGGGTCCTTTTACCAGATCTGGATTCAGAACCTTCTGCCATCGATGCAGGCATTGCACTTCTGATCTATCCGGAAAGAATTCAGCTGCATGTGCATCAGTGTTTAAATAAGACCACTTATTTTATTTCTAATTACAGAATAAGCTTAAATTAAAAGCTGAATACAGTATGTTGCCCAATGATCCGAGATGAACCACATCAAGAGCAACTCACACAAAAAGTTTGAATAAGCTAACATTTCAGAGTTCAAAGAAGTTGAATATCTGCTCTTTGGTAAACCTAACCATCTATTGAACCAAGTTTCGCCAGACTTTATTGTTAAAGAAAAATGTTTACCATTCTTTGGAATATCAATCACTTCAATGCCAAACTAGTTGGAGTCTGCTACATGAATCCTTGATACCTATTCCACTATTTGGACTCATTTCATTCCAATACTCAATATCAAATCTTACACTTATCTTTGAACTGACATACAAATCTCTAATAAAACAAAAGACTCTTCACAAACACCAACCTCAGGTGTACCAATAACAAGCAATTCTTAATTCCAATTAGTTGATATTGCGTATATGAATTCTTTTCTTTCATTCAACTTTGTTCTTAGCGAAAACCGCACGAATTTTAAAAATTTGTACGCTTTTTTTACAGCTTTGCTCCATGTAACTTTAGATCTACCTTGTTCATTTCTTACACCTTCAACCATCACAATGTCATGTTCTACCTAAGCACGAACATATTTGGGAGGTCGACGTAGGATAAGGGAAAACATCTCAAGGAACCTTCTCTAATTTATTCTCGGCAAATGCAATTTGCCCTCTCCGTTGAATGTGGTTTGTTGGTATATGCGATGTCAAAATTTTATTTCATATAACAAACTACAATTATAATACAGGAAAGTTTGTTGAGTTGTGGAGCCTAATTCATCGCCGACACTATGAAGACTCTACGCAGAGTGTGGCACACTGATGTAAGATTATTTAGTGGAGGGTATTTTGGGAATTTCAGGCTTGTATTATGTTCGCCCTAGTTTTCGCTATATATATTCTAGGGCGCCGTTTTCTTTTTCAGAGCGTGTGTGACAAGAAAAAGAGAGAATTGTAAAACACAAACTCTCTATTCTGATTATAGTAAAATCTGCAGCGGCAAAGTGGACGTAGCTTTCGCATTGAAGGTGAATCACTATAAATCTATGTGTTATTTGTTCTTCGCTTATTTACTATTTTCTGATTAGGTCGGATTTGTGACTCAAATCCTAACAACTGGTGTCAAAAGCGAAAGGTTGTGTTGCGATTCAGAAAACGATGGGAGGCGAAGATGGTTCGACGCACGACATCGGAAAATTCGATGGTACGGATTTTGCATTTTGGAGAATGCAGTGTGAAGATTATTTGTACAGCAGAAAGCTTCATCAACCGTTGAGTCCGAAGCCAGAGGAGATGAATGATTCAGATTGGAATCTCCTTGACAAACAGGTTCTGGGAGTCATTCAATTGACGATGTTGAAGAACGTTGCTCACAACGTGGCGAAGGAGAAGACCACCGCTGGCATGATGAAGGTTCTGTCCGACATGTATGAGAAACCTTCGGCAAACAATAATGTATTTCTCATTAAGAAACTCTTTCATCTAAAGATGGAGGAAGGTGCTCCTGTTGCAACGCACGTGAATGAATTCAACACAATTGTCAATCAATTGTCATCTGTTGCAATCGAGTTTGATGATGAAGTGCAAGCCCTAATTTTGTTGGCGTCTCTACCGAATAGCTGGGAGCCGATGAGAGTAGCGGTTAGTAATTCTGTTGGCAGTGCTAAACTGAAATTCAATGATGTTAAAGATGGTTAAGACTATTCCTAGAATGCCCCAACAAAATGGAATAGCAGAAATGATGAATCGAACATTGAACGAGCGTGCACGGAGCATGAGAATATACGCTGGACTGCCCAAGACATTCTGGGCAAATACAATCAATATCGCAACCTTCTTGATTAACAGAGGACCGTTTGTTCCTTTGGGCTTCAGAATTCCAGAAGAGGCTTGGAGCAGAAAAAAGGTAAATCTTTCTTTTCTGAAAGTGTTTGGTTGCTTATCCTATGTTCATATTGATGCTACTGCTAGAAGTAAACTTGATCCGAAATCTAAAAAGTGTTATTTTATTGGCTATGGTGACACCGAGTTTGGTTATCGATTCTGGGATGACCAAAATCGGAAGATCATCCAAAGTAGGGACGTCATCTTCAATGAACATGTGTTGTACAAGGACAAGTTGTGGGAGAGTTCAGAAAGCAAAGTCTCTAAGAACAAGGAATCGGAAACATTTGATTTGAAAAGACTTTTCGGCACCCGAGCTACAGCAAGGTACTACTGCGGCAGAGGAACAAGCCATTGATGGCGAGGTTGATGAAAATGTTGATTCTGAAACAAATCAGCGGACGCCGATCACAGATTTACGCAGATCACCCAGGATCAGGAAGCCGGTTCACAGGTTCTCTCCGTCCCTCAACTGCATTCTACTCACTGATAGAGGGGAGCCGGAATGTTACGAAGAAGCGATGCAAGTTGATGAATCGATCAAGTGGGAGCTGGAGCTGGCAATGAAAGATGAGATGGACTCACTGTTGTCAAATCATACATGGGAGTTAGCTAAGTTACCAGATAAGAAGAAGGCATTGCAGAACAAATGGGTCTACAGGATAAAGGAAGAACACGATGGAAGTAAGCGCTATAAAACGAGGCTGGTTGTGAAGGGATTTCAACAGAAAGAAGCATTGACTACACGGAGATCTTTTCTCCTGTAGTCAAGTTGGTGACAATCATAACTGTTCTTGGGCTGGTAGCAAAGGAAGATCTGCATCTTCAACAGATAGATGTGAAAACTGTTTTTCTTCACAGTGACTTAGAGGAGGAAATCTAAATGAAGCAACCTGAGGGATTTGAGGTTATAGGGAAAGAGAAGCCGGTTTGCAAGCTTCAAAAGAGCTTGTATGGACTGAAACAAGCTCCAAGACAGTGGTATAAGAAGTTTGACAGCTTTATGAAGAAAGCCAAATTTGTAAGGTGCGAGACGGATCACTATTGTTACTTCAAGAGATTTGAAGACTCCTATATGATACTGCTCATTTATGTTGACGACATGCTGATCGTAGGAGCAGACCTACATGAGATTGATAGGCTGAAGAAGATGTCAAAAGAATTTGCAATGAAGGATCTGGGAGCCGTAAAGCAAATCCTTGGGATAAGAATCATCAGAAGTAAAGAGGGCCTCAAACTCTCACAAGAAGAATACGTGAAGAAGGTTCTCAAGAGGTTCAACATAGACACTGCCAAGCCAGTCAGTAGGGGTGGGCAAAAAACCCGGAGAACCGATAAACCGAACTGAACCGAACCGAAAAAACCGAATTAAATATATAAATATTCATATTTTTTATTTTAGGCTACTACTATCTCTTGAATCATAGCCATTGAAGCCAATCTATGAAGCTTTTATGGAAGTCAAATGCGGCATGGACTTGATTAACATATCACGGAAGCATTGACATAAAATGTAGGGAGAGAAAATAGTTGTAAATTGGTGAAACTTTAAATGGTCATAACTTTGCGCTCGGTTGTCCGTTTTACCCGATTTTTTTTTATTTTGCGTATTTTTTCGAGACGGGGCCGGTCAAACTGCCGTTTTTCCCAATCAATTTGTGTTTTTCCCCAAATCGGTTTCTAATTTTCTTTTTCTTTAGTCAAGATCTCACGATATACAATACATTTCAACGTCAAAATTTCGTGGTAATGTAGGGGTGAATGCCAATTTCAGTTTTGGAAATTCAATTTTTTAAAAAAATAAAAAATTCCTCAACCCGACCCGACCCGGCCCACTAGAAAAGACTAATATAATCCGATATGTTCGGTGATATAAACTGAACATCGGTTTTTTTTTTAAAAGTTGGATTCGGTTTTTTTTTTTAAATCCGATTTTTATTCGGTTCATATTTTTCGGATACAAAACCGATATAAACCGATATACGCCCACCCCTACCAGTCAGTACTCCTTTGGCTGGACACTTTCATTTGTCAAAAGATCAGTCGCATGTGACCGAGCACGAGATGGAGCATATGGACAAGGTATCTTATGCCTCTGCTATTAACAGTCTTATGTACGCGATGGTATGTACGAGGCCAGACATTGTATATGCAGTGGGAGTTGTTAGCAGGTTTATGAGCAATCCGGGAAAGCAACACTGGGACGTTGTGAAGTGGATTTTCAGGTATCTGAGGGGCAGCTCAAGTTCAACGTTGTGTTTTCGAAAGTCAGAGACAGGATTGCAAGGATATGTTGATGTTGACAATGGTGGTGATGTTAATAGCAAAAAGAGCACATCCGGGAATGTTTACACCTTCGAAGGTACTGCGATCTGCTGGGTTTCAAAGTTGCAGAAAATAGTAGCTCTCTCTAGTTATGGCTGAGTATGTTGCCATAACGGAGGCCACGAAGGAGATGACGTGGCTACAATCTTTTCTGCGGAAATTGGATCAGGACCACGAGGGGAGTGTGCTATACTATGATAGCTAGAGTGCCATTCATTTGGCAAAGAACCCGGTCTACCATGCTCGCACGAAGCACATACAACTCCGGTACCATTTCATCAGATCAGCTTTGGAAGATGGGGTATTAGTGCTTGTATTATGTTCGCCCTAACTTTCGCTATATATATTCTAGGGCACCGTTTTCTTTTTCTGTGTGTGACAAGAAAAAGAGAGAATTGTAAAAGGCACAAACTCTCTATTCTGATTATAGTGAAATCTGCAGCGGCAAAGTGGACGTAGCTCTCGCATTGAGGATGAACCACTATAAATATGTATGTTATTTGTTCTTCGCTTATTTACTATTTTCTTATTAGGTCGGATTTGTGACTCAAATCCTAACAAAGTTGAGAAGAATGAAATAGCAAATCACGTGATGATTGTAGTAAAATCAATTCACAGAAGTAAATGCCAAAGCTAGCCTAGACTTTTTTTTATATATTACCGCGGGCTAGTGGCACACGGTTTGAAGCTCGGTGGATAATGGTAGCCTTTACCCTTCATTTAAATACCAGATTTTTGCGTGCAAACCTGTAACGTACACCTAACCCACATATTACAAGCTAAGCCCTTACCACTAGACCAAAGCACTAGGGCCCCACAAATCTAGGCTAGACTTGAGCCGCAAATAATTCAATACAACATAGAAGCAAATTACATGTTTGACCATATTGGCCTAGCATGTCTATTAAAGATGCATTCAAAACACTCAAACAGATAGACCACCTAATAGGTGTGAGATGATTTTTGTTTAGGATGGCACCACCAAATGTTGTAAAATGGACATACTAAAAAAGAAGGTTGAGTATATCACAGCTGACCACACCATGGGCTACACCCACTACAGGAGTAAAATACTACTTCGTCAAACAAAAAGGCCAACCTAGAGTGAGGCAAGCAGTCATGGGACTATTTACAGGCCAATAAAGAAGTCTCTGTTGGTCTCTGGGAATGATCTATCAAGGCAAGGCAAAGATACCAAATGACTGCCTTATGTTAAATTCTTCCCCGAGTTATTTACAAACAAATAAAGAAGTGTTAGTTGGTCTTTGGAAAGAAGTGGCATCTCGGGACAAGGCAAAGAAAGCAGATGACCTCTCTTAAGCTAAACTCTTCGAAGAGGACTTGAGATTGACTTTTAAGCTTCATGGAACATTGGATCTTATGTGTTTTATGCTCAGCTTATAGTGTCATATGATAATAAGTGGTTAACGATCCACTTATATATTTAACCTATCATTGATTTTACTATATGTATAGTAGCTTACCATCTCCCTATTTGTGATCGGTCAATTGTGCTCCCTATCTTGATATAGCATCATTTTCCTACTTGATCATATTTGTAGCAATAGTGTACAATCAAAAAAGGAGCACAAAGAAGTTGGACTAGGATCCAGCTTGGAGAGGACAGTATTAAAAACAACAAGTCTAATGATATATCTCATCTTCAATCTATATTCATTACTAAAAGATACAAACATGATAAAGTAAACTATATCCCATATTATATACCTCTTGATAAGATCCTATTGTAGAGCACTTATAAGGTCCCATAGTAACCATATTAGAAACTTTGATATTCCACACCATCTACTTTCATTTGAATCACACTTCATGAGAAGTATCTATTTATTATTTTTTTGATGATCGAGAAATTCACAAGAGCCGGTTATGCACAGTTTGAAACTCTGCGGATAATGGGTCCAACACCTCTACCCTTCTCCACTTAATACCAAGTTTTTGTTTATGACAGTGTTCTATAACCTGTACATGCACCTAATCCAAACATCACATGATGCACTCATACCACTAACCAAAGCCCTGGAGGCACTAGCAGTATTTATATGCATGGACATTTTTACTTTATCCTGTTACTTTTGAAATGGGCAAAGGGATAGAAGACATGCATCTCCCAAGATTGCTGCCTAACAAGTCTTGGGGCATAAAAAATTTCAATATATGATAGGTAGTTAAGACACTAGCTGCTGAACGATTGTTCAATCTGTAGTAACTTCCAGAAACACTACCAAGGAAACTATACCTATTTTCTTCCAGCATTTCCCCCTGTATGCTGCAACAGCCCTTCTCAAAGTATCATCCTGTGGCATTGGGAAATTTATTTAATCAATACATGATTCCTCAAAGTAAAACCAAAAGCTGAATTTATCATGTAAAAGACAACCAACAATAAATAAGAATTCTAGGAATAAAGCACATTTATATTAATATACCATGACGTGGTAGAAGCACAAACAACAATAAATACATGATTCCTCAAAGTAAAACCAAAAGCTGAATTTATCATGTAAAAGACAACCAACAATAAATAAGAATTCTAGGAATAAAGCACATTTATATTAATATACCATGACGTGGTAGAAGCACAAACAACTTAGAAGAAAACATGTTCCACCAGAAACTAACTTTTCCAAATTCCTACTATTTTCTATTAACAACTCTGTACTATCCACTACTAAAAACTTGAAACTGCAACTCAACATAACCTGAGGGCTTGGATTTTAGGCTATTGGCTAGACTATTTCATATTTGTCAGGAAAACTGCTTACCTCCTCAGGAGTCCAACCACCCTTTGCTCGTCTAATTGGACCAGTGGTTCTCCTGCAAAATTGAACTTATTACAAAAATTCTCATGATTCACATGCGGTCTAGATGGTAGCAAGAATCACCAAACCCCAAAAAGCAATAAGCATAAATCACTACTATACATTAGCATCTTGCTATTCAAAATAGAAAAATTAGTAGCAGAAACACTGTGAACTTCAAACATCCCTATCACATCGTACAGAAACATGATATTTCACATGATTGTCATTCAGCTTTATATCTGAATGAAGGAGATGACAGGAGAAAAATTGCACAATTGTCTTCATAATAGTAAATCTTGACCCTTAGGCGATGCTATTCAGCTATTGAATCACTTTCATACGCGCACAAACACAGTTCTAAACTCTAACTCAATTCACAAATGACCTAAAATAAGATGTGAAACAGATTAACTATTATACAACCCCCATGCACAAGGGATTCAACTTCAAAACAAGCCAAACTTCAGCCAAAATACCAAAAATGATACTTACGAAAGTCGTTTCCAGGAAAATCCAAATATAAACTTCAGATGAACTTCAAAATCAAAATTGGCATGAATGTACTCCCAATGTTCAGATTCACAACTTCTAACACCAACTTTACAAGACCTAATATACTGGTTCTAATCAAGGTTTATCATTTATAGAGAGGCTAAAACGACATTACCGATGAGCTGGTGATGTAGGCGTCGGGCTGCATACTTCAAATGACTTTACATTTACACTGCCACTATTTTCAGAAACTGAAGAAGCTAAAGCAGCCGTCGATTGCTTATTCTCAGTACAGCAATCCTCTATTTTCAATTCATCCATCTTCACAACTCAAATACCTTAAAATCACCAATCCAATAAAAAATCCAATTTAAAATAAGTACACCAACAGAATTTCTCTAACCCATTTAAAACCCCTAATGATTCCCATGGATATAACTAACGGGAAATTTTCAAAAATATACCGCCCAACCTAATATAGTACGCCACGTAGCCCAATATACAATATTATACAACATTATACCCGGTGGGAAAGCATTATACATAATGTATCAACCTTGTATTAAAGTGTATAATAGTATATAAAAGGTGTTTATACACAAATATAGGCTAAACCAGATAACAAACTCAGAATATGGCTACGTGGCGTAAATATTTTCTCCTAGTAGACATAGAACGTAATTTTCCCAAACAAAATCCCAACTCTAGGTAAGCCCTAAAATCCCTAATAATTCCCATAGATATAACTAAATCCGGATATTCCTTTTATTTTTGTTATTATCTGCTCTCTCTTTTACTTGATTACGGTATTAGTTTGTTGTAATTACTATTACTTTTCTTTATGATGTTTATTCTATATTATTATGCCTTGATTTCTTTTCTTTGTCGATTTTGTCTGACATCTTTTATTGTGCTTTCTCTTGAGCCGAGGGTCTTTCGAAAACAACTTCTCTACCTCCCAAAGTAGAGATAAGGTCTATGTACACTCTACCCTCCTCAGACCCCACTTTGTAAGATTACACTAGATATGTTATTGTTGTTGTTGTATAACTAAATCCGGATATCATATTCTAATTTTCAGATCAAAGTACAACCAAGTAAAACTCAAACAATATAATCCCTTGGAAGAAAACCGATCTCATCATTAACCTATGAACGAAATAACTAAAACCGATTCAAATTAATACAACTGAAGCTAAATTGATCAAAAATCATAATTAAAACTATAAGGAGTAAATAAAACTGATAATTATTAACGCAATTTCAATAATTAAACAGTAAACTAACCTGTAATTTAAGCTCATTCGAAACCCAAATAAATCTCTCAGTTTCCTAGAGAGAGAAATTTATAGATGAATTGAGCTTGCCCGTTGAATGATACAGGAAATTAAATCTTCATAATACTAAAAACAAAAACAAAAAAGTTTTGTATATAACGAATATATCAAGGGGTGTCACCGACGGGGCCGTTTGGTAGCCGTTAAACATTTTGCTCTTTGGAATTTAACGTCATTGATGTAACGGCGTTAACGGTTTCACGTGTAGGTTACGAGAGAAGTTTGAAGTTGAACCTCAAACGGCACATTTCGTCGGATATGCGTTGAATGTGTTTATTGGTTTAGATATTCTTGAGTGATTGTACACCGTTGGATTGGAAATTTGTGGCGCGGATTTGAACCGAGTGGATAATCTAACGGCTGAAATTTGGTTTAATGATAACAGGAAAAGAAATTAAGTTACGTACACTGCTAAGATATAGATTTTTTTGGTACTATCAGCTTAAGTTGACAAACAATAAATAGGTAGCTATTCATAGCAAGTTTGCTAAGGTAAATTAAAAAAATTCAATGATAAACTTAACTCAAATTATAAAACTACGACACAATTATCCGGATGAATAAAATATTGAATTGAGTCTAACCAATCTCTGCTAGGGGCATAGATTTATGATCGGTTCCTATCGTAGTGAAGATTGTTGTTAAGAAATCTTTGTGTCTGTGAAGATTGCTTCTAATTATCGGGAAATAAGAAATACAAAATATTATTCTATTTTTAATTAGGGTATACATTTCGGGTTGGCTTAATTTTTGCATTTACGAAACCAAATCAATTGTGTTGGTTTTCTTAATTCAAAACTTAACCCAATAAAAATTAATTTTTTCAATCTCAATTTTTTTCAATAAAATCTCCACAACACAAAATATGTAACTAGTATTCCAATATTTCGTTTGTCCTAGTAAAACACAACGGCCATATAATTTTTTTGGAAAAAAGGAAAATAATATGAGATGAATTGTCACGTATAAAAATATAGTGCCACCAATAAAGATAATAAGATCCCATAAAACAAGTAATGCTAATAGGCCAATAGAAGAAGTAAATTGAATTTCTGTAGTTAGCATTGATTTTAGTTTGAGCTTTATTTGAGCGACTTCCTACTGAACATTTATGGCCAATAAAACCTATTAGACTATTTAAAATTATGAGTCCATAATTGAAATATTATGTTAAAAAGTAAAAAATTACGAATAAGGTTAAAAAATATCTAATGTATAACATACTTTTTAAAATTATAAACATGTAACGTCAGGTTGGTATCGTCTCGGTTTGATTCTTTGTAGTTAATACAAAACCAGATCAATTATGATCGGAATTTTTCTCAATACCAAATTATTACTCAATATTTCTCCAATTTTCCTTGGGTTGTCGGTTTATTGAGATATGATTGTTGGTTTGGTATGATTTGTCAGTTTTCTTTGTATATATCAAATTCTAACACTCAAGACATGCGGAATGATGTCATCCCCCACTTTCTTCACATTGAAAATAATAATTTGTTATAACTGATAAAATTACACTTATAATTTTAAAAAAATCTTAAACTATCCATATAACTTCTTTCCATACAAAAATTGGTAGTGGTTAGATCCCCTGAAGGTTAATTAATGTAACTCGAAAAATATAAATTTGGAATTAAAAAAGATTGTACATAAATATAATTAGCAAGTGTATTCAGAAGAACTGAATGGATACCAATGCAATTCGAACTAGTGAGATGTCACTTGAATTGTAACCTCTTGAATCACTGGAATGAATTAATAATCCACATGGCAACTGTCTTAATTCTAAATTTGACTGACATTTAAATTCAAACTAATCCTTTCTTTGTTTGCAAACAAAATCCAACTAGATAACAAGCAATAATAACTACGACTATTATACTTACTAACTTAGTACCGATTAACTATATGAATCCTCATTGATCTTATTTTTCTATTTAAAATATTAATAATAATTTCAAGCCAATATTATACAGATAAGGTGACTTTTCCTTAAAAGCTCGTAGCATACTAGCTAAGCTAGACATTGTAAATTCCTCCTAGTAAATTTTAGGTTCAAACAATGACGAAACAAAAGCAAATCCTTCTCTCAACTTGCCTTGATAGCGCAAAATGCACACATAGGGGATGGGTGTACTTAGGGTGTTGGGTCTTCAAAATACACTAATAATTGACAAAAACTTTGACGTATAAATACCAGGTATTTCTATACACACATCCGTAAATGAATCCATACAGAATAGATTTTAACAAAAATAGGAAACAGGATAGTGCCCAGAAAAAATTCCCTTAAGTAGATATTGAGACCCCTTTAAGCACATATTATACGGTTGGTTTTGAAGTACTTAGCAGTATACTCACCGGAGAGTACTTCGATATCATTTTGATAAGTAAAGAATTTCATTAATGAACATCAAGTCGGCATCAACAATTTGTCAAGATGTGTATGTGACTTTGCTTGAGTCCTCCAAGTTTGACCAACAATGCATACAACATGGTATTTTCTCCGAAAGTATTTTGATATTTTGAAAAATATATTTGACAACTACTTTTTAGAAGCATTCTTTAAAAAATGTTAATTAATTCAGCTCCATGAGAAGTGCTTCATAAAAGTTACTTTCTATAGTTTCATGTCATTTATAAGGGCTTGGACTCTCAAAAACTCATGAGATGAATAGGTTGTTTGTTTACAAGGTGCAGGAAACGAGAATTACAAATAACTGCTCAAACGTACAAGAACTGAAAATATAATTCAACAACCAAAAACTGAAATTACAATTGTTGAACAAGAGAAAACTGAAAACTGTTTTTGTTGAGTCGAGTGTGACACTTTGTCTTTAAGACAATATTGCCTCGTATGTATCCTTTATACGTCCTGAACAATTTATCTCCCAAGATAAAACAGCAATGGAACACTTGAGCAAAGGAAACTCAAGAGCTACCGTGAAGAATATTGAGCAACGAAATGATGCAAGGAAGAAACTGTTTTGCTTGTGTATTTTCGTGTATTGTAAGTGTCTCTCAACAATGGTGTAAGGGGTGTTTATATAGGTGAGGGATGTGCTGTTTAACTGCCCCCATAACAGCCATTATTGGCCAAATAATGGCCATTATAGGAGGAGTAATTCAGCCAAAATAAATGGTGAAAGACCAAAGGATTTGGCCATTATAGGAGGAGTAATTTGTGCTTGGCGTTTCTGTTCTCTTCTGCCCAATTCCGTGACCCGTGACCCGTGACCGGACGGGCGGCGCGCGTGTGGTATTTCCTTGAACCGAAGCACATCTAGGTCCTCCCTCCTTTAAATACATGGGATACCCCTTGGGGTCCCAAACCCCAAACCAATTTCGAGTCTTATATACACAACAATTCTTTCTTCCTCTACCGATGAGGAGAATTGAACACAACACCACACTTTCCATGCTTCAAACACCTCACTTCGTGGACCAATATCTCTTTCATTTCTCAATGAAATTTGACGATTCTTGGCCCTACGGTTATCTACGTACTTAGTAGATCATGCATGTGTGAAGAACCGGATTCTCCAACATACGTAACACTAGTGTTTAAGCCGTTAAAGTTGGTCGGTCGCAACTCCCACCAAAGGCAAATTTCCAACATAGGTTATGCCATTAAACTAGCTAATTACTCTCGAAAATAACTGACACGAGTAAGTTTCCCAAATTTAAACAAAGGTGTACCCTTAAGGGTACTGTCCAACCAAAAGAAAATAGGCATGTACCATTAATTTGGTATTCTATTTCTATTCTTTGGCTCCAAATATAACCCTAAAAACTGTCACCACTCAATTGAACCCTAATTAATGTAGAAGTTGTTTGTGCATATAGTTATACTGTTCTCGAAGTATATAAAGAGAATATACACACGCGTGCACACAAACATATATTCTTATTTTGCACGTTTCTTCATTAAAGCATGCGCTTTATTTGCGTTCTACGCTTAAAACCCCATCAAATCTTAGTGCCTTTTTGCGCTTTTTCCTTTGATAACACTGCCTAATTCTAGGAATTCCACATACCTATTAATCAATAGTCTCTCATCCATAAACATCACAGCAATCTAGAAAAGTTAATGCTCATGAAGCCCTAGTGTTATCCTCAATTTCCAATTCCCTTCTCAATATATTACTCCTTTCTCTCCTCCGCCACTTTCTCTTACTTCAGAATGACTTGATTCACTCAACTTGTGAAGACTTGTTAGCAATTATGATTATAAGACTAGCAGTGGATAACTGGCACTGAAGTGCTTTCATAGGAGTAACTCAACTAAATCCAACATTGGAACCAATTAACAAATACGTCCTATTTTAGTTTAAAATGTCAATAAATATTTGATTGTGAACCCAGTTGTTTATTGTAGTATTAACTTGATATAGTTGTAGGAACTCATAAACTTCAAATTCTGAATCCGCCTCTAACACTTATTGTTGGAAATTAGCCTTTGGCGGGGAGATGCGTCCACCCATCTTTGATGAAGTAAACACTAGTGTTCCGCATGTTGGAGACCTTGTCTCTTTGCACGTGCATGATCTACGAAGTGAGTAGATGACCGTAGGGCCAAGAATCGTCTAATTTCGTTGAGAAATGAAAGAGATATTGGTCCGCGAAGTAAGGTGTTTAAGGCATGGAAATGTGGTGTGAGACAAATCTACCACATCGGTGGGAATAGGAAGAATTGCTCTCTATATATGTCTCTAATTGGCAAAGGGTTTGGGACCCCAAGGGGTATCCCATGTGTTTAAAGGAGGGAAGACCTAGATGTGCTTGGGTTCAAGGCTAAGCCCACACGCGCGCCGCCGCCGCCCGCCCGTCCGGTCACGGGCTGTGGGCTGTGGGGACTTTCTGATATTATCTTTTTGGACCAGAGAACTCTGCCAGATGTACAGTTTGATCCCTGGAGTTTCATATGTACAGTTTGGACCGAATTCTTTTATATGTACAGTTTGATCCCCGAAGTTTCAATATTTACGTTTGGTCCCCGAGTTTCTCGGAGACTTTTTCGCCTACCGTTGGATGCGTTTTGGAGCATTAACCAGCCATTACTTGGCTGATTAACTCTCCATTAATGACCCCATTACTTGGGCATTTGGCAGCCTCTTTCAATGGCCTTAATAGCCATTACTTGGCTGTTTTAATGGCCTCATTTAAGGGCCATTACAGCCTTGTTTGTGGCTGTTGGACAGCCCCTCCTCTTGCTATATATTAGGCCTTCTTTGACTCAATTCAGGAGCCAGAAAACAGATGAAAAACAGGCAGAAAATAGCATTTTCAGCACAAAACAGTGGCTGAAAATTCAGCAAAACAGTGGCTGAAAATTCAGCAAAACAGTGGCTGAAAATTCAGCAAAATAGTGGCTGAAATTCAGCAAAACAGTGGTGGAAAAACAGTGACCAAACACTCACGTATACACAAGATATACACTACAGAGACACACTATATACACAGAGACAAAAGAGAAGAGTAAAGAAGAACTCTTCCTTCCTATTCCATATCTTCAGCAAGTCGAGTCATATTTGTTTTCTTCGACAGGCTCAACCTATTGGCTTTTGTAGTGTTGAGATTATAGTGTTGTTTTATCTTGGGAGACTATTGCCCGCTAACGTAAAAGCATATATACGGGGCAATCTTGTCTTAAGGATAGAGGGCTATCCTCGACTCAACACACAACGTTGTAACCATACAGATTTAGTTATTTCTTGATTTCAGGATATCACGATTCAAGACACAACAAGCTTGCGGCAGTTCTCAACATTGGCTTTGCAAAGTGATCAAGATTCAAGACACAATACACTTGCGGCAGTTTTGAAGATTGACCATTTAATTCATCCTTTCGAACATTTGTAATAGTTATTACTTCCCGTACTGCTTTATAAAGTACAATAAACACGTTAATCCAACAGGTTAAGACAAGATTGTATTGTATTACTATTAGTGTTCGAAAGATGTCGGTCAAAAGTTGTGTGACCAAATCTGGATATGGTTGTGGTTTTCTACTTGAAGACAGTGATGATGATATTGTTGAAGTTCAACATGTTCATGATGTCACCGCTCCCAAGAGTGGTGGGAATAAGCGCTCCCGCGAGCCTGAGGATGTCAACTGGGACAAGAGGAGAAGATTGAAGATGTGGTTCTATCTTGCAGCAGAAGGCATATATCTGTCCTAGACAAAGAATCCAAAATTGGGATAAGTATTTTTCTTACTTGTCAAGATTAAAGATTAAATGATTTCTGATTAAAAATGGATTAAAATAAGGAGGAATATAAAATTAATTTATATTCCTTACGCTTTAAAATCAGAAGTTTAATCTTATCTTCTTTCCCGTTTAAAGATTGGATTTTGTAAACGACTTAAAAAGATCCGTTCTTTTAAGTGTAATTATTAAAGTGTGTAAAGTATGTTCGCACATACGAGGGAGAAAGATCCACTAACTGTGCGAAAACTGTTACCACTTTTAAGTAAGCACCAAGAATTATCTGGGCACCAATCTTAACGGAAGGAGTCTAAAAGCTAAAGACGTTAAACCTGTCATACTTGGCAGAAGATCCTTCATAGGATGATATTGGACACTCAGTCATAAAAAGCCTCCGGGCGACTGGAGTGGGGCCGGAATTCATTTCATAGGAAAAGTAATGGACACCTAGTGTGGTGGGCCAGAGTTTCCAGGTCTTAATGATCTGAAGGCCTAAATAAAGGCAGTAAAGAAATTGGACACTCAGTCTGCCAAAGCAACTGAAGTGGGCCAAAGTATCGAGATCACATATGATCCGGTTACGCCCTAAACCACGGGCAAGAGGTTGTTCATGTGAAGCAACGCCACCTCTAAAATCAAAGGGGCTGGAGAGGTTGTCCTCAATAGGACTTCAAGGAATGGATCACTCTAAAAAGAGGTGATACATGTTCCTAACTTGGTTTAAGGGACGTTGTTGGTCAAGTTGGTTTGAGACTAGTCCAACAGGTCTGTAATAACTAAGAATGGTACAATATGTCTATAGCCAAATGAATGATATATTTGTAATCCGTGCATCTATGCCATCATAGATTAAGACACGTTAAATAGCAAGTCATTCAAAAGCTAACGATGTTGAGATTGTTGCCTCCTTTCGACATAAACCCTGAAAATGAATGTGAGGTAGGCGAAGAGGCAAAATTACCTTTCCAAATTCCGTCAAGGGAATAGCGAAAGAAGCACCGCTCCTCTAGAACTTAGTCACACCTACTTGGGTGATTTGAAGTTTATACAAAATAGAGGGGGGAGACAAGTACGTTGTGATCTTCATTGATGATGGTACAACGTATGTAATCCTTTGTTGGTTGAAAAGCAAAGATGAAGTTGTTGAAGCGGATAAGCGCTACAAAACAGAAGTTGAAAATCAACTAAGCCTATGGATTGCAAAATTCGTAGTGATAGAGGGGGAGAATGTGAAGCATCGTTCATTAAACGACTATTCATTTCTCACCTCAGTCCAACGGTGTTAGCCAAGCGCAAAGTCGTACGCCCAAATTATGTGGGGTGGCTTGGTAAAAGTTGGAATACTGAAATAGATCAAGTTATACCTAAGATTGTAGATTGCATATCCACTGGATCTGCAAATAACAGTAGTGCTGATCGCCTCTTGGTGTCAAAGAATGCTAAATTCTTTGAAGATAACTTTCCTTGAAAAAGGAAAAAGGAGTAATTGCTCAAGGTTAACAAGAACTCGCGAGGGCCTGACTGTCCGGAACTAGACGTTCCGTGTCTACAGGACTCGAAAGTTGCTGGCTATCCGGAACTTAATATTCCAGATCTGCAGAACTCAGGGATTCTAGATGTTGAACCAAGAAGGAGCAAAGAGGGGACAAAGACTTGTTCCATACCTTCTAGCTTGTATGGTTGAGAACGAACCATGGACAATTAACAAAGAATTGTCGTCTCCAAAAGCACTGCTTTGGAAAGAATCTAAAAAAGAGAAATAGATTTCATCATATAGAACCATACTTGTGAAATGGTTGATCTTCCTCCGATAAAAGAACCTCTGGGTTGTAAAATGTGCTCTCCTGTGAGTAGCTTCACATCCAGGGCCATTGTAGTCTTACATAGCATGGATGTTGAAATAGCCTTCCCAACCGGAGAGTTGGAAGAAGAGGATCAGAGTTGGTTTGCTGAACTGTTGGGTTTCTTCCTGAACTTTCATTTTGGTCCCTGAAATGTTTACATTTTGGTCCTGAAAGTTTCAGATAAAACAGACACAATGAATCTGACCACAGAAACATTGACTCTGAAGTTAGAATGCCAACAGTTGGAGAATCAACGATCGAAAGTAAAAGTCATATTGAAACAAAGTCTCGATATGAAAGATATGGGTATCACGAGATGACATCTTAGGAATTGGATTTCTAAGACATCTAACGGATCTGGTCGATAGTTGACGGTCTCGTTGAAGCCACCAATGGATATGAATCATAGAACCTGATTGGAATCATGGTGCACCCATAGACAAGGAGCGATATGCTCGGGTCACGTGTAGTTCAATGTATTGTACACACTACAACCGACCTGGTATCGGCCTACAAAGCAGATCAGTTGAACTAAGGTTCACTGGTGATTTTAATACATGATCGGTAAAAGGCGTTAAGTCGGATATGACGATATCTGAATTATTCGCTTATATACAGATTATAGTATTCTGGATGTCCAACGGTTCTGGGAGAACACAATGATGCAAACTGGACATCAGATCTGAAGAACACCAAAGCCACAAGCAAATGTGTATGGTGGGTCTTGGAAAATCCTCTAAGCAAACTTGCATCGGCCGATTCATGATGGAATCGGAGTTTATCGCTTTATACAAAGCATGAAAGAAGTTGAGTAACTTCACGGCTCCTTAAAGGACGTCCCTTATTGGGAAAAACCCGTGTCTTCAGCAGTTATACACTGTGGCTAGCCGGTCGGCTTCAGAAAGGACACTGATGACGGCGTCTGGACATATCTTTCAGGATCTGTTGGAGACATAAGACCGTATGGCAGTTGATCATCACGGGTGTCACATACTTGTTTACTAACTAAGGGACTACCCGGAGATCAAGTGTTCTGCCTGTCTAGGGGAATGGGCTTAAAACCCAAATAATACGAACCTTTGCGGTGGAAACCCAACCATACTGATTGGAGATCCCAAGAATGTGGTTCAATGGGAAAACTAAGCGGCAAAAGGTTCAGTTGAGCGCTTCGGTAGAAGCAAGAAGCACTTCGGATGATGATTTCTGTACGGAAACATGAATCCAAAGTTGTTCCCGCGATAGACATTAAAGTGCTGCCTGCATGGTGGGTAAAGGTTAAGCTTCCAAACCTTTTAAAAGATCCTCAAACGGTTGAGGTTAAGGTTGTGGAACTTTTAATGATTCCTAACACTTGTGAAGTGGGGTATAGCAGGATACCTTGTAGGAGATCACCTATTTAAGTGCGAGGATGGCCGCCTCAAATGAACGCACTTAAGAATCCAAGTGTGTCCATGGCCACAACGGACAGAAACGTAAGAAGGAAAATGAATAAGAAGAGTTATTGTGTTGATATCGTTGTCTTGGCTTACACTAAACACTGACGGTTCAAGACATCACGTTCACCGCGCAGTAAGTAAGTCCGATGGTATTCAACTAGGGAAGGTTCAAAGCGAAAGCTACCTATCCTGATGCAATATCTTTTCGCTGAAAGATTGCTGAAATGTAGGCACCTTGTGTGTGCGCCACAATCTCTCTTTCATAGAGGGGATTGTTGGAAATTAGCCTTTGGCGGGGAGATGCGTCCACCCATCTTTGATGAATTAAACACTAGTGTTCCGCATGTTGGAGACCTTGTCTCTTTGCACGTGCATGATCTACGAAGTGAGTAGATGACCGTAGGGCCAAGAATCGTCTAATTTCGTTGAGAAATGAAAGAGATATTGGTCCGCGAAGTAAGGTGTTTAAGGCATGGAAATGTGGTGTGGGACAAATCTACCACATCGGTAGGAATAGGAAGAATTGCTCTCTATATATGTCTCTAATTGGTAAAGGGTTTGAGACCCCAAGGGGTATCCCATGTGTTTAAAGGAGGGAAGACCTAGATGTGCTTGGGTTCAAGGCTAAGCCCACACGCGCGCCGCCGCCGCCCGCCCGTCCGGTCTCGGGCTCGGGTCACGGGCCACGGGCCGTGGGCCGTGGCCGTGGGCCGTGGGGTCGTGGGGGCGGGTCGTGGGGACTTTCGATATTATCTTTTTGGACCGAGAACTCGCCGGATGTACGTTTGATCCCCGGAGTTTCATATGTACAGTTTGGACACGAATTCTTTTATATGTACGAGTTTGGTCCCCGAAGTTTCAATATTTACGTTTGGTCCTCGAGTTTCGGAGACTTTTTCTCGCCTACCGTTGGATTGCGTTTTGGAGCATTAACCAGCCATTACTTGGTGATTAACTCTCCATTAATGCCCATTACTTGGGCATTTGGGCGCCTCTTTCAATGGCCTTAATAGCCATTACTTGGGTCGTTTTAATAGCCTCATTTAAGGGCCATTACAGGCTGGTTTGTGGCTGTTGGACAGCCCCTCCTCTTGCTATATATTGAGCCTTCTTTGGCTCAATTCAGAGCCGAAAAAGATGAAAAATCGGCAGAAAACAAAGCATTTTCAGCACAAAACAAAGCTGGCTGAAAATTCAAGCAAAATAGTGGCTGAAATTCAGCAAAACAGTGGCGGAAAAACAGTGACCAAACACTCACGTATACACAATATATACACTACAGAGACACACTATATACACAGAGACAAAAGAGAAGAGTAAAGAGGAACCCTTCCTTCCTATTCCATATCTTCAGCAAGTCGAGTCATATTTGTTTTCTTCGACAGGCTCAACCTATTGGCTTTGTAGTGTTGAGATTATAGTGTTGTTTTATCTTGGGAGACTATTGCCCGTTAACGTAAAAGCATATATACGGGGCAATCTTGTCTTAAGGATAGAGGGTTATCCTCGACTCAACACACAACGTTGTAACCATACAGATTTAGTTATTTCTTGATTTCAGGATATCACGATTCAAGACACAACAAGCTTGCGGCAGTTCTCAACATTGGCTTTGCAAAGTGATCAAGATTCAAGACACAATACACTTGCGGCAGTTTTGAAGATTGACCATTTAATTCATCCTTTCGAACATTTGTAATAGTTATTACTTCCCGTACTGCTTTATAAAGTACAATAAAGACGTTAATCCAACACTTATAGATCCCGATATGAACATTGGAGGAAGTTTTTTGTGAAGGGATCTTGAATTTGAAAATATACAAAAGAATTGGGATTTGTAGAGTAAATGGAACTTATAGGCTAATTTCGTATATTTGTTGTTGTTTGACTACTTCCGCACATACTTATAATTAATTTTGATTACTACCCTAAAGAAACAAACTTTATGAGGAATGACATCACACTAAAATTCATATTGTCTCACACCAAATCTTGTGAAAGTTAAAAATGGTACTCACAACAAGATACAAAATCTCAATACAATGGAAAAACAGCTTTTCTATTCTTAGGATAATCTTCCCCAAATTTCTACATACCACTTATGATTCAAAACAGCTCGAGGAAAACACAAAAAACGCAAGCCCAGCCCAAGACCACGTTATCAAAGCCCATCCCAACCATTCCACTATCTCCCACAAATAATTCGGGCTACTCACATACTCAAAAAGCCCACCTCTCGGAACCTTGTATCCACCCCCTTGACTCTTCAGGCCCAACAACACTCCATCGGCCCAAACATTAACCAGCATACCCGCTCCAAACACAACCAGCCCACCACAAAACCGTACCCAAAACCATTCGTTACTTTCATAGCTAGCATAATGAGACACTCATCTACACTGTATATACGAGTTCAAAATATTATAAATAAAACCCGTTACTGCGATATTCAGTGGAAAATGATTAGTGGATTTTTTGAAATTGGGCTTACGATTTGTGTAGTGAAAAAACGAAAGGTGAAATGAGGACATAGGCTAATGGGGTTCGCGTGATTTTTGCCAAAGCGTAGCCCATGCAATTGGTACCTGAATTACTTGAACTGTGGTGTTTGCCGTAGGGTGAAGTGAAGAATTGGGCCAAGATGAAAGTGGGTAGTGCCATACCACATTTAATGTACTCCACTTGATCCTTGCTCTGTTGTTCAACATGTGTTGAATAGTTCTGACATATAGTTTATATTAATATTAGATGATTAGATGTATAACATGGGTTTATAATATGTTTTTTTACTATTTAATTATGATCAATTAATATAGGACATATTTTTATTATATTAAATTATTTAACTATAGTAAGTTGATTTGAATTGGTGTAAACATGCATTAGTGTGTGTAAATATTTACCCTATACCATATTGTATTTTTATATTTTCTTGCATTATTTTGATGAAGGTAAGTGTGAACTTTAAATAAATTGTATATAAGAATAAATTTACAATATTAAAAAACCAGTAAGATAGGGAATAAAGTTAAATATATATTGTAAAGAATTGATCTTGGGTCTAACTCAACCCCAAAAGCTAACTTATAAGGTGATGATTGTCCAAGTCACATGTTCTCATTTCATATCCGATGTGGAACTCTTAACACTCCCCTGCACGCCTAGACCTTGTTAACTGGAGCGTGAATAATATAATTTGGGGGCCCAATGTATCGATTAACATAGAATGAGTCTAACTCAACCCCAAAAGCTAGCTTGTAGGGTGGGGATTGTCCAATTCCATATAAGGAATACATGTTCCCATTCCATTTCCGACGTGGGACTCTTAACATTCCCCCGCAAGCTCAGACCTCGCTAACTGGAGCGTAGACAATATAATTTGGGGGCCCAACATCGGTGAACAAAGAATTGAAATGTGTCTGGCTCTGATACCATGTAAAGAAATGGATTTTGGGCCTAACTCAATCTGAAAAGCTAGCTTTTAGGGTGAGGATTGTCCAAGTACATATAAGGAATCCATGTTCTCATTCCATTTCCGATGTGTGACTCTTAACATTAGGCCCAAGATCTATTTCTTTACATGTTATCATTGTCGCGCCCGTTTTTGACCTTGCTTGGGTCAAAGCGGAGCACGGACTTGTTCGGGTGATTCCTGGGTAAAAGGGTTGAGGAGTCGCCACCTAATTATTTTTTACGGTGAATTAGGACACCTAAATATTAACTAAATGTTGCAATGTAAACTCCAATTTTAATGGTTTGCGAAACTAATGAGATTCTAGGTAAGAGTTCTTTATTATCCTAAAGGGAAGGGGTTAGGCATCCTTTAAGATCCGCTAACTTGCGGTTATCCGGTCAAACTCAGGTTAATTATTACTAGAAAAATATATGTTTTTACAAGTATAACAGATTTAAAGATGTTTGCAAATAATTAGTAAATGATGCATTTAAAAAGAAAGATACATGTAGAGATTTTTTAAATATGCATTTGTATGGTATTTAAAGAGAAATACATGTAGAGTTGAAAAAATATGTATTTGACAATTGATAGTAAAACAAATTATTTATAATGCCAAAAAAGTAAAATTTGGGGAATCAATGAATTGTAAATTGACAAAAGATAAACTTATTCGGTATGATTTAATAAAGCAAATAAAAGATGACAAAAGTTGTTTTGAAAATCTTGAATACGCGTGACGAGCCTAAAATAAATAAACTAGCGAAGGATTTCTAAGTTTGAATTTAACCGAGCCTACAAATAAATAAGCTAGCGACGGGTTTCAAATCTTAAACTACCCTAGGAATTAATCTTAAGTTTGCCTATTCTAAGCATTTCAATAGTTACATAAGTGCGATAAATAATATTACAATACAAAGCGGGATAAAAGCTGAATTAAAGAAAGAAATAAAATAAATAAACACCGAGGAATAATCTGCCTTTATTTACTTTAATCCCTGCAAGCTGTCAAGAACAAACGGTTAAAAACAATTAAATACAAATAACTTCATATCCGTATTCAAAACAGTGAATGTTTTGATCACGGAGGGCTCAGACTTAAATTTTGAAAAGAACATTCCAATCACGTCGTGGCTGCAAACATATGACTAATGTGGTTTATTTTGATTGCCTCGCCTACTAAACGTGTTGGTCTCTCGGGTGAAATAGAAAAGATCACTATAATCACATCGTGGTCTGCGAATATATAATTCACCTCGCCTACTAAACATGTTGATCTCGGATGAAATAAAAGGTTTAAGTCTTCATCATTGCCCGAAGTTATATTTCCGTCTTTTCAACCGTGGAGGCCTCAAAATCGACGGATATTTTTCATTGGCCGAGTGTAGTATCGCGTTCAAATCAAGTAAAATTAAATTAAAGCGAGAAGCAAAGTGAACAAGATAAAAGATAGCGATAAAGAAAAACGAGGCGAAAAAAAACAGATTTCCGAAAATGACGCGGTGTCTAGTTTAAAGCATAAAAATGATAAAACAAGAAATGTGAATCGAAACGGGGAGTAAACTGAAACAGAAAATAATGCCCGAACAGACGCGGTATTTATTCAAAACAGTAAAACAATGATGTCCGTCGCAAGAAATTTAAAACAATAAACTTAATAAAACAATAAGATATCCGTTGCACGGATGTTTAAAACAGTTAAACTAAACAACAGAGAAGCGAAACGAAAGAAAAGCACGGCCTCGAATTCAATTCCATCGGCCTTAATGCGATATTAATAAAACAGTAAAACAGTGCCAAAGAAACGAGCAGTGAGCAATTTAAAGTATCCGACCCGAGTTCTGAAATTCTGGAAATATCCAAGTCGGGTCGGGTCGACCCGAATCGTTGACCCGACCCGAATCGGTGATCCAAACTCGAATCGATTTCAACACCAAATTCGGATAACCAATAACAAGAACATGAAATGCAAGAATTCGAAAATGTTCAAATCGGGTCGACCGAGGCCGGATCGATGATCCAAACTCGAATCAGATTTCAACACCAAATTCAAATAATTTCATCAATTTCAGATAACCAATGATAACACAGCAATAATGCAAGAAATTTGGAAATTTAAATCGGGTCGACACGACCCGAATCGGAGATTCAACCCGACATCAAACAATTCCATCAATTCCAGATAACCAACATACAAAAATATGAAATGCAAGGATTCTGAAAATGTTACCCAAACCGGGTCGACCCGACCGTCGTGATGTTTGACCCGACCCGAATCGGAAACTCAACCCGAAATCAAATATCCACCAAATTCAGATAGCCAATAATAACAACAGCAACAATGCAAGAAATTTGGAAATTCAAATCGGGTCGACCCGAATTGGAGATTCAACCCGACATCAAATAATTCCATCAATTCCAGATAACCAACATACATAAATATGAAATGCAAGAATTCTGGAAATATCCAAATCGGTCGACCCGACCCGAATAAGAAATTCAACCCGAAATCAAATATTCACCAAATTCAGATAACCAACATACAGGAATATGAGCATGCAAGAATTCTGAAAATAATACCCAAACCGGGTCGACCCGGGTCGGGCCGACCCGACCCGAAATCAGTGAAGAACAACAAAAATGCAAACAGATTTTCGGACTCAAGTTCAAGAACAAAACTCACCTCCTTTCTTTCGAATCTTGGACCTATTTCGGACTTGTATCTTGAACAACAAAGACAGCAAATGATTCAAAATCTAGAACACAACAAATATTTTATGTATATATGGAATAGTCTTCCGAAAAATCCTTCGAAAATCTGTTTTTATCCACGAAAAATATCCCCCCCAAAATGAAGAACAACATGGGGTATTTATAGGTGGATTTTCCCCCCAAGAACGAGTTTGAAATTCGAATTAAAGGTAAAGATTTCTGAATTTTGGAAGCGGATTTTAGGGGTATGGGCGTGGGCGAAGTGACGGGAGGGGTGTGGTGGTGTCAGGGTTGGTGGCAGGGAGTGGGTGGTGGCAGTGGGCGAGGTGACCGGTCGGATGGGGGGTGCGGGGTGTGCGGCGATTTGAAGGGTTAGGTTTTGGGTTTTTGATTTTTTTGGGATTTTTATTTGTTTGGGGGGGATTAAAGAGGGGGAATGGGTTTGGGTGGGGCGACGGGTCGGGTGAGTGGGCCTGGGCCGACGGGTATTGGGTTATTAAAAGGGGGAGAGGTTTGGGCCGACGGGTCGGCCGACTGGGGCGATTCAGGTTGGTGGGAATTTAATTGGGGAGTTGGGCTGGTGGGAATTTAATTTGGGGATTGGGCTTGGACGAAAAAAATGGGTTTTAATTTAGGTTGGGTAGAAAATGTATTGGGTTAGGAATTGAAAAATATAAAAGGGGTTTAATATTAAAACATATTTATATATATATATATATATATATATATATATATATATATATTTTGTAAAAGATGTGAATTATTTAAAATAGCGTAACGATGTGATAATAATAAAAATATAATATTTGCGAAATGTTTAATGCTTAATAAAAAAATGCGATGCAATTTTGCGAGAATAAAATAACATAGAATATTATGGATAAAACTATGATTATGATAAAGATGCAAATGATAGTAAAAATGTGAATAATGATAATAATAAGATATATACACATATATGCCTATATTTAAAAAATTGTTTTAAAAGTGTCAAAAATATTAAAAATTACGAATAAAATCATAAAAGATGGGACAAAATTGGGTGTCAACAGATGCCCCTCTTTGGCCGGAAATGATGAAAGAATTTTCGGACAAAGAAGTTGACCGAGTAGCCAATTTTGTCCCGATCGTCGGGACTGCATGGTAAGAAATAGAATCCCGAGGGGTATAGAAGTTGCAAAAAGATGGTGCACATTCAAGAAACAATGCCCCAGTGTCGACTTAGGATGACACTGGTCGCAGATGCGAGAAACTAATAGGAAAGAGCGGATCGACGTTCGAAGTAGGTTGTTGACCAAATTGCCTTGGTTCGCCGTAAGATATAGCTCCACGTTGTGCTGAAAGCTCCCGCCGATTCAAATTCCTGTGGACCAGAGCTAAGATAAAAGTTAGTGTATAACAGTTGCATAAGATATGTAAGTGAGAATATGACTTTGTAAGTTGAAATGATGTCGTTGCTTAATGTTGTGCAGATGATGGCGTTGGCGGGCGCCTGTTTACACTTTAAAATAAGTACCCGCATTAGAAGGTGGGCGCCTGATTTAAAATAAAATACCCGCATTAGAAGGTGGGCGCCTGATTTAAAATAAAATACCCGCATTAGGAGGTGGGCGCCTGACTGAAATTTAAATACCCGCATTAGGAGGTGGGCGCCTGACTGAAATTTAAATACCCGCATTAGGAGGTGGGCGCCTGATTTAAAACATACCCGCATTAGAAGGTGGGCGCCTGATTTAAACATACCCGCATTAGAAGGTGGGCGCCTGATTTAAAACGTACCCGCATTAGAAGGTGGGCGCCTGATTTAAAACGTACCCGCATTAGAAGGTGGGCGCCTGATTTAAAACATACCCGCATTAGAAGGTGGGCGCCTGATTTAAAACATACCCGCATTAGAAGGTGGGCGCCTGATTTAAAACATACCCGCATTAGAAGGTGGGCGCCTGATTTAAAACATACCCGCATTAGAAGGTGGGCGCCTGATTTAAAACATACCCGCATTAGGAGGTGGGCGCCTGATTTAAAACATACCCGCATTAGAAGGTGGGCGCCTGATTTAAAACATACCCGCATTAGAAGGTGGGCGCCTGATTTAAAACATACCCGCATTAGAAGGTGGGCGCCTGATTTAAAACATACCCGCATTAGAAGGTGGGCGCCTGATTTAAAACATACCCGCATTAGAAGGTGGGTGCCTGATTTAAAACATACCCGCATTAGAAGGTGGGCGCCTGATTTAAAACATACCCGCATTAGAAGGTGGACGCCTGATTTAAAACATACCCGCATTAGAAGGTGGGTGCCTGATTTGTGTCGTCGTATTGACGTAATGTAAAGTGTGACCCTATGGTCGAACTGTTATGCCATAATAAAAGCGATGCAAAAGTTGAGTAGATGAGAATGCGACCCTGTAAGTCGAAATACCGTTCTTTGCGTGGACACAACACGGTTGGGAACATGTAGTTTAGCATGACATCTTTGTACAGTCTCCAAACAGGAAAATGATCCTTGTGATGCGGAGATCCCTTGTGAATTTGCTCATAAATATTGCAGCTTCCCTGCCGCTTTCCAACTGAAGAACCTAAATTCAAATAAATTTATGAGTTTGGGGAGGGGGAGTTGATTCGCGTTGACTTTGTAGCTTTGGCCTTGATACTTGTATGTCCTGCTGATTCGGACCTGTAGCCCCTCTCTGGTTCCCCGTATTGGATAGCCATTAACGAAAACATTTGTTGAAAACAATTTGTTTGTAACAAGTATGCATATCAGTAAAATTCTGTTGAATTCTAATGAAAAATATTTGTTGAAAATAATTTGCTTATAAGGAAGTATGCATATATAAATGTCTGTCGAGCAGTGACATGCGGTGAAACAAAGCAAACGTCTTATCCAAAATTCTTCTGGCTGAAGACTTAGTTTGCCGATGCTTTTCCATGTTTATCGTCGTTCTCTGGCAGTGATCTCTCAAAAAAAATGCCCCAGTTTCCGATATGTGAGGATGATGAACTTTCGAACGGACAACCGAGTCTGGTGTAGGGGTTGATTGCCTGTCCTATCAGGGTGATCAGATGGGTACATTTTGTCATATGTGGGATAAAGGAGAAAATATTTCCTAATGATGGGACCGAAGCCGATTTAGGCCGCCTACGTATCCCCATGAGGGAATCAGGTCATAACGTAGTTCATTACAAGCAAAAGGGGATTATAAGGATTTTCTAAAAATGGGACCGAAGCCGATGTGGCCGCCTACGTATCCCGCCGAGGGAATCAGGTCATAACGTAGTTCATGTTACAAAGAAATGTGTTTCTGGGGAAATTTGCAATCTAGGAAACGGAACCCGACATGGGTTCTTTGCGTATCCCGCCTGGGAGCGCAATTTTACAACATAAGGAATGCATTACATATAAAAATCCTAAATGTAGTATCTTTTCACTGCATCCGCGTTGATAGCTTTTGGCCATACTTCACCGTCCATTTCAGCTAGAATTAATGCTCCTCCAGTCAACACCCGGTGAACCATATAAGGCCCTTGCCAGTTAGGTGCGAACTTTCCTTTAGCTTCATTTTGGTGCGGGAATATGCGTTTTAGCACCAATTGCCCTAGTTCGAAAGTCCTTGGTTTTACTTTCCTGTTGAAAGCTTTGGCCATTCTATTCTGATAAGGTTGCCCCGGACGATTGCGTCCATCTGCTTTCATCACTCAGTCTCTTCGTACATGATTTGGCTTCGAACGATAGGGAAATGCCCCAGTAGAAGTCCTGGTCGTAGCGTGGTAGCCCAAGAGTACCAATGGCAAATGTCCGTGCCGATGCTTGTAACTTATCAACTATCCTGATGTTTCATCCAAATCTGGCTTCGACTTATTCCAAAAAAAATGCCCCAGTTCTTCCGGTTGTGAGTCCTTCTCATATTCTTCGAAGCCTCGGTTGTTGTTTGGGACCTTGTTTGCTTGTTTCATTATATGTCACATATTATCGACAAATTAATTTGCATGATGAAAAAGAAGAAAATTATTAAACAAAACAGATTTTAAACTAGCAAAAGCAATGCAGATGTGTCATTTTGAGCTTTCAAAAGGTGGAGGTAAAACATATTAAATGCATATATGTGATTCAGGCCTCAATCTGAATCGCATTGTTTCATTAAATATTAATACAATTTGGGTAGACATGATTGAGAAATAAAAGATGGGGTGCTCCGCCAGTTTTAGCCAACACGAATCAACATTTTGGGGAAATAAATTAGGCAAAATAAACCTGCTAAAAAATGAAGAAAATCAAGTTAGTATAAGACGAGTAATTATTGCTTCAAATAACATGCGTAGAGTGTAAGTAAATAGCAAACAAATTGTATGAAATTAAATGCGCGTCCAAATATGCATGGGGCCTCTCTCATGCCAGAGGTGGGCCTAAACGCCAGATATGCGAGATTACGACAGATTGATCCAAGCTGTAAAACTGTAATGCTTTTGTTGGAAATGAGACAAAATGAATGTACATTTTCCAATTTCGGCGTGTCATGATTAGGCTTGGATTTGTCTATCATTATCATGCTACACGTAATATGCTGATTGGCCGTTGGGTTGCGAGACCCGTTGACAATTTTGGTAGATTTCTTAATTGTGGAGTCGATACCAAGGATCGACCCACCTAAGGTGTATGCATGCATGACTTAAAATAAAGGGTGGTATAGCTCTATCTTAAATTTTCTAAGATTTGGCTGACTAGACACAAGGTTCCCGAGCGGACTACTCGAGTGAGAAGGCTACGCGGCCACCGGATGGTCCGGTCACTCCGCGCATACACCAACTCTCCTAAAATTTGGTAGATTGAAAGAAATTTGCGGGTGCGCAAAACACACCTCGCGTGTAGTGTGTGATAGTGTCAATTTTCCAGAGTGGAAGAAATATGAGCGAAATGCCAATTTAAGATAAGCAGTAAAACAATAGAGCAATTAAAGCAGTTATGCACGTAAAATTTTCACAAAGGAAACAAATCAAAGCATTAAATCAAACAAAGAGCAAAAGTAAAGCGAAATAATAATTAACCTGATTTTGTTATGGTTAAGAACCTGAAAGTTCCCCAGCGGAGTCGCCATTCTGTCGCGCCCGTTTTTGACCTTGCTTGGGTCAAAGCGGAGCACGGACTTGTTCGGGTGATTCCTGGGTAAAAGGGTTGAAGAGTCGCCACCTAATTATTTTTTACGGTGAATTAGGACACCTAAATATTAACTAAATGTTGCAATGTAAACTCCAATTTTAATGGTTTGCGAAACTAATGAGATTCTAGGTAAGAGTTCTTTATTATCCTAAAGGGAAGGGGTTAGGCATCCTTTAAGATCCGCTAACTTGCGGTTATCCGGTCAAACTCAGGTTAATTATTACTAGAAAAATATATATTTTTACAAGTATAACAGATTTAAAGATGTTTGCAAATAATTAGTAAATGATGCATTTAAAAAGAAAGATACATGTAGAGATTTTTTAAATATGCATTTGTATGATATTTAAAGAGAAATACATGTAGAGTTGAAAAAATATGTATTTGACAATTGATAGTAAAACAAATTATTTATAATGCCAAAAAAGTAAAATTTGGGGAATCAATGAATTGTAAATTGACAAAAGATAAACTTATTCGGTATGATTTAATAAAGCAAATAAAAGATGACAAAAGTTGTTTTGAAAATCTTGAATACGCGTGACGAGCCTAAAATAAATAAACTAGCGAAGGATTTCTAAGTTTGAATTTAACCGAGCCTACAAATAAATAAGCTAGCGACGGGTTTCAAATCTTAAACTACCCTAGGAATTAATCCTAAGTTTGCCTATTCTAAGCATTTCAATAGTTACATAAGTGCGATAAATAATATTACAATACAAAGCGGGATAAAAGCTGAATTAAAGAAAGAAATAAAATAAATAAACACCGAGGAATAATCTGCCTTTATTTACTTTAATCCCTGCAAGCTGTCAAGAACAAACGGTTAAAAACAATTAAATACAAATAACTTCATATCCGTATTCAAAACAGTGAATGTTTTGATCACGGAGGGCTCGAACTTAAATTTTGAAAAGAACATTCCAATCACGTCGTGGCTGCAAACATATGACTAATGTGGTTTATTTTGATTGCCTCGCCTACTAAACGTGTTGGTCTCTCGGGTGAAATAGAAAAGATCACTATAATCACATCGTGGCTGCGAATATATAATTCACCGCGCCTACTAAACATGTTGATCTCGGATGAAATAAAAGGTTTAAGTCTTCATCATTGCCCAGAAGTTATATTTCCGTCTTTTCAACTGTGGAGGCCTCAAAATCGACGGATATTTTTCATTGGCCAATGTAGTATCGCGTTCAAATCAGTAAAATTAAATTAAAGCAGAAGAAAGCGATGAACAAGTATGATAACGTGAGAGAGAAAAACAGAGCAAAAAAAAACAGCGAAAAAAACTAGTTTCCGAAAATGACGCGGTGTCTAGTTTAAAGCAAGTAAAAATGATAAAACAAATGCTTTGATAGAATCGAAACGGGAGTAAACCGAAACAGAAAACAATGCCCGAACAGACGCGGTATTTATTCAAAACAAGTAAAACAATGATGTCCGTCGCAAGAAATTTAAAACAATAAACTTAATAAAACAATAAGATATCCGTTGCACGGATGTTTAAAACGATTAAACTAAACAACGAGAGAAGCGAAACGAAAGAAAAGCACGGCCTCGAATTCAATTCCATCGGCCTTAATGCGATATTAATAAAACAAGTAAAAACAAAGCCAAAGAAACGAGCAAAGTGAGCAATTTAAAGTATCCGACCCGAGTTCGAAATTCGGAAATATCCAAGTCGGGTCGGGTCGACCCGAATCGATGACCCGACCCGAATCCTGATCGGTGATCCAAACTCGAATCGATTTCAACACCAAATTCGGATAACCAATAACAAGAACATGAAATGCAAGAATTTCGAAAATGTTCAAATCGGGTCGACCCGACCCGGATCGTGATCCAAACTCGAATCGATTTCAACACCAAATTCAAATAATTTCATCAATTTCGGATAACCAATGATAACACAAAGAACAATGCAAGAAATTTGGAAATTTAAATCGGTCGACACGACCCGAATCGGAGATTCAACCCGACATCAAACAATTCCATCAATTCCGGATAACCAACATACAAAAATATGAAATGCAAGGATTCGAAAATGTTACCCAAACCGGTCGACCCGACCCGGTCGATTGACCCGACCCGAATCGGAAACTCAACCCGAAATCAAATATCCACCAAATTCGAGATAGCCAATAATAACAACAAGAACAATGCAAGAAATTTGGAAATTCAAATCGGTCGACCCGAATTGGAGATTCAACCCGACATCAAATAATTCCATCAATTCCGGATAACCAACATACATAAATATGAAATGCAAGAATTCTGGAAATATCCAAATCGGTCGACCCGACCCGAATAAGAAATTCAACCCGAAATCAAATATTCACCAAATTCAGATAACCAACATACGGGAATATGAGCATGCAAGAATTCGAAAATAATACCCAAACCGGGTCGACCAGGTCGTGGGCCGACCCGACCCGAAATCGGTGAAGAACAACAAAAATGCAAACAGATTTTCGGACTCAAGTTCAAGAACAAAACTCACCTCCTTTCTTTCGAATCTTGGACCTATTTCGGACTTGTATCTTGAACAACAAAGACAAGACAAATGATTCAAAATCTAGAACACAACAAATATTTTATGTATATATGGAATAGTCTTCCGAAAAATCCTTCGAAAATCTGTTTTTATCCACGAAAAATATCCCCCCCAAAATGAAGAACAACATGGGGTATTTATAGGTGGATTTTCCCCCCAAGAACGAGTTTGAAATTCGAATTAAAGGTAAAGATTTCTGAATTTTGGAAGCGGATTTTAGGGGTATGGGCGTGGGCGAAGTGACGGGAGGGGTGTGGTGGTGTCGGGGTTGGTGGGGGGTGGTGGTGGCAGTGGGCGAGGTGACCGGTCGGATGGGGGGTGCGGGGTGTGCGGCGATTTGAAGGGTTAGGTTTTGGGTTTTTGATTTTTTTGGGATTTTTATTTGTTTGGGGGGGATTAAAGAGGGGGAATGGGTTTGGGCTGGGGCGACGGGTCGGGTGAGTGGGCCTGGGCCGACGGGTATTGGGTTATTAAAAGGGGGAGAGGTTTGGGCCGACGGGTCGGCCGACTGGGGCGATTCAGGTTGGTGGGAATTTAATTGGGGAGTTGGGCTGGTGGGAATTTAATTTGGGGATTGGGCTTGGACGAAAAAAATGGGTTTTAATTTAGGTTGGGTAGAAAATGTATTGGGTTAGGAATTGAAAAATATAAAAGGGGTTTAATATTAAAACATATTTATATATATATATATATATATATATATATATATATATATATTTTGTAAAAGATGTGAATTATTTAAAATAGCGTAACGATGTGATAATAATAAAAATATAATATTTGCGAAATGTTTAATGCTTAATAAAAAAATGCGATGCAATTTTGCGAGAATAAAATAACATAGAATATTATGGATAAAACTATGATTATGATAAAGATGCAAATGATAGTAAAAATGTGAATAATGATAATAATAAGATATATACACATATATGCCTATATTTAAAAAATTGTTTTAAAAGTGTCAAAAATATTAAAAATTACGAATAAAATCATAAAAGATGGGACAAAATTGGGTGTCAACAATCATAACCATGCTCGTTCCAATTCTTTGTTCAAGTTCATATAAGGAGTCCATGTTTCCATTTCATATCCGATGTAGGACTCTTAACACTCTCCTGCACGTCCAGACCTTGTTAACTGGAGTGTGGATAATACAATTTGGAGGCCCAACATCGGTGAACAAAGAATTGAAATGGGTGTGACTCTGATACTATGTAAAGAAATAGATCTTGGGCCTAATATGGACTTGGACAATCCTCATCCTATAAGCCAGCTTTTGGGGTTAAGTTAGACCCAAGATCCATTCTTTACATAGTATCAGAGCTAGACTCATTCTAATTCTTTGTTCACCGATGTTGGACCCCCAAATTATATTATCAACGCTCCAGTTAACAAGGTCTGGGCGTGCGCGTGAACAAAGAATTGGAATGGGCCTGACTCTGATACCATGTAAAGAAATTGATCTTGGGCCTAGCTCAACCCAAAAACTAGCTTTTAGGTGAGAATTGTCTGAGTCCATATAAGGAATCTATGTTCCTATTCCATTTCCGATGTGGGACTCTTAACATTAGGTCTAAGATCTATTTCTTTACATGGTATCAGAGTCAGACTCATTCCAATGCTTTGTTCAATGTCATATAAGGAGTCCATGTTTCCATATCATATCTGATGTGGACTCTTAACACTCTCCGCACGACAGACCATATTACGCCCAAGATTCATTTCTTTACATAGTATTAGAGTCAGGCATATTCCAATTATATATAAAGGTAGAGTAAATGACAAAATAAAATTATTAAATATAATAAATAAGGATAAGATGGAAAAAAAAGATATCGATATAATCACACCATTGATGGTCGTTAATATAAAACGATACTTTTTATCGTTGTGTAATAATACAATAAATGTTAATAATAATCAAACAAAACATTTTAAAAATAACCATATAATACAATGGGTAACAACAATACAAACAAGTATATGGGTGCCTTACAATAAAGAAGGAATCTTTTCACCACATCGTTCTCTTCTCCATCATGCATCTTAAGCCAGTTCCTAGAGCTTGTTCAACTCATAAATGGTACTTGGAGAAATTTGAGGAAGACTATCCCACGAGAAAACATGTTATTCCCTTTTTTACTAAATCTTTGTATATCTGATTGTAGTGGCGGAGTAAATAACATCTATTATATATATAAAAATAATTATTTTAATCTTATATATACAATGTAATTTTTTGTTAGAGGGGTTCGGATGAACCCTTTGCTTATTCTTGGCTCCGTCCCTGTCTGGTTGTGATTATGCAATGTATTAACTATTTCTACAATTTATGTTGGAAAACATATAAACTCAGCGTCAATGTCAAAAACCAAGTAATTACTGCTATGACAAACATAGATAAATTAATCAAGCTTTGTAATGAGTGGTTTGCATGTTTACAAGCTGACAAAGAAAAACTATATCTAACAATAGATTCAAAGTGTCTTATGGTTTGTTCCTAAGACCACTTAATGTCTGAAAATTAAAGCTCACAATTAATTAGACCTTTCCTATTTTTTGTTGATTATGTTAAAAAAATTATTGTTAAGACAAAATAAACAATCAAATCAAGAAGCCCACGTTGTTCGTAGTTCAAGTCCATCCCCAAATTTTGATGTTAACAAAATCCATTATTAGCTATAGATGATGTAATCTTGGTTTTTTTTTTTTTTTTGCATGAGAATAACGCTTATCTATATAACCACGGATGCCTAGCTAAAATATGGACGGCATTTTTTTTTTATTTTGGTTTCCCATCCGCTCCAGTATCTATCTGTGTCGGGAAATTTCATATTGGGGGTAAAACGCTCCCTAACAATGACGACTCCATAACCAGGAGAACTCGAACTCGGAAACTCCGATTAAGGATGAATAGGAGTACTTACCACTCAACCACAACCCTTATTAATAAATATGGACAACCTAATTCCCTCTAAAATATAATTCAAGCGAAATCTTTTACAAAATTTCTTGGCACCAAACAAAAAAAGGAAAAGTGTGAACATAGAGCTCAAATTTGCATTCTTGAACATTTAATTTAGGGAAATTGCGCTTATACGGTTTGAAATTGAACTTTATTTTCAGTTAAATATTTTGTCTAACCTTAATCCGCCATTACAAAAAAGCCTCATTTTTACCTTTGATCTTTGACGGAGCTCTAACTTGAAGGTGATTTTACACCAACAACTTTATCTCATTTAACTCGGTCAGAGGCTCATAAATTCATTAGAGTGCGTGTCTAATATATAGAGAGCATGGATGCGTATGGACCTACAAGCATACTTACCATCAATATTTTCCAAATAGGTGAAACTCCCACCCCAGGAGCCTCCACACCCCGATCCGACAGGTCTGTGAATGAGGTAAATCATGGTGACTCAATTGATTTCAAAGGTTAGACCAGTACCACGCTGCGCACAAGGGGCCCTCCTTTATTTCAAGAAGTAACCCCACACTGCCGCTGACGGGATTCGATCCTTGGCCATTTTCCAAATATCCCCTTAATAACCAATTGAGCTGTCCAAGTGGACTAATTACCATCAATATTGATACTATAAATTGCGCACAACAAACATTCGTTCGCTAATGAACTCAGAAGTGGCTCATATAGCACAGATAAACCTGGGTACAAGGCTTTACACTGTGAGGGTTGGTCCGCCCAAAATTATACCTAATAATTTAAAAAATGAGTGATTTTGAACTTTTGATCCTCGCTTAGCTTACCTCATTAGCATAACCTCCAAAGTCAAAGGTCAAACCCTATTAAACTTGAACTTTTATCCATAAGGCAAGAGAAGTAAAAAATTCAAAATTACCCACTTTCAAACTCATTCCATAAATCACCGGTTGGTTCGGGTAGTCTACTAGAACTTCGTTAGGGTACCATTTAGTGCCAGTAGTGAATGGTCAATATTTTTTTATGACTAACCCTACCCTAGCTATAAGCAAATAAGGAGTAATTAATTCTCCTAATGTCCCAACTTTTATGACTTTTTTTTTTCTTTTGGAACGTGTGGAAATATTGTTCGAGATTATTCAAATTTTTAACAACTTTCTCTTTTTTCAAGATTTTACATTCATTAACAATTCGACTTTATATTTCTACTGTAATTTTTCAGTTATTACTTTTATTATTTCACTTTATCAGTAATAAAATTATTTAAATGGATTTATTAAATTTGAAATACAGTCAAATATCATTATATAAAATAAAACGAAAAGAGTATTACTCCTCTTTTCAATTTATTCGGCACATTTCGAATTTCAAGAGTTAAACTTTTAGGTTTGACCATGCATTCAAACATAAAATATTTAAAGTTTTGTGATTTACATATATGAAAATTAAAAGTACTATAAATCATAATAACTAACAATTCAATATATTTAAAAGGTGTATGAAAAATTCAATTAAAAAACTATTTTGACTTTTGAAATTTGAACAATACCACATAAATTATGACAGAGTATTACTTCATGCGTCTCAAATTATCTATTTATGATTCTCTTTTACGCGCCTCTTTAAAAATATTAATTAGGCTCAGAGAGGCTTTTAACTATTTTACTCTTATTTATGTCTTAGTATATAATCTCTCTTTATTGAATACTAACTCTCTTTATGTGTCATCTCCTCATAGTTGAGGTGTTTGTAGTCTTCAGAATAATTATTATGGAGGTTAAAGTGGAAAAAAATAATTAGTTTAGATTGAACTTCTAAAACAATAAATAATTTAAAATTACTATTTTTAAAAATCACAAAATAATTTGAGACAAAGGCAATAACTCGTAAAAAGGAAAAAAGGAAAGAGAAACAACATTATTAGCTTGATGATGAAGAGAGGAAATCCATTTCAAGCTATAAGTCTATAACTATAATCGGGAAAAACTTATACCCGTCTAATAAACAAATGACATGTGTCATTTTATTTAACTATAATTATTGATATTTAATCATAGTTAACTATTATTTTTTGCACATAATCTTAATTAATAATATAAAAATCTTCAAGATCTTGCCATTCTCACTTATTCTCTTTAATAGGAAAATTAAAGAATGCAGCAAAAAATTGGAATTAAGTCAGAGAAGAAGAACGAAAAGAAATAAAAAAGAGATAATATTGATGGCAATCTGAGCTTTTCTAACATTATTTTTAAAAAAAAATTATTTATTAAACGATTCCTAATATATTTTATTTTATCATCTATAGTTAATTTAACTATATTGATTGTGAACATCCGGTGTGATTAAGTTTTTACGATCAAGCAAATTAAGAAACTAGTCAGCTGGCTTTATTTTGTCCTGTAAGCGTGGCACCCAATATTATTTCCCAGTTGGCATGCTGCTTTCTCCCGCTATATAATCATTTGTTTTTGTTTTCATTTTGACCCCATCATATTGTTTATATTCTCAAGTTGGCCCTTTTGACTTTTAACTCCTAATTACTAGTACTATTTTATTCAAAGTTTCAAACACCAACACGCTTTAGCTTACCTTAGCCTTGGGATAGAAAAAACTCCCGATTATTAAAGAGATGCTAAAAAATCCAATGTCAACGCCTTTAATTTCTCCTACTCCTTCCCCATGAAACCATAAAAAAATTAAAACATTTATAAAAAAAAAATGAAAGTAAGCAAATAGTGAACTCCCCCACCCAAAGGAGCATCGACTATATTACTCTTTTTAACTCAATTTATGTTTCACACTCTTCATTTTATTATATTTTTTAAATTTTTATTACTTTTCTGTCTCAATTTAAGTGTATTAGTTTGACTGGGTACAAAATATAAGAAATAATTTTTTTTAATCTTGTGATCCTAAATTTAAAATATATGTAATGTACTAAAATATCTTTTGAATCTTATGATTTTAAATTTGTCATTTAGTACGTTTAAATTATCAATTTATTAAATATAGAAAGAGACCATTTTTTTGGAACAGACCAAAAAGAAAAGTAAGACACTCAAATTGATACGGATGGAATATATTTTTAATGTGATAATTTTATTAACACACAAATATCTAAAGCTTATTTAGATCATAAATTTCAAAAAAAAATCTTACATTTTTTGTATAGTGTAACATAAATTAAAACGGAGGAGGGAGGGAAGGAGTAATAAGTATAATAACTAATATTCCTAACTTTTCATGTATGCAAAGTTAACTCTCCTATGCTTTTTTGGCTGTCAAAAATTCAATCTTGATATTCCTGACTTCTTCTCTCATGGCAGCTTTATTCTCTCCTTAATTATTCACTTCTAAATAGTATTTCTCCATAAAAATTCAACCTGTTTTTATCTTACTTATGTCCTCCTCAATTGGTTAAGCATGAACAACTAGCTGATGAAAGATTGGAAGTCTATGTGCCTCGCTAAAAAGAGTAGTTGAAATTTTTATAACTAACCATATAGAAAATGGGAAATGATATTCGAAAGTTGAAGTTGTGTTTCGCGGGAGATGTTGGAGAAATTTCAAAAAGACGCCATGATGGTGTAGACCTATATGATGATAGTATTGACAAGGGATTAGGCCATTCATTTTGCTACATATTGCATGATTCATCATCCAAAAATCATCCTTTTCTAGACAACACTTCTTCTTCCACCACCATCTCCGGCGCCTCTATCTCCGCCAACACGTCCACGCCTCTCTCCACCGCGCTCGTGGACTTTTGCGCTTTAAATTCCAATACTTACATTGAGAAGCCATCGGCTTTCGAGAGCTCTCAATGGTTTTCTTCCTTCCCTCTTCAGCCAATTCCCCGGAGGTTAATCCCCTCTGTCTGTTCGGGTCCGATTCCCCGAGTTTCTGTCTCAGGCTCGGGCCCGATCGAGAGGGGATTCCTCTCCGGGCCGATAGAACGGAGCCTCCCGTTGGACAATCAGTATGATCAGCAGCTCCAGAGGTACAAACCTGAGTCTACTAAATGGGATTTAATTAGAAATTTAAAGAAAGTTTTGTCTAGCTCTATTTTGAGGTTTCAAGAAATGAACTTGGGAGAGAAGAACAATGAGATTAATAATCTTTTGAGTAGTGAAAACAGTTTGGATGGAGATGATGAGGAAAATGATTTATTTCGAAGTCGAAATGTGCAGTGGGCTCAGGGGAAAGCAGGGGAAGACATAGTACATGTAGTGATTTCTGAGGAACATGGATGGGTATTTGTTGGGATTTATGATGGATTTAATGGACCTGATGCTACTGATTTTTTATTGAATAATCTTTACTCGAACGTCTTCAAAGAACTCAAAGGATTGCTATGGAATGACAAGTTAGAAACCTCAGAAAATCTCATGTCTAACGAGGCAGTTATCGTTCAGAATAATCAAGAATATGATCAATCAAATTTGAAGGAGAAATTGAACAATTCAGGAGATCACCATTTAGATGTGTTGAAGGCGTTATCAGAGGCACTGAGGAGAACTGAGGCATCATATTTGGAGATAACAGATATGATGGTGAACGAGAACCCCGAGTTAGCCTTAATGGGATCTTGTGTTTTAGTGATGTTGATGAAAGGCAAGGATGTTTACTTGATGAATGTTGGAGATAGTAGAGCAGTTTTGGCTCAAAATCCTGAACCCGGTAGTTCCATTGGTAATTTGGAACGGATAAATGAGGAGAGTCGAAATAGCATTGATGCACTCTATAGAGTTGATTCAGACAGAAAACACAATCTTAGTTCTTGTCAACTCACTATGGACCATAGTACATCTGTTAAAGAGGTACATCTACATAAGCCATTGTACAAAAAATTAAATGTTTTGGTGCTTCATACGCTAATTGTCATGCTTGTAATTGGTAAAATTGTTGCAGGAAGTTCTTAGGATTCGAAGCGAGCATCCGAGTGATACTTCTGCTATTAAAAATGATAGAGTGAAAGGTTCTTTGAACGTTACTAGAGCTTTTGGTGCAGGCTTTCTTAAACAGGTATTCTTAGCGTTCACATTACACTTTTCGCGTCTATGATCATAAGTCATAATAATGCAAAGAAGAATGTTGTAGTTAATATGATTTTTTTGAAATTTAACAAGTTTTTGTCGTCGTGTTAATGTCATTTCTGCTTGTGTAATATATTACAGCCGAAATGGAACAATGCACTTCTACAGATTTTCAGAATAGACTACGTTGGAAGTTTTCCGTATATCAATTGTATACCATCCTTATACCACCACAGACTTAGCCCAAGAGACAGATTTCTGATCTTATCATCTGATGGACTTTACCAATACTTTACCAATGAAGAAGCAGTCTCTGAAGTTGAGACCTTCATGACTATATTCCCCGAGGGCGATCCCGCGCAACATCTCGTTGAAGAAGTGTTATTTAGAGCTGCAAAGAAAGCTGGTAATTATGTGTACTTTATGAGATGTCTAAGTACTAATTTCTCATAGAAATAGAACTAAAAAACTTTTGTTCTCCGATTTTGCAGGCATGAACTTCCACGAGTTGCTTGATATACCACAAGGGGATCGTAGGAAGTACCACGATGATGTCTCGATTATCATCATATCATTCGAAGGAAGGATATGGAGATCATCTGTGTAAATCAACTGTATAAAAGAAAACTTTTGTGGGGTATTCTAAGTGGCAGAGCAGACTTGCTTCCACGATTCATTGAGATTCAACCCTTTGTTGCTTCAATATCTCCTTGATAAAAAAAAAAAAAAGACGAGTAAGTAGCAGAGTGGCTTTACTGTCATGGTCCATTGAGATTCAGCCCTTTGTTACTCCGATTCATAACCCCAGAAAGGACTTTTGTTGCTCTTGTCCACAGAAAAGAATACACTTAGAAAAGTTAAAACTGGTTTTGTTCATTAACTTTTGTTACACAACTGATGTTTGTTGCTAAGGGGATTGTAAAAGGTGCCAATAAAGTTGCTCCTTTTCCCCATCAAATGAAATATCTTAGGATATTTGTAACAGAATATTGTGCCTCTTGTACATATATTCCTAGGTGTGTCCATCACACAAACAGATACCTCAAAATAGACTCGACCAAATGGTCAAAAATTAGTTTATTTTTCTCCATACTTTTGGTCTAGTTTCAGATTATACAAATCTCGTACTTACTTTTTTGAACATATTATAACTTATCCAAGAAGAATCTGCAGGAGGAATAAGGATGGATAATGTATGGCATAATGTTAAAAGCAACTGAAATGACACAGGGAATGGTTAGAATTAGAAGTGCTGGTGGAATTCTTTTGGCTCTCATATATCCATATGTTGGTGGGAGTATATAAATTTCAAAATTAACACATAATTGTTGGTGGGAGCTTGAATTATACTACTGATTTTGTCCACCATTTCAAATAGCTTCCTCGTTTACTTTTGGTCATTGTTTAATCATGAACGATCCTAGTAGACCAAGTTGTCTAACCAAACCTGCCCAATATTGGTCATCACCAATGATTACGAAGCGAGTGAAAATCATGACAGATCAACCTGGGTGGAACTATGATTTTCACTAAGGAAATTGAAAAATATAAAAAAAAACGTGTATATGTGCAGTGTTATAACTTATCTACACAATGTAATTGATTCTTCTGGGCATGTATAGCTCCGCCTCTGGAGATCAATGTTCAAATAACAAGAGAGAATGGTAATAGGTGATTTCTTTCTATCTGTCTAAGTCTTAGTGAGCAGAATTACCTAGTAGTTGTGCTCACAAGAGGTACCTCAGATAAGCTAAAATAGTCGAGATGTGTGTAAACTAGCTGGACTGTATTGTTACAAAAATGGACAAATGTTGGTATTGTGCTAATAAAAAGTAGTAGATACACTGTGAAATAGTTGAGATGTGTAAAAAAAAAAAAAAATTGGTAATCGCCTATTTGGTGTAGTTTGTGGGGAACTTTCAATCGAAATTAAATACGAAAAGACAATCTGAAACCACAGTTCACTGATTTGTGTTTGTTTATTGAAAGGCCTCGAAAGATCACTATAGTAAATGCTCTTTGGAATTCAAAAATTTCAAGATCCACTGGAATTCTCCAATTGAAGAAGACTTTCAGTATTCCCTCTTCTCTTGGCCACTTTTCCTTTTACACGACATTTATCTATCATAAATAAGAAGGGTATTTTTACTATATTACTCTTATATCTCTTCAACTAATTACACTCTAATCAAACTTTAAAAAACAATTAATGTCAAAGTAGTAAAAACTTAATTAATTCTATCTTGCTTTTAGAAAATGGCCAAGTAATTTAGGACGGATATTTTTAGTAATATGGTCAAATAACATGAAAAGGAAAGGAGTACTACTTAATCCTCTATTACTCCTTAAATGGAAAGTAGTTGGCCGAAAATGGAGATAGTCAATTAATGTCATGATTGTCCCAAAAAATAATAATTCTCGTGGATTAATTTAATAAATCATAGCCAATGATTTTCAATAAACCTACGCGTTTTTTTGCTAATCCAATCCACTGAGCTAAGAGAGAAAAATAAAGAGTCATATAAGTCATAGTTGTGACATATGAAATATTATTGAGAAAGTGGCTACATATTGATCTAGTTAGAAAACAGTAGCACCTCACATGTTTGTAAGATATTAATAGTATGGAGCATGACTTGTTAACACAAAATTAAAGAAAGAAACAAACAACATGGAAGTGATTGACCCAATGGCCAAAGTTATCAGACAAAAAGCTTACATAATTAACCAATATTGTTTTTTAGCCAAACTTTCATTTTTTGGATTGTTAGTTAGCTCATAGTAATATAAATGGAAGAATGATCGAGCGGTGAGAGATGTGAGGTGGGGTGAGATAATTGAATATCTTCACCATTAATCGAACGTATTGATTCGAGCATGTGCGGAGAAACTTTTTTTTTTAATTTTAATTCTACAATAATAATTTTGAGTAACAATAACTGGATTCTAAATTTAAAAATGTATACACTTTAGTGAATTTCACAATGCAAATATAGGGTTTAGTTCCTTTAGGACGGTAAGTTGCCTTCTAGCTCCACCCTCGACCCTTGTTGGTAGGGAGATATTTCCGTTAGTGAACCTATCCAAAAAAAAACAAATCGGATTAATCAAGTCAGTGGTTTTTTTTATATCGAATGACTGAAGCATAACGAAATTCCGACGCAAATTCATATCAATCAAGCCTAAAACGATATCAAACACCGGCGGTAAAACCCTAACAGAAAAAGAGATACATAAAAAAAAATTAAAAAAATTGAAGAGAAATGAAAGAAAGGAAATGGAATTTGTTTGGTTTTAATTTCCATCAGGGGTGGGCATGGTATAATATTTGAAACTTCGGTACGGTAATTACGGTTTTTAAAAATATGATACCACTATCATACCAAATTAATTTGGTATCGTTCGGTATAATTTAAGTCCGATTTCGGTATTTTGCGGTATGGTAAATCGATAACCATAGTTTATTCGATTTCGACTTACGTATACTCATATTAAAGAAAATTATCACTTCGGCTATTCAAAAAGTATCTCAATTATATTGTACTAACACCTTACACATGTAAAAATATTCAAAAGAAAGTACAAGCAATCATCTTCGTAAAATTAATTACACAAAAGGGCATTTCAATCAAGATAGATTACTCAAAATTCCAACGTCTAAACAATTAGTTTTGTACTATACTAGTTTATATATTTATTAGTATTATAATATTAATATATGTGAATTGTATATGTAACTATATACTTCAGTATGATATTCGATATTTCGATATCTCTTTAAGAGATATCAAATACCGTACCGAATATCAAACTTTTTAAAAATATATACCATATACCGTATCAAATACAATAATACCGAAATCACGATATAAAAAATTTCTATTTCAATATGGTAATCGATATATATGATAACATGCCCACCCCTAATTCCATCCATACAAATATGAAAACGTTGAGATTATGAAATGAGATGCATGAACATGGGAGAGGAAACATAGCTACGTGAAAACTAAAAAGATTTAATATTGCAAAAGGTACTTTGGTTTTGGCAACTCTAATATCTCGTTATCTTATTCATGAATCATGACTGCACATAAAGTTTTATAAATTAAATGAACAGTCAAACGCTGAAAATCAATAAATGTTCAAAGTATATATAGAGGAGTTGGTTTTGATTATTTTTTTACTATCACCATCACTCACTGGAAAAAATACCTTTGCTGGAACGTACTAGCAGAGTGATTGTGATACTTCTTTCATTTCACCTTAAAACAGTCAAAATAAAAAAGAAATCCTAGAAGTTACAATTATATGCTTTTAAAAGTATTTCAAATGTTTCTAACTGATCCATAATTTTAAATTTCACTTGTGCATACTACTAGCTCAGTTCTAAAATAAGTGTTGTTTTAGCTCATTTCACGCCCATTAAAAAATTAATAAATAAAATATGCAGTTTACCAAATTACCCCGTTTAATAAAGGTAGATTGATTTTTTCTCTTAAATATTGTGCATACTTCTTTAATGTTAAGGGTATAGTTGAAAATAATTGAGTATAAGAAACTTTTGAGTTTCTAAAGCGACGGTTAATTTGGGACAAATCCTTTTTGCTATAACGACACTTATTTTGGGACGGAGGGAGTATAAGAAAAAACACAGAATTTCTAATATCCTGAAGAATTAAATGCAAGATTTAAGGGTTATTAAGATTTGAATCATACCAGTTGAGCTTAATTTATTGGGATAAATTGTACTACAAAATGCACACTACTATCAATTGATCGTAAACTAAATGTAGAAACTTGTAAGTTTTACTTGGTACGCCTTATATACCACTTTTGGGCAACCTAACCATTGTTAAAGTCAAAAGGTACTGTAGTATTTTTTTAACAATGAAACTACAAAAAGTTCTATTCTTTCTTTGAGATTCTCCAACATTGTTTTTGGTGTGTACACACGTTAGTGAATCAAATCAAAGATAATTTCTTGGCAAAAAGGGTCCCAATTGGATTATTTTGGATTTGCTCTAAGTGCAAATTGCAAAGACAGACTATATTCGTGGATATACGCAGATACTTTATGTTAAAAAAACTCCTAATTGGTTAATTAATGCAGCCTCAAATTGATTAAAAGATTAGAAGAACCAAATTTGACATCCACTTTCTAGAAGATCAAACCAACTCCTAAAATATTTGCACTTGCTGTCTTAGCATTTATACTGTACGTAATTTATATTCAAAGTAACATGACATTGACATAGCTTTGCCTAAACCTAAATCTTAGTATTTTCATTGTATACAAGTTCCACAAAAGTCGCATTTTATCCACCAAAGGACGCAATAAGAAAAACATTATTTTTAGAGAAAAACTCCCTATTTTGGGAGATTCCATCCTGACCACAAATGAAAACTATAACTACAGTTGAGATTATACAGTGTTATATGTTTGTGGGCCTGATCGACGGGGGTTGCAGGGGGCGGCAGTCCCTTGCGATGGACGAAACAAGGTGCCGGATAATAAGAGTTGACGACGATCGTGGTTTTTTCCCCCTTGAGGACACCCGATTTTTATTAGGTTTAGAATATTTTGCAGCATATATATATATATCGTTTTTCCGTATAATTATGTATCCTATAAAAAAATCTTTCATTGAGAATAATAAAAGTCGGTGACGACCGTGATTTTTTCGATAATTATGTATCCTATAAAAAATCTTTCATTGAGAATAATAAGAGTCGGTGAAGATCGTAATTTTCTTCTCCTTAAGGGTTTTCATGTAAAATTGTGTTTTTTTCTTTTTGTTATCATTATTTTAATTCTCATTGTCTCGTAACAGTAGACACCTGCTCCATTTACAACAGGTGAAAAAAAAGTTAATAGTTACTTTTACAACAACAATAACATGCTCGGCATAATTCCATAGTGTGGTCTGGGAAGGGTAGGATGTACGTAGACCTTACCTCTACCTTTATGGGATAGGAGGTTGTTTCCAATAGACCATCGGTTCAAAAGAAGAGTTATCAAGTAGGATTGAATGGAAAATAACGACAACAAAATAGCAAGATAAACAAAACATATAAAGCAACATGTAGTAGTAAACACTACTAGAAAAAGAGGTTTTTCCTACCAACATTTTGGGGAAATTTGTGCTATAAAATATGATTTTCTCACTTCATTCCCATTGAACCAGCTCACTGGAAAAACGCATGGTGGGAAACATGTTCTCAATGAAATGCTGAAAAACTTTTTAATTTTTCCATGTGAAAACACTACTATTTAAGCTTTTTTCCATTGACATTCAGTGAAAAATAGTCACTGAATATTTTCCAATGGAAAATTCAATGGGGAAATAGAGATTTTTAGTAGTGAAAAATTGAAGAATAAAATACTATGCGATTACTAAATACTCTCTCCGTCCCATAATAAGTGTCACCTTAGCAAAACAATTTTATTCCATAATAAGTGTTACTTTAGGAAACCAAGAAATAAAATGACTAGTTTTTTCCAGTTCTACTCTTAGAAAAAAACGGACAAATTAAAGTAACATCTAAATGATGATTGAAAAAGCCACAAAGTAACTTGGTATTGTTGGATTTCCAATGTTAAAAGGTTTACTACTTGTGCATACTCTAATAAAGAGAAAAAAGTAATTTATGTTTATTATATAGAGATAATTTGGTAAACTTCACATTGCATTATTGATTTCTTAATATGTTTGTTTTTGTCTAAGGTGACACTTATTATAGGATGGAGGGAGTAATATTACTAAATAAGGAAAAGAGGAGAACATCGCCCTGTTCAAGCTCTTACATAAAAGTACGACAACACTTGACTACTTACTATTCTTCTACCTTAATCATTGACCTCCATACATTCATGTTTAGAGTCATATCTTATGTAAGCTGAAGATATGTTATGTCCTGTCTAATAGTTAAGATATTGATATATTTACTTTTCAAAACATGATTTTGTCTGGTTTTAGATAAATATAGAAAAAAATTAAAGCTTTCGAGCGCTTTACTAGTTTACTTAGGCTTCATTTATTTTCATTAAGATTAAGACGTATGAATCTGAATGCGCATCTGAATGATTAAGATGTTGTCTCTAGATTTGAACATTGAATGATTAAGATTGTTTGTTTTTCAACATCTGAATGTGCATAATGTATTTATTTAAATATAATAAATATATAATTTAAATAAAAAGAAACTAAATATTAGAAAATAAATATAAAAATAATAAAATAAACTATTATTTGATAAAAAAACGTTTATGTTCGCTAGTGATGGTAGAAATGCTTTGTAGTGGTAGCGGTGGTGATAGTTATGATAGTGGAGGTGGTTGGTGTTGTAGTGACTGGTGCAATGGTGGCGGTTGTTAGTGGTGGTGATGGTTGTGATGGTCGAATTGGTTGATGTTAGCAATTGACAGTATTGGTGGTGATGGATAAAGAATGTATTGCGGTAGCTGATGATGGTGTTGGTGGTAGTTGACGGCGGTGCTAGTTATAATGGTAGATATGGTTGGTAGTAAGGATTGGCCGCAGTGGTGATAGTGGTGGTGGCGGCGATGTCGACAACGATGTGGTGGAGATGGTGGCGATTATTGTTGATATAATTATAATAATTGAAGTGGTAAGTGTGATAACGACTAACAGTAATAGTTGTCAGCTGTGATGGTTGCCGATGGTAGTTGTGATGGCAGATGTGGTTAGTGGTGATGGGGTAAGGGTGTATGGTGGGTCGGTAGAGGTAGGTATGTGGGTGGGGGTTGGGAGAATAAGGGTGGTGGTGATTTGTAATGGTAGGGGTGATTAGTGGTGGCAGAGTAAGGGTTGGGAGGGTGGTGGTGGTGATTGTGATGGCAGAGGTAATTAGTGGTGGTGAGGAAGGGGTGAGGGTGGGTGGGATGGAGGGATGGGGTGGGATTGGGGATGTGCGGTGAAGTTACGCATTTTGATACCATTTTCTTAAGCTTTTCTAGCTCTTTAAGTAAGTTTTAATGTCATTTCTTATGTTATTTTTGTTTTTATAGAATTTTTATCTCGGGATACCCGAAATGAAGAAAAGAGCATAAATATAACAAAAGTACCATAAAAAGAAAAAAAATGCAGCAAAGATCAAATTTGCAGACCGCAGAACCAGACTACGGACCGCGGATGGGGAACCTACACTGAAGTTTCAGACAATGATTAGAAGATTTTAATGCCCTGAAGTGCGATCCATTTTGCGGTCCGCGCTTTCATTTTGCGGACTACAGTTCGGTCTGCGAACCACTGCTCCACAATAGTCTCAGCTCAAATTGCGATGTTTCGAAGCATTTCTACAACCAATTCATTTCACAATACATAACCCTCACAACTCATTCTCCAATATATTTTGAGATCGTAGAAGAGGGAGAACAAGCTTTGGAGGCTAGGGTTTCATCATCCACCACCTTGGAAGTGAAGATTTGAAGCCATTAATGAGAATTTCTTACTTCAACTCTTTATTTTCTTGCTTTGTATTGTTATATTTGGTGTGGGTGATGACTTTGGACAGTAAAATTATAAAGAATTGATGAGTTGTATTTATATTTAACTTTTGTTGCTTTTGTATTGATTATTTCTTGCTATTTATGAAATGGGTCTCTTGCTTATTTAATTAATCTTATTCTTGAATGTTTCCAAAGGGATTAGCTAACCCTTGGACTTGCCCATCTATCCTTAATTAAATTTGAGAGAGGAAATTAGGGTTTGAGATAGATTGATTATCGCGATTTAGGGCTTTAAACCTCATCTAATGGGTTTAACCTAGAGATAGAAAAAACTCTAGTGTAGACTAAAATTGAAATGTGATTAATGCTCCTTAGTTTATTCGAGAGAATAAGCTAAGATAGACCCGCTAAATAATCGAGAGGCATTAGTGGATAATTGAGATTCCTAGGCTAATTTACTAGACCCATGATTAATTAGTGGTAGATAATTACTTGAAATGGATGTTATTGAATTTAAGTTAAATTACTATATTCCAAATTCCCGAATTTCCATTGCTTGTGATCCCCATTAGTTAGTTTTATTTTTATTAATTTTTAAATAAAAACAAATATTTAAAAATCATTTGGTTTAGCTTAATTGGTGACAATTCCATAACTAGCTTAATTGCCCAAGTATATTATTCCTTGTGGATTCGACTCGACTCCTAGTTGGATAAATTATATTGCGACAACCGTTTACACTTTCTCTTTGAGGAGTGGATTTAGATGTCATCAATTTTGTCACCGTTGCCGGGAAATAATTGGCGTATTGAGTTAGTTTAGGAAGTAAATCGAAAAGACTTTGTCCAAATTTTGTGAATATTTGTGCGTCTTTGTGAATATGTGTTTGTGATTTTTATGTTTCTTTGTGTTAGTTTATGTTTTTATTACTTGTGTCACTATGACATCATGGATTGAGAATGGGTTTTATGGTTGCAATCCTTATTTTAATGGCATATGCACGTATTGTGGAGGACCTCATTTTTGGCAAGATTGTGAAAATGCTCACTGGAGAAAGATGTGTGCACCGTCTCACTCCTATGATGGAAATATTTGCAATATGTGTGGTGGTGTAGATGGACATTGGGGTGATTGTCCCAACTATTTTTCTATCCCTCCCCCAATTTGTTCTAAGGAGAATGCTAGTTGTGCTTTTGAGTTTGATAGGAACAATGACATGGCAAATGAAGGATAAAATTATGGATTTGAAGGCATCCAAGAAATGCTCCAAACCTACATGGAAAGGGAGTCTAAATTGGAGGAGGAGAGAAAAATCATCCTACAATCTATCTTGGCAAATGGCGAGGCATTGAAAGAGCAAAAGAATTTGTTGAGGAAGCCAACTCCTCAAGTGTCATGAATTTGTTTACTCCTCAATATGGATTGGTAGAAGAAGAGACTTCAAGCCAAAGGTATAAGCCCATATTTTTTATGACCATGACGAAAGTCATGAAAATGAAGAAGCAGTTCAGATTGAAGAAGAGAAAAATTGTGAAGAAGAAGTATCTACCTCTCAAAAGGAAGAAATTGAGGAAATGTTAAGTAGCATAATCGGGAGGAATGAAGTTTTTGAGAAAGTCTTGACCAAAATGATAGGAAAAAGTTCAACATGAAAATGATGAAATCTTCCAAAAAATGAATTTTACCATATATGAATTTTTACAAGCCTTGAACAAATCCCACCATAATTTTTTTTTGACAAAATGGAGATTGTGAACCAAGATTGAGTCTATGGGGATCACCGTGAAGGTATTTCATGGATGATGAAAGAACTTCTAAAGCTGAAAGTTGAGCAAAGTCAAGAATTTGAGCTACTTGAAATTGCTATCCGGGACTTGGAGGCCGAATTGAATGTAAAGGTTAAGACATGCAATGTTCAACAACAAATGGTCAAGGATAGTGTTCTTGAGTTGGGTTCCATGAAAAATGAGGTTAAGATCAATTTGGGAGAGCCAATGGTGGAATGTCAACCAATCAACCCAACTTTAATGAATGATGCCGATATTGAAGAAATGATACTAGAGTTGCAAAGAAAAGTTTATCAAATCATTTTTGAAGACTCTAGTTCATTTGAGGGTGGGGATGTCAAAAATGGACCAAATTTAAAAATGGAGCGTCTTAGACGGCATTCCAACCATTTTTCAACATTGTGCTTGATTGATGATATGGAAGTTGAAATGACCAAGTCTATGGAGAATTTTGGAGATGAAGAACAAAGTGCATTCATTTTAAAGTTTGTCATGACAAAACGACAACATGACATCCCTCACTTGAAGGCCAAAAAGTGTAAGATACGACACCCAAAAGTTGACCTCTTTGCTTTTCTACCACCGTCACATGAGCATCATCGAAAATTTAATTCAAAGTTGGGGCGATAATTCATATCCTCCAAGTGAAGATAAAAGTGGTAAGGTTGACACATGTCGTGACGCGATGTTAAATTAAGCGTTATTGGAAGGCAACCCAATTTTTTTACTTTTTATTGCTTTGTTTTTTGTTTTTTTTCCCATTGTGTGCTTTGATCGTTTGTGTAACTGTGTAGGAACTGAAAAACCTGGTGCATGGAAGTTGAAGATGGAAGTGTTGAAGAAATAAGAGGTGAAAAGAAGGAAGACCATACGCGGCCTCTTCTGCGATCGCAAACACGATCTGCAGATCGCATTTTGGTCCGCAAATCCTCCCAGACGAACTGAAAAATAGAAATTGAAAAAGTTCAAAATACAGATCATTTTGTGGTCTTTCCTAGTATGCAGACCGCACTTTGGACCACAAAAGATGACAGACCACCTGAGAGTTTTGATCACAAACTGCGAAGAGAAGGATCCATTATGCAGATCGCATAACAGTTTCGCGACCTATTCTGCGATAGCTTTTTGAGTTCTAAGTCAGCCGATGAAAGAAATAGGTATATCCCAAGCCTCCACTATCTATGGACACCACTTCACCTACCAGTGCTACTATTTGTATGCCACCAGCGTCCAAGAAGGGCGGTTCAGAATTATCCACTTTCGTTTCACAGTACGAGGGTATTGATGTCCAGACATAGCCAAACTCAGGAAAGCGCTTAATGCGCCATGGGGAGCCTCTCAAACTTTTGTATTGAAGACACTGCATGCTTTTAAAGTTGGGGTGGGGTAACATTCTTAGTTTTACTTTGTAGTTTTTTCTTTAATTCTCCTTGGTTTTTCTTTGTCTGGTTGTTTTTCAAGGAAGTATATTCAGTAACCATGGCCTAATGATATAGTAGTTTGACTTGGTTGATACTTCTATGTAGTTTCTATCATGTGTAGCTTCTTTTTGATTCTAAAAAAGTTAAATTTCAGAAAAAGAGAGGAGATTTGCACTTGAATGATCATTTTGTGAAATCATGCCTCATTTTGTGCCTCTATGTCTACTTGTGTTTGAATCTTCATGAGATAATAGCCTTGTATTCAATAGAGAGCTAAAAATATAGCGGTTCTTGTAGTTCATGTGCATTGTGTGGTGAGGATTTAATTGCTCTCTTTTGTTTGCTTGTATCATCTAGAACTTGCCCCGTTAGTTAGTCACCGCAAAAATAGGACTTATTTGGTTGAAGAAATGATCTTAGGCTCTCATATGAGAGCAAACCTCTTTTTGAAACTTCTTTAGCCTACCTGTGAGATGAGAGTATCTAGTTGTCCCCTTTTGAACCTTTTAACATTCTTTCTTGGCTACCACATTACAAACCAAAACTTGTTTTGAATTTGAACCAAAATCCCTCCTTGAATGCATGAAAAGTGTAAAATGAGGCCAAATGCCTAAGTTGGGGCTGGGATACGAGAGAAAAGAAAGGAAGAAAGATTGTGATGTGAGTGATTCTAAAAAAAGAGAAAAAGAAGAAAATGAAATGCAAAAACAATAGAGAAGAGTAAAGAAAAGGAAACACAAAAAAAGTGAAATAAAGTGGGGAAACTAAAAGTGTGAAAAAGAAAGTGGAAAGAAAAGAAAGGAATTGAGCAAAAAGAATGAAAAATGTGTATTACTGGAGGAGGGAAAAGTCACGTGTAACCGAACATTCTACCCATCCGTGAGCCTACATTACAAGCTTGAAAAAAGTCCTTTAAGATCCGAAATCGAGCATTTCTTGAGTAGTAGTGACTTAAAATAAGGGTAATCATATGGCATGATACTTGTGACACTTGACATTCTTTGTGAGTGTGGGTGATTTGACATATGTCCCATGTTTTGAATTGTTCTTAATGAATGTTGGGAGTTTCTTTGTTGTGAGGCACATGAATTGCATGAACTTTGTGATGTGAGCTTCTCAAATTGTTGTACTTGTGCATATCTAGTCACTAATAACATTTAATCATCGATTGAAGCTTGATTTTCATGAAATAATTATTCGTAGCTATGCACTTTCGAGTTGTTTTTGAGAAAATTGAGGGGCTATTAACATTTTGAACCGCATGCTTGTGAACTCATAGGTAGAACCAACCATAGTCATTCTTGCTTTGTTGTTAGTCGTAACTTTTATTTTTGTTTTATTTTAGTTATTTTGGTTTTTGTAGGATTTTTGCCTCATAATATCATAAATGAGAAAAAGAGCATAAATATGAATAGAAGTGTCGTGAAAAAGAAGAAATGCAGCAAAGACCAGATCCGCGGACCACTGAATTAGACTGCAAACCACAAATAGGGAAGCTACACCGCTGTTTCAGACAGTGATTAGAGGATTATAGAGCCTCGAAGTGCGACCCATTCTGCGGTCTGCACTTTGATCTGCGGACTACCGTCCGGTCTACGAACTACCGCTCCACAACAGTCTTAGCTCAGATTGCAATGCTTTGGAGCATTTCTGCGGATCGCATTTCAATTATGCGGACCACACTTCCTACCGCAGTTCGAGACAGTCAAGTATGAAGACTACTCTGCAAACTCTAAACCCACTTTGTGGACCGCAGACCTGTTCTGCGGTCGCAAAGTTGTCTGCGGTTCACAAAGTGAACGACAATGGCATTTTCATAATTAAGTATAGTCGAAATTTTAGGTCCATATATATAGTCTAGTCTAAGATTTTGTAAGAACAACCAATTCATTTCACAATACATAACTCTCACAACTCATTCTCCAACATATTTTGAGAATTTAGAAGATGGAGAACAAGCTTTGGAGGTTAGGGTTTTATCATTCACCACCTTGGAAGTGAAGATTTGACGCCATTAATGAGAATTTCTTACTTCAACTCTTTATTTTCTTGCTTTGTATTTTTATATTTGGTGTGGTGATGACTTTGGACAACAAAGTTGTAAAGACTTGTTGAGTAGTATTTATATTTCACTCTTGTTGCTTTTGTATTGATTATTTCTTGCTATTTATGAAATGAGTCTCTTACTTATTTAATTAGTCTTGTTCTTGAATGTTTTCAAAGGGATTAGCTAACCCTAGCACTTGCCCATCTATCCTTAATAAAAATTAAGAAATTTAGAATTTGAGATAGATTGATTATCACGATTTGGGGCTTCAAAACTCATCTAATGGGTTTAACCTAGAGATAGGAAAAATCCTAGTATAGCCTAAAATTATAATGTGATTAATGCTCCTTAGTTTAATTTGAGAGAATAAGTTAAGGTAGACCCGCTAAATAGTCGAAAGGCATTAGTGGATAATTGAAATTCTTAGGCTAATTTGCTAGACCATAATTAATTAGTGGTAGATAATTACTTGCAATAGATCATTATTGAGTTTAAGTTAAATTACTATGTTTCAAAGTCCCGAATTTTCATTGTTTGTGCTCCCCATTAGTTAGTTTTATCTTTATTAATTTTTAAACAAAATTAAATATTTAAAAATCATTTGACTTAGCTTAATTGGTGGCAATTCCATAACTAACTTAATTTTCCAAGCATATTATTCACTGTGGATTCGACCCCGATTCCTAGTTGGGTAAATTATATTGCGACGACCGTTTACACTTTCTCTTTGAGTAGTGGATTTGAAGTCATCAGTTGGGAGGGTGGGGATGGGAGTGGAGCTGGTGATTGTGAACAAAGCGATGGTAAAAATTAGTCATACAAAAATAACTCTTAATGATATTAAAATTTTATTCAAGATCTTAATGATTAAGATATATTCAGACCAAATAAGTGCGTAAATTTTAATGCAAATAAATAAACTTAATGGCCTAAGGTCTAAACCATTGAGATTCACATCTCCAATGCAAATAAATGGAGATGTATGGCATTTTGCGGTGCAGCGTCTACGCTTATCGGAGACAGATATTGGAATTTTTCATTGGTTAAGGTTTGACATCCATTTTTTCTTCTTGCGTTAATCTAAATCTTTTAATAATAAATAAAAATTATTTTCCTGTAATATTTTACAAATGTTTTTCATAAACTTTTTTTATGAGACATTTACTTAAGTTAACCATGGTTAGACGATTAGAAATTATAATAAAGATAAGAATATATCATGCATTTTTAGTTTAGTGTACGGGCAACTCGCACTAATGCCCTATTTTGGGGTGATCTTTAAGTTTTGCCCCTCAAATCACTAATATTCAATTTTTTCCCCTTTGACATTTTAAGTAATAAAAAAGTGATCGAAAATACCCCATTGAAAAAGCAAAAATAAAAAAAAAATCGGCTTACCCTTATCTATGACCTAACTTCGCAAGAAATTGTCTTGTCAGACTAAGTTTCTATGAAACTTGGAGAAAAGCTCAAATAAGTCATTGACCTATCAAAAATAATTTATTTATACCACTCGTTAATAGTTGAACTTATTTATGTCACCACTACTGAGGATCCCCCTAATCTTAGATAGGTCGTCTGAGGGTTCACCTGAAATTGCTCATCCACGCCACTTTCTGTTACCAATTTAAATGATTGATTTAAAAAAAAAATAAATTAACACATGACCTCCAATTAGAGGTTCACGTCACCAAATTAAATCAGCATAAAGTAAAATTAAAATCCGTCCCAAATAAAATTGAATAGTACTCAGTACATCAATTTCTTTTTGTGTGTACATTTCTTTTCTTCATACTAGTATTATTCTGTTTGTTATTAGTACTATTTTCCTCAATAAGCAGCTGTTCCAGCACGCTCAAAATTCAAAAATATAAAAAGGAATTAATGAATAGCGTTGGCTAAAGTTTAGATATGGTGTATCTTGTACAAGAATGACCAAGCTAAATACATAAAACCACTAAATGTATTGTGCTCAACACTTATCAAGTTAGTGTTGTATACCTTTTTAGGTAGAGACGTACAAATGAAAATGTCCCGTTATTAGAACTGTAAGGATTACAAAAATGATGTGATGAACACTTCCTTCCACGAAAAAATGATCTATTATCGAAATTTTTTGCTCAAATTCGCCTTTCTCAGGTTTAAGGCAATAATCCAGGTTCAAAATTGATGAATTTTGTGCAATAAGCAACTCTTCGTGAAGCTATTGTTGAATCTTGAGAACTGGGAAAGCAATAACATCGCGGATGCTAGCAGAGTCTGTCAAAAGCATAACTAGCCTGTCGATGCCAAGTCCCTGAAAATGAATGTCATCCTTTAGTGTAGTTGATACAAGATATAAACAAGTATGTGAGAAGTGTTTGCAATTTGAATCAAAGTGTATAACCGGAATATAGTTCGAGTGAAATGTGACAAAACATGGTGCAATGGTCAGAATGTTTCAACTGTACTTACTGTGAATCATCAAAAACTACAAGTTCCATTATTTGGCAAAGTATGAACTTTAGAAAGAAAAACTAATCAACGTTGAATCAACATACCATTCCAGAGGCTGGAGGCATTCCATATTCCAAAGCTGTGAGAAAATCTTCGTCGAGAGTTACTTCATAGGAGTCATCATCGTCATCTTTGTTCTCTTGTTCCTTATTTAAACCTGATGCCGCTTTTTTCTCATTATGCTGCCTCACTTGCTCTTCCAAGCGTCTCCTCTGCAGCAAGTTTAAACACGACAGTAAACTTTTGTTCTGCATATATAGCATGCAGTACATCCAGACCAACAAATAATTCACTAATTATGTCATGCATACTCCTTTTTCCTGCACTGAGGTTCGACAAATTTGGGGAAATTTGAAATATAACTATGTGAAATGTTGAGAGCTAAAAAACTGACATACCCTCTGTTAAGAATGAGCAGAGATCCGACAAAATTCAAAGCAGAGCAACTAATGACTTCCGTTGTTGAACACACTCGTAAGTCGTAATAGTAATAATAATAATAGTAATAATAATCATATAACATAAAGCTAAAATAAAGCTCAAAGTCAAAGGCTAGCATGTGTTATAGCAGTGTGATACGATTTCATTTCAACAGCTTCCAGTGAATTTCAAATTCTTCAACTTTCCAGCATTATTGAAGATCTCTCTTGTCATGGCTATATTAGATGTTCATGGATTCAAATCATATAAGCAAGAGTGTTCCCACCAAGTATTCATGCCGAGCACGAGTACAAGTATTGGTCAACAACTTTGTAATCTGAAGGCATTACTAAAAGAGGTGAAACAAAATGATGTATCTGACCAAGCAATTCTAACGAATCAACTAGCATAGATTCTTAGAACTAGAGTAATCTCCAAGTAAGAAACATGATAGAATGTTACAGACTTACAGGATAAGTTTTTTTTTCTCCAAGTCATGGCTATATTAGATGTTCATGGATTCAAATCATAGAAGCAAGAGTGTTCCCACCAAGTATTCATGCCGAGCACGAGTACAAGTATTGGTCAACAACTTTGTAATCTGAAGGCATTACTAAAAGAGGTGAAACAAAATGATGTATCTGACCAAGCAATTCTAACGAATCAACTAGCATAGATTCTTAGAACAACTAGAGTAATCTCCAAGTAAGAATAGAATGTTACAGACTTACAGGATAAGTTTTTTTTAGAGCACCGTGGCCGGGGTAGAGTGGTTTCCCTGTCCTATCGGTGTATAAGACCATAGGCTCTTTCATGATATTCTATTGAGCCATCTTGAACTATCTTTTAAGGAGATTGGAAAGCACTACGGCAAATTTTTAGCTTGAAGAATATAACCACTTCTTTCTGTTCTTTTTTTTATAACCATAGTGTCAGCGCACTTCGACTAATTCCACGGGATACCTGCCACCCACAACATGTAACAGCCTACCAGGTAACTGTATCCACCAAGGCTAGGACAGATGGAAAGGAATCACCCAGTTCTTTTTGTCTCTGTTGGGATTTGAACCTGAGACCTTATGGTTCTCAATTCACTTCATTGACCACTAGGCCGCATCCTTGGGTGCATTACCACTTATTTCTATTCTTCTTATATAGGAACTAACAATCCATCATTTTGATACTATGGAGGACAGATTCTTTCACGTTTTGTATTTCTTTTTCCCCTTGGATAAAGGGCAGCCCGGTGCACTAAGCTCCCGCTATGTGCGGGGTCCGGGGAAGTGCCGGACCATAAGGGTTTATTGTAAGCAGCCTTAGCTTGCATTTCTGCAAGAGGTTGTTTCCACGGCTTGAACCCGTGACCTCCAGGTCACATGGCAGCAACTTTACCGGTTACTCCAAGGCTCCCCTTGGATATGGTCTACATTATTATTTCACAAGCCATTAGGTCGCAGGAATGCGTACATCACCTTGCTAGATTAGGCAATATCAAAATTCCTCAAGGGCTACAGAACAGCAAATTAAAACATATGGATGGTAACAGTTTCAAGATTTCAACACCAGAATACCTGGTCAAGAGGATCAGTTAATTCTGAGAAGGCATTCGCCATCTCACGACCACAAATGAACAGCTCGAATCTCTCAGTTAAGCCTGAATGCCTGCAAAAAACAAATATCACATAACAAGATAGTTGATGTGTATAATAGAAGTGACAAACCACTAAAGCAGTCAACTTCTGTGCTGTAATTTTTTGATCAGGTAAAACAAACTCTACTTTTGTAATATATTAAACAATCCAATATTCATTTGAAGGAAAATATTACAAGATCCAATGTTTAACATCAGGAAATTTATAGAGAAGAAGCTCCAATGTATCAAGAATCAGCATACATAATAGCAGAATCCATATAATCTAAACAACCAAAGAATCCGAATAGCTGAAAGGATAGCAGAGCATCTTTTGAAAAAGGAAGATCACTTTGAGTTGAAATAAACGATATCCATAAGCCAAAACTACTAGACATGACCTTCAAAAAAATTATTCTGTCTATTATTGATGTATTGGAGATTGCAGAATCAAAACTCAAATATCTGGAAACATCTCACAGAGCAAAGCTAGTAACTTTTACTTGTAACAGAAGTACAAGAGTGAGTGATAATTCAGAAGGTGATCATAGCATCAGAATTTTCATCTAATAAAGAAAGTGATTAAACACTGATATGCAGTTACAGTTGTGTCACATTCAAGAGAGAACTAAAAGAAAGTCTTCCAGTTTACTTGTTTGAGAATTCAGTTGAAGGTTCAGTACCTTCTATGTGGTTTGGCCAGTGGAGATATTTCAATAGGATAGTCCAAGACAAAAGTCGGTTGTAGAAGCTTTGGTTCTACTACAATCTCAAAGACCTGAAAATGGTTATAACACAAAAGCAAGTTCACATTAATGAACCATCTTAACCAATAAGATACTCTGGGCATTGATATGTGGTTAAAAGCTGCTAGATCTATGTATCTGCAGATAATAACATATATATATATTTTATGAAGTAAATAAATTGCGTTAAAAAGGCATCAAGAAGATGCAGAGTTACAAAGCATCTAACTGTTAGCTTCAGGACATAACTACATGAAGCTGAACTAAGCAAATACCTGTAGAAACAGTCAAAATGTGCCACCAAGACCACTGCTAAGTCAGGGTTAGGGAGCTAACAAAATCCAAAAAGTTATCAACACTGCTTATAAGGGGAGTGAAAATGCCAACTAAACAAACTAAGTAGACATGTAGCCTTTAGAATACTTGTAGGAGTTGAAATTCAATCAAAACATCTTCTGTTCCTTTCCTACCATATACACCAAATACATAAAGTATGCTAAAGAACATTATTCAACCTCATTAAGCAAATGGCCAACAGAAGAGCATGCTTCAATTGAGCTCCTATCCAGATCATCACCAAGAATATCAAATGCTTTACGAGTATGTTCTTTAGCAGCTTTAAGATCGACACCAAAGTTTTTAAAATCAATCCCCGTAGCTTCTCTCACAAGATTATGCATTGTCTCCCTCCTCCAAGGTCTGTCCAAGCAGATCTCCAGACCCTGCAAAAAAGCGTAAAGTTTGATTCCTTAGATTTAAGTTAAAAGGTGATAGAATTTAAGTTAAAAGGTGATAGAAAAAAGATAATGAAATACCAAAAGTGTGATCAAAAGCCTATTAAGCATAAAACTCATAATTCACAGAAAAGTTAGTTCAACTCATTAAATGTGTATCCAAACCAGTGCTAAATCATTTTACACATTCTCCAAGAAAACATATGCAGCCCATGAAAAGACATGATGTAGGATCTCTGGAAAAGATAAAATGTAGATGGTTTGCATCAACTCAAGGAAACAGGTCAGATATCCAAATGGTAACTAAAAAATGTTTAACTGGACATTTTTGGGCCAACATTATTCAGCCATTCAAAATTATTTTGTTATGATGAGAGAATATGTTTGTAGCCAGATCAAGAAAGGACTAGGTTGGCTTCTAAGGGAACTTAAACGAACAAGTAAATCCAGATGCTCGCAAGTTTAATCAATTTCAGTATTATGCCTTCAATATAAGAATGGTTGCCACGCGTATTCCTGTAAATGACTAGTACCATGTTTGACAGAGAAGATACTTGAAAGTGCAAAGAATAATCAACAATTTCAAACACTAATGATGAATATTATCCAGAGGAAAAGGTACTTACCTGATAATCAACTTTAAGTTTCCCATTAACTGCAAGGGCACATCGTGTCACAATCTCTTCTGCCATATTCATCATGCTTTCATAGTCAGAGTATGCTTCATACATCTAAAATCAATGATTGAAATGATTAATGATCATTTTGAAGGAAAATTATTTGATTAAACATTCTCCAGATGGATTTGTAAATTCGCTTTGAAGCCTGTTGAGTGTCCCACATCGGCTAGGGATGGGAGATTTGATCTCCTTATATAGACTTGGACAATCCTCACCCTATGAACTAGCTTTTGGGATTGAATTAGGCCTAGGATCCATTTCTTTACATGGTATCAGAGCCAGGCCCATCCCAATTCATGGTTTATCGATGTTGGCCCCCATATTAAATTGCCCACGCTGCAGATGTCCAGAGCCCTGGGCATGAGGGGGTGTTGAGTGTCCACATCGGCTAGGGATGGGAGATTTGGTCTCCTTATATGGACTTGGACAATCATCATCCTATGAGCTAGCTTTTTGGGTTGAGTTAGGCCCAAGATCCATTTCTTTACAAAGCCCAATAAACTAAAAAATGACAAGTCCTTTAACAAAGAGCTTTTACCTCAATGGTGGTGAATTCAGGATTATGACGAGTTGAAATCCCTTCATTGCGGAATATACGGCCAATTTCATAAACTTTTTCGAATCCCCCAACCTATAGATACGCAAGAAATATGATGGACTGTTACAAAGAAGCAGAAGAAGCACAACTCTTCTAATAAGAGTGAGGGAAAGTACAAGAGAAAGTAGGGGTTCTTTCCTTCCCCTTTTTTTGGTCCTATGTGCACAAATGCACAGGACTAATCATGGTCCCAGCAGCTATTCAATATTTTACGCTTATCTCCATGAAGAACTAAATAGTTAAAAGTAGTCTCATGTAAACATTTTCTTGGAAAAGAAATATAATGTAAACTACTGGAAAAGCTCACCAGCATTCTCTTCAAATGAAGCTCTGTTGCAATCCTCAAATAAAGATCCCTTCCAAGCGAATTATGAAACGTAATAAACGGCCTAGCTTCTGCACCACCAGCTGCTCCCTAGTAAAACGAAACTGATTAAACACAATAGCAAAAATGTGCTTCTTAGACACAACTAAAATCCAAATCCTCAAAAGGCGAGGGAAAGACAAATAGACAGGATAAAGTCACAATCACAGTTTTTTGTATGTATATATCAAGTCTTTCTTCTTTTAATTTTCCTATTTTTCTATGATTCTATTTTTCCTTTGTATACTCACCCTTAATAGGTCAGCAGCGACGGATGTATGGCAGAAGATACGAGTTCATTCGAATCCAATAGGTTTATCTCAAAGATTGTATATATGTTAAAAGTCCACTAAATAAGTATAAATAATACTCCCTCCGTCCCAATTTATGTGAGGGTGTTTGACTTGGCACGGAGTTTGAGAATGAAAGGAAGACTTTCGAAACTTGTGGTCCAAAATAAGTCATAGATATTTGTGTGGCTAAAAATCATTTCATTAGGGGTAAAATGTGAAGCTTAAAGTTAAATTGTTACTAAATATAGAAAATTATCATTCTTCTTGGGACTGACCAAAAAGGAAAGAGTGTCACAGAAATTGGGACGGAGGGTGTATATTTGACACCCAATAAATCAAATGGACTTTGATAGAATTCAAAATCAAACCCATAAAGATCAAATCTTGGATTGACCTCTGTTTAAATTCTCTGCCTTTTGATGCATGCCACATGTATATGAGAGTTCTTTCCAATAACTTAATTCAACAATTTACTTTATCGAAAATGGAAGAGATTAGCGTGGGACTCATCTAGCTCCTTCCATTCAAGGATATTTTTGGGGATTGAAAACCTGTCAGTACCTCTTTCTTCTAACAACCAATTCCAGTTATATTCCCTGAACAAGAGGAGCAACTATTCTGCTGCATCCAGCACTTGTAGTTTATAAAAGCAAATATTTTGACTCTGAAAGCATATTATAATCTTTCATGGAAGAGTAGCTCACAAGCTTTAGCGAAAAACACTAAAATGGAAAATAAATCATAACTTAATAGGAGATAACATTTGCCCATGCAATCAAAAGGAAATTCACAAACCTGGAGAACAGGTGTTTCAACTTCCAAAAAGCCAAAAGATTCCACTGCCTTACGTATTTCTGATACAATCTACTGAAGGAAGGATTAAATCAGCAGGGAATATAGTGCACACTTTTCATAGGAAAAGAAGAAGAAATATTATGCTTTTACAGCGTCCATTACTGCCTATTGCAGCAGAACTTCTAGAGAAAGTAGCAGAATTAGTTTACTACAAGTCTCCACCTTGGGTAATTCCAGAAAGACAACAATATAACACTAGGCAGGAAAATTCTATTTCTGAGGTTAACTTCATTTGTGAGAAACTATTGCAAATTACTCTGGGAAGATTCAAAGAAACAAATGCCCAGAGCAGTACGAACAACTGAGAGCATTTTCCTTTATACTTGAAAATTCCAAGTAGAATTTTGTTGATTGTGGTTTTTATTAGTTAAATGTGGTTATAAGTGCATTATTTAATAGAGGACAACTTTGCTATGAAATATATACATAAATATCATGAAGCTACAATTATAAGCTGAAAAGTAGCTTTATAATTTAGGGCCTGAATTGAGCTACTTATAGCTCATGATCTCGGTGGAATAGATCGAACTAAAACCTAATCAAGTAAATCAGACACGTGGATCCTTAACAAAGGAGAGACTTTATAAAACCAAAAGAAGAGACAACGAAAAAGAACCTCATTCATCGATGAAGAAAAAGTACTTAACAATATCATTCTTTTAATAAGTGAGATATTAGCTATATGATTTGCAACATGCATTTCTGAAATCATCTACCACCAACAGAGAGAACAAAATGCATGTTTGAAAGCAATATTTAAAAATCCAGCTTGCAATATTAACCTGTGATAACAAAAATACATTATGGTCTAGTAACCAATTGTTAAGAAATAATGAGATGATCTAGGAAGTGGAGGATGTTAACCAACAGATAGTTCAAGATCAAAGTAATAACAGAAAACTATATGCTCCCTAACTCTCAAAACTGATGAAGTCTCCAGTCATTTTAGTTTAGAAGGAGAAAATAGAAGAAAAGTTGTAGACCAATGATCACAAATTATTAACTCGGGAAATATCCATACTGCTTAGTAAAAGTAATTTACTGAAAGGTTTACAATTCCAGAGGTAATCAAATGATGATAAGAGAAAGACGATATTGTACTTTTGACGTTAGAGTCGGAAGACAAATAAAAATAGCTAACCTACCTTTGCCCTCTTGCGAAAGGTATCAGCCACCTCAGGATTTGCAATCATGTCCACATACCTATCATAAATAGCAAGGAGAGTGAACATACCCTGAATAACTTTTTCATGCAACGGTAAAGAAAATTAGTCATTTGACAGGTTTCCTCCTTGTATGCATAAGATATCATGAGAAGAAAGTCAGAGAAACGTTTGTAATAAAAGATATCCTCTCCGGAAACCCGACACTGAAAAATAGTTGAAGATATATGTCAAATGCCCAAATCTAAGGTAGATTGCATATTCTCCTTTGCTTTAGCTACTTTAAATGATCAAGTTCTGTGGAAGCAAAAAGCAAAGACCCAGGGATTTGTTCTAGCAGTACTAGCCTTTGGATAGAGGGGTAGGTCCATTATTCATCGAGTTTCGAATTGTGTGCTCCTAGCCTTCGGGGATTTCTTGGTTATTAAAAAAAGAAAGTGAAGCAAATACAAGCAGACTGCATAACAACAATACGAGGCAAGGGCACCAGCCACATATGCAGACAACCCCTGGAGAGCAACTTATAAGAGTTGCTTATGTATGTACCATCTACCATTCTATGAATTCACCAGAATATCTAAAATTATTATGGCTGAAAAAAATGTGACGGTAATATTATGTATCCAAACTGAGAAGATAAAAATTAATTGTGAAATGACCCATTCTAGAGAATTTCTATGATAGTTGTGCAGTCACCCCTCCTATAATGAGTCAGTACCATGCAACTAGAAGCTTCAACCATAAACCTACACAAGAAATAAAACTCACCGCTGTCGATAGCGCTTGTCTATATCTGTTAAGCCATGATATTTGTCCGGCAATGGAAGCAATGACTTTGTGAGAATTGAGAACGAGTTCACGCATACAGATAGCTCCCCTAGAAAGAAACCGGGAAGAAGTACTTCAATGAAAACGGCTTCAAGACTTCAAGACAACAGCTCAAACAATAACGGAAACAAAGTTCAAGAAAATATGATTCCCGTATTTGCAAAAACCAATTACTCAAAATCATGCACGTCTTTTTCAGGAGTTTGGAATCATAAACCAAATCAAACTTAAATTGATACGTTGAATTTGTAAAACTTTGTATCCAATGCAATTGATCCGGATGGGACAAAATCTGAAAAAGAATCAATCGGATGCGCATTACTCTTTTTTTTTTTTTTTGAAACATTGAACACAAAAAATCAAATAGCGCATTACTCTTTCAGACACAACTTTATCTTCTAGTTTAACATACCCAGTGAAATCCCACAACGTGTGGTCTGGGGAGGGTAAAGTGTACGCAGACCTTACCTCTACCTTGGTAGGTAGAGCGGCTATTTCCGAGAAACCCTCGGCTCAAGACAGAGCATAAGCACAAGCAAAGCAAAAGCAAAAGCAAAAGCAAGAGCAAAGCAAGAGCAACGGTCAGACCCGGTCAACAAAATTTAAAGCAGTATGAAAATGTTGGTATCAAAAGCGAATAAGTCATGATAGTGCATTCTGAAAAAGTAATCAGTAACTAGCGCAGGTAAATAAGCTAAACAAAGTACACTAAAGGACTCATAGCAGCAGAAATCAAACTACATGGGACTATAAAACAATACAAAAATACGTATGTAATATCTGCAAAGAAGTCGTGTTTATTCCTAGCCTAAATTTGGTATGTTCTTTGATGTAGGGCAGTACTTGATCTAATAGATCTCTCATATATGTTCACCTCTAAGGTTGTAAGCAGCCTAATGGTCTCCTATGTAACAGGGTTTTTATTTTTCTTGTAGCTTTCTTTAGTCTAAAAGCCCATGTTTATTCAATTTAATTTGTGTTTTTTCTTCACCCCAGCAACGATATGATCAAAAGAAGAAAGAAGACAGGAAATAAAAGAAAATTCCTCTCTTGATTGCAACATGAGGGACAGCAAAGAAGATAGTGCATAATTCACTTTTTTGCTACACATATACCCTTGATGTGTCCTCCACATGAACATTGAATTATTAGTTAATCAAGGAGTTTGCTAATATTCCCTCTGCTCCATATTAGTTGTCACGTTCCCCTTTTGCACGTCCCTCAAGAAATCATAAATAAGTTTTTTTTTACTAATTTACCTTATCTTCAATAAAATTTGAATTTTATTTAAGAACAAGACTAGGCTAATCTTATTGATATTTATTCAATGTACATGTCGAAAAAGAAAGCAACATCTTTTTTGCTGGGCTGCAAGCTCTAGTTAGGATTTTAAAACTTTCAGCAATAGACCCAAACTGACAATAAGATGAAAAGGAAGAGGGGGAAGACGATTCAAATATTTCACAAGACTATCAAAGGCAAAAAATTCACAGATGTCTTTATGAACTAATCTGTGATAGGTTTAAATTACTTCCAAGTTCAAGGATCTAAACTGTTGAATACAGGTGCAAGTGAACCTATTCGTAAAAGAAATAAGAATGGATGTCAAAGTAGAACTAGGATGGATATAGACACAAAATTACCTTTCTCTGTGCGCTTGATTGAACCATTTGCGCCCAATATATCACCAATATCAACAAGAGTCTTCAATTGCTCAAACTGATCACCAACAAGCCTTTCCTTCTCACAGTAAAGCTAAAACCAACAATAACTTATTTTAATAGAGTGCACATTTGTCTATTCAAAGATTGCTAATTTAAAGGTAAAAGGTTGTTGTTTATCAAGAAATACAGAAACTCTATTATAACTGGTTCTAGGGATATATCTTAGAGAGGTTCCTAACTTGTAAATTGTCAACTGAACCTAAAAGTTCAAGAAATTGCAATCCCAGTTTCTTCTGCACATAATTGCCAAGAGCTAGACAAGAAACACATGAAAGGTGCTGACACACAGTTTAAAAGGAATATGCAGTTGAAAACTTCGCATATCAAATAGAGAATAAGCACTATCTAGGACTGGATATATCCCTGAGAAATGTCCCTAATCCATATCAAGGACTCACTCAGATGAATTCGACAAATCTAGTAAAGAAACCAAATGCCAGAACCATCAATCATATTTAAGGGAAGCCTAATACATGTGCAACTGGGAAAGAGCCAGAAAGCAATGGAACAGCACACATGCCCCTCTACCAACTTCATTGTCTTGTTTGTAAAAACATTTGCAGGTAAAGGAAATCACTGTTGCAGGTTGCTTCACACTTATTGGCTTGTACATACATATTTTAGCGGCCACTATGCTAATGAAATAAAGGTGACTAACTCCAACTTCTTCTTAGTGAGACGAGGATCTATATGAACATCTGAACTTGCTGAAATGATAAAATGTGATTTGCATTATCTGTTTCCATTATTTGTACAATGCTACTCTTCTCCATCTCCTGTATAATTGCATGTTGCACATTAAGCCGTGCTGCACAACTTATCTTTGTTGCTTTTTATTTCTCAAGCATATCTTCCTTCCCTTTCTTCTGAGTGTAAACTAAGTAAGCTTCACTTGAAGCAGCATAGGCATTAACGTAAGTTTTGTGCTGGTCTACTTTTGTGTTTTTTCAAGTTTAGTGCTTAATAACTATCACTTGAATTTTAATTTATTGGGTAAATTTTGTAGTAGTAAAATTTTTGGAACCTTGTCATGGAAATGAGATTTTAAGACTTGAAAGTTGAAGTTTGAAATTACCATTTTCGAAGCCTATGAGATTTCAAGTTTCAGATTATGCCTTATGGCTTTATTAGTGCATGGTGATATGACATGAATTTATACACTAGACAACTAGCATGTTTGCCAAGGGTCTATCAGAAACAGTCTCTCTGCCCCACAAAGGTAGGGGTAAGGCCTACGTACCCCCACCCTCCCACACCCCACTTGTGGGACTACACTGGGAATGTTGTTACATCAATCATTTTTAACTAGATGTCTTAAGAATCTGTATTTTATAGTAAAGCAGCACTACAGCTACTGCAGCTAACAGACCAGCAAGCAATGTGAAGTTGTGAACACCCAATGCAAAAAACAGTAAGTAGATTATCACGATATAAAAACCTGAATCATGCCAGAATCATCTCTTAAAGTTAAAAAAGCGAGCTTTCCAAAAGCTCTACGAGCCACTATTCTTCCTGATATAGAAACATAATCATTTTCGCTGTTCGACTCTTCACCATTTCCCAGATTCTTATAAATCTCTTGCAGTTGACTGGCAGTGTGAGTCCGATCCCACTTGTAAGCATAGGGTTCCAAGCCATTGCTTCTCAATTCTTCAACCTGATGGAACAACATTCAGCTACATTTTACAAGCATGCTCTCATAAGTCATAGTTACATCTACACAAGCTTAGATATAGTATGCATCTTGATGTCCAAGGTCAGGAAGAAACTAGCATATGTACTCATAATAAAGCCGAGATCCATAAAGACTTTGACGCTTATAGATCCACCAAGCATTGAGGTCGAATGTTTTTATCCTGAGAAACTAGAACTCATGCTCATAATAAAATCAAGATTCATACCCAGAAATTCTAAATAGGTTCACAAATACTCCTTTTACCCCAATAAAAGAATAGTTACAGATGCAAACTCCATAGCTAAGTACTAGCTCCACCCAATTTATGTAACACTTATTTCCTTTTAGGACGTCCAAATGTTTAAAACCATTCTGTTCCTTTACTTTTACCTTACTAAAGAAAAAAAGATTCTGTTCCTATACGACTTACACAACTTTCAAAAATTCAATTTTATTAGACCATTACTATAATATATAAAACTTGCACTTCGTACTCAATCAAACACTGTCAAATGGAATGAAGGGAGTACTTAGTTGAAAGAGGGTGTTTTACTGGTGAATTCTAATCTTTAAGGCCCCAAGACATCAAGAAAGCATTTCTTATGATTATTTTTCTTGATAAGCCAAAAAACTTTATAAACGTAAACTGCACCAAGTAGGTGCTGATATGTGAAGCAAACCTTAGCACCTTTTGTAAATGCAGGTTGCTGAGGAAATACCATCAATGTCTAGTTCATATGCATTTAGCATTTAACACCAAATAAGCTATGGAACATGTCCCAGATTCTTAAGCCATGCATGGGAGTTAGGACCACACTGTAAATGCACTTCCAGGAAACATGCCATATAAGCATAAATTTAAAGCATAGGAAGAATTGTAGGTCAATACGAATAATTATAGTATGCATTAGTATTATGTATAACTACTGATCTGAATCTTAAAGGTAATGGAAGGTCCCAATGAACCCCAAGCTAACAAGAGCGGACAAGATTCCACACCTGTACCTTGACTAAATTAAGCTATATGAGCAAACCACAATAATGATATGATCCTAAAGTGAAAGCAATGTCCAGTTAACTACAAACAGAGATCAATCTTTACTGATCCATATGACAGTGATCGGTTATGTCAAAAATTGGTGTAACTCAAATTTATTGACCCCTGTTACAAAACATCTTTTTATCGCCCAAATAGAGTAAAATGGTGACATAGGATTATACAGCCTACACCAAGAACATTGGTAACGAAGCCTCCTAGTCAATTGATTGTATTGATTACCAAATATTCGATTGTAATCACGCGCCTCACTTATCTCAACAAACACTCCCGTGTATAACTTCCATAACTACTAAAAAGGCCATTGTCATAAAGATACAATTTTTACAGTCATTCCCAAATTCAACTAAATTCCAGTCGTTTGCGCTGCACCTTTTTGGTTATAACGAAAAGGATATGAGATGTAACTGGAAAACCCATATATTCACAATCATAAAAAAAGGGAGCTTTAACACTGGCCATTGTATAAAGATACAATTTTCACACTCAATACTGCCATATTCAACTAAATTCCAGTGGTTTCTGCTGCACCTTTTTTCTTCTAACAACAAAAGGTTATGATATACAACAACAACAACAACATATCCAGTGTAATCCCACAAATGAAGTCTGGGGAGGGTAAAGTGTACGCAGACCTCACCTTACCCCTGCCTTGGCGGTAGAGACGCTATTTTCGATAGACCCTCGGCTCAAGTAACGCAAAAACAACAACAGAATAGCAGGAAAACTAAAGCAGAAAAGACAACAAGTAGTAATAGAAAATTAAGAATAAGAAATATGCGAATACTAAAATAAAAAAACAAGAAAGTGACGGAAATAATACTGATCGAACAAGCAAGGAAAATACTACTAATCCTACTACTAGCCTTCTACCCTAATCCTCGACCTCCACACCTTCCTATCTAGGGTCATTGGTCGTATCCTACCTGATCACCTCTCCACAATACTTCTTCAGCCTACCTCTACCTCACTTACATCCCTCCATCGCCAACCTTTCATGCCTCCTCACCGGAATATGTCACTGGAATACCCATATATTCACAATTATAAGCAAAAAAAAAAAGAGGCAAGTTTTAACACTTGAGCTGAGGGTCTATCGGAAACATACTCTCTACCTTTCAAGGTAGGGGTAAGGTCTGCGTACACTCTACCCTCCTCATACCCTACTTGTGGGATTACACTGAGTATGTTGTTGTTGAGGCAAATTTTAACAGTGACCATTGTGATAAAGATACAATTTTTATACCCAATACTCCCATATTCAACTAAATTTCAATTGCTTTCACTGCACCTTTTATTTTGTTGTAACAAGGGGTTATGAGATGTAACTGGAATACCCATTTATTCACTTTAACACTGATAATTGTCATAAAGATACAATTTTTACAGTCAATACTCTCTCATATTCAACTAAACTTCGAATGCACATATATTCAGATACCAATAGTAAACTAATAAAGTGTTACCTTGTTGATGCGAATGGCACGAATAGCTTCTTTATCGGAAGTGGAAGTGGAAGTGGAAGTAGATTTGTTAGGCCTGCCGCTCCGGCCAGTGGCGGCTGCTCTAGTGGTGGAAGAGCAACAACGAACAATGAAGAAAGGTGTATAAGAGGAGGGTCGATATCTAAAAGAAGCAAAGTGGATAAGTTGCTTCAATGGCTGCTGCAAGGCTTCCATTCTCACACTTCTCCTCTTTCTCTCTTTCCTCAATCCCCAATATCTATTATTTCTGAAATTTCACTTTGTTGCTTGTGATTATTTATATTTTGCTTTTCTCTAATAATGTTTTCATGTGGTTATGCTTTAACTTTTACACTTTACCCATGGTTTGATAAAGTACAATATCGTAGGGTATATAGTATTCTATTATATTGTATTAATGAATATAATGTTTGAATAGATTATATTATATTATATAATATGTTTGTTGTGATTTAATAAATTATATTTTTATTATTTAATTTAATTTAATAATTTTATATTATAACGTGTAAGTTTACTAAAATAATTTTAATCCTTAATTACAAACTAGTTAATTAAGTGGTGGTGGCGTGGGTGGTGAGGTGATGGTGAGGGGTTAAGGGATAGTGGGGTGGGTGGCATATGGTGGGGGTGAGGTGTGTAGGGGTGGGGTGAATGGTAGAGGGGTGGGTGGAGGGTTAGTGAAATACGAAACCATGTAAAAATTATCAAATTTATGGTTATAAAAATGAGATTTTTCATCGTTATATAACCACGGAATAATATTTTGTAAGTAACTCTCCAATATGTGCGGCTATTAATGAGCATTTAGTTTAAATTTTTTGGTCAATATTATATCTGTCAAAACGGGTTGGCCCATCCGAGTTACCCATACGGATTTTAAAATTTCACAGGCCAGGTCGGGCTGGCTCATCTTTTTTATAGACCTTAAAATAGCCAGCCCAATCCATCACTACATGTGTTGCGGGCCTGACAGGGCCAACCTACCTTTTTTTCAAAAAAATATTGTTGATAATTCTCTTAATTTAAATTCGAATTAAAATATGCCAACATAAATATTTATAAGACAATATCACATTTTGTTACTGCTTGCTAACCAAGTCTCAAACAGTTTTCAAAGGCATTTTTGTAGTCTTCCCAAGACAAGTCCCGGAGCGGGGTGTACCAAAAATGCTTCAGGGCGCAAATAAAAAGTGTAGATCCATAAAACGGACGTCCTAAAGTTTGAGGCGTAAGTCCTGGGTGCAAAAGTATAAGCTCTAGGCGTAAAAGTATATGTTCCGACATTAAATTTAATATTTATTGTTTTAAAATTTTCATTTTCTATAGATGATGCTTTTAATATTGGTGTAGTAATATTTATACCCAGCGTCGCTCAAGCTCACGGGCCGGCCAACGTACCATCGCTCAAGCCCATGATACAATGAATTTTTTTTCGCCGGGCCAAACAAAAACTCATTCTTAAATGAACTCCGAATATTTTATCCCAATCCTATTAAATCACGGCCTGGGTTGAGTCGGCCCAATGGACCTAGCCCATATTGGCGGCTCTATTTAGTACATTGGATTTTGCGGTGTAGAAGGGATAATATAATTACTTAATAAAGGAACTTTGTTATTTTGAGGCACTATGAGTGAGGAGAATAATATAAACCTTAAGAGTTCTGCATAAATATCGAATTTTAATTGCTTACTATGATATCTGCAGAATTTGCAACTTTAAGTTATTCCAATGGCTTTCAAAATGTTTTACGTTTTGATCTGAACTGTATAGGATACGGATAAATATGATATTAGAATTCTATCTTTTCAAAATACATGTATTTTGGTTTTAACAAAAAATAGGTTCCTAACAAATTGATATAATTTTCGAACTTAAATTAAAATGAAATTTGAGTTGGAATAAAAGACCAATTTCTTAATCTGTCCCAACAATACTCTTTCTGTGACACATACAATTTATGTTGTCAATTTCAGAAAAACAATGTTGAGATTTACATGAATTATACACGGCGGCGAAAGGTAAGAGTATACAGATCTTTGATCATTCTCTTTTAGCCACTTAAAATGTTTTCTCGCTATAACTAATATTTTGTTTAAAGTTAAATACCACTAGGCTTAGTGGGTTCTTTATTAATAAAAGCAAAGAAAATGGACCCAGCCGACAAAACAAAAATCCTAGTTCATTCCTAGTTGACTTAGTTGTTTGCTAAGGCTAAAGTTATACATTCCTTACACAAAAGCCTCCAGGATTGACCGTTGATGCTCCATCTGAATTACATTTGCCATGAAACGACCTGTGTTCTTACCGATGGTGTTAAATATACCCGTCCATGTATATCACGGTTTCACAAGGAAACTTTACATATGTGAAACCATGGTATAAACGGTATACAAGTTCGTGTATATCACGTTTTTGGTGTCAATTTTGAATGTAAGTATTGTATTAAATTAGACTTGTACATTTATCATAATTATAGAATTCTTGTACAATTAGAATAGGGTTTTGGTATTAGAATAGGAATAGGATTTTCCTATTATGGAAAATTGTAAATTGTATATATATTCTTTCATTAATGAAGGAATTATTTCTTTCATGGCATCAGTAGTCTAGGTTTCATAATTTCTCCCAAATTCCATCCGATAAGCCTCAGTTTTCGAGCCCTTCTTCTCGGATTCTATGCCCGATGTTGCTTTTTCACTTCCCAAATTTTCTTCCAAATCCCTTCATCACGTCGTTCGTTGCTATTATGGCTAAGAACATGTTTCCCTGCCTTTACTGTTTCTAACATCAAGAATCACATCCCTATCATTCTTGAAATAGAAAACGTCCAATACGCGACGTGGGCCGAACTATTCAAAGTTCAAGCACATTCGCATCAAGTCCTCCATCACAATTCCCCGCGGCTCCTGCAGATACCGAGGTGCCCAAACCCGAGGATGATCCTAAGTTATAGACAACTCTTGATGCTACCGTTCTTCAGTGGATTTACTCCACTATTTCTACCGACCTGTTGCAAACGATTATCGAACCAGACGCTACGGCGATAGATGCTTGGAATAGAGTGCGTGATATAATCCAAGATAATCAAAATTCTTGTGTTGTTACCCTTGAGCAGGAATTCTTCCACGTCAATATGGAAGAGTTCCCCAACGTTTCAGCATACTGCAAAAGGTTGAAAGAATTGGCAGATCAACTCTGCAACGTTGGTGCGCCCGTTACCAACGATCGTCTGGTTCTTCAGATTGTTGCAGGCCTTTCTGAGGCCTATAGTAGCGTCGATACACTTCTCTATCAGAGCAGTCCTCTTCCGCAGTTTTATCAGGCCCGTTCCATGCTCACACTCGAAAAGGCCAGCTTCGCTAAGAAAGCAGCCACTGGGGCCCCGTCCGTCATCATGATGACCGAGTTCAATTTTTCTCCATCAGTCTCTAATAATTCCGGTCAAAACCGCAACAACAGTGACGGCAAAAAGGGTAAGAATCGCAAAAATAATAGCAAAAATCGTGGCGGAAACAAAGGTGGCAATAACGGGGGTGGCAATGGGCCTCAAGGTAGTGGGTCGCAAGCCAACTAGCCACAGCCCTAGGCCCATGGCCATGGAACTGGGCCCAATAACCCATATTTTCAGTCGTACATTGCCCACCCGAACTAGGTCCAATTTCAGCAGCCAGGCAAGCCCAGTTACTCCAACCCACAGTGGAACCCGAGAGGCACTTATGGGCCGAGGCAGCAAGTCGGTGTGCTTGGGCCTCGCCCCACCAGGCCCACCATGTTGCGGCCCCCACCCCTACCGACATTGAAGTCGTGATGCACACACTTGGATTAAATCTCACGGCCCCGGATTGGTACATGGACACCGGAGCCACTGCCCACATGACGTCTGATCAAGATACTCTCTCGTCTTATTCCAATTTGAGCAAAAATCGTGGCGTAATTGTTGGTAATGGTAATTCAATTCTGATTCGTGGTTATGGTCATAAAACTTTGTTCCCCCCCCCCCCCCTCTTGTCTTGAAAAATGCCCTCCATGCCCCTAACTTAATTAAAAATTTGATGTATGTCCGTAAATTCACCACTGAAAATTGGGTTTCTATTGATTTTGATCCTTTTGGGTTTTCTGTGAAGGATTTCAAGACGGGGATTCCTCTCATGAGATGTGATAGTATGGGAGATCATTATCCTATCACACCCACACCGGTCTCTCGAGCCAAGTCTTGCCATCTACTTTTGCGGCTCTCGCTCCTTCCTTATGGCATGCACGTTTGGGTCACTCTAGGTCGTCTATTATTTCGTCTTTACATAAAAACAATTTTATTTCTTGTAAGGGTACGCATAGTACTCCACTTTGCCAATCTTGTCCTCTAGGAAAGCTTGTTAGATTGCCTTTTGTAGACTCTCACTCTCGTACTTTAATGCCATTTGATATTATTCATAGCGATTTATGGACATCTCCCGTTCCCAATTCTTTGGGCCATCGTTATTATGTTCTATTTTTGGATGATTATTCTAACTTTATGGACGTTTCTGTTAGCGAAAAAATCTCACGTTTTTTTCCATATTTTTAAAATTTAGAGCATTCATCCGTACCCAATTCGAACGGAAAATTAAAAATATTCAATGTGATAATGGCAAAGAATATGATAATGAGTTGTTTCGGGATTTTTGTGGTCATAATGGAATCAATTTTCGTTTCTCTTGTCCTCATACGTCCTCACAAAATGGGAAAGTCGAACATAAAATTCGTATCATTAACAATATTATCCGAACTTTATTGGTCAATGCTTTCGTCCCCTCTTCCTTTTAGCATTATGCTCTACAAATGGCTACATATCTTCTTAACATTCTTCCTACCAAAGGTTTGACATATTCATCCCCCCTTCAAATTTTATATAATAAGACTCATTCGTATTCACATCTTAGGGTCTTTTTTGGGTGCTTATGTTATCCACTATTTCCGTCCACCATAATTAACAAACTTCATGCCCGTTCTACCCCTTGTGTGTTTTTGGATTATCCATCTAATAATCGTGGTTATAAATATTTTGATTTATCATCTAATAAAATCATCATTAGTCGTCATATTGTTTTTTATGAAACCCAATTTCCGTTTGCTAACGTGAATCGTCCCGTGCCTAGTTCGTATAATTTTTTGGATGATGTCGTCTCCCCGTATATTATCCAACATTTTTCGGACTTCCGCACCTAAAATTCCCCACCGGGCCCACAGCCCACTGGTCCTTCTACTATTGTCTCGAGTCCAGCAACTGGGCCAAATATTCAGCCCAGTTCTGCTCCAACTGTTTAGAGACCGGGCCAAATATTCAGCCCAGTTCTGCACCACTGCTTTGGGGTCTAGTCCCTGGTTCAGTTTCTCGTATTGGGCCAGCACGCCCACTGCCTGCTGGCCCGTCTGTCACCCTTCCACCTTTGACCCAAAATCCACCCAATTCTCCCCCGAGTCATAGACCGGCCACTAATAGTCAACGGGATATTTTTAAATCGAAAATACATTTTAATCTAAATTCTAATGTTCTTAAATCCCTCTACCCCGTAACTATGTGTCTGCATTAAATGACCCGAATTGGAAATTGGCTATGACCGACGAATATGATGCTCTTATTGCAAATAGACGTGGGAGTTGGTACCTCGTCCTTCTAGTGTTAATATTATTCGATCTATGTGGATTTTTACTCATATTAATAATTCTGACGGTTCTTTTACGAGGCATAAGGCTTGTCTTGTAGGTGATTGTAAGACTCAACAGGTTGGCGTGGATTGTGGTGAGACGTTTAGTCCGGTTGCTCTTATTGAAGGATCATGCTCGTGTGACCAAAAGTAATGCAATATGCAGCAACAATAATCAGATTATGATATTACATAGGTAAATGTTAGAGACATTTCAATCGACATTCACCAAAAATGCATTTTTAGAGATTACAAAGACCAGGAGATTTCTGCAAACTAGAAAATCTCTCATGGTCCAAAGCTTTTGTAAAAATATCAGCTAGTTGATGAAGAGTGTCCACATGTTTTCAACCAAATCTCTTAAAAAGTGATGTCTAAAATCAATATGTTTTGTACGTGAGTGCTGAACTGGATTTTTGGAAATATTTATAGCACTCAAGTTATCACAATACAAAACTAAAATGTTACTTGAAAAACCATAGTCGTCTAACATGAGTCTTAGCCATATTAATTGAGAACAACAACTTCCGGCTGCTACATATTCAGATTTAGCAGTTGAAAGTGAGACACAATTTTGTTTACGACTATACCAAGAAACAAGATTATTGCCAAGATAAAAACATCCTCCACTTGTACTCTTCCTATCATCCCCATCACCAGCCCAATCCGAGTCACTATACCCTATTAAATTAGGATTAATGTCTTTGGAATATCAAATTCCCAACTCACATGTGCCGGCAACATATCTAATGATACGTTTTACGACATTTAAGTGGGAAATTTTGGGACAAGCTTGGAATCGAGCACAAACACAAACACTAAACATAATATATGGGCGACTAGCAGTGAGATAAAGAAGGCTACCTATCATAGATCGATACAATGTTGGGTCGATATTTTCACCAACATTATCCTTACATATCTTCTGCGATGAACCCATTGGCGTTTTCTTCTGTTTAGCATTCTCCAAACTAAATCTCTTAACTAGATTCTTAGCATATTTACTTTGTGAGATGAAAATTCCATCTTCACTTTGCTTAATCTGCAAACCTATGAAAAAAGTTAGTTTTCCAATCATGCTCATTTTAAATGTCGTTGACATAGTTTTAACAAATGAACTTAGGTACGACTGTGAAGTCGATCCAAAGACTATGTCATCCACGTAGATTTGAGCAATTATAATATCTACAACATTCTTTGGTTCTAATGTAGATATAAAATAAGAAAGACTAACCTCTTGGTATATGGTAGACATACACACATACCTTACCATGTCTCTATAATTGAGTGGTTCTTACCCTCTTGTTCTCATTCCCTAAAAAATTCCCCCTATCACCTGGCCCGTTGGATGATTCCTGCTAATCCTTGATGAGGGGTTTCGTACTTGATCTAGCAAATCAGCATTAGACTCCTCATCCACACCCTCTGTGGTCTCTGGCTCAGGTTCAGATGTTGCTTCAGATGTGGCAACATTTGGGGCAACATCCGATTCTTCAGCATTCTGCACATTTTCCACTGAAATTGTAATGTTATTTTCAGTTGTATTTCCTGTAAGATCAGAGCAATCATAAAAAATAACATTTACAGACTCTTGTATAGTTTTGGTCCTCAGATTGTATACTCAATAAACATGACTATTTTGTGAATAGCCAACAAAAAATCATTTATCACTCTTAGAGTCAAACTTTGCCAAATGATCTCTATCATTTAAAATGTAACAAATACACCCAAACACATGAAAGTAACGCAAGTTAGGTTTCTTACCATTAATGATCTCATAGGGTGTCATCTTTGTTCCAGGCATTAAGTAGACTCTATTAGTGAAGTGACAAGCAGTATTTAAGGCTTCAGCCCAAAAACGTTTTGATAATTTTTTAGAACTAAGCATAACTCTAGCCATTTCTTGCAATGTTCTATTTTTCCTTTCTGCTACCCCATTCTATTGCAGAGTTTTGGGAGCGAAAAACTCATCCCTTTTCTTACAAATTTTTGTGAAGGTGCTATTTTCAAATTTTTTTCCATGGTCGGATCTAATCCGAAAAATAGGAAAATAGAACAAGTTCCTAATTCTAGAGTGCAAAATTTTAAACATGTCAAAAGTTTGTGATTTTTCTTTCAAAAAATATATCCATGAATATCTAGAAAAATCATCTACTATCACATAGGAATACATCATGCCTCCTAAACTGTCTACCTCAATTGGACCCATAAGATCCATGTCCAATAATTGAAAATAGTGAGACGTACCTGAACGTTGTCCGTCATTTTGAACAACATTATAGGAAACACGAGTTTGCTTACCTTTTAGGCAATCTTCACAGATAATTTTACCTTTATGGCTAAGCTTGGGTAAGCCTCTAACCGCTTCATATGAGACCAATTTTTACAGGTTGCGGTAGTTGACATGTCCCAACTTTTGGTGCCACAATGTTGTGTCGTCGAGCTTGACATTATTGCAAGTTTCTTGTCTCGCAACAATATAGCAATTATCACATGTTCTAGTACCTGACATAGCACATTCATTAGCTTCATTTGTAACTTTACAGGCATTCATATTGAATTTTACCTCAAGATTGTCATCACACAATTGACTAATACTAATCAAATTTGCCATTAAACCCTCAACATGTAAGACATTTCTTAAAGCTGGAAATTCAGGAACATTCAAGATTCCTCTTCCAATTATTTTGCTTTTACTGCCACCTCCATAAGTTACATTACCTCCATTGAATGACTCATATTTCTTTAGAAACTCCTTTGTACCTGTCATGTGGCGAGAACATCCACTATCAAAGTACCAAGAACCTAAAATGTTAGTTCTTAAAGTAGTTATCGCAACATTACAAGTTACATTCATTTTGAGAACCCAAACCTTTTAAAAATATTTTTTACCTTTCAGTTCTGAAATGTTGCTTTGAATGTTGTCCGAGATGTTGGACAGTCTTTTAGGCAACATTTCATTCACATAATTCTGAAGTTTGAAACAGTAAGGTTTTAAGTGTCCAGGGGAGTTGCAATGATGACACACAAACTTCTTATTCTTTGACATAAATGAGAACTTATCTTTCATTCATTTTTCTTTTACAAAACATATTTTCTCATTTTTGTTAAATACACTAGAGCTTGTAGTTTCAAAAGAGTTTTGGTACCCAATACCTGTATGTGATGGTTTACTAAAGCTGAGTATTTCATCCAATTTAGAAGTCCGTAAGTTGAACTTACGGAAGGTTGCTTCGGCTACATCCAGTTTTGCACGAATCTTACCAAATTCTATATCCTTTTTGGTAAGTGCAACCTCTAATCGGTTTATTGTGCCTTTTAGATCTACATTTTCACGAGTTAAAGTTAACTTAGCCTTTGATTCAAGTTGCTTGGATTCAACGATTAAGACTTGACAAATATTTTGTAATTCCTTAATCATCTCATCATTGCATTCAACTTGATTCAAATACTCAACCTCACCACTAGAAATAAAACCACTAAAGCAATTAACACCAGGATAGTTAAAGAATATGTACCTTTCGGATGTTGTTGGAGATGAAAATGTTGTTGCAGATGTTGCCTGAAATGTCATGACATCTGAGACAACATTACAGACGATATCTTCATTATATGACAGTGATTGTTCGTAAGCAGTGGCCAACATTGCTTGTGATTTGATTTCTTGATCTCCTTCGTCTTCTACTTCATCGTCACTAAGCGAGACCCACAAATTTTTACCAAATTTTCTTAGAGTGTTCGCACATTCATTAGCATAATGACCCCAACCCGAGAATGCATGATATTTCACAGACTCTAGTTGTTTGAAAAAATTTGGTACGATCTGAATTGGTTCTTCTTAGTGGACTTCCTTTTTGAGTACTTGGAAGGAACTTTGTGTGCTTTTGATTGAAGCCTTGGCTTTGATGTTGTTTAGATTTGGATTGATTCCTTTCATTGTTGAACTTACTCACCATCGAATTGTATTTTCGAGTGAGTAAGGCAACATTAGCACCTTCACCAAATTCTTCAAGATCTTCATCCTCTTCATTAATTTGATTTTCCGAGGATTGGACTTGAAGTGCCACATTCTTGCTTATATAGTTCCCTTTGATTCTCAATGTTCATCTCGTAGGTTTTGAGAATGCTCATTAAGGTATGAAGGTCCATAGTAGCAAAATTGTGAGCTTCTTCAATGACACAAATCTTTAAGTTGAACTTTTCAGGAAGAGATCGGAGAGCCTTTTCAACAAGTTGAGTGTTGGGTAATGGTTCACCAAGCACTTGACATTCATTAGATATGTCAATCAACTTTTCAAAATAGGATTTAATGTCATCCGCTTCTTCCATCCTTAAACGTTCATATTTGCTCATGAGCATGCGTAGCTTTGTTCGACGAACACTTGAGCTTCCTTCACAATGAATTTACAAAGTATCCCATGCATTCCTTGGCCGTTGGGCAGTTTTGAATATGTTTGAACATGTAATGATCAACCCACCCAAAAATTGCATTTAAGGCCTTTTCGTTAAAGCTAGCATTATAGGTTTCTTCCGCAGTCCATTCAGATTCAGGTTTAACAAGAATGTCACATTCCTCATCCGGCGGCAACACTGGAATAACATACCCATTGGTTATAGATCTCCATGCCCTAACATCAATTGATTTGATGTGAGAACGTAGGCGAATCTTTCAATAGGCATAGTTTGTACCATCTAAAATGGGAAGTCTACCAATAATTGGATTAGTCGGATCCATAGCTTCAAATGATAGGACCAAGCACTTATTGTATTAAGTGTTGGCTCTGATACCACTTGTTGGGTCCTGGGTTATGCTATGGAACAATGAAAACAAATTGGAAGTAAAAACAAATCGAATGCCAATGCAATTTGTAAATGTAGGCAGTAATGTTGTATGTCACAAGTGACAACACTTTGATAAAACTGAAAAAAACATTTGAAGAGTAAAATGCAGCGAAAATAATAAAGACACAAAGGTTTAATATTTACATAGGCTATATTGATTATATAACCTATGACGGTCAGTGACCGAAAGTATTGTATATATTTATATACAATTAAATAAATTCCTTTATTTACAAATTTACAAAAGGAATTATAAGTTGAAGTCGCAGATGACTTCTGGCTGAAAAATCTAACTACGTAGACATAGACAATCTCTCATTACAATCGCTCCATATAAAGCAAATCTAGAATCTAAACAACGACTGTAATGTTTGACAGAATGTTGTCGACACACTCAGACAACATTTGTGATCCAGATTTCTGAGATGAAATCCCGAGAGCTCTCTTGGTATTTTTACATTTTGATTCTGGATATTGATACACTGCAGTAGCCTCTCTATTTATAGTAGAGAGTCTTCCTTGAAAAGCTCATCAATCGGTTGTGGAGGTTGAGAGAAAGGTGGGCAGCTTGTGGTAGATGATTAAGGAGTGAAACTCTCAACAACTTTGACTTGTTCTTCACTTGACTTCTTCCCCAAGCTTTGACTCCTTCTCCCACGTTTTACACAGCTCCTAATTCACATGCCTAAGTCATTTTTACCAGTCAATAAAACAGTTACTGCTTAACGTGAAGTAAGGCAACATTGTTATGAAAAATGTTGGCCCGAATGTTGTGACATTTGTTCCAACATTTTTATACATTCAAATCAGTCCTTTAGAAGATATGTTGGGTCAAATGTCACAACACAAAACCCAACATTAACAATAGAAAAATTTAGAAAAAGAAACCATATACGACCTTTAGTAGAAAAACCTAGTGAATGCAGATGTTGGAACTGTAATAAAAAAGGACATTATGCTAATAAGTGCCCAAAACTAAAACAAAAAGGTGTCAAATATATAAATACAACACATTTTATTATGAATCTACAACAAATAAAAGAAGACAATAATAACTGGTATGAGTACGGAGATTTTTATGTTAGCCAGACTGAAAGTGAAACAGAACCAGAAAATATTTGCTTTATTAATCAGTACTCAGATAGTGAAAGTAGTTCAGAATAAAATGGAATTACAAGAAGAAAAAGGGGAAATGTTAGAATAAAGAGATTACTGGATACGATGTGAAAGAGAATATGCCTATAAACTTAGTACAATTACTAGTGAAACAGGATATAAATACTATCATGATAGATATAAAAAAGTTACTAAGAACCTTAATAAAATAAGGAAAAGATTGAATGAAATAGCATGACAAGAAATCCAAAAAAAATAGATAGTATAATAAAAGAAATAGACATACAAAATATTCAATAACCTGATTAAATGGTATCAATTTATATAGAAGCTCATATAGATCTATATAAGCCTAATAAAATAATAAAATCTTTATAGATAGTGGAGCAGACATATGTTTAGCAAAGAAAGAAGTGTTAGCATTACATAGATGGAAAAAATCTAAAACACATAGAATAAAAGTAACAGGGTTCAATGAACATGTCAAAGAATTAGACATAATAGCAGAAAATATGAGATTAATATTAGATAAAACAATATTTATATTACCCATGATATATCAAGAGGATAATATGATACAACAAGTATTATTAGAAAATAATTTCTTAGACTTCTTTAAAACACAAGTCATAAATAATAATAATTTAAGTCTACAAACACCTTGTAATATATGGATAATATTAAAGAGAATATTACCAGTACAAACGCTAAGAATGTGTAATCTAAAGCTAGATAGAAATAACAACCTAGAATTATTAAAAGAAAAATATCTTAAGATATTAAAAATGAATTTCGGAGAAAACCCTGTACAATTATGGGAAAAAGAAAAAATATATGCTGAAATCAAATTAATAAATCCTAATGAAACAATTAGATGTACGCCTATTAGATATAGTCCAACAGACCAAAAAGAATTTGAAATCCAAATAAAAGAATTATTAGATTTAAAAATAATACAAGAAAGTAAAAGCTCACATAGTAGCCCAACTTTTTTGGTAAGAAAAAAGAAAAGAGGAAAAGCTAGAATGGTGATAGATTACAGAGAACTGAATAAAAAGACTATATTTGATGGATACTTTTACCATATAAAAGAAACCTTATTAACATATTAGGAGGTAAAAAATGGTTTAGTAAATTTGATTGTAAAAGCGGATTTTGGCAAATAAAATTAACAAAAGAATCGAAATCGTTGACAGCCTTTAGTGCACATCAAGGACACTATGAATGGAATGTACTACCATTTGGATTAAAAATGCACCACAAATATTTCAGAAGAATGGATCAAGTATTCAGAAAATTAAAAGAATTATGTATAGTATATGTTGATGACATACTCATATATAGTGATAACCTAGAATACCATATAAAACATTTAGCAGATTTTGTAAAGACTATAAAACAACATGAAATATTATTATCTGAAAAGAAATATGAAATTTTCAAAATCGTATAGAATATTTAGGATATATTATAGATAAAGAAGAATTACAATTACAAGAACATGTTGTAAAAAAAATAAAAATTTAAAGATAAATTAGAAAATAAAAAGGAAGTACAACAATTTTTAGGAATAGTAAATTATGTTTCGGACCATATAAAAGACTTACCACTTTTAAGAAAACCATTGCAAGAGTTAATTAGAAAAAATATAATATTTGAATGGACCGAAATACATGATAAAGCTATTAAAGAAATTAAAGAAAAGGTAAAAGCTTTATCAAAACATAGAATACCAACTAAAAAAGACCAATTAGAACTTTATACTGATGCTAGTGACATAGGATGGAGAGCCGTTCTCATAGCATATGATACAAGTGATACAGATAAGGAAAAACCACTAATATGTGGATATGGAGGAGGAACATGGAAACCAAATGAGAAAAATTATCATATTAATGAAAAAGAATTATTAGTTGTAAAATTAGGAATAAAGAAATTCCATTATCACTTATTAGCAGTAAAATTTATAGTTAAAACTGATAATACCCAAGTGAAATCCTTTATAACTAATAAAATAGATCATTTACCAGAACTTAATAAGAGAAGAAAATGGCAGTCGTTCTTTTGTTGTTACGATTTTACTGTTAAGAATATATCTCGAACTAAGAATGTTTTAGCTGATTTTTTTAGCAGGTACAACAATGTCAACTAATGATAACTTTGAAGAATATATTACCAATGTCATGGAAGCTATTACTCAAACCCATGAGACTATAACAACAAAAATACAAGAATGCACCCATCTTGTAAACCAACTCAGAGAAGCCTTACAAGACCAAAAAAACCCTGAAAACCTTACAAGCCAATGAGAATCAATCAAAATCACCTATAACCCCTGAAAAACCAAACAATCCTACTAAACCTTCAACACCCATTACATCCAAACTTGCGACTATACCATCTTCAATAGCATCTTCTTCCTAAATATCAACATCAGTATCAATGTGTGATAAAATGAAATACACACCAGATTATACCAATGGTTATGAAAAATAAATAAGTTTTATGACTACAAATCTAACCCTTATATTTTAAGAAGTGCTAAGCTTAGTAAATATCCCAGATTCTTATGCAGTGAAAATGCTAATCCATATATAGTATCAAAACTATTTACTTACAGATTTATTAATAAAATAATAATGGATGAATCCATGTATAATATTGCTAAACTACCTAGTATCATTGTTGAATCTGCAAAGGCCATGATGGACTCTTTTGGAAAAGGTATATATGGAATACATTTTTTTGATGCCTCGACCGGTTTGACAGGAAAACCTATAGTAATCTGTCAACTATTTAAAACTGGAAAAAACAGTAATATCAGCGGAGATGATGAAAATTTAAAAATGAAAATACCATGTACTTTGGAAAAATTTCAAGAATAGCTCAGTGCAAAAAGAGCTATTGGATTATTAACCCTAAAATCCAAGATAGAAGACATGTTAAGAGCCAGAAAGGCATGTATCATTGAAAAAACGAAAGGAGGAGAAGTAGAAGAACTGATAACTCTGTATTACAATAATGATATAGTATCTCAAGATACTATTTACCTTACAAACCTGCATGACCGAATTATGAACATGAAACACAGGCATGCAAAAGAAAATGTGGAACAATATCAGATGTTGACTGGCCAGAAGAAAAGGCATGTGATAAATACTAAACATGTTACTAATACTAGTAATACCATAAAAAAGGATCTTCTGATCCTTTTGCCCAAATCATAATACGGCCCAATGTAGTTTAGTTACAGTAAGCCACAACGTAACACTTTGATAAGGCCCAATGTAGTATAACTATAGTAAGCCCATATTACAATACATACTACTCTGATGAAAACCTTGAAATTATGATGACAATATCACTAGAAGAAAAGTCCAAGACAACTGGCAAGATACTTTTGGCAAAGTAAGAAGAATCGAAGAATGTGACAGACAAAGAAGATGAAAGCTGGAACCAACTTTTGACAACGCTGCAACAAGACAATCAACTTTAGAAAAAATCTGAAATTATGGCAGACAAGATACTGTACACTTTTAGACTTTTGAAAAAGTAGTACTTATCTCTTTAGACTTTTGTAACATAACAATAATGTAATCAGCCGAGGTTATCTATATAAGGAGCCTCTTGTAAACATTTGACACATGCAATCTTTGAATAAAATCTTCCTTTGAAAATTTTCCATGTCTAGCTAAACACTCTATCATTCTATAACCTTTGCCAAGAAAAATATCATAAGAACAGAGAAATCACTTTGAAAGGTTATAATTAGAACCATACTAGTCCATAAAACCACATTTCAAAAATAATTTTAGAAAGAGTCTATCGAGTAACTCCTAGCACCTAGACCAATTATCCCGTTGATGTTCAGAGTGAAGAAAAGGGAGTCAGTGCCAGAGTGAGTTGAGTATTCCGGTGATCTAAAAATTCTGCTAGAGGTATGATTTTTAGACTATATGTTTTTACTTATAATTTTGATACGTGAATAACTCTATGATTATGATGTTCTTATTGGTTAATGGTTATAGATATATTAAAATTCAAAATGAATCGCCTTTTTATAATAACTGCCTTAGTACTACTTACTTGCTATCTTTGTATATTATGTTTTATATGAAGTTACCATCTATTATTCTACCCTCCTTAGGGTCTATAGATCCATAACCAATAAATCTATTGTCATCAAATAAAGCATTAAGAGCCCTACTTCACTCCCCTGCTGGACTTGAAGAAATCAGTAGCTTGCCAGTCACCAAGATTAAATATCAGTTATTAGAAATTATCCTTCATATCATACTGATATAATGTTCAGCAAACCCCATCTTTCTCAACACATTTCTTAGAAAATTCCATGAAATTTTGTCATAGGCTTTTTCCATATCCAACTTCAACACAACATTGACAGGCTTTCCTCTGATTCTAGTATCTGTGATGATTTTCTGAGTCAACAAAATATTCTCAAAGATACTTCTGCCTTTGACAAAATCAGATTGGTTAGAGGAAATTAATGCTGGTAAAAATCCTTCAAGTCTATCATGCATCACCCTAGATATCACCTTGTTGATGAAACTTGACAGGCTTACAGGTCACATATCTGCAAATGTTTCAACTTCTGATTTTTTTATATTAAAACCAAATTTGTATGTGTAATGAATTTAGGAAGGTATGCACCATCAGAAAAAGCCAATGCCAAAGCATGAACATCAAATCCCAGAGTCTCCCAGCATTTTGATAGAACATTCCAGTGAAACGATCAGGACCCCCTACACTTTTCCCACTTAAGGCATGAACTGTCTTCTTTACTTCTTCCATAGAGGGGTGTTTGCATAATTTCCTGTTCTGGTCAACAATGATTAAAACAGCGACATGATGCAGAATATCAAAATTATCTTGACCACCTTACTGTGAGAATTAATTCTGGAAGAACCTTATTGCCTCTGAGGTTATCAACTCCTTGGTCTCCAGCCAATTACCATTCTCATCTTGTATTCTGTTGAGCTTCAGCTTCTGTCTCTTGCCATTCACATAATTATGAAAAAAGCTAGTGTTTCTGTCACCTTCTGAATACCCGTCTAGTCATGCTTTCTGTCTCCAATATAGTTATTCCAAATGCAAGTATTTCTTCAATTCAGCTTGAGCCTTTTGAAGAACAATCCTATTAATGATACTAGGATCTTATTCAAATAACTCTTCTTTAATCTTCACCACCTCCTCTCTGACTGCCAGTTCTTTTAATATATCACCATAAATCTCTTTGCTCCATTTTGACAATGCCATTCTTACTCTTTTCATTTTCTGTTTAAAGACCAGAAATAGGCTCCCTACAAAATCTGCTGTCCAATTATTCCTGATTACCTCTTGAAGTTTCTCATGTTGAGTCCAAAAATTCAAAAACCTAAAAGGTTTAGATATTGAGACTTCTTCCTCACCACAGTATAAAATCACAGGAGAGTGATCAAATCCTGTTTTAGTTAAATGTTCCACCTCAATGTGAGGAAATAAATTTTGAAATGGAATATTACTAGAATCTTGTCAAGTCTTTTGAGAATACAATCTCCTGCTGCTCTTCCATTCCACCATGTTTAAGGAATACCTCTGAAATCCATGTCAAATAATTCATTAGAGTTGATACAATAAGAAAAATAATCACATTCTGAAAGTTGTACTGGTAAACCTCCAAGTTGCTCTTCTTCGGATAAAATGACATTAAAGTCACCCCTATCAACCAAGGCAACTCCATATCACTAGCAAAGAAGTAGATATTGTTCCATAATTCTGATCTTTCAACTGCATCACATTTTACATACACGAAGATAGTAATCATTTCCATTTCAGTTGCTTAGGTGTTTGATTTTCAGAGATATTTGTTGACTTGTATCCAGTAAGACCTCCCATTGGACTGCTGCATCTATGAAGACTCAAATCTTATATTTGTATTAGCTAAAGTTATCTCCATATCTATTCTTCTTTTATATTTTTGTATGTGCCTAATATGCTGGAAAGGCTCCATCAAAACCACAGTAAAACTATTATACTGTCTCATCAAATTAATAAGTCTCTGAAAAGCCTGTTGGGACTTCACAGATCTTATATTTCATATAATTGTTGTATTCATGACTTAGATAAGATGACACTCCTCTTTGATAAAATCCTCCTTGGTGGTGCTGACTCTCTGTTTTCCTTTCTTCCCCCATTTTGTTGTTGCTCTAGGTGACATATCAACCTCTTTAGCAGCTTGCTTAAGAGGCTCTATACTGCTTTCCTCATCCTCATATTGTTGCAGATCCTTCTTTGATTCCTCAAGTTCTTGAGATGCTACTTGATGTGTAACAATCTCAAGTAAAACTTTGTTGGGGGAACACTGATTGTGCACTGAATTAGATCTAGGAATGCAGTTATTTGACATAGAATTCATTACATTTTCCTTCAGTTGATTGTATTCTACCTTGTTGTTACCCCCCTTCAACTGTTGCTTTTGTTGTTGCAGATCTTCTGGTGGACAAGTATTTGACATCATATCCTTCTCCATGGCATCAGGATCCTCTACAATCACATCAGGTATTTCCTCTAATAATAACCTTGAGTTGTCAGCACTCATTTCATTATTCATCTCTGCCTCTTTGGATATGTTATCTATAACTAGGAGTAAATTGATACAATCTTTTTATTTTTTTCTGAACCGTATTTAATACTGATGTGTGCATCGACCATAATTTGTGCTATCAACATAGTAGCAATAAGGTGGCTGCTCAAATTGGAATGATCCTCCTTGTAATTATTTGTGAGATAGTTGTGTCATTCAATCATTTTTCCTGTATTCCACATACCACTTGAAATCTCTCTAAAACGGATCATCCACTCACATCCCAACATATGCCACTTAAAAATAATCTTTCAAAATTTATCTTTGGACTGATAAGAAATGAACTCTTTTTTTGAAACAGTATAGTCTCACTGCGCCTTTCATTTTCTGCTTGTTCTGAAATAACATACCTAATTGCATATACAAGAAAAATTATCAACCCCCTTAAAATGGGCCAAGATAAAAAATGATACATTTTGAAAATTCATTGCCACCATACTAACCTGACTTGATAAAGTCTGTTTTTAGGATCCCAAAGTGCAGGCCGAACTAGACCATCATCTCTCGTGAAGACAAAATCATCTGGGCCTTCTCCTGTGTTATCCAAATATGGAATTGCATTAGAGTGATAGCTAACGTTACCATCACCTCGGGCGGTAACATCTTCATAAGAATGGCCATCATCACTAGATGATTGTTCATCATCCGTTCCATCGTGATCTAATGGGCTATCACTATCAGACTCATCTAATTGATCATTTGCTACATCGTTTGTGTGAGTTGAGTCACTACGGGATTTTCTTCAAAATCGTGACACCTACAAACATAGCAAAATTCAAGACGTTCAAATGTCATCACAATTAGTTAAAACACTTCTAATTTAAGTGAATAAAACATCATTATATTTACCTATCAGTTGACTCCATTAGAGCAGGACTGTGCAACTGTGTAGGAGCATTACTCGATCCCTAAATATCACAATTTTGCACACCCCAATCGAAGTTATGATAGCGCCTTGAAGCCAGACCGTCATATTGTGTGTCATAGTTACTTATATTACGTGATTGGCTACCAATACCTACCATTGTTTCTTGTTGAATTATACCTATTTCAAACCCAATATTCATAGTGGGAAGATACATAGTACCTCGAAGATCGAACTCATAGTCAGCATGTTCTTCAACATGGGTAGAGCATTCAACAATTGCATACATGTCAAGCATCATTATGCTGATGTGATTGCTAAAAATCTCAGTACTTCAAAGAAATAATGATAAGAAATCATCGTCCGAAATCGGAGTCTCCTCATAAATGGAAAATCCTCTAGCCGTAATCGACGTTAGATATCATCCAGTGATAATCACCGAAAGGTTAGGATCATTTATTTTTATTTTGTTTTTAAAAATGCGTTCCAAACGATCGTATTTGAGGGAGATTGGGAACCTTTGTACCGCCTTCGGATGACGGTTATATCCTAATGAACCTGCTTCGTGCATAACTTCACCACCCCAATATAAATTTACTCTTACACGATTTTCTGCCATATTTTTTCAAGAGAACTCAAATGTGGCGAAGTAGATTGCTATGAAAGATAGGGATTACCGTATATTTGTGGCGAACCATCAACTGATATAAAGAAAATGAATCACGGACTTGTCTACTATTGCTAACGTTCTAAATGTCATAATGGAGATCTTGAATAAAGAAAACTACTGTTTAATTTGACGAATGCATGGCTCAGCAACTTTATATCCTCAACTTAAAAAAAAATAGTAAGTCGTATACTAATCTACGAGTTACAAGTTATTTTTTAAGAAAACAAAAGCTACTGTCTGATTTGACTATTGCATGACTGATTTGACGACTACATGACTAAGCAACTTTATATCCTCAAATGCATGCATCGTCAACTTCAATAAAAGAAAAATAATAAGTTATGTACTTGCCTACGATTTACAATTTATTTATTTATTTTAAAAAATATACTGTACGCAGTTTGACTACTGCATGAGTGATTGGATGACTGCATGACTCCACTATTTTAATTAAAAAAATAGTAAGTTGTATACTAAGCAACGACATATAATTTAGTGAAGACTGGCATCAAAACTAGAAAAGTGAAATATAAAAAAAATACTGAAAGAGAAATATAAATATTTCGGCATTACATTATTTAAAACTAACATAAAAAATATGAAACCACTACCACCATACTAAAATACGAAAACATAAAATTTGATATAGCAGTCTAGATACTTAAAACATAACATTTAAGACTAATATCGATGTTCACCCGTGCCACAACGAGTTGCCCGACGCTCCCTTTTAGATCTACGTTGGGCAACTGCCACTTGTGTCTCTGCCGCATCCTGTAAATGCCATACAAAATATAAATTATTTTTATACTGTAATTAAAAAATAGCTAAATAAATTTTATAAAAAACAAGCCTCTGGCTCTAAGGCCCCTAAATCTGGCGTAGGAAGGTGTAAGGCTCCAACATCACATGCCATAAAAGACTATTCAAAATAAATAATATAGACACATAAGGTAGCCATTAAATAAATAAAATTGGATAAGGTTTAAGTTATTTGAATGGTTAGCGTAATCACATCGGTAAAACTCAGTCTCCTCCATGTTGGAGAGCTATGTCTGGCGAATGCAGGTAAATCAGATGTGAAGTGTCGGGCCAAACCTGTGAAGCTCAAAGGCTCAGACGATGCGAATTGCCTGAAAGGCCCTTTGGAGTGACAATTGTTGTTGTTTGGTAATGGGGAACCTCATGAGCAGACATCGATGAGATAGGCATATCAAAATCCATTTAATATGGATCAACAACATGCATCGATGAGCTAGGCATATCTGCTGTCGGTGCGTCTGGCTCACGATCAACTACAACGTCATCTTGATAAATCAACTGGTGATCCACACGGCCTCGACCCCCTCTGTTACCAACTTCCCCTTGACGTTCTCTACCACGTAGGTACATTTTGCTTAGGACGTCACAAAACACGCACAGTAGGCGGTTGCTTGTACTCCCCCAGTGGTGTATAATTTGGATCGAAACGCAACATCATCCCAGGGAGGCAACAATTATAGACTCTATATTAATGCGGCTAAACTTTTCTGTCAATACCTTTTCTGCATTAGATGCGGTGGGATCTTGACTTATATTGTAAGCCAACCTGTACGATTCTTGATGTCCTAAAGCCTAAAATAAATAAAATAATAAGATATGACAATGGTCTACGACATGTAAGAACACATCAAACATCTAAAGCAATGTGATGTACGTATTAGTGCCTTATGCCTTCCTGCCATGTGCTGGTATCCCCTAGGCACATTATGCGCTGGATTTCCTATGAAAGTGTGTGAGTGTTGTTGATACCAACTAAAGTACTCTGATAATGCCTCTGGATCTTCAATCATAAGTTCGACTTCATATAACCTTACTCGATGAGCTGCTCATTCACTAGTCGTATACTCAAAATACTGTTGATTATGCTTTTTAAGACATCACTTGTCACGTTTGAAATGAAAAGGTTCAAACTTATCACATGGTCTCGAAATATGCTGCTTCGTACCAAACTGTCTGAGAACACGATCTACCATGTGCCACTCATGATAGATCCCACAAATGAGGGGTACTTGCGCCATCCAAACACCTCATCCACGCCAACACCACTCGGGGAGTCCATTAATGATGGCCTCTGAATAAGGCTCCCACACAAACTATGATGGAAAGAACATTAAATTACTTGATAATAAAAAAAATTATGATAAAATACCTATTATGATATCAAAACGCCTATAGCAAACATAATTATGATAAAATAGCTGGCCCTCTGTTAGGTTGTCAAATACATCCCTACATATGGCTAGCACATCACGTGTCTCATCTTCACTGACTATACGATGAGTCCACTTCCTTGCAAGAGCCGTGTGTGCCTCGGGTGAATATTGTGCTCGACGATGCGATGATGACTGCATCGATATAAATCGCTCTCAAACCCAGACCTATATTTCAATTTTAAAAATATAAATATTATAATAATAAAATAAAATATTAAATAAAATCACACAATTTTAAAAGTCACGTACCTGCAACAATGAAATAGATCCACACACATCGTTGGACTTGGACATCGAAGTGTGGCATAGAGAATTATACAAATATGACAATGCAGTTGCTCCCCAAACTTATGTGCCATTACGTTAAGGTCACGCATGTCAAGAAAATAATATAAATTAAGCTTGTCATCAGACTTATCCGAAAATATCGTGCCACCACACAGCCATAGCAAGTACAACCCGATCCGCTTTTGCACATCAACTTTTGTGATCTGATTGTAATCGCATCTAAGCGGTTCATATGTTCAACTAATTTACATACTTTCACCTTACTAACACCGTCAAAACAATCCTCAGCGGGTGCCCAACTAGTAAGGTTGTGGATCAACTGTTGCCACCTATGAAGGTTTATATTTCTAGCATTAGCTTGAAACAAGGGGTAAAGAAACTATCTGAAAGCCCCTATGATTTGCTTCTTCCAAACCTGGTTGTTAGGATTGGTGTGAAATCTGTTCTATCTACGACCATGCCAAACATGAGCTCAATATCCTGTAAAGTGATTGTCGCCTCATTCGTACGCAGATGAAAGGTGTGCGTCTCAGGGCGCCACCTCTCTATAAGTGTAGTGATGATTCCCCAATCATATGTGATAAATCCTACCTCTACTACCCCCTAAATCCACACATGTCAAAGTAGTCAAGGATGCGGGAATGCAAGGGATGGCGCCTCACGTGCTTTCAGAATTTGCGATCTGCACGGCGTGGAGATAGGTACGCTTTGTGTCTTGCCAAGGTTCCATTCCACACACCATGTGATTGATGCTTCTCCTATATTTTAGCATATCATACTTTTCTGGATCCGGATGTAGGGTCATTCGTGGAAGATCCATACTTATAAATAAAAAAGTTAAAGAAATTAAAAAATTAGTCAAATAAAAACGTCAAGTAAGATGAGTCATAAAGTTACATTATTTGTCGCCTAACATGAATAACTTTAAGCATGTGAAATATTATGTCATATACGTATTGTCAGAAAAGTGAGAAGAGTTGTCACGTTATCCATTGTATAGTCCAATCTCCTACGTAATCCGCATGAAATATATGATGATGTATTCAATAGTACTTGAGATTCATTCAACCATCTATAAATAAGCGGACTACTTCAACCAAAAAATATAACGATTCAACGAATATTTTTTGTATTCATTCCTCTATACATTCACCGATTATTTCTAAAATGTCTAAAAAATCTTTTTTTCAGCAGTTGGTTTAAAAAGAAACAGAAAGGAGAGGGGAGTTCAAGAAATCCAAACGGGAGGAAAGAAAAATTAAATTTAATTACACCATACCTAGGGAAAAATTAAATGCTAATTTAGAACCCTTCACATTAATTGAGAAAGGAAAAGTTACTTCTACCATTAAAATAAAATATTTATGAGACAAACGATATATATTGTTATCTACATACTATTGATCTTATTAAATTGTTCATAAATTCCATCGGATTGGAATGATTTACCATGTCAAAACTTTATAAATAAAAGTAACAGGTAGTAGAAAATTGAACCTATAGAATCTAAGGAAATTTCCAAACTAAAAATTAGTCACATGAATTTACTAATCTAAAAACATTTCAAGAAGATCCATGCTTGATTAACACTAAGATTACTTGTACGGGTAGTTAAACAATGCGAACTAAACTATAAGGAGACAAATAAGTTAAGAACTTCACAGCATAATGTGCTAAAAAATTTGCAACTTGCTCTCCTCCACATTGTGCTAACGCCAAATAAACTCTCCTCTATAAACTAGACAATGTAAAATTGAGATATTCAAGAGCTGAACCAACAAGAACTTAGAAAGTTCAAGAACCGAAGCCAATTTGGATTTTATTTTTTCAGTGACCTATTACAATCTTGTCAGCTACTAACAGTCAAATACCCGCAACCTCTTTGCCTTATTTCACTCAAACTGTATCATCTAACATAACAAAACAATATTATATATGAAAAAAAATGGGTTAGAGAAAATACCTCAAGATATATTTGTTGATAACAAATTTCTGATCAAGATGAGCAAGCAATTCCACAAAGTAGATGGAATAAAATTTTGAAAAAAAAAAAATTCGTCTGATGAAAATGTATGGAGGCGGAGGAAAAGAGAAATGAGATAAGGGCAAAATGTGGGGTACCCAACGTTTTGCAAAGGGAATCTTGCAATTCTTCACCCTACACGTTTTGCCATTAGTAACAAAAAAAATTTAAAAAAAATTCCTATTCAAATCGTGGAGCTCCCATGTTTTGGAAAAGATGTTTTTATTTTTTAAAAATACGTAATTTACCTTGCAAATTCCTTTTGCAAATTGTGGACCACCCCACCTTTTGTAAAGTATTTTTTTTTTTAACATTTGACGGACGGCCGTTAACATTGGGGTAAATCGTGGACTCCTCCACAAAACCCCGTTTTGGTCTATTGTGTAGACCACGACCTCTTTTGACAATACGCCGGACTCCATCCCTTTTCATGTTCTCCCTTGTTGATCACTTGGTCCGAATATCTTACTATGTTAATAATATCTTTTCTCATATTCCTTACTAGGGGAAAGGATTCTCTACTGTTTAATAATTACGCACACGATCAAAGTATAGTAATTAAACTTTAAACGCGAAACGTTGATCAAACAACTAACCATACTAGTGCACTTGCCATGATTTTGTTCTCAAATTCAGAGTATTTAGTATTTCCTCAGTCCCAATTGATGTGACATCATTTTTTTTGGTCTGTTTAAAAAAGAATGTCATCTTTCTATATTAGATTTAATTTAACTTTATGAGATAATTTACAACCACATATTTATATAAGACTTGTTTTGAACCACACATTTCAAAAGTCTTACGGGTGAGTAGTATTTTCCCTGTAAATTTTAAGGTGGGACTCATCAGAGATTTAGAAAGAAAATACTTGGGACTCATTCCAATAAAGTAGCAACATGATGGCCCTTAGATTGTAAGTCAAGGTAATAGAAATTGTCGAAACCTCCTCACTTCACTCTCCACTTCTCCCATTTAACAATATCGAAAGCAACATGTTCTTACACAATTAGAAAAAAACTAACAAACGAAGTTTACATGACAAGTTATCAAGGAAAAACTCATAAAGAAATAAAGGAAGAATGAGTTATTTAAGGTACGTATTGTGGATCCAAATAATATACGTGATAGTGTATACATTAACATCGTCGTCGATTGCATCGGAAAATAATGATTCATCAATGGCGTCTTCAATAGAAAATAATGGTTCATCAATGACGTCGTCAACGGAAAATAATAATTCATCAATAGTGTTGTCAGGAGAAAATAATAATTCATCAATGATGTCGTCAACAGAAAATAATAATTCATCGATGGCATCGTTGGGTCAGGACGATCACACCGTGCTGTGCGTCAGAGATTGCATGCGCATTTGCATGAATTTGGACAATGCCACCTCCAAGGGGTGTGAGGATGCTTGTCGCAAGGGATGTCGACCATTGCTTGATCGCAGAGAATTAGGATCGCTTAAAAACAATAATAATTCAGATTTCATTCTCACCGACCTAACTAACCCTACTGATAAACCTGGCAATTTTGTATAATTTATACTAATGATTTAATGCCTTCTTTGAGGTTGTACGCATGTAGGACACTATATATGTATTTTTGTATATCTAAATGGTAAAGTAATTATCTTTTCTTGCTTTTGATTATATAGTTAAGTTCGTTGGAATTGAGAAGTGTTAGAATAGCTAGGTTTTATGTATCTTATGTTTAAATACTAGTACTTTGTATTCATGAGTTAAAATATAAATATATTTGTATATTGAGATGGCAAAGATCGAGAGATATCACATATCTTAAAGAAACTCTTGCACATATTATGCCTGAGTTAGTTTTAGATTTTGTCGTGGAGGCCCAACAGATATGAAAGAAGAACAGAAGAATTACAATGGGTTTGGGCATATTTTGGTTGAAGAAAGTGGGCTGCCACTCACCACGCTCGACTACCTACCAACCTTCTACTCTAATTCTCGACCTCAAAATTCTCTTATTTAGGGCCATGTACTCCGTGCAAATGTGCCATGTCCTATCTAATCATCTCTCCCCAATAATTCTACCTCTACCTCTCCCCAGACCCACCACAATTAAATGATTCAAACTATATAAAAATAAAACATATCATGCATTTTTAGTTTAGTGCATAAACTGATACACCATGTTCATCTAAGCCTTTTCAGTTCTACAATGATATTTGGCACTAAGATCAAGCAGACTATTGGACAACACCAAAAAATAGAAACAACGAGATGGAAAACAAACCACGTCCCCTTGCTGATTGTTGAAAATAATAATTCAAAATTGTATAATAATTTAAAATTGTAGGAAATCAAAATTGATTAGGATTTAATATTTTAATTCATGTCTAGTTATGATTTAAGGTCAGAATTAATATAGGAATATGTTTCTGTTTTAAGTTAAAGTAGGTTTCTTATTATTATAAATAGGGGTGTTGCTAACTATTTTCATAATAAGAGAAAACAAGAGATATTGTAGAGATTCAGTCTTTAAATAAAATAGTTTCCTTCAAATTGGTATCAGAGCTTCTACGATCCTGGTAAAGAATCAAAGAGCTTTTGATGCCGGTGGGCGGCACTAGTCAATATGTGTCACCCGTCTAGCCAAAGATAATGGTGGAAAACGACGGGCCAATAATATATGCATAAAAATAATCATGCAGAAAATGACTGACAAAAGTATCATGTCTAAAGAGGTGCAAGCAAATATAGCACAATAGTAAGGAACGATCTTCTTTAAAAGTTAGAGAAGTGGATTAAAACAATTGAATGTTGATGAGAAGTGCATTAACTATTGAAAGTTGGAGAGAAGTGCTCCAACACAACCAAGAAAAAAATAATGGGTGTTAGAGAGAAGTGCTCCAACACAACCAAGAAAAATAATAATGAGAGTTGGAGAGAAGTGCTCCAACAATTGAAGGTTGAAGAGAAGTGCTTCAACAATGGAAGATTAGAGACAAGTGTTCTAACAACAACAACAACAACAATTGTGAAAGTTGAAGAGAAAGTGCTTCAACAATTAATGGGTTGAAAACAAGTGCCTTAGAATTTTGAAGATGGTGACAAGTGGATCAAGAATTCAATATACAATTTTGAATTATGGGAGAATGTTGAAAATAATAATTCAAAATTGTAGTTAATCAAAATTGGTTAGGATTTGATATTTTAATTCAGGTCTAGTTAGAATTTATAGTCAGAATTAATATAGGAATAGGTTTCCTGTTTTAAGTTAAAGTAAGTTTCTTATTATTATATATAGGGGTGTTGCTAGCTATTTTCATAATAAGAGAAAATAAGAAATATTGTAGAGATTCATAGTCTTCCAATAAAATAGTTTCCTTCACTGAACATTGTTTTTCTACAGAATTTAAGTAAACACGAAATCATCCTCTCTGAATAATTCTGAAAATATTTGATGCTAATTTACAAAAAAAAAGAAGGAAAAAGGTAACAACCTACAATCTGGAACTCTGGCGAAAAAAAGAAACAATAGGAACACGCACTTTGAAATATGAAGTTTTTAATCTCTAAAAGTTACAGGTATAAACTCCACAAAATAATGGCAGGCGAGCTTCACTATTACCCGTCGATTCCAGAATGCTCACTATGGAGAGAAAAACAAGAATACTCTGGCTGCATACCTTCATTCCATCTGCTTGCATCGTGTTTTCCCATATTCGCATAAATATATCCCACAAGGTGTACAATATCAGTGACCATTGCAGCAACAGGCCCTGCTATTCCCGAATAAAATCCATGTGATAGCAAGTGGGATTGCATGGAAAGGGACAATCAATATGTTTTGCTGCTTTACGTTTGAAGTACCAGTCTCCTACAGCCTCTGCAATTGTCTACTCAACAGTTGGCAGAACAGTCATCAGTCACTGTTAAGTTAAATCTATTACAATGGAGACACTCGAAATGACTGAAACAGCATGTTCTTTCAGACGGTTGTCCTAAGAATGTTAGGCCCTCAAAGATGAAGCTATGTGAAACAGATCAACATAACGAACTCAGAGAAGTGAATTAAGACCAGAAATGAAATGACCCACAAAACCAAGTCAATTTTTATTGACTTCAGACTTTGAGAAGGTCAGAATAGATAAGAAGTAGACAACTCTCAAAGAAAAAATCTAAGAAGAAATATATCATCTGAAACTAATTGAGAGAATAAGAAGACTTGCGCAATTAAAATGAATATATATAATTTTTTGAGAAAGGTTGGTTTAAAGAGTGTCTTTGATAGGTGAACAATGTCATATTATGTAATTTACTGAGATTATATCCTCAGTGTTAGCACATTCAGAATGAATATGATTTCATTAGAGTGCAGTAACATAAGCTGGGTAGGATTGTATATAGAGGTGCGCGACAACAAGTCACTGTAGTATAATTAAGTAGCTGTTATTATTTTTTTTGATGGCCAAGAAATCCGTGTGGGGCCAACCCTTAGAACTAACCGCAGCCTTTAAAACTCAGGGATAATGGGCCTCTACCCTTCTCCACTTAAACACCAAGCTTAGTTCGCATCGTGTAGGGCTCAAGCTTGTGAACTAAATAACATGTCCTTCAGCCTTTGCCACTTGAATTAAGCCCTAGCTCTAATTAAGTAGTTGTTACATTTGTCAACGATTTATTGGAGTCAGTTAGTGGATTTAATGAGGACATTTGTGTATATATTGAGCTTCGTAGAGATTCTCCTTACGAATGAAAGTCAGAAGCTCAGCTGAGCAAACTTTTCCAAACTTCATTCCACTCATTTTCTCACAGCTCGTGTTTTGTTCTATGGTTTGAGGTCAAATACATGGTATCAGAGCTCCAATCTGATCAAAATACTCTGATTTCCATGAAATCAAAGAAACAAGGCAGATTGTCAAGAAGTTCTCCAGAGGCAAGTACATAAATGCATGGCATGTGCCGTCTCTGAAATAGTTTGGTTAGTGGGATTATTCAAAGAGCTGGGAGTAGAGTTGAAACTGCCAATTGATGTTCATTGTGACAGCAATGCAGCAAGCAATTTCTGTATATCATGATAGAATGAAGGATATTGAGATAGATTGTTATTTCATCAGGGAGAAATTACACTGGAAGGATTAATGAAGACCTAGTGTAAGACATCAAAGGTGCAACAAGTATACATTTTGACAGAAGTATTAAACAGACCACATCATAAACACCTTTTTTTCTTTAATAAAGGTAGGTTAAATTTTATTTAAAAAGTACCAAACTGGTACAGAAACTACAGCAGAAAGAAAAACTCAGACCAATCAACCATTACATGCTTCTACCTAACAACTCAAGGAAATCAAGATATTGATCCGTATCCTCTAACAAGCCCTCCTTACACCAATAATACAGATAATTGATACAATTGTGTTTGACCACCGAAATGTGACTCTTTTTGCCTTCAAAGCATCTTTTATTTATCATGAACATTTGGTTTCCAAGCTGGTAGTGCTCAATAGATTTGCACCCTCCAACTTGAGGGGTACTGTTGAGAGTGCAGTGGCATAAGCTTTGATAGGTAGGGCTGTGATATACAATGTGTGACCATAAGTCACTGTTAGTATAATTAAGTAGTTGTATTTGTTAGAGATTTGATAGAGTCGGTTAGCAAAGTTAATGAGGATGTGTGTATATATATTGAGCTTCGGACACATTTTATACATTTCTTATATATGAAATAGACTCTTGTGGTCGAGCCCTTCCCCGGACCCCGCGCATAGCGGAAACTTAGTGCACCGGACTGCCCTTTTTTTATATATATGAAAGCCAGAAGATCAGTTGAGAAAACTTCCCCAAACTCCATTCCTCATTTTTTTTCTCAGCCCGTATTCACTTCAAGGGATTAAGCTCGAAACTATTCCCAAATTGTGACAAAATTAGACTGGCCAGACATCTATTGTATCTGGTTTTAGATTTCTGCTTGTATGCTATACTTTTGAAGGGAAATAATCCTCAACAGTGGGATTTAGGAATGCGACATGGTAGTCTTGAGTGCTAAGGGCATCCCGGTGCACTAAGCTCCAGCTATGCGCGGGATCCGGGGAAGGGCCGGACCAGTCTTGAGTGCTAGCTCACCTTAATATTAGAATAGATGGCCTCACAGACAATGGTACCACCCTAAATATGGTGAAACAATTTCATGCTATTAATGAAAGCAAGAAAGGTTGGTTACCCACTTCTTACAGCTGGTCTCTCAATATACTCCATCTTGTCCCAATTTATGTGACTCTTTCTTTTTTAGCCAGTCCCAAAAAGAATGACACCTTTCTATATTTAGTAACAATTTAACTTTAAATCTTAACATTTTACCCTATCACACAAATACTTATGACTTGCTTTAGACAACAAGTTTCAAAGTCTTCCTTTCATTCTTAAACTCCGCTCCCAGTCAAACACCCTCACATAAATTGGGACGGAGGGAGTAACAGTCTAACAGATATGTGGTCTCGGAAACAGAGAACAATGAGTTATGCTGAAGAAAGAATCCAGCGTAAGCTTGTCCTATTCTAGGATATGGTACAATGCAATCCTAAACTGAACTAGCACGAGGAGATTTTGAAGAAAAGTTGGCATTAGATTATTTTAGCCCTACGGAAAAAATCCGATATCCTTGATGTCAAGTTCAAACCTAAGATAATTCCTCAAAAGGGCTTTGAAGTAAACTGGTTAGCCAAAAACCTACCGTATCGATTACATCTGGAGTAAAATATAGCATAACTGATCTCTAGAAAGATCTAACTTAAGCTTTTAGGTCAAACTGCACATTAAGTTAGATGTTCATTAACTTCTCGAGTGTCTCTTACTTTAGTTTCTAACAATTTTAATTTTCACAGATCATAATGTTTTCACTGTTGGTGAATGTGTAAAAGGATGGATCACAGATGGGTACAGTTAATTAATCTTTCCCATCTACCAACCACTTATCCATTTTGCTATCTCTAACTGTTAGGTGTACGGTGCACATATGTCAGTACGAGTTTTATCTACAAGATGATGTGTAACTTAATAAAAGCTATGCTGATAAAATTTGAATCACCTCCAGAGCATAAATAGAATAACGGAAAAACTTACTTTATTATTGATTTTTGGAGAACGAGGAGAATGCCATGTCTCAGTCATCCATGTTTGGCAATGTATAAAGCAAGAATTTATGAACATGCCCCCTTCTCGATTTTTGTTAAATCCATCGAGCGTTTTGAGCAAAGAATTTCGGAAATCTGTGGATAATGAATAATTTCGTAAGATGACAACTGAAAAAGGTAATAACCGGGGCAAGAGAAGCGAAAATCGGTTTCTGAGGACTATTATAACACTGTAACTTATTGGATGACTACAATTGCTGTTTTCAGATGCAAATATTCACCTTGCAGGACTTCAAGCTGTCTGGAATTACAGTTGTTAATATTTAGCTTGCATCTGACCCAACTTCGATGTGGATCTGATGAACCAGGTACCAAGATGTTTTGTATCTGGAGTATAACAGTAAGTTAATAAAGCACTTGGGAAAAAAATATTAACTAGAAGCTGAAACAACATGGAACAAAAACTTACTTGCCAAAAGTCATATCCCGGGTTAACAAGGAAAACAGGGGTCTTTATGTTGCTTATAAATTCTTGAGGGAAAAAACACTGAGAATGAGGCCAACGTAAAGTCACAATAGAGAAAAGGTGAATTGCAAAAGAAGAGACAATGTTAGTATTTCCACTAAAAATGGAAAAAGGGCACCTTGTAGGGTTCCAATCTTGACGTGCAATCCTTCTTTAAACTTTTTGCCACACCCTGAGAAGGATCAAATTGCAATCAGGTTTGAGTGAGAAATTAGAACAAATGCAATCAAGAAACAGGTACACGGATAAATAGTTGATAACTACAGTAGTTGGAAATTGCAATAAAAGAACCAGGTTCATAGGTAGATAATTCATAAACATTGTAATTTGTTCAAACAGCACTTTAGGAATTATGCCACTGATTAGTAACAATATTTTGTTGATCAAGCAGTGGCAATACAGAAGAAACATTGTTCCATCACATCCGTAGAGAACTAATAAGAAGAAAACTAAATCACCATTCATGTGTTCTTATGAAGCATGTGCAACTGATGAGGGAAACCATCTAGTTTCCCTTGCATCACAAAAGTAAAACCTTAAATCATTGCATCCCACTTACAAAACTTTTTGAAGTCTTTTCCCTTTCTGGGATTTCTATTTGGTTCAGAAGAAGAAATTGAGTGACGCTACATTTACTCATTACACATAAGTCTTAGGACCTTCATAGTATAGAATGTACCATGTATAAAACTTATCATATACATTACAGTATTACACAGTCAGTACGGCAAATAAATAAGTTAATTACAGACTTTATCATTTAGACCTCTCGAGATTCCGATTCAACATTATCCATTTTGCAACACACAAAATGCATAAATACCACTTCTAATTTTCTATTACATGCTTCTTTTTCTATTGGTCATATGCAACAAATTATGAAATAATACTGTTTCATATATTCTATTCCAAGTTGAATTATTTTTTCTCATATTTTTACATCAATAATTTCTCCATCAACATACATTTAGTAACGTCCATCTAGTTACACCTGAAGGATCATTAAAGTAAATCAGAATATGACCAGATTCTAAAAGGAAGAAGGAATAAATATGTTGAGACAATCGATCACAAACACAGAAGGAACAAAAGCAAGCGCACGAAATAAAAAAAAAACTAAAACAGAAAATTAGCTTCTTAAGTATTAGAAAAACCTGGAGGTTAACAACATCTTGATAAAATCGCTCAATGGTGGGACTTCCAGCAACATCCTTTCTGAAATAGTGAAAGCAATAATAGACTTACAGTTGATTCAAGTTTGGGCTACACGCTCAAGAAACCTAACAGTTCTTAGAATGTGTACACCTCTACTTTATTGGGAATGATATTGTCAATCTCATTTTACAAATCTTAATGCGAACTTTTCGACAAAAAGAATCTTCCTCAATATTTGATTACAACAACAACAACAACATACCCAGTGTAATCCTACAATATTTCCTCAATATTTCATTAGAGTCTGAATTTAAAGGAAAAGGTGCCCCTTTTATACAAAATGATCAACATACCAAGAAGCTCCATAGTTTCCTCCTGCACCAGTGTCATGTATTCTTTTCATTGAAATTTTGTCAACTATTACAGTATGAGATTCCAATTTATCACGGTGAGCCGGTCCTCACCTATTATTATGCTTTTAACATGATAGTTTACTCCTTTCATTAATTTTTTTTCAGTTGTGGGCATATTAGGTCATTCAGTATTTCACACTCCACCCTTTCCTGGCTATCTTTTGGAGTACTATTTAAAAGCTTAAAACTATGTGCATATCTATTTACCTAATTTTTAGCAGTAGAAGTGGTACTTTTTATTTATTTCTCTGTGTTGCAGGCATACCCATTCATTAGCTAACATTTCATTATTTCTCGGCTATGTTTTACAATGTATAACTAAAGAATTGATTAGTACCATACAGTTTTTTTCCGATAACTTTCTTCTACATGTTTATATTATGTTCCAAATTTACATTCAAGCTTTCAGAATATATCTGCTTCCAAGAACATGTATATTAATCATGTTTGAGAGTCAAGATCTAGAAATAGATATATCATGATTGGAACTTTTATATGCATAGTGATATCTAGGAGACATACTCATTAAGGAAAAACCCTGCATCAACAAGGCACTTGACATTGGCATCCGTGGGTAAAATCTCTCGAAAGTCATCGCAGTGTATGAGAGTTGCCAGACCTCCAGCGGAGCATCCCGAAAGAAGTGCCTGCAAGGCATAAAAAGGTTCAAGTCTTGGACTTCTAGGTCCAGTATTCCAATAAAAGCAATAACAACCCTTTTTCCTAGAAAGATATGGTGTATTGATTAGAACAATAAACTCAGAATGGTGTACCCTTTTTCTTTTTCGTTTTTCCCTTTTGGAGGTCGGATTGAGTATCTGTTAGTTTTTACAACACCTACTACTTCAGAACAAAAGAAAGAAATTCACTGAAAAAATGAGAGGGGGGGGGGGGACAAAATGTCTTGTCTAATTGAAAAGTGAAAAAAGAAATAAAAATTCAATTAGATAAAGAGAGAAAAAATACCTGTTTAGCGCTAGAAAGTCCTATTGACAAGAGTTCATCCTTTACTGCTTCCCAAATAAGCTGGCCTCTGAAGAAGAGTTTTGTTCCATTCTGCCATAAGTGAACAGATATCAAATAGGTACTCAACACTTTCTTTTCCTTCTTTCCCTCATCTTCTTGATGGATGTCATGGAAACACAATATTTTTATAGTCTTTAATAAACTCTCCATGAACTTACTTTAAATTCACTGTCTGGGTGTCCAGAAAAGGATCCGCCGTCACAATAGCGTATCTTGACTTTGTTCCAGTCAAAGAAATCTGAATAAAGTCAAATTGGCAAAACAAGTGCATAAGAACCCTTAATGAAGCAAATTTTCATTTAAAAGAAAAGTAAGTCAAAAATTAATACCTACTTTTTGTCGAAGGGGATACTAGTTCTCATCAACAAACACGAAAAGAAAATGGTAATTATTGACAGTCAAAAAGGAACAGGATTCAAGTAAGTTCCTATTATTCCTCTTGGCAAACATGAACTTCGGAGATGGTAAATTCATTGGCAACAGAAAAATATAAAATGATCATGAGCTATCCATTTACACCAACAACAACATACCTAGTGAAATCCCACAACGTGGGGTAATGGGGAGGGTAGAGTGTACGCAGACCTTACCTCTGCCTTGGTAGGTAGAGCGGCTGTTTCCGAAAGACCCTCGGCTCAAGACAAGCAAAAGCACCAGCAAATATGAGCTATCCATTTGTACTTGCAAATATGAAGTCTTCTTCTTGAAGATACTAACACTGGAGTCTCCAAATCCAATTTTTAAGATGACACAATAATAAGCATAATGAAAATTTGTAGCAAGGTTATAATGATAAGAATTATTGAACACAATACGGTCAGATCTCTCAATAACATCCATCCTTTATAACAACATTTCACTATAACAACCAGGTTTTCTTTAGAACCGACTTTCATATTATGTTATATTATATGTTTTCTTTGGAAAAAGTTCTCTGGTACAGATTAATTAGCACGAAATCTTAACTAAACACTTTTCTTTTTTTTCCACCGCCGGTGACCGGCGACTAGGCCAGGCCCCCCTCTCTCCTCTTCTTCTCTCCGGTTCTTTTTCCGGCGGGTATCTGTCCGGCGAGCCTTACCCTGTCTCGTCAGAATCCTAAAATCGACCCAGAGCCGAGAACGTCCAGATCTATATAGGTATCGTCGGTGACTGCTTGTCTCACCGGCCGGAATCAACAGTACTTTCGAGCGAAACCCATTTTCATCGGCATCTTCTTGCTGACCAGGCAATCTTACAATTCCCGCCACAGTAGAGGTCGTTTTCCTCGCAGATCAAAACTTAATTTCCAGCGGCGAACAATGATTTCCAGTGGTGAACAGTTAACTCCGGCAGTGATAAAGGTTTTCCAACGGGATTTCTGGCGGCGGACGGGTACTATCCACCTGGAGTTGGTATCCGCTTTAGTGGCTTTGGTAACTGAGGGTAGACTAGGGTCATGTTCTCGGTCGGGACCGGGGGCGAGGGCTAGGGGGGTAAGCGAGGTAAGGGAGATGCTAGGCTGAGAATAGGGTCTTGGAACATTGGGACTTTAATGGGAAAGTCCATAGAGCTAGTTAAGATTCTTAAGAATAGGAATATTAATATAGCCCGTGTCCAGGAGACCAAATGGATAGGATCTAAGGCTAAGGATGTAGACGGGTATAAGTTATGGTTCTCGGGTAGGTCGAAATATAGGAATAGGTAGGCATTTTGGTAGACAGCGAGCTAAGGGATCGGGTGGTAGAGGTTAGGAGGGTCAATGACGATTAAGTTGGTAGTTGGAGGGTTCACTATGAACATTATTAGTGCTTACGCATCGCAGGCGTGATTGGACGAGGAGGAGAAGAGGCGCTTTTGGGAGGATTTGGAAGAAGTGGTGGGAGGTATACCACCCACTGAGAAGTTATTTGTAGAAGGGGATTTCAATGGACATATCGGGTCACTTCCGGGGGGTTATGACGACGTGCATGGAGGTTTTGGCCTCGGGGACAGGAACGGGGGAGGCGTCTCACTTTTGGAGTTCGCTAGAGCTTTTGGGATAGTGATAGCCAATTCGATGTTCCTGAAGAAGGATGAGCACTTGGTGACTTTACGTAGTTTGGTGGCGAAGACTCAGATAGACTTTTTGCTCCTTAGGAAGGTTGGCAACGGTCTTTGTAAAGACTGCAAAGTTATTTCGAGGGAGTATCTTACGACCCGACATAAACTTTTGGTGATGGATTGGGAGATCACGATGGAGAAGAGGAAGGTCGTGGATGACAGGTTTAGAATCAAATGGAGAAGTTTGATCATGGCTAGTGCAAAGGAGATGGGGGAGAGGCTGATGGCAAATGGGGCTTGGGGGAGTAGTGGGGATGCGACCGGTATGTGGGACAGGACGACCAGTTGCATTCGGGAGGTAGCTAGAGAAGTGATAGGGGTCTCGCGGGGTAGCTGTGGCGGGCATCGAGGAGACTGGTGGTGGAATGACAAAGTTCACGAAAAGGTGAAAGCGGAAAAAACGGCGTATGCAAAATTGGTAGAAAGCAAAAATGAGGTGGAGAAGTGATGAATAGGAAAATGTATAAGATGGCGAAGAAAAAGGTAAAGCTAGCGGTTACAGCGGCAAAAACGACGGCTTTTGAACGTCTGTATGTGGAATTAGAGAAAAAAGGCGGGGATAAGAAGTTGTACAGACTAGCCAAGGTGAGGGAGAGGAGGGCCCGTGACTTGGATCACGTGAGGTGCATCAAGGACGAGGACGGCAAAGCACTGGTGATAGACGCGCATATTAGGCGGAGGTGGCAGCCTTACTTCCAAAAACTCTTGAACGAAAAAGGAGATAGAGACATTGTGCCGGGAGATCTAGAGCAATCTGGTAGGTATCAGAATTTTGGGTATTATAAAAGCATTAAGGTTGAGGAGGTTAAGAGTGTTGTTCGCAGGATGCGCAGGGGACGAGCTGATGAGATCCCAGTTGAATTTTGTACAAGAATAAATGTGATATCCAGAGTTGCAACAACTATAGGGGTATCAAGTTGCTATGCCACACTATAAAATTTAGGAAATGGATGAAACTGAGCCTTATATCTGGAGTCTTGTGCGACAAAAAGGTGCCACCAAAACTTAAAGACAAGTTCTATAGGGTGGTGGTTAGACCGATTATGTTGTATGGGGCGGAGTGTTGGCCAGTCAAGACTTCGCACATTTAAAAGATGAAAGTTGCGGAATCAGAATGCTGCCAAAATCCGCTTTTACAGTTTGCCAAAATCAGAATGCTGCCAAAATCAGTTTGCGTCGACTGTAAAAGCGGATTTTGGCAGATTAAGCTAACAAATGAATCTAGAGCTTTAACAGCATTCAGTGCCCCTCAAGGACACTACGAATGGAATGTATTACCAATGGGATTAAAGAATGCACCACAGATATTTCAAAGAAGAATGGACCAAGTGTTTAGAAAGCTTGCAGACTTTTGTATCATATATGTGGATGATATATTAGTTTATAGCGACAGTTTAGAAGATCATATCAAACATGTCGAGCAATTTATTAAAACGATTAATGAACATGGAATACTTCTGTCCGAAAAGAAATCTGAAATATTAAAGAATAGTATTGAATTCTTAGGATATATTGTGGACAACGAAGGAATACAGTTACAAGAACATGTTGTAACAAAGATTAAAAACTTTAAAGAAAATTTGGAGAATAAAAGAGAAGTTCAGCAGTTCCTCGGAGTAGTAAACTACGCCGCAGATCACATAAAAGATTTACCATATCTGAGGAAACCACTACAGGACTTGATTAAAAAAGATGTAACCTTCGAATGGAAGGAAGAGCATACCATGGCGATTAAAGAAAAGGTAAAATCATTACCAAAACACCGAGTACCTACAGATCAAGATCAATTAGAACTCTTTACAGATGCTAGCGACATAGGATGGGGAGCAGTCCTAATAGCATACGATAAAGAAGATGTAGATAAAGAGAAAATGTTAATATGTGGATATGGAGGTGGAACTTGGAAACCCAACGAAAAGAATTACCATATAAATGAAAAAGAATTATTGGCAGTAAAATTTGGAATTAAAAGATTTCACTACCAGTAAAATTCATTGTTAGAACTGATAATACACAGGTAAAGGCCTTCATCACTAATAAAATAGATCCTTTACCAGAATTAAATAAAAGAAGAAAATGGCAATCGTTCTTCTGTTGTTATGATTTTATTGTTAAGAATATATCCGGAACTAAGAATGTTTTAGCTGATTTTCTTAGCCAGATATAATGTCAATTAACAGCGAAGACTTCGAAGAATATATAGCAAAAGCTATGCAAGAGATCATCAGGACAAATGAAATATTGATTACCAAATTACTGGAGAATACCCAAACCATCAACAAATTAGCAGAAGCTATACAAGATTTTACTAAATTCAAAGCCTTACAGAAAGAAACCCCACAGAAAAGACCGATTACAATACCACCGGTACAACAAAAAACCTTTGTACCATTCTCATCTAAGCTTGCAACGATGTCACCAGCAATACCTTCAACTTCATCAGTGGTATCCATGGCAGACACTTTGAAGTTTAGACCTGAAGTGATTACCGCTTATGAGAAGATTAATAAATTCTATGATTACAAGACTAACCCTGATATTTTACGCAGCGCAAAACTGAGTAAATATCCCAGGTTTATCTGCAGCGAACGAGCAAATCCAAACATTGTTGAAAGATTATTTACATACGGATTTATTGACAAAATTGTTATAGATGACAAAATGAATAACCTAACCAAACTACCACAGATTATTACCCGATCAACAGAATTAATGATGGAGTCCTTTGGCAAAGGGATTTACGGAATACAGATCTTGGACGCATCAACAGATCTAAAAGGTAAGCCGATTATTATATGTCAAATCTTTAAAACAGGAAGGAATAGCACCATCAACGGGGAAGACAAAAATTTAAACCAGAAAATTCCCTGTACATTGGAAAAATTTCAAGACTGGATGAGTACTAAGAGAGCATTTGGATTAATAACTTTAAAGACCAGAATAGAGGACATGCTTAGAAACCGGAAAGCATCCGTAATAGGATCTTCCAAAGGAGGAGATGTCGAGGAAATTATGACCCTTTACTACGACAATGACATCGAAGTAAAGGAGACTACCGAATTAACCCTTTTACTAGACAAGATTACTAATCTAAAGCATACCCATGCTGAGGAGACTATCCGACATTACAAGACTATGAGTGAACAAAGGAAACGACCAGTGATTAGAACAGAGACGGCATCATCGTCTACTGTAAGTATTAAAAAAGAACAAAGTCCTGATCCTTTTGAATAAGGAGGGAAAACTGATTATTTTGCAGGTACGATGTAGAAGTCTAAAAAGAGGCCTGATGGCCCAAAAAGAATATGGCTTAACAGCCCAAAAGAATATCAGTCAGGGAATGTAGTTTACTGCATAACCCATAAAAGAGGTCCTACGGACCCAAAAGATTATGGCCCAGACCAGATTAGGAGCCTCACGGCCCAAAAGATTATTCTAACAGGGAACGTGTAGTTTTACTACGTGTAACCCATAAAAGAGATCCTATGGATCCAAAAAAATTAACTACTGGTAACCCAGAAAAAGAGGTCGTTCGACCCAAAAGAATATGGCCTAGCATAGTTTAAACTATGTAAAAGCCCAAACAAAAGAGGCCTCAGTGCCCAAAACAGATTATGGCCTCACGGCCCAAAAATGATTATTGATTAACAAAAATCAACCGGACAGCTGGAAAGTATTACACAAGAATATGACAGCAGCAATGACAGAATGGACAGCTGAAAGATTAGCCGAATAAAAGACAACAGCTTTACGGAAAGTAGAGGACAAGGCACTGCAGCCTTTACGACTTTTTGGAAAGCAGAAGAGAAGAAGACAAAACAACTTTACGGAAAGTAGCAGACAAGGCACTGTACTCACTGTACTCACTGTAGCCTTTATGACTTTTTGAAAAAGTATTTTGTCTAGGACTATTTGATTACTGTTTACTTTACGACTTTTGAAAAGTAATACTGTTTACTTTAAAAAAGTAATGAATAGTGAATAGCCGAGGTTATCTATATAAGGAGCCTCTTGTAAAGACGAAGATTCATTCGGAAATACACACAACCTTTACACAACTAAAAAATTCTCTCAAATGTTCAGCTAAACACACCTTAGTCTATAATCAATTATCAACAAAGAAACATCAAAATTATAATTGATTATCAATAGAAGAACACCATAAGAACCAGAGTAGAATATATGTGTTTCTAATTAGTTTAAGAACCATATTAGTTTAAGAACAACATCTTTCAGACGGCGATCAGAGGATATCCGTAACTGACTCCCGGCTCCAAGGCGACATAGTACCCGCAATGCAAGGATGCGAAGGGGAAGGACAGCCACAGGAGGGTTGAGGCTACTTCGGTGATCTGAAAGTCTGATTAAAAGGTATGTGCTCGAACTATGTGTTTCTAATTATAAATTTGATAAGTATGATTACTCTATTGTTATGTTGTTTGAATACTGATAGTAGATTATATTATGATGTTTTGAATGCTGATAAGAGATTATAGACGCTTTATTAAAAAATGAAATCAACCTTGAGATTATTAACCCGATTATTACATGCTTATAACCTGATTAACTCTAAAAAACGATTAAGCAACCAGATTACCGTCTATGTTCTAGCCTCTCGGGGTATATAGATGATGAAAAGATCCGCAGGACAGCCCGTCCGGAAATTGGTATTATCTAGAAGCCGGGTCATATCCCATCCTCACTTATAAATCGAGAATGCATTATGAGACTATACTCTCAACTACTAGATCAACTGAAATTCAACATTATTAGCCAATGAATACCAGAAAAGTTTATAACTTTTCCAAGATCATAATAAAGAATATTTACCCCAGAAGAGTAGGGATTCAACACCAATAAAGAAAGAGAATATTTCCACCCTGAGCAGAAAGTTCAGGTAAAATTCAATTACTGGAATTATGTGGATAGTTTTTATAAAACTTTCCTTTATGAAAACCCTAATAAAAAACATTCTTGGTTCATAAAAATATGGTGTAATGTTTACAAACAGAACATTCCTAATTGGTTCTGACAATGGTGGATTAGTTATGGTCCGTCTATTCATATGTTGCCTTCACCATTCAAGAGTTTATACATTGAATGGATTGATGTCTCGCCCAAAGTTATAGCATGGGAACAGAATAATACAATTATCACAGGAATTGCTAATATGTTGTTCTTTGTTGAGTTTTTCATCCCATGGATAATGAGATGGTCAGTGGAAGTGGGTTATAACCCGCAATAGATTCCTTGTCTTCAGAGAACATTTTATACGAGGTTTTGGAAAAAATTGTTACAGAAAACCAAAGATGGAGTCTTACATGGACAGGAACTTATAGACCTGATAACCACGACTACCGCAAATTATAAAGAACTGAACCACAAGGAACAGTCACCAAACATTAATAGTCCATTCAAGCATATCACCAGAAAACTACAACTTAAACAAGAAGTAGTTCCAAAATCTGATATCATAGCATCTTATATGGCTGAAGCCAAGAAAGATTTACTAAAATATCTAAGTCAGGAATTCCCCTCAGACGCATCAATGACATCCAGTCATACCGAAGGAGATGATCAAATTCAAGACTCTCAGGACCTATATGATCCAGATTTCGACATAGAAGATTATATCGTGAAGTTTCAAGATAAAAGGGAGGAATCCTCCAATTCAGAAAATCAAAAGGAAAGGAACAAATTTGATGATGCAATCAATCGGTCCCAGTTTGATAGAGCACATGGGAAAAAATCTACTTTTATAAAGACGAATCTGCTTTTATAAAAGAAAATGTATTATTATAGTAGCTGGCCGAGTATGTTTTGGCCTTTTATTATTTTTCTTTGTTGGTCACATAAGTAGGCCCTTTCTTTTTAGCTTTTTCTCTTTTTACTTTTTATCTTGTCGGCCACGCTTTGGCCCCTTTTATTTATTTGTGTCTGTAATGGATTCATTATATAAGGATCCTTAATTTTAGTTCAGAGGCAGGCTTTGACCAACCTCTCTCTACTTTGTAAAAAACTCTCTCGAAATATGATGTCTTCTTCTTGTAGATACTAACAGTGGAGTCTCCAAATCCAATTTTTAAGATGACACAATAATAAGCATAATGAAAATTTGTAGCAAGGTTATAATGATAAGAATTATTGAACACAATACAGTCAGATCTCTCAATAACATCCATCATCTATAACAACATTTCATTATAACAATCAGGTTTTCTTTGGAACCGACTTTCATATTATGTTATATTATATGTTTTCTTTGGAAAAAGTTCTCTGGTACGGATTAATTAGCACGGCAACGTAACTAAACACTTTTCTTTTTTTCCACCGCCGGTGACCGGTGACTAGGCCAGGCCCCCCTCTCTCCTCCTCTTTCCCCTTCTTCTTTGTTCTCTGGGTTCTTTTTCCGGCGGGTATATGTTCGAAGAGCCTTACCCTGTCTCATCAGAATCCTAAAATCGACCCAGAGCCGAGAACGTCCAGATATGTACACGTATCGTCGGTGACTGCTTGTCTCACCGGCCGGAATCAACAGTTCTTTCGGGCGAAACCCATTTTCATTAGCATCTTCTTGCTGACCAGGCAATCTTACAAGACCCGCCAAAGTAGAGGTCGTTGTGCTCACAGATCAAAACTAAATTTCCGGTGGTGAACAATTAATTCCGGCAGTAGATAAAGGTTTTCCAACGGGATTTCTGGCGGTGGACAGGTACTATCCACCTGGAGTTGGTACCTCCGGTGGCCCATATTCATTATTTGTCTGTTATTTTTATAGTTAAACTTTGGTTCAACTGGAGTTGGAACCACCGATTGCTCGTACCTATTCTTTGTCCCTATCGCTGTATTTAAATTTTGACGTTTCACTGTATTGCTTCTTGCCTTTACGTTCATGCATTTACACTTCTTGATTTTAGTTATATCATTATTGGCATTCTTATTTTAGGTGTAAACCTTTGATTAGTCTATTAGTTTATATCCGTTTTAGTGGCTTTGGTAATTGATGGTAGACTAGGGTCATGTTCTCGGACGGGAACGGGGGCGAGGGCTGGGGGTAAGCGGGGTAAGGGAGATGTTAGGCTGAGAATAGGGTCTTGGAACATTGAGACTTTAACGGGGAAGTCCATAGAGCTAGTTAAGATTTTTAAGAAGAGGAAGATTAATATAGCCTGTGTCCAGGAGACCAAATGGGTAGGATCTAAGGCTAAGGATGTAGACGGGTATAAGTTATGGTTCTCGGGTAGGTCGAAGTATAGGAATGGGTAGGCATTTTGGTAGACAGCGAGCTAAGGGATCAGGTGGTAGAGGTTAAGAGGGTCAATGACAGGATAATGACGATTAAGTTGGTAGTTGGAGGGTTCACTATGAACATTATTAGTGCTTACGCGCCGCAGACGGGATTGGACGAGGAGGAGAAGAGGCGTTTTTAGGAGGATTTGGACGAAGTGGTGGGAGGTATACCACCCACTGAGAAGTTATTTGTAGAAGGGGATTTCAATGGACATATCCGGTCACTTCAGGAGGTTATGACGACATTCATGGAGACTTTGGCCTTGGGACAGGAACGGGGGAGGCGTCTCACTTTTGGAGTTCGCTAGAGCTTTTGGGATGGTGATAGCCAATTCGAGGTTCCCGAAGAAGGAGGAACACTTGGTGACTTTCCGTAGTTCGGTGGCGAAGACTCGGATAGACTTTTTGCCCCTTAAGAAGGTTGACAACGGTCTTTGTAAAGACTGCAAGGTTATTCCGAGGGAGTATCTTACGACTCGACATAAATTTTGGTGATGGATTTGGAGATCAAGATGGAGAAGAGAAGGGTTGTGGATGATAAGTTAAGAATCAAATGGAGAAGTTTGACCATGGCTAGTGCAAAGGAAATGGGAGAGAGGTTGATGGCAAAGGGGGCTTGGAAGAGTAGTGGGGATGCGACCGGTATGTGGGACATGACGGCCAGTTGCATTTGGGACGTAGCTAGAGAAGTGCTAGGGGTCTCGTGGGGTAGCTATGGCGGGCATCGAGGAGACTAGTGGTGGAATGGCGTTGATGGCAAAGGGGGCTTGGAAGAGTAGTGGGGATGCGACCGGTATGTGGGACATGACGGCCAGTTGCATTTGGGAGGTAGCTAGAGAAGTGCTAGGGGTCTCGTGGGGTAGCTATGGCGGGCATCGAGGAGACTAGTGGTGGAATGGCAAAGTTCACGAAAAGGTGAAAGCGAAAAAAATGACGTATGCAAAATTGGTAGAAAGCAAAAATGAGGTGGAGAAGTGGATGAATAGGAAATTGTATAAGATGGAGAGGAAGAAGGTAAAGCGAGCGGTTACGGCAGCAAAAATGACGGCTTTTGAACGCCTGTATGTGGATAGGAAAAAAGCAGGGATAAGTTGTACAGACTAGCCAATGTGAGGGAGAGGAGGGCCCGTGACTTGGATCACGTGAGGTGCATCAAGGACGAGGACAGTAAAGCACTGGTGATGGACGCGCATATTAGGCGGAAGCGACAATCTTACTTCCATAAACTCTTGAACGAAAAAGGAGATAGAGACATTGTGCTGGGAGATCTAGAACAATCTGGTAGGTATCAGAATTTTGGGTATTATAGAAGCATTAAAGTTGAGGAGGTTAAGGGTGTTGTTCGCAGGATGCGCAGGGGACGAGCGATCGGGCCTGATGAGATCCCAGTTGAATTTTGTTCAAGAATAAATGTGATATCCAGAGTTGAAACAACTATAGGGGTATCAAGTTGCTATGCCACACTATAAAATTTGGGAAAGGGTCATGGAGATGAGGGTGAGAAGGGGCGTGTCTATCTCTGAGAACCAGTTTGGATTCATGTAGGGACGTTCGACTACAGAAGCCATTTATCTTATTAGGAGGATGGTGGAACAGTATAGGGAGAGAAAGAGAGACTTACATATGGTTTTCATCGACCTCGAGAAGGCATACGGCTAGAGATGGCAATGGATCCTGGACCCGGTCCGGATCCGGTGTATCCAGATCCGTTTTATAGGATATGGATCTTCAAAATTTGGACCCGACGGATCCGGATCGGACCCGGATCCGTTTATGACGGATCGGATCTGGATCTGGATCTTGTATTTGAGATCCGTATCCGGTCCAGATCCGACCCGTGAATCCATTTTTTATTAAATATATTCATAACCTAGAATGTAATTTTATAAGTATTTTCTTAAAATTGTTAAGCACATCCTTGCAAGTTTAATTCTCAAAACAAGTTTAATTTATCCCCGCGTTAACTCAAAAATAAAAAAATAATGAGGTAACTTCGATAATAAAATCAATGTTATATTAGTGAATGACTAACATCTCCATAGACAAGTAGTTAAAATTATATTCACTTCATTTATGAAGATTCCAAGCACATGCAAGTTCTGCATTGTGGAAATACTAGTCAGCATTTTCCACAACTATTGTCATTGTCCAACATTTTTAATTAATAGCTCACAATCAAAATGAGACAACGAACAAAATATCTCATATGAACATTTCAAAATTGAAAAACAGGAAACTGTTACTTAAGTAAAAATCGTTTGTCAGTTCAAAAAAAATTCTTAGCAAGATTACATTTTTAGCAAGGTAAATTTTTTTATATGTGGATCCAGATCCGATCCGTGGATCCGGATTTGGATATGATTTTTATGGATCCATTTGGATCGGATCCGGATACGGATTCAGGTACGAAAAATGGATCTGGATCTGGATCTAGTAGGATCCGGTCCAGATCCTATCCGTTGCCATCCCTACATACGGCAAAGTCCCTAGGGAGGTTCTATGAAGATGTTTGGAGGTGACAAGTGTATCTGTGGCGTACACTAGGGCGATCAAGGATATATATGATGGAGCCAAGACCAGGGTACGGACAGTAGAAGGGGACTCAGAGCACTTCACAGTGACGATGAGGTTGCACCAGGAATCAACTTTTAGTCCTTTCTTATTTGCCTTGGTGATGGATGGAGTGATGCGACAAATCCAAAGGGAGGTGCCATAGTGTATGTTATTCGCAGACGACATAGTTCTGATTGATGAGACTCGCAGCGGAGTGAACGCTAAGATGGAGGTTTGGAGACAGATTCTGGAGTCTAAAGGGTTCAGGTTGAGTAGGACCAAGACATAATACTTGGAGTGCAAGTTCAGTAACGGGAGCGACCTTGAGACAGGCGTGGAGGTGAGGCTTGGTACTCAGGTCATTCTGAAGAAAGGAAGCTTCAAGTACCTCGGGTCTATTATCCAAGGGAATGGAGGGATTGATGACGATATCACACATCGTATTGGGGTATGGTGGATGAAATTGAGGCTCACATCTAGAGTCTTGTGCAACAAAAAAGTGTCACCAAAACTTAAAGACAAGTTCTATAGGGTGGTGGTTAGACCGATTATGTTGTATGGGGCGGAGTGTTGGCCAGTCAAGACTTCGCACATCTAAAAGATGAAAGTTGCGGAGATGAAGATGCTGAGATGGATGTGTGGGAATACAAGGAGTGATATGATTAGAAATGATGATATCCGGGACAGAATGGGAGTGTCCTCAGTGGAGTTAAGATGCGGAAAGCGAGGTTGAGATAGTTCGGGCATGTGCAGAGGAGAGACACGAATGCTCCAGTGCGAAGGTTGGCTATGGACGGGTTCAGGAGGGGTAGAGGTAGGCCGAAGAAGTATTGGGAAGAGGTGATTAGATGGGATATGGCGCAGGTGCAACTTACTGAGGACATGACCTTAGATAAGGGGTTGTGGAGGACACAGATTAGTGTAGAAGGGTAGTAGGTAGTCGAGCGTAGTCCTACTTACGCTTACAACCTGGTAGTTGTAGTGTTATTATTGTAGGCCCGTTTGGCCTATCATATTAGTAGGCGCAGTATGGCTTTATAGTAGTGTTTGATTTTTGCTGCTATGTGTTCATTAGTGTACTTTGTTTATCTTATGTACCTGCGTTAGTTACCGCTTCTTTTTTCATAATGCCCTAGCATGGCTTATTCGCTTTTGATACCAGCATTTTCATACCGCTTTAAATTTCTTATCCGGACCTGACCGTTTCTCTTGCTTTGTTTGTGCTTATGCTTTGTCTTGAGCCGAGGGTCTCTCGAAATCAGCCGCTCTACCTACGAAGATAGAGGTAAGGTCTGCGTATGCTCTACCCTCCCCAGACCCCACAATGTGGGATTTCACTGGGTATGTTGTATATGTTTTCTATAATGTCTTGCTATAACAACCAAAAATTATCCAGACAAACAACACCGTTATAGAGAGGTTTGATTGTATATCAAAAAGTTAATTCATTTTTTTAAGAGGTTTCGCCGAAGGCATCAAGAAGATGCCAGCAGATCCACAACGTTAGGGTTAGCTCCAATACAAATCAGCTAGGCTATGCTCATGGAGTTAACAAAATCTAAAAACTGAACTGAAGAGGGAGTCAATTCTCTTTTGTTTTTGATAAATATCAAGAGGGTAATTCTTAAATCATCATCAAAGTTACTTACCTGGATTTTGTGATGGATCAGAGCTCAAAATCCCAAAAAACTGAACTTCATGCTCCATGAACCTCGAAGAGCCCAATTTTGTTGTCTGGCGAAAAGAACATGATTCTATTGAGTTACACCAGCCTCCACCCTAAAATGCAAGATCAACAAAAACACAGTCAACAAAGAAGGGAGGAAAGAGAAAAGCAGAATATGGGAATATCGCATCTGCAGGCTAATGTCGTGTGCTTGGCTACTACTTCGCCCTTAACCAAGCTCAGCACAACAAAAACTAAAGAACACGTCCCCTCACCTATTGTTGCATTTTTCTTCTTCAGGAGAATATTTTTTGTTAGTGGGAATGAAGTGACTCGAACCCATCTACCTACTCAGAACTATGTTGAAGTGTGTTACCACTCTATTAAAGAATTTAAGAATTACAAGGGACATTTTATTTTAGTAAGCAACATGATGAAGTTAAGTTGCTTGCTTATATGGTCACCCAACTATTGGAAATGGTATAACAAAGTCACTTTTCTTTATTTTGTAACAAAAAATTCACTCGATATTGTAAATAGCGTAAAGATTCTTTTTAAAATTTGTAACAGAAAAGTCACTTTAATATTGCTATAACAAACCAAATACATTTTTAGTCAGAAAGTGTATTTCTGATAACAAAATTTAATGATGTAGCACACAATATTTGAAGCAAAAAGAAAACATAAAATCCAACCATTTTAACCAATATAGGACTATCAACCCATGAACCCGACCGCCTTACCCTTCTTTTATCTGTACAAAAACCAGAAAAACTGATTCATGAAGAGTATACAGTTCTTTACCCCCACAATCAAGCTCAGAAGCCAAAGTAGAAACGTACATCTCAACAAACAATTTCATATCTTCCAAACCAATGACCTCAACCCACCTCTTGCATATCTCCATCCACTTATAAACTTTAAATTTAAACGTCCTTCCACTCATGTAAAATCAAATTTTGCATAAAATCCATTATTCTCATTGTATCCAAGATCATCTTCAAAACCAATACTCAAATACTTGCCAACCATCAACAAGTCCTCACAAGAATTTACAAGAAACATTTTATCTCCACCAAACACAGAGTGAGCAACAACTATTAACTCAGGCAATGACTCATCACCCAATTTAACATGCACCCCCTTCTAGTATTATCAACAGCATAAAAGTTCCCATCTTTGAGAATAACATCATTCTACGGGAAAGAAAAGTCATCAACAATAGACCACTCCATATCACCAGATCTATATATAATAAATTTCTCATAAACATGAATTGTGGAAAAAGCCTCTTGCAGAAATGCAGGGTAAGGCTGCGTACAATAGACCCTTGTGGTCCGACCCTTCCTAGGACCCCGCGCATAGAGGGAGCTTAGTGCACCGGGCTGCCCTTTTTTTTTTTATGAATTGTCTAGAGTACACACCCATCTTTTTTCAAACATACATCGACCCTTTCCAAGTAAGACAGGTCGGATTCATGGGTCGAATAGTCTTATATTAGTTAAAATGATCAGGTTATATGTTTTGTTGGAGTCAAACAATGTGTGTCACGTCATTAAATTGTTACCGATAATACATTTTCCGGCTAAGAGTATATTTGCTTGTGACAAAATAAAGAAAATTAACTTTGTTACACCATTTCCACTAGTTGATTGACCTTTTATGTAAAAGAAAAAAATTGTCTCCGCGTGACCTATACGTCACGGGTTCGAACCGTAGAAGCAGCCATTAATGCTTGTATTAGGTTAGGCAGTCTACATCCAGCGGCGGAGTCATGATTTTTACTAAGCAGGTTCAAAATCACGAAGAAGCAAAGGGGGTTCAACATTTATTATATAAAAAATAAATTTAACCTTATATACACGGTGTAATTTTATGCCCAAGGAGGTTCGAACCCCCTTGCCACTTACTGGGTCCGCCCTTGTCTACATCACACCCCTCGGGTGTGGCCCTTCACCGGATTATCCCTTTAGTTATTTTACCTCTTTTTCCATTTTTCCTTAGCTCTCATAAGTGAATTATAATGTTTCAAATTTAATCAGCTAACTTTTGATTGACTTTTTAACACATTCCAATAGTTGATCAACTCAATTAAGTAGACATAGAAGCTAACCTCAATGTGAAGAACCCATTTATCAGACCCGGATCCGAAACCCTTCTGCAAATGATACCCAGGTAAACTTCCATCTAAACAAACTGCAAAATTTTCAAAAAGAAAAAAAAAAGTAAAAATAACAAATTGAAGGCACCGAAACAAATTATTATGGAAGAGAAAATTACAGGCAGATTTTTGTTGGGCATTGCTTAAAGGGGTAAAGGGTATCCAATCATTGGGAGGCGTAATTGAATTATTAGAGTATATGTGAGAGTGAGATATGAATGAAAGTGTAAAAATTAGAATAGCAAGTGAAGCTGTTGCAATAGTCCACTCTTTTCTTGTCAATTTTTGACACCATTTTATGGTTTGGAATCTATGATTCGCCATTTTTTGGTTCCAAATTTTGATTTAGGATCAAATAAATTTTGGCACTGACTGTTATAGTTAGAAGCTTTTTATTGGTTGGGTAGGTGAAAATCAATGAAATGGGTAACTCATATTTTACGAATTAAATTTGAGTAAAATCGTCTAAATGTTACTCCCCCGTCCCCCCGGTTCAATATTCACTTAGCCTTATTATTTTGGACAAAATAAATGTCATTTAAATAATCAATAATCAAGAAGAAATTGATTTTATTTTTTTAGATTTGCTCTTATTAAATGTTAAGGGATAAGATCTTAATGTGTCAAGTTAATAGTAATAAGTAAATTTTAATTAAAATAAATTTAGTCAAAATACCTATTTTTTCTTAGAAATGGGTTAAAGGTTAGTTTTTTTATCTGGCGGGAGTATAATTTAATTTGCTAAATCATAAAATAGATCAAATCTAATATATTATGATAGTATTAGTTTTAGTTTACGCGCCTTGTGCGTCTTCCTGCTATTAATAAGAATAAATTTTTAAAAATGACATAAATAATATTTTTCGAGATAAAAAAAATTAGCAAAAGTTTATAAATTTCAAATGATAAATGTTACTCCTTCCGTTTCAATTTATGTGATATAGTTTGACTAGACACGGAGTTGCACGGAGTTTAAGAAAGATAAAAAGACTTTTAAAACTTGTGGTCTAAAACAAACTATAGATATTTGTGTGGCTGTAAATCATTTCATTAATGGTAAAAGGGGAAGTTCAAACTTAAATTATTTTTAAATATAGAAATGCATCATATTTTTAGACAAATTAAAAAGAAAAGTGTATCATATAAATTGAGATAGAGGGAGTAATTATGTTTGAGGGTTTGATTCACTCCAGTGATTCTTCCTTCTGTTTGTCCTGATACTTGCTTCATTGCACAAGAGCATCACAAAAGTAGCTTTTGGTTGAAAGGAAAAAGAAATCATCCACTTTTACCTGAACACTTGAAAACATGCCTTGCATGTGTATTTCATGTTAGTTAGTACAAAACTCGTGTCTGATAATCTACCCACATTTTACTCATTTTACGGGAGTACTAAAACTTCTATCCTTGTTCTATTAATACCTTGGTGATACATAGGCATCCAAAGCCGATAATTATTAATCATTTCTATAATTTTAGTTCGACCGTTATCTCATTCTACTTAAAATTTCTTTTTAAATACTTCATTTACACACGATCAATTACATAAATAGGTTATTTTCCTATATCTAATCCTTACTTGCATAAAAACTTGATCAGAGTTTAGATTGTATGTCTACATTCTCTTTGTAATTTTCCTTCATCTAGGTGCAGAGTTGCTTCAATAAAATTTCTATACACAGTTAGCAACTCTCAATATGGGTAATGGGAAATTCTTCAGATATATACACCATTCGAATTTCGAAGGATTCTATGGGAGGAATCTCTCATACAATGTGATGTGAATGAAAAGATAAAATCGAAAAGAAAAAAAATAAAGAAAGATTCATATTAGGATCAGGGGCGGATCCAAGGTTCCGATTGTGGGTTCTCGGGAATCCAATAACTTTTATCCGAACTCCCATCGATTTCCCTTGCAGTCTTTTTGGTCTGATTATTATTGGCGTATTAGTTTATTTTACTAAGAATTCACAAGCTTAAAATCTTGAATCCGCCTCTAATTAGGATAAAGGGTGCACAAACACAGGGGTTTGAGAAAGAAGACAATGCAGGTGCCACCTTTTAACCTTGGGGATCAAGATGACATATGTGAAATTCAGATATAAAGTTAGTTCATTAATTTCAAATTAGACATGGCTGCACAGCAGCCTGAAACACTGTTAAAAGGTAACTACTCTTATATACGCGATAATGGCAATTTGCAGAAAATATTGTTATATTTCATGTTTGGGAAGTATAGTTAGAGACTCCTAATAAAGTCTGATAATACCAATATGTGAATCAAAGAAGCTAAAAGTGGTGACGTATTTGCACAAAACTAACATAACAACATGTTCCTAGAATAGTAATCTTGAATGATGTTCTTTTTTTGAGAAGGTAACATAATCTTGAATGATGATTGATGTTCTTATACCAAGTCTTACAAATTATCCACATCAGACTGGTAAAAAAAATAGTTAATACAACCACCTGTAAAAGCTTTCTAACAGACAAAAGATAGAAAGCGAAATAAATTTTAGGAGAAAAAAAAGCTCTAAAATACAAAAGAAACTCATTTGCCCAGAAAAAAGGGATCATTTTCCTCCTAGTTCTCTCTCTAAAGCAAATATGAGAAAGGGAACCCCTTTGCTTTCAAATCATTATTCATTTTTTCCTTCCTCTCTGCACTACCGCCAAAGTGCTACCTGATAAACATAGAACCACCAATACCAGTATGCCAGTTTTTAAATTTCCAATATAATTTCCATTTCTCACTTCAGAATACAAGCATAAGTATTTTTCTCCGATATCCCAAAGAATATTGGCACCTACCTCACCAGGAAGGTGGAAGAAAAAGTAGGTGTACATACATAAAAGCCTGTCAAATTTCTGCATAGAGAATATACAACCCTATCAAAGCTTTAATGATATGAAAGAACACCTGGAAATTTTGTAGGCTCAATAAAGAATTTAACATAAAAATAAGATTAGATGTACAGCCTATGGTCCATCTTCACCATCTTTTATCAAATTACATATATCAGAGCATTCCACCAAACTGCAAGAAACATGTAGAAAGGGAAAAAAACAAGTCCGTCAATTTTCATTAACAAATATCAGTCACTCAGAAAACTTTATATGGCTGGCAATCATGTTGCTCACTGCATGTAGGCACTCGAAGTTTCATTAAGTGATCTCCATTAGATATTGCAAGGAGAATATCCCAGCTTGCAGTGATTGATGCATCTTTCATTACATTACATGATGCAGATTTTGCTTAGGATGAGCAGTTCGACTCTCCAGACCTTCTTCATATTGTTTGCTCCTAAGTATTGAAATACTCATTTTGAACCAAGGTTCACTCATCACTGCACTAAGGCAGTGAGGAAGCCAGAAAGTTCGCTAAGGGTGTTCAAGCTGATATAAATGCAATATTTTGTTACTTATATATGCAATGTTTTTTTGTGCACAGTATAATTATTTTCCGCTGAAGGGTGTTCAACTGACCACCCTTCAGTTTATGTAGCTACACCATTGCCCTAAGCGTCAATTCGATTTTCTCCAAGTATTTTGTCCAATAGAGATATAAGTTTCAGTAAAATTAGCACTTCTAGGAGATGCAGGACCTGTCTTAACCGCAAGTGCATTCGCTATTCGATTCCATTAACAGTTATATACAAGAATTGCAAAAGTTAAGATGCTCTTCTATGCTGTGGGTCTCTCTCTCTAGTCACTCTCTTTACTGAGTCTGGAAAGGTCTGAAAAAATCATTGCAGGGTTGGCATGACAAGTGCCTGCACTCTTTTTGACTTGAAGACAAACAATATGACTATGTGAAGGAAAAGTAACCAACGGTAACGAAAAGGTAAAGATATATAGATAATGTAATAAAGATAAGAGAGAGATGGGGGGAAATTTTGGAGAAAGAAAACATGGAAAAATAAGAAATATCAAAGATTTAGTGGAAAAGCTTGGCCTAGTTCCTTAGGCTTTAGGTTCATGTACATGCTAACCATCCAAAGTTTTATTGTTATATTCGTCTTTCTAATAGATGTATTTCAATAACACAGTTCCAAAGAGAACGAAACCAGCATACCTAAGGTACTGGTTGAAGAAAATATTTAAAAGAATAGATTAGTGAGCTATCATTTATACCCTACAACAGTCCAAATTTCATCTATGCTTCTCTAGCAAAGAAGAATCACATGCAAATGCGTAACTAAGCCATAGGTTTATTGGCTAAAGATTTGTTTAATATCATAAGCACACTCGTGCTCTAAATTGTAGCTCAATTCCAACATTCATTTAAATTTAGGTTCCACAATGGCAAGGATCAATCATTTTTTAAATGTGTGACCAATCTTATCTAAAAGCTTAAGTTGTTAGAGATAGTGTACTATTAATTACTTAATCATACTATGTCATAATACACCTCTTCATGTGTTGGTCTGATTCTTTCTCATTTCCCAAACACATGAATATTTTTGTATTTTAGGTAGCGGTGATACTCAAACCCAAGACATCTTGCATGCTCTGATATTGTTTTGAAGCGGTTAGAGAGAGCACACTTTTAATTACTTAATTATATTACGTCTCATCAACAAAAGAATGAGAATAATTTTAATCTTTTTATTTTTATTTTGGGCAAACAATTTGACACTTTGTAATCTTTTACATTAGGGACATCAAAGGATAGAAAAAGTAGACTTGGTCTTCAAAGTTGAAGAGACAAGACGAGAGACAGATGGACATCGTTTTCTCTTTTTCTCTCCTTGGTTTCACTTTTCTTCCGTCTCCTAATTATCTATTAATCTCTAACTAAACAACTTCTTAGATTACTCACAATAGTTAGTAATTATACCTTCCAATGTAGCAAGGATGTTCAAGATATATGATTTTAGATAGGTATTGGAAATTAGATGGATAGATGAAACAGAAGTGAGGATAGATATCTATTCGCCTTTTAGTACGTAAGATAGGAGAAACAAAGCTGGAAGCACTTTTAGCAGTCCAGGCAAAATTTGTAGGTTTTGTTTATGCAAAATTGTAGGTTTAGTTACAGTAAAGAACAGACGATTTCAGGATTGCATCTTCTGTGGAAACACAAGATGATGCCTTCTTTACTTTTACTTTAGGGAGGTTGAAGGATAGAAAGTGAGCTTGGTCTGAAAAGCAGAAGCCATAAGAAGAAAAAACGATGGACCTTTTCTGTTTATATCTCCTTTGATGGTTTAGCCTTTCTTTTTTCCTGATTTTCGAATTAGACACTTCCTCTTTATTTGCCTAATTTGACTACTGATTGTACTTTCAGTGGAATAACTGAATACGGATGTTGAAGATATATGATATGTAGTAGATGTTGGAAGTGAACACAGATATTTATTCACCTGTTGGTAAGTAAGAGAGGAAAAAACAAAGATTGAAGTAGTTGCATGAAGAGGAAAAAGACCTGGTCAATGGTTGAACAGTTTTTCCTATTACCTAGGCAAAACATTATGTTATATTTCTTATTCTACAAACCAAACTAAGAGTACTAAAAGTTGTAATATAGTGCACATACAAACTTGAAACATACGGTGACTTGTTCAGCATTGCATAGCTTAACAAGAATTTGGCAAGTGATGAGTTGCACAACAGTGAGTAGAACTTGGGAGAACAAATATAATGTACTAAATGGAGGCGTAATGAAAATGACATATAAAGACTGATGAATTTGAAGGGAAAATAATTACCAGTATTGACGACTGCGAAACCCTTGCTTAAACACCACCAGTGGCCTGTAAACAAAAGAGGTAAAAGCAAATTTCAAATGACTTTATCAACAGTGTCTCATTCAACTTTCCTTCCCTTTTTACTTTTTTCTTTAAATAAAAAATTTGATGGAAGAGGGCCTGGTTGGAGGATGAAGAAATATGGTATTTAGGTTATCATCTATCAATTAAGTAAACTAGAAATATTAACCATGAAGTAGGCATTTAATTAGCCTTTCACTTACCTGTTATGTTGTCCTGCAAACAGTTTCAATCATTATAAAGGACGGATGAAAGAAAAAGGAACTGCAGAAGATTAAAATAATCGACTAGCTGATTTCTTGCTTGTTTGAAGCTTTAGAAAAAGGAACTGCAGAAGAACCTACCATGTAAACTTCACTGCAAATTTTAAAGTTGCAATATATCTCTTCAGATATGATTACTTGATATGTTTTTATCTTGTATAGAAGACATGCTTCACCAATAGTCAACAATGAAATAAGTGAAACTAAGAGAGCTGTATGGTATCAAAACGAAGTAATTTTAAACCTGAAAGAAATACTAGAAATAACTCCACACCATTGACTTTTTCAAACCACAAGTAGCTCATGCTTTCTATCTAGTTTCTTCAGAGTATCGGTCTCACAATTTCCTGCACCTAAGCTTTAAAATGTATCTAACGTACCTTTTCCTCCCCAAGTTTTTGTATTGAAATAGCTGAGACCATTCTCCTACCTAACAAGCTGATTTCTTGCTTGTTTGAAGCTTTAAAATTAACACTTCTCTACATTCAAATCTAGCAGTAAATAAATGAATTCTAAAGGCGGCACATACTAAAATTGAATGTATAACTGAATTTTATTAACCGCCCCCTCCCCCCTCTCTCTTTCTCTTTATTACCTTCCTTACCCTCATTATGACTCAGTTTCTGTCGACCTGATTGCAGAGCTAATATTTAGTCGTTCGTGCAGGCTTTATGCAACAACCCTCCCTATGGTCAACTACATATACTTGCAAATGGATTTTGTAAGAAAGTTCATAATTGAGGTTAGAACTATATATTTTAAACTTCCTTATTCCAGCTTGGTGTCGATTGACAGCTTTGTTCCTTCTTGTTTTGCAAGCTTAAATCTCCTAAAACTAACATGAGCTATTAATGTTTTTCACTATAAACAGTTCTAATGCTTCAAGAATTTTTTAGGGTTAGCCTTCGTACTTGCAGTAACTCTGGACTCTTCTTTCTTAAAGAGTATTCACAAAATTGTGTTAGAATATATCCAGATTCATTAGGCAACTACATTATTTGGTGTAAAGTAGTATGCAAACCACTTCTGAATGCAAATAGATCACACAATCTCATTATCACTGATATGCAAGTAATCCGATTCCAGCGTCCACATGCCGCCAGAAGTCTCGTTTCAAATGGCATATCTAATTACTATCTAGGATACATCATAAGTCATGTAACCTACGCATCAATAAAACTGCATAGTGATCAATCTTCATCAACCAACATCATGTCCAGTCAGCAGTTAAGTGAGACTTCCCAGTTTACGTTTCATATCAGTGGACTTCTCCATCAGGTATCAACATAAGCAGCACTATCGACAATCCATGTCAGCAAATTGTCCAATCAGTGGTCCATGAAATGCCACATGAATAAAAATTCTGATTCTGTTTTGCTATCCTTTCCAATCAGATTCAAACCCAAAAAAAATGTGATTGATGCCAAAGTGCATTTCCAGAAAATTGTGAAACATATGAGTTATAATTTCCATCTAAAAAGGTAATTGGTGAATATATCCAGGTTCATCAGATAGCTACTTAATTGGTGTAAATTGTGTAGATTGCTCAAATCCTCAAATTGTGTAAAGTCATATAAACTTCATAGAGATGTTCATGAAAGAAAGCATCGTAAACATCCCAATAATCAATCTTTGAGTTAAACCATGAAAGGCTGTAAATTGTGTAGATTGCTCAAATGCTCAAATTATTCTCCCCCTGGCTATCCCCCTAACTATCCACTTTTGTATTGTGAATTTATGATGCAGACTGGCTTCATGGTGCAATTACATAAAGTTAAGTGACAGGATATTGTGTAAAACTCATAGATTCAACAGAAACTGCATCTAAAACTGAATGTAGAAGTACGGAAGTAACAATTGCAGAATTCGTTTGGATTAGCGAATTGCTAAGTGAATTATGAGCGAAAGTAGAATTACCAATTGAACTCTATTGTGATAACAAGGCTGCACTACAAGGAGCAAACGTCAGATATGTTATATGGAAAAAGATTCAACAAGGTTTAATACTTTAATCAAAGCAAGTTATGTTGCTAGGAAGGAGCAAAATGGCAGATAATTTGACTAGAGCCCTCAGAAAGCAGTTGCATGATTATATATTATCCAAGTTTGTGATGGTTTATTTTTTAATGATTGAGAAATCTGTCTGGAGCCAACCTCCTTTGGGCCAGCAACAGCCTTCAGGACTCGGGAATGATGGGTCCACTCCTCTACTCTTCTCCACTTAAATACTGGACTTAGTTCGCTTGACGCAGGTCTCAAGCTTGTAACCTAAGACACAATTCCTTCAACATATGCCAATTAGCTAACCCCTGGGGGCACAATGGTTAATATCTTTTCATCATGCAACTTGAGGGGGATTGTAGGAAAATCAGGTTTGGCGTGTTGATTGAGTTATACCTCTGCTGATTCAAGTTGAACATAGTTACATTAGTTCTTCAGATTAATTAAATCGGTGGTTAGCTTTTCCTATATAAGAGGCATTGCACAAGTATATATTAGCAATCGAAATATTTCTACATTTCCCAAAATTTGGAAAAAAACTCTGATCCTCTTTATCTCAATCCATTTCTCTTAGCTAGTCTTTCTCAGCTGAATTAAGTTCATCTTCTAACAAATACAAAGGGCAAAGTCTATCTCCTATGGAATAAAACAGATATACAAAGTGCTATAGGTGGATTAACTACAATCCACAAGAAAATCAAAACGAGAAGTGCACATCATGAAGTCTAATGAACGATTTTGTAGTCAATCAGTGGAATTAATTACTCCCTCTGTTTTAATTTGTTTGTCCGATTTTGACTTGGCACGGAGTTTAAGAAATAAAGAACTGCCATATACTAAAGATATATTAAATGTACTAAAATTCCCTCGTGTGGTCTTAACTCTTAAACATGTCGGGTGGAAAGTTGAAATTAAAGGGTTGTAAAAAAAGAAAAGAGGCATTCATTTTGAAATGGACTAAAAAGGCTGTAGTAATGGTAAAAAATACACCTCAACTATCACATTTTTGCGAGTTCACACCTTAACTATCAGTTGTTCCATTTCATACGCCTAGTTGATTAGATGGTGATAGTTCAAGTAGGAAAAGGGAAAAACCTATTTGGCCTATTCAGGTGTGTTTTAATACGGTGATAGTACAGGTGGGAAGTGGGAACAACTTATATATAGTTGAGTTGTTAAACTCACGAAAAGTGATAGTTTATGTGTATTTTTTACCATTAACTCAATTAAGTACATGCAAAACATACCTTCTAACGTTAAGAGGACCTTCACCAGGAGATCCACTACCACCACGAATACAAGTATTCACACATTTGACAGTACAAGACTCAGCTTGCCTTGACTTAGGTCGTTGAATCCTCGCCTTCTTACATTCCTTCTGTCCATCAACGCATTCGCCGGATAGCGTTTGCGGTACATTTGAAAATGTCTCCTCTCCAATTATTTCCTGTTGCATTTCAATCTGCGCCGCCACCGCCACCGTTCCATTCACCGCCACTATCACCGAACATGCTGCAGCTGCCGCCAGTATCGCCGCCGTTATTGGTTTCCGTGCCTTCATCCGTTTTTCATCGCCACTGACAGTACTTGTGGCAGTTGCTTGTAGTCGTTTGGGAGAATTGTGTAAGCAGCAAGAGGTATAGCTATAGCCACGGCTGACCAACCACACTGGATAATCTACTGGAAATCTATGGAGGGTTGAAAACAAGCAAGAAGTTCCCATTTGTCAATTTTTACAGAAATAATCCGCTTTTTGCAATTCGAATTGCATTTGTTGAAACTTGAAAGACCTCTACTTAGAATTTGGGAAGTTTACCCACCTCAGGTTCAAGTTTATACACTTTGGTCCGCTCTTCCTATTGCATGACACTTCGGTCGGTTAATTCACACTTGGTCATTAAACTTTACGCATTGTATCTCCTCAAATGAAAAAGGTTCAAATATACCAAGTTTTTAGCCAAAATAGTCTCTTACTTACCGTAGTAGATCTATTTTGATTCTTTAAATATAACTTTGAACATCTTTAGTCTCTTAAATTTATTAAAGTTGAGCTACATTTGATTTAACTAATCAAATTGACTTAAAATCAAATGGTGACTCCTAAAATTAGCAAAACTCAACCGAAATAACCATCAACTCGATCAGTATGATCCCAATTTTATTTTTTTTTATTTTTAATAAAATTGATCGAATTCTATCAGTTTTATGTTAATTTTTTTCTTAAAGAAAATGGGATCAAACCAATTGAGTTGATCATTTTTTCAGCCGGTTCAAAAGTACATCGGTTTTTTTCGTGTTTTATTTTGTAGTCACTATTAGTTTTTAAGTTCATTCTATTAATTGGAGCAAATGTGTCACTTTAGCAAACTTAAGGGATTAAAAATGCTCATGATTATAGTTAAAGGACTAAATTAGACCTACTCCCAGAAATAATTTTGATTAAAAACTCCAAGTATATTCCTAAAGTTTGTGATTTTATCAAATGCCTGCTTTTGCATTTTATGGGGGTATTTCGGTCATTTCATTCGAAATGGAGCAATGTGATTGACTGAAAAGGTATGTTACTGTAGCTTGAACATAAATGTTTGAGTGAGTTGACCATATTACCCTTGCTTATCTCATCATTTATGAAAGGTGGGTCCCAGGTACTGCTATTTTTCCCAACGTCATGGTGACTCAAAGATCCAAGTCAGCATGTGGGACCATTCGAAATCATCTTTTCACGTTACAACCTTTTACAAAATGCTTGTTTGAAAAGCACTCACGTAACTGTTTTATTTGTTTGTTTAATCAAATAATTATAAATTTAAATGAGAATCGAGTATAATTAAGAGGATGTAATTATACTTTTTAATTCTCAACTTGAGAATTTGATGTAATTATACTCAATAATTATAAGGTTACTTTTTAGTTTTTTTAAAATTTTAATTTATTTTCTTTATTTATTTATTTTTATTTCTATTATTTTAATCTTTTAAAATTTTTATTTTTAATTATTTTTATTTTTTAATTTTTTTTTTATATTATTTATCTTTTATTTTCTTTCTTCTCATTCCCAACCTTTAATGTAATTGCTCATTTTTTTTTTTACTAATTTTGCATAACCGTGTCATTATTCTAATTTTTTAAACTACACCTCTTAATATTAGAAAATATGAATCATTAACAAACTTGACATATAATAAGTGACGTTAAAGTAAAATTTTGTTGTGAATGAGGTTATAGACTTATATTTTTCCTTTCTTTTGAATTATTTATTTAAGTTACATTGGAAATTACTTGTGTAATATTGGAATTTGACATAATTATGTTAAACTTTTTCTATTGGATTTTAAATTTAGGTTATATTTTTTATTTTAATTTATTTGTTTTAGTACTATTGACTTGTTATTTCACATTACATATTGTTTATCTTTCACTTACACGTGATAGATATTTTTTTGTCTCAAACATTTGAATAATGTTATGGCATTATATTTATAAATATTTTTTTTTTAGTCAAACATCCAATCCATGATGTTCACACATAAAAAGTCTGCTTTTAAGTTTTATAATTAATTAAAATTAAAATATTATTAATGAAATATATATATATATATATATATATATATCAAATATTTTTTTATAATATTAGTTACAAATATATGATTACTAATTAATATATTTTCAAGAAACAATGTGTTACTAAATAATTAATTTAATAGCATTTATATATGCACATATTTTTTAAATATTAATTTTGATTTTTTTTATTTTAAATTTTATTTTTAAATTAAACTAACTGTGTAATTATACTTGTACAACCAAACAACACACTTGTAATTACACTGTAATTACATTATGACAAATAACCAAATTGTTGTAATTACTAGGCTGTGTAATTACTACCCTAATAATTACACCAATTCTAATTACCATGTGGCTTTCCAAACAGCCCCTTAAACAATAGTAGTAGCAATAATATAGTTGTCCTATTTATTTTTAATTTGATCTTTTTCCTATTTATTTTTAAGTTTAGTCTTTTCCATATCGGTGTTGCTATTTAGTTCTACCATGTATTAAAAAAAAATCCAATAGCAACTGAAATAGTAAAGCTTAAGTAATCAGATTAAAATGTAAAATAAGTCCTCACACGTTTGCCATTAGCTTAATCTATTCTTGTGGATTATGTAAAAAACAAATCAATATATGATTGAAAATTCAGAAACAAATACACTTCACCAGTGCTCTATATAAGAACAACAAAATTAGCATAATAAATTGTTTTAGATTATTCTAATTTAGTCATTGAATTTACAAAGACTTTAATTAGGATACACGTATATTTCTCCAAGACCTTAAACTAAACTATCATTTGGTTAATAGATAAGTTATATAGAGATTAACATTGTATGTATTAGTGGTAATTATAGTGCAAGAATTGGTAATATAGGATTTTATGTGATGCATAAACTAATAATACAACGATTGTATATATATAAAATAAGCCACACATTTATGTATTATTTATAAGAAAAATAAAGAAGAATAGCCAAACTTTATATTAATTGATAGTGATTTTTATATATTTATATTGGGTTAAAGTAGATAAGCTGAAATATATACGTTAATATCTAAATATATATATATATATATATATATATATATGTGTGTGTGTGTGTCATCCGTTTACCTATTAGGTCAACAAAACTTGGATCATGCTCAGCTCTTTTCCTTACACTAATTTTCGGATTATATTATTTTTGTTTTTCCCTTCATTAATTTAATCTTCAATCGCTCTTTAAATATTATGTTAAATTAATGTGCATGCACACAATCATGACAACTTAATTAAATTCATTTACCCTAATGGTTTTACACTAAATCCTAGTACTACTTTAATCTTATTGGAACGTAACTTTTTTTACCTGATATACTAACATTATTCCTATCGGCCTATAATATTATTTTAACGCCTTAGAACAAATGGACAAATAATACACATTTAGTAGGACATTAAATGATTTGTAGCATGCCCTGGACAATTAAAAATGTCTAAATATACCCCTATGTGGACTCCTATGAGTCGATACAAAGGTTGGAAAGAAACCCGCAAGGGTAGCCAAGTTGGTGTAGCAGTAGAGCGCGGGACCGCAAGGTCACGAGTTCGAGGGGTTTACCCTGTGCGCACTCGAAAGAGTAGCAGCTGCGGGTTCCTTCGTCAAAAAAAAAAAAAAAAAGTTGGAAAGAAGGCTAGGAAATAATAGGCCTCAGTCCCCCGGCAAGGCAAAGATTAAAAACCATGAAATACAACAGAAAGTCCTTGAGCAATGCATAATGAAAAAGAACACTTCAAATGTGTTGAACAACTTATTACATTTCATCCTCTTTAAATGTTACTGAACAAGAAACAAAGACAAAAATATATGAGGACATGCAAATGACAACATTATCATTGACAATCAAATAAAACTAGAGACCTGAAATAGTTCAACAACCAATAACTATCCAAAAGCTGCTATAAAGAAACAAAACAAAAAGAACATAGGCATAGATATCACAGAGACAGATCATCTTTGTTCTGATTAGAAGCACTTCCTATGCACAATCGAGGGGCCAGACTCATCGAACTCTGCCTTAGCAATCCACATCTACAAACCAAAGAAGAAACAATATTTTAAGCATCAATCATCGCAAAGATTATGACTAATGAGTAAACTAATAATGCTTACCTGCTGGAAGGTACTGAGGGATGCCAAGATGGAACCTCCAATCCACACACTATACTTCCTTTCAGGGGGAGCGACAACCTTAATCTTCATGCTGCTAGGCGCTAAGGCAGTGATCTCCTTGCTCATTCTGTCAGCAATACCAGGAAACATAGTGGATCCACCACTAAGTACAATGTTCCCGTAGAGATCCTTCCTGATATCAACATCGCACTTCATTATAGAATTGTATGTCGTCTCATGGATACCAGCAGCTTCCATTCCGATAGCGGAAGGCTGGAACAGCACTTCTGGGCAACGGAAGCGCTCAGCTCCAATTGTAATCACTTGGCCATCTGGCAGTTCAAAGTTCTTCTCGACAGAGCTGCTCGACTTTACCATGTCCAGCTCCTGCTCAAAGTCGAGAGCGATGTACGCCAGCTTCTCCTTCATGTCCCTCACAATTTCCTTCTCAGCACTGGTGGTGAATGAGTATCCACGCTCGGTAAGGATTTTAGCCAAATGCTCCGTGAGGTCACGGCCAGCAAGGTCAAGACGTAGGATCGCATGAGGAAGTGCATAACCTTCATAGATAGGAACTGTGTGGCTAACACCATCTCCAGAATCCAAAACAATACCTAGAAGAAACCACACAGATTTCAGGCAGACAAGAATCATATATGACCCTTAATCTATTTCATCTTAACAGTCTGCACAATTTTGAATAAACAAACCACCCTAAGTCACTTCTTCGTAACTATTTGCTGAGATTTGACTTGTGTTTATTCATTTACCATAACCATTTGTTCAATAACCTAGATCATATGATTCTTCACTTGTTTCCAAGTTAGTAAAATTCATTCAAAAAATTTCCACTTCTTTTCCAACACTTCTCCATCCATATTCATAATTCAGTAATAAATAATGACATTCACAATCATCTAACATCTCCAACAAAAGTCATCAACAAAGGGGTCACTATAAGTCATATAACTTCTACTGGTTGACTCCCAAATACTTGATAAAACCGATATCTAAGAGATAAGTTCCTAGTCAGAATGGATTTTAATTATAGACAAATTGAACATGATCAACATCAAAAAAGCAAGTGCAGAATGTGGATGTCTTACCAGTAGTACGACCACTAGCATATAAAGACAGAACAGCTTGAATTGCAACATACATTGCAGGGCAATTGAAGGTTTCGAACATTATTTGAGTCATTTTCTCACGATTAGCCTTTGGATTAAGAGGTGCTTCAGTGAGCAGAACCGGATGCTCTTCCGGAGCAACTCGGAGTTCATTGTAGAATGTATGATGCCAAATCTTCTCCATGTCATCCCAGTTATTCACTATACCATGTTCAATAGGATACTTCAATGTCAGAATACCACGTTTCGACTGGGCCTCGTCCCCAACATAGGCATCCTTCTGCCCCATCCCAACCATCACTCCAGTGTGACGAGGACGCCCAATGATACTAGGAAAAACAGCCCTTGGGGCATCATCTCCAGCAAAACCAGCCTATATATGAAACACAAACTACAGCTCAGAACAGAATTTTCGAATTTCTTTTAACCATTTATTGTTTCCATTTCAAAATAAAAGATAAACAACTAGGACAATGAATGCATGCAAAAAATTTAACAATTGACAGTCTATTCATTACCTTGACCATGCCGGTACCATTGTCACAAACAAGAGGTTGAATGTCATCAACATCTGCCATTTTTTGTAACTGATAAAGAACAAATAAGTTAGCAACAGATAATACCTCAGGAGCAAACATATCATTGACCATACAAAACAGATTTTCAAGAAACACATTTGATACATACAGACATATAAGAAGCACCAGGCAGCTCCAATCTAGATGCATGTGCAGTATCTTATATTTTACAGAGGCTGAATGGATTCACTACAAAATTTTCTCAGGATCTCCAAGTTCTTTGTAGTTTTCGTTGCATGTATAAATGGGAGGGGAAAATTAGTAAATCTATTAACTATTCTTTGTCCCTCTCGTGTTTTTCCATACTTGCTTTCCTCAATATTCCAAGAAATGCTCATGACTCCGCTAAAAGATTTGGAATGACACTCAGTCAAACATTGCTGATTTACGCAAAACGTTCCTTTTCTAGGCCACCATTTAAATTTTATTCCTATTTTAAAAAGTTTTGCAAATATAGCCCTTGAAACTGAGGAAACATTAGATTGTCTAACAACTACAAAAAGATTTGCTCATAAGGGATCTTTAAGATAGAGTCTAAAACGTCCATAAATTGTAAGAGAAATAAAAAGAGGATCATTTACTAGATGATCGTCAAAAAGGGACAAACGGTGAAAATTTATCAACATGAAACTTAGTAAAAATAATCACAAACCAAAAAAAAATTCTTGATCAATGCATATATATCACATTGAATAAAAAAAAATCAATCCCGTTAACTTAAAAAATCAATTGTAAAAATCAAGAGGAGCTCAAACACAAAAATAAGGAGTGAAAGGGATAAACAAATATATTGTACTAATAGGCTACCTAATGGAAAAAAGAATGCATAACAAAGGATTAGCGGTGTAGTGTAGAGTGAAGGATGATCATTTGAACACCCTTTCTCGAAAAATACAAAATATATATATATAATCACTTTTATGCATATATATATATATATATATTAAACATTGAACATTATTAACGAAATTTCTGATTTCATCGCAGCAAAGGGCCAATAAAATTATAATAAATGTTTCACATTTCAGAAAGCGAATAACTTATGGACATGCACTAGCAAAATTTCAGCTTCAGAGCAGTAATAGAATGAAAAATTTACGTAATGGATCGAACAAGACGTGAAAAATAATTTGAAAAGATCATTATTATTCCCACCTTTAATTTGCTCTTAGAATTTGCGTGAGTATGAGTGAACAAAATGGATAATGGTTGTGAGAAGGAGGAAATGAAGAAAAAGAAGAAGGGTAACGGCAATTTCGGATCTGAGGATCAAGCGTTGCCCTATACAAGTGCACATAAAAGGGTTGAGAAAAATTAGATATCCTCAATATTTATCCCATAAAAAGTTTATTTTTCTAAGTGCTGAAACAAATATTAATACATTTGATTTATATATTCCATTTGAGTATGATAATGAGTATAATACAAATGAACTTCCTGACCTCATCAATGTTGATATACCACAAGATTGAAAGTTTTTTATTACTTTTTAAACTTCGTATCAAACATGAGATGGAGGGAGTACAATTTATACCTGAAATATTCGTTTTATCCTGTATTTGCTATTAGTCTATCAATCGGTTCATGGCCCATCATTATTTGTCGTCTCGAATATGTTGTCTCTCCAACTAATTATTGTCTAGTTTGGTTAAGACATTTATCATGATGGAGCCACATAGATAAATTAAATAAAAGATTAAATTTGTGTTGTACTTCCTTTTCAATAATTTAAACATTATGAATGATTGAAAATATTCAAATTACCCTAAATTATTGAAAAATGTCCAAATACAATCACTAGCTGGAGGAGCATATTTGAGGTAAAAAATAACGATGGAGGCTTTCATGGATTGATAGGTAAAAAAAGGACAACTGTAAAACAAATCGCAAATTTAATGATATATGAACCTTTTCCATATTCATAATAGGACCTCAACTCATTGTAGAAATCGAAATTTTAATTCAATTAATTCATACAAAATTTGAATTAAATTCTATGTTATTGACATGTTGACCAAGTTAAATTTTAATTAATAAAGTCGGATTAATTATTTAAGTTAAAACTACATGATCTGAATGAAATTCAAATTACAGTTGGATTAGTCCATTGAATTGGGCCTCTACAAGACGAGCCCAACCCACGTCATTCTAGCCCAAAATCCGCTAGAATTACTTGGAGACCAAAATACCCCCAAGCTCTAACAAACACCTATATAAAGGGGTCACACTACCCCTTTTGAAGACATCTTGAAAGTGGCAAAGCATCTTAACTAGAGGCAAATGAGAGCAATGACATTTACATAAGTTTTCTCCAAAGGTTTTCAACAAGAAGGAGAGTTCGAGAGACGTCTTCCCCCATGAACAATCCAAAGTGTTGCTCAAAGTTCTTCCAAGATTCAACACATCAACAGAAGTCCATTCTTCATTCGAGAAAGACGCTACATTGACCCTCGAATTAAGACGAATAACATGGAGATTAGAATCAAGTGATACATCTAGAGTTATACTCGTAATATAATTAATAAAATAATTTTTTCTCACATTTGTTTTATGATTGCAGTTATTTATTTTCTGCTAGAAAAATTCACCGCGAACTGATTTTTGGCATGCCCAGTGGGATCAACTCTACCCTTCATCTCAATATCTCCCAAATTAGATCTACAAATCATGAGATCTACTGGATTGAAGACCAAAACTTTTCTCTTCCCTTCATCTTTTTATCTCCCAAATCAGATCTACAAATCCTGAGATCTACTGCAGTGATGGCCTCAAAGAAAAGCTTTGGTGTTCAATCTACAAGTGTTATTCTTGTTCCTAGTCCAATGACTTGTAGCATGTTCAAAGCCGATGGTTTGGAGAGATCAAAGTGTTTCATCTCCTTGGAGACGCTAGACAAGAACAAACCGATAATGACGAATGCAAGATCTGGGGTAACACCTCATTTTCGTCTCCTAGAGAAACTTCTCAAGCATGCTCTAAATTCTACAAGTCTGAGGACTTGTTTGATTCTTCAACATCTAACGTGGTGAGTGTCATGATGACTAATGCGATCAACGTAGAGGAAGAACTCGCCGCAATGATGCAAACTGTTGAGGTGTTAAAAAAATCTGTGGAGGACAAAGATCTTCAAATAGCCCATCTGATGAACAAGTTAGAAGTTTGTTGTACTGAAGATTCAAGTCACAACCCAACACCATGAGAAAAAGATGTTGAATCAACAACCAAAGTTTCTAAAGCTCAAAATACAAATCAATCTGCTTCAGTGGCCACGTTGTCTGTCCAACAACTGCAAAACATGATAACAAACACCATCAGAGCTCAATATGATGGACCATCACAAAGATCGTTATACTACTCCAAATCTTATACTAAACGGATCGATTGTATACCCATGCTAATTGGATATTAATCACCAAAATTATAATAATTGATGGCAACGGGAATCCGAGGCAACATATAGCGCATTTTGTGGAGACCTGCAATAATGCTGATACACTTAATGATCTTCTGGTTAAGCACTTTGTGCGCTCTTTGAAAGGAAATGATTTCGATTAGTATACCGATCTAGAGCAGGAATCAATTGATAGTTAGGAGCAACTTGAAAAGGAGTTCCTCAATTGCTTTTATAACACACGACGAACAGTAAGCATGATAGAGTTGACGACCACCAAGCAACGAAATGATGAATTAGTGATTGACTACATCAACCGCTGGTAAGCATTGAGTTTGGACTGCAAAGATTGTCTCTCAGAAATGTGTTCTGTTGAAATGTGTATCCAAGGAATGCATTGGGGACTTGCGTACATTCTCCAAGGACTTAAACCACAAACTTTTGAAGAACTGGCTACACGAGCACACGACATGGTGTTGAGCATTGTAACTCATGGAAAGCCTTCACATGTATTCGATCATAAGAATGAAGAGAAAGAATTCAAGCGACCATCGAGGCACCAAACTGAACAAACTATGATAGTAGGAACAACATCTATAAAAGCCTCTGCTAAGCAAAAAATGAAGGAAAATGTTGAAAATCAACATCCTCTAGAAGAAAAGCGACATCCAACATTGAAAGAGTTAGAAGCAAAAATGTACCTTTTTCCTAACTCTGATGTCCTTTCAATTCTTGATGAGTTATGGACCAAGAATGTCATTGAACTGCCTCCATCAAAGTGACATGACGAAGCTAACAAAGTCAACGATCCCAGGTATTGCAAATTTCATCGCATCATCAGTCATCCAACTGAAAAATGTTTCATCCTAAAAGAAAAGATTATGATGTTGGTTAGAGATAAAAAAAATAATCATTGATGAAGATATAGTCGAGGCGAACCATGCTAGTGCTTATCTTCATAAAAAGAAGAGGCCAGAAACTCGAAGATATAGGCATTTTGTTGCATCTTCTAAGATTGAACAAGAAAAAGTAGTGCTACAATTTATGAGCTTTGAATCAGTTGAAGTTTCAGCCTTAAAGAAACTCCAAATATGTTCAAATTGGATGACCAGTCCAACAACAAGGACGGTGAAACTTGGACATTGGTTGCTCACAAAAGACATAAGCATCAAGTTCCAATGGCAAAATCAAAGCACAAATTCCAACTTCAAGAGTTTGTGCAACAATATTGCATCACAAAGGGTTCGAAGGCCAGTTACATTATTGGAGTTCTTTTCCAAAATTCTCCTCGATGCATGAACTTAAACTGCACATCACAATGCTCCTTGACGCAAGAGCTTAAACTGCATGTTTCAACACTCTATGGTGCATGAGTATAAAATGCATATTAAAAAACTCAAATAAAACATTCTTTCTGAACTACGTAATGACTTTATCCTCTTCACCGAGATATATAGGCAATTTAGAATTTCCTTCTAAATGCAGTCGCATGAGAAAAAATAAAAAACCCATCCCTTCAATATGGAGCCAAAGGAAAGTTGCTTGCATGAAGTTTTCTTTGCTGCTTTTCACATGCTTGGAGAATCTAAAGACAAACTTCTACAACTTTGGAGAATGAAGTGATTTTCCATGATGATCTTCTCACATGAACTTCTTCATAGTAGATGAGTCTTGGTGCATTGGGTGTACTCACTCTTTCTAGGGACATATCTACTTAGTTCATATACTTGCTTGTCATAGCTTCAAAAAAAAAGAGGCACTTCAAGTGTCTCTCTGGCTAAGCTAAAGAGGGAGATGCACCATTAACTTTCTCGCCAAGGTTGAAAAGGACTACTCCAAGTGTCAATCTTACTAAGCCGCAAGGATGAGATTCACCATGTAATTATTCTATCAACGCTGCAAGACAAGTAGATGGTCCAAGTTGTGTGCGCAAAAAAAAACCTATTGAAAGGATGGACACATCAAGTGATGGACATATTCTTGGTATGATATCGAGACCGTTTATGCTCCTTCATAAATCTGCAAAAAAATATCCACAACGATGACACCATAATGCTTCAATGCAGGGTGGTGAACATTGTGTCATTATTATTCTCTACCAGATCTTGAAGGATAAAATACTCCATGCGGTGAGAAGAATACTAGCTCCTGGCACTTCTTCACTAAGTCAAAAGAAGAGGTTGCCAACACCAAAGGTTAAAAATGAGTCATTCTCTCTACGCCTTCACAAAATTGTGACAAAAGGATGTCACATGTGTTTCTTCCGCCAAGCCACAGGGATGAGATTCTCTATATGCTTTCTCACCTAAGAAGGAAAAGGTAACTCCAAGTGTTCTCTAATAGTCTGCAAAAATAGTAGATGCACCAAGTGTTGTTTTCGAGTGGTGTCTGGCAAATAAGTGATCGCAAAGATGCCAATTGATGTCCTGTCAAATTCATAAAGCCACAAGTAAGGAGGAAGCACCAAAGTAGAAGAAGACAAAACCACCTAGGAAGGATGAATCAAGTCACTTTTCACCAAAGTCGGCATAACAATTCATCAAGTTTCATCAAAATCAAATGGACAAAACCCCAAATAGTTCCTCGCCAATCAACAATGGATGAATTTTCATGGCCGCTTTGTCGTTGGGAATTTTGCTCTCTTTACGGCTTCAGCAGATGGTAGTAACGTCTCGTGCATCCTCACGATCTGATATCAAGACCGGTTACACCCTCCCAACGACCTGTAAACAAAAATGAAATGAAAAAAAGGAATAATTGCTCATGAATCATGATGTCCGTAATATTAGCGAATATTCTCAGAATATTCTTCGTATATTTTGTAATTATGATAGATGTATATTTAAGGTAACTTAGGATTCTTATTGTATTAGGAATCAACCTTTGTAAGGTAAGTAAGGATTCGTACCATATTAGGAATCAACCTTGTACAGCTATATATATTATGAATAATGAAAGGAATCCCAAGGGAAATTATTCCATCTTTCATGGTAGCAAGAGCCTAAAACCTAAATCTCTTCTCTTTCTCTTTCTCTTTCTCGGCCGAAATCAGCATTTTTTTTTTGATTTCACAGGAAAAAAAATCTGGTTTCTTCCTCCCTTTCTCGGCCAAACCAGAAAATTCCCTTCCCTCGGCAGGTGTCAACCATGTCTTCCCCCACAAATTCTGGTTCATCCACTGGCACACTTGACAACCCCTCTCAACGTTCAGTATCTTCTTTTCATTCGGCATTCGCCATTAACAACATCAAGAATTTTATCCCTATAATTCTTGACCAAGAAGACTATCAATATTTCATGTGGATGGAATTATTCTACATTCATGCATATGCATACAACGTGCTCGATCATATTGACGAATATGTTCCTCGTCCCATCGATGTTACAAACTCAATCTGGCATCGTCTTGACGCCATCGTCAAACAATGGATCTACGACACCATCTCCAAAGACCTATTATGCACTATCATGAAAACAGATGCTACGGCACATGAACTTTGGGTCCAGCTAGAAGAAATCTTTCAGGACAATAAAAATACTCGGGCCGTATATTTGGAAGAGCAATTCAATAATACCCGCCTCGAGAATTTTAACATGTCCGAATATTGTAAGCAACTGAAACTCATAACCGATCAACTATCCAACGTCGGGACTTCTATTTTAGAAACCAAGATGGTGCTTCAACTTGTTGCGGGTTTACCAAAAGGTGATTATGACATACTCGCAACAATGATTCAACAAGTCGACCCTCTCCCAAATTTCAACAAGGCACGTTCACAACTATTGTTGAAAGAAACTAGATGTGTTAAACAAGAGGAACATAATCAAAAGGCCTTAGCTGTTGACGGGATGACAACACCTGCGGCCAGCAGCAACCAACAATTCCAGCAGCAGAGCGGCGGAGGTCGTGGCGGCAGAGGTCGCAACAACAAAGGCAAGGGTCGCGGAAAGGGCCAACACAACCAGTGGACTGGACAGCAGCCAACCACTGGACAACAGCAACTGTGGTCCAACCAACAGCAGCAGTGGCCCAACTAGCAAAACTGGGCCTCGCCTTCATGCCCGTACCCGACTACAGGGGCCCAGTTCCAGCAGCCTTGGTCGATCGGCCCTGTTGGGCCTGCCCCGGCCACCGAGCGAGCCCACCGGCAGCAGCAGCGAGCCCACCGATTGCGGTCCAGCGAAGGCGGCAAGCTGCGGCGGCCCGGTGCGATCCCGGCAAGAAGAGAAAGCGGCACTGGCCCCGACTAATTTGGGCCAGGCATACACCACCGTGAACCTTCAACAGCCCGACGACAATTGGTACATGGACACCGGAGCCACATCTCACCTCACCCGGTCGTCAGGTAACCTATCTCAACTACGTCGGTTAAAGTGTCCTCAATTTGTTACTGTCGGCAATGTTCATCGCATTCCAATTGAAGGTTACGGTAACACACACACCAAACATCCACACCCACCTTTATCCCTAAACCACATCCTATATACACCTAACATCATTAAAAACTTAATCTCTTTTAGAAAATTCACTAGCAATAATTTTGTGTCTGTCGAATTTGACCCTTTTGGTTTTTCTGTGAAGGAACTCAATACGGGGAAAATTCTTACACGCTGTAATAGTGTGGGAGATCTCTACCCATTCACTCAATCTTCCGCTGACAGACCGCAAACACCTATATCCCTTGCGGCGATCTCTCCCTCTACTTGGCACAACAGACTCGGACATCCCGGAGACCCAGTTTTTACCTTTCTTAGGACTTCTAAGCGTATTCAATGTAATAATGGGAAAATTGCCCAACACTGTTTTTCTTGTCCACTAGGCAAACATACTCGTCTTCCATTTTGTCATCAAACAGTGTTTTCTCTCTTTGATATTGTTCATGCTGATTTGTGGACATCTTCGATTGTTAGTTCTTTGGTCATAAATTCTATCTAGTATTCTTTGGTGATTTTTCACATTTTGTCTGGATTTACCCACTGAAATTCAAATCTAAAGTTTTTGCAAAATTCCTCGATTTTCAAAAATTCATTAAGACACAATTTAAAAAATCTATTAAATCATTCCAATGTGATAATGGACGTGAATTTAATAACTCGGTATTTCACAATTTATGTTCTAAACAAGGCATGGTTTTTCGTTTTTCTTGTCCCTATACTTCTTCCCAAAACGGAAAGGCTGGAAGAATTATACGTACCATCAATAACATGGTCCGCACACTTCTGTTTCATGCCTGCCTACCACCGCCTTTTTGGGTTTATGTTGTCAAAATGGTAGAATCCCTTCTAAATATTTTACCAACTAGCACACTCCAAAACAAGACCCCTACCAAAATCTTATACCGTAGGCAACCATCATATGATCACCTACGTATTTTTGGATGCTTATGCTACCCCAACATAGCCTCCACCGCACCTCACAAACTTTTCCCTCACACTCTGCCATGTGTCTTCCTTGGTCTGGCTCCTAATCATCGGGGCTACTTGTGCTATGACATTGCCACTCGCAAAATCATCATCTCCCGTCACGTCACCTTTAACGAGACAACCTTTCCTTATTCCAATCTCCGAAAATTTCAGACCACCGATTACTTCTTTCTCGATGAACCAAGTTTGTCTCTGGTCATCCAAAATCTATACCAACAGCAACCCACTGTTCCGACACCACTGCTCGCCTCGCAGCGGTGTCGGGCCGCCCCTCCGGCGATAATGCGCCACCCGATCCGGCTCTCCTCGCTCTCGGTCCCCACACCACCCATGCTGCACCCTGTCGAGTCTACTAAACCACCTACACTGCCTCCAGTCCAGCAACCAGTCGAGTCTCTCGCCCGCTGCGCAAACAACTGCGCGCCCATCAGTCCAACAACCAGTCCCGCAGCCCAGCTGCCTCCAGTGCAGCAACCAGTCCCGACCTCCCACTGCTGCCCTCTCACCGCATGGAGACTCGTGCACAACATGGGATCTTCAAACCCAAGGTTCACTTCAATCTCTCCACACAAACCTTATCACCCATTCCAAAGATTCCAAAACTAGCTAAACTGGACCCCAATTGGAATGCGGCAATGTGCGAGGAGTTTAACGCTTTAACCAAGCAGAACACTTGGGATTTGGTACCTAGACCAGCTGGTGTGAATGTTATCCCGTGTATGTGGCTATTTCATCACATGTTCAGAGACAGTGGTGACTTAGAGAGGTATAAGGCAAGACTAGTTGCAAATGGCACTAATCAGCAGGAGGGTATTGATTGTGGTGAGACATTCAGTTTGGTTGTTAAACCGGCCACTATTCGGACTGTTCTCATTATTTCTATGGGCATGCATTGGCCGATTCATCAACTTGATGTCAAGAATGCGTTTCTTTATGGGGATTTGAAAGAGAATGTGTACATGCATCAACCTCCTGGTTTTGTTCATCCGACAGTTCCGCAGTTTGTATGTCGTCTCAGAAAGTCATTGTATGAATTGAAACAAGCACCCCGCGCTTGGTATGATCGGTTTGCCAGGTATCTTCTGCAGATTGGTTTTGTATGTAGCAGATGTGATACCTCTCTCTTCACTTTTCACCGAGGTAGCAGCAATGCATATTTGCTATTATATGTCGATGACATTGTTCTTACTGCCTCATCTGACGGATTGAAAAATGAAATCATTGCTCTACTCAAAACTGAATTTGTTATGACTGACTTGGGCAAGCTAAGTTATTTTTAGGTATATCGGTGACCAGATCTGCAGCCACTATGTTCCTGTGTCAGCGTAAGAATGCAGAAGAGATAGTGTACAGGGCCAAGATGGCAAATTGTAAAATTATTCCAACTCCGGTGGACTCAAAATTCAAGCTTAGTGCCAATGACGGTGCGCCAGTTTCTGATCCCACTCTATATCGGAGTCTAGCAGGTGCTCTTCAGTATCTTACATTCACTAGGCCTGATATTGCATGTGCCGTTCAGCAGGTGTGTCTGTTCATGCACAACCCCCGAGAGTCCCATTTTGTCACCCTCAAACGTATTATCAGATATGTTAAGGGCACACTAGACTTTGGTTTACATCTATACCCCTCTGCCCCAACCAAGTTGCTAGCCTACACGGATGCAGATTGGGCAGGATGCCCCGACACACGTTGCTCCACCTCATGGTACTGTGTATTTTTTGGGGATAATCTTATCTCATGGTCCGCCAAGCGGCAGGCCACGCTATCCCGTTCGAGTGCTGAAGCAGAATATCGCAGAGTTGCTAACATTGTCGCTGAGATCTGTTGGCTCCGAAATCTTCTTTTGGAGCTCCAGTGTCCATTACGCAAGGCGTCTATAGTCTATTGTGACAACATATCTGCTATCTATATGTCTCATAATCCAGTCCAACATCAACGAACTAAGCATATTGAGATGGATATCCACTTTGTGCGAGAGAAGGTTGCCCATGGTCAGGTCAAAATTTTACACGTGCCTTCCTCTTATCAGTATGCAGACATTTTCACAAAGGGACTACCGCGACAGCTCTTCACCGACTTCTGATCCAGCCTTAGCATTCGGCCTCCTCCCGCTCCGTCTGAGGGGGAGTATTAGCGAATATTCTCAGAATATTCTCCGTATATTTTGTAATTATGATAGATGTATATTTAAGGTAACTTAGGATTCTAATTGTATTAGGAATCAACCTTTGTAAGGTAAGTTAGGATTCGTACCATATTAGGAATCAACCTTGTACAGCTATATATATTGTGAATAATGAAAGGAATCCCCAAGAGAAATTATTCCATCTTTCACGGAATAACATCATATTGTAACGGCAAATTCAAAAAATTATGTGGATCAATTCAGGATGATTTAAATATCCATATTTGTTGAATGTGTAGTGCTTGAAGTCTAATTTCTAAAGAATCAACCCACTCGTCATTCAGACACTCAAATCTCAAAATATGGAGTTCTCCGTGGGACTGCACAGTGCTGAGGAAAAAAATGCAGATCTGAAGTTCAACTTTAAAAATTAATTTCCGTCAATCCAGAAGGTGTTTTGCTTTGATTTTTGGGTATGATGTAGCATTCGAAGTCTAAAATCTACAGAATTAAGCCTCTTGTCATTTGGTGTTACACCCCGTGTTTCTGCGCTTGAATGCGTCGTAAGTAAAGTGTTACATCATGTAATTTCACACCAAGGCACGTCGTTGATAAACCTAAGTGACTCAAAAAGGTATAAGGCCTTGTGAAAGAATAACAATGGTTTTAAATAAGTGATATGTAGTATCGTGAAGGTCAGAGGTTAAACAAGTCGGAGAAAATAAATTTTTGTCGAAGTTTGGAATGTCAAACAAGCTATGCGGGCCGTTGATGGGTGGCAGCAAATCCATTAATGTGCATGCAAATTAAATGTAGTATCATGTGTTAGTGATGAGTGGATCAGGTATTTTCTAACAAAGCTACACGTGTACAGTAATGAAGATTCTATTATGTTTCATTTCAATTCATTAGCATTTGGATTAAAGAGAAAGATGTTGCAACCGTTTTTTTTCTTCCAATTTAAGACTCAATTTTTTATATTAGCACAAAAAATGAATCAGCAACCAAATCAATTCCTTTGTATGAAGCAGTAGTCACGTTTTATTTTATTCCAATGGAAAAAGTATAATCCCTCTCATGGAGAAACATAGCGGGTTTTGCTCTCCGCTTCAATCTCGTTGTTCCGTTTGTCGTTTTGTCGAATTTGAGATTTCTTCGAAGGTGGAGAAGAGTAGTTTTTAGCATATAAGGTAAGAATTCTCCCCCTCTAGATGAATTTGAGTCAATCTAGATCATAGCTAAGTTGCCAAATGAGGAAGTACGGAAAGTATACCGAAATTCGTAGTTGAGATTGTTATTGTCGTGTGGACTATGTGGTGGTTGTTTGAGTTGTTTTGTGGGCTGGAAATTGGTGGAATAACCTAAGTATATTTTTGTTGTTATTGAAATGTTCATGAATAATAAAAGGGGTTTAAGATATACTTTTGTTAATCGTAAATCGACCATGCCGCTCGTTGAATCGTTGGGTTGTTTGAAGAACCTATTAAGGAGTTATTGTTTGTTTGGGCTGCTACTATGATTCTCTTGAACTTGTGGGAGGTTAAAGAAACAGGGGAGATACTGCCCATTTTGTTATGGAATAAAGTTTATCATTCGAAATATAATCGTTATATCACTTGTAATGTGACGTTAGTATCGTTTCATTGTTGTAGACTGAGGAGCGGCGAGATAATCTTGGTTGTTGTTGGGCAGAAGGTTATAAAGGTATGTTAAGATTATCCTTTTCATACTTGGCATGGTCTCATATCGAAGGTAATCATGAAACGAGTTATGTTCAGAAAAAAAGAGTTTCGATTTCATTTCTTTGGAGTTCTATTGCTCTATTATCCTATATGTCCCTTGTCGAGAGTACTTTCAGTATTTAGAGCTTATTATTGTGTAGTTGCATTGTTGATAGCTTTATAAGTCTATTGCTGATAGTTGTTGAGTTGTTATTGAGATGATACCGAGCCTATACGATCGGGTAGATAACACCGAGCCTATACGACCGGGTAGATACACATCGAGCCTATACGACTGAGTAGATACACATCGAGCCTCCTACAGTCGGGTATATACACACCGAGCCTCCTACGACCGGGTAGATACACACAGAACCCTTTATGTGGCCAGATAGATGCAAGAGTATATTATGTATATAAGTTGAGTAGAGACAGACGAGTACATTACAGGTTACCTCTGTCCTTATCTTTATTCAACAGACTTATGTTACATTTCAGTTATTTAGCCACCTTACATACTCAGTATATTATTCTGTACTCACATCTTTTTATTTGTGGATGCTGCATCATGCCTGCGGGTTCTGAGAGACAACAAGATAGGCCTCCACATTAGGCACTTCAGAGTTGAGTTGATTGGTAAGATTCAAGTCATTCGGAGTTGCCAGGTCCAGAGTTTGAAATATTTTTGAGTTATTTGTAGTTGCGATGGGTAGATTCGGGCCATGTCCCGACTATATTATGTCGGTTAGATGTTCTTAGAGGCTTTTGTAGATGTATGTATGTCTGTGGTCAGGTTCAGTAGGTTGGTACAATGTCTGTACATGTCGAGGACTTGTAGGCTTAGGCGAGATATATATATATATATATATATATATATATATATATTGTTGGAATTTTCTGATTCAGGTGTGTAAATGCAGTAAGTTTAATGATTTTATAAGATGGGACGTTCACGTACGTAAGGCACTAGGTGCATGTCCACCTCACCTAAGTTGGGGTGTCACATTTGGACACTCCAATCTCAAGATATGAAATTTTCCGTGATAGTGCGCAAAACTGTGAGATCAGATTTCCTAGCGTGTAGCCAACTTCAAAAATTGATTGCAGCCTATCCAGGAGGAGTTTTGTAACGAATTTTTGGTATGTTGTCGATTTGTGAATCTAGTTTCACAAAAATCAAGCGGCTTGTCATTCAGATTCTCCTACATCGACGGATGGATATCATTGTCGACGATGCTTCGACAAGAAAATATGAATGTCGGTGCCAATTCACGACGCTCTAGTCGAGCTTATGAATATCGGTGCCAATTGTACGAAGCTTCTAATTCTCCCTAAATCCGGTGCCAAATAAGACTCTCCGCTGCTGAAAGTTTGCAAGTTTGACGATGCAATTAGCTTGGGGAAACAACACGTCTCCTCCACGCAATGAATAATTTTGTGGTGACATTTTTGTATGGAGGAGATGCTTATGTAGAAAAATTGAGGAGGTTCCTTGATGGATTCCCAATCCTAATACAAGGCAAGTTGTGGTAAAATACATAAAAGGAAAATAAATTCTTACACCACATGGAAAGAGAGAACCAAGGGATCTCTAAATTTGGTTATAAATTAAGGTGAATCCTTGAGGGAATTTGCTTCCATTGTAGTTGAGGAAAATCACAAGTTCCCAAATAGCTGGCTCTAAAATTGGAAAACTACCATATTGAAGGAGATTTCTTTGGTGAAGATTTTGATTCTTGGACATCAAAGGAAAGTGAAATTTCTTGGTTCAAAAGTTCAAATCAAATCCCTTTTTAGAGGTATTTCAATGTTGTCCTACGTGCAAGAAAAGCCACCAAGTTTATATCTTAATTGTAAAAGAGAAATTAATGAAGTACATTCGTTCTGTGGAAATGTGTGTTGGAAATTTGCCTTTGGCGGGAGTTGCGACCGACCAACTTTAACGGCTTAAACACTAGTGTAACGTATGTTGGAGAATCCGGTTCTTCACACATGCATGATCTACTAAGTACGTAGATAACCGTAGGGCCAAGAATCGTCAAATTTCATTGAGAAATGAAAGAGATATTGGTTCACGAAGTAAGGTGTTTGAAGCATGGAAAGTGTGGTATTGTGTGTAATTCTCCCTCATCGGTAGAGGAAGAAAGAAGTGTTGTGTATATAAGATTCGAAATTGGTTTGGGGTTTGGGACCCCAAGGGGCATCCCATGTGTTTAAAGGAGGGAGGACCTAGATGTGCTTCGGTTCGAGGAAAGACCACACGCGCCGCCGCCCGCCCGTCCGGTTCCGGGCTCTCGGGCTCTCGATATTATCTTTTTGGGCCAGAAAACTTTGCCAGAAGTATGTACAGTTTGGTCCCTGAAGTTCAGAATTTCGACGGTCAAGACAGAAAAGCCAAGCACTCAATTCAGCCATTTATTTTGGCTGAATTACTCCTCCTATAATGGCCAAATCCGTTGGTCTTTCTCCCATTTATGTTGGTAAATTTACTACCTCCATAATGGCCATTATTTGGCTATTACGGAGGCAGTTTTGAGGCAGTAAATCAGTTCATTCCTCACCTATATAAACATCCCCTTACACCATTGTTGAGCACACTTGATATGCACGAAAATACACAACCAGAAAAAATCTTCTTCCTACAACTTCCAAGCATCATTTCGTTATTCAATATTCTTCACGGTAGCTCTTGAGTTTCCTTTGCTCAAGGGTTCCATTGTTGTTTTATCTTGGGAGACAAATTGTCCAGGACGTATAAAGGATACATACGGGGCAATATTGTCTTAAGGACAGAGTGCTACACTCGACTCAGCAAAAACAATTTACATTTTTCCGTCTTCTACAAAACTGGAATTTTCAGTTTTTCTTGTGTAACAATTGTAATTTTCAGATTTCATGTTGAATTATTGAAATCTTTGTTTATCCTTTCGAATACTTGTAATAGTTAAATACTTCCCGTACTGCTTTATAAAGTACCATAGAGCAAAACTCCCAACAATGTGAAGAAGGAATTTTAATAGTAGACAACTCTCAGGTAGTGGTCTAGCTAGAGTTTTCGCAAGAACAAGTACTTTTGAAGTGACAAAGACGAAAATATTTTCATAGAACACAAATTTCAAATAATCCAACAATTTTTATGAAAACAAATAAATATTCGTCAAGAAAATTGAATTCTTAAATATGTGAGAAATAATTTAAACTAAATGAAGAAATTGGAAGAAGTTGTTATGTACATTTTAAAATGTTTTTTATATTGCTGAAGAAATGATGATTATTGTCATGCCAAAAGAAAAAAAAACTCAATAAAATATAAGTTTTATTTTTGTTGAACTAAATTTATTCGTATAATCACAATTACGTAAACAAAGAAAAGTATTAATCTTCAAGAAATTAAAAGAGAAAAGTAGTTTTTATTCATCCATTGAGCAAAGAGGAATAGAAAAATATTTTCTATCCTTTTAACGTGTATTTTCTAAGAAAAAATCTTTTTCTTCATATTCTTTTTTCTTCTCCTTTATTTTCTGTCTTCCTCAAGTCGTTTTAGAAAATGAAAGCCAAATAAATCTTTGACCCTAAGAGAAAATGACTAATTGAAAGAAAAAAAAGTGAATTTCTTTAGTTCTGAGAGATAAATTTGAGCAAGTTTTCAATGATAATAGCATATTTGAGACCAAATTCAAATAAAGGCAAATTTATACAATTTTATATAGTTAATGGGCAAATTTTTAGTCAGTCCATACTCCATAATGATAAGGATAACATTCAACTATTCAAGACTAAATTCAGTGCGAGGGCAAAGCTATTCTACTTTTCATAATTGAGGACATTTTTGGCCTTTTTCCCTCCATTTTATGATCAATCTTCTTACGTAAGCTTTCGATTTCGATTAACTTATTATTAGGGGTGAACGGGTTCGAGTACCCTAATTTTTTTGAACTATCCGAACCCTATCCAGTAAAAGATCGGTTCCTAAATTTACTATCCAGAACCTATCCGTAGAAATCATTACCCGGATCCTGCGGTTCCGGGTAGGTTCCCGAGTACCCGGATCGGTGTTTCTTTGTGCAAAATAATGTCTTCGTATAACAACTTTGATTTAGGAATAAACTCGTCTGCTTATCCTCTGAAAGCCAGTGCCACAAAACCCATAAAGGATCCTTTCGGAGCAAATATCTCAAGAATGTTTCAAAGATTTGCTTTGGTTTTCATTTCAACTTTCTTTTTCAATAACTTAAAGGAGTACATAGTTTAAAAAAAATCATTTTTTCAGTTTTCTACCGCTTTTGGCTTTTTCCCTGCTTATGATTGTGACTTTGTATTATTTGATTTATTTCTTGATGGTGAAAGTGAATGTTCTGCAGTTGGTTTTTTCCCCCTTAAATGGTGTACTTTAGTATGACTTTTTTTTCTTTTTTTATTAACTAAAAAATAATGGAATTAAAAAAGTAAAAATATTTAATATTTCATAGGTTTCGGGTATCGGTTCTGGGTCCGGGTACCCTGTCTCTATTAGCCGGAACCGGAATCGGACCCGACATTGATCGGTTCCTAATTTTACTACTCAAAACCTACCCGTTATTATAATATATCTACCCGGAACCTACCCGCTAGTGTCGATTCTGATCGGGTATCTGGGAACCCTGTACCCGTGCTCGCCCCTACTTATTATGTACGCTTTGGAGTACTATTGTTTTCCACATTAAATGACAAATTAAATCGACTCAATTGTATCACGTACGCTTTTGATTACTTGCACGACCATGTCAAAAGAATCATTCAAGCCAGAATGTTTTCTCATTTGCTCCAGCTACTTGTATATTCTACTAATATTTACTAATACACCTCTTCAGTCGGAGCGCGAGGAGGCTGGACGCTTAGGTTGGATCTGAAGTCGAGAAATAACTGTCTAGGTAGTTCTTTAGTGAATATATCTGCATACTGATCTGAAGAGGGCACATGCAATATCTTGATATGTCTAATAGAAACCTTCTCACGGACAAAGTTTATATCCCACGCACCACATGGAAACCCGTGCCCAATACGAAATTTTCAAACGCAAAATCCAATTCAACCTATCCACCCAAACAATATCCCCAATTCCCAAAAACTCAAAATTAATCAAACTTGACCCAAATTGGAATGCAGTCATGCGTGAGGAATTTAATGCTTTAACACAATAGCACACTTGAGATTTGGTTCCTAGACCGGAGGGAATGAATGTGATTTGATGCATGTGACTTTTTCATCACAAATATCGAGACAGTGGTGATCTAAAGAGATACAAGGTGAGACTTATGGCGAATGACACGAATCAGCAGGAGTGTATTGATTGTGGTGAGACATTCAGTCCGGTTGTTAAACCCTCTACCATTCGCACAGTTCTGATTATTGCTATGGGTAAGCATTGGCCGATTCATCAACTTGATGTGAAAAATGCGTTTTTACATGGGGATTTGAAAGAAACTGTTTACATGCACCAACCGCCTGATTTTGTCCATCCAACAACCCCTAAGTATGTATGTCGTCTCCGTAAGTCACTTTAAGGTTTGAAATAGGCCCCTAGAGCGTGGTATGAACGTTTTACATGGTACATCATGCAGATTGAGTTTATATGCAGTAAATGTGATATTTCTCTATTTATTTTTTATTGAGGTAGTAACATTGCTTATTTGTTATTATACGTGGATGCCATAGTGCTTATTGCCTCCTCTGATTTGTTGAAAAATGAGATTATTGCATTACTTAAGATTGAATTTGCGATGACTGACTTGGGGAAGTCGAGCTATTTTTTGGGGATATCAGTGACCCGTTCTGTAGATACTATGTTTTTGTGTCAGCGCAAGTATGCAGAGGAGATGGTGTACAGGGCTAAAATGGCGAACTGCAAAATCATGTCCACGCTGGTTGATTCTAAATCATAGCTTAGTGTTGTTGATGGTAATCCAGTGTCCGATCTCACACTCTACATGAGTCTTGCAAGTGCACTACAATATCTTACTTTCACCAGGCCTGACATTGCTTATGTTGTTCAGCATGTATGCTTATTCATGCATGCCCTCAGGGAGCCTCATTTTACATCTCTTAAGCGTATCATTCGTTATGTTAAAGGCATACTTGATTATGGATTGCATCTATACCCCTCGGTACGACTAGATTATTATCATATACGGATGTTGATTGGGCAGGTTGCCCGGACACGCGACGCTCCACCTTCGGCTACTGTGTGTTCTTATGGGATAATCTCATTTCTTGGTCTGCCAAGAGGCAAGCCACCTTATCCCGTTCGAGTGCAGAAGCAGAGTATAGAGGCGTTGCAAATGTTGTTGCCGAGATCTGCTGGCTCCGAAACCTTCTTTTGGAGTTCCAGTGTCCCTTGCGTAAGGCGTCTTTGGTATATTGTGATAACATATCCGCCGTTTATTTATCTTACAATCCAGTTCAACATCAGCGAACCAAGCACATTGAGATGGATAAACACTTTGTTCATGAGAAGGTTGTTATTGGACATGTCAAGGTATTTCATGTGCCCTCTTCATATCAGTATGCAGATATATTCACTAAAGGACTACCTAGACAGCTATTCCTCGACTTCAGATACAACCTAAGCGTCTGGCCTACTCCCGCTCCGACTGAGGAGGTGTATTAGTGAATATTAGTAGAATATTCACCATATATTTGTATTTATTAGTGTTGTATAATTATGGTAGTTATAAGATCTCTCTTGTATTAGGATTCCATATTGTACATACATATATATATATATATATATATATATATATATATATATATATATATTGTATTAATGAGAAAGACTCCACAAGAAAAATTAATACATTTCTACGTAGATAATTATCCAACTTAATTACAAATGATTGAGTTACTAATTAGATGACGATCCATCGTCTACTTAAAGAAATCACATCCCTTCCCTCATGATTTAACTTTAAAGATTATGCCATTCAAGCTTTTAGTTGAAATTCAATATTTATTTTTTATCGGATTCAGCGTGAAACAGGGAGCAATATTTTTTGGGTCATTCACACAAATGTCCCTATTTCGGGGTGGTTTTTAATTTTGTCCCTCAAATTTGTGGTCTGTAATTTGCCCTTCGGCACTTTTCGCGTGCATAAGTTTAAATTTCGTTCAGGAAAGTTTACATTTCACTCGGCATATGTATCATAATATCCCACAAATTATGTTGAACATGACAAAATTTTCAACAATCAACATAATCTGAAAAATACTACTCTCTCTGTTTCATAATAAGTTGTGTTTTAGGCTTTTCATTTTGTTCCAAAATAAGTGATATTTTAGAATTTCAAGAAGAAATTGACTTTATTCTTCCCAAATTACCCTTATTTACATAATCAAGAATTATTAAATAGTTTTTCTTTTCTAGGCATTAATTAGGGGTAAGTTAGTAAAAACACTCATACTTTTTTTTAAATGATTATTTTTTAAGGGGTGTGCCTAAGCTAAAAATACCACTTATTATGGAACGGAGAGAGCACAACTTATGCCACATAAACTTAATTCATATAGAACTTGTGTTGAGGGAGGTAAAAGTTTAGTTTCTGAAGATAAATATTATATAACTTATGCCGAGCAAAGCAGGTCTGAACATTTTCATTAAATGAGCAGCATGAACAAAAATTAAAGAACACAGATATGAGAGGCGAAAATTAAAAACCAGTGCGTTTGAAGGATAATCCGTGCAAACACTTCATATTTTTTCTCTCTTGATTCATTTCTCCAACTAAACTCAGTTGTGCTTGTGCAGTTGTGTAAATTTTCCTTCTGAAAGGGCAATGCCTTTTCCTAGCGGGCTCTGAATATCCAATGGGCCTATTCTGTCAAGCCTTTAGACGATCTTATTCCTAAATCCTAGGCCCCATTTTGGCCACCCCATGGATCAGAATGGTGGTCTATTTGCAAGGTAACAGTGTAAGCTCGACCTGGCTTAGAGCTTGTTTGAATAGACACCTTGTAATTAAATTTGGGTGTAATTGAATTTAATTATATATTTTTTGCATTTTGTCCCACTAATTACTCGGTCAACATGAAAATGAATATAATTGAGGGGAGTAATTATCCTCTCCAATTCCCCCGAGGGAGGGGGAGGAAGAGAATTGGTGGTACTAACCAAATGATTTTTCAAAATTTTCTTCTTAAATCTTTATATTTCTTATATACACATACATCGAAACTTATTTACACATTCATGTGAAAAAGATTATTAATTTTATAATTATACTGTAATTATATCACGACAAACAAATAGGTTATTGTAGTTATCATATTGCGTAATTATACTGCAATTTTCGAACACTTTTAATGAAAATCATCCTTCATAAGTGATTTACAGTACTTGAGTAGTTTTTTTTTAGACAACTCTTTAAACTTTGTCTCCTTTTAAAAAAGATTTGCAAATATAGTCGCAATTTGCTCCAAGCGAGAATCTAATTAAAGCGATGGAAGTCTTACTATTTGCGTATGCTTTCGCCGCACATTAGCATTAAAACTAGGCTTAGTAACGATTTTCGGATTGAGTGTTAACGCCGAGTGTCATGCAGGCCTTCATTTTTGAAAGTGCTAAAAGCATCATATTCGCTTTGTTTGTAACGAAAAGTGCTATTGACAATGCAGGAAATCACTATATATATATATATATAAACAATCTCCTTAATTACATGTTGTAGGCATCAGAATATGAAGGAAATTGCATTGCCAGGCGTTACTATTCGAAAAGGAAAGGAACCTATTGCCATGAACTCACAAAAATCTTTCATTTCTCTTTTCAACCCCGGAAAATGGACGAAAGGAAGTACATCAATGGATAAAGGACTTATTTTAGGGAACATATTTGGCCTCTTGCAAAAAATAATTAGAATTTCCTGTTATATATACAAGAAAATATAACTAGCTATGTATAAAACATGTATAATGTAAGTATATACATATATATTTGCCGGCTATTATTTTGATGGATAACTATACAATATAAAATCCCTTTGTTTTATTTATTTCAGTTTGTTTGGTCCGCATATGGAAGCCTAGCTAGCTAGCTAGGATATATCCAATGTAAAAAATAATTGAACCAACATATACAACTTATAAACACAACATACAACAATATTGTATTCTGTGTGAACTTTAGCCTCAGTGGGCCAAAGTTAATTCATAAATTTTGTTATACTAACTATTTAGGCAGAGTGTCGGATTCTATTCACTTTAGAATAATGTGAGGTCCCGAGGTAGGATTATTTTTCTCTTTAATTTCTCTACCACTGTATATCTCATATACTACTACCTTCTTTCACAAAATATTATATCCACAGCCTCCCCCAACTTTTCCTAGTGGGGTAGGGGGAGGTCTTGATTGGAGGGTTGGGGAGGGGGGGGGGGGGGGACGTAGAAAAAGTTACGTTTAATTTGGTCCCCGACAATATTAAGAATGTTTGTCCAAAGCAACCCCAAGACTGACCTTTTTCTCAATTAATCATAATTCATTTCTCTCTTATAGTTTAATCATTTCTGTTGGACGCACATATTATGATCCTATGAATTATTTTATTGTATTGGTTTCCTCGCTGCATAGAATATTCAGAAAAGAGTAAACTTAACTTTAATCTCAAGATGCACATAATATATACCCAGCTGATCAATAAGCTGAAACCACTACTTTCTCCATGCATTCAACACATATGAAACCACCACACTCTATGGGACCATTAATTTGGTTTATCACATCAAAAAGATATGTAATTCCTACATAAATTATGCATATGTAGTAATGTAGTATTATAATATTTGGTTAATTGCATAAGAAAAAGGTTAGTGCACAATTAATGTAACGTCTGGTTGGCTGCTTAAGAGAAATTAATTTCACACAACTAATGCAATATTTGATTGAAGGTATATTTAAACTTATTATATATCAGCATACTGTATGAAATAATTTATATAATTTCTTGCGAGATTGAATGTGAATAAGAAAAGTATATCTGCAATACGTGAATAAGAGTATATTTAAAGACAAATATGCTCTTAAAGGCCATCCCTACATAGCATTCTATTATTACTGTTCATTGCACAACAATCATATAACGTTATTATTCCTCGCATTATGTAATTGTTCACTACATATAATTCCTGTATAACGAGTACGTGAACCAAAAGACTCTTAATAATTAGCAAGGTAAGAGGGGTGCAAGTAAAGAAGTTTAATTAAGAAGCTTAAAGACTAAGCAAGCAAAGATCCTCTTGAACTCTTAAAAAGCAAATAATAAAACAAAAATAGACAATGAGAATAAACCAGGACCTAATTGTATGTATATAAATGCAACTGCATACTATAAAGCCCTTTAGCCACTTTATTATACCTCCTTATATATACACATATTCTCATTCTCTTTAGCTTTATTCTCTCTTGCTTTCTCTCTTCCTCCATTTGATGTGATATGCTCCACTAACAATATCCCATTCCAAAAAACCCAAACTTTAAAAAAGAGAATTTTAGATCATTCAAGAAACTATGGTTTTTTCTTCTATTTCAGCTTATCTTGATCCAGCCAACTGGCAACAGGTATGGTTTTTTATCCTTCAATAATATGATGCTTCAAAATTCTAATGTCAGTGGCTTCTTGAACAAAAAAGTGAATAATTCATAAAGAAAAAAAATATTCCTCTCAATTTTCGATTGTTTCAAACTTCTTTAAATTTGTAGCATATAGTAATAGACATAGTTAATTTCTTCTTTTTTTTTTCAATTCATTGGTGTTTTTTTCCTTCAATTTTCAGCAAGGTGGATATAGCTTCCCAAATCCTCCGCTCCCATCACCACCACCACCACAACCAGCGTGGCCACTAACTAGTCCACCGCCAGCTCAGCCTCATGGGGGTATTGGAGGTTCCATTCGACCGGGATCGATGGCAGATCGAGCCCGGTTAGCTAACATACCGATGTCCGAGGCAGTCCAAAAATGCCCTCGTTGTGAGTCAACAAACACAAAGTTTTGCTACTTCAACAACTACAGCCTCTCCCAGCCTCGTCACTTCTGCAAGACCTGCAGAAGATATTGGACGAGAGGGGGGGCTCTGAGGAGCGTCCCCGTGGGTGGCGTTTGCCGCAGGAACAAAAGAAGCAGCACTAGTACTACAACTACTAAATCCAGCAACAATAATAATAATACTTCCAAGTCTCCAGCTTCTAGCCAAGCTACTAGTAATTCTGGTTCCACAAGCAACAATAATAGTGCCTTTTCAAGTCCATCATCAGCAGCTAGTTTATTAGGTCTAATGAACCCTCAAATTCACCCTATACGTTTCATGTCCCCTTTAGGTCAATTGGCTGATCATCACTTCACTCCAAACGATAATGTTACGATGAATTACTCATCAATTTCTTCGTCATCAGCAGCTCCAGCTGCGGGAACCAATGAAAACATGAATTTTCAGCTCGGAATGACTAGTAATTTAGAGCAGTGGCGGCTACATCAGCAACTGGCGAACCAATTCCCTTATAATTTGTACGGGGGATTGGATTCGTCTTCTGGTTATGGTTCTGGGCTTTACCCTTTCCATCCTACTCATTTTACAAATAATGAGGCGGGCGGTGTGACAAGTCAAATTGGGCCAAAAATTTCGAATCCCATGTTGACCCAGCTGGCATTGATGAAGATGGAAGACAATCAAGAACATGCAAGTATGCCACGACAGTTTTTAGGGAACGAGAACTGGCTGAGTAATGGTAGTGCTAATTGGAATGATCTTTCAGCGAGTTTTAGCTCTTCCTCCACCAGTAATGCCCTATAATTAGACATCGATGAAATGTTCTGGTGAACTAGCTAGGTCAGTCTCAAAGCAAATGAAAGCGGTTGATTTCATGTTCTTTCAAAAGAGGCAAAATAGTTGTGGATGTGGAGTTAGCACTTTCTTGCTTCCAATTCAGTATCTCACTTTCTTTTCCTATGTCGATGTTGTCATTTGAAATCTGAAAATTTTGTCAGCAAAAGCTTCTATTGTAGAAGGAAGTCATATGCTAGGAAGAAAGATTGTGTGAAAACCCTAGAATCTGTATTTTATTTTTTGGTTTCGTTATTTCTAGGTTTATCTTTCCATTTATTTGTAGTTTGGTTTGTTTTAACTATGCTGAATATGTTTGGATAATTGGTGTACTTTTTTTAATCAATTTCCCAGTAGCTGGTTATTTCCATTCAAATCAAAGAAAACATCTATTTACAAAGAGGTGAATTACACACCCAGGCCTCCAACTTTGAACTGCTGCACAAAATTAAACTACTATAGAGGTTTAACAAGCCTCTTGCAGTTAGCTAATTATATATGAACAATTACATTCCATAGCTAACTCGACATATTAACTTTTAGTAACTATTATTTAATTAAATTACAAAGCATAACTATAATGTGATTGAATTACCTATCATAGCTACATATATATTTAAGTAAAATACTCTATTTTTATCTTGACTGAGAATCTACTTCTGCTCTCCGCCGCCATCGGCCACAACGAACCCCCGCCGGAGCTCCGGCGAAATCCATTGCTATTAGATCTGAGCTTCCGCTCCGTCGTGAGCCACTGTCGGTGCATCCAGATCTGATAGCAATGGACTCCGTCGTGACCCACTGCCCGCCGGAGCCTCCAAATATGAGCTTTCCACTCCCGTCGTGACCCACCGTCGGCGCCTCCAGATCTGGAGTTTCGCTCCATCGTGACCCACCATCACGTTCAAAATCTTGAGTTCCAATCACGTTCTTTTTTCGGTCACATTCTGATTTCTTCAACGCATTGATGACAAGTGCGGTGGCGGAGGGAACGACGTTACCCTTAGATGACAAGTGCGGCGGCGGAGGGATTGTTCCGGTCTGAGCTTCTTCCGGTCACGTTCCGGTTCCTTCAAAGGCGGAGGGATCGAACTTCGGCAGCATTTTATTTTGTGTATTTGTTATTTTTTGTATTCAATTTTTGAGTTTATTTGTTAAATTTTTAGATTTTATTCAATTTGTTATTTTTTTGAATTCAGTATTTGAGTGTATTTGTTAAATTTTTAGTGTATCTATTTTTTTGTATTCATTATTTTAGTGTATCTATTACAGTTGAATCTATTTTTTTTTGTATTTATGTTGTTTGAATACAACCTATTTTTAAATACAATAAATTGAATACAATGTAAAAGTAGCTACAAATGGATAAAACTGAGTTGAATACATTTGAATTAGGTACAACGAAAAGAATTTTGAATACATTTTTACTCGTTGTATTCATGAATACAACAAGGCCGTTTTATGAATACATTGAGTAAAAAATAGCTATGCCCGGTAAATATTGAAACTATAGCTATGTCAAATTTAAAACCCTAACTATAGTCATTTGTGTAAGTTTCATAGGTTTAACAAGCCTCTTGCAGTTAGCTAATTATATCAATATTTTAGTGTATCTATTACAGCTGAATCTATTTTTTTATATATATTTATGTTATTTGAATACAATCGAATTTAAAATATAATAAGTTGAATACAATATTTTAAAAATACAATAAATTGAATATAATGTAAAAGTAGCTACAAATAAATACAATTGAGTTGAATACATTCGACGTGAATACAACTGAGTTGAAGATATTTTACTTGAATACAATGAAAAGAATTTTGAATACATTTTTACTCGATGTATTCATGAATACAACGAGACCTTTTATGAATACAACGAGACCTTTTATGAATACAACGAGACCTTTTATGAATACATCGAGTAAAAAAGTAGCTATGCTATATAAATATTAAAACTACAACTATGACTAAATTTAAATTCCTAAACTATAGTCATTTATGTAAGTTTCACAATTATATAGGCCTTTTACAAGAGTGGAGTTACCAGAAGTTATGTTTTCTATGTTAGATATGAAATCTGAATTTTCTTAGTAATTATCTTGCAGTACTAAATATTTTAGTTCTTGAATGCTCTCCAACAGTGCACTTACTTGATCAAATTAAATGGTAAAAAATAATCAAATTAAATAATAAATAGTCTCTACACTGATCCATCATATGACCAAAAGATCCACCTTCTTATTATTTTGTTCGTTGATTTAGTTTGTACTAATAATGCCTATTGAAATGCATTTATCCATCACTTGTTTTTCCAAGATTGCTCATTGAGTAATGTTTATTGCATATTGCAAGTTTATGATCGTCCATGTCCAAAAACATCATTTGGTTTAAAGCCAGCTTATATACAGTAATATCAGTACTGTAAATAAGTTTTACACTTACAATATAGTTTAGTCTGTTATAATATGTCATTTACTACTATATTCTGTCGTTGATTTTCAAGTGACTTGATAGTGTATACTTTTTTTATTATCAGTATATATTGTTTTTGGTCAAATGTTATCAGTATATATTAGTTAATTCATTGGTTTAAAGACCGGAAAATGGGAGAATGCAGTGTGATGTATTCCTCTTAGATAGATTAATTAGGTTTTTTCATGCCTAATTCCTCTTCAATTAGTGATGGTACCTGAGTTTAAAAGTAGTGATTAATTGTTAACTATTCGTTTTAGTTTTCTTTTTTCGCTTTATATGGTTCTTTTATAAGGCACGTGCCTCATCTTGTAAAGAATATCTTGAAATAATTTCTTTTTTCCAAGTATGTCTTTAATTAAAGTTTAAAAAAACTCAAAGGCCAGCTGATTAGTTAAGAATCTTTAAAATTTCTCCCTCTTTCTTTCTACCTTTCTTTTATAAATAAACTTTTCATTATTCTCATAATTATTTTTTCCGTGAATCTTACATTGTGGATATTATTCATTAAATCTTAGTTACATTTCATTTTCTTGTTTAAATTAAATTCGCTTTCATTTTCTTGTTATCCACTAATCTAGATTTATCCCTCGAAGTCCTATTTTAGGAGTAAAACGTTTCCTATTACATGTGACGTTCTAAATGTGGGTACTAATTATCACTCCACCACGGTTTGAAAAAAAAAACAATTTTTGATGTTGGTGAATTTCTTGGTAATTACGTTGCAAGTCTTTTATTTTCTCTCTATTCTAATTTATGTTCTAACATTTATTATCTATGGGGTAAAAGTTCTTCTTTGATCATATATTTTTTTATAATATTTTGAATTATTAATTACTACTTCTTCCAGTTTAAATAAGTGTTCACTTACATAACCAAGAAGGAATTAACTTTATTTTTTTTCAGATTTGCCCTTATGAAGTGTTAAGTGACCAAATCCTAATATGTCAAGTTAATAGTAATATGAAAATTTAATTAAGAGTAGTTTGGTCAAAATATTTATTTTTAGGAGTTACCCCTCCAGATAAAAAAGAGTGTCCACTTATCATTTTTTTTTTTTTGTCAAAAAGAGTGTCTACTTACCAAATCAAGAAAGAATTAACCTTATTTTTTCAGATTCGTCCTTATTAAGTGTTAGGTGACCAAATCCAATAACTATTTAATTAGGGGTATTTTAGTAAAATTATCTATTTTTTCCTAGAAGTTAGTACTCCCTCCATTCACTTTTACTTTTATCCAGTATTCTAAAAATAGATTTTCACTTTTACTTGGCATTTTTAGCATAACACGAAAATATTTTTTTTTCTGTTTTATTACCCATAGTATTAATTGCTCATTTCAAATCACTTTCAAGTTCATTAAAACTATACAACAATTCATATGGGTATCATGGTAAATTGTGCACTTCATTTATTATTTTTTAAGGGGTGTGCAAAGTCCATAGTGGACAAGTAAAAGTGAACGGAGGGAGTACTTTCTTAAGGGGTGTGCAAATGGCTAAGTGAACACTCTTTTTGATCTGGATGGAGTAGTATTTTCTTAAGGGGTGTACTAAAGGCTAAGTGGATACTTATGTTGTATATTGCCTCCGTCCCATAATAAGTGTCACCTTAGCCAAAATCACACATATTAAGAAACCAATAATGCATTGTGAAGTTTACCAAACTATCTCAATTTAATAAAAATAAAGTATTTTTTCCTCTTGATTAAAACATGCATGAGAAGTAATCATTTTGATATTGACAAGTAAATGTCTCTTGAATAGAGAACGTGTATAGTTGGGAAAAGTACCCAAATTATGTCTTGAATTTCTAATGTGACATTTATTTTGAATTATTTTTTTTACTTATGTGACACTTATTATGAGACGGGGTAAGTAATTTTCAAGATTGTAAATTTTAATTCCAAATTTTAATTTAATCAAAATTTATATCAAAAATTAAATATTTTGACACTTATATTGTGAACCTTGCCACATAAATGGAACGGAGGGAGTACACACTTGGTAGCCTAGTACTTGAAAACCCCCAAGTTATACCTTTTGCCCAATTCTAGGAATTATTCTCATTCTCAGTAAATCTACCTAGAAGATGGTATATTCATGTCCCCTTGAAACTCGAAGTCGTTATTCCAATGCTTGATATCTACTAATAATTGCAATAATTCCAACAATGATTTCTGAAACATATGATTTTATAATGATAAATCTGATCATAATAGGTATATTTGTAGTACTAATGATACGAAGTGAGCAGAGAGAGAGAGAGAGAGCTAAAGTAGATGATGCACAACGCAGTACCACACATGAGACTATGGGGACAACATTCTTAAAAGACACCAAATTATGCCAACCCAATTCCATACATAAAATCTAGACCACCTCTCACATTCCCAAACTCCGAGGTTTCTGGTTTACTGTACTTTAACACCTCACAGAAAATTATTCTAGGATTCCGTACCCAATCTGCCCCAAGAATCACGCAATTTTGAAGTGTTGAAATTCCGTACAATAACAGAAAAAATTATACTAGAGTATTATTTTTATATATAAAATAAAAATAAGTCCTTAACTGTAATCTTATAAAAACAATAATTAATATGTTATTATTAATTAAATGATACTAGTAATTGTATAAAAGTTTTTTAGATTATCGGGTGTACATATCTCAAAAGGTCACTCAACTATATGAAAATGTGTAGAAAAGTCATTCAATTTTGTTTTGTATCAATAAAATTACTTAAGTTATGGATTTTCTCTTATAAAATCACTCAATCAAATTATCATAGAAAAATCCAACATGGAATAAAATTTATTAGCAATATTAGGATAAATAAATCTTGACTTTGGTGCCACAATTATGCATAACAATTCCAGGTAAATTATGGACTGCATAAAAATGCATGTGTCATTATTCATCACACAATAATCTTTGTTCTGTAATTCGTGCATAGCTAGTTCGTGAAGTAAATGGCCTGTAACTAGTTAGCCTTTTTTTAATAATTCTACTTCCTAATAAATTAGCATAAAATTAACAACCGAAAATGAAATTGTAACGATTGGCTGAAAAGAATCGTAGAGTTTTGAAAAACGAATCAGTTTTTCTGTAAACTTGGGTTGTTTTTGCAAAAGAAAAAGGTAAGTTTATAGTTTTTGCAAAAAGAAAAAAGTATTTTTGCAAAAACACCTATAATGAACAGAGTTTGCAAAATCTGAAAAATTTGGTTAAGATATGGGACTTTTTAAGTTTGTTTTATAAAATTGTGTTTGAGCCAATGATGTAAAAATTCTTTTACATGTTGATTTGTACTCACTACTCATTACTCAACAACTTAAATCCAATTAAAAAGTAAAGATGAGGTAAGCAGTCAAATAAAACAAAGGAGTTCCAACTTCCAACAAGACTGAAACATGACAAGCTGGTCGAAACTGGATTTTGTTAGGTTGTTCTGATTTGCTACACGAAATTCGAGAAGAATAGAACAGTCTTTAAATTCTTCTTCTACTTCTGGTTTAGAGATCCTTCTTTCTTGATTTTGATGAACCTGGTGGGCACTGTACTATGCATGTTTCTTTTTGTATTCTTCATTCATGCTTCTGAGTTCTGACAAAGAAAATATCCTGTTTTGAGCAACCATATAGTCAAAGTTGAGTTGTTTATTTAACCTAGCTAACATAAAAGTTGTAGAGAATTAAGGATGCAGATTTGATTTTGCTTTGCTTATAATTTCAATATTCCATTCGTCTCAAAATATTTGTCATATTTTTCTTTTTTAAAGTTAATTTGACTAAACTTCAAAGCTAAATTAAATTAGATTAATTTAATATTTTAAAATTATAATTTAGTTATTCGAAAACTATACGAAAAATACTATAAATTGTAATTTTTGTCATATTAATATGATGAAAAAATATAGCTTAAATTGTTGGTCAAAGTTCATATAGCTTGACTCTTGAAAAGCGTAATGCGACAAATATTTTGGGATAGAAGGAGTACTAATTATTCCCTCCAGATAAAAAAGAGTGTCTACTTAGCCATTTGCACACCCCTTAAGAAAATATTAGTAACTTCTAGGCAAAAATAGGTAATTTGATTAAAATGCCCCTAATTAAATAGATATTGAGATTTGGTCACCTAACACTTAATAAGGGCAAATTTGAAAAAAGGCTAAATATTTTTTTGATTTGATAGGTGGACACTTTTTTTTGAATTAAAAAATAAAAGTTAAGTGGACATTTTTTTAATCGGGAGGGAGTAATTAACAGGTCATGTGGTGCAAAACGCTAACATCCCATGTTTGTGCAAGTTCTTGCAACCTAATTTATGCATGTGAATAAAAGGCTTTCAAATGTAATGGTAGTTAGTCTGACTACTCTCTGTTGGAAATTTGCCTTTGGCGGGGGGATGCGTCCACCCATCTTTGATGAATTAAACACTAGTGTTCCGCATGTTGGAGGCTTTGTCTCTTGACACATGCATGATCTACGAAGTGAGTAGATGACCGTAGGTCCAAGAATCGTCAAATTTCGTTGAGAAATGAAAGAGATATTGGTCCACGAAGTAAGGTGTTTGAGGCATGGAAATGTGGTGTGGGACAAATCTACCACATCGGTGGGATTAGGAAGAATTGCTCTCTATATAAGTCTCTAATTGGTAAAGGGTTTGGGACCCCAAGGGGTATCCCATGTGTTTAAAGGAGGGAGGACCTAGATGTGCTTGGGTTCAAGGCTAAGCCCACACGCGCGCCGCCGCCCGTCCCGTCCGGTCCGGTCGTGGGCTGTGGGGACTTTATGATATTATCTTTTTGGACCAGAGTACTTTTCCAGATGTATAGTTTGATCCCTGACGTTTCTTATGTACAGTTTGGTCCCTGAAGTTTAATATTTTACAGTTTGGTCCTCTGAGTTTCTGGGAAGGTGACGGAAGGCAGAAAATTTTCTGCCTACTGTTGGGACTGTTTTTTGAGGCATTAATCAGCCAAGTATTGGCTGATTAACTCCTCCATTATCATCCTCCTTCATGTCCATAATTCAGCCCCTCTTGATGGCCATTTACAACCATTACTTGGCTGTTTTAATGCCCTCATAATGGCCATTAACAGCCATGTTTTGGGCAGTTGTACAGCCCCTCCTCCTTGCTATATATTGAGCCTTCTTTGGCTCAATTCAGTGAAGGGAAAGACAGCAATATAGCTCAGAAAACACACGAAAACAGCAGCACATTTCAGTCACAAAATAGCACGAAACAATGGCTGAAATTCAGCAAAACAGTGGCTGAAAAACAGTGACCAAACCCTCTCATATACACAACAGAGACACACTATATACACAGAGACAAAACAGAAGAGAAGATAGAATCTCTTCCTTCCTTTTTCATATCTTCAGCAAGTCGATTCATATTTATTTTATTCGGCAGGGTCAACCTATTGGCTTTGTAGTGTTGAGATTAAAGTGTTGTTTTATCTTGGGAGACTATTACCCGCTAACGTAAAAGCATATATACGGGGCAATCTTGTCTTAAGGACAGAGTGCAATCACTCGACTCAACACACAACGTTGTAACCATCCAGATTTAGTTGTTTCTTGATTTCAGGATATCAAGATTCAAGACACAACAAGCTTGCGACAGTTCTCAACATTGGCTTTGCAAGGTTATCAAGATTCAAGACACAACAAGCTTGCGGCAGTTTTGAAGATTGACCATTTATTTATCCTTTCGAACACTTGTAATAGTTATTTACTTCCCGTACTACTTTATAAAGTACAATAGAGTACCAACAATTTAAGACAAGATTGTATTGTATTACTATTAGTGTTCGAAAGATGTCGGTCAAAAGTTGTGTGACCAAATCTGGATATGGCAATGATTTTCTGGTAGAAGAGAGTGATGATGATGAACGTGTTCATGGTGTCACCGCTACCAAGACTGGTGGGAACAAACGCTCACGAGAGCCTGAGGATGTCAACTGGGACAAGAGGCGAAGGCTGAAGATGTGGTTCTATCTTGCAGTAGAAGGCCTATATTTGTCCCAGATAAAGGATCCGAATAATGGTAAGGAGGAAATGGTCACTCAGTTTGATGAAGTGACTGAAGTGGGCCAGAATCCGAAATTGGAATAAGTAGTTTTTCTTACTTGTCAAGAATAAAGATTAAATGATGTCTGATTAAAAATTGATTAAAGTAAGGAGGAATATGAAAATAATTTATATTCCTTACGCTTTATAATCAGAAGTTTAATCTCATCTTTTTTCCCGTTTAAAGATTGGATTTTGTAAACGACTTAAAAAAGATCCGTTCTTTTAAGTGTAATTATTAAAGTGTGTAAAGTATGTTCGCACATACGAGGGAGTAAGATCCACTGACTGTGTGAAAACTGTTACCACTCTTAAGTAAGCGCCAAGAATTATCTGGGCACCAATCTTAACGGAAGGAGTCTAAAAGCTAAAGACGTTGAACCTGTCATACTATTTGGCAGAAGATCCTTCGTAGGATGATATTGGACACTCAGTCATACAAAGCCTCCGGGCGACTGGAGTGGGCCAAAATTCTTTTGATATGATGATATTGGACACTCAGTCATATAAATCCTCCGGGCGACTGAAGTGGGCCAAAATTCCTTTGATATGATGATATTGGACACTCAGTCATACAAAGCCTCCGGGCGACTGGAGTGGGGCCAGAATTTATTTCATAGGAAAAGTAATGGACACCTAGTAAGGTGGGCTAGAGTTTCCAGGTCTTAAACGATCTAAAGGCCTAAAGAAAGGCAGAAAAGAAATTGGACACTCAGTCTGCCAAAACAACTAGAGTGGGCCAGAGTATCGAGATCACATATGATCCGGTTGCGCCCTAACCACGGGCAAGAGATTGTTCATGTGAAGCAACGCCATCTCTAAAAATCAAAGGGGCTGGAGAGGTTGTCCTCAATAGGACTTTTGGGAATGAGATCACTCTAAGATGAGGTGATACATGTCCCAAACTTGGTTTAAGAGACGCTGTTGGTCAAGCTGGTTTGAGACTAGTCCAACAGGTCCGTAATAACTAAGAATAGTACAGGATGTCTGTAGCCAAATGAATGATATATTTGTAATCCGTGCATCTATGCCATCATAGATTAAGACACGTTAAATAGCAAGTCATTCAAAAGCTAGCGAAGTTGAGATTGTTACCTTCTTTCGACATAAACCCTCAAAATGAATGTGAGGTAGACGAAGAGGCAAAATCACCTTTCCAACTTCCGTCAACGGAATAGCGAAAGAAGCACCGCTCCTCTAGAACTTAGTCACACCTCTATGGGTGATTTAAAGTTTATAAAAATAGAGGGGGGAGACAAGTACGTTGTGATCTTCATTGATGATGGTACAACGTATGTAATTCTTTGTTTGTTGAAAAGCAAAGATGAAGTTGTTGAAGCGGATAAGCGCTACAAAGCAGAAGTTGAAAATCAACTAAGCCTATAGATTGAGAAATTCGTAGTGATAGAGGGGGAGAATGTGAAGTATCGTTCATTAAACGACTATTCATTTCTCACCTCAGTCCAACGGTGTTAGCCAAGCGCAAAGTCATACGCCCAAATTATGTGGGGTGGCTTGGTAAAAGTTGAAATACTGAAACAGGTCAAGTTGTACCTAAGACTATAGATTGCATATCCACTGGATCTGCAAATAAAAGTAGTGTTGATCGCCTCTTGGCGTCAAAGAATGCTGAATTCTTTGAAGATAACTTTTCTTGAAAAAGGAAAAATGAGTAATTGCTCAAGGTTAACAAGAACCCGCGAGGGCCTGACTATCCGGAACTAGACGTTCCGTATCTACAGGACTCGAAAGTTGCTGGCTATCCGGAACTTAATATTCCAGATCTGCAGAACTCAGGGATTCTAGTTGTTGAACCGAGACGGAGCAAAGAAGGGGACAAATACTTGTTCTAGTCCTTCTAGCTTGTATGGTTGAGAATGAACCATGGATAATTAACAAATAATTGTCATTTCCAAAAGCGCTGCTTTGGAAAGAAGCTATAAAGAGAGAAATAGATTCCCTCATATAGAACCATACTTGCGTAATGGTTGATCTTCTTTCGGGAAAAGAACCTTTGGGTTGTGAAAAAGGATACTCAAATGTGAGTACAAAGTAGATGGATCTACTGACGAGTTCAAAGCCTCGGCTACTTGTATATGTGCTCCCCTGGGAGTAGCTTAACATCATGGGCCATTGCAGTCTTGCATGGCATGGATGTTGAAACAGCCTTCCCAACCGGAGAGTTGGAAGAAGAGAATCAGAGTTGGTTTGCTGGACTGTTGGGCTTCTTCCTGAAACTTTCATTTTGGTCCCTGAAATATTTACATTTTGGTACTGAAAGTTTCAGATAAAACAGAAACAATGAATCTGACCATAGAAACATTGACTCTGAAGTTAGAAAGCCAACAGTTGGAGAATCAACAGTCTGAAAGTAAAAGTCATATTGAAACAAAGTCTCGATATGAAAGACATGGGTATCACAGATGACATCTTAGAAATTGGATTTCTAAGACATCTAACGGACTGGTCGATAGTTGACAGTCTCGTTGAAGCCACCAATGGATATGAATCATCGAACTGATTGGAATCATGGTGCACCCATAAACAAGGAGCGATATGCACAGGTCATGTGTAGTTCAATGTATTGTACACACTACAACCGACCTGGTATCGTCCTACAAACAGATCAGTTGAACTAAGTTTCACTGATGATCTTAATACATGATCAATAGAAGGCGTTAAGTCGGATATGACGATATCTGAATTATTCGCTTATCTACGGATTATAGTATTCTGGATGTCCAGCGGTTCTGGGAGAACACAGTGATGCAAACTGGACATCAGATATGAAGAACACCAAAGCCACAGGTAAATGTGTATAGTGGGTCTTGGAAAATCCTCTAAGCAACTTGCATCGACCGATTCATGATGGGATCGGAGTTTATCGCTTTATATAAAGCATGAAAGAAGTTGAGTAACTTCATGACTCCTTAGAGGACGTCTCTTATTGGGAGAAACTCGTGCCTTCAGCAGTTATACACTGTGGCTAGCCGGTCGGCTTCAGAAAGAATACGGATGACGGCGTCTGGACATATCTGTCGGAGACATAAGACCGTATGGCAGTTGATCATCACGGGTGTCACTTTCTTATTTACTAACTAAGGGACTACCCGGAGATCAAGTGTTCTGCCTGTCTAGGGAATGGGCTTAAAACCCAAACAATACGAACATTTGAGGTGGAAACCCAACCATACTGATTGGAGATCCCAAGAATTTGGTTCAATGGGAAAACTAAGCGGCAAAAGGTTCAGTTGAGCGCTTCGGTGGAAGCAAGAAACACTTCGGATGATGATTTATGTACGGAAACATGAATCCAAAGTTGTTCCCGCGATAGACATTAAAGTGCTACCTGCATGGTGGGTAAAGGTTAAGCTTCCAAACCTTTAAACGATCCTCAAACGGTTGAGGTTAAGGTTAGAGAAACTTTTAATGATTCCTAACACTTGTGAAGTGGGGTATAGCAGGATACCTTGTAGGAGATCACCTATTTAAGTGCGAGGATGGCTGTCTCAAATGAACGCACTTAAGAATTCAAGTGTGTCCACGGCCACAACGAACAAAAACGTAAGAATGAAAACGAATAAGAAGAGTTATTATATTGTTATCATTGTCTTGGCTTACACTAAACACTGACGGTTCAAGACATCACGTTAACAGCGCAGTAAGTAAGTCCGATGGTTTCAACTAGGGAAGGTTCAAAGCGAAAGCTACCTCTCCTGATGCAATATCTTTTCGCTGAAAGATTGATGAAATGTAGGCACCTTGTGCGTGCGCCATAATCTCTCTTTCATAGAGGGGATTGTTAGAAATTTGCCTTTGGCGGGGAGATGCGTCCATCCATCTTTGATGAATTAAACACTAGTGTTCCGCATGTTGGAGGCTTTGTCTCTTTACACATGCATGATCTGCGAAGTGAGTAGATGACCGTAGGGCCAAGAATCGTCAAATTTCGTTGAGAAATGAAAGAGATATTGGTCCACGAAGTAAGGTGTTTGAGGCATGAAAATGTGGTGTGGGACAAATCTACCACATCGATGGAAATAGGAAGAATTGCTCTCTATGTAAGTCTCTAATTGGTAAAGGATTTGGGACCCCAAGGGGTATCCCATGTGTTTAAAGGAGGGAGGACCTAGATGTGCTTGGGTTCAAGGCTAAGCCCACACGCGCGCCGCCGCCGCCGCCCGCCCGTCCCGTCCGGTCTCGGGTCGTGGGCTGTGGGCTGTGGGGACTTTAAATTATATTATCTTTTTGGACCAGAGTACTTTGCCTGATGTATAGTTTGATCCCTGAAGTTTCTTATGTACAGTTTGGTCCCTGAAGTTTAATATTTTACAGTTTAGTCCTCTGAGTTTCTGGGAAGGTGACGGAACTTTCTGCCTACTGTTGGGACTGTTTTTTGAGGCATTAATCAGCCAAGTATTGGCTGATTAACTCCTCCATTATCATCCTCCTTCATGTCCATAATTCAGCCCCTCTTGATGGCCATTTACAACCATTACTTGGCTGTTTTAATGCCCTCATAATGGCCATTAACAGCCATGTTTTGGGCAGTTGTACAGCCCCTCCTCCTTGCTATATATTGAGCCTTCTTTGGCTCAATTCAGTGAAGGGAAAGACAGCAATATAGCTCAGAAAACACACGAAAACAAAGAAAGACATTTCGGTCACAAAATAGCACGAAACAATGGTGAAATTCAAAGAAAAACAGTGGCTGAAAAACGGTGACCAAACCCTCTCATATACACAACGAGAGACACACTATATACACGAGAGACAAAACAGAAGAGAAGATAGAATCTCTTCCTTCCTTTTTCATATCTTGACAAGTCGATTCATATTTATTTTATTTTATTCGGCGGGGTCAACCTATTGGCTTTGTAGTGTTGAGATTAAAGTGTTGTTTTATCTTGGGAGACTATTACCCGCTAACGTAAAAGCATATATACGGGGCAATCTTGTCTTAAGGACAGAGTGCAATCACTCGACTCAACACACAACGTTGTAACCATCCAGATTTAGTTGTTTCTTGATTTCAGGATATCAAGATTCAAGACACAACAAGTTTGCGACAGTTCTCAACATTGGCTTTGCAAGGTTATCAGGATTCAAGACACAACAAACTTGCGGCAGTTTTGAAGGTTGACCATTTATTTATCCTTTCGAACACTTGTAATAGTTATTTACTTCCCGTACCGCTTTATAAAGTACAATAGAGTACCAACACTCTCTCCTTTTTTTGGAATTTTTTTATTAGTTTTTTGTTTTCCAGTTTCTTCTTCGTTTTCATTTTTTCTATTTTATTTTTGTACTTCTTGCTTTTTCCCTTGCGAGTTGGGGGAGGGGGTGGTCTTTTCCCTTGGCCAAACAAAAATGAGAGCATTTTATCGTTGGAGTAACGCCTTAGACAAAACAAAATTTGACCGACGGATTGTTTAATTTCCTCTCTTCTTTTGAAAATTTGGCATTTACACATGGACCTATCAGTTCAATACTTCCTCCTCTCACTTTTACTTTGTTCACTATATTATAAATAGATTTTTACTTTTATTTTTCCTCTTTAGCATATCAAGAGAAAAATAATTTATTTTTCTTATTTTTTTTCCATAGCATTATTACTCATTTCAAATCATTTTTTCAACTTTATAATTATGCAAAGTGAACTGGAATAGTTCTTAAGGGGCGTGTAAAGTCCATAATAAACGTGTAAAAGTGAACTGGAGTAGTTCAATAATTACCATGGGAGTTATAATATTGCAGATCCCACATCATTAAAGGTCAATGATTCGTCACGCTAAATAAGGTTTACAGTAAGTTTATAACAACAATGCTCGAGGATATAGATGCATCCTAGAAAATGATTAATTTGGCCTTAAAATTCCGTGAAGTCCTTGAAGGACAATTTTTCAATGTGAAAATTTATGTCATTCTTTTTTCATGAGGCTTTTGGCGCATTGTATAGGAAAGCTGAGCGTGTAGAACATATAAGTAGTCCAAACATTAGAAGTAATAAGATAAATCATAATATAAAATTAGGAGATCAAACAAACAAAAATAAACAAAAGGGTTTTTAGCTAAACTGAATTTTTGAATCCATCATTCAAAGATAAAAGTGGAAAAAAGTAATTCGATGCATGAAATAGTTTGCGATCACAAGGGTTCAAAAATTAATGCAACTCAAAAGGAGTGTTATGTAAGCAATTTATCCTAACATATACAAGTGTTAGTGATTGATTTCACAGTTTGAACTCGCAACATATAAATTGTACGAACACAATCGACTTGTCACGATTGATTGCTGACACACAATTAGGTTAGGCAAGTTTGGGAAGTGATCTCAATCGCTATCGATATGATGACAGGCTGATTTGTTGACTGTAACGAACTTGATTCTGCCATTGGTAAAAAAGGCAGATGTATAATATACTATAGTCCAACAATTTACGAGTAGGTTTTGACTTGAAAAAAATTCGTGTATGAGCAAGAATATACGAATATTTTTTTTTAGAAGATTTCCCCTTCATCATTGCTGCAGAACTCCCCACTCATGCAGTAAGGAGAAGATTAATTTTGTAATGTGGGGCTTTTTGTAAGGATCGAGGCAAAGACCAGCTGCTTACCAACACATCCCTAGGATATATTCCTTGAAGCAACTCTATCTTAAATTAATTCTCTATCACCTATGTGAAATTATTAATCAATAGAGACATAGAGATCGTTGAGTCTTGTAGCTGCATCCTGCATAGAAGTCTTTTGAGGACCTGAAATTCATTATATACATACAATCTTGATCTACTGTTTGGTCGCTTGTTAGTTGCCTGACTTATAGTCAAATCTCTTATAAAAGATGAAAGAAACAACTATTCAAATTTAAAATCTCAAGAAAATATTCATATTTCAATAATATTAAACATTTAAAACAGCTAAACGATTTTTTTTTCATATGGAATAGCTTGACATTTAAACCCCATTTGACATGAATGATGTAACGAATAAAAAATGTTAGTATTGGCTGGAAAAATGTTGGTGTCTTGATTCTATATGTATTTTTTTAAAAATTATTTTATTACATAGGATTAGGGGAAGAAAAATTTGGGAGGGGATTATAAGGCGGGGATTCTAAAAGTATTTGGAGGCTTAAAAATATAGGCCACGTCCATTCGGCCATCTAACTAATCATTTGTGACGCAATTATCATTTTCTTACAGGATAAGATCACTCGGTTATTTAGTTTACTAAATTGACCCAGTTGTTACAGGTTCAGTCCAACTAATACATTTCTTGAATTTGATCTCTCTCCCACGTGACTTTGTCTTCAATTCTGAATTCACCTTTTTAGTCAACCCTCTCTGTTTCTCTTTGTTTTCTTTGGAAATGTCTCTATCTTTCAATGGAGGTGTATTGGTGGTTGCATGGTGTTTTTATAATATAAATGTGTATAATAGGTGTATCTACACTATTATATATAATTATACAACATATATACATGGTTGGATACATTACCTATACATTTATATAATAGTATGTATGAATGTATAAACATCTATTATACATTGTTTGATGATGCTGGTGTATAAACACTATTATATATAATTGCACAGCAAACATACATGGTTATACAGATAAATTAAGTATACATTATTGGGCTACAGTGGATGAAATTCTTTTTGGGCCATGTCTGGTGAAAACTGTTATATTGGGCATTACGTTTGTGAAAGAAGCTAGCCCTAAATAAAATGCGGGCTTTGGGATTGTTAGTCCAAATGTGCTTAATGATTAATTAAAATTGGGCTTAAATATTCATTGGGCGGAATGTGAGTGAACAGAGGGCAAAGTGTATAGATACAATTTCAGACATATATGATTGAGTAGCCATTTTGTTCATATTAGAAAAGAAAGTCGTTTTTAAAACTATCTTTTCAAAAAGTGTTTTTAAGCCTCAAATTATGAAAAATTCTACCGATTACTTTACAATTAATATAATCTAAAAAAATAATAAAGACTTTGATAAAGTTTATTTTAATTAAAATACTAATTATTTATTTGAGATTTTGTGCTCTTCAGCGCATCTTCCAACGAGTATTCTTATAACCAACAACATCACTATATAGTGAGGGGTGCGGTGAGATGGCTAGAACTCCTTCAATCTTTAATCAAAAACTTGCGTTTCATGATAAGTTTTTCTATTTGTTTCAACATTAATGGTTTTCTGAACTAGCATCCTTTCTACTTCAAGTTGTATCTCTTTAAATTGGTCCATTTATAGGATATGTTTTGCTTCAATAACGATCAAACATTTCTAATATGATCATAACTTTCGGGAAACGTGAAAACATCGTCTCAATGTTAAGAGAAATTAAACATTGGGCAGTAGTGATTGTGTACAGCTGTTCAAAATTTCCTTTGCTTCAACTTTTAAAAATCCTGTTTATCGTCAAAAAGAAACTGAAAGCGAAATTCAAAATGGTCCTAACTCGCACCTTAAATCCAATCATAATCAAGTTTTCTTTATAGGAACTTCTGAGAAACTAGACTGAAGAAACATCAAAAGAAAGGCTTTCTGCATTATTTTGAAGGCCCGTTAACTTTAGATTCATGTGGGCATCATTTTGATTATTCAGTTTGCTAGATTATCTACGGGAAAGTGTTGACATATAATATAATTAACTAGTGTATTCTCTCTAACAGTTTAAGCTTTGAGATGAGATGGTTACACACTTTAACGTAGTATCAGAGTAGTAGAGATCCTGGTTTCAAGTCTTACTATGCACCCATTATTAAAAAAAACTAAAAAAATTCCATGTGCTTGACCCATGGAAAAAAAGTCAAGCCCGCACGTGAGAGAGCCATGTTGAGATATAGTATTATTAAGTGTATCCTCTCTAATATCTTATGCTTTTAAATGAGTTGGTCATACACTTCAACAATAAATAAAATTTGTTAGTAAATGTGTTAAAATCTCATGTATCGATTATTTATAACGAGTCTGCACTTACTTACAAAAGACAACAGAGCTTTACAGAAAGCAAGTTCACAAGCCAAAACTGCTTAATTTCTTGGAACATTGAGCAAAAAACTGTGACTAATTGGTGTCTAATCTAAAAAGGTACCAAAATCGCCTGTTTGACATCATAGACATTTGAAGCGGAAGGCATACTGAACTTGAGTTTGACTCTAGTTCTTAACAACTATACAAAAGAAAATTGCATGCCAGTAATGGGATTAATGTAGGCAGCATTTTGTTCTCAATTCGCAATTTTTTTTAGTTAAGTGTCAAAAGAGATTGGTCGGTCGACTAGCTTTAATTGGCATCCCAAAGTTCTGATAGACCTTGATTTCCCCTCCCGAGCTTGCTGTCACGATTACCATGCCCCATGCTGTTGATTGGATAATGCTATTACCTTGGTTGTTGCTACCATCAAACCTGCTGGAAGAAGTTATAGAAGGCGAGTCGCCATTTCTGATCGATGGAGAACTCGATGAAAATGATTCACTAACCCCAACTCCAGGGTCCGTCGGAGAGTCTTCAGTCGAGTCCTCGTCTTGAGAAGTTTGGATTTTCTCCGCTGCACTATTTTTCTTGGCTGGCAGGGGTGGTAAATTCCTCTTGTTATTTGCACCAGCCGAGTTGTCTTCCCTCGTGGGAGAGCCATTGATGGGATGTGGCGGTGGTGGGGAACGTTTTGAATCCCATTTGGAATTTATCTGATCTGCGAGTGGTGGCTGATTTTTTATACTGCCAGGCCACGGGATGGCAACTGAAACATCTTTACATGGGAAGTACTCGTACGATTGAACGTTGATTATACTTCTGGATTTAACGCTTGCAGTTTTAGGTTCTTCTCTCTTCCAGATATAGACCTGAGAGTCTTCACTTGCACTTATTATATACCTTCCATCTTGACTAAATGAAGCTGAAATTTGGCTGCTTGTATTCCTGAAACCTGATGCCAGAAAATAAATCCACGGTTTATGAACACAATAATGTATTTCTAGCTAGCTATCCAAACGGATTATATCTTCGAGAAAGTACCTCTAAATTTATGTGTCATTTCTGATCCATCAAAAATTCTGACACGCGAATCAGCTGACGTTACAAGCACTTCCGCTGGATTTCCTGGAGCAAACTGGACATGTACAAGTTCAGGTTTTAGATAGATCACTTGCAAAATAAGATTGCGAACCTAAAGACTAGTAGATGTAGAAAAGAGAAATACCTGGAAACCAGTGACTTTTTTGGCTAGGGACTTCTTTTTGGGTTCGAGTTCAAAGTTTTCTTTTTGTTCCAGCTTGCATTCTAAATCACAAACACTTTGGAAGTTAACAATTGCATCCCTCTGAAAATTATCACTTTAATAGAAGATCTTATGCGATGATTTACTTACCAGAGGTACTGTACATGCGACAGCTTCCTTTATGTGAGCCAATTAAAGCACCCTTTAACAATGGAAAAACAAAATATCAGTGGTACCATTCGTCTTTTATTTGAATATCATACTTGTTCTCTTTCTTTTGTGAATCTTCTTGTTTCTTCTAAATAGTTTATTCTGAAGCTAATGGTGATTGCTCTCTAATATGACTAGAATTGAAGGGGAAAGTGAGCTACCTCGCCATCAGGAGAGTAGCAAGTAGCAGTAACCATTTCATGAAGATCTGTCCAGTCCACCACTTTCCGATCAGATACATTCCAAATTCGAACCTTTCCATCCAGTGAACCGCTAATGAAGTGGTCGTCATCTACTGGATTGAAGTGTATGCAGGTCACTGTTGCACAAAGATAGATTTAAAATTGTGTGATGGTAAATTTATCACGGCGTTGATTGATGAGTAGCTACAATGTTACATGGTATCTCACCATAATCGTTGTGCGCAAACATTTTTAAGCAGCTCTGAGTCTCAATATCCCATAGCCTGACAGTCTTGTCCATTGAAGATGAAAGCAGTTGCTGCATCCAAATTTCACCTACCATGTCATGTATTCTTGAAGAGATAATTGATATTTTTGATTTCCTTTTGCAATTATAAGGAAATGACAAGGTGAGAAATTTATCTCTCTGCTCTGGAATAAATTTCTAGCCTGATATTTCCTTCTTGTTCAGCAATTGATATTTGCTTGCTCCGTTTCATTTTATATGCTAGTGTTTGACTTGCATAGATTTTAAGAAAGAAAAGGAAGACCTTTGACACCTACCAAAAGTACTTGAACATGCACATGCACGTTTCTATGGCTATAGGATCATTTCATTATAGGTAAAATGAATGTTTAAAGTTAAACAGTTTGTAAATATATAGAAAGATACCATTCTTTCTGGTGCAGACTTAGATGGCAAGGTTCTCGGGAGTAGTAAAACAATAAGAGAGTGAAAACTAACCTTAGAACTTGACCAAGATAGGTTCAGGACATCATCCTGATGACCATTAAGAGTGCATACCGGCTTTTCTGATAGAGAAAAAACAGTTTCCGGTACATTGACATAGTCTGGGAGTGAGTTTCCCTTTTTCTTATTAGAAGTCTTCCCCTTTTTCCTTCTATCTGATTGCATATGAGTCATTACTGGCAGAGGTGGACGATCCGAATTACTTCCAGCCATTGGCGTGTCACTAACATAATTCGGATCATCGGATTGTTTTGTAGACATAACATCACATTCTTGCACTTCCCATACATGAATTACCCTGTCTTCCCCTGCAGTTGCTAGATACCGAGCGTCCGCACTGAATCTTATTGTCCATATGGAGCCCTCATGAGCCTGAATCTCCTGACACAATTGCAAAGCTGTGAATTCTTTGTGAATTTTTCCTTGCTGCCGGACTTTAATCCATTGGGAGGAATTCTTGTTATTCTGTTTATGTTCCACTGGTGCAGGTAGCTCAAGTTCTTTATCAGCTATTCTTCCACTCATGCTATTTGCAACTCCTTTTATGTTCTTTAAAAGAGAAACTCCTGTTTTCTTGCTATATCTAAAACTCTTGCTGAGATATGCATTCACATTTTGTTTTCTTTCATTATTTGTTGAACTATTCGCCCGGCGCATCAGTTCCTTAACAACAGGTGAGTATCCCACGGATTTCTCGAATTCCTCCATGGAAAGTTGCTTCCCGGTTTGTAAATCACTGAGCTTATTCCACATTCCCTCTTCATTAGACTCTTTGACAATGAATTCCTTTCCAGTGTCCAGATTTTTTATCAGGAAAAACGAAGCAAATCCCGAGTCAGCACATCCATTTGGCAATGTGGATGATGGCGTTTCACCGCCATTTTGTGGTGGTGAAGATTTACTTGCGCTCTTTTTAGGTGGCGCCATTACAGCAGCAGAATTCGTGTATTGGCATATTCTTGTGGCTGGTCCTAAAACTCCTGAAAATGTTCTGGTGAGACGTTGTTTAGAAACGTCACCGATAAGTTGTTCTTTCCTTTTCTTTGTATTTACAGAGAAAAATTGTATGTCACCATCTGATCTCGACCTGAGCAGCAAAATTGGTGGCGAATTCGAAGGCTCTGGCTCTTGTTCATCCTCTTGTTTTAGCTCTTCTTTAGAGGGCATATTCGCAACTTTTGATAAGTTATCTTGGCATGTGTCAACTTTTCTTGAAATGGCTCTAACAACTTTGGCACTTGTTAGCTTGAGGAGTTCCTTACTGCTTGTCAACCCCATACCCTGGAGTAAGCGTTTTCGACGCTCTTTGACATCTCCAGGTTCAGCCATCCACATGCCGTAATCTTCCATGACAATGGGAGGAGGAGGATTGGAGATGGAGACGGTTTTTGCTGTCTCCATCTTAAGGCCTCGGAAGTTATTCTTGATAGAAACCGAGGCCGAGAAGGAACGTAGACTATCCTCGAACTCGACCTCATCATCTGATCCCGAGGATGCCAAGTCTTGGGGAACGGCCGTGGAAAGCCGAGTTTGGGACTCGAAGAAGCGATCGTCGTCATCGTCTTCTCCGAGACCATCCCAGTTCATAGTCAGCGTCTTGCGATACATTGTAGCACATTTAGGAAAATCAATGGAGGATCAAATGAAGAAAGACGGCATGTTAGATGGGAATTTTCTGGTTGATTAGTATTAATTATTGTATTGTACTAGTGTTGTTGTTTTCTTTGTTTGTTTGTTCATCATAGAAATTGCTAGGGAGAAGAGAGTGCAAGAGAAGTGGAAGAGAGAAAAATAAGGAAAGAAAGGTAGTTATGTTTGTGTTTAGGAAATTGGATGGATTATGAAAAGGGAAAAGAAATGGTCAATGGAGGGTCTCTTAGTTCCAAATTCCAATTACTCTAATTACATCCCCTCACGTCTATGTGCCTTATGTTGGCATAATGGCATTCTTGTTGTCAATTCAATATAGATTTAAGTTATATTTTGAAAAGAATTTTTTGTACAAATAGTCTAATTTAGCATGTTATAACATGTTATGGTAGGTAATTAAACAGTTATATGCAATTGGTCTATTCAATGATCTAATTGTATAAATATTAATATCGTTTCTATGTTTTGTTTTGTTTTGTTTTTATGTCCTCAGCCTTCAAAGACTTATGGGGATGCCCCTATATTCTTCTTCCTTTTATTTTTGCATCAATCATTTATTTGGTCAATTCTTGTCTTGATGATGTGCCTGAGATATTGAGAATTGGTTATCAATGTTATATATTGTTAGAGTTTGCCCTTATTTGATTTTTTAATAAAAAGATATTTTTGGTACAAAAGATTTCCTTGGTGGAAAAGATCTCTTTCATATTTGACTAATCATTTTTTTGGGGAGAAGTTTTGGACTTATATAAATAAGAGATCTTTTTTTTTCTTATAAACAACACAATAATATCCACAATGTAGTCATTTAAAGAGTCTTGTTTAGAGAAATATTCTCTCAATAGTTTTTATGCCTTTAATTAGTTTTCTCATATGTATGTCAATTGGTCAAATCATATCAAGTTTATTATGCATATTTTACTACAATTTTGTTGCCTGATTTATCGTCGTTCAAGGTTTGCAATTGTTAGCTTCTGCATGACGCTTTGAATATTTCGAACCCAACAAGTGGATCAGAGCCAATTGTTCAGCCAATGGTTCAACGGGTTGAAGACATGTTCAAGGCGGTAGGTTCAAATCAAGCTGCAACTGATTTCGCGATAATGAAGATTTCGTTCGGAGTACTACATGTGGAGATGAATTTCAACTATATTTTCAACATCAATGTTGCTACATCTTTAAAAATAAAGCAAAAACTTTTTTTAAATCAATTTTTAACCCCTTAATATTTTAAACCTTATTTTTAACCATGACAAGCAACAATGATGAAGATTATGTGAAAAGAAGAATCAAGATTATTTTGCCAGAAAATTCAGGGCAAAAGGAGATTTGTTAGAGTTTTCTACCTTATTTGAATTTTATCATAATTGTGTTTAACTTCAAAAATGTTTTCTTGGTACTAAAGGTTTTCTTGGTGGAAAAGATCTATTTCATATTTGACTAATCCTTTTCTTGGAGTAGAAGTTTTGGACTTCTATAAATAGGAGATCATTTCTTCTCATAAACAACACAATAGCATCTTTAGTTGTTTAAAGAGTCTTGTTTAGGGGGAGATTTTCTCTCAATAGTTTGTATGCCTTTAATTAGTTTTGTCATATGTAGGCAAATTGGTCAAATCATATCAAGTTTATTATGCATATTTTAGTAAAATTTTGTTGTCTGATTTATCGTCGTTCAAAGTTTGCAATTGTTAGCTTCCGCATGACGCCCTGATTATTTCAAATCCAACATATAATAAAAGCATGAATATAAATGTTGGTTGACTAAAATATCTTTAAAATATTGAATGATTTTTATACCCTTTAGAAGTTAAAATTATTTCAATAGTGTTGGATAAAATTGTACATTCATAATTTTCGTACAAGGTGACTTGGGTTTGAGGTCCAATGCTAAACAAATTCCACTTGGATAACAACACCAAACAACGTAATGTGATCTCTACGAACATAGTCTCCAATATTAATTCTAGGAACGTCATATTCATATATGATCCATATTAAGGATGGATGCTAAATATTGTGTGCATCAAATAAGCATGGGAGTGCAAAATTTTGCAGCACACTGTTTTAAGAGACTGGAACAAGCTGGTGTTTGTTAGGATCAGCATCTTTTTTCTTGGTTTATATGCTTATTTTATGTCAATATTTTTATTCAAGGCTGACATTGTATGCAGTGTTTTTTTTTGTGGTTTGGTATATGCATAGAATTTTGACCAAATTATTTTCAGAATCTTTTATCAAACCTTCTTTATTTTGTAAATATTTTATTGGGTGCTTTTAAATAATATATGCAATTCACAAAGCTAATTTTTATCTCATATTTATTATTTTGTGAAAAATAGAAATTGAAATGAAGGATGCCTTCAACGAGGATGGGTCATCAATTATAAAAAAAAAAAACAAATCAATATGGATTTGCTTAAATAAAATAGGAGAAAACGTCTAATACGCGATATGGGCCGAGTTGTTTAAAATTCACGCTCGTTCGCATCAAGTCATCCATCACATAATCCACGCGGCTCCTGATGATACGGAGGTGCCTAAACGCGAGGATGATCCTAAGTTATGGACAACACTTGATGCCACCGTCCTTCAGTGGATTTATTCTACTATCTCCACCAACCTATTGCAGACGATTATTGAGCCAGACTCTACGGCGATGGCTGCATGGGATAGACTGCGTGACATATTCCAGGATAATCAAAATTCCAGAGATGTTACTCTTGAACAGGATTTTTCCCACGTCAACATGGAAAATTTCCCGAACGTTTCAGCATATTGCAAAAGGTTGAAGGAATTGGCGGACCAACTCCGCAACGTTGGTGCGCCAGTTAGTGAAGATCGTCTTGTTTTCCAGATGGTTGTTGGCCTATCCGAGGCCTATAGTGGTGTTGGAACTCTCCTTTGTCAAAGTAATCCTCTTCCAAGGTTCTATCAAGCCCGATCCATGCTTACCTTGGAAGAAGATGGTTTGGCTAAAAAGGCGGCTACTAATGCTAGTCCCGTGCTCATGATGACTTCCTCCCCTAGTCCTCAAAATTTTGGTGACAATTCGAACCAAAACCGATCTCACGGGGACATCAAGAATGGCTGGAAAAATAATGAAAAATTCGCGAGGGCAAACACGGCGGCTCCGGCAGCAATCACGGTGGCCAAAACAGTGGCAGTAGATCCCATCCAGGTTACAGTGGGCCACCGACCCACTGGTCTCAGCCTTGGGCCTCTGGGCTGTAGGCTTGGACCAGTGGACAGTGGCCCTACGACCCACCTCCACAACAATTTCCAGCGTCTGGCCAGTGGGCTTTCCAACAGCCTCGACGACCCACTGCCCATTGACCCAGTAATTCCAGTTCAAGCAGTTACGGCCCAGTTTTGGAATTCTTGGGCCCCGGCCTCCGCAAGCTCACCACGCAGCAGGCCCCACTCAGACTGATATCGAGGCCGGGATGCACACACTGGGTTTGACTCAACCGGACCCGAATTGGTATATGGTCACAGGTGCCACTACCCACATGACATCCGATTCAGGTACTTTCTCATCTTATTTCAATTTGAGCAACCCTCGCGGTATAATTGTTGGTAATGGGAATTCTGTTCCAATTTGTGGTTATGGTCATAAAACATTGTCTCCCCTTCATCCCCCTCTTACCTTGAAAAATACCCTACACACCCCCAAATTGATTAAAAACTTAGTCTATGTCCGTAAATTCACTAGACAATTATGTTTCTATTGAATTTGATCCATTTGGTTTCTATGTGAAGGATTTCAAGACGTGGAGTCCTCTCATGAGGTGTGATAGTAGGGGAGATCCTTATCGTATCACACCCAGTCCCGGTCAATCGAGTCAAGCCCTGCCATCAGCTTTTACAACCATCTCTCCTTCCTTGTGGCATGCTCGTCTTGGTCATCCGGGGTCCTCTATTTTGTCAGCTTTAGATAAAAATAGTTTTATTTCGTGTAAGGGTACGAGTCGTACTCCAATTTGTCAATCTTGATCTTTAGGAAAAATTGTTAAGTTGCCATTTGTAGACTCAAAATCTTATACTTTAATGTCATTTGATATTATTCATAGCGACTTATGGACGTCTCATGTTCCTAGTTCTATGGGTCATCGATATTATGTTCTCTTTTTGGATGATTATTCTAAATTTCTATGGACGTTTCCAATAGCGAAGAAATCTCAAGTTTTTTTCATCTTCCTAAAATTTCGAGCATTCATCAGAACCCAATTCGACCGTGAAATCAAAAATATTCAGTGTGATAATGGAAAAGAGTATGACAATGGGGTGTTTCGGGAATTCTGTACTACTAATGGAATAAATTTTCATTTTTCTTGTCCTCGTACATCTTCACAAAATGGGAAAGCCGAACGCAAAATTTGTTCCATAAATAACATTATTCGCACTCTATTAATTTATGCTTCCGTACCCCCATATTTTTGGCATCACGCTCTTCAAATGGCTACATATCTCCTTAACATAATTCCTTCCAAAGGTCTGACATTTTCTTCCCCCTACAAATTTTATATAATAAAACTCATTCTTATTCTCATCTTCGGGTTTTTGGGTGTTTATGTTATCTGTTATTCCCATCCACCACAATTAACAAACTTCAGGCCCGGTCTACTACGTGTGTATTTTTGGGTTTTCCATCTAATCATCGTGGCTACAAATGCTTTGATTTATCCTCTAATAAAATCATCATTAATCGCCATGTCATTTTTGATGAATTCCAATTTCCATTTTCTAAAGATAATACTCCCGTGCCTAGTTCGTATAATTTTTTGGATGATAATATATCCCCATATGTTATTCAACATTTTTCGGACATATTCCACACCCCAAATTCTCCAGCGGGCCCACTGCCTATTGCGTCTACAGGTCCGCGTCCACCTCAGTTTCCAGTTCTGGATTTGGGCCAAGGTCTGCCACAATTTCCGTCACTGGCCTAGTTACCGAGCCCATTCCAGCATCTGGGTCAGTCTCGGCGTCTGTCTCTAGTTTCGAGTCCAGATTGGGGCCAACAGGCCCACTGCCTGCTGGCCTGTCATCCTCGAGCCCTGCAAATTTCCAAAATCCACCCTATTCTTCCTCGAGTCATAGACCGATCACTCGTAGTCAACGGGGTGTTTTTACACCAAAATGACATTTTAATTTACATTCTAATAACTCTAAATCCCCCTTGCCCCGTAATCCTGTGTCTGCCTTAAATGACCCGAATTGGAAAATTGCTATGACTGATGAATATAATGCTCTTATTGATAATAAGACGTGGGAGTTGGTGCCCCGTCCATCTGGTATTAATATTATCAGGTCTATATGGATTTTTGCTCATAAGGAGAACTCTGATGGTTCATTTGCCCGACATAAGGCACGACTTGTGGGTGATGGTAAGACTCAACAAGTTGGTATTGATTGTGATGAGACTTTTAGTCCGGTGGTCAAGTCGGCTACCATTCACATTGTGCTTAGCTTGGCTCTTTCCAAGGCATGGCCTAATCATCAGTTGAATGTCAAGAATGTTTTCCTACGTGATGATCTCAAGGAAGCTGTCTCTATGCATCAGCCGTTGGGATTCAAGGATCCCAACCATCCTCATCATGTATGTTTGTTGAAGAAGTCCTTATATGGGCTTAAGCAGTCTCCACGGGCCTGGTATACAAGGTTTGCTGACTATATTTCGACTATTGGGTTCACTCACAGCAGGTCAGATAATTCCTTGTTCATCTACCGTCGTGGTTCGTCCTTGGCCTACATTCTATTGTATGTGGATGATATCATTCTGACTGTCTCTTCCGATGCCTTACGCCAGTCTATCATGACCATGCTCAGCTCTAAGTTTGCTATAAAAGACTTAGGGCCCTTGAGTTACTTTTTTATGGATTGTTGTCACTAGTCATTCTGATGGGTTGTTCTTGTCACAACGGAAGTATGCAGTCGAGATCATCGAGAGGGCAGGGATGTCATCCTGTAAGTCCACCTCCACTCCAGTTGATACTAAGCCCAAGCTTGGTGCCGCGGCCGGCGTCCCTTACGAGGATCCGACCCACTGTCGCAGTCTTGCAGGGGCCCTTCAGTATCTTACCTTTACCAGACCGGATATTACGTATGTTGTCCAGTAGGTATGTTTATTCATGCATGATCCCAGAATTGAGCACATGAATGCACTCAAACGCATCATTCGGTATATTCAGGGTACACTGGACTATGGTTTGCATTTATATCCTTCATCGACATCCACACGTGTCTCATACACAGATGCTGATTGGGGTGGGTGTCCAGACACCAGATGGTCTACGTCTCGCTACTGTATGTTCCTTGGCAACAACTTGGTCTCCTAGTCTGCGAAGCGTCAGGTGACTCTATCCCGCTCAAGTGTCGAGACTGAATATTGAGGGGTAGCCAATGTGGTCTCAGAATCATGTTGGTTATGTAATTTGCTTTTAGAGCTTCATTGTCCAATTCAAAAGGCAACCTTGGTTTATTGTGATAATATTAGTGTCATTTGCCTTTCGGGTAATCCGGTTCAGCACCAACGCACTAAGCATATCGAGATGGACATACACTTTGTCCGTGAAAAGGTTGCTCGGGGTCAGGTACACGTCTGTCATGTCCCGTCAAGATATCAAATTGCAGACATCTTTACAAAGGGTCTTCCCTCGGTCTTTTTTGAAGATTTTAGGGACAGTCTCAGCATTCGAAGACCACCGGCTATGACTGCGGGGGTGTGTTAAACAAGGTAATATACCCGTGATATACACTTGATATACATAAGTGTATATCATGGGTGCTTAAGGCAGCAAGCCCAACACGGAAAGACAGCAAGCCCATCACGGGTTGGCCCATCACGGGTGATGTATATTTGGTGTATATATTGTTGGTATATTGTAGTGTAAAGGTTACCTTAATTAATCTTGTACACTTACCATAATTGTATAGTTAGAATTATGGTAGAATAAGGTTTTAGGAATAGAATAGGAATATGATTCTCCTATTATGGAAATATGTAACTTGTATATATTTCTTTCAATTAATGAAAATAATCAAGGGGATTATTTCTTTCAGATATAAAATTTTATGTTATATGAAATAAAATTGTTGGAATTGTTTCTTATAAAAAATTCATTGTGAATCTACCATGAAGTCATAAAGACAAACGACAATTGGAAGACTTGATTTTTTAAAGAAAATATTGCCATATCTTATTTTTGTGATCAATTAACTTTTTATATTTTTTAAACTTACCGATATTCTTAAATTTTTGTTTTGGTTATTAACGATTTTCAATATTTTTATATTTGTAAATGACAATAAATTGATATATGGTCACTTAATACTTAAAGTTGGATTATCTTAATCGTAATATGTTTTCATGTGAGAAAAAAGAAAAATAAAACAATATATACAAGAATATCAATTTTAATTTTTAAATAAATATTAAGTGGATACAATCTTATATTATAGTAATATTTTTGTACCTCGTAAATATAAATATTGATTTACGAAAATATACTTTACACTGAAGGACTTTTATGCCCTTCAAATTTAAATGATCTCTTTAATATTAACGTCCAAAAATGTTAAAGTTCAATCGTAATAGGGTCCAAGTTTCTTGTAGATTGAATTATCCCTTTGAATTATGACTTCTAATCCTGGTAGGTTATTCAAAGAGGTCCCAAATTTGCTGCAACTTGGCGGTATAAATCCTGTTTAGTCTTGAAGTCTGGTTTTAAATTAATGTCATGGCTTAAATATTTATTTATATAGGCTAAAGAATTCCCAATATTTAGTTATAATTTTTTAATCCAATATCTAGGATTTTGAATTCCTAATTAACTAACAACAAAATACTATTAAATTAAGCTACATAATAAATTTGGATAGATCAGGTTATTTTATGAGTTGGGTCTAATATCTATGTGGACTAATAAATCATGCCACATATTTAATTAAAGTTCTACATATCCATTTTATAATTTACAATTCTATTAAAAGGATGGACAAATTTAACCGTGACGAAAAATTGGAGTCCGATAGCTGGGAGGGGAGGGGGCACTTTATAACCGGAAAACTAACGTTAAGAGCATAGGGGTTCAGTAGGTGAAAGAAGGACAAATTTAAACCATTTTCAGTACGTTAGAGATATTTTTTACTATTTTCATTTCACGTTAAGGGCATTGAACAGGTAAAGAGACTTGTGAAATGTTGATTCAATAATATTGATCAATTTCTGCGCCCTTCAAAATTATATTATTTTTATAATGAAATTATTCTGTATTTGAAAAAATTGGAATGCATGATAATTACTTTTAGGATATATATAATTTGAAAGTTTATTTTTAAGTACACATTTCATAGTATTTAAAGCAAGATATTTTCGTACAAAGTACGAACATAGAGACTAGTTTATATATATATATATTAACTATCCGATGGATATTAGGGTATTAATGTTAGACATTTATTACATAAATTATATCTTAGGGAAATATATAAGTGACTTAACTAAAATCACAAGGGAACTTGATGAACAATAGTGTTATCTTTTTTGGCTCAGACCTGGAAAGATCAAGAATCTCAGAGACAGATTACGAATATGAAATTTATAGCTTCGGGATTTTAGCCCTTCTAGATTTTTGAATTATGAATTAATAATTTATACATATCAAATGAATTTCTTAAACAAATGCAAAGCTTAAATCAAAGCTAATAAGATATGCTAACTCCATATGCCAAAATACATGAAATGAATTTTAGGCCTAATAGAATCTTAAAGATTCGCTCGTGAGGCAAGAATTTTCCAAAATTATACAAAAAAGACAACTCTTAACCACAGCAAACTACACTCTCTTGCAGGCCCAATAACTTTGAATATGACTTGATTCAGGGCCCAATTAACATAAAATTGGGCCAAGTTTGGACTAGAAATTTAGAGGCTCATTCGCAGGAATGCCACTATTTTGGGGTGATCTTAAATTTTTTCCCTTCAAATCACTGGTCTTGAATTTTTTTCCCTTCAGTATTTAAAGTGGTCGAAAATACCTCTAACATCAAAAAAATAAAAAAATAAATTCAGATTCTGGGTTCAAACCCCGACAGAGTTAAAAAAAAATCACAATTCAAAGGTTTCATAGAAAATATGCCTATTCGCGCAAATTACATAGAAATAGGCATAGTTCTGTAGAATATCCATTGTCCGACATAGTTATGTAAAAATCAAGTTATACTACAGAATTATGCCTTAATGCATAGTTTTTGTGCAACTATGCCCGAATAGGGCATAGTTTCTATGAAATCTTTGTCTTGCAAATTTTTTTTTACTGTACTGGGGTTCGAACCCGAATCTGATCTAGTAGACACGTGAATAAGGATACTTTAGCCCATAAATTTTTATTAAATGAAAAACAGGAGCAAAAATTAAATACTAGCGATTTGAAAGGCAAAAATTAAAGACCAATCCATATGAAGGGAAATTTGCGCAATTTTTTAAAATTTCGATGGAGAAAGCTCGACATAGATATGTTACACGTCTAACGTTTAATTGCACGGTTTTCCCTTAAAATGGGTTGATCTTTAATTTTTTCCTTCAAAATCAAACTTATGACTGCGGGGCATAAGCTTTTTAAGATCGGGACACAACTTATGAAATATTATGATGCGAAAATATAAATTTATACCCCGCAAAAAAAGTTATTTTTTTCAGCAGCAAAATTAAAGACCAGCATAAAATAGGGGGAATAGTGCAAAAGACTATGTCCTGAATCACATTCCCATCATGAACAATCTTGCATGATTGGTCAAATTTTTAAGAATTACTTTCCCTATCCCAATTTAAAGACACATTTTTGTCAAAAGTTCAATTTAAACTTTACTTTTACGCTTAACAAGATGATTTATAATCATACAAATATATTTGACATGTTTTAGACTACAAGATTCAAAAATATTTCTTTATTTCTTAAATATCATTTCTAGCCAAATTAGATCATATAAATTGGGATGAAGGGAGTACTTATTTTAAGAAGCACTTTTAGTAAAATAGCTCTTATAAAATTATTTTTGGAGAGAAGTTGTTTGTATTAGTTCATTTGAGAATTGCTTTATAAAACAGATTATGGTTGGTAAATCTTTCCGAATGTCAAATTATGAGGGGGAAAACAATATTAAGGTTTATTCTGCGGCTAATGTTATTTAAACAGAGAAAAGATCTAAATATTTGTTTTGAAAGGCTTTCTTTAAGTTTTATTTTTATTTAGTAAAATTTAAAAAATAAAAGAAATATATTGTGATTTTTTGGTAATAAATTATGTATTATTACCATAACTAACAAAACTTTACACAAGCACCTATGAGATACTAACCACCTTCCGGGAAGGGTGCTAGTGCTTTTTGGCACTATCACCAAAATTTACAAAATGAAGTTGCACCTCCTCTTTATCTGTGACAAATGTGCCTTCAAATAGTTCATTCTCTCAATTACTTTATTTTGAATCTGTGTTATCACCTCCTCTTTATCTGCAGTTATATGTTTGAACAATTTTCAGTTCCTTGCCTTCCATATATGATATATCATTGTCTCCCAAAAAGCTGTGACAAACTCTTTTTTGCCATCTTCTATGCAGTGTTATCCCAGCCCACTTTTCCATCTCCTCTTACAACAAAAAACCATTTACAACATGAGAATAGGTGGGTCTGAAGTTCAACTTGTGCCTCATCACATAAGCAACACTTATCAGCTTGCACTGATATATTTAGCCTGATCAACCTTGCCTTAGTTAGTAATTTCCCTTGGTTACCTAACCATATTATAATATGTGTCTTAGCAGCAATATTGAGTTCCATATTAGGTTTGAAGTCCTTAATCTTAGAAGCATTCCCAACATGGCATTATGACTACAAGAAACAGAGTAGTTACTTTTTGTTGTCAAGCAATAGGTGTCATTTTGATACTAGTCTTCCAGTACCAACTGTAGGGTTTTGTTAGGTTCAAAACATATAAGTAGGCACAGCGTAAGTTTAAATTTTGTTCTACTTACCCCAACAATTTCTTCTGCTATGGTTATATGACAATCAAAACATGTAATATAAAACTAGAACACTTACAAGTTGTTTTATCTGGAGTCTTTACTTAGGGAGTACACGCGACTATCCCTTCGACTGCAAGCACTATGTTATGGTGTATTTCTCAGTCAAGAAAGCCAGGAAATCTTGGCAGAGGTTTGAGAGAGTTTTATCCTAGACAAGTCTAGAATTTGTTTATGAGAATTAGTGTTCTTTTTTTTTTATCTTAATAACTAGAAATTAGTGCTATATTTATAGTTGAAATTAGGGCAACAAATCATATTAAAGTTGGGCTCGAAGCCTGGCCCAAAAATTGAGGTGCAGTGGGCCAGTCTGACTGGGCCCACTGCCGGGTCGGCGCCGCGGTGCCTTACGTAAATTTCTGTTTTCCGTTTTCGTTTAATATATATATTCAGCACATTAAATCCAAAATCCAATTTTGATTTAATTAAATAATTTCCATCTAATAGAAATTATCTCATAGTTATTATTAATTTAAATATCTCTATCCCAAATCGAATATTTAATACTTTCTCAATACACCCTTAGATCGAAGAGACAATCGACATAGTGTGACCCTATAGGCCTTCATATATCGACACTAATCCAATTAACGTCCATACGGAACTCCTAGACTGCGCAGTACGACGAATTCAATATATGTAGTACGTTTACATGAATCCACCAAACATAACATTTATGTAAGATGATAAATTCGCTTCATTCGCGACACACTCGATCAAGCTTATGATTTGCCATATGTATATCCAAATGGCTTGATCACTTTATCTCATCCATATTAGTCGACAACTAGACCATATTCTAAACATGTCTCTTGCATTGGCCAATGAGTTGGTCGACCTAATATCACTGAGAAGTTGAGTGTTCTCTCGAATATCCAATCGAGGAATGAATTCTATTCTTGGCTCAACTACCACCTTAATTTACATTATAATGCACCCAACACAAGCCGTATCTTATCCTATAAGGAGTTTAAGGTTAGGACAGGGTCAAAGTACATTACTCTGTAAACAAGGTGCGTATTGACCTCAAGTCAAAGGACTTTCATCTCCCACACGCTGATAACACTTTACACATGTATAACAAATAGTTTATCAGCAGGGTATACCAATACTTTCCAAAAGTATCCATGTGTCCATCACTAGTAACCATTACTAGTAGCAGGTGAGACATACTACATTCTCTAAGAATGTGATGCAAACCACATGTCGACTTATAACATATCATCGATATCCCATTCTCGATGATCATTAGTCGAGGCTATTTTAGAGTTACGCTCTATCATTAATATCTCACTCTATTAATGACAACGTAAGCTCAAGAGATGCACATTAATGAATAATTACAAACAATCAAATAATAATTTAATAATCGCAAATGTCATAAATATTAATCTTATTAATAATACGAATGTGTTCAAGTACATTTGTCCCTAATAATGATTGTCTCTAGGACATACATACTTTCACCAACAACCATCTGTAGGTTGTGTATTGCCCAGAAATTCTGCTCACCTCTCATATATAGACCATGCACCCATCTAATCTATAATAGATCTTCTTTCTTAGCTAATTGCCAGATAAATTTGCCAACTTATGTGACATTTCTGTTCTTGCAACTCTTAATGTTTAAACCACCAAATTTCTTTGGTACACAAATCTTTGTCCACTTCTTTGAGGGCAAATCTAGGTACCTTATTGGAAAAGTCCCAAATACAAACCCGATTAATTGTAAAAGCTGCTCTTTAGTTGCTTCATCCATCCCTACAATAAACATATTTGACTTACCTATGTTTGCCACCAGTCTTATGACCTCACTAAAGTGTCCCAATGCTTCCATTACCCTCATAAATAAACTCACATTTCTTTTGCGTAAAGAATGGATATTGGGCCTAACTCAACCCCAAAAGCTAGCTTGTAGAGTGATGATTGTCCAAGTCCATATAAGCCCATGACTCCCATTCCATTTCCGATGTGAAATCTTAACACTCCCCTGCACGCCCAGACCTCGTTAACTGGAGCGTGAACAATATAATTTGAGCCCTCAACATCGGTAAACAAAGAATTGGATTGGGTCTGGCTCTGATACCATGGTATAATTTGAAAATACTTTCCTCAACTGTATTATTCCATTAAAGGAATAATATATACACAATGTACACATAAATGAGAGGAGGAAATCAAGCCTCTAATCTACCTAATCAATCCCTAATAATCTTCTTCCTAATTTACATATTCCTAATTATCATTTTACTACTTACCATACATAAAATGATACTATCATTAATAATAATATTAATAATAATATTCTAACATTTTGCATAATATCATCAAATCATCGGCAAAAATTAGATGAGTTAGTTTTTTACTATTACATTGGATGGAATTTGATCCTTGGTAATTCACTCATTTTCTTGAGGATCCTGGATAGTACTCCATGACCAATATAAACAGCAGAAAGGGACTCACCCTGTCTAGGCACCCTCTTTCCTTCAAAGTACCCATATCCTTCCACCATCAACATTGATAATGAACTTGTGGAGGTTATACAGGACATCACCATGTCTGTGAATAACTTTTAATATATATATTTATATATATATATATATATATAAGCAAAATAGTGAAGATGAGAAGAGGATATAATTACATTTGACATACATATGGGTTAAATTAATAAGAGATAGCTTGATAAATACAAATTCTTGGTAAGATATTTGCTAACAATCCCACATTGCATATGAAATGGGAACATGGACTCCTTATATGTACTTGGACAATTCTCACCCTACAAGCTAGCTTTTGGGTTGAGTTAGGCCCAAGATCTATTCTTTACATGATATCAGAGTCAGGCTCATTCCAATTCTTCGTTCACCGATGTTGGGCCCCCAAATTATATTATTCACGCTCCAGTTAACAAGGTCTGGGCGTGCGAGGGAGTGTTAAGAGTCACACATCAGACACAGAATGGAACATGGACTCCTTATATGGACTTGGACAATCCTCACACTACAAGCTAGCTTTTTGAGTTGAGTTAGGACAAAATACATTCTTTACAACTTTTGGGGTTGAGTTAGGCCCAAGATCCATTCTTTACATGTTATTAGAGCCAGACTCATTCTAATTCTTTGTTTACCGATGTTGGGCCCCTAAATTATATTATTCATACTTCAGTTAACAAGGTTTGGGCATGCGGGGGAGTGTTAAGAGTCTCATATCGGATATGGAATGAGAACATGGACTCCTTATATGGACTTGGACAATCCTCACCCTACAAGCTAGCTTTTGCGGTTGAGGTAGGTCCAAGATCCATTCTTTACAATATTCTTGTCTTGAAAAATTGATTTCTGTTTTTGCTTCTACTTTTGGACTGAAGCAAAATTTTTTTACTTTTCCCCAACAATAGAAAAAAGACTTTTGCTGCTTCTGTTAAGAGCCCACATCGGAAATGGAATGAGAGTCCTAGACTTATATGGACTTGGACAATCCTCACTCTACAAGCTAGCTTTTTGGGTTGAGTTAGGCCCAAGATCCATTCTTTACATGATATCAGAAGTTTAAGGAAAAGATCCAAAATATTTTTTCTACCAATTTTCGGCCTTCTTCCTCCCAAAAACCCTAGCCTGGCCGAAAATTTTCTTCCATTTTTCTTAATTTTTCGGCACTCCATTACTGATCATACTCTATCCCAACCAACTATGTCTGAATCAAAATCATCCTTTCATCCTGCCCTTGCTGTCTCAAATATCAAAACCCATGTTTCCGTCAAACTAGAAATGGAAATCGTTCATTATGCAACTTGGGCGGAATTATTCAAAATATGTTGTCGTGCTCACATTCTTCATCATATGATTCCTCCAAAAGATGGAAAAGGGAAGGAATTAACATTCGATGCGGACAAAGAATTGTGGGATACACTTGATACCACAGTTCTTGGTTGGAATTATGCAACAATATCCTCTGACTTGTTGCATACAATAATGGAACCGGATTCAACAGCCATGGCGGCCTGGGAACGCTTGCGAGATATGTTTCAAGATAACCAAAACTCTCGCGATGTTACATTGGAGCAGAAGTTCTTAACCATTGACATGGCAGATTTTCCTAATGTTTCTGCATATTTTCAACGCCTCAAAGTGTTTGCAGATCAATTGAGAAACGTGAGTTCACCGGTTACTAATAAACGGTTAGTCTTACAATTGATTGTCGGTCTCACTGATGCGTATAGCGGTGTGGGAACACTAATCCGTCAAAGTAATCATCTACCTTTATTTTATCAAGCACGGTCCATGCTTGTGCTTGAAGTGTTCGGTTTTGCAAAAAAGGCTTCAACTATTTCGAATTCCGCCATGATTGCCACTTCCTCAAATGATGATAATTTTTTTGATCCTTCTCAACAAAATAAGGGACAAAAATGACGTAATAATAAGAATAAGAGTGGAAATCGTGGAAATAACAAAGGTGGAGGCCACCGGAATTTTCGTGGCGGCGGAAATAGTGGCAACACCAAATCTGGTGGCGGGCAGTAGCAGCAGCTCGGTGGAGCAGGCAAGTAGGCCTGATAGTGGCCATGGACTGGACCGCCCAACCCAGTCCCAACAGGGAATTGGACAGGCCACCCCAGCGGCCCACTGGCCAGTCCCAGCCCAACATTTATTATTCCAATTCTGGCCAGAATAATAGAATGACCCATCAGGCCCATTTCGCTAGGTCAGTCTCGGCAGGCAGCAACATTGGGCCTCCGCCAACCTAGTGGCAAGAGGCCCATTCAGCAGTGCCCCAACCCACGAATATTGAGTCCGCCATGACTCAATCCACCGGATTCAAATTGATATATGGACTCTGGAGCGACGTCACATATGACGTCCTCCCAATGTAATCTCTCATCCAATTTTAATTTGAGCAATGATAATGATATAATTGTCAGAAATGGCCATTCAATTCCAATAAAAGGGTATGGTTTTAGCAAATTGTCACCACCAAATCCACCACTAATTTTAAAGAATGTTCTTCATGCTCCTAAATTAATCAAAAACTTGGTCTCTATTAGAAAGTTTACTACTGATAATTGGGTATCTATTCGTTTTGACCCTTTTGAATTTTTCGTGCATGACTTTCAGACGGGGAAGCTTCTCATGAGATGTGATAGTAAGGGGGAGCTCTATCCGATAAGTTTACCCAATCAACAGCCCAAGTTTTCATCTACTTTTGCAGCCTTGGCACTATTTTTATGGCACGAACGATTGGGACATCCGGAGAGTTTGTTTTGGCCTCTCTTAAATAAAATAAATTTATTTCTTGTACTCAAACACGAACTCTAAATAAGTGTCATTCTTGTGCACTTGGTAAATGTTAAATTGCCATTTATTTCTTCTACTTCGTGCACTCTTATTCCATTTGACATTTTACATTATGCCAGATGACTACTCTAATTATTTGTGGACATTCCCTTTGTCGAAAAAATCACAAGTGTTCTCCACTTTTCTCACATTTAGAGCATTCATCCGAATTCAATTTGAACGGGAGATTAAGAATATTCAATGTGATAATGGGAGGGAATTTGACAATAATCAGTTTTGGAATTTTTTCAAAACAAATGGTATAAATTTTCGTCTGTCTTGTCCTCACATATTATCACAAAATGGGAAGGCGGAACGCAAAATTAGAACCATAAACAATATTGTTAGAATATCTATTGCTCATGCTTCACTACCCCATATTTTGGCATCATGCACTCCAAATGACCACTTACCTGTTGAATATTCTTCCTCATAAAAGCATGTCTTACCAAGCTCCACTAAAAATGATTTATTTACGAGAGCCTTCATATCTTCATATAAGAGTGTTTGGTTGCCTTTGCTACCCCCTCTTTTCATCCACCACAATCACAAAACTCCAACCCCGATCTACTACTCCCTGTGTCTTCTTGGGATATCCATGTTTCACTTTTGTGGTTAGATATGGTGACAAAAGCTCACTATGGACAAACTTTTGAAGTAAGAATGATTAAAGATCCCACTCAATAGTCAAGTCTCGGAAAATATCTATTGTCCCATATATATTTGGCTATCAGTGTTAGATATTTATTAACCATCAAATGCATATTATTAGATATTTTATTAATCATCAAATGAATATTAGGTTATCAATGTCTGATATTTATTAACCATCAAATGGATATTAGATATTATTAACCATCAAATGAATATTAGATTATCGATATTAGATATCTACTAACCATCAAATGTGAAAGAAATAATCTCTTAATTATTTTCATTAATTGAAAGAGTATATATACATTTACATATTTCTATAATAGGAGAATCATATTTCTATTCTACTTCTAAAACCTTATTCTACTTGGATACTAACTATACAATTATGGTAATACAAATATTATGGTAAGTGTACAATACTAATTACATTACAACATTACCTAAACTAGGATACTAAAATACTACCTAATTCTACACGGTACAAGGGGAAAACCGAGAGCCCAATACACACATGTATATTGTGTATATTTAACAAAATGGATGATTAATCTAACAGTCATCTGCAGTTCACATTTGGGCCAAAATGACTTCATGTGATTTCATACCTTCTTACTGTACTTCTAGGTCCACCCAACCTGAATGGGAAGAAGAGGACAACCAAAATACGGAAGTTCAATGTGGGTGAAATATCATTCTGCAGGTATAACAGACTTGATTGAGTTTCTTAGCCTGGACGAGAGAACGAAAATCATAAGTCAAATCTATATATATGGTTACAATGTAAATGATTTTTATATTATAGCTATCAGTACAATTTAATTTATTTTAGCTGGTTTGCATTCTTAAATTTTTAGGTCATTAATATTTTACTTGTTACATGTATTATCTTTTAAATAATTTGATAGTACGAAAAATCTTTAATACACAAACCAGAAGTTAAATTCAAGACAGAATAATGAAGTATTTCATACAATGTAATTATGCGTCATTTCCTGCCACTAAAAATTAGAGAAGGTAAAGTTTTTATGCACCTCTCCTCTCCTTCATAAAAGTACTTTTCCGTTATGAATATACAGGTAAGAGTCAATATATAATGTTGGTGTAAAAGAAGAATAAGGAGGCAAAAGAAGAGAAATGATAAAACAGGATTTGAGGCGTGTAGAAACACTTTCCTTTAAGGTTTTATTTGTCTTCACCAACACAAGGTTTGCTAAGAGTTTATGGCAAATTACCCCCAAGATACAACAAATCTTAAACATTATCTCAAGCAAATAAGATGGTGTTTCTAGAACTAATTATAAATCTATAATGATATATATCAAAATCTGTAGTAAAAACTAGATTATTTATAGACTTTTAAGTCTCTTTTTATAATGGACACAACCCTTCTCGAAGAAGTATCATTTCATAAAGTCAACCTTTGAATGGTGTCCATCCATAAAGACACAATCTTTGAATGATGTTTTTTCATAAAGACACAACCATTCAAATGTATTTATTCACAAAGACACAATCTTTCAAATAAAACGCTTTTGTAAAAAAATGAATAATTGTGAATAATATTATAATCTCACTTACAATCCCCCACTAGATTGTAATATTATTCCAGATTTACAATGATAAACTTATACATACAAAGAGGTATCTTTCGATTTTAACCTTTAATTAGTGAATGCATTTCAAAGTATCTACAAGACAATAGTGTGCTTAACATTGAACTTTGTCTCTTAAGCAAATACCGGAGATACATCACATATAAGCTATCCCAGATTTTAAATTATGTTCTAATTTATTTAGCACTATTCTGACCTTGTGCTCTATCTTGGATTCATGAGCATTTACAAGTTTAAACCACGATCTTGTTAGAAACGGCACCATTTCTTATGCTCACTTAGGTGAAGTTTCAAATTTTGTCTCTAGTTACTATGAGACCTGAACTTCATTAAGAGTTAGTACTCAACCTCTACTTCATAGCTTTTTTCACCTAACATCTTGGAAGGGACTAGTTATATATATATTTTTCCGGTGTCAAATCTGTCACTAAACAATGACTTGTTCTTACCCATTTAACTATGGAATAGCGGTATAACTATTACATAGTTGGGTTACCATCATTGGTGACTGTAAAATTAAAAGGTTTCAGCCCCATTCCACTAGATGTATCCTTAACTAAGTCTCTTGAAAGACCTTTTGTTAAAGGATCCGCTAGGTTTTTATTTGTCCAAACGTAAATCACATTAATAACACCATCGGTTATTAATTGTTTCACATACTCATGTCTCAAGCTAATGTGTCTAGACTTTCCATTATACACCTTATTATAAGCCCTACACAATATAGCTTCACTATCGCAGTACACAGAAATAGATGGCATCAGTTGTGGCCACAACTTTATATCAAATAACAAATTCCTCAGCCATTCTGCTTCTTTGCCTGCTGCTGCAAGTTCTATAAATTCACTTTCCATTGTTGAGTGAGTTATGCACGTTTGCTTCTTGGATGCCCAAGAGACGGCTCCTCCAGCAATTGTAAAGATCCATCCAGATGTGGATTTATTATCACCTATATTGGTTATCCAACTAGCATCTGAATACCCTTCAAGTACTTCAGGATAGTTGTTATAATGCAAACCCAAATTCATGGTCCTTTTAAGATAACCAAGTATTCATTCAATTGCTTTCCAATGCTCAATGCCCGGGTTACTCGTGAATCTAGACATTTTGCATACCGCAAAAGCTATATCAGGCCTTGTACAATGCATAGCATACATCAAGCTACCAATCGCACTAGCATATTCAAGTTGTGCTACAACTCGACCTGAGTTCTCTAGTAATTTAATACTAGAATCAAATGGGGTATTAGCTTCTTTAAATTTTAAGTGATTAAATTTAAGAAGTACTTTCTCAATATAGTGAGATTGGCACAACGAGTAACCCCCACTATTTTTTCGCACTTTTACACGTAAGATAGTATCTACTTCATCAAGATCTTTCATCTTAAATTGTGAAGCTAGAAATTCTTAGTGTCTTTTACCCCTTGCATGTTCGTTCCAAAGATAAGCATGTCATCAATATATAAACATAAAATCACACCAAAATCATTTGTAAATTTGGAATATATGCACTTATCTACATTATTATGCTCAAAACCATAAGGTAAAATGACTTTGTCGAAATTGTCATGCCATTGTTTTGGTGCTTGCTTTAAACCATAAAGAGATTTGACTAACTTGCATACATTTTCATTTCCAGGAAAAACAAATCCCTCGGGTTGTTCCATATAAATTTCTTCACCAAGATCACCATTAAGAAAAGTTGTTTTCACATTCATTTGATGCATATGAAAATTGTTCAAGGAAGCAATTGCAAATAGCACTCTAATAGATGTTAATCTTGCTATCGGAGCATATGTGTCAAAGTAGTCAATACCATATCTTTGTTTAAACTCTTTGGCTACCAATCTAGCCTTGAAAGTTTGCAAAGAGCCATCGTATTAAACTTTCTACGAAAGACCCATTTATTTGTAATTGGTTTAGATCCCAGTGGAAGATCAACCAAAATCCATGTCTGATTTGACATAATTGGATCCATTTCATCATTTACCGCCTCTCTCCAAAAGGAGGCATCTCTTGAAGTCATAGCTTCATTAAATGTCTTTGGATGTGCTTCAACATTTAGCAATAATGGTACTTTATTTAGTACATTATTTCTGTACGCGTCGGGTTTTGACCACCCCATTCCACAAGGAAGGGGATCCAACGCGATCTCGACGTATGGGCGCTTCCTTGAATTAAATAAAGTTGTTAAAGAGTCGTCACTTAATTATTCTACGGCGAATTAAGGCACCTATATTTTTAAAAAATAATGTTGCAAAATGAACTCTGATTAGTGGTCTACGAAACTATGAAATTCTAAGTAAGAATTCTCTATTATCCTAAATGAAAGGATTAGACATCCTTTAAGATCCGGTAACTTGCAATTATCCGATCAAACTCAAGTTAATATTATGCTAAGGAAACTATATGTTTAAAGTATAAGGTGAAAGAATGTTGCTAGTAATTAATAAAAGATGCATTTTGACAACATAAAAGACTTTCTTTTTAGAAAACAATATGCATGGTGTTTCAAAAGTGCATGATATTATTTACAAAATACATGTAAAGTTTAAAAAAAAAACATGTCTTCGTATGACATTATTTTTAATATGTAAAATTAATTTTTTGGATAAAAGGCAAACATTTGTATGACATTATTTATAAAAATACATATTTTGACAATTGTTAGTAAGGAGAAAAACAATGGTTTATAATGCAAAGAGATGAGTTGTTATGGAAGTCATTTTGAATTGCAGTTCGGATAAAAGCAAAACTTATTTGTATGAGTAATAATGTGGATAAAAATGACCAAGTTATTTTGACAGTTTGAAACATGCATGACGAGCCTAAAATAAATAACTAGCGACGGATTTCCAATTTTAAACTACCCAAGCCTAATACAAATAAATGGGTGATGAGTTTCCAATTCTAAACTAACCTATTAATCTATCAATTCAAAACCTAATTATTCCAAGTGTTCCGATGACCGCACAAAAATTAAATAATTATTACAACACGAGAAATAAAAGAGCAGTATTAAAGAATTAAAAGTCGCGACTAGGCGGATGACGATATCATCCTGCCCTATTTGTTTAGAGGTCCCGAGGCAAGAGAATGCAATGAACGCAGATGCGGGTCTTCTTTTGACAATAGTCGTGACGAGGCTCTTCGTTGCTCCGGTGCATTTCATGTGAAACGAAAGAAAAGTAAATGATTAGTGGAGGGAACGTGAAAATATATACATAAGAAAATGTAAATAATTCGTGAAAGGTAATATGTTGGTTTTCAGAAAACTAACAAGCACACGTAACACTCAAGTTGAGCAACTCAGATTGTTTCACATACAAATTTATAGGCATGCTAGTGCATATTCAAAGCAAAAGCCTAAAATCATATTACTCCTCAATCACAGAAAGACACATGAATACGTCACACAAACATGTATCCAAGGCTACAAATGATGGCAAATCAGATATAAAGACCAATATAATACATATATTAAGCTAACAGACTCTTTAAAGATCATATTTATCATATCTTAAGTCTGGGATAGCAAGATGGACGGACACAGACCAGACATGAGCTTACGGGTTTAATGTCACCAATGCATTTAGGAAAAGAGCAGATACCACTTAATTCATATGAGATCTAAGTCAACACAAAATTCACTTTGATATTTTTAAGCTAAACTAAACAGGCATACCATCACATTGAACCACAGATTCTTATAAGTCCATTTTAACACTTAGATTAACCTTATATTTACTACAATGAAACTATGGTGAACTGAGACAGACTCATTATCACGTATTATGACCAAAACAGGTACTTTAGATGTATACTTAACTTATTCTATACCTTAAATAGGTATAATAACATTCAGCAGATCCATTGTCACAAGAAATTATAGGTGAACAACTATTCGAAATTCCTTTTAAACCTAAATTACTCTTAAGAGCTGTTTATTGTTCATCAATTACGTAAACAGGTTCACCAACTAAGTCACAAACAAAAGCAGTCATTTTCCAAAGCTCATCTCGGGACTAAATTAACCCTATCAGTTAACGAACACAAACTAACTAAGCATGATCAAATCACATAATGCATACAAAACAGTTAATTAAAATAAAAGAACTTAAAAGAAAGGCAAATACATGTACCCGAGCATATCCGAATATAACACAAGTAATTTTAGACTAGACACATAAAGATATGCAGACATGATTTCGACATCGTACCCTGACAAGTTAAATTAGGAACAGGCTCATCATAAGCAAACATATATCAACATTACTAATTTTATCCTTAGTCAATCACATTCAAGAACAAGTAGATTTACCAAAATCAGTCTAAGATAATTAGTAACTAACTAATCTTAACTGAATATCTAAAATAACAACCATATATCATAACGTGTCTTTTAGTCATAAATAACCAGTACACATAAATAAAGCAACATAGTATTTTTAGAACTATATTAACTAATCATAAAGAAAACAATATACTCCTACCTATTATTTGATTGAAACAGAAACTGAACATGCTTAAATTACCAACAATAAATTAAACACACAAACACATGAAATGCATAAAAGGAGTAAATGATAGGAATTCGAGTTTACCTTCTCGGTCAGCGAACCGAGGCGTGTTTCGAATCGCCGAATCCGCTCCGAGAAATTTATTTTGGAATTCTGATTTATTTTGCGATATCGGAATTCTGATTTTTTGGATGCTGATTTTCCGATTTTTGAAACCTGATTTTCTGACTCGAAACAGAAATAGACCCGACCCGGAAACGTGACCCGATATGTGAAAAAAAAAAGATTTTAGGATTGGATAATTAGGAACCAAAAGGAGTATTTCGGATTGAAGATTATGAAACAAAAAGTAGTATTTTCTAAACAAAAATTAGGAACAAACGAACCATTTTCGATTGGGATTTTTTGCCTTTGTTTTCGATGCCTTTTTCTTTGTTGTTTTCGGACTCGTAAACCACTGTTTTCGATTTTCTTTTTGGACATGTTTTTTTATTGTTTTTGGACCCGAAAAGACCTCCGAAAACTCCTCCAAAAATGAAGAACGAGGGGGGTTTTTATAGATGGAGTCCCCCTAACGTTCACCCCATACAATCGAGTTTGAAATTTGAATTAAAGGCAAAGATTTCTGATTTTTGGAAGCGGATTTTGAGGGATAGGGTATGGGGTGGTGTCGGGTGCGGCGTAGGTGGTGTCAGGGGTATGGGGAGGTGCGGCGTAGGTGTGGTGTCGGCCAATTTTTGGGGAAGCATGGCATGGGGAGCTGTTTCGTTTGGGAGAATAGGGTGAGGGTTTTTGTTTGGTTTTTTAGGGTTACGGGGGAATAAAATGGGAGATTTGGGCGAATTGGGCCTTTTCGGTTGGGCTGGTCTGATTCGGTTTTGGGCCTGGTGTGTTGGATGATTGGACTGGAATGGTGTTGGTATTGTTTTGGGTGAGGGGAAATAAAATGGGTTGTGATTAAAATAAAAGGATTTTATTATTAAAAAGATGTTTTACAAAAAATATAAATTATAAAGATAAAAATAACAATATGATAATAATAATAATAATAACATAATGTTTCCGATATATATATATATATATATATATATATATATATATATATATTAAAATTGTTTTGAGGTGTCAAAATATTTTAAAACTGCAAATAAATATCGGAAAAGATGGGACAAAATTGGGTGTCAACAACTTCTATCCCCTTCAACCAAGAAGAGTAGTGCTTGTGATGAAATAAAATCCGGTGGTAAATCTTTTTCTTTTCTTTCACGTTGACTTCTCCTTGGTTCGAAAGATGTCATAGACTCTTTCCTTTTATAATCAGTAGAAACACCAAGAGAATCATCACATGGTTGATCAATGATAGATTCTAATTGAGTTACAGAATCATGATTAAACTTATTTTCAATAAATTCAACATCTCTTGATTCAACAATGATATTAGAATCTAAATTTAATAATCTATAAGCCCTGGAACTCTTAGCATATCCCACAAAAACACTTTTAATACCTCTAGCATCTAACTTAGATGATTTTGGGTCATGGTTTCTATAAAATGCTAAACAACCCCATACTCTTAAATACATCAAATTTGATTTTCTTCCTTTCCAAATTTCATAGGGAGATACATGTGTTTTTAGAGAGGTAATTCTATTATAAACATGACATGCAGTGAGTAATGCTTCCCCCAAAGTTTTTTTGGTGACTTAGAATTAAGAATCATAGAATTTAACATACCTGTAAAAATTCTATTCTTTATTTCAGCCATAGCGTTTTGTTGAGGAGTAAAAGGTGTTGTTCTTTGGTGAATAATTCCATGTTCTTCACAAAAATTATCAAATTCATTAGAAAAATATTCACCTGCTCTATCACTTCGAACCATTTTGATTCTCTTATCTTTTTGGTTCTCAACTTCAACCTTGAAAATTTTAAAAAATTCTCAAAGGCTTCATCTTTTCTTCTAAGTAAGTACACATGCATGTATCTTGAACAATCATCAATGAAAGTGATAAAGTATATTTTCCCTCCTATAGTCAAAACACTGTTATACTCACAAATATCGGTATGAATCAAATTCAATATTTGAGTATTACGTTCAGCACTTAGAAAAGGTTTCTTAGTCAATTTTGCTCGGATGCATATCATTTTTTATATCTTTGCAATTAATCAAACCATGCTTGGACATGTACTTCAAAGATCGAAAATTTAAATATGCTAATCTAGCATGCCAAATATCAAAAGACTCAACAATATAAGCAGAATTGAAATTATTATTATTAATGCTTAGCTTATACATTCCATCACAAGAATACCATTTCCCCACAAACATTGCATTCTTTGATACAATACAATTATTGCCCTCAAGAACAATCTTAAGCCCATTCTTACACAAGCAACTAGCAGAAAAAATATTCTTCCTAATGTAAGGCACATGGAAAACACTGTTCAATTTGACTTTCTTTCCAGAAGTGAAATTAATTTCCACCATACCTTTACCAGCAACCACGACTGAATCATTGTTCCCCATAAGAACCTTTTGTTCTTCACTCTCCATTTTGTAAGACTTAAATAGATTCTTGTCATTACAAACATGAATGGTTGCCCCCGAGTCGAGCCACCAATCCGAAGACTTTGTTTCAGCCATATTGATTTGGGTAATCATGCCAATTTGCATTTCGGAGAGCATAGCACAAATTTCTTTAATTTTCTCCTCAATGACATTGGCCTTGTTGGAATTTTCTTCTTCATTCTTCTTGAATCTGTAGTCACTTTTGCGATGACCCTTTTTTCCACAATTAAAATAATTTTTGAAGAACTTTAATAGGTCATTACCGGACTTCTTGAATTTCTTATTGTTCTTGACTTTGAAATTCTTTGAGAACTTACTGGCTTCAGCGACATTAACTTTTGAAGAATCATATTTGTTCTTAGAATCACGAGATCTAGTCTCGTTTTCGATTCTCAAATGCTTTTCTAATTCTTCCAAATGTATGTCCTCTCTTTTATGAATACGTTTCTTTCAATAACCATTCCAACTTTGATGCAATTTAGCAATAATTGTCCCTACTAGAAATGGTTCAGAAATTTCAACTTTCAATTCTCGAAGCTTAGTATCAATGAGTTGCAATTCATGTATTTGATCAAGAACGGACTTTTGTGTCAATCATGGTGAATTCAAGATATTTAGATACAAGAAATTTATCCGTACCTTCTTTCTCCGTCTTATATTTATAATAGAGAGCATTCCAAATTTCAACTGGAGATTTCATCCAGTAATAGAGATCATAGTGCCTATCGGAAAAAGTGTTGAGAATGTGACCTCTACACATCACTTCATCATCTTCACGCTTTTTCCTAGCGGCCTTGATCACTTCTGTGACATCTTCCTTTGGCTCTGGAAGTGGTGACAACTTTGGATCAAACACATAAGCAATCTTGAGCACAGTGAGAAGAAAGAACAATTTTCCTTTCCAGTGAGTAAAGTTAGTGCAGTCAAAACGATCAAGTTGAACATTTGAATTGAGGAATGAAGTCATATCTTTAGAAGCCTCCATTGCAACAAATAAAACCTTAAAGATTGTTGGTGTAAAAGAAGAATAAGGAGGCAAAAGAAGAGAAATGACAAAACATGATTTGAGGTGTGTAGAAACACTTTCCTTTAAGGTTTTATTTGCCCTCACCAACACAAGGTTTGCTAAGAGTTTATGGAAAATTACCCCCAAGATACAACAAATCCTAAACACTATCTCAAGCAAATAAGATGGTGTTTCTAGAACTAATTATAAATCTATATCAAAATCTGTAGTAAAATCTGGATTATTTATAGACTTTAAGTCTCTTTTCATAATGAACACAACCCTTCTCGAAGAGGTATCATTTCATAAAGTCACAACCTTTGAATGGTGTTCATCCATAAAGACACAATCTTTGAATAATGTTTTTTTCATAAAGACACAACCATTCAATTGTATTTATTCACAAAGACACAATCTTTCAAATAAAACACTTTTATAAAAAAATTGAATAATTGTGAATAATATTATAATCTCACTTACGTATAATCCACACACGTTTATGGAAGACTTGGCATATTAAAAAAATAGCTTAAGTTTTGGGTGGTGGCAAGTATAATTTTGTGTATCATTAAATTAAGTTGATTTACAACAACAATTAACCATTAATAAAAAGTTTGATACGATGCCTTTTTTTTTTCTTTTTCCGGCTAGCTCTAGCCCTAGTAGAGGTCCGAATAGACTAGACTATAAGGGCCAGCGTCCAAGGACCTGCCAGACCGCTGATCTCACTTAAGCACTCGATGTCACAAATAACAATAAGAAGATAACTTGAAAAAAACAATAATAACCGATAGTCGGTTAAATTGAACTATCAACTAATGGTGTAAAAATATTTTTTCACTTTGCATCACATCATCTTCAACCAATCTCCATCGGAGAAGCTCATGTGATCCGCTCTACATAAACCATCAAATTCCAATTTTCGAGATATCATATTATAAGTGTATATAACTTAAATATGGATCTAAGGATATGGTCTAGTGGTCAATAAATAGATTGAGAACCATAAGGTATCGGATTCAAATTCTAGTGAGAGCCAAAAACACTAAGGTGATTTATTTGTATCTATTGATCACGCTTTGATGCAGAGAGTTAATGAAAGATAACAAGTACCCCGTAAAATTAATTTAGGTGCATGTAATGGCGAAACTAGAGTAACTTTAGCTCAAACCTCTATTTGTGTTTAAAAATCACTTAATATATATAAATAAATTATCAAGAAAACTGCATTTTCTAAAATATGGAGATCATAAATTCAAAATTCTAGCTCCACCTCTGAATGCACGCAATTTGACCATGACACTATGATTGTAAAATAAAAGAGAGAGAGAGATGTATATAACTGAAATGCCAAAGCAACTACAATACTCTCTGGGCAAACCAAATAAATTTGAAGATGCTTTGATTGTTATCTGAAATTTTGCTGTCCCAAGAGCCATGGTCGGAGAAATCAAAGGGTCATTCGCACAAATCCCCTATTTTGGGGTGGCCTTTAATTCCCTTTAAATTTGTGGTTTATAATTTTGTCTTTCAGTATTTTCCGCGCGACATAAGATTAGATTTCGCGCGGTAAAGTTTATCTTCGCTCGGCATATATATCATAATATCCTACAACTTATGCCGGATACGATAAAATTTTCAACACCCAACATAATCTGAAAAATAATACACGTGTTGCATTACTTAATTTTTACAGAACCTGTGCCGAGCGAGGCAAAAGTTCAGTTTTTCAAAAATAAAAATATTAAAGAACTTATACCAAGCAAAGCAAACATGAATATTTTTATTAAATGAGCAACCGGAGAAAAAAATAAAAAGCACAAATATAAGAGGTAAAAATTAAAGATCAGGGCGTTTGAAGGAAAATCGGTGCAAAAACTTTCAAATCAAAGGTTCTTGACTCTTGATATGCTTCAGAGCCCAATTGATCTGAAAACTGGGCCAAGTTTTTGACTGGACTTTAGCCACAAAGCTAGGTCCAGTAGCGACATAGATTTTTTTTTGCGCGGATTTCCTTTGAAGACACTGGTCTTTAATTTTTGCCCTTCGAATTTGAAATCTTTAATTATTGCCTTTTGCTTAAAAATATCTCAAGGTTTCGGGTTCGAACCCTGCTCAAGTTAAAAATCGAAAAAAAATCGCAAGATAGAGTTTGGATTTGCATGCAAACTCCGTCTGCCTTAAGGTAGCAAACTCTACCTTAAGGAAAACTCTGCAACTCTGCCTTCAGGTAAATTCTGTCTTGCAAATCCAAACTATGTCTTGCTAAATTTTTAAAATTTTTGATTGAGTGGGGGGTTTGAACCCAGAACCCAAAAAAAATTTAGACGAAAAAACAAAAATTAAAAAATTTCAATTTAAAGGGCAAAAATTAAAAATCGTTCCGAAATAAGGGTATTCCTCCTAATTGAAACATAGATACATTTAAGTAGAGGTCCTGAATCACATTTCCACTATATTTTGCCTACAATTGATGTATGATCGACACCTCTTTATTCAAAAAGAAAAAGAATAATGTTTACACAGATGATAGCATTTCAGAAATTATTGATTCTGCAGATCTACAGAAAGTGAACTCCTTATCAGCTGATGAGAAGATTCAGATAACTCGTCCCACGGAGCATAGCTGGATGACGAAGGAGGTGAATTTAAAATCCAGCTGGAGGCCTGCATCGTGGTTCAAATCCTGGTGGGAGCATTTTGTTCTCTTCTGGGATAAGACCTTGTAGGTAATATCAGTTGCTCTATTCTCAAACCCTGATCATTCAGACACATCCCGCGATTTACTGATAGTAGTGTTGAGTGACCGATACTACTATCTCTGTGAATAGTCTGGCGTAAGCCAGGAAGCTGGATATAAAGAAAGAAAGATTCAGATAACTCTGTCACAAATCTATAATGGAAATATTATCATCATTTCCAATTCCACCAAACTTGGTGCTTTGTTCAATTATTGACATGAAATCATACCTTTCTTTTCCCCTTTTTTGTTGATTTTTTCTCTTTAGTGCCTCCCTCTCCTTTAAGGAGAACATATTTTTACTTTTTTTTTTGTGAAAGGACTGGAAACTTTATTTGAACCATAACTTATCTCACTCTTAACAACAATGAATTTAGTCATGTCTATGTTAATCCTTTCACTATTTTCCCAACTGCCCTTCATGTTAAAGGCATTTTCGGTTACTACTCCCTATATGTGGGGCACGAATATGTTGTCAAAAGCATGACTTTGAAATTGATTAACTTTTTTTTTATTTCTCATTTGATGTTCGACATTCGTGGAGCCCCGACTAATTTGTATTTGTGCCGCATAAGACCCATTTAAGGGCGAAGAGCTCCCTAACAAAAAAAAATTCATACCAAAACTCGAATCCAAGATCTCTTGTTATGGACCCTATCCATCCCACCAGAATCTTTGTTAGTTGTTAGTGAAATTTCTAAACTATGACAACTCATCTATCAAGTGAAAGAAATTTGTAAACAAATAAGACCGTCTATGTTTTTTCTATCATTATATCTATATTATTTTTCTTTTAGAATTCTGGCTCGTCCCTTAACGGGATATTTTATTAATAGTCTTAATTTTAAAGTTATTTATCTAACTATCTTTTATTTCTCTCTTAGACATCTCACTAGTTGGAGCAGTAAGAATAAGTTTGAAGAAAAGGGTAATAAATGATTCTTATAAGTTAAATATGCCTAGCGAAATACTATAAGGAACAAAATCAAAATTTATCAATAACTGAAGGATTAAAAGAGCAAATAATTAACATTAATTAATCATAATCATTAATCTCCCTCTGAAGGTGTTAATCCTAATAAGATTGCACTTTTACCATATGCTACAATTAGTCCTGACAAAAAAAGCATCTTAAAACTTTCAGTGTGAACCAAACGTTAAATCTTTCTTTTGTATATTTTAGAAAATTAGGTAAAAAATTAGCTTGGAGGAGTAAAAGTTAAAATTTTCTTTTGTATATTTTTTAAAAATAGGTAAAATTCATGAAGTTCAAACATTTATACAACAACAACAACATACCCAGTGAAATCCCACAACGTGAGGTCTGAGAAAGGTAGAGTGTACGCAGACCTTACCTCTATTTTGGTAGGTAGAACGGTTGTTTATGAGAGACCATCAGCTCAAGACAGAGCATAATCACAAGCAAAACAACAACAAAAATAAAGCAAGAGCAAAGCAAGAGAGACGGTCAGAAAATATTTAAAGTAGTATGGAAATGCGGGTATCAAAAGCGAATAGGTCATGATAGCGTATTCCGAAAAGTAAGCAGTAACTAGCGCAGGTAAATAAGCTAGACAAAGTAGGACACAGTATGACACATAGCAGCAGAAATCAAGCTACATGGAACTATAGAGCAATATTGCGCATATTAGTATGATAGGCTAAGCGGACCTACAATACTAACACTACAACTACCAATTTGCAAGCGTAAGTAGGACTACGATCGACTATCTACTACCCTTCCGCCCTAATCCATGTCCTCCACAACCCTCTATCTAAGGTCATGTCCTCAGTATGTTGCATCTGCGCCATATCCCGTCTAATCACCTCTCCACAAAACATCTTTGGCCTACCTCTACCCCTCATGAACCCGTCTGTAGCCAGCCTCTCATACCTCTACACTGGGGAATTCGTTTCTCTCATCTGCACATGCCCAAACCATCTTAACCTCGCTTTCCGCATCTTATCTCCACCGAGTCCACTCCCACTCTGTCCCAGATATCATAATTTCTAATCATATCATTCTTTGTATGTCCACACATACATCTCAGCATCCTCATCTCCGCAACTTTCATCTTTTGGATGTGCGAAGTCTTGACTGGCAAACACTCCGCCCCATACAACATAGTCGGTCTAACCACCACTCTATAGAACTTGTCTTTAAATTTTGGTGGCACCTTTTTGTCGCACAAAACTCCAGATGTGAGCCTCAATTTCATCCACCCTACCCCAATACGATATGTGACATAGTCATCAATCTCTCCATTCTTTTGGATAATAGACCCGAGGTACTTGAAGATTCCTTTCTTCGGAATGACCTGAGTACCAAGCCTCACCTCCACGTCTGTCTCAAGGTCTCTCCCGTTACTGAACTTGCATTCCAAGTATTTTGTCTTGGTCCTACTCAGCCTGAACTCTTTAGATTCCAGAGTCTGTCTCCAAACCTCCAGCTTAACATTCACTCTGATGCGAGTCTCATCAATCATAACTATGTCATATGCGAATAACATACACTATGGCACCTCTCATTGGATTTGTCACGTCAGTCCATCCATCACCAATGCAAATAAGAATGAGCTAAGAGTTGATCTATGGTGCAACCCATCATCATTGGAAAGTGCTCCGAGTCTCCTCCCACTGTCCGTACCCTGGTCTTGGATCCATCATACATATCCTTGATTACCCTAGTGTATGCCACATTTACACATTTAACCTTCAAACAACTCCATAGAACCTACCTAGGGACTTTGTCGTATGCCTTCTCGAGGTCGATGAAAATTATATGTAAGTCTCTCTTCCTCTCCCTATACTACTCCACCAATCTCATAATAAGATGAAAGATGAACGCATAAAACAATTATTCAACATATGCGCCAGAACGATTAAAAGGAGAGTGTCCCTTTCACCGGGACAAACAACCCATTTATGATCAGGGTCCCCTAGCTGACATAAAGTTTCAACATAAAAAATGAATGACTTTTGTGGTCGAATGCCCCGACATGAATCCAAACTGGTTCTAAAAAATAGACACACCTCTTCTCACCCTTATCTCCACGACCCTTTCCCAAACTTTCATAGTGTGGCTTAGTAGCTTGATACCCATATAGTTGTTGCAGTTCTGGATATCACCTTTGTTCTTGTACAAAAGGATAATTGTACTCCACCTCCATTCTTCGGGCATTCTCGTTGTCTTAAAAATGACGTTAAACAACTCAGTCAGCCACTCCAAACCTGCCCTACATACGCTCTTCCAAAATTCAACTGGAATCTCATCAGGCCCGATCGCTCATCCCCTGCGCAACTTGTGAATATCACCCTTAACCTTCTCAACCTTAATGCTTCTACAATACCCAAAATCTCGATACCTACCAGATTGCTCCAGATCTCCCAAACACAATGTCTCTATCTCCTTTTTCATTCAAGAGTTTATGGAAGTAAGACTGCCACCTTCGCCTAATATGTGCGTCCCCCACCAGTACTTTACCATCATCGTCCTTGATATATATCACGTAATCCAAGTCACAGGCCCTCATCTCCCTCTCCTCTCCCAAACTTTCATAGTATGGCTAGGTGGATCGGGTTTTCGCTGGATTTTGGAGTTGTTTGGTGTGGTTTCGCCGGAAAAAAAGAAAAGAAAAGGTGTTGGTGTTTTTGGTTTGAGGAAGATGGTGAGAGGGAGGTGGAGGTGTGTGCGTGATGGAGCGTCGGAGCAGTAGGGTGGCAGTGTGGTATGATTTATCGGTGGTCTGGCCGGAGAAGGAGGTGGAGAGGCGGCGACGAGGAGGTGAGATCTGTGATTCTAGGCGCGGTCGGGTCGGGACTGGATGGTGGTGGTGAGCGAAAGGCTGGTGGGCGTAATGGGTTGCCGGTGGCTGGCGATGTGGCTGGGCGATGGGTGGCTCATGGGTGTAAATGAATATAAAAAATCACAGTGAAAATAAAACAACAAAATAAAATTCGATTTGAAAATGAAATCTACGGAGGAGACGACAAGCTCAGCGACGGTGGTGTCGGTGGAGGAAGGACGGTGGACTGACCGGAGCAGAGTTAAATATATATCGATTTAAAACAGAGAAAGAAAATGGGTGCAAAAATAATTGTTTCGCCAGAAGTGGGAGAAAAATTATGACGTGTCATTAGGAGTTCAGTCACAAGATTTGCTTTAACAATAAGTTGTGGTGATCGTCAGAATTTTGACCACAAATCATCGTTAGAACTTTTTTAGCATTTATAACTGAAAGTCATGGCGATCCATCAGGATTTAGCCAGAATCGATGACGATCACCGTATTTGCTATATAGAAATTTCGGGAACATGTTTTAGCGTCAACAGTGGTTTTGTTAAAGTTTCTTCAATCAAAATCAATCTAAAATAATCACAGATAAACAATGGATATTCAATTTTTTACTCCGCATATGAAGAAAATGGATGAGGAGTAGCAGCAAGAAGAAGAGGAGGATGTATATATTTGTGTAATGTAACTTTTCTTAATGGGGTCAAAAATGAAATAAGTATCCTTACGAAGGACATGTAAATTGCTCAATTAGTACGTTTATATTAGGCCTAATGTTCGATATGGGTAGTGCAGTCTTATTAGAGATTTATACTAACAGAGCTGAGAGAAACTAAAAAGTTTCAAATATAAGATTAATATGGGTCTAAATAGGATGATAGGGTTAGTGATGATTTATAGCGACCATTTCTACTAGTTTGGAATTGAGACACGTTGTTGTTATGTTATACTTTATTTAATTACAATGAATTATTAGTTGTTCTAATTTAGTAAAAAATTATCAAATAAAATTAAACGAAGAAATTATTAACTAAAAAATGGATTAAATTAGATTATTTAGGAAAGAAGGAAGAAATTTCTTGGTGATCCTTGCTAAAAGAGCCATACTAGGAAGGATGAACAGCCTCCCAGGGCACATGCGAGTTGGTAAGTGGCAAGGTGATTGGGGTAGAACCACTCCGACTTCGCGGGTTCGAATCCGTGTGGTGACAGTCTTTGCTGAAATATTGCAAGGGTTGTTGCTGGGTTCGTGTCCCGTTAGTCCTCTCCCTTGCAGGGCTGCCACTCGCGCATATCCCTCGATTTACATCCCACCTAGCCAAGGGGCCTCTGATATAGGTGTGTGTGGGGGGGGGGGGGGGAGGGGTTTCGCCTTCGGGACTTTCCCCTTCACAAAGGAACGATGAACAAATGAAATAGACGGTTAGTTGCATATAGTAACTTAATTAAATTAAGTTATTTTTAGAAACGAAACCGAGAGTTGTAAAAATAAAAAATAAAAAGATTATGATTTTGGGATTATAACAATCTATCATAAATGTATTATTGCACATGCAAGATAGAGGACAATATAAACAATGTCTAAAAAAATACCACGAATGCACTTTGTAAGGTTACATATGAACTAGATTCAAGGATTGATGAATCATATGGGATGGATTAAAATAATTCAATTATTGTTAGTAACTAATTAATCTCCCTTAAGTATTGTACTTTTAGTTCAAGAATCGGGATCTAAGTGTCACTTTTTTTAATAGGAGGGTCACAAGAAAACAAGAATCTTGACTAATTAATAAGCACCACAAATACTCTTTACTCTTTTAGAAAAGCCAACCCAATTTTCAGTTTTTCATTTGAGATGCTCTTTTCATTTTTAGTGTTATTTCTTTTTTTTCTTTTTGATATCAAGCTTCCTCGCTTACACCAAATTATTCCTGCAGATAGTAATACTGGTCCCTCAACACTATTATTAGTAAATCGCTGGATGTGCCTGAATGATCAGGGTTTGAGAACAGAGCAACTGATATCACCTACAAGATCTTATCCCATAAGAGAGCAAAATGCTCCCATCAGGATTTAAACCCACGCTGCAGGCCTCCAGCTGGATTTTAAGTTCATCTTCTTTGCCATCCAACTATGCCCGGGAGACAATGTTATTTCTAATTTGTCACTGTCACTTAGGTCCCATATATAGGACCACAAATTAAACCACCATTAAAAGAGGCGTGTACTACTTGATAATAATAAAATATGTTGTTAAAACATGAATATTTCTCAAAATAATTACGAAGAAACTTATATGTATAAGCTCGGTTCATCTTTTACCCAAGTATTTATGCCTTTTATAGATTTTAATTTTTTTAACAGTAAATCCCATGTGGTGATAAAAGGGTGAAACTTAATTCCTCTAGTACAAATTATTTTAGAATTTTGTCCCATTTTCTTATGGAGGTTCCTCAATTTTCTCTTACAGGTCGTTTGATTTGCGGACAAAGTTATCCCGGAATTATAATCTTTAGACTAAGTTATTTCACCTCCCATATGGAATAAAATAACACTAAGTTTGATGTATAAATTTATTCTGATATTAGTTATATATACATTCAACCAAACGAAGTATAAATTTAATCTCAATCTTAATCTTGGGATATCTATCTTATCCCATGAACCAAATAACTTCTTAAGTTTTAAGGACTTTTTTGTCTTTTCGTTGTAAATACTTATCTCCACCGCATCAAATCAATTCAATTAATTATAGTTCAATGATTTAATGAAGTGAATAAATATATTAACTAATTATGATTAAATTATAGTTATCTATGTTCAGGAACATGACAATTATCATACATCTATTGATATGATGTAAATATTCAATACTATTAAGGGTGTGTTTGGTATGAAGGAAAATGTTTTGTTAGAAAATATTTTCTTGAAAAATAAGTGGGTTCCTTACTTATTTTCTAGTGTCTGGTAAGTAGGCAAAAAAATATTATCCCAAAAGCCTTTATATGTAATGTAATCTAGCAAAATAATATAGGGTGGGATGGGGTAGGGAGTGGAATTCAGGGTGGCAGGGTGTGTGATGGTAGTGGGGGTTGGGAGTGTTGGGTGGGTGGGTGGAGACAATGAATTTGCAATTCACTTATTTAATTTGTTTTTCCTACTTTCTTTAGGGAGGTCGTTTTCCTCATTTTAAAAAAACTTATTTTTCTACAGAAAATGTTTTTCAAAACATTTTAGCCAATCAAACATGAAAAAATTGAAAAATATCTTCCTCCCTTCCTAGCCACCCCAAGTTTATATCACTGATATATATAGTTGAAAGAAAATGTTTGTTCCTATCATCCTATGGATAGTCAAAAGAGGCCCCTAAATTTTGAAGAAAGTAAAATGGAATATAGCCCACATTCATTTAGTCAAAGTAGTTTAATTATCGGATCGTAAAGTAATTAGAGTGAGCCGCTTGTATTGTCAAATATCAAGTAATTACCCTCAAAATCAAATAGATAAGCCATTAAGTATATTGAGTAGTTGAAAATTGAAATAGTCAAGCTAAGTCAGCTGATCTTTTGATTGGTCGATTGAGCTTACTTATAACCTTGGCTGAATTTTTAAAATTAGCTTATTTCGAATGTATTTTTAGCGAAAGTGCTTTTTAAAAAATATTTTGGTGAGAAACAGTTTGTGTTTGGTTAATTAATTTAAGAAGCACTTTTCAACAGCAATTACCATTTGTACAAGCTTTAAAAAGTGATTTTTTAAAAAATTACATTTAAGAAAAAATTATATTTTTTAGCTTCTGAAAAATAATTTCGCCTACATAGTATAAGCATTTTTTTCTCCCAAAAATTTGATGAAACATCCCACCTTTTTAAAAATAAGCACCTTTTAATATATATATATATATTTGATATCTCGAAAGCTCGGTCAAACAGACTATTAATATGCCAAACAAACATACTTTTAATAAATAAATCAATTTCCAAAGCTAAGTGGATGTAAAACTATCAAGAACAAGCTATGTTAGGCAACTCAACTCAATTCCAAATTTTAATAGAATGCACATCCCGAAATTAGGGACTGATGTGTAGAAATAGCGGTCATCGCACAAATACCCCAATTTCGGGATGATTTTTAATTTTTGCTCCTCAAATTTGTGGTTTTTAATATTTGTCTTTCAACATTTTTGGCACACCATATCTTAGATTTTGGTCGCGATAGTTAGTGTTTAGCTTAGACATATGTATCATAACATCCCACAAGTTATACCCGACAAGGAAATTTTTTCAACATTCAACATAATTTGAACAACATAAGTTTAGATTTCGCTCGATAAAGTTAGTGTTTAACTTGGGCATATGTATCATCACATCCACATAAATTATACCGAAAAAGACAACTTTTAACACTCAAAATAATCTGAAAAATACTACACAACTTATGCGGCATACTTAATTCCTACAGAACTTGTGTCAAACAAGATAAAAGTTCAATTTCCGAAGATAAAAATATTAGAGAACTTATGCTGAGTGAATCATATTTGGATATTTTTGACAAATAAGCAGCACGGTGAAAAATTATATCCACAAATATGAGGGGGGAAAATTAAAAATCAATGCGTTTGAAGGAAATCCGTGCAAAAATTTGAGAAATAGCACCAGGTAACGGCTTGTAACTTGTAAGTACATTAAAACATGATCAATATAATTGATTATTTAAAATTTAACCAGTTTTGATAAATTTAGATTGCAGAATGTGTTTCTTCTTCTTCAAATTAATTAAATCAACATTTAAAACATTATAAGTTTCACATTGGTGGTTAATGGGATGAATGATCTCCTTATATAGTCTTGGGCAATCCTTTCCTCGTGAGTTAACTTTTGAAGTTGATTAGGCCAAAAATCTATTTTCTTTACATGGTATTAAAACAGGACCACCTCAAATTCTTATTTTCGATGTTGTGCCCCCATATTAAATTGGACACGCTCCAGATATCCATCTATGGGGCATGAGGGGAGGGGGGGGGGGTGAAGAAGTCTTACATCAAGTGTAGAACAAAAGGACAGTTCAGTGCACTAAGCTCTCTCGCTATGTTCAGGGTCCGGAAAAGGGCCGGACCACAATGGTCTATTGTATGCCGTGTTATCCTACATTTCTGCAAGAAGCTGCTTTCACGGCTTGAACTCATGGTCTCTTGGTCACATGGCAGTAACTCTACTAGCGACGCCAAGACACCTCTTTACTATATATATTTAGAATGATATTCAAATAATATTCACCTTTACAATGTTCTTCAATTAATAGATAAACAATATTATGGCTCGCTATTTAAGTTACTTTCAATCATCGTATTTCTTCGATCAATTGTTTATCATTTATATTAAAGAACTTTGAGAGTCAATAATATTATTAAGGGAATTTTATATGTGATTTACGTAAAAACTGTGCAACAAGCTTCGAACATTTAAGTGTTAGGTTCATTTAGGACATATAATCGGACGCTTGAAGCACAACTATCACATATTAAAGCTCCATATGTGAGTCTCAACACGTTTTACAAATGCCTCATGGAGCCCAGTATAAATCCCAAAAAAAACTTAAAAACACTACCACTACCTTTTTTTTCTTTTACAAATTGTTATAAATAGCTGTATGCCAAGGTGAGTTAAAGTAAGTCAAACTTATTTGAAACATAAACATATAATACAAAGAACCCAAAAATTGTAGAAAGAAAACTTCTTCAAATGGTACAAGCAACTCACTAAACACCAACCCTAATTAATAACTTATCAATCTCTTTTACTTTTTATTATCTATCCCTCAAAATCAGTCCAAAAAAACACCGTCACCTCACCGTTTTCACTTAGCGGTGACAACTGTTCACTCTTCCTTCATATCAAACGGTGACCATCATTCACGGTGTTATCTAGTACAGGGTAGTATTTCTGTTTACCTCACCTTTGTCACCACCACCAAACACCAAATCCAACCCTTCATTTTTTCTTCTCTATTTTTTTTGCTTTCATTTCCCCATGTAAGTTAAGTGTTTGTGAAATTCCTCAGAGAGAGTAAAGTTTAAAAAAATTGAAGGATGAGGATGGTAAGGGCCATTGATTCATCAGAGTGCCCTAATGTTTGTGGGTTCTTGATTGTTGAAGCTTATCCCAAAAGGTACTCTTCCAAGATCCCTTCTGATTTAGTCCTTTTCTTGGGCCTTGGCTTCATTGATTGGTAACCCTTTAATACAATCAAATGATACACAAAATATATATAGTTTTGTTATTAGTTGTGAAAAAGGATACAATTTTTATGTAGGATTTGGGGGAAATAAAGACTATGGGTTTTACAAGATTTGTCTTTGGAGAGTTTAATGAGATTCTTGGGTTAGGTCTAGTGATTTTTTTTTCTAGTATGTTTTTAATTTTATAGCAATTTCTTGGTATTTTGACTAATTTGCTTTGTGGGTTTTAGAGGGTTTGTAAGTTATGCGACTGTGAATGTTGTGTTGGGACTAGTATGATGGATGCGTTCTCTGTAAAGATTGATTTTTTTTCAAGAAATATCCTATGGGTACTTAAATATTGGAGCTAGCATTAGCAATAGAAGTCCCTAATTTTGAAGGGGAGGAGAAATTTGTGAAATGGGAGATACACTTCTCACAACACTGTCAATGGAGAATAATCATCACCCTTCAACCCTTTTGTCCATGGATTCTAGTGCTTCTTCTTCACATGATGAATTAGACCTTGAGATGAATCGCCAAGTCGTCATAACTCGTCCCCCTGACATCAATTTACCCTTATCAGCTGAGCGTACCTCGCCTCCTCCGCCGTGGAACTCTGAACACTGTGATATTCTTGATGTCGGGCTTGGGACCCAGATCTATGAAACCGAAACTTTCCTTAGTGTTGTGCCTAAAGTAGGGAGGAAATGCGCGAAACGCGTAGATAGCATCTGGGGTGCTTGGTTTTTCTTTAGCTTCTATTTTAAGCCTGTTTTAAGTGAGAAATCTAAGGCTAAGATGATCCGGGACAGTAACGGAGTTTCGGGGTTTGATAAATCTGATCTCCAGCTTGATGTTTTCATGGTTCAGCATGATATGGAGAATATGTACATGTGGATATTCAAGGATAGACCTGAGAATGCATTGGGTAAGATGCAGCTACGGAGTTACATGAATGGTCATTCTCGTCAAGGGGAACGTCCATTTCCGTTTAGTGCTGATAGGGGTTTCATTCGATCCCATAGGATGCAAAGGAAGCATTATAGAGGCCTATCGAATCCTCAGTGCGTTCATGGGATTGAAGTTGTGTCATCTCCAAATCTCATGCTTCTTGATGAAGAGGAGCGAAAAAGATGGAAGGAACTCACGGGTAGGGATGCTAACTTCACTATCCCACCGGAAGCTAGTGATTATAGTACATGGAGAAACCTCCCCAACACCGAATTTGAGCTTGAGAGGCCACCTCCGCCGGTAAAGAGTAATCCACATTCCAACTCGAAGAAACTGCTTAATGGTTCTGGACTTAATTTGTCTACTCAGACGTCACCCAATCATAGCAATGGAGACGCGATGGATCTACTACCTGTCAATGGAAAAAGGAAAAAGGACTTCTTCTCGAATGGAAGTGATCAAGAAGAGTGTTATCTGCAAGTAAATCCTCCTTCCTTTCAAATTCCAGACCTGGAAATACACCCAAATGAACCGCATTGGTTAAATGAATTTAACGGGGTGATGAAGGATGCTTATGGGCCTGTCACAGCTGCAAAATCCATCTATGAAGATGATGAAGGTTATTTGATCGTAATCAGTTTGCCGTTTGTTGATCTTCAAAGAGTGAAAGTTTCATGGCGCAATACGCTCGCACATGGAGTAATCAAGGTGTCTTGTTTGAGCACATCTCGGATTCCATTCATCAAGAGACAGAATAGGACTTTCAAGCTTGAAGTTTCATCCTCGGAACACTGCCCTCCGGGAGAGTTTGTCAGAGAAATCCCTCTGCCAACCAGGATTCCTGAAGATGCTAAAATTGAAGCATATTATGATGGATCAGGAACAGTGCTTGAGATATTGGTGCCAAAAGTTCGCGAGGGGACAGAAGAAGAACATGAAGTTAGGGTTTGTCTCCGTCCTCACCTTGTCGGAAACGACCTCATGTTGACCTAGACACGTACTTTGGGAGATGCATGGGTGGTTGATTGTTAGAGCTGGGGCTTTATTCAGCACTGACTTTGTATTATCTATAGTGTGGTTTTATGGAACTGATTATGATCTTATGTTCCATTTTCACACACTAAATGTTGTGGTTGGTAGTTCTTTTGTTGACTAGTTTTTATTGTGACAGTGTTTGCTATGAAATTTCACCCGTTGGTTTATCAGCATAGTCATTGATATTGTGTTATCTATTAAATTCATAGCTTTTCATGCTTAGCATAGCAGTTTGGTAAGCTAACAAAAAGAAGTATTTGATTTTTTAACTTCTTTTTATTGTGGAAGTTTGGTTTTTTGGATTGCTTGTTTATTTCTTGGAAGAATGTATAATGTTGCATAGTAAAATGATTTCTAGTTTTTGTAATCAAGAAACTACTTCAGCCCATTTTAAGTTAGCACAGTGAATGAACAGGCACTTGAGTCTGAAACTAAAGAATTTAGGGAAAAAATGGGTAGTCGAAGTGTGTAATAGATGGCGAAAAACCGAGTTAGCAAAGTAGTTGAAGTGTGCGATAGAAAGAAAGTACAAAAACGAGTTAGTAAATAATTGAAGTGTCGATAGAGTGTGGAAAGACGAATCTATTGACTATTGAGTGAGCCCATAACTTGTTGAGTGAGCCAATGGATAGTTCAGGTGCGCTTTATATGAATCTATTGTATTATTAGCTTCTTTTTCCAAAAAAAAAAAACCAAGGCCACAGAAACAGAGGTATAAAGCAACCACATGACTTCTATCCTTGAGGCATACGCATCTAAGTTTCAAGCTATTGATATTTTCATTCCCTACCTGTTTGTTTTCATTTGTAGTCTCTTATTTATCTTGGACACTACTAGAGGACGGACTTATCTTATGTTTTTAAGGACCACAAGTCCACATCATGAGAGCCAATAACACTGAGACACGTATAGATTTTTTAATAGCTGGGGCCTGATAGAGAAACATATTGGTCAAAACCTAGTTTTCGACAAGTCTCTTATTAAGAAGAATTGATGGGGACTACGAGTTTTTATTTCTTTTCTAATTGCTCTTGGATCCCTAATGGGATTTTCTTTTCAAGATGGACTTCTTCCTTTAATTAATTTCATTTTACGACATTCTGCATGTTATAAAGAGATATATTATCTTTTGTACTACCTGCTCATGAAAAGATATTGTAAACAAATCGTGAAGTAAAAGATTTTAGAAACAAATAAGGTTAATGTTGGGTTTGGTGTTGTGATATTCTACCCAACATATCATTTTTTTGCACTAAGTTGAAGTTAAGAAATGTTGGAACAAATGTCACAACATTCGGACCAACATTTTTATGACAAACGGTTTTGCCTTACTTCACGGACTGAAGCAATTCTCGTGGAATTTTTACTGCGATGGAGAAGTGACTTGGCAAGGTAATTATGAGTTGATGAAAAACGTGGGAAGAACAAGTCAAAGCCATTGCTATGCTTGGAGAACAAGTCCAAGAAGTTAGAGGATTTTGTTCCATGATCTTCTCCAACAAACCCTATCAGCTGCCCACCTTTCCCTCAACCTCCACAATCAATCGATGAGTTTTTCAAGGAAGACTCTCTACTATAAATAGAGAGGCTACAAGAGTGAATCGATATTCAGAAACATATTGCAAAAATATCAAGAGAGCTATCGAGAATTCATCTCAGAAAACTGGATTGCAAATGTTGTCTGAGCGTGTCGACAACATTTTGTCCAACATTATAATTGTTGCTTAGATTCTAGATTTGTTATGTATTGAAGCAATTATAATGAGATGTTGTCTATGTCTATTTAGGTAGATTTTTCAGGCAGAAGTCATCTGCGACTTCAACATTTTAATTCCTTTTAGTTTTATTTTGTAAAATTGTAAAAGAATGAATTTATTCAATTGTATATAAATATATATAATACTTTCGGTCATTGATCGTAATAGGTTATATATATTATATAACCTATGTAAATATTAAACCTTTGTGTTCTTCATTATTTCCTCTGCAATTTACTCTTCAAATGTTTTTCTGTTTTATCAAAATGTTGTCACTTGTATCAGACGACATTGTCACTGACATTTAGAACTGAATTGGCATTCGATTTTATTTTCAGTTTATTTTTATTGTTCCATAGCATATCCGGACCTAACAAGTAATAAATCACCATAATCAAAATCGCTTGGATCCTTTGAAGCATTTCAGAATTTTGACTTCCGCCAACTCAATTTAGTTCTCCAAATGCGTTGAGGTCAAAGGAGAACTACTAGGATTAGACAATGCAAAGGCTACAGAAGCAAATATAGGAAAGAGCAATATTTGAATATTGATATACTACTTAGAAATAAAAGATTGTACTTGATTGCAAGAAAGAAAAAAATATTCATGAAGTTCCTGCGATAAACAAACTACTAGGAAGAATCTTTGAAACAAAAAGTGCAGGTCTTTAAAAATAAAAAATCAAAAACAATATAGGAGCAGCACCAACTTAGTCCACCTCCTCAATCTTAGGTCCAGCACCACCGCCACTAGGAGCAGGACCCTCATCATCCATGGCACCACCATGTCGCCACCTGCCCCCTGGTACATCTTTGCAATGATTGGGTTGCAGAGGCTCTCTCGCTCCTTCATTTTGTCTTCAAACTCATCCGCCTCAGCAAGTTAGTTGCCATCGAGCAATTGGATGGCTTCCTCAATCTTCTTGTCATCAGCAGACAGTTTGGATGCAATCTTCTCATCTTTCACGGTGTTCCTCATATTGTATGCATAGTTCTCCAACGCATTCTTGGCCTCAACCTTCTTCTTGTGCTCCTCATCCTCAAGACTTGTATTTCTCTGCTTCCTGAACCATCTTCTCGATCTCCTCCTTTGAGAGTCTGCCCTTGTCATTGGTGATGGTAATCTTGTTCTTCTGTCCGGTGGTTTTGTCCTCAGCAGAGACATTCAAGATACCATTGGCATCGATGTCCAAGCACACTCTGATTTGAGGAACTCCCCTAGGGGCAGGAGGGATGCCAGAGAGCTCAAATTTTCCAAGCAACTTGTTATCCCTTGTCCTTGTTCTCTCACCTTCATAAACTTGAATCAACACACAAGGCTGGTTGTCAGAGTAGGTTGAGAAGACCTGCTCCTTCTTGGTTGGGATAGTTGTGTTTCTAGGAATCAACAGAGTCATGACACCACCAGCGGTTTCCAAACCAAGGGAAAGAGGGTAACATCCAACAGCAAAAGGTCCTGCACCTTCTCATTACCCTCACCACTCAAAATTGCAGCTTGCACTGCAGCACCATAAGCAACAGCCTCATCAGGGTTGATGCTCTTGCAGAGCTCTTTTCCATTGAAAAAGTCTTGCAAAAGTTGTTGAACCTTTGGGATTCTAGTGGAGCCACCAACCAGAACAACATCATGAACTATGCTCTTGTCCATCTTAGCGTCCCTCAAACACTTCTCAACTGGTTCCATACACTTCCTAAATAGATCCATGTTAAGCTCTTCAAATCTAGCACGTGTGATGGTGGAGTAGAAGACAATGCCCTCATACAAAGAGTCAATTTCAATGGTGGTCTGAGCAGTGGATGAAAGAGTCCTCTTTGCCCTCTCACACGCAGTTCTTAACCTCCTGAGTGCCCTAGGATTACCACTGATATCCTTCTTGTTCTTCCTCTTGAATTCCTGAACAAAATGGTTCACCATTCGGTTGTCAAAGTCCTCACCTCCAAGATGGGTGTCTCCAGCAGTAGCTCTCACCTCAAAGATACCTTCCTCAATTGTGAAGAGAAACATCAAATGTACCACCACCAAGATCAAAGATAAGCACAATCTTCTCACCAACAATTGTTGCCTTCTTATCAAGACCATAAGCAATGGCAGCTGCTGTAGGTTCATTGACAATACGCATCACGTTTAGGCCTGAAATAACACCAGCATCCTTGGTGGCCTGACATTGGGAGTCATTGAAGTAGGCTGGAACGTAACCACAGCATTCTTAACAGTTGAGCCAAGGAAGGCTTCAGCAATCTCTTTCATCTTGATGAGCACCATAGATGAGATCTCCTCAGCAGCAAACTGCTTCTCCTCATCCTTGTTGACAACAATCATGGGCTTATCACCAGCACCAGGAATGACTTTGAATGTCCATAACTTCATGTCACTCTGAGCAGAAGCATCACTAAATCTCCTACCAATCAACCTTTTAGCATCTGCATGTGCACAAATTCAGGTCAACAATTAAAGACCGTTGTTTTGAAGAAACTGAATAAACAAACTAGTTATGCTCTTTCTACTCCAAATAAATTATAAATAAACTTCAAAGAAATTTCACATAACAGTTAACACATTTAAATGCTTATTATCGAACCAATAATTAGTTGGTTATTCCTAACAAGACCATCACTGAATAACCAAGCTCTATCTGCTCATCAGGAATCTCATAAGCAAGTCTACAACACTAAATAGTAAGAGAGCACAGAATATACATTAACTCAAATGAGTCTTAACTAATTAGTTGAGATTGATCGGCTTGACCAAACGAAGGACACAAATAAAAAGAACCACGGCTTTCCACGTACCACGATTCAACCAAAAATTTCACAAAGATCTTCAAACTAAACTATCCAAGGCCGATTTAACAGCATGATATTAAACAGCGTTTTCTCCCAAAATACTAACTTTTGTAGTGGGGAAAGGTGGAGTCACTTAACAATTAGCTGCTTGCCTAAACCAAGAAATAAAAAGATTGTGTTTTTAGACGTTCTAATAAATCACTGCCATTTATCACCACTTCAAGCAATACTCCTTCAAAGTTGGTAGATAATCGAACAGAAGTTCATAATACAATCTAAGTAGTCCAAATTATAGATCCAGTTTTACATTTAATCTAGCTTAACCTATTCAAAAGCACGATACTGAACTAAAATAGCAACAAATCAAACAGTTTTACACCTAATTTAGCTTAACCTATTCAAAATCACGGTACTTAACTAAAATAGCAACAGAACAACGGATCAAAATAAATAAACAACATTCTGTATCGGTCATACGATTAAATCGGTTCAAAATCAACAGATCGAAATTAAAAGTAAGACAATAACATCGTCGATCTATTAAGTACAATAAAAATCAATGAAAATACGAAGAACATCGCAGATTAGATAGAGATCTTACCAAAAACTGTGTTGATAGGGTTCAAAGCGACTTGATTTTTGGAAGCATCACCAATGAGACGCTCAGAATCAGTGAAACCAACGTAGGACGGCGTCGTTCTGTTACCTGGATCATTAGCAATGATTTCAACACGATCGTGTTGCCAAATGTCACAATCATAGTTTTATGTAATTCAGTTTAGTCCCCAAAGTATTTAAGTGATCATTTCTAGCCTTATAATTATAGTCTTCAAATTAGTTGTGTTTATTTGCATATTAGTCCTTATGATTATTAGAAAGTGGGATTAGGTCTATTGTCTGTAAGGCTATACATAGCCGATTAGTATTGTTCATACCAATCAGAAAAAAAATATCCAGAAACTACTTCTTCTTCTTCTTCTTCTGGCCTTCTTTATTTTCCTGTCAATTTTACCACTGTAACAAGAGTAATTATTCTCCTGTTACAAATGGTATCAGAACCAGCTTGGCTGACGGTGCCGCCATGGGAAATGTTAGGGTTACAAGAAGAGTTGTGTACTTTGAGAACTCAGTTGTCGACCTTCGTCGACAACACCGGCAAGAGGTTTGAAGCCTTAGAAACCAATCAATTGCAGTTCCAATCTCAACTTGACGAGTCACTAGAAATAAATAAGAAACTGGAGCTGATTTTGTAAAAAATGCACTCACCGACGAGCTTAACGCCACCGGCAAGTTCGGACCCTAGTTCTACAGCGACCTTAGGTACAACGGCTACCTTAAGGGCGATACCAGATGGAACACCACCGATTCTCAGCCAAAGCGAAGCAGGGCAATCCTCAGGTACTAAGTCACCCATCCCTAATACCCAAGCCATATACACTACATCCACCTTTCCTACGGGAAGGGGTTTCACTTTTCTCCCAGCTCCACTTTTCTCGAGTCCACCCCTTTATAGAAACCCTAATTTTGCCATGACATCTCCAATATCACCTAATTCCATAGTTCATAACCATGATACAACCGCCAACAATAGAACCTTAAAACCTAAGATAAATTTTTTAGAGTTTGATGGAACTAATCCTAGAAGCTGGCTTAGGAAATGTGAGAAGTTCTTTGAATTATATAACATATCTGAGCAAGAAAAGCTAAGCTATGCCTCAGTTCACATTGGAGAGAGAGTTGATGTGTGGTTTGACAATTGCATTAATAACAATATGAGGTAATGGCATGGCCAAAGTTTTGTGCTGAAGTGTGTAGGAGATTTGGGAATATTAGGTCTCATGATATTGTAGATGAGTTTAATAAGATTATGATAACAAGACCCTTACCCACCACCTGTTAAATTGTATGAAGAGTCTTTCAGAGCTCTCACACATTTTACCTCTCAAAGAAGCCCTCAGAATAACAACACAAGACCCTTAGCCACCACCTACCCCAGAAATACACAAACTACCACCACAAGATATCATACTAACCAACAACCACTAAGAATCACCTATTCTATCCAGCGAACACTAAACAAAGAACCATAGAAGTACTTCCCTGGGAATCAATGTAAAACAAGGGTAGTTAATGCCATAGAAGGGGTAGAGAGAAGAAGGTGAAGCCCAAGAGGTATTTGTGGATGTGGCTAAGACATTAGAAGAACTAAGGAGAAACAAGCTGAGGTATCAATACATGCACTACTAGGTTTAAATTCTTCCAAGGGAAAAAATTCCACTATAAAAATCATAGGGTATGCCAACAAGATACCTATGACAGTATTGATAGATAGTGGGTCCACACACTCATTCATTGACCCATACATTATCAAGAGGTTAAGACTACCAATGCAACCCATGAAGAAACCTATGAGGGTAATTGTAGCTAATGGACAGGAGATGAGTTGCCAATTGGAGAGTCCTTCATTTGGATGAAAAATGCAGAATGAACAATTCAACTTCAAACTCAGACTGCTAAAGGTGGGAGGATGTGATATGATACTAGGAATAGACTGGATAGATATGGTGGCCCTAGTGATATTGCATACTAGACCCCATAGCTTAAGTTTCATGTGTAATAAGAGAATGATCACATTGTATGGGAAACATGATGATGCTGGAATATCAATAGTGAACACTGAAGAGCTAAGAAGGATGCTACAATATGGCACTTGTGAAGTGGTGGCTGAACTGTCCATGATCAACCCAGGGGTATTAGTAAAGGAGAAACAAGTAGTGCATCCTGCTATTAACAAGTTATTGCAAAAATATCAACCCATCTTTCAAGAACCTACTGAGTTGCCACCAAAGAGATAGTGTGATCATATGATCAACCATATCCCTGTAGCTTAACCCTTTAACTTAAGACCCTACATATATTCTTATGATCAAAAGAATACCATTGAGTCTATCATTACAGATATGATCAAGGCTGCTACTGTAGTACCCAGTCAGTCAGCCTTTGCATCACCTGTATTGTTAGTTAAAAAGAAAAACTCCACATGGAGGTTGTGCGTAGACTATAGGAGGTTAAATAGTCTAACTGTGAAGAATAAGTACCACATCCCTATGATATATGACCTACTGGATGAGTTATTTGGAGAAAATGTGTTTTCTAAGGTGGATTTAAGGGCTGGGTACCATCAGGTGAGGATGAAAGAGGGAGAATAACAAAACTGCACTTAGAACACACCATGGTCTTTGGGAGTTCAGGGTGATGCCTTTTGTCTTAACTAATGCCCCTGCGATCTTTCAATCCCTTATGAACTGTGTCTTTAAAGAACACTTAATAAAATTCATCTTAGTGTTCTTTGATGACATAGTGATCTATAGTAAGACCGTGGATGAGCATCTTGTACATTTGGAGATTGTTTTAAAATTTTTGAAGGAAAACCAACTATTTATCAAGTAAGGCAAGTGTGAATTTAGACAACCTCAAGTAGAGTACTTGGGGAACATTATCAATGACAGATGGGTGAGTACTGATCCAAGCAAGGTTGCTGCAATGCTAGATTGGCCCTATCCTAAGACTATAAAAGAATTAAGAGTTCCTCGAACAATGTGATATCTCACACCGGGTAAATCCTTATGCCCACATTAGCAAGCCACTGACAAATTTATTGAAAAACAGGGAATTTTTGTGGAATCCGAAGGCTGAAGCAACCTTCAACCAGCTTAAGGTGGCTATGTCAAGCACCCAAAAACTAGCACTATCTGATTTTTTGTACTAGAGGTTGATGCATGCAACACTGGTATTGGTGTTGTGTTGATGCAAGAAAAGAGACCCTTGACATTTATGAGCCAAGTTTTGAGCAAAAGACACCAAGGCATATCCACTTATGAGATGGAGTTAATAGCACTGTTGCAAGTTGTTGATAGGTGGAGACACTATTTGCACCCCTATCATTTCATAATAAAGACTGACCACTTCAGTCTGAAATTCTTACAAGACCAGAAAATAACCACCTCTTTGCAACATAAAGGGCTAACTAAATTGATGGGATTAAGCTTTAATATTAAATACAAAAAAAAAATTGAAAATGTGGTTGCTGATGCCTTATCCGGAAGGTTGCCTCTCAAAAGGACAATACCATGAAAATAGATACAACACAATGTTTGGTGATAACATAAGTACAACCCAAATGGATTGATGAAATTCTTAATAGTTATAGAGGGGACCAAGAAGTGTTACAAGCCATCACCACTCTTAGTGCCAAACTTGACCCTGAATTGAACATTTCCTTGCAACAAGGAGTGCTAAGATATAAAAGAAAGGCTTGGGTGGGACAAAATGGACATATGAGGCAGCAATTGACTCTAACAATACACAAACTAGGACCGGGAGGACATTCAGGAGTCTGGGCTACTTATCAGAGACTAAAGGCAGTATTCTATTGGCCTGCCATGATTGAGCAAGTTAAGGTTGTAGTACAAGTATGTGATGTGTACCAAAGATACAAAGATGAGCAAACTGCATATACATGCTTATTGCAACCTCTTCCTATCCTTGAAGGAGCATAGGAGTATATTTCAATGGATTTTATTGAAGGTCTACCCAAATATGAAGGGAAAGATAATGTGTTAGTGGTTATTGATAGATATAACAAGTATGCACACTTCATTGCCACTGCTCACCCTTTTACTGCTTCACAAATACTAGGATATTCCTAGACAACATCTATAAGCTACATGGACTACCCAAGAGTATAGTGTCTAATAGATATAAAATGTTCATTAGCAATTTCTGGAAAGAGTTGTTTAGACTTCTGCAAGTTCAGCTTTGTTACAGCTCAACCTATCATCCACAAACAGATGGCCAAACTAAGAGGATCAACTGGTGCTTGGAAAACTACTTAAGATGCATGACTAGCCATAAACCAAATGATTGGCACAAATGGCTATCCATGCTGAATTGTGGGACAATAGTAACTACCACACATCTTTGAAAATGACCCCTTTCAAAGTGTTGTATGAGTATGTTCTCCCTCAACTGATTTTTGAGCTCATTGCTCAATCTAAAGTAGGTATTGCTGATCAAATGCTTAAGGAAAGGCAACTAATGGCCAAAGTATTGAAGGAGAACTTGACTAAAGCACAAAACAGGATGAAGGCTAATGTAGACAAGAAAAGAACTGAGAGGGAATTCAACGTGGGAGATTGGGTGTTTTTGAAGTTGCAACACAATAGACAAACATCTATAGCTATAAGAAAAAGTCTCAAACTAGCATCAAAATTCTATGGCCCCTACCAGATCACTCAGAAGATTGGACCAGTGGCATATAAATTAGCCTTACCAGTGACTGCAAAAATACATCCAGTCTTCCATATTTCTCAACTCAAGAAAAGGATAGGGGATCACATTATACCTTCTATTGATCCTCCATTTTGTTCAACAGATAGTCAGCTAGTGACAGAACCAGTTGCAGTGTTGGATAAGAGAATGATCAAGAAAGGAAATAGAGCTACCACTCAGATTTTGGTTCAATGGGCCAACCTACTACCTGAAGAAGCTACATAGGAGGATTTTCAATTCATGAAGTCATATTTTCCAGACATAGCTGAGTTTTAAAGGGAGAAGCTTATTCTCAAGGAGGATAGGGTGTCACGACAAAGTATTGTGGCATAGTTTTATGTAATTCAGTTTAATCCTCAAAGTATTTAAGTGATCATTTATAGCCTTATAATTATAGTCTTCAAATTAGTTATGTTTATTTGCATATTAGTCCCTATAATTATTAGAAAGTGGGATTAGGTCTATTGTATGTAAGGCTATACATACCCGATTAGTACTGTTCATACCAATCAGAAAAATATCCAGAAATTTCCTTGCTTCTTCTGCTGTCCTTATTTATTTTCCTGCCAATTTTACCACTGTAACAAGAGTAATTACTCTCCTGTTACAGCAACCACTGACATGTGAGTATGTAGTACCAAGATCTATTCCGATCGCCGGTCCTTCTCCTTTACCGCCCATCTCTTTTACTCGATTTCTCTTAGTGTCGGCTAATTTGACAGCGATGAAGAACTAAGGTTTTTAGGGGGAATTTAGGTTGTGAAGATGAAGGTTTGTTCTCTAGAATGTTCGAAACCCTAATAAGGAGTATGTCGACTACCGCTAGATCTCTGAAACAAAAAGGGAGAGGGAAACAACTAGAGATGAGTTGGCAATTCAAATTGGATTAAGAAAACTTTAATTTGATTTTTTTTTCAGATTTAAAAATTTACAATCCAAACTCGAATCAAATAAGTTTGGATATATATATATATGGCGAACGAAAGATATTGTGAATAAATAAAAGCACGTCTTACTCATTAACATCTCAAAAATATTTTGTCATGATTAAAGCAATCAAACCAACTCTCATACGAGCTCTCAGTGGTTTATTCATCTGACCGTAAACTAGGACCACTTTTAATTCTACAACATTTTCTTCATTAATCACTCCAGATTCTTTCATTTCCATGTAAAGATTATTTCCTTCCTGAATACGTTTATCCATTCCGCCAAATACGAATACTCCCCTGTGAGCTTTAGCTATATATAGATATAGCTCTAGATTCTTTCATTTTCATGTAAATATTATTTCCTTCATTCCACCAAATACGGATACACCCCTGTGAGCTTTATATATATATACACAATATGTTTTAGAGTTTTAGATGTCATTAATATAATTTTTTATCAAATTATAATAAAACTCATTGAAAATATAACAAATCTCATATTTTACTTGTGAGCTACACCGAGTATGTAATTATTGATGTTAAAATATAACAAACAACCATTAATTAATTTACTAAAAATATACCTCTATTTTCAATAATTACTTTTGGATTACATGCATTTTAAAAAAAAAAAAATTACATCGGTAGGAGAAACAGGACGACAATAAAGCTAACCAAGTTGGCTTAACCCTCAATCACTATATGCATTAAATGTATGTTTAAGAACTATTTATTCTCTATTCATTTCAATTATGTAAATATTTTTAAAATTGTTGTTGTTATTATCATATCACTTATACAAACAGATTATTTTAATTAGATTTTTTGTGTTCAATTATTTTATTATTTCAAATATTGTATATACTTGAAAACTATTTTCATGTTTTTACTTCTTAAATAAGATTTATTGTTGTATTGATAAGTTCCTACTACAACATTCCAGTGTAGTCAACCTTTCTTTCTCGCCTTTCTTCCAGCTTTTTCCAGATAAAGGTCTAATAGAGTTTTTCATGTTTTTACTTCTTAAATAAGATTTATTGTTGTATCGATAAGTTCATACTACAACATTCCAGTGTAGTCCCACAAAGTGAGGTCTGAGGAGGGTAGAGTGTATGCAGATCTTACCTCTACCGGTGAAGGTAGTGATGTTCTTTTCGATAGACCCTCGGCTCGAAGAAATACAAACTAAAGCAGTCCATAAAAAGAAGAAAAAACGTTAAAGAGTCATGGCAAAATACTGGATAAATCATTGTACAACAGTATGAAAAAGGAACAATAATGTAACTACCACGAAATCATACGACAATCGAAATACAAGAAACAACACGCAACTACCTATTAGTCTTCTACCCTGATCCGTGCTCTCCATAATTCACTCTCTAAGGTCATGTCCTCGGTAAGCTGAAACTGCGTCATGTCATATCTAATCACTTCTCCCCAATACTTCTTCGGCCTACCTTTCCCTCTCCTAAAGCCATCCATAGCTAACCTCTCACACCTCCGCACTAGAGCATCTGTGCGTCTCCTCTTCACATGTACGACCATCTCAGTTTCACTTCTCTCATCTTATCCTCCACCAAGGACATCTCCACCTTATCCCGAATATCTTCATTTCTAATACTATCTCTCCTCGTATGCTCACACATTCATCGCAACATCTTTATATCTGTCACCTTCATCTTCTGAACGTGAGAGTTCTTGACTGACCAACACTCCGTCCCATACAACATATTAAGTTCATAATATAAACTAAAAAGAGAAAAATATATTATAATATTAAAAGAGACTAAGCTTTATTATTTAGATTGCAAATTTTAAAGTGTGCAACTAAGATCAAAGAGAGCAAATGTCAATTGTTTAATATTGGGGGAGGTGTTTGATTTTTAAAGTGAAATTATAAAAAATGATATCACCTTTCGTTAGAAGATATTTCTTTGTCCAAAATAAGTGTCATTTTAGTAAAAAAACATTGTCCCAAAATAATTATTGCTTAAACTTATTAAATAACAGTTGCTTCTTAATAGGATTCAATTTTACATTTAATAGTCAAAAGGGATAATTTAGTTAATTATATTATATTTATTAATTTCCTAAGATAAAGCGGCATTTATTTTGAACGGCTGGAGAATTAATTTATAATTGATGTAGGCCAAATTGGTAAAGCATCCCATACTTTGTGGCAAAAAAACATGAAAAGTCGTTCCATTGCAAAATACCCCCATCTAATTTGAGTTCGGAACTTAAATGACTAAAAAAAAAAAAAGAGAAGCAATCAAAGTACCTAAAAAAAATTACTATATTAAAGTAAAATGGCATTTGGTACTATGATAATTTTTTTTAAAAAAAATTAGGTCATGTAAGTTTAGAACTCCATCTAAATTTGTTGAGATATTCAACTATCCCCGGCCGACTTCAATAGTAGGCCGCTATTCGGTCCAATGGAAAATTTGGGATACTTGTAAACTCTAGTCTTATAACATGGCTAACGCAAACTTTGGGACCAACTTTAATTGATTTTGGCTCATAATAAGGGGTGGTTATTGGGGATGTTGATGAGCCCGGGAGGAGACGATGAACTTGATATGACACTTGGAAACTTATTTTTCCTACTTCTATTAAGAAAGTTATTTTTCTCATTTTTTTAAACAACTTGTTTTCCTAAAAAAAAAATGTCCAAAATTTTTAACCAACCAAACATAAAAAAAAATTAAAAAACATTTTTTGGAAAATATTTTCCCTCGTACCAAACACACCCGTAGAGTATACTTCAAGTCACAAATTGTCTCCTAACTCTTAATGAGAGGTCGCTAACAAATTAGAGTAGGGAGGAAATTTCTTATCAGGTTATCAAAGAATCAAGCAATCTCTGAGTTAATTTAGTAAAGTTACTAAACTAAGTCGATCAACTTTGCACATTTTGCTCAGAATAAAGTCAATAAACTAATTTTACCATGTAAGAAATTACCCCCTCCACCCAAATTTATGTGATGGTATTTGTTGGACCCGGAGTTTGATAAAAGAATGAAGACTTCTAAAATTTGTAGTCTAGATTAGGTCATAGATATTTGTGTGACTATAAATCATTTCATTAAGAATAAAAAAGGTATTTTAAAATTAGATTGTTATTAAATATAAAAATGTGTTCTTTTTTGGAACTGAACAAAGAAAAGAGTCACATAAATTGAAAAGAAAAATGGAGAGAGTGCTGAACTTTGTTCACCTTGCTCAGGATAAAGTCAATAAACTAATTCTATCACGTAAAAATGACTACACTTTGCATACCTTACTCAGTGTAAATCACTAAACTAATTATTTGGTACACATCACTAAACTAATCTGAACAAGGGCGATATATAGAGTTACAACAACTATAAGGATATCAAGTTGCTAAGACACACTATGAAGTCTGGAAGAGGGTGGTCGAGTTGAGGATGAGAAGGGATGTATCAATATCTGAGAGCCAGTTTGAATTTATGCCGGATCGATCGACTACAGAAGCTATTCATCTTGTCAGAAGATTGGTGAAGCAGTATAGAGACAAAAAGAGAGACCTTCACATGGTGTTCATTGATCTGCAAAAGGCATATGATAAAGTTCCTCGGGAGGTCCTTTTGAGATGCTTGGAATCTAGAGGTGTACATGTGGCCTACATCAGGGCAACTAAAGACATGTATTTGAGGGTGGCAAGACTCGGGTTAGGACGGTGTGCTGGCCAGTCAAGAACGTCCACGTTCAGAAGATGAAAGTAGCGGAGATGTGGATGCTCAAAAATGGATGTGTGGTCATACTAGGAGAGATATGATCAGGAATGAAGATATACGGGACAAGGTCGGAGTGGCCCCTTTGGAGGACAAGATGAGGGAAGCGAGACTGAGATGGTTTGAGCATGTGAAGATGAGGTGTGAGGATGCGCCAGTCAGGAGGAGGTGTGAGAGATTGACGGTCGTAAGAGTTATGAGAGGTAGAGGTAGGCCGAAGAAGAACCGGGGGGAGGTGATTAGACAGGATATGACTCTACTCTAGTTTATTGAGAACATGACCTTAGATAGGAATATTTGGCGGTTGAGGATTATGATAGAAGGGTAGTAGGTATTCGAGTTTTATCGCGTTGTGTGTGAGAGGGGCTAGCCTTTCCATCTCCTCTTCTCCTTGTCTTAGATGTATTATTTTGATATCACGTCGATCATTATCTTTATGTGTGTATTGCTATGTTGTACAATTTGTTTTGTATCTTGATATTTACTGCCTTATTTTTCATGCAACCCTATAATGATTACATTTTTTAGTCGATGATCTATCGAAAACAGTCTCTCTATCCCGTAAATGTAAAGATAAGGTCTGCGCACCTCCTACCCTCTCTAAACCCCACTTGTGGGATTACACTGGGTCTGTTGTTGTTATTTTATCACTAAACTAATTCTATCACGTAATAAATTACTGAACTTTCGCACCTTGTTCATATAATAATTTGGTTGGAAAACCCTCGAGCTCACACCGAAAATCCGAATAGGCAAGCAACATCATTCAAAATGTCAAAGTGGCTTTACCATGTTATGTCGTCACATGTGATTTATTAAAATGGAATAGTACATAAATGCAAAAATAATTTTCCATTTAATAGCTATAAGTTATACATCCAAACTTATAAATTTACAACACTAATTAGTAAAAAATGCTAAAATATTAGAATTTATTAATTTAATATCATATAATCTAAACCGATAGCAAGGATAGATATAGATTTTGGTAATCTATTTGTAAAAGAAATGTATAGATGATCTTCACTTTCACAATGTTCTTAATTAATAAAAATGCTATTGTGACTCATAATTTGAGTTACTCTTAATTTTCATATTTATCATTTATTAAAAAATTTAAAGGGCAGCATTACTAATTAGAGATTTTGATACGTGATTTGCATAAGAATTGTTCAATGAGCATTGCGCATTAGGGGTTGGTTAGGCCAGGCGCTTGGGCATAGGCCTTGCAAAACAAAACCTCACACATGAATACCTTTACGTCTTGCAAACATCCCGACATAACCTTCTACAACTTCTTTGGATGGTTTTAAATAATGTTTATTTTGATTGTTATTTGAAATTTATTGTATCGTATCGTTAAATTCATCATTATGTAATGACATGTAACGATTTATTTGGTGTGATTGCATCGTTATCATATTTTTTTCTCAGTTTACCTTTACTTATAATATTAACTAAAGATCCTATTTTATTTTTATCCGACATTTTTATAGTAACTCTACCTCAAATTCTATTTTTCTTATAGGTTTATGCTTCAATTGTTGATGCTAGACATTATATTACAACGGAAAAAGATACCATATATCTAACCCGTGTATTCATCAAGATAATTTAACACGATAAAATATAATACACCCATTATAAAACAATGTGTATCCACCACCCAAACAAAGTGTTATCATTTGATTTTTTACGTTTCCATGGTGTTCTTTTATGGGGAATTTAATGTTTTTTTAGTCGGTAGGCCAAAAAAATTAATCAACCGTCTAATATTTCCTCCGATCAATTTTAATTGTTGCTAACTTTTATTACGCCTATTAAAAAAGTAAAAATAAGTTATAATTTACTAAATTATTCTTATTTATAGATATTTTTTAAGAATTTAACATTATTAAATAAAACTACTACTTTAATGCCAAGAAATATAGTTGGATGTAATTGTCAACTTAATTTTTGAATTCCTAAAGTGATAGTACTATATTTGGGGATAATTTCTTAAGCTAAAGAGACCGTTTTTGAATTCCTAAAGTGATAGTACTATATTTGGGGATAATTTCTTAAGCTAAAGAGACCGTTAAAATGGAACGAAGGGGGTAATTTATAGTTATCAATGTATACTCAATTAGTTACGAGTTTTTTTTTTTTTTTGGAGGAAATGAGATCTCCAAATCCTTCAGGATCCAAACAGAGTATATCAACCGAGCCATACGAGGATGTTACTACATCCAGTACAGGACACATTACAGACTTTCATGATTTATTATTTTTATCAGAAGAGCCATAAAAGTAGGATACTACTACTACATTCATTAGAAGATACATTTCAAGACTTCCATAATTTATTAGACTAATCAAATATCGAAATAGAATTAAACTGATGCAAGAGAATGTCTCCTCATAATCTTTGATAGGTCTGTGAAAAAACCTCAATTGACGAGGTGAGTTTTTACCCAGTTCTAGCTGAAAATCCCATCTTTCTGCTTAATTTGATTATTGTTTTTCTCATTTCTGTTACTGCTTGCTGATCAAGGCAGATAAAGATTTCCAAAGGATTATCTGCTCCCCAGCTTTGTAATTTATCACCAAGTATACAAATGGAACTGAATGAGAAGTGCACCAACTTCAAATTTCTGCAGACAATCAAATCCGCCACTTTGACATAGAAGCCTCCACATTTGATCAATACAACGACCCTATTACCTATGGCAGTAGATGACTAGGACCTCTCCAGCAGCTGCAAAATATATTATGACACACCAGAGACAGCTTCACTTTCCTTGTTTCGAGCGTTAGCCAGACTCGGTAGCTCTGGGGTGAATCAAAAGAAAAACTAGCAGCACATACAAGACCAAACATAATTTCACAACCTACTCCAGCAATCTGTTTCTGAAATTAAGGAATTTCTCCACAATTTGTTTTACATAAAAACAACAGAAGGCAAAGCAATAGCAAGAAAATACAGAGCGTGTACAAGGCAGGTGTTATACATCATCACATGCTTAAAGGAGAAGAAAATGTGGCAACAATACCAAGCACACTCTTAACATAAGTTTTATGATTTTCCAGCAGTACGTAGGCTCTGCCCCTTTCAGTGTTTTCCCCAGAATATGTATCATCACTTCTCTTCAAGAATACTTTGTACTAATTCATGAAAAGAATAACCTTCGATCCTGTGGATGGTTGCACATGTTACAAGACAAGTATCCCATCAAGCATGTCAGGATATCAGTTCGTCTGCATTGCTTCTGCTTCTGCGTGATACTTTTCCAATTCAGCATCAAGATCTTCTGCAGACACGTTCTCACCACGACCTCTGCCTCTTCCACCATCCTTTCTCATGCCCCCTCCTCTACCACCTCGAGGACGTCTAAATCCACCACCTCTTTGTTGACTGTCGAATTTCAAGATAAAGTTTAAAAAGTTATTCAAGACAATAACTAACGAAGAAAGAAGATCATAAATAATATCCTTATCAAGCTAAAAGAATCTTCACTGATCTGGTGTACGTCCAGATGCCACATGCCTTGAACATACTCTCTCTCTCTATATATGTATATATATATATATATATATAATGTGGTTGTTAAAGGTTTACTTCATTGAAAATCTAGTAACACAAGAAAGTGTTGTAAAGGTATATATACAAGGAGCTGCTTCTGCCACAGAATTTTCTTTGCATATACCAACAATAACAATGATGCCTCAATTCCAACCAAGTTACGGTTGGCTATATGAATACTCATTGACAACGTTACTCACACTTAACATCTCATGCCAATATACATTTTGCATTTCACTTTTGAGCAAAGCAACACCAAATTACATATAAACAATACGAGGGAAGTGCAATGACACTTTCTTTCCTTCTTTCTTAAAGAACACATCTTATTTTTAGTATGAAACATTTCATTAGAGAAGTCAAAGCAATGAAAGCTTCCGGTCAAAACCCGAAACAACCAACTACACAAGGTCGATGCAAAGAAGAATGTAGAAATAGTCAAATAGATAGGACTTTCATAACACATAAATCATCCACAATAAGCCAATTATCAGAAGTTAGAATACTGATATACCAACTTACATACCATTTACAGTTAAACTACTAATAAGAGATCTAGATAATGCCTGGGAGTTCGGAAGTACGACTCTTTTCTTTTCAAAAAAATAATGCCTGGGACTTAGCTTTGACGACTATCCTATTTATCAAACTATCTTAAGCCCATCCAAGATTTTTTTTAAAATTAAGGTCAGCTATTTGGAAGTCAGAGATACCTTCACATACAATGCATAAAGCTTGGGTGCTCGTTTACCAACTATAGGTGTGGACATTTTCCAACACTAGCAGGACACTTACCTAACTGTTACTTTGTCAAGATTGTATCTCATTTTTGACAAATATATCCAGCTTGTATCAGGAAAAAAAAATTATTTGGTAAGGTATTAAGTCAACTTAGAGTTTCAAAATTGTAAGAAGTTTCAAGAAGCTACCAATCTGAGGGGGAAAAAGACAATCTATTAACATTATTTGAATGTGATATAGACAATTGTCCTTATGTACTACTCCCTCCATTTCAAAATAGTTGTCACGTTTCGCTTCACAGTAATTTAACTAATCTTCATAACTGAATTGGATTAGATTAATTCAATATTCTAAAATTAAAAATTCAAACACTATACCAGAAGTACTATAAGTTGCAATTCTTCTCATATCAATATGGGGAAAAATATATATCTTAAATTATTGGTCAAAATCCATGTAATTTGACTCTCGAGAAGTGAAACGTGACAAGTAGGTTTAGACGGAGGGAGTAAGAAGCATCCAATTTTTATAATTTATTGGATGTCATTGTGATAAATTACACGCCAAAGGACATGTAGCGCCAACAATGTCAGATATTTAAGATTAGGAAATTGAAGGATCCCTAAAAGAGTGATTATTCTAACATGAACTGTATGCAACCTATTGCTAGCTCTTTCTGGGACCCTTGCCAAGAAACTCTGCAAAGTTCACATAATTCTTATTTCTTCCAGTTTTAAAAAAAGGAAAATCTCATTGAAGGGAAATTAACATCTGACATTACATAATAAACAGTTTAGACTTAAGGAGTTAATTCATGCAAATGATCCATTCATACAGTACAAGAAGCTGTGATCACTATAGATAGATTCACATCCTTCATTTAACTTCAGCGAACTGAATTTTATTTTTGCGACTTATCTTCCACTTTATACACTAAGCAGTAAATTAAAATGTTTGACAAAAGAAAAATGTTGCCCCCAGTGGTACCAAGCTGGGTGAAGCTCAGCAAATTGAGGCCACAGTGCTTGCAGTAATCTGAGAAATCCCATCTAAATTTTGGATGAAAAAAGTACTACAACAGAAAAAGTACCTTCTTGGAGCAGGATTTGGATTTCCATATAAACGATTTCTAATTGGAGGAAGCGCTGGAGGAGCGGCATTTGTTCCAGCAAACTCGATTTTCATGGGCTTCCCATCTAGCTGAACATTGTTGTATCTCTTGATAGCTGCCTCTGCATCCCTTCGACGTGAAAAGATTACTTCTGCAGTTCCCTAGAAGAAATAACCTTTGGTTACTATAGGGGTTCATGGAAACTCCTGAAGCATCTTAATCTTGCCAAATTACACAGCAGATTTGTGATACCTTTGATCTTCCACTCTTGTCATAATGAATTGAGTAACGCTTTATATCACCAGCTTCTGAGAAAAGCTCCTATAAAAACACCACAAAGACATTAGGTTTCAAAGCTTTCATTCTTTAGTTATTTTCTCTAGGAAGGGGAGTTATAGCTAGAGAATGTCATTTGACGACTTTATGAGGTGGAGATCAATTACCCAAAAACTATAAAGAGGAAGAAATGGCCACTGACAAAACTCAACCAGACACAACACTATTACTAGACAGAAGCACATGACAAGAAGGGATGCATATATTTGTCATTCTTAATAATTCTTCAGTTAATTTGACAGTAACTAGATGCTTATACCTGTCATGCTGCAACCTACCAGGAAAAAGATATAGTTCTTAGCTCTCCTTTTTCATAAAATCAAACTCAGTATTTATTTTTCTTCCTTTTTTTTATCAATTATAAATCTCTATACTAAGTTCCTGTTATTGCGATGATAGAATGCTAACTACATGACTTTATGCAATGCAATTTGGCTGTTTCTACAACATATTATATTCTCCACAAAGGGCAAACTATTCTTGTAACTGAATCAACACATTTAGGGTGTGTAACATTTTCCGATTTTCTAAAATCCAATTTTCCCATGTTCGGTTGATCAAAATATTTGAAAAACATTCTCTAGGAAAACAAGTTCCTTAAAAATGAGGAAAAATGACTACCCTAGTAGAAGTAGGGAAAACAAGTTCCCTAAGTGGCATTCTACATTGATTGTGTCCGCCCCACCCTCCAACACATCTCATCTTCACCCACAACCCAATAGCCCCCATCCCACCACCCCACACCCCTACCCACCAGCCCCACCTCCCATAGTATTTGTCTAGATTATACATAAATGCTTTTAGTTTTTGCTTACACACCGGACACAAGAAATAAGTAAGAAACCCACTTCTTTTCCTGGAAAATATTTTTCAAGAAAACATTTTCCTTCCTACCGAAGACACTCTTAACATCATTAAGCTCATTAGAGGGTAAGGGTGTAATTCGCAGGGTATTGTTATAGCTCATTTCTGTACTATAATGAGGTAACACCATTGTGAGACATTAGCAAACTACTGGTCGACATTGCCATTTCTTAATGATGAGCACAAAGAGTTAAAGCCCTTAGGTCAAAGTTCAGTATCACGTAATAAGTCCAAATGACACATTAGCAGTGCTAAAGTTGCTTACCGTTAATGCTATATCAATAATTCTACTTGTTTGAATGGTTGTTACCTGTTGTATTATATTATGTTGTTAGTTTAAATACAATGTTGGTTTTGATAATTGTATCATATCGTTAAATTCATAGTTACATAACGACAAAAGTCCCATTTTATGTAACGACCGATTTGGTGATCGCGTCGTTACCTCATTATGTTTTTTCTCATTTTGTCTTTACTAATTACCTAATAATCTTATATTTTTATAGTAGCTCTACCCCGTACACTATTTTTCTTGTAGGTTTTATGCTTCAAATTATTGATGTGTGACATTACGTAATAACAGGAAACGATACAATCTACCCAAATGTTGTATTCATCACAACAATACACTACGATACAACACAATATAATACGACAAATTATGAAACAATATGCAACAATCATCTAAACAGAGTGTAAATAAGTAGCACTCAGCATAATTCTATAATAACTTAACATTTTTGCAAACATAATTGAACAAGTAAAAGAGCCTAAGATAGTAAGCATAAAAGCAAAATATCACCTTGATATCATCATTTGAAACCCCATAATCCAAGTTGGAAATCAAGAGCTTAATACCAGTTTCAATCCCCGATACCCCAGCCCCTCGGGCTGCAGCTGGATAAGACGGAGCATGCTCCGCAAACATGTCGTGGTCCCACGTACTCTCCGGTGCGTGAGCCTGTGAAGAAAAATCATTTCAAACAATTTAACCCTAAATAAATTCAAAAGAAATACAAATTACAAATGAGGCAATAAACAAAGTGAATATTCTAACGGTACCGGTCCGGAGGAATATGGTGTTGAGCGATTGGCGGCACGGTTGGGGAAGCGACGATGTGGACCGGGTCCGGATCTGGATTCTGATGTTCTAGGTCTAGGGTTACGATTACTGGTGGAACTTTTGTTTCGTTTGATTAAATCGTCGAGGGATACATCCAGATTTGACATTATTTGATGAATTGGGATCTGAATGAGGGTTTTGAAGTTGGGGGAAAAGGGTTGTAGCTAACCCAGAATTGGTCTTTGGATCTTTGAAGTAACCCTTTTGGCCATTAATATTATCCACTTTTCTCCGGAAATAACCAAAATCTTATTTTTACTTTTTTTTATTTTTTTATTTTTAATTATTATTTTTATCTTTCACTTTTTAAATTTTATTTTTATTTTTATTTTTATAAAGCTAAATAACTAGATTTCCTTTAAACTTGACACAAACTTTATGAGTGATCAAAAATAGACATTTAAATTTAATAAAAGTGTATCATGTGAACATATGAGGCTGACGTGGCAATTTGTTTGTTTTGCACGGACAGATGAGAGAGTGAAGACTTCACTCATATTTTTTTCTCAATTTTCTTTTACATTTGTAGTTGACTTTTTACTCTTCAGAAAATTACTCCTCCACTTATATCGTCCGATCTTCTCCTTCACTATTAACCTCATGTTCTCTATAATAACTTTTTTTTTGTTAGGTTATTAGTTATCACGGTATCACGGAAAACACAATTTTATAGAAGAAAATCCAATAAAACATAATTTTACAAATATATTTCTTGATCTTTTTAACATGCATAATGTAAAATTCAAGCTTTGTACCCAACAAGTGGATATTTCTAAATATCAAATCTGGGAAGAATGTGTAGGGTGAAATTTTAAACAAAGTTGTTTTAACTCATTTAAACAAGTTGAGTATTTCAAAAAAAAATTATAACCAAGTTGAGTTATTTTGGAGTGAACGAGAGGGTTGGGTTTTCTGTGTAGAAGATGAAAAATTGGGTGGTGGGGGTGGGGATGAGGGTAAGGGAACTGTGTGGGTTAGTGGCGGGAGGGTTTGTTTTTTCTTTTTCCTTTCTTTCACCTGTTTTTTCTTTTTCAAATATTGTCTGGTAAGAGTTTCACGTAGGAAATGGAATGAGAACATGGACTTTTTATATGGACTTGAACAATCCTCACCCTACAAGCTAGCTTTTGGAGCTGAGTTAGGCCCAATATCCATTCTTTACATAGTATCAGAGTCAGACTCATTCCAATTCTTTGTTAAAATACTATTCTACATGGTATTAGGAGCCAAAAATCCCTCCTTACCCTAAACACTAATTTTGGCCACCCTTCTCTTCCCTTTTCCGGCGCCAAACCGCCTGTATACCGCTGGTATATCTCTGATATACAGCCGCCAAACCCTCCACTTATACAACCAGCACCGTATACCTCTGGTATACTACTTATATACAGTCTTCTTACTTTCTCTAGCTCTCCAACAGGCCGTATACCCCTCGCATATAGCCTTGTACATAGCTGATATACACCATGTATATATATGATATACCCGATCTGCCACTATATACTACTCGTATACAGCTTTTCTAAGCTGATATACACCTTATATACGGATGATATTGCATGTATACAGCTTCCCGAGGCCGATATACACCTCATATTCGTCCCGACCCCCCCCCCCCCCCTTTTCTCACCTACTTTCCGGCAGCCCTTATGGCGTCACATGCAGCCCATATAGCCTCTCCTGACTCCTCATCAACCAACGGACAACCACCACACTCCGACCACCACCTGCCGCAGAACAACCATGGTGGTGGTAATGACAGAGGCCGTAGGGGTGGCAGAGGGGGTCGGGCCACATCAGCATGCCCGCCACAGCAGGCCCAATACCCAACACAGTGGGCAGGCCCACTTCTTTGGCAGTTGTATGGGAATTGGGCCTCCAAAGAATTATCCGGACAGACCTCTCCAAAGAATTATCCGGATAGAAACGGTGGCTAAAGCGGCGACCCAAAGAAGTGCGGGAACACAATGACGGGCCCCGGCCATCAGGCCCATTTTCCTGTAACCCAATAGTCTACTCCAGGCCTTACCCCAACCAATTTGGGCCAGACTTTCGTCACATTGAATCTTCAGCAGCCCAATAATGCGTGGTATATGAATATGGGAGTCGCGTCTCACCTCACCAATAATTCTGGTAATCTTCCTCAACTGCGCAATTTAAATAATTCTCAATCTATTATGGTAGGAAATGGTCATCGCATTCCAATTCAAGGGTTTGGCCACACACTAACCCCATCACCGCATCCCCACTTCTCCCTTAAAACGTCATATATGCCCCTAACATTATCAAGAACCTAATCTCTGTTAGAAAATTTGCCACCAATAATTATGTATCCATTAATTTTTACCCGTTTGGTTTTCTGTAACGGACCTACGTACCGAGAAACTCCTTACAAGATGCAATAGTGAGGGGGACCTCTATCATTTCCTATCCACGTCCGTGGCCATTGTCAATTCTCCCACATCTCCTCCTCAACGTGACATAGTATACTTGGACATCCCGGAACTCATACTTTTTATGCAATAGTGAGGGGATGAGTTTGTTAAGAGTCCCACATCAGAAATGGAATGGGAACATGCACTCCTTAAATGGACTTGGACAATCCTCACCCTACAAGCTAGCTTTTGGAGTTGAGTTAGGCCTAAGATTCATTCTTTACATAGTATTAGAGCCAGACCCATTCCAATTCTTTGTTCACTGATGTTGGGCCCCCAAAATTATATTATTCACGCTCCAGTTAACGATGTCTGGGTGTGTGGAGGAGTGTTAAGAGTCTCACATCGGAAATGAAATGGGAACATAAACTCCTTATATGTACTTGGACAATCCTCACTATACAACCTAGCTTTTGGGGTTGAGTTAGGCCAAAGATCCATTATTTACATTGTCTACTAATTTTTAGTTTTTCTTTCTTAAATATTTTTTAGTTATGTTTGTTAAAAAAAAGTTTCTTACATGTGTCATGTAATAATTTATCCACTAAACACATCATAAGCAAGTGTATTTCACACACTTGAGCTTATGTATATGGGTATTTAAAATATACACTTATACCAAGTTTAAGTGTCTATCTGGTCACTGATAAATTTATATGGTTATTTTATAAAAAGTGTCAAGTTTAAGGGGCTATTTAGGTATTTAGCCTTTTTATAAACTTGACCCATTTAATTCAGTTGATCGGGAAATGCATGCTCGACGGGAACAGATTGTTCACACAATGTGGAAGGATTATATTAAAGAATAACTATTACTACTAGTGTTGTTGATTTTTAGTACTAATAAATCTTTGTAATAATATTTAGAATTGACGAAGTGTGATACTATATAGTAGCTCGTAGGCGAAAAGAAAAGCACTGGGTCATTTTAGTTCTGTAGCTCGTATGCACATGTGAACAAGCTCATGCCCATGATTAATGATGATACATGTTGAAGATGTGAATAATTAAACATGATTATACCATCGTATTAATGAAAGTTTATATAAACCATGCTTAAAGTAATAGGAAGTGATTGATGAGCAATGCTTACACACGAGTTATGTTTATTAATTTTTTTGGGTGGTTTTGCTAGTTTTTAAAAATTGGGGATATAAATCATATTTCATATTTTAAGAAAAAATATATTTCAACAACCAAATATTATTTGTAAAAACTATGACCAAACATAACTCCAACTCCAACTTTAATTTTTTTTTAAAAAGTGAAATATTTTTTGATTTCTATGACCAAACGCCTACTAAGAACAATTTTTTCACCTGCTCAGGTAGTCCCTGATTATTATGTAGGTATTTTGTATTTCGAAACATAAATTAATATCTAATTTATAATTAAAAGACTGAGGCTTTTGAGCCCTCTCCCAGTCGGCCAGCTATAGCCCTTGAGACTAGCCCAAAATGATTGGACTGAGCTACCATTTGAAGGTCTTTTCGAACAACTTAAGGTAAGAAAGAAGGGGATGTATTTTTTTTTATTTTAATAGAAGAAAAATATTATTTGAAAAGATAGGTCCGTTATAGCCCTTATGGGCCGAGCTAAGGTGGGCCTATCTATATTGATGGTGCTACATGTGCGCATTACAATAACAGATTATTACTGTAGTACACGTTTAACTAGACGTGCAGCGGGATAGATGAATTCCCACCGAAAATAGAAGTTTCGAGCCTTAAAAATGAAGAAATAGGAAGTACTCCATATAATGGGACCTAAGCGAAAAACACAGTACCGTAGAAGTAGTACAATAAGACATTAAGGATCAGTTGATTTAGCACATGATCATATAATGATAAATCGTGAAGACACTACTAAATGTTACTACAAAATAAATAATGCAATAAAAATGTGTTTATATGAGTGTATTTTTATGTAAGAAAGTCATTCTAGCTAACTGAAATAATGATCATAACAGTTGAACGCAAAAGCATAAATGAACATAAATAACTAAACGGTGAATAAGAGTTACTCAACTAGGGAAATCACACAAAAAAAACATAAATAACTCCTTGTTATCAAACAAGATAATTGAACGCAAAAGCAGGGTTTAACCCTCTTCACTTATGAAGTGTTAAATATACATGAACTAAAGTGTTAAATTTACACCAGAGAAATGAACGCAAAACGTGTGTATTGTATATACTCCATTCATTACTGAGCGATACTTAAGTAATATGTACTCTCACTTTAATTTGTGGTTCTTAAGATTAAAATTGTTTAGTTTAGTACGGTAAATACCGAGTGAGGGGAAATTATTTATAGGAGGATAAATGAAAATGAAGAATGCAGTATTAGGCAAGAATGTTTAGCCACACAACCATTGAATTTATTTGTAACCTAGACGTAGTTCTAATGCTTTGAGTTGTACCTATATGTCAAGACCAAAAAAAGAAGAAGAGTTGTACCTATATGATGCATAGCTATCGGCCTTCAATGCTAAAGCAATTTGCAGTTTGACAAACGAATTAGTTAAAAGTTATACTAATTATGAAAGCTACTTTTGACAACCAAAATTGGATAATGATACTCTTATTGCGTTATTAATTCCTCAAGTACCACTACATAAATAATTTTAAATCATTATATTGATGGGAAAATTCCGTTTCAACGAGTTAAATACTGTGGCCGATGTACGTATTTTTTGTTGTTTATGTACTATGTTTGAGACCTTCTAACCAAAACCTTTTGAGTTTGTTTCTCTTTTGATCATGATTGTCAACAAAAAGTAATTAATAAAAACAAGGACAAAGGTGTAAATATACCCCTCAATTTTGCGATTTAGAGCAGATTTATCCTTCGTTCAAAAAGTGGTACATATATACTCATGTCGTTAACAAATGGTGCAAATATATCCCTTAACAACAACAACATACACAGTATAATCCCACAAGTGGGGTCTAGGAGGGTAGAGTGTACGCAGACCTTACCTCTACCTTTGGAAGGTAGAGAGATTATTTCTGATAGACCATCGGCTCAAAGAAAAGCAAATCAAAGCAGTCATGAAAAGAAATAACATAAGTAAAGAAGTAATGACAAAATACGATATAACGCATGGCAAAACAGTCTAAAAAAGAAAAAAATAAGACAATACCGTAACTGCCACAAAATCATATGATAATCGGTTTATAAGACATATAGATAATAACAAAAACACAAGGTCATACTATAAGAATAACCCTATGACTACAAGTAGGAAAGGAGAAGCGTGACAATGCTCAACTATTTATACTAGCCTTCTACCCTAATTCGTGTCCTCCATAACCTCTTACCTAAGGTTATGTCTTCGGTAAGCTGGAACTGCTTCATGTCGTGTTGAATCACCTCTCCCCAATACTTCTTCGGCATACCTCTACCTCTCCTAAAACCATCCAAAGCCAACCTCTCACACCTCCGCACTGGGGCATCCGTGCATCTCCTCTTCATATGCCCAAACCATCTTAGTCGTGCTTTCTTCATCTTGTCCTCCACCGAGGTCACCCCACCTTGCTCCAGATCTCTTCATTTTTTAATTATATCTCTACTCGTATGCTCAAACATCCATCGCAACATCCTCATTTCCGTCACCTTTATCTTCTGAACGTGTGAGTTCTTGACAAGCCAAAACTCCACCCCGTACAACATAATTGGTCTAACCACCACTCTGTAGAACTTTTCTTTAAATTTTGGTGGTACCTTCTTATCACACAAGACTCTGAATGCTAACCTCCATTTCATCCATCCTGCGCCAATACGATGCGTGACATCTTCGTCAATCTCCCTATTACCTTGGATAATAAATCCAAGATACCTGAAGCTCTCTCTCTTCTGGATGACCTGGGTATCAAGCCTCACTTCCACGTCATCCTATTGCGCTACATCACTGAACTTGCACTCCATGTATTCTATCTTGGTTCTGCTCAATCTAAACCCTTTCGATTTTAGAGTTCATCTCCAAACCTCTAGCTTAGCGTTAACGTCGCTGCTAGTCTCGTTGCAAATATACCATTTTCGTTGACAAATTTAAAAAAAATCATTTAGCTTATTTTTTAATTTGAAAAAACTACCACGAGGCATTAAAAAATAAGTCTACCTACTTTTTTAGTAGACTTATTTTTAAAAATTTACGTGGTAATTTTTTTTCCTGATGGCTCGGGTTTGATTCATTTAAAAAATATCTACGTGCCTTTTAAAAAATAAGTCTACCATTTTTTAAACGAACCAGGCTCAAACCACCAGAAATTTTTTTACCAAGTGGCTTTAAAAAATAACAACACACCATACCCAGTGAAGTCCCACAACGTGGGGTCTGGGGAGGGTAGAGTCTATACAGACCTTACCTCTCTACCTTGAAAGGTAGAGCGGCTGTTTTTTAGAGACCCTCGGCTCAAGACAAAACATAAAAAATAAGTACTCAAAATATGGGTTGAATTTCTTTTTTCAGAGCCACATGATATTTTTTAATTTAAAAATAAGCTATATGACTTTTTAAATATATTTCATCAACAAAAAGGTATATTTACACCATTTGTGTAACGACATGAGTATATATGCATCACTTTTCTAACGAGTGGTATATTTGCTCTATATCGCAAAATTAAGAATATATTTGCACCTTTTCCCTAAAACAATTAAGTTTGTGATACATGGTCCAAGTGATTAAAGCCCAATCGATGTTTTAAAACTTGGCATCGACACGCAAGCAAGACTACCTCAAAAACTCCTAGACCGCCTTAGAGGACTTTGTTAATTGGGATCAAAATAACATAGCATCATGCGTAAATTAATAATTTTAAATCTTGAACAATGACGATAATATAAAATATACTAAAGGAGACATAATCTTTATAAATATGATTTGGTTAATTGAATAATCTCTCTCCTGAACACAATCTTTAATGAGTACATTGTAAACCTTATTATTTTGTATGAGGAGAAAATATTTTTTATTTATAGTCCAAAACTTTTGCTCCAAGAAAAAAATAGACATGGAAGAGTCATTTTCCATCAAATAATTTTTTTTTGAAGTAAAACACTATTATTGTAGAATCCAAATAAGTTAGAAAATTCAATGTAAATTCCAACAAACCTAGGTCTCATCAACATATCGCCTCAATTAGTGGAGAGTTCGCGTCATTTACACTTTACATCTTGGATTGTTCGTTTGTACACCCTAAGAATGTCTCATGCGCCCATCACGCGTTGGATCGGCTGCCCAATGCGCTCCAAAACTTTTTAACTTTTCTTTTTAAGTATACTAGATGGCCCGTTGCCAGTGCTCAGCATTTTCCCAATATTAGTGTGCAAAACAGATCCGACTTTCAAGTAGGTAATTTCCGATTTGTTTAATTTTTTAGGAGTCAAAAAATAAATAAGCAATATCAACATAACATGCTTCTTATTATGCACATTCAGTTGTTGAGCCTGATAGCAAGACACAAACTGTCAAGACACAAGCTGTCAAGACTTTCATATTGGTGTTCCAGCTAATAAAAGAAGCGACTCTTCAAGTGGATCAAATGTAGATTGTAGCCACTATAGCTGGTAGCACGTGTTTCATCTGGATATTCCCCGGAAAAAAAGGAGGACCAAGTATACGAAGTTAGAGTAGAATATTCTAATCAGAGTGATTTGTGTAAACGTGTAAATATATTCCCTATCCATAATTAGAATATTTTCATATATTGTGTAAATATAATTATGGTAAGACTAGGATTCCTCTTTTGTATAGGCTTAGGATTCCTCTTTTGTATAGGCTTAGGATTCCTCTTTTGTATAGGCTTAGGATTCCTATTGTATAAGGGATGAATATTGTACTCTATATATACCTTGATATTAATGAAAGACTCCTCAAGGGAGATTAATATCATCTTACATGGTATCAAGAGCCAAATAAACAAAACCCTAAAAACCTTTCTCTTCCACAGCAGTCGACTGCCTCTCCCACGCTGCGGCCCTCCCGGATTTTCTTTTTGTTTTTCGGGTTTTGTTCTTCCTTTCTTCTCTTCTCTAAATGGCTATCCCTGATTCTTCCACACTTTCGACGCCTCTACCTCCACAAATCCCACCACAAAGTCATCACCCCCGTTTCATCCCGCCCCTATCGTTTCCAACATCAAGAACCATATTCCCATTATTCTTGATCAAGAAAACAACCAAGTATTCTCCCCGGGTTGAACTTTTTCGCAATCATGCATGTCTCTATAACGTGCTTGACCATATTGATGACACTATTCCGCGCCCAACGGAGGTTGATGATTCTATCTGGCATCGTCTCGACGCCGGCGTCAAACAATGGATATATGGTAGTATCTCTCAGGATTTGCTCCTTACTATCATGAAATCTGACTCCACAGCCCTTGACTTGTGGAATCGTTTGGAGGAAATTTTTCAGGACAACAAGTACACTCGTGCCGTGTATTTGGAAGAACAATTCAACAAAACACGTCTTGAAAACTTCTCCAATGTCTCTGAGTACTGCAAGCAACTTAAACTTCTAGCGGATCAACTCTCCAACATCGGCACGCCTGTCACTGACGATAAAATGGTGCTACAAATGATTTCTGGCCTTACTAAGGGTGAATATGATACTTTGGCCACCATTATTCAACAGGCAGATTCGCTACCGAGCTTTAACAAAGCTCGCTCACAATTGTTGCTCGAAGAAACCCGTCGTGCTAAGCAGGATGAGCACGCCCAACATGTGTTAGCTGTCGACACGCAACCCCAAGATCAGACGCCACCAGACAACTCCCAACAGCGGCAGGGCCGCGGCGGCAAGGGTGGAAAAGGCCGCGGCGGTAGAGGAGGTCGTGGTCGTGGCAAGGGTCACGGTCAACAGAACCAACAGCAGCAACTGCAACAGAGATCGCAGAACAACTGCGCCGCGACTCCTCTCGCAGTTCATCCACAAAGCGCCGCGCGCCCGAAGACAGAGCCGCGGCACCCCGCCCGAGCCGCGACGCCAAGTCCATTCCCCGGTAGCAGCAGCCCATACAATCCGTATTCTTACCCCGGTTTGTTAGGCCCCGCTCCGCCCCACGGCGAGCCCACTTCATGCAAGGTCGGGTCCCGCAGCCCCTCCTCCGCATGACACCCACCGAGTTGGGTCGGGCGTTCAAAGACCCTATCTATGCAACAACCTCGACAATACTTGGTACATGGACTCAGCGCCACATCTCACGTCACCCAGTCTGCAGTACTATTCCTAAACCGTTTTGTTTAAAGCATCCTCAATATGTTACAGTTGGTAGTGGACAACGCATTCCAGTTAAGGGTTATGGTACCTCATACACACAACCTCCTCATCCACCATTCTCCCTCAAAAACACCCTATATGCCCCACACATGATTAAGAACCTCATATTTGTCTGCCAATTTACTCGTAATAATTCTGTCTCTGTGGATTTTGACCCTTTTGGTTTTACTATAAAGGATCTTCATACGGGGACACCTCTTACAAGATGCAATAGCATGGGGGATCTCTATCCATTCACTTCTACCTCCGCTGCTAGATCTTGCTCTCCCGTCACTCTAGCGGCTGTTTCTTCTTCAACCTGGCATAATAGGCTTGGTCATCCAGGAGTCCCAATTTTTAATTTTCTTAGAGGCAACAATTTCATTGCTTGTAATGAGAAACTTGCCCAAAATTGTGTTTCTTGCTCTTTAGGCAAACATAGTCGTCTTCCGTTTAAATCATCTACTAGTGTTACATTTGCTCCTTTTGATATCATACATGCCGATTTATGGACATCTCCTATCCCTAGTTCTCTCGGTCATAAATACTATCTTGTGTTGCTTGATGATTTTTCACACTACGTTTGGTTATACCCTCTTAAATTTAAATCGGAAGTGTTTGTCAAATTTCTTGAGTTTCGCAATTTCATTCAAACACAATTTGGAAAAGGCATAAAATCATTTCAGTGCGATAATGGTCGTGAATTCAATAACTCTATGTTTCACCACTTTTGTACCAATAATGGCATGGTCTTTCGCTTCTCCCCGCCCTCACACCTCACCACAAAACGGTAAAGTGAAAGAATCATCCGCACCATTAACAATATGATTCGCACCCTATTGATTCATGCCTCCCTCCCTCCACCCTTCTGGGTCTATGCTGCTAAAATGTCAGAATACACTCTAAATATTCTCCCTACTAGCACTCTTCACAATATGACCCCTACCGAAATCCTCTACCATAGAATCCCCTCTTATGATCATCTACGGATTTTTGGTTGTCTGTGCTATCCCAACCTTAGCTCCACCGCCCCTCACAAGCTTGCTCCTAGGTCCACTCCATGTGTATTTCTAGGATTCCCGCCGAACCATAGGGGCTATCTATGCTATGACTTGTCGACTCGTCAGATCCTCACAAGCTTGCTCCTAGGTCCACTCCATGTGTATTTCTAGGATTCCCGCCGAACCATAGGGGCTATCTATGCTATGACTTGTCGACTCGTCAGATCCACATATCTCGTCACGTCACATTCGACGAGACCACATTCCCGTTTTCGAATCTTCCAAAATTCCAAAAACAGGACTACTAATTTCTTGACGAGTCTGCCATCTCTCCCCTCATAATCGAACAACTCACATCCTCTGTTTCGTCGTCAGAGCCGCGACACCCAAACTTCAGAGAAGCCTGTCAACCTTCTAGCACCGCGACTCTCGATCCAGGAGCCGCGGCACCTCCGACGGCTTCGCCCCCACCCTCTCCTTATCCGACTTTACCCCTCGTCTCAGACACCACTCCGCCACCCACTGTCCCTACCCATCCAATGGAAACTCATTCAAAGCATGGAATCTTCAAACCCAAAGTCCATTTCAACTTGTCTGCCCAAACCATCTCTCCACTTCCAAAGAACCCAAAATTGGCCAAACAAGACCCTAATTGGAATGCGGCTATGTATGAGGAATTCAATGCTTTAACTAAACAGCACACGTGGGATCTAGTACCTAGACTTGAGGGGGTGAATGTCATTCGTTGTATGTGGCTATTTCGTCACAAGTTCAGAGACAATGGGGATCTTGAGAGGTATAAGGCCCGTCTTGTGGCTAATGGCACAAATCAGCAGGAGGGCATTGATTGTGGTGAGACCTTCAGCCCGGTTGTCAAACCGGCTACCATCCGCACAGTTTTGAGCATAGCCATGGGCAAACACTGGCCGATCCATCAATTTGATGTGAAGAATGCATTCTTACATGGGGATCTGAGAGAGACAGTCTACATGCATCAGCCACCAGGGTTCACCCATCTAGCAGTTCCTCACTATGTGTGCCATCTCCGTAAGTCACTATATGGCCTGAAGCAGGCCCCCCGTGCGTGGTATGATCGCTTTGCCAGGTATATCTTGCAGATTGGGTTTGTATGCAGCAAGAGTGATACATCACTTTTCATTTTTCATCGAGGTAGTAGCACGACTTACTTATTACTTTACGTGGATGATATTGTTCTTACTGCCTCCTCCGACGGATTGAAAAATGAGATTATTGCCTTGCTCAAGTCCGAATTTGCAATGACTGATTTGGGAAAGCTGAGTTACTTTTTGGGGATATCAGTGACCAGGTCTGTCAATCATATATTCTTGTGTCAGCGTAAGTATGCGAAGAGATTGTGTACGGTGGCTAAGATGGCGAACCGCAAAGAGATGCCTACTCCAGGTTGATTCCAAATCTAAGCTCGGTGCTATGGATGGTGCTCCAGTCTCTGATCCTACTCTGTATAGGAGCCTTGCAGGTGCACTTCAGTATCTCACATTCACCAGGCCAGACATAACTTATGCTGTTCAGCAGGTGTGCTTATTCATGCATGCCCCCAGGGAGTCTCATTTCACTGCTCTTAAGCGTATCGTTCGATACATTAAGGGCACTCTTGATTATGGTTTGCACCTATACCCCTCTCGCACCGACAGTTGCTTTCATATACGGATGCAGATTGGGCGGGGTGTCCGGACACGCGACGCTCCACCTCCGGCTTTTGTGTTTTCTTAGGGGATAATCGATTTCTTGGTACGCTGCAAGCGACGACAGGCTACCCTATCTCGCTCCAAAGTGCCGAGGCCGAGTACGAGGCGTTGCAAATGTAGTAGCCGAGATTTGTTGGCTCGAAATTTATGTTAGAACTTCGGTGTCCTTTGCGTCGAGCATCTATTGTGTATTGTGATAATATCTCTCGCCATCTATCTTTCTCATAATCCGGTTCAACATCGCCGAACCAAGCATATTGAGATAGACCTACACTTCGTTCGTGAGAAAGTTGCGTTAGGCCATGTCGAGTGTTACATGTTCCATCATCCTATCGTATGCGTACATATTTACCAAAGGACTTCCCATGACGTTATTTCTTGACTTCGAGAGCGGTCTCGCGTCCGGCCTCCTCCCGCTCCGACTGAGGGGGTGTGTAAACGTGTAAATATATTTCCTACCCATAATTAGAATATTTTCATATATTGTGTAAATATAATTATGGTAAGACTAGGATTCCTCTTTTGTATAGGCTTAGGATTCCTCTTTTGTATAGGCTTAGGATTCCTATTGTATAAGGGATTAATATTGTACTCTATATATACCTTGATATTAATGAAAGACTCCTCAAGGGAGATTAATATCATCTTACAATTTGTGCAGACACTGAAGCTCAAATTACTAATCATTCACAAGAATTGCCCGAAGAAGCAATATGCAAGCGCTAATATTGAGAATATAATCAAATATTAAAAGTGTGTTCTATCTAACAGCTTAAGCTTTTAGATCAGATGGTCATACACTTCAATAGCTAAGAATTCAAACACTCATGTAGTATAAGAAATAAGCATCATTTGCTATTTCTCATAGTCTTTTGCCTCTGATTTATCTGCTACCTATTACCAGAAGACAACGTAACTCAAAAGGCATGTTCATTCCATAAGCATCATCAAACAACCCACATGCGAAGGCAAGTACCTAAGATTTTAAGGGAAATATCCATTCATTCTTCTAAAGCTCAGCATTCAATGGCTTCACTGATGCACACCTCTGTAAATTGAAAGTCGTCGACATGATTTGAGGTCTGCAGTTGAAATTTTTGAGTTATTTTTTAAGATTTTGCTTTCTAAAAATTGAATCTTTGAAATCAAAGTGAAACAGATGCATTTCAATTGTAAAATAAGAACAAAGAGCCATGCTTCAATGGACAAAAAGCTAAACAATTTGTGTAATAATTGTCGCAAGGCTTAGGGCTTCAGCTTTAAATGAAAATACCAACTTGAAGAATTTTGAGGGCAGATGTTTATCGCTTTAATTATGGGAAATTAAGAACTCATCTTGTAGTTTCTTGACGTTAAACTATTAAAGAAGTTGACAAATTAAACACAAATGGGCGGGGCCGGACCGCTTTTAAATATTGACAAATGCGAAGGATCATTTTTTTTAAAAATGGATCGAATGCCTCAACTATAACAACATACTTAAGCTTAATACTCAGTCAAGCATGACATAATATAAAGGATTTGATCTAAGGAAAAGTAATAATAATATAATAATAAGAGAAGAACTGATAGAATATTATAAGAATATTCTTATATCATTGTATATCTTTTATATTAGTTAAATTTATATTCCGAGTGTAATTAGGAAGATCAGTTACCTAGTTTGTAGCCATGTAAATAAATTATGTAACACTATATATTGTACAGAATAATCAATGAAAAGGCAGAGATCATATTCCATTATGGTATCAGTAGCCAAATCCTAAAATTTCTTACCCTAGCCGTCGGCCAACGTCCTCGGCCGCCACCCTCTCTGCCGCCCTCCCCCTCTTTTTTCTCCTTCTCGGCAAACCTCCTCCCCTCTTCTTCCCTAATTTTCAATGGCTGAACAACCCAAATTACATCTTGCTCTTGCTGTTAACAACATCAAGAACTTCATTCCCATTACTCTTGAGATGGAAAAAGTTCAGTATTCCTCCTGGGCGGAACTCTTTAAAATCCATTGTCATGTGTACAAAGTCATCGATCACATCATCCCCCTAAATCAAAGCCCACTGCCGAGCCCCAGGAGAAATGTGATGGCTCCGATGATGACCTTTGGTCACGCTTAGATGTGGTTATTCTACAATAGATCTACGGCACAATCTCGAATGATCTTTTACATACAATCATTGAAACAGACGCTACTGCATGATAAACATGGGAGCGATTGGAAAGTATTTTTCATGATAACAAAACACAATGTGCCTTATATATGGAAAATCAATTTAAGGACATTCAACTGGACAATTTTCATAATGTGTCAGCCTATTGTCAAGAACTTAAGATGATTGCCGATCAACCCTCCACTGTCGGTGCACCGGTCACAAATCAACGGTTGGTGATGCAACTCATTGTGGGTTTGAATGAAACTTATGACAGCGTCGCTATCATCCTCCAACAAAGCACGTCATTGCTTCCATTCTATGAGGTCCGTTCGAGACTTATTCTTAAAGAAACCCGGAAAACCAAGTGGGCAGTGGCCAATGCAAGCACCGCCGATGCCGCCCTCGTAACAGCCGGTGGCACACTTGCCGAATCGAAGGGCTCAATTTCTTCCCCTTACAACCGACAAACCAACGATCCAAAACGTAGTTCACATTCCCAAAATAACAACAAAGGAAGGAATTCTGGCAAGGGTCGCAGTGGCTGAGCCGAAAAAAGTGGTAGCGGCGGTGGAGGGTAGCCGTTGCCGGCATATAGCCACCCGCAATGGCAGTAGCAGTGGTAGAAGCCTCCACCATGGGTTGCTTACTCGCCATGGGAAGCGTGTGGCTAGCATGCGTGGGCAGCTCCACCTTGCCCCTACTCGACGTCCTCTTGGGCCCAACCTCCGATGCAACAGCCCCAACCAGGCATTCTCGGCGCACATCCACATAAAAAAGTAGTGCACAAGTCGCTCCTCCTTCAATCTACGCACTGACGGATATTGAAGCGGATATGAACACGATGTCTCTCAACGTTCCAGACGATAGTTGGTACATAGATACTAGTACCACATCTTATATCATGGCATCCCAAGGTACTCTCTCATCTTATCTCAATATGAGCAATTTAAATCGTAATATTATTATTGGTAGTGGACAAATCATTCCCATTCGAGGTTATGGACAATCATCACTCTTCCTACCACATCCCTATTAGCTTTAAAAATGTCCTCCATGCTCCGAAACTTATCAAACATCTAATCTTTGTGCGTCATTTCACAATCGACAATAATGTTTCCCTTGAATTTGATCCTTTTGGTTTTTCTGTGAAGGACCTTATGACATGGATGTGAATAATGAGATGTGACAGTACCGAAGACCTTTATCATATCACCACCACCGTCGGACATCTAGCCTCTTCTCCATCAACCTTTGCAAGTATTTCGTTTCTTTTATGGCATAATAGATTAGGACATCTGGGAGATTATGTTTTACGCTTCCTTAACAAAAATAAATTTATCAATTGCAAACATGTCTCTTATCCTCCTGTTTGTGAATCTTGCGTTTTTGGGAAACATGTCAAATTGCCATTTTATTCTTCATTCACCTGTACTTTAATGCCATTTGATATCATACACAGTGATTTATGGACTTCCGTTATTTTAAGCACGGTCGGGCATTGATATTATGTGTTATTTTTGGATGACTATTCGAACTTTCTGTGGACTTTTCCCATTGATAATAAGTCATAAGTATATTCTATTTTTTCGTACTTTAGTGCTTTAATAAAGACACAATTTAAAAAGAATATCAAATATGTTCAATGTGACAATGAGAGGGAATTCGATAATCAACAATCCAATCTTTTTTGCGCCAAACACGACATTGTTCTTCGTTTTTCCTGTCCACACACATCTCCACAAAATGAAAAAACCGAACGAAAAATTAGAACCGTAAACAACTTAATTCGTGCCCTTATTGCCCACGTCTCAATCTCCCTATTTTTGGCATTATGCTCTCTCAATGGCATCCTATCTCTTGAACATTTTCCCAAACAAGTGTCTCAACTACAAGTCTCCCACTCATGTTCTCTATCTTCAGGATCCTTCCTATAAGCATTTATGAATTTTTGGATGTCTATGCTAGCCCCTCCATCCATCCACTCAAATCAATAAGTTGCAACCTCAGTCATCCCTATGTGTCTTTCTTCGTTACCCACCTAATCATCGAAGTTACAACTGTTATGACTTGTCCATCCAAACAATAATTGTTTCTAGACATGTCATATTCGATGAGTCCCAATTTCCCTTTGCCTAACTCAATTCTCCACCTTTGAATTCCTATGACTTCTTAAATGATAACCTAAATCTCCTTCTAATTTATCACTTATAAAATCAGTCGCTACCCTCACCGGTGCCCGACCCAATCCCCGTCGTCCCAAGTCGGGCAGCCCACCCAGCCCTACAATAGGAGCCTCGAAACAGCTCCTCTCGGCCAGCGCCCCCGCCTCTCTTCCCGACACCACTGCCTCGTCTAGGACCCACCTTCCCCATCCCGTCCAACCCCCCGCGGCACCCCTACAGACAATGAAAACCCGTGATATGCATGACATTTCCAAACCTAAACAGTTATTTAACTTGTCCAATTCGGTTTTCCCTTCACCTCTACCTCGCAACCTAAAAGTTGTCTTGTCTAATCCTAATTGGAAAAATGCAATGATTGACGAATATAATGCTCTTATTGAAAATAAGACGTGGAATCTAGTACCCCGTCTTCCTGATGCTAATATTACTCGCTCTATGTTAATTTTTTGACATAAAAAATTGGATAGTTCTTTTGAGCGGCGCAAGGTCCGTCTTGTAGGTGATGGCAAGTCTCAATAGGTGGGAGTTGATTGTGATGAAACTTTTAGCCAGTGGTAAAATCGGTAACTATTCGGATCGTTCTCAGTATTTCTTTGTCAAAATCTTGGCCTATTCACCAACTTGATATCAAAATGTTTTTTTGCATGGGGACCTTCATGAAATCGTTTATATGCATCAACCTATGAGATTCAGGAATCCGGTTCATCCAGAGTATGCGTGTCATTTGAAGAAATCACTCTATGGACTTAAACATGCTCCTCGTGCATGGTACCAACGGTTTGCTAATTTTATATCCTCTATCAGTTTTTGACATATCAAATCTGATCATTCCCTTTTCATCTATAGCACGAGTAATGACATGGCATACATCCTATTATATGTTGATGATATCATCCTAACTACATCTTCTGATGCACTTCACCGATCCATTATATCACTCTTTGCCTCTGAGTTTGCTATGAAGGATTTGAGCCACCTAAGCTAATTTTTGGGCATTGTTATTACGAGACATGCATGTGGCTTATTTCTTTGTCAAATGAAGTACGTTGAAGAGATCCTTGACCGAGAAACATGGCATCTTGCAAACTGGTCCACACACCGGTGATCACTAATTCCAAACTCAGTGCCTCTTTGGGTTCTCTGTATACCGACCCCACTCACTATCGCCGTTTAGTAGGAGCATTGCAGTATCTCACTTTCACGAGACCAGATATATTCTATGTCATGCAACAAATATCCTTACATATGCACAACCCGACGGATGAACATATGAATGTACTCAAATGTATTTTGCGATATGTACAAGGTACGTTTCACTTCGGCCTACACTTGTACAAGTCCTCACTCTCTGGTCCCACTTCTTATTATGATGTTGACTGGGGTGGTTGTCCGGACACTCGTCGATCCACGTTAGGTTACTGTGTCTTCCTCAAAGATATTGTTACACTTCGTAAGATTAAGACGATAATTAAGAACGTCATTAAGAAAGCAAGATTCGGTTATTGAATATAAGGAACGCTTACATATGTTAATACGGGAAATTAGTGTATAAACGGATGTTATCCCGGAATAGTATTGTATAAAAAAATTATGACATTGAGGATACGAGGCTTATGAAATTCTCGGGAATTAAAAGAAGTGGGTTTGAGATTTACTAATTGAAGAACTTGGGGGCCAAAGTGTAAGAAGGAAAATCAGATTTTTGGTTATAAACTTACATTACCTCTTCATCTTCTTCTACACTTAACAAAAACAAAAAAAAACCAAACTCTCCTCTCATTCTCTCCTCTACACTAATCCGAAAATCACCCTCCACCCATAACCAAAATGAAGGTTGTTATCTTCTCTTCCTAGACTACATTTTTCACCAAAAATTAGAAGCAAAACAACACCAAAAACAGTGGCGAAAACAGTGGCAAAACAACCACCTTTGCTTGGGCCGAAAACTGCCCAGAAAATTGGGATTTTTGGGATGAAATTTTGGAAGAAAAACGTGTAGGGATGATGGCTTAACATTGTAGAACACTTACATGTCAATTGGAGTTGAATAAGTGAACAAAAAGGAGGAGAAAAATTACAAAACATTGGGGAATCTTCGGACAAACAGTGGCAGAAATTTGCGGACTGTTTTGACGAATTTGAGGTATAAAAATTCTTCTTTCTATGATAAAATTGGAATGCATGTTGTTAGAATTAAGGTAATGAATTTGTGTTAAGGAAGAATTGGAATTTAAGCATTGCATGTGATCATTTTGGGCTAGTTGCCAATTTGGGACAGATTTTGGTGTTGTTGGATTCGTTGGTTATTGTTGTTATTATTATTATCACTAATTGCATGATGAAATTGAAAGGAAACATGGAGATTTAGTTGGAATTAGTTATATGGAAGTATTAAAATCCGAAATTGGATTATAGGAATTAAGATAAGAGTTATGGAATTATGACATGTTGTGGCCAAGAACTTGCATGAAATTGTTGGACATGTTGTGATGTATATGGACTGTTTTAGGGGCTGTTTTGTGGTGTTATAATTCTGAAAATTTAGTCACCATCATACATGTTTAAGTGTGGTAATTTCTAAGGTAAGTCCTAAAGTAATAAGGGTGTGGAAATGCATAGAAAGGCTTCACATTCTACCCTCGTTGTTGTTGAAACATGGGCTGTTTTGTGGGCTGTTTTTAAGGTGGATTAAGAGGCTAAATTTGCATGAGAAGTGGGTGTGTAAATTCTCTTTATTGTTGTCTTGGTTGTGCCCTTAATTGGTACTTGTTTATTGATGTTATTAGCCTCGTTTGGAAGTTGTGGAAGCATGTATAAACAGGGGAAGTGCTGCCCGAATTTTTATAAAATAAGAAGTCGTTATTCGATATAAAGTATGCTAGCGAACATAGAATTGACGAACGTATTACCATTATTATAGGTTGAAGTTCTAAATCGAGACGTACTCTAATATAGAGTTGATTAGTTCGTCTAAGAGGTATGTGAACTATTCCTTCCTTCTTTGGCATGATTTTTATTTAATGAGGGTACGGCGGACGTACTTGATTCTTATACAGTTTAATTCCTAAAGAGGATTGTTATGAGAAGTGCCTATGATTTTTCAGCAAAGAGTTTATTATGACATTATTACAATGATTTCATTGAGAGTCAGATGATAATTTTTACTTGCATATGGTTACTCACGATATCTACTCGTGCTAAGTGTTACTACTTCACCTCACCGAGTCCCGGGCCGGGTTACGACTCGTGCACAACCTTGCATTGTTCACCGAGACCCTCACTAGAGGGCCGGGTTACGTAAGATGGATCCATAGATGAGAGATGACTTTACCGAGTCCCAGCATGGGCCGGGTTATGATATGATTCCACCGAGTCCCGTACTAGTGGGCCGGGTTACGTTACAGATGTGTATATATATATGTATATGGACAGACACTCATGTTTTCTTGACTTGACTCTCATTTTTATAAGGCAACTGACTTTTATTGTTTATGGCACAGTTGGATTTGGATCCTGACTTTTATACTGATCTCATGTTTCTGTTGGCTACTTATGATCTCATATGCAGTATTTCATGTTTACATACTCAGTACATTATTTCGTACTGACCCCCCTTTCCTCGGGGGGCTGCGTTCATGCCCGCAGGTACAGGTGCTCAGTTTGGTGATCCTTCGGTTTAGGTCCCTACTCAGCAGGTTGGGAAGCTCCTTTGATCCAGAGCTTTGTCATTTTGGTACTGAACCTCTTTTAGACTTATCTTTGTATTTAGGGGCACGACGGGGCCCTGTCCCGTCATATGTCATTGTTCTTCTTATAGAGGTCTGTAGACAGTGGTGGGTTGTACTTATGTAAGGGTTATAACTCTGTTTTGGTCAGCCATATCATTGTACTATATATTGGGGGTGTTCCCGTGTATATGTTATCTTATCTGTTGGCAGCCTTGTCGGCTTGCCTGTATATTGTGTTGGCTAGTTGTGACTCCTCAGGAGGCAGGTACATTCGGGGGTAAAGGCAGCCTTGTCGGCTCGCCTACCCTGGCATATGTTGTTATTGCAGCGTTGTGTTGCCGAATTTCAGACTCATTAAGTGTTAGTTGGATTATGTGTGACAGGTTAGTGTAATGACGTCATTAGGGCAGTTAGTCGCGGCCCGTCGGGTCGGGTCGTGACAGATATCTTGCTTTCTTGTCTTCTAAAAGACAACCTACTTTGTCTCGATCCAGTGGCGAAGCCGAGTATAGAGGAGTAGCGAATGTTGCTTCTGAGTCTTGTTGGATACGCAACCTTCTGCTGGAACTTCACTGCTTAATCCGCAAAGCTACATTGGTCTTCTGTGATAATGTAAGTGTGATATATCTCTCTGGCAATCCAGTTCAACATCAGCGCACTAAGCACATTGAAATTGATATTCACTTTGTACGTGAAAAAGTGGCTCGTGGACAAGTTCGTGTCTTTTTTGTTCCTTCCCGGTATTAGATTGCTGACATATTTACTAAAGAACTTCCGCACATACTTTTTGATGATTTCCGAGCCAGTCTTAGCGTACGAGAACCTCCCGCTTTAACTGCGAGGGTGTGATAGAATATTATAAAAATATTCTCATATAATTATATATCTTTTATATTAGGTAAATTTATATTCTGAGTGTAATTAGAAATATTAGTTACCTAGTTTGTAGCCATGTAAATAAATTATGTATGTAGCTAGTCAATTAAAGAAAGGAAAGTTTAAAATGATGAAGTTCTTTTTACTAGCTCCCTCGATTCCAATATAAATAAAAAAAATTATACTTTTTTTATGGTCCAAAATGAATAGATTTTTCAAAATCCAAAGCTGTATTAATTAATCTTTTTTCAAAATTATTCTTCTCGTTAATGAATTTTCAACTATAATCAAATCCCAACATTGACAATCTCTAGTTTTAAGAGAAGTTTGTGAAGAAGCAAAAGGGTAATATTGACAAATTATCCTTTGATTAATGTTTTTAATTAACTTTCTTAAGAGGTGTGTTACACTCCAAAAAATCATTTATTTTGAAATGAACGGATTATTTATTAACTTTTATATAACTGGACTAATTTGTGTTCCATAAAATTCATTGATGATACACTAATTCCATCCTTCATTAAACAATTGTTCCTTTTCTCTTTGTTATTGTAATTTGAAGTGTAAAGTCTTCTAGAATAGAATATAATTTGATCGAACTTTGTGTACAATTGCCTAGTTCCTATATAGGAAAGCAACCTTTTAAACTTGTCAATTGGAGATTAAATGCATGTACAGCTCAATAATTTCCTCTGTACTTTAAAGATAAATTAGGATTTCTCCAACGTTAGACCTAATGTATAAACTAGCACAGTTAAATCTTCAATAACAAGTGAATATTTGGTTTTCCTGGCACTATCTTACCTATCCATACGACATTACAGTAGGATATATGTTATGAACGAAAATAGCATCCTGGAGGGCACTTTGGGAAGTTTAGCAAATTATGATACGAAGAAGGCACATGCAACACCTTAACATGACCTATAACAACCTTCTCACGAACAAAATGTATATTCATCTCATGTGCTTGGTCTCTGATGCTGAACCGGGTTATGAGATAAGTATACCGCAGATATGTTATCACAGTAAGCCATAAAAGCCTTACGTAAGGGACACTGAAGCTCTAGGAGGAGGTTTCGGAACCAACAGATCCCAGCTACAACGTTTGCAATGCCTCAATACTATACTTCTGCACTCGATCGGGAGAGTGTGGTTTGCCTCTTGGCAGGACACGAGATAAGATTGTCACCTAAGAACACACAATAGTCGGACGTGGAACGCCGCGTGTGTAGACAGCCTGCCCAATCAACGTCCGTATATGATATCATCCTGGTCGGTGCAGAGCGGTAGAGATGTAATCCATAATCAAGAGTGTCCTTAACGTATCGAATAATACGTTTAAGAGTTGTAAAGTGAGGTTCCCTTGGGGCATATATAAATAAACAAACAAACCTGTTGAACAATATATGCAATGTCAGGCCTGGTGAATGTAAGATACTGAAGTGCACCTGTAAGACTCCTATAGAGAGTGGGATCGGACACCGGATCACCGTCAACAACATTGAGTTTCGACTTCGAATCGACCGGAGTAGGCATGATTTTGCAATTCGCCATTTTAGCCCTGTTCACAATTTCTTTCGCATACTTACGCTGGTAGAAACATGTTATCTGCAGATCTAGTCATAAAAATCCCCAAGAAGTAACTCAGCTTCCCTAAGTCAGGCATAGCGAATTTAGATTTAAGCAGCCGAATGATTTTATTTTTCAACACATCAGAAGAGGCAGTCAGAACAATATTATCCACATATAATAACAAGTATGTACTGTCACTACGTAGATGAAAAATGAATAATGAATGGTCACATTTGTTGTATACGAACCCAATCTGCATAATATAAGTAGTGAAATGCTCATACCAAGCCCGGGGGCCCTGTTTCAAACCATACAGACTTACGGAGATGGAAGACATGATGAAGAGCCTCTGGATGTACAAAGCTTGGCGGTTCGTGCATGTAAACTGTTTCTTTCAAATCTCCATGTAAGAACGCATTTTCACATCAAGCTGATGAATAATCCAGTTCCTACCCATAGCTATGCTCAGAACAGTTCGAATGGTAGCCGGTTTGACCACCGGACTGAAAGTCTCACCACAATCATTACCCTTCTGCTTCCCTCTGCCATTTGTCACAAGTATGGCCTTGTGGCGTTCAAGATCACCATTATCTCTGAACTTATGACGAAAGAGCCACATACAACGAATCACATTCACCCCCTCTGGCCTCGGAACAAGATCCTACATGCGCTGAGTGGTAAGTGCCTTGACACCACCAACCTGTCATCCCATACCCTTATCCCCAAAAACTCGCGACCCATACCTCCAATATCTGTTCCAAAATCATTGCTTTCGGCCCCTTTATTTTAAATTCAAGGTCGGTTTTGGAGACGAATCCATCAATAAATACCCCATTTTGTTCTTCATTTTGGAGGTGGAATTTTGAGGTCCGAAAATCGAGTTTTAAGTTTTGAAACCCGAAATCATCTTAAGGGTATTTGTTCTTCTTTGCATGTGTTCTTCATCTTAAAAAGTCCGGAATATAAGTCGAAAATCTGCTTTTGTTGTTGTTCTTCACTGATTTCGGGTTTTCCAATTTGGGTCACTGTACGGGTCGGGTCAAACCCGGTTTGGGTAAGATTTGCATATTTATATGTTTTATATCTTGTTGTTGGTTATCTGAAATTTGGAAAGAAATTGATTCGAGTCGGAACCTCTAATTTGGGTCGGGTCGGGTCGACCCGATTTTGGTAAATTTTCAGATTTTGTGTTTTATATCTTGTTGTTGGTTATCCGAAAATCCAAAAAGAATTTGATTGATTCCGGATCACCACTATTCCGAGTTGCATTTCTCGGGTCGGGTCGACCCAAAATCCGGGTGTGTTTTTCCATAACTGGGTCAAAATGCCTAATTTCCTTTACCGTTTTTGCCGAATTCGGGTCGGGTTTTCAGGAGCATTTCAAGTCCTGTTCCGGTTCAAAAATTTCAGAATTCGGGTAGAATATTTTAATTACAAACTGTTGGTTTATTTTGGCATTTAAACATCCGTACACTGATATTTTACTGTTTTACTGATTTGATTAAATACTGCATTTAGGCCAATGAAATTGAATTTGAGGTCGCGCCCCTTCGGTAATTGCTTCTCGGTTTCTGTTTGCTGTTTTTGGCATTTAAACATCCGTACACGGATATCTTACTGTTTACATATTTGAACAAATACTACACTCTGGCCGATGAAAAAATATCCGTCGATTTTTTAGGCCTCCACAGTTGGAAAGACGGAAAATAAAACTTTTGGGCAAGGATGAAACTTAAATCTTTTTTCACCCGAGAGACCAACACGTTCGGTAGGCAAGGCAACTAAAATGACAAATGAGTCATATGTTCGCAGCCACAGCGTGATTGGAATGATCTTTTCAAAATTTAAGTCTAAGCCCTCCGTAATCAAAACATTTACTGTTTTGGATACGAATCCGAAGTTATTTACATTCGGTTATATCTAACCGGTTGTTCTTGACAGCTTGCAAGGGATAAAGTCAAAGAAGGCAAATACCACTCGGAGATTATTTATTTTGTTGTTGTTTTAACTTTCTTTAATTCAGCTTTATTCCATTCTGTATTGTAATATTATTGTACTCGTGAAATTATTGAAATGTTTAGAATAGGTAGACTTATAATTAATTAATAGGGTAGTCTAAAACTGGAAACCCATCGCTAGTTCATTTATTTTTAGGCTCGGTTAGTTTTAAAATCGGAAATCGCTAGTTTATCTATTTTTAGGCCTCTCGCCCATAAAAATCACCTTCATACATTTTTATCAATTTTCATACAAATGCATACTTTTTTTCAACTTTACATGTATTTTAATGCCATACAAATGCATACTTGTACAAAATGCATCATTTTATTAACTACTTGCAACATTATTTTTATACTTGTAAAAACATGCATTTTTCTTAGCATAATAATTATCCTGAGTTTGACCGGATAACCGCAAGTTAGCGGATCTTAAAGGATGCCTAACCCCTTCCCTTTAGGATAATAAAGAACCCTTACCTAGAATCTCATTAGTTTTGCAGACCACAAAATTGGAGTTATTTTGCAGCTTTTAGTTAGCATTTAGGTGCCCTAGTTCACCTTAGAATAATTAGGTGGTGACTCCTCAATGCAAGCATTTTTATCCAATCCAGAGGGAATCGACCCATAGCGTCGCGAAGCCGCGGTAAAAAATGGGCGCGACAGCATGACGACTCCACTGGGGAGTTTCAGGTTCTTAACCATAGCAAATTCAGGTTAATTATTATTACATTTTATTTTGCTCCTTATTTGATCTACTGTTTTAAATTGTTTCCTTTTTGAAACTTTGTATGTTTAACTACTTTAATTGCGACTTTCTTTAACGATTTTCTTAAATTGGCATTCCCCTCATATTTCCTCCACTTCGGAAAATTGACACTACCACACATTACATGCGAGGTGTGTTTCGCGCACCCACAAATTCTTTCAAATTTCGAAATTTTAGGAGAGTTGGCATATGCGCGGAGTGTCCAGACCATCCGGTGGCTGCGTAGCCTTCTCACTCGAGTAGTCCGCTCGGGAACCTTGAGTCTAGTAAGCCAAATCTTAGAAAATTTAGGATAGAGCTATACCACCGTTTATCTTAAGTCATGCATGCATACATCTTAGGTGGTTCGATCCTTTGTATTGACTACACAATTAAGAAAACCACCCAAATTGTGGACAGGTCTCACGACCCAACGACCCATCAATATATTATGTGAAGCGTGATAATGATAGATGAATCCAAGCATAATTATGACATGCCGAAATTGAAAAATGTACATTCATTTTGTTTTCATTTATGACGAAAGCATTGCAGTTTAACAGCTTGGATTAATCTGTCATAATCTCGTATATTTGGCGTTTAGGCTCACCTCTGTCATAAGAGAAGCCCCATGTACGTTAGGACGTGCATTTAATTTCTGCACAATCTGTTTGCTATTTTTCTGTTTTTCACTCTGTACATATTATTTAATGCAATAATTTCCTGCTTCAATTCTGTACATATCATACCATGTCGCTTGCAACTCTGGGCATGAACATTTGCCCTTTGAACTTTTGGACTATCGCACTACAATCAAGACTTCTACTGGGAAACGCCATATCTTTTGGTCCTCAGGACAGAAACTGTGTCACCGCCCGAGGATAAAGCGTTCTTGAACATCAAGACTCGGACCTTGTGAATCAACCCGGGGAGTCTTTGACCATATTGTCACACTCCTACATTTTATTATTTTTGTGACTTTCCTACTTTCACCTATGTCTCTCATTTTTGCAGGAAGACCGTCCTCGCAAACAATCGAGAGTGGTCGTTATAAAACATCATCCCTGGAGATACTGCAGGAGAGCAAAAAAAGAAGAAGGGTTTTTTACAAAGATAATCGGGAGATACTTCGACTGAAAGAAGCCATCCAACCTCCAGTCCGAACAAATCAATCAGGGGAGTTTTTGACTATACTGTCACACTCCCACATTTTATTATCCTTTCCGTGACTTTCCTCCTTTCACCCAATGCTTTTATTTTTGCAGAAAGACCATCCTCGCGAACAGTCGAGGGCGGTAAAATGACAAACGAGTCATATGTTCGCAGCCACGACGTGATTGGAATGATCTTTTCAAAATTTAAGTCTAAGCCCTCCGTAATCAAAACATTTACTGTTTTGGATACGGATCCGAAGTTATTTATATTCGGTTATATCTAACCGGTTGTTCTTGATAGCTTGCAAGGGATAAAGTCAAAGAAGGCAAATACCACTCGGAGATTATTTATTTTGTTGTTGTTTTAACTTTCTTTAATTCAGCTTTATTCCATTCTGTAATGTAATATTATTGTACTCGTGAAATTATTGAAATGTTTAGAATAGGTAGACTTATAATTAATTAATAGGGTAGTCTAAAACTGGAAACCCATCGCTAGTTCATTCATTTTTAGGCTCGGTTAGTTTTAAAATCGGAAATCGCTAGTTTATCTATTTTTAGGCCTCTCGCCCATAAAAATCACCTTGCATACATTTTTATCAATTTTCATACAAATGCATACTTTTTTTCAACTTTACATGTATTTTAATGCCATACAAATGCATACTTGTACAAAATGCATCATTTTATTAACTACTTGCAACATTATTTTTATACTTGTAAAAACATGCATTTTTCTTAGCATAATAATTAACCTGAGTTTGACCGGATAACCGCAAGTTAGCGGATCTTAAAGGATGCCTAACCCCTTCCCTTTAGGATAATAAAGAACACTTACCTAGAATCTCATTAGTTTTGCAGACCACAAAATTGGAGTTATTTTGCAGCTTTTAGTTAGCATTTAGGTGCCCTAATTCACCTTAGAATAATTAGGTGGTGACTCCTCAAAGCAGCATTTTTAATCCAATCTAGAGGGAAACGACCCATCGCGTCGCGAAACCGCGGTAAAAAACGGGCGCGACAGTAAGCTCATCAAACTCCTCACGCATGGCTGCATTCCAGTTCGGGTCAAGTTTGACTAGTTTTGGGTTTTTAGGTATTGGTGATATGTATTGTGTGGATAGGTTAAAATGGACTTTAGATTTGAAAATCCTGTATTTGACATGCGTTTCCATTTGGTGTGTGGATACGGGAGCAGGGTAGTGGGTCTCAAGTCTTGGGGCAGTGGCAGTGGGTGGGGAGGGGTTCGTTGGGATTCGACAGTGAGGTGTGGGGATGGGCAGTGGGTGGCAGGATATTTTGGGGAATGCGGGTCAGGGGGCAGGGTGGCGGTATATAGCGGGGTGGTTGGGTGTACTTGGGAGAAGGGGGTAGGTAGACAATGGCGGGAGGAAGGCAGATAGTGACGGGTTGTGTAGTGTGGTGGTGTTGACACTGGTTGGGCAGCGGGTTGTTTCGAGATGTTACGGGACCAGAGGTGGGGAAACGGCAGTTTGTAGGACGGGTGAGTGTGCCATGGAGGGGTCGTCGGGCAGTGGGTTTTGTAATGGTTTTTGGACTAGAGATGATGTGTCTGAATCATCAAGGAATCTGTAATCAGTGACTCGAAATTTTTGAAAGTTGTCAAATTGGAAAATATACTAACAAACGTGACGTGGCGTGAGACTACGATTTTGTCTGTGGATAACTCATAGCACTAGTACCCCCTATCATTCGACGGGAAATATAAAAAGGCGCATGAGGTGGAGCGAGGTGCTAATTTGTGAGGGGTCGTGGATGTCAGATTTGGGTAACAAAGACAACAAAAAATTTAAAGGTAATCATAGGTAGGGATCCGATGGTAGAGAATTTCGGTGGGTGTCATGTTTTGAATCACACGGGTAGGTAAGATGTTAAGAATGTGTTCTACCATTTTTAATACATATACCCAAAAGGTAGGGGGATAGACGCATGAAAAAGAAGGGTACGAATCATATTATTAATAGTGCGGAGAATTCTTTCAGTTTTACCATTTTGAGGGGAGGTATGGGGGCAAGAGAAATGAAAAATCATGCCATTAGCCACACAAAAATTATGAAAAGGGGAGTTATTGAACTCACGACCATTATCACATTGAAACGTTTTGATGTCTTTTTCAAATTGTGTTTTAACCAATGTACGAAATTCAAGGAATTTAGAGAACACTTGAGACTTGAGTTTAAGAGGATATACCCAAAGAAAGTGAGAGAAGTCATCCAAAAATACCAAATAATATTTATGGCCTAGGTTGCTAGTTATAGGGGATGTCCATAAATCCGTATGAATAATATCAAAGGGAGAGAAAGTAATACTTAGAGAAGACGTAAATGGAAGTCTAACATGTTTACCTAGATGACAAGAGGAGCAACTATGGGAAAGTTTCCCTTTATTACATTGGATTAAATTTCGATTTCTAAAGGAATAAAAAATATAAGCTCGATGATCAAGTCTACTATGCCACGTTGATGGAGATATTGCAGCTAAAGCGGTGGGAGAAGTGACATGGGCAATTGGCGTGGATAGGAGAGGATAGAGTCCCCCCTAACTATTGCATCTTGTAAGAAGTTTCCCCGTACGTAGGTCCGTTATAGAAAAATCAAATTGGTTGAAATTGATGGATACAAAATTATCGGTGGAAAATTTTCTAACAGATATTAGGTTCTTAATAATATTAGGGGCATATAAGACGTTTTTAAGGGAGAATTGGGGATACGGTGGTGGGGTTAGTGTGTGGTCAAACCCTTGTATTAGAATTCGATGACCATTTCCGACCATAATAGATTGAGGAGTATTTAAATTGCGCAATTGAGGAAGATTACCAAAATTATTTGTTAGGTGAGACGTGGCGCCCGTATCCATATACCATGCATCAGCGAGCCGCTGCAATTTTAAAAAACCGAAAGTAAGGCCTAAATTCGTTGGATTGAGGCTGGAAGGCTGTCGCTAGGCCACTGTGTAGTGGGCCTGATGGCTTGGGCCTGCCTGGAAAGCTGCTGGATAGGTTGTCATGATAATGGGCCTCGGTTTAGCCCAATGCAAGTGTTGTTTTTGGGCCACTACAGTGTTGCTGGAAGGGCAGACCCATTTCAAATTGGCTCACTGTTGCTGTAATGCTGTCGGAACGTAGCTGGGCCATTGTTTTTGGGCCACTGGAGTGCTGCTGGAAGGGCATGTCTAGTTTGAATTGGCCCACTGTTGCTGGACAGCTGTTGGACCACTGCTGGGCTGTTGGGCCCGTTGAGAATTGTACGTATTGTTGGCCCAATTTCCACAAGGAGGATTTGTGACGTCGAGAGTTAAGAAATCGGAAGCGGGAAAATCCATGAGGGTTACCAAAAATTTGTGGAAGAATATCGATTGAGAAGCTGTCGTATATCAACTGTATAGCAGCGGTATACCAAGCTGCTTATGTGATAAGTGTATTTGGCAATGTATACTGTATGTATACTTGATGTATACGGGTTATAAAACAGGGAATATGGGGGTCGGGTACCGAGTATATCGTTGTATATCAGTGGTATACAAATTGGTTTTGAGAAGAATGGGAGAGATTGGGCTGAATATCATGGTATATCTGAAGTATACATGTTTGTAGGTAGAGGAGCGGAACAAAGAAAAAGGGAGTGAAGTTCTTCTCGGGCATAATTGTAGTTGCTATGAGAATTGAACTATTCAATTAGTGATTTAAGCTGCTTCATAGATTTTTGTCTTTCTGTTACGCGACAGCATCACGGTTGTTACAGTTGGCGCTCTGCGTTCATGATACTCTGGGGTGGGGTTACGGTCAACCCGAAATACGAGTGTAGATGAAAAGAAAGAGTATGCTTTTCATATTCCTTCTGTTAAATGAAAAGAAGCTCTTTGCCATAAAGCTATAAAGATAGAGACAATATATCACTGAGGAGCAGGGTATACAGATTGTATATCACGAAGGAGCAATGGTATACGAGGCGGTATACTGCTGTTTTTCCGCCGGAAGAGGCAGGCGGAGGGGGAGGGGTATGGCGGCCAAAGTAGGGTTTAGGGTAGGGAGGGATTCTTTTTTGCTCTTGATACCATGTAAGAATGTATTGATCTCCCTTGGGGAGTCTTTCTCATTAATACAAATATATATAGTGTGTACAATGTTGAATCCTAATTGAATAAGAATCTTACTTTTATCATAATTATACACTATTATTAGTTACAAAATATATGATGAATATATTGTAATATTCACTAATAGATTTCTCAGAAAGAGTTCAATAGATATTACAATGAAAAGATTAGACAACAAAGTCTGATGTCGAAAAAAAAGAAAAAGAACATAAGCTCAAAAAGAAATTATACGTTGTAGCAGAGGGACCAATATGAGTTGCAGTCCACTCTTAATCAGAAGTCTTGAATTGGAACAGGTAATTTAACGTATGTGGCATAACGAAACAAGCTAAATTAATCTTTCGGTGCTCTGTGTTGGAAATTTGCCTTTGGCGGGAGTTGCGACCGACCAACTTTAACGGCTTAAACACTAGTGTTACGTATGTTGGAGAATTCGGTTCTTCACACATACATGATCTACTAAGTACGTAGATAACCGTAGGGCCAAGAATCGTCAAATTTCATTAAGAAATGAAAGAGATATTGGTCCACGAAGTGAGGTGTTTGAAGCATGGAAAGTGTGGTATTGAGTTCAATTCTCCCACATCGGTAGAGGAAGAAAGAATTGTTGTGTATATAATACTCGAAATTGGTTTGGGGTTTGGGACCCCAAGGGGTATCACATGTGTTTAAAGGAGGGAGGACCTAGATGTGCTTCGGTTCAAGGAAAGACCACACGCGCGCCGCCGCCGCCCGCCCGTCCGGTCCGGTTCCGAGTTCCGGGTTCTCGGGTTCACGGGTTCACGGGTTCACGGGTTCACGGGTTCACGGGTCGTGGGCTGTGGGCCTTCTGATATTATCTTTTTGGGCCAGAGAACTTTGCCAGAAGTGCAGTTTGATCCCAGAAGTTTCAGATGTACAGTTTGGACCAGAATTCTTCCAGATGTACAGTTTGGTCCCAGAAGTTTCAAGATGTACAGTTTAGTCCCTGAAGTTTCAAGATGTACAGTTTGGTCCCTGAAGTTTTTCAGAAAATCAAAAGTTCGACGGTCAAAACAGAAACGCCAAAGCACTCAATTCAGCCATTTATTTTGGCTGAATTACTCCTCCTATAATGGCCAATTCCGTTGGCCTTTTCACCATTTAATTTGGTGGCTTTACTACCTCCATAATGGCCATTATTTGGCCAATAATGGCTGTTATGGAGGCAGCTAAACAGCCCTCCCTCACCTATATAAACACCCCTACACCATTGTTGAGAAACACAGAAAATATACTAGCTATATACACGAAAATACACAAGCAAAACAGTTTCTTCCTACACCTTCCTTGCATCATTTCTTGCTCAATATTCTTCACGGTAGCATTTGAGTTTCCTTTGCTCAAGTGTTTCATTGCTGTTTTATCTTGGGAGACAAATTGTCCAGGACGTATAAAGGATACATACGGGGCAATATTGTCTTAAGGACAGAGTGCCACACTCGACTCAAAGCAAAAACAGAAAAGCGAGTTTTTCATTTTCATCTTTGTAATTTCCAGTTTTCTAGTTGAATTGTAATTTCAATTCTTACATTAGCAGTTGTTTGTAATTTCCGTTTCCTGCAACTTTTGTAACAACCAACACTCTGTTGGCTGTTGGACGCTGGAAGCTAGATGGTGGTATACATACATGTTTTTGTTCCGTCGGATTTAAGTTATACACATTGTTTATGTATTTTTTTACACTTTACTCAAAAGCTATCTACATACATGCGTACTTAAAATGTGAATTTTTTAATTTTAAAAATAAAATAGATTAGTTGCTATATAATTAATAAAGATTTTCTTATACTAATCAGCTGTAATCTTAAACTTTCTTTTTTGTGTGTCCATTATGACTTCAACAAGTGAATATGCTATAAGCCTTCCTACTTTTGGTGTCCAACCAATGTTTGTAATTTTACAAAGCATAGTGGCTGGCTACGCACATGATATCCAGCACCAAAGTATTTATTGCTCCATTATGACTTCAACAAGTCTTGTGTTATGGCTACCTATAGTACATTAAAAAAAAGTAACAAAAGTATTGAAGAAATTAAAATATACTGTATGATTTGAACGAGAAAAGTCCGTAATTTTAACAAAAGTATACATCAAACAATCGAACTCGAATACAGCAAACAATCGAACTCGAATACAGCTTGTATTTCCCTCTTAATGAATTAAATGTTTTACTCTATTTCTGAGCAAAGTATGCCACTGATTCTTTAAATGAAAGGTGTAAAATGGAATACTATAAATAATTAATACTTTGCTAACCCGGCAAATGCTATATTACATGTTTGAAAGAAGAAAATTTATACAAAACATAACAAATTATCCAATGCATGCTAATGGCTTAATCCATTTGCACAGGCTATTCTCATAATTATTATGAATCTAACCTAAATTTTTTCTTAAGACCAAAGAACAATAACAAGAATATTTCTAGTAGAACATCTTTCACAATCCCTAAAGAGATGGTTCACTAATAGACCGAGGGATAAGTACTGACTGTAAGGGTCCTGCTGGTCTCTGGTGCTCAGCCTTAACCAGCTGGCACACTAAGCATTTAGCCATATACTCAGCAACATCCCTCTTCATACCTTTCCACCAATAGTGTGGGCGGATCGTCCTGTACATCTTCGTGCTCCCTAGGTGCAGGAAAAAAGGTGCTTGTCCAAAAGGCCAAGCCAATGTAACCGGAAAGGAAGAGTTTAATCCTGGCTCAGTAGTAGGACCAGTTCCCCCCTCAACTACTTATTGATCTGCAGGGCCCCTCTTGTGTCGGGTTAAGGCTCCACCTCATCTTGGGTTAAGGGCTTAGTTGAACCATTGCTATCTTCTTGCCTAGCAGGCAAAGATTTACCTCCGTGGAAAGTATGATTCATTCGGATCGACATGAGAGTCCAACTACATTGCCAGAATCCATGTTGTATATTTGAAAGAGGTTGACCTCCTTCCTTCTCTCATGGTACACTCCTCATCGAATCACGGATAAAGCCAAATTAGGCAATTCTCAGAATAAATATGAATCAAATCCCTAATTATTTAGGGTGAACCACCCAAATTCCAGGCTCGAATCTAATGGTAGGAATTAAGTCAATTTAATTAATTACTTGCTGAGATATATTATTAACAATAAATATTTTTTAATAAACATTTTATCATCTTTTTCTTCATTTCTTGACGTGCATATCGTCATGTCTCTTTTGAAAACCTTAGTTCACCAAATTCATTTAAATGAACCAATAAAAGATAATCTTAATGGCACATTAAATTTTGGTACTCCAGAAACTCCTTCCCATTTTATAGGCGCTTTAAGTAGATACTAATCCCTCCTCCGTTCACTTTTACTTGTTCACTTTTGACTTTGTACGATCCTTCAAAACTAATAATAAAGTATACACTTTACCATAATATCCATATGTATATATAACGATCGTTATGTGCGTTTTGACTATTTTACCCCTGTTGACCCAATTTTCGAAGTTATCGGGCGACCCTGGTGAGAATTAAAAGAATTAGAATCCTTTAAGTGAGATCGTTTGACCTATAGTTGACTTTTTGGTAAATAGGCCTTTTTCGGAATTCCGTCGATTCCGTGAGGTCCGTACGGTCGTTTATGACTTGGTGGGATAGTTGGTTCAGTTCTCGAGGCCCTCGGGAGTGCTTTCGTCTATTGGTTGGAAAGTTGATTTTAGGCCGTTGGGGGTTGACCCGAAAAAATAGACCTCCGATGGAAATTACGAGATCGTGAGTGAGTCTGTAGCGTGCTTGTACATATGTGTACATATCTGGTTTGTGTCTGGGAGGTCTTGGGTGATTGTCGAATTTCGGATCTAAATTGTGTAATGCCGAAATATTTTGGTTTCTGGTGTATTCACTGGAGCGAGCCTCAGTGTACCCCAACAGATTGGGACCGCTGCAGCGGATGATGATCCGCTACACCAAGGGTGCGGGCACCTGGCTAGGAACCGCGGGGGCTGTCTAGTAGGTCGTGGGCGCGGATCCGCTGCAGCGAACGACGGGAAAACAGAGGAAGAATCTTTTAAGTGTGGATTAAAATCCTTCATTTCCCCCATTTCGAAAATACTCATCCAAAGCACTCTTAGGGCGATTTCAAGCAACTTTATGTGGATTCTTCTTGTGGTAAGCTTCTTTAGCCTTGTATTACCTTTCTTAAGTGATTTAATGGTGGGAATCACCTAGAAATTAGTTGGAGAAGACGAGTTCAACCTAGTTAGGGTTTATTTGATAGTTAAGCTTAAAAGTGAGATTAATTGATGAGTTTTGCTAATCTAAGCTTGGTTTCGCTAATTAGTACTCATTAAGCTTGAATCTTCCATGTATGTGATGAATTTGAAGATCGGAAAACTAGAGTTCATACCCAAATTGAGAGTTTTGTATTAATTGATGAAATTGGCCTAGTCTTGAGTTGTTTTAGCAATTGATTAGTAAGATTGAACGCATAGAACGTGGATTTTTATATTTCACTTTCAAAATTACCGTTTACCCTTATGGGCCAGTTTTCCCCTTTCTCTCATAGTTGGTTGAATTCAAAGTATAGTTTAGTGATTTGAGTATTGTTGATTTTCGTTTATAACTTAGAATTCGATAATGGATAGACTTAAATTACTTGGAAGCTCTCTGAAAAGACAAGGCTAAGGTTTGATTGTTCGGGGCTCCAACTCGACATTTAGGTAGGTTACGCTTACCTTCTGGTTAGACTTCGATTAGCGAAACGTATGTATAGTTAGTTACTGTCGGAGAAAGCATGTACACCTTCAGGTATGAAGTTGGGGTGGATTACTAGGTTTGGTATTGTTGAGTGATTTGCGGTTGTTGCCTCTTGTGAATTCATTGGTTGATGCCATGTCTGTGATATTAGACTTGTATTTAGTTGCAATATTATGATTATGATATGTTTGTCTCTCACTTATTGACATTACCATGAATAGAGGAAAGAACTTGACTTGATATTGATATTTGATTATGTGTGGCACGATTGAGATTTGATTATGATTTATACTTGAGATTGATACATGCATATTATTCATACACATTCTATATGATTCATTATTGTGAATTGTGAATTGATATTAATAATGATAAGAGGGAAGATAAAGCATCCTAAGTTCCTATTAGGGTGTTGTTACGTACATATTTCGTATGTCATCTCTTGCATATATAATTGGTGTAATCTACGTAATCTGAATGGAAATCATTTCGGACTTGCCATTGTACAAATTTTGGAATAAGTTCATATTGGTAGTTGATTCACGGATGTTGTTATGTTTATTCATCTCATGTTTAGTGTTGAATTTGACATTCATACATGCATCCATCCTCATTTCATAATACACTGGCATTACATGTGACTGGCGTGATGGTGATTCCGTGATACATTGATATTATATGTGATTGGCGTGACGATGATAAGTGGGAAGGAAACAACGGTGATTCATATGACATATTCTATTGCGTAGCCATCTTTATGTTGTGTGATACGGAGTGGCTAGCAGGGTGTTCGGTGTAAGAGTCATCTCTAGACTGTGTGATATGGAGTGACTTGTACATGAACTTCGCGGGTCCCCCGGGTCATGACTGCCGAGACGTAGAGATATTCCGTTCGGAGCATGTATGTACGGAGATTACAGTTGGCCAGTGCATTGCATTGCATTTCACATACATTCATATTTTAGCGACTCATATCTCTGATTTTGATTGTTGTATTCATTATATTACATGATGTGTTTCAGCCTTGATTCCTTGTTGTTGATTCATTTGAGAGGTTGTGTACTTGTTAGTCTCTTACATTGACACTTGATGTATTTGAGGACTAGAGATTCTGCCTAGGATATGACTGTAGACTACTGAGATCAAGTGTGGTTCACATTACTACAAGTCTTATGTGGTTGTGCTGAGTGGTTACTTCATTCTCGTACTTTATGGATTCCGACTTGATACTTTATACTTGGGCTGTTATTTCTTGGGTTGTGATAGTGTTTGAACTTGATTGAGAGCATGTCTATTCTTTAGTTTCCTCCTTTATATATGTTAGCTAACTATTGTCGGCCTATGATACCTACCAGTACATAGTGTTTGTACTGATACTACTCTTGCTACACCCTCTTTGGGGAGTAGAGTTGTAGCAGGAACTTCAACGAGGTTCGATTAGTCCTCAAGGATCTCATAGAGTTCATCTAGATTTTCTGTTTAATTCTCTTTATAAACAGAAGTGTATTCAGGTTGTGGTTGTAACCTTTATTCAAAATTGTATACCTAGAAGCTCTTGTACTATTCATGCCAGATTCCTTGGGTGGTGTTGTGTTCCGCATTGTCATATATCTATGTTTATAGATTTCTATTGCTCTTATTATTTATTTATATTTTTGGATGAATCTGTAAGGGACAGGTTCGCCTACCAGGTGAGAAAAGGATAGGTGCCTACACGATCAATGATTTGGGTCGTGATAGTATATTCTTAAATAGACTTGAGAAATAATTTAGAAATGAGTAATTAATGTTAAGGGTAAAACAAGTAAAAAAATTATCTTTTCTTGTATGCTAAAGTGGACAAGTAAAAATAAAAAATATATTTTTAATATAGTGGGCAAGTAAAAATAAACGGAGGAAGTATGTATAATTGATAACATCCATTGTTTAGATGTAAACTCTCTAAAAGTAGCTTCAATAATCATGCATTTACGCCGGTAAGTAATGAAAGCTTTAGATAATGCCACATGACAAAATCAGGTAGTAATAGAGCTACATTAATTGCACGAATGAACCAAATGTGTCATGATAATGATATAAATAAATTCAACTATTAACGAGCAAGGACGGTTCAAGCATATTTGTGGTCTAAAAACAGATTATGTTTAACATGACTAAATGTTAGAGCATTTAAAATCTATTTAGGGGGTTGTATAATAACAATTTTAATTTTTTTAAAATTTTCATAACCAGATTCATATTTTTTTAGTCGGCATATTTAAATTATAATAAATGATTAAACATATAATATATAATTATAAAGTGAAATAACAAAAATAACAAATATGTGATAAAAATAAAACCTCAAAATTAGAATACTAGAATGATCGAAAAATTTGATGAGTTGATTGCTAAATATATAGTTTTGGTGCTTTAGTGACTCTCGCAATGCTTGAAACCCGAGAAAAAAAAATAGAAAAGACAGCGCACTATATATAATTTATCAATATAGTACTATTAAGTTATGATTTTCCAGAAAATAATAGGAGTACCCTAACTTATCATACTTGAACTCGAAAAAGGCAAGAAAGAGAATATAGAAGTGCATAAATATTATGTGAGAGATGAACTGTTGATTAACAAACATCGAGTGAATAATGTAAAAATATAACTTACTACTCTAAATGTTTTCTGATAAAAAAAGAGGTAAGAAATGGAATAAAATAATTTCACTTATCAGATTTTCATTCAAACGTAAAAAGTTTGGAAGAGTGATTCATAGTTACCTAATTTTTACACATAAAAGTTTGAAGAATGATTCATATTTATCAATTTTTTACTCTAATATTCACTTCAGTTAGTCACACAAAAATAATTCTCCAAAATAATTAACCTATAAAGCTTATTGATTAAAAAAAAAAAGTGTCCCCCCCAATTTGGCTTCTAAAGCACAAGCTTTAGGGGTTTCATAAGTGGCGGAGTCAGAATTTTAACTAAAGGATTTTAAAAATATAAAAGAATAACAAACGAAGAAGTTCATCATTTACTATATGTACATAAAAATATAATTTTATTCTTATATATACAGGATAATTTTTCGCCATCACCTGGCTCCGCCCCTGGGCTTAACCCTAAAGCCGGTCTTGTTAACAAGCGGCATAAATCATTTCCAATAGTTCAATTACATATTTGAATTTATTTTGCTCCAACTAATTACATATACCAGTTGATCGTGACAAATGGAGAACTAGTAATTATTAGATTTCATCTTTTGTGCGTATTGTTTTTCTTCAACCTAAATATGGAAATACAGTTGAAAAGTTGGTGAAACTAATTTTACAGCGAATGACCGAGTGGAACATTGAATGCCTGTATGTCGAACAAATTAACTACCAACAATCTCCCAAAATTTAACTTTCCCAATACTTTTGTTCTCTCTATCTCAACATAAGTACACACTGTCATTGTCCATTTGCACTTGTCTCTTTAAATTGTTTTCATCTCCAACGTAACATATTTGTTTAATTAAACTCTCTTGATATATATATATATATATAACTATAGTTCTTTCTGATCATCAGTTCACATCACAAGTTAGAGTCCTCCTTTCTCTCTCTTGTAGAGAAAAATAGAAGCTCTCAACATTAATCTTTTTCATTTTGTTCTTCTTCTTAAGTTGAAGTAAGGAAATATGTTGAGGTTGATAACAGGAATAAGAGGTGCAAGTGGATTTGGATCAGCTTCCACCGCTGAGGAAGTTACTGAAGGCATTGATGCTAGCGGTTTCACTGTCATTGTTACAGGTTAGTTTCATTATTGATATTTATTTTTGTGAGATAATGATTAAAAAAATAGATCTTAAGTATCACTTTTTCACAATTTTCACACACCAAATTTAGTTATTCCTTATTTTCTACCTGAACTTTCGCCATATACTCTTTTTTCTATCTAATCCTGCAGTATCAGTTTTCCCGAGTTTCACAACACAAATATTAGTTATTCTGTTTTTCTAACTAACTTTCGTCATCTATTCCTTTTCCTACCTAACTATCATCATCTATGTATTAAAATACATTTGGTTGAGTAGAACAACGGTGATAGTTTAGATAGGAAAAGGAAACAACGGAAAGCTGGCATAATCAGCTTCAAAGTGTGTTTTAGTACATAAATTGTGATAGTTCAGATATGAAAATGGAACAATATAGTTTGGATGTAAAACTCGCGAAAAGTGATAGTTAAGTTTTGGTTTTGACCATTAACTCTATTTTCTTGTGTCTTTAATTGATAATTGCTTACCAGCTGATATATCATATCTCTGCTGCCATGCACAGGAAGATATGTTAAAGAAAATTAATGTTATATATATATATATATATATATATATATATATATATATATATAATAAGCTATTTATCACGCTCATTTTAATTTTGGTGGAGTGGTATATTAAGTATCCTTTCATTTTTAACAAGAGATTTTGAGTTCGAATTCTAAATATGTGTCACCTACTAATATTTTGAGTTCAAGCCTTTTGAATAAAGTTAGAGTAATAAGTACCCTTTTATTCTTGATAAAAATTCTCGTGTTCAAGCCCTAAAGTTGGGTCATCTATCAATATTTTGGGTTAGAATAGAGTCACCTTCTTCTATATAAAGAGCTTTACTCTGAGTTTCTGACACAAATATGCACAAGTCGAGCCCAAAGTAAGTACTGACATTGAGGGAAAACAAAAAAAAGGGACGCACTTATTCTGAATTTATCTATATTAAATTATGAGTCCGCCTCTATTATGATAGAGGAAAAATAATTAGTGTTTTCTTCTGCTGAGCATTTATTTAACTAATCATCTTAATTTGTGGAAGAGATAATAAGAACAGGGGAAGGTCTTTGGTTTGCTCTGTGAAAATCACTATCCTTAGGCTGTTACGAATTGTACAAGTAGCTTACTACGTGTTAATCGCAGTTGTGTAACCTTTAGGACTATCTTTTTTTCCCCACCACCTTTAAGACATTTGATATATATATGGAGGAAAGAGGAAACGAGAGGAGAAAAGGTCAAATTTTAGGGTGTGTTTGGTATGAAGAAAATTACTTTCAACATTATGAAAATATTTTTCTAAGAAATAATAGTGATGTTCTTACTTATTTTTAATGTTTGACAAATAAGCAGAAAGTATTGTTCCAAAAACATTTATATATATTAGCGAATATTCTCCGAATATTCCCTGTATATTTTGTAATTATGATAGATGTATATTTAAGGTAACTTAGGATTCTAATTATATTAGGAATCAACCTTTGTAAGGTAAGTTAGGATTTGTACCATATTAGGAATCAACCTTTGTACAGTTATATATATTGTGAATAATGAAAGGAATTCTAAGGGAAATTATTCCATCTTTCATGGTATCAAAGCCTAAAACCTAAATCCCTTCTCTTCCTCATTCTCGGCCGAAATCAGCATTTTTTCCTGATTTCACAGAAAAAAAAAATCGATTTCTTCCTCCCTTTCTCGACCAAACCAGAAAATTCCCTTTCCTCGGCAGGCGGCAACCATGTCTTCCCCCACAAAGTCCGGTTCATCCACTGGCACACTTGACAACCCCTCTCAACTTTCTTCTTTTCATCCGGCATTCGCCGTTAACAACATCAAAAATTTTATCCCTATAATTCTTGACCAAGAAGACCGTCAATATTCCATGTGGATGGAACTATTCTACATTCATGCATGTGCATACAACGTGCTCGATCATAATGACGAATCTGTTCCTCGTCCCACCGATGTTACAGACTCAATCTGGCGGCGTCTTGACGCCATCGTCAAACAATGGATCTACGGCACCATCTCCAAAGACCTGTTGTGCACTATCATGAAAACAGGTGCTATGGCACGTGAACTTTGGGTCCGGCTAGAAGAAATCTTTCAGGACAATAAAAATACTCGGGCCGTATATTTGGAAGAGCAATTCAATAATACCCGCCTCGAGAATTTTAACATGTCCGAATATTGTAAGCAATCGAAACTCATAACCGATCAACTATCCAACGTCGGGACTTCGTTTCGAGAAACCAAGATGGTGCTTCAACTTGTTGCGGGTTTACCAAAAGGTGAATATGACACACTCGCAACAATGATTCAACAAGCCGACCCTCTACCAAGTTTCAACAAGGCACGTTCACAACTATTGTTGGAAGAAACTAGACGTGCTAAACAAGAGGAACATAATCAAAAGGCGTTAGCCGTTGACGGGATAGCAACACTGCGGCCGCAAAGAACAACCACCATCACGGCAAGATGTCCAAAGCAGCAGCGAGCCGTGGCGGAGGTTGTGGCGGCAGAGGTCGCAACAACAAAGGCAAGGGCCGCGGAAAAGGCCAACGCAACCAGTGGCACGGAAGAATCGCAAAGCGAATAACGGTGGTCCAACCAGCACCTTGGTCGGCGGCCTCTTGGGCCCCGCCCCACCACTGTGCAGCCCACCAGCAGCACCACCACCACCACCTGGTTGCAGTCCAGCAGCAGCAACAACTGCAACAATTGCAGCAGCAGCAGCAGCCCAGTGGCATGGCCCCGACTGATTTGGGCCAGGCCTACACCACCGTGAACCTTCAACAACCCGACGACAATTGGTACATGGACACCGGAGCCACATCTCACCTCACCCGGTCGCCAGGTATCTTCTACATATTTGTTTTGTATGTAGAAGGTGTGATATATCGCTCTTAACTTTTCACCGAGGTAGCAGCACTGCATATTTGCTATTATATGTCGATTACATTGTTCTTACTGCCTCATCTGAAGGGTTGAAGAATGAAATCATTGCTCTACTCAAAATTGAATTTGCTATGACTGACTTGGGCAAGCTAAGTTATTTTTTGGGTATATCAGTGACAAGATCTACAATCACTATGTTCCTGTGTCAGCGTAAGTATGCAGAAGAGATAGTGTATAGGGCCAAGATGGCAAATTGTAAAATTATGCCAACTCCGGTGGACTCAAAATCCAAGCTTAGTGCCAATGACGGTGCGCCAGTTTCTGATCCCACTCTATATCGGAGTCTAGCAGGTGCTCTTCAGTATCGTATATTCACTAGGCCTGATATTGCATATGCCGTTCAGCAGGTGTGTCTGTTCATGCACGACCCCCGAGAGTCCCATTTTGCCGCCCTCAAACGTATTATCAGATACGTTAAGGGCACACTAGACTTCGGATTACATCTATACCCCTCTACCCCAACCAAGCTACTTGCCTACACGGATGCAGATTGGGCAGGATGCCCCGACACACGTCGCTCCACCTCAGGGTACTATGTATTTCTTGGGGATAATCTTATCTCATGGTCCGCCAAGCGGCAGGCAACACTTTCTCGTTCGAGTGCTGAAGCAGAATATCGCGGTGTTGCTAACGTAGTTGCTGAGATCTGTTGGCTCCGAAATCTTCTTTTGGAACTCCAGTGTCCACTCCGCAAGGCGTCTATAATCTATTGTGACAACATATCGGCCATCTATATGTCTCATAATCTGGTCCAACATCAGCGGACTAAACATATTGAGATGGATATCCACTTTGTGCGAGAGAAGGTTGCCCGGGGTCAGGTCAAAATATTACATGTGCCTTCCTCTTATCAATATGCAGACATCTTCACAAAGGGACTACCGCGACAGCTCTTCACCGACTTCCGATCCAGCCTTAGCGTTCGGCCTCCTCCCGCTCCGTCTGAGGGGGAGTATTAGCGAATATTCTCCGAATATTCCCTGTATATTTTGTAATTATGATAGATGTATATTTAAGGTAACTTAGGATTCTAATTATATTAGGAATCAACCTTTGTAAGGTAAGTTAGGATTCGTATCATATTAGAAATCAACCTTTGTACAGCTATATATATTGTGAATAATGAAAGGAATTCCTAAGGGAAATTATTTCATCTTTCAATATATAATCTTAGCAAATACAATCGCTAATGGGGGTAGAAGCAGCGGCAAAGTCAAGATTTTATATGAAGAAGTAAATATACAAAGAAATCAAGGGATTCAAAATGTATTTTTCCGCCACCCGGCTCCGCCCCGATGTAGAAGGGTGAAAGGGGATGGGGGTGCAGTGCGTGGGAGTATGGGTGGTGGGAGTCAAGGTGGGGCTGTTGGTGTGAGGGTGGGGATGGGGTGGAGGGTTGGGGGTTTGACTTCTGAGGGTATGAAGAAAACGTAACTTACATTGTTCGAAGAATGAAAGGTAGAGACAGAAATAAAGGAAAGGAAAGTCAACACTTGCCTGCAGATATTTAAACAGAAAAGGAGATTTTCTTTTGGTTTACCACCTGATGTTTGGTACAAGCATTGAGATCCGGCTAAATCTGAATTCGCGCCGCAAAGACCACATTAGAACTAAAGCACTTCCTAATAAGAAAGGAGAAATCGTCAATAAAAGTACCCTTATCATGAAGACATACCCTTAAAGATATTACATACACGTGCGTTCACCAAAACCCATATTTCTGGGTCGAATCCTAAATATATGTACAAAAAACAAGTATAGATAGAGTTATATATATATATATCAGACCTCACAACATACGTCTAAATTCTGAATTTGTCATTGATGATTATAGATCGTGTGGTGCTTTGTACGGTAACACATTTTGTCCACAGGAGGTGCAAGCGGCATAGGATGGGAAACAGCAAGAGTTTTAGCTCTGAGGAAAGCCCATGTCATTATAGCAGCAAGAAACATGGAGGCGGCAAATGAAGCAAAACAACACATTTTGAACGAAAACAGAGCTGCCCGTATTGATGTTCAGAAGCTCGATCTCAGCTCAATGAAATCAGTCAAGGCATTTGCAGATAACTTCTTAGCACTTAACCTTCCTCTCAACATCTTAATGTAATTCACTCTCTTTTCCCTTGTGCATTTTGATTCAGTGATATATATTGTTGGATGTTGCATATGTTAGAAATTTATATAAGGGGATCCAAAAGAACTCTAGAATGTCACAGTTGTGATTTGAACATATGAGCTAAAGCAATTTTGGACCCCCTCTACCACTATACTTAATTTTTTCTCCTGGTAAGGGGATTCAACAGTTCACATATAACCCAAAAAGATCATTTATACTCTATTTTCCCAGGGTAATTGTCCGATGAAGGGGTTCGGTTGAATCCGTTCGACACTACTTAGTTCCGCCACTGTTGTTACTGCTACAATTTTTCTAGAATAATTAGTTGTTTAGTTTCTTTTGAGCCGGTAGTCTATCGGAAACAAACTCTCTACCCCACAAAGATAGGGTTACATCTAACCCTCCCCAAACCCTGCTTGTGGGATTACACTGGGTATGTTGTAGTAATTAGTTGTTTAGTTGTCGGAGGAGTTTACTATTTGATTAACTAGAATACCTGTTTTTTAGTTGTAGTAAGAGTCCAATACTTTAGTTATTCGAGGAGTCATGATTTTTTTAACAAACTTTGCGAAAACAGAAACAATGCAGGTATCATGTTCTGTCCATTTCAGCTTTCCGAGGATGGAATTGAGATGCAATTTGCCACTAATCATATCGGTATAACGTGTAATTAATTTAATATCAAGATTTCTGAGAGATCATTTTTCTCAAGGATGTGACTCCGATCTGATTCCTTTTTTGGGGGGAATTTTCAGGTCATTTCTACTTGACTAACCTTCTTCTAGACAAAATGAAGGAAACAGCAAGAGCTACTGGTATTGGAGGTAGGATTGTGAACTTGTCATCAGTAGCTCACCTAGTTTGTCCTTACGAAGGAATACGATTCCACAATATCAATGACAAAGACAGGTAACCTTCAAAACATTATATAGTGATCGTACGTAGTGGAATCAATTTCTACGTCGTGACTATTCGTATTACTGATCAGTTATCAAGACAAATTGGCATATGGACAATCGAAATTAGCCAACGTACTACATGCTAATGAGCTATCCCGCCGCTTGCAGGTAATTGGATCAGTCTGCATATTACTACTAATGTGTTGTAAAATATACTAGAATGGTATTAAAAATGCAATTCTGTCCTGAAATGCAGGAAGAGGGAGCAAATATTACTGTCAATTCAGTTCATCCAGGTTTGATAATGACAAATCTCATGAGACATTCAGCCTTTCTGATGAGTACGTATATATAACCCTCGCGCAAAAGAATTAGCTCGAGGAATTACAAATTCTTGAGGAGGTTTAATTGGTATGTTTTTCTTTTTGACAGGAATATTAAGGGTCTTCACTTGTTTCCTGTGGAAGAATGTCCCTCAGGTAAATACAACATCCCCTGCCAGCATTATTGTGCTATGGTCACTGCACTATAATATGGATGTTAAGTCGACACATTAGCAAAACGATAAATGAACAATCCTGTAGACATTACTTCTTCGGCTATAGAGGATTGAAATGCTCCCATCAGGCTGTTCTCCGCATATAATTTCTTGTCCAATTTACATTTAATTGCCTCCGAAGTTTCTGCAAATGTCTATAGATATGCTTGAGAATTAAATCCCGACGAGTAACTCTTATCGTCGGTTGATCCTAGTACCTATACATACCTGTTCATACTTGTACGTTTAAAGAACTAAAGACCACCTGCTTGGAGTTGATAATTATAACAATGACAAGAAGGCTTCACATGAGTGGAAATGGTTGTCAAATCATAGACAAAACCAATTATAAAGTTCTAAACCATTGTTCCTCATCATCCTATAGAGAAATTTCAGTGGTGCAATTTTTCTAACCAGTTCGTTGGTAAATGATAAGCATCTGCAATTAGAGAAAAATTATGAAAATAAAGGAATTGTACCTCCCACCTCCCATTTTAGGCCTTCCCCTTGTTGCTAGCAAAGAAATATTCAAGTTTATATACAACGATATACACCAAAATCGGCTGTTGACAGTTCCTCATTACATTTGAAAGCTGAAACATACTGATTAATTTTCCAGGGGGCAGCTACAACTTGCTATGTCTCCCTGCATCCAAGTTTGAAGGGAGTGACTGGAAAATACTTCGTTGATTGCAATGAGTATAAGCCAAGCAAGCTTGCACGAGACGAAGTGCTAGCTCGGAATCTTTGGGATTTCAGCAACAATCTGGTTAATGCATCTCAAAAGATTGATAAATAGAACACAGTCCTTGGAAATCCTGCATGTTATTATTACAGTTTACAAACCATATCTTGTGAAACTGTTGTAGAACTTAGGAGGGTTAAGTTTTCTCTGGTTCTGTTCCCAATTTATAGTCTCTGTGCATGTTCTTTAAGCTAGCTTACGCTTTAAATGTATCTAGAATTTTAGGTTTTCGCTCTCTTTTCGGTTCTCAACCTTGTAATGACTGAAAATGTCTGTTAAATTTTAGTTGAATTTTTCCATGTGAAACAAGTAGTGGCGGAGCCATCATTTTTACTAAGGGGTTCAAAATATAAAAAAAATATATAAAAAAGTAAACACACAAAGAAACCAAAGGGGTTCAAACATCTACTATATATACATAAAAATAATTTTAACCATGTATAAACATTGTAATTTCCTAGATCCCCTGGTAACAAGTTAGCTAATTTAACGATTCACTTATGGTAGTTATAAGGAAACCTTAGTTCCAATCCTATGAATGAGGGAAAAGCGAAAGAAACAACCAAAGTTGCGGAGATTTTTCAATTTTTCCATATTTTGTTAGTCAATTTTTTTGGAAAATATTTTCTCTAGAAAAAATAAATACTTTAAAAACGAGGAAAATGACATCTCTAGTAGAAGTAGGGAAAACAAGTTCCACATATGGCATTCCACATTGATTATCTTCTCCCGACCTTTCAACACACCTCATCTTCATCCCTACCCCTCTTAGCCCCCATCCCCACCACCCCACACCCCTATCCCCCGCCCTCACCTCTAAAGTATTTGTCTTAGATTATATACAAATGCTTTTAGAACACAAAAATCAGCAGTTCAGCATTCACTGGCTAGATGATGACCAACTGGTCCTTGAGCCACCAGATAACCGTTTTCGTTCATCACGCCATCTATCAGATGGTCAATCATCTGGCCTGTCTAGAAGGATATGTTCACATTTACGGGCTTCCTCCTCTTTACGCGACCTCTTTTTCCTCTTTCCTCAGATCGCAAAAAGAACGTCATCTTCCTGGGAGTGACGTAGTTATATAGCTGACCAGATCCAAGCTTTTAAATTTTTAAACGGACAGTTAAAAAGGAGGAAATGGAAATAAAAAGAGACAACATGCTAGGAATTTCAAAATAACCAAGACAACATCTATGAGATTCTCTATTACTTGATATATGATTACAATGCATAATATTGATCAACTACATAAAGTCTTGAAGTTGCTAAGGAAAAATGAGGAGAAGAAGCACGCTACCGATATCCTTGGACCAACACGATTTGCCAGTACGCTTTTAAACTTGTCATTTGATATAAGCTGAACAATTTGATGACAAATAGTATTCGTGAAATAAACTCAAGCTAATCAGGATGCATGCTCAAATTATGTTTTCTCTTCCATGGAAAATCAAATGAACCAAGGAGTAAACATTGGCTAACGTTGAAGAAGCTCTAAGCATGATAAACTCAAAAATTAGCTTCTATTTTTTTTAGGAGTTGTACACTCTTAGGCATTCTTAATTCACCAAAACCCATTCTGTCAAACCCCCTTAGAACTTCTCTCTGCATGCATGAACAAACCATCAAGTGTAGTAATATTAGATAATTCGAATTAATCGTTGTACTGTTGTTTGGAGTGTATGAGTAGAGTTCCCTTCCTCCCAATTTCTTTTGGCGCTTTACTCAGAGCTACATCAGGATAGATTAATTCATTTATTTAAAGAAAAATACTATTCATTGCAACTTTCCTTGTATCAAAATGGTGGAATAATACATATTGACATGTTAGTCTACGATAACTTGAATCAATCTTGGAAGAAAAAAGTGCTGAACATTTTGGGTAGAGTATATTCAGGGGATTTCTGCAAAAGGATAGTACTAAACCAGATTCCGATTGTAATGACACTAACCTTCAGCTCGCTTCAAAGCATTTTAACTTGTTCAAAGTTCAAACTAACATGAAATATGGTTTAAAAAAGAACATGAAATACAGCATAGTAGAAACTAAAGAGTCAACCGACATGACGAAGGTTGAAAAGTTTAGCATGAACATGCCACGATTAACTACGACTCTGTTTTCACAACTTGCACTGCTCAACAAGGACCTCACACTTATTTATTTACATAATAACTAGGTGAAATAATCAAAGACACACCAAGATCAAAAAAAGGAGCTCAGCTAGCCTCTGCAACTGGGAAGTGCAGTTTTGTCATAGATTTCTTAAGAAAACTGCTCCCACAAAATGGATCTGGGCTGCCAATATCAAAATCCACAATGCTAGACTGTACCTCGCTTGACGAAGCTGTGATGTTGCTATCATCCCGAGGATGGTAATTTATCTGAGAACTCCCTCCATGTTTCCGAGCTTGCTTCTTGTCTCTACCCTTGCTCCCTCGGGAAGATTTGCCATTGGTTTTCTGCTTATTCTTCCCATTCTTCTTCTTGCCACTCTTATGGCTTTGTCCCTTGTTTGGCACATGTGACACTGATGTTGGAATAGGGTCATACACATCCGGAGCCCATGTTACAGTCAGCTTCCTCGGCAGACTGCCTTGTTTCTCACGACCTCCTTTTATGGCAGATACAAGCTTCGAAGCAGTCTGTGAAAGGATAAAACACAGAAAAGGAAAGAGAAAAGAATAGGACTGTTAACATCTCCAGTTACTTGATTGCTCAACCGTGAAACAATCGCCATTTAGAGTCACTCTGTATCTGAAACAACAGTTCTATGCTCCAGTGCTATTTCCACTATACAGTAACTTCACTGTGTGATACAATTAGTCATATTGCTTACAATTCAAATTAAATCCAAGAAATAATGGTTTGAGTGAGTCAGATTGCTGATGACCTTAAGGAGAATGCAAAGATCAGAAGCAGCATACCAGGGAAAGGTGGTCAGTACACCCCAAAAAGAAACAAATATATGGGTATGAATGAATATTTGTGTGTCCTATCCGTTATTTAGTAAGGTATATCCTATATCTTTTACTGATGTTTTTTTATATAAATATAATACATAATCCTATTCATGAAATGGATAGAGAAACCAACCCCACACATAATCGGCCATAACCAACGCATACCTCAGAAGAAATTGAAATATGGTATACAAACCAATAACACTTTCCGCAAGTAATACTCATGATGACCACTCAAGGTTAGAGTATATAAGAGAGAGCAACTAAAAACCAAAAGCAATTAATGGTTACAAGCAACTCAAACCAAAAACTTAATCCAAGAAAGCCAAGAAATTATGGCTTGTGGGATCCCAATCGATAATAACCCTAAGGAGAACAGCTAAAAATCGAAAGCAAGATACCAAGGAAAAGTGATTGAATCATATCCAAAGAAGGAATAAATATAAGGGTATAACAGAAGTAGAGAGTGAGCTCACACAATCATTATATACAGTATTCATATGTAATATATATCCATTCCTGAAAAGGTAAAAGAAGAAACAGTCCACTGAGACAAACACAAAACATACCTTACCATTAACCCTTTTTTTCTTCTTATGAATCATACCTTACTATTAACACTTTCTTCTTTAAGCTCACATAACCGTTATCCGCCCGACCCAACCCATTTACGATTATTTTAAAAGTGCGTCAAATATGGATCAACCCATATTATCCATCATAGAATATGGATAACCCATGAGTATCCACAAACTGTACTACCGTTAAAGTACGTAAGGGAGTAGGAATCCCTAAAAAGTACACTTATTAAAAAGAGAAACAGAAGAAGAAAGGCTTGTAATTTCATAGTACTTATTTCTTTTACACCAATGTTTTCCTTTTTCATGATTGATAAAACCAAGATTAGTTTGTTGCATTTTTTATATTTTGAATAGTTCAACCGATATATATACTAATTTTTTAGACTTTTTGAAGCAAAGAGATCATTTTTGGAAACCACACTAACAACAACGACAGTAGTAATAAAGGCGGAAATAAATATTACGTGTATCCGGTAGACATATAACAAAGATTGATCATAGATTTAATAAGTGAATGAAACAACAGGCTTTTAAGGGGAAAAAATGAAACAACAGACTTTTAAGGGGAAAAAATGAAACAACAGACTTTTAAGGAAAAAAAATGAAACAACGGATGACAGACGGACACTTCAAATGAGGACAAAGGAAAAAAGATGTGGAGAGAAAACAACTTAGACACGCAAACAGTAAAAGGGACAAACAGTCAATGAGACAACATGGGCATATAAAACAGTCTATGAGACAACATGGGCATACAAAACAGTACTAAAAGAGATAGACATTCTTCCTTAGATATTGTTGTTGTCGTTTGGATCTTGAACATAAATGTTGCTGAAAGATGGATCATCAAATAAAGCCATTACATCATCATTATCCCAGTTCAGCATCTCAACAAATCCAGGACTGGGGGGAAAGCCATAGGTATAGTTTTGGTAGTTATTAAATGGCACTGATGCACCCATTTGGGGAATATTAGTTGAAGAGTCCATTGGTGGTGTCACTGGAGTAAACACTGGAGCAGACATTGGAGGACCATCATTGATGAAGGCATTGGAGAAGCCATTGTTGTTTGAGGCATTAGAGGGGCCATTCCAGGAGCCCTTCTAAGAGCCATTTGTTGAGGTATTGGAGGGTAAAATTGTGGAACCATTGGAGAAAACGTTTGTGAAAGAAATGAAGGAGAAGGGGCCCTTGAAGGGTCCACAAGAGAAACCGTTTGAGAAGGAGCCGCCAAAGGAGCCACCGGTTGAAAAATTGGTTGGGGCACTTCAGTAGGAGCGGATACCACCGGATGAACCATCGATGGAGCCACCTGAGGAACCACGGATAGTGGAGCCACAACAGGGGCCAACTGAGCACTTGACCCCTCGAAGTTGGTTCCACCAGGAACCACCGATGGACCTTCGGAGGAACCATCGATATTGGTGCCTCTGGAGGGGCCAACAGAGAAGCCGCTGGCCCCTCGGAGCTAGTCCCATCAGGAACCACTGGTCCAGCAATGGGTTGAGGGGCATTTGATGTGGAACCCTCTCCACCAGCCTTCGCTTTTATCGCTTCATGTACCCGTTTGAGGTTTTGGTTGATCACGTAACTCAGATCGTTGAGATCGTAAAGGTGCATGTCAGCAGGAACATCTTTTCCATTAAACACTTCATACATCTTGTTTGTGAACTCCTTCACCTTGTTCTCCTTCCGCAGTTGTTCCTCCAACTTCTTAATCCTTTGTCTGGTAAAATCTTCAAGTGTCTGTGTTTTTTGATTGCTCCAACTTCGACATCTCCCTAAACGTTGTAAAGGTATTGATAACAGCACCATGATTTGAAAACACCACAGGTTCATTGTGGTAAGCACTATAGATGACGGTGGCAATATCAACATCACAAAGGGTGCTGAGTTCTTGAGCCTTTTTCAAGAACCCTTTCTGTCTTTTCTTGTATGAGGCTTTCCTCTCAGTGATATTTTCAATCAAAGCAAGCTTCATTTTCTTTCTAGCCATGGCTAAAGAGGAGGAAAAAGAGGAGAAATGTGTTTGTCTGGGTATACAGATCAAATGGCTTTGTTGTTGTCTGTTTCTTTGCCTAAGATTGGCTCCTATTTGTAGGGTGGGAAATTTAGATTCTGTAAATTTTTGAATAGTTTGAATTAGAGGATTCTTAGTTGTCACCATTAGCAATTTTGGCATGAAATTAAATGAGTGCGGACTAGATACCAAGTTAGATATTATCTCTTGAAATATATGAAATTTATGGCTCCTATTTATGCTGACCAATTTTTTCGAGTCAAACTTTGATTATTAGGAGAATAATTTAGTTCAAAAATTTAATATCCATAAAAGATGGTCATAAAGTAATAACAAATGTGATTGCTTCTTAATTTCAGTCATCAAGAGAGTAAAAATAATAATAATAATAATAATACAATCTCTTCAAAAAAGTTACGAATGTACAAAATTAAAGATTGAAACAAGCAAGCATTTTAATAAAAAAACATGTAAAAATATAATTAATTATAGTGGCTAAGAATTTTGAAACATCAACTTCGACAATATTTGAATATGCCTAAAAAAAACCATTTAATGGTTAATTTTTTTACAAAAATACAAATATTTATTGAATATTAAATGGTGATATGTGTATGATTATAGCCGTTGCAGTGCTTCATAAAAACACATTTTTATATTTTCAATTTTGCAGAACCCATATGTAGTAGAAATTGTGTTGCTTTCAACTATATTAAAAACTAAATTGTGCTTAAATTTGTTTTTTTACTATCTGATACTCACCAACCTGTCACTCGACAATCATTAAAGAAATTCTAAATTGGTTTTGAGGCAAATCAATATACAATAATTGCACAAATAATTGATCAAAGCAATGCGTTTACACAGTGGAGACAATGCATCAATCTTATAAAATATTGTAAGCATTTATCAGAGTTAACCCCACTAGAAAAATATCAATAGAATATAGTGGAGTTAAGTTTGCCCAGCATGAGTTATAGAAAATGCAACTCGAAATTGATATCCAAAAGTGTGGGGGTATGTTTGGCTTAGGACTAAAAGCCACTATTAGTATTAGACTTAGTGTTTGATATTATCTTGAAGAACCAGATATACTATACAACATTTATATGTTTTTCACACAAAATCTTTGGCGGATATTGATATGGCAGACAGCGAATTCATAACTTGTTCGGTTTTGGTGACGACTAGTTGATGATATTACTAATTAATGGTTGGTCATGTGTCTTTTTATGTGTTCTTTAGTGAAAAGGTGTCACCTAAAATGTTATCTTCTTCCATTAAGGAACGTCACTAGAAAGTTCGTGACTTTTCATGAGAAAAATGTATTTGTAGAAAGATAACCTTTTGTAAGACATGGTTGTTCATGAATATGTGTCTTCATGGTCTATAATGGGATGAACCATCTGATGATAATGATAAAAATCCATATAAGTTGGATTTATAACATGAATGAATGTGTTGTACTTGGGCACCGGAATAGACTTGTAGTCCCTCAAGGAATAAGAATATCTTGCATGGAGATGCCTTCAAAGGGTGAAATGGTTGAGAAGAGGGGTGGCAAAATGATTAAAATTTACAGTTATCCGCCCGACCCAACCAATTTATAGTGGGTCGGATATCCGGTCATTTTAAAAGTGGGTCAAATATGGATCAACCCATATTATCCATCATAGAATATGGATAACCCATGGGTATCCACAAATTGCGCTCTCGTTAAAGTATGCAAGGGAGTAGAAACCCCTAAAAAGTACACTTATTAAAAAGAGAATAATAAGAAGAAGAAATGCTTGTAACTTCGAAGTACTTATTTCTTCTACACCCATGCTTCCCTTTTTCTTGATTGATAAAACTAAGATTTGGTTTGCCGCATTTTTTATATTTTGAATAAATTTATTTATTCCATTCTCCTAGTCAAATCTGTTAAAAGAAGTACTAACATAAACTCCATCAAACTCCTCAATCAATATCAACAAGATGTCGTGACTGCTTAGGCTTGGTTTACTTTGGTTTGAATGTAAACTAAAACAAGTGGTGTTGTCTATCGTACCGTTGACTCTATCTATTCATGGAATTTTCTTTATTTCATTTTCAATTTTATATAGGTTCGCTCCCTCTTTTTCCAATAATTCATGTAAACCTTCCTGATCTGCTTTGTACCTGCCGGTATTTTGTGTACTTCGGGGCGCTGACTAGCCCTGCTCAACGCCCTATACCCTTCTCTTGAGGGTTTCATTGAGCATTTATCTTTTCGCATTCAGTTCTAGCTAATTTTGCACCTTCTAATCGACCTAAACAACATATACGGATCCCCTCCACCCCTTTTTTCATTACTAATGGAATATTCTTTATGAGATTTTGATTTATTTGAGAACATTTTTTTCATATGTACTGAGAATAACTATTCCCCATGGAAAATCTCAACAAAAAGTACCTAAAATTAAATAGAAACAAAAGCTAAGAACCACAATTTATCGGAAGAAATGAAAGGAAAAAAAGAAGATAAGAAAGAGAAGAAGGCAGATTGAAGAACAGAAGCTCACATCTTATTTAAGAAGCAATGCATAATATGAGTATCCATTTATCCGTTGGTTAACTCATTTTTTATCCGTATCAAATATGGGTGGTCGGATATTTTATCCGTTTTCACCTAACCCATTTTCGACCCGGCCGTTTGCCACCCCTACTCACCATTAACACTTCACAATTAGCATCCCTGATTACCACTAACTCAAGGTCAGAGTATGTCCTACTTTATTGATAAGTAACATAAACAGACAACTGATGATAGTCTTAATAAAAACTAGATAATGTAAGTATATGACTATATTTTTTCACGGATAACAAATAGACAACAACGTCAATAGATCCTCTATCATAATGTCAATACACCAAGGGAAAGGAACTTGATGAAGAACATCATTGAGATACAGAAAACTCACTGGCAGGGATATGGAACGTGAGTAAGGCAAATCAGGAGATTTAGCATCAGCACCATGTGTCATTACGTCAGCAGTCACATCATCCTCTTGCTCCTCCCCACCAAATTCTGCAGGAGGTACGCTCATACCGGAGCATGGAAATGTTGCACATCTGATCAAGCATTTCCCAGAAGCAACATTACCGAAGTCACTTCCATGTGAATCTTCACTTACATCTTCCTTCACTATCTCAGCATTGCACTTATCGTTTGAGTCTTCAGCGTCCTGAATATTGGGGTGATCAGTGAAATGGGGGCCAAAATTATTTATAGAGAGACCTTCTCTATTTACAAAAGCACAATTAGGCGTCTCCTTTGATGACTCGCAAAGTGTGCCATCAGACACTGACTTGTAGCTAGCAGGACAATCGTCCATCAATTACAAAGAGAGCAGCAAAGACCTGCCAAAGTGTGCAAAGAAAATCTAAGCACAAGAGTATCGAGTACGTTCATTTGTCGAAATAGTGTAGACAGCTAAAGAAACTGCATTAGCAACAAGCTATCAATGATTTTCTTTGCAATCTAATCGATTAACCTTTGAACCTTTAATATTCCAGCCATATTGCATAAGTTGAAACAGATCAGGCAATCAAATGCAGTAGATGTTTCTACCCAAACCGATCTATATTCAATCAAATAAGATAAGGTATTTGGCGTATTTTTGGCCCTTTTCCCTCTATAATAAGAAATCAGCTAAATATCTAGCTAATTCATTTGTGAACCCAGTTATTATCGTATATTAATACCATAAACTTCAATTCCTAGATCCGCCTCCGAGTCCACCACCATAATAACAACAATTCAAGTGAATATAAGATTATTCCAAACAACTATACCCAATATTCATGCTTTATTAACAGTTAAACACGAATCACGTAAAACATATTTCAGATTATTACCTCTGAGTTTGTCGATTGAAACGAACCTTATCAGATCCTCCAAATAAGACGTGCTAAATCCAGTAAAACACAAAGATCACAAACTATACCAACAGATTCAGGTAAAAAATATTCGTAAAATCAAACCGCAAATAACAGAATTAATTAATCCCTTAAAACAAAAGTAAACGTTAACTAAGAGTATTAGGCCAATCAAATTTCTCCATGTGTTTAAGACGATGAAAGCACACTAATAAACCATAAAAAGATGAAGCATGAGGTGGAGTAAAGAGATCAAATACAGAAGGCACCGAATGCATTGTTCGATGCTCTTCAAATCCCTAATTCAAAACCCTAGCTAGCTCTACAGTCAATTTGAATGGATAAAGGGAAGATGATTAAGCTTAATTTTTTTTAAATTTGGAAGGATAAATGGAATTATTATAGTGTGAAGATTGGCATATAGGAATAGAGTGAAGTAGGGAGCATAAATCGGGCAGAAACGCCCTTATCCGGAAACACAGTAGGGAGAGGTGGAGCTTCACGTGTTGGGATAGCATGTCCAATATGCATCTGTTTATGATAACAACCTAGTTGAGGAAAAGGGTTATATATGCAATCCATAATAAAGTGCACTCTTAATGTATCGAATGATACGTTTAAAAGCAGTAAAATGAAGCTCCATGTGGGTATGCATAAACCGACACACATGTTGAACAACATAAGAAATATCAGGTCCGGTGAAAGTAAGATACTGAAGTGCACTTGCAAGAGTCCTATATAGGATCGGACACTGGATCACCATCAACAACACTTGGCTTTGATTTAGAGTCAACCGGAGTGGTCTTGATCTTGCAGTTCATCATTTTAGCCCTTTACACAATCTCATCTGCATACTTAGGCTGATCCAGAAACATAGTATCTGCAGATAGAGTCACTGATATCCTCAAAAAGTAAATCAACTTCCCCAAATCAGTCATAGCAAATTCGGTTTTAAGTAGAGCAATGATCTCATTTTTCAATACATCAGATGAGGCAGTAAGCACTATGTCATCTACATATAACAATAATAAGCGATGTTACTACCTCGATGAAAAATAAATAGTGAATTATCACACATGTTGCATACAAATCCAATCTGCATAATGTACTGTGCAAAACGTCGTCTGTTACAAATCATAAAGTGACTTACGAAGACGACATACATACTAAGGGGCTGTTGGATGGACAAAAACACGCGGCTAGTACATGTAAACAATTTCTTTCAATATATCTATCATAATTATATAATATTAAATATTTTAATACGGAAAATACTCTATAATATATGCTAATAGTAATGCGGATAAGATCGAAAAATTGGTCGTCCTTTTTGAAATGTAAAGGGGAGGCATGAATATGGTCTCCTTTTCTCGGGAAAAGTTAAAAATGAAGACGCTATGGATTTTCCACGTGCATGTTGAGACAGAACTCACGCGTGTGAGATTCTTTTTCTTTAATTTCGGTAAAAATAGAATACCGTTTATAGTTTATATAAAAAAAAAATTAAATAATAACGTTTTCACACAAAAAAAATTCTCTAACATTTTAATGAAAATCTATTTTTCTTTTTATAACATAAAATTTTCACGGAAAAAAGCTCTGTTAGATATTTATTTATCTAATATTATTTTAAATCCCTTCTTCCTCATTCTTTCTTTGCTACCACTTCTTCCTCCACTGTACTGAACCATCTTGCCGCCGCACTGCAAATGTCATTGATGTCACCGCTACTGTAATAAATAACCATTTTCGTCATCTTTTTCAAATATTAAGACTATTTCCTCCTCTTTTTTTCTTTAAATTCTACAGCAGCCATTATTGACAGTTCGCCAACTTATTCGCTAAAAAAATGGAGATTGCCACCATTGTCACCACACACTCTCTCTCTCTCCCTTCTCTTATGTCACAAAAAGAATAAATCTAAAACCCAATAAAGAGGAAAACTCATATTCAGCTCTAATTAATCTAGCTAGCGCCTGAGTTAAAATTTTCACTAAGTTGAATCAAAATATAAAGCATTAAAACATACAAAAAAGTGAGTTAAACATATACAATATATACTTTTAAAAAAATTGATATGTTTAAAGTAAATTGATTCCTTTCCATAGCTCCGCAGCGGATCAGTACAAAATCATGTGATCTGTACTTGTTTACGTACCTGCCTGTACCAGCTAGAGCGATAGATTTGTCATTGGGTATATCTATTATCTTTTGCTACGTAAATGATAAAATTACATGTTACCACTATCAGGAAGGATTACTAGATGAACATACAAAACAGATAATGAGTTATTGCGCATATCACAAATAGAAAGTTATTTCGAAAATTTAAAGACTTGTAACAACACCTAAACCGGGAAAGTGGGACTTCAGGTCATTTCAATCTAAAAAATCTTGACTTCAATTTTATAAGTTAATTTTTGAAAGAAAAAATTCATTAATTATTCTCATTAATGAAATGAGTATATATACAAATTACAATTTTCATAATGGAAACATATTACTATTCTAATTCCAAAACCCTATTTTAGTAGTACAAGACTCCTACAATTATGGTAAGTGTACAAGACTAATTAATATAATACTTACACTAAATATTACCTAAAACTATACAAAATTATGGACAAATAACGGACTGCATTATGGACCAAACCGTGATATACATAAGTGTATATCACGGTGATATATCTCTATTTATCACACCCCGCAGTCATAGCGGACAGTCTTCGTACGCTGAGACTGTTCCTAAAATCTTCAAAGAGTACCGACGGAAGACCTTTGGTAAAGATGTCTGCAATTTGATACATGGAAGGGACATTACATACGCGTACTTGACCCCGAGCTACCTTTTCGCGATCAAAGTGAATGTCCATCTCGATGTTTTTAATGCGCTAGTGCTGAACCGGATTATCAGAAAAGTAGATGACACTAACATTATCACAATAAACCAAGGTAGCTTTCTGAATATGACAATGAAGCTCTAATAGAAGATTACGTAACAAACATGATTCAGAGACCACATTGGCTACCCCTTGATACTCGGCCACTGCACTAGAGCGTGATAAAGTCGACTGACGCTTTGCAGACTACGAGACCAAGTTATTACCAAGAAACATACAATAGCCAGACGTAGAACGTCTGGTGTCTGGACAGCCACCCTAATCAGCATTTGTATACGAGACTAGTGTAGATATCGATGAGGGATATAAATGTAGGCCAAAGTCAAGTGTCCCCTGGATGTACCGAATAATACGTTTGAGCGCATTCATGAGCTCAACCCTAGGAGCATGCATAAACAAACACACCTGATGTACGGCATAAGTAATATCCGAACGCGTGAAGGTAAGATACTGAAGTGCTACTGCTAGACTGCGATAGTGGGTCGGATCCGCGTACGGGGAGCCAGCCGCAGCACCCAACTTGGGTTTAGTATCAACGAGAGTGGAAGTGGACTTACATGATGACATCTCAGCCCTCTTAATGATCTCAGCTGCATACTTCCTCTGTGATAAGAACAACCCACCTGTATGACGAGTGACAGCAATCCCCAAAAAATAACTCAAGGCCCCCAAGTCTTTCATAGCAAACTCAGAACCGAGCATTATCATGATAGACTGACGTAATGCATCAGAAAAGGCAGTCAAGATAATATCATCCACATATAATAGTATATAAGCCAGAGAAGAACCACGACGATATATGAACAATGAATTATCATACCGACAGTGAGAGAACCCAATTACCGAAACATAGTCTGCAAACCTCTTATACCAAGCTCGTGGGGACTGCTTAAGCCTATTTAAGGACTTCTTCAATAAATAGACATGATGAGGATATTTGGGATCCCTAAACCCTAAGGGCTGATGCATATAGATTGTCTCTTTGAGATCACCATGTAAGAAAGCATTTTTCATATATAACTGATGAATGAGCCATGCTTTCGAAAGAGCCAAACTGAGCACAATGCGAATGGTAGCCGTCTTGACCACTGGACTAAATGTCTCACCACAATCGACACCCACCTGCTGAGTCTTACCATCACCTACAATACGAGCCTTATGCCTTGCAAAAGAACCGTCAGCATTGTCCTTATTAGCAAAAATCCACATAGACCTAATAATATTAACACTAGATGTACGGGGCACCAACTCCCACATCTTATTATCAATAAGAGCATTATATTCGTCGATCATAGCAATTTTTCAATTCGGGTCATTTAAAGCAGACACGGGGTTACAGGGCAGATGGGATTTAAGAACATTAGAATTTAAATTAAAATATCTTTTTGGTTTAAAAATACTCTGCTGACTACGAGTGACCGGTCTATGACTCGGGGGAGAATTGAGTTGATTTTAAGATATATCGAGACATGTGATGGACTGGCCAGCAGTTAGTGGGCCTGCTGGCCCAACACGGTAACTGGAACTGGACCCCGACACAGGAACTGGGCCAGGACTGGACCCAGAACAGAACTCGGAACTGGGCCAGGATTGGGCTGGATAGATGGCCCAGTTGCTAGACCCAGAAATGTAGAAGGCGACGGTACTATAGAACCAGCGGGCAGTGGGCCCGCTGGTGGATTTGGGGTACGGGATACGTCCGAAAAATGGTGAATAATATACGGGGATATACCATCATCCAAAAAATTATATGAACTAGGCACGGGATTACTAACCTTAGCAAACGAAAATTGGGATTCATTAAAAATTACATAGCGACTAATGATGATTTTATTAGACGATAAATCAAAACATTTGTAACCACGATGATTAGACGGATAACCCAAAAACACACAAGGGGTAGAACGGGCCTGAAATTTGTTAATTGTGGTGGATGAAAATAACAGATAACATAAGCACCTAAAGACCCTAAGATGTGAATACGAATGAGTCTTATTATATAAAATTTGGAGAGGGGATGAATACGTCAAATCTTTGATCGGAAGTATGTTAAGGAGATATGTAGCAATTTGTAGAGCATGATGCCTAAAAGTAGGAGGTACAGAAGCATGAATCAATAAAGTTCTGACAATGTTATTAATGGTACGAATTTTGCGTTCGGCTTTTCCATTTTGTGAAGACGTATGAGGACAAGAAAAATGAAAATTAATTCCATTATTAGCACAAAACTCTCGAAACACCCCATTATCATACTCTTTGCCATTATCACATTGAATATTTTTTATTTCCCGTTCGAATTGGGTTCTAATGAATTCCCTAAATGTTAAGAAGGTGGAAAAAACTTGAGATTTTTTTGCTATCGGAAAAGTCCATAAAAAATTAGAATAGTCATCCAAAAATAGAACATAATAACGATGACCCAAAGAGCTAAGAACAAGAGATGTCCATAGATCACTATGAATAATATCAAATGTCATTAAAGTATGAGAATTCGAGGCTACAAATGGCAATCTAACAATTTTTCCTAAAGAACAAGATTGACAATTCGGAGTACTACGCGTACCCTTACAAGAAATAAAATTGTTTTTATATAAGGAAGACAAAATAGACACCCCCGGATGACCTAGACGAGCATACCACAAGGAAGGAGCAAGGGCTGCACAAGTTGATGGCAATGCTTGACTCGAGAAACAAGAACTTAGCGTGCCTACTATCACACCTCATGAGAGGACTCCCCGTCTTGAAATCCTTCACAGAAAACCCAAACGGATCAAATTCAACAGAAACAGAATTATCAGTGATGAATTTACGGACATACACCAATTTTTTAATCAATTTAGGGGCGTGAATGTTACTTTTCAAAATAAGGGGTGGATAGGGGGGGAGACAATATTTTATGACCGTAACCATGAATTGAAATTGAATTACCATTACCAACAATTATACCATGATTGTTGCTCAAATTAGAATAAGACGAGAGAGTACCTGAGTCACACGTCATGTCAGTAGTGGCGTCAGTGTCCATATACCAATTTGGGTCCAAAGGATTCAATCCAAGCGTGTGCATTGCGGCTTCGATATCGAAAGGAGTGGGACCCATTGCGTGATGGGACTGTGGAGGCCGAGGCCCAAGCACCCCAGCTTGCTACCCCGGTCCAGAGGAGTTACAAAAATTGGGCCACTGCATATTGGGCCGAGACATGGGCTGGCCAGCCCACTGACCAGGAGCTGGAAATGCCGGATTTTGGGACCCGTTGGGCCACTACCCACTGCCAGGGCTGGGACCAGTGGGGCTGTGGCTCACTGTTATCGGGACGTGATCCACCGCCAGTGTTCTGTCCACCGCTGCCGCCACCGGAACCACTGCATTTGCTCCCGCGGTTTTTGCCATTATTTTTCCGATTATTCTTGCCGCCATCGTGAGCACGGGTTTGGCCCGAATTATCAATAAAACCCAGAGAATTTGCGGAGGACGTCATCATGACTACGGGACTAGCACTGATAGCCGCCTTTTTGGCCAAGCCGGCTTCTTCGAGCGTAAGCATAGAACGAGCCTGATAAAATTACGGAAATGGATTGCTCTGACGAAGAAGCGTGCCAACACCACTATAGGCCTCGGATAGGCCTGCAACCATTTGTAGGACCAAACAATTATTCGAAACTGGCGCGCCAACGTTGCGGAGTTGGTCCGCCAATTCCTTCAACCTTTTGCAATAAGCCGAAACGTTAGGAAAATCTTCCATGTTGACGTGGGAGAATTCCTGCTCAAGAGTAACAACTCTAGAATTTTGATTATCTTGGAATATATCACATAGTCTATCCCAAGTAGCCTTCGCCGTAGCGTCAAGCTCAATAATCGTTTGCAAAAGGTCGGTAGAAATAGTGGAATAAATCCACTGAAGAACAATAGCATCAAGTGTTGTCCATAACTTAGGATCATCCTCGGGTTTGGGCACCTCTGTATCCGTTGGAGCCGCGGGGATAATATGATGGAGAACTTGATGCGAGCGTGCATGAACTTTGAACAATTCTGCCCACGTCGCATATTGGACGTTTTCTATTTCAAGAATGATAGGGATGTGATTCTTGATATTAGAAACGGTGAGGGTAGGGTGAAACGTGTTCTTAGCCATAATAGCAACGCAAGACGTGATGTAGGGATTGGGAACAAAAATTTTGGAAGAGAGGAGGAACCGTCAGACACAAATTTCGAGAAAAGAGGCTCGAAATTGGAAGGAAGAATTTAAGATCTAGACTTTTGATACCATGAAAGAAATAATCCCTTGATTATTCTCATTAATGAAACGAGTATATATACAAATTATAATTTTTCACAATAGAAAACATATTCCCATTCTAATCCCAAAACCCTATTCTAGTAGTACAAGACTCTTATACTTATGGTAAGTTTACAAGACTAATTCATATAATACTTACACTAAAATATTACCTAAAACTATACACAATTATGGACAAATAACGGACTGCATTATGGACCAAACGTGATATACATAATATATCTCTAGCCGATTAACCACACTTGGCAACCCATGTGTGACTGGCTCAACCAAGAAGGTTTATGCAGGGGATCGAACTCGTGACCTTGCGGTCCCGCGCTCTACTGCTACACTAACTTGGCTGCCCTTGCGGGTTCTATTTGTCAATTCTGATCCTTAGAATTTGAGTAATTTCTTTTATTTTTGGTAAGTAAAGATTTTATTTACCAAGTGAGAACATTTACAGCTCAAGACAAAATTGCAACGCAGGTACACAAGACAAGAGTGGACATAGCCCCAAACTTGGTGCAGAAGAAAACTACCGCAAACTATACAAGAATGCACCCATTAATTGGGATAGAAGCTCAATTTTTGGATATATGTTGCTAGTTTAGGGACTTGTGAAGTTCTGAAGTGGACCTCTTGCAGATGGCCTTCACTGTACTCTGCTTGTTTTGAAAAATTATGTTATTCCTCTCCTGCCAAGTGAAATATACAGCCACAGCAAGTGTAATTTTATAGACACCAGCCCCTGCACTGTTGCCACCGCTGTAGTAATTTCCTCCATATGCTACTAGTCTGATTGCACTTAAAAAAGAGATGTTGAATAGTCACCAAGGCACATTAGATTGGTTTCTATCTCTTGTTGCCAACCTACCATGCATAAGCAGCCAATCTTAGAATAATACTCGTTTAAGAGCTCCTTGGTTATTACACACAAATTTTCTCCAAGACACCTTATGAAAAACATCTCACAGGGCATGGCCTTATACATTTGCTTCTCATCCATCTGCATCATGTCTTTCAGTGTATACTCTGCTATCTCCATTTACTATTTTGCTTTGAAAATTTTCCTGATCATCCACAATGCACTGGAGTTTATAATGGTGACTACCCAATATTTCTATTTATATCTCTCTGTACATACGCATCTATAAATTTGGTTTTGTTCAAGTTTTCAAACTTTTTATTCGTCTCCCACTACTATTAAACTCAAATAACGCTGTGTAACATCTAGGGTTTATAATTCATCTTCATCATCAATTTCCTGGATTAGTGAGAAATCTAATGGCTGCTCCACCTGCTAGAGCTCGTGCCGATTATGATTACCTCATCAAATTACTCTTGATCGGCGATAGCGGTATTTTTTTCTTCTCTTTTTCCATTTATTTTGTGTTTTTCGTTGATTAATTCAAATTTTGGTGGTCTTGCATTTGAGATGGAGTGAGTAGTTGTGTGACGTGTTAGTTCATTAATTCTAGTCATAATACATAATTAGACACCTTAACTTAACCTCAACTGGCAACTAAACACTCCAACTTTGAGAATGCACATCTAAACACCTCAATTTGTCTCCACTGCGTCTCATGGATACGTGACACATAAATTTTGGATGACTAGATGATCATTTTGTAAGTTGGAGTGTCTAACTGACACATTGGAGACGAGATAAGGTGTCTAGATGTACATTTTTAAAGTTGAGTGTTTAGTTGCTAGCTGAGGCAAAGTTTTTAGTGCATGTTTATGTATTATACCTTGATTTTATTATCTATGAGCATTTATGGTCATTTGCTTGCTGATGCAACATAATTTAAAGGCATAATACATAGATAGACACATTAACTTGGCCTCAACTGGCAACTAAACACTCCAACTTTGAGAATGCATGTCTAGACATCTCAACTCATTTCCACTGTGTCTCGTGGACAACCGATCCTGACGTGGCACATAAATTGGAGGTGTCTACATGATTATTTTATAAGTTGGAGTGTTCAACTGACACAATGGAGACGAGTTGAGGTGTCTACATGATTATTTTATAAGTTGGAGTGTTCAACTGACACAATGGAGACGAGTTGAGGTGTCTACATGATTATTTTATAAGTTGGAGTGTTCAACTGACAGTAGAGGTCAAGTTTAAGTTTCTATCTAGGTATGTATTATGCCTAATTTGAATACTGAGAAATCTGGTAGTCTAAAATTGTATGTGAATGGAAGCTAATCTAGGAGCTATTGAAAATTCTAAGAGCAAGGAAGAATGGCTTCTGTGTTAGAGTAAATTATGGGAATATCCCATAATTACCTCTCTCATTATGATAATTGATATTGTAATTATTCTCATTATTGTAATTATAATTAGGATCTTGTAAATTAGGTAAAAATAATTAGTCTTCTAGAATAGTCTTCCATTAATCAAGGATAGGATCCATGTATATATATTGTATATTTGGGAGAATAATAATCAAGGGATTCAATTCTTACATCGTATCAAAGCCTAAGATCCTTTGCCCTAAAATTCTCTTTTCCTTTGCCCTAAAATTCTCTTTTCCTTTGCCCTCGCTGATTTCTCCCACTCTTCTTTCTAGTGGTTTTCAGCCACCTTATTAGGTTTAGCACCCAAAACCCTAAACCTAAATACTCACTACCAACCTAAATAACTAAAACCTAGCCGAATATTTCATCCCTTACCCTCTCATCGGCTAAACTTTCCCCAAGTTTAGGTTTCTTCCATTCATTCTTCATCAAAACATAACATACTTATCCTCTTACTTTGATTCTAAGTGAACCCTATGGCCGAAAAACAAACCTTTCATCCTGCTCTTGCCGTGAATAACGTCAAGAACTTTATCTCCATGACTCTTGAAATGGAGAAAGGGCAGTTTACTTCATGGGCAGAACTATTCAAAATTCATTGTCGTGCTTATGAAGTGATTGACCATATTCTTCCATCCGAGTCACCGTCGGATACCACTACGGTGGATAAGAAATGATGGTCTCGATTAGATGCTATTGTCCTTCAATGGATTTATGGCACAATTTCGAATGATCTTCTTCATACCATCTTAGAACCCAATTCTACGGCTAAACATGTGTGGGAAAGATTAGAAAATATTTTTCAAGATAACAAAATGTCTATGGTTGTTTATCTTGAACACCAGTTTACGAATATTAAATTAGATGATTTTTCTAACATCTGAGCCTATTGTCAAGAATTAAAAGTACTTGTGGACCAACTGTCAAACGTTGGTTTGCCCGTAACAAATCAAAGGCTAGTCCTTCCGTTGATTCGGGGCTTAATGAACACTATGATGGTGTTGCTACATTCATTCAACAAAACAATCTGTTACCTCCCTTTTACGAGGCCCGTTCGAGGTTAATTCTCGAGGAAATGAGGAAGGCAAATCAGGCATCATCGGGCACAACCACAGGTGGAACGACTCTCGTCTCTACCAACTCTTTTCCCATTGATTTGTGAGCCCCAAAATTCTAGTTCGGGGGGCCAAAACAATCGTCAAAATAATAGTAAAAAATGAGGTTCAAATCGAAACAATAAAGGAAAAAATAATGGTGGAAAAGGACGTGGACAGGACGGGGGACAAACCGCCGGCGGCAGCAGCCAGCCCAAGCAGTGGCGAGCAGCTTCCAGGCAGTAGCCATGGGCAGTGGGGCAGTACCCACCGTGGGCTGCCCCGCCATGCCCATTCCCGACCTCTTCGTAGGCCCGACCTCCTCCTTTTTCAAATCGCCAACCCGGGGTTCTCAGATCTCGTCCACAACATGCATTTGCAGCTCAGGCACCATCGTCTGTCGGATATGCACCCACGGATATTGAACAAGCCATGAGTCACATGAATCTGAATATTCCAGATGAAGAGTGGTACATGGATACAGGGGCTACGTTACACATGACGACATCTCAAGATAATCTTTCGTCTTATTTTAATACGAGCAGTAATGAAAATATTGTTGTCGGCAGTGGGCAAGAAATTTCCATTCGTGGTATTGGTCAGGTAACACTATCCTCTCCCCACCCACCTTTATGTTTGAAAAATGTCTTACATGCACCAAAATTAATTAAAAACTTGATCTCTGTTAGACGATTTATAACTGACAACAATGTTTCTGTGAATTTTGATCCGTTTCATTTTTCTGTAAAGGATTTTCAGACGGGGATGCAACTCATGAGATGTAATAGAACGGGGGACTTATACCCCATCACCTCTGTCTCCAACAACCATATGGTCAAGCCTTTCACCTTTGCGGCCATCTCTCCTAGTACATGGCACAATAGGTTGGGACACCCAGGAGCACCAATTTTTAATCAATTTAGTGTGTTTATCAAAACTCAGTTTGACAAAACCATTCAATGTTTTCAATGTGATAATGGGGGGGGGATTTATAAATGCCCAATTTCAGAATTTTTGTCATCAATATGGGACGTCTGTCCATATTTCCTGTCCACATACATCTTCTCAAATGGGAAAGCTGAAAGAAAGATTCGAACAATCAACAATATGACTCGCTCTATTCTTATGCATTCGTCCACACCACCAAATCTTCGGCATCATGCTCTTCAAATGGCTACATATCTCTTAAATATCATTCTTATTAAACTACTCTCCAATGTGTCCCCTATTCAGGTATTGCACAACCGTATTCCTTCGTTTACACATTTACGGGTTTTTGGGTGTTTGTGTTATCCCTTGTTTCCGTCCACCACCATTCATAAACTTCAAGATTGGTAAGTGTAACCTTAAGTCAGGTTATCGTGCCTTTTAATACTAAATTCTCATGAGTTAAAGATTTTACCTTTTTGTCAAGTTGCTTGGATTCTATGATTATGGATTTACAAATATTTTGTAATTCATTAATCATATCATCTTTGCATTCAACATGATCCATACAATCAACCTCACTAACAGAAATAGAACCGCTAAAGCAATTAACATTAGAATAGTTAAAGAATTCATACATTTCGGATGTCGCTGAGGATGTTGATGTCGTTGCTGACATTGGAGCAAATGTCATGGCATCTGAGACAACATTGTATACGACATCTTCATTATTCGATAGAGACTGTTCAAAAATAGTAGCCAGCATTGCTTGTGTTTCAATTTTACGATCTCCTTCCTCTTCTCCGTCATCATCACTAAGAGAAACCCATAGGTTCTTACCAAATTTTTTAAGAGTGTTTGCACATTCGTTAGCATAGTGACCCTAACACGAGCATGCATGACACTGCACGGACTCAAGTTGTTTGGGATCAAATTTGGTACGATCTGAGTTGGTTCTTCTTAGTTGATTTACTTTTTGTACATTTGGAAGGAATCTAGTGGAATTTTGATTGAAGACTTGGTTTTGGTGCTCTTTAGATTTAGATTGATTTCTTTCATTGTTGAACTTCCTCACTATCGAATTGTATTTTCGAGTGAGTAAGACAACATTTGCACCATCACCAATTTCTTCAAGATTCTCATCCTCTTCTTCGATTTGACTCCCTGAAGATTGAACTTGAAGTGCCACATTCTTGCTTTTATACAATTCCTTTTGATTCTCAATGTTCATCTCATAAGTTTTGAGAATGCTCATCAAGGTATGAAGGTCCATTATGACAAGATTGTGAGCTTCTTCAATAGCATAAACCTTTAAATTGAACTTTTCAGGAAGAGAACGGAGAGCCTTTTCAGCAAGTTGAGTGTTGTTAATGGTTCACCAAGAACTTGACATTCATTTGAGATGTCAATCAACTTTTCAAAATAAGATTTAATATCATCAGCTTATTCCATCCTTAAACGTTCATATTTACTCATGAACATGCGTAGCTTTGTTCGACGAACACTTGAGCTACCTTCACAATGAATTTGTAAAGTATCCCATGTATCCTTAGCCGTCGGGCAGTTTTGAATGAGTTTGAACATATACATATCAATTCATCCAAAAATTACAATTAAGTCTTTTTCGTTAAAGCTAACATTATTGGTTTCTTCTGTAGTCCATTCGGATTCAAGTTTAATAAGAATGTCACCTTCCTCATCCGGTGGCAACATTGGAACAACATACCCATTGGTTATAGATCTCCATGCCATAACATCAATTGATTTGATATGAGAACGTAGGCGAATCTTCCAATAGACATAATTTGATCCATCTAAAATAGGAAGTCTACCAATAGTTGGATTTGCAGGATCCATATCTTATGACAACATGACCAAATACTTATTGTGTTAAGTGTCGGCTCTGATACCACTTGAAGGGTGTCAAATGCTATGGGAACTAAAAACAAGAGATGAAATAAACGAATGTCAATTCTGTTTTCAAATGTCAGCAATTATGTAATCCGACACCAGTCACAACACTTAGCAAAACAGAAACTTTAAAGAGTAAATACAACGTAATTTAAAGAACACAAATGTTTAAATTTTCATAAGTTATATAATAGTTATATATATTATATAACTTATGATGATCAATGACCAAATGTATTGTATATATATTATATACAACAGTACAAATTCCTTTCTTTACAGATTTACAATATAAAACGGAAAGAAATTAAAAGTTGAAGTCGCAGATGACTTCTGCCTGAAAAATCTAACTAAGTAGACATAGACAACCTATCATTACAATCGCTCCATACAAAACTAATCTAGAATCTAAACAACAATTGTAATGTTGGACAAAATATTGTCAACACACTCAGGCAATACTGGTGATCCAGATTTCTGAGATGAAATCCCGAGAGCTCTCTTGGTATTTTTGCTTTCTGATTTTGGATATCGATTCACTATAGTAGCCTCTCTATTTATAGTAGGTCTTCCTTGAAAAGTTCATCGATTGGTTGTGGAGGTTAAGGGAAAGGTGGGCAGCCGGTAGGATTGGTTGGAGACGATCAAGGAGCAAAAACCTCTAACAACTTTGAATTGTTCCTCACGAAAAGCAGTAGCCTTAACCCTTCGGCAATCCATAATCTCACCAATCTCTTCACTGAAATTTCACCTTCTTCCGGAAATACTCCAAAATACAGAAGACATGCTTTTAAGTCATTAGGCAAGTAGTTGTAGACTCGTTCTTCATACGTGTTTACCAACTCCTTTTTACCTTGCCAAGTCATATTTACTACATAGTAATCATTACGTGAAGTAAGGCAAAATCAGTTCTGAAAATGTTGGTCTGAATGTTGTGCAACATTTGTCCCAACATTCTTATACATTCAAATCAATACTTCTTCAGGAGATATGTTGGGTCAAATGTCACAACATCAAATCCAACATTAACAAATATGTCTTCCCTTTTGTGTTCCTATGTAACCACATACAATCTTCATTGCATCCTTCTACTTTATATCTTTGATTCCCTTAACGACACTTATGCACAATGACCTCCTCTTTCTTGCCTTACACTTGTTCAGTGTACTGATTCATGCTTTCCTGAACTTTGCAGCCTCAGACCATCAGGATTAATCAACCCGACCAGGCAGCAGGAGGTGCTCAAACTGCCCAAAAATCAGCTTGCTGTGGTTCTTAGGAAATTGGTGGCAATGAAGATAGGATGATGAGGGAATACATATCCTCTAAAGTGACCATTTGGTGGGAGGAAAAATTAATCTTTGCCGTGATATTGCCAATGTTGATTGTCTTCTCTCTACAGTTGTTTCTTGCACAATCTATTTATACTTAGTGGAAGCTATACTATAATTCTTGTTTACTATTTCTGTCTCATAAGAGAACTGGAGGAGCTGTTTATTGTCCTTTTTGTTCAACCTTCTTTGTGTTTCCGTGGGTGGGTGGTATTTATAGCCATTTCCTCTTTACCATTCGCTAAGAGCTTTCGTGGACTGGATAACATGGTTCTGCAAAAATAAAAATAGAAGAAAGGGAAAACAGGGGAATAAGGTAATGGAGATGGAAGAAAGGGATCGAAAATTGAAACTAAGTAAATATTTGACAAGTCGAAAAGAACTAAATGGGCGTTTGGACATAAAAAAATGTGAAATTTGAAAAAAAGTAGTATTTGGAAAAAAGTTGAAGTGGTTTTTGGAAATTGGAGTTGTGTTTATATGAATACAACTTGGAAAAATGTTGAATTTTTGTCAGCGGGTTGGAGTAGAAAATGTGAAAACATGTATTTGGAGTTTTTCGAATTCCAGAATAAAAATTGTAACAATTCTATGTCCAAATATAATTCCGGTATTACTTTTTTCTTCTTTGCATTTTGTTCTTTTTATTGCTTAGTAGTTAACAGAACGTCTCTCTTCTTCCATAGTATTAAAATGTCGAGGGGAACGATCTATTGGAGTTAAAAAAGAAAATCTATCATATAATAATCCAGAAATCGCAATAGAAAAAAGAAGAAGGGGGGGGGGGGGGTTATGATTTTGAATCCTTTCTACTAGGTAATATAGTATTCTTGTGCAGAGTTAATTGATGGATCGTTGTGGTTGGACTCTATTTTTTTTTTTACCACATTCCATAGGGCCCTCTTATCTCTCTTCTTCAGCTTTGGTTATGGAAGAATGAGCCGAGAAGAAGGTACCAACAATAATTGATTCTATTATAGGACAACTCATGATGTTCATATCGATTTATTATGCGCCTTTGCGCCTAGCATTGGGTAGAGGCCTTCTCGTTTAGGACTGCAGACTAGGGTATTTTTTTCAGCAACGAACCCCTCTAAAAAAGAGAAGCTTAGTGTTTAGTAGCAGTCTTTCACGCAATAACCGGAAAATTTCACGCAGTAGGTGTAAAGAAGCATGCATATATATAATAGCACAGAACCGGATAATTGATAAATCATTCTAGAAAAAGAGGAAGAAAAAGAAGAGGTGCAACAACAGCACCACAACTTACGACATACTCCACCCGGTGCGGGTAAGTTGTTACCATTGAGCATGTTAGTTTGGGAAAATCTCTATTCACTACTCATCAGTAGATGAGCATGACTCGAGGTGGTTCTCTAATAAAAAATGTCAATCAATTGACATCTGCAAATGGAGTTCTATTTGGTGACACTCCTGTACATTGTTGTAATTGCCGCTGATTCTTGCCCTCAGCACCACTCCACTTCGGTTCATTCTCCAAACTAACTTTAGATATCACTGTTCTCATATCTTCAATGGATGAAAGGCTCGGAATTTGTATCAGTCGCTTCGCAGGTGTCTTGTCAGTGCACATGTCAACCTGTTTACAAAATTATTGCTCAATAAACTAGAATGCTACAGCAGGAAATATTACTTTAGAATCATAGAACTCAAATTTAATTTAGATCTTTGACAGTTTGTTGCAGACGTGTAGTAAGATTAGGATCAAAGGAAGCTTAGAAAGTTCCAGAGTAGTAAATGAAACATAGTAAGGAAATATACCATGTAATCTTTGTGGAGGCATTGGTCTGCTGTACATTGGATATCTGCTATACATTCACCATGGTTCTGTTGCGTAGAGTTCAGCTGATTCAGGCAGATGCTACTCATTGACTCAATTCTTTTCTTGTGTTCCATGTCCAACGTCAAAGAATCTGCAAATACATGGTATCTTTGTTTAGTAAAAGAATATCTGTTTGAAGGGGAGAGGGTAGTAATCTGTACTGAAGATTCAGATATACCATTGAAAGAAGTCAGCAAATCACGACTATGGTCTTCAACTTTCCCATCCACAGATGAGGAGGTAGAGAGAAATTCATCATATGCACCGCCAATTCTGGTGGAGCTTTCCCTGTCAAAGGGAGATAAAAAGATTTAGAATTCAAATAACAAATTACAGAAACCTGAAAAGGGTTGCAAGTGAGAACTTACCGTGAAATGTGTTCTATCTCTGCAAGATTGTTTGTAAGAATTTGATGGACTCCTAATTGAGTTTCTCCCAACTGTTCATTCAAGTTATGCACCTTGTTTGTGCTAAACGAGAAGAAAAAACAAATAATGAATGGAAGATCCAAAAACTTCTTGCGAGAGCACTGAGTCTTTCCAACTAAACCCATCTAACTATCCTCTCAACACCTCTCTCTTCTTCTAAATATCCTTATTGCAAATCCAAATATTCTTCCTTCAAAACGGAAAATTGTGCCATAAAAAGAACAGAAAACTTACCACTCTTGCAGGCAATGTTCCAAAGTCACCCTGCTCTCTGTGTACGTGAACGTGTCTTTCAAGAAATTTTGTTTCACCTCATTAATGTATCCATTCAATTTTTGCTTTGCACTAGCTGAAACCTGCTGGACACCAGATATTTCTTGCAACAGCTGCTTATTTTCTTTCGCACTAGAATCCAGGAAGTTTCTTGACGCTTCTGATACCTGACAATAAATATTTCGCAATGAATAAATCTCTTATTGAATGTCATGCATGATAATAGATGCAACAGACTCACCATAGCTGCTTTCTTAGTTGTCAGAGTTGCCAGTATTGCAGCAATTTTCTCAAGAGCCAAATTTTCTTCTCTAAGTGCCTCTTCCTGCCACAAAGAGAAAAAGAGATATTTTAGCCTCCTGACAGGCACTTAGGTATTGATTGAACATAGTTGAATCACTACCTTGAATTCCTTCTCAAACTTTTGTAGTTGGTCAACTTTATTAATATTGCTCTTATCAAGAAGTTTCATCACTTCAGAAGCACGTTGATGGAGATCATCAAAGAAGTTTACAGTCGCCTGAGAAATTAATTGTGCTGAAACTAGACTTCGACGAAGTTCCTGTGAAATCCATGATTTTGTTCAGTTCTATGTTTCAGTAACTAGAAAATATAAAAAGGCTGTATAACAGATAGAACTGTATAACATGATTCTTGTGAAAATATACAAGGGCAAAAATTGGCTAACCTCTTCTTGTTGTTTAGCAGAGAAATCTAGTACTTGTCTTTGTTCGTCCAGAGAATTCTTAATATCACAAATGAAATCTTTCGCCTCCAAAGATGCAGCTGTAAAGAACTACATTGAAAATATTCCGCGCTTAATTTATAATAACCTAATATCAGCACGTACATCAGAAACACGCGGACACTTCTTACCTTCTCAACTGTGGTAGCTTGAGATGATATTTTAGACTTGATCTGGTCCAAATCGGAAGAAGCTTCCAACTGCAATGCATCAACAAGCTCCTTCAAGCTTGACATGCCAGAATTGTATGTCCGAGTCATTTTATTGATCTTTGATTCCATGACCTTAGTAACCTGGTTGGTGGTATTAAAAAGGTATTGAGTTCCTCAACCAATGAACTTAGTATGGCTAAAGGTACTTTGAAAGTTCAGATTTTAATATCTTACATCACATTTGCTGGCAAGAAATGAGCTGACATTCTCCTCCATGCCTCTTAATTGCTGCTGTTGCTGGGATATCAACCCGTGAATAACCTTGTGCAGGTCACTTAAACTATCATCAAGCCATGAACCAAATGTACTCAGCAAATTTTGATTATCTGCTTCCAGCTTGTCTTTGTGATCTGTGTAAACATAACCTTTAGAAGAGTACACACCTTGCTATTAAAAAATGACATGCTCTTTTTACTTTAAAACATGAAAAAAGGGTTGCAAGTCAAGTCCCAATATTGATGCTAATAACCGGAAAGAGTCAAAAAATAGAGAGACCGTTTTACTTCTTTAGCACAGCCTTAAACATTACAAGGGTGTGATTAATGCTAACACGTAGAATCAAAAGGCTGTTAAATTTTTAATTCCTGAAGGGTTGGTAGTTTATCCTCAGTAGAATAGAGATGCAAAATATAGTGCCAGCAAGATATACCAGTAAAAACAAACAAAAATCCAAGAGTACCTATTCTTGCAAAAAGTGAAGTTATATCTTCTGATGCATTCTGCAAATTTTTCCGCAAGTCCTTTGCACAATCGATCAGACAATTTTCTGTTTGCAGTCACAGAGTAATCACATAGCGATGACAGTTAATGGTCATACAAAGAAATATTCACTTGTAAGAGGCTAAGAGCTTCAGATACCTGAGTGTACTTGTTTAGAAATAATTAACTCCTTTTCCTTCAGTGTTGAAATAGCAATCCTGTAATTCTCTTGAAGCTCATGTAATGCCTTTTTACTATTGTCCAGATTCGCCTGGGCAATATTTGGAAGATACGAATTATTTACAGAAAAATAAGCATTATGCATGATTCATAAACTACTTCTTTAGCATTACCTGGCAGTCTTTGAGTTCAGCTTTGAGGTTCAACTTTTCTTCTTGCTCGCTAAGATAAAGCTCACGGAATTTATCAATTTGCTGTTGAGTGAAGGGGAAAGTATCCGGTAAGTGCATATATCAAATGATTTAGGGTCTTAAAAACATTAGCAATAAAGTAAAAGAAAGGGGGAAAATGCCAAAATTTACCTTTTCGCTTGTGTTTAGATCAATCTCCAACTGCTCTATTTTCTCATTCTTTTCCTATAAAATACAACAAGGACATTTAAAAAATAAATAATCAGAAAGGGCCAAGAAGGTCATTGACAGTGAATTGTCCTATCATGCACATTTTGTTCCAAATAACCTATAGCCAATATATTGAGGTCTGTCGTTCGGAACTGATGATTATTTTGAAGTTAATTTAAGACTAGACTATTATCACCAGGTTAAAGGCCAAATTACTTTTCGGGAGTAATCTGGTTTAAACCTCAACAGCTCAAAAGAAAATTCTAAGAAGTATACAAGGTGAAATCATACTACGGTCAGATAGACTCACAGACGAATCCAGCTCAAAATTATTAGAACAAGTTGCTAGATAATGTGAGACATATACCTTATTTTCAGCTTCATCCTGCAAGAATCTTTCATGCGGAACATAAACTCCATTCTTTTCTCTTGCTGCTCGGACATCTGGTTTGATGATAAAGGCAAATGACACAAATGGTGAAAAAGTATCCTCGTGGAGAAACGAAGAAAACAGAAAAAGAAAACAAAAACCAAAAGGAAAAAAGGTGCACTAACATACCTTGTTTCATCTTTTCTAGTTCCAAGTATAGATCTTTGAGCAGCACTGCCTTGGACATTCTCTGGTTAGCCTAATAATGCAGAGCTTTATTCAGCTCAAATTACATATAACTCTTTAAATGGAAAATACTAAAACCAAGAGAATCAAAGTATGTACCTCCGGTTTGTTTTTGATATTTTTAGCACGGTGTGCATAATCTAGTGTGCTTAAAGTTTCTTCGAGACAGTGAGCAGAGGGTGAAATTGTTGCAATGATACAAGTTTTTGTTTTTCCTCCTAATGAATCTCGCAAGAGTCTTGTGAGCTTACTATCCCTGTGTAATTCAAAAAAAGAAGTATTAAGAGGGAGAAAATGGAGAACGAACACCAAAAGAAGTGTTTTTTGACACAAACCTGTAAGGTACATGAATAGAGTGTTCAACCAAAGCTGTTATGACACGACCAAGAGTAAGCAAACTCTTGTTGATTTCCCCAGCTTCTCTTGCACGACCCTGAGTTCAAGCAGATATATAGTTGTAAGTTAGATTCCCTTTATAGTTAATGCAGTCCAGGACGACAGAATTATTTCTTAGTGGTTATCAGCGCTTATTTGTCATTCAGTTAGCAGTAAGTAAATGTAAAAGATTCCCAGTATTGCTTTCCTAACTAAAGATAGACTGTTTGTTCTGCTTATGGATATAAACATTCCCGTAGATATTTTGCATTCCTACAGCACAGCTACTTGATTATTGATAATGAATGGACAGTTATATAACAACGGCAAGGAATATTTAAAGAGCAAATCTGTGATGCTAATATCATACCTCTCGGGCACCTGATCGAGAAATATTTTCTGATCCCGCTAAATCAACAAGATTGAGCTTGCCACACTTAATGAGCTCCTCATCTCCAACGGCCGTTTCTTTGACGTGAATAGTTATGCTAAATACAGAGTGAGAGCGGCTGCAGAAGAAGAGCATCTTTAACTCGTCACTCACATTTACTTTTCAGATCAATGAATGCTAATAGGTCATACCTGCTTCGCTTGTTTAATAGAGTGTCAGCTGTGCGCCTCCTGGCTGCTCCTCGTTCAAGGAGGTTATAAATGTCATTTGCACTGTACACAGCTTCTTCCTCAAGGCCCCTCACTACAACTAAACCTTTTCCATCCTCCATAAGGGATATGGGCTTCCTTTGTCTCTCTTCTGAAAACTTTGAGGGATCTTCGGAAGCTAGCAAGTCAATGATTTCCTCGTTGTATAGTTCCCAAAAGGTCACTTTCATGCTATAGTCTGCATGTTGTGCTTCAAGCGTATCAAAAATTTGGTGAACTGCCCTTGGAATTATACCTGCTTCAGCTGGTAATTCACCTGCCTATGACACAAGGAAAGAACAAGATTTAAGGACCAGAATATATTGATGTGAAAGATGCTATGATGTAGAGTGAACCACTTGATACCTTATTCCTCATCCCTCCCTCCATTGTATATGTTTTGCCTGTACCAGTCTGCCCGTATGCAAATACAGTGCAATTAAATCCATCAAGAACTTCCTTAACAATGGGCGAAATGGCTTGATCATATATCGATCTTTGCTGAGCTTTTGGGCCAAAAACCTGGTAAATAGCATAACTTCAAGCCAATTGTAATTCCAACATGTGTAACATGTCATCCATCCATTTAACGACCAAAAAGCTACTATAAAAACAAGGAACTGTACCTTGTCAAACGTGAAGAGTTTGTCTACTTGCTTGTTAGCTACATTTTGTACAACAGAAACTTCTCTTTTGTTTTCATTACATTTTATGGCCTTCGGAACATTTATCCTTTGCTCATCGTCATTCAACGGCCTAAAACAACAATTAAGATTAGTCAAATGAAAGACTAATGTGTAACGACAACTGATCAGCCATGCACAACAATACATTTAATCAGAAGTCATTGATGTCCATGTTGACCTATGTTTTTCTTTTTCAGATTCAATTTTATAAGCAAAAAACTTTGAACATAGAAAGGCAGCGGATTTCAGCATTTAAATCATGTCGTAAAACCATTTTCCTGATCTGTTTAGACATAGTTTATGTGACTAGGAAATGTTACATCTTGGTTAAATTTCAGGTACTGAAGGATATGATCGTCATATAACTGATACTGTTGATCAAAACTCACACTTCTTTTAGCAATCCATGTACGCGCAAAGAAAAACACAAGCAACAAATTTGAAAACAAAAGTTCTTGATTTTGATCTCATAGAGAAGGAACATCACCCATTGTTAGCTGTAATAAACTGTCAAAAGTCCCAATTCTCTCAGCCATTATTGCAAAGGAGAGCAAAAGCAAACTATGATAGATTGAAACTAAGGGAAACAGAAATGCAAATCTAAACTTTCTTCATTTGTGTCCATATGGTGGGGAAAATTAAGTAAAAGCCAAAATAATCAGACATATTCAGATGCAAACTACATTAAGGCACATAAATATGAATTAACACACTACAACAACAACATACCCAATATAATCACGGAAGTGGGGTCTGTGCAGGGTAGAGTGTACACAGACCTTAATTCTACCTTGGGAGTTAGAGAGGTTGTTTCCATAGACCCCCGGCTCAAAGTAAAGCAAACCAAAGCAGTGCAGAAAAAGAATAACAGAAGTAAAGAAACAACATATAATTACAAAAACCAGTCTGAAAAAAGGAACAATAACGTAACTAGCACGAAATCATACGACAATTGAAGTACAAGAAACAATAGATAATAATGTAAATCAAAGGACAAGAAACTACAAGAGTAATACCACATCTACAAGTATGAAAGGATAAGCGTGACAATGCTCAACTACCTATTAGCCTTCTACCCAAATCCGTGTTATCCATAAATTGATACATAATCAGTATCTAATACCTATTAGAAACGCGTCTATCACACACACACAGTAAAAAAAGTGAGTAAAAGAAGTAAAAAAATCAATGGGAAATCACCTGCATCTGACTAGAACTTGGACATTGACCTCTTTATCTTTGTCCATCCGATTGGAACTGTAGTCAATTCCCCTGGGATTCGCTCCCCTCCGCCGTTCCGGTCTAGGTGTAAAAAATGGCAACGGAGACGGTGCTACTCCGACTCCAACTTTCCGACTTACATCAGGTGTCAACGACATGATATCCCCAAATCTGCTGCTGAGAAATCAAAATCAAAACAGCACATATCAATCATCCAATTCAAATAATCAATCATAAAATAACTACGTCTCAGTACCAAATTAATTTAAGTCAACTATATGAATCCTGAACCAAAAATTCAAATAATTAATCGAATAAAAAAGCACATATCAGTTATCCAATTCAAATAATCATATCATGAATAACTACGTCTCAACAACAACAACAACAACATACCCAATGTAATCCAGATCTGAGGAGGGTAGCATACACGCAAACCTTACCTCTACCTTTATGGGGCAGAGAAGTTATTTCTGATACACTCTCAGCTCGAATAACTACGTCTCAATACCAAATTAATTCGAGTCGGCTATATGAATTCATTCTATTAATCATAAACCAAAAATTACAAATATTTAAAGCAAAAAATCATGGTTTCTTTCTTACCAGGCTAATGTGATCAAAACTACAAGGCTTGTTGAGGAAGGAGATTAACAAAATCGATGGTTTATTTGAGTTTTTTTGGCTTTGCTTGTTGAAGCTCCGCTTGGATTACGCTGGAATTTGATTTGAAAAATGTAGATTGTGATTTCCTAACGGCTACTACTTTTTGAATAAAATGGTAGGAATGGGGCCCATAATTCAAAATGAAGCGCCTTGATTATTTTCCCTTTTTTTTTTACCTTTTTTTTTTTTTTTGTTGACGAAGGAACCCGCAGCCGCTACTCTCTCGAGTGCGCACTGGGTAAACCCCGGACTGAAGCAATAGCCTGCAAACCACGTCAGCCGATTAACCACACTTGGCAAGCCATGTGTGACAGGCTCAACCAAGAAGGTTTATGCAGGGGATCGAACTCGTGACCTTGCGGTTGATCTCTAGAAAGGGGGAAGTGTAAATGGAAAAAGAATAACGAAAGGAAACGAAAAATATGAACAGTTTTTTTCTAAATCCTAATAGTTTGTTACGCGGCGGGTATAAATTTATACTTTCAACCCAACAAGATATAAATTGTATTTCAAACTTAATCTTAGATATCTCAACTTATGTCATCAAGCTTGATATTATTTCTCCTAGGTGGAATAAATTATTATAATTCAAGGACTATAATCTCGAGATAACTTAATCTACATACCAAAGTTTAGAATTTTTTGCTTTTTTCTTCTTCTATTTTTACGTAATTAATTGATTATTGTAAATCTTATTATAGACACCTACCAAAATAGAACTCATATTAAATTATAGCTTTTGATCATCGAACTGTCTCCAGGAATTCTTTTAAAAAAATAATAATTAAAGAGGGTATGTGGAGTAAAGTGTTGAAAATATATTGTATGAAACTTCACTTCAAGTATCAATTAAACATTATTTTCGGTAACTACTCTTTCTACTGAAATTTATAAATAAAGAAAAAAGATTTGAAGCCCGCCCTTATTCTCTTGATCTCTTCTTCATTTAATCTTATTAGTCAATTAATTGAAGAAAGCTTTGGAGTAACTGGTAAAGTTGCTACCATGTGATCAGGAGGTTACGGATTCAAGCCGTGGAAACAGTCTCTGGCAGAAATACAAGCTAAGGCTGCGTACAATAGACTCTTGTGGTCCGGCCCTTCCCCGAACCTCGCGCATAGCGGGAGCTTAGTGCACTGAGCAACCCTTTTTTTGTCAATGACTTATTTGTATATCACTTGTAGCGGGAAAAATATGAACATTTTATTTTTATTTTTTGGAAAAAAGTATATCACTTGTAGCGGCAAATCAGAAAAAGGTGGTTAAGGGAATTCGTGCTATTAACATCGACTTATACGCAAATTGGCAAGTGCTCTTTTAATTTCTCGAAAATCTTACAATTACAAGCGAAATTAGTACTGAAGGATTGAAAATGCTGTTTTTGCTAAAGGTGTATGATTTCCCTATTTAAAATGTTATTTTGTTAAAAAAAAATTATTAATAAAAAGGGATGGAATTCTCCTGTTGAAAATATTAGTTTTACTTAAATTATTGATAAAAGGGTGTAATTTCCATTCAAGTGGCAAATTACTTGGGAACGTAAAAAACTACTTATCCTAATGAAGAAATTGAACAAAATAAAAGTAAATAAACCAACCTCATTTCAGTTGATCAAGAACCAAAAAAATTCAAACTAAACTAACCCAAAATCCAGCAAAAATTGAACTAATGTAACGGTTAAACAAGGTATATATACTCATGATATACACTTGATATATAGAGGTGCATATCACGGGAATACAGAGGCAGTGGCCCAGCTCAGACCGTGGACAGTGGCCCATCTCGGGAGCCCATCACGGGCAGATTCTGAGATTGCAATCTTGTATATATGGTATATATATTTGGTGTATATTGTAGTGTATTTGTTACCTAAATTAGGATTATACACTTACCATAATTGTATAGTTAGAATTATGGTAGAATAAGATTTTAGGAGTAGAATATGAATAGGATTCTCCTATTTTGTAACTTGTATATATACCTTTCAATTAATGAAAATAATCAAGGGGATTATTTCTTTCATGGTATCAAGAGACTAGGTCTAAAAAAAAATTCTCTCCCAAAGTTTTGTACCCTTTCTCGGCCGAAACCCCCCCCCCCTTGGGTTTCCTGTCCAAATTTCGTCTTCCGCTCTCACAAAATCTCTCTTACTATTCCCAAATTTTCCCTCCTTCTTTGTTCTTTCAATATATCTAAGAACAATTTTCATCCTGCCCTCATGGTTTCCAATGTCAAGAACAATATCCCTATTGTGTTTGAGATGGAAAACGTCCAATATGCGACGTGGGCAGAATTGTTTAAAATTCACGCTATCTCCCATCAAGTTATCCATCACATAATTCCTCCTGCTATACCTCTTCCCGCGGAGGATCCTCATTTATGGATTACTCTTGATGCTACCGTTCTCCAGTGGATTTATTCCACTATTTCGGTTGACCTCTTACAGACGATTATTGAGCTGGATACCACGGCTATGGCTACCTGGAATAGATTGTGTGACATATTCCAAGATAACCAACATTCACGTGTTGTCACACTCGAGCAGGAATTATCTCTAGTTCGCATGGAAGCATTTCCAAACGTCTCTGCATATTGCAAGAAACTCAAAGAGTTGGCGAACCAACTCCGTAACGTTGGCGCACATGTGACAAATAATCGTCTGGTTCTACAACTGGTTGCTGGTCTTTCTGAGGCCTATAATGGCGTTGGGACTCTCCTTCGTCAAAGCAACCCACTTCCCGTTTTTTATCAAGCCCGCTCCATGCTTACTTTGGAAGAAGCCGGTTTGGCTAAAAAGGCGACTACCGGAGCAAGCCCCGTTGTCCTAATGAAGTCCTCCACAAATTCTTTAGATTTTGTTGATAATTCGGGCCAAAATCAAACTCATGGTGGTGACAAAAATAATAGTAAGAATAATAACAAAAATCGCGGGGGCAAACGCGGCGGTTCAGTGGTCAGCAAGCAGGCAGTGGGCCCCGTCCAGTGAACATTGGCCTACCACCCTACTGGTCCCAGCAATGGGGCCCATGGCAGTGGGGCTGGGGCAGTGGGTCGTGGGCCAGCAGCCCCTACGTTCCAGTAGCTCCCGGCAGCCAGTGGGCTGGCCAGCCTTTCAGGCCCAACAATCAGCAGTGGTAGCCCACTGGCCACTGGCCCAGTAACGCCAGTTCCAGCAGCTACGGCCCAGTTCAGCCAAGTCCTGGAATACTTAGGCCCCGACCTCCGCAAGCTCACCACGCAGCAGGCCCCACTCAGACCGATATCGAGGCCGCGATGCACACATTGGGTTTGACTCAACCGGACCCAAATTGGTATATGGACACCGATGCCACTACCCACATGACTTCCGATTCAGGTACTCTCTCATCTTATTCCAATTTGAGCAACCCTCGAGGTATAATTGTTGGTAATGACAACTTTATTCCAATTCAGAGTTATGGTCAGAAAATATTGTCTCCCCCCAATCCACCCCTTATCTTGAAAAATACTTTACATGCCCCCAAATTGATTAAAAACTTAGTGTCTGTCCGAAAGTTCACCACTGACAATTCCGTTTATGTTGAATTTGATCCTTTTAGTTTCTCTGTGAAGGATTTTAAGACAGGGAGTCATCTCATGAGGTGTGATAGTAGGGGGTCTTTATCCTATCATGCCCGGTTTCAGTCAATCGAGTCAAGCTTTGCCATCAGCCTTTGCAGCCATTTCTCCTTCCTTGTGGCATGCTCGCCTTGGTCATCAGGGATCATCTATTTTATCAGTTTTAGATAAAAATAGTTTTATTTCTTGTAAGGGTACGAGTCGTACTCCAATTTGTCAATCTTGTTCGTTAGGAAAAATTGTTAAGCTGCCATTTGTAGACTCCAATTCTCGTACTTCAATTCCATTTGATATTATTCATAGCGACCTATGGACGTCTCTTGTTCTCAGTTCGTTGGGTCATCGATATTATGTTCTCTTTTTAGATGATTATTCTAAATTTTTGTGGACGTTTCCAATTGCAAATAAATCTCAAGTGTTTTCAGTCTTCATAAAATTTAGAGCGTTCATTCGTACCCAATTCGAAAGAGAAATAAAAAATATTCAATGTGATAATGAGAAAGTGTATGACAATAGGGTGTTTCGGGAGTTCTGTGCTAATAATGTGATCAATTTTCATTTTTCTTGTCCTCATACATCGTCGCAAAATGGGAAAGCCGAACGCAAAATTCATTCCATAAATAACATTGTCCGCACTCTCTTAATTCATGCTTCCATACCCCCATATTTTTGGCATCATGCTCTACAAATGGCCAGATATCTGCTAAACATAATTCTGTCCAAAGGTCTGACATATTCTTCCTCTATCCAAATTTTATATAATAAGAATCCTTCTTATTCTCATCTTCGGGTTTTTGGGTGCTTGTGTTATCCGTTATTCCCGTCCACCACAATTAACAAACTTCAGGCCCGATCCACTCCGTGTGTATTTTTGGGTTATCCATCTAATCATCGTGGTTACAAATGCTTTGATTTATCCTCCAAGAAAATCATCATTAATCGCCATGTAATTTTTTATGAAACTCAATTTCCCTTTACTAAAGTTCATACTTCCGAGCCTAGTTCGTATAATTTTTTGGATGATGGTATATCCCCGTATATTACTCACCATTTTTCAAACATATCCCGCACTCATAATTCTCCAGTGGGCCCACTGCCCGCTGGCCCCACTATCCGTCACAGTTTCCAGTTACTGGATCAGTTCCAGCAATTGGGCCAGTCTAGCCCAATTCTGGAACTGGTCCAGTGGCTACTCCAGATTGCCGATTTGGGCCAGCAGGCCCACTGCATGCTGGCCAGTCCATCCCGAGCCCAGCGAATTCCGAAAATTTACTCAATTCTTCCTCGAGTCATAGACCGGTCACTCGTAGTTAGCGGGGTATTTTTACACCTAAAAGACATTTTAATTTACATTCTAATGTCTCTAAATCCCTCTTGCCCCATAATCCTGTGTCTGCCCTAAACGACCCGAATTGGAAAATTGCTATGACTGATGAATATAATACTCTTATTGATAATAAGACGTGGGAGTTGGTGCCCCGTCCATCTGGTATTAATGTTATCAGGTCTATGTGGATTTTTGCTCATAAGGAGAATTCAAATGGGTCATTTGCTCGACATAAGGCGCGACTTGTGGGTGATGGTAAGACTCAACAGGTTGGTATAGATTGTGGGAAGACGTTTAGTCCGGTGGTCAAGCCGGCTACCATTCGCACTGTGCTTATCTTGGCTCTCTCAAAGGCATGGCCTATTCATCAGTTGGATGTCAAGAATGTTTTCCTACATGGTGATCTCAATGAAACAGTCTATATGCATCAGCCGTTGGGATTCAGGGATCCCAACCGTCCTCATCATGTCTTTTTATTGAAGAAGTCCTTATATGGCCTTAATCAGTCTCCACGGGCATGGTATACGAGGTTTGTTGACTTTGTTTCGACTATTGGGTTCACTCACAGCAGGTCAAATAATTTCTTGTTCATCTACCGTCGTGGTTCATCTTTGGCCTATATTCTGTTGTATGTGGACGATATCATTTTGACTGCCTTGAGGATGCCTTACGCCAGTTTATCATGGCCATGCTTAGCTCTGAGTTTGCTATGAAATACTTAGGGTCCTTGAGTTACTTTTTGGGGATTGCCGTCAAGCATCATTCAGATGGTTTGTTTTTGTCTCAAATAAAGTATGCGGCTGAGATCATCGAGAGGGCTGGGATGTCATCCTGTAAGTCCACTTCCACTCCAGTTGATACAAAGCCCAAGCTTAGTGCAGCGGCCGGCGCACCATACGAGGACCCAACCCGCTATCGCAGTCTTGTAGGGACCCTTCAGTATCTTACTTTTACAAGATCGGATATTACGTATGCCATCCAACAGGTGTGTTTATTCATGCATGATCCCCGAATTGAGCACATGAATGTAATCAAACGCATCATTAGGTATATTCAGGGTACACTGGACTATGGTTTGCATCTATATCCTTCCACGCCATCCACACTTGTTTCATACACAGATGCTGATTGGGGTGGTTTTCCAGACACCAGACGATCGACATCTGGCTACTGTATGTTCCTTGGCAACAACTTAGTCTCCTGGTCTGCGAAGCGTCAGGAAACTCTATCCCACTCAAGTGCCGAGGCCGAATATCGATGGGTAGCTAATGTGGTCTCAGAATCATGTTGGTTACATAATTTGCTTTTGGAGATTCATTGTCCCATTCAGAAGGCAACCTTGGTATATTGCGATAATATTAGTGCCACCTACCTTTCAGGTAACCCGGTTCAGCACCAACGCACTAAGCATATCGAAATGGACATTCACTTTGTCCGTGAAAAGGTTGCTCGGGGTCACGTTCGTGTATGCCATGTCTCGTCTCGATATCAAGTTGCAGACATCTTTACAAATGGTCTACCCGCGGTCCTTTTTGAAGATTTTAGGGACAGTCTCAGCGTTCGAAGACCGCCCGCTATGACTGCGGGGGAGTGTTAAACAAGGTATATATACCTGTGATATACACTTGATATACAGAGGTGTATAACACTGGAATACAAAAGCAGTGGCCCAGCTCAGACCGTGGATAGTGGCCCATCACGGGCAAATTCTGAGATTGCAATCTTGTATATATGGTATATATATTTGGTGTATATTACTATAATGTAGTGTATTTATTACCTAAATTAGGATTATACACTTACCGTAATTGTATAGTTAGAATTATGGTAGAATAAGATTTTAGGAGTAGAATAGGAATAAGATTCTCCTATTTTGTATCTTGTATATATACCTTTCAATTAATGAAAATAATCAAGGGTATTATTTCTTTCAGTAACGTAGAACGTATCGAACCAACCAAGTATATGTTGGAAATATGCTTTTGGCGGGAGTTGCATCCAACCAACTTTAACGGCTTAAACACTAGTGTTCCGTATGTTGGAGAATCTGGTTCTTCACACGTGCATAATCTACTAAGTAAGTAGATAACCGTAGGGACAAGAATCGTCAAATTTCGTTGAGAAATGAAAGAGATATTGGTCCACGAAGTGAGGTGTTTGAAGCATGGAAAAGTGTGGTATTGAGATCAATTCTCCCTCATCGATGGGGGAAGAAAGAATTGTTTTGTTTATAAGTCTCAAGGTTGGCTTGGGGTTTGGGACCCCAAGGGGTATCCCATGTGTTTAAAGGAGGGAGGACCTAGATGTGCTTCGGTTTGAGGAAAGCCCACACGCGCGCCACCGCCGCCCGTCCTGTCCGGCCTCGGGTCTCGGGTTGTGCTTCTTCTGATATTATCATTTTGGACCAGAATTGTTTCATATGTACAGTTTGGTCCCTGAAGGTTCAAGAAAGTCAAATTCGACAGAGAACTTTGTGGTTCTGGAACGTCAATCAGCACTCAATTCAGCAATTTATTTTGGCTGAATTAATCTTCCTAAATGTCAATCCGTTGCACATCAATTCACCATTTATTTTGGTGAATTACTACCTCCATAATTGCCATTACTTGGCCAGTAACAGACAATTATATGGGCAGTTGGTAAGCCTCTCCTTCAACTATATAAAGGACCCTTTGCACCATTGTTGAGCTACACACAAAAACAGAAACGAAATCAGTTCTTCCTACTACCTTCCAGCATCATTTCATTACTCAAAGTTCTTCACGGTAGCACTTGAGTTTCCTTTGCTCATTTGTTCATTTGCTGTTTTATCTTGGGAGACAATTGTCCAGGACGTAGAAAGGTTACATACGGGTCAATATTGTCTTAAAAACAGAGTGCAAACACTCGACTCAGCATACCAAAAACTGATCCAGTTTATTGTTCAAGTTTATTGTAATTTCAGTTTATTGTTCAAGTTAATTGTAATTTCAGTTGCTTGTAATACTTAGCAGTTATTTATTTCCATTTCCTGCAACATTGTAACCAACAATATATACCTCCTCTTTGGCTTCATAGTCCCTCTTAAAATAATGGCGCACCAGCTACCTTCAAATTCTCGATCAACCTCTATATGATTAAATTACTCAAAATCGGAGAGGGAAAGAAGTAATTCAATTGTCTAGGAGAACAAAAGACATTGGAATTACACTAAATAATCCGTTCTTGCTTTCTTGTTCACAAGAAGTCATGTTGAAAAGTTGCAGAAATTCAACTCTAGCAAAATATTTAGAGACATACAGTAATTTAAAAGGCAAAAATGTTTTAGCCGTTTCCAATTTAAAATGCCGTGTGATATCTTTGACTGAAGGCTAAAAATCTGCTTTTGAGCGGAATTAAGAACTTCAGTAATTGAAAAAATTAAATATTATTAAAATACTGGTCTCTATGTATATTTCAAGTGAAATATTGGTGCTTTTTGCAAACTTTTATTTAACTACAACAAATACTCCTTTTCAACTTAAATATCTATATTATTTTAAAAGTATAAATATAAATATTGATTGACCAATTAACCTTAAAATATTAAATAATTTTTATACTCTTAATAAACTATAATTCTATTCGTTATAACTACCTAACAGAGCTAAGTATTATCCTATTACTACTAACGTTACTAATCCTATTTCTTCAACTACCTAACAAAAAAGTCTTCCTTATTGAATACTCCTCGACATAAGCTAGGAGTATTATTCCTATTACGACTAATGTTACTCAATATAGGTGTACTATTAATCCTATTACTACGTTGCTCAATGCAGGGCGGAGCTACAACCAAGTAAGGGTGATCAACTGAACATCCTTAGTCGAAAAATTATATCGTATATGTAGATAAAATATTCTTTATTATGTGATGATATAGATAAAACGCACAATCTTCGACACAACTGATAGTGATGGTCCAGTGGCAAGTGTTCATTTGAGACCTGGAGGTCTGTGGTTTGATCCTTTGCTCACAACACTCTTTTTAAGCCTTTTATTAGGGGTGGGCAAAAAATCCGGGTTCGGTTTTTTCTCGGGTTTTTATAAAAAAAAAATGATTTTTTGAAAAACTAAACCGAATCAAGATTTAGTGATTCGGTTCGATTTTTTAATTTTGGATACAAACCGAATCGAAAAAATCGAATTAAATATATAATTTTTTTTATTTTTTATTTTAGGCTACTACTATCTCTTGAATCATAGTCATTGAAGTCAATCTATGAAGCTTTTATGGAAGTCGAATGCGGCATGAACTTAATTAACATATCACAGAAGCATTGACATAAAATGTAGGGAGAGAAAGTAGTTGTAAATTGGTGAAACTTTAAATGGTCATAACTATGCGCTCGGATGTCCGTTTTCCCAATCAATTTGTGTTTTCCCCCAAATCGGTTTCTAATTTTCTTTTTTCTTTAGTAAACATCTCACGATACACAATAGATTTCAACGTCGAAATTTCATGGTAGTGTAGGTGTGAATGTTCAGTTTTGGAAATTCATTTTTTTTTTAAAAATAAAAAATTTCTCAACCCGACCCACTAGAAAAAACCGATATAATCTGATACGTTCGACGATATAAATCGAACATATCGGTATTTTTAAAAAAAAATTGTATTTTTTTAAAAAAAATAATTTTTATTCGGTTCATATTTTTCGGATACAAAACTGAACCGAACGGATATACGCCCACCCCGACCTTTTATAGTCCTTTTAAAAAAAAAGATAAAACAAACTGAACTTGACAAGGTGAAACGTGGATTGGTGGGCCAGATTCTACTACTAGAACATATTTAGACCCTACTTGTGAACGCATCAACATATTGTTTTTCTATCTTTTTTTTTTATCTTAATTAACTATATGTCTATAAAACTAAGAAGTAAGAAATGCATCATCTGAAATACCTCACATCAAGTAAAAATATCAATATTCTTCTTCTCTTGTCTACTTTCAGTAGAAATCAATCAATAAAGATAAAAACATAGAGGGTGCTTTCTTTCATTTCAACTACTATTTCTTTTTCTTTTTTCATATTACCAATAGATTATTTTGGCCAACGACTTTTTATTTTACTGTACCAAGTTAAAGGAATTTTCTTTTATGTTGCATGATTAATCTTTTTATATATTTCTTTACATTAGTTTTCATGTGTGTTATTCTCTATATAATTCAACTAGTTATTAAAATTGTTTTTGTTGACTTTTCTATCTTAGTTTTGAACTTTTGATTCATACAATTAATAGTTTCATAATTATAAGTTTTCATATGATTTAGTTAAATGATATGTATTTGATTTTAAATTTTGGGTGCACTCACTCATCACTAAATAAAAACGTTTGTGCACCCACTTAGATCGAAAAAATTTATCACTACTTTAATTTTTTTTTTTTTTGTAAAACCACTACTAGGTGACTCATTCCTTTAAAATCTGAATATTCTTGACGAAATTTCTGACTCTGTCACTGACTCGATTATCATATTACACTTAGAAAGTCAACTCAACTACGAATTTATCTTACTATCATTCCACATTCTTCATCTTAAACTTTTCAAGAAGTATTAATTTTAAGCTATGATACTGCTTCGGAAATAAGATAACAAAAATCGGCAAATTTTTCGAGAGGTATTATTTCTTTTCATTATTATAATTTTATTTTCAACTTTATTACTTGTGTTTGGAGGTCCTGCGTCAACTTATACCGTGTTGTCTTGCTTTAGCTTAGAATTTTGATATCTTATTATTTCATAGACTAAAAATCTTCATACGTATAAGTTCTTGGCCGTGAAACTTATTACATGTCCTAGACACAATGCAAATGAAAAAAATGTAGTGTGTTTAATTTTCTAAGTTCATCCATGCTGTGGGATATTAATTAGATGTAATAAAGAACTTCTAATCGGAATAAGTTGATCAAATGGTTGTAGAGGATAGACATGTTGGAAATTTGTCTTTGGCGGGGAGATGCGTCCACCCATCTTTGATGAATTAAAAACTAGTGTTCCGCATGTTGGAGACCTTGTCTCTTCGCACATGCATGATCTACGAAGTGAGTAGATGACCGTAGGGCCAAGAATTGTCAAATTTCGTTGAGAAATGAAAGAGATATTGGACCACGAAGTAAGGTGTTTGAGGCATGGAAATGTGGTGTGGGACAAATCTACCACATCGGTGGGAATAAGAAGAATTGCTCTCTATATAAGTTTCTAATTGGTAAAGGAGGGAGGACCTAGATGTGTTTGGGTTCAAGGCTAAGCCCACACGCGCGCCGCCGCCCGTCCGGGCTCGGGCCACGGGCCACGGGCCACGGGCCACGGCTGTGAAGGCTTTCTGATATTATCTTTTTGGACCAGAGAACTCTGCCATATGTACAGTTTGATCCCTGAAGTTTCATATGTATATTTTGGACCTGAATTCTTTCATATGTATAGTTTGGTCCCCAGAGTTTCTGGAAAGTTGTTTCTGCCTTACCGTTGGACTGTTTTCTGGAGCATTAACCAACCATTATTTGGCTGATTAACTCCTCCATTAACAACCCATTACTAATGCAGTTGAGCAGCCTCTTCAATAGCCATGAACAACCTTAAATCTGTCTCCTAAATGGCCATTAACAGCCCTCACTAATGGCTATTAATAGCCTTATTTGTGGCTGTTGGGCAGCCTCCTCCTTGCTATATATTGAGGCCTCCTTTGACTCAATAACGTGGCTGGAAAAGAGAGAAAAACAGTCAGCAAAATAGCACAGAAAACACACGAAAATAGCAGCAAATTTCAGTCACAAAAGAGCACAAAACAGTGGCCAAAAACTGCTCAAAACAGTGGCGAAAATCGGTGCAATTCGTGGATCGAAAAACAAGTGACCAAACCCTCACATATACACAATATATACACTACAGAGACACAATATATACACAGAGACAAAAGAGAAGAGTAAAGAGAAACTCTTCCTTCCTATTCCATATCTTCAGCAAGTCGAGTCATATTTGTTTTCTTCGCCAGGCTCAACCTATTGGCTTTGTAGCGTTGAGATTAAAGTGTTGTTTTATCTTGGGAGACTATTGTCCGCTAACGTAAAAGCATATATACGGGGCAATCTTGTCTTAAGGACAGAGGGCAATTCCTCGACTCAACACACAACGTTGTAACCATCCAGATTTAGTTATTTCTTGATTTCAAGTTATCAAGATTCAAGACACAACAAGCTTGCGGCAGTTTTGAAGATTGACATATTTGTTCAACAAGATTCAATTTCTGAAGATTGAATACTTGTTCATCCTTTCGAATACTTGTAATAGTTATTTACTTCCCGTACTGCTTTATAAAGTACAATAGAGTACCAACAAGACAATCAGATATAAGCGATACGTTCCCAATTTTAAACAACTTCTTTGAATGGAAAAGCAAAGCATCACCCACAAGCGAAACATAACTATTTGAATTGATAAAAAAAGCTTCCATATTTGATAATGTAATAATAATTTTCAACATATAATGAAAATAAATACAATATCTGGTCACTAGCTCAAATCCTAATATTGGATTATTTTAATCCTAATATATTTTTCTACATAGATAAAAAAACATAAAGGATATATATCAAAAGCAATATTTTAATGGAAAGTATTAAGTGCATATGATAAAATAATATTTTTGTACTTCATAAAATAAATAATATGTAATGTCAAATAATATTATTTAATATTTATTATGATTGATAGGTAATAACTTGTGAGGCACGTTTGTTGAGACTAGTCTATTTATATTATAAAAGCATGAATATAGATGTTGGTTGACTAAAATATACTTTAAATATTGAACGACTTTTATACCCTTAAAAGTTAATTTTTTTTTAAAAAAACTATTCCATATTAGATAAAATTGTAATATTCAAAACATCCTAATATCTAGGACTTTGAGATTCACTATTTATTAAAATTTGTAACGGAAAAGACTTGAGGGGTCTTAGTTGTAATAGGAATGAATTCTTCATAGGACTTTCTCATTTTCTTTTACCAATTAAACAAAATTGCCTTAGATTTAATTTTACCGTGTCTTTGTTTTAATATTATGCAACTTTGTTCATGAAATTAACTTAGCATACGATCTTTGCTTATGGTTCATTCTTAATCTATTTTTCTTCTTGGTATCTTTATTTTTTTCACCAAAGTAATTATCACTGACTGTAAAATCTTCATCCCATAAAATATCAATATCGCACAATAATCTAAAAAAAAAGTTAAAAATTAAAGAAATTATTAATATGGCACAATCTCTCAAATAGTTAAAAATTAAAGTTAAACTTGATTGATATTAGAAGTCTACACAAATTCATATAGTCAAAATTATTTAAATTCATATTTGTTTTCTTATTTATTTTATAACTTTGTCGTGTTTTACATTTCTAAATAAATGTGTTTACGACGAAAGGAATATAGATACGGATCAATATATCTCAAACTTTGACTAAAACTCAATACTAAGCAGTAAATTTCTGAGTTCTCTCCATCTTAACAATGGCACCATTCCAGAAGACTCCATAAAACAAAAACCATGCCCTGTATACCACAATAATTTGTTGCACATATCATTGAACCAGATTGGATTGTTGACTTGACAACTCCACTGTTGGGACTTAGAAGCTTGAAATAATAATTTAAACAGAAGCATGCCTGACTTATATGAAATAAAAGACGTCTCTGGAACTCAATAGTCAAAATGAATAAACCAAGGAACATCCATTCAAAAGTTTCCCAAGAACTCATATCCAAGACGCAAGGGTGACAGAAACTTAGATGATTCCAATTTTGTTGGCCACATCCAAAGCATCGTAGTCAGGTGTCAATCTCACGTAAGCCTTCTTTGTCCCATCGGGCCTGAACAAGGAAGAAAGGAAGTAGCTTAGCAAAGACGAGCAAAGGTTACTAAGAGCATGAAAAGTATACACACAGGATAGCATAAGAAGAAGGAACAACAACATATCCAGTGTAATCCCACAAGTGGGGTTTGGAGGGACCCCTACCTTGGGAGGTAGAGAGGTTATTTAAAATAGACCATCAGCTCAGGATAAAGCAAAAAATAAAGCAACTCAAAGAGGGAAAAGGAGCTATAACAACAAAACAGTACATTAAGCAAATAACAAGAGACATTGGATAGTAACAAAAATTGAAACAGTCAAATTTCAACTTTCAGAGACTAAATTTTCCGTTAAAAGTATAGTATAATTAAATACAGATTTTGAAAGATTCAATTTGCAAAGCAAGAGTAAATTGTCTAACTGGCCCGTGGACGAAAAACACATCACACAATTCTAGCGTGAATACAGGGAATCATTAGCATGCAAACGTGATTCCTATGGCATATCAAACGAGCCACAGCTAACTGACCCCTCTTGTCAATCGTGCCAGGTAATTTTACCGGATTTGGATTGATACAAACTCAGTAGTAAATACTCCCTCCATCCCAATTTATTTGACACTCTTCCATTTTTAGTCAGTCCAAAAAAAAATGGCACATTTCTATATTTAAGAAATAAAAAATCAATAACAGAACAAGTGCTAAACCAGCAAAGCATAAAAACTTAATAGGGAGAAAAAATGCAAGTTATTACCTGATCAAAGTATTGACTTTCTTTGTCTGGATGTCATACATTTTCTTCACTGCATCCTTTATCTTCTTCTTGTCGGCTTTGATGTCCACAATAAAAACAAGGGTATTGTTGTCCTCAATCTTCTTCATTGCAGACTCAGTGGTAAGAGGATATTTTAGAATCGCGTATTGATCAAGTCTGTTCCTTCCAGGTGCACTAATGCGAGGGTACTTGGGATTCCTATCCTTCTTCAGTGTCTTAGGTCGATGGAAAGTAACTTTTGTCCTTATCTTACTTGACCTCTTCTTAAAGGTTGATCCTGACTTAACAGCCTTGGCAGCCTTGACAGCCTGGGCTTTGGGGTCTTTCTTTTTGGCCAAATCCACTGCAAATGGAATTTCAGAATCATTAACAGAATCAAGTTGCAGGATCTATGCTAATGTCAGTACAATAACAGCACACCACAAATCCAACATCCTATTTTCAAACTAATAAGTCATCCAAAAGTTTTTCCTCACGGTAATTAGGAGCATATCAGATATACAACAAAGTCCAAAAGAATCTCTCAAAACAAGCAAATCCTCGACGTTGCAATATTATTCTACTGGAACCACCTCTTCTGCTAATCTATTAACCCATGCTTCTTAAAACTATTAAAGCTCCATATCTGATATATGCAATTTTCAAGACTACTATCCTGTAGAAATAAACAGCAAATCCTCAGTGACATGAGCCTCTATTCCCAAGAACCACTTCTGTCTATTCCCCATCACCTCCCATTTATAAAGTTCTTCACAATTCTTAAGTCCTAGGTAATAAATTTTTTGAGTGTTGTCAAAAGCGCGCCTTGAAGCAAGGCTCAAAACTCATCAAGGATCTAAGAAAAACTTTTCCTTGTGAATGAATGTTTCCTGAAGAGGCACAATTGATATTTCACTTTATTCAATTGATATTTCACTTTATTGTAAAGAAAATCAATTTCTTTGTCAATATATTTGTTATTCATGCTTATAATTATTAGCCTTGGACTAAACATATATATTTGTCTTTTTTCTCC